>CM027667.1:0-10000000 GCA_015731905.1 Salix dunnii | reverse complement strand
AGGTTCACTAAGAAATATGTCAAATAGAAAGTTCAAGGAGTGTACAAAAAAAAAAAAAGTACCTTGCAAATGAGCTCATCCCATCTCACGGAACCCATTTGCGCCTGCAACGTTTCCTTTAGAGGTGCCAGTCTCTCAACCAAGACTTCACAGCAAAGTCTAACAGATTCACAGCTTGACTCTGATGTGGTGCTTCCTGAAGTCATTCCTCCTTGAGTTAAACTCAAAGTATCAGCTTGTATTATCCTTACTTTGTCCAGAAGATTTTCCACTCCATCACATTTTATTGAACTGAGACCAAATGCAGCCATTTGTTTTACCTTTGTCCAGAGCCCTTGGCCCATTTCTATTCCGCCGACTTCAACAACAACCGACCCGTCACTTAGAATGCTCACTTTCCCCGGAGTTGGTTCCACGAAGACCTGATAGACAATAGGCACTCGAGAAATACCTCTTTTCTTCCACACCTTACACCTGTTGAACTCCTTTATTATTTCAACCCTTTGTTTGAAGCTTGAAGAAGCTGCTAACTTATTCCACATTGATGTTAAAGTATACTCTACAGAATCACCCGCGGCAACATCATAGAATAATTTAAGGCTATCATATCTGTGAAAATTTATGTTTCTCACATAATCTACGTCCATGGAAAGGGTAGACGCTACATGTTCGATTACGGTTTCTGCAATGTATGATCCTTGTACCTCCCCTGGGGCTCGCATTGCTGTTTTACTTGAATGATTTGTTTTGCATACCTTAATATCAAAAGATAAAGCACCCCAGTCATACTTCTTTAGCCCACTCAGAATGGTTTTAGGCATCAGTGGACTTATATCTACAGATATTCCAGCATTGATTAGTATATCAAGCTGTAAGGCTGTAACTTTCCCATTTGATTTAAATCCTATATTATAAGTTACTTCCATGGGATGCCTTCCTCCTGTCATTATCATATCAGTCTTGCGATTCAAATAAGTTCTCACAGGGCGACGAAACTTGTGCGCGGCAAGAGCACATGCTGTAGCAACCTAAACGTTAACATTACATCCCATTGTAAGTACTGCACCAATTGATAACAGATAAATGGAATAGTAAATCTATCATCAAGGAGAAATAAACTGAAAATCGTGTGGACTGAAGCGGCGAAAAAAGGGTTATATCACAGCCTTTCTAGAAAGTTCAGCACTAGAAGTACTAAACACAAGAGAACAGGACCTAAGAAACAAAACATCACTAAGTTTGGAATTGAAACCAAGACTTGGTTTAGTTGACGGAATTTTAAGACATGGAGATTTGTTTAGAGTGAAACTCACAGGTATTGCTTTCATGGCCTTTCCACCAAAGCCTCCTCCTACTCTCCTGGTAATCACACGCACATTATGCTCAGGAATACCAAGACATTTTGCAATGGTAACATGTGCATATTCGGGACATTGGTTTGAGCTGTAAACCACCATGGAGTTGTCTTCATCAGGAATCGCAAGGGCAGTTTGAGTCTCCATATAGAAATGGTACTGTGAACCGAGTTTTATCTAAAGCAACGAAGCAGCAGAAAGTTAGCAGTAAGCACAGATGAACAATGTCGAAATCTGATGATAGAAAAGCACCTAGTCTATGTGCTTTTTAGGCTTGTAACTATCCATGCCCTCATTAAAGAAAAATATTTTCTTCGTTTTTATTTTCTATTCAAATGAGTGGAACGGGTAGGAGGGAAGAGGGAGCGAAAGTACCTTGGCAGAGAGAATCTTGTGATCAGCCTCAGCCCATCCTTTTGATATATCACCAACTTGTTTGGGGTAGAGGAAAGGAGGAACCTCGAAAAGGCTAGATCTCTTAATGGCATCTTCTACGGTTAAAATGGGTGGTTCTAGATTTTCAATGCCATAATCAACCTCAACAAGGTTGGATGCTATATCAGCATGTTTCTGTGTATCTGCAACCTGAGAGAGTCGATTGGTAGACTAGATTAGGCACCAATTTTCCACAATTCAATTATATGTTTCTGTAGTGCACTAAAATAATAACATCTAAAATCAACAGAACTGAGGTGGATATTATTAGAGAAGAATAGTGGATGGGGTGATTACCACAAAAGCAAGACGCTCCCCAGCATACTGCGTCAGCCCATCTGCGAACAAAGATTCAGTGCCAAGGCTAGTCGTACAACCTCTGTTCTCCCCACCTTTTGGAATGTCTCTTACCGAAACGAGCCCAGAAACTCCATCTGGTAGTAATTTAGACTTGAATTTGATATCCTTGACCCTTGCAAAAGGCTTTATGCTATGAACGAATGATCCATGCAGACAATTTGTAGGAGAGGGAATGTCATCCACAAAAACAGCCTCTCCTGCAGAATTTGTTAGACGAGTGAAGCGAAGATACCTAAAATTGAGATACAAGAGACCAGCACTTAATTCTATGAGGGAAGCAACCCTTTGACTACGCTGATTATTATTTATGCAACTCGATGATGAAAGGAATACAAACCAGAAGCTTGAAGGGCGGCTCCAACTTTCTTAATAGGCTGACCAACAGGATGGTGATCGTGGTTTAATTCAAGCACCTGCTCTGAATAAGACAGCAAAGTGGGTAACTGAACATGATCAAGCTGGCTGTACTTCTGTTTTATTTGTGCATCCTTGGACAATGAAGTATTACAATATTCATCCGAACAACCACCAAGAATTTTCGAGCTAATGTCTATCAAGGGGAAGAGAAAGTCAAAGAGATAACCAGTAGCCAAGCTTGACCTGTAGGCCGGACTCGGCGTGCCATCTTCAGGAACCACATTGGCTTTAACCATTTTAACAGCTTCATATAGAACACCAATGGTCAGTATTTTTCCAGACAAAAATTTCTCAACTTCCTTTGCTCTGATAGCATGTTTGGTTCCATAAGCACCAAAAACGACCCGGCATTTATTTAACACAACTGAACCGGAAGATTTCAAGCAGGAAACTTCAGTCAAGAAAGCTGCATTTAAATAGGGCAATGCATTTCCAAGGGGTCGCGGAGAAGCGCGATAAGTTTCGAATAACAACTTGCTGTCCATTTCAGAAGATATGTTCTTGACTGCTGCATAATTTGGAATCTTGACATTTAAAAGCACACTTTTGGAATCCAATGGAGGCCTTTCCAGAAATTCATCTAAAGTAAGCTTTTCATGCAAGGTACCAGTTAGAATGTGAACAGATGCACCAGCTGCAAGCAGTATCGTGGCAATATCTGAGGGAAAATGTTTTCTTTGTGCCATCACCAAATTGCCCCCTACACTGCCTGTATTTCGAATAAATTCTGAAGCAATCTTCTCCATATGCAATGCAATTCTTTTAAACACAATCTTGCATTCTGAATTAAATACTCTGTTATTTTCTTCCTTCAGAGCTTCAATAGTTTTAGAAATAGTGACAGCTGCCCCAATTTCGATTCCTTCTTCATCCCTCCTAATACTCGAGAGCTCCAGAACACATCTGAGATCTATGTACTTGTCATAATGCTCTAGTCCCTTGTAATAACCCATACCTGTGTTACCAACCACTAGTTTCATCCTGGTTTTGCTGTCGGCATCAATGCTTTTTAATAAACTCTGAAGCTCCTCAGCAGTAGCAGGTTTGCACCAAGAATATCTTTCAGAATCCAAAAGCAAGGGCGATTTTATTTCCCTTTTCAAAAATTCAGGGAAAGTGCTTATCTCGTGAATATGGTCATATAAAGGTAGCCTACTCATCTTTGCTTCGCGAGTCTCTTCCTTCCTCCAAAAAGAGTTAAATCCCAGATCTTCAATATCAACATCAGCTGCCAAACTCTTACACGCATCGGCAATGGGTCGATATCCAGTACAGCGACAAAGATTTCCTGAGATAGCCTTTTCAGCTTCAACGACTGTCAGCTTGGAGAATCCTGGAGAAGGCTCCCTTTGGTCATTCTTTTCAGCTTTAACAAGGGCTCCGAATAGTGAAACACACATTCCAGGAGTACAAAAGCCGCACTGAGAAGCATGGAAACCGCTGAACCTCTGGTGAATCGGATGGAATCCATCTTTGCTATTTCCAAGGCCTTCAGATGTTGTAACTGAACATCCATTCACACTGCAAAGCAGTGTGAGACATGAACTGACTGTGAAATCCTCAACCTTGTCAAGCACAGGATCATACTTGGAGAGTAGAACAACGCAAGCACCACAACCACCTAAAACCATAAATTAGAACAAATCATGAGAAACGCCCAAAGGCTCAAGTTTATAACAGTATAAGTTTCGACTTAGCCCTCAAACAACTGTGATGAGAATATTTTCCCATCCATCTTCCATCATAATCCAATCATTAGCCATTGTTTCCCAAACAACAGGCATATGATTCCAGAAAAAGGAAAGGAAACTACTGAAATAAAAATAATAGATTTGGGAAACGTTTTAAGCTTTTATAGTTTCAGTACCATATTGAAATCCAAGGTGATGTCATTCACCTATAATTCAACAAGCAAAAACACCTTATAGATATGGTATGCAAACGTGCAATTATGTGTAGTACTGGCAAAAGAAAGAGCAATAATACCTTCACCGCAACCGAGCTTGGCACTCTTGAAAGGTGTACGGGTACGTAAGAACTCAAGCAAAGTTGTTGATGGGCTTACACTTGACACCTCAAACCTCTGTCCATTGATGGCAAAAACTAGACTCCCTTGGCCTGTTTCCCTCTGCTTCTCTTCCATTACTGTGTTGTGTATGGTCGTGACAGTCAAAAATGCACCAAAATTAGCTGTGATGACTTGTTAGATTCACTCGACTAACAAGTCACATTCAGAGAGCATACACGCTTTCTAACACGACAAAATTGTAGGGACATCTCGCCTTTGATTTCCATTGATTTTGACGGCATTGTATATATTAAAGTAGCTCAGATGTTCAAATATCTTTACCCACCTCATACGGATCAGTTTGCACATAAAATATTCATGCAGTAGGTTAGGATGTATATATTACTGGCCATGTGCTATCGGGACGTAGGACTTTATAAGAAAAGCTAAGAGTTTTGGTGTTTTTACTATTTATAAAATCATTGTTCACTGTCTCGTGTGTTTCTATATATTTGATCAATGATTTTTCAAAAAAACTCTCCAGTTTTTGTTTTTACAATTGAGTCTGTTTAAGCTTTATTCATCATCTCACATATCATGATTTTTTTTAGAAATTTTCGATTTGATCCTTAAATTCTTTTTTTTTTTACATGGTTGAGCTTTTTCAAATCTAAATAATAAGTTTTTCCTTATATTCCTAATGTGAAACTATTAAATATTATGAGGAAGAAGTTTTAAATTAATACAACTTCAAATAATTATTCTATGAATCGACTTGGATCAAATATAAAATTATGATCTCAGATGATTTTTAAAAAAGAAATTCTATAATTTTTCTTGCTTTTGCCTTTTCATCTATCTCTGTCATGGAGTAATTAGCTTGTAATTATTGATAATATTTACTGTTGAAATAATATAATTTTTTTTCTCTTCTGCTCTTTTTTCTTAATCAGTTTCTATTTTTTATTTTATTGTTGTTATTTTATATATATTCATCGACTTTTATTTTAAAAAATATAATAATTATAAGAGAAAAGAAGAAGAAATATACAGGTGTTTGACTAGTAACTTCAAGGAATTGACTTAATAATTTAAAAAAAGAATGTATGTTTTTGATATTTTGAATTCAGATGATGAAGCTATTTAGTCATAAAAAATTATATATATTTTTTAATATATTAACTCGATTTAAAAATCAAAATTAAAAAAATATATCTTAACATACAAACTCGTTCAAAAAGTGATGTCATATCAAAAATAAAATATGTCTTTGACCAATAAGATATTTTTTAAAATATCAACTCAATAACGTTTTTCATATAAAAATGGTTTTTTTTTTACTATATATAGCATATCAAAATTATTATAAAACTAAAAATAGTACAAAATTAATATTTTTATACTAAATACACTTTTGAAACTCACCTAAACACAATTTTAAATGCAAAAATAAATGGCCAAGTTGGTTAAACTCGATTAATTCCATTGGCCGGTTATACAAAGGAGCTAATTAAATCAACATCTACAAGGACGTTACGTGCCTTGCATGGTCCTATAAAATGGCATCCTCTACCGGCCTTCCATCGCACTTCCCTGATCGGCATCGATATATCTTCAGCCGAGATGGTTCAAACCACCATGACATACTCGATTGTATTCACGCTATCTTTAGGGTTCATGCTGGTTGCCTCGAGCCTAGGGGCAGCTCCTGCAACACCATTTTTCGGTCGAAACCCAGTAGAAATTCAAGATTGCTTGGCAACAATCAAGACGCACGCAGATATTTGCTTTCAAGAGGTTGCCTCCTTGGTGCTAACATTTGAAAAGAACTTAGTTGGCCCTAAATGTTGCAATGCCATGGCTGTAATTGAGGACAAGTGCAAGCCTTTAGGGTTTAGTTTCGATCCTTTCTTGCCTCCATTGTGGATCCGGGAACACTGTGCGTCCATATTGTTTTCTCCAATTCATCCACCAATCGCGCCAAGTTCTGCTTAAGAACATGTCAAGGATTCCTAAGAATCCTGCATCAAGTCGAACAAGTTTTGAGTTATTGTTATTAACTTCTGTTTTCTAGCATTGCTGGAAATAAGAGAGCTAGAAATCTAAGTTTAGATTCTTAATTTTACCATGAAGGTTAAGTTCAATTGTGTCAAAAAGTTGCCCACGATAATTTTGAAGTTTGTGATTGAGTATTTCTTAGTTATCGTCCATTTGATTGTTGCTGACATTACTCGATGGAATCTAATGACAGGCCTCTCTTTTTCTCCGATCATCATTTGCTTTCCAAAGTTTAAGCCTGGTTTAGCGTATTGACCCAAAAAACAATCAACTAATAAACCGACTCAAGTTGAGTTTCAATTTAAACCGGAAAAAATATCTCGGCGAATCTTGATTAACTCGGTGGGTCGACCTTTCCAAGCCTAACAAGCTTAACATCAGCCGTGAAAGCTTTGCGAAGATCATTTATAACTGAACGATCTTCTTAAGTTTATGGATCTCTGCATTTTTAACAGAATCAATAATCTTTTTAAGCCTCTTAATTTCCACATCTCTTAGATAAAGATGGTCCTTAAGCTGCTGTATTTCCAGGCTATCACCACCCGAACCCTTAGGCTTCTTTTTTTTTCTTGCAAAGTTTGCCCACCTTGAGCTTGCTTATCCTTGTACGTAGTGCTCTTCATAGGAGAGATCAGTACTAGTTTGCTGTACAATGATTTTGCTGCACAAAATTTATATGAACTCACCATGCATATTATATTTAATTTAATTAACAGTTTAGTTACGTAAAGTTTGATATCATATAAAAAATTATTTCAAACTCAAAATTAAAACGACTAATTGCTTATTAAAATTATTAAATAAGAGCTTAAAAATAGTTTGATATTATTCACTTGTTTGCATTAACTTTTCATCTTAAAACTAATGAACTCAGTGAAATAAAAGAATGAAGCAAACTCTTTCTTGGAAGCCTCTGCCAAAGTGGTTCGTGTGAGAAATTAGGGATGTCCAAGTTGGATGCCAGCAGTGATTACTTGTGGTTTTACCTCCAAGAGCCTTCTACAATCAGCAAGGCCTTTCGATGCAACAGTAACGCAGCAGTCACGTGTCTGTTCTTAGGATTTTTTTTTTTGCATCAGCTCCTCTACATTCATGTTACCTTTTTTTAGTAAAATAAATTTATACAGAAATTTATCGTTTATTTATATGCCAAGATATTTTGAAAGTATACAACATTATAATACCTACAGCATCGTGCGGGGCACTCTCTAGTTACATAAGTTTGGCAATGAGGGTGAATACATTTACATTGTATAGAGAGTGTACGTGCAGTAATTTCTATGCTACCATACAAATACAGGTTTTGTACAATACCAATACAGCTAGAACACACAATTCCTTTTCCCTAGCACAAACCAACAGGCTAATAGCCCAGGCAAGTATAATACATGCCCCCAGAATAGCTAAAGAATGAAGAAAAAACTTGATTTTACAACTCAGCATCACCCCTGTTTTTATACCCTATAGCAAGGAAAAAACTCGGCATCACAACAGCATACCCTACATGAAGAGGAAACACCCACCTCGAATGGACAACAGCCGAAATTGCAAGTGTTAGATGAGCAACAGGAGGACCCTTGAGATCTCAGCAACTGGGATTGGCATTTGGCGACAACATCCTGTTGCAGAACTCGGTTGGTTTATCTCTTTGCACGTTGGTATGCAATCCATGTTCAGTGTGATAGGCATGCCATAGACCCCTTTAGGCTCACAAGGCATAAAGGTCCATTTCATTTCCAACATCTGAGTAGTACTTGTTGTAGTTGAGATATCCCCAGAAACGGGATAGCCCAAACTCTCCATGCTTAGGAGACTTGAGATAGCATAAATGCAACTGTTTCAGATTTTTGTCGAACTTTTGCTTTATGGCAAGCACCTGCAGAAGTGATGCATCAGTGAAGCTTCTAGGCAGTCTGTAATTGTTCTCCAAAAATTTCAGAGAGCTGTAAAACCGTAAGCTAATGCAAACTAGAATTGTAACTGCACATTACAGGCAGTCGTAATTCAAGCACACAAGAGGACTTTGTGCATTAACATGTTTCATGGAACTATCACAGCTCCATTTCAAACTAAGACGAATTACTTGCCATATGAAACTGAAATGTGAAAGGATGGATTATCCCATCCACAAGTTCAATATAATGATCCTTAGTTTTACAGTATATTTCTTTTTGAAAGTATTCCAAATTGGAGTTAATCTTCCAGAGAATATGTGTACAATAAACTCAATCATTGTCCAACAACTAGAAGTCAATTCATACTAGTAGCATCAGTAATATCTACACGCCTTAATTCATCATAACCACTGTCAGTAATGTAAGTGTAATATTCTTGAGCCAAAACATATGCAGGCTATCAGTAGGTGAAGGTCACAGTCGTATTAGGAAGCAACGACTCAGATATATCAAGGCAAATGAGCAAATGGTGACATATGCACATTTAGTCAATAAAACACGTAAGTTGCCTCGATATTTGATATTTGGTAGGCTGTCAGACTTGACTCGTAAGAAATATATCCATATCAACACAAATTTAATAATGTCAATACCTATGCATGCAAATGCAAGTTGTGAAGGCAACACATTGGAGATACAGTTCAAAAATTACCTGGGATATATTGATTCTAGAAAGTTTACACAAGTCTCCTTGATCTAGTCCCATATCCCACATGCCACCAGTAAAACAAGACCGAAACTCAAAGGCACATTGCAAAATGCTTTCGATAATGATGGCTACAGACCGTGTTTCATTAGAGAGAAAACATCTGCGAAGATCAAGCTCACTGTTAACTGACAATCTCTTTCCTTTTTTTCTTATAGATGTCAACATCTAATGGCACAGAAGGTATGCAGGGGGCCATGGGCAATAACATTATCAACCAGGAGTTAATCAGGTATAAAATTTGACACATTTCCCAGTCCAGCATCAACCTAACAAATAGTTATTTGCATTATAAAGAAAAGGTGCAAAGTTTTTTTAAAAATATTATAGAGAAACTATCACTAAGACATTGTAAAACAAAAATGTGGTGTTGACTATGATTTGAAAATGATAAAATTCAATTTGAGTGTAGTATGAACCTCTGGGTTCAGCTGTACATGTATCTCAAAAACTGACAAGAATATCTAGGCAAATGCTTTATGAAAGGAATATAACCATCTCTGATTCATAGTGCGCTGGTACATAAACGTTAAATGATTAAATGACTGAGGCTTCAAACAACTGTACAAGAAACAAAAATTTGTGATTTGAATTTTTTTTCTTCCACTTATTCGCAAAGTACCACTAATTTCAAACAAGACAAAGGCCTCCACTCACATGTGTAGTGAATCAGTTAAATATGCCATGTGCACTGACTCCAGATCCATCATGTCTTTGACCTAGAAAACAGCAAAGTTCAAGATAGGGGTCAAATGAGAAAGTAGAAAATATATGGATAGGTTCATTTCCTTCTATCATTAAAAATCTCCATCAACTGCTTTTTATCTTTCCATGGTCTCTCATAACAGCAGTAATAAGCTCACAAATTTGCATAGTATTAGACCACATTCAATCAAGGTTATAAATACTGTCCACAGTTTTCTTATTGAAAATCATGAAGTTCTTGCCAAGCACATTCAATCTTCAAGCATATCCTCCATCTCCGGGATTCAAGGACACAACAATTGGAATGTTTTTCTTCCAACTCCAAAAACCTTCTTTCTCCTTTCCAAGGAAAAACTGATTTTTCATTTTGATCTCAAATTTCCCTCATTGAATAAGTTAAATAGTTGTCCTAAATTCATATTACAGATATGCCACATCACAGTAAAGGAGAAATGCAGAGTTAGAACCAAAGTATAATGCCTCAAAATCCAATGGAAAATTACAAATTGGAAATAACACTAAATTGTTTTTCACAAATCATTTCCAGCAGTAAACCATATATTCAATCACTAGGTAAAGTGCGCGGGAATAATACACACACACACACACACACACACACACACACACACACATACTAGTGAAGCCAAAGAAACATATCATGGACTGGAAAAAAAGAAGAAGAAGAAGAAGAAGAAATAAAAGTACGTTCAAACCTTATACTTTAGGGAGTGTAGAAACTTGCACCATGAAACATAAGATAACTGTGACTGCACATACTGTTGCAATGCAGATATAAAATGATTGACGTGGTGCCTGTAATGGAACAGAAAAGTAAATATACTTGTTTGTATAAAACTTCAGGCCTAATGTAAAACTACCTTCAAAGATAAAACATTCATTCTAAAAACAACACGCTAAACCAGCAGAAGTTTCAACTAATATACAACATTTTGGCATTTCATGCAACTTTCACATAATTAAGGACTCTAAAAACCTTCCAAATTCTCATCATCAACATAAGATAATCAACAATTAATACAAAAACATGTATACTTGAAGACAATGCTATTATTATCATTATCAACTATGTAAAGGCAAACAAATGACACCATCAGAAGGAAATAAATGTTCACAAAATTTACATAAGAAAGAAAGAGTTCCGAGTACCTCATCTTTATCAACATGTTAAAATGGCAAATCTCGCGTTCTTTTGTAGAATGATGATTTCGGGTTACCATGTGCATCATACCCTGTAAAACATAAGTGACATGTTATAAAATTAAAAACAATGCCAACTCAGTTCCATTACCTTCCATAATTCAAAAACAAAAAAAAAAGGTGATTTACAAATTGATTCTTTTCAGGATGATTTTATCAACCTTCTCAAAACTTACATTCTTCTGTGATGTCTGAAATTTAATTTAATGAACTTATTTTACTTCCAGCCAAAAAAGGATAGAAGGCTTGAGTTTTAAGTGATGGTTCAAAGCTGCATCAATCTTTCATAAAGACATAGAATTAACTACATATAATGACCATACAGACAAGCAGTTGTACAACTCAGAAACTATAAGAGCAGTGTAACAACGAGAAGACAAATATGGTGCAACAGTAGTTCAATTATCGTTGGATCATAAAAAGAAGAATTCTAAGCAATCCATGAAGTAGTAGCAACAACACACAGGTATTGTTTGAAATATAATAAGCAAGAGCAGTTAATGCAATATGATCAGTCCGAGACTAGGGAATAAACCCACAGGTATTGTTGCAGTTGACAGCCAACTATTAAACATCTTTTGTCCAACTAAGAGTGATCGCAAAGTACCAATTTATCCTGTCTTTCAAAAACAATGCAAAATCTCTCAACATGTCCATGCAAAGGAAAATGAAGCATGCTGCTAATCTACAAGACAAATTAAGACACTATCTGGGTATTAATACCTTCAATGAGCGCCATACTTCAGTCAAAGAGAAAATAGCAAGCTTCACATGTATAAGAAAACTGAATATCTCAGCATATACTTTCAATCCACTTGGAGTCAAAACAATGCTAATTGGCCAATCCACTCGGTAACCCAAACCCAGAAAATTGAAGGAATGGACTCCTGCCATCATTGAAAAAGTCAATATTAGCACAAGCTGAAATAATAATAAAAAAGAGTTCATAGTAGTAAGCCTAAATCATATTCAGAACTTCTATTTAAGACTCGAGGTGCACTAAGACTGGTACCAATGTCTTCTGGAGCACACAAGTATGGTGCAAAGTAGGTGCATGATTTCTTTGTTAGAAAGAAAAAAAAATGAAAACTATACATAAATGAAATGACTTGACAGTCTCTTAGCAGTAAAACTGTGATGAAAATAATTACCAATTGTAAATGCTGAAAGGGGCATTGTGTCATTCCCTTTCATGTAGACAAACAACCGATCCTTATTAGGGTCTCGTTCACATGATGACCTCTTAACTGACAACTCAAGGAACTGTTGAATTTCTAACACCCTCTGCTCAGCCTCAGCAACACACCACTTCTGTTGTTTCATGTAAAAAGGGAGGAACAGATCAGAAGCTCTGGTGTTTGAATCAAATTACAATAATAGTAACACATCAAAAGTGATTAGCAGACAGAAATACATGATGCCAAAGGGACACGATGAACAAATCTGCCCAGTCTGCTGATTCCATGAAGTAGTATCGCCGCAACGCCTGTAAATGTCCATGCAAATCAAAACCCTCTTCAAGCAGCTTAATAGCAAGCCTGCTGACATATTTATATCTGGCATCATTAAGGGAAATTTGTTTTTCAAAATTGAATTTTCTCCTAAAGGAACTGTATTAAGTATGAATCAGAGAGGATTAAGTATGCTGCTGGGAAGGAAATGCTGAGAAACAGGAAAGATGAAAGATGAGAAGGAGATATCTGTTAGGAAGCCGTGTGAAGAAAGAGTATAGGGCTCATAAAAGGAGGGAAGGTAAGAAAACTGAAACATGTATCAGATCAATCCTTGCACTGCATCTAGAGCACATTCATATATACAAACAACTGAATAAAGGGGAAATAATTGTACGAGGATACTGGAGCAAGATTTCCTGCAGCAAGCATTTGTCGATGACAAAATCAAGTGGAATCTCAAATGTGGATGACAAACTCTCCCTGTGATCTCCAACGCTTTCATTTTCAGTGTAGCTAAATCTCTTAAGCTGGCTCTGCCACCTAGTCCCACCACATCCATTTGTCAAAACAACAGCTTCTTTATCTTGTTCTTTCAAATCTACTGTCGAGTCACTAACACATGCTCTGGCATTATCAAACAAGACAGCTTCTCCATCAAAGCCTTGTTTACCTTCATCATGACTCTTACCACTGGTAGCTGGAGCAGTACCATGCAGCGGAACTGGAGACCCAATTTCATGTCGGAAACTGGAAGCGAACTTTTCTACAGATGCTTTACAAGGGTCTTCAACAGTTGAAAAGTCAAAGAAAGGTAATGATGGTCCATATGCTGAGCTGCATTTCTCTCTGGGCGTGGTTACAGGGTGAAAGCAGGTGTTTTTTTTCAACATTGGGTTTCTACTGAGAAAATCAGAGTGGTAATTAACCTTCCATGGCTGTAATGCAAATAAACTTGAAGTAGAGTTTCTGTTTTTAAGTTGATCAGCTCCCGAGGCTTTCTTTATTAAAACATCTTTAGCAGAAGTAATATGCTTAAAATATGGTAGATCTGCTTTCAAAATTCCCATATTTGTTTTACTCGCTTCTTGGACAGAGTCGCAATGATCTGACCACGGATAAAAGCTGTGCCATTTGTCATTGTAAAAAGAATTTTTTGAAAGGCCAATATGCCTGAACTTACCAGTTACACTATCTATATTATCCAACAAGCATGATGATTTTGACTCCTCTGAATCAGGGGGCAGAAACTCATGACTCGAATTTCTTTTCTTATCATAAACACACATGAAATGGCCAACAAAATTGTTTTCTTCATTATTTTTTCTCGAGTCAGTTTCATTGTCTCGTGAAATTTCACTATGAGTAGTCTTTTGCAATGCAGTATCAGATGAGCTACTCATGGAAAACCTCAAGGAAGATAAGTATCTTTGTTCATCTGCAACCAAACCATTACCCTGCTCAATTAGCTGCTCAGCCTCAGCTTGCTCTTCAGACCCACTTAAAGATGAGCATTCAGATGAATCAGATGTACCCAACACATATAACTCATCACTTGTGCTAGAGTCATCAAAATTGGTGTTATCAACAGCCCTAGAGGCACAAAAACACAAAAAATCAGTGAGATAACAAAAAAAATAGAGAAGAAAGATGACTGATAAAGCAAGAATGATAAATGATGAAATAGATGCAGTACAAATTACAGGGTATCACCCCTCTCTCGTGACATTGATATCGCACAATCAAAGCTCTCAAGATGCTGACATAGTTTAGTGAGTTTCAAGTGCATAACAGACAAATATACACACTGCACATATTTAACAGATGTTGGTGGGAAATCAACCTGTCAAAAAACATGCGTGAAACTGCATTCTTTGAACTCCCTTCACCATTGTCAAAGGCAATAGATATGGTATCGTGTGGAACAACCTGAAAAATGGAAATTTATAAATCAACTACTGAATGATTATCATAAAAGCAAGGAAACAAAAAGAGACTCCATAAGGGAATATAGGCATGGCAATCATCTACTGAACATGGCAGAATCTTCCCCCTCTGAAAAACTATCAAACTACAAAGCATATAAATACCAGTGAATATATTTATTTTATACAAGGAATGGAACCAAGTGAGAGGCCTTGACATTATGGATCATGGTTCTGCCAGTTACGAGTAACAAAATTGATTTTTTTTTTTTACTTTCTTCACCATTAATACCAATAGCCCATCCAAATGCCAAGCAAACTGGCATTTCACTATATAGCAAACAGCAAGATATAAAGGCAACAGAAAGGGTATCAAGCTAGTGAATTTCAATCTTCTACCATCAATGATAGCAGAATGCAAAAATAAATAAATAAATTGAGTACTGATCACAAAACTATTACCTGTTGATGCCTAAATTCCAACTTTGACAGCAGATGTTTTATCTTTTCTAGCATGTTTTCATAATAATTGCTCCTTGCAATTACCATGGCTTCAAGATATCCTTTACTGAAAGTCAATGGAGATGCAGAAAACAAATGATTGCTTAAATATCCCCTCCAACTGGGAAGCAAATCCTCACAAGTATAGTCTTCAGGGCCAACATAATTACATAATTCAAACAATTTCTTTATCACTTGAAGCTGCTGACCAGCTCTGACAATTGGAATAACAAAGTCCTTCAGAAAACAAGGAACAGCAACCCTATCCTGCTCATGAAGTAAACAGTACCCAACCACATTATGAGAATCTTCTTTAACACAAAATATTCAGAGCAAAAAACATATCAAAAGCTTGGGCCTGGACCTAGTTTCAACCTGAATTCGATTGAGAACCCAAAATGACTTTCTTGATCAATGAGAAAATTCACATTATGATAATCAACATCAACTCAGAATACTAATGCGGCATATATCTTTAAATCTTTTCCCAACTAACGTGTTCCAAATTTGTCATTGGATTGATATCTTACTTTAGATTTTGATTTTTTTTATCAGAAACAACTCGGTTTTAATGTCTCTAGATCCATTGGATTTCTAGCAGATTCCACAATATACCAGATAAGATTACTTTTACAGCACTTCAATAGAGTCTTCAAATTCAATGTTTGAATGTTCATTTAAACTGCATTCCCCTGCTAACTTTTTGTTTGGATGAAAGACATTACCTGAATACTTGCTAACAGAAAGTCGATAGGGATGCCACCTTTGTAATGTGGATGAGGAGATAGATTATCAGCATATTCTACCATAAATTCCTTGTACGGATCACTAATATCAGCCTCATATATCCACGATCTTATAAATCCAATATATGGTTCACACGAGCGAATAAACAGGAACTTGAGCAGAGCCTTGTGAGTAGGATCAGCAACCTAAAAAAAAGTACTGGTAAGAACTATTGTTTCAGCAAAACCACAAAAAACATGTAAAATACGCTTTCAAAATTTAAGGAAAAAAAAAAAAAAAACAGAACCTGAAAGCAACCAGGAAGAATTTACAACAAAATAAAACTTCAAAGGTTCAGCAGCAAAATCCAAGGTAACCACCAAAACAACTCCATTCACAAAGATGACGCAAAAATGATAGCATTTGAGCAATGACTTAAACATAGTTCATAATAACCACATATTTTTACTAAAATTGTTGAAAGTTTAAGCCTTCACAAGATTTCGCAACACAAACAAAAGAGTTAATAAGTTACATTGCAGAATAAACAATCACTTGCAAATGATACCATTAGGCGAAAACTAAAAAACTTTAATTAACCTGACCTGTAGTTGCCTATACAAATAAGTAAGAAGATCCCCTCCTCTACAGAAATTACAAAACTCCAAGTTTGCTTTCGCAGTCAACTCTTCAACAGAAGAGTCCAGGAAACTAAGAGCTACACTTTGAACATTGCACACATTCCCAAGCACTTCAACCTGAGTCCTCAATTCATCTGTATGCAAATACACCTCCAACAATGTAACTTCCGAATGCACCACGCTCGTAAAGCACGACACTCTACAATTCTCAAGATCAACACCATTACTCTTCGAGGAGCGCCTCAAATCTATCGAAGCATTTAAAGTACAAAGTGCACTCATATACCCTTCTAAAACCTTCTCTACCGCAACTCCAAACGCTTGATTAAGTAAACTAAAAGAAGCGCCCGCGTCCAAATGTCCGTCGAAATCAAAATTTTTAAAATAATCAACAAATTTACGGAGAAGAAAAATTACGAAACCGGAACGAGCAATGGAGGTCAGAAACTTCCCCAATGCGTGTGTGCTGGTAGACCGGTTCCATAGATTGGGAATTGTATGGTAAGTCCGATCGGCCGGGTCGGATAGGAACACAGCATAGAGCTTTTCGATACTGATAAGAGCCGATTCTAAGCCCTGCAAGGCGTTCAATGCTAGCCTCACCAAACTTCCCTCCTATAAAATAAAAGAAAAAAACAGATTTATTATTATTTGAGTAGAAATATCAAGAAAAATAAATTGATACTTACGGAGAGGGAGGGAGAGGGAGAATAGTGGAGTGGTGGAGGTGGCTGGGGAGGGAAATAGGAGGAAGAAGTAGGGGCATTTTGGGAAGGGATTGATTCCCAGGTTTTGGGAGGGAGTATCAGTGGATCATCTTCTAGTAGTTTTAATTTGTCCAAAAATGAAGAGAAATTCGTGTCGACTGCCATTTTAATTCCTCTCGATCTCTCACTCTTTCTCTCGGACTCTCCACTGCTTCTGCTGGTGGCGGTGGCGGTAGCGGCGGCGGCTCCGTTTTCTTTTTTGTTTATTTTTTTTTTTGAAATTGCAGGCCGCCGAGATGAAAATTGAAGGGAAATTTGTTTCCTTTTCTGTCTCTGATTTATTTTTCCCTCTATTTTGGTTTTTCTTTTAAAAAGGCTAAGAAATCAGGAGACGGGCTGGGCTAGGTTTTTTATTATTTTGATGAATGAGAATCTGGTTCATAACTAATTGAGATTTTGTAATGGGCTTAGATCGTAGTCCATTACCATCGGGATGGACTACCAGTCCGGTCCATGGTCTAATTTGAGCGAGATTTTTTTTAATAATAAGGATAGAAAATATAAGCATCTCTTTCCTATTTTAGATATGTGGAAATTAAATTTAAGATTATTTCAAAAATGAATTTATTTAATTATTTTATTTTTTTAATCAAACACATTTTTCTTATAACTATCTCGATTTTTTCTATCTTGATATGGTAATTAAAAGTTACCAAAAATACTTTGCTCTTATTTTAGCAGTGAGGTGTGATGGGAAAAAATTGTTTATCCCTAATTAAGAAAAAAAGTCCATGATAAAAATAAATAAATAAATAACTCTATAGTTTAAATGAACGAGAACAAACTATATTGTATGGTAATTTAAATATATGAACAAACTATTAATTTATTTTTTATTTTTTTATATATAATTTGGGAGATTTTATGATTATTTCCTTGCAACTAATATTTTAAATATAAATCAGGTTTTCTTTGAACCTAATTGGGCACGTTCTTCTCTCTTTTCTTTTAGCCAACCCAAGAAAAAAGTTTTGCCTGAGCATGAAGTGACCGACTCTATATCGCCAAACAAAGCATACTTGAAGCCTTGGAAAAAAATAGGAAGGGAATAATCTTAAAAAATTTTATATCATTTACACAAAGAATAGCCTTGTCCAAAGCAAAACATGAACAGAACACACAATCCATCAAATATATGTGTATAAATTCTCCTGCAAAAAAAACCAAGAATCCATAGCTCTTCTCCCGTCATCAGAGATACCAGAACAAAATCTGTAAACAAACAAAGGCTGGAAAATGCAATCAAAGCCAGGGGCTACCGGTGCAGTTGCTGGGCGTGTGTATGAAGATTTCGAACCAAAAATGGAATGGGAACGAGAGCTTGGAGCTGACACTCTGCGAATCCACTTGCCAGGTCTAGGCTTCTTCATTTTCCTCCAGTTTATCTCCAGTTTAGTTAATTCGAATCTCATCATTTTATTTTATATAGCTAAATTAATAGATTGTAGTATAATATTGTGACAGGCCAATGAAAATCCAACATTTTACCTGTCATGTTTTGGTTTTCCTACAGGCTTCAAGAAAGAGCAAATAAGAGTTCGAGTAAGCGCATCGCGTGTTATAAGGATAAGTGGAGAACGCCAACTCAGTGGCGATAGATGGAGCCGATTCCTCAAGGAGATTCCTATTTCATCAGATTTTAACCATAAAGAGATCTCAGCAAGGTATGATGAGGGAATCCTTTATGTCAAGCAACCTAAACTAATTGTTCCAGATGCTGCTGAGAAACAGGAACAAGAGCAACCTCTGGTGGAATCATCAACGCTGGATGGGAAGACGCCGCAGGAAAAAGCGCTACCACCCTCAGAATCAGCTCCTGGGCTTCAAAAACAATCAGAGGAGAAGCCCACAAGTAATGAGCAACAACCTGAGAGACAAAAAGATGGCAAGATTGAAGGAGCAGCAAATGAAAATCTTGGTGACTCTAGCCTTGATTCTACAAAGATGGATGAAGATGAAGCAGCAAAAGGACTCGTGAGTGGAGCTGAGAGACTAAATACGGAAAGTGACAAGAAGGATTTTAGTGGTATGGTCATGGAGATGAAGAAGCCAAGAAAATTGGTGAACCTGGTTCTGTTTATTTTATCCGTTGTGGTACTTGGGATGTATGCTAGCAAAGCCATCAGATGGTCCTTCAAAAAACCTGAGATTTAAGTCCTTTGATGCACGTCTGTATAAGAATCTACAACAACTGTAACCATGTTTAAACTTTAAATAATTCAACAGTTGTAGCAAAGTTTCTTTCATTCATATATATATAAACACATATGCTTTAACCACACTTCAAAAAAACATCAATGGCGCAAATATTTCAACAAATGTTTAGGGTATTTCAAACAACCAGAGAGTGGTATTGGCTTAATGGTTTTGTCCGACAAACGGGACATTGCAGGCTTGTAGCTCTGACCATCATAACCCTAAGATCAGTCTAGAACACGTCCGAATATGGGATCATGACAGGCTCGCCTCTTTCAATCCCTTTGAGTCTTCATCGAGGAGACTCGAGACCTCTGTGAGGATCTCACCACATGACAGTAAACCCAGAGTGGTCTTAACCCAATCTTTGTGAGCTGTTGTTTGCTTTAGCCAAATGGCCTAGTAGTTTTGTCCCACGAAAGCCCTCAAAGGTTAGAAAATCTGACCATCCATACAAGCTCAATGTCACTCTGGTATATATACACAAGGAGCATGTTTAGACTAAGGGAAACTCCATTAACATTGTTGAGAATCAAGACCAAAGGGTCAGCTTACTATCAGCGTTTTTTAAAGTTCAGGAATTGAAAGAATTCTGAAGGTACAAGATGACAACTCATGGAGCTAGGAAGCTCTCTCTGAAAATTTCCCAAGCCATGAACTAGGACAATGATGAGGATGTTTAGAACAATCACCGGGTTGTTTGGAACATTAGATGCAAACACGATAATGATGCGAATCATGAATTAGAATATTAATATTAAAGATGTTAATTTGGACAACCATATCAGAGTGTTGGTAACCATTTTTAAAACTCCTGTAAAAACTATAAAACAAGATCAGCCATTGAGGTGTTAAAGGGGCACCTTCAGAATTTTTCTTCTTTCAAAATCATGATCTCCAATAATGTTGTGGCCACTGTAAGAAGTGAAAAGACGAGGGCCTGATGCAATGGGATAACATGAAAAAATAAAAGTTTGATTTAGGTTTCCTTATCATACTTGATTCAAAAATCAGGACAGGAGTTTGCTAGGTAACTCTAAAATATATTATTTTAAAGTTTTAAAAAATAAGAAATATTATTGTAGACAATTTCTTTTTTTTTAAAAAAAAGAAAGAAATGATATCATTTAAAAACATTAAAGAAAAATATCGTTAAAGTTAACTTGGCTGCATCTCAGCAAACTGAAATTTACTAGTCAGCATGTTTGAAATGAAAATCGAGACAAGCATATGCAGCATTGTAAACTGAGAGTGTTTAGAAAAATAGAGGCATCCTAAATATTGGCTCTGATATCATGATTCAATACTGTATTCATTAATCCATTCAATTTCTTAATGATCATTTCCAACAAAAGGAAGTGCTCAATTGCTCAATCACAACTAGAGCCTGTCCAAAAAAAAAAATGAAATTGAGTTAAATCTATGAATTTCTGAATTGGTTTTTGTTATTTTCCCTTATTCTTGTAGTGTGTTTGGGGCAACAAAGAGCATAAACTTTAACTCAAGTTCTGTTCACTGTTATTCTCATCATCTGATGTTCAACAAAGAACTTCCCCTTTGCCTTGGGCATAGGGTGATAAACTCTCTGTACACATCCAAAGCATAAACACTGAAGGCCCTTTACAGTTTCAACAGCCGAACGACCCTCTGCAAGCAAATCCAATGAAGCTTCAAAGAGAAAAGGAATAACTGAAACCAAAGAAAACATGTAAAAAAAGGAAACTTCTTTCACATTGTAACACCTTCTTTAGCCATGAGTATAAAATAAACCAACAAATTTGGGAGCTTTCATTTTCACTTGAAAGATACCTGCCAATAGAGAGGCTAAGATTAATACTACAAAGGCAATGCCGGATCAACTTAACGATCAAGCCTATGAAGATTACAATCCAACATTGGAGTGGGTTCGAGATGC
Source organism: Salix dunnii (assembly GCA_015731905.1). Classification (NCBI taxonomy): domain Eukaryota; kingdom Viridiplantae; phylum Streptophyta; class Magnoliopsida; order Malpighiales; family Salicaceae; genus Salix; species Salix dunnii. The sequence goes on along the minus strand of CM027667.1, from coordinate 9,978,661 downwards.
TGGATTCGACACCCTACTTGTGTATTTACCAGGTGACATTCCATTTCTTTAAATGTTCTCAGAATTTTATTCATTAGTTCTTGGTTTTTAACAGTTCTGGTTAGTAATTGTTAGTTCTCTTTAAAGATGCTTTAGTCTCGCTATTCTCTGTAATTATGCTCGGCAGGGCCGCATAGAAATAAAAGCATCTTGAAGAAAAACGGGAAAACTTTCTGATACGAGGATGTTTGTGTTGCTTCTGCAGGTTTTAAGAAACAGGAACTTAAGCTTCAGGTGACATCAACTCGAACTCTCAGGATCATGGGCGAACGCTCTCACGGTGACAATAAACGGAGCAGTTTTCACAAGGAGATTCCTATTCCATTGTATTATGAAGATAATCAAATCAGTGCAAAGTTTGAGGGTGGCATACTTCAAGTCAAACACCCCAAGAAGATTACAGACCCAGCCAACCCAGTGCAGGAAATTGCAGAGCCTCAAAAGCCCAACATTGAAAAACCACAAGATCAAAAGAGTGAACAAGAAAAATTCGATCAAGAAGCTCCTCCACAGACCGAAACTGATGAGCTAAAAAGTGGGAAAAATAATGGGGTAGAAAATGCTACTGTTACTGAGGCTAACAATATTCACGTTCCACCCAAGACATCGGAGGATCAGAAGAGTGGTTTTGGCTTGGCCGAACCAGAAAATAACATTAGCACAGGTGATCAAAAGCATGAAAATGAGGACTACTCTGTCCAGAATGCTTCAAAGATGCAACAAGAAGAAGAAACTGCTGTCGTTAGTGGTGTTTCTAAAGTTAAACTAGCACATCATACGCAGGGTTTTGGTGGTCTGGTAGCAGGGATGAAGAAGCCAAGAAAATCAACACTCTTGATTGTGGTTGCTGGTTTATTAGTCCTGCTACTTGCGATTTATGTTCAAAATGCTATCAGATATAATGGAGAAGCTGAGAACTAGAGGGCCCGAGACTACAAATTGTGCTGTAAACCTTTGAAAAATAAGTGGTACATGACCTCAAAACATGTTTGCAAATGTACAGAGTTGAATAAAGTTCTCATAAATTGAAGAATTTCTGCAAATATGTACTGAACAAATTTAAATAAAGAGAAGGAATAACCCTTTTTATGTGTGAAGATAGATTTATTTGTATGTTTCCGTCTTCTTGTTCCTTCGAACAAACATGTTTCAATCCATTCTGTATTTGTTCTTCTTGTTATGAGACATTAACCAAACGCAGCCTGAGATTGGGTGCTGAAAAGCATGTGATTAATCATGTTCATAGCAGACAACTCACAGAATGCATCTTTTGAGAAGTTTCAGCATAATAGCTTATTATAACATCAAAAATACAACTTTGAATTTCAGTGGTTTTTGAGCTCCAAAGAACTTCTAAAAGCAATTACAGGGCCTTCAACTATATATCCAAGTCATGTTGTCTGCATGGAAGAAAAATTAGTTAAACTATGGACGTACTCACTATAAGATAATACATTAGAAAGAAAGAGATCTAGCAATTGTATTTTGTACAAATTTGATCATTTTAATTGAGCTGTAAAGCTCTCTTTAAAATAAAATAAAGGGAAAATAAAAGGCTGTAAAGCACTTGCACATAGAATTTTGCGCTTTGCCTCGCTCAGGAGGCAAAATCAAAGAATCGCCATAAGGGAAGAAAAAAAACAATTTACGTAATGAATAATAAGAGAAATAACATGGGAGTGCAAAGAAAATGTGTAGGAAAAAGAAAATTCCTATCACATTACAAATCTTTCTTTACCTTGTATATAAAACCAAAAAATTTGGAACCTTTCATGCTCACTTGAAAGATTATACATATCATTGGAAAGTCTAGGATGGACAGCACTAAGCCACTGGCTAAAGTTAATGATCATGTATATGACGATATTGATCCTAAAATGGAATGGGTGAAAGATGCTGGAGACACCTTACTTGTGCATCTGCCAGGTGAAATTTCATACCTTGAATGTGTTGAAGTTTGAACACAATGGTGTGAAACCTGCACAATGGTGTGCAACTTATCTCCCTACCATTATTGAAAATGATAAAGCTGATATTTCTTGGTGGCCAACTATTGACTTATGGAGAAGATTTTCTCCTCACATTTGCTATAAATAGAGGAGCTTCTTAGAACTTAAGGAGATAGTAGAAAAACACAAGTGAATGTGCTGTGTTGAGAGAGCTAGAGAGAGTTGAGTTTTCTTCCTCTTTGTATTTGTATTATTGTTTGCTTAATACAAACTAGTAGCTCCGTGGAGTAGGCAAGTTGCCGAACCACGTAAATATTATGTGTGTTACACTTCTTTCATCCCTAACAACTGGTATCAGAGCCTATGGTGTAGGTTTTTTGATTTTTTACAGAAAAATCAAAGTTCTCAAAAACGTGTTTTGAGCATTCTATCTTGTAGAGGAGGTCACAAGGATTCCAACGGTGTATAGCTCACTTAATTTGGAGTTAAAACGAAGGAGTTCTATGTGGTCAAAGTTTTGACAGGAAAAGTCAACGTTGCCAGAAGAAGACATCGTCGCCGGAGAAGACGACCGAAAAACCAGTCCGGTGAGGCCACGTCATCGCCACGTCACCATTCCAGTCACTTACCACGCCATCATTTTTGGAACACGTGTCTGACACGTCATCAGTGACACGTCATTTTGGGAATTGATCTAGTGTAGCAACGTCCACGTAAACTCGGATACGTGGATTGATCTGAGGCGTCCATTAGTTCAAATTTTGATTGATCATATCTGAGCCATCCAAAGTCTGATTTTGGTCATTCTTGAGTCATTTTCAACTAATTTGACTTTTCCGGACGCATTCGTGGTGTTGGATTCATCAAATTCAGACTCGAAGTTAGTAGAGAAGCTATGGACTCAGAAGAGATAAAAGGAACTGGGATAGAAAAATTTGACGGGCAAGATTTTGGATACTGGAAAATGCAGATAGAAGATTATTTGTATGGGAAGAAGCTTCATCTTCCTTTATTGGGACAGAAGCCAGAGGCGATGAAAGATGAAGAATGGATCTCTCTTGACAGACAGGTGTTAGGTCTGATCCGACTAACACTTACAAGAAAGGTCGCACATAATATCATTAAAGAAAGGACTACTGCAGGATTAATGGCAGCCTTATCTGGTATGTATGAAAAGCCATCTGCCAATAATAAGGTGTATCTGATTAAGAAATTATTCAATCTGAAAATGGCAGAAGGGATGCCTGTCACACAGCATCTGAATAATTTCAACACTATCACAAATCAATTGTCATCAGTTGAAATTGATTTTGATGATGAGATACGAGCCTTGATCCTATTGGCCTCATTGCCAAATAGCTGGGAGGCAATGAGAACGACGATCAGTAACTCGGCTGGAAAATCGAAGTTGAACTATGATGACATCCGAGACTTGATACTTGGAGAAGAAGTCCGTAGAAGAGATGCCGGTGAAAGTTCAACTTCAGGTTCTGCCTTGAATGTTGAGACTAGAGGTAGAAGATTTGATAAATACTCAAATCGTGGCAGATCAAAATTCAAACCAAGACCTCGTCAAGATCGAAGCAAGTCAAGATCCAGAAAACCAATTGAATGTTGGCATTGTGGCAAACCAGGTCACATTCAGGCAAACTGTTATAAGATGAAGAAGGAGGAGGATGATAAATCTGCCAATACAATGGCAGAGGAAGGGCATGAAGCATTATTACTCTCAGTCAGCAGTCCACTTGATTCTTGGGTGTTAGACTTGGGGGCCTCATTCCACACTACTCCACATCAAAATATCCTGCAGAATTATGTTGCTGGAGACTATGGTGTAGTATATCTAACAGATGGAGAGCCACTAAGAATTATTGGTGTAGGAGATGTCGAGATAAAACTACCCAATAACTCTACATGGAGGCTACAACAAGTAAGACATGTACCTAAGCTGAAGAAAAACCTGATCTCGGTAGGGCAACTTGATGAAAGTGGTCATTTCATTAATTTTTCGGGAGGCATGTGGAAAGTCTTAAAAGGAGTAATGGTTTTGGCACGAGGTAAGAAAACCGGCACCTTGTATATGACCCCGGCCTCAGAAGATATAATTGCTACAGCTGAAGTTGAAAATCAGGCTGATTTATGGCACTATAGACTTGGCCATATGAGTGAGAAAGGAATGAAGTTGCTTCTCTTAAAAGGAAAGCTACCAGGATTGAAATCAGCAGAGTTCGATTTGTGTGAAGGGTGCATCTTCGGAAAACAGAAAAAGGTGAGTTTTCTGAAAAATGGAAGAGCTCCGAGACCTAAGAAATTGGAGTTAGTACACTCAGATGTGTGGGGACCATCTCCAGTTGCATCACTTGGAGGTTCAAAGTATTATGTAACCTTCATCGATGACTCAAGTAGAAAGGTGTGGGTTTATTTTCTGAAAAATAAATCCGATGTATTTGAGATTTTTAAGAAGTGGAAAGCTATGGTGGAGACTGAAACAGGATTGAAGCTGAAATGTCTGAGGTCAGACAATGGAGGAGAATACACTGATGGAGGACTCAAGGAGTATTGTGCTTATAATGGTATCCGGATGGAGAAGACCATTCCAAGCACACCGCAACAAAATGGTGTGGCAAAGCGTATGAATAGAACCATCAATGAAAGAGCTAGAAGCATGAGGTTGCATGCTGGATTACCTCCAACATTCTGGTCTGAAGCTGTCAATACTGCAGTCTACCTAATCAACCGAGGACCTTCTGTTCCTTTGAATTTCAGAATTCCTGAAGAGGTCTGGACAGGAAAGGAGGTAAATCTTTCACATTTGAAAGTATTTGGATGTATTTCTTATGTGCACATAGATTCTGAAGCAAGAAGTAAGCTTGATGCAAAGTCTAGAAAATGCATCTTTGTCGGCTATGGTACTGATGAGTTTGGATACCGATTTTGGGATGAAGAAAATCGGAAAATTATCAGAAAAAAAAATGTCATATTTAATGAGAAGATGACATACAAGAACAAAGAGGCTGCAGATTCTGACAAAGCCGAGACATCTGATGTAATAGATGTAGATGATATTGCAAAAAGTACTGTACAGGGTGATATCATTGATAAAGAAAACACTGATCCACAAGAAGAGCCATGTACACCAGTAACAATTGTCAGAAGATCTTCCAGGACGATCAGACCTCCACATCGATTCTCACCGTCATTGAATTATATTCTATTGACAGATAATGGTGAGCCTGAAAGTCTTGAAGAAGCTACAAGAGCTGAAGAATCAAGCAAGTGGGAGCTAGCCATGAAAGATGAGATGGATTCTTTGACAAGAAACCAGACATGGGAATTGACTTATCTACCTAAAGGGAAGACAGTCTTGCATAATAAATGGGTGTACAGGATTAAAGAAGAACATGATGGCAGCAAACGATTCAAGGCAAGACTTGTCGTGAAGGGATTTCAACAAAAAGAAGGTATTGATTATACAGATATATTCTCTCCAGTGGTAAAGTTGACTACAATTAGATTGGTACTGTCAATTGTAGCTGCAGAAGATCTACATCTTGAACAATTAGATGTGAAGACTGCTTTTTTCTATGGAGATTTAGAAGAAGATATCTACATGAAGCAACCAGAGGGTTTCTCGGAAAAGGGAAAAGAGAACATGGTTTGCAAGTTGAAAAGAAGTTTATATGGTTTGAAGCAAGCTCCGAGGCAATGGTACAAGAAGTTTGACAACTTTATGTGCAACAATGGGTTCACACGATTGCAAGCAGACCATTGTTGTTATGTAAAGAATTTTGGGTCATCATATATCATCTTATTGATATATGTAGATGATATGCTAGTTGTAGGATCTAGCATTGTGGAGATTAATAAGCTAAAGCAGCAATTGTCAAAGCAGTTTGAAATGAAGGATTTGGGAGTTGCAAAACAAATCCTTGGTATGAGAATCATCAGGGACAGAGATAAAGGTACTCTGAGGCTTTCACAAGAAGAGTATGTGAAGAAAGTGCTCCATAGGTTCAAGATGGATGGAGCAAAGCCAATAAGCACGCCTTTGGCTAAACATTTCAAACTTACTAAAGAGCAGTCACCTAAAACTGAAGAAGAAAGGAACTATATGAATGCAATTCCTTATGCGTCAGCAATCGGAAGTCTCATGTATGCCATGGTCTATACAAGACCAGACATTGCACATGCAGTGGGAGTTGTGAGCAGATACATGAGCAATCCTGGTAAACAACATTGGGAAGCAGTAAAATGGATTATGAGGTATTTGAAAGGTACTTCAAATACATCCTTGTGCTTCACAAAGTCAGACTTGAAGCTTCAAGGGTATGTAGATGCTGATTTGGCAGGTGATATCGACACTAGAAAAAGTACTACAGGGTTTGTGTATACTCTGGGTAATACAGCTGTGTGTTGGGCTTCGAAGCTACAGAAGATTGTTGCTTTGTCTACAACAGAAGCTGAATATGTAGCAGTAACAGAAGCTGGAAAGGAGATGGTTTGGTTACAAAGCTTCATGGATGAATTAGGCAAGAAACAACATAAAGACATTCTATACAGTGATAGTCAGAGTGCTATTTTTCTTGCGAAGAATCCAGCCTTTCATTCCAGGACAAAACACATACAGTTGAGATATCATTTTATTCGGTCTCTTCTTGATGATGGACAATTGATACTTGAGAAGATTCGAGGTTCTGAAAATCCTGGTGACATGCTGACAAAAGAAGTACCTATAGAAAAATTGAAGCTGTGCAAAGCTTCAATTGGACTTCAAGACTAAAAAGGATTGACACCATTGTGTCCAAGTGGGAGATTGTTGAAGTTTGAACACAATGGTGTGAAACCTGCACAATGGTGTGCAACTTATCTCCCTACCATTGTTGAAAATGATAAAGCTGATATTTCTTGATGGCCAACTATTGACTTATGGAGAAGATTTTCTCCTCACATTTGCTATAAATAGAGGAGCTTCTTAGAACTTAAGGAGATAGTAGAAAAACACAAGTGAATGTGCTGTGTTGAGAGAGCTAGAGAGAGTTGAGTTTTCTTCCTCTTTGTATTTGTATTATTGTTTGCTTAATACAAACTAGTAGCTCCGTGGAGTAGGCAAGTTGCCGAACCACGTAAATATTGTGTGTGTTACACTTCTGCCATCCCTAACAGAATGTTGTATAATTCTAATCATTTGTTCTTGTCTACAATCGTTTGTTTGCTTTATTCGTGCTCAGTATTAGTGATTAATATAAATCATTCTTAAAATATTACTTAATAGTTTAAACTTTTAAATTGAAATGATTTTTTGATATGATATCATTTGAAGAGATGTGTTAAAAAAATATAAAATCATTCTTGGTATCTCACCTAGCAGATACCAAGCAGTTTAATTTTTTGGGTTGTGTAATAGGATGCTTATATTGATCCTACAGGTTTTACATAGCAGCAACTAAATATCGAAGCAGCAACAGCTGATCAAAAACTCAAGATCACAGGAAAGAGCCAGCAGGGAGACAGTAAATGGATCCGTTTTAACAAGAATCTTACTGTTTCATCAGATTATGATCTTAATCAAGTCCGTGCAAAGTTTGAGGGTGGAGTTCTTTATATCAAACACCCCAAGAAGATAAGCAGTCCAACCAAACTAGTATAGGAAAATAATGCAGACCCATCTGGAGAGTCTCAAGAGCCTGCAAATGAAAAATCAGAAAGACCAAAATAGTGGACAAGATTCGGCTGCTAAAGAAGCACCTCCAAAGACAGATAGAAGGACAAGAAAGGGGAAATATTGATGGAAAAATAAAAGTTACTTCAATTGAGCCTAACTTGAAGTATTAGAAGAGTGATTATATGTTGCCTGAAGAGGGAAAGGCCACGGGCACTAGTGAAAAACATGAAACTGACGGTGGTGGTGGCTTGGTAGCAAAGAAAAAGAAGCTGGGAATATCAACAACATTGGTTGTGTCAGCTGGTTTGTTTGTTCTTGTTCTTGGGTTTTACGTTCAAATCTTTATGAGGTCTCACGGAGAATATGAGAGCTAGAGGATCCAAGAACACACTACCTCTTGATTTTTCTTTTGTGTGCTTATGAAAAAATTCTGCATGGTGTCAAAACATGTTTGAAAGGTAAACAAGTTGAATAAACTGCTCCTATAAAAACTAAGTTTCTTGCTTGTTCTATTCTTCTGGATGTGCTCCTCCATTCAAAGCTTCGATGCTGCGACTATCACAAGGTTTAAAGATTATGCAATTGTTCTCCAGGGAAGTTAAGCTGAAATTGCAGTTTTCTCCAGCTTAATTTCTCAGATTTTTTTAGCATCTAAGAATATTATATGAATAGAAAGATAACACTTTTTGTGAAGAAAAAAAGAAGAAGAATTGGATGGTATGTTACTCTGATTTTATGTTGCTTTTTTGAGTTCCAATCACTTCTGATGAAAATTAAAAGGCAAAAGATTGTTTTTTCATTTTACTATATCATGTATATTTTACTTTTTCAATACAATTTTTCATTAATAATATATTTTCCTTTTTATATATGCAAAAATTAAATTATTCGTTCAATAAAAAAAATACTTCAATTTTTATTTTTTTATGTAAATGTTGAAAAAATTATATATATTAAATAAATTACAATCTACTTTGATTAACTTATTTTATTTGGTATTCATTTTATGAAATATAAAGAGAAAACTATAATATAATTATATAGGGAACAAATATTTTACAAAAACTATATTAAAAAAAAATGAGAAGGGGAGAAAAAAGCAAAACAAAAGGAATCAGACCTGTGCCTGGAACCGGCCTGGTACGGATGAAACAAGTTAATTAGACTATGAACACGCTCGCTAAAAGGCGATGCATTAGGGAGAAGGAGATCAACAAATGTGGGACCTTCATCGTATCAATAGAAAGCCTAAGATAGACAGTACTAAGCCATTGGCCAAAGTTAATGATCTTGTCTGAAGATATGGATCCGACAATGGAATGGGGGCGAGAGGCTGGATTTGACACCCTACTTGTGAATCAAACAGGTGACATTTCATTCCTTGAAGTGTTCTAGAAATCTAGTCATTTGTTCTTGTATTTGCTTGTGATCTTGTTACTTAGTTTACAAGGCAATCGCTTATATTCATTTAAACTCTGTTTTTTTTGGTTGCTTTGTAGTTCCAAACACTTGTTATGACAATATAAAGGTCTTTTACAAGTCATCTTTTACACTCGGTTTTCCGATCACTTCAGCAATAGCAGGTTTTTCAGGTGATAGTGACAGTATGGAATCCTCAGGCCCAACTTTGGCATTGCCTGATTTACGATCAGAGAAGTTTAACTCTTGAACTGCGCCTGTGATAAGCATGGTCCCGGATATATTGGTCCAGCGGTGTAGTTCCAGGCTAGGAATTTGTAAGGATAAACTAAAAATATAAATCACATTAACACAAACCTAATTTGAGTGGTATTTTGTCTTCGGTTTCAGCAGAATGTTCTTCATCAACAATGACTGGAGATGATAATTGACCATTTTGTTTGAGGTGCTGTTGCAGATTTACAGCTGTGGTCATGTCTAATCCAGTAGTAAAGTAGAGTAGAGTAGAGAGTTTCATCTTGTGAAGTTTGGGGGATTTGACTCTGCATTCCTATTCAATGCACCTAATAAGAAAAACTAGTGATCAGATGGACATACATGGGTTTTCCAGTATGCATGTTCTGGGGGAGGTGGCTGTAATGAACCTCAGCTTCTTGAATGGAAATTCAGCTTCCAGACATGTGTTCATATCAAATCAGAAGAATTAAGTTTTTGGTGACCAGAATAAGGGAATGGGCACCCTCATAAAAAGATTGAATCGACTTACGCTCCATCAGAGCAGTATAGGCAGCTTTTGCAGCTTTCAACTCTTACCTGATTTACCATAGAATTCCTCTCCTTCTATCTCCACATTGGAAAAGAACGTTGGAATCTGAAGGGCACCATATTTTATAATTTTATATACCGGCATGGATAGATCTTCTCTCTGAGCTAACTCCTGTCAGGGATAATGACAGAATAAGTTTTGCTGCAATATGCAAGGTAATTAGTAAGTTTAATATCATTGGTAAATTCAACCAAATTAGTGGAACAATTGAATATTTTTGCACTGTATATTTCTTGAAATGCGAATCAATCATCCATTACTATTTGCCAATATGTAAAGACTTGAGAAATTTTGAAGCAAAGACCGCATTTATGAATGAAGATAATCCACGCTAATGCAGTTTCTACAAAAGGAAACCTTCGTCAACGAACAAGATACCGTATAATCCAAGAAATTAACCAAGCGAACCACAGCACCTCAACAAAGCAAAGCATAAGTGATGGATGTTAAGGAACCATCTCACCTAAAAATTTAACCTTGTAAGTAAGTGAGGCTCTATAATATGATTTATATTATTCTCTAACACACTTTCTCAAGTGAAAACCCTTTGGACTTGAAACTTGCACAGGTCCACATTACCTTATACTTGATTTTTATTAAATAGAATGGGGTTGGTGAGATTTGAACTCGTAACCGTTGGGTCAATAAAGCTCTGATACCATATTAAGGAACCATCTCATCTAAAAGCTTAAGCTTGCAAGTGAGCCCATAATATATTTATATTATTCTCTGATTGATTTCCAAGAATTCATCTGTTCAGAGAGCAATATTAAATTCTACAATCATGTGTGAGTGAATCGGTGTTAAGTTCATTACTTGGGGGTGGGGGAGAAGTGAAGGGAAGGAAGGCCATCTTGGCAGCATCATTTTGAGATTCCTTAGAAGATTTGCAGGAAGCAGAAAAATGAAAGGAGACGCCAATTAACATAAACAGAAGCCTTGAAACAAAGGGTGTGATCAGGTCCGTCTTTCATAGCTGAGTATTTTGGCAAACCCCGTCGCCTCTTCTGGCACACCTCCTGTAGCTTAGTCTTGTAATTCTCTCTCTAGTCTCTGAATCAAGACTCGATTATCTAGAGGAAGAAGAAGAGTTGTTGCCAGTATTCGTTGAACGAATTCATGATAATGTTGTGGTTTTTGTAGCATGAAATCAAACGCTTATAATGTTGTTAATAATGCTTCCTTGCATGCGCCTATTATTTTTTCAATATGCAGTTATATTTTGAGTGAATTATTTTTTAGTCCCTGGATTTAATTGAAGGTATAACTTGGTCCTTTACGTTTATAATTTTATATGCTGATTCCTTGACTCATGTTGACCAGTCTTTTTTAAGAATTTAAGTTGCTAAATGGTGCATTGGGATAAACCAGTGGATGTTTTACAGCAACCGGTCAAGAAGAGTCAAGGGATTGAGCTATAGGTTTCAGCCATGAGGGATTAAGTTATATTTGTGTTGAAAATCTAGGGACTAAAAAGTATTTATAAAAAAGTTTGTGTTTGAAATACATACCTTTTGTGCTTATTTTGAATATAAATTCTTATCCGGTTCACTTGTAAGAGATTACATTTTACCTTTTTCATGGAGGAAAATGGGGAGGAGAAACGATTTAGGGCTCTAGAACATGGTTGTTAAAATCGCGATTTTGACACGACACGGAAGGGGCTCTGAAAAATCGGATCGTAAGATCGGATCTTAAAATCGTAAAATCGTACCTGAATTTTTCCGTACAAAAATCGTAAAATCATAGCTAAAATCGTGTAGGTAGAAAAATCATAACATCGTAAGTGAAATATTTTCGTATACAATATAATTATGGTCATAAAACTTCATTAGTTAAGGTTCATACATGATTCAAAATAACTTAAAAATACATTACAAAACAATTATGTCCATAGAATTTCATTAGGTAAAAACTAACAAATTTAAAATAATTTTTTTGTTGTTGTGCTAATAAATTAAAATCAGTCTCATGACCGTCATTTTTCTCGTTATTTTTAATACATTAATCAAAAGGATTATTAATGAAAGGATTATCAGTACTAATATTGGTATCAACACCGATATTGTCAATACTAGCTCCAATTCCAACAAATTATTTCGACATGAAGATATGAAAATGATTTAAAAACATCAAAAAATTTAATTTAAAGTAAAAAATAATTTTTTTTAAAAAAAAAATTAAAGTTAATATTACTAATTTTCAATAATAATTCCATAATATATACAAGAGAGAGAGAGAGATAATATTATATATATATGCAAAGGGGGGCGAATATATATAATGCAGAGAGGGGGCGGGTATAATTATAATTATATATATATATATGAAGAGAGCAGAGCGGGGCGCGCGAATGAGGCGCATATATATATATACATATGAAGAGAGCAGAATGGGGTGCGCGAATGGGGCGCACGAATGAGCCAATTTTTCAGAGAATCGTAAAATCGGTCTGATTCGGTCCGATTTTACGATTTTGTACGATTTTGACCGAGTTTGACCAAAATCGATTTTTCTTCCCGAGTTGACAAGATTTAATGAATTGACTAGCAAAATCGTACGATTTTGCGAGTCAACTCGCGATTTTAACAACAATGCTCTAGAAAGCGAGACGATCGATAGGGATCAAAAAGAATTTAACCTAATAAAAACAAATATATACATAGAAACATAACAAAAAAACAAAATTTTCATGGAAATGAAATAGAAAAATTGCCCTTACAATTTTGCGAGTCAACTCACGATTTTAACAACAATGCTCTAGAAAGCGAGACGATCGATAGGGATCAAAAAGAATTTAACATAATAAAAACAAATATATATATATATATATATATATATATATATATATATATATATATATATATAGAAACATAACAAAAAAAAACAAAATTTTCATGGAAATGAAATAGAAAAATTGCCCTTTTGAAGAGTCCCAACTACTTTTAAAGTTGTGCCCTACTCATTAATTAGGGCACAGAACAAGTACATGGGTATTTTTTACCAACCAGAAGTGACATGTGTTTTAATAACCTGTACTTCCTTGTTAAGCTGCAGCCATGTACGATTTTTTTCCAGGGGACAGAAATGAGTTGAAAGAATTTAGAGCACAGAACAAGACAACAAGTACATGAGGCTGTTGTCATTGCACTTTAATCTTTATCTTGCTATATATTTTTTATAGCCATGGTTTCTAGGAAAATGAAGGGCTCATTAATCAGGAAAATAAACGGCTTCATGAAATTTAGATAATAAAAGGACAAAATTCTTATGGTGCGCATCCAGTTACATAATAGCTATTTCCTAAATTAAAAGAAGAAGAAAAAACATGGAAAATACTCTTCAGGAAAACACAGCTTCTTATTCATATAACTTCCCTTCGCATATGAAGAGCGGTAATTCGTCAATGGGAACTTGCGAACTTGGTGCGGAGACGCTTGGCAGCTGCGACCATGTTGCTGAGGGCAGGTTTGACTTCAGCATACTTGCGGGTCTTCAGACCACAATCAGGGTTGACCCAGAGAATGTTGCTTTCAAGGACAGCAAGCATCTTCTCAACACGGTCAGCGATTTCTTCTTCTGAGGGGATCCTAGGAGAGTGAATATCATAAACACCCGGGCCAATGCCTGCTCCATACTTCACACCCTCGCGGAAGACTGAGAGAAGCTTCTCGTCTGATCTGGAGTTCTCGATGGTGATCACGTCAGCATCCATGTCAATGATTGAGTGAATGATGTCATTGAAGTGTGAATAGCACATGTGGGTGTGGATCTGTCAGCACCATCAACAAGTGCTAGCATTATTAATCCAGCAAAGAGGTGCCAGTAAAGCCATGCAAAATCTAGAATGCTATACAGCTATATGCACCAAAATCTCCGCCGGAAGATTTTCGTGAATTTGCAAGTTACAGTGGTTTATTGCCACCCAACATTGAAGTCTTAATCATGATTTTTTTTAAGGTGAACTGTCACTATCCTTTATAAATGTACCTCCTCCACTCAATTTCCAAAAAAAATAATGGAAACTTTTGACATTTCATTTGAAGTTAGGCCAGCAAAAACTAAGAGGTGTGCCTATAGCACAACCAAGTACTCCCAGGGGACTGCTCACCTGGTACTTCAGACTGGAAATTTATGGATAAAGATCATAGAATGGATGGGAGATGGGGTTCACCTCCCACCATGTAGCCCAACATCCATTATATCTCTTTCCAAAAAAGAAAAACAGAGAGAGAGAGAGGAGGAAAGAACCTGGGTGGAGTCTTCAACACCACAATTTGTGATCCTGAAAGAGTGGACAGCCCAGTTCAAATAAAAACCATGCTCGGACTTCCTTAGGGGCAAGCCCTCTCTCAGAGCAGCTTCATCAATCTGGATGACCGTAATTCCAGCTTTCTCAAGATCCTCAACCTCATCCTTGATGGCCAAAGCAATTTGATAGCAGGTCTCAAATCTAGTACAAACATAGACAGGTATTGTCAATATATTAAAGTAACAGCCTGCAAACCAAGCATGGTTAAATTAGTTTTATTTTTATTCCTACCTGGGCTGGTCATTTCTGACAAAGGACCAGTTCAAAATGGTAACAGGACCAGTAAGCATTCCCTTCATGGGTCGCTTAGTCATACTTTGAGCCAACGAAGACCAGAACACAGTCATGGCCTTGGGGCGGCTCACATCACCGTAGATGATAGGAGGCTTGACGCAACGAGAACCATAAGATTGGACCCAGCCATTAGCAGTGAAGGCAAAACCAGACAATTGCTCACCAAAGTACTCCACCATGTCATTCCTCTGCATTGCGAGGAATTATTAACAATCAGTAAAATTTCTAGAAGAAATGCATCACAGCTCAAAATCAAAATTAAGCCATTTTATTTAGGGGGAGGGAGGGGCTCACTTCTGGTTCACCATGCACCAAAACATCAATATCAAGCTCTTCCTGGAGTTTGACGACCTTGTTAATTTCCTTCTTGATGGCCTCAACATAATCTTCCTCTGAGACCCTAATTTTTATCAAAAGGAAAAAAGAAATCAACACCAGCTAAGCTGAAACACAAGCACTGATAAATTAAATCATAGGAGCAGTTTCATAAAAGTAGTTCTCACTTCTTAGCCTTGTATTCACGGCGCACTCTCCTGAGTTCCAAGGTCTGAGGAAATGATCCAATGGTGGTGGTTGGAAGAATTGGAAGGTTCAACTTCTTCTGCTGAGCATCCAGCCTAGCACTAACATTGGATGAACGACGGTGGTCTGAACCCTTCAAAGCAGCAGCCTAAGCATGAAGGATCAACACATCAACGTTAGAACAAACTATCCAACATAAGTCATACAGAAGCATTAAGGATGAACTGGAAACCACTTACAGCCTGTTGAACAGCCTCGTTGGTGACCCTTGGTGAGGATTTTCTAGAAGCCTGAGCTGCTGCGTTTCCAGAAAAGAATGCCTGGATGTACAGAAGTAGGAGAAAAGGAACTGAGCATAGCTTTTACCAGTTCTATTAAAGAACCTTTTAAGAGTAAGGTTTCTTGGTTTTATAATATTGACCACAAACAACTTAATACGTATGAATGCCTCCAGATGCATTAATTGAAGATTGGGTTTGAAACTGTCTAAAAGGGACATGATTAGCACAATAGATAAACATAAACTGGAAAATGCAGACAGTGTTTAAACAATGCGATATGTAAGATGAGAAAACTGAGCAACGAAGTACCTCATCCTTCTGTCCAGAAAGTGCCTTGGCCAAGGCATTTACTTCAACAACTTTCTGTGCTGCAAACGCAAGCCATGACTTGATCTCTTTGTCCAGCTTAGGCTCATTAACTAGATCAACAGCGGTGTGGAGAAGAGAGCAGGAAGTAGATACCACAAGCTTGTCTGTAGAAACATAAGATAGATTCAATTTTCAACTTCATGTTAAGAACAACACAATGGCAATGATGAAACACAGTACGAAAGCATCAATACCTTTGCCCACAATGCCCTCAAGAGCATTTAGTACACTGAGGGAAGAAGCAAGGTCATTAGCCCAAATGTTCCTTCCATCAACCACTCCAGCAAAGAGGTATTTTCCAGAAGGGAATCCACCCTTAATCAAATCTAGGGTCTTTGATCCACGAACCAGATCAAACCCAAACCCAGTAACACTCTTCAAAGCAGTGAGTGTTTTGTATGCCTCTGCGGGAACATCAGCAAAGTATGTTTCAATGAGAACATTCAAACCAGATAGGGATGCCTCAAGTGCTGAGTAAGCGTGAGTAAATGCTTGCAGTTCGTGAGCTCCAAGATCCATCACCAGCTTAGGCTCATCAAACTGAATCCAGGTTGCTCCAGCTGCTTTTAGGTCAGCCACAACTTCTCTGAAAGAAACTAAACATCAGCATAGATTCTCAAGATGGAATCAAATAGCTATTATCCACCCAAAGGGGAAAAAGTTGGGCACTCACTCATAGACGGGAAGAATCTTGTCGATTAGGGAGAGAAGTGAAAAGGATTTCTCCACACCCTTTGCTGGTTTTGATAGCAACAGGTATGAAACAGGACCTACGAGGACTGGCACGGTATCAACTCCAAGCTGTGTCACAGAGATAAAGATTGTTAGTTGCCAAGAAAATCCGTTAGAGACAATAAAGTCAGGTAATGTTTGAATTCAAACACCGAGAATAGTTCAAGCAGCACACCAAACAACAGCAATCAACACAAGATGCTCAATTTTGAATGAACATTAAAAATATAGCACCAGCAATCCATTTTCCCTCAATAATGCAAGACACGGTCATTAAGACACTATCCTAACACAATGTGTCAACAACATGAATGAGGCCGTCAAATGGGACTAGGCAATTATAACATAAACTAAAAGAGATCAGTAAAACATTGTGGATTGTGAGTAAAAATAGTGTGGATTATAATAGTGTATTTTTGGGTCAGTTTGGTTTTTAGTTCGTTCGGTTCGGTTGGTTTGCCGGTTTTTTGATTTTTTATCATTATTTACACATTAAAATAGTGTTTTTAGCCCTCGAAAAAGATAAAAAAAATAGCTTATGGGTGGAGGGGCTCTACGATAATTGTACATTATCGGTCCGGTCCGGTCCACCTACCTTTTTATTTTTTTATATTTTTTTGAAAATGGCTAAATATGGATATAACCCCTAATAAGACAAAATTGATAACATGGGCACAGGGGTATATCAGTAATTGACCATCATTTTTTTTTCTTTATAATGTTGGCGCGTATGTCACACACGACCTACAGTATTCCGTCTCACGCCATGTTCAGGTGGTGCTTGAGAGGTGATCCGATAGCCGGAAATGGGCTACCGGCATCTCTGTCAGTGAGCCTCCGTGTGCTCTTCCTCTCAGTGTGGCATGTTTTGTGACGTGATAGCTGATTAAAGCCGCTAGATTTGTTTCTCTCTCCTGCAAGTAAAAGTGCAGGAGAGTCCCCCAATTTTGTTACTTTTGTACTTCAGTCTCTTTATTTTTAATTTTTTATCTGATCCTGATTTCTGTTATATAAGTTTTCATTTAATTCGATTGGGTCATTCAATTGAAAGTAATCAAATATTAATGTTTCACTTCGGTCCTCCTTTTAATTTCCGGATTGAGTTTAAATAGATTAATATATTCGGTACAGAAGTTTTAATTTTTTCAGTTTTGTCCTTTGATTGAAATTGATAATATATTTGATTTTCATTTGCGGCCCTTATACTTTAAAATTTTTATTTTAATCCCTTTATTTCTTTATATTTCTGGAATAATCCCTACTTTAGTCCATGTATATACAAGTATGCTCTTAGCTTTGATTTTTAATTTTTGTTATTTTTTTATTTGTTGAGGTGATATTTTTTTCAAAAAATTAGCTCTTAAATTTTATTTTGTATCTATGATCATTTGAAAATTAATATTTTTGTTTTTTTCTCCCTTTGTTCTTTCTTTTAGTTTTTTTATTTTTATTTTCACGTCAAATGACTTTTTTTTACCTGATAATTTTTATTTTACTTTTTTGTTTGATCTTTTGTTAAAGTTTTTAAGATTTTTTTAGTCTTTCATTTATTTTTATTTTTTTCATTATTAACATAATAATAATAATAATAATAATTTAATTGTTTTTCTTGATTACTCTTTTGTTAATGTTTTTTAGGGGTTTTTTTCTCGAGATAATTTGATAATTTTTATTGTTTTAACAGTAATAACAATGATAATTTTTATTTTTTTGTTTGATCTTTTGTTAAAGTTTTTAGGATTTTTTAGTCTTTCATTTATTTATTTTTTCTTTCATAATAATAATATTTTAATTATTTTTCTTGTTTACTATTTTGTTAATGTTTTTTAGTTTTTTTTCTCGGGATAATTTGATAATTTTTATTGTTTTGATAGTAATAGCAATGATAATTTTAGATGTTAAGACTCCGATATTATTATTGTTATAATAAGATGTGTTGATCTATTTCACTATATTAAAGTTTGCATATATTAATATTATATTTTAATTTTGATCCAGCAAATCTTATAAAAATTGTTTGTGCAGCCCGCAATATAAAGCGGATAATTTTTTTAATTTTCAAGTTAAATGATTTTTTTCAACTAATAATTTTTATTTTTGTTTTATTATCTATTATATTTTTGTATATGCTCTTTTATTAAAGTTTTTATGCTTTTTTTAGTCTTTGATTTAATTTTGTTTTTTTCATTATTAGCGCAATAATAATATTAATAATAATAATAGTTTTAGTTTTTGTTCTTATTTGCTTTTCTGTTAATTTTTTTGTATTTTTTTTCTAGGGGTAATTTAATAAATTTTTATTATTTTGACAGTGATAGTGATAATAATTTTAAATGTTAAGACTACAATGTTATTGTTGTTATAACAAGGTATTATCATCTGTTTCATTAAATCAAAATTTAGATGTATAAATATTTTATTTTAATCTCAACAGTTATAAAAATTGTTTATTCGACCCGCGACGTAGTGCAAACCGACAACATCACAAAGGTTGATGTAAATGTTGGGAAACAACTATATTTTCCCATATTTTTGTGTTAAAAAGCTTTCGAGGCAATTATCTATTTCCGTCTCTTTGATGTTAAAGTTTCGATATTATTGTTGCGATAGTGTATTGTATCATATCATATGAAACTTTGCATGTGTAAATATTATATTTTATTTTTAAATTAATAAAATATATAAATTGTTTCAAATCCAACAATTATAAAATTTATATATTTCCCGTGCAGGAAATCTACCTAATTACTTCTATGAGAAGGTTGAAAATTAACACACGCCATCTTCAAAGTGCGGGTATCAAGACAAGAAGGTTGTTGTTCTATAACCATGACACTTCTATTTATTTATACTTACATGCATGTTTCGTGAACTTTTTCATGTTGGTTTTTTATCTGAGTAAGAAATCCTCATTCTCTTTCCATAATGTGATATTCAAGCTTAATACCCGTGGAAGATTCAGGGGTCCCCACGATTATTTATCATGTACAAAGAAACCATTCCAATATCAAAAGAAGAGAGAGATCATAGAGAGGATAACTTACATCCTTGGCCTCCTTGTACTCGATGACAGCCTTATGGGATGCGTAGGAGAAGTTAACTTCTGGTCCCAATTCAGGGACAATGTAATGGCTGCATCAATATTTCAATGTCATTCATGTAACGCTAAATGCAGCATTGTTAGACTTCAAATGAACTAAGAAGTGTATCACATTGAGTGCAAAATTTCAACACTTACTAGTTGGTATCAAACCACTTGGTCATTTCCATGGCGGGGACAGAGGCATTACCTCTGGCCATGGAAAAATAGACATCAAACCCAATCTCACCACCATTCCATCCGTATCTAGGAGGAACAGCACCGAGCATTGCTGTAGTGTCCAGCACTTGATCATAGTATGAAAAGGTGTTGCTAGGAATAAACTTGATTCCATCATCAGACATCTGCTTCCAGATGGATGACCTGAGATCAGCTGCCACCTTCTGCAAATCTTCAGCGCTGCTCTTTCCATCCCAGAAAGATTCCAAAGCAAACTTGAGCTCCCTCTTGGGACCCATGCGAGGATAACCAACAACGTGGGATGCCATTGCTCTGTTTCAACATCAGCCATTAAACAAAGCTTAGATCCCAATGCATGTCTTAAACAACAGCCAACATGAACATAAATCATCCATAAAATTGCTTCACAAAATCACAAATAAAGTGTTATAATTGCCAATCCTGAAACAAGACGCGGAAAAGGAATAAGGCATCAACAAATACATTAAAAAATGAAAGACAATGCATCAAATCTGATGATACTATTGCCAGATAAAAACCACAAGGGAACAAAAAAACGGTTAATCTCATTAAACCCGAACAAACTCCTATTGACACAGAAAAGAGAAGAGCACCTAAAAGCACAGAATTATTCATTGGAATAAAACAACAAAAGAGCTCAGTCAACAGGGAGTTTCCATACAACTCGATCAAAAGTTCAGCCTCCACCATTTGGAATCTAGCCAAAATGCTATAAACAAAAGTAGATCTATGTAGTTGACTAAATTTCAAACTTCATCCCGTCAACGAACAGAAAGAGGAAAGCTGGATCAAAGTTAATGATCTAGGACCAATTTGATTCAAAGCAGACAACAAAACGAACCTTCTAACCATATGTATATCTAATCAACTAACACAGCTCACAACGATAACAATCATTGTCGTGGTTAATGAAAAACATAACACAAACGCGTGGCAACCACACCCTTTCACTTCCCATTTCCAGATCTGAATCAAATTCCTGCGCCAAATCCAGATTCAAACACCATAACCGAACAAATCCTTCATTAAAAAAAGGGGGGGGGGAATAAACCTCAAATCCGTAACCATTTCAAGATCCCAAAAACCTCAACTTTACCAGTCGAAATTGCATTTCGATCACAAAAACAAAAAATAAAGCCACCCCACTTGCAAACACTACCAGATCAATGAGCCAACAAACTCAAAACAAGAACTTGCATAATCTCCAACAGATCTACCAAGAATCCATGGATTTCAGAAATAAAGTTATGTCCTTTATACGAGCAAACAAGAGAAAAATCAGACTGCAAAAATTGGATTTCAGAAATAAAGTTATGTCCTTTATACGATATAGTACCTAACAGAGAAGTAGCGAAAGGAGAAACGAAGAAGTGAAGGAGGAGAGGTGGTGAAAGAAGATGAGAACGGGAGATAGCCAACCGAGATGACTCTTAGAGATGTGAACGGCGCGAGTATGTGCTGAGACACTTGGTTCATATATAACACTGAGATCCTGCACATACTGGCCTACAGTCCCCTTGCCCCTCAGATCTAAACCCAAATTGTTTTATTATTAATAATAATAATATTTAAATTTATTTATTTGATACTATTTTTTTAATAAAGAAAGTACTATCACCTTTTTATTCTGTTTTCATTTAGTATTTTATACAGTTCTTAGATTTTTCATGTTTTTCAGTGCCAGCAAAAATGCTTATTTGTAGGGGGTAAAAAAGGCAAAGTAAGTAGTAAAACACCATTGAAGAAAAGTACTATTTACAATAAAATAATAGTTTAAATTTTTGAAAAAACTCAAAAAACATTAAGCTTCATGTTCACCATAGGAAATTAAAAACAAATTAAATGAGTGGAAAATATATTTTAGATATGTTTCACCATTTTTCTTTGCAAGTTCTTACTATTTTTAAAATCAAAATTGAACATTATTTTTTTCTTTTATATAGTGGTTTTTTTAGTGATGTAAAAAATTAAAATTGATTTTTTATATGTTTTTATATTTAGTTTATGTCATAAATCTAATTTTACTATAATTATAATATAAGTTTTTTTTAATTGACAATGTAATTTTCTTATAATAATTTTAAACTCTGAATACAATAATATTAAATTAACTATTATATTTTTTTAATTTACTTTTTTATTAAAAAATAGTTGTAATCTTAATATATTTAAAAAAAAACATCTTTTGTTTTGTTCCGGTATGTGTGTATATTTTTTAATTTATATATATATGTGTGTGTGTGTGTGTGTGTGTGTGTGTGTGTGTGTGTGTGTGAAGGGAAAAAAATAAAAATAGAAAAGGCAACGAAGAGGCCTGAATAAATGTGATTTAAACATGTTTTAAAATGTCATATTTAAATACCCATTGGCTAATGATTTCTTACTAGCATGTGTAAATTACACAATACATGTGAAAATGCTCTAAAACTGTCTTTACAAGAGAAAATTGATGTAAAATTATAATTTATGTATGATAAACCATATCGGTGAGTTTAGTTTATATCAATTGAACATCTATGAGCTAAAAACAAATTTAGAACTCATTTTCTAGTTATTAGTGTTTTATTTTGGAGATCAGATATTGACTATTAAGTTAAATCATGTGAAGAAACTATTGCGGTAGTTTAAACTATTAAGTTAAATCATGTGAGGAAACTATTGTGGTAGTATAAATATATTAATATGAATTATAATAGTATAATTATTTTTTTACTCCTCATGTGCTAACGTTTAACTTTTGACATCGAGAGTATTTTTGTTTTTTGTTGATATTTTATGGTTAACATGATAGTTGATGGGTTTTCTTTTCTACTGATATATGACGAGTATTTTTGTTTTTAGTTGATATTTTATGGTTGACATGATAGTTGATGGGTTTTTTTTCTAATGATGTCAAGTTGCCATAGATATAGATAAGTCATGGATTATGGTGTGTGATATAATTTTTTAAAAATATATTTTTTAATTAAAAAAATAATATTTTTAAATAAATAAAAGTTAAAAACAATCTTTTTAAAAATAAATAGAGTAATAAGGCAGGGGTAGGTGAGGATTTAAGTAAGTTAATTTAGCAAGTGCAAAAAATTCCAACAAGAAAAATCCATCACCTACTTCAATCTTTGAAAACTTGCATTTTAAAACAAAATGAATGCGACCACGACCATCCAACAAAGCTATAAGATTTTATATATATATATATATATATATATAATAATTTCCCACGTCACATCAATGAAGATGGTGGCCTAGTGGATGTATACTGGTCGGGCATCACCTTGGCATGCAAATTACTCAAAATTACAAAGGAAACCATGTTTTTGCCACCGAGGCCTATAATTTATAATTGAAAATTTTTATTATTATTTATTTTAAATTAAAAAAATAATATTTTTAGATCATTTTGATGTGATGATGTCAAAATTAATATTTAAAAATATAAAAAATATATATTATTTTAATATATTTTTGAATGAAATAACTTTAAAAAATAATTTCAACCACACACTCAAACAGTCACTAAATATCTAAAAGTCTATTTAGTTATTTTTAAAATATTTTTTTGAGATGGATCATGGCATGTGTAAGGACTCAAGAGGGTAAATTGTCAAAAAATCATCTTACCTAAAAAATTTAGTTGTTAAGTAAGATGGTTCTTTGACATGGTATCAAAGGTTTGTTGACCCCATAGTTACAAGTTCGAATCTCACTATTATATTCTATTTGATAAAAATCAAGTATAAAATAGTGCGAGTATGTGCAAGTTTCAGACCCAGATAAGCTTTGTTTGAGGAGACATGTTAGAGAATAATATAAATCATATTCTAAAACATTGTCTAAAAACTTAAGTTTTTAAATGAAATAGTTCCTTGACAATAAGAAAATAAAATTCGAAAGTTAGTTTTTCTTATAGATTTTAAAACAATCAAGATAAATCAATGTTTTTTTAGAACTTGCAAGGATAAAATTAAAAAAATAATTATAAAAAAAGATTGGAATTCAATGAATTTACGGAGAAAAATTAAAGTTTACCAACACGTGATTGGGACAATAAGAAAAGGATAGCCTGGAATAATTATTATAATAAAAAGCAACCTGTTGTTTTCTAGAAAATTAGTCTTTGGAAGACTATTACTACCAAAATATATAAAATATATAGATTTTTTTTATTTTTTTATCGATACATTGTTCATCATCTCATATATTATTGTGAATGTATTTTATAATATTTATAAGTTTTTTTAATCCAATACGCAATTCAAAAGGTGGGATTGAAAGAAAAAATATCGGGATGGAAAATATATCAAACATGGACAGCGTCAAACACTTTGCTCCCCAAACTTAAAAGATCATTTAAATTATACAATTTTAGCATCTCAATATTTTCACATTTACTTTGTTGCAAAAAAAATATTTTTTTGTTATGTTTTTAGTTCCTAATTGAGAGAGGAAATAGAGGCGTCGTTAAATTTCAACGGGAAAGAAAGAAATATATCATTGATACCGATTTAGGCTACCAATTTAATCAGAGAATATTTGAGGTAAAATTGCAATTGACTTGTTTATAAATAAAAAACTATACTACAAAAAAAAAGTCCAGAACAATAAAAAAAAGAGAAAGAGAGAGAACAATAAGTAGTAGATTAAAGACTAAACATAAATACCTCATAATTCTATCAAGGAATTTAAGTCTATAAAGAAAAAAAAGGATCAAATTCATAATTTTCATCAAATTAAGCTAAACAAGCAAAGAATTAAAGTTGTTTTCTTCATTGAATCAAATCAAATCAAGATATCACACGATTAAAGTTTTTGAGCTCATGTGAATAATTCTTAGTATGTCAACTCAAGTCTTTCTTTAAATTAAATCAAATCAATATCTCATATGATTAAAGTTTTCAGCCTCATATAAATATATTTTCATTTAAAATAAGAACAAGATCCAGATCCAACTCTTAATCATAGGATCTATGCACACAAAGAGCATTTCAAGAAATTTCCTGACTTTTTTTATAATCAAATTTATTATTGTAATTTTGACACTGTTTTTTCTAGCATATTTATTTCATACACAATAATTTTATGTATACAATAATATCAAAAATAAATTTTTAAAAATATTATTTTAATTTATTTTTATATATAAAAAAATATTTTTAAAAATAACTAACTCTTTTAAGAAACCCAATAAGTATACTTAACGACACGATCAATAGTACAGTTGCAAGACCAATCCGGAAACAAATACAGAAAAGATCCCAGTTAACTTTGATAAAATATTTCTAATAAAAATAATAATGACGTTGAGTGCTTGTGATGTGATTTTGTTCAAGAGAAGCCGGACTAGCAAACGATTTTTTTTTTTTTTGACATAAATAGGTAAAATATTTTTTATTTAAAAATATATTAAAATAATATTTTTTTTATTTTTAAAAATATTTTTGATATTAGTACATAACAATAATTTAAAAACACTATAAAATTTAATTTAAAATAATAAAAAAATGTCAAATAAGTCTCAATCCAATAGCTAAACCGGGTTGGAATTTTTTCAGCACATTCTACCAACCCGGTTGCTTAATTGATTAGCTTGCTATTACCAACTAAAATCTATATATCATCCCTAAATTTTAACTATAAGACATTTCAGTTTCTTTAATCTATTTTCCTTGTTATTTTCAGATTTTTTTTAATTAGATTTTTAATTTTATTTAGTTTAGGTTTCATTAACTATGGACATTTTAGATAAATTTTAAATAATTTTATATATTATTTTTCATTGGAAAAATGTTAAAATAGTTTAAAAATTATTGATATTTAGAATTTATTAAATCAGATTTTTCTCAGCTTAAAAAACTCTAATTTCTTTCTTTGCTGTTATATATTGCGTCACGTTGCTTCAGACTCAGGTCAAGCAAAAAACCTGAGTGTTTTGCATAGGCACAAACGTTGGAGTTTCTCTTTGTTGTTGGTCCTGTCAGGAATTGGCTAAAAAATATACACCAACAATAAAAATGCTCAAGCTTATTTCGGGGCAAATGAGAATGTTTTATGCAGAACAGTTGAGATTAAATAGAGCAGAATCAAGAACTGGAGACCGACACCTGACTCTGTCAATTATGGTTCTAGTCTCTAGTTTCTTCAATACTTTTCCTAGCCAGCCGGTTCGGAATCCTGTGTAGGATCAGGTAAACTGAAGATCACTACTTTTCTTGTGACAGAGACCTATCTACTTCTGTTTTGTCATGAATCTGTGCTTTGCTGCTTTTAGTTTAATACTTTTCTTTCAAGAATAAAGCAAACAAGAATTGCCTTCGATTTACTCTTAGGTTCAAGATGCTTACTTTCTGCGATGCCATTAGCATCTGAACTTGTTTCTTGATTGCAAGCCTGGAAGATCAGAACTAGCTTAACTAGCTTGTTAAATTGGTGAAGGATAAGCCCTGACCCTTTGCCTTTTTCGATCTACCACTGAATCGTTAAGAGTTCTATTTCTTTCGCCCCCCCACCCCATTTTGTTTTTGTAAGAAATAATCAAGATTTTGCTCTCCACAGTGCCCAATTTAGATTCTTGCTTTCATTCAGGCGACTCGACAGGTGCTCGATCTTTTCAGTATAGTAATTTCATTGCCTCAAAACTCGTTCACTGGGAAAAAAATATTTTGTCCATAATTATCACAGCTTGAGATTTTCAAGTGATAGAGAGGTGAAATGGAGGAGTTGAAAGCAGAATTGAAGGAAAGGATACTAGAAGCACAGCAAGAAATGAAGTTACCAAATACCCATTGATCATAGCAATGAAAGGCCCTTCACTTTCTAGCCCTAGCAGAATCGCCCGTGAACTAGCTGATGCCTACAAACACCCTCTTATCGATGAAGTTGATATAACCAAAGCCCTTGAAAGCATCCATCCAGCCTCCTCGTCCAGAGACAAGGTCTCAAATGAACGTTTCAGGAGGTTAATTTTCGAAGTTTTGTACCATTTAGCTTCTGCCCAGCTCAATCGGCAGATCTCGGTGACCGTCAACACAACACTATCCGATCGTGCCTACCTTGATCGGCTCGCGTTGCTAGCTCGCTCAATGAAGGCTTGTTTGATCATCATTGAATGTGATGCACAGGATCAGCAAAATGCTGGTTATGGTGTTCCTGGTGATATTCCGAAGCTTTCTGTCAACACAAAGTCATTATTTTCATCAGATGAAGTAATATCTAATGGCCGTTCCATGGCACTTCCCCATACGGGAAGTGAGGAGCCCCTTCAAGATTGCCCATCAGGCAACGTGTTACTCCAATCTACACCTTCACAGGAAAAGGTCCCGAAAGAAAGCGATAGACAAAAACCAATAAATGACCACTTGCACGCTTTATCCTTGTCAGAAAAACCTAGAAAGGATAAACTTGTATGCAAGAGTTGCTTTGAATTCATTTCAGATCAAAACTATCATTGTGAAGATTGTGATGAATTCATCCTACACAAATCATGTGCCGAGGCACCTGACCAAATAAAGGCTATTGCACAAAACTGCCCTCGATATCTGAGAGAACTTAGTCCCAGGTATGAATTCTTAAATACACATAAATGTAGCAATTGTGATGAATTCTCTACCAGATGTTACGATTGCCTCCTCGAAACCAACCTCCAGGGTGGATTCCTGCCAGCAATTCTTCACCACAGATGGCACGAACACCCGTTAAATTTCATTATCATGCCACATGGGTTTAATTATCAATACCTATGCTGTACTTGTGGTAAACTAGGCAAATCTATTAGCTACAAATGTTATGACTGCAATTACGATCTTCATATCAACTGTGTTTTGCTACCAACCACTGTTTCATTCAAAAGTGACAAACACCGGTTGTCTCTTGTTCGGCTAGGAGATTACGTTGAGTACAATTGTGACATTTGCAAGGAAAAGGGGGGCGGAAGCTATTTTTGTTTTCTGTGTAGAGATTGTGATTTGGCTGCTCACATATGGTGCATGCCTGATCTGAACAACAGCACTGTAACCTATTAGTGTCACTTTTCCAATTTCTATTATATAGCTCTGCATATTTAACCTGTTTTTGACTGCACAAAGATGTTATTGATATTCTATAAATGACTTGTATATTTGGACATATGCTTTCTTTGTAATGATAGCCTGTTTACAATTTAACGCCACTTACAAGCTCTCAGTTTAGTGTACAGTGATTCAAACTGCAGATTTTTTTTACTTAAGTTCTTATAAATTCTAAGCTGATCATCTTATATCCTCGTAAGAAATTATCATCTCCAGATACATTAAGATGGAAATGCTTGGTTGTTTCCTAATCCTTGTGACTTTAAAACATACGAATGACCATTATGCTCTCCTGATGTATGGCTATATATATAGGCGTTGAAGAGAGAAATTGTTATGGTTGAGGAAACTGCAGGTTAATGAAATAATTAAAATAATGACAAGGATAGCAAGTCATAATCTTTTTTAAAAGAATAGTTATATCAACAAGTAATCCGCTTACTAATCAAATCATATTTTGTTTTTACCAAAACAACTTAGGCCTTATCACCATGCCTGAAACTAGCATGAGGTCACATCAATATAAAAAACGTAAGAATCTCACATCAGAATTGTTCATCCTTTGTTAACATTTTATAATTCCACATAGAACTTAATGAATAGCTGGGATGAGATATGCTGGCAATTCAACCATTTGATTGGGATGAACTGATCGATACGCAGGGCTCGTGCAAGAAGACCTGGTGAATAGAAGTATATTTCTGGCTGACTGGTTTGTTTCGAAAAACTGTATGATACTCTTTTTGAAGACCACAGAAATCTCGGTTTGATCTTCAATTTGCAAATACCAACCATCCACAGGTTGAAATAACACTTCATCAATAACTGGAGGAAAACCCTTTATTCCATTTTTGACCACATGATTCTCCTGTATATCACGTAGAAGCATACTTCAACATATTCCATCAATGACCCGCACATAAACTCTAATCTTTTTTCAAATTATGTGTCCATGAGTAGTCGACCATATCCAAATCAACCATTTCCTTCTTTTGGATCGAGTAATTCCCTACTGCTGATGCAGAAAAGATAACTAGGACTTGAGCACATACTAAAATCATTATGGGCTCATCTAGTAGTTTAAAATCTTGAATTAGAACGATTATTTAATGACAAATCAATAAGAAGTTTAAACATTAAGCACAAGGTAAGAGTAGATACACACAAGTTTCAAGAACACAAATCTTTAATCTGAGAAAATATATTAAAAGAATAATATAAAATCATTCCATGCCACGATCTTGTTCTGCAGTTTTGAGTTTTTAAATTGAGATGATTCTTTGACCTTGCGACACATTATACATGGTTGTTCATGGCAGTTTCCCAAGAAGCTAGGAAGGAATAAATCATTTGGAGGGCAAGTTTCGCTATTCCTTATTCCATTCGAGTTCAGATTTTTCTCCCTTTTTATCCAAACCAATAACTTATGCCCTTGGGAACATAGAAATAGGTGGTGCGTGGTTGCTGATGTTAATCTGTGCTGTAAGGTGTTGGGTTAAATCCTTCCATGTTTGGTTTTCAGCGCAACCCTTTGAATTGCCGCAATCAATGATATGTAGGAATAAGGGAGGATGGAGAGGGTGCTTGTATTTCTGAAAAAATGTATTTTATTTTTTTTTAAATATTTGTTTTTAATGTTTTAAAAATATTTTGATGTAATAATATTAAAAATATAATAGTAATAACAACAAAAATAATAATAAGATATTTTTTAAATAATATATATTTTTAATCAAATTTCTAAACAAACAAGTGTCATCACCGTTTATATTCTTGGTGACACACGTGCTGCAGTGGTCGGAACAAAAGGCTGCGATCCCGCACGACTGGCCTGAAATTTTGAAGCCTGTTCAGTACCACAGGTAAACGGGCCAAAGGCCCAAGCATGATCTTAACCGGGCCTTCTACTCATGTGCTTAGATACATCATCACTATATAAAAAAAATCCCTCTCCTTTTCTTACACCACAAGTTTCATTTATCCCAAAAAAAAAAAAAAAGAAGAATGACAGGAGAAAACACTAGCAAGATCAAGTAAAAAGACCATAACAAGATCCCTAATCCACTGATCTAGAAACCCTAATTTCCTTTCAAAATCAAAGAACATGGCGAGGGAATTCGGTGCGCCACCAGTAATCTTTCCGTCAGGCGGAAACCCGACGGTAGCCACTGGCGGAAATATCCAGCAACGCCGAGTACCAACTGCTCCATTCCAACCTTCTCGTCCATCGAACTCCGGAATCCCTTTTATGTCCTTCGATATCGGATCCTCTGCTACGAACACCGCCGGTCCAATCGGCGGAGGAACTGGTCCTATTGGTGGTGCAACCAACTTCGACGAAGAAGAACCACTCCTCGACGAACTCGGGATCCACCCAGACCAAATCTGGAAGAAAACTAAATCGATTTTAAATCCATTCCGGGTCAACCCGACGTTCCATAAGGATTCGGATCTATCCGGCCCGATATTTTTGTATCTCTCATTCTGTTTGTTTCAATTACTTGCCGGGAAAATCCAATTTGGCGTGATACTGGGGTGGATTGTTGTTTCCTCGATTTTCTTATACATTGTGTTCAATATGTTGGCCGGTAGAAATGGGAATTTAGATCTGCACACGTGTACGAGTGTGATTGGTTACTGTTTGTTGCCTGTGGTGATTTTATCGGCGGTTTCGCTGTTTGTACCGCAAAATGGGGCTATTAGGTATGGGGTTGCTGGGGTTTTCGTGATTTGGGCTACGAGGGCTTGCACGAATTTGATGGTTGCTGTTGCTGATGGTGGAGAGGAGCACCGAGGACTGATTGCGTACGCCTGTTTCTTGATTTACACTCTGTTTTCATTGCTTGTTATATTTTAGTAGTGATAATTGGTGGGAATGTGAATCGATGGATTTTTTTTGTTATCATTATGTAGTTTTTGGATTATGGCTGTGATAGAATTTTTGAGTTTGATGTTAATAATATGTTAGTGAGTATTCATTGTTTTTTATCCAATTAGTTTTTGCTAATTCCGACTTTTGCATTTGTATGTTACTCTGATATTTATATGATTCAAGTTTTATCCTCAAATCAAGAAAAGAGAGTGAATCATTTTAGGTATTATCTCGATAAGATCATTTTCAGGAAGTATTGTATGTTTTGATATGCTCTCCTATCATTCTTTCTTTGAAAAAAAAAATCAGAGGTAATAAGTAGATTATGTACAATTTGAAGTGAACACAAGAAACTTAGAAATCAAGTCTTTCTAGAGAAATTATAATGAAAATCCAAAAGATGCCAGAAAATAGCTATTAGATACGAGTATTGTCCATCAAGGCTGAATCACTTATTCGTTATCTTGGCGAGGAAATGATTAGTTAACTTGTATGGAGTAGTATAGATATGGAATATGGATAAAGAAGGCCTAGGATATAGTTAGGGCAAGTCCAATGGCAAGAGCCATTTTTAAGAGCTAAATGATAGAAATGGCTCTTTGAATAGTGTTTAAATGGCTCTTGAGTTGATGTGGTCTCCAATGGAAAGAGCCATTTTTTTAAAATCTAATTTTAAATAAAATTCAATTTTTTTATATATAGTGTAATTATACAATTCGTTATACAATTAATATGAGTAAATTATATAATTAAATAATTGTTTTTAAAAAACCCGTCAACAATACAATTATTTTTTTAATAAGAAAATACAAAAATAATTTTAATTATAATTGAAAGATCCAGAATATATGAAATTTGAAATTTAATTATAATAAAATTTAACACATTAACAAATTAACAATAAGTTCTTACATAATTCATCAACATACAATCCATTACAAATAATTTTTCTTGCTTCTCTTTAATCAATAAAGCTTGTTGCTCTATGACATTTTTCTAGTTTTTTTGACCTCAATTTCAACAAACCTATCCTTCAATTCTTGTAAGATATTTGTTACACTTGTTTCAATGTCTCTTTTCCTTGTCTCGTTTAAGTCGTCCTTTGCCTGCGTTGATGGAGTTGGGACTTGCATTTCCATGATTTTGTTTCTTGTTTGACTTGATGAAGACTTGCACGTTCAAATTGCCGGTTCTTTTAAGATAACCCAACAATGTTCTTGAAATCGTTTGCCAACGATAAGCGAGCATCATTAGTAAATCAAATTCAATAAATAAAACTATGTAAATGATAAAAAAATACCCTTGATTCTTTCATTCCACTTTATTTTCACTTCTCTATTTATTTCTTGCCATCTATTTGAGATGCTTATTTGATTATTTAGGTTTCCTCCATTCTCGACAAAGTAAGCATGTACTGAGCCCAAAATTGTCTTGTTTGTTGATCAACTCATCTTTGCTAGTATTTAACCACGCAGAACAAGTAAACAATCTTCTTCGATTTTTTAGTTGTAACATTATGATCACTTTGTTGAGAAACAATATGTTACTCACTTATAAGAAAATCTGAATGAATTTGACAAATTTGAGTCCATCTATATTGTGTTAATTATCAAAAAATTCATAATTTTTCAATTTAACATATTTATTTTGTACTATCTAACAACAAATTTAAAACATGTAATTAAACTAAATAATAAAAATAAAAAAAATTCTCAATACACAAAATTTACTTTTTATATCTAACAACAAATTTAAAACATGTAATTAAACTTTTTATCTTTAAAACATGTAATTAAACTAAATAATAAAAAATTTGTCATTTTTCAATTCAATACACAAAATTTACACTTTTATATCTAACAACAAATTTAAAACATGTAATTAAACTAAATAATAAAAAATTTCATTTTTCAATTATTTTTTTCACTAACTATTATTAATATTCAAAATTTCTCAATATTACTAATTATTATTTATTTATTTATTTCCTATACATTATTTATACCCCACCCGAAACCCTATTTAACCCTAATTCTATCCGTCCCTCTCTCGATTTTTTTCAATCTCCAGCTCTCGCCTCCGTCGGTCTCCTCACTGCGATCTCGCCCCCGTGACTCTGATTTTTCTTCTTCGGTTTGCTTGGCAAATATTCTGTGGCAATTGTTGAATTCGTGGCTTATCTTGCTGTGTTGATGGGTGTGCTGGGATTTGTTGAGTTGCTGTGTTGATGGGTGTGCTGGGATTTGTTGGGTTGCTGTGTTGAATTGTAAAATTTGTTCGGTTGCTGTGCTTGGTCTTGCGTTTTGGTTCGGTTTCATGTAATTGTGGGTTGTGGGTGTTTTAATTCTGGACAAGCAACGGTAAGATTTTAACGGCTAGTTTTTTTTTTGCCTCTGCAGATATGGAGTAGTATAGATATGGAATATGGATAAAGAAGGCCTAGGATATAGTTATACTGAATTCAGTAGGGGATTAGTTCAGCTTAGCTGATGATACATCTTTTTGACATGATGAGTTGTTGACCGCTGTAATTCTCAGAGCCAAACATTAATGACAGTGGGACTGGTTGGTGAGGATGAGAGGGTGGTGCCTTCTGGGGACAAATAATACCGGGTGTTTGTCCATTAGTATTATTTATCGATGGACATGTGTATAGTTATCCCAGCAAGTACATCTATTGGGTGTGAATGTTAGTTGAGCAGCTCCAATTTGCTTCTTGTGGTGTTGATATCGTGAGAAAACCAAGCTGCTTGAAAAGATGTTGAACATTAAAACAATCATTAATGCACTTGAGACTGTTTTTCCAAGCCCTCTCAAATATCGATCTTTACATTCGGTTAACTTTGTCACTATCCAATGATATAGAATTCAAAGCATCTGCTAAACCGAAGTCTGAGTTCTGCAGCTTGCTGATATCTTGCATATCTCATTAAATTTTAACGTAACAAATATAACAAGCAAGCTTTTAATTGATTCGGCGGAAAGTCTCCGGTACTGAGACGCTATGTTTTCAATTTTGTGATTGAGTTACTGCAGCTGCTATTAAATGATGCATTCAACCTTGACAGATCAATAGTGGCTTGTATAGGGCCTGACACATTTCTTATTGCAATTTTTGCAATGCATCCTAATCCTTTCAAGCTTTGGACAAAATATAATCAGGCAGGTTGAGGTTTCTCAAACCCAAGTCGGAGCCAATTTTTTACCATCTGAAGTCATTACCATTAGCTTCAACTTAGACAGTAAACTAGATAATTTGTTTGTGGGTAAGATATACATGGACGATGATTGCATGCCCTTAGATGGTTGGAAAAGACCAAGAACTAGCACGATCCTCGAGAAACATGAGAAAGCATAAAACAAAGAAAAAAAGATAGAATTAATTTACCATACACGGTGCACACACAACTCAAGTATAAGCATCTACTACTTTTTTCAAAGCAAGTTAATATCTCCGCC
Source organism: Salix dunnii (assembly GCA_015731905.1). Lineage (NCBI taxonomy): Eukaryota > Viridiplantae > Streptophyta > Magnoliopsida > Malpighiales > Salicaceae > Salix > Salix dunnii. The sequence goes on along the minus strand of CM027667.1, from coordinate 9,944,561 downwards.
GCATCATTTGAGATTTCAAAATGTCCTTTTGCACAGTAAATACCATTGTTTTTCCCTTCCAACGATCAGGGGAACTTGGTTTTGGCATTCCGTTTTCCTCAAAAAGGTCGTGGCCACCCTGTAATAGTAGTAAAAATACACACATTAGAGTTTTAGTGCCTGTTTGGTATTATATGGTATTGTAGTATTAACCATGTTCTAAAAATAATTATTGCATTGTCATTTGGTAATCATTGAAAACAGTTGTACAATCCCATGGGCCTACCAATAAAACCGTTTCAGTCATCATTTCATGAAAAACATCTAATAGCTGCTTTTCATGACAAATACAATTACCGTTATTAATTTCCCACCACAGCAACCACATAACCCTCTTCTCCTTCACAGAAAATTATTGTTGAAATTTATCATTCCAAATCAAACTGCCCCTCAACATCTCTGCTCCCCTCTTCTCCTTCACATTTGCGCCTCACATCCCTTACTTCTCGTCCTCACCCTCTGCTCCCTTTCTCCTTCACAATCGACCAGCTCGAAAGCCTTTGAACAAGCAAAGCAACAAGACTCTTGGTTAAAACTAAATTAAAATCAACTTCAAACACAATATTTTTCTCAAAATCCAAATAAGCCCTAACCTAAACTTGAGAAACACAACCTTCAACTTTACTCTTCCTAGTTTTAAACTCACTATCAAGTGGTTTCAAATTCTTTCCATAAAAAAATAATTGCTCATACTTTGCTTTGGGTTCTATCGATTGAAAAATCTTGACGATCTCTTGAAGCTTTGGAGGGAGTTTGTCAATTGGTTGCAAAGACATGGAGCTTGATGATGATGCAAATAAAGGTTGAGTCTTCGTTGGGATTTTTTGGAAAGAAATAGGTTTTGAGAAAATAAAGAAGGAAAGATTTGTGGGTTCTAAAGAGAGAGAATTAAGGGTTATGTAGAGTAAAGAGATTTTGGGATTTTTGTGGTCAAAATGCGAAGAGAAGTGGAGACATCGTTTATATTTTGCTTATATTATATATATTTATCACTATAATTTGATAATTTTGTCTCAAATAATTAATTAAAAAATAGACTTTTATTATTAAATTTGACCCGAGTATTGATGAGAGATAAAGCTCAAGTGGACGAATTAAAATAATAAATTAAAATTAAAAAAACATAAATAGATTTTTAATCAGGTTTTACCTAAATTAATTTGTTTTTTTTAACCATCTTAATTTATTTTTCTATTTTTTAATTGAGAAGTGTCCATTTTACTTGAATTATTCTTTACGGTAGGAAATTATGATGATTAATACAATATGTGTGTTTGTGTGTGTGTGTGTGTATCTATACCCTTTAAAATAATTCACAAGCTAAAAGCAATTTGAAAAACTCGGTAACCAAACATTTGAAACTATTTTTGTTTTCAACCTTAAACTCAACCACAGTTTTAACCAAACACTTCACTATTTATTTTAAATCACGGTAAAAATATTTTTTATGAAACTAGTTTTAAAATCTCAACTACAAAAATAAAAACAATATCAAACACCACTTAAAGGTTGGCTCGGTGTTTCACTGTCTCTGTGCACAAACCACAAAACAAGGCTCATGAACCCACCTGCCCAGGGCATCTGGGTCACAGTCACACACATCTGTCTAGTCTGCCACGTTTTTCAAATTGGCTCACTGCCTCCACAATTAGGTATGGGACGCCGGTGCTTGAACCCAAGAACTTTACCACCTGAAATAGTTAGGTTTAAAGAGTCTGCGTTGAGCAACTACCTGGTTCACTTTACCTATCAACCCTCTCCATAGTTTGTTTTTTCTTACAAGGAGTTACTTTTTTTTCAACCCTCTTCATAGCTGTTCGTACTTAAAACTTAGCCCACATGACCATATCATTTCACTATAAATATACAATCACTTTGGCTATTATCTCACATAATTACTTGTGCAAACTATTTTCACATTTATCATTTACTCTGTTATTTCTATCTAGAGATAAATAAACATACTCAAGGATCAACATGTAAGAATTTAAGCAAGATACAGAAATTTATTCCTTTCCATAATTTTAGCATTTATTATTTTTAGTTAATGTCCTTGCAACATGTAACACATACCTTGTAACATTTCTCAAACATCATTAATTTAATTGGATTTAATATTTTTTATTGATTTAATATATATAAACCCCAATTTAATAACATGAAAAAACAAAACAAAAACTAGAGTTAATATCTCAAAATCACTATATCATTGACTTAGACTCGAACAAGAAGTTAGTTTTCAATCCATCTAATTTTGAATAATAGTTAAAAAAATATTAATAAAAGGAAAGAGGATCAGACATTAAAGAAAATGAGGATGGAATCGCAAGAAATGAACAAAAATTATAAGTGATTTCAAACAAAAAATAAATTAAAAGACTAAAGACCCAATTTGAAAGATGAAAAATTAGAGGACGGAATTGGAGATTTTTTTCCAATTTGAAGTGATTTTTTCAAACAAAACAACTGCAATTCAAAGAACTAAAACTAAATTCGAAGTCTTCAGGAATGCATAAAGTAAATTGAGGTAGGGGAGAGTGAAATGAAAAGGAGGGAAGAAAATTGAATCGACACCAAACGAGACACATAATGACAATACATGTGGCATCTATGTATGAAGAGAATGTCTCGACACATCACGAGAATTAGCTGCAAGCATCACTTGAATACGACGATGGATAACACATTGAAGTGTGTTATGCAGGGGCTAACAACTTGCTTTCTTTTAACTATTATTATAAAAAATTATTACTCTGAGGACCATGTAATTAATATGAAAAAAACTATTATGAAATGACAAAATCACCTCTCCAAAGATACTTTTAGAGCTTTGATTTTAAGGGTGATAGAGTTATTGCATTTAAAAAAAAAAAAAACCAATAAAATGATATCTTGCTTTTAAGGATATTAAAATAAATACATTGTAAAAATAAAGAATCAGAAAATGACAAAAATACCATGCACAGTTACAGGATGACAAATAAATCTGTAAAAATACAACCCTACCCCGTAGGCAAGTTCAGTGAGTTATTTATCTAAAGAAAAAAAATAAACCTACTTTTATAATCCATAGTGATTTACACTAAATTTTTATATACAGAAGTTTACCCACATGATTTAGTTTATGTAAATTTAATATTTAATGTTAATTTTAATATCTCTCTATACCTAAAACTTAGCCCTCCTGACCTTATCATTTCACAATCAATCAATATATAATCACCTCGACTATAGACTATGCAGCCTATTTTCACATTTATCTGTGTAGAGATAGATAAACATACTCATGGATAAATATATAAGCATTTGAATTAATTGACAAATACAAAATACAAAAATTTATTCCTTTCCATATTTTCATTTTCTGCATTTATTATCTTTATTATTGTCCTTGCAACGAGCAACAGACGACTTGCAACATTTCTCAAACATCATAAAATCCCATGTGCTATACTGAGGATTTCTTTTGTGGGAGTTCGTTGATTACCCAAAGAAGAGTGTCGACCTGTTTCAAGACAATCAGCATAAAGAGCAGATGATATCACAACGTTGAAAATGAATAAATTACCAGCTCACAAACCAAGGAAGGATAGGAGAAAGTCAGTGAGAAAATTCTGTGATTTTTATGCAAAAAAAGGAGAAAATTTATTAAAGGAAAGAGCGCCCAACAAAGAATGTAAAATGTCCGTCTACTGGTCACATGCTTGTGAAAATATTTGGTTATCAAATTCTACACTTTACGAGCACGGGTCCTCTGTTTAGTTGCAAACTGGACAACTTTTTCCTCCACGGGGAGGCCCTTCCGCCGCCTTACAGCATCAATGAGCTTTCTTGCTGTGTTAGGAAGAACACTAGAACCATCTCCAAACTCTTCAATCTCCTCCTCTGTTTTAGGTACAAAGAAAGGATCCTCAGAAAGTTCTTCCCAGTGACTCATTACAAGAAGAGCACTTGCAGCACCCGCAGTCTTTCTTCTAAGATCTTCAGCGAAACCAAAGCTTTCAGAAACGGGGACATATGCTTGAACCGAGAAAAGTGCAAATCCTTCCTGCATTTCCTCATTTAAGACCTGGGCTCGTTTCTGATTAAGCACGGCATACATAGAGCCCAGATATTCAGGCGGGGTGTTCAACTCACAAAAATACATTGCTTCCACAAGCCGAGGTTTCTTCTGAAGTACAGCTGCTCTACATGCATCTTTCACAGCTGTCATCACCTGTCCAGTGAAGATCGCGTACTGCTCAGATTGTTGACTAGAGTCAGAATCATCCGGTTGCTCAGCCAAAGGATTTATGCAGGCCTCAATAACAAAAGCCAATCCCCACATTGGTTCATCGCACAAGGGGCCAGCCGCTGTTGCTAGTTGAAAGCCAGACACTACACTGTTCTGAAGACTCTCTGCTTCCCTGTATAATGCACTGAGCTCTTCAGAGGATGTGTCAGCAGGCATTTCACCATTACCAGAACATTCCACCAGCCCCAACCTTTCAGATACATGAGGGGAACCCCGTATAAGAGCAGAGGAACCATTGCTCAAGCTTTTGGAGTCTAGAGTAAAGAGGATGTTAGGGCCAACTTGCCTCGGTCCAAGTGCCCAGATCCTCTTTAGAAACTTTTGCCACTTAAGTTTGTACTTTTCAGCCCGATCCTTGTCCTTCTTACTCAATGACAGAATGTCACTCTCCACAGCACCCATTATGCGTTTTTTTAGAACTTCAATTGGACTCTCATCTTGCAAAATGTTTGATCTCTCTGTTTCCAAGTTATTAGTCAACTGCCCCAGCTTACCACCAATAATATCTCCTAGTAGATCAGTGCTTTTATCAAGCACCATGGTCAGCGCAGATGGAAGTTTCATGACTTGCACACGAACAACACATCTTCCATTTGGTGTCATCTTTTCAACATAATCTGAGCTTCTAGTTGATGATTTCAGGTTATCTAACATATCAGACGCCACTCCCTCAATAGTCTCCTTATAGGACACAAGAGGTGGAGAGACTTCCAGGCTCACTTTTGCAAACCTCTCTTTCAAATCCTTAATGCATCTTTCAAGATGAACCTCTCCAGCAGCAGCCAGAACATGTTCCCCTCTAGAGGAAACAGTAACCTCCACAAATGGATCAGCCCGGTTCAGAAGCCTCAAACCTTTCATCAGAGCACCAGTATCAGCTGGATCAGAAGGCTCAATAGCAACTCTCAAGGTTGGGGCCACCTGGAATGCCATGCTTGAGAAAGGCCAGCAGTTTCTGGTGGATGACAGAGTTGCACTTTTCAATATATGCTGGCCAAGGCCTCGGATCGCCACAACATTCCCAGCCTTTGCAGAAGCCACTGGTTTCAAGCCTTGACCCATCATTAGATACAACGAGTGCAACTCAGCCACCTGTACATGCTTCTGCATTGACTCCCCCTTCAATGGGTCATACAATGCTGAAAGCACAAAGACTTTTTGTCCAGAACAAAGAACCCCACTAAAAATTCTAGCAAATGCAAGGAAGCACTCATCCGATTCACTGTTTCCATATTCATCACTAAAATTGCTCAGAATCTCCCCATTAGAACCCCTTTGAGGTAACAATTTCATTGGGATAGCGAACATTTTGGCTACAAAAGCAACACATGGTGCTTCAGGGCTGGAATCACAAACCTCAATAGACATTCTAACAAGATCTGCCTCTGCAAGAACAGTAGAGTCGACCCCATCAAGCAAAACTTCTCTCTTGGGAATCAAACGTGATATCCGAAAGGACTGAGCTGCAATTGGATCCGGCATGCACTTCACAACCATCGACAAAATGGCATCTGACAAAGGAAGCCAGCGACTCATGACGGATTGCAGCACAGCCTTTGGATCCTTGTTCAGAAGCTCACGGGGTGGTACATTCAAATTAAATGATTTTATGACTTTCTCGAGTAAGCCTTTATTCCCATCAGGCTCTAAAGCAGATTGGTAAACTTGCCACAGTGGTTCCAGCACAAACTGCACAAACATAGGACGCTCTCTGCTGCCTGCATCCACAAACTTCTTCACTGTAATCATCTTTGTCTTTGGATGGAAATACCTGGGACCCCAGAGAGCCTTCTGCAATGCAACCGAACTTGCTCCAAGCTTTGTCGCATAAAACTCAGCAAACTCATGAACAGTAAAACCCCACCCGTCCAGTGCACAAGCAAATGCCACGTTTCCTTTCTGTGGTTGAAAAGTGTCCTCCTCATCATCCTCTATAAACTCTAGATTCTCACCCTCACCCTCACCAGAGGGCCCAACACGTATTGAATCAACATCAGACAGATATTTCTCCGACTTATAAGCACTCATTATCCCATTCACCTCATGAACAATCTTCACCAGCCGATTATAGGCTTCCATCGGACTCATTTTCAACTCACAGATCAACCTATCAATCTTATTGAGCACTAAGCAAGGCGTAAGCTTCTCAATCCAAGCTTGACGCAAAACAGCATGTGTCTGTATATGCACCCCCTCAACAGCATCAACCAAAACCAATCCCCCATCACTCAACCTCGCAGCAGTTGAAACCTCACTACAAAAATCCATATGACCAGGTGAATCTATAAGGTTGACTGAATAATCCTTATAATGAAGAGCAATGGACGAGCTCTTCATAGTTATCGCACGCCTTTGTTCCTCATCAAGAAAATCCATAAACCTAAGTTTCCCAGCTAATTTGGGGTGAAGCAAGCCCCCACCCGTTGCAGCAATTAAATGGTCGGCAAGAGTTGTCTTGCCATGATCAACATGTGCTAGTATGCACATGTTTCGTATATTTTGGGTATCATCAAAATCACCCATATTAAAACCCTTAAACAAACCTCAATAAAGATTTAACAAAAAAAAAAAAAAAACAAGAGTCGCTGAGTTAGAAAACACAAGAAAAATCCAAGTTAGGAATGTGTAATAAAGTATGTAGGGCCACTATATAAGGCAAAAGGGGTGTATAACAAGATGAGTTTTTTTATGTCTGTTAGGTTCTTTTCTATGGAGGATTGGAGAAACCCTAGATTTTTCTGATGTTGTTGTTCTTGTTATTCCTCTACATGACCGTGTTCTTGAAAGCATAATTAGACAAGGGATAGAGAGATACCAGTGGCAGTGGCTGTCTACGGCGCTGTAATATAGAGTCTAGGGCAGAGATGATTTCCTTCTTTTTGTGTGTCTCGGGCGGTGGAGAGCGAGAGCTTCTTGAAAAGAGAACATGGCAGCCTAATGAAAGTAGTTTAGGGCTTGTGTTTTTTGGGTTGGACTGGTATTAAGGCCTGAATTAAGTCCTCGAACTATTTTTATTACTATATTAATAAAATGTAAAGCCAGGAACTCAGTCCTCGAATTTATTGTTTTTTTTTACTATTGATGTATTTTGAGCTAAAATTAGAATTCTTTTTTTTTTTTGGGATAGTTGAATTGAAATATATAATATTGAAGTGAAAAAAACGAATAATATAGATAATTATTTTAAAAATAATTTTAAAATTTTATTTTCAATCCTTATATTTTCTAACTAATGTGATTGATCCTTTTATTTAAAAAAAAAAAAAAATTCCTTATTGGAGAAGAGCCTCTTGTGAGGTAGGCTCGCAGTCTAAGCCTTTTTTTAATTATATTTGGGGTAAATAATATGTCATTTGTCTGATTTTATTTGAAAACAAATTATCAAACAATGCCCTGCCCACATTCCGGCCACTATAACGGCTGAAAAATCATTCGTAAAAAAATATTGAGCTAAAAAATGGTTTTTCAATCTCTTTTTACTCAAAATATCATTAAACACTTTAAAAATCATGATAAATTTATTAATAGTATCAAAAAACTAAAAATAAACCTCCTCAAAAATTAAAACCAAAATCAACTCGGTCTCATAATTTTTTTTTATGAACTCCTTTCGTCCAAATGAATAATTTGACAGAAATTTTGTCTATCTTGATGGCTTAAATCGGCTACCCGGCTTCGAGCCCTGTCTTACATGTATGTCGTTCCCGTGGTGTTTTATATACTCACTGAACTTGCAGGATGTGCAATGAGTTTGGGGATTAGTTGTAGTGCGCGCAAACTAACCCGGACATCTTAATTATAAAAAATATATATATAAAAATATTAATTCTTCAAAAACTTCTACATTACCATGATATTCTTAATACATATTATATAAGAAGCAACTTTCTAATTTTTCCATGTAATGGGTCAAGATGCCACAATACTCTGAATCAAAGCCATGGACTGGGTGATTCAATCTATGATATCCGATGTCAATTAAAACGACATCATAAAATAGAAAAACAATTGCAGCTCTTTGAGATTTTAATAGCACGAAATCTCTTAGCTTCTAGATTGCCCATGACCATGGCTTTCAAGGACTTGCAATAAAGTTTCCATAATCGCACGTGTCCCATGCATATAATAAAACTAACATTTTTCAAAAAAATAATAATATTGAAATGAATTATATCGTTCGACCCCTAACACTATTATTTTAAATTCATTTTTGAATTAAATTTAATAACTGTATAATAGTAGCAAAAATGTCAATTCAATCTTGGAATACTTGAGCTATGACGGTGCCCCCAATCCGGCACGGAACCTTTCCTCGTATCTCCCTTGACGTCGAGAGGAATGGTTGAAAAAGCTAAGATTTGACATGTCTATAATATTTACATCCATCATGTTCGTCCTCTGGAGGCCATACCCAATACTTTTTGCCGAGGCACTTCATGAGCACATTTTTTTCATCGTAATTTTATTATCACGTGAAAAATAATGATTTAATTTTTTTTATTATTATTAATATGGATATTTAGATTAGTTTGTGTGTACTTCAACTAATCTCATGGGTATTGAAGTTAAGGACCATGTAATTCTTTAATGATCATCGTATTAATAATTACAGGACTCGAACATGAGACCATAAAAATCCAAACCTCTTAATACTAAATTTTTACCGTTAAACACTTATTAGATGGTTTGTTTTAACTTTCAAGTGGATGATTGGAATCGATACACAAAGGAGAATAATTAGTTTTTTTCTTCGTATTTCATTTATATAATGCTTGTGCCTCGTTGATAGGAGATGTGTGAGCGGATTATCAGAATCTACATCATGGTTTCTTAAGGGACAATCCAGGTCGAAAGGATGAAATGAAAATTTTGAGATAATACCTTAGAAATTGTGATAAAACTATTGATGACAAAAAAACCATCATCAAGCCCGAAATCAAAGTAAAATAAAAAAATTTATCCGAGCTTAAATATTTATGGTCATGAATTTCAAAGGATAAAAAAAATTAATATAAACTATTCTGATCAAATGAAATTATTTGACATTAATAATGATTATTTTGGTAGTTCAAACTAGTGTCAATGATTTTTTTTTCTGTCACTGAAATTTTGCGATCTCTCTTTTCTCTTTCAACGAGGAACTAAAAAATAACAAAATAAATTTTTATATCAAAATTGAATTGGAAAAAAAACACTATAATATCAAAAATTTATATTTGTATTATTATTAGGAAAAACATTGTAGTTTTTATAACAATTATTTTTTATCTCTTACCCACTATCTATTACGTAAAAAACTAAAACATGTAAGCTTTTTTAATACTCACTTACCTTGCATAAGTTCTTGTTGTTTTTAAGTTGATCCTCAATATATATATATTTTTTTTGTTAATTCCACTTTAAATGAGATCCAATTGATTTTGATTTTTTTAAGAAAATGTTAGATTGAAAAACGAGGATCAAAATGTAAAAAATCCCGGACATGGATGGTGTGTCATGAGTTCATAGCTAAATATAATTTAGTCCTCTAACTTTAAAAATAACACATATAATACAATTTTGGCACCTCAATACTATTAAAGTTTATTTTTTATTCCATGGTTGAGAGAGAAGAGAGAAAAGTCACCGGATTTCAATTATAAAGAGAAACATATACAACGTGACACCGATTTAAACCACCAAAACAAATGGTTTTTTTCTTCAAATTATTCAATTAGACAAAGAGAGTTTATATTAAGTTTTTTTTTTTTTTTATCTCTAGAGTTGTTCAAAAAAGCATATATGAGATCAAGTTGTTTTTGTTTTCTTGAGAGTTTTTTTTTAGTTTAATTAGGTTAAAATACGAGTTTTTAGCTCAAAAACATTTAAAGTTTGATTTTCCGGACACTGTAGTGACTAAAAATCTAGACAAGAACAGAGGACACGTTGTTGAATAATTTTTTTTTGAAAAAAAAAAAGGATAAACAACATGTTATTTACTCCAAGTATGATGGGAAAAAAAAACTCCAACACAAGTCGGCCTCGCAAGACCCTCTTCTCTCTTCTCCCCTGAGAAAAAATAAAATAAAATTTAGTGACAGAATTTATTTATTTTTTAAAAAAAGAACAGTCACATTATAGTTTTAATTTGGTGATCATGTTTGCCTAAACTACATATATATATATTCATCATGATAAACACAACCGATACAATTAAACCACGTTTTTCTTAGCCTCGCTAGGCAGCTATATATAATAATAATAATAATAATAATAATAAAACAATCGAAACAATTATTTTAAAAGGATATTATTTTATATAAAAAAAAATCAAGTTTTGACCGTGGCCAAGGACAACAATTGATAATTTATATCATATTTAAATACTTTCTTAGCTAGTTTTCATATTTTTGCACAAGCTTTGCCATGTAAAAGTCAAGTTGTAATATTTGACTCCACTAAAACTTTATAATTCATATATAAAACTAGTAATTCTTGAAAAAAGTTTACCTTGCCATTATATTCTTAACACACATTACACCATTATAGACTTAATTTATTGAGTCTAAAATATTTTTATTTATCAGGATCGGGTTAGGTTGATATCCATGGAGTTTGAATTAAATTATTATTTCTAATTTTTACAGATATTTTAGTTTTTTAATGTAATTATAATTCCTATGCAAGAAAATATAGAAAGATGATTATAAATTCACAGTCTTCTGTGTCTGAAAGGGTAAGATCACGAGCTAGAAACAAATTATTCTTTTATAGAAGATTAGACGTTTAAACATAACTTATATGTATTTGAGCTAATATTCAACATTTTAATAGTTTAGGCAAACATTATTCATGCTTTATTTTTATTAATTTAATATAAAAAATCTAAAGCATTACGTCAGGTTTAGTTAAAATATTATTTTTTTTAATTAACCCATACAATCTATATACATGAAGCCATGCTATTATAATCAAGCCTTATGAAGCCATGCTATTATAATCAAGCCTGGTGTCTCACTGACTCAATGCACAAAACGCAAAGCAAGACTCACGAACCCACCTGCCCAAGGCATCATGGGTCACACACATCCTATCCTGTCTGACATGTTTTTCAAATTGGCTCACTGCTTCCACGATTAGGTCTGGGATGCCGGTGCTCAAACCCAAGAACTTTACCACCTGAAATAGTTAGGTTTAAAGAGTCTGTGTTAAACCAACTGCCCGGTTCACTTTACCTATCAACCCTCTCCATAGTTTGTTTTTTCCCGCGGGGTGTTGCTTTTTTTTCGACCTAAAAACAATACAAGTACGTTGGAAAGGCAAAATTCTAACAAGTTTGACATACATAAATAGCAATAAATATATTGAGATGCCGATTGACTTGACAAACAAACTATAATTACTTTGAATTACAAAAAAATCTATGTGTATGAAATTGGGAGGGGGGTCATTGCAAAACAAAATAATTTTATTTTTTTTAAGATTGAAAGATAAAAAAAAAAACAATGAATAAAAAAATTATTTTATCAAACATATATCAGTTGTTTACACAACACCTTGAGATCATAAAAGTTTTTACTAGAAAAAAAAAAGAAGCCAAAAAGGTTTTTTTTATATAAAAAAATTATTTTGATATATTTATAAATAAAAAATAGTTTTAAAACACACTTAACAAGCACTTAATCTATGAATTTAACATTTAATGTTAGCATGACCTCATCATAAATAGATTTACAAGATGACATTAAGGCATATTTATACCTAAAAATTTGCTCACATGACCATATCATTTCACAATCAATATATAATCACTTTGGCTATTATCTCACATTATTACTTGTGCAAACTATTTTGACATTTATCATTTGCTTCGTTATCTCTATCTAGATATAAATAAGCATACTCATGGATCAGCATGTAAGGATTTAAACAAAATATAAAAATCTATTCCTTTCCATAATTTTATCATTTATTATTTAATGTCCTTGCAACATGTGACACATAACTTGTAACATTTCTCAAACATCATTAATTCAATTGGATTTAATAATTTTGATTGATTTAACATATATAAACCCCAATTTAATTGCATGAAAAACCAAAAAAAGTCCTATAAACTAGAGTTAATATTTCAAAACTCACTAAGAGGGTGTTTGGGATTGTGGTGCAACTAGAGGTTGCAAAAAAATTAAAGGTTTGGTGTTTGGTTACGGTTGAAAAGTTAAAAAATTGATGTGGACCCCATCTCAAAAATTGAATAAATATTGGTCGCATGAAAAACAACTAATAACTACTTTTCATGCGTCCTATTTCGTCCTGAGGGCTGGGAGGCTTTTTTTTTGTTATTTATTATATTTTGTTATAAAAAATATATTTTTAATATTAAAATAATTTAAAAATCAATTAAAATATAAATAAATATATTAGAAGGAGATCATAATATAATCTTTGTCTCGTGATCCTAATTTTGTTTCAGGTGATATATTATTATATGTTGTTCCGGGATCGCGTAGGCCTTTATATATAGATATTAAAAAGCAATATTAAAAAGTTTGGTAACCAAATATTTGAAACTATTTTTTATTGACCTTAAATTCAACTAAAATTTTAACCAAACACTTTAAAAATTATTTTAAATCGCAGCTAAAATACTTTTCATGAAACTGTTTTTTTTTAGATCTTAACCACGAAAACAAAAGTAATATCAAACACACCCTAAATCATTGACTTAGACTCAACAAGAAACTGAGTTTTCAATCAATTTAACTTTGAATAATAGAATTTAACAAATATCAATAAAAAAAATGAGGATCAAACATTAAAGATACTTTTAGAGCTTTGATTTCAAGGGCGATAGAAAAATAAATACATTATAAAAATAAATAATCAGAAAATGATATCTTGCTTTTAAGTATATTAAAATAAATACATTATAAAAATAAAAATTCAGAAAATGACAAAAATACTATGCACAGTTACAGGATGACAAATAGATCTGTAAAAAATACAAACCTAACCCGTAGGCAAGTTTAGGGCGTTTTTTATTTTAAATAAAAGAAATACAACCACTATTATAATCCAAAGTAATTTACACCTAATTTTTATATACAAAATTTACCCAAATGATTTAGTTTATGTAATTTTTAATATATAATGTTAATTTCAATATATCTCGATACCTAAAACCTAGCCCTCCTGACCATATCATTTCACAATAATCAATATATAATCACCTGGACTATAGACCATGCAGACTATTTTCACAATTATCTGTGTAGAGATAGATAAACATACTCATGGATAAATATATAAGCATTTGAGAAATTTATTCCTTTCCATATTTTTATTTTTTGCATTTATTATCTTTATTTATTGTCCTTGCAACGAGCAACACACGACTTGCAACATTTCTCAAACATCATGAAATCCCATGTGCTCTACTGAGGGTTTCTTTTGTGGGAGTTCGTTGATTACCCAGAGAAGAGTTTGATCTGTTTCAAGACAATCGAACAGATGATATCACAACATGGAAAATGAATAAATTACCAGCTCTCAAACCAGGGAAGGATGGGAGAGAGTCAGTGAGAAAATTCTGCGATTTTTATGCAAAAAAAGGAGAAAATTTATTAAGGAAAGAGTGCCCAACAAAGAATGTAAAATGTCCGTGTACTGGTCACAAGCTAATGAAAATATTTGGTCATCAAACTCTACACTTTACGAGCACGGGTCCTCTGTTTAGTTGCAAACTGGACAACTTTTTCCTCCACGGGGAGGCCCTTCCGCCGCCTTACAGAATCAATGAGCTTTCTTTCTGTGTTAGGAAGAACACTAGAACCATCTCCAAACTCTTCAATCTCCTCCTCTGTTTTAGGTACAAAGAAAGGATCCTCAGAAAGTTCTTCCCAGTGACTCATTGCAAGAAGAGCACTTGCAGCACCCGCAGTCTTTCTTCTAAGATCTTCAGCGAAACTAAAGCTTTCAGAAACTGGGACATATGCTCGAACCGAGAAAAGTGCAAATCCTTCTTGCATTTCCTCATTTAAGACCTGGGCTCGTTTCTGATTAAGCACGGCATACATAGAGCCCAGATATTCGGGCGGGGTGTTCAACTCACAAAAATACATCGCTTCCACAAGCCGAGGTTTCTTCTGAAGTACAGCTGCTCTACATGCATCTTTCACAGCTGTCATCACCTGTCCAGTGAAGATCGCATACTGCTCAGATTGTTGACTAGAGTCAGAATCATCAGGTTGCTCAGCCAAAGGATTTATGCAGGCCTAGATAACAAAAGCCAATCCCCACATTGGTTCATCGCACAAGGGGCCAGCTGCTGTTGCTAGTCGAGGGCGGTGGAGAGCGAAAGCTGTTTAGGGCTTGTGTGTTTTGGGCTGGACTGATATTAAGGCCTTAATTAAGTCCATAAATATTACTTTATTAATAATATGTAAAACATGAATTCAGTCCTCGAACTATTTTTTTATTGTACTTTTTAATATTGATATATCTTGAGCTAAAAATAGAATACATTTTTTTTTCATGGGATATTTGGGTTGAAATACATCGTATTGAAGTGACAAAAAATATAGATAACGATTTTAAATTTCATTTTCAATCTTTATATTTTCTGACTATTATATAATTGATCCTTTTATTTTTTTTTAAAAAAAATCCTTTTACCACCAAATTTTATTTTATTTTATTTTGTTCTTACAGGAGAAGACATTCTTTTGATTGTGAGGTAGTCTAGCAGTTAGAGCCCTTTTTTAATTATATTTTGGGTAGACAACATATTATTCATTTTATTTTTAAAAAAATAAATAAAACGACAATGCGTTTTTTATTATTGCCTCCATTCTAGCCACTACAGTGGTTGGAAAATTGAGCATTAAAAATTATTGAGCTAATAACTTGTTTTTCAACCTCCTTTGACCTAAAATGCCATTAAAATATTTTAAAAAGCACGTTAAACATATAAATGATGTTAAAAAACTAAAGATAAACCTCCTCAAAAATCAAAATCAAATCAATCTCATGTATATGAAGCAACTTCGTAATTTCCCCATGTAATGGGTCAAGATGCCACGGTAAAACGAAGTCATAAAATCGAAAAATAATGGCAGCACTTTGAAACAGATTATTAATATCGTTTCATTTCGGTCAAAATATTTCATGTCAGCTAAAAAAACAAAACAAAACAGTATCATTTTTATCTCATTTCAAATATTAGTCCGTACCAGAAATACCAGTCAAATACTGGTTAAAATATCTTGGAATCACTCCGGGTGTTCATTTTAGGCACAGTGAAAAAAACATTCCCACGCTTAATGCTTAATTTGCCGTAGAATGTTTTGCAATTTACATTTTTTATTGTTACTTTTTTGTGATGTAACCTTTCTCTATATATAATATAATATAATATTAACATAAATATAATTGGCGTCCTATTTTTACTATTCTCTACTGTTCACTATGAGATTAAATCACTATGGACCAGATATTTGATTTGGTGATTCGCGAGCGCGCGTATATCTTTTTTTTCATTGATGAATAGTATATTAACAGTTATGCCCCCGAAAACGACAAAAACATGTCGCAGGGACAAGGGGCTGTTTTGGTTTTTCCACATTTTGTGCACAGTGAATCGATGGAAATAACCCTCGAAAAAGACAAAATAGTATACAGTAAATGGGGGCAGGGACGTATTTTCCTCTCAGGTTTTTTCATGAATATTAGTAACATCAGGGGTGCATAGGTAATTAGCCAATATTTTATTATTTATTTTGGGGAACTGCTGGCACGACGGCCGGACACGCCAACGGCGTTCCCGGCGAACGCGCCCTCGAGGCAGCGCGTGCGACCTCTTCCGGAGGTCAAAATAACAATGATAATTTTTATTTTTATTTTATTTTTTTGTTTGATCTTTTGTTGTTTATTTATTCTTTCATAATAATAATAATAATATTTTAATTTTTTTTCTTGCTTGCTATTTGGTTTATGTTTTTTTTTTTCTTCTCGGTATAATTTGATAATTTTTTTTGTTATGATAATAATAGCAACAATAAATATTTTTCATTTTTTCCCTTTATTTATTTTTTTGCTGTTTTCTGTTATTTTTATTTGCTCTCTGGGTTAGATGATTTTTATGATTTTACCATTTACGCAATAATAACAATAATTTTAATTATTAATTTTTTATTGTTTTCGTATAAAAATATTGTGCTTTTTTTAATGATTTTTCAGGTCAATTTAATTATTTTAATTATTTTGATAGTAATGTTGATAATAATTTTAATTATTATAGCAATAATAATGACAATAATGTGAGGATGAATTTTCATTTTATGTTTTGATTTTTTTATCGATAGAAGATTAACTATTTATATTTGTTATTTCATTATTGCAAATTTTAATTTTTGTTAGTTTGTTTAGTTTTTTTTTAATTATTGGATAATGTTTATTTTTTATTCGTATCTATGCATCTATTTAAATTGAATTATAAAATGAACTAATCTTAGTGCAGTAAATTTAATAATTAAAATATCCTAAATTTCATATTTTTTTAATGATGATGATAAATTAATGATGATTATTTCGTTAAAAAGTGCTAAACAGATAAATTTATACCGATTTAAAATTTATATATTTTATAAAAAACTTGAACTTCACGGGATTTCTGCACAAATTTATTGTTTAAGCTAAATATATAATACAATTAAAAAATACATATAATTAATATTTTTTACATTAAAAAAAATATGGTGCCGTCCGCAACGAAACGCGGGGCATTTCGCTAGTATATTATATATATTTGTAGTGTGTGTGTGTCTATATATATATATATATAATATTGTATTTAAATTTGAAAATGAAAAAATAAAAATAATATATATATATATATATAAAATTATTATCAATTTTGATTTTATAAAAAAATAAAATTATATTTCATGTTTTTACTTTTTAAGTTTTTTTATATAATTAATTATAAATAGTACAACACCAAAATACTGCAAAACCAAAATATTTTATATTAATAAAAAAAAATTACCGAAATAATATTAATTTTATTTTGAAATATTAATAGCATGAAATCTGTAAGATTCTAGATTGCCCATGATCATGTCTTTCAAGCACCTGCAATAAAGTTTCCATGATCACCCGTGTCCCGAGAATAGATGATGACAATCTCATAGCAACATTTAATTCTCTTAGTAATTATTATATCAGCAATTACTATTGTTTAATTTAAAATTACAAAAAAAATAAAAATTTTAGTTTTAAACTCATATTATTAAAATAAATTTTTAGATCGTGAATTGAGATTTTTTATATATTTGTATTAGTTCTAAACTCTTGCAATGAACACGGTGCGGTCGGAATACATGAACACGCGCTAGAACACCGCGTGGTCATAGCTTCACTAGATCTTCATGTCGGTGCAAAATTTAGAGTGGGCCATTGCACGTCATATCTGGCACAAAGAAAATTTAAGACTTGTTAATTGTAATTATCGGTGACTGTTTGGAGATGCTGCGGTACTGTAGTTATTTTTTAAAATGATTTTTGTTTATAAAAATATTAAAATAATATATTATTAATTTTCACTATATAACAATTATGACCGAATTAAAAAACCGAGTTAACCCATAACTGGATTGGGTTCACCTCAAAGAACATCACATAATAATAATAATAATCAGAAAGTAATCTAACAATAATATATATATAATATAAATATAAACATGGGCGAGGTACATGAGATTTTTGTGCCGGGTTCAACAATATTTATATCCTAATTTTTTTTATTTATGGAGTCTAAAATATTTATATTTATTTGGATTGATATCCATTGAGTTTGAATCGAATTATCATTTCTAAATTTTACAGGACATTTTAGTTCTTTTAATGTAATTATAATTCCTATGCAAGAAAATAAAAACCGGTAAGGAAAATATTAGACGATGCTGATAAACACACAATCTTCTGTGTCTGGATGGGTAAGATCACGAGCTAGAAACAAATTATTTTTTTATAGAAGATTAGACGTTTCAACATAATTTATATGTATTTGAGCTAATATTCAACATTTCAATAGTTTAGGCAAACATTATTTATGCTTTATTTTTATTAATTTAATATAAAAAATCTAAAGCATTACGTCAGGTTTAGTTAAAATATTAATTTTTTAATTAACCCCTACAATCTATATATATGAAGCCATGCTATTATAATATGAACCATTCAATCCTGTTCCTCTAATAAATCAGTTTCTTTGATTAACACACCATGAACTGCACCGTTAATTCCTTCTCCAGCAACTTACACCATACTCTCCCAAAACCCATACCAAAAGCTTGTTCCTCTACTTTTCCTGGCATCCCACAAATAGGTGCTCGACTGCCTTATCGTAGACAAGGAAATCGGGCGCCTGTGCTGTCTTCACAGGCAGATAATGCAGGCACAGGATCGTCGCTAGAAAAAATATCATTATCAAATCCATCACTTCTGTCCTCGCGTATTTCAACATTCCTGAAGCAACTCGGCACCACCATATCCAGCTTCATCAACCGCCCTACTCTTGATCCTTCGGTCGATCCATATCAAGTGTTCACCGGAAATTTTGCTCCAGTGGATGAACTTGAGCCCACTAACTGCACCGTGGTGGAGGGTGAGCTCCCTAGCTGTTTAGATGGCGTGTATATCAGAAATGGTTCCAACCCACAGCAAATGCCTAAAGGTCCTCTCCATTTCTTTGAAGGAGATGGCATGCTTCATTCCTTGAAACTATCCGGAGGCCAGGCAACGTACTGCAGTCGCTATGTCAGGACTTACAAATACATGCTTGAGAAAGAAGCAGGTTTCTCCATTTTTCCAAATGTATTGTCTGGCTTCTACTGCCTTCCTGATGTCCTTGCTTATGTAATGGCTGTGGGAAGGGTTCTGTGCGGCCATATCGATCTCATGAGAGGATTTGGTTTGGCCAACACAAGTCTTGCTTTCTTTTCAAACAAGCTCCTTGCTCTCTGCGAGTCTGATCTACCATATGTCATTGCGTTGACACAAGAAGGCGACATGGAGACGCTGGGGAGATGGGATTTTGATAGAAAGCTGCTCGCAAGCATGACTGCCCACCCCAAAGTTGACGAGGATACAAAGGAGACCTTTGCTTTCCAGTGCAACCCATCCTTTTTTCCTCATGTCACTTATTTCTACTTCAATGAAAATGGAGTTAAGCAAAAAGATGTTCCCCTTTTGTCTATAGATCAGCCCACTCCTATTCATGATTTTGCAATAACCAAACGATTTGCGATTTTCCCAGAGACGCAGTTGGTGGTTGAGCCAGCAAACGTCATGCTAGGAAGAGGCATGCCTGTGGTTTGTGAGCAGAAGAAAGTGCCGAGAATTGGGATCTTACCAAGATACGCTGAGAGTGGGTCAGATACGAGGTGGTTTCCAGTTCCAGGTTTTAACGCCATGCATGTCACCAATGCTTGGGAAAATGGGGATGATGAGGTAGTCTTGGTAGCCCCAAATGTATTAAACATCAGAGATGTTTTTCAAGAAACAGAGAAGGTCCATTTCTCACTGGAGAAATTGACTATTAACATGAGAACAGAGAAAGTTTCGAGAAAGATCTTGTCCAAAAGAAGTTTGGAGTTGGGATCTATCAATCCTTACTATACCGGGAAGAAAAATCGCTATGCTTATTTGGGAATCGCAGAAAAGGTACCAAAGATGTCAGGTTTAGCCAAGATTGATTTGGAAAAGGAATGTGAAGTCTCGAGGAGGCTTTATGGGCCAGGTTGCTTTGGAGGGGAGCCATTCTTTGTTTCTAGAGAAGCAAATGCTGCGAAACCTTATGAGGACGAAGATGATGGATTCGTGGTGAGTTATGTGCATGATGAGAGCTCCGGTCAATCAAATTTTATTGTGATGGATGCCAAGTCTCCAAATCTTGACATCGTTGCAAAAGTTAAACTTCCTAGACGTGTTCCATATGGTTTTCATGGTCTATTTGTTAGTAAAAATAGTTTTTTCGGATAATTGATAATTACAGAGAAATATGGATTCGAACAGTGAATAAACTAGCTAGCAGCTAGTGCATCCATGACTTGGGTGTATGTTTTATAATAGTTTTTTTAAAGTGTTTTTTTTGCTTGTAAAATCATTAAAATAATATATATAAATTATTTTTTACATCAACACATAAAAAATATAAAATCACTAAGAAAAAATAATGATTTTAATAAAAAAACAAGTTGATTTTAAATATCAAATTAACACCCTTTATTCTCAAGGGACAGCAACTTAAGATCAATTAGATTCAATTAATTGATGGGTTGTGATTAAAAATTTATGTTTCCTTCCTGATTCATTCAAATTTTGAACCCATCACTTAAGAAATTTATTAAACTTCTTTAAATATATTGGATACATTTGCAAGGATACGCCTTAAAATTGTTTTTAAAAAAATTGTTTGGCGTGCAAGCCAACTAGATTTAGATGTTTTTAAGCCAATGGATCTCCTTAATTCTGATAAACTTGGAGGTCAGGGTCAATAACCATCAGAGGAACAGCTGAGAACAGTATTTAACACCATTAATTAAGGAATATAAAAAAGGAAACATAATTGAATGGAAGACATCAGAGAAAAGAACTTTGGTCTTCCTGTTAAGTCACATGTACAGACAGAATAAAGCACCGACAAAGAGATTAGGCAAACACATTATCAAGGCCTCAGCCTTGCATTTTGGCCATTTTTAATTGTTAGTGGAGATTTAAAAAAAAAAATGATTGAAGAGATGAATTATTGTCAAGAAAAGGTGTCGGTTTCTTGCATTATTCCTCATTTTTGTCTTGTGAAATTTCAAAACCATATGTTCATGCTCCAGGTGATATTTGATTTATCTACTAAAGAATATCTATTTCACACTAACCGCTTCACCATTTTCCAAAATGCTGTCGTGTTTTAGTTTCTTAGTTTCAGGCAAGCCAGCAGTCCTCTTTTACTTAGATTCTTAAGTGGGTGTTGTAATTACAGCAAATTCATTGAATCCTGCTTTCATACTCAGATAGATACAAGACACCGTTGGGTTGGAGACACGGGAGTACAAGGAAATATGAACATCAAATTCAAAACAAAATCATTGAATCCTGATTTCATTCTCACAATTTTACCATGAATTTCAGTTATGTTATGTTCCCTCTTTGCCAGTCAATGTGTAGGTTAACTAATATATATTGTTCTATATTCAAGATTATTCAGCGTATCAGCTTCACTGGAACTCAATTTTTTTCTTCATGAGCTAGCTCTCTGGTGAGATGGCATCAGCTTATTTGATATCAACACAATTCTTATCCTAATTTGTTCTACGACATGGTAATCACTAATTATATTTCTGACGCAGCATGTAGAACGATCAAAGTAGTGCAGATACCATAAAGGGGCATAAACTTATCGCTTGCCTGCGTACATAAAACATAGTAAAAGAAACATGAGAAGAGGGCTGAATTTTTTCCATTTTCCTGTTTCACCACATAAAAATCATAAGTTTTTGCAAACCATCTGCTATCCGTTCCATTCAAACAAACAAATGAAATAACGGCAGAGTAAACTATAGAAGAAACGTAGTGCACAATCTTTGAAATTATGGATAAGATGATGCGAAGGGAAAGGGCAAAAAAGATGACCTAATATGCCTTCCAGTTTGAAATTCTTGTGATCAACTAGCTCTTTGAACTCACACGTCTAGATTTTTCTACCTTTTCCATTTTATAGCTAATGGACACGTGAAAGTTTTCACAACAAATATATCATGCAATAGCTAGTAATTATAAAAGATGATACTGCAGATAAGGAATGCACAATCAGAGGAACGACTTTCCTCTACCTGTAAAATCCCAGGTTCAGAAAATAATCAGATAACACTTACAAAGAGAAGAGACAACACAATATCAACCCCATCGAAGGATTCTGATCATTTTCAATTGTCACAGTGGAAGGAAAGAAATCATAATTCGAGAAGATAAAAATGACTAGAGGTACAAAAGGTCAAGAAAACCTGTGTTTTCTAGCTTCCTCATATTTGGTATGTGCAACTCCAAAACAAGTATTATTATATAGTCCAAAATGATATTGATTTATGAACCAAACCAAACCCACCAAACTCAAATGTTAAAGCCCTCAGCACGGAAGGCATTGTTGATCATGAGCCTCAATCCATTTTGCACATGCAGCTTCACCATGCATTGATCCCTTAGTTTCTTAGTTTCAGGGCAAGCACAGCAGATCTTCTTCTTGGGCTTTGGTTCTTTAGTAGAATTTGTTATTAACTGACACCTGGCTTACAACTGAGGCAGGGGAAGCATTTTGCAAAGGCAGTCCACACGTCACAAATCTGCAGAAAACACAAGGCACAAAGAAAGGAGCGAAGAAAATCATTCTAAGTGCCTCTACTCTATTTATAAACTTGTCACTTAGGTTTTTTTTCATTTTTATAATTCCAATTATTATACAACTCACTAGAGGAGAGTTTTCCTGTTCTGAATGGAGAAATCTACTTCTTTATTATTGGTTCTGTTCGTTTGCAACCGCTTTGCTTCAACATTTTTCTGTGCCCTCTCGACTAAAAAAATTGAAATAATTTTCTTGTACCAAAAATAAACTTGAAAAATATTAAGTGTCAAAATTATATAATATATGTTATTTAAGTTGTGGGACTGAAATATATTTAGGTATAAATTCATGGCATGTCATCCATGCTTGACGTATTTTTCATTTTGATCTCTTGTTTCGTAATCTCACTATTTTTTTAAAAAATCAAAATTAATTGGGCGAATGAAATTGCTGGAGAAAATGGTCTAGAATCAAATAAAAAAAACCATATTTTATGCACGATAAGTAAATAGTGAAAACCTAAGCATTTTAGTAGGTAATAGGTAAAGGATAATTGTAAGCATCTTGAAGCATGTAGGAATTCTTTATCAAAAAGGGTTAATCTTAAATGAGAATCCTTGTTGAGTTAGCTAGCTAGATCAGGAGAGTTACAAGAGCAATCTCCCTGTATAAATATAAGAATTGAACAACAAAGAAGATTGAGTTGACAAGAGTGATTAATCAATAAAGACTGGGAGATTCATCCAAATAATTGCGTGTTTTATTTCCATTTAATAACTGGTATTAGAGCTTGGATTTAGTGTTTCTAGCAATTGGTAGCAGAGTTTAGGGATCTTAAGAGTCCTAGGTAGTCAGAAAAAGAAGACATAGCAGCAGTTGTTCTTACACGCCAGCAGCAGCCTATGACGATATGTCATAAGTAGATCACAGAAGCCACATGAGTTGCACAAACGAGCAACGACAGTAATTGTTTATGACAAGTCATAATATAAAAAAAAGAAAAGGATATGTCTTTGTTGCTGGCTTGTCATATATATGAGAAGGATAAGTTAAAAACCTACGGGGAGATAATTAATAATAAAAATAAAAATTTAATTTCAATATATTTTAAAAACACCAAATTAAATGGAAAATATTTTTTTTTTAAGAAAATAAACTTTTTAAATGGTTGAAAGGTGATGAAATGTTTTCATATATACACGAAGGAGAGGGCTCGAGCCTGGTTTTGATGATCAACTCTGAGCTGCAAACATTTTTAATGGGCCAACAGCAGGCCTGGCATCAATGAATTGAAAAGAGGGACAAACAAGTAAATTTCAACAATGCCAAGCACATGCGATTGCTATTTCCGGTCGGTTTCTTTTTAATTGAATTTGGAGTCACCGCAAGTCAGTATCCAAAGAATATGTAAATTTCATATAAGTCCTTAATCTCTTAATATTGCAATTTTATCCCCGTATCTCCCGTCCTCATAGTTTTTCTACTGTAAAAACCGAATATACTGAGCTTACTTTTATTAATCCAAAACACTATAGCATCGTATCTTGGAGTTTATTACATAGAAAGTGTAAATAAAACATTTTTATTCTATTGGTTGGAAATTAAGTAATATATACTCTGTCGCTCTTAATTTTAATTACACGTGTAACTATAAATATTGTGATTGTATAAATAAAAAGACTGTAAAATATCTTCTAAATAAATATAATTATTAGCATAATTTATTGTAAAGATAAAATGTTGGTATATTAGTATAAAATTCCCATTAAAATGATAATGATTTCTTAAAATTCTATTCAGTAAACCTTAGTATTTTAAAATATTATATGCTATTAATTTATTTAATTACAGAAAAAAATGAAAGAAAAAAAATCTAGTATAAATAATATTTTTTTCTCTTAACAAATAATATTATTCAATTATAGATATCGATCAGATTTCACTCCGGGTTTATACCCAAAAAGATTAAATAAGGGGACAAGGTAACAGGATATTAACGATGGGGGACCAATGAGTTCATGTGTATAGAAGTGGGGGACTGAATTGTATCTATGCCATTAAATTTTGGCAACTAATTTTCAATCGCAGTTCAGCTTTGGTGGGCGACCGAAGAAGTTTTACCTTTCTAAAACAAAATATATATATATAGAAAAAAACTCGGCCGTAGCCATTAACTATTTATGTCTCTCTCCCCTTCTTGTTCTTACTAAGATTTGCAAATACCTCTCGCTCTCTCCAAAGAACAGATTCCATAAAAAAAGCTTCCTTTCTTGTTATATTTTATATTTTTATACTTCTTCTTCTAGTTTTAGTTCTCCAATTCTTTTTGATCTGTATATTAATTAGTTGACAAGGAGAGTTAAAGATGTTTAACGGAATGATGGATCCCGAGTTAATAAAAATCGCCCAGGAACAGATGAGTCGCATGAAACCCGCTGATTTCGCCAGGATCCAGCAACAGGTTTGCTTCTTCTCGTTTGTTGCTTTTTTTATGATAATTTTGATGTGGTTTTGTTTTTAATTGAATCAATTCACGTGCAGTTCAGTTCAGTTTTGAGTGAAACTGTTTTTTCTCTATGAATTTTGATTTTATTATCGTTTTAGAATGGAAAGTTTGAGTTTTGGCTATTAATTTTGTGTTTTTTTTTATGTTTAAGTTTAGCTTTTATTGTGTTTTTTTTGTTGAATTAAAATAATGGGCTGTCCTGTTCTCCTTATTTTTTTGTTCGAATCGGTGGAGATTTTAGAAACTGCAAGTTCAATTCTTTGAATTTTTGTGGTTAGTGTTTGTCCCAGGTCTGTCTAACGAAATGTGTGTTCCCGAGTTCCTTTACATAATACAAGTTCTTTAAGTTTGTGGATGAATCTAATTGATCTGGGTATCTTTAGTCCTACACGAATCAGACACTTAGAAAGAGAAAAGAAAAGGGAACAATCATTAATGGGTCATTAAGCACTTAAGATGAATAGATTGTAATGTTGCGGCTGTGTTTAAACATACGAGTGGAACTGATTTTGTGTAATGGTTCTTGAATTTGACTATCGGTAGTAACTGGTTGCTAGTTTATCTGGTATTGTTTCTTTTTACATCCATATCCATGGCTTGGTCAGATTGTGATTGTATTGATTTTGATTGTTGTGGTGTGTTGGGTTGATGTTGCAGGTAATGTCTAATCCTGAGTTGGTGAAAATGGCATCGGAAGGCATGAAAAACATGAGGCCTGGGGACTTGAAACAGGCAGCAGAGCAGTTAAAGCATACGCGCCCTGAAGAGATGGCAGAGATTGGTGAGAAAATGATCAATGCATCACCAGAAGAGATTGCTGCCATGCGTGCCCGTGCTGATGCACAGATCACATATCAAATAAATGCAGCTCAGATGCTGAAGAAACAGGTAAATATAAATTTTAAATTAGATGATTTTTTGTTTGTAAGCTTTCATTATGTGTGTCACGTTTTATTCATGTAGTGGTACTTAGTAGTTTACATGCTTAAGGGTAACTAGTGCTAGATTTTATAATCGAAACAGTCACTGCTTTTGTCCTTATTTGACTTGTGTATTCGAATCCTACTTTGGCAGGGTAATGAGCTGCATAGCCAAGGAAAGTTCAAAGATGCTTCTCAGAAATATTTGCTTGTAAGCGCTGCATCTTTATCTTTATCACTTCTTGTATATACAAGCATTAGCTCATCCTGTTGGTGTACCTTTTGCATTTTGAAACTGATGAAATTCTTTTCCTCCCCTTATTTCTTAGGCAAAGCAAAATCTTACAGGAATTCCATCTTCCAAAGGCAGAACACTTTTGTTGGCAAGCTCTCTTAATTTAATGTCTTGTTACTTGAAAACAAAGCAATACAATGAATGCATAAAAGAGGGCTCAGAGGTATGACAATCCACTAAGTGTGTGTTTGGGAAAACAATTGAAATCGTGTTTCGCACAAATTGGAATTGTTTTTGCTTAAAATTATTTTTTTTATTTTTTTGATGTGTCGATGTAAAAAATGATATTTGAAAAATAAATTTTTTTATTTTGATGCATTTCCATGTAAAAAATATTTTAAAAAGCAACAACTACCACACTCCCAATTATCCCCTAAGAAATTCAGTTTACTTAGGGAAATGTAGTAGTGGTGGTATATTGTTGATATGGATAGGGTTTGTTCCTTTGCTTCCAAATTGCTTTTTTTTGAGTGCATGCGCATCGCTTTCTTCTTTCTGATTGGATTATTACCACTTCAGGTTTTGGGTTATGATGCCAAAAATGTTAAAGCCCTTTATAGAAGGGGTCAAGCCTACAGAGAACTAGGCCAATTGGAAGTAAGTTCATTTGTGCCAATCTTGTAATTGCAGTAGTGGTTGCTGCAATGTGCTGTCTGTTCGAGTTTGATAAGATATCTAATGACTTACTGATACATGTTAGGTTGCTGTCTCTGATTTGAGGAAAGCACATGAAGTTTCCCCTGATGATGAAACTATTGCAGACGTTTTAAGGTATGGATTCATCTGAAACTCTTAGACCATTGTTGTACAGTTTGATATTTTCTTCCCCTCTGATTTATGTTTTGTTGAAGAGTATGGGAGTCATTTGATTGTTGAGTTTTTAGCTTTAGCCTTTTCATGCTCACTTATTTTTCGTCAGCAGGCTACCATTAAGTTTCTTGTAATCTGATTGATTTTTAGGAAGTTTCGTATCCTTTTTCGATATTGTATAGAATGTTATAAAATTTCCAATGGAATTGTAAATGAAGGCACTGGTGTTTAATATGTGATGTTGATTGTGAAGTTAATTTTTGATACAGGAATGCCGAGGAAAGATTGGCTCAAGAAGTTGGCTATCATGCACCAAGAGGTATGCTATTTTCCTCTGTTTTTCCCCTCAGCTCTCCCGATCACCTACAAGTTGAATGCTCCATTTTAAAGTTCTCAATTGAAAATTGATCTCTACTTGTTTGATAGGAGTGATAATTGAAGAAATAACTGAAGAAGCTGAGACTGTCTCAGAAAACCTTGAGAGTTCATCAGCAAGGGAAAGCGTTGATACATCTAAAAGTGGAAGGGAAGCTCATAGTGGGAGTTCAACGTCTAATCCAGAGCCTCTGGAGGCTTTGAAAGATGACCCGGAAGCTATGAGGTAATTTTTAATCCATATAAATATTTCTTGATTTTATTGGGTTTTCAACAGACTGGCCTTTTTTGTTAATTAAATGACTTTACAGCTGAATATTAGGGATTTTGATTCACCCTAGTCTTTTGTTAATTCCCTCTTCTTTTTTATGAAAGTTATATTGCTGCAATGGTGGATTTAGTGTTTGGAATTATAGTAACGATTGTTTTTCAAAGTGTTTTTCGCTTAAAAATACATTAAAATAATTTTTTTAAAAATATTTTTAATAACAGCACATCAAAATGATAAAAAATTAAAAAAAATAATTTGAAGCAAAAAAAATAATTAAATTAATAAAGCTTTTTGACCTCAAAAACAAACATGTTCCTATGTGGAATGGTAATTGCAGTCTCCTGCAACATAATTTCTGCCATAATATAGTTTCCTACAATTTCTCTGATTTTAGGGTTGATACGGTGATGGCAAATTTTTTTATATTACATGGAGATGGGGAAAACTTATGAAAGCATGTCCAATTTGTTTCAATTAATGAAATAACAAAACAAGGTCAACATAGCTAATCTCTCTCCCTTTTTAACACTTCAAAGGTGGAGTTTGTTTTCTTGCAAAAGGGCAATCTTCTTTTGCTGTCAGTTAACCATAGAGTCATATATTAATATAGGTTGTCAATTTGTTTTGACTTTCCTTTTTTCCTTTTGTCTGATTGCAGGACGTTCCAAAATTTCATATCTAATGCCAATTCTGAAACTTTGGCTTCTTTAAGTGGTGCAAAAGCTGGAGAGGTATCCCCAGAGATGTTTAAGATGGCATCAAATATGATTGGGAAGATGCCACCCGAAGAGCTTCAAAAAATGCTTCAAATGGCTTCCTCGTTCCATGGGGAGAATCCTCTTACTGCAGGATCTTCAGATTGCAGTTTTAATGGCTTCAGACCTGGTGCAGTTCCTCCAAATGTCACGCCAGACATGCTTAAAACAGCAAGTGATATGATGAGTAAGATGCCATCAGAAGAGCTTCAGAAAATGTTTGAAATGGCATCTTCTTTGAGAGGAAATGATTCGGTTCCAGCTGCTGCTGCAGCTTTAAACACTGACGGGCCAAGTTTGAGTGCTAGGTCAAAACCAACAGATACTCGAGAAAATTTTGCAGTTAATGGGAATAATGGCATCAGTGAAACTAGTTCCTCTAGTGATTTCCTTTCAAGTGCAAGAAATGCTCCTCCATCTAGCTTTCCTGCCTCAACTTCTGATATGCAGGAACAGATTAGAAACCAAATGAAGGATCCAGCGATGCAGCAGGTATGGCGGTTTTCTTTTCTTTCATGTTGTTGAATTATGGATCTCTTATCCCAGTAAGATTTCATTTTGCACATCATAGAACCCCTTGTCATTTTGAAATGGTCCAATACATGTACACACTTGCTTTCGGGTTTTCAAAAATTAATTGCAATTCAAAATATCAATTTAAATGATAGCTCTGACACTTGTAAACTCACTGGAGAAAGCTCGTATGCTAGATTAAAGAAAGGCAATAATTTGATAATCTGAATTTCTGTTATATACATCACACGATATTTTAAGGCTTGCTTAAAATTTGATAAAGAAGATGAGAAAATCACTTAATTGCATGGCTGTTTGTATTTTAATGCCTGCTTGCTTTGCAAATTGGCAGGTGTTCACGTCAATGATGAAGAATATGAGCCCTGATATGATGGCTAACATGAGCGAACAGTTTGGAATAAAGCTTTCTCGAGAAGATGCAGCGAAGGCTCAACAGGCCATG
Source organism: Salix dunnii (assembly GCA_015731905.1). Taxonomy (NCBI): domain Eukaryota; kingdom Viridiplantae; phylum Streptophyta; class Magnoliopsida; order Malpighiales; family Salicaceae; genus Salix; species Salix dunnii. Next base: position 9,914,944 of record CM027667.1, on the reverse strand, counting down.
TCATCTTTATCACCAGAGGACTTGGATAAAATGGTACCTTCTTTTCCATGTTTACATTCAATGAAAACGCATGCTTCTTGTTCAAAATTTGCCACCAATGTTGTTGAAGCTACTTATCTATAACATTTAAAGAAAATATGAGGTTGAATTTTCTCCCACTTTTAACTGTGCTTTTCTTTTATTTTTACTACATTTTTTGTTCTGGGATAACGGTCGACAAGGTTCAGAGTTATGACTTTTCTTTTTATCACTCCCCCCCTGCAATTCGAATGTAAAATAACCTTCCCATCAATTGCTGCAGATGCGATGGGCTGATAGGATCCAGAGAGGAGCGGAAGGTGCAAGGAAAGCAAAGAACTGGTTACTGGGGAGACCTGGCATGATTCTTGCTGTTTGCATGTTGATCTTAGCAGTTATCCTCCGCTGGCTAGGCTTTATCGGGAGGTAGAGCAGGAACATTTTTGTTTTTCATTGCGATGCCCTAATTTAACTTTCATCGGGGATAATTATATTCGAAACATTAATTGTATCCTTGACGTGAGGACAGGTAATTAGTGCTACAATAAGGTTAGAGATGGTGGGAAAACCTTGAGGATGAGGGGATAAAGAGGGGTCGGGTGGGAAACATGGACTCAACCACTCATTTTGTACGCCAATTCTTCATTAATGCACTGTTTGATTTGCTGGAGCTTTCGGGTTTTACTTCACGAAGATTTTCGAGGAGATACGAATTCCAGTGTAGAAAAAAAATCCAGACTAATTGAAGTGGTGTCCACACATTTCCTTACATGATATGACAAAGCACGATTAGACGTGCAAGATTTCATTTTCAAGCTTTTGAACTTTGTTGTCAGCAATCCACTAAGCAGTCGTTGACGGAGGCAAAGTATTAGGTACACAATTTACGAAACAATTTAAAAGCTCGTAATGCTAAACAGTTGTTTAACGTGATTAATTCGGCAAAGTTTTCTTTAAAAGAATATTATTTTGTTTTTTAAAATATTATTTTTACGATAGAATATTAAAATGATATAAAAATATTAAAAAAATATTTTAAAATAAAATATATTTTTTTTTGAAACAGTGCTGTTTAGGCCTTTCGTGTTAATAAGAAGATATCCTATTTAATCACAACACAAATAAATGATTTGACTAGTGATATTACGACTTGGAGGGTATTTGGCAGTGCAATTTGACTAATGATATTATGACTTGGAGGGTATTTGGTAGAGCAATTCTGAAAATATTTATGAAAAAATTATAAAAAATTGTTTTTATTTTTTATTTTAAATTATTTTTTATATTTTTAGATTATTTTGATATATTAATATCAAAAATAATTTTAAAAAAAATATTATTTTAATAAATTTTTAAATAAAAAATACTTTAAAAAACAACTAAAATCATATGTGTGTGTGTATAATTACCTAAAAAATATAATTTCTAGCAGATTTTACTTGTATAAAAAAAATCAAATAAATATTTCAACATCTCAAATTTGATATAAATATTATTTTTTAAAAATAACTTTCATCTTGAATACATCTTTGAATGAGTTTTTTAGCATTGAGTTTTAATTTTTTTTTAAAAATAATTAATTTTAATGTTTTTAAATTATTATTTAATTTATATATAAAAAAAACAGTTTGGTTTTGCAAGTTCCACCACCACCTCGTAGAAAGATCTTTTCGGCCGAAGCACTATTACAACAACTTACCTCACCATCGTTGCCACCGACCTGCCACGACACCATACCAGCTCCAGTTGAGTCTGAAAATTCATCCTCACTTGCCGGCAAATTAATATTTTGATTTGGGCAAGGGCTGGATCCCTACCGTTCATTAAATATCTATTACGTCACCACCTGAGTTGGGTTTTGATTTAATGATTAATTAATTGTCGTTATCTTTTGCCAACTAAGTTTTATTTGTCTTCGTTTTTGGTTTCTAAGCACAGTGCTAATGGTTTGGTTATGATTGTATTTCAAAAATATTTTAATTTTTTTTGAAAATTTTGTATTTTCATTTTAAATTAGGTTTTTTTTATATTTTTAAATTATTTAAATTGTTAATATTAAAAACAATTTTTAAAAAATAAAAAAATATAAACTTTCAAAGACATCGTAAAAAACCACCAGCCACGGCCAAACATTTTTTTCTGGTGACAGTGAAAAACTTTCTGTAGTTTTCTCAGAAGGCCTGCCTGAATCCAAGAAGAGGAGGCTGGTGAATCAATCAACAAGTTTTCAAGTATATAACATAACTAGATAAGAATCGCAAGCTCTTTGAGCCTGAAACTATAAATTCACCGACGGACACCGGAAAGAAGAAGAAGAAACCAGGTATCAAAAAATCAACAAGACTACTGATAGCAAGAAGAAGGAGAAGGAGAAGGAGTGGCGAGTGAACTCACTCGCTAAGGGGTCGTAGTGCAATTGAGAGCTTCTGTTGTTGCCATGGATTCAAAGTCTAGGAGTGGTGGAGACGTGGTTAACCCTCCTAAGAGGAAAGAAAAGGAAGAGATAGCTTCTTTACCCTTCCTTTTGACTCGCTCTTAGCTCTCTCTAATTTTGCTTGCTTCTCTCAAAAGAAGTAATTCTTCTTCCAGTTGACTAGTCGAGCACCATTTTCAGCATCCACTCCCTTGCTTTTAGAAAAAAATTAAAATAATATATTTTTTAAATTTATTTTCATCATCCACGAAATCAATAGCCATCAAGAGTTTTTGTCTTTTCGGTAGAGTCACTTGTCTTCCCTGTGGTTCAAGGAATTCTTCTATCTTCTTGACCTTTTGTATTCTACCAAACAACAGATGCAGGAGATGAGCGGAATGAGGATGAGATCTAACTAGGAAGAATTCCCTGAGTCATGGGGCCCATCAGGCACGTCCAACAAGGATCAGCTCGTTGCCGCATAGATCAGGCCTGTTTGTTTGCTGGAAAGTGGTTTCCTTTTAGAAAGTAAATTCCGGGGAAAATGAATTCCTGAAAAATGAATTTCTAGAAAGTGAATTCTGATGTTTGGTAGTGTTATGGAAAATAAACTGGAAAACACTTTCCAGTGTTTGTTTATGTTATGAAAAATAATCTGGAAAATAATTTATTAATAAATTAATTTTTTTTTCAAGTTTATTAAAATAATGAGGAACAAATCTTACAAATTAAAAAGATGAATGAGAATGAAATTGAAAAAAAATATAATTTCATAAATTATCTCAAATAAAATAAATAATAATCAAAATAATAGAGATCAAATCTAAAAATTTAAAAAAAAAATAAAAGGTGAATAAATTAAAATAATAATAATTAACATTTCATAAATTATTTCAAATAAAATAAGTAACAATAAAAAAAAATGAGGACAAAATTTGATAGATAAAAAATTTCAATAAAAAAAAATGATAAGAAAAAAGCAAATAACAATTATAAAAATAAGAACCAAAATTAATATAAAAATTAAATTTTAAGAGATGGAATTGAAAAATAAATATTCAAAACAAATTATATATAGCAATCAAAAGTTTGAGGATCAAATTTGATATGATCAGCAAATAATGACATTTCTAAATTTTTCACAACTTCCGGAAAGTGTTTTCCGCCCAAATTTTCCGGAAAACACTTTCCTGAAAACCAAGTCAAATTTTTCTTTGACTGGAAAGTGTTTTCCGTTGACCGGAAAGTGTTTTCCGTTGACCAACTTTCCAGAAGACAAACAAACACAGGAAAGTTTGGAAAGTGGTTTCCCGGAAAATTAATTCCGGGAAACAAACGGGGCCTAGGTCGAAGCAATCTTCCAAATAATTTTTATATTCTAATAAACAAAACAGAGAAAATTAAAGACCGGTGCTCGGGCTATATTCTTGAGTCAAGTAAACAGTCCTCGTTTCAAGACCCGATCCATGGATCAAATGAAATTATTTTTAAAAATATATATAAAAATAATATTTTTATTGTTTTTTTTTTAAATATTTTTAACATTGATATATAAAAATAATTTTAAAATATTAATTTTAATTTAAAATAAAAATAAAAATATATATTTTTTTAAATATTTTTGAAAAACAATATAATCAATGGATCAAATGATTGGATTTCCTAGGGTATGAGGCATGGATAGAGAATGAAATTATAAATTCTAGATCATAATAATGAAAAAATCTAGGATTTATTATTAATATCTGAAGACATGCATGAACAACCCGTGTTGTCAAAGTTTTTATCTAGAGATGCATCAAGAGGTGTGTTTTAAAATTGTATTTTTTAAAAAATTGAGAATTCATATTTATATTTTTTATTTTAAATTAAAAAATTTACTATTTCTATATCATTTTTATGTACAAATACCAAAAATAATTATTTTAATATATTTTTAAATAAAAAATATTTTTAAAAACAACTTGAACTACACTTGAACACAATCCCTTGATCTAATCTTCAAAATCTAAAATGAGGATAATATTTTTTACATCAACGAAATCTTTTTCATTTGATATGAACTGGGTTTAAGATTCCTGATAAAATGAAATACTGGATTGCTTTCCTAAAGCATACAGAAATCACCAGGATTAAGGTTGACCGCAGCTAATTAATAATAAATTATGATAAAAACAGAATATTGCCTTTTTACCTTTTTTATTTTAATATCAATTTGTTCAATGGATTATTATTAGTCTATAATTACAAAACATATAAACGTTGTGGCGTTTTTACTGTGCTCCCTCTCACAGATCACTATGGATTCGAGCAGTGTAGGGGCGAAAATGGCCCTCGGCCGCGTGGCAAAAGTGGCTGTAAAACGGGACTAATTTCGGTTTTTCTTCTTTTTCTTCGGTTTTTCCTTTTTTAAAAAAAATAATCAACTATGAACAGTGTATTCACGCTTTAACCCCCGGTAATAAGATAAAATAACGCATCCGGCTGAGGGGCACCGGCGTAATTGCGCGCGGCCGAACCGGCCCGGTCCGGTCCGGTCCGCCTCAACTTTTTATTTTTTTTTTATTTTCGGAAATGGCTAAATACGGTTATAGCCCCTAATAAGACAAAAACATTGAATTGACTGCGGGGTTAGAACGGTAATTGTCCTTATTTTCTGAATTTTTTAATCGGTGTATGTCAGGGCGTGATCCGCACGCGCCTCACGGTTTTCCGCGTCACACTCAGTTCAGGTGGCGCGTGCGGCCTCCTACGATGTCCGGAAATTGTCTACCGGAGGCTATTTCGAGGTGCTGCTGCGTGGTCTTCCGCCCGCGGTGGTGCGTATAACTACCAAATGTCCGTGGACGCAGCGAAGGCCGGTTCAAGCCGCCGGCCAAGTTTCTCTCTCTCCTACATGTCAATGTGCAGGAGAGTCCCCCATATTTGTTCACTTTGCACTTAGGTCCCTCGACTTTTAATTTCGTTTTGGGTCCTCAATTCTGTTATATAAGTTTTGATTTTGTTCGATTGGGTCCTCCGATTTTAATTAATTGAATGTCAAAGTTTTACTTCGGTCCTACTACTTTCAATTTCCGGATTGGCTGTATATAACTCAATTAATTCGGTACATAAGTTCTGATTTTTACAATTTTGTCCTCTGATTTCAATGGAGAATAAATGTAATTTGCATTTCAGCCCTTTGACTTTTAATTTTTTAAGTTAAGCCCTTTATATTTGATTTTCATTTAAGTCCTTATACTTTTATTTTTTTATATTTCTAGAATAATCCCTACTTTTGTCCATGTATATATAAGTGTATTTAACACAATAATAATAATAATAATAATAATAGTAGTAGTAGTAATAGTAGTAATAGTAGTAATAGTAATAGTAATGGTAACAGTAATAGTGATAGTGATAGTAATAATAATAATAATTACTTAATTATTTTTTGTTTTTACTCTTCTGCGTTTTTTTTCTTTCTCCCGATAATTTGATAATATATTTTTTTTGCCAGTAATAGCAATAATAATTGTTTTTGTTTTTTTTTATCTTTTGTGAAAGTTTCTTGAATGTTTTTAGTCTTTCGTTGTTTTTTTCCTTTCATTATTAACATAATGATAATAATAATAATAATAATAATAAAATTGTTTTTCATTCTTGCTCTTTCTTTAATGTTTTTTTTCCCTCCAGATAATTTGATAATTTTTTTTTTGACAATAATAGTAATAATAGTTTTTTTTTAATCTTTTGTTAAAGTTTCTATGATATTTTTAGTCTTTCATTTATTTTTGTTTCTTTCATTATTAACATAATAATAATAATAATAATAATAATAATAATAATAATAATTTAATTGTTTCTCTTACTTATTCTTTTGTTAATGTTTTTGAGTTTTTTTTTTCCAGAATAATTTAATAATTATTTTTTCGTTTTCAAGGGGTTGATGCATGATTACACTGTGCACATTGCGGCTAATTTAAAAAATTGATACATGTTATCACATAATCTATAATTTCTCTTAATTATATCATATAAATTTATTGTTTTTGATTTAATTCTGTTAAATTATATACACAAAAATACCTGCGGCAACGCGCGAGCAATATAGCTAGCTATATAAATAAAAGGCGTGGGTGTTTCACTGTACACCCACGCACTGTGCACACAGACTCAGTGCACCGTGGATTGCAATAGTTTATTTATTTATTTATTTTTCTGATTGTATTTTTTTTTCTTTTTTTTTCTTCGCTTTTTTGTTTTGTTTTTATTTTATGATTACGCTCCTCTTATTGTTTTTTTCATTTCTTCTTTTGTTTTGTTTTTTGCTTTTTTTGTCCTAATTATTCTTTTTCTTCTTTTTTTCCTCCGTTTTTTGCTTCTTCTTTTTTTCCTTATTGTAATTTTTTTCATTTTTTTTTCTTATGATATCTTTTTCTCCTTTTCTACTTATATATTTTTTTGGTTTTTTGTTTTTTAATAATCGAGGTGCCCGAACTCGCTTAAATGCACCACGATTAATCTCCATATCCAAAAATTTTTTTAACCAAGTTGTCCAAGCCAACTTATGCATACCACGACAATCCCCGGACCCACATTTTTTTCTAAAGTGCTTTCCTGCTGGTACATTTTTTTCTCTCTCTTTTTTATACTTTTATTTTATTCACTTATACATTTTTTTTATAACCGGGATCTCCGACCAGCTTAAGCACACCACGACTAATTCTTGAGCTAAATTTTTTTACAAACAATATGGATTGCTACAGTGCTTTCTCTTAACCATATTTTGGATGGCGCGTGCAGCGTAGAACTTCTAAAATTGTATATTAGTTTTTTACATATTCATTTTATTATGTAAAGTGTGTTTTAAATAATATCATAATATTAGAGATATTTTCAATTTCTTTCATTTATGTGCATAGTACAATAATCATAATATCCTCAAATAAGACGAAAAGGTTATTCCACTGTTCATATGACAAAAAAAAAAGACTATTGCAATCCACAATGCAACTTATTGTTAATAAAAAATTATAACTTATTTTATACTGGTTATTTCATTGAAACCTACTAAACAAATAAATTTATAATCATTTAAAATTTATATATTTTATACAAAACTTGCACTTCATAAAAATTACATACAAATTGATTATTTTGTCTAAATTTATGTTATGATAAAAAAAATCATACATAATAAATATTTTTTTACGTTGAAAAAAATATGATTCCGCCCTCGACAAGGCGCGGGTGCCATTGCTAGATGTTTTCTTTTATTTTTATTTGTTCTTTGGATTAGATGATTTTTATAATTTATTATCTGCGCAATAATAATGATAATTTTAGTGATTATTTTTTTATAAAATCTTTCGATTTTTTTTAAAGATTTTCCTGAATTTTTAATTTATATCGGTGATCATTTTAAAAGTAATATTACTCTATTTTTCCCCTTATTCGTTTTTTTTTCTTTTTCTTTATTTGTTCTTTAGATTATATGATTTTTATGATTTTATTATTTATGCAATAATATTGATAATTTTAGTTATTATTTTTTTATAAAAATCTTTTGCTTTTTTATTTTTTATTTTTCATGGCAATTTAATTATTTTAATTGTTTTGGCTGTAATGTTAATAATAATTTTAGCTTTTATAGCAATGATAATGGCAATAACGTCAGGATTAATTTTCAATCTATGTTTTTGTCTTTTTGTTCATAAAAAATTAACAACTTTTTTTTTATTTGATTATTGTAGGTATTTTCACTATTTATATTTTATTTTTGTTTAATTTAAATTGAATTATAAAATGAACTAATCTTAATACAATGAACTTAATAATTCAGATATCCGAGTTTTCTTGTTTTTTTTAATGATGACGATAAATTTATGCTGGTTATTTCATTTGAAACTACAAAACAGATAAATTTATATCGATTTTAAATTTATATATTTTGTAGAAAACTTGCACTTTACATTAATTCTACACAAATTTATTATTTTAGCTAAATTTATATTATAATAAAAAATACACACAATTAATATTTTTTACATTAAAAAAATATTATGCCGCCCGCGGCGAAGCACGGTGGCATTGTCTAGTATATTATAAAATAAAAACACCTTGCACTTATCGAGTCAGCATATCTTCTCTATAATTTAAACAAAATAAAAATAGAAAATAAATATACTACTAACTTCCAACTGTGAACATTCTCGTGGACTTCCTATTTGAGATATAAACCTGTCATGGTAGGCGAGGAGCTAGAAAGTTCAGGGTGCTACTTCCACTCACTCTCAGTAGGCATGTGCAGAGAGAGAGTATAAAAATATTTGTATTATTTGTATTTTATTTATTTATTTATTTGTATTTAAATTAAATATGAAAAATAACCTCTCATGCTTGCTCTTTAAATTCTATAAGACGTCCTATCAAATTTGATAACAGCTACCCACTGTCGATAAATAAAAACCATAAATATTAATTTAAATCCGCCACCAAGAGTTAAAATAAAATAAAAATATCAGAAATCAGTTGTGAGTTAACAACCACGTAATCTGGTAATTTCGACAGCCATTGTTTTACATGTTTTATTAGTGGCTCGGAAAAGACCAAACCTATAATAAAAGAAATACAGAGAGAAGATCTCATCAAAACACAACAGAAGCATCTTCGTGTCTGCGTTTGAAAGAAAAAAATAACCCACCCCTTTACTCGCCTTGCCTCTCGCTTCTCATCCCAACTTCTCCAGTCCCTTGTGAAGCCTGATCGTTTCCTTATCAAAAACCTCCCTCTCTAACCTCTCGAAGAAAGCCAACAGAAGAAGAGAGGGCCGTTTTCTGCAATTAGTCACACCCATTTCCGATACTTGTTCGAATAGTCCCTGAAGACTATTAATCTCCTCGATTTCCCACTTCAAGAAACCAGAAGAAACCCGAGTCCTTAAGTTTTTCATCGAGCCGGCAGCGTTGACTCGGTATGACTACCCAGGGGCTTCTTCTGCGATCAGCTTCTTCAAACCGAAGGATGCAGCCTTTGTTGACAGAAACGACAGGTTCAAAAACGGTACCAACAGGAGAGCGGAGGGAGAAGAGTTTGGCAAGGACGAAAAAGCAGAGTTTCGGTGAGGTGGCAGGTGGCACGGCGGCGGTGTGCTGCTGCTGTCCATGCACGGTGATAAACCTTCTTTTTTTAACCGTTTATAAGGTGCCGGCTTGTTTATTTAAGAAAGCCAAGATACGACACCGTTTGAGAAAAAAGAAGCAGAAAGAAAGGTCCCTGTTGTCCCCCCCTGGTGGTGGGTCCAGGGAGGAGGAACTACAATCAGAGAAGAAGGCCGCAGAGGTCGTGGAGAAAGGGAAATGTTGCGATCACCATGATCATAATCATGATGAAGAAACTGAAGCCGCTGATTTGGAGACGCAAATGTGGGACCAGTTTCACAGTACTGGGTTTTGGAGGAGCCCATCTCAAAGAGGTACATGACGGATGCTGCAAGGCTGGTGCATGGTATAAATTAAAGGGTCATGAGATTGTTCCTTGGTGGTGTTAAAGGGTGCAGATGTGGGGTTTTTTGAACTTGATAGTGATAGATTGGATTTGTACCTTGAAAGGAAGGGTACAAATGCAAATTGATTTTTGTTGTGGTCCACCGTGAGTTCGTGAAGGTTATTTTTTGTGAGCCTTCGTGCAAGAAAATGACTCCTGACTATGGAGATGTCCTTATATTCGCTCTCTGCTGGGCAATTGGCATGTGCTGGGGGATGTGGGAAATTGTTTCTACACAATGGATGTTTTTTCTTTGATTTTTGTTTTCTGGGGATATGATGCATTTTGTGATGTGGGTTGGGGATTGAATGTTATTTGAAGTTAGATTGAATGAGATAGAAGGAAATCTAGTTCCATGATCAGTTTACCTCTTAGCTTCCTAGTTTTAAATTTGGTGTTCTTTGCCCTTTTATCTTCATTTTGTTTCTGGGTTTTTATGCTGGATGTGAAGTAGAGAACAGTCTTGATTATTTGCTCGATTTTGATAGGAAAATGATTCTAGGAACCGCAAGCATGGGATTTACAGGCAATAATTCTATCTTGGACAGGAAGAGAGCACTTGATAATCGAAATCAGAGTTGATTTTGGTCTGAAAAGAACGCCTGGACTAGCCTACAGGTCAATTAGAAGCCTGAAAATCACTCCGGTTAAAAAAAAACAGGTAGACCTGTGGAAATCCGTTCTAAACTTGATAAAAAAACACCTTTTATAACTTTTTTATTTAAAAAATGAATCCTTTTGCCTCGTGACATGAGCCTTTCTCCTGCTAGTAGACCCACCTCCTATCGTGGCCAACAATATTTTCACTGAGGTTTTCAAATATTTGACTTGTGATAGGGACTCTCCACCTCTTAATCTGAACCCAGTAACTTCACTGATTTATTCCTCCAACTATCCCAATTTCAAGATTCCTGTTGAATTGATGGATCTGCTGAGAATGTAAGGATTGAAGCCGGGGGTGATAACAGTCTTATTTATGGTGTAAATTGTGATTGTGGCAGTAGTAGGTGCTTGCTAGCTTGTGATCGAACTCTTTTAACTGTGCTTCAAAAAGTGTTTCTTTTTTAAAAAATATTATATTATTTTTTATATTAAATTAAATTTGTTTTAGTGTTTTTAAGTCATTTTTATTTGTTTTGTTTTGTGAATGTAAAAAACCAGTAGCTTTGTTCATGTAACAAAATATTTTTAAAAATAATTTTAATAATATTTTCAAATACTTATTAAAGGGTTTTCTCCTCTATGATTCTAGATTCTAGATTATCATCACTGAAAATTTATATAATTATTAATTTTAAAATATATATAATTAGTCAAGATATATATATTAAAATGCATTAAAAAAAAAAACTATGTTCGTGGGGATGATATATCCTAGTCGAATTGGCTTCTTCATCCACTTGTTTGGAATCTGCTAGCTTTAATTTGATTCCATTTCTAAAAGTTGGAGTAGTGTTTTGGATGCGATGATTTTTTTAATATATATATATATATATATATATATATATATATATATATAAACGCTAAAATAAGAAATAATTTATTACATTTTTTTTTTCAATTCACATCTCTAGCCATTTAATGCGTTCCATTTTGTTAATTTAATTTTTAAAAAATGACTCTGATCCGTCCATTTGTTTTTATTCGATTTTCCTTTTTTAGTTGTCCTGATATTTGGCCAGGTCAGGCTATTGCTTAATTACTTTGATTTATTATTGATAATAATGATTAATTATTATACTAAAAAAGAAGTAATGGAAAGTTAATTAATTAAAAACGACGTGCACGGCAGTATTGATTTGCATTTCGAAATATCTCTGCAAAGTCAGATACGATAACAAAAGGGCATGTTCATTTTCAAAAGGCCATTGACTCGAGGGAGCAAGGTGACGACTCGAGAAACGTGTTTGAAATCACCGATTCCAAGCTCGAGTTTTCCTTTGATAAGAACGACAAGCAATCGCAAATTTGCAATAAGTTTTTTCTGTCAAGTCAAATATTATTTTGTTTTTTTAAAAAAAAGAAAAAAAAACAGCTGTAATAAGGTTTCCATGTACGTGTCATGGGCTCTGAAAACCTCAAAGTCAGAGGCCTACATGCCCAATTTGTCTAGAAGGCCACGCTGATGAAACAGCCTAATTGGACCTCTAAAAAGGCCTTTAAATGACTTGAAGACAGCCTTTTTTTTTTTTTTTTTTTTAATAAGGTTTATCGATTGTTGTTTATTACCTCAACTTTTTATTAGCAGGGTTCGAAATCCTAATCTTTACCATGCCAAGAATTATTTATGTTTTTTAATAATAAAATATGATTGAATTCAATATTAAAATTTAAATTTTAAAAACACATTTATATTCTTTTTATCCAAATCTAGTAATCATTCATCGTCGATAGATTCTCAGAGATATAAATACATAAAATATTGTCTAATATTGAATATTTCATAGGATAAGTTTTAAAACAAGAGCAAGAAATTAATTTGAAAATTAAGATTTTAATGCACATCGAGATCACCAATTTATAGAATAGCCTACCTTAATTCAGATCCTTAAAAACCAATCGAGGTTAGCATTGAAGATGTTAGAGTGTTTGAGTGATTATCTAGGAGTGAGGTTATAATTGTTTTTTAAAATATTTTTTGTTTAGATATATATTAAAATAATTTTTATTTTATTTTTTTAAAATTATTTTTTATATTACCACATTAAAATAATATAAAAACACTAAATTTGTTTTATTTAAAATAAAAAATAAAAAAATATTTTTTTTTTCTCATAAACGCGCCCTCCCAAACAGAAATGTTTAAGAAGTTTGTAATAACGAGAGGATAATATTAATGGTATATTAGGATTTGCTGGAAAATATTTTAGGCATCATAGTAGTTTTTATGGGTTATTATTTAAAATAATAGATTTAAAAAAAATTAGTTGTGGTTTTAGAAAAAATATACTTGATTAAATTTTATACACGTCAGCAGGGCGAACAAGCACGCAGGTTAGCAGGAAAGGAAATCGACAACTAAGCTGCTACGGGGCCATGTCATGAGTAGTATCCATAGGCCCAGCCCATAACCATCAAACACCACTTTATCACCAGGGACCCCACATCATAAAAATTCGTTGCTTTCATTTCCCGGCAAGACTAGCTGTCAGTACTCAGCATAATAAAACTCTCTCAAAAACCCTAATTCACCTTTTTACTCAACAACCCCCACTTCCACCACCCGAAAACCATCCACTCACCACCCTCTGCCCTTCTCCCCCCACCTCTTCCTGAACTTGAACAAAATCCCATTTCTGAATTACCCACATGTAAAATTTTATTTCTTTTGCTCCTCGAATTTAGTTCCTTGTCAGATTCAATCGAAATCCATCTCTTGAAAATCACTCCCTTGTTAAAAGTCTTAATCTTTTCAATTTCCTCGACTCAAGTTTGCTCCTTTTTCTTCCAATTTTCTACTTCCTCCTCAAATTCAATCAATCTTAAAACGAAACAGCTGTCAGAAACTTACTATTTGGGCCTCCAAATTTTCCCCTTTTCTCTCTCTATCTTGTCTTCTCTAACTAGAAAACTCATGTTACAATCTGAGAATTAGCCTGGAAGTTTTCAACTTCCTATACATTAGTTGGTTTTTTGTGTTCTGTTTATTTTTGTTACTGTTGCTTCAATGGCAGAGGATAGGAAAGCGGTTCGAACTGAAGAGAGTGATTACACATCAGAGGACGAGGGAACAGAGGATTATAGGAGAGGAGGGTACCATGCTGTGAGAATCGGTGACACATTCAAGAATGGGAGGTATGTGGTGCAAAGGAAGCTTGGTTGGGGTCATTTCTCTACGGTCTGGCTCGCCTGGGACACTCAGGGATCGGTATGTTTTCTGGCTTTTCTTTATCTTTTTAACAAGTAATGGGAAACTTGTGCTTGTTTATTAGAATAAGAATTCCAGTTTTTTATGTTTGGATATTTTTAAAAAAATATTTCTAGATCTTTTTTTATAATTTGCCTTATTAGATGATTTCATGGTTCAGGCAATTGACAGTAGTGTTTACTGTTTGACTCTTTAACAACACGAGAAATTCATTGTTTGTAGCGTTATGTAGCTTTGAAAGTTCAAAAGAGCGCTCAACACTACACCGAGGCAGCCATGGATGAGATAAAGATCCTTAAACAGATTGCCGAGGGAGACTCTGATGATAAAATGTGTGTTGTCAAGCTTCTGGATCATTTTAAGCATCCAGGCCCTAATGGACAGCACGTCTGTATGGTTTTTGAGTACTTGGGAGATAACCTTTTGACCCTTATCAAGTACAGTGATTACCGAGGGGTTCCTCTACACATGGCAAAAGAGATATGCTTTCATATATTAGCGGGTTTGGATTACTTGCATCGCCAACTCTCAATCATCCACACTGATTTGAAGCCCGAAAATGTCCTGCTTTTGTCAATGATTGATCCATCAAAAGATCCTAGGAAATCAGGTGCTCCTCTTATCCTTCCAACCAGCAAGAACAAAATCGTGGCTGAATCTAGTTCTTCCAAAGAAATCAAGAGTTTGAATGGGGATTTGACAAGGAACCAAAAAAAGAAAATTCAAAAGAAGGCTAAGAAGGCAGTTCAAAGTTGTGCGCAGAAAGAAGCTTCTTTGGAAAATGACGCTGATCCCAAACCAATCAGTCCTGAAGATTCTAATGTTGATGCAAAATCAAATGAGGATCCTGTTGGTGAAACATCAAATGGTTCTGTGATTAGAGATGATTCAGCAAACACTGGTGGACAGAAGGATGCTTGCCAAGCAAAACGTGGTAGAAGGGGGAGCCGCTCCACAAGGCAAAAGCTATTGGATGCTGCTGAACTAAAGTGTAAATTAGTAGATTTTGGAAATGCTTGTTGGACACACAAACAGTTTACAAGTGATATTCAGACAAGACAGTATAGGTCTCCAGAGGTTCTTCTTGGATCCAAATACTCTACTCCAGTAGATCTCTGGTCCTTTGCTTGCATTTGTTTTGAGCTTGCCACTGGCGATGTTCTTTTTGATCCTCACAGTGGTGACAACTATGATAGAGATGAGGTATGTGGTCACGATTCAATCCCTTACCCCTTCCCCAATTCATCTTTTTTCTGCAATGCATTGGTTTAATTAATTATATCACCTACATTCTTAGTTAACGAATTTATTCTATTGATGAGAACTCGTATGTTTTTGCTTCTGTGCTTTGCTTTATTTTTGTTCTGTTCTAACTTATCTAGGTTATACTTACAGGATCACTTGGCATTGATGATGGAACTCCTTGGCATGATGCCACGCAAGGTATGAGTGCTACATATATTTTAATGATTTCAATTGTGTACTTATTTGCAGCTTCCATGGATTTGAAAATGTTTATTGTTTTTTGTAACATCATTTCTTCTCTGGAAAAAACTGAATAAGATCAAAAGTAGCTTTGCAGTGTTAGGTTTTATGTACTTGCTGTGACTGTTTAATGGCAAGTATATTTTCCTTAGGTTGCATTAGGTGGTCGCTATTCTCGGGATTTCTTCAATAGATTTGGAGATTTGAGGCATATTCGTAGGTTGCGTTTTTGGCCTCTTACAAAGGTGCTTATGGAGAAGTATGATTTCAGTGAGCAAGATGCTAATGACTTGAATAACTTCCTTGTTCCCTTGCTTGATTTTGTACCTGAAAAGAGACCGACAGCAGCTCAATGCCTAAATCATCCATGGATCACTGCTGGTCCTCGTCTGCTTGAGCCTTCCATGCCAAGTTTCAATCACGAGGCAAAAGATCGGGTTATATCTGTAACTGAGAAGGGTGAGAGGGAGGCTATGGAAGCTGGAGTGGGAAATATAGTCATTGATGGAGCTTCAAAACAATCCAAAGAACTGCAACCTATGGAAAATCCTTTGACATACACATGATATAATTTCCACATGGTGTTCAACACCAATCTTTTCACCTGTACACTTTCCAAATATGGCTTGCAATCTTACAAGAGGAACCTCAGCTTCCCAAATTCATTTGAGATCCTCCACCCATATCTTGCTGTGGAATGTGATTTAGGAGTCATCAAGTCAATAGTGTGGATGATTTGTGAGTTGAATGGTTCCAGTTTTGTAAAGGAGGCTAGCACAGGTGCTCCAACTAAGAAATATATGCCTCCCTCTGTATCCATGCCTCTCTTTGTATCCTCTGTATTTGACTCTGTTTTGAAATTTCTTTGTACAATGCACAAGCATCGACTCAAGGGCTCATTATGTGTCAGGCTTCTAGATTAGCTGTGTTATTTTGAGACGTTATTCGGGCTTCCGTTTTACATTTTACCGGATTGCGTTTTTTTCATTGATTTCTTCTTAGATTTACTGGTCGCTGCTTGCTAAACCTCCCTGATGAATTATGTTTCTCTCATTGATGCTATGACATAACCATCAAGGTTGATGCTTTTGCCGGTTGGCACAGCTATCGGCTTACAGCAAGACGAGACTCCTTCCAGGCATGGATGGCAAATCAAGAATGCAAGAGATGCCTTGGTTTCAATTGAAGCAGGAGCTCCAAGATCTGAAGGAAAGAAAAAAATGAAGAAAACATAGAGGTTGACGTTGATCAAGCGAACCCGGTTAAAAAAATAAATAAAAATGAAGTCCATATGATTTACTCTGAATATATTCAAAAAAGATTTTTCGTCTTCGCCTCACTGTGGCCTGATTCTTGATGACATGTAATGAAATCATTGATGGCGTTACCAAGCTTTTCTTCTTGTCCGGTCAGTAGGGCTATGATAACAACGGTTTACTTTGGTCCCTTAGGGTCGTTAATTGTGATGGCAACCTCTTTTTACCGGCTGTGCAGGACTTCAAGAGAATTCAACTACTCCAGGTGAATGACCCGAGGTACCTTTTTCCAGTCAACAGTGTCACATGACTCATTCTAACCTGCAGTGAATGATTGACTTTGTACCTGCAAGCTACAGCAACCTGCAATCACCGTTGGGTTTTTTTTAGAAAAAATAATAACACCATGATTTTTTAATTTTCATAGAATAATATATTTTGAATTTTTTTTCTAAAAACATTTTTATCTGAAAAAAAAACACCAACATTTGAGTAATATTATGTTTCACAAAGCAAATACCAATTATATTTTTATGAAGAGTTCCTTTGATTCAGTATCTTTGCTTTTCTCACACAAATCCTCGACTTTATCTTCGTCCCCCGCACCATCTCTCTGTTTTCTTTCCTGTATAAATCTTTCACCCAAAATTGTGACACGTAATTGACCATGCGGTCAGGTCACCTCTCCGGTTCTATCTCTGTAAGGTAAGGCTGTTCCTTTTATCTCGTATTCCTTCATGCAATTATAAACCACCAACAACCACCACCTGACGGCCCCTCTTGCTTCCCCCCCTCTCTTAAAACGCTAGTTTCAATTGAAACAAAGCGTAAGTAGCATACAAAATCTACTTAGTGTACTCTGTTTTTACTGATCTGTTTCTTGCAGAAACGTTATTCTGCTTTTTGGGATAAAGCAAATGATAAAACACAGATAACAATATACAGAGTTTCAATCATTAGAAGTTGATGGCGTTTTGGGTTTCTTTTTCTTCGTTGTGTTTCAACATTTGTCAAGTGATATGTGTGCGCGCGCGCGCATGTATTTTTTGCTTGCTGTCTGGCTGTCCTGTACAAATTCCACGCAAAAAAATAATTGATGTTTCGTGAACTAAAAAATAAATTTTGCGGACATTAAAATAATTATTATGCTTGAAAATGTCTAAATATCGTACTTCTAAGCCGTAATAGGATGAAAATATATTATTTTACCGAAACTTTTTACTTATATATTAAATTGTCAATTGTTTTAATTTTATATGCGAATTGCCCAATGTATCCATTATTTCAGGTCCTGTGAATTTAAAACCCAGCTGAGCTGGGGAGCAATGGGTTCAATTTGGCTGACTTTATTTGATAACGTAGTTTTCAAAAATATTTTTTATTTAGAAATATATTAAAATAATATTATTTTATTTTTAAAAATTATTTTTAACATTAATATTAATAGATAAAAATAATGTAAAAACATAATTATTTTAATTTAACATAAAAACAAAGATAGAGATATTTTAAATTTAAAAAAAAAACCTTTTTAAGGCACAGTGACAAACACCAAATCTGGCATTCCTCATAAGCCACAAAAGGCTGGTTGGCATAGTTATTGAACGCAATCTGCCAATCGCGTCCTTGTATAAGTTCCAAAAAGAATCCGATCAAAAAGGGAAAAGAAAGCACAAGAAACCATGGACGTCTTCATGAATAAAATCTTTGTTGGAGACCTAAAAATATCTATATGCTAGCAATGATAATGTACTTTGAATATGTTTGATATTGCTTTTATTTTTATAGTTGAATTTAAAAAAAAATAGTTTTATAAAAAACATTTTAACTATGGTTCAAAATAAATTTTGAAGTGTTTGGTTAAATCAGTGGTTGATTTGAAGTTAATAAAAATCAATTTTTTATGTTTGGTTACCAGACTTTTTATATTACTTTTAATTTGTGAAATTACTTTAAAGGATGTGTGTGTAATTTTTTAAATATTGTAGATTTAATAATTATAATAATATAATATAATTAATAATTCAAGTAAATTAAATATTTTTTTTATTCTCTCACCAAATTACTTGCAATGTCATCACTAACAATATCTATACATGAAAGTTTCTGTAATTTTTGACTATTTATTTGAGCTACAATATCTAGAAAAAAATCATTTGGGATTTAATTGGGATTACGTTCATATTAAAATAATATTTTTAAAAAATTATTTATGATATTTTTGTATTGAAATAATTTTAAAATATCAAAAAAAAATAATTTAAAATAAAAAATATTTTTTTAAAATCCATTAACTGAATAAAGAAGTCATTCATCTTATTCCCTCACTTCCATGAATCTCTTAATATTATTTTGTTACCATCAAAATTTAATGCGCCATTAATTTATTAATTTGCTTTCCTTTCTACGGACAAGTTTCTTTTTATTACCAAACGCCCATAATTTATTTAAAATTAAAACAAATATAGACAACTTAGGTTTTTGTTTTTTTAATACAAAAAAAGAGTGCTTTTGGCACCACTGCCTCCACTATTGCTGCATCTTCCTCGAGGTATCACCTTTTAAAAAACCCACCTTCATCACCGCCGATTCCTCCTTATAAAAAATCATCGACTGAGGAGGCCACCATCACCATCACCATCACCATCACCATTAGAAAGAATACCATGCCCAAAAGCAAATTCTTCTTGCTCACCTTCTTATGAGTGAGTTTTTTATCGGTGAGTGGGGATGTTTTCTAAGAAATGAAACGCATGCAAAGCCAACTAATTGCAAGTGGTTTTTATCTCGGGTTCTGTTGTTATTGGAGATTTGTATTTGATGTTTCGGCTGGAACCTCTCAACTTCTCCATCTCCCCTCCTCCCCTCTGCTTCATGAAATCCATGTGCTTCTAATCCACCCACCCTCTCTGCTTACCTCTCAACTTCTTCATCTCCCCCACACCCTCAAACGCATGCAAAAAAATGAATCACGATCGCACCCAAAAACATCATTTTTCTGCTTATTACAAACCACGGTTTTAGCTG
Organism: Salix dunnii; assembly: GCA_015731905.1. Classification (NCBI taxonomy): domain Eukaryota; kingdom Viridiplantae; phylum Streptophyta; class Magnoliopsida; order Malpighiales; family Salicaceae; genus Salix; species Salix dunnii. The sequence continues at coordinate 9,895,350 of CM027667.1, read as the reverse complement.
ATTTTTAGGTGGGCCCCGTAGGAATTTAATCTGTTTTTGTTCATTACCAAACGCCATGAAATTACTTCTTGCTCCAACCTCTGGTTCAATCGCAATGCCAAACGGGCACTTTTTAACTCTTAGCTGCTGTGCCTGAGCTTAACATTCAAATCAAAATGTTGCATATTAAAAAGGTAAGGAGTCGATAATAACAATACCCGTAATACGTCTGGGTTTCAGCCGCACAGTCTGGGTTCAGGTCAACAACTTGCAGTGATTGACAGGTAGAGACAGAGATACAGGAACCAGAGGAATATGAAATTCTGAGATGACACTAGACGTAACTGGAAAACAGAGATTTACTTCTGCTGGGAATCACAGCCTGACAACAAAATTTTCAGAATGGCTATGGTACTCCAGTTTGCAAGAGCAAACAATTTCCCCCAGCTCGTCCCAAGAATAAGTAAGCACTTCTTTCCAGGAATTCGCAGAACCTTGCTTTGTTTCTCTGGTAAATATTGAACCATTGGACATTGAAGTTCCATGAAACTTCACTTCACTTCTTGGTTTCAACCGCTGTAGCTGCATATCATGTGCTGCACAGTAATAATGTCAATCTAACTACCTACATACAGCAGCTCACTACAGCAATCAAATCAGACTATTATGCACTCCAGAAAAACCGTTGAGTGGTCCCTTGTCTAGGTGACTCGAATCAATTGGCCATGAGAGCTTCAGTTTTGAGATCACCTATAAAATACAAAAAACAAAAGATAGCATTAGGTCGAGTCACTGCCATAAACGTTATCTCATAAAATTCATGATAAGGATTCATGAACCTCTGAAACATTAGAATATTTCTCATAATGAGCTGAAGTGGGATCTCTATTTGACCTTGAATTTATGCTACTAGAGTCCTTAGTTCGTTGATATAAGCTCAAGAGATTTTGCTAGAAAAAAAGGTTCACGGGAAGTGGTACTTACCTATATTGAATAATTGCCCAGTTTACAGTATCCTCCTAGCTCTAAGATATGAATACATGAGAAAAAATGCCACAACAGCACCAAAAATTATCCCAGCTGTTGTTAACCAAAAAGCAAACTGCAATCCCAACAACGATGTTATGGCACAACAATTTTAACCATACCAGACCAGAATAGAATAATATGGAATGATGATTTTTAACTTTTGGAAGACGAACATACCACATGCTCCTCAAGATAGGACTTCAAATTCATGCCAAATATACCTGCAGCCAGGAAACATTTCTTATGATAAGCATGCAAAAATAGATTCTTTGATCATTTTCTTCATGGAACTATCATTAAAACATAATAGCATATGTGACGTTATTAGAAACTTGAGAAATCAGAAACTTGTAGTAGTATTTCAGCATGATCAAGTTTTCTGAAAGATGATTCTGGAGTTAACTATTTGTTCATCTTTTGGAGTTACCTAGGTACATGACCTTCCTACTTTACATATTCTCTCATATACTTAATTCCTTGTAAATACACAACAGTTAATATTCAGAAAACAAGGTATGATTGAGATCCCGCCTACAACTAAATCTTCAGTTTTAACCCAACTTCAGCAGAGATGCGATTTCCAAATCCAATAGCTACCAGCATGAAATGATTGCGCTAGTTAGGAAGTGATGATCAATTTCAAGACTTCACTGCTTGTTGGAGTAAAAAATAATGAAGAGAGACAGTGTCTATTTGCAATCAATGCAATAGAAGGACAATATATTAATCAAAGAAATTTAATCATAGTCATTGAAGACAAGTTAAATGGCTGAGCACGAGCAGGATGTTGATACAAAATAAAAAATCATATTAAAAGAGGCATGATGACATTTTTCAAGCTGAAGGGCAAACCTGCAACTAGAGCACCCACAGCCACGCAAAATGTCCCAACCTGGAGAAGTAATTCCACTCTGCTCACCTCAAGCCTCCGAGAGCTGATAAAGAAGGTTTAAAAGTTTGGGTATTCAGAATATCACACGTGTGGAACACAACAAATCCCATTAATTATGTATTACTGAAAAAATAACCACCAATCATTGCCAAGGTGAACTGAACCAAGGATTTTGTTTCCTTCCCCTCCCCCACCATTTCCTTTCTACTTTCTTTTCTTTTATTTTTCCTTTTTTATTTTTATGTTGAGGGGTGTTCAATAATTTACCTTCTAGGGCAAGGTTAGCAATACATGGAAAGTACAGTGGAATATCAAGTTATTGTTATGGAGTATATATATCTGCAGTAGGTGGAACAGAACTCAATACAGGAGACTTCTAATTAATAGTTAAAGATATGGTGAGGTAGATCAAATGCAATGGCGTTCATTCTCAAAAAATAACAATCAGATAAAAACGCACATATGATTAATAGAAAGCAATCGTGTGCTTCAGTTGAAACAAACAGAGAAAACAACCAAAGATAACAAAACAAGAAAAGTCAAAATAATCCAGACCTTAAGTTAACAGCAATGGAATCTTCCATTTCTTTTGCAGAATCAAGAAGCCTTTCTGCCTGACCATGACAGGATTCAGATCTGAAAAATCACAAGATATTGAGGTGTCAGTATGCATAGTAAACAATATAACTGCACTAGCTGAAAAGATAGCTCTGAATACCCATAACCTTATTAACTGCTCCTTGAAAGATTTTAGTTTTTCTTATTTTATATTCTAGCAACAATACTTCTTGAAGGCTTTTGTTGATTCTGTAGAGTTGAATGAAATGAAAATAAATACTATTTTCGTGGTTAATTCTGAATTATGATGAATAACAAAACACAACCTCAACAGTAGCACCTATTGAAGTTCCCTTGGAGGTCGTGTTCAAGCTCAAATTTAAATACACCAGCCTACCTCCATTAGTAGGCTTGTTACACAGACCTTTCTAACTCTGTATGGTCATTCCAATGCTCGAGATATAGACAATACTAGCAAAATTCCAAGCTTTTCATTCCAAGGCAACACATATCCTCACATGCTCAAGTAATCAGAATTGAGCTGCATATTATCGATAGCAACGAGTTCACTCTTTTTATATCTACCCACATGACAAAGGCACAAGAATAGAAACACAACCTGAGGAATTATTGACATAATCCTGATGCAAAGCTATGCCATCACTTATTCACAGTTAATTTGAAATTGTCAACATTTATGAACAGTCTACCTTTCTTTTAAACAAATGAAAGGGGAAAGTGAGAAATGAATTAGTGGAGAGGTTTCAAAAACCTATCATGCATAAATCATATCAAGAATGAAGAACTTATATTAGATATCCTTGCAAAATGGGACAGGGGAAAGACCTCTGAAGGTAATTTTCCAAAAGCATCTCAATTTCTTCCTCCTCTTCTGCAAATGACAAAACATAATCCCTGGTTAAACCTATTTTAGTAAATTATTTTTCCTTTTCTCTGATATAAATCTCTTTTTCCAAAAAAAAAAAGAAAGAAGAAAAAGAAGAAAGCAAAATTGGAACGTTGCTTATTCAAGTCAAGTATTCGGAGCCTCTTTAGGTCTTACCTTCAGCAATTTGCTTTTCTAAGGGAACAGAGCATTCCACAACGTCATTTCTGAGTGTGCAGTTTCTTCCCATTATACATATCCTGCGAATTTCATGTTCATCCTCCAACAGATCAAGCAGCATTTGACGAAGAGCCCCTGCCCTTGAACCTAATTCAACCTTTAATGAAAAAGTGAAGGTGTAAGAATTAAAGACCATTTCTTGTCACAACATTTATGACTTTCCGGGTACAGTCAGAAACTGTACCAAGGCTTGTTTGCTAATACGAAGTTCCTCCAGTATATCTGCAGTTAACCGATTGGGCAAAACCTTAAGCAAAGCTTGAACCTGGAGCAAACAGTAAAGGATCAGGTGTGAAGATTTAGCATTTCAGGAAGACCATAATATGTAATGTAGCAAGCAAGTTGAATAGGTATCAATGCAGAAGAAACGTGAAGGTTTATTATTAAAAGAAGAATGAAGAGCTTTGTTCATGTTTTAGTAAAGCAACGAGGGAAAATATTATTCAATCCTGGCCCTATCAATATCATGTAAAGCATGTTATACCCAAGTATCACCTAAGTGATTAGTTATCATCCCCCTTTTACAAATTTGCATCTCAAAAACTAAAAATAGTTCAGAAACACTTCCGGCCAAACAAAAATATTTAAAGAGCAACAAGACTCACGCAAAAGAAAAAAACAACACAGAATAAAAATATACTCACTATGTTCCCATACTCACACGAGGTTCTATATTCATCAGTCTCTGCTCCAAACGCTGTACTCGTGATAGCAATGCGGCTTCAACAACCTAAAATTTCAACCCTCAAGCCACTTCAAAAATATATAGCTTTTTCACAAACAGCAACATATAGACATTAAAACACACTCATCTAGCAGTCTTCATGTTTCAGCACATACAAAGTTAAAAACAAAGAACACTCCACTGACCTCAAGCTCAAACGGCATGCATGGCCCTCCACTCGAGTTTCTGGGGTTCAACCGGGGCAACAGGGTATCTATAAAAGCCTTTCCGCCTCTCCTAATGACGATCAGAACACGGAGAGGATTGACCATTAGCTCAACTCAAGAAAAAAGAACAATAAAAGAAATGGAAATAACTTGTGCTGCTGCGGAATTAAAAAGTTACCGATTATAGTCAAATATAAGGACACATTCTTCCATTGCTATCGCTCGCAAGGAGCCCAGATTGAGTAAGATAGCATTCTCGCGAATCTATATGTTTACCACAATTCTACCGTTGAGGCCAAATATACACAGTATTCACAGCAAGTAATTAATTAAAAAAACAATTACCAGCAAAGAAGGCATTGAGTTTGTCAAAAATAATGATGGATCGACGCTGCGGATATCTCTTGGCCGAAGACCTGATGGTTATTAAAAAGATAACAGCATTCTTTAAATAAATTAATTAAATACCAATCAATTACAGATACATTAAATTAAACGATTATATAAAAAATTAAAGAAATTAACTTCGGTACTCACCGCTAGACTTGAGTAACTGGCGCCTGTTTATTTTCCGAGTGGATACCATTCCATTTGGCTTAACTTCTACAACCTTCAAATCGAGAACAAAACGATTAGCAGAAATAAAAAGGACACCGCACCAAAGGAAGAGGAAAAAGAAAACGAACCTCATAAACCTGCTCACGAACCCCAAGGGAGAGAGAATCACCATACGAAGATGTTGTTGTTGCAGTCCTCTGGTTCTGTTGGAGCTGGACTTTAGTGCCTTCTCTGATTTCTGCTGCTGCTGCTTCTTCTTCTTCTTCTCCGACATCAGAATCAGAGACTAAGCTGCTTTCTTGTTCGCTTCGATCCTCCTCCGATGATTTGATCAAACATTTGACTCTGGAAGATGATCTCACTGCGATGGGATGCAGTGGAAAGGATTTTTTATTGTGGATGAGAGAGAGAGGAGGAGGTGAGGAGGATAGGAGTTTAGAGTGAGAGAAGAGGAGGTGGTGGTTAGGTAGTGCCGGCGGAAATTGAAGAGATAAAGCCATTGATGTGGTGAGTGAGGTTCGGTCATGGACTGTAACGGGGCTGAAGAGAGTAAAAGTGTGGGTGAGTGGGAGAGAATCTGATTGGCTTTTTAGCGATAAAATACGCTTTCTTGGAGCTTTTTAAATTATTTTCTTAATTTGATAGTTAGTTAAAAAATGACGGTTAGTGCTATTTGTGGTTTAGATTTAGTTTCGTCATTGATAATGTGTTTTTTATTCTCTTTAAAATTTTCAATTTAAAGGATTTTTGTTCAAAGAACTCGAGGAACTGCCACGTGCTTTGTTTGTGTTTGACATCCGGCTTAAGCTTGTCGACCTCGAGTTACATTCTCCACAATGATTTCGTGTATTAAAAAAATTTAAAAACTCTTATGAAAGAAAACTGAGAATTGCCTTATAAACAGTGTTTTGTAAGATTTTGATTTTTTTTTTATTTAAACATTATTTTAATTTATGTAAAAAATTATTTTTTTAAAAAAATAACACACTTGGTCTATTCGATTAAAATAAATAATTCTCCATAAGAATAATACAATCTATTCGATTGAGTAATTTTTCTATAGGATGTTTAGGATTGCGATTGCGATCCCGATTTGAAAATATTTTTGTAAAAATTAAAAAAATATTACTTTTGAATTTTATTTTTTGATATTCTTAGATCATTTTAATATACTGATATCAAAAATAATTTTTAAAAAGTAAAAAAAATATATTATTTTAATATATTTTTTAATGAAAAATATTTTAAAAAGTAATTTTAATCGCACTCCCAAGCAGACACTTAGCATAGATAGATCATGCCAATAAAATTATCATTTGTCCTTTGAACTAACTAGTTATTATCATTGTGAAATCCACCACAACCATCAATTGACATTGTATTTTAAAAATATTTTTGAAAAAAATGAATTTTTTAGTGTTATTAGATTATTTTCACATACTTATATCAGAAATAATTTTAAAAAATATGATTATAATCCATTTATAAACTAAAAACACTTTAAAAAATAATATCAATCAAACTCCTAAACAAACATTGATTACAGGACACAACTCCACATAGTATGCTGCCTGCCCACCAAATTCTCCATTAATTTATTAGCTAGCACACATCAGGATAAATAATCTAGAAATGCGAGGAAATTTTTTTTCATGGTAGCACAAATGTAAAAAACCTTGTAATATGTTTGTTAAATACATCAATAGTTGTCGTTTGATGATAAATAGGAATGATCTATCAAGTGATTGTCATCCATGGCAGCTGATTGTTAATGCAACAATCCCTTACTGGGGGATTTCCTTTTTCCTCCTTATGATGCCATCCAGCCGTAGCACGTCTCCCCTGCCATCCTCTCACTCTTGGACCAGCTTGCATGTATTGTTAAGCTTCGGATCTTTCTCTCTCTTTTTTTTTTCATATTTCTTTTTTGTTCTGCAATTGTTTTTTACTGTACTTCACAGCAAGAATTCAAGATTTGCCATGAAGCTATTATTTTGTGATATGTGCAGGAGAGTAATTTGGTTGAGTTAGAGACTAGAGTAGAACCAACATGGCCAAAGATTGGTGGAACCATTGGAGAAGATTAAAGATAGATTATCTGTTGTTTGGGGGATAGCTCTGAATGCTGTTATGGATACACCCGAACTTGTTTCAGCCATCGAAGAAGTCCAGGTAACTGTATAATTACTCGTTTCCTTACCATATTGATATGAATCACGGGCAGTGTTTTTCAGGTTAAAGAATAAAAAAAAAAAATTTCTTGCAGCGAGAGAAGGTGGTATCATTTTTCTCTTTGATTTGATTTCAATGACCGAGCTTAATAAATCCTTCTGCAAACAGGCAGTCAAAGAAACTGGTATCATGTTTCGAGAAACTGTTCTAGCTCTTGGTGGTGGAAAACCACCCCTCCAGGTCATACCAGCTTAACTTGTTCTTTGGTTTTCTTTTGTAATCTGATCTTCATGTTCTGAATGAGCTGGGATTCATTATGCTTTCAGGTTTTCATTGACTTCAGGGGACTGGAACCATCACCAGAGCCACTGCGTAGGTTCTTTTTCTTCTTCTTCTTGAAGAATCAAGAAACCAATCCACATGATTCTAGCAAGACTGGACAGAGCAATGAAGCATTCCTTCTGCTGAAAGAAGAACCAATCCTGATCTAGAGACTGCAAACAGTAGTGATAGTCATTCCGTGTCAAGAAAGATATCCAGTAGGCAGTCGAGAAACCAGAAACCCACTTTCCATTAGCCCAATCCAAGTGAATCCTCAATCTTGAGACATGGTAAGCTATCCCATCCCCTGTCTTCTCAAAGTGGACAAAATACAGAGGCCCTCTTTAACCGGTAACCTTGCCTGCCCACCACCCATCGTTATCAGAAGCGTCGAGCTTATCAAACACAGAAAACCCTCTTCCAAATTTGATTCTTGGTGGCACTGGCCTCACCTCATCATCAGAAACGGTCTCTATTAGTAGCTTTGACATGTGTTTCCTGTTTCACTAAAATTTCTTGTACTGCACCGCGTAAGAGTTGAAGTCAAATTTCTTGACCACGGTTGCCGTATAGTATGACCCTAGAAAGCCTTCTTGTTTGCTACATGCTTCTACTCTGTCTCCTTCGTCAAACTCCATTGCTATTGAATAAATTAACAGAGAAAGAAAGATTTTTAGAATGTAGTGGGATTTTGAGGTCGGTTGTTGCTGCACGCGGGAACCCTCACTAAAAAAGAGCTTGAGTCCATGTGTTTTGAATTTGATTATAATTTAGTCCTTTTAAACATCAATTAATTAATTTTGACATTATCTCATCAAAACAGATCTCTTTTTTTCCTCTTAAATTCCAAATATCCTCTTGATGATTTAAAATCTCGGAGAAAAACTAGTATAATGAGGGTTTACCAAAAAATTAAGAAGTATTATTAAAACAATGTTCAACAATCCTTGTCTCATGTATTTGGAGAAATACATACATACATACATACATACATACATACATAGGTGTGTGTGTGTGTGTGTGTGTCTATATATATGCATACACACACATGTAACACTCTAATTTTAAAGTCCCACCTTAAACAAATAAAGAAATGCAAAACCAGTATGTATGTATGTATGTATGTAACACTCTAATTCTAAAGTCCCATCTTAAATAAATGCAAAACCGAAGTTTTTATCTTTATAATTTAAGATATAGCTTGGACAATTTAAAATATTAAAAAAAAAAAACCAATACAGCGAGAGTCTATAAGCCTATTTATATTTTTGAAAAAAAAAATTTATTATTTATTTTATTTTTATTTTAAATTATTTTTTATGTTTTATATTATTTTGATGTGATAATATTAAAAATAAATTTTAATAAAAATAAAAATAATAGAAATATTATTTTAATATATTTAAAAAAAATGAAAAATAATTACGATACCAAACAATACTACATAGAAATTAAAACAATTTAACAAGACAATGCTAAACAAAATTATTTTAAGAGTACACCTCATTATCAATCTCATATATCCATGAAAACATATTTTTAGTTCTAGTTTTATAATCTAATTAAAAAAAAAAACTTATTTAATCACAGAAGTAGCCCTTTAAATTTTCGTTTTATTCAACACTCCCTAGTCCAAACGCCCATGTCCCTACTTACCCTGTTTGGCATTGCGATTGGAACTGCTTATCGCCGAAATTTGAATTTTTTTTTTTTTTTTTTTGCATTTTCAATTAATATGTTTTGGTGTTTTTAGATCATTTTGATGTGCTGATTTCAAAAATGATTTTTAAAAAATAAAAAAACATCATTTTGATATATTTCGGCACAATAAACACTTTGAAAAGCTATCGCAACCACACTCCCAACCACACTTTGAGTAAAGTGTAAAACCGGAAAATATTAGGGGTACTTACGTAAGTGTAAGAAAGAGAGATGAAACAGCAAAATTGAGAGAAATAAAAAGTGAGGAGAGAAAATTTGAAAAGTGAGGGAAAAGGTAAATAGAACAAAATCGAAGCTGAAGAGATGGCGCTGGAATCAAAATCAAACCCAATAGAAGAACACCAAGACGAAGGCGACGACGTTGAGGAAGAGATCCATCACGATGAAGATGAACTTGCACGCAACCCTTCCGCACCGCCCGATTATGAGGTCACTTCACAATCCAACGGCTTTAGTTTCTTCTTTGCTTATTAATCTCGAGCAAACAAGTTATTAAAAGTTATGGTTTGTTATTTATTGTTGCAGTTTTTTGAAGTTACAACAACCGTTGATCCTAGTTACATCATCTCTTTGATTCGGAAACTTATTCCGATCGATTCCGTGACCAGTATTGATTCTCATGGAGTTAACGACAGTGATGATGGCGGCCGTGGTGATACGAATCAAACGGTGGAAGAGAGTGGAAATGAGTGTGAGAAAATGGATGTCATTAATGATGGAAGTCGAGGAGGAGAAGTTAAGGACACGTGTCGTGGATTGGCAGGGGACGAGGTTTGGGAAGAGTATGGTTGCGTTTTGTGGGATCTTGCGGCGAGTAGAACTCATGCTGAACTCATGGTACTGATTGATCTTGCCTTGCTTCGCCTTTTGTTGGTGTTTTGTGCTGTTTATTTGACGATATTTTTGAATTTTCGAGTTGTTATGGCTCTGAATTTCTGTCCATGAGAAGATAATTCGTGGGTTTTCTTTGTCAAGTTTTTTGGTGATGCATGTTGTGTCATTGTTTAACTTTTTGCGATATTCGTTATGGCATTAGGTAGGCGAGGTTTAGAAAAAAGCAGCGTTGGCTTAGTAGTTTAACGTGATCAAGCTATAATATTTGTTATGGTTGAGTGTATAGTGTTAGTATGGATCAATTTTTTTGATATATGTTTACTGGATTGGATGTTGACTCATCCATGCAGGTGCAAAACCTTGTGCTTGAAGTGCTCATGGCTAACCTTACGGTTTCACAATCAGCGCGTGTTACAGTGAGCTACTTTCTTCTTCTTCTTTCTTTAAATACGGTTTTTGCTTTTAAGTCGAAGTTATTTCTTGCCTTGTCAACTCCACTGGAAGGAACTGGTTGTTTGTTAGTTTGTTGAGATTTTGGTGCTTATGGTTGTGGTTTCCCTTTCATTTCATTGCTCAGGAAATTTGTCTTGGCATTATTGGAAACCTAGCCTGCCATGAAGCTCCAATGAAGCATATAGTCTCTGCAAATGGGCTGATTTCAACAATTGTGGATCAATTGTTTTCAGACGACACTCAATGCCTAGCTGAAGCTTGTAGGTAATATATAGTTACGAGTCTTTGATTGTCATTTACTCTCTTTTACTTGAGAATTTTTAAGATTTTGTTTACCAAAATTTCTATTCGTTTATAAAAGCATTCCTGAATTCTACCCACATCGAGAGTCTATAGCAAGACATGTACTTGAGAGTTGATAGCCTCTTCTGGAACATGCACTCTTTTTTTGGCATTACTTTATTTCAAATTCATCCTGACAAACAAAACATGGCAGTGGTGATATGTACAGTTTCATATCCCTAAATGTTGTTGGTTGTGAAATTGTTCCGGATGCCAAGTCCTTAGTTTCTCTTATAATTTGTTAGGCTATGTTTGTAACATATTTGACACTGCAGCATATGATGTATTCTTCTTAATCCATGCTATACACTTTCCTTACAGTTTAGATTCTGACACAGGTTGTTAACTTTGGGTCTTCAAGGAAGTGAATGTTGTACCTGGGCTGGGGCAGTGCAGTCTGAACATATTCTTTGCCGTATTATATGGATTGCAGAAAATACCTTAAATCCGCAGCTTTTAGAGAAGGTAGCCATTTCTGTACATATGCAACGCTATTATTTTAATTTAAACACGAGTGCTATTTATACATTTACAGTAGCAAATGTGTACGATGCTTGTAAGTTGCAACCATAAGAAAATAGCAATTATAAAATACACATAACCACTTAACTAGCACCAAAAATGGGTACTTCACTGTTTTAAAGGCCACACCTATCTCCAAAATTTAGAGTTTTCAGGATGCTGGTGCTTGTTTGGTGTGCTGGTTTCAGGATGCCATTGAGAAGCTCTGGAAGAAATAAAGATGAAATAGGAACCTCATAACCTTTAAACATTTGGGGTAGGTGAGGCATGCTAATAGCTAGGCTAGAGAGATGAGCAGCTAAATACTTTATAAATTTTGGAAATTCTTTAGGCTTGTAGCTCTGTGATGCAGTTGCAATCAATTGTCCAGAGTGCATGAAGCACTTAAAGAAAGACCATAATTGGCCTCAATTATCTTAATGGGGAATTCCTGAAGATTTTCAATACTTAAATCAAATATGGAAATTTTCAAAACATATTGTTGGGAAACATACTCTTAATTGCATTTGCTTTTATATGATCTCATCTTTTTTAGCATATATCCACATGTTTCACACAGAGAAGTATCTAACACTTTGTGCTTTATGTGTTTGCGTATGTGATTTTTTCTTTTTAAAAGATCAATTATTATTGCTTAACTTTTCTGGTTTCCAATGTCTAAAGGAGTTTCCTTCTTGAACAGAGTGTAGGACTGCTACTAGCTATTCTAGAAAGTCAAAAGGAAGCTTCATGTACCTTTATCCCATCCTTGATGAAGTTGGGTATACCAAGTCTATTGATCAACCTCTTGGATTTTGAAATGAGCAGATTAACAGAGGAAAGAGTACCTGAAAGGTGTGACCTCGTTCTATTTGCATTAAAGGGTTAACACAAGCAATAAGCTGTCTGATACTCAGTTTGACATTCAATCTATATATCATTCCAGGTACTCTGTTCTTGATGTAATTCTTCGTGCAATTGAAGCTCTTTCCATTTTGGATGGCCATTCCCAAGAAATCTGCTCTAGTAAGAAACTTCTCCAACTAGTTTGTGACCTGATCAAAGTCCCGGATAAAGCTGAGGTATATTTGACCACATTGTCCCTAATCAGCATTGCAAATCATATGTTGTGTGGCTGGTGATTTGCTTAAGCTTTAATTGCTGACAATTTAATATACAGGACCAAAACAGCATTTGTAGATCTTATGAATTTGGAATGATGTCTATCCATCCTCCACTACTGAACTGACCATCTGTTTATACTTTTCCATCCTCAAAACTAGTGCTAGGTTGAAGTTTCTATTGGAAACTTTTTAATTACAAGCCCCTTTTGGCGTGGGCACTTTTTGATGTTTGTGATCTGCAAATTTTACGGCAGGCCTTCGCTTGCCTTTTGTACTAGCAAGTTCAGGTTCTTAGTAATATGGTTTTTTCAGTGATACATAGTACATATATGATAAGATTACATTTTGTACTGCATATATACAGTTCGCAAAAAACTATGGAGTGGCTTCAACCTCAAGTTTTGGTGACGTCATGAACTGGAACAAGTGTTTTATCATATGTTTAATAACCATGTTTTATGGATTTAACCCTTTTTCCTATTGAATGCTGCCAAAAGAGTTCACACAATCCGTTACTCAAGATCAGACCGCACTAGGATTTTCTGTTTGTAGTTTATGAACATGTTGTAGATTTGATAGCAGAACTGATTTATGAAAGCCTATTCAAAATCCTCACACCTAAAGGATTATACAGAACTAGTAGTGAAGCAGACCTGTGTTCTGTGCGGTTTTTATAACAGTAAAGCAAATAAAAGTCAATCTTTTACAATTGCTATGAGTGTGTGTTGACTAATTTAGCCTTCTACTGATAACTTTAAGTTCAAAGATTTTGCAGCAATAACCAGGAGTGAAGGGAAAAGTTAAATCTTTAAGCAGTGACAATGGATGTCATCATGCTGGATGTTCTTGTTTATGCTTATTCCTTGGTTTCAGGTGGAATCTTTTGCTGCTTGACTAAATTGTGAAGTCCTGTGCATGCTGCAGGTTGCTAGCTCTTGTGTTACTGTTGCTGTTTTGATTGCGAATATTATGTCTGATATGCCTAATTTAGCTTCAGAGATGTCACAAGGTATAATATTCTTGTTTCTTATCAGCAAAACTTCTTCCTGAATCATAAACTTCTGCAAATAATTGGCCCCTAATTGAACTAGTGGTGACACATTGGCTGTCCAGATTTGCCATTCTTACAGGGACTGCTCGAGGTATTTCCTTTGGCTTCAGATGATGTAGAGGCAAGGAGTGCTCTATGGAGCATTATTGCAAGGTTACTCGTTCGAGTTAGAGAAAATGACATGAGCCTGTCAAGCCTGCATCAGTATGTGTTGGTTCTAGCAAGAAAATCTGAGATTATTGAAGATGATCTTATCAACCGACAATTAGATAATTCCTGTGAAACAACCAAGGACTTGACCAGTTCTTGCTCAAAATCAAATACTAGAAGTACAGCTGTATCCTTGTCTTATTTTTCTTGAACTTGTGTTAGCAATACATAAATTTGATTTTGAAAAACTTATGCGCCATTAATCAATCCGCGTTGTTTACATGTTTTTCACATCAGACACCTTTTATATACTGTTCCCCTTAACTCTGATTCAGCTGACGAGAATAGTCAGTATTTTAAATCATCGGACTGCTTCAAAGGATAGTCTTGGTGGGGATGGTGAGGCAGTAGAACATTCTGCAGATGAGTTAAATGTTGGGAGATTGTTAGATTGCTGTCGAAAACATATCGAGTAAGTTCCTCTCTCCATCGCTCTCTCTCTCTCTCTCTTGATCATCATTACTTCACCCATGCATTTCTTTGCCATTAATGGATTCTGATTGCTTTTTTGTTACAGTTTCACCGAGTAATCATATGTCTGGAGGAATGGTTCGTCTTCCAAATTACTGTTTTGTGCAACATCCATTAATGCACCAATATCTCAGGGAACCGGGTTAGACACATGGCAGAAATCCTCAGTACGTGCTGTAGCTAAAGATGAAATGTATCTGGATAGAATGGAAACACAGAAATCCAACCACGGGACAAAAGTGGAAAACTGATCTCGGCCGAATGAAGTTGGCTGTTGCATGGTAGTGTTATGCATGTTGCTTTTTATGATTTTTCTTTAATTAAAAATACATTAAAATAATATATTTTTATTTTTGATATTATTATATTAAAATTATTGAAAAAACACCATCAAATATATTATTTTGATGTCTTTTCAGGTAAAAAACATTACTTTGAAAAACAGGAGCTATCATCACGGTACTGAACAAAACACCAATCGGACGGACACTACAAGAATTTCTGCTGTAGAAAAATAATCCAATTCTCTGAGGTAGTGTTGACCTTCCCTTGGATATCTAGCCTGCCTGATGTTGCCATGCTAAGAAGTAGAAATTCTCTAATGTCAAACCCAAGCATCCTCTGGTGCAGTGTAGGTCATGTTGTAAAACCATCGAGATTTTCCGACTTCATATTTAAAAGAGGTGAGTTGAGATGATCAGTTTTGCTCATTTTATACTCTATTTGCCGGGCCCCCCCGATAACATGAATAAAGTGATTTAAAAAGAGCTTGGATTATTGGTTAATTTGAATCAATTACTTTTATTAAAATGATATTATTTTTTCTCTTTTTTTTAAAAGAAAAAAGATTTCTTGTTGATTAAAATAAATTTAGATGAAGTTTGAATCATTAAAAATCAAATCAGGTTTTATTTGATTAATATTATCTTCAATTTGATTAAAGGTTCAACCGAGTCAAGTTTAGGTTCCAGATTTTTGGAATCAGCCCGTTGAGCCAGGCCTTTAACAACTATGGCTCGGCTCTAATCAGCTAAACAATTTTTCGCAAAACTATGGCTTGGCTCCAATCAGCTAAACAATTTGCGCAATCACATAAATTCTTCAATCAAGGGCTGGTAGAAGAGCTCATATGCCTCCGTACTTTAAGATACCAGATAAAGATCAACCATCTCATGAACCTGGAATTGAAATTAGATTTCTAAACGCGATGAAATTATTCAAAAATGGAAGCTGTTTGGGGAAGCTTTTGCACCGTAGGTTTGCTGCGGTGCATTATTTTTTTTTTTTCAATAAAAATATATTTTTTTATTGTTTTATATCATTTTGATGTGCTGATGTCAAAAATAATTTTTAAAAAATAAAAAAAATATTATTTTGATATATTTCAACATGAAAAATACTTTAAAAAACTACCACAACAACTCTCCCAAACAGGCCCATGAACTCTTTGCAAGTATTTGACTCGACTTAGGGGGTTATGATGGTCGAAAGAGAACGCCGCTGAGAGTCAAGGCGTTTTGAGGAGTTTCCAAGGCATCTTTCAATTGGACACATAGCAGCTTAAGCAAGCGATGGGTTGAGGATTAGATTTTATAAATATTTGTTATTTATTTTTTATAGAATTATCTGATATCATGATCTAAATCGTTGATTTAGTTTGTTAACTCAGGCTAGATTGTAATCCAACTCCCCATCTCCACATATTTTTCTTCTTCCCTCTATTCCCTAGTCCTTCTGTGCTGACTGCCGAGGTAGTCGTACATGTATACCTATTATTTTTGTTTAATCTATTCCAAAATAATTAGGGGATTCAATCGTATTTTAGTTCTCTTGATCGCTATATCAAGGGATTATGTCTTAATTAATTAGGTGAGTTGATCGAGGATATCCCTTGTGTTGAAAAAAGGAAAAGGGTAGAAAGGGTAATGCATATATTTATGTAATAAATTTGAATATTTATAAGAACAGAAATAATACGAGGAAAATCTAGAAGACAGAATAAGTGGACGGCGTAGCATCGTGTTTTATTCAGACTCAAAGGATTGCATGCAAGCAATGTTGCATCAACTTAAGCTACATCGAGCAAATTAATGTAAAAATTGATAACCTTTGACATGCTAAATTCAAACCATGACGTCAATCAAACACATTCCAACACTAGATGCCCACAGCCAAACACTCAAATTAAGGTAAATTAAGCAAACCCATTTAGACAGGTTCAATTGTGAACGTAATCAATTTAAACTTTTTATTAAAATATGAGAGCAATGCCGCTGGTAAGCAAATCATCTGCTAAGATCTTGTTTGCAGCCTCCGATGGATGAAAACCGTCCCAAAATACGTACTCTGACGCATTTGCACATGTTCCTGGTGACTTTGCATTGCACAATATTGATGTTTCTACCAATCCTGTTCCACAGCAAGCCTTTCTTGCCTCTACAAATCCTGTCTCCCACAAATTATTTGTTTTAATTAGCAATGACATTTGGGCAGAGCCAAGCCAATAATAAATAATTATATACTTACCAAAATCAGCAGGCTTTGTGACAAGGTCGTAAAGAGGTTGATAGATGTCGAAAACAAGCATATTGAGGCCTGAGAGCTTGTTTAACAGGCTTTGGGCTGTGGAATTGAGCTTGTTGTTGAAGGAAACTGCGACCTTGTTTAACTTGGCCACACATTCATTGCTATCAGACCCAAATATTGTGACAGCTGCTGGCAAGCATCCAAGTGGTGGCAATGATGTCACTCCAATTTTTCGTGCTCCCAGCTTGTATAAATCCTGCGCGTAATTTGATTTTAACAGTGCTCAAAATCACATTTGTCTAAAACAAGGGAAGAATCACATTAGTAATTTGTGTTTAGGATATGAGAGACCTGGATGAAATTTGTGTAGGATTGTATGAGAAGATCTGAGAACTGATCAGGAGTGTAGACCTTGTAGAGAAGAGGGTTAATGTAGTAGTTTTGAATAAAATCACTGCTGCCAGCACTAATAAGATAGATTGAACCGGATATGATTGATGAAGCATTGGATTTCCCTGCAATTCCTACTATCTTATTCTGGTATTCCTTGTAGTTTTTCAATTGCTGACTCAATGGGATTGCATTCTGCACCAGAAAACACAAAAACATGACTCGATAGTCCAGAGATATATGAGAGGACACAGAGATGCTAAGAGTTTGGGGTCTTAATGAAATTACATAAAGCTTTGCTGTAGTTTCATAGTAACCAGAAGCAGCAGAGGCAAAGTTGGCACCGATCAGGAGGTTCTTGCCCCTGGCTTTTTTACTAAGATAGGCTGGTGGGTAAGAAGTGAAGCCTAGGTTCTCAGCTGTTTACCAAAAGATACAGCAAGCCAGAAAAACAAATTAGTAGACTGGAAAAAGAGAGTGAATTCATGATGGGGTTTGGAAATGAAGTGTACCAGTTAAGTCTGAAGCAAGTTTTCCATTGCAGAATCTGCCAGTTGGTTTATGATTGGCAAAGTCTCTGCCATAAGGAGCGAAATTTGCTTTAACAATGGTGTAGAGGTGATTGTTGTTGCCTGCATCAACAACTGAATCCCCAAATATGAACATTGCAGGGACCAGAGGCTGTGCATTGACCTCATAGATTACTAGAGCTAGAAGAAGAAGAAGAAAGAAAGAACAGAGAGAATTTGCAAAGCCCATGGTTGAAGATAGGTATGTGGCAAGCTGGACACTAGAGGACGCTACACAAGTGAAATTTATAGTGGAAGGCAACTTTGTATTTATTAAAAGCCAAACATGATTTTTTTTTCAAGATTAGTGATACCAGCATCTTATATCAGTTCGATTTTATTCATATTTATTATTTATTAGATAAGAAATTTCAATATATATAATCTATTTACTGTGTTTCGGGTATCCAAGGAGTATTTATTATTTAGTATTATTTATTCATCAATACAATACACACACACAAACTTGTATTGGTTATATATATTTGAAGTATGTATATATAATATTAAATAATAAATTTTTATATAAATATTAAAGTATGTATATATTATATTGGATTAAAAAAATCTAAATATCCTACAAATATATTTTAAATTAGGTTTAGATAAGTTTCAGGTCAGGTACAATAATATGATATCTTATTATTTATTTATTATTATGTCTAAAAAAATTCAATCTATTCAAATCAATTTCAATCAATACCTAATTAAATTATCATCGTACCTGCTACATAAATATTTTTCATTATGTGTTTATTTGGAATTATGATTGAATTTATTTTTTAAAGTATTTTTTTATTTAGAAATTAACCAAAACAATATTTTTTAAGTTAGAAATATTTTTAAAACATATTGGATCCATAATTTAATTATTATTATTAATTATTATTATTATTATTATTATTATTTTTTTTGGGGGGGGGGATTTTAGTTATGTCATGAGGGAAGCGATAAAAATGTCATCTCTCCCATTTCAGTCCAGTCAAGTGAAATTAAGATATTATTTATTTATTATATGAGGAGAAGAAACCGAAAGTGTCAAATATATACTATTTGCAAAAATTCAAACTAAAACAGTTTTATTTTATATCTTTGATTCAATCTCTTCAACTAATTTCCTGTTTGTCACTGTATTTTAGTAGTATTTTTTTAAAAAGTTGATTTTCAATTTATTTATTTATTTAAATTAAAAAAAATAATATTTTTATATTATTTTCTGGTATCAAAAATAATTTTTAAAAATAAAAAATATATATTATTAAATAAAAATCACTTTTAAAAACATTAATTACACACATATTATCTTCTCTATACCTATCCTTCTTTTTATCCACTTGAAGACGACAAAGAAAGAAGAAGAAGAGAACGTATCCTCCGCAGAGATCCATTGACCATTCAAAGCTGGAAAAACAAATAGCAGTAGCTCCAACTATAACTAAATGGCGTGTCTTAATGAGGCATAGTTTTAGCTGTCCTAGCTTCTCAGATACCCTCTCATGAACATGATTAGCTTCAGAAATAAATCTAGGGCACTTGCATTTAGACTGTTTGTACTGGTTTCAGAAATATTTTTATTTTAAATAATTTTTTTTATATTAAAATTTTTTTTAAAAAATAAAAAGATACTATTTAATATATTTATAAATAAAAAATACTTTCACGAAATAAACTTAACCACAAATACAAACAGCGACACTCATCAGATTTTGCTGGCGTCCTTTGTATTGTGTGCCGCTATTTACTTCTGCAGCAGCTCTCCTGTCACCATCAGAATTCACTGGATGGTGATAACCTCTTGTAATATCATTGATGGACACTCTTCCACACCTTGGACCACTGAAAAGCCAAAACTGCCCTTTGTGTTGAGATTGTTCTGATAAGGACAGTATTGTTTTCCTTTTGTTGCAGGGTTACTTCTGTTACTGGGCAAAAATACTGTTTGCTGTGGTTTCTTGTTGCTTTGGGCTTGAGTCTTCCATGCCATGTGAGATTCGGTGGGTGTCAAAACCCTAACTCAAAATACTGTTGCCTCCAGCTAGCTAGCTAGCTAATTGATGTTCCCCATCTCCTAATCCACTTTAGGGACATTAGAATAGCAAGTTCAAGAAAGATATACGAATTCAGTGCTCTTTTTATTTTCCCATGTTAGGTGGATGATCAAGATTTGCTCAACCTGCAGATCAGAGTATACTGTATATAGTTTTCATAAAATAAAGATTTGCTCAACCTGCAGATCAGCGTATACTGTATATAGTTTCCATAAAATATATCAAGAGAATTTTTATAAAATTTATTTTAATATAATATTTGGATTAAAAAATATAATTGATATTGTAAAATTATTTATTATTTTAAAAAATATTATTTGGCTATAATAGCAAAGGCAAAATGATAATCGGTATATTTCGACCGGTACTTGGCCGAAAAATCCAGAACGGATCGGAATTTAAATCAAGATAAAAATAACTATGTTTTGTCTTGTTTTTTTATTAGTACAAAACATTTCATCTGAAACGAAACGAGATTAATAACCCTGATCAGACATTGCAAGCTGGTCCTGAGAGGGTTAAGATGACAAAAATGAATGTAGACGGGGTGATCATTTTTGTTCTTTTTTTTTTTGACTCGACAAAATTATGCAGTTGTTCTTACAATGCATGTATATATATAATACATAGTAAAACTCGTCATTTTCTTAATTAATTTCTAGACATGACAATACTTGCAAGACCTAGCAATCCATTGTCAATTCTTTTAATGCTACCTATATTTGTGTAAAAAATTCAAAACATGAAATTTCATCTAACTTATGATCCTTTTCATGTAATATTTATCATATGCAGTACTCAAAACCCCGACATGCAAGTGTGACTGCAGTCTGCAGGCCTGCGAAGGATTTGCTTGGAATCAAGAAGCTCGTAAGAATATATACTCGATCTGTTTTCTGCAGTTGCTTACTGTAACGATAGTTGCAAGACCTCATTGTTGTCTCAAATTTGCAATCATACCCCTGACTATCTTCCAATGCCTTAAACCCATCCATACCAGAGGATGCAGCCTGCTTTACTTTCACCCTCTCAAGAAGAATTTGAATATGTATGTATATATTTGTTATGATCCAACGTTAAAAGTCAAAGAAACTGGTTAAAACCAGAGACACAGCTAATTTGGATGATTATACTGTTACATTTTAAGTTTGATCTGATGATTTTTCCTGAAAATTGAAGGTATTTTTTTCCAGGAATTAACATGGAACATATACAATAGTTACCTATTTAACAAAATTGAGCTTAAAATATTGTTAGAAAGGGAAGTAGACTGTTGGGTTCAAAGTGTAACATTCACAATTGAGCATATGCTATTCTGTCGTCATAATAAATCTTAGTTATCCTAAGAACTAAAACCCTACTCTAAACAAATTGAAGCACCAGCAAATTCCACATTTAGCGCGGTGTTCGTCTACATCCTCAGCCTCTCCAGGCCAATGTAATGATATCATTGAGGAATTAATTCACATATATAAATTAAAAATATATGTGGAATTAATGTAGGTGGTCTCAACGGGATCGCGAGTTCATCTTCAAAATGATTCGAAAACAAATCCTATCCAAACTATGCTCAGAATCAGTGTATTACAAAGTTGACTCGTCCCACTGAATTTAAAAACTATGATCAACCCCGGAAATCCTATCATCACCTCACTTCCCAAGATTGCCAAATCTGTAAATCATCATCTAAATTCCGAGGTTTGCCCTATAATCTGCACTAACGCAAGACAGGCAGAGAATCGACAAGCCAATTCCGTAACACTGTCGACATCATCAATTTAGCATGAAATGATTTTAGGGAAACCGAGCTACAAGAACCACAAGACATCCCAAAGATCATGTAGGGACCTGTCTCGACCGAAACTATGCCATAACCCCTAGCCAAGTTTCTTGAAGACCCTTTATAAACGCTCTACCAACCGTAGCTTCAAAACCACCCAAACAAAAGCCATGCCAGTTTACGTACGCAACTACGCAGCAACTAAACAAGGTAAAATGAGGGGGGGGGGGGGCTTTTTGCCTTGATAAAAACTAACAAAAGAGTTTGATTCCAACCCCGGAAAGAAAGACAGGAACCAGAATTGAGAATGCCAATTCAATGAAGTAGAAGATTTCATTTCTTTTATCATTAGCTTATTACAGTTACAAGATTTGAACTCTTATTTGATTACAGAAACTTGGACAATTGCAACATTGAGAAGGCAAAAAAAAAAAAAATGCACAGCCTAGCTTGTCAAAAACCTCGACGGACTAATGACCAGAACAGCCCAACGGGAAACTCCTGCAGAATTGCTGAAGATAATGCTTCCAGTTTCTTATGTACCCTTTCTTCACCTCCAAAGTACTTCTCTCCTTAATCCAGGATTCACAAAAACTCTAAAGGCCTTAAATTATATGATAGTGCTCACCACTGTTACGTCGACAGGCCTCAATGCTGAACTCTATTCTATTGTTAGTTCTCTCTCTGAGCCTTGCGGCAAACAAATTGCATTGCCAGTTGAACAAATTGTAGAAACGTAACCGACTCCGAATGAATCATCAAATGCTTTGTCTGTTGGACAAATTGTATCTTAATTCCAACAAATGATGAGGCAGATTGCAAATACTAACCTGATAGATGCTACGTCTTAGGCTTCGGCAGTGAACAGATTACTGATTGTCTTTGGAACACCAAGAAATATTGGGCCGATATTCATGATTGCCTTTATGTGCTTTGCACACCAACCTGGATCGCCGCCCCCCCACCCCTCGGAGTAGGTGCTTTAACCCATTCAGGGAAGTGAAGGAAATATATAACCCCCATGGAATGGGGCACCACTACCATTTTCTTATAGCCATTTGTTACATACATGAGCTCTATATGACTCTTCAATCGACTAAGTGTCTGGTCCTGAATCTTCTCATATCCGATTAGAAATGTATTCATGGAGACTCAATTCAAATTTATCTTAAACAAAAATGCTGATCAGGAATAAGAACGTGACTAGAGGGGGAAGATCGATACATCAAAAGGATTATAGAACAGCCAGAGACACATTGGAAACAAGGGAAGTCACAAGATTTGACATGTCTATACATCCATTTGTTCGTCGTCTTTAGGCCATACCCAAAACTGCCAAGGCACTTTATGAGCATCTTTTCTTCTACTCAATTTTCACTATAACTTTATTAACATATGAAAAATATTATTTTAATTTTTTCATTGATATAGATCTTAATGTCACATATCTTAACTAATTTATTAACTTTAAAATTAACAACTATATAAATCTCTAATGGTCATAATATTAGCAACTATATTACACAAAATTAAAAACATATTACTTGAAACTAAAAATACAATAAAAGCAAATCTCTTAATCTTAAATTCTTACCACTAACCATCTACTAAATGCTTATGTTTTAATTTTTAAGTTGATGACTGGAAGCCATGCAAAAAGGAGAATAATCAGTTTTTTTTTCTCCGTACTTCATCTGCATAATGCTTGTGCCTCGTTGATAAGAGATATGTAAGCAAATTATCAGAATTTGGATCTTGGTTTCTTAAGGGACAGCCCGGGTCGAAAGGATGGAATGAAATTGTTGACCGAAATGCCTTAGAAAACCATAACCAAAACCAAAATCAACCTAAAACCAAAAATTGACCTCAATTCTAATGTATTTTTTTAATGAATTAAAAAAAAACATTTAATATATAAAGTATTATCGTCAAATGAAATTACTTGAAATGAATATTGATTATTTTAATAGTTTAAATTAATTTTAATAATATTTTTCTTTCTCTGTCGCTGAAACTCAGCAAGCTCTCTTTTCTCTTTCAACAAAAACCTAAAAAACAACAAAAAATAAAATTATGTACTAAAATTGAATTGAAATAATATTGAGATGTCAAAATTTTATATTTGTATTATTTTATATTTCAAGGATGAAAGTGTATCTTTCTAAAAATTTAGCACGTGTGAATAAATTAATTGATAAAAGATGTAATATGTCATTCGTGTGAACAGATAAATACTATCGGCTTTAATGTTAAAATCCAATATGATTTAGTTTTTTTTTATAATTTCGTGATACTAGCCCGTTAGATCTTTGCTAGTGATAGGTCAAATATTTCCCTTTAAAGCCCATAACGGCCGAATCGAAAGGGAAAAAAAAACAGAGAGAGAAAATACTGAACCAAGGCCATTGACACTCAGTGATAATTTGAAAGTATTCTAAAATATTTTTTCTTTAAAAATAATTAAAATAATATTTATTTTATTTTTTAAAAATTATTTTCAATAAAGCACATGAAAATAAAAAAATAAAAAATAAAATACAGTGTAAAACAATATGTTGATGCGCTTGCGGGTTCCAACTCCATCCAGCTACTGGCTCGCAATGAACACAGTATGGCCGGAATACATGAACACGCGCTAGAACACCGCGTGGCCATAGCTTCGCAAGGTTTTCCAGTCGGTGCAAGTTATTTTGAACATGGGATAGTTCAGTTTTGAGCACGAGACATTATTTAAATGGGGTATTTGTTAGGCAGTCCATTTTAATGCTCGGTGATTGTTCTTGCCCTGACAGTAAAAGCATCAGTGGAGTTGGGGATTTTTATGAGAAGATAATTATGCAATAAAAGATTTATTTTTTAAATAACTTTTTAAAATATTTATTATTAAAACCATTATATATTACAAAAATCAAATCAATCAGTATTACATATACGCGCGCGCCACCGGCATAATCAATAACCATGTTGAATCTCTCTTTCAATCTCTCGCCCACACGTTACCTTCCTTTTGGCCAATTTCAAAGCTTATTAATTAGTTTATGGTTTTATCTTGTTACAAGACACTGCATTTCAAAAATTTGTTTCTGAAAAATTTTTAATTTTTATTTTAAATTAAAATTTTAACATTTTTATATATTTTAATGTACTGATATAAAAAATTATTTTTAAAAAATATTTTAATACACTTATAAATAAAAAAAATAAAAAATAACTTTGATAATACTAAAAAAAACCCAAAAAAACACGAAATACCCATTATATATCCAGTTCACCTTGCTCTTGCATCTCCATCAATCCCGCCGAACTATTTCATTTTGTATTTATAAACAAATCTTGTCGGTTTAACTTTTAAATCGTGAAACCATCTGAATTAATTATTAATATTAAAGAAATATTATTTTTTATATGATCCAGATAAATTTAAATAAAGTAAATTGAATATTTACAAATCCAACTTTATTAAATTGTTTGACACTATCATCTGATTATTCATCTCGTGAATGCTAGCCTCCAAAATTGTGATAATTTTAATTAAAAAAACGTGCGATGTATGATTTAGTTTGTTGGTAGTCCTTGAAAATATATTAAACATTTTTTTTATTTTTAATATTAAACCTATCAAAATAATAAGAAAATATTTTAGAAAATACAGAAAGTAACAAGATTCTGAAAACGAGAGGTGAATAAGAGCTTCTGACAGGGTATGGAAAACGAGATTTCATAGGGATTGGAGCGTGCTGGGACAGGTGGATGGGAGGGAGGCGCTGATAAACAAGGCGGGAAACCACGTGAGCATAATAGACTGACAGCTCATCGGGAACAAGCCACTCACATGACCAGGTAGTCTCCATCTGATATTCTCCGCGGATGACAGCGATTTTAGTTGCTTCTTATCTCCGGAACTTTCTATGCCACTGTCTCACGAGTCACAGCCATTATTATGAGCTGGCTTTTTGACTTGCGGGGCGTCATTGATTGTTTTTTTATGAGAAAAAACCATATATAGGCTATTTTCTTGTATTTTTTATATAACAAAAAAAATTAAAATACAAACTCGCTCTCTTGGGTTACAAAGTAAATTTTCTAAAAAAAAAAAATTCCTTACAATAAAAAAATCTACAATAATATATGCTGGTGGCTACATTAAAGTGACCTAGTTATGTAAGGCTTTCTTATTTAATAATTCCCATAAATATCATGATCTGAGGTTGTTTGAAGTAAATGCTTTGTAGACTACCGGCAAATAACGATGATCCATGCGAGATCATACAAATAATTATTGAAATTAAATTTTGTTGACTTATAGGGTAGAAATGGAATTTGATAGTATAAATAAAGATAAAAGACTCGGGTTAAAGATTTGATATCGTTAAACAATATTTCACCGATCAACGATATTTAAAAAAAAAAACAAAATTACTCCAAACAAAGGTTATGTTTTTTATCGTCAAAGAAAAAAATAGTCATTCAACTATAGTAATTTATAATAGTGTGCGGTCTTTTTGGAGCGTATTCTAATAATAAAATTTTTATAATTTGCATAATAAATCATGAGTTTAAATTAAAATATATATTTATTATAAAAATTTAAAATAACTAATATTTTACTTTCTCAACTGAGCTTTTAAAGAATATAAATTTCCTCACAACAACAAAAAAAAATCTATAATAATATTTGTTTGCTGTAATATTAAAGTGATCTAGTTATGTGTTTTTTAATATCATGGTACGAGGTTGTTTAAAGTAAATTCCTTGTAGACTACTAGCATGGAAATGAATTTTGTTAGCTTATAGGGTGGAAATGAAATTTCAGAGTGTAAAGAAAAGCAAGAGATTCCAATGCCGCTAAATAATATATTCAATGATTAATATCACATTTGAGAAAGAGACAAAATTACCCCCAACAATCAAGGTTATGTTTTTTATTGTCTAAAAAAATTAGTTATTTTATTATAGCAATTTATAATAGTACATAGTCCAACATGGTGTGATCCCATTAAATTTTGATTTGCATAGTAAATTTTAAATACGAGTCAAAATATATATATTTTATAAAAATTTAAAATAATTAAGTTTTTACTCATTATTTTTAACTCACAAATTACATGTGCATCTTAAATATAAAAATAGATGGCAATCCACGTGTTCATGATTGATATAGCCAGTAGCCACAGCTCATTTTAACCCTGATTTTTATCTCGAAACAATATAAATAACTCATATATCACGTCTTGAATCCATCAATTAGCTTATTTAATTTCATCCAATTAACACTTAGACATGAAAATCATGTCGCATTCCTAGGGTGGTATCTAGGCTAGGCACTGACAAGGGGATTTTCATCTAAGGCCCCGTTTGTTTGCTGGAAAGTGATTTCCTTTTGGAAAGTGAATTATGGGGAAAATAAATTCCTGAAAAGTGAATTCCGATGTTTGACAGTTTTATGAAAAATGAACTGGAAAACACTCTCCAGTGTTTGTTTGTGTTATGGAAAATGAATTGGAAAATAATTTATTAATAATTTATTTTTTTTTCAAGTTTATTAAAATAACGAGGAACAAATCTTACAAATTAAAAAGTTGAATGAGAATGAAATTGAAAAAAAAAATATAATTTCATAAATTATCTCAAATAAAATAAATAATAATCAAAATAATAGAGATCAAATCTAAAAAATTTTAAAAAATGAAGGGTGAATAAATTAAAATAATAATAATTAACATTTCATAAATTATTTCAAATAAAATAAGTAACAATAAAAAAAATGAGGACCAAATTTGATAGATAAAAAATTTCAATAAAAAAATGATAAGAAAAAAGCAAATAGCAATTATAAAAATAAGGACCAAAATTAATATAAAAATTAAATTTTAAGAGATGGAATTGAAAAATAGATATTCAAAACAAATTATATATAGCAATAAAAAATTTGAGGATCAAATTTGATATAATCAGCAAATAATGACATTTCTAAATTTTTCACAACTTCTGGAAAGTGTTTTCTGTCCAAATTTTTCGGAAAATACTTTCCTGAAAACCAAGCCAAATTTTTCTTTGACTGGAAAGTATTTTCTGTTGACCAACTTTCCGGAAGACAAACAAACACAAGAAAGTTTGGAAAGTGAATTCCGAGAAATAAACACAGCCTAAATCTATAAAGTAATTAAAAGCATGATTTTAATGTCAGGAAAAAATAATAATTTATGCTTCGCTGTTCAATGAATATCTCTTAATCATAATTTTGAAATTCAATTTTTTTAAATAGACTGATTAATTAAAAATATTTAACAAATTGATTTTTTTAAAATCTTAGTTGAATTGATAAAATTTAAGTTGCTCAACGTGTTAATTCTTGTTTTTGTGTTTATTTAGGAGTTCGATTGTTTTTTAAAATATTTATTATTTAAAAATATATTAAAATAATAATTTTAATTTTTTAAAAAATATTTTTAACACCAGTATATGAAAATAATATAAAAAAGTAATTTTTTTAATTTAAAATAACACACACACACACACACACACATATTTTGAAACTAAGTTATAAACACCATGTTTAATGATTTGATGCTATTATTAGTTTTTAAATTTTAAAATGATATTATTTATTTTTTTAAAATATTTCACTTTCATTTTCTTATAAAACTATTTTTGAAACTATATATATATATACATATATATATATTTTGAAACTATATATATTTTGAAACTAAGTTATAAACACCATGTTTAATGATTTGATGCTATTATTAGTTTTTAAATTTTAAAATGATATTATTTATTTTTTTAAAATATTTCACTTTCATTTTCTTATAAAACTATTTTTGTTTTGGTGACTTATATCAATCAATCATGAATAAATTAACAAAAAAAAGAAAAGAAAGAGAAAGGTGGAAATCGGACCCCGTCGTAAACACAAGCGCCAAAACAGGGGGTTATATCCCAAACAAGCGACACACAGTAAAAAGCACTCTATTTCACCGCGTTATCACACCAGCCTGAGCAAGCACTACTATCCACAGCGAGTATATACCTCATCCATACTCGCGCGTACAGATAGACCCACAAAATCAATCATTTCATCACATATTACCACACAGGCTCAGCATGGAGAGTATTTTACTCATCACAGTCGCGAGTACAAGTGGGCCCATAAAATCAATAATTTCTTCACACATTACCCTCTGTTCTCTCGGAATATAAATAACTCCCTACCCGTTTCTCCTCCCAAAAAACTCTCATTTCTCTGCATTTTCTCTTAGAACATTCTTAATTCTCCCCTCCTCTCTGTGATTTTTAGCAATGGCAGCATCAACGGTGAGGATTAATCTTGATGGAAAACCGTTAAATCCACTAACAATATTGATGATCGGTGCCGGTGGTTTCATCGGGTCCCACCTATGTGAGAAGATCTTGCAGGAAACTCCACACAAGATCCTAGCCCTTGATGTTTACAGTGACAAGATCAAGCACCTTCTCGAACCGGAAACTCTCGAATGGGCTGGCCGGATCCAGTTTCACCGTATCAATATTAAGCACGATTCTCGCCTCGAAGGCCTAATTAAGATGTCAGATCTGGTAATTGTTGCAGCTTATTTTTTAGTTGTTAATCTGTAATCAAGCGCTAATCATTGTTTACATTTTTGTGTTTTGGTGCTAATGTGTGACGCAGACGATAAATCTTGCGGCGATCTGTACTCCAGCGGATTACAATACGCGTCCTTTGGATACGATTTATAGCAACTTTATTGACGCGCTGCCTGTGGTAATGTTTCCGTTGGTTTTGTCATTATAGCTGAAACTGATAAAGATTCGGTCTCTATCAATTTATTTTGTTGAAGTTGATGTGTGGTTTGATGTTGATTGAAGCTTTTTTTTTAAATTATATTAGGTGAAGTACTGTTCAGAGAATGGGAAGCGTTTGATTCACTTCTCGACTTGTGAAGTGTATGGAAAAACTATCGGTAGTTTTCTTCCTAAAGACAGTCCTCTTCGTCAGGTAATATTTGTGTTTTCTTTGCTTTCTTGATGTATGTTAGTGAAGGAACATTTTTTTTGGGTACTCGGATTTTGAAGGATCTTGATCTGCTTGTAATTTTAGATTTTGTGATTTAAGCTGCATTTAATGTGCTTGCATTTGTATGTAAAGGGGCTGGGTCTGTTTCGATGTTCTTACAATAGTTAAGTGCACATACTTCGCTTAATTGAAGTCATTAGATATAAACCATTACTAGAGCCTCAACATACAATTGTTTTGGATTGAAATGATTCTTCGATATTAGAGCCTTACCGGCAAGCGGTCAGAAATTAAAATCTTGCTGTACTATCTAATTAAATTAATAAAATTAAAGTTTCAGGGGCTTCCACTTAGAGAGTAATGTAAAAACCATTGTAGGGGCGTATCCAATCGTCTAAGCTTATGGGTTAGAAATAGTTCCTTGACAAAAGGTGTGACCATTAAAGTTTCTGATTAATTAGTGTCGGGTCATGGAAGTTTTTTACAAGAGTGTCGAGGTCATTGGTCTTCTCTATTTTGATTTGTCCCGATCAGTTTTAAAGTTCAGAAACTGATAAAATTGTGCAGTTGTATCATAGCCTGTCTATTATTGATGTTCTTGTTTGAATTGGGAGTTACAAAAGCTGTTATGATTTGGATTTTTTGCTTTTGATTTGTTATGTTATTAGTTTTTCATGTCATGGTTATAGTTAGAAACGAGATCAGTAATTCTTTTTGATGTGTCGTGATAGGACCCTGCCTACTATGTCCTCAAAGAAGATGCCTCTCCCTGCATTTTCGGTTCTATTGAGAAGCAGAGGTGGTCCTATGCATGTGCAAAGCAGTTGATTGAGAGGTTGATTTATGGTAATCAATCTTGTCCTATGATCTTGCGATTTTGAGTTAATCAGGACACTTTTTTCTGACTGACTTAATTCTTTATGGTGACAGCTGAGGGTGCAGAGAATGGGCTTGAGTTCACCATTGTTAGGCCCTTCAACTGGATTGGACCCAGAATGGATTTCATACCTGGCATTGATGGCCCAAGTGAGGGTGTTCCCAGGGTTCTGGCATGCTTTAGCAATGTTAGTCTTCTTTTCACGCCATGGATTTTAATCTCATGATTTTATATATTTGTGTTCTTTGATTGTGATGTCCAATTTTTGCCTGGTCTTAGGCCCTTCTACGTCGTGAGCAACTCAAGCTTGTTGATGGTGGTGAATCCCAGAGAACTTTTGTATATATCAAGGATGCCATAGAGGCGGTCCTCTTGATGATTGTACGTGTTAATTATTACAACTCCCCCCCTTTCAAAAAATGAAGATCCTTAATGGTGTGATGTTTTATATATAGGAAAACCCTGACAGGGCCAACGGTCATATTTTTAATGTTGGGAACCCTAACAATGAAGTCACTGTTAGGCAGCTTGCTGAAATGATGACAGCGGTGAGGAATTGTTCTTCTATTATTGATTATGTTTAATGACTACAGTACTACCTTCTGCGCCTCCTGGAATTGATGGCTTTCTTTTCTTGTAACAGGTCTATGCAAACGTAAGTGGTGAACCTGCCCTGGAGGAACCCACAGTTGATGTCAGCTCCAAGGAGTTCTACGGTGAAGGATATGACGATAGTGACAAGAGAATTCCAGACATGACTATAATCAATAAACAGCTTGGTATTGCCTCGTTTCAATTTTACTCTCTCTCGTTCTTGACATTCAAGGCCATTTTGACATTTGTTTGGTGGAACATCAGGCTGGAACCCCAAGACATCTCTGTGGGATTTGCTTGATTCAACCCTCACTTATCAACACAAGACGTATGCCGAGGCAATCAAGAAGGTTATCTCACAACCCACAACCAGCTGAAGAAATAAACCAGTCATGTATTCTTGGGTGGGCTTGGTGATTAGCAGACTCTTTTCAAGGAAATCGTAAGTACATCATAATAGTTTGATTCCCAACACGCTACAATTTTTGTTTTTCGGGTGTCGGTGGTAGGTGCCCTACTGTAGCTCAGGAATGTGTTCTGGAATGTTAAACCTCGAGAATATATTAGATTCTGATCAGCAAGTACATTTGTCTTACTGTAATTTGTCACTTCGAGCATGGGTGGGTTGCCACGTAAAGGGGGCGTTATACAAGCTTGTTCTATTTCCTTGGCGAGGTATATGCGTGCCTCCATTTTGTTTCTCCTGCAAAGTGTTGTATTAATTTGTTTACCCTCTTAAGCTTTTGTTTCTTTAATTATTATTTATTAAATCCAATCTTGATAGCATTTTCTTGCCTCCCTCGCAAAATCTTGACCTGTTCGAGTTCGACTCTCTAGAGTCTTTACGGGGGCTCAAGATATGTTTTCTCGTCTGCGAGTATTTGGCTTTTGGGCTAGTTTATGATCTAGTAGCCTAATGTTTTGGGCCGTGATACGTGGAGAGAGGAAATTGTAAGGAAGGAAGAAACGGTTCTGTTTCATACGGATGTCCATTTTCTTCTTCCATCGGCATGTCATCTCTTTCAATTTGTTTTTATAGCAGCTTTTTACAATATAATTAAATGGTCTCTACACTGGGTTCTTTGTAAAATGATCTGCTACAACTTTGGTGCTCCATTGTATCTTCTGTGGTTTGGTAGATGAGAATCAAAGTGGTTTTTTTTTCCCCATCATCAATTTAGAGTATTTTACCTAGTTGGCATGAAACAGACAGGCTAACGTGTCGGTTTCATCATATAAGAATAACCTAATTTAATTGAAAAAATAAAGCATGCGTAGAAAAACTCAAGAAGTGGAGAGCGTTGCAACCACTACTAGATGATAGCTAGATTAGGACACCAGGAAGGCGTATAATCTGGAAATTTTCCATGCCCTGTTGTTTCAGGATACTAACCGAACCGAAATTTATTAAATTCTTTTATTATTGTCAGGAAATTCCTGCCCCTTCTTCAAATGCACTGAAAATTAAAACACAAGGCAGCCCCTGTCCAGATAACAAAAGTTGATCGGCATGTGAAGAGCCCGTGCCACCCCAGATCATGTTCAGCTTATAGCCGCCCCCCCCCATCTTCATGTCCTTGTGATAAGAGCGAGGGCCCGCTCGATGCAAACCGAGCCATGCATGCCTCTGGTTTTCAGCTCAACCCCATCATTAACAGCTCGGTGATATAGTCAAATCCAATTGAAAATCAGAGTGATTAACACACTGTTTAATTTAGCGTTTTTATCTAGTCAACAAAATTTTCAACAACAACTTGAACAACAAATGTTCAGGGTGGAAGGCATGATTGAAATAATTAGGGTGCCTTGCATGAGCACGTGCATGAAGTGTGGTGATTTTCTTCAGCTCTAGCATTGGTCTGGACAGCCTGGCTAACAATAATAGCATGACCACTACACTGAGACTTTGAGCCTGGATGTGTGGCAATATTAATTTCCTAAGATATATCGATTAATGCTAATGAGGTTTAAATCATTAATTATAGAGGTAGGTATTATTAAGTCAAGGATTAATCATGACCATTATGCACTTTCCCATTTAACTTGGAGGAGAAGTTTTATTATCAAGTGTATGTCCGTGTACTTTCCATAAATAACCAGCACAAACATTTAAAATTAAATACCGAAATTCAGTTTTGCTAAAAAAAACCAAAAAATAGCGTAGAATCTGGGATTATAAAGTTATTAGATCAACTTGGTATTTTATTAAAATTATATTATTTTTGTTCTATTAAAATAGAAATTCTTCACCGAACAAATTTGATGGGGTCATAGAATAATTCATAAGGACAACTGAATTCTATTAAATCAATATGATTTTTAAAATAAGTTAAATCAAGTTAATCAGTAAATTTAATAATTATGGTGCCAAATCCAAGACATATCTGAAACGCACGCGTTTTGAATGATGATTGCAGGCAAGATGTTCGACAAAAAGCGTGAGACAAACCATCATTTTTTAGCCCGCATTTGCCCCTCTTTATCATTACGCTTGTCCCTCCTGTTTCTCTTGATTACCTCAGTAGCCGGCCATTAACTCCAAGAATCTCGTACTTTGTTCTCTCCTTTGCCCCGCTTCAAATCTCGCACAAGCATTTTCCATTACAAGAACTTTCATTTTCACCTCCCCGCTCCCTGTACCAACCATTTCGTGATTTGTGCATTCCTTTTCTATGCCACCGTATTCTCTCTTTGTTTTTTTCTTCTCTTTTACACGAGGATATTTTCCTGCCAGCTCCCACAGATGACAGCCAAGTTTTTTATAAATTGTTTTTATAATTATAAAACCCGCATGCTTTACATGTTAATTTATGATTTCTCGATTCAAAATTTAATTTTATCTTAGTTTTAATTTAACCGATTCTTTTAAACTTAAAACATGTTTTTTTTTTTAAAAAGCATCTTTTTAAATTATTTTTTTGAAATAGTAGCTTAGATTTTTTTGATTAATTTAAATATTATGATTATCTCGACTAGTCTTCTAAATTTTAAAATTAATGATTATATTGATTATTATATTAACAACACTGCTAATAGTAGCTTTAACTGATATCCTGATACATGAATTAAACTGCACAGCTTATGATTAAGAGCATACTTTCTTCTTGCTGTTTTTTTTTTCTTCTATTACACGGTCCATGCTGCTAGTGGCTTTCTTGGCATGCAAAATTCTTCACATTTAAATACTATATTTTAAAAATATTGTTGAAAAAAAATAAAAAAAATATTATTTATTTATTTTAAATTAATATTTTTAGAATATTTTGATATATTAATATTACAAATAATTTTAAAAAAAATATATAATTCTAATATTGTTTAAACAAAAAATATTTTTTAAAAATAATGTATACCACACTTTATTATACAATACGAATACATACTTGAAAACACTTGAAACTTTATAATTGCTTGTGTTTTCTTAGCTGTAAAGAGGCCCACGGTTTCTCTTGCTGCCCACACGACCACATTTGACACACCTAAGCCAAGACCTCTCTTGACTCCCCTCTCTCTCCTTGTGTTTTTGTTATGTCTCTCTCTTTCCCTTTTTAACACCGTGAAGGTGAAGTCATCAAGCATGTTTCTGTTTCTGTGCTTATTTGCCTTAAATTCCTGTACTTTCGCACCCATTTGAGGATTTTGCTTGTTTGAGAAGGAAAAACAGCGAAAAACAAGAAAAGGGGTTTTGTTTCTCTATTAGCTTGGCTATGGCCCCTGCAGGGAAAGTTACTGGTTTTCACAAAGAGGGTAATGACTGGTATGTTTCTTCACTGTATCTCTTTTAATCTCTCAAACCCATATTTTAATTTTTTTTATTTTATGGGATTTTTTTGACAGTTTTCTCTACTGGGTGTGCTCGGTTTGAGTGTATTTGTCATCTGGTTTGTTTTAAAGCCGTGATTGCAGTTACCGGGATAATGTTTTGAAATTTGAACTATGAGTTCTTTTTCCTTGTTAAAACCATTCCTTCTATTGTAATTCATGGGTTTTTGAAGAAAAAAATGTTGTTTTCTTATTTTGTTTATTATGTCTGTGATTGACTAATAATATGATTTCTTGGTTGGTTTCGCAGGTTCTGCAATGCAGGGTTGCCAAGTGATATCACTGTTGTCGTGGATGGTATAAAGTTTCATCTTCACAAGGTAGGTTGATATTTACCCACTTGAAGGGGTCGAGAACTCCAGTTACTGATTCATCTTCCTTTTGTTGTTTTGTGTATCTACCTTTTTATATTTTTGAATTCTTTATCTATGGTTTATGTAAAATTGTGGATGGTTTATACCCTTTTCCTGGTTGGATTTTTGACCTAAATATGTCCGATGGCGATCACTTTGCCGTACCTGCTTTTTGAACTCTGAAACTTAATACTGGTAGTTATTAGTCATGAAAGATTTTTTTCTTGTAATGAAATACCTGTGTAAATTCAGTTTTTGTGCTGTGCACACCATGTATATTATATCCTTCAGCAAAGTACCCTTTCCTCTCATATCTCCCACATGTACTTGGAGTTTTGCTACTAATCCTCAAGTTTTTTACTTTTATCTCTTCCATTGGATCAAGAACTCTCTAGTTTAAATTAACCAGTTGTGATTAGCAGATTTTTAGTTTCTGTGTTTCTTTGATTCAGTAAAATTGCTTCTATTGTAGGCTGTTAGGTGATCAAAATGTGTGCTCATGCCTATGGGGGTTGTTTGACCAAGTGGTCTATCTTATTACTCGGCTATCATAAGACTAAACATATCGCATTCTTTGATGAGTACCATGAGTTGTTCCTTAGACTTGTATTGAGAATTGAGATGCCCAAAAATCTGATCTCAATTTTGCTAAGTAACATTTTCCAAACTTCCATCATTTCCATCAACCCGTGAACAGAGTTCCTATTGTGGCACAAGAAAATAGCGGTCTATGGGGGTTGTTTGACCAAGTGGTCTATCTTGTTACTCGGCTATCATAAGACTAAACATATCACTTTCTTTGATGAGTACCGTGAGTTGTTCCTTAGACTTTTATTGAGAATTGAGATGCCCAAAAATTTAATCTCAATTTTGCTAAGTAACATTTTCCAAACTTCCATCGTTTCCATTGATCCATAAACAAAGTGCCTATTGTGGCACAAGAAAGTTGAAGGTTCAGTTTACATCTTTTAAAACATCTGGCTTGGCTTTTTCTTGAAATAAAATAAAATAAAATGGCAGCATTTTTCACCACACCTTGTATGAATTTTAATATTTTACCAAATCAGCTAGTGCTTTCTGTGCTTGATGTGATCAAATTGTACTGTATTACCTAATTGTGCAAAGACTTTCGTATTAGTCAAATTGGATTTTGGAAATATTGATAACATCATCTTATTGCCCAGTTTCCATTGGTGTCAAAATGTGGGAAGATAGCACGGATATGTGAAGAATCCTCTGAAAAGGCACTCATCACAGTATTAGAGGAATTCCCTGGTGGTCCAGACACTTTCTTGATAGCAGTAAAATTTTGCTATGGCTTAAGGATGGAATTGACTCCTAGAAACATAGTAATGGTGTATTGTGCAGCAGACTATCTTCAAATGACGGGCGAGTATGGAGAAGATAATTTGCTTTTGAAGTCTGAGAACTTCTTCCACAAGAATGTACTTCAAAACTGGAAAGACTGTATATTGGCTCTTCAAAGTTCTGATCCTGTTATTGCAAGGGCTGAAAAACTCCAGATTATAAGAAAATGTTTGAGTGCTCTATCCATGATGGTATGCACAGATCCTAGTTTGTTTGGATGGCCCATGATGATGTATGGTAGCTTACAGAGCCCTGGTGGTAGTATCCTGTGGAATGGTATAAACACCGGGGCAAGAATCCGAAGCGCAGAATCTGACTGGTGGTTTGAGGACATCTCATACCTTAGTGTAGGTTTGTTTGAAAGATTGATTAATACAATGGAAACCAGAGGCATTAGACCTGAAATTCTTGTGGGGGCAATTATGTATTATGGCAGGAAGTACTTACCGGGCCTGGGCAGGTGGAAGAGTGGCCAAAGTGGGAAAACTAGAACAGTTGCCAGTTTTAGCTTGACACCTGCTGTTGTTGATCAAAAGGTTTTGATAGAAACCATTGAGAAACTTCTCCCAGAGAAGAAGGGGAAATCCTTTTGCCGTTTTTTATTGGGACTTCTTCGAGTGGCACTGATACTGGGTGTCAGTCCAATGTGCAAGGACTCTTTAGAGAGGAGAATAGGGATGCAACTGGAAGTGGCTACCCTAGATAGTCTTCTTATTCCTGCATATTCAGATTCTGAGACCTTGTATGATGTTGATTGCGTGGAAAGGATCATTCATCATTTCATGTCTTCAGAAACAAGGATTACATCATTTTCTCCACCATCACTGGATCCAGAAACATCTCCATCATCTGAACCATTAAGAAAGGTTGCAAAACTGATAGATAACTACATTGCAGAGGTTGCTTCTGACATAAATTTGAAACCTAGGAAGATACGCTTTCTTGCAGAGGCCCTTCCAGAATCTTCAAGACCATTGCATGATGGACTATACAGAGCACTAGATATATATTTCAAGGTTTGAAATTATTGGATTTACTTCTGAAATACAACCTTCTTAGTTTAGAACGTTTCTGGTTATTTGTGGCATTTTGCAGGCACACCCTTGGCTATCAGAGAAGGAGAAGGAAGAACTTTGCAACATCATTGACTATCAGAAGCTCTCCATTGATGCATGTGCCCATGCTTCCCAGAATGCAAGGCTACCACTTAGAGTGGTTCTTCAAGTCTTGTTCTTTGAGCAGATGCAATTGAGAACTGCTCTTGCTGGCTGTCTAAATGCCTTGGATACTGAAAGTGCCCCTGCTGGTCCAATTACCATTCCTAGTGAAATGGCGGGCCAGATTTTGCAGAGAGATGGGTGGATAACAGTTGTGCGAGAGAACCAGGTTTTAAGGGGAGATATGGAAAGTATGCGGTCTAGAGTTGGGGAACTTGAAGAAGAATTTATTAAAATAAAACAGGAGATGAAGAAAGTGACCAAATCACATAGCTCTCTTAGTTCCCCTCGCTTGGTTGCCAGGAAAATTGGGTGCAAGCTTATCCCACGATCCACGGATGCCCAGCCTGATCCTGTTGACAGTACAGGACCCACTCCTAGAGCATCTGTTGAACAAGCACGCCGCTCCCACCACTCAAGGCACCGGAAGAGTTTCTCTTTGTTTTGAGAGTAACACAAGGACACAAGGCAGGGCAAATAGGATCACGGTTTTGTATCACAGAATTGTTTTCAGATTGTATGGAAAAGGGAATGCAATTTCCCCTCATCGTTAAGGTGTTCTTCTTTCGAAAATATCTGACCATTTGAAAGGGAAATCTGTTAGACTTTTCAAACCACAGGGTTATGGAAAGTCGTATAGTGCTTTTTAAAAGCAATGTGCTCCAATCCAAATCTGGACTTGTAGAGAAATGTTACACCAGATTTAGAATGGAGCCGTCATACATCATGTATTTATCATAGAGGAAAAGCGTAGTTACAGTTTGTTTGTGGTTTTTCTGGCACCCTTTTACGGCTCATACGTGTACAGCTCTGAATTGTTTTGTAAGATTGTCGAACATTGAAAATATAAAATATATCCGAAGATTCATGTTGCGTGCTTTAACTTCCATCTCAGTCTGACTAGTTTCTGTATTCGTTATGGTTTGATGTTCCAATTTGTATGTTTTCAAGTTTATGCAGTGGATAGTTTTGACGATGATTCGGTTCTTTAAAATGCGTAATATATATCAACCAATACAAGCTGCAGTTTTCTTCCTGGAACACAAGGCTTGCAGTTCTAGAAACAGAACTGTGTCTAATACACTCGGGATTTGTCTGCATCTGCAAAGCCTTTCGGCAATTTTCGAGGTTGTGGTCGATTCTTTTTGAAGATTCAGGTGAAAAAGAGCAAAGCAAGAAGTCTTTTTTTTTGGATTTGCTTCTGGCATCCTAATGGGGTGTTTGAGATGTTACGTTGATGGAACCTTAATGGGTTTTGGCGGGAAGCCAGTGTTGTTGGGGTGCCATTTTTCATGCTCATGAAGGCAAACTGTAGCCAAGAAATTAATATGACCGAAGTGGAGTACTGTTGCTAAAGAATGAGCCAGGAGAGTGCTAAGCTATCCTCAAAACGTGCCATGAATCAAGCAAAGATGAATGGCCCAAAAACACTTCAAGGAGACCTCGAAACGATAAATTTAATTCCAGAAGAAAGAAAGTAATAAAATAATTAATTAATATTCTTTGTATGGTGTTCACAAGAACGTCGCTTTGGCCGAGTGGTTAAGGCGTGTGCCTGCTAAGTACATGGGGTTTCCCCGCGAGAGTTCGAATCTCTCAGGCGACGTTTTAGGTGTTTTATTTTTGGGAAATTTCGAAAGAGTCCTGAAATTTTGGATCTTCTCTCGGCTGAGTCCTCAAATAAGTATTTTTTAATATAATAAATAAGTGGGGGGCTATAAAAAATGGAAAGAAATTTGCCTTCTTTCAAAAAGCCATTATTGTACTTTTCTACTAATAATTACCCTAATTTCCTAGATTGAGTAGTCATATAAATATAGTCCTTTTGTTTTTTAATTTCACATATTCATTTCCCCTCCTCTCCATCCTGGAAAAATCACTTTTTAAAAGCTTTTCATCCTGATTTCTTCTCCTATCATTTGGATCTCAAAAGGTACAACTCGTATATCAACTGAAACTTTTATTCCACCCTAATTCTTTCCTCCTGCGTTTCACCTCGTAC
The DNA here is from genome assembly GCA_015731905.1 of Salix dunnii. Lineage (NCBI taxonomy): Eukaryota > Viridiplantae > Streptophyta > Magnoliopsida > Malpighiales > Salicaceae > Salix > Salix dunnii. The sequence goes on along the minus strand of CM027667.1, from coordinate 9,855,553 downwards.
ACCCTTTCCAAATTCAATTAAAAAAACTCTTTATATTTATATAAATTATCTTTTGAAAAAAATAAACATATCCACAAACAAATATAAGTGAATAAATATCTAATCAATATTAAAGTTTTTCAGCTTAATTGACATTTTTTTTCCTGAATGTTTAAACTCATAAAAACTATCTTTTTTATATAAAAAATATGGAAAACAGCAATCGAGACTAGTCTTTTAATTGATTTTTAATTGTTTAAGAGTGTAGTTGAGATTATTTTTTAAAGTAATTTTTATTTATAAATACATCAAATAATTTTTTATTTTTTAAAAATTATTTTTGACAATAGCATATGAAAATAATATAAAAATACTAAAAAAATTAATTTATAATAAAAACAATTATTTTCTTAAAAAAATATTTTTAAAACACAACATTCAATAAAAAAAAAATGTTTTGAGTACTTAATCGTAAGAATCTATATAATCAAGGGGCTTTCCCCAAGACATCCTCTCTGGTTTCCGTGCTCTCGACCGCATCCAATCCCCCAAACCAGTGTTCTGACTCTTCACTTCACCCGAACTCCTAAACCTAGGAACTCCTTTAAAGTCCCAAACATGCTACAAAATGAAAACCAAACAGACGACAGACTTTACCATTTTGATCCGCCGGACAAACACAGATCCAATCGGAGACGCGAACCAGTTGTCTCCGTCGAGACAGTAACCGAGCGCTATTGAATAGCATTATTTTTTTAAAAATCATTTTTCGATAAGAAAGAAAAAAATAATGTCAGTTTCTTCGCTGTACTGTAAACTCTCCCCTCTCTCGAACTCCTTAGCTTCTAACGACTTCGCTCCGAAAACCAATTTCACCGCTAAGATTTTCAGCTCAGTCAAAAATCACAGCAACGATTCCCTTTCGCATCCAATAAAATTAGTCTGCTCCTTTAACAGTACTGCTCACTCTGTTAAATGCGCCTATTCTGATTCTACCTCCGGTACAGTTACTGACGGTAATTTGAAAGATGATCCCAGGGTTTTGGATACTGCTTCTGAGTTGAGAACTAATGGCGGGGATAATGGTTGTGGAGGTGATAGTGGAGATTCTTCTGGCGGTGGTGGTGGAGGAGGAGGAGGTGGAGGAGACGGTGGTGATAGTGAGGAAGAGAAGGAGTTTGGACCGATATTGAAACTCGGGGAAGTAATGAAGGAAATAGAGGCACATGGAATTGAGCTTCCTTCTGATATGATGGAAGCTGCTAAATCTATAGGGATTCGCAAAATGTTTCTCCTTCGCTACCTCGATTTGCAGGTCTTTTTTTCTAAAGATTTTATAAATTTAATGATTTTTGCTTTAAAATTTAATAGAAAGAATATAATTATTGTTTGAATTTGTTGTTATTATAAATCTGTTATTGCAGGGATCAGCTTGGCCACTAGGTTTTTTAATGAAGCACTGTACTATGCTGCGTAATCGAATGTTGGCCGATCCTTCTTTTCTTTTCAAAGTTGGAACAGAGGTTTGTTTCTGGTAATCTTTATATATATATAGAATTGTCCATGTGGGGTTATTTGAAGTATTCATATTATGCATTGAAATTAATATTCTTGTTGATGATACGTGTTGCAGATAGTTATCGATTCGTGTTGTGCAACGTTTGCGGAGGTCAAGAAGAGGGGAAAGGATTTCTGGTCAGAGTTTGAGTTGTATGCGGCGGATCTTTTGGTCGGTATTGTTGTCGACATAGCCTTGGTTGGTTTGTTAGCTCCTTATGCTCGTATTGGGAACCCGGCTATTTCAGGTGGGTTGTTTGGGAACATACAACAGGCATGTGCGGCTCTTCCCAGCAGGTTATATCTTCTCCCTTGAATATTGAAACCTTTTTTTTTTTTTTGCTTTAATCACCTGAGATACTTAAGCCATTTTTATAAACTTAACTTCGTTGGTCTGTTGCTAGTAAAATTCATATAGGGCTTTATTGGCCATGCCACTGGTTGGACAAGAACTTGATGGTGACCTTTAGGCCTTCATTTAGCTATTGTAGCATTCGACCACTTGATACAAAATTAAAGTAACTGTTACTATATAAATGTGATGAGAAGCATTTCAATTCAAGGGTACCACGTTGTACCATGTTGATTTCCTTCTCCATTCACAGTCTCTAATTGCAGATTCTCAATTTTGCGAATACACCGTTGGTTTTTTGCTTCCTTCACAAAGCCTCTTTTTTTGCAGTGTTTTTGAAGCTGAAAGGCCAGGATGCAAATTCTCTGTGAAACAGCGCACTGCGACATACTTTTACAAGGTACCGCATGTGAACCAAACATACCTGCATGTTCAGAAATCCTCTAAACTGATACCCCAAAGGGAGTGTGCATCTTAGTTATTTTTTGATATCTTTATTTCACGACTCTTGTTTTTGGATTGTGTTCGAACACTTGTTTCATATCTGGTTCCTGGTTTTTGTTTTTGGAATGTGTTCAAACACTTGTTTCATATCCACTCCCTGGTTTTCTATGCATCTCGTGGTACTTTTACTATTACTTTCTTCTGCTTCTGATGTACTTTATTATTGAATTTCTGTATTCAGGGTGTATTATATGGTTCAGTTGGGTTTGGGTGCGGACTTATTGGCCAAGGCATTGCCAATCTTATAATGACTGCCAAAAGGTACTCCTTTTATCTTCATGATTTCTCTCTCGTACTATTTCGTTGTTCTTCCCAAATGAATGGGCTTTGTGATGTTATGATTATATCCTCAAGTCTTTTTTCATACAAAATGTTTCCTTGAGTCCTGACTTCTAAATCATTTTAGAATGCCATATCAAGTAATTTGGCTGGTTCTGTTTTTCTATTGAAGTTTGATTTATATTCATAAAGATGTACTCTCTCTATTTCAAAAATATTTGGGTTGCCTTAAGATTGTCAGTTGTCCTCTGCAGTTGGCCTGGCAAAGGGGCCATTAAGCATTAGTTTCTCTCATTTATTTCCAATTAACAATTGAATTGTATATCATTTTGTTTTGTCTACTGAGTATACCAGGGAAATTTAACAATAAGAGTGCATGGTTTCCCATATTAGAGGAAAATCTACTGAGTAACACACGCCCCTGTTGCAGCTAAGCAACTGGAAAACATATACCTGAGAAATTTGTATTGAAAACAGTACCTTTGCATTTGAGTTTACCTGTTCTATCTTAAAACCCTTCTTTCTTTTAGCAGCTGAAGCTGCATAATAGTTCCATTTTTATTTGTCTTGCTTAAAAAATACAGTGTTCCATGACAGTGGTGTTTTTTTTTACTAAAGGTGATATTTGTTCTTTTGAATATGAAGTGCTAATTGCTTTGTTTTGTTTTTTTTTCTATCATCAGAAGCATAAAGAAATCAGAAGAGGACATTCCTGTCCCACCTCTTGTGCAAAGTGCGGTTCTTTGGGGTATGTATGTTTATATATTATTTTTTCAAACTCTTGGCTTCTAATTCGGTAACAATTGCAACTTGTCAGAGCGAACTTTGTTGGTCAGTCTATTCTTGTTATTGGTCTCTGAATTGGTTGAACTGAGGTTTTAGTAGATTCTGCAACATTTCAAACTCCATTTTGTTTTTAGTATCTTTGCAACAGTAATTTCATTTATTCTTGAGGATTACATAAGAATTTTGTTTTCAATTTTTATTTTGGCTGGATGTTCTGTTCTCCCGACGGTATTTTGATGATATATTTGTATGATTTTTTTAAAAAAATTATCCATCGATGCCTGTTTATGGGTTTTGCCTTGTTGATCAGGTGTGTTTCTTGCTGTATCTTCCAACACTCGTTACCAAATTATTAATGGACTGGAGCGCCTGGTTGAAGCATCACCTATGGCAAAACAGGTCCCACCTGTTGCCATGGCTTTCACTGTTGGTGTGCGATTTGCCAACAATATTTATGGTGGTATGCAGTTCGTAGACTGGGCAAAATTGAGTGGGGTGCAATAGTAGAAGTCGTCTCATACACTTTCTTCCTATTCAACGCTCCCTCTTACCGCCCATATAAAAACAAACTCCATGGACAGAGAGGGTAAGTACTATACTATACTTACTGGTTAAACCTGGCTTTAGTTTCCGATGAAAAAGCCTTCCGTTTTTGTTTCACGTCATCATTTGAAGCTAATTGGTTTGTTGAAGGGTGCGGTTAAAGTTCAAATCAGGTTTTTTTTGTTTTTTTTCTGGGAGGCAATTCATTTGAGAGAATAATATGATCTCCTTCCATTGAGCAGTAAATTCTTGTAATACCAAACAACCAGACAGATTGATATTTGCAAGATATTTTACTGTAGTATAATATCAGATTGATTAGTTTTACTGTAGTACTAAACATCCAGACAGATTGATATTTGCAAGATATTTTTAAAAAGCAAATTTGTCAATTTAGTTTTAAGATTAAACTACATTAAAGCTAATTGGAGATAAATATTTTTTATTTATTAAAGTCATGTTGTCTTGTATTGTTAGTTTTTTTTTTTTTTTTTGGTTGGATTTGACCAGTTTGGTGGTTTTATCAAAAAATCAATTAGGTTTTATTAGATTAATATGTTTTTTATTCAATTAAAAACTTGACTCGATAAATCTTTGATTTTTGGATTGAGTTTGGTCTATATGCTTGTTATGAAATGAATACGAAAAGTTCCCAATTCCTCGAGGCGAACATGCATTATGAGAATTTGACGATGTCTTTGTTCGGTGGGTGACCAAAAAGGCACTTGAATTTATTTAAGGTCTTCTTGCCTCCCGAAGCCATTGATGGACCCATAATTCCACCCACCACCTTGAAGCAAAGTAATGACATCTACCATGGGATCAACAGAAACCTTTTCCCTTCTTTTTTATGTATTAAGACTTAGGTTTTAAAATTATTTTTAAAAAAAATTAATTTTTTTTATTTTAAATTATTTTTTTGATATTTTAATATGCTAATGTTAAAAATATTATTTTTATGTATTTTTAAATAAAAAATCAAAAGCAACCTTAACAATTCTAACAAACATGCTCTAATCTGGCTTGTGTGACACACGGTTCGATATTAACAAGCCAAACATGAGTGGCTCCATGATAAATTTTTTTATTTATACAAAATTTCCTCCATTATATTAAACACGTCAACAAACTGGGGCACAGCTATGTAAATAGTTGGAAAACGAAGAGCTAGCAGTTTTGTTTTTTTATATTAAAATAATTTTTTATATTTTCTTTAAATATTTTTAATATCGCCATACTAAAATAATTGAAAAACTAAAAAAATAATTGTTTTGATTGTTTTTTTTTTCAAAGCACAAAAATAAACGAAATCTTGATTATACTAACCAGTATAATTGTTTTTGTAGTAAACAATCTGAAATCAAATTCATCACCTACAACAAAAATTAATTCAATTGTATAATTACAGGCTAAACGAACCTCCTAATTAAATAAAATAATAATAAAAATTATTTACAAAATAGAGAAAATCACATCGTATTAGCAAAAATAATGAAAATAAATAAAAGACGAGAGATAAATTAATAAAAGCTGCATCCTATCTCAGATTGAAAAAACAAATACTAATATATTAAACCTGGGAACTTGTTTTCCATGCTTAAAAACCGCTTCAAGGGGAAATAATTCTTGAGACAATAAAAATATTTGCAGTATGTGGAAAGTGAGATGAAAATAAAACCAAATTAAAAGAATTAGAGCATGGATGGTTAGTCTAGTCATCACGATGATGCTCTGTTAACTTGACCATGGCCCGAATCAGGTCTGTTCTTGGATAGTTTAGAAAGTTGACCAGGTCAAACTCGAGCCATCTTGGATTGCTAGCTAGTACACAACTTAAGTTACATCCAATTGGTATTTTTTATTTTTATTTTTAAATATCAGAATTTTATAACAAATTGGTCTGATAATTTATAAATTATTATTTATCAGTATATGATTGTTTTTTAAAATGATTTTAGTTATAAATATATTAAAATAATATTTTATATATTTTTAAAAATATTTTTGATACCAATATAAAAAAATGATCTAAAAACATAAAAGAATTAATTTAAAGTAAAAAATATTTTTTTTTAAAAATATTTTTAAAACATGTCCCCAAACATCCTATTAATTGATTTAACACATGAGCAAATTTAGGTCAAGAAAAAACATGGTTGATAATAAAATTTCACTTCATCAAACCCTAATCGTTAATTTGTTGATTTGTATTTTAAAAAGATAGAGTCGAACTCGGAACAGAGGTAATCTTATTTGGGTCTTAAAACAAGGCTTGTAACTTTGAATGGGAGGTTAAATTGAATCACAGTAAATAAAAGCTGTCTCCCTCAGCTCCCCGACGGTTTTTTTAAAATTTCCTCAGTCCACCTTCTCTCTCTACAGCAAAAAAAAAAAAAGGAAAAGAGAAAAAAGAAGGAATTCTTCATTTCCGTTTCTCTTCACCCTCCCTCCTTTTTGATCATCCCGTTAAATCTTCCTCTCCCCCTCTCCATTGATGCATTCAATTCACATTCGGATCTCCATTTCTTCAGGATCTCATTATCTTAGATCTAACCTCCATTCTTATTTTCAAGAGAAAGACGGTTCTGTAGTAGAAAACTGGCAATTAATTTAATTGTAATTGATTAATTAATTAATCAGCCCTCTCTAATTGTTGGATCCGAGAGGGAAATGGCGTTATCAGGCATGAGAGGACTCTCTGTCTTTATAAGCGATATTCGAAATTGTCAAAACAAAGAGCAAGAAAGACTTCGCGTTGATAAAGAGCTTGGCAATATCCGTACTCGCTTCAAAAACGAAAAGGTCAGGGTTTTCTTTTTTTTTTTATTTTTATATGTAAGTTAATCACTGTTTGGAAATAGAGAATGTTAATTTAGCACTGGTTGCTTCAACTTCTTAGTTATTAGATCATTATGAAATTATAAGAATTGTTCTCTCTCTCTCTCTCTCTCTCTCTTTTAATAATTTGTGTTTTTTTAGTGAGGTTTGGAATATTTTAAGTTTAACTGAGCTAATGCAAGTATATGGGGATAAGAGTAAGACTCAGCTCAATCGTTGATTGAGTGGGACCCTACTGATGGGTCTTGCAAATCTAATTGTTGAGTTTTTTCGGGAAGTGAATGCGGGATTTTTTAATTATTTTTTTTAAGATTAGCATTACTCATAGCATAAGTATTTAGGGCTGCGAAAGCGAAGAGTTGGTGTCGAGTGAGCTCATGCTAGTGAATGGCATTAAGATCGAGCTTCGTTGATGTTTCTGTTATCTGAGATAAATTTTTCTTTCAAGGTAACAGGCTAGAGGCTTTTAAGCTAGTGTCTGAATGTTTACTCTTCCTGTAGATGTGTACTGAATATGCATCATAGAGGACATTTCTTTTTAATTGCGTTGAAATGCATATGATCGAATGATGAGCTCGATAAGACCTAGGATAGGAAAGGATTGTGTGGAGAATGTTAGTATGTAAGAAGGGAAATGCAAATAAGTTAGTAGCCTGTCTTCTCAGATATAAGAACTCTGTCAATGTTGTTCCAATTTACCATATGCAAATTTGCGGTGCTGTAGGGTGTAGGGTAAGCTGATTTAAGATTTCAATCAAACTTTAAGGTTGGTTACTCATATTTTGGTTTTGAGCAAATCGGTGGAAATAAGAAATGCATAGACCATGTCTATGAATGTGGATCCAATGATATATGCTGGTACTCGACTGCAAGTTTAGATTGCTGTTTTGGATTAATTTCAAGATGAAGTGCTTTCATAAGAACAAGAATCCTACTCAAATTTGTGGGTCGCTGTCTTGGAGATTGCACTCAGATCTTTGAATTTCTCTGCTAGTGGGCGGGAAGCTAAAAAGTTGCATTCAAGCCTCATAAATTATACCTGGCTCACCATTTTAGACCTTGGACCAACCAATTATAGAATGAAATACCATTCTATCTATCCACACCATCAACTGTAAAATGAACAAACTATAAACTTGATTATAAAAAATGAAATATTTTATTAAGAGGTGAGAGAAAAATGATTTAGTTTTCTAATTCGCAAAATAGGATGATATATAATTCCACAAGTGTTGGTCCATTATCTCATGTGATGAATTAAGTGCACCTAATAATTTTTCGGGAAGAGAGGTTATTGTTCATACTAGAGGGTTTTGATTCATTCACTAGGACAGAACTTTTAGCAAGGATTCTGCTCATATTATATTTATATTAGAACCCATACTTGTGTTTTGATAAAAGCTCAAGGATTGTGACGGGCCTCTGAAGCTCAAAGATGTTTCCAGGTTGTGATAGTTTCATCTTGTTATGTACTTTGACTGGCTATTTTCTGATTCAGAACTTTATAAGGCCTGGTTGGAGAAATTTAAAATCACGGGGGGGCCTTTTAGGCATAAAAAAGTATTTTTGAAGTTTGGTTTCTCACATTCTTATAGGGTGGTTTTTTACCGCATCTTGTGCCTTGGTCGACATATTCTTGGTGTTTGTTCTTAATATCTACCTGAAATTTCAATGTGATTTTATTAAATTGCCACTCCATCAGAAAAATACAATCTCAAGGAATAATGGAAATGTTTTTACCTAGCTCATGTAGGAATCTATGCAGGTGCTAATTCTTGTATTTGTATAAGACAACACTCGCAGTATTTATACATCAAGAGAGCTTTTATGCATGGAGATTTTTGCTTCTTTTGGCAGGGCTTGACTCCTTATGAAAAGAAGAAATATGTTTGGAAAATGCTTTACATTTACATGCTAGGCTATGATGTAGATTTTGGTCACATGGAAGCTGTTTCCTTGATATCCGCGCCAAAGTACCCTGAAAAGCAGGTAAATGCTTTTTTCATTTCACATTTCTAATAGTTATCAACTTGTATAAGTTGAAGCATTGAAAACAATGGTTATTCTGCCTTGTTTTTCCATAATCCAAAGGATGCACTTCAATCTATAGGAACCACTAACATGGTAATGAAAGCTGAAAGCCATATAATTATACCTTCTAAATTTTGTATGATGCCTAGTGGAGGCCTTCAAGATCCTTGGAGATGATATTTTTTTATTCATTTTCTTAAATAAATGTCAAGTGTTTCTCCAAAGCTATACTTTCCATGATGTGATCAGTTTAAGCTCAAATGTACATATGTTCCTGTTTTCTTTATATTATGAAGACTTTCATGTTCAATTGGTTTTTACATCTCTGTGAATGCCTGCAGGTTGGATACATAGTGACATCATCTTTGCTCAATGAGAACCATGATTTTCTCAGATTAGCTATAAATACAGTGCGCAATGATATTATTGGGCGGAATGAAACTTTTCAGTGTCTGGCTTTGACTATGGTATGGTAACAAAGGACCTTTTTATTGTTTCTAGACTATAGGATCATATTATTAAGATGTTTCCGAAAAAAGCCTTTATCTATTTCTTTTGTTTTCTCATAGTGTCTTCCCCTCTTTCCTCTGTCTCACTCTTGCTCTATAGCATGTATTTGATTTCACAACTTTTAGACTCAATCATGTGAATTATGATATATGTCTGATCTTTGCAGGTTGGAAATATTGGTGGGAGAGAATTTGCTGAATCATTGGCACCAGACGTGCAGAAGTTACTTGTAAGGGACCAACAAAAAAAATTGTGAGCTTGACTGGCATATTTTGAAAGCTGACCCTCCCCCCATTTTTTGTTTTAGATTTCTAGTAGCTGCAGACCACTTGTGAGAAAAAAGGCTGCATTATGTTTGTTGCGCTTGTTCAGAAAAAACCCAGATGTTGTCAATGTAGATGGATGGTATGCTTTTGCAAATTAGCCATTGGACTATTATCCAAAATTACCTTTTATCTGTCAAATCAAATTCTCACATTCTCCAAATTCCTTAGGTCGGATCGAATGGCACAACTGTTAGATGAACGTGATCTTGGTGTTTTGACGTCTTCCATGAGTCTTCTTGTTGCTTTAGTGTCAAATAACCATGAAGCATATTGGAGTTGTCTACCGAAATGTGTTAAGACGCTGGAGCGACTTGCTAGGAACCAGGATATTCCACAAGAATACACTTATTATGGTATTCCATCTCCCTGGCTTCAGGTCAGTGTGTGTGTGTGTACGTGTGTATTTTTTCTTCTATTTGTCATTTCTCTCACTTTTAGAAAAAGAAAAAATGAGATCCTTAGAGAATTTGATCACCTTCAATCTAGCCTACTCAATTTCCATCATAAGTAGTAACTCTTAAATTTCATGAATGTTAGTGTTAACAATTTCTCCATTTATAGTTGACAAGTTCATGTTAATGATATTACGCAGGTTAAGACAATGAGGGCTCTTCAGTACTTTCCGACCATTGAAGATCCTAATACTAGAAGATCCTTGTTTGAGGTCTGACTATTCTCAAGGAATTTAATTTGACCTTTTCCTTAGAGTTTGTGCTCCTAATAAAATTTAACTGATGGTCTCAGGTCTTGCAGCGGATACTAATGGGAACTGATGTTGTAAAAAATGTTAATAAGAACAATGCTTCGCATGCTGTTCTTTTTGAAGCCCTTGCTCTTGTAAGTTTACTGCTCAATTAAGCATGTTGGTGCATCAATATGTTATATAGAACAACTTAGATTTTACTTGTTGATATGGTTACAATGCTATTATTGACAAGCATGCACTCTTGGTTGTGTATTGTGGGAGCAGCAACCCCTTGTCTGATTTTGTAGAAACTAACCATAGGCACAAAACAAAGAACATTATAAAAGCTCATTTGGATGCTCAGTAAGCATCATTTCATTTATCTTGAAAAGAGAATTTGGGTGTTCAAGGGGAAATGAAACAAGATCTCAATGCAAATTTTATTATTGCTTATGTAATAGCATAATCGAACATATATTTTATGTGTTGTGTGGATACTTACACTTCTCTCTTTGTCTCCCTCGCTCTCCCCATCATGTGCATGTGATTAAAGAAAGAAGAGGATTTTGAAGGAAAGAACTGCCTTTAAGCTGATGAGTTTTAGTGCTTCATCACCATTTAAGCTTTTGGTATTGGGTGTCATTTTGAGACCATCCTTCTTAATTGCCTCTCTACTTTGGTTGGAAATGCTTGTGACTTGGTTCCTTCCCTTGCTTTTAAGTAAAGTTTATAGTTATTTGAATATTTTTGAGGGACCTGGTGCTGTGTTTTATTTATTGAGATGGATGATGGATTGACAATGGCGGGGCTTAAACTCGAGGTCCCACCCTTCTAACTTTGCAAGAGTACCAATGATTTGCGAGCCTATTGGTTATGGTTTCTGGATCTTAATCTCCTTTTCTCAGGTAATGCATCTTGATGCTGAAAATGAGATGATGTCTCAGTGTGTTGCCCTCCTTGGAAAATTTATAGCCGTTCGTGAACCAAATATCCGATATCTTGGCTTGGTAAGTTGTAGAGATGTTGAAACGTTATTTTTTTAGCAACTCAACAAACTTACGAATGTTGATTGATGTTGAAACTTTGGTGAGTAAATTTAATTACTATTGTACACTACATGATTGTTGCTCTGCTGCAGGAGAATATGACACGGATGTTGATGGTCACAGACGTGCATGATATCATTAAAAGACATCAGGCTCAGATCATCACCTCATTGAAAGATCCTGACATCAGGTTAAATTTGATTGTGGTGTATTTTTCAAATGTTTTTTTTTTTTAATGTTGTTTCTGATGCATATTTGTGATTTACTTTTCTTCTTTGGTTCCTTTTGAGTATCTCATGACAATGATTATAAAAGGGAGGGCATCTTAGCCACAAATGTGGATCAGATGCATGTGCAGTTTATTGAATATCAAATGTTTATGAGGATAAAACAATTGAATGCTCACCCAAAATGCCAGCTGCTTCTCTTTAAAGTTTAGATCAAATATATTCTTCAGACTTACTTTAGCTGACTTCAAATTTTCCCTCCAGTATCCGTCGTCGTGCTCTTGATTTACTTTATGGTATGTGTGATGTTTCAAATGCAAAGGACATAGTGGAAGAGCTGTTGCAGGTATAAATCTATGGACAGATGTTTTGATGTGAATTTAGTTCACAATTCCTTTGGAACTCTTTATTGGTCTACGTTGGGCACTGAGAATGTGCATTGACTTTTATCTGATGTTCAGTATCTTAGCACGGCAGATTTTGCAATGCGTGAGGAGTTGTCTCTTAAAGCTGCTATTCTTGCAGAAAAGTTTGCTCCTGATTTATCTTGGTAAGGAAGCTTTGCCCAATAAGCTATAGGGAAATGTTGGGTATAGTTGCAGTGAAAGCATAATCTCTGTATCATTTGGACATAGGTTAGAGGAAATAGAATGGACAATTGTTCAATTTAAACCACAAACATTATTGGCATTTACCGTTGAAATAAGTTGTTGAATATTTTCTTGTGTTAAAAAAACATGCTTGGAAAGACAGGTCTCCTTAGCTAGCAACTGCCTCATAAGACTTGAAATTTCTTATAATCCCTGGACATAGGTTAGAGGAAATAGAATGGACAAGTGTTCAATTTAAACCACAAACATTATTGGCATTTACCGCTGAAATAAGTTGTTGAATATTTTCTGGTGTTAAAAAAACATGCTTGGAAAGACAGGTCTCCTTAGTTAGCAACTGCCTCATAGGATGTGAAATTTCTTATAATCCCTGGTTTCATATTTCTTGTATGATGTTTGTCATATTATTCTTTTAATATTAGTGGCAAACTATTAGATCTACTTCCATGAGACATTGCAATGAAAGCTATTACAAAATAATATAAATCATATCTTGGGGTCTCATATAACAACTTAATTTTTTAGGTGAGATGAGTTCTTAACATGATATTAGAGCCTTGTCAACCTAGCGGTGACGAATTCAAATCTCACCACCCTCATTCTATTTTATAAAAATCAAGCACAAGGTAGTGTGGGCCTGTGCAAGCTTCAAGGCCAAAAGGTTTTTACTTAAGAGGGTGTGTTAGAGAATAATATAAATCATATTCTGAAGCCTCACCTAATAGCTCAAACTTTTAGATGAGATGGTTCCATAATAAAAGCATAATCTCTTTATCATTTGGACATAGGTTAGAGGAAATAGTATGGACAAGTGCTCAATTTAAGCCACAAACATTATTGGCATTTACCGCTAAAATGAGAAGTTGAATATTTTCTGGTGCTAAAAACACATACTTGGAAAGACAGGTCTCCTTAATTAGAAACTGCCTCACAGGACGTGAAATTTCTTATAATCCTTGGTTTCATATTTCTTGTGCAGTGTTTATCATATTAATTTGTTCATATTAGTAGCAAACTAATAGATCTACATTACCTGAGACACTGCACTATCTTTTCTGCGTTATAATAGTTTAACTAGATGTAAGAATTTCAGTGCTGATGAAACCTAAAACAGTGGTAGTTGCTAAAGCTCATGGCTCAACCATTTGTTGATTGCCATTTCCTGTTTAGCATGACTAGATAATTTGTTTATTATTAATCAGAAACACCCAATATCTTTAATCAATGTGTATTTTAATTATTTATCTTGAACATAGGTACGTGGATGTGATCCTTCAATTGATTGACAAGGCAGGAGATTTTGTAAGTGATGATATATGGTTTCGTGTTGTGCAGTTTGTTACAAACAATGAAGACCTACAGGTAATTAAAATATCCATGGTTTAAGCATAATGAATCTTGTTTATTACAGAGACCTCGATCTAGAAATTTGTAACTGAGACTTGAAACATTTGATCAGCCTTATGCAGCAGCAAAGGCCAGAGAGTATCTTGACAAGCCTGCCATACACGAGACAATGGTCAAGGTGTGCAGTTCTTAGCTAACACCTTTTGACACCATTACTAGTTTGTTATTACACTGATACAAGAATGAATGGAGATACGTGACTCTTTTTTTGTTATTCATGTGGTTGTAACAGGTCAGTGCATATCTCCTTGGAGAGTACAGCCACCTTTTGGCCAGACGGCCTGGGTGTAGTCCAAAGGAAATTTTTAGTGCCATACACGAGAAGCTTCCTACTGTATCGTAAGAACACCTAATCTTTCCACGCCCTTTTTTGTCAAACTTGTGTTCTGTCTTCATCGGTCATTTATACAAGTAATGAATGTGTCTGCAGAACTACTACCATTCCAATTCTTCTTTCCACATATGCTAAGATCTTGATGCACACTCAACCCCCTGACCCAGAACTACAGAAACATGTCTGGGCAATATTTAGCAAGTAAGATTTACTTTGGTCCTCTCATCCTCTGTGTTAATTTGGTATCTGTTGGTTATTCTGCAAACCTCTAAAACTGTTTGGTATTGTCATAGATATGAGAGTTGCATTGATGTTGAGATACAACAGCGAGCAATTGAGTATTTTGCATTAAGTAGTAAAGGTGCGGCTCTAATGGACATATTGGCTGAAATGCCTAAATTCCCTGAGCGCCAGGTAAGTGTGTTTACTCAACAACATTTTTTCTGAATAAAGAATCTTTCTAGATCACCATATGCAAGTTCATCAATGACTGTAATTAAGGGATTCATCTGCATGCTGTTGTAACTAACTGTTTCTCTCTTTGAAATTCAGTCTGCATTGATTAAAAAAGCCGAGGTTGCTGAAGTAGATACTGCAGAGCAAAGCGCTATTAAGTTGCGGGCGCAGCAGCATATGTCTAATGCTTTGGTTGTAACAGACCAGCGCTCTTCTAATGGGACCCCTCAATCTGTTGGTCAGCTTAGTCTAGTAAAGATTCCCAGCATGAGTGGTGATGTGGGTAGTTCTTGTGTAGTATTTATGAATACTGGACTTTTGCTTGGAAGAATGTTTAAACAATTTCTGAGCTGCGTTGGGGAATCTGTTTTATGTTTATCTTGACAGGAGCATACTACAGCAGATCAAGAATTGTCCCAGCCAAATGGGACTTTGGCTACAGTAGATCCTCAACCTCCTTCAGCAGATCTCCTAGGTGATCTCTTGGGTCCACTGGCAATTGAAGGCCTTCCTGGAGCTGCTGTCCTATCTGAGCCAAATGCAGTTTCTGGACTGGAAGGGGTTCCAATTCCAGCAGATGATGCAGCAGCTATTGTACCTGTGGGAAAGGATACAAATTCTGTGCAGGTATGCAGTTTCTTATAGTGCTATTGTCTATTTAGTCTAGGAAATTTAGATGTGAAAACTTGGAAGTTTTGTTCCATTTCAGATTGTATGTGCTTTTTATTGGGTAGGTGGATGACTTCGCTTGAGTGCTTCTGAATGTTAATGTTTAATGCAATCCAGTTCTATCTTAGCTGCTGTGCATTGGCAGATTTAACATGACTTCTATGGTATTATGATTCTTGCTTCTTACGAGCTGATTTTATCCATGATGATTGCAGCCAATTGGAAATATCAATGAAAGGTTTCATGCTTTATGCTTGAAGGATAGTGGTGTTTTATATGAGGATCCAAACATTCAGGTACGAGTTTCCTGTTTCCAAACAATTGATTTTCTTGGTTAGATGCTTAAGCCATTTCCCTTTATACATTTAAAGTTGCACCTACAGTTTGTGAAAGCTTCTCCAAGAACTGCCCTGATTTTAGCATCAAATATTTTGCAGATTGGTATTAAAGCAGAGTGGCGAGCTCAGCATGGACGCCTTGTCCTTTTCTTGGGAAACAAAAACACTTTTCCACTTTTTTCTGTTCAGGCTCTGATATTACCCCCTGTGCATTTAAAAATTGAACTCTCATTGGTACCTGAAACAATTCCTCCACGAGCACAGGTAAAATGCTTGTAATTGTTAACTGGACTTTAGTCACTACAGGGCACCTTTTTTGTTGTTATTTTTTCTTCAACTATAGTATTCTTTACTCTTGTTGTATAGGTGCAATGCCCGCTTGAAGTAATGAATCTCCACCCAAGCAGGGATGTTGCTGTTCTTGACTTCTCGTACAAGTTTGGTACAAACATGGTACATTATATATGAAATGTGTTCCGCGTTGCTAATCTTTGAAATAGCTAATTTTTGGCTGCCTTTTATGTTCTTTACAACTATCTAATTTTTGGACTCATTTGTAGGCCAATGTCAAGCTTCGCCTTCCAGCTGTTCTTAACAAATTTCTTCAGCCTATTACAGTGTCTGCTGAAGAGTTTTTCCCTCAATGGAGATCACTTTCAGGGCCACCATTGAAGCTTCAAGAAGTTGTATGTATATTTTTCCTTTCCGTTGCAATATAAGTATAATTTTTGTTGAGTAGAAAAAATCTTTCCCTTTCAGTTTGCTATCATTTCACCATTTCATCTGGTATGTTTAATGGTGATGGATATAGCTGTGTCTTATGTGACCTAGTTGGTAGAGTAGTATATTGAAGTCTTGCGGCCATAACACTTTTGACAGGCTTTCACGAAATTGATTTTTCTTCTTGTGTGCTCATGCTTGCTTGTTACACTGTTCCGGTGCTATTTTTAACTGATCACAACTGCTGTTAGATCTTCCTTTCTCAGTCATGCTAGGAAGTTATGTGATGTGTTGTCAGACAACTTTGTATCTTAGTCCCACCAAGATTTCACAGTGAACTAGAGTTCGTTTATTGAGGTCCACAGGTGGCTACACTAGAAGATAAATAGAAGCACTTGGAGAAAAAGAAAACAGAAAATACTCAAAACCAAAGCTCTCTAATTAAATGAAAATACTCATAATCTCATTATCCTAGTGGTCAGAAACTAAATAAGAAACAGAAATACAAATACAAATAGGAAAAAGAAAAGGAAAACGAAAACCATAGACTAGGTTGTGTTATTGAAATTGCCAAGTAAAAAATCCTAATAGACTAGGTTGCAAGAAGTCTCAAAATTCCACTTCCTTGGTGGCATCAATGTGGTCAATATTTGCCTTTAGAGGATGTAGCCTCGCCTTCTCATTCATATTTTTCAAGGATGCCTAAAAATCTAAACAGTCAATCTTTGGCTTTTTTGTCTCATTAATATGACCAGTTGCAAGTTCTGTTGCCATTTATTATGTTGCTATATCGTATCCCTTTCCATTGATTGACATCATCATATTGTATTATTACCCTTTTAATGGCACAGGTTAGAGGTGTAAGACCATTATCTCTAATTGACATGGCAAGCATATTTACCAGCTTTCAGTTGACAGTTTGTCAAGGGCTTGTAAGTGATTCTCTCTTTCCATCTTATTTCCTAGTTTTGAGTTATATAGCAAATTGTTCACTGTTCTGTTTTCTGTTTTAGGATCCAAACCCCAATAACCTGATTGCAAGTACTACCTTCTACTCAGAGAGCATCCGGCCCATGCTTTGCCTGGTGAGGATTTTTGTTTTCTTTTTATTTGAGCTAAATAAATGGTTTTGTAATTCTGTTGCTGTCTGGTGGATTTGTTAGAGGGTATGTAATACGTGGGTTGAAAGTATCTTACCTTTTTGTGTAGTTATAGTCCGTTTCAGATTTAGAGTTGAAAACACAGAGTGAAACCTTTTCCAAACAAGTTGCTTTGCAGAATCATTTGTGAACTTTCTCTTTTTCCCTTTCACAATTAGTTCCTTCTTGTTAGTTTGCAATGCTGATATTGTTTGAATTCCAGTGTTGGCTTGAAAGCCCTCTGACAGTCTCTTTGAATTTTATATTTCAGATTAGAATTGAAACAGACCCCACAGATCGAACACAGTTGCGGATGACAGTTGCCTCAGGGGACCCAACACTAACATTTGAGTATGTATTTGATGTCCAGGCCGTGTGCCACTAGTTTATCAACCCACTCTTTTTAACTACATTTCTCTACCTTTTCCTTGCACAGGCTGATGGAGTTTATCAAAGAACAGTTAGTTGGTATTCCAACAGCACCGCATCCACCTGCACCAGCACCACCAGCTGCTCCAGGAGCTCAACCAAACACTCCTGCTGCTCCAGTAACTCAACCAACCAATCCTGCAGCTTTGTCAGATCCTGGAGCTCTGCTGGCTGGTTTGCTGTAACATTGAGGTGATTGGCATGTGAAGATTTGTTCCATACACTCTTGTAAACTCGATTTATACATTCGGTCCACCCATCTGTCCTCAAGAGGTGGATCAGGAAACTCACAAGCAAGGGCTGGCGGAATCCAGGGTGAGCTAATTTTGATCTACTCTATTATTCAAATTGAATTCCAGGGGACGGCCTGGATTTTGAGATTCTTTTGCACTCTTGTAATTGTGCTTAGTGAGGTTTTTCTTTCTTCCCCCCCTTCCATTTCTAAATTCTATTTTGGGGCGGGGGTTCTTTTTTTTCATTTTTTCCTTGAAAAGATCACTCCTTTCTCTTCCCAGTTTTACTGGATTTGATTTCTGTAAAATTTGACAGCGCTGTAAGATATTTACATGAAGTAGAGTTGTAATAGTTTGTATCTGATTCTCAATGCATAATTATATTTTCAGCAAGAGTTACAGGTGAAAACTTAGGGAATCTTGTTTTTTTCAGATTTTGTTTCGTGCTTTTCTTTATTCAGAAGTTGTGTGCTTCGGTATGTTTGCCCTCAGATTTGTACTCCTGTTTGCTATATTTACTGTTTGACTTAAGTATTTAACTTAATACATAAATTAATATTCTAAAATTAATAACTCAATTAAATGAATTTGTTTTCTTGACCTGGGATCAAGATGGTAAATTAATAATTAGTTAAATCTATAAGACAATATATTTAAAAAAAAACAATATATATGATTTGATTTGGAAGGTTTTGTAAAATAATACTCTGTAAGAGAAGAGAAAATTATGCAGTGTAATTTTTGTTTTGTGTGAGATGGGATTTAATACAGAACTATCATCTTTAATTTTTTTTTTTTTATGTCCTCAATTATGTCACTTGACAACTTTAAAAATGCCTTGTTTCTAGCTGGATAATTTAAAGACACCCAACAATTCTATATAATTATTAATTAGATAATATTTGTACAAACACAGTGCACAATACCTTCAATGTTAATAAAGAATACTTGGACAAATTATTTTATTATTAATAATTTATCAATTAAATAATATCTCAATTAATTAATTAATTTTCATGGTCCATGACGCGGTTTAATTAATATCTCAAAGTGGTTTAATTCCACTTGAAATCTTTAGATGAATTGAGGAAAATGGAACCCAATTTCACCATATCCTCTTCACTCCGGTATAACAAATAGAAATCTACTCACTCTGCATGTCCCATTCATTCATGGTAGCCACCGCAACCTGATCGGTTCTTGATCTTGCCATGGCGATACACAATCCAAAATTTGACATACCCAAACACATAAGAGAGCGCGGGTCTAATTTTCAATTCATTACCATAATTAAAATCTATCATATGGGATCCTCAAATTTTGAGAAAATGATTGGCAGTGGTCGACTGGAAGCAAGAAAGAATTAACCAGAAAAGTTGGTTTCTCGTTCAATTGTTCAAGGCACAATACTCAATTGAAAGCCAATGTTTTTCCTTCTGAATAATGAGCAACAAGAGGTGGGAAAATTACTTTATAATAACGACAATGCTCATGTTCGATGATCTGCTACTCATGGGAACGAATTGTCATCCGAGGTTGACCACTTATAAACCAATGACTCGGCCCGGTTGAAAAACCAGTTCAATCACTCTATCTAATTGAAAAACAGACCGGCTTAGTAGCCAGTTCACTGACTGAACCAGCCGGTCTGGTTTAGTTCTGATAACATTGGGTCGGCGTATTGTTAAATCATTGAAGGCAAATTAATCAACCGAAAGCCAACATTTTCTCCTCTCTTGAGAATAACAGGGAGAGACGTGACGAATTAAACTGACATGCTGTACTGCTCCAAGAAGATACTTGAATCGATACCTAGCTATGATGGTAATTTCCGATTTGTAACATGAATTCCATGCTGATATAGGAAAATACCCTCCATAAGAAAAACATGGGAATGCTTTTTATTCAGGTAACTGGGAGCATACTTAAGAGAGCAAGCAATAAAAGAAGCATGCATGTGTTCGTACAAAGGACAACACCCATTCACACATTAGAATAATGATAAAAACAGATATATTACATATAAAACGAGTGAAGAACTTGATCGTCCGAGAAGGTGATCAGAAATCAACCTTTGGTTTGGCCTTGCCTTTGCGGGAACTGCAGCACACCAGATTGGGGGAACCTGAGCCGTCAACGCATTGCAGTAGCACACTTGATGGTAGTCAGTGTGAATATTACTTTCTTTAATTTACCTAATTATAATTATAATTCTCTGTCGATTGTTTTGACTGAAAGAGTTTTTATATGGGTCTTAGGATGCTTGCTCACTCACTGGCTGTATCTTTGTCTCACTCATTCTTAAACCAGTTAAGTTTCCTTTTCAAAACACCTTCAAATTAGCCCTGGTATATTTACAACGGTCATAAGAGAAAAAACATATTACATTTTAACCGACCTCATGCTATATTTCCTTTAACTGGTGAAGCAGCCTATAGTCCAAGCAACTCTCCCCCACTTCAAATTCTCACTTTCTTGTTTCTCAAGTCATTGTTAATTCACTCTTTTCTGCCCATCATTTCCCCCCCTCCCGAAAACACTGTTGTTAGTAGAGATGCAAGAAAATGCAGCGTCCAGGTCTTCTACCAGGTTACAGGTCTTGCCCCTCTGATCTAGAGTTAGTCGTTCATCATCTTGACTAGAACGAGCCTGTCTCCTGCACTGTAGTTGTCAAATATTTTGATCTTTATATTAAGTATCCCTGGGAAATCTGGTGCTTGTTTGGTTGAGACAATTTGGTTTGTGTTAGAAACATGATGCTATTTACCCTTTAACTCATAAACAGGTTTGCTAGTCAACCTGTCACCCCTAGGAATGTCAACAGAAAATTTCCAGTGAAATTACGGTTATGTGGACCACCATGGTTACTGAGGCATCATAGCTGGCTAATAATACTGTTGGCTATTTTTGAAAAGAAAACCATCGATGCCTTAAATGCCTAATTATCATCTAAACATACAGCTTTTAAACGGATAATGAACTGCTGATTGAAGGCAATTTTACATTATCCACCAGATATTGTATTCTACCTGAGAAAAGATGTATTAAGATCCAAAAATTTGAGGTAGGGATTAAAATTTTCAATTCTACAGAAAGCTAAAAGGCCAGTTCTTGATCAATCATTGAGAAGGAAATACAGATACTAGCATTCTAAAAATATCAATTTCAATCTATCTCAAGAAACTTGTGATTTAACTTTGATTATACATGCAATACAGTCAGATAAGCGTACGAAAAAAGAGTTGCTTATCTCTTCCTATTAGGGAAAATATTTTAAGCTTGTGAAGTAATTCACTCCCCAAGTAAGAGTGCCAAATCAAGAGGACTACATTGGCAAATTATCGCAGCTAATTCTTGAAAGAAAAAAAATCTAAATTTCAAACCTGAATGATTAAGTGGGAGGGAACTTGCGATGAAGCATCATGTTGTACCAACTACCAAAACATCTGAACTAGAAAGTGATATCACCATGGCTCTTTACAAAACCTTCTCCAGCTTTGACAATGATGAAGCATGAACTGGTTCATTGTCATCTTTACTTCATAAGGCACAACCTCAGCGCAAGCCTGCCTCACAAGAGATTTTTCAACTGCTGTTCAATTTAAAGCCCCGTCCAACAGAGCTCTGAAGAATCCCGCATGACAAAAAAATAAAACAAAAATTTGTAGGACAAAAGCCAGCTACTGCCACTCTCGGCAATTACCACACCTCCAGCTGCCCTCTACAGGTGAAAACTCAACCCAAGGAGAACAATGGCGGTGCAACACTATGCCACAGATATCACAAGAGAGATCAGGAGATGGTACCAAGTCAGAACACATCTTACAAGGCATTGTGTTAGGAGCTGATTCCATAGATGCATCACAAGATGTGTCCATTGTATGTTGCTTTGGGAACTCATGCGCTGAAACTGCATGGAACTGATTTTCACAATTTCCCTAACCATTCCCAGAGGCTTCAAATCCATCCAACTTGCCACCATCATCAGGTGCCAGCAACTCCGTAAAAGAGAAATATGTTTGTGGTTCAAAATCCATATCCTTGTAGTTTACATCTTCACAATCAATCATCACATCTTCAAGGCCATTGCCAGAAACATCCCATTCAGAACAAGATATCTTCCCTTCACAATTCATGGCACTGTTTGTTTCAAGAAACACGGATGAATTGGCATGGTATATATCAGTCCCACAAATATCTACAGCATCTCCTTGGCGCTTTCCTTGTCTTCTGACTGGAAGCTTTTGCTGCCCTTGTCCAGCAAAGTTACATTCCAAATCCACTTCAGGATTCTGCTCTGTAATTTGGTAAACTCTTGAAAGAGAGATAAGAAGAGGATTGTCATCCTGTATGAACATGTTCTCCACAGGTAACATTGGAGTAGTTGGCTCAAAGTCTCTGGATTCAACAATTGTTCCAGAGTCTTCTCCTATTCCTTCCTCCAATGCTCTCGTTTGTGGCTTCAAAGCCTCTGGCTTCTCATATCCATTGTCAACCCTGTAAGGACAATTTGGTGATTTTATCCTACGACACCTACAGCACTTGAAGCCTATAACATCAGCAAGTTTTGACTCTTCAATTTCAACAGCTTCCGCATGAAACCAATCTGCAGAAGACAAAAAGAACATGTTTCATAAAACAAAAACCAACCATACTTTTCTACTTAAAAGAGGAATTGCACCTTCAATGTGCAGAAGGCTTACTTGAGCAAGTCTTGCATTGGATATACATCAGATCACAATTATAATCCTTTCTGCACAGACTACACACTGGCATTAACCAGTTTCCATTTGGACTAGCCTTTAATAGAATGCTTTTATGCCTGAAATCAATTCCTGTATCTTCATAATTATTCTTCCTCCATATGACACCCCAATTACGTGATCTACTCTCACTTTTTGTTGCCTTACTAGAAGAGGAAGTAGCTTGTTTCACTTCAGAACAATTATCCCAGGTTCTACTTTTGGTTTTAGTTGCCTTACTGGAAGCTGAAGTATTTTGTTTCACTTTAGAGCAACTCTCCTGGGTTCTGACAGACACTGATGGTTGATTATGAAGTTTAATCCTTGTGTCTTTTGTGACTGTCACTGCAATATGATGTCCTTTGAAGGGAAAGGGACTGTTTAGAGACTCGTTACTTTTTTCATTATAAATAACAGCTCTGGCACTGTAGCATCGCTTGCAGGTGACAGAAAACTGAGCTTCTGTATTTGTATAAATTCTTGAACTTACAGTACAGTCCTTGTGACAATAACCTGATCACAATATAACACAAAAATGGAACCATTAGTGCAAACAATCAAACTCTCCCAATCGCTTATATAGCCAAGGAAAAACACAAGAGCAGATCTAAAAGGCAGCTTAAAGTTCCCAAGAACATGTGAGCATACTTGTCGGTACTATCCAAGAAAATAAAATAAAATAAATCTGTTCACATTTTGTTTTTCAATTTGGAGTATGTTGCATCCCCATATTATTGTATTCATTCCCGATAAGATCTTTTCCATCCTAAACAAACGAAGCACATAAACCTTATTTCTGCCCTCAATGCAGTTCAAGAATGAAAGAATAATGCTGTATTCTATGGTACTTAGCTCCTGTGTAAGGAATTGAAAAAAATATTACAATCATGAACTCCATCCTCTTTTGCAACTTCCAGATCATCCTGCAGTCTGTTTGTAAATCTGCTATGAATTAAGGCTGTAAGATATCGAAACAGCATTGGCTTACCTTCTGATTGCCCACTTATGGTAGCATTTATAATTCAAAGCCTAAATTTCTCAAGAAGTTTCTTAAAACTTGATGGTAGTTAGCTATAACTATAATTACACGCTCTAAGCACTGTTAACATTAAAACAAAATGCAGTATGTTTAGTAATCACAAGTGTCATTGTACATTTGAATGCAGGCATCTAGCACCCTCATATGAAGCAAAGAAGTAGCCAGTTTTAACAGTTCAAAACAGCCCCACAACATTTTGTGTGTTTTTTTGAAGCAAGGGATGTTTGCTGCACTTTAGCACTTTTCAAAGTTCTCCATCCCAATTTTCCACTGGGTCCTCAGATAATTTTTCTCTTGTGACTGTACCATGAGGGATGGTCTTTTCTAAATTCAAATGAATGGGATGGGATAATTTTAAAGGTGACTTAAGCAGTTACAGATGAAAGAGACAGCTAAATACTAGAGCACAGCTGCTGAATCTGACGATAACCTGAAAAGGCTACAGGTTTGCTTTTCCTACAAGTACAGGCACAGATTAACAAAAGATTAACGCAAGTTTAGAACACATTTTTCAAAGTTCAGAATAAAAGATAGAGCACTTTGCAACATATTTAAGAATAGCAACTTAGTCATAAGCATACCTTGGCAAGAACTGCATGTGACTGTATTCCTGAAAATCACACAGACAGAAAGAATGACAAGCTCAGGCCAAGTTGCAGTGAATTTAGAAACAAAAACAGAATAAGTATAGGATTTTACCTAATCAGAACATCACATTGACATGAAGCACAGGAGCACTTGTCCAACTTATCTCTCTTAGAGGCAAGATAAGAAAATATATCCCGGCGGGAAGCTCTCAACTGTCTTCTTTGCAAAACAGATAACTCATTTGAAGGCTTCTTAGGTGATGGTGGAATGACATCTATGCTTTCTTCAAAATCTTTGATTAAATATAAAGGAACGTGCATTTCAGAAAACCAGTACTTGTCCTTTCCATCTTCAGTTTTCTCAATATCAATTATATTCTTCATGATGCGGGAAGGAAGATGCTTTTGGTTCCCAAAAGCAATTCCATACCTAATCTTCTTTTCTTCAAATTTCTTATCACAAATGACTGCATTTCTAAAAACAGATGCCTCAGTCTCTGAACCTTTTCCATCCTGGAGGTTCTGCTCAGGTCGAACAAGATCACTCCATCTCACATGATAGTCTAGGTATCTAACCTGATGCAAATTCCAATACCATTTTCACAAGTTGGACAACTAGAAACTATTATAGACAAATTGCTGTTAGACAGAATATGCCAAACAAAAGGGGGTGCAAGAAACAGATTATGAGATCAAACCTGAAGTGCAAGTTGTGATGCATTCTTACTCCTTTCAACTGCAGCTCTCCAAATCAACTGTCTGCTTCTATTAAGAATCTCTGAATCATCAGTGTAATGGATACCAGAAATCTTCCTCGAACCTCCTATGACACAAACAAAAATTCCAATTTTCATATTTCCTCTGTTTATAACAATTACTAAATGCAGATAGGGTATCAATGGAACTTACAATAATACAAAATATGCAACCAAAGCAAAAGGTTATGGTTTAATTATTTTTTAGAGAAAGGGGGCAGAAAAGGTATAAAAGAATACCTTGCCTAGCTGCCCTTTTAACCATTGACTGGGGCAAAATTGCTTTGTTAGATACAATCCTTAATAGGCATCCCCCTCGCCACCAGACAAAACTTTTATCATGGCAACCATCAGCAGCAATGTCAATCGCACCACAATGTTTTTGGTGTCGTTTCCCATTCACTCGTCTTTGCGTGGTTCCAGTAATACTTGCAGAACTTTGGGTCACAGAAGATTCAACCAACCAATCATCCATGGCCTTGACCCAATCCCCAGAAAGAGCAATTAGGCGGATATTTTTCTCAAGCTGCAAATAAACACCAAGAGGTCCCATCAACCAAGCTAAGAGTCTGACATACATTGTGATAAATAACAGACATTTAACACACACATAGGGCAACTCAAGAAATGACCAACAGCCTCTATGGTTAACTAGGCTAAAAAATTGGACCAACTTAATAAGCATGCATGAAATAAAATAAACATACTTCAAGCAAGGGCTGTTTTATTGCACTATAACTTGAAGCATCTTCCACTTGTTTACACCACTGTTTTCGGTGAATTGCGCTCAGAAAGGGACCGACTGTAAAACCACATAAAATCTCCCCCATGCATAAAATGTAAGTTGCTATGCTACAAAGACTTCCCTCTCCATTCATAATTGGGCTAAGTCCACTGATTATTTTTGAGACACTTTTAGTAGCAGTCAAGGCAGCAGAATTTAACATGCACCCCCTTTTTTTGCTGGAGGACTGTTTGCAAGAATGACACCAACCACACCTCTCTCTTGGCACCTCCACAAGCTTTCTTTCAGAACCTGGCCAGAAAAAACGGGAGGCTGCTGTTGAAAAAGCTTTTCCTTGCAATAAAATGTCAGAAATAGCTTTCCTGCCATTGCCTGATTTCTGAGTCTCTAAGTGGCTTTCCTCAGATAAAAGAACATTGAGATTAGCAGCAGCTGAGGCAGCAAAATCCCCATGCATGTAGTGA
Organism: Salix dunnii; assembly: GCA_015731905.1. Lineage (NCBI taxonomy): Eukaryota > Viridiplantae > Streptophyta > Magnoliopsida > Malpighiales > Salicaceae > Salix > Salix dunnii. The sequence goes on along the minus strand of CM027667.1, from coordinate 9,829,222 downwards.
TTTATGTAGGCATGAGGTTTGAAAAACGTTCCCACATAAGAACAACTATTTGTTGAATTTCTCTCAACCATTTCAAGGCCTGGATGATTGCCGTCCTCGCTTTGGGAAAACACAAAAGCTGGTAAACAATTTCCATTTCCATTTTCAGTACAGTTGCCAGCACTGTTTGCTGATGTGAATGTGGCAAGTTCTATTGCTCTTGACCTGTCAACCCAGCTTTGCTGGGTTGCACCAGATGGATCAGCAAGCTGGTTAACCGATTCAGTAGACTCCAGTTTAATCTGCTCATGCCGCTTCATGCTCGTAAGATGGCAATTTCCTGTTCTTGACATGTCACCGTCACTCACAATGTATTGTGGACCAACTTGAGCCGTTGCATCAAGTGAGGTATCAAGACATGAAACAGCTACAACATCTGTATTGCTTCCATTTAAACTAACTGCATTCTCAGCCACAACATTGTCTGGAACTTTATGGCTTTCCTCACAAAAAGGAAGGGATATAGTAGAAAATATTGCATCTTCCTTGACAGGTTCTCTATCGAAGCCTCTTTCATTTTCCAAAACTGAGGAAGTGCTTTGTGGTATATTCCAATGCTGTACAATTGCTTTGCAAATCTCTGAGTATAATAATCTATGTTGCATGGATTCAGAAAGTGTTTGCAAAACCTTTGGGATGTCTGTCAGATTGTAGTATCTGAAACATGGTTCTCCACTAGCAGAAGCTTTCAGCCTGGAAAGAAAATATGAACAGGAAATCAAAAGACTAAGAAGCATTGTAAGAAACAAGATGCTCAAGGTCCTAAACACAGAACCTAAGAGCTACTTTGGCTGTTTCAATGCCACTTGTTTTGCAAGTAAAATGAAGCTTAGGTAGGTCATAATGCATTTAAATAATATTCAAAAAATGGAGGGGAAGGGGAAAACATACACCAGTAAGTGGTTGCAAGTACCCATGAAAACTTGCTCATACAAATCAATTCCGAATACTTCTGCTCCTTTATGTGATGTTCTAAGTCTAATAGTAGGTCCCAACTTGTTGATGGAGCACTCTGGACAATACCATGGGCCTTTAGGTATATACATTTTGACAACACCTATGCATCTTGAATGATATGATGACGGGCATCCATCACAACAAAGCAAGATTCCATCCATGCCACAGAGGCAGCATTCATCCCCATTCTGATCTACATCAGCATCAGATGCATTCCCGTCCCTTTCAGTACCTTTGGAGCTCAAATACTTTGAATTACTGAAAGGCTTGCTCCCCTGGCTTCCTGCAATGATATCCATGGTCTCCCTGTCCTCACAAGCTGAAGTCTTGGAACATCTAGGATGAACCCTTCTTGGTCCATTATCAGGTAGAATGGCTGTAACAACATCAGGATCTAGGCCAACTTCTGGCTCTTCACGAATATCAACTTCTGCTCTTAGCTCCACCGAATCCAAGGCATCATCACAGAGGATCTGCAGAATCATCAACTTCCTACCCACTGGCAAGGAAAAATACTCCCTCTTCCAAAGATGATCATAAAGCCCTTTCCACTCAGCTCCATTTGCATATCCCATTATTGTAAGATAATGGACCAGATGAACAGGCCATGTGAGAGGATCAAGCAAGCGCCAATCCACGCTCCTTCACATAAGGGGTGGAAGATAATTCCATAGATTAATTAGCAGAAATTGGATAAAAAATCAAACACGGCATCACATACAAACACGTGCATATACCACCCACATCTATGCTCAAGAATATACAACACAAAAACAGGAAGTGGGATTAAGTATACATGCTGGATTTTGTACAGATGCATGCAAGAGCAGTATCCCATCAGAACATCTTTTAATGACAGCTATAAAGTAAACTTTCATCCACTGTTGTGAATGATCGAAGAAAGTGTATCGAGTTTATTATACTGTCACCCCACCCCCCGAGTAATTAAAATCCTCGCAAAATCATTTTCACAAAAACTATGAAATTACGTAAATATTACAAGATTGTCATTAATTTTCGGTCATTGAAGAACTCTAATAGGCAAATTAAGCACCAACACTTCTATATATACCTCAAGCATTTTGATGCAAGCTCAGAACCATCTGAAGAGAGTGCTTCAAGACGACGTCTCAATACTCGCATCAAAGCAAAGTGAATGGCACCCAACAAAGTGTTCTGGATTGGGCAATTTATCGCCCCCACCAAATCATCCAATGTAAAGGGGCTTAAGAAAAGACAGATATTAAATGACCTCAAAAATGCATACACGGAAAAGAGATGTGAGACAAACTCGTCCGGCACACGAATACTCCCTGATGATGAAGGCAATTGAGGTGGAGGGACAACTGGAGTTTCCACTTCCATTCCCAAATCCCCAACACGCACATGCTCACATGAATCACTCGAGGAATCCGCATAATCCTCATCATGCAGCCCTTCATGTTCAACCGTCAAACCGCCACCCAACTCACTCAACACTGATTCCTCAACCTTACCCACCTCGTTTTTTGAATCCGCCACTTCCTTCTCGGCTTCCACCTTCCTCTTCTCACTCTTTTGCAAGGTAAATTCATCTAGCTTTTCCCTTCTAAGAGCCAATTCATCATCGAAATCATCATCCCTTAATACTATCTTACGTAACTCACCACTCTTCAAATTCTCGCAATCCCCGTCTTCATAATCCACCCTGTACAACCCAGTATCATAATACACTATCTTCCCCAAAGAAATCACACTCTCAAACTCTTTCAACACATACCTACCCACTAATGGCATCAATCTAAAATCCAAAGCTTGTTTTTTCAAAGCACTAGCTACTAATTTCTTATCTTCGCTCTCCTCGTTTAGCTTCCGCTTTTTCGGTCTACCTCTACCCCTCTTTTTAACCTCCCTAAACTCCATTGTAAAATCACAATCGAATCTAACCAAACCCTAAATACCTAAAAATCCAATGCACAATGTCAGTAAATCACAAAAACAATCATTCAATAACAAACTCGATTGTATCTTTTCGTGGATCAAAAACTCGTCCAGGTCTAAAAAATCAGGGGGGGGGGGGTAATTTTTGAAACAAAAATAACAGAAATCGATGATTAGAATTTAAATTTATTGCTGTGATTTTAAGTTTACGGAGAAAGCCAGGTTATCTTTGTTAGGTTTTAGCGGTCACCATTGAAGACGATTTTGAGGATATTTTAGAGAGAAAGGTGTCTTGATAAGGGAGAAGAACGTTATCTCTATGCTATGAAATAGTGATTAAAAACAGATACCTAAGTCGGGTTATGTGTGACTCGGGTCCGAGTTTGACTCAACTGAGTTGTTTTGCACTCGGATTTTTCTTTTCTTATTTACGTGTTGACGTGGATTTCTTTTTGCCTTTTTGAAATTAGAGAGATTGGGGCGTGGGGAATGGTATAGTGGAAGCAGCCTTGCGGCAATAGCGTATACCCTCGCTCTTGTTTTTCTGATTGCATTTTATGATTTGACTTTTATTTTCATGATACCATAGCAATTTCTACAGGTTGAATAGAGGGTGACATGTCGGAGAAACATGTTTTTTACTATTTTTATTTCATTAATTGAAATTGCAGTGCGTGATACGTTGTTGTATTGTTCATTTATTTTAAATGGTTAGTTAAATGGTAGTCAATGATTTCGTGCTCTATTATTCTATAAAAAATTTAATTAGTGATTTTATTAATTGGTGGGTCGTGTTTGACATGTATAAAATATCATTTAACTCTCCGGTGAGTATTATTTCAAATAAAAAGTGATAATTATTAAAAAAATAAAAAAATAAAAATACATGTGTCGCTGAAAGAAAAATTTAACCACCCTCCAGTGGAGATCACATTGGTTCTTTTTATATCCCCCGGACTCCTCTGTTATTTTAAGGTAAAAGAGTTCATGTTTTGATACAAATTAATCTTATTAGAATAAAGTATTTGTTAACTTTCAAGATAATTTATTTTTTTATAATAAAATATTTCAAACTCATGATCATGTCAAGAAATTTGATATTCTTTTAAAATTAAAAATAATATAATCTCAGTGTCAATAATTCAGATAAATCATCAAAAACTCGTATATTTAGACTTGACACTCAATGAAACAAAAAATGACGGATTCCAATGCTTTACTTGACCATCCCTTCAAATGATATTTACCAGCAAGAATAATAAATACTGATACATCAAATTAGTTTTATATAATTGTGAATTAAACTCATACCTACCTTTTGTTCTAGAAATAGTTTTTGGCTTTTTGCTCTAATAAAATTTCATTTAGATTTTCTTGCTCCGATTTTTACTTTCCTAGTAGTGATAGATATATAGTTATATACACACATACATGAGCGAGTGGAATATTTGAAATACGGTACATTGTATTTTTATTTTATTTTAAAACATATTATTTTTTTAATATATATTTTTACTAGTAATATTAATATATCAATATAAAAAAAATATAAAAATACGACACAAGTTCAACCACCCCACTAAAGTGAGTTTCAGTCTTCACGTCCCGGGAAGGCGGGCTATTGACCATATATGAGAGCGGGGCTCATTAACTGGCTCACGGCGTGCTGGATAGCGAAAGCAAAACAATCACACGAGAAACACATGTGCATACCTGTAGACAAATACACCCTCTCGACAGCGAAATGCTTCAGCAACCGCCCGCCTAAATATTCAAACCATTTAAAGTTTATGTCCATAAAAAATTAAAAAAGCAAGAATCTTAGAATGCACTCGTTGTGACAACGAGTTGACTCGGAGTTGCGCCCACTTCAGTTAAAAGGGACAAGAAATCAAGGTCGAAGCACTCGTTTTTTTTTTTGCAGCCTTGCCTCAAAGGCTCAAAAGGAACATGAAACTGGGCGAATTGGCGGGAACATCTTCCACTTTATGACGTATCCCGCCAGGACTTTTAAATATAAATGGAGAAATGGGTAGCGGTGCAGCTACAGTAAAAATTGTCCAGGTAAATATTAATCATTCTGTGCATGCACAGGGCGTGTGATTATGAGGTGTTTGTTACTGTTCTTTTTTTAAAAAAAATTGTTTTTGTTTTTATTTTAAATCATAAAATTTTTATATCATTTTTTGATATAAAAAAATTTTAAAAAAATAAAAATATATTATATTAATATATTTTTTCATAAAAAATATTTTAAAAATAACTATAATTACCATCTTAAACATTCACTATGTCTGTGTAAATAATTCAACAAGTGAGATTTAGATTAATTCACCTAGGTCTGTTGATCAACTTGACCGGTTCTATTGTTGTTATATTCCTTTTTATTTTATATATATATAGTTGATAGATTATTGATACAGCCTTTGTGCTAAAATTACTTTATATTTTCTAAAGTTAGACCGGTCATTTTTACTTGAAAAAACACTCGTGAGTTTTTTCTAGCCTCTCGGTTATTCTGATTTAATAATATAAGAAGATAATTTTATTAGCTATCAAAATAAGCAAGTATTTTCCAGTATAATATGTCCTTACATATATATAACAGTAATACAACATTGTGCATAAACTATGAAACTATCCCCCTCCTATAAGTGTTTTTCTATGCAGTTGTTGTAAAATTATTTTTTATTTTATGGCTTTTTGAATAGTATGTATATATTTTTTTATTAATATGCACTCAAACAGTGAAAGCCATTTTGAAAAGTTATTTTTTATATTATTTTAAATATAGTGCAACTAGTTTATATGTAATCTAATTATGCAATTAATTATATAATTAATAAGAGTAAGTTATATAATTAAATAGTTACTTTTAAAAAAATCTTCAACAATATAATTATTAATTTTGTATATAATTTTTTACTTTCTTGTCGAGGTATTTTTTTATATTATTTTAAATATTTTTTTTCTCTCCTATTAAGGTATTTTTGAATAAAAACAAAAATAATTATTTTTATATAGTTACATTATTTTCTACTATACACGTATATATATACACATACCCGTTCCCTTTCACACACACACATACTCGTTCCCTTCTCCCCGGCCCCCCTAGAATAGCTCGTCGTCGCCGCCCCTTCTCCCCCGGCCCTAGCCCTAAGCACTCCATTTGCACACAGACAGCTCCCCCCAAGGTATGGCTGTGTGTTTTTTATTTTTTGGCTTTTCTCTGTAAATATATAAGAATGACTTCGAAGGTAAAAAAAAAAAAATCATTTTAGCTACTTGAATAACTATTTTGTTAGAGACATGAAAAAAAACAACCAAAATAAATATCTTTTTAGATTAGTCGTCATAAAAATACTTTTTAAAAAATTTGTTCTTGCCTCCTATAATGGTTTTGCCGCTGGACTTGTCCTAATAATTATTTTTTAGGTAGCTGTCATAAAAATACTTTTTTAAAAAGTTATTTTTATTTATTTTTAAAATTTATTTTTAATATTAACATATTAAAATAATATGTTGAAAAACAAATCAACTTGATGTAGAAAAAATAGATAAAGAAACATTTTAAAACATATAAACAAACATATTCTGAATAAAAACAAATGTTTAATTATTGTGTCTCGGTAGAATTAATTGCGTGTCTGTTACTACAATGCAAGTTTTTTTATTTTTTTTTATTTTTTTCAAATCAATTTAATTGTTCTTTAGATAAGTATACTTTTGTATCACTAACCACCACCGTCAGTTTCTAACCCTTGAGAAAATTAAAATATTAGACGTAACAGATCTACAAGGTAATTATTTAGGATTATTATTTTAAAAAATATTTTTTTGTTTAGAAATATATTAAAATAATATATTTAAAAAATATTATTAACATCAATATTTAAATGATATAAAAATACTTATTTTTTATTTTTTATTTTAAATTAATTTTAAAATACAATATGAAACACCTAGATCCTCAAGCATGGTGTGCTATGGATTTCTTTCACCACGTTACGAGTGTAATACCTCACCATCGTGGGCCATGGATTTTTTTCACCACGTTTGGAGATGCATGCCGAATTCTTTTTTTTTAAAAAAAAAACATTTTTCGGTTTTTTTATTTAATTAGAATATTAAAATTATTAGTTATTCTTTAAAAAATATCAATGCTGAAAATAGCTTGAAAAAAAAGACACTATGGGTGGAAGTTGTTCTTGCCAATTTGCCTTATTTTATGTCTGCTTTTAATTTTTTTTAAGGAACAAAGTGTATATCTAATATTGTGGTGTAATGTGTTTTTTTTTCAAAAAATAATACATCAAATTTATTTTATTTTATTCTTATATTCTTTTTTTTTTAAATATTAACATGTTAAAATTATTAAATACTAAATAAATATTTTTACTATTTTTTTAAAATGAAACTAAATAAATATTTTTACTATGTTTTTTAAAATAAAACTTTCTTTTAAGATATGAATAATACTTACTAGCATAATATCAACACTCATAGAGCAAAGACAAAAGTGTAGCTAGGTCAGTTTAAATTTTGAAGCTTTGTTTGTAAGTGTATTTTAAAAGTGTTTTTGAAAAAGAATGAATTTTTATTTTAAATTAAATATTTTTTGTGCTCTTGGATTATTTTTATATAATGATGTCAAAATTAATTTTTAAAAAATAAAAAAAATATTATTTTAATATATTTATAAACAAAAAATACTTTAAAAAATAATTTCAATTATACTTTTAAACTAAGTCAACTTAGTGTCACAATAAATTTTAATCCTTACTTGTTTTGATTTTTTATAGTTTACATATACATATACATATATATATATATATATATATATATATATATATATATATATATATATATATATTAAATGACATGTAAAACATCAATTTGATTTTTTCTAAGTAAACAACTTTTAAGAATTACTTGAAAAACAGAAGTTCCTCATTCACATGCAAATATAATTATTTTGTTAAGCTACTTCCAAGTGTTAAGATAATATAATTATTTTGTTTTATTGTTTATAAAAGGTAAAATAATCTATTTATTTTAGTCTCTATTTATAGACACACGCAGATACTAACCTACTTTTTTATTATTGATTTTCTCATTTATTTTGTTTTAATTGCTTAACACTAAGTACGAGGCGTGCGAGGACTCCAACCTCTAAGCGTCGGCTATCATTGTCTCTTTAAATTCTCAAAAGCATTAAAGAGCTGTCAATAAAATGCATGAACGACGAGCAATCGATAGGTTTGAGACTTTTTAGAAAAACTTGAACTACGAACAGAACTGTGATATTTCTATATTTACACAGTGACAAAACTATAAAAATAAAGTCTTTTAAAATATATATATATATATATATATATATATATATATTTGATAAATAGAATTTTAAATAACTTTATTCTGTAAACGGGAATTTAAAAAAATATCAATATAATCTTAAAAGATAATTAACAAATATAATATTAAAAGGCCGCTCTGATCGTACACATATAAAAACCGAGTCAGCCTAAAAAAGAAAGAACGCACGACTCCGAGACATGGAGATGGAGTCCGAGTCTGCAGTCCTGACGGAGCAACGCCGCGAAATCGAAAAGGCCAAAACCTTAAACTCCGATCTCGAATTCGCATTCAATCTCCAAATGCAAGAAGCGATGACAGCCTCCCTTTCCATGACGGCCTCGACATCCTCCCTTTCCATAACGGCCTCGACATCCTCCCTTTCCATGACGGCCTCGACATCCTCCCTTTCCATAACGGCCTCGATATCCTCCTCCTCCACCCCCAAAAATGAAGAAGCAGAAGTAGAAGATTTCGATTGCTGCTCGACACTTTTCCTGGAGAATATCGAGAGGTTGGAACAAGAACGCAAGGACCGTGAAGAAAGCGAGCATCTAATGAGAGAAATGAGAGAAGATCTGGACCGTCGTATTCACGATCAAAATTTCGCCACCAAAATCATGAACATACCTGACGATGAATGGGAGGAATACGGGGATAATTACGTAGACCCGTTCGAGAATGGAGAGAGGGTTAGTTTTTTCAAGTTGTTTTGCAAGGGAGTGGAGAGTGAAGAGAGGATCAGAGATATGAAGGTAATTGTGGGTGGAATTGGGGTTGCCATTTGTGATTCTAAGGATAATTTGATTTTCGAAGTTAGCAAGGGTATAGATGTTGGAGCAGAAGGTAGTAGTAGTAATAAGAGTTGTGCAGGGGTTTCAGTGGAGCTCCAGGCTTTGATTGAAGGGTTAAATGCTGCTTTTGCTTTGGATTTGAAATACCTCACCTTCTTTGTTGACCACTCTATGCTCTACCAGTATGTAAGTGAATTTCACTCTATTTTTTCCTATTATTATTATTTCTCTAAAGATTTTTTTAATGCTTGATTTTAGTTTATTTGGATGGTTCATTCTTTGAATTGTTTGGATTTGTTTCGGGTATGATTTTTTCAAATCAAATTTCTTACCACTAATTGCACGATAGTTCTCATTAAAACCGGTTAAGTTCTTACCGATAAGCTAAACAAGCTTATTGGGCCACTGAGCATTAAGCATATCTTCCTAGGAGCTTTTCATGTTGCCAAGAAACTTTTGCTGTTATAATCTTTGGGTGTGTATGCACTGGTTTAATAGTATCCTTGTGCAATTAGCCTTCGGAATTCAATGTGACAATGTTACTGTTGGTTGTTTTAAGGCCTCCTTTTTCAGGATGCTACTTTGGCTGGATTGTAATGGACGCCCTTTTTTTTTTTTTTTTAGATCCTAGCCAAAAGTATGGCTGCTTTCAAAACTATCCACAATGTGACAGGAATGATTCTGGTTACTGAAATTTCGAATTCAAAGGCCTAACCACTAAGAAAACCTAGATCCTATCTGGTTACTGATTAAAGAAGTCAGCAAATAGCTTCCTCTTTCAACTGTTTAGTTACACGGTCAAATTGCAGAGCCAGAGATCAAATTTAAATGATTTTGTGCTTTGCGCTGTCAGTTAACCTATCACATGGAACTTGAGTGCTGGATCCAGACAAGCATTTAAGCAAGTATAGTCTGCAATATCATTGTTGTGGTGTGGTGTGGTGTGGTAATATTTTATTTTCCTATTTGCTTCAATTGAAACTTCCTCTCTCTGTAATTCCTAACTTGAAACATTCAGTCCCCTGTTTTCAGCAAAGCTAAGTCAATTGCAATTGTAGTTGCTACTCATTATTGTCAACATTGGCATCTTCCTTTTCAAGTCTCATAAGCACCTTGGCTATTGGATGGTTAAAACTGTACCTTTACGCAGGTTACGGGAGCTGTTCAAACACAGAACAGTAAGATTTCAACCTTGGTGAATCAGGTGTCTCTTCTTCAGAAAAAGTTTGCAGATTGTAAGCCGTCCCTTGTAGCTTGCTCTGATATCAAGTTTGCATTTAGATTTGCAAAAGACGCAATAGTTTCTCAGATCACTTGGCCGGCAGATAATGGCCACGGCAAAAGGAAACTGAAAGAGACCTGCGTAATTTGCTATGAAGATACAGCTGTAGATCAGATATTCTCAGTTGATGGCTGCTTTCATAGATATTGCTTTCCCTGTATGAAACAGCATTTTGAGGTGAAGTTACTTGAAGGGACAATGGCTAAGTGTCCTCATGAAGGCTGTAAATCTGAAGTTAGTATTGAGACTTGTGGGAAATTCCTGGACCCAAAATTAGTTGAGATAATGAGCCAAAGGAAAAAGGAAACTTCTATTGCTGTTACAGAGAAAGTTTACTGTCCATACCCAAGATGCTCAGCATTGATGTCAAAAAGTGAGGTGTTGGAATATACAAATTCTTCATTTGTTGGTGGTGAAAAATGTGGAGCCAGGAAATGTGTGAAATGTCATTTCTTTTTCTGCATTAACTGCAGAGTTCCATGGCACTATAATATGACCTGTTATGATTATAAAATATCAAAACCTAATCCCCGCACAGAAGATAAGATGCTTGATAGTCTTGCAAAAAGAAAACGATGGCGCCAATGTGTGATGTGCAAAAATATGGTGGAGCTTGCTGAAGGTTGCTATCATATCACTTGCAGGTAATGAGTTCCATCATTTACCGGACACCCGTTGCTATTTTCACCGATTTTTTCTTAATTGAAACTTAGCAATACATAATGAAGCACTTATCTACTGCCTTGTTTTTGTGAAAATATTGTTCTTTGTCTATAAACATTGAACTGGTGGAAAATGGTATGGTCACCTATGGTGGGAACCCAGCTGTCACCTATAAAACCCAGCAGTCTAGCCCTACTGCAGCAATTTTTTGCTTCTTGTTTATCGTTATCATATTTTGATACTGCCGGAATAAGAACTCATGTTTAATAAGGTAAAACAATTTTTGCTTTTTCCTACACTGTTCTATCTTCATTTCTTTCCTGTTATTTGTTCTGACAGATGTGGATATGAGTTCTGTTATACCTGTGGAGCGAAGTGGAAGAATAAGAAACCTACATGTAGCTGTCCGATCTGGGATGAGAGGAACATCATTCGAGATAGATTGTAGAAGGCGATGATCACGGTTGCCGTGACATGACTAGATTTTAGGCTGATTTTCCTCTCACGGTTTTTGTTCATTTACATCGTAGAAAACCTTCGTTTTGTATATATATGCTTCCATGTGTGAGTCTCAAACCTTGATTCTCCCTAAGGATTTCCAAACCTTTGAATTACGGAATTTGTGCTTTAATTCAAATTCTCAGCTGATTATACGGGTCTTTGATGACCACATCCATACACCAAGCCATCTCAAGTCCTTGTCCAGTGGCAGCGTTTTGAAGTAACTCTCGAAGTAAGAAGTTTATTTAATTTACATATGAATTGTACCATGAGAATGATGAAGTATGATAAAAAGACAGATAATCGATTAAAAAATATAAAATTATTAGCTTAAGTTTTCATCTAAATAAACAAAATTTGAGTAAAGTTTGAAGGATGCATGGCATGTTTTCGACCTGTACCTTGCTCTGCAAGTGACTTAATTCATGGATAGCATTAGAACTTCATAGATTTCAATGAAACCCGACAGAATAATTTAACGGGTCGGATTCTGGTTAATGAGCTCATCAACCGGAAACCGAACTGTAAATTAACCACCAGAATCACATACTCTAACTAGCAAAACACAGGGGGGAGGGTTTTGGGTCGCGGATACACTACCTGCTTCGACGCTTTCTGGTTCTGCTACCGTAAGCGCTTACAAAATCGTAGTGCTATTATCTCTTTGATAAATATTGGATTAAATATTGAAAATCATTATTACTATGCAGCTCCAGTGCATCAAATGCAGCAATATTACAGGGTTGGAGTTTTTGACAACTGTTCTCAGAAATGGAGTGATTTGATTGACTGTTTGACTCTCAAGAATAAAAGATCTTCTGAAGCCCAGGTCTCTCTCTCTCTCGACTATTGCAAAGCTTTGTTTAATTATATTTTCTTAAGCCTATTAGAATTAATTAAGGGTTCTCTAGCAAATATTTTAGCACTATGCAAATGATTTCTTGTCTTGCTTTTTTAATGTATTTTTTTCCTTAGTTAATTATATAACCGTGCTAGTGGAAATTGTACTACAAAGAGAAGAAACACGCGGTGTCGGTGTCGGTGTCTATATGCTGGCTTATTCCACCATAAATTCTGGCTTTGGTTTGCTAATTTTATCCCCGTCGTTTGATATTCTTTAGAACAGGGCACGTTTTTGCTGTTCCGGGATTAGGGTTGTATATAATGAGTAGAAGTTGACATTGGCATAAATGATAATGAGAACCATTTGTTCGAACCAGGTGCATATATGGCACATAGCATTTAGTGTCGGATTCTGTGACTCTGTAGAGAGGGACAGAAGATTTCGATGGAGCTTACATTGCATATATGATGTGTAGAGCTTAGCATAGGATACTGCACCTGTATGCATGGCGAGGGGAGAGAACTTCAATGGAACTTGTGTTTACATATATAATGCACTGAGCTTAGAAATTGCAAGAGAGGGAGAAAGAACTTCAACGGAGACATTTTTTTTGTTTTCGAACCCCCGTCTTTTGTAATTGAAGTCTTTGCAAGATGGTGTATCTGGAATCTTTTGTGAACTTCGCGTTTTGAATCTTCCCAAGGTTTCGGTGAGTCAATGCAACAATGCTGGTCTTTTAACCAGTGATTGGCGATACAAGGTTCACGAGTTCTGATTAACTTGCCAGAGTTGACTGTGAAATGCCGGAAATTCTAGAGAGTCGTGAGAAAACCAACCCCTGCCCCTGGAAGTTGCAGGCACCCGAGCAAGCATCAGTGCACCGGAGAAACCTATTTGAAAACAGGGGACCGAATGTTTCAAATTATAAAAATAAAAATAATTTTTTATTTTTTATAAAATCACACAATAATTTTATTTTTTTATAATATATTTTTTATTATTTTGATTTTGATGTTTGTATTTTCAACATATCTCATAAACTATATTAAAGAAATCACTACGGGAGATGAATAGTACAATAATTTGGCCATGCGGTAGTGGAAATAATATAGATATTAGACCGAAAAATCCGGTATAAATTAATATTTAAACCAAGAAATTTGTCTTATTTTTTTTTTACTGTGACGAAACTTTTCGGAAACAGCTGAAACAAAACGAAATTTACAATTATGATTAGAATATTTCAATGAGAAATTCTTGCTTTTGCCCTTGACTCGTTGTCTAGAAAGCAAGTTCGGGTTGTTGTTACTTGTTATCAGGAGCATAGGCCGAGTGCTTGTGAGTTGGACCAGATCATCTGCTCAGTGGGCCGGTCTCAATTCAGACGGTGCCAGTAAGTAGAATCCTGGACTTGATTGTGCTGGTGGGCTTCTCCGGGATGGTAGTGCAAGTGGTTACATTGATTTAAGGCAAATTTGGGATATTGTTTTTATATAATTGTTAAATATGGCCTGGTGGGTTGATTCTGAAAACCTAAATTCAGTGCAAGTGGTTACTCATTCCGCTGATTAAAAACGTCAAAATATTTAATATTGTATAAATTATAACTTCAGAATTATATTTAGTATCTACAAGATATGAGTGCATTGGATAATTAGCCAGCTTGTAAATTATAGTTTGTTTAATCCATTGAAAAGATTTTTTTTTCCAGCGATAAATATTACATCTTTTTCCAGTCATTTTGGGAAATAAAATCTCTTAAATATAATAAAAATTAAATTTTAATTATTAACAAAATTATTATTTTATTACTAAATGCATCAAAGATATTTGTTTTTATTTTATTAATTAAGGCAGATTCTCTTCCCGAAAACAAAACAAAATAAAATAAAAACCAGTAATAAATATTATAACCGCTATATATGTCCTTTTCTAATAGAAGATCCAAAATACCCTCTTATAATATTTCAAGGAATCAGTTAAAAATAAAGATCAGTTTTTTCTCCATGATATATTATTGCCTAGTAATCACAACATAATCCCAAGGGAAAAGAAGAATTCTGTCAACACTTAGGTTTCTTTCATGGCGCCTTTTCCACAGCACCATTGTTGGTTCAAAATCCCTCTTCTTCTAAACCCCTTAATTTTATTTTTTTTATAAGTGACAAAAAAAATTATCTTTTATTTTGTATTTTCCTTTAACGTGTGTTTAACATATTTTCTCTCTTTTATATAGTAGTTACAGATTGCATGGAAGAGAAGAACATGATAGTTTCTGATCAGACTCCTGTTATATTAACAACAAAGGATCATGACCCACCAGGCAACCAGGCTGTGCATAAGGTGGCAACTGGCGGTAGTGATCACACTCTGGAGCCAAACAACCTTGGTGGTGGTGGAACAGGCTGCTCTGGAGGTTCAGGCTCAGAGAGCGTTGTTGAAAACACCTTGAAAAGAAAGAGAGGGAGAGGGAGACCTAGGAAACATGATGTGGGTGCAAACCTAGTATCATCACCGCCTCTGTCTCCGCCACCAGGCCTTTCCTCTTCTCTCTCGAGTTGCGATAAACGGGGTAGAGGGAGGCCCCGTGGTTCTGGTAAACTTCAACTCTTGGCTTCACTCGGTGAGCTCTCAAATTATTCACTATCTTTTACTGTAAGGAGAACTAGTTGGTATTGCGTTGCTCTGTTCCTTTCATTTATAGGTTGTATTAATGTTCAATGGTTTGTTTGTTTGTAATTTTTTTCTCCTGTTTCTCATGTGCGAAAGTTATCTGTCCTGTAGTAATCGTAGTTAGGTTGTATTCAGATCATGGAGTGAGCTGTGAATTAAGAATTCCTTTCTTTGAGTTTAAATTCTTTGAAGAATGTGGCAATAAGTGAGAAGGAATAGAATCCTCTAGTTTAATATAGTGTTTATTTGTGCATGTTATCCCATATTTTCAATCCCATCTTCCATGTAATAAAAGAAGAAAAACCATGATTTCCTTCTGTGACAGTAAGCTAAAATCTTTTGCTTAATATTGTTGAAGGGGATTGTAAAACTTGATTTTAAATCAAGATGTGTGAATTTCTGATACATTTTATTTAATTTTCTTTTTCGAAATTCTTAAATTGCCACCCCCTTAAATGTTTTCGAAATTGTCTATGTAAAGGTGGTTTCGCTGCAGAGACAGCAGGAGGAAGCTTCACCCCTCATGTAGTGCCCGTGCATACTGGAGAGGTACCGTAAAATATGCGAGGATTAAGTTAGTTCGCCTAGTCTTTTTGTATAATTATTGTGCTTCTCATTGCTTGGCCTGTGTCAAGATGTTTTAATTCTCTTTTTGGCTTGCAGGATATTGTTACTAAGATACTAGCATTTTCTCAAAAGGGTGCTCGAGCATTTTGCATTCTTTCTGCTACTGGTGTTGTCTCGAGTGTAATTATGCGTCAGCCCAGTTCTTCTGGTGGAGTTTTGAGATATGATGTATGATATGATCATACCTGGAGAAAAAAAAACTTTCTTTATTTTGTTTCTTCTTCCTCTTCTGTTTTCTGATGTGCATTCTCGTTAATTTTTAATTTCTTATAGGGCCCCTTTGAAATTCTATCTCTATCTGGAACATTCACTTTAAGCGAAACAGGAGGTTCGAATCGCAAAAATGGCATGCTGAGTATTTCCCTAGCTAGACCTGATGGCCGGGTTTTTGGTGGTGGTGTTGCAGGCTCTTTAATCGCAGCTGGCCCTATTCAAGTTGGTTTTGCCTATTCATTTTTCTAAGAAAGCATTCACTGAATGTTCATGTCTCTTGTCTACAGTCTGTTGTTTACAGAATACAGAGTTCAAGGATTTATGAATTTTCTTTGCAATTGAACTGTTTTATATCAGCTTGTTCGTTCTTGGGAACCTCACGCTATATTTGTTTTGATTTACCAGCTCATTATGGCCAGTTTCAAGCAGAACATCGGCAAGGAAATTAAGAGGAGGCAATCAGCCGACCCCCCTACAGCTCCCAGTCTGCTTGCCAACTCCCATATGGTAAGGGTTCCCACACAAATCGCTGGAACCACAGATGCAGAAGATATCTGCACCACACCAACATCTGCACTTTCGGAACCAAGAAATGAAGAAGCAGGTAACACAATTATTTCAGACCAACAAGCAAATACTGATTCTCAAAACAGTAGTGGTCAAAATATCCTGCAGTCCCAACAGCCCATTCCAGACCAGACAGTATCTCCAGATGCCAATGTTGGAGTCCCCCGGTTATGAAAATCTATTTATTTATATATGCGATAGTTCTTAGTAACTACCAACTGAGATTTTGGATTCGTTTTCTTCTTCTAATCTAATACCTCTTATTAGATGAGAGGAATCTTGTTCTTGCAGTTGCATGCAAATATATAATTGAATTGAATCTAAATTCCCTGAATCTTGTTAGATTTGAGTCATCTGTACATCTCTAAATTTACTCGGCGAGCTATATCGGCACAATATTGAATGTGTTTTTTGCTGTCAACTGTGACACAGTTGTTTCTGATTCCTTGTTGGGAGATTGCTTCGTGTAACAGGAATACTGGATATGGCTAGTTCCTTACTTTTTGGAGCTGAGAAGGCTCTGTATTAATTAATCATAAAGAAGAGTATCAAGATATAAATTTGCTACCAATACTGTGAGCCAACATGCCATTTAATCTAATCAAACATTAGCAAATAACCTATAAGTTTTGGCATCCAGACTTATTTGTCTTACTGCTGCAACCGCTGCTATAACCCCTACTGCTGAGAAAACTACTGCAATAGTCACATTCAACCAGAAAACAATGCTCCTCTTCGATGGCTTGAATGTCAAGTTGAAGAAAACAACTGGCAATATGAAGTCTAGAGGGATGAAACCAAAAGCACCAATCAGCGAATTGATATCTCCGAAGAATGGAAGCATTGCTGCTATTGTAGTTGCTATAATGACAGACAATGACCTCGAGACTGCCCTGGGGATTACATTTCGAGCAGAGAATTCTTTTCGCTTGGGGTCTGCAAAGGTGTTTTCGAGTACTTCATTTGTAGGCTGCAGGTAAACCTGTAGCATACCATGTAGTTTAAGTTAGTATAGTGCAAATTTAGGAACAGAAAGAGACAGAAAGGAGATGTTCATACCACAGCAACTGCTGACAGTTGGAGAATGATGAAGATGTTGACCATCAAAACAAACCATTCAGAGACGAAAGTTTTCCCATCAGCTAAGAAGTTGCTAATTACTAGAGGTTCTGAATTTTTGCCAAACGCCCAATAACCAGAGATGGAAACACTAAAGAAGGTAAGAGAAAGTACAGTATAGCAAATACTTAATCCCTTGAACATCTTCCCTTTCACAGGTGGTGCTACTGTTGCCTGCAACAAGAAATTTTTTGTGCACTTGGTTAAATTATCTTCTCCTATTGAAGTTTGCATTGAAAACTGAAAAAGGATCCTAGACCTTGACTAGACCGAGGAGAAACTTGGTCTGAACGAGCAAGATCTGGCATTAAACAGATTGGGAATTGGGCCAGCCCGTACCTGGATTTCTGGGATGATCCCATTGCCGTATGATGTGGCAATGATAGCAATGGCATTAAACATACCGAAAAGGCGATCTTGTGTGTCTCCATTTAGAGAATAGTCCTTTGGTTCCTTGGATGAAGTTCCTAATAATAATAATAAAAATAATAAATGCAGACTAATAAATTATTAACTTTCTAGATTGCTGAAATGAGCATTGTTCATTATTTTTGCTTACCAATATGAATTGAACCACCGGTGGCACAGGCACTGTAAGCTAGGGTTAGAACCAAGGATACCAAGTTGATGTGCCTTAGTGAATGAAAAGATGGGATTTGAGCTAATACCAACATTAAGCACCCAAATATAATTATAAATTCATAAAGCTTCATTGGCCCATCTGGCTTTGACAGTACATAAATTGCCTGCAGAAAACAAAAACAAGAGAGGTAAGATTATCTTATTTTCTTTTTTTGAAAAATACATATTTTGTCACCACCATAGCTCTCACCTTCATGCATTGTCCTCCAAGAAGAGTACAAGCAACAACAGCGCCATAGCACACCATGAATTGAATCGGACCCACAAAATACTTGCCCCATTTTGGTCCTGTAAAATCAACAGTTTGGGTGTGAAAACGCTAAGTTTCTGATGGCCATAACCCCTTAAACATGAGCTGGGTACATAGACAGAATCTAATTTAATTTTAGCATGTGGTAGAAAGGAAAAAAAATAAAAAAGTCTAATCTAATTCAAAACTATCGAACCAAAAATAATTGAAAATGAAAGGTTGACTAGGGTACTTATTTATAAAAAAAAAATTGAATTTCTGAATGAATCATATTTAAAATAATTTTAAACTCAATCTATTTTAAGATTGAAATTCATCAAGTTGGAGTTTCTGATTGATTTATCGACTTATTTAACCAAGGTTTATCGGATACCTGCAGACCCGCCTTTCTTGAAAAAAAAAGAGAGAAGAAGAAACTGACGGAGTAGTCTTTGCATTGGACCGAGGTTTTTGAATGACGATAGCATTCGGACTGATCTGTTGTGAAAGTCAAAGTTAATTGGGCCAGGCCTATAAAGGTTCGGCCCCGACAACCAATTTTCTACGATGCCAAGTTTATTCAATGAAAAAATAGTAGCCTGCCGAAACTTTGACCGGGAGAAAGTCAAAAAAACATTTTAATCAGATATGTAAGTGACTAGGAAACTTTAATATAATATTCCCATCACAATTATATATTTTTTAAATATTATTATTATTATTATTTATGAAAGTAGGTCTAGCTAGTGATTATGCATTTCAGTTATATATAGACATAAAAAACAAAAGGATGATGTGCTGCCATTTTTCACATTTTTATTTTACCTTTTCTACTCGAGTCACTTTACCTTTTATTTTGAGAAATTTCCAGTGAAAAATATTTATTTTTAAAAATAAAAAATTGATTACCAAAATATAAACTCCATGATGAAAGAAAAATAAAGAGCTAAAATAAAAATCTAGAAGTAAAATTGTGCATGAACTCCAAGGGAAAAAATCTATAAATTATATATATATTTGAGAGTGTGGTTAATTTTGTTTTTAAAAATAATTTTTATTTAGAAATATATCAAATATTTTTTTTTTTTAAATTATTTTTGATATCCATATATAGAAATATCTAAAATTACTAAAAAAAAATAAATTTAAAATAAAAAATAACCCCTGCCGGATATTTCCCGTATGTGTGTGGAAATCAAAACGTGGGTGACCATATCATGCAAGTTGGAATATGCAACACGATGATTCCTCTCATGGCCACTCAATTTCTTGCAAGCTCTACCATTATTTTGGTCAACAAACCACTTAAATCTGGTCTGAACCAGTGAAAGCTGATGCAAGAACTCATCACACCATCTTTTCTTTTAACACGAACGGTTTCACTCTACCATCTCTATGTGTACCAAACGACACCGTCCACACACGAAGGAGTGCATTTATGAATTATTATTTTTTAACCTGGCAAGCACTGAATTTTAGCTACATCTATAAATCAATTCGACAAATCAAAATCCCAGAAACTATATGCATGTACTTCAATTTAATAAGAATATTTATATAATTATTGAATCTAAAGATCCGGTTGTATAGGCCTTGTTTCCTAAGTCTAGAAGATGTTATTTTTTCTTCATTTTCCTAGCTTTTTTTTAATCTTTATTATTATTTTTAGTCAGATTTATTTTATTTTATTTTAATAGGATAAGCTGTTTTTCTCTCTCTCTCAAATCAGTTTAATGAATCATTTTCTTTCTGGAATATATCATAAATTCCTCCACAACATTTTTGGGAGACTCTGCATGTTGTTGATTTATTGGTATTATCAGGAAACTTGAAATACATATAAAAAAAAAATGCTTGTGCTGCTTATCTAATCAAAATCCAGGCAATAAAAAAACGGAGGGGAAGGAGTTAATTACCCAATATCTGGTTAGCCATGTCCCTGAACCGAAGCTGGCGGTTACCCTTTTGAGCATGGTGTTCAAGAACTAGAGACAACAAGTTGTATGAATAGAAAGTGACCAGAGCTCCGATCACCAAGAATGCAATTCCGGCTGCCCATCCAAGAAATGTGAAGGCGAAGGGCAGGCTAAGAAGAGGCGGGGCAACGATTGATGTTGTAAGGTGGTAACCACAATGCAGCCATGATCCTGAAGTTGTGTACATATTGAAAACATAAGAAAAATCAAACCAGCTATTTCATGGGTTTTTTATATTCAATTAATTAAAAACAACACTTTATTTTCTTAAAAAAACAATAAAAAAAAAACCATGATAAGATTCGAATCTTGTTGCAGTATTTTTTTCCTAAAAACTAATTTTAAAAGTCAACAGGCTTATAGTGTGGAGAGTAATGGTCTGTGCTAAAGGAGAAGGAATAGGAGTGATTTAATTGAGAGAAATAAAAAAGAGAGAGACTAAAAAACAAGAAAGAAAGAGGCAATTAAATAGAGAATAATGGAAATAAATTGCATACAGAGAAGATGGAAGGCATGGAATATTGCATGGAGCAGCTCGTTGCTGTGTTACCTTTGGATTTGAGAACAAAACGAGCACCAGCATCAAGCTGGTGATCAGCTTCTTGCTGCGAGACCTTGTCATCTTCTCCATGAGCTGCACCAGTGACCATTTCTCTCCCTCAAAAACGGCAGCGTACAGGGATGGAAAAGGGAGCAGATTAAGGTATGGAGCTGATACCTCGCGCATGTGGGCATATATAGTCAACACAGGCGAGCTCGCAACTCAGAAGAAGAAGATGACGAGATTGACTGTTAGCTGATGCCTAAAACGCCGAAACCGGGTGAATGGTGTCGGGCATTTTGTTTTCTTATCATTGCGTTTTGATTAGTAGGATCATGAGATGGTATATATTGACATTATCCCTTTTTTTATATATTAAAATTCAACTCTTTTTTTTTTAATTTAATAGACTGGTTAATTAAGTTGGTGATATGTTATACTGGGAGCACCTTACGCGTCCGGTGTGATCGGGAATAATAATAATAATAATAATTAATTTGATGTGTTGGAGTTTCTTTCCTTTTTAGATTTTTAATAAAAGGGTAAATAATAAAATAGTATTTTTTTTGTTAATTTTGCATTAGTTTTTCTCGAATTATTATTTTCTATATTTTTCTTTTAATAAGGCCCGTAGTTGGTGGGCTCTTATTTTCCTCCCTCATCCCGTCAATTCTATTGAGATTTGACCTTTTCTGGAACATGTGCTTTATTTATTTACTTTTTATGAATGTCTGGTATTATAATCAAAATGTTTTTTAATTGGGAATATATTAAATGATATTTTTAATTTTAATATTTATAAATTAAAATTAATTAAAAATACATTTATTTGTGATTTTTATATAAAAAAAAAATCAGAAGGAAGTGTAAGAACAAAAACTATTTATCTAAAACTATGTCCACGCTTTACTAGCCATTCAAACTTCCAGCTTTGAGCACTGTCCAGAAAATTAAAAAGGATAGCGATCTTTGACCTAAAAAAAAAAAAAATACAAGATAAAGGATTGCAATCTCAATTTTGGGATTCTAGCCTGCTCGTTTCATTGAAAGTTCATGGCTCGAGCTTGATACTATCCATGGAGGTGGGCACCATGGACATGGAACGTTGAGCTTTTTTGTTTTTCTCGAGACCAATGATGGCTACAGTGAAATCTTTCTAGCCACATTCTCTAGTTGAGCTTAGTATTGTTGAACAGTTAAAAATAAACTAAAAGAGAAAATTAAAAAGAAAAGAAAAGGATACCGTTTCATTAAAGAATATTCTAATGTTTAATTAATTATTTGATTTGAATATATAAAATTATACATAAACTGAAACAAAGAGATTATTTTACCAAAAAAACACTGTTGGAGTGCTTACCATACACTCCCCCTGGTCCTGGACATGATAAACAAAGGCTTGGTATTAAATATGAGCAAATTTTATTTTTATGTGGCTTTAAATATACTTCTTAATTATATTTTAATTCGTTTTTTCAATCAATTAATTGAAATTAAAATTCAACACGATGATCATTGAATTAGAATATTTGTGTATTTATCTTAACTGTTTTAATTTTCATAGAGTTGGGAATCCTTTTTTGTTGATGGAATTTGTTTCCATGATGAGTACATGAAAACGAAATTCTAATTTTGACAATAATGACAAAGATATGTTTTTAGCAAATTTACTCTCATCCCTGCAATTTATTTATCGCAGAAAAAGTCATTAGCGTAAAGTTTTTTTTATCACTGTATTGTGCAAATTACACTCCAGTCCTTTGTATTTTTCCTCAGCTAAATTCTTCCATGCCAAATCATAAACTTGGTTGCATTTTTTAAAAATAAATACGTGATATCATAGGAGACTAGAGCTCGTTTGGGATAGCAGCCAAAAACGCTTTTAGCTGTTTTTGGTTTTTTTTTTTTTTAATTTTAAAAATCAGCGGTTAGTGTTTTTAGATCATTTTAATGTGCTGATATCAAAAATAATTTTTAAAAAATAAAAAAAATATTATTTGAATACATTTCGGCACGAAAAACACTTTCAAAAATTACCATAACCGCCCTCCCCAACAGCCCCTATGACCTAGAGCTCAACTAGGTCACGGTAATATCAACCGCAATTGTAAGGATATCACGTCCGTGACCACTTATTCTAATCAGATAAACTTATCAAGAATTCTTGGAATGGAGTCATTACTCGAGGGAGAATCATCCCCATAAAATATTATTTTCCCCTTTTCTCTATTTTCTAGGCCATACTCCAAAAAAACCTTATTATTTTTTTAAAAAAGCAGGGAAATATTTATCATGATAGGTATCTTTTTTTCCTAGAATCACGATATATATCAGTATAATTGGAAACAGCAGGTTTATTTCTTAAGTGTCAATGCCTATTTAAATTTCAATCGATTCATTTTAATTGTTTGACTAGTTTTGATCAGATTTACAATCTAACATATAATTATATGTACAAAAAACCAGGGATAAATTATATTTTCTTTTCAAATAAAATATATATATAAAAAATTATACCTAGGATTTTCTTTGTAAGAAAAAATAAATACAAAGATCAAATTAAACTTCTTAAAAAAAAAAACTAGAAGCCAAAATCTATACACTTCATGTGGTGAAAGCATGGGCTTTGTCGATTCTTAACAGTGCTAATGACATCAACGGAAGAAATAATGTGATGTAAAACCAATAGAGTTGATATTTAAATATAAAATAACCTTTAAAATAATAATGATGATGATAAAGCAGGGTGACGATGGAATGCATTAACCACCGATTTGATCTATATCCAAAACATGGGCATTCATTAATTCAGAGCCTAGGCCATATAATTACTTTCAGGCCCATACAAGTGGCCCACTGAATCAAATTCAATCTAAAAAAAATAAAGGCAACCCGGCCCATGAATATGGTCCACCATCAGATACGTAGCCCGCTCTAATCTTGTAGCAACAAGCCCAATCATGCTTACAATTAAAAAAAAAAAAAAAAGAGCATGTTTGAAGATGTCAATAAGGAATGATAGTTATCTTGATCTTTGGAACATGTTTGAAAATGTTTACCAGCATTTGTTACCAGACTGCACAGTGGCACCACTGGGAGTTGAAGATGTATAAAATGGCAAGTATAAAATGCAACAAATGCTGAGATGGAGATAGAAGTGAATGGTTTTCCTTCACGAGTACCGGACAGGGAACTTAGTTTGGAAGTCTCTGCTTTACAATTAGTTTAGCTGTAGTGTAAAGAGATCATGTGCTAGGAAGTTGGTGGTGGATTGCTGGGATAAAATGGACCCATTTGCATGGTGGGAAAACTTTGGTTTTGAAAAACCCAGCCTGCTAACACTAGCCATGAAGAATTCTGGACCAGGTTTCAAGTGTTGCTATGTTTGAAGAGATTTGGCAAGCTAATGACTTCTCATGTCGAGAACCAGCAAGCAGGTTGGGAGTGCAGAAAATGGAAGATCTTTTTTTCATTCGCAACAATCCCAGACTTCGTGCATATATTGATCAGCAGGCTGCGTGTTAGCTACCTGCATTCAGTGGACTTTGCTGTGCACTGATCAGGACGACCCTTATGAGGCTAGTAACATCTCTTTTGTAAAATGAAAAACAATCCTGTATTTGTACTTGCAATGGTACTTATTTATTGTTCACTGTTAGTGGCCTCGAGTTTAAAAGTTCTCCATCAGAGAATTATAGTTTGGGTAAATATCTAAGAGCATTTTTGAAGCATTAGATGAAGTGGGTTAGCAATAATTATTAGCAGTGACATTATGCTTACTTGCCTGGCGGATCAAGATTGAATGTGCAGTCTAGAGCAAATTAGCACCAGCATTCTGGGCAACATCATGACAACCCATGC
Source organism: Salix dunnii (assembly GCA_015731905.1). NCBI lineage: Eukaryota > Viridiplantae > Streptophyta > Magnoliopsida > Malpighiales > Salicaceae > Salix > Salix dunnii. The sequence continues at coordinate 9,804,416 of CM027667.1, read as the reverse complement.
ATGTATTTTTCCAGACATTGAAGTAATTCATTCTACCACAGCATCCATCAAGCAGTACTTTGTTGGTCCAAAACCTTAATCACAGCGGCCCACTATCAAGATCAAAACAACTATGTGGGGCATTCCATTGGTGATTTGATTATCCCCTTTTTGTAGTCTTCCAGTCCATATCTTACAGCTAATTTATCAGGTGCTAATCTTTTCTTTTTATCTGATGTGGAGGCACATGAGAGATGCATTGTCGAAGAATGAACATTAATGAAATTTTGTCGGCTCATAATGTTCCTTCTTAGTTTTTACTCCATGTTCTCCGATTTGTGCCTGCAGTGACTCCATACTTGACCCGAAATCATTGATTTCATTATCCTGCTTCCAATAACTTGAACTGTGGGGATATGTGATTAGAAAAATGAGTGACAAAAACATTTTTAACTGTGGGGGCATGTGATTCCACACTTATCTCGTAATCATTGATTTCATTATCCTGCTTAAAAAAACTTGAACTGTGGGGGTATGTGATTAGAAAAATGAGTGAGAAAAACATTTTTAACTGGTATCGAACACTGTAAGTACATCATTTACGCAGGATTCACCTCTTTTACGAGGTTATTAAAAAAAATGACAAGCCCTTTGATTAACTAGACATATTTATAACTTTTCTTTTGAGTCAAGTACTTCGCCGTCATGCTGACTTTAGAAAGTTGATTTCTGATTGAATCTGAGAGTGGAGAGGAAAATAAGAAAAGGGGAGTGTAACCATTTAGAACCCGTCTGGGAATGCGATCAACGGCGCAGCTGGCCGCATTCCCAGAAAAAAGCCCGGGTGAATCCAGAGAAAAAGAAGAAGAAGAAAAGAAAAGAATGTTGAAAATTGAAGATTGCTTCCAAGACTATCTTAGTGTTTAGGATTAGATTAAATCTCTATTACTGTTTTTATCTTTTCTAATCAGATCATGTTGATCAATTTCAGTTTCAGTATTCTAGTTTAAGTATAAGTCTTAGTATTTCAGTTTGAGTTGGAAGTGTAATAGATAGAGTTCTATTCCTATTGTAACACTTCAATTTTGCTATAAATAAAGGAAAGGGATAGCAGTAACCTTACACACAAAAATTCTGCTCAGTTTGTTGTTCTTTGTGTTCTTGCCTTGTTCTTCACTCGGCTGTCTTCCTAGAATTGAATCCAAACAGTAGCTGTTTGTATTCAATAAGAACAGGACCTTTTTTGTTGATTTTTGAATCTTTGTTTTTTCCAACATTTGGTATCAGAGCAGATTGGATCTTTGAAGGGAAAAGTGTGAAACACGAGAGATTGAGATTTTTTTTTCAAAGTATTGCTTTGAAGGGTGGTGAGTGAAACATAAGAGAGAAAAGTCATTTTTTTTTTTTCGATGGAATCTGCCTCTTTTCCATCTAAAACTCCAGTATTTTCTGGACTGAATTTTGGTGTGTGGGCTGTCAAAATGGAAACATATTTGAAGGCTTTTGATTTATGGGAAATTATGGAGAATGATAGGCAACCTACTCCACTTGGAAATAATCCAACAATTGCACAATTAAAGTTTTTTAATGAAGAAAAGGCAAAGAGATTCAAAGCTCTTTCATGTCTTCACAATGGTGTGAATGAAGACATTTTTACAAGGATTATGGCCTGCAAATCTGCCAAAGAAGCTTGGGACAAGCTTAAGGCAGAATTTCAAGGGGATGAAAAATCTAGAAGGATGCAAGTGATGAACCCAAGGAGACAATTTGAAGGGCTGAAGATGAAAGACAATGAAACAGTCAAAGATTTCTCTTCTCATGTATCGAAATTAGTGAATCAAATGAGGCTGTTGGGTGAGGTTTTTCAAGACTCAAGAATTGTAGAGAAGATTCTGGTATGTTTACCAGAAAAATTTGAGCATAAAATTAGTTCTTTAGAAGATTCTAAAGATCTTTCTGAAGTGAATCTTCAAGAACTAATTAATGCTTTGCAAGCAGTAGAACAAAGGCAAGCATATAGACAAGAAGGAACATATGAAGATGCTTTCATGACAGGATTCAAAGAGAAAAATCAAACTAAAATTTTTCACAGAATCAATCATGAAGGCAGAGGTGAAAGAGGTAAAATTTGGCAGCCAAATAACAGAAATTTTACTAACAGAGGAAAGGAGAAAAGGAATAGCTTCCCAGCCTGCAAGTTTTGTAAGAAAACTAATCATCTTGAAGCTTGGTGTTGGGCAAAGAACATTCAATGCAGAAATTGCAAACAGTTTGGCCACATTCAGAAGTATTGCAGAGTCAAATCTGATGCAAATAAGCAAGCATATATAGCAGAATCTTCAGAAAATCCTGAAGAACACTTGTTCATGGTTTCAGCAGAACCAAAGTGCAAAGCAACAGAGGTAAAACACTCATCTTGGCTTATTGATAGTGGTTGCACTAATCACATGACTGCAGATGTGAAGTTGTTCAAGAACTTGGACAGAAACTATGAGTCCAGAGTAAGAATTGCTAATGGAGAGTATGTAGAGATTGAAGGCAAAGGGGAAATCGAAGTGGAAACCATGGCAGGTACACAAATCCTAAAAGATGTGTTGTATGTACCTAAAATTACTCTGAATTTAGTAAGTGTGGGTCAGTTGCTTGAATCTGGCTACTCCTTATCGTTTAAAAGGGGATTATGCAAAATCAAAGATAGCCAAGGTACATTACTACTTTCTGTTAAGATGATGAATAGGAGTTTCAATCTTGACTGGAATGACTCCTATATGAGTGTTAACATGTGTGTAAATGCTGAGTCTTCTCTTTGGCATAAGAGAATGGGACATTTTAATCAAATTGCCTTGAAAAAGATGGCTGATTTGGAGATGGTTTTAGGACTGCCAACAATAAAAGATAATGAGGATGTTTGTGAAGCATGTCAACTAGGAAAACAAACTAAGCTTTCCTTTCCTAGTAACACTTATAGAGCATCAAATAAATTGCAGCTTGTTCATACAGATGTATGTGGTCCCATGCAAAATGAATCAGTAAATGGTTCGAAGTATTTTTTGCTGTTTATTGATGATTACAGCAGGTATTGTTGGGTGTATTTTCTCAAAACTAAAGGTGATGTGTTTGATGAGTTTGTGAGATTCAAAGCAGCAACTGAAAGAGAAACAGGATGCAATTTAAAAGCACTAAGATCTGACAATGGGGGAGAGTTTACCTCTCGAAAATTTGAGGAATTCTTGGCAAAGGAAGGGATTAAGCATTAGCTGACTGTACCCTACACTCCACAGCAAAATGGGGTTAGTGAAAGAAGAAACAGAACATTAATGGAAATGGCAAGATGTTTGTTGTATGAGAAAAGCATGCCACTGAAATTCTGGGCAGAAGCTGTGAATACAGCAGCCTACCTCTTGAATCGCATGGTCACAAAAAGTCTTATTGATCAGACTCCTTATGAAATCTGGTATGGCTTCAAACCCAATATTAGTCATTTAAGAATATTCGGTAGTCCTTGTTATGTGCTGAAACCTGAAGACAAAAGAAGAAAACTTGATCAGAAGGTTGATGTAGGGATATTTATTGGTTACAGTAATAAATCTAAAGCTTACAAAGTCTTTGATTTAAAAACTAATAAAGTTGTGATTGCAAGAGATGTTAAAGTAGCAGAAAACAGCAAATGGAATTGGAAAGCTACTGAAGTTGAAGAAACAACACTGGAATTTCAAACTGAACCTGTTGAGGCCCTAAATGATGAGCTTATAGATGATATTCCAGTAAGAGGAACAAGACTCTTAACTGATGTGTATAACAGATGCAATGCTGCTGAAACCGAACCCATAGATTTTGAAGAAGCTATCAACTCACAAGTGTGGATAGCAGCTATGGAAGAAGAACTTATGATGATCGAAAAGAATGGAACTTGGCTGTTGGTTGACAGACCTTCACACAAGAAGGTAATTGGTGTTAAGTGGATTTTTAAGACAAAATTTAATGCAGATGGGAGTATCAACAAGCATAAAGCAAGACTTGTAGCAAAAGGGTATTCACAAGAACCAGGTACTGATTTTTCAGACACCTTTGCTCCTGTATCTAGATTGGATACAATCAAATTAGTGCTAGCTGTGGCAGCACAATGTGGTTGGAAAATTTATCAACTAGATGTCAAATCTGCCTTTCTAAATGGAGTGCTAAAAGAGGAGATTTATGTTGAACAACCTGATGGTTTTGAGAAGGAACTCAATGCAAACAAAGTGTATGTGCTGAATATAGCCGGCTAGATGAGTACCTCTTGAGCTTGGGGTTTGAGAGAAGTATAAATGAAGTGACTTTATATGTTAAAAATACTGACAAACATATTCTGATCATATCAGTATATGTAGATGATTTATTGATTGCAGGAAATAAAGAGGAGCTAGTGACAGAGTTCAAAAACAACATGAAGGAGATGTTTGAGATGAATGAACTTGGCTTGTTGACATACTTTCTAGGCATGGAAATAAATCAGTTCAAGCAGGGATACTTCCTATGTCAAAAGAGCTTTATTATCAAGTTGCTAAACAAGTTTAACATGGAGAAATGCAACTCGGTCAGTACTCCCATGATTCTGGGACAAAAACTGACTAAAGAAGATGAATCTCCTAGAACTGATGGGAGAATCTACAGAAGTTTGATTGGAAGTTTACTATATCTAACAGCTACACGTCCAGACATAGTGTTTGCTGTAAACTACCTCTCTAGGTTCATGCAAAACCCAAGTCAATTTCACTTTGCTGCAGCTAAAAGGGTCCTGAGGTACCTAAAGGGAACCTTAGAGTATGGGATACATTTTGAAAGGTCCAGCTCACTTAAGCTAACTGGATTTACAGACAGTGACTGGGGGGGTAGTGATGAAGGCATGATGAGCACCTCAGGGTATTGTTTCTCTATGGGGGGAAGCATTTTTTGTTGGAATTCAAAGAAGCAATCAGTGGTTGCTCATTCCACTGCTGAGGCTGAATATATAGCAGCCTATGTAGCAGCAAAGCAACTTGTTTGGCTAAGGAAAATTCTGTGTGACCTAGGGATCAACCAGCAAGATCCTACGGAATTGATGTGTGATAATACTTCAGCTATTGCAATTTCAAAGAATTCTGTTTTTCATGACAGAACCAAACACATGAAAATTAAATTTCATGCAATTAGACAATTTCAGCAAGAGGGAGAGCTGGAAATGAAGTTCTGCACTTCAAAGGAACAATTGGCTGACCTATTTACTAAGCCCTTAGCCAAAGAGAGGTTTGAAGATTTAAAGGAGAAGCTTGGTATGCGTAGCCTTGGAACCAAGGGGGAGTGTTGAAAATTGAAGATTGCTTCCAAGACTATCTTAGTGTTTAGGATTAGATTAAATCTCTATTACTGTTTTTATCTTTTCTAATCAGATCATGTTGATCAATTTCAGTTTCAGTATTCTAGTTTAAGTATAAGTCTTAGTATTTCAGTTTGAGTTGGAAGTGTAATAGATAGAGTTCTATTCCTATTGTAACACTTCAATTTTGCTATAAATAAAGGAAAGGGATAGCAGTAACCTTACACACAAAAATTCTGCTCAGTTTGTTGTTCTTTGTGTTCTTGCCTTGTTCTTCACTCGGCTGTCTTCCTAGAATTGAATCCAAACAGTAGCTGTTTGTATTCAGAAGAAGAAAAGAAAAGAAAAGATGCCTTCAGTTTAAGCATAAAAGAGGCATACTTCCTGGCCTACCCCTCCTCTCTCCCAGGATTTATGCCCTTTGATTACGAAAGAAGAACACGTGGAATGGAGCAGCAAGAACAGGTCTCTGTAATGGTTTATATATGTTGGATTCGAGAACATTAAAACATGTTTGACTCTCGACCCCGTTGATGCAAAAACAGCATAAATCACGGTACCTCAAGTGTATTTGATTTTGTTCTTTAGGAGTAGTGGAAAGGGATTGATAATAAGCTATTATCAATTTAGATGAAGGATATCTACTTTACTTGGAAATTACGAAAACTCAAGAGCAATATCAGCAGGAGATTGTCGATTTCAATGAACAAAAATTAAAGAAAGATTTTGAAAAAGTGGGTTTGCTAAGAAACAGGGGAAGCATCAGATTCGGGGATTCAATCAAGATGTAAATAAAGAAAATCTTAGATTCAGTATCCGTGTCTGCTTTACAGCCAAACATGAGGTGGAGTATATCAGAACCTAACTTCGCATTCCTTCATGCCAGTAAAGTGAGAGCATTATTGATAAAAGTATGAATACAATCTACAATTCGCATCAAAATATAGAACGTTAAATTAACCTCATAAATAAATAAACAATGGATCTCACTAATCAAATAAAACCACGTGTTTTTTTTTTTTTTTTCTCCGGGGTTTTGAGCATAAATTATTGTCTTATTGAAGCAGATGAAATTGGGGAACAATCCACGGTCAATCAAAGAGAAATTGCCATGAATTGTGTCTGAGAATTGCATGTGCTAATTAAGAGAGCAATAATGGGAGGAGGATTACATGGACACTACGTTTCTTCCTCTCAATCGTACTTCACCATTCTCGTAAATGTTAACTAGGTTAATTTTTTTATTTTATTTTTATTTATTAATATCAAAAATATTTTTTTAAAATAATATTTTAATATATTTTAGAATGATAAGCACTTTAAAAAACAAATCCACTCACAGACCCTGAAGACTAGAATGATTTATCATGTAAAAAGGATTGTTTGGGATGACAGTTGAAATTATTTTTTCAAAATAAATTTTATTTATAAATATATCAAAATAAATTTTTTTAAATACTTTTGAAATTAATAAATCAAAATAATCTAAAAAAACACACACAAAAATGAGTCTAAAATAAAAAAAATATTTTTTTCAAAAATATTTTTGAAATACAGTGTGAAACAGACATTGAGACTCTCTATTTAAGTTAAAATACCTTTTAAATTAAAATTTTCATTTTTTTATAACGATTTTTTTTTAAAAAATATTTATTATTTAAAAACATATTAAAATAACACTTTTGTTATTGTGTAAATTTTATTTTTAATATTAATACATTAAATTTATCCAAAAATACAAACAATATTTTTTAAAATAAAAACCAAACTGGACCTCAGCTTCAAACAAGCTGTAAAAGACAGTTTATACTCTATTAATTCTGCTCGATCTAATCAAATTCCTTTTCCTTCATTTTCCAGTGTCGGTGTCACAGGTTTCATGGTCTACCCAATGGCCCCTTTTCTCCTTTGTAGCAAGAAAGCAGGCGTTCCAATCACAAAAAAGCAAATTCTTTTAAACAAAGATGAAGAGGGATAGAGCACCCTTCTCTATTATTATTATTATTATTATTTTAGATTTGAGAAAACCACAACTCCTGAAAAGCGCACTTTGTGAATCTATATGAGTGAATAAAATCCCGGTTATCTAAACCTCTTATAAAAAATGCACGTTCTGATTCGAACTCAAGACCTATTATATAGATCTCAAACCCTTTACCACCACGCTATATCCATTGGGGACTTCTCGATCCATGGCAAGACAAATTTATAGCTTTGATTATGTTTAGATAATTATGTTAATTAATTATTTTCCTCCTCGTCCAATTTTTTCTATTATTAGGAGGTGTTTTTTTAAAAATATTTTTTAAATGAAAATATTTTATATTTTTAAATTATTTTTGTATTATTATTAAAAATAACTTTTTAAAAATATATTATTTTAATAAATTTTTAAATAAAAAAATACTTTTAAAAAATAACAATAACTAGACTACCAACATGGTACAGCGTGCAACGATGCTTTAAGAGCATCAATTACACTGTATTATTGGTGATGTTGATAGCTGTAGATAGATGGATCGATAGTATTGTTGATATTTGGCAAGAATCACATTAGTTTATAAACTATTCATCGATTTTCAACTCGGTCCTAAAGAAAGACTTTGTTCTAAACTGGGTATCCGAAGTGTCTGACATGTTTCAATTGGATCCCTCGTGCATGTCCTTATAAGTTGAGAATGTGAAATTCTGAACATGATTGACATTTTCTATTAAAAGGAAAATCTTGAATGTTCTACACTCTAGTTCTGAAACTTCATCAAGCCTAGTAAGTTGATTTGTCGTCCTGTGAACTCGTGGTTTAAATAAGATTATTTTTTAAAAAAAATTATCTATGTAATTGACTTGGTTAAATTTAAATGACCAAACAAAACCCGATGCGCGAGACTCAATCAATGTTTTTAGTTACATTCTTAGAGTAATCTTGTTTTGGTTTATATGTGTAATTGTTTTCAGATTAATATTGTTTTAGTGAAAAATTATCCAATTAAGTTTAATTTTGTGCTAATAGAAAAGGAACAAGGTGTTTTTCTCTCGACAGCTTACGCATCACTAGCAGTCCAGAACCGGAAAGCTTGAGGAGTAAATATTTTAGAGTTTGAAGTTTTTTATAAAAATAATTTTTGTTTAAAAATATATTAAAATATTTTTTATTTTTAAAAAATATATTTAATATAAAAATATAAAAATAATTAAAAAATATAAATTAAGACCTCTTCTTTTACCCTCCGAGATGGATTGCTAAAAATTACCGTACACGGGTGAATTTGAGAAGTGAAAAGGGACAAATAGTGCTGCTGTTCGAGAAAGACACGTCATGGGCTTAAGTACAACGCTAGATTTGTCGAGTTTATATATAGCCCTGTACTTGACAATGGCTATAGTCCTTTTTCTTCTTCTTTTTTCCCCCAGCTGCGCTAAACCAGATCCTTCTTCAGGTATACCTGCTTCTCAAAGTTTCTGTTCTTTTTTCTTTTTAATATGCAAAGATTTAGAATTTATGAACATACATCTGCGAGATCAAGCAGCTGCGAGCCAGGAGTGGTACGGCCGGAGGCGGAACTAGGGAGCAAGTAGGGCCCGGGCCCGCGAGATTTTTTTTTTGAAGCCCTTCTTTTATAAATTTGTAATTTTAACTCTAAAATTTAGAAGATTTTAAATTTTAGCCTCCCTAGTTTAATTTTAATTTGATTATCGTCTAGTTGAAGCTAAAAAAAAATAAAAAAATTGATTCTAATAAGCCCGTCTAGGATATCTTTTTTTTTTCCTTAAAGCGTTATGTCAAAAACCTAAGTTAACACTGCTTGATAAGTTTATCTTTATATCCCATTAAATTTTCGCATCTCAATTTAAAATTAATTTTATAAATTATCTTATCATACAATCATTGATATCTTTGTACAAGACATTTCATTGTAGATTTCGAGGATATTTAAAAATATAATATTTATTTTTTTTTAAAATATTTTTTAATTATTAATATATATATATATATATATATATATATATATATATATTATTTTTTAACATCAACATAACAAACTAATTTAAATATACATCTGAAAATCCAACAAATCTTTTATGTATCCTAGAAATTTAATCATTCACACATGCATGCAACTACCTTGATAAAGTTATGTTACGGCGACAAAACTGTTTTGATTAACTCTTAAGAATGTTTCTCAAATTCATAACACGTAATTGTTAGCTTGTTTTATTGTTCACCGGCAAGAATAAAAAGAAAATGTTTGCTGTTAACCAATCTCCGTCGCGTAAGCACATGAAGAAAATCTAACAAAAAAATTCAGCAGAATTCGAAAAAGTCACTCGGTTCAAGCACGTGAGACCCTCCCCCTGTTAGTTTCAGGTAAGAAAAGGAAAGGAATCCGAGGGCTGAAAACCAACCGACAATTTAGACATAGAGGGAACGTAGAGGGCTGGGAGAGCCTGATTTGATTCAGAAAAAGAGGGATCACGTGAGAGAGAAAAAACGAAGAGAAGCTTCACAGTCACCGTTTATTTCTGCTTCCCAACCCTTTTACTAGCTAGGCTTTTGTGTACAAGTAACTCATTTTTTATCAGGATCCGTCAGCTTAATTATTAGTCTGACTTGGAGATTTTCACATTAAAAAAAGACGCGGGAAATTCTCTGTCAATGATTCTCAACAACATGTTCTTGCTAGCTAGCTGCTATATATATATTAATCAAGTTTAACACAGTCTGATTCGAAATAAATAAATATCGTACAGTCAAATTGTAGTTTTGTCCACTATAATGGCAGCTGTAAATACTTGATTAATTAGTAAAATATTTTACCAGAGCATGATGGGAAGGAGCCGCACTCCATGGATATATATTATTAATTCAAGTATTAATGTGTCGATCTGATCGTGTATATCTGTAACACAGCAAGGAAATTAATTAGAAAAATCAAATAGCCTCGCATCCTTGTGAACCAAATATTTTACGGGGGTAAAGGCAGGTAGGGTATGTAAGATAAAATTAAAGGGGTTGGAGGCTCCACAAAGCCACACTCAATGTGGTAGGTCTAACTTCTGGCACATTATTATCGTGATTAGCCTCACCTTCCCCGAGCAAAAAAGGAAATCTGGACTACCTGCCAAAAAGATAAGGCATAGTCGGTTTGCTGATGATAATGATCAAAACCATGACCAATTAAATGAATACTTTTTTAATGTAATTGAGGTTGTGTGTTTTAAAGTGTTTTTATTTAAAAATATATTAAATTAATATTTTTTTTTATTCCTTGAAAATTATTTTTGACGTCAACACATTAAAATGATTTAAAAATTTCAGAATTTTTTAATTTAAAATAAAAAATAATTTTTTTTCAAAAATAATTTTAAAAAGCAGTGATAAGCACCAAAACTCTAATCCAAACCACCTTTTTATTTTGTCATGTGGCATTGTGCGTGATAATCATCCGCGCACCAACGGGCCAGGGAGTGTTATTCCTCGTATAAATTTGCTCGCGAGTCTTGCTGAGTGCATGAGTAAATCTTGAACCCTCGCATCACCATTCGGTGGATGTATTAATTCTAAACTTGTAATGAGAAATTGAGATATATAACCCTAGATTAACTTGACTCGATGACAGACATGACCCATGTATGTAGATTTGCTGGCACCCTTGGTGGCTGTCCTGCTAGCCAAGATAATTATTGTAGGCAGGGATTTAGCCGAATAATTTCCAAAACCCTTAATTCATGGCCATGATGGTCCACATTATCACGTGGTTGCAAATTGGAGCTCTTAATTTATTAACAAGATCAGTATTGTTTTTCAGTGCTAATTAATGCGTGGATGCATGGACCGGCTATATTACACTACTGCCTTAGCAACGTACGAAATTGATTTGGTAAACAAGAAGAAAAATCGAAAAGAATGGCTGCCCTGGTTTTTATCTAGTTTATGTGTAACTTTTCTTTTTATTCACTACAATTTTTGTACCGAGATACATTGAATGGCTGCCCTGTGATTTGACACGAGCGTCTGTGTTTTGCACTACATTTTAAAATTAATTTTTTTAGGGTTTTATTTTTTTATATATATTAATTTCAAAAAAAATATTTTAATCCATTTTAAATAAAAAAAATATTTAAAAAAAAAAAAACTCAACCACACTTATAAACAACCAATAAAATACCTTCTATCAACCAAGTTTATAGAATTAGAACACAGGTTACAATCTATTTGTTTAACAACATAATAATTCCAATTCATTTATCTATTTTTCCTATTTTCTCACGAGCATTATTCTGAATAAATTTCGGTGAGTTATTTGAATTATACTCAGGATCGAGGTTTGGCTGAATCCATTGTTAGATTTGTAAACGAAATCCAAGTTTATTTTATTTTTTTTTATAAAATAAAATTTCTTAAGCAAAAAAATAATAATATTATTTTGAATAAAAAAATTTTTTTTTTAAAAAAAATAGATTCAATGACTCGGGTTTGAAATCTAAACTCTAGATTGACAAGCTACCTAATTGAGCAGTCTACGGCCTTTAATTTTTATATTTTTTTCCCGGCAGTCAAATTAATAATAGAAGGAACTCGAATTGTATACACGCTTCAGTTTGTCGGTCTGCCCTTGCTAACATCACTGGGAGGCTGTCAAGGGTCACATGGGTCCCTGGTAATATCATTTAATGGCAAGGGAGTCCCTACCTGAAACGCCTTCGCTCATTGGCGCACACAGTTTGTAGCAGAAAAATAAGAGATCGCATGCACCCACGGTTTAACCGATATATCTACACGCATGGTCCTCTGAGATTTTAAATTTATTCATTTAACCACTTTACTAAGATTGTTTAGGCCTACCAACCCCTACATTCCCACTTCTTAGGGCAAATGCAGCGGGCTATGTATATTGAGAGGCAAAAATAAAAAATGAATATTTTGCTTTTTATTTTATGATTTTGACACTACAATGACAGTGCCAAAATCAGAGCTATATTTAGCTCTGGCTGCATGAGTTGCTATACATAGCAGCTCATGCAACGAAGCTATATATATATATATATATATATATATATATATATATAAAAATAAAAATATATAATATTATATATATATATATATTAGAAAATAATATAATTATATTAAAAATATTTATTTTTTATTTAAAAATATCTTAATAAGAGTAAAAAATTATATACAAAATTAATAGTTATATTATTGGAATGTTTTTAAAAATAATTTTTTTATTCTATAACTTATTCCTATTAATTGTATAATTAAACTATATATAAAATAATTATACTATATTTAAAATAATATTAAAAAAAAAATGGCTCTCCAAAATAGCTTTTACCATTGAAGCACACATCAACAAAAAAGCTATATACACACTATTCAAAGAGCCATTTTAAAGATTTGCCTCTCCAAAATACCTTTTACCACTAAAGTTGCTCTTAATTAGTTTTTTTGGGTCCCTCTATCCAGCCCAGTAGATAGCTGCTGCATGATGATGGTCATCTGCAAAAAAACATAACTGGATGAAAGTACCCAGACAACTACAGCTTAGAATTGTAGGGGATGGCGTGCCCAAAATTTCAATAAAGGAGCTAAATGATCAATGTGAAAAATTGAGGGGACATGAGGGAACAAGCTCACAGAGAAATGAAAAGGCCAAATTTAGATGAGATCGTGACTTGTTTTTCCTCAAAATTGGATCTGATATGCTTGTTCTAGGAGCTAGGGTTGCGTAAACACAAAACTATTAGGGTAAATCTCAAACCAATATAAAAATAAAGTGACAATATGATATTTTTAGACGCGCTAGATGCAGACCATTTGAAAAATAAAAATAAAACGTTCACATAAAACAAGCAGAAACTCCATTAATGAATCCCACTCTTGATCATGCAAAAACTGTCTCTTGATCAGTTAAATTGCATGTACTAACTTATCATTGCATAAAAGGGAACAGGAAAAATAAAAATCACAAGGAAGGAGACCCCTCAACCACCAAGCGGAGGCTGTGGCCGACTGTGGTCAATTTCAGACCGTATGCACCGCTACAAATCCTCGTGGAGTGCCATCATGTGCGGAGTGATTAATGTTAATATTTATTTATTTATTTATTTATGTAGCCAAAACAACAAAGACTTGCTTTTTGATATCCCCTTTCCACCTCCATTGATTATGAGAAATAAGACTTGAACATGGGATTTGTTTACATGCGTGGCTGATTTTGAATCGGACTTTAAAATAGAACCGGACCAAGACTTCGTGTCATATATAGAGTAGATTGACTTAGTAATTTATAAATAAAAAACAAAAAAAATATAATTTTAATAAAATCAATATTTTATAATATAAAAAAACTTGTTCAGGCTTAAATATTGGGTCAACAGGCTGATTTCCCGGGCTAAACCAAGTTTTATAACTATGATTTTTTTAACATGATAAGGGCAGGTTATTATTTCATTTGAGTCATGAGTTATCGATTTCGTAAAAAAAATGATATTGTTATATATTTTTCAGGCTATTTATAATGTGCTGATAAAATAGAAAAATATAAGATGGCATGCAAATAAAAAGTCATACAAAATTTAATTGACATCTAGCAAACAAGAGTAAGATGTATAGTTCCCTGTTGATCCAATCAATCTATCTTGAAACGAAATGCACTCACGTGGATGTCCAAATCAAGTAGAATATTATTTTTCATGAAATAGATCCAGATTGAAAGACATGGATCCCTTCATAGTATGCTTATCTTTTTTGCATGAAATCTATTAATTGGACATTAGATTTTACTAATCACTTACTGGTGAGACAATATTTTTAGTCAAAGATTCTAATACTTCTAAGATTATTAAAAAAAAATGGTATAATAAATATTAAAACTCTAAATCATAGGGCTTTATAAATGAAATTCGAGCTTGTATTATGATTTGAATAAACATGTGTATATTTTAATTAATTCTATAAATATTAAAATTAATAATTATATAAATCTTCAATACCCATCATAATATCAACTATAAATCTCAATTTAAAACCACAAAAAAGCAAACAATTTTGTTATAAATCAGTACTACTAGGCAGATGGTTATATATCAAAATATTTTGTTATGAGTGGACCATTAATTAATTTTTCTCATTCGTACAATAAGGAATGGCGTCTGAGCAATCTAAGAATAGCGAGCGAGCTAAAATTCGGACCACATAATTCAAAGGCGCAGCTGCAGCAGCTCTTTCTCTCTACAACTTGCCAGCATGGTTTTCGCTCATGAGTGTTTATTTTTAAAATGTTTTATAAATTAGTTTTATTTAAAAACCAACATTTTTCTGAATAGTTTTGATTTGTTACTGTCAAACATTGTTGTTTTAATAGACCAAACTTTTTTTTTTTACTTTTAAAAAATAAAATTTACTGGGATATATTTATTTATTTTCTTCCTATACTCATCTTTATTTATTTTTATACCATTGTGTTATTTCATTTTTTTTATATTATGAATCATTTTTATTAAAGCACTTCGAATTGGGATTTGAACCCAGCATTGATGTTTTTTTTTGTTTTTTAATTTATTTTTTATGACTGGATTAATACATCATTGGCTCGAGTTTTTGAGTGTTGACCCTCCTCACTTGTGTACTTTTATACTTTCAGGTACCGGCAGTTAATAACATAACCATGATGTGAACCTCAAATGGTGAAACCTTTTTAATTTACTTTATTTTTTTTATCTATATTTGTTCCTGTGTTTATATATATATATAATGATAATAAAAGTATTATTTTAATATATATTTTAAAAAAACTTTTTAAAAAATGCCGCAATTCAAAACATATTCCAGAATCACTAGTCACAAAAGTCAATCGCAAGTCGCAGCACTTCGATTCATTGTTTATTTTATTTTTAATTTCCTGTTTTTCTTTATTCGATAAAAAGATGTAGAATTAGTTGAAATTTATCATCTTTTACTCTATATCTAACGATTATGCACCCGGTAATTTTTTAAAATAGAACAGGTCCGAGTATTAATTAATGCATATGTTTTTTTATTATTGTTATGAAATTAGGGAGAACCACTCCATTTCCCCTTGGATTTCCAAATCTCCTGAAAAAACACAAAAGAAAATTTCGACGAGGCCATTTTAGTAATTCTCTTTCTTGAAAGTGACAAACATATCCTTTCCGTAAAATTCCATGCAGGGTACCTGTGCGCTGTAATGAAGACTCTTCCCACACCTTGTAATTCCATGCCAGGGCAAGAAGTAAATTTACTGCCAAATAGTAACCAAATTGACTATAAAGTGACCAGCTTTCTCTCTCCCTCACACAAAACCCCTTCCCCTTCTCTCTCTCTCTCTCTCCCAGCTCCGCCTCGCATCTGTTCTGCCCCTGCTTCATTAGATCAAAAGAAAAAGAAGCACTGGATGGCACAGATTGTGAGAGAGGAGAAGCATTGATAGAGTGAAAAGTAAAGGCTTGGTGTTCTTTCCTTTCGAGGAGAGAAAGGGGGAAAAGAAAAGGGAATACTTGAACTGGGGTTTTATAGCATTTAACTAAGTTTCCATGTAATCATAGCTCTGTTCAAAATCTATATTTATACAACCTTTATTTCTACCACATTGTTGAGAATTCCAAAAACCTATATAAGAAACATATTTACCGCTGTTTGTTTGTACTCATCTTGATCATTCTTTCTTCCAATCAAGCGTAACCCCTGTTTTTCCTCTGTTTTTCTCTGCTCTTTTGGGATAGAGTGGACAGAGAGATGGCTGAAGGTTCACCAAAAGTCATGATACCGGAATCATTTCAGTTTCAGGTATCCGGTTCTGACATTGCAGGTCAGCTCACACTCATTTGGGAGCTAATCAAAGCACCGTTGATAGTTCCTTTGTTGACACTCGGGGTATACATTTGCCTAGCGATGTCACTCATGCTCTTCATGGAAAGAGTTTACATGGGTATTGTCATAATCCTTGTTAAGCTCTTTTGGAAGAAACCAGACAAGCGTTACAAATGGGAGCCCATGCAAGATGATTTAGAATCTGGCAATCTTAACTTCCCTGTTGTTCTTGTTCAAATCCCAATGTTCAACGAAAGAGAGGTCTGTGGTTCCATCTCTGTTTTCTTTATTCAGTCATTTTGTTTTCTTCTTCACACTTTATTCCTGCGATTTAGAGAAAAGTATTCAAAGTTTAGCGCTTTTCTTGCCTTTTGTCATAATTATTGTGTGTTTTGGGCAGGTTTACAAGCTATCCATTGGGGCAGCCTCTAATCTTTCCTGGCCAGCAGATCGTCTAGTGATCCAAGTACTGGATGATTCAACCGACCCTGCCATCAAGGTAGTCAAAAACAACAAAAATCATTTTAATCTGTTCCCAATGTAAATCTCTCACATTTCCTAGACACCCCTTTTGTTCTTGATTCTTTTTTATCATAGGCGTGTCATTATTGCGTCTGATTTATTCTCAGTGATATGGTTATGTTTCATCACATTTTTGTTATCAAATCGGTTTAGACCATCAATACCGAGGAGGAAAGTTAAATTCCTGATCCGGGTTTTGCTCATGTACTTAAATTAAACAATCTTTATCTAAACATGAGTCATGTGCTGTCATCAATGCAGCAAATGGTAGAGCTAGAGTGTCAAAGATGGGCAAGCAAAGGCATAAACATAACGTACCAAATCAGGGAAAACAGAACAGGCTACAAAGCTGGTGCTTTAAAAGAAGGCCTAAAGAGAAGCTATGTCAAACACTGCGAATACGTTTGCATCTTTGATGCTGATTTCCAGCCCGAGCCTGACTACCTCCGGCGCGCCATTCCTTTCTTGATCCACAATCCTGACATTGCCCTCGTTCAAGCTCGCTGGAGATTTGGTAAGCTCACTAAAAACAGTAAAAACACACGCACACACTAAAACCCTAATTAAGCTTGTTAATCACAGTCAATAAATTCTGTTGATTAAATATTTAATTAAATTTCTAGCATTGTTTTTGCGAGTGTCGGTGGTCTTTATGTGCTACAGTTTAGTCCTTTTAATTTCTTTTATGGTAGGAAACTGCTTCTGCTATTCCTGCTGCATGAGGGTGATGATGTAGGTTTACCCACCAATCACGGTATGGGGACCACTCTGCCCTCTCACTTGGCTACTTTTTTTTATCACTTTGTTCTACTGGCCGTCTATCACGCAGCCAACGGAACCCACGTAAACAAAAAGGAAAAAGAAAATCTAAGAGGCTCAGGAGGGGTCTTTCCCGTCTTTTTTCTCTCCAAATTATGTTATTAATCAATTAATTAATTGATAATAATAACTTTCATAATATAAAATACCTGTTTCTTTTTCTCATATCGAAGTCGATGAAATCAATAAAAATCTGTTCCTGAGAATCGCTAATTGCGGTGGCATTTTAGATGCAAGAAAACAGAAGTGGTCGTTTTTTTGTTTCTTACATGAACGCCCACGTTGCACGGGTCACATGGACAGCCCAGGCTGCGGGGGCAAATTCGTCATCTACTGCATCACTAAACCTTATGTTCTTCTAGCGGCAGCTAATCCATTCTTTGGTCACGTGCGTTTCACCCCTTTTGAAGAGAGTTCCTAGATGGGGTGGGGCCCTCTCTTAAATTGCCGACACTTGCATTTTTTGTGGTCTATGCTAAAAAATATATATGAAAAAGAATATAATTTTTCAAGTATATTTAAAAATAATAATAATCAAAGACCGTTACACTGGATAGTGCTGACATGAAGGAATGTAATAAGTAAACGGCCTGTCTAATTCATTATTTAATGTCTAGTAAATTCCTTGTAGATTAAGAAAATAGATGTTTTAATTACATGTTTAATGATTAGTGATGATACTAATGATCGCTACTTCTGGTTGTGGTGAAATTTCTGCAGTGAATGCAAATGAGTGCTTGCTGACAAGAATGCAAGAAATGTCTTTGGATTATCATTTTACTGTGGAACAAGAAGTTGGGTCAGCCACTCATGCTTTCTTCGGCTTCAATGGTAACTATCAAGATTTAATCTGCCTTATTTCCAGTTTGATGACAGGGTGCAGTGAAGTAGATGGACAAAAACCTTAGATGTTATGAGAGTATAGCTGTGAATCCAGCCTGACTTAGCGAATTCATATTTTAACTAGGTTGATTTGGGTGAAATTTAGAATTTTAAAAATAATTCTGAACAAAATTATTAATTTAGGTCAAAACGATGATTTACTGACTTGGACCCCGTTTGGCATTGCTTGCCAACCTGTTTTTTGCTGTTTTTTTTTTTTTTGTCATTCTAAAAACCGGCGGTTAGTGTTTTTAGATCATTTTGATGTGCTGATGTCAAAAAAAAATTTAAAAAATAAAAAAAATATTATTTTGATGTATTTCGGCACGAAAAGCACTTTGAAAATAAACAGGAACCACACTCCCAAACACCCCCGGATTGTGAAAGTGAGGGCAACCCATAAAAATAGAGAAAGTGTTTCCTGAACTTAGAAATTTGACCGCCATTTTGATCATAAGTAATACTACCAGAAAGAAAAGATTTTTAATGGGACAATGAATGCCGATACAGGGACTGCTGGCGTATGGAGAATCGCGGCCATTAATGAGGCTGGTGGGTGGAAGGATAGAACTACAGTCGAGGACATGGATCTTGCAGTCCGAGCTAGTCTCAGGGGCTGGAAATTTCTCTACCTTGGTGACCTTCAAGTATGTGTTATTAACTATCCTTAGTTTAGTACAATTCATCTTAGGTTAATGATTTTTTTTTAATTAATGGCTAATTTTCTTGGTAGGTAAAAAGTGAACTTCCCAGTACTTTCAAAGCTTTCCGGTTCCAGCAGCACAGGTGGTCCTGCGGTCCTGCTAATCTTTTCAGGAAAATGGTTATGGAGATTGTTAGAAATAAGGTTTGGGCCCTTTTACTCTCAATTCTTCATCTTTTTTTTTTCTAATTAAGATTAGTTTCAAATAAAAGTTAATATTTAGCTTATACTCCTAATCAAATTTCTTTTTTGCATATTTCAGAAAGTTAGGTTCTGGAAAAAGGTCTACGTAATCTACAGCTTTTTCTTCGTTCGCAAGATCATAGCTCACATGGTGACCTTCTCCTTCTACTGTGTTGTACTTCCATTAACTATTTTGGTGCCTGAAGTTAAAGTTCCAATCTGGGGAGCTGTTTACATTCCTTCTGTCATTACCATTCTAAATTCAGTAGGAACTCCAAGGTACGGTCTTTTTTTCTCCCAAAATTTTACTCATAGATTTGAAGTTTTCCTGCAAGAATCAAAACAGCACTGATAACTTGAACGCGCAGGTCAATTCACTTGTTGTTTTACTGGATCCTTTTCGAAAACGTTATGTCTTTGCACCGGACCAAGGCAACGCTCATCGGTCTGCTAGAAACAGGGCGAGCCAATGAGTGGGTTGTCACTGAAAAACTAGGAAATACACTTCAGAAAGCAGCAGATGCTAAAAAATCAAACCCCAAAGCACCCAGAAAACTTCGATTCAAATTTACAGACAGGTAATGATCCTTCACTTTTAATTCTATTGCCACAAAATATTTTACCCGTCACAGATCATTATCATAGTACCTTCATAAATTGTAAGTTTGTCCTAATTGTGATCGCTGTAGTTTTTTAATTCACAGTCGAGATTTGTCAGGTCTATGAATGGTTGGCAAATACCAAACCAACAAAATATAAAAATATCATATAGAAATATTGTTTAGAAAGATGACCAAATGCCACCTCCATCCTAAAATGCATTTTTGCTTCTTTTTTTTTGCCTTCTTTATGGCAGTAGTTGAGAATATTTGCGTTGTTATTAATTTATGATTTGATGGTGGATTCATTTAAATGAGATCAAGGGCCTGCACTATCAACTCTAGATTATTCAATGATTTTGCAGTAGAACTATATATATATTTGTCTTCAGTAATGGTGATCCAAGCTTGGTGTATATAGCAGTAGCGTATGTTTTTTCTTTCTTTCTTTTAACATGCCTTTTGTTTTTCTTTTTGTTATTTAACAGAATCAACACATTGGAGCTGGGATTTTCAGCATTCCTTTTCTTGTGTGGATGCTATGACTTTGTTAATGGAAAGAACAGCTACTTCATATACCTTTGGCTCCAAACAGTCACCTTCCTCATCACTGGAATTGGATATGTTGGTACCATTATTTAATAGATCTTAGCAGCAGTCGCAGCCAGAGTGACGCACAAAGACAGCAAAACCCTCTTTGTGCATGTCACGCTGCCATTTGTGTTTTTATTTTTTCTCCTCTGCAAACACAATATATAATTAAGTGAGGGATCTGTGAGCAACATTTGATTGCAATTCCTACCATTTCAGCCCATTCAAGAAAAAAAGTCATTCAACATCATTGGCACAAAAGTTTTAGCCAATGCCCCAAGAAAATCTAGTGTGAATCATTCTAGTGAGAGTAGAAAAATACCAAAAAGAGATGCTGTTATTGTGGAAACACCATAGAGATTCAAGGAGAAAGAAGCAGCAGAGACAGCATTAGGCAACAGGATTGTTATTTCAATTAAATAGAATGCTTGTAATTGTGAGATTTTGTTCCTTTGCCCCATTGTTCCTTTTCCTTAGATTCAGAGAATAAGTTGAAGAAATGAAATGGTGTAGTTGTTGTCAAAGTTAATTTATATTGTCCTCCCTTTGTCTCATTACATTTTCACGTGATATTCTGCTATTGAGGCCTGAAGGTTGAGAGTGGCAGTGGACTGAATACCTCCACCCCTTAAACATGGGTTCCGACAACAAAACAAAACCAGCAGTCTTTTGATGGAGACTGTCTACAAGATGCTAACCAGCCCCAGACTCTAATTATTATATGTAAAAAAAAACATCGGGGAGATTTCCATTTCAAGAAGAAAGATTTTGATTTTGCTTTTAACAGACATGGTTACAAACCCCGGTTGAAAACCCGAGTTATGAAATCGGTCAGGTTAACTCACTTGTCGGTGGATCAACCTGACGTCATCATGAGGGCATGTTTAGCAACTTGTGAAGCTACACTCTGTCATCATTGTAAAGAATTATAATTAGTCATGTTGTACGCATGCATCCCATGCTGTTCTTGCAATAATTGTATGGATATTTACGCTAGTAGTCCTGTAAATCCAGGTGCCTGGCAATCCATTAATCCTACACTATCATTCATAACTCCTTATTTTCCTTTAGAAGGCAGACAATAGTCCTCGACTTCCTTATGGATACTTTTCAAGCCCGGTGCCAATCATTTGTTGCCCGTGTCAAGAACTATGTCTTCCAATCCATCCAATCTAGAGCCATGTTTTTTACTGCTAGCTTTTATGTGCAATCGCTTTGTTGGGTTACCCTTTCGCCATTTACAAGGTTAATTTTGTTTCAAGGAATCACCTCTCAATGATTAGACTTAAAAGATGCTTCATGTTGCTTTCAAGTGTCAATATTATATGTGCTGAAGCTTTTTGCACTTGGATCAATGAAAGGATAGGGAGCACAATAATAGCCTGCAATGGATAAGCAATTGTGACAGACTATTCAACTCCGTTCTGATCAGAAACCAGAGATTTATAATTTAGTAACCCTAACTGCAAACAATATAAAAATGAGTAATGATAAATTACCATCCTAGAAAACTACAACACCCAGTCATTGATTATGGAAACTTCCAAAGCAAGCTGTTCTCATAGCCTTTTAGTGAGATAAATAATGTGCTCAGATCATTACTCCCATTCCCACATCATTCTTTTCTTTATGTTCTTTTATGATATTGGGGTGAAGGCATTTAAATATACAGGAGAATTCAACTCTGAAAACCCTAAATTTTAAGCCTTTTACAACTAGACTGATGCCGCATAATTGACCATATTCTGCCCCATTTTTGGCCTTGTATTGAATGGAATATACCAAACCTTGTTCATTAAAGAAGGGTCATGGTGTGGTTAGAGTAATGGGAGTAATGGCTCACCTGCTTCATTCTCACAATTATTTGACAGTGGATGAACAATTCTTGTACATCAATAAATGATCAGTCATGGTGAGGCAAGAGCAACTAATAATGCCAACCACTGAATTGAGCAACGGTGCCATTAAAACTCCTGCTATCATAACATTGTAGAGCTTGTCCCTACCAACAAAATGGAGAAAAAACACCCACACACGAAAACAGAGCACAGGGTAGTGTATATAAATGTGACAGCCAGCCTTTTTTTTTTCTTCCTTTTTTTCCTGATAAATAAAAGCCGATCTTTATTGGGTTATCTTTCTTTCCAATTATTGTGCGAAAGAATCCTATATTTGATTGAGACAAGTGGTGTCTACCCTCATGTTACCACTCATCAAACATGAACACCCAAGTCATGCAAAGTCCCCTAACGAGGTGCCCTTTTCAATTATTTGAATAACAACGAAAAGTTTTGAACCAATTGCTTAAATCTCTGCATGACAGTCGTGCATTCAAAGAAATCAAGCAATGGGGTAACTACGGATTGAGTGATCGCCCCAGGGGTAGTCAGAAATAGGATAATCTCTCCAGGAAATGGCAAGGAAATTATATTAACAAAGGGAACGACTCAAAGTTGTAGTCTTTTAATTGCTGGGTTTTAGAGCTTAATTTGAATGTTCATCTAGGAGAGCATGCATAATCTAATTCATTACTCTTATAAATCTATAGCATTAGCCAACATGGACCTTTCACCATTGTAAGAAGTTAGGATAAATTAAGAGAATTTATCTTTCAATTTGTCTAAATTCTTTCTATGGTTATTCTTCAATCAAATCGAAACAATTTATCATACAAACACTGTTAAGGATCTGAAGACAGCTTTCACATGTGTCCTCCAATCAATCACATAAGCATCCAAATATTTAAGATATTATAAATTAGCAAGTTGAATTGTCATCACACTTCTTTTGGAATTAGCACTGGCTTAGTCTTCCCGTTTCTCCAATGACAACGTGACTTGTCAATTCTAGCATTTATGCTTTGGGTTCCCTTACTCGTGCTGCTCTCGTAACGTGGGAGAAATTGGGTCCTGTTTTTCTGCTACATGGGGCCAGTTCTTTTCAGGCAAATATATTCTCAAGCATCTTGTTTGTATTCTCCACTCAATGTAACTGTATATATGAGAAATCAATTTCTTGTTTACCCACCTATCTTCCTGCTGCTGCTGCTTTTTTATCCAAATCGCTTCAACTTCAGTCCAGTTGTCGGTTGCAGTGAATGATCCTCAGCTGGAGAGAGTTTATGGAAGACAGGAGAGGTCTCTCTCCAACTATGTAACCCACAGCGGCACTGAAGTACTAGAAAATTCAAGCAGGTCAATATCCAATACGTACTGTATAGAAGGTCCATTATTTCTTCGTTTTAATAATGCAGGACGAAGTAAAACGTGCTCCGTTGGGTTGCCGGAAATATGTGTGGCTTGTTGGAGAACCCAATAGATTGGGTGAGCAACCCATCTCCGCCACCGTGTTAAACCTTTTCAAGGCCAACATATTAACACATGAGCATGCCAAGTTTTAATGTGAAATCGATTCCACAACAGGGTCAATTCAGTTCTTGTGCTAGGTCCTTCATGAGAATTTGATGTCCTTGAACATAAGGCAAATTAATTGATTTTGACGATCGAAAGTAAATTATTAATAATTTATCGGTATGAATGAGACGACCGACTGTTTTCTGAAAAATAACAGCCGATATCTTTACTGAGTTATGTTTCCAATTATTGAGGGGAAGAGTCCAATATTTGATTGAGACAAGAATGGGCTACCCTTATGCTGGCACGACGCGAACATGAACACCGAAAGAAGGACCCCTCGGTTGCCTAATGAAGTGCCCTTTCAATCCGTACAGATCAGGATGGGTGAGTGGGTAACCAGAAACAGAATTCTCTCTCCGGGAAATGGCAAGAAATTGAGGAATTGAGTTTCTAGTCTTTTTTATTTTATTTTATTTTATTTTATGATAGCACTAATTTACAAGCAAACTATTTTAATTGCTGAGTTCATAGCTTGAAATATTGATCCCTGCTGCACCATATTTTACCTGGCAATCAAGCAGACGCTCAGGCCACAACATTGCTCGATGGCTGTACTTGAAATGCGCATTTGAATATGTTTTTATCTTCTTATGGGAGTTTATTAGGCATAGTTTGGTATTTCATTGAATGTTTTTTTTTTATTTGTATGTGTGTGTGTTTTTAGTGGCAAAATGTTGGTGCAAACATTGTTTTGCCAAACAGTTTAGTTGAATTTGTTTTTAAGAGTGATTTTCATTCAGAATATTAAAATAATATTTTTTATTTTTTAAAAAATTATTTTTAACATCACCACATGAAAATAATAAACAAATAATACAAAATAAATTAAAAGTGAAAAATAAAAATTAATTTTTTTTTCAATTTTTTTTTAAACACAATATCAGATACCTCTTAATGCCCGTTTGAGAACGTGATTGATATTGTTTTTTAAAGTATTTTTTATTAAAAAATACATTAAAATAATTTTTTTTATTTTTATCAGTATAACAAAATAATATAAAAATACCAGATTTTTTAATTTAATATATATATTTTTTTTTTCTAAACGCTCAAACAATATCTCAATCAGCATGCTAAATTTTATTTTGAACAATCAAAACATATTTAAGATATGAAATCACATCATAATTAGTTGTTTCATGGGCTAGATAGTATAGAAAATAAAATGAAAATAGAATATATACAAAGAACTTCCATGAAAATGATAAATAGTGACCAAACAGATCAATTAATCAAATATGATTATTCAGTTGACTTGATCGAACTAATTAGATTAACTCTAAGGCCCCGTTTGTTTGCTGGAAAGTGGTTTCTTTTTGGAAAGCGAATTCCGAGGAAAATGAATTCCTGGAAAGTGAATTCCGATGTTTGGCAGTGTTATGGAAAATGAACTAGAAAACAATTTTCAGTGTTTGTTTATGTTATGGAAAATGATCTGGAAAATAATTTATTAATAAATTAATTTTTTTTTCAAGTTTATTAAAATAATGAGGAACAAATCTTACAAATTAAAAAGTTGAATGAGAATGAAATTGAAAAAAAATATAATTTCATAAATTATCTCAAATAAAATAAGTAATAATCAAAATAATAGAGATCAAATTTAATTTTTTTTAAAAAAAATAAAAGGTGAATAAATTAAAATAATAATAATTATCATTTCATAAAATATTTCAAATAAAATAAGTAACAATAAAAAAAACGAGGACCAAATTTGATAGATAAAAAATTTCAATAAAAAAATGATAAAAAAAAAAGCAAATAGCAATTATAAAAATAAAAACCAAAATTAATATAAAAATTAAATTTTAAGAGATGGAATTGGAAAATAAATATTCAAAACAAATTATATATAGCAATCAAAAGTTTAAGGATCAAATTTGATATAATCAGCAAATAATGACATTTCTAAATTTTTCATAATTTTCGGAAAGTGTTTTCCGCCCAAATTTTCCGTTAACCAACTTTCCAGAAGACAAACAAACACAGAAAAATTTGAAAAGTGATTTCCCAGAAAATGAATTTCGGGAAACAAACGTATCCTAAGTTTTTTTTAAAAAGAAACAAAAAGATTACACTGTTTATACTAAAATTATTCACCTTATGCTCGTGGCTGGACCCAATGACTCAACATCCCATACCCTTTCTTGAAAAAATCAACTAAATTATTCACTTCCAGACAAGATCTCTGGGTTGATATTTAGACCCGGTTCAACTTGTTAAAATATGGGCTAGCTGAATAGAGCTCAGAAGCCTTCACATCATGCCAAGTCTGTAGTCATCAACCCTTGGGCCTCGAATTAGCCATAAACCGCACTCCTAACTCTTTTAACCGCAGCTTGGGCTTTGAAGACCCGAACTCTTTCTTAAAAGAAAATGGCGAATGGTTTTCATAATTAATCTATACACGTTCATTATCTCTAAATAAAACCATGAAATCGAAGATGCGTTTGTAGTCCAACGGTTAGGATAATTGCCTTCCAAGCAATAGACCCGGGTTCGACTCCCGGCAAACGCATTGTTTTTTTATTTTACTCAATTTTTTTATTAAAAATAAATAACACAAGCTGCTGGCTGTGGGGTTCGAACCCACGCGTGCTTATGCACAGAAGATCTTAAGTCTTCCCCCTTAACCACTCGGGCAAACCAGCTACTTGAATGTTCAGGTTCGAAACAAAATCTTAGACTATGAAGTATTTGAAAAGGTCCAAAATATAAGGGCTTCAGGCAGCCACATTTCTCCTTGTGCAGAGAATTGAGAGAACGCAAACAAAACTGGCGTATCTGAATACGATGAGGAGGAAGCACTGAGAGGGAGAGTTTCCGGGGTTTGTAAAACCATGTTAATTAAAATGTTTTTACAAAACCCGGATCGATCAGGAGAAATGCCTAAGTTTTTTATTTTTTTTATTCATTTAATCTGAACGTGGATTACTGCAGGGCGTCTGACGGTTTCTCCTCGGTGACAGGCTTCTGTGAAGCTACCTGGATATATGAGGAGAACGTATGTAATCGTGGCGGGCACTGCAATGGGCAGTTAAGGATGGATATCTATCTATTTATTTTTCTTCACAATCGTCTCATGGAAAAAAATTTCCTTGGTAATTTTTATCTCTTAATTGCATCCTCTGTGCTTGACTGTGTGCTTCATTGCATGACATGCTTGCATGTTTTTGATTCTTATTTTTCTCTGACTGGATTCTTACAATCAAAATTGAAAAGATTTCCATAATAGCAGAAATTATTGGTTCCGGCTTTCTTTTTGTGCCCAAGTGTTTTTAGTGATGGAATGTTTAGCTAATTTTATTGTCCAGATCATATTCTTGGAAAATCCTCCAAACCTGGTGTTAACTTGTTTGTAACCAGAAGCCTCTGTAGTGGAGGCTAATCTCATGGCTGCGACGTTTTTGCTATCAAAACTGGAATGGAACCTCAAATCGCGTGCTGCATTTTTGAATCTCGTGTTTTTAGTGTGTGCATGCATTGCCGTTGGGGACTCTGACCAAAGCACATCAGGCTAGGGAAACATCAAATTTCACGGCTCGAAATTGGGTTTTGCTTCCTAAACTCTCTAATGTTTTTTTATTCTATTTTTGTTGAGAAATAGAGGTCTCAACATTTTATTAATGAGTTTTTGGTTTTAAACATACTTTTGAAAAAATTTAAAAATTTCGTTTTTCTTTTTAAATTAATTTTTTTTAACTATTTTCATGGATACTATATCAAAAATGATTTTTAAAAAATAAAATAATATTATTTTAATACATTTTAAAATAAAAAAAATTAAAAAACAATTACAATCTCACTGCACAAGATCATCTTACCATGAAATTTGCGTACAGTTTGTTGGGTCCACGTGTCAGGATCTATTAGACTACAGTTCAAAATCATCCAGAAGCAGATTGATTGTACATCGGGTGAATTAGCATTTTTGGCGTTGCGTTGTTGCAGAGTCGCAGTTGCGTTCTTCTGTCTTGTCGGGGCCGCTCTACTCAGACCATGTTGTTAGACATTCGATATTTTGACATTTGTAGTTTGTGAAAGGTTTGGAAAAACGAAATCCATTCCAGCAAGTTTTAAACTTTAATTTGTGTGAACGTTGCTGATTTGCTATGCCATGTCGATCACCCAAAATAACCACTTCCACCATGCCTCTACGCTTTCCGTGCGTGGGTTATTTTTATCATTGTTGTAAAACTGGTCCGGTGGGCTAAGCTAACCACCCTAAATAGATTATGATTCCACTTAATTTTCCAGCAAGTCAACGAGTTTTTATATTTCTTATAATATCTCATTAATACCTTTGAAAACGCCCATATGTATATTTGGAACTTTTTAAAAAAAACTACTTGTAAGGGATAGCCAGGCTCCTGCTGTTCTAAGAGCCTCTCTTCTTTCCCGTTGACTAGTGATGAGTCCCGGATGAGAGCAGATAATGATCCACGCTCTAGAGTTTAATTCCTCGTGTCAGGAAGTCACCTGATCGAGGAAACAAGATGTGAAGGCACAAATCGAAATTGTAACAATTTCTATGCAGCTATAAGATGGATCATCATAAACACTCAACGATTTAATGAAAAATTTGGGACGTAATTATGCAATTTTGGAGCCTCTGAACTCATGCAGGCTCGTTTACAGAGCTAGGTTAAAGACAGTGATGAGGGCTTTTAATTTGTTAAAGCAAGTGATC
The DNA here is from genome assembly GCA_015731905.1 of Salix dunnii. Classification (NCBI taxonomy): domain Eukaryota; kingdom Viridiplantae; phylum Streptophyta; class Magnoliopsida; order Malpighiales; family Salicaceae; genus Salix; species Salix dunnii. The sequence continues at coordinate 9,775,863 of CM027667.1, read as the reverse complement.
AAAGGAATTCTAAACAATGAATTTCTACAGCACGATAAACCCTCTTGCAGCCAACATGAGTTGCTGAAATGATGTTTTCAGCATCACATATAATATACTAATTCAAACATCGAAGCTCGTAATGGCAAAACACATCACAACCATTTCATTAACGCCAAACATAATGCATAAAATATTTGTTCAAATGTAGATTTCTAACAAAATTGCAAAATACGTTACAACCATAAACCTCTCATTTACTCCCAGATAAATACCACGAAACTATAGCATGGTTCTTTCAATCAGATGTCGTCTAAAAATTAGCAGTAGTTCACTTGGAACCATGCTTGGCTTGTGAGTGAGACTTCAGTGCACCATCTGTGCCGAATGACCTGGAGCAAGAAATACAAGCAGTCAGTTACACAATCAAGTCACTTGGGGATAGGGAACTGACGGGTTTTCTTTTCTAGAAAGTTGCATAAGGACATACTTCTCACAGGATTTGCAAGAGAAATTGCCGCCAGATTTTGGGGACTTGGAACTGTTGCCATTGGCTGCAGCTTTTCCCTTTGCAGGGTGAGGAGTAACTTGCCCGGGCTTCTTAACATCTTGATCAAGCCAAAGATATACGTGTTAGTGAAGAATGTCATACACAATGGACTTCGGATGAGTTGATAGAGGCATGAAAAAATAATCCAAATAAAAAGCGAAGAAAACAGATAGGGAAAGTGTGTTGTCTAAGAAAATTAAGAGAAACTGGAACCGCAAGAAAAAGGAGACCATACTGGTCAAAGGATACAAAAGATTTCCAAATCAAACTATCCAGAGGAGATAACCAGGGAATGTTTAATGGAAAAACGTTGAGGATACATTCAGATTGAAAAAAAACCCAGAAAATCTGTAACAAGGGGGCCTTAAAAGAATATTAAAAAGATACCTGACTTTTGAGGAGTAGCTGCTTTTGCCTTCTTTGAGGATACTGGTGTCTTTGTTGCAGATTCATTAGCCCTCTTCTTGCTGGTCTCAGCCTTCAAAGTGTGATATAAATGAAAAACACACTAAGAAACTGTTCATTTAATTCCAAAATGACAATCAACAAAGATATTGATACCTTCTTAGGAGTCTCTTCATCTTCACTATCAGATTCATCATCTGAATCATCTGAATCTTCATCAAGAGACATACCCTGCAACGCAGAAATTTTAAATTCCAGAAACAAGGAGGTAGGGAAAATAAAAGGAATAACAAAATAGATCATTTTATTCCATAAAAAAATTAGTTGATCAAATTTAAAGCAGTTTCAATACAACCAAAGAAATCCTTCCAGGATTTACCACCTAAATGAATGCAAAAAATCTAAATGTAAAACTGTAGAGAAAGATCCGAATTAAAGTCCTTTAGTGCTATACATACATCTCTGATCTGATAACAATTTAAAGATAAAAGCTTATCCATGTTAGTTTCTTGGTAATGGGAAAAATAACTAGGTTCATGTAATCTAGGTACACGGGAATACCTCTTCAGAATCACCATCCTCATCAGAATCATCCTCATCTTTGCTTGGCTCTACAAGGTTAGCCTTTGGTTTTTCAGGTTTGGCAGCTTTATCCTTAGCTGTAGCAGCTTTTGCAAATTCAAAATCTTCTTCATCACTAGAGAAGTCTGTATGCATAAAAAAACTCAGCAAAATTTGGAAAATTAAGTTGGAAATGGGATATTGTAAGTATGTGCTGGGACTCACCAGAAGCATCATCATCGGGAATAACTTGGTAGCCACAGAAGAAAACACTACCATTTTTCCAGTTATGAGAGAGCTCAAACTCTGTCTCAAAAACTAAATCAAAAGACAACTGAGGGATGTTTTCTGTAGAAAGGGTCCCCAACACAAGCTTCTTTTCATTGACTTTAACGAAAAGGGGAACTGATTCACGTCCTTTCTTTGACTCGCCAAGGGCTGCCTGAGTAACAAAAAGCAACACGAACGATTTGTCAGAAGAAAAAACTAACAACAAAGTAAGTTCAGTACTAGTTTAGTGCTTCAATTAGGATAAATCTAACCTGAGAAAGATGTATCATGCAGAAGTCTTTTGGTTCTACTTTAAGAGGCTCACCAGCCTTTACTTCAACACCTAGTAAAATGAAGAGTGTTATGTAACATTAGAAATAACAATAATATCAATCCTAGCCCTTATTACACAAGCAATAGAAACAAGACATCCTAGAAATGGGCATCAAAACAGGAAAAATAAAACCCCGCTTACATAAGATGCGAGTACTTAGCTAGTAATTATCATTGTTCATCAAAACACAGCATTAAAACAATTAGAGACAAAATCCAACAAAAGAAATCATATAAACATATAAAAAAACAGAGAAGATAGTAGGAACTAAACTAAAACTATAAATATTCGTTATTAAAAGCAAGCAATATTATTATCACTCCACGACAATTTAAGATTCCTCCATGAATGGCTATCCTTATTCCTTAGTTTCCTTCTATCAGTGTACATATATCTTACATAAAAACATTATAAAACTTATGTAAAACATAACCCCATTCAAACTAAAAAGGAAAAAAAAAGCACGACACCAAAATAAAAACAAAGCAGAAAATCAAAACTTAAGCTCAAACAGTGTATTCCATAAAAGAAAAACTACACATAAACCAAAAAGGGCAACAAGTTGCTCACCCCAGAACTCCATGGACGACATGGTTGACGAAAGAAGAGAGAGCTCAAACGGTTTTGAGGTTTCAAGTGGAAAGAAAGACCTCGTGTGAGTTGTATGAGGGTGATGGAGGCGGAGACAAGGGAGGGTTTAAAGGGTTTTTAAAGCAACTTGCCGCGGGTGGAGATAGGGTTTTTCAAGAGAAAAAGGCCCGAAAAATAAGTGCGTGTCAGCTGTCGTTGTTATTAGCTTTGTCGGTCTGGGGCCTGTAAGCAAGCCCATTATTACTATGTGTGGGCCGATCTCTTAAGCAAGCCCATACGTTACTTGTTTCGGACCAGACACAGGCTTAACAGAGCCGATTATTAACTGGATTCCTTTCTAATTTACTTTCGGCCCATATTTGAGACGACATCGTTGTAACTGTAATGCAGCACCCCTAACGTTGATTGCTTTAATAAGTTTCCTCATCGTCCTCGTCCAAATCCTGACGCAGCTGTCGAGAAGTCGTGTTAGAGCTTTCTCTCCGTCTCTCGATTTAGTTTTTGTTGCTCCGTCACTGAGTTGAGTCTAAGGTGATTAATGGTTTTTAATTCATTTCCTTATTTTTTATTTATGTATTAGCTGAGTAATTTGGAAACTTGTGATCTGGAAACCCTAAAAGTGAGCAGATAGATCTTGAATACGCAAAAGAGATGGATTCCACACCACGAAGAAGTGGAGGAGGCATGTTCGAAGGTATCTACAAGTTGATTATGCGCCGTAACTCCATCTATGTTACCTTCGTCATCGCCGGCGCCTTTGCCGGTGAGAGGGTAAGAATTTTATTATTAATTTTTCTAGGATTGTTTTATATTTTATTGTGTATAAAATTGAAGAATTAGTAGAATTACTGACATACTTCGGAAACAGGTGCCTTAACATATTCGAGCATTTGAATTTTAATCAGTTTTTTAGAAGAATTTGGAAATGGCAAGTTGTAAATAATATTATTAGAATTCTGTTTCTCATCATCAAGGGAAACAATGATCTATAAACCAAATGAATAATTGGATTAACTTTTCTATTAATGTATAACTGGATTATATTTTATTTAACAAACACAAATATATTTTCTATGCAATCTGATGGAGTGGGAAATCTTTTTCATGTTTTGAATCTGAAAGGGGCTAGCCTGCTTGAATTGCACTTTTTGATTCATTTTAAAAAAATTCTTGGTAGTTCAACTATGTGAATGCTTAGCTGAGTGTACTGAATGCTATGGTAGTTCACTTATACTGAATTATATTTTGCAATTGTTTTTTATTAAATGTGGTCGGTTAAACCTTATTGTTGCATGCTTTTTGATGCACGCAGGCTGTGGATTATGGTGTTCGTAAAATATGGGAGCACAACAATGTTGGGGTATTAAATCTGCTACAACATGCTTAGCTATTTGTGTAGTTTTCATGCATTACACTAATGGAGTTGTTTCCTTACCTTTCTAGTGACAACATCTAGTCCTATCTACTTGTTATTTGATAATATCAAATGACTTGTCATTTCATAGATATCTACATATATACAGAATTTTATGTTTCTTTCTTTAGCCAAGGAGATGTCTCTTGCAGTCGCTAGTTATGGGTTGTAGCTGACTCTTAGTTTGAGCTTCCAATTGTTGGAAGGATTCCATTTATTTCCCTGTGAATTAGTTAGGAAGTGTTGGAAATATGGAAATGATGCTCCTGCCAAGTCTTGAAATGTATGCAACAGAGTTTTAGAGAAATTGTAAGTTCCAGCTGCTTCGGCAATAATGGTTGCATTTTCTCTGAAATGTATGGTTTTATGGTTATAAAATTGACCCAAATCTCCCGATTATACTTAGAAGATAAATATAATGGTTTTATGGCTATAATGCCAGGCTTTCTTCAGTTAAGTAGTGCCAGTTGTTGCTTACCTCCATCTACTTGAGTCTCTGATCCCAGAGCTGTAACTGCTCTTAATCAATGAGTTAGTTGCTCTCCATTTGATCCATGAAGGGCCAAGCTCAAATGCTATTGCTTTATTTAAGTTGGTGGTAAACTTGAATTTCACGAATGTGTTTGGTTTATTCCTTGAATGCCCCTGAGATGTTTCATTTTACTGCAGAAACGTTATGAAGATATTCCAGGTTTGGGGCAAAGGCCAACAGAAGAATGAGTTTCTGAGTTCTTCTAGCCATTTTGAGGATTCAGAGCAAGCGCTTGTGCTGTAGTGAGCAGTTTTAATTTTTGCAATAAATATAATTTGTTTGGATGCACGATTATTGTATTCAACAATGTTTCCTCCAGTGCACTCTGGGATTGTTCACTGCGTATAAATTGTGGATGGTTACAATGATTTGACAGGGGACTTTTTTTTCAAGTCTGCTTCAATTTCTTGTCAAGTCATGTTCTGGTTTTTGCTATATACAATGTGTTGTGAACTGGATCGCTCTACAAGCCTAGAAAGTAGAAACTTCAAAAGCTTGAGGACATGCAAAACAGTACTAAAAAGATGCCGGAAACATGCACTAGACACTCACAAAGCTGTTATAAAGTAATGATGATGCTCAAATTTTTTGCCAAAAGTGTTTAGGTCCAGGTAATCATAGGTATTTATCCAGTTAACAGCTGTTGTAAATAAACGGCAACTGTAGCCTGAGATGTAAAGGACACATTATCCTGACGGAAAAAAGCTACATGAATTTATTGTGATTCCTCGAATCTTTGTCTTGTGTCCTTTAAGTTAGCCTTGGGTGTTTGCTGTGATGTCTTTCTGTAGTTCTTTCTACAGACAAGATTGACTCCTTTGATCCTTTACAAGACTTCGTATCTAGTTTCTAGCATCAAAACAAGTTAATCCTTCTCTGCTTGTGTTTGCTTGTAGCGGCAACCCCTCAGTCTCAAGCAATCATAACATTATCATTCGATGGGTTTGGTGCAAAAAACAATTGCAGACGAAAAAGGATGAATTTTGCATGAAGTTCGAAATGAATGATTTCTGTTTCTTTCTCTACTCTATGGTGTGATAATTTAACTTCATAGGTCTGGAGGGATCTCTCTTATTAGCTGTTGCAGAAGCCATCGATTCTTAGGATATCATGGAATACAAAGCAACGGGCATAAGATTCTTCCTGATTAAGGGTGAAGATCTGGTGTCAAGGGTCAGGAGAAACATTGCCAGGACAGCTTATACAAGGGGCAGGTTTAAGAGTTACGATCTACGGCATGGGTTTTTTGCAATTTCATTTCCTTGGAAATGGGAAGGATATCTGAGACAGCTTTTATGGTCTTCTGGGCCTGTTTGAGAAATGGGCTACAAATATACAAATAGCACTTCATCTTTGATTATGAATCTGAGTCCAACTTGTTCCCGACAAACTCTATAATATGGTCCCAGCTTGGCTTCAATAGACCCTTCTTCAGATTTCAAGCTCTCGATCTTGATGAACCAGGAGATTTGTTCTTGATGCATTGCAAGCCCAATTGAATCCACGAGCCTTTTGCTAATCCTGAAGCCCTGCACGCCTGACCAACTTATTAGGATACAACTCAAGGTTTCCCGTCGTCCATGATCGAAATTTGGAAAGAGGAAAAAAAAAGTCGAAAATAAGAGTGGTTCAGCACAATGCTGTGCATCACCTTGTTGGATTTTTCAATCAGAAGGAATTACTGGTTATAGCATTAAAAACAATGATTTAATAGGTTAAAAAAAAAAGAGGAGTACTCGGACTAGAGCAGTCCATCTCTTAAATTTCCAAAAATAAAATAAAATTCAGTTATAGTATCTGGATTCGCTAACTCATAAGAAAACGAAAGAGAGGCATCCATAAATCCTAGAGAAAGAGAGGGAGCCAGACTATTATAAATTATAGAGCCAGACTTTATTGTTGGTTTTATAGTGTTTGAGAATATAACAAGAGTTATTTTTTAGACTATTTTTATTTTGAAATATATCAAAGTAATATATATTTTTTATTTAAAAAAAATATTTTTAACAGTAGCAAATAAAAAATAATTTTCCAAAAATATTTTAAAAATGCAAAAACAAACATAATCTTAATCATTAAACAGCTTCAACAATTTCTTTGTGCTCCACTCAAGCAGATATTGTCTTCTTCATTTTATGTTGAAACAACAATGGTGTTGACTGAGTTAGATTCTATATCATAATGTTTATGCTAATTAGTACTCTTTGATCCATTCTATAATGAAGAAGAAAAAAATGGTGCTTGAACCAAGTGAGTGCACCCACATTCTTATTATTGGACCTCCAACCATTAAAATATTTATCCTGGATTATTTTAAGGCATTGTTTCTGAGAACACCAGGTGCAACCATGATAAAAATATGAATTTTGGTGTTTTCTTGGCGAACCACAGGTTGCTCGATACCTATCCCCTCCACTGGGAAACATTACCCACATGAAAGCATGTGTTTCTCCTTTCCTTTGGGCATAAATGCATGGTCAAGGGAACCAATTGCAGAGGTATTTTTGGCGTGTTTCAGGTGCAAAAATATTACCATGACAGGAAAATGAGTGGTCTATTGATGCAGCGACTCTAAATACCAATATTTATTTGCATTCATTGTCTATATATATATATGTAAGGATAATGCACCCTTTTGCAATGACCACTCGTTCACCAAGAAAAATATATTTTTTTTATCGCGGTGACTTCACGGATTCGTTCTGTTCGAAAGGAATGAAAATTAACCCGTTAGGAAGGCCCCGTTAGGCAAGCTAACGGCAGTCCATGTCTAGGCAGCTTCCTATGTCAATTTGTGGGGCAAGCCCTGTGGCATGTTTTGTGTTTCCAATGATAGAGTCGTCAGAATCTATATTATTGCATCCGCCTGGTTGAAAGGTTAGGCGGATTAGTTTATTTCAATTCCAAACATTATAATTTTTTTTTAAAAAAAATATATTATTTTTTTAATATTTTAAAATCAAACTAGATTTTGATGTAGCAGTTTAATTTAAAACTCAATCTAGATCAAAGCTGGTAAATGTTTAATAATATTGATCATGCTCAATCAGCATTACATTTTAAAAATATTTTTGATAAAAAATTAAAAAAATATATTTTTATTTTTTATTTTATATTAAATATTTTAATATTTTTAAACTATTTTCATATAATGATGTCAAAAAATATTAAAAAAAAAGTAATCTTAAAATATTTTTCAGTTAAAAACACTTTTAAAAACATCATTAACTATACTTTCAAACATATAATAAAACATGGTTATAGGATATAGTTGAAAGGCTTTTACACACATTTATGTGGATGAAAAATAATTGTATGCTTGTGGGGGTTGTGGCTGCTTTTTTCCCAGTATTAATTGATACTCTTAATTAATTTATGCATTGACTGTGATTAAACTTCTTGAAAATAACATTTAAAATCTAGTATATTAAAATATAATAACTAATTATATTTTAATAATAGTTGTTAAACTTAGTTGGAATATTGACCGGGAAAAAAGCTTGAATCACTGAGTTATTGGTTCAATTTTCTGATTAACGGGCCAATACTCAACAATTACTTAATGATTATAATATTAATAATTAGAAAAAAAAACTACTGGAGTTGACCATATCACATCTGACATGGTCATCAAAATCGCCCAGAACAACTGAGTTTTAATATGTCCATCCCTTTTTTTCTAGTAAACTTGAAACCTAGTCCGATTTCTAGATATTGAATTTGAAATTCTCGGCCAATCTATTAACTATTATTTTAATCATCATGATGGGCCTAGTAAGTGTTTATAGAGGGATCCGTTCAAATAGAAGTAAAATGGTTAAAGAATCGAATTATCAACTTTTTTTTCTCACAAGACAATTCAAACACAACTTATGAAATGTGTATTTGGTATTGTATTTGTTTTTGTGGTTGAGATTTTAAAAAAATAATTTTATGAAAAGTATTTTTAGCTGCGGTTAAAAATAATTTTTGAAATGTTTGGTTAAAAATGTGCTCGAGTTTGCAGTTTCATGTGTTTGATTACCAAACTTTTCATATTGCTGTCAATATATGAAATTATTTTAAAGTACACACACACAAATATATATATATATATATATATATATATATATATATATATATATATATATAATTTAAATATTTAATAACCATGATAATAAAATAATAAAATGTAATTAATATTTCAAATAAATTAGATATTTGTTTTTATTCTCCCGTCAAACTACTTGTAATTTTATAATAAACTAAATTTACATGTGAAAGCCTCTACAATCCCGGAACAATATATTGCAAAATATCATCTGAAAACAAGATTAAGATTGCGAAACCAAAGTTATGATGTGATCTCCGTTTAATATATTTATTTATATTTTAATTAAATATCATTCGAACAACATTACAATTTTTTCTCTTGCATTTTTTTTTCTCTCCATCATTTTTCCCTTTATGTAATGTTATATTTAATCAATGAAGGTGGAGCTGACTTTGATTACAAGAGAGAAACATCCTCGCCACATTCCTTGCGCACAAGTAACACCTATGGATGTACAGGAATGCAGCCATGAGCTGGCATATGGCAGCGACAGAGCCCAACTATTTTTGTTCCCGTTAAGCAAAAATTGAAAAGCAGTTAATAGTTGCTTTTCTTATGCCAGAGTGATCTTCATTTTATTCCGTGAGATCCATGTCATATTTTTGCTTTTCACATTTTACCAAACACTAGATTATGAAGTTTTTTGCGTTCTGCGATTGCATCACAAAAACAAACACCCACAAAGAGAATAGGTAGACCAGTTTGTTAGATTTTTAGTATATTCTCTAATAATTATTAGTTCAAGTCTTCTCAGGACTACTAAAATCTTAATTGGTCATTAATTTAAATATCACATGAACTAATCAACGTGCATATAAACCAACTCAAACATCACAATTATAAAAAAACAATATATAGAATAGTATATTACAGGATTATTTAATGTTGTAGTGGGGATTGTTTTATAAAATATATTTTGTTTGAAAATTCATCAAATTTTTATTTTTATTTTTTATATTAACATGCAAAATAATATGAAAATATTTTAAATGATTAATTTAAAAAATATATATGTTTTAAGAAAATACTTATAAAACTCAAAAACAAACTAAATTTACCTAACGGGAGCATGACAGGACAAGAGAGCCGCGTGTGTTGTTTGCTCTCACTGCATAAAATGTCAAATATAGTTAGCGTATATTTCACATTTTGAATGCTAAATTGTGTTTATTTACAAGGTAGTAAAACAAATAAGAAAACAATCGATTTTGACTAAATCTTATATCGTCTCAAATCTTTTACACTCTACAAAATATAATCGCCATACACACACACACACGTGTGTGTGTGTGTGTACATATCATGAATGAATATCACGTCAGAAGTTCCTATACATTGTTAAACACCAGTACTGGTACGATGTTCACGTATGCGTAGCTAATAATATGATTATGATAGAAAAACTCTACATGAAAATAATATTATTATATTTTTATTAGTCATGATTTTATTTTATTTCCCTTGTATTTTTCTTCAAAGTATACCACAACAAGCAACTGATAAAATACTATCAATTACTTTTAATATAATTTGAAGAAAATAATGGATATATGAAAGAATTTTTTAGGTGTTTGTATATGTGATTCATGATTCAGAGTCTGATTGAAAATATAATTGATATTATTTTTTAAAATGATTTTCATTTAGAAATAAATTGAAATATTTTTTTTAAAAAATACTTTTAGTGTCATCTTATCAAAATAATCTTAAAATATTTTTGAAACACGGAATCAAACAAATACTTAATGATCAAATAAGTTAAATTAAACAGGACATAACATTGACAATCAATTCATTATACAAAATCAAATACAAACCCAGATAAGAGTCATGGATAATTTAATCATGTCTATCCATGAGCCTAAATTCATTTCATTCTATATCTTCAAGGGTTATGATTCGATAGTAAAAAACTTGAAATTTATTTTATAAGTCATGAATTCGAGTTAGTGTATATTCATCTTATAAGAATAAAGAATAATCAAAATTTTACTTGTTTAATCAAGACCCATAAAAAAATAAAAATTTCTCCAATAAAAAAAAAATTACATTAATCTATATTGCCCACCAGCTTCCCACTCCCCTGGCTACAATCTCCCGTGGTCTAATAAGTGGTCTTAATTTTGACCACATGTTTCGTGATAAGGCTCATGAACAATATCAAATCAGGCTCCGATAATACACGACAAAACCCTAGACCCCGAGCAAGTTCCAAACCAGGTATACCACCCCAAAGCTATGCTCGAACCGGACAGCAAAAACCTGTGTTTATTGCAAACTCCTGGATTCAGAATCCCCAAAGCTCCTGCTAAACCTCGGGTTCCTTTGCTGCAATCATCTAAATTTAACTTAATTACCCAGCACACCGAAGGGTATTTGCCAACCTCACCTCCTTTTCTCCTATCATCCACAGCAAGGTGTCGGGTCGCTCTTTTTTATCTTTTTTCAATAAACTATTGTGAGCAACCGACCATAAAAGATTTCCAATCCTTTTTCAAACCCTCGCCACCTCCGTGCCAAACTCCACACCGGTTCTGCTGCTATCCTTGAAATCTCACACGAAGATAACCTACACTGGGAACAGATGAGCAGAAGCTCACCACCTGCATCCTTAACCCTCACCACATTCCGATAACTCAAGCGAGGTTGTTTATATTGAATCAAAGGTCCAAATTCCTATAGCCATCGTTTCTTTTTAAAGCTGACAATTTTATCAACCTATCATTGCCTGCCACCGCATGAGGCTATAATTTGCGAAATATGTCGAACAATATTTGGATTAGTCCATGCATTAAGAAAAAATTAATAAATTCTTTTTAAATATTGATAATTACAGTCAAGGATGGAAAGTAAAGTAATAACAAGTTGCTTAACCACCCAAGTGGATCTAAACTAACATTCCCCATCTTCGAATCAGGTTGCACATCAATCCAAACCAGGTTTCTGCATATTTTTATTTTATTTTATTTTAAAAAGTATATATATAATGCATTGATATCAATTTAACGAGAAGATTTATAATGTATAATAAGATTTGACGAGCTAATCTTATTATATACTTGCAGATTTCTTAGTTTTTATCTCATTCCAATCATAAATAAATAAAGAAAACAAAAATCACATCGCTTTTTTTTTTTATCTATAGAATGATAAAGATGGAGCTCAAAAATAATGTTAAACTACAAGCCCAATTATTTTGGTAATTGCCATAAAATCATCCGCTTAATAATAATAATTAAAAAAAAAAAATTCACGGCTTCCATTCACTTCTCCATTGATTCAAAGCAACAAAAACATAGAGAGGATGATTTAAAGGTGAACAATCTACCACTGCACATTTCTACTCCACGTCTGCATCCAGGAATCTCCTGCTCTAATTTTACCTAATAAATATACCTAAATGTTCAAAACCTAGAAACCCCCCCATTTTTACACCCATAATTTGCATTAAAAAGGATTGATAATAATTAATTAACCTGCAGGCATCATCTGCTGGTTAATTAATCACAGCAAGAAATCCATGAATTTCAGCCAAGGATGTAACCCACTTTTAGCAGCCTCCTTTTTAACTTCTTTTGAGCATGACGGAGACGAAGTCGCTGTCAATCCTCCACTCCCACTACAACTTGCACCGTCCATCCTCGATTTTTTTGGACACAGAAAGAAGTTTCTTGAACCCAACGCCATTAGTTTCTCCTCCCTGTCCAAACCTGCCAGGAAAAAAAAATCCAAAGATTTCCATCATTCTCCGCCCTACGTGTCCACCTCTCAAAATTAACAGAAATCAAATTAAGCGTGATTAGTTGATGATCAATCTTACTTTCTAAACTAAACTGCGAGTAATGGAGGTCGAATCTGGAGGAGTCATTGGCAATAATCGAACGGCGGCCTTCCTTTGTGTACTGCTGGATTGCGGCGGCGATTAGTTCGCCGACGGTGGATTCAAGAGACATCAAAACCTGCACTGCGCCAACGCTTCCCTGGACAGTCACGTTGAGTAAAACCTTCGTTAATTTCGGCCTCACAGCCGGTACAGTAGCAGGCGAATTCATTCCGGAGAGCAAGTCTGGGAGTGTCTTCGGCCGTCGAATCCCCTTCTCCGACATTCCCGCCGGTATCTTCCCGTGAAATGACAGAGCTTTCTCTGTTAACCTGTTTTTCTTGTTCCTTTCCGGTTCCTGCCCCCCTCCTCCTCTCCGGTAACCCTTTGTTGGTGTTGTAGGCATATTTGTAAATGACAGAAAGAAAATCACACGGAACAATAAAATAAAATCACAATAATAAATCTCTTCCCCTCCAGTTACTCTATTTCACCGCCTACCTCAAACGGCGGTAGCGAAGGAAACGCAGGCGAGGGAAACCGAGAGCAGGAGCGGAGCGTTGGCTCTCGGGTTTCCGGTATCTGTTTACTATCATAACCTGTAAGGTAAAACCGTAAATAAAGGAAAGCAGGGGCTGATTGAGAAGCCAATTATCCGATATGAAACTTCTGAGCTAGAAAGCCTTTCCAGCGCTTGCCTATTTATATGGAGAGGACGGTAAGAAACTAGCGCGTATTTTCTTCTCAATTACCTGCTATAACCGGATGTGTAGAGAAAACGGATGGTTACGATTTAACTTGATCAATCAACAGCCAGAGAGGAGTGTTCTTGACTGATAATTGCCGGTAGTTAAGGGCGTGTGTAGTGTGAAACTGTTACTGATGGGTGTTAAAATGCGTGTGGGGGTGGTGTGTACCTGTTAATCTTTGCGATTTATGGATGACACGTGGATGGTGATCATGCGGTAGTTTCGTTGCGTTATGTGGTGGTCTGCAAAAAGGTGAGATGCAGGATAGAGAAGTATTGATCAAAAAGGGCGGCTGTTGCGAGACCAAATGTTTCGCACGTGTGGAAATTACTTGTGGTGAGTCAGAGTACGAGTAGAGTTGCCTACTCAGTCAGGCACCGTCTCGAAGTGCCCAGATCAAAATTACAGAAATAGCATCGTATTCCTATTCTAGAAAGTAACAACCTTAGTCCCGTTTGTTTCCTGGAATTCACTTTCCGGAAAACTATTTTTCAAATTTTCCTATATTTGTTTGTCTTCTGAAAAGTTGGTCAACGGAAAACACTTTCCGGTCAACGGAAAACACTTTCCAGTCAAAATTTAAAAACTTTTTTATATTAAAATTTTTTATTAATTTGTTCTTATTTAATATTTTTTTTAAAATTTCTAAATTCTTTTTATTTTTTTGAAAAATAAATAATTATTATATTTTTATTCTTTTAAAAAAGATATTTTTTTATTTAGAGATAATTTATATATTTTTATTTCATCAACTAATTTTTTTAAATTTAATAATTATTTTATATAAAAAAAATAATTAATAATAAAAAATTAAATTTTAAGAGATGGAATTGAAAAATAAATATTCAAAACAAATTATATATAGCAATCAAAAGTTTGAGGATTAAATTTGATATAATCAGCAAATAATGACATTTCTAAATTTTTCACAACTTCCGGAAAGTGTTTTCCATTGACCAACTTTCCAGAAGGCAAACAAACACAGGAAAATTTGGAAAATGATTTTCCGAAAAGTGAATTCCGGGAAACAAACACAGCCTAAATTTAACTTCCTGAAAATTAAACAATGCCACGTCTCCATCTATCCAGTATTAGTGATCGTAAATATTGCATTCAACTTGTATTAACTTATATCAAAAGACAATTTTATTGTTAAATTATAGTAATTTTTCTTAAATAATCAAAATAAACTGAAAAAAATAGAAAAAAGAGTTGAGTCCAAGGTTTCATTAATTAATAAGCTCAGTACTTAATTTATTAATTAAATTAAATACAAAGGGACTATATATATAAGCTAAAACAAAAAAAAGTATTATACTTTTAATAAAAAAAATTAATAATATTTTTCACCACTTTACTAGCTAGTATAATGAAAATTTACAGTGATTTGGTGATACAATTATATATTATAATTTTTGTTTTAGTATTTTTAATAAAAGCACACTCAACAAACATGCATAAACCAGACAGATAATTAAACCATTATTAAAAATAAATGATTTAAAGGTGATATTATTTTAGTGTTTGGGTAAGAGACAATGTAGAGGGGCTAGATTCATGTTTTTCTCCCTCACAAATTATAATAATCGACGTCGTCGTGGTAAATTCGGTGGACTGTGACACTTAATTTGCCTCATAAGACACGTGTCAAACACTGAGTGGGTAGTGTCTGGCCCGCAGCCACGTGGTGGGATTGGGGAACGAGAGATTCCAGCACGAGTATGTTGGAACGTGTAAGTAAATCATTGGTTAGTTAACCCCACGTAACCTCCCCGGATTGGATCAATGCTGATTTCACGAAGATTAACATCAGCTACTGTGCATTTTGTCATATCATCAATTATTATGTTAATTGCGTTGAAAACCGGTTGGATTTGTTTTTAAGTTAATCGCTGGGACATTTTAAAAATATATTTTTATATTGACATGGTGTATTTATTAAAAAATAATAAAATTCTCAAATGATTGCCCTGTGATTTAAACCTGCAAGGCAAATTAATGAATCTCCTTGACTATTGGGAGATTTTTTTTTATATTAGTAGAGATTTGTGTGTGTTTGGTGTTTCATGCCAGCTTTATTAGCAAATTAAAGTCTATCTTGACGGACTGAAATCTTATTCGCTACCTTTTTAATATTATCAGATTACGATACATCATATTCTATATCTTCTTGTATTTATTTTTACAAATAAATCACTGATAATATCCAAGTCACGATTTAAGGTAAGTCTCTGTATCCCAAATTTGAAAAAAATATTCTGGGAGTTTGATTTATTGTTATTTTCTGGGAAAAGTCTGATATTTTATATATCAAGATTGTGATGTCTATACACAATGGTATGACTTTTTGGTCACACATGGGCAAGAATACGAAGGATTTGAAAGATGAGAAACAATGTAAAAGGGAGGATAGCTAGCTAGGTCAAGAAATTTAAGATATTTTCAATGAGTATTGAGTGACAAATGAAAGAAAACTCTACAATGAGGATAAGAATGAGCTATCTGGTGACGGGGAGATCGATTACGGCTAATCTCAAAGAACTGAATTTTCTGTGTTTGTCGAGTTGCCACACCGATTAAGAATCTTGCGAGTTGCAATCATAAACTAGCTCCAGATCATAATTTTGAAACCTCTTGATAAAAACTTGATGTGATTCGAAATTTAAATAGTAAGTTAATTAATTCATTTTTTATAAAAAAATATTTTTTTATAGCACATGTAATTTTACGACCATAGAAGCAGCCGCCTTTTGATGTAAGTTAATTAGGAGGTTTAGGAGCATCCACGTATGAAAATATATATGTCGCTGCCATGGACGTAGCAAATCAAGCCTGCTAAGGAACATCTGGAGTATCAAGCTGGTTTCTTGTGCGTTTAGAGAAATGAGATCCTCTTTCTAATTTATTCCCTCGTTATTAGAGATATTCCAAGTTTCCAGCAACCTGTTTGTTTTTATTAATAACAGGAAAAAGATAGAATGATGTAAGAAAAAAAAAAGAGTAGCGAAGAACAGCTACGCTTGGTTGAATTTAATTTGACCAAGCCTTGTCACCAGGAGTAAAATCCGTTGAGCTATGTAATAAATGGTATTTTCTCTGCTTCGAAATTGGACGCTAAGATTGTTTGAAACCCTAGTCATCAGGAATACATGCATGCACTGAAGTACTGGATCAGATCGAAGGAGCACAAGTTGATATGCCAATATGTGTTTTTTCCTATCACAGTAATTTTAGAATATACTTATAGCTCAGATAAGGTTGGATCGAGGTCGGAATCTGATAGATTTTTTATTCTATTGATTCCATGCATTGATTTTTTGCTAGCTTAACCCCATCTGGTATTATATATATGGTTCTAACTGGTCAATACGCGCCGTTTTAAGCAACAGTCTGAAATCATATAACAAGTGGAATATTGATTGGACAGGAAGCGAAACTACTGCATCCGATAAGCAGCAACGGATGGCCATGAAGCTTTAAGAGGATGTTTGAGAGTGTCGTTGTTATTATTTTTCAAAATACTTTTCGTGCTGAAATATATTAAAATGATATTGTTTTATTTTTTTTAAAAATTATTTTTGACATCAAAAGGATTTAAAAATACCAAAACATATTCATTTAAAAAAAAAAAGCAAAAACAGCTAAATACAGGTTTGACAGCAATATCAAACAGTCACTTAAGAATGGAATAAAATCAACCAGAAAGGCCCTGATAAGGAAAAGAAAGATTAAGATTTGGAGTGTCTTGCCCCTGGTCTTTAATTCAAGCAATTAACACTGAAATTTCTTTCTTTTCTACCAAGCATCAACAAGAACATCTGTGTATTTTTTGCTTTTTAAGGATTTAAGTTATTTTCGATTTAGTGAGTTTTTGATGCATCATTAAGAGTTATTTCATATTACCACAAATAAATAAATAAAAATCATTTAAAATATATTTGGTTAAAGGGATGGATGCAAAGACATAAACTAAATATATATTTAAAATATTTTTTTTATCATTTCAAAAACTAGAGATACATAAAAATATATTCTCCAAGTCTTAACTATTTTAATATTTTTTTTTCCTTTTTTTAATCTCAAGACAATATGAAATGATATTTAGAAGAGCATCAATCAAAACATTACCAATTCCACTAAACTTCTCCATCATTAGTAATTAATTTCGATTTATTCATGGTTTTATTATCAATAATTTTTGGGCTTGATCAAATCATATCTGATTACGCCACCACCATCCAGGGGAGGCAATATTCCCAGGTTGGCATCTTGGGAGGGACAACCTCAATTCGTGAGAGAACAGAGGACTCCCAGGTGGTCCCTTTAATTGGGGAAGGTAGGGCCTAGTGATTAGAGAGCCTTGCACGGAAATAAAACATGAATGGAAATTAATTTTTATGAGTTTTTTTTTTTGTTTATGATCTCTTCTTTAAAGTGTTTTTTAAATTAGTTTTTATTTGAAAATACCAAATTGGTAATTTCTTCAGTTTTAATTGTTTGACTTTGAAAAATTATACTTGAAGCTAAATTAAGATCATGGATTAATTATTAGATATAAGTATTTCTTGTCGTAAAAGATTGAGATTCAAACCAACCCTCGATGCAAAGAAGTCCTCGCTATAATTACTCTCAAAATGTAGAGAAAAAAGTCTTGAAAAAACTAATGTTTGGCAATGGCTTACGTTACTGACAAGTATTTGAAATGAGTTGGAACCTAGCTATACGTTGCCGAATCAACAAACTAATGTTAGGCAACATAAATTAATCCGAGCATATAATTAAGGTTTCAGATTATGTTCTGTCACCTACCGTGCGACTTGGAATTTGAGATATAATAATTAAGTTGTTTTCTCATCCAATTTTTTGTCGAGTCGCTTGAAAAAAACTCTTCGTTAAATGATGAATTTTAAGGGGTTTTTTTGTTATCATATAATAATAATAATAATAATAATAATAATAATAATAATAATAATAATAATAATAATAATAATAAGCTCTTCTTTTCTATTCTTTTTATTATGAAAGAAGGGAAATTTAATCCACTCTTTTAGAAAAATATTATTTTTTCATCTCTAAATTTTATTCCAATTTCAATTGCATAGCGTGGTTATAAAATCGACGAGTAAGAAGTATATTGGACGTCAAGATTAGAACTGGAATAAATATTAGTGACGCAACACTTGATTTGCCAGGAGTATTTATTAAGTAGAAATACTTCAAATTATATATAAGAAATCATGTAAAGTTCAAGATTTTTAGAGAGATTGTTGTGCTCACCAAATATTTAGAGAATCCCATGAACTTGGAAGCTGTTAATAATAGATTAGTCATTCCAGATTTTCTGCTTAGCTTATTTTATTCATGGAAAGCTTGCTTTCTCAGTTACATCCCTGACTGACAATAATTGTTGATAAAAAAGAATTTAATTTCTTGTAATTTAATTAAGACACAAACATGTGATAAAAGGATAGGATTGCATTTCCTCATTTCCGAGACTGCAAATGAAAACCGTATAACTTCCTTCTTCCTGCATGGTTTTCCCTGAAATCAATCGATCACCGTAACGTTTTTTTCCTGGCAGAGATGAGAAATTCCTTGGAATGGCAGGCTTCAAGATGGACATGATTCGGATAAATTCAGAGGACGCTGCCACTTCGTCTAGTCAACAACGCCGCAGCTGCCATCAAGACCGCGACACCATAGTATTTCTCGAAGATGAAGGTGACCAAATTGCATCCAATCAGTTTTAGTCGCGGCCACTGTAACAAGCAATCAAGTTGGGTAGGTGTTTCAACTTTGCTCTTTCTCTGTATATCCTTTTGTCACGTAGCTTAGATGCGTTGAATTATTAGGGTTTGGTCCCCCTTAATTGTAGTCTTGTAGCGAACAATTTGCCCATTTGGCAGGACATGCAAAATTGAATTATGGTCCCACAGAACACTGCCTCGTGCATGTGATAATTAACAAAGTTAATGAGGAAATTAAGAACTTGTTTATCTGGGGGAGGTATATATAATAAAGAGCTTAAAAATGGGAAAATTGGAGAAAAGTAATATACCTAACACGCTATACCAAAATGGATAGGCAAAGATATTTAACATGTGATTGTATTTAGTTAGTGTTTCTGTGTGTGTGTGTGTATCTTTTGTAAATTGACAACTATTTTAAATTCTGGCAAACATCACTGATTTTGTTCCGAAACTTCCGCCAGCATAGCTAATGAGATTTGTAGAAGCAGTCACTTAGTGAGCGGCTGAAAGTGAGACACGACCGGCCTAGATGAGGTTATGATGCCACAATCAAACTAGAAACAAACAAGCACTCAATTCAAGGATAGAGCACCCTCTGTCTTGCCATTATCTGGTAGACAGGCACCCTTGAGATTTGAGCAACTGCTGATATTCCGGCGGTCTTCAAAGGCAGCCGCTGCTGACTTAAGGCAGATTTCGAATTTCGGTTGAAGATACGTGGGGGTGAGAATAATCAATCTATCTCCTTTTCGTGGTCCTTGACACCAGTTTAAAAAACAAATCAAATCACCCTTAAATGTGGCCACCAGTGCTCATTCTTGGAACCGACTGCTAAAAAACCCAGTGGTAGAGATACGCCAGCCCATTTTTACAGCTTCACCTCCATCCTGGGGCTCAATAGTTGATACTTGATACTAACAAGAGACGTTTTGTGAAGCATTATTTATTCCGGCTGAAAAACACCAGCACTTGCATTGAAACAAAACTCGTGAAAGAAACCCTGGGTTTCACCCCAACCACGGAAATCAAAATGCAGGCAGAGTTCCAGAAATTTGCATTCTCAGATGTTCTACCACCTTATCCGAGGGAAAGAAAAATAGAGTACATACAGACATTTTGCCAAAAAATGAAATGTGGTCTCTACAAAATTGGCCATCTTGCAATATCATGGAATTCATTTCTAATTTAAGAGAGGAAGAGATCTAATTTTTGGGAGTAAGGGGCTCATACTCAATTGTATTAGTATATGATTCTAAACAATACAATTGTGTGTGCAATGACAATATGCTGTCTGAATCTCTCTCTGGTGCTGCATGCAACCAAGGACGCCACTGTTTTCTTGGCCTTCTTAGATTTTCTCTGGGGTTCAAAGAAGCTGAACGATGGGATAGAATTCGTGATAAGGAATGCAACCGAGACATCTTTCCAATGGAATGGTTTGTAGCTTGAAACCTCTGATCTGCACAACTTTCAGCTCTCAACCTTCCCCTCTGGCCAAGGACTGGGGGGAAACTGACTGAATTAACCATTCCAGAGAGGTCATTAGGGTTCTCCACGCAGAGGGAAGGAGTTGCCATTTGTGGCAATCTTTTCTTCCATACTAAAAACGATTGTTGTAGCCTAGAGGGAACCTGCAAACCAGTCGAATTAGAAAATCAAGTCAAGCCAGTGGAAAAGGTATAGGAAACGGTCAACAGATCCGAAGAGGGGAGATACAAAATAAGTCTTCACAAAGAAAAGAACATCCACAGAACTGCATGCAAGTCAATCTAAAACACAAGTCATCTCCTGATGGGAGAATAAAACTAAGCATCCACAGAACTAAACATCAAAGCACTCTAGCCAAAACCAAACAGCTTGCATTGTCCAACTAAAGTACATCTCCCAAAGGAAACCAACCAATCAATATTCCAGAAGTTG
The DNA here is from genome assembly GCA_015731905.1 of Salix dunnii. Lineage (NCBI taxonomy): Eukaryota > Viridiplantae > Streptophyta > Magnoliopsida > Malpighiales > Salicaceae > Salix > Salix dunnii. The sequence continues at coordinate 9,754,895 of CM027667.1, read as the reverse complement.
ATGAGCAGAAAATCTAAAAACCCATTTATTTGGGTGGCATACGAAATGGATAGATGAACAGGGAGGAAAAGACAGGAACAAAAAGATCACCTTTTTTGGTTGTATAGATATACACCCGAGGAAGGAAAGAAGGATCCATCCTGCCTTTCAAGCTTCCATTTTTCAATCCATCTGATTCAATGAATTGACACATCATAGGCACTTTTCTTTCTTTTTTCGAACCCTTAGCCAATTTACTCCAACCAAACATACAAATGGAGTGTTCGAGATTCAACAAATATTTTGTGACCGTATTACTTAGGAAAGTGAAAAAAAATAATCATGGTTTGGATATTTAGAGGATTGTGCAACGCGTTAGGACTAGTTAGGTCACTTGAAAAAAAATATCAACAGCATTGCAGATATTTCCTTATGAAACATAAAGCATCAGAAAGCAGATATTACAGCTTCATTTCTTCTAAAACAGTTAATGGAGTTTAGAACTTACGGTTGAAAGAAGACTACAGGAAGCAAATGACAGTGAAGATGCAGAAAATGGAGCTCCTGCAGGTCTGTTTCCTTTCTGGTCATTCTTTGTTGGGTCCTCTTCTTGGGTCACAGAACCAAAACTTGATGGTGTAACATCCTCCTCCTCCTCCTCCTCCTCATCATCATCATCACTATCATCATCTTTAGCTAGAGGTTTCTCCTCATGTTGAGCTGACACAAAGGTATTTTCTTCCTCCTGCAAACCAGTTTCAACCTTCTCTTCCTCCTCCTTTTCTCGCATCTTCAGCTCCTCATCCAAGTCTTCCATGGTCTCCTCTAGACACAATTCAGCCTCTATCAACTCAAGTTCCTTTTCATACAGCTGTATTTTTATCTCGCTAGCTTTCTTCTTCTCTTCACTCCATTTCTCTAGTTTACCACGTGCCAGCTTGCACACATTATCAACTCTTTTTAGAAGTTGCTGCCAAATGTTTTCCTTCTTTATCACCTCCTCTTTCCCATAAAACTCATCAAAACCAAGAGGTAGGAACTGAACTTTATCAGGATCAAAATCTTCCCCATCTTTCAAAGCTGGCTGCCAAAATAACCGAACCCCATGTTCCTCATCCTCAGCCCAGTCAATTATTCGTCCAGTTGGTGTGTGTAAGATGACAGGATCTTCAGTGTATATGCGCCTAGATGGATCTTCAGGATCAGGTTCTGGTTCCTTGTCAAGAACAATGAATTCAGGAGTCTCCTCTGTCCAAACGAATGTAAAAATGTAAGCACCAAACAAAAAGGGAAAAAAAAAAGCAATGGCACTAACAACTAGCCTAAAAAAAAGTAAAACTATCTTCATTAACTGGTTTTGGCTCCATAAAAGCAAGCTAAATGCCTGGATCAAGAAAGAGCAAAATGAGGGTGCAAGAAATTTATCTCAGAATCAAAAGGTGAGACATTTTAATATTATTTACATTTGCAAATTAATGCATGTTTGTTTTGAAGAAGAGAAGCACATAAACAAGAAAAAGAAAACTATTAAGGACCTGATGAAAAGGCATGTATCATGAAGTCCTATCCATACAGCTAGCCAAAAGCAACATTTCTCACAAGGACTAGAGAGAGAGAGAGAGAGAGACAATACCATTCTCCCACCAGTATGAAAGCTCCGCAGGCATAGGCAATCTCAGTGGAGCTTTATAAAAGGAATTTAACCACATCTCTCTTTCTTGATCTACCTCATGTACATATCTTTTCCAATAATCAGGTACCTGCCAAACAGACATGTTTGTGCTCATCCTCTCCATGGCCTAAAAATAACTCTAAAAGTAGGTTAACATGATAACTTACTTCGTAGAACTGGTTGATGAAGCCAGGGGCCATCCACACATCTTCTTCCTCATAGAAATAGGGATGCTGAGGATCACTATATGGACCAAATGCTTCCCTAACCACTGTGAGCAAACATATGACCAAAAGAAGAATAAATGATAGATCACATAACCAATACACCATGGAAGAATTCTACAAAAGAAAATTGGATTTGAAATATGTGCAAGTTAGCAGTTTTAAATCTAGTGACAGTTGGGATTAGATGCATTAAATTTCATAATTAAGTGATGGGAAACATGCATGTCTAATAGATGAGCAAAAGTTTAAGCATTCAAGCAAGAAGGTGAAACCCAAATCTATATCCTGCATTCCCATTTTGCATGCTTCAACATGTACAATGTACGGTGCTTAGTTTGAATGCTTGAATCTCGTCTCCAAAGAACATTTAACTAGCAGAATCTAACAAGAAGACTTTGCCACCATGACAATAATATTTTTGAGAAATATGTCAGCAAACACCTTGGTCAGCCATCATAAGTGCATCTTTGAATCAATGACCAAGGTTGTGTAGTCCATCAATTTGTAGACCATAATCTACGTGATTACGCACAATGGATATTATATTTCATCAGTCATTGATTATCACCACATAACAGAAAAGTCAAACCCTGACTTTCCAGCAGCAGTCGATGCATTACTTCATAACTCAATGGCTACTATTCCGTAACTCTATTGCTACTCTCCTTTAAAAGCAGCATTTGGAAGTAAGAAAGACATACTTCCATCTGGTTTATTGACAAACATCCTAGCCTTCGCTGCAGCTACTTCAGCTATTCCTGCATGCACCTGTAAGACCTTGTTGTCAGCAAAATATCTTAGAAAAGTTTTAAAAGTGATAACATACCGCAGATATGTCTTCATCGCAATCAACAGCATCCTCTACAAACTCTCCAAAGTAGAACCTACCCTGTATGTACACCAAATATAGGGGGTCACTCTTTTATGAAACTAGAATGGAAAAAACAAAACAGCCATTATGCAGTTATGGTCCTGCCACAGTGCAGTACTGGGAAGGAAGGTTTGGAGACAGTATATCCTTCAACAAATATGCATGAAATAATTGCTTTCAAGACTCTACCTGCAGCCATGGCTTCCGCCCATGCAACAAGTGACCAAGCATAGTTATTTTGACACTTTACCAAGAATGGAAATTTTACTGAAATATTAAGAGTTGTAAAACACAAAAAAAGAGCAGACCATTTACATGCATCAAATATATTTGGTTGTGCATATCTGTGTTCATGACATTTCTATCACTATGGTGCATGCTTTCAAGCTGAAGGGTTTGATTTAATTTTTTTCAAGGCTTAAATAATCATTTCCAACTATGCCACTTGTAACTTGAAATGTCAACTCTTTTATGATATGGAGCACTAACACAGAAAAAAATTGGATTCAGATATTATTTCAAGTTTGTGTTGAAGCTTCAACAGATTGGCATTAAAATTACATATATGACAGGCTATGAAATATGGTTTTAATATTTCATGAACCTACAAACATAGTGCGCTCGTTGACTTCATAGACACCGCATCCATGCATCCTGCCATGCTTCCATTCACCGGCATAACGGTACCGACCTTTCTCCCTGACATAGAAACACAATCAACATTAATTAATTATCCCATGAAACATGCATTCACCAAAATAAAAATCCATGTCTTCTCTGAGAATAAACCAAAAGATTCATACAATACAGAAGCACTTCTTTTATCTTTAGGCAAGATGATTGTAGAGATAAAGATCGTACATACTGCCACCTATAAAAACAAAAAAGCATATCACTTGGCATCAAAATGATGGCTAGCTGGTGATTATTTATTATTCCATTGTCTAGATGATTGTCAGATTGTCTCCTTTTCATTTTTGGGGAGGTCATTGGATTATACGCCCATCACTTTTAGCAGCTTGGATAGCAGGATCCTTGACTCATTACCCTTGGTTGGATCTAGCAGCTTGGATAGCAGGATCCTTGACTCATTACCCTTGGTTGGATCCTTGTCAGATGGGAGGTATGCCCAAGGAGGAGTTAGTCAACACATATGCTCCATGCTGTCATTGTGACCTTGAAATTCAACTTAGGTTTTGTTCAGCTCTTTGGGATTTTATGGGTCATGTCAACATTACCATAAACACCAAGTGCCTGTTTGGCACTGCGGCCAAACTTGCGGTTGGCAGCGGTTGGCCAATTTTTATTTTTTTTTTCATTTTAAATGAATATGTTTTGGTGTTTTTAGATCATTTTGATGTGTTGATGTCAAAAATAATTTTTAAAAAATAAAAAAACATCATTTTGATGTATTTCGGCACGAAAAGCATTTTGAAAAGCAACCGCAACCACACTCCCAAACACCCCCCAAATGTGTGTGAAAAATGGAAAGAGAAGCATCTTTGAAAGGATAACTTTGAAAGGATGCAAGGCACGTGATTAGAAGTTCAAACCAAAGTAGCATGCCCAACTCGGTGACCCTCAGATAAAGGGAAGAAACCAGGCACTTATGCAAGCAATGAAACTAACATTAAGGGAGGTTGAAGATTTGAAAAACATAAAAAGTTAGGTAAAAGATTTGAACCAGTCTAACATTAACAGAAAACAAAATAACTGGACAGCTGAATACAAAGAACTTACGGTTTTTCCCCAAATTGTCTAATCCACTCATCATTCTCATAAAAAGGTATTTCATACTGCCCTCCAGCCAGACGCATGCTATCTTCAATATCCATCTCCAGCCATTTCCTGTCCTCTGGGGACATAAAATCTCTAGATATAATTCTTCCCTCAGCACGCATCTTTTCTTCAAGCCTGAAAAGATAGTCATTACCAACTCAAGTTATTTATTCAGTTTGGAAAAAAGACTACTTGCATTCTAACACCTTAATTATACTATAATTATGAAGAGATAGTGATTGTGAGCATACTTGGAACCTGGTATAGGTTCTATATCTGGTATATCAACTTCTACCACTCCATGCCCTTCCATGTTGTTCCGGAGCCACTCACCTTCATACCTACAGTAATGGAATGACATAAAAGTCTGGGTAGAAGGCGCTTTGCTAATAGGCCATGCAAAATCTTTATGACTTCATCCACCCCTACTGAGAAGAAATCTATCTATATATGTGAATGTGCGCGCGCGCGCGGGGGAGCGTGCATGTGTGTGTGTGAGTAGAGAGAGAGAGAGAGAGCTTTTAAAGTGTTTCTATCCTGGTTTGAAGCATCAGCTACAAATTTATGAAGCCTATACACATCAAAATCTAGACATACAGGGGCTGTGAAAGTGCCAAGCTCTCTAACAGGATATGAAAAATTGACTGTTTGGTAAGCTTGGGAGTTTTTCTGACTTTACTATGAAAACAAAAACGACAAAAGAGGGAGGAAGAGGAAAGAGTACTGGCAAAATATATATTTTCATTACTAAATTGCATCCAAGGAGCCTAAATACAGTCTTTGCACATCATGAAGGGGTTTCTTCAGCTATGGAGAAGCTTTCCAATATACATCATCTACCAAACAACATTATTCCCTCTTTTATCCAAAGATGCTAAATCACAGTGAGCATTCAAAGACTAGGATAAAGCCAGATAATTATCTGCCAGGTGTTCCTTTTTCTTTCCTTTGTTTTTCATAACTCCAAGTTCTTAGTTTCTAAAAAAGTACTTGTAATGCAGGCATAGATCTCAGACATCCATATGCTATTTAAATTATATTGGATATTTGATAACAACATGCCATGTACAAGCTGGAGAAAAATAATCACAGTGCATCAGCACTTCCATTTTCTTGATGACGGTGCACATCAAATTGTGTCACTTTTCTGTCAACTTTCCCATGGATAAATAGAAGCGCAAGTGCAGTTTTTAAGATAGACAAAGGACAGACCTGACAAGCCCCTGTTCAGCAACATAAACACCTTTGCCATGTGCCAAGTCATCCCAAACAGTGCCTTCATACCTTTACAAATCCAAACACGATATAACAAGTACGTTAAAAGAATTCTCATGTGATGAATCAGGATGAGGAGACCATAGAAAGGAACAAATATGCATCCAGGCCGGACTGTACATGAGCATTTTAAAGCATACTCTATTAACCTCATATATCATAATTGTTATAAATAAAATCCAGTGCATCAAGCACACCCTAAGCTACTAGACAGACAAAAGAAGAAATCAAAAACAAAAAACAAACTGAATCATCTGATTATCACCCATTGAAATCACCTCAAAACTAAGGGAATGTTTTTTAGTGTGTGATTTCATTGCAAGCTAGCAAGCATACCATGTTTTTATCACCTCTAACAACTTAAATTGAATGATGAATTATAAACTACACGTAACAAAGCAGTACAAGAAACAACATGCTCCATTTTCTTTGCACCAAAAATAATCAACAAGAGCTGAAAATAGACTCACGAAACCCCGTCCAAAAAACTGGAATAGTCGTGCATACAATTCCTCTAAGAACACCAACGCAGATTTTGACGCATTTATACAAAAATCAAAAGATCAAACTCCAGCAAAAACCACAAACCATTCATCCAATTGCTCTCAATATCACCAACGCAGCTATAACCACAAACCAAATTATCAAAAATGAAAAAATAATACAGCAAGGAGCAGGCTTCACAAGCACTTACGAGCTCCCGTCTTCGAAAATGTAGCTAACCCAAGTCAAAAACTCCTCAATCCTATCCAACTCTTCAATAACAGCTTTCGGATTCGAGATATCATAATGATTATCAGGAATCACCGGATAAGGCCTCCTATAAGGCACGTAAAAGGGGGCAATAGGCGGGTCTCTCCCTTCTTCCTTCATCTTCCTAACAATATCCCAATCCTCCTCATCCGCCCACACTGGGTCCCACCCTGGTTTCGTAGATTCCCATGGAGGGTCAGCCCACAGCTCCTTCAAATCCTCTTCCCTCCAATTCTCTCTGTCCCTTGGAAAGTCAAACATATCCTCGTAAAAAACATAGTCTCTGTCTTCTTCTTCTTTCATCCTCTTCATCGTCTTGCTCTCCAAGACCTCCGCGAACCGCGCAATGTTTTTCTCCGGTGTGTTTTCCGATTCTGGAATTTCATCTCCCGGTCTGGTGTATGTGACAACGCCGTCCTCTTGGTTGGTGGATGACTGGGTGTAGTCGTAGTCGTAGTCATAGTCGGAGTCGGAGTCGGAGTCGGAGTCCGAGGAGAAAGAGAGGTTGTTGTCTTTGTTGGCATCAGCATTTGGGTCTTTTTGTGGGTTCAGGTCGGGTGAGTCGGTGGTTTGGTCTGCTGAGTTATCGCCGGCCATGTGTGGAGGATAAGAAGGAATTGAATGAGGAGGGAAGAGTGAGAAATGGATGGGTGCTTTTTAAGTGCCAAGGGTTTTGAGGATTTTTGTCCGTTACTACTTGCCTTTGTTTTTATACATTTTTACAGTTTCCCCGTCTTTTATTTTTAATTTTTTACAAGCTTACAAATTAAAATCATTTTTAAATAACTAAATAAGAATTGCGATCAATTAATTCAAAATTTAATCCAAATAAAATTTAAATAAATATAATAACTAAATATATGTTATTTTTTTAATCCATGTTAAATAATATTTAAATAACCGATATTCAAATAAAAACTCGAAACTTGATAAACAAAACATAAATTATCTAGTATTTTTTATTTGATAATAACGATACGTGCATGCTGGTTCTCGCTATACGTCGACGTCTTGGTTCTGCTCGGAATCGGATTCCCACGTGTCTCCGTGTAACGTTCAAACACCATACTGAATTCACATCGCCTAATCTCTCCCTTGAATTCCTGGAACGCCAACTACAACAAGAACACCCCCCCAGAAAAAAGATACGAAAATAAAACAAAGTCTCAGCACAGAGCAACGGCGGCTTGCATTCTCTCCTAAAACAATCACGGTGCATGGTCCAAACAATAATCTTCACCTGTGCCGGTTGATCGGCTTGCCTGGCTAGAGGCAGTGCCGGTCGCCTTCCCGGATGTGTTGCGAGTAAAGCCTCTGCTCTCGGATTGCATTGCGATTCAATCTGTTTTATGTTGTTTTTCGTTGTTTTTTTTTTTTTTTCATTTTTAAAACCGGCAGTTTAGTGTTTTTAGATCATTTTGATGTGTTGATGTCAAAAATAATTTTTAAAAAATAAAAAAATATCATTTTAATACATTTCAGTACAAAAAACACTTTGAAAAGCAAAAACAACTACACTCCCAAACATCCCCTTCCATGTATAATTCTATAATCAGTGTCTGCGTTTCTGGGCACTCTGGGAGGTGGCGTTGGAGGTGAGAGACTCCGTTGAAAGATATGACAGCGAACATAGAATCCAGACCTCGAGATTTGTTTCTCTTCTTCTTCCCTGTGTATATCTCTCTCGTTTCTCTGCCAAATTAAGCAACCAGTAGATGGATTCAAAGCTGGCAGCAAGCACTCCACTTTGGTTGGATTAAACATGGATGAAAAGATGTTTCAGTTTTTTCTTTATTTACGAGTTTGTACATGCACGAGATTATTGACTCTTTTATTTCATTTTGATCTCCGGCTGACTGACTCGATACTATTATCTTGTTCTTGAATTCAATTATACGTATATACATACACACACTAGATTATTCATATTATTGACGGGTAAAACATATTTTAATGTAAAAACAAATATCTTACTCGGAATAATATTTTAAGTGTAAGAGTTTTTTATAGTAGAAAAAAAACAAATTATGTGGGAAGTGATTTAATTTTTTTTTAGTTCAAAGACAGCCTAAATAGATAGCAAAAATATAGTTTTACTTGGAATAATATTAAAATAATAATATATTGGATTGATTAAGGTGGATTCAAATTAACCCCTCAACTTGTATATCAAATCATGAGATTATAATAATTTTATAAAAAAAATAATAAATTAAAATAAATTACAAAATTTAATTTAAATAAAAAACTAAAATCCAATCTTAAAATATAAAAATGAAGTCAATGTTATTCAAGTGAATGCGAGGATGGGCGCGGTAAATCTCTGTGTTTTTAGTTTTGTTTGTTAATTGTTGATGTTGATAAGCACGGGATACGCCTTTTCTTTTCAACATATTTTTATAGCTTGGGAAAAATCCAAGTGAAAAATCACAAAGTTCGTGCATCCATTAGACTGGAAAAATTGAGAATTACACGTGTTAATAATGAATAAATAAACAATCAACAATGATTAGAAACAAAACTAAAAAAAATCAAATGATAGATATAGATCAAAGTATATAATCTTATAAAATAAGGTATTTATTTTATTGTGTTTGCTAAATTTACTCATTAAAATTATTTTTCCACCCTATCAAATAATATTATAAATAAACACGCATTGAATTTATTAAAAAAAAAAAACTTCATGCAAAGCTACATGTATTAAAAGCATCATATCAAAATAAATAAAAAAATAAAGTTCATCTTTACAAAAAAAATGGTAAATAAATAAAAATTGAAAATTAAATCTATAACCAAAAATTAATCATCATTTAAAAAATACTTCACAAGCAAGATAGAGAGAGAGAGAGAGAGAGAGAGAGAGAACAAATTGATCTTTACATCAATGTCAAAAAAGAAAAGAGGCTTTGATTAAAAAAGAGTGAGAGGATAGAAAAGGAAGGGTCAAGCAAGCAATGCTTTGCTTGACAAGCCAGACCAATTTGACTAACCTATTTTATTACAACTCATTCAGCCAAACTTTTATTTTTATATGCATTCGAGTACACAAATTTTCTCATCTCATCTTGTTTTTTTTTTTTTTTTTGGAAAAAAAATCAGACGAGGTGTCGAATGCTAGGGCAAATAATGCATCATTTGAATTTTCTCAGACTGTGAGATGTATAAAATCAGGGTTTAAGATTTTTTCCCCCCTAGAACTAGCTCCCCATCCTATTTTTGACCCAAAATACCTGTAAAATACTCTAGAAATAATGACAAGTCTATTAACGACATCGTAAACCTAAAAAATTATATAAATCAGGATTAACCTGAAAACTACAATTTTACCAGCTTTAAATTTGTTTTATCATAAATTTTAAAGGTAAAAACATATGATATAAAATCTCTCAATCGAATGGAGTTACTTTGCACAAATATCAATTGTTTCGATGACCTGAATCAGCATCAACAATATTTTTTTTCTCTTTGTTGTTGATATTGAATGACCTCGCTCTCCTCTCTTAACAAAGGATTAAAAAAACGAGTTCATGTACTGAAATCAAATTCAAAACACATGAAGATGCCAAGATTATATTACAGGCTTTATCTTTAAAATTCGAGGATCAAAATATATATTTTTAACATCCATGTCACATCATATATATCTGATTTTTGTTTTTCTATTTTAGTCCATCTCCTTCTAGCTTTATTATTGACTATGAATTTACAAATAATTGACATTTGACTAAAATAAAATCACAAAAAATAAAAATTAAGGATTATAGTAAAACATTAAAAAAAATACAATAATAATACAAAAATCTATATATGAATTTAAATAAAAAAAAAGTTAGAAGACTCCCTCGTCAATCAATCGAATCATATGATACAATTCTTGTTTGATATTTTATTTCAAAAATATTTTTTTAAAAAAATATTATTTTTAATTTTTTAAAATTATATTGATGTGCTAATAAAATATATTTTTTAACATATAAAAAATATTATTTTAATATATTTATAAATAAAAAGACAGCATGAAAGCCAATTCAAACCGTACATAATTTTGAGATGTTTGTGTGTATGGATTGAGCAGGTTGTCTTGCGAGTCAGGACAAGCCTCTTTTATAGAAATCTGAACCTACCTGCTCCCGTCTATTCGACAAGGTGTTTTGCCACTTCACCCGTTGCTTTTGAAGAAAAGCCCCGGGCTGTAAAAATGTCGATGCATGCAATCTTTAACAGGGAAACGCATGCCTTGAATCAAATCAAAAGCCTTTCTTCCTTTCAAGGATCAGGAACGTTAAAATTATCTCCATGCACAGAGTCTTTGACAAGCAAATTGGTGAGAACAAGATTGTATAACTGTTGCCGTATATTATTTCTTGTGTTTTTCAATCAAAAGGGTTACTCCTCTCAGCCCACAATGTCATTCTGGATCTACAGATAACAGCAAGGTGGTAGGAAAATGATTCTTCCCTTTCTTTGACTGCCTTTTACTGTTTATTTCAGTCTCGTCAACCAAGAAAAGTATAATTGGCCTAACCCATCATTTAGAATCTGTGTTTGTCAAGAATTATCACGATACTGTATGGAGTAAGCTGTGCCTATGCCCACATATCTTTCCGGGAATAAAAAAATAACACTCCAGGTGCTAGCTAGAAAGTTCTGCTCATTTATCATTTTCGCAGATCCTTTTTTTTACGTTATTTTTTATCCAAAAGGATTTCAAATTGATGCTATTTTAAATGGTTTGTAAAGCTTTGAACGTGATGACATATTAAATAAATAAAAATTGTTTTCAGCTCAAAATAATCACGCAACACAATATAAAATACACTTTAACATGATACAAAGCGCACATTTACAGTGAGCGCGCTTCGTGGTATTACAGGAACGAGGGTCACGAGCAGCTCTGGTAAAATGTTCTTGTTTCTGATTTGACCGTTTGACCTTTCTCCATGTTTTAAAGCCATTAGTCAATTATAATCACAGGATTCATTGCATTTCTGATGTACCAAAGAAGACATGGCATATTTTTTTAATGCACCAACTTTAAACGCATGACTTTCGAGATCCATTTGAATAATTAACAGTGGGTTTCGAATCAGATACTGGTATAGTTCTTTATTTTTGCAAGAAATATTGCAATCACTGAGTAGGTTTGAATTCAATGGACAGCACTCTTTTCGGCAGAGGGGAAACAGATAGGACTTGGGCTGGAGCCTATCGCTTTCTGCCTCACGACACGAGTCAAGAAAATTGAAGCACAAAAAGTTGTTCAAGAATGGTGTGAATGGATACAGGGCAGGAAAGGTTCGGTAAAAAACAGAAAGAGTAAATAGGATCGAGGTTGAAGCCAAAAAAAACAACAAAGCAAAGAGTCCCTCCTGCTTCTACTACACACCATGGTTAAATCCCCTCCAGGCTGTGGATTCGACTCATGAAACGACGGATCAGCTTGGATTTATTGCCTCTCTTTTTTTCGTGACCGATTCAAACTCGGACTGGCCTGGGCCTGGTCCGAGCCAAGCACGAATTCAGCGAATCACTGGGTTGGCCGAAGACAACTTCCTTTATAATTGGCTAAAGAGTCATCCACACTCTAGGTAGCTATAGATAGAACACATTACCTAAGACAACTTTCTTTATGTTTGAGCACCGGTATAATATTGATCAGCAGTGAAGCTATTATATCTGGGCAAAATATTATATATATATATATAGCTACAATGACCATCAACATATATATATATATATATATATAGCTACAATGACCATCAACATTATACCGATGTTAAAACAAATGTATAATGGCAACCACTAGCCCCTGCTACCACTGAAAAACTAAACCAAAAAATTAAGAGCTACAAACAAGAAATCAAAACCCACCACTGTTCCCACGTTCCACAAGCAATGCTTCCTCTATCACATTATCGTACAGGTGTTTTTCTCTTCTGCCGTCATTTCGCATAAACCTACAATTCTCATAACAACAACAGTTATTACCAAACACGTCAGAAAAGATGTGCACATTTACTTTCACATGTTATTCTTTCCTCTTGTCTTCGTTTCTAACTAGACTTCCGTTTCTTTGAAACCACCGTAGCCGCCGTGGTTTCTGCCTTTTGTGGTTTTGGCATTCGCTTCCACGGCTCTAGAAGAACCGAGCTGTCTCTGTATCTATGAGGCAGCACCTGACTTCTCCTTCTTTTGGATCTTACAGCGGGTGATGATGTGTTATCCTCGTACAAATCCACCACCAAACTACACTTGCGACTCCTTGTTGTTTCATCGTGTTTATCTGAATCGGATTCTTTATCTTCTGAATTACCCGAAACCATCCCTGCTGCTTCGATAAGAAGATCCAAACAATCTTTGTTGGTTTTGTTCTTTTCTCCGTGGCATGGCTCCACTTTGACTGGTTCTTTCTTCGTTTCTTCTTCTTTGACCTTGGCCATCTCTTGATCATCATTGATTGCTTCGATTTTGCAGTTGATTTCATTGGCTAGGTGTTTGAAATTTGTGGTCTTTGAAATTTCTATGGTTGTGTCATCGACCACTTGAGATTCTTCACCAGTTGCTTGAATTGTAGGGGAATCTCTACCGAACTGGTCCCCAACAACCTTAAGACAACATTCTCCTTCTGATGAACTCTTGTCAGCCGTAAGAACCTCCATCGACGAATCATTCTTTAAACCCTTTTCAACAAAACTGCTAGCACTTAACAAAGACGATGACTCTGGTGAATGATTTTCGTGATCATTAGATTCTGACCAAGCGGGACTCAAACCCATGTTCAAATCAATGTCAATACCTCTATTCTCTTCAAATTCAAGAATTTCACCATTCAAAGACGCTTCTTTTGAGATTTCTTGAGGTGGGTATGAGGTAATAATGTGTAAAATCTTTTGGAGGCACATTTGAGACTTGGAGAATCCATGGCGAGTAGTAGTTTTGATCATAAAGCAAGAAGAATCACGTACCTGATTGGGATGGTTCAAGAATTGATACGAAGCCATTGCTGAGACTAAAAGAAAGCAAACACCTTTTGTTGCTTATTGATTATTCCCCTTTCAGCTCTCACCGGCTCAACCTTTCTTCTTCTTTGCATGCCATTCAAGATCGCAGGAGATAGAGAGAGAAACAAGACGAAAATTCTGTAGAGAGAAAGAGAGAGAGGAACGACAAGGCGAGCAAGGCAAACTTGGGTGTCTAGTCTAGTTGTTGGTCTTTATGTTGATCTTTTTTTTTTTTTTTTCCTGATTTTTATATGACTTGTGTCTTTTGCCTTTTCCTTGGAGTTGTTGTGTTGAGTGTTGATTGGCCTGTTAGTGACGTGGCATTTCATTGCCATCTCAGCACATACGTGGTGTAATCTAATTGCATAATGACTAATGGACGGACGAAGCTAAAGTTACCGATGGAACGCGTGTTTTACATTGAGTTCTAATTATTATCATTATTATCTAGTTAATTTTAAGTGTTTTTAAATCGTTTGAATATGCTGTTATAAAAAATAAATTCTTAAGAATTAAAAAAAATATTTTCTTATAATTTTTTTTTTAAATAATCCTTGCTATATTCAAACAAGCACCCGTGTGTGGCGAATTTTGTTTCTATATTTTTGGAGCCACCATGGTTGCGTTCTTAGGCGTTTCTCTTGTGCAAATGTAGAATGATAGTGTCATTTTTCCTGCAGATTGTTTGGCGTGATTCTTTTGTGGATACTTTATATTAATATAATTAGATTAATTAATCTTAAAATGGACAGGGCATGACTCGATGCTAACTCCGCGTGATTAATCTCTTGATTCTTGAAATGAATAGCTATAGTTTACAAAAGTTTCTATTCGAGTCCTTTTACTTTTTATTATTTCACGTGGAGTTTTCATGGGCTCTCTAGGCCAGCCATCTTGGATAACACTGCATGATCAGGGACTGCTTTGCACTTTAGCAGGTTTACCTGTATCTTCTGGCTTCAATAAATCCTGAAATTTGTCCTTTTAAGATGAAGAGAACATCGTGTCTGTAGTCTCTACGAGGAAAGAGGTTCATGAGTTATCCAAACGCATCACTTCATGATGATTTCTTTTTGTCCTGTCATGGGCCAGGTTTTGATATTGTGTCCGCGATGAGGTCTGATGCAGACTTCGATAAAATTTAGGATTTTTCACAGCTGATTATTGGATTTTTAAGGTTGAGGGGGAATAATCTAGATGGTGTTCATGTAATCTTGCCGAACAAATCTATTGTGTGGTGCGATGGATATTTTGATTTTGATGATCAAGTCGGTAAGGATATATAAGTAATGTCACCTTAAAAGCTATGCTTTTACATGTTGCTAGAACAGTAAATGAAGATAACTAGTGAAAGATACGCGGGAAACAAAGAGTTTTATCAGCTAATTCGATTTAACTCGTTATTCAGTGATTTATTAATAGTTATATATTCATAAATCATGTCACCTTGTATGAACTAAGGGAAGCAGTGAAAGTAGTAAAAATAGAATGTGTATAGCACATTTTATAGATATTTATACGAGATAATAGTATATGATGACGAATTCTTGCAAATTAAATTTTGGATAAGAGTATGATTTAATAATGCCTCGCAGATTTAATTATGATAGGTCATGCTAACATTAAACACCGAGAATATATTTGTTTTTTGCACCGCAACAATTATTTTTTAAAATATTGAAGCTCTTTTTTATAAAAAAAATAATTTTTTTGATGTTTTTTTAATTGATTTGACATTAAAAAAAAAGATATTTCGATACATTTTCAAGCAATAAACAATTTTGAAAAATAATTTTTACCATAATCACAACCACAATTCACATACCAAACAGTACTCATCAATGATTATCAAGGTTGCTATACAGCATGAACTGATTAATTAGAAGTATGGTTTTAAAAATATACTTGATTTGATGATGGTTTGGGAATAGATGAATTTGATTGATATTCCCTTTTCATAGCAGGATTTCAAGTGTAAGAAAAGTAAGAGTGCGGGACTCAAATGTAATTTTCACCAGAATCATGACCGTCCAGGATGTGGAGGTGCATGTCTTGCCTTGTCCGCAATGGAAACGGTCCACTTCAACGTGTATAAACCACCAGCACATTTTCTTTCTTTTCTTACATGAAATTTCCTGGCATCTTATCAATTTCTTCCTGGCATACTTAGGTTAATCGATGGTCTCGATAATTTCCTTCTGGTTTCGAAAATGACCACACAAAGCTTGCTTTAATTAAACACCTGGTTGATTTTAAATAGGCGTGCTGCCTGCCGGTCCAGGTCCAGTACTGTGAGGAGACAGGATATGCATACACGTGCCGGGGTAGTTTTGTGAATAAACGTCTGCAACGAATGAAAATATGGGGTTAGAATATGGATGGAGAAGCCCAGGATCCTTGCTACAAAATGACATATATTATAGTCGTAATTGTACAGGTATTTGAATTTGATAAAAGATTAAAATTAAATTTTTTTTCTGTTAGTTAAAACCAAGATATATATATAATAAATACAGGTTTATGTATATTTTTAGCGTGTTAAATCATGTGTTTTATGAGTTCTTAATTATGTGATACGAGGATGGAGTATACTTGGAGGAGTGTGAGCTTGAGAGTTTTCTAAAACTATGCTGATTTCGATTATTTATTTGCCTTGGAGAGTATATTTGAGTTTATATGTTAAAATAATATTTTTTATTTTTTACAAAAAAAATTTATATCAAAATGATTTAAAAAATTTATATCAAAATGATTTAAAAATATCTAAAAAATTTAATTTAAAATAAAAATAATTTTATTTTAAAAATACTCTTGAAATGCAATATAAAATACTCTTTTATCACTTGTAGTGTATGCATGGCCGAATAACACAAAATCATTGAGCTGCGTGATTTCTTTCTCTCTCGAGATACTCATACCTGTGATATTTGGTGGCGTTGAAACTAGACCAATCTTGAAAGCAACTTGAATTGTATTTTCTAGTCCAGCTGCAACTACTTAAATCTTTCGAACAATCCCACTGTTTTTCTTACACAGATGGAGAAATTTGATTCTTATTAGGATGAGGATTTGAAAGGGTTCAAGTGATGATACTTCAGTCTTCACATAATTATTTTGGTTTTGAATCTAAATGAAAGCTATAAAGAATTTCTTATTAAATGTATTGCTCTGATTATAAATTATTTTTCCAAAACAAGAACAAGAAAATATCTCATTTTAACGGGTGAAAATGGTAGAGAATAGAGGTATATTCTACCCATTATTTTATTTTATTTTCTTAAAAAAAAAAAAACAAGAATCTGTGAATGCATCTAGGAGTGGACTTGGGCCAACACTCGGGGTCTCATATCATCGGCTGGGGTCTTTCCAGCCATTCAAGACTTTCAGCAGCGGCCACTACAGCATCTCGCAGGCCCATAGCCCTCTCCAGCGAAACCATTGGCTAAACAGTTCATCTGATAGCAGAAAAACAGCACAGCGCCTAAAATAATCTGTTGTGTTGATTATTAACGTTGTCCTCAGTTATGTGCTTCCCTTTTCTAGTTATTTTCAAATTTCGTTTCTATTTTTCTAATTGTTTTGCGATTTTTTTTAAGCATAGTCCAGTTCTAGCCAGTTAATTCAGAATAATTTTTATCGAATTTCAAAATCTATTAAAATAGAATTTTCAAATTGTAACCTTAAAACTTCATAAACTCTGCTTCTTCATTTCAGTGACACCTTACGTTGTTTCTAGTTTCAGAAGATCATTACTAGTTGAACACATTGTCATCAGAATGTTGTTCTTATAAATCTCTTTCATTTTTTTTTGCCAGGCAGACTTGGAGATGTTTCCGCAGTTACTGCTGTTTGTGATCGAGCTGAGCAATCCATTCCTTTTATTGTTTTTTCCCTCTCTTCATAACGGTACCTGCTGTCAATAAGATTGCTTCACATCTAGGAAGTCTGTCATTGAAGCATGGAGACATGCATGAAGGTCCCAGCTAAGTAAACAAACAGAGGATGGTGAATTATGGGTGCGGTGGGTCTAATGAAATATATATATATATATATAAAGGTTGACATGTGATTTTCTTACTCCTTGCCATTGCTCACTGACAAATGGAGAATTGGTGGCCACACGAGACACCAAAAGGCCCACTACTAGTACAAAATGGATGCAAACATGGAAGAATCTTGATTGTGGGGAGGGAGGAGATTGCTGTCCTGATCTTGAGCCATGCAGGTGTTGATGAGAGTATATATATTTGTTTCCCTTTCTTATCTGTTTCACTATCAGTCACATCCTTGTCTGGCTTTCTTCGCAGTTTGGCTGAGATTACCAGACATTTGAAATTACAGATCTTGCTGTAAACTTAGCAAGTGAATTTCATCTTTGAGAAGAACCATCTTATTTAATAACATTACCGTTATTTTTTTAAGAATAAAAGAATTACATTTTAATAAAAATAATTGACCTTATGACATAATAATCCAGACTCTTTTCCTAGTGATCCCAAATCAGATTTCACAACGTTGCTCTACTCATGCCTTTTAAAATCTTTGCTAAGTCACTGTCACAGTTCCAGGATCCAGACATTTGCACATGGTGATTGTCATCGATGATTAGCTACTTTCTGGTAACGTGTGTTGGTGCTTTTCCACATTCATGATTAGAATACTAAGACAATATTTGCATGCCTCCACCACCTCCTCCTCCTCCTCCTTTTTTTAATTATTTTACACATCTTTTTTTAATTAATTTTTTCTAATATGCTACCTTATCGACGGAGGAATTAGAAAAACATCTATGCTGGTGCACCATCGAGGAACTGGACCCTCCTTGCACGATAAGAAAAAAAATACAGGGACGACTCATTTGCTGACATGATAACTTAATGATCTATCCTCTTCTCCGAGTACTGTTGTCTTAGCATAAGTAACATAAATGCATTTTGTAGTGAAAATGAAAACAAAAATATATGTTTTTTCTTCCTTGTTTTAAGAACGAGGGACAAAGAGAGTTGAGTTTTTATCATCCTGGTGTTGCCTATGGCTATGGAGGTTAACAGGAGGCCGGGATATTTGTTGACCCTTTATTTTATTAGTGGAATTCATAGTATTAGTTGAAGGGGAAGACCATGAGATGGATATATTCAAAGCCTGTGACAATGCATAAAAGATTTAACGATTTCCTGATCAGTAATATTTAGCTAATTAGCAAAGTCTGGCACTGCACTTCAAATATATTAAATTGCATCAGCTTTGAATACCAACTTCGAGCGTTGATACTATAACGGATCTTTAACACGATTTTGTAAGAGCAGAGGATAGGGAGGGGGATGGATGGGTCGAGATTCTAGAGAAAGGGATAGATTCTCATCTCATTCGTTAGGATTATTGATGCATGAACAAAGAAAGAATGAAGAATATCCATTTCCCCTGTCTATTTCTTTATTTTTTAATTTTATTCTGGGATCCTTCCCAATTGGAAGAGTTAAAGGTAACGCCTTCCCATGTGCTCTCCTCCAAGCCCAAGGATGGCAATGGGGTAGATACAGGTGGAATTTACCTCCATCATCCCCACCTAATATTTACCTGTGACCAGGTAGTGGATTTTTTCTTTATCCGATTTGAGGCGGGCATGAAGATTCCCTTCAATATAAAAGAAATAAAATGTTTTTGTAATTATAATGTAAAGTTTAATAATCAAAGCAAAATGAAAAAGAACTAAAACTAAAGCTAAACGCATGTAAATATTGAGTTTTAATTAACTGTCATCACAGTGCTTTTAACTGCTACTTGTATTCCTCAAAAAAATAAAAATAGATGAAGTTGATAATGCACAACAACAGGCTGCATGGCATGGAAAGATGCTCGATTTCCGAAGTCATCTTTCCCAAGTTGCGGTCCTTTGTTTAATTAAATCCAGGAAGTTGGAAGGAATAGAATATGGAGTGTGGGATTGTACAGCTAACAAGGATTGAGATGGCCGAATTAAAATTTTAAGTATATTATTTCATTTTCTCTGACTCTTTTAACTTGGCATGAGCATCTCTTTTGCTAGCTGTTTAGCAGATTAAAAAACCCTGCAATTGCCCTTTTGGATGGTACAAAACTTCAAATCACAATTGTGTTGTCTAGGCCTACAAAACCCTTTTGTTTCTCCTCTTTTCTTCCCGATTGTTTCATAGATACGAAATGATCTTTTCCAATTTGGATCGCAGAAGAGAAAACAAGTTCATCATGTAACAGAGAGATCATAAAAGAAATCCATAACCATGGGAAAAGGGACAGGGAAACATGTGGTCCTTGGAGAGGTAGATGTTATGGATTTGCGCACAGGAATAACATTGATGTGAACTGTCCAAACTCAACTTGATTGCAAGAGCATGGAAGCTATGGAGTTAATTAAGAAGGTGCCATGAGCCGTAAATGCAGTTGAAATCCGTCTCTAAATTCACTGAGCTCAACTTCCCAACTGTCTATTAAATTGCTTTAATTCCCGATCCCAAATTCACCTAACCAGATTTCATTTTTCTCAAGTACTACTCATCTTATGCAGGTCTGGAGCTATTATGGTCTAGCAATCTGGTTATTCCACTTTCCTTTACTGAAATTGTAGTGCCCTCCTTTTCACTC
This sequence comes from Salix dunnii, assembly GCA_015731905.1. Taxonomy (NCBI): domain Eukaryota; kingdom Viridiplantae; phylum Streptophyta; class Magnoliopsida; order Malpighiales; family Salicaceae; genus Salix; species Salix dunnii. Next base: position 9,734,714 of record CM027667.1, on the reverse strand, counting down.
TTTCTCCCCATCTCTCCGGTGAAACTAGGACTAAATACTAGCAGAACTAAGAAACACAGAATTAAAACTCTGTAAATTCATCATCACAGAGATAGAAATGGGCTCTAAGCAGCACTTATTTGTATAGTTACATTATCAAGTACGAAGAGAAATCTTACACCAACATATGTAGACTCGTCATTACAAAGGAAGATATACGTACGTAGATTGAACATGGCTGCACATAGGTCTAAGGTTACATTTTCAGAGAGAAGAAACCGGGGAACCATTCTTGTAGCTTTTTAAAGGGATTTCCATTTTGAGAAGATTATTATAGCTAGTTTATATATATTAAAAAATATATAGGGATCTAGACCTAAGCTGGACGAAAGAAAACATAGCACTTCAATTTCTAAAATCGAAGTGTCATGGCTTGTGATGCTGGGTGTAGATGTAGTCCATGTGAGCCTCTGCGATTATCCTTCTCCGTAAGCATTCCTCGTCTCCACCATCACATAGCTCTAACCCCATCAGATGCTGAGAAAATTAACAAAAACAAGAAAAACCCTGTATAATCTGCTGAAAATTTATGACCAAATTGTTAAAGTAGAGAAAAAAAGTCGATGCTTACATTCACTAACCCACTGTCCTCTGTCCCTTCACTGGTGATTTCATCTAAGTTTACCTCTTCTTGCCCTGCAAAGCAAGCAAAACTTCAGTTTCTGAAAACAGTTATCTCTTCTCAGTTCTCAACAAAGAAGTGGTGGTAGAGGAGGAGAACTACCTTGTTTGCTTAATAGGAAACGAGCAGATAACTTTGAGGAATAAACAAGAACAAGAAGGATGAGGAGAAGAGCTTTGTAATTCAGGCTTAGCTTCATGGTTTTAGCCTTCTAGGTTCTGCTGCGCACACACAAGCAGAGAGTTCAAACTTTAAAGAGATGTGAGTTGGGAGTTGGGTGATAGAAGCAGAGGAGGATACAGGTCCATATAAATACATGCAGAGGAAGCACAAACGCTGTCAGAAGAGAGTTGCATGAAGAAAGTCCCTATCGAAGATTGTTGCATTACCTCACCTCATCACCATGTGGGACCAACCTCCCATAGCTTTGGTCACTGTCTGCCATAGTGGTCCTGCCACGGCCCCAAAAGACTCCAAAAGTCAATGTGACTGTGGTTGACAGTCTCCACGAGTCAACCTTAGGACATGAACACAGCTGTTTCCCATCATCGCATGTTTTACATTTCACAAGCCAATGTGGCACGAAGCAGTGTTTTCGTTGCTTAGTCTTAAACTATGAATAAATATCGTGTAAAAGCAAAGTAAAAGCATTTCCATGTGTACTTTCAAACCCACTACTGAAATCGCTCCCACATGTAGAACAGCTAGAAAACTGGCAGCACCAACCATGGCTTCAGTGTCCGAGTCCTCCTTTTCTATTACCATTGACTCCTATGGATTCGTACCAAACTCTTTCTTGTGCAGGATTGTTGGACTGAATTTTGAGCTTTCCTATGTGCTCCCATCTGTCTGGTGCCGAGGCATGCAGGACCTTAATAATTGAACTCTTAACTATTTCTCAAATCAGACACCATGAATCTTAAAGCGATGTGCTTTATCTATCATGGTGGAATCCCGCTATATTTTTTTTAATTTTGCCAATCAATACTGATTTGGTGAGCGACGAGTATTTTAAAACGTAATGGATCGGATATGCTTCTCTTTTAGAAGATCTGAATCTTTCATCTGTTGCCAGATCGAACAGTATAAAAAATTCTGCAAGAAACAATGTGCTGGGTTGGCCAAGTATTATGTGAAGGCTTAAATTTCATGAGACATCTACTTCTCTTGAGGATTGAGCTGGGGCATCGAAGGTTTCTGTCTGCTGGTCTCAGACAAATCTGGATACAAAAACTTGATGTAGTATAACAACCCTTGAGGCTATTTTCATCATACATACATACATGTATTTTCATCACACATACATCAGATCTGCTCTCTCTTTAAAAAAATACTCTTGGTAAATGTTAGAATGAAAGGAATTGATGAGTCACAAGCTGAGTCACCACCTGACATTTCAACAAACACCTGATAGGCATAACAGATTCTGTTAGCAATAAGGAACCACCTGTAATCCACAGCTGTGCACATAACAAAAATGATTCTTGTAGTACAACACGTCAATGAGCTGCCAACCGTGTAGCAGCCATGGCACTATAAATACCCACCTCATAACTTGTAATTGAGTGTGGAAGAAGAAGAGGAAGAAAGTAAGAAAGAAAAAAAATCTTACCTCAATACACAGTTTATTCTCTGAATTCAATTTGGTATCAGAGCTAGTGACTAACGTCCATGGCTGCTCCAACTGAAACATCTTCTCAAAATGAAAACTCACCCACCACCATACTCATAAATAAACCAGCCACAGCTGCTCCTTCCCACTCCAATATCTTCCAGAGCCTAGCTCCAATCACAATCAAGTTAGACAGAGCCAATTACTCTTTTTGGAGATCTCAAGTTACTCCTGCTCTGCGTGCACATGATCTTGAAGATTATGTGCTGGGCAACAAACCATGCCCACCACAATTCACAAATAATATTACCAATGATATCAACCCTGACTTCAATCTATGGGTCCGAATGGATCAATCCATTATGAGCTGGCTGCTCAACTCCATTTCTGAATCAATGTTTGGACATATAGTTTGATGCAACACATCCCGTGAGGTGTGGCTCATCCTTGAAAATCTCTTCACAACCCACTCCAAAGCCCGTACTCTCCAAATACGTTTCCAACTTCAATCCCTAAAAAAGGGTAGTCTATCCATCCATGACTACATGTTAAGAATGAAATCTCTTGCTGAAAACTTGGCATCTGCAGGCCAACAAATATCTGATGAGGAACTTACATTGTATATTCTTGGGGGTCTTGGTCATGACTATGATTCTGTTGTAGTCAATCTGACCTCACGTCATGATCAAGTCACCCTCCAAGAAGTCCAATACATGCTTCAAAGTCAGGAAATGAGACTTGAGCAACTCAATGTTCCCTTTACCCCTGATAATCACATTCCAAGTGCTCATCTAGCCACACATTTTCGCAGATCCCTCAATCTCCAAGGCTCTCATGGTAATCCTTCCAACTCCTTTGGTAGAGGTTATATTCCTGGACGAAATCGTGGCAGAGGAAGATGGAGCAGAGGAGGCCATCGTCCCTTGTGTCAGTTGTGCAACAGACCTGGCCACATAGCCTTGAAATGCTATCATCGTTTCGACATCTCCTTTCAAGGACAGAACACCTCCAACCATATTCAGAACTCCACCAGCAATGATAACCAGCAAGCATACTACACCTCCACCAGTGACACTCCTTCAGACAATGCATGGTACCTGGATAGTGGAGCAACACATCACATTACAGCAGATCCTTCAAATTTACACTACAAGTCAGAATACAAAGGTAAAAATAAACTACTCATAGGTAATGGTGAATCCCTTCCTATTACTCATACAGGGTGCACTTTGCTTCAAAACTCAAGCACTCAGTCCTCTCTTGCATTAACAAATATCCTTTGTGTGCCTCAAATTGCTAAAAATCTGCTATCTATTGCTAAACTCACCGCTGATAATCCTGTGTTTGTTGAGCTTTATCATGACTGTTGTATTGTGAAGGACCTAATTACGAGGAAGGTGCTGCTTCGAGGAGTGCTCAGTGAAGGCTTGTATCAGCTTCGGGTTCATCAAAACCACACTGCATTTACAGTATTTCAATCAAAGTTCAATTCTGTTTCAATCAATCCAGCAAAGTCATTTTATTTGCAAGCTCCTATTCTATCCTTGTTTGCAAAATCTTCTCCAGTCTCTAATTTTGATCTATGGCATATGAGACTTGGACATCCAAATATTAATGTAATGAAATCCATGCTGAATCATAAACTTTCTGTTCCATCTGGTTCAACTTTTTGTGATGCCTGTCATATAGGAAAATCAAAACACCAACATTACAGTTCTTCCACAACAGTCACTAGTAAACCTCTTGAACTAGTGCATTCAGATGTATGGGGTCCCTCTCCAAATCTTTCAAAAGATGGTTTTAGATACTATGTTCACTTTATTGATGACTACAGCAACTTTACTTGGATCTTCCCATTAAAACTCAAATCTGAAGTTCACGACATCTTCCTTAAATTCCAAAAATTGGTTGAAAGAAAATTTGAAACCAAAATCAAGGCTCTTCAATCAGACTGGGGTGGTGAATACCGCAGTCTTGCACCTATCTTAACTTCATCAGGTATTCATTTCAGACACCCATGTCCCCACACTCACCCACAAAATGGAAAATCCGAGAGAAAACACAGACACATTACTGAAATGGGGTTAACACTACTCTCCCAAGCATCAATGCCACTTAACTATTGGTGGGAAGCATTCAGCACATCAACCTTTCTTATCAACCATCTTTCTACACCAACCTTGGGCCATCAATCACCAATTGAGGTACTACTAAACATCAAACCAAATCTCAGCTTTTTAAAAGTTTTTGGATGTTCATGCTTCCCTCACCTAAGGGCATACAATAACCACAAAATGGACTTCAGATCAATCAAATGTGTGTTCCTAGGCTACAGTCCAAATCATAAAGGCTACAAATGTGTACACCCTTCTGGAAAAATTTACATAGCACAAAGTGTTACCTTCAATGAATCTGATTTTCCTTTTGCAGATGGTTTTTCCACCACATCCATCTCTGATTCAGCCTCCCATTCACACACTCCACAACACAATCATTGGCTCCCTTCTTTTTCTTCTATGCAGGACAGTGGCCATGATCAACCTGCAACTGATACAAGTTCATCATCTCCACTCTTGGCAGCATCTCCTTCGTCATCAAGTCCAGCATCTTCCAACAGTCCTGCATCCAGTTCAGCTGATTCACCATCCCAAAATACATCCAACATTCAACCACCTATCATTACACCACCCATCCCACCCACTCATCACATGATCACTAGATCAAAACTAGGCATCTTTAAACCAAAAACATACCTAGCTTCAATCCTTCGCAACCCAACCATAGCTGCCTATCTCACCAGTACTCCTGATTCCGTCCAGTAGGCCCTAGCCATACCTGCATGGAAACAAGCAATGGATGATGAGTTTAATGCCTTGATGCAAAACAATACTTGGGAATTGATCCCACGACAACCTTCCATGCATGTAGTTGACAATAAATGGATATTCAGGTTAAAATACAATGTTGATGGTTCAGTTCAACGCCACAAAGCCAGACTTGTGGCGAAAGGCTTCCAACAACAACCTGGCATCGATTTCTTTGAAACGTTCAGCCCGGTTGTCAAACCCTCCACCATTAGAGTTATTCTTACTCTCGCAGTCACACATAACTGGGACATTCAGCAAATCGACATAAATAATGCCTTCTTGAATGGTACTCTCGAAGAGGAAGTCTTTATGGAACAACCTGAAGGCTATATCAGTGCATCTCATCCCTCAGCTATCTGCAAACTTCATCGTGCACTTTATGGCCTCAAACAGGCCCCTCGAGCCTGGTTTGACAAATTACGCAGCACACTCTTCAAACTTGGTTTTCAGAATTCCACATCTGACAGCTCACTCTTTATTTACAGACATGATGATGCTCTAATGTTTGCTTTGGTCTATGTAGATGACATCCTGCTTACTGGAAATCACTCTCACCAAGTCCACCATATTATCACTCATCTACAGTCTCAGTTTGCTCTCAAAACTCTCGGCTCAGTCACCTACTTTTTTGGTTTTGAGACAACCAGGGGGGCTGATGGTATCCACTTGTCCCAAACCAAGTATACAATTGACTTATTGAAGAAAACAAATATGCTTGAAGCCAATCCATGCCCAACACCCATGAACCAAAGCAACAAACTTCACCTTCAAGACAGTGAGCCCGTTGAACACATCACCCAATATAGAAGCACCATAGGAGCTTTGCAATACCTCACTCTCAGTCGTCCTGACATAGCTTTCTCAGTCAACAAATTGAGTCAGTTTTTACAATCTCCAACCCAAAATCATTGGCAAGCTTGTAAACGTATTCTGAGGTACCTAGCTGGATCAATTGGTGAAGGCATTCAATTCACCAACACTACTACATTGTCCATTGAAAGCTTCTGTGATTTAGATTGGGCAAGCTCTTTGGATGATCGAAAATCGACTGCTGGTTATTGTGTATACCTTGGAGGCAATCTGATTAGCTGGAGTTCAAGAAAGCAGAAGACAGTAGCTAGATCAAGCACTGAAGCTGAATACAGAGCACTTGCTCAAGCAAGCACAGAAATCATATGGCTAAATTCACTACTGTCAGAAATAGGTATACACAATCATGGTCAAGCAATAATTTGGTGTGACAATGTGGGAGCAAAGCAACTTGCAGCAAACCCAGTTTTCCATTCAAGAACAAAGCACATTGAAATTGACGTTCACTACATAAGGGACAAAGTTCTAAGCAAGGAGATTGAAATCAGATACATACCCACTGAAGAACAAATTGCCGACATACTCACGAAGCCTCTTACCATCTCTCAGTTCAATAAACTCAAAGACAAGCTGGCTGTCGTTCACTCACCACATCACAGCTTGAGGGGGCATGTTAGAATGAAAGGAATTGATGAGTCACAAGCTGAGTCACCACCTGACATTTCAACAAACACCTGATAGGCATAACAGATTCTGTTAGCAATAAGGAACCACCTGTAATCCACAGTTGTGCACATAACAAGAATGATTCTTGTAGTACAACACGCCAATGAGCTGCCAACCGTGTAGCAGCCATGGCACTATAAATACCCACCTCATAACTTGTAATTGAGTGTGGAAGAAGAAGAGGAAGAAAGTAAGAAAGAAAAAAATCTTACCTCAATACACAGTTTATTCTCTGAATTCAATTGTAAATCATCCTTATCTCCTGCCTCTCCGTGTCAATGGTGGCATTCACAGTGTCATGGGTTTTTTCTTTTGTAAGAAAACCATTTGATCCAAGATTTTCTGCACCAAGATTTTCCGGTAAGAAGAGAGGCATTTGTGAGAAGAAGAAAAGTGGAGTTTTATGGGTTTATGGCCTCCATTGTACATGACTTTGAGAGTCATTTACATTGGCCCAAGAGGCCTAGAAAAACTCACCACGGGCCACAGCCACCGTGATGCTGTGAAATCATTAGCAATGAATTCTGATTGGGTCATCACCGGAACCTTTTCAATGAGAAAGTATAAACAAAATCATCTCCTCATTCAACAGAATATCGAAAACAAAACGATGAAAATAAGCAAGTTACTTAAAACAAAAATCATGGCTGCACATCCAGGCTTTCTTTCTCTTCCTTTTTTTAATCGCAATATATGATCCCCTTTTCCATCTGTTCTTAGCAAGTAAATACAGAGTTCCAATGAGGAAAAAATATCGTAACATTCAACGAAATGATCTCCAATATTCACCACCTAAATATTTTCATTTGTTTGTTTAACACTGTATTTTAAAATTTTTATTTTAATGTATTAATGTCAAAAATAATTTTTAAAATTAAAAAAAAATATAATTTTAATTTATTTTTAAATAAAAAATAATTTTAAAAATAACCACGATTACCTTAATAAATATGCACGTAATTACACTCAAAGACTGCGGTCAAGAAATGGCACAATGTCTGCCTTTTCTTTGTTTTGTTTTTTTGGTTGAAAAGGACCAAAAATTTGATTTTTATTATCTAAAAAATATATATATTTTATTATTTTTGCTTCAAGTTTTTTTTTTTCAGATTTGTTTGATGTGTTAGTTTGAAAAATATATTTTAAAAAAAATGAATTATTTTTTTAATATATTTTTAAATAAAGAAAACTCTTTGAAAAAAATGGTTATCACTCTCCAGGTATACCCTTAAAAACTAAAATAACAAGATAGAAAGCGGTCAGGTGTAATAAGAAGTGTTATTTAGGGGTATATTTATCATTATAAAAAAAAGGAGGAAAATGGGAGTGCTGTTATAGACTTATAGGCATCCCCGTTATGGGTCCCACAAATAAGTAGGTACCCTTTAAGCTACGGATTGTCCACTGTAAAGAGATAGTCTTCTGTGTGTGTGATTTAATTTATATATATATATATATATATATATATATATATATATATATATATATATATATATATATGTATACATATATATATTAACTAAAAGAGATGTATAATTTTGTTGTGGATTTGTTGTATTTTTTATGATTTTTTTATTGTTTTTTACTGTGAAATAACGTTTTTAACCCTCGAAAAAGACAAAAAAACGTTTATGGGTGTAGGGGCTCCTGCGTAATTGTACAATTGTCCGGTCCGGTCCGCCCACCTTTTCTTTATTTAATATTTTTTCGGAAATGGCTAATTACCGGTTTGGCCCCTAATAAGACAAAATTTCGACTTATGTACAGGGGCCCTCTTTGAGAGGCGCGTGAGGAGTGATAGAGTTTTAGGAGATGCGCTACCGGCGTCTCAGTCGATGCGCCGCCTCCTTCTCTTCCTGCACGTCAAAGTGCAAGAGAGTCCCTCGAGTATTATTACTTTTTCTTTCGGTCCCTGTACTTTTAATTTTATTTATGGTCCTTATTTTTGTTATATAAGTTTTGATTTAGTTTGATTGGGTCCTTCGATTGAAATTAATTGGAAGCGCAATTTTCACTTCGATCATCCTTCTTTTAATTTCTGGACTGGGTTTAAATAAATCATTAAATGCGGTACAGCAGTTTCAATTTATTCAATTTTATCCTTTGATTAAAATTGATAATAAATTTGATTTTTATTTCGGTCCTTATACTTTTAATTTTTTTCGGTACAGCAGTTTGAATTTTTTCAATTTTGTCATTTAATTGAAATGGATAATAAATTTGATTTTCATTTTAATCCTTATATTTTTAATTTTTGATTTTAATCCCTTTATATTTGATTTCTCTTACTTTTAATGTTTTTTTTAATCCCTTGATTTCTTTTTATTATTTAAATTTTCTTAAAATTTTTATTGTATTTTTACTCTTTCATTTATTTATTTTTTTCATTACTAGCACAATAATAATGATGATGATAATAATGATAATGATAATAATGATGATGATGATGATGATGATATTAATTAAATTGTTTTTTCTTACTTACTCTATTGTTGATATTTTTGAGAGTTTTTTTTCTATGGATAATCTTATAATTTTAATTGTTTTAGCAGTGATAGCAATGATAGTTTTTTTTTTTTTATTCTTTTATATGATCTTCTGTTGAAGCTTTTAGGATTTTTTTTCCCTTTCATTTTTTCCCTTCCATTTTTTCCCTTCCATTATTAACATAAAAATAAAATAAATAATGATAATGATAATGATAATGATTTAATTGTTTTTTCTTGCTTACTCTACTGTTAATGTTTTTTAGGGTTTTTTTCCTCGGGATAATTTGATAATTTTTAATTTTTATTGTTTTCACAGTGATAGTAACGATAATTTTTGTTTTTGTTTTATTCTTTTGTTTTATCTTTTGTTCAATTTCTTAGGATTTTTTTTTCTTCCATTTTTTCCCTTTCATTATTAAGACAAAAATAAAACAAATAAATGAAAATGATAATAATAATAATAATAATAATAATAATAATAATAATAATTTAATTGTTTTTTTTTTTTACTCTTTTGTTAGTGTTTTTTAGAGTTTTTTTCACTCATAACAATTTGATAATTTTTATTGTGTTGACAATGATAACAATGATAATTTTTAGTTTTTATTGTATTTTTTTGTTTGATCTTTTTTTGTTGTTTTAACAATTTTTCTAATCTTTCATTTATTTATTTAATCTTTAACAACAACAACAACAACAATAATTTAATTGTTTTCTTACTTGCTATTTTGTTCATGCTTTTTATTTTTTTCCCTCGATATAATTTGATTATTTTTATTGTTTTGATAGTCACAACAATAATAATCTTAGATGTTAAGACTCCGATATTGTTATTATTATAATATTTTAAATTAATATTGCTTCCTTTTCCCCTTAATTTTTTTTTTATTTTTATCTGCACCATAAGAATTTTAGTGATTATTTTTTTTTTCTTATAAAAATATTTCGCTCTTTTTTTTATGTTAGTTTGCGTTTTTTTATAATCTTTTATGACACAATACCTACATTCTAAAAGATGTAATATATGCTTGCGTAACAAACTCCACTTAAAATTTTATACATTGTATCTGCTAATCTAGAATTTTTATTTGAATATATAATATAAATTTATCATTGTGAATTTAATTATGTTAAATTATATACACAAGTATACCCGCGGCCACGCACTGGGGCACTTAGCTATAATAATAATTTAATTGTTTTTTCTTGCTTATTCTATTGTTAATGTTTTTTAGGGTTTTTTTTCTCGGGATGATTTATAATTTTTATTGTTTTCACAATGATAGCAACAATAGTTTTTGTTTTTGTTTTATTCTTTTGTTTGATCTTTTGTTGAAGTTCTTAGGATTTTTTTTCTTCCCTTTCATTATTAAGACAAAAATAAAAAAATAAATGAAAATAATAATAATAATAATTTAATTGTTTTTCTTTTTTACTCTTTTGTTAGTGTTTTTTAGGGTTTTTTTCCCTCGTAACAATTTGATAATTTTATTACGTGGATAGTGATAACAATGATAATTTTTAGTTTTTATTGTATTTTTTTGTTTTATCTTTTTTTGTAGTTTTTACAATTTTTCTAATCTTTCATTTATTTATTTAATATTTAACAACAACAACAACAACAACAACAATTTAACTGTTTTCTTACTTGCTATTTTGTTCATGCTTTTTATTTTTTTCCCTCGGTATAATTTGATTATTTTTATTGTTTTGATAGTCACAACAATAATAATTTTAGATGTTAAAACTCCGATGTCGCTATTGTTATAATATTTTAAATTAATATTGCTTCCTTTTCCCCTTTATTTTTTTTATTATTTTTATCTGCACAATAAGAATTTTAATTATTTTTTTTCTTATAAAATTATTTTGCTCTTTTTTTTAATGTTAGTTTACGCTCTTTTGTAATCTTTTATGGCGCAATACCTACATTCTAAAAAATGTAATCTATACTGGGGTAACAATCTCTACTTAAAATTTTATACATTTTATCTCCTAATCTAGAATTTTTATTTGATTATATCATATAAATTTATCATTATAAATTTAATTATATTAAATTATATACACAAAAATACCCGCGGCAACGCGCGGGGGCACTTAGCTAGTGTGTGTGTGTGTGTGTGTGTGTGTGTGTGTGTATATATATATATATATATATATAATGTATTTTATACTGTTTATATATTAATTGAAAATCCATGTAAGATTATGATCTATAAATAAAATAAATATAGTAAATTATATGGTTGTGAAATAGAAATCCACAGAAACTGGGATGCAATATGAGATTAGGATTAGCCAGCATAATTCTACTCTCTCTTTTCTTCCTTTGTTGATCAATCACCAAGCAATTGCAATTACCTTTTCAATTTGATTTTGATTGAAGCCATCGGTGCTGGTTCAGTTTTATAGCAAGTTTGAAATTATAGCTGATATGGATTTTGAAAATATTTTTTAAATAAAAATATATTAAAATATTATTTTTTAATTATTTTTAAAAAATTATTTTAACATCAGTATATAAAAATAATTAAAAAAATATTATTTTTTTAAATTAATATAAAAAAATATTTTTCCAAGACACTTTTACAAGCAACAAACAGGGCTATCAAAGAACCCGTCCAACACTTGTCCTGAAAACAAGAAATGTTTAGAGAAAAGGCGAGCGAAATATTTCGAGGTGTGAACAGCAGAGTTAATGATTGTGATACGAAGTTGACAAGACATTTTGCTCAATAAAAAATAATTTGACAATACAAAAACAGCGATCTGGAGTCGGGAATCTGCCTTGAAAATACAAAGAAAATTCGGAGAGAAAGAATCTGTCTGCTTTTGCTCAAGGTCTTCCAGCTTTCGCTCCACAGCTGCCATCAAAAAAGCTGGTGAAAGCTTCGTGGTCAAGGCACCAAGGGTGACCTTGACTAGTATTTGCTTACCAGGAACCTAGCTTGTATCTTTATTTGTGGGACTTTTTCTATATTCCTAATAATTTCCTTATAGATTAAGAGGGTGTTTGGAAGAGCTGTTGCTGTAGCTTTTCAAAGTGTGTTTCGTGCCGAAATATATTAAAATGATGTTTTTTTATTTTTAAAAAATCATTTTTGATATCAGCACATCAAAATGATCTAAAAACACTAACCGTATGTTTTTAAAATTAAAAAAAAAAATGGACCAAAAACACCCAAAAACGCTTTTGGGTGGCTTCCAAACACCCCCTAACCAGTAATAACCAATCCTGCCTCTCTCTCTCTCTCTCTCTCTCTATATATATATATATATATATATATATATTTCTCTTTAGACCTCAAAGAAGTTCTTGATGTATAAGCTGAGGTCATAATTGTTTTATTTAGTCATAATATAGTCCCTAAACTATTTGAATTTTCCCCTTTTCTATAGATATTCAAGTTTTTTTAACTTTTCTATTATTCCATGATATATCTATTAAGGAGTGGTTTGTTTAAATGATCGTATGAGATCATCATTTAAATGAACTATTTTTTTTATTGTATAAATCAATTTTGATGTGATAATTGTCTTTAAATCCATTATTGCATGATAAAGTCATACTATTTTTTAAAATAGTATTCGTATTTCTGCCCCCTTAACTATGAATCCTTGCCCCGTCGGTGCATATGATGTATTGTAGCATAGCTAGAAATGGTGAGACCATCCCAGTCTTCAAGAAATTATATAATGAACATGCTAACGTAAAAAAAAACAAAGAGGAAAAGCCTGCTAAGCTGCCCGCAACCCAATGCACCTGGGCACACCACAGGTTTGGCTGACATTGGGACGTCTATGTTTATCTGGTATACCGACCATAGGAATATCCAGTTCTTGCTCCTTTTCAAACTCAATAAATACTATGCAGCCCTGCTGAATATTGAAGGTCTTGCACAGATAAGAAAACCCATTAATAATCAAAACTATTTTTCACCATTTATATCTAAAATCACATCAAATTCATTGGGACAAGACTTGTGCTACTATATATAATCTAAACATTTCTATCTCAAATGAACATGAGGCAAGCAGATAAAAATGAGAAGAAACGAAAGGAAACCAGCTGTGCGTTACTGCTTTACTATAATAGATTAGGCAGGGAAGGGTTTGGTGGAGAGAGTAGATATATGAGGTCACTGGTCAAGCACAGGAGTTCTTGCCAAAATTTGAAGCCCAGTCGATAATTATGACCAGGAATATAGATGGGAACTCGGTGTGATGAAGTAATTTTGATTTGATCCCGGACTGGTCCCCTACATTCTGTTTAAGTGTTTATGCGCATGTGATATTAATAATGTGTTCGTTAATGTCTGGTTTCGAGAAGAAATTCCAGCATCCGAACAAGAAACCAAGAAGAACAGGAACAAGAAATCACGACATCGTAAAGTCTATTTTTACATGAATTATGTGTAAGTTTCTCGGATTATTATCTTATGATTTACTTCTGACGTCGAGGCAATGACTGGGATATCCGATGGTAGTGTTATAACCCCCTTCTCTTCTCGATATCTTTTGCCATGACATGTTTTTTTATTGTTATTTCGAGTATAGATTATAATTATATAATTAGTTTAAGTGGATTAATCTAAAACACTGTTGGTCTAGGAATTTAAGAAATACAAATAAAATGACTTTATTTAAAATAAATAAAAAAAGGAGAGAAAATTGATTTGAGAGGAAAAACCGACATGCGTCGGCGAAAGGTGAGAGATGCGTCACGAAAACACAAGAGAAGGGAAAGCGAGGTAGCTTTCTACCAATAGCAAGCACATCCTCACCTACCACCACACGACTCGCACGCACGCAAGCACTTCTCTCTCGGTCTCTCCTTCGTCATGCACTCTACCAAACCCTTTCTAATTATTATTTTATTTTAGTTTTTAATCTTACTTGTTGTATGCTTGCTCTCATTTCCAATGCTGTTTAATTCACATCCATCCTCGTTTTTTTACATAGTTATTAAACCACATTCGGTTTAGTGGTCAGCTCAATTTTTTTAAAACTAAATTAAAGTTGAACATGATCAATCTATTCATAATCTATTTTTTTCTTTAAAATAATGTTGTTTTAATTATGATTCACTCTATCAGATTCTTGAGTCGAGATAAATTTAATAATGATTTTAACCTCTAATAAAACAAGATTGAGGGATTGCCTGAAAAGCTAATTTCAATCTTTCATATTTTGTAAATATGTGTAACTACACATATAGTCCTGTTAAAAACAAAATAAAAAAAATAGAGGTAGAGATGTTTAGATAATTAGTTTTTTTAATATTTAATAAGAGTATTCAGTCAAATTATAAGTATCTCGACGAATACTAAAATTAATAAATATTATTTTAAATTGCTTGGTTGGTGGAAAAGCAAGGTGAAGGTTTATAGTATTTGGTTTTTGAGTGAGATTATTTTTTAAGTTATTTTTTATCTAAAATATTTATTAAAAAAATATATGCTTTTAATATCATCATAATAGAATAGTAGTAAATTAATAAAATATTAATCTAAACTAATAATAATAAAACTGAACAAAAGCCCGTCTCAACAGCGTGACCTGCTAACAACAAAGGCTTAGAACTCGAACTATTTCGCTGGTGAGCAAAGGGTGAGCAATGAATGAAGAAACTAGAGAATCATACTAGGAAGGAGCTGCACGTCTGCAAATTCATTAGATTGCTGGTGAATTTAAATACTCATTTTTATTTATTTATTTATTTAATTTAAATAATTGTTTTTTTTTTTTAAAAAAAATCAAGTCCTGTTTTGAACAAATCAGGTTAACTGAATTCAACATAATTACTTCTTATTCAATTCAATTTAAAACCTAGCTCGCATCAAGTACTAGACCCGTCACACGTTGTTGAATTTAATACCAATGACCCAAACAAATATCAGTTGACATTGCCAACATGTGATACGAGACAATCAATTTGAACATACAAGCCTCGACAGACGTACAATAAACCAGAGACAATATGACAGAGATAAAACGATCAATTAGTGATTTTATTTAAATGGCCAAATTACAAGTATCAAAATGCTAAAATGAAATTATCTCATCTAAAAGTTTAAGTTTATAAATGATATTTCAGAATATGATATATATATTATTCTCCAACACATTCCCTCAAGTGAAAACTTTTTGAACTTGAAATTTATACAGGTTCACATTATTTTGTGCTTGATTTTTATCAAATAAAATGAGAGTGATGAGATTCAAACTCGTGACCTCTAGGTTATCAAGGTTCCGATACCATGTTCTAATCTAAAAACTTAAATATATTATTTTATTTTATTTTATTTAAAAAAAAAAGAGAGAGACATGGTTGTACCAGTTTCAATAGAAATCTAAATTTTTATTCCAGGCAAGGGAATATAATCAAAGAAATAAAAATGTAATGCTTTCCATTTTATTTTAAAACATGGGCGTTTTAGATATATCTATTAGAAAAGTCAATTCCAAATTATTATTTTTTTTCCAAACACAAGGTGTGAAGTATCGATGACGAAAAAAAGAGAGGAAAATAAGGGTATATAAACAAGCACCAAGTATCTATAAAGCAGGAAAATAATATTTTTTATTAGAAAAAAACTTTTTTTTAAGAGGCTTTTACAAGCTCGAGTTAAACAAATAAAATTTTAGTTATTTTAGAATACTATATAAAATAAACATGACCTGACTTGAACATAAAATATACAAGATATATCTCAAACACTTTGTCATGCCACTTCCCTCGAAAAAAAGAGTTGCCAAAGCCCTTTAAATGTTTTTTACACAGATGATTAAAGAAGAATGTTATTTCACCATCTATTCTTCATTTCTTAAAATATCTGAAAATACAATAAATTTTTTTAGTAATTAATACATGATATATTTTTATTTGAAAAAAATATTACTTTTTTTTAATTTTTAAATAAATATATTAAAATCATCGAAAGACATATGTAAAACTAATTTAATATTTTTCAAATAAAAAATGATCTTGAAAATAAAAACCGTCCCAGCGGATAGTAAGTGTATCTTGCAACCTGGCCTTCCTAGTCATATAAACAGAACAGTGAAATTAACTACAGTTGTTAAGGAGGTAGAAAACAAGGTAATACACTCATGATTTTAGTTTCAAGAACAGCGTCTTACCGTTAAATAACGCATCAAAGAACCCTAATTAAGAAGGGGGGGAAAGCATTTAAAAGAAACAAAAAATCATTTCGAAATATTGGCCGTCTGATTACCAGTTCAAATCTCTGTGAGAGCAGGTACATGCGGTGGGGTCTTCCACTTTCCCCGCTGCCAAAGGACCAACCAAAATCATCTTGGCAGGGCATGTCCATGCCGCTTTCAAAGGTTAATATTGAAATACTACGTGACAAAACCTGCCCAGTCACAGAATCGGAAAAAGAATCTACCAATTGTTATGGCATCTCATAAAAGCACGTTTTGCTTTGGAATTAAAAAAAAAAAAAAAAAAATCTGTGGAGTACGATATCAAATTAATGATTTAGAATAATATAAATTATATTATGTAATTTTATTTAATAATTTAATTTTTTAAATAAAATAATATTTTAATATTATATTAATTTAGTGGTTACGGATATGAATATCATTATTCTCATTTTATTTGATAAATATTAAGTATAAAGTAGTGTGAGTCTATACAAGTTAAAGCATAAAATTTTTTTAACTCGAGGATGTGTATTAAAAAATAATATAAATTTTTAGATGAGATTTTTTTAACCACTTATAATGATTGTTTTTACATGTAAATATTTAAATTTAACAGATTAAGTTATCTAAATCACACCAAAAATAAATTCTATTGCAATAAAAATATAAAAATATTTTAACTTATTTTTTATATCAATTTAATTAAATTCATAGGACTCAATATGTTAATCTCTTAGGTTAACTCAATACAAACCCTACTAAATTATTTTTTTTCTTTTTTGTTAAAAACAGATTTGCTGTATTTCGTGACCATAAACTAATTCTGCATCTGTCTGGAGAGTCGACAAATCCTGACAGATCCCAACAACCCTTCATGCGGTAAAAAGGAGACATTTCACCTGAATTCGAGTTTCACCCACGTTGTGGTCGACATGGTCATTCACTGATTGAGACATGGCGGCGTTTGCCCGGATAACAATAAAATAACTGGATTTTATTTTTTTATTTTGAAAACAAGAGAAACTATCAGAATGGTCATTATATTTTCAACTTTCTGGTTAATTATTTCCAGCAACAAAACAAATAATCATAAAATTAAAAAGATTGACAGTATTTGCCAAAATTACAAGTGACAGAACAGAGCTAAGGGCAATAAAAGTATTTACCTCAACAGTAACAACGACAACATCAACAGCACTACAATCTCCTTGTTCGTGTGTTGAAATATTCCAAACAAAAGAAAAATTAAATTAAACCCCAATACGTGCAATTAAAAACACATCTTAAGGGTGTTTTTTTTTTTAAAAAAAAAAACTTATTAATTAAAATGGGTTTTTCTCATCATCATCTCCTATCGATGGACACCACGGTGTCATGTCCATTGGATAGCTCCCTAGCACCCTCAAGAAAGATGTGAACTCTTGAACTTCAGCCAATGCATTCTGAGCTCTCACCTCAGCCATCGAGGCTTCAAAATCAACATAGAACATATACTCGAAATGTTTTGCTGTCCCCACGTTTGCATCGTCAACAAGCCTAATCGGACGGTTCCTATGCGGCCTTGATTCAATCTTCGTCAAGCTTATATTCCTAAACGCAAAAGCTGAAAGCACCTTAAACAGCACGCTCGTTCCTTTATCATGGGCAAACACGATACTCGTCTTGAATGGCCTGTCCATTCTCGGTATAATCGGTTCACGCGCCAACATCACAAAGCGCGTGACATTGCTTGAATCGTCCTGGATCCCATCAGCAAGTATCTGCATCCCATAAAGCTCTGCCGCGCGTGCACTTGCAATAGCAGCTGTGTCACGGAGGTTGTTGGCCGCAATATACTCTGCAGCACCGGCTGTATCATCCACTGCCTCACGCGCCGCCTGGAGACCGAGTTTGGTGAGAGTTAATTCGCATTGAGCGAGAGCTTGAGGGTGCGAAATAACTCGTTTAACATACTCCTTCCGGACTCCAGGAAGGGCAAGGAGGCAGTGGTGGACAGGTAGCTGAACTTCACCAACTATATGGAGGCGGTGACGGAGGAGGAGATCATAATTCCGATGAATGGATCCACCGAGAGAATTCTCGACGGGCAAGACAGCACGATCGGCAATCCAAAGCTCAACAGCTTGAAAAGCAACCTCAAACTGGTCACAAGGAATCGCTTCACAGTTGGGATATGCCTTTCCTGCAGCAGCTTCAGAGTACGCGCCAGGAACTCCTTGGTACGCGACTCGGAGTTGTGACCCGTGCATAGGGGCAGGACACAAATCAGTTATTGTTAACGGTTTTTGTGGCTGATGAGGTTTAATGCTGGTGTTGCTGTTCGGGTTCGATGTGGCTTTTTCTATCGGGACCAGATTCAAGTCCACGGATGTCTTGTGGCCGTTAACAGCGGCCACATGATCTGCTACTCCGTCAGCATCGCCACCACTACCAGATTTATCTATTGGCTGTTGTTGAGCTACCACTTTGCTTGCCAATATAGCACAAGAACTTTGCCAATCGGCTCGGTTCAAACCGACACCGTTCTGGAAAGAGACGGAGTCGGAATTGTAGATGCATTGGAGAACGAGTTTGTTGGGACTCACTCTGGTGACTCGAGAACGTGGCCGGATCAAGGACTTGATTGGAGACGGGGTAGACAGCGATTGCATAGTGAATTTCTCTCCAGTTGTTTTCTAAAAATCTGGAAATGGAGATTAGAGAAGAAGGGTGTTATGCTTATTGTTATTATCTTTTGGGGGAGAGGGTTAGACAGGTTCAAGCTTGTTGTTCTCTAGAGAAGGGAACGTCAAGCTGAGAAAGAAGGGAAGGGTTAGAGGTGTTTTATATAAAGCAGAGCAGAGCAGTCTTTGAGAGGGTGCTGTGGAGAAGGTGGTCAATCTCACACCTACCCCCCTTCTCCTTCTCTCTCACCCTTTTATTATTATTAAATATTTTATTTATTTATTTTGTTTTGATTGATATATTATTTATTCTTATATATACTTAATCTCAATTACTTAAAATCCCAATCATCCTGACAGGATTGAAAAAGAAGAAGGAGATGAAATGACCACTTTAACCCGGTTGAACCCCCCGGGCTAACATGTGATTTGCCATCATGATGAAACACGGCCCATTTTAACATTATTATTATTATTTTGTTAAAACAGTATTATTTTAATATCTTAAAAAGATAAATCAAATCGGATTAATTTTCCTTAGCCCAGGTTAATTGTCAAATTGGATTTAACAATTAATACACAGTAAGGAATAGTTTTTTTAACTGGTATTGAAGGGGTAAAATTCATTATTATTTTTTTGTGTAAAAAAGGTGAGATTCGTTAATAATATATCCAAGGGTTGGATTTTTTCTGGGGAGAGATTTAAAAATAAAGGTGAGATTTGCTGTAGTGATCGAGAATATTTATCATTTTTAGTAAATTTCTGGGCACATCTGTATAAAGCATTTAATATTATTAGTAGGGGGGACTCTATATATATATATATATATATATTTGGAAAGGCAAGCTTTATTTCTCGAATTAAGACTGTGAGCACATGTAGCATATGTGTTGCAAGAACTGTCTTTTATAAATAACTTATGACAAGGATGAGTTAAAATAAGTTTGAGTTTAAATAAAATCATGTTTAATAAAAACTATTTTAGAATGATTTTTTATTGAGTAGATATAGTATAAGTTACAATTTAAAAGCTAGAAATTAAAAACCTCAATTTAACTAAAATTCAGATTATATTTTATAACGAAGTCTTGATTTAGCACAGAGGTTATTTTTAGCCAAACATGTTATACATTATCCTGACTTAAATCAATACCCGAGGAATATACTAAACTAATCCATAAAAAAAAAAAACTTGTGGCAAGATTGTTTAAATTGCTTTTTTGATAGGACATTAAAAATATAATGTAAATTCAAATCGTTAAATAACAAGCAGAATTTTTTACTCTATGTTGATAATTTTGGCCAATAAATTAAATCACATTAAAATTTAATAAAAAAAGTCAATGATATTATGATCATTTAATGATTTGAATAATAAAAAGGATAAATAGTATAAATTAAAAAATCATTGACATGAAAATAACTCGAAATAAAAAATTTTAATGTTGACAAGTTACTAAATGATAGTAAGTATATAAAAATTCTTCGACAACTTGATTGTTTTTATCATGGCAAGTCATAATGAATTTCTTTTATGTTGCAAGTCAATGAGTCTAAATTAATAATTAGCTAGTATAGGTCTAATTCTTATAATAAACTATTAAACAAAGTTTACACGTTAGAAAAAAACAATTATTTAACACTAAAAAAAATTACAATAAAAACAAAGTCTTTATTAAAATTCTTCCATGTAATCTAAATATATATTTTTTACAAATTCCCAGTAGATTTCAATCATGGTTCCATATATATAGTTCCCTCCCGTATGAATAAATTACTGAGTTTATCATATATATATATATATATATATATATATATATATATATATATATAGTTCCCTCCCGTATGAATAAATTATTGAGTTTATCATATATGTATTTGAAATTATTGACATGTCTAATTTCTTTTGTATAAAATCATAATAGAATTTTATTTCTAACTCTACATGTGTCAAAAATAATATATGAATGTTTAGTTTTGATGACTTTGACAAATTCATCTAGCAACCTTAACTATATGTAATAATATGTTTTGGAACTTTATTTAATCTTATAATCTAACAAAATATATTTTTATGCATATAATATTTCCCTATAGATTTCAACTATATCCAATATATAGTTTGAAAAATATGCTTGATCTCATAAAATTATCAACAAATATTATAAGGTCAAATTTAAAACTAGCTTAATTGTTTATATATGAAATTTAGTAAATTTATAAAATCATATCGATTCTATTGTTTTTACTGATTTTATACAAGTCGGGTCTTTTTATAAAATCATATCTGATTTATCATGTAAATATATATTAACCAGTAAAATTATAAGATTTTGAAAATCAACTCACAGTTTTGAAAATATAGATCTGTGGCATCAATTAGCAATCTCATGCCTTTTATAAAAAATAGGTACATTCTCTTTTCAAATCAGTATTTACTTTTGTGTTATAATCTATTTTATAAAAATATTAAATTGCATTTTTTAGGTGTCTTTTTAATGACTTTAAAATAGTAATTTTAAGAATAAGAGATATTATTTTAATTAAAAAAACATTTTTCCAATTCGCAACAGCCAACGCCCTCTTCACCAACCACATTCTGACCAATTAAGATGCAGTAATAATTTGTTTTTCTGGTGAAAAAATAACTGCTGGCCTGTAAAGGCACACTTGACGTGCGAGGAGAAGGGCACTGGACTGGATCTTGAATTTGACCAGTCCTTTCGAGGACCCCAACAGCCCTGCAAGAAAAATAATGAGGGACAGGGTCCAGACCCGTAGACCATGTGCCTTATCTTCGCTCCATTTCCTCCTCCATACGTTTCAATTATTGATTAAATTTTAACTCCTAGTCTCCAGTGACCTGCATTAAACAACTTGATGCATTTTCCACGTGACAAGGATGCCCTGTTTTTTTTGTTTTTTTTTTCCTTCCATCCACGAGCACTCGACCTCCATGGGCGCTTCTCCCACGATCCCATTTATTATTTTATTTTCTCAAAGCATTATGGGGAGTTTGATCCATATGTTGTCTAACCCATTCCGAAGTTTATTAGCATGTCAATAAAAGATGAAATTAAAGCAAATTAAATGGATTTGTGAGTAATGTGACACACACACACACATACACGATTTGTTTTTACCATAATATCAAAAGTACAAGGTGGGAAACTTCAAGGATGTAACGCTTTTTAAAGTCCAATGGAGGCCACGTGATGAATGTCAAAGATCGAGATGACTAAAATACATGGAAACAAGCCTCTCTACTGACTAAAATACATGTTAGTCAGTGACTGTTATAAAAAAAAATAAAAAAAAACCAGAAAGAGAGCACGTCAGCTCGCCTCTTAGGTCAAAGCCCAACATGAGGGAGGGAACTACAATGCTCTGCTTGGGCCATGGCCCAAACAGAGTTTCCACCAACAATCCCACGACGCGTGTGGCTACCAACCATGCTATCGTGATTAGGCCATGCCTTAAATGGTCAATTCTCCCCTTATTTCCTACCCTTCTCAAATACGTGTGTATCGAATTCTTCTCCAGTTACTAAAAGTTGGAGTCTCTAAATAGCAATACGGTCTTGTTTGTTATTATATTTAAAAAATATTTATTATTTATTTTGTATTTTAAATTTAAAAAATAGTATTTTTAGATTATTTTTATGTGGTAATATAAAAAAAAATATTTTTAAAAAATAATATCATTTCAATATATTTTTAAATATAAATTATTTTTAAAAATAATCTTAATCATATTTATAAACAGACACTTAGCTCAAGGAGATTGTCAAATGGCTGCGATGACTAAAATATTATAAAACAAGTCTTCCTGGTGGGTAATAAACCGAACACCATTTTAGGTAATAGATTTTTTATATATAAATTTTAAGAAAACGAGGTTTTTTTTTAAAAAAAGGAGAAACCCTATATAAAACTAACGAGCTCGCAAGTTTTTCAGGGCACCTACTCTTGGCTGGTTAGTTGTATCTCTGTGAGAATAATAAGAAAAGGAAAAGGGCCTTTTGCGCAGTGCATATAATATTTTTGAAACTCGGAGTCATAGCAATTGGTAGCGTAGGGTATTAAATTCTGCGTGAACTGGCAGATGAAATTTATAACTCACAGTCCAACGTCAGCGAGTTTTTAGCTGAACCAAGAACATGACATTAACTTTATAAAATCTGATTCATTTAATAAAAACTTTGGTGAGTCGGTTAGACTCATAAGTCAACATCATTTTTTCAATAAAAAAAAATTAATATAATTTTAATAAAAAAAATTAATTCAATAATATTAAATCAACAACCATGAAGTCATGAACCATGGTTGGTGGGAAAAGCCTTGCAAGATATTTTTACCCCCCCCCCCCCCCTTCTTTCTATTTCTGTATGTTCATCACCACTCATTCATGGGTGTGTTCTTCGCACCCAACAACAATTGAAAATCTTTCCCAACAAAACAACATTTGTCCTTTCCTTTGATCGTTCACAGGACTCGCATCCTGACTTGTGTCCCATTGCCTGCAGATATACGGAGTTGCCGATGTTCGTACTCTATAAAAAAATTAGAATTACATAGCTAATTATAAGATAAATAATAACTCATACCAATTCGTTTAGTTAAAAGTGGTCAAATTGCCAACGATAAATGAGTTGTATTTTCAATATCATAAAAATATTTTCATACTTATTATTTAAAATAAACTATCCATAAGTTAAAATTCAAACATGGGTTTTGACTTTTATTTTCTCTGAACTGTATTTAGCAATTCATCTTTATAAAATATTAGATCTACCATCACTATTAGTCCATATTTTTTTAATACAGTCCATATATATATATATATATATATAATGTATGTATGTATGGTGGTTGTGAGGCAGTTGACAATGTAATTATTTTTATACAGGATTTGCATGCATGCACCAAATAAGAACTACTTCTATTAATTTTAATTTTTATTTTTTACAATACAATTGGAAACCAATAGAGACTGTAACCTTTAACTGAAAATCCCTGCCCAAATCCTTCACAAATTGTTCCCAGATGAAGTGCACATGCCATGTTTAGCTAGGCTAAGATAATAATAAAAAAAAGAATTAATTAAGAATTAAGAAACAAAGCTTAATAAGCAATGTGATCAAGAACACGCACTGGTGGCTTTCTCTGTTGTTATTATTTAAATAAATCGACCCACAAGCATCCATTTAACTTGGACCAAATTTATACCATAAAGTAGCTCTCTAGATAATATTAATTTGACTTGACTAGAAGCATCTCAATTTCACAGCTGAAAAAGGGCTGATCCATCTCTCTTTATTTCTATTTTTTTCTTTACCAAACCCCTCCTTTCCAACCTCTAAATTCAACTATTACGTACAAATTTTCCTTTAACCCTTTGATTAAATCACATTGTGGCACGCAGCTGGGGACTTGAATTGGGGATGTAACACGCTCGGCAATGATGCCTGCGCTGCTGCACTTGCTCAGCTCTTAATAACGACAGGGTCTTGTCTCAATGAAGAAGATTTGGTCAATTGATCTGGTTGGTGTTAAACCGGGTCAAATTAACTCATAACTGGATAAGAAAATGGATTTGGTTTTTTAATATTTTTTGAGCTTGGGAAAACTGCTCAAGAAACAACAAATTGGTTCAAATCAACGCACTAAATCTATACCCAAGCCAGCAGTAGATATTGATTTTGATTTTTGAAGGTATCTCTAACATGGATCTCGTCTTTCTCATCACTTTCACTCCTGAAAACAGAGGAAAATGTGTAATAACGTTTAACTAGAAATGGCAATGGACATGGCTCGTATAGAGCACACCTCTTTTACCACGTTGTCTAGAACCGCGTTACAAACGTTTCAACCAGATTTGTTTTTCTAGTTTTTTTATATTCTTAAAATAAATTATTAAAAAAAATGTATTAATATATTATATTAGTAGCTCATAATATCCTGTTAAATAAATCTAGAATTTTTTAGGAATTGATTGCTCGAAGATATATATTATCCGGCTTTGGTAAGAAAAGGAAGAACATCAGAACAGAAGATCTTTATTTATCTATAGAGATGGTTTGATCGTTTCCCCAGAGGAGGTGGTGTTGTAGCCACTCGCCCCTAAGCTTGTTATCACTTATCAGAGATGTTATGGAAAACTTGTGACAATCCTCGATTTTTTCAATGCCTAGATAATGAAAATCCTTCCCAACAGATGGGGCTACAGGAATTTAGAGAATTCGTCCTAGCTGGGCTTTCTTGCTTGAAGATTCTTCTGCTCATGAGTGGTCCTTTGCTTCTTGGACCGCATGGATTCCATTTGAGTGGAATACTTAACTGGCATTAATTCTCCTGCAATAATAGCATCTGAGATACTATTTTGCAAGTTGTATCCTTGCAAAGCTCGGAAGATAAACCTCCCACAATCTCTCCAGATGTAGAGGCTGGAATAATCTGATAACGCTCGCTGAATCCTGTCTAAACCTTCCATACGAACATTATATTGGCTTACAGTCTCAGGATTTAGGCCTCCATGAGTGGTGTCTTCCTTGGAAATCCAGCGTTGTGACTTGTCTGGAACTTTTTCACTGACTACATGAATGGAGGGGAAAACTTCTGGTTTCCTTTCTCTCATGTCAGCGATGTTTCTCCATTCCTTGTTGTTTTGGAGAGGACATGCAGAAAAAATCTTGACCCATATCTTGGCTGAATCTCCATTATTTTGCTGGATGAGGAACCTTGCAAATTTCCTGAACATTGGAGGAGAATTGCAGAACTGGTTCTCTGATTCTATTTTCAAATACTTGACGAGCCCCATGTTTAGTGAGAAGTTAAGTATATCGGGATTAATAACTCCAAGGATCATTATTTTGTTATCCCTCCTCTTTTGCCGAATGAACTTGATCTTGTTTTCATCAGCTGCTGCTTCCTTTCCAAATAAGGAAAGATACGCCTTCACATTTCCTTCTTGGAGGTGGCAGTATGCTATGAACCATAAATCATAGTCTCTAAAATATGTTTTAAAGATTATATCATGGTAGGTTGTTTGAGGCATTTGAGCGATTTCATCGTAGCCACTTATATCTGCTTCGATCCAGGGATAGAATGGCTGGTAGGAACACCAGTCTTCTTCTTCATGCCTGGCTTTGCTAGCTATCTGGCCAACTATGGACCTGCCTCTGTTAAGGCGACTAAACTCCCTCTCAACCTGCCTTAGAGGAAAGGGTGCCATTGTTCCTGCTCTTGAGTGATTCCATAGATTGTTAAGAATCTCTTTCTGATACGCAGATACAATAGAGTTCTTTGAAACCTTCCATCGCTTAAGGTTTTTAGGGGTTAACAAGAATCTTTCTCGTTTGAGATAAGCTGCTGATTCTTTCTCTTGTCTCAACTGGAGAGGAGATTCCTCTTCATCCATGCCTGGTTCTTGAACCAGTTGATCGATGAATTGGTCTACGATTTTTCCGCACGCATTCGACCAGTGGTCGTTGGTTCTTTGGTCATGTGGGTTATGGACCTGCAGAATAGGGTAATTTGATTGGGTTAAAGTAGGTTCGGCCCGAACAGTATTTACTGTTTTGAAGTCAGAAATGGGCCGGTCTTCTCTGGGCTGAACTCTGAACTTGCCGAAACATGAGGATGCATCAGCAGCCCCTGGAGCTTTTCCTTGATGAGAGGTGACCGGACCATGACTGACCATTTTATTCTTGTCTTTACTTTGAGGCCTCGTCATTTTAGTGTCCTTAATAGCGTCTAGACTAAATATCGAGGCTGAGGGGTTGATTAGTGGTGGTGTAGGTGGTCTGCTACTGGTGGCGTATTGGTTGCTGTGTGGGCTGGAATGGCGTTGTGTTGATGCGCTCTTCTGCACTGTTTGGTTCGAGTGAGAACGGTGGCTGAGTTGGCCTGTCAGGGCTGTTGGTGTAGTGGCTACTATGTTGCCAGGTTCCGGCAAGGAAAGAGGAGAGGGTGAGGTTATTTTTTTCCCTTTTTCCCCCCCTCCCTTTATTGGCTTTGAGCGGATTCCTGCAAAGGCCCCCTCCTTTTTCTTTCTTTTTTGTTCCCTTCTTGCCCAAGTTCTTCTCTTTTTTATTTCTTTCTTTTCGTCCCCTTCTTTCCCAAGTTCTTCTCTTTCACTTTCATTCTCTATTTTCTACTTTGTTTTCTTCTTCTTTTTATAGTGGAGGGGTCACCAAGTTTTATGACCTGGCTTAGTCACTATTGTGTTCTGGAAATATATATATTTTTTAATTTTTAAATTATTTTTATATGATTATTTTAAAAATAATTATTAAAAAATAAAAATATTATTTTAATATATATTAATAAATGAAAAACATTTTTAAAACCAAAACATTCAAGTTTGAAGCAATAACAAAATTAAGGATTTTTCTGCATGTACAAAGTCAATACTTGAGCATAGATTATATCACAAGAAGAAATGATTGTTTAGAAATATGATTGATATTATTTTTAAAAATAATTTTTATTCATAAATATGTTAAAAAATATATTTTTTATTTTTTGGTTTAGCCCTATTTTTTCTCCATGTTTCTATTTCACTCCTTTTTTTTTATTCCACTTTTATTCGTTTTTCTCCAAAGTTTTTTTGTTTCCTTTATTTCATCGATTCCCCATCACTTGTTCTTTCTCCGACTCACCATTTTTTCCAGCTAATTTCTTTCTGATTTTCAGCTCATTATTTTCTCTTTTTATATTTTTTCTTAAAGACGAGAAAACTCATATATACTCCGAAACGTTTTTATTTCATAAATTCTAGTGAAAAAATATCAATTATTTATATAGTAGGAAAGATCGACCTCCTAGAGCAATTCAAAACAAAATAGCTAAAATTCTAAATTAACAAGAAAATAATTAAAATAAAATAACAATAGCTTTTGGATTTAATTTAAAGGCCTTCCCGACCTTAGCTAATTATAACCAGTTGGGTCTCTTCAGAACCACGTTTGTAAAATATTTTAATCAAATTTAAACTTGATTTAGTAATTAAATCAAAATTTTCAGTTATTTTTATCAGATTATATGTGTAACATGTATATATTTTTTAATAATATAATATAATATATTTATTTGATTAACAAACACATTCACAAGAATCCCCACATGAATATAATTCACTAATTGGGTTCTTGTATAGTGTTGGTGCTCGATTGATAGGAAAAAATATATTAAACAAGACAATTATTGCGTAATCACACGTCTCTTGAGTCTCAATCTACTGGGAATAATGCACTGCACAATCACCAGACATCAAAACAAAAAAATTAAGGATTTTTCTGCACGTACAACGTCAGTGTCACGGGAAGCACACGCGGGCCTACCTAATACAGCATGACGAAGACTTCTGGTTCTGAAATGACGTTTTGGTGGAATAATTTATGTCTGATACCTCGGTGTGCCTTTTTTTTTTTTAATTTATATTAAAATAATAATAATAATTTTTAATTTTTAATACGACCAAACCAAAATGATAGAAAATTTTAAAAAAGTACAAAAAATTAATATACTTAAAAATAAAACACATATAAAAACAGAAAATATTATACTTCCAACCAGCATGAGATTGTAAATATAAACACCATGCTTTCTTTTAAGTACGATTTAAAATCCAATTCGCTAGAAGGAGGGCTTGAACCTCCGACCTTGTGGTTAACAGCCACACGCTCTAACCAACTGAGCTATTCCAGCTTTGTTGATCACATCACATGAAATACATTTAAACACAAGAAACATTCGTTAAATTTAACATCGAACCCGCATGCTATGGTCAATTGCAAGAACATCCAAACAAAAAAGTTTACCAAAGTTTTGGGTTCCGTTGTAGCATTTTAATTTAAAAGGCTTGATCAGAAAAGGAGAGCTAAAACATTAGAAAAAATTTAGTCCATTGTACAAACAAAGTTAAACCAGTCCCTATTTTTTTCAGAAACGTCAACACAGATTATGCAAAGTTTTTGCAGTCTTGACAGTACAGCTGTGATACTAAACCTTCAAAGGCAGGAAAAGAAAATGATGTATATATAATCTCAAATCCAGCACTTGGGAAGGAAGAAGGTGAATGAAATATAATTGGAAAAAAAATATACATACTGAGGGTGGATTATCATTGTTCTCTCAAACATAAAATGTCCCTCTTAAGACAAATTTCAATGGCAGTGATTCAAAACTAGATACATCATTGATAATTTCAAGTTACAACACAAAGAGACCCCCCCCCCCCCCCCCACTCTCTCTCTGGATCCTCAAAATGTACACAAATAACTCATCTCTATAAGACTATAGTCCCACGAAGGCTCAGCCGTGCAAGGAAAATCAATTTGTTGCCTGTGCTATATACCAATTTGAGCCTGGAGGACTTGCATTTTGAATCACAAGGCAGCTCTATCAATCATCCCACCCTCTGGAGGGCTGCCACTGATGAGCTGCATTGGGACAGTGGTCAACGTGCCAATCATAAAGCTAGCTTCGTGTCTCACAGTCCAACCCATTTTACCCATCTGAAAATCCGGCCAACTCTGAAGGGCAATTCATAGTCTTTTGTAATGGCAGGCTCCCTTCTTGCTGCCTCGGTTTCAGACCATACATAGACTCCACGCTCTTGTTGACTGCCAGGAACGGTGTTGTCCAGGATAACAGCAACAAGGAATGCGATCACCATATTTAAGGATAGTACCGTGTTCAAAAAATAGTTCAGCTGCAAGGAAAAAAACATTATTATCAGAAATGTCAAGAGAATCTGCGATGATGTCATAAATGTAGTTTACTTTTATGAGACGTGATAATGGATCATTGAGATATCATGTAGATAACAACTGCATAGAATAATAGATCATTGAGATATCATGTAGATATAGAGTATAAACATCTATCCAAACAACCTTGATCTTTGAAGGTACTGACCACTAGACACTGTGTCATGATGAATGGATTTGAGGATAGATGCTATGCTGCAACACATTTTAATTGGCCAGAAATAGAAAGTAATTCTAATTTATGATTCTAAGTTTTAGTTGTCATTTAGCCAATAACATGCAAATATTTTAATGAAGAGTAAAGGCACAACGCATTTGCTAGGAAATTGTCTAGATGATGTTAACATGCCAACCAAAAAAATTAATAAAGAATAGAAGTTAACAAGATGCATACCCCTCCATATTTACTGCGGAATGGTCCATGTGTGGCCACAATGTATGGCTGTAAATAACTTGGGACAGATGAGTTTGTATTTGGAGAGATGCCATATTGCTGAAAGTATGATGGTACTGAAAGGGAAAAAAACAAAGATAAACCAACTATGATGATATTCCGGGAGCTTCCGGCCTCACTATAACGCAGGTTTGATAATCCCAATGCTGCAAGCATTGCCCACATGAAGCAAAGGAGTGCGGCAACCATGACTTCAGGAATTGAGGCAATAAATCCTCCAACTTTACCTGTTTCAATAGCAAAGTTAAGATATATAAGTACAAGTACAGAAGAATAATAAGAAGATTAGAAAAGAAACCACGAGCCTCTGAACTGGATTGAGTGCTGTAAGCTTCTAAATTCTTCTACTATTCAATAAATAAAACAAAAACCTTTTAGTTAAAGATGAATGTGACACATAGCTTGCCATGGTCACTCTTTATGGTTAAAGATAAACATGTAGTCGCTGCAAGCAATTTGTCTTCTTCCTTTTATTTCTTATAAGAAGTTCCTCAAGATTGCAATAATTATCTGACACAATTTTAACAGCTACAGCAGTCACATCAGACACAGTGATGAACTAAATGACCTTGTCGTTTCATTACCAGATAAATGCAGGCCAAAGATTGCAGCATGTTAAAACAACACCGATTAAGAATTGCAGAATGATCGACATCCACAAACCACTCAAACACATTTTGTGCTGAATGTTCCACAAAACATCTCAGACACACCAAATGGAAAGGCCCACCATCATAGTTAATCAAACAATCCATACAAAACATACAGTGAACATGTTATAAAGAAAACATTGCAATAGCTACAGAAAATTTGAACTAAAGCATGCTTTGATTAATGAAGCTGTGAACTGTAAGCTTTAAGGCTTACCTATAAGGGATAATAGGATCATAGCACAGGCACCTAATTCAACTGCTCTGCGGCTCCCCATTTTAGTCACAGCAATAGTGTGCACATTCTCAGTTATAGTAGTAGAACCAGTTCCAGTACCCCATAGACCAGCCAGGACACTACAAAGGCCTTCAAGACCAATCCCCCGACTAACAACCCCTGGAGTTGGAGGCCTAGAAGCCGCCAACAATGATGATGCGTGATATGAGCCAACCTGATTCAAATGATGATGCGTGATAGAACATATCAACAGTTCAATACAACAATAAATGCTTATTTTGTTCATGTATGTGTGCATTACTTCCAAAGGGCTACATGTTTTTACTTTATAATCATGAGACCGCTTGTCAATGTCTGTACTTCCCTAACCACTACATATAAATTTTATGTTTTTGTGGACACAAGCACTCTCCCAGAGAACTTCCAAGAAAAATATCATTTAAGAATGAATTCATCCAGAAACAAGTAAGCCCCACAATA
Source organism: Salix dunnii (assembly GCA_015731905.1). NCBI lineage: Eukaryota > Viridiplantae > Streptophyta > Magnoliopsida > Malpighiales > Salicaceae > Salix > Salix dunnii. The sequence continues at coordinate 9,703,113 of CM027667.1, read as the reverse complement.
CTTCTTGGAAGTAGAAATTTGCAATTGTAATGAATGCAACTTTTCTTTATAAAATTCAACTGCTTATTTAACAAATATTAGCTAACATATATTTAGGCATGAATCTTTAGGAGAACTAACTATAAATGAATCAAATATGGGTCTCTATTGGTTAGTACAATTCGAAATTTACAAATATTAAAGAGCGTTCTATCAGCAGCCAAAGTTGTTAGGGTGGTTGTCATTCTATTGACATGAAGTTTAGCAATTTTCACAAAATACTATTTAGACACCTACTAAATTACTTTGTGATTTCCACAACAAGCATTTGAAGAGCTTGTTTGGAGTGTGTTAAAGTAAAACAAAGAAAGTGCATCAAAATAATTTTTATTTTATTTTTTGACATTAACACATCAAAATGAAGAGCTTGTTTGGAGTGTTAAAGTAAAACAAAAAAAGTGCATCAAAATAATATTTATTTTATTTTTTGACATTAGCACATCAAAATGATCCAAAAATACTAAGAAAAAATTAATTTGAAGCAAAAAAAATAATCAAAATTTTAGCAATTTTCACAAAGTACTATTTAGACACCTACTAAATTACTTTGTGATTTCCACAAGAAGCATTGAAGAGCTTGTTTGGAGTGTGTTAAAGTAAAACAAAAAAGGTTCATCAAAATAATTTTTATTTTATTTTTTGACATTAACACATTAAAATGATCCAAAAAATACTAAGAGAATATTAATTTGAAGCAAAAAAAATAATCAAAATTTGATAAAAAAAAATCGGTTCAACCGCAGCTCCAAACAGAGCTTCAAATGAGATATCTTAGAATCCTAATTTAGACAACCACAACCTCTAATGATCCTCACTTAGAAAACTATTCAAGTGAATGTATAACATAATTAGTATTAGCTTCTCAAGGAACCCAAATGCGTGACATGTCAGCAATTCAACCAAAGAACATCCAGTATTTACTCCCCCCCCCCCCCCGGTAAATTAGGGCCAAATCCTACAGTAATGTTTCATTTATTTATTTAAACTAAGACATTTGTGTTTCTATGTGTGTGGAAATCAAGAGATCTACAGTGATGATTGATACATTAATGACTGCAAATTAATCAAAAAAATGAAAGGCATATAGGAAACCAGATTGTTAAGAAATCCTAATCTCCAAGAGAAGTGTCAATCATGACATTGAAGGGAAACTAACCGAATCTACAGATGAGATGATGGACACTGCGCACATAACGAGAGCCATTTTCCACTCAAAGATTGGAGTGCCCCATTGTAATGGATAGGGAAACCTAAACCACGGGGAAGATTTCAGTGCATGGGAAGTATCAACTCGACAGTGCTTTATCCTGGAAACATGCTTTCTGCAGTGGTCAGATATAATGTTTGATGCTGGAACGTTTGCATCGCAATCTTTGTAACTATAGACTCCTGCTTCAGTAAGAAGGAAAGCAGCCGCCCATGTGATTGCTAGACCCAATGGAACCTGGGATTGAAAAGGTGATAACCTCATTATCTCAAAAACTGCACATAATTTTTAACAGTGTAATGGTCTAATAGTTTAAGTTGCTACATCATGGTGCAAATGTTCAACTTAATACTTCCCCCTCATGTACAGCTCAACCCCACCACCAATGCCCAGAATGAGACAAGAAGGTCAGTGTAGTTTGAGAACTGAAATACTGTATCAACAATATTAGAGCTTGGCATTGGTTCTTATCCAACACCCAATTTGTTTCTTCTATTTTGTCAGTGCTGTTGCATTGGGCCAAGAAGTGAGTGATTTAGACTGAGAAGTCTATTGCTGGTTGTGGAAGAGGACCTCATCATAGTGGCTGATGAGTTGCACAGGGTCTCATGCCAGAAATTTAGTAATTTGGGTAAGCTCTAACAAACCTTACATGATATACAATGGAGAATCAACAATAACAGAATCATGGGAAAAGTGAAGAAGGGCAAGGTAGCCACAACTAAACATATTGATGGAAAGCTAACACAGCAGAGAACTTACCGCGTAAATTAGAAATACACGATGACCAAAAACAGATATCTTACGCAGATACTGCAGAAAGTACACAAAATATTATTTTAGTTGTTTTGGCACACAACTGAAAACAGATATCGTATGCAATTTCTTTTAATTAAATTATAGGAAATTGAAACTGAAAAACATTTCAAGGCAAAATTTAGCTTCAGCAAACTTACAAGAGAAAACATAATCACCAGCAATATTTGCACTGCACCAATCTCAAGACAGGTACCAGCTCGTGGAAAACCATAACTATAAAAAGAAAGTCCAACAGCAGCAATAGTTGGGGCAACAACCACTGGGTTGATCAACCTGAAAATCAAACAGAGATGAACAGTGGTTGATTTACTGCGAATCTTCTTAATTCTTAACATGCAAAATGAACCACCCCATTCTTGGAAAATAAATAATCTAGTTGCAGCAGTTAATAAGGTGGTAACACCCCAAGTAGTCATTGACCTGACATTAAATGATGGACTGGGCCTTATCCTCACAAGGTCCAAAAGCTTACACTTCAAGTTATTAGTAGTGGGATAGGAGCAAGCAAGTGATCATGAAAAAGTGGCATAAGGGTGTGCTGGTTAGAGACTTAAAAGCTTGGATAAACTATATTGCAGTTCATTGCAAATTAATGCATATAATATTAGCTTGTTGGAAAGAAGAGGATTCACATGACTTGAAGACCCATATTTTGGTCTCCATAACAGGTATTAAGAAAAGTAAATGGATGGGCAATAATGAAACTGTAAAAAAAATAGGGTAGCATTGCAAGAATATGTCCCTTCAGAACAAAATCAATGCATAGATAAAGAATGAATTTCTATTTTACCCCTCGGGGTTATAGGATGCAAAGAAAGAGTACACTTAATGAAACTCTAAACGACAGCCAAAGTTTCCCGGTGGTTTATCTGTCTTGCATCAATAGCCAACAACAAATTGACTCCACTTCATATTTAAGCAATTATTATTATACAAAGTAATTCAATCCAATTAACCTAGAGTAGCTGTCTAGACAGAATACAAAGATATTAAGGTGAAGTGACAAAGTTAAAAAGTGCAAAACAATAAAGATGCTGAAATTGTACCTCAAAAGAACAGACATCAGTCCACTATATCCTAGTATTGTTTGAAAAGCTGAAGCTATAATGATAGCTCCTTGTAGTTCCTTCATAATATGCTTGAAATTCTGCAAAGGAATACTTTTTACAAATCTTGCAAGGAACATGAATTTCTCAGTAGCCAGAATTACGATAACATTACGCAGGTAATCTGTTATTTCCTTGTTTACAACAATATAGAACTTCAATCCCAGAACAACATTTTATCTTCCTGTAGTAGCCAGAATTACGATAACATTACGCAGGTAATCTGTTATTTCCTTGTTTACAACAATATAGAACTTCAATCCCAGAACAACATTTTATCTTCCTGTGTGTGTGTGTGTGTGTGTGTGCCATAGAACTCTGCAACGGTTCCTATATGATATTTCTAGTGCATGATTCCACCAAGTAGATTCATATTATCAGATGACTGTTTAATGCAGTTAACATACAGTGTTGGAGGCTAGTTGGAAAACTGATTTGATGAAGCACCAGTCATCTGCATTCTACTGCTCTGTTTTTTTTTTTTTTTGGAATAGCAAGCTGATGAATACTCTAAATAACTAAAACCATTTGAGAATGATGAAAGATTAAAGTAAACATGATAGATGGAAATGGTCAAAGGACAACGGGCTGCTTTCCACGTCAAAGTGTCCTAATTATTCAAATTAATTAAAAGATGAAATTCGTATCAAACATCAGCCTAATGTAGAAGAGGCTAGAGTTTGGATATAAAAACACAACAAGCTCACTTTTTATCCCAAATTGCCTGGTGACAGACACAAAAGAGACAACCACTAAAATGTATATCTCAAGTAAACATGCAATGAACAGAGGAGCATACATTTCCATTTAGCCCTTGAAACTCTGGGGAATTAATTATTGCCAGTGCTGGAGCAAGGTAAACAAATGAAGGGCCTTGTATCAAAGGCAACCTTGACCCAAATGATGTATGCAAGAGAGTGGTGACTCCTGAAACAAAGAGCACTGTTGACACCACCGTTGAAGTATCCTCCTACATCAACTAAATCAAATCAGTCAAGCTAATCACAATATATTTTCTACCAGACTACGAGAATCATAATAAGTCTAAAGAAATAATTCACTACTCACATAAGTGCCACCCATTGCAGGAACTATGACAAGTGGAATGAGAATCAATGAACCTAACATTGAAAGGTAATGCTGGAACCCATATAGACCAATGGGAACTGAAACATTACACAAAACCATAAGCAATAAAACTAACCACAAAAACCGATTAAAAAAGACTCGTTAACCATTACAATCCATACTTTGAATCAATAAACAACAAAAGCTTCAAATATCAAACCAAAAAACAAAACTCTTCTAAATTTCCGACAAAAAGAGTTCTGCCATCATATCCAATAAACAAAAAGAATCAGAAGCACTATACCAAAAAAAATATATATATATATATATATATATATATATATATATATATATATATATATAATCATGACTCCTTTTTAAATGACCACTAAAATCAGCAGAAAAGGTAACATGTTTTTTTTTCTCCCAGCAATCTAACCGTCACGAATAAATAAACAAGTCCCATACATCATATATCCGCTCAAAGAATCACCCAGTAATTTCAGACTACCAGCAAGCCGGTACAATATTTTGTTTACTTGAAAGATTCCTAACTAAGTCAAACCTCCACGCTCAAAATTAGCATAACCCCATTTAAAAAATTGATAAAAATGATTTAAAAACACTTTGTTTTACTCACATAATCTAATAACCTACGAAAACTTAATCCAAACTAGCAAAAAATCCAAAAGGAATCATACAAACTAATAAAACCAAGCTCAAATTACCAATTAAAAACAACAAAAGCACGCTGCTTCCACTTCCCTCAAACATCATTGTTTCCAATTAAGAAGCAACTAAAGTCAGCAAGTAAACCAATCAGTCGGGGGGGGGGGGGGAACACTCACCGAGACCGGGAGTGTCTCTTAACTCATACTTCATATGTGTGTGTCTCCCTCCAGCAAAGCCATCATCCTCCACGTCAATCACTCCCTCGTTTCTCGCCACTGCTCTTCTGGGTCCCGCCGGTGGCCCATTCGTACCCGCCCCATTTGCCCCGTGGCCGGGACCATCCTTCTTTGCTCCGCAACTACCACCATCAGAATCCCTCCTCCTCTTGACCAGCGTCTGATCCTTATTCTCTGTTGGGACAGCCACCACCGTGTCAGCCCCGTTCACTGCAGCTGGCGGCGGCACTGGTAGTGGCGTTGCCCTTACCCGACCCGCTTCAAGATCCGGTTGGGCATCCCGTTGCTCTTTTGGCCTCGGAGGGAGTGAAATCTGTACAGAATCACTCGCATTGGTCTCACCAGAAAATTTGGGCTTGAAACCAGTTTTCTTAGCCCACGAAGAAGGCGGCAATGCGGGAGATTCCGGAGCCGGTGGCCTATTCCCTGGTATGGGTCGGGCTTTCGGGTGGGAGGTAGACATTTCTATGCTTAACAGTTCAACTTCTTGATCTCTCTCGAAATCGCATAGCACGAGGATAAAGTGTATTGTAGATCTGGAATGAGCTGTTAGGGTTTTGAGTGTTTTAGTAGGGTTTCAGAGATAGAGAATGAATAGCTTCTTTAGAGAGAGAAACACGAGCTTCTTTAGAGAGAGAAAGGAAGACAGCTAGAAAAGCAAGTGGTTGTTGTAGGAGATAAAACCGCGTCAGCTATTTGTTGTTTTGTTTTATTTATTTATTCGGTTTTTACATGCGAAATTACAGGAAATGATGTGATAAAAATGTCAGGAGTCGAGAAGGGCTTTTAATTAGCCGTTGCATGATTTTATTATAATTTAAATCATTGCGTGTGATTCAGGCAATTTCAAGTTCTAATCAAAGTCATTTCCCAACAACTTTGCTGATTAATTTAGACTCCCTTGTTAAGTGGCAGTGACAGTAGTAACTGAAGTAACAGTGCTCACGTAGTCAAAGTCATAACTACAACACTTGTCGCTTGGAGCTAGTTTGATCTGGCCTCAGGATTGCGATAGGAGTGGCTGCAAATGTCATCCATCTACTGGGTTTTTATAAAATATTTTTTATTTTTAATATATCAGAAATTATTTAAAATTTTATTTTTAAACAAAAAGAAATATGGAACGATATCTGTGTTGCATTTGAGCATGTCAACTAGCCTATAAAATGATATTATTTTATAATTTACATATAAATTCGATATAAATTTCAATTAAATTAAAACTTCAAGTTTCGAATTAGGGAGAAGATTTTACATTAAGCTAGTAAATACTATGCATTAATTTACTTTAGCAGGGTAAACTCGTATATTAATTTACCCTCCATTGAGTGTTTAGTAGCCTTTACGTTAAATATTAATAAATGCGTGCTAATTTTTTTGCCAGCACATGAAAGCAGGGTTGAACCCTGATATGGTATCAAACTTGCCCTCTTAAGTTTTAATTTATTAGTCATGATGTAGTGTTTCATGAGTCAAAATTAAGCAAAGCATGCTGCGTTTATTTCCTACAAGAGATATCGATTAACGTTAGATTTGAATTGAATCAATCCATGCCCTGATAATATTTCTAGCCATAGACAAATAAAATAAATAATCCATACAGCACTTCATACGATTCTGATTAATGTTTGAAGGCGGGAAGAGCAGCAATATATTATAAAACTACACGAATAATGATTGGGATCTAAAAAAATTGTATTTTTTTTTAATCTATCTCTTCTACTTGATCTAGTTTTTAATGTACATGGTTTTCCTGCATCAACCTTCTCACCCGATTGGCAGGGGAAAAAGAACAGTTAGAAAATCCCGGCAATGAAGGATGTGCCGCATCTCGTGGGTCTTATGAGTGGTGAAGTCCAGCATGGTTTTCTGGTGAGAAAAGTAAAGGGTATCGCAGAGATTGAAATCTCAAATTAAGCCAATAAGATTTGAAATCTTGGTCTTAATTACTAGCCGCGAGGATGACATTGAATGTTCCTTGAAAAAGACAGTTAAAGACGAACGGGCAATCAAAGTTCTTCCAAAAGGAAAAGGCTCCTTTCCTCGGAGAATCGCCTGTGGAGCTGCCTAGTGTATGGAAAAGTTGAGTAAAAAATATATATTTTAAATTATTGTGAGTGCCCCAGAAGAATATTTGATTCCATCTGCTGAGAACCGAGAAAAGTAAAGGTCATATTAGTCTTTCTAATGTATTTTTGTAGGAGGATCTGCTCGTTTGGTGCGTGACTACCGTGCTCAAAAGTTCATGTAATAAAATAATTTTCATCAAAAATAATAATATTATTAATTTTTATAACAAAATGATCCCTCACCGCCATAGCTGTTATTTCTTCCATCAAACCACCGAAGCCCAACTACAATGATTCCCGGGGCGAGTTAAAGAGACAAGCTGGCAAAATGGAAAGATGGTCCACAGTTCAAAGAGCCATGTGCAGCAGATAATAATAGTTGTCGATAGCCTCATTCCACAAGCAATCGATGCAACTCCAATTAGAAACAGAAGGGCTGCTGCCAGCTGGAATTTGACAGTGGAAGCAGCAGAAGGTATGACCCAGGCGGGAAGAAAGCAACGGCTCTTCTGTCGGAGCCACGGGCCATGCCTGGTCAGAGACCCATCAGTACCGTTGCGGGTGTATTTTACCAAAGTACAACCTAGCCGTTCAAGTTTGACAATGACCTCTGTCAACTGGTCTCGAGATTAGATGTCTGTTTGGGTGGATAAAATTATTTTTATTTAAAAATATATTTTTTAAAAATTATTTTTGATATTATTAAATTAAATTAATTCAAAAGCATCATATATTTTTAATTTAGAATAAAAAAAATCTTTTTTTTTTTAAATCATTTTAGCAAACACCCCTAAATGACCCCACCATATCTAAATGTGCGAAGCTCATTATTAGCTGCTGCCTTGTCGTGCCCTTCACCCACTTGCGCCAGCACTTGCCTGTGTTTATACTTTATAGTGGCTTGCCACAGATTGCACATGCTCGTTTTTTCATCATCAATCGTCTCTTTGATTCTCTTCTTTATATTTCTTGTCTGTCTTGAATCGTTGATGAGTGGATGTAGAGACGCCATCAAGCAGAAACTCCTCCTCCTCCTCCTCCTCCTCCTCTCCCTCGCAATGGCAATTGTTTCGAATCAATACACGCACGCCTAGAAGGAGAAAAAAACACGTCAATGAAATACAGCTTGCCGGGGCAACTCGATGATGCAAAGCATGGTTTGGATCTGAGTTTTATTTTGAACTGTTTTTTAAATTGATATGCCTACACACTGGTAGTTTAGCAGGTTTGTTAGCACTTGGTCAAAGCTGAATATATTTTTTTAAAAATAAAATGATATTATTTTAAATATAATAAAAATATATTAATCCAATACCTCGCGGATTTAACTCCATAATCCTGTAGCTTGTGATTGAACTCTTGACCGAATCTCATAAGCTACGAGAACAAAACAACACCGATGATTTAGACGTGGTTGGATGGTGATGGATTTTTCATAAAAACTTTCGTATGTATGGAACTTGATGAGATAATTTACCAATTTTTTTTATTTTTTGCCATTTTCTGCTCTGTCACGGGTAAGCCCGGACAAAGATTCAATGGGTTGGAAGAGGGCGAGAAAAAACACTTCGGCCTTTCAACCATGGAAAGCCCAGATACCTAGCATGGAATAATAAATTGCTAGCAAGAGGCCCAAAAGGATTCCAATAGAATGAACCGCTAAACTTGCGGGTTGAATTCCAAGATCGTATCATTTTAAGAGTTAAGATAATAAGGGTGTGTTTGGTATTGTTTTTGTTTTTGCGATTGAGGTTGAAAAAAAGCAGTTTAAAAAAAAGCGCTTTTACTGTGGTTCAAAATAAGCAGTAAAGTGTTTGGTTAAAATTGTGGTTGAGTTGGAGGTTGAAAAAAAAGCAGTTTTGGGTGTTTGGTTACCAAGCTTTTCATATTGCTTTTAACTTGTGAAATTACTTTAAAGGGTATATATTTATATGTATATAATTTTTATAAATATTGTAAATTTAATAATTATAATAATATAATGTAATTAATAATTCATGAAAAAACAAATATATATTTATACATTTTTTTATTTTTTAAATATATATTAAAAAAAATGGTTGGGCCAAGGGCAGCCCAACCAAATTAGGCCTAAGCCCAACTTTGATGGACTTGGGCTGGGCCTAGTGTAGCCCAGCCCAAGTCCAGCTTCAATAGCAAAGAGAAGTGAAACGGTGTGTTGCGCTGTGCGTCTTCTTTGCGACAGTGCAGCGCACCTGTGCACGTGAATTATTTCACGTGCACAGTGGTTTCCGACCGACCACGACGAGAGCTTCAAAGAAGGATACCTACGGGTAGAGGAGGGCGAAGTGGTTCTTCCTGTGGTGGCAGCGTCTGAAATGGTGGCCTGTGGTGGCCGGAGGCAGCGTTGGAAGCTTTCGGTACTGTTCACCGACCACGACGAGAGCTTCAACGGAGGATATCTACGGGTAGAGGAGAAAGAGGTGGTTCTTCCTGTGGTGGTTTCATCGTAAATGGTGGCCTGTGGTGGCCGGAGTCAGCGTTGGAAGCTCTCGGCTTCCATGACTGTTATGTCTTAAGCAGAGAGAGAGAGAGCATGTAAAATTACCAAACATGGCAGCTGCACATTCGCATGTAAAATTCTCACATTTTGCATGTAAAATTCTTGCAATTTTGCATTCTCATTTGCATGTAAAATGGATTTGTATCGTCGTTTCAATAAGCACGAATCGCAGATGAAAAAGCATCAATTCCCAACTTTTTTTGAATCGGCGTTTTGTACATAATATGGTGTGGGTCCCACATAAAAAAGTGCTTGTTTTTGTTAACCAAACACCAAATTGTGGTGCGATCCGCGAATCGCAGATCGCACCACAATGCCAAACATGCAGTAAAATTGGTTAAATTAGATAAAAAAATTGGACCTTATTAAAATCGGACAAAAATAAAAAAAATTGGTCCGGATTGTAAATTCGAATTAGATCGGTCTGATTTTACGATCTCACTTCTGCGGTTCTGCCACTCCCTAGACCTAGCCCTTCCCCTGATTTAAAAATAAAAAAAAATGGAATGTTTTGTAATGTATTTTTATTTTGTTTAAATCATGTATAAACCTTAAGTAATAAAGTTTTATGGCCATAATTATATTATATTGTATTTGAAAATATTTTACTTGTGATTTTATATTTTTTCTACTTATACTATTTTAATTGTGATTTTATGATTTTTATAAGGTAAATTTCAAGTATAATTTCACGGTCCCGATTACAACCTTTGTATGAACTATCAAGACAAAAACAAAATGAAAAAAAAGAATAAAACAAATGAATTGTCTACCAGAAACAAAAGAATAAAAACGGTTGTTTATGTGAAAAATAAAATTCACATGGTGGTAAATATATGGATGCAATTGCAAATGATTGCTTTTCTTTTTTAATCCACCCATGCTTAACCATAATCAAGAAAATCACAACCACGAGTAATTGAATAATTTATTTTATTTTATTAACATGTCAAGTCTAGAGATGTTATGGCTTTCAACATGGATAAAACTGCTGGGACGAGTGGCAAGGTCAGCAAAAATACCAAATTGAATAAGTTTGAAATTCATAAAATCAAATCAAATACCCAAATACAATTCGGTGTTGAAAAAACAATAAGGTCAAATATAAAATTAAAAACAACATTTCATGTCATTTTAACATGTTGCCAAAACATTAAGATATATAATGAAAAATAAAAATCACATATATTAAATTAGTGAAATTAAATTAATCTAATCTATTTTTTATCAGATCCAATCCAGTTAACACAAGTAAAAATTTAATGTCATGATGTAATTTTAAATAATATTTAAAATATTTTTTTAAAATAAATAATATATTTTAAAATACTTTTAAAAACAAATACTATAAAAACACACGAGTCGGGGCCGGACATAGCACAAACAAAATGTTATATACACGGCGGTAAACAAATAAATTTTTTGAATGGGGTCAATTCGTAAATTTGTAAACTAACCGGGACAATTATAAAGTAGGAAAGAAATCCGCCTTAAACCCTAATTTGCAGGGTTTTCCTGCACTCTCCCCCGGCCCTTTCCTCCTCCTTAACCTGAACAACGAATCAAGGCATATCGCTCACTAATCCGGCAGGAAACAACAAACCGAGGTCTTAAAATCTGTAAGTCACTAAATCTCTTCTCGAATACCTTAACTCTTGACGATATCGATTTTTATTATTTTTACCAAATTTTCCTGCTGCAAGTAAATTGCAAAGAATTTGAGTTTATGAACAATTTTTCGTGGTTAACGGATTATTGCGAATTATTTTATTCTTTATATGTTTTATTTGTTACTTCAGAAATTGATTAATTTAAAAAAGAAGAGACGCGATGAGGTTGGAGAAGTGCTGGTTCTGCTCCTCCACGATATACCCAGGACACGGTATCCAGTTTGTCCGCAATGATGCCAAGGTAAAATACTGGTATATGTCCTTTGTTTTGCGGCTGTTAATCTAGGATGCAAATGATTTTGTTGAATCAATTTGAGAGTGAAGGGTTTATTGTTGTAAATTGTCGTTGGCAATGCTTAGGAATGAGATTGATACTTCTAAGTCACTGAAGTCACAATGTTTCTCTTTGACTGTTGGTTTGGTGAGCTCATTGTAGTTTAAGCGAGTCTCTTTTTATTAGTTGCATCGGGTCTGGAAGAGTTGGCATTGCTGTATCTTTATTGTTCACATGTCAGATTAGCATTCAGTTTGTCTACATTTTGTTGACTTTTAACCAGTGGTGATCCCAGGTTGAGTGTTTTTGTATCAGCTTGGAGTGTGGTTGTTGTTGCTTTTCAAAGTGTTTTTCGTGCCGAAATGCATCAAAATGATGTTTTTTTATTTTTTAAAAATTATTTTTGACATCAGCACATCAAAATGATCTAAAAACACTAAACCACCGGTTTTAAAAATGAAAAAAAAAAACAACAACGAAAAACAGATTGGATCGCAATGCCAAACGGGGCCTAAGGCAGGCTTGGTTCGCTAGCCTCAAGAATTTAGGGGTTGGGGATAGAAAATAAAATTTGTGACCCCGCAAAGGTTATGAATATTAATAGTAATTGATTGAACTTGCAGCAATGTTATTAGATTTCTGTTCTTGAGTACAAGTCTATCAATCACTTTGGAGGTTGTTTTTTGTTTTGTCATCAAGGGTGCTCGAGGGCCTGGTTCGCTAGCCTCAGGAATTTAGGGTATGGGGATTGAAAATAAAATTTGTGATTATGCAAAGGTTTCAAAGATTGAGTAATTGACTGAACTTGATGCAATGGTATTAGATGTCTCTTCTTTAGTTAAAGTTTGGCTATCACTTGGAGATCTTTTTATGTTTTGTTATCAAGGGTACTAGTTAGTAATGCGTTGTATTGTTTGTCGAGTGAAATTTTACCTGACAGCTCATTCAGTTATGAGTTTCTAATTTATATCACTGATCTAATCTGTTACATTGTCATTTAACAAAGTTGTGCATCAAGTTTTCAATAGCCAAGCCTTTCTTTGCAGATTTTTCGATTTTGCAGATCCAAGTGCCACAAGAACTTCAAAATGAAGAGGAACCCTCGCAAAGTAAAATGGACCAAGGCCTATAGAAGATTGCATGGAAAGGACATGACCCAGGTGAGGGGACACCTTTCACTCGTGTCTTTAGCTGCTTTCATCTTTGGATTCAAAAATTTAATCCTTCAGACTCGTCACCATGCTTTTCCTGTTGCTCATATGCTTCTTCTGAAAAGGACTCGACCTTCGAGTTTGAGAGAAAGCGAAACAGGCCTGAGAGATATGACCGGAATCTTGCTGAGAATACTCTGAAGGCCATTAAGAAGATTGACAAGGTCAGATCTGACCGGGCAGCAACCCACATAGAGAAGAGGTTCTACATCCATCTTATCATCTTTTTGAGAGCATTATTTGATACACTTTTCTTTTTAATTTATGGATTTTAATTGAATTTTTTGGCAGGTTGAAAGTCAGGAAAGGCAAGGAGCGGAGGGAGGCACAAAAAGAATTGGAGCAGTCGATTCACTTGGTCAAGGCTCCTCAGGTGCTTCGACAAGACCAGTCTCTCACGTTACCCAAGATCAAAGTCGTGGTTTCCCAACCAAAAAGCGAGCAAAATCAGGCAATGGAAGAGTGATTTCGTCAGCCAGTTATTTGGTTGTATTTTTGCACTATTCTCTGTATTTCTCTCTCCTTTTTTTCTTTGCCCTTTTACGTCTCGAGAAAGCCTGGTTAAAAGATAATGGGGTTGTGCCTCAGCATTTCTGCTGATGCATTCATTTGTTGTTAAGGTCGCTTATGGAGGGGTAGGAATTGTGGTCAGTTTTCATTTCTTTTCTATGACCGTCAATTATTACTGAAAATTGTACTCCAGGTATATCGAGTCTTTGCATGTTTTTTCCATCTTTTTGCCTCCAATTACTGTTCATTTCTACAACTTTTTCTTGCAGCCTGGCAAATGCAATACCTCTATACAGAATGAGCTCGTGTTTATTTTAGAGGGAAAATCTTTAACCGAGGATAGAATCTGTTTTGCAATCTCTCAACTTTACTCTTACACACGCGCACGCACACACATGTAAGAGTAAAGTTAGAATGTTAGATTATCTTTATATATATATATATATATACACGCGCACGCACACATATATAAAGAGTAAAGTTAGAATGTCAGATTATCTTTATATATATATATATATATATATTTATATATATAAAGATAATCTAAATCCTTCGATGCGATTTCCATCCACTTCATTTTCGGTGTCTACATTTTTTTGACTACTAATGGTGAGGAAATATTTTTTTAGTTACCAGAAATTGCTATTGAGATTAACATCAAAGTAACCACGCTAAATTTTTCGAAGTAAAGGGAATTTGTTAGAACAACATTAAAAATTCTTGCCTCTTAGTTTTTTTGCTCTCAAATATCTATGAAAAAAAGTCTTGGGTTTTTCTGTGACACGATTCATTCGTTGAGTTGGGATTCAGAAACAACGGTAATAACTGCCCGCTCAACCAGCAAAACGAGCACAAATTAGAGCCAAAACACTCGCTAATGATAAAGAAATCCACACAAGAAACACTTTCCAAAGATTTCAATTTCACCTCCACCGTCTCCCTCTCTGCCACCACCACAACCGCCTCCTCCACCACCGAAGCCACCTTCTACTTTTCACAATCGGGTCATCTTCAAGACTTCAACCTCAAGTATCCAAAAGGTGCTGGAGGAGAAAAAACAGCAAAAAGAAAAGGACATGTGAGCTCCGATTAAAGCATCAAAGAGACCATTCCTCGTGCATCACGGGCGAAGCAAGTGCAATGGATATAAGCTCTGATTTCTCTGATTTGACTAAGAAAGGCGAGGCTCCAGCCAAGACCTCTCTCCAAATGCTTATCGAAGATTCCCTCGATGACTGCTTCTCTGTGTTAGGTTCCACCGTCTCCTACTTTACTGCCGTTTTATGGAACTTTGATTGTCGTTTTGTATTTTGGTTGATCGTTGTGAATGTGATGAATTTTGCGTTTGCGTTTCACTGTCAACCCTTTGATTAGGTCGAAAGAACAGCGGAGATCATATGAGGATTGCGAAAGAAACCCTTTTACTTGGTGGAGGAATTCATGTCCTCCTTGTGTAATTACGCCCTTCTTTCTTCCTACAAAAACTCTCTTTCGCAGCGGAGGTATAGTGAATTTGTGATTGGTTTGTCCTTTATTTGTCTCTTTAGAAGCTAACTGGACGAACATGTTTCTTCTACCATCAATTCATCAGATTCCCATGAGAAGAAGAATAAGAAGGAACGATATCGAGAGGAGTTAGAAGAGCGCATTGTCTCCCTAATTGCATCATTATTCGACAAGTCCTTAAAAAGTTATAAGCATTCCGGCCATGTTTGTGCCTGTATTCACTACTTAAAGCGTCGAGGACCATTTGGTAAGCTGCAACAGGATTTGGAGTGGATAAAATAATTCCCATTTGCTTTTTCCTGGTGTTTTGATAGCAGCAACAGTAAAATTTAAAAAAGAGCTTAGGAATAAGAAATGAGAATGAGATTCGAGTTTCACTTGGTAAAAGCTTATCTGGTCAGAAACCAGTGAAGCAAATGGATATACAGATATCTTCTACGTTAATAGCTGTGTTTTTTAAGCTAGTAAGAGATCTAACTAAGAGGGATTGAAAAACCATTTAGTTGAGTTTCCAAACGTATCTGTTTCTGATTTTCAACAGCTACATGCTTCCATTATCTCAGCATTATGCAAACTCATTTTATTGCTTGGGATGTAATAGAATGAAGTATGAGTAAATGATAGCTTAAAATTACATACTATAAATTTCTGTTAAATTGTAGTAGTATATGGGATTTTATTTTGCAAACAATTTACTGTGCGATCCTTTTGGGAATAATAGGAGTATCATGATAAAATTGGCGACCTAGAAGGACCTGAAGAGAAGGAGAGAGCTCAAGCAAGGGCTCAAAAATTTATCCCAGTCTTTGGTTTGACCTTTACCTTTACCTTAACCATGTTTTGTACTGTACAAATAAGGTGTTTTCCAAGCAAGCACTACCATAATTTGTATTGATACCAGATATAATATGCCATTATCAGACTATTTGAGCAACAATACTGGATATGTTACATCTTATAAATCAGTATCGTAATTGGCAACTCTTCAGAAGGTAACGATAGGCCATGATCATCTTTTGATTAAATGCATCTCAGATTCCGAGAGAGAAATCACCTGCTTTTCTAGAAAAGTTCTTTATGCTATTGTGCTTGCTGCTTTGGAAGTTCCAAGTCAAGCATAGATTCGTAGGAAGTTTGTTTCCAAAGAAAGAGATAAATTAATTACTACCAAGGGAAAGAATAGGGAAATGTCAGAAACAAAAATTAAAGGCGTTTGCATTGCCTTTACATAAATGTTAAATTTTAATGCGTACTCGTAGCTAGAGATCATGAGGTTTGCCCTTCTGAAAACATAACTTCACTCTCATCTCAATCATTTTTCATATCAACCAAAACTCAAAAAGAACATGGCAGAAGCTTTTGCAACCGATACCACAAAATCCCTTTTAAGGAAGTTATGCTCTTCTGCTGTTCGTTCAGCATGGGGACTTGAAGCTGACCTTTCCCGTCTTGAAGAGAGATTGTCAGCCATCAACACAGTGCTATCCGATGCCGAAAAGATACAATCAAAGAATGACAAGATTCGGCTCTGGCTCCATAACCTCATAGAAGTCCTGTGTGATGCGGAGGACGCGCTGGATGAAATTGAGTGCGAAACTTTGCGAGGGAAGGTGGTCAAAACTACCGGGAGCACCAGCAGAAAGGTACGGCGCTTCTTTTCAAGTTCTAATATGATTGCATTCCGCTTAAGAATGAGTCATAAGATAAAGAACATCATAGAAAGTCTAGCTGAGATTTCATCTCTTAAGTCTAATTTCAACCTCAACGAGCAGACTGATGATGGCAGTCCTGTCTTGCATGAGGAAGCAGAGATGTACCGATCTTTCGAGAGCTTTTCCTGTCTTATCGGAAGAGATAAAGAAAAAGAACGCATCATCAATCTTTTAGTAGAACCTTTTAGAGATGGTGATGCACATCCCTTTGTCCTTCCGATAGTTGGAATGGGTGGCTTGGGAAAGACTGCTCTTGCCAAATCGGTGTATGATGATGAAATTGTAAATAATCATTTTGAACTGAAAATGGTGGCGTGTGTTTCAGATGGTTTTGCTTTAAAAAAAGTGACACAGAAAATTATTAAATCTGCAACTGGGGAAACATGTGTAGATTTGGACGAGGGTGAACTAAAACGAAAACTTGAAACAATTTTGAATGGTAGGAAATACTTGCTTGTCTTAGATGATGTTTGGAATGAAGATGCTCAGCAATGGTTGCTGTTGAAGCCTTTGTTGTCAAAAGGAGCGTTGGGAAGTAAAATTCTAGTAACTACTCGTAGTGAACGTGCTGCTGTGATTGTGGGAACTGTTGCTGCACAAAACTTAAGTCTTCTTGGTCAAGAGCATTGTTTGTCGTTGTTTTACAATTGTGCATTTAAAGAAGGACAAGGGGAGTTGTATCCAAATTTGGTAGAAATTGGGAAAGATATCGTAGAAAAATGCAAGCAAATTCCTTTGGCCGTGATTAACTTGGGGACTCAGCTATGTGGTAAAATTGATGAAAAAAAGTGGAAAACCGTGAGAGATAGTGAAAAGTGGGAGGAAAAGGAAGATGGGATTTTACCAGCTTTGAAAATAAGTTATCAGCTACTGCCAATTCACCTGAAAAGATGTTTTCTTTATTGTTCGATTTTCCCAAAAGATTACCAATTCATTGATCTCATATTGGTGCAATTCTGGATGGCACATGGACTCATTAAATCATCGAATCCTAATGAAAACTTGGAAGATGTTGGCTTGCGTTATGTGCATGATCTGATCTTAAAATGTTTCTTCCAAGATTATGTGGGTTTGACCTTTTCTGCTTCCTTTAAAATGCATGATTTAATGCATGATCTTGCATCCTCACTAGCTCGAAATGAGTGCTCAATCATATGGTCTCAAAACCACCAAATTTCCAAAACCAGCCGTCATTTGTCAGTTCTGGACTATAATTCATTTTTTGATAAAACTCTTCCCAAGTTCCCAGATAATTTACATCATGTGAGGTCAATTGTCTTTGCAACAACTCTAGGGGGACTTGGATGCAAAGCAGGCTTTGAGAAATGTTTGTCAGAATTTAAGCATTTGCGGTCTTTGGAATTAATGGATGATTCAGAATTTGAGGCTTTTCCAGAGAGGGTTGGTGCCTTGAAACACTTGAGATATCTCAATTTCGCTGGGGATGCAAAAATGAAAAGACTCCCAAAATCTATCTTCAAATTACAAAGCTTGCAAGCTATGGTTGTCGGTGTGGGGTTAGAAGAGCTTCCCAAAGATGTGAGTTACATGATCAGCCTTGGATTTTTATTTCTAGTTACTAGACAAAAGCGATTGCCAGAAGGTGGGATTGGGTGCTTGGAATGTCTTCAAACTCTAGTCATTTCTTACTGTGAAAATCTCGAAAATTTGTGCGAAGACATGCAAGGCCTTAAATGTCTTCAAAAATTGTATATTTGTGGATGTAAAAGCTTGATTTCTTTGCCAGGAAGCATGAAATGCTTAACTGCACTAAAGGAATTATTTATCGGCGATTGTGAAAAGCTTGATATGATGACATTGGATGAGGAGAAAGAGAGAGAAACCCAAAGACTTTCCCTTCAAATTGTAGCGTTTGGAGGGTTACCAGCAACACAAGCATTACCAAAACAGCTTCTTCAAGGATGTACAAACTCCTTAGAAACATTTATGATCGTAGATTGTCCAAACATTATAGAATTACCAGAGTGCACCAGCAATTTAAAGAAACTTCAAAATCTCCAGATTGTACGTTGTCCAAGGTTAAGGAAAAGGTGTCAAAGGGAAACCGGAGAAGATTGGCCCAAGATCTCTCATATCCCTGAGATCTATGTTGAAAGTGATGACAGCAGTGAAGAAACATCCGATTAGGAATGGATTATGAGAATTCAATGCTCTCATATTTAGTTTCACATTTTATCGATTTTTTCAATTCCTTCTCTCATTTAAATTCTTTTCCCTGAAAACAATTTTAGCTTTGAGAAAAAAAAACGGAGAAAGCAATTCTCTTCTTGTTCACTTGACAAACCTCTCGCGGTTTGGAGGGGTAGGTTCAATGGAACTCCATCAACTTTACCTGAAAAAGTGTGTCGTGGTATTGCATTTTAATAAACAACAAGTTTACTAATTCATTCAGCAATTTAATTTTCCTTGAACTTGCTACATCATTATTATATTCTGTGTTTGTCTGTCTGATTTTTTCAGCTTTCATTGAAGTTTCTGCTAATGGTTATTCGAGGGCTGATAATCTAGTTTGTTCAAATAAAGATGAAGAATGTTCAAATAATCTAGTTTCTTATCTAGCTGTTTGTGATAATTTATCATTAATAAACTGATGAACACTTGGTTGCTATCACCTTATGCTTGTTCTGATAATTATTTAATAATTAATTGATGAATATTCCTCATGTATGCCTCAGTTCTATTTGATAATAAATAGATCATTTAGAAAAGGCTCCAGTAGTCAGACATTTTCAAGCCCTTGCGGTGAAGGCTAAAGACTGCGGTCTGTATTTTAAACACACCGGGAAGCTATAATACTATGTCAACTTCTGTTTTCAGAGGCTAGAAATTATTCTGTATGCCCAGCAAACTGCTCTTCCTTCTCCTTCTCACGCGGGGTGCAATAATTTAATCTAAGGGGAGGAATCTGCACCAGATATATTGGATAATGTTCTGCATTGAAACATTCCACCACATTCCACCAGGAAAAAAAAAGGAGGAAAAGATGGTCTCTCCATATTAATCATGGCCAATCCCAGCCACCACCTTGTGGTCTCTCCATGAACTCGTTGCTCCAACGCCAGGTGCTCTGCCATATTTCCTGAACCTCCATTGCTGTCTGATATTGATAAACATTTCGTGAAACAAATAGTTCTCATAAGATAGCATTAACCTCAGAAGCTCTGCCCCGTTTCCTCGACACGGATAGAACAGGAAGTAAGCTGAAGCTGATAGTGCATTAATCAACTCCTCATTGCCATTGTGAACGCACTTTCAGAGAAGATAACTAAACTAGTTCTCTCCCCCATGATCATCAGTTTTTGCTGATGCTTCAGTTTCATTCCCTAATAAGAGGTGAAGACAATGGTGATGAAGAATTCCCAATGCATTAGTAAAAGACTAAATTCCTACACAGACGAGCACCACCGGGATCTTTTGACCATCTCATGGGAACAACCAAATTCCTTCCACGGTCACTAATAACAAATGGCTTCTCAGAACTAGAGAAAAGAAAGCTTCTCTTTCACCCCATCACACCCAAAATGGTTAGAACCCGTTTGGCTGGTTTAATAACTATGTTGAAAGGATAGATTTCGGTTATGGGTTATGTTTAAAGTGTGATTGAATTTTTTTTATAAAACAATTTTTTTTTTAATATAATTAATAAAAACTACACAGCTAACCACAACTATACAAGCCTAGCAAAACGAAATGGGTTGGGCTTGTGGTTATTACGGGCCTTGTGAAATTGAAAGGGCCCAATATATACTGGCCCAGAATCCAACGCCATCATTAACAGATAGAGGTGTGGAGGTTTTGAAGAGGTTTTAGGGTTGAAGGAGAGAAAGAAAAGGAGATTGGAAATGGCAAATTGGGTGAGTGCAGGGAGGTCTACCTCCAACATAATACGAGCAACACTAAGAGCAACAAAAAAATCCGCATCTCCAGGAGCTAGCGTTTCCGTTACTCCATTTTCTTCAATCCGTCTTCCCAATCTGACCCTCCGTTGTCACTCCCGCATTTCTTCTTCGAGATTGGTGCGTCGAGAATTGAGCTCTCTTCTTCCTGTCCACAGCGCCATTGCTTCTGCTTGCCTTGTCTCCAAACTCCCAAGCGAACTCAGCACCTCGTCTGAAGGTCCCTCATTTCAACCCCTTCTCTCTTTTATATCTTTGAAATGAAATGAATGATTTATGGTTTGGGTCATTTTAATGATCCAAATTGATATCGAATACTGTTCTTGATTTAAAAATGTAAAGGGAAGACTTGGGAATCATATTTGCCACGAATCTGGCACTGACAAGCAATTTTGAGTACTTATTTGGGCCCAACTGCTCAGAATTGAAAGATTTGTAGGGGGGATTGTAGCATTCTATGACATGAAAATGAAGGTGAAATTCTGAGCTTATTGTTCTGCTGTGAAGAATGGTTAAAGAACAACTTAAGTATCACCCACAAGTTGCTTTTCAAATATGAATTTGCGTCTACCGGTCCTGGGAATTTGGTCTTGAATAAATGGAGAGGAAGGAGGCATGGGGCTTGTGAGATAACTTTTGGGAAATTTGCAGTTGCGAAATCCTAAGTCAGTTTGTATCATGAACACAGTAAAAGATATCTTGCTGAAAGATTTGTATTCTAGTTAGCACTAAGGATTTTTAGATACTGGGAAAGTTCCATGATGCAAAGATCAAAGGCATACAAATGTAACCCTGATTTTGGTGATCAAGGTCTGCCTCTTGCCTATCCTTTGAGTGCTTAAATTGATTTAGTAAAAGTGATACTTGAATTGATTGGGTGAAAGTGCTGGTGAAAATTCGAGGAACTTGATGTTGGATTTGAGGAACATTGGCATGGATTATTCTTTTAGTTTGTGGGTGTGAGCTGTCTGTGTTTGTTGAATATCCAATGTTGCCCGCTGAAATGTACTTTCCACCTGTTTACCTTTTAAGTAGTAGAGATAAATCGTTATTGACAGAATTGAATGGAGGAAAAGCTAAATGTAAGCAGAGCTGGATCAAGTTGAAAATAATGTTTTTCCTATTTGTGTATGGCAGCTTTTGCAACCTGTACAAGGTTATACTATCATTAGTTTTTCTTTACATGCTACAATATCTAATTGCATTTTGGATCACTTGAAGAATGCATATAGGGCTTTATGACAATTTATTTTTTTTATACTTTGATTACAGGTAGATTTGCTAATTATATCAGCCCCATCTAGTGCCAGTGCTTGCAGCAGCAACGAGTGAATAGTTCAACGGCAATCAGTAAATTTCAAAATTGAAATTCAAGTTTCCTGAGGTCAACTACAAAACACGCGTGTTTGCCTACCTTTAATTTAATAGTCAAGTCTTGAGATATCTCATGAAATTCTTCTACTCTACCATGTGATGAATTGGTTTTGTGATAAGAGGCAGGATGATTTTATTCTCGATGCCCTTTGATCATTTGTGAATTTAAAATTTCCGCTGAGGTGATAACAGTATCTGCATCTGATTATGATACTGGTTTTTGTATCTAATTAGTGCATGAATAAATAACCATAGTACACGTATGGAGATTTTGTAGTTAATTTCAGCACTAGAAATTTCCACAGATCACCATATTGTTATTTCCTGAGTTGCGTAGTTTTTATTCACCCGCTTGAACATAAAATGAGAATTTTTTATACCGATCAATGGTTGGCCATTTGGTCAGAGAGTTTTCTCAGAAATGAAATGTTCGAGATTCATTTGATTTGTTTGGTTTGATGTTCTTTTCTACTCGTTCTCCTTGAAAATCTAGCAGAAATTTGGATTCTGGGCCAAACATCACAGTTCTTTGCTGGGTTATATATCCGGAGCCGGAGAAAAAATATTTTGAGAGGCTTGACTTAGAGGATGTCCAGGGACTAATTTGGATCTACGAAAATTCTTATACTGTTTAATCTATGTACGAAAGCCAGTTTGATTGATTGATGTTGTAGAATCCATTGTGGTGATCGGCTGAGTTTGTGTTCAGATAATGGTGTCTGGCCAAGTCAACATGGACTGAGTTAACATGATAATTTCATTTGATTTAGTTGTTTTGAAATGCCTTAAAAATTTGCTTCACTGCTATAAAGAAGAGTTCTTAAGAATCAATCTTTGATTTTCTAGCAACTCAAACACCTATAGTCACGAACTAGAACGCCCATGCTCAAAGCCATATTCACTTTTGCGGTATGTGCATCAGTCAGGTGTTACATTCCACTTTATTTTCTTTTGTGTGCAAAAATTAGAGTTATATCATTTCATCTGGCACTATTGTCTTGGATTCGTGATCAATAATTTCAAGTCACTTTCTTTCTGCTGCTACTTAACGGGTTTTTTTTGAACTCGTGTATGGGTATGGGAAAAAATATGGATCTAGTTGTTAAATTTATAATTTAACTTGTTATATCAAGTCTCATTACGCAGGTCCATGACCTAGCCTAAAGCCTAGGTCACAGTTGATTTGGTTAATTTAAGTTAGTCCCAGTCAATTTAAAATAATATAGTTTCAATATTTTTTTTTTAAATAAAAATAAAATAAGACACTTTTAATTTTTATGTATAAAAAATATGAAGTTACATTTTAATTAGATGAATTTTTACTCGGTTTAATTTAAAACTTAGCTCAAGTTAAATTTTAAATTGATAGGTCACCAGGTTGACACGCAAAGATGAGTTTAATAACATTGTTAGACTAGTCACAATTAAAGAGAGAAATCATAATGCAGATGGTGTCATTAACTCTATCAATATGGTGTGTTGGCTTGAAGTGTTGAAAGACATGGTGTTTCCTGCAAAGACTGTCAAATGCATCATGACAAGTTGCAAGTATTTATGTTGGAAAATCTGCCTCAATGGTTGGTGATGTAGATTTAATAACCAACAGAGTTGGCTAATCCAATAATGACATTAAAAACAAAACTGTTGCAGAAAATTAATATGGGATATGAAGTGTCATTTTCACTGGCCTTAGTTGGTTTAATTCTGTTGACAAGGAATTAGAGCTCACAGCTTCCCAGAAGCAGCAAACTTATCAGATCTCAGTTGCCACACAATACCACCAATATACAAATAGCCATTCTTCATTCTACATTATTATAATTGTTATTTTAATTGCCATCTTGCCTGGAGAACTGAAATTGCACATGCAATTCAGTAGCTAAGCTGTCTTTTTTATAGTTACCAGAAGGAAATAATAAATGAGAGGATAGGGTGGTGGCGTGAATAAGATAATGAAAAGAAACGTGGGGGAAAGTCTTCAATTTGCTGAGACTCTTCTTGTGTTATTTGCTGGGTATTTTTGGGATCAAAGGTCATATTTTTTTTTAATTCTCGGTAGCTTCTGGTGATGATGACCAAGAAGCAATTTGAGCAGAAGTCAGCCTCTGTTTCAGGGAATTGTTTGCTGTTGGGGACTCCAGTCAAATGCGACGCAGCAACAACTTCATTAGTTATACAGAAATTTTGTGTGCTCTGCTTACTTCTGACTCCATTTTCGTTTATTCTGCGCCTGTTTTTTAATTGTTTCATGAAAAAACGTCGAGCATTCCTGATTACTTCCTACTGTATAGGTGATGACTATGAGCAGCCAGCTTGGCGTATTTGAAAAGAAAAGAGTGAAGAAAAATAAATCATTTCTAGGCTACGGAGCCAATTAACATGAGTTTTAGTACTAATGGTTCGTCCTTCAACGAGTTTAAATTGTAGCTAATTAATCATATATAGGTGTTTTCTCCCTTGATGAGCTCAAGGGGTAAGGAGAGATTCATTCAACCTATTCGATTTTCATCGTCAACTTTCTTTATATAATTTCGATTAACTTTATTCATGATGATATTATAAATCTTGATTGAAAAATGGATGGGTTTTTTCATCAATTTTGTTTTCTGATACGGGATCGTTTCCTTTTACAGCATGTGAAGAAGATCGCAAGAAAAGACAGAAGAGAGAACGAAAATAATATTTCTAGAATAAAAGAGAGTGTGTGTGTGTGTGTAGATATATATATGTGTGTGTGTGTGTGTGTGTGCAAATCGACGGCATCTAGTGATATCAGCACGAATTTGTCATAATCAAACCGTCGGATTTACATTCCTTTCTATTCTGACACTTTCCTCGTTACTATGATTTCTTCAACTCTCCAATCTTCCAGGTCTTCTTCACACTCCATTGTATCAGAAAACAGGTGGCTCTATTTGCTAGGTCCTAGACGTTATCCTGGCCAGCAAGTGGCAACATGCATGACATGATACTTGCTTTCCTGACAAGAATAGATTCATGTATTCTATACCCTATAACCAAAAAGTCATTTCTTATTGGCAAAACCCAATCAGGCTACTAGCCAATCGATTTAAAAAAATTCCCTTCATTATTAATTAATGTATGATTTCCTTGAAGTTTCATGAAGCGTGAGCCAATCTCCGAGCACTGACGAGCATGTCATGCCGTGGCCCCAAGTAAATCGCGACTCATTGCTGAAAATGGCTGAGACAGATCAGTTGCCAAAAAAAATAAACCTTCCAACGGGAAAAAATATATTCATGTGGGTTTATACAGAACTCAACGGTGGTAATTTTGTTTTTGGTAAAGAGAGATGCCAGGTGGTGATTAGGGTTGGTGAGAATTTCTTGGAATCATGTAAAGCCAAAGGAGAAGAATCTCTTCTGTATAGGATTCTGTTTTCTTTATGATTGTTGCTCTCACGTTTCCTGATGTTCCTGGATGCTTTTGAAAGCTACCTGGCACAGGGATTGATTAATCAATTTTGCATGAACAGCAATGAAATTTGGAATGCTTTTATTTTTCGGTAACCAAACCAGGAATAAAGCTGGTCCCTTGCCGAGAAATACAAAGCTTTAGCCACGCATGGATTATGAATTAATGATGACAGATAAATCAGCTTTAAGTACTCATTAGCAAAACATTTTTCCCCAGGTGCTTAGGACCATAATACAGAAATAAACATACAGAAAATAGAAACATGGTTAGGAATTACGATGATCTATGAATTGCGGGTTCCAGTTGTGCTGGGGACGTTGCCCTCTTCACTGATTCGATTCCTTCTCTCTCCCCTCCTGTCATGTCTTTCGTTTTCATGCTTTTGTTTACCTTTGCGTGTGGGAATTTGTAAAAACAACAGGAAAAATTATTTTGTGATTGTAAAAGAAAAACTAAAAGAGGTTGGAAATATATTGTGCACACAGGCATATTTCGCCAATAGTTTTATTTATTTATTTTAAAAAAGAAAATACTTGGTTGAGTTTTATGAGTATAATTCACTTTGCATATGGACAATTTAAATGCACTTTTAAGTTCTTTTTTTGGATGCATTTAAATTACAGCATAAATAATTATCTAGTGCTATGTAGAAAATTGAGAGAGAGAAAATAAAATATGCCATGAATCGCAATTAAAAGCATGGATGTCTTATAATATGTTTATTGACTTTAAGCCAATTAGCATACGAGATTAATTAAAAGGGTAGGAAATTAAAAATAAAATAACATGGAGAGGCTACCTTGAGCATCGTTCGAGGAGTGGATTCAGCATTCTTCAGCTCGAAGAGCTTGCTTGGTCATAATGAGGGAACGTGCCTGCCAAACCATCCCGTGGTCCACGACACAAAAGCGTGCCCCCTCTCTTCTCTTGCTGTTAAGGGGGTATCGTAGTGATCATCCAGCACGTGGTTTAATGTTAGTAGCTTGAAATTAAAAAAAAAAAATTTATTTTATTCCATGTTCGAGCAATATAATAATTAAAATAATAATTACTACAATCTTGTATGATTATTAATTTTAAGATTTGTTTAATTAGTTGAAGTGTACATGAGTTAATTGAGACACCCATGTTAATAAAAAAAATATTACAATGCTCAACTTTGATTTTTTTTTTTTACAATTTTTTTTTCAATAATAATATTTTTAGATTGTTTTAATATACTAAAATTGAAGTTATATTTTTTAAAAATAAAAAAAAAACAGCTGATATCATACTTAAATTATTATATTTGTTGGTCAGGTCCCTCCATGACCACATATATCTATTTTTCATTTAAAACCTACTTCCTCCTTTTTCCATTCCATTAATTATTATGTTTCATAAAAATAATAATAAAAAAAGAGGATAGAATGAAGACCTGCATGTGCTAACCAGAAGCCATGTCTTTCTGCTTTCCCTTTTAATCAACGCTCCAAGCTTTTCAAAATATTAAATCAAAGTTTATTTTTAGATAAACAAAATCAAAATTAATTGATTAATTAATGCGCTTCTCTCTTTTATCGGGGGAGAGACGGGGAGGGGATTCTTTTGGAATACCTTGTAGTTATAGAAAGAGAATTCATTCATAATTTGAGGCGGGCAGATACAATAAATATGCGAGACAATTAAATTATTAAATTGCTATCTCTTTATATCTTCACTTGCCATAAAGCTATTATAACCCTTTATATAAAATAAACTAGGAGAATTATATCCTTTAAATAGAATAATAACTAAAAAGCACAAGAAATAAATAAAATTAGAATAAAATTAAATTAACAATAAATTATTTTTCTCTTAAAATATCTCATGCATTGCAATTTTTTAATTTCATGCTTGTTCTTCACTTATTTCTCCTTGCAATTTGTATAGCAAGCCGCATACTCTATGTTGTGGACTTCATATTTTTATTTATTTACCGAGACATCATTTTTAGAAGACTAATTTTAATAATTAAAAAATATTATTTCACACCAGTAGTTCATTATATAGTATATTAATCCATACTTATTTTAATTTGAATGAATAATTACAAATATATTGTATATTTTGATTTGGATTTTATTTTTTTATAAATTATATTTTAAGTGTTTTGTATCAAGCAAAAAATTCAAACAAGATACATTGTTAATTATATAAATTATTATTAAGCATATAAACTTCAAAACAAATAATTTATAAATTATACAGATACAGAGAAAAAAACTAAACCTAGATGGAATTATAGAAAGATTTCTATAATCTTCTCTAATTTTAATTCTTTAGTGAGAGTCGATGAAAGTAGAATGAAAAGAAGAAGAAGAAGCCAGCTGTCCTGCCCTCGTCATCCCTAGCTTCAAATAACAGGTGTATTGGGAGTAGGAGGTGGTGGGTCACTGGCTCTCCAGACAATTTATTTTGTGGGGCCCAGATTCCACTACCATGAATCATGTCTGTAGCAGAAATTCACACACAAGTTTTGTTGCGTTGTATAATACCCAAGACATCTTGTCACACTCCATGTTTTACATAACTGTTCTCAGTTCTTTTTAACCTTATCCCTTATGATTAATCGCACTCCATACTGTGGCGTGACCCGACCCAAGACCTTGCCCTGAACCGACCATATTTTCCATTAAAAAACCGGCGGAGCGGGTTGACCCGGCAAGCCGGTTCCGTCCATAATCAAAAGAGGTAATTAAAAAGAAATAAATCCACATCCCCTAGAATAGAGCAATCAATGAAAATCCCATCACTCGTTTTTCTCCTTCAATTATTCTTCTCTCTTTGTATTAATCATGACCATGTCATAGACTTGAATGATCCTGTTTGATAGCGTAGTTGATCATGTTTGATAGGGTAGTGAAGATCATTTTTAAAATAAATTTTATTTAAAAATATATTAAAATAATATTTTTTTATTTAAAAAAATATTTTTGATATTAGTAGGGAAAATGATATAAAAATATTTTAATTTAAAATAAAAATGATTTTTTTTATTTTTTTTTTGAAATACATTCTAAAACACCTCCGAAAACGGTGCTGGTATTCAGATCAGGTGCGACCTCTTTTATGCCTTTATTTTACTTCTTTTTTTTTAGCATGAACTGGCAGCTCCATCTTTATTTTACTTCTTTTTTTTTTAACATGAACTGGCAGCTCAATCTTCTATTTATGTTTTACAATCTTCTATTCTTTTAGAAGATGCATAATTTAAGGGGTCTCTGTGTGTGTGAGAGAGAGGGAATCAGGTTAAATACAAATGGGCTGTCAGGAAAATAGATTTCCCTGCCTGCTCTCTCCTTATTTCTCTCCCGTAACATGAATTTCCTTTGAAAAAAATTAAGATTAAAAAGATAGTCCAAAAGGCACCTACCCTGGCCAGCCTTTAAACTATTCATTTTCTTCTTGGCCAAAAGCCAAAAGAGAGACTCCCATCTCTCTCAACACTCATCTCTCTCTCTCCAAATTGAAGAACCCAGTTGGAGTTTATTCCATATCTTCATCAAAAGAATTGTTCCTGTTCTTTACAATGAGAGATATAGTATCTTGTTTCAGTGAAAATGCCATAGATGTGTCCCATTCTTCATGCTCTAGCTATTCACACAATGCCTGTATCTCTCCAAGTCTAACCCCGTCTGTCCAAAATGCAGTCTCTTGTTTCTATAAAATCATCCTCTCAACTCGAAAACAAATCTTGGCCACTGTTTCTTGGTCCAGAAACCACACCAATCAAGGCCTTAGCATTAAATTTGGCAATGACCCTTCAACTTGTTTCAAACTCGGCACCCATACCAGGTTCTTTAGAAAGATGAAAGGTAGCAAATTGATTGAATCAGACACTTCAAAGATTGAAGTCTTCTGGGATCTTTCTTCTGCTAAATATGAGTTAGGGCCTGAACCTGTTGAAGGGTTTTATGTCCTGGTCATGGTTGATTCAGAAATAGGCCTGATATTGGGTGATATAGGAGAAGAAACTTTGACCAAGAAGTTCAAAACTAGCAGCACCTCAGTTGCTAAAGTCAGTCTTGTTTCGAGGCAAGAGCATTGTTCAGGAAATACTATATATGCTACAAAGGCACGGTTTTGTGACACAGGAATTCAACATGACATTGTGATCAAATGCAGTGGAGAAACTGAAGGCTTGAGGAATCCTGTATTATCCGTATATATTGACAAGAAGACGGTGATTCGTGTAAAGAGGCTGCAATGGAATTTTAGAGGCAACCAGACAGTTTTTCTTGATGGATTGCTAGTTGATCTGCTTTGGGATGTCCATGACTGGTTCTTCAATCCTGGTTCTGGCTATGCTGTCTTCATGTTCAGGACAAGAAGTGGAATGGATAGCAGACTGTGGTTGGAGGAGAAATTGGTTCAGAAAGAACAAGAAAGGGTCGAATTCTCTTTGTTGATTTATGCTAGTAAGAGCCCCTGATGAAAATTACTAACTTTATTCATGTTTTCTTCTTCTTTTTTCCCATTTGATTTTAAGTGCCTTTTTTTTTGTTTTCCTTCCATCTTGAAAGGCATAGATAGATACTTGAATTCTTGTGATCATACAAGGAATAATTTAGCTGTCTAGAAGCAAAAATGTTAAATTCAGATATAACATTTAATTAGTTGATGCTTGATTTGTGTTCTCTATCTCTTTCTCAGTTTTTTTGGATCATTTTGGCTTCTTTTTTTTTACATGAGCTAGGATGAAATTCAATTTTCACCAAAGAATTAATTTGATATCTAAAATTTGAAGGGCTACTGAGTTTGGCGAGGTTCAAACTAACTAAAAGAGGAAACAAAAGATACCCTAACAAGCTTTTAGGGATTTTGAAGAGTATCCATGAAGATTTGACAAAAAGGCCAGGGTGAGGGCTCTAGGAAGATTGCGAAGTATAACAATGAAGATTGTTTTTTTGGCTTGAAAAGGACAAAATAAAGCTGCACATCATGATAATGATCTCTACATTAATACCCACTTCGGATTTTCTTTCCTTTTCGTTTTTTTTAGCTCAAGAAAAACATCTTATGTTTTTGTTAGAAATTTATTCCAAGGTCATTAAAAAATCTCTATTTTAATTAACATATTTATATGTATAAAATCCATGAAGATAATGCGTTTCTGCTCGAGGAAGCACCGAGCTCCATGGGCACCTCCTCCCCTGAGACCTGGACCCGGTCCTTGTTTCCTTCTGCATAGTATTCCCGCACTCCATTAATGGAGATTACACCTTTTTTTTGCTATATTGTTTATCAATATATATTGTATATGGAGGGCATTTTTTTGAGAAACTTCGTTTTGGAAGAATTGTCCTTGTTATCAGTGTCATATCATCAATTATCCACCACATCATCGCATAAATTCATGCCATGCATTTAATCGATATAATTTCGAGAGCCTACAAGTTTATTTGAGAAAAAAATATCGACATATTTACTATAAAATACACCCCCTCTTAAAAATCTCAAGTTTTTCAACTGCTGTCGAGACTGTTGTTTCGAAGAATTCCCAGAGGATATGACTTCGGATAACGTCTTCCTATGGACACCTGCAAGGCCTTACTCCACTGGAATAGAGACTGGACCGTGTTTTCTCACAATTGAAAACTAGACTGGGAAATTCAGACTCTTGCAGCGATATAGAGGTTGAAGCAACTGCAATCCACGTTTTGTTATATAGAGGTTGAAGCAGTTGTATTTGACACCACTTTTGAAAATGTTTTTGAAAAAAAAATAATTTTTATTTTAAATTAATTTTTTGATATTTTTAAATATTTTGATGTTAAAAATAATTTTTAAAAAATAAAAAATATTATTTAAATATATTTTTAAATGAAAAATATCTTTCAAAATAATATTAATAAACACTCCCAAAAGGGCAATTTGAAAAATCAAAGCTGGCGCCGTGCAATTGAGCCAAGTATGAACAAGCTTGTGATCTTTGGGCATGAGTCAACTTATTTCATTTTTGATTCAAAACAGATTTGGCCCACAAATTCAATTCAAGCCCGTGACATTGTAATTACTAGGAGGAGGTGTGTTTAGGATAGCTTCAGCTTCTGTTTTGTTCACACACACACACACTTTTTAAAAATGTTTTTTTTTTTTTTATGGATTTAATAAGTTAATATTAAAAATAAACTATATATAAATAACAAAAAAAATTATTTAAAAAAATACGACACGCCACCACCTGAAACACACAATAACACTTCAATACTTAATTAACTCTATATCTGATTTATTTATTCGTCTTAAACTTCGATATCAACGTCAGGATAATGGAGCTTCTCCAGCACGCACAGATGTGGACACGATAGGTGTCTGTTCTTATTTTTTTAAGATAGAAGAAGACGAGGGAGGACCATTTAACAATGGAGACAAGGGAAAAGTTTGTGAAGACGAGAATGGTAGGCTAGATTTGCTCTGTGAAATCCATCTTCATGGTTCTTCCACTTTCTTGTATTCCCCTTGTGAGGTTGGTTTCTGCTTGTTTTTTAGTTCCAGGGAAGGTCCGGTGGTCAACTTAAATCTCTCAACGACATCGTATTTCCGTGCTGACAGTAAATTCCAACACTCTTTCAATGGAGCATCTCGGAGCACTCAATGCGCTCAGCACATCAGCCATGCAAGAATTTAATGTCTCGCTCAGATTCAATGCCAGAGAAAGTCAAAGTTGGTCAACTCTGTTCGAGCTTGAGGGCAACTCCGAGTTCCAAATAGCAAAAGCATTCCGTTGTTGGGCCAAAACTGTCAAGTTACTGCCGCCAATGCCCTTCCATTTCGTCTCGATTTCCTGAACTCCTGGAGGGGAATCTTTCTGCACTCGTCAAAAAAACTCAAATAATTTTCAAGTCTAATAATAAAAATATTATTTAAACTCGTTTCTAAATAAAAAAACTTGAAAATAAAATAAAAATACCGATTAAGTTCATGATCATTAAGACCATGGCTCGTGCCATTCTGGCAAGGAAAACTTTAAGCGAACAGAGTGCCGGTCAATCCATGGCATGTGCCAAACTCATAGCCTCACAACTTAAGGCCATACCTATCTTCGAGAGCAGTCGACAAGCTTTTTATTATTTTTTCCTCTTTAGGACCACTATATTTACTAGTATTGTTAACCTAACTTAAAAAGAATATTAATTCAGTAAATTTCAATAGATATAAACAAGTTTTTAATAATCTAATTGACATTGTCAATTTAACTCCAAATTAATAAAAAATAAACAATTTTAAATTATTTTGATCTAGATTAAGTCCATGATTTAAAAATTCAAATCAATTTACGAGGCAAGTCTAACAAGCAAGCAATGGTTTTAATAGTTTGATTATTTAAAATGACGTAAAATTCCATAAAAATGCTGAGAATGGCTGCTCTCAAATTGTGTTATTCAAAACTAGATGGACCCCTTAACTAGTATGAAAAAATTAAATTAAGGGATAGAATGATCCTCTCATTTTTGTATCTATGTTCTCATTTTTGTACTTGTGTTTTTGGTCATCAAATTTGATCCTAAACTGGTTGTCTGTCTATTTATAACTTATTAGTTAGATATTGTATTAAATTTAAAAAAAAAATTTGTTTTTTTTTAATTGTAAATTAAAAAAATCATGCTCATATACCATTTTAAAAACAATTTTCATCTTATTCTCCAAAATATAATGACTGAATCCTTCTAGACTGCCTACCCAGTAGACCTTTAGAGTCACCGCCACAAAATGCCCTAATAGTGATTTTTATTTTACAAAAATGGAAAGTAAGAATGGATGGGCCTTTGTTTTTTGGTTTTTCGGTAGTGTCCACATTACAAGCAATCGTGGGCTCATGGAATGCCTATAGATATTATTCTTTTTTCCACCGAGACAATGTGCTTAGTGGTTAATAGTTAGACTGCTAGGGTATTTGTGGTGCATTTTAAAATTATTTTTTAAAAAATTAAATGATTTTATTTTTATTTATTATTTAAAATTAAATTTTTAATGTTTTGAAATTATTTTTATGTACTGATGTCAACAAATAATTTTTTTAAAATAAAATATTATTTTAAAATATTTGTAAATAAAAATAACTTTAAGAAATAAAATCAACCATACTCTCAAACAAATATTTAATTATAGTAAAATTGCAGGTGTTATAAATTACTGTGGGAGTGGATATTAATTTTTCATTTTTTATCTAATTAACTAGCAGGGAATATTATTTTTTATAATTTATATTAAATTGAAAATTTTCTATCAGTAGATTTTCATCATTCTATAAATTTCTTAATTTATGTGGATTAATTTATGAATTTTTTTTTTTCGTGTTGGAATTTATTCTCGAGATGACTCGAAATAATCAACGGTTTTTATTTTTATTTTAATACATTGTTAAAATTCCAAAAGGGTTTGGAATACTAAAAAAAGAAAAATAAAATTCTTGAGATAAAAAAGAGGAACCCTATAAATGGTAAAAGAAAAAAAGAAGAAGTTTTGCTACATGGCGTCTCCTGAGACGATAGCGAGAAAGGCGTGAATATTGCAAGAGACAGCAATAAACAGATCACAAGACACGTGTTGAAGTATGCACAGCCATCCTTCTGCGCGTGCCTCTCATTAATTAAAAGAAACTATTCAGTGTAGCTGACGAGATTTTTTTTAATATTATTTTTATTTATAATTATATTAAAATAATATTTTTGATATTAATAAATAAAGTAAAAACACAAAATATTTTTAATTAAAATAAAAAATTAAATTTTTTATAAAAATATTTTTAAAATACAATGTTAAACTCTCTTTAAAGTTTAAACCCTATGCTGTTTCTGTCCTTTTCCTTTCAATTTTGATCTAGTGTAGTTTAGTATTTTTGTAAAAAAAATTATTTAAGACCAACTTTCCAGAAGACAAACAAACACAGGAAAGTTTGGAAAGTGGTTTTCTGGAAAGTGAATTCCGAGAAACAAACGGGGCCTAGTGTAGTTTAGTATATTTGTAAAAAAAATTATTTAACCTGAATAATATTATTGTGTCTTAAAATGTTTTTTTTAAATATTTTTTTTAATTTTTAGATTATTTTAATGTATTGATGTTAATTATAATAATAAAAAATTATTTTAATATATTTTTAAATAAAAATTCTTTTTAAAAACAAACATATCGACACTTCTAAACACTTTTGAATGCCTGGATTCTCTTGTGGTCTTAAGATCGCTTCATTTTTTATTATTATTTATTTTATTTTAAATGATTATAGAATTACATTTTTTTCACTTTTCAAGTCTGATATATTTACTTTTACTTTTTTTTTTTTAAATTAGATTATATTTTCAACTGCATCTCTCAATATTCTAGTTCATTTTATTTTATATCATTTTTTATTTCCATAATTGCATTTTATTTCTTTTATCTTGTTGTTTCGGTACCTTTTATTTATTTATTTATTATTGATTACAATTTTGTTACTTTCTCATATTAAGAGTTTGAAATATTGAATCCGTTTAACTTCGATTTTTTTCTATTGATTTTTGTTAATATCATATTTTTACACAGTTAAAATAATCTCATGTGCGGTGGCATAAGCTGCACATGTTAACTCAATTTAGTCATGACAGTATTATTTTAAAAAAAAAACTTATTTGTTATTTTTTAAAATAATCATTTATTTTTATATATATAAATCATTACCTGGATTATTTTTAACTAATTAAAAAAAACTTATATGTTAAAATAATCATTTTTATATATAAAAAAATAATTGCCTGGATTATTTTTAAGATTGAAAGAATCGGTGCAACGTGGAAAACCAATCTATTGCCTTTCTAATTATTGTCCCGACAAGACACTGCCGGGTCATTTCTGCTCCATTGCTCGAAAATGTTTCTAATCTTTTCAGGCTGCCATTCTAAAACAAAAGTATCGATCAAAAGTTACAGACAGCTTGCCTTGCTAACATTGGCGAGCAGCATCCATCCATCTCTCTCTCTTCCTTCGTGACTAATGTGGCTTGTATGTCGTTTTATGCATTCGTGCAAGCTTTTTTTATGTGGATTATCAGTTGATTTAAAAAAAATACATCTACAAGCAACGAGTCACATGAAAATAATAATCCAGAGCTCTCATGCCACATCATCAAATTATAAAGAAAATATTCTCGATTTAAAAGATTCTGAGCAAGTATTTGAATAATACTCAATATAACTTTGTTTTGAAAAAATAAATTACAGAAACTATTTAAGCAGTAACTGAAATGATATAACTAGTTAAAATCAAATTTAGCTAGAAAATGAATAGCTATATCGAACAACATTTTCTATTTCTAATTTGAGCATACTCTCGATCTTAACTAATTACTACTAATTAACTTATAGAACCAGTTTTATAAAGTGTGTTAATCAAATTTCAAATTTATTTAATAATTAAATAAAATTATATATTTTTTTAACTTATTATATGTCTGTGTGTTTGTGTGTATTCTTTTATGGATTAGAATTGACCATGGAGAAGATATCAATCCTGTGATGAACAGAAATTTATTTAGAAAAAGGTTCCAAATTTTATTGTTCATAAAAAATATTTACACAACGAGAACACTCATATCCAAACCTCTATGTATCTATTTGGCTGGATCTGCTTGCCGCATCATTTTATTTTTTTAATTAATATGAGTCTTTAATTAGTTTATGAATATCTTAATTAATTTTAAAATTAATAATTATATAAATTTCTAATTATCATTTTATTAATAACAACAAAATTCAATAACCCCACACACACACACACACACACACACACAAAAAAAAAAAATACAAGGAACAAGCTATTACCACTTTCACATACTATTTTGTTATCTTGCCGCATTATTTGAATAAATGGCTGGACCTAGTTATAGCTTACCGGCGTGGTCTAGAATCCTAGGACTTGTTTAAAAGAGTCCCGTCGGATATTCATGATCCCGATTGAATTGTTTGTTTGTTCTAAGAATAAATATCTTTTAAACTTTAAATTTCAGACAAGATAAATCTTTACTTGAATAAAAGATTCACTCCACATCTGAGTTTACATTTTGATTCATCCAAATGTAAAAAAAATTAACCATTAGCTTACAGTTTCTAACGTGTACTACATTTTTTAAAATATTTTAATTCAATTATTATTATTTAAAAGCTAAAAAATATTTTTCAAAAAACCATAACCTTAATCAAGTAAGCTATAAATTAATTTTGATTTTTTTTATGTCATAAAACTATATCTACCAGAAAATATATTTTATAAATCTAAATAAACAAGTGAAATTTCAATTATTTTAAATTTATATAAGAAATATACATACTTTACTTTAAACATATTATATATTGGACAAATCAGAAGCTTTGTATCATGAATCCATAACTGGTTTTTAAAAATCTTAAAGCTGTTTCTAAAAATAATACTGGAGAAGCAAGATCTAGAATCTCACTAGCTTTCAATGGCCTGGCAGTTCACAAGAAGCACGTAGAAGGCTAGGACTCGATGGCACTATTTCAAAAGATCATCTTCTTTAGAAAGGGAGGTGCTAATGACTCCTGACGAGTTAATCTGCCATTGATTCCGATAAAGAGACTAATTAGTGAAAACATCATTCTAAATCTCTCTTCCAGCCCAACACTATTAAAGACCAGCACACTGGATTTGTTTTTAGTTTTAGAAATAATCTAATATTCCAAGAGTGCATTAGGACATTGCAAGTTGATTTTGACACTCGGGGGCCAACTACATGGTCTATTAATCTCTTACTTTAATCACTTTGTTTAGCGCCAAGCATGCCTTTAATGTTGATTTGCTACATGATTTGCTTAGTCACTTCCTGATCAGGTAATTTTAAGCTGGTTCCCCAGCTTGTCCATTTCAAGATGTTCCGTCCTGAATTATGCAGTCATGGGAAATGCCATGATCGATTAAGCGCAATCTAAACATGCAAGAGGAAGGGTAGAGAGAAGCAAGTGGATGTTTATTACAACAAGAAAGTAACAAGAAATCAAGAGCTGTGTATACAGTTTTAAGCTCTCTTGCATCAACACTGGAAGAAGAAAACCAGCACTACAAATAAGGAAAGTACAGATAAGAGGACATTGCCAACAGGCTTAGCTGATCCTGCCACAGAAATGACCTTATCTTCTGCAAAATCAACATGAAAACCAACCAAAGTTAAGAACTTGATGAACAAAACAGGCCAAAATATCAAACATTCAAAGAGATCGTCTCGTATGAGACCACCTATACAGCCGAAATATATACTTACTACAATCTTGAGGGTGGCATATGCACTTCAACCCAACGCCACAGTTTCCATTAGATTTTTGGCATTCGTTACAGATATCTGGCACATGATCAGGAATGTCAAATGATATCCTTGTACCTAATTCATACCCCTTGTAGTCTTCATCACCTAGAGACCTTCTATACACCTGGCTGTAATGGGAACAACTCAAGTCTTTTGGATGAAAAGCCTTATCAAGATTTTCAAGATCATAGACGAGTAAACAGGGGTAAGGGGCTTCAAGTTTTTGTCTTTGAGTTTTAGCAGAAGCTGCACATGGATTCAAGTGACTGCAGTTAAGCATAGATGATGGCATGGGAGAGTTACTATTTAAGCAGTGGAAGAGAAGAAGTGAATTGGGTTGTGGAGGAGTAGGAAAACCAGCTGATAGAAGTGAAGGAGAGATATAGTGCCTTGAAGAAGAACAAGAAGAGTGAGAAATGGTTAGTGTTTTGCTTGCATAATTAATGGAAGAGATTGGGAAAAGACCAAGAGAGGTTCTAAAGTACAGTTTCTGAGATCTGCACAGGATCATGTGGTTTAACGGGGATTTAGCAGTCGAATTTGGACTCCAAAAAGGAGTTTGAATTTGGATTTTTCCACAAAAGCTCATGGAAGCTGTATGCTGGCATAGGGAAGAAGTGAAGAAGAAACTGATCAGGGTGAGAAGAAGAGGATAGAAAAAGTCGAGTTTCTTAGATGTGTGCATTTTCCTTTCCTTTTTCTGAGCTCGTTGATCTTTGAACTAATGATCAAGTGAAGAAAATTTCCAAGGCTCATGTCCTTGATGACTAGATGAAAGTAGATGAAGAGGAATCTGCTTCTATTCATCAAGAATAAAAAAACAAAA
Source organism: Salix dunnii (assembly GCA_015731905.1). Classification (NCBI taxonomy): domain Eukaryota; kingdom Viridiplantae; phylum Streptophyta; class Magnoliopsida; order Malpighiales; family Salicaceae; genus Salix; species Salix dunnii. The sequence goes on along the minus strand of CM027667.1, from coordinate 9,664,619 downwards.
GAGAAGAGAATCTACTTTTATCCTTGCATTGTCTCTTATCTTCTGTCTAGTCTCTTTTATTTTTAATCCCTAGGGAGCAACTGGCATGGCAGCTTTGAGAACCAAAATGGAAGAGCATTCATTCACATTATGTTTCCCATAGTTTCAATATTTTCCTTTCTTTTTTCTTCCCCTTTTTTGTAGAATTTCAAAACTCACAGGGACCCTTTTTAACTTTCTGCAACCCTCTTTTTTTCGGTGAAATGTTGCTTTTTAGATTCTGTTCAGCACTTTGCTCTTGTTCTAGCAGCTGATGATGTGTGAATATGTGACTAATGGGTCATTGGCCCACTTGCTGGTTAGCTCTCATGGTGTTAGTGCGTTCTCACAGGCAGCTGATTATGAACCAATATAAGTTGAAAATAAATTAAGGAGGAACAGTGAAGCAGTCATAGAACAATGTAGAATATCATTTATTTACTCTTTGTTCATTTTTTGGGCCGGGGAGGAGCCGAATAGGCAGGCAAGGGTTGCTTTTTGCTAACATGGGCGATGGGATCGTGATTAAGAATCCAATGTTTTACGGATCATTGATTACATTAGGTAAGGGCTTTGTAACGAAGTCAAGAGAGTAGCTTCATCACCTTTTGACTAACAAGTATAAGGTTCAAAAGTGACAGGTGAAAAAGTGATGCTGAACGTATAGATTTCATAGCAGGGCAGCCTGTCTATTCATCAGTAAGGTGATAACAAAAAAGCAGCAGGAAAAAAGAAGCAGCAAAATGATCACAAAACATTTCCATAATACAGAAGTTGAAGATCGATGGGGTGAGCTAGAGGAAATAGCTAGCCGAAAACAATTATACAAAGCAGCGATATAGTGATTTCAAACTTTATAAAACACATGCAAGTACCATTTTCTCTGCCTTCTATTATCACGAGATGTTCTAGATCATGCAGATGGTTTAACACAAACAGATGGGAAACAAAGCACCACAATTTTCTCAATAGCTGCTGAAAATGTAGCAGAATATTCAACATGGCTAGGATGGCTCTGAAATTCAGCATAGTCTTCCTTCTTATCAAATGTCATGGAGAAGGAATGAGTAAAGCCTTGAGTAAGCATCTCTGGACCTTCAGAATCCTGACCCCTGTCAAAACCAAGATGCAGCACAGTAGTGCTTGAATTGACTTGTAAGTTATAGAAGCAAAGGGCTCGATAAAATAATAAAGACTTACCATTCAAAGGACTTGACAAGATCAACCTCTGAAACCAGCTTCTCCATCCCTTTTACAATATCCTCGACCACGACACCTTCCTTGAACTTAACAATCACCAAGTGCTTGATCTCTCCCATGGCTCCTGCACCCATGAACACCAAATGTGTTAACCAAAACCTAGTATATATACACGCAAATATTATTCATGTGTCAACTTCCACAGTCTTGTCTGTCCACTTTTACACCCCATTACACATTTCACCACTAGGGTTAGCAAATCTTCACCCTTTCTTGGACAGCAAATACAGCTTAATATATGGAAAAGTACAATAAATGAGTTGCATGGCCTATTGACCCACTAGTCAGTAATTTCTTTGCTCCAACACTCAGCAAAATTGTCCAGTCTCCATTGTCTTAACCTTTTTGCTTTTGCACATGAATGGGGTCCTTCATGGTTTAGTACCATGTATTATTTCTTGAAATCATTTCTTGAAATTTGAAATTTCAAGTGTGATCTTGATTATTTTTTTTCCGTCGACAGTATCATCACATATGACAGGCCTTTTGTTCTCTTTCTTTTTGATGCGTGTGGAATAATTTTGGAGGGAGAGTGCTTTTGTTTTAGCAGTACTCCTATCTGAAATTTAAGCATACAATTGTTAATTTTTGCTCAACTTTTCTCCATGTGCTCCTTTCTTGGACGTAATAAATGGATGCCATAGCCCTCCTTACCTTAAGGGAATCTTTATTTAACCCTTTCGTTGTAAGGTTACTATCGTTAGGATCATTTCACTCCCAAAAAGACATTGCAAGATCGATGTTTTTGGACATTTTAGTTTACATGCACCTTGCAAAAGCATGTTGTCCATTTCCCCTCAATTAACAAGCCTGATTTCTATAAAAAAAATGGGACAAACTTCAATTTGGTTCCTAATTTATCACTCCTCTGTCATTTAAATCCTAAGACTTTTGATTTTCTTACAAAAAAATGTTATCACAATTTTCTCCAAAGCATATTGGATATGAGACGATGTTATCTCTCTATACATCTAATAAGACTTCAGAGCTTAAAAAATAGGCTTTAATATGTTTTCGACGAAAGTTATCACACCACACATGTTTTTATATTTTAAGAGTTGTATACACTCTATCATTCCGTTATATTTTCACCATTAAAACAAATAAAAAATACATTGCTTGCATGGTTAAGGTATAATCTTACGTATCCAAAATACTCTTTACTAAAAGATAAAAAAAAGAATAAGATTTGAGATTTGATTAGAGTTTGATAAATTAAAATTTATCATAAAATTAGATCTCATTCAAATAGTATGGTTTTTTCACAAAATGATTGTTGTAGTGTCTTGATTGAGTTCGGGATAGTATTGATAAAAATAAAAATAAGTCCTGAATTAGTATGTTATGATGATAAAAAACTTGCAAACTATAAATTTCAAGTAAGAGTCTAAAATAATTAAAGTTTTATCTACTTACTAAGATATACAAAATATACTTTCGTGAAAGTAGAGTTTACTCTTATTTAATAAATAAGTGAAAGGTTTATAGATGGAATAATATGTCAGGGGCTAAATCATGGTTTCCTCTGAAAATTTGTCCTTGGCATTTGGCCAACATGTGACACAATCAATTCAAAGGATTTGTTTAGATTCTCATTTTATCAATGATCTACAATTTTCGAACTTTTTTCTTTTCTTACATATATTTGGGCTTTAGAGAAATAGCATAGCCACATAAGAGATAGTGGTCTGGACGAATCGTTTCAAATCTGAAGATTGATGGGAAGTCGTTTCCATACTTTTCGGTTGAAGTTGCCGGTTAAACCACAGACATTGGACACTCCGAACTAGTAATCTTCTTTAATTATCGAGTAAGCATGCCCACATGAAGATCTTGACCACTCTGTCTACAATGTCATTAGCTTGCTTAATTTATAGCCAATACAGAAAGCAAGAGAGAGAGAGAGAAGGTGAATCGAGTTTAACTGAAAAATCCTCGCAGATTTGACAAGAAATGCCAGGCATTTAGAGCCAGTGATGTAGCTTGAGCTGGAAAGGTGATGGTGATTAATTACTGGCATCACCTTTATGACCTAAGTTATTTGACATCTTAACTATATACAAGCTCAATAGTTTCTGGTTAATTAATTGATCAAATCTTGAACCCCTTCCTTAATTAATCTTGAACATCCTACTGTTAAACTCAAACGAAACCGGTGGCATGACCTAGGAGTGATGTCACCACAAAAAACTGTCTGCAAATGAATTATGCTGCGAGATATATACTCCACAGAAGGCCTCTAAGCCATATCAAATTTGCTTTCACAATCCAATGACATAAAGATAATAATGAATGGATGGATGGATTTGTACAAAAATTCGTGGGACCAAAAAACAGTTTGATGGATGACTGTACAATAGATTGATGAGGGTGATCGCCATGTCACTGGTTCAATTGTTGGGTTATTGGCCGGCTAGATTTTCTTTGTTCGATTCTGAAAGGATGTTAGATTTTCTGTAACAAAACTATGCTGATACCTAGGGATTAATAAAAATATAAATTGAAAAAATCCTCAAATTTTCTTGAACAAAACAACCGGATTGAACCAGGCTGGTCAAGTTTCTGTTGTAAGAAACAATAAAATGTAAAATTAGATAGATTTGGTAGCAGATTCATTGATTTTTTTTATTCATTCAACTCACTATTTTTTTTATTTGAGGAAATATTTTTTTTTTTATATACTTGTCAAGGTTCTGGGTTAAGGAAATAAAATTTAGTATAAATTAAACATGTTCTAAGTCAAATTCAAAATTTATAAGGTAAATATCAAGTTTTTTGTCACTGTAACAGACACCTGGGAGACAACTCAATATAAATATATCATTTTACCAGAAAACTAAATCTCATAATTTCTTGTAATGTATCTAAATCAATTACATGAATTCACCGTGGCCTTTTTTAACCCCACCGACAGGAAGAGCAAACCCCTCGTGCAGGGAATAATTGTTGAGTACACGTCAATTGTCTGGCAGTGGCAGTATGTCCCCAACGTTAACAAGAGTTGCTGCTGGTATGGTCAAGGTTCAAGAAAAAACAAAGGCTCCACGGCCTATTGAGTGCTGTTGTCTTCTGCTCCATTGAGGACTCTGATGAGGAGAGTAGGTTTTCGGACATGGAGCTAAGGACAAATTGAATAAAGACACTCGAACAATCTTGAAGCCCGCGGACGCTATCAGGAAATTTCGACACCTTGTGTTTGGTCACTGAGAAATTGAAGGAAAATTCAAAATCAGAGATGTGAACATGGTGCTCTTCACCGGCAGCCAAGCTAGTCATTACTCTCCGCTGACTATATTTTTTTGCTTTCTTGTCTATTCAATTATAATAGAATATATATGAGCTGGCATTTACAAAATACTACAAGGTTCCTTAAATTATACAAATTGCAAATGTGATCAATTATAATATAAACCTTAATGGATGTAGTATGAAGATAAAGAGATTGCAAATTATGTTTCGTGATCGAGTCAGAATGAATTCTTTATTAAAATATTATTTTATTTATTTATTTATAATTTCTTGGATGCATAGTATATTGGATCTTGCATCTGATGCTTTCATCTATCTCCTTCATGCGTCACGAATGAAAACAAACAGACCCAGAAAATACTCTGAGCATGAGAAGCACTGCTCCGTATTTGTAGTCTTCCAGGTCAGTCATTTTTTTGCTGGTTACAGTAGAAGACACTCGTGGCTCTGCTAAGGGAAATTCCCCGATATTTTTCTGGCTCTGAATTGTGTGCGGTTCTCGGCCATGTTTACTTGGACCTCGTTATTTTATGACTTCCATGGGCCATCACGGGGCCGGAACAATTTATATATGATTAGCAGACCCTGAAAAATAGGAGGCGTTGGCCCATTAAAGAGTCAGGCCCACTTGAATTGCCAAATCCTAACATTTCACTTTACAGCCGGGAGGATTCTGGATTTTACGAGAAAGTTCGCCAATCTTCTAATTTTATCTGATGTTTTTTTAATGCACTCAAGAATCTTCCTTCATCAGATCATCCTGAACAAACCAGTTGCCTCCTTTACTTCTTATAAATACCCGATCTGTTCTGTAACTGTCTCTCGCAAAAAAAAAAAAAAAAAATTCAAGAACGAGAAAAGGCAATAAAATATTAGCAGTAACCCGGCAAATATTAGTTCTCTGAAAAAGAAGATGGCAATGCTTCCAAGTTTCTTTAACAATCGACGAGGCAGTAGCATTTTGGATCCATTCTCTGCTTTTGACATTTGGGATCCACTCAAGGACTCCCCCTTCACTTCCTCTAACTCCCTCATCCCTCGTGAAAATTCAGCTTTTGTTAGCACCCGCATTGATTGGAAAGAGACCCCGGAAGCCCATGTCTTCAAGGCAGATCTTCCGGGTCTTAAAAAGGAGGAGGTGAGGGTTGAGATTGAAGATGACAGAGTCCTTCAGATTAGCGGAGAGAGGAGTGTGGAGAAGGAAGACAAGAATGATACGTGGCATCACGTGGAGCGTAGTGGTGGCAGGTTCTTGAGGAGGTTTAGGTTGCCCGCGAATGCAAAAATGGATCAGATGAAGGCGTCGATGGAGAATGGAGTTCTCACTGTCACTGTGCCTAAAGAGGAAGTCCATAAACCTCAAGTCAAGGCAATCAAAATCTCTGGTTGAAGGAGACGGAGATGCCTATCGGTCAATATCCCCCCTGCATGTAAGAATTATGGTTTTTTTTGTGTGTGTGTGTATTTTTCTCATGTGACTGGAAGCTCTGGTCTCCCTGCTAAAACGCAACAAGAGAGTTCAATTTATAATGTAATTTAACACAGCAGTTTCGCTAGTAAAAAAATTCATCGCACTCTCCCCTTCCTTTTCATGTTCACTCTTTCAATTCGTTGCAGCATATTTGTTAAACCAGAATGTCTAAGCAGTTTTGGAGGTGTGTGAGAGTGTTTATAAAATTTAATTTTTATTATTATTTTAAATTATTTTTTATGTTTTAGGCCCCGTTTGTTTGCTGGAAAGTGGTTTCTTTTTTAAAAGTGAATTCCGGAGAAAGTGAATTCCTGAAAAGTTAATTCCTGAAAAGTGAATTCTGATATTTAGCAGTGTTATGGAAAATGAATTAGAAAACACTTTCCAGTATTTGTTTGTGTTATGGAAAATGAACTGGAAAATAATTTTTTTTTTTCAAGTTTATTAAAATAATGAGGAACAAATCTTACAAATTAAAAAGTTGAATGAGAATCAAATTGAAAAAAAAAAAATAATTTCATAAATTATCTCAAATAAAATAAATAATAATCAAAATAATAGAGATCATATCTAAAAATTAAAATAATAATAATTAACATTTTATAAATTATTTCAAATAAAATAAGTAACAATAAAAAAAATGAGGACCAGATAGATAAAAAATTTCAATAAAAAAAAAAAAAAAAAGCAAATAGCAATTATAAAAATAAGGACCAAAATTAATATAAAAATTAAATTTTAAGAGATGGAATTGAAACATAAATATTCAAAACAAATTATATATAGCAATCAAAAGTTTGAGGATCAAATTTGATATAATCAGCAAATAATGACATTTCTGAATTTTTCACAACTTCTGGAAAGTGTTTTCCGCCCAAATTTTTCGAAAAACACTTTCCTGAAAACCAAGCCAAATTTTTCTTTGACTGGAAAGTGTTTTCCGTTGACCAACTTTCCGGAAGACAAACAAACACAGGAAAGTTTGGAAAGTGATTTCCCAAAAAGTGAATTCCGAGAAACAAACACAGTTTTAAAATTAATTTAATGTATTGATGTAAAAAAATAATTTTTAAAAAAGATAAATATAAAAAAAAACCATGTGTTTTTGTTTTTTGAGTTCATAGGCTCGAGCCCATAGAAAGTTCAAAACCCAATCGAGTATAAGTACATAAATTTCAAAATCCACAGCCTGAAAATTGAAGAATTTATTAGAGTTCATCAAACTTCCAGTTCTTTTATTCTGACATTGTACCCAGAAGGTTCCTCAACCAGTTCCCACTCCATTGTTCAGAATAAACCAGATGCCTCCTTTACGCCCTACAATCAAACCTGTCTCGTCGTTCGCACATCTTCAAGAAAAACCCGAGAACAAAAGACAGTTAAGAGATCCATAGCGAATCATAAAACCAAACGATTCTTTCTCTGCCAAATAAGAGTGGCGATGATCCCAAGCTTCTTTGACAACAGACTAGGCATCAGCATCATCGATCCACTCTCATCCTTGGACATCCGGATCCATTCAAGTACCTAACCCCTTTCATTCCCTCTTCAAATTCTCTCCTTTCTCATGAAAATTCAGCTTCTGTTAACAACCGCATTGATTGGAAAGAGACCCCAGAAGCCCATGTCTTCCAGGGCTTAAAAAGGACGAGGTGAAGGATGAAATTGAAGACGACAGAGTACTCCAGATTAGTGGAGAATGAAGACAAGAACGACACGTGGCGTCGTGTGGGGCGTGAGGAGGTTTCGGTTGCCTGGGAATGCCAAGACGGACCAAATCAAGGCTTGTATGGAGGACGGTGTTCTTACTGTCACCGATGAAGTCAAGAAACCTGATGCTAGGCCGCTGAAATCTCTGAATGACAGATTTAATCTTAATTCCAATTTAATTATAAATAATTTGAATCAGGCACGACGTGTCTCATTGCTGAACATTAAAATGTTTATAATAATAAGACAAGACAATTTTAGATTTTTGAATAATCAATATTTTTATTCGGAGGAATAAAGTATCGTATAATTGCTACCAGTTTTTCCTCGTGCCCTTTTTAAAAAGTGCCGACACCTGTCCCTTTCTCGTTTTATTTCTTCTTACAATCAAATAAACTGGACCTGTCATATATTTCTAAGAGGGTGTTTGAAAGTGTGGTTGTTGTTGTTTTTTAAAGTGTTTTTCATGTTGAAATATATTTTTTTATTTTTTTAAAATTATTTTTGACATCAGCACATCAAAATGATCTAAAAACACTACATTACTGGTTTTAAAAAAAAAAAAACATCGAAAAACAACAAAAAAAACAAATTGGATCACAATACCAAACCGGCCTTAGTGAAGAAAATGAACCAATTTTCCAGCTATTTTAAGGTCCAAATTACGCGATTTTCTGTCTTGTACCTCACGGAGTTTTTTCTTTCTTTCAAGACAGATCCCGGGCTTTGTCCGGCAACTACACACCAGCCACCAGGCTGGATTTCATTACAAGTGTAGAAAAGGGCCCAAAATGTCACTAGCAAGGCAGCCACGGCCTGCTACCCAACAAATCCTTTCTCCTGGAGTGCAAGCAAAGCCTTTTTTTTTTTTTTTTTTTAATAAAGAAACCCCTCGTAAAGCAAGCCGACTCCCGAATAATTTCCATCTGTGTCAGACTGTCAGAGTATAAATTAAATTCTGCAGGGCTTCATCTCCTTAGGCTTTCCATTCCAAAAAAAATTGAGGTTAAAAAATCCGCCACTTATTTCTACTATTGGAAATGGGAGCTTGTGGCAACGAAGAACTCTCACAGACTCCAGTTCCCGATTATTCAACTACCCGACTATCCAAACATGTTCACGATAATGTCCACGGCAACATTTACCTCGACCCGGTACCCTTACTCTCTTTACCCCCCCCTCTCTCTCTCTCATTTTTTTTTTTAATTTTTCCCCTTTGATGGCAGCTCTCTTTAAAGTTCATTGATACAGAGCAGTTTCAAAGGTTTTGCTTTTTATTTTTTTAATTTTCTCATATATAATCTCAATCCTGAACTGTGCAATTTCACTTAATGCTTGTCTATTTATTTATTTGTTTGTTACAGGCTGCGGGATCTTAAACAACTTGGTGAGTTCCGTGTTCTTTTCGTGAAAATTAACATTCTTACTGATTAATTATTAAAATTGGTCACGATTTTCTGGTGTCTCAGGTGCTGCGCATATGGTTTATCCCGGGGCTGTGCATACCAGGTTCGAGCATTCTCTCGGCGTGTATTGGCTTGCTGGTGAAGCTGTTCAACTGCTCAAAAAGTACCAGGTAATAGAGTCATACACCCACCTAGCACTTATCCTCGTAATGGCAGCGTTTTTATTTTTCATATCTGCTAATGATGATTGCAGGGTTTGGAGCTAGGTGTTGATAATTTTGATATTCAGACGGTGAAACTTGCAGGTAGTTTAACGTGTTTTATACAGCGTTTGATTACAATGTTGTCCCGGAGATGGATTTGTTATCATATCTTCATCTTCTCAACCAAACATGTTTCTTTCCTGTTTCTTTTGTCGTGGGACACTAATCAAATGCAAGGCAAGCGCCTCTCTTTAATGCTAGATGGTGTTTAGGTTTTTTGTTTTGTAATTTTTTCATTCATTTTGTAGGACTTCTACATGATGTGGGTCACGGTCCCTTCAGCCACCTGTTTCAATCCGAGTTTCTCCCTCTGGTCATGAATGGCACGGGATGGTACATTTTACATCATAGAAAGCATGTATATAATATTTTCTTTTTTGTGATTATACAAATCAATTGTTGGATGGATGCCTTAGTATTAAAAGCCTAAATTTGAGGGGTTAATTTTTGAGAAACGACCTCCACTCCAGAAATCTATCTATATAGGTGTAATACTAAAACAATCCAATGACTTAAGTTGTCAAGTCACCATCTTAGTCGACCAGAACTCGACAAGTGTTAAGATTTAACCCAATGAGATGTTGCTACTTGGAATCTACTAATCAATGAGGGTGCTAACATTAAGTATTCAACTCTCCAATAACTCCCCCTCTTGAATGTTTTTCTCATTGTTTTTATTTTCCTCATATATTTTAATTCCAATAAAACTGGATGTATTGAATTATCACATTTTATTTACCATAAATCCCTTTAATCTTCTTATAAAAAGGATGGTGCAAAACCTCCAAGAGATATATAGCTAGACCAGTCTACATGAGTTTTTTTTTTTTCCTAACCAATAACTTTACTACCCTTTAAGCTTTATCCACCAGTATATGTTAAATACTGCACCTATACTCCAAAAATATCAAATCCTAATGGATCTTTAGGTCTTTTCTTGCTTTTCTTCGAGTGAATTTGTTTCACTGAATCATATTGTTTAAAATGATGTTTCTTAATAGCTATAAAGGTAACCGAGCCTTGATGTGTTTGCTGCTTCTTTCTTTCTTTCTTTTTTCTTATATATTATTTCAAAACTCTTTTCAGTATCTGTTTGTGACATAGCTGTACTTACCAGGTCGCATGAGCAAATGTCGACAAAAATGGTTGATCATATTGTTGATAAGCACCATATAGATGTTGACTCTGAAATGATGAGAAAAGTTAAGGTAATTTGATATTATTTGGAAATTATAATTCACACTATCTTTCTTGAATACATGACTATCACTCACATGGAAGCTACAGGATCTACGAATCATGTGAAGTAAAATCAAAAGACAATATGCGAATTGACTTTTTGAAAGAAACAATGGAGATTAAAAAGGGTTTTTTGCTCTCTAATTGATGCTTTAACAGTAATTTGAGCCATACAGACTGTATATCATATTATTCTAATCACTATCGGGTTAGGAAGCTCCACTAGGTATTTCTAGATCACTTGTATGGAAGTTATGTCCATAGTTCAAATTTTAATATGCATGTGAGGTCATGCTATGCTAATTTACAGGCTCGTGTGTGCACCTGTAAGGTCATGCTATACTAATTTACATCCATCTTGTAATCTGGTCTTTGGATGTTCTCATTACATTTCCTTTTCATTTTGATAAAGTAATGTGGTTCATGGATTTTGTAGGATGAAAATAATAACACTTCACGATTTTTTCTTTCCTTTTGTCATGATTTTTATATTCACTTTGCATTTATTTACAGGAGATGATACTAGCTAGCTCAGGATCAGGACAAAAAAATGTAAGGTCTTTTTTCTAGGTGCTCCATGATGTTGACATATATTGATAAAATGGGGGTGGAACAAGCATGAAACATATTGTTTTTATCATCTTTGTTTTATTTTCAACATTTATGGGTTTGCTTTGATTTGTAGGATGCAGGAGAGAAGCGCTTTTTGTATGATATTGTTGCGAATGGTCGAAATGGAGTTGATGTGGACAAGTAGGTGAAGTTTAGGGATTTTACTAAATCATGCGCTACATTTCTTCTTTTGATTGTTGACACTGTTGATATACAGGTTTGATTACATTGTACGTGACAGCCGGGCTTGTGGCGTGGGATTCAATTTTGAGTTTCAGAGGTTTTTGTTAATATCCTTAAGTCAATTTTTTTTCTGTAGCCATTCATACAATTTATTAACTAGCAAAGTAGTAGTAATATTATGGAATAGTTTTCCAGAACTATATGCTCATCATTTTGTAGATTGATGGAGACAATGCAAGTTATGGGTGATGAGATTTGTTATCCCGCCAAGGAGTGTTAGTATCTTCTATCCATCCATGAAGAATTTTAATTATGGTCTTTACTGTCATTTTCATAGTTTTGGTTTTGGCAGATCTCAACGTCCAGAAGTTGTTTGCAACTCGTGCAGATCTTTACCGTACAGTTTATGTTCACCCAAAAGTAAAGGTATAAACTAGGATTGGTTATTGTCTTCTACTGTGGCACATCCCTTGTAATCTCAAAAAAAACGAGAGAAAAAAAAGAACAGAACAGAACAGAAAAGTGTAGTATTCTTCAGCTGCTTCTGTCATGTTGACGTGTTTTCCCTGTGTCATTTTCCTTCCTTTTTTTCTTTACCTGTTAAGTTATTATTTTCTTGTCCTCTGTTCCTTTGCTCATTTTTCTCACTTGATTTGAAGATCAAAGCGGCTATTATGATGTTGATGCTATTGCAGGCTATAGAGCTGATGATTGTAGATGCCTTGGTGGAAGCAAATGATTATCTGCAAATTTCATCGTTCATTGAAGATCCTTCAGAATACTGGAAGGTAATGAAAGCTGTTTTCTATAAGAAGCTGGGGTGAATGGTTTTATTTAATTTTCTAAGATAATGTCATGCTTTGCTTGTTATCGAGAATGCAGTTGGATGATTCAATAATCAAAACAATTGAGACAGCTCCAAACCAACAACTAAGGGAAGCCAGGAATTTGATTCGACGCATACGCACAAGAAATCTTTACCAGGTTGTGATTTTTTGCTTTTAACACTTTTTTTAAATAATATAATTTGCCTTCAATTTTGAATGTTAGTTGTATTGAAGGAAGCATAGTAATTCAGGTATCTGCACGTGATGCTAGCATGCCTTTTGCCCTACTGTTTCAGATACAGTGGGGGTGGTGAAGTTTAAGCAATTTCCTTTCCTTGTGGCAGTTTTGCAATGAGTATGCTGTTCCAAGGGACAAGATAGGAAATTTCAAAGACGTCACTGCACGGGATATTGTTTGTTCTCAGGTTTTACACATTTCCATGACAACAACACCGCCCCCCCCCAATTTTTCTTGTGTGGGTGTATAAGCTTTTTTTTTTGGCAGAAAAATGGTGGGGTACTACTGAAGGAGGAGGATATTGCAGTAAGCAATGTGAAGATTGATTTGACACGTGGAATGCATAATCCTCTTGAAAGGTACTTGAGAAAGTACAGGGAAACTATTTTATATTTGAGCATGCATAATCCTCTTGAAAGGTACTTGAGAAAGTACAAGGGAAACTATTTTATATTTGAGCATTGCATCACTTTTTTTGTTGTAATTTTGGGTTGAACAGTTAATTCTACTAATTTTTGTTTCTCTTTGTTTGGTACTTGTAATCTTCTCCAGAATCAAATTTTTCAAGGTAATCTAATCTACTTTATTAACCTCAATCTGTCATGCACTCTAGTTTTAGTGTAGTTGGATGTTATCTGGTCCCTTAAACGACTATTTGACTTTTGTTCATGATTCTGCTTGCTGTTTTAAAAAGGGGAAAGCCAGCAGACTCAAAAGGAGGTTTTTATAGTCATATACAATACAAGATTATTAAATCAAGGCATCATGCATATTAAGGGTTGTTGCGTGCTTGAAAATAAGCAGTCTGTTGTGATCGATAACTTGGTTTTACAGGGGACAGTAGCAGCTCCATCAGCTCTCTTCTTGGATGGATTTTGGTGCCTCGATTTGAGAGCTTAAATTACATGTTCCCTAAACAAAATAAATTTTAAAGTTGATGGCATTTTTCACTCTGTTATCATAGTTGCAGGAGTTTTCTATCATGTAAAAGTAATCAATTGAATGAACTTTTAGTAGAGGATTGGAGTTGAACTCAACCTTATTATATGTTCAAGCCAGAACTCATATAATATTCAATTTTTTACACATGATTCCATTTCCTTTTCTTGTCTCCTGTTTAGGATTATGAGAGTGAAGAAAAATTTGTCATTCCTGATGATCGCATCAGTCACCTGCTGCCAACATGCTTTCAAGATAGGATAGTCAGGGTCTACGCCAAGAAGCCTGAACTGGTTTGAGATCCAGATATCATAGTAGTTTGATTGCAAATGAATGCCTAACCTTGTTATACTATTTCCAGTGACTTTTCTTTTTTCTAAACAACCATGTAACAGGTAGGAGCAATCTCTGAGGCTTTTGAAAACTTCCAGTTTAAAACGTATGGGATTAAGGTGCAAGTACATGCGACTCCAGAGAAGAAGAAACGAAGAATGTAAGGATTAACGAAGTGTTGATTGTCTATCCATTCTATCTAGCAAAGGAAAAATGAATGTAAGGATTAACGAAGTGTTGATTGTCTATCCATTCTATCTAGCAAAGGAAAAATGAATTGTAAGATAATTTTTAATTTTGAACATTCTGAGGGATCATAATATACCTGGTTAATAGCGGGAAGCAGTGTAGATCCAGGTATCCCCGTAGTACCCGCATGATCTTCACGAGATTGAGCTGGTGTTCTTGTCCATCGAGAATGTAGGGAAGTCCTCGAGAGAAAAGCATGATGAGAAGTGATTTAAAGATGCATTTAATTAGGTTTGAACCTCGTACGTTTTTGAGAAATGATGAAAGCAAATTTAAAATTCTGTAATTGGGTCTGGTGGAGGTAGAAGAAAGCATGAGTTATTGTCATTTCCTTTCCTTTGTTATAATAGCGTGCAGCATGCAACCATTTTCGTGAACGAATTCCTTACCGTTACCCTTCAAATTTGACGTCCGTTATCACACGTAGCATTGCTTACAAAATTAATTTCAGCTTTATAGCAATCATATGTGATTATGTTTATTCTTTTTATTAACAGAAAATATAAAACCATCATAAATCTGAATTAATTAAATAGACATAAAATACATAAAAGAGTAATGATCTTTTTCTCTCTGTACTGTTTTTAGATATTGAATTCCATCTGGAATTCAACTCTTAACACTAACTAATTTCAATTGTAAGGTTTCGTTAAATTTTTTGAATTTAATTTAATTCAAAGGATTCCAAACATAGTGATTTGATCACATTAAAGCTAACACAATAGATTAATTAAATAATCATAACAATTAAAATAAGGTGATGCTTGGGAACGCTGCCCAAACATGGTTTCACAAAAATTTCAATTTTTTGTAATTATTTTTAATGTTTCAAATCATTTTGATTTGAAAATTTAAAAAATAAATAAATAAAATTATTTTGATATATTTTCTTGTATTTGTTTTTTTAAAAAGGTATTGGTACCGCAATACCAAAGCCTATCTAAACAAGGAGAAATCTCATTTTTAATTTTATCTCAAGTGTATTTCCATCTAATATCGTCGTAACCTTTTAATCTGAACATCAAATGATCTCCTAAGCATTGTTGTTTTATTTCACAGAATAGCAAAAATGAGCACGGACGGAATATCTAATGCTTTAGTGTCATAACATCATTCTGATCACCAGAGGATCCGGCAAGGACGATCACTTTTGCCCTTGTTTTTACGGGGAGAAGTTTCGTCAGTAAAAGCCTCCTTATGAAGCTTGACTATAGGATTCTCAGGTGACGAATGTTGTCAAATTTAGAAGAATTTGCCGCTAAAAGCTGGATATTGGCTACCATGCTCAGTATTTAGCGACGAAAGGAGTTTTTGGCGGCGACTAACGACTCGTCGCTACGAGTGCGTATTCGAGATGCCCATGCATGCGAAGAGATATACGTCTCTCGTCTCACACTGTTGTTAAAATACATCACAAAATTTCATTCATATATTTCATACAAATATACGATTTGACCATTATTTATATGCTGACTTATTACTCCACCAACTTTCATTGACACGCAGAGGAATTCCTGAACAGTAGTTATAGAGCTTATAATCCATTGAGATTTAAGATCTAATCTTGGAGCCATCACTATTTTATTACAGCTCAAGTTCCAACAGTAGTTAAGGTTCAATCATGCTAGTTACAGGGATTAATTTTATGTGGAATTCAGATCAGTCCAAGTTTCGGCTTAAAATACGCCGAGGTATAGGCTTGTGAGAGACGACGGATATCTTGCTGCAAATATCACAGGTAAGCCGGGGTAATGGGTTCGCTTTAAGATTTTAGCCCATTGGCTGGGTTTACTTTTAAATCGGCTTTGGGCAGCCTCTAGGGCCGAATTGGTAAGAGAGTGTCATTCTGTGGAATAAGATTTTAATTTTGTTTTTTTAGTGTAAAGGAATGAATAATTGGGTCTTAATCGGACGAGGCATGCCCAAACTCGTGAAAAAATGAACGATAATAAAAAAAAAGAAAATGAATTGACTTAGCAGTCAATTGATTTTCAAAAATAAGTTTAAATCAATCAACATTTGAAAAAACACTCTCAATTTTCAAAGACATCAAGAAGGTGGGGTAAGATCTAAAGACTAAGGAAGTTACCTTTATCGTCTTCCTATAAAATGATGAAAATTGCACTTGGATATATTTTATTATATAGTAATTAACTAGTTATTTGACACGTAGTTGAAATACTCTTTTTTGGAAAATTTTTCTAATTATAAATTAAAAAGCCCATGAATTTATTTAAATAAATTCAGAATTATTTGTGCCAATATATATATATATATATATATATATATAATTAACATGTTTATTCCACTCGCCTTGCTTCATCAATTTTTTTTCTAATACAAAATAATTAATATGTAAGTGTTATTAATATAGTTATCAATATCAATTAAAAAATATAATTGTAAATTCAAAAGCCAATACTTGTATAAAATAAAATTTTATAAAAAAATTATACATCAAGATCTAAAGTTAATTTTTAGAATGATAAATATTCAAGTGTAAAAAGAATAAAAGAAATTTAAAAGAATATATATATATATATAAACACTTAAATCATAGAGTTATATATATATATATATATATATATATATAAACACTTAAATCATAGAGTTCTGCCACCACTACAATTTAAAATGGTTAACATTTTGATGATGATGATGTCTCTTCGACATGAGAAGGCATTTATTACTGGTGACATTTCAAAAACATGCGGCTACACATCAATTGTCTCTTTATCGTATTGGTAGGACCAAGAGTAGAAGACTTGGACTGGACCCAGGAGATAAAGTTAGCTAAAAAGCTAGCTTGAAATACATGTGGGTGCAACACGTGTGTGTGTGTGTTGCTTGAAATACATGCGGGTGCAACACGTGTGTGTGTTTATTTATTTAAACGAAACCTAAACGTGCAAGTTGGAAAAAAAATAATCATGAGGTTGGTTACACATATCTTATACTTAACATGATATTATAAATATTTTGATGAAAAATGGATAAACACGCTAAAGTGTAAATCTCTCTCTCTCTCTCACACACACACACGTGTCTATACATGGAGTATTATAATAATAAATGAGGTAGAAACTATATAATATATTATGGAATGATCCGTGAGAAATAAAAAACAAGATTATTTTATATTTATATTTTTATATAAATCAAACATATTCCTGTTTTTTCTGGTTTAAAACGTTGATTAAACACGACCTCTATGTAATAAAGGACAGAACCCCACGTTAAAAAATAGGAAGGGGGGGGGGGGCACCGACTATATGTTTTTCATGTCTAGATGATTTGGAAAATCAATTTAAATTAAGAATTACCCCATATTCGTTTGTTCGTGATCAAGAATTCAAACAAATGGAAAACGAGTACCATAGCAGATATTTTTTTTCCTAGAGCCATCAATTAATTAATAAAGATTCATCAATTTATATGATATATTTTTTATTAACATGGATATTAGGATTGAATTATGTGTAATTTGGCTAATTTTATGAGTTCTAAACTTAATAATTATATAAATCTTTAATAATCATTATATCAATGATTATAAAATTCAAATCTAAAATTATATATATATAAAAAAACAAAGCTCTTAATGGTAAGCTTTTATTATTGGGACACCGTGGGTGATGAATTCATATTTTTATAACGTGTAGAAGATGCTCTTTAGATTCACATGAAAAATCTTACAACTTGAAGCAGCTTGGTCCGTGCAATTGATGGTGAAAAGGACAGGAAAAATAGGCTCGACCGGCAGCTGTGACAAATGTCTATCATGCAATTCATTGTCTATCATGAGTTACATCATCGATGGAATGAAACTTGCAACACATATTTCACGCACGGCATGGATACGATAGTAGTATGTGGTAGTGTGAAAAGGATCTTGCATTATTCCTCCTCACAAACCCTTACTCCCGGCTTTCCTTTTGTAATTAATTATGATTGAACCTTCAGACGAATTGGTGCAGCCAAAGGTTCGGCGTGTCAACGCAGCTGGTTAGACAAGTCTTCTCTTTAGGTCGGAGTCCATAATGCTCAAGTCTACCATAATAATATACAAACTGTGTGTGTGAAAGAAATTTATTTATTTCCTTTGTATTATTCCTTTCTCGCATGCCTGACTCCCTGGTTTTGAAAGCTGGTGTGGTTAATTCAGATTTTGAAATGGATCGATTGTATTAAGGGTTTGGATTGTCCATGCGTAGTTAATCGGATGGTGTTGCGGCTCTAACCAAAGACACATGTCTATCTCTCAGGTTGAGAATCTAGACAGAGTTATTATTACTCCAGTTTTAAGCCAAGTTGATAAACATTATTTAAAATTAAAAAAAACTTTGATTGAATTATTCAAATACAACATAACTTGCTTGAGTTTTCCTTAAAATTGTAGACGGTTCAAAGCTCGAGCTGACAAGTCTCTTCATTAAGCTAGTGGGAAGGGCTGGTTTCATATGAGTTATATTAACCCTCGACGCTCGAATATTAAAACAAACATGATTAACCGATAATCATATGGTAGGTGGTTTAGTGATATTAATTTAAAATTAAAAAAATTATTTTTTTTATAATTTTAGATTCAAATTTTATGGTTATTAATGCTATAATTATTAAAAATTTATTTGATTATTAATTTTAAAATTTATAAAATTAATCATGAACATGCAAGTTGATGAACTGAAGTGTTATGGTAATAAAAAACGATTAACTCGTGGATTAATGTCATGAACTGTAGCCTAATGAATACTTCCGTCCGTACGTCCACAAAAGCTATTGCTATTGGGCTGTGGGTCATGTCCTTGGCAGGTAACTTCTAGTCCTGTAGCATTGGCTGCGAGACCTTGCTAGAATCTGTGATCATTTATACTTCGGATGTGCCTAAAAGTTGGTTGAATATTTTTTTTAATTTAAATTAAAACCTTTTTGAACGTCCGGTCCCATGGCCTTACTCGCTTCTTTAGGCTGCTCAGGCCGCTTTGGTTTCATCCGGCCTACTGATTCCAGGTTTTCGGGTGCTCGAGAGTACGTTCCCTCATTCGCAGTATGCACTTGATAGCCACACGTGTCGTATCTGGCCCCAAAAGAATCGCAACTCTTGAATTAGTCTTGCAATGATCTAGAAACTAATCTTGAATTTTTTATTCAAAAGAGATATTATTAACAAAAACTTAATTGATGATTCCAAAACGTGTTTTTATCTGATTTTATCTTTTACGAATGTGATTTGAAATTGTTATTAGGAATTTAAATTCTTCTAAAAAAAAACATAAAGATAATGGCCGGATATTCAATGCAAGTCATAAGGGAAAGATACGGCCAAACTCCAACGTGAAATTTCCCGATAGAAAAGACGCAAGTCCTCCATCATATTGACCCAAAATAATGAGCATCAAGGAATGGAATCGTGCATGCCTCCAGAATGCAGCTAGCAACGAAAGATCCGGTTCAAGAAACCAGTGATGAACCGGCCACTCATGGTTTTAGAAAAGCTTGAGTAAATTAATAGCATGGACATGAGCAGACCGACATTAGCATACTATGATTCAAGTGTCTTGAGAAATTTAATGATGCTGAAGTAATAACTACTCATATTTCGTTATTCATCCATTGCTCTCTTAGACTCGAAGAGATAACTATTCATAATTACTATACCAATCCCATAAAAAATTTTTGCCTTCAACCCTTATGAAAATATTATCTCTCCTCTTTATTATCCTCTGATCAAATTCCACACATTTCATTTTGATTGATAATTGTATTACATTGGCTACACATCTTTTTATATATAATTATGTATTCGAAGGGAATATTCTTATTTTTTATAGTCATCCATTGGAATTTTGTTTTTAGAAATATTTTTTTGCAAAAATAAAATACATCCTAAATAAACACTAATCAACCTTTCATGTACTTTGAAAAGGGCACGAGTTTTGGCATCAATCATGGTTGATTGTTGACAATAAATGTTTCCGTGACTGTTTGATATTACATTCCAAACAACGTTTTGAAAGAAAGTGATAAAAATGGTGTTTGGTAATCATCAAACCAAAGTTTCAAGGGTCATGGGATCCACCAAAAAACATTGTTTAGAAGAAGCAGAATTAACAAGCTTCTGAGGCTGTGTTTCATGCATTTTATTTTATTTTATTTTCAGAGTGAATCTAGTTGCGTGGGTACCTATTACCTAGGAGGCGATGGAGGCAGAGAATGAGATCTTCATCATTAGGGGTGATTTGGCCACGTTTAACAGAAGAGCGGAGATAGTTTATCCAACGTAGACGATAACTTTTTCCATAATGATCTTCTTCACTAGACTGCTCCTCCTGTTATCGTTGTATATGAAGTTGGCTTTCTCATCTTGAATAGTACAATACCTTGAAAGTACTCTCTTTCGATTGAAGTAAACTTTACATACCGACCAACCTTCTTCTTTTTTTCTCTTTAGTTCTATATGGACATGAATCTAGCTAGGATGTTGCGTATGTGTTTGTGTTATGTATGTAGTGATGTCATGAGATTTGAGGATTGTTAGAAAGGAGGAGAAGGATAAGGAAATGAGAAATCTTCTCTGTTGTATTTTTTTTTTTGTTTCTTTTTTAGATAAGACAATGTATTGTTGGGTTTATTCAGGAGAGGGAGGGAAATGATTTACAGTCACTCTCCCTATTTTATACACTTATATATATATATATATATATATATATATATATATATATATATATATATAAATGAATTAATGATTTGATTTTCATTTGATATTTATATGTGTGCTTTGTATCTTTATATATATTCTTTAAGATATCAGAAATTAATAAATTTTACTTGAATTATTAATTATATTTTATTGTTATGATTATATATATTTCATTAAATCTCAAAATCAACCATAATTTTAACAAAACACTTCAATTTCAATTATAAGCCGCAACTAAAAGTGATTTTTATGAAACTATTTTTTAAAATCTTAACCACAACGGCAACCACAATACCAAACACACCATTTTTCTTTTGTTTAAAAAACGTTTGAAAAAATTGTTTTTACTTTGCCTCTAGATATTTTGTTATTCTTTTAATTAATGTACTGTTATTTCAATATTAAAAAAATATTGAAATATTTTTTTTAAAGAACACATTGATAATTATTATTAAAATATCAAATATAACTTTTGATATACAAAGATTCTCTCTCTACGTATCAATAAATCGGTTGAAAAGAGGGAAAATTCGATTCTAAAATCGGGTTTTGAAAAACATGATAGAAGTCCTAAAGAGAATGAGTTGATTCCTAGAGCCGATGAACCCTGAAATCTCAATTAAGAAGACATTATAACTAATGTTGTAAAAAGGCTATTTCCAATGAACCCTAGGAAGGATAATGGATATATATATATATATGTATAATTCTACCTTTATTAGACAAGCCATGATCCCATGATGAATCAAAAACGAAAAAGTATAACATTTGAATATGATCACCGAGAATCTAAGCAGTCTTCCTCCCATAATGTCAAGTCCGTAGAACAAGCCATGTCATCCCAATTAAGGACTCCACTTGCCATAGCTGGTGGGGTAAGGATCAAACCCTCTGCCATGCTATCAAGTAATCCTGGCATGTTAAACAATGCCTCCTCATCAAAGAACCTTTCACTGGAATAATTAGGGACCTTCTCCGAGCAATTATCAGAGCATGATGGCATGGCCATGTTTGAAAAAGGCTTTTCATTAGCAATTTCTGTGCCCTTCTCATGGGGAAGATCACTTGAAGATAAACTCAAAACTTTCGTTGTCACGAATGAAAGTTTCTTGTGATCAGGTGACGAGGAAGAAGAACATGAAGAGGCACTTTGTCCAAAGACCTCAGTAGCAGCAAGGGCAGCCCTTTGTATATCTCTAGCAGAAGACGACTTTGCTCGAGGAAGTATCAAAGGTGAATCAAGAAAGTTCAAAGTAGCGAACTCTCCTTTAAGTGCGAAAGCAGCAACATCATGTGCCCTAGCTGCCATTTCTGGGCTCTTGAAGGTCCCCACCCAAATTCTTGATTTCTTGTTTGGTTCACGCATTTCACATACCCATTTGTTCCCATTTCTTCTCCGTACCCCCCTGTATACTGGATGCCGCGTCTCCTTGAACTTCGTCCTCCCCGCTCTGTTCTTCTTGACCAAAACTGCATTTTGCCTCTCTTGCCCTCGCGAAAGATTATAAGTATCAGGGTTGTTGCATGGCTTGCATGATAAAGTTTGACGAATTGAAGATTGTGAGGATGATGACGATGAATAATTCTTAAATTCCATTTAGGTTTTGACAAATCAAAGGAGCACAAATAGTTGTGAGCCAAATTAGATGCAGTTGGTCAAGCTATGTGGAGTGATCTGCACATGTAATGTTTATATATGCTAGCAAGTGATCACACACGAGCCTGAGACTGTCGAAAACATTGTGCATTAGATTAATAAATTATTTGACCATTTCCTTAGATAACTATTCGTCCGCGAAGCAGACATGAAATTAGACGCGGTTTTACACGAGCAACACACTGACGCTCGAGCTTCCACATGTGTGGATCAAAACCATGGGGCCTGATAATTCTGTCGTACATTTGAATTATTAATACGATGAACAATAAGACAGATTAGGGGGGCCGATATGTTCTCTACAAGGACCCGCATTGATTAACATTGCCCGCGACCTTGAATGAGTAGCCCTTGGCTGGTTTGGATTATCTGGAGGCAGTGCTGCACGGTTAGCAAAATCAGTGAATGATTGGCATTGCAGTTGTTGTTTAAAAAAAATAATTTATGATATGTATTGTTAACTATAATTCATGATTAAAATTAAAATATTTGATTAAAATTATGGTTGATTTTGATGTTTAATGAAAAATATATGTATATATTATTTTTTAAATATTATAGATTAATAATCATAATAATAAAATATAATTAATAATTCAAATAAAATTTATTAATTTATGATATCTTAAAGAATATATATAGAGATACAAAGTACACATAAATATCAATTGAAAATCAGATCATTAATTTATATATATATATGGAGAGTGGCGGTAAATCATTTCCCTTTCTCTCCCGAATAAACCCAACAAACCATACACTGTAAATAAATGGAGAAGAGTTCCCCTTTCCTTATCCTTCTCTTTTCTATCAATCCTAAATTCTAATCACATCACTGCACAACACGAACACATATGCAATATCCTAGCTAGATTCATGTCCATATAGAACCGAAGAGAAAAGAAAAGGAAGGTCGGTTGGTATACAAAGTTTACTTCAATCGACAAAAAGCACTTCCAAAGTATTGCACTATTCAAGATGAGAAAGCCAACTTCATCTATAGCAACAATTGAAGCAGCGGCAGCAGGAGGAGTAACATTCTGATGAAGATCGCCGTGGAAAAAACTACCGTGTCTGCTGGATAAACTATCTCTGCCCTTCAGTTAAACGTGGCCAAATTGTCCCTGATGAAGATCTCATTCTCCTCCTCCATTGCTTCTTGGACAATAAATATTCACGTAACTTGATTCACTCTGAAAAATAAAATAAAATAAAATGTATAAAACACAACATCAGAAACTTGTTAATTTTGTTTTTTCTAAACAACGGTTTTTGATGGGTCTCATGATAATCAAAACTCCAATTTTACAATTACCAAATATCATTTTTATCACTTGCCCTTGAAATGCTGTTTGGAACGTAATACCAAACGATCACTCAGAGTATATGGTCGTATGCACGGATTCATTGAGTTGGAAGGGAAGTAAGGCAAACAAAAAGGAAACCTGACTTGTTCTTTGTGTGCTAAAAATGACAGAAAAGAAAAGGTAAAGAAGTGGGAAATGAATGTAAAATTAACAAAAATAAAATAAAATAAAACAAAATCTTTACTTGTAGGAGAAATTAATTGAAGAAACTACAGGCATTTCTAAGTTATTTTTAATAAAACTCTTAAGAAATATTTCATGGTTGTTTTTTTGTAAATATCTCTCAGTTGTTTCTTCTTCTTCTTTTGGTTTTCTTCAGTACATAGAGAATTAATCGTGTTTTTCTCTTCATTCTAACTGGCCATTGACTTTTTAGCACTATTAATTAATTCCTTTATTATTAAAAAAAATTAAGAAATAAATAAGGGAATCAATTACACGTATGTTAAAGGAAAGAAGCTCGGATTTAAAGCTTTTTAGAGAGAGAAGGGCGTGGACGTGATCCATACGTCTACCATGACTAGTCAAACTCGACGGTTTGTTTTCTAAAAACAATACTTCATTTATATACAAGAAGAAACTCAAAATATATTTTGTGAATTTAGAATGAGTAAAATTTTAATTGTCATAGTTTTTTATAAAGAATACATGACTTGACTCGAACTCGAGATCTACTGTACTGATAATAAATTTTTTATCATCACATTACATATTTTAAAGATATTTTCTGAAAACAATAAGTATTATTTATGTATTGTCCAAACTTTAAAACAATTTATCAATCTTCCCTCTTTTCAGATTTATGAAAACACGAAAGAGAATTAAATGAATTGATGTGAATGATAAAAAAAATTCCCTCTCAACACTCGCATTTTCTTCGATTCAAAACAAGAAAAAGGTGGGGAAATAATTAAGAAATATAGAGATGTCTCTGTTTTTCATAAGCAAAAATATAAACATGGAACAGAAGAAAACACATCCATTCACATCTTTTGATGGCCTTACGGACCACGTTGTTTCAGGCTCTGTTTTTGTTTGGGAGAAAATTGTTTATCTTGATAAAAAGATATAATGGATAAAACTTTCTTGGAGAGATTAATTAATTAATTTATTTTTAAATCGAGTTCCGTCATGGAAACAAGCTTTGTATATATATGAAAAAGGCATTGTTTTTTATGCTTCGCATATATAAATTTAAATTAAATTCCAAAGATAATATTTTTTTTGTTAATTGAATCAATATAACCTAATGTGAACGCTTGCCTATGTAGTTATAGCATATACTCTTCCTTTACGGAAAATGCCCCGCCCGACTCCTAAAAAAGAAAAAACAAATTTCTCCAAAAAAGGCATAGTTTTGTCGTTCACTAAAAACAATTTACTATATCCGTTTTTTTCTTTAAAAACATGTTTTTTTAAAAAAAACAAATAAATAAAGAATCTTTTCACTGTATATGATAAATGACAATACACGGGAAAAAAATATCCTCCAAATTTTTTAATCGACTTTTTGACTGTTTATGAGTAATATCCTCCAAACTTTTGAATCCACTTCGTGACTGTTAGTGATTTTGATTGAAATGAGATATTTTTTATTTAAAATTATTTAAAAAAAAAAATAAATACATTAATTTTTCAAAATTACTTTTGTTTTGAAATGTATTGAAAAACACATGGACACCAGCTGTAGGAAGTGGAGTCCACCGCAGAAACAAAGCTGACTTGAATTGTCTGAAATACAACAACAGACCTTGAGCTTTTTAAAGCAGCCATGACACCCTCTATGAGCTTTCCAATTAACCCTGGTAAAGTAAATTTGCCACATACTTAAGTTTTCAACATTATACACACACACACACACACACACACACACACACAGTAATACATGAATTATTGGTTTAATCATCTTGTCCATTACTCATCTTTTGACATCTCATTCCACCACCTTTGTATATCTTCCAAGGTGTGAATCGTTGCCAGGTGCTCTAGATTTCAATATCTATTGTAACTTCTGCTTGGATGCATATATTTATTAACTTCCTTGGTCAGTTGGTCATTTTCTATATTAGTTTGCTTGTAGTGATAGGTAGAAGGGAGAGAGCCCGTACTCACTGCTCTGGTGGGTTGATTATACGAGATGATGATGATGAAGCTGAATTTTGAATCAGAGGAAAGTTTTGATATCCATTGCCTTCAGGTTTGCTGAGAACCTAGGAAATGTGACAGAATTCAGAGGTTCTATGTATTGAAGTCGTTGATGTTTAGTATACAAGCGGAGTGGTTGGGTAGCTAGAATTAATGCGCTTGTCTCATAGGCTCCATATTGCTAACAATGCTGTCAATAAATATACACGTGCCTGATTCGCTTGAGAAAACAAACGGGGGTTTCATAATATCAAGAATTGGCCTCAATTTTAAGCATTGTATGAAGGATACTAAGAAATATTGCTTATATGCTACTGTTTAAACTTCTCTTGGTGATTATGCATGAGCGTGTGATTGAGTATACTGTGGAAATTAAAAGTGAGAACAGCCATTTTGTTTAGCTCAGGCAACTTTCCTGTTCTTCGCGCATAAACAATGGTATGTCTGTCGTCATTAGTGCCTGTTAATACACTCTTAACTCCTTTAATTGCTGCTCGAAGCAGAATCAAAGAATCTAGTTCAACAATTGACCTGAGTTCCTATACTTTCTTTTATTCCTCTGAACAGAGCGATGGATTTTGGTGTGGATTCCTTACTGCACTGGGAGCCTGACTTCTTGTTCACATGTTTGCAGACTCGAAAGACTTTTGCCCTGATGAGACCTCACTTTTAGTTCATACGTTAGTTACTGTTGTATCTTGTTTTCCATTTTCTTCTTTTGTTTGTGTTAAATTCTCTTTTAGTTAATGAAAGGCAGAAGATATTTTCACAGGATCTTTTCGTATGCTCTCATAACTAGTTTACTGAGAATCCTTGATGAAGCCTTCACTTAGGTGCTGATGGATTAACAGGCTCCATAAATTTTGATACAAACTCTACAGGTCAAAGGTGCCAAGTCGGGACCTTTTACCAAGAAAAATAAAGTGTTTAAATATAAAATTAACTCATAACTCATTAATCCAGGTTTTGGGCTAAAAGTTGTGTTGTTAGAACTAACACGTAGGCGCGAGACCAGGTGATTCCCCATATCTGAGTAGTGGGGCCTGTCTTGTCTTCTGATGATTTATCAAAGGAAGAAACTCGTGGTGGAGGATAGGCAAGTACTCTTTTCTATACAATTTACCGATTCACGATTGACTGCACTATTTATCAGATACGATATTGTCGAATCAACAAGGATAGTGAAGCGGGAAAAACGCACAGTCCTATCCTGTTAAACGGCGTGTTTACGAGTGTTTTTTCTTTTTTAACTATTTTTTAAATACATTTCACTTTAAAAATATCAAATTAGTTTTATTATCATGGCTACAATCAATGCACGTGTTTCTATATTTGTATGTCACGCGCGCACCATATATATATTACAGCATGAATCACGAGCTAGCAACGACACGATTATGAGAAACAACACCCGTATATTTTTCTTCTAATGATGTCAGCGTCTACATCATATATATATATATATATATATATATATATATTAGAAAATAGTTTTTATATATTTTTCAGTTATTTCGATGTGTTATATAAAAAAATTAAATAATATTAATAATGATTTAATATATTGTTAAATAAAAAATAGTAAAAGAAAATATAAATGATAATTGCTGACTCATGAAATCAAGGTTGTCAATATCGTTCCGGTCGCCTTTCCGGTTTTTCTATTGGTACGGAATGTTCCGGTTTTGGAGCGTTTCGGCGTGCCATTTCGGGATTGTACTGTTCATATATATATATATATATATAAAATTAAAATTTTAATTTATCAAAGTATAATTTTATTCAAGTTAAACTAATTTTAAATTATACAATACAAATATAAAATCAAACAAACTTAATCTCAAAATTAGAAACACAACAATAGGTTAATCAAAATAATTTTAAACATAATCTCTAATAAAAAAAAAAAGATTTTGAGGTCGGAACGGTACCGGAACGTTCCGGCCGGTATTTGACAGAAATTTCTAGAACGAACATAAATTTAGACCGAGATAAAAACAACACCATTTTATCTCAGTTTTCTTAATAATACAAAATATTCTGACCATTTCAACCAGAACAAAATGAAATTAATAACCTTGAAACTACACTTTCATGCCGACTAAGGTTGGTCTGTAATGAGTAATGACACCGTATCCTTAACGTCTCTGTGCACCTGTAATCAGTGGTAATTTGTACCCTGTTTGACGTAACCATACACAAAAGTAGTCCAGAATTTGTCCTCCGTTTGGAAAATATTTAAAATAAAAATAAAAATTTTTATTTTAAATTGAAAAAAATTAATATTTTTAAATTATTTTCTAATATAAAAAATAATTTTATAAAAATTAAAAAAAATATTATTTTAATATATTTTTAAACAAAAAAAAAACACTTTAAAAAACAAATTCAGTCAAAAAAAAAAATTCATTTAACACCAACTCAATTAACCTAAAACATTTACATAAGATTTGACCTAAAAGCCCACGGTGATCAGCCGAGTTTCACCGAGTTATTGATATTCTGATTCAACTTGAAATTCAAACCCAGAACAGAACGGGTCAACCCGCCATACCAAAGTCAGTAAACAACGACGCAGAGAATTGAACTAAGTCATTTTTGGTTTAGTTTCGCACTTGGTCTTCGACTCCGTCTTGACGGTGCTAAACAAAACAACCACATACAACTAAAAACTGATATATTCACAACTAAATCTCGCATCAAAACTGAGAATAGGAAAACAAAAAACAAATTGGGCAGAAGGACTGGGTGAATCTACACTAGGAGATAATTTTAAGGATGTATGGACAATAAACCAGGTTGTATGACCAGTACAGCGTGCAAATACTGGAGCATCCCATCTCATATCTTGGGTTGTACGATCATGAAAATTGCTGGCTAGCTACTGTTGGAGAAGCCCTCTTGCTCTTCTATGGAATGGCCGTGTCCTTGTGATTTCCGAAGCCGAGAAATTCGTTTTCTATGACCACGGCCCTGTTTGTGCTGTTCCCACTCATGATCTCCTCTAAGAACTCTATTTCCACAAGCCTAACAGCATCAAAGGCGCAAGAAAGTATATTTTTTAGATTCAAGCACCAGCCGACGTGGACAATAAAAGTAAACAAGTCAAAATTAAGAAAAAAGGATAATTCTTCAAGTACTTCGACACATGCAAACCTTGCAAATGTATTGAGTCCACAATTTCCTCTCTACTGATTTCATTCCACTACCAGCATGCGTTCCCAAATCAGGCACTGCACTCCTCTTCTCGGTTAGAAAAGCTCTGATAACATTCACTGCAGTGCCAACAACTTGTCCAGCCCACAATTCATCTGATCTGCCTGAAACATGAGAGTACCCGAGTGATTTAGCAAAGTACCTTGTTAAGTATCATGCTATGAGAAGGGATGAAACAACTAGGACCTGGAAAGGCTTACATGATATAAATTTTGTTGAATCAACATAATGTATGTTCCATCCAAAGAATGTTTGAAGCCGAGTAAGCCTCCTCTTCTGTAAAGCAACAATATTTAAATCACTCAAGTCTTTGAGTTGACCATAAAACATGAAGTTACATATGATGGACACAGTGAACACATTTAATAGAGAATGAGGTTGCACCAATAGCAATTTAATGAATGGTTTGGGTAAAAATATGATAAAGGATTTAGGTGCTGCTTGTGCATTCAAGAGGTCCAACTTTTGCATGTACAGTCACAAACATAAGCACACGTACAGTATAAGCAATGATATAAACAGAAGAAACTGTTTCTGAAGTGTGAAAAATATTGAAATGTCAGATATGATCTTTAACACAAGTGTTTGTCTGGCAAAGACAAGTAGATAATACGAGACAATACAGACTTACTTGTACACGAACAAGTCTTCTGGTGTTTGCTTTTACTTTGTCAATAGCTTCTGCCAGCAGAGTTTTAAGTTGGTTATCATCGGAGGAATGGAGGATTTCCCTCATATTATCTTTCAACAGCTTCACATCCTTGATTTTTGACTGCACAAAGAGAGATCCTGTAGAGTCATGTCCTTTTTCCTTTGACATGAAAACCCTCAGAAAAGTATCAAATTCCCGCACACCGATGGCTTGCCGCAAACCTCGAGTATAATCCGCATTATAATTGTAAACCTCAAAGACTTCACCAAGTAATCCAGCATCTATCATGCTATCTACCCTTTGTTCCACATACCGGTCCAGTACTGGGATATCAGCATCAACACATATAAAACAGCATTGGAACTTAAAATTATCCATGCAGCCCCAATTCTGCCCTGCCAAAACCCAGATGTTACAAATTTTAAGAGCATGCAGGTAAGAACAGTTTCATTTCTACAACTCTATTTGTGAAGCTTCAATCCCAACAGTTAGAATTGGCTTTGATGGATCCAAATCCCATTCTGTTCTATGAGGTAACATGCTAAACCTAAGCAGCTGTGACATTAGTTTCATTCCTACTGGGAAAAGTTTCTAATTCTATCTAGATCCAGAAAATCTCAGTAAGGGATACAGATACTTGCAGCAACCATTCTTCTTCAAGTAATATATATTGCATTTCTAATTTTTCCAATGTTCAGATGCATGCCAAGACATCGAGTAGCCAAAGTGTCAAGAGTTTTGTTAAATCATGCAAGGTCAAACTACGAGCAAAACAGCAATTTAACATGATGGCCTAAAGGCCTCAAATATAAGATGTGTAAAAATTACAATAACAAAAATAAATCCAGAGAAAAATAATATGTAAATTGAGAAACGCAAAAAACTTTAGGGGACATCTATTTTACTATATAGGGATATAGCACTAAAAGGTTGTCAATTCCATTCCATTTTGGACAAAATTGTCAGTATACCCCGTACCATTTCAAAAAACAAAACAAAGTGGAACAAGTTTCATCTTGTTTAGGATCTCGGATCATTCCAGATTTCTCAACCCAAATTATGGCTGAGATGCTTCGGGTTTACTTCATCTGCTCCACTACAGATAAAAGTTTGACAAAATCAGCAAAACTTTGATGTTTTTGACTCACTAGCAAGATGATAAAGACAGGCATTTTATTTTTTGAACTAATCAGACAATATCGTCATTTAGCCAGGAACTTTACCATCCACACAGACCATATACACTCCAAAAACCTAGCTGCTGAAAGGAAGTCTAACTAGAGAAAGAATGGGAGAGAAGAAGAAAGCCAAGGCAGTAATAGTAGGAGGGAGCATAGGAGGGCTGTCATGTGCACATGCCCTCATTTCAGCTGGATGGGATGTTGTGGTGCTTGAGAAATCAAGCCGGCCTCCTAAAGGGAGGTGCTGGCCTCGCACTTGACGGACAGGCTATTAACATTATTGAGTCCTGGCTCCCCAGCCTCAGCTTCTCTACCAGACCACTTTGCCTCTAACAGTTGATCAGGTTTGCAAAAAATCTTAGTCCCTTTTTTACCTTTCCTTAATCCATCTTTTTCACAGATTTTCCTCCTGTTGAAATTAATTAAAAATTATTTGTTCTTATGCCAGTCAACTGAGATCGAATTTCACTAGAATAGAGGAATTAAATCCTGAGAAGGAGTTTCACCCTAGCTTACTAGACCTTATGTAAGGAAACTGGGATCAAATTCTTGTGTTTATAGGGGGGGAGGGATTCCTTAAAGGGAAGCACCTCATCAGTTGCACAGCAATACTGAATGGCACCAGTAACTTTTCCTTCCTGGACTTTTTGTTATATTATAGAATCAAACAGCAGATGGAAAATAGGAAGTCGGTAGGTTATTAAAAAGAGATGACGGTTTCAATTTCAGATCTGCACACTGGGCAGATCTTCATGGTCTTGTACAGTTAGCAGAATACCAAAATGCTCCAGAACCAAAATTTATTGTTCCAAAAAGAAAAACAGAATGTTAACTGGAATGGAATTGACAACCTTAGGTGAATTGAAAATGTGCAGGTAGCACGCCATCTAAATTTTAAAAACAAGTATTGATAAATAACTGCCCACATACAAGACAGTTGTTTTTCCAAAATAATGATGGTTTTCTTTTCCGGTATAAAATATCTGAAATATAATGAGAAAATGAATGATCAAGTTGAATGGTGCAGCCAACAGGTTTGGATTGACATTTAGCAGCTGTTTATAACAAGAACAAATGTGATTGTATGAATATATATTTAGTAGGTTATTACAAACCTCTGCAGCCTTTCCCTGATAAAGTTTGCTGGGGAGGATACCAGAGCGAGCATACAAATTAAGGTACTGATTGATCTGTATAGAAAACCAGATTTAGTGATATGTAGAAAAAAAAAGTCACTACCATATATTTCTTGACTAATTTGTAGATGATGCAGCTGGGAGATGCCAAACTTACAATAAAAATGTTCAAATAAATTTATCAGTCCTCCATGGAGTAGACATCTTGTTCATGCATGATATATTTTCTCAGTAAGACAATTCATCTAGGTAAAAAGAAGATGGAGTAGACAGAATAGCAACAAAAAAAATCCATTGTGGCACAACAATTAAGCCCACGAAACAAGACAACTACAAAAATTGTAATCTCAATACAATTTTCAAGGGCTGCACAAAAGCAACAAGTTGGAATCCCAACCTTTCTTTGGTTATTTGGATGGAGTCTGTTTGCTGCAACAGGATCAAGTTCTTTAAGATAATCATAGCTATAATTAAAACTCTCTCTCCCAGAGCCAGGGGCATGATCAGCCTGCTCATCACCTGTTAACATACATCAATCTCATTTAAAGTGCTAATTAATGCAGTTTAAGCCAATAGAGTTGGTGTATACCAGAAGGATGATTCAGAAAGCTTTCGTACAAATCATTTGTTGTGTCATCTAGAAGGAATGGACTTACAAGAGCCTGAACCCAGAAAATAAATGGAAAAGAGTGAAAATCAGCACAGCAGTTTTAAAAAAGAAAATGGAAATGCAACAGATGACAACTTGTAATGTGAATATACTAAAAGAGACAAGTCTCTTCCTGGTCAGACCAGAAAGCTCCTTGCCAGGGAATAAAAGAAAGAAAGAAAGAACGGCCTCAATGCTAGACCTTAAATGACACTGCAAACATCATTACCTGGATATAGTAATTTGTACCTCCAACAATAACTGGCAAGCAATTGCGAGGCAGAATTTCATTGATGATCTGAAATATAATAAACTCAATCAAATTAAAGCATGCACATGATCATTTATGTGGTGTTTGGGAGTGCGTTTGGGAAACGCTTTTGAAAAAAATTGAAAATTTTTTATTTTTATTTTTTACTTTAAATTAAATTTGGTGTTTTCAAATCATTTTTGTGTGCTAATGTCAAAAATGATTTTCAAAAAATAAAAAAACATCATTTTGATGTATTTTTTTAACAAAAAACATTTTCAAAAACAGCCTCAACCACACTCCCAAATAGACACTTAAAATAATGAGAAATAACTCATTATTACAAATGATTGAGTCAATACAAATGGTTGTGTTTGTGATAACTGGGACTCGGCATTTATTATCATTTGACAACTACTTGAGTTAGCAAGGCCAAAAGGATTGCTACATAGCTTAACCATATAGCACCATTACTTTTTAGCCAGGAAATAAATGGGAATTAGAATGGCTCTATTGACTGTTAGTACCATGAAGCCACTTATTGCATTATTAGTAGCTATAATAAAGGCCATGAAAATCCCAAAACCCCCACAACATTTTAAAAAGTATCTGCATTTACAAACTTTGAGAACCTATATGGCATATGCACAGTGCCGATTGCTCAAGAAGCGGGTAAAAGCTAACTCACAGGAATAGCAGAATCCCGAAAGTCCTTTGCAGTGAATTCCAAATTTGGATTTACTGTTCCCAAGAGATGATGTGGAACTCCTGCATCCATTCACAAAATCATAAAACAAATAAATAGTATCGAAAAACTTCTATGAAAATGAAGACTGTTTTGAGGAAAAAATAAAGAAAGAAAAAACCCAATTTCCACTACTTAAGAAAAGAAAGAACTGCATGAACAAGGAAACAGAACTCGTGGGCAAGACCAATGGTTGTTTGAAGATTATAACATAATCCAAAAGTCAGTGAGCATCTAAAAATAGAGACCCTTTACATTGCTCGACCAATAAGTTATCTATATTATCCTAATTTTGTAGACAATAACCTATATGCTGAGTACACGCTCCCTCCCTTGTCTAAAATATAAAAATGTTCATTCTGAGCATTTGAAATCATCACATTCACAGTCATAAACTCTACACCCTCTAAGTTCTTTCTCTCCCATGCATTCTAAGTAGTTTCGAACCTGGCCTAGCCTCTACACAGCCACAAAGGTTTGAAATTTTGTACGATACTCGTGGTTGCCCCGGATTTTCAAGGAATCATACATATGATGCAAGATTATATCAATTTACAGAAATAACTAAATGGAAAAGTGAACTTCTAGAGTATCTCTGCCAGAATACTGATCCTTGATTCAAGAGACGACGAAGACGGTGAGTGTAGTTAAAGCTATTTTTTTTTACTTAAGTTTGCTAACACATTACCAAATAAGTAAAAAATAAAAAAAATCTTTGCTTTAGTCATTTTCATCAACAAAGTTGGCTAATTTATTGCCAAACCTCTGTGACAGTCTTTTATTTTTTACGAACCAAAACCCATCAGAACATTTTGATTATAAGTGGAAATAAAACATCCATATAATACTTGTTTGTAGAGTATACAGTGTGTGTAAAGATCGCCACTTTTATATAGAAGTCGTAAGCACAACATATATTAACATGTAGAAAGAGAAAGAGAACAGACCTTCTTGATCAGAGAAGGGAACTTTGTTGGTGAGAACATCAAGACCACTGTATACCTGCATCGAATCAGCGTTGATGATTTCAACGGGGAAGTGGGCTGCTAAATCAATGGCTAGTTTCGATTTTCCAGAACCAGTTGGACCCATTATTACTACCACCTTCGGCTTCTCTTCTTTTTCTTCTTTTCTTGTAACTGTTGGCCTCCCACCACCATCGGTGTTGCTAGGGTTTTGCAGAGCTTCCTCGGCCGCACTGTCACTCTCCATTTCCCTCTCCGTGCCTCTCTCGGAGAGAAGCCTAGCGGTTCACGACATGTTAATCAATATGTCATATAAAATCTGTAATGGGTGGGCTGATGTGTCTCTTGGGCCTTATTAAATAATCACCATTGAGCATAAGTCCTCTGGTCTTTACCAACAACAATAAGGTTTGGGCCTAAACTAAAAAACATTTGGGCCCGTTATAGCAGCACCTTCGTGAGATGATTCGCATATCGGACATTTTATCACCATATATGTACATGATCTTATATTTGGAATAAATTACATAAGATGGAATTATTTATATTATTCGGTAGAGAATTTTCATTATACCCAACACTAGATAGAACATTGAGCATCCGACGTGCTGTCTACATAGTTGTAAATCCGATTTAGTTTAGTTAATTCAAAATTTAATTTTGATTGAATTTTTAATTGAATCAAATAATATATTAATTTGACAACTTATTATGATTTTTGTGACCGATTTACCGAGTAAGGTTGATATCCAGAAAAAATAAAAATAAAATGAAATAACATTAGATAATGCATTAATCTTGTTAAGGGTTTGACTTGAAAAATAAGTTAGGCTATATATAACAACTATATATTGCTGTGGATACGAGTATATAATCCATAAATTATCCGATGATAAATCATGATGGATCGACTATGAATAAATTAATATATTTGGGATTTTACAGTTGCATAATTGATATAGCCCAACTTTGATGTCCATGATATTTTTCACATCAACTTAGAGGTATTTATCATTGTATTTCAAAAATATTTTTGAAAATTTTTAATTTTTATTTTAATTTTAAATAAAAAAAATATTTTTATATCATTTTAATATATTATTATCAAAAAATAATTTTTAAAAACTAAAAAATATTATATTAATATATTTATAAATAAAAATTCCTTCTAGAAACAAACACAGATACAATCTTAAACAGTTACATAGAACTCGAAGTGCAGTCCGAAACAGGCACTTAGAACTTGAAGTGCAGAATTAGTTTTTGAACCGCTGTGTGGCTGGATGGCGGCAAAAAAGTCTAAACGTGGTGGCACGTCAATTTGATGATTTTAACAGTTGGCATGTCACTGCTACAATTAAGAAATCTTACAGACATATCTTGAATTTGACTACAAGAACGACAAGGTCCAGATTTGACACGTGAGGAGTACCCAACCTCTATGGCGGGTACTTCAGCCCTGTATGTTAAAAAAAAACTGTCCACGAAAAACCCACTAAAAATCTCAAATAAAAACCATAGAAATCACAAGATATACACCAAACTCGAAATAAAAGGCATAGAATGGCTGGCAATTGCTGGAGTGTCTGCAAGAGTTCAGGGCAGAGCTTCGATATTTCTGCTCAGTTCCTCGAGTTTCTTCATCCTTAGTTTCTCACTCTCACCCACCAGCTGACCAACCAGTTGACACAAAAAGAAATAAAAAAATATTAGCAGAATTAAAAAATGAGAATTAGCTAATTAAACATCAATTAAGTATTGTATGGCCTGATATAATACTTAATTACCTCCATTAATTTGGAAACAAGCTGAGCTTTTTCCTTGCTCTTGTCATTAAAAGCTTCAAGGGCTTCTTTGTATTCTCTCTCCTGCAATCATGTAAACTTTTGAGGGAATACTGACATCTCTTGCTCCAATGCATAATTAACTACTAATGGATATTCTGGATCAAAGTTAATTAATAAATATCTAATTTTTTTTTCTATGAAAACATAAATATGTAATTAAATTATTATCTGATAATATAGAATAATAAACATTGGATGGCCTGACTTGCAAGCTTTCTCATATTTCCCTTGATAATTACCTAATCAGCTTCATGATTATCGGGTAATTTTTTATTAAAATGATATTATTTATTTTTCTGATGATTTTTTTATAAAACTAGCTCAATTAGAGGAGCTGATGAAAATCTAACCAAATCAATTAAGTTTTATCATCTCAATCTTTTTTTATACTCTAGTTTAACTTAAATCTCAACCTAATAATAGTAGACTTTTCAAATTAACCCATCAAATTAGATTGCAATTAAAGAACTATATATATATATATATATATATATATATATATATATATATATATATATCACGGCAAAGGAAGAGATGAGGAAACAAGCCAGAATTTTAATTTCACCTTCTTCTGACAACTCAGGCCTAGAGGCTTCAGCTCTCGGTTTACTGTGTCAATCCTCTTACGTACCATCGAAACTTCCTTCCTCATTGGATCCGTCAGAGCTTCAAGCTCCTAAAATATTTTATTTTCTTTTAAAAATCCACAACAATAATCTCCCAGCACAAAAAAAAGACTCTAGCAGATATAATCAGCTTGCAAGTATATGATAGTGGAAATTTACTATATCTTCATTACAGAAATATATTTTTTATTGAATTATGAAGACGCAAAGAGTGAAACAAGAAAAATTATATATTATCACGATGGTAGGCTTACTTCACGAATTTCCGCTAAACGTTTAGTTGCTTCTTCCGCACGTCCTAAGTGAGCATGAACTTTGTCTCTGACTTCCGTCTTCCTCTTCTCAATCTCTTCTTCCTTTGCCCTAAACACGGCCAGTGCTGACCTTGATATCTCATCATCCTTGTCATCCCTTAACAACGGGCTTTCATTGTAATTACTGATAACACCCGAGTTCTTCGATTTGATCTGCATCTGTGACATTTGCTGTTCAGATATTGGTTTTTGTGTTGTCATTTTTAGCCTCTCTCTCTCTCTCTCTCTCTCTCTTCTTTGCTCTTTTTTCTCTTCGGTATGATTGCTTTCTTTCTCTTGTTGCAGGTAGTTTATAAGCAAAAGCTGGCTTTAATGGTGTGATACCACCTTGCTTACTTTACAACAAAACAAAATACTAAATGACCCATTTGCCTAATCACCTTTAATCATGAAGGTAAACAGAGGGTTTCATCTTTGTTGAATGAAGACTTAACTTTGAAATATCCTCTTAACCTTCCTTTCAGCTTTACTCAAAATGAACATGATCACAAATCATGGTATTCATATATTTTGCGAGTGTTTCTGGTATTTTTTTTTCTTTTCAATTTATATGGGCAAATATATATTGAAAGAATGACTTAGATGGGTCTCCTTTGATGGATGGATATTTTCTCAAGTCGGTTAAATTTATTTTAGCTAGATACAATTAATTTAGAGGTGTTATAAAAAATTAAAAAAAATACTTTTATTTTTTATTTTAAAATAAAAAAATATTATTTTTATATTATTTTCATTTGATGATATAAAAATTAGTTTTAAAAATATAAAAAAATATATATTATTTTAATTTATTTCTAAACAAAAAAATATTTTTAAAAACAACAGGTATACTCCAAAGCAGAGATATAGTGTTCATGCATATGCTAACGTACAAGACAAATACACTTACTTGTTTTTGGCGCAGGACATGCATAAAAGTCTTACCATGTCTTAAAGGTTAATGTCAAATGATAGTAGATTAGTTGCACGATACGGCATCGTTATCAAGTATATACACGTTCGAAGAAATAGAGGGTACTATCATAGGCAATCGATTAATTTAATTTCCAGCTCTTATGCATGACAATCTTAATTATGCAGATATGATGTGATTAGGTTAAAATTTGGTTGAAGGGTCTTCAAATACAGGTAAATCTTCCATTTTCACTTGAAGATGGGTGCTTTGGGAGGAAGTTTTGTCTGTGGAGTGGACAGTAAGAGCTCACCTACGCTATACATATTATTGAGAGCCTTAGGGGACAAGACAGGGTAGAAGAGATTGGCAGAGCTTGCTTGCCAACCAAGAATCTTGGCCTTAACACTTGTAATCTTTTTGGTCTCCTGTGTTTTTTATTGCTTGGGATATCGATGGCTTAGCAGCTACAATGCCCATCTGCTGCAAATTTTGATCAGCAGATTCTTTGGCGATTGTCCGGCGACTTTGTCATTAGATTCTTTGGCGATTGTCCGGCGACTTTGTCATTTGTTTTGAAATTTCAAAACAGAAAAGAAATGCAAGCCATCGTGGTTGTGATCAGGGATATCAGTTTGTTGGACAAACCTTAAGAAAAAGCCCCCGAACTTCACTGGTAGTATGGATTTTACCCTTGACAGAGTTGCTGCAAGACAATTTCGATAAATAACGCAGCTGGGCCTTCTATTAAGCTCTTCATAAAAAAAACACAAAGTCAAGTTATCTGCAAAATGATGTGGTTTTATTTTTCAAGAAGGAAAAATGTGTCAGGAATTCATGATCAAATATGGACGGAAGGGATGAGATTGGTATGGAAACTTATTTGGAAGCAAAATCAAGACTGCCTATATAAACGGGGGGCTATTTTTTAGGTTTTATATTTTCTCTTTCGTTACCTTTAATTTAAATGTAGGGACTGGGGACAGGACCATAAGTTGATAATTCAGTACATAGGAAAGCATCAGCATTTGATGGCCATGACTTTCCAGCTGATGATGTTCCTGGTTGTCATTTCAATTATCCCACTTTTCATTTTGTTTTCTTAATTATGATGCTGCTTAGGCCCACATTGATTTTATGCTCAGCAAATTCAACAGCCAACTGCCAACACTACGTTCTATCTTTAAGAACTCGAAAAGTTCAGAAGATTGCATGGTGTCCAAAATGTCTAAATGATAAGCTTGATGTAAGCTTTTTCTTGCCAAGTTATGGGGTGTTTCCAGAAAGTAGAACTTTTGAGTTTTGGTTGGCCTTGTGGTACGACGCCGGTTAAACCTGCTTGTTGTAAGATATATACTCTACTGGCAATGGAAATGATTTTTTTTTCCTGCTTTAAATAAAATATTTCAATCCTTGTAAAACCCTAATCTTTGTATCTGGGAAACAACGAAGTTTTCACAGTGAATCGAAAAGAACTCCCACAATTTTTTCTCGAAAATTTCCCATTTCCAAACGAACCATGCAGCTAAAATATTAAACAAGATCCAAATTTTGAAATCTCGTGAAAAAATCATTTCATTTCTCTATTGAATTCTGACGTGATCCATTGTTTGAAGTGTGAGGCTTGGAAAGGGTTGCAGATCTTGGAGGGAATGAGATCAATGTTACTCCTATGCTCTGGGCCCATCTTTTAGCCTGAAGCAGACACGACCGAAAATGGGCGAGGCCCATGTAGCTTACTGACACCCGATGACCAACGAAAGTGCCAGTCCAATGGGACTTTCTTTTTTTTACTTTTTTTATTAAAAAAAAAAGAGTAATTATTTAATTGCTTCAGCACACTTTTTCTTTGTTTTCTCACGTGAAAAACAATTTTTAAAGGTATTTTTAATCTTCCATGCTTCACATATTTTTTCAAGCATCAAATGTATTAACCTACACGCAGCTCATCCCATGATCCTTTTATAACAGTGAAATTTGAGTTAACATAATTATTTTCTTGTGACAAGCAGGAGATAGATTTTTAGATTTGAAAGATTTGTAGCCTATTATGTTGAGAAATCATTCTGTATTTCAAAAGCATCATCAGTGTAAATGATATTATTTGCAGTCTCTATTGAAACAAAATTGAGTAACCATAAAAGAACTATATTATTGCAACGAGTCCATGTCAAACCTTAAGAATCATAAAGATTGATGGCGAAGGCAAAGTGCCATTAACAAAACTAAGTTTGTTTTTGGTTGATAAAGCTATCACCATCACTATCACCATTATTTTTTTTCATGAATTGTAATTCTCACCATTGAGTGACTTTAAACCAATCATAGCTCTAGGATTGTTACCATGATGCAAGAAGAAGGTATTAGAAGAATCCATTTCTAATGTGGGTTGGTATTTTCAATCATTGCTAATAAAGAACTAATGAAGATGATGAAAATAATCCTTCAAAGAAATTGCTCTAATACCATAATGGAATAGCAAAGAGAAGAAAAAAAATATGAGTTGAATGATATTCACTACACTCCTTGCAATCAATTATTACATTGTTTATATATGCTAATTTTGTTAAGCATGGATACTCAATCAATAATTAATGGAATAATTGATTATTGTTTAATAGCTAACTAGTTCTTCTAACAGCTTTAACAAACTCTAACAATTTTAACAAACTCCAACTTCTGCATAGTTGTTTGTTGGAGACGTCAACTTAAAGATTGCAAGATTGTTGTATGAGTTTATGGTTAAAGCCGGAGATTGCACTGTTGTAGTTTTTGGTGATTTTTTTGTGCCTGTACATTCACTGTTGTAGTTGTTGGTTTCAACATGGAAGAGCTGCATGTAAGTCAATAGAATGAAAATCTTATACATAAAGTAAATAAATCTTTTTAGTGCACCAACTAAACTCATAGTTTAAAATTCTCACATATACAAAAACCTCTTATCAAAAGTTTTTATATGTTTATGTATATATGTGTGTGTGTCTCCTCTTCTCCCTCATTTTTGCTCAAAATTCTGAAATTAATGTTGTGATTTGAAGGATGACTAATTTTATATATATATATATATATATATATATATGTGTGTGTGTGTGTGTGCGTGTGTGTGTGCGCGCGCGCTCTAATCTTGTCCCTTCTAATTAAATCTATATTTTCCCATGTTATAATTTACAGGACATAAATCAAATATAGTGGGAAAACTAATTCTTTCATAAATCAAATATAGTGGAAAAACTAATTCTTTCACGTTCATTTAAATCGTCAGTTTCATCATACTTGGTCTATTCAATTCAAAATAAATTAGAATACAACCATATCAATAAAAACATAATTATTTATCATCCTCTTCTCCCTCATTTTTGCTCAAAATTATGAAATTAATGTTGTGATTTGAAGGATGACTAATTATTTAACAGCATATTTAGAGTATCAGCAATTCATTATAAATATTAAATTTAACTTTATTTGATTGGTTGGCCCAAAAAACTCATATTAAAAATCTAATATTTTCAATAAAATAAATCTTACTTTACGAAATCCAATCCACTCTCTTAATCAAACGAAAACACGTCTACGTGAGATCGAAAGACTCGTATCCAATCCGGGGTCAGCCAGTGTCACTCAAATTAACCAACCGTCATAAAATCCACTGGACACGTCCACACCGTATTCCCATCTCACCACCGTTAAAAAACCAAAGGGTGTAGCCTTAAATTATCCAGGACAAGAAAAACCATAGCACAGCAAACCTCAAAATCTCTCTCTTCAGTCAAGAAACCCTGAATTTCTTTCAATTCTGAAAATGAAAAATCCTCTCAACCCACACCATCGTTTCTCTTTGCTGTTGGTTTTTTCCTCTCGGTCAAGAAATCCAGTAAATAAAACAGCTCTTTTTTTTAATATATGTCGCTAAAAGCCTCCTTTTTCAACGAGACATCAACGACACAGCAATGTTTACATCAGTAG
Organism: Salix dunnii; assembly: GCA_015731905.1. NCBI lineage: Eukaryota > Viridiplantae > Streptophyta > Magnoliopsida > Malpighiales > Salicaceae > Salix > Salix dunnii. Next base: position 9,622,317 of record CM027667.1, on the reverse strand, counting down.
ACCTTTGTCTCCACCACGGAAGACGACACGTTGTGGTATAAGAGACCGTCAGTTTGAAGAAAACCGCCGGGTTTCTCATGCTTATCAGCCTCGAAGTCAGGCGAGGAGAGAGAACCAACAACATGGCGATGTCAGGAAATGGGAAGAAGTCGAAGGAAACAGGCGGTTTTCACGTTATTATATGTCTCGAAGTCCGGTTTGGTCGGAGCAACACCGGTCTGGACAGGCTGGGAGAGGATACCAAAAGCATGGCTATGTGAGAACTCGAACCCCGCCTCGAAAGCAGGATGAAATCCAAGGGAACAGGAAGTTTTCACGTTCTCACCAGTCTCGAAGTCTTGTTTACGCCGAACCACCCAGGTCTAGACAGGATGGGAGAACACCAACAGCATTGCGATGTGATAACTCGAACCCAGCCTCGAAAGCAGGATGAAATCGAAGGGAACTGCCGGTTTTCACTTTCTCTCTGGTCTCGAAGTCCGGTTTGGGCTGAACTACACAGGTCTAGACAGGATGGGAGAGAACACCAACAGCATGGCGTAGTCATGCAGGACTCGGTTTCCACTTTGGAATATTGAAGAAAGAGCAACAGTCATGCGGTCTTCTGGTCTAAATCAGCCAGTTGAACCGGACCGATTGGCTTCGGTACATTGGAGAGAGGGTGATTGGCGGTTTAATGAAGAGAGAGGTGAGGATCTGGAGAAACTGTCACAATTTCGCGAGTCTTTTGTTGAAGAAAGGATCAAGCCTTAAAAAGTTTCGATGGGACAATTTACTAGCACGGGAAAACAAACCCAAGAATGCAAGTGCTTTTTTTGCTGATCCCAAGAAATTCCAATGATGCATGTTGTTTGTGTTTCAAGGCATCTTTCTTCCTTTTATGTGATGCATTGCCTTCTGTCCTCTTTCTTTCTTGTGTTCACTTCCTTACGATCATTGCAGGTATGGGTTTTGGTCAAGGGATGACCAGCATCTGCCGTGGTAAAGCTGCATATCAGAGTACTTTGGCGGTCATCTTTGGTCGGATTTTGTCTGGGCTTCAAAGAGCCGTGAGGCTGCACAAGCTTTATGCTGAGAGCAATAATGGAAGGACTAAGTTCCAGAAAATTGGTCCGCACGGGAGTCTGCAAACTCATGGAGTGCCATAAAACACAAAAGAAAATGTTCTTTATTGCTATTTGGGAATTTCAAATGATCTGGATAAACTCGATTTTCACACCGAAAAACGATGTGTTGTGAAGAGCAAGGAGATAAAGGCTGTTGCAGTTTTTTCTCAAAACACTGAATGAGGCAATCTGATCTGTATAAAATAGGGCATAAGTAAATAGTCAGGTTTTCTGCCCTTTTGATTTCTGTTCGGTACAAACTACAAATACAACTGATTTGGCTGTTGTTCTTTTCTTGGCAAAGTACTGGATGTATAGTTCTTGACTGGATGTTCATCTCGATTGTAGACAAGGTTAATGGTTTGTCTAATCACTTAATTATAATATGAACTAAATTCCCATGTTTAGTGCAGCCTTTTTTATGTTAATAACAACAAAGCAAAGATCGCACTTTGTAACTTCAACATCTCTCGTTCGTTATTCTGAGTTAAAGCAATTCAATGTCATCCGGCATCAGCTTATGTACAATTGGGTTGGAAAAGGATAGGAAGGAGAGAGATTAAAAACAACTGATACGTGTGTTAGGGTAATATGGAAGCTGAGAGGGGCTAATCTTTAGCTTTCCTCTCTGACTGGTCATGAAATCTGGAACTCTTTAAAGTGTTAGATGAATAAACTAATGATATTACTGGCTGAACCTTTATCTCCTTTGGAAGTTAAGGAACTTGATGCCGTATGCAAAGATGAAAAAGAAGAGGAGAACCCAACCAGCATGAGCTAGGACTACAGGTAGAAGGAATTCTTGATCATAACCCAAGTACCTCTCAACGAATGCCTTTAATGGCACTGGTTCTGATTCAGGAATTTCAAGAAGAGTATTCTTATCACCAACTTGTGAGGTGAAAATGCCGTAAATGGTCCAAGCAACTGGCGAAGCCCAGTAATACCACCTCCACCACATAGGAATCAGCTGCAGTGATTGGGTAGAAGGGTTAAGAAAGCAGTAATCAAGGAGCTGACTGAACTCTAATACATCATGAGGTATTTCAGCAGATCATCTAAAGAAAGTTGGGAAAAATAGTATGCGGATTCTTCATGAAAACCTTCTTTTTTTAGTAATATAAAAAAGGAAATTTCGAATTTGAACTTGCTTACCGGCCTGGTTATGAGATAACCAGAGAACAAGTTCCAGAAACTTATGAAGAAGGACATAACCACCGCAGCGATCTCAGGGCCAGGAGTCAAGGAAATAATCATCATCCCATACATTGAAAAGTAGGTGAAGCTCATGAAAATGAAGTAGTAGAAGTACAAGAACTTGCACACATTCCATTCAAACCCAATCGTTGAGTACAAAAGAAGAGAATATATAAAAGTTTGGATCGAAACGTAAATCATCTCTATAGCCACCTGCAGCAGAAAGTTGTAAGCATCAATTACAGATATGGGGAAACCCTTCTGTTATTTTTGACAGAGAGAAATGAAAATGTGATGCACAGAATAAATGATTTCATTCTCTTACATGAGCAAAAGCATAAGGCAACTCTGAATACATCCCTGCGGCTCTTTCACGGTAGAAAACTGTTCTCTCAGTTGCTATGACAGATTGCACAGCAGAAGCATTAGTGGCTCCAAGGAAAAGAACTGTAGCATATGCAGCTCCCAGAAGATTAATTAGATCATTTCTTTTGTATCTGCCAGCAATAGGAAGAGCAAATAAACTTCTCAGGTGCCCTAATCCAGTTAAAAGTAGCATTGTAACTTAGAAAATGTAACTAAAGATAAATAACTAGGTATACATTCGATCTCCTTTGCTCCAAAAGACAAGACCAAACAGGATACCAATGATGATTGCCACAACGAATCGGGTATAATTGAATTCCGAGTTTCGCCAGTATGACTTGTGTTGTTTCCAGAAACAAGCCGTGCATTGAGTTATAAAGCTTTGGGGGTATTGAGAGGGGAAAGAAAGATCCTTGGAACCTGGTCGTGGAGTGCTAAGTTTTTTTACGAGTTCCTGATTTTTCCTGAGGAAGTGTGAACAAGATTGTTGTAACGACCAACATCCTCTCTTATAAATAGGCAGATTGAGATAGAAATTGATAATTTGATATGACTAACCGGTAAAGTTCAGAGTTGGCATAAACTTCTGCAAAATCAACTTGAAGTTGAACTTCTATTGCCTCAGAGCTGATCTCCAACATCCATGTAGCAGGATTAGAGCCTTGTTTGATCCTGGGAACCCCTGGAACAGCCTGCTTGAGATTTTAGACATTAGCTAATGTGGACATTTGCAATTATAGGGCAGCAGCATGTTGGAAAATTAAGCGAAGATTTTGTTGAGACAGTTTTTCTAATATTTCAAAGGGAAAATTTGAGATAATGGCTGATCGAAATGGAGACAAACTATATGTCACTCCAATTTGGTGGTGAAAAATAAGACAAAAGTAAAGCATATAACGAAAGGAAGACTCGCCTCAAAATATTGCACAAGCTTGTGAGAATTGTGACCAAGAGGTCCAGCATATATCACTTGTCCCCCTCTTTTCATTAACAAAAGCTAAGAGAAGAAAACAAGATCATCACGAAAAAAGTACCATCGTAGATGAAATATAGTATCAATAAAAAATAAAAATTGAACAACATATACTTCATCAAAAGTTTCAAAGATGTCAATGCTTGGTTGATGAATGGTGCAGACAACAGTTCGTCCTGTATCCACCATATGCCTTACAGCTCGCATAACAATGGCAGCAGCTCTAGCATCAAGGCCTGATGTGGGCTCATCCATAAAAAAGATGGAGGGATTGGCAACCAATTCTACAGCTATTGTGAGTCTCTTTCTCTGCTCTGTTGAAAGACCGTCAATTCGTGGAACTCCTACGAGAGCATTCATCAGTGGCTTAAGCTCAACCAATTCCATAACTTCATCAATGAACATCTGCACGAGGGGAAAAAATGGAAATAAGGGATGAATTGTTAGAAAATTAAATATACGTGCAATGCAAGAAAAAAACAGTTCAAACTGCATAAAAGAAGTAACTATGGTGAATAAGTGATATGCCTTTCGTGTTTCCTTCGTGACATCTGCTGCAAGACGCATCGAGGCAGAATAGAGGAGAGATTCATAGACAGTAACAAATGGTGAATGTATGTCGATCTGTTCACAATAACCACTGACCCGAGCAAATGTGACTTGATTCTTTGGGTACCCAGAAATGCTTATACCTCCTTCAATGTACCCCTTAATCTTCCTTCCTGCCAATACATCCAACAAGGTGGTCTTACCAGCACCGCTGACACCAACTAAAGCTGTCAGAGTCCCTGGCCTGAAAGCTCCACTCACATCTTTTAGCAGCTGCAATCGTTTTTTCTCAGTCCCTTGTTTCCTCATTTCCTAGTAAATCCATGATTAAATATATCAATATGAAGCTTCTTGTTCATTTACATGAATTTTGAAATATGAATCAGTGTACATGAGTTACCAAAGGCATATCGACATAATAATTGACATTGTTGAAGGCAAGTGAAATTGGCTGAAATGGCAGAACCATTCCTTTTTTATATTGCTTGTTTGGATTCTTGGAATGTTTGTATTCCCTCTGGGACATTTTCACTGTCAGGTCAACAATAATACTTATGATTAGTAGTTGTTGAATTTTGCTTGAGAAGTATAACATGATGGCAAAGCCAAAAGCACATTTAACCATCATCCAATTTCAGATGACGAAGAACTTCCTTCAATGAGTTGAGAGTGGTAGATGTTATGATTGTTCTTCTGATTGTTCAGAGATGTCTAGGAATTCTTCATAGGATAAGGGCATGATTAATAGAGTGATATCAAGATAATGTGAAGTTAAAGACCACACGTCTTAAAACACAAACCTTCAGAACTGGGTGCCAGTTTCCGCGTACTAATATTTTCAGTGTCATCATCCACAATCATTGCTTTCGAATCGGCAGGAGCTGATAATGAGTTGAAAAAAACAGAATGCTCAGTACTTGAATGTCATTCAATATTCTTAACAAAGATGATATGTTCAAAACATTGACCTACCATTCAAAAATTCGAGTGCTGCAATGAAGAGAATATTGAAAATAAGAGAGAGCCCAAGAAGCACCCCAACGCAAATCCAATACCAGTATTCATCCGTAAAGAATCCCCTTTCCTTAAGAAGGGACTTTCCAACAGTAGATTTATGTGGGCTGCCAGTGAGCTGCTCCATACAGACATGTGTTAGCAAGCCTAGATAGCTCAGAAATATTTTAATATAATAAATGCAAGTATTCACGAGAGAGTTTTCGTATTGAAGAGCTCACACTGCCCCATCTATTGTCGAGAAATTCATTGATAGAAATGGCATTTTGGCCGTACATTATAGGAGACAGATAGTAGCCCCATCTCATCCACAACTCTATATCATCTGCACAGCGAAAAGGAAAACCATCCAAGTTATTATGTTTCAAATGTTCCAGTTGCTGAGATTCCATAAAATTAAGGTATTAGATTGATATATGCTTCAGAATAATCCATCAGTAGAACACTAAACAGTGAAAAAAACAGAATAATCATTACCTTTGGTGATGATGAAACCTCCAAGAACAATAACAGTCACCATAGTTAAGAAACCAAGTATGTTCGCGACAAGCAATTTCCTTCCAACTACAGCTATGAAACGGTATAGAGATAGAGTCATCTGATATGTACTGAAGAAAGCCAAGAGCTGTTTGAAGAACCTGAACACAACAGTCATGTATTAAAAGAAGAAACTTTGTCTCCGTGATCACGCTTTTATAGACATCATTAAGAAAAAGGACTACACTTGCCTGCTGGCAGCTGGAGCAAAGCCGATGGAGTAATATGTAAGAGTGACCCAAATTCCTGATTCAATCAGTGAGACAGGAATGCTGAAGAGACAAATAGGTAAGCCGAAAGCCCACGCAGGATATAGCATTGAACTCCTCTGCTTAAAGAACACGGGAAGTCTGAAAACTGTCATTGTAAGTTCTATCATCGCATTGATTAAGAAATTAGTGAGACCGAAAAATAGTGCTCCCCAAAAGCTTGCTGCACCGTTCTTTTGTCCAGCTTTCCCTCCGGTTTTTGAGAAAGCAGTAAATGCAATTATGGCAATGATTATTATTTGGATAATTTTGAAGATGGAAACTATAGAGTTGCGCTTCATCAGCAGCCATTCCCTTGAAAAGCACGCCTTGAAGAGCTCCCAGTTGGAGATGCCATACTTTTCACTCACTAAAGCATCAGGATGAACTCTAGATTTGTCGTAAGGAACTCGTAGATGTTCTGAAAGCTGTAGGCCAATGTGGAAAGAATTGAAAGCGTGCACGAACTGTGGTACTGAAACATAGTTGTAAGGTTGATTCTTTCTGAACCAGTATCGCTCTTGATCCTTCTTGGAAGTCACTTCCTGCAGGAAATCTGCAACCCCCTTCCTTTCAGGGCATTTGAAACCCATACGTTCGAAGAACTCAAGGACATTATCTCGTGGACCCTGGTAAACAATTTGACCCTCTGAAAGAAGGATAATGTCATCAAAAAGTTCGAATGTCTCTGGAGTAGGCTGCAGGAGAGACATGACGGAGGTCATATCCAAGAGATGGACCATCTTCCTCATGAATTTGACAATTTGGTAAGTGGTAGAACTGTCCAACCCAGTTGAAATTTCATCCATGACAAATGCCCTTGTCGGTCCAACCAACATTTCACCTGCTTCGCGCAACCAATTGCAGTTAGCAATCAGCAGTGATTCAAGTAACAGATATCAATGGGCAGCTTGGTATATCTGGCGTTGGTGAAATCCCTGTCACTAAGTTAATAGGCATATTCAGAATTCTTAAAGAGTTAACCATACCGGTAGTTACGCGCTTCTTTTCTCCACCAGAGATGCCCCTTATCATGTCATCTCCTACCATAGTATCTGCACAGCTATCCAATTTAAGTATCTGTCAAAAAAATAATACGATGTTAGGCTTCACAATCAAAGAAACAAGTTAGAACGATAAAAACATTAGAAGTGAAAGACCTTCAGAATGTTGTCCGAAATCAAACTGGTATCCTGAAAAGTCATGGCTGCAGCTTCCTTACGAATACGAGGATTCGGTTCGATATCTGCTTCTTTCTCCCGTCTCAACAACTCTGAGAGTATTCGATGCCTAGTCCCAGCTCCCATGCATCGTCCTGAAAAATATAATGTCTCACGAACTGTCATCTGCCCATAGTGGAGTTCATGCTTGCTAATATAAGCACATGTTTTCTGGGGAACAAATTCTGACAACTCATGGCCGCAGTAGGTGACTTTCCCTGTTACCTGCTTTTAACCTTAGTTAATTATCAACAGTGTGAAAATATATAAAAAAAGTGAAATTGAGGAAGACAAACCTTTATGTCATTGTCAAGTTTCCCTGCAAGTGCTTTTAACAGAGCTGTTTTCCCAGAGCCAGGAGGCCCAATAAGCAGTGACATCCTAGAAGTAAGAAGCAAAAAATGGAGTTCTGAAAAGAGTTAGTTGGAAAAGGTAAGTTCTATGACTCTGTGTTGCATGAAAATACCTGGAAGGTCTTACAATTCCCTTCACATCTTGGAGTATCTTGACAGCTCTTTTCTTTGATGGAGAAAGCCCAACCATCTGAGCAACACCCTATGCACATTAAGAACATAGCAGCATCAGGGACTGGAGCCTGTGGAATAAAAAACAAAAATGTATAGTGTTGAAAAGAAAAACTGATTAAAGAATTACCTCAACTGCATTCAAGGTGGTATTCAGCAAAGTTGGAAGTGCTCGGCTCCCAACATATGCTTCTCCCTTAACTGACAAATTCTGAAACCGAATCTCAATCCTAGGAAGCTTCATTCCTACCCTGTGCTCAACAAAACACGACACTCAATTAGCAATACGATGCAAGGTTTGAAACGCATTTGAAAGCTTAGGGATTATACTCGTTGCCACCAGAAAAAACCAACCTGTCAACTCTTTCCCTTAGCCTCCTCAGGTAATCATAGTCTTCCTCAACAATTTTGTAAGGACTCTCCATGAATTGCGTCTTATCTTCAGCCCCAAGTTTGGCAACCTCATCAAGCACCATCCCAATATCATTTCTCATCACCTCCTTTAATGACTCTTCCATCATGCACATGCATGTGTCTCACTCTAACCAGCTCTTATATATTCTTCAGCACTCCAATTAACTCTTCCACTGAAACATCAGCACCGCCTTTTTCTGTCACTTGCCCTGAGGAGTACTACCACATTATTCAGCCCTGCAAAATCCTCTGTTGTCAAAACACCTCGTAATAAAAGAATTAAATGGTTGCTAAGAGTCAGCAAGGACTCTTTAATGCTTAAAGAGACCAGTTAAATTTGAATACTAGCCTAGAGGTTAGGCCAAGTTTCAATCAACAATGCTAGAGTTTTCCTTTTTATATTTTACCTGCGAATTGAGCAAGCCATGAAACCCAAGTTTCCATCAGAGGCGTTACCCGACAAATTTCGCTAAAACCAGTAGGGCCCTTCTCCAAAGAAATGCCGTCCGTGACTTGCATTGTAGCCTGTGGCTATCTTTCCATAATAATATCCATGGCTGCTTTTTTGCATAGAGTGCCTTTGAAAAATCAACGGTCGTGAGGTGTAAGGCGGAGTACGGTCATCGTGAATGATTAAAATTTGTAATCGAAGAATTTATCTTGTATATAATCCTCTCAATTATATAAGCAGGGTAATAATAACTCGTAATACTTTAGTGGCAAATCAAAGAATATTTTAATTTGTAATAATGATTTTATATTACGCTTTAATATTTCTTACCATGGACAATAAAATTTATTTTTTATCCCGGTCTCCGACGAAAATACAATACATGTATCAAAAGCCAAAAAAATATTATTTGTGCAAAGAATGGACCAAGGTAATTTTCTGCCGTTAAGTAGTTATTTTTAGACAAGTATATATAGGTAATGATGTGCGGTCGGGAAACTCAAAAACATGTGTTGGCAAACTGGAGAATTCTCAACTGTCAATTCGCTTTCATCGATTAGGCAAAGCTCCGAAACTTTCTTAAGAAAATTGTGCGTTGAATTCTAGAGGCGAAAAAGAAGTCGGTGCTATTATATATTTCAGAGGGAGATTGGAGAGCTCGCGAGGCAAAATTTCCTTCCTCGCGCCACATAATTGGAGTCAAAGGTCTGCCTTTCTGCCCTAAATTACATTATTATGACTTTCCGCAGCCCGCAATCCTCTCATTTAGTCTTTAGAAGCTCCTGTTCGTTTTTCGTGAACAAGTTGGTAATGTTGTAGAAAAGTCTATCAACGATTATTTCAAGCCTAATTTTGTTCTGGTAGACTATAGCTGCCAGCTTCACCGTTGGATCTGACAGTCATCTTTCGTGTTAAGATGGCATACCAAAGTTGCAACGGTGTGCTATCATTTGCATCCCTGATTGGAAGATTCTTCCGATTGTTGCGGCAGCTATTTAAGCCCTTATCCAATCTGCTGGTGAAAAGAAAGGGCAGATAAAAAAACAAAGCCGCATTGTTCCAAACAGACGATGCAACTTTATGGTTAGGATTTGAAACCAAAAGCAAATGAGACCGAGCGAGATTTTGTTTTTGCACTTCAAAAACTTTTTATTCTAAAAAAACAGTTTTTTCTTTGCTTTAAATTCAGCATTTTTTAGATTATTTTAATCTGTTATATTAAAAATTAAAAAATACTTAAAAAAATAATTAATGAGTAAAACAACCTCGCCCGATAAGACTATATTTTAATATACTTTATGCACATTGTTAAGTAAATTCGTCCAAATGTTGTCGGAGCAATTTATCCTTTATCCATTTTGCTGGTGAAAACAAGGCATATAAAAACAAATTTACTTACTAGCAGACAATGCAACTTTATGTTTAGGATTTGAAACTAAAAGCAAAATTAAGTATTTTTATTATATAATAATGAAAATTAAAAAATAATATAAATTATATTTTAAATTTTTATACGAAACAATTCTTTAATAAAATATAAGATATTATCGACCAAACTCGATATAATATTATAAACTTATTGATTAATTAATTACTAATTTAAATCTCTGAACTCTTAAAACTCTCATTGTAAATTATATCCTTAAACTTCATTTAATAATCTATCCGCATTAATCCAAATAAGTTGGATATTTTATAGATAGTTAGGATTCTAGCACGACTAGTAAAGACAAAGTGGGTTTTGAGTATTGTGTCAACCAATCCAAGATTTATTCATGCAGAACCAGCAAGTTTGATACTCAATGAATTTGAGGTGACTTTGTGGTATGACGCGAACAGTTACATACATTATTTGCCAAATTTGGGAATCGAAAGGAGTATTGGCTGCGAAACCCAAACCTAGGATACAGATAAGAAAATAAGATATAACAATTGGATGTCCTTAGCCTACGAAGAGCATATCGGTAATAGCGTCACTCACCCAAGTATAAACCTACGTATCAGCATCAAAACCCCACCATTCCCTTCAACTGAGGATATCTGCGGCGGTAGAGGTATTTTGAGAGTTAAAAATAAAAAAATAATATTTTGATAATTTTAAATAATTTTTGGTACTGAAATGATAGTTCTATTTGTAAAGTTAAAATTAGTTTTCATCACATGAACTGCTATTTGTAGCAGCTCATGTGTAGAGAAGCCAAAATTTTAAGGACAAAATTTTGCGTCACATGTGTGTGTATTAAAAATATTTATTTTTTATTTAAAAATATCTCAATAAAAGTAAAAAAAATTATATATAAAATTAATAATTATATTATTGGAGGGTTTTTAAAAATATTTTTTTCATTCTATAACCTATTCCTATTAATTGCATAATTAAACTACATATAAAATAATTGCACTATATTTAAAATAATATTAAAAAAAATGGCTCTCAAAAATGGCTTTTACCATTAAAGCACACATCAACAAAAAAAACTATATATACACTATTCAAAGAGCCATTTTAAAGATTTAGCTATCCAAAATACCTTCTACCATTAAAGTTGCTCTGAAGCAGCCATTCATCTCATATGGAATTCTACAAGACTGTTGGTAAATTTGCTCAAAGTTGTTTTTAAAAATATTTTTTTTTATAAAAATATATTAAAATAATATATTTTTTATTTTTAAAAAATTATATTTGACATTAGTATATTAAAATAATATTAAAATATTAAAATTTTTTAATAAAAAATAAAAAATATTTTTCAAACGCGAATTCGGGGGTGTTTGGGAGTGCGGTTGCGGTTGCTTTTCAAAGTGTTTTTCGTGCCGAAATATATTAAAATGATGTTTTTTTTATTTTTAAAAAAATATTTTTAACATCAGCACATCAAAATAATCTAAACACACCTAACCGCCGTCATTTTAAAAAAAAAAAAAACCCAACCACAGGTAAACTGAGATTTAGCAGGCCACAGTTCCAAACGCGCACGAGCCCAGCATCGTCAATGCCCTTGAATTCTGCGTAACGAACTAGTGATATCCGACCAGGTTCTGTATTTAACCTGGCATTGTTTCAGAGACATGCTGAGCTTTGCTTGTCATGATTTTTTACTAAACATGCTTTTATTCAGGATACAGGTCTTGTTAAATTAAATCTAATGCTCCCACTTCAGGCCGAGCAAACCACGAGGGCAGCAACAACACAAGATTTGATCTCAAGAAATCACCACGCATTGATGATATGGGGGTGTTTGGCGAGCCCAATCATTTCAAATGATTCATTTTGGAGGGAAAAAGAGATGGCCAAATTAATTAACCAGCTGAACTTTGAAAGTTACAAGTCCATCCCTATTCAAGATTTTATCACAAGGGCTCCGGCATACCAACACCCAAAACTATAGCTAATTAAGCCTCACAAGGAACGACGCATATACTGAGGTCAACATTAAAGGTCGTGGTTTTGTCAGGTAATGATGAATGAGCGGGGAAAAAAAGAAGGAAAAAAGTGGGGAAACAATGCAAGCCAAGCATTGCTTAGCTTTCATCAAATCATCTAAAGCCTTAAAGCCTTAAAGCCCGAACAAAACAAACTTTCGTTAGTAGGGCACGAAACTAACCAGTTGGATGGCCAGGCTCTGAAAAACACAGCGAACAAAATGCTTGGTTTCAACCTACATGAAAAAAATTATGCTGTGCCTTGCGAGTTTTGGTTGCACGCGCTATCAATTTCCATCAATTTCAGTCTGTCAGTAAAATATGCAGGCTCTGAAAAAGACAGCCTGGTCATGATGGCATAACTAAATACAATAAAGTCTCATTCTTCTTCAATTGGCCGTCCGAGAATCTTTTTCCACATCAAGGACTACATAAGTGCCTACTACAACAAAAGCCGTAAAGAAGGCTCACATAAAGTAGCAATCAATCTCCACTTGCACAGCCTCCGCAACCACAATGCACACACTCAACAACCTTCTCTTCCCTCAAATGCTTGGGAACCCTGCACACACAGGTTGTGCCAAAGTTGTGATCCCTGGGCTGGATGCAGCGTAGACAGCACAACCGTTCATATCCTGGCTGTCATTCAAACAAAGAAACTCAACATCAACAGGTTTTCAATTATGCCCGGATCAAGAAAGCCATACTCCATGCACCACACAACATTCAAAATTGCAAATCCAAAAGCAAAGTACTAGAATTCAAGATGAGCAATCTAACTCACACGTGCATCAAACTGAAAGACAAACAAAGTATTGGACCCAAGACTTGCAATTTGGCTCATCCACAAATCAAACTATATTATCAACTAGCACAAATAAATATTGAACTCACTCAAATGTTATTTGAAACCATGATTAAAGTAGAACACTAAGATAGCCTTTGGTTAGCGTCCCAGGATAGAAAGAACAAATATAGAAAGGACATAAACGTAATTGAATAATACAAGGGCAGGGATGGTGTCTCTAAGACAATTCTGGAGAGAATTATTATCCTAAGGATAAGGGGACATGCACCCGTGTCCCATTTATCTATGTCTTTTCTATCCTGAAACAATAACTAAACGCTGCCTAATTGGAAGTGTAAATTCATACATATTGAAGCGCATTTTATCGAAAGGGAAACGTGTTAGATGCTCATCAAGCTACAAACCCAGTCACTATTCGTACGAAACTCAGGCCAAGTATTTGTCATAACACAATAAAAATATCACCACTAAGGCAATTATAAAAAGTAAAACCCGGAAAACAAGCGAAAAAAGAAACAAACCTTCTTCCATTTAGCAATCAGGTTGCGATCCCCATAACCTTGGTCCAAGCAGAACTCATAAAGCTCCTTAGATATCTCATTCCTTCTATAATAAAGATCATAAACATATCGGCTCTTTTGATGTGTGATTTTGAAAATAGGCCACAGAGCCTCGCACTTTCTCTTTCCATCATGTGGATCAAGTTCCGCTGCGAAAACATAAAAATAAAAAATCCATCAGTCAACCAACAAAAAATAGAAAATAAATTAATTAAATAATTGGATATCAAATCAACCTTCCCTCATCTTCCCGTCCAGTTCGCGAAGCGTGGGCTCGATTAACTCCCATCCCTCCGGGTATTTCACTCTGTTTGTTCTCACTTTCGGCATTTTGACACTGCTTAGTTAGAAACCTAAAAGCAATTTAAATAATTCAAAACAAAATTATTAAATTTAAGATTGTCAATTTATGATTATAGAAGATGAAATAGGGTTCGAAATTGAGTTTAAGAAACGAAAATAAGGAAATAAATACAGGAATCATGTCATGAATAATTAGGGTTTAACATAGTGACCTCTGCTTGCTTGGTAAGCAGGATTATTTTGTGATTAAACCAGGGGAGGGGAAAGAAAAGAAAGAAATTAAAAGACAGATCGAGAGAGGAAGAGAGACGAGGAATGCATTAGCTTACCGCAGCTCTGGATTTTACTTGAGCTTGGTCGAGAACGCGAGAGAAGCTAACCTCGTGCTGAGTTTTCTTTTTTATTTATAAATAAATAAAATAAAGGTTTTTTTTTTTCTTATAAAGAATATTGGGCCAGTAATGGATCTTTGGCCCATCAATCAGGGTTTGGGTTGAAATGGGTAGTATTCCCTTATGAGATGAAAAATCAATCTATGAGGTCCATGATAAGCGTCTCATATCCGAAGATTGGTTTGCCTTGGATTTTGTTTTAATTTTTTTTAAAAAAAAGTATGTTGCAATTATTTATAAATTCAATTTAATTTTGTGTTTTTTTAACTCCATGATATCACAATTAAACTTGATGTTTCTTATTTATTTATTTTTCCAAAATCGAACAGAAATTATTATAATGGTTATCTGTAACGAATGGAGTTCGACTTCTTGTTTTTTTTTTTTTTTTCTATGATCATATATTTGGTTGAAGGAAACATTAATTCCTGTTAGGAAAATACTTGCGCATACAATTTTGATCCTTCTCTTACAGTTTGGTCCGTCTTTCAGAAGTTCAAATAGGGATGTATAATATAGAAATAATATTTTTTTATTTATTGTGCACATGAAATAACTAATAATATTTATTAATTATTTCACGTGTCCCATTTTAATAAAAAAAAAAGAAGTTAAATTAAATTAATAAATCCAACGAAATAAGAATATTATCAACATTAAAATTTATCTCTTCGTAAACCCAGAAATAAATAATAAAATATCATGAGCTTCAGCGTGCAAAAAGTGCAGGGGCGGCAACGTCCCGTGGGAAGGTAAAATGTATGGACAGGTTGGAGTCAATGAGATGCAAATGCCAACAGGCATAAAGTTTTGGAGAGGTGACTTCAAATGAAAGGAGACCACCGGACAGCACAGGCCACACAGAAGCTATATGCACTCAAAAGTTTCAGTCAAAATCCAGACACGGAAAACAGAGGAGGCTACTGATATTGTAATCAAAGTCCAGAAATTTGCACTCATATTGGGCAATTATATTCTCGGACAGTGGGATTTTTCTAGATCTGTATCGTCCTGTAAAGGCTGCATCATTTTGATCTCAACAGCCAGATGAATCGTTTTACCTTTGCATTAGCACAGACTACAGGTTTAACGTCCGATGCAACATTCACTTCCATTTTTCTGGTGATAACACAAGGAATATCATGGACAAGACAAAGGGACAAAACAGATCCCTGATGATAATGGGTGTTTGACATTATCTACTTCGTGATAGATAGCATGCTATTGCTTTAAATCACTAATAATATGTTTGTGCGGAATGCTTAAGATTGGACCAACCATCATTTAACAGCAAGTTATTTTTTATCTGCCAAAATGTTGTCCAACAATGATTCACAAGCGTCTTCGAGGAGATCCAAAACCTGTAATAAAAAAAGAAATATCATGAGGTTAGTGACAACCGAAATGCACTTGAGTTTCTTTTCTAAAATGTTACTCAATTAAAGAGTATTCTAGACACAGAATTGGAGACGGTCGGCTTGATCATCTTCCACTGGAGGACCAAGGACCATTATCCTGACAGTAATCAATTAAGAAGTTCTGATATTTTTGTCTATATAAGCGTACGATTTCTAGTGCACGGAATGGTCAATGCCTCTATCATAAGAAAATTAAAGCAGGCAAGTTGAGAGTTGAAACTTAAATTAGATACAAGCAGTTCGGCCTACTGTCTATCTGAATGAAACACCATGGGATACAAGTTGAAGGAAGTTAAAGAAAGAGGCTAAGAAAAGCAATCTTGTAACAGATACTAGAAGCCACAAGTATCATCTATAATCCAGAGTGCATTGAAGGATCAATAAGCACATCAGCAGTCCGATGAAGAGACAACTTCTGATTTGAAATAATATAGGTAATTAGCAAAAAAAAAAAGTGTAAGGCAAAAAAGCCTGTGTGCCTCAGCTATCTCTTTAAGCGGCAGCATCTATATTGAAGTATATCTCAGTTCATTTCTTTAAAACAGCAAATTCAATCACGTTAAATATTGTTCTAAATGCAGTTTGATGAAGAAACAATCAAGCAACGTAAGTCCTGATGTTGAAGACTCCATCAAGATTTCACAAATTCTGAATACGAGCTCTGACCATTTAACTCGAAATGCTCATACATTACCTTCTCAAAACCCTGCGGTCCACCATAGTAAGGATCCGGGACTTCAGTTTCATCATGTTTCTTACAAAAAGAACACATCAGCTTAACCTGCGAAAGCGAGAGAAACATACGAGACTTAACAAAACAACCTCTTTGCTAAAATTCATGCCAGAGCCCTATAAGTCCTTCACTAACCTTCTTGTGTGCATCATCTGGAAGTGGCTCTCTAAATTTCCATCTATTAAAAGCTTCCATTATATCCTCTGCACAAAGCCCGATTAAAGCATAACATAACATCATCAAAAGAATTAAAGAAGCTAGTAATTGGGGGGGGGGGGGGGGAGCATAGTTTTTGTACCTCTATTTTGCTTGTCCATAGCAAGAATGATATCAAAATCTCTAAAATCAGATGGTCGAATCGGCCTTGATATGGAAGTTATCTCAACCCCGCGCCTTTTAGAAGCCGCCCTCATTCTTGGGTCAGCTGGATTACCCTTTATTAACCACACAAAAAGCTATGTAGCTATTTTTCATCTCTTCTCTACAATCAAAGCAGCAGAATTTTAGAAACATATGTTTACCTCATGGTAATCAATGGTGCCAGCGGAGTCAATCTTGAACTCAGAATCAAGTCCTCTCGTTTTAACAATATCAGTAAACACACCCTCAGCAGCTGGACTCCTACAAATGTTGCCTAGACACACAAAGAGAACAGAGAAAGGTTTGGTCTTTGTTGAAGCAGCCAGTGATGGTGATGACGACGACGACGACGACGCATTGATCACTGAAGACCTGAAACTGATAGCACCGCTTGTGGATTTTTTCTGATGATGATGGGAATATTGGAGAAATGGGTGTTTATTAATGAGAGGAGGTGGGCTTTTTAGAGAGAGGGATTTGGTGGCATTGTGGCAAGATTGTAAATTTAGAGATGGGTTTGGAAACCTGGTATTGGTAGCACTGTTGTATAGGGTGGTTGCTGATGTCGTCACCATCCCTCCTGTGAGTGTGGAGGCGTGGAGATGATGATATTTAAGAACGAGAGCAATTTGTCGTGTTGGATTTGGTCGGCACAAAACTGTTTTTTAAAGGTAGATTTCAAATAAAAATGGGCTGGTAATTGATATGTGGGGCGGGTATTTTTCTGTAAATAAATAAAATTATTTGATAATAAGCACATCTTCATATTATTTTGCATGTCAATAAAAATTAATCTTTCATCTAAATTTTTATTTTTTTATTCGAGGAAACCACATCTTCCAGATAGTATATTTTATAAGTCCAGGTGAGCGAATAAAATTTTAATTATTTCAAATTTTTATAAAAAATACACGTCTTGACTCGAATTCAAAATCTATTATATAGATTTTAAATTCTTAACCACAACATCATACCCCTGTGACCTTTCACCTAAACGATCTCAAGTTATAACTACCGATATTTACAAATAAAAATATCCTTTAAAGAATAATATGCATGGTTGTCAGAATCGCGATTTTGACATGACACAGAAAGGGTTTCGAAAACTCAGATCGTAAAATCATACCTGAATTTTTCCGTATAAAAATCATAAAATCACAGCTAAAATCATGTAGGTAGAAAAATCATAAAATCATAAGTAAAATATTTTTGAGTACAATACAACATAATTATAACCATAAAACTTCATTAGTTAAGGTTCATACATGATTTAAAATAGCTTAAAAATACATTACAAAACAATCATGTCCATAGAATTTCATTAGATAAAAACTAATAAATTTAAAATAAATATTTTGTTGATGTGCTATATAAATTCAAATCAGTCTCATGACCATTATTTTTCTTATTATTTTTATTTTTAATACATTCATCAAAAACATTACTATTGAAAGAATTATCAGTACTAATACTGGTACCAACACCAATATTGCTAGTACTAGCTCTGTAACAACCTTATAAATTTTTTTTTTCTCACCGAAATTTCTAACGAAATTTCGGTAGAGTCTCCCCTAAATTGGGAGATCCCAAGTTATCAATAACAAAATCTGTACACAATTTAAATCACATCTCATCCACAAACACATCCAAGATTAATATAATCAATTTCATAATTTATTCCAGAATATGCTCAGGACCATATTCATTTCCAAACTCCATCTTGCATCTCATGCATAAGATAAAAATTAAAAGAGCCAATTTGCACACAACGATTTCACATATAGATACATATATACATATACATAAAACATAACAAGTTTAATATTCTAAGATAATCTACTACTTTCTAATATTCTAAGCGTAGGATAATACATTTAATTCTCCAGGAACAACATTTACAAATACACTATTTTATCAATTTACATGTTCTTCTACATAACCAAATTTCACTACAACTCCCTAAGTCCCTAAATTATACAAAAAAGAATTTAGACTTCAAATCTATTCCTGACGAGAATGGGAAGAACCTGCAAAATATAGATTTTCTATGAGTAAGACAATTAAGTAAATACTAGCTATTTACAGGAGAATTTAAAAAGCATATCCATACATCTTCTTAAATCATCTGAGATTCTAAACACAACCCTATACACCCCTTTTAAGATTATATATATAATTCTTGACATCATTAACTTTCATCTCAGAAAGCTGATCCCAGCTATGAAATTTATCGATATCGACGTCGTCCGCCGACATCATTAGCTATTCTGAATCGAATCGCTAATCAATTTTATGAATTATGCCGATATCGACGTCGTCCGCCGATATCATTAACTATTTCAAAATCGAATAGCAAATCAATTTATACATTATGCCGATATCGACGTCGCCCGTCTATATCATTAACTATTCCAAAATCGAATAGCTAATCAATTTTTACATTATGCCGATATCGACGTCGCCCGCCGATATCATTAACTATTCCAAAATCGAATAGCTAATCAATTTTTACATTATGCTGATATCGACGTCGCCCGCCGATATCATTAACTATTCCAAAATCGAATAGCTAATCAATTTATACATTATGTCGATATCGACGTCGCCCGCCGATATCATTAACTATTCCAAAATCGAATAGCAAATCAATTTATGCATTATGCCGATATCGACGTCGCCCGCCGATATCATTAACTATTCCAAAATCGAATAGCTAATCAATTTTTACATTATGCCGATATCGACGTCGCCCGCCGATATCATTAACTATTCCAAAATCGAATAGCTAATCAATTTATACATTATGCCGATATCGACGTCGCCCGCTGATATCATTAACTATTCCTTTTTCTTTTCCTTTTCTTCTTCGTCCCCTAATATCCCTTTTACCCCTATGTTTTTTTTTTCTTTCTTTTCCATCAATAAGTACCCACATTGTAACTCATAGTTTAATAACTAGTAAAGAAAATAATTATTAAATAAGGAAGATATAGGTACCAAGTACCTATCTGCTGCGAACGTTCGATGTGCGTTCCCTTGTTGTGGTTGTCCTTCTCCCGCGGTTCCTCCTGAAACCACATACACCCCCCCATTATTCTATATTAATCCATATATCACACACAACAATACTTACAATGGTAATAATATTCATTTCTCTTTTACCAAATCTTTCCTTCTTTTTTTTTTTTCACTTACATTCCTCTTTATCATCCTTTCACTTTTCAACTCATTTGTAGTCCAAATGGACATCACGAATTCAATTTTAATCACCGTTTATTCTCTTCTTTTATTCTATGAATATCAAGACACACTTTAGGAAGGTCAAGGAACAATTTATACCCTTAACATGGCTAAATATTTTGTTATTTTTTTTCAATTTGGCTGAAACTGTCAACATAGGTGACAGCTCAACCTCTCCTCAGATTTTTACCCATATCTGGAGTTCCAGAGCTCCAAATTAGACGAGGTCGAACTCGTTGGAAAGCTAGCACTCCCAGCTACAACTTATATGAAGAAACCCTCCCCAAATTATGCATTTTTCAGGTCCAAATCATCCTAAGAAAAAGGGCAACGAATCTGCCCTATTATGCAAAATTGAAGGAAACATAATCAATTCATCTTCAATCCTTGTTTCCCTTATCAATCCCAACCATGTTTTTCCCTTTATTCATAAGAACCCTACTTATTTATGTATTCCCCCAATATTTTGTATTTAAAACCCTAATTCCCAATTCAAGAAAAATTTTGAACTTCTAATCAAATTGAGGTTAATTTCATAGAAATTGAAATTCGAATTCCTTACTTGGATGGAATCTAACAATTTTGGAAGAATATTTGCCTTCTTCTCCTTGAAAATACCCAGCCACTCTTCTCCCTCCTTTCTTCCCCAAATTCTTCACTTTCTTCTTGTTACTTCTCCACCCAATTGTGTTCTTCCACTTAAGAAATCCAAGGCTTGTATGGGTTTAAGATTTTTGGGTGTTTACTCTTGCTTTTTATGAAGTGAATTTCGAATTTCTCCCTCCCCTCTCTTCTAGTTTCAGCTGGTCATGGCTGAGGAGAGAGAGGGGTATTTATAGCCCGTTTTTTTTTTTTTTTTATAGGAATCTCACAAGCTCCAACTCCAACAAATTATTTTGACATTAGGACATGAAAGTGATTTAAAAACATAAAAAAATTAATTTAAAGTAAAAAATAAAAAAATATTATTTTTTTCAAAAACATTAAGTATAAATTTTAAAGTTAATAGTATTGATTTTTAAAAATAATTCTATGATACACACACACACACACACACACACACACACACACACACAGGCCAGAGAGAGAGATTATATATATACACACGGGCCAGAGAGGGAGATTATATATATATATATATATATTGTGTACGGAGGTGGGCAAAATTTGAAAGGGCTGCAGTTTTCAATGAGATCGTAAAATCAGACCGATCCAGTCCAATTTTACGAGTCAACCCGATTTTACCCGAATTTGATCGAATTCAAGTTTTCTTCCAGAGTTAACTAGTTTTCTTGAGTTGACTGGCAAAATCGAAATCATACGATTTTACGAGTTAACTTGTGATTTTGATAACAATGATAATATGTTTCTCTTTTTCTGTGTTTATTTTAAATATTAATAGTTACAATTTAAAATCATAAATCTCTTTAAAAAGCATGATTAGAACAGCACAAGATCCTTCTACATCCCATCTATTTATAAATGCTGATTTGTTCTTGTACCGTGCTAGCTTGACTGTCATATCAACAGGATAAGATTAAAAGAATTGCAGAAAGCTAAAATACAGCAGAAATAAAGGTCAAACCATGGAGAAGAAGTGATACGCAAATTGCAAGGGAGACTGGCATGCTCAGATAAATATGAGAGCAATGCTTCTTCACCTCCACATTCTCAATTACTTCCCTCGTTTAACATTTCAACTCTAAACTAGAGTTAAGGGTATACGTATATCTCATACTTAATAAGTTGCCGCCAATTTTCAGAATTACATTTACACTATATGCCATAAATATATATATATATATGGTTATAATAACGATGCGAAACCTCATTTTTAAAAAGAAAAGAAAAGAAAACGTCTTTCCTTTCTCACATCAGATAATTCCAGGCTAAAACATCTCAAACACTCTTTGCTCTTCTGTATCCTTGACATCCTTACACTTAGTGAAGTCCTTGTTCTGGGAAAATGTGATTGATGTAATTCCAGCATCGCAGTGTTTAGGCAGCTCTGGTGGAATTGTACACCGTATCAGAGCCCAATTAAGGCCGTCGAAGAAAGGGTGCTGTTTGATCTCTGCAGCCCCCTTGGCAGATCCTAGCCGATTCTCAGGTTCCTTTATCAACAATCCTCTGATCAAATCACGTGCATGAAAACTAACTATAGGGCTGCTGGGGAACTTGAGGCTTCGTGACACAACGTTGGACAAAGTTTCCTCATTTCCTGAGCCCTTGAAAGGCGTTCTACCATATAACAGCTCGAACAAGAAGATTCCAAATGTCCACCAATCAACAGCACTGCCATGACCCTCGCCTTTGATGATCTCTGGAGCCAGGTATTCGTGAGTTCCAACAAAGGAGTTAGAACGAGCACTTGTTGGCTCCACTACCACTTGTGGCAGCGGGCTGACTTGAGCAGCTAGGTCAGATTTTAACTTCTGAGATTTCGCAGCAGCAACTGATAGAAGTCTTGGAGTGAAACATGATACATGCCAGGCTGGATGGAGGCAGAACGGATCAATGCAGCTAGCTTCAGAGCATGGACTCGACATCTTTTTTGAGGGCTCTTCAGAAGGTGTAGATGATTGGAGTAGAACTGGATTAACAGAACACCTGAGTGATAGGTCAAAATCTGAAAGCATGATGTGCCCATCCTCTCGGACCAGAATATTTTCTGGTTTTAAATCTCGATAAACAACTCCAAGCATGTGCAAATACTCTAGTGCAAGGAGGACTTCAGCAACATAAAACCTACAAACATTACTGTGTCAGGATGGATTGAACAGACGAGGTAAAATTAAGTTCAGAACTGTCAAGAACGAGCAGACCTCTTCTAGTATATTTACTTCTCTATCAAGGTTATTTACAAGTTTGTGCTCCTCATATCAGGACTGGTTTTGGGCAGTCAAATGCAGATCCTTCTTTAGTTTATATTTTGGTCTACTAAGACTGATAAATAACACAACTATGTAGCACAATTCATATAGGAAGGATGAACACAGATCCAGTGCAAGGAGGACCTCAGCAACATAAAACACTTTTTTTTCTTTTTTTTTGTGTGTGTGAATATGGGTGGACATGGAACAAATTTTTGGCTACCAACCCATTCCATCTTTTGATTGATCAGTTTACAGCATTTGAACTTCTGGAGCATACAAGCAGAAAGACACACCTAAACATGTATCCATTGAAAAAACAAGTGGTAACATAGCACTTAGGACATGAATTACTTGAAGCTCTTGAAACTTGACAGTGAAGTATAGATATGACAAACAAACAACCCAGAGACTGGGTCCATGCATTCTGAAATGGACGTCCACTTTCTACTTAGTATGTTTCAGATATGAGAGAGATGAAGGGTAATGTTCCATAGAAAAGAACCCCCATCAAGGTGTCCACTTCTTTAGAGCACAAGAAGCTGGCTGTCCAAATTGTGATGTGACATAGCAATTAAATCACCAGCTTAACTTCACATGTATCCATTCATTGTAACCTCTATAACTAGCTTCCCTGTCTAAGAATTTAGTGTCTATTTGGGAGTGTGGTTGCAATTGCTTTTGAAAGTGATGTGTGTTCAAAAATACATTAAAATGATTTTTTTTATTTTTTAAAAATTATTTTTGACATCAGCACATGAAAATGATCTAAAAACACCATTTTTTTTTTTAATTTAAAGTAAAAAAAATTATTTTTTTCAAAAAGGGCTTTTGAAACACAGGGCTTTAGTTTTTAAAACCTGCTGCATATTACCATGTACCAATAAGACTGTTGGTCCATTAATTTGCTTCCCATTTACCATTGAGGCACGTCAAATTCATAAGAATGGCAGTAGAGCCCAATTGATTATGATTCCCCAACCTTGACTATAATTTCAGATTTCCCATAAACTAACCTATCTTTGAGCAATTATGCCCTTCATTTTCATCATCAAACACGCCACCCCTTTATTTTTTATAGGGATGAAATGTTAGGCACAAACAATTTATCAGCCATCATATTGATCATCTATGGATGTGGAACTACATTCACAAATTGAAAAGCAATGATATGAATTAGAAATGCATGGAACATGTCATTTAGAATATTGAAATTGAAATACTTATCCAGGGGGGGAAGTATTCATGTGTTGTCTGTGTGTGCACATGCATCTGTGTGTATGTGAGAGAGAATTTGCGCCCTGCAACCCACCAATACCTGCGCGAACGTGTGTGTGTGAGAGAGAGAGTGGGAGACACGGTGAGAAAGGTGTCCAAGTTGCATAATATGCAGCAAAATATGTTGTTAGGTCGAATAAAATACACTGCAAAGCCTAAGCCTGGCATATTTGTGAGAACCTAAATAGAAATTAGTACCTTGCGGCTTGTTCAGCAAAACTCCTGCCAGGTTGTTTCTGCCGCAGCACATGCAGATCTCCACCAGGACAATACTCCATAACCAAGCAGGATAGTTTTTCTGACACAAAATGGGCATACAATGTCGGGAGAAAAGGATGGTCCAACATCTGCAAAATCTTTCTTTCAGTTAGAGCCCTAGACATCTTCTTCCTGCTTGCCAAATAATCGTTGTCCATCACTTTCAAAGCAAATAGGCAATTTGTACCACTTAGCTCAGCAAGATAAACAGACCCAATATCCCCACAACCAAGCTTCTTGATCAGCTTAAAATGTTTCAAACAAAAGCTTCCATGCTGCTTCTGAATATGACGAATGGCTTCCCACCTCACATCCTTTGACATGTGCGGCCGACTGCCACTACGACTAGACCCGCTTAGATTGCTATCATCACTAATACTTGTGCTACTACTATAGTCACCAATACTACTTTTTGAACTTTGTGAGAATTCCCCCTTTTCTCTTGATCTTGATCTTTCATCAACCTTTGTCGATATAGATCTCATTCTGTTAGCACCATTCAAACTAGAACCCAGCCTGCTTGAACTTGTGTCAGCAATGATTGAATTGTATTCAGTGCTGTGATTTGTACTGCTAGAAGCTTGAGAAGCTTTTGCACCTCCTCTCCTTCCACTCTCCAGCATACAGTCATGCATCATGCTTTCAGAATTGCTTGTACTAGGATTCAGATCATTATTGACTTTTTTATTACTTGGATTAGAGCAGCTGGAGACAGAAGCTGAATCCTGCTTAACTTTCTTCTTAATGAAGTTTTTGCTCCTAAAGATTGGCTTGATAAAGCATGGAGTATTGCATACAGAATTATTAGCTGTACGGCCAGGGCTTGAACTAGAAACAGAAACTAAAGAGGCTGCATGCAACTGGTTTTTCTCCTCTTCTGGCACTGGAGTTTTCACAGAAACTTTGATTGAGGCCAAAGCAATCTCATCTGCCTCTTTTAGCTTCTCACCAACATGACTGGTAAATGAACAATCTATAGATTTAAGCTCCACAACTTCTTCCTTCAATATTTCACTATCAAACCTTGTAGGTAGAGGAACAACCTGATCCCGTGAAGAATGGAGAGTTTGATTTGATAACTCTCCCTTGACCATTTGTGAGGCTTCAGGCATCTTCTCAGAAGAATTTGATGTGATTTTTTCTGGTACAAGAGAGATTTCTACCAAATTTCCATTGCCTTCATTTAGGGGTAGCCCAGATCCATCAGCCTCAACTACCACTGCCCTGTACAACTTTTTGATAGTTCCCACTTCAGATGACCTTGATGAACTTGTTGGTCTTGGTAATCGCTTCATTGCCGCCATCTCCGATGCCTGAGAAATGCATAATCCCCTCAAAGCTTGCTTCAAACTAACAGGTTCTGAAATTCCAATTCCTGACATTTGAGGTGAACCAACCCTCATTGGTCTCTTCATAGCTTTCTTCCGTAAAGCATCTTTAGCAGCTTCATCGTTGTGTTTAGTGGAAGTTCTAATCTCAATTGATTCAAAAAGACGATTGATGTCATCTTCAATAGAATACCTATTTCCCAATTTTAAAACAGAACGCTTCCTCGCTTTCTCATCCATTTTCAATTCAAAATCCAACTCTTCATTTGATTCAACAATTTCAGAAATACTGGGAACTGCATCCATCTCCATGGTGTTCACTCAAATACTACAGACAACAAACTTTCCAAGAACTACATTAACCCAATTCCAGAGAAACATTTCGAAGGCAAAGGTGCACAGATATCAGAAAGAACACCATATTATCCTTGGAAATTCTCTTCAAACATAACGATCCCCTAATCCAAACAGCCCGTTAAATCCCATTCACTATCCTCAAAACAGAGCATTCAAATCCTGCCACAATCACCAGTTTTCATTTAGAGAATTGTTCATTCCATAACCCCCCAAAAAAAAAAAAATAACACGAACTATTAAAAGAATACTCTACCGTAAATTCAATATTCAGAGTTCTTCATCAGATCAATCAAAACCCCATTTGCAGACATGATTCAAATTTTACCAAACTTGTTTTTGCCACTATTTGTCAAAAAAGATAAAGAGCTTATTTGACCATAAAAAGAAGGGTTTCTTTTAATTTAAGCAAAAGTGTAAAGATGTGCCTACACTTGGCCCTCTTAGCTTTCCTTTACCAACAATTCATAGGACTGACATTGATCAAGCAACCAACAATAAGACACTCAGGTAGCTACAAAACAAAACAAAAAAAGGTTTCCCAGTTCCAATAGTCCTTTTCATTTCTTATTTGATAATTTTATTTAATAATTAACACTCACATAATAAATACAAATGGTTGTCAAATCCACTGTTATAGATCTTGTTAATCATGTTAAATCACAAAACAGAAACATGTTTTTGTGTCAACTCATGCTTGTATTTTCAATTATCAAAACATGCTTAGATTTTTAAATTAAAAATTAAAGAAAAAATAATGGCGAGAAAAAAAAGTGTTTTTCACTTCAAAATTGAATATCCCAATTCCAACCCACTGCCATGTGTCTAATTACAAACACATAAATCAACTCAAACAGTTCAAAATTTCTAATTGCATATTAAGAACTAATATTACTATTATTCCCAACAAAACTCTAATATTATCATTTACTTCATGAATTGAAGAAGAAGAAGAAGAAGAAGAAGAAGAAGAAGTATCAAACAACCAGGAGTTGAAAGAAAAAAATATATAAAAAAAAGGTCCAAAAATAGAAACAGAAACAGTACGAGAAAATGCTCTCTTTTCTGTTCATACACCCGCCAGAAAAAGAAACGAAAACTCCTTACCTGAAAAGGATCGGACACGAAAAGCAGCGGCTGGATAACAGGAAGAAGGCGAGCATGAAAAGAAATAGTAGAGATGATTGTTGGGGTTGGGAGTTAGTGCACGAGAGAGAGCGGTGTGAGAGTGAATGAGGAAAGAGAAAAGTTGGAATGCAAATGATCACGAGAAGTATCAGTAGAGCTTACTGTTTCTTTTCTTCTGTTCGGGTAGTGATTGGATAACAACGCTTGTTAATGACTACATTTGCCGGTAGTCATTCAAGCTCGATAGAAGCGCGTGCTTGACATCCAGATATTTACTCGCTAACGTACTACATATCAGTCCTTGATCTTCGAGAATCTTACCAGATCTTCCTTGCTCTTTGTTTTCTAATAAATTCGTTCCCTATCGATTTCTAGGTTAGAGAAAAACAAGTAAAGGGCGAATATTAAAGACTTTCTTTTTTTTGCCGCAAAATAAAATAAATTGCTTGTATTTATTTTTTATTTAAATAATCAAATTTATGGAACATGTTACTTTGAAATGTCATGAACTACATTGATGACATGTTCATTGCAAAAAATATTAATTAGAGTGGCCAAATTATAGTTGTCCAATTTGATTTTATGGATGACAATAACAAAAATAATGATATATATATAATGATGCTTTTAACATACCATAATAAAATAAAATAAACCTCCTCCTTTCACAGGAACGTATAAAATATTTTTTATAATAAAATAATAATAGCATCATGTTAATTGGTTATTAATTTATTCAATATTTATTTTATCATTGAATAAAGAGTAGATGTTTCTCATTTTAAATTCCTTGCCTTGAACTAAACAATATCGTAATAAAAAGAATTATCTAAATAAACTATAAGAACAAATTGCGTGTTCATGGGCCAATAATTTTTATAATTTGCAATATATAATTATCAATAATTATAATATAAAAGAGGGAAAACATGGAAGCACGTAAAAAAAGAAAGATGAGAATATCTCTTGATGAATTTTGAGCATCGCGGAATTTTTCAGTTTTCAATCTCACTCTCGTTTATCTTCCATTAAACGTGTAAAATGCACTCTGACTTCATCAGTTGCCACGTCATGTTGTCAAATACTATTAATTTCAAACACGATGTCAGCCAGTCAGTTTCCTGTTTCTTTCTCTGAAATGGCGGAAAAATGAGAAGAACAGTGTGAATCTATAAAAGAGCGGCACCCAATGCTGTGCGTGGTGGATGGCGATTGTCTACGTTAAGGTGTATTTTAGTCTCTTCGTTTGGTTGACTGCGTAATTAATGCATAATGGAATCAAGAGGACTGGACGGGAGGAGACCTTCCTCTCAACCCTACTAGTCTTGACCAATTTTAACAAAAAATCCAACAACTATCTATTAAATAATTAATTTAATTTTTTTAGTATAATTTCATCAAAAACTGTAATTTAAGGCAAATAAGCTCAGTACTCTTTGATTAGTTTTTTAGCAAGTCATTTATATCTGCTATTCATAACAAATCGTTTTCTCTTGAAATCTAAATTCTAGACTACTATATAAAGACTATAAATTTTCTCTAAATTTGCAGTGCAAGGGAGGGCGTGACAAGGGAGTATAAAATAGTTTATATATATAAGGAAATTAATATATATATATATATATATAAGGAAATTAATAGGCATGATTACAATATATATATATATAAGGAAATTAATAGGCATGATTACAATAAACATCTTAATCATCCTAAAATAAATTTCAATCAAATCGTTGTTGACAGCACAAGTGGGATCAAAAGCTCCACTAAATCGAAACCCAGAGGACCCAATGCCAAAGGATAGCAAACCAGCTAAATTAAAGTTCTTTTTGTCAAATGATTGCATTTTTTGAAACTTCTACTAGCCCATGCTGTAAATGTAAAAGGACTGTCCATGCTGCTACTGTGGGTTTTCAAGTGTGAGTAAATTTTAGAAGAAGAAAATCCCTTCTCCACCATTCACAGTGACTTCCAAGCCTCAAATCCTTCCGTCCAGACCTAAATAATTTCCTTTACAGAGGTGGGTGTGCCTGGAGACCCCACTAGGAATGTCTATGAACTACCTTTATTAAGACTCATAATCATAAAACAAACCTGTACCCAGTCCTGCAACTTCTTCCATGAATGAAGGAAAGGGATTGGGTTCTGGTGAGAGACCTTCTAGCTAGGCATATGAACCAGGTTGCATTTTTCATGGCTTGTGAAAATAACTTTTGATTTTGACTTGTAACTAAAATTTAATTTGTTTTTTAACGTACATATATACATATAAACAGCCCATGATGAAATTAAGTTAAGATGACTTTGAATGATGCACATGCTTGTTAAAGTTAGCTTTAAGCAATTTCAAAAATGGGGTGCGGTGCAATTTAAAACTTTCAGCTTGTAATTTGACTTAAACTTTGACTCGATTTTATAACAAATTTGGGTGCAGGACAAACGCTATTTATAATCAAACATAATCGCAACTCTTTAGCTGAAATTATGAAAATCATATCTAGCATAATTTTAATTTACAATATAAATGTTTTAAATCAATCATGTTTTTATAGATATTTCGTGGATTGCAATTATAAATTTATTTTTTATAGTCACTAAATCAGATTAAAAATATTGAAACTTTTATATTCTTGTGTTTTAAAAATATTTTTTAATATATTTTAAATTGAAAAACAAAATCATTACTGCATTCTCAAACAATTATTAATATTAAAAAAAAACACTAACTTTTAACAGCTAGTGATTAGGCTCCATAAATAAAAAGATATGACTTTTCATGTCTCATTACATATAGTACAGCACACATGACAAGCGAAATTATTAATAGATGAGAAAAATGATCATAAAATTAGCAATCTCATATTCAAGCACATGATGAATCAATTTTCTTTATATATATATATATATATATATTCCTCCAGTGCAATCCGATCGACTTCATTAGCTAGCACCAAACCAAGCATCGAAGGAACACACGGAATACATAGAATCTGACCACTCAGCCCAAGTTCCGACCCCCATAAAGGACCTCACTGATTATACCCCAACCATCGAACATGTTGTTGGCGTCTTAACCAACAATGTCCTATGTTCGACCATGCTTTTGCTGTAAACTAAAGGCAAGGCTCCTTTCTTGCCTAATTTACTTGGAAAAAAAAATAGAGAATGTTACATTCGGTTGAATCCTTTCGCGGTTAAAAAATCTTGATCATCTAGGTGAACTGTAAACGTGACTTTAATTTTATATAAAAAAAAAATATTTAATATGATATGGACCGACTAATAACCTAGTAAAAACTTATTGATTTTTTAATAAATAAAAAGAGTGTAGTTTTAACCTTTCTTAAAAAAAAATAGTTAATTCACACCGAGTGGTTATTCGAGCTTTGCACTAAATATCACCTTTTATGTATTTATTATTTCATGGTATCATAGCACGATTAGGCTCGCGCTAGATTCTATTACCATATTTTCTTCCGTTGACCATCTCTTGCAGTTTGTTTTAGTGAAGCTTGAAGAATTTTCTTTCTATTTAAACTAGTCTTCACAAGTTGAGGATACTCTAAACATTCATCATATTTTGTGCTATGTGGATGGTTCAAAATCATGTCTAGAATAATTTCTACCCGTTACTAAAGATAGAATTCATGAAACCAATCTCAATTTCACTTTATTGAATCGTGAAAAATGGTCTGGATGAAATCCATTATATCCGAGAAGGTATTTCTATGGTTAATGGATTGAAAATCACTCGATAAGCATGGTGTGCTCTGCACACAATGTTTTCTCTTTCTTTCCATCTCTAATGTTAATCAATTAAAACGACAACTGCAAGTTCTGCAAGAAGTAGAGCTGAGCTATTCAAATTTTTTTTATTGAATACGCAAAAAGCCATTGCTGATTAATTATCAATTCTAATATTTGTTTGTTTGACCTAGATATACTTTGAAATCCAAATATTATTAGTTTCTAGTACATTTTGGATAATAAATTAAAAAGGAGCTTGATTGTGAAACTGATACAGTAAATGCTGTCTTGGAGTGTGGTTAAAGTTATTTTTGAAAGTGTTTTTTATTTAAAAATATATTAAAATGATATTTTTAAAAATTATTTTTGACATCAAGATATCAAAATGATCTAAATACATAAAAAAACTTAAAATAAAAAAACAAATCAAAACAATTTTTTTCACAAACATTTTTTGATAGCAATCACAAACCCCCATTTTGTGCTAGGTATCCGGACTCCTCAATGCTTTGAGATGTAGCTTTTTCGAGAACGAGACATGCTCATGAATGTAATCTCCCCATTTTGCAAGGGAAATCGAGAGAAAATTGGCTTGTGAAATCTTGTATTTTGAGATCTCCGAGCATGCAGTGAAATAAAATTTCTCGTGTAAAATCTTTTTTAAGCAACGCAGGGTCCATCGCTTGAGATCTTGACTTCTAAGGCAAAAGAAATCCTATCCGCATTTGACTGGTGTTTTGGGATATTATATCGAAAAAACAAACACGAAAATATACGAATAAATCTGAATAATTATATATTTTCATAAATAAAAGATATTAACCACCTAGTTTTGGGATATTATATTGAAAAAACAAACACGAAAATATACGAATAAATCTGAATAATTATATATTTTCATAAATAAAAGATATTAACCACCTAGTTTCTTTCCTTTCTCCCATATGCAAGTTCTCTCCTTTCTCCCATATGCAACAGGACCCATCTTCATATTTCCCGCCCACAAAGTTTATATATACTTAACACTATATTTTAAAAATACCTTTTTAAAAAATATTTTTTAATTTAAAATTATTTTAATGTATTAATCTCAAAAATAAATTTTAAAAATAAATTATTTAATATATTTTTAAATAAAAAATATTTTTAAAAATAACCAAAACCACACTTTTAAACCAATATTATCTTATTGCAGACAAAAAGTTGACTGAAAAAAGAGAGTAGCATGTGGACGGGGGGGAAAGTTTTTTAAGGACACGAGAAATTAGCATACTGTCTCCATGTCTTGCCACATGTTTCCATAAAAATCCACTGAGCTTGATCTCCCTCATGATACCGTGGAAAGAAAAAGGATTTTGATTATCCTCTAACAATGATAACACTGCTAAAACTAATCAGACCCGATATACAGTCTCTCTTTCCCCCCTTCTTTTCACCTGGTTGGTGGAGAGCCTTATTGTTTTAACCATCATGATGAATATCAAGGGTAATTAACGCGACCTGTCTTTGAATATGCTTTGCAGATTTACGTTTTTCACAACTTTTTCCCGTTGTGTCCTCTAATTTGGCTCCATTAATCTATTTCTAAATTAATTTTCAAATTTTCCACATGAATAATAATTATAATATTTTTTATATTTACACAATTATAATTTTTTTCTATGCACTCTGATAATTAAAACTAATTTAGAAAAAAGATCATTTTTATTTTAATATATTTGATTTTGATACAACGATATATTCATTAATAATAACTAACTAATACAATTCAAATCAAAATATCTTTTTTGCATATAATATATTATATGATATCTTTAAAAAAATTATTTTTTCTATACTTTACATTTTATAACTGTTTCATAAACATGCCCGGGCTAATTTATTTCTCATTTGTAGAGCACAGGGACATGTATGAGAGTCGAGAGACTTGGAGGAGCCAGATGAAATATTTCTTAAGAACGCAGGGGTCTATGTGTAGTTTTTGAAGAAATGAAGATACCCTTGGCCCCATGTTAGTCCTGACGCGGTTCAGCCGGTGGAGGAGGTTATGGCCTATGGGCAATGGGTGCATTGGAACCAGGCTTCATGGGATCGGGTGTTGGAGGAAAATTTATCACAGTACGAGAAAAATGTGATGGCCTGAACTTTCTGGGCTGGTTTTTAAACATGACATGTGTTTTTTTTTAAAATGTTTCTAGAAATATATTTTAAAAGATTATGATTGATTTAAAACAATTTAAAAATAAATAAAAAATAATGTAAATTAAAAGATAAAAAAATACTTTTTTTTTAAATGCTCTTGAAATACACTGCCAGGCATCCTCTTGAACTTGTTTTAATTTGGGAAATTATTTTTCAAAAATAAAATCATATAGTACATTTTATATATTGGTATTACTAGAAAAAAATTGACTAGATAATTCTAATAAAACCTTGAAAAATCACATAACAAAATTATTTGTTTATTGTTTTTACCTCTCTTTCTCTGTCCCAAGTCACCTTCTCTCTTTTTTTATTTACAATTTGATCTTGAATTTCACTTACTGGCTGATGAATTTCATAGAAAATTACGTTAATTTTTATGCATGTTGATTAATTTGGACGGAATATAGATTATACTTTTATAATTTGTATTTTTTTAATTAATTTGTGATAGAATTGTAAAATATCCTGATTTGGATGATTAAATTAAGTCTAGGATGATTAAATTAAGGCTAGAAATAAATAAATAAATAAAAACACCTTGGATGTGCTCGCAGACATGGATGAGATTTGTTTCGGAGTTTGATGAGGTTGGGGTTATTAGGTAATTTTGTGAACAGGCAAATCAACTTTAGATCAATTCGAAGTTCTAAATTGATGTTGTGTCGGGTGATTGAAAAAATAAAAAAAAAACAAAGCAATTTTAATTGATTTGATTAAATTTCACTTAAGCCATGTCAATTAAACAAATAATTCCAGGCTAGCCAAATTAGCATTTAAAATAATTCAAAATAAAACTCTATTCGACTCGCTAAATCAACCTCTTTAATAACCGTGCCTATTCTAATATAATAACAGCCATATGTAGATAGTGTTTGGAAATGCGGATCTTGTTTAGTATATATATGTATATATTTTACATCGTTGTGATATATTAATATAAACAATAAATAAAAATATTTTTTTGATATATTTTTTAAATAAATATATATATTATCTAAAATAAAATAAAAAGAATCCACATCAAACGCGTGAAATATGCCTGACTAATTCAAGCCACGAATACAAGATGGTCGCCGACGGCCAAACAAACAAGACAAACTGTAATGAACTCCACCGACGACCATCCGTGCAAAGGACAAAACATACCAGTTGGAAGATGTGTTATCGGCCAAATCTCAAGTCTCCATCACTGGCGGACATGCAGTCCAATAGCATCACAATCGCCTATCAAAATCCAAATATGTCATGACTCCAAAAGTTCTCCCAAGTGGGCTGTTTTTGTTTCTAGTCAACGTCCCAGACTCTTCAACCCTTTGTGATATCGGAGGCAGTGGGAGAAACTAGCAAGAGAGTTACATCGTGGGAGAAATTGATTAACGAGTTAAGCAAAAGTCTCTGGTTTTCTTCCTACATCAGATCACCATGTCGATTGCCAGAGGTTGAAAGGTTCCAAGAACATAAATTAACTAACTGTCCAATTGGATCCCTTTACATCTGATTAATCAGTGACGAACATCAGTTGGTTGGGTCAATCTGGGCTAGAACATCACAACCCCATCGAAATTATCAAAATTGAAGATTCCAAGCCGAAGTGCCAAACCGAGCCGACTCGTCTTAAAGACTATTAATTTGGTTTTGGAGCTTATTAAAGTACTGTTTCTTAAGATATTATAGCATATGCGGGAATTTGACAAGGAGATGAGAGAAATATAATAAAATAACATGAAAAGTTTTTATTTTTTTGTTAGTTATTTAGTAGCAAAGGGTAAAATCAAAGCTTTGAAATTATACGAGGCAGATATATAGCTTACCCAGGAAAAACAATACACCCCCAGCTAGTGGGTCAGTATCAATTTTGCTCCAATAATTTTTTTTCATCATTTGTATTCCTCAAACACCTTTAATTTCTCAATTTAGATCCCTGCGAGAATTTCTTGGTAAAAAACGTTGACTTACTTGCAAAATAATGTCATTTTTTACCAAATAAAATATATAATTTTGATGTAATTTATGATCGGGAATAGACGAAAAGACTTGATTGAAAATTTGAAGAGAGTCGACATGAAAGTTTGTTTGTTAGCAAAATTAAGATTACATGCATAGTTTCCCTTTGCTAAAGGGGATATTAGGGTTAGGTGAGTTACGATCTCTTCTTCTTCCTTTATCAACAAGCACACAGAAAATTTAAAGTGGATGCCATGGGACCGCGACGCATAAGCCCATTCGACATATTTTACTGCACCGCCGCATTTATTTATTTATTAGGTGCATTTTAATTAATTTTATGAATTTTAGAATGAATAATAATGTAAACTTCCAATAATTATTATATTAACAATAGCAAAACTCAAATATAAAATTAAAAAAAAAATCTCAGTCCTCAGCTCTTACAAGTGACCGGCAGCAGTGGATGGTTACCACCACTTCTATATTGAAGATACTGGATATTGAATTTATGAATCTACGTGCTCATGGGTCAATTTCGTCTGAGACGTAAATACAAAGAAGCTAAAAGGATAGGAAGAGGAGACAGATTGTGCCATGTCTCTTGCTATTGTCTTGCATGGCTTGTTGCAGAAAATCCCAGAAAAACATCAACCCAGATAACAACTTAGTGTGAGGTTATTGCCGATGAGTACTGCAATCAAGTTTTTTAGTCTGAGATGGACTCATGATGCTCTCTGATACACGACAATTAAGCTTGTCGTCGTATTGTTGTCATTAGCACACGTAGATTATGCTCACAAAAATGTCAGTGATGGTAGCGAGTTGATTATTGCTCGGTTAATTAATTTGGTAGTAGCGAAGCGTTGTTCCTTTAATTAACAAAGGATTTGAGAACGCGCGACTTTTGGGAGCTGAAGACATCATGCATGGAGGAAGACACTCCATCCCCGTTGAATTTAAGCCACGTGTATTTAATTAAAAAAGGACGGAGTATTTTCATTAATTACTTAATTATCCGATTAATAAAGGATTTAAATAAGAGCTTGTTCACTGTTCGGTACTCCATCTATTTAATTTAAACCACATATAACAATCAATACATTGCATTAAAATTCATATATTTTTTATTTTTATATATTATTTTTAATGTTATAGTGGAACTGAACAGAGTAAAATATGGTAAATAATCCTAAATA
This sequence comes from Salix dunnii, assembly GCA_015731905.1. NCBI lineage: Eukaryota > Viridiplantae > Streptophyta > Magnoliopsida > Malpighiales > Salicaceae > Salix > Salix dunnii. The sequence goes on along the minus strand of CM027667.1, from coordinate 9,586,167 downwards.
TTAAATTATCCATCACTTAAAATCTATTTTTAAAAAATCTAAACTCGAAATGACTTCTGAGCTGGGTCTGCACCCCCAATTTCCTCCTTAATTTTCCTTTCTTTTTCCCAGCACTTGGAAGGAAAATCTTCAGGAGAAACTTTTCAAATTAATCACATTAACTAAGCATTCTCTTTTTTATTATAATTTTTCAAAATCTTCATAAAGCATCTAAAATATTTTTTGACACCCACAATGTTTCATAATAAACACAAATAATCAAGCAATTTTTTTTTTTTATTCTCAAATATCCCTCAATTAATTTACATATTAATCTACACCAAATTATTTTAAGAACAAATATTTCATATCAATTTGATAAATATTTTGTCAAAATAAATATTTTAAATATCAGCATGAAAATATAAACTAGAAACATTGAAAGGAAACTAATCTTCTCGATCATTACACAGATCCCTTAATCTTTCACATTTTAAGACATAAGAAATTTCATCCCTGTAAATTTTGACTAATCATGATGCCAAAAGACTCACCAGCACATGACAGAAAGTTAATCATCAATCAATCCCATCACTGATTATATTATAAAATATCGAATAAAATAAAAATCCATTTTTCTGATATTCAATAAAGAGACAAACAATACCAAACAAAAATCATATATTGGCATAATCTCTTCATTAGAAACCATAATCTCCCTATAATTAGACACAGTATATTCCATGTCTCTATAGATCCCCCAGCCCGCCCGCCCCCCTTAATTCCGGCCCATAATCGGCCCATTCCTCTCCCTTCAAAAACCAGATCTCTTGGCTGTCTGTATATTTTTATTCACCTTGACTATCTCTCTCTCTTTCTATAATGGAGCCTCCTCCATGGCTGGACGATTTAACCGACGACCTCCAGAGCATAAGCTTCACATCCACCGCCACGACAACCACCACACTCCACCGTAGCACCAGCTCCGATTCCTCTTCCGCCACACTTACTCCCGCTCCCTCCACTCACACCTCTTTCTCCTCCAAATCCACAAGCAAACACTCCCTCTCGCTCTCCGATCTCCGTTTCTCCCTCCGCCTCGGTTCCGGCGACATCGGTTCCGTCTACTTAGCCGAACTTAAAACCAAACCTAATGAGATGGATTCGACGCTTTTTGCGGCGAAAGTTATGGATAAGAAGGAGCTAGTTAGCAGAAACAAAGAAGGAAGAGCGAGGACGGAGCGGGAAATACTTGAAACGCTGGATCATCCGTTTTTGCCTACATTATACGCCTGTATTGACTCTCAACGATGGCTCTGTTTGTTAACAGAGTTTTGTCCTGGCGGTGACCTTCACGTTCTCCGTCAACGACAGCCTCTTAAACGATTCGAAGAAACCGCCGTCAGGTTCGTTCGTTAACATTTCCACTTTTATTTGAAAATATTACATTCTTATTTTTAATTTTTTATTGGCATACACGTAATTCGGAAACAGTAGTAGGAGAATGGAGAGTGAGAGTGATGGATCAGAGTGTGGGGACCATAACCTGGGAGAAGGCACGGTGTCTTCTGCATACGTGCACCCCACTGAATGGTTACTCTGTTTCTTCTTCTTTACGGTTACTTTAAATCAGCTAAGCCAGAGCAGCGAGCGAACAGGGTTTACAGTCTGTGTGTGTCGTTACACTGGATTGTTTTCTGTTGGGGAAGACGATCACGTGCGGGTGTAGTCCACGTAATATTGTTTGACTTTTCGTACCCCCCGGGTTACGAGTCAATCATGAATTAAGATTTTAAGAACGTAATTTACGTGGCAGGTTTGGGATTTTAAAAATTTATGAATTTTTGTTTTGTAGTTTTTTTTAAATGTTGTAGATTTTTTTATATTAAAAATAAAAAAAATAATGATGCTTTTTTAAAGTATTTTTCAATTAAAAATATATGTATTACTTTATTTTTTTATATTATTATATTAAAATTATCCAAAATCAACTAAAAAACATAAATCAAGTAAAAAATAATTTTAAAAACATTAAAAAAAACTGGCTGAACTACAAAAAACAACTGAATAAATTATCACAAATTGTTGGTTTTGAACCGATAACTCATAATCTTGTTATTGTTTGTAGATGATGATTTTTCTTCTTCTTAACGTTCAGATATTTGTTATTAGAATTCATGTGCATTTATTGATAACACCTGCAATCTTTTTAATGAGCCAGCATAATAAAGGGTGGTGGTTTTGATAGCATTAATTTAGAAGTGCGCACCTGGTGCAACTACTGTTGCAACTGGTGGCTTTCAATTTAGTAGCAAGTAACACCTCCCGTATCAGTCTTGCTTTCAACAGAGATGTCACCTAACCTTTTCATGAGAAAAGGTGGGTTGGAGTTATCATGTTATTAATGGTGTACAATCATCACTATCGAGTTAGTAACAACTTGTTTGTGAATGAAATGTACATTCTGTTTTTCTGGAAAATTTGGCTGTCAAGTCTAACCTTCCCTTTCCCCGCTTTCTGAGTTAACGCCAAGTTTAGTGATGGATATAAATAATTTTACTTTTAAACTGGATTATCATTGCAATTAGTTTCAATATTACATGATTATACATGCAATTCATTGTTATATATTTATAGAGTATGATGTATAACAGGAAGACCTGCGAGAAAATACTTGAGTTATGGGAAATGTTAAATTGGATATAGGAACAGTAGCTGTAGTTGTAGTTTCTCCTCTTGCTTTGGCAAATCCTTTCATGGAATTTCGCCTGTCGTTCTATGAAAATTCCTTGTTCTTATTAACAAGAAACCGAAAGATCTCCTGGATATCCGAAACTTCAATATTCCTTGCTTTCCGTTATCTTTCGCTGGATTTCTGGGTTTTCTTTGGAGACTGGACGCTGGTGACTAGTGGGGTCGATTTTTATCTTGTTGCTTTTTGGCTCCTTGTTAGAACACGCCACCTGTTTCTAGTTCCCATGTCCAATATTTAACAGGCATCCTATCCCCAGCCTCCGAGTCATTTTAATTTTATGTTTCTTTTAGCCCCTTTCCTTTGTTAATGAATATATATGTAGGTGCACGAGAGACTAGTGAAAGGTTGTAGCTAGCAAAGTAGACGAGAAATCTATTTCTTCCAATAATGAATGCTTAATACTTAATAATATAGAAGAAAATAAATAGTTAGTGTAATGAATCAATAATAATTCTTCTTTTTCTAATGCCACGTAGAAAGGTAGGAATAATTTTTTTTCAAACTCTGTACTGAAAAAGAAAAGTTAACACTGAAATACGAATATGCAAACACAGAAGGACATGGATTCAGTAGCTTTATTTGCTTTTCTTCTGCACCTTACATGTCAAGATATTTTCTTTCAGCGTCTCCTTTTTTCAAGAATTGATTTACTGCATGAGAATATAGACGCTGTGGATGTAGGTCCCTTGTTATTGTGGGTAGGGGTCATGTAACAAAAATAGAGCTGTATAATTCCTTGTTTCTGTTTAATGATATGATCATAAGAAATTCCAGGATGCCAATATGCAAATAACACAGTAGGACCTTTTGCTCGATGTTGAGGAGTCTTGCAGCGTCTCAATTATTGTTTTGTTCAAATGTAAACGTCACATTTGCACCAAAATATTCCAAGCACTTATCATCTTCTTTTTTCTTTATAAATCGTGTAATCCTTGGTGGACCCTCTATCGAGCTTGTATTGCTCTGTCCCCCCCCCCCCCCCAATCGTGATTAGGTTTAATTGAAACAGAAGGCGTCAGAGAATTGGTTTGTTGATACTTACACAGGTGTTCTTTTGGTGTTTTTTCCAGGTTCTACGCATCAGAGGTGATTGTAGCCTTAGAGTACCTTCACATGATGGGGATTGTTTACCGTGATCTCAAGCCTGAAAACGTTCTTGTTCGATCAGATGGTCATATAATGCTCACTGACTTTGACCTCTCGTTAAAATGTGATGATTCTACGTCAACTCCTCAGATTATCTCCGACAAAAAATATGCTGCTACAGCCCAAAAAAATGACTACCTGTTTGAGCATCCTTCTTATACTTCTTCTTCATGCATTCTTCCTAACTGTATTGTCCCAGCTGTATCATGTTTCCACCCAAAACGGAAACGCAAGAAGAAGATGGGCAACCGTGGCGGCCCTGAGTTTGTAGCCGAGCCCGTTGATGTTCGATCTATGTCATTTGTTGGGACCCACGAGTATTTAGCACCGGAGATTGTGTCCGGTGAGGGCCATGGAAGTCCGGTGGATTGGTGGACGCTGGGAATATTTATGTTCGAACTATTTTATGGCGTTACGCCTTTTAGAGGCGTTGACCATGAGCTAACTCTAGCTAATGTTGTGGCTCGAGCCCTTGAGTTCCCTAAAGAACCCGCTGTGCCTGCCACAGCTAAGGACCTTATTTCGCAACTGCTGGTCAAGGACCCAGCAAGGCGGATGGGTTCCACCATGGGTGCATCAACCGTCAAGCACCACCCTTTTTTCCAAGGGGTTAATTGGGCATTGTTGAGATGTACACGTCCACCCTATGTTCCTCCACCATTTAGTAGAGAAGTTGTATCAGATGAAAGCTATCCCGAAACCCCTGTGGAATATTATTAGCAAGTTGAACAAAGAATTAATAACTGCATCTCACAATCCTCTGGCCATTTCTTGATTATTTTTCAGCAAAATTTCTATCACTCCTGATACCGAGTTAGCCTTACGGAAATGGCCATGGGGAAGTATAATTCTAGCCAGGATTGTTCGGCAATAGCGAAGCAGTTGATCTCAGTATTCTATATACAATAAAAATTCGATGATTTGCAAACCTTTCTATTTTCATGGTCAAAGCATGTGTCGCAAACATTGAATCCCGACAGTACAAACATAAAGAATGACATTGACTTCTTAGGGGAAAACCGATGACACCGCGTGATAGGTTGTCCACCGATCGCGAGGGCCCTGGGGGATGGTCAGGCCACGAGGGAATGACTGATTGTTTTTGCGTGCGTGTTTGCTTGTGAAGACCAGGCCCTCGCCCATGTGATTTGTTTGGTGGAGAGGGGGACAAAGCTGGAGGTTTAGGAGAAATGTCGTTGTTATTGTTTTTAGATGTCACATGAATCTGCACTATGGAAAGGTATAATCTTCTTTATAATCTGGGGCACCATTCCAACTGTTTTATAGGGGGTGGTGGTGGTTAAATTTTGGTAATATCTATTTGTCATGGAGTTGGAAGATGGAGCTGTTCTATCAATTTGTGCGTAATGGTCATGTTTGCCTCCTAACAAGGCAACAACAATAGGTTCCAGCTTCTTTCTGGATCGGCTTGTTCACATTTTGATATGGATTCAAACCCCGTCACTGTCTTTTGGTAGAGTGGCATATGTGACGTCTATGTATATATGATTTTCAAGCTCCTCAGGAACAGAAACAGCACCCCCCCCCCCCACACACACACACACACTCCAGAGATTTGTTCTGTATGTGAAATATTCTGTTCCTTCAAGCAGTGAGCTAGGTTGATTATTGGTTAGCTTACCGATTCGTCACCATGCTCTCCGGTTTTCTTCTGTCCTGTACAGAAGTTAGACACAAGGTAATATTATATATACCCACATCGTAATACTTTTGTTGCAATCCTTTTATGACCTATCAGGGCTGCCATGTAGGTTGGAAACTGTGTCCACCCGATCTGCTTAACAGGGGATTTGCTGTCATGCCCAACATGGTGTTTTTAAATGTCATGTTCTCATTTAGTGTCTGTTTACGAGGTACAAATTATGTTTGGTTGAAAATATAGTTTGTATCTGAAATGGTGTGTAGTTACTTTAAATTTGATTATAGGATACATCAATTTTAAAGTTGTAATTGTGGTTTGTGGAAAGTAGTAAATTGCTGCTTTCCACGTTTCAAATCGGGAGGGGCGCGCGCTAATATATATATATATATATACACTAAAATAATTTAAAAATTAATTACAATAAATAAATATATTAGAAGAATATCACAATATAATTTTTGTCTCGCAATTCTAATTTTATTTTAAATGATATTTTACAATTGTTTCAGAATCAGAGAGCTCTTCACGTATAGATTTAGTTTGGATGAAATTACAAGTACTTTGATGGGAGAATAAAAACAACTGTCTAATTTAGTTGAATTATTAATTATATATTTTTTATTATAATTATTAAATATTTAAAAAACAATATGTGTGTGCGCGCGCGCGTACGTTTTGTAATTTCACAAGTTAAAAGCAAAATAAAAAACTTGGTAACCAAATACACAAGATTGTTTTTTTTCAACCTCAAATTCAACCACGATTTTAACCAAACATTTCATTGCTTATTTTAAACCACAGTAAAAGTATTTTTTTTAAACTATTTTTTTTCAACCTCAACCATAAAAGTAAAAACAATTCCAAAAAGACGCTTACAGTGGAACCTGTTCCCCCTATATTAGACCTACTTCTGAACCCTAATCCATGGAATAATTCGAGAAGGAGTAATTTCTAGTAGTTATTGTTATTAAAATAATATTGTTTTTAAAAAGAATTTATAGTATTTATACAATGGATCAAGTTTGACATGGTCAAATAAATAATTAAAAACCAAGTTAAATTTATTAAGTTGATATTTTTTCCAAGCTAAATAAAATTTTTATCTCGATGTCTTGAAATTTCTATATACTATATATAAATGGAATATGCTATTAATGAATCATTTTATTTAAAAATTTAAGTTATTAGACAAGACCTCAGAATATGATTTATATTATTCTCTAACACACCTCTTAAGTGAAAAGCCTTTTGGGCTTGAAACTTGCATAAGTTCATCTTATCTTATGCTTAATTTTTATTAAATGGAATGAGGATGATGAAATTCAAACTCGTGATTGCTGAGCCAATAAAATTCTAATACTATATTAAAAAACTATTTTACCTAAAAATTTAAACATTAAATAAAATCTCAAATTATAACTTATATTATTCTTTATCACGTTACTCAATTAGCAATTGCTCTTTTTCCCCTCCGAAGATACCAATTAACATGCCTTTTTAAAATTATGAATGGACAAATATTAAATATGGTCAATCGTTGCAATGATGAGTCAATGTAAAGCAAAGCACCTCAATGCAGTTCCGTTACCATTAAATAAAGCGACATCCTTAATTAAAATAAAATTAAGTGTTCTGGTGGAAATGATGACAGCAACAGCAGATTAAACCATAAATTTGGCTTTTTAGCTGTTCGGAGGTGCAGCATGGCATACTGTTTTTCCTTTACTGACTCTCCCTGGTTTTATCGACCCTATCGGCTTTTAGATTGGACGAGCGGTAAACCTGCATTCCGTATTAATTTTTTTTATCTAGATTTAATATATAATTTTATTTTTTTATTTTTTTAGTTTAGTTTTAATTCTTTGATTTTTTTTTTCTTGTAATATAATATAATATAATTTTTTTATTTATATCTATACATCTTTACTCTTTATTTAGATTTTTAATTTTTTTTATTAAATGCAACTCGTGTTAAAAAATATAGTAAGTTTAACTTTGGTGGTGTAAAATAAGAGTGAAACTCTTTTCTATGCATGTACAGTTAAACGTGAAATGTTTGAAACACTACCGCAGGTGACTCTTTCGTTTTGTCTTATTTAAGGCTATAAAAGTTATTTTACTGTGCACTAAAAAAGTAAAATTACCAGGATACCCCCACTAACAATTCTTGATTTTTATGTTATTTAAAGGTATTATAATTATTGTATTGTGCATGGAAATAAAAAAAAGATATCTCTGATACCATGATATTATTTTAAATATATTTTACACAATAAAATGAATATATAAAAAAACTATTATATACTTTTAGAAGTTTTGTGACGACGCACACTGCATCCGAAATGTGCATGAGCTTTGAAATCGACATGGTGCCCGAAGATGCTCCCACAACACTGCTGCAGAAAATATAATTAAAAATTGATAAATTATCAATACACCCTTATAGCCAACTTTTGGATTTTGTCTTACAGGGCTATATAATTTTAAGTTGGATGAGAGACCATGGTTGTAAAAATAAAACATGTATAAGTGAAAGAAAAAAAAGTATAAGCGTGAAAGCATCATGACAATCCATATTATTTTTTTAAAAATTCGGCTTATAAATTAGTCGTGATTTGCTTAAGCTGGTCCGGAGATTCCGGTTATAAAAAAAATATATAAGTGAACAAAATAAAAGTATAAGAAAAAAAATATCAGCAGGAAAACACTTTTGAAAAAAATATATAAGTTCAAGGATTGCCATGGTACACATAAGTTGATCTGAACACCCTGATTATCAAAAAAATTGGATATGCGAGTTAATAGTGGTGCGCTTAAGACACCCCGATTAAAAAAACAAAAAACAAAAAAAAAATATAAGTGGAAAAAAATATATAAAAAAGTATAATGAGTAAAAAAAATATTTTGGGAAAAAAATCATGATAAGAAAAAAAATGAAAAAAATAAACATAATAAAGAAAAAAATGAAAAAAAAGAGGTAAAAAAGAAGAAGTAAAAAACAGGGGGAAAAACATTGTAGCGGAAAAGCACTATTGCAATAAACAATACTATGTGCGGGGAGCTACAGTGCTTTCTCTACGCCATTTACAATCCATATTGCTTAAAAAAATAAATTCAGTCCAGAAATTAGTCATGGTGTGCTTAAGCTGACCCGGAGACACCAGATACTAGAAAAAATTGATCCGGTTATAAGGAAAAAAAATATATAAGTGAACAAAAAAAATATGAGAAAAAAAATTTAGAAAAAATAATAAATTGATCGGGGGATTAGTCGTGGTGTACGCAAGGTGGCTTGGACACCCCGGTTATCAAATTTTTTTTGGTCTGGGGATTAGTTATCATGCGCCTATGGCGGCACAAAGATCTTGGTTATAAAAAAAATATAAGTAAAAAAAAAAAAAAATAAGCTAACTTATAAACCATGATTATAAAAAAATATATAAGTTAAAGAAAACAAAAAATATATAAGCATGAAAGCATTTTAGCAATCCATATTGTTTTAAAAACAAATTCGGTTTGGGAATTAGTTGTGGTGTACATAAGTTGACCCGTAAACTATAGTTATAAAAAAATATATAAGTGAACAAAACAAAAATATAAGAAAAGCACTTTAGCAAAAAAAAAAGAGTTCGAGGATTAATGTCGGTACATGTAAACTAGTCTGGACACCCTGGTTATAACAAAAAAAAAATTGGATTCAAGGATTAATTGTGGCACACTTAAGCTAGCCAGGATACCTCAATCATAAAAAAAATATATACACGTAGAAAAAGAAAAAAATTAAAAAAATATAACCAACAACAAAAATATTTTATGGAAAAAAAAGAAAAAAGAAGCATAATCAAGAAAAAACAAAAGAAGCTATAAAAAAAATAGATTTGAGGATTAATCGTGATGCATTTAAGCCAGTCCGGACATCTCGATCATATATATATATACCAGAAAAAAATATCATGGAAAAAAATAAAAAAAATATAATCAAGAAAAAAAACTAGAAAAAGAAAGCTATAAAAAATTTGGATCCAAGAATTAATTATGGTGCGTTTAAGCTAGCTAGACAAGCTAGCCAGATATTCTAATTATACAAAATAAATTTATACAAGTCAAGAAAAAAATATTTCATGGGAAAATATGAAAAAAATAATAATTAGAAAAAAACAAAAAAAGTAATAAAAAAGGCAAGAAGCGAATAAATTGAAAAAAAATAATAATTCAGAAGTGTATTAAAAAAGAAGAAGAAAGCACTGTTAAAATCTATAGTAAAATATATGGGGAGTTAGAAAGCTTTCCTCTCACCACACATTTTAGCTTATTGTTGGGAAAATATATATATAAAAAAAACATAATAACATAAACAATAATAAAAAAAAGGGCAAGAAACAAAAAAAAAATTAGAAAAAAACAAAAAAAAGCAAGAAAAGAATAAAATGAAAAGAAAGAAAGAAAAGATAATCCAGAAGTGTATAAAAAAGAAGAAAAAAAAACTGTTGAAATTCATGGTAAATATGTGGAGAGCGACGCTTTCCCCACTCATTTTAGCTTATTGTTAATCTTTCCCTGGCTCATGGGCTTCGAACCTCTTACCTTCCAGGCTCGTACGTTGTTGGCTACTAGGCCTCAACTTATAAATTAAAGCTTGTAGCCCAATTTAGTAACAGGTGGTTCAATTTAAATTTTGTTCTGACCCGACCTGTAACCAAGAGTATGTCTGTTTTTTAAAGTATTTATGAAAAAAATTAAAGATTTTTTTATTTTAAAATAATACTTTTTATATTGTTTTTGTATGTTAAAAAATTTAAAAAATATATTTTCAAGTAAAAGGTCATTTAAAAAATAATTATTATAATAATATTAAATAAGCTCCAATGGAAGGTCTGTTTTTATTTTATTTTTTATACTCTCTATTATTATTTTGATATAAAAAATAATTTCTAAAAATATAAAATAATATTAATTTAATTTATCTATAAATAAAAAAATATTTTTAAAAACAACATTCACCGTATTTATATATAAACCTTAAATCCTTAAGTTTTGTTTGGCTTGTGAATCTACTTCATAACCTTGATAAGAGTATATTTTTTTAATCACTTTCAAAATGACTTTATAAAATTTAAGTAATATTAGAAGCTGAAACCTGAGGAATCCGTCCCGCTTAAATAATAACAAGCAGAAAAACCACCCATTCTGCTCGCATTCTCTTCCCCGTAAGTATAAACCCTAGAAATCTGCAGCAAAAATGGAAGAGCCCAAAAACGGTAACTCGGCGACGCCAGTGGAGAACGACGAAGATGCAATCATTGGACCTGGCCCAGCCCCTAAAGCCCGAGCCAAACGTCCTCTCCAGTTCGAGCAAGCTTACCTCGATTCCCTTCCTTCTGCAAACATGTAGGTTCCTCTCTTCTGCTTTTCTCGAATTTCGTATCCTGTTTTAGGGTTCAGAGATTTTAAGCTCCCGTTAGGGTTTTATAGCTGTAGCTATAATAAATTGTAAATACAGAAGAAAGTTGCTCACTCATGATCTATTTTGCAGGTACGAGAAAAGCTATATGCATCGAGATGTGGTTACGCATGTTGCAGTTTCCGCAGCTGATTTTTTCATTACTGGAAGTGTTGATGGTATCCTTTGGCATAATTACTCTACAATTATTCATTAACAGTATTAACGAGTTGGTTAAAATGATGTGCTGTTTGATTTTCCTAAACCGTTTCTTTTATTTATGTTAATCAGGGCATTTGAAATTTTGGAAGAAAAAACCTATTGGCATTGAATTTGCTAAACATTATAGATCCCACCTTGGTCCCATTGAAGGCCTAGCGGTGAGCTCTTCCTCTACGCTTGATTTTATGTGTATCATGTTGAACACGATTCTCAATTGATTTTTGTTTTGAATAACTATACGAGTCTGTGACCAACCAAGAGCTTTAATCAGTAAATAGGTTATAACTATCTGTCATATTATTTATATTGCATGTTTTTTGGTTGTGTTTGTATGTGTAGTTTACATGGAAAAAAAGACGTCATTTGTGATTATTTGACCTTCCCTTTAAGTTACTATGGTACTAATTATTGTTCATAAAGTTTTCGTGTTGGCTTTTAGGCAGCAATCATTACTAGGTTTTTCAACTTTAATCTTGTTTTGTTCACATTCGTAAAAATCCTGTTAGTTAGTGCAGTCATCAACCATGACTTTGTTCAGTCATGCAGGTTAGCTTGGATGGCTTGCTTTGTTGCACGATTTCAAATGATCAATCTGTGAAAATATATGATGTTGTCAATTATGACATGATGGCCATGATCCACCTTCCGTATGTTCCTGGTTGTGTTGAATGGGTCTATAAACAAGGGGATGTCAAAGCTAGGCTTGCCATAAGTGATCGGAATTCCTCATCTGTGCACATATATGATGCACGAGCTGGTTCAAATGAACCAATCATCTCAAGAGAGGTAACTGGTCACATCAATAGCTCTCATTTTTCTCAATACAAGGTTTTTACTCCTGTGTACTTTCTTATGCCACAACAAAGATTCTTCCTTTCCTTATTTTTTATTGCATTTTTCCAGATACACTTTGAGCCGGTTAAAGTTATGAAGTACAACCCTGTATTTGATACAGTAATATCTGTTGATGCAAAGGGACTTATTGAATACTGGAGTCCCACCACACTTGAGTTCCCAGAAAGCGAGTATGTGCGCATATATAGATACCTTCAGTATTTATTTAATGAATTTCCTCTATTCTTATTGTACAAAATACCTATACAAGTCTAGGAGGGAACCACTCTTTAAATGACTTTTAAATTGTTTTAATCAACTATAAAACTTTGTTGATGAGTTTATCTGAGATAGGGAAGAGGTGCTGGCACCTTCCTGGGTCTAGTGAGTTTGTTTATGCTAGATGTTTCCTTAAGTTGTCTTCTGTTAATTTATCACTTGAAAACACATGCTTTCTCCTTTGCACTTTCACACCAATACATGTGGATTGCCTCCTGAACTTGTTTTCACAACATATATAACTCAAAGCCTGAAATTTAGGCTTCAGCAAATCTTGGTTGGAAATGGTTTTGTTTGTACAGTTTCTTTTACACATCAAATGGATGTTTATTAGTTCTGGAGTTTCTTATATTGATGGGTTCCTTAACTTGTTCTTCTGTTGATTTGTCCCTGATTGTTAACAGCTGTATTATCCTTTTGAGATTTTGTAGAAAAAGTTTTATTTTAATGTCATGTTGAGACATTCTGGTAGTGTACATGTTCGTCTGGTTTCCTCTTAACAGTTTCTCTTGTCTGGTGCAAGCAGGGTGAAGTTTAGATTGAAAAGTGATACTAATCTGTTTGAGATTGTGAAGTGTAAAACAAGTGTTTCCACAATGGAGGTACTATATTTTCCGGCTCGGATATGAGTACGGTCTATAAATTGACTTTATTGACTATTTTGTGCTTGATATCAGTTTGTTGTGTTGATTTTTGTACTGTTTACTGTGAAATATCAACGTTAAAAAACTGGAAAAAAATAGTAATGATAACTGTACATGTTCTTGTTGTCCACCAGGTCAGCCCTGATGGTAAGCAGTTTTCTATTACATCTCCTGATCGAAGGATACGTGTATTTTGGTTTAGAACGGGTAAACTAAGAAGAGTTTATGATGAATCTCTCGAGGTAATACCAATTATTAGTAGAGTCTCAATTAGAGTTCATTATCTTGTGGAGTCTTTTGTAATGATAGATTACCTTGTGCTGGTTAGGTTGCTCAAGATCTTCAGAGAAGCGATGCTCCCATGTACCGGTTGGAGGCTATTGATTTTGGGCGAAGAATGGCTGTTGATAAAGAAATTGAAAAGACAGACACTGCACCACAACCGAATGCTATTTTTGACGAAAGCTCAAACTTCCTTATATATGCCACCCTCCTTGGAATAAAAGTAAAGATACCACTTCTAACACAAATTAGGACTGTATTTTTTTTCCTGCATTTTATTTACTTGTTGTAAACATGACTGTATTTTTGTGTGAATATATATTGCTCTACTCCTGACATGTTATTTCTCATCCCCCCCTTTTTTTACATGCTTTTTTAAGGTAGTGAATTTACAGACCAATAAAGTGGCCAGAATTCTTGGAAAGGTGGAGAACAATGACAGATTCTTGCAAATCGCATTGTATCAAGGTGACCGAAGCAGTAAGAAAGTCAGAAAAATTCCTACAGCTGCAGCAAATGTCAATGAGACCAAAGAGCCTTTAACAGATCCCACTCTCTTGTGCTGTGCTTTCAAGAAACACAGAATTTATCTATTCAGGTAATGATAATTCTCAATTTGACTAATCATGCAAAATGCTGGCCAAAATGAATATTTTTCGTAATGGCATTCTCCAATGTTAGTACCTAACATTATGAGCAGATCAACTGATTAAATGTTGTACCTGGTCACTGATTTCTAAAAACCAAACCTGCCAACGTGGAAAGCAGTTAAGATTTGTGAACGCGAGAAAAGTAAAATCACTAGAAATGCTAATGAAATTACTCAAGTGTGTGACAAGATAAGTATAAAAGAGATATCATATGAGTGATTTTATTAATACCTCATAGTTTGGTCACAATTATCAGCAAGAATAAGCTACATTGGATTAAATGCCTTAAACTGTATTTGTTTTGAATGATTTATCATGGTGCACCGAGAGTTACCTCCAACACTTTGGATCTAAAATCTCATGTTTTTTGTGATTGCTTTTGATGGTACAAATAGCCGCCGAGAGCCAGAGGAGCCTGAGGATGCAACTAAGGGACGGGATGTGTTTAATGAAAAGCCTCCAGCAGATGAACTTTTGGCTGTGTCAGATATAGGAAAATCAGTGACTACATCTCTTCCTGACACTGTGGTGGGTTTTTTCTTTCTGATATCCAGGAGGGGACTAGATCATAGTATAAAATTGATTTGGATATTTTATTTATCCATTTAATTAATAAACTTCTTGTTTAGCATGCTAAATGACACCTTTTTTTTTTAATTTGCTAAAATATTGCTGTGCCTTGTGTTAAAATTTCTGTTTGTATGATTGTTTGTCTGAGCACACCCTAGTGTTGGTGTGTATATGTCGGTGTATGGGCCTCTTTGGCTGTTCTTTTGTCCCGTGTAAAGTACGGGAATGTCTTTTGAACATGTTGCTGTTTTTTACACTTTCCTAACTGTGAAGAAACTAAAATCTCATATTTTTACCCAGTAACATGAATAAGACAGCCTTCCATTGGCAGTGCATTTGTCGAAACTGATAGCTGAAATGTCATTTACATATGATTAATGATTCCATCAGATTTTTTTTGACTAATCTGAATTCCCTTTTTCCAGATTCTGCACACTACAATGGGAGACGTTCACATGAAACTGTACCCCGAAGAATGTCCAAAAACTGTAGAGAATTTTACAACACACTGCCGAAATGGCTACTATGATAATCTTATCTTTCACCGTGTCATCAAAGGTTTCATGATACAAACAGGAGACCCATTGGGAGATGGCACTGGTGGGCAGTCTATTTGGGGAAGGGAATTCGAGGATGAGTTTCACAAAAGGTAATATTTTAAGTGAATTACATTTTCACCAGGTTATTTGTGCTTCTCCAATGTGATCCTCCCACCAACTTTTTAAAGAAGCTTCAGCCTGCAACTTGATGACATTTCAAATTATAATAAGAAATCTCTGTTCCTAACTCATGTTTGGTTTCAATATTTATTAATGATATTTGAGTCTTTATCCTTTTTTCCTTAGGTATTTTTATTTTTCTTCTATGCTGGGTTTCCAAGTTCCAACCAACCATAATAATAACAAACTTGGTGTCATGGGATTTGATTCTTCAGATTACATTAATGTTCACATTGACTTAGATCAGTGCCAGACAATTAAAGACTTGGCAGAACTTTTATGCATGTTAATGTCTGCTACATGGACAAGTGTCTTTTTTGTTATTGTTATTTATTTTCCTCTATGCATCACATGCAAATGACTGGATCAAACATTTCTGTTGCTGCAGTTTACGACATGACAGGCCTTTCACAGTATCAATGGCAAACGCAGGCGCAAATACAAATGGTTCACAGTTCTTTATCACCACAGTGGCCACTCCATGGCTGGACAACAAGCATACAGTGTTTGGTAGAGTTGCGAAGGGAATGGATGTTGTACAGGTATACTTGACCTTTCAATTTTGTATTCAATGTTATTTGAATATCTTGCTGTTAAATCTCTGTATTTCCTGTGTGGTGCTTGGGAGAGAATCCATTGTTTTACTCAGCTCTTCATTAACTTCCATACCCAATATATTGATCAAGTGGGATTTCATGCCATTTAGTTTGGGTATTGCCCCGCTATCCATGGACTGATTGGTCTGCATGTATGCCAAGTGCTCTAGAACTGGATTTGAAAACACACACCCTTGTAACATGTTATTATGCATATTTGAATTTTACTCGGTACTCATTCTACATCGATGACAGGCTATTGAGAAGGTGAAGACAGACAGAGGAGACAAGCCACACCAAGACGTAAAAATCCTGAATGTGACTGTCCCCAAGTAGAATCTTCCTTTCAGTGGTTAATCTATCCTGACGAGTGTTGGTGTGGCAAAGAATCATATGCCAAGGTAAGTGTTGTTTTCATCTATCCACTCACTCCCCTGCAGTGTATTTTCACACTTGGAGTTTCTATATTTTTGTTTATGATTTAGTGCATCTTTATACTTTCTCTTTTCCTTTTGGAAACTCCTGTTGGCATATATGAAAGGTGCACAAAAGGAATAGAATTTGAGTTTAATTTTTATAAAATGTACTCTCTACATTAGAGTGCAGGAAACACATTGCCTTCTGTGAGCATATCAAATCATGTTCCGTGACATAGAAACATGTTACATTCAATTCTCTGATCAATTGAGGCCATTTGCTGATAAGCGAGCACCCACGTCAAATATTTTTGAAAATTTCCAAAACAAACATGCAATATTTTTAAAAATTTCCAGAACAAAGATGCAGCCGAATGGTATTTCCTCATCTGTGATCAAAGGTTATTGAGTATTAAAAACTACACGCCTTAAATAAGGAAAGGACGGACTAATTTCTCTGATTTAACTGGAGAGAGCCTAGCCAAAGATTTATAAAGAACTCCTTGTGGTATCAGTTGAGATGGAGTGGACTGCCAAGGTTGTCACGCTGGCAACTAACTCTTAAAAAGTAGCTTGCTAATTTTATTTCAACGGAATTTTCTAAAACATACCCGACATTTTTTCATGATTTTGCCCCCTGTTTTCATGTCTCCCTCAGTTTTTCTGCATCTTCATCAATCACATTATTTGTAGTATTCTAGAATCCAGGTGCCCAGGAGCCTCACTGTGAATTGTGTTGCGTTGACAGGTTTTGCATGTTGTCGATGAGACAGCAAGGAAGATTGCCATCACCGTTCTACATCCCCGAGAGACTTGCCTTCACAGAGCTCCCGCTCTTCCCCGGTTCTCTTAGCTTCGTAATATGGGATGATGTACGGACATTTTATATGACATGGCTCCCGTTTCCTTTTCACACTTCTCTGTACTGTTTTCACCAAATCCCATCGCTTGGATATCTGTTTTAGATCAACTGTTATTAACTTAAAAAAAACTACATGAAGTGGAACATCTTTGAGTTCTGTCAAGTTTGATTCCTGGATTTTGACAGCCGATTTTCTTGGTGATGATGTAAGCGATATGAAACGCAGTGCAATTTAATCAGTAATCTTTTTTGATATCGGAAAAATCGTATGATTTATTGGCCAATCGTATGGTGAATTAGTTAGGAAAAAAGACATTAAAACCCAAACTGTTTGGCGCAACTCCAAATAACTTGCAGTTTCCTAAAATGTGTTCAAAGCACAAACGACGAGGGATTTGAATTTTCTGATGAAAAAATTAAAAAAAAAAGAAGCAAACAAGGCATTAAAAATTTAAATTTAAAGTCTTTACGCTACTGCTCACACGTTGGCTGATTTAGGAATACTATAACTCCCAAAATAGATTTCAGTTTCATAATTTTTTTCTTGTTACAAACAATATAACAAGTTGTTGAGCTGAAATCTTATTTTATCCTATAGTTTTTAAATCCGATACGGGCTCACTCAGATAAATCATGGATAACATGCCGGGTAATTTGACTAGTCCGTGGAAGAGTTAAAGCTTTGAAGGACAGGAATCTGCAATTCATATATCCACCAACCAAGAAATTCTTCATTCAAGCTTCAAGCAAGAAACGCATGTTCAAGAGAATCTCCAAATTGCAATTCGACTGCTAGTTTCACCTAATACACCATAGTTTAATTTAAACACCCTCAAAACAATTTTTGAATCCAACAGAATGGTGCTTGAGGGCAGGCCTTGAGTTCCAGATGGCTCGGAATTTTAGCTACTTGCTAGGGTTATGTAGGCAGAATTTGACATTATATGCTTATCCTGGTGCAAGGATATTTGGACATCGATTATCGAATAAACTAAAATTTTGTTAAATTATCATCAACATTTAATAAACTCACCAAACTTTCAGAATTGGAAAAAACCCCAAACCAAATATTGATACAGAAGCAATCAATCATCACACAAAATCTAGCTAGCAAACAGAAAAGAAAACAACATGCATACGATAACAGTGATCCAAAATTAACAATTATATTGAAAACATTTAAACATTAAACTCCATTATCTAAAATCCAAAAATCGCGAGAGCCCGAAACAAGGTCTTAATATCATAATAGCAAACTACAAATCAAAAACTTGTAAATAATCCAACTACAATACTAGTGAAATGCAAAACAAGACCTTTTGGAAACCAAATCTCCTTAATCGAACAGGCTGAAGCCCATATCCTGCAACAACGACAGCAATAAAACATTCCCTTCAGTAAAACATAAGCAACTTTTAAATGAACACGACATGCTAGGAAAATTTAATGCAAGAACAAAAACAAATCGCTTACATCATCAGACTCCTCTTTCTCTTCAACCTTCTCCTCTTTCTTGGCCTCAGCTGCAGGAGCAGCACCACCACCAGCGGCAGGTGCAGCACCGGAAGAAACAGCAACACCACCACCGGAAGGAACGGAAGCCAACTTTTCCCTACCTGAAGCAATCAGCTCAGTGATGTCCTTTCCTTTCACACTGGACAGAAGCAACTCGATCCTGTCATCGTCAGCATCTGCTCCAACTGTAGACCCGAAAAAATCAATTTATTAATATACAGGGATTATAAATGAAAACCAAATGTGAAGAAGGAAGAAAGTACCAGATCCGAGAATGTTTTTCAAGTCCTCGGCTGTAGGGCAGGTGTTGCCACCAAGAACGGCGAGCAAGTAAGCGGCGACAACCTTCATTTTTTGTTTTGGAGGAGGCGCTGAGAGAAACTAGCAATAGAGGCTGCTACTTGCTAGGGTTTTGGAGACAGACAGTAGAAATAGATTTTTAAGTATATATGCATATATCTAGGGCTTGTAAAGGGTGGGATTGGGTGATTAAATCTTGTCCGTTCCTTTTTTGTTTTGCCGATCATGTCCCTGGTTCCGCTATTTCTATGTTTGGTTGCAGGAGGAGGAACGTCCATATCGTGGTTTAGGTAATTACCGTGTACATATCAAGGATATGGATCGTCTGGCTGGCATGGCTAAGAGGGGGAATATTTTGTTTTTCAAATTATTTTAAAAACAATATTACAATTTTTTTTTCATCATTTAATATAAAATTATTGTTTTTCGAACAGTGCCTATATAACAAACCCTGCTGAGAGTATTTATATCTGTATAAATTTTATGCAAACCGCAAAGCACTAATCTCTGTATTTTTCATTATAAATATATCATTTATCTATCTATCAATTTATATATATTGAAACCGTACTTGTAAATTATTAAATATTTAATGTTTTTCACTATGGTGATTATTAAGCTACCAATCACATTATAAGCATATTAAATTTATATTTTAATAAAATACATATTTTTAAATTAAATAGTTTTCAATGAAAATTATATTTGATTGACCAAGTTTGTAGGATTGAGGATATGGTTAATTTTAATTGTGTAAAACGTTATAAATGAAGATTAACATAAGGACTCCCTGATGTGTCCGAAACAAAATTAACAAATGAGAAAACGAGTATCACTAACAGTAAAAAAATTGTACGGGCCATCACTTAGATTATCTGTTTTCCTTCCTCGTTTAAAGGCGAGATAGTGACGAGAGTTACTTTGATTGAGTTTACTTTAGAAAGAATCATCGTTGTTAAACAATGCACGGTTTAGAGGGTTAATCTAAAATTCCCACAATAGAAACTTAACTCAGATCATTGATATGATTGATTTGTCGAACAAGAACCTTGTCAAAATTTTGGATCTGTTGTTGTTCAAAATGTAGTAGCTAGACAAAACAAATGTAGTAGCTCCTAGAGCTAAGTGTAATATACACTCCCTGACATATTGCATGTTTAGTATGCTCACCATTGCCGACAAGAGAACTGACCTAATCCCTTCTCAAGTCCACATCACCTCCACATGAATCACCCTGTTTCCTTTTACAACCAATTGTTCTTTTTATAATTGTTGCCATTATCATTATTATAACCAACGATTGGCGTGGTCTGGCAGTTAGCGGGGCGAGTGTTCTTCTTATTAGCACGTCACCAGAAAAACCATCTTTTGGTTGTTGAACTAGGAGCACGTTCGTCGTTTTTCACCTCGTTCTTTCTATTCTCGATGCCCAGCGTTAAGGATTCTAACCTTTTTCTGCATAAAACAGTGAAGCGAAGTCAGACTTTGGTAGTGGATGAGTAGATATTGGCTTCTCATGTAAATAGGCAACTCCAAGTAATTGAATAGGGAAAAATGGCGACAGGTTAAGCTATCAATTGCACGGCTAACAACTTTAATGAAACTTAAACTACTTAAGCTTGCTGTTATTGATGCAGCTCATTTAGGGAAATAATGAATTTGTTTATCCTTACTTCTTTAGAGGCCAAAAGAAATTCATCCTATGGTTTCCAGTGGAAACAAGATGCACTTTTTATATCTTATCTCAACAATGATCTGAAAGCACATCTTATCTCTCCAATGGTTCAGCATGACCACAAACCTAATCAAAAAATATAATTTTGACATTTCGTAAGAGGGCACAAACATTACTTGGTATCCGTTAGACGACCATGCAAGCTCCATCTCTGGCGAAATCCTTCAATGCCTTCAATTCCACTTGCAAGAATCAAGCGCCTATAGGGCAACGTCTAAGAAACATAAGTGATCTCCATAGATGAGTAATGATTCCATATAAGAAACCAATAATGAGAAATATACATGACAAGTATATTGTAGTTGCGATACACATGGATGATATTAATTATAACACCTATAAAACCAAACTGTGCTGCCATGATAGTGCGGTCATGCCCTTATTAAGAAAGCTTTCACAGGCATTGATGACCCCAATTTGCGCTCACTAAAGATGTAACTTCTCTAAACAACTACTCAACATAACCATCAATCCAGATTATACCTCTCTAGAGATGTAACTTCTGATTCAAGTTGAGCAGATCTTTCCTTTGCTTCATCTAAAGGCATCGATGACCCCAATTTGCGCTCACTGTCCTGTAAGCGTTGCCTTAATTCCTTATCCTGCAACTCAGGTTTTCAAACAAACATCAAAATGTTGATATCAAACAACCTTCAAAAATCTGCATTTTACAAAGTATATGACATTCAAGAAAGAGTGCATCTAATAGAAAGATTAGTGAAACACGATCAATCTCACCCTCCTTTCAGCACATTGTCGATACAAAGCAAGCTCATCTTGACAGAAAGGCTCAATATCATTGATCTGCAAGCCTACAACATAAAGCAGGAAGATTTAATTATAAATGAAGTTATTTTCCTGTCTGTATGGCATTAAGTTTGCCCCCAACACAACAAAAAGGTGTTTGGTGTATCGCCCAATGACAGAATGTCTTATATATCACAGCTAAACTTGATTATACACGAAGAAAATAGGTAAGGGAGAGGGACATCTATCCAACAGCCAGTCTGTGGAGCTACCACATAGAACCAGAAAACACCCTGAGAAGTTGAGCACTTCATATGCATAGGCTTACAAAGATCTTTATTACCACTAACCTTACTCATCTTACAAAATCAAGAAGTCATGCTTACAGCTGTTTTGTACACAGATTCTGGTTAGATGCCATTATTGAGCATGGAACAATTCGGCAAAACAAAACTTGGATTCATTGAAAGGAAATGAAAACTTACATAAGAATAGGTTCCTTAAAATCCCATCACACAAATCGACACCTTCAAGAACATGAGAGGCAATTTCTGGTGGGATGACTGGGGATGGTGGCCCCATCATTAGATCATCTCCAACCAATATAGTTTCATCCATGCTTGGCTGTGCATCGACTGAAGACCACAAGAGATTGCAACAAATTGAGAATATATCTCAGTTTAAAGTTTGTTGTTAAATATTTATTCTTAATATGAAAAAAGAATGTGATGAAGCATGGACTAACTAAGCAATTGCAGTTAACTTGATAGTTGGAAGACAAAAATCATTGTGAACAAATCAGTAACTCCAAAACCCTTCATGATAAAATTGGAAATCTTTATATATGCTGAAATGAATGGAAATTAAAACATCTGCATGCAGGCATCACATGCACATGCAAGTGCGAATTTAAACAGATTAATGATTTGACATAATTTTTAAACAGTCCACTTGAGTTAGAAAGTCATTTTTAAAAATCGACTCACAGAATTGACAATTCTGGTATACTGGAAAAAACAAAACTTCGCCACAATAAAGTTTCCACTTGTTTGAAGAGATTTGGCACCCATATATAGTTTTTACTGATTATTACTATGTCCGTAATTGATCCTTTGACACTATAACAACACTGAGACTTTCTCCAAATATTAGTGAGTTGGTTTTTTTTATCATGAACAGAGCCATTATGCCATTAACTTGCTTATTTTTTTCAATTGCTGTATCTGAACATCAATATTGCTTCTATAGAACCTAAAACTAAATTTACTTGGCTCCCAGCATATTCCAACAAAATTCCCAAACAAAGTTGCTGTTCAATTAGCACTTTGAAATCTGTTTCTTTTCCTTGTTTTTGAGACCACAGACATGACCTGTTTCTACTTCTCAGAAGCAAGACTGGAAATTTCAGACCTCCAAAGAGTTAGGAGATCTTAGACTTAGGAGACTGGAAACACAGAATCTAAAACCCATACCTTGACATCCAATCCACCGAAGAGAAAAAAGATGAAAAAGCATAATAACATTTCTTCATACATAGATTCATCACACAGAGAAGAGGAAAAACAAAAAAAAAATGAGGCAGGAGCGCTCACGTACCATCCATGATTGCTTTTGAGTAAACTCTTTTGTCTTCAACCACCAAAAAATAAATATGTTCAATCAAGTATCAATACCTGTAAACCACAAGAAAGAAGAAGAACAACAGTAAGAGAATAAACAAATCACAAGACAAAAAATGCCCCAAAACCGCAGAGAAAAATATACAAATCTAGATACGTGGTCGGTGAATCAAAAGTTAAAGAACAAGTTTCCTCGTTTACATCAAAAAACAAGATAATCATTGCGGCATTTCATCAAACAGTTGCAGTGCAAAACATCATGTGATCAATTTTATTCAGCAAGGGCCATGTCGAGTTCATTTTCCGTGTTTTGAAAGCCATGAAATGCATGTAATCCATTTCAAGTTAAGTGAAACTCATTTTTATGGACTTACGGTCAAGTAGAGCTGAGGGAAAGAGGGAGGACATACAGTTCCGGTCAGTGATTGATTTTACTAACGGAAAGAGAGAGAGAGAGAGAGAGAGAGAGAGACGAAAAAACGAAAGCTAAGATACAAATGGGTCACAGATAAAAATAGGCCCAATAAACTATACTGGCCCAATATTCAAATCCAGTTCGTAGCACTAAGTCATGAATGGGCGTTAAGCCCACAAATGTTAAAACGGCCACCCGAAAAACATTTTTCTTCTTCTTTTTATGAAAATAACTACTCCAACATAATCACCAAACTGACCTGATATGAGGAGTTAAATGGGAGCTCAATCTGGATCTAAGTTCATTTAAAATCAATTTAAAAATTAAACTCCGTACAACCACCCAGTTTAATTTTTTTAAAAAAAATTTAAAAATATTATTCAAAATAACATCATTTCATTTCATTTTACAGCATACAATAAAATGTCACCTAATATAAATTAAAACTATAATATTAAAATACCTTGCCCAAGAATTTTTATTTATTTTTTGAGAATCACTTTTTAGCAGCAGAACAAAGCCAGCCTAGTAAAATATTTTTATTTTAACTTGATAAGATCCTGATCAAATTAATATTATTAATGATGACCCAAAGCTGAGTGTCATCAAGATTCGGTGTTATTTCAATTCTATTAAAATATACAGAAATCATAAATATTACATAACAAAACCTTGCGATGTACAGAATTAACATTGATACTCAGTGATCACAGCACTTTCGAAACACCAGTGACGAAAACATGCAAGCAAAATTCATATACGCCTATACTCATCCCCGCAGTCGCCAATCACTTTTAACAGATCCTTCCCTTTTTTGGAAACTTCCTGTATGCTGTTCATATCCTCCTCGTCAAGGACCAGTGAAAACACAGCATTGGCATCATTGATGTGCTCTGACAAACCAAGTCGAACGCCTATCATGGATCCTGCCACTGCTGGCTGTAGTTATTACCAGAAGAAAATTCTTGGTCAGTGAAATATTCTCCCATCTATTGAATATGAACATTTAGGAAGTGTAGAAATATACCTGATCTAATATGTACTTCACAGCTACAGTTGGAATGGAGACCCCGTGTTTGGAGGCTATCTTATTAAGTGTCCGCAGCAGAGTTTGGAACAGATTCCAACCTCCCCAAGCATCAACCATCTGTCATGTATTTTGCAGAATTTTATGACACAAATCTAAGCATACTATCAGTAGTAAATATTGAAAACTTTAAATCTCCCTCTCTTACATCCTAGGGTCACAATGTAAATAATTTTGGAGAACTCTTATCTGAGAAAAAAGAGCGGGTAGATGATGAAAAAATCACAAATCCAAGACTTTTGTTCCTCAAATTGTGACTAATTTCAAAAGTATATCTGACATTTTAGCATACTTGCTAAACAAAAGCCAACAGCTTCCTCATTAAAGATGGTCTTATTTCATGTTACAAATAACATGTCTACTCCTCACATCACAAGTAGACACGAACTGTTCTTTTTCCGTGGACAAAAATAAAGCCAGTATTCAATGGAGTTCTTAGATCTTACCCTTTTGTACTTCTGCAAGGAAGGAGTATTTAATGGCGGGGCAGCAAAAGGAATGGATAAGTTAGTGTCAAGGAATTTCTCAGATAACAGTCCACCCATTACCGTCCCATACCTGCATTCATTAATTATCCAAAGAATGCTCAATTGCACAGCAGGTAATGTAAATTCTGTTAGCAAGCCAAAAGGCTAATACAGCACATTATTTGTGCAATCATATTTCTACGTGTGTGCACAGAAAGAGGGACAAACAGACGTGATAAGTTTAACTCCAGTAAGCTGGCAAAGCTCTGCCATTTTTTGTTGAGGACGCATGTCCACAAGTGAATGTTGCACCTGATGGAATCACAAAATACTAGTTTACATGAGATACAGACTACATTAAGAGATGGGAGTGAAAAACAAGAAATTGTTTGATAAAACCTGATTGCTGACAACAGGAATTCCATTTTCTAAAATTATTTGTAATCTCTCTGTGTCGAAATTTGTCAAAGCAACAGTCTTAATTTTACCTGCATGCAACTTGCTGGAGTCATGCAATCATATCAAAGATATATGGACTCACGTGCCCATAAGAACCAAAATAAATAATTCTAACCTTCTTCCTTTAGGTCATTCAAGTGTTTAAGGGCGTCAAGGTAGCCAGGATTAGAATAGTCCCACCTATTTAAGATATAAAAAGAAAATAGAAATGCACAAATCATTTAGTTTCAGAAAAATTCAACAATATCTAACGGGCATCAATAGAAAGTACTGATGTTGAATATGCCAAATCTAGAGAAATGCTGTCCAAATACAATGGAAACAGAAAAGCAATACCAATGAAACTGAAGCATGTCCAAGGATGGCACATCCATCCTCTTCCTTGAAATGTCAATGTTCTGCCTGACATAGCTACCAGTCATTTTAACAGGTGGTGGGACCCACTTTGTAAGGCTGCATTGCATAATATACAGAGGTAAGCATGAACTCCACAGTTCCCTTTCTTTATTCTAGAGGTGAACATGAATTCTACAATATGCTTCGTATGTTATACTTCAACGAATTTCTTGTCCATGTAAGCCAAGATAAGCACCAAAGTTAATCCTTCCCAACTCAAAAAATAATACATGTCAATTAACAATGTGGTTATGACTCACCCTCTAACCCTTTCCAGGACTTCTGGTGGACGCTCTCTGCGAATTCGGTTGATAAAAATGCCATAGAGATCTTCAGCAGGCCCATCTGCAGTGTTAGAAGAACTGAAACAATGAGGGGCCCAATTCTTGGATGCAAATATTAAAAATAACAGACTGCCAATATCAGCAATATACAATGCCACAATGCATGTATATCTACAAAACATTTCTTTTATCCAGTTCATAAGCAGTGAGGTTAATGCTGGCTCAATCCAATTAAATAACAACTTATTTCTAAGCCTGAGTATCAATCGTGAACTTTGCAACACACAAAAACAGTACTGAAAGACCAGCTACTTCTTCATAAGCTCATTACATATCTCAGCCATATCAAAAGTAGTCAATCCGGCATCAGCATATTTGAGCATAGCATCAACAGCTTTGTCACGATCAATCTTACCCCAACCACCACTTGTTTGCCACATCCCATTAACAACCCTACACATATCTAATGAGTCTTTTCCATTCTTCACCACCACAATTCTCCTGTTATCCTTCTCATTCAACACACATTGCAATGGTTTCAAACTGGCAACTTTTCTAACATCACCAACTCTTCTACTTTCCAGTTTCATTCCATTAAAGATGAAGCTGCTAAATGGTTGGTGTAAAAGCTCTGCCATTTTCAATTGCAAAAAAGCCTAATATCCAAAGCGACTAAGAGATTACAGAAGGGCCTTTTGTTTTTTTCCTTCTTTGAACCCCCAAACTACGTCTCTTCCCTTCCAGTGGTTTTCTTTCATCTTATCTGCTTCCTTGTCTTAGCTTCCACCATTGATTCTATAGAAAGTCCTTTGCGATTATGAAAGGAAGTAAGGGCATTCTGGCCAAAGAATGTCATTTAAACGGATACGTTGTTACAAATAGAAAAAGAAAAAAGTGGCAAATGCGCAAATACCCTTAGGTAACAAAGTAAACAAGGAACTGACGTGGCAAACAAACAGGCTAGGACTTTCCAAGCAAATGAGAACACGCCACGTAAACATAAAAAAACCCACAAAAAAAGGGCAAGGGTTTTGATTTTTAATTTACAGTGATCGGCCATGTCGAAGGTGTTGAGACCAGCGTCAGCATAGCGAAGCATTGCCTCGGCGGCGGCGTCTCGGTCGATTCGTCCCCAACCGCCGCTAGTCTGCCACATACCGTTAAGGACTCTGCATATGTCAAGCGAGTCGTTCCCATTCTTCACCGTGATTCGCTGGGCCCCGACGTCAGTGGTGGTTGTTGTTGTCGTCGTCGGCGTGCAGCACCTGACTGAATTGAAACCGGGTCGTCTTCTTGACTCGGGACGAGCTGCAGTTGTTATAGTGAGTTTCGGAACAGCGTGGTGTACGGACGCTGCCATCTTTTTAGCGCTTACAATGTTCCAGACACGGAAGCAAAGATGATAGATAATGTGTTTGGCGCTCAGAACAAAAAAAATAAAAGATTATCCTCTTATCTTAATAGACTATTATACCCTCAGTTTCCACTAAAACAAGGTTTCTGTTGTATATGATATTTGCAAAATAGATGCATTGCGCAAAGGTTATCTTTATTTTGGGGAAATGAACGTTAGAAATATATTTAAAGCTTCCTGCCTTTATTTATTGATCTACAAGAGACTGCTGCTCAGAGACTATCCCCATGTCAAGTCATGAATTTTTTGAAGGGACGTTGCTTTGTCCTTGAACTTCTCTTAAATCTTAACCATGGTGAAGATATGATCGATGTGGATGATCAAGGCCTTGGTTGATCCCCATTTTAATTAGAGATCTCCTTGAGCATGATAACCATCTTCAATATGTTCTCTTCTTCTCCACTTGATGCTCAACTTGTCTGGTGAAGAGCAGGTCCTGATCCTCTACCGATACTTGTGTTAATAATAGCCTCTGATCTAGCCTTTCCAAGACGTGCAGAAATCTTATTGGCACAGATCATCATTTGCACTGATATAGAGGAATATTGTCAGTCAATTCAATTGTCACACAGCTTAGGCCATCAGGAATCAAGTTTAGGCCGAAAAAGTGCGATAGCTTGCTGGAAATAAACATCCAAAATTGCAGACTGGAAAATTCCATGCGTCTATCACCTTAAAGGCACCGTCCTCCAAAACTGTGTTTCCCTAGAACAATGCGAGAAAAAGAGATCCAAATGCTTGCGGTGATTACGTCTCTGTCATGAAACGAATCGTCCCATTAACCAACCGAAAGATGTTATGTTTCTTTGTTCTGAAGGGACTCATCACAAGATTCTCCCAAGAAGACCAAAACGTGGCCGATCTCTTCAATTCCTGGGGGAAAATATTGCTTTCAATATTCGATAGTGTTCTCTCCAAGCTATTGAGAGAAGTAGAGTCGTTTCACAGCAACAACTGGGCAGCTATGAGGCAAACTTATTTTAGACGTCCGTGGTCATTTATCTGTGTTATACACATACATCCACCGAGTTCTTACAATGGTACAAAGCATTATGTCTGTTTCAAGTTACAAGTTCCATTAGAGTAAGATAATAATGTTGTCCGTTGTTTAGCAAAATAATATGTGGAAACACCAGGTCAGGTTCAACCCAATCGAAGCTCACCCCCTTGTTAGACCAAAAAAAAGAGCATAATATATGGAAACACATTCTTTTATGTTAACGGACAACTTTCTGCAACGAAATGAGTTTATTATTTATAAGTGCAAAATAAAGACGAGAATCCTTCCTAATATAGCACACCATCCACTAATATACAACCAAGTACAAAGCAGCAACAGCTATAAAAATAACCTGGTTGTAAATCCGCTAGCATCACTCCTGCATGGATAGGTTCTCAAGAAGTTTCCTCACAGACACGTTGAGGTGAACTTGACAACAGACAGAAGTCTACTTTTTGTGTTTGCTCTCAAGTCGCATAATCTTCCGCTCCATCTACAAACCAGTGAGGCCCAGGAAAAGCAACAACCAGAACAAGTATTATGTTAATTGTAGGCAAAAAAACATTTGTGCACGATACTTTATTAGAGCAGGGACAGACTGTGAAACATAAATTGTTCTGAAGGATCAGAAACTTGAAAACAATATGCCTATCCCAGGAACTTAGGGAAAGTTTGGCATAGTTATGAATTTCCTCACTCTCTCAAAAACAACTGAATGATACACCAAAGCCCTGTTGATGTAGGTGTTGTATATGTTTAAGTAAAATGTTACTGAGAAATGACACTCATCTTGCCACATGCAATTCGATACCTAAAATGCAACAAGCCAGCAATCTTATCTATGTCCTGAAAACCATTATAGGAAATTATTCCTCATGATTAAAAGTGCTGTGCGCAGCCACTCAAAACTGAGACTTGTGCTTTTGAGCTTGATTTGAGACTCATGCTTTTGAGCTTGATTTGATTACGATGCAGTCCTTTGCTGCCAACTATCCTTTAGCAATAAATTTTATGCAACTATGTTGCATTACAAATGTATATCTTTTTTCCATGTTGAACTTCTACCAAAGCACAAAGCAAAACCTATCAAAGACTCAAACATGTTCCAACCTGTGGTAGCAAACAGAATAAGCATATATCGCAAGTGCTGCAAACTTAAGCAGCAAGAAGTCTAAAACATACAAGGTATAAGAAAATAAGGGTTTTTGAAATCTTAATAAAAAGGTTATTGATCAATTAAAACGTAAGTGAAGCATGCAATCAAATATTATCATGAATCTAGCAGATACTTAAGCATGTGAGATATTTGGAAAGGGAGTATGAATGATAATGATGTACAATTTTGCAGTTCTCACAAGCTTTTTAGTGATTAGTAGAACCAAAGTGAACCAGCTAATGGCATGTACCACACTCAAGAATTCTAGGATCTACAATATAGACAACCAACCAAGGTTGCGCTTGCAGAAAGATGAATTTCAAATTAGCAAATAAATGATCAGGCCTGTACTAAAATCCTTTCCTACCAAACAAACAAGTTCAAAGTCAAGCAAAAGTGGCTTATTATTTTATTAGTTATAGCATTGGATTGTTATTTTTATGTGATATTATGATTTACATTCAATTATTACTGTCCCTTATGGTTTCAATCAACAAAGATCTTTACAGCAAAACAGTTTGCTAAAAGATGCTAGCCCTGTTTTATAGTGTCTGCTAGGGTACCTTAAATTCATGTTAAATACTGAAAAGAGTAATCGGTTTTGCATTCAGGCATTTTTTTTCTTTTCCTTGTGAATAATTGGAGATGTGCTAAAATATATTGAATTCTTTTTTACCATATTCTCCTTCAGGCCGTTGCATTTTTCATCTGCCATTATGCATCCAATAAATTAACACTACTCACATAGCAACACCATCCACTCATGCAAAAAATGACATTCTTTCTACAAAAACTCCATAGTAGGTCAAGGAAACATACAACAAAATCCTAAACAACAATACGCAGATATGTTACTTGGCAAGTAGATACGAAATTCAAATTGAATTACCTGAACAACAACTTCCAACTTGGTCCGAATATGAGCAAATTCATTTTTTATCCAATTGAGGGAAAGGGACAAACTGAAGTGGAAACATATGCAAATACATTGGAGGAAAGGCGGTTATTAATCAAAATTTGAATTATTGAATATAGTAAAAAATAAGAAAATGATAACCAACAAGAAAATCAAGCATGTCTTCGAAAAATAAGCAGACACAGCACAAGTCTAAGTAGCTAGCAAGCTATTTATCAACCATGACCATCTATCATGTAACATGTATGACCCATCCTACAAATCAATAATTGTGAGAGAAAAAACTTTATTGAGGAAAATTATAAAATTAAAAGAAGAAAGCAATGAATTTTAATGTTCTTATTTTTTGATAAGCTAGACAATATGCTCTAACAAATGACAAAGTGCAGCATGAATGTCACCTTACTTTCTTTTATCCATCTGACGACAAGCTTGAATGAGATCAGCACATGCAAGCCTCATATGCTCTGCACCCATGCTGTAAAACAAAGTGCATTAGATCCACCTTTTTAATTCTTTTTATGATGGATGGGAAATTAACTTTCTGCTAGACTAGTGGGACAGCAAAGAAACCGAAAGAAAATTGGTAAAGTCATCAGCACAATTTACTTGAGAAGAAAAAATTATAAATTAGCAATAATTGTTTACCATATCTACTCTCTTTTTTGCAGAATACAAGCAACTAAAAGCTCTCCTTGTTATTTATTAACCAATGATTATCTCACATTGCTATATTCTGAGTTTGTGGATGTTAATACAGACAAATCATAAGAATATGCACACAAGACTGATAACCCCTGTGCATTTATCCAAACATCATCCAACTTGTAAATCTTAGGGTCATTGTCACCTTTTAACTAAAAGGAAAAAGAGCCAAGATAAATGTACATGCAGAGGAACTCTAGAGCATAATTCACGATGAAAAAAAATGAAACCACTACATACTTGCAACTTTTGA
Organism: Salix dunnii; assembly: GCA_015731905.1. Classification (NCBI taxonomy): domain Eukaryota; kingdom Viridiplantae; phylum Streptophyta; class Magnoliopsida; order Malpighiales; family Salicaceae; genus Salix; species Salix dunnii. Next base: position 9,554,642 of record CM027667.1, on the reverse strand, counting down.
ACTTTACCATCATTATTGTCATTTGTTTTTCTTTTCTATTTTTTTATCTATGAACCAACATATAAGAAAGATTACTAGCTCATTTCCACATGACACCATTTTCAGCACACACAGTGAATGTTAAGTTCCATGCAAAATAAATTATCACATGGACCTAAAAGTGATAGTCTTGTTGTTTCAGCCAACCAATATTCTTAGAGATGGTGCTTAAACCATTTAAATCATTATGTGGTTTTTAACTAAATAAGAAAAGGAATCAAATAGGCTTGTCGTATTAATTGAAGCATTGATTAATACAACTACATATACATATTTGGATATATCATGGTATACATGGAAAGCATAGAAAATGCTGAATAGAATAGTCTATGACTATAATTTGCACATATGATATACATCATTACGTGTATGCCATATACATCCGTGAAGGAAAAAAAAAAAAAAACATAACGATAAGATCACCTAATGATGGCTTAATAAAAGTTAGAGACTGGTAGCAAACAAGACAAATAAATCTTCAAATATAGGAGCTACTCCTGAACCCAGTTATTATTTATGCTCTCTACTTGAAAGGAATGGGAAAGAAAATAGTATTAAGAAAATAATCCATGAAGAAACAAAAAGAATTGTGGCCTTTCCATTGAAGAAAGAAAATATAAAGCATGCTAAGAGTGCTTGAAGGTCCTGTGACCACTTGAGAAGCAAAAACATGCAGTCACTTGATGCATCATGCTAAACCAGTCGTCTACCATGGCAAAGGGAGGAAACGCACGTTAAACAGCCACAGGAAAAATTTGTTTCTTTGTTCACCACAAAACATAAACAATGAACCATCAGCACTCACTACTCCAGAGATTAAGAATAGAAAGTGCATGATTGAAACAAGGAGAACACTGGATATGTATTTCCTAATCCCATTAATAAATGCACACGTGTGCTTTGCATCACCAAGGAAAGTTCCAGTGCCAAGGTCTTGATCAAAGGTAAGAAACCTTAAGTTCAGCCTTTATACCATGTTCAAACAGCTTCTTCTTCTTCTTTTCCTTAATATTTCCTTCTCAGTATATTTAAATTACTTTTCACTAAAAGAAACCCATCTACAAGTGCACCACGTGTAACCAACCAATGCCATAAAATACACTCCGTCCCAGAAATTGTAACCTATTTCTCCATTTATCAGACATGATTATTACTTCTAATATCCAATAACTACACTCACACAGAGTATAAAATCTCATCTTACAGTGAGCTACTCTCCTCTACTTGCTGGGCTAGGGCAACCAGCTTAGAATAATCAACGTCAGGAAGATCACTGCAGGTACATAAAAATGAGTTAAATAACCCAAATTGTTCTAAGAAGTCATATACCATAACTGATGCTTTGCAAGTTGAGTTTTGGGTTATAGTGTTACATGAAACTTCCAAGTTCAGATAAGATCGATTCCACATCAATGCAGTACGTATTGATCAACTGCACAACAAGATCAGGTTCCTCCTCTGTTTTCAAAGTTTGAATATGACAGAACTGATCATTCACAATACCCTACAAGGAATATAAAAATACACATCATCAGCTCTGAAAACCTTTCCAAACAAATAAGTCCTCTGCATGTCACCAGATTTAAATGGCCTCAAATCACAACTACAAAATACTTTGAAATCAGAAGCAATCACATGAAATTGAAGTCAGTATAAACCACTTAAGAACATGTCCCATACATCTGTATGTATGTATGTATTCATATGAAAATATTTGTATAAAACATACTATTTTATGAACAGGTATAGAAAATTGAGACAGGATCAAATAGCCTTCACTATTAATTTTTCTTTTCTTTTTTGCCAAAAGGCCTCAAATGCATTCAAGACATAACAATAGAATCCAAAAGAGTAAAGTGGAGACAAGCACAGGATTAGCAAAAGAGATTCTACAGAAAAGCAGTAAAACCATTTGAAACTGTTACCTCATCAAACAGTGACTGCACATATTGTTGGAGCAGTCCCTTAACAATTAACACGGCCATTTAAGATATGGGACACTAACAAAACCCTAAGAAAATGAAATCTTGAGAAGATTGCAAGCTACAGTGACAAGTGAGCAACTGTGCATAGGACATTTCCACAAGAGTGAGAGAGTAACATGCAAATGAATTGCAGATAAAAACAAAGTCAGTCCATGAGTTTAGCATGGTACCTTATAGAATTAGCACCTAGACTATGGATATTAACATTTATGCCACTGCTAATGAAACAGACAAAACAAATGAGATGCTTCAAATTATGTCTTCATATCAGAATAAATACTTTGATGCATCTAGCAAACGAAATATTAACAAAGAAAGGGGAAAGTGGATGTCAAAAAACCCATGGGGTGAAAAGGAAGAAGCACAATAGTTGATTAATAAAAATAATTAGAACATATCTACTTTGCTAAAATTTACCTGCTCTGAGGCAATGAAACAGTGGTGTAGGTTATACAGTTTCAAAATTCAAAGACACTAGTAGCATTTTTGGTAGGTAATGGCATTTCCAAATGTTCTTCGCTCCACTGAGTAGGCCCCATCTCACTCCTGCTTGACACAGTGACAGGTGGGTTCCATCATTCATATTAGGTGGAAGTTGTATGGTGCATAAAGCCAACGCCACATGGCAAAGCATAAGATCTGTATAAGCTGTCAGGTGCTTCCATTCTTCCTCAGCAACACCAAAATCCATGTATAGCTGGGTGTATTTCCTAATTATAGGAAGATTTTCAGGATAATAATTTGTACAACACAACTCGAGAATCATCTCCGCAGATTAAATATAGTGGTCCCCTGATAATCCATAAACAAAGTACAATCAAATATTTACTTATAAAAGATAAAACTCACAAGTACCCACTGATCTTGGTAGCTAAGTGGCACCACCAACCATTCGGAGGTAGAATACAAGTTCAACCCTACACATACAAAACAAAAACTCCAAAGCATGAGCAGGCTGCTCCCCATTCCGTAACCTATTATAGCAACTAATCGACATTCCATAACCTATTATAGCAACTAATCGACATTCCATAACCTATTATAGAAACTAATCAACATTCCATAACCTATTATACCCAACTAATCAACAAAGAATTTATCACACTTTACCTTTATTAATCATATCACGATAATGCCAACCATCCAAATTGACAAGGGACGTCAAATTTCACTAGCATGCCAATCAAACCGGTCCTTCATGGAAAAAAAAAGGAAAGGAAAGGAAACCATGCAAAAAACAGGTGGCTTCCAATGCTCGCGTCATTCCAGACAACAACATATACGCTACCACTTATTCATGCAGCCATTTATACCGAACTTACAAGTCTTCAACGACCGAAATTATAACTGAAATTCAACAATTAGTAACAGCTCAGTAGTAAGCACTCCTCTTTCCCTTCCTAGGGTTTCGAAAAAATCTACAGCCAAACTATATCAAATTTGCATGCATCTAACCAGCACTATAAACTGAACTTTAGTGAAACAATCAAATATATTACCACGGGAACTATTAAATTCAAGGAATAGCTACCTTGTTGAATTCGGCCGTCGGTATGTTAAAACGCAACCTCGATACAGAAATTAAATCATGCAATCACTAGAAATAGACAAAAGAAACTATCATCGATCACATTAGACAGAGTATTGCCAAATTTACCACCAGAATCATGTACGAGAAGCAGCCAATCAGAGTTAGCTTTTATCAACCTTGACAAATTATAAATGACTGAGCCGGGATCAAAACACGCAAGCATTTAGATTTAAAAAAAATATATCGTTATTATTTGTGAAAGAGAACAAGCAACGCATAATCACAATACCTGTAGAAGAAGAATCGAGAAGCATGAACTCTGCTTATGAGTCTGCCCCTGACATGGACACTTCAGCTACAGAGAGTTCTTTGAGACCGGGGGGGGGGGCTATAGAGTGGAGAGGCTCCTATGGTTCTGGGCACTAGAGGAAACAAATAAATAAATATTAATTTGATATTATTATATCTATGTGTATATATATAAAAAACACGTTCACTCTATATATATTTATTCTGAATAATAAAATTATTATTTTATCTTTGCAAGTGTCAAAAGTTGACTCTCGATGACAAAAAAAAATAAAGGCTGATGAAGAGAATTTTAGATTTTTTATATATTTATGAGCAATATAATTACTCATGTACTCTCTGAAAAAGGAAGTTTTTATGGCTAGGACATCCTTTTCTCTTTTTTTTTTATTTGTTATCTCTGGTTTTGAGGATGTATTAGCTAATTTTATAATTTTTATTATTATTTTTCAAATTTATTATAGGATACGTCATGCGAACATGCTATTGGATTTTCACGCAAACATGCTTTTCAGATAATACGTGCAATGTTTATAAGTGAGGGGAAATATTTGATCGTCATGTCATGTAGTATGTTAATCATGTCCTTTTCCTTATGATACGGTGTGTGTCGTGTGAATATGGTTGTGAAATCACAGATGACCAGTTGTTCATCCTCCCTTTCTCTCTCTTGCATTCTAAAAATACATTACGATCCTTCGTATGTTTAGTTGTTTTATTTTAGTCCTTATTTTTTTAATTTTGTTTTTCTTGCTAATTTCTGCAATAGAAATTTCAATTGTTTTTTTATTATGTCATTCTATTGAAATTGATTATATATGGTATGTTTCATTTCATTTAATTCCTTACTCTTTTGATTTTTTTGTTTGTTTTTTTTTCTTTTAATATTTTTATTTTTTAATTTTTAATTTGTTTAATTCTGTCATCCAATTGAAATTGGTCATGTATGCTTAATTTTCATCTCGATTTTTATTCTTTTAATTTTAAAACAATTACACTATGTTTTGAAAAAAATCCTTTTATTGTTTTTCGGTCATAAGATTTTGATTTGTTGTGATTTTGTCATTCAAGTTAAATTAATTATATATTTTGTTTTTTATTTTGGCACTTGTTCTTTAAAAAAATTTTATTCGATATTAATTCTTTTGGTTTTTTTTTTCATTATTGGATAGTGTTTCTTTTTCCATATTCATGCATTTATACTTTAAGTTTTTTTTTCATTTTATTTTTTATTGGGGTTTTATTTTTATTCGATTCAGTTTTAAAATTTTAATTTATATTGGTAATTTCTTTTTCCCTTTGTTTTTTTTTATAGTGTTTTCTATTATTTTTATTTTTTATTCTAATCATATAATTTTTTTTATGGTCATAATATTTTTTTTTGTTTGCTTTTGTTAAAGTTTTTTATTTATTTTTTTAGATAATTTCATGGTTTTATTATTTGTTCAATAAAAATGATAATTCCAGTGATTGATTGTTTTCTTGCTTGCTTTTCTATAAAAATATTTTATTTTTTTATTCACCAGGATCATTTAATAATTCTAATTTATAATATAAATAAAAATCTCACAATCTTAATATTTCATATTTTTAATATATTTTTTTATATTAAAAAAATATGATTTTAGGCATGATGAAAAATGCGAGTAAATACCTAGTATAATACCAAACCAAACAAGAAATATTTCACATAGTTGATTTTCAAGCAAAATTTGTTTCGAGAAATGCAGTCCAAACACTTTAATTGTTAAAACTCCGTAGTTATTTTCTCGTAGCTAGAGGTAATACATGTCACCTAATTCAAGGGAAAAAAATGAAATACTTTCAGCATCACAATGCTCCATACATATTTAGTTTATGCTTTAAGTTGCAGTTGTTCTAGGATAGAGCATTGTATTTACAAGAATATCAATGGCAATGACAGAAGAAAAAGCGGGTTAATGATATATTTATTTTTGCATTTAAAAAAAATATTTTTTATTTTAAATTATTATCTTGATGTTTTTAGATTATTCTGATTATAAAAAATATTTGATGTATTTTCAAAATAAATAAACACCCACAAAATAATTTTATTTTGATTTAATTTTTTATTTATAAAAAATTGTTGAATAAGTTCTCATAAGGACTAAATAAATATATTTAAAAAAAAAATTAATATTTAGAGTGCCTATTTAATTAGTGTGGCTATGATTGTTTTTAAAAGTATTTTTTGTTTAGAAATATATTAATATGATATTTTTTTATTTATTAAACCAATATAATTAAGCTGTGAAAATAATTACTAACGGACTAATTTATCTTAAAATTATAAATTTCAAATGGATCCCCAATTTACTGGACTTTACCCAATTATCCCCGTGTATTTATTTTTTTTTGTTTAAAATCACGAAAAGAACCTATTTATCTTAAAACATAATTATTTTTTCCTCATTTTTTAATAACGGGGGTTAATTAGATAATGTTTTACAGGTGGGGTCCATTTGAGAATTATTTTTACTGTGGACTCAATCGAGAATCAAGAGATAATTGAGGGACCAATGTATCACTTTTATACATTACTTTTCACAACTTCCGGAAAGTGTTTTCCGCCCAAATTTTCCGGAAAACACTTTTCCGAAAACCAAGCCAAATTTTTATTTGACTGAAAAGTGTTTTCCGTTGACCAACTTTCTAGAAGGTAAACAAACACAGGAAAGTTTGAAAAGTGAATTCCGGGAAACAAACACAGCCTTAAAACATAATTATTTTTTCCTCATTTTTTAATAACGGGTTAATTAGATAATGTTTTACAGGTGGGGTCCATTTGAGAATTACTTTTACCGTGGACTCAATCGAGAATCAAGAGATAATTGAGGGACCAATGTATCACTTTTATACATTACTTCTGTTTGTTGCTCCTAGCAAGCCTGCATCAGTTGCACACGAGCCCAGCACCGATGCTACAGCAGGGTTAAAAAGGTCGTTGAATTTAGGCATCTCAAGAATATTTATATTAATTTGAAGAAAAAAATGATATTCATCGTAATTATGGGAAAATGGATAAAAAAATAAATAATAAATGAAACCAGCACTATCAAGATTCCAATAAGGTTACTTTGTTTATATTTAATGGAGAAAGTAATGCACTATTTCTTATATTTAATTTTTGTTTTTGCTCAAAGTTCCTAGTGAAGATAGGGTTTTAAACGGACTTTATATTTATTTTATTTAAAAGCTTATATTGATAGAATAATATTTTAAAATATGATCTATATTATTTTTTAACAATATTTAACATTTTTCTTGTGTTGAAAATTAGTAAATAATCCATGCTATTTTATTTTTAATTATACCATGTTATTTATAGTATATGCAGTTAAATTATCATTCTTTCTTTTATTAAAAATTGAAACAGGCTATGGTGCAGACTGCGAGAACCAGGCTGGAAGAAGCAAGGGGCAGCGATAGAAATTTCCAGCAAAGTCCCGGAAGCAGAAACACGACCAGATGGAGTTTCATGTAATTTATTTTGTTAATTTTTCATGTAATTATATGGTCAATGGTCTAAATGTTATCTACATCTCCTTAATCACATGTTAACTAGTAATGTTAGGCTTTATTAATTAATTTCTTATAACCTAAGAATGCTACACTTCTCATGACTTGACCTACAACGTTGGAACAGTCAAACAATAAATTAAAACACCAATAAAATTGAAGTGTAAGATTATGTCGGTCATGAGAGCAATTCTACTGTTTCAGTCGGCTAATGAAAATATTAATTAAAACCCTTTAATTAGTCATAATTTAAGACTTCTGCCTGAAGAAAAGTAATTAACCACTTTGAGATGAATAATGCTTATCTTATACTTTCCCCCCATCTGCAGAAATGACATTGCTTCGCGTTACAATATCGCGTGGAGAACGTTGAACATGGAAAATGCAGTGATCCTTTCGCCCCTCCGTGCTTGTTTTTAGATTCTAGTTCCGACTCCGGATATTAATTTAATGACTTGATTTGAGCTAAATTAATGGGAAAACAATGGGCTTTTTTAATAATAAAATACTATTATTTCATACTTTAAAAAAATAATTAAACTGAATCGACATGTTTTGTTTGAGAGTAAAATTAAAATTAATTTTAAAAATATTTTTTATTCATAAATATATTAATATTTATTTATTTTTTATATAACCTCATTAAAATGATTTTAAAATATATAAAAATAATTTTAAATAAAAAAAATTAAAAAATATTTTTAAAATACAGTGCCAAAATAATTAAAAAATAAAGATCTAAAATCATCGATATCTTTACTTTTCTCTCATTTTCCCACTTAAATCCTCGTGCTAGTCATAATATATCGTGAAAACACTCGAGAACCTTAAAAACCCTAAAATCTAATTATCCCCCCATAAGTAGAGGTTGATTAGAGATAATTATTAATTATCAATACTTGCTATTGCTATATATTATTTTGTAAACATAATAAAAAAATTCGTATCCGTGTAGGCTATGTTGATTGACCACTGCACAGCTGTAAAGGCCTCACTTGGAAGTGTTGGTGGAGAAAGGTTTCTTCAACGGGGCAACATGAAGATGTGAGCTGCATAATGGATGATGCTGGGCAGGCTTTACCTGGTAGTCTACCAGGTACCTACATATTTTATCTTACACAGTCATGGCCAGTTTTTTTTATTAATCTCTAGTAGGTTACTGTGTCAAAACAAAGAGACTATATAGTGGGAATATATTTTCATGTATATTTTTTTTGTTTTAAGAGTATAATATATTTAACCAAATATATTTCTGTATTTGTTTTTTGTATTTTTCATTTCCTCCATGCAATTGAAGTAGAGACAGGAAGATTGTGCTATGCTTTTATATTTCAACAAAAGCATTGACGACAGAGCCAGGTAAATTTAAGGATGATTGATTAAATATTTTGCAGGGAGAGCTATATGTTGAGGTTGACTTCTGAATTTGGACCTGCCCTTCATGTGAGAGAGAACCAAATAATAATTAAAGTAAAAAACACTTGATGTAGAAAGGAAGTATACAAAGTTTTTTATGCTAAAGAAACAGGCTACATAACTTGCAATTACCTTCTAAATATCAGTATAAAAGGAGCCTTAGCTAAAGAACCTTTATCATATTATATACTTGAATAAACAAGTTACATAACCAAAGGCTCCATCCATGGCTCGATTGGCCATATGTTTTCTCGTATTTGTTCTAGCCATTGTGGCCGAGGCAGCTTCTGATAAGCCAAAGAAAGCAAAAAAGTGTCTTGACAAGAAGAACTACCCAGTATGTTTCAAAACTAAAAACCTCTACTGCCCACCCGCGTGTCCTCGTGAATGTTATGTGGATTGTGCTACATGCACCCCTGTTTGCTCGAGGCCACCTCCACCTCCACCCTTTTTGCCGCCGCCACCTCCACCAGTTAAGCCAAAGAAAGCAAAAAGGTGCTCTGATAAGAAGAACTACCCTGTGTGTTATAAAACTAAAGACCTTTACTGCCCACCAGGGTGTCCTCGTGAATGTTATGTGGATTGTGCTACATGCACCCCTGTTTGCTCAAAGCCATCTCCACCCCCACCCGTTTTGTCACCACCCCCACCTCCTGTCACCTCTACTCCCCCTGCTCAAAATCCTCCACCACCGCCAGATTCAAGTGAATCAGCTCCAAAGAGAGTTAAGTGCTACAACAAAAAGTATACCACTTGCTATGGTCAGGAGCACACCTGTCCCAGTGCTTGCCCAAGTCAATGTGAAGTTGATTGTACCATTTGCAAGGCTGTTTGCAGTATGTTTCTCTAACTCCTTCCATCAATTTCCTAATTTCAGTAAATATTATCTTTTATTTTTCTTCATTAATTTATCTATATATTTGCAGAGAATATTTTACCTGTCAGTATCATGAAAACTAGCTAAGTAAGCTGTATGCAGAACATTTTATGTTAAATGAACTTTGTATATTGATGTAGTTTTTCCTTGTTGCGAACAGACTGTGACCGGCCAGGTGCTGTGTGCCAAGACCCGCGATTCATCGGGGGAGATGGAATCACCTTCTACTTCCATGGCAAAAAAGACCGAGACTTTTGCATAGTTTCTGATTCAAACTTGCACATCAATGCTCACTTCATCGGCCGCCGCAACGATAAGATGACGAGGGACTTCACTTGGGTGCAATCTCTAGGCATTCTCTTTGGCACCCATAAACTCTTCATCGGCGCTCAAAAGACAGCTACATGGGATGCTTCCATCGACCGCCTTTCGTTAGCCTTAGACGGAGAGCCCATATACCTCCCTGACGGGGAAGGCATGAAATGGAAGGCAGAAATATCACCGAGCGTGACCATCACAAGATCTAGCGACGCAAATGCTGTTGTCATCGAAGCGGAAGGCAATTTCAAGATCAAGGCAGCCGTGGTGCCTATCACACAGAAAGACTCAAGAATTCATAACTATGGCATTGACTCGGAGAATTGCTTTGCTCATCTTGATTTGAGCTTCAAGTTCTACACACTGAGCGGTGATGTAAATGGTGTTCTAGGGCAGACATATGGTAGCAACTATGTGAGCAGGGTTAAGATGGGGGTTCTCATGCCTGTTTTGGGTGGCGAAAAGGAATTTGCATCTTCAAATATTTTTGCTACAGACTGTACTGCTGCTCGATTTAGTGGTCAGCATCCTATAACCAATTCTTCGGTAAATTTCGAGTATGCCAACTTACATTGTGCTAGTGGAATAGATGGTCGTGGAGTTGTCTGCAAGAGATGAATTAATCTCTCTGGAGCTGGAAGAAAGCTATAATAAGCAGTTCTATTTTAAAATTTATAATAAGGTCAGATCTATAAAGGTCGGACTAGTTCCAGTTTGTAATCATGAATATTTTCTTGCTTCACTAATATGATTCAATAATTGTTTGTGTTAATGGAGCATTGACCTAGTGTTTAAGGGCTCAGCGTATCCAGGTTCATAAATCATAATTGCAGAGCAACAATTCTTGCACTGTTCTAATTAAATGTTTGCAGGTGAAATTAAAGAAGAAAAAAGACTACCAAAAATTCACAAAGAAGCTTTGATTGCACTTGGTGCTTTACAAAACACAAGGAATTTATACATGTACTATCCAAACCCTACAGAAAATAGAAAGAAGTCTGCATTATTTTCCCATAGTAATCATACAAGCAAAACTAATTTAAATAATAATAAAAAAATTGCATCTAGCTAGTGAACTATATCCCAATGGATAGCACCATGTTAGAAATAACAGTAGAACTCTCCATTTATGATTATTTGAGCCAATTCATTCTAGTTAGGCTGACAGAACAAGAGTATCCTCCATTGATGGCCCTTGTATCTTCACCTAGAAAATTTTCTTTTCTTTCACCTCATTGAAGACCAGTGTACTAAAAGTTACTGTGACCTTGATATCCTTTGGTGCCTTCACCACTGCCTTGTAAGATGATTTTCAGGTCCTACATTTATGACTGTCCGTATGAAAGCAATTGTAGTGCTAGACTGAGGATTTTCAACCTGAACATTCATGGATGCATAGTTTAAAGCATCATGGGCACCAAAGGGAGAAATAGTCGAACAGTTTGTATTTTCATTTCTTGTGACAATGCTTAGTATTGCTTCAGAGTAGATTATAAACGGATATGATCTTTCTGACAACTCATAGATCAATCCTAGATCCAATGCCTTTGTTGGGTCAATTTGGCCCGCACTAGAGCCCCATTCAGCAAACAAATCCCCGATTTTCATTTCAGATGCTGAAACAAGTAGAAATTATAATAAGTGGTGTTTTCTCAGTGAAAAACACCTTGCTGGCCACACATATTTGGACAACCAGTGTTTGCATTACTAATATGCTGAACAACCAAGATTACAAGTCCAGGTAAGACTGAAGAGTAGACATAATTAGGAGACTAACCAGTGGTCATGAAAGCAGATTTGATTGTGGCAGGAGACCACTCTGGGTGGAATGTCTTGATATAAGCAGCGACACCAGTTGCATGAGGGCAAGCCATTGCAGTTCTGGATATTATGTTGCACGCGTCAACCCGGTTGTCCATGGTTTCGCCGGTCACAGCAACAAGTTTAGAGCAAGCAGCTAGGACGTCAATCCTAGGTGCAACAATATCTGGCTAATAACATCACAGGCTGCAAGTTATGAATTTGGCAACAATAATGATGCTAAGACTACACAACTAGCAAAATCTTAGGTCCATTCTACTATCATTTTTTTTGTATTTATACCTTCGAAATGGTGGGTGAAACCAGGTTGGGCCCTCTAGATGAAAAGGAAGCCACGAATGGAGCAGAAACGTTTACAGTTTTTGATTTGGATATAACAGCATAAGGGTTCCTGCCTTGTAAGCCAACCAAATCAAGAAAATAATTACACTGTGCGTTAATGTTTTTTAGTGTAGATTTTCAATAGAAATGTAGAAAATGAGAGTTATATATGAACAGACTTGGTTGGGTTGATGTATTTATCCATCTTAGCTCCACGTTCACTGTTAACAAGTGCTGTGGGTAGTACCAAGGTAACTCCTGTGTCTAGAGAATCATCGGAGGTTACTATCATCCCAACACCACCGATTTCTTTTATGTCAGAATCTGATCCTCCTTTACATAGCACAATCTTTCCCTTGACCTTATTTGTGTCCAAAGTCTCCACAAAACAATACCTGCGTTACTGGATTCATTATTATATGCTCTAAAACTGTTGGTTAATACATCTTTGATGGTGTCCAACACTCAGCAAGATGCATAGTGCCCTTACCCCTCGGCATCTGGCATCTGCAAACTATCGTTCCATGCTTGGGCTGCGCTGGTAAGAGGGTACATTCCTGCTTTTGGTGAAGGTGTTGACAGAAATTCCCTATTAGTGCAACCAATCATATTAGTTGTACAATCCGCTGACATTCAAGAAATTGACGAAAAATATAAAGAAATTAAATGTCGAGCCACATTTATTTATCATCTTTTAGTATATGTTTATCAGTGCCAAATTGAAATAGAAATCATCATGTGATGATCAAGAGAGTCTTGCAGACGTCTTTGTGCCATTTTCATCCTTGCCATTTCCAATTCTAAGAGGAGTCCTGAACTGCCTATCCAAGCCACTAGCACCAACAGTTAAAGTCCAAGGAATACTGAAGCTAGAGCTGGTTTTTCATTCCCCGCCGCACCACTTGTCAGGATTCCTTTCTTCATTGCATGAAATGATCCGATCGCAATCGCATCGCTGAAGTAATCTGAAAGTGGACCACCGACTGACAATGATATCATATCAACACCATCCTGGATAGCATCGTCAAATGCAACCATCAGGTCCATGTCACTACACTCATCTTCATAGCATACTTTATAGATTACAAGTCGGGATGACGGAACTGCACCTCTAGCAGTGCCTTGCCCCAAGCCATACATGCTTGCACCCTCAATCGAGACGCCTGCAATTGTGGATTGAAGTATAAGTCTGCTTTCCAAGCCGTATGACCTCGCGCCTAATACCTTGCTGTTGGCAGGCATCGCTGAGTAAAAATACAGGGAAATTATTCATTGGAAAATATCAAAAAGGAGAGATAGGATTTTCGAAGAAAGTGATATCTGATTTCTAGCTTATGTTCGTTTGATGTGCAAATAGAACTGGCACCGAGACTAATCAGCATAATGTCGACAGAAATTGGACAGAATCTGCTTTTTATATGTCTCATGTTGTGCACCGAATCCAGTATACCAAATGCTGCCTAAACCTTGATGATTCTGGTGCCTCTATTTCAGATTAGAAATTAAAACATTAATGAAGATGGAAAAATCTACTTGTTGCAGCCATTGAAGCTGCTTCCTATTTGGCAAGCACCCTTCCACGATGATGGAGGTGGCCCAAAACCTTTGTCAGCAAAGCTTGGGGCATCAATATAAACTCCTGAGAGTAATACATAAAGCACCATAAGCTAATTCCCTCCAGCACCAACTGGAAGGGAAAGGTCAGATGTACAACCAAGTATAAAAAGAAAACACCATACCTGTGTCTAAAACACCCCCAACAATGCTACTCTCCACCTGAGGTTTTCTTTCTACTGATAGAGGCATTCCTATAAAATCCCAGGGTCTTGTGGCGAGAAGCTTTCTCTTGGTACTTAAAAACACTGACCACTTTTTTATCCTCTGTAAAATACAAAATAGAATATAAATAAATAAATCTTCACAGAAATTAATTTATTTCATGTGTTGTGAATGCATCAAAACTCTTCCCATAGCTGTGTATTCTAATCCGTCGAGTTGCGCCCTCGCTGAAAAGAACAAGAGCAAGGTGAAATACATAAAAACATATGTACATAGTTTTTTAAGAAAACGATATTTTCAGCTCAACTGTTTCACTTACTCTTCAATAGCCGATGAGAGAAAACCATGATGACGATCAGCAGTAGAAACGTGAATAGTCTTTTGTGCATTTCCCATGCAGACAATGTAAGCTTAGAGTGTTCAAAATCAACAACGATTTTTTTTCTCTTGTTGACAGTAATAAATAACTCAATTACTTTAAATATTGTTTGAAAATTGCTTGTTTATCCATTGTTTGAAAATTTCATGCATAGTTTTGTCTTCTTTCTTGCTATTTATGCATAGTTTTCTAAGTTCGAGATTTTTAAGGCTTAGATTCTTTGATAACTTCTCACTTGTGGTTATGATGTTACTGCAGAAAATTATCATTCAAAGCTTTGACTGTTAGAGCATATACATATACTCCGGTTGGAGCAGCCGATTCAGCAAAACCTAATTATTTAACAGTAGGAATTAAAATTATAAATTAATTCTTATATTTTAATGGCAACAACTCAGTTGGCAGAACTGAACTCTGAGTTGTATGCTCCGAGCCGAGTGGATCGTGTATGAAGGGTTTTAAATGCTTCTTCTACTTTTTTCTTCGGCTTAGCTTGGCCATCTTAAGAACACTAGTAGAAACAGATAACAATCAACTGTGATTAAAACCCAACTAGAAACAAATGGATCCTGGGCCAAGACCAAATATGGATTGGGCTTTTTGAAAATGGAGCAATAACTAGAGCCTTGAAGGTTCTAACTAGGCTTATAAAATGGCACCGAATGTGGTTTGACATTCTTATATTAGAATATATATATTCAATTAGACTTGGATTATCTCATGGTGAGCGATTGTCTGGTCATCGAAGGAAGAGATTCCATGTTGAGGTGCCAGCTGGAAACTCGGGACCGGAAGGCAGCGGGCACGGCAGGTTAGAACTAGAACCGTGCTTGCTTCTTATGGCATGTTTTAGTTTCCATGTTTTACATCAGAGCCGTTATATTCTCTGACTGGCCCGCAAGCTAGCTGTCTGCTAGAAATCACCTTCGACATGTTTCAAGAACAAAACAAATCTAAGACCGTGCATGAATGAATGGGTGGCCCTTCTATGATGTCTTTTGCAGTAACGGAACGACCAGCTGTATACAGCTGTGTATTTTAAAAAAATACATTTTTTTAGTTTTTCAGTTTATTTAGATTTATTTATGTTAAAAATAAATATTTAGGTGCCCTACTTTTTCCAGAAATAAAATAAAAGGTCCAAATACCTTTTAAGCTCTTACAAATTGGTTCCTCAACATCCAAATTATGACTTTCTAATTTCTGCACGTGTACAACTTTAAAAACATATTTTATTTTTATGTAAGTACACGTATCGTTCTCTACAGACCATATTTTATTTTCGTATACTGGCCCCTTTTGGCCATGCCTACTCCCCCCTCGTCCGGGATCTTCTTTCCTTTTTATAATTCGTGGTTTCACTGTAACAAATTTACTTAGACATTAATTATTGTAAATTATACCAGTGAAATTATTATTTTATCCCTCGATGCACCATATTTTTTATCTTGGATTCAAGGGTGTTTTTTATTTTTTTATTTTTATACACAATTAATTAGCTATAATATCCTCTATTGAGATAAAAATCAAGAGTTAACTCCAGGAGTGTCACTGAAATTTTACATTTTCATTGCATGGTAAAATAATTATTTTACCATTCAATAAGATAGAAACCAAGGGTTCTTTTTTTGTGTGTATCATAACTTTTATATTTTTGTGAAAATATATAAATATGAATATGCTTCCAATAAGACAAAATATAAGAGTTGATTGTAAATGTATTTCGGTAATTTACCCTTTATTATTATTATTATTATGCACAATTATGCTGGCGCGTGCAACATAGTATGGTGGTGAGAAATATTCATATAGTATCTCACATGATGTGCCACCTTATACTCTTCCTTGTGGTGTGACGTTTGTCAGTACACAATGGCCATGTACGTATTGGTGGTCGGTTAATTTTCCCTTTCCCTTTCTCTCTTATGCATGCTAAATTACATGACCGACTCCTTTGTTTATAGTGTTTTCATTCCAGTCCATGATTTTTTAATTGTTTTGTATGATCATTATTTATGTTATATAAGTCCTGATATGTTTTGACTGTGTCCTTCAATTAAAATTGATTATATATTTAGGTTTCAGTTCAGACCTTATTATTTTAATCTTAGGATTGGTTTAAATCCCTTAACATTTCAGTATAGAAGTTTAGATTGTTTTCAATTTTATCTTTCATTTTAAATTAATTATATATTTTGTATCCATTTCGGTTTTATACTTTGAATTATATATATGTGTGTGTGTGTGTGTGTGTGTGTGTGTGTGTGTATGTGAAATAATTTATATTTTTGTCCATGTTTCTTTGTATATGCTTATAGTTTTTGTATTTAAATTGTATTATTTTCAATCTTGTCAGGGTTGTATTTTTTTTAATCTAGTATAATTTTAAAATGTATTAGTGATTATTTAAAAAATGATATTTATTATTTTATTTTCCCTTTGTCTTTTTTTTTTCTCAAAGTCAAATTAATTTTTTAAGCCAATAATATTTATTTATTTTTGTCATTTATTCTATTTCTCTTTTGTTAAAAAAAAAAATAGGTGTTTTTTTCATTCCCTGCGGTAATTTTTTTCTCCAATTATTTATACAACAACAACAACAATGATTTTTATTTTTTTCTTATTTATTCTTTTGTTAATAATATAAAGAATATCAATAATGACAACAATAATTATAATAATGATAATAAAACTAATTAGAAATTCAATGATATTAAAAAAATAAAGATGCAGGTTATCATAATTATTATTGTAACAATGATTATAACAGTAATAATCGTGGCAATGATAGTGCTATCAATAATAATTAGAATAATAATCAAAGCAATTATCTTAATTTTTTTTATGTATGATATGTTAGATTTCACATCATGTAAACAAAAAATATAAGAAGCTATGAGTAAATAAAATGGGTGAAAAATTAAACTAAATTATATATAAAAAAAACATGAGCCAAAATATATGTTTTTAAATACATGAAAATAATATAAAACCACCCAAAAATTTCAATTTCAATTTAAAATAAAAAATAAAAATATTTTTATCTGAAACATTTTTGGAATGTGCTATTAAACACCCATCTAAGCTAAACGTCTTGTTTAGGTGGTTTGACATTGAGTTTCAAAAGATTTTTTTTTTTAAATTGAATTATTTTTATTTTTATTTTTACTTTTACTTTAAATTAAATTATCTTACTATTTTTATATGTCAAAATATTTTTTTTAAAATAAAAAATATTATTTTAATATATTTCTAAATAAAAAACAATTTCAAACAACAATTCCACAACATTTTATATATACTGTTATCAACACGCGTTGAGGTCCTGAATGCGTCCATAGTTCCCGACATGTATATGGTGGTCCACTAGCTGTCGTCGAGCCAACTTCTTGATTCTAAAATGCTCCTGGCTCCTATATATTTTTCAATTCCTCGCATGAACCAGGTTACAATTTCCACATAATATTTTTTTATTAGTATAAATATCCAGTTTTCAATTTATATATAGAATGACTAATCTTATGATTTTAAAATCAATAAACATATATAAAATTCTAATAATTATCATATTAATAACAAAACTTAAATATAATATTAAATTGAAAGTACTTTAGTCTCTAAATTGTACAGAATATAATTGCGGTTGTTTTTATAGTTTTTTTATTTAAAAATATATTAAAATTATTATTATTTTTTTTATTTTTAAAAATTATTTTTAATATCAATATTTAAAATAAAAAATAAATCTAAGCTGTCACCACACAGCAATTGGTTGGTCGAAACGTGGGAGATGATGTTAATTTTGAGCTACCCAAATTCTAAAGTAGCCACTCGATAAAAGGTAGCTGTCCATGTCTTGGACTGCTTTTCAGTGCTAGATACGTAGTAGTTAACCTGACCTGCCATGGCCACCAGAGGGTCCTGGAAACGCATGAACATACCGTGATGGTACGACTGAGAAAATTTGAAAAGCACAAAGACTATTTGATAGATTTCTCTTCTACTTTACCACGTCTCCTTTTCCATAAATATTAGGTGGGAATATTTTTATTATTTTTTGTGTCATGGATTTAAGTACCTATTAAACTGCTCCTAATTAGTTTTTAATATACACGCATACATATATAGAGAGAAAAACATTTTTTTTTTATTTTTATTATTTCCTAGTAGTTTCAGTGCAAGCACGTGATGACTTTTAGAAAACACCTCAATCAGATTAAGGGCCCAGTACATTCATGTTTGGCCCGTTCTAAGAACATGGACATCGTCGACGAAAGTGTGCACGTGTTTTTTAATGTTTGAAAATACATGGCCACTCTGCCATCGCGATCCAAACTTGAATGTCAGATTATGATTTTATAATAAGGGTGGATAGTCTATTCTGATTGGATGGAAGAGTTTTAATCACTGTTTACTTCCCCAATTGCAATATTCAGATCTGATGTCGTTTCATTCCATCATTAAAATATTCTATCTCGTTTCTAAACTTTCTGGGTTTAAAATTCAATATCAACACTTAAAAAATGGATATATTTATAGTTAAACTAAAAAAAAATCAAATCAAAACACAATGCAACACAAAGAAATTTTTTATAAGTATAGTCGAAATTATTTTTTAAAGTATTTTTTATTTTTAAAAAAATATTTTTGACATCAACATAATTTAAAATATATAATTAATTATTTAAAAATATTTTTAAAATAAAATTGATGAGATATCAAGCAACTTCATGCTTGTAAGACTACTCAAAATGAGGCCCAGTTTATCAGGTTAATTAGACCCTCTCTTTTTATATCAAGACGTCATTATTTTGATAAGAAAAGTCAATAAATCAGAAACTAGAACCCCGTATTTCGATAAACATAATTCTTCCCGTGAATCTAAAGTGGTTGAGATCTCAGATCAATCAATCGGACTCCAGAAAAAACCCATCGGGCCTTCCAGGCCTTACAATTACAGTTCTGACATGAAATTTAACGGTGACAGTACTGTAGTGGACAACAGCTAATGGTTACTTCAGCCTTAGATGGATGGACCCTTGTTTATCTTTTATTAGCTGAAAACAAGGTGTACGAGTTTGGAGTGGTCCATCAACTCTTTCGACTCGGTCTAAGTAATTGAAATGCAGCCTTTTGAGTTTTGTGGAAACCGTAGGTTGTTTGTCTGGCATGTTTCTAGTACATTTAAAACGTGGGAAACATGTGGAAAAACAAATAGCATGTCAATTTGCCTCTTATAAGCTTGATTCTTACCTTCCAATTACAATTCTCATGGTCAGTAAAAGGAGAACGAAACACAGTACTCATATCTCTCTATATAGAATTTTCTTGGGGATGAATTAAGCTTTCAGATCCATTTTTTTTACAGCAAAATTGCAATTTCAAACCATAATTTTGAAAAAAATTAGGGTAATTTTAATGGCAAAAGCCATTTAGAGAAGCAAATCTTTAAAATAGCTCATTTAATAGTGTATATATGATTTTTTTTGTTGATGTGTGTTTTAATGATAAAAACCATTTTGAAGAACCATTTTTATTTTATTTTAAATATAATAGAATTATTTTGTATGTAGTATAATTATGTCATTGATTATATAATTAATAGAAGTTATATAATTAAATGAATGTTTTTAAAAAACCCTCCAACAATATAATTATTAATTTTATATATAAATTTTTACTTTCTTGTTAAGGTACTTGTAAATAAAAATAAATATTTTTGATATAATTATATTATTTTCTAATATATATATAAAAGATGGCCCCAAGGTGAGGCCATCTTTTTTAGCTCTATGTCCCGAGTTGCTACAAATAACAGCTCGGAAAGGAGATGCTATTTTTACATATGCAAATAGCATTTTCATTGCACCATCAAAATAAAAAATAAATAAATAAAGAATTATTATTTTATTTTTATATGCTGAGATAGTATCCCTGCTGCAGATGACCTTACTAGACACCCATACGCCAACTCTTTTCCTGTTTGTAAACTATCTTCCCCAGATAATTAAAAAAAATATAAAATCAATAAATAACAAAGGAGAATTTAAAAACAATATTCTGGAGAGAGTAAAATAAATTATAATAAACCTAGGTGTCAGTCTGGTGTGTGTGTGTCTCTCTGTATATATAATAAATGCCCTCATTATATTTGATGCAGAACTAAACAGTATACCTTCAGGATACAATAAAATTTTAAATGTATATACAATAATTTCTATAAGTTTATTAATAAGTTATGTTTATGATAAACAGAAGTAGATAGCGTGTAAAAAAACTAGGAAGAAAAGAATATTGTTCTCTTATTAATATATGTTAATATCGAGTTGATACTTATTTAAAAAAACAATATTATTTCAAACTAATATATTCATTTTCATAGGGTTTTAATATCAAAAACAATATTATTCACGCTCCGTTTCGGTTTGTGGGAGGGCACTTGAACATCAAAAATCAACCTGCCATGCAGCACAGATTCCTTGAACCACGTGCAGGGAGGATTAAATGAGAGATTAGACGTGGCTCTCAATTCGAAATTGGAAAGTTTTTCATTAAAATCGCTTCGAAACGTGGTCCAAGACGAGACAAAACATAAACACGAATTAGGTTTTAGCTTGTCTTTACGAGATCCGCCACTCTTAAACATGTGGCAGACATGCCGACTCTTGCCGACCTAGAAATTTTTGCTGCATTTAGTGTTCGACTAAGTAAAGAACTAATTTTATATCTTGAAGCTGGAAAAACACATAAAAGATTCAAGGCACTCAAGCCCTGTGAGGTCACTGAAATTTTTTTCTCTGGCAATGCATTATTTCGAGTATTGACTGCAGGAATATTGACAGTAGACAAAAGGAGATACTGTCTTTTGCACGAGGGGCTGTCCTTAATTACGTATTAAAAACAAACTTGTATGATTACTGTCTGTAATCAGACAATCTAGACATGCTAAAAAATTAGAATCAGTGTGTGAAAACTGAAAAGCTTAATTAATGTTGCAGTGGAAAAATAAAGTTTGACGAGTGCTCAAAAACTGGTAAGTAGAAATTATTTTGTTGTGAGAAATATCTTCACTCTTATATCATGGATAACATAAAAAACACCCCGACTCATAATTTCTATCAGCATAATCATCTAACCACTCCAATCACAGCTAAGATTTTAGAAGTATTGCTACCACCACGGTATCATTATCATTAATTTAATTTCATTTTCAATGGCGCATGCAGTGTTGGCTCTTAATTAATGTAGCTTAAAAAACTACAGCTGAATACTGACTTAACTAAATTATATACTGTCACCATATAAGAAAACTACAAATCAAAATCTCTCAAAACGAAGGCATTAGAAAACGTAATTAAGAACAGGGCGACCGGGAAGATGGAGGAGAAATTAAAGCGCCCCGGCGGCCATAAATGCTATCCGAATTGATTTCTGGGCCAGATACATGCCTCGATCGTTGCAAGAGGGGTGATCTTTTTTAATGCTCTAGCATTTAATTCAATGGCAGATTTTTATTTAATGTACCTGCCCTTGCTAGTAAAGGCAAGCGGCTAGTTTGTATAGCTTTTCAAAAGAGCAAGGTCGCGTCAGAGAAACGTGTTCTTAATTATTTTGAAGGTCTAATAGTCCCGAAGGACGACTTAAACACTGAATGGTTTGTCAAATTGGCAAGAATGTTGCAAGGTCAGAACTGGCTCTGCAGGCAGGAAATGAGAAAATTGATTCCTTCTCTCAAAGGTGTTAAAGCTACTGTCTAGAGCACCGGAATAATTATTATATATAAAACGTTTTAGTAATAACTAGTTAATTATATTAACTAGTCAATACTATCAATTATGGGTTTTAATTATTGATATATAATGCTTGATTTAATGTTATTATTAGTCCATGAGTGGTGATTTTTTAAAAGAATTAATCATTTTTTTATTGATTTCTTAGAAAATCATTAGGTGAATGAAATATAATACAATGATAAAAGTATACAAGTAGTGATTGCAATTGACAAACGGTGAGGATAAGAATTATAATACTAAAATTGAGCGCACGATGAACTCACCGAAGATATATTTAATGGATTTTGTTTCCGTTTCATAACTTTTCTCGATCACGCTCTTAATTTCATATTAAATACTGGTCAAACTTTGATGCCACGTTTGCCACAATTACACTGTTATAACAACCCTTTTCTTCATCCTGACGCGATCAATCAATTAAAACTAATCCCTTTTGGAATTGAGAGAGAAAGAAGCACAAATCCAAACACCACTACAAACCCCTAAGAAATTATTAAAAACCCTCAAGAACACACCTTCCTGAAATATTTCTCTCCATTTTATTCTATAGAAGTTCCGGTAATTATCTACAATATATGAAAAAAAACACCTTCAAATTACAAAAATAACACCAATATACTATAAACTCACATGATTAAAAAACATATCAACGTCAGCACCTGATTTTCACTTAATATATATATATATATATATATAAAACATAGTTTAGATGAAGTAGAAAATAATTGTAGTCCTAAATATTAGAGTTGTCTTCTTCAGAATACCCTAATCCTTTCTTCGTCTTCTTCTTTTTTATTTAAAAAAAGCCTTCTCTCCTTAAATATTAAAATGGTTATGATAACATGAAAACATGGAATATAAAAGCAGTCGACTGGCGGTTCCGCACGCAATCCAACAACCTCCATGAGAAGAAAAAAGAAATTCTCCTTACCAAGAAAAAAGAAAAGGCACCAGACGACAAACTGTCGCCAAAGACAGAAAAAATAACAACAGGGAGCACGTGGTTGAATGTCTTTTCCTCACCAAGACATGTCGAGCACACAACGCTATTTAGCGCACGCGTTACTCATGCAAATTGATGCCACAACTTTCTAGACCTTCGATTTGATTGATGGACTTTGCACCTTTCTATACTTTCCAGCCATTAACAGCGTTTAGCTAGCGAGCAGCAAAGTCACAACTGGATAGGATAAAAAAAAAAAAAGTTGCGAGTTAGCGACCCACCATTTCATTTTCATGATAGACAACGGTGGGAATCTAGCTATATAAACCACCATTACTTTTCATTTGCCCTTCAGCATTCAGCTCTTGCCTTTCTACACTCTCTTCGTTTTTCTTGGTTTCTTGAATGGATTTTGTAGCAGCTTTCAGTTTTCTTTTCTTTGGTTTTACCATCGTGTTCTGTTTGTTTTCTTTCTTGATCTATGTTCTGAGGCTGAAACCATGGTGTAATTGTGATGTTTGCAAGGCCTATCTTTCTTCAAGCTGGACCAAAGATTTTGCTAATCTTTGTGATTGGCACACTCACCTTCTTAGAAAATCAAAAACTGGTACTATTCATGTTCATGTTCTTGGCAACATCATCACTGCTAATCCTGAAAATGTTGAGCACATGCTCAAGACAAAATTTGAGAACTACCCAAAAGGGAAGCCTTTTTCTGCTCTTTTGGGTGACTTTTTGGGTAGAGGTATTTTTAATGTTGATGCTGATTCTTGGAAGTTTCAGAGGAAAATGGCAAGCTTGGAATTAGGGAGTGTTTCCATAAGAATGCATGCTTTTGATCTCATAATGTCTGAGATTCGTAGCAGGCTAATTCCTCTCTTGTCATCAGTTGCTGATAAACAGGAAGTTTTGGATTTGCAGGATGTGTTCAGAAGATTTTCTTTTGATAACATTTGCAAATTCTCATTTGGGTTAGACCCCGGATGCCTCAAGTTATCTTTACCTGCCTGTAAATTTGCTGCTGCTTTCGATACTGCATCAAAGTTATCTGCTGAGCGAGCCCTAGCGCCATCACCAATAGTCTGGAAGATCAAAAGGCTACTAAGCATAGGCTCAGAAAAGGAACTCAAGGACGCAATAAAAAAGGTGAATGAGTTGGCTGAGGGAATGATAAATCAAAGGCGAAAAGCAGGCTTCTCTCAAAGCAATGATTTGCTATCAAGATTCATGACGTACATAACTGACGAGAAGTATCTCCGAGACATTGTTATAAGCTTTCTCTTGGCTGGTCGCGACACGGTTGCTTCTGGCCTAACCAGTTTCTTCTGGCTATTATCACAACGTCCAGAAGTAGAGTCAGCAATTCGAGCGGAGACAGAAAAGGTCATGGGGTCGAATCAGGATCTTCCTAGCTTCCAAGAAATGCGTGAAATGCACTGCCTAAATGCTGCAGTTCATGAAAGTTTGAGATTGTACCCCCCAGTACAATTTGATTCCAAGTTTTCTCAAGATGATGATATACTCCCTGACGGTACATTTGTGCCTAAAGGGACTAGGGCAACCTATCATCAATATGCAATGGGCCGAATGGAGCAGATTTGGGGACCAGATTGTCTCGAATTCAAGCCTGAAAGATGGTTAAAGAATGGGGTTTTTGTGCCAGCGAGCCCTTTCAAGTATACCGTTTTTCATGCCGGGGTTAGGATTTGCTTAGGCAAGGAAATGGCTCTAGTTGAGATGAAAGCTGTTGCTCTTGCTATAATCCGAGGGTTTAACACTAGGGTTGTGGATCCGAATCAAGTACCAAGGTTCAGCCCGGGTCTTACAGCCACCGTTAGAGGTGGCTTGCCGGTTGTGATTCAAGAAAGGGAAGCCTGAAAACACACCAGCTGCCCAACAATGCGAGGACATGCATGCCCTTCGAGGCTATTGGCAGAATGATAGTTTTGATGGGTCAATTAGGCGCACGTGCCCTAGTGGTGGCTGTTGGTCATTGCACATGACTTTAAATGCTGTACATATTAGCTTAAGCAGATGCCCGATCTTTTCTTCTTTCTTTGTGCAAGTATATATGGGATGTTTTTTCTACTCTCCTTTTAAGTAGTCTATGGGTACTTATCCTCTCCTTTTAACCAGTCTATGGGTACTTATCCTTTGCTGCTTGACCTTGTGTCAAACTAAATTATTTTTGATATCACGTAAAAATAATCTTAAAATACAATAAAAGATTAATTTAAAATAAAAATAAAAATAAATATTTTTATTTTTTAAAAAAATACTTTTAAAATATAATGTTAAACAAGATACAAACTAACAAATCTAATTAGGTCAATTCATGTGACACCTCATAAATAAATTGACACCATCATGATATAGAGGATGTTTGATACCGTATTTCAGAAAAAATTCTGAGAAAGGGTTTCAGCTACTAACCTTATCTAATTATTTAAACACAAACCGGCCACATGCAGCGCATTGTTTTTTAATGTGTCTGGCACTTGATTATTTTTATATTAGCATATTCTGAGTAGCCTGGCCTGTATTCATCTGAAGACAATTTGAACCCTTTGGTTCTAGAATATATATATATATATATATATATATAGATGAACCAAAAGGAGGTGATGATATATATATATATATATATATATATATATATATATATATAGATGAACCAAAAGGAGGTTTCATCACCCATGAGATTCATGCTTATAGCTAACTCAGGCGGTCAGTAAAATAATATATTTGAACTTAAATAAACTCAACAGAGAGTTAGATGTGGTCATAGTATTTTGGTATAGGTGTTACGCAGTACGACTGTTAATTTGTCGGATTATCAGCCTCGCGAAAGAATTAATTTAATTTAGTAACAGAGACAAGAGCTGGTTAATTCCATAAAACTAGTCATTGTAGGTGATCCCCTTGTAAAGTCAAGGTTTCCCTTGTGGAATCATTCATTTTGTCTACGTGTGTGTGTGTGTGTGTGTGTGTGTGTGTGTGTGTGTGTGTGAGGCCACGTTTCGTTAGGAAATTAAGGTAGCTGGTCCATCGATCAATTAATGATGGGAAATGGGCAATTAACAAATGAATTAGGGAGCTATAACTGTCACTGTTGGGTTTATGGCCGTGCTTAATTATACTGCTGCTTTAAGCTACAAATAAGTTAAAGACAAAAGGAATCAATTTATTTTTATTTTAACAAAAAGAACTTGGAACTTAGGAAACTATATATATAAATTGAGATTCTAATTGCCGGCCATTGCTTTAATTGTATGAAACTCAAGTGTTACAAAGTGCATGCCTAGTCACCATTGTCGTGTCTTTGAGCTACTTAAGGCATCTCTGCATGTTAATTAATTAGTGTCACGGCCATTGCTATTACAAGCTCGGACCACACTTATTTCAAGCTGTAGCTGCCTCGTTCACCCGAATGGAGTTAGGGCCACCTCCTCCTCCTTTTATGTTATTACAATTCCCTAAGTGGTCCTAGCTAGCTCGTATACTAAAAGAAATTGGATAATAATCGAAAAGGAAATTAAATTCTTCACATGATATTAATTGGATTTAAACAAAGAAAATGACTTCTTTTCTTTAACTTAAATACATACATATCTTTTTAAAGGGCATGAGATAATAATAAAAAACAAAAAATTTATACAACAAGTCTCAAATTCAAATTAGAACATTCAAGTCATACAATATATGACTCGCACTTTCCACGAATACATGCTATTTTCGAATTTGTTTTTCCGTAGTCGAAATTTTATTTCTTAAAAATCTCTTACTGGAACGTAGCAGAAAAATGTTTGTGGAACCTCTTTCGAGAACATTTCCATTGCAGATGAAATTTGAATCCATGGTTCTTAGCTAGAGTGTTAACCTATAAAAAACCTAGCTCTTGTCGTATTTGTTTACCACTGTTTCTTTCATCAGTACAAGCATGCTAGCAAGACGGTATAACACCTGGTTCAAGACCGGGCGAGGGGGATGGAATAAATTATCTGAAGATATCTTTTGTGCCTTTCATGGCTCCAGACATGTATACAGCACACAGACAGGTGGCTTTCCTGGTGCATACAGGGCCAAAGTTGCCGGAAAAGATCGGCCGGGCACAACAAATGTTTGAAGATCTGTATTCAGGCAATCGGAAGCCATTAAAGCTCAAATCATGACAAAAAACTAATTAAATAAATAAAATCTCAACCACCATCCAGTCCATTAAAACACCAGAAACTGTGGAGATAGAGCTCCTAAGTAGCTAGTCCAGTGCTACTAAACATGAACTGTGGAGATAGAGCAACTAAGTAGCTGGTCTAGGGCTACTAAACATGAACTGTAGAGATAGAGCTCCTAAGTAGCTAGTCTAGTGCTACTAGTATATCACAATATATCTATCATGCATTTATATGCCTTAACAACCAGTACTTAATTAATGAAGAACAAAGAATACTACTAAGAGGAGTAAATTCTGAAAAAAATTATTCGACCTGCCCATTTGAGTATTTTTGGATTGAAAAACATCGTGTCCTTCTCATGGTTGTCAAAATCATAATTTTAATACGACACGGAAGGGATTTTGGTACTTCAGATTATAAGATCGAATCGTAAAATCTTAAAATTGTACCTGAATTTTTCCATACAAAAATCGTTAAATCACAGCTAAAATCGTGTAGGTAGAAAAATCATAATTAAAATATTTCCAAATACAATACAACATAATTATGGCCATAAAAATTCATTATTTAAGGTTTATACATGATTCAAAATAACTTCAAAATGCATTACAAAATAATGTTTTCATAGAATTTCATTAGGTAAAAACTAATAAATTTAAAATAAATATTTTGCTAATATGCTATATAAATTAAAATCAATCTCATGACTATTATTTTCCTCGTTATTTTTAATATATTCTTTAAAAGCATTCCTATTAAAAGGATTTCAATATTAATACTGGTACCAATACGGATATTGCTAGTAGTAGCTCCAACTCCAACAAATTATTTCAACATCAGGACATGAAAATGATTTAAAAACATAAAAAAATAATTTAAAGTAAAAAAAAAAATTATTTTTTCAAAAAATTTAAGTATAAATTTTAAAATTAATAATACTGATTTTTAAAAGTGATTGCATGATATATATATATATATATATATATATAGAGAGAGAGAGAGAGAGAGAGAGAGAGAGAGTACACACACATACACACTTAGACTGCATGGTATGGGCGCCGTGCAGGTGAAGTGAAAAATTTGAAATTTCGAATAGAACATGTCTGATTTTATGATTTTGATTGAATTTGATAAAAATTATTTTTTTTACTTGAATTAACAAGGTTTGATGAGTTGACTCGCAAAATCATATAATTTTATGAATTAACTCGCGATTTTAACAATAATAATACTTCTTAATTAGGCCATAATTATTGCTTTCTTATTTCCCTATTAGCAATAAACAACTGTAATTTTCAAACTTTATTTGACATTTGTCTGTCGACAAGTTATTCACGTTCTGCACAAGTCGGGCATGGCTTGGAAAAAGAACGTAGCTTTCAAGCTTCAATGAAAGGAAATGAAAACTGAGTGGCTAAATTAGGTCATGGAGCTCTGCAACTTCTCATTTCTTTCCTGATGTATACAAGTACGGGCCCATGCTCTGGAAGGTTGAGCTCTTCATCGCAATATATAACTGGCACATTGCAGTGACATTTACGGGAACAGTGTGACCAGCAGCAGCTATAATTGAGATCAACTGGTATCACTGTCCCTCCTCTCTTCAGGAGCTGAAACCTTTCATCTGTAAAATACGCACTTAATTTAGTTGGTGGGGGATTTACTATTAGCCGAAAGTGAAAAGCAAGGCAAGAGGAAATTAAACATGCATGTTAATTGAACCTGAATTCTACAAGCAAATCTAACAACACGTTACGGCTAGCTATTTAAAGCTTCTTTTGACAAGGTCTTATGGTAAGTCAGAACTGCTTGTTTATTTAAATTTCTTTTGATAATTTTTATTTTCACAGCTATGTTGGCCAGCATTGACGGGGTCAGAAACGTTCTGGCTGTGATGAATCGGCGTGTTTTTATTCCTACCACCTAAAATCCATGTTTTTTTAAAAAAACAAATGTCAAGCTCAACTTCGCGGTAGCCTAAATATATGTAAATTTAATAAAAACTAATATTTTAGGTTGACCTATGTGTTGAGTTTTTCATATAAACATCTCGCGGCTTCACTACGTGTAAAGCCGAATATATATCTATATCTATATCTATATGAATTTGACAAACAAACAATTTTCCCTAGCATCACTGGGTTCAACATCTTGCCAAACTAAGATTATGGTAGAACTAAAAATTTGTTTAAAGTAATATTATCTTTTCTCTTAAAACAAGAAAAATGAATAAAAACTCTAAAATCAAGAGATTAATCAATTATCCAATATATAAACCTCACGTTTTGAATTTGTTGAAACTTCATTATTTTATTATATCAATTTTCCTGTTTTCATACGCTCAACAAATCCATTTCAGAGCTATTTTATTATGATTTATATTTAATCAACTAAAATCAAATCAAATTTCAGATGTATCTTTTAGGTGAAACTGATTTTGGTTTAAATCTTCTATAAGATGGCTATAGTTTCCTTACGCCTGTGTGTGTAATTTAAAATATTGATTCAACAAATCTAATTTAAATTTAAATTTAAATTAAAAAAATAAATTAACTTAAAAAATATACAATTTAAATTTCAAAAAAAGATTAAAAAAAATAAAAGTTAAATTAATATTATCCACTCTACTCGATGGGCACAAAAACAATTTGGATAACTAATAAAAATACAACTTGATTTAAAAAAAAAATCAAGATGATATATTTTTATAAAAAAAATATTAAAACAACGATATATTTGAAAGGTCTTGGTTAGCTTTAATTAATTTTTCAAACTCGTGACTCAGGTCATGAGATTGTAACAACCGTAAATAAAACAATTCAAAATAAATCATCAAACTTAATTCTATATAAATTTATTGTTAAATGATTAAATTAAAAAGAAAAACCAATCTAAAAATGAAAAAACAAACTTTCAAAACAAAATTATAAATATAATATTGACATTTTAGAATGACTTTTCACATTTCGATTTCCCTAAAATCTTAATTTTAGATATAATAATATGTCCGGAAATTCCTCGTAGAATTTCAATTTGGCTAAACAATCAATCAAATTGAGATAATATTTTTTAAAAAAGTAAACTACTTGACCAGAATGAAACAAACAAAATGGAACTAGAATGTTCTAATTGGATTTTAAACAAAATTTACGGGATCTAAGCCAGATTAAATGTTCCATGGGATACACGACGGAATGGGACGAGATCGACAACTTGGACTGTGAAATTAAGATAATCTGGTCACGACTTGGAACAATTATTATATATTCACACATCTATTTCTTAATTGGTGTACGGAAAACTGACAGCCCAATTCTAAAATGTGATTGCAATGTATGAGATGCGGTGTCTTTCATCTTGTCTGGCAATGAGATGGAAGATCTGTCGCAGGTCTTTGTCTGCAAAAGAAAATTATCAAGAAATGGACGTGTGAACGCAATGCACTGGAGAGCAATTTAGGCCGAGAAAGAGACCCGTCCTGTCTCCATTGAGAGAGCACCGTTTGCAGCTTGGTGCTAACATTACAAATATACTCGAAGTGGAAGGTGAATCACTCTTATATCCTTCTCTCCCAATTTATTCTATGTTAAAAAATGTACTTTTTTTTTACTAAAAAACAATGTATATTGATAATAAACTACATTTTTTTCCCAGCTGGGTTTAAATTATTAGTTTTATTTATATAAAAATCCATTTTAATAATCCTGCAATCAAATATAAAATCTCAATAAAAAACCCGCAACACGAAGATAATAAATAATTTAAAGCTGGAAAATACATCAACTCTCAATAAATAAGCAAATGTATTTGCCCGGTGCGTGTATTTTCATTTTTCAACCTCAATTTGTGGCCCTCCTCCTTTGCGTGGACCATAAATTAGGGCGAGGTGCTTTTCCAAGTCCTAGAAACCTGATGCTTGATTGAGCATGGACCCAGATTGAACGTGCAGACAAGAGGAAAGGGAGTGCTCCAGTCATGGAAAAGGGCTTAGAAAACAAAAGAGAAATGGACTCCACCATGAAAAAGAGAAGGAAGCCATTGTGTCGTAACTTATGGAGACTCTAAAGAGGATTCTAAATATATCCAATCCACATGTTATGGTGTGTTTTTGTGGAGATTCCTTGCCCATTTACCTTACAACATAAAATTCTTTTTAATAATATCCAAGATAATAATTTCTAAGTGTTCATGACAAAAATATTTTAATTTAAAAATTACAAGAAAAACACTTGAGCCCAACAGGTCCACTGGATTGAGAATCTGACATTAACAGGTCATGAATCATGATAATACAAAGGAATAATATCAAGAGCAGGCCATGTGGGTGCTGTCGTTATTAGATCCAAAGGAGGTCCATTGGATTATCACGGGACCACAACTTGTGTTGGCGGCCCACGTCTCTATAAAATAAGATTTGCCTCTAGAATAAATTAGAAATAACCACATAAAATAATTTTAAAGCTATTTTTTCTCCTCTTAAAATAAGCTTGAGACAACAAACATTACCCGAGTTTTACTATGTTATATGAGATTCGTGACGTGGATTATTTTAAAAATTGTTTGAGAGCTCTTAGTGGGCCTGCCATCTAAACGCGGCCCACTAAACTTATTAGACATGATTTTAAAAACGTTAATTTTTAATATAATAATAATAAAATAAAAGCATTAGAAATTGATTGGAGCACTGGAATCATTTGCTCTTATGTATTTAGATTTGAGCACAGATTAACATTAAATATTGAAATCAAATCTCATTAATTTGTCCGTCTTACAGATGATGTGAATTGCCGATCATAAATCCTTTGCATTGGCAATTAAAATTAGCATAATAATTACGAATTTTCGAAAAAAGAGAGGATATGATCTTAAATTACTATTTCATGACATATTTAACGAGACCAGGAATGTGAACGTTTATCATGTAATCTTCCCAATCAATATTTGCAGGGTCAAAGTCGAAAATATTTGTCTCATGACAGCTCTCTTTGAATATCACCCGCAACTTTTCAGAATTTATATCGTCGAATCTGCAAAAAAAAACTGTTTTGTCAATTCAATTATATAATTATTGATCGATTAGCAAAAAAGATAAAAGAAAAGGAGAGAAAGAGTGCACGTACATGCCCTCGAAGAACACATAGGGTTTATAAAGGTCTACCAATCGCAGCACCAATTTTACTTTCCGATCAAGAGCGGTGTACAAGTCTTGGTATGTTTTAAACAACAATATGTTGAGCAATTGCAATGCCTGGGAATTAAAATATATATATATATATCAGTGAAAATTGAAATTAAAAAAGACAGGGAAAATAGATAAATCAACTGACTGAAACAAAATGAAACCTTCAATGGGAGGAGGAAACGAAGGGCCATGTACATGTAGAACTTGGACATGCTGGTCAAAGCAATTCCTTTGCCAATTTTGACCGACTCCCCCTCCTTATTAATCCATGGATGCTCACTGAAATAGCGAAAACTAAAATCATGAAGATTTGAGAACTTTACAGGATTTCTCAACGAAGAACCCAGGTGATAAATGATCTCCGAATGCTGCTTGGCACGTGCCACCATGGCAACTATAATGGCATTGACAACCATGTCTGCTGGTACCTGCATTTTCACGAACCGTTAGCTCTAAAACTCTAATAATTCCTGTTGATTTTCTGAATATTAATTTACACTTGTTGCCAGTTTTTTTACGAAGGGAGAAAGGGAGAGTGATCTTATTATTACCACGTCAAGAGTTGATTGCGGTCCAGAAATGAAGCACGTAACCCTGCCTTTACCGTACCCGACAATTATGCTGTCAATCGTTCTGCTAGCGAGGCAAGACATGGACGTTAATTTGAGGCAAGAATTTTGGAAAATCCACACACACACGCTTAACGAGGAACTGGTCTTTTTTACATGTTCGATAAATAAATTTACCTGACACCTTCAATCCAACCAGGAAATGGGTCTTTGTAAGTACTGGCTACCATGGTGGGGCGTATAATAACTAGGGGCAAATTATCTTTGAGATTCATTAAAAGCATCTCTCCCATTGCCTTTGTAAAGACGTAAGTGTTTGGCCACCCGAAGAGCCTTGCCCTGCAATATAATTAAGATCAAGAGAAAGAAAAATCTCAATTTCATTCTACCTTTGTAATTGGGCTTTTATTAATTTGCATGCTTACTAAATATATAGACTCCATAGCCCACCACGCGAGGAAAAATAAATATATTACCGCTCAATGCCTAAATCCTTCATAGCTGAAGTAATTCCTTTCTCTGGAACACCTTCTAATTTGAGTTCATTTATTTTTTCTTGCACCATTTTCTTTTCAAAATTGATGTCAATTTTGTTGTCCCCTTTTTTGGCCATGCCCATATGATATGGTTGCTCGGGTATAAGCCCAGCATCTTCGCCGCACACATAAGCTGGAAACATAACGTACGCAAACACATCAGCATAATTAGTGAGAAATGATCAGTGAAGCTGTAAGTGTGATTAGATTAAACTGCATGCGCGCACTAATTACCGGTGGATACATGGACAAGCATCTTTACGTTAACACATTTCTTTGCAAAGTTTAAAACATGCAAAGCTCCCAGTGTATTGATGCCCAGTGCAACGTCGTATCTTCAGGAACACGCACGTACATGCATAAAAAAAAAGAGAGATAATTAGTTTGTATTAACATTTTAATAATTAAGAAGAAGATCAAGGATTGTCATCGCCATAATTTTGTTTAATTAGTTACCTTTCATCAAAGTTGGTGGTGGCAGCAAAATTAAGCACAACATCGATTTCACTCCACATTTCATTCTTCAACGAAGAGTCTTTCACTCCCAAATCTTCGTAAGAGATGTCACCGGGAACAGGAGTTACCTTTTCTGATATAAAGGAGTGCAGACTTGCACCGTGTCTCTCCCTTAGAACTCTGAACAAGTCCTTCCCAATGACCTATATATTCATGCAGTAAAATTAGACTCCATGTTATTCCTTCGAGTATCATTTTTGGGGCATTTTCAGTACCTCATCACGGAGACGTTCAGCAGCAGACTTGGCATCTGCAGCTCTTAGAAGGAGATAGAATTTCTTCACATTTGGTTGGACCCTCAATATTTTCTCCACGAAAACTGCACCCGTTAAACAAGAAAGTTGATTAATCATTCAACATCATATATCTATATATATAACAGGGAAGGGAGAGAAAAGATGCAGCATACTCTTTGCTAGATACCCAGTGGCACCTGTCACCAAAATGGTCTTGTCCTCGAGAAACTGCAGTATACTTCCCAATTCCATCTGTTACACGAGATTTGATGTTCAAATATAATCAAAGAAGGATAGCTCATGCACCTGTAGTGTGTGTTTTGAGAGATGAAGGATGAATATCGAAAGACAAAGATGACTCTCATTATATAATAGTTCTGGTGCATAGGCCCAACAACTGCATTGATCACTACTGCTATCTAGATAGGACAGCTGACCGACTAATTCTTGTAGGCACATGGAACGAGGAAGGATGTGGTAATATATTTCATTAAGATTCTACATAACGTGTATATCTGATATTTGCCAAGATGTGAGCAAAACTACGTAAACAGAATAAAATAACCCGAATGTTGTTCTGATGAATCATTGACTTTTCGCATTTGTGATTAGAAAAATTCAAGGCTTGGTTCAGAAAACTAGAAAACGTCATCCGTTCTGAATTTTGAACTCTGGTTTTTTTTTTATGAGATGGCTTGCACGGAATAGAACATAAAATTAATTACCTCTCTTTTTTCCATGCCCATTACGTGAAAACAAAGTTATTACTTTTATTTTGTTTTGTACGACATAGTTTTTATACGAAAAAATCGGAACAAGTTTTAAATCCTGGCCCGAATATTCTTGTTCTATTCTGGCTGTTCGGTTATAATCAAATCATATATATATAAAATCTAGTTTTGCACTATCAATGATATTTTTTTGATTAATTTGTTTGATCAAACCAAAAAGTCTCTTGATATGTTTTTATATCTCATATTAAAATTTCAGAATAATTGATGTTTAGTAAAGTTTTGTGAAACTGCCAATAGTATTTTTATAATTTTATTTAGATTTATAATTTAGTTTTGAATTATTATTTTTTTATTGATTTTTTCCCCTCAATTTTATCATTCAACAATAGATTTATTAAAAAATAAAATTTATAATTTATTTTGATTGATTTTAATTGAGGTTGTTATAATCTCATGATTTGAATTGTGGATTTAGAATACTAACCTAGATTGACCTTAATCAGTTTAATAAATTGTCATTTTAATATGTTTTTTTAAAAGGTATTATCCTGAATTTTTCTAAGTTAAATTATTTATTAGTTATTCAATTTGTTTTTTAACTTATAAAATTAATTTTATCATATTGGTTCAGCTTCTATTTTTTTTAGCTGTATTTAGAATTTAAATGGTATAATTCAATGTTAATTTATCATTAAATTTCAATTTAAATTATATCTACTGAATTAACATGTGCACGCGCATAAAACCCTAAAATAGCATTCCAAATTACTTCAAAAACAAAATACACTGTTTAAATATCTTTTTTTAAAAAAACGATAAAACCGAACGAAAACCAGAATGGAATTGAAAACGTCACCGAGAGCCTGAGACACGTCAGCGAGCCATGGACCGATGTCTATATTGAATGAACATATTCTATATTGAATAGTATTAAAAAATATATATAAACTTTAAAATAAAAAAGGTTAAGTTTCTTAAATAAAAGTTAAATTGTCAAACACAGTTTACAAATTCAAGATATTCTTTTCAATCTATACCGTGGCATGTGATGCGGATTTGACCTTTGCTCCATTGCATGCGATTGCATGCCTGATAAACGCTAGCAATTAATTCCACCGATAAACTGGTGGGGATTTCCAAGCCAGCCATCAGATTTCTGGGTTTGTGCGTGAATGGACGTAGATAGTAACTAGCTGGTCAGCATATAATATGCTGCCGGTTTTGTTCTATTCCATATATTAAAAAACGATATCAAAATAATATAAATATTATTTTAAAAGAAAAAAATAAAAAAAGATCTGGCTACTGAGTTGGATGAAATTAATAAAATCAATTAATTTAATAGCATGATAATAGAATGATATATCAAATAAAAAGAAAAACATGATTCAATGCAAAGGACAATTATTTTTAATATATATATATATATATATATATATATATATATAAAAGGTGTGTGTAATTAGAAAAGCATGAACAGATAGTTTGAACACGAAGTGTAGAAAAAGAAAACATGCATTATGGTGGTTGAAAATGCAGTGGTGAGGGACCCGATAGGAATATGCAGAGACGCGTGTGAGGAGGCATGATAGCTAGAAGGTGTCCTTGTATGGCGGTGAAGAGCCGTGGGTGAGGCATGGCAACTAGAACGGACGAAAGTGCCTTTCTAACTACATATGTTTCTTTAGAGTAATTTCATCGAATAATTGGCCTGCAACTTTTCTAGGTCACAAGAAAGATATATATTTCAGGCATGAAAAATCTTGGCCTTGTCCACCGAGAATCTTATGGTCAAAGTGACCGACAACGTGCTGAAAATATATTTTATAAGACATGCAGAGTGTTTTGATAGTTTCTTCAAAATTAAAATATGGTTTTTTCATGCTTTGAAATAAATCAACTTTATTTTTTAGCGAATCTCCGGAATTGTTTTGATTTTCTTTGCTCAGGAGACCCCGCATTTTTTATATAAAATCACCACGTAATATTTTATTGATTATTAATTAAATAAAATAATTTGTTATGCTTTATTTTATTTGTTACCTGCCTCGCAAGCAGGGGATTTGTCGTTTATTTATTATTATTATTATTATTATTTTCAGAGGAAACTGAATTGGACAAAAAATCCCATGAAATGTTGGAAAATCTACATAAAATATCAGCGTATGCGTGCAAATTATCAGAGGTCTGATCGATCAATTATCAAATACCAACAGGCGGACAAGAACCTCAAGTCTGACACATTTCTTGAATGGTGATTAAACTCGTGAGTTCATTCAATCAAATTTATCAACTCAGATTAAAATATTAATTATTTTTAAATTTGAAATAAAATACTAAAAACAGTCTGAATCATCAAATAGGATCGAATCGATTCAATTTTACAATCCAATCTAATTCATATTTTACATCTGCCAACGCCGACTACTAATTCATGTTTTAGACTGTGAGCCAATCTCCCCAAACCTAGGCCATAACTCATGCCCGGCCACACCTCTATCCTTTGCGCCAAACCCCCTAAACCTAGGCTATAGCCATAGCCCATACACAATTAACCCCCCTGCTCCCTTTCTCTCTCTCTCTCTCTCTCTCACCCCAATGGTGTTTGAAAAATCATTCCTATGGTTTGATTTTTTTTCTTAAATGCACGCATAGAATATGTTTTTGTAGATAATAAAAATTTATTGATTTTTATATATTGATTTAAATATTAAATTTATATTTTTTTAAATATATTTTTTTATGTTTTATTTTAAATTATTTTTTTATATTTTAAAATCATTTTCATATATTGATACTGAAAAAATTAGTTAGAGTTGGAGCTACTATTAATAATATTGGTATTGGTATTAGTTATAATCCTAATAATTATTTCGATAATGATGTTATTAATGCAAATCTTAAAAATAGCGATGGATATGAAAATAAGATTGATTTTAGTTTACATTGCATGTGAACTGAATATTTCTTTTAAATTTGTTAGTTATTATTGAATAAAATTTTATAGATATAATTATTTTATAATGTATTTTTAAGTTATTTTAAATGAAATTTTATGGCCAATTAACTATAATTATATTGTATTGTATTTAAAAATATTTTACTTATATTTTTATAATTTTTCTACTTATATAATTTTAACTATAATTTTATAATTTCTATATAAAAAAAATTTTGGTACAATTTTACGTTCAAAAACACCTTCCTTGAGTCGTTAAAATCACATTTTTAACGACCTGATTTCTTGGCAAAACACAGGACATACTTAGCTCCGATTGTGTCGATACCAAGCGCAACATCATACCTCCATTAAAATTTCCAACAAAAAAACACAGGAAAATAACCAATTGACTCGCTTTTCGGTCCTAGTTGTTCAGATGGGAAAACAAAGAAGGGGGACAAAAGCTGTCGATGATTCTGGCCTACCCTTCATCGAAGTTGGTTTTTGCAGCCAAGTTAACTACAACTTCCAATCGACTCCCTCAAATTTGAGCCTCCTGAGCCAGCTTTATCGTGACAGATATCACCAGGGACCAGCACAATCTTTATGGTGACGATGGAATTTAGCTCCGCAACCAATCTTTTTGGTGACGATGTCATCATCGCAAGAGATGGAATTTAGCCAAACAAGTCCTTCCATGTCATTGCAGGAACGGGTCCAAGCGGTTGATTTGTGAAAGAATAAACATAGAACATTATCCCACTAAAATCTAACTAAACAGGCCATCATTTTTTTTAATACTAGAAACTTATACATGATTTCATTCAATAAACTCTTGTCATTAATCATTAATGCATTGGGGTGTCTAATTTATGCTCGCCATCTACATGTACTCAGCAAGATCAGAGGTCAGAAATTAAATAATTTACATGCTTCTATACAGGCCTTTACACCCCTTGGAGGCTCCACGGGGTTGATGTGATTATCTTGAATTTTACGAGATCACATGAAAAATAATTTTTAAAATATATCAGTCTAAATATTTATTTAATAATATAATACATTAAAAGTATTTATCAATTGAAAATTCATATATATATATTTTTTCTCATTAACATATTAAAATCTTTTAAAAAATAATAATTTAATATTTTTTAAAACAAAAAAACAATTTAAGAATTAAAGATTATAGCAATACCAAACAGAAATAAATAAATATGATATATTTAAACTTATTTAAAATATTTACAAGACACGTTTACATGTTTTGACATTGATAGTTAAATTAGATGACGTCAAGTGGACACTTCAAGGATTGAGTTGAGTGGAAGTGGATAGTTTTCATATGTTTTGACTGAGTTACTAGGTTTTAATCACGTCACCGGTCATCCCGCACTTCTATTTTTTTTTTTTTAAAAAAAAACAGCTTTATTTTTATTAAATCAAATAACAAGTCGTAATACAGTATTTAACCAGATCTTACAAGGTTAACCGGGTTAGAAGATCAACCCGGGTTTTTTTCTTTCACTATTTTTTAAAATTAATCCGGTTCCTATCCTGATCAGCCAGTAGATGGAGATGATAGAAAAAAGGCTTGATCAATAACATTCTCAACACAAAAGAGATTAATCCTAGAATCATTAAACTTTATAAAGAGAGAAAAATCAATATAAGTGAGTTTTCTCTGGAGTCATCAAACTTGTACGGTTTTAGATACAGTTTGTTTTTTAAAGTAATTATAGAATGTTTTAGAATTAAAATAAATTATTAAGAAATTAAGATATTTTTAGATGAAAATGAAATGAAAATTAAGTTTTTAATGTACAAAGACAGCTTGGATCATCCACCAATAAGCCAAACACTCGCTAAAACTGAACTACCTGTGTGATCTGGGACTGGCTACAGCCAAATAAGCACAAGTGAACTGAAAATACACCACAAAAACAAAAGGCGGCAGCAAGTATAAAAGCTGAAAAACAGTAGAGCCCATCTTTTCTATCTTAGAGACGGGAGTTTCTAAATGAAGATCTAATTAACACTATGCTTCAACTTGTACAAGGAATAAGAAAATTGATTACAGAAAGCTACAGACAGCCAAAATAAATAAATAAAAGTTAGCTAACTGAATATGAGATTTTTTTTTTGCTACATGCCCAGGTGCAGCATCAAAGAAGAGTTAAAAGTGATGCACCAGTCTGTCCACTCAAATGAGAGATTCTTTCCAAAACCATGGGACCTATATCTTCCTTTAACCTAGAAATATGTGGGTGATAAGATGAATCATGAGCCATATTTGTACCTCTATCAACTTCTGCAACACGTGTCAGTCTGCTAACATCTTTAACATTAATCCTATTGGCTAGAAGCAGAGCTCAAGAACCAGCTTCTCTGTCAAGTGAATCCTGAATAACTTGATCTGTTACCATCGGGCACAAATCTACTCCATCAATTGCAAGGTGAGTATGGTCAGCTTCATCAGTTATAATGGGGGCAGTGTCCTCATGATCTTTCGCTGTCTGGACAGAGTTCGTATGATCTATTACTTGTGGGGCAGTGTCCATTTGCTCTGTTACTGGTGGGTCACAATTCATTTGACTGGTTGCTAGTTGAGATGTAGTTGGTAGCATGGTTTTTTTTTTATCAAGGTTAGTTTCTACACTTCCATATTCAGACAAGAGATCCATGAACTCATTCAGTAAACGTTGGACTTTTCTGTTTGATGCCATTGCAGGAAGAATATCTTCTCTCAAGAGTTTGTGCTTTCTCATTCCCTGCAGAGACCAGACAGGGGTGATAGAGAATCAATAGACAATGGCAAGAAAAAAACAGAGAAAAATAAACCAAAAAATGATCCGAGAGAGCTGTCATGCTAACTTTTAAGGGGGGGAATCGTTAGAATTGGATTGAAGCATAAAGTTTCTGTATACATAAGCAGAAGAGGGATTATGATTTCAAAAGCAACTGGATGTATAAAGCCTTACAAGCACACAAGGATCCCAAGACACCATTTTTGCATCTGAAGATGTAGATTCAGCCATCCCAGTAGGAGGTCCAAGAAAACTCTCACATACTTCTCGTAAACGAGACTCATCTGCTTCTCTGCAACCAAAGTTACACTTGCGTGAATTGAATTGATAGATGCAACCATGAAAAAGGCCCCATATGCACTGACTGTCATTCATAACATGGGAAAATAAGCAAAGTAAGTAGTCTAATACAAAAGAAACACCTTGCAAGGAAGCGTATGTAAGATAGAAGGCACTGGCGATATTCATTAGGGGACTTTAAAGCTAAGGAGGATTCCAACTGAGCCTCCAAATGAGCTCGTGTCTGCACCCCATCATCTGTCACTCTGAAAACAGAGCCACCACGTGTCAAACAAAAGAAGCTAGATGCATGGATTATAAAACATTAATTCTAGAAGCAACATAAGAAAACCAGAAATTTTGTGCAATGATTAATTGGGAAGTTCGGTAACTAATAAAGGAAATTAAATTCAATCATCAGAATTTCAAGAGAGCCAGACTAGTTGCCATTCATTTTTCTCTGCTTCTTTTTTACCCTTTTTTTCAATATACATAAATAAATAATTGCAAAATATTTTAAGAGAGGCTTTTGTGCACTATTTCTAGTTCATGTTTTTTACTTTGTGAAATCTAAGATTCAATTAAAAATTCAAAGAATAAAAGAAAATCATTGCAAAAAATGAATACCTGCACCAACTTGGTTTTCTGGCCAAATATTTCCTCACATCCACCTGCAATGCAGCTAGCTCACCACTCTGAATCGAACTCAAATTCCAAGAGCTAGCAAAATTCGATGCAGGGAAACAGTCATCTGCCACTCTCAGCCAACACATAAGACTCATGTCAAAGAGGAAGGCGTGACGTGTGGCCAGGACAACAAGAGGGGAACCGGATTTTGATAACTTCACAGATATAACTTTGATTGTACCTGAAAGAGAGGAGAATACCATAAGGCATCCAATCTAGAAGCACATGCCTTAAGAAACACACACAAAACTGATGCCCTGCATTAAAGGATTTTACATGTTGTGTGTGTTCGACATACGACTCAAGAGCAGTATCTACTCTGAAATGGGCTCAAACATTATATTATAGGACACCTAACCTTTTGCAGAGTTTGGATCTGAGGTAATTAGAGATGCCAAAGAATCCTGAAGGAGACAATTCCGACTAAACAGGTCCCATACATACAAGGATCCCTTCCTTGTGACCAGCATCAACTTCCAGCACTCGTCACAATCAACAAAAGTTGCTGCGGATCCCATCATCATAGTTGGCATGGCACGTCTCCCGCACTTAGTGTAAACCTTCTCAAACATCAGCAGAACATTTATATTATAAAAAGTCTTGATCATCTTAAGGAAACCTAACACAATTTGAATTATAACTGCCAAAAAAGGAACTATATCTACAACAATGATGTCAAGAATCCACCACTTGCCTTGTGATCTTGATGAAATATGAGTTGAAGCATGAATATCTAGTCTTTTATTACAGAAGTATTTTTCATGAAAAGACTGAATAAGGGATTGGATTATCAGTCTACCCTCAGTTTTAAGGGCAAACAAAAATTAAGAAAGATAAAAAAATCAATGAGTTGCTTTAAGGCAACTGGCAACTTTAAAGCACTCCAGCGATCAGAGGAAAACTACAGAATCATTCTTTTTACCATTAAAAAATTATACTATATCTTCTTCATTCTCTGGAAAAGAGAACAAATTTGTAATTTAATACCAAGCTGAGAACATTTCAAAATTTAAAACAGTTGAAGAAAAACAGTTTTCAGTCATCTGGATCAGTTACCTGTAGGCATCCATCTTCACACCCAACTGCCCAGAAGTTTGCGTTTCCAGCTAAAACAGTAACTTTTCCTGAGATCCTATCAGACCAAAGAGTTTCAGCCCCTCTTGTGCATACAATTTCTGTTTCTTTCATCATACTTAAACTCCCCATCCCAACAATGTCATTCACTGCATGTTCTCTAGAACGAGCTTCCAAGCATATTGGTGCGGCATCTTCCCCTAATTTCTTATCAAATACCCTAATTGAGTGAGGGATATCACAAGAACCAGAGGAACTAGATGCCTTTATCCCAGACTGTTGCACATTGATGCTTCCATCTCCTCCTGCAGATGCTGGAACCTTCTCAATGACCAGGCTCTCAGTAACAGTAGCCCTTGCAGTGACACCAGAGCGCTCTTTTAAATCAGAGTTTCTGCCTAGTGTGCCCCTGATTGAGCTCTCTCGCAGGCCACCATCAACAGGAGCTATTCCATTTTCAACTTTTCTTTGGTCAGATGCCACATAAGGGAAATCATGAGCTTGTGACTGAGTCCCACCAGTCATTGTTTCTGGTTGATTGGGCACTCCTACAGCTTCTGGAATGATTCTCTTTCTACCATCAGCACGTCTGTATTCTCTTTGTTTTACTGGACTAGAAATCCGAGCAGAAGCGGGCAATTTAATTAATCCATCACCAGCAGCTCCCGCACTCTTCTTGCCATCATCAACTTGAGGCTCAGAAGT
Source organism: Salix dunnii (assembly GCA_015731905.1). Classification (NCBI taxonomy): domain Eukaryota; kingdom Viridiplantae; phylum Streptophyta; class Magnoliopsida; order Malpighiales; family Salicaceae; genus Salix; species Salix dunnii. The sequence goes on along the minus strand of CM027667.1, from coordinate 9,511,150 downwards.
CTTTGCAATGACCTCCAAGTCAACAGAAGTTTTTACAGGTATTTGACTTAGCTGAATATCTAATGTCACTTTTTTATTTGTTGTTTCTTTGGTTGATGCTTCAAGCAATAACTGTGCAGCACTCTCTGCTAGGTTTGCCTGTCTACCTCTGACATCACCATAACGACTTCTTTTTAACTCATCAAGTTCAGTATCACTTAGCCTGTGTCCAAGTTCTTTAGCATCAAAATGGAAAGTAGCCACAGTTCCATCCAAGGAACATGCAAAGAGTGAATACCCATCAGGACTCCTGTTAGAAAATAAAAGAAAAGAAAATCGATTAGATAAAGAATTATAAAGAGGAATAAAAGAGCTAGAATTGCTAGAATAGAGAAAACAGGTACATAAAAATACAGTGGTATCTTTTCTGGAAATATCAAGTTTACCAGGATAAATCTACAACACTTTGAGTAAAGAAGTGCTTGGCCACAAAAAGAGGACGAGGACTTGCAGTCGTCCACACAGTTATAGTGCGATCTTGACTACCAATTGCAATAACATTGTATGGCTGCGATTCTTTCCCTCCAATCTTTGAGGCCCCATTAGTCCACCCAACTTGTGCAGCTTTCAATTCCTGAGCATTAGTAAAATTCCTTCTAAACATTGAATGGTTAAACTTCACCACGATAATGGGGGCATTGTGTCCTAAGAAATCAAATGTGGCAGCCCATTCACCTCTCTCGAGAACAGGTGCAGAATGCCTTGGCTTCTGAAAACCATGAGTTGTAGTTATAAAATGACCACAGGGGGACCATCCTAAGCGCCTGAAAAATGTAGATCCAAGCTGAAAATAGCACACTAAGGTTAGTGAATAGAAAATACAGAATAAAAGAAAATCCACCATTAAGAAAAATACTTACTGATTTAGCCCAGTGGCCATCTGTTCTGTGCGCCAGACTCCAGTCACTTGTTCGCCATATAATAACTGTCTTATCGTCAGATTGACTAGCTATGAAAGAGCCAATCGGATCCCAAGTAACTCCTTTAACTAGGCTAGAGTGGCCTCTAAGAACAGCAGTGCAAATGCCATTGCTCATATTCCAGATATGGATGGTGTTGTCCAAACTCCCGCTAGCCAACATGGAGTCATCTGGAGACCAATTAAGATCCACCTACTTTAGGCATGGAAAACAACTTCCTGATTAGATGACACACTGCTGGACAATGAGAAATAACTCTCACACGTTAAGAGGGACATTTAAATCACATAAAACTGAACATCTCATCATTATTTATTTTTTCATTTGTTTATCCCTGGCATTTGAATGCAAACCAATGCTTTATGGAAAAGCCAACCAAACCAGTAAAATATAATACATCTATATGATTGAGCAAGCCCATATGTATATGTGTTATTAGAAAATAATTTGAGTGGATGATGAAAACTTTCATAGTGTGTGGGGATGTGTGCACATGATCAAAAGCCATAATTTATTAACGAAGGTGACAACTTATTTAAAAAAAAAAAAGCGAAGGCAGCAAGAAACTAGATTCAGAAACATCATGCAAGAATGATTCCCTTTCATGAATTGTCCAAGCTTTCCAGTAGTAAAAGTGATTCATTACCACATCTGCAGTGTGCCCTCTCAATGTCATTGCAACTTTCCAATTTTCAACATCAGGGGGCTCTCCACTGCCAAACTCTGTAGTTCCTGAACCAGGCTTCCTTTCATGCACTAAAATCACTTGATCATCAGACCCAGATGCAACATACCGACCATGCTTAGCCCACCTAACACAATTGACTGACCCGAAGTGGTCGCGGAGAGTTGCAAGAAGCCTTTGTGTTGGTTCGTTAATATCCAAGTTCCTGCTAACAGAATTCATGTTCCATATCCGAACCTGCATACATTTCATGAAAAAAGCAGATGTCATAATTAAGTACTTGTAGAAATTACTGACAAAATTTGATATGAGTAACAAAATACAAAAAGAACAATCTCACAAGATCATCTCGTTTAGATGGGAACCTTGGTCATTATCATTTATACCAAAATCCATGCACGTTGAAGAAGGTGAAGCAATATTAAGGAGGCATTTTAAACTAAAAAATGCCTCCTCGATGATGCATTTAGGTTGGAAACCAATTAGTTGCATTACAAATTACCAAAACCCATGAAGGGAACTGTGAAATCAAGAACATGGAAGTCCATGAAAAGAAGATCCGCAGAATATCACAAGCTGCTACTATCAACCCTCTTTCATCATGACCAAGTTTACATATTACTGTGAAGGCTTGTGTGTTGTACTACATTACAGCTATTCAATGAACTAGCATTTATAGCTCTAGAATTGCGAGAATCCAGAAGAATAGTGCCATGCTATCTTCGAACTTAGACAACTCAAAAACAATAAATATTTCGTTACCATTTCTATTGGTGGTTGAAGCCTTAAAATTAATCCAAAATAACTCAAATCCATGCTAGGTAATTTGATTTTTCAACTGCTACTTTTAAGGCAGGTTAAATTGAATTTAGCAAAGACACAAATATAAATTCCTATGATTAAAACACTACAGGAAAAAAGGAAGCAAGAATGCGCATTCAGCCAAATTAAACCCAGAAAGTACAAAACTTATGGCAATTTGAAAAACAAAGGCACGTCACACACTATAGCAAACTCTAATAATGGCATTATCTTAAACTGCATGAACAAAGCATTATGAGTTCATGCTAAGTTAACTACTGTAATTGTGCACAACTAACCAGGGATTTCCCTGCTAAAAAATCCTAAAAATGACAGCAGGATAATTTAATTTTTTATTATTTACTTTTGGAAACCAAATAGAGTATTAAACATGAGAGAGAGCATACCTTGTGATCACCTCCGCCAGTAGCAAACCTGTGGCCACCAGGTTGAATATCGATGGAAAAAATTTGCATCCCCTCATGCCTAACCCAACTGGGTTTCTCCGCGATCATCTTATTTTAAAATCTATCTAACCCAAGAAGCAATCTTTTCAATCTGTTTCTTCAAAACCCACCAAAAGGCTATCAAAAGTTCATAACTTTTTTCAACACTAAAAATTCAATTGCACTAAGGAACCAAAACCCAGTTCACAATTGAACTCTCACTTTACTATAAACCAACAAACAAGAGGGTATCTTTGAAAACAAAACTAAATGAGTCTTTTTTAAGCTAATTGTGAGTGTTTCACAAGAAACAACCTGCACAGAAAAAAAAACTATCAAGAAGAGATGTTTTCTTCTCTGGAAACGGTCAGAATCTATGAGAAGAAAAGGAGATCGAGAGAGAGAGAGAGGATGTGTCTTTTCTTGTGAGAAAGAGGGTGAGAGAGACGACTGTGAAGGCCTTCAAGGGTACAAAATTGATAGAAAACCTAAAAAATACTAAAGTAGAGAAGAGAAAAAAATAGGGTTTAGATTCGAAAAGGACGGGATGAAAGAATGGGGCTTTGTCTTGTGAACGACAAGTTGGGTTCAGCGTGATTCTTTTTTCAGGCAGTGGCAGGAGTTCAAACTGTTGCAAAGCTTTTGCTATGCATTTTCTTGTGGTGCCATGAACTATAGGTTTCTCGAGCTATATTTTAACTCGAACTGGAATGAATCTAAAACTTGGCATTGTGAATTTTATTTATTAAGATATTATTTTTTATATTTTCCAAAATCTTCAAATAAAACATTGTTTTATTGAATTCACTCGGATTGCAAGCATAATTACAAGAGTTTTCAAACAGACATGAATGATGCAATATTTTCATTTTAGAAGAAGATTATCCTAAAAACAATATTTATATCTTGTAGTTTTTATGTTTCTTTTTCTTGGTTGTGATGGCAAATAAACTTATTTAAAGTTTTTGTTTTAATATATATCTGTGTGTGTGTTTGTGTGTGTGTGAAGTAGTGTTATTCTTTTCAGTATGTACCCATGGTTTAATTTTATGATTTATCATCTCAATTTCTTGCTCAAGTTAGATTTTAAATTAAATTTGACAGCTAGTTAGATCGATAGACCCGGTAAATACCTATTTTATTTATTTATTAAAAAATTGTTTTATGAAAATTATATCATTTAAAATTGACTTGAATAAACAAAACTCTGTCTAAGAGTTTAAGACTTTGATATTAATGGCATGTGGCATGTATGTTGTTCAATTTTATATTCGAGTTCACATGATTTATTTGTTATTTAAGCTCCTTTATCTTAAAACTGATCAAAGAGTAGAGTAGGGACCAAATTGAATTCTACCTAACAGGTGAGGGTGTATTTGTAGTTTATGAAATTGAACTTTGCAGAATATGATCAAGATTATTTTTGAAGCTCAAAACTAGAGATGTTAAAAACGTTTTTTTTTTTTAAATAATTTTTTTTTTTAAAAAAATCATTTTAATATATTTATAACAAAATATACTCGTATTTAAAAATCAGGAGGAATACATGAATTTTAAAACCAAAACCCTTACAAACACATCAGACTTGGGAACCTTAAAAATTCTCGAAGCCAGCTCCCCGCTACTACTCCACAATCATCATACTCTCTTACAACCCGATAACGTTGCCTCGAAACACCAATTAGGCTCAGAAGTAGCACACAACGTGTTCGGTAAAGGTCCACAGCAAGACCTGGTGCACTACAATCACTTGCTTTTTGAATGCTCTCGGGAGAACAGAAACAAAGAGGTCGTCAATTCCTTTGCGATAATTCATCATTCGGGTTTTTTCATTGATGGGTCAACGGTTTCTTGTGTTTTAAAAGCTGGTTCTTTATTGTTTGGTTGAAGCTTTGGTGTTCAAGTGCCTAGTTATAGTTTAAAGTCTGGTTTTTTGGAGGATGCTAGTGGTGGCACTGCACTTTTGGATATGTTTTTGAAGAATGAGAGTGTTGAAGAAGGGAGGAAAGCTTTTGATGAAATGGGGGGGGGGGGGGGGGGTGGATGCTTGGGAAACATGGAAATCATAAATGGGATGCCATTTCCGGAAAATGCAAATGCGTGGCAAACTCTCTTGGCCGCTTCGCGTGCTCACCACAATCTAGAGCTGGGGAAACTTGCAGCAGACAAACTCATTTCTGTTCTGCCACAAAATCCAGCTTCATATGTCTTGCTATCAAATAAGTATGCTTCGGTTAGAAACTGGCAAGAAAGAGCTAAAGTAAGGAAATTGATGGGGGAGAAGAAAGTGAAAAAAGTAGCAGGGTACAGCTGGCCATTGATGTGAAGAAAAAGTCCTACGGATTGATCAAATTAATGCAAAACTTGAGGATCTGAGTAGCCGGTTGAAAGATGCTGGTTACAGCCTGATACTAGCTATGTGCTTCAAAATGTTGACGAGGAACACAAGGAGGCTATTCTCGCTCAGCATAATGAGAGGCTTGCCATTGCTTTTGGATTGATTGGCACTCCTCCCGGAACTCCTCTCCAAATCGTTAAGAACCTGAGAATATGTGAAGATTGCTACACTGTTATTAAGTTGTTATATGTTCTAGAAGGTCGGGATTTTATTGTCAGGGATTTAAATCGATTTCATCACTTTAAGGGAGGTTTATGTTCTTGTGGTGATTACTGGTGACATCACATTGGGAATGGTCCTGGCAGATTTCGTTTAAAACCTCCAATGACAGTCCGAGGTCAACAAGGCCATCATCCAGGTCAGGGAGGCGATTAACTTTAATGTGCTGCATAGACTTTTGGGTAAACAGAAACACAGGTCGAATGCTATCCTCTACATGACAGCTTTATGGTAAAAAAGCTTGCAGAAGAACTTGATAGTTGAATTCATTTGGGTGTTTTCTTTCAAAAGGACGAGCGTGATGTGTTCTTTCCAAAGCACGAGCGTGATGTGGTCTTTCAAAAGCACGAACTTGTGATTGCTTTCCACATCAAAGTAAACTAATGCTTTGATCAAGTTTGAAAAGAACATTCATCAATGGTGATCATACTGGCAGAGAAGCTGAGTGCATCAAAGTAAACTAATGCTTTGATCAAGTTTGAAAAGAACATTCATCAATGGTGATCATACTGGCAGAAGCTGAGAGCACTGATTTGGGACACGCTTAAAGGGATCTTCACGCTAATTAGGCATTTGGCCCCATGAAGTCAGGTGTGTTTTACTGTTTTAGAGCCAAAGTTCCCTAGCATGTGACAATCATCTGTCTGGGCAGGCATCATTCAATTACCAAGTGAAAGTTTATTTTTGTACTTTGCTGTCATTCATGCAATTATATTTGTGCATATCTATATCTACATGTCTGCACACAACAATTTATTGCATTTAAATTTGCCATCAAGCTCATTCACCGATGTTTTTTTGCCCAGGTTCGTGCCTGCCCTGTTTTTAGCAGCCTGGCTGGATATGCACTTTATGTTTGCTTGCAAACAATATTTCTTCATGTGGGTTGCTGCTGACTTTACCGGGCGATGTTTTTGCGTTTGCAAGCTTCGTAGGTTTTTATTTTTGGGCATTATCGGTTTCCCTTGGTGAGGATGGAACCTCCTCTGCTGCTGGCGGGCAGGCAGATATAGAATTTCCTTCTTCGATCCAGTAACTTATCAGGAGTGGACTGAACCTTTGTTCGTTCTGGTGGGTGAACTCTTCCATTGAGGCCTTAAAGTTCTCCACTGGAGAAGGGATGATTGTGCCTTCAATCCGGGATTTATACAGGGATGGGATGGCAGTAGCTCGAGGAAGGTAACTTTCTGAACCCCTGTTGGCCTCACCATTTTTCCTTTGTCTCGTTCAATATGCGAGCAAGAAGATTCATTTTACAGGCTTTGAAAATTAGCTCGTGTGTCTCTACCCACAGATCGTATCTTCTTGCCTTGATCAAGATTCGTATCTTAGAATCTAGGCTTTTGCTTGGATTGCAATTTGAAAGTTTTTTTTTTTATTGAATTTTTTTTATTTTAAATTAAAAAAGTAATATTTTAAAATCATTTTAATATCCTGTATCAAAAATAACTTTTAAAAAATTAATAAAAATATTATTTTAATATATTTTTAAATAAAAAATACTTTAAAAAATAATCTTTTAACTACTCTCTTCAACATTCATTAGCCTTATCTGCATTGGTAATGCAGCAGCGCCTTCTCATTCGATGTGTTTCTTCCTTCTGCTTGGATGGATGCTTTGTTATATTTGTTTATTATTATTATTATTTGATTTAGATGTACTCATTATTTTTTTTAATTATTATTATTATTATTATTTGATTTAGTTTTAGATATCACCTCACTTGAAGCTCATCCTAAATATAAACATAAATTGTTTTAATTAACAAATGAAAATTAATAGCTCAAATAAATTCTAAGACAATAGCCCTTTCTATAATATAATTCCAGTCTTTCTTCGTAACATGATAGAACATGATAAGTGTATTTTTGGAAGTGAATTCAAGATTGTTTTTTAAAATATATATTTTCTTTTAAATAGTGTTTCATATATATACACACACACACATGTAGAACAATCAAATACACTCGTTTTTTCTCTCCCTGGAACTACAAGTTGTTGTAATGAAAACCTTATCCAAACATGGAGGGTGTTTGGGAAGTCACCAAAAACGCTTTTGAGTGTTTTTGGTTTTTTTTTTTTTTTCTCTCCCAAACACCCTCGTGGAGGCACTCTCTCTCTCTTTTTTCCAGTCTTGTCGGTTCCCCTCCTTGATCAATTATCATTCCCTACGACTACGCCACCTGCACAAACTATTCATTGGCTACTAATATGACGTCACCTTCAAAACTCACATCACATCACTATGACACGTCATCATCATTCATGCTTTAACAAGATAAAGCTAGTAACACACCGTTTGATATTATGATCACGACCCATCGTGGTGTTCCAACGGCCAGGATTATTTTATTTCAAACTCTCAAGTTACCACATAAACGCTCCTTGTATGCATGGGCCAAGAAAAAACAAAGCGCCGTTAAAAGAGCGTTCATTCGCCGCGTTACACTATTCTTAGTCACTTATTTTTTATTCTTTTCCTTTGCAAAAACAAAGTTAAGAGATTAATTATTATTAAGTATTATTATCTCTCTAGAAACAACCATGATCATCTCGTACGAACAAACAAACGGCCGTTCACGGCGTCGTCGAAGCCCACACGCCTACATTTCACACCGTCGACCGACGGCGTCGTCTCCGGAGAGGGATTGACAGTCCGGCGGTACGGGCCGAACCATTTGTTCTGCATGTAACGGTTTTTTCTCCAAGGAGGCAGAGAGAGCTCTCTACTCTTCAACGATCTCTTAGCCGCGTCACTGATGCTCCTCACGATCGTCTTCAAATCCTCACTTCTGCCTACAAAAACACGAGGAAGAGAGTGCAAAAGCTTCAAGAACCGACTCGTAGGTCTCGCGATCTCAAATTGCGAAGCGAAATCGAGATCCACTACGTAACGGTTTTGCAATGTGGAGGATTTTGATTGCACCACGTCAATGAACTCGTATCCACCGGCGGTTAAACCACCAGAAGATTCCCATTTAGTCTTACAGATCGCTGCATTGTGTCCTAACTCTCTCAAAAACGACATGACTTTGCGCCTCAAAACCGGTCTTTGATATCTCAAGCAGGAAAAAGCTTCCATCGCTTTCGAAACATGGGCGGATAATAAATTCCGGTATGAATCCTTATTACCACCTGATCTCAGGATATCTTCCACGAATTCCGTACAATCGATGACCGAGTCGACTCGATCTGAATCCGATTCGTGACCAATAACGGACTCGTGAGTTAAATCGGAGTCGTCATTCTCGAGAAAGCCGTGAACGAGCTCTGACAGACAAGGTAAGTCGTCGTCGTCATCTGCTGAGTGTTCGCTACCGCTACTGACATAACTAAGTTGCGTGCCGACGAGTCGAGCCTTTGCTTTATCGTCGAGAGGATCGGTAACTCGCTTAGCTCTCACAAAACCTGACATTTCTTTCCAGTTCTATCCTCTTGTTTCAGAGTTATATATATATATATATATACTTTAGAAATTTGAGTGGCTAGGCATAAATTAAAGCTTAGAAGACAGGGAACATGTAGAACAAGAAATCTGCGAGAGAAGCTTTATAAAGAGAAAAGGGGGGGTGGGGACTGATTAATATATTAAGCAGATAAGATAGATTAATATTGGAGAAAGGCATTTTGCTGGAAATATTCGGTGGAATATAATTAATTTATTGGGATAAGTTACTTTTTTTAACATTTGAAAAATGGGATGAATTACTTGAAGAAATGAGTGAAGATTCTAATATCTGTGTGGAAGTTGAAAGAGTAGGTGTGGTTGTTTTTATTTATTTTTAAATAATACGTTTTTTTTAAATATATATAGGTGGTATCACCATATTAAAATGACAAAAAATATTTTAAAATAAAAATAACTTTTATTTTAGTGTTATTTTCAACAACACTTCTTTTTGCAGTGAGAAATAATCACTTTTGAGGAGAAGAGAGGATATACGAGGTGGGATCCGGTTAGGGAGGAGGATGTGGCAAGCATATCCAACGGCACCTAGGGTTTATTCCAGTTGCACTAGCAGGTTATATGGAGGGATATGATTTTGCAGTGATTGATGGGGTCGTGAATGTTCCCATGATTTGACACGTGGGATTTAATGGAGATATTGAGACGAAGAGAGATAGGGTGGGGTATAGGATGAGTCTGCCTCTTCGGGCAGGGAAGGGCTGGGGGGCATAGTTTTGATTTGAAAATTTGAAGTCTAATTTGATTCAGGTTTTTAATTAACCCCAATTAAATATTACTATGATAAAATTTGATCAACTCAATTATGTTTTTATAACAAAATCGTTTCAATTAAATTCCATTTAAATTTAACAAGGAAAATAAAAACAAAATATTATCATTTTAATAAAAATAATTAATTTGGATTAATCTAATTATTCATTTTGTCTTCAAAAAGTTTGACTCTTAAACCAGTCTAACAACTATGAAGGAAGCATTTGGGGTCCCCATGGGATTTCAATCAAAATTGGATTGTAATTAGCCATGTGATCATATTTATTGTAGGATTAGCCAATAATTAATTAGGATTTAAGAAAGACTGTTTAAGCTGCAACCTTTGTTGATACAACTAACTTAGTGCCATTAGTTATTACAGAATTTATTGCTGCTGGACTCCGAGATGGCGTGTCAGATTTTATACTGATAACATTTTATCTCTGTTTTTGTCATTAACTTGCATAATTTATAGATTACCTCGATGATATCCGGAGTAATCACATTTGGCCCTTGGAAAGTGAACACGATCACTTGTGGTGCTGGTTTTATGAGTCAAAACCCTTAAAAAAAATGGATGATATCCTCGTGAACATGTTTTATGAATTCAAATGAATAAATAAAATTTTAATTATTCTGAATTATTATAAAAAATATATATTTTAACTTGAATTAAAATTTATACACAAATAACAAGTTATCTATAATCAAGTTATACCTTTTAAGACAAGTAAAATAACTGTTATCTCGGACTTTCACAATAGACAAACGATGTCACCGACCATTATTATGGGCATATCAAAAGTTCCCTTGTCACGCCACGCCAATGGAAGATACAAAACAGTAACTGATGGCGCAATTCTTGCAATTGGATACCTTTAGTATGAGAAGTTTAGTTCTGTTCAATAAATTAACCAGTAGCATTCATTTCTTTTTTATTTTCTTTCCTTCAGGGGATTGTATGAAAGTGTGGTTACTATTATTTTTCAAAGTGTTTTTCATATTGAAATATATCAAAATAATATTTTTTTTTAAATCATTTTTGATATCAGCACATCAAAATAATATAAAAATATCAAAACATATTTATTTAAAAAAAAATAAAAATAAAATAAAAGTAGCAAAAACTGTGTTTGGCCGCAGTGCCAAAGTAGGCAACAAACTATACAGGCCACTTTTGTATGCTTGAAGCTGTTTTTTCCTTCTTGTTCTAAAGAGTGCCTTGAAAGCCAAAATCTTTGACTGTTGGATCCATCAAGAACCATGCCGACAGCTCCACCTAGTTGTATTGAGATGGCCTTTTGTCTTTAAAAATCAGCAGCTTGAGCCTCTCAGTTGTGCACACCACAACCCTTAATTTCCTCTAATCTTTGCACGGTCTAGAGTATTATCCTCGCAAATCCTGGGGAGATCTTAACCTGTATACACTACCCTTGGAAGAGAGAGTCTTGCCCTAATACATCTTCTCTCCAGCTATTATGGATTTCATTTGAGCAGGTGATGATGCAGCGTTAATGCAGCTGGATTATATATAATTGCAGATTAACTGCAGGCCATGCTAATTGCTATGGTAACTGGTTCTTCAACGAAGGAGAGATTATAATATAGTTGAAATATGATTGCATACGTATTGCTTTGGTCTACAATCCAGCTCTAGAAACATCTAGCTATGATTGGGATTTAATCATTGACTGTGTTTTGGGAACTCGTTAGGTCTCGAGTTATCCATCCAGCAAGGATCAGGAGTGTTTTTTTACTTAATCAATCTCGCTGCAAGTGGACCAGCTTGATGCAACTCTGGTTGAAAAAATACTAGCATGGTGATTGCGAGTTGTCAAGGCCAAGTTTATAAAATCTGTTTAACATTTTAATTAATTTTTTAAAAAATAAGCTAATGTAACCTGTCAACGGAGCTGCTTTAGTTGCAGAAGGCTGATGTAAATTGCTTTCTTGCTTGCATTGCCGGTTAGGATTCCCAGGACTTGAAGGAAGAAAAACGTGCAGATCATAAACTCGGTATGAGTTTACTGACTCAATGAGTTTGGTCAATTTTATCGAATGAACTCGTGATTTTACTGGTTTTTGAGTTTTAGCCCAATTTTATAAGATATATATATGGTGATTCGTAAAATTAAAATCACGATTTTACAAGTTACCTTGTGAGTTTAAAAACTTTGATTTTAAATCTTAACTTAATATAAACTAAAATATAAAAAACTATTAATCATCAAATCCTTCTTATATATTTTTTTTTTATTAAAAAACACCCACTTAAAAAAATGGTGCTTTTTGTGATATTAAATATTATAAAAGTATGCATCTTAGATTGATCAGTAATCAATTATCAAAAATCGAGGAATCCTAGTTTGCGATTAAGGTATATATACACCTTAGTAAACTCAAAAGGTACAATAGCTATCAGCAGTAGAACACTTGTTCTACAACGTCAGCTCATTCAGAGCAATCGGACTCCTGGCCTTGTGAATAGCATTACCCATGTCAGAACTCCAAACACAAAATTCCCATCACTGGTCTTCAGAGGTTTAAAATCTATCCTGATAGACAGTTTTTCGCCTGTCTTTGTGAACTTGAGTGTAGCAGGTGTCACTGTAACTTGAACACCATCTGGATAATCAACCTTCGCAACATAAACAGTTTGTCCTGTACCATAATAAGTAACTGTTCTGTACACTGATATGCTTCTATTAGTGTTAGACACGCCAATTGAGGGATAGTTGAAATCGTATGGTGGTTTAGTTTGCTTTGGGCAATAAGTTGGCTGTCCTGTGAGGGTTTTCAATTTTGCAGGGCTTGCACCAGTGCTGCAGAGAAAACTAATGACGTCACTGGAATTAAAGTCATAAATTAGTCCTGGATTCAATGCTGCTAGTGGATTTATGTGCCCGGATCCGTAGTCAAAAGGTGTGGCCTTGGTGTCATTTGGATCTCTCCCAATACGTTTTCGAGTGTTGACCATGACTATAGCTGCAAAGATGAATTCAAGCAATAGATGTCAGATATGAAGAAAGTTGTGCAAAAAAAATGTTAGTGAATTGAAATTTTTCTGACAACTTCCCAGCGCTTCAACATCTAACCTGTTGTCATTATTGCTGACTTTATCGCTGCCAGACTCCAGGAAGGTCTTTAAGATTTCAAGATTGCTGCAACTGCTGAAACATGGGGGCAAGAAATAGAGGTTCGAAATTGTGTTGTAGCTCACGGATAGCCCAGCCGTGTCATCAGTTGAAACTAGAGACCATGATGCCAAAATATTCAGACCAGGAGCTGTAATATCTGGCTGCAATTGTAATTTACGTAGTCAAAGCCAAATTATGCTTCGAACATTTCAATTCCTTCTTGTCTACCTCATGTAGTCATCAACTTTAAAAGAGTAAACATGATTGAATGGATATTTTTAAAAGGTTGGATAGCGTTTGCCTTGATGGTATACGGGGTTTTAATATTTAGTCCTTGGGAAGAAAACACTGTCACTTTTGGTGCAGGTTTTGTGTTCAAAACAGTAACTGTTAGCAATTCTTGCAGTTTGATTCCTGTAGAAAGAGAAGCGCGTTTAGTTCTGCTAGCTAGGATTAACTTTCAATTCTGTAGTGCCATTTTGAGGCTTTATTTTTACTCTTTTTTCTGTTTCTCTCTTATAAATTCTGTAGGCAAGTTAGAGAACTCACTTCTGTGCTTGCATATATGCCTGATGCTGTTGTGCTTCTTCTTGACCGATTAATGTGCTTGGTACTACAACTGAAAGCCAATTGTCTTTGACAATTGGATCAATCAATATCATTGCTACACCTCCACCTAGTTGTACAGCTACAGCCTTTTTTCTTGGATCATCAAGAGCCTCAGCTATGCACACCAGAATCTTCCCTTTAATCTTTTCAGGAAAGGTTGAGGACATAAGAATATGCTGACATAGTGGGACTTTGAACAGGTATCTTGTATGTACAATTTATGCTTTAAGATATAGCTAGTGCTTACGAAGTGTGAGCGAGTATGATAAGCAAGTCAAGGGTATGGCATCTCTCTTTATCGTATAGTATTATTTAGCCGTCCGGTGATGTTTGAAGTTTGAACTTGGGGAAACACGCTCATCACAGAGGTGCTTTTTTCTTCTTCCCATTTTCGATAGAAGATAAATTTTGGATGGTTTACATTAATGTCAACTCTCAACGTTCGAAGACCCAGATAGAAGGCAAATTACTTGGGTTTTTTTATGACTACCTAGCCGAAGAATGCACTATGGTGCTCAAGTGAGCAACGGAAATCGATCACATATCTGTCTGTTTTCTTTGCATTACCCATATGGAGGTGTTTCAGCGTTGAGACCTTAATTGCTTGTGCCTGGCATGAGAAGCACTACATGCGAAGAGGAAAATAAATGAGAAGGATCAGGACATCATGCCTGAATCTTTTTTTGCACGGCAAAACGACTGCATACCACAGGCTTACTAGTTTTGCTGCTGTTGTTGCTTAAACGAGGGGAAAAGACTTTGCAGTTGAGAAGATTGGCACTTTGGCTTATCAAGTGTTTGGCTCTTATTGTCTTCCGTTCATAAGCTAACAAAGGGCAGAAAAGTGTGAACAGAACCCAACCACTGCAGCATGACTGCTGCATCCATTGAACAGCAGCCATGTTATCTCCGAAACACAGCAACCACAGGCATAAATTCTATGTTTATTGATTTATTTACATGACTACACCTTTTCCTTGCCTGCTAAGTGAAACAGCAGGTACCAACCATGATCCATGCTGGCCAAAGATTCATACCAAGACAAAGCATGTAGGGAGTTTCCAGGTAACTAATCCGAATAACACATCATTTGAAACTTGAGCACATGCAATAATAATGTTAAGAAACGAAATTATTGAAATAAACAAGCTGCTGCCTGTCCTAAACGGCTGCGAAGGGAAGGACTCCATATAAAAAAAATCCAAACTGCAACTTTTCCTAAGAACCCTTTTAGACAATAATAAAACAATAATAAATCACTATACTGAACCATTTTTTTGTTGGTGCTCGTTTGACTGATTCTAGGCAATGGAATCCATTTACCTTGGATGGTATTCACCTCATCCAGGCATCAAGGTCAAAAGCATATGAGAATAGCGAATGTATTCATGAATACAGTTGCTAATTACTAAATCCGTATTCATAAATACAGAGTACTAAAGCCCCCCAACTCGTATAAACAAAAATTTTGACACGCAATACCCTATGGCTCCGAGATATCCCTGAAACTCGACCAAATGGCAAAAGAACATGGTTAGTAAGCAATATTACACCACAAACATAAGTCGGTAAGAAGCATAATATATGCATCATGTCCACGATCCTGGGACAATATTTCTGAAACTCTTTTTTTTACACAATTTCAAACAAAGTGTTTTCAGTCATTCCATCCCAATACAGAGGGAAGGTCAAGTCACCTTCCCCAAAGTTAAATATTTTGGTGGATCCAGCAGCAATCACTAATCACAGTGGTTGCAGTCACAAGCGTTGACCAATGTGTCTCTGTCATCATGTTCATTAACCTTCCTCCCCAAACTCCTTTGTGAATCTCTCATGGACCTCTAAATCAGTTTTGCTCACTGTTGGCTTTTGTCTTGCTAGGACCTTGTCAAAATCTGTTTTCATGATAGGGGGTGGAAGGATCTGCGTATGTAGTTATCAGCATTTAACAAAATTTAGTTACTATAACAATAAACAAAACATCAAATGAAAACACCCCACTTGTTATCTCTCAAGGTCTACACATGTTTCCCACAAATGAATACCCTTTTATACATGTTTAGAGATGAAAACAAAATCTTTGATTTTAATTAGCGTGTCAGATCCAAAGCATGCCCAGATTCATTGCTCTTTGCAGTGTCAAAGACAAGGTATTCCAAACACTGCAAGTTCAAGTGCCATGAGCAGCTGAATCATCGAAAAAGCTGAAGGCAAGCCTAATCCTATAGTTTCCCTGTCAATCCCAAAAAAGAGAGGCAATAACAGGTTTTATTTTAAATCATCAGCTGATACCTTTTCTGCAAGCCCCTGAGCTGCAAGATCCTGCATGGAAATTTGGACAGCACCAGGTTGCTTTGGTCCACAAGGCATCCACATATCATCAGCAGTATGTATGAAAAACATAGCATCTTGGGTTTTCCGAACTGGTTCAAAGAGGACATCTTTGACCTGAGGGTAGCAAAAATAGGGCACAGAGCATGGTGTCAACCATTACAACCAAGAAAAAAAAAGTTATGAAATAAAAGACTGAAGTGGCACTGTGCTTACACAAACAGATATATCTGAACCTGAAAAGCCCTCTGTCCTTCGTGCCAAACTTTCAAAATCACTTTCAGTCAAGTTGTGAGGAGTATCTCCAAGATGCACCTGGGCAAATAATTTAGGCAACATCAAAATCCATAAAATATGTAGCTCAATAAAGATGATCTAATAT
Organism: Salix dunnii; assembly: GCA_015731905.1. NCBI lineage: Eukaryota > Viridiplantae > Streptophyta > Magnoliopsida > Malpighiales > Salicaceae > Salix > Salix dunnii. Next base: position 9,494,963 of record CM027667.1, on the reverse strand, counting down.
CAAAATATTTCTCACAATAGAATACTATTATTACAAAATTAGTGATAAGTCCTAATACCTTGAACATATGCTGACGAGCCTTCAAATCAGGTAGTGGGATATATATGCGTTTGTCAAAACGTCGTCGGATGGCCTGTACTCAAACTGATTAGAAACAGTGCCAAATAGTCCAGATGATTCAAAATTAAATGCCAGAAATAATCTCAGAACCCCCCTTACCTGATCTAGAGCATATGGAGTATTTGTTGCTGCAAGAACAAGAACCTTCTGGTCATTGGTTCCTACACCCTATTTATCAGGAAAATAAGGTCAGACTTCTTTGCAATAAAATTGAAATTGTGGGGAATGTTTGCCTATATGTTAGTTGGATTTTACATAACCATCCTGAATTCCAGGATACAATAAACTACTAAAAATAAGAAATTTATAATCCATGGCATGAATTTTATTTTAATAGCTAAGAGCCACACTCACTTAATATTCTTACTTCTAAAGGCAAGAACTTCTCTCAACCAGAATATTTGGCAAATGTGTTTAATAATTCTCTCATCTCTCAACCAGAATATTTGGCAATTGTGTTTAATAATTCTCTCAGACATAGTCAAATCAAATTTTACATCAAAAAATGAAAAGCATTGACAATTGCAGCCAAAATAAGCTACAGTGACTTAGAGGGCGAGATAAAAGCTTTATAATAGCATTGAAAAACATAATGGTATTCTCCTTCACCGACTTCCAACACATGAAAACAGATACCTGCATCTGCACAAGAAGTTCAGTCTTGATACGTCTCGAAGCTTCACTTTCATTGCCCTCTCCACGTTGACCACACAAGGAATCTATTTCATCAACGAAAATGATTGAAGGGGCACTTTCACGGGCCATTTGGAAAAGGTTTGAAACGAGCTTTTCACTCTCACCCATCCACTTTGAAACCAGATCTGATGAAGAAATACTTTGGGGGGGGGGGGGGGGGTTCAAAACCAGCAAGTTACAGTCTAATCAACAACGGGCAGAAAGAAGACATGACAAAAGCAGAAGCAAAGAATATTGTCCCTTCAGAAAGGGGAAAGGAGTAAAGCATGCATGAGACCAAGACAGAAATTAAACATCAAACTGACAAATGTTTATCTTAAGGCATATATAGAAAGGTTTATTTTGTGGTTAAGAAAATATATACCTGAAAAAAGTGGAGTCTGCTTCAGTTGCAACAGCCTTGGCCAAGTATGACTTTCCAGTTCCAGGTGGCCCATACAAAAGAAAAGCCCTCCAAGGTCGTCTCTTACCTAAAGAGTTCAAATGGAGGATGCATCAGTTTAACAAAACAAAACAAGTCAAATTTGTGGATCAAAATGTTTCCAAATTAAATAGAACAAAGGAAGCAATAGCTGCAAGTGTGACCGAGTTCCTTCTCAGTAATTAGCAGTAGCATAAAAGAAGCATAAAGGAATGACCATTTCTACGACCTCATTTTTAACTGCTCTTCAAAATGAAGAACGTCAGCTATTTAAAAACTTTGCTACAACATACAAAATCATTACCAGATACACAGGTAAATTGATATTCCAGAAGATAAAATGATGATGCCAATAAGATGACCCAACATTAAGTGGTGATAAAGTACATGGTTCAGGTCTCTCATGCCTACCAAATTCACAAATATGGGTGCTTATATGCATGCAGTGGACCCATGAGTGTTCCAGTATATCCACACTCAAAGAAGCATGCATGGGTGGGCAGGTGTGCTTGCTTGCAGAGGTGCGTGAGAGTCGCAAGAATACATGTGTGACTCTGTGTGTTTGTGAATGGTGCCACAAGATTCTTAAAATGATTTCTTAAATTAGTTCATATGATGGAACCAAACATTCAAAATGGTGACACCAGCAAACATGGAACTTTCTCATTGATGATATATCAAAGATAATATGAATACAAATTAAAAAGGTTGTCATATAAATACAGAAGGCCAAAATTTGCAATCTAAAGATAAAATGAAAAGCAGTATGGATTTCACTGATGGAAGGATGTCCTACAGTAAGGTGATATATTTGACAGTAATAATATGCAAATTATAAATACCAAAAATAGTAATTGAGGGACACGGGACTTGAAAAGAAAGTGATGAAACTACCTCTGCAAAACAAAGATAAAAATCCCACTTAAAATCTAAATCTCTTTCCCTATCATCATTATGTAGTTCATATAATAGTGCACTATTGTGAAAGTATCATAAACCACACAGAAAGAAAAATCAAAATACTACCACGTGAATAGTGAGAAGTTCTAGGATCCAGGAAGACATTTCCTGGCATGGGGTTTCTCTTCATGCTGTTATGATGGTATAAATTCACAACAGGTTGGTATACTCAAGAGATGGACATCATTGGGAAACCAATAATGGTTTTAGAAAAGGAAAATGGAAAGGGCAGCAATGGTGTAACCATGCATACTTTGCCATTAATGTGGCTGGCGAGAGGCGAGAGGTTTCAATTCTGGGGCAATAACTGGAAATCATGGGATTTGGCCATGACAGTATAGTTCAGTGGCAAGGCAAATTTTCTCTTTTCACTTTAGAAACAGTACAGAAGTTAGATTTATTCGCTTAATTTAAATCCATAAGCAAAATACGCATCTCTCAGAAGGTGGCCAGACAGTGCTTCCATTAGCAGTGGTAGAGGATTTTCCAGGTAAAAAACAGGTTCTGGATATTAAAAAAACATACAAAGCAATGCTACCATAAACATGACAGTGAATTACCCTTCCACTCTATCTCAATCATAACAAGGGACCAGTGACATTCATATTAACTACATTGGGAGAAAAATAAAAAAACACTAGACTCGGCAAAGCAGCTACGAGGAGAAAACAAATTAGCAAAATAACCAACCTAAAAACAGATTATAAACATGGAGATCACATTCCAGTCAGCACAAATACAATACGGAGTCAATCAGCCGATTAATAATCACACCATCGCAACCAGTTTTCAATCCTCATTATAAGAAAAATCACAAACTGATCTCTAATCAATCATAGCAATCCAAACCAGTTCAAAAAACAGCTAGAATTATACAAGTGTTTCCTCCTAAAACACCGCACAAATACAAGTTCCCAATTTCAAGCATAACACATCAAACCCAAGAAAATCCAAATCAGCAAAAACGCAAAATACCGACCAGTAAAAAACTGAGGGAACTTCACAGGCAAAATAACAGCTTCTTGCAAAGCCTGCTTAGCACTCTCAAGCCCAGCCACATCATTCCACTTCACATTAGGCTTTTCCCTCACAATCGCCGAATTCAATCCAGATCTCAATTTATCTTTCTCCGGATCATCCCCATCCTCGCCGTCTTTAGGCTTAGTCTTCGGCCTCGTCGCAACAGCAGCATCCCCGTTAGAATTAGGGCCAGGACCTCCTTCATCAAGAACAGTCCTGATCTCCTCCGCACGACGAAGGTACTCGGTGAATTTTTGAGTAATAGCTTCACGAATTTTAGGGTTCTTCTCGTATTTCAAGTGGGTCTTGAAGTATTCGAGTGCGTTCATGTATAAAGGGAACGCCTTCGAGTAATTCCCTGCATTGTCTTCCTGTACCGCTTGTTTCACGTACTCTATTGCTTGTTCTTTGAAATTGCTGTACATAGCTAGGGCTTGGTTTTGATTCGATTTATGAGAGGGTTGATGATGGCGATTGCATGAGAGATTCCGATAATGGACAGAGAAAAAATAACCCTAGAAATTAGGGATTTTGTTGATATGAGAGATTGGGGATGGGATATTCGAGAGAAGGGAGGGATTGGAGAGGAAGGAATAAGGAGAGCGGGTAACGCTCTACCACGTAGGTTTGATTAGTTCATTGATGACTAGCTTGTGAGTCAATGAGGGTATGATGAATTAAAAATAATATTAATATTAATAAAAATAATAATTAGCTTTCAAAATTTGAATTTTTTGCTCCTTACGAAATTTGAAGGGTTAATTTCATGAAGCCCTCTATTTATATAATAAAATCTCATTTGGATTTATAGGCATGCAAGGGTGTTTGGAAATGTGTTTATAAAGTATTTTAAAAAATTATTTTTATTTTTTTAATTAATTTTTTTAGTATTTTCAGATTATTTTAATGTACTGAAATCAAAATAATATAAAAAATATTTTAATACATTTCAAAAAAATACTTTTAAAAACAACATTACTCCTAAACAATTACATAAACTTGGTGGTACTGTGTGTTATTTCTGGTGTTTAACCTGTTTTTTCAATTGGTTTCTACATTGAATATATTAAATTTAATAATTTTATATATCTCTAATGTGATAATATTAAAAAATATTTTGTGTATATTTATATTAAAAAAATAAATTTCTTACACATATTAGTGTAGATGGTATTGGATAAATATGTTTATGTAGATGGTATTAGATGGATGATCTATGCTACACTATAGGCCTATCTGTTTTATTTTCATCGTATAAAATATATCAAATCAATGCAACCATTTTAATATATATAACTCGGTTAATTTGATAATAAAATTAGAAAATAAGATAACAGTAACAATTAAAAAGGAAAAATAAAAATAAATATTCAAAGCAAAAGATGAGCACTTGCCAGTATTTTTTTTTAAATATATCTTTATAATATTTCTAAGAAATATTAATGATCTTGTTTGTTAACAAATTAAAAATGAATAAATTATAATGAGATGATTACATATTAAAAAAACAAATGGAAACAATATGAATCTCGAATCCTAACAGATTAAAAGAAAACAATAGTTCACATGAAAGGGAAAAAACTACCTCGTAAATGTATGAATCACGACACAGGTGAGTTCTAAAAGGTACATCATCGGAAAGAATCGAGCATGATTTTTTTTATAATCAAGTTTTACCACAGTTCAAATCAAATCAAATCTATAACCTAGTTACAGGACCAAAATAACTCCGTGGAGAATAAACTGAATAAAATCATGAAGTTCGATTCTCAAACCAATTTAGTACTAAAAAGATGGGTTAAAAAACAACTAAGAAAAAAACTCAAAGTTCTTGTGAACTTGTTGACTTTATGACTCAAGACATGATACATGATAATTTTATAAAAAAAATTAAAAAAATACTAATTTTCAATATATATAATGGCGATGAATGATTTTTAAAAAGTAAATTAAAATCAATCTAATTCAACCTTCATCGCGACATAAATCATGTAGCCTGATCACAACATAAAAGACAAATTCAAAAAAATAACAATGTAGAATCTTTAGCCAACCAAAAATAAAAATAATTAGGGATAAACTCGAGAAAAAAAATTAAGTTAAATAATGTAAATAAAAAGATATTATTTTAATATATTTTTAAGTAAAAAATATTTTAAAAACAATCATAAAAAAATTTATTTTTTATAAAAAAAATACATATTATGATCCAAATTCAAAATCTAAGGATGCAAATCAAAATTTATTAGTTATCTTAAGAAGATATTCGAAGACATATAGAAACAACCTGCAAAACAGTGACAACACCCCCTTGAACTCTCATTGGTCTTGTCTCTTCAATCCTAGCATTACAAGCACATGACGAAAAACTAAACCTTAAATTTGTATAAATTCAATGTTTCTAGCATCGTCATCTTCATCCAACGCGTAAATAGAAATGGTCCAACCTCCATCATCAACTATTTCCTTTTTTAAAAAAAAGGTTCCTAACAACAACCTTGATTAATTTACCCCTAAATATACGTGTCTTCAACGGCTTCTCCAACATCTTGACGGCTACAATTTTCTTCTGGAATCTTAATTATCACGATATAATGAGAACCAACATTGCACAGCCTTAAAGAAAACCGAAGGAGAAGAGAGAGGGGAAAAAAAACGAAGGTGCGTGGGAACCCTCTCTGAAACAGGATTCCTCTTCCATTTCCACACCAGAAGTTCTTCCCATCTCTTTATTTAAATTTCAACCCTCTCTCTCTCTCGTTGCCTTTTGCTCTTCCCTCGAATTCAAAACAGGTAATATGTTTGATTTCTTGTATCCGAGCGCAGCTAGTGCTGTTGTTGTTGTTTGTGTCTAAAATTTGGTTTCTTTTTCTCTTTTTGTGTGTGTTAGAATAAATCGAGGAAATCAAAAAATCTTGAAAGACAATGGCAGAAGAACAACACCGATGCCAAGAACCACGTCTCTGCGTAAACAACTGCGGTTTTTTTGGAAACCCAACAACTCAAAATCTGTGTTCTAAATGTTATGGTGATCTTCGTCAATCACAGCCCCTGGATCAGCTCCTAGCCCAGTCATCATCTGCTTCTGTCTCTCCTTCCTTTACACCCCCATCCGTTGATGTTATAAAGAACCAGGTAGGTCCTGTGTTGATGGCGAAAGGTGATGAAAAAGAGGAGGTTAAGGCAGAACCTACGGTTGTGACTCCACAACAGAAGCCAAATAGGTGCTTGACATGTAGGAGGCGCGTAGGATTGACGGGATTCAAGTGCAGGTGTGGTATGGTGTTTTGTGGAACGCATAGGTACCCAGAACAACATGGTTGCGAGTATGATTTTAAGAGCTCGGGGAAAGAACAGATTGCTAAAGCTAATCCCGTTGTTAAGGGAGAGAAGCTTCAAAAGATTTAATGGAGTTTTCTCCTAAAACTGCAATTCACGATTTCCATCGTGCTGTCGCCCGGTGGCGGCGTTAAGAGGAAGGGATGGTCGCGGGGTTGGTGGCTTGGGGGTGGGTATTGTTGTAATTATGTGGTTTGAGTAATTTCAGCTATTTAATGATAATATTTTAGCACTTTCCTTTTTAGAAAGAAGAGATCATTAGGTTGTTCATTTTTATTAAAAAATTTGGGGTGTGATTGAAATGAAAATATATTACGTGACGTGAGTTTGTTCGAGGCTACGTTGATTTTCAAAATATTTTTCTGAATTAAAATTATTTTTTTTATTTTTAAATTATTTTAATATCAATATATTAAAATAACATAAAAATATTTTTAAAATGTAATGTTAAACAAATATTATATGATACGTAGTTAAAATTATTTTTAAAAGTGTTTTTTTAAGGTATATTAAAATAATATTTTTTATTTTTAAAAAACTAATTTTGTTATTAATATATAAAAATGATTTAAAATGATATAAAAAATTTAATTTATAAAAACATAATTTTTTTTCATGAACGTTTTTGAAAGTCCTGAACTATATATATTTTTGAATTTGGAATATTCTGTGTGCTGTGCTGGTTTAATTTAACATGGTTGGTGATCGGGGGTGGAGATTTTATTACAAGAAAGATGTTAAACTGGTCCACCGCCGCCTCCATGATTTTTTCTTCACCTATGCTAATAATAAAACTATCAAATTGATTATTTTTAAGAATAAATAAATAAATAATCGACAAAATAGCAACTTGAGATAATCATGAAATGATTTCAATTATCTAATTAAAAGAGGCTATCAAATTATTCTGCTGTGTGATTATATAAACTCATTGTCTATTGTTTTGCATCCGGCAGCAGACACGGAGGTTTGGTTTCACTGTGCATGATTTTTCACCGGCAAACATACAATAACCTTAATCTAGATTTGATTTGTAAACAATTAAGGTTGCATGTTGATGATGATCACGCTGACAACACAGACGAGCTAGAGTGGGTGTGTTACGGAAATAATGAAAGAAATAATATTAATTATTTCATAGCCAATAAAAGAAAGGAATCAGGTAATTGAGCAACCTGTGAAGGATTATATATTTCAATCATCCAATGGAAAAAATAAAAAGACATTTTATATAATATACAAGAAAAAAATAAAGTCTCTCGCTTTGATATTAACATGTAAAAATCATCTAAAAACTTAAAAAAATCAAATTAAATCTTTAAAAAATGACTTCTAAATTGCAATGCAAATCAGACACCAAAATAAACAATATCGAAGTCACTCATTGTTTGTTCATAGCTTTCTTTAACGGCTTCAATTCAATACCAAGAATTGTTACGATGCAGAATATTTCAAGGAATTGAACCGCGTTAACTCATAGATTTCAGTGACATGGTCGAGTCAACTAAACCCAGTTCACACTCTATCGAGTCAATACCATTTTTTAATAAGAAGAAAAACAGCTCGGTTCTAATAAAAACAATCAACTCATTGAGTCATAAATTAAATCAATAACCCATCAGCCTCGTTCTCTTTTCGGTGAGTGGCCCTTAACCCACACACACGGGATGGAAGCCGTGCAAATAGCCATTCCGCGTGGAAAAAAATGCAGCGATCTGTAAGGTCCATTGTCGGCACTTTCATGCGAACTTACTATTTAAAACTGTGCTTTAGATTATTTTTAAAAATATATTAAAATAATATTTTTTATTTAAATTAATTTTGATATTGATATATAAAAATGATATAAAATATTATTTTTTAAATTTTAAAATATTTTTTATTTTTTAAATATTTTAAAAACATGCTATCAAGTTTTTTTTTTAATATTTTTAAAACATACTATCAAACAAAACAACTCCGAAGTCATGTTGCCGTTTCCTTTTTTTCCACCGAGCTGTTGTAGATTCCAAAGTTGACTAGTACAAGTGGTGGTGGAAGACCAGGTCTAGACGGCAGGTCGTGTCCTTTTATACCTCTCCACGTGGAAGAGATGTTTGAGAATGTATTTGAAAATATTTTTGAAAAAAAATATTATTTTTTATTTTAAAATTTAAATTTATAGTGTTTTTAAATTATTTTAATATATAGATGTTAAAAATAATTTATAAAAAATAAAAAAAATATTATTTTAATATATTTTTAAATAAAAATTATTTTTAAAAACAAATTTATTCATTAATTCCAAAGCGGTATCAATCCACACATCTAAATTATTACGACGACAATTCTCTAAAGAAGTTATATATTGTGATAATCACCAGACCCTTGAGAAAGCCTAACCATTAAATCAGGAAGAAAAGTCTAACAAATAACGAAAGGTAACGTCATTTTCAACACGAGATGACCTTTTTGTCCCCTCTAACAAAGAAATAGACGAGAGATTCAACAAGAAGAAGAATCTAATATCCTGGACGGGTTAGCATAAAAGCTTTTGATATTAAATAAAATGAAAAACAAAGCAAGTAGTGTTTTTAAAGAGTTATTTATTAAAAAATAATTTCATTTAAATTTATATTTGTTATTATGATGCATAATAATGTTTATAATTAATTATTAATTAAAAAATAAAATTAATTTCTTTAATATCAAGATATTAAAATCATGAAATAACATCTTAAAAAACATAACACAAAGATAATCACTTAAGAAGTTATATTTAAATATATCTAAATGGTATCCCAAGAAACGTAATTAACAAACAACAATAACACTCAGCCACTACCACTACAAAGACATCAATTAATCACTTTAGTTTTAAAACTAAATATTTAATCCTTGTGCCTACATATATTTATAAAATCATCTTCTTATTACTTTTCCATGACAATTTAAATATTTTTTCCAAAAATAATTTCCATTACTAGTCAAAATTTCCACAATCGCATTAATAAAGTGAAATTAGAGTTTTGGAAAATAAAAAAAGAATTAATTGATCAAAGAATCACTTATAATTTTTTAAACTAGAAGGATTAACTCATAAAAATATAAAAAGAAAAAGGACTAAAACACAATATAATTCATAATGAACCAATAAATACAGCAGAAGACTCTGATCACAATTTCCCAACAAAACACAATCAAAACACTTCTACAGTTCTACTCCTCCTCCTCCTCTTTCGCTCCATCACTCCACAGCCAGTCATGAAATTCCCATCTCTGAACCATACCTCTCCACTCCCAAATTATTCCTTCTTGCAATTCCTATTTCACTTTCGTGTGGCGTCAAGCTTTCTTTTCAAATATTTATTTTTGAGTTTTATCTAAGCTAAGAAAGAAAAAAAACGTGTTTTTGTTCTACTGACTCATTCAAGATTTCGTTTTTATTTATTGCTCTTTAGACTTTCTTGATTTCTCTCGGGATGCATATATTTCTTGAAACTAAAAAATAATCTGATACAAATACTCTGCGGGAAAAACTAGCAGTGCCCACAACCCGGTTTTCTGATTTCACTGTGCCAATGAAAAGTTCAGCTCCTCCACTTTTTAGCATTCTACTGCTCATTATATTTTCTCTGACCCTCAGTTCAAAGATCCTTGTCCGACGCGGTGGCGGCTTTAGTTCCATTGAGGTGGAGGAACCCAGTTTGGTTTTACGGAAAAAAGTTCCGGTTTTTAATTCCACGTTGCTGAAATACGCGGCTATTGATGTAGGAGAAGCACAAGCCAAGCATGAAATAGAAGAGTTATTAAAAGGGAGATTTGGTAGTCGAGGAAGGTATGGGTATAGTGTTAAAGCGAGAACGTCCAAGAGTGTTTTAGCAATGCTTAGGCCCCCTCAGTTTCATAGGTATTGGTTAGATTTTAGGAGGGTTTTACATGACTGGTCGCGAAAGAAGAGGTATCAGCCTGAAATAATGGATGAATTAATAGGGTTTGTGAAGGGTCCTGTCGATAGGCATAATGGATTGGTGGTTTCGGAAAGGCGGTTTGGTTCTTGTGCTGTAGTTGGGAATAGTGGGATTTTGATGCAGAAAGAATATGGAGAGTTGATTGATGGTCATGAGATTGTAATCCGATTAAACAATGCGAGGACGGAGAGATATGAACGAAATGTGGGGGTCAAAACTAATTTTTCTTTTACAAATAGCAATATTTTGCATCTTTGTGGAAGGAGGCAAGGTTGTTTTTGTCATCCATATGGGGCTAATGTCCCTATGGTTATGTATATTTGTCAACCAACACATTTCTTGGACTATATTGTTTGCAATTCTTCTCACAACGCGCCTTTGATTGTCACTGATCCGCGCTTTGATGTGTTGTGTGCAAGGATTGTGAAATATTATTCGCTGAAACGGTTTGTTGAGGAGACAGGGAAGTCATTGGATGAATGGTCCTCAGTTCATGATGATTCCATGTTCCACTACTCATCTGGCTTGCAAGCTGTAATGCTTGCAGTAGGGATTTGTGACCAAGTTAGTATTTTTGGGTTTGGAAAATCAGCTTCAGCTAGGCATCATTATCATACTAATCAAAAGTCCGAGCTTAAGCTACATGATTACGAGGCAGAGTATGATCTTTATCACGATTTGGTGAACAATCCACAAGCAATACCTTTCATTACGGACACGTTTAAGTTTCCTACTGCTATGGTTTATCAATGATCTTTCAGATGCTGAATCTTTTGTTTATGTGGGATTGATTAGTTGTCAAGCTCAGTTTTCTGTATTGTTGTTGGTTCTACGAGTTGGTTATGAAAACACAGTAGTCGAAGATTTCTGTCTCATATGCTGCCCTGTACTATCTAAGGTACTCTAGGGCAATATCTAAAATGCTCTTGTTGAGTTCTTCAAGCTTTGATGCATAAAAGTGCTCTCTTTTAGTTATCGTATCAATAACTGTTTGTATAGCTTAGATATGCACATATCACTGTGGGTTAACTGTTGTGAAAATCTGGAGGAATATTTCAACATGAATAATTTTGTCACAATGAAGTCACGTGTAGGTTATGAATCTGAAAGATTTTGTCAAATTTGCACTGCCTTTATGAAGTTAAACTTGTGAAGTTGATTGGAACATTCAGAAGTGATGATAAATCACGCCACATTGCTTGAAGTGTTGCTATCATTGAGATGCGAGCAGGGCTCAAATTCTCATATGTTGTTATTGTATACCCTTGATGAGGCTCGTTAACTCCGCATTTGGAGAATTCAGTCATGTAAATCTGACCAGCTGCTGGGTCTTGGATAATATGTCCAGTAGATAGCAGTAAATTTCACAAATTTAAGGAGATTAGTGTTTTACTAAACCATTTTTGGCAGTGGGTAAGCGCGTGTCCCTTTAGCTCGTGTTGTCACAAAACTTTGGTGTTGATATTAAAATAAAGTAATATTAAAAAAAAAACACTAAGATTAGAAATAAAAGTCTCCAGAAAAAATAAAATTAGGAAAATGTATTTTCACGTAGATAAGTTTTTTATTGCCAAATGATCCACTCAGAGATGAACCAGGAAATTTTGCGCTTCACCCCAGAAGTAGAAAGACTACAGACTGATATGCTGTTCTGATAACAATTTAAAGTACAGGTTCTGATGATTATTATACATCACAAAATCCTTCACGTCCACCACCATTGAAAAGCTTCTGATTTTACCCCGAAGCCCCACCCAAGAAGATGGCAAAAAGAGGCAATAAAGACAAAAAAGTCTGTACAGAACCCTTCTTTGCTCTTTGCCTAGCTCGCTCATGGCCTTTCCCTTTTCTCAAGGCTCTGCGGTATCCAGCGCAGCACCCATCTCCTCGTACTTGACCTCCACCAAGAACCTTATGCTCGTCTGAAACTCAAACATTTCACAAAAGTAAATACCGAATAAAAGAAACTGCTGTCACCGAAACTTGCTTGTAAGCTGTATTTTCAGCATATTATACCTGTTTTGGATCATAAACAGCATATTCACTGTATTCAAGAGGGCTGTCTATATGCCCTGATGGAATCAAGCGACCGCAAGGAACTTTGATGTCATCCTTCCATATAAAATGTCCAGATTCATCTGTTTTCTTTTTGCCCAATCCCTTCACTCCAAGCTTCTTCTCTTCCAATGACTTCGTATCCTGCCTCGATCGGAACAAAGTTTCAGGATTCCAGGAGTTATAGCCAATTTTTCCAATCAAGATGGAAATAACATTAACATACCTCCGGTGGACTTTTAACTTCGATGATATGATCCCCAAGAGAAACAACAGCTAGAACTAAAAATCCTCTGGGCGCATCTACCGCAGTAAAACCATACCTAGCAGCTTCCGCAGCAGCATCAGAAGAAACAATTGCCTTCCCAAACTGCAAACCAAAAAAATATTTCAATGCCAAGATTAGAATATCGATGCATGCTAAAATTGTAAGCCATTGATATTACCATGTAACCGAGGAAAGGAAGAGAACAGGCTGACGGCAGAAACCCTTTTTGCAGATGCCTTAACATGCTTGAGCATCGAGTGCCTAAGAGAGCAATAAACAAAGGTTTGTTGTAATCTCTGCTAGAACAAGGATGCGGAGCCGATTAGGAATGAAATCTTACCACACCATAGCAGGACTTTGTTAGTCAACTTCTTTATTTCATCCAAAGGACAAGCACTTGGTTCCACAGCAAAAATATTCTCAACTGCTACTCCATAGTCCTACATCAACAAATAAAACACTGTAAATTTAAAAACATGGAATCGATCAGAATTGATTGCATTAAGAGATAGTAAGATGTGTAATCTCACCATCTCTCCAACCCTGACTGGTTCATAAGTTGTCTCCAGGTACTTCATAATCATCCTGTAGTCATCAGAATCTTTCTCCAGTGCAGAAACTGAGCAGCCCAATTTCTTGTATCTATCTGACAAAGGATCATCTAGGGCTGAGCCAGACATGTCTCCTACAAGGCGTGATGCCACATTTATGTCTCGGACAGTCTCAAATGCAGCTGCCCCCTAAAAATTCAATTTGCAATCGTGCATTAGTGTCTAATTTAGAGGGACTTTAGAAGTTATAGGATTAGTGTCTAATTTAGAGGGACTTTAGAAGTTATAGGAAGCTTGGTTTGGTTTACATGATCTGCAAGATCCTGGTAGTCTCTGAAGATGAAAGGCCTGGTCGATTGCAGAAGAGTAAACCATCTTTGGCTATAATCTGACCAAACAGCCTCTGCCTTTTGTCCTGTCTCTTTCATTGACTTCACAGCTTTTACAAACTGAAGCAGGACCTCCTCACCTGATGAGACTAGTTTGTTATTCGTGAGGGAAAAAGGAAAGGAAAGGGTAGAAACGAAAGGAAAACCCTTACATCTTTCCAAGTGTAAATCTGAAAGCATCCCCATTGGCAAGTCGGGAGAGTCTAAACCCATCTCCATCATAGCAAACCTGCCAAACAAAAAACAAAGATTATCTAAACCAAAAGAAATTGTGCAGAAAACAGATGGAGATGGAACTATGTATAGAAGGGTCATACCTGTATATCTCCTGACTGCACAGAATTTTCATAAGATAAGCAATTTTGGGTTCAAGGCTGCCGTGCGCAGCTGCAACTCCTAGCTGCCTTAGTCCAAGCCCTCCATGTCTCACATCCACACCATCATCCTATCCAAAACAAAATTCCCAATCGATCAACCATCCATCTATATATATATAAGAAAAGGCAAAGTAGAAAATTAATCCACTCAGTGAGTTATAGCAGAAGCATTTTTTTACCATGTCAATCGGATAGAAACAGAGTCGTTTTTTCTCAAATTTCATCTCTCTTTCCCATGGCTCAAACTCATTTCCTGTAAGTTCCTCAAAGAGCCTGACAAACTCCTTAATAGCATTGTCCACATTTTCCCATTCTTCAAGCCTCTCTTCCACATCTGCATCATCACCTACTTTCCCCTTCTTGTAGTAGGAATGCAAGTTGCTGTCTGGTACTGTGATCAATTGCATGATACAATACCTGCATCAGTTCACATGAAACATAAGCTCAGGTGGTTATAGAGAATCAATTAAGACAGCAGATCTTTCATGTTATGTACTCGTTCAGTCCTCGGCCCAGGTCACAAAGTGAAAAGGCACGGCTGTACAATATCCCATCTTTCTCGAATATCTGTCCACCACGTTCCTGCAATTTAGTATCTTTGTAGACTCCTCTCTTGCCATATAGTTTGAGCTGAAACGCACAGAATCAATCCGCTGATTAGGAGAAGAATTATTTCCCAGGAGTCCTCCTTAGAAGCTAAGAGTAAAAAATCCCTTTACCTCCGTTGAAATAGACTCCAGAGCCTCTTCACTGGGATCTTGTCTGTCCCATGGAATTCCTTTTCCCTCCACAGAAAGATCAGAAACAACATCATATGCTTCCATCGGCTGCGGTTCTTGTTTTTCAATGGTATCAAGCAACCATTCTTCCTTCACTACAGGTATGCCCGCCTCCCTTCACGAAAAAAATAATGCAGCCTTACTAGCTGATGATCCCAAATTTTTTAGGAAATCACATTTTGAAGTACAGTGATTGACACCCACCCACACACATATTATAAGAGAAATCCATGATGAAAACTAATAAATACAGAGACCGTATTCTATATGAACGGAAAAGGCATGTTAATTTAGCATGTTGAAACAGCAAAGACCAAATGTTCTGCATTAGAGATTTGTTTCAGAGTATGAATATCCCATATTCAGATACAGTCGTAAGCCCAAACAGATTTCTTAACTCACAGGGCATTGGCAAACTTCGTAGAACCACTACGTTCTCTCTCAGTAGGAGAGACAACTAGGCAAGTAATGCCTGCGGAGTTAAAAAAATGTTGGTGAGAGATATGATATCAGCACAAGAATCAACGCAAACTCGTAAACCAAACCTTCCAGAGTGGATTAATTACCTTCGACTGAACTAGAAACCTTCCCTCCATGTTTCTCAATCTCCCCTTTCCAGTATTGCTGCATAAACCATCACAAGTTCAAATCCAATTAGCAATGCAGATATACCAGGAAACCACAGTACCGACAATTAGAACAACGAAAATACATGTGTTCGTGAAAGACGGCCTGATAAAGAGACCACTATTCCTGCCAAATGTTTAATCGGGGCACCCTGACAAGGCCGGCGACTGGGATCCTGATGCTTCTTTAGCAACTGAAGTATTCAAGAGCAAGAACCGTCAACAAAACGAAAGTGGAAGTACAATACAAAAAATTTCCGTGATACAAGTGAAAGTTACTTCTGCAACTGAGGAGTTGGGAACAGAATCAGGTAATTTGAGTGGCTCCTCTTTCCTCGGTGGAGTTCTTGTTTTGAATGTGCAACTAGACCACTCACTGTAAAACCCTTTACAACAATACCTTTTACCATCAAATTCCAAATTGCTGCTGCATAATGGGCACTTGTCCAGTGGCCCAAAAAAGAGCACATCCTGGCTGTCCCCCCCCAAAAAAAAAGAAAGAAAGAAAAAAAGTCAACATTATCAGTGATAATGCCCAGCCAATTTTCATATTCTTAAGAGTTTTCCATTTAGGCTGGGATTGACTTGCCATTTGGTAGTGACGACACCATCAGGGCCAGAGGAGGAATCCTGTTCATTCATATCCAAGATTTCTCTCATTTGTTCAACAGAAAGGTGCTCTTCAATTGCTTTACAAAACTCTTCATACTCTTTAGCAATTTTATCCTCAGATTTCCCATTTGTACTATCATTTTGATCCTTTCCATTCTTTGCCTTCTTCTTTAGTGATTGTTCTTCTTCATGTACCTTGCTTTGACCGACCTTCTGCTTCCTTGTCACTATCCTGCTTTCATCAAATGGTGCATGAGCTTGAGATCTTGTTTCATGGACCTTTAAAAACATGCGTGCAGGTAGTGTTAGTACAGTATACAGAATTACAGAGTCCCTAACCTGCTGTAATCAAACAATATATATATCTTATATTTCAATACGCACAATATACTAAAAATGAGATATTGAAAATTGAAAACATTAAAGAAATAAAAAACAAGGAATTAAATTCCATTAATTTGAGGTAAACCAAGATGAAAATTTCAAGGAAAAAGAACCAACCTTCATCTCTCTAGATGACTATACACAAACTCGATCGGCTTCCGACACTAAAACCGAATCTTACTCGTACTTCAATATACCAAAACAATATAGCTAGACAAACTTTATATACTCTTTTTACTTGACATTATTATACCCAGGTTTTTGTAATGACACGACCTTCTAAGCTAGACACGTATAATGATAGCTCTGTTACAAACCTCGTAGCTCTTCATGCTCTGTCTTCCTCGAAACACGACATGTGTATCAAGGGGTGTAAGAACTTGACACTAATCCAATCGGGTTTCTTTTACATCTTCAGTCGTTGACAGGTGGTGATCTAAACTGTTACTTTAACGTTCTCGGAGTTTCATCTGGTTTCTTTACTCTCTGCATGAGCCCATTGGGGCATGATTGATTTTATCTTCAATTTATCTAAAAACTGATAAATTTATTCAGGAATTGTTTGTATTTTAATCAATAATGCACGAAGAGCTGACATAATTTACCTAAATGTTTTTGCCGAGAATAGTTTTTCAACTCTCAATTCTATATACAAGACTTTAATTAGAGCAACAGAACTCAGGATGGTTGGTCGCAGTTTATTGTAAGATGTTTCTGATCTCTTTGTATTTTGTTTAACTTTTATTTTAAAATTAAAGTTTTAATTATACGAAAAATTAAGAATATTTCAAGGTGATTAGCGGTTTTTAGTGTCCTCCTGCTTTATTTATTTTTTAAGCGTTTTCTTAATTGCAGAAGATTGATGAGTATTTTATAAATTTTATACGGTAGATGGTTTTTTGTATTAATTTTTTTTTAAAAAAATACATCTTTTTTTATTAATTTCATTCCAATTATCGTTTTATTTTTTCGATTGAAATAATATGTTTTGACATCGTAGTCTTTGGAATTTTATTGTTCATAATAATATAATTCAAGATATGAATTCAATAAATGTGATTTTAATTCAAATATAAAGATAAATCAACTTAAAATTATAAAATTTAAATAAAAAATACAGGTAAAAAAATAAAATTGAATCGAAATGACTTGATTCTGTTGACGTGTCTAAAGATAACATGGATGGCTAATAAAAATATAATTTTTATATAAAAAAAAGTCTAGATAATAATATATTTAATCAATCTGGGTTAATCTGAGTTGATCTTCTAAATTTTTAATATGAATTATAAGATCATGATAACTCTAAATAAAAACTTATTAAAATGAATTATGAAATTGAATTTCTAATATACTTATTGTTGAATAATAAAATGAGAAAAAATAATATAAAAATATAATAAAATGACTTTCTTGAATAAAAATATTAATTTGACCAGACTATAAGAATATCATCAATAATCTCGTGAAGTCTTTCTTATTTTTATATGCTTTAAAATTTTAACATAAGATATACCATTATGTCACGAGTTTTCTCGTAAAATTTTAGCTTAATTTAATAATCGAATCGAAAGATATGATTATTAATTAAAATAAAATATTATTTTTTAAAAAAATACTATTTAACAGAAATAAAATAGACATAACAAAACCATAATATTTCAATTGGAATTTATAAAATATACCAAGATTTCAAGTGAAATAAAATCTATTCTAGTTTTTTTTTTTTTTTTAACTGAAATATATAAGCCATTCCAAAATTGATAACATTGCAATAAAAGTAGAAGGGATCAATTGGTTTCTCTTTATTAGTGATGCCAAACCAACGCTATGGAATATGTAGTTAATGCTATGAGATTTATAGTGATTATTTTGAGGTTTATGCTTGTGTTTTAAAAACAAAATTAAAAAATAATTATTATTATTGTTTTTGGATTTGATATAAAAAATAATACTAATATTATTTATATATAGACAAAAAAGAATATCCCCCAAAGTTGACTCAGAGTTCAATTCATCCATCTAAATCAACTGTATGAAAACATCATTTTAAAATAAATCCTAGTTGACTTATCAACTCGGGAGTTGTCCAGCCAACTCGCAAGGCTTTGTACTGGAACTTGTAACTGTGGTAAAACGATGCTTTTGTAATAACTCTGTGGGCTTCTACTGCTGGTTTGAGAGGGGTTATTTCTTGTTATAATATTATTCTGGGACCTATCAGCAGAAACATCTTTTACACCCAGCCTACAAATTTACTTATTTTCAGCTGTTTCTAAATCTATTCCCAGTGCGAGTATTGTTCTTCTTCTTCATCAGTATTTGGTGGAAGTGAACGTTGCTGTTTTTCTCCACTTAAGTTTAATTTTACAGGAAAACAATAAATACTTTCGCAGGCTGAAAATGTGAACTCCTTTATTTATGCATACATATAGATGATGGTGGTTGACAGATACGATTGCTTCTCAGGCAAATAGCTCGATGAACTACGAACAAGGTCTAAATAATCAAGACCGTAGACTAAAAATTAAGTCATCACGCC
Source organism: Salix dunnii (assembly GCA_015731905.1). Lineage (NCBI taxonomy): Eukaryota > Viridiplantae > Streptophyta > Magnoliopsida > Malpighiales > Salicaceae > Salix > Salix dunnii. Next base: position 9,475,874 of record CM027667.1, on the reverse strand, counting down.
TCTATGTTAGAGCTGGGACTACTCCTGAAGGAGTTCTTTCTTGCAGTAGCAAGGACAGTCTTGTCAGCAACTATAAAATATGCTGCTCCAGCAACTGCAAGGAAATGTACAATTTCATCAATAAAAGATGAAAGTAACAAATAGCAGGTGGATAATGTCTGTTTAATTAGGATAACAATTAATTAATTAATTAATTACCTGTTGAGATTATAAGAGCTTGAGCTGTGTGATTCAGGTTGGCTCTTGCCCATGGCAGCATCCTTGCACTAGCCAGCTACATGTTACATAAACAGACTAGACTTCATAAGAAAATATATAAAAGAACTCTCTTGTTATTTATTGATCGAATTATTGATTTTTGTAATGAGTTGAAAGGATCGGCTTACAGTCGGGATGGCAGTGGCAATGGTAGCCAGCGCAGCTGCCTTGGCTCCTGCAACTACTCCTTCTATTGATCCATCAAAAACAAATTAGCGTTACAAATATAACTAAACTGACTAGAATTAGAAACTACCAGCAAGTAAACTAAAAGGGGCTGGTTGGATACCATGAGAACAGCGCTTTGCCATGGCCAGCTTCTGGTCAAGTGAAGCTACGCTGTTTCTCTGAAGAGGAGACTGGGCTACAACATTCTTAGACATCTTCGTACGTAAGATATAAGGTGAAGATCAACGCTGGCTGATTAAGAAAGAAGTTAGAGGGGACGTTTAGTCTGATGAAACTAGCAAGATCTTGCTGCATATTTATATAGATTTTGGAGTGGTTGCGTGGAGGGACAGCCCCAGGTGTTCAAGGCTAGTGGTTGATGGTTTCACTTGTTTTGAACTCTGGTTTCTGCCGTGGCCTGCTGATTCATTTTACTCTTTCCAACAAGTATTGATTGATGAGAAAAAATAATCCATTCTTAACACTCTACTATTTTAATAATGACACATATTCGCTGAGAGAAAAGAAGAAAAACAGCACAAGATCTTTCTTTTCCTCATGGCAGGTAAAGAGCCACAGGTTTGATACAGAAAGTGTACGAGGTAAAAACCATCGATTTTGCAAGCCTTTCATGTGCTTTGGATGGAAACGTGCGTGTCCCGATTCCCAAAGTGGTGGCACAGGGAGACCGGAATCACTAATAAAAACATGTCATTGTGCTTCTTGTTGATGGGTTTCTCTTTCAGGTCATGGTTTTGGCTTGAGTGGGTGGGAGGTGGGTGCGCTGTTGCAATTTCTGCGGTTTTTTAGCCTGGTAAGGTTGCTGATATGTTTATTTATGTTAAAAAATGATCCTTAAAGTGTGTTTGGGAAGATTGAAATTTATTTATTTATTTATTTTTAAGATTCTGAAATTATAATCTTGAAAATATTTATTACATTTGAAAAACCTTTTTAAATATATATTTTTATATAAAAATATTGACTACACATTTAATTTTAACTACAAGTCAAATCAATATTCAGGGAGGATCATAAGTTTTATCCAAACGGCTTGGCAAGTTTATGCTTCGTGTCGACAAATTGTTATTCATGATCTTTATGCATGCATTCATGCATGTAATCTAAAAATCATAAAGTTTTATTTTGATAGATTTGATTCTTATTAATTAATTAATAGTGAAATTGAAATAAGATCAAAAATAGATTTATCTAAAATACGTTTCAGGTTATTTTTAATTTTTATGGTGTTTTTTTTTGTTATTTAGATGATAAATAGATTTATCATTTTATTAAAGTGATTTTCAGATATTTTGAGTAAAAAATAGATTAAAATAATTTTTTAGTACAAAAAACCTTAATTTTTTAAAAAAATCAATTAAAATACATAAAAAAATAATAATTTAACAAATTAAAAAACAAAACCCATACTCTGTAGGGCCTAGCCCATTTTATTAGAGCTTGGCGTGTTTGGGTTTGTTTTTTTTTTTTATTCGGGATGAATGATTTTTTAAAAGAAATAAATTAGACAACCTGTTATTTGTCTTGTCAAATTTTAATTATTGTGGTCCCAAAAAAATTAAGGTTTTTTGTACTAAAAAATTATTTTAATCTATTTTTTACTCAAAATATCTGAAAATCACTTTAATAAAATGATAAATCTATTTATCATCTAAATAACAAAAAAACACACCATAAAAATTAAAAATAACCTGAAACGTATTTTAGATAAATCTATTTTTGATCTTATTTCAATTTCACTATTATATATATATATATATATATATATATATATATATATATATATATATATATATACATACTCATTTTATATTTCATTTTGTTTGAACTCTCTTTTAAATGATATGCATTTTATTTTATTTTGCCATGCAATTCTAGCAAAAGCACGTAGAAAGAGGTTATAAAAAAAAAGAAAGGAAAAAGATAGAAAGCAAGAAACGGGCCTCAGCATCGCTCTATGCGAAGTCGAAGAGCGAGGCCATGGAATGGGCCTATCCCACTTCAGGATATCAGGCCGGGTCCAAGTTAATTAGCAAATATAGGCCAGTCCTGATCACGAGTCAAGTCTCTTAATTAGCGGACATGGATTCTTTTCAGGACCTTTTTGTTGCTCAACGTGTGCCTTCCAAGTCAATATAGCCACTGGTAATTGACTTTAAATGAAAAAATAAAATAAAATAAAATAAAGTATTAAAATATTTTCAATATTTTAGCAGGTTTTTTATCATTATTATAGATAAATGAATTCTAACGAAGTCGAGGCAGGTGGTTTATTAATTCTTTCTTAGACCAAAGGATATTTGTAACGTTGTATGTTTGGACATACCGTCGCTTTTGTCAAGGTTTTCAGCTTGCAAAAGCTGACTAAATAAAGAATAAACAATCCTTAAAAAAAAGTTTACAAAAACACTAAAGTCCACTTCATATTTAATTTTATTTATTTAATTAAATGGTTCTTAATTTGGCAGGGCATGTATGCTACTATATATATATAAAGTTTAATATTATGTTTGTTTCTAGGCATTGATTAATTATCTTGAAATATTATCAAGACGTAGGGAAAATGACATAAAAGCCATATCAATACCGACATATATGGCAACACCTAGATCAACATGCCTGTACTAAAGAGAGACAAGATACATGTTTTATTTTTTTAGATTAGATGAAATTTTATTATTAAAAAATATATTTTATAAATCTAGATGAACAGGTAAAATTTTATTTATATCAATTTTTTATAAAAAATACATGTTTTAATTCAAATTTAAAAATCACTGTATATATTTCAATTTTTTTATCATTACAGTATGTCTTTTGACCTCTTGGGAAAAGAAACATGTCTTATGTTAAAGCTCAAGCATGAAGAAAGAATAATTCTTTATCAATACATAGAATTTAAATGCAAAAAGGTCAGAATTTTAAGCTCGAATTTCGTCTTTATCGAGAATTATTTATCGCTGACATCGTGATACAGCAAATACATAAATTCTCTGCTCAGAAAAGATAGCCTTGACTAGCAATCGACACCACTCAATTATCAAAATTACCCTGAATAAACTAGTATTAATGGCTAATCCGTACATAAATTAAATCAATTACAGTGGTGCCCGTGTCATCAAATCACATAGATTAATCAAAGTCAGCAGTGCTTTTTTATTTTTTCTTAATTTACTTTTGATTAGGTTCCAAATCAATCAAACCACCGTGTTAATTAATGAAGGCCGGGTAAATTTAACAATTGCTGGATAATCCGTACATAATACACAGGCAGGTAGCTGAGGAGTTTATATATATAGCCACCTTCAAGCTCAAACTATGGCGGTAAAGGGAGTAGTTTTCTCATCACCATTAAATCTCTCTTTTGGCCCCGACAAAACGTAGTGGGAGGTCCTTATCTTTTAAAAAAAATTCAAAGCACGGCCCTCTCACAGTCTCCCCTTCAACTTTTTAGGTGGTCAAGCTGCCTCAAAAGGAACTCTTTTTAAACTCCCTGTGTATTGGTGTGTCGTGATCATCATGCTCTTATGTCTTCTCTGAAAAAAAGTCATGGTGGATATCTTATATTCACACATATAAGCAAACCCAAACCCCTTTCGTGGGTTGGTTTTCTTTCCCTTTCCATTCCAGGGATCGATCATATGCATGTGTTTAAAGTCTACAGAGCTCACCTTTCAAGCTTAATCAATGCCTAATCATTCTCTAGTTGATGCTATACCCAGCCGGTTGTTGAATCTGATTTGCTGTGGCCACCGGGTTGGTCTCTTAATATATATATATATTCGTATGTAAATTTTCTCAACATATATTTAAGATTTGGTAAGAATGGTAGTTTTTTGAACAATATATCTAGCTGCAATTTAATTTTCACCATGCCAGTTGATCCATACAGCAAATTAGCAGTTGATAATCTAAGAGATTGTAATCAATCATGCTCTTAAATATTATCAATCACCAGTTGGGGTTTTCATTAATTTAAAATAATCTGATTATTAAAGACATCTTTCTGTAATTCTATTATCTAAGACCAGGAGGAGAAATAGTTAAGATGAAATAACCGATAGAGAAACTCGATCTCAAAGCAGATTAGATTACACCATATACAACGTAGCAAGAACACAAACAGCAATAAAACCGAATAAGATTACTCCAATGCCCTCTCATTTGCCCAAATGAGTGAACCCATGTTTAGATTAAGAGTACAAGATATAGCTAGCAATGAAGTAGACAAATTTTCTGCCAACAAAGGCTTCAACATAGCAACTTAGTTTGTGTGATCTCTAAGAGACGAAAATTCATCCACTTCACCACCTGATGCAATCCGTTTATTACATTGCAAATTGTCTGAAGTTATTATATTGCTCATCGCCCAGCAAGTGCTCCGTAGCAAACCGCTCCCTTGTGTGCCTCATGCATGTTCTTGAGAATTTTTTGTTACTGAGCACAAGCTTAGATAAGCCTAGGTAGTAGCTAGGGCTAGTTTTTTAAACACCATATCAAGCAGAAAATCTAAAAAAACCTTCAGTATTTCTTCCCGCACCCTAACGAGCAAATTCATCTTCGGATCCGGTGATGCATTCCTTCTCATCTTCAAAACCTTCAAGAGAAGGGTGAGGAGAATGGCCCTTTCCAAAAGACCTAATGTGATCCTTGAGTGATCTTTTGTGCTTGAAATCAGAACCACAAGTACAGTACCATAACTTACCACAATTCTTTTCATGGGTTCTCCAATCCCCTTTAACGGCAAATGCTTTGCTGCATTTTCGACAATGAAATGGCTTGGCACCGTGCTTTCTTTTGTAATGGGTTTGAAGGGTCCTGAAATCCTTCAGTGGTTTAGCTCTTGGATGGTTTATGTTGTTCTTGCACCCCAGTGCGCAGCAATAGCATGGTAGCCTCAGCATAGCTGCTGGCTGTGTTCCTTTAAGTGAGTCCGGTCCCTTTCTAAATTCGGACCCATGCCCCCACATATGCATCTGCACACAAGAAAAATAAAGTAACCACTTGATTACAATTAATCTTGCTATAATACTGCCTCATTCTCTCTTAATTTGCATTGATTCAATCTTGCACGAGTAGAAATTAACTCATCACTCATTTCTGTTCTTCTAGCTAGCCAAAAGTTGTGAATCATTAATCTTTAATTCATAAAAGGTTAAGAATCATAATTAAAGGAAGAGCATCCAAAGTCGTAGCCTTCATCCCCACCTTCTCTTTATATATCTTTAGACAATTTTACAACTGCATGCTTGTATAGTTTATCTTGCCCTCTCATCATTTTTCAACTTCTCATCCCATCTTTTTATAAAGTCTACCGAATTTCCACTCACCGTATATAACTTTCTTCTATCTTTCCACCCAAAGACGATGCAATGATAGAAGAAATCTTTGCTTAGGTGAAGGGGGGCACATATATGGTTCATTTTCTCCCTTATAATAATTTCTTTTCTGAGTAATGCTTATCGATAAAACAACAGCAAAGATGATCAAATGCCATGCTTTAAGGATGGAAATATAAGGATGATCCTCCAATTAGCCAGAAGCTTTTATTAAGAGAAGAAAAAGAAATCTCTTCTTGTTTGAGCTGGCATCCTATGCTACCTTAAATGATCTACGTAGCCTTTTCTCCAAGCTAATTGCTTGGAGCTTAACGGATCCTTTTTGATAAAAACAAACAAGCAAGTTACCTTAACCTCTATATTATTAGATTTTCTATATAACTATTTGGTAGGAGTAATTATACCAAAAGGCACCAAAGTATGTCCTTATACCATCTAGCCAAGATTCTTATGTCCTATTTCAGTATACCAAATGACTTGCTTGGTCTAGGATCACTAACATCGTCAACTTACCATAGATATACCTCAAATAAAAGCTGACTTTACCAAAAGAAGAAGAAGAGAGTCTCATATGATCCTAAGTATTCTTGCACTGCTTTGTTTTTTGTTCTGAGGCACTTGTGTTTATTTATCATGCCTCTTATTTATTTATTTTTACTATAATCAGGTTCAAATAATCCTTGATTTAAGTATCAACCTTTCCCTATTTTTTTTCCACAAATAATTTGTGTTAATTAGTTATTTGTCTGTTCTACTATAAAAATAAAACTATTATATGAAAAAACAGCTTGTTGTCTGTCCCTCCAAAAAGTACAATTCAGATGTACTTTCCCCATACATTTTTTTCCTGTGGCAAGAAATTAAAGTTTACATGAACTGAATTCAATTCAAGCTAGATACTTGCATAAACCTATGAAAACAAAAGGAAACTGGGGAGATATGAGAGAAACACCAATTAACAAGATTTGGTCCTGTTAGAACAAAAAAAAAAGTTGAAGAAATTAATTAAAGAACTCGTGTGATTCCAAATTATGTACTATTCTATATATATATATGCTTGAATCCTTCATGGGCCGAAGAGAAGAATGATCGGTAAATGATATAAAAGATCAGGAAAAGAATCGCTGAGAATTAATTTACTAACCTGCATGTTATTGTACCTATTGAAGGTCTTGCTGCATATAGAGCAAGCAAACTGCATGGGCCCGACCAGGATCTGTGCAGGCGTTGGGATCCAAAACCTACTCTCCGAGTTGAAAGAGTATCCTTGGAACTTTTTCTTCATGGATATTTCTTCCTTGAGGTCAAAAGCCTCAGTCTCAACTTCAGAATCTCCACTGTTAGGCAATCCAATGTGCAAAGCCACTGTGACCTTCTCTTGTTTAACTCCAACAGTACTCTCTCGCATTTCCATATCTTCTTCCTCTTTTAATGTCTTCTTCTCTGTCAACCTGTTTAGAAGAGGCAAGCATTGAATTGTCTCTTTCGTTGATTCTGGCTGTTGAGGTGGGAAAAAGCTTGCAAGTTTCAGTATGCTCATGGGATTTGCGAGCTGAACTTGTTGAGTAGTTACAGAAGAAAGAGAAGAAGAAGATGAAGAAGGAGAAGGAGAGCTCGGGGATGGCTTGAGCCATTCAATGAAATTTGGAGCTTGAAAGCAAAGATTGCTGTCCTCTACATGGTAGCTCCGTAAACCCATCTTGTGGGTATTCCTCGAATTCTCTTCCGAGGGGGGTTATATCCACACTTTATGTGGGAAAGCTAGCTTTTGCACTTCATGTATATGGCTGGTGTTTTGAAAGATGCATTGTTTGTTTTGTCTTTTAAGAAGTCTTTATTTCCCCTTTCTTTCTTGTCAACCTTTGCCCCAAGTTTGTTTGCTTTGAGAGACTGAGAGAAAGAGATTAGTGGTGGGGTTAGAGAAAATGACCTGCGAAAATTGAGACTCACTAATAAAAGAGAATCCTATAATAGTTTCAGACTATACATGCTAGCTAGGCTGTAGAATTGGATATATATATAGTCTTTCCCTTTAATATTTTCGATGGATTTTTTGGCTCATGCGTCAGATTAAGAGATTAAATAAAGAAAATTATCGGGATGGATATTAATAATAATGAAATAAAAAATCCAATAGAGATTCTACGAAAATTAAATAAATACCCTGGATTTCTTCTTTAATTTTTATATTAGGCAAGGATCGTGGAATTTGACCCATATACGCGCACACATTTTTTCACAAAATTTATTGAGACGGGAGTGCACAATCTCAATAAGATATGGAAGTATAAAGCAGCCGGAGAGAGGATTGATTGAGTCAATACCTAAAAGAAAAGGAAAATGATATAAAAACTAATCAGGTAATTAACTGGAAGGAATGGTATTAATCTATGCTCAGTACTGCAGCGGTTTATTTTCCTTTTCAGAATATTTTATGAGCAGATTAGTCCTCAGTTAACGTGCTCAAGGAGGCGTTCAGGTTAAATTCCATTCTAAGCTGAGAAAAAGTCAACTTTTCATCATTCCAGGGTTAAATTTGGTATTTCCTACATCATTTATATCAAATGATTATACACATTTTTTAATTTCTCTCTCGGAGAAAAAGAAGAGGCTATGATGAACGGAATAATGCCACCACCCCGTCAAAGAAATCTTCATCTTCTTCCACTACCAGCATACATTACATTTGTTTTCTCAAAGCAATGAATTCTATGTAGATGCACGCAAGCTAATTTGAATATCAATGTTAATGATAGTAAAAATATCTAAGTGAATGATGTTATTACCTGAGAGAGGGGTATTGGATTATGAGATTAAACAACACTCAATTAACCAATTAACCGCTTGATTATTAATTATTAAAGGGCTTGATTTCCTTCCAAGGGAAAAAGGGTCGAAGGGCTAATTAGATAGTATTTAAAGTTACGGGTTTGATTTGAACAAATATAATAAATAAAGGGACAACATTTTCAGTTTTTAACCTCCTTACTGAGATGGTCAGATAAAAGGTAGTATTACTTGAATGGAGATGTATTCTCAAATATTTTATGATTTTTTTTTCAATTGATAAATAAAATATGTAATTGAATATTTTTTTTTTTATCATTGAACTACAAAAAAAGCTAAATTCTTTATTTTAAATTGGATTAAACCTTGCGTCGGGCTCTAGCTAACAAAAAAAAAAAAAAAAGAAGTCAAAAGGCTAGTCTTAATAGCCATAACGACTGATATAACCTTTTTAGGTGAAAAATTAAATTGAGCTCTATAACATTCATTTTTCTCCACTCATTTAAATTTCAGTATTTGCTAGATTGTTGATAGAATCAATAACAAAGTGAACTCTGAGAGTGTGCTTGCAATTCTCTAAGGAACAAAATGGAAGGTGATCAGTAATTATCATTAGAAATTGAAGGTCCGTGGCCATATAATAAGTGACCAAAATGACTAAAACTTGGAAATACGTTCCAAGAACAACACAAGCATATCAAAGAACAAAGTACATGAGATTCAAAAAGCTAAGATAATGATGCGGATTAATTATTATTTTTCCTTAGAAATGCATCATTTGAACATAAGATAATGATGGTGAACAAATTAAAGAAATAGAAAGAATGTAAATATACATTCAACATTTGCATAATGAAGTGTTAGCTAATTCAATAGGTAATAATTGACGCAAGAACTAGCCTACAACTTAAATTTCAATATAGGCTGCATGTCTAATTAATTTGTTTTGTTGAAAAATTATAAGATGAATCAATGTCATACCTCAGTCATAATTAACTCTTAACAGTAATCTGAAGATTGAATCATGAGCTGAAGAGAAATCGACCCATTTCTAGGATTCAAATATGGTAGTATAGCCCACAATGAAGAACCAAATTAATGTGAATTGAAGGGCTCCTAAGAACAGTGATCTCCACCTCATTTCTCTTGATTTTCAAGCCGCGTTAAAAGATGACCTTAACACAATAGGCCAAGACGAAAACTATAGATGATGACAAATCTCGTCTGAACTTGCTGCGAACACTGTTTACACTGTTTTTTTGTATCATCTATTATTGCATCTTGACCGCGTTACGGTCATAACAGTATCGAGGTCATATATAACAGTACCTAGGTCATATATATATTAAACTTATTTGATGGGAGAGAATAAGATAAAGATAAAAAATATGTATATTTTTGTAACATTTTTTAAGTAGAAATTTTAAAACAAAAAAAAAAAATTGAAAAGTGTTCCCTTTGTTTTTTTCTATTTCAATTCAAGATAATAACCAAACACTCAATCATTAGTGGCAATGAACACCTCTGCATCCTTGCATAATTTAAGACACCCACTCCAACATTATGCAAACAACAACATGTTACTTTAACTGAGGGAGTTAAAATAACTTAGTTTTTTTTTTTGACAACTAAAGGTTAGCCTGAATGTTGAAATGTAGCCGACAAGCAAGATATGATGAGCCGGATTTTCCGGAGATAAGAACAATGTCCTCCCTTTCCTTTTTAACCTTTTCTTTATGTATATTACGTGCACTATCTATGATTCTCTTTCCCTAGCACCATCTCCTTTCCATCCACAGTTTCAAACATGTACACATATAGCTTAATTTCTCTTCAATTATACCCTCTCATTCATGCAAAAGCATCTTAAGTTTAGCCTATAAAACATCCAAAATATTTTTTACCATATAGCTAGGTCAATTCAAATGGATCTGAGACCCAATGAAAATCCAAATCTTATCCACCGGTGTACAGTTTGCACGTATCTATTGCTAGTGTCTCTAGGCTTACTTCAAACTATTTCTTGGATTTTGATGTTTAGATGGGAAATTTAATTAAAAAGAGCTTAGCCACTGAACATTTCTTTACATGAACACCTCTTTTCCACCGCATGTTGCAAACAACACTCCCGTGAAGATACTAGGTAGTCTCTAAGAGACAACTTTTTAATTAAGGATTGTGACTTTATAATGGCAAACTTTTTTTGTCGAGGGATTCATATTGTGCGGTTGCTGTAATAAAGAGGATGGGACGATCTTTTCTCTTTAATCAAAGAGTATTTGAAGTCATCACCCCACGTAAGATGTCTGTTGAAGGTTGCCAAATTCATGAATACGAAAAAGAAATTTGGTATTTAATTTTTATGCGAACCTTTCTTGCACATGAAGCAATCCATGCACATCAATTTAGTTTTTGTACATTATTTGTTCTCATGTTGACGTTCAGAAACATAGAGAGTAGACCAGTTGATAAATTTTGGACAGATATAATTAGCCATTGCTAGACATCCTAGCTACTAGGTTAAGAATATTGCCGTACATTTGATGTTATCCATGGTAGAGGGTAGAACATGGTCACAAAAGTTTAAGACTATTGTTTTTACCTTGATGAATATGCTTTGAATTGTCTTTTCTTCTTCTCTGTACTGAAAATAGAAAGATCCCCACAAGCAATGTGAGAATGGACATGATAGTAGTCTTACAAAACTTCTGTAAAATTCTTCCTAATCATATAATCGCAAACTATATATGTTAGTTCAAAGATAGGCACAAAGCTTCCAAATTCCGATCTTTCTTATAAATTTAAAGGTTTTATATATATATATATATATATATATATATATATATATATATATATATATATATATATATATATATATATAAAACAAATGCAAATTCAACCCAGAAATCACTGCTTGCATTTAATTTTTAGATATGATGACTGATTTCAAATATCATTCTAGTTGTTGTAGTTCGTGAGGGGAGCTATACGTGGGGTGTTCATCCCCCAACAACCCTTTTACGATGGTAGCAGCTGAAGGCAATCAGAATTTGTAGGCATCACTTGGGTATGGTGCAATCGCCTTTTTGATGTAAGAAAATTCATGTGCTAGGAGATGCGGCCATGGAGATGAGTTCATGATATATACACATCACAGGCAATCCTATATATATAAGTATTAATGTGCTAGATTAATTGGTGGAGTTGGCCATCCATGCAGAACATTAACTAAAACACTAAAAAAAAACTAATTTTGTTTTCAGTGATTCACTGTTTATGTAAATATATAAGCATGCTAGTGTATTTTTAAAATTAATTTATAGTAATTTAATGTTGTAGCCCAGTTAATTACAGATGATAAAAAGCCACAAGATCACGAGTTTAAATCTTGTAAATAACATTATTTTCCAACAATATTTTATGTTTATTTTTTATAGAATAAGGGGTGCCAAAAAAAAAAAATACAATAGGGCTAGACCCTCATATACTTGGCTGGCTACTGTGTGCCAGATAAGTTTCTGTTTTCCCCCCGTGTTTTTGTTTTACTCCAAAAAGAATTAATTAAATCCACTTATTTTATAGTTTTAATATGATTCCTAAATGTTATTATAAATTTTTATTTTAATTTTAATAATTGATCTATCAATTATTAATATTGTGATACAATAATAATAATAATAATATGAATAATAAATTATTCAAGAAAATATAATTCAATTTATATATATATATATATATATATATATATATATATAACTTGATTTTCTAACATTATATTTTAATCACACATAAAATATAAACATACTATTTTGATATTTATTTAAAATTGCTTTAATAATCATAAGATTTTTTCTAACAAAAATAATATTTCTAGCTAAAAATGATGTGTTCGCTAAGATTAATAAAAAAAATCCATAATTTTTTTTATCTTGATTGAAAAAAATCTAAACAATTATATTTTATAGTTTAATAAATATATTAAGATCTGGAATCATTTTTGCGTTTATTTTTTTATTTTTTTATTTTTTTTACCAGGGAGCACGAGTATAGAAACTAGTTTAAGCCATATGACATGTACTAGTAACAATTTTAGATTTTATATTCTGGTAGAAAGATTTAATATATAATTATTATACCAATTGAAAAAAATCACTGATTTCGAAAAAGAAAATATTAAACGAGATACCATGATTGCTATTACATTATAATAATTGAAGTACAATTATCACCCCGTAAATGAAAGGATAGATGAATTCATTAATTATACAAAAAGCAAAGAGGACAAGTGTTGTGGGGACTTCAAAAAAATTGGATTAATGGAAAGGGCAAGAGGTCAATATAATCAATTAGCAAGACGGGTTGAGAATAAATTTGAACTTAATTATTTCGGTTTATCATCATTTTTATTTTTTTAGATGCGAGAAAATCTTATTTTATTTTTAAAATATATTATATAGATTCAGGTGAAACTTGAAATTTATTATATAAATCACAAGTTTTTATATTATTACATTACGTCTCTGAGGGACGTATATCATCATTTCTTTCATCTAAAAGTCTTAATTGAGTGTCTTCTTATATCAAAGTAAACACATATTTTCATGGTGGCCAAGTCCTCTGTCAACCAAACAACTTAGAACGTAGCCGTGTGTATATCACATTTATAATAGTCAATTTCCATGTAAAAATGGTTCCAAGATTGGAGAGTCATCAGAAAGGATCAGTCTACATTCCTATGAGCACTTGCTGTGGACTTGACGAGCATGGCTCCAAGGGGTTGGCTTGTCGGGCAACTTGAATTAAAACCACTCACAACTCAATCAAAGGTTATTATTTCCTTCTTTTTTGTTTTTTCTTCTAAGTATCATTGTATAAACGTCGTTTATATCAAATCAATATTAAGTTAATCATTTTTTAAGGATAAGTCAACGTCAAATTACATTTAGTTTTGGATTAATTCTGTACCTCACTCTTTGAGCTCATCCATAACTCATGTATGATATTATTAGGGATAATAATTTAATCAAAATATGATAATTATTGATAGTAAAATTAAATGAATGAGTCTTTTGATAGTTATTTTATTTAATCGCTAGTAAATAAAATATATATATTTTTAAATCTTAAATAATAAATATTATTCAAATAATGAATAAAATATAAACACTTAAATTTCTTACTATTAAATGATGAATAAATCATAAATATATATAAAAACTCACGCATATACCAATGTTATCCCTAAATATCACATAGAAAAGAGAGGAGCTTCATAAGGATAAGAATCAAATACATGGCTTAAAGGATCAGAAGAAAAGCCCCTCACTACTCCACTTTGATGCTATGAATGATTATTGTTATTAAAGATATAATTTCTCGCCACCGACGGATAGATATTCTTTCATTTAACATCTTAATTTCTTAAATAAAAATAAGCAAAGATATTTATTCATTTAATATCTTATTTTCTTCTATATATATATATATATATAATTAAACGGTCATTTAAACCAGCTTATTTAAGCAGTATGCTATTAAACACAAGAAAGAAAAAACTCTATTTTTTTAATTGAAGCAAGAAGTAGGTAGGTTTCTACGTATCATCATTGACCTTTGGATCCGGTAAAACCTATTTGAGAATGTAGTGGATATTATTTTTTAAAGTGTATTTGTTTATATATATATTCGATATTAATATGTTGAAATAATAAATTATTAAAAAACTAATTTAATATTTTTTTAAAATGGTTCTTCGACAAGTTTGATAAACACGATAACATAAGTAATTAGTTGATGAAGTTATTTTCTTTTTTCCAACGCAACTAACATATATAAATTTGATACAAACGAGAGATTTAAATGATTGATAATACGAGAATAATGGAAAATGAATCATGTCACTTGCCGCTCGATTATACCATTAGCGTGATTCATGTGGAGGTAATACTGACATCAGAAGGGGCGAGGTCAGTTTTGTTCTCAACAATGGCGAGCATGCTAACCATATCAATTTGACGTCGAAGTTATAACGACACCTTGCTCTAGGAAATCCGGCATTTGTTTGGTCTAGCCACTAGATTAACAACAAAACCAAAATCGTGGTTGCCCAGTTGACTTGATTTCAATTTCTTCATCTCTCTTTCAAAATTAATGGCATGCAGTTTTGAAGGGGTGACGACCTAGCTTGAGATTGTATGTGGAAGCGCGCCAAACTCTGAGTTTAATACAGCCAGGAGGATTAAATCGTGGAAAGGCTTTAGGTCTCATAGCAAGGCCCTTTTTTTCTCCTTTTATGTGTCTGAATCGTTCTCGGCTATAACTATTGATTGTTTGAAATCTAACAGTTAATGGATGATCGACTGTTTTTCACGCGTAAGTTGTTCTAAATCTCCATCATTACTTTTTTGATTGATCTTTAACTACCGGTTGGAAAGACTTTGTTTCTAACTTGTTTAAAATGGCAATGGGTAAACCTTGACTTGACTAAGTTGCCGCTCTCGCCGCTCCTTTCCTCCTTTCTTGTTTTGGGTTAGGGTTAGGGTTGTTATACCCATGACTGGTGGGAGAAGCTTTTCATATGACGTGAAGAATCCTTGAATTGTCTTCACCCAAGCAGTGCACATCTGCTTGAAACAATCTCTTTGCGATCCAAGAAGAGTTGTTCTGGTGGGAAATTGAAGAAAATATGAATGGATCGGATTTGATGGGTTTATGGTTTGAGGATGATCATCATGATTTGGTTTTTATGAAAGCCTTGCAAATATCATCATAATTTATTAGAATTAAATAGTCAGAATGATGCATTAAGACTGGATATTTATCAGATTCACAAAAATCAAGTCATTATAAAGAAAAAAAACGGTTCAAGCCCGAGTAAGAAATATGGCTCCCATCATACACCCCAAGATGAACTTCAGGCCTGACTTTCGGGCTCAGGCATTCCAGGCCTATGCCGAATAGAAGCCTGATTTTTTAATTATCATTTAAACTGAATAATGTAGTTAGAAAAAAATAAGTTGGGTCTGGATAAGGCATGATGATGATGATAAAGAGATAATAAAACTATAACAAGAAAGAAATATATCTATGGACTTGGGCCAGGGTGGGTTTTGATTCATTTGTCTTCGGTTTAGCACTCAGCCAGCCCCCTGGAAATGGCCCATTTTAGAGAGTTTAAATTGAAATCCATTGTCAGAATCTCAGGCGAAATGTTAGCTCCAAAAGAGTCCTATCTCAAAATTACTCTGAAAATTCCTGGCTACAACATATAGAATCGGACAGAACTAAACTAATCTATCACCTTTCATTGTTCTTCAGCATATAGTGAGTACAAAACAAGGACAATATAATTTATTTATCTTTTTTGTTCTTTTAGAAGGAACTTCAAAAAATATGGACCTACAGTACATTTCTACTCCTCGAACATTTCACCTGATGCCTTGCAGTGTCTTTTTTCAAGATTCCTCTGGCTGTCAATACTTTAATCCAGTGGTCAATCCTTGTGCAGCAGTTGAATTACTTGGTACCGATAATTTTTATGCAGATCGATGGCATTTGGCCTATTCTAGCAATCGTGTCTTTATAAATCTGTACTCATCCTTTACGACTTCTCCAAAGACCTCAGTTTTTGTTGTGTTTGGCACTGAAACTAGTTAAAAATGTGGACAGTTGTGCTGTGTGCTCTAGCTGTGCTTGCTGTATACTACACTCACTGGTTTAACAAATGGAGGAACCCACCATGCAGTGGAGTTCTGCCTCCAGGTTCCATGGGGTTGCCAATCATCGGAGAGACTCTTGAATTGATTATTCCAAGTTATTCTCTTGATCTTCACCCTTTCATCAAGAAAAGAATTCAAAGGTAAGAACACTAGCATTCAGCCGTCTTGTAAGTTCTTTCCTTCAAGTGATACATTGCTCAAAACTATTCGCTATACAATATTTCCCCTTTTCCAGGTTCGGACCGATTTTTCGAACAAACATCCTTGGACGACCTGCTGTGGTGTCTGCTGATCCTGAAATCAACAATTACATCTTTCAAAATGAAGGGAAGTTGGTTGAGATGTGGTATTTGGACTCATTCTCTAAGCTTTTCGCACAAAGTGGTGAATCTAGGACTAATGCTTTCGGTATCATTCACAAGTATGCAAGAAGCCTGACTCTGACTCATTTCGGTTCTGAGAGCCTCAAGGAAAGGCTGCTTCCTCAAATTGAAAACATTGTTAGCATGTCCTTGCAAATGTGGTCAAGCAACGGATCGATCGATGTCAAACCAGCTGTTTCAATTGTAAATTCCAAGCTCACTAATAGACGCCGATCACTTCTAACAAATTCATTTTTCATGCTGTTTTAAAATTTTCCTGTCACTGCAGATGGTTTGTGACTTTACCGCCAAACAACTTTTTAGCTATGATGCAGACAACTCGTCGGACAAGATAAGCGAAAAGTTTACCAAGGTCATAGACGCTTTCATGTGCTTGCCCTTGAATATCCCCGGCACAACATACCACAAATGTTTAAAGGTAAATAAATAAAAATAAAAGGTACTTGAAAATAAGATTCGAAGGATCAATCAATTTTTATATCTTAACATTCATTGCTCAGGAAAAAGATAGCACGCTGAACATATTGAGGAAGACACTGAAGGAAAGGATGAATTCACCAGCCGAACCGCGGCGAGGAGATTTTCTTGATCAAGTCATAGCTGACATGGATAAAGAGAAGTTCTTGACTGAGGATTTTATTGTCAATCTGATCTTTGGAATCTTATTCGCCAGTTTTGAGTCTATTTCAGCAGCGCTGACACTAGCCCTGAAGTTAATTGGAGATCACCCGTCAGTGCTAGAGGAGCTGACAGTGAGTCTATGCAATTCGTATTGACAAACCTCCCAGTTAACTTCAGAAATTTAACTTGACATTTCTAATCAACTTTATCAGGCTGAGCATGAATCAATTCTGAGGAGGAGGGAAAATCTGGATTCCCCACTAACATGGGCAGAGTATAACTCCATGACTTTTACACTTCAGGTCTGTGCTGTAATCTCATTACTTTTTGACTTTTACACTTCAGGTCTGTGCTGTAATCTCGTTACTTTTTTACTTTAAGTGAGTTTGATTTGTTGCAATAATTTGATTTGTTGCAATAATCTCATAAAACTTGATTAATCCTCTGAAATCACAGGTTATCAATGAAACGCTTAGGTTGGGAAACGTCGCCCCCGGTTTGCTACGAAGATCATTGCAAGATATACAAGTGAAAGGTAAATATGTTCTTAATGAGATTTAATCTCTTCTTAATTTCTTAATGCGTAATGGTATGGTCAGGTTTTTTTATGAAATGTGGGTCGTATTTCAGGCTATACAATTCCTGCCGGTTGGGTTATCATGGTTGTAAATTCTGCCCTTCATTTAAATCCTACTACATTCAAGGTCCCACTTGAGTTCAACCCCTGGAGATGGAAAGTACGCAATTCCACAACGAAACAAATTTTGCAAAATGCAAATTATTATTCGTTAGACTTATATTTGTTAATGTTTAATGGAATGTAGGAATTTGATTCATATGCTGTTTCTAAGAACTTAATGCCTTTCGGTGGAGGAAGGAGACAATGTGCAGGATCAGAATTCACTAAATTGTTAATGGCAATCTTCCTTCACAAATTAGTCACCAAGTACAGGTAATTAAGTCTTAGCTTATATATATATAATCTGTACATGAGCATATATGTATAAATATATATGCTCATGTACAGATATGTTGGATGAAGATTGCCAGTGGCTTTCTGAATTTGAATTCTGATAGGTGGGATATAATCAAGCAAGGAAACATTGGTAGAAATCCAATTCTGGGATTTGGAGATGGCATCCACATTAGTTTCTCACCGAAGGACTATTGATCATAGACATGTGTTATATTTCATTATTCAGTGTTGCGGTTAACTATATATGTCTTTCAATAAGTATCTTATGTCTCATCTTTTGAGAAATGTTTTAACCTAGTTTCATTTTACATGCATGCAAAATGTTTGCCAGTTCCATAATATATACAAACATATATATACGCACACGCAATCCTTCGTATATTGACATATTTCAACATTAAGCAGCTCCTTTTTTCTCCAGGTTCC
Organism: Salix dunnii; assembly: GCA_015731905.1. NCBI lineage: Eukaryota > Viridiplantae > Streptophyta > Magnoliopsida > Malpighiales > Salicaceae > Salix > Salix dunnii. The sequence goes on along the minus strand of CM027667.1, from coordinate 9,457,177 downwards.
TAATACGGCCTCTAATGTTCCAATTCAAATAACGCTATCCTTCGACTATCAAAGATGTTTAAATCGTACTCTTCCATGCACCTTCATTACCATAGGCCCGGCATCGAGTATATGCAGCTTGGCCCTTTGGCACTCCTGCTTCTTAGCTTCTAGTTTCTAGCACAGATACTTATGCTTGGCTCATCGAGTTAATTCGATTCAAAACAATGGAATAAACTTGATTTTTTCCCCATATTAAATCAATGGTTTTTTTAGGGTTTTAAAAATTAATAACTTGGATTTATTTGTATCAACTAGGCTTCTCTCTCCTTAGCTCTTTGGGGGTATTTAACATCGTGTTTCAATTTTTTTTTAATTTTTTATTTAAAATTAATATTTTTAGTGTTTTATATTATTTTGATGTGATGATATCAAATATAATTTTTAAAAAATAAAAAAATATATTATTTTGATATATTTTTTTTAAAAGAAAAACACTTTAAAAAACAATTATAATTATAATTCCAAACTGATATTTACACGCTGGCACATTTTTTTGACCTGGCTTGTTTATGGAAGTGGAAGTTATCAAATTTTACAAGGAAATCATACGTGGACCTGAGGTCAATCGTGTACGTTGCTGTCATAAAATAATTTTTTTAAAAAAATATTATAATTAATTAAATGAGGTCTTAATTATTAATATCTGGGGAGGAATTTCTAGGAATATTCTAGGTGAAAAATCCAAAAAATAATAAAAGTGAAAAAAAATAATATATATATATATATATAAACTTGTCGCACAATTTCATTAAAATTCAAATGTATAGGGTAGGATATTATATGAGAATAAAATAAAACACAAACCTTTTCTTCTGTTTGAAAAACAATCCTTAAGATTTGAATCAAGCAAAAACAGATTAGTCATTCTTGTCAACATCCTACACGGTGATGGCTTAAACCAGATAAAAAATAGAGCCATCAGCTGCCGTACGTTAAGCAACTTGTTTTTGTCAACAAATAGAAAGGTGCGTTCAAGTTTGGTGAACCTGTCAATTTCTAAGTTTTTATTTGTTTCCTGTCCGCCAAATTTTTTTTTTGTTTTTTTGTTGAATCTTCCGAACATAAAGTTACTTCACCGATTCGGTGAATCGGGATATTTAGCGAGATATTTATAATAAATCTTGATTTTGAGTTATAATGTGAATTTTTTATAAAAAATTAAAATGATAAAGATTTTATTTTTTTATATGGATCTATAAAATGTATTTTCTGAAAAGAAATATTTTCTTAAATCTAAAAAAAAAATGTTTATTGGGTGTTTTTGTTTTAAAATAAATTGGATAAGTGAAACAAGTTTATTTACTGATATAATTTTTAATATAATCATTGAAATCAAGAACTATAGGAGTATATTTTCTGTAGGGCAATTGAGGCTGCTTTCATACTCAAGGTGGTTTTTCATGTTATTTTTATCTTTAACTTAGTCTAGGAGTTAGCCTTATAAATATTTAGAGTTTAATATAAAAGGTAGATGTTATTTTAAAAAGCTATAAAATAATATTTAAAATAGTATAAATATGAATTTGTTTCTGGTACGTACACTCTAATAATAGAAAAAAAAATCATTTGAAAAGCGACGGGTTCCTTCCTATTTTGCATCCACACCGATTTTACATCTATTCTAGATAGATAGAGAGATAGAGAGATGATAGTTATCCAATTTTTAGCTGTTCATTAAAACAGAGAAAAGTACAAAAAGATATAAATTTTGTGGACTAAATTTCACCCCCCCCTTTCACCCCCCCCCCCCCCCCCCCCCAAGACTAGCTGCTGTCGGAAAGAAGAAGAAAAGCAATGGAGAAACAGGTAGCAATTATTGGAGCTGGTATTAGTGGCCTTCTTGCGTGTAAATACACGGTCTCAAAAGGTTTTAATCCAATTGTTTTTGAAGCGAGAAACAGCATAGGAGGAGTTTGGATTAATACAGTAGAGACTACAAAGCTGCAAACTCCAAAACCAGCATTTCAGTTCTCAGATTTTCCTTGGCCAGATTCAGTCTCGGAACTCTTTCCAAGCCAGAATCAAGTTTTGGATTACCTGCAGTCATATGCGCATCATTTTGACCTGCTTAAGCACATTAAGTTCAGTACCAAAGTTCTTGGCATCAAGTATCAAGGCGCGTCCGATGAAGAGATGCAGTCATGGAGCTTGTGGGGCGGGAATGGGGAGCCCTTCAGCTCAAGAGGGAAATGGATAGTTGAAGCTCAGGACACACAGAACCTTTCAACTGAGGTATGCCTCCTATCCACTATGTAAGAGATAGTTACATTAGTATTTTTCGTGGGATAAGATCGAAGTGCATGGTTTCGGGAAGTTTTGATCAAGTGATTGTAATTCAGTCACGCTCTTTCCAAAACCTTGTGATCCTAATTAATATTTAGTCAAAACACAGGTTTACCAAGTGGACTTTGTGATCCTTTGCGTTGGACGATTCAGTGATGTTCCCAACATTCCTGAATTCCCTCCTGACAAGGGCCCGGAAGCATTCCATAGTGACGTGATACATTCTATGGACTATGCCAACATGGATTATGAAAGTGCTAGAGATTTTGTGAGAGGCAGGCGAGTTACTGTCGTGGGGTTCCAAAAATTTGCAATGGACATTGCAATGGAGTGCTCTACAGCAAATGGTAGCAAAAATAGTACGAGTTTTATTGAGATTTGGCACAGAAATTTTGTATCTTATGGTCACTATTATGTTTATATATGCAGGGGTTGAACATCCTTGCAGAGTTCTATACAGGACTGAACATTGGAACATCCCTGATTACCTTCCATGGGGAGTGCCCTTACCTTATTTGTATCTCAACCGCTTCTCGGAGCTCATGGTTCATAAACCTGGTGAAGGGTTCCTACTCAGTCTACTGGCAACAATTCTTGCACCTCTGGTAAATTTCCCTTTGATTTATACCATAAAGATTGTTTTCCTAGTGGACTGATTTATCTGCAATAAGTTCACAGAGAGTGGCATTTTCAAAGTTCGTCGAAAGCGATGTCAAGAAGAAGCTCCGTTTGGCAAAGTTTGGAATGGTTCCGAAGCATAGTTTTATTCAAGAACTTAATTCTTGTTTGATTGCAACAGTTCCACATGGATTCTATGATAAAGTTGAAGAGGGAAGCATCATACTGAAGAAAGCTCCCAGTTTTAGCTTCTGCAAAGAAGGCATTAAAGTCCAAGGCGAGGATACACCACTAGAGACCGACTTGGTCATATTGGCTACAGGATTTAAAGGTGAGGAGAAGCTCAAATACATTTTTGAGTCCAAAACATTTCAAGATCGCATACTTGGGTCCCCTGATGCAGCGGTTCCTCCCTACAGGTCACTGTAGTTTTTCCCTTTCCTCTCTTACAGGACTAAATTGTTATACCTGTAAAACAGGATAAATCGGTAAGTTTCATGATGTGTAAATTGTACAAGGACCAATATTTATTAGGGAGTTTTTATTCTACAGGGAATGCATTCATCCGAGAATCCCACAGCTTGCAGTGATTGGATTCTCGGAGAGTGTTGCAAACTTGTACACCTCAGAAATGAGATGCCGGTGGATAGCAGAGCTTCTTGATAGCACATTCAAGTTACCTAGCATAAGGGAGATGGGAAAAGATGCTGCAAAATGGGACCAATATCTGAAGCGATATTCTGGTCGGTATTACCGCAGATCATGCATCGGTGCCCTTCATATATGGTATAATGATCAGCTGTGTAAAGACATGGGATGGAACCCAAAGAGAAAGAAGGGATTCTTTGCTGAATTGTTTGAGCCGTACGGACCTGCGGATTATGTCTCACCTTAAAGACATGGAAAGGCCTTGGCATGCAGAATGGATACAGCAGTGTATCTTGAGCATTTTACAAAGTAGTTTGCATATGAACTATTGTGTTAAGGTGTGTTTAGTATTGCTTTTGTTATTGTGTTGAGGTTTTAAAAAAATAGTTTCATGAAAAGCATTTTAGCTGGAATTCAAAATAATTTTTAAAGTGTTTGATTAAAATTATGGTTGAGTTTGGAGTTAATGAAAAGCAATTTCAAGTGTTTGGTTACCAAACTTTTCATATTGCTTTCAACTTGTGAAATTATTTTAAAATGTGTGTGTGTGTGTGTGTGTGTGTCTATGTATTGTTTTTATTCTTCCATTAAACTACTTGTAAATTCATCACGAACTATGAATCCATACGTGAAGATCTCTGCAATTCCGGGATAACATGTAGTAAATATCATTTGAAACAAAATTAGGACTGCAAAACCCATATTATTCCACTCCCTCTCTCTATCCAAAAAACCCCACCATCAACCGCCACCACCATAGCTTAACCCCTCCACCACCACCCTCCCCCACCTTCTCCTCAAGCTGTAGTGTTAGGGAAAAAATCTAAGTCAGTTCAATCCACTCACACTAAAAGAGGAGAGCGTTATTGCAAGGTATAAACAAGAACCAAGATGGAGAACTTTATTACTGTTTGAATCTTTGCACCAAACAACCTAAATGGTCATAGTAGTGGTAATCTCAGTGGCTTGCACTCGAACATTTAAAAATGTCCAACCATTATTTCTAGGGAGTTTTAGGTTAACTTCGGGTTGATTTGGGTATTGATATACGGATGCAATTTGGTTGGAAAATGGATTGATTTGGGAAGATTTTGTGTCTCTTTTTTTTGGGTTAATTCGATTACGATGTCAGGTTGATTTCTTGGTAGATCTTCAGGTAGTTGGCCACTGGAATTCATGGTCGTGGATGGTTGTTTGTTGAGTGGTAAATCTGGTTAAAGTGGCACAGCTGGGTTGATGGTAGGAGTATGTGCTTGTAGACAATGAACATGGGGAAGATGAAGGACTGTTTATTTAGAATCAGTTTATTTGTTGCTTTTCATAAATCGGCATTTCATCGATTTTTAAAGGTGTGACTCGTCGAAAATTATCTATTTTTTTTTTATCAAACACTAAAACACTAACTTATTTTCAATCTCTAATTACATCACAGTATCAAACACTTTTTAAAAATCTCTAAATAAAGTCATCTTTTTAAATAGATTGATTAATGTCCTTTTAGAAACTGATCATTACCGTACGAAGAACACCATGAACAGCATTTAAAATGTCCTCTTCTTTTTTCTCTCAGTTTCTAAGGAACAACAGGACTGGATATCTGTAATCCCATTCGCGATTCATTGTTTCCTTGTATGCTTTGCAGGATAGATTACTGCATTATGTGTTGATGGTATTGTATTTAAAGGATCGGTAACTTCTGTACGCAATGACCCCTTTACAGCTCACCCAAAAAAAGTACTAATATAATCCACGTTAATGATCAAACATTAAATTTAACCATTTTTTGTGGCCTTACAGAAGTCAATCGAGAATATTACAGGGCTCATACTGTGTGATTTGTAAAGGGTTGTTTTACATTGTATTTTAAAAGTTTTTAAAAAAAAAATAAAAAATTATTTTTCACTTTAAATTAAAAAAAATATTTTTAGAATATTTTTATCATCACAAAAAATCAACCCAATATTTAACCTAATAAGTCATTTCCTGGCCAAGTCAAAACCTGATTTAATATTTACAAAACATTATTTTAATTAACTCATCTAATTGTTTCAAGTTTCATTCTATTTTGACCAAAATATTTTATATCAGTTAAAACATAAGATAAAATATTATTTTATCAAATACTGGCCGAAACATTTAGACCTGTCTAACCTACCTCGTAGCACGGTAGGGTATTCACAAAGAGTCAACCCAACATTTAACCTAATAAGTCATTTCGTGGCCAAGTCAAAACCTGATTTAATATTTACAAAACATTATTTTAATTAACTCATCTAACTGTTTCAAGTTTAATTTCATTTTGACTGAAACATTTCATTTCAGCTAAAAAATATAAGATAAAATATTATTTTTATCTCGATTTAAATTCCAATTCATTCTAGATTTTTCAGTCAAATACTGGCCGAAACATTCTAGTCTTGTTCCGTCCATTTCATTTTGACAAAATAGTATTTTTAAAAAAATAATATATAATTTTATAATAGCAATCATATCTCTTAATCCGACTATTAAATTAAAATAAAATTTTACTAGGAATCTTGATATATTTATATATATTATGTTAAAATTTAAGAATAATCAAAGAATATAATAACCTTACAAGATTAATAACATTCTAGTAATATTATACATGTTCAGAATTTTATCTAGAAAAATCATTTTATTATCTTTTTAAATAAAATTACACCATTCTAAATAATTTTATTTTTAAATTTGAATTTGAACTAAATTTTTTTAATTAATATATTTAATTATATACATGCACATATAAATAGTACAATTCTAAAACAGCATGTCAAATCACTCTAGATCCAAATTATTCCAATTAAAAACAAAACAACCAAAACAGTATAGACAGGCTTGCTTTAACCAGATCGTACTACACTTACAAGCACCAGAAACAAGAATCTCGTTCATTACAACACTTGAAAGCGCTGAAAACAAGATTCTAAATTTATACTCTTTTTTTTTTTTTTTTGTGTGTGTGTGTGTGAATAACCTGATTAAAAATCGTCGACTAACTAAATATCTTCTACAAGATGGGGGTCTTTTTCCAGCTCTGTTCATTACAACCAAAATTTGTTGACCAGCTAAAAGAGAATACATAATAGCCTCGGGAGCCAGCTGAAAAAAATTTCTCAAGCTGTGTGCTTGTTACTCCAACTATCCAGCGATTGATTGGAGTTTGTTCCAAGCTCAATTAGCAAGCTAGAAAAGAAATGGTTAAATCCGAAACAAAGCATTGAATTGCAAGAAAAATAAATCAGATGAAAATAACCAATTATCTCCTACCCAGCAGGTGCTTGATTTGAATGTTTTTTTTTTTTTTACTTTTTATACTAAAACTTCTTGATCATCAGTGAGATGAAAGAGCCTAAAAGCTTTCGAGATTCGACATTGTTGTATCTGATCATCGATGAATGAAGGTTAGGATAAACAAACATAACAACTACGAGTCAAAATTGCTATTCAATTTGGTTCTTAAACCAGCAGTGTAAACCAATGACCTTCACACTAATAAAGAAGCAAGCGATGTTGTTCTACCCTGTCTCGTAACTCTTAAATATCACCTGCACTACCTGGAAAATTAAACCAACATCTGAAGCTCTATTTTTGTCCTCCCTTTTTCTAAATGTACATTGCCTTTCTGAAGGCTAAATTGCCTGGTTAATCATTTCTGGCGAAATTAAGTCCAACGGAAATCAAAACTAAGCAAGTAAATAATTACAGCTAGGGGAAATTAAACAGGAAAAAGGGTTACCCGTATCCTGAACATTAACCAACCTGGACAGCCTCTAAATCCTTGTGCAAGAACCACCATGGACCAGATTTAGATAGTAATCTATAAACACAAATAAATACACAGTAAGGATGAAGAAACATGTATATGAACAGTAATCTAAAAACTCAAAAAAATACACAGTAAGGATGAAGAAACATTTATATGAGTATATGGAAAAATGGCACTGAACGGAAACGTGCTTTTTGGGCACAAGCATAGGATAGGTTTGAAGACAACTACAAGATCATGAAAGCAAAAAAAAAAAAGAGTTTATCGTTCCAAAACCAAAACTGTAGCTGCAAACTCGGTCTTTGTTCATGGAAACAAAATGATTCACCAAATATCTTTCAACTCACCTCATACATCCTGCTGCTGTACGCAAGCCCATAAAGAGAGCCAAACCAGACCAAACTCCAGGGAGCCCCATAACTGGTGGAGCATAAAGCAAAAAGGCAGATGATACTAATCCAACCAACATCTGCAGATAATTTACCAGGAAGAAGATTAACCCAAAATATGTGTGTTCAGGGAAAGAAAAGGAAATTACAGAGTTGCAGCTTACCATGGATTTCGCTGCATATGGAAAGTCAGAAACACCATAATGGAGACCATCAAAAATAAAAGCCAAGGCATTGATAGGTTGGCTAGCACTAACAAACTGAAAAATTTTGAAATCAAATTACTGCAAATATGCTTCATTCAGACAAATAAAACCATATAGGAACTGCAAGAAACACCAATATAGACAGGCACACATACCAATATCCCAGTTCTCACAATTCTTAATACATCAGCGTCCTTGGTAAACAAGGTGGCTACGGAACCAAAAGATACACCAAGAATCACAGCCAAGAAAACACCCACAACTAGTCCAACCTAGGAAAACATGTGCATTGAGCTATGAGCAAATTGAAAAAAAGTTATCCCAAGGTATAAACACAGAACACAGTAGAAAGGCCAGGAAAGCCCACCTTTAAAACAAAGTTTGTGATTTCTTTCACAGTCGTGTAGTCACCTTTTGATGAGTAGCTTGCAATTAGAGCCTACAAAACAGATAAACCAGGCATCAAAAATTAAAGAAATAATTTGTTGAATCACTGGTTAGATATTTGTTGTAGGAGGGAACTAGAAATTACAGAAATGTCAAATGGAAGTTCACATCAACTTTTTGTAAATGCAAAACTTCCATATGCACAATAGGGAATTAGTTCATAAGCAATTCTTTTGGAAACAGATATTCCTTTTAGTACTAACCGATCAGCTATGCTTCTGTTATTAAATGGGTGTCTTGCTATAAACACAAATACATGTCCAGATGATTGCAAATCAAATGAATCTATACTGCTTCACCCATTCTTAGAAATTTAAAAAAGAAAAAGAGGAACTTCTTTTAGGGGAAAATAGGAGCTAAAATGGATAGTAGAGAATAAACATGTAGAGAAAAGTTGCGGTGATATGTACCTGACCAGATGCAGCGAGTGCATCTGTGAGGAGAGATACAGCCAACCATATCTGCATACATATCTGATGTGCAGCCATTGCTACCACACCTTGTCGTGCTGCCATTGATGTTGCCAATGTCATGGTCATTAAAACAGCAAGAGTTCTTCCAATAAGAAAGCCACCTATAAGATAAAAAGGAACCTCAGCAAAACAAGATAAAATTATAGTAATATACAGACATGAAGTAGAGAGCAGTAAACATCTTAACTCAATAGTAGTTGACGTCTCATTTGGTTAGTTCCTTTATATTAATTTAAGGAAAAAACTCACCTGATTTCATGTAGACGCCAAATTGGAGTTCTCCAATCTTTGGTGGTAATAATATAACCCTCTTGTTTAGTTGCCAAATCATCAAAATAGTAACAAGGTATCTAGAACATAAAATATCAATTATTGTTAAACATGTATCAAAATACCATAACCAATGAAGAATATCAATGCTTGAAGAGCATAGAGAACATACTGTGACACTACTGTGGAAATAGCCGCTCCGGTCACACCCAGCTTAAGATAATACATGAGTGTGGGAAATAAAAATATAGCTGATAAATTGCCCAAACCTGAATGTGGAAGAACTACATTAACAATTGGAAGAGAAAGAAAAGAGCACGTCATTCTAGATAACTGCTGAAACAGTGAAAAGAAAGAGATGAGAACAAGTAATAATATCCTTCCAAGCATTCATCATAAGAATTTCTCTTCCCCTCCATCCAGTTAAAGTGCCACAGATTAAATAAAGATTTTGCGAGAAAATCAAAAGTGAAATTACACGCTTACCAAGACAAAAAACAGGGGTTTTAGTATCCTTGAAGCCACGAAAAATGCCTTGTAGAGCCAAGGAGACTACAACAGCAGGAGCACCAAAGGCTCTCAGTGAAAGAAATCGTTCTGCAGGAATGCGCATTGGTGAATCCTGTTCAGAATATCATAAATCTGGACCATAAATGATCGATCTCATAATGTACAAATGGAGGTAACATGATAAATCACTAGTTTTAGTGAGTCTTAATAGGAGGGGCTCGAGATGGGTTCTGAGAAAGATGCTTATAATTAAACAAAATGTCACTTGAATTTAGTTTATTTAAAGCTTACCACTGTTATACCCATCAATTTAAGAAATGATCCGCATCCCAGAGACAAAGCTACAGCCTCAAAGATTCCAATCCCAATAGCTAATAGTAAGGCAGTGGACACAGAGGATAGTTGCTTTCTTTCAACCACCCCAATAGGTTTACCATTGGTACTGTTTTCTTCCTGAATGCCCCTTTCTGTAAGACAAGCCATCCATATAAATATAATCATATACAATCATCAGCCAGTACTTGCTGTACAGTGATGAGGCCCGTGTTCAAAATGGAAATCATAAAATCAAGAGCAGGTATAAATTTTTACCTGAGGTAGTATCTTTGGTCGCATTCTTTGCAATATCTTCAGCAACAAAAGATGTGGCAACACTTAGAAGAGGAATATTGAATAGCTTTGATATATTGTTAAAGATCATAACAGAAACACCAGCAGAACCCAACTCTACAGGACCTAAGAAAGAAAGAGCAGGGAAAAAGTTAAATGGATCAGTAATCAGGGATGAAGAACCAGGTGAGAATAAATACATAAAGAAAGCTATAAATGCAAGGGCAGATCAATACCTAATCTGCCAATATAAGCTGTCTCCATCAACTGGGCAAAGGGATCAATAGCCTGTCCAGCCATTGCAGGCAAAGAAAGCATTATAAGCTCACGTTTGACATCTGAAGAATGTGGTCGATTGATTGGGACCCCGGTTGACTGGCTGCAACAAAATTAAGAAAACAAATACCAGCAAATATGAATAATCCTAAAACTTCCAAAGGAACATTACTAATCCTAGAAGGCAGAAAGCATGGTAGTTAGTTTTATTTCACGGAAATAAAATGTGATTTTCAATGCTTCTTTAATTTTGATGATATTTGTAACCTACGATGAATGATTATAACTAATTTGTCCTCAGTACAAAAGAAAAGGAAAGTACAAAATATCTTGCTTCAAAAAGTTCCAAGTATTCTACAACAAGGACATTCTAAAACCAACTAACTTGCAGACTTTTACAGCATCATCAATCATGAAACCCCACAAACAACTACTGCATTAAAGAATCTCTTCATATTCAACAAAAATAACTAATCAAACTAATCAAAAGATGGAATTTTGATCTTACATTTCTTCATCTCTCGAGCCATTAACAATTTTGCGCTCTTCTTCTTCTAAAACTAATCTCTCCTGCACATCAGTGGAATCCACATCATACCCAGAACTTGACTGGCTATAAACCACCCCAAACCCCGTCTTCCTGCGTCTGGTCACAAGAGGAAACAAAGAAGTCATCTTCTCAGCATACAAATGACACTTTCTCGACGCAACATCTCCGCCTCCCAAACTTTTAGGAACTTCATTTCGATTCGGCAGACAAAGGTGCATCTTTCCTTTAGTTAATTTACTCTGTTCACCACTACTTCTACTTGTCAATCCACTACACAGTGCAATGCCACTGAATTGTCGAGTACTAGCCATTGTCAGCAAATTAATTCTTCCTCTAAACTTCAGTAATAGATGATTAACTCCTCTATATCACTGCAACAGCAAGAAGACAAATATGACTACCGAATTTAAAAAAAAAAAACACGTAGCTCTTATTTTCCATTCAAAAGTAATATAATTCTGAAATCTATCAAAAAAAAAAAAAAACAAGATTCTAACTAGGTATATGAAAACAAAAACAGAGTACAGAAAAACAAAGATGGAGTGCAAAAATCAAAATGATCAAGGAAATGGAATTATACACAAAAGAGCACAAAGAAACTAACTTTTCCCCATAGAATTAAATAAAGAAAGGGAAATTGATTTAAAAAGTGAAAATTTGGAGAAATATTTCTTTGGTTTCGACCAAGAAGATAAGAGAGGAAGTGATGGAGAATGAAAGAATAACAAGAAAAGAAAGGCCGATGAGAGAAAAGGCTACCCTTTCTAGTTAGGGTTTTTTGGGCTCTTTTTAAGAGATAAAAATACAAGGGAAGACATCCTTAACAACTTACGAGGTTTCTCAACGTCGCCATGACCGAAGTGCCTGCCACCCTGTCTTATGTTCTGAAAACTGAACTGGAACTTACGAAAAGATCGGTGTTTAAATACTATAACATAGTGACCGTACTAGCTCAGCTGTTGCTCTTTTATGGGCTTTTTTTTGGTTTACATGGGCTTTACTTAGGAATGATAATATGGCCCGCTATGTAGATACCTGTCCTGATAGATGTGTAACCTTATTCGAGGACTGACTCGGGACTGGGTCGGAGTCGTTGAATTATATATTGACAAACTCGGATTAATCTTTTTAATTAAAATAACATAGTTTTATTTTAAAAAATAATAATAATAGAGTCCATTTAGATTTGATTAGGTTAACTTAGATTTTAACGGATCAATATCTTCTTCTTTTTTTAATTTAACTTGAAACTCGTGATATTTAATTATAAATTTTTAAAATCAACTCCGTGAATTAATAATTTGCTTATAAATTTCTTGTTTCACTTATATAATTGTAAAATAATCAAATGGTAATTTAATATATTAATTAAATATTAAAATGATCGTATTTATTACACGTGAATTAATAACGTTTATAATACATAAATATTACAAAGAACAGAAAAACTCAACCCGAGCGATCCCATCCCTAAGCGTGGAGTGCAATACTACGGGCTCTTGAAGTAGTCTCTTCCTCTTCTTGTTGACTTTTAAGCAGTGGCAAAACCACCAGCTAATGCGTACTCAAACGAGCAGCAGCTAGTGATGATAAAAACAACTTTTGGTATTGATTCAGGTTTACAAAGAGATTCAAACGTTATATGATTTGTTAATGTTTCTCGTGTACCTGTTGAATATGTAGCGTTTGGTTTGGTTCGTGACTCAGAACAAAAAAGATAGATAACATTGCTAGAGAGCTATGGAACACAAGAGATGAAGTTACACCTTGAGCTAAGATTCAACTCTGTAAGGTGGAGAATCCTAAGCTAGCAATGCCTTCATCTTCATTTATTTGTTGAATAAATGATTACTCATATGACCCTCTATCCAGAAAATGTATTCTTACATCCCCGTAATAAACCAAAAAAAGAAAACAGAGAAGCACAGTTTCTTACTAATTAAAGAAGATATACAAGAAGCAGAATCAAGTGGATAGAGATGAACAAGTAGTTCCAGCTAAAACCAATCCTTGAAGCAAAATTGCCAGGACTTCCACCAGGAGCTGTTTTGTCAACCATCAAAAGACAACATAGTAAGTTCCCAATCATCACGGTAATCCAACCCTCAAAGAATAATAAATCAAGATGTTTGCTACTATACTTAACAGTGTTGCCAACTGTAGTAACTATACTTACGTGTAGTAACTGGACAGGTGGACTGTGTGGCAAGAGTTGTGAAGATGTTTTGGTCCTTGTTAAAACCAGCATAGGCACAGGTTGTGGTGTTGCAACTAGAAGCTGTAGTGTCGCCGACTGTTAACAAGCTAACTTCACATTGCATAGCAGGACAAGTTGACCAACTGGATGGTTTAATTCCGGACGGATCGCATTGTAATCTGGAGAGTAAGAGAAATTATACCAAATCAAGAATCCCCACAATATCACTTGAGTGAATAATTCAATACAGCAAAGCTATTTGCACATTAAACTTACGTCCAGTTGTTTGCAGCATCACACTTGCATTTCACACAATTGTTAGCAGTGAGGAAATAGGTGTTATTAGGAACAAGGAATGGATAATCCACTGAGTCTCCTCTCACCGAAGAATTGCAAGCTGTAAATTGGCATGACTAGAACATTATTAGTTCAGATAACTACAATAATGAATAACACAAACATTCGAGGACAACCACGAGATCAAGAAAGCAAAGTGCACTGTCAGAGAATTTTGTAGTCAATAATTCAGTCATGGTACATACACACGATAATCAGTCCAAAATGTATCCTGAAACCTAACATTAGGAAAACAATAATAAGCTCATGAGGATGAGCTGTTAAAAACTGCCATTCAATCTCCACCTTGAAATTCAAATGCACAAAAATACATTCCTAAATTATGCTAAGGTGGACATATCACTGCACATTTAATGTCAATGAGCCTGTAGGTTGTTGCTCAACTGGCATCTGTCCCGTGTACCCCTCTCCCTAAGAAGTCGCGGATTCGATCCTCTCCCTTGCTTTCCAAGGGATAGAGAGGAATATAGGAATCAAATATCCTTACAGCACAAAGAATCAAACCACAAAGCCATTGCACATTGCTTAGCACTATCAAAGGATTGATTCCCAGCAGAAGTGTGTGAATACATACTGCACAGGATGACGGGACATATCGTTTAGGAAACGAGGCCTCTTCGTTAACATAATGAACCAATAAGACTAACATGTCTATGAAACAAAGCACCCACAGATTATACTCTACATCTGCAGAACTGTGCACAGCTTAATCGGTGGGCTGGAAAGGTAGAAAACAAGCAAGGCGGGGGACCATACAAACTTCAATAAATTCACTGCTATTTGTTTGTAGATCATTCCAAGAAACACGGTGTGACATGATACCATTATTATAGGGTAACAGTAATGATTTGCCACTTTCTCTAACATTTTCAACTCAATACTGCTAGCAACAAAAGAAAAGAACACAAAATCTAAGGAATTTCCAGTTAGAAAGCAAAATTCAAATTTACTGCATGCCCACTTCTTCAACCACTTTCTTTTGAAAATTTTAAGCATCTAATAATGGTTGAGCCACTCAGAGCTACCTTAATGTTCTCCATCAAATATTTCCTCAACTTCTAAAAACGATTGAGATCATGAATAGTTTGGTTTTGACTAGATTAGAGACTAATAACGAAAGCTGTCACGAGAAAGCCTAAAAATCAAAATCAAATGATGCATCAAAAGACTGAAATTAGATTGAGTGGCCTCGGAGAGGCACATCAAGAACTTGACCAGCCAATAGAGAGCTGTCATTGGCAATCCCATTAAGCTTCATTAGTGCATTTCTACTAGTCCCATATTCTTGAGCAATCAACTCCAAAGAACTCCCATCTTCCACGACATGTCCATAATGGACCACTTTAACCCCATCAACATCATCACCGCTACAAGGCAAAGGAATTTACAGCTGCTGTCCAACCTCAATCAAATTACCGTCTTTTACATTATTAACAGCAGCAATTTCTTGGTATGTTACCAAACCTGAGAAAACTTATGCTGCTGTATGATAAAGCCCATCATCTTTTTGAACGGTGTAGATTGGTTGCTTGTTTGAGAGACCATTGTTGTTGATGCACAAGCAAGTGAATGGAATTTTGATGTGCTGTTTTGCAGGTATGGTGAAGTTTGGTGGCGTGGAGGGAGGGAAGTTGTTCGCGCCTAAGATATTGGAACGAAGGTTTTTGATGGGAGAGAGGGTTGTTGTGTTTGGAGAGATGTAGTCAATGAGGGAACGGCATGTGGAGGAAGAATTACATTTGAAGGTTTGGGATGAAGATTTTGTGGGGGTTGTAGAGAATAAGAGAAGGGTGAGAAGTAGAGGGGAGAAATGGAAACCCATTTAGGCAATGGTGTGAGTTCTTCAAAGTTGGATATGGGATGGAGTGGAAGGAGGGAGGAGGAGGGAGCGAACTGGTGGTTTTGTGGGCTTCGGTAAGAAAGACAAAAGACATTGATTGAAGTGAAAACTTTTTAGAGGATTTAGATTCCTGGATTTCCTGGATTAGATGTTCCTAGTTAAATGCCCGCGTTACGATGTGTATATAGTAAGATCGAAATAAATAATTTTTATAATTATTAAGATTAAAATATAATATTTTAATATTTGATATACTGAAATGGATCAATATCCTTTGTTATATTAACAGTAATATCGAAGTCTTAACTTCTAAAATTAGCATTATTATTACTTTCAAAACAATAAATATTATACAAAAAAAAATTTATGATGATAAAAAAACAGGTAATGAACTGACAATAAAATTAGCAAGAATTGAATGAGCGGGTAGAATTGATGTGGAATTGACAATGCTAAAACGTTACCAAAGATTGAAAGAACCTATTCTGGTAAATTGGAAGAGTGCTTATCCAGCAAAAATGGCCAAACTAGCAAAGCAAAATGCTCCATGAAAAGAAACTTCAAGAGAGTCTACATCTTTTATAAAATAAAAGAAGAAAAGGTTAAATGCTAACCTTCAAGAGGAACATCAAATGCAGTTGCTGCATAAAGTTCACTGTCATTAGCAATCCCGTTAAGCCTATAAAGTGTGTCATTAGTTGTCCCAAACATTTCCGCGATCTCTTCCACAGTGCTCCCTTCTTCCACCAAGTGTGCATAATGCACAACACTCTCGCCATCTACTTCTTCACAGCTACATGAAAGTGGGATCCAGAGCTTCTGGCCCACGTTGATCACATTAGGATTTTCTATCTGATTGACTTGCTGGATTCTTGGGTATTTAAGCAAGCCCATGAAGACTTTGTTTGCAATATAATACAGCGTATCATCTGGTTGGACTGTGTAAATTGGCATCTTGTTTGAGGCTCCTGTCCCATTAAAGCATATGCATGGGATCGGGATTCTTATTACTTGTTGCTCTCGGATCTCGTAGTTTGATGGGGTTGAGAGAGGAAGGTTGTTTGCTCCTAGAAGAGAGTGTCGGTTTTTGACACCAAAGAGTTTCTGGATGGAGGAGATGGAGGTGGTATTAGGGGACTTGTAGCCAACCAAAGAACGACATGTTTTTCCTTCTGTGCACTTGAATGATTGCTGGGCTACTGATATGGTGGTGAAAGAAGAGTAAAAGAGTAGACACAATAGAATTCTAGCAAACCCCATTTTGTCTAAATGCTCAACGTAGCAATTGGTGGAGGTGTGTTGCGCTTGTTTGAAATATATAAATTCAAACGTGGCTAGGAGAGGAATTTAAAAAGTGAGAACGAAGGGCCTGGTTTTCTGGGGAAGGTTAGGCTTGTTTTCATTTCTCTGTTGACTTTGACAATTTGGAGGAGACTTTGAGCTGCCCCAATTTCAGAGTTTTACCTTGGACACGGCAGTGTGTTCAAACGGAGAGATGTCGGCTTTCCTCCAACTGTAGTTCTATGCAGGGCCTACAGGGTGACAGGTCTGATGATAATCAAGAGGAAAACTTTAGATGGCCAGAAAGATGTGGCAGAGCAATCCTTTTAAGCTGCTCTGTTGCTGGCTATGTTTTTAACTTCCGATTATGCTCTCCTCCACTGCCACCTCTTTGGGTGGAGGCTTGACAAAAGGAAAATATATAGTGGATAGGAGGACAACACTAAGATGCTGAATGCTCGATGGCCTTTACTGCAACCACGCACTGAAGTTCCAAAATTTCTTCACCGCGTAGGAGATACGCTGGGTAATTTTTTACCAAGTCGTGTGCGGTCCGCAATTAAATAGTAATATAGTGAAGAACAACATGTGAACATTTGAATGTTGTTCTGGCTGTATTTTCCATCCTCGTGCTCGTTTTATACTAAACTTAGATGGTCGACGAGGTCATTATCAGTCCAATGAGTCCATTCTTGATTCCAGGCTCTTTTCCCGCGCATTAGCGTTTTTCTTATTACGTACGAGATTGCAAACATTTCTTACATGTAGATAATATTTTATATTTTCAATTTTTTTTTAGAATTACAGCATTGGTTAACTGGATACCGTGACATCCGATCAAACAATCCAAACTCGGTCCTGGGACGTCGGAAATTTTGGGTGCGGATGAAACGTTCTGTCCATACAAGGTTGTTCTTCTAAGGCTGAAAACCGAAGACACAACAGATCGACCATTGGAGATAATTAAGGGCAAAAAAAAAAGAAAAGAATACGAAAATTGTGATGTTTTGAGATAAAAAGAGAGAATAAATAGGAAAAGACAATAATGCCCTTAAAGACTTGGAAAAGAGGAGCCAATGAATAAAAAAGTAATTGAAGAAATAACTTGACAGCTATGAACTTTGGGAGAAAGAAGAGAGGGAGTTGAATTTGTGAGGAGAGTGCCGACAGTGAGAAGAAGAGTAGAAGGAAATGGAAAGGCTGTGGAGATTGTGTATTTGAGCTAAGGTACAGGGCTGGAAATATATTTGTAGTTATTTTATAAATTATTTTTTATTTAGAAATTCATTAAAATGATAGTTTTTATTTTTAAAAAATTTATTTTTGACATTAACACATCAAAATAATATAAAAACACCAAAAAAATTATTTAAAAACAAATAATTTTTTTCATAAACATTTTTGATAAACACTCCCAAACACCCTCTTAAACTTGAACCTGTGTAATTGATATTAGTGGCTTAAGATTTTGGGTTTTGTTGAAGTTTACAGTTGAATCTGTGATTTTATTGATTAATTGAAAATATGATTAAATGTGACGAATTGATTTATTACAGTGAGATCGGTGATGGGTTGATTTATTATAGGTTGATCATGTTGGGGCTTTGAGGTTTTTAGGTTAAAATTGAGATTTGTTATTTTCAGGGAAAATTGGTTTGGAATTCTTGACCAACTAGTCGACCGATACACTGGTTGACCTAACAATGAGGGAGGAATAATTCTTTTAGGTTAAATTAGTTTAAGTTATTTGTTTATTTTTTAAATACATAGAGTTATGGATTAGACCTAAGTTAAATATATTAGATAGATTATATGCTCTTTTCGAGTTGTGTTTTAATATGTATCATAGTTCATAGAGTTTTGTTTTGTTTATGTTCGAAAAAAGTTCATGTATAGGTACAAGTTCGTACAGGTATAAAATTCTAGAGGGAAACCTTGACCTTGACTATTTGTTAGTGAAAATATGAAACTCTGGAGAGGAACTTAACTATGTGCCGGTCATGACAAAATTGAAGACAGAAAATTTGAGCTAGCCACATAAGACTAGCCTTTTCATAACATTTTGGCGCATTTTCTGGGGTAAAACCAAGAAAGTGATAGATATGCAATTTCCTCAAAAGGTTGCTTCTCTCTAATACCCACAGCACAGCTGTCGATAAAAAACAAAAACAATTCTGCATGTGAACAATAAAATGGGAGCGTGGAGGCAATCTCTGGGATAAATACAAGTGAAAAAAAACTGCGGAATACACATTACTTCTCCTCCAGACTCCGTAGTACAGACTCAGCAAAGCTTTGTTGCCTGAAATGCAAAACGGGGAAGAGAGAAATTACTAACCAATTATATTTATTTTTAACCATGGGATTAAGTAATTAATGGCCGTAACAAGATAACGTGTGTCACCAACCATTCTCAGACATGCACAGCCAGCAGAATCAGGTTAATATAGAATATTATTGTCAAAAGATGCTCATACAAACCCTAAGAGAAACTTGGAATAACATTGATTGTCATAGGCTGGTGAGCGTCATCCTTACTGTTATATGTACTTGGAAATTATTTTGCCAGACATAATTAAAGCAGGTTATAAACATATTGTGATGCATATATACAAGACTAATAGCAGAGTCAAAATGTGTGATGATCGGGTGTTTCAAAGGCATAAAGGAAAAGAAAGGCAGTGAAGGGAGTTTGGCTTACTTGCGCTCTCTATGTTTCGGGCTAGGGCGAGAATATTTCAGATATCCATCCCAAGGAACTTTTTTCAGACCTGCTCGCGCAGATATAATGCCTCTAACCCTGCATAAATGCATTAAAAGTGATCTGAATGAACTTGTAGTTAAGAAATACACAGCACATTTGTCACTAATTTTCTTAAGAAAAAAAGTTGGGAAAAAAGGCCCCTTGCAAACAGCCAACACTCACTGTTTGTAGCTCAGAAGAAAGTAATTACCTCTCAGCAAACTCAATGGGAGTCTCTCCAGATCTCAGATTTTGGGGCTCCAAGTACCACACATCACAAACAACAGCCCAGGATGTCATCAGCTGCAGCAGATGCGTTGTGAAGGACTGCCTGCAAATGAGACAATTAATCATGTTTCTCAACCATAAAAACACCCCACCTCCTCACATTTTGAAAAGCTTCTTACTTTCGGCTGTTCCAAAAGGCATCAACAAAAATTTTATTGTACTTGATTGCAATTGGACATACAGTAGAATCTAGTTCAAACGCACCCTGCACATCATCAAACAATAGAAATTAAAGAAACATTCATTACAAGCTTAAGGAAACAATAAGTTTTATGTTGAATATTCATACCTTCTTAAACATCACGGTGTAGTGGTTATTTACACAAGTTCCTTCAGGAAATATGAGAAGAGGGTTATTATCAGCTCCCTGAACATGATCCCTTAATCTGAAAAATACAACATCATATAATCATGATGCAAACATCATTTTCATCAACAATAATTTTACCAACAGAATTTACACTTACTTCTTTGCTACAATTTCACGATCTTTTGCCTCTGAACGATGGAACCAGATACATCCTACACTCTCTAATATTGTACTTTGCAAAAGTCCTGCATTGAGAGCAATCATATATCCATTCAATTTAATAAACACACTAAGCCAGACCACGTGACAATCATTTCAGCTTGTCCACCACAGTACTTACTATCTATGAGCAAACACCAGAAGGAACTTAAAACAAAATAACTAGGATACGACCTGGGGTTTCACAATTTCTTCATTCAAAATTAAAGCACAAATTACTTGTGGGATATTATCAGTTACACATAATTCAGGGATCATTCGATATTTGTTGATGGACATATAATTCAGGGCTTCACTGCCAATTGGATAAAATATCTGAAATACATATGAAGTCAGTTCTCACTTACCAACCCAACCAGGGTGTTTCTGCATGATCACAGCAAATGGTGTCATCTGTTCTAAGATGATGAAATCAATCATGGAAGTATGGTTAGCCACAAAAACCTGTGCAGCCCATGAAAAGCAAGTTAATGTCTCATATCATCGAAGGGTTAACAAAGTATTAAACATGTCTTAGACATAAATACATCCAACAAAATGTTTAAACTATACTGAACCTGTTTAGGCCGCCTGCTAGGTCGTGGTCCATGGTACTTGACAACTCCAGTCCATGATGCAACAAAAAACATGCAAATTACCTCCACCAAACTCCTCTGAGAATAGATTAACATAAGGAATAAGTTCAGCCTGTTTGTAACAACCACTTGTAGAGAAATTTAGAGCTTTCAGGTATAGGAAAAACAAAGTTTTCACAAATGTGTTCTATATACATAGGATAGAGCAAAAGCTTTGACAAATTAATTACTGACACCTCTATCTTTTTTCTCAGTCTGTCATGCCCTTTCAGCAGCAGATGCACTGGAATGTAGGATGAGAGAAAAATGATCCACCCAATTGCCAGTACCAGAACCCTGCAGATTGCATTGAAATACATCAACCAGCTAGAATGAACACAAGTTCACCAATTTAGCAACTTGTTCAAAGATAAACCATCATGTCAATCAGACTCTTCATAGGAACCACGAGTTTTGAGAAAAATAAGAAGCAACAGATAAAGAGCATCGGTTCATATCTTCATTATGACATCTTGAAACTCCACAAAGTCAAGAATCAAATCAGGAACCCAAATTATCTAAAAAGGCAAGGAGACCAATCACTTTATGAGCCCTTTTGAATGTGTAAGACAACACCCTTTATAGTCAGCAAATAACTAACCTGACAGGGAACAAAATCCCATATCGAATCACCACACCACAGCACCAAAGGGGAAACAGATACACATTCCAATTCCACGGTTCTGGAGGATTTGACTTGAAACATCGTGTGAATGAGTCCTGATTCATTCATTGTTAAATATGAGTTGAATCCAAAAAGGTTAAATTGATTTTCTTTTAAATGATTTAAATTTACTTGCTATGCCTAGTATTGAATCAAGAAAGTCATGTCGTTTTCAATTAGCTAAAACTAGTTAATTCTACCATCGCATGCCTAGATTCCTACTTTAGTCTCAAGTTAATCACAAAGTTAAGGGAAACAATATTGGGGGGGGGATGCTCATAAATCATTGCGGTCAAGATTTCATAATTTTAATAATGATCAAAACTAATCATATAATTATATCCCAAAATTCTCCCTTTCCATCCAATACACAGTTTTCTTATCATGTCAGTGAGTCCTGATTCATTCATTATTGAATTTAAGCTCACCCGAACATGGGTTGAATGCCTGTATCAACACTGAAAGGGAAAAAAAATAAACTAAAACTTCAAATTCAAAATCTCCTTATCAAACCCATTACTTTCAATTCAATAATAATAATAAAAAAAAAAATCAACAAGCCAGTCATTCAAGTTCATGCCTAAAATACTTGTTTAAGCTCATCACGCGTTTTTTTACTTAAAAACGAACAAAACTCACATCGACAATGGCACCAGCTGCTTCTGTAAGAGTAGGTGAAATATCAAGCAAATCACGCCTAAACAAAAACAAGAAAACCCATCAAGCAAAACCCATTGAGAATCAAATCTTTAAAGCTCTGAAAAAACTAAAAAAAAACAGAGCTTGAAATCAAAAGGTATCCGAAAACAGAACCCGAATCGAAAGACATGAGATAGAATTCATACAAGCGAAGCTTGCCAAGAGGCTCCTGGATGGAGGTTCCGGAAGGGAGGTAGTCTTCGATGTTGGGGCGATCCAGGTCTAATTCGGAGATTGATTTCTTCAAGTTCCCAGGAGTATCCATTTTTCCGTATCGATAAGCAGAGAGAGAGAGAGAGAGAGAGAGATCAACAGAAGAGGAGGAGGAAGAAGGTCTCCCTGTTTCTATCTTGTTTTACCGAAACCAAAAAGAAACGCATATCCCTCATGGTATCTCCATGGTCTATTTGGCATTGATGGTACAGCCTGGTGTATAGGATTTTTTTTAATATATTAAAATTTATCTTTAATATTAATTCATAGAAATACTTAAAAAATAAAACTGAAAAACAATCCAATGATTTTTAAAAACAGAATTGTGCACTTGTGTTTTAAATAATATTCTTTCTTTTTCCTTATTCTTTTATAAAAAAAATCTCAAATTATAATATGATAATTTACCATAGCTGTTAAAATAGATTTAAATGATATACCTTTTTTTTGTCATAGGTAGTATCGAAACGGCGTCATGCTTCAATTTTTTTATATTTATCGATAGTAGGCCAAAAATGTCAATAGCGCGGGAGGGGGGGCAGAGAAATTAATGGCATCTAATCAACTCCATCAACACACCATACTATAGTTACTAAACCCAATCTATCCTGGTGGATTAGCACCAAAAACTAGTTGCTCGAAGTTGAATTCAGGTCAGATTTTATAAGTCCTCGAATGGAGGAGTATGAAAACCATGTTTTCAACTCGGGGCATGCTTGCTATGCTCAGTAAGAAATTTCTTGTTTCATGCCTTTTGCTCTTCTTCTTTATAAATCAAAGGATGATCCAGGCAGTAGCAGAAAAGGTATAGAGGAGTAGAACAAAGCCAAGAGCCTGGGAGAAAACAATGGAACAAAAACTGAACAAAGAGGAGAGAGAGAAAAACGAAGAGAGAGGGAGAGGGAGAAAACAATGGAACAAAAAACGAAGAGAGAGGAGGAAGAAAAAATGAAGAGAGAGAGAGAGGAGCCTTTTGGGTTTCGGCCCAGGATAAGTTGATGGACTTGGACTGGCTGAGTGATGCTAGAGATATGATAAGGAAATTGGATTTGAGATTGCTCGCGTCTTACCTTAATAATTTGCTGGAGGATTATAGTGTTTGTTAAAAAATAATATCTTATATATAGACTTTTTAATATATATTTTTATATAAAAAATTAAAATTAAAATTTCAAAAGTTGTGCAAGCATCTAATTAAATAAATTAATAATTATTTATAAATGAAAAAAATTCGTTTGTAGTAACTAAACAAAATTGAAAAAATTGACAGATAAATACATGTCAAGATATTCAATCACTTAAAATGATACATTAACTCAATTATATTAGCAAAACTTGTTAATTAAATTAATATTAAAAAAATTACACCGTAAAAAACTTGTGACTTCAAAGATAATTATGACTGATATTGACTAAATAAATTTATGTTGTGAAAAAATATATATGCAAGCCCAAACTCGTCAATAATATTGTTTAAAAATAAATGATTTTTCATTTTAAAAAATAAACTTCGCCTGTAAAGGAAATTATGGATGAATTAGAATAATAACTTGAAAAAAAAACAAGAAAATAATTTTAAAAAATTATATTAAAAAAATTGAAAAACTCATGATTCAAATTATGATAAATTTACATAAAACATTTTGAGATAATAATAAGACTGATAAAAAAATACAAAATGATAAGATCCCAACAATTAAATGTCAAGAAAATAAACAAAAAAAAAATAATTACATCAAAAATATGAAAAACAACAATGAAAAGAAAATCAACTAGATGGTACAAATTTTCAATTGGATAGTTTGATGGAATTGAAAAATATTTTTTAAAAAAATAAATACAAATAAAAAAAAATGAAAGCCAAGCTAAAAGAAATAAACAACAAGATTATTTTTTTGTTTTTTTTAATATTATATCCCATGATGTTTATTCACTGTAGCAATATCCGATGAAAAACAATGTTGATATGATTTTGTTTTATTTTAAATATTTTTTTTTTGGGTCTATATTAAACAAGCAAAACATACCCCATGTTGTGACGATCACGACTGCACATATTCTAAAAAAACAATTATAATGTTTTATTGTTAGAAGGGCTTTACGGATTAAAATCTACATGATGGTTACCACTCTTGGTATCCCTTTTCCTTCTGTTAATCAAGTGCATTTCCGGGATCATCATTACATAATTGAATGAATAATACGGAATTAAATATTTCATTAAAATTCAATTTCGAGACGATCATTCAATTTATCTTGACCCTACAGACGAGAGACAGGCAGGAAAAGAAGAAATAAAAATACATTTTTTTAAATATAAAAGAATATTTTTATCATCAAGAATATTTTTAAATATGTTTATATATATACACACCCAGCATTGTAGAATCAAAATGTATTTTATTGACATGGATGAGCGAGTAAAATTCTAATTATTTTATATTTTTATAAAATATATATATATTTTTTAATTTGAATTAAATTATAAATTATCTTGAATCTTTTATTAAAAAAAATAAAAACAAGGAGACATAACTAATAATTACACCACTTGTAATACTCAAATTATCATCGATGCTCCTTTGTGAGCCTGTGACCGTGATGGACATGACGTCGAATAATGCATCAATGGCAACAACATCAACGTGCTTGCGGCAATTGCAAGGAAAACATCGATCCGTAAGTTGTCTTGATAAAGTTGTTTTAGTTTGCCGTGCAGTTTTTTTTTTAAAAATATATATTTTATATTCTTAAATTATTTTGACACATTAATAACAAAAATAAATTTTAAAAATAAAAAATAAGTTATTTAAATATATTTATAAATAAAAATACTTTGAAAATACAAGACGGTCATCTACATCAGGCAAAATGCAAGGTCCAGAAATTGCTTTCCTCGTCACTGACAACCTTCGTTGCCTTCTTACACAAATAAATGAAAGTCTTTGGATGTTTGGATGGATAGATGTACTTTTGTAAATAACTATAAAAAAATGTGGTGCGGGTGTCGATTCCACTTCGGATGATGGGATTGTTGCATCAACCTTGAAACATCAATCATTTCATATTTCTAATTGAAATGAGATTATTTTGGAGAGATTTCTTTTAAAATAACCTTGAATGTTGACTTGGTCATGTCTTACTTGGATTTAGCTTGGTATTTGATGTGGTCATTTTAAGCTTTATTTGGGTTAATTTTTATACTAGTTCCAAGAAATAAATCTCATTTTTAAAAAAAAATATTTTATAAATTCATATAAATAGGTAAAATACCGGTTATTCAGATTCTTACAAAGTTTATATGTACTGATTCAAACTTAAAATTTATAATATAAATTATAAATTCTTTATCATCCTACCATATCTTTTATATATTTAATTCTAAACAAAACATACCTAAGTCAAGTTTCAAATCAATGGGACAAGTTTTATATGGCAAACAAGCTTTCAGTGTTGTAATTTTGCAGTCACGGAAGGACTTTGAAAACTTGTCTACTTTTTATTTTTAAAAATAATTTATTTTTCTGCTTTAAATTATTTTAATGTATTTATATTAAAAATATTTAAAAAAAAATTCACTTTCTAAACCCTCTCTAATGCACAAAAGAACGGCTACAATCAGCTAACTTCGTTTTCAGATAACAATAATTTATCACTTTTGACAAGTTCTGCATCTCTTAACAACTCAATTTGTTTTTCTAGGCTATTATTAGGTGGGTTTATGTGCAAGTACAATACTTTTACTGTCCCTCAACTAACCACCTTCATTATCACCTAATCAGCACTAATTACAAAAGGATTATCTCCAATATCTTCTGCCTGGCAGGTGATGTGGGTCCACTTCACAACTCTTGATCCAGATCATGCTGTTTGATCTAAATCACATTGTTCACAACTATCCCGGGTTTCTTCTTATGGAAACGACCGCAATAAGTTAGAACTTGTTTTATTTTTAAAAAACATATTTAGATATTTTTTATTTCTAATATCAATACATTAAAATAATATAAAAAACACTATATAATATTAATTTAAAATAAAACAATCGGGTTTTTAATATGTCATTTATAATTCAGTCAGTAACATATTGTAATATTATTCTGAAAACCAGATCGACAGAGTTTATTTATTTTTATTTGATAAATTTTAATACTCTCTCGTGGTTTGTCTTGACAAAAACGACTACAAGACTGCATGGGGTTTACGGGGATAAAAAAACAAAAACAAAAGCACAAGCTAAAACCACATCGAAAAGCGAACGACAGTGTTTAGGCTACCGTACATCTTTCCCCACTCACTCCAGTAGCACGTGAGGCAAGTCTCTATCATTTTACGGGTTCAAAAAATGCACGCGCTTCAGCTCTGTGTGGGACTATTGTTTTGCGTTGGTGTAAAAATTTGGCGGTTATGCTAGCAGGTGCGTGTCACGTGAAAAGAGAGCGACCAAACAAAGATCTTGCCGGGAAGTAGTGAAATTGTTAGGAAAGTTCCTGGGTGAACAACGTAAATAAAAAAACGTTACCATCTACAGCCCAAACCAGCTTTAATTACAATGTCATATTTTAAACTTTCTAAGAATAGAAAATAAAAATGGGGCTAATTTTCCTGTAAAATCATCTAAACCAAACCAGCCACTACCATCTACAGCCCACGCGTCCAAATCTCACTCCACCTCGGCATCCGATTCCCATAACATCACCTGCACCCAAACCACCCCTTGTATAAAATTATAAATAAATATACCAGGTGGAGAGTCTCGAGTAGGCCATTCCCAGTGAACGCCTGAATGGATCTGGAAATCAAAATGTCGTGGGACCATCGTAAAAAAGTTAAATTAAATAAATGATTACGAAAATGTATTTTTCGTATCACGGCGGCAGCAGCAACAAGATATCACCTTCCCCTGCTCTGCTCACTACTCATCTCATCTCTGCTCTGCTCATCAGCTTTGACAATCTCTCTCTCTCCTGCCTTTCAGAAAGCTAGTTTTCAACAGCTCCCTCTCTTTCTCTACAATGAAGAAAAAGAAGAGAGAAACCAAACGGCGTAACAACGCTGCCGCCGTGCTCCGCTGGATTTTCTTTACTCGTCATTACTTGCTTCAGTTTCCGTTACTCTCCGCTATCTTCGCTTTCCTCCTTTTCTTTGCCGCCTTCTGTGTCATCTCTCCTCTCCCTCCTATCATCAACCAACACCGCTCCTCACAGGTACTGTCTCTGCCTTTCCGATTTTCGCGGTCGTGGTTGTTTATTTTGTTCGTTTTCATGTGAGATGGACGTTTACGTTTCTCTTTCTGTTATCAAGCTAATGAGAACGACCTTTGTTTTGTGCTATGAGGTAGTTAAAAAATGGAGCTAAAGTAGACGAATCAACGTTTAGTAGAGAGACGTCGCCTTTTCGTGTTCCGGTATGTAACTTATACGATTACTCTTTGTTCTTTTAGCACATCATGTCTGCGTGTTTAGCTTTAGTTTGCCTGATTTTATTTTTATTTATTTTGTTTTTTCTGAAATGGTTAGAGAAGCGGAGGACGTCGTTCATGGAACTCAATGCAATCGAGGTTTTACTATGGCTGCAGTAACGCCAGCGATAGCTTTCAAAGTAAATTATAGTGGCTTTGATATCTGCTGTTTTCCTCTTTATGTAGAGATTTTTGGTTTTGATGATAATCTTGTGTTTATGAATAATCGAAGGAATGGTTACAATCTTAAATATTAATCAGTTTGAGAAATTTATTGTAAAAGATGACGAAGTTTGTCTTAATTAGAAAGCGGTCATGTGTTTAAATGGGGAGTGGTAATAGATTTCATGTCTATTTTTGTTCAATGGCGGACTATGCTCGGGAATTTTTAAAGTTTTTTGACATATATTAAGGGTTTTTTTTACTGCTAATCTGAGCAGAAGACTTTTTACTTTAATTTGGAGTTGTGTTGTTATATGATGCAGCTGCTGATTTGAAAACGAATCGTAATCGGTACTTGTTAATAGCTACAAGTGGAGGGTTAAATCAACAGAGAACGGGGGTGAGTTTCTTACATTTTGAGTTTTGGAAATAAATTTGATGCAATTTTAGTTGATGGTTTGCTGCCAATGATGGGTTTGCCTTGAAATAGACAGACGGTAAATTAGTCTGTCTGTGATACTGAGATTTTTATAACCATTACGGTCGCAGATAACGGATGGTGTTGTTGCAGCTTATATTTTGAATGCTACTCTTGTTGTTCCTAAGCTGGATCAGAAGTCTTTTTGGAATGATAGTAGGTATGGAAGCGGATTTCAACTTGTATTCATTGTTAACATTCTCAATTCTGATTGCTCAAATATCAACATGCTCATATTATTATGGTGTTTGATGCAGTGATTTTGCTGAAATATTTGATGTTGACTGGTTCATTTCATCCCTATCAAAAGATGTTACTATTATCAAACAGCTCCCCGCAAAGGGTGGGAAAATTTTGACCCCGTATAGAACGCGTGCTCCAAGGAAGTGTACTCCAATATGCTATCTGACTAAAGTCTTACCTGTTCTTAATAAGAAGCATGTAAGCTTTCTGCTAAAAGTTAAGGTGAAAAATTGTGTTTCTATGTTTTCATTTTTTCTTATTTCATGATTGTAAACGGTGCAACTTAATAAATGAAAAGCTTTTACAGGACACAGTTTTATCACTCTTTACTTTTCTAGTTTTGTTTGGTAGATTAATGAAAAAGCTGATTTCGGATATAAATCACTGACTTATGAGTTCCATTATTTCATCTTTGCATCAGCAATAGATGCTAGTGGAATTTGATCCATCAAGTTAACCAAAACATCTGTATGATGAGCTGTATTATGGTTATTGTTTAGCTAAAATTTCAATTTACCATGACTGTGTTAGATTTCATGAAAGGATGCACAAAATGGAAAATTATACAACTACAGTATCATCAACTTCGGTGATTGAATTTACGTAGGCAATTTCAGAAAGCAACTATCCGTGGCCAAACTCTAATTTCAATGTGGAATCTGATATACATCGAAGCAGGGACATACGAACACAATATTTGTGCAGTTGTGAAACTGAAAGCCAATTAGGGAAAGCAGGGACAGAATATCTGAAACTGTTGGATGTTCATTTTCGTTTCAAAATTTTGAAATATTTTGTTGATTTCTTGCTTTGCAGCATTAGTTTCAGGGTATTCATGAGATTTTAAACTCGCGAACTTAAAAGACACAGTACTTGTGTTGATTGAATACCGCTCGGCTTCCGGATTCTTCTTGTTTATGTCATCTCATATTTGCTTGCTGGCCATCCCTTGATTTTATAGGTTGTTCAGCTCGGAAAGTTTGATTATAGGCTCTCAAATAGGTTGAGCCCAGATTTACAGAAGCTAAGATGTAGAGTCAACTACCATGCTTTAAAATTCACAGACTCGATTCTTGAAATAGGCAAAAAGCTGGTTCAGAGAATGAGAATGAAAAGTGAGCACTTTATTGCCCTGCACTTGAGGTAATATCCTTCCGAATGCTTGATTTATGATAGTTTTCTTCTAGAGATTTTATTGTAATTCGAATCATTGTCTGGCAAGTTTTTCTTATTATCGAATTGTAATGGGGATTAATTTTTTTCACCTACGCTAAGTTAGAATAATCAACGTAGGAAAGGGTCAGAGTATTAACACAAATAAAACTTTATCATGTTATAGGTTTGAACCTGATATGCTTGCATTCTCTGGATGCTATTTTGGTGGGGGAGTAAAAGAAAGGATGGAACTTGGCAAGATCCGGAGAAGGTGGAAATCTTTGCACGTGAGACCCCTGTAGTTTATCAGAACACATTGCATATACTAAATGGTTTATGAAGCATGGTTGATATGTTTATTTTGACGTGAACGCAGGCAAGTAACCCTGACAAGGAACGAAGGCAGGGAAAATGCCCTCTCACACCAGAGGAAGTTGGTCTTATGCTGAGAGCTCTGGGTTTCGGAAGTGATGTTCACTTGTACGTGGCTTCAGGTGAAGTATATGGAGGTGAAGCAACATTAGCACCACTCAAAGCTCTCTTTCCGAATTTTCATTCAAAAGAGACTTTAGCCAGCGAGAGAGAGCTGGCACCATTTTTATCATATTCTTCTCGAATGGCTGCACTGGATTTCATTGTTTGCGATGAAAGTGATGTTTTTTCTACCAACAACAATGGAAACATGGCTAAAATAATAGCTGGTCGAAGGTATATAGTTCTTTCTTTTTTAAAGGCACGAAGTTCTTCCTTTCCTTTGTTTTATGACTGAAGCTTGTTCATAAGCAGTTCCAAGGACTTAATTAACTGTGAATAATTCTCTTAGAAATGTTTACGCGCTCTTCTTGTTTATGTTTTCAAGTCCAAACGGCTTAAACATTGAAGTGTTGCCTGCTGCAAACACAAATTATCGGCAATTCTTGGGGCTGGAAAAATTATACAGTTCTCTTGGTGTATATTGCGTTTGCCTTTAAAATCTTTTAAATGAAATCTGAATTGTTCTACTTCCTTGTACTTTCCTAGACACCTTTAGTCTTGCTTTATGCTGATGTATTTGGCAGCGCACTTATCCATGACTACTGTGTCATATTTTTTTGTATCGCAGGAGATACTTTGGACACAAACCAACGATTCGTCCAAATGCTAAAAAACTGTACAAACTGTTTACGAGCCGACATAACAAAACTTGGGAAGAATTTATGTCCAGGATTCGAACTCACCAAATCGGTTTCATGGGAGAGCCAAATGAGTTGAAGCCTGGCAGAGGTGAGTTCCATGAAAATCCTTCATCCTGCCTATGTGAGGATTCTGTAGCTAAGGCTGCGACAGGTCTGAATCCTACTCCTCAGACTCTACCACATGAGGGCGATAAAAATGTTAAAGAGAATACCAAGAGGAATGAGGCTAGTGAAGTGAATGATGATCACTCAATAGAGAACGAGCATGGTCAGGGTGCGACTGACATGGATTACGTGGACAATGGAAATGCTGTCCAAGGTAAAAGCCTGGATGGTGAAATGCTTTCGGAGGAATTCTTTTCTGACTGAGGAAGGAGACTGCATTTTTTCACATAACAAGAATAAGAATTATTTAACCTAACCCAATTCTTCAACAACTTCTCCGGGTCTTCATCTTGGTCCCTTCTCCCTTTGCTTTTCAATTTCAACAGCTCATCGTCTCCTGCAACCGGCATAGTGTGAGAAGAACTTTGTATATACAGAGGCCCTGGGCGACCCTTTGTTTTTCCTTATTGGTCGGCGATAGCCGTAAGGTGAGATGGGTGTTTAGAAGCAGAGGAGCATGAAAAATATAACAGATAGACAACTCAACAACGAAAATAAAATCGAGGGTGTTTTGTTTTGAGATTTTTTAATTACATGTGTATTCTGTAGTATTTAATATTTTTATATTTAGATTTACATGTATATAATAAATATGTTTGATTTTAATTAATGAAAAGGGCAAACATGTAATTAACTATCTGTATCATCTAAAAATCAAATTAAAAGTCCAATAACTGGAAAAAAAGAGAGACAAGAATCGAAAACAAGAGGATGTTTCAGTAATCTATGGTGGAAGGGTGGATAATTTTAATTAAAAAATGCTCCATCGTAATTGATTAAAAATCCCACAGTTTTTGCTGTTATTATCGTTATTACTGGCATTAATGTAATTCTGAACATCAAATTTTTCTTTGTAAAACACGCTGAAAAATCATCCAAACTACAATATGATAAATTATTAAAAACAATTCCTTGTTACGTAGGCCCTTTCTTCTAATATATATATTGAAAAAAAGTATTGGGGGGGGGGGGGGGGGTTGGTGGCAGCTAGACCTGAGTGCTTGAATTGGGATTCCTACGGTCTTTTTTGATTTATTTTTTCTTTATATAAAAATTGGACAACATGATGTCAAATAAGCCATTAACAACGACAGTGTTGTAACTCCGTCACCATTGTCTGCAAATTTCGGAAATCGTTTGTTATTGAAAATAATGGGCCCACTATTTTTTTTTTACTCCCATATTCATTTTGTATATTATTTTCATCAATAAAAAAATAAATCCTTGAGTCATTTTAAATTCATGAAAAAACCTATTATGAATCTCAAAACACGTTTTAACTGACCCTAAAAATCCAACAAAATAACCCCATCTATTTGCTACCTTTTCTCTCCTCCCTTTATATTTAGGCCTTTTGTGTAATATAAATGAAGTTAAGGGATTGTCTAGTAAGAATATAGAACTTCAAGGACCAAAAGAAAAGATACACATAAAAGCCCCAAGAAATCTCTTATTGTTTTTTTTTGGAAAAAAACGATGCAGACCAAAAACATAATCTAATACGACATTACTTTCTCCAAGTCGCAGGAAATTAGCTTCAGCAAATTATAAAGGTAATACGTTAGCAATCTCAAATCCAATTTTCTTGCTCATCTACATGCCTCAATTAGTTTTTTTCTAATCATAATTTAATACTTTTCCCATAGAAAGACAAATAATGTGTCTTCGAGCATGAATTGTAGAACGATGTCGTTTTTACTGCATGAAAAAGGCGCCAACGGGCCCTGTCTTTCTCGTTGGTAGTTGGAGAAGTATACGTGGTGAATATCTTCATCCATTCGAGAGGACGACGTGTCAACATTCCCGTCCATAATTTTTTTTGCTCTTTCTGTCCTCTCAGTGCCAGCCAACCCCCTTCTCTGTCCACCCCTACTCCACTCTCAAAGACTCACAGTAATGGCGAGCAAACTCCCAACTCAGCTAGCAGCCCCAGGAAAAATCCATCAACACCGTCAATTCACCGCCACACCCACAACCAACCCCCTCTCCTGGCGTAGGATACTATCACCAGAACCTCTCCTCTCTCTTTCCACCTCATTTCCTTCAGGGAAATTTAATGTAAAACATCTTGTCAAATGCAGTGCTAGGGGAACTGCAGAGGCAACAGGGGCAGTGAATTTAGGACCGGGGACTCCTGTTAGGCCAACAAGTATATTAGTTGTAGGAGCTACTGGTACTTTAGGCCGGCAAATTGTTAGAAGAGCCCTTGATGAAGGTTATGATGTTAGGTGCCTTGTTAGACCAAGACCTGCTCCTGCTGACTTCCTTCGTGATTGGGGTGCCACTGTTGTCAACGTAAGCTGTTTTTATTCTCTTTTTCTGCTTGTCAGTATAGGTTCTGTTATGGTGTTGTAGATGGATTGATTTGGTTTTAATATTGTTTTCAAAATGTGGATGAACAGGCAGATCTCAGTAAACCTGAGACTATACCTGCAACGATGGTTGGGGTTCATACAATTATTGACTGTGCTACTGGGCGTCCAGAAGAGCCCATTAAAACGGTATGTAGTGTTTTGAAAGATTTATATCTGTTTAATCTCTTCATTTTTGGTTTCTACCAAGGAATCTGTTAGCCTAGAAATGTCCATGTGCATAATGCCTTGCATCAAGAGCAACCGTTTCTTTGTTAATAGTTTTACGAAAGCAATGGCATCTGCCTTGTATTGTGGTGGTGGTTTGTGGTGGGGCTCCTTTGTCTGCTTAAATCTTCCACAAAAACTGGAGATGGTGTTGTGATGCCCTCTTCTATTAGTTCTCACATCGAATATGATTGGATCGATCCATAGACCTTTCTTCTATGTGCTGCTCAGTAGTTCCGCTTTCCCACAATTTTCATTCTTCACAGTAAATACTACTTTCATCTGGACAGTGTTTTGAGTAGCATCCGCCTTCTTTAAAAATAAACTTGTCAGGTTTAATATCTTCGATGACCTTTATATTTTTTTTCTCTGAATGTAATGCCAGGAAATTTTACGTGGATGTTCCTGATTGTGTTTTGTTATGTTCTTGTTGGCCTTATCTGATCCATATATTCTGTTCAGGTAGACTGGGAAGGAAAAGTTGCTCTTATACAATGTGCAAAAGCAATGGGAATTCAGAAATACGTGTTCTATTCTATTCACAACTGTGACAAGCATCCTGAAGTTCCACTGATGGAGATTAAGTATTGCACCGAGAAGTTTCTCAAGGACTCTGGCCTAACTCATGTCATAATCCGGTTATGTGGTTTCATGCAAGTAAGTGGTCACCCGGTTATATCGCACAAGACCACTTCATCTATCATTGTCTCCAATATCTTTGATCCCACATCATTCCCAAACTTGGGAAAAATGCAAACATACATCAGTGAAAACAATTCCTTACATATACTCTTGATGTACTTCGGAAACAACAATTGCTTGTGGAAGGATGAGTGAATCAATTTGTGTACCTAAAAGCGTAAGCATATTAACAATGTTCAGACAAGTTTGTATTCTCTAATGATGATGCTAAAACGAAAAGGTAGCTGTGTCTGTATTGACATTTCGTTCTAATTTTGTGTTTTTGTTTTTTCCCTGGCAAATTTCTTCACTGATGTTATTGATCAAGCTGCTAACGCCTGTTGCTAATTTCTCCAGGGTCTTATTGGGCAATATGCAGTACCTATACTAGAAGATAAATCTGTTTGGGGAACAGATGCCCCCACAAGAATTGCTTACATGGATACCCAGGTTACTCTCAACTGCTAGGGTAATTAATTCCATGAATTCAAGCCAAAGCTGAGGTTTTCTTTCTCCTAATTGCTATCTTTCACATGTTATTAGGATATAGCTCGATTGACATTAATAGCATTACGGAATGAGAAAATTAATGGGAAGCTCCTCACATTTGCTGGACCTCGAGCTTGGACTACTCAAGAGGTAAAGAGATATTTAAGAATATTTAACCTTCAGTAAGGACCAACGTTGTGATTCTTCCTGAAATCTTTCTACAAACTTAATGATGATGCTTGAATACTCAACCGTCTTGTTGCTAGAAGGCCCTGTTAGTTCCGGGTTTTCTTACCTCTTGTATGAAGTTAATATTCATTGTCGCACCAAAGTGAATGATGATACACTTTATCTGCTCTGTGCTAAACATGCTGTCTTGGTTTTAGGTCATAACATTGTGTGAGAGGCTGGCAGGGCAGGATGCAAATGTTACTACTGTTCCGGTTTCTGTCTTAAGATTCACTCGTCAGCTGACTAGGTTTTTTGAGTGGACAAGCGATGTTGCTGACAGACTAGCATTTTCTGAGGTAACCAATTTTCATCGCTCCTTTCACCTTCTAGCCATGTTGCATAAAGCAAGCGTCTTGACACTTGTCATTTAGCATTTTAAAACTGCAAATGAAGCATGTTAAGATTACTGTGGTTATGGAAGATTCTGAAAGTCCGCAAACCATATTGTTGAAACAATGATTCGTTAGTAGTCTTCTTGATATGTGGGGGTATATCATGAACCTTCAAGAGATCAATTCACCACCTTTTGTTATGCTGCTTTTCACATCACCTCCATTTGAGGACTGCATATAGTCTCATTTTCGCCTGCATCATGGGTTCGCAAATTTTCAGATGTCCACACTAATGATCTTTGCTTTGAGAATTTGTTTCCTTTCCGGCTTTATACAGAATAAAGCAAAAATGAGGTCTTTACTTTTCCCACGGGCATTCCCAGGTTCTTACGAGTGATGTCGTTTTCTCCGTTCCGATGAATGAGACATACAATCTTCTTGGGGTGGAGCAGAAAGATATAGTTACACTGGAGAAATATCTGCAGGATTACTTCACAAACATTCTAAGGAAATTGAAAGACCTCAAAGCACAATCAAAGCAAAGCGACTTCTACATATGAAGAAAAACCGTTATGTTACTGTGAATGAAGCTATGTTTATGTATTTAAGCACAAGTTTTATGTTTGGCAAAATGTATGAATAGGCAAAGCCCACTCATATTCCTCAACTTGGTACCCACTCTATTCTCTCACTCGTCTTTGGTTGAAGTGACCAAAGGCAAACAGAAACTACAAATCCACAATGCTTTCTTTCATAAGATTTAACCAGCTAGAAAATTTTGGTTGGTTGGTAACATGTTTTGTCATCTACTTTTGCCTATGGACCACGAACTTGTGGGAAACCCACCTCCTGCATTTTCTTTCAATTTTCTTGAATGCCTCGGCTCAGAGGCCAAGCAGTCATTTCTTTATCCTTCACTTCAATTTAAATATGCTTCAGGTAATGCCCCGAAATCAAACAATCAAAAGCGGCAATGATTGCACTTCTTGTAGAGTGTAGCTACGTTGAAACTGTTGTCCACAGCAGTGAGAAACCCCGTACACATAATGGTGCAGCTCTCTCTGTCATCCATACTTAAGGAATGAGCTGAAAGGACTGCCGTCTAGACCTGTCCACACCTATCTAGCATTGGCTGAAGGGTAAAAGCTAAGAAATAGGCGATAGAAGTCTGCCACCTAAATCGAAGTTTCTGCTGCCGCTGCCTGGAAAGGTAAGGATTGTTGAGTTGACTTGCTGTGCCCAGTTTGGATTCACGACTCTAATGATAGAGCCAAGGACTTCCCTCGAAAGGTGGCACTTTTAGATGATGCTTGGCCGATGGGCTTTATTTTTTGTGCGTGCGCTTAGTAATTTTTGAAGTTATGACGTGGGAAAATAAGTTGAAAATACTTATAAATCATATATTTTTAATGACAAACCTGATAAATAATTTTAAATTTATAATTAAAATAAAATGCAGACCAAACCACATTAAAAACAGATAGCACAGAAAAACAAACAGGGACTTGGTCTTTAATTTCCAATCTGCAATTACTTTTCCTCACTCTACGTGTATCATAATTATTTTTTCTTCTAGCCTGACTGCTTACGATTATAATAATATATATATATATATATATATATATATAAACACATTAAACTGTTGAAATTTATAGGAAGTAAATAAAAATATTAGAAATAAATAATAGAGAAATGATTGCTGTGTGTTTTTTTGCTTTCATTTTCCCGACGAGAAAGAAAAGAAGATGGAGAGGCCAACAAATTCTGATACCGTGCGAAAAGAGGAGGAGCCTTCTAAATTCAATGAACCAGGCGCTCTATCACTATCAAATCATTAGGAAGTCCTTCCACAGATGGGAATGGAAGCCAGCTTACCTGTCCGGGGTGATGACGTTATAATTATTTTTTTAAAAAAATAATTCTTTTATTCCTTTTGTGTTTTTCAATGATTTTACATCAAGAATATTTTTTTAATAATAAAAATAAAAATATTTTGAATATTTTCAGCTTATTTTAATACGTTTTTATAAAAAAATAAATCTAAAAAACAGAAAATATTATTTTTATATATTAGTAAACAAAAAAATATTTTAAAAAACAAATTAAAATATAACTCACTAACTCAAAACTTAATCAAGAATCTCATTTATTGGATCAATGGACCCCATGAAAACTAATCACTCTGGTTGGCAAAGATGGAAGACGAAAGGCGAGCCTAAGAGAAGTCCGTTGTCAATGAAATTTGATTGTCCAGTCATTGTATTTTAAAAATATTTTAAAAAATTATTTTTAACTTTTTATTTAAATTATTTTTTATTATTTTAATATCATTTTTATATATTGATATTAAAAATAAAAATAAAAATATTTTAACATGTTTTTAAATAAAAAATATTTTAAAAACAAATTCTGAGTAAGTCACACACCGACAGGACAGTTTGTTTGATTTGACGAGTTGCGTCTTCGTTTACAAGTCGTTTACAAGTCCACCCGGCGAGTTCCGGTCACCGTTCTTCAGTGCGTGTGTGTGGATTTCCAATGATTCATCCATGTTAAAGCGTGTGACAGGGTGCTGGGTTCTTTTCAATTCACCTGTCCTGTCCAATCTTTTGTGCTTTTCTTTTTGGATTTCTTAGTGCAGACATGAAATTCATTTATTGTTATTTTTTTTTAGTTTATTTGTTTTTATATTTTTAAAATCTTTTTGAAAATTTTTTTTCAAATTAATACTTATTTTATATCGATTTTATATATTTACGATGAAATTAAAAAGACTATTTTAATATATTTTTAGATAAAAAATATTTTTAAAAATAATTATCATCATTAACAAATAATCTTTTACTGTCTTTATCCACTATGACATGCCTGAAATATCTAAAATAATCATTTATATATTCCAGGATTAAAAAATAAAAATAAAAATCATAAATCATTTCAAAACAAAATTCATTTTTGAACTGGGAGAATACATGCATTATTTTTTTATTATTATCTCATTAAAATTAAATCGTATAGGTGTTGAATGTTTTCATATGATTCTCCAATAAAATATCAGAATCATCCAAGATCATTTTAAACTCCACTATATTTTTGCAGAAATCGCATCACCAAACAGATCCTAATCCCCATGCCTTGCGCAACACTGTCTTTCCGAGCAAAAACTCAAATGGGTTTCAATGAGAAAAAGAAATTACGAGTGCTTGGCCAGCATGGTCTCGGCGTCTCATGGTCTTTGATTTCTCGGAGGCCAAATGACAACGACTTCCGAGAAACGACGAGGAAGATGCTCGGCAGAATTCTGTCCACTTATTGAACTGCTCTCTCTCTCTCTCTCTCTCTCTCTCACATGCATGATGTACCAAAATTAGCTAAAACCTGTCCTAAAATAAGCATAAAAAGCCAACGCAAAGCCACCATTGCTAGACAACACATGCACTGGTCTCCTTAGCGAAGCAGTTCTTGTGTGGAGAAGACTGTCCTTGTAATAAGATTCGTGGCTGCGTCTTGTTGTTATTGGTGTTCGAGGAAGGACAGAAATAATTATAGAAATATATTTAATTCAAAAACTAAAGATATAAATATAAAACAATTCAGTTTTGAAATGAATCTTTACATTTTTAAAATTAAAATATAAAACGATATGTTTTTTTATACGGTGTCCATTTCTGTTGTCTCGTGATAGTAATTGTATTTTTTTATTGTGTCAATTTAACATTATTTTATTTTATTTTTATTGTGTCAATTTTCTTTGTCTCGTGATAGGAATTAATTTTACGGTAATAATATTTTTTTTAGTGCAATTAGACTGGAAATGGTATTTTTTTGGCTGTAAAAAAAAGACTAAAAAAATGTATAATTAATATTTTATTTTTCAAATAAAAATCACTTCTAACCACAGTACCAAGCCGGGATATCCAAAATGGGGTGTACATTGCACTCATCATGACACTGAAATACTGGGTTTCCCTCGGTATACAGCACCACTTGGAAATTTCAATTTAATGGAATTTATTTTGTGATCCGTATGCTCAGCTTTCCCATATTCCTAGAAGTGCCTGTGAACCGGTTTTTTTTTTCCGAAATTTAAAATGTTTTATTTTTTTAATTTTAAATGAAATTTTTTTAGTGTTTTTAAATTATTTTGATGAGTTGATGTCAATTTTTTTTTTAAAAAAAATAAAATAATATTATTTTAATATATTTTTAAACAAAAAATACTTTAAAAAACAACCACAACTATACCTCTTGATAATAACATAATTAACGGGGGCATCACGATCTGGTTTACGAGATGTTTCTCATTAATGTTTATTTTTATAAAAATATTTTTTTATTTTAAATTAAAAAAATTATTATTTTCATATCTTTCCATCCAAAATAATTTTTAAAATATAAAATAATATTATTTTAAAAATAATTTCAGCCACGTATAATTACTTAGTGGGATTGGAAAGGTGGATATCCATGGGGGATTCTGCACGAAGTCCACTATGCTTTTGGCTTTTTATAGATTGGTAGGGCAGTGTGGATATTCGCACCTTTATTGACTTTTATTATGTTTCATCTTGACTTGACTGTGCTAATCTTTGATTAAGAACATCATTACACCACCGTGATATATTTTCCCAATTGCATTTTTTTCTCGAAAATCAAAGTTTTTAAACTTGAGTTCAGCTATATTACGAGTCACATGCAGTCTATACATATTTTATAATAAAGTATTTCCTTTTTTTATTTATTAAATATCAATCACCATGGCGTTGGGAATAAATACTGGAGCAAAACCCCGGCTCGTATCACAATCATAATTCTTAGAATTTATAGCTAAGCCATGGGAAAAATCAATTTACTTTTTAGAAAGTCAAATTTGATTTTAACTATATTGATTAAGCTAATCATAGATTAATGCACCTAGTTAATTGAATAAAATCAATTAAAAACTCAGCCCGAGACGGAGAACGGATTCCAGATCAAATCACGAGCCGAGTTCTGTTTTATACAGTGACAGAGAGTAATATCACCTGGTATTATTAATTAGAACAGGTGGGGATCGTATCGCTTGAACTGGCCCTTTGCAGTTTTTGTCCATTGCGTCTTCTTCTTTATCGAACCGTTCTTTTAGACTGGCGAGCTAGCTAAAATAAAAGGGAGTTTAATCAGAATATTCTCAAGAACCAGTCGGTGCGCGGTGAACCTCTCGAAGCATGCTGATTGCTTACCTTAAGTGTTTAAATATTTTATTGTTGTTCATACTGTTTATGAAAAAAAAAAAAAAAAACACCACAGGTAAAAGGCCGCGGTTTCCAATCTCTCTCCTGGCCTTTTCTGTGATTCCTGCCATCATACCCAGTGGCACCTTTTGATTCGTAAGTGAAAAATTGTAGGAGGGGAGATTAGATAAAGAAAGAAAATTGCAGTCGAAGACAAAGACCGCAGATTAAGATTTAACAGGAAGGTGAACCTTATAAAAAGGAAAAGACGTAGCATTGTTTGCAATAACAAGGTTTTCATGGCAGTTTGCACCGCTTCTTGAACGTGAGGGCACAGAGATGCACAGTGAAAGTGAGAGTTAAGAGTCTTCACGTATCCCTGATCACTCGGTACTTTTCACGAATTAATAGGCTTTTACTGAAAAGAAGAAACAAGTATACTTTGTCACGTGCTCACTTCCCTCTCCAGGGACCCCCTTGCTCCAACTGCATGTCAAAAGGGAAATCCATTTGGCCGGGATGCATTTTGTTTTCCTGGGGGCATTAAAACTTAACTCTTTTTGATGAAATTAATACTATTTTCTTTATGCATTCTGTTGGGATCAACTTTAATTCCTCAGGCAGAGTAATTGAAATGCAGAAACGTACATCATTGATGAAGAGAGCAGTGATAATTGTGAAAATGACGTGACAGCAATATTCAAACAAGCTCTGTGAGTTCATTTATATATTTGACAGCACTCATGAAATTACAGGTGAGGTCCCATGCTACTGAACCTTATATATATTGGAAACAACAGTACCGATCCCGATGAGTGAGGCCCCGGGGGGATACTTACAGAAAGACCGAAATTAAATCTTTTGTTTTATTCGAGTTTTCTTACGGGGTTTAACCCGGATCTACCGAACCATGAGTTAGTTCTCTTTTCGTTTCTTGCGAGACTAGACCTGGGCAAGATCGTGGTTTAACTTGCCGAGCTGGTCCCGGTTTCACCACTGACGATAACATAACATATCATGCACAGCTAACAGATACTATTTACAGGAATTGCAGGGAGGGTGATGATGGAATTTGGAAATAATTTTGAAGCCAAACCTTTTCGGTATATTTAAAAGCTCAGTGGTAGATCCGGAGAGTTCAGGCACATGAATGGTTCAGTGCAAACTTTTAAGTATATTACGCACATGACACAAGCATGATTCGTTGAAATCATGTTCTATTCTTCTTTGATTGCATAAACACCCGTACACATACACTCAATTATATTATTAGTAGATTTGTCTTGTTTTGGGAAATCTTTAACGCTATATCAATGGAGTCATGTGTGATGATTATGGTTGGGAAATGTTTGTTGACAGACTACACCCACCTCCCATGGCTATTGCTATTCTTCTAGCTGCTCGATGTCCAAGACCCGGTGGCCCACTGGTGGAATACGAGAGGTGACACATTGGATTCTTTTTATGTGATGATTCTCTTTCCACCAGTGAAATGGGCACTGGTGGCTTTTTTTTTAAAAAAAGAATTTGGATAATTTATATATATTTTAATTAATTTTATAAATTTTAAAATTAATAATTATATAACTATTAAAATTAATAATTATATAAATTTTTAATAATTATCATATTAATAAACATAATTATTGTGATGTGAAGAGGGATAAATCGTGAATAGAATGGGAAATTTGAGTGTCGGAGTTTAAGGATTTACTTGGAAGCAAGGTTATTAATACTGTTTCGAATGCTGTTTTATTTTTTTTATTGTTAAGATATGTTTCGGTTTTAGAGTGTTTCGGTGTATTGTTTCGAGGTTGTACTATTTATAATTAATTATATATATGAAAAAACTTAAAAAGTAAAATAATTAAACATAATTTTATTTTTTTATAAAATCAAAGTTGATAACAATTTTATTTTTTTATAATGCATATTTTTTAATTTTTATTATTTTTATTTTTTACATTTTCAAGTTTAAATACATCTTTTATATATATATATATATAGGTCACATCACTAACAAACTAACAATATAAAAATGCAAATTGCAAATTGCAAAACATTGGGGCAGCATATGAACGCATGAAGCATGGGGAATGATTTTTTTCACTGTGACCGAAACGGAACATTCAGAGTATTTTCGAGGTGTTTCGATCGATATTTAACCGATATTTCCAGTACAAAATAGTATTTAGAACGAAATAAAAACAATATTATTTTGTTTCATTTTTTATTTGATATAAAATATTTCAACCATTTCAATTGAAACAAAACGATATCAATAATCTTGCTTGAAAGTATGATGAAAGTGACCGGGAGTGAAATTTAGTCCAGCTTTATTTCTTTTTATATAACTGTAATGCTTCAAAATAATATATGCACACACACACTTTTAAATAATAAAATGCTAGGAAAAGACAGTTTCGACCTCCCAGCCGAACCCCGTCATAAATAATTTGTCATGGCCTTATCATGCATACAGTGTACATGCTTGCCGGTTGACAAAGGCAATCAATGTGAACTGTACCTTGAAGATGTTATTCTCCAAGA
This sequence comes from Salix dunnii, assembly GCA_015731905.1. Lineage (NCBI taxonomy): Eukaryota > Viridiplantae > Streptophyta > Magnoliopsida > Malpighiales > Salicaceae > Salix > Salix dunnii. The sequence goes on along the minus strand of CM027667.1, from coordinate 9,413,727 downwards.
AGATTTCATTTTTGAGCCCTAATTTTCTCGAAGGAAAAATCATAGTGGATCACTACAAGGAAGATTCTCAACAAGAATATTTTTTTTTTCTGGCTTTACCAGGAAAAGCTTTCATGTTTAAGTACGTAATTGATTGCCATTTGCCTACTAATCATGAAAAAAAAAAAGGCAAACAGATCATGTCGTGACGCCCAATCGTCGTTGCCCTAACTGTTGTCTGATTTGATGGTGCCTGATTGAGTCCATTGCCTTATAAAATCATTTTTTTTAATTTTTAATTGTTTTTTAAAAGATATATGTTAACATTAAAAACAAATTTCTTAAAAAATATATTCTTATTTATTTTTAAAAAATAATAGCGGTCAAACTCCCAAAAGATCAAGCTCAAAATACCTCTGCTTCCATGGTGTTTTTCTTCTTCTTGTTTTCTTTAAATATGTTTAACTTTAATTAAATTTATTTTTTTATCTATTTTCTAGAGCCATTTTTCAGTTTATTTCTCCCCTTATTTTATATCTTGGTAGTTTACACTCTCCTTGGCATAAAAAAGAATTTGATAACGTTGAACATAGACAGAAAAAAGAAATGAGCTAGAATTATCTTGTTCATGTCGTCATAATACTAAATAAAAATGGTAGTTTATCAACTATATTTAGTAGTCGATCCAGTGATAAGAGATTAGAATTAAAAAGTTTATTCTCCTCGTGATCTCAGATTTAAATTGTATAGAGTTCGGGTCATATAATTGTTAATATAATAGTTATCGAAAGTTAAAATAATCATTAATTATATGATCCATCAAATTAGTTGAAATACAAATATACTAACCCGGATATCAAATTTTATAAAAAATAATGGTAGTGTGCCATAGTCTCGAGACTGTTTTGCATGTTCATGTCATTGTTGCTCTACAGTGTATGAACAGTCCACAAGAGTTTGGGGCCATGGTGAGATGCATTATTTTTAGGATGTATTGCAGCGACATGAATAATGCGCATGTGTCTGCGACATGGTTATTTAGTATATTTTTTTAATAATAATTATAATTATCAAAGAGGACATTGGGTTATAATATTCAACAAAGTTTTATTCCCAGTCTGACATGAAATCTAAACCCTGCTGGTTAAGAGCGAGGCAAGTCCTCTTAGCCATCTGCTCGTGCCATAATGCCAAAATGACTCTGTTTTCAATCTCGACACCAGACTGATGACTGCAACTCTTTTATCCAGTTGCACCACATGAGGATTCTCATTGAATTTTGAACATTGAAGCTGTAAAGTTTTATTCCTGGCGATGACTTTTTCATCACTAACCATTTACCGAAAGCTGTTCATGTCTGTCCTTTACTTTGCACTTGATTCTAGAAAAGTCCAGAAGTATGAATCATCAAGATCACAGAAAGAATTTGAATTTTATACCGGGTGAATACAGGGCAACGATTACAAAATTATACAGATTACAGTAATCTTTTATTTTTCTATTTAAGTTATTTTCTCTCACAGTTCTATCGCATATCAGATTCAAATAACCATGCATGGTTGAGTGCAACGCACTCAATAATGTCGTTTGCTTATTAAAAATCTTCTTTCCAGTGTTTCTGTATTGGTCTGGATGAAAATATCCAATCGAGGATTTCACACGCACTGAAAACCCAGTTGAAAGAGAGAGAAAACTCTTCGAGGAACCACTTGAATCAATCAGTGTGCAGGGTAGGGTTTCCGTATATGTTTAATAACGTAGTACATAATATTTTTGAATTAAAAATATATTAATATTATTTTTATATTTATTTTACATTAATACATCGATATTATTGGAAAAACATATAATTTACATTTTTTAATATAAAATTAATTTTAAAAAACAGTTTCAACCAAAAAACACTCCCATTAATACCAGTGTTAGGACAGGGTGTGCACGTTTAGGAGGGAGATATATTTTGTGCATCTCACATGATCATAATGTTTTCCAAGATGAGCACATACTGATACAATTATTATGGCATCAAATTCTTGATTGTTTACTCTTTTGCAATCATGTCGTTTGACCCTGGTTCTTTCATGGTAGCAGGTGACCATCAAATTCGATGCTCGAAAGAGGTCCAAAATCACGCCAGGATTTGACCAATTAAAAGGCTACCCTCATCGATTCATTATCTCTACTACCTGGCTATAGCTATCCCAAGAGGCTGAGGCAGGAAATTAAAGCTACGTCCATCGAAGAAAATTCTAAAAAGTATGATGCACCGAAGGGAACTATCAATGCTGAGAGTGGGATAGCAAAATTAAGTTGTGGGATCCCGAGAAGATCTACAGCGTATATAAAAGAAAATAAACTTGTTATTTATCGACACCCACTAAATATAATTCTGGCCAGCTGACGAGCTGCATTTGGTGATGCAAAATCTTTGACACGACACGTACGTGTTCCCTGAACTTACTGGATACCACACATCTTTGAGTTGAAGCAAGCAAGAATGGGAATCCACTTGTCCCGTGTTTGACACTCGATACACGAGCCCAAAATGCACAGGTTGCTTGTGATTGCATGTATCTAATGAAAGAGCACTTGATGAAAGTGGAAAATTAGTTGGAACAATTAATGCTTAGTTGAGTAGATCTGACAGCTTCATGCAGGATAATATTACTAGCCTTTTAGGGGGGTGGATTCATTGGCTGATAAATCATCTGCAAATGGTTTGCTGGGAGAAGTTCGTTATATATGTTCAAGCTCATAGTTGCTAGCATGGCTTCCCACTGATTCCTGGTATAATCCTCGAATTGCTATCGATCTGGTCCTCGATGCATCGGATGTTTTTAATATGAAGTCCCTTTTAAAGCCTCCCTTTTAAGCATCAAATGTAAAAATTCCATTGAAACATATCTTTTCTATATGAGAAATATATCAGGAGACTCGATCGAGGAATGCTGGAAATCTAGGGACCTGATTGGGAAAACCGATAGTTTATAGACTCGGCTGAGAATTGATAGGTGGGGTGGACGATTTCAATAGTGTAAACACGTAGGTGACGTTTTCTTGTAAACTGTAATGAAACTAAAAAGAGTCTGCCTTCGAAAACAACAGAAACCATTTATTTCTGCCCATCTTAGAGGAAAGTAATCATACCAAATATAGCCGTGCAAGGAATAAAAATAAGTCAGCCACCAAATTATGCTAACTAATTTTGCTAAACTCTTTGGAAATTAGAGCAAAGATGGTTATACAAGGAATAAAATTACACTTTAGTGGTGATTGACAACCATAGAAATCCTTGATCACTCTCTTGTTCGAGATAAATTACTTAATATGATTAAAAAAATAATCACTTTATGTTCAACAACTCTTGAAAAACATAAACACGTGCTACTTTCATTCTCTTTTTCCTTCTTGTCACAGAACTTCAGACTCGAAGCATGAAAACATAGTAATTCCATTTTAAAAAATAAATTAATATGCTGGATTAATCTCCTGGTTTCCTCGTAAAAATCTCATGATGATCAAGGAATAGCGAATGATACCATGCATGTCAACAATTATTTTCCACCATGAATAGTTAAATTCTTCACTGAGAATTCAATTTCAAACTAACATTCCAATACGGCACTGCCTATGATGCAATGTAGATTAGGCCAGTCTCATTCCCGAATTGTTTTTCTCTCTCGGACAACCTCCTCCCCACGTGTACTCGTGGGAGAAGAATTTGAATATTCCAATTCAAGGTTTCGTGAGAGAAAAGTACACCATAGAATTTGTTTCAATTAGAGGCTTCTCTGTCTTCGAGTGTTCTGAGGCAGCGGCAGGTTTTTTACCAAATCTTACCTGCCAAAGTTTTTCAGGCCACTTTAGAATATGCTCTCGGTCACGCCTACCACTTCCTCCTCGAAAGCAAAAATAAAGAGGAAAGAAACACTCGGAGGATGTCATCTGTAAATGTTAGTCTCTTGCCAGAGCATATTCTGTTATCTTGTTTGCATCCACATCTTGGTTATCTCTATCAACGAATTTTCTTATATTTGCAAATTGCAATCCTAATTATTTTCGTCATAATTTTATATATATGTGTGTGTGTGTGTGTGAGAGAGAGAGAGAGAGAGAGAGGAGTTTCATCAACTGGGACAGATTTGTTTGTTTGTAATTATTGGACCATCTTTAAATTCAGATTTAATCGACTAAAATTTTAAGTAGATTATCTTTTATAAATTCCTCGTTTGATTTAAATTAAAACAATAAAATGTCCGGTCAATGATGTTGACTTGAATTTGTTGGGCGACTGATCCGTTAGAAGGTATATGTTTACGATCCAACTCGTACTATCAAGATGAATTTGATCTCGAAATATTTTAAATAAAAAACGTAAAATAATGTTTAAAATGTTATTTTTAAATAAAAAATAAAGGGAATACGTGGAGAATGCGGAACTAATCTTTTTCCTGTATAATCTCGAGTCACGAGTAGAAAAGAGGAGGAGGAGAAATGTCTAGGCACTTGCTTCTTAAGGAAGTCATCTGTCGAAGGTTGTGCCTAGGAGGCTAGGCTCCCATCTACTTGCCTCATACTTTTATTTATTTTTTTACGGGCAGGGAACAGACACCCAACTTAGCACGTCTCCTCCCTCATTCGTAGCTGAACCGTGATCAAGGCTCTGGTCAATGGCTGACAGTGACTTTGAACAATGTTGACTTCTTAATCCTAGGTTGATGAACATTAATTATATTCTAGTTCCCAACAATGCTCTTGGACTGCCATGGATGTCTGCTAAGGTTTGATGTGTACGTAACTCTTCTAACAGAATGGATGTTCAAATTATTGTTTTTTTAGAGCATGATAATTTAATTTTATTAATACTTATTTGATATTATATTTCAAAAATATTTTTAATTTTAAAAAATAATCTTAGCTACACTACAAAACTGTCATTTTGTTCAACCAAGCTTGATTTAAAAAAAAAGTAAAGCAACACGAGTTTTTTAATTATTGATCATGGTGGTTGATATTTGAATATATACAATTTGTGGGGGCATGGATTTTGCAAGGATTCAACAAAACGGAGCCGTGTCGACAGGCTCCGTCGCCTTTCTCCACCGCGGCGGACATTGATGATCAGTTTTTTAAAAATGTTTTCAACGTGCTTTTCTTGGTGGTACTCTTCGAATTTTGTGTGTTCAATTTACCTGACTTTGTCAAAAACCTTTTATCGGTATAGCCAAACAATGTGTTACAAGTGTGGAATATTAATTAATACTGAAACTAAAATTGCTTTATATAAATATATTTTTATATTTTTAAAGAAGTTAATTCTCCTCAGAACTTTATATTTAAATTCAAAAGGTCAAGAAAACCCCCTTGTTAATCGTTAAATTTACTCTTCAGGGTTTCTCTGTTACGTGACAACTCCTTTGCAAATTGTAAATTTAATTTTATATATCTGAATTATACTTTATTTTGAGCAATTTATTTACATTAAATGTCAAGCACATGATACTATACAGCCAGTTTCTATTTTTAAAAAATTTGTTAAATAATGACAGGAGTAATTTGAAGTGTTAATTGATTCAGGGCATATGGATTTGATATTACGAAATAAAGTGATTTTTAAATTAATGTGTTGCTTGAAAATACATTAAGATAACTTTTTTTTGTATATACTTTTTTATATTTAACATCAACATATTTAAATTATGAAAAAACTAAAAATAATATATATATTTTTTTTTAAAAAAATACTTTTAGAAATTTTCGATGTAATGACAATGAAAACCGGGAAGATTAATTATGTACCAAGCAACTAATTACGTGTTAGATTCAATAAATAACTTTTTTTTTACTTAAGAAACTCAAACACCAGGTAATTAGATTATATAGGTGTTTGATATTGTTTTTCAAAAAAATAAAAAAAAATGAATTTTTATTTTAAATTAAATATATTTGGTATTTTTATGTGTTAATATCAAAAATATTTAAAAAAACAAAAAAAATTATTTTAATATATTTTTAAATAAAAAAATATATTCAAATACACTCTCAAATCAACGCTATACAAAATAGGTAGTATATCCACCTACAAAGCTAGTATAATTTTACGAGATAAAAAAAAAAAAAAACCCTACCAAATTCCTATCCAAGAAAAAAAAACATGAAAAAAATTATTTTTTCTCATGATAACTAAATCAAATCACGTGTAAAAAGATTTTTTTTTAGTTCTAAATATCATACATGCTAAATTCAATCTAGCCACGAATTAAATTTTTATTTGAATCTAATAAGTTAAATAATGACTTGATGAACGGATCAAATTTGATTAATAACTAGCTAGGGTTACTAAATAAATCTCCTTATTAGCACAATCAAAATAGCAAAGCTGTATATTTTATTTAATATTATTTTAAAAAAGTCATATTTATTTTCTGTTAATTAAAAATAATATACCCGAGTTGAATGACACGCAAATTAATTCATTTTATTATTCAAGTATAACAATTATGCAGAGTATCTCCGTTAATATCTCAAATATTCAATAAGCTACACGTCCGCTTAAAATTCAATAACTCCTGTATTAAAGTTTAGCAAGAAGGCAACAGGGCTAACAATTTCACGGTAACGTTTCTTAGATGTGACGTTGAAAAAAAGAACCTTCCATGCAGCTATTAATAATCGATTTAATAAGGGCGTTTTTCGGACAATTCAAATACACGATAAGACTGAAGACCAAAGACCTCAGACGTCATGGCGGCAACCTCACGTCAAACTTTCCGTCAAACCAAACACCCCCACCAAAAAGAGAACATGGCTAAATTATATTTTAGTCCTTCTACATTCAGCAATATACTACTTCAGCCATAGTAGATTAAATAATAGAGATTCAAATGCAGCCCTTCACGTTAATTTTTTTTTTTATTTTGAAAATATATTTTCTCTCTGATTTTGAGGAAATTATTAGACTATAAAACATATATAGGCAATATTTATCTATGCGATTCCATCTTACACATATCTGTTATTAAACAAGTGATACTGGTTAACTATCTAGCAATAAAACACCATCTCAAAACATTTTGGAAACTCCAAGATCAGATTGAATATATTTGAACTAGAAAGTACCAGAGTGAACATTTTACCTTCTCAAGGACTAAAACATAGTTTTCCATACAAATACTTTTTAGCTATCCGTTGCCTTCCAGTAACTAACCTCATTCCAGTTTTTTTTAAATAAAAATCTCCTGAACTAAAAAATAAAAAGTTAAATACAAACACTCTCTCTCCCTCTTTCTCTGTACTGTTTTTTTCTCTATCTTTCTTTTCTGCTACAATACAATTGACGACACATCCCCCGCTGGCAAAAAGATTCCCCTCCATCCCTCGTTTCTCTCATCTTCTTGTTCCTCCCTTATCTTTCCCTTCCTTTCTCAAACCCTAAATCATTTTCTCACCAACCAAACACTCTTCCCCAATCACCTTCAATCCATTCTCCGAGGTAATTAAAATATAAAAAATAATATTAATAGCGATTAGTTATTAATATTATTTAAAATTTAATTTTATGTGTTTCTAATGGGTTGTACTACTTCGAAACTCGACGATCTACCGGCAGTTGCGCTTTGCCGTGAGCGTTGTACTTATCTTGAAGAGGCTATACAGCAGCGGTTTGCGTTGGCGGAAGCTCATATTGCCTATATACATTCCTTGAAGAGAATAGGTGATTCGTTGCATAATTTTATCAAGCAAGAAAATTTTAGAAGTTCCGGCGCCGCCTCCGGAGGCTCTACTAAGCTGAATTTACCTCCGAATAAAAAAGGTGAAGATATACAAGCTGTTGGATCGAGTTCGCCGAAGAAAGGACACCAGTATTCTCATTCTAATTCTGGTTCTCACATCCAATTTCGCTCAGATGAAGATGATGAGGATGATATTTCGCATCTTCACCATTCTGATAACTCCTCGCCGCTGCATAGTCATGGTGAAGGGAGTGGTGATGATGGTGGTGGTGGCGGCGGCGGTGGAGGAGGAGGTCATATTCAGTATATGAGCTCGGAGTATATGAACATGGATCAAGATTCGTTTCCGGGCGACGGAGGTAGATTTTTTCATACGAATTACATGAAGAATAAAGGCACCACGCCGTCTGTTGTTTATGAGCAAAGGCCAGTGAGTTCTGAGACTGTTCATTTTGGTGAATCTTCGTCCTCAGCTTATTATGGTAATTATTCGAATAGCGGTTATGGAATGAGTAATTCAAGTCCTTACGGTTATTCTGGATATTCAAGTTATGGTGGTGGTGGCGGTGGTGGTGGCGGTTATGGGCCGGGGAATCTGTATGGATCTTCATCTCCACCTCCTGCAGCCGTGGCCTCGTCGTCGAAGCCGCCTCCGGCTCCGCCTTCACCTTTGCGAGCTTCAGCTTGGGATTTCTTGAATGTATTTGAGAGTTACGATAGGAGTTATCCACAGTACACGCCGAGTAGGAATTCCAAGGAGTTAAGAGAAGAGGAGGGGATTCCGGATTTGGAAGATGAGGATTACCAACATGAGGTTGTGAAGGAAGTTCATGGGAATCAGAAATTTAAGGACGACGCTAAAAGTTATTCGAAATTGCCAGTAATGGATGATGAGGATGGTAAGGTTGGAGGTGAAACTGAGGCTTCTGCTTCACTTTATCAAGCTAGGCCAAGCGTGGGTACTGAGGAGGATAGAGTGGCGTATGAGGTTCATGTGGTGGATAAGAAAATTGTTGATAATGAGAGGTCGGAGGAGCGTGGCAATGCCAGATTTAAGGGTGGCGGGCCACTGGAAGTGGCAACAGAAATTAAGATTCAATTTGAGAGAGCTTCAGAGTGCGGGAATGAAATTGCAAAGATGCTTGAAGTGGGAAAGCTCCCGTATCGGCGCAAACATGGTAGGAGTGGAAAGATAATAGATTGCTCATAATTGTGATCTGTATGAGTTGTTTTTCTCTCGGCTCTCTATTTATTGTCCTAAATGTGGAAGTGGAGAGAGATTTTCTTTTAAATGGATTTTATATATATATTTTTTTTTATCTCTGTGAAGCAGCTTCCAAGATGTTGCGAGTAACTCTGCCATTACCTGCACTATCTTCACAGCCGTTTACTTCTGGAAGTGCTGAGGCCGGTCCACCTTCCTTGGAGATTGATGAAGAATTGATGATGAGGTCGAAAAATCTTTCTTCTACCTTACAAAAGCTATATCTTTCGGAAAAGAAGCTCTTTCAAGAGGTTAAGGTGCGTTCTGCTTTATTCTTTGCAACAATTATCAGAGAATCATCCTTTTGGATTAAATTGATTGAGGCTGATAACTTTATCGACTAATTCAAACGTTTTCAATAGATTGTACATGATAAATACATAGTTCCTGATCTGTTCTGCCCCTCCCCCCACTTTCATATACAATGTAAAGAATCCATTTATGTCCGACCTAGTTGCCTGGGAATCGTATGAATCACTTCATCCAACCGGGAAGTATACTCTTAGAATGTTTTCCTATGAATAAATTCTTTGTTCCAACGAGTAGAACCTACCAAACAAGCTTATGCTATTTCTGGGCAAATGTTATTACGGTTCATTTCAGTGAACAAATTGCTATATCAGGAAGTTTAAATAGCTAAATATCTCATGTGATGCACGTTATTTGGTCTTTTGGCAGTATTCTGCATTTGGTGGAATTTGGAAGCACAGTACTGCAGTGCTTAATATCCCATTTATCTGTTATCTTTGAATAGTTGTCTTGAAGCTGGAGAGCTTGAAGTTTCCCGGTTTTGCTTTTTTGCAGGTTGAGGAGAAAATGCGGGTGGCTCATGAGAAAAAGTGTCGTAAGCTGAAGCACTTGGATGAGAGGGGTGCTGAAGCTCACAAAGTTGTTGCAACTCAAACTTTAATCAGGAGTTTGTCAACAAAAATAAGAATGGCAATTCAAGTTGTAGACAAGACATCGGTTACTATAAACAAGATCAGGGATGAAGAGTTATGGCCACAGCTAAATGAATTGATTCAAGGGTATGTAAACATGCGACTTCTTTTTAAGAACCATTTCTTTTTAGCTGCTTCTAATCTTACCATGTGTTGTGTACTTCGCTATTGACTTCTTAGTCCTCACACTAGTATATGTGCTTATAACCAAATTGAACTGATTGCGATGTTAATCTTACTTTTTATTCTTGATGTCAGTATGTATTTCAATATTCTTATATGAATTACATAATCGATATCCATCTGTACATTGGTTTCCACTCTAGTTGACTTTGGAGTGTGTTAGAGCTCCTATTGTAACTTCATCTTTGTTCTTCATAATCCTGGTTCTTTTTTTTTAATAACAAATGTACCAAGGCTCTTAAACTCAAGGTCTTGAATGAACAGAGGGTGTAATGTGTGCAGGTGCCCTCATCCAATGGTGCTGAAATAGTTAGCATAATTTCTTGATAAAGTGTGGGCTGTTTATTACACTTGCTATCAATGATATTTGAAGAGGCTAAAATGTTGACTTTTCATTGTAGAGTGAGTAACAAGGGACATCCTTAACAAAGATATATTTGAACAGAGCACCGATTAGAATTTTAAAAACAAGAATCAGAGATGGAGGGCTTTTTTTTTTTTTGGCAAATATGAGTGCCATGGGCCATAAATATTTGTATTCCATCATTGTTTTTAAGTAGCTATTGTTGGGCATCTATTCATTTGTCATAGGGGAGTTGGTGCAGGTGTGAGAGGTCCTTAATCTGTTCTGAAAAGGGTAGAAGGTGATCTTTAAGCTTCGTTTTTGGGTGAGCAATTCTATAACTTGCTCTGCCCATATTTTTCCAGCAAAACTGAATATAGAAAATACTCACACGTGTGACTTAAAAAGATTTTGAGTGGAGGACACTGCAAAACTATTGCATACTCCTTCTCCCTCACATTTTGGTTGAGGTTTGCAGCTTTTTAACTTTAACAATTGTCACTAGTGATTTGTTTTGGCATGAATGAATCTTGATCTGAACATATTCATGAGCTAAACTTTGTTCCACATATACATTAGGCGGGGCAACATGGAAATAAAAAATCTACCCCAGTTGTTAATTGCCGGAAGTTGTCTGTTTAGAATTGAAAGCACTGTTATTGTAGCCCGCCCTTTATGTTCTGTAGATGTTCTAGTATCAATAGATACAGTGAAATAACTAATTCAACGTAGGTAAGTTTAGAAGATTCCAATTGGACAAATTGGAATTTATTTGATGTTATTCAATATGCCTAATCATTTAGAAGTCATGATTTAATGTGCACGTGTAGTGAAGGAGATAAGCTGGCAGTTTGAAGTCTAGAGAAAGGTATTGGTATTTATCATTGAACTGTATGTTAGTTATGTATATATGGGCAGGTGCACATGATGGTTATGATGTTTGCATTAACTGTGCTTTCTACAGGCACGCCACTACCACAGCATTAACTACAAAACCCTTAATCTCAAATATCAGGCGCACCAGAACTAGGCTAAATTGATTCCTATGGAAAGGTCTTGTAGATTGCATTTTCGTTATTTAAATTTAAGAAGCAAACCTACGTGCATCTTATTGGCCTATTCTTTGGATGCTAAGTACTTTATGACTCCAATTTCCATGTGGATGTGACTCAATGTTAAATATTCACCAGTCTTGATGATGGTTTTTCTGCCATTTATGTTTTCAGGTTAACCAGAATGTGGAATAGCATGCTCGACTGTCATCGTAATCAGTGTCAAGCAATTAGAGAAGCCAGAGGCTTAGGTCCCATTGGATCAGGTAAGAAGCTCAGTGATGATCATCTAATGGTCACAATGCAGCTGGAGCGTGAGCTGCTTAATTGGACTTCCAGTTTCTCTAGTTGGATTGGTGCCCAGAAAGGTTATGTGAGATCCTTGAACAATTGGCTTGTTAAATGTCTTCTTTACGAACCAGAAGAAACACCAGATGGCATAGTTCCTTTCTCTCCTGGTAGGATGGGTGCACCCCCTGTATTTGTAATCTGTAATCAGTGGGCACAAGCTATGGATAGAATATCCGAGAAGGAAGTAATTGGCGCAATGCGTTCTTTTGCATCTAGTGTTTTTCAACTCTGGGAGCAAGACAAATTAGAAATGCATCAGAGACTGTTGGCAAACAAGGATTTGGAGAGAAAAGTCCGGAACTTAGATAGAGATGATCAAAAGATGCAGAAGGAGATTCAGGCATTGGACAAGAAGATTGTCCTGGTTGTTGGGGGTGGTAATAGTATTTCAGTAACCGGAAACATTGTATATCAAAGTGACACTAGTAATAGCAGTCTCCAGGGGAGCCTGCAACGCATTTTTGAGGCCATGGAGAGATTCATGACTGATTCAATGAGGGCTTATGAGGAGCTTGTGCGACGTAGTGAAGAAGAAAGGCTTGCTCGAGAACATGAAAGAGTTTCATAGAGCTGCATGGTGCAAATGACTTTCAGTCTACTTATTCATCAGCTTGTTTCAAGTCCAGAACCTGCAGCAGCCCTATGAGAACATGCATAAGGTGGAGGATCTTCAACAATTCATGATATTGGTTCAACTGGCGAAGTTATGTCTGGATTTCCCTTGCTCCAAATGTGGCCCATAATGGACTGCTCCAGGCTGTTCAAGTCTTCAACAGGGGGCAAGCCATATTTTGGCAGGATCGCCAAGTTTGTGAGTAGAATCATCCCTCTCGCACCCCTGAAGAATTTAATTGCATCATGTAACGGTTGCAATTGGGTAACAATTTGCAAGTGACACAAAGGGGCGGGCGGCAGCCAGTTGTCCATGATGATATAAAACGAGATCGATCCACTCTGGCATTCACGAAGTATTGACAACGACCAGCAGCCTTCTCAGGTAAGGAAACAAGTATCAATCTTTGAGAAGTTCGCGAAAGCAATGGATCTGTAACCCTTTTTAATCCGAGTAAAGGATAGTTCCCCTCTATTTTGAACGAGGATGAGTTACTGTAGCCTTCACGGGTTTGCCTGACGCAAGTCATGGAAATGCCCAGAGATATCATATGTTTGGTAAAATATTTCTTTCTTTAGAATATTTATTCACACCATTAATTTTTGTGCAAACCTTTTCAATGAACTGCTTTCAATAAATTTGGCAGACAGAATTAAGTGAATTTTTGGGCTGTTACCTATACGTCTTAAATTTCAGGTCTGTATAACAGAGACACGGGTATGCAGCTCTGGGCCGTAGGTGCATGTGGTTATGGAAACGGATCCATGTTGGCTGGTCCTACACTGGTGGTTTATTACCTTATAGCTAAATCAGCTCGGGCTGTTATTGTTCATCTAAACTGAAATTACTATTTACTGGTCATTTATCTTCCTGTTTCGCGCGTACATGCTTTTTCTTTTCTTTTCTTTACATTTTTGCTTTTAACTTCTGGTTTTTTTTTCATTTTATTCGTTTTTTGCTTTTTTTTTCTTATTATTTTTTTCTAATTTTTTTTCTTTCATGCCTTTCTTTTTTTTGTTATTATGTTTTTTCTATTTTTTTATATTTTTCCATAAAATATTTTTTTCTTGTTATATATTTTTTTCTACTTTTATATATATATTTGTTATTTATTACAATTATATAAGTTTTGATTTGTTTCAATTTTGTCTTTTAATTCAAAATAATTAGATAATGTAAATTCAGTTCGGTCCTGTGCTTTTAATTTTGCGTTTTGGCCTGAAATCCTTAATATTTTTTATATTAAAGTTTTGATTTAAGTTAATTTTATCTTTCCAGGTAAATTTATCATAAATCCTTAATAATTTTAGTGTTAAAGTTTGATTTTTTTTAATTTTATCTTTCTATGCAAATAAATTACGTATTTGAGTTCTATTTTGGTCCCAATTCTTTTAATTTATGGTTTTAGTTCGGATTATGGAATTTCAATATAAGGATTTATTTCAATTTTGTCATTTAATTTAAATTTATTACATATGTTTTTTTTTTATCTATTATACTTTTAATGTGGTATTTTATTTTGGTTCATTTATTTCTTTTACATATTTCTTGAATAGTTCCTATTTCTGTTCCTATTTATATATATATATGCTCTTCATTTTTCTTTTTAATTTTATTTTATTTTCAATATTATTAAATTTTTCTATTTAATTTCTAAATTTTTACATTTACTGTTTGTTCACTATAGGCTAGATATATATTTTTATATTTGTTTAATATTAACGTCCTTATATATATTCTTTGCAAATAAAATCATAGGTGATGATAAATTTTTTCAAATACTTCTAATATAATAATATGACAAATGAATCTTATAAATGAAAAAAATGAATCTTTTTAGCAATAATCATGTTGTTATAGATATTATAATCAATAGTGATTAAAATATTAATTATGTATATAATATTCATGATGACATATTCAAATAATTTATTGACATCAAATAATATTTATTTTCATTTTTTTTATGTTGTTTTGAATTTTTTTTATTTATACTAATCATTTGTTATTTTTTTCTTTTAGGTATGTCAAATCATTTTTATTTCTGTATATTTATGTAATATAAATGTTTTAATATATATATATAATGTGTGTGAGTGTTTGACCTTGATTTTTTTGAAAAATAAAATATCTTTAGTCCATATAATTGATTATAATTTTGTCATCTACCAATTAATTTATTGTCAAATTAGTTAAAAAAAACACCAATTAAATTATTTGGAGCATGTATATATGTGTGTACATGCGTGTTTGACTTGAATTTTTTTGAAAAACAAAATTGTCTAATTAGTTAAAAAAAATATCAATCAAATTGTTTTGAGCCTGTGTGTGTGTGTGTGTTTGACCTGGATGTTTTTGAAAAAAAATATCTTTAATCCATATCATCGATTGTGGTTTTGCTATCTACTAATTAAATTATTGTCAAATTAGTTAAAACAAACACCAATCAAATTGTTTAAGGCATAAAATAAATCATTTATATGTGCTAAAAATCAATAACTGTAATTTAATTATTTGCTAACGAAAAAATTCATAAAACAAATAAAATATATATAACAATCAATCAGTATGTTACATTGAGGTCATGACTTATTTGAAAAGAATTTTTTCAATTCCAACTGTATAATCTACCGATACAATAATTATCAAAATAATTTTAACGGCAACAACATTCAATCACTTTTAAGTAGAGAAACAATTTTTCTAATATATTCCAATAATTATAATTTTATTGCTTAAATAGTAAATTAACCAGTTACAATGCATATAAAATCATTTCATATGTGATACTGATTATATATATGTGAGACTGATTATATGTTGTATTCAAAATAAAGTATTCAGAATAATGATAATAATTATTTTTATATTTTTTCCTTATACATATGTGAGACTGATTATATATTTTAATTTTTATTTAAAATTATCGCCTAAAAATATATATATACCAAGAAACAAAATGGCCTAGGATTTTTTCAGATACATTTAATTTAATAATATGATAAAATAAAAAATATTTTTATGTATAATATTTTAGATCTAATATTACTAGAATAAATAAATTAAAAATAAACAGGTAGACTAATTTACTTAGGTTATCTGCAATTAAAAAACTATACAAACCACTTCCCGTTTCGATAATTCTGTTCCTGTTAGGGGGAAAAATTTTTTCTAACATATTTTATCTGATATAATTTTATTAATTAAATATTAAAATAACTAATTAAAGCACGCAAAAAATTTCAGTTTATTTCTTCAAAAAATTACAATAATTTTTATTTATAGTATGTATTCATATATATATATATATATATATATATAACCTATTTCTTATTATTCTAAAATATTTTTAATATAAGAATATGACCAATAAATTTTACAATCAGTTTCCAACATATAAAAAAAAATCAATTC
Source organism: Salix dunnii (assembly GCA_015731905.1). Classification (NCBI taxonomy): domain Eukaryota; kingdom Viridiplantae; phylum Streptophyta; class Magnoliopsida; order Malpighiales; family Salicaceae; genus Salix; species Salix dunnii. The sequence goes on along the minus strand of CM027667.1, from coordinate 9,397,854 downwards.
TAACAGTTTTTATCAAAAGAATTTTAGCAGCAAAGAGAGTCAATAGCTTTGTAGTGGAAAAAAAAAACGATTCTAATAGATTTCATCAACTATATTTTTACTCATTAAATATTAAATTAATAAAATACAATACACATAAAATCAATCAAATTTCTTAAAAAATTAAACAGCCTAGCGCATGGTGCGGGCTAATCCACTCAATATAGCTAAAAGAGCTCGGCATGTTACTGTTTTTGTATATAATCAGAGTGTCCGGATCAACTTACACATACCATGACTAATATTATTTTACAGAGTACCTAAAGGAGATTGCAATTTCCATTTTTTTTTTTAAATATTTTTTCCTGTTTTTTTCCCACTTATAGATTTTTTTCCATGAACAGTGTGTCCGGGTTAATTTACGCGCACCGTGATTTTTTTTCTCATTACTGTTTAAAAAGGTGCTTTCCCCTTGCATTTTTTTTTTATAACCGACTTGCTTTTTTTTTCTTCTCTTTTAATAAACGGGGATCTTTTTAAATATTTTTTTTCATTCTTTTATAATCGGAGTGTCCAAGTCAGCTTTCTTTTTAAACTGGGTTTCTTTTTGTATGTTTTTTTTTAATTAGGATATCCGTAGCAACAAATTTCTAACAAATCATTTCATCTTTTTAGCAAATTTCTAATACATTTTATCAAAATAATTTTGGTAATAGCAATATTCAGTTTCTCTTTCATTGAATAAAAACCATTTCTAATATATTTTATCAATTATTATTTTATTAATTAAATATTAAAATAAAAAAATACAATACACTTCAAATCAATTAGTTTTCAACCTAAATAAAAAACTCCACACATCACACGGATAAATTCGCTCGTGTTTTCTCATTTGAGGAATTGCTGCCCTGCTAGCAACAAGCCAACAACTGACCCAACTTTTTGAAAAAAACAATGTGCTACGACCGTAAAAGAAAAGAATCCTGCAAATGCCATTGTTTTGGTGATCGATATGAAAGGGGTAGGGTGCATCATCTATCCATGCCGGAGCTTCAAATCAATAATTAATGCATATCTTGACTCTGTGTGCGTGTGTGTGTGGAAGTGATTAGGACACTTTGGTTCTGATACACAGCAGTTTGCAAAGTGTTGCCTGCATATGCAATTATGCATAGCGTAGCCGCTGTTCCGTAGTCAGAAAAAGCTTGTGATCATTGCTGGAAGAAAAATTGGAGCGATTAGCACCATGCCTTTCGGCTGCTGACACAATTGTACACTCGTGCAAGCATGAAAATAATGGAGATTCTAATAAATGCCTGCTTGATAGAGATTCCAATCGTGAAAAAAAATATACCGATTAGTGGACTGTGGACATGACTTGGCAAGGCAGAAAATGGGGTAAGGTAACTCTAACATCTCTTAAAAGGAACTCTTGAGTATCCATAATTTTCCTTTTCTTTTTGAACCCAAAATAATACTATATTGGTCAACTATAGCAACCATTTCTTTTTCTTTTTTTTTTAATTCTGACTAGCTTAAATTAGATTTGAACATGTCTAAAGCTAAAAACCGATTGTTTCATAGCAGTCAGCCGATTTGGAGAGAGGCCTAAAAATAAACGAGGATCACTTGGTCAACTTGGGCAAACGATATTTAATTAAAATGATAATGTAACATTTTTTTTTTTAAGTTTGAACTTGGTTTGTCCATCAATCGAGTAGCTAGGAATATAATGGAGCCAATCAAGTTTTGCCGCATCATTTAATTAGAAATCATGTTGGGTTTAGAATAGTGTTCCACCAAGATTAGTGATTATCTTTTGGTTGGTTGGTTTTGATAGTTGAAAAGTCGTGGAATTATGTTGCTCCGAAACCCCCACAAGTGGGTTTGATGATAAGTGTCGGCTCGGAACAGATCAGTCGAGTCTAAACTCACTTATAAATTAATGTTTTTATAGATGGAGAACATCCATTAACACCCACTTCGCTACTAATTTTCCGAAGTTAGGCATGCGAGATGGCGTCGAAGTGATTTGTACAGGAAGAATTAAGACAAGCCTGCCTAGTGGTAGAGAATATATGCATAATAAGTGTCGTGATTCGCATTTAAAACAAATAAAAAATTATGAGCTGACATTCTAGGGTGTCTTAGTTATAGTTAAAGCAAATAAGAGCATAAAGACACCCTTTTTTTCTGAGCAATAATTCTGCCCTCCAAAAGCTGTTCACGAAGAGATAAATTAGGGTTATATCAATCCGACTTATTAAATTTGAAGCCACCTAATTTGAGATTTAATTATGTTTGGATAAAGAAAAATAGATTGAGTGATCTAACTTAACCTGTTAGCTTGGTTTGTGATATGGTTAATCTCGATTAGTCAAAACTCATTATTTTTTAAATTTTTTTTTTTATTACATTGTCTATTTATGATATTAAATCTTATATTGAATTGACCATAAATCAAATTTTATTAATATGATATTAATACCTATATTTTATGATATTTTTTTCTATGTCCATTCTAGAATATTTTTTCCTTCAACTGCAACAATTTCCACTTGAATAAGAAAAATCCTATGGAAATCAAATGAGTTCCCTAACGTAGTTTTATGGGATAATATCATTTAATTTACATGTTCAACAAGATCGAGTATGGGGATCTTACTAATCATGAAAATTAATTAATTAATTATATGAGTGGAAATGTTTTAATTGTAGCAATCGATTTAAATTTTAATTATTTTTCAAATCAAGATGATCAAATGTGCAAGACTTAAAACATATTTTATTAGGAAAATAGATGAGGTGGGTTAAAAAAAGGAGGAGGAATGTACCCGAATACACTTTTATCCGCTCAAAATGGATCTTCCTAATTCAAGGGGTCAAGGCTTTTAATAACTTCCCTCCCACAATTTTACATTTATCCATTAGCAAATATAAGTCTTACAAGCACATATAAATCGCGATATAGCTTTTAGATGCACAATTTTTTGTCCCACATCGTAGAGAAAAAAAACCTTGATAAATAAATTGTATATCTCCCGTTCTCATCTCTTGTAATTTGGATTTTGGAGGGCTAGTGTGGTAGCCATGCCCATCATTTTTTTAAACAAGGCTCAATTCTATGTACGAAAACGTGTTTTCTCTTAAATCTCTAATAAAATCTTCCTAACATAGATTTATCATAGCTCATCAGACCAACTTTATGACTTGTTGATTCAAGAAATAACTTATAATTATCCATCTAGAAAATGATTTAGAGGTAAAAATATGGAACTAATTAGTTTGTTCATCCATGATCTTGAATTCCAACTTTATAATTATTAGTACGATGATCGCTGAAGATTTACATTGTTATTAATTTCAAAACTCATGGGATTAATAAGTGCATGCAAACTAATCCGAATATTTATATTAATAATAAATTAATACTCTTTCAAGCCTAGTTAAGAGTGGACTAAATCAAATTTAAAATGACTTGGTAAATTAATTTGAAATATTATCGACTACTTGGTCAAACAAAAAAAACTCAAATAAGGGAAGTCTACTTTCTCTCTCTTAAATTTATGCATAAAATAATATCATTTAAATAAATATAAACTCTAGATTTACATGATAAACTTATAATTAGAACTTCGAGTTAAGTCGGATATCAAGTTGATACGATAACTATAAAAAACTTTTACCCCTGAGCAGTTGATGACCAATAAATATTCCGTTACTGTTAAAATTATGGAGTCCTCTTTATTACCAAAAGGAAGAAGGAAAGGGGAAAACATGGCGAAGGATCAAAGAGAAAGAACACAACAACAAACAACAACTACTTCATAAAACTATAAAACTCCTGTAGCAGCAGCAGCAGTAGAAATAATAATAATAATAAATTCATCTCTCTTTCTCTCTATCCATAGCCAAATCGAAATCAAGAAAGAAAGAAAGAAAGAAAGAAACCCGTCACCAGTCATCACCAACAACACATAGTACTATCATGGGTTGTTGTTCTTCTTCAATTCTAGCTGAAACTCATCCAGAAAAAGACCACAAAAAAGCCCATCAACAACAACATGCTCTTAATCCATCAGGTTCAATTGTACTTGACCCAGCAACAGGAATCCCTTCCTTCTGTGAATTCTCTTTCCCTGACCTCAAAACAGCTACCAATAACTTCAGTACTGATAACATAGTCTCTGAAAGTGGTGAAAAGGCTTCTAATCTTGTCTACAAAGGCAGACTTCAAAACCGGAGGTGGATCGCTGTTAAAAAGTTTACAAAATTGGCTTGGCCTGATCCTAAACAGTTTGCGGTATCCATATAGTGTCTCGCTTTGAGTTTTTAGCTTATCAAGTTCGTTTCTTTATATGGTTTCCTGATTTTTTTTATGGCTTTTGTGAATTGGGTTGTTGCTGTTACAGGAGGAGGCATGGGGGGTGGGGAAGTTGAGGCATAAAAAGCTGGCTAATTTGATAGGGTATTGCTGTGATGGAGATGAGAGGCTGCTTGTTGCTGAGTACATGACTAATGACACCCTAGCTAAGCATTTATTCCATTGTATGTGTTTGCATGTGTACGCTTTTCTTGAATCTTTTGTGTGGTTTGACTACTTTTCTTCCATTATTGATTGCTTGGTATAGTCTTGTTGTGTTGAACTTGAAGTATAATTATGATTGACATTATTTATCCTTGAATGAAACGATTGTTTGCTTGACGGTGAGGAATAAGTTTCTCTCCCTGTTGCTACATTTCTAGTTTGTTGAATCTTGAATTTCTGTTCATGGTTCAAGCAGTGCATTCAACAAAGCCAATTTCGCTCCTAATTAATGCATTATTGAATTTACTAACATCAAGAAGCAGTTAAAAAATGTTTTCCGCGTGTTATGACAGTGTTGGGGTTGGTCCTTTCCTTTTTATTGCAGAAATGATTTGGTTGCAGTTAGAAAATGGTTTCCATGTGTCACGACAGTGTTGGGTTCGGTCCTTTCCTTCTTATTGCACAATTGATTTGGTTGCGGTTAGAAAATGTTTTCCATGTGTGACGACAGTGTTGGGGCTGGTCCTTGATTTAGTCGATATGGGGCTTATGATGAGATATCATAGTCTAAACTCAAGTCTTCTTTCATTCTTCACAGGGGAAAGTCAAACCATCGAATGGGCAATGCGTTTAAGAGTAGCCCTCTACATTGCTGAAGCCTTTGATTATTGTAGCTCCGAGGGTCATCCGTTATACCATGACTTGAATGCCTATAGGGTTCTCTTTGATGAGGTATTCCCCCTCAATTTCTAAGAACTACCACTCATTATCATGGTTCTTTTATTTTCATAAATACTATACATCTATTGCCATCTAGGGTGCTTTTAAATCCTGTTTAATGGACCTTATAGGTTGGTGACCCACGCCTTTCATGTTTTGGCTTGATGAAAAATAGTAGAGATGGGAAAAGTTATAGCACAAATCTTGCTTACACCCCTCCAGAGTATCTAAGAAATGGTAATTACTGTCAAATTTTATACTGGCAAGCTTGTTATTTGTTCTATTATATTATTCTTCTCTTCAAATTCAATGGCTGTTTTTTGTCCATGCATTTTGCTCAGTGCTTCTTGATTTTGCCTTAACTTGAATTTTGTAGGAAGGGTCACACCTGAAAGTGTTATTTACAGCTTTGGTACTGTCCTCCTGGATTTGCTAAGCGGAAAGCATATTCCTCCAAGTCATGTAAGTGACCTACGCTCATAGCAGATTGCATTGTGATTCGATCTTGCACGGTTCTTCTCTTAATCAGGTTTACAACCTGCCTTCAACCAGAACTTCCTGTTCAACTATTAGTTGATGAGTTGTAAATACCATGGGTTTCTGTATAATCTACATGAAGTGATTAAAAGGGGGGTATGAAGACGGAGATTTTTCTCGTTTTGAATATTTTCATAGTGTATCTCTATAGTGGTTTTGTCTTTCTAGTCTGATGCATCGTAGGAAGAACTTGCCATATTCAAATACATCCCCTGTATCCAACTGATCTACAAGAGCCTGAACCATGACCTTAATTTGTCCAAATACCATAGTTTTATGCAGTATTGAAACCAGTTAAACAGACTTCTCAACTGGTTGTCACATTATTCACTTGTAAATATCATCCCTAGCCATGGACATTGTCTCATCTTGGCTTGCTTAAAGTGAAACATTTTACTAAATATATCAGTGCAAGATATTTCTTGAACTTGACTATTCATATCTCTTGCTTGAATTTGACTGAAGGTGTATTTTTCTTTAACTCACCATCAGGATAAAGTGAGTAGAGGGTTTAGATGTTTCACAGTGGTCTTATTTTGCATCTATGTTCATCATCTTTCACGATATTAAACAAAAGGCATATGGTATCTGTTGCTATGCCTTTCAGCTAAAGCATCAGGCATCACCAAAATTTCATTTTTTTTAGTATGATCAAAAGTTCATCTTGGTTTTGCTGGTTGTTATACATGGATCACATAGATACAATGTCAATATTTCTCAAGGTTTGCTGGTTTTATAAGATGTAGCATTGGGTATTAATTTAATTTTTGCACCGTAGGCAATTGATATGATAAGGGGAAAAAACATCACTCTCTTGATGGATTCACATTTGGAAGGAAACTTTTCTACAGAAGAAGCAACTGTGGTGGTTGGGCTTGCCTCTCAATGTTTGGAATATGAACCTAGGGAACGGCCTGGTACAAAGGACCTTGTTACAAAACTAGCTACACTGCAAACAAAACCTGATGTAAGAAAATTCAAACTATGCTATCAAGTTTGGTTTTCCAACTATCAATTTAAGCTATCCTTCCTTTGAAGAGATTGAATCATTTTGGACCTGTCACTGGATGTGGCTGGAAGATATTTTGCTATCTTATTTGGCGTTGATGGAAACCTTGAATAGCATGTGTCTACAAACACTTTCAATGCGGTGCCAGAATAGTTTTGGATTTTCTTTATATTATTAACTCTGTCAATTTAAGAAATGTCTTGGATGTCTCAAGCTTCAAATCACAACTCAGAGACTTCAAATTGTCTCACACCGATGAGAAAATCACTTTCTGATCCAAAGACTATATTCTTCTGTTTTTTTTTTTTTTTTTTAAAAGAAACAGATTTACAGCTAGAATCAGGTACTTTAATGCCCATCCCTCCCCTCCACACACACACACACTCTTTCATATGCGATCATCTCCACATTAGTCATGTTCAAAGAAGATCAAAGCAGCAGCATTCTGTGATGAGAAAACTAATAATCTTAATTCTGGTCTGTCAGGTTCCATCATATGTTATGCTCGGAATATCAAAGCATGAGGAAGCCCCAGCAACTCCTCAGCGCCCCCTCTCCCCAATGGGCGAGGCTTGTTCACGGATGGACCTGACAGCAATTCATCAGATCTTGGTTATGACACACTACAAAGATGATGAGGGAACAAATGAGGTAATTGTTTTGGAAAAGAAAATCTTGTCCATATATATTGTTGAATTTTATGATGATAGGTTTTGTGAAACATGGTTTGGTTCAGTTATCATTCCAAGAGTGGACGCAGCAGATGAGAGATATGTTGGAATCAAGGAAGCGAGGGGACTTTGCATTCCGTGACAAAGATTTTAAAACTGCCATTGACTGTTATTCCCAGGTATGTTTTTGAAAGTTACTTGGTTATTTGTTAGTCCTTTCAGCCAGTTGGTTATTTTTAGGATGGCTTTATACCAGAACCAGTAATGCATGTTTGAAGCTTGCCTTTTCATTTTATATTCCACGGCTTCATTGATTAGATATTTGTTCATTGAGACATATAATTCACACTTTGTTTTCATATTTCTCAATGAGTTACGGAGCATATCGGTTTTCTCAGAAAATGATGTTATATTATTTAGTTTCATGCGTTGCTCAGAACAGCTCAGCTTCTCTAGTGCTAATACACGCAAGTGTCAGTAAGACACCAGATTTCTGAAACAAATTATACAAGTTATCATAACCTTTAGCTTTGTTGTTGATGCAGTTCATAGATGTAGGAACTATGATTTCCCCAACTGTTTTTGCACGGCGCAGTCTTTGTTTTCTTTTGTGTGATCAACCAGATGCTGCTCTTCGAGATGCAATGCAAGCACAGTGTGTTTATCCTGATTGGCCAACAGCCTTCTACATGCAGTCAGTTGCCCTTGCTAAACTTGACATGCACAATGACGCAGCTGATATGTTGAATGAAGCTACTACATTAGAAGAAAAGAAGCAAAGATGCGGAAAAGGATCGTGAGAATAAGATATATAATAGTAGTAGTAGTAGTAGTAGTAATAAAATATCCATACACCACTACCCACTGTCATCGAGGCTACCCCGAGTTTGTGTAAAATTTGAGCTGCGAATTGAATTTGTTTTCATCAATGTCATGTAGAGAAGAAAAGAAAAAACTCTTGTTCATTAATGCTTTGTATAAATTTCCCCTTTCGGTTGGGGTTCCGAAGATCTGATTTGTTTTTTGATGGAGCTTTTGTTGCAAGTATTTCAATGGCCTGGTTTTGAAAACATGTCACGTGGAGATGACCGAGATTCTTCAGGTGGGTTTCGGATTCACTTGTATTTATGAGCTTGATCCTTAGCTGTTGAATTGTTTTGGTTATCTTGATTAACCTCAAACCAAAGTATCTGTGAAGTTAATCCTATTAGATTTAGACAATGGTAAGATTGAGTTGATTGCTGTGGCTAAAGAAGCAGCCAAGAAGAATTTAAGAAATTGAGAATTGCAATCTCGAGGTCTTTCCTGGCCGCTGAACTCAAGTGCAACCCCATTGCAGCTCACTAAACCTGCTGTTCTTCATGTAACTTGGACTAATCTGCTCTAAGTCGAACATTAGTCTCTAAGCATGGTAGGCCAATATTGTGTTAATATTAGGTATAGAGTCAACTATTCCTTGGACTGAAGTACCGGATCCATGAGTTGATTTCTCGTGAAATTTGAAGCTGTCTGAAGAAAGATATTATTTATCATAATTATCAGATAAATTTGGCCCGTGTGGACTAAATTTATCACATTATATGGATTCTTCGCAATGCATCATGAGCAACACATGGTTTGAAGAAAGCATGGTTGGCAGGCATCGTTTTTTTGTTTTTAACAGGTGAATCAATTCATTAACCAAGTATGATTTGAATGATTTTTTAGTTACTGATTGAAAATATTGAGAAAGGAGGCTCTGGTTTTGATCTTGCGCCTAGTAAAGCCTTCAATGCCCTCCTAAGATCTACTCATAGTTGATGACGATGTTGAGGTGGCATGTTACTTGCCAGCACGCTCATCACATTGTGAGATGATGGGCGTGGTCTAGAGCATAGTGGTTAAATCTAGCCTAGTTCAATGGAGTGATCCAACCAGTTTTTAATTGAATTGAATTGAACACGACAGATAAAATATGATTAATTTAACTAGATAATCTAACTGAATTTTGAGTGGTTCAGGTGATCTTACTAAACTTAATCTAGATCTAGATAAACACAGTTGATCCGGGTTGGCTAATGACTTAATAAACCAAACATTTTAGAGACAATCTCTGGACCGGACACTGTTCCATCATGTAAAACTGCCCAGGGTAGAGCGGAGATATGTGCTTATTTTCCTTCTCGACCATTAATGGTGATAACGTGTTTCTGAAAAATGGCATTCCCATTGTCTACGCAATGTCTCCTGCCCACAAATTCACCAACTCATTACCGCGCACTTATTATTTCCAGTTTTAAATCACAACTCTCTTGAATTATAAAAATCTTTAAACTCACAAGTGCATGGTGATTTATTAATGCATAACATGTTGAAGCCCTAGCAATGCCTGATATATGAAACAGGAAAACAGGATCCGCACGCCCAGCTTCAGCATCCCTTGCGAAATCTTAGAAAAAATATGGGGGCTGGTCAACGGATGGATTACCTAGCTGGACAACAATGGACTGCCAGTAATGTCACTGTTATTCAATTTCTATATAATCATTTACAAGCAGTAGAACATTCTGCTTGGCTGTTGCACACATTTTGTCAATGATTTTATAGTTATTATGAGTTAAAAAGGCAATATTTATTGTTTCAAAATCAAATTTACTATGGTTTGAAGGGTTCATCTGGTAATTTCTTTGTGATTAATGTAATTAAATTGGAAAAGATAAAAAAGAAATGTAACATGCAGTGGAAAATATTCATCATCGATCTGAACTCATTATATATCTTTGGATTAATACTAGTATATGTCAGTAATGTACAAGTATGATTAGGTCAAAATAGTTCAGGCACCAGTGATTTAGGACGTTGAGAAGAGAGACTCTTGTTCTGATCAAATTCTTGAAGCGGCTCTCGAGACCTTCTACAAGATCTTGAATGCACATCTCCAAGTTCTCCAGTTGGCTCTGGACACCCTTGATGTTATCAGATTCGTGTTAGGTTCATCCAATGCTAGTAATGCTGCATCCACTTCGGCAAATTCATTTATATCATTTTCTTTATCTGCAGATGCCATTTTTTTGTGGCGCACCAGCTTGGATGGCTAATGATCACCTAGAAGACTTGCTCTTTGGTCTGGAGATGAAGGAGAGCAAGGACTCAAAGATATTGGAAGAGATTGGTTGAACCTCTTTCAACATTTAAATGGTTGTAGGTTCATGGTCTCCATTAAAGGGAGAGAAGGTGCATTTGCTTTGCATAACCTTCATGGCCTTCTGAATTGCCCTTTTCACTATCTTCCTAGATGTTAAATATTTCTTAACCTCACTTGTAAGGCCAGTTTCACCACAAACTCTCCTGCTCAAAATCGATTGAAGTTCTTGTACTCTTTCTTTTGTTGGCAACAAGGCATCTTTTGCAGTCCTACACAAATCCAGGACCTGAAGAGATCCATCTAATAGCTCATCGATCAATTTTCCATTATTCTCTTGGGTCATTGCTTGTTGGTTCAGCGGTAGCAGAAGTAACCTGTTGACACAATCATGCAAATCCTGAAGGCTGCTTAGTTTGCCGCCCAAGGATGATTAGGTAAAGGCACCTTCAGAAGCCCTTGATGTGCATACATGCTCATCAAGCTGAAAGATCACTGGGTTTAATCTAGAGGGAAAACTGTTAGAGCGAGCATGGAAGCCGGTTTTTTGGTTAGAATATGAAGCCATTTTTCTTTTTCAAAGGAGAGATTAAAGAAGGTGAATACGAATTATCAGTCCTGTAATTTGCCTTTCCTGTGTTTTCATTGCCTAAATATATACCACGGAGTTAGGGAGACAAGAGGAATCTCTTCCACACGATTTCGAGGTGGATTTAAAATTCATGTCAGTCATGTTTGTCAATGCCTCCTCCCTCACCACATCTCCACCTCACTAGACAACTACCATAGCCCATTGACAGAAGAAAAGGTATAGTACTGACCTAATTATCGCACATGAATGGCTTTAACACCAATTTTCTAGATAAGGGTGGCCTGGCGACGTCCATTTTTCAGACATACCTGCACGAGTGAACTGTTCGCAAATCAAATCGGTCATATAAAAATTCATGTAAACATGCAAGTCCTTCATATAATTCTTAAATCACAGGTCTGATTGTTGCTCAATAGGCAGGCAAGATCCGCACACATGATATGGTGATGCCTCCCTGCTATATTAGAATTTAGATATTACAGTAATTACCTATGCTGGTTTTTTGAACAAGGAGGACATAAACTAAAGAGAAAAGTTGAGTGAATTTTCTAGTCTTTCATTACTGTTCTACCACTTGCAGGTTACATAACTGGTAATTCATAGAGAAAGCGAGAGAATACTAGCTAGAGACTGTTCTGCACATGGAAACCTAATCATATTAATTAGAATTAGAACAAAGAAATAATTTCTGAAAATGATCTAAAAGAAGAACCCTAACCGTGTTATATTACTAAATAATTTATTCTCTAATTGTTTGCCTTTCCAAAAAGATTTACATGAAATTGACCCCCACATGGAATAAAAATTAGAAACCTAAATAGATAGAAGAAATAAAAACAAAATTCAAAATTAAGGTTAGAAATCCAAAATTAGACAGAAAAATAATAAAACTGAACCAAGTAGTATCTTCTGATCTTTTCTGAAGTGGTCTGTCCCCTATAGAACAAGGCTAACAGAATCTTTTAGCAATATTTGAGGGTGAATCAAAAATCAGATAGAAAGTAATGAGCTTTTTTTGTTAGATATATCGTTTGGCACGACTAGACCGCTATTCTTGGATTTAGATATGTTCCAATTACGTTTGCGAGGCTTTCCACAGATCCATATACAACTGTTCAGATCCCCTACACATCAATACCACACCTGACAGACTTTTAGCTTTTATTTAGCAGCAGCCTGCACAAAACCATCTCCTCCAATCTCAAACCATATCCTATATCCCATCTCTTTATGATATTCATTAAATCAGATTAGGTCCCAAAATATCAGTACATACTACTTGCATGCATACAGCCCACATACTAAACATAAACTTTTGAGTACTTAGCAAAAGTCTTCATTATTCTGACTATCTATTCTCCAAGATTTTATCTGTTGAGACAATACAGTCTTGACAGTAACAATACTGACGCAAATTTCAAGAAAACTTAGCAGCGCAGCTTTCATTACAGGCTTAATATTTCAGAAATCTTAGATTACTTCCAAGTTGCAATAGAAAAGCTTGCTAATTTATTCTCCCAAAACGCAAGTGTAATTAATTTGGCTAAAAAAATGGATGTACACATCATAAGGAGCACATGTATATAGTTTCATAAAAAAGTATGTGAATTATATAAAAAAAATATTTACAAGTATATTTCATCCATTGACAAAGTATGATTGTGGCTGATTTTGCAAGTCACTAACTGAAAATATTGAGAAAGGAGGCTCTAGTTTTGATCATGCGCCTAAAGAGGCTATCAATTCCATCTTCAAGATCTTCAATGCACAACTCCAAATTGTTTAGCTTCTTTTGCACACCCATCATCTTATCTGTTTTGCAACTGATGAGAGACTGTAAAGCAGAATCAACCATTGCAAACTCATTCACGTTTGTTTCTTCTTCCTCACATGCTATTCCGTGGTGGTTTATCAGCTTGGAAACCAATGACCAGCCGCTTTTCTTTGCTTGTGACTTTGGTTCAGAAATGAATGATATTAATGATTCGAACAGGGCAAGACTGATGGACTCGACCTTTCTTAACATGCTAATTTCAGGGTCTTCATTTGAGAAGGTGCACTTGTTTCCTGCGCTCTTCATGTTCTTCAAGGCCTTTTTGATTGTCTTCTTTACTACTTTCTTGGATGCCATGTATTTCCTGATCTCGCCGTCAACATCTCCTTGTCTTCTACGAATAACCGATTGAAGCTCACGAATGTATTCTTTAGATTGCAAGAGTGCATCCCTGGTAGAGTTGCACGCATCCAAGATCCTGAGAGATCCCTCTAGGATCTCGTCAACACATTTCTGATTCTGGTCTCGTGCTAAGCTTTGTTGGGTAAGTGGCAGTTGTAGGAACTTATCGACAGAATCATACAAATCCTGAAGGCTACTTAGTTTGTGACCTATTGATGATGATGATGTAGAGGTTGCCACTGAATCTCTCAGTCTGCAAATATGCTCATCAAATTCTGAAATAATCGGGTGTGGTCTGGAGGGTAGACTGTTGGATCGAGCATGGAAGCTGGTTTTCAGATAGATTGGGGAGGCAGCCATTTTTATTTCTCGGAGAAGAGACGGTTTGATGATTGAAAATATTGATTCAATTCAATGTGCTTTCCATCTGTTGACATCTACTGAATATATATGGGGGCAAGGGAGACATGAGGAATCTCATCCGCTTCAACTATTAATGGTGGTAACATGTTTCAGAAAAATGGCATCCCCGATGTCTACGCATTGTCTCCTGCTCAATAATTCAGTACCGCTCTTGAATTGAATACTAGCATTTCATCTGCAGCACACGAGTGGTCATTTATTAATGCATACAGTGCCAGGTACTGGAATCTATGTTAGGAAACAGGAAGACAAGATCCGCATCATTGGCTTCAGTATCTCCAGCCAAGTTTTAGCATAACGATAAGAACTACAGGTAGTGACTGGTAACTGTGCGGGATGATTCCACTTTCCCCCTAACCGAAAGACAGCCATCTAAGTTTTCATTGTTTTCAATATCAAGGAATTTGAGTCCACCATGTGCGTGCCTTTAAATTTCATTTGGTTCTTAATGATTAAGTTCAAACATTATTTATGAACCAAGACAACAAAATTTGATGTTAAGAAGAACAGCTTATTTATGAGCCCACCATTTCAATTTCTCTGTGATTAATCTAGACCAGACCCTTTCATCTTTCAGCACCCTTGAGTTTTTTGAAATATTTAATTAATTACAATGTTAATTCTGTTTTTTTCCCTTGTCAATAACATATGAAGTAATTCAGTTGAAAATCGCACTTTCATTCAACTTCTATAAAAAAGAGGCTATGTTAAATGCAAGGAAAGGTTGTCAGAATAATGTGATTTTTTGTCTAAATATTCTGCAATATATGTTTAGTATGTGTACTGTATGTATGCAGTAGTATGTACTGATTTTTTGGGACCTAATCTGATATGTATTGGGTATGGTCTGAAATTGCAGGAGATATGATTTTGTACAAGCTGCTAAGAAAAAGCTAAAAGTCTGTCAGACTAGTTAACGACTTCCATACGCAGAACTGTCTCTATCTAGTATCCTAGCTTTCTCTATGTATTATCCGTCATGTAACCTGCAAGTGGTAGAGCAGAAATGAAAGACTAGAAAATTTCACTCGACTTTTCTCTATAGTTTCTGTCTTCCTTGTTCAGAAAATCAACAAAGATAAAATCTTCAAAGTTCAAAAAAAAAAAAGAAAAGAAATATAGAGCATACCGGGACAAAATTTGAGCAACTGCGTATTTGGTCATTTCGTCATTCATGGAATAATACATGTATATTTCTACAACGTAAGAGTATGATTATCAGAACTGTTCAGGTTAATGTTGTAGGATGTTTAGAAAAGAAATTCTAGTTTTGATCAAATTCCTGGAAAGGTATTCAAGACCACCTTCAATGTCTTGAACGCACAATTCTAAGTTCTCGAGTTGGGTCTGAACACCTTGATGTTATCAGATTTGCTCGTGTTCTGATCTACCAAGGCTAATAGCGCCGCATCTGCCTTTGCAAACTCATTTATATCAGCTTCTTCATCTGCAGGTGCTACTTTTTTATGGTGCACCAGCTTGGAGACTAGTGTTGAAATAAAATGTCTTCAATCTGCAGAAAACGTGGCACTGAAGATTTGAAGATTTGAAGTTTTTGTTTTTTGAATTTTAAATAAGGATTTCAGATGTATCTGATTATTAGATTAAGTTTATCTTTGATAAGTTTTGAATTTGAAAGTGTTTGTTTCAAATCAAAACTCTGTCTCTATTTAAGCATGCACTTTGATCAAATAAAACACAATGCAATTATTCCTTTTAAAACAAAAAACACACAAATTGGTATCAGAGCTATAGATTTTCTTGAGGGACTTGTGAGTTGAGAGAAACAAAAACACAAACCAAAATCAAACCACAAACACAACCAAAAAACCAGAAAATGGATTCTGAAACAATCATCTCACACGGTTCACCACCAATTTTCAATGATGAAAACTATGAAACTTGGGCCATCAAAATGGGAGTTCATCTAGAGGCTTTGGATCTGTGGGAAGCAGTAGAGGAGAACTATATTATCCCAGATTTGGCTGCAAATCCAACAGTGGCTCAGCTGAAGATCCACAAGGAGAAGAAGACAAGGAAGTCCAAAGCCAAAGCTTGCCTATATGCTGCAGTATCCAACACAATCTTCACAAGAATCATGAACCTGGATTCTGCAAAAGGTATTTGGGAGTATCTTAAGAAGGAATATCAAGGTAATGAAAGAACTAAGAATATGCAGGTTCTTAACTTGATTGTGCAAAAAATTCTGGTCACCATGCCAGAAAAATACGAATCGAAGATCTCTTCATTAGAAGAATCAAAGGATCTAACCAATATCTCTCTTGGAGAATTGGTAAATGCTTTGCAGGCACAGGAGCAGAGGAGATTAATGAGGAATGAGGAATTGATACAAGGTGCTTTTCAAGCTAGAACACAATATCAAGGTGGCAGATTCAAAGTGTTCAACCAAAAGAAGAAGGGTCAACAATACAAAAACAAAGTGGAAACATTTCCACCATGTATTTACTGCAAGAAGACTAACCATCACCCAAATAAGTGCTGGTGGAAGCCTGACGTCAAGTGCAGGAAATGTGGGCAACTTGGACACATTGAGAGGATCTGCAAATCACAGCAGCAAACAGAAAAGGCAAATCCAGTCATTCAACAAGCTGAAGAAGAACAAAGTGGGGAGTAATGTGTTCAGAATAAAGATGAAAGCAAAAGGATTCACCTTGAATCTTATGGAGCAGGAGCACAATGGTTTTTTAGCAAAGATTTGCAGTGATGAACTCTGGCATAAGAGAGCTGGACACTTTCACCATTCTGGTTTGGTGTATCTGCAGAAACACAAATTGGTGAAAGGTGTTCCATCTCTGGAGAGTAGATCAATTGAATGTTCAGCATGTCAGTATGGAAAGCAGGCCAGAAAACCCTTCCCTCAAGTCACCTGGAGAGCAACACACAAGCTTCAATTAGTGCATACTGATGTTGGAGGACCTATGAGCACAGAATCACTAAAAGGCAGCAGATACTACATCATCTTCATTGATGATTATTCCAGGTTCTGTTGGATCTTTTTCCTTAAGTTTAAATCAGAAGTTGCTAATGTGTTTTTGAAGTATAAAGCTTTGGTGGAAAATCAAAGTGGGTGCAGAATACAAACACTAAGATCTGATAATGGAAAAGAGTACACAGGTAGACAAGAAATCAGAAGCAGGAGTGTTTATTGGATACAGTGACACATCAAAAGCTTACAGAATTTTTCAACCACAAAATAGAAAAATTATTGTAAGCAGAGATGTAGAGTTTATGGAGGACAAACAATGGCAGTGGGAGGAACATTTGAAGAAGCTATATAGAGCAATGAATGGTGTGAAGCAATGAAGGAGGAGCTGAGAATGATTGAAAAGAATGATACTTGCAATAGTGGACAAACCTCTACACTAGAAAGCAATAGGAGTTAAATGGGTTTATAGAACCAAACAGAATGCAAATGGTTTTATAAACAAATACAAGGCTGAAGGTTTACCTGTTGAAGAAGGCCTTGTATGGCCTAAAACAGGCACCTAGAGCATGGTATGGCAGAATCGATGAGCATCTTCACAAACTTGGATTTGTTAAAAGTCTAAGTGAAGCAACATTGTATGTAAAAGGAATTGATGTGTATTTGAGATGACAGACCTTGGATTAATGACCTATTTTCTAGGTCTGGAGGTAAAACAGAGAAGTGAAGGAATCTTTATATGTCAAAGCAAATATGCTAAAGAAGTTCTAAAGAAATTTCGCATGGAGAAGTGCAACAGCACAAGCACAAAGTACTGCCGAAGCAGAGTATGTAGCAGCCACAGCTGCTGTAAACCAAGCAATTTGGTTGAGGAAGATACTGGCAGATTTGCACATGAACCAACTAGAACCCACGAAAATCTATGTTGATAATCAAGCTGCAATATCCATTGCAAACAATCCAGTGTTTCATGGAAAAACTAAACATTTCAAAATTAAATTCTATTTCCTGAGGGAAGCACAGAAAGAAGAAGAAATTACTTTGTTGCACTGTGGAACAGATGATCAAATTGCAGATGGCTTAACCAAAGCTCTAGCAAAGTCAAAGTTTGAAGAATTAAGGGATAAGCTTGGAATCTGCAGCAATTCAGACAAGGAGGAGTGTTAAATCAAAACTCTGTCTCTATTTAAGCATGCACTTTGATCAAATAAAACACAATGCAATTATTCCTTTTAAAACAAAAAACCTACAACTAGTGACCTACCAGTAGTCTTTGCCTTTGGCCCAGAGATGAAGGAAAGAAGGGATTCAAACACTTGGAGAGAAACTACTACAATTTCTTTCAACATGTTAAACATGGATGTGGTTTCATGGTCACCATTGAAGGTAGAGAAGGTGCAGTTTTTTTTAATAACCTTCAAGGCCTTGTGAATTGTCCTTTTCACTACCTTCCTAGAGGTTAAATATTTCGTAACTTCATTTGAGAGACCAGTTTCACCACAACATCTCCGGCGCAAAATCGATTGAAGTTCGTGTACGCTTTCTTTCGTTTGCAGCAAGGCATCTTTTGCAGTAATACACACATCCAGGACCTGAAGAGATCTATCTAATAGCTCATCGATCAATTTACCAGAATTCTCTTGGGCTATTGCTTGCTGGTTCAGTGGTAGCAAAAGTAACTTGTTGACACAATCATGCAAATCCTGAAGGCTGCTTAGTTTGCCTCCCAAGGATGATGAGGTAGAGTCACCTTCAGAAACCGTTGATCTGCACAAATGCTCATCAAGTTGGGTAATGATTGGGTTTGGTCTAGAGGGAAAACTTCTATGTTTCACTCAATCCCTACTAAGATCAAATTAGCTCTGATACCAATTGTTGGAAAATTGAGGTGCCCACTATTTCAATCGAAAAATTCTAGCCCTTAGCTAAGAATTAATTGAAATATTTCAACCCTTAGTTGAAGAACAAAGAACAAAGAACAAAGAGATCAAAGGGTAAAAACCCAATATCTAATTTTATTGTCATCCCTCTAATTGTATTTATAGAGGAAATCAAAAGCATTACAAGAACCCTAATCAAATATAAACTCTTAAACTAATCTTATCATAGATAAGATTTAAACTAGAATTGAAATTGCATTTAGACTAAAACACTTGATCAACCATTTGATCTTATTTAGGAAAGAAAAACATGCTAGATAAATTCTAATTTAACTCTAACACCTTGTTGTGATCTCCTCAATCTTCATCATTTAGATGTCGTGGACTTCAACCTTTACTCTTCTACCTTTAGCAGTCTTGGAGTCCATAAATTTCAACACTCCTCCTTGGATCCAATACCAATACTTTCTTTTCCTTCTTCTAATCTCTCTTTAGCTAGTGATTTGGTGAACAAATCAGCCAGCTGATCTTTAGAAGTGCAAATCTTCTTCCTTGTTGGAGTTGTCTTAAGGCATGAAACTTGATTTTCATGTGCTTGGTTTGCTTCCCTTTTATTCCAAATAATAGATTCATCTACCTTGCATGTGTTGACATCCCAACATGTTTTTTTCCAATCAACATTGAAACTTCTATTCAACATTTTTGTAGACAACAATAATACTCCATTTTTATCTTTGATATTACACACTCCATCATCAAAGAGTAGTGAATATCCAGATTCCATTAATTGCCCCACACTAATCAAATTATGATTTAGTTGAGGTACATATAAGACATTGTTTAGAATTTTTGTACCTGCCTTTGTCTCTACTGCAATGGCTCCTTTACCTTCAACTCTGACTAAATCTCCATTACCAATCTTTACTTTTGACATGTAGCTTTTGTCTAAGTTCTTGAATATGCTGAGGTCTACTGTCATGTGGTTAGAACAACCACTGAATCATCTCTCTTTGTTGTATTGCACATGTGTTGAATTGTGGCTACAAATAAAAATTCATCTTTGATTTCTGAAGTGTCCTCTTCTTGAGCCTGTTTGACTTCATCTACTCTGGTTTTGCAAAATTTTTGTATGTGACCAAATTGATTGCAATTTCGACACTGCACATTCTTGTACCAGCACCATTCCTCAAAGTGATTTGTTTGTTGACAATATTTGCATGCAGGGAACTCTTTCTTTTCTTTCCTTATCAGGTTGTGTTGCCAGTTGCTAGATTGTTGATTATTTGGTCTCCAGTCTCTTCCTTTTTCCATCTTTCCACCTTGGTTATTTCTGGAAAAATTCTGAGTGTGATTCTTCCCTTTGTAGACAACAACAAGAGCATTCTCACTTGTTCCTTCCTGTCTGTAGGCTTGCCTTTGCTCCACAGCTTGTAGAGCATTCACAAGCTCTTGAAAGCTCATCTCAGAAAAATCCTTTGAATCTTCTAATGAGCAAATCTTATGCTCAAACTTTTCAGGTAAGCTCACTAGCACTTTTTCCACAATTCGAGATTCTGGAAATTCTTCTCCTAACAATCTCACTTGATTCACCAGTTTTGAGATGTGTGAGGAGAAGTCTTTGATTGTGTTAGATTCCTTCATCTTTAACCCTTTAAATTGTTTTTTCAAATTCAAAATCTGCATCTTTCTTGATCTTTCATCTCCTTGGAATTCAGCCTTTAGCTTATCCCAAGTTTCTTTGGCAGTTTTACAAGCCATAATTCTTGTAAAAATTTCTTCACTTACTGCATTATGAATGCAAGTAAGTGCCTTGAACCCTTTAGCCTTTTCTTCATTGAAAAATTTCATTTGAGCCACGGTTGGATTGTTTCCAAGAGGTGTTGGTTGTTTGTCTTTCTCCACAAACTCCCATAAATCAAAAGCCTTCAAGTATGCCTCCATCTTTACTGCCCAAATTCCAAAATTCTGACCAGTAAACACTGGTGTTTTTGGTGAAAAAGATGTAGAATCCATTAAAAAACAATTCAACCGTGATTCGTTGAAAAAGAAGTTTAACAATTGCTGCTGTAAAGCCTTTGTGCAATTGTTTTAAAGGATTTGAGAAAAGTAACTAATCCTTCTACTTCAAGATTTTGTAGAAAAATAAGAACTCTCGTTTTTCACTCCCCTTCCCTTCAAAGTTAATAACTTTGAAAAATCTCACTTAAATTCTCTCGTGTTTCACTCAATCCCTACTAAGATCAAATTAGCTCTGATACCAATTGTTGGAAAATTGAGGTGCCCACTATTTCAATCGAAAAATTCTAGCCCTTAGCTAAGAATTAATTGAAATATTTCAACCCTTAGTTGAAGAACAAAGAACAAAGAACAAAGAGATCAAAGGGTAAAAACCCAATATCTAATTTTATTGTCATCCCTCTAATTGTATTTATAGAGGAAATCAAAAGCATTACAAGAACCCTAATCAAATATAAACTCTTAAACTAATCTTATCATAGATAAGATTTAAACTAGAATTGAAATTGCATTTAGACTAAAACACTTGATCAACCATTTGATCTTATTTAGGAAAGAAAAACATGCTAGATAAATTCTAATTTAACTCTAACACCTTGTTGTGATCTCCTCAATCTTCATCATTTAGATGTCGTGGACTTCAACCTTTACTCTTCTACCTTTAGCAGTCTTGGAGTCCATAAATTTCAACAGAACTTGCCTTTCTTCGGTGCAATTGCCAAAAATATATATCAAGAGGTGAGGCAGACAAGAGGAATCTCAATAACATGATTCTGATTTGGATATGAGATTAATACCAGCTATGTTTGCCGTTGTCCCCTCCCCAAACACATCTCCAACTCATCAGGCAACAACTATTGCTAATCTTATTATCACACACGAATGATGAAGATTCATTACGGAAAACTTACTTGAGATATTCCGTTTCCTTTGCTATAGATCTTTGCTTCAAGACCACTTCGATTACTAGAACCAAAGTTGTGTTTCACGGCACGAACGTCTTAACAAATCGTAGCAAGTTGAATATATTGAGAGAGATAACTATCTTTACTTGTGTGGATAACTTGTGTATATTATGTAGAGGGAGGTCTCTATTTATACTAGAGGGGAGAAGTTACTTAGCGGTTACCTTGTGGTTACCAATAAGTAACACCCCTAGATAAATAGACTAGGTTCACCCCTTATGGGTGAACCAATACCAAATCGCACCTCTAGATATGTAGACCGGGTTCATCCCTCATGGGCGAACCAGACCAACATCTCCCACTCGCCCATGAAGGGCTAGATTTATCTAATATATTATTTTATAAACTTGCATAGAAATTTCATACTTGACGAACGGACCGTGCGACCTGAAGCACACAGAGAAAGGAGCTCCAATCTATACAAACCTAATATAGGCTATACAGGAGACATCAACTTTATGATTAATTATTCCTTAGAGTGTACTCATATACCCCAAGCACTTTTAGTTATACATGAATAAGTACAATTCAATCCCTCAAGAATTTCGTACTCTATCCATCATGACGATTGCATGTATTCTAAATCATATCAAATTTATTTAAATGATATGATCCCGGCCGGTGAATACAAGCAACAAGTGTAGAACTAAAATTACTTTTTCTTTCACACTCACATCATTTAGATCTGAATTAACTTGCTTTCCTAAGAGTATTCCTTCAAGTCGAATCATTCCATGACCATGGGATATACTCCTAAAGTAGCGATCATTTATTCATCACCTCATGATATAGTCAAAAGTCACAAAAGGTAAGATTCTGAGATCTTAGATATGATCTCTAGGACTCACATAATAAAGAAGCAGGGATCCATTCTTTACTCCTGTTGGTCGTCAGCACATGTAGTATGAAATACATGTTATAGTGGAGCATACTCTTTTTCCTTTTTCAAAGACAAAGAGTGTATGTCGTTGCTCTCCTTGTTAGGGGAAATACACTATACGAGTCTTAGTCTTGTCACCAAAAACAAAGACTTCAAATCAGAAATTCTCATTTGCTCATCGTCATTAATGACAAATGAATAATTTCATACTCGGCTTCAATCATAATAGACACATGAATGGTGAGAATTCATTCATGTTGATTCTTTTATTTAAGAATCTCATCTTGGTTCCAACCAAGGCGACTCTTTAATAATCATTTTTGAGTTAAAATCGCTCCCACTAAGCCCAAGTCGCTTTTTGAGCATTAAAACTCAAATAGTCTCATCTCTACGCATCTTACAAATGCTAGAGGCGATTGCTCATGTGAGTGAGTCAATCTTAGTCTATTGACATACTTTAACAAAATGTACTATACGATACTCAATATATCCATAAACAAATAATGAATAAAATGATATCCAAATAATATTTATTCATTACTTAATTACATTCTACACAGACCAAGGGATCTCACATGTCTAATAAATGCATCCCTTGCTATTGGTTTTGTGAGTGGATCTGCAACCATAGAATTTGTAGAAATATGTTTAAGGATCACATCATGGTCATTAATCGCTTCTTTAATGTAGTGATATCTCATCTTGATGTGTTTGGTCTTTCCATGGTATTTTGGATCTTTGGCCACAACTATTGCAGCAGTGTTATCACAATAAATTGTCACTGGATCTGATGCTGATTTGACAATTTTCAAATGATTTAGGAAATTTTTTAACCAAACAGCATCTTGTGTTGCTGCGGAACAAGCTACATACTCAGCTTCCATGGTAGATAAGGCTATGCAAGATTGTTTCTTGCTCCTCCATAGTATTGCACTATCATTAAGTAAGAAAGCACATCCTGAAGTTGATTTAGATTGGTCGACATCTCCTCCCCAATCAGCATCGGAGTATCCAATCAATCGTAAATCTTTCTTTCCTTGGTAACATAGCATGTAATTTGAAGTTCCTTTTAGATATCGTAGAATCCTTTTAACTGTCATCCAGTGTTTCTGACCAGGATTTGATTGATATCGGCTAACCAATCCAACAGCATAACATATGTCGGGACGTGTGCACATCATTGCATACATCAAACTACCGACAGCACTGGCATAAGGTACTCTGGACATTTTCTCCTTTTCTTCTAGAGTCTTGGGACACATATCACTGCTTAGGCTCAAACTTTTATCAACAGGGGTGTCTATTGGCTTACTGTCTTGCATGTGATAGCGCTCTAACATCTTTTTGATATAAGTCTCTTGACTTAAACCCAAAAGTCTTTTAGCGCGATCTCTAATGATTTTCACACCAAGAACAAAGCTGGCCTCACCCATGTCTTTCATGTCAAAGTTTGATGATAACCACTTTTTTGGTAGTATCAATCATCTCTTTGTTATTTCCAG
Source organism: Salix dunnii (assembly GCA_015731905.1). NCBI lineage: Eukaryota > Viridiplantae > Streptophyta > Magnoliopsida > Malpighiales > Salicaceae > Salix > Salix dunnii. The sequence goes on along the minus strand of CM027667.1, from coordinate 9,373,911 downwards.
CTATTAATATGTCATCAACATATAAGGACAATATTACAAAACTACTGTCAGAACACTTTAAATATACACAATGATCTTCTTCCATCATTGCAAAACCATCCTTCAAGATAGCTTGATGAAACTTGATGTTCCATTGTCTAGAGGCTTGTTTAAGACCATATATAGATCTATTAAGCTTGCAAACTTTGCGCTCTTGTCCTTTAGTCTCGAATCCTAAAGGTTGATCCATATAGATCTCCTCCTCTAGTTCTCCATTGAGAAACGCAGTTCTAACATCCATTTGGTATAACTCTAAGTCCATATATGCGACTATAGCTAAAATAAGGCGAACTGAAGTAATTCTCACAACTGGTGAGAATGTATCTTCATAGTCAATTCCCTCCTTTTGAGTATAGCCTTTCGCTACTAGTCGAGCCTTATAGCGTTCTATTGACCCATCCGCATTACGTTTAATTTTAAGAACCCATTTATTTCCAATGGATCTTCGTCCTGACGGTAAATCAACCAAGTCCCAGACTTGGTTAGTTTTCATCGACTCTATTTCTTCTTCCATAGCTTGAATCCATTCTTTGGCTTTGTGACCAGATAAAGCATCACTTAATGTTTGTGGCTCTTCATCATCTTGTGAAGCAATCATGAACATTTCCCCTTCAATCTCAAATCGACGACGGGGAATTGGTTCACGAATGCTTCGACGAGGTTGAGATTGCTCATGATCTTGCTCCATGAGAGTAGGAATAGAAAAAATATCACTCCCACTGTTACTAGGAGGATTACTTGTGTCATTTAAATCCTCAACTAAATGGCTTGTTGTGCCATAGTCTAGATTTTCCATTTCATATAATTGAAAATCTTGTTTAACCTCACCTGTTTTCGGAAAAACCTCTTCTAAGAATACAACATCACGTGACTCAATCTCTGTCACTCTACCATCACTTTTTTCACCAATAAATACAAATCCTTTGGAATGTTCAGAGTAGCGTATAAAAATACACTTCTTCCCCCTAGGACCTAGTTTCCCATATTCATGAGAAGTATTGTGAATATAAGCTGCACACCCCCATGGATGGAAATAACCTAGATTAGGTTTGATTCCATTCCATAACTCATATGGGGTGGATGGGACAGATTTAGAGGGCACACGATTAAGTATGTAAGTTGCAGTTAACAATGCATCTCCCCAAAAAGAAATTGGTAAGTTAGCTTGCGCCATCATTGACCTAACCATGTCAAACAAGGTTCTATTCCTTCTTTCTGCCACACCATTTTGTTGTGGAGTATAAGGAATAGTTAGCTGTCTAGCTATACCTTTTTCATCACAAAAACTTTTAAATTGATCAGACAAGTATTCACGTCCTCGATCTGTTCTTAAAGTTTTGATCTTAGCGCTTAGTTTATTCTCCACCATTTTTGTGTATCGAATGAAGCAATCTAATGCTTCAGACTTATGGGAGATTAAATAAACATGGCCAAACCGTGTGTAATCATCTATAAATGTGATGAAATAATTTCCTCCATGTCTTGCCCTCACATTCATTGAGCCACAAATAATGGATAAGCTGTAATGGACTACTAGCTCTTTTAGCCTTGCCAAATGGTAATCTAGTTGCTTTTCCAGCAAGGCAATGCTCACACACAGGCAATTCCTCTTTGGAAAGTGATCCTAAAAGACCAGCTCGTGCTAATCTATTTAATCGATCTTGCCCAATGTGTCCTAATCTAGCATGCCAAGTTATGATATTACTATCTTTAATAGTGCTGGAATTTTGAATAACATAAATTGAAGCATCATTATTAATAGATATATTAACGGTGTCTAACACCATAAAACCATTTAATACAAAGCCAGAACCATAGAAAACATTATCCAGATATATCTTTACACAACAACCAACAAATATAAGTTTAAATCCCAATTGAAGTAAAGTAAGAACAGATACAAGGTTCCGTCGAACTTCTGGAGCGTAGAGTACATCATGAAGATAAAGTGTGCGCCCACCCCGCAAATCCAATTTGCAGGTACCGATCCCATGCACTGCAGTGGAAGCATTATTCCCCATGTATATGTATCTACTTCCCTTTGGAATTCGACGGAATTCCACAAAGGCAGTTCGATCCCTTGCTATGTGGTCGGTTGCTCCTGAATCTACAGTCCAAAAAGGAACAGATTCAGCAAGCATTAAACAACTACTAACATACAAGTTAGAGTGATAATCGTGGTTAAATAGTACCTTTGGCTCAGTGCAATCACGAGCAAAGTGACCAGGTTTACCACAATTGAAACAATTCATTTTCTTGTCTTTCTTACCGCCACGTTTTCCACGCTTGTGTTTATATCCATTATTACTTGCTTCTTTTCCTCTCTTGCCATATTTTAGGCCCTTAGCCTTACCCATCTTATACTTGGAGCCATATGCTCCACGCATTTTTGTCTCAGACATAAAAACCTCATTTATAGGCTTTTTTTCAGCGTGAAGTCGATCTTCTTCAAGCTCGACATGACGAGCAACATCATCAAAACATTTGATGTTTTCATTATGGGTAAGGTTAACACGCATGTGTTCCTAATTGCTTGGCAAAGAGCGAATAACTGCTTGGACTTGTTGTTCATCAGTCATTTCATGCCCAGCACCCTGTAATTCACTGATCATGTTAGACATGACTGTAAGATGCTATCTCATCGTCTGATTTTGGCGCTTCTTATAGCCATCAAACTTCAGGGTTAACTGACGAAGTCTAGTAGTGGAGGTTCCTCCATACTGAATTTTTACTGCGTCCCAAACAGATTGAGCTGAACGATGCCTTTCAAAACGCAACATTATATCATTTCGCATGCTGCTCAACATCAAAATGCGAGCTACACGATCTTTGCGTTTATAGGTTTGATATGCTTCCATATCAAGCCTATGCTGAGCAGTGTCTCCTTGCTCAGGTTCAGCCATTTGTTGTGTGATTGTTTCCAGCATTTCTTGCTCTTCCAGGAGATATTCAATCTTACGATGCCAAACATCGTAATTCTTTTCATTTAGTTTGTCTCCATGATTCAAATCAGCAATAATGCTCTTAGATGCAGCCATAGTAAGCGCTATTGACATCAATAACAAATATTAGAGTATAGTACAATTTCAATGACATATATATTGTCACTCCTTTCTAAATTAAACAAATAATAATTGAACACATACTATGGAAACAAAAAAATGTTAAACACTTAATCAATTCCCATTTGTATGGTCTAATTATTATTGAACATTTAAATGAGTGCAACATTATAGTTATTAGTTTCAACTAACAACTCCCACTGATCAGGTTGCAGATATTATCAATGAATTATTATCAATTCATTGTTTATATTATTACACATGCATACAATATAATAAAAACTTAAATTATATAATTTATGCAGTTCAAAATAAACAACCAATTGTCTTTAAAAAAATACAATATTAAGAATAATAAACTTCTTAGAATTATCTTATATTGTAGGAACATAAGTGGGGTCTCCAATTACATCATCTATTTCATCAAAGTCATCTTCTCCAAGTTGAAATCTAAGGATTTCAACCTATTTTCCAATGATTGTCGCACCGGATACCATTCCGCAGACAAAGAATTGAGAATGATCAACATTTGTTGTTCGATGTAGAATTCATAAACACCACTCATGGCCAGTCTAATCATCCAATGATACATATAGTCAATGTGCTCCCGGATTTTGTGAACAGGATTAATCACATAACTCAATAAATGATCAATTTGTTGTTCCCTATCCACTACAACAAAATATCCGGAAACACATTAATGTTACAATCAATATGTAATGAAGGCATGTATCATCATTGTTTAAACAAAATTACAAATAAAATTAAGCAATTTAGTTTAATAATAAATAAACTATCATAGTTTAAATAATTTATATTATTATAATAATAATATTAATAATAATAAATTGCTAGTAACTGCCATTCGGCAGTTAATAACAAATGAAGAAGACACATGAATTTAGTTTAAATAATGTGTCTTCTGTCTTTTTTTTTTTTTTTTAATAATAATAATAAAGTGCCATTAACTGCCATTTGGCAGTTAATGACAAATGGAGAAGACATACTCCTGAACATGTATGTCTTCTCCCCCACCTTTTTATTATTATTATTATTATATATATATATATATATATAAACTGTCATTTGGCAGTTTCAAGAGCATCAGGCCACATTCGGCACAAACGGCATTCTACTGCCCATTTTTGCATGTAAATGCAGGCGCAGTTTTTTTTTTTTTTTTTATTTAATATTATACGTAAATATATAATAAACTGCCATTTGGCAGTTTAATTGCTTGCCCACATTCGGCATACTTAATTTGACAGCAACATTTAGAATCAAAAAAAAATTTGGCAACTTTTGATTCTTCACAATTAATTATTTTGCATTTGACAGTGGCTTATCTAATTACAATAAAAAAATGCAAGCATAGTACTTTGACATGAATAATCAAACATCATGTATTTTTCTAATATTATTATTTATTTGTACTAATCGAACAAGCACAATAATAATTTATAGAATTAAATACATAACTCATACTCTTCTAATAATATTCATGTATATGCATTCATTTATTGCATATTCATTTAATTATAAAAATTTATGATCTAAGGCTCTGATACCAATGAAGATTCATTACGGAAAACTTACTTGAGATATTCCGTTTCCTTTGCTATAGATCTTTGCTTCAAGACCACTTCGATTACTAGAACCAAAGTTGTGTTTCACGGCACGAACGTCTTAACAAATCGTAGCAAGTTGAATATATTGAGAGAGATAACTATCTTTACTTGTGTGGATAACTTGTGTATATTATGTAGAGGGAGGTCTCTATTTATACTAGAGGGGAGAAGTTACTTAGCGGTTACCTTGCGGTTACCAATAAGTAACACCCCTAGATAAATAGACTAGGTTCACCCCTTATGGGTGAACCAATACCAAATCGCACCTCTAGATATGTAGACCGGGTTCATCCCTCATGGGCGAACCAGACCAACAAATGGCATTGACACTACTTTTCTAGATAGAAATGACATGGAAATGTCCATATTTCAGGACATCTGCACGAGGGGACCATTTGTTTTTATCTGTTTCAGCCAAAGGGTTATATAATAAATCCTGACAACGTGCAAGTTGTTAATAAAACTTTTAAATGACAAACCTGAATGTTGCTCAACAAGCAGGCAAGATCCGCATGCTTGATTTATCAGCCTTCGTGCGGTGTTAGAATTTAGAAATTACTGTGAGACCAGTGAGTGAATGTGATGGACAGTTCGGTTGTCTCTGTGCAGCTTAGAGCATGATAGACAACCTTTGATAATACAAGTGTAGCAGTTTAAAGTTTAAGTGGCGATAATATTTTCCGTTTTGAGATTCCAACTGACTTTTGGAAGAAGAAAATGATTTCTTTGTAATTCTGGATGTGATGAACTTTGGAGCTGTAAATGGGCTATTGTTCTATATTATTTTCACTTTCAAAAAATTAAATGATATAAAAATTAGAGGAAAGGCGTAAGAAAATGAAAGAAGAGAAGATTTGCTGAAAAGTTCATGTATATTTGTCTATATTTCATTCATGTACAAACATATTTACATCTAGTTTACAAAGGTGTTTAGGAGAGAGACTCTAGTTTTGATCAAACGCCTGTTAAGGTTTTCGAGTCCTTCTTCAAGTTCTTGATTGCACAAGTCGAGATCTTTGAGCTGCTGCTGCACATTCTCAAGAGGCCCTGTGTTATCATATTTGCAGGTCTTCTGATAAATGAGAGTGTGCAGTGCAGAGTCCAGTTTTTCAAATTCATTCACTTCTGTTTCCTCTGCCTCACAAGTTATTCTTTTGTGATGCGTTAGCTTGGACACCAAGGACCATCCACTTAGCTTTGATTGTGCTTTTGTCCCACCTGATATGAGAGTCATGAGAGATTCAAGCACAGTGAGAGTGACTGCTTCCACCTCTTTTAGCATACTAACTACGGCTACAGCTTCACGGTATTTGTTGAAGGGAGAGAGTGAGGATTTATTCTCCAAATATTTCAAACCCCTCAAGGCCTTGTGGATCGTATTTTTCACCATCTTCCTAGAGGTCAAGTATCTCTTAATCTCACTTGAGACTCCGATTTCATTTCCCCTTCTTCTCCTCATGATTGAATGAAGTTCCTGAGCACATTCCTTTGTTTGCAACAAGGCATCTGTAGCCATGCTACAGACATCCAAGACTCTAAGGGATCCGTCCAATACGTCATCGATCCATTTCACATTCTGTTCTTGGGATAAAGATTTTTGAGTGAAGGGAAGCAGAATCAACTTATCAACACAGTCATGCAAATCTTGAAGGCAACTTAGTTTGTGGCATATAGATGATGATGAAGAAGAGGAGGTTGCTTGAGAAGCATTCAATCTGCTGAAATGCTCATCGATTTGTGAAGTTAGAGGCTGTGGCCTAGAAGGCAAGCTGTTAGAGCGAGTATGGTGGAGAGCCATTTGTTTTCTTTAGAAAAGAGAAGGCCAAGAAGTTGAATTGCTGTCCTTACACACATCAGCTTGAATATATATTACCAGGCAAGGGAGACATGAAGAATCTCAAAGCTTCGTATAATGAACCAGTAGTCATGTGATTAAGATTCAGATCTAACACTGCCAGCAATGTTTATGCAATGTCTCCCTCCAGCCTGATCACCAACTCATAATACACATTTGGTAATGATTTTTATATGAATTGCAACAGAAGAATGGTCTCGACTCCATTTTCTATAATGCAACCGCACGTAAACAGGAACTTATTTTAAGTGACTGCATTAATTATGATCTTAACAGCTAATTTTAATTTATCTTAGATCAGATCCGTAATCGCCATCAAGGGCGTGTTTTATATCACTGCCTCCTCCCCATCATCTCTCCACCTCATAGTGCTGAATATTGTAACTCACAAATCACACAATGTCATCGGCGTTAGTGGTAATGTTGCATGATACAAGGAATTTTAATCTAAAATATGTGGACACACGAGCGGGCTTCTCATATCAATTAATGATAACATGGTCTTGATTTATGTACAGGTGGTATCCCGGCAATATTCAGGCTATGTCTTGTCTCCTCCCTGCCAGCTCCAACTCATAAATTGAGCATTTACAGATGAACGATGCACGAGTGGATTTGAAATTGCCAACCCCTGAACGGATAATGATCTTCTAGGATATCAGAGTTTGGGTCCTGAAAAGGACAGCTTATGTTCGAAAACAGCCTCTGTTTGGACTTATTCGACCTAGTAGTTAATTCAAAGTCCACCACTGTTGCTTTCCGAACCCAGTAGTATCCTTGCTTGGAAAAAAGAAAAAACTCAATTCCTCGGTGCGATGAGCATGAGTCTAGATTGTCATTTTTTTCTTGTCAGAGTTGATGTAGTCACTGTTGTAGTTAAAGTGTCAGGTGTCACGATCTTCAATCGATTTGGCGCTGACTCGGTTCCAGGTTATGTTCTGCTAAAGTTAAATCACCACTCACCAGCTTGCGCTTGTGTCTCTAATCCAATACTGCAGCAGGGACAGTCGGATCATATCCAGCACATTTACTTATTGGCTTCATCGTAAAATTTCTACAACTTGAACGTTTACATGAGTTTTTGATCAGCCAACAAATGAAATTAACAGTCCCCTATTGCAGATATGCTGGAAAAGACGGGCCTTGCCAAGCCACTTAAATCAAGGAAATTGGTGTCAATGCCATTCGCGTGCAATGATTAGACTAGAGCTGTTCATTGTTTTTTTTCCTGTTAGCTGTTTTATGAGTCGGATGCGAGAAAGGAGACATTGACAAACATAGCCGGTTTGAACCTCTTAAGAAAATCGAAATCATGTTAATGAGATTCCCTGAAATGTTTTGAAAAATTTATATGTGAAAGTCAACAGTGCCCTTGGTAACTTAGAATTAGGTGTAAATGAATTAAGGATATTATAGTAACTATATAAACTTCATAAAAATAAATAGAAAAAAAATAGAGAGAGAGAGAGAGATATGAAATTTTAAGAGAGAGAATCGGGAGGAGGGAAAGAAAGGAGAAGAAGAAGAGAAAAGAGGGAAAGATAAAGGAAGGGGAAAAGAAGTAGAAGAAATTAGTTGTTAAAGTAATATTTATGTTTTAATATGTATAAATATTGTTTTAGCTAAGACTTCGAATTTATTAAAGATTAGGATTTGAAGATTTTATTTTGGGTTTGATTGACGAATTGATTGAAATGTTAAGGATTAAATGTGTTAGGTGAAATAATATTGGAAAATTATGAAAAAACTTCATTGGAAATTTGGACTGGAGGTTGAAGATGACAAGGTTTCAGTTTGGTACCTTAATTTATGAAAGTTTTCAGTTTTGTCTCCGAACTTTGTAAAACAAAACAGCTTGGTCCCTGGAGTGAAATTCGAGATTTTGGATAGAATAGAGGATGAATTATGGGCAAATTTCAGTATAATTATAAATTTATTATGTTTTCAATTTAGTCCTTAAATTTGACAAATATACAACTTAACCCTAAAAAACTAAGAAAGTTATGAAATGGTCCTTAGATGAAATTTTATTTTTTCAAAATGGTTTAGTGAATAATTGAGGTTTATTTGATGAACAATTATTATTTTTATAAATTATTTATTTTGAATTAAATTTCAGGAAAAAAAACATTTAATTTTTAGATTTTGAAAATAATGATTAGTTTAGTTCAAAAACACGTAGCATTATGAGTTAAACTCCTAAATAAATTTATTAAATAGATTTTACTTATTAGTATGTCCTCATTTGTATTCAGGTAATCCTGATATTTTACCTGCAAAATATCAGTAGCAATTTTCTTTTGTATCTGCTTTTAAGCTTTTATTCACTTTTGAGTCAAGTAAGTGAATAATTTTTAATGTGCATAAAAATATTATAAATATTTGAATTGCTTATACCAATTCGATTCTTCTTCTTGATAATATGTATTTTGATTATCATTTTTTTTTGTTACGATAAAGCATAATCAGTAGAGTTTAAATTCTTGATATGAGTTAATAGACACTTTTGAATTGAATTTTGAATTAACAATTCCTCATTTGATTGATGTCATGAGTTGAGTCTGAAGAAATGAATATGTTTGTTTAATTATGATATAAACTTATGGCATGTTAGTCAAAATACTCATGCTAATAAGATAGTGTCAGTCTTTATGCACATCATATTTGAAATACTAGTTGGTTGGGGGAGTGATCAACCTTTGAGTACTAATCATCCCACAACACGGGGCCTCATGTTTATTGCATTTTGATTTTCTGATGAGTTTTATCTTATAATATTCTTGTTATGATATATTTGAGAAATGTTCCTGTATAAACTTAAAGTTGTATTCATAAATATATTTTTTATTATTGTATTATCTTGTATGTATATTGAATGTTATTTACTCACTGAGCTGCTAAACTCTTTTTTTTATTCGAGAAAACCCTATCCCTTGAGAAGCTCACTTTGTGGGCCTAGGTGAGAGAGTAAAATCTCAGTTATCCTAGACTTTTACAAAAGGTGCACATCCTAATTCAAACTCCAGACTTTTTTTGTAGATTTTAAGCTTTTTATCACCACGTCCCGCTCCATGGGGACCCAAGTTGTTGAACTCACTCTTTTATTATTTATTATTTTCAAGCTTGTAACTTTTAGCATATCATTTTTATTGTACTTTTAGAACTTACTCTTTTTGTTGTAATTAATTTTTTTATGTCTAGTTAGTGCTCCATAATTATAGTAGTTTCTATTTAACTCTTGTTTTAAAAGAATTAAATTATATTATGAAATTAATTTTATTATTAATATTACATTAAAATCTGATTAACTTATTTAAATGATAAGTTTATATGCAAGTTCAAGCCTATACAAATATAAAATCTTATAGAAAGACCATATCTATATATAGGTCATGAATTCAAAAATCGAGTTTGGCACCCCATGGTTTATATTTAGGCTGTCAACACACGAAAGGCCATTCAAAAGATGCCTTGTTGCAAAAGAAAAAAAATAATGCATACAGGAACTTCAATCGAGAGGTTGTGGTGAAATTGGTCTTGCAAGTGAGGTTAAGAAAGGTATTGAAGGCATTTTACAGGGCCTTGAAGGGTGTGCAAAATAAATGCTCCTTCTCTATCTCTAATTGAGATCATGAAACTAAAACCATGTTTTCCATCCTAAAAGAGGTTGAAGAAATCTCTTTCAATGTGTTTGAATCCTTGATCATCTTCTCTGGACCAATGACGAGTACTCCTGGCTGCTCCAGAATCCTGAAAGGGGAAATATTTTTTATCAATCTGAACTTAAATTTAAATTCCATGTCTAAGCTGGACAAAGACAATTGAACCGTCCAGAATATTTACTTGCCTCGGTAATTTCAAAACTCTAACATAGTGCGAAGGCTGATAAATCAAGCATGCTTATCTTACCAGCATGTTGGGCAACAATCAGGCCTGTCATTTAAGAATTTTATAAACATCTTGCACGTTTACATGAATTTTTCTGTGATCGCAAATAAATAGTCCCCTCGAGCAGATGTCTTCAAATATGGACATTTCCAGGCCAGTCTATCTAGAAAAGTAGTGTCAATGCCATTCGTGTGTGATAATTAGATTAGCAATAGTTGTTGCCTGATGAGTTGGGGATGTGGTTGGGGAGGGGACAGCGACAAACATAGCTGGTAATAATTTCGTATCCAAATCAGAATCATGTTATTGAGATTCCTCTTGTCTGCCTCACCTCTTGAAAGATATTTTTAGCAATTGCACCGAAAGAAAGGCAAGTTCAAAGATTGATAATTCGCTTTCACTAGCTTTGGTCTCTCCCCTTTGAGAAAGAAAAATGGCTGCTTCTCCTGACCAAAAAACTGGCCTCCATTCTCGGTCTAGAAGTTTTCCCTCTAGACCAAACCCAATCATCACCCAACTTGATGAGCATTTGTGCAGATCAAGGGCTTCTGAAGGTGCCTCTACCTCATCATCCTTGGGAGGCAAACTAAGCAGCCTTCAGGATTTGCATGAATGTGTCAACAAGTTACTTTTTCTACCACTGAACCAGCAAGCAATAGCCCAAGAGAATTCTGGTAAATTGATCGATGAGCTATTAGATGGATCTCTTCAGGTCCTGGATGTGTGTAATACTGCAAAAGATGCCTTGCTGCAAGCGAAAGAACGCGTACACGAACTTCAATCGATTTTGCGCCGGAGATGTTGTGGTGAAACTGGTCTCTCAAATGAAGTTAAGAAATATTTAACCTCTAGGAAGGTAGTGAAAAGGACAGTTCACAAGGCCTTGAAGGTTATTAAAAAAAACTACACCTTCTCTACCTTCAATGGTGACCATGAAACCACATCCATGTTTAACATGCTGAAAGAAATGGTAGTAGTTTCTCTCCAAGTGTTTGAATCCCTTCTTTCCTTCATCTCTGGGCCAAAGGCAAGAACTACTGGTTGGTCACTAGTCTCCAAGGTGGTGCACCATAAAAAAGTAGCACCTGCAGATGAAGAAGCTGATATAAATGAGTTTGCAACGGCAGATGCGGCGTTATTAGCCTTGGTAGATCAGAACACGAGGAAATCTGATAACATCAAGGGCGTTCAGACCCAACTCGAGAACTTAGAATTGTGCGTTCAAGATATTGAAGGTGGTCTTGAATACCTTTCCAGGAATTTGATCAAAACTAGAGTTTCTTTTCTAAACATCCTACACCATTAACCTGAACAGATTTGATAATCATACTTTTACACTGTAGAAATATACATGTATTATTCCATAAATGACGAAATGATCATATACTCAGTTGCTCAAATTTTGTCCCGGTATGCTCTATATTTCTAAAAAAAATTTATCTTCGTTGGTTTTCTGAACAAGGAAGACAGAAACTATAGAGAAAAGTTGAGTGAAATTTTCTAGTCTTTCATTTCTGCTCTACCACTTGCAGGTTACGTGACGGGTAATACATAGAGAAAGCTTTTGCTTTTGCATGGCAGTGACGGATACTAGCTAGACACCTAAGTTGACAGACTTCTAGCTTTTGCTTGGCAGCTTGTTCAAAATCATATCTCCTGCAATTTCAGACCATACTCCATGCATATCAGATTTCATATCAGATTGGGTCCCAAAAAGTCAGTACATACTACTTGCATACATACGGTCCACATACTAAACATATATTGCAGAGTATTTAGAGAGAAAAATATCATTATTCTGACAACCTTTTCTTGCATTACCATAGCCTCTTTATTTGTAAAAGTTTTCAATAGGATTACCTCTGTGTTGATGGGAAGGCACAAAAACAGATGTAAATTCTAATTAATTAAATGTTTAAAAAACACAAGGATGCTGCAAGATGACAGGGTCTGGTCCAGATTAATACAGCAAAATTAACATGGTAGAAATGAGTAGAGCCTTAGTCATTTAATCAGGAAATGAGAGAGGAAATTGTCTTATTGATCAGGAAAATCCAATGTAAAATCACCATTGTGAACATATTAAATTTTATTTTATTTTTTACTGTTTCATACTCGTTTTTATATTTATATCGATTTACATATTAAATTTCACTTTTATTTATATGCCGTTTTTTGTTCGCTTTGATATTTTTAAATTTCAATTAATACAACGAGTCCCATTCTCCTATTATTGAAAAATGTTCTCCTCGTCGTTAATTTCATTAAAAATAAAAGAGAAACATTTAACAGCCCTTTATTGAGATGAGCCATAATGGCCCACAACAACAAAGCATCTCATCTAGCTTAGCCCAAATACAGGATATTAGCTTTTCAGTAGTATGAGGTCAGGTACACCTGAAGCCCTAATTTTAAATTTCATAGGAGAAGAAGTCGTCGAAAACATCGTTGTTGGCTGGTTATATGTATGCATACCGTTAAATGAGCTTATATATTTTTTAAGAAATAAATATCTTAAAAAAAATATGCCATAAGATATTTTATATAAATATCTAAATTATAGAATATTCTAAATCAACTCTAAAACCCACGTTTTAAGAAGAGCTTATCTAAAGTACCTAACTTCTTGTCTTAAAGTAATCAACTCCCACTTAATGTTATTAAAGATGATATTCCGATTAAAAAAAACCTTGTGATAGAATCTGAACGCTCGATTCCTCTTCTTCTCTCTAATGGATTTCCAACAAATTCCTATGTAAACACGACACCATCTGTTTACTTTCCTGATCAACTGGTGCCTGTCGTACTCTAAAGTGACAGCCCACCATCAGCTGATATTTACAGCACAAGCCATGCCCATGAAACTAGAGATTAGTCTATGTTATCGGGGGGCAAAATACAAGAAAAAGAAGGCGGAAAACGAGACCCAGATAGCCGCAATGCATTGTTCATCACTTTATCATGTCCTGTTTTACTAACACATACTGGTTGGTTTAAAATTAAAATTCTTAGAATATTTTTTAAATTTTAATTCGATAAGATAATGATTAATAAAGTTTAATCGATATAATTGGATTTATAGCAATTTGACTGGTCTAATATAAACCTGAACTGAGTTGATAACAAAAAATATATATACATATTTTAGTACAAACAATCTGTCATTCATCAATTGACTCAATAATCTAATAATGAGAAAGTTGGATAGATTCCCAGAACTGTATGGTTTACTGTAATCTAGAAAAGTACTAGATTAGATAAATGAGCAGCCATCGTTATTGAAAAAGTCCATGGTTTTTATTAACAAGTGACAGAAGTATTAAGTAGCCATGTTTCCCATATATATAATATACTGTTACGATCTCAAAATCAACAACAGAACATTTCAAAATGAAGATCTGGGCCTTCACGGTTTTCTCTCTGTTAGTGTCCCTTTTAATTGGTTTGGGTTAAAGTTGATATGATCCAATCCAATGAATCAGATGAAGCTATCATTCCTAATGAATGGCTCTTCAAATATCTATGTTATCTAAATCATTATTGTTTGTGGTGGTTGTAAGATGCATATTAATCAATTCTCGGCCAGTAATAATATTGAAAAATATAAACGAATCTTATGCATTCTTACGAAGTCGTGAGCAAGATCTCGGAGCTGCATTCGGCTTTATACAAAGCATGCCACTCGGGGTAGTGGGAACTGAGGAAAGCATTCTCGTGAGGTGATATTGGATTAAATTAATCTATTTTGCGCAGGAGATGCTGTGGTGAAACTGGTCTTTCAAATGTTGTCCTGGTATGCTCTATATTTCTAATTTTTTGCCCTTGAAGATTTTATCTGTTGGTTTTCTGAACAAGGAAGACAGAAACTATAGAGAAAAGTTTGAACGAAATTTTCTAGTCTTTCATATCTGATCTACCACTTGCAGGTTACATGACGGATAATACATGGAGAAAGGTGGGATACTAGCCAGAGACAGTCCTGCGTATTGAAGTCGATACCTAATCTGACGGACTTCTAGCTTATACTTGGCAGCTTGTACAAAATCATATCTCCTGCAATTTCTTCCTGAAAGATGAAAGGGTTTGGTCGAGATTAATCACAGAGAAATTGAAATGGTGGACTCATAAATAAGCTGTTCTTCTTACATCAAATTTTCTTGCAAAAATATTCTTAAAACACAAAAATAAACTCTAATTTCCACGTTTTAAGAAGAACTTAACAAAAGTGCCTAAATTCTTGTCTTAATGTAATTAACTCCCAAATCATGACTTAGTTATTAAAGATGATATTCCGATAAAAAAAACCTTGTGATAGAATTTGAAAGCTCGACTCCTCTTCTTCTCTTTAATGGACTTCCAACAAATTCCCATGTCAACACGACACCATCCGTTTACTTTCCTGATCAACTGGTGTCTGTCGTATTCTAAAGTGACAGGCCACCATCAGCTGATATTTACAGCAGAAGTCATGCCCATGAAGCTAGAGATTAATCTATGTTATCGGGGGGCAAAATACAAGAAAAAGAAGGCAGAAGACAAGACACAAAGAGTCGCCCATGCACTGTTCATCACTTCATCATGTCTTCTGTTTTACTAATACATAGATGTTAAATCCAGAATGACCCGGCTAGTTGATTTAAAATTAAAATTCTTAGAATATTTTTTTTAATTTAATTAGATAAGATAATGATTAATAAAGTTTAACTGATATAATTAGATTTATAGCAATTTGACTGGTCTAATCTAAACCTGAACTGAGTTGATAACAAAAAAAATTATTTAAGTAAAAACAATTTATCATTCATCAATTGACTCAATAATCTAAGAATAAGAAGGTTGGATAGATTCCAAGAACAGTATGGTTTAATATAATCTAGAAAAGTACTAGATTAGATAAATGAGCAGGCCATCATTATTGGAATAAGTCCATGGTTTTTATTAACAAGCGACACAAGTATTAAGTAGCCATGTTTCCCTTATATATATAATATGTTGTAAACCTGCAAGTCCATGAATTTTTTTATTAAACAAATTTGGGTAAAATAATCAATTTGTGCAGAATTTTTACAGAATGCAATTTTCTAATAAAATATATGAATTTTAAATCTATATATATTTATTTGTTTAACAGATCTCAACAAAATCACCAGTATAAAATTATCATCGTCATTAAAAAAGCAAGAAGATTTGGATACCTGAATCATCAAATTCACCGTATTAGGATTATTTTATTTTATAATCTAATTTAAATTAAATAAAATAATAAAATATAAATTATAGAAACACTTGCGATAACTAAATAACAAAAATAAATCATTAATTTTCTATTTATAAAAAGAAGAAAACATCATTGAAAATCCATTGCAAAGTTACCATCATTATCACGATTATAATAGCTAAAATTATTATCACCATTACTGTCAAAACAATTAGAATAATTAAATTATCCAAAAAAAAAACATTTTTACAGAAAAGCAAGCAAGAAAACAATAAAACAAACAATCACTAAAATTATCATTTTTATTGTGCAAGTAATGAAACCATGAAATTATCTTCAAAAATAAAAAATAACTTTAACAAACAAACAAAAAAACAACAACAAAAGAAAAAACTAAAATAAATATTATGAGCATAAAATAATCATAAGATTAGAAGAACAAAAAATAATAATAGAAAACACTAAAATAAAGAACAAATGGAAAAAGAAATTATCAACATAAATTAAAGTTTTAGAATTGAACTGAATAAAAATAAAACTCCAACAAAAAATAAAAAGACAAAAATTAAAGACAAAAAATAAAAGCATAAATGAATAAATATGGATAAAATATAAACATTGTCCAAGAAGGACAAAAAAACCCAAAGGAATCAATGCTAAATAAAAAATTAAAAAAGTAAGTGTTAAAATGAAAATCAGAATATATAATTAATTTAAATCGAATGACAAAACTAGAACAAATCAAAACCTTGGAAACGAAAAACAATAAATGGATTTTTAAATAAAATACAGTTTAACCAATATAAATTAAAATTTCAAAAACAGAACTGAATAAAAATAAAACTCAAACAAAAATATAAAATGATCAAAATTAAAAACAAAAATTAAAAATATAAATGATATGATATGGATAGGATGGTAGAAAAGGTAAACCCTCACCTCACTCTTGATCATATTTAATTAGACTAAAATATAATATATTAATTAAAATCTATTTTAATTGATTTGGGTTGCAGTTGATATGATCCAATCCAATGAATCAGATGAAGTCATCATTCCTAATGAATGGCTCTTCAAATATCTATGTTATCTAGATCATTATTGTTTGTGGTGGTTGTAAGATGCATATTGATCGAGTCTCGGGCAGTGATAATATTGAAAAATACAACCGAATCTTATGCATTCTTACGAGGTCGTGACCAAGATCTCGGAGCTGCATTCTGCTTGCATACCACTTGGGGATAGTGGGAACTGAGGAAAGCATTCTCGTGAGGTGATATTGGATTAAATTAATCTATTTTGCGCAGGAGATGCTGTGGTGAAACTGGTCTTTCAAATGAAGTTAAGAAATGTCTAACCTCACACAGCAAGGTGATCGTGAAACCTGTAAGCCCTGCAGGTTGACAGATGCTTGCAGGATTCAGCAACAATTTCTATCTCTGTGGATATCACTGTGGTGCAAGGTGTAATAACCTCATACCTGCAGCACTTCACTAATCCTTACATGCATGGAGAAGTCTGGCAAGATTCATTAATTTACGATAATTTGTTGTCGAAATTTACAGGCATATATTTTGTTGACAGAAAACCTTCAAATTTGAACTTCTCTCTGGTTTTTTTTTTCAAATTTATACTAGATTTTTAATCAAACCTCTCATTTACAATCTATTTTATTGCTCTCTCATCCACTCTAATCTTTTTAATAATCCCAGTGATCAACAAACAAACTCTTATGATAAAATGACGCTTTGAGTTTTAAAGTTTTCTTTCTAGAATTTTTATTATTCTAATGTTCGACAGAATGATAAATTTTGTTTTGTATTATTTATGAGTTTAATATGTTAATATTAAAAATTAAAAATATACATATATTTTAATTTATGTAACAGGCATTGCGAAATTCAGAATACAGGTTAATAATTGTGCGATGGAGGCCTGTGTTGCAGCCAATAAGGTTGGTTTGGCCTCTGTTGCAGCTAATATTAATCATTCTGGACTAATTCAAAATTTACTGTTTTATTTGCTGACCGATTTCTGACTATAAATAGGATTACAAATACCCATCAAAAAATTTAAATTTTTAATTTGAGATCGCAAATTCGGTCACTTTTTCTTAAGACATCATTATCATCTACGTTGAAAACCTAAAATTTCCGAAGTGAGGAGAGTATCAAGGAGGGCAAACAGGAATGATAAAAATTGAAGTAAAACGAAAACCAAATTTCTGACCCGGCCCATATCACCGAGTCATAGCCTAGTAATCATCTTCTGCAGAACCAACACCTCAGGCCATGCTCGAACAAGTGACAGCATACCATCTCACATAACAAAAAAGTAGAGTATTAACTATGGCTCGAGTTATATAATTATTAAAGATTTATATAATTATTAATGTAAGGGATTTGTAGAATATTTTTTTAATTTAATTAGATAAGATAATGATTAATAAAGTTTAACTGACATAATTAGATTTATAGCAATTTGACTGGTCAAATCTAAACCTGAACTGAGTTGATAACAAAAAAAATAGTATTTTAGTAAAAACAATTTGTCATTCATCAATTGACTCAATAATCTAATAATAAGAAGGTTGGAGATTCCCAGAACAGTATGGTTTAATACAATCTAGAAAAGTACTAGATTAGATAAATGAGTAGGCCATCATTGTTGAAAAAGTCCATGGTTTTTATTAACAAGCGACAGAAGTATTAAGTAGCCATGTTTCCCCTATATATACTGTTACGATCTCAAAATCAACAACAAAACACTTCAAAATGAAGATCTGGGCCTTCACGGTTTTCTCTCTGTTACTGTCCCTTTTACTAGGAGGCTCAGCTGAGCAGTGTGGAAGCCAGGCTGGGGGTGCACTGTGTCCGGGAGGTCTATGTTGTAGCCAATGGGGTTGGTGTGGAGACACGGATCCTTACTGTGGTACCGGCTGCCAAAGCCAATGCGGTGGTGGGGGCGGTGTTGGGGGCGGAGGAGACCTTGGCAGTATCATCTCAAGTGCGAAGTTTGATGAGATGCTTAAACATAGAAATGATGGTGGATGCCCTGGCAAGGGATTCTACACTTACAATGCTTTCATCTCAGCTGCCAAAGCCTTCCCTGACTTTGGCACTACCGGTGATGCTGCCACTCGTAAAAGGGAGATCGCCGCTTTCTTTGGCCAAACCTCTCATGAAACTACTGGTTCGTTTAATTAATCAGTCTCAAACCTAATTAATCAGCTTTATTTATATACTTATCCACATAATTATATATTAGAGGAAGTTTAGTGAGTTAATCATCATGATTTCATTTGATGAATTTACATGCAGGAGGGTGGCAAACTGCACCTGATGGTCCATACGCTTGGGGATATTGCTTTGTCAAGGAACAAAATCCTGGATCTTATTGTTCTCCGAGTTCCACATATCCATGTGCTGGTGGCAAGCAATATTATGGCAGAGGTCCTGTCCAACTTTCATGGCAAGTCCAGATTTTTTATTTTTATTATGTGGTAGATCTTTCTTTCTTCATTTCTGTGTTTACATATTCATCCACCCATTTTTAAGCGTTAAAATCAAATTGAAAGAACCAGAGCATGTGTTTTTTATTTAACACGACTTTGCAGTTCAATTAATTTAATTTGATAATTACGACTCAGGAACTACAACTACGGGCAGTGTGGAAAAGCTATAGGAGTGGATCTATTAAACAATCCTGACCTTGTCGCAACTGATCCAGTGATTTCCTTCAAGACAGCAATCTGGTTTTGGATGACAGCACAGTCTCCAAAACCCTCGTGCCACAACGTCATCACTGGGAATTGGAAACCTTCTGGTGCTGATTTGGCAGCTGGTCGGGTTCCAGGCTACGGTGTGGTAACAAACATCATTAATGGCGGGCTTGAGTGCGGTAAGGGGAAGAAGTCACAGGTGGAGGATCGTATTGGGTTCTACAAGAGGTACTGTGACTTGCTTGGAGTTGGGTATGGAAACAATCTTGACTGCTACAACCAAAGGTCATTTGAAAATGGACTCTTGGACTTGGTAGACACCATGTAATTTGGTCACATCCTCCTGTTTGGCTACAATAAATATAAAATAAAATGTTTCCTGTTCCGAGTTAAATAATAAAAATATGACCCTTCTTTGCCTTGTATACCTCCTTTTCACCCATCCATGCTTTTAAGAATATTTCGGAGAATTATGATTAAGATTGTTTTTTAAAGTGATTTTTATTCAAAAATATATTAAAATAATATTTTTTTTATTTTTAAAATATTATTTTTAATATCAACATATCAAAATAATCTATAAATAATAAAATAATTTAATTTAAAATAAAAATAAAAATTCATACATTTTGAAACGTGGTTCCAAAAACCTCCAAAATAAAATTTTATATGAAGAATAGTTGTTTTTGGTCATAGAGTTGGGGACACAATCATGTTGATGACCTTCCATATTAGCCCTGTCTAGGAGCCCGCAATCATGGCAGCAAGCATATCTTCGGACCAAAGCTTTGGACCGTTTACCCTATTCATTGGTCCCAACCCGATTCAAGTTTCTTTCTCTTCTTTTTGGTTTTTGAAGAGAAAAAAATATTTTGCAAATTCAGTAACTTTTTTTTCAGACATCATTATATTATCATCTACATTGAAAATCTAAAAATTCCGAAGTTAAGAGTGTATCAAGGAGGGCAAACAGGAACAAAAAAAGGAAAACGAAAACCAAATTTCTGAGAAGCATGAAAGTCCAAACAAAACAATTGATTGATGCCAAAAACCGAAGAAAATATTGATACTTGACAGTCTATAATATCTCTAGACACCATCCTTATTTCGGCCCATTTTTCAAATAACTGGAGACCCGAACCATATCACCGAGTCATAGCCCAGTGATCGTCTCCTAAAGAGCCAACACCTCGGCCCATCGGTACGCTCGAACATGTAACAGCCTACCATTTCACATACCAAAAAAGTAGACTAGGGAATCTGCTATCTCATCTCATATTTGAACCCAGTATGTGTTAATATAATGTTTATTGGAGGTTTATATGTTTATTAACTTTAAAACTTGTGAAATTAATTAAGATACTAGTCCGGACAATGTTACTTGTCGAGCTAGTGACACAACAGTTCCTAACTAGGATTTGAAGAAAGTTATCTATGGAACGAAAATTACTCATATTGTAGTAACTGTGTATAAACTTCATAAAAATAAATAGAAAAAAAAATAGAGAGAGAGAGAGATCTGAAATTTTAAGAGAGAGAATCGGGAGGAGAGAAAGAAAGGAGCAGAAGAAGAGAAAAGAGGGAAAGATAAAGGAAGGGGAAAAAAAAGTAGAAGAAATTAGTTGTTAAGGTAATATTTATATTTGAATATGTATAAATGTTGTTATCAGTTAAGATTTTGAATTTATTGAATATTAGGGTTTGAAGATTTTGTTTTGGGTTTGATTGACGAATTGATTGAGATGTAAAGGATTAAATGTGCAGGGTAATAGTTTAATTGATTGAATTCTAGATGATTTTGAGGTTAATTGATGTGTTAGGTGAGATAATATTAGAAAATTATGAAAAAAATTTGTTGGAAATCTGGACTGGAGGTTGAAGATGACAAGGTTTCAGTTTGGTCCCTCGATTTGTGAAAGTTTTCGGTTTTGTCCCTGAACTTTGAAAACAATACAGTTTGGTCCCCGGAGTGAAATTCGAGATTCTGGATAAAATATAGGATGAATTATGGACAAAATTTAGTATAATTATGAATTTATTATGTTTTCAATTTAGTCCTTCAATTTGACAAATATACAACTTAACCCTAAAAAACTAAGAAAGTTACAAAATGGTCCCTAGATGAAATTTTATTTTTTCATATTGGTTTAGTGAATAAATGAGGTTTATTTTCTGAACAATTATTATTTTTACAAATTATTTATTTTGAATTAAATTTCAGGAAAAAAAAACATTTAATTTTTAGATTTTGGAAATAATGACTAGTTTAGTTCAAAAACACGTAGGATTATGAGTTAAACTTTTGAATAAATTTATTACTTAGATTTTTCTTATTAGTATGCCTCCATTTGTATTCAGATAATCCTGATATTTTAAGCTTTTATTCGTTTTTGAGTCAAGTGAATGAATAATTTTTAATATAGATAAAAATATTATAAATATTTGAATTGATGATACGAATTCGATTATTCTTCTTGATAATATATACTTTGATTATCATTTTTTTGTTACGATAAAGTATAATCAATTGTTGAGTTTAAATTCTTGATATGAGTCAATATACAATTTTAAATTGAATTTGGAAATAACAGCTCCTCATTTGATTGATGTCATGAGTTAAGTCTTGACAAATGAATGTGTTTGTTTAATTATGATATAAACTTATGGGATGTCAGTCAGAATACTCATGTTAATAGGATAGTGTTAGTCTTTGTGCACATCGTATTTGAATTACTAGTTGGTTGAGGGAGTGACCAACCTCTATGTACTGATCATCCCATAACACGGAGCCTCATGTTTATTGCATTTTGATTTTATTATGAGTTTTACCTTATAATATTCTTGTTATGACATATTTGAGAAATATTCATGTAAAAACTTAAAGTTATATTCATAAATATATTTCTTATTGTTGTATTATCTTATATGTATATTGATGTTATTTACTCACTAAGTTGCTGGATTTTTTTTTTATTCAAGGAAACTCCATCCCTCAGAAAGCGCACTTTGTGGGACCAAGTGAGAAAATAAAACCCTAGCTGTCTAAGACTCTTACAAGAGGTGCACTTCCTGACTCGAACTCAAGACCTGTTGTGCAAATCTCTAGCCCTATGTCATCACGCCACACTCCTTGAAGACTTGAGTTGTTGAACTCACTCTTTTATTATATATCATTTTCAAGTTTGTAACTTTTTACCAGATCATTTATGTTGTACTCTCATAACTTACTATTTTTGTTGTAATCGATTTTTTTTATGTTTAGTTAGTGCTCCACAATTATAACAATTTGTATTTAGCTTTTATATTAAAACAATTAAATTATATTATGAAATTAATTTTGTTATTAATATTGTATTAAAATTCGATTGACTTATTTAAAAGATAAGTTTATATGCAAGTTCAAGCCTATACAAATATAAAATCTTATAGAAAAACTATATCTATACGTCGGTCATGAATCCAAAATTCGAGTTTGGCACCCCATGGTTTATATTTAGGCTGTCAAAACACGAAAGGCAAATCAAAAGATGCCTTGTTGCAAAAAAATAATGCATACAGGAACTTCAATCGAGAGGTTGTGGTGAAATTGGTCTTGCAAGTGAGGTTAAGAAAGGTATTGAAGGCAATTTACAGGGCCGTGAAGGGTATGCAAAATAAATGCTCCTTCTCTCTCTCTAATTGAGATCATGAAACCACAACCATATTTTGCATGCTAAAACAGGTTGAAAAAATCTCTTTCAATGCGTCTAAATCCTTGATCATCTTCTCTGGACCAAGGACGAGGACTCCTGGTCGCACCAGAATCTTGAAAGGGGAAATATTTTTTATCAATTTGAACTTAAATTTAAAATTCCATGTCTGAGCTGTACAAAGAGAGTTGAACCGTCCAGAATATTTACTTGCCTCGGTAATTTCAAAACTCTAACATAGTGCGAAGGCTGATAAATCAAGTATGCTTATCTTACCTGCATGTTGGGCAACAATCAGGCCTGTCATTTAAGAATTTCATAAACATCTTGCACGTTTACATGAAATTTTCTGTGATCGCAAATAAATAGTCCCCTCGAGCAGATGTCTTTAAATATGGACATTCCAGGCCAGTTCTATCTAGAAAAGTAGTGCCAATGCCATTCGCGTGTGATAATTAGATTAACAATAGTTGTTGCCTGATGAGTTGGAGATGTGGTTGGGGAGGGGACAGCGACAAACATAGCTGGTATTAATGTCATATCCAAATCATAATCATGTTATTGAGATTCCTCTTGTCTGCCTCACCTCTTGATATATATTTCTGGCAAGTGCACCGAAAGAAAGGCAACTTCAAAGATTGATAATTCGCATTAATCAGGTTTAGTCTCTCCCCTTTGAGAAAGAAAAATGGCTGCTTCTCCTGACCGAAAAACTGGCTTCCATGCTCGGTCTAGAAGTTTTCCCTCTAGACCAAACCCAATCATCACCCAACTTGATGAGCATTTGTGCAGATCAAGGGCTTCTGAAGGTGCCTCTACCTCATCATCATCCTTGGGAGGCAAACTAAGCAGCCTTCAGGATTTGCATGATTGTGTCAACAAGTTGCTTTTGCTACCACTGAACCAGCAAGCAATAGCCCAAGCGAATAGTGGTAAATTGATCGACGAGCTATTAGATGGATCTCTTGAGGTCCTGGATGTGTGTAATACTGCAAAAGATGCCTTGCTGCAAACGAAAGAAAGCGTACACGAACTTCAATCGATTTTGCGCCGGAGATGTTGTGGTGAAACTGGTCTCTCAAATGAAGTTAAGAAATATATAACCTCTAGGAAGGTAGTGAAAAGGACAGTTCACAAGGCCTTGAAGGTTATTAAAAAAAACTGCACCTTCTCTACCTTCAATGGTGTCCATGAAACCACATCCATGTTTAGCATGCTGAAAGAAATTCTAGTAGTTTCTCTCCAAGTGCTTGAATCCCTTCATTCCTTCATCTCTGGGCCAAAGGCAAAAACTACGGGTTGGTCACTAGTCTCCAAGCTGGTGCACCATAAAAAAGTAGCACCTGGAGATGAAGAAGCTGATATAAATGAGTTTGCTAAGGCAGATGCGGCGTTATTAGCCTTGGTAGATCAGAACACGAGCAAATTTGATAACATCAAGACCCAACTCGAGAACTTAGAATTGTGCGTTCAAGATATTGAAGGTGGTCTTGAATACCCTTCCAGGAATTTGATCAAAACTAGAGTTTCTTTTTCTAAACATCCTACAGCATTAACCTGAACAGTTCTGATAATCATACTCTTACGGTGTAGAAATATACATGTATTATTCCATAAATGACGAAATGATCAAATACTCAAGTTGCTCAAATTTTGTCCCGGTATGCTCTATATTTCTATTTTTTTTTTTATCTTTGAAGATTTTGTCCTTGTTGATTTTCTGAACAAGGCAGACAGAAACTATAGAGAAAAGTTGAGTGAAATTTTCTAGTCTTTCATTTCTGATCTACC
Organism: Salix dunnii; assembly: GCA_015731905.1. NCBI lineage: Eukaryota > Viridiplantae > Streptophyta > Magnoliopsida > Malpighiales > Salicaceae > Salix > Salix dunnii. Next base: position 9,349,020 of record CM027667.1, on the reverse strand, counting down.
ACTTGCAGGTTTCGTGACGGATAATACATAGAGAACGCTAGGATACTAGCTAGACAGTTCTGCATATGGAAGTCGATACGTAATCTGACAGACTTCTAGCTTTTGCTTGGCAGCTTGTTCAAAATCATATCTCCTGCAATTTCAGACCATACTCCATGCATATCAGATTTCATATCAGATTGGGTCCCAAAAAGTCAGTACATACTACTTGCATACATACGGCCCACATACTAAACATATATTGCAGAGTATTTAGAGAGAAAAATATCATTATTCTGACAACCTTTTCTTGCATTACCATAGCCTCTTTATTTGTAACAGGATTACCTCTTTGTCGATGGTAAGGCACAAAAACAAGGATGCTGAAATATGACAGGGTCTGGTCAAGATTAATACAGCAAAATTAACATGGTAGACTCGTAAATAAGTTTCAATCACATTTTCAAGTAGGGATGCGTAGAACCTTAGTCGTTTAATAAGGAAATGAGAGAGGAAATTGTCTTATTGATCAGGAAAATCCAATTTAAAATCACCACTGTGAACACCTCTTTACTGTTCATTTTACTGTGATTTTTTTATCATCAAATTTTGTTTTTATATTCATATCGATTTACTTATTAAATTTCATTTTATTATATGCCGTTTTTTCCGCGCGCTTTGAGATTTTTAAATTTCAATTAGTACAGCAAGTCCCATTCTCGTATTATCGAAAAATTGTCTCCTCGTGGTTTATTGCATTAAAAATAAAAGAGAAACATTTATCTTCCTTTAACAGCCCTTTATTGAGATGAGCCATTGGCAACTGTGGCCCACAAAAACAAAGCATCTCATCCAGCTTAGCCCAAATACAGGATATTAGCTTTTCGCTAGTATGAGGTCAGGTGCACCTGAAGAAGTCAAGAACTCGTTGTTGGTTGGTTATATGTATGCATACCGTTTAATGAGCTCATATATATTTTTTTAAATAAATATCTTAAAAAATATATGTAATAGGATACTTTATATAAATATCTAAATTATATTATACGATATTCTAAATCAACTCTAATTTCCACGTTCTAAGAAGAGCTTATCTAAAGTACCTAAAGTCTTGTCTCAATGTAATTAACTCCCACTTAATGTTATTAAAGATGATATTCCGATTAAAAAAACCGTGTGATAGAATCTGAACGCTCGATTCCTCTTCTTCTCTCTAATGGATTTCCAGCAAATTCCCATGTCAACACGACACCATCCGTTTACTTTCCTGGTCAATTGGTGTCTGTCGTACTCTAAAGTGACAGCCCACTACCAGCGGATATTTACAGCACAAGTCATGCCCATGAGACAAGAGATTAATCTATGTTATCGGGGGGCAAATACAAGAAAAAGAAGGCAGAAAACAAGACCCAGAAAGCCGCCATGCACTGTTCATCACTTTATCATGTCTTCCGTTTCACTCATACATACTGGTTGATTTAAAATTAAAATTCTTAGAATATTTTTTAAATTTTAATTCGATAAGATAATGATTATTAAAGTTAAATCGATATAATTAGATTTATAGCAATTTGACTGGTCTAATATAACCTGAACTGAGTTGATAACAAAAAAAAAAAGTATTATTTTAGTAAAAACAATCTGTCATTCATCAATTGACTCAATAATCTAATAATAAGAGGGTTGGATAGATTCCCGGTACAGTATGGTTTAATATGATCTAGAAAAGTACTAGATTAGATAAATGAGCAGCCATCGTTATTGAAAAAATCCATGGTTTTTATTAACAAGTGACAGAAGTATTAAGTAGCCATGTTTCCCCTATATATATATATAATATACTGTAACAATCTCAAAATCAACAAAACACTTCAAAATGAAGCTCTGGGCCTTCACGGTTTTCTCTCTGTTCCTTTTACTGGGAGGCTCAGCTGAGCAGTGTGGAAGCCAGGCTGGGGGTGCACTGTGTCCGGGAGGTCTATGTTGTAGCAAATATGGTTGGTGTGGAAACACGGATGATTACTGTGGTAACGGCTGCCAAAGCCAATGCGGCGGTGGGGGCGGCGGTGGGGGCGGAGGAGACCTTGGCAGTATCATCTCAAGTGCGAAGTATGATGAGATGCTTAAACATAGAAATGATGGTGGATGCCCTAGCAAGGGATTCTACACTTACAATGCTTTCATCACAGCTGCCAAAGCCTTCCCTGGCTTTGGCACTACCGGTGATGCTGCCACTCGTAAAAGGGAGATCGCCGCTTTCTTTGGCCAAACCTCTCATGAAACTACCGGTTGGTTTAATTAATCAGTCTCAAACCTAATTAATCAGCTTTATTTATATACTTATCCACATAATTATATATTAGAGGAAGTTTAGTGAGTTAATCATCATGATTTCATTTGATGAATTTACATGCAGGAGGGTGGCAAACTGCACCTGATGGTCCATACGCTTGGGGATATTGCTTTGTCAAGGAACAAAATCCTGGATCTTATTGTTCTCCGAGTTCCACATATCCATGTGCTGGTGGCAAGCAATATTATGGCAGAGGGCCTGTCCAACTTTCATGGCAAGTCCAGATTTTTTATTTTTATTATGTGGTAGATTTTTTTTCTTCATTTCTGAGTTTACATATTCATCCACCCATTTTTAAGCGTTAAAAATCAAATTGAAAGAACCAGAGCATGTGTTTTTTATTTAATACGACTTTGCAGTTCAATTAATTTAATTTGATAATTACGACTCAGGAACTACAACTACGGGCAGTGTGGAAAAGCTATAGGAGTGGATCTATTAAACAATCCTGATCTTGTTGCAACTGATCCAGTGATTTCCTTCAAGACAGCAATCTGGTTTTGGATGACAGCACAGTCTCCAAAACCCTCGTGCCACAACGTCATCACTGGGAATTGGTCACCTTCCAGTGCTGATTCGGCAGCTGGTCGGGTTCCAGGCTACGGTGTGGTAACAAACATCATCAATGGCGGGCTTGAGTGTGGTATGGGGTGGAAGTCACAGGTGGAGGATCGTATTGGGTTCTACAAGAGGTACTGTGACTTGCTTGGAGTTGGGTATGGAAACAATCTTGACTGCTACAACCAAAGATCATTTGGAAATGGACTCTTGGACTTGGTAGACACCATGTAATTTGGTCACATCCTCCTGTTTGGTTAGAAGAAATATAAAATAAAACGTTTCCTGTTCCGAGTTAAATAAGAAAATTATGAACCTTATTAGCCTTCTATACCTCTTTTATACCCCTCCATGCTTTTAAGAGTATGATTAGATTGTTTTTTGAAATATTTAAATATCTAAAAATATTAAAATAAATAAATTTTTTCATGCATAATTTTAAAACACAATTCCAAAAACCTCCAGAAAAAATTCATTCGAAGAATAGTTGTTTTTGGTCATAGAGTTGGGGACACCATCATGTTTGATTACCTTCCATATTAGGCCTGTCTAGGAGCCCGCAATCATTGCAGCAAGCCCATCTTCGGACCAAAGCTTTGGATCGTTTATCCTATTCGTTCCCGACCCAACTCCCGTTTCTCTCTTCTTTTTGGTTTTTGAAGAGAGAGAAAATATTTATTTAAAAAAATTACAAAACCAGATCCGAAATAATTAAAATATAAATATTTATAAATCTCCATTCATGTATATGATATATAAAAAAAAGATCAAATATATATATGATGTCAGCCTCGTAGGATAGGATGGTAGAAAAGGTAAACCCCCACCTCAACTCTTGATCATATATAGGGGGTGTTTGGGATTGCTGTTACGGTTACTTTTCAAAATTTTTCAAAAAGTTTTTTGTGCCGAAATTAATTTTTATTAAAAAAAAAAAAAAAATTTGCACCGCAGCAAACCTGCTGTGCAAAAGCTAAGCCAAACATGCTTATAATTAGACTAAGGTATGATATATTGATTAAAATCTATATTAATTGATTTGGGTTACAGCTGCTATGATCCAATCCAATGAATCAGATGAAGTTATCGTTCCTAATGAATGACTTTCAAATTATACTTTCTTCAAATATTTATCTAAATCAGCAATTTAGATCTCGGAGCTGCATTCTGCTTTAGACAAAGCATACCACTCGGGGGAGTGGGAACTGAGGAAAGCATTCTCGTGAGATAATATTGGATTAAATTATTCCGCTTGGTGAATGTCACACCGCAAGGTGAGAGTGAAACCTGTAAACCCTACAGGCCGTCGTTCTTCGTAGCTCTTGCAGGTTGACGATGCTTGCAGGGTCTACAAACAAACTCGTGCAATAAAATGACGCTTTGACTTTTAAAAGTTTTCTTTCTAGAATTTTTAATATTCTAATGCTCGACAGTACGATGACTTTTTTTTAAAATATATTTTTAGTATTCTTATGATTTTAATATGTTAATATTAAAAATTTTAAAAATATATATTTTTTCAATATATGTAAAACGCATTGCGGAATTCAGAATAGAGGTTAATAATTGTGCGATGGAGGCCTGTGATGCAGCCAATATGATTCGTTTGGCCTATGCGGTAGCTAATACTAATCATTCTGGACTAATTCAAATTTTATTTTTTGTATTTATTAACCGATTTCTGACTATAAAATTTATTATAAATTCCCATTAAAAAATTAAAAAAATAATAATTTGAGATCGCGAATTCGGTCACTTTTATTTCAGACATCATTATCATCTATGTTGAAAATCTAAAATTTCCGAAGTGAAGAGTGTATCAAGGAGGGCAAACAGGGACAAACAAAAAAAAGAAGGAAAACGAAAACCACATTTCTGAGAAGCATGAAAGTCCAAACAAAACAATTGATTGATGCCAAAAACCAAAGAAAATATTGATATTGGACCATCTATATCTCTAGACACCATCCTTATTTCGACCCATTTTAAAATAACTGGAGACCCGATCCATATCATCGAGTCATAGTCGAGCAATCATCTCCCAAAGAGCCAACACCTCGGCCCATCGGTGCGCTCGAACATGTAACAGCCTACCATTTCACATACCAAAAAGGTAGACTAAGGAATCTGCTATCTGATCTCAGATTTGAACCAGTATTTGTTAATATAATGTTGATCGGAGACATACATGTTTATTATCTTTATAACTCCTGATATTAATCAAGATACGCGCAAGATAATCCGATGCTAGCCGAGCTGAGTGAGACAACAGTTCCTAACTAGGATGTGAAGAAAGTTATCTACAGAACGAAAATTCTAAGCTGAAATCAGGGTTATTAGAAATTCAAAATGTCTGCATAAAGAGCAGGATTTTGAAGCCAGGGGCTATTGAGGGACCAGATGGGATCTTGGTTCCACTCCATGTTCAATTTGCTGGGAACATGGAGCTCTGGTAACTTGTCCTTCCCCGAAGGTAATTGCAGACGTGGCGTTTTAATCTCGTTTAGTTTTTCATATCTAATATTGTTGTTTTCTTCTATTTCTTTCTTAAAAACCAAATGTTGCGCAGACATTAATATTGGTGGCACTGGATCTTCTAGTTGACAGCAAAATGGCATGGTGTCGAAAGATGGTGGTGGTGGGGAAGATGATGGAGATGCATGGATTGTCTTCATTTCATCTTCCATTGCTGCCCTTTGCTCTAGAACTTTCAAGGAAGTTGCCTTCCTGTATATCTTGCACAAGACCAAGTCCTGCAATGTATATCAAAAAGTCAATACAGGTACAGTGTAGAATCGCCATCTCATATAATTCCAAAAATGGGTCCATTCTCTGTGCCTTTCTTTGCCAGCAGAATAATAAAAATCTGGTCACTGAGAAATGTCAGAGACGGCAAAAACTTCGATATAGAAAGGAACTGAATGATACAGGCCTCTTGATTACAGCTTGCAGCAACATTCTACATGGAAATAACACAGAACTTGACCTTAATGCATCTTGTCTCTTCTTTACAAAAGGTTAAATTCTCATTGCAGTGAGAATATTAATTCTTTGAAACCACCAACAACTGTGGGAAGTTTCTTGGCCACATTCATGCCTAGGAAATCAGAATTAGCCTAACAGCTATGTGAAGGTCTTTTTAATTAGTTCTATTTTCCTCTTTTTTTTCCCTTTAAATTAACAAGTGATTCTGAGAAAAAATAATTTAAACTAACTTATCTCCCCCGAAAAATAAGAGATAACACAAACACTTCATTCATTCAAGAGTTAATAAAAAATGAAGCTTCAGATTATTTATATATATGATAAGTACCTTGGGCAAGGGGGATGAATATTCAGGCAGGCGATACTCGTTCATGACCCAATCAGTCTTGCACCCTCTTGGTGCTCTTCCCTTGTAGAAAACAAGAGTCTTTCTCAATCCGATCATCCTCTTCGGGTCCGATAAGCTCACAATTTTCCGGTCAGAACCAGTGGCTTTCCAAAACCCATTTTGAGTAGTCCTGTTAGGCCTTCCTCCATTACCAGGCTTCCTGTCTCTAGGAACAAAAAAATACCACTCCCTTTCCCCAACATTTGACAATCCTATAACACAACAGCATTAACATTGATGTAAGCATGAATAATTAGACTTACTATGCTGTAACATGAACTAAAATTATTAAAAAGATAGTGAGCAATATATGTATGTATGTATACCAGGCAAGTCCCAAGGATCATGACGATAGATGTTGAGGTAGCCAATAACATCGAGGCGCATTTGTTTACCAAAAACTATATTTTTTAGGTAGAAATCAAGAAGTTCCTCCTCAGTTGGATGGAAACGGAAGCCTGGAAGATCAAGCTTTAACGCCATCTCAGCCATGGTGTAGTATAATACTGGCTGTCTGTAGTGGTTAGTCACTAGTGTATGGTTGTGGTGGTAGTGTTAGTAAACCTTGCAATTCTCTACATGGACACGCTTATTACTTGGCAAGGATATTTATAGATGGTAAGATATGTTGGTTCTCTATATGTTGGTTGATAGAGAAAACATTAAAAGAAGACCTAGTCAGCTAGAAAAAAAACCGAGATAATTGGGAAGCTCGGGAGATCGATCGATGGTGGAACCCACGCGGTTTCTCATAAAGTCGCCGGTGACCAACAATGCGAGGGAGGCACTCATGACATGTCTTATGGGATCTTGCTTGACTTTCTTATTTTATGTTCTACGGATTTTGGACATTTTCATGGAAATTACAAGGCAAGGGGGGGTGTTATTTTCCAACAAAAACTAGCACCACATATTTTGATTATCGAACAAAATGTTTTTTTCCTGTTACAAATCTCAGATTTCAAACAGCATCTTAGAACTTTTATGGTCAGCTAATCTCTTTCTTTCTTCATCAGTGTTGTAGTACTCTTTGAATTGGTCATGTTAACTAGATACTTTGCTTCCTGTTAATTACTTGCATTCTGGCATTGAAAAGTATGGCCAGCTCCTAGCTTGTCTATTACTGGTACGGGTATGGTGGAATTGATTTTCTATATGGAGATTTGTCCATGCACTATGGCTACCCAAACTACCCTGATTGTTTTTTTTTTTTTTTTTTATGATTGAACCTGTGTTTTACCCCAGTCACATTCTGCCCTGTCTAATTACTGGTATTTACTGCGCGTGATGTTCCTTTAAACTTGTTTAAGAAAAAACTATTGTTTTTGAAAAATATAATATTCTGCCAGCTTGCTGATGTTACTTTCTGTTCTTGCTCTCGTGGTTTTTGTATTCATTCCAGAGGAGGAACTTGCTGAGTATTGTGGAAAATTTTATGCCGATAAAATATATTAATGCTATGTTTGTTTTCTGGAATTCACTTTTCAGGAAATCATTTTTTAAATATTTTTGTGTTTGTTTGTCTTCTAGAAAGTTGGTCAACGGAAAACACTTTCCAGTCAAAGAAAAATTTGGCTTGATTTTCAGGAAAGTGTTTTCCAGAAAATTTGGGCGGAAAACACTTTCCGGAAGTTGTAAAAAATTTAGAAATATCATTATTTACTGATTATATCAAATTTGATCCTCAAATTTTTGATTGCTATATATAATTTGTTTTGAATATTTATTTTTCAATTTCATCTCTTAAAATTTAATTTTTATATTAATTTTGGTCCTTATTTTTATAATTGTTATTTGCTTTTTTCTTATCATTTTTTTATTGAAATTTTTTATCTATCAAATTTGGTCCTTATTTTTTTTATTGTTACTTATTTTATTAGAAATAATTTATGAAATTTTAATTATTATTATTTTAATTTATTCACCTTTTATTTTTTTTAATTTTTAAATTTGATCTCTATTATTTTGATTATTATTTATTTTATTTGAGATAATTTATGAAATTATATTTTTTTTTCAATTTCATTCTCATTCAACTTTTTAATTTGTAAGATTTGTTCCTCATTATTTTAATAAACTTGAAAAAAAAATTAATTTATTAATAAATTATTTTCCAGTTCATTTTCCATAACACAAACAAACACTGGAAAGTGTTTTCCAGTTCATTTTTCATAACACTGTCAAATATCAGAATTCACTTTCCAAAAGAAAACCACTTTCCAGCAAACAAACGAGGCCTAAGAAGGCCAGAGAATAATATAAATTATAGGGTTTTATTTATAAGCTTAAATTTTTAGGTGAGATGGTTCCTTTATATGGTATCAACGACTTTAATAAAAATAAAGCACAAGATATTGTGAGTTTGTGCAAGTTTCAAATCCAAAAGGTTTTCACTTGAGAAGATGTATTAGATAATAATATAAATTATATTATGGGGCTTCACCTAATAGCTTAAACTATCAGGTAAGATGGTTCCTTAACATGGGTATCAGAGGTTTGTTGACCCAATAGTCACGAGTTCAAATCTCACCACCCCCATTCTATTTGATAAAAATCAAATACAAGGTAATCTGGGCATCTATAAGTTTCAAGCTCAAACTTGAAAGGAGTGTTAGAGAATAATATAAATCATATTCTAAGTCCTTACCTATAAGTTTAAACTCTTAAGTGAGATGACTCTTTAATAAAAAAATAATATTTATACACGCCTCAGTTCCTATTTTACTTATGTTTTTTATTTTATTTTACTACAACACTTGCTAAAAAAATCTTGAGATCTGAACAGCAAGTCTTGAATTCGAGTTAGGACATGCGTTTAATTTTAAAACATGAAATAACTAAAATTTTAGTTGTTTAACTGAATCCACAAAATAAATTTTTAAGAAAATAGAATTTCATCGAATAAAAAAAAAATAACCATGAAGAATAAATGGGAACATTGTCGAAGCTGCATCTAAATTCAAGGGAGACTCCGCGTGCCTTGCAATGCTTCCATACGATGCTAAATGGTTAAGGGGGGGATCAGCGAAGTTATGTTTTTCAATATCATAATTGTTTACACCTCTTTTTGTATATGGACAATTTGACTTGGAAGTCTCAAGTCTTCTCCAAAGACTTGACGAAAGAAAGTCTTTCCATGTAGGTGAGTGGGGGTCTGTATACCATTGCTGTGACTGAAAGTCCAATATTCTTCCATTGATGCTCCCCTTGGGACGACCCCCCCTCTGTTCATCATCTGTTTGCTGTTGATTTTGATCCAAGGTTGGTACGCGGGTTTTCTTTTATAGTGTAAATCACTAAAATGAACTGTGGAATCAACTTTCCATGCAATTTCCTGGAAGTTCCTCTACACTTGGAGTTCATTAAATGTACTGAAAAAAGATGCTTCCCTTTGTATATACAGCATGATTGAAAGCTGAAGCTCTTCTTTTATGATACAGCTGCTGCTCGTCAAAACTCTGCTGCCATTTTATCGTCTCGGATGCTCTAACTATTTAGCCGAAATAAATTCATTTCATGTATGCATGAAGGGATTCCATAAAAGACTCAATTGGCTCCGGTTCAATGAAAAAAACACGGAGGTCCGAGAAGGTTCATGTAAATCATCTCACCTTCCAACTCGTGGATCATGAATTGATGATGACTTGCAGAGGGAAGAAGTTAAATGCCTGTTTAATATGTTTGTTATTGAATTGAGTTTTTTTTTTTAAATTATCTAATAAAGCGTTGTTTTATATAATTATATCTTTATATGCTTATGATAAATAAAAGATTAAATCACTCTTGACAACCTCTTAACGACAGCCATGAGAGACCCGTTGCCTTTATATTCTTGTGTGTGAATTGGGCATATGATTAATGGGGACATTGTTAAGGACTTCATACTTCATACGTGTTTTTCTTGGCTTATTTCTTCTTCTTTTTTTTGGATTCTAGAAACCCATCATATTTTAAATATTTTTTATTATTTTGAGTTAAACAAGTAAAACCCTGATTTTTTTAGATTTTTATAAAATGAACACGTACTAATTAAAACCCAAAACATGTGAAGCATCTTAAGCCTTTCTTTCTATGGTTATGTACCGTTTTTGCTAAATTTTATTTTTTATTTTAAACTTATCTTTTATATGCTTTTAAATATTTTAATGTTAAAAATTAAAATAATATTATTATTAAAGCAAAAGATATTTTAAGAAATAACTACGAGGATAATATTTATTATTTTATACGAGGTAAACCTGTAGTTGAGGCGCGATTCAGGATGGGTAATCATCAATCAGAAGCAAGTGTCAAAGCACAAGGGACCCATAAACACGAATTGAAAAGAACTTCCACTACGATTTTCAGTGCTTCATGTCAAGATTCTCGTATTTGCATGATATAGCGTAAGCTATAAAAAATTGCAAGGCGCCACCGAATCAGAATTGAAGTTTTGGTGTTTAGGTTTGGCTAAGAACACTCGCAGTATCAGTGGCATTTCTATTTGATTTTTCTGGGCATTGAAATTTGTAAACGTTTGGGATTCGAGAACAACGACTTCTTGATTAGTTCTTCCAGTATGGGAAACATCTTGACAGTGGGAACCAGCAAGGGTGGCTCCCATCGTCACCAGAGTTTTGGGCTCATCTAAATCCATCAAGATTTGTTGTTGGGTTTGTATTGAAAAGATAATAATCCTAACTTGATCTGGGCTTGGCCCATGTGTGAATGGAACAGCGCTCCCTGGTTGCTGGTGTAACCAAATAAGCAGTGTGAATATGATTTGAAGGCAACTTTTCCAAAGGAAGAGTTCTGTTCTTGAAGTTAGGATTGAACTAGAGACAATCAGCCAAAAAACCAAATCTGAACGGATTGAATTCAGGTGTACGGTGCAAGAACGAGCGACACAATAAAGAAGAAGAAATGACGAGGTTGTCAGGTTTCGATGGGGCATATATATATATATAAACGATTCAATATTTCAGTGTACTTCTAGACACAAATTAAATTAATATAGATTTTAATAATAAAATTATTATTTTGTCATTCAATACATAAAATTTAAATCTTGATGCTAAGATTTCTGTTTACTCTCTCTCTATATATAATAGATATCTTAGCCAGTGTATATTTTTTTGGAGTATGTTTAGTATTATTTTTGCTATTATAGTTGAGATTTTTAAAAAATAATTTCATGAAAAACACTTTAGTTATGCTTCAAAATAATTTTTAAAGTGTTTGGTTAAACAGTGATTGAGTTTGAAATTAATAAAAAAATAATATCAAATGTTTGGTTACTAAATTTTTTATAATACTTTTAACTTGTCAAATTACTTTAAAAATATATTTTATATATCAATAATCATATATTATGTAAATATTATTTATATTTTAATTAATTTTTAAATTATTTTATTATTAAAAATATATATTTTTGTATATTAATACACATGTCATGCAAACATTATTTAGATTTTAATTAATTTTTAAATTATTTTAATATTAAAATATATTAATTTTTATATTAAAAATACATTTAATATTCAAATATTAATATATATTCATTCTCTCTCTCAGGTCCCAGCACCCCTTCGCCCCCATCAGCCCCTCTCTTCTCAAATTAAGAAACCATGAATGACAACTAAAAAAATTAAGATATTTAATCTTATAAATCGGAATATTTATACCGTGTGAATTGCAATTTCTCTCTCTCTCTCTATAATATCCAGTGCGATACTCGAGCTATAGTGAAATCTGCTACCCTCTTCCCCTTCGAGTCTGCAGTTGACTTAGGTTCCATAGACACCTCTTTTCCCAGACCTACTTTCTAGTTTCCCAAAGTGTAACATTTTCAAACTTTGTCATGAGTTTTCAATACACACACGTGTGTGTGTGTTCAAATTTAACATCATCGTATTGAAACAATAAAAAATACTGAAAAGAAATTCAGGGAAAAAAAACAACATTAACGTATGCCCGAACAGGATATTGTCAGCAGAATCACCTTGACATAAAAGTGATCATCACGGTCCCCGCCGGAGTTGCTACCTATTTTAGTTGGCTTATAGTTACCCGTCTCTGGGACATGCTCTCGATGGCCTCACTCTCTCTCTCGAAGGCCGAAATGGCTGTCCCCAACTGCACCAAACTTTAAAACCAGTCCCCAACTGCAGTCACATTGCCCCAAAACCTGGACCTTGTGATACACTTCTTTTGGGTGATCCATGCTAATGCTTTTCATGTCCTTCTCGGACCAGACAGGCAAAATGGTTCCTTCGTGTCCATGAAAAGGTTAATGGCACTAGAATTGCCTCCTGATCCATTCTTGCATTCCTTGTTCGTGGTTCAATCGGTGCAGTCACCATGCGACACGCATGGATCCCACTTACAAGGCCAAGTATTGGCTCAACTTGCCATAATATTTTATTTGACATCACATCTCGTTAAGCGAACGAATTGGATGAAGTCACCTAGAACTTGCCAAGTTGAAGCTGTATGGATAAGCACTCTGAGAGCGTAACCTAAATTTCTTCCTCCCTCGGCCTGCTAAAGCTTGTCCAGAAAACGCCGACTCCTTAAATCAGGCCCAGATTCAGATGCTACTTTGGGTCGACTTTTTTAAAACATTTTCCGATGTCGGCTAACAAAACATGGTGCTGTCACTGGTCCTAGATCCTAGAAAATTAAATGTTTCTGGGGTTTTATCAGTAAGTTCCCAGGCTCAACAGAAACATCGATTTTAGGGTGTTCGATGGTGTCTGAAATAATTTCAGCTCTGATGGTAAATGAATTTAATATCAAATTATAATGATATTTTATTCCAAAAACTAATAAATATAATTTTATTATAGTTACAAGACCAGACCACGAATCCAGCAACTTGACATATAAATCAAAAGGATCAACCTAAACTTCGATTTCTTGAAAAAATAAAAAACCTGAAATATAATTGTTTTAGTAAAAAGATGGCTTTCGGAATAAAAATCTCTAGGATCTAAAAATGAATAGGTTGACTTGCAGCGCGGGTGTTGATAGCTGATATTAGTGAGGTAAAATCATTTTATCAAAAGAAGGAAGATACCACAAGTCTTCAACCGTCCCATCCCACCCAAATGGCTGGACTCCATCTCAGTCTCAGACTCAGTCTCCATCCACAAGAAATTTGTCAAAGCAACTAACTAAACTATACAGAAACAAAGGCAGTTCTGAATTTGGTGCTGATAGAAGCTAAGTTAAGATTTAAGTGGCTTCACAATACTACTTGACCATTACCAGAAGCAAAAGGCTAGTTTAATAAACCAATAAATAAAGATAAAAGAAGAAAGTTTGGTGTGTCATCAACATGATTGGTCAGTTCTTTTGTTTCAGGCTATCATTAACTCTACAGTTACTTTAGTTTACAGTATCACAAAGCAAACAGCCTCCAGACTCCCCAGCAAAAAATCACTGTCCAAGCTTCTGAACTGTAGCAGTAGTAGTATTCCCTGATCACTCATACCCGACCAGCCAGCCCAGCAAACACCAGGCTCGTACAAAGCACTCTACACGTCCACCCACCAGCGCAAGCCCCACCCACCATTTAAAGGTCCCCATGGTGATGTGGCACAAATCATCACACAAGATAACACTAGAGAATCAGCAAGAAGGCATATGGAAAGAGAGTGTGTGTGTGTGTGTGTGTAGAGAGAGAGAGAGAGAGAGAGAGAGAGAGAGTAAAGCTGCTTTGTTTTTGGATTTTTGCTTGTTCTTGTCTCTCTCTATATATATAATCCTTATACATAATTCAAGGTACAAAATATGACCACTGCAATCTTAATAACCCAAGCAAAATTAGAATGCCTTTTTCCTTCGATGAGGTGCTCGTAGCCTAGTAAACATACAATTAGTTCATACCAAACCAGACCATTCTGGAATCGTTGGTATATGACCCAAAATCAGGACTTAAAGCAAAAAAATGAAAGACTGAAGCACATTTTTATCCCCAACTTCATATCTTCCTTTTTATTGCCTCTTCTTTATAGAGCGACTTCAGTCTGCAAAGTTGTAGCATTGAACCCCACCTGCTGTTGATGCTGTGGAGATTGTTGCTGATCAATCTCCCAGCTTGCCTTGGCTATTACTCCATCAAGCACAGGCACGTACTCCTAATCAAAACAAAAGCCAATGCCATCATTTACAGGTAAAAGGCACAAAAGAAAAAGAAAAGGACACCAAGATGGAAAAACTGAGAAAGATTATATCTTCAAAACATCAGAGATTGTTATTTCCATAAATGAACTACAAAAAATTTGACCTCTGATAATGAAGCAAAACCTCAGCAACCCACCTCAAGTTTTTGAACAAGTTCTTTGGCATTTGGTGCAGAGACAATGATGTTGCGTTGGGAAGGTTTGATAAAGCCGTCATCCACGGCTTTGTCAATGAAAGTCAGAAGATAATTGTAGTAACCATCAACATTAAGCAAACCCACCTGCGCATTTTTTGGAAACAGAGTCAAGAGCTTGAAATAAAGAGCTATGAGGCTTTATGAGGCATACAAGGAAACTTACTGGTTTGTCATGGATTCCTAACTGAGCCCAAGTAGTCACTTCTAATAACTCCTCCAGAGTGCCATAGCCACCTGCAACCAAAGTAAAGGGATGAGGACGAAATTAAAAACACCATTGATTACTACGAGAACTAAAAAAACAGAGACAAAAGGAGTTTGCATTATCTATTTATACAGGAAAAGCGAGAATGGGACCTGGTAGCGCTATGAAACAATCAGAATTGCGGGCCATTTCTGCCTTTCTTTGGTGCATGTCAGCCACTGGCTTTACCTCTCCAACTGTTTCTCCAGTGATCTGAGGTTGCACACACATACACATAAAGATATATCTTTGCACACAATAAGCTAAAAGTTATAAACTTTTGAAACCCCCCCCTCAAAAATTAAACAACCGAAAAAGTACCGACAATTAGAACAAAACATAAAGAAAATCCATCACAAATGAGATTTTGCACCTCTTTGCTCATCAAAATTCTTGGTATGATCCTGTAGAAAAAACCCAAAATTATAACTAGGCTACTCATGCAAGAAGATGAGAAACCAAACAACGTAATAATCTACACATAAAAAAGCAAATGAAAGAGTAGGTGTATATTTTACCCAAGAACATTGCCTCCACCACTATGAACAGCTTGAGAAACCAAGCCCATTAATCCAATGCTTCCACCTCCATACACGAGATCTAATCTTTTTGCTACCTTAAACAGAAAACACAGAAAACCTTTAAATACCAAGCACAAAAGTGCCAGAAAACAAAGCGAACAAAGAAAGGTCTAGCCTTTGAAGTATAATTTACCAGCTCTTGACCTAGTTCAGTGGCAGCATCTCTGTAGCAGTTTCTCTTCCCTGTGCTGCTTCCACAAAACACACAAACCCTCTTGAATCTTGATGGTTTCACTACCTTCCCCTCCATTATCCTATTTTTTTTTGCAAAATTTAGCTTCTAGATAAATCACAACAGGAACTAAAAAGCGCGTGGAGGTTTTGGGTGTGAGTGCTACAATGTTAAATGGAACAGAACAGCCACTATTTATAGACACAAGAAAACAACATTAAATAAGAAAAGAAAAAAAAAAAAAACCATACTACTACTACTCCTGCACGCTCAAAAGAATTGATGAAGGGCTGTGAATTGTGATGAGGTAAGACAGAAAGGGCTTAAAGGGACAGGAGCATTCTGTGCTATCCATTCATGAATCACACGTGGCTTATCGTAACGCCTTGAATTATGAAGGTTTCATGTTCTTGATAGTAGTACTGACATTATCCAATCTCCACCCATCTCTTCCTCTCTTTGACATTTTTAATGCAATGCAGTCATAACTTGGAAGCTAAAACACATGTAGGTCTCCTTGCTCTAAAATCAAATCAAGACTAATACTATACTATTGTTTTAAAACTCCAAAGACTTTACTTTGGATAAAAATAAAATAAAGATTTCGAAGTTAATTTCATCAAGTTGTTAGTTAACTTGAGTTATTAAAATTTAATTGGATCAATTCTCAAAATATTTAAAAAGAAAGCATAACTCGAACTATATTTGTCACCAATAAACCGGGTTTAATAAACACTGCTAGCAGCCCTTGTAGAACAAGGGCGCCAGTGGCCAATGTGTAAGGGTCTAGATTAGATTTAAAAAGCTCGGGTTGATGATTCTGGCAAGCTCTTAATCACAGAACAATCCCTGTACTGCTCATATATTTCCTGATCTTATCATTCGCGAACTTTCCCACTCAGTCCCTATCATATTTTAAGAACTATTGTCGCTGCATGCAAACATGCTGGATCGATATTGTAAGATGGAAATATATTAAATAAAGTTGCTGAATATTAATCTGGTTCGGGTTATCCGGGTTCTATCTGTTTAATTTTGATTTTAATTTATAACATTGATATCACTGATTTAACTTCTAGGTACAGCTAACCCCACATTATTTGCTTAAATAATGCTGACACAAAGGGATGATCGGCACCCAGCTGGAGTGAAGTGCAGTTGTAGTAGTTAAGACATCATGATAAGGATAAAAACAGTAATGATTATGCTATCACTTCCACAGTTAATGGGTTTGTAGGCACAAGTGTGCAGTATAAGTTAGTGATCAATCTGTTTGCTGCCGAGCCAAATCAAAGATATCGACGCTTGTTCTCTCCACCCTACCAGTAACCATGTATTTGGAACATTGCAGTCACTTGTCCTGAAACTTTCAGTGTCAAGTTGACCTTTCAATAGATTACTTGTCCCCAAAAAACAGGGGTCATGAACTATACACAGCGCGTATGACCCAAACCTCCGACCACGTTAAGATCTCGGTTAGTTAAATACCATGATAGGATAGTGTTTCAAATGATGACGTGGAATGTTTTTTAGAGTATTTTTATATCATGTTAAATTAATATTTTTCAAAAAAAAAAAAAAACACACATTCACGACCACACCTTAAACGGTGCTTGCTCAAGGATTTGGTTTTCATTTTCCTAAGAACGTACTTCACTTTTTTATACTCACGCTACTTTTTTATTTTTCATTTTAATTTATTATTTTAAAAATAAATAAATAAATAATGCATTGAAAAACAATTCCAGCCACCCTTTCAGACATTTCATATACTATATATCTTTCATATGTTTGACTGGATTCAACCAATAATTTATTACGATACAAGTTTTTCCATGTTTCGTCACGGTGGAATCTAATACATCTCCCGTTCTTGCTAGAATAATTTTTAGCCTAACCGGGAATTGAGTACTTAAATTAAATATATCGCACACGTGTTTGCATGATAATTACAAAAACATTATCCTCCGCCATTTTTTTTCCTGATAAAGATCCTCCACTCCGATTTAAATGAGTGGAGAAGGTATATGCTCCACACGTGTATGTATCTAATCTATCCATAACAGTAAACCTAGCAACATTTTCTCTTAAGAGCTGTCTTAGAAACGGGAAATATTGACATTTGAAACCAGAGAGTTGCCTTGCTAGTTAAGCATGTCCTTTTTATTATCTAGGGTCAAATTACAAGAAAAATATTTGTTTGTTGTATTAAGTTCGAGGCTCGTTAGAAAAAAGAATCTTATTACGATAAATATGATTTAAATATACCATTATTCTTGGGATATATTCTTTTATTTGGATTATATTAATTAATGTACATGTTTAAATTTAAAATCACTGATCGGGTTCAGCATCTCCGGCTTGCCGGTGCGTTTTTCTTTCTTATTCCTTTTATTTTTTTTATAAATAGGAGGTCGGGGTTTCTCGTGGTGTGTTCTAACCAAACTGAATACAGAGTAACTTTTCAGGATAAACATAAATGAACCCCCACCGTGCTCGAAATATAAATTATGATTTATAAGTTTTAAATATCATAGTTTTTATCTAATTTAAACTATGATTGTTGTGCTCTGAAATTGAAGCTAGATATAACAATTAAAAGAGAAGATCAATTTTAATTAAAAATTAAAAAAGTAATCAAATTCGAAAGTAGCGTCTTTAAAAATGAATTGAAGCATGGTTTTAAAGGCTAGCTAGCCAATTCCATAAAGAATATTAAATGTAAAATGCACACATTAAATCTTAAATCATAATAACTAGAGTGTAAAAAAACCTCGCGAGATTGCCAAGTGTATTTTTATAATTTTGTTTAAATTTATAATTTTATCTTTAAATATTATTCTTTGCGTTATATTTTTAGATTAGTTTTTTTATAATTTAAAAATAATATAAAAATCTTGATAATCAAACACTTAAAATTATTTTTTATTAACCTCAAATTCAACCATATTGTGTTTGGGATTGAGATTAAAAAATACTAACCAAATATTTTAAAAATTATTTTGAATCACAGATAAAATATTTTTTATAAAATTTTAATTATAAAAACAAAAATAATACCATATATACGATATTTTCTCCTCTTTCTGTTGCTGGAGTGACAGGGTGACCCTGGGACCCACTTAAAGAGGATTTTCTATGCTTTTGATGGGGGCTATCAAGCTTACTCATAGGAACTCGTATAGTAACACGTTTCAATTAATGTTCCTGATGGACCCATCACAGTATGTTGTGTCTACGTGTCAGCATCCTGCTACAGTTAAGGTTCTAATTTGATTTGGTTATTGCATTCATACGGGTCGGGTCCAATTTAATGTTTCTTGCTGCTTGGTAAAGGGTTCAAGATTGAGCCTCGGCTGTGAGTGGATAACCTTTTTGAAAAATATAATTGTTTAATAAAATATAATTGTTTTTGTTTTTTTAAATGTTTTCAAAAAATAATTTTAGAATATTTTTCTTGTTTAAATCGTTTATCGTTTCGTGTTTTCATGTTATTTTAATATGATAATATTAAAAAAAATCAAAAAATAATTCTAAGTAATAAATAAAAAATATGTTTATTACTTTTATCTTTCTTATTTGGAGATAATAAATTTTAATATATTTTTTAATAAAAAAATACTTTAAAAAACAACTCCAATTACACTCACAAACAGGCACTATATGTTATTGCCTTTGTGTATCATGTTAATTTTATTTTTACATAGATTTATTATGTCAAGGTAATATTATTGTTGAAGTTATTTTTTAAAGTGTTTATTGTAGAAATATATTAAAATAAAATTTTTCATTTATAATTTTTTTAGCGGCATATTAAAATAATTTAAAAATAAAAATAATTTGAAACAAAAAATTAAAAGAAAAAATCATTTTTTTATTAAAATACAGTGTCAACCAATCATAAACGTGGCTAAATCGCCAAAAAAAAAAAAACAGAGAGTAAAAACTTGACCCTATGTTTATCTTTTCAAGTAAAATAGCCGACCCCTCGATAAACATTCTACCGATGCAGGGCGGAGGGAAGCCCGCTTGATTGGCCGTGTTATTGCCCAGTAAAATAAATAACGTATTTATTATTTCTATATTATTATTATCACATATCAGTTTTCGGAAGTGCCACGCCATCAGTACAAGTTCTCGATCACATAAAACAAATCCGATTTGTTTTTCCATCGGCAATTATTCGCTGTAAATAAACTACAGCATTTATTTTACACTCTGAAAATCATTATCCAATTAGAATATCAGGAGATTAACAGATCGTGTACAATTCTTTGCCGTGTTCTTCCTTTCAGCACATGCATGGCCCGTTGACAGTATTGCAGTGAAGCAGGCAAACGCTCCTGTAATGTAATTTTTCCAGAAGCAGTAGCCATGAACCAATTTCTCACAGAACTCTTTTTCTTACCTGTCCTTTCTTTGATTCGAGGATCGATGCCATGCTGCTCTTATGGGCAGCTGCAGAGGAAATGTTCTGTCCAAACCTCAGACACCGAAGTCCAACATGCTCTGTCGCGTCATCACCCACCTTCAACTATCTACGGCTTGTTTTGTATTATTATCTTCAAAATAAATTAAAATATTTTGTTAATATACAAACGTTAAAAGAAATATTAAAATTCTAAAAGATATTAATTAAAACAGTAAAAATATAAAAGATTTTAATTTTTTTCTTAAAATCACTTATAAAACATAAAAATAAACAAGTTTTTAGCTATTTGATCTGGGGCACATTGATCAATAATGAAAGCTTCTAAACATGTCAATTAAAAGTTTACTTGCTTGGTAGGTAGATGGGTGTGGTTAAAATTACATTTTACTCCGATTATAATTTTAAAAATAGTTGTTTAATTAATATATATTGTAATATTGAAGACCGGGAAAAGGAAGTGCATACTGGCTCTAGCTAAATAACTGGTGGCTGTTAAATGCATAGCCATGGCAACATAAATTTCTTACGGGAAGAAGGAGAGAGGGGTAAGAGGAAATGTGGCACAGCGAGCAAGGACGGCGCAATGATTGCTCCGCGCCGACTTGTCAAGTCCACTGTTGAATTTAAAGGCTTGTCGACCTCCAGAGGGGGCGTTGCTTTAACCTGAGGTCCCCTCTTTTTTTGTTTACTGATTGATGAAGAAACTCTTACCTAGTTGTCGTTCTACAGGTCATCCATGCTGTGCCCTGCCATGCTAGCTAGTAATTAAAAAAAAAAAAACTAAAAGGGAAGTACCGGAGCTGTGAACAAATCTCAATGTTTATTGGAAAAGTGATCAAGCTTATAACCAGGGGCAGAATTATTTTTTATAGATTATACAGAAGTTAATATATAATTTACTAGGGATTAATTGGCCGGGATAATCTTTTATTATTATAGTAAAGTGATTGTTTTGCTCCTAAATTAAAAAAAAAATATTGGACAAACTCTATCATAAACGCATGATTGTGCCACAGCCATTCCTGGAACGGTGCCAGGAAATGAAGTTTGACAGGATTACACGCAGGCCACGACAATCCCAATATTTTAATTATTTTTAGCCTTCAGGTTTTTCTAATTATACGAAGTGAAATCGGCAGGGAGGGGTTTGTTTTCAAGGACATCAACAAGTTGAATCATTAGGCACTTTATCCATTTAGGGTCTCGAGCTAGAGTCTGATACAATAGAATCATGACCGTGATCGGTGATCATCCTTTTGATTTGACTTTCTTCTGCCGCATCATGTTTTTGGTCGTTGATTTCTTCCTTCTTCCCTGCTCGCAGCAAGAGCGTATCTGTTCCTCGAAAGCCCTTTTTGACTTTCTTCTGCCGCATCATGTTTTTGGTCGTTGATTTCTTCCTTCTCCCCTGCTCGCAGCCAGAGCGTATCTGTTCCTCGAATACCCTTGTGTAGTGATCGTATAATTGCTGCACAGAATTTTTCCTTGCTACTACTACTTTCGGAGCCAAACTACAAAATAATAATAAATCCATGAATTGATTTCTCATGAGAATCTTCCTGGTCGTATCCTTGCCATAGATTATGACAAGCGGGGAAGAACATCCGACTTCTTTTTTGTTTTCTTCTTCCAAATACCCTTGTCCAATTATTATCTTGTAATTAAAAATCAATATCGATGTCTGTATGTGGTAGACACAATGGGACATATAAAATACTTGGTGATAAATGTTAGAAAAACATAGCATCGAATAATTGAAGTAGATTCATACATATGATTCTTTAATTGACAATTATATAAGCACCGTTAATAAAAGCTAGGTACTACTAAAAGACACTGAAAAATCATCAATTGGAGTTTTTTTCTTCTATTAATGAATATCTTTTGGGAGATCAATGGGAGAAAGAGGCACCTCTTCTTGTTTGGTGGGAGATCTACTCTTTGCTCTTCTTTTTTTTGATGGGATTCATATGCGTTTGTTTCCTCGGGATAGGATTCCAAATTCAATCTAAAGTCGAATGACCGTGCCTTGGTTTTTGACAATGAAGAAAAAAGAGTAGCATCTTTAAAGTCCGACAAATATTTTTTCTGCTGATTCAGAACAAATTGATTCATTTTAGCTGGGATTTGTTTATAGATCGATTTGATTGGTGTGCTTTTCGGACTCCCAGCATGCTAAATCCATGAATGGCAACAAGTTACTGCTAAGGGAGAAGGATGTCTTCCTAATTTACACCAAACATTATCATTCCCATAGGCCATAGCACCATGCAATTCAAACGAATTTAGCCTTTTGTGGTGTACACTTTTTTTTTCTTATTAATATCGATATCTAGATCAATTTATATAAATCTTGATTAATTTTATGGATCATGAAATTAATGATAATATAAATTTTCATTAATTATCATATTAGTAACTGTATGACCCGAATATGAAATTATAGAAAAACTAAATCTTTAAATTTCAAATTTATACTACCGGATCACCTACTGCATTAATTGTGGTGTAAACTTTTCATTCGAAGGGTAGTTGTCATATTTCATGTAGTGTTTTCCGGTGGGATGATACTTTTCTCCTTTTCTTTTGCCTTGAAAATCCACACTTCAGCTTGACGTTTGAAAGTGAACGGGAGAGGGATTGGTGCCCTACTTGAACTTGGATTTAAAAAAGAGAACAACCTTTTTGGTTATTTAACTAAAATTTTCTCATCCTGGTCTTCAGCTATGGTCATCATCTTACAGTATGCCGACAGAGGTTTAACCTCGTATCTTTGAACTACATACTCATAAGTGGTTTCGAGAAAAACAATAATGAAAATTATCCACGAGACCAACCAAAAAGTTTACCGATGAATGCTTTCCGAGAGCAATTCTTCACATGAGATGCTTTCCAACTACTGATTCCATTGTCAGAATAGAGCTTGAAAAGAAAATCTCGAATAATATTCAAAGATTCTAAAATTACATTATCATCTAAATATAACGTTCTTGTCTGAATTTATCACGATCATAGCATGGATGCAATAAAATCAGACAATTAAAACCCGCACGGAGAATAACTTTTCGAGGTGGTCTGGCAATTCCATGGCTCATGAGAACATGAGTATTTAATTATAAAATATAACAGAAATATTAATTAATTGTAATAACAATAATTTAGAGGGTAGTATCTTGCTGACCCGGGTCAAAGCAATCAACTTGGCTGGATTAACGATGGGACATTTACCAGTCTGTATACCCTCTCTGGCTTAGAGCTAGCCAACAAGACACCCAGTGGATTAATACCTAATCCCAAGCATTTTGACCTTGGAAGTTCATGTGCCAGTCCACGTGTCATCAAGCTAACACGTATTCACCATGCCCACTGAGCTTTACAAATCGATTATTATCGAGTATCTATCACTTTATAAAATCAATAATACAAAGACTCGGTGCCCAGCAATAAATTTTTTCACAATTTCTCTCAGGGAAGCAGATACGAGCCCTGCTGGTATAATTTCTCAAGCTATAATACAATAGAAAGAAATACGATCGTGGTCTCCATTAACCAAAAACAAAGTCAAGAATACAAATTAACATTACAGACAAATATGCTTCCCTTCTGAAGCGAGAGGAACATTTTGATGCTGGGCCAACTTGGATTTAATCCTGTTGATATGTTGAAGTTGCAAAAACTAGGCTTTCCTTTATTGCTTTGATGAGTGATTTGCAAATGTTTCATTAAGCATGGTAATAAACTTGAATAATTAAAGTTTCAATGTGGTCACGAGTCAGATAATCTGGGCCACTACGTTCGTTCGTTATTATAAGATTCTAAAATCACGTTGAATTTAGTTTTTTTAAGCCCACAAACAATTTTCAGCCCTACTTTCAATTGATGATGCTATGTTATATAGGTAAGGCCTTCACTCTTAACTATAAACCCATGAGATGGGAGGAATGGGTTTTTGGGACTTTTTCCTGATAAAACGGGCTTCTGATAGAAAATTGAAGCACGAGAATGGCTGAGAGAATATATAATCCTTGCTCTGATAACATTTTGTTCAGGGAAATCATTCCACTGTGATGCTGGAAATGTGAAATTAACCCCAAATGGGAATTTAATTGTAACTTTGTAACCAAGTGTTGATCCAAATGACAAAGTATATAGTCTTTGGATCATGTTAAATAACCTGTTGGATCAATCATTGCTACCAGCATCCAATTGTCCCCCCCACCAGCTTCTATCAGAAGATTATGGCAACAGACTGGCAGTAAGAGATGCGCCCAAAATTAGGATATTCAGTCGAGAAACCTGTGTTGCTTTTGTCTTGTATACATCGAGTACTCAGAAAATCCAAGTTCCAATCCTGTTTTTCTTTCGATTAAAACGAGATTGGTCCAGAAAAGAATAGTGAAACTTATCCGGAAAAGAGAGTGGATTATTATATCACTCGGACAACTTTAAGATTACTGGATTGACAGAGCATTAAAGATGGACAAATGCCCTACTCGCAAAACAAAAAAAATTGTGAACATTTGAGACTGGATTGCTACTACTATAAAAAATCATGCTAACTTCGTAGAATTCTTCAGCATTATTGAATAATGTTGTGGAGAATGATATCAGATTAAACTGAGTGTGTATAGATGAATATTCACATTAGTAGTGGCAGGACAGGACCCCTTATTTCCATTTCCCATTGTCACAATCAGAGCAACCCTCTTGAGCAATATCAGTAATTTGGACTCCTGAATCATACGTCATCCCAGGCTTCCAGTCTTCGGGCAGGACATTCTTAGCCCAAATCCACTTTCCATCAAATCCAGCAGTTACCACAAATCTGAATTGAAGTGCTCCTGCTGGAACTCTGTCTGTGTCCCATACTGCCCCATGATTTCTGCTCATGAAACCCCAATTTGAAGAACCAACCTGAGAAAATTTAGCAAAATCAACAAGAGGTCAGCATAGTTTATGCATTATATTGGAAAATATAATGTACTCCATTGCATAATGTTAAAGCTGACCTTAGCAACGTCCATGGCTACCACTTCTGTCTGACCACCTTGATACAACAACTTGATGGCCAAGTAATTTGGTTTTTTGCTTGATTCTTCTACTCGAACAGCCAAATTCTGATTCTTGTACTCACAAGGTACCCTGATCGATGAAACATAGGAGATGCAAAGTTAGAAAAGAGACTAATAAAATATACAATATTTTTTGACACTTTTTTTAGGTTTTCAATAACTGAATCCAAATCTAACCCTAAAATATGGACAATACCACCAAAGCAACCAAACCTGACTCCATCAAGGATTAAATGGCTAGCCCAAAACAGTTTTATTTCAAGATTTTTTTTTACAAAATTAACCAAAATGTTGTTTCTAGTATATTTTAAAAAACTAAATCAAATTTAACCTAATTTATTCAAATCCTCGGATCAACTCAGCATATCAAGTGGAGTTTAATAACACAGAATACTATCTGTAGAACACTGTGCAAATCCTCACAATTATACAGTCATGTTAACTCCGATTTTATGGACAACGGTTTACATATTGACCGCTACCTGCATTTAATGTTCTCGTTTTTAGTTCCCAGCTATAATGTATAAAATTATAAAAAGTTTGTCTATATTACATTCATTTCTTTATGTGGCTGGTATAACCAAACCATTACCTGAAGAAGCCACCGGAAAAAAACTGTCATGTTGATCGATTATTTAATTCACATGATCATTATTTTAACCAGAGAGATTCTATTATATTTATGATGATCATCCAGATAAATAAATCTTATAATATATGCTCTCACCTTTTATATTCCACGTCCAAAATCCCATGTTTCAAAATGCCCACACCCATGCCCTTGTTGGCCATGGCCATGAAAGCTCTACTGCTAAGAACAAAGTCTGTTTGGTTACTGCGATTGAGATCAGTCACAATCACTCTAGTCCCTCTGCTACTACATAAAGTTGTGTTTTTGCATCTTATCTGCCAAAGCCAATCAGTAATATGATCATCAATCATCAAAGAATTCCACAAAAGGGAAAGCAAACAAGAGGTGTGGTCAAGTAGTAATAACCTGAAAACAAGCACCGCATCCAGCTCCATCTTTGTAAAGAGAAGAAACACCGGCTGCGAGGTGTCCACTATTAAATCCTATTGCCATGGAACCATACCCACAAGCCCCAGCTTCACAGAACAAAAAATCCTCACCAATTAAAAACCCCATTCAAAATACAGGAAAAATGAAATCAAAAGAAAAGGGAAAGTGATTCTTACATGAAAGGGCTGAGGCTTTGGAGAAATATGCAGCCTTAGATTGGTGAACACATCGATCACAACCAGTCGCAGAGGAGATAATCAAGAAAAGAAAGCAAAGAAAGATAGCCATTCTGCTCTTCAAATTGCCACAAAAGAAAGAGGAGGAATCAAGCATGGCAGTGCACGCAATCAAGTGAAGTAAAAGAGGGCTGGGATAAGAGAAACGAAGTGAGAAACGAGGTATTTATAGGGTAGTGAAAGAGACTGTAGAGTGGACAACAGGTCAGCATTAGCCAAATTAAAGATGAAGTAAATCTTGATAAACTTCAATATATTACCATAGATTTAAAATTAAAAGTACGCATGCAGGGAAGCGGAGGTCTCTGAGAAAGAGACAGAAAACGCGGATAGACAGAGTAAAGAAATGATGGGGTCAGGCACCGACTAGTTGTCCAAGCACTTACAGCTGTGGAGTGAGAAGATTGGAGATATGTAAGAGGGTGGTGGGATTTTGTTGACGAAGGCAGAATACTTTTCGCACTCCCAGGAGAAGTTTCTTCCTTGTTTCCATTCTCTACCATGATCACACTTTCGATGCTCTAGAGAGAGACAGAGGTTGCCTCAACAAACTAAAATTCTTACAGATTGCATTCGACCTCCCTTAATTCTTGGGCCATGTTTGTAAAACTTCAACAAGAATGTAAGAACAATTGATTGCACTCACTTTTTTTTTTTCGTTTCATGTTTTCAACTTGAATTCAAATATAAAAAGAACTTTTGAAAATATAATATTTTAGCTGTTTAATTTTTTTAATGTTTTTAAATTAATTTTCTTTAAATTATTTGATTTTAATGTGCCAACATAATTTTTTTTAATATACTCTTAATAAAAAATAAAAACAACAACTTAACTATCTAGTGGTTGGTCCAGGAGTAAAAACTTAGAATTAAAAGGTTTGTTTCCTCTTTAATCTCAGATTCGAATATTGTGATTGTTAATATGATAACCACCTGAAATATGATAATCACCTGATGCTTACATGGTTATTAATTTTAGTGACCGTGGAATTAGTTGAGGTACATATAAGTTGACTCGGATATCCTAGTTAATAAAATAAGTAAAAAAAATAAAAATAAAAATAAAAAAATTTAATTTTGATATATAAAAGGTGATTTTAAATAACTTGATATTTAAAAAATTGTTATTGTGTGTGTGTGTGTGTGTTGTATTGTATTGTATTGTCTTGTGGGACAAAGACTTGCATGGGTGGAAAACAATATCCCTTGGTTGAATTGGGGCGCATCAATGTTATGTGTCTGCTACTGATAACAATATTGGACGATCAGTAATTTGTGGGAGTTAGAGGGTCAAAATGATAAGAGATCGATTCATGGACAATTAATTTCATGCTTTAACAATATTTTTTCCCCATTTTGTGAGCATCGTTGAAGGTGTATGGTCCCCGAAATAAAATAAAAGAATTTTGGAGGGTAAAAGTTCGGTGAAGGTGATCATTGCTTAATAAAGAGTGGGAAGATAAGAACAATTGCTTGCGCAATCCTCTCTTGTCAAGCAAGAGTATTGCCAAATGGACAGCTGTGGGGAGGTTTGTGAAAATAAATAAATAAATAAAATAATTATAGCTCTGCACAATAATTACCCATGCTATTTAATAACTTCAGTTTTGAAAGAATAAATAAATGAAAATATCCCCACTCGAATAAAAGAAATATTGGATGTTCATCTGCAAATGTCTGATGAGTCTTTTTACGTGGAAATATCCATATTTTGCAGGGGGGAGATTTTTTCACTGAAAGCAGGAGGAGCGTTCTCTCTTTACGTGATCGAAGCAAGTAATCGGGATTCGATACAAGACGAAGAAGGGTTCTCTATGGATCCACAGCCCACCATTTCTTCTGACTTTGCGTTCTCTTTTTCTTTCTCTTCAAGTCAAAGTTCCCTTCTGCTCAGAGATAAGGTTGTGCTTTTGGCATCTGTCCACGTCGAATATGAGGATTCCTAGAGGCATGATTATAAAGGGAGGCCCCAAAATCAAGTTTTGTAATGATCAATCCCATCAACTCAGGCTGGATATGAATTCTGATCATTGAATATCAAGTTTCGGCTACTTCTAGGATATTTATAAACTCAATTCTAAACTTGAATACCATATATTAAAATATTTACTTCTTATGTATTTTGTTTTCCGGACTTTAAAATTATTTATTTGTTTCAAATTGAGTTTGAGTTAAGATACCGGTATTTATACCCAGCTCGAAACCCTAAATTCATGCCCTTTGAATTTGACTTCAACTCGACCCGATAAATTCTACATGTTCACTTCGGTTTAGATTAATATCTATAAATTGAGGTGAAATAGCCACTCCTAATCCTCTGTGTACACCACTAAAATCAGACACCGTCAATTTAAGGATAATGGATCCAGCTGTAAATGAACACCATCGTTATCGGCGCATAGAAATCTTGATTTTGCAGGGTACTATTTCAATCAGCCAATTTTTTAAGTACTATTTCTAATTAGAGCTAAATTGTCTTAAAAGAGGTTTTTTCGCTAATTTTTTCATTCAAGCAATTATTTTCTCGGACAAAATCTTTTATCTAAATTTCATATGAAGCCTTTAATGGCATTTTTCATCCCTTGACAATAGCTGTTCTGTCAATTTTAACCTGGTAGTTCCAAAAAGAAGGCAAACAGGTACTCAATGTTTAGCAAGTCTATCACTGTGATGGCTTAGGTTTCTCATGGACAGCAGCAATTATCTTTAGTTCAAGCAAATCTGTGTCCTCTCTTGAGGCTGATTTCTCCAAGGATCTTCACAAATCGTGTCAGCAACGGTGTTTTCTTGGAGAGTAAGAATAACTGTATTGTCACTCCATGTTTAAAGAGTATTGTAAAAATTCAAGTCTAACATGCCAAAAAATTCATGTAGCTCGCCATGCTTTGGAGAAAACAATGGTGTTGAAAGTGTCAGTTGGCTATATGCTGAAAATGCCACCACATCTGCCTGGATTGAAAAATATTTTAAATTTCTCTTCCCCCTTTCCCCCCTGTCTCCCCCCCTGTTCCATACACCATATCTACACACACAGGGAGGAGAAGAGGAAGAGGCAAGTTCACTAACAACTATTTCATTGTTGTTTGCTTGTGTTAATATATGGAAGTATGCTCAGCCCAGCAGTTGTGACCAAGCAATTGCATCGGTATACAAAAGCAAAAAGAATTTCCCAATGGAAACTTCCAAGGACAAAGGAGAATATGAGCTATTCAGTTTGCCTTCTCAGTTAGAGCCAAAATAAGATCTGTCCGTGCTTTTTCCAGGGCATTTGTCAAGTACTCAGGCTTCCTCCCTCCTGCCTGAGCAAAATTAGGCCTGCCACCACCTCCTCCGCCACACAATTTTGCTATAGGTCCTATAAATTTCCCTGCCTGGATACCTAGATCAACTACTCCTGGAGTGAATGCGGCAACCAAACTCACCTTACCTTCATCTGGACAGGAGCCCAAAATTATAGCTGCTGGATCTTGCAGTGCATCCATTAGATATTCAGCTGCACTCTTGAGTGCATCAGCATCAAAATCATCCATTGACTCGACTATTACCCTGTTATGCAAAATTTATGAACATAATCAAAACAATAGGTCATTCTTTTGTCCCAAACATGGTGAAAGTGTTTAGCATGTTTGACAATCACATTACATTACAGCTAACAATTTCAAAGACGTGGAACCAACTATCACACTGAAGTGACAGTCAAGTGAAACAACTACATTTTACAAGTCTGCAGAACTAACACACAAATCATTAACACAGATGATGCCAGTTTTGATCCCTGGAGATTGGAGTTTCTTCAAAGATCATGTGCATATTTAAACCATTAAATGATTGAGATTCATTTTCTTAAGGTAAGCCTTTTTGATTATCAAACTAGGTACTGTCTACTATCACTAGGGAAAACTAGTGTAAGATGAAGAAAAAAAAGGTCAATTTTAAAGCACGTGAGATTTGGCGGGTGATTCAAAAATTAGGCATAATTCGAGATGCAAGAGTTTAGTCACATTAAATATTATGAGCATGTACATGCATGCACTAAAGAAGCACCATTTACCTAATTTTTTTCGAAGTTCCCACTGAGAATGCCTTGCTGGCAATCATTGATGCTTTGTACACTGCTGCTTTTGCACGCAAAGCAGAAACTTCATTTCTTACCGTCCTTAATTCCTCTAAGAGATTATCCACCCTGGTTGTCACCTCTTCTGCTTTCACCTTCAAATGCAGCATTAAATGAACATAAAAAAATATCTTCAGCTTGGAATTGAAACCACATGTCTATAGCCAATCCATCCCCAATATATCCATTTATATAATTGCCGATTTACATATAAAAGTGAGCCAAACGAAGAACGGTTCTCCTCATATAATACAGACAGGAAGCCAGAGATCTGGAAGGATGCAGAATAGATGGAAAAAACATAAATATCCAATAAGAGGAGTGAAACAAAAACATACTTTGAGAGTGGAGCATAAAAGCTTCATCTGGGAATCTCTTGCATTAATGTATTCAATGAAAGCTTCACCTGCCACAGCTTCTATACGTCTGATTCCAGAGGCAATGCCCTGTTCAGAGATGATCTTGAAGGCACGTATTTCAGAAGTGTTGCTAACATGGGTTCCACCACAAAGTTCCATGGACACACCAGGAACTTCTACAACTCGCACCTACAACACATCATCATATGCAGAGATAATATAAACTTGGGAACTTGTTTTCTCTGGTGCTTGATATGGTTGGTTAGTATAACTATTCAAATGTAGGTATGGCACATATACTTGAAAGCTCTATGAGAAGAAGATACAATAAAATACACTTGTACCTGCTCCCCATACTTTTCTCCAAACATTGCAATGGCCCCAGATTCTTTTGCATCATCAAGTGACATCACCTTAGTCTGAAGAAGTGTTCCATCCCCAATCCATCCGTTTATCAAATTTTCAATTTCCTCCAGCTCACCATCAAGAAGTGGTCGATGGAAGTTGAAATCAAATCTAAGACGATCAAAAGCAACCAGTGAACCAGCTTGTGATGTTTCTTGGCCGATAACCTTTTTCAGTGCAGATTGTAGCAAATGAGTAGCAGTATGGTGAACCTGCAAGATATCATTTGAACAATAAGATAGAAGGCTTTCACGGTAGAAAGATGGTTGCATAGAACTATCATATCATTGCATATCAGCACTGCATTTGGCATACTTCAGTTTTTCTTTTAAAAGGGTTCTGCTTGAAGGTAAGCATCTATAGATGTCCATTAGAATTTTAACCAAGCTCATGCAGTGAGCATCTATTTAGGAAGAACAAGAGGTAATCCATGGTTAAGCACCTTCGCCCGCTGCCTCAATTTTGCATCTACTGCAGCTTCCACTTCTCTCCCAACTTCTAGAACTCCTTCTCTAATAGTACCTTTATGAACAAATACACTACCTAGAGATTTTTGAACATCTTTAATTTCCACAACAGCTGTCTGTTTGCCTTGATCTTGTGTAACATATAGAAATCCATGGTCCCCAATCTGACCACCAGATTCAGCATAAAATGGTGTCTTGTTCAACAAAACTTCTACTTCACTTCCTTCAGAAACCTGTATCACTGATTTCCCATTTAACAAGAGGCTTTCAACTACTGCTCTTGCAGAAAGTGTGTCATATCCTAGAAATTCAGTATCATGAACATTTTCAGCAAGATCCCCTCCATTTTCAACTGCGAGTTTAACAATATTGTGTGCTGCCTGAGACTGACGCCTTTGGTTTTCCATCTCAATTTCAAAACCATCCATATCTATCTTGACACCACGTTCTCCAGCAACTTCTGTGGTTATCTCCACTGGAAACCCAAAAGTATCATACAGTAGAAATACATCTTTCCCAGATAAGCAAGGTAAGGTTTCACTTTTTTGAGCATTTAATAGTGCTTCTGCAAGCATTTGGTCAAGCAGCTTTTCTCCTCTCTCTAATGTCTGCACAAAACGAAGCTCCTCCCTTTGCAACTCATCAAGAATGCCATGTCCTCTAGCCTTTACATCTGGATCAATATTGGGGCTCAATTCGATTACTTTTTCTGCAATGGCTGGCAAAAACGCTCCATCCTCTCCACCCCCACTTACACCAAGCAATCTGCCAATACGAACAGCTCTTCTGATAAGCCGACGAACCACATAGCCTCTACCAATATTTGATGGGAGCACTCCATCTGATATGAGATATACAATTGCTCGCAAATGATCTCCTATAATCTGGAGAGAAAAAAGTAACTTCAGATGCAAAGAAGACTTTTTTGAAATGAAATAATTGACATGTAGTAAGTAAGTTAAGCATCAATGTACTTTAAGGTTCATTTTTGTTCGATCATCAGCTAGAGCATATGATATATTTGCCAATTCTGCGGCCTTCTCTATAATTGGATAAATCAAGTCAGTCTCATAATTGTTTGGAACCTGCAGCAAAATAAGACTTGAAGAAAGATTAATTATGAAGCAGATAAGCAATACAAATGTTGATATATGTGTAGATGAAATGAAGTCCACTAGTTAAAGAAACCTCCATGGAGATATCAAAATTTCTTTCTTTTTGTTATTACTATTTTTAAATATGCAAAAGAAAGATATTAACTTGCTAGTTTATGATGGTGGCAAAACTTATGAGTACCTTTTGAAGGATGCGAGCCAAACGCTCCAGGCCAAGACCTGTATCTATATTCTTTTGTTTTAAGGGTTCAAGTGATCCATCATCCATTTTATTGTATTGCATGAAAACCAGGTTGTAGAACTCTATAAACCTACTATCATCTCCAAGATCCTGCAATTAATTATCCAGAACAAACAAGAAAAGATAAAAGCAGTAGCATGAGAAATTTTGAAGGCTCCCTCCTCTTTGAGAAAGAAAAAAAGGGAAAGGAAAGGAAAGGAATCATAATACATACTGTATTCTTATATCCCCTTTCTGGATGGAAATCATAATAAAGCTCAGAGCATGGACCACAAGGTCCAGTGACACCACTGGTCCAAAAATTGTCTTCTTCACCCATTCTCTTTATACGTTCAGCAGGAACACCCACCTGATGCAGTTTTTTTTTAATACATAAGAAATCTTCTGTGGAAAACAACTTGTTATAACTGCAAAGGTTGGATAGCTTTGCATAAACACAGAGGAGCTACTGGCAGGAGAAGTGAATGTATGATGTAATGTTTTGCTATAGAAAAATTCTCATGCAGTTTACCTCATCATGCCATATTTCAAAAGCTTCATCGTCATCTTCATAAACACTAACCCATAACCTGTCAGCTGGCAGTCCAAATCTGCCAGAACAAATGAAATAAATTTAAGAAGTTTCTTTGTAGTCTTTCAAATTAGAATGGATGAGCAAACGTTTTATTATATCCATGCATACTCCTTGGTCGAAAGCTCCCATGCCCATTTAATAGCTTCTTTCTTGAAGTAATCTCCAAAACTGAAGTTTCCAAGCATCTCAAAGAATGTATGATGTCGAGTTGTTCGGCCAACATTCTCCACATCATTTGTACGAATACACTTTTGTGCAGTTGTAGCTCGAGGCACTTGTCTGGGAGCCTAGACAGAAGCACTAGAACCATCATAAGCACAAAACTTTTAACCCATGGAAGCAAAAAGTTAATTAGATTGCTAAACTTAACACACATGCTAAGTAGACAAATGAATTAAAACAAGTTCAGTGATTGTTTCTTTCATAGTAAGTGTCCAATACCACACCACACAAGGTCCCAAACTCTTAAGTTCAGAATAGTTTGCCACTAACCTTCCCAAGGAATATAGGCTTGAACTGAAGCATTCCTGCGATAGTTAAAAGAACAGTGGGATCATCTGGCACAAGAGAAGCACTCGGAAGAACCTTATGGCTACGAGAAGCATAAAACTCAAGGAATCGACGACGTATAGCATCCCCACTCACAGGGTTTTCCTTAGTCTTATCCTCCACCAATTCCTCAGTCACAGGCTGTACTGACGCTGAAAAGAAACATGATGAATACTATATTCTTCAAAAATTGAACCTCATAATTCACTCTACAAACTCATATTTCAAATTTCACACCATTAATTGCATCAACCTTTTGTACTCCTTGCACCAAACCGCTTTTCCCTGGCCCCTCCCAAAGTGAAATATCCACACGGAAATATACTAGGTGAATAAAGGGCAACATTTCTTGCAGCAAAACCTGCAAAATTACCCACACATAATATATCTAAAAGACCAAATGATGCCACTAAATAAAATGACAAGTAGAATACGCATAATCAGGTACCGTTCGAATTACAACCAATTAATTTATCAAAAAATTTAAGACCCAATTTGAGGTTTCAAGAATAAACCAATATCATACACCATATTTGCTCTATTATGCAACGCCATACAGTGTTAATCAAGCAAGAAACAGACCATGGCAGTTTTAAATGCTTATGAATAAACTAAAAGTGCATAGTTAAGTATTTTAAAGTTAAAAAGCTCAAATTTTGAACCTTTTTTTGTTTTAACTAAACCAGAGACTTGAATAACAAAAACATTGAAAAACAAAGAACTTGGAGAAGTAAGAAGGAGCTTTTACCAGTTGAAATGTAAGAGCTGTAGTTTGGTTGAATTGTGAAGGTGGGTTTTGAAAATGGAGTAGTGAGAGGTCCCCTCCCGCAATGGCTACCGTGTAGAGTTTGTGGTGGCAGTTTCAGGCCACCCATGTCCGTCTCTCTCTGTGAGGAGGTCTCGTGAAGGTAATTTTGCCTTTTCTTTATGGCTTAATTTTTCAAGTGGCCGTTTTTATACGTGGGAAGGATAAGCCTTTTTAAGGTGTCCACATGTTTGGCACACAATTTTCTTCTACATTGTTTTTTTCGAATTAGTTATTTTTAATTAGTCCCTATAAGTTTGAAGAAGTAATACACTAGTCCTTATAGTTGTATAAATTATGAGTGTGGTCCTTAAAAAGTTTTTTTTTACTTAAAACAACCATTTCATAAATTTCACGAATATATTTTGAATATATATTTTTTCTAATTTTTAAGAAATAGAAAAAAGATGAAAAATAATGATTTGAAAAGAAGTTATTTTGAGAAATATTTACTAAATTAAAAATTGTCAACATTGGTCAAGGATAGCTCAATTATTTTTATACTTATAAGGATCAATTAATTGTTTAGATAATGATTAGTAATTAATTATCTCTCTCTCTCTCTCTTTTCCTATGGTTCGGGATTTATTAAAATAAAAAGAAAAGGGTTCAAATAAAAAAAAAATCGTAAAGGCTACTGTACAGATTTGAATTTCAAGATCGTAAGACATTCGGATAGGCAAGAAATCACGTGGGCCAAGTTCTTGGGAAATCCACAAAACAAGACAGGCCCACTAAGAACCCATTGGGAAACTATATATCTTGCAAGTTATTGGGTACTCCACAAAACAAGACAGGCCCACTAAGAACCCATTGGGAAACAATATATCTTGCAAGTTATTGCCGTGCTCTTACCGGCGAGGAAACAGTAACAGAATGAAGTTAATAAGAATGGCTCCTGCATATAGTTTTTGTGATACTAAATACATGCCAATATTTTTTGCTATGTAGTTCTGAAAATTTGTTTTTCTATAAATTTATGAAAAAATAATGTGAGGCACGTATCGGTAGTTCAATTCTAAGGAGATAAACGAGTGTTTTTAATATATATATATATATATATATATATATATATATATTATTGAACTGGGTTTAAATTTTACGAGCTCGTTTTTATAAACCCAGTTCAAGGATTGAGTTGTTTTAGCCAGCTGAGGTCCAGATAATATGCAAACTAGATCTAAAATGTATAGTGACATGCCTACAAGGTTTCCATGTGGTTCAGCATACATGGACTACATTTTAGCCAAAGACTGAGAGAAAGTTGTGATCAGTTCCCTTGCCACTGGGCAGTACCGTTCAATATCTGCTTCTTCAGATCACGGATATGCTTGGACGACAAGCTTATCTTTTGAAACTTTGTCTAAACTCTGAGTTTCAAAGACAAAAACAAACAACAAAGGTAAAAAGAAAAGGTCAGGCATAGGAGGGCAAGAGTTCTTCGTTGAAAATTTCTGGATAAGGTATATAATCATTCTTCAGAAAGCAAAATTCTCATCTAAGAAGGAACTTGTGGCTACTAATTGTTAGACAGTTAATGGACAAGTTGGGCCAACAGTCCTTGTTTTCCAAAGCATAGAATAACTACTCTCACAAAACCAGCAGGAACATATTCACATGCACATGTACGCTTATCTTGCCTTTCACAAATTTGGACCATTTTTACTGTAAAACCGCTTGACTGAAAACATGCATGTCTTCATCTTTTCATGTTCCTACATAGGCAAACATGTCCACCTCCCAAACAACCCCACACGACCAACCTCTCACATGGTTTTGCTTTGCTTGTATCGAAGTGTCGGTAATGGAATAGTCTATAATCATCTCACTTGTGTGTGTGTGTGTGTATAATCCTCTCACTTCCATTACCTTCTCTCCATCACAAGATTAACACTCAACATTCTAAGATCTAAACATCTTCTCTTCTTAGTTTAACCAGTCTCAAGATGATCAGTGCTAAAAAGCTCGTCAAATTGGCAAGGAAATGGCAGAAACTGGCTGCTATTAGGAGAAAAAGGATCACCTCGCCTCAAACTATTAGCAGTCTGGATTCAGATGATTGCAGCATATTATCAACAGCAGAGAAGGGTCACTTTGTTGTGTACACCACTGACGAAAAACGCTTCATGCTTCCCTTGGATTACCTTAACAATGAAATTGTTAAAGAGCTATTCAATCTAGCAGAAGAAGAGTTTGGATTGACAAGCAATGGGCCTCTCACCTTGCCATGTGACGCTGTCTTCATGGAATATGCAATCACCTTGATCCAGAAGAAAGTGGCTAAAGATGTCGAGAAGGCATTGCTGATTACCTTAGCTAGCAGTCGATGTTCGTCAGCTTTGTATCCTCATCAAGAAGTCAGAAATCAACAACTGTCAATTTGTAGCTTCTGAAATACCATACAAAGTTAATTTACACATTGATACATGAATGAAATATAATAATTTTTGTTATGCTTGGTTTTTCTTTCATCAAAAACAATTCCTGAAACATCCCTTTGATAACATTGCCCCCAGATCAATCTTAGTTAAAAGTGAAATCTAAAATTGTCTTTGTGAAGTACCTCAGCAACAATTAGAGTGAAACAACCATATAATATAGCATTTGAAGTCTGAATAATGGCAAAATCCAATTGTCTAAAATTGAAACTTCAATCTATAGAGAGTACGAAGCTTTTTTTAGCCCTTCTCATTCATTAAACCAGTAGCCTCTTTTGAAATCCAAAATTCGTTACTTCCTTCGGAAGAAACTACCTCAAAGACAAGTGGTCTCTATATGGAGACTAATTTTCTTAGAATCTTTTTCTGATGAATGTATTGGTTTTATTAGCATTCGAAATCGTAAATCTCAAAAGATTATTTCCCCTGAAGTATTTTCTTACAGGTGCAAAAGAGTTGGCCCAGTGAATAACTATAGCTTTATAAAATTTTTGAAGTAAATTATGGACTGTGAGGAGATTTTGTCATTTGAATTGCAGTTTGAAGATGACTAGAATTTGTTATGTTATCAGTGTCTTTTTTTATTCATTCATCATCAAACAGAATTTGTTCATCAAGATGGGGGGCAGAATGCCTACATATCTCACCTGAAACCATGGTCATCAGTGACTTTGGTCCCTTTGGACTCTGCTTTTCAATTGTTGGAGACAAAGTAATGTGAAATTGGGAGATTGAAAATATTACACAACCTCCTGAAAGTGGAATCTGATAAATGGACTTCTAAGGGTGACAGCCTATTAAGGTAGGCTTGTTTCAACCACAAATTTCCTGTTTGGTAGTTCGTCGGTTCGTCCAAAGCGGGGGACCAGTATGCTTATGTCTTGCAAAGCACATGCCTGAATCTGCCAAATCAATGTTCTCACCAAATTGCCAGATTACTGTAAGAGAAGATTCATTTCAGCAATTTGTTCTCTGTGGTTCTCAGGCACTAGAGCATTTATGATCAACCAGCTTGCATACCCGTTGAACCGCTCGACACATTGTTTTGATTGCTTACCTAAATCAAGCATGTTCTAAGCATGATTCTTCACACAATCTGGGCCACTTGCAAGTAAAGTGTCTGGCTTCCCTGGTGGGTATATAACTACCCACATAATCGCTTTCTCCTCGGCTCAAAATTTCAATTTCAGTGTTTCAATAACTGAATTGATAGCCTCCTCCGCCTCCTCCTCCTCCAACTTCACCAGTCTCTAGATACCATAACAATGATCAATCTCATGAAACTCGTTAAGTTCGCAAAAAAGTGGAAAAAACTTGCTGCCCCGGAGAGGAAAAGAATTTCAATACCAAGAAGCGGTGAAGATGAAATCACCAACAACAACAACAGGTTACCGGTGGCAAGTAAAGGGCATTTCGTCGTCTACACTGTCGATCAAAGGCGCTTCGAGTTCCCCATTTCGTATCTTAACAATAACATCTTTAGAGAACTCCTGGCAATGTCTGAGGAAGAGTTTGGCTTGCCAAGAAATGGTCCTATAACATTGCTATGTGATGCAGGGTTCATGAAATATGCAGCCTCCTTGATGCAACGAAATTTCGATAAAAATATGGAGAGAGCATTGCTTATAGACATCGCTAGTAGCAGTAGTAGATGCTCATTGTCTTTTCATTCGCTACTCCATGAACAAAGTAGCCAGCAATTACTGGTTTGCTGAAGTTTTGTACGTGACCAAAGACATAGTTTTAGTCGATATTAATTACTACTTCTCAGAATTCCCATCAAATTTCTCCATGCTTGGTCGCCTGGTTTCAGCTTTTTCCATCCAAATCCAATATTTTCTGAAGCAAGTGCCAAAACCTTGTCTGTCACCAGGCAAGAAAATGTCCAAAATGGACCTGCCATTTTGAAGAGGAGGGGCTGCCTGGATCATTCAAACGACATGTCGGTTTGTTCGCCCAGAATGGTTCAGTAGAAATTGTGAAGGCAAAAGGCCCAAAGATTACAATACACAGGCCCATCAATGGATGTATCCAGGCTGATGTATTTAGAGCACCAAAGCAAATACAGCAAATGAGCCCGACCCGAAACCAGAACCCGGGGTTTTCTTTAGGGATCCCTGGTTCTCGAATGTTTTTCTAATTATGTAAGCAAAGCAGGAGGTGGTGTTTGGGATTGTGGTTTACTATATTTTTTAGAATAATTTTTAATTTTAAAATATATTAAAATAAAAATATTATTTTTATTTTTAATGTTAATATTAATATATAAAAATCATAAAAAACAGTAAAAAATATCAATTTAATATTTTTCATGCTAAAAATATTTTAAAATAAACTTAAAAATAGATACCGGTGTTGTATAAAACATTCTCCAATATAAAGAGATATCGATAGAAAATTAGGATTTCTTATATTTTAAACCTTATATTTAAATTATAGAGAAATATTCTCTTATTTGATTAATTTTTTAAAAATAATCTTAATTGTTCTAAAATAACAAGTAAAAATTGTTTAATTAGTTAATTAATTTAACCTAATTAATAAATTTAAATAAAAAATACAAAAACCTAAACAAAAATTTCTAGGACAATCTCTTTATTTGGTTCATGTATTTAACCCTATAGAAATATTTGATAAAAAATATTTATATTTATTTTTGTATGAAAACTTTTTTAAGTCATTTAGACTTCTTGTAAGGACTGGGCTTGATGATATAATACTTGAAAGACATGCTAGCTCATGTTTATTGCGTATTTATATTAGAGAAAAGATAAATATGGTTTATAATGGATTTTATGTGATGATAGATAACTTATAATTTGTATAGTAGATTTGAAGTTAAAATGTATCATTTTTATATAAAAAAAATTAAAATTATTGAATCGATAAAATACGCAGGGGAGTTTCATGACAAAAAAAAGACATGAGAGATTTTATTCTAGCAGTCTGGTCTATATTCTTCTTGTTTGTTGTGGGTCTCATGGTTTCATGCCTTTATGATCATCCACCCGCTTGAGACCCCTTGTGCCTTCAATCTTCTCGACACAAAACTTGCTTTGTTAGCCATTTGAATCAAGCATGTCCACGCCACTCGATCTCCCATCTCTTCCATGTTGCACATGGTTATGTGCCCATCGGTTCCTACACCAGAAAACATACAAGTAAAGCAATGTCTCTGCGGGGTGAGTCCATGTAACGAGTCCATTGCCATTTCCTTCTCCACTCAAAAATCCCATTTCAATAATCATGAAGAATTTCTGGATCTCCTCATCTTCTCTTCTAAATTTCACCAACTCAAAGCAAAATGAACAACCCCGTGAAACTTATAAGGATGGCAAGGAGGCGGCAAAGGCTAGCTGCCCTGAAGAGGAAAAGAATTTCATTTCAAAGAAACAATAGTAACGTAAGTACTAGCAGCGGCAACATGTAGGGTCATTTTGTTGTCTAAAAGGCTGATCAAAGACGTTGCATGTTTCCTATTCCATACCTTGACAACAACATTGTTGGGGAACTCTTGGTGATATCTGAGGAAGAATTTGGCCTGCCAAGAGGCGGGCCGATCACATTACCTTTGATGCAGTCTCCATGGAATATGTAGGTTCTTTGATCCAAGGGAGAGTCGATAAGGAAATGGAAAAGGCTGTTCTTATGTCAGTAATTAGCAGTAGATCATGTTCATTATCTTCTTGTCCCGGTCAAGGGCAAACTAGCCAGCGGTCTTTAGCATATAGTTTCCGAGAGTCGGACAAATTAAATTTAATTCTGTAATTGACCACCCAATTTTAAAGTAGTGCATAGACTTTCAAAAATGCCAACCAAACTTTCTTTTTGCTTGGTTATTAAAGTATATAATTGCGTATTCTGAGG
This sequence comes from Salix dunnii, assembly GCA_015731905.1. Taxonomy (NCBI): domain Eukaryota; kingdom Viridiplantae; phylum Streptophyta; class Magnoliopsida; order Malpighiales; family Salicaceae; genus Salix; species Salix dunnii. The sequence continues at coordinate 9,307,700 of CM027667.1, read as the reverse complement.
CCGGAGACCAAGGGTCAAATCCTCCTTGCACTTACGATTTGTTTGAAGATTGTTACACCATGGCTAATTAATGCCAGCAAGCCTTTCTGGACTTTTTTTTTTCTTTTTTGTCTCCGTGCTACATGGTATCTCTAAACTACATGCAGCTCCAATAATTAAGAGACAGATCATTTATACCAAAATTGAGAAATGATCGTATGCTTACTCACATTCTGATGCTGGGGAATTAGGGTCAAATCCTGGTGCAAGTTGCAGTTCTTTGAAGGTGATGGTATATCGTTAGCTATAATGCCACAAATTCGTACGTTGCCAAGTCCCTTTCTAAAATAGATTGCTCGAGCAAGAAAATATAGTTCTCCATCGATGTCTAAATAATATAGCTTTAGCCCACTTGTTAGACTATTAATCCTAATTATTCTATTATTATAGTTGGTCCAAGCTAGCCGCCAGCCGGCAACAGAGAATTTCTTTTTCTGGTGTCAAATTCTATCACGGATCACAAGAACATCTATATTATTACCCCCCCCCCCCCCGAATCGTACACATTATTATACTTGGTCATGAACTAATTATTAAATTAAAGATTCTAACTAACTGGAATGTCTGATCATTCTATATGATTTTAGTGAAATTCTTGATTATGTGATTGCATTCTTCATCTTAACAAACAAGATAAAATAATAATTCAGATTAACCCTCCTTCATACACAATCGACCACTTGCCTGTTAATCATCAAAACTGACTTGTATCTTCCCATCAACTGTCAAAAGACAGCAATTATTTTTCCCAGTTAATCTACACATTTCAACGTTTCTCTATGTGCATGAGACGATTTGCACAAGGGATAGAATACTCAAGCCTTTCGGTGGACTTGGCAGATTTATAATTGTCAAAATTGTTGACATCACATTGAATCTGTCTTCTATATGTTCTGATCATCTAACATAATATATTACCACAGGTTTGAAAAAAGATTTTGCCGGAACCCGAGTTATATTAAGCGACGTTATGTGAATGATTTACATAAAGATTAGAACTTGAAACGTTCCCTAGAATCTCCTTTCATTTACCCTTTATAGCTAATTCACAGAGTATGAAAGAGATTTTACTGCTCCCAGAGAAGTCAGAACATGAGATGTTGTTGACCGTGCTGTTATCGGTGGCGGGAAAAATTGCTCCATATATATTTCAGCAGCAGACCACCTTGAAATTCAACCATCATTACTTTTCTCCCCGATTTTCCTCTAGTTTCACATATTTTTTATCTTTAGCTAGGCCATCATGCTTTAGCAAAGTAACAATATTAAGGGTTTTTTATGTGCCTAAGCAATTAAACTAGTACTTTAACTAAACTAGTACTTTAACTAGAAGGGTGAAAAGGGGGTTCCACTTGAGGTTTTGGTCTAGTTAGGGTAGGGACTTGTTTTCTTTTTCTGTATTCGGGTCCAAGTCTTTTTATATATGTATTGTCCTTGTAGTGCCTTACCTGTTCACTAGACTCGTAGAGTGTGTTCGGGGATTAATTGCGATGTCTATAAGCTGATCCAAACATTGCAATTATTAAAAAAAAAAGGTGCAAGGGGCATTGATTATTCCTGTCCCAATTCGACTTGTGTCAAAAGGAAAGTAATGGTGAAGCCCGACACAATTTTTGCCCACATGACCAATATTGTGATGTGAAGATGATTTTTTCAAATCAACCTTGATCATATATACCTTATGGCAATTGAGAAGGGATTTGTAACTTTTTAGGGCATCAAGTATCTTTGATTTTAATCTTATATAATCAATTAACATATGATTTATAAACCTAACTGTATGCTTAATTATGGTTCCAAAAAAGGCTTGCTTTAGCTTATAGTAGCTTGGACTAATTCCAATTTACAAGTCAAAGACAGATAAAGATAAGGGCATTTTTTATTGGATGCATGGGGTTGGGGTATGCATCCTGCAATGTGTTGACAAAACTTTTTGCAGACAACGTAACAGGACCGGTGGTAGAATGAAGACTCAGAAGCGCGGCACTAGTTTGACAAGAATAGCTGGTCTTGTTCTGTGTGGTTGGCTGCTACAGATTATTATTATTTTTTTTTCAGGTCTTCGAACCCTTTTGGAATATTATTGTAACCTTTTTTTATTTAGACTGGAAATTTTACAAATTATCCAAAATACTGCTTCCTATTCACACGCCCTTTAAGACCATGAGGGTATGGAAAAAAATTTAATGCATAAACTAGGAAATCAAGGTCTCTCTCTATATATATAGTTTACTTCATTGATTAATATTTGTGGGCAAAGGGAGGAGCGAAAGAAAACCAAACGAAAAGAAAAAATGGGTGAAGCTGTTGGCGCAAAATCTACTCCTGTAACACCAAGGCCTGGCGGTGCATACTCTACTCCTGTTACACCAAGGCCGGATGGAAATTCTACTCCTGTAACACCAAGGCCAGCCTCGGCGTCACCAAGGCCACCGATATCGGCTCCTCCGTCGCAATTTCATTCGCCGTCGTTGTCTAGATCACCTTTGCTCACACCTGATCATATTGTTCCGAGCAAAACCCCAAGGAGCTCAACCCCAAGAAATGCAACCCCAAGAATTAGAACCCCTCGCTTTATTACCCCTTTAGGCAGTCCTCTTAGAAGGGCTCTGCAACTCACAAAACTCGACCCTCAAGATGCTTGGCTTCCAATCACCGAGTCCCGAAATGGAAACGCGTGGTACGCAGCGTTTCATTGCCTTTGCTCTGGCATTGGTTTTCAAGCACTTGTGCTCCCCGTTGCCTTCACTGTCCTTGGCTGGTAAGTAAAAACAGCATACATGATTGGTCTTTAATTTGGTGCGACAGGTTATACTTATTGGACCGATTTGTAGGCTAGCAGAGCCTTACTTTGTTTTTGTTTTACAGGGCATGGGGCATCATAGCCTTGACAGCTGCGTTCGCATGGCAGCTTTACACATTTTATATACTTGTGCAACTACATGAAAACACCGAGACTGGCATTCGTTACAGCAGATATCTTCAAATCATGAGTGCAAATTTTGGTATGTGTTCGATGTTTTTTTTGAACCTCCAACCTATAGTATTCTGAATAAGCTCAAAAAAATATTCAACAACGTATGAAGTATGCAGCTGAAATCTTCGGAGAAATGATTTCTGAAGGAATATTCAATAAAATTAGCATTACTCTTTCTGAAAAGTCCATTCAACACTGTGTGAAAGAAAACTAACCCTGGTCTTGCTACACAAGTGAAAAGGCATGCTTATTTTCGGTAACTATACGTGTTCTAAGCCATGGCTTCTTCAACAATTCAGGTGAGAAGAAAGCAAAGTGGCTAGGCCTATTTCCAATCTTGTACCTGTCAATCGGTACGTGCGTGGCTCTAAACATAATCGGAGGATCAACATCGAAATTATTTTTCCAGACTGTGTGTGGTCAATCATGCACAGTCAAAACATTAACACCAGTAGAATGGTACTTGGTGTTTGCCAGCGCTGCAGTTCTTCTGTCTCAGTTACCAAACTTGAACTCAATTGCTGGTGTATCACTTATTGGATCCATCACAGCTGTTGTGTATTGCACAATTATGTGGATGGTTTCTGTTAACAAGGATAGGTTGCCTGGCATAACATACAAGCCGGTTCGTGGCGCGAAGGAGATTGATAGGTTCTTTGAAGTTCTTAATGCACTTGGGATTATTGCTTTTGCATTTAGAGGTCACAATCTCGTTCTTGAGATCCAGGTACCGTAAATTTCAGCTTGTTTTTTCTCCATTTTTATGTTCCATATTAGCGCAATCAAAGCAAGAAAAATTAAATATTTCTCTTACAATTGGCATAAATAGGAAGCAATTCAAGCGTAAGCAAAGACTTTGATATGTCATGCATTTGATCCAATGGCTGATAATCCATGGATATGTCGGTGATGTTATCAGAGATTTTTCAAGTTTACAAACTTTTACTGCATATTCACGTGTTCTGTGATAGCATATTTTGAAAGAGAAAAAAACCCTTCTCTTTGGCCGATTTTTCTTGATTTGTTTGGAGATTTTCTATTAGAGTGACTTAAAAATTAGCAAATTGGCTCGCACACGTTATATATCGCAAAGAACGTAGAAAATACCTAGCAACAATTAGTTGACCATTGACATTTGACCTTGTTAAATTAAATTAAATATAATATAACACTATTTGATTATTAATTGTTGAGATGCTAGATAGTTACAAGACCACGCCAGCTAAGCCAGTGTTTGGTCAATAACTATGAAATGTGACAGATGATATAGAAATTATTATTATACCATGCTTTTCGCTTTATTAGAATTAAAAAAATAACCCAATATTTCTAAAGTGATTTGGGTTCTAATTGAATTTTTTTGTTTTATTTTTATTTTTTCCAGGCTACTATGCCCTCGAGTGAGAAGCATCCATCCCGTGTGCCGATGTGGAAGGGTGCCAAGGCTGCTTATGCAGTTATTGCAGCGTGTTTATTCCCCCTTGCAATTGGAGGCTTTTGGGCTTACGGCCAAAGGGTACTGCTATACTTAATTTCCACCATTTTCGTTCTGTAGAGTTTAATTTTTGTATTCTAAACCGGGCAGATATTTTGTTGATTTCCAGATTCCAAAAAATGGTGGCTTGCAATCAGCCTTCTACACATACAGGAGGAATGACACCTCACAATTCATCATGGGACTTGTTAGTTTACTTATCATAATAAACGCTCTCAGCTCATTCCAGATCTATGCCATGCCAATGTTTGATGAGTTGGAATCGATTTTCACTAAGAGGATGAAGAAGCCATGTCAATGGTGGCTCCGGGTAATCTTGAGGGCAGTTTTCGGTTACGGGGTCTTCTTTTTGGCCATAGCGATCCCATCTATCGGAAGCGTGGGTGGTCTGGTCGGAGGGATATCATTGCCGGTCACGCTGGCTTACCCTTGCTTCATGTGGGTTAGGATGAAGAAACCAAAGAAGTATGGCAAGATGTGGTACCTTAACTGGACCCTGGGAATCACTGGCTTGATTCTAAGCGTGCTGTTTATGGCTGCTGGAGTGTTCGTTATCAAGGAGAATGATAGCAAATTTGAGTGGTTCAAGCCCAAGTAATCGAATGAATCTGTGATGTGAAAATGAGAAAGTTTGATTTATAATTATTTTTTATTATCATTAAATATGTGATTGTGAAATTTATTTGCAAAAAAGCAAATAGATAGGAAAAAAAATATTTGCTTGTAACATAGCTGTTTTGTAATCCACGATTCATTTCTCTTATTGCGGGCCTTTGTTTAGCTTGCTTAAGCCTATTAATATAGCCCACCAATTAATTTCTGTATTGGGTCGATCACTGTCCTCATATGGGCTCATGGTCAGCCCACTTGAAACGGAATCTGTTATCTCTAATTTTGATCCCTTTCCGCTTAAAATAAAAATTAACCATAAGAAAATCAAAATTACTGGGAACAAAAATGGGCTAACACGTTGGGCTTAGGCCAGCCATCATTCACTCTGGGCTCGTAGGAGGTTGGCCCTTTTAGCTTTTGTGGAAGCTTCTTCGCCCATCACTGTATCATTGGGCTTTGCCTCCGTGTATCTTATGGGTCGTCTTTCCCCTCTTGTCTGATTTTTTATGGTGAGGAAAAAGCAATAGTTAAACCTGGTTTTGCGTGTTGATTTATAAAATTCACTGAAGATAAATTAATTAATTCAAAGATATTAACTCTTTTTTTATGAGTACTATTCAAAATATAAATTATTTTTCATCATTAATTATTTTGTTTTATAAATATAATTGTCGTGTGTGTGTGTGTATATATATATATATATATATATATATATATATATATATATATATTAAACCCAGCCCAAAAAATCAAGTAAATTAGAACAAGAAGAAGAAGAAAAACCCATCACACTAAACAAACCAGAATGTTATTGATCCCTCTTGCTCTTAAAACAAAACGGCGATGTTTTTGTCCCGGGTAGAATTCTGGACCGATCCGGCCATTCCGGCCGAATTCCGGCCAGAACGACCCGGTTTTGTACCGGGGGGTCCGTTCCGGTGTCAGCCAAAACGACGTCGTTTACACTAGAATCAAAACGACGTCGTTTAGGAGTTAATAAACCCCCCAGACTAGACCCAAAACCCAATTCCCCGATTTTTTTTTCCCCAAATCAATTCCCGATTTCCCTTGCCCTAATCTCAAATTGATCTCAAATCAGCTCACAAATCCAGTCACCCATCAATTGAAAAGCTCAATTTGTAATCTCAATCCCTAATCTAGCTCAAATTCTGAATTCCTAAATTGAAAATCAAAATCACGGCGGCACAATTTGAACAGCACGGCGGCACAATCTCTTCCAAACGGCGGCACAAAATCTTCATTGGTTCTTCTTCCCCAAATCTTCAGTGAAAGGTAGACATTCGAGGCCCCTGACCCTTTAATTTTTTGAAAAAGTGAAAGTGCCGAAACTTGGAATAATTGATTAAATTGGGCATTTATGTATGGAATGTTTAATTGGAAGATGTTCATTCATGTTGTGTTCCTGATTAAACTGGGCATTCTTGTTAACTGTGATTCTGTGAATGATTGTTGATGAATTTTCGGAAAGAGAGTGATTGTGAAAATTGAGTTTGATTGTCAATTTGAGATGGAACAGTATGTATAAACTGGAATTGTATTGTGCTGAAACTGGGCATAATGGTGTCGAAAGTTTCTACAGTGAATGATTTTCAGAAAAGATTTCTAGTGTATAATTTACTTCTGAATTCAAATCTTTCGAGGTTGAGATAGGAGAACCATTCTCTCTCCAGATATCAGAGAACAATTTGCGTCTAATCAAATTTACGTTTGGGGCATGCTGAAAACTATAAGCAAATGTCTGATCTGTTAAAGCATTGGAATTAAGATAACCAAAATGTATTATAATTTACGTGAGGATCGACCGGGTCAATCACGTTTTCTGGATCTCAACAAGACAGAGAAGCAACATGGTGGCTCTCAAGATCCATGCAGAGCTCGCTATAGTGAAGCCTTTCATCCATTTTATTGCATTTATAAATCCCCATCAATTAGTAGTCCTCAATTTCAACTCCTTCGCTCACATACCTCTCCAGCCTCCCTCTGTTTGTCTTCAATCTAGGAAGAACAAAACATCCCATCATCGTCTATGACTTTGGGAACATTATGCCACCGAGAGGTTGGAGCACTGATGGTGGTGTATTTGTGCTTGTTTATGGTTATATGTCAAAAGGAAGTCTAAACGATCATCTTCTTAGAAATGGCATGCACCTACCATGAAAGACAAGGTTTAATAAAGTTTTTGATTTGTCAAATGTGTTTTGCATTGCGATATCAAGTCACCTAATGTTATGTTGGACTCAAAATGCAAAACCCTGCTTGGTGATCTTGGTGCAGCTATGTTTCTAGACCATACTGACTTTTCCCTTCAAACAAGAAGATGGTGTGGACATTTGGCTTGGTAGCTCCTGGATTTTACTATCAAGGCAGGGCAGGGCAGGTAAAGAAGCAGATGTTTATAGCTTTAGGGTTTTAGTTTTGGAAATAGCTTGTGGGATAAGGAAACACACATGAGAAGTCACATGTAGGGCTAGTTGAGTGAGTTTGGGAGCTTTTCTGGAGCTGGGAATGTTTTTGAAGTAGCTGATGAGAGGTTAGATATGGATTTCAGTAAGCATGAGATGGATTTCAATAAGTGTGAGCATCCAATTGCCAAGCAGAGGCCTAAAATCAGCCAAGCTATTGAGGTTCTTAAATTAGAGGTTCCAATGACAAATCTCCCATTTGAGAAGCCCCCCTTTATTTTTGGGAACTCAAACACTTGATTCTGAGGAATCAAGCCACTCTTCCACCACTTTTGAAACTTGAGAATGGCTTTCAGAGTTGTATACTATTCTCAATCCTCACAGCAAATGTTTCAACCCCAATACCTTATCCAATCTGGCAATGCGGCATTTATATGATTTTCTATGGAAACGTGGCTTTGCTATGAAATGATGAAGAACTTCCTCCCTCAATCCATGTTTAGTAGAATCATCTCTGCAGCGCATCTTCCTGGTAGCCCCTCATTGCTTTTTTCTTCTTAATTGTGTGACTGACTGTTAAGAACTCATGCGTAATGGACAGTGATGATGTTGACTCAAAAAAGGAGGAGAAAGATAGTTGAAGCCAGCACTATGCAGTGATGGCAGCTAAGCCAATGACTATGGGTTGGTCGTTTAGAACTTGCTTAGCTAGCAAGACACCGATTAGTACGTATGGGATGTTAAAGTGTAATATAAAACAATTCATTAAATTCAACATTATAATTTACTTTTTCCGATTGAGATTATTAACTTGATTATTATCACTTAAATTAAAAAGAGAGATTGTGAGAGAGCATGAAACAGGAAAGAATAAACTGTCTAGCAATGAGAACAGAGTGGTAGTAGTTGGTGAGGCAACATAACCGTTCTATTATTTTTCAAATAAAAAAATAACAGTACCATTTTATTTTATTTTATTTTTAATTTTAGATTGAAGATGCCAATGTTATTCTCATTTACTTAATAAACTCTTCAAATATACCATAGCTTCGAAGCCGATTATTAAAACATAAGAGATTTGAAGTAGTCAGAAAACAACAACAACATTGTATTACACACATTTTACCATGAAACCCTTGAATTTGATGTTCTGTAGATTTGTCAATCATTTATATATCAAAAATCTTGGTTCGAGATTTTGAAAATTTGTTGTTTTCCAGAGGGACACTGCTGGGCATATATAGAGATCTGTACCCATAATCCAAATCCAGGATTCTTCTGTTGCTGCACTTGTTTATGATACAGGAAATGAGATTAGCTTAGAACACAAACACTACAAATGATAATTTGGATAGGTGCTGCATGATCCACTCCCAAAAAACTAGATGATAAGTGTAAGGAAATTAGATTGGCTTACGTCACATTAGATGTCTTTCATGTTGTCCTGCCTGCCACTCCATTCTTATCAGTTTCGTGTCGTAAACAGCACATTAGCTGAGGTTGATCTCAGCGAGCTGGCAAAATCGAACTCAATCCCACTTGAACACAAACACTACAGGTATATTTGTTATGTGTTGATGTGTGAAAGCAATGATGTACCGTTATGTAAAAGGTGAAATTAGATTAAAATAAGTATATGATTAAATCATTGATTTGCTTATTATATTCCATAAAACATGTAGGATAAGATTCCTAGGTCAAATGGATATTCCAAATTTCCAATAGTAGTTTGAAAATTATATATTGGAGTAAAGGATGATACATGCCTAACTTGTGTTATCTTCTTACAACAGATTAAATTACATGGTTGAAAACTCATCTAGTGGTGGGACTTCCTTTTCTTCAGCTCCAGCAAGATCAGATGATCCAGCATGGGCTCATGGACAGGCGGTTGCTGGTGTAAAGAATGCAAGTATATGTATTTATTGTAATAAACGAATCAATGGTGGTGGTGTTACTCGGTTGAAGTACCACCTTGCTGGTATTAAAGGTGAAGTTGAACCTTGTAAAAAGGTCCCTCCGGAGGTTAAGTGGCAAATGAAATAACTGGTAGATGACATGACAATGGAGAAAGAGAGAAGAAAAAGAATTAGAACTGATATTGGAAATTCTCAATCAGCTTCCAATGATGAAGAAGTGGAAGAGGGTGATGCTGCAAATCCTCGTTCGGGTGATATACGTTTACAAACAAGTAGAAGAATAACAGTGCAAAGAACAAGTACATCTAGAAGAAGGATTCCTTTATTTGCTCAACGAACTACCCCGGGTTCCCAGCCTAGTATTAGAAGTGCAATGACTACTAAAGAGATGGAACACAATGCAAGGAAAGCCGTAGCAACATGGTGGTATGATGCTAATATACCGTTTAACAGTGCTAATTCGTATTATTATCAGCCAATGCTAGATGTCGTAACATCCATGGGTCCTGGGTTTAAAGGCCCATCATATCATGATTTAAGAGGATCACTTTTGAAAGATGTAGTTCATGATGTCCATGAATACATTTTAAGTATCAAGGCTGATTGGAGACTTTATGGATGTTCAATTATGGCTGACGGGTGGTCAAATAGGAGGAATGCACCAATTGTGAATTTCCTTGCCTATTCTCCTAGAGGCACTGTATTCTTGAAGTCTCTTGATACTTCAGGACTTCGAAAAGATAAAGAGACATTGCTGCAGATGTTTGATGAAGTTGTCAAAGAAGTTGGACAAGAGAATATTGTCCAATTTGTTAGTGATAATGAGGTTTCATTTAAGGCTGCTGGGAAAGCTTTGCAGCAAAGGTATGACACCTTTTTTTGGTCTCCTTGTGCTGCCCATTGCATTGATTTAATGCTAGAAAATATTTATGATCCGAGATATTTTCCAATGATTGATGAAACCATTAAAAATGCAAGAAATATAACCAAGTTTATATATAATCATGCATGGGTTCTAGCTTTGATGAGGAAAGAATTCACAAATGGACATGATTTATGTCGTCCTGGCATAATAAGGTTTGCAACCCATTTCTTAAGCCTCCAATATTTACTGAAGTTTAAGAATGAGCTTCGACAGATGTTTACTTGCACAAAATAGGTTGAATCAAGTCATGGCAAAAGTCGGTTGGAAAGGAAATTGCTGCTATAGTTTTACAAGATCAAGACTTTTGGCCGAGATGTGCACATATAGTCAACGTCAGCGAGCCTTTAGTACGAGTTCTAAGGTTAGCAGACAGTGAAGAAAAACCATCAATGGGATATTTATATGAGGCAATGGATAAAGCAAAAGAAGCCATCAAAACAAGGTTGAAAAATAGAATGTCTCAATATGGACCATATATTCGGATAATTGATGCTAGATGGGATAAGCAACTTCATAGTCCATTACATGCAACAGGATGTTTTCTTAATCCTGGAATATTTTTTAGGCCTTCTTTTTCAAAACAAAAGGAGGTAACTTGAGGTTTGCTTACCACAATTATGAGATTGGTTCCTGATTGTGATACTCAAGATAACATCAGTGCCCAAATTGAGGAGTATAAGAAAGCGACTGGTGATTTTGGCATGTCCCTAGCTATTCGTCAAAGAGAAAAGTTAAATCCAGGTAATAACTTTTATTTTTTATAATATAATGTCTTTTTTTTTATCTATAATATTTAATTTATTCAAATTTTCTTATCTAGTTTCATGGTGGGAGCAATTCGGCAATGATACTCCAGAACTTCAAAAGTTTGCAATTCGAGTTCTTAGTCAATGCTGTAGTGCAACTGGGTGCGAAAGAAATTGGAGTGTATTTGAATACATCCATTCAAAAAAGCGAAATAGGCTTGAGCACAAGAGATTAAATGATTTAGTATTTGTTCGCTATAATCTAAAGATTCAACAGAGGTAAAATATCAATATTATTATATTAGTAATTATTTTCTATTACATTGCTATTAATTTTTTAATTTCTTTCGTGTTTATTCTTTGTAGGAATATGAGCAGAACAAGAGATGCTTTAGATCCCATTAGCCTTGACAACATGGATCTATTGAATGAATGGATTTGTGAAGAACCTGGTCTTCTTGATGGAGAGGACATAAGTTGGGAGAGTATCGAAGCACCTTTCGCTACTTTAAATTTAGTTGATGAAGAGACATGTGTAAATGAAGAGAATGAGCTTGGTGGAAATGATCAGCTATTGGAATGTCTTGTTGACGACTTTCCTTATGTTCCACAGCAAGATCAAGATCCTTATTTTTATATTAATGATGTAGAAGATGTTTGATGTATTTTTCTTTTATTTTAGAACATTTTACTTTCATAATATTTTGGAATTTTAAAGATGTTTCTAATTTTGAGATTATGTTTGTATTGTATAATTTAAATTTCATTTATCTTGAATTTAAATTATACTTGTTAAATTAATATTTTATTTTTTTCCATATATATAATTAAATAAATATAAACAGTACAAAACCGGAACGGAATGCCGGAATGCACCGAAACCGGAACGTTCCGTTCCAAACAAAAAACCGGAACGGTACCCGGAACGGATTTTACAACCATGATCCGTAGTATAAAACCAAATAAATTTACCTAAACACAAACCCATGTGTCTGGTAGGGCCTCCTTTAATTTTCCTTATTGTCAACACAAAGGGTTCATGCTTGCTCCGCCCAACAAGGCAACAACGCAATCTTGATAAACGGAGACATTGAAGAAAAAAGCAGCGCCAATGGGAAGGTGATTGGCATTTCAAGCAGGGTGGGGCACAGGTAAGAGATTGCATGACATTGAAGAAAAAAGCAGCGCAAATGGGAAGGTGATTGGCATTTCAAGCAGGGTGGGGCAGAGGTAAGAGATTGCATGTTTTGCGTTACTTATACAGATGTATTCTCGTGAGCGTACAGGAACTCATGAAATCGTTGTCCATTATCCACGTTAATGCTTGAATATAAATAAAATTATCTACTTTTTAATGGAGTGACTGGCCTGTATTTAATTATTTCCTCTGAAGATGAGGAGTGTGTTATCCTTCAAAAATCATGGCTGTGACCGGTGGGTTAATCAAGCAATAGAAAGTTTTCGAAGTGTTATTTCCTCTGCATTGGTTCGCTCCAAATCAACACCGTCCCAGTTCTCGACAACCTGGAATGTACGTACACTAACATGAAGGACAAGCGATGACCATGGTGGATTCGCACAGGTTTTCTGCAATTTTTCGGAGTTGTGGTTGTTCCTTTTCGGCCTACCCTAGTTCCTTTCTAATTGGAGGGATTGCTTGCCCTTATATACTGGTTTATCCTTTGGATATCTAGTAAGAACACCTATCGAAAAGGTCATGGGGTGTCTTGGTCTAGCAGTTAGATGATTAGGCATTACAGTTAGGCTGTATTTGAATTTGTTTTTTGTAGTTTAACAGTGACTCTAAAAGTTTTATAAAATTATTTTGATATATTGATACTAAAGTACCCAAGCAAAGGAAGAAGACAACAGGCCCCAGCCACCAACCATTGTTTTGACAGAATATCGGCACACTGCAAAACTAGAAGACAACAGGCCCCAGCCACCAACCATTGTTTTGACCAAATATCGGCACACTGCAAAACTATAGAAAGCCTAGAAAGGGCCGGCCAACTCCAGTTTTCTTTCCAAAACCTTGTAACAATACATAGTGAAATTTACATCGCAATTAAGAAGCATAGATCGCTCCATTCTTCCACACCAAACAACCATCTGACAGCCTAGATGAAATGTAGAAGACAGCAATGATGTGGTGGGCAAAAGAATGAGGCCAAAACATTAACAGCTGATGTCAACTGAGAAGTAAAAATGCCTCTTACGAACCCTTGAAGCTGTGCATCATTCAGTGATAAACACATGCTTCTGTCAAATTGTGGGGCTTGCCCAGTTTTTTACCAGTTAGAATTACAGTGCATCGAACACGCTTAGAAAACTTTGACTTCACCAATCTTCCCAAAATGTAGGCCCTAGACCTCAAGGAAAATGTCAGGTTTAGAGGCACAGCAGCTTTGTTTACATGCTCTCTAGCATCAGCAAGATGGGGCACCCCTCCATAGAGGGGAACTTGGGAACCATGCACCACTGTCACCACTGTCCTCCGGCTCTTCCTCGGCTGAGAAAACTTCTTCATCTATTTCATCGACCCACAAAACCAATTAATTAGACCCAAATAACATGTAATAGATGAAAAAGAAAAATGATCTTAACCCAACAAAATCCACAAATTAAACAAGTAAATGATAATCACACAAATTAACAGCTTAGATTACTAATTCTATGAACTTTGCATTCAATGAAGGCTCAAATACATTAATGTTCCACCTCGATGATAAGGGCCCCTCACATGCAAAGACAACTGGGACATAGACCCCTTGGAGTCCCATGCAAACCCAGCAGTAGCACGGACTTTTCAGATCAACCATTTCCAAGGACCACAGCTCAAGGCAGACACAAAATGACACAACAACAATCGATAAAAGATTAAAGAAACCAAATTCATCTGTCCTATTCAAGCGAATGGTTCCACTACGCTTCCCAACAAAAGAAACTGAATTAAAGTTCATCATAGTTTTCGCAGTCGTTTACAGGCACCCCAAATTTGTAACCAATAGCATTCCCTCAATCCTTCGATATCCCATTTCCCAAGGTATCCTCGGGACCCTTGAAGGGCTAAAGTCTGATGACCTGGCAAAATGTTGACCCCACCCCTTAAATGTTATCCAAAATGACCATGTTACCCGTACCATAGCCATTATTTCATGTTAAAACCAAGGATTGAGAAGACTTTATACACATATAGGTAGCATAGACTACAGAAGCTTTTACCTGCCCAGAGGCAAGTTTGAGCTGGAAATAGTGAATTTCAAGAGGTGTAGAGGTGACATGGACGGCGAAGAAGGTGGCGGGATTTCTGTAATGTATCTTGACCGTGGAATTCAAGGACAGCATGTCTGTTGGCACTCCTGTTTGATCATTCCCTGCTTGAACATAAAAATTCTCGAACACCATGCTCTGCTTAAAAGAACACGAAAAAATACATCTTTTAAATCACTTTTAATTATTTTATACCTAAGCTTTAATTATTTGATTTTTTCTGCTGATTATCTATAAATTTTATTTTTTTTACTGCTGATTAACTAAAATATCAATAATTACAGTCTAAAAAAGGGATTACGCAAACCTAGGAACAGCAGTCTAATCCTAATCCACATTTATAGTACTCCTCCTATGCCTTAGGCATCATCACCAGCTATTCAAGACCTACCAAAAACAAGCCACTCAAACTGACCCAGTTGCCAAAACCGATTCAGCTCGGTAAAAAAAATCTAGTAAAAAAACGTACCTTGACTAAAATTTCAGGCTTGTAAGCCTTGCTAGCACCCCACAAGATCAAACAAAACACAGTGAACAGCATAACAAAGAGCAAGAAACCAATAAAATACAATTTCACTTTACGTGCACCACCCCCACCATCCATGTCGTCGTCGTC
The DNA here is from genome assembly GCA_015731905.1 of Salix dunnii. NCBI lineage: Eukaryota > Viridiplantae > Streptophyta > Magnoliopsida > Malpighiales > Salicaceae > Salix > Salix dunnii. The sequence goes on along the minus strand of CM027667.1, from coordinate 9,292,675 downwards.
GTCACCATCATGATCACCTCCATCTTCGTCATTAATCCTTATATGTTTCCAGGCAGATAAACTTCTTGGCATCTTGAGTGAATTAGAGAATCTTGACGTAGAGGACTCGCGAGAGTGGTGAATTGGTGAGCAGTGGTAGTACAGGTGTGGTGGTGAGACCGTTGGGCTTGACCCATAAGACATTTTCTCCATGTCATGGTTTGATGGACTTTGAACGTAGTAGACTGGCCTTCTTGGAGACCTTGGCTGCCATGATGTGTCAACACTGGTTCCATCTGAGTCAGTCTTGGCGTGCATCTTCTCTTTTCTCCCCCCTTGTAAACAGCTTTGAGATAGACGAAGAGAAGAAGATAGATGTGTTAATGTTAGGGATCGAAGTGCTTGTGTTTATGGGGGGTTCGGCATTGGAGAGCCGGGAGAAGGGAGGTGATTATGATCCAATGCCGAGTCAGGGAAGGGGCAGGTAGTGGCAATCAAAGAAAGCTGGCCCTGGGAGAAGGATTTATAAAAGGCGCTTGAAACTTTGAATCACGAGACAGGATAACTCCGGGAAGTGTAATAAAATCTGCTTGACAAAACGTTAGATGCGAACCTTCATCGCGTAGGGCCAGCTGTTATGAATGTGAGCTCTATTGGCCTGGATCTATTTCTTAGAACCTGGTGGGTTGGTCTCCGATCCTCTCTCTCTAGGCCAGGTTCATCACCGAAAACTGATAAGGGCTTTGGCAGTGCGTATAAGCCCCTGACAAGTATTGATATTTATCTATTTTATTTTTCACACGTGTACGTGCAAACATACGTGCGTCATTCATATATTATCCAGAATATATAGAAATTGGGTTTCTGTGTACATATAGACAGTTTATTATAAATTAACACAATATCTCTTGCGAATAAGGGGATTTTTTTTATTTGTTTTTTTTCTCCTTTTCTCTGTAGTTAAAGTACATCTTTATCCTTAAAAAACAGTAAATGAGTTATGTATTTTGGGGTGTTTTAGTCTTATCATATTAGTTATTTATTATTCATGTTGTTTATTTATGAGTTTCAAGATAACGAGGGCATTTCAATAATCCTACATAGCTTTTTTATTTTTTAAATCAAGAAAATTGCTGACACGCTTCATCATGCGATGAGCTTATGTTTATGCCATTTGGACGACACGTATGTGATCGTCTGTTGATCAAACTTGAATTTTTATCGTATTTTTAAACGAATTGATTTTCTCTCTCGTGTTATGATATATGACGATAGAGAAGTAACAATTTATCACCAATATTTCTTTTCTTCCTTGTTTTATCTTTTTATCCACGTAAAGTGCATTTGTATCTCTTTTCTTTTTTATTTAGAATCTCAGTCCTTATGTTTTATTTATTTATTTATCCTCGGGCCTTTTATATTTTTTTTATATTTTCAATTTAGTTTTTTAAAAAATAATTTGATGTTTTTCTCAAATTGCTTTTTATTCTTTCTATTGTTATTATTAGTATTTGCCCTTGCCTTTTTGTTTGAGTATTGTAAGTGTTTCATTTCGTCCTGTCCTCCATTTAAAGTTTACGAGCGAATTTATCTGCGTATTGTGCTGGGTTTTTATTTGTGTAAAAATAACTGATTTTATACACATTATAATTGATCATTTTAATATTTAATTAGTAAAATTATTGTATTAAATTTATTGATGGTTGAGTTTATTTTAACGACAACGAACGATCTAACCGGCAAATAGCAAAAGAGCAACCGTTAAAAGCTATCAAAGATGGATTATTTCTGTTGATTGCTATTGTGTGTTGATTTATTTAATTCATAGATTGCAAAAGTAAAATTGATTGATTGTTTGGTGTGACAATTATATAATTGGTTGATGAAAAAAATACAGTTGATGAAATCAATTAGAGATAAATTACTTTTTTTTATAGTCAGTTGGACATTCGTTGGCTGTTGGGTGTATCGTAATTGTTCAACTTATTATTCTCTTTTTTCTTTTTGTTCATTCTTCAAATCAAATAATTTTTTAAAATCTAATAATATTTATTTTTGTTTTGTCATTTATTTTATTTTTTAAAATATTATTAGGTTTTGAAATTTCTAATTATTGTAGATGAAACATTCAAAATAATGATAATAATTATTTGAATTTTTTTTTGTAATTTATGAATATGTTAGACTAATTATATATTTTGCTATTTATTTCATATTGGCGCCTTAAAAATAATGACAATCATTTGTAATTTTTTTCTCTGATAAATATGTTAGATTAATTATATATTTTACTTTTTTTTTCATATTAACACTTTGAATATATATATTCATTACTTTTTGGAATTGCGATCTCCTTTAGATATTTTATAAAATAATAATAGTCATGGTGGGTGTAAACTGATCCGGACATCCTGATTATATATAAAAAATACATAAGTGGGGAAAAAAACAGAAAAAAATGTTAAAAAAAAGTGAGTATAGGGATTATCTATGGCGTGTTATGCTGGCCCATAACAAAAAAAAAATATTTGGGAAGAAAAAATTATGATGAGCATAAACTGATCAGAACATCTTGATTATAAAAAAATAAAAAAATTATATAAGTGGCAAAACGAGTTTGTTATTTGGTTGATTTTGTTTTCCGACTATCTTTCGCAAGATTTTTTTGGGGCCAGGCTCTCGATCCAATGACATGAGTTACAAGTTTTAAGAGTTAAATGATATAGTCAAAAATCTTTCTGTCCCTCATTTTCTTCTATGATTTTACATTACAGTTTTTTTTAAAAATGATTGTCTTAATTTTTTATTTATTTTAATTTATCTCAATCTCATTATCAAAACATGAGTTTTGCCGGACTTTTTGGGTAAAGTTTTTATGTCGGATTTGTTTTTGTATTTGATTTTTGTAAATTTTTTATTTTATTTTATACCAATAGGATTTTGTTTTATATATAAAAAAAGTTATTTTAAAATAATAATCTCAATATGCTTAGCCATATATAGTTGATTTATTATTTTTTCGAACACAATTTCACGTGTTTATATTTTTATTATTTCTTATTGATTTTAATAAAAATCAATAAACACAAACTCACAAATATTTTATTTTACAATATCAAAATCCTTATACATATTCATCTCTTAATTATTTTAGTTATCATTAATAAAATATTTACATGGATAATTATTGGATGCTTATACAAACTTTTAAATTTATACCAGGAAATTGTTTTGTATAAAAAAATATATTAAAATAATGAAAAGCATAATATTTCCAAAATAATACCCATTGCAAAGTTAACAGTTACAAATTGTGAGAAGAAATTTTTATAGCCCATCACGACTGGATTGGGCCTCAACACTGACAAACCCGTCACTACTGGATTGAACCTTCTCAACATCTCCAACCCCATTAACCTGTCCCTCCTCGAACTCCTTAATCAAATCAAGATCAACATTCTCTTCAGGCTCCCACGTGGCCTCATCGATATCCGTCCATTTCACAAGATACTCATTTTTCCCATCATCACCAAGCCTCTTACCCATCACTCCCTCTGCCACAGCATACTCTAACCCTGCCTCAAAATCACTCACCAAATCCTCCGCTATAAACTTTGCTTTCACCCATTCGTTATCACTGCCATCCTTCCATTTTACCAGATACTCCAAATCCTTCCCTTTCCCTCTTTTCTCCAGTATTTCCTGGACCTCAGCGTACTCGAATATTTCCTCCTCTAAGTTTCTTATTACACTTTCTAGCCCCAATCTTCTTCCAAATTGCATCGGGTTCCCCTTCGGGGTCACTCTTAAAATTTCCTTGGCCAAATCCAAGGGAGTTAATCCTCTATCATCCTTCACCTCAGGATCAGCACCTAAGCCAACCAATAACTTAACGACATCTGGCTTAACATAGCCAGCTGCCATATGAAGAGCCGTCAACCCACCACTGTTGTCTCGATGGTCCAGGTCAGCTCCAGCTTCGGCCAAGAGCTTAACACACGGCTCGGAGCCGAGCCCAGATACAAAAAGCAAAGCTGTACGCCCGTCACTATCCACAGCATTAACATCGCGTCGTTCATCTTCATTCTCCGATAGAATCTGACTAAGAGCCGACTCGTCGGCCTTCTTGGCTGCTGTCCACCACGGCGTCTCGTACTCAGCCACCACATCTTTAGCTATGAAATCTGATGGGACCCACGAAGGTGTATGGCCGTCTTTCCACTCTATCAAGTACTCCATGCCTTTACCACCTTCAAGTGCTCTGCTGCCAATGATCTTGCTGACTTCTCCATACGACTCGTCGTCTTCGATGTTTTGAGTGGTTTCTTGAAGTGGGTTTTGTGTTTCTTGTTGGTTTTGGATAGCAAGGAGTGTGAAGGAGTTGCAGGGTTTTCTACCATGGTTTGGTTTGAGGTGTAAAGGAGATTGATATGAAAATAAATAAGCAGGGATTGTGAGTTTTGGAGAGAGCTTGAGGCGTGAGAGAGCTTGGTTAACAAAGAGAGAGTCCATTGATGAAGTGAAGTGAAGGATTTTGTTCCTCTCTTTTTTTTAACTTTTTTTTAAATGTTTTATTTTTGTCAAAGAAGTGACTGGATTTTCACTGGTGGGTCCCTTTTGTAATCTGAAATCTTGGGCAGGATATATGGAGAGAGAGAGAGAGAGAGAGGATAAGAAATCCCATCCATTTGCATGGTCTTGGTTATGGCATGGGCAGGAGAACGATGGACTTGTGGTTCTAAAATCGTCTGGACTAAATAAATTGATGAAAAAAGCATCTTTTTTTTTAATGGTCAAGGTATTGCTTGTCACGTTTCAAAAATGTTTCTACTTTTTTTTGAAATTTTTTATTTTAAATTAAATCCTTTTATGTTTTTAAATTATTTTTATTACATTAAAAATAATATTATTTAGATACTGAATAAAAAATATTTTCAAAAAAACATTCAAAAGCATCGACTAATAAACAATACGATCACAAACTATGTTTAACACCCTTTTTGTTTGTGTAACGTGATCTGAACAAATCCTTTAGTTTTCAAGCAGTTTCAATACATAAACACACAGCTTGTTCAGAAGAGAATTGCAATCAACACCAAGGAAATATCAGGTGTGAACATGACAGGGGCTATATTTCCATGTTAATTAAGCTAATGGCATATGTATGTATGTATGTATGGAAGGGATGGCTAAGCGGTTTCCCTAGTCGTAGTGGCGACATGCAGGCAAGAATGGGTTCGAGAGACGGCTGAACATTGCGCGGGAGCAGAGGACTATAAGAACGCTACAATCGAAACCAACTCAGGGCCATGGTGAGTTGATCCCTGAGTTGATTAAGGATGATGATGATGATGATGGGTCATTTGACCATGTTTCTCCGCCAGTTATTCTGAGCATTCCACACCCAGTGTTTGCTAGTGGAGACGGGCTGCTTCTATGATTTGAGAATGGTAGGAGCCGAATTAGAATTCTAAGATTAAAAGTGTCGGTATGATAAATAGAAAGAAAGAATTCAGTTAAGTTTGAAAATAAATTAATTATCATATAATATATATTTTTTGGGTGCAATATATGTGCTCGATTTCTATCAAATAATACTTAATTCAAATGAAACTTCAATTTTTGGATCAAAATATAATCTTTCAAAGTTTTGGAGGTGCCTTGCCCCCTTCTCCCCGACCCTTCCTCGTTCCGCCTCCCGCCGGTGGAGCATAATTCATGTGACAAAAATAACATGTTTATTTCTTATTTGGTTTGGATATTAACCGGTGAAATTCGAATAACTTGATAGATAAATATAAAATTATAATTAACCTGGTAACTTTGGATCAGATCTAACCACGTGAACATTAAAATAACGTTGTTTTAAAATTAACCCCAGCCCCTGACCAAATCTGACAACTATCATTTCAACTATGGATTTCATTGTCTGTTGTCGGAAAAAAAGAAGAAAAGAAAAAGGAAATCGATGTTTTGGGTTAACCCATAATAGCTATCTTTGAATTATTTTTTACACGGCCAATCCGGCATTAATGATGGTGATTTTGGATTAAGGGGGATGCTTAGTTTTTGTTAGTTCGCTTCTTTCTGTGAAAAACACCCACTAACCCTGGACTTCTATACGCTGTTGTCAAGTTTGTAGCCTATAAATACCTGAAAATCTGGTCAGAAGTTTATATTGAGCATTTGAGCTACCATGGGAAGTACGGATAAATATAGGAAATCAAGGATCACCTTGCTTTCCTAGCTCAATAATGGAAAGCAAAACTTTTCTTCCAATCCTATACCTGGGAATTGTTGTTCTTGACTTGGCAAATGCAGAGGCTCCGGCTGTTTTCGCATCGGAATATTCAACAGCTGATGTTGGGTCTAGCCATTTCTTACCAGGCGTCAAAGCAAGGGCAGACTTTCCACCTAATGGCATCGGTTTTCACTACTCTAATACACTGGAAGGTTCAGTAATGGCCTTAATAGTGATGATTTTTAGGTCAGTGTAAATGATCTATTTTTTTTCGAAGATCAGTGAGGGTTTGATTTAACATAGTTTCTTCATGATGTTTCCATGGTCAGCTAAGCTAATGGGATTCAAGAGAAGCCCACTACCTTTATTTGCTTTTGCTTCCAATCCAAAATTGATCAAAACAGCTGGCTTCAGAGGAGAAAGTTTTCCCTCTGGAGGGTCTGGCATTCAACAACGGTAGATGCCTATTTATCCAGCTAGCTTATACATTGGCCTGCTAATCCAGATATGAGAATAAAACTGTTGAATTCTTCTCATTTCAGTTAACCTTCCTGAGAGGTGTTAAGAATGTTGTCCCTCTATAAGAGTTGATTGAGCAACTTTCTGCAGTCTGTGACAATCTTGCTGCTGTTAAGGGTTCAGCAGATACCAATTTTTTTTCACTGTCATTATTCTTCATTAGCACTCGTAGGAATTATCTTCCTGCTATTGATCTCCATTCAAACGCTAGTACTGTACCCTAGCAAGAGCTCATATCTGCTTTGGAATTTGAATACGAGAAACAATCGAGGGTTAAGTCCTAGTTTTTCCTGTCTGTTTGGTCCATGATTCTATCATATTGTTCAAAAGAATACTGAAGCAACTTTTCTGACTTCTGGTTTTTGCAGAAACTTTTTTTTTTTTGAACAAGTTCAAAATGGATTAAGGTTGTGTTTGGTATTGTTTTTGCTTTTATGGTTGAGGTTTTAAAAAAACAGTTTCATAAAAAATACTTTAGCTGCGGTTCAAAATAAATTTTAAAATGTTTGGTTAAAACTGCTTTTTAGTTTGAGGTTGTATTGGTTAATTGTTATTAATTGAAGTTGTATTGATTAATTATTATTAATTGAAAATTTTAATTGAAGTTGTATTGGTTAATTATTATTAATAAATAATTATATTAATATATAATAAATTTTTCTAAATAGTTTATATATATATATATATATATATATATATATATATATATATATATAATCTTATTATCTTATAATATTTTATAGCATGCATTAAATCTTATAATAGTCTTATTTATATAATATAGTTTTTGAATTTTGATTCATGCCGTAGTGAAACGCTAACCATGATACTATTATTTAAAAGGAAATTGGAGTTCTTGTTTAATTATATTGTTCTAGCAATCACAGTAAGTTATTTTTAGCATCATTGTAAACAGCAAAATTTTAGTATAATTCATGTTTTGTTTTAGCAATCAGGGCAGACTTTGTTCTCTGCACATAATAATTACATCGTAAACAGCCTTTTATTAATTATCTGCGAGGTGAAGCCATGAAAAGCAGCTTAGAGCTGCTTTTTATGGAATGTGGTTTTGCTGATGTGTTAAGGTGGGGTCCACCAAAATGTATCTGCTTATTTCTTTTACCAAACACCAAATTAAAATGAGGAGAAAAATATAATGGGCTCATGTACATGGGCTCGGACTTAAAAGAGCAGGGAAGCCGTTTTCTGTTTGAAGAAAAAAGATTCAAAACCCCTTGAGTTAATAAAGAAAAGAGAAGGGGTCCTGAGTCAGGTTGTTTATACTAGAGAAACGGATAGTCCAACCCAATACATGAAACAAAGCCTTAATGCAAACTATAGGGCCGAAAACCCTTGCACAATCAAAACTACTCGAAGGAAGGCCTCAATCTGTCTTTAGGCTTTCACATCTGCACCCTACTAGATACAGAAACTGTTTTTGCAGAACCTGCTTAAGCTTGGAGCAAGAAGTTGGTATCATTAGTGTTCCACCAGCTGTTTGCTGCCTATCTAAAAGGGCTTTTAATTACAGTGGGGATGTTCGGAGGGTTTGAATAACCTTGCTTTAAAAATTCATTCAGCAACCATATTCTATTTTCTTATAATAACTTCAATTGATTCATCAGTGTAGGCCTCCACGTTAATAACTTGATACCATTGTCTCATACAACTTTAGAACATAACACAAATCATCTTGATCAACTGTGTTGAGATAAGTTCCAAACCAGAGTTTCCTGACGTGTTACATTTAACATGTTAAGTATGGCTTTCAATCTAACGTCCAACCTGGACAAGGAGCTTTTCCCCCAGAGTGTCGGGCAAATGACGAGATGTATTCTTAAAGTTAACCAAGAGAGAGAAAAGAAGATTAGCTTGACAAAACAAGTAATTGGCATTAGGGCGTACACAATTCAACATGAAAAGAAGGTATACAACTTCCTTATTACACCACAATTATGGTGATTGCGTAGTGCTATAAAAAGAGAGGCTCAAGGCACTTCCTTGTTATTAGTAATCAACAACTGGAAATATGGGAAATAGTACAAATTAAGTATCTATGAAGGGTTCACCCATTCTTGAGACTGAAGATCTTCCACGAGTTTTTTATCCAAGTGGAATGCTGTGGTGAGAACTTCAGAGTTGATAGGCCAATTAGCTCCAAAGATCGCATTTGCTACTGTGTTCACTCCAGGATTTTGGCTTGTTAGTGCAGCAATGGCAACTGCAGGAGTTTTTCCAACATTCATTTGAAAGTGAACGAGGCCAAATGGAAACACAAAGAGATCTCCTGGTTTCAAAATCTTGGAAAAGAGGCGGTGATCTGGGTTTGATGTGACGAAACCAGCGTAAAGAGTGCCTTCTAAAACCAGAAGAACCTCGGATGCCCTAGGATGATAATGAGGAGGGTTTAAGCCACCATCCGGTTCAAAGTCTATTCGTGCCAAAGAAACACCGAGAGTGTTAAGCCCTGGCATTAGATCAGCTGTTATGAGATTAACATGTGCTCTCAGTTGAGTCGATGTGTTTCCAGGAACATTAAGTCCTGAATACGAGAAATCATCTGGGGTGGCAAAGCTTGGATTCTTGCATAATTTTCCATTAACAACCACTGCATGCAGACACAAGCAAAGTGTTATAGATAGATGTTGGTTCGTCACGCAAAAAAAAATAATGATTTTAAAAAGAAAAGGAAATATATATTGCATGGTCCTAGATTCACACGAGCCCCACAAGGTCGTAGCAAATTTTATGTGCTCCACTACTGTGAGCATATAGAACTCGACCAAGACTGTAAATACAGATCACTCATGTTGGGTTGGGATTTGAGATCTTAAAATTCATATAAATCGTTGAAAAATGGCAAAAAGAGAGTAAAAAAAAGGATGCACGTACCAGCAGAATCAGCATCATTTATTCCCACACAGAAGTCTTGCAGGGGGCTGGGATCATAGGCAGTGGCGAATGAGGAAGCCAGAGCCAAGAGAGCAAAAAATATGAGCATACCATCACCTTTCATTGTGCTTTCTCTAGTTTCCTACCTTGATTTTTTTTTTTCTAGTATCGTTTGTTGGGTAAGTTGTGAGGACTTGCATGCCAAGTTCGGGTATTTATAGAGGAGTAATTATACTTTTTTAAGCATTTGGGTCACCGGCAGTGGCGAGTTTTGTCTTGAACATTGAAATTTGACAATGGTGAGCGGAAGCCGGTACGCCAGTATATGCCTTCACTGGTTAAAATTACGTTTTTGGCGCAAAATATATACCACAACAGTCAATTAGCTAGCCAAGGAGAGACTCGTGATAAATTAAAATATTAATCACGACCACTATGCCGCCGCCTAGAGCCTAATTACATGACTAAAATGGAGGCAAAAGACATGTACACGTATTTGATACCTGCTTATAGACCTCGGACCTCGGGCAAAGCGACAGCTTCACTGAAGTGTTTTATTTTGAATAATTTTTTACATTAATTTAGTAATTCTGCAAGTTATTTTATAATATGCTTTTTATTTTTTTATTTTACGTGGACCTTACAAAAAAAAAAAAAAAAAACTACCACATTACCCGTCCAAATACACTCGCAGGCCTCCTTATTAGCCAAAAAATTTGATTTTTAATAGCGTGGATTAAGAAGAAATCTGATCTTAATTACCTAACTATCAAGAACTTCTAGATTTTTCAATTTTTATACTCGGAGAGAACGTTCTCATCTTGTAATCTTTGTTCTCTGATTTTCATTCTGTGAACAAAACATCCAAAACCATAAGCACTTCTCTTTGTCTATATTTTAAAGTTGACTTGTCATGTCTTTTATTCGCAGGTTTAGAATTGCTGTAGATGTTTTTTTTTTTTTTAAGAATATATTCAAATAAAATATTGTTTTTATTTTTTAAAATTTATTTTTTTATATTAGAACATCAAAACAGTAAAAAAAATAATAACAAGAAATACAATTTGAAGCTGAAAAAGTAAAAATATAATTCAACAATAATTCTAAACACCCTCTTAATTTTTATTTTTTTGGGTATGGTTTTCAGATATACTTCTTAGGACGCCACATGAAGTTAAAGAAATCCCTTCGATTGAATGAAAACTTTTGGTTTGGGTACACGATTTTTTATTTTAAAAAAAGGGTCCACGTCAATTATACTTCATCATGGGATAATGAAAAAAAAAAAAAGCACAATATTTTGCCTTGAATTTAACTTGTAGCTTTAGTTTGTGTTTGTGTTTGGTATTGTTTTTGTTTTTATGATTGAGGTTTTAAGAAAAATTATTTTATAAAAAACATTTTAGCTGCGGTTCAAAATAATTTTTAAAATGTCTGGTTAAAACTGTGATTGAATTTGAGGTTAATAAAAAACAGTTTCAAGTGTTTGGTTACCAAACTTTTCATATTACTTTCAACTTGTGAAATTACTTTAAAATGTGTGTGTGTGTGTAATCAATAATTCAAGTAAATTAGACACTTGTTTTTATTCTCCCATCAAACTACTTGTAATTTCATCACGAACTATAAATTCATATGTAAAGACCTCTACGATCCCGGAACAACATATAGTAAAATATCATCTGAAATAAAATTAGAATTGCGAGACAAAAATTATATTGTGATCTTCTTCTAATATATTTATTTATTTTAATTATTTTTTAGATTATTTTAATATTAAAAATATATTTTTTATAAAAAAATATAATAAATAATAAACTAAAATATAATTTTCCACCGCCCTATCCCATATCGAAATGCACCGAAAGCAGCAATTTGCTGCTTTCTTGCAATAAAATAGGTGGGTTCCATGCTAATTTTTTACTTCTCAAAATTAATCAAACTCTCAATGCCTCAGATTTTTTGTAACCTCCGATTGCACCACAAAAACAAACACACTCTTAATATCTCCAAACTGTCGACTACTTCATTTTGTTTTTACGAGATGTCTGAGAAGCATTCTAAAAATATTTTTTAAAAAAATATGATTTTTGTTTTAAATAAATTTTTTAGTATTTTTATATCATTTTAATATATCGATATCAAAAATAATTTTTTAAAAAATAAAAATATCAATTTAATGTATTTTCAAGTAAAATATATTTTAAAAAATAATCCTAATCATATTCTTAATCACTCTTTATTCTTATTCAGGAGCTCTAGTCATAATGGGGTTGTATTCCCATACATGTAGAAAAAATTTTATCTGTATAACTCCAAATACATTGCTATTTTTAATTTTTAAAAGGGCATGCATGAAATGATAAAGGTACCCTCACATGCTAGTTTTAAATGCAAAATGGTGATGAACAGTTGGCACAATTTAATCATTTTCAAAAAATAATTTTGTTTCTTTATTTTATTTTGATTTCCTAATTGAGGATGTTAAATAGTCGTGTTTATCAGCACAATGGTCGAGGTCCGGGTCTTAATTTCCCCGGCGCGGCTTGGCTCCATTCAAATTTCCTTTCAACTCTTGAAAATATTCTACTGCCACTTTCATCGTTATCTTTTTGGTCAACATGAATCGACATGTGCGTAGTGGAAAATACAATGAAGAGGAGTTGAGGTCCGTGACAGAATGGGGCAAGAGGACTGCTCTGCCAGCTCTTCTTCAACAGCGTTACGTCCATAGTTTGTGCAGATTTCTTGCCTTAGTTGCTACCCAGTGTTGTTTCTTTGATATATAGCAAGTGAGAACTTGCATGGATTGTGTACGTGTCTATAGACGAGTACAAGTGAAATGAACCCATGGTGAGTTGAACTCGCCAAATCGATCGTCTGCATTTTTCAATTCCTAGTCTTCTGAAGATGATATCTTCATCTTGCCGCCTTCTTCGTGCTCTTTTTTCTGGTGTTCTTGGGTACCTCGTTTTGTAATTTAACTCTCATAAATTCAACTACTCTTTTTATTATTATTATTATTGTGGCTGCATGGCTATTCTATCTTGTTTTCGATATTATTTATTTTTAAAATATTATTTATTTATAAATGTATTAAAGTAATTTTTTTTTATTTTTAACATTATTTTAGACATAACACATTAAAATTATATAAAACACATAAAAAAATGATTTAGAATAACAAAAAATTATTTTAAAAAAAATACTTTTTAAATGCTTCTCAAGCACCCCGTAAGTCTTCGATCAACTCTTCTATGCGTACCGCTACAATGCATGAACTCTCCACCTGGCAACTCCTACACATACGACTAAAGTATTTTTCTAATTTTCAAAGAGTCGGTTTAAGGTGGTTGTGTACTTGGACACAATTACAAATGAAGGTTTTTTTTTTTTAATATTTAACAATTATTTTTTTATATGTATCTAACAAGTGAGGTTTCGGGCAATATTAATTTCATATTTAAATCTTTTGTAATATGAAAACAATAATTATGAACATTTCATAAAGAGCAATTAATAAATATATCTAATTAATTTTTTATTAAGTGGTTGCCTCGACTTATTGTACAAATAACCATGAGAGAGACAAGAAGATTAGCCTGACAAAACAAGTAATTGACATTGGAGCGTGCACAATTCCAACATGAAAAGAATGTATACAACCTCCTTATTAAACCACAATTATGGTGATTGCATAGTGCTATAAAAAGAGAGGCTCAAGGCACTTCCTTGTTATTAATAATCAAAACTGGAAATATGGGAAATAATACAAATTAAGTATCTATGAAGGGTTCACCCATTCTTGGGACTGAAGGTCTTCCACGAGGTTTTTATCCAAGTGGAATGCTGTGGTGAGAACTTCAGGATTGATAGGCCAATTAGCTCCAAAGATCGCATTTGCTACTGTGTTCACTCCAGGATTTTGGCTTGTTAGTGCAGCAATGGCAACCGCAGGAGTTTTCCCAACATTCATTTGAAAGTGAACGAGGCCAAATGGAAACACAAAGAGATCTCCTGGTTTCAAAATCTTGGAAAAGAGGCGATGATCTGGGTTTGATGTGACAAAACCAGCGTAAAGAGTACCTTCTAAAACCAGAAGAATCTCGGATGCCCTAGGATGATAATGAGGAGGGTTTAAGCCACCATCCGGTTCAAAGTCTATCCTTGCCAAAGATACACCGAGAGTATTCAGCCCTGGCATTAGATCAGCTGTTATGAGATTAACATGTGCTCTCACGTGAGTCGATGTGTTTCCAGGAATATTAAATCCCGAATACGAGAAATCATCTGGGGTGGCAAAGCTTGGATTCTTGCATAATTTTCCATTAACAACCACTGCATGCAGACACAGGCAAAGTGTTAAAGATATGTGCTAGTTCGTCACGCAAACAAATAATGATTTTAAAAAGAAAAGGAAATATATATTGCATGGTCCTAGATGCACACGAGCCCCACAATGCCGTGGCAAATTTTATGTGCTCCACTACTGTGAGCATATAGAACTGGACCAAAACTGTAAATACAGATCACTCATGTTGGGTTGGGATTTGAGATCTTAAGATTCATATAAATCGTTGAAAAATGGCAAAACGAGAGTAAAAAAAAGGATGCACGTACCAGCAGAATCATCATCATTTATTCCCACACAGAAGTCTTGCAGGGGGCTGGGATCATAGGCAGTGGCGAATGAGGAAGCCAGAGCCAAGAGAGCAAAAAATATGAGCATACCACCAACTTTCATTGTGCTTTCTCTAGTTTCCTAACTTGATTTTTTTTTTTTATTCTAGTATCGTTTGTTGGGTAAGTTGTGTGGACTTGCATGCCAAGTTCGGGTATTTATAGAGGAGTAATTATACTTTTTTAAGCATTTGGGTCACCGGCAGTGGCGAGTTTTGTCTTGAACATTGAAATTTGACAATGGTGAGCGGAATCCGGTACGCCTGTATATGCCTTCACTAGTTAAAATTACGTTTTTGGCGCAAAATATATACCACAAAAATCAATTAGCTAGCGAAGGAGAGACTCGTGATAAATTAAAAATAGCAATCCCGACCACTATGCCGCCGCCTAGAGCCTAATTACATGACTAAAATGGAAGCAAACGACATGCACACGTATTTGACACCTGCTTATAAACGTCAGACCTCGGGCAAAGCGACAACTTCACTGAAGTGTTTTATTTTGAATAACTTTTTACTTAAATTTAGTAATTCGGCAAGTTATTTTATAATATGCTTTTTATTATTTTTTTATGTGGACCCTACAAAAAAAACTACCACATTACCCGTCCAAATACACTCGTAGGCCTCCTTATTGGCCAAAAATTTGATTTTTAATGACGTGGATTAAGAAGAAATCTGATCTTAATTACCTGACTATCAAGAACTTCTAGATTTTTCAATTCTTATAGTCGGAGAGAACGTTCTCATCTTGCAACTTTATTCTCTTATTTTCATTCCGTGAACAGAATATCCAAAACCATAAGCACTTCTCTTTGTCTATATTTTTTAAAGTTAACTCATCATGTCTTTTAATCGCACGTTTAGAATTGTTGTAGATATTTTTTTTTGTTTAAAAATATATTAAAATAATATATTGGTTTTATTTTTGAAATTTTATTTTTGATATTAGGACATCAAAATAGAAAATAAAATCACAAGAAAAACAATTTGAAGCTAAAAAAGTAAAAATGTTCAAAAATATAATTCATCAATAATTTTAAACACCCTCTTAATTTTTTTTTTTTTGGGCATGGTTTTAAAAATCCCTTGGATTGAATGAAACTTTTGGTTTGGTTATACCATTATTGATTAAAAAAAAGAAAAAGGTTCGGGTTAATTATGAGATAAAAAAGAAAGAAAGAGTACATGTTAAACATTTTATTTTAAAGGTATTTTAAAAAAAGAGTTATTTTTTTATTTTTGTAAATTATTCCGATGAATTGCTATCAAAAATAAATTTTATAAAATAATATTATTTATAAAAAATATTATAAAAAATAACCCCAACCATAACTTCAAATATATCTCTACTCTACTGTTTCCAAAACATTGACTATATCTTTTCGTTCTGAATAGTCTGTCTTCTTCAAGAGCTCTAATCAGATTGGGACTGTATTCCCACTGTATATGTATGTGTGTGTGTCAATTTACGAGTACAACTCCAAATACTTTACTATTTTTATTCTTTTAAGGAATTTCATCTTCAAGAGACATGCATGAAATGACAAAGGTACCCTCGCATGCTAGTTTTTGTATGTAAACTTTTGGTGAACAGTTGGCATAATTTTATCATTTTCAAAAAATAATTTTGTATTTATTTTATTTTGATTTTCTAGCTGAGGAAGTTAAATAGTCGTGGCACAATGATTGAGGCCCGGGTCTTAATTTTCTTAGACGTGTACAAGTGCTTTTCCCAGATGAACCCGTAGAGAGATGAGCTCGCCAAATCGAGTTTCTACATTTTTCAATTCCTAATATTCTGGAGATGATGTCTTTATCTTGCCTTCCTCATTCTCCTTTTGCCTTCAAACTCCTTTTCTATATTGTTTTTTTTATTTGTGTGTGTGCTTTTGGGAATTTGATGATGGTTTGGAAATGTGATTGAGATTATTTTTTAAATATTTTTTATTTAAAAATATATTGAAATGATTTTTTTTATTTTTTAAAAATTATTTTTGATATTAATATATTAAAATAGTATAAAAATATTTTTTTAATTTTTTTTAAAAATATTTTATATTTAAAAAAAAAATTGAAACACAATAATGGGTTTTATATTTTAATTTTTTTTGAAAATTATATGTGCAATTTAACTCTCGTAAATTCAATGAGTCTCTTTAGTATTCTTGTGGCTGCTATGGCTATTCTATCGTTGTCTTATAAGGTGTTTGGTAGGGATGTTGCAATTTTTTTTTTAATATTATTTAGTCATTATTTTTTATATTAATATATTAAAATAATAATAAAAACACATAAAAAATTTACTTTGAATAACCATATTATTTTTTTCTGAAAATACTTTTTAAATGCTTGTCAAACACCCTGGACCACTGCACTGCATGAACTCTCCACCTTGCAACTCCTAGACATACGAATAAAGTATTTTTCTAATTTTCAAGGATTCGGTTTAAGGTGACGCCGTGACGGTGTACTTGGACACAATTAGAAATGAAGATTTTTTTTTTTAATATTTTAATAATTTTTTTTTATATGTATCTAACAAGTGAGGTTCTGGCAATATACATTTTATATTTAAATCTTTTATCATATGAAAACAATCTTTATGAACATTTCATAAAGAATTAATAATATTTATTTTTATTGTACAAATAACTCTTAACTTAAACCGGTTCTCAAATAGAATTTCATAAGTTAATAACTTTATTTTTACCCTAAAACACATGAATATAAAGTGACCTGTGATCATAGTGTGAAAAAAAACATTAAAAATTGTTCTAGATAACTAAATTATCAAATGAAAATCATTTTTTTTATTAAAATAACAATGTTTTATTCTTTATTTTTTTAATGTTGACTTTGAGAGTTTGAAAAATTAAATTTATATGATAAACCTACCTTTACCCTTAAGAATATGAATTTAATCTACGTATTTATGACAAAATGAATGATATCATATGGCTGGCTTTATGAATTTATGTCAGCTAAGCTAATGGGATTCAAGAGAAGCCCACTAACTTTCTTTGCTCTTGCTTCTAATCCAAAATTGATCAAAAAAGCTGGCTTCAGAAGAGAAAATTTTGCCTCTGGAGGGTCTGGCATTCCTGACATAACTCGCCAAACAACGGTAGATGCCTATTTATCCAGCTAGCTTATACGTTGCCCTGCTAATCCAGATATAAAAATAAAACTGATGAATTCTTCTCATTTCAGCGAACCTTCCAGAGAGGTGTTAAGAATGTTGTCCCTCTACAAGAACAGATTGAGCAACTTTCTGCGGTCTTTGACAATCATGCTGCTATCAAGGGTTCAGCATATACCATTTTTTTTTCACTGTCATTATTATTCATTAGCACTCGTAGCAATTATCTTCTAGCTATTGATCTCCATTCAAACACTAGTACTGTACCCTAGCAAGAGCTCATATCTGCTTTGGAACTTGAGTACGAGAAACAATTGAGGGTTAAGTCCTCGTTTTTCCCGTCTGTTTGGTCAATGATTCTATCATATTGTTCAAAAGAATACTGAAGCAACTTTTCTGCCTCGTCGGTTTTTGCAGAACCTACTGAAGCTTGGAGCAAGAAGTTGGTATCATTAGTGTTCCGCTAGCTGTTTGCTGCCTATCTAAAAGGGCTTTTAATGACAATGGGGATGTTCGGAGGGTTTAAATAACCTTGCTTTAAAAATTCATTCAGCAACCATATTTCTATTTTCCGATAATGACTTCACTCGATTCATCAGTGTGAGCCTCCACGTTAATAACTTGACCATTGTATCATACAACTTTAGAACATAACACGAATCATCTTGATCAACGGTGTTGAGATAAGTACTAAACCAGATTTTCCTGACGTGTTACATTTAACATGTTAAGTATGGCTTGCAATCTAACGTCCAAGCTGGACCAGGAGCTTTTCCCCCAGAGTGTCGGGCAAATGATGAGATGTATTCTTAAAGTTAATCACGAGAGAGACAAGAAGATTAGCTTGACAAAATAAGTAATTGACATTAGAACGTACACAATTCAACATGAAAAGAAGGCATACAACGTCCTTATTACACCACAATTATGGTGATTGCATAGTGTTATAGGAAGAGAGGCTCAAGGCACTTCCTTGTTATTACTAATCAACAACTGGAAATATGGGAAATAATACAAAGTATCTATGAAGGGTTCACCCATTCTTGAGACTGGAGATCTTCCACAAGTTTTTTATCCAAGTGGAATGCTGTGGTGAGAACTTCAGGATTGATAGGCCAATTAGCTCCAAAGATCGCATTCGCTACTGTGTTCACTCCAGGATTTTGGCTTGTGAGTGCAGCAATGGCAACCGCAGGAGTTTTCCCAACATTCATTTGAAAGTGAACGAGGCCAAATGGAAACACAAAGAGATCTCCTGGTTTCAAAATCTTGGAAAAGAGGCGATGATCTGGGTTTGATGTGACAAAACCAGCGTAAAGAGTGCCTTCTAAAACCAAAAGAACCTCGGATGCCCTAGGATGATAATGAGGAGGGTTTAAGCCACCATCCGGTTCAAAGTCTATCCGTGCCAAAGATACACCGAGAGTATTCAGCCCTGGCATTAGATCAGCTGTTATGAGATTAACATGTGCTCTCAGTTGAGTAGATGTGTTTCCAGGAACATTAAGTCCCGAATACGAGAAATCATCTGGGGTGGCAAAGCTTGGATTCTTGCATAATTTTCCATTAACAACCACTGCATGCAGACACAGGCAAGGTGTTAAAGATATGTGCTAGTTCGTCACGCAAACAAATAATGATTTTAAAAGGAAAAGGAAATATATATTGCATGGTCCTAGATTCAAACGAGCCCCACAAGGCCGTAGCAAATTTTCCATTAAGATTTATATAAATCGTTGAAAAATGGCAAAAAGAGAGTTAAAAAAAAGGACGCGCGTACCAGCAGAATCAGCATCATTTATTCCCACACAGAAGTCTTGCAGGGGGCTGGGATCATAGGCAGTGGCGAATGAGGAAGCCAGAGCCAAGAGAGCAAAAAATATGAGCATACCATCAGCTTTCATTGTGCTTTCTCTAGTTTGCTACCTTGATTTTATTTTTTTCTAGTATCGTTTGCTGGGTAAGGTGTGAGGAGTACTTGCATGCCAAGCACGGGTATTTATACTTTTGTATGCATAAGGGTCACCGGCAGTGGCGAGTTTTGTCTTGAACATTGAAATTTGACAATGGTGAGCGGCAACCGGCACGCCAGTATATACCTTCACCAGTTAAAATTATCTAGCCAATGAGAGACTCTGATAAATAAAAATATTAATCACGACCACAGCGACGCCGCCTAGAGCCCAATTACATGAATAAAATGGAGGCAGAAGACATGCACACGTATTCGACACATGCTTATAAAATTTGGACCTCGGGCAAAGCGAAAACTTCTTTGAAGTGTTTTATTTTGAATATTTTTTTTACATTAATTTAGTAATTCGGCAAGTTCTTTTATAATATGCTTTTTATTACTTTTTATGTGGATCCTGCAACAAAAAAAAAAAACTACCACGTTACCCTTCCAAATTAAACACGCTATTAGGCCTCCTTATTGGCCAAGAAATTGCGTTTTAATGACGTGGATTAAGAAGAAATCTGATCTTAATTACCTAACTATCAAGAACTTCTAGATTTTTCAATTCTTATACTCGGAGAGAACGTTTTCATCTTGCAATCTTTATCCTCTGATTTTCAATCCGTGAACAACATATCCAAAACCATAAGCACTTCTCTTTGTCTATATTTTAAAGTCAACTTATCATGTCTTTTAGTCGCAGGTCTAGAATTGTTGTAGAAATTTTATTTTGTTTAAAAATAAATTAAAATAATATATTGTTTTTATTTTTAAAATCTTATCTTTGATATTAGGACATCAAAATAATTTGAAGCTAAAAATGTTCAAAAATAGAGCTCCAAATACTTCAGCATTTTTTTAAAGCAATCTTCAAGAGACATGCGTGAAATGACAAAGGTGCCCTCGCAAGCTAGTTTTTGTATGCAAAATGCTGATGAAAAGGTGGCATAATTTTATAATCTCCAAAAAATAATTTATGAACCCATAGAGAGATGAACTCGCCAAATCGGTCGTCTACATTTTTCAATTCCTAGTCTTCTGAAGATGATCTCTTCGTCTTGCCTTCTTCCTGCTCCTCTTGTATTTTGCCGGGGTTTTTTCTGGGGACTTCGTTTTGTTCTTTAACTCTTATAATTCAACGACTTTTCTTATTATTCCTGTGGCTGCCATGGCTATTCTATCTTGTCATTTTCGGAGTTGGATTAGAATTCCCTATGAAATGTTCAAGATTGTTTCCATGTAATAAAAGATTTTAAATATAAAATGATTATTGCATATATGTATATGTATATGTATATTTTACTAAATGGTTGCCTTGAGTATTTGTACAAATAACTCTTAGTTTAAATGGGTTCTCAAAATAGAGTTTTTACAAGTTGATACTTCAATCTCAAGACATGGTCACAAAAAAATTTATATTTGTATTGCAGGTTTAGGATTTAAATCAGGATATATTTATGCTATAAAAATCTGAGATAATTGAAATTTTACTCATTTAATCCAGACTAATAAAATAATAACTAAAGATGAATATGATTCAGTTGAATTAAAAAAAAAAGAGTTGATAAATTCACTTTTAGCGTATAACACATGAATATAAAGTGACGTGATCACAAAGTTTTTATTTTTTTTTTCTCCAACTAACTAAATTATCAAATCAAAATAATTTTTTTTATTAAAATAAAAATGTTTTATCCTTTATTTTTTTTCTTAATGTTGACTTTGCGGGATAGTTTGAAAAGTTAAATTTATATGATAAACCTACTTCTACCCTTAAGAATATACATTTAATTTATGTATTTATGACAAAAAGAATGACAGTATATGGCTGTAAGTGGACCTACATTATACTTAGACTTAGCCGATATTAACCACATTGGGCCTACACTTAAAAAAAACATGGATCTTGGTTTAAATTTCTGCATGAGATACATATGGGCTCAAACGAAGCCTTACTAAATTTGGGCTCATTAACGCTGTCAAGAAAATTTGAAGTACAACTCGAGGAATTGTCAAAGCAATGTAAAATTAAATTCCATCAATGTCTCTCTCTCAGATTTTCAAGCCCTGGTATTTCCCAATATATGTTACATGAGAATGCTGACACATTTTTTAATAAATTTACGAGTCGCATGACAGCAGAGCTTGGATGCTTCCTCTGTGCTGAGAACTTCGATGATATCAGCTGAAGCACTCTTTACTCTCATGGGCAGAACTGAGATATTGTTTTCTTGCTAATCCGGTGCTTCAGACAGTAATATTTCGTGATGCGAATCATCCATGGGCAGAGTACTTTTGGAAGTCGAGGTGGAGTCGTCCTTTCTCCAGATGAACTTTCCTTCTTTGGATTTGATTGCGTGGAGGAGTTTGTCTCTCTCACTCTGCATATTCAACCTGTATTCTGGCTCCTGAAATAGCCTCGATATCTGCTCAAACAGAGCAGCATTACAATCGTTGTTAGGTATATTAGCCTCCTATAATAGAAAGGAAATGTGATGACATTTTCATGGAAGGTGTGTGCAATATTTTTACACAGGGACAGATGAGAAAGTTGACCATTTTCATCGTTGGCCTCCTAGAAGATGAGCTTATAAGGCAAAGGCGTGCTACAGAAATCATGATTTCCATCTCTTCTCTCTTGTAGTCTCCACTCAGGTGGGGATCAATGAGACGTTCACAGAGACCAGAGCTCAGTAAAGACCTTGCCTGCAGGTCAAGGAGACAGCAACGCCTAAAAAATTAGAGGTGAAACCTAATCAAATTCATTCAGAACCAAAGGACTTCTTCTCTTACCCATAGAACCAAGCTTTCATGATTCCCCGGGTTTGTTTGAATAGCCTCCTGCCCGGTGATAAGTTCCAGGAGTACAACTCCATATGAGTAAACATCAACCTTCTCGTCAACTTTCCCATACATCATGTACTCTGGAGCCAAGTATCCAAAAGTCCCGACAGCTTTGAATGGCTTTGTGCTTGCTGGAATTTGTTCTGATGATTGGTTTACCATTGCTGCTCCGAAATCTGAGAGCTGAGTACGAGAGAAACATATTTTTGTTAGTGTTAAAACACGTATATACACGGGACTATATTCTCATACAATTTCTCACGAGGCAAATTCAATCTAGATGGTGATAGAACTTACTTGAGGTTGGCAGGTGCCAGAGAGGAGAATGTTAGATGACTTCACATCTCGATGAATTATTGGAGGGTTGAAAGAATGATGAAGATGTTCAAGTGCCTTTGCTACACCAACGGCAACTCCCATCCGCTCATTCCACTTGAGTTGTCTCAAATTTTGCTTTAAACTACCTCTTAGAAGATTATATACAAGTGCATGCACCTCCTTACTGTAGCAGTACCCAATTATCTGGATTATGTTCTCATGTTTTATGTCAGATAGAATCCGCACTTCGTGGAGAAGATCCTCAGCTGGAAAATGTGTTTTTTCCAGGATTTTCACAGCTACAGCCTGACCATCCACGAGGCTGGCTCGATACACTTTACTGTGCCCACCGACTCCAATCACCATTTCAGGGCTGAAACTATTAGTAGCTAAATCGAGCTCTTGAATTGTGAAATTCTTGACAAGTCCCTTAGCTTCCAGGATGTGCAATCCATGAGAAACCTTTTCTGCCCAAAAGTATGGAGCCCGGACTGCCTTCCTGATATCTTGCCTTGCTGTAATACATGTTTGTTGTATTGATGATGCTGTTGAGGACAATGGTACAGTCAATGATTTTCGTAAATGAGAGGCAGCTCTCTGTCGCTGAAAGTAACTTTTTTCTGACGAAGACGATAGAGGATGCCGAAGGGGTGCATAAACCGAGCCTTGTTGAGAGGTACCTTGCCTCTGGAGTACGATTTTTCCAGACTTGTCCAACACCAGAAAGCTGCAAGTTGGGGGCAACTCTTTTAAGCAATCATTGACGACTGATTGTTTGATGCTGCAATCCAAGAACCATGGGAGTGAGAAAGATGAAGAGAGACATAAGAAATATACGAATGTCAGCTTGAATACCCTGAAAGGCTGCATCCAACTGCAAGGATTGTTGCATGATTGACGCGTACTTGATAGCCTAATTCTGAAACGTAAGAGTCCCCATTGCAAACTTTAACTGTGAAATCCACCTTCATAGAATAACCAATTAGAATAGAAACCAATAATCCTATGAAATTCTTGTAATGTCAAAATCGCATACCTGCTTGGCCTTGCAGATATCTTCATGGATATAGAAGGTGTTTGGATCGAAAGTATCTGATGGCTCTTGAACATGTATAGCAAGCACATCATCCCTTGGATTGATAGCTGTATGAAGAAACCGCAGGAGCATTTCTCTACTATAGTTATCTGACTTTAAACCTACAACAATTTTCCTCTTCCTTTCTTCCTTCGATTTCAGGAGCGGAAAAACTTTCCACTCTCTGCCTGCCTTCCCCGCCATTGCAAACAATACCGGTGTTTATTATCTAGCCACCATCCCATTCCAGAACCAAAAAGTGTTGCTGTGTTGTTAGTTGCGGGCTTTTATTTCTTTCTCCACAGCTTCCCACCTTGCCACCAATGTATTTATTAGCTATGGTACACCTGCTCTCATAGTTTGATTTATAGTTTTTCTAACAAGTAAATTGAAACTTGCTGATAAAAGAATTCTCGTATGTACTTTTAAACCTCAATTCATAGATCAACACAGGCCATACCGGGGTCACATGTCTAGTTTATCATTGAAAATATTATTATTTTTATATTTTAAACTCGACTATCGATCCGGGACAGGCTCATCATGGGGCATGTCAGCTATTGACATTATTCATTTTAAAAATTAAAATAATAATTAACATAATTTTAAAATTTATACCAAATCGGATTTCAAATCATAAATCTCTTAATGGACGTTGCACAATGGTAAAGAATTGAATTTCACAAAAATATAGACAGCCTGCAGACTTCCTATTTATTGACAATACAGACAGCACACTTCAAGGCTCCCTGCCCCATGAACCAGCAATGAATAATTTAGTGAACCGAGTAAATAAGAGAGAAGCTTCTTCATGTTCTCCATTTTTACCAGTACCCTCTCAGGAAAGGAATGCTAATTATGATTCAATCCGTCTGATCCACATACTCTCTTTCAACTTCAGTATTCTCCTCGCAGCTGCACCCCAACCCGAAAAGGAAAAGAAAAGTAGAGGATATCGGTTTTGATTGGTTCTGCTGCATGACGAATGGCATTCGTTGAAATAATTGATTAACTCAAGAAATGTGTTGCATCCAGTTCCAGGCTAATAGCAGTAGATGAAGATTGTTCTAGAAAGATTTAACCTTAGTAAATAGATGTGATACATCTCACCTAATTTTTGTGCTCGAGTTGGCGAAGAAATGAATCGGTTAGTTTGAAGACATCAATTGCCTTGCCACCCATGAACATTTCCCTTGTGACAGCTTCAATTATCGGTTGGTTGGCATATAAATGATGGGGCATTTATTTCAGTATCATTAGTAATGGAGCACATGGAGTGAAAGCACGAGTACCAAGCAGAAGAGATGAAATTTTAGGTAATTCGATATTTTTTCTTGAACGGAGGGTCGGCCAAGCGAGCCAACCCTGTGCTGTCCCACAAATTATGTCAGCCATATGTCTTGATAGCCATACGGCACTCACCAGACTAGGGCGAGTGTGGCATATTTAGCCAACCGACCCTTTTAAGTCGATCAACTGTTCTCTCCCCTTACTTGTACATGCGCTTGCTTGCTTTTATTTCTCACTCTCGATGTGGGATAAATCAGCAACCATCTCCTCTAGCAAGATATTATAAATAAATCACATTTATTAAACTTAATTCACTGGTTGATTCAAACAAACTGTATTTAGAGTTTAGCTTAAATTGGGATTTGACTTTGAAAAGGGAAAAAAAAGAGCCAAAAGCCAAACTCAATCGGCTCGATCAATTATAACAAAACGTTAATTTTAAAAATGAAATATGTTATTTAAATAAAAAAAATTATTTAACTGGCGATTTGTAAATTCACCTAATGACCTAGTAACCCAACCTTTTTCTAGATTAGACGCCCTTCAGGCATTGTAACTACAAAATAAATAGTGTCCCCTGCATAATTTCAAGTCTTCACGACCTTACCTTGCTGTAAACCATGGATTTACTCACTGTGTTTGAGCCTTTCTCATCATTTTCTAGATTACCTCCGATGTGGGGTTAGAAGATGAAATGAAAAAGGTGTTGTTTATTATATTTTAAAAGTGGTTTTTTAAAATAATTTTTTATTTTTATTTTAAATTAAAAAAATAATATATTTAGATCATTTTCATGTACTGATATTAAAAATATTTTTTTTAAAAAAATATATATCATATTAATATATTTTTAAATAAAAAATAAAATATAATATGAAATCAACTAAACTTGAAAAAAAAAAAAAAATCAGCGGGGGTGTTCTGTAGCTATTAGAAGTTTTTAAGAACCTGACTACTGAGTATAATTTTTAAATGAGCAAGAAAAATGGTCAATGAAGATTTCAAATGATTAAATGGAACCAACAGTAAGGACGACACCGAGGCTGGCTGTGCTTGTTTACATGCAGAGCACCTGGCAAACAAACACTCTTTCAGTTTCTCAAATATCCGCGCATTAAAAGATTTCCCATAATCTTTTACCTTTTGGGTTTCAAACAAGCTGGAAGGGAACGGCTTACCATATGGTTCCGTAACCAAGTTTTCCCCCCCTCGTTCTTTGGCGTGCACAGAAGTTTTAACGTGCCGTATGGTTCACCCTTCCAACCAGAGATTCAATCAAACTCCGAATTCTCCAGGGTTTGTTAATCTTAAGAGCTGTAGGAGTCCAGAGATGAAGTGGGTGCCTCTGTAGTGACGAAGAAATGCACGAAAGAACCATGGCATTGACTTTACTTACCTACGTCAACCAGGCATGCAGCGATACATCATCGGAATACTATGCGCTGCTCAGCAAATTGTGAAATAACATTTCATTAAAAAAAAATGAGGCCTTGCAACAAAAAAAGGATTGCTTATAACGTTGTTATTGGATACAAATTTGTTGGGCAAACATTACATACAAGTTTCCATAAAGTTTATTCATCCGCATATCTATGATTGGATGCCCAGAGAACCTCCCCTTTCCTTGGCAATGAGTCCCAAGAAAACACAGCCCATGAAAATGCAGAGACGTTCACTCATTAGCCTGCATGTCCAAAATGGTGATAGATTAGATGACTTCAGACACCGTAATCCAGTAAACAATTTCATAATAGTCATTCTACTAAACGACTACATTTTTCTTTTTGATTAGAGAGAGATGCCCTAACAAGAAACTTATCTACCCATAGAGCCATGCATGCCTCAAAACCGAGTAAGAAATGACCTCGGGGATCATCAGAAGTGGGGGGGAGGGGGGGGGGGGGGGGAATAACGTTAAGGCAAAATTAAATTCCCACAGGAATTGAGAAATCCATGGACAACTTAAAGCTAAAATTCCAAAAACAACACTCAGAAAAATCTTAAGAGGCCATAGTTTAAGAGTTATAAATTATACCTGGTTAAGGGGATTATCAGGAGATTTCTTCCAAAGCTTCCATATCATGTCCTTGTATTGTGTGTGTGTGAGGCCTGGCTTCTCTTCCTTGAGCTTGGGGAGCTCAGCTTCTTCAAAAGCCTACGAATGTTTAAAACATATAAATGATTAGAAGAAAAGGAAGAAGAAAATGATACAATTTCATCCCAGCATCGCTAAAAGATACTACCTATATGAGCACAGAAATTACAGTGTTTACTTTTTCGCCTCTTTACACCATAATCATGTGATGCCACAAACTAGTCATTTCAATATATCTCTAAATTCATTTACATGTTCTTATACCCCGCGTTATCTTCGAAGACAAACTCTCAGCTACCTTACAACCGTCCTTGTCTTCCCAAACTAAAATAAATGGCATTTTACATCACCATTTCCTCCCATAACAACACATCTGATTCACTTCTCTGGTTTCTTATTCTCACTCCTGATTCTGCACACATTCCATTCCTGTTCTCTATCCTAAAGACGAGACTTGCATTATACAACTTAACACTGCCTAACAACCTCATAAAAACCACTCCAATTCACTCTGCTCATATCCATCAAACCGATACCTACTTTATTCAATCAAATTTACAAGTTTCAACAATAAAATTGTACACACAAACCGGACCCACGTGTGCTAACATTCCAATCACAAGCCCAGCACAAAATCACCATTCCTAAATTCCCACAATCAAAATTTCAAAAACTTTCTGTGCATCACATTCATTACAATAATAAGCCCTGTGACAAACCAAATTCTCAATTTTCAATAAAGCAATACAATAAAGCGACGCACCTTAAACGAGGCCTTAAGCCTCCTCTCAGGATGCCGATCGACAGGCAAGTTATCAGCAACGCTGATCTGCGCGATCGCTTCCTCGACGCTACTTGCTTCAATAATCGAGTCGTCCCTATTCGTATTCGAAACCAGCACCATCCTCTCATACTCCTCTTCCTCCGCAGTCCTATCCTTTCTCTTCTTCACCTCATCCGCTTTCTTCGCCATCTCCGCTTGTTCCTCCTCCCTCCTCTTCCTCAACTCCGCCTCCGTCACCTTCACCGGAATCGAAACCCTATTCGCCTTCTTATCCGGCTTCTTCATAGCCTTCTCCAGCTCCTTCTCTTCCTGTTCCGCTAATCTGCGCGCTTCAGCTTTACGAGCGGCGGCTTCAGCTTTTTTCTCCGATTCTTCCTCGCGCTTCTTCGCAGCGCGTGATTTCGACCCCTCAGCTTCGCGCCAGTACTGTTCTTCTTTCTCGCGGACCTCTCGAGACTTTTTCTCGGCTTCTAACGCGTTCTTACGAGCTCGAGCCTCTTCGGCTTTGCTGTTCACTCCCATCTTCTTCGGCATCTTTGATTAATTAAATCTAGGGTTTTCTTCTTTTTTTTACGTTTGGATTCAAGAGAGAGAATTGGGAATTTTGATTCCGCTGATATGTTTTTTGTGGGCAGTTTACGGAGTTTGTAATGTGGCGGTATAGTATTTTGGTGATGACGGTGGTGGTGTGGGGTTGCAGGGTCAAGTTCGCATGGGTCTGGACTTGGGACGAGATATGGGCCTTTGCTGAAATATGGGCCTCCTTTTCTGTCTGGATTTTATACTGTAAGATAAGATAAAGTGTTAGCTGGATAACAGCCGCGCGAAATAAGTGAATTAATTATAAAAAAAAAAAACATCAAGATGAAAATAATTTTAGATATCCAATAAAAAAAACTTAATTATAAAAGTCTTGAGAAGATTTTTTTTCCAGATTTAAAAAATCAAGAAAACTGAAACAAACCTTTTTTAAAAAAATATATAAATTTAAAAAGCTAAAAATCCACGTGTCTATCGTACCAAAATCTTCTAAGAAAAAAGCCCAACTAAAAGACTTATGGTTTAATTCAATTTTTTTAATTGAAAATCAAATTATTAGATTTAAAACTGCCACTTAAAAAAGTGAGATAGAAAAAATTATTAATTACTCGACCAGTTTAGTACATCAAGTTTCAATTTCTTTTAATTAGATCCTAGACAAGTCGCCTATATCTAGGCTACTGCATTTACGAGAAAAACCAGGAGAGGAGAAGCTATTTAATAAAAATATAAATCAATCCGATCGAATAGGAAAGAGAGGGGAGTGAGTGTTGAGAGAACATTGACGAGCTATTTTAATGCGAGTTTTTCAGGGAGTCCTATGTGGACTGCATCTGTACCGTAATGCGGCAGGCAAGCGTAGGGGGGAAAAAAGAGCGAGGAGGGTACCAGATGCCACTGTCTCTCATCATATTGAACATGCTGTGAATCCAGGTCATGTAACAAATGCATCAACACCGGTTGAGAGAGTTGTGAATGTATGGCCAACTGGTGATTGAAGCGGCGAGACAGGCCTGGACTTACCAGGAGTTAGTCGGGTTCCGGTGCGTTTGTGTTGTTGAGATTTAACATGTTTTTTATTAAGTTTTAAAAGAATTTTTTAAAATCTTTCTACATATTAATATTAAAAATAAATAAATAAAATATCTACAGTCACGATCTCTCTATATATCATCCCCATCTTATCAGTTCGGTAATGCTCGGTGATCTGATGAAGACTATACTTGTACTGTAGTTAAAGTTATTTTTTTATAAACATATAAAAATGATCCAATCACACTAAAATTTTTTAATTTAAAATAAAAATTATTAATTTTTTTTTATGTATTAATATTACAAATATTTTTTTAATGAATATATTATTTTAAAAAGTAATCACACTCCGACTCTTAAAAGCATGTAATGTAAATGAACTTGTAATTTATAAAGTATATTTAATTTGATAATTGATTAGATTTTTTGTAAGAAAGTAGATTAGATTGATCCGGTTCACGTGCTTAATCTCTAATCCTTGATTTAAGTTAGGTGATATATCTAATCGGTTTTAGAAACTCTAAATAATTAAATAAGCACTAGAAAATCAATCACCCATCGACCATGTTAATGTCATCGTAAAGGTTGCCAGTGCATGTGAATCAACAATATAACTTGTATTGTCTCTTAATTGTTGTTGGGATTGGAACTTTTTATATTCCCAGAGGGTATCATCACCTTCCGACGTCAAAGCCAATAAGATTGTGTTTTTCAATGAGTTTCATTTTTTTTAATAAAAAAATATATTTTATTTTTATTTATCAAATTATTTTTTATATGTTTCTAGATTATTTTTATATACTAATATTAAAATTAATTTTTTTAAAATAAAAAAAAACCTGGATAGATTTCTAAATAAAAACATAAATCATCAAATTAAAAATTTCACACTGCAACCACTCCATGTTCCCACGAGACCAAACCACGTTCTTGAATCATCATGGTCCCCGAAGACTGAACACGGCCGTGATTTCTTTAATCAGGCACTTGCAAGATACCGCCATGCTTAGCAATCACAGCCATTACTTTTTTCATCTTCCTGGTAAAAAACAAATGGTCCCTTCACGCCGTCTACTTTTTACGGGCTTTATCCACAATTCCAGCATAAGCGAACCTGACAAGCCGACCTCGTGTTTGTTTCTATCGTTAGGTTTGTCTCGTCCACTTGCCTCTCTAGCTGTTATGCTACTCCTCGCGACAAATCAAAAGCCTGTATCAACTTTACATTCCATATTTTACAGCCGGGGCCCACAACCCTTCGTACTGTTTCAACGGCCCAGGTTTATTTGGACCCCACTACTACCTCCTACCTATATTCTATGATAACAAGGGCCCGGATTCAATCTCGTCCAAATAAACTTCGTCGCGGTACTCTATCCGAGGCTGACCACATAAAGAATTAAGTTTTTATTTCATCCAAGTCAATTTGGATTATTATTTTTTATCGGGTCACCGTGTCGCTTATATTTCGTCATGCTGATGTCATGTTTAATTTAGAATAAAATTCAATATAAACCAAATCATAATTTAAATCTTGAGTTCACCCAGTTAATATATATGACCAGGTTGAGTTTAATAATAAAGATAACATAGTCATCTTGATAAAAAATAAAAATATTTACTGCCACCTTTTTTAAAGCCTGTTAAGTATTCAAAATTATTTTAAATACATTTCATTGCACGGAAAAAATAGCCTGAATACATATAAGGCAGTCAACCAAGTGAAAAAAACATTAATTAGATCCCATATCTTAACCAATGCATGTTATCTCAGTGGTCCAGATTTAATTCAAGGATGACTGAAATGACACGAGCGTTTGTAAAAAATAAATAAAAGGATGTAGTTTATAAAAGTCATCAAATCACAGCCATCTGATTGGTGATCTTAATGACGTGCAATCAATCTGCTTCGAAAAGATCAGGAGGACTAGAATACGTGGTAAAATCATAGTCATCAAACCACTTGACAAAAACCCCGTTGATAAAAAAAAGATGTATGACGCGGTAAAATAGGCTGCGTTTCAGGCCGCTAATAACAATAAAGTGATCACAGTAGCCACTCATATATTATATTTTTATATTATATTTATTATTTATATAAAGAAATAATTTATACATACACACACACGAGGCAATTATATGTATATTTAGTTGTGTAATGATAAATATTATTCTTATATATCTATTATATGTTAATATTAATATATATATATATATATATATATATCATATTAATATTTTAAAATACTTAAATATTGATTTATTCTGATAATATATTGATTAGATTCAGAAAATATTAATTTATTCTGATCAGATCAGATAGTAATCACACTATCCGATCACACATCGCCTCGAACACAGAAAAAGAATGCAATTGATTTTGTAAGTAACTACACGCAATCAAATCCAAAGAGAATACTTCTCCTCCACACAATGCCAGGCTTTTAGCCGCTTGTAGATTCTATCTGATGCTCTCAGTCGCTTGGTGAGATCAAGACCATCAATTGAATATGATTAAAATCGGTCAATACTATTCACACGTAGTTTCAAAAATATTTTAAAAAAAATCTTTTTAATATATATAAAAAACAATAGCTATATTCTATATATAAAAAAAGACTTCATGATGCCATGACAATATATCGACTATTAAGGGATTGTCTGAGAGGGTGTTTGTAAGATATTTTTGAAAAAAATTAAATTTTTATTTTTATTTTTTATTTTAAATTTAAAAAAATTAGTATTTTTTTTACTGATATCAAAAATATTTTTTTAAAAATAAAAAATAATATTTTAAAAAATATTTTAAAAAATAATATCAATTACACCCCCAACCAGCACTAAAGACTTGTATCACGAGGAGGATTTTGTCACAAAATATCTGCATAAACACAGACAAGTATTGGATTGTAAGTTTTCTATTGCATCCATCCAGGTATTTTTGCTAAAAAAGTTGTCACAGTTGAGGGGCCTGATCAGAAATACTTAATAATTGGATGGTCCAGCTCAAGCATTATAATCTCTTTCAAAAACAATTGACCATTTCTTTTGACCAAATCAAGCATTAATTACACCTATTCTGCGCACTGAAAGAAATGGGATTAACATTATAAGCAACTGGTAGCCTGACCGAACGTTTTGGAATACGAGCTCGCTTTATATCTTCATCCCGCCTGGGAAAGACCGTCGTTGCATCCATTTGCACGTTATCGGCTATTCCCTCCATCACCCCCTCCATCACTGGCTTGATCATGTTTGTTTTTGAATTTAAAAAAAAATATTTTATTTGTTTTAAATAATTATCATTGTTTGGATTATTAATGTGTTGATATGGAAAAAAAAAAAATTCTAGTTAAAAAAATCATTTCTTTCTAATAACCTGTCCTAGCTAGGTCTTAAATAAATAAACAAACTATTGAGTTGACCCGACTGAATGGATGTCGTGACTAGGCTTATAGCCTATAAGGTTTGGTATGTTGACAATTTTGAAAGAGCTGGAAAACATGGTATTATTGAAAAAATAAATAATGAAATAATTGGTTTTTACATTTTAATAATTGGGGAAATAATTCATTTTTCATTGATTTTAAATCTAAACATTTTAAATCTAAACAATGATTATAAAAAGCAAGTTTTTAATATATACTAATTGAAATACTTGTTTGAAAATTTGATTAGAGTTATTTTTAAAAATGTTTTTCGTTCAAAAATTCATCAAAATAATATATATATATATATGTGTGTGTGTGTGTGTGTGTTTTTTTTAAATATTTTTTATATTAGCATATGAAAATAATATAAAAATACTAATAAATTTTAATTTAAAATAAAAATAAAAATATATTTTTTAAAAATAATTTAAAAATATAATATCAAACAATTCTGAAATATCATCAGTTTGATTTAAACATTAAATGAAGGTTTAAATTTTGAAACAGATCTTAAAACCACAGCAAACATGTTAATAACAACAATAACATCACATATTCATCCGACCAGGGAAACTTATGTTATAGTAGAAAGAGAAAATTACTTTTGATCTCCTTAAACTTTCTTCTCCATTCTAATTTATTTTTAAAAAATATTACAGTTTGTATTATTGATCAATTCAAAATTTAAAATAAAATAAAAAATAAAAATTTATCCTTGTGTATAATATAATATAACAAAAAAACACTAGCAGCAGGCCAGTTCTTCGAAAATAGATCAATCTCTCACCGGGCTCTCGTTTCTCCTTTGCCGTGAACACAAAACCTTTCCACTTCAGCAACACTCGATTTAACTTGAATAATAGCTCTTTAATTATTAATTATAATATAATAACAGGCATGTAAATAGTCAAGATTTTTTTATCCGTCTAAATTATTATCTAACTAATAAGATATAAATTGTATTTTATAGAAATAATAATAATAAAATTAAAAGGCAAGAATTTTTATATAAATAAAATAAAATAATAGATTTTGAGTGATTCGATTTAGGTGCCGTTTGACATTGCTTATCAACCTGCTTTTTGCTGCTTATTGATATATATTTTTTTTTTGTCATTTTAAAAATCAGCGGTTAGTGTTTTTAGATCATTTTAATGTATTTTGGCACGAAAAGCACTTTGAAAATAAACAGTAACCACACTCCCAAACACCCCCCGGCTGCGTGTACTCATGAAGACCAACTAAGCAATCACATCATCGTGGAGATCCATGAGTAATGGTATCAGAATGTCTGTAATGGTAACACGTGTTATGCCCGCAAAATTTTAGCAACTTTAGCAAACGCTTGGCTGCTGCTAGCGTTTCGCTGCCACCAAACACCAACCATTTTAAAATATAATAAGCTGACACATTTACTTGACGTCAAAAAATGAATTTAAATGCGTTTTCTACGTGCTTTAATATCTTAGTATAAAGAAAAAAAATATTTATTGCAAATGGAGGATTTTATTAATTTATTTATCTAGATAAATAAACTTTGAGTGGCATATACAAATTAAAATATTTAATCTCATAACAAGAAATATGAACATACTTTTCTCTCCCCACTCAGCTTGGAAACTGGAATCCCAGGAAAATATACTCTAACATTTTTCTTGTCATGATCAAGAGGGAATATTCCTAGCTTTTTTTTTCTATTTAATCTCAAACATTTTATATAATTAAATTCAATCAAAGTATGTTAAGTAGGGCGACGAAAATTATTTTTTAAATTATTTTATGCTTATAAATATATTAAATAATTTTTTTTATATTAGCACATAAAAAAATAATTAAAAGAATGATTAAAGTGCAATTCCAAACAATAATTCAGTCCTCTAATCAACCAGCGATTTGATGGACACGGCCGAGCATAATTGAATGGAGCTCACTTTATTTCTCTAAAAGAGCAAAGGAATGCATTAACTCATATTAATTAACGAGTTGATACGGTAATCCAAAATATTTTCAGGTCAATCTCCGAACGTACTTGACACCGTTAAAAAAAATCAGAAAAAAAAATTACTTAATTAAAAAGTAAACAGGATGGTCCCCACAGAACAGAAGGCCGTGTCTGGTGCTTAACCCTCCTGTTACGGAAAGACGAAAAAACTAGGCTGTGGCAAGCAAACGTCCGTCTCCGTCTCCGTCTCCTTCTCCTTCCCCGTCCCCGTCTCCCTCCCTCGCCTCATCAACAGCAAAGAGCCAACGACTCACTCCACATTCCTTCAGCCACTGCTTATATAAATAAAATAAAAAGTAATCTGAAAAGTTCCAAACACGAACCCCATTTCTTCTAGAGGGAGAAACTAAAACACATTTTTACAGAGAGCGAGCGAGAGATACACTCACATTACTCACATTTTCAGTTAATCAGCTACATTGATCGTACAACGAGGATGAGCAGTTGAGATCTCCTCGATCTGTGACCGTCTGATCTTGTTTAGTTTTTTTCATCGAGATGGGCAGCGTGTCTTCTGATGATGGTGGTGGTAGTGAGCGGTGCGGGAGCTATAGTTTGAGCGCCGATATCAGCGAGTCGGAGAGTTGTACTAGTTCCAGTAGTTTCTCGTGTCGGCGAGGGCTTGGTCGTGATGGTGGCGGTGCTTCGAGTTCGATCACGTCATCCCCGCGTCCGGTGGCTGGAGGTCTCTGTTTTCCGGTGCCGGTTATTGGTGGTAAAGATGTGGCGATCTGGGACTCAAAGAATGAGAAACGAGGAGAGACTGACATGTCTGGTAAATGTTTTCTTCTTCTCATTTTAGTGGATTTTAATTTTTATGCTTTCAATAAAAAAATTATCCTTTTTTCGAAGAAGCAAACAAAATGATTCTGAGATTAAAGACTGATTTATTTGCTTTTAATTTCTTTATATTATTCAAATTTATTTTCACTAATTTTGGATTTCTTATGAACATTTTTATAGAGGTCGAGATGATGAAAGAAAGATTTGCTAAGCTTCTACTAGGAGAGGACATGTCTGGTGGTGGTAAAGGAGTCTGTACTGCACTTGCCATCTCAAATGCCATCACAAATCTCTCTGGTCTGTTTTTCCCTTAGTTTTGTTTTTGTGTGATGCCCATATGGATTTAGGCTCAATATCAGGTTGTTATTGCAGCGACTGTTTTTGGCGAGCTGTGGAGGTTAGAGCCATTGTCGCTGCAAAAGAAGTCGATGTGGAAAAGGGAAATGGAATGGCTGTTATGCGTGAGTGATTCGATTGTCGAGCTTGTACCGTCGATGCAGCAATTTCCTGGCGGGGGGACTTATGAGGTTATGGCAACTAGACCACGCTCGGATTTATATGTGAATCTGCCCGCGCTCAAGAAGCTTGATGCTATGTTGATTAGTATGCTAGACGGGTTTTGTGAAACGGAGTTTTGGTATGTCGATCGGGGGATAGTTGTGGCTGATGGTGGTGATTGCGATGCATATCCACCAGGTATTTGTGGTGGGAGGCCTTCTATCAGGCAGGAAGAGAAATGGTGGTTGCCATGTCCAAAAGTCCCACCAAATGGGTTGTCAGATGATGCAAGGAAGAGATTGCAGCAGTGCAGAGACTGCACCAGTCAGATTTTGAAAGCAGCAATGGCTATTAATAGCAGCGTGCTAGTTGAGATGGAAATCCCAACTGCTTACATGGTGACCTTGCCCAAGGTAACTTTTTGTGTCTCTTGAAAAAACACGTCCATAGGATATAACCACGCCCCCTGCCGCACGTTCGTCTTGTTTTTGCTTCATGCTTGGTCCGCACCAGTTTACTTGGCACTTTGATTGATTACATTTGGAGGAGGCTCTGTTGTCATATTTTCCTTTTAGAAATAACTTTTATCTTCAAAAACCGAAAGAGTTGATAAATCATGTACCTCGAACCTTTTCTTATTTTAATTTTGCTATTGGGCTTTGGATGCTAAACTCATAGTATGCTGTATTTTCTTCTGTGATGCTATCAGAATGGTAAAGCTTGCCTTGGTGATATCATCTATCGCTACGTAACTGCTGAGCAGTTCTCACCAGATTGCCTCCTCGATTACCTTGACCTTTCAAACGAACATAATACTCTGGAAATAGCAAACAGGATTGAGGCAGCGGTGCATGTCTGGAAGCAGAAAGATCATAAGAAACATACCCATAACATGAGAATTAAGCGCTCTTCATGGGGCGGAAAGGTCAAGAGCTTTGTTGCAGATTCGCTTAAAAATGAGATTTTGGCCCAACGATCAGAAACTCTCCTACAGAGCCTAAGGCTTCGTTTCCCTGCCCTCCCACAAACAACTTTGGATATGAACAAGATTCAATATAACAAGGTAGTTGCTTCAATTCTTCGCCGGGATCTAGAATTCTAACCAAATTCTTTTTGTTAACATCATAAAATAACTTTGCATGTGGAGAATCCCTTTAGATGAATCCAAAAGGGCTGCAATAACGAATAAGCAGTTGCATTTATCACTCGCACACATATCACTCACATACACTGTTTAGATCATCCAGACAGGGGCGGAGCTCCATGTAAGTGGACGGAGGGAATTGCCCCCCATAATTTGATCAAAGAATTCACAAGTCCTTGATAGTTTAAGAATTTTGAATTTACCCCCCCCCCCCCCTTTCTAGATATTTGCTCACCTTTTCTGTTTGTTAGACAGGATTTATAATTATACATGAGTTTATTATTTAAATGGATTATTTTGTGTTTTATAATACAATTTAAGATATATTAATTTTGTTTAAATCCAATATTACATTATAAAATAATGCTCTGTGTAACAATACCTATCGAAATAGTATTTTTATTTTTGCCCCGCTTAATTATGAATCTTATCTCCACCCTTGCATCCAGCAACAGTTGTGCCCATGCAAGACATGTTATGCGGATTATGAAAGGTTTATTTTATTGCAGGATGTTGGGCAGGCCATTCTCGAAAGCTACTCAAGAGTAATGGAGAGCTTGGCCTTCAACATTATGGCAAGGATAGACGATGTTATTTACGTAGATGATGCAATCAAGCAAAGTGTTGCGGCAGGATCTGTGTCCCTCTTCAACAGAGAAGGATTGGGAGGTATTCCCATCCAGAAGAGAATGTCTCCTAGCCCCTTCTCAATCCAACAAAGCCCTTTTGCCTCTCCATTTGCAACCCCTACTTATTGTGCTTCGACTCCAGCGTCCGGAAGCCCAGAAAGGGTGCCATCCTCCCTAAAGAGAGGCAAACCTAAGGAAGCACCTGATCGTAAGTTGGAAAAATTACTGTCATCTGACTTTGAGACGGTTTGGACATACAGAGGCAACCTTAGTTCAAGAAGAGTTTCTGGGGATGCTCTTGAACGAGATTGACTTTTAAGCTCTCGCCATCCTGAGTGAGATTGACTATTATTCTATAAATGCAATCAAGAAATGTCACTAGTGTGATCTGGATGGACATATAATGGCCGTGGAGTATGTAGAATTCATATCTCTAGCCTTGTATATTGTTTAGCTATAGATAGATTATGCTCAAGTTTTGATCTAGTCCTTTTCAATTATGCTGTGAGAGGAAAATGTTACTTATATCCATGTTAGAAGAAAATTATGCTCATTTTCTTGAGTAGGCCAATTGACACTGGAAAAAGATTATCTACTTTTCAGCATAGACTAATGAACAGAAATGGCGAGCCACAACGCAATGGTTGTATTCAGATTTTTGAAAATTTCCAGGCTATTGGGTAAGAGATTTCATCCACTTACTAAACTGAACAAAAGCAAATGCCAAAGCTCTTAAACATTTTGGTATTCACAGAGAAAGTGAAAGTCACAGCTGATATTTAACTTCTCAAATAGCACTGGAATCTTCAGCTCATCGCTTCATAAGATAAGTACGTTAATGGACAGGCATGCGAGAACCGAGCTCTGCTCTGCTTATCTTCACTTCTATATCAATAGCTCTTCCAATTGATTCTGATTCTGAACCTGTTGTATTCAATAAATCAGTAAAGAACATGCTATTATATAGAAGAAGAAAAGTGAAAGAATGTATATAGATAAAAAATGAACATGGGGAGATGTACTAACGCATGATGATTTGTACTAAAGCAATGCATCCCCACTTAAATTGACGGTCACATTGCAAGGCATATCTTCCTAAAGTCCAGCAGGAAAGATTTGCCACTTGAAATTACAATCAACTAGTAATCAACTGATTAGATTAAGAAAACAGTGATATATGAATGTCTTGTTTCCAACTATCAAAGCAATTGAAATTCTGTATTTTGGTAACAATGTTCAAGCATTCACAACGAAGTCAATAAACTGGAAGGACACAGGAGTGGGAGTAAGGAAGAATTTCCATGTAAAGCAGAACCTTGAAGTAAAACATTTCTAACAAAAATCAAAATCAGTTCACAGTGTTGCCTTAAGATTACATAATTTGACAGCTCTATTTTGGAAATGCTCAACTACAGAAGTTGATAGGTGGCCCATGATCTCTCACTCAAAAAGGGCATATAACTGGCAGTCTTAGCTTGTCGCCACTCCCATTTAAGGTTGAAAAAGAAAACCAGAAGGATCTGTCCTGAGCCTTTGACACAATGGAGGGATGCAAGTTGTTGACGCAAATGCATAGGAGGCAGGTCAGGGCATAGTTTCCATTATTCCTCAAAAATATATTTAGTGATCTAGCCAGATCGTCTCAGAAAAGGCATCACTAAATGCCTCACCTAGAATGGGTTCCCCTCCCACCCAATGGATCTATTTTCAGTACAACATTGCTAGTTTGCTTATCACGGATCTACTATGACCTGTGTGATTCCAAAGGCATTTGGATACACAAGTATCAAGAAATGAAGCTGAAAAACACATTCAAACTGCAAGCCGAACAAATTGAGAAATCTTCAGAGTAAA
Organism: Salix dunnii; assembly: GCA_015731905.1. Taxonomy (NCBI): domain Eukaryota; kingdom Viridiplantae; phylum Streptophyta; class Magnoliopsida; order Malpighiales; family Salicaceae; genus Salix; species Salix dunnii. Next base: position 9,252,944 of record CM027667.1, on the reverse strand, counting down.
TAGCAAAATCAAGGCAGGAAAAACTAGCACACAAAAACAAAATTGAAACATCATGAAAACAATGACACCGTGGGAGCAAAAACGCTTACTTCCAGTGAAGTTGAAGCAACCCAATCAGGAGGTGGCCAGAACAACTTGGAGTAATGAGGAAAACTCCTTAAGGGTCCTATACAACCATTCTCCAATTCAAACACACCTGTATCACGTCCAATCAGTGACCCATCATCTCCTTCCTCTCTCGAATAAAAGAAATTATCCTCAAAAAATAAACAATTGCCCTTGCAACCAGAAAGGTCAGAAGCCGATGCAGAAAACGTGGAATCATCACCAATAAACAACACTTGATCTTCCAAATTCTTCACCTCGATCCAACTCTTCCCTTCTTCATTCAACTTGAAAACTTTGATCTGAACAAGATGCTCCACAACATCGTCGCCAATACTCAACCCTTCATCAGAATCCATAGTCAAATACATATCAACCAACAACAAATCCCCCTTCGACTCAACCAAATACTTCTTGTCCCCTCCAAAAATGGGATTCCCAACCAAACCCAAATCTGTATCCAACGCAACAACCACAGTCCTACCGGTATCATCCACGGCATAAAACCTTCCTTTATAAACAAAAACATCATCGAAAGGCGATGGCATTTCATTAATAATAGTCCATCTCTTGTCACCACTCTTAAACATAGCCAACTTCCCAGAAACATGAATTGTTAACAGAACAAACTCGGTTTCGCGATTTAACCAAAGCATTACAACTTTCTCCATATATAAATTACCAGCATCAGTAAAACTCGATGAATTCTGCTCATAACTAACATGTTGCAGAACATATTCATGACCCAATTCACGAATTCTCAAATTCATTAAATCTAAAACCCGAGGAAGACTATTAGGAAAAGAAGTTGACCTGTACCGCGATAAAGGATCAAGCAAGTGTTTTTTACCAGGCAAATCTTCGACTTTGACGAGCCAGCCTTGTGGGTCTTTCTGATTATGGGAATTCGGTGACCCAACGAGGAATATACGTCGCTTGAACAGAGAAAACCCAAGAGAGGTGTGACAGATACCGTCATTTGGGAGGATCTTAAAGGTGTTTGATGATAAACGGGGTGGTTTCGGATGGATCGAGGATCGCCAAGAACTGCAGACGGAACGGAAACGGAGCAGGTCCGTGGAGGTGTCTAGGCGCTCGGAGATGAGTTCTATGAGGTCTTTCGGAAGGTGGGCCCACTCTTCCATGGTTTTTTCTCGAGAAACTGATGGAAAAATAGGGAGAAAGCACCGTGTATAGGGAGAGAATTAATAGCTGTATGGGCTTGGTCCTTGAAATCTGTTAAGATTGAAGGTGGGCTTTGTTTGGCCTTTACAAACCCATTACAATATGTGATGATTAAATTGTGAGCAAATGTTGTAATTTCAATCTTTTTTAAAAACAATATTTTTTTCTATCTTTTTTGTTTATTAAATTGGAATTTCAGAAGCTATTGGCAAACAACAAAAGCAGAAGCCATTGTCACATCATGAGATATTAAAAGACATTGTTTTTCTGGCATTTCATTTGTGCGAATTATTTGCCAAATAAAAGAAAATAGAATCTCAACATATTCTTATTATAGTCTAAACATTTATACACAGAATTGTTCCTTTTTTTTTAGAAACAAAGAGCCTTGCAAGTAATCCCATATTAGTTCTGATCATAAAATTAGGCGATGTAAGAAACATGATGTCTTTTAATTGTCAACAGAGAAACATAGCATTAAATTTGGAAATAATAAGTTTTAATTAAATTACAGGGGCCGCGGCTAGCGCAGGCCCCCTCTGCCACAAATTTTGACGTACACTCTCCCGCTTGGGGAGATGTTAGACTGATGCACTCACTGAGTGCAATGCGAGCCACCAGCCTAGGCCTGAGCCTTATTGATCGCCCAATGACCCCGTCCAGGTAAGTATGTTGTCAAGTAGCCCGTCCATTCTTTTTTATACGCTTTTCGTCCTCTTTTTATTTCTCACTTTCCGATGTGGGATAGCAACAAATCACTGCACACGGAATTTGCTTAAGGTGCCAAAGATGAATAAATTAAATAGTATATAATCATATGTTTGTTTTTTATTGAAATTGAAGACGAAAGCAAGCAGGTAAATCTCTAGATTCCAAGTGACTCGGCTGAATAAAACTACTGATCCGTGTACTTAGAATTGAGCATATTATTAAGATAATTTCTTAAAGCAATTTTTATTTAAAAATATATTAAAATAATAATTTTTGTTTTTTAAAATAAACTTAACATTTGAACATCAAAAAATCTGAAAGTGACAAAAAAAGAATTTAAAATAAAGAACAATATCTAAAAAAATCTTTTATTTTAAGACGTTTAAAGTTGAATGTATACAATATGAATATGCCACAGGGGAGAAGGAACATATGATTGGAAATCTTTTTTGATAGAATGAAACTCAGTCTCTGTTGACGATGGTTCTTTAAGGGTTGTCGGAGGGCAGAGTTGCCTGGGAGCTCAGAAATCCAAATGACCGTTGTTGGAACGGGGAAAAAAAGTTCTAAGAAACTGGGGTCTGATCTATATATTTGGAGCACAAGTTGGGGGAAGGAAAAACACATTTGTTTATGGTGGAATCACTGGTACTCTCTGGGACCCTTGGCTCAAGAGACCTGGACGGAGGATAATCAATGAATCTGGCTTGATCGATGCTCCAAAAGTACAGATCTTTGAACAGATTGGGATTGCCAAGCCAAGATCAGCTGACATACATAATGAGCATTCAAATCGCTACTTGCAAAACTGAGAATTCTTAAAATGGAATCCATCCAACTAGCCATCCATCATTAGTACCTGAGCTTTTGAATCTCATTGCACCTTGTCAAGCAACCTGAGCTTTTGAAGGTAGTCAATTCAAGCCCTCGCTTCAGAGACATCACGCCACGTTATAACAAGGAAATCCACCACTGCGTCAAGAACTGAAAACTAACTCCATGTATCTTACACAATTGGTTCTTTATAAAACTTATGCTTCTCAGAAGATTTCAAGTGGAAGAACCAGAAGAATTGTTATAAAACACTTTGAAACTTTGCAGTGGTTTCTTAAGGACCAGACAGTTCGTATCCCACATCGGAAATATAGCACTGAAGCCCAGACACTAGTTATATAAATTACAATGGGTGGGCCCAAGTCTGGACCCCTAGCCCACATTACAACTCTCTGTCTGCGCCTAAGTGAGAGAGTGTCTTGTCAAAATTATAGAGTTTTGACGTAAATAAATACAAAAATAAAGAAGCTGGTGCGCCCGCGCGCGCGTTTTTGGGTGTTTGGTATTTTGATCGTTTATAGAAAAAATTAAATATTTTATTGTTTTAAATTAAAAAAATTGATATATTAATATCATAAATAATTTTTTAAAAATAAAAAAATATTTTTTAATAAATTTTTAAATAAAAAATACTTGAAAAAATAACTTCTAAACAACAGTTTAAAATTAAATAATAAACAAGCTTGAATCAATAAATTTAGTTAGTAATTGTGTTTTTTTTTTAAATATTTTTATATGTTTACATTTATAGTATTAAAAACAATATTTTTTTTAAAAATATATTATTTGATGTCAAATAAAAAATTTTGTTGCAATTATAAACATTCTTAAACAAGTCAAGTCTACTAAAATATCTGTTTGACAATATGATTAAAATTATTTTTAAAATTTTTTTATTTAGAAATATATCAAAATAATATATATTTTTTTATTTTTTAAAAATTATTTTTGATATCAATCTATAAAAATAATATGAAATCATTTAAAAATAAATTAGTTTGGAATAAAAAATAAAATAAAAATATTTTCAAAACTCAATACCAAACAAAACCGAAACCTTCATATATTATTATATTTTTTATAATACCCTATCCAACATGTATAATCTTTTTTTTCAATTTCTTTTTAAAATACAATACTAAATACCCAAAACAATCAAACCTAGATAAGTGAATTATTTTCTGAAAAAAAAGTTGCCGTGTAAAAAATGGAACTTATACCTGTAAAGATTCTAAAGTGATCGAAGATGGAAAAAAATGAAGCTAACAAACATGCAACTATTGACGATATCTCGAGTTAACCCATTCCTCCTCTGAACCCAAGCCCAAAAACATTTCATCTCTCTCGGCCTCTCCCTATAAATTCCTTCACTGCAAGCTAAGTCTTATGCTCCCTCATTCTCCGTCGTGCCCTCTTAATCAAACCGAACAAGAAACAGAGAAAAGTTGAAAGCAATCTAAACATGGACGCCAACAAGCAGAACATTCGTAGAAGGAAAAACCAGACAAATCCCTCAACTTCATATCAAAAGATTTTTGGAGCCAACAAGCTAGAAATTGGTGAAAATGACGCTTCACGTTTAATTGGTAGCATTATTGAAAAGGGTATTTCGGAAATCCCACAAAACAAGCCTCCTCCACCTCCTCAGCTCACCGTTTTGCCTTTCCCTGTTGCTCGCCACCGCTCCCACGGCCCTGTAAGCCCTTTTACAGTCTTTTCCGCTTTAGACTATCAGTTATCTCAACTTCGAATTTGAAGCCAGTATATTTGACATACTGGGTTTTGTTTCTTGATAATGAAAGAAAAAGTTTTGAGCTTTCGAGAAAAGTTTTGAACTTTGGTTTTTGTTTCAGTGCAGGAGAAGTGGTTGATTTTATTATTGCTAGGATATGGTTTAGCTGAGTTTCCATTGCTTTAGAGCAATTAAAAGAATGGGACGAAGTGGATAGTTAAAAAAGTTTTGAATTTCACACAACCAGTCTTGGTGGTTCTTTTGTTTTGTTTTGGGTTTTGATGGAATTAATTATGTTTGCGCGGTGGTTGTTTATGAGTCTATATGTTAACTTGACTAATTGCAGCATTGGGGTCCGACAAGTAGCAAAAAGGATGGCAATGATGATAACGAGGATGATGGTGAAAAAGATGATGATGATGCTATTCACTCTAATCCATTATCGGCTTTCGCGCATCCAGTAAAGAGGAAGCAGAAAAAGCGTTTGGATCTGAGCCGGTGGAGAGAATTGGTCCCGAGTGATAATTCACTGGAGATTGATGAGGTGGAAAAAAATAGGGCTGGATTAAAGAACACAGGAAAGTTGAGGAAGGATGGAGAAGCAGCAGATGGCGTGGAGAAGAGAAAGCTGTTTAATGACCCCTTACGAGCTAGTGAGGTTCCAATGGAAGTGGATACAGAAGCGGAATTAAGTTCTTCTATGCCCCCAGCTAAAGTGAAAGAGCCTATCACTTCTGCAGCTGATATGGAAATAGAAAATCGTGCACTGTCAGAGATGCTAAAGAAGCGAGAGCAGCTCAATCAAACAGTAGTTTCTAGCTCTGGTTTCGATATTTCTGGGAATGAGCAAGGATTTAAGCCTCTCGAGAGTGAGATTGATGCAGAAAATCGTTCCCGTTTGCAGAGCATGTCAGCTAAAGAGATTGCAGAAGCACAGGCTGAGATAATGGAGAAGATGAACCCTGAGTTGTTGAACTTGCTGAAAAAACGTGGCCAAGAAAAAATGAAGAAGAAAAATGTCTCAAGGTTAGACGAGGCTGTCAGCAGTCAAGTGGATGGTATCCCAATTGAGAATCGCTTGATCAAACACTCAGAGATTTCTCCTCATGCAGGTAGTGAGAGATCAGAGATGATGACAATGAATATATCAAAAGACTCAAACAGTGGGCTAGATAACAATGTGCTGCATGATTTCAGCACAACCAGTGGCTGTTTGTGGGATACATGGAGTGAGAGGGTTGAGGCAGTTAGAGTATTAAGGTTTTCTTTGGAGGGGACTGTTATTGCAGATGAACCCGAGAATGGTATGACTAAAGTCTTATTCTTATCCGTTTTATTGTTAGATTATTTGTTCTTTATCCGTAACACCCTTTCATTTTTTTTAAACGTTGAAAGAAATTCTGATTCTCTAATTTACCCCACAGCATATTGATATTCATTTCATTTGGGTGATATCTTTTTAGTCATTTATCATTCTCATTTTTGTTATCTATGGTGGATTTTTTGAGCATTGAGTAATCAGCAATTACACCTCATCATTTTATTTGATTTACTTAATTGATTGCTGATGGTTCCTCCCATAATCACAAAGGCCAAAACCTGTAAGTTTCGGTATCTTAGGCGAGAAGCTAATCAAGTAGCGAAGTTTAAAATGTTCAGCAGACAGAGCTCTAATGCCTAACATAATGATAACCTGATAAAGTTTTGTAGCTGGGTGATCACTTTTGCCCACTTTTTTTTATGAGCACTTTTAGATATAAAGGTTATTCAAACCTCCTCACCTTGGGTCATAAACCAGTAATAATCTTATTATTCACAGTTCTTCTAATACCGTGCTTAACCTCTCTGAAAGCATGTTGTTGAACTTGGTTCCGTTATCTGTAATAATAGTATATATTTTTTGTGTTAAACTTACATTTTAAATGCAATCTTTATTTACAGGGTTAACAGATTCCATGCCATGAATTGTTTTGCAGGTAAAATAACCAGTGGCGATGGGCATAGTGCTGATAATGTAGCTGACCGTGACTTTTTGCGGACTGAGGGAGACCCTGGTGCAGCGGGATACACAATCAAAGAAGCAGTGCAACTTACAAGAAGTGTGGTCAGTTAACCTTGTTTCATAGTACAATTGGTTTTAAGTATATTAATTTCAAATTTTGACTCCTGAATAAATGGCAACACCTTATGATTTATGCTATAAGTTTCTTGTGCAAAGCTAATTTTGTTAGTTTCAGATTCCTGGACAACGGGCTCTTGCATTGCATCTTCTTGCATCTGTGCTTGATAATGCGATACATGGTATCCAACAAAATAAAGTTGGATCTACTGTGAGCAATGCTAATCATGTCGACAAGTCAGATGACTGGGAAGCTATTTGGGCCTTTGCACTTGGCCCTGAACCTGAGCTTGTTTTAGCTTTGAGGTTGGTCACTCCAAAACTCTTGTACTGTTTATTGTCACTGCCCTTTGACGATGATGATTAAATCTCTTGCTTCATACAATGACACAAATGTTGTTTTGATTCGTAGGATGTGTCTTGATGATAATCACTATTCTGTAGTTTTAGCTTGTGTGAAAGTTATTCAGTCTGCACTCAGTTGTGATTTGAATGAGACTTTCTTTGAGATTTCAGAGGTAAAGTCCTCAACTTTTTCTTCAGGGCTGAGCATATCTCTGGCATCGGTTGACTTTGAGTTTGATAAACTGTGCTTGCAGAAAATTGCAACTTGTGAGGAGGATATCTTCACTGCTCCTGTTTTTCGAAGCAAACCAGACATTGATGCTGGTTTTCTTCATGGTGGTTTCTGGAAGTATAATGCTAAACCTTCTAATATTTTGGCATTCTCTGAGGATATCATTGATGATGAGATTGAAGGCAAACACACAATTCAGGATGATATTGCTGTTGCTAGCCAGGATTTTGCTGCAGGTTTGGTTAGGATGGGAATCCTTCTTAAGATGCGCTATCTTCTGGAAGTGAGTGTAGTTATATTGACAAGAAAAACACAACATTTTGTGATTAGAGTAAACGTGGATGAATTGACTATCACTTCTACAATGCTTTACTTAAGGATGAATTCTGTTGGAGGTCTGTAAAATGGGGATGGATGTGAATTTTTATTTTTATTTTTTTATCTACTTGTCACAGAATTGTTCTTAGTGCTCCTCTCAGAATAATAGTCGTGTGAAATTACTAACACTCTGATGGGAAGATATATTTTAGAACCATACCTATTATAGTTTACTCTCTTTGGTTGAATTTTTGTGTACTGCATTATTGTTTTAAATGATTGTTCCCTTGCGCATACTTATTGTATTTTGATCTGCAGTTTTCTGTCTGATTTCAGGCTGACCCTGCTGCTCCTTTGGAAGAATGCATAATTTCTATACTTCTTGGTATAGCAAGGCATTCCATAACATGTGCAAATGCAATTATGAAGTTTCAAAGACTTGTTAATACAGTTGTCCACAGGTTTACTATGGGAGATAACATAGAAGTCCGCCCTTCTAAAATAAAATCTGTTAGGCTTTTGAAGGCAAGAAGTTTCTGCACGTTTCTGAAAAAATATAAATCGGCACTTGGTCCAATTTATTATATTGCATGTTTATGCTTCATTCAAGACAGAACCATTTTAATATTCTATTTTGATGTCAAACAGGTGTTGGCTCAATCTGACAAGAGCAATTGCATTGAGTTGATAAAGAATGGGTTTGTCCAGGCAATGACATGGCATCTTTATCGGTATACTTCTTCCCTTGATTACTGGCTACAATCTGGGAAGGAGATCTGTAAACTATCATCAGGTTTGATGGTCGAAGAACTACGTCTTTGGAAGGTCTGCATCAATTATGGTTTCTGTATATCATGCTTTTCAGATATCTTCCCAGCACTGTGCTTGTGGTTGAATCCACCAACATTCACGAAACTTCAAGAGAACAATGTTCTCGGTGAATTTGCTTCAGTCTCTAAGGAGGCATACCTTGTTTTGGAGGCTTTGTCTAGAAATCTTCCAAATTTCTATATGCAGAAGCATGCAAGCAATCAGATGTCAGATTTTGCTGGTGATGAACAAGAAAGTTGGTCTTGGAGTTTTGTGACTCCAATGATTGATTTGGCTCTAAAGTGGATAGCATCCATGAGTGATCCATACATTTCTAAAATCTTTGAGTGGGAGAAAGGAAATACGTGTGAATCTGTTTTTCAAGATTCATCTGTTAGTTCCTTGTTGTGGGTCTATTCAGCTGTCTTGCACATGCTCTCCACATTGCTTGAGAGAGTGATCCCAGAGGATGCCTTGAGACTCCAAGGAAGTAGTCAGCATGTGCCATGGTTGCCAGAATTTGTTCCTAAGATTGGACTTGGAGTTGTTAAAAATGGGTTTTTGAGCTTCATTGATGAACTGTGCCATTTGAGACAACATAGTAAATCTGAAACATCATTAGCTTCTGTTTGTTGCATCCATGTACTAATCCGTGTTTTTGTATCCATTGATAAACTGATTCAATTAGCTAAGTGGGGGGTCCATAGTCCACCTTCCCAAGAATACAGATTCTCAGGAGAAGCAAAAATACTCGAGAATGGGATACTAAAGAGTTCTTTGGTTGAATTGAAATGTGTGCTGAATCTTTTTATTAAGTTTGTAACATCAGAATGGCACTCTGTGCAGTCAATTGAGATATTTGGTAGAGGAGGACCAACTCCAGGGGTAGGAATTGGTTGGGGTGCCTCTGGTGGAGGATTTTGGTCCATGACTGTTTTGTTGGCTCAAACAGATGCAAGGTTGCTAACCAGCATGCTAGAAATCTTCCAGTTGTCTACCACAGAAGTTCCAACTAATGAAGAAATGGTGTTCACAATGAACATGATCTCTTCTCTATTAGGAGTTTACCTAATCATTGGACCAAGGGATATACCTGTTATGAAGAAGGCGCTGGATATTTTGCTTGGTGTCCCTGTTCTTAAGTATCTTGGCTTCTATACACGGAGATTTCTGCTATCGAATGAGAGAGTGAAAAATTTTGGATGGGAATATAAAGAAGAGGACTATGTGTCCTTTAGTAATGCATTGTCCTCTCACTTTAAGAATAGATGGTCGTCTGTGAAGAGGAAATTGAAAGCCACACCAGAGGACAATTTCAAGGGAAAATCATCCTTGGAAACCATACATGAGGATGTGGACATATCAGACATGACAAGGCAAGATAATCACTTAACTTATCTGACAGCAGAGTGGGCACACCAGAGACTTCCGCTTCCCCTCCATTGGTTTCTCAGTCCAATTGCAACCATCACCAATAACAAACAGGGCTGTTTTCAAAGTGCTTCTGATACACGGAATCATACTGAGGAAACCCATGACACACTTGAAGTTGCTAAAGGTGGGCTTTTCTTTCTACTAGGACTCGAAACCATGTCCTCTTTCCTGCCTACTGATGCCCCCTCTCCTGTTCGTTGCACACCTTTAATTTGGAAGTTGCATTCTCTATCTGTCATACTACTTACTGGAATGGGCGTGCTTGAGGATGACAAGAGTAGGGATGTTTACGAAGCCTTGCAAAACCTCTATGGTCAGCTTCTTGATGAATCAAGATCTATTAGAAGTGCTGAATGCTTTTTGGAGGATAATGTAAATGTCCTTGCAGAAACTGGGAAGAAATCTACCGTGGAGTTTCTGAGGTTTCAATCAGAGATTCATGAGAGTTATTCTACCGTTCTTGAAAGTCTTGTAGAGCAGTTTGCTTCTATATCCTATGGTGATATAATTTTTGGCCGGCAAGTGGCTGTATATTTGCATCGTTGCACTGAAACTCCTGTGAGACTAGCTGCCTGGAATGGATTGGCAAATGCTCATGTTCTTGAAATTCTGCCACCTTTGGAGAAATGCTTTGCTGAGGCAGAAGGGTACCTTGAACCTGTCGAGGTACAGCTGACTGACCTTCAACTTCTAACATTGACCATGAACTTCTTTTAGTTCTGTTCTTTCTGCATTCTAGTTTGAGCTTGCATGATTTTCATTCTATGTTGATTGGATTGGGATCCGTATACGACATGGGTTTGTGTCTGACACATATATGCATTCCCGAGCCAGCTATTTTTAAGAAGTTTCCTTCATTTACAGATAATTGGAGTGTTTTAGTGTCCGTCTCCAAGTGTCCATTGTTGGACACGGGTGCTAAGATAAAATGAAGGGTCAAAGTAACATGGGTTTGATTTAAAAAGAGAATGAAGCTCTTGTCTTTTGCTGCAACTGGTGAAAGTTTCAGGAAAAAAAAAGAAAAAGGAAAGAGCATAATTTTTTTGTGAGTTGGGTTATCTCGAGGTTACAGGAGATATTAAGTGTGTTTTCTCTGTTATAATCTGTCTAGGCAGAAATGATGAGATATGAACGAAATGCATGGTTGTGTACCAGTTTCAAGAACAAGCACATGATCTTGTTTTACTTTTATCTCAGGAATATTGGTCTTTAGTTTGTCATGGTTGGGCTGGTCTCCCTAATTTTCACAATTTCAAATAATTTTCGGTTAAGAATTTGCAAGAATTTTGATATTTAGTAGATCCTGGGGTTAATCAAAATATGCACACTTTTAATTTATGAAACCTGGTCCTTTGCAGGATAATGAAGGTATTTTGGAAGCTTATGTCAAAGCATGGGTTTCTGGTGCTCTTGACAGAGCCGCAACTCGAGTGTCAATGGCATTTACCCTGGCTCTACACCACCTTTCATCTTTCATTTTCCTGTTTCATGCCAATGACAAGATAACGCTGCGAAATAAGCTTGCAAAATCTCTTTTGCGAGACTACTCCAAGAAGACGAGACATGAGGTATTGAACTTTTCTGGAGGGGCTAATTACCTATTTGTTTGGTTCTGACTGAATAAGTAGTTTTCTTGACTGTTGCGTATCCAAGCTTAAACATTGGTGATGACACGTCATTCAAACATTTCAATATGAAAATTGAAGCGTTTAGTTGCAAGATTTGATATTATCTTACGTGTTTACAATCTTCTAGCAGCGGTTATTTGACTTGGTAGTAATCTGTATAATAACTATCCAGTTCATGTTACAGGGAATTATGTTGGAATTGGTTCGTTATTACAAGCCATCATCTCGCTTGCCTGAGAAGCAGGAAGGTTTGTCACTACAGGCTCGTGATATTGAGAAAAGGTTTGAAGTCCTTGTGGAAGCCTGCGACAGAGATTCATCTCTTTTGATTGAGGTGGAGAAATTAAAATCTGCCTTTGTGAAGAAACAGTCTGTCGATAGACTCTGATGTGTAGATATATGCAAGAAGATACATGTAGAAGAAAAAGAAGAGATAGGAAAGGAAAGGAAAGGAGCATGAGTGAACCTATTATGTGAAGTTCTCAATCATGATTTCATGACAAGTTTTGACCGACTAATCAGTAACTTAAAAGGACTGAGCTGTAAATTTAGTCTTGTACCGATTACTTTATTTGATGATCTTGTCCAGGCGCTGCAGGGTAGAGCCTGTGTTGGCCCTACTGCAGTGGGAGGGAATTCCTGGAATGGCTTCATGGTGAAGCTCGTCAATTTCCCATAACTAACCTCGAAACCTTTCTAGTTTTGATTTTCAGCAGTGCCCACAAATCTTTTTTTTGCCGAAAAGAGATGATCTTTGCATGCAGTTAATTGCATCTCCATCCATCCCCATGGCCGTTTTACATGTGCTCTAGTGAACCTAACATAATATACTGAACTGGAAAACATAAACAGTATCCTGTCGACACCAGCTCAGTTCCGCGGGGAAAAAGACTAAAAAAAGTATAAAATGATATTTTTTTTATGTTATGAAATTATTTTGATGCTCTTATATTAAAAATATTTTTTACAAAAAATAATAAAAAATTATTATTAAATGTTTTAAAAAACATTCTCATTAAGCTCTAAAGTATGCCTGAGAGTAATTCAATTAACTTACTATTGGCAACAACATGATTCATGCGCACTTGATAATAATTAAATCATAAGTTAATAATCACCATAAAAATATATTTAATGAAAAATTTACAGTACTTTTTGAGCTGACAGTGACTAGTTTCTAATTATGTGGGAAACATGTTCAGCTAATTAGGATTATATCTTAATTTTCAAAAAAAAGAGAGAGATCTGCTTGTCACTTTCTTTTCTTATAATGTGGTCCTGTTTTGTCATTAAGCTTCAACTTGGAAACTTTTGTCCATCATCAACAAAAAGAAAGGGAGGGAGGGAGAGAGAGAGAGAGAGAGAGAGAGATGGGATCAGTGACAAAAAATAAATAAATGAAGAAATAAGAGAAGTTGAAATGGAGAGGCAGAGGTTAGTGGCAATTCTTTTTTGAAGAAATAAGAGGTGAATGGGAAAGAAGATGAATGGGAAGTGTCGATGTGCTTATTTTTTTTTAAAAAAAATCATAAATATATGAAAATAATGTTTTATTATTTTTGAAAAATTATTTTTAACATTAATACATTAATACATGAAAATATTCTAAAAATAACAAAAATATTTAATTTAAAGTAAAAAATAAAAATACTAAATTTTTATTTTTTTTTCAAAAACACTTTAAAAAATCAGTGTCAAACACCCACATAGTATTTTTTTAAAAAAAATAAAAAATTTATATTTCTGTTTTTTATTTTAAATTAATTTATATATATATTTTTAGATTATTTTCTTGTATTGATATTAAAAATAATTTTTTAAAATAACAAAAATATTTATTTTAAAATATTTCTAAACAAAAAAAAATATTTATAAAATAACTTCAATCACAATCAGGATATCGTACTTTCTGAGGTAACAATGACTATTCAGCAGTTTCTTACAATGTGGGAAACCTGTTGAACTAATTGGGATTATATCTTAATTTTTAATAAAACAGTGAGATATGCTTGCAAGTGACATTTTTTTTTCTCATGTGGAACTGTTTTGTAATATATAATTGAAGCTTCAACTTGGAAACTTCTGTCCATAATCAAGAAAAAGGGTACGAGAGAGAGAGAGAGAGAGAGAGAGAGAGAGAGATGGGATCAGTGACAAAAAAAGAAGAAGAAATAAGAGAAGATGAAGAGGAGGCACAGGCAGAAGTTGAAATATGGAAATACTTATTTGGTTTTACTAATATGGCAGTTGTGAAGTGTGCCATTGAACTTGGAATAGCTGATGCCATTGAAAACAATGAAGGCCCTATGACACTATCAGAGTTATCATCCTCACTTGGATGCGCTCCTTCCTCTCTTTACCGCATCATGAGGTTCTTGGTCCACCATAACATTTTCAAAGAGAAACCTTGGAGCCAAGGCGCCACGGTTTATGTACAGACAGCACTCTCTCGCCGATTACTTAAGAAGGGAGAAAAGAGCATGGTTGATCTTCTTTTGTTTGAGAGCAGCCATGTAATGCTGGCACCATGGCATAATCTTAGTTCCCGTGTCCTGAGTGATAAAAGCTCTCCATTTGAGGGGGCTCATGGAGATGATATATGGAAATATGCGTCGAAAAATCCAGTTCACAGCAAGCTCATTGACGATGCAATGGCCTGTGATGCTAGGCTGGTAGTGCCAAAAATAGTTGAAGGTTGTCCAGAGGTGTTTGATGGGGTTAGAACTTTGGTGGATGTTGGCGGGGGTAATGGGACTACTTTGCAGATGCTGGTAAAGGCTTTTCCTTGGATCCAGGGTATAAACTTTGATCTTCCCTGTGTTGTTTCTGTTGCTCCAGAATCTGAAGGTGTTAAGCATGTCGGTGGTGACTTTTTCGAGAGTGTTCCAAAGGCTGATGCTGCTTTCCTGATGGTTAGTTATAAAAACATTTATTCTTCCTTCCCAGAATTGGTTCACTATCACTTTCCTCCATTGTTAGGACATTCATACCGGTCAGCATTTCCTAAAAAAGTTAACATCCGACTTTAAGGGAGATAATATTTCCCCCTGTTATGACAGTGCGTATAGCATGAAGATTTTAACGGATTAATTGCTCTCACTATATTCACATTTACTGTGTCATTATCTTTGTTTCAAGGTTAAAAGTAATATATTTTCAGATACATCAAAGCTTCGAAACTTACAGAAAATAATCCGATATTCAATAATACAACACTAACACCTCCCCGTTTCCTACTACATATCTGTGCAGAAAGACATCAATTAGAAGCTAGAATCAGAAGTTGGTCAACCTGCTTAGAAAAACTATCGGCTTCCAAGTCTGAATTCAAAATGATGTCCATCACGGATGCATAGGTCGCTTACCTGATTTTTTTCTACTATTGCAGTGGGTTCTTCATGACTGGAACGATGAAGAGTGCATCCAAATCCTGGAAAACTGTAAAGAAGCTATACAAAGTGACAATGGGAAGTTGATAATTGTTGAAGCTGTGGTTGGTGAAGAGAAAGGCGACAAGCTTGAATTTGTGAGGCTAATGTTAGACATGGTAATGATGTCCCATACCAACGCAGGCAAAGAAAGGACCTCTAAGGAATGGGAATACGTTCTTAAGGAGGCTGGCTTTGGCAGCTACACTATAAAACCAATTGGTGCAGTGCAATCTGTCATTGTTGCTTCCCCCTTGATGTCCACAGTAATTTAAAAATCAAGCACTATGAAGTTAATTTGTATTTCAGTCTATTTACGCTTTCACCTGTATCCTGCCTTGTATTGCAAGAATCGCTACTGCATGCTACTTTAATGTTTTCTATGTTTAAAACCGCTCTTCCAAGCCTGCTTGATCTGTGTCTTCTTCTAAGAAGATTGTATCTAGCAGGATTCCTGATGTTGTAGATTGTCATTCATAGAGGTCACTGTTCCATATCAAAAGATCAAAAGAAAAGATGCCACTTCTATGATGAGTCCCTTGTTTGCTTTATGATGGTAGAATATTTTCAAACTTGTGATTAAGATGCTGACAACATCTTTGTGGTTTGAGACAGTGGGTTACCATTGAATTATTGACAAGGTGGTCAGTATACCGCTAATTGAAAGTTGGATCACTGTTTTTGTCGGCCTTTCTACAGTGGCAATTGACATGTCGTCTCAACCATTTGGAAGCCAGCTTTCAGGAACTCTTAAAATGTCTTTTACCTTCAGATTAGCACGTGAAATATGCTGCTGAGCGTAATCTTGACTGGATATGCTGTCCTGCAGACATGATCAAAGCCATGGATCAAAAAGCTGGAAAACCAATTCTTTGTGGGCCCCTGGCTGGATGGCCATTGTGGGATTATATATCATCGAAAAATTGGATAGGAAAATGTGATTAAAATGATAAGGGAAACATACTATTCATGAAATAATTTAACATTATAATATAAATTATATTTCAATATCTCATTTAATAATTCAAGTTTTCAAATAAAATAGTTTCATGATATGGTATCGAAACATTATTTACTAACTAGTTATAAGTTTGAATCTTATCATTTTTTTATTTAATAAAAATTAAGTATACATAATATATGTGGGTGCAAGTTTTAAATCCAAGAAATTCTTATTAAAGTAATGTATTGAAAGATAATATGAATTATATCTTAAAATATCATTTAATAAATTAAGTTTTTAAATTAGAAATTTCATGATAATTATGCAGGCAAGTTGTCTAAACAAGTAGTCAATTTTATATGATAAAAATATGAAATGGTATTGGTAATGGAAGACAATGTTTTTGCTAGTTTAATATGAAATAATTGTTCAAACATACATGTTTATATTTTATTTTATTTTGTAATGTAGATATTTAGATCAGTTTGCATGTAATTTGATTAATTTCATGAACCCTGAAGTGAATGTCCTAGTAACGGTATTAAATAGTTGTATGAATTGTGAGACTCAAACTAAAGGATTTCATTGATAAATTCAAAGGGAAAGGTTTGCACAAACTAATGAGAGATGGAGAGAACATCAAGCGATTCAAAATTGAAACAGGAAGAAGATGTGCAGGCAGGAGTTGAAATATGGAAATATGTATTTGGATTTACTGGTATGGCTGTAGTCAAGTGTGCTATTGAGCTTGAAATAGCTGAAGCCATCGAAAACCATGAGGGTCCTATGGCATTATCAGAGCTATCATCCACCCTAGGATGTGTTCCATTCTCTCTTGATCGCATCATGCGGTTCTTGGTGCATCACCATTTTTTCAAAGAGGAACCAACTATCCAAGGCACAGCAGGTTATGTGCACACATCTCTTTCTCGTCGTTTACTTAGGCAGGGAGAAGACAGCATGGCTGATTATATTTTATTGGAGAGCAGCCCTGTGATGCTAGCACCATGGCATCATCTAAGTTCCCGTGTTCGAATAAATGGGACTGCTGCATTTGAAGCGGCTCATGGTGCTGACTTATGGAATTATGCAGCAGCAAATCCTGCTTTCAACAAGGTAATTGATGATGCCATGGCTTGTGATGCTAGACTGGCAATGTCTGCTATAATTGAAAGTTGTCCAAAGGTGTTTGATGGACTAAAAACTTTGGTAGATGTTGGTGGTGGTAACGGGACTGCATTGGGAAAGATAGTCAAGGCTTTTCCTTGGATTGAAGGCATCAACTTTGATCTTCCTCATGTTGTGTCTGTTGCAAAAGAATGTGAAGGAGTAAAGCAGGTTGGAGGAGATATGTTCGACAGTATTCCTAAGGCTGATGCTGTTTTTATCATGGTAAGTGTATTTTCCTTGAATTAATGACCCAACCAATAATTCCATCTGCATGATGGAGTAGAACTCGGCGTATTCGTATGATTAATCAAAGACGCCCCACTAAAAATTACTGTTTTAGACGAATATAATTCTGTTTTTGATCACACCTTTGTTGCCATTTACTATATAAAATGCAGAAGGTTTTGCAAGACTGGAACAATGATGACTGTATCCGAATTCTTAAAAAATGTAAAGAAGCTATTCCAGAGGACAAAGGGAAGGTCATTATTGTTGAAACTGTGATTGGCGAAGAGAAGCAGGACAGTGTTGAGTTTGTGAGGTTGATGAAAGACATGGCAATGATGGCTTTCACCAACTCAGGAAAGGAGAGGAGCTCTGAGGAATGGGATTTTGTCCTTAAGGAGGCTGGCTTTAGTAGCCACAGCATCAAACCAGTTCGGGCTGTGCAATCTGTCATCGAGGCTTTCCCTTAACTCACAAAGCAGTTTCAGAATGTGTATTTGTAGTTTGCCTGGTCCAAGTTCGCTTGGATGATGTTTTCTTTGTTCAAAAGTAGGCTCCTACATGGATTGTTTGTGTTCTATGTACGAAAGTGTCAATTTCTCATCTTTTTCAATTATCCTTTCCTTTGCAAAGATTTCTGATAGGGTTTGTGAAGTCATAGTCTGTCATTCGCAGAGGTACTTCTGCCGATTCAGCCTTTATGTTGAAATCCCTTTGTTTGCTCATATCCAACACTTGTCCTGTGAAAATAACAGCCAAACTTCATAACTTGATGGTTGGAGCAGTGGCGCTGCCGTGGAGTTCCGACAAGGTGCATGTATTGCTGGTTAAAACACCATTGTATCCAGCCCTTTTACTGCTATTATTTTAATAAATCAATTTAAAAAACCATTTTTACTATTATATGAAACACACACACCCTTAATGGTTCCAGAAATCAGCTCTATAAATTTTTATCTAGAGGCAAAATTCGTCCCTCTCTCATGCGGAGAGGTAAATTTTGAATTGTTCAGCTTGTTAAATTGGATACATGGAGCATTTCTATTGGCCATAAAAGTAAATGAAGTGTTTAATACATGTACATTTTAATTAAAAAAAAGAAACATCTTTATCTTTTCAATTACGATGATTTTTATACAACAATCTTCTTTCTCTCCTCTCTTCACATTCTGTCATCAGTGCTATTTTTACTTGTTAGCTGGTGGAATCAAGGAGAGGAGGGCAAGAAAACGAGGGGGGGAGGATCAACTGATAGAGAGAAAAAAAACCTGAAGAGGCCAATGGCGTTGAACTTTAAAGTATTTTTTTAAAAAATAATAAAATTATTTTTATTTTAAATTAAATATTTTTGATATTTTTAGATTATTTTTATTTATTAATATCAAAAATATTTTTTATAAAAAATATTATTTTAATACATTTTTAAATAAAAAATAATTTAATATCACAATTGAACAAATAAAATCATCGTTGAAATTGAAGAATTTGGTCATGATTTTGTCCACCAATTATTTTGATTTGACACAAAAAATAGAAAAATGGGGGGAGAAACGTTGTCATATAACTTGCTAGACTTTTTTTCTCAGCAAAAAGAAATCAATTTTCTATTGATTTTTTTAGTATATTCCAAAGTTTGATCATATATATATATATATAAGAGAGAGTAAATTGCTCTTGTAAAAGAAGATATAACCCTCATAATAATAATTTCCATGTATTATAAATAGGTGTTAAAAAGAAAAGTTTTGTCTACTATCTTTGAATAAAAAAATAATAGAGATCCATAAAAATATAAATAAATATATTTTAAATAATTTCAGAGTAATTTTTTGTATTTTTAAAATATAAAATACAAAAAAATATTGTTGAAGACAAATATTGTAATGTCTTATGGATCACCGTCGCATCTAATTTTATCTTGGACTCTTTTTATGTTTAGTTCTTTTTCTCTCAACTAAATTTATTTCTTCTATTGCAATGATGTAATAAATTCTATCTAAGAATATATTTAATTTTTCTGCCACTATATATTATATATTAGAATAATATCTTTTACCATAGCTTTATTTGGTCACACACACAGCATTTGATGATATTTATTTTTCATGGAAAAATTAAGTCCCTTCTTCCACCAATTTTGAGCAATCAATAAGGTTTTGTTTGTCATATATTCCTTTTCTAATTCTAATGGCTGGTAATAAATTTATTGCAAATACATAATTGACATTATATTTTAAAAATATTTTTAAAAAAAATTATTTTATTTTTTATTTTAAATTAAAATATTGATGTTTTTAGATAATTTTTCAAGTAGTGATGAAAAAACTAATATTTTTTAAAAAATATTATTTTAATACATGTATGAATAAAATATATTTTTAAAATCGACGTAAACCAAACTCCTCAGGTATAAATTAATTCCCGTGGCTTGTGAGCTTTGAGTGGAACATTGCCCCACTTGTTTCCTTACTCAAACGTGTTAAATGATTGAGTGATAAAGAGCTAAACTTGGGGGTTTTATTATATTTATTTATAATTAAAGGTTTAATCTCGATCAATTATCAGTATTTGCTATTGATTTCACATGGGTTATATAAAAAATTAAAAATTATTTCTTGAATCATGATTGATAAGAAAAAAAAAAAAACTATAATTTATAGCCCACCAAACTAAGCTAGTGACAACCTACTAAACCATGCTTCTACAATTTGCAATTATTTTAAAATATAATTTAAATACTAAACATCAAATTGGTATAATAAATTTATTTGACACGATATATTGATGTTGAATTTATTATTTTAAAATAAATAAAATAAAATTGAAATCGTTTAACATGGTAGGAAGGTCAATTCCATGCCCTCAGAGGAGTAAATAATTTTGAAAGGGAGAGAAGATGATAAGATTCTCATGTCTATTACTTTACAGATCTCATGTATTTTCTTCCTTTTTCTTAATTATTCCATCTTTTTTAAGTGGGAAATTATTGAGGAACTTGATGGGGCCAAATAATTTTTTTATTAAAATATTATTTTTTTCATGCTTTAAAAAAAAATTAAATTGCTTTACTAAACAAAGTCTACTGCTACCCAGCTCTTATCGATACTATATAGTAGTGACTATTAAATATTAAAAATAACATCAAATTTATTAAACATGCCACTTATTCTATTCGAGATCTTGATTATAGACCAAGTAAGTTAACTTTAATTTATTTTTATAATTTTACAGTAATTTTTTGTATTTTTAAAATATAAAAAACAAAAAAAAAAAAAAACACATAGTTGAAGACAAACAAGGTTATAAAAGTCGTGATTTTAACACTAATCATAATTCATTTTTGAATTGGGACCGTAAAATTGTATGGTGACAGAAAGATCGTGAATTCATTTTTGAATTTTGATTTTACCAGTCAACTCGTGATTTTAACAACAATAAAAACAAATATTATGATGTCTTATATATCACCATCCCATCTATTTTTATCTTCAAGAATTAATTTTTGTGCTGTCTGGTATTTTGTTTTCTCAACCAAAATTGTTTTTTCTATTGCAACAAAGTGCTAAAATACTATATAAAAATAAATTTAATTTTGTTGCCACTAATTATTTTTTAACAGCTATGAGAAAAGAAGAAATTATAGTTTTTGACCCCTCATACGGTCTAACTCAATGGTTACTTGCAATTTTTATTTATTTTTTTATTTATATACATGCTTAATTCCTAAAACCTTTCAACCTATAAGCTTTATCAGGACTGCTGGTAGAAGAAGAATAGAGCACCAGACACCATTAATTCTGAACACCAAGGGAGCAATTTAGTTGCCCATTACTGGAATCTTACGATAAAAAGACCAGCTGGATTACAAGCCTGAATCTTCAGTGGTCTAATCGCACATCGACAGGACATGAAGTAGAGAAACAGATGATGCAATGTAAAACTGAACCCGTGTTTCCTGGTTTCCTCATCTTTGCACTTGGGGCAATGACGCAGCCAGTGAGGTTCTAACCGAGGCGCGTCAATTGCTGCTGGTTGAAATCTATTTCCAAACCCCATCCAAGGCCCTGTGCCTCCAGAATTTCTGGGAGGGCTCCCTGCGGGTTTCGAGCCCTACAAATCATATTTCAAGTTTTCTTGGTAATGTGCTTGAGTTCATGATGCAGTTTATGGAGCTGATCGTTTTGTATATTTGAGTGGGATAGCGACGAGCCAGCTTGAAAGAATATAGGACGGATGCAGTGGCTGATGGTCTATAACGCATCACATGCAACGGGGAAAAGGCCCAAAATAGATTCTACGATAATACCAAACTCAGTAGGCCTCACAAAACAGCAATACCTAGGCCCTGGACCAGAATAAGAATCACACATAGCAAACCATTTCACAGGATTAGAGCAGAAGCCGCCGTTGAGGCAGGGGAGAGATGCCTGCCAAGCTCTAATGGACCTCTGCTAAATCAACACCTGCTTCTGTAATTGTTTTGGATCATGCGAATATTTGTAGACTGGATGTGTAGGTCTACACTTTCTAATATTTTTCTGTATACTTATATTTATTTTAAAAAATAAATGTATAATATTTCCATGTAATTCATCCAAATAAAATATAATATGCATTCCCAAAATAATAAAAAATAAAAACATTATTGTTATTTGCATGATTGGTTTGGGAGTGCAGTTGCAGTTATTTTTTAAAATGTTTTTCCATTGAAAATATATCAAAATGATATTTTTTATTTTTAATAAATTATTTTTAATACCAACATGTCAAAATTATCTAAAAACACTGAAATTTTTTTATTTAAAATAAAAAATAAAAATAAATTTTTTTTAATTTTTTTCATAAACACTTCTCAATCCCAATACCATCAAGTTAAGGATAGACGGGCTCTAAAATAATGTTTTCCTTGAAAAACCTTTTTAACGAAAATAATGTTTTCCTTGAAAAAACTCGAAATATTTCCAGCTAATGCTCCACGACGACTAGTCACTGAAACCTCGTCTGTTTTTCTCTCTCCAAAACCCGGTCCAATGTATCATAAATATGTACAGAACTCTCCATTCAGAGCTCAAAACTTTGTACACTGGAAACGCAACCTTTGTAGAGGCATAACCTGTGGCTGGGAGAAACACAGATTCTGTTGGGGGAAATGGTTTTTTCTCTTGCAGCATTACCATCACCACCTATTACGCTCTATCTCCCTAAAAAAGGCCCAAATCTTTACCCACCAAGGCTTAACAAAATGTCACCAATTCAATGTTCTTTACCAGTTTCAACCCAATCAAAAACACCCAGGTTTGATTTAAAGACTTATTGGACAACCTTGATTCAAGAAATCAATCAGAAACTTGACCAAGCCGTTCCTATTCAGTATCCAGATAAGATTTATGAGGCCATGAGGTATTCTGTTCTTGCCAAAGGTGCTAAAAGAGCCCCTCCGGTTATGTGTGTTGCTGCTTGTGAGCTCTTTGGTGGTAATCGCCTTGCTGCCTTCCCTACTGCTTGTGCTCTTGAAATGGTAACAAGATTAAGAACCCCCATCTTTGTATTTTGACTCCCTTTTAGTATGGTTTTTAATTTGATTTTCTTTTTGCTGTTTAGTTAATTATATTTTTTTTTGAAGAACTTTATCAAGAAAAGAATTGAATTTGATGTTGTTAGGTTCTTGATGACGACTAATTAGTGCCGTGTCAAGTTGTTAGGTAGGTTCCTTGATCGCACTCAAACTTTTTTGTGGTTTTCATGATGACTGTTCTGCTTTTAGATGCCATATAACAAATATGAAGTTAAGGTTGGTCACATCTTGTCCTGTAGATTGTCATCTAGAAGCTGTCAGAGGAATCTTACTGAAAACTCTAATCTTGAGATTACTGGACTGACGATGTTATGATGTCCTATTATGTTGAGCAACTTTAAGTTTTAAGGTGTTGAACATTGGACATTTGATACAGATATCATTCTTTTTGTAGAATCTTTTCATTCGAGAAAGGATTCCAGGTACCTCTCTTTAGGTAGAAATATTTCGATTTCAGTTTGGCCTGCATAGCAGAGTCGGAGAGTAAACATGGAATTATTATAACAGCTGGTTCCAATACTGAGGAACAACTATATTTATAAAAAGGAGAATGCCAACTCTTCTTAGGTCACTTGAACTACTTCCAGGAAAAGGAAAGTGTTGTAGAGGTCTGTCTATACATGGCAACTTTGCTGGCAATCACCTTCCTATCAATAATTGAGTCCATTATCCTCTGGTTTTGACAGGTTCATTCAGCTTCATTGATTCATGATGACCTTCCCTGCATGGATGATGACCCATCACGTCGAGGCCAGCCTTCTAACCATAAAGTCTATGGCGTTGATATGGCAATCCTTGCTGGGGATGCACTCTTCCCTCTTGGCTTTCACCACATTGTATCCCACACACCTTCTGACCTTGTACCAGAGCCACGACTTCTCAGTGTGATTGCCGAGATTGCTCGTGCTGTGGGGTCCACAGGCATGGCTGCTGGGCAGTTCCTTGACCTTGAGGGCGGCCTCAATTCTGTTGAATTTGTTCAGGAGAAGAAGTTTGGTGAAATGAGTGAGTGCTCTGCGGTGTGTGGAGGATTGCTAGCTGGTGCTAAGGACGATGAGATACAGAGATTGAGGAGATATGGAAGAGCTGTTGGGGTGCTATATCAAGTCGTTGATGACATCTTGGAAGCAAAAACGATGAAGAGTAAGGTAGATGAGGAGAATAAGAAAAAGAAAGGGAAGAGTTATGTAGCTTTATATGGGGTTGAGAAGGCTACAGAGGTAGCGGAGGAGCTGAGAGCCAAGGCTAAAAAAGAACTGGATGGGTTTGAGAAATATGGTGAGCGTTTATTTCCACTTTATAGCTTCGTGGACTATGCTGCTGATAGAGGTTTCAGTTTTGGTGAGTCAAGTTATTGATGAGGCTTTGGCCCTATTGTTTTTACACTGTCTCTGTGAAAAGAGGATGGCTTATTTGATGGCAAGGGATGTATCTTAGTTACAAACATGATGAGATACAGCAAACAAGCATTCTAACTTCATCGGCAGTGAAATCTGATTGTAGAAAGTCTGGTTCTTATGCTGCTTCACCGTATACAGGAGATGCCGTTTTCCCTAATTTGGATGGAGAAACTTGCGAGCGAAGTAAGAATTTAATCGCAGATAGCTGAGTGTTTTAAATCAGACAAGTAATTCAATAACTGCAAGTTTTATTTATGAAAGACGTGTTCATAAACCCCTATGGGACGAGCGTCTCAGCTCTATCCTTTTCCAACTTTCAATCACAAGTTCATATTAAGGTGTAATTAAGTTTCTATAGGTTTGACTTGATAATAGAGAGTTTATGATCTGTATAAGGTTTTACTTGTTCACTTGAACCTACAAAAAATATATTCAAGAGTTTTCTCATATTCAGAATAAAAAGTGTCATTAAGATGAACTTACTAAGACCAGATAGTATAGGGGTGAATAAATTAACAGTCCAGAATATTTGTAAATTTGACTTGAAATTAACTAAATTTAATAGTTTTATATATATATAATTTTTATTAGAACTTTTTTTATATAAAAAAATCAGTTTGGTTTCAGTTTCAGCAATCAAATCTAACTGAATTAAACGGAATCAAATAAAAAAAAAAAAGAATCTATAGTCCTATTAAATCAAACTCGGAAAAAAATAATTAAAAGATTCATGGATTAGATTAGGTTTTTTTTATTTTTATAATATTAAACTGAATCAATTTAGATTTAAAATTTTGAAAAATTAAATAAATATAAGTGATTGGATTTATTTTTTTTCCCCAATCAAATCGTTTGAACTGCTCCTCAAGTGATTTAAGATTCAACAATATCCTGATAAAACCAATAAGAATGTGGCAAGCTAATCTTGAGATAGCATCATAGTGAATTGGAGATCAGAGAAGGAAAACTATATCTTTAATTAATTCAACATAAACATTTCTCTTATGGTCCCTAATGAGCTGCAATTGACGGCTTAACAGCCGACATGTAGCTCTTGTGAAACGACCCTTTACTGGAAAAATACCTGTCGTTTACATTCGATTTCCAGTGGACCTCGGATTTTCCAAAACATCCTTGACTCTTGAAAACATTTCAATTCAGTCCTTTAATTGCAAATTCCGGCAATTTAACCACCCAACTAAACAACTATAGCGACCTACGAAAGAGATACCAGCTTTGATTTCTTGAATAAAAAAAGTTTGAATTAACTGCTTTAATCTTCAAAATTATGGCATCAAACAAGATGCGATGCGATGTTTATTGATAAAAAGCATCACCTCCCCCCCAAGACCCTAGTGCTGTGAAATATAAAAACAAAATCAATAAACATAATTTGCATTTATATATGAGGTGCTGTGAGTTTATTTTTTTTGCTGTCAAATTGAGGACAAGAATAATATAACCAGTACAGATTAATTTTTTGGACTTGTTGCTCTTTGATAAATTCTGTTTAGTCATTCTGCTATAGAGCCTGTTGTTTATTTAATGGGTGCGCGTTGTCCTGGTCTGCGGGCTACCTCATGCTGACATTTATTGTGTTCTTGAATTCAGTTGTGCTGGCAGTGAGACTTTACATGAATCTGGTTTAATAATTGAATGATAGGTTATATGTTCATGCATATTATGCAATAGTATGCACCCGGATTATTTTGCGTTTATGGGATGTATCTTTGTTCAAGATACTCTGTCAAGGTTTCATATATTTACACTTAAACATGATATTCCAATGACCTTTGGGAACAAATATATTCTGTCTAATTTGCACTTATTGGTTTGCAGGCACTGATTTTGATGTTTGATGTCTCATTATTTCTTCAACATAATTTTGCTCGAGTATGGGCTTTGGTTTCAGAAAAACTGACTTCTCTTGAGATTGGGTATGTTTCTTCAGTGATGGTGACTGAACTGGTTGCCCCAAGTTTGGGGCCTCATCAATCACCAAATCATGTTCGACCATCCATTCTGCCTGGCATTCAGAGATTGTGCCTTTCTGTAGGCTATGTTACTGATGCCATGGTTAGCACAATATCGAAAGGTCTCATGTCCTTGACACATTTGGATCTTCCAGATGCTCCTATCATAGAACCAACAATTGCATTTGATCTCACCAGCTCTGGTCTTCAGCAGATTAATCAGCGTGGAAAACTGGAACATCTTTCATTGGTTCGGAGCTAAGATTTCCCCATTACTTATTTTAGACGTGTTGATGATCTTGGAATGCTATTAATGGCTGGCAAGTGTGCAGACATGGAAAGTATTTGTTATGGAGGCTTCTGTCGAGTTACAGATACAGGATTCAAAACAATCTTGCATATATGCTCTAGTCTGTACAAGCTCCAGGTGTCTTATGGAATCCATTTGACTAATTTGGTCCTTCATGATATCTCTGCAACATCTCTGTCTTTGATTCATGTGAGCTTGAAGATGGTGCAACCTTTTAACCAACCATGCAATAAAAAATTTGGTATTGAATACGCCCCTTGGAGTTCTTGACTTGAGAGACTGCAAACACTTTGGAGACGAAGCCCTAAGAGCTATGAACAATTGAAGATTTTACTATTGGATGGTTCCAATATAAGTGATTTCGGATTGTCTTACTTAAGAGGAATTATAAATTCATTAGTTTCTGTGTCTGTGAGAGAATGCAAAAGACTTACAGATAAATGCATCTCTGCTTTATTTGAAGGCTCTTCTAAACTGAAGTTACAGCAACTGGCCCTGTCAAATCTTTCTAGCCTCTCAGATAATGGAGTTCTACACTTGCAAAATGCCGGGTTCCGATTTTTGAACTTCGAATGCGACAATGTCCACTTATTGGTGATGCTTCAGTTATGTCATTAGCGTCAATGCGGGTTGATGAGGACAGATTGCATGGTTGTAGTTTGCAGCTGTTGGATCCTTACAACTGTGGCGGCCGGTATAACACAACTTTCATTCCAGTGGTTAAAGAAACCTATTTTCCAAGGTTGAGATGTTTGGGAGTGACAGGAAGTGTAAGGAGGGATATTGTAGATGCTTTAGCTAGGAGTTGATCATTCTTGCACGTGGCATGCCATGCCGAGGAGCTCGGGTTCAACCAGTGGGATAACTTGCATGGTTTATACATGCATGACTATGATGAGGTGGATGAACTTGAACGATGAGATTCTCGAAGAAGAGGGTGGCTTTAAAGATGAGGCGATGATGGATGCTGATGCAGAACCCTTGGAGTATTAGCATTTACGTTGCATATACTTCTCGATTGGTAGATACATGTAATGAGACAGTCTACTGATCTTGTGAGTGGCCTCGGAATCTCTTGTTTTAATACAGAATTTACTGTATCCGTGTAATGAAAAGTGTATTAATTATAAATCAATTGCAAATTTCTTGTTTACTGCCTATGGTTTGCCGGGGCTTCACTCACCTTTACTTACAGAAGTCTATAACTAGTCATATTTAGTGGAATGCACATCATGATCTAACTAGTACTCATTTTTCTTGCGGCTGAGATCCCTGGCATGCTAATACAATGACAAGCTCTCAGCAAATCCTATAACAATCCCTTGGCATGACCTCAATGCTAAATTTGCTATCAGAGATCCTGAAATTGTAGCCAACGTATAAATAAAAGAGAGAAAATGATTGGAATAAAGAGAATAATGTTTTGTCTCAGATTCAATTTCATGTATTCTCTCGTCTTTTTAATCAAATACATTACATAATCAGAATGTGCTTCTTCTTGCCCCGTCTTAATTAACCGACCATTAGGAAGAACCTCATCTTCCTCTTCACATATCCCACATTCAACCATCTCTACTTTCTTCAAACATAGCATGGAGACCCTTCTTCGTTTCCTTTCACAGAACCAACACTCTCTTTCGCACTAGCATCCTTAATTGTTGCTTCAACTCCGACAGCATTACCGCCATATCATTCTCTCTCCATTATTAACTGGCTCGCAACAGCTTGATCGAGGCCACTGTGATTCTGTCTACACACACCATCAAATCATCAATCATCTCTCCCCACCCCTCTCTCTATAAAGTGAAAGATGTTTTTCCACTCTCTCTCTCTGGCCCGACCTGACTCGTGTCTCTCTCACTCGGAGCGGAGGAAGGTAGTCGGGGAGAGGGGGAGTGAGAGAGTGGGGGCTTACAAAAGGTTAAGATTTGTGGGGGCGGGATTTATATGAACCTCGTATCTAGTGTCTGGCTGGTTTTCTAGAAAAAAACAAAAAACAAAATAATGATTGCATCACATGGAAGCCCGTCGCTGATTTTGACTGAATATAAAATATAAATAATTTCTCAAGAGGTAAAACGAAAATATCTTCCACAAAAAATTAAAAAACAAATAAAAATCGTTGAAGTTTTATTATGTTTCTGTACGGATATTATTATGAATTTCAACAATAAAATTATTATTTTATATTTATGTTAGAAAATTTAACTTCGTATTTTAGATATTTTCAGATGATATGTGTTGGGTTTTTATGTTGTTTGAGATTTTATTATATTTTCTGTTTTAATCTATACAATAAAACCATAATTTTACTCATGAAAACTAAAAAAAGACAGATGAATAGTTTGGTGTATTTTCATTTTTTTCGCATATTCATGAATAGTAAAATTACACAAATACCCCTATAAAGACAAAATCAAAAGCCTGGCATTGTGGTAATTCAATTTTCTAGTTTTTTCATGGCTACACCTTGGTACATAGGTGTATAGGTAATTTGATGTTTTTTTTATTTCTACTTGGAATTGGTGTCAACGCGCTAACAGTGTTTCAAGCACACACGACTTTCACGCGGCGCATGTAGAATCTTTTTGTAGTGGAAAGTGTTTGCTCACCGTGTCACGGGGTGTTCCGACATATCACGACCCGATTTCCAAATCCATGACCAGCACATAGGTATTGTTCCCCTCCAAGGTTCCACAACTATGCGAACTCAAACTTATACATAAATTTATCATTCATATTCAGAGTCCAACGCAGCGGAAATAACAAAGTTAACCTTATATTATAAATCGAATGTCTTAATACAAGAGTTGATTATATACAATTATAATTGTGGAGCACTAACTAGATATATGAACAAAAGTATCAATTACAACCAAAATAGCAGGTTCCAAGAGTAGGACAAAAATGACCTGCTAGCAAATTACGAGCTTGAAAATAATAAATAATGAGAGGGTGAGTTTAACAACTCAGTGAGTAGATAATATCTAATATACACATACGAGATAATACAACAAAGAGAAGTATATTATCAAATCGGCTCGAAGTTCTTACAAGAAGTTTCTTAAATAGGTCATAACAAGAAATTAATAGGTAAAGCTCGTCAAAAAATCAAAATGCAATGAGCATGAGGCTCCGTACTGTGGGATGATCAGTCCACACAGGTTGGTGACTCCCCTGACCAACTAGGATTTCAGATACGATGTGCACAAAGACTAACACTACCCTGTTAGCATGGGTATTCTGACTGGCATACCATAGGTATATCTTATAATCAAACAGACATATTCATATCTCAAGGCTAACTCATGGTATCAATCAAATGAGGAGCTATCAATTTACAAACAGATATAGGCTCGTACCAAGAACGTATATTCAACAAATGATTACGCTTTATTGTATCAAGAATAGTAATCAATGTATATATTATCAAAAAGCATAATCTAAATATTAGCAAATCAAATATTTATAACATTTCTTATGCATATTAAATGTTATTCACTCACCTGACCCAAAAGCAAACAAGGTTTAAAAGCAAAATGCTGACGAAATCTTACTGACGTTTCGCAGATTGAATATTAGGATTATATGAATATATAAAAGAAGATATACTCAAAAATGACTCCAAAGAAGTAAAATACCTTTAATAATATATCTAAGAGTTCATCTCATAATCCTATGTGTTTTTGAATCAAACTATCCATTTTTCGCAAAAACCTAAAACAAAGATTTCTTTCGAAATCTAATTCCAAATACACAATTCATAAAATTGATAATAATTCATAAAATAAGCTTCAATCATCCATCAAGCCAATATGAAATGCTATTATTTCACCTAGGGACCGTTCTGAATTTTTCTTATATTTTTAGGGTCAAATTGTAATTTTGTCAAAATGAGTGACTAATTGAACTCCTCATAAATTCAAAACTATACTGAAATTTTGCCCCTAATTCAACCTCAATTCTATCCAGAATCATCAATTTTACTCCAGGGACCAAACTGTAATTTTTCCAAAGTTCAGGGACTAAATTGTAATTTTCATAAAAAGGACCAAGATAAATTTTCATCATCTTCAACCTCAACCCAGAATTCCAGCAAGGGATTTTAAAAAATTCTCAACATTATTTCACCATTTATCAATATTTTCTTACACCAAACACATCAAATAACTTCAAAATCATTTACAATCAAACTAATTAAACCATTACCCAACACATTCAACCCTTAACACCTCTTTTAATTTATCAATCAAACCCAAATAAAATCCTCAAACCCTAACAATCAATACAAGCAAAAATCATAACTAATAACCACATTTATACATATTAAAACATACACATTACCTTAACAACTATTTCTCCTCCTCTTCTCTTTCCCTCTTTTCTCTTCTTCTTCTTCTTTCTTTCTCTCTTCCCGATTCTCTCTCTCAAATTTTCAGATTACTTATCTTTTTCTTTTCTTTTCTTTTCTATTTATATTTACTAACTTGTACAATTACTATAACACCCTTAACCTAATTATAAGCCACTAAAGACATTCATGTATTTTTTTTTTAAAATTTCAAAACACTACAAGACATTTCCTCTGCCTCCCGGTACAGGGTGTGTCGTATCATGATAGTCAGTGAATTGTCGGTGGATGATTTTTAGTTCTCTCTCTCTCCTATCATGAAGAAATATATGGCAATCCTTTATGTTTATGATTATTTTATTTTAATCCATGTTCTTTTGATTTCGATTTTATTTCTGCTTTCTTCAAAGAAAATTTTTAATTGTTTTCAATTGTACTATTCAATTGAAACTGATTATATATGCTGGTTTTCATTTCAATTCTTTTTTTTTTCTGATCGTTTTAATTTTATTGGTATACAAGTTTAATTTGTTTTTTCATTTAATTAAAATTAGTTATATATGCTACTTTTCATTTTAATCTTTCTTCTTTTATTTTTTAAACAAAATCATATTGGATTTTTTTAAAAAAAATTTCCTTATTTGTTTCGGTCCCAAAGTTTTATTTATTTCAATTTTATCATTCAATTGGATTTAATTATACTTTTTTTTTATTTCGGCCTTTATTTTTTTAAATTAGTATTTGATATTAATTCCTTTAGTTTTTTCATTCTTTCTTGGACATTATTTATTTTTTTATCTCTATTTATGCAACCAGGCTCTTACTTTTTTATTTATTTATTAAGATTTTATTTTTATTAGGTTAAATCCTGAAATTTTAATTCATGTTAGAAATCATTTTAAAAATAATATTTCTTTTTTTTGTGTGTGTTTTTGTTTTTGTTATTTGTTATTCGGATCAAATAATTTTATGGTTTTATTGTTTGCGTAATAATAACGATAATTTTAGTGATTATTTTATTATTGTGTTTTTGTTAAATTTTTTTTTTAAATTTAATGATTTTAATTGTTTAGACAATAATATTAATAGTAATTTTAATTGCTATACTCATGATAGTGACGCTAACGCAGAAATGGATTTTCAATGATGTTCTCTTCTTTTTGTAGATAGAAATTAACAATTTATTTTTGTTATTTGATTATTGTCGGTGTTTTCACATTTTATATTTTATTTGTTGTGTTTAATTTAAATTGTATTACAAAATGAACTAAATCCTGAATTCAATAATTCAAGTATCCGAATCTTATTGTTTTTTTAATGATGATAGTTTTATGTTGGTGATTTTGCTAAAACCTACTAAATAGATAAATTCATATCAATTTAAAATTTAATATATTTTATACAAATTTTACACTCCATAAAAATTCTATATAAATTTATACTATAATAAAAAATATTATATAATTAATATTTTTTACATAGAAAAAAATCAATTAATATCAATACGTGAAGAAGTGACTACAATACTTATATTTGCCGTAGATAAGTCTTTTTAATAATAAAAAAAGGAAAAATCGCTGTACGACTGAAATCGATGCCAGTCCAAAACAGATTTCAACCATAGATAAGTTATTTTTATAAAAACTGGATCGAGGATAAATATATAATGAAAAATTAATGCCATGTAAGCATAATAGATCTGACCCAGGGACCGTGATTACTCTAACATGATGATGTTCTCGCAGTACGAAATATCTCGTGTCATGGTTCAAATCCCAAAGAAGGGGCCCCACTCATGCACCCAAAAAAATTATAGTCTCACGTGATAGTTTCTGTTCTTGACTCTTGAGGCCTTCGGCATGCTTGTTCCCAGTCCTCCTTCACGCGCCCCAAAAAACAATCACGCCAGAGTTTTTCTCTTCCTCAAAATAAAAACTTTATTGCTGTAAGAAAAGAAGGGTCTAAGTTAGAGTCCCTACTTTATTATTGAGCAAGCCAGCGCACGTTACCCAGGGAGGAGCAAGAATAGAAGGAGACAACGTTCATCTTTCCAACATCAAGTCCAGGTACACCAGCCACCAGCCTTGCAACTCAATTTCAGTTCTTTACCACAAACTAGAAAATAAAATATTCTCATTCGTGACAAGATGCGAGGGTCCTGGCCGCGGCGGCCATTGACACCCCGGATATCTGAATTAAAAAAAATATATATTCGTAGATATTTTTCTACAAGTCATTATATTTAAATAATTAAATAAGATGTCAATGTTATAAAATAAAATAAAAACAAAGAAGTACTCGTTTGAAGAGTGCTTTTATGTTCAAAATCATTAAAGACTAAATTTCAAAAAAATGCTGCTATTATTATTAAAAAAAAAGAGAAAAATATTTATTATGTTAGCCAAAATTGTCTTAAAATATATTATTTTCTTTGACATGCTGCATTCAAAGATATTTAATAAAAATTTTGACACTGTATTTTAAAAAATTTAAATTTAAATTTTTTATTTTTAATCAAATGTTTTTGATGTTTTTAAGTTTTTTTATATATCGATGTCAAAAATAATTTTTTAAAAATAAAAAATATTATTTTAATATATTTTTAAACGATAAATACTTTAAAAAATAATTTTAATCATGCTCTCAAATAATCACTTGCTCTAAAACTTAAACCTTAAGAATTAACAAAAACAAAACATATTTTCTTATAAGTTATATATTATTTTAATATATTTTTTAATAAAAAAATATTTTTAAAATGAATCTAATCTACAGTAGAATCCAAACTTGGCAGACTTTTATCTGTACAAAGCTGGCCCATCAAAAGTGAATATATGTTTTTTATTTACTATTATTGAACAAGTGAGTACGGCACATGTTTCCAAAAATGGAACGAGACAACGTTAATCTTTCCAGCATCAAGTCCAGGTACACCTGCCAGCAGCCTTACAACTCAGTTCCAGCTCTTTCCAGAAAACTAGAGGATAAAATCTTCTCATTCCTGACAAGATGCGAGAGTCTCGGCCGCCGCGGCAATTGATATCCCGTAGATCTGAATTTAAAAAAAATGTAATTAAACAAATAAATATTGGTAAATATTTATCTAAACGTCAGTCCAGAAAAAAATATAATATTTGAAGGAGCAAAAAAGTATGCTGCTTGATTTTTATTTTGTTTAAACAAGGTAAAAAATTGACTTTAAATGCTTCAAATTCCCTGGAAAATAATAATATCCGAAACTTAACAGGATAAGATTAGGAACGTGGATTTTGGACTTGAGAGTGGCATATTCTTGCGGTCTAGCGGCGACAAGTCGCTACGAGACCTTAGATGACCTCCAAAGGCCACTTTGCCTCGTCAGCCAATCCCATTTTTCCACGTGCCTTCTAGTCACTACTTAGCGCTTATCTTCCATGTTACTCTATTTCTTAGTTAAAAATCCCGTTTATTCCTCTGGGATGCGAATCATGTGTGTGCTCGAACAGGTCAACTACTTTGTCTAGCAATCCTTGAGAGACACGTGGTTCAAGAGCTCTTCCTTGGAGTCTGTCCTCGTCATGGTTGACTAGGTGAGCTGTATTTTTAAGCTTGTTTTCATATTCCAGTGAATCAGGCTTCTGTTTCCTGGCAATTTGTCACTCAAATTGTTCTTGAAAAATGACATTGATCTTGTAAACGTGCTTAGACCTAATTAATTATAATATTAAAGAACCTCTAAATCAAACTGCTCATTAAATTGATTTCTCTTTTTAGATGTTGAAGAATCAATGCTTTAAGAAAAAACTAGCAGTCTCGTACGGTTGTTTGGAAATTAAGATAGTTTTAAATTCTATCACTGAATTAATCTAAAAAAAGTCTTAATTATTGTGTTATTAGATTAAAACACGAGTCATTAAATTAATTATTTTTATCAAGATAATATTATATTATTTTAAAAAAACTATTACCCAACTACATTCGGATTGCAGTCAAGCCAAATTAACCAGGCAGGCTATGAATTATAGACTTCTTGGTTCGACCCACCAGAATCAACCAAGTTTAATAATCAATCATTGTGTGTATTTTTTCCATCCGATTTAAACCTGTAATTTTTCTATCAAAATAAAATGAGCACCACTGAAACGTTTCCGGATTGGTTATGGCAGCAGGTGGCTTTATTTCAGGCTTCTGAATGTCTATGCTAGCTGTTTAATCATCACTTGATTAAGATAGATCAGTTACTTGACTCAAAAATATTGATTGTGATTTATTTATAATGTCCACGTTTCGCATGCGTGATTATATTCTTGACCGTGATTTGCCACATTATATATCGTTGTCTGATGGAGCAGTGCCATGTGATAGTTAACGCTCATTATTTTCTTGATGTATGTAATGTGATTAATATTATTTCTTATTTAAAAATAATAATTAATGTTTATGATGTTCTTGATGTATTTTAATGTGATTAATATTATTTTTATTTAAAAATATATAATAAAATAATTTTTTTAATTTAAAACAAAAAACAAAATATTTTAAATTTTCTTAAAAACGCTTTTTAAAGTAACACTGGCGAGACCTTAAAGCGTGACACAAATGAAAATATTCTGTTATCTTCATCGCTAATTACTTGTTTATCACTTCGGTTTGGATTTATTTATATAATCACCTGAAAAAGGATCTGGCTTTAGGGGCTATTTGGTACTGTAATCGGAAAGTATTTATAAAAAAAATTAAAAATTTTTTATTTTTATTTTTTATTTTAAATTAAAAATTTTAGTGTTTTTAAATATTTTGATGTGCTGATATTAAAAATAATTTAAAAAAAATAAAAATAAAATATAATTTTAATACATTTATAAATTAAAAACATTTTAAAAACCAACCACAATCAAACTCTTAATCAGATATTACTGTTGCCATGACCCCAGCGAACTGTGTCTGGACAGGTGTCATAGCATCTGCAGAAAGAATCATCTTCGATTCTTGTTTGGCTAGAATTATTCACGGATAAAGCAGCAGAAATTAATGGTATCCAGGTTGCCAAACATCTGAAAAGTTTAGCTGTCTTTTTTTTCCTTCCTACAATGACGCGACCACAGAGAAGGGTCACATAACCGTCCTTGATGAAATGCCATGTGTTCTCTTATCGCTCGCTCCTGTCCACTCTCCACCTTACAAGGCAGCATCAATGAAAAATGCTTTTGTGTAACTTTATCTATCTGGTCCAAAATCAACGCCTCTCTCATGGAACTCATTACTCGTGTCATCGTTTTCCTCCATGGTCCATGGTCCTCGCGTTTCATGGCAAATTTAAGGGCAGTTATGTATTTCTTCATCAGTTACAAGATAAAGATAATCATCAGCATCCAATCACGCCGCCCCCGAGCCCTTGATAAACATTTGCTCCTGCCATCATTGAGCGGCCATTTTTGTTTCGATCCCGACCGGTCTTATCCTCTACATCTAGACAAGCTGGTGTGGGAGCCGCGTCATTCACAGCTTTACAAGGACTATGTTTGATTATGTATGGACCACATATGGAAACACACAGACGAGCATTCAAGGACATTATGGTCTTTCCAGGAAGAGATCAAAAAGAATCGGTGGGAGCCATGGAATATGCCACATTTTACCGGGGAGGAAATGGGAAAATTCCATTAATTGGGAGGTGAGACGATCGCATCACGGATTCATAGGGATTGATTAACAATCTAACTGGGTGTTTGGAATCTTAAAAAAAATGTTTTTGAAAATCTTGATTTTTTTGTTTTATATGTTTTTATGCATGCATGTATGTATAATAGTACTACACCCAACCACACACGCTCTTATGGTGATGCCAAATTTTTGTTATAAACCCAAAACCGCTAAGCCAAGATTTAAATCATTTAATAATAATAATAGCATTTCTTTTTTATGGTATACTAGTAACTATACAATCAATTAGCTTAACAAGGCGAGCTCATGGAAAGTAGACACAGCATATAAAAATCTCTCCAGTCTCCACTGATATTTTATTTAGGGGAGGATAAAGAACAAACAATGAACCTAAAAGAGGCGCACATCGTCTTGATTCCTATGGGTGCGCACTACGCCTTTAAACAACTTGCGAAAAAAAGGATAGCCAAAACCCCACAACGCAGTATAAATAAATAATATTAACTTAATTATTAAACCTTAATCCTCTCTTAACCTCCCCCAATCTCATTCTAGACCTACGTTCTTTCCCTCTTTAACGTAAAAAAAGAAAAGAAAAGAAAAACAACAACAATAAAATCACAAACTCCCTCTCTTTCTCTGCATTTGCTTGAATTTTTTTTAGTTAGATGGTGGATATGGCGATGGAAGAGGGTGGTAGTAACGAGAGCTGTGGGAGCAGAGTGAACGAGAGCACGACGTCGCCTGGTTCGGTATTACAAGGAAGGCAACAGCAAAGGATGCAGCAGAAACTTGAGGTTTATAATGAGATTCTTCGTCGTCTTAAAGAATCTAATCACGAAGAAGCTAATCTACCTGGTTTTGATGATCAACTTTGGACTCACTTCAATCGCCTCCCTGCCAGGTGCGTACGTGTATACCAATTCATTACCGCATCTCTTCGTATGTGTACACGCGCGAACGCGCTGTGTGTGTATGTATCTGTCTTTGTTGTTTGTTTGTGATTTGTTGTTGCGTCTTTGATACAGGAATGAGAATTTTGAGTACTTTTTCAGAAGCAAAATAAAATTCGAGTCTCTCTTTTAATTTGGATTGTTAGATTTTTTTATTGTTTTCTGTAGTATAATTTAGTTTAAGAGGATAGTTTTGGTTTTTTTTAATATTCTCGGTGTAGATATGCGTTCGATGTGAATGTGGAGAGAGCAGAAGATGTGTTAATGCATAAGAGATTGCTGCATTTGGCTCATGAACCTGCTAATCGACCGGCGATCGAAGTTCGCCTTGTTCAGGTAGCCTCTATTTGCTGCTGATTTGTTGTGTTTTTTTTTACATTTATAATGTTCGGTTACTTGTGAAGATTTGATCGTGTTTAGACTATATGATTGATTAGACTGTGGATTTTAGATCAGAAGAGAGGAATCACCCGTAAAACATGTTTTCAACCGGTGCTTTCAAGGTTTTAAGAATCCTATTTTATGGAGAATCTGGAGGCGGAAGTTTTGTGTTCATCAAATTTGTTAAAAAAAAATTCCACATTGTTGATGTAGAAGTAAATGAGATTTGACGGTACATAATATAAGAGTATATACTGGTTTCAGCAACTAGCCACGTCATGAATCTGTTGTTAACATGTCCTTGAATGTCTGCTGCATTACAAACTTTGAGGCTGTTTTTTTATTTGTCTGACTTCAACAAATGTAGCTGAATTTCCATAAAAATGCTGTTCATAAACTTTTTTCTGCACTTGCTGTATCTTTTGTTTTTCATGGAATCTTGTGAACTTTTTATTTTTTCTATAATTGATTGAGTGGAAACCTTGCAAATTTTCAATTGCAAATAATTGAATTTCCCATGCAGGTTCATCCTACTTCTGATGATAATTCAGCTGATTTTATCCTTCCAGAATCTCCTAGTAAAGAAGCAGCCCAAAGAAAGAGGTATGCTGTTGTGGTAATTTTATTTTCTAGAATCCAATTATTCCATGTGTAGGTATGCTGTTGATATAATTTTATTTTCTAGAATCCAATTAATCCATGTGCACCGTGAATTTGACTGACATCATTTTACTGGTTTCAATGGTCAGCATACATCCACCTCCAGCCTTTGGTTCATCACCTAATCTTGAAGCACTTGCACTTGAAGCAAACCAATTTGATGATGAAGATGGCGATAATTCTGTGCATGCTAATTCGAAGTTCTTGAAGTAATTCTCTTACTCAGAGCTATCATGCCAAAGTGGACTGGGTTCCAGTAAGGGTCTTTTCGGGTTCTTGCCCTTTTGTTAAATCACTTTCACCTTTTCTTTCAAAAACTTTTTAATTAAAGTTTTTTTTTATAGTAATCCTTTTCTTCAATTAACAATCTGAGTAAAAAAGCAAGATTCAAAAAACTTAATCCTTGACTATGGTAGAGACTCTCTCTTTCTATTTGATTGTATATGAGATCTGATATATTTGAAATGCAACTCAATCTAACTGAACATGCTATGCACTGATAATTCTGTCACTTCACATGCATCTGTTGTGCAGATTTATGCATTTTTCTATGCATATATAAATTCATGCAGATATTTATGCACCCATATATTTGCATAGTTTACTAGATTTGGATGGCGAAGTTTACTCAATTTTTCATAACGGCATTGATGTAGGCCCATGCATGAAATTACTTTTTCAAGCGATGACAAGCCAAAACTCCTGAGTCAGGTAAGATGAGCATGCCTGTTGAAGAAAGCCAAGTTTATTTTTAATAATTTCTCAAGCAGTGTTTCAATTTTCTGGGGAAAATCATCTTTTATTCTGCTGCTTCTTTCAATGTGAATGCTGTTTTGGTATTTAATTTGGAAGAATTGCAAACTAAGTCGAGGATTAGTTTGAGCTTTATTCCATCAGCTTGTAGCGTGGATTTGCTGTCTGGTCAGGGTGCATAAACACCAGCATTTGCTGTTAGCATGAAGCATGAAGAGAGTTAGTGAGGGTGTTTGATGTCATGAAAATAAACACTTAGCCATTGATTTAATGCATCTGTGGCTTATTGTGCTTCGAGTTAGTTATTTTAAATGAGCATGCATCACTGTCTCTCTGGTCTTGGTAGTGCTGCTTAATTTATGAGGTCACTGTTCTTTGTGCATATTTACAGCTGACTTCCTTACTTGCTCAAATTGGGTTAAACATCCAAGAAGCACATGTATTTTCAACAGTCGATGGCTACTCCTTGGATGTATTTGTTGTTGATGGTTGGCCATATGAGGTACTTGCCATGTGCACCTCCTGTATTAAAGCCCTTGGGTACTTAGGCTGTCATTAATCAAGAAAATATCTGCAATGCACAACAAACTTGATTGACAGACTCTGTTAATGATCATCAGGAAACAGAGCAGCTCAGAACAGCATTGGAAAAAGAAGTTTTCAAGATTGAGGTAATTCCCTGGTTTAATTTGCAGTGATGAAAAGTGTCTTCTTTTGGAGTTTGCAGCTTATAAATCTGGGTTTCTGTTTCTTACAATGCTTGCTGCTGAATGTTGTTCTACAAGATTTTTATGAATTTATTTATTCTCAAATTGATCATGTTTCCAGTAGCTTGATTTTCTTGTTCCTTGTTTAGTGGAGATTTAATATTATTTGATGAGGATCATGCAAGTTTTGCATGACCTTGCAAGCACGATATTCTCTTCTAATCAATGGTCTAGTTTCTAAATTGGTTCTTTCAAATTGAACTTATTGCTAAATCAGTGGATTGGGTGGGGATGCAATAAAATGTATTGTAAATTGCCTTCTAATATTTGATGTAATTTCATTAATGCTGGCTCAGATCTTTCTACCATATGGATGGTTATTTTATGGGGTTGAGGAGGGGCTGCTGTAGGTAGAAATGAAACTTAATCACAAGATAGTCATAAGAGAACTAAAAAGAGTTAAATCCAGGAATTCCCAACCAGCAATGCATTTAGTAGTGCTGAAAATGGGCAAGGGTAGAGTGGGATTGCATTAGACAGGACCATGGGTGAATAAGAATATATCCAGCTGATTCTGTTTGGAACCTTAATTTTGTTGACATATATGTTTATCTGCATCATTTTCAACAAGTTTCATCTCTCTCTCTCACTAGTTACCTCTTAAAGCTTAGATGCATGCCTAGTATATGACAGACAGAATGCTGCTAACAATGTTTTGAATGTAGTAAAACATGCATCTGAAATGTTTTTGTTGGAATAATAATTCACCATAGGTTGATGGTGGCTACTGTATCATAGTTCTCCAGGTTTTGCATTTGTTTATTCCTTGATTTCCAATACAAGAAGATAATTGTTGTCTCATTTATGTCATGATCTCTTCACCATGTCAATTGACTGGACGTGACCATGTTTCTTATTGTATTGTGCTGTTTCATCTCTTATATTTTGATTCAGTATGCTTTCTCAGTTCACTTTAAATGTGTTGCCTTGCTCTTGCAGGCTTGGTCAAATCACTGTGCCTCATCTCCTGCCAGTGATCATGAGCAATCCACAATCAAATATGATCCTGTTCATGTTGCAATACCCAATGATGTGACTGATGTATGGGAAATTGACCCTAAACATTTGAAGATGGGGAACAAAGTTGCATCTGGATCATATGGTGATCTGTAAGTGAACACTCTTTTAGATACAATTTCTGACAGCGTTTGGTTTTGTATTGAACTGTTTCATCCTATTCGTTTAGGTACAAAGGTACGTACTGCAGTCAGGAGGTGGCCATCAAAATCCTCA
This sequence comes from Salix dunnii, assembly GCA_015731905.1. Lineage (NCBI taxonomy): Eukaryota > Viridiplantae > Streptophyta > Magnoliopsida > Malpighiales > Salicaceae > Salix > Salix dunnii. Next base: position 9,211,726 of record CM027667.1, on the reverse strand, counting down.
AGCCTGAGCGAGTAAATTCAGACATGCAGAAGGAGTTCGCCCAAGAAGTTTACATAATGAGGTTTGACTTAATGTCCTCAGCTGCAGTATTATCTACAACTCTAGGCTGCTGAATTTTCTCGGGTCTGGTTTTTTCCTTGCTTTTACATATTCTTTGAACTTGTAGGAAAGTTCGACATAAGAATGTCGTACAATTTATTGGCGCATGCACCAAGCTTCCAAGTTTGTGCATTGTAACAGGTAAATGCCAGTGGAATTTTAAATGTTTCTTACGTTTATTTATTCCTTGTTTGAATTTCTTTCTTCTTCTTCTACCCCCCTACAGTCTATCATCTTCAACTCAACATTTTGTATCTTCTACTCATTATTTTTCTTTTCATGTTAAATAGAATTTATGTCCGGAGGAAGTGTCTATGACTACCTACACAAGCAGAAGGGTGTTTTTAAGCTTCCAACATTACTTAAAGCAGCAATTGATGTTTCTAAAGGAATGAATTACCTGCACCAAAATAATATAATCCATAGGGATTTGAAAGCCGCAAATCTTCTCATGGATGAAAATGAAGTATGATTCTCCTTTGCCATTTTTCATTTTTTCATATAGTGGTTTTACTATTCGATTAGCTTCATTGATATTTTATACAAAGTCTTTTCCTCCTCCTCCACAACTTCTAATTCCATCATGATCATTGAAGCAGATAAATCAAGTTCCACCAAAGCTTTGTGCCATATGTTACGTGTATCTATATGAGACTTTTTTATTTATTTCATTTCAGGTGGTTAAGGTTGCTGATTTTGGTGTTGCCAGAGTGAAAGCTCAGACTGGAGTTATGACGGCAGAAACTGGGACCTACAGATGGATGGCTCCTGAGGTGCTCCTTTGCACCTTTTAGTCTGAAAGAGTTCCATGCTTACCAATATCCTTCTCAGTACCAGTGTGCAAACTTTCTTGACTTTAATCTTAGGGTTATGAGTATGGCGATACTCAGATCCTCTAGTGTCATTTATCTGGCTATTCTCTATATTTCTATCAGGCACCAGTTCTCTGTAACTGATTTTATTTTGCTTGTTTGCTGTCATTGGGATAGACCACCAGTTTGCCCTTGTTAAATAAATCATAGCTTTATCCTCCCTCCCCTCCCAAAAAGGAAAAAAGATTATTATGTAAACTTGAATGCATCATCAATTTTCTTGGTGACCATCACGCATCTTCTAATTGGTTCATCTCGCCATTTTCTTACAACAGTTATTTTGCATTGAAGGTCATTGAACACAAGCCGTATGACCACAAGGCTGATGTATTCAGTTTTGGGATCGTATTATGGGAGTTGTTAACTGGAAAGGTATTTGGTCATCTTGTATAATATCTTGTCTCTTTTCATAAAGTTTCTGATCTCTTAAGTTGACCACTCTTACATATTTGGTTTCCAGCTTCCATACGAGTACTTAACCCCATTACAAGCAGCTGTTGGAGTAGTTCAAAAGGTAAAATTCTGTTTTCGCCGAGCATCCCCCCCAACACACAGCATTTCATATGATAATTTCGCGATTTTAAGGAGATGCATGGTGCTTTCCTTTGATGTGGTGTCAGGGTCTACGGCCAACTATACCCAAGAATACTCAACCAAAGCTTGCCGAGCTGCTTGAACACACCTGGAAACAGGATCCAGCTCTAAGGCCTGACTTCTCAGAGATTATAGAAATCCTGCAACAAATAGCAAAAGAGGTATTCAGCAATTTTTAATGAATCTCCTGTTTTGGTTTCTCTTTCAAATGGGTCATCATTTATGTCTCTGCACATTTTCTCACTAGTAATAAGGCTTGCAATTTTTCATTGCAGGTTGGGGGTGATGGTGAATGGCGCAAGGAGAAATCATCTGGCGGATTTCTATCCGCGCTCAGGAGGAAGTAGTTTGCATTTGTTCATAAACTGATTAATCTGCGAGTCGATGGCAAAACCAACCATTTTCAATCCTTTTAAAATACCATTACTGTACAGTATTTTTTTTTCTTTTCTTCCAATCATCATCAAGCTGTTTTTTTAATATTCGTTATTACTTTTGTTAATTTTATCTCAGCCGTGTTTTAAAACAGTCATTCCCATCTTTTTCTACGAATACATTATTATTAGTGGGAGTTATCTGTTTAGCTGCGCTTTTCAAATTTAGTATTTTGCCTGCGTGACAATCAGGTAACTCTAGCAGTTCTTCGTTTCAAAAATTTGGAGAAAATAGAAAGAAAAAAGAGTAGTACGAGGTTTTGATGCTTAAGTTGTAACTAATAATGCGTATAATACAAGAGAGGGTGTATATACTAAAGAGAATAGTTTTTTTAGATAAAAATATTTTTATTATTTTTCATTAGATCAGGTATAATTCTCCGTTTTTAATTATTCTCCTTTATGTTGCAAGCATCAGTAGGCTCAAACTTGAGTTCTATACGTGTTCATCGTTTATGAGAGTTTTTTTTCCACACAAAATGATATCTTAAAATAAAACTGTGATTAATTTAGGTTATTAAATCATTTATACATGTACTGATTAAAGTAGGTATAATTTTTTTCTTAATCGTAGCCCATTACACTTGAATTTTAGACGGTCCAAGGGAGATAATAAAAAATATCAAAATATAGTTGAGGTTGTTTTTTGTTTAGAAAATTATTAATAATTTTTATTTTTTAAAAGTTATTTTTAAAACTAACATATTAAAATGATTTAAAAATATAAAAAATAATTTAAAAAATAAAAAAATTTAAAAGCATTTTAAAAACGCAGTATGCATCTCAAAAACTGTATTTCAATATTTCTAAAGCTTCATTTATTTATTCGGAATATATTATTTTAGTGCTTTCAATTCTACCTGTATTTGTCTAGTGCTGAAAGAAAAGGATCCAAAGACACCCAAATTTAAATGGGCCTTGTGTTTGTAATCGTGATTTTAGCCCTTTCAGTAAAATCCAATCCATTACATTTTTATTAAAACGACGTGATGACTCCATTACAATGTTCCTCACCCAGTCAGTCACCCTTCTCCTGTTTTTGTAAGTTCCACTTCTTGTAACTATGCACACGCACGTGAGGTGTCAACAAAAGATAACAACCTCGCACGTGCCATGGAACCAGCATCTCAGCCACCGTCAACAACCACTAACTTTTCTTTCACAGCCAACATCACCACCACTGAATTTATCAACCAAATGGAACAACTTTAAATGTTTAGCAGCAATCAGCAAACAAACCCAGCGCTTCTTCGCTGCAGCATTGCCCACCGTTGCCACAGGAGATACCTCAGCTACAAACCGTTTGATCAAGAAATTTGTAGCATCATCACCGAAATCAATCGCTCTTGATGCACTCTCTCATCTTCTCTCCCCCAACTCCACTCACCACCCTCTGCTGTATTTTCTCACTCTCCCTGTAAGTAATAACCCACATAAAAAAAAAGCTCTCCTTTTCTCTTTTTGACAAAAAAAAAAACCCAGTTTTTTTATGCGTAATGTATTTTTGTTTCTATTTTGCAGCTCTATTTAAAGATAAGTGAAGCATCTTGGTTTAGTTGGAATCCTAAGTTAGTCGCACAAGTTGTTGTCTTGCTAGATAAACAAGGCTTAGACAAAGAGTTAAAAGCTTTGATGTCTGAAACAGTTTCAAGATTAGAGTTTAAAGAGAGGGAGCTTGTTCTTTTTTATTGCAATTTGATTGGGTTTAACTCAAAACACAATTGGGTTCGTGGGTTTGATGAGTCTTATTCTCGTTTGAACCAGCTTATTTGTGATTCCAACTCTGTTTATGTAAAAAAGCAGGGCTTTAAAGCAATGATTAGCGGGTTATGTGAAATGGGCAGAGCTAGAAAGGCAGAGGATCTGATTAGAGAGATGAGAGAGAGAGGAATGAAACCTACATTGTTTGAATTTAGGTGTGTTTTATATGGCTATGGAAGATTAGGATTGTTTAAAGATATGGAGAGGATTCTTGATAAAATGGAAAGTGAAGAGATTGAAGCCGATACAGTCTGTGCTAATATGGTTCTTGCATCATATGGAGCTCACAATGCACTTCCTGAAATGGGATTGTGGCTGCGAAAGATGAAAACTTTGGGCATTCCATTGTCAACAAGGACTTGCAATTCAGTTCTGAATTCCTGTCCCACGATCATGGCATTGATGAGAAACTTGGATGCTTCTTATCCAGTTTCGATCCAAGAGTTGTTGAAGATTTTGAGCGAGGATGAAGCAATGTTAGTCAAAGAACTGATTGAATCGTCGGTCTTGAACGAGGCAATGAGGTGGGATACTTCAGAGGGGAAGTTGGATTTACATGGAATGCACTTGGGTTCAGCATATGTGATAATGTTGCAGTGGATGGAGGAGATGAGGAACAGATTGAGTAACGGAGAGCATGTGATTCCAGCAGAGATTACAGTTGTTTGTGGATCGGGAAATCATAGCACCGTTAGAGGCGAATCTCCTGTTAAATCTATGATTACAGAGATAATGGCTCGAACGAGGAGTCCAATGAGAATCGACAGGAAGAACAATGGTTGTTTCGTTGCTAAAGGAAATGTTGTCAAGAAGTGGCTATGTTAACATATGAATGAGCAAGGAATCCATCCATCGAGCACAAATTTCTTGCTTTTATCCACGACACTTGTTTCCATATTGAGTCGAAGGCAATTTTTCAAGATATTATACACTGAACTACAGAACCGGGAGTACATGTGTAGTCATTTTTCTTTTTCTTTTTCTTTTTCTATTTAAATACCTATATTGATTTTTATTCTACACGAATTTTGATGAATCAAATATCCTTATCAGTTTTGTTATTGTTCTTTTAAGATTTTATTATTCTTTTTCATATATTCTTGTATATTTATATTATTTCTCATACACTTTTTTGTTATTTTTTTGGGATAAAATTACCCTTTAGAGCACCAAAATAAATATATTTTTTAAGACAACAAGATGACATTTTTTTTTTTAATTCTATCCAGTTTTTTTTCTCTAGGGTTTTCTAAGGTTTTTATGTTTTGTGGGGTTTTTTAATTATTTTTTTGTATCTTTATTTTTTTTAAAAGTTAAATTTTCATTTTTAGGGTTTCCAAAGTTATTTTTTATTTTAATGGCTAAAGGAATTTATTGGCAAGTAATAAAAAAAGACAAGTATGAAAATATGCATATAAAAAGGTAATAAAATAATGAAAATAATAATAATAAAAAATATTATTTAATATATTTTAAAATTTAAAATATTTTAAAAATTAATCTCAATTATAATTTCAAACGGGTAATTTGTCAGGCACTAAATCCATGTCCACTTTTTCATTATCTTAGATGTTGGGTGTGCCGTAAGCACATTTGTAATCATATTTGTCTTGTTGTATGAAACACCATAGGTAAACAAGTATGACGATTGGATGCATATGCTTCATTATCATTTATTCTCTTAATATATATATATATATTACGCCATATGTAGCTATAATTTAACAATGAAATGCATTTATCTCATAATCAATTAAATACAATAAATAAAATATTATGAAACAGAATGGTACTCAAATCTATTTATAATCCTGAATTTCCAGACCCATTGCTTGAGTCTGAGTTTCCAGGCACGTCGTTATTTATGGTTTTGACGCTTGAATTTCCTGACGCATCGCACTTCCATTTTAAGTTTAGGTTAGAATATTATACACTAATTTTTCACGTTCTGCACTTCCAAATAACTTATTTTGACGGCACCATGCAATAGGGTTTCTTTCCCCTTACCATCGGTTCAATCGAAGATCATCTTTCGCTGCTGTCATATGGCTTGCCTTAAATGAAAGATGGAGAAAGAAAAGAGACTGATCAGCTAGGGATCTCCTGCCCCAGTAGAGAAGGGATGCTCCACCTAACCTAATCTCACTCGTCCCAGTAGCATACCAGTTTAAAATCCTTATTTTCAACGAAGGCAACTTGAAAGGATTCTTCTATCTTTACAGCATCTCTTGCTCTAATATTTATATAAAGGTATCTTGAATTTCATTTTTCAACTACCACGTACCCCTTTCTGTCAGCAATAGCAGAAAGCCCGTTCATATATCATCCATGCACAGCCAGGCGACATGAGTTTAATGGTAGATATAATCTTTATAATCACATTGTGAGTTTGAACTAAACCAGCTTTTATGGCGAAAATCTTCCACTTTCCATGGCAGTAGACCCGTGACGACATCCCTGTGCTCAGTCGTCAAATGAGCCATGTTAAGAGAACCCAGGCTTCTATGCATTGTCTCAAGGGTAGTATCCTAAGATAACCTAGCTAACTAGATGAAAGATCCAAGCTTGTATGAGCTATAAAAGAAGCACTGCTTGAGCTACTCGGCTAAATCTGCCTCTTTCGAAGAAGAACTTGATTTGTGAAGGGAAATCGGCATCAGAGAAATCGACTACTGAAAAATAATTTCTATAAGTTACTTCATTTTATTATTTTCATTCAATTTACACGGATCAGAAAACCTGATTCTTATTATCTGATAATGTATACTGTGTTTTTCTTCTTCATATTATAACTCGTCTTCTCAAACCCTTAAAGCATGAACATGATGTTCGAAATTTCAAAATCTTCTTTTTATTTATTCCATTATATATATATATAATGGAATAAATAAAAAGAAGATTTTATATATATATAACTTCATTTTTAATTTTTCAATCTCCTAGTCCTGGTTAGTTTTAGATGGTGTTTGCATCTAATTCTATTTTATCTAGACGAAGTTTTTTTTTAAAAAAATATATAAAATTAATTCTTTTTTTCTTTATTTTTATTTTTAACACCATTCCATTCAAATCATAAAAAAAAAATACTAAAAAAACTTATTTTAATAGATTTTTCAACACAAAAGTATTTTTAAAAATTACCTAAAATACAAACAATACTTTATTGATTGTTAGGCTGTTAATATATATAATTTAGTTTCAAAAGTTTCTAATTACAATGAATAAATAAAACAAAGTTTCACATGTGAAGATGACTTATTTGAGAGTGTAATTAATGTTATTTTTCAAAGTATTTTTTGTTTAGAAATGTATTATAATATTATATTTTTTTATTTATAAAAATTATTTTTAAAACCAATACATCAAATTAATTTGAAAATACCCAAAAATTAATTTAAAAAATTAATAAAAAAATTTAATAATATTTTAAAAACACTTATAAAATGAAATATGAAAAATGACATTAAACACCCAATCAATGTCAATCCCTATAAGTAACCGAACATATGTAATCTCTCATTAACATTTAAAAGTTTTACACTTTCTTACTAAATCTAATAAAGAGAATCATATTATTAAATATTAATCTTAAATTAATTTTCTAAGCAATATCTAAAACTAACCCAACGAAGCGAGTGTTTTAATTGATATTTAATTAAAAAAAGAGAGCTTTAAACGTTAATTAAAAGAAAAACTTAGGCATAAGATGTTTTAAAAATAAATTCACTCATTATCACGTGTCATAGTTAAAACCTAAACCTCGTACTACAACCTAAAAAACCCAACTCTTTCACAAAAAGAATATGTCACGCTGTATAAACGCTGTCGTTTCCAAGCGTGGATTCTTACGAGCTCGTCTTCTTTCTTCATATACAAGACCACACAGTTCAGCTCAGGACCTCAACCTGTATGAATTCAACAAGAAGATCTCGAATTTGGAAAAACACGGTCAAATTGATGAAGCAAGAGCATTGTTTGATCAAATGGAGGAAACAAATACGGTTTCATGGAACGCAGTTATAAGGGGGTATGTGAAACGTAGAGAAATTGCTAAAGCAAGGAAACTGTTCGATGAAATGCCTCACAGAGACATTGTTTCATGGAATCTAATGATCTCGGGGTATGTTTCATGTCATGGGACCAGGTTCTTAAAAGAAGGGAGAAACTTGTTCGATAGAATGCCGGAGAGGGATATTGTATCCTGGAATACGATGATTAGTGGGTATGCGAAGAATGGGAGAATGGATGAGGCGTTGAGGATGTTTAAATTGATGCCAGAGGGGGATGTTGTGTCTTGGAATGCTATTATTACTGGGTTTTTGCAGAATGGTGATGTGGCTCGTGCAATTGAGTATTTTGAGAAAATGCCGGAGAGGGATGCTGCGTCGCTTAGTGCCCTTGTGTCTGGTCTTATTCGAAATGGGGAATTGGACGAGGCCGCAAGAGTGGTGGTTACGTTTGAGAGAGATGGTGGTAGGGAAGAGAATTTGTTGCAAGCTTATAATACTCTTATTGCGGGGTATGGTCGGAGGGACAGGGTTGATGAAGCTCGGAAACTTTTTGATCAAATACCGTTTTGTGATGACAAAGGAAACGGCGGAGATGGAAAATTTGGGAGGAATGTGGTGTCATGGAATACTATGATCATGTGCTATGTTAAGGCAGGAGATATTGTTTCTGCTAGGGAACTCTTTGACCAAATGATCGAACGAGATACCATTTCTTGGAATACCATGATTAGTGGCTATGTTAACATGTTAGATGTGGACGAAGCCTCAAAACTTTTTTGTGAAATGCCAAATCCTGACATTTTTTCGTGGAATAAGATGATTGCAGGGCATGCTCAGATTGGTGATTTGGATAGTGTTAATGAATTATTTGGGAGAATGCCCCAGAAGAACTTGGTTTCATGGAATTCTGTGATAACAGGATATGAGAAAAATGATGATTATATTGGAGCAATCAAGATCTTCATTCAGATGCAAATTGAAGGAGAGAAACCTGACCGGCATACCTTATGTTCGGTTCTTAGCGTGTCTACTGGGATAGTGGATCTTCAACTGGGGATGCAGATCCATCAGCTGGTAACAAAGACAGTTATACCGGATGTTCCACTAAATAATGCGCTCATTACCATGTACTCAAGATGTGGAGCAATAATTGAGGCGGGGACAATTTTTGATGAGGTGAAACTGCAAAAAGAAGTAATTTCTTGGAATGCAATGATTGGAGGATATGCTTCTCATGGTTATGCTTTGGAGGCTCTGAAAGTTTTCAAATTGATGAAAAGTTTTGACGTGCGACCCACTCATATAACATTTATTTCAGTTTTGCATGCCTGTGCTCATGCAGGACTAGTCAAAGAAGGTCGAGAGATATTTGAATCCATGGCTGGTGAATATGGAATCGAACCAACTGTTGAGCATTATGCCTCACTGGTGGATGTCATGAGCCGTCACGGGCACCTGAAACAGGCACTGGATTTGATCAGTAGCATGCCATTTGAACCAGATAAGGCTGTTTGGGGTGCTTTACTAAGTGCTGCTAAGGTGCATAACAAAATAGAGGTGGCCCGAGTTGCTGCTGAAGCATTGATAAGACTTGAGCCTGACAGTTCGGCCCCATATGTCTTGCTATACAATATGTATGCTGATGTAGGTCAATGGGACAGTGCAGCAGAAGTTAGAATAACGATGGAAAGGAGTAATATCAAGAAGCAAGCAGCATATAGCTGGGTAGATTCCTCCCATTGATGATCTTTAATATGTGCCTCCTGCATGAAGTCACTATTTGGTGGCTGCACTTGTTAATTTTCAGCATCGGGCAACGACACACTGCCACGTAGTAGTGTTAAGAGCATTCAACTAGATTTTCATGTATCTGCAGGCTCTCAGGCAGAGGAAAACAGAAACTGGAAATTCAAGTTATTTGCACGGAGGGTGGTTTTCCCCGGATGGAAAAGGCCAGCAGTGAATTAACTGGTGGTTGCATGCTTCGTTCTTTGAAAAATAGGGAGGACCACTTTGAACACACCGTCAACATGGTTAAAAAATGACGCTGTCTTCTTTTTTGCGGGTAAACTTTTGAAAAATAAGCTGACACAGAGCAGTTTTTGTCTTCGGGCTTGCCTTTTTTCTGGGAGCATGAGATGCACGCTGCATCTTCATATTATATATTGACATGAGGTATTTTGCTATTTTTGTTCCCGTGGTCTTATCTCCTCGGAAGAAAAATTGCAGTGGGCCATCATCAATCTCTCACGGCATAGGTCCAACAAAGATTGGTACTAGATATGGCAGTCATGAAAATTGTCCATATTGTTCGAAGCATAGGATGTTCATGACTAAGCTGCATTCCACAAGATCCCTGAGAATTGTACATGCAAGATTTCCAGGCGAGTATTTGATAGACGTTTGGCAAGTCAAGTTGCAATAATTTGAGAGACCTTCCCGCGCCATACCTGCCAGGAAGTTCCATTTCTGTTTGGCAAAGCACAGAAATGGTTTGCAATGTCGAGTCATAACTTGTCTCGAACCTATACCTGAGAATACACACACACACACACACTTTTTTTTTCATTTCCCTTTATCCTGTTTCTTTTCACCAACGAGGCTCAGAATTCCAGCCCTTGCTTTGTTGCTTGATTTTGTAGTCACATCAGTCCCATATGCAAAACTTTAAATTGTTGAATTTCCAATTCAAAATACTGTACTCCACTGAGCACTGCATCCAATGCTACAAGAAATAGATGAAACCCAATTTCTCAGATCGTATGTTTCATATTTATTTCTCAGATTGTATGCTGTCAAAGATTTGCAATGACTGAAACTCACTCTATCAGATGATAACTAGAAGTCTACCTTGTGTGAATCCTTTGGATATCTTGTTGGATTTTCCTTTAAGATTCAGGTCAAGTTTGTTATTTTATCTTGTCCTTTCAAATTGTCTTCTTCAACACGATATGATATTATACCTGATGGCGTTTGAATGAAAAATACGTTCATTTACACTAATGAGCAGTCCAAACATATAAATGCAGAAGAGCTGTGCAAATTGCACTTAAAATGAAACTCTCCAAGGCATCTATCGAAAGCAACACCAGACCAGAGTTTCTTTTGGTATTGTGGTGGTGATTTTTTTTAAAATATTTTTTTGTTGTTTGAAAATATATTAAAATAATATTTTTTATTTATTTTAAATATCATCACTTTAAAATAATATAAAAATATCATAAAAAATAAATATAATTTTTTAAGAAGTTATTTTGAAACTCAAAAACAAAAAACTCTAAATCACTTACAAATCACTACCAACATAACCTATTAAAATACTTAACAAAAATCTATTGAAAAATAGTCTTCCCTATTTTTATATTTATTTTATTTTATTTTTTAAAATTAAAATCTGTTTATTATTTTTTTAAAATAAAATAAAATCAAGGGATAACAATTTAGCCAGATTCGCATTCTCAATTTTTTTTATTGTAATATAAAAAGGCATAATTAGGTTTCATATTTGTGTGCAAACTCTATTAAATAAATATTTATTTTTTAAAATTAAAAAGGTATTTATTCTTTTGTAAAATTTTAAAAATAAAATATTTTGAATGGAGTTTGTATACAAATAGGAAACTTAATGATTTTTTCTTGTATCAAATAATTAAGAATCATAATCTAGCTACACAGTCAGCCCTTGATTTTTTTTTTCTTTCGAAAAAAAAAATTTAATAGAGTTTGTAAACAAATAGGAAAGTTAGTAATTTTTTTTTTATAAAAAAATTAAAAATCCCAATCTAGATATACTAAATATATTTTAATAGAGTTTGTATACACATAGAAAACTTAATAATATTTTTTTATATCAAGAAAAGAAGCATTAATAATCCTAATCAAACTATACTGTTTCTCCTTATTTTTAAAAAAAATGGAAAATTAAAATATATTTTAATATATTTTGTATTCAAATATGAAAACTAATAATTTTACGAAAGAATAAACTCATAACATTGTTTAATACAGTTTGTATACAGATACAAAACTAAATTATTATTTTTTTTATCTTAGAAAATAATGATTAATAATTACAATCTATCTGGTGCCTTGTTTTTTTCTTTTAAATTTTACAAAAGAATAAACATATTTTTTTTAATTTTAAAAAATACACACATATTTTTTAATAGAATCTTTGTTTTTTTCTTTTAAATTTTACAAAAGAATAAACATATTTTTTTTAATTTTAAAAAATACACACATATTTTTTAATAGAATCTGTATTTGAATAGAAAATACAGTTTTTTAAAATTATATATTTTTATATTTAATAAATTACGTGTAAATCACGTATTTCAATAGATAACAATGGGAATAGCATGACTTATTTTAACAAAAAAGACAGACAAAGTTGATTAAAGTGAACACAATAACTATTAATTTCTCCATCTTTAACAACGACATGACACGCGTTATTTTATTTTAAATTCTTCTTTTTTATTTTTTTTATTAATATTAATATTCAAATATATCTCGATTAATTTCATAAATTTTAAAATCAATAATCTTGTAAATCTCACTATTAAAAATAATGGGAGCAAGGTATTAGGATTAGATGCATCGTTAATACAAGTGAAATAAATAACAAGGTGAAAAGTGTCCAAACTCTTAAAATATTATCAAGATTCGATTAGGTTCACAATCTATCAAACTTTTCAATCTTACCCTTAATACTTCCTGATTAATACAATATCAAGTGCATTTCATCTTCTACCATAGAAAAACCAAACTCATATACGCACCTATTTGAAACATATTCTTTTTTATTTATTTATTTATTTGGCATGTTCTTAGCAAGAATAAAAAATCATTCGATGTAAGGGTGATATTGAAATAATTACACAGAAGAAAGGATGTAATTGGAAATTGCAACAAACAATTTAAAAAACAATAAAAATGACATCCAAAATCTAATATATAATAGTGGACGGTGCTTGTGATCAACCGATACACTGTAACCGATTCTCCTCTCCCCTAAAGAGAAAGCCAGAACTTCCACGATTCCACTAGACTCGATCCTCTCGATTCACCTAGCTGTCAACTCACCAATCGGACTCAGATGATGCAAAAAAGAAGGAAAACAGACCTCGAGCAAGCAGTAGTTAATGTTTGGAAACGCGAACTCGGTCAGCTCTCCACTCGCAATTTCGCTCACCGTCTCGCCGCTTCCGTGGTGACTCACCGATTCCTCCCCTTTTTTTCTAATTATTTCGCTATTATTGATAAAATTACTTGATTAAGGTCGTGTATGGTTGTTTTTTTTATTTATTAGGATCTTGTTTTGAGGCTTGAAATACACAAGAAGTTGGAGAAGCACGATGGGTGCGTGAACACGCTGAGTTTCAATGAAAGTGGTGATGTTTTGGTGTCGGGATCAGATGACCTGCGGGTGATTTTATGGGATTGGGAAACTGGGCGTGTTAAGCTTTCCTTTTACTCGGGTCATCGTAATAATGTGTTTCAGGCTAAGTTCTTGCCTATTTCTGATGATCGTACTATTGTTACTTGTGCTGCTGATGGCGAGGTAAATAATATGAAATAAAAAAATCAGCATTCTTTTATCTGATATCTCCATTGTTATGCCTGTGTGTTGGTGATTGTGAAGAAAGCGTAGATTTTTAGTTGAAATTTGCGGTTGGTTTAGTAAACTGTGTGCTTATTGATATGTTTATTTCTTTAAAAAGAAGTAATGTAACGTCTCCGTGTTTTAGTCGTGTTGGTGTTCTTGAAAACGTCGATTTTTAGTTGAAATTCGGTTTTGAAAAGGGTTGACTTTTGGTATTCTTAGCTCTCTAAAAATGGGTGTTTTTTCATTTGTCGGGGATGCTATTCGTTTATGAATTGTGAGTGTAGTTGCTGAAGTAAAGAAGAGAGAGTTCTTTGCCAGGTGATGGAGTGGATGTTGTAATAGATTTTTAGTTGAAATTCATCGTCTGTTTTGAAAATAGGTGTGCCTTTGAATATCACTAAAAATAGGTGCTTTATTTTTTGGAGATGATATTTGATTTTTAGAATTGTAGGTGTAGCTTTATTTTAAATAAAAAGAGGACTTTTTTCCAAGTAATGGAGTGGGTGTTAGTATGTCATATTTCATGATATGCATTGCGCATGATGTGTTGCCATCTTGTTACTGCCTTGTTTTTACTTTACTGTTTATAATGAGTTTTATATTGTTGTGCTTCTGTGCTAAAGATTTAGGGCTTTTGACATTTTCCTGGTATTCTGAATTCAGGAATTGCTTATTTTGCCAACAGTTTAGTATGCATGATTTTAATGGTATGTTGCATGTAGGAATTGTTCATTCTTGACGAGGAGCATTTTTTTCAATTTTAGATTCGACAAGCTCAAATTCTTGAAGGGGGAGAAGTGAAGACTGTATTGCTTGGAAAACATGAAGATTCACGTGTTCATAAGTTGGCTATTGAACCTGGGAATCCTCATATACTGTATTCTTGTGGAGAGGATGGAGTGGTTCAACATGTGAGTTGTGATTATCCATCCTAATAACAATTTTTGTTCTGCTCTTGCTTTTGTTAGAATTAATAAGAATCTTTTAAGTCTAAAACAATTTGCATGCAGTGATCACCTTGCATGTTGTTATTCTTGATTTATGAATAGCTGGGTTTGTGCAATTATGTGACACTGTCATTGTGATATCAGTTTGATTTGAGAACTAGGTCCGCCACCAAACTTTTTACTTGCCGATCCATTAATGGTCCAAGGAGTTACCGGCCATATGTCCATCTAAATGCCATTGCTATTGATCCAAGAAACCCGAATCTCTTTGCAGTTGGGGGATTGGACGAGTTTGCTAGACTTTATGATATCCGCAAGTATACATGGGATGGGTCAAGTGATTTTGGTCAACCTGCAGATTACTTCTGTCCTCAGCATTTGATTGGTAATGAGGATACTGGAATTACAGGCTTGTCATTCTCAGACCAGAGTGAGCTTCTAGTCTCATATAATAACGAGTTCATCTATCTTTTTACACGAGACATGGGTTTGGGAAATCCACCATTTCCATCCTTTTCACCCCCAATTTCAAAGGGTAGTGATACAAGTGAAGTAGAACCTGGGACTATAGCATCTTCATCATCTACAGGTGTGGATGGGAAAAATGTTGCCCAAGCTTATAAGGGGCATAGAAATTTTGAGACTGTGAAGGGTGTGAGCTTTTTTGGGCCAAGATGTGAGTATGTTTCTAGCGGCTCTGATTGTGGTCGGATATTTATCTGGAAGAAAAGGAGTGGAGAGCTTATTCGTGTTATGGAAGCAGATAGGGATGTGGTAAATTGTACTGAGCCTCATCCTCATACCATGGCACTTGCTAGCAGTGGAATTGAGTCTGATATAAAAATATGGACTCCAAAGGCTATTGAGAGAGCTACACTGCCAACAGACATTGGACAGGTATGCTTTATTCATCCAGTTTGTTTTGAAATCCATATCCTTAAAACTCATATTATTGCATTAATTTTTCGTGAGTTGAAATAGTTTATATATTGTAACAATAAGTTTTGAAAGGAGGATCCTTTTTTGCGACTTGAAAACGATTCAACTTTTGTTGGACCAACACCGACAGTCAGTTTGGTAGCTTTTTCTTTTATCCAAGTTCTTGGAAGGGAATAATAACTGAATTTTAATTCCGCAAATGGTTGAAAGAGAGCTATCAACATTTTCAGTTTAACTTTTAAGTATTGTAGGAGATTTACCATTTTCTTGTTCTTTTGTCCCAAACTTTCATGCATGGAAAAAAAGGCAAAAAAAAAATACAAAAAACAGTGGTGTTGTGGGGATTTAATGTGGACAGATAGGCTAAAACTTCCAGATCTGGTTGGCTTATTCCACTGAGCTATTAAAGTCCTATTATAAAACTTTACTCCATTATGAGCATTGTGATGATAATGGATCCAGATGGCTACAATATCCATGCTATAGACTATATGGGCAGCAGGGAAACTAATTTCTCAGCTGTTACTTGTTTTCAAAAGGTTCCGATGCGTGATTGCTATTGGTTTGGCATGAGTGATTATGATGACAATGATTATATCTCTGATGATGAGGATGATGAGGATGATGATAGCGATGAAGACACTGGTGATGATGACAGTTTTGGTGACTGTAATGATGATGGTTGTGATCGTGATGATGATAATTTTCTTGGCTGTTAAGATGAATGTTGATTCTGATTTAAACTTTTGTTCAGCGGAAACCAAAGGCTAGGGGATGGATGCACCGCTTAGCTTCACCAGAGGACCTGATGTTGCAATTATTTTCACTTCAAAGGCAGAGGACTAGCCCAGAAAGCGTGGTGCAGAACTCAGTTATGGATACGGAACTTCTAGAGCTTATACTATCATTCAATGCCAACAGTGACGTTTCTTCAGATGATGGAGGAGATACTGCAAATCACGATGACTTGTTGGGTTAGGAGATGCCATTTTTAAACCTTTTGGCCTATGGAAAAGAGGTAGTTAAATGTACATAGTGTACGGTTTTCGCTTTGACTTTTATTGAGCCGTTTTGCAAGTTCCCGTGCCAAACTAGCTATGTTATTCCGCATTTAAATTTTTCAATCATCAAATGTCACTTTCTCCCCTTCTTTTTTGCTTGTATATTTTTTACTGTTATATAATGTCTACCAACCAAATTCGCGAATTACAGAAGCTTACTTTTAGTCTTAAACTCAAGACCTTGCAATTTTTTTGGCTGGTCTCTGCATGTCAACAATGTCATTCCCAGATCATGGCGGGTATTGGTATTTAAAAGATTGTTACTATCAGTAAATGAAAGCTTAAATCATATCTGGGAATTGTGCTGCTCCGCTCTCTCTGATCATTCCTGTTATAAAAAATTATGGTCCAGGAAATAGCAATGGTCGGTGTGTCATAAAAGCGTTCTCTCGGAACGGAAGCCGGAACCTCATTGGCCTCATCTTGACAGAATCGTGTGATCTTCTTGACGGTAACCGTTTGTTCATCAACAGCAATCCACGGTGCCTTTCACCTGGATGGATTGATTAAAAACATGGGAAGTTTCTACTAAAATTTTACGATCAGAGTTTTGAACAGCTCTGTCATCTTTGTTTTCTTTTTTGGCTTGAGAAAATTATGTGACCCCTTTAGCTGTAAAAGCTCAATAAAGTAGTTATTGTCCAATAAACATTAATAATCTATCATTCCATCTGAAAAACTGCTTGGCTTTAACTTGGTTACATGCAGAAACAGGAAAAATATTGCAGTTTCAGAACACAAATTAACATTTAGTAAAATGAAACCTAATAGCCCCCCCTCCACACGCTTTAGCAATGACACTTGGTTATGTGATTCTTGTTTCGCCTTGGTTAGGTATTTTTAATTTTTATTATTAAGAATTTGTGCTGATTTTTTAATATATTTTTGTAATTAAAAAAATTTGAGTGCAAATCAAGAAATTTATGTATATATTTAATTAAATAAATTAAGAAATATATATACCAATTAATTATTAAAAGAACAATTAATTTTAACTACAAATAAAATTGAAAAATTTGAGAGAAATATAAATCAAAATATTTAATCTTGCAATGGGACGTCCAACTTGGTGTTGTGACTTATTAAGCTTGTGATCTAGGTCATAAACTCAAGATATTTAATAGTGCATGGACCCTTTAAATGTTGCATTGAGATGGATGATATATTATTTGCTTTATCTTTATTTCTTTAAAAGAAAAAAACCAGATAACACAACGCTTGATTTTTCAAGAGTCTAGCCACCATGGCGGCTGAAAAATCAAATTAGATGGTTCCTTACTCAAAAACTCATTTTAAACTTTTTTTTTTTTTACCTCAAAATTACATATAAAAAAACGCTCTATTCATGCTCTCAAAAAACTTAAAAAAAAAAAATTCTAAAACCAGAAACCAGCCTGAAATAAAAAAATATTTATGGGCTCAAATTTGTTTTTAAGCAAATGTAAAATTAAAAAAAAATCGCCTAATATGAACTCTCTTTATCAACTAAAATTATTTAACACGAATATCAATTGTTTCTTGTCCTAAATCAGCATCAATAATTATTTTTTCTAACCTAGAATCCAACGAACTCTTTATCTCCTCTCTCAAACTAAAATCTAAAAAATAAAAAAAATAATTTTTTATATCAAAATAGAATTGATAAAATATTGAGATACCAAACATTTATAGTTTCTAAAATAAGAGGACCAAATTAAACCTTTTGATTTAACTTTAAAATCATCATTGATTTTGGATTTTTTATTTTATTTTGGTCCCCAACTTTTCAATCTCATCCTTAGACAACAAATTTTATTCAATTGACTTTGAATTTGGGTCGAAATGGATACAACCGCATGAAAAAAGAATTGAGAGCTAAATTAAAGATAAACAAAAAAAAAAAAGCACAATTTATTCACGGTTATGTGTGAGATGATAAAAATTGAAATCTTAAATGGTGAAAAACTCATACCTTTTAGTTTTCTACTTGAATTTTTTCCAGCTATATGTTGCTTCTTTGTGATTGAAGAAGATTCGTATCATTAAATTCTAATCTCCCATCAAAGGAAAAGGCTGAGGCATAAAGATTTCTGGCAGTTGTTTGCAAGCGAATTGAACGTCTATTATGCATATAACAGAGTGAAGAATTTCTTCCTAAGTCTGTTCTAAGCTTTCTTATAAGGGGCTCTTTGTAATACCACCCCTAGTGGTAAATGAAGTGTTTAGACTTCATCCCTGTACATTTACAACGTCATTCCACTCAAAACTAGGTCTAGGCTAGAATGCAGCTGCTGCTTTTGTGACTTGAAACAGGAGGAACAGCCCTTATCAGAACACTCTGAAAAAATGCGATCATCTGCACAACATTATTCATGACATTAAATCCATGAGCCATCAGAATGAAGGAGAATTCTAGCATTACAGTAGAAAATAGAGATTTGGGTAAAGCTCATACTGTTGCGAATCCGATGCACAAAAAAATGAAGCCAGGGAAATTAAATGGTGCATCCTCAGACAGGAATAAAGCTGGAGAATAGAAAGAGAAGTTAATTCTAATTACTTCAGTTCATAAAGTTTCTCTTTTTTCAATTTTTCACATACCTGTCAGGGGACTATAGACTAAGGGGGAGATGATGTTGGCCAAGGAGATTATTCCTGAAATGCATCCTTGAGCCTTCCCCTGATATGATTTTTGATGAGTTGAAATGAGATGAAGAAAAACATGACTGAATTGGGGTGTCCTTATTCCTATGGTTAAAAACGTGATCAGTTAAAGACGACTGTGTACGAGCTGCACTTAACGATTTTGCTCTTTGTTGATAGTTAAAATGCAGAACACAAATAGGGTATTGGTTCTGATGGCTTTCCGAAAAGTTTGTGACTGTAAGCACGTTTACAATATACAGAAAATGGAGGCTATCAATATCAAGCATAAGAATTCAGCCACTCTTGACTAGGAGTTACCTGCTCATTAGGCCCTATTTGTTTCGACACGATGCTGCGTAGCTGTGGAATTACATCAGCAATCAGATTTCTTCTGTCAAAGAGATCTTTCATGAAGATGAGAGTAAATTACTTACACACGGAGAGACGAAAACTTCAAAAACTGAAAAAATGGTGGAGGCATACGGGACCTGCCCACCATGGAAACATATACTTTCAGTATTATAAGCAACAAGAATCAGAAAAGAGAAATCAACATCTTCTTACACATGGTTCGCCAATTTCATAAACACAGGAAATCAGAAAATAGAATTCAAAAAACCGGCATATGATACCACGAGCTCGAGAAGAAGAAAAGGACTGTTATCTGGAATAAAAGATGCAAAACAAATGTAAATAAGTTGAAGCATTACCCAAGTTGACCATGCTACGCTGTAAAGCAGTGCCTGCAAGATTTCAGGTAAAAATCACCAGCATTTTAGGCTCAGCTTGTGTTGTTTTAGTCATCAGCATGAATAAACGCAAACAACATTAGTGAGGTTAAGGCTCTTACATTTGCAATGCCCCCTAATAGCCCTATAGCCAGTAGCTTTTCCTCTGCTACACATGGTGCCACAAAGGGCATGATAAGCAGCTGTGAAATTCACTAGAAATGGGTAGTAAGCACTGGTGACTAGGATTATTAGCAGACTATGACTGATAGGAAACGCAAAGGGGTAGAAGATATTGAGAAGAAAGAAATATTTTCATAAAACCCGATTTTGTAAATGCGTACCTGTGATGCCATTCCTGAAACACCAAGAAGTATCATTAGCTCAGCATACTGGTTTTTGCTGAAGTGAAAACGAGCCTTCAAGTAGTACTGCATGGTACAAATCATTCAAATTGGTAATCAGAAATTCTGATGAACGTTTTATTGATATTTCCTAATAAGCCGTTTCATTTCAGGGTTGTTCAATTCTGCTTTCAACTTTTTCTTGGTTGCTCTTGTTCTCTTCACTTAGTTCAACATTTTATACTTTTAACTGAGAATTTGAATTTCCCAGAAGCTTTTGGCGTACTAATCTGCTCTATTGGTTGAAAATGGCAATTTCAGATTGAATTTGAATTTAAGGAAGAGAGTTTTTGTACCATCAAAGAAGCTTGCAGTCCACCATATGAAAGACTATTGAAGAATGCAACAATTGCTGCTTGCGAAAATGTCACGCTGCAACACAAAGTCGCAAAATCTGATATCATACTAGAAGAAGATTGATACAGGTCCTACTATGGCGGTTCGAGTAAAGCATGAGATGTTTTGCATTTTCTTTATAGTCAATCCTTAACTACTCCTACCTGCTCCTCAGCAAGCTAGTGATAGCCTGAATTGATGGGATCTTCTTCGATATCATTGTCTTCCTTGGTAAATCACCACCATCTTGACTGTGATCATCCTGTCCGCTCTTCAAGATTGGCTGCGCCAAGTTTTCGCCATTTGGTAGACTCTCCTGGAGGAAAATTCTCATGTACACGGCGGCAAGCATGGACACCGACGCAGAAACCTAGAATGGACTGACAATGTAAACTGTGGCCAAAAGAGAGGCACGCTTCTTTAAGGTATTTTTAGCAACAGAAACCTGAAATGTCAAAGCAGTGGAGAGGAAACGAGCAGCTAAGGTTCCACAGACAAACGCGGCTGTTGTTATGCCGGACAGAATTCCAAACACTGATGTTCTTTCTCTCTCTAAAACGTTGTCTGCCTGAATATTTTTAGGAGATGAAACTTAACGGTAAAAAGGGTCACTCGACATGTCGTTTGACAAACAAAAGTTAATTCAAAGTAATTAGATTGATTAGAGATAGCTACCACATAAGCAAGAGCAAGGCAGTTGATGCTTCCTTCACAGATCATAGCCGTGAGGATCCTGAGCACATAGTAGGCATAGAAGAAGCTGGTTGTCATGCTATATGCCAATATAGCTGCAATTAATAGGTAAATAAATCAAATAATAATAATTTTCTTTTTAATACCAAATCTTGAGGATATACGTGTAAAAAATAACAATTTTAGAAGTACATATAATAATAATAATAATAATAATAAATCGGTTTTTATCAATTTTTCAATATAAATCTTTCAATTTCAATTGCTCGCGAGTTGGGCATTGAATTTTCTTCTTCTTCTTCTTCTTCTAGCTTTTGTATATATAGAAATTTAAAAAATAATGTGAATAAGACTTTCATAATGTTGAATAAATTAATTTTATTAGAAGGATAAATTCTAAAGAAATTAAACTCTCTTTTCCTTTATCTTCGTAAATCTAATATAAAAAAATGGAACAACAAAAATCCAGCCCGCCCTCAATCCCCCCTCACTAGCTCCTGTGTGTTGGGAGGACTGTTTGTAGGGGTATTTAAATTTATTTTTTAAAATATATTAAAATAATATTTTTTATTTTTTAAAAATTATTTTTAATATATATATATATATATATATAATTTTGGAACACAATAAATGCGGTTGATTCGCGTGTCAGGCAATTTCAAAAGTCTTCTGATACAAACATTTGGCAGTTCCTGAGATGAACACGTCGGACGAACACGAAATTCAAGAAACGTGACGTGTCTTTGATAAAATAATTTACATTTAGAGAGAGAAAAAGGGAACGCAACATAACTTCTGCATATGATAAAAGTTAGGCAATGATGACTTTTTCGTTCAACTTCGTTTTTTTCTTAAATTACTTTTTCGAAAAAATTTAATGTCTAAATTAAAAATATTTTAAAAAACGAATATATATAATTTTAATATACTAAAGAAGAAAAGAAAAATCACTGCTGTATATCTTAATATTAAGGAGGTGTTTGGAATTGCTGTTGCGGTTATTTTTCAAAAAAAAATTTGTGCCAAAATACATCAAAATGATATTTTTTTATTTTTTAAAAATTATTTTTGACATCAGCACATCAAAATGATCTAAAACACCAAAAAAAATTATTTTTTATTGAAAAAAAAAAGTTGCACCGCAACTTTGCATAATATTTTTATTTAAAAATACATTAAAATAATTATTTTAGATTTTATTTTTAATCTTAATCATTAAAATCATAAATTAATATTTTTTTTCAGTCAAATATATTTTCGGAGCGCGGTGAAAAAAATAACCATAGTTGTGGGGCGAGCTAGAAAAGGGGACAAGCTTATTGGATGGATTAATTATTTTATTAAAAAAATGTGTTTTTTAATTTGTCGATGTTGATTTATTCAGCTGTAGTAAATTATACTTCAACTCCGCCATATCATTTCAATGTTTGTGTTTATAGTTTAAATTAAATTTTGATTTAGATCAAGCTTGAATTATAAGTTTTTCAGATAAAGTTGAGTTGTTAATGATAAAATATTTTTGATTTAGAAATATATTAAAATAATTATTTCAGTTAAAAATTAACATATTAAAATAGTTAATTTGAAAACAAAAAAAAAATAAATTTTATTGAAAACAGTTTTAAAATACAGTTTGACAACAGGCGGAGCTCTGATAAAAATAACACCGGTAAAGTGGCCGACAAGCATGAATGTATAAACAAAGCCATGTTTATCCATAAGATTGTTTGGAAGGAAGACACTGCTAACGTGGCCGCCGTGTATGGCAATGATCCGCCCATTGTGCTAGTGCCTAGTGGGGTCCTGATGCACTAGGCAACAATGGGACTGTATCCTTCCAGGCTCACAGGAGAGAACAAAAATAAATATGAAATCAACTGTATAACGAATGATTACCTGAGGGAATAATGGAGAGAGTCATGGGAAGCGTGAGCAAAGCTTTCCTTCCATATTGGTCTGATAGATTCCCAATCAGCGGCATCATCACAACCGTTCCCAGTCCTATAATCTGCACAGATTCATCACATCCTCGTTAGTTGTGTTTTTATATTTCCTTGTTGCCCCTTCTGATCGGGTTTAAGGTTAAGTTCTGGATTCCTTGAAGTAAACTGCAGCAACTGCATGCGAGACACACCAGTAGTGGGAAACCAGAAGTTTCTCCAATTATTAGTTTATGGACAATTTCATTTATTGACCCAGGAACGGAGAACAATTGATACTAATTAATTAACTAGTTTGTCATGCAAGATAAGAGTGGATGTCATATTCTCCCAGCTAGCTAACCTTGGAGGAAAAAGATCATACTGCTTATTATGAACATGGAGACAAGGCCATCAACATCTTTGTTTGAAGGTTTGAATTGTAGGGCGAGACTCAACGGATGGGACAGAAGAGACATTGAAGAACTGCAAGCCAAACGAGACGCCATCTAGCTACATATCCTCGCATGGAGTGTATTATTAACATGGAAATTAAGAGGATGCTAGAAAGGGGCATATCTAGATATGGGGTGGGGTATATATATTGCCCTAAAATTTTTTTCAGAGATCTGGGAAACCAGAAAGAATGTTTGTTTAAACTTCAAATGGTTCTTTAAGGTAAAAAGCGCACATGGACATCCATTAATTATTTTCAAATAAAGAAAATGGGTTCATGTGGAATTTCTTGTGGAACCTATTTGGTAATCTTCATCATTTTCACCATGCAAATAAAACAAGTGCATGATCAACCATCCCTACTGAGAGTTCGCGATTTCTCCCACCTTCATGTGGATACAGATGAAGGAAAATAAATAAAACTATAGAGAGAGTAGCGTACAGCTTGCTGGAATCCGGAGAGGTAAATGGCAAGAGAGCACTCATCTTGACCCGGACAAACTGCCACCATGGTGACATCGGTTATGGCCGGAACCACGATTAAGCTGGCAAAGGTGGAGAGGAATACTGTCACAAAAAGGTGGATCAATTCTCTCAACTTCTCCATATCCTTCTTTTCTCAGAAAACCTAGCACTAGCCCTCTTGGTGCTGCCTTTTTCTCTAACGTTAAAACTCTAGCAGCTATCAGTACTTTTGAAGAACTTGCCCTCGAAATGCAGCAGATATTAATTTAGCTTTTCTCTCTCTATCGAGAGAGTGGGTGGGTGGGTAGGGGGATAGTAGCTTCCAAGTCCTTTTCTATGATTTTAACCGAGGGAGTACTGTCAAACAAAATTAAAAGTTTCGAGTGACGGTCTTGTCGAATACATGGAAGGACACACAGTCTGGACATAAACAGTAATTGAAAGGACGAAGCTTGAACTGAGAGTGAAGGGTATATTTTGAATATCCATTCATCGAGAAGAGGAAAAATATCCATTTTTTAGCCAATCATAGTTTACCAGCTCTATCTAGCTACAGTTAGAATTCTCTGTAGCTTATAAAGAACATGCATGACAGTGACGATGTTGTTTTATAGTTTGTTTACTGTAATGCTGAACCTATCTAATTTTTTATAAAATAAATTTAAATAACGATAAAGTCAGTTCAGGTTTATTGAATTAACGCATGATTCAGTTACAGGATAACCATGCAAAAATAGCTAAATTATAAAGCTTATGATCTGGTTATTTAATGTTAAAAGATAAAAATTAAAAAAACATAATCTTGTACGGATATGATGCGAAGATAAAAACACCCTCCCAGGTCAGGCTTGGATTTTTTAAAGTCAAAAGTTAAATATATCAATTCACTGTACAGAATATGCAAACGCCAAAAAAAACTTTCTTCGAGATGTCAATTTTATTTTTTGCTTTGAAGGGTATAAATGACATTTCACCATGTAACTTCCAAGAGCACCATGTATATTTTAAAAAGTGAACGACAAATTGTCCCTGTCGATCAATAAATGATTTTTGGATCCCCACGAAAAAAAAGACAATGCTTTTAACAATTTTTTTAGTTCTAAAAATTTAAATTTTTAGATAAAATTTGACGATATAATTTATATTATTTTATAATATTTTTTTTAAAGAAAAAGTTTTTAATATTGAAACATGTAAATAGAAATTCATATTATTTTGTGTTTAATTTGATAAAAATAAAAATGATAAGATTCAAACTTGTGCCGGTTATGTCAATAAATTTTTAATATCATATTAAAAAATCATATCTTCACAGTATTTATCCTTGTTGTACAGTATAATACACCATAAATAGTTGAGCCGTTATATTTTATTTTATTTTACATACATGCTATCTCTATACAATAAAAATAAATCAACATTCTTTGCACTAAGTTAATAATAATATAGACAAGTATCCCATGAAAAAATAGACTAGTAATTACCAATTAGAGAACCAGAAGGCTCGATGAAGTATGTGTTAAAGAAAATAATAAGTAATTACATGGCCTGTGCGAGATGAATATTGATTTTGGGCACTCCATTAAAAATCTAGGTGTAGAAATCAAAATTTTCTACCAATCAAATTCACAATATACTATTTTTATTTTATTCTTTTTACATGATTGCGTAAATAAAATTAAAATAAATGGCATGAAAATTAAATGGACCTTCATATATTTCTTGGTTAATAAAAGATTGATATGCGAGATAAAATATTGAAGATATCTTATTGTAGATGCAAAATTTCATCAGTAAAGATTAATAAGTGAAATCATGTCAAACGACGTCGGAAAAGAACTTGAGAGCCCATTCAAATCTCTATAAATAGAGAGTTTCAACCTAAGATTTTAAAAAAAAAATGACCTTATTTTTTATTTTATTTTTTTACTTATTCTCGGTGAGTTGACCCCCAAATCATTACCAAGATATTATCCGAATTAATATTCGAGTCTAGTTTAATAATTATAATAATTTAAGTTATGATATGATGGTATCCTGTAGGGTTTAATATATATTGTCATTGAAATACATGAATTTGTTTTTATCAAAATCATTGGAAGTTTTTTTCCTTCAAAATATGGATTTTAAATATGAGCTGGGCATCATTCTTTTAATAAAATCCAGCTCATTTTTTTTAACAAGTTCCTTGCCAACTCATTTTTAGAGAATTTGTACTGTTTGGAATATATAATTATATGAACTCTCATTAGTCAACTGCGGGGATAATTATTATAAAATCTTTGATTTTGATCTGATGATCATTGTAGGCCTTGACCCATATTGTCTGGCCTAAAACCCCAATCATTAGGCCCAATTATACAATGATGACTATAGGCCCAACCACAATGTTTTTGGGCTCCACCCAATCATTAGGCCCGATTATCATAAAATCTTATGAGTTTTTATTTAGCAATAACGCTTGCAAGCCTAGACTGCATTGATCGGCCCAAGCTAACACCGGGCAAGTCCCGGTACGTTCAGTCACATAAATCATTAAGCCCAACCGTGCTTCATTGTGATGGCGCAAGCAAGCAATGGAACCGTGTTTCTCTGTGTTGTCAATTCTGTTTTAGCTAGTGTTTTATTTTTTTAATTAAAACATAATATTTTAGTTTTGAAGTGTTTTGGTATTTTATTTCAGGTGTATATATATGTATGTATGTATGTATATGTGTATATATATATATATATATATCGTGTTTCTCTGTGTTGTCAATTCTGGAAGTGTTTTGGTATTTTATTTCAGGGTATATATATATTAATTCAAAAAAAAATTAATTTAAATTTAAAAATAAAATTATTTAAAATTGTGAATTTAAATTTCAAATATAAGTAAAAAAATAAAAGTTGAACTGATATAAATCAACCAACTTGATGAGTTTAAATATAACATGAAAAATTGATAAAAATATAGTTTAACTGAAAAAAAATCAAGTTGATATTTTATAAAAATATTAAAACAACGATACATTGAATCAACTTGGGTCAACCCAGATTAACCTTTCAAATATATGACCTCCAATATAAGACTATAATAACTTTAAATACAATAAATCAAATCAAATTATAAAGTTCAATTTGTAATAAAATTGTTGTTGAATTATGAAATTGATAAAAAATAATCTAAAAAAGACACAATAAAATATTTTTTCTGAATAAAATTATTAATATATATAATATTACGAGAATGTCATCATTAATCTCACAGGATTACTATATTCTTTGATTGCTCTAAAATTTTAACATAATTTATATAAATATGTCAAGAGACTCCTCGTAAAATTATAAAGTTCAATTCATAATATAATTATTGTTGAATTATAAAATATAGAAAAAAATAATCTAAAAAGACACAATAAAATGATTTTTTTCTGAATAAAATTATGAATATGTATAATATTACGAGAATGTCATCATTAATCTCGCAGGGTCACTATATTCTTTGATTGCTCTAAAATTTTAACATAATTTATATAAATATGTCAAGAGATTCCTCATAAAATTTCATTTTAATTTAACGGTCGGATCAAAAGATATGATTGATATTATAAAACTGTTAATTATTTAAAAAATAATATTTGACCAGAATAGAACAAAACTAGAATGTTCCAGCTAAAATTTTCAAAATGGGCTGGAATTTTAAGCAAGATATAATTTGCTCTAGTTTATTTTGTCTTTTAAATTAAAATAAAATATATCAGTCATTCTAAATAAAAAAAAATAAAATTGACAACATTGATTAGGATGACTCTTCCCGTTGTAGCCTATAAAGAAAACCTTTTTGTTTTGGTAAAAAATATATATTTTTGTCACCGTATTGTAAATAAAAAATATATATTTAAAAAATAATAAAAACAC
The DNA here is from genome assembly GCA_015731905.1 of Salix dunnii. NCBI lineage: Eukaryota > Viridiplantae > Streptophyta > Magnoliopsida > Malpighiales > Salicaceae > Salix > Salix dunnii. The sequence goes on along the minus strand of CM027667.1, from coordinate 9,183,875 downwards.
TATAAATAAAAATATTTTTCTAAACTAAATAGTAAATCTCATCTAATAAATCTGGAACTCTAATTTGGGGCTTAGTTAATTTAAAACACAGAACAAAGAAAGCGCGTAAATAATAGATCTCTTGAGTTAATTGGAAGCCTAAATAGACGTGTTTTTTTTTCCCAAGACGCCAGCATCACGACAAGATCTGTTGAAATCTACACGAACTCCCTCGAGAGAGACTTTTGAAAAAAAAAAATCAAAAGCTATTAATAGTAATACGTGGGCTATCTTTCACTGCATTTTATAAAAAATATATATTTCCAGTTTTTATTTTAAATTAAATATTTTAAATGAAAGTCCTCCGACACCGGTGCACTTAGCTAGTTAAAACTCTTCTTTTTCATGCCCTCTTCCATCTCCAGTAGCAAAACAGTGACACGCGGATTCTTTTTTCTTTATTGCCCGTCATACCCTGTCAAATCGACCGGTGGAGAGGAGGGCTAGAGGGTATATATACTTTTTATATTTGAACATTACCTAAAGAGCTAAAACAGCTCGGGTTCCCACTGTTCACACACATACAATTCACTGTGGACATGCAATTTGTTCCGGTGAAACGCGCGAGTTCGTCCACCCTATTTTTTTTTGTTTTTTCTGCTTTTGAACAGTGTTTTACCGTTTTTAGCCCTTATAATAGGACAAAAAACGGCTCTGGACTGAGGGTTAAAGAGGTAATTACAGAATGTCCGTATACGTGACGGTGGCCGTGTAAAGCCGGCTGGCCCGTTTCTCTCTCTCCTGCACGTAAAAGTGCAGGAGAGTCCCCCGAGTTATTCACTTCTACACTTCGGTCCCTTGAGTTTTAATTTAATTTATGGTACTAATTTTTGTTATAGAAGTTTTTATTTTGTTCGATTGGGTCCTTCGATTTAAGTTAATTGAATGTTAATGTTTCACTTCGGTCCTCCTACTTTTAATTTCCGAATTAAGTTTTAAAAAGTTAATTTATTCGGTACTTAAGTTTCAATTTTTTTGATTTTAACCTTTGATTGCAATTGAGAATATATTTGATTTTCATTTCAGCTCTTATACTTTTAATTGTTTTGTAATACCTGTATATTTAATTTTCACTTTAGCCCTTATACTTTTAATTTTTTATTTTAATCCCTGTATATTGAATTTTCATTTCAGCCCTTATATTTTTAAGTTTATTTTTATTGCTTTAACTGTAATAATAATAATTTTTTTAATTTTTATTTTTAACTTTTGTTCAACTTTTTAGCATTTTTTTAATCTTTCAGTTTTTTTCATTTCAGCCCTTATACTTTTAATTTTTTATTTTAATCCCTGTATATTTAATTTTCATTTCAACCCTTATACTTTTATTTTTTAATCCTTTTATTTCATAATATGAATTATTATTATTATTATTATTAATTATTTTTCCTCCTTATTCTTTTGTTAATATTTTTTATGTTTTTTTTCTCTGAATAATTTGATGATTTTTATTGCTTTAACTGTAATTTTATATTGTTTTATAATTTTTACAATAATAATTTTTATTTTTATTTCTTTTTGTTTAATATTTTGTTAATGTTTTTAAGATTTTTTTAATCTTTAATTTATGTTTGTTCCTTTCATTATTAACATGGTGATGACAATAATAATAACAATAATAATAATAGTAGTAGTAGTAGTAGTAGTAGTAGTAGTAGTAATAGTGGTAGTAATAGTGGTAATAATAGTAATAATTTAATTGTTTTTCTTGCTTATAATTTTTTTAATGTTTTTGAGTTTTTTCATGATAATTTAATAATTTTAATTGTTTTAATAATAAGAACAATATTAATTCTAGATTTTAAAACTTTGATTTTGCTATTGTTATAAGAGGGTGTGTTAAGCTATTTTATTATATAAAAATTAACATATAAAAATTATTATTATTATTATTTAAAGAGTTCGGAAAATCACTGTTCAAGAAGACTCAATGCACTGTTGATAATGTTAATAATAATAATAATAATAATAATAATAATAATTTAATTATTTTTCTTACTTGCTTCTTTGATAATGTTTTTTATTTTTTTTCTTCGGATTATTTTATAATTTTTATTTTTTTAGCAGTAATAGCAATGATAATTTTTATTTTTATTTTTATTTTATGTCTTTGTTTTATCTTTTGTTCAAGTTTCTAGCATTTTTTTAGTCTTTCATTTATTTTTGTTTCTTTCATAATAATAATAATAATAATAATAATAATAATAATAATTTAATTGTTTCTCTTACTTACTCTTTGGTTAATGTTTTTGAGTAGATAATTTTATAATTTGATAATTTTTATTATTTTAATAGTAAGAGCAATGATAATTTTAGATTTTTAAACTTTGATTTTGCTATTGTTATACTAGGGGGTGTTGAGCTATTTTATTATATTAAAATTCACATAAATAAATATTATATTGTTATTTGGATCCAGCAAATCTTATAAAAAAATTTTACTTAGCCCGTAGCATAGAACATATATTTTTAAAATTTTTCAAATTAAATGATTTTTTCAGCTAATAATTTTTTTTGTTTTATCATCTATTATAATTTTTTATGTGCTCTTTCTTTTATTGTTTTTTTAATTGGTTTTATTGTTATTATTTTCAAGTTAAATGAAATTTTTTTCCTGATAATTATGATGGTTTTTTTTTTTAAGTTATTATGATTTTTTTTCTATTCTTTATTCATCATTAACACAATAATAATAATTAATGTTTTGAGTGTTTTTTTTTTCGAGATAATTTGATAATTTTAATTATTTTTGCAATAATAGCAATAGTCATTTTGTATCTAACATTACTGGAGATCAAAGACAATTCAAAAAAAAAAAAATAGATAAATTTATCTATGTTATTTACAATTAAAAAATGATACAAATCATTTTTGTCTCGATTACACTGTTCATTTTAAACGGCAAACAAGTCATTATTATATGTTTTAATATTTATTGCATGTTATCGCCCAAAAATATATAAAGAGATAAAAAAAATGACCTCGGATTTTTTTAAGGAAAAAAATTAATATCAACATTCTTAAATACATTTAATATAATAATATAATGAATAAATCTTATAAAATAAAAAAAAAATTCGCTTTGAATTTTAATTTTGTGCTCTTTTGTTAAAGTTTATTTCTAAAAAAAAAATTGGATTTGTAATATTTAAGATCTAATATTACCCGGAAAAAAATACAAACACAATTATCTACAATTAAAAAACTATTATTAAATACATTTAATATAATAATATGATGAATAAATCTTATAAAATAAAAAAATTATTTATTTTGTGTTAAAGTTTATTCCTAAAAAATGTAATATTTAAGATCTTATTAAAAATACAACTAAAAAACACAAAAGGTATTTCTAGATTATTTAAATTAAAAAACAGTTTTGCAAATAAGTAATTTTATATTTATTTTTTAAAAACAAAATTTATTTAATATTAGAGGAAAAAAGGTAACTCATAAATTTACCTAGGTTATCTACAATTAAAAATATAAAAATCACTATCACACTATATAGTAAAACTAAGTATATGTGTTTAATATTTATTTAATATATAAAAATATATAGAGAAAAAAAAAAAAATATTAATATCGGTATTCTTAAATATATTTAATATAATAATATGATGAATAAATATTATAAAAAAATGGCTTTGAATTTAAATTGATATTTTAAACTCTCTTTTTTTCTTTTAAAAACTTTTTTTACATGTATTTTTTTTTAGTGTCCAATGTGTTTTTTGTTTTGTTTTTTTTTGATTTTTTTAACCAGATAATCCGTGACAACAAATTTCTAATAAATCATTTCACCTCCTTAGCAAATTTTCTAACAAATTTTATCAAAAGTTTTTTAGTAATAGCAATATTCAATCACATTTTGGTTGAAAAAAACTATTTTTAATATATTTTATCAATTACAATTATACTAATTAAATATGAAAATAATAAGATACAATATTTATAAAATCAATTAATTTTTTATACAGATAAAAAACCCCAGCGAAGCGGGCAAATCGGCTCGTTATAACTAGTTCTTAAGGAAATATATTTTTTAAATGCATCGAACGATACTAATAAGATTATTTGGAAAAATATATTAAACTAAGCCCATCAGAGGACATCTTTATATATATATATATACACTAGATAATGCCCCCGCGGCAAACATCTTTATATATATATATATACTAGATAATGCCCCCGCGCTTTGCCGCGGCACATAATATTTTTTTAAATGTAAAAAATATTAATTATATATATTTTTAAATTGTATTATAAATTTAATTAAAATGATAAATTTGTCCAGAAATCTTGTGAAGTTCAATTTTTTTTATCAAATATGTAAATTTTAAATCGTCATAAATGTATATGTTGAGTAGTTTTTAATGAAATAATCAATATTAATTTATTATCGTTATTAAAAAAATAAAAAGATCTGGATATTTGAATTATTATATTCATTGCATTAAGATTAATTAATTTTATAATTTAATTTAAATAGATGCATAGATACGAATAAAAAAATAATTATTCTCCAGTAATTAAAAAAAGAAACTAAATGAATTAATATCAAATAAAAATCTAGAAAATAAATTAATAAATATAAATAATTAATGTTTTATCGATAAAAAAACTGAACATATAAATTGAAAATTCATCCTCACATTATTGTCATTACTACTGTTATAAGAGTTAAAATTATTATCAACATTACTGTCAAAATAATAATAAAAATTAAATTGACTTGAACAATCATTAAAAAAAATAAAATATTTTTATAAGTAAACAATAAAAGATTAATAATTAAAATTATCATTATTATTGCGTAAATGGTAAAATCATAAAAATTATCTAATCCAAAGAGAAAATTAAAATAATAAAAAACAAAAAAGAAATAAAGGCAAAAAGCGAGTAATATTTATTATTCATATTATTATCAAGACAGTAAAAATTAGTAAATTATACTGAGAGAAAGAAATATAAACAAAATAGGAAGCACAAAAAAGCATTAAAATATTGTTATTATTATAATTCATAGTAATAATAATAATAATAATAATAATAATAATAATAATAATAATAATAATATGAAAGAGTAAATAAACAACAAAAGATTAATAAAAAAAATAAAAATAAAAATCATCATTGTTATTACTACGAAAAGAATAGATATTATAAATATAATATCTAGGAAAAAAAACTTAAAAAACATTAACAAAAAGTAAGCAAGAGAAACAATTAAATTATTATTATTAACTAATAAATAATTAAATTATTATTACTATTATTATTATTATTATTATTATTATTATTATTCTAGAAATAAAAAATTCAAAATCAAAGTTAAGAACACATCTATATATACATGAATAATAACAGGGATCATTATAGAAATAATAAGAAATCAAGGGATGAAAACAAAAAATTAAAAGTATAAGGGCGAAATATTAATTATGTTAGATTTTTTTATTATAACATAATGTTAGACAAAATAATAAATTGTATAAAATAATAAATAATTTTATCCATAAAAAGATGAATATATAAATTGAAAATATATCCTTGTGTTATTATCATTGTCATTATTATAACAATTAAAATTATTATCAATATTACTGTCAAAATAATCTCAATAATTAAATTATCCTGAAAAATCATAAAAAAAGCAAAAGATTTATGTATAAATAAGAAAAAAAAACATAAACACTAAAATTATCATGATCATTGTATAAATAGTCAAATAATAAAAATCATCCAAAAGTAATAAAAAACCAATCACTAAAATTATTATTACTATTGCGTAAATAGTAAAATCATAAAAATCATTTAATAAAAAAAATTAAAAATAACAGAAAACAAAAAAAAATAAAGGAAAAAAAGAAGCAATATTAATTTTAAAATGACTATCAATTTAAATTCAAATTTCAGGATTGAACCGATTTAAATAAAATCCAAAAAAAAAACTATAAAAAAAACTAAAAGTATAGATGTATAAATATGAATAAAAAATATACATTGTCTAAGAATTTATAAAAACAAACTAAATGAATTAATATAAAAAAACCATGCAATAATCAAATAAAAAAAATAGTTCTATCCACAAAAAGATGAATACATAAATTGAAAATCTATCTTTATGTTATTATTATAATCACTACTATAACAGTTAAAATTATTATCCACATTACTGTCAAAACAATCTCAATAATTAAATTGTCTTGAAAAATCATTAAAAAAAAGAAAAGATTTTTGTATGAAAAAGAAAAAAAAACTACTAAAATTATCATGATTACTGCATAAATAGTCAAATCATAAAAATCATCCAATTCAAAGAAAAAAAAGAAGAAGCAAAGAAAAAAAATAAACAAAGAGAAAAAAAGAGTAATATTAATAGTAAAATGATTATTATAATAGTTAAAATTATTCTTAATATTATTGTAAGAACAATTCAAATAATTAAATTGATTTGGAAAATCATTAAAAAAATCAAAAAAATTATATAAAAAACAATTAAAAAATAACAAATGAATTCATATCAAATATCAATAAAAAATAACAATAAAAAATAAATTAATATCAAATAAAAAATAAACATTATAAAAAAACCAAATGAATTAATACCAAAAAAACAATTAAAAGAATAAGGACCGAAATGAAAAATAATATATATATAATTAATTTTAATTCAAGGATAAAAAAAAATGGAGGACCAAAAATAAATAATGGTAATTGCTTTCATTTTATAAAAATCAGAAGAAAAGGGACTGAAATCAAACTTTGTATATATTATCAATTTCAATTGGAGGACCAAATTAAAGAAATCGAAACATCCGTACCGGAAAAATTGAAGGAATAAAAAATAAATCAAAAATCAAAAGTACAAGGACTGAAATAAAACTTTCTTATATAATAAGTTTTAATTGAATGGCACAATTGAAAATAAAAAACCTTTAATTTCAATAAATCAGTAAGAAAAACGAAATCAAAACATCAGGGACCAAAATGAACTTCTCTCCAATATCGGGGACCGCATCTGACTCTGCGGCAACAGGAGAGAGAAAAGCGACCGCCGACCAAAACCCGTCCGCCATCGCTCACCCGGACATATATGACCAGAATGCGCCGCGACGAAGAAGAGAGGGCGTCCCGGCGCCTCTTCTGGTGTGGCGGAAGCGAATTTTTGACGGCGGGAATAATCCACACGCGCTGCCTAAAAGGCGCGTTGATGCCGAACGCTACTGGCGCGTTCGGACGACGCGGCAACAGTTAAAACAGAAAAAATAATAAAATAATAGGTAATGACTGACTTACTCCTGGACCCACCTATATTTATGAAAAAACCGGGATGGAAAAGACGGAGGTAACCCTGGTTACTGTGCGCTATTTTGTCTTTATTGGGAGCTTTTTTCGTCTGTGCACTGTGCATATAAAGCGGAAAAACCGGTGATGCCCCTGGTTCCTGTGCACTATTTTGTTTTTTTTTCAGGGGTCTTTTTCGTTAATACACTGTTCGAACAAGGAAAATAATAATAATAAAAAAGCGGACGAACTCGCGTGACGCACGGACAAAAAATATATAGTGAACAGTGAAATGTGAGGGTGTGCACAGTAAATAAGTGTACAGGCAAAGAGGGACTGGTTTATATTATACGTAATACTAGTTTGATGGCCCGCACTTCGTTGCGGGCGGAGCAAAATTTTTTTACAATTGTTCAGATTAAAATATAATATTTCTACATGTAGGTTTGATATAATGAAACAAATCAAAATATCTTATTATAACACTAGTAACATCGAAGTATTAACTTCTAAAATTATCATCACTATTATTGTCAAAACAATAACAATTATAAAACTACCTCGAGAGGAATAAAAACAAAAACTCAAATTATTATGATTATTATTCTTAATATTAATATTATTATTGCATTAATAAAAAAAACAAAATTAAATCAAAGATTAAAAGAAGTTTAAAAACATTAACAAAATATCAAATAAAAAAATAATAAATATAATAAAACAAAAATAAAAATTATTACTTGAAAAAAAATCATTTTAGTTGAAAATTAAAAAAATTGATCGCACTACGTTGCGGGTTGAACAAACAATTTTTATGATTGTTGGGATTAAAGAAATTAATAGGATTTGTTGGTCTAAAATTAAAATTTAATATATATACAAAATATAATATAATAAAAAAAATTACCATGTCCTGTTATAAAAATAGCAAAATCAAAGTCTTAACATCTAAAATTATTATTGCTATTAGTGCCAAAACGATTAGAATTATCAAATTATTCTGAGAGAAAAAACACTCAAAAATATTAACAAAAGAGTAAGAAAGAAAAATAATTAAATTTATTATTATTATTATTATTATTATTATTACTGTGTTGATAATGAATAAAAAATCAGAAATAAATGAAAGACAAAAAAAATCCTAATAACTATAACAAAAGACCAGATAAAAAAATAAAATCAAAATTATCAGGAAAAAAAATTTAATCTAACTTGAAAATAAAAGAAAAAAACCAATAAAAACCTAAAAGAAAGAGCAAATAAAAAAATATAATAGATGACAAAACAAAAATAAAAATTATTAGATGAAAGAAATCATTTGATTTGAAAATTTTAAAAAATATATGTTCTACATTGCAGGCTAAGCAAATAATTTTTATAGGATTTGCTGAATCAAAATTAAAATATAATATTTATATATGTGAAATTTAATATAATAAAATAGCTCAACACACCCTATTATAAGAATAGCAAAATCAAAGTTTTAAAATCTAAAATTATCATTGCTTTTATTATTAAAACAATTAAAATTATCAATCTATATTGAAAAAAAATACTCAAAAACATTAACAAAAGAGTAAGTAAGAGAAACAATTAAATTATTATTATTATTATTATTATTATTAATATTATTATTATGTTAATAATAAAAGAAACAAAAATAAATGAAAGACTAAAAAAATCCTAGAAAATTCAACCAAAGATCAAACAAAAAAATAAAATGAAAATGAAAATTATCATTGGTATTACTGTTAAAAGAAAAAAAATCTATCAAATTATCCCGAGATGAATTTTTTTTTAAAAACATTAATAAAAGAGTGAGCAAGAAAAAAAATTAAATTATTATTATTATTATTATTATTATGTTAATAATGAAAAAAATAAAATACCAAAAAAACCATAAAAATCATTGTTCAAAAAACCATAAAAATCATTGTTCAAAAAACCATAAAACAAAAGGCACTGTTCAAAAAACCTAAAAATCATTGTTCAAATAAATAAATAAATAAATAAATAAAATAAAAAACAAAGAAAAAAAAAACACTACTGAAGTCCACAGTGTTTTCACTCACAATATACAGTGAATTCCTAAAAGAAGTCTAAAAGCATTAACAAAAGAGCAAATAAAAAAATAAAAGATAAAACAAAAATAAAAATTATTACCTGAAAAAAATCATTTAACTTGAAAATAATAAAAATTATCAAACTATACCAAGAAAAAAAACATCATCATTATTATTATTATAAAAGAATAAATAAATAAGTGAAAGATTAAAAAAATCGTAAAAACTTCAACAAAAAATGAAACAAAAAAATAAAATAAAATAAAAATTATTATTATTATTACCGTCAAAACAATAAAAATTATCATTGAAAAAACCTAAAAAACATCAACAAAGTAGTAAGCTAGAAAAACAATTAAATTATTATTATTATTTTTGGTGTTAATAATGAAAGGAAAAAAAATGAAAGACTAAAAAAATCCTAAAAATTTCAACAAAACATAAAAAAAAAATGAAAATAAAAATTTTCATTATTATAACTGTTAAAAGAAAAAAAAATTTATCAAATTATCGCGAGATGAAAAAAATATAAAAAAAATTAACAAAAGAGTGAGCAAGAAAAAAATATTAAATTATTGTTGTTATTATTATTATTATTATTATGTTAATAATAAAAAAATAAAATACTAAAAAATCCATAAAAATCACAGTTCAAAAACCATAAAAATCATGGTTCAAAAAACCATAAAAAAACAAAAAAAATTAAAAATTAAAAAAATAACTGTTCAAAAAACCTAAAAATAACTGTTCAAAAAAATAAAATAAAAAAGCGGAAAAAATATCACTGTTCAAATAAATAAATAAATAAATAAACAAAAAAAATACATTGAATTCCTAAAATAAGTCTAAAAACATTAACAAAAGAGCAGAAAAAAAAAGATAAAACAAAAACAAAAATTATTACCTGAAAAAAATCATTTCACTTGAAAATAATAAAAATTATCAAACTATACCGAGAAAAAAAACATCATCATTATTATTATTATAAAAGAATAAATAAATAAGTGAAAGATTAAAAAAATCGTAAAAACTTCAACAAAAGATCTCACAAAAAAATAAAATAAAAATAAAAATTATTATTGTTATTACCGTCAAAACAATAAAAATTATCAAATTATTATTGAAAAAACCTAAAAAGCATCAACAAAGGAGTAAGCTAGAAAAACAATTAAATTATTATTATTATTTTTTGTGTTAATAATGAAAGAAAAAAAATGAAAGACTAAAAAAATCCTAAAAATTTCAACAAAACATAAAAAAATATGAAAATAAAAATTATCAATGTTATAACTGTTAAAAGAAAAAAATTTATCAAATTATCCCGAGATAAAAAAATATAAAAAAACATTAACATAAGACTGAGTAAGAAAAAAAAATTAAATTATTATTAATAATAATAAAAAATAATATACTAAAAAAACCATAAAAATCACTGTTCAAAAAACCATAAAAATCATGGTTCAAAAAACCATAAAAAAAATAAAAAATAAAATAAATAACTATTCAAAAAACCTAAAAATCACAGTCCAAAAAAATAAAATAAAAAAACGAAAAAAAAAAATAAAAAACAAAAATCACTGTAAAAAAAAAAAAGAAAAAGAAAAACGAAAAAAAAAAAAAACTGTGCAAAAAAATTACTGTTCAAAAAAAAAATACTATTGAAATTCACAGTATTTTCACTCACACATTACATTACAGTGAAACACTGAACTCTTTTAGTTTATTGTTTAATATAATATATATATATATATATAGAGAGAGAGAGAGAGAGAGGTGTCTTTTCAATAGATGCCGACAGTCGCTATCTTGAAAAGGTTGAACGGAAACTTGTAGAAGAAAAAAGGTAGTCACTGGGCCTGCTGTAGGACCTGAACCTACGACCAGCTTGAGCTCTGGTCAATGAGTATCATGTGTGAAGTTTGAAGTCCGACTCAAAGGAACTGAAGAAGCCCCTTGGGGCATATAAAGAGCAATAAATAAAATGGTACAAATCATCATCTGATGAGGTTTTTATTTAACTGGATTTACAAGCTTCAGCAATCGACGTTTAGCTTGTTGGTGAAATGGCGTAAACTTGAATCTGTTTTAGGTTGATGTCATGAGAGCGCGTTAGGTGGCTAGCATTACGAGCGGCCGTAATCTCAGAAGCTCTGCCGAAGTTTCTTTTTTATGCTTGGAAGTTGAAACTTCGTGTAGCAATAATTACAACACAGCAGTTTCTGAGAATTTCAACATTTTTCTTATATAAAACCTCAGGCATGCAAATGACGGCATCAACAACATAGCATGCATTGTGCTTTATCTGGTTAGCTGTATCATCTATTTTTGCACTGGGAAATGAAGCTTGTTGCCTTACCAGTATTCTTGATTTTCTTTTTAGTTGCTGCTTTGGCTATGAACTTTTCATCTACTGTCTTTTTGTATCTCTTGCTCAACTTCTTAATCTGGGTCATCATCTTTTGGAGTTATAAGCCATGCAAAGAAGAACTCGAACTCTGGCCACCATTACTGCCTTCATGCGGAGATGCCAATGTTAACATAAAGGGTGAGAATGAGAGCAATTTTGAGAATGCTGAATCTTCATGTGATGTTGCTGGAGACACATATGTTAACATTAAGGGTGAGAATGGAAATAATGAGAAAGCCCGGGACAACAGCAATGGCGTAGACAATGATGATGAGAAACACAGTTGTTCTGATGGCTGTAATGAAGACGACAACAGCAATGGCGTAGACAATGATGATGAGAAACACAGTTGTTCTGATGGCTGTAATGAAGACGACAACAGCAATGGGAGTGCTGCTGAGATTGGTTGGCAAGATGTCGATGAACAGTTTGATGAGAATCTGAAGAAGAGAATTGACGACTTCATTGCCAAGGTTAATTATGGATGGAGGAAAGAGATGTCAAGGGACATATAAATAATCATCTTCATCACCAGTCGTGTTTTGTTTAAACAGGTATTAAAAACAGCTCGCCGAAGGAATTGTGAATACAGTAAATGGTTTTCTTAACTCTCGATACCCAGATTTTTGCGGGGGGGCAGCTCTGTTCGTCAAGTTTCCTTTTCGTACTTCTCTTCGATCGTTTTGCGTTGTTGATTCTCTTAATAAGACGACAATCAAACATGGCATGTATAATCGTGACGTGAAGTTGATAATATATACTCATATTTTCTTCTCTGTGTTATCGTCCAAAATGACTCCGGCTGAAGTGTGAATGAATGATCTAGCATCACAACTTAACACGGACAACTGTAGTCCAAATAGTGATTGTATTAAGAGTGTGATTGAGTTTGTATTTTAAAGTTATTTTAGTAAATAAATGTATTATAATAATATTTATTTTATTTTTTAAAAGTTATATTTGACATTAATATATTAAAATAATTTAAAAATATTATTTTTTAATTTAAAATATTTTTTTTTCAAAAACAGTTTTTAAAACACGGTCATAAACAAGTCAACCAAGCAAAACCCACCACAAGAATGTCCTGAATTCATAATAATTTAAACCAAGACACACACGAACGTTTTGTCAAGCCATCTTTGGAAGCCAGTAATCTCACTTGCCCAAAATGAAAGCAAATTTTTTTAATGTTATTATCACTATATGATGGCACTTCATAATCCTATAATATTCATTAATCAAACCTTCTTTTTTGTTTTTCAATTCCTGCTTTATGTATAGAGACCAAGTCTCTTTCCAACAAGATTATAAACAGCTTATCTGCGTCCACAATAAACCCAGTCCCTTCCAGCCTTCCCCACTTTATTCCCCCCGTTTTTGACAATTTCAGATAAATTTCACAAATAAAAACATAAAAAAATAAAACAGAGATTCTAAGGTACAAGAAACCTGATCAGGTGGTATACTTCAATTTGAATTTTAACCTCTCAACTCCTGACGCCAAAGCAAACATGGCAAACACGTCACGTAGCCTCTCTTGTTTTGCAGGGAGCTATACAGGGAGACATGTTTTGCTCCATTAGCAACTTAGAACGGATATTGCCTTGTAGATGTTTTGCTCCATTACCGAGAATTCTTTGATTTGCATTGTATGACAACCGCAAACAGGAATATTGATGAACTTTTCAAGTATGGATATGATGGTTCAATAAGTGTTTATGATATAAATACCATAAACGATCGAGAAGACTAATTATGGAGGCTTCTCGTAGGAATTCTGCTCTCTGAAGTCTGCAATTGCACTTCGTATCATTTCAGATACATGGGGTTGGACAAACATATCTGAGAGCTGTCCAAAATATGAATGATGAACTTTTGCGATGCCGGGAGCGAAGCATTCAAATTGATGATGAATTGTGCCATGCATGGGTATGTCACTACAATATAAACATGACAAAAGTCCTTCAGTAAGAGAGTTTCAGTCATGCTAGCTTACGGTATCTGTGTAGTTGGCTAGAAATAAATTGGTTTAATTTCAAGGAAGAGATTATTGATTGGAAATACAATTTTCAGTGCACTTGTTTAGAGGTCTAAGCATCCTTATTTGATCCAACAACTAAGCGCTCGTTAGTTTCGACTGTAAAATCTTTCTATGTATTATTGCATGATTTTATATAATTTTTTCTTTTCTCTTAATTTTGTATCTACAACTTTCGTTTTTCATGCCAGTTCGCTGTTAGCTTTATGGAACTAGATACAATTATTATTAAATCTTCTACTTATATATATATATATATAACCTTACTTTTGTTATTTCCTAAGCGAAATCACTTTTTTTATGCCTTTGTATTCTGTTTATTAACTATATAATAAATGACGTTGTGTTTTTAATGTGTTTTTTTTCACTATTTATTTAGACTCAGTTCACTTTTTATTACTACAGTAAAATTATCATTTTATCCCCAGGTCCAAAAATTTTTAGCTCCCTGGACTGAGGGGTATTTTTGAATTTTTCACGGTACACAGATGATATTTCCATATTTGTTGTATAGTGAAACGACGCAATTAGCCCCCCTAAATGACAAAACATGTCGCCAGCACTCGGGAGTATTTCCAAATTTTCACCCCTAAATTTTCACAATGCGTAATCCGCACGCACCAACAGTGTTCCGATCACACGCGTCTTTCAAGTGGCACGTGTGGTGTAATTTGTCATCGGAAAATGATCGTCTGCCGTCTCAGATGGTTCGCCGCCATGTGATCTTCCTTCACACGTGGTGCATGTAAGTCTAATAAGGTTGCTTGATCTTCGGTGGATGGTTTTTCTTCCCCCCTCTCTATTCTCTCTCCTGCTGCTAGTGAATTATAAGACAGTCCCTTATATTTGTATGTATTTCATTTCGGCCCCTAATATTTAGATTTTATTTTTATTATTGATTTTTCAATGGAACTTTAGATTTTTTTCAATTATGCCCTTGAATTGAAATTGAATATATATGGCAAGTTTCATTTCAGTCATTCATCTTTTGATTTTTAATTTCTTTTTGGTTCCTTTAACAATTTTGGTATGCAAGTTTGAATTTATTGTAAATTTATCCCCAAATTAAAATTAGTCATATATATTACTTTTTATTTCGGTCCTTATTATTTTAAATAGTTCAATAATTATACTATATTGATTTTTTAAAATCCTTTTATTGTTTTTTTGTCCCAAAATTTTGATTTGTTTAATTTTTATCCTTCAATTGGATGGAATTATATATTTTATTTTTCATTTTGTCACTTATTCTTTTAAATTTTTTTTATTAATTCATTTGGTTTTTTTGTTCTTCTTTGACAACTTTTATTTTTTGTCCATATTTATACATTTGTGCTTTTAGATTTTATTTTTATTTTTTATCATTTTATTTTTTGTTAGGGTTTTCATTTTGGCATTTATTCTTTTTTTTATTTGGTATTGATTCCTTTCTTTTTTTAATTTTATTTTTCTTGGACAGTGTTTCTTTTTTGTCCGTCTACATTTATTTATATTTTTGGTTTTTATTTTTATTTTTTATTATTTTACTTTTTATTGACGTTTTATTTTTATTCAGTTCAATTATAAGATTTTAATTTATGTTGGTAATCATTTCAAAATTAATATTTCTCCATTTTTCTCTTTTTTTTCTTTTTTTTTTGTTTTCTGTTATTTTTATCTGATTTTTAGATCAGATAATTTTATGATTTTATTGTTTACACAACAATAATGATAATTTTTGTGATTTTTTTGACATTTTTTTTAATTCTTTGGGACAGTTTAATCATTTTCACTATTTGGATAGTAATGTTGATAATAATTTTAACTGTTATAGTAATGATAATGACAGTAATGTGGTGAAGAATTTTCAATTTATGTTTTCTTCTTTTTAGAGATAGAAAATTAACTTTTATTTTAGTTATTTGATCAATGTAAGTTCTTTCACAATTTATATTTTATTTGTTGTGTTTAATTTAAATTGAATTGTAAAATGAACTAATTTGAATACAATGAATTTAATAATTTAGATATCCGAATCTTTTTATTTTTTTAATGATAATGATAATTTTATATTGGTTATTTCATTGAAACTTATTAAACAAATAAATTTATATCCATTTAAAATTCATATATTTTATAGAAAAGTTGCACTTCACAAGATTTTTACATAAATTTATTATTTTGTCCAAATTTATATTATAATAAAAAAAAATTACACATAATTAATATTTTTTTCTATTGAAAAAAATATAGTTCCATCCGTGACGATACACGGGTACCATGGCGAGTACAATAGAAAAAAAATATAAATTTGAGTAGAATCAGTGCAATATAATTATCCTCAAACCCTTTCTTAGAGTAGAATCAGTGAAATAGGATCATGTGCGTGTGAAGCCGTAATAAATATTGTTTTTATTTTTGTTTCACTGTGAATCTAGGGTTCATAAGATCTTTTCGGAATCAGAACCTACCATAGAATTCAAATAGAGGTGCTCAGGAGAAGCAAGAAATCCAGTGGGTTCTTTAAGACATTTATATTGGAGATCTAACTCGAGAATTCTCAATGTTTTGGAGCCTAACATCCACCTAGGCAACTCCAAAGGTTGAGTTTTTCTCCGACCCAAAAGATGGTTCATCTAAGCTAGAATTCGCCCCGGAGAATGGATCTTCTTCAGCTATTCCGACCTCAAAGTTAAGCTCCTGAACCTGACAATTCACAGCAACACCGATCCATTTATCAATAAGATTTAATTCAATATCACAGTTAGAAACAAAGTATCGCCAACCCATTTCGCTGGCTCAGCAATCTTTCCACATGATCATTAAATTGCTCACTCAAATGTGATCAGGGACCATTTATGAACACTTTGTTATAAACTTAAGATATGGGCTAGAGATGGACAATTGTCTACACCATTTTCATGTTGCTACAGTTCGAGCTTTGCCATTCATCTCAAGGAAGGAAAAAACAAATCGTGATGAATCATGAGGTCTGGCAGATTAGATAATCGAACCAACACCGCAGCATTACTGCATTGCTTTCCGACCTCGTCCCGTGACTGAATCCTTACGCTCAAAAGTCATCTACTACAGATGTTAGAAACTGCCTCATCGGAGATGTTGATTCCATCTTCAGAACCGTTGAAGATGGAATTAACACAACTATAAATAAATAACATATGACAAATATACAAAAGCAATAGGCATAATCAAAAAACAAAGCTGAGATAGAGATTTCAGCTTGGAGTATTGCAATTCTCTCAGCACACTCCCTAATCAGATTTTCTTGTTTTGTTTCTGATGGCAACACTTTTAAGGAGATGATTAATTGGATAATGCTCAAGAGATGGGGGATCTAATTGAAAATTATTCAACACTTTTAGTAATTTTTTTTATTTCGTTAAAAAAATGTGTGCATGTGAAAGAGATAACACTTCCAATTTATGGTTAGGGTGGTTATTTTTGTATTTTATATATATAAAAAATACATTTTAAAATTTTATTTAATCATTACGAGTTTGTGAGCTCATACATCTAATTGAAAAAAGATATTAACAAACTTTATTATATTTTTTTTCAAAATACACACATTTATTTATTATTATCTTATAAAAAATTGAGAAGATACATTCATGAAGCATGATCCTTGAAGCAAACCATGGCCAACACCCCCACTCCCCAGCATGAGCGAATCCAGACTCCAGAGAGTTAGAATTTTAATTTATTCTTAAAAGTTTATGTACTATATAAATAATAAATAAATTCTTATCCTAATAATTAGAAGACGGGTATTTCTTAAGGAATTAAAATTCAAGATTTTCTTACGCTATTATTGAAATTGTTGAATAAAATTCAAGAATAACTTGAATTATTGAATTAAAAAACTCTGATATTCATAAAAAAAAAAAAAAAAACTAGTTAACCCAAAAACTTAAATTATTGAATAAAATTCAAGAGTAATTTTATACTATTCTCTAATATAAACATATTCGAAAGCAATGCACTGCATGCTTCTTCTTTTGTGTTGCATAGCCATGATGTGCCTTCTACTCGCTCTCTGATGCCCATTGCTGTAAATCGACTAACTCAAGCATGCGTATAATTTCTGTCCCCCCGTACAAATTGAAAAAACCATCTCAGCAGATGAACTATCTTCTACTTCTGATATAATATTTTGGCCACAGCAGATAAAACTAATGGCTTGCAGGGTCGTTGTTTCCCATGTCAGAAGCTCAGCTCCCGGACGAGGAGGAAGCCCTTATAATCTGCTAATTACAGCAACACTAAAAGCAGCCTAGAGTTAGCTAGGTGTGTGCGATGTTCTTCTGTTCGAAGAACACAAACCATTGAAATATGGAAGTTAATCTGTTTAGGGCTTAGGAGAAGATGAATGATAGGGATGGTAGGTTAGAAACAGGTCACCAATTGACAATCATGCATTTCTACGAAGACCCCATCACACCCACCCTATTCTCCTGAATTGGCTCTTGGCCTTTCGTATACATTCTGTCCTGTATTGTGCTATGCTTATTCAACGACTCAAGCTTGTTCAAGATAACCAAACACGCGGATAACCCTTTGATCTCATGAGTACGCGTAGATACTTTCCAGCGCAATGCCAGGATTTGCATGTGAGGGGTCGGTGAACTTCGCTGTGGTTTGATATCATCATCAATTGATTATTTAATGGATTAAGAAATATTTCTTTTGTTAGCTTCGAAATGCAAGATGTAAACCAGTTCAGAGAAATACATAAACAAGAAAGAAGGAAGTTAGAGTTTCATTGATAATTCATACTCCATAATGCAATCGAATGCTCGAGAAAAATTAATTTAATCTAAATATAAAGAGAATATATGTAGACTAAATAAAAGAAGAATGAAAAAAAAACTATTTTATCCTTAATAAATAATAAAATAAAACAACGCTATATTTCACGACACAAGTAAACTAATTCTTCCTCGACAAATGGGCCTCTAATTTCATAGCAAGAAGCATTTGCAAGCAATGTACGGTTTTTTAGCTAGCAAAGTCAAAACCTATCATTGGCTATACCTGGATTATAGTTTATTAAGATTCAATATTGCCAGTTCCTATATAAGGCTGATAGATGCATGAGTTATTAATGTATCCTAACATATATCAATCTACAACAGGAAATTAAAGATGGGCCGGTGCTTGAAAGTTTCAGAAGGGAGGTCCTCACCGAAGAGAGATTTTCGAGCATTTAGAGGTCGAAGTCATCGAAGTCTGAAGAGCAATTTGTTGGAATCCGATGCACAAGTAAAAGGTGGAGGTGTTGTTTCACACACCAATGAAAATGGAATTGTGAGGATGAAGTTGGTGGTGAGGAAGCAAGATTTAAAGCAAGTGTTAGAGCTGATGAGAGGTTGCGAGAGCAATACTAATCAATCTTTGCCTCTCGAACAGCGACTGAGAAAGCATCTTTCACGATTCAATGCAGCAATGGGGAGTTGTCGGCGTTCCTGGACTCCTGCACTCCAAAGTATTCCTGAAGAGCTCTTATATTAACTGACATGCTAACATCCAGAAAGGTTTCTCCTTACAATTAAGATGTAATCAATCCTGTTTGTTTCTTCCATTCTGTTGCCAGCTCCATGTATAAAAACGTTTATTGCGCTATTGTTAAATCCAAGTTTTGTTGAATTAATATATTGCTTGTTAAGACAAAAAAAATCACTGAAGAATGGGGAATTCGACAGAGAAAGATGGAAGAAAATAAGAAGTAAGCATCAATGGTGAGAATTCGACAGCAAAAAACCTGTGAATTCCTACCCATTCTTGCTTCAATATGGAAGGAATTCTGATAAAAAAAAATAGATCCTGTTAGGAAAAACAAGGATACAAGATTACAAGGTAATGTATCCTCATGTAAAATGAAGATAGGAAATCAAAAGATTTTAACGATTTTCCTCAATGGCGGCTAATCTTTGAGGTTTTCCTTCTTATTTTGAGCTACATGATTGTATGATATTTTCCTTCCTGGTTCAGAACTGACCGCCATCTCATTATACAGCAACTAAAAAACAACTTTGATCAGTAGATCAATGCCGTCTTTGCTTGTCACGGCAGCCCATGCTTCCACACTTGCATTTGAATGCTTTGATCGGATGATATTTGTCATCAAACTGAATACCATAATCCTGCAATAATAAACATTCATTAATCCTGCAATATATAATTTCAAGTCAGCAGATGCCACATAAATTTGTTCTGTCTACTGAACAAAGCATATTATATAAGATGGGGCGAAATTTTACCCATGTCAACTCTTCCATCGGCTCAGTATCTCTAGTTGTGAAAAAAGCAAGCTGCATGATAAGTAGAAAAAATAAACAATTGAGTCCTTACATCCACGGAATTGAAGATATGATTCTATTTTACTGAGAAAAACAAAAACAGTAGTTTGCATTTAGTTACTGTCACGAGACAGAAAAGAAGAGACGAGATGGTGGGGGAAAAAGAGACTTGTCCTCTTGTATCTCCTGTTTTACAAGAATAGAATTGAAATTCACTTTAAAATTGTCACCAAAAAAAAAATTTATTTCAAGTTTTTATCTTCGTCCCTTCAAATAAGCATGTTTGTCTCTTCTTTATCTGTCTCTTCATGATGTCATGAGACACTAGCTAAACGCAACTCAGGCTTGAGAATCTAAAGCTTCATACTCTGTAATAGTGATGATCCGGAGTCTCCACTTCCACCGGAATCTCAATCAAGTTGGAATCATGACATCTGACCAAAAAAAAGTATAATTAAGATATCCACACTCATGCATGATCAAAAGACTTGGCTCGTAAAATTTTTCTTTATCGAGTAGAGGCAAGGTAGGACAGTGTCAGGAGGGCTATGGAAGCACCTGTGATTGATAAACCTGCCAATATTTCCAAATTCTGTTGCATCCAGGCAAAGGGCCTCTTCATCTTCCAGTATCCTTTCAGAGCCCCAGTCTGCATCCAGCAGCACTGGATAAGTATGCCTCTCCTTTTTAGCAGCCCTTTCAATGTTTCGCTCGTACAGTTCTTGATTCGTCACAATTTCGCCTACATACTCACAAATGAAAGTGCCCTTCTTCAAGGCATTCGCAGAACGAACACCCCACCCTTTCCCTTCAGGTGCTGCATAAATCTAGATAATACATAACTTGGTAGTTAATACACAAAAAGATGCCATGCAGAAAAAAGAACACAAATATATATTAAATGGCTTCTAAATGAGCATGCTGAAGTATCAAACAGGAATTTAATCTGACCTGCAAAGCTACTTGTATCCCTCTTTGGACAACACGATTTCCACATTTCTTGCTGCATCCGCATTTACTCCAGCACTCTTTTATAAATTTCCTAGTTAAATGGCCCTTGCATCGTTTTATTTTCCCATATCTCTGTTGCGGTTCATTTTGCAGGGGGCAGATTTCACAGTAGTAGAAGTGTTTTCTTTGAGGATCCGAAGACACGGAAATGGCTTCATCCAGAAATTCTTCCTTCAGCAATCCCTTCTGCGTGTAAACAAACTCGCCACCAGTTTCCGCAGCACATGCGCAAGGCAAGTCGGAGGATAGACAATCTCCGAGACATTGCGCACAGCAGTTTTCTTCTGATATTCGAGCAAGAGAAAAATCAACATGGCCATCTTGGTATACCATGTTATTTTTTATGTAGATAAAATCTGGCAACTCTAGTGTGCTGCTTTCATTCACTAGGGGAATTGGTATATTATCTTCACCACGAGATATATCTTTGAGATAAATGGGGTAATTCTTTTGAAGAACACCCTCCATCATCCGTGTTTCTAAAGATTGTGGGTCTTGTAGAACCTTATTCGGCTCCATTGCAGAGTTGTCTTCGTTATCATCTGTTACAGCATCTTTTCCTTCAGATTGCTTTGATTTATCACAAATCTTGATCCCAGTTTCACAGCTAGAACCGTTCTCCATCTCCAAGAAGAACTGGCACACCTTTTCCATCAACTTCACCAAAGAGAAATCAGGATTCTTGATTCCATATGTTTTGCGGCATTCATCTTCCACCACTTCTAGAACTGCATCCAAACAACGTTGTCTGAAATAAGAATTTCCAGAAGAATTACAAATTAAGGAGACCTTCACTTCTGCATCGACTGATGATGCAATATCGAACCGTGATGAATTGGAAACACCTTCATGTACCCTATCCTCCATATCTTTATCCTTCAGAAAATTTGATCTTGTAGTAAATTCTGGACTCTTTCCTTTACCCTGAGCTGGTGGACTAGAATGCAAAATTTTAGCTTTTTTGTTAGCAAAGTTAACAGAACATAATGAAGCCTGGCCGAGCCGATGTCCGAAATTGTGATTCAAATTTGATTCCTCATTATTCTTCTTTGTTAGAGTATCAGCAAGTTCTTTAAAATTATCTTCTTCAATGATCTTCCAGTCATCTTTATACAATTTTACCGGTCTTTTCAGTGTTTCCTTAGCCTCTTCTTCCATGGATGCCTCTTCTATTTTCTCACTGTGACCACCAGTATTTCGTGCCATATCTAACCGAAAACTCAAAGCAATTTAATCTGGAACTAACTTCCTCTGGTCCTTCACCTTCAACAACAGGATTCAACATCAAAAACCTGCCATTGTCCATTAAAAAAAGAAGGAGAAATCATGTCGTAGGTGCAACATACTGTGAACTGTAAATAAATGCGAAAAGTGCAAGAAAAAATGCCTGCCTTCAAGGTACAATTAAGCTGAACGAACTATTTTAATTGAGTGAAAAAACCGGTGGAAAAAATAAAAATAATTTAACGCTAAACTCTAAATCTTTACGGGGCCGCAGAGAAATTATCGTAAACGAAATCAATTACAAAGGTTTGAACTTCATCACTCATCAAAGAAATCTGGCCGTTGAGAATAAAATTAAAGATTTATATCATCAATATTCTAAGAAAAAAAGATGGTTTATTTTCTCTTTTCAATTACTAATCTTATTGGAGGGAGGCCCTTGAAAAAGACCCTGGTGGGGTCAAGGGGTAATTCCTTCTCTAAAGACAGAACACAAAAGAAACCCTAACCTACTGTAAATTAAATACTAGGTTTGCTACAAAATACGAGGTTTAAAGACGTAAAAACCTGAACACTCAATTTCAAATCCCATCACAGTTCGTTGAAACTCTTACAGAATAGGAGATATTAATGAGTTTATAGCACCCTAATACTCTCGACAAAGATGCTTAAATATCTTTCATAATTAAAATATATGGAGAGAGAGAGAGGAGGAAGACTTGCCACTTGAAACAAAATCAAGTTTCTTCCTCTTTGTGCCTCTTGTGGCACAATTGTGTAGCCCTGTGCTGTGAGCTTCTCACATGTTACGCTCCAAGTTTCTCTCTTGATTTGAGTGTCATTCTGTTTACTTTGCATTTTTTTTTAGGGTTTTGAGTTTGTAAATTGAAATGGTTTTTAAAAGTATTTTTATTCAGAAATATATTAAAATAATATTTTTTTTTAGTATATCAAAATAATCTAAAAATATTAAAAATATTTTTTTTCAAAAATATTTTTGAGATATATCATCAAAAAAATATTTAATATTTTTGTCATCACGCCATGCTCCATAGAGAAATATCATGAGACTGCTAGATCCTTCGGAATTAAATT
Organism: Salix dunnii; assembly: GCA_015731905.1. Taxonomy (NCBI): domain Eukaryota; kingdom Viridiplantae; phylum Streptophyta; class Magnoliopsida; order Malpighiales; family Salicaceae; genus Salix; species Salix dunnii. The sequence goes on along the minus strand of CM027667.1, from coordinate 9,160,403 downwards.
CTATCTTTATTATATATAAAAGTGGAATTCACCCTGATAATTACTTATAAACCTCAACCTTGTACGAAGAACATAAGAGAATATAAATTATAAACATGTTGAATAGTAATTTCCTTGAATATCAAGGGAGTCCTGACACTATTTTGTAATTAAGGTTAATGGGCCATGTAACCAGTAGGGCTCATCTTGAAATTCCATACCACTCATAAATCTTGTAAGGCCCATTTTGTAGCCAGGCCCAGTTGACCCGTAATAAATAAAATAGAAAAGGAACCGAATAAAAGTCAACTATATATCGACTATAAAGCAGGATAGCATTGAGCACGTGAAATTTGATTTATTATTTTATTAATGAATATTTCTCTTCAATTAGTTTGTTTTTGAAAAATATGACAGCTCCTTGTACAAACTCAAAATCTAACCCTCAACATATTAGAAAACATAGAAATTTTAAACAAATTAGGAAAATTAAGATTATTAGATATATTATTGAAAATTAATATAAAAAAATAACTTAAGAGTCGAATTAACTTATTCTAAAAGATCTTTCGCATCGGTTTTCTCGAGTTGAGAAGAGCTAGTCCTCTAATTTAAGTATGGTTAATGATGTTTTATATATAAAAATTGTTGATAAAAGTATTAAAATAATATTTTATTATTATTTTTTAAAATTTGTTTATAACAGAGCACGTTGAAACAATATTAAAATATCAAAAATATGTAAAATAAAATAAAATAAAAATTCTTTTTTTTCCTTCAAAAATTCTATTTAAAGCCAATCAGCACGAAATTGTTCTTGCCTTGGTATTGGAATTGTCCAAACAAAAGTTAACTCTCTGTGTGCTCAGTTTTTCAGTTATAAACATCGCGCTCTGACTTCTCTAGCAGCATAATCAATCTTAACGTTAGGAGAAGATTTGACATAATATTATTACATATCATTTTAGTTTCTTGGTTCCGTGATTTTTTTCTTAGATCTGTATCTGCAGATGGCAAATGTAAGAAAAGCTCGAAGCATAAGTTAGAACATGGCTACTGCTGTTTGTCTCGATCGGCTACTGAATTGAATGTTCATGACAAGTTTGTTAATATTATTTCGATTATTATTTTATTTTTTTTATTATTACAAAACATTTTGATTTCAAAATATTTTAATTATTTTGAAATTGTAATATATATATAAACTTAAAAAACAATAAAATTAAATATAATTTTATTTTTTTTATAAGATTAAAGTTGATAACCATTTTATTTTTTTATAATATTTTTTTTTTATTTTTATATTTTCAAAACAATTTAGATCGATGATATCATGACAGTTCAGAATTAATTTACTTGTAAAGGCATGGTCACATCATACTGACAATGCAAAATTAATTTGCTTGTAAAGGCAGGAGACGCGCGGGGAAAAAAGATTTTACATGTGGTTGAAACGACACCTGAAGTGATTTATTTCGAGAATGGATCGGTATTTAAAAAATGAGATAAAAATAATATTATTTTATTTTAATTTTTTAAATATTTCGAATATTTAAAAAAGAAAAAAACAATACCAATAACCTTGTTTCAGAGGCTAATGAAGGCCTTGGTTCATTATTTCACCCTATGAAGTGGTTGGGAAAAAAATCTCAGTTTTATCATCACTGATGAAAAAAGTTTATGGTATGCCTGCTCAGGTACGGATGACTCGTTTATGAGAAAAAGACTGAAGACTTGGTAAGCACTTGCGTGAAAACCAAAACAAAAGGATTATTGCGGGAAAAAGCGAAGTGTTGCTGTTGATTATTGCTGCCGGTGCCTCGACTCAGAAAACTATATCGTCCAAACGAGAAGGATCCTTCATTTAACAAGGGGAAGAATGAAGTACGGACCTGCGAGAAAAAGATCGTGAAAGGATGGACAGGAAAAGGAGCTCCGAAAGCTAAGTAGAGAAAAGAGTTGAACAACAGAAACCCAAAATGATCTACTGGAAGGATGGGAGCAGAGACAGGGGGGAGGAGAAAAGGGAAAGAAGTAATAGGATATATAAAGGAAAATTTGAAAGCACAAACATGAAAGGGGATCAAAAACGAGAAAACCTTCCGCTTTCTCGCCCAGAACAGCCATGAGCAGCATGGTGGCCACACGCCTCGTATAGTACAGAGATACTTGAATTCAATTCAGATATATATATATATATATATATATATATATATAAGAGAAGTAATAAAGAAATTTGGGCTTGGGCGTATAGGATTCGTAGAGAACCGGACTGAAGACACCGGCAGTAATAATCAGCAAACAACACGAAGAACCTTGGCCCCAGTGTGCAGAATGCAGAGACGGACGGCCGGGTTGGTGAGGCACATGTTTGTGACACTGGATTACATCTAATGAAAGGACTCTCCACTTGCTCGTTCGTCCATGTGAGCTGCGACAAGCTGTCTGTTTCAACAACTCAGAGTAACTAAAGAACCCACCACATGGCAATCATCCAAATGAGTAGCTAGAACAACGAAGGACTCCTTAATGCAGATAATGTCATTTAACTTGTTGCCCTTGTAGCTTGTGGGTTGGGAAATTTTCTATGCTCTTATCATCGGATATTACAACTTCTTGTCTATAAAACATCGCTGTCTTTTTTTTTGGCATTTCTTGCATGACTTAACAGGCAATAAAGATCGAAAGCCAAACGAAAACACTCTCTCTCTCTCAGCATTTGGAGAAAAATAATATAATCAGGCTCTTGTAGTTCATCACCCGTGATAGAAATATTAAGCAAAGAAGAGTATACGAGGGAGAAAATGGGTGTTCTCAGAAACTCACCAAAAGCTTCTCCAAAAAAAAAATCGACCACCCTTCAACACCTCTTTGATTTGGAGGCCAGCAATAGCAATGGCACTGGGATTTACAGTCCCAAAAGTAGCAAGCAGTCTATCATTGAATCTGAATATGGAGAAATCTTGTCTATTTTGTCTCACTGTTGCTCCATCTTCACTTTCACTGATCCTTTGGAGTCTCCCTCGGAACAAGATTTCAAGCGATTAAAGCTCTTCCAGCTTCTTTCTTTCATGAAGAAATCCAAAAAGCCCCTTCCTGAAGAAATTATACGCCCTCTTGTGTCTATGCTATCTGCAAACCTTTTCAGGCCTCTCCCGCCATCTGCCAAACGAACCGTCGTCTATGAATTACCTGAGGATGAAGACCTCTTTTCCACTCTCTCGCCTGCTTGGCCACACCTGCAAATAGTTTACGAAATTCTGCTTCGAATAGTCCTCAATAATGATCCCAAAGTTCTCCGTGGTTATGTTGATGAACGTTTCCTTGTCAACCTTCTGTCCCTCTTTCAGTCCGAAGACCGAAGAGAACGCGACAGTCTGAAGAATGTTTACCACCGTATATATTCCAAGTTCACCTTCTACAGGGAAATCATGAGGAAATCTATGAATGATGTTTTCTTGTACTATATTTTCGATTCAGAGAAGCATTCTGGGATTGGTGAGCTGCTTGAGATATGGGGGAGCATCATCAATGGTTTTACTGTCCCGCTGAGAGAAGAGCACAAGTTGTTCTTGATGAGAGTGCTTATTCCTTTGCACAAGGCCAAGGGGATGCAAGTTTACCATAGACAGCTGGCTTATTGTGTTAATCAATTTGTGCAGAAGGAACCGATGCTTGGTGGGACTGCTGTTAGAGGGATCTTGAAGTATTGGCCTGCCACAAATTGTCAGAAAGAAGTTCTGTTCATTGATGAATTGGAGGAACTGGTGGAGAATATAGATCCTGATCAATATAGAAAGTTAGCTTTGGTTATATGTACCCAAATTTCGAGATGCTTGAACAGTTTGAACTCACAGGTAAGCTAATTATGATCCATGATACATCCTCACAAGAATTCCTTGTTAGTTTCTAGGCCACTTGATTTGGGATTTCAACCTTCCCTTGCACACATTCTCTAATCACAATTCATGAGAGAAAGGAAAATGATTCAGTACCTTTATAAAAAAAACTGTTCTTTGGATTCGTGAAACAGTAACTCATGCTCTAGTGGTTCCTGAAGGCTCCTTTTCCTCCCAGGGAAAAGGTCCTTAAAGTGGCCACAAGATATACAATCGGGCCTCGCAAAACCTCCCATTTTGTTTGATGATGTTATGAGGTAACCCGTTAGTTAAGTTTAACTGTATTGTGTACAAGCGGATCTTGTAAACACAATTCAGGGTCTTGAGGTTTTTGTGCGTCTGCTACACAGCTGCAAGCAGCTATCCTCTGGAGGCTTCTTTTATTTTCTGTCCCTCCTTTTTCCCTTTATGGATGTCATTAAGGTTTAATTATTAAGATAATAATACCCTAATTAATGCCTAAATAACTTGAAATTCAGGTTGCAGAACGTGCACTATACGTGTGGAACAATGAACAATTTGTGAAGATGGCATCATCAATGTTGGAAGAGGTGTTTCCTGTGGTAGTAGAAGGCGTAGAAAAGAACCTGAAGTGGCACTGGAGCAAGAGTGTAAAACAACTGACAGAAAATGTGAAGACAATGATAGAAGAAATGGATCCAGATTTATATGACAAGTGCCTGAAAGAAATAGCCCACAAAGAGTACTTGGCTGACCAAGAAGATATCAAGAGGAAAGAAAACTGGGAAAGGCTAGAGTTGGCAGCAGCCAAAAATCATCAGTTATTCCAGCCACAAAAACGTATATATGCATCATGTATCTGAGCAAAGAATCTGACTCTTTGCTGGCAATTGGTATTCAAAAATTATCTGACACAACTATACAAGCTAGGTTATAAAACAAGATTTTCAATATGAGTCCAACAGGTCACGTGTTCCAGGCCGTTCACCCACCATATGGGAACACCAAATAGCCTAAATCCATGTTGACTTGGTGGTGAATAATATGAAAAGTGGAGATGATCATATAATTATAGTCTAAGTCATCACAATTACAAAAGCCATATTAGGGACTTGCTGGTATCAAATGGTGTACCCTGATTTGGCTTTGTGGTTTAGTATTGTGATGGAGATTATTTTTTATGTAAAAAATATATTAAAATTATTTTTTAATTTTATTTTTAACATCAAAACTAAAAAAATACAAACAAAACATTAAGTCAATATTATTTCCAAGTGAAATGTATTTTTTAAATGCACCCACATAAGTATAAACTCCTACACTCTTGAACGCTTATAAATTAGCAAGACTAACCTCAAATAAATAATATAAGTTTGTGTATTTATTTCAAATCAAATTGTTTGAAATTCAGATATTATTTTATTTATTAATAGCGGAGAAATTGATATGTTACTTGATCACACATTTTTGAGAATTTATTTTTCATTATTTATGGTAATTTTCTACTTTGATTAGCAGGATTGAGAGTACTATGACGCTATAAAACTTTGGAGAAAAAAGAGGGGGGGGGAGGCAAACCATGGCGAGCTCATTAAGCAGCTAACACAATTCTCATCGGTATCAACAAATTAGCTGCATCGCAATCCTCCATGAAAGCAAACAAAATGGAAAAGATTCCCTCCACAAGGCTAGTTAAATTCAATGAATTTGACCGTCTAAAGACGGCCATCCTTAAAATTTATACCATTTGATTTCCTAATGGAAGGACCTTTCTCGATCAGAAAATAATGGACATCAAATTATATTAGCCCCCTCGGTTCCCATTTTTTTGGACCAAAATTTCACACAAAAATAATATATTGGCCCAAAAGGTGATGATTAGTAAAATGTCACAGCTCAAGAACAATCTAAGCAGCAGCAAATTTGTAGCATCTCCTTCACTCTGCAGCTGCTGGGTTTAACATGGACAGGGCAACATCTTGCCAACTCCTCGTTTTCTTAAAGCCTGAACTGTACCCTCCAATCGTAGGTACTGACACAGCTTTTATTGGGTTCGATTTATTATCTCGTAATTCAATGTTGAACACATTGTTTAAACTATTTATTACGTCTCTGTGTCTGAAAGAAAGCATCCATGACATAGCCCGTAATATAAAATATCGTAAGGGATACCTGAATAGAAAAAAAGAAAGGAATATTGTTTCGTTAGAGCTTGAATGAGTTAAACTTTTAGTCATATAGAAAGTGTACTAGTTACAAATTTCAATCTTCGATGAGAATGTTGTGTTTTTGTTTGAATTTTGGTAATTAATTCTTGTTTTCTCATTGACCCTTTTGATATTTTAGCAAGATATCAAGACAGTATTTTGATATAAATGAAGGATGCAATGAGCGTTCGTTAAGTGAATGGTGTTTAATTTTTCTTCCAAGGGCTTTGAAATCTTTGTTTGTATTTCGGGCTGAGCAACCTAGCCAGCTGAGGTGCACGAGAATGGCCTGGTTTCCAAAGCACGGTATGTAGCCTTTCAGTGGTAGAATCGTAATTAATTTGAAACAAAGCTGATCGATACCACCGATATACGTATAACCAGCCGCGGATTTTTAATCTGGATGGTCATCGTCTTTCGTACAATTCTAGTCATAAGTTTGGATGTTCCGAGTTAAAAACCAATTCAATTTGAAGATTCTTAGATTTTCTCGTTGATCTTGTGCAGCTGAGAACTGCTATGCTCGCTCTTTGTTCTTGTGGCGCTGCTGATTGTTGCCCTGTCTTCAGTTGACTCCGTTCTATGCTGTGTTTGCTTTGCTTCAAAGGAAAACCCCTGATCTCCAAAAGCGCTTGCTTTCCACCCCGACCAAGCTCCATTTTGGCCAAAAATACCCAAGGATGCTGGACCATTTGACCGTTTTTCTCCTTGGGAGGATAGGTTTGTATTATTTCGTCCGTGTAAATTGTATTTAGCCATCAGTTTTCTGAATTGAATGTGCGAATGCATGCTTTGTACCTGTGGCAACATCTCGTACAGAGCCAATGGCTTCCATTTGCTTTTGAACCCAAGAACTTGGTGCATTTATTTGTACACTAGAAACGTTTTTTGTCTGACATCCACCAGTTTTGGCGGTTTTATGCTTCCTGTTATCTTCCCCTGCCCCTCACAATAGAACGCAGTAGCAGAGATCGGAGTTCTAGCATGACCAAACAGAATTGCGAGCGAGCAATGGAGCACAGTCCAATGCAAGTTTACTACCCAGCAAAGCATAGGCTGATACCAGAAATAACACATTCTCGAACCAGAGAGGAAAACTTTATTATATGATCAAGGTAAACAATAATTTCTGATTTAAGAGCAAATTGGGTTTAGTTACAATCAAATTCTTCAAAAGGGTGGAATTTGACAGGATACACCACTGCCCACACAAGTCAAATCTCAAATCTCTCGAGGAAACAGGAATCGCTGAATCCATTCCCCTATTTTTGTTGCTAACTTTGGAGAAGATTACGTGGCGCGGGAAACTTCTAACAGTTGGGGTACGATGTCAAAACCCCTTGTACCAAAAGAAAACGTGTGGAAATCACACAGAAACCTATCCCGCTGAAACTGAAAAAATACATAAATAATCCAGACCGGAAAAGGAAGAGAAGTAATCGAAGCTCGAGGTCCTTGCTTTTAACCATCTGGACCACTATCTAAAAGCTTGGAAAACCGCACCCCTTTACACCATTCCCATACCCCCAATTGATAGTTTTTCTATAACCAAAAATTGTCTGGACGCAACCAATCTGTTCAAGGTTGACGAGGATCACCTTCAAGCTTCTAGGAAATATGGCAACACCGATGCTTTGTCTGAAAAAAACCATGACGACATCCTGGTCCGTGCCTTAAATAATAACTCACAGCCTCATAGGAAAATGCACAAAATGATCATGAGTAATGCAGGCGTTTGGCTCAAAAGAGCCACACGTGCTGAAGATGAGTTCCGGCAAAAAAGATCACAGTAGGATTACACTCGATATTTCAAAAGTTTTTCCTTCACCGGGGGCTCCAATGCAGACATGTACTGGTCCCATGCTCCATTCCTGAGCATCTGTAATCACATTCATTGTCAAACAAGAATGCATATGTTGCCAATATGTATTATTATAACAGGAAATGAATTTATATTAACCAGGAACACATCGATATAAAAGAAGATCCCCTTTGTGTATTGGAAATTCTACCCTGAGAAGTTCTTGAAGACACATCCAAAGAACAGGATAGAATAAATGATTTAAACTACTCCTTGGAAGAAATAATTCCAAAACAGATCCGTTTTAATTTAGGTTTTAAGTTCTTTTCATTCTCCTTTCTATTTTCCTAGTGAAGGAGGGGAAGGGAAGGAGATAGTAGGGTTCTTTTTCCATTTTAATTTTGCCTGCACAAATTTGCGAGCTTCATATCCTCCTCAGAAAAAACCATCTGAAAAGGGATTTTTAATATAATTTTTATTAAAAAATCATATAGCTTGCACCGTATTTCCAAGGGTTATCAATATCATCTGCAAAATACTTGACTCCGGCGACATTGAAACATGGCCAGAATTTATGAGGTAAATCACATCAAACAAGTGAAATGTATTTCTGACCTGTTTATAACCATGCAACACCTGGCAAACTTCATTATGTAGCTCTTCACTTCTTATTTCCTACACAAATAGGATTCCAGACAATAAGATATGAAATCATTGCAAAAAAATTACTCATAAGATACAAGCAGCAACACCATCCTTACATGCCAGCTTGCGATCGCTTTGCACATGAATACAAGTGAACTTAGAGCTCCAGAAGGATTTTTTCTGACCTGAGATGTTCAGAACACCCAACCATAAGCTTAAATATGCATCCGATTCTAATAATAAAAAATCATGAGTAAATGAATACCATTGCACATAGACCTCGGAAGGCATCCTCCTTCTCAATATCATCATGTATCCTGTCAAATGCTAATCCTTTGTCAATTTTATGATTGCAAGAAACGTTCCATGAACAGAGATGAAGATGGACTAAAACTTACATGGACAAAGCAATGCACCATGATTGCATGAAATGCTCCATGTGTGGTGATAAAATCTCAGGACAAACCCATGCAAGCCTCCCAAGTGTGATCGCACTATTTTCTACTAGTGACTTGTTGTTCAGTTCCTGCTCAGCACCAGAAATCATATCATAAATATCATGAAGCAAAACAAATGCCAAATGATAACAAGGAGACCATTACCTCTGAATGTTGGAGAATTGGAACCAAGCATGACATGACAGTGATAGCAATAGGAGAGATTTCTTGATGAACCTTACATTGTAAGAAGCACAAAATCAAAAGTTGTGTCACCATTAATAAAAAATGAAAACAAACAAGAAGAGAGCTGAACAGCTAGTCTCATTATATCAATGCAAGTGCATTTTATGTCCTTAGGTTCACCCAATATTCTGTCTATTTCCCAACTGGGTCTTAAATTTTGCAAGTTGTGGCATGCAGATGAAAAATGAGGATGAGGCAGGAAAAAAAGTGATAACAAATTGCTGAATTCATTATATGCCATAATTTTATCTGCAATTCTGACAATAGGACCACACCGCAACAGTATTGAAACTTTGGAACCAGACTAGAAAAAATAAAAATGCAATAACGTTAAAACATACTTCATTCTTACATTCTAATGAATATTAGTCAACAATGCATTGCAGAACAGCCATCTACTGACCTTAACTGCTAATTCTCCAATAGCCCAACATGCGTTATTTGCTACTGAAATGGTTTCCTTCAGCTTAGGAGTGTTCTGCATGAAGCATTTTTGTTATGCAAATATGTTGTTGGCCAACTATAATGCATATAAAATCAAGACATGAGATTCACTAACCAGTTGTTTGGCTGCAATGTCAAGAAATTCAGGCAATCGGGGGCGCAAATGAACAGCACATAGCTAGATCAAAAAATCACCATAAGCCATTGATATTTACCAAATGTATTATATAAAAATGAAGAGCCCAACAGCCGGTCACTAATCTTCCTAACTGCCTTTTCTTTAGACTGTCACAAGAGTTAACTTCCCAGCTCTGAAATAGTAGCAAGGGAGTGGGGAGGAAAGTTAAATTCAGTCAGTGGGTGGATGTATTTCCGACTTACTCTTGCAAGGTCCCCAAGGAGTGCAAAGGCACTTTGCCGAACATCAGAAACATCATCCATGCAACATTGCAGAAGCAGGTCCCTTAAATTGCTTTGTGAAACCTGCTGACAGAACTTAAAAAGATTATTCAACAAGCAAGACATGCTTGCAGCAAATTGTGATTATAGAGCAGCAAATGCACACAATGCAATCCATGGTCAGCAATTAAATATACGATGTGCACTCCATCAGTGCTATATCCAGGATGAATAAGCAACTTGTTAAATCTTAAAAGAAGCACTCCTTTCTTTCCAAAGCAAGGTAGCAAAACTGCATTCCAAAGCAAAGCAACCAAGCTATAAGCCCACTGAACACAATAATTTTTTTCATTGATTCATGGGATGGTATAAAGGAAAATAACAGAAAATGCTTTGCACTTTCTTTCTTCTTTTTTGCAGAAGTTAAACCAACTTCATGCTGAGAACAAAATGGGTAATTTCACAACGGGAAGAAAAAGTTTAGAAGAGGATTACCAAACTTTCTATCCCACTACCAAGACTCTCAACAATTCCAGAGAGAAGATCAAGAGAGCAAACAATGAATTCTTTATCGTACAGAAACCCAGCCGTAACAGGATCAGCCTGCAATAAACATTTACTGAATCTCTAAAAATCCATTATCCAATAAATGAAGCCACCAAACAAATTGTGGTAAAGGCAACTAGAAGTAAAGAAATTTCAACAGGACAAGCAACTTGGCCACAAGGGGATATTAATTCCTTTTAGAATAAAATCATGAAGTCATGAGCTGAGCAAGCAGACTTTTTATTTGCATTTGTTGGGCAATGAAAGAAAGTATCAAGGTCAGAATTTAGCATGGCCAATCAATAAAGCACACCATGTGCAGGCTTTGCCTCTTGATAATGAGGAGGAGCCAATGCTCATTAGTTATCCCATCACTACTAAAACAGTCAAATGAGAAAATAGGCAATAAATGTGAGGCGTGATTGAAAGTTGAAACTACAAAACATTGTTAGTAGTGTATATACTAAACAGTAGAGGCCAACATTCAATCGCATAAAGTGCAGTCAGAGGAAAAAAAACACTTAAAAGCACAAATAAATTACTATAAGCATAAAACAAAATCACTTCTGAATCATAAATAATGTTAAAAAGAATTTGCTCAAACCTTTGCTAATTGTTGGCTCTGGATTATGGCTATGCACCTCTGAAATACAGGCTCAGCAAATTGAGAGAATCCTGTACCCAATGCCTGGAAGAAGAAGAAGAAATGTGCATCTTTAATCCCACTATAGTCTAAGCTATGGATCTTTAAAATATGTCTTAAACCCATGACCGTAAGTATATATTAGGGTGGGATGATTATCCATCTTAATAACATATCCCCATCTTTACATAAAATCTGAAAGCATTGCTACAAGGATGCATCTTTCACTTACTTAATATTGCCATCACGTGAACAACAGGGGCAGGGATAAAGGTCAAAAAAAGTGAAAATTAATCACACCTGTGCTATGGATGTAAAGCACTCCAGCAGGGGAAAGATATCTTTATCTGAATTTGAAAGTTGCTGCCACTTTGCAATTAATGGTGGCATCAAAATTTTAAGATAAGCAGGCTGCAAATTACCAAGATAATCAATTCAGTTAAATTTCAAGTAAGAATCTCAGTTGTATGCATCACTTAAAAGGAGACTGGAGAGGGAATTGGGGGGGGACGAGAATGTGGGATCAATCACATGATGTTGAAACCTTATTCAGTTCTGCTCCAACAGCATCTGCTAGAGTTCCAATAGCATCATATACAATTCTAAGATTCCGTCTCTGGATCAAAAAACACATGTAAATGAAAGGTGGAGTCTAACAGTAACCATAAGCTATTTATGAACTTATCAATGTAATCATCCTGATTACATCTAATCATTTTAACAATAGAGGAGCTTTAGTGTCAAGAAGGAACCTGATATTTCCCAAAAGCGCACATGAGGTGCTGTAAAATAATCTCTAAACGTGGCGCCAAGTCTTCAGCGGCTTCCTGCAAATGCAAATAAAGCATTAAGATATATGTAAATAATTGAAAAAAGAAGAAACAATTAAAATGAACCTATTATAAGGACCTCTTCTAGTGTTGCAAAAGCTGAACAAGCAGCCTCTTGCACTCGCTTGTTTGTATCCAATATTCTTCGTAGAAGACCCATAAGAACTTTGTCAAATTGTTCGTAGCCTTTTTGATGACCACTTTCCTGAATAGATAAGAGAATAATTTTCAACTGAGTAATCCAGAATCAAAAGTGACAATCGATCATTCATTCTTATAAAAATGAGCAAGACAATAAAGTTGTAGGGAATATAGACAGGAAGCAAACACACTCGTGAAAAAAACAGCTTCTTTAACAAAATTGAGCTATACCTGAACAATGTATTTACTGAATCGTGAAACTGTCCAGCAGGAAATGCTCCGTATGAGGGGGAACTTATCATCTAATAGAGGAATAAGGAATTCCACCATCTGCATGCACAAAAGACTTAGATTTCTGGCACTAATTCAACATTCTGAATCACCAAATTTGCAAAATAGCACTCTACTGTAAAGAAAACAAATGACAATATAAAATGGTTTAATGAAGAATATGCAAGCATCACAATCAATAATACAACAACTGCAAAATCAGTCATTTCTAATAAAATTTTACTGGGAGAAAGAAACAAAGGTGGCTTCAAGCCACATACATGTATTAGAGCAAGAGGAGAAGAAATGATGAGATAAAATAATAGTAGTAGTAATAGTAAGCTATGCATTAACTGCAAATGGCACTAGAAGGCCACCATGCACCAAATATGTAATTTCCTTAAAATTTCAGATTTGATCTCTGATATCAGACTCTTAACGCCTTCAAAAGTCTATCATATTTCTCTCTTTCCATACTCAACTAGTTATGACTCAACAGATTTCCTAGAAAACATAAAGTCATAGCTGCATCCATTATACTCAAAACCTAGGTCATGTGCTTTAAGACTTCAAAAAATTATCACCTGAGACAAATGAGGATAAAGACCATCAATGCAACCCTCAGCAACAGCACCAAGTGCCAAAACCGCTGCTTCTCTGTCTTTCCAGGATTCATCACCGCTAGCTGCTAGCTTAGCCTGCAGATATTTTTAAGTTAAAATAGCAATTCAACTTGACCATATAGATACAAGTATACATCTCTTGAATAGTGAGATCTATAGTCATAACATAATAAATATGGTTGAAGAAAACAGCTCTTTCACGAGAGGTTTCATAGTATCTTTTCCGGTTCTTAAGATTGCTAAAGCAAGACTCAATCTAAAGAATATCCTCTCCTCGCTATGTATGGATGAGGGGCTAAATGACTATTGGTATAACAAGATTTATAGTGTTACAACTCTCACTATGCTAAAAATCAACTCTCTAGAGATAGCATGCCAAGGACCAACTGCACCCACAATCTCTAAACTAACTTCCCAAAGAAAAATGTGCCATTAAACCTGTAAGCATAACAGAAGCATGTTGCCTATGTGCCTTTGTTCTTTAACAATATGTATCAAACTTGCAAGGTCCAAATCAACAGCTTGATCTAGATACATTATGATCTCCTGATCAACCAAGAGGACCAAGTGTTTCAACAATTAATCATCTGGCCAATAATAAGGAAAAGATGGATAGCAAATCAAGGCAAAAGCACTTGAAGGGAGACATCTCTACTAATGCACAATGGAGATGAAAAGTAAAAGTAAAATGCATAAACATATCTTCCAGTGAAATTAATGCATCTAACACCAAATATGATAACTACCTCAACAACAGGCATCAATGTTGGAAGAATCTCATCTCCAAACATGTTTGAGAGAATATCAAGAGCAGCTGCACTGCACTTCCTTAAATTCCACGCATTCACTATGTCATCGTCCTGTAATTATACCAAAATATTGATTTAGAAGAATTTTCATAAATGAACTTGTCTTTCTACACCTAAAGCACCATAAATTTAAATATGTTTACATTTTACCAAATCATAAACAAGAGACGCAAATTTAATAAACATGTCAAGACTTTCATAGCTTACATCATCTTCCACACTATCTGATCCATGAATTCGTGATGTATGAAACCGGGGTTTCAGATCCTGCAGAGCAGAAATTATACCAAAAGAGAAAATATATAGTTTCATACGCAATACTTCAAGCATGAAATCTTTAAAGAAATATAACAAACTAGAACACCCTGGGATTGAACAGCAAAAATAAATAGATTGAACCTGATCCCTGTCTGGGAGAGACTCGTCTTCCTGCAACAATGAATTGATGCTAGGTAAATTAAGAATTATAACAAATACCTAGTCCAAATTGCCCATGAACATAAAACAGCCCATAAGAGTTACCTCAGCCTCAGTGAGCGACTCATCATCATCAGCATACGCCATGTTTGACACCAAAACCTGAAAAATTTTGACCAGAGGTTTGAAAAACGTTGTGCATGACTGAAGAAAATAAGGTAGCAAATGTATAAACGGTTTATGCAGTACCGGAATCAGACGTGGCAAGAATCCTCTTAAGTTCTCAGGTGGTAACTGAGCATCACAGTATGCAGACCTGCCAATTATAATCAAATATTAAGAAGGCAGTGTGGAGTGAAAGACATAAATAGTTATAGCAGCTGAGAAGGCATGCAAATGTTCAGAAGTGGCAAATATGCTCATATGCAGCTTAAATGCATTTGCAAGGTTAAAGAGAATCAAATATTAATCTTGTTGGTCATGATTAATACAGTTTGGAAAAGGACATGAAATTCTAACCCATACAAGATTTAAATTTAAACACCAGATGATCACTAATTGTCAGCCTAGGGATCTAGTTTTAAGAGGAGGGCTAAATTAACTTTACAAGATCATCACCAGACCATCAATGCCACCAACACCCCAAGAATGCTACGGCCATCAGCATCATCACAAACCACAATCATTTTACCGCTGACACCATTACTACTTCACTACACTACCACCCCCAAACAAGACCACAAAGTTTCATGCATTTTAACCTATGAAGTTCATAAAAGATGTTACACAATCATAGCACAATTGGTTGCCTCGACATTTATTCTTCCCAACTCAAATTCATGTAAACCATTAAACTCCCTCTTCTTCTTCTTTTTGTAACCCTGGCCCAAGACAATCGCTAATCCAATTTTTTTATTTTTTTAAATCTGATAAGTTAAAGCAGGAGAGAGACAAGAAGCAACAGATTTTTTTCAATCCCAATACATACTACCACTTGCACTTCTGTTTCATATTGCCAGCAAAAGCTTGGAGTGAAAACCTATAGATGCTAAAAAAAAATAGAACTACAAAACAAATAGATTAGGGGGGCAATCTACATCCCATCTCATACATAATGGGATCAACTTCAAGGTACCATGGTGTCTACAACCATTCTCCAACCCATGATGTCAAAGCTACAAAATTATCAAACCTGCAAATAGAGGTTTACCAGAATTCACAGGCTTCAAGTGCCACTTCATCATCGCCATCCTTGTTGACTTGCAAGATATATTCAACTACATCTCTCAAATGTGGCTAAAAGAAGTGAAAAGGTCGCATCATTGAAAACAAAAAAGCACCATGGGAGCATAAAACATTAAGACATGTTAAGGCAATTGTGAAGCATAAAACTGATATGCTCAATAGTGCAGCCCGGCAAGAAAAAAAA
Source organism: Salix dunnii (assembly GCA_015731905.1). Taxonomy (NCBI): domain Eukaryota; kingdom Viridiplantae; phylum Streptophyta; class Magnoliopsida; order Malpighiales; family Salicaceae; genus Salix; species Salix dunnii. The sequence continues at coordinate 9,144,677 of CM027667.1, read as the reverse complement.
CAACTAATAAGGGACTTGAAACTGAGGTAACAGACAGTACAAGTCCATTCAGAAAGAACATGCATGAGATTAAATTAACAAGATACCCACCTCCAAGAAAGATGGTTGAACCTCAATTAGCTGTACAAAAGCTGAACAGACCTGTTCAGCACGGAGTCAGAAGATGGATGGATCAGCACAGCCAAACTTGTGAAACAGAAAAGTTATAATCTGAATAGTTAGCAAAGATTGTATTTCAATTCTTTTTGCTGTGCTAGGAACAGAAACGTAATATGATATATGCATCCTGACAAACAGTACCATTAAACCCCCACATTTTACAGTCCTATTACACAACATATACATAAAAAATCAAAAGTAGCTAAATTTCTATTTTTATGTATTTTAGATCCAATCATTGTGAGGCAATGAGAAAGTATTCACCAATTTCCGCACTTCTGCAGCTTGGTCATTAGCAAGAGCAAACAAACCCTGAAGATACTGATTCATGGATGCATAAAGAGCCTGCAAAAAATTAAAATTATTTACATATTGTCTCGGGGAATCAAATAGCATCTAGCAGTTACAGGGAAACAAGACGGATGTAACAAAGAATACTCACAGCAGGCATTAACATGATGTATTGATTCACGGAACCCAACGCAAGCTTTTTCAGTGAAGTATGAGGTGAGTGGAAGAACTGTTCATAGCAAAACCAGGTTAACACCATTAGCTTGGCAGGGATCATAAAAAAGAAAAATCTCCACGATGATCTTAGAGTTCTAAGAAAACGCTCGTCTAACCTGATATAATCGAGGAAGGATGATCTTAATGGGTCGATCAGGTAACCCAGGCACATCTGAATCCAGGACTTGTGGAATATCCTCACAAATCTACATCAAGAAAGCATCGCCTTAATACAGCACTTATCACTACTCAACAAGAAAACGCATCCTTTAATTAATATATTTCCCACAAAAACCATACCAACTACATTCTTATAAGCTTTCTCTTTGTCCACATTCATCAACATCGCGCGCGCGCTTGCGCGCACCGGAGAACAAACACTAATAAAGTACTAAAAACCTAACTCGGTCAAAGAAGAAGCAATCAACAATACCTTGGACAGTGCATCCATAGCGCCTTCCATGTGATTAAGATCATTACTATCCAGACAAGTAATGAGAGCTTGCAACAACTCAGGCCATCCCATAATTCCACCTAATTGAACAACAACACTGATAATGGTCCCCACCGTCGACCTTATATGCCTGTCCGCCGCTCCTAGACACGGCAACAACTCCGATTTTATATATTGTTGGTACGCAGGCGTCATGGTTTTATACGCATTTCTTAGGTTATTTTTTAACAATAATCCCGCCGCCTGCCTAATCTCCACCGATTTCCCCTACAAATTAAACAATTATTTTCAGAAACCACCGATACTCTCCACTATCGACGGGGAATTGGTGAAAAAATCGGTTACCTCGGCGCGAGAAAGAATGAAGGCAAGGTAATTATTAAAATCAGGGAATTGAGAGAGGTGTTGAAGTTGTTGCCAAATCTGGAACTTATCGGCGGTTGAAGTTGGTGAAATCTGTTGTTCCAGTAATCCACAGATCTCCTTGAATCCTTCTTCCTGTGGCTGCCACGCCGCCGGTGCCGGTGTCTCCATTATTTGAATTCTTGAAGAATATTTTGCGAAGAAAGAGGGGTAGAGGGGTCTCTTTCTCTCTTATTGTGTGGATTCTATCAGAGTATTATTTTCTCTGCTACCAAATGGTACAGTCTACTTCTATATATGTGAGAGAGACGGATAACGTTTTATTTGGCGTGTCTCTGCGTTCTGGGGCGGTGGGGTTGTGCGGTAGGGTACAGGGGAAAGTTGTGTACGAGCCCTCGGCGCTGGTGGGTTAAATGATTGGATCGGGTTGCTTGGAGAGTAAAAGAAAGGTAGTTTTTTTTAATTTTTTTCACTTTATTAGTTTGTTCAACGCCGTAGCTATCAGCGGGGGTGTCTAGTGTAAATTCTAAAATAATATTATTTTGTTTTTTAAAGTAAAAATATATTATTTACAATAAAAAATTAAATTAAATATTCAAATTAATTCAGCTCAGTCGTAGTTGAGTTTTGTGAAGTTATTACATATTTAACTAAGGCCCCGTTTGTTTGCTGGAAAGTAGTTTTCTTTTGAAAAGTGAATTCCGGGGAAAATGAATTCCTGGAAATATTTATTAAAATAATGAAACAAATAAATTAAAAGTTGAATGAGAATGAAATTGAAAAATATAATTTCATAAATTATCTTTTAAAAAATAAAATGAATAAATTAAAATAATAATATTAACATTTCATGAATTATTTCAAATAAAATAAATAACAATAAAAAAATGAGGACCAAATTTGATAGATAAAAATTTCAATAAAAATGATAAGAAAGCAAATAGCAATTATAAAATAAGAACCAAAATTTTGTGAAGTTATTACAGATTTAACTAAGTAGGCTTTCGGATTGATTCAAGATAAAACTCAGTTGCTCTATGATTTTTAATTAACACGTTATCATTAGCAAGTTATCGGTTGATCTATGTATCGGATTAAGGCCCTGTTTAGATTGCTTTTAATAATATTTTTTTGTTTAAAAATATATTAAAAAGTATTTAAAAAAAATATACACACACACACATCTAATATTATCTTTTCAAAATAACAATACGAAAACACTAAAATAAAAAAATCATCTCCATAAACGCTTCCCACATACAATGTTAAACCGACACTGAATATGATAATTACCGTTAACCACCATTAATAGTTATTGTTGTGCTGTGAGTCGTTGATTTGTTTATTTTTTGGATCCATCGTTTATGTCGGTTTTTATAGTTTCTGTGTCTGATTTTACGATTTTGTCTGATGTTTTTGCTATATATGGTTGTAAGATCAGAGACAATTAGTTGAGTTGAATCGGTATATTTCAACCAATAAGAGTAGGAGGAGTGTGAGATATAATGCCAGGTAAATGGCACGTCTCATTCAAAATAACGGGATTTGAGATTTAAAAAAAAAAAAAAACTAATTTTTTATATATATTTTAATGCGTCTATAGTAAGGAAACATCAAAATGTATAATTACCTTGTATATTTTAAAAAAATATTTTATAAATAATTATTATCATTATTTCCAGCACTTTAAAAATACAATTTTATTGTACAAAAATATCTGGAAAAAAAAAAAAAAAAAACCCACACAACCAATGAATATCAAGTAGTCACATGTAAAAGACTAAAATGCCCCGGACCCAATAGCTGGAATTTTATGCAATGAGAGGCAAGGCAACTTATCTACTGCTATGGTTAAAATTCACACGGTTTACCTTCCTTTTTCACATGGATGGATTGCAATGGTGTTTTATTTTCTCCCGTGCCTTTTAAATCCATGTCACCCCATCTAAAAATGATCGTGTCCTCTAGTCTGTAAAATTATTATTTTTTATATTTTTCTTATAAACACTATTTATTGTGTTTTTTATGCCATTTTAAATTTATATTTTTTTTTAATTTTATCCTTAGGTATTTTATTTCTTTTGATTTTTTTTTCCCAACTTGTTTTATTTCCATGTTTTACACGTTTCTCTTGTTATTGTATCTTTGGAATTTCATCCATTGTATTTTTTAAAATTTAATTTTAGTCCTTGATTTTTTTTATTTCTATATTTCTATCCTTTTATTTTTATTTTTAATGATTAATCTCTTAGCATTTAATTCGATTTGACTTTTCATCCAGTTTTTCTCCCTATTGCATTAAATTTTTTAAATGATTTACAATAAAACCTCTCCGCAAAGAGTTATAATGGCCTGTTTATTCCTAGCTGTCACGAAAAATATATTTAAAAACTCTGTTTTCTTATGAAAAGACGTTTCAGGAGTTCAGGATAGTGCGCATTCATTACATGTCAGAGTACAGCAGTTTCTCTTTTTATATTCTTTAAAAGTTCGTTTGATTAATTTTTTTTAATGATTTTAATGTTAAAATATTAAAAATAAAAATTATTCTAATATATTTTGAAATAAAAATTATTTTATATCACGCGTGCACTTTCCTGACACGAGCAGCAAGACAGACATTTACTTCTCGTACTTCAAATATCCAATCCGGCCAATGAGGGAATTACACGTGCACAGACATGGGTGTTTGTTTTTCTAACAAAAGAAAACAGCGCGCGGTCTTCATGTAGCATAGAAAAACAAAAAATATATTTAACTGAAGAGGGAAGATAAAAGGATAATTTAAGTCTTTTACTATTTTATCCTTTTTTGAAACAATATGATGTGGTAAAATGGATTCAATCATGCATATTCGTATTTTGCTTTTTTGTCTTTTGCCATGTATGTTTCTCTAATGACTGATTTTAAAAAATAAATTTGCTGTTAAATTTATATTTTGATTATTTTTACTTGATTATGGAGAGAGTTATAATAAAACTCAATAATCACATGAACTTATTATTTATTTTTCATCGAGTATTAACTATCAAATATTAAAATACAGAAACAACTTTTAACTAAGAATAAAAAAAACATTTTTTTTAAATTACTTTTTTTTGAATTATTTTGATGTTAAAAATAACTTTTAAAATAAAAAAAATATTAATCTGATATATTTATGAGTTGAAACATAATTAAAAAAAATCAAAAACCACTTAAAAAATATATCCACGCCATGTCTCTATTTTCATTACTTTTTTTCTATATGTATAAAACGTTAATAAAATTAAGCCTAATAGAGTTAGGCCTATACTCGGAACATACAGGCGAGTCCACACCGACTTACCCGGCCCACAATGACTATAAAAACGTTTAATTATAAATCCAGGTTAAACCCGGCCCGCTAAAACTGCTCTTCGTGCGATTCTGTTTCTCTGCCACACGCAGAACTCGATCAAATTCTCCCAGTATCGCAAGGGGCGTCATCTATATTCATTCTTCTAAAATCAATCCCCTTTTTTTTTTGTCCGATTATTATTAGGGTTTCTTAAATTAAATTCAGGCTTCCTAGGGTTTCATTCTTCGATAATTGAGCTGAGTAGCTGTGTTTTAGGGTTTTACCAGTTTTCCCCAATTCTTCTTCAGTTCTTCTCATCCTCTCAAGTCATCTTTTCTTCTCAAATCACGTCTGATCTCCTCTCATCTCTCAAATCATCCTCTCCTGTCAGCTCGTCGCCGTCGTCGCCTCTCAGCTCGTCGCCGTCGTCGCCTCTCAGCTCGTCGCCGTCGCCGCCTCTCAGCTCGTCGCCGTCGCCGCCTCTCAGCTATCTTCAATTCGTCACCTCTCAAGGTTAGTTAATCTTCAATTGGGGTTTCTGGGTTTCAATGCTAGAGTCATGAATCATGATTACCTAGAAACATGGCAGTTTGTAGTTTGAATTATATGAAATTCCATGCTCATTGTTGGGTTTTTGTCATGAATCGTTGCATCTGAATATTTTTGTCATGAATCGTTTGTAATTTTAGTACGCCAGTTTTACTTGGGCACTGGTTTTCTTTACTGTTAGTTAGAGAATTAGAGAATATGCTTGTTGAATGACTTGTTTGATTAGCCGAGTTGCTTACATATGCTTAGTCCCCGATTTGCTTGGTAGGTTCAATGTCACCTGAGCTTGATGGTGGGTTTGTATTCAGCTTCATTTTCAGCTGAATGTATTGTTTGATTAGCCCATTGCTTCGTATGCAGAGTCCCTGATTACATGGTGATTGGATTTCCAGATAAAAGCTTCTAGCCTTTATTATTTAGGTGGATACCGGCTGGCAGTTTAACTGACTTCGATTATTGCTTGAGTGGTGATCATCCTTTTCTTTCCCCTCACTAACAAAATTGTGTATATTGTATCTCATAATATTATTCTAACATCACTAGATTAGTTTTGAGGCTATTTATCTTCAGAAAATCTAGAAGAAATGCCCTCTGAGTTCAGCATGTGCAATTGTGGTTATGTATATGAACATATTCAGTAGTTAATTTCCTTGTAAAATGTTGGGGGGAGTGGCCTGAAAAATGAGAAAATGAAGATTGATGAGCATATGTGCTGTGTTTTAGGGTTTTGTTTCTTCGATAATTGATTGAGCTGAATCTTTATATATTGTGCTCTGACTTGCAGTTATCTAGTTTTCCGCGAAAACCATGGATGTTGATCACTATAATGTGTTGGGGCTACCTTCTGGGGAGGAAGGAGCGAAGCTAACTGAAAAAGAAATAGCGAAAGGGTATAAACTGAAGGCTTTAGTGCTGCATCCGGATAAGAGGCCGGATGATCCGAAAGCTCATGAAAATTTCCAGAAGTTGAAGTTTTCATACGAGGTTCTGAAGGACGAGAAAGCCCGGAAATTATTTGATGATCTTCTTCGAGCTAAAAGAGAGCAGCGTGCCCGTCGGGGTCAGCAGGATGCCAAGCGGCAGAGGATGATGTCTGATCTTGAAGAAAGGGAACGTGCTGCATTTGCTGTTGATCCTGCTGAAGTGGAAAAAAGGAGAGTAGAGAAGATTGACAGGGAGTTGAGAGAACAAGTGGATAAAATAAGATCTATGTTTGCAAATAAAGGCGTACCTGTGGTAAAAAAAGAGACGGTGGGAGTAAAGGAGAGTAGGATTGAGGAAGATGAGAAGAAGATACTTAATGTTAAATGGGAAAAAGTGGATAGCGAGGGTTATAGTGCTGAGAGGCTGAGAGAGTTGTTTTCAAAGTTTGGTGAGGTTAAAGATGTTGTTATTAGAAGTAACAAGGAAAAGAAAAGGAGAGGCCAAGCTCTTGTTGAAATGTCAACTGAAGAAGCAGCTGTAAGTGTACTATTCAATAAAAGTTTTGATTTACTAATATGGAGTGGACATTGTTTTTTTGCAATTACTTATGTTGCTGTTTTTCGGTAGGTTGCTGCTTTGGGAAATGTGTTTGGCAATCTTTCAAATCCTCTTCTAGTTTTACCTTATGGAAAAAAGGTCGCAGCAACAACTATTCCTGCAAGGGAATCTGATGGCCTAAACACTTTTTCTGGTATTAATCATCAAGCTTATGAAGATAGCATCTTAGAGAAGCTTCGAAAGGTAAGTTGGATCTTGTTTAATCACTATTTTTGTATTTGGCTTTTTAAGAGGAGCTTAGATTATTTTTTGTGAACCATAATTTGAGAGTAAGCTCTATTTTTTTCTCTTAATTTTAATTTTTGATTGCCTTTAGTCTGAGAGCTGTATAGATTAATGAAAACTCCCACACTCGTGTTTCTTTTATTACCATCTATTTTACTTTAAATATGTCTTCAGTTGGTGTTTAGAATCTTCCATTAAGACTAGATTTTTGTTCTTTGAGGTGCTGAATAGAGCGATCATGATTGTTGTATGCAGCATATAGTTGTGATTTGAGCAAAGTAACTGAAGCATCTCAGCAAACCGTGTTAGCTATGTTCTTGGATGATATAAGGGAAGGATGAGTGTGTGCTTGTATATGATAGAAGTTAACTCCATGCACACTAGCATGGATTGATCATTTTTTTCTTCTGTTTTTTAAGTGTTGGGGTTGGGTTGTGAAGGATGCAAGATCTTATGAGATTTTTCTCATATGGGATGTAACATGGTGAATCGGTGATATGTTTTTAGCAAAACTCATTTGACTAGGATAAGAGAGTGGAGTGACCCATGGGTGGTTATTCTCCCTATTTAGGAATTCCTTTTCCTGCGACCCCACCTTACCTGGAAACTAATTCTCTCGGTACCCTTCGTTTTTGGAGAATAAGTGTGAGGAACGTCAATGTCTGTAATACTGCAATGCTGGAACCTTTTATGTCATAGAAACTATGAGGAGCCTATTTTCTTCATTTCTAAGCAACAGATAAAATATTTTCCTGACTTGTCTCTGTATGATCCAAGAAAATGATATCACACTTCCTTGCTTCTCTTCAATTTTTATTCATGCATTTGTTTCTTGATTTGTGTTTCTTACGTGCCTATCTACTTGTATGCAGGCTGCAGAAAATCAAAAGCAAAAGGCATGACTGTTCATTGTCAGGAAATACTAGAAATGTTGTATTTGTGGTTGTGCTCACGAGCTAAGGGCAGTTTCCCATGTGATTGGAGCATGGTGGGAACTTAAAGAAGTTGTCAGGTCTGCATTTTTCTGAGCTCCTAAAGGCCTGGAAAAGAAACCAAAGACTGCAATTTCAAATAAGTTTTCCCAACTCTCCAGATCAGAATTATAACTATTCTTGGTCTATTTGCATGAGTTATTTAATTTATTAAACTTTCTAAAATTGGGCAAGTTCTTGATCAAATGAAGAGGACTGGCTTTGAAGTCTGCACTGTATATTATGCCCCCAAGCAGGCTCAACACTGTTTCTTTAAGATATAGTTGTAATTCATTTTATACTGATATTTCTTGTTTACAATTGTTTTCCGCAGATTTTTTCAACAATAAAAGGAACGAGAACAAGTGATAAAAGAGATCTAATTATAAGGTTAAAGTTTCTTTGGGGGCATGTAAACAATAAGCCTCTAGATAGTTTATACAGCTCAAAATACTTGCAAAACTTTTTCCACGTATAATTTGCAGCATTTGACAGGTTAGGTAATTGAAGGTTCATTGGTATACGCCGAGAATTGCAATTGTTGTTTGACAAATTAAGAATTAAAAAAAAATTGAAAGTAAGACTTCAAACCTATCCAGTAAATTGTACAGTTGTAAACTTTTTGTCAATCCCAGAGGTTCCTTCAAAAACTTGACCAAGAAAATACCAAGAAAGAATGAATTTAGTCTTAAAAACAGGTGCACTATTTTTTTCCCCACACAACTGATTGAAGATTCATTACAGGTTATGACCCGAAGAAAAGATCCACTACAAATTAAGCTAAGAGTGTCACCTTCAAACGACTCAATTTATAGCAATCCTTCTACATGTATACACACATGACCACAGTCACAATTTTAAAGTTAAGATTTTTAATTGAATCAGGAAACAAACCAACTTGTATTGAACTTGCAGTCACAAAGAAAAGATGGAAATGCCGAACAACAATCACTTGAACAGCTTTCTCCCCATCAACTTCCAAGACTTGACCACGTCTAGTTAATCTATCTCCCAGACGAATATTAACAATCTCTTGATATTTTGGTCCCTAACACAGTGAATAAACAACGCACCAATCAATAAAAACTGAAACATCACCATCGCGATTAACAGATCGGATAAATTATCTCAATCATAATCAATCAAGAAAAGAGGAGTATTACCTTCACTTTCTCAAGTATAACAAGAGGCCCAGCAACTCCAGAAACAGTTCTATACTTTGTATTACATGAAACAAAAATTTAAATCACAACAGCCACTTCCCACGACCTCGATCACCACTCGTACAACACTGAACAAACTTAAATTAAAAGAACAAGTATCTCCCTAACTGATTCCTTACCCCAAACACTGTTAACCCATTTCATTCGTATAAAGTTCACCGATTAATTATCAATTTCTGTTTCGTTCCATTGTCCATTCACATGGCGTCTCAATATCAAATTCGTAATTTATTACTATACTGTAGCAAAACTCACCCATTCCGATCTCAAGCGTTCCCTCCTCCATATCGAGATTGTTTGTTTCCACGTCCATTATCAACCTTCATTTTTTAAAAAAAGTCAAGCAGATTGATTCCACCATAAATTAATCTCAAAAATAAAACTATCATTAACATTATTGAGCTTATAAATAGTAGTTAATTAGAAAAATAAATAAGAGCAACTTCAAAATATAAGAGCACGACAGCAACTGATCAATAATTATAATACATAAAAAAATTTCCTTGACAGATACTAAAACAAGCTTCATCAATCATACTACTTAGTATCAAAATTCAACTTCAATAAGAATTTGATTGATTTTGAAATGATAGTGATAGGAGGAGAGAAATAAGAATTTTGGATCTGAAAAAGAGACGTACTTTTTTTGTGATCTGCCTCCGGTACACAGCGGGAGATAGAGAGAAGGAGAGGGGAGGGGGAGGAGTCAAGAGATTACAAATAAATTGAGATCTGGTGCTCTGTAAATCAAAATAAAAATAACATTAAAAACACTTTGTTTTGTAAAAAAATATAGAGAGGGTAATTTATTTATTTATTAATATTTAATGGTAGTAATAATAAAAATCCAGGGACAACTGGCGCACTTCCGTTTAATATATCATCCTGTTCGGTTTTAGACTGTGATGTGACGTGATCCCACACGCACAGCGTGCGTCACGTGATATTTGTAAAAGATTTGGCTAAACTACAGTCAATTCTCCTGCTGTCTCAACTCTCAACTAACCAGATATTAATTAAACACGTACGTAGAAAATAAATAATTAAACACATTGTTACTTTTAATTACTGATTTAAGTGAAATTTGAAACTTTTTAATCTCCATGGTCATTTTCATTTTAAAAAATATATTTCAAAAAAAAATGTTTTTTATCAAATATTTTTTTATATTAAATTAAAATATTTTTATATTTTTAGATCATTTTCATATACTGATTTCAAAAATAATTTTTAAAAAATAAAAATATATTATTTTGATATATTTCTAAATAAAAAATATTTGTAAAATAATTTTAATCAAATTCTCAAACGGAACTACAATGGCAAGAGCCATTTTGAAGAGCCAAATATTTAAAATAGCTATTTGAATAATGCATATATGGTTTTCTGTTTATGTGTGCTCCAATAATAAAAATTATTTAAATTTTTTTTTTATATTATTTTAAATGTAGTGCAATTATTTTATATGTAGTTTCATAATGCAATTAATATGAATAGGATATATAATTAAATAATTATTTTTAAAAACCCTCCAACAATATAATTATTAATTTTATATATAATTTTTCTACTCTTGTTGAGATATTTTTCCGATAAAAATAAAAATAAAATTTTTTGATATAGTTCTCTCTATATAAATATCACTTTTTGATTTTTCGATATCATATATATATAACTATTTTTATCTCTACATATAATATTCTTGTTGGAGCTGCTCTTATAATTACTGTTAGTTTATAATAGAGGATTAATTGTGATGGTAGCCTACTCGAAGTGGTTCTAATAAATATAAACGTAAATAACATTAAATAAAAAAAAAAATGAGTAACTTCAACCCTGGCTTACCTGATAAAAAAAACAAGAGTAATTTGTTATTGATAATGTTTTTTTTACTTCCCGTCACAAAGAGTAACTCTATATATTAGGTTTTAATCAATCAATCAATCAATGTAAACGTTAATTCGGGTGCGATTGATGTGATGGCTGCTACTGCATTTTTTTATTTTTTTTATATATTTTCTGGGCTCGCGCCCGCTGCGGCTTTCTCATCGTTCTTTTTTCTGGCAAGGAATATGCCAGAACAATCGAGTCTTTGGGTAGTTACCTTTCAAATCTATGCCACGGGTGGCATTTATCTCCTTGATTTTTGTTTTTGAAATGCATGATTTTGTTAAAAATATTGGGGGAATGAAATAGATTAAAAAAATAGTATAACAGAATAAATTAAAACTACTCGGAGGAGCCACTCAAATAAAATTAAAATTTATATATATCAGAAATCAGGATAAAAATTAAAATTAAAATTAGAAGGATCGAAGTGAAAAAAGACAACTCGGAAGACTCTCCTGCACTTGTACGTGCAGGAGAGAGTGAGACGTCACCAGCAACTTTAACCGGTTACCGCCGCCTCCACTGTCATATGATGGCGAAACACGCCGCCGTGGGAGGAAGAACAGGAAGAGGCGCATCAACAAAGATTCCGGAATCACGTCTCCAGCCAAGGGAAGAAATAATAAAAAAATATGGTCAATTAACGTTCTGTCCTCGTGCTCAAGTCACCTTTTTGGTCTTATTAGGGCCTAAAACAGTATATAGTTAATTTGAACAAATAATAAAATAAGCAGAAGACCAGCGGGCCGGACTGGACCGGTCCGGTCCGATGTGAGCAATGACAAAGAAACTCCTGATTCTAACAGCGTTTTTTATCGTTTTTGAGAGGTTTTTTTATTAATTCACTATTTAAAACCGGATAAAAAAAACACGTACGCACCCGAAGTACAAATCACAATGAATATACTCGGAGGCTACAGTAACACACTGAGTTGTTTTAGTAAAGAGGATAATATCAGCATGTTGAGATGCAAGGTAAAGATCAAACACTGGAAATTGAGAGCTGAACTCGAGGTTTCTGTTAATGGTTAATGGGGTTCTTAGATAAAAGGTTCATCTTCCTGCTGGAATTTTTCATCAACGTTCCCCTCACTAAGAAAGTATACCATTCGATTGGCAACTTCGAGTCCCGGCACACAGCCTTTTTCCTGCTGCAAGTTAATCTTCTGCTTTTGTTTATCCCCACTTATCCGATCAGTTTAATCATCAGAGAGATAGTACCTGTGACCAATCCGTGCCGCGTTATAATCCAATTTCCAGCCATGAACATGCAAGTTCTGGAAACAAGTAGATCCGCGCACCATGTATTTTGTATGATTCTCCGAGAGGAAGTGGACTAAGATCAATAAAAAAGAAGGGAAAGCTTGTACTTGACGCAGCAAATATTGCAGCTGATTCAAAATGAAGCAGAGAATGCCCATCAAACAGTGTCCAGTGCGAGACATGCTGTTATTAGCCCAGCAAAGCTCTTAGAATGCTACCTGGAAAGAAATGACTCAAGGATTTTGGAAATCTAGAAATCTCCAGCTTGTACAGTCGTTTCAGGACTTCTCTAATGCTCGCCAAAAGTTCGTTCAGTGCAAAGAAATCCCTCCCAGATGAATCATCGAATGAAGAGCAAGCATTCCTTGCAAATGGAATCCTGATCTGCTTGCACGAGTCGGGGAAGAAGGGCTTCAATATTTATGCACATAAGCATAGACTCCAGGTAAAATGGGGCTGTTTTCGTAACCATTGCTTGCAAATGTAAATCAGTTTAGGGTTTTGGATGGTCAGTGAAATGTTGTTCTTTTCTTCTAACCCTATCTCTATTTGAATGAAAAATCCCATACCTTCTTGTCGTACCAGAGCTTAGTGGAGACCAAATCACCGGCAGACAGGTTTAAAATGCTCTGAAACTCCTCCCCTGCACTGTATAAAACCCGATTTCCGGTTAAACAGGGTATTAATCTAAGCGGAAAAGGGATTTAATCCAAAATCACACCCATCTCCAAGAACAGTACCATCAAATCCCTGAGCAAAATATCACTCCTCCATATAAATCCCTACGAGCTCCATTATGGTTGTTTATTCACCAAAACACAGCTTAATTTTTTTAATTTAGACGATTCTTTGATAAGATATTAGAATTTTACTAGAAAAATGATTCCGGCTTCAAATTTCACTACTCTAAAATATAAATCCCGGCGAAAAAACGAAAAAGGCTGGTGAGGAATTTGCCGGACTCTTTGGCATGGAGTTTTGCCTTCCATAACCTCGTGAAAACTTTGATACCATTCAATCCAGTCACCATTCATCTGCTCTGGTCCAAGCTTCTTTTTATTGACTCTACGCTGGAGCAAAACTAATTATTTTATTCTCTTTTTTATCCTTCTTACAGTATGAACAAAGACGTATAAGAACAAAAGAGGCTAACTTGAGGCATCAGTTCTCCAGCAGGTAATGTCAAAGAAGAATACAACACATTGGCCATTATCTCTCCGGCAAAATATCTCTCTTCAGTGACCCTCGTTACTTTTTTTTTTTTTTTCTTTTTTGTTAGGCAAAGACAAACGCTCACAGAACTCCCAAAGTGATCTATCTATGGAAAAATACAAATCAGTCCCCCATCTTTACATATAATTTCTCAAAATCCAAAACTGATCGATTTACTGTGAAACTTGCCAAATTCATTAATAAAATATATTATTTTTTTTTCACTGGCAGAGCACAAATTCCTAATCCTAAGTGTCAATGGATAAGTTATTTTATTTCCCATCATTCATAATTGTGTTTTAAAAAAACATTGAAGAGGGATTTCAATACTAGCTTGAAAAAATAAACTTACAATTAATAAAATTAGTTTGTATAAATGTAAGGGATATATTAATGTAATGTTTGATATACATTTTACAAATTGATAAGTTATTTTATTTTTTAATTAAAAATATTTAAAAGTATTTTTAGTTAGAAATAACTTTTAACTTGAATCATAATTTAAAAATTATAAATTTTAACCTATGTACTATAACTTACAACTTACACTGTTCTTTTTTAAAATATACATAGAGAGAGAGAGAGAGAGAGAGATTTACCAAATATATTTTTAATTTCTAGTTATTTAACTTATCTTTTTAATAAGTTATTTATGAGAAATAATTTTTGAATTATGGAACAAATAAAGATTTATAATTTAAAAGGATATATCAAAACGAACTCTAAGTAAAGCTTGATTGTTGCGCTTTATTTTTAGAGAAATGCTAAGAATAGTTGCGATTGTGCTTTTAAATTTCAGAGACCCGATTGAAATTAATTAGATATATGGGGGACTGATTTGTAGTCTTGAGAAAATTCTCGCAATCATTAACAGAATAACAGTTGCTTGCTTCCTCATCTTCTTCTCCTACCTCTATAAACACAAAACGAAACGAAACCAGTCTTCCATTTTGTCCGTAAAAAGAATAAATGGCTGCAACTCTCTCGGTCCGGTCCAGCCGTCTCTCTACACCCGGTTCTCCTTTCTCACGACCACCGGTTCACAACCCCTCAAACTTAAATCTGATAAAATCATCATTAAAAAAGGATCCATATTTTTGGAGGGGAGTGATTGTGCAACCCAGGCGTAATTTAGTGAGAGCAGGCTCAAGAGCCGATGATTCGTCGGCGCCGTTTGAGATGTCAGTGGAGAGCGCACTCAAGCTTCTCGGTGTCCCAGACGGCGCGTCGTTCGATGAAATACTTCGCGCTAAAAAATCAATTGTCGCCACTTGTAAAGATGACCAGGAAGCTATTGCACAGGTGATGAGCATGTCCTCACTCACTCTGGGTTATTCTGTCTTTCCTTTTCTTTATCAATAGATTCTGTGTATTTAGCTAACTATGAATTTAAAGTTTGATTAATTATTGCACTGGTGTTAAATTTAGCTTATAATGGATTGGATTTCGTATCATCATGGCCATTACGGTTTCCTTTCATTTTTTGAGTTTTGGAAGTAACTGGAAGCCAGCACGCACAGCCAGTGTATGGCTAGAACTTAGAATTGTGAAAGGTACCATAGCTCTATGTTCTGTGTATAGAGTGATCAGTGGAGGTACATGATAAATGGGGTGTAGAAATCTCGGTCATCAAGCAGCTGCCCTGCATTGATAGTTGATTACTGTCGCTTAGTTATTTTTGAGAGCTTTTGAGATCATGTTCTTGGTTGAATTCAATCCGATTTTTCGTTTTTTTTATGATTAGATGATGATTTTTAATATAAAAATATTCTTGAAAAGAAGTGAGAAACCAATTGTTACACAGTGAAATGTCTTTTCTGCTACTTTCTTAACCCTTAAAAAATTGAAAAAAATATGTTGTCAAACAGACCCAGATGCGCGTGCCGTGGTGCCACCTGAGCTTTTTGTTTATCTTTGTTCATTTCTATTAAATTTTACTGTTGATTTTTTTTTCTAGTTTTTTTATTTTATTTTATCTATTTTGGATTTTAAAATATAATTTGATTTGGCTTGATATTTATGAATTTATCGTGGATTAAAATAAACATATTAATATTTAGTTGGTGTGTGCTTAGATTTTAAAAAGTTTTTTGTGCCTATCTAACGGTCACTAGATAGGCACATTAGATTTTATGAAAATTTCATGTTTCATATTTGAAAAGTTAGATCACAAAACCTGATCCAGTAATTATTTTTATATTGTAAAAATAAAAATGTCATCTATAATATATTTTTAGTTTGTTTTCTTTTAGGTACACAGTTTTTTTTTCTTTCGATATTATTTTTACTTGGTAAGGACATGAAACTCGGGTTTTGTGTCTATCTAGTGGTAACTAAATTGACACGGGTATGTTTGAATTTAGTACATTTTCTTTCTTGCACAAGCATTTATTGAGCTGGGATAAGATTTTGTACCATTGTGTTTTAGATCATTTTTATTTTCTCAAGAGTGTAGTTAAATTGTGATTTTCAGGTCGAAACCGCGTATGATATGCTGCTTATGCGGAGCTTGACTCAGCGCCGAGCAGGGAAAGTTGCAGGTAGTAACATCCGTTATGCTGATGTTAAGCCTGTAAATGGCCCTGGGATGGGATCAATGCAGCAATGGCTGCAGACTACAATCAAGAAGACCCCTGTTTCCGTGGAAACACCGTCAACCAGAGATTTAAGCTTACAAGCAGGAGTGTATGGTGCTTTGATGGTTTTAACTTATGTTAATGGCACTTCCACACCTTCCCTAGCACCTAATGCCGGGGCTGATGTTCCTGGGCTGTTATTAGCTACAAGTTTTGGTGCTTCCTTATACTTCATGACCAAAAAGAATGTGAAATTAGGTGAGGATCTTTCATTTTTCATCAAATTTCAAGGAATTTGGCCTAAAGTTCTTTTTACTTGAATCGGATCGTTTTATTTTGAGTATAAAAAAATTTTACAGTTGGTTTCCGGTCGCATAATTATACTGATTGTTCATTGCAACTTAATATGATGGTTGGAGATAAGAGCATCTAAGACAGTTGCTGGTCATCTTTGCAGGGAAAGCCACTGTAATAACCATAGGGGGGCTTGCGGCTGGTGCGGTGGTAGGTTCAGCAGTGGAGAATCTGTTGCAGGTGGACGCTGTCCCGTTTCTTGGCTTACACTCCCCAGCAGCCGTGGTTAGCGAATTCATACTTTTCTCGCAATTCTTGGTCTCCTTGTACCTGAGGTAGGGTTAATAGGTGATTGGAATTGCAATCAATTGTAAAACCTGTAATTATTTGATTACATGAGCATACCGAGCTTTTTGGTTGATTGGTGTACAAAACTAGCAAGTAGAATGTAGCCTGTCACAAGATGTTGCTAACGAGTTAGATAAAAATCTGTAATGCTTCAGTCATTTGCATAGGCTGATCCATGTACATCATCCCCGGGGCTAGAAGCTTAAAAACCGGACTCTTAAAACAGCCTAGCAAGAGAGCAATCTATCACCAAAAATCTAACATTTCTCTGTTCCGCACCGAACTTTAACAGCTTACAATGACCGCCCGCTTAGAATATTCCCTCTCTGCATTTTTTGTTCATGTCAAGAAAGATGCAATAAAGTAGAAACTTTTACAAGTCTTGCAGCAAAAACATGGGCAATAACATACCAGCCGACAATAAAAAATCAAGGATTAATTGCTACAGAAGCCTGGTAAAATATACTTTAAACTGTCTCAGCGAGCTGCTTTGACAGTATAATATACAGACCATCCATGAAAGGGGAGAAAATCAAAGGCTCATTTCAGGCCTTTTCAGTCACCCTCTGCCATTTTCTTCAACAGGGGAGCCCCCTCTAGAAAAGATTGCATCTCCAATTAATCAGCGGCAGTGTTCTCACTGTGATTCGCAATATCATTGTACATCTTCATAGAAGCCTTAGAGAACTCAATTAAGGACTCAAAAACTCTCGAAAATCCTATCTGAAACCCACTTAGGGTGATCCTTTGTGTTTCTTGCATGTAGTTGTGGTGTTTTTCGTTTTCCACATCCAGCTTCCTCCTAAACATGTCCAATTGATCTTTCTTCTCTGTCAAGTGTTCGTGCTGGTGCTCTGCACCTGGCTCAGGTTCATATTCCACAAGTGATTCAAGAAACCTGGTCTCTACCTTCTGGAATGAAGTGGCTCTTCTGTCGAGTTCTCTTGCAAGATTGTCAACTTTCCTCTTCTGTAGCTGTTCCTCCCCTTGTTGGGCCCACAAAGCCTTCATATCTTTCAAGAAGCTTTTCAGTGCAGAGGATACTGCCTTGTCCGGTAACTTGTCCATAGAAGACAACCAATCATGGCAAATCACAAGTAGCGGTGGACCACCTGCTCGATAAGGAGCTGCTGAACTCCTGACCCTGGAGTTGAATTCAATTTCAGGTGTTACGAACTTGCTTAACCATCCATGAAGAGCTCCAACATATGCCTTTTGTGCTGCAACATACTCTATAAAGCATGCACGCCAATTCAGAAGCTCGGCCTCAAGCTGAAGTGTCGCCAGACGGTGCAAGTCATTGCAGGATATTTCATGTGTGGGGCTGGCAAAATATTTTACTTCGAAAAGAATCTGGTTCTGGGTTTCATGGGATTCCAACATAATCTTCCAGGTGTGCATTAGACTGCACATAGAGGAAGAAAAATGAAAAAACCAGGAAGACCCAGAATGAATACTTGAACAGAATTGCTTAGTTTCTAAAAGCAACTTCCTTACCCTTTTAACAGTTCTACAATTTGAGGTTGCAGTTCTTCATCTCTTAATTTCTCGATTCTCTTAGAAATTGATTCAGCACTTCGAATTGCAACCAAGATCCTAGCATATAAATCTTTTACTGCAGCTCTGGTCTTGTCCATGGTAAGTTCATCGTCACCCCTGACATCCTGGTTTCTCAGTCGCGAACACTTCTTTTCATATACTTTTCTTGTGCTGTCTCCAGCCTGAAGAACAATAAAAAACAAACTCAGGTTTATATAAAGAGAACAGAATCTGGTTCTCTAAATTTGGTTTACATCTGAATTGCAACCCATGTTCAAACTGATATTGATTTATAGCAAGTTTCATGATACAAAGAAGCATTGATGCAACCGTAATGAACAAACTATGAAGACCAAGAAGACAGTTTTGAGAGGTAGTGACTTACCTTGACCTCTTCACAGAGCTTCTTCTCCCAAGCATACAACCTTCCAAGTGTTAGTGAATGGCTTCCTGAATCCATTCCTCCATAATCATCAAAGAAATCAGTTTTATATTCTGTCCAAGTAGAAGAACCTTTCGAACTGGATGCTACAAGGCTTTTACATGATGACGGCTTAGATGAAGGGGACCGATGCCATGTAATAGCTTGGATTAGTTTTGTTGAGTTCTCTGTATTCATATGACATGGTGATTAGTTTTGCGAGGTTGATTTCAGCCACAGAACTATTGAGTAATTAGTAGGAATGTTCATCACTTATTGTATCATATAAGATAGAAATAAAACGGAGGACAGATACCACTGTCCCAATTTGATCTCAGACCTACTCGCAAAAAAAAAGCTAGGGATAAGGATTCTCACAAAATTTCATGCCTGTGTTTTGCATTTTCCGTTGCAAAATATACTTAGCCTCCTATCATTACTAGCAATTGTTGTTTGAAATTTGCCTATACACATTCTCAACTATGATGCTATTCATTACATTATTACATGCAAACTAAAAAAGGGAGGCAGCCTTTTCAATAGAACTTGCCCTGTTTTAAGCATCAGACAAAATGAAGATCACAGTAGATCTTTTCAAAATTGAAAGAAAAAAGTCAAAAGTGGAATAACTAAAAGATTACCACGAGCAACAGAAAAATAAAGACAAGAATTCAAGCAAAAGGAAAGAAAGAAATCATAGCATGCCAGGGCCAATTTTGAAAATCATCTGGTAGCTTAATCTGCATGGTTTAGATACAATAATGAAAATCATTATTCTAAGGCAGGGGAAGAAGAGACATGGAAATTAGTAAAAAAACACTTAAATTACCATAGAAACATAAAAAAAATAGATACCCCACCTTTAATTTCCTCCAAGCCAGACTGCAAGAAAATTCTATTAGCCTCGAGCATTCTTGACACTTCCTTGCCAGAATCATAAGCCCTAATGAAATGGTCCTCGATATCCTTCAGTGCCTCCAATAACTCCCTCCCTCTCTCTGGTGTATCAATGACTGTAAGTCCCTTTCGCTCTCCTTGGCTCCCATCACAACCTCCATCATCTACCTTGACCACATTACCTCCACTGTCCCCGAGATCTCCTTCTCCTTTCTCTTCAACAGCTACCACATTTTTCTCTCCGTCTTCTTCTCTATGCCCCACTTCTTCTAGGTTAGGAATCCCTTCCTCTTCCCTCACAACCCTCAAATCATTATCAGAACTTCTCCTGTAACCACTTATAATCTCTGGTCCCGTGCTGGTATTAAAAGGGTTAAAGAAATCCCAGCCGAAATCGCTCTGAGGTGACTGTGGCGTCAGCGGCATTTGCATATAATAGTACCCAAAACTTTGTTGTGCCTGTTCCTCTCTCTTCATGACGTCTTCTTTACTACCCTCTTCCTCCTGATCACTACATTCTGAAGAAGATATTGTTGATGAACCACAAGACTCACAAGCATTGGCTTCTTCATATGTTGTTGACTCGGATGGTCTATGTTGAAGAAGCATTGGGTTTCTTATCACATTTTTTTCTTCGTTTGGTGGTGGGGATGGGCAAGGAGTAGGGAAAGTGATGAGATATGGTGAAGTTGGTGAAGAATGTCTAGCTACAAAAAGCTTTATACCTGCTGCTACTGCATAGAGAGATTGACAATATCTACAATGCGCCTCTGCTAGCTCATGTCTTCTCTCTACAGCAAGGTTTAACTGGCGTTTCCTCTCTCGACAGATAGATACAACATCTTCTTCTTCTTCTTCTAGCTTGGAAGCAACACATCCCATTGTTTCACTTTATTAAAGCTGAAAGTGTCTTCTCTGTGCGTATGGGGGCGTGCTTATGATACGGCTTCTATATAGGCGTGGATGCAACTTTCAGAGAAATGGAAGAACGTAAAGAGAGAAAGGTGGCTTTTTGATATAATCTATGTATGCTTTAGGGATAAAAAAAAAAGGTGGGGCTGAGCCAAAATGGGTTTTATGTAGTTTTTAACAGCGGATTTATACATGTTGAGCAGAAAATGTTGCTTTTAGAGATGTCTTGGGCGTCCCAGTTCATCTTCTTTTGCAAGAGAAAGCTGATTTTCTGCAAGAAATTTGCTTAAAAATGCATTAGCATAAAAATCAGTTTTTGTTTAAAAGAACACGCAAAAGAAAGGAAGAAAAAAGAGTAGAGGTTGCGGTGGTGATTCTATCTATTCATTGCATCAAACTAAAAATGGCTTGACATTATCGCAGAGACTGTGGAGAGAGAGGGGGGTTCTTCTGGTTGAGCTAAAAAGCTGAAGCAGAAAGAGAGAAACTATTCAAAAAGAAATAATGAACAAGAAAGGGAGAAATGCTTCCCGCTGAACTGGTTTTAGAGGGTTTTTTTAGCTTTCTTGTTTTTCTGTTTTAAAACACTTTCCGGAAGTTGTGAAAATTTAAAAATGTGATTATATCAAATTTGATCCTCAAACTTTTGATTGCTATATATAATTTGTTTTGAATATTTTATTTTTCAATTCCATCTCTTAAAATTTAATTTTTATATTAATTTTGATCCTTATTTTTATAATTGCTATTTGCTTTTTTCTTATCATTTTTTATTGAAATTTTTTATCTATCAAATTTGGTCCTCATTTTTTTTATTGTTACTTATTTTATTTAAAATAATTTATGAAATGTTTATTATTATTATTTTAATTTATTCACCTTTTATTTTTTTTAAATTTTTAGATTTGATCTCTATTATTTTGATTATTATTTATTTTATTTGAGATAATTTATGAAATTATATTTTTTTCAATTTCATTCTCATTCAACTTTTTAATTTGTAAGATTTGTTTTTCATTATTTTAATAAACTTGAAAAAAAATTAATTTATTAATAAATTATTTTCCAGATCATTTTCCATAACATAAACAAACTAAAAATGGCTTGACATTATCGCAGAGACTGTGGAGAGAGAGGGGGGTTCTTCTGGTTGAGCTAAAAAGCTGAAGCAGAAAGAGAGAAACTATTCAAAAAGAAATAATGAACAAGAAAGGGAGAAATGCTTCCCGCTGAACTGGTTTTAGAGGGTTTTTTTAGCTTTCTTGTTTTTCTGTTTTAAAATAATATAATTTTTTAAAAAATATTTTTTATTGATATATTAAAATTAAATATTATTTTAAAATAATCGTTATTATAATTTTAAATACTTTATCGCTTGAATTATGAATTGTTTTTGCATTTTAAAAATAATTTTATTTTTAATATAATTCTTATGTGTTTTAATGTATTTTAAGATTATATTAAAAATAGATTTTTAAAAAATATATATTATTTTTAAATAAAAAATACCATACCCTGAAAAACAAACTAGTCTAGCGGATACAAACAGCGCATATGGCAGTGGCTAAAGAAGGTAGGGGGCTCGAGAAAGAGAGAGAGAATATGGCGCTGTCCTCGTGTTTGGTAATTTGTGCTCAACTGAGTTGGCCTGCGTCAATGGCAGAACCAAAACCTCACTCCTTAAAACAATTAATAAAACTTCTCCTAATAAATTTTGCAGAGATTCTTGTTTTGACTGATATTGTTTTTGAAATTTTTTTATTTAAAAATATATTAAAATAATATTTTTTAAAAAATTATTTTTAATATGAAATAATTTAAAAACAACGAAACTTTTTAATTTAAAAAACAAATTAAAAAAAATAAAAAACAGATAAACAAGACAGATACTTGGGAGCTTGGGACAGACAAGTGAGTAAAAAGAGGAGTCAAATGGACAGTAATATACTGTTAGAAAGATTGTGACAACTGAGACCAGATAGAGAGAGATTTGTCTTCTTTCTTCTGGTGGTGTTCTTGTTGTTTTTTTGAGTAAATCATGAATCAGTCCCTGTATTCTTGACAAAGCAACATGATAGTCCCTCTTCTCGAAAAAATAAAATACTACGTGTTTAATCTATGCTTTTCAAATCCATTTAAGGGGGTGTTTGGGAAGTCACCCAAAAGCGCTTTTGGGTGCTTTTGGTCCGAAAAGCTACAGCAACCGCTCTCCTAAACACCCTCGTAGCTTAATTCTTCTGCTACTTGCTAGTCACTTATTTGTTTATCAGGTGTTGAGCTGTCATTTTCTAGGTACTAATTAAAAATAAACAGCCAATTAATGTTTGGACAATTAACCTACGTTTGTGGAAACCGGAGGGACTGACTTATTATTTATAAGAAAATACAGTGCCAATTTGAATTTTGCTCCTTTTAGTTATAATAATGGTTTTATAATTACGCTCCTTGAACAAAAACATCGGCAGTAATCTGTTAGTGATGATTTCTAGCAAGTGCGGATATAGAGATCCGAAAGTCAAAACTCTCTTTGTCTTTACTTTTATACACAAATCTATCCCTGAAAGTTTAAATGAAGAAGAATGCACCGGTCCGCCGCAACTTTTTATTTTTTTTTTAATTTTCGGAAATGGCTAAATACGATTATAGCCCCTAATAAGACAAAAACACTGAATTGACTTCAGGGCTAGAACGGTAATTGTCCCTATTTCTCGAATTTTTTAATCGGCGTCTGTCAGGGCGTGATTCGATAATTTGTTAATAGAAAAAACTATTATAATATATATTTCAACAAAATGTAATTATAAAAACCATGTTGTATTTAATAATGAACATGAAAAAAATACATGATTATTTACGTTGGAGATTTAATGATTGTTTGTTTTTGTTATAAGTCTAGCTTCATGATTATTTTTTTCAAATTAATTAATTTTTTTTATTATTTTTCTGATTTTAAATTATTTTTTTATATGTCTAAGATCAGTTTATATACTTGTGTTAAAAATATTTTTTAAAAAATAAATAAGTATTTTTAATATATTTTTGAATAAATAATATTTTAAAAAATAATATAAACCAAAATGGCAAACAAACACCGAGTGGTATAGGGTTCCTCCTGCTCGGTATCTGAATCGTAACGGGATGGAAGTAGATGGTTTGCACAGATTTTTAGTGCTTTAGGGTTTTGGGAAAGAAAAGAAGGTTCCTGCTTGGTCGATAAATGAGTCGGACGGTACCGTTTGAGCATTGAGCGCCTGGCCTTTCCACGTGGACTTGGCATTGAAAGTGGCAGTGGCAGGCCTGTAATTAACCTGCGTTAAATGTCACCAATGTAAGCTCCTGGATGGCATGACACCAACACAATCTATGGATTTGAGCTTCTCTGTTCTTTAATCGAGTGCAAAGGCCGAAAGGCGTGTTTGTTTTTGTGCTATAAAATATTTTTTTGAAACATAATTTGTTTTTGAAATATAAATTAATATTTAAAAAAAAAATTCGAATACTTTTATTAATGTTTTTGAGTTTTTTTTCCAAGATAATTTAATAATTATTTTATCATTTTCAAAGGGTTGATTCATGATTACATGTGCACATTGCGGACCCACATTTTTTTCTTAAGTGCTTTCCTGCACGTACATTTTTTTTTAACACTTGATTTTTGACTTATTACTTACATATGAAGGTCTCCAGATATCTTCATTTTTTTTCAATTCTTGAGCTAAATTTTTACAAACAATATGATGCTCTTCACATATATGTAATCTGCTCATGTGTTTTAAATAATATCAAGATATTAGAGATATTTTCAATTTTTTCATTTATGTGCATAGTACAATAATCATAATATCCTCAAATAAGACGAAAAAAAGACTATTGCAATCCACAATGCAACTTATTATTGATAGAAAATTACAACTTATTTTATATCTGGTTATTTCATTGAAACCTACTAAACAAATAAATTTATGTTCATTTAAAAATATATATTTTATACAAAACTTGCACTTCATAAAAATTATATACAAGTTGATTCTTTTATCTAAATTTATCCTATGATAAAAAAAATCATACATAATAAATATTTTTTACGTTAAAAAAATATGATCGCTCGAAACTTTTGATTGTTTATTTTTATTTGTTCTTGGATTAGATGATTTTCATAGTTTTATTATTTAATTAATAATAATGATAATTTTAGTGATTATTTTTTATAAAATCTTTCGATTTTTTTTAAGATTTTCTGAATTTTTAATTTATATCGGTGATCATTTTAAAATATTACTCTATTTTTTCCCTTATTCATTTTTTTTTTTTTTCTTTATTTGTTCTTTATTTATTATTTTTATTATTTTATTATTTATGCAATAATATTGATAATTTTAGTTATTATTTTTTATTTATTATTTTTTAAAAATCTTTTGCTTTTTATTTTTATGATTTAATTATTTATTTTATTTGTAATGTTAGTAATAATTTTAGCTTTTATAGCAATGATAATGGCAATTCTCATTAATTTTTAATTCAATCGTTTCGTCTTTTTGTTGATAGAAATGAACAATTTTTTATTTGATAATTGTAGGTATTTTCACAATTTATATTTTATTTTTGTTTAATTTAAATTGAATTATAAAATAAACTAATCTTAATACGATGAACTTGAAAATTCAGATATCAGTTTTCTTACTTTTTTAATGATGATGATAAATTTAAATAAAAATAAAATAAATTCAGTAACTCAATTAAAATATATTTTTTATTCAATCAAATAATAATATAAATACACAAACATGTTAGATTAATTAAATAAAAAAACACATATTATCTAGTACTGCACATGTTAGAAATGTTATCTTGAAATATATTTTTATTTTCAAAAATAAAGTTCATTCATGCAAAATATAAAAAGAAATGTTCATTTTAAAAAATAGAAAACAAAGAAAAGGTTTTTATAGGTCAATGTGGTTAAGCACTTGTTGTTGTTGTTTAACATTAAGGGTGGACGATCTTTGCCATATAATTTATTGGAAAAAAAAATAAACAATATGTCATCTAATTTTGCCAACATGATAAACCAATCATATATATATATATATATAACATCTCAAAAATAAATTTGAAGAACCAAATTAATTATTAAAAAATAAACAGTAAACATATAGTGTTTTATATATGTGTGAACAATATCAACTTTACAATTAAAATCCATGCTTTTATGCGAATGATGACGAGACAGATATACTGATGTCCCTTACTCACGACATGGACACAACAAGAAAGATATACCGATGTTCTGTATCATAGCATCTAGGATGACCCGAGTGATACAACATCTCTTTAAAATAAATATACAGTTAATTTATAAATATTTAGTCTCGTATATATTTACTATAACCTAAGTATCATTTCTTGATTTTCTGACATGAGATAACAACAACAATAATTTTAGATGTTAAGACTTCAATATTGCTGTTGTTATAATATTTTAAATTAATATTGTTTCCTTTTCCCCTTTATTTTTTTTATTATTATTTTTATTTCCTCTTTGTATTAAATGATTAATTTTTTTTCTTATCAAAATATTTTGCTCTTTTTTTTTTTTATGTTAGTTTGCGCTCTTTTGTGATCTTTTATGACGCAATACCTACATTCTAAAATATGTAATCTATGCTTGCGTAACAAACTCTACTTAAAATTTTATATCATATAAATTTATCATTGTTAATTTAATTATGTTAAATTATATACATAAAAATACCCGCGGCAACGCGCGGGGGATTTGGCTAGTGGTTTTATAATTACGCTCCTTGAACAAAAACATCGGCAGTGTAATCTGTTAGTGATGATTTCTAGCAAGTGCGGATATAGAGATCCGAAAGTCAAAACTCTCATTGTCTTTACTTTTATACACAAATCTATCCCTGAAAGTTTAAAAGAAGAAGAATGCACCGTTTTCATTTTTATTTTGAGCGGGTATATTTTAAAAATACATTTAGTTATAAAATATATTAAAATAATTTTTTGTGGTGTTTTAATATGATTATAATTTCAACTAACCTTGTAATATAAGAGAAATTGGAAGAAAAGCAAGATGTAAGCATGAGAAGTTTAAATTTCATATTTGCTTTAGATGTGTTCTTAAGCTTATTTGATTAAGTTGGGAAGTAATTTCATGGAGTTTTATCTTAATTTCCTTAAATCCTAGATTTTTAATTTAGGGTTCTTATATGAATTTAAATTAGGAAGGGAGTTAAAAATATTAAATTTAAAATAAATAAATAAGTTTAAATAACAAGTAAATAAATATAAAAATAATATAAACCAAAATGGCAAACAAACACCGAGTGGTATAGGGTTCCTCCTGCTCGGTATCTGAATCGCAACGGGATGGAAGTAGATGGTTTGCACAGATTTTTAGTGCTTTAGGGTTTTGGGAAAGAAAAGAAGGTTCCTGCTTGGTCGATAAATGAGTCGGACGGTACCGTTTGAGCATTGAGCGCCTGACCTTTCCACGTGGACTTGGCATTGAAAGTGGCATTGGCAGGCCTGTAATTAACCTGCGTTAAATGTCACCAATGTAAGCTCCTGGATGGCATGACACCAATCTATGGATTTGAGCTTCTCTGTTCTTTAATCGAGTGCAAAGGCCGAAAGGCGTGTTTGTTTTTGTGCTATAAAATATTTTTTTGAAACATAATTTGTTTTTGAAATATAAATTAATATTTAAAAAAAAAATTCGAATACTTTTATTATAAAAAATATATAAATATATATATAATCTCAATATAATTTAAATTTAAAAATACTTTTAAAAGTATTACAAGTGGGGCGAGATTGCGCTCGCCACGCGTGCAATGACCTTTGTGCACGTGTGTTTTAACACAGTGACACTTGCATTGGCGAGGATATAAAGGTCACAGATTCAGCATCTTTATTTTTTTTTTGTCCTTCGATAAATGGACTCCAATAAAAAATCATGAGGTCGTGGTTTAGATTCTTACGAAGAATGGTTTCGAGAAAAGTGTCTAAATAAGGCGGTGTTTGTTTCTTGAAA
This sequence comes from Salix dunnii, assembly GCA_015731905.1. NCBI lineage: Eukaryota > Viridiplantae > Streptophyta > Magnoliopsida > Malpighiales > Salicaceae > Salix > Salix dunnii. The sequence continues at coordinate 9,116,965 of CM027667.1, read as the reverse complement.
TTTATTTTTTGGAAAATAATTTTTTAAATTTTTTTGTGTTTATTTGTCTTCTGAAAAGTTGGTCAACGAAAAATACTTTCCAGTAAAAAAAAAATTGGCTTGGTTTTTAGGAAAGTATTTTCCGGAAAATTTGGACGGAAGACACTTTCCGAAAGTTGTGAAAAATTTAGAAATGTCATTATTTGCTGATTATATCAAATTTGATCCTCAAACTTTTGATTGTTATGTATAATTTGTTTTGAATATTTATTTTTCAATTTCATCTCTTAAAATTTAATTTTTATATTAATTTTGGTCCTTATTTTTATAATTGATATTTTCTTTTTTCTTATCATTTTTTTATTGAAAATTTTTATCTATCAAATATTTAAATAATTATATGAAATGTTAAATTTATTTTAATTTATACATTTCATTTTTTTTTTAAAATTTTTAGATTTGATCTCTATTATTTTGATTAATTATTTATTTTATGTGAGATTTTATGAAATTATTATTTTTTTTCAATTTCATTAAGATTCAATTAATTAATATTAGAATAATAAACTTGAATAAATTACTTAATATTGTTATTTTCCAGTCCATTTTCCATAACACTGTCAAACATCGGAATTCACTTTTCAGGAATTCACTTTCTAAAAGAAAACCACTTTCCAGCAAACAAACGGGGCCTAATTACTTTTCAGAGCACATGAATTTAAATAAAAATAAAATAAATTCAGTAACTCAATTAAAATATATTTTTTATTCAATCAAATAATAATATAAATACACAAACATGTTAGATTAATTAAATAAAAAAATACATATTATCTAGTACTGCACATGTTAGAAATGTTATCTTGAAATATATTTTTATTTTCAAAAATAAAGTTCATTCATGCAAAATATAAAAAGAAATGTTCATTTTAAAAAATAGAAAACAAAGAAAAGGTTTTTATAGGTCAATGTGGTTGAGCACTTGTTGTTGTTGTTGTTGGTTATTTTGCTATATAATTTATGTTAATTTACCTATTGATATTATGAGACTTATGTATGTTGATAAGTATGAATATTGAGTTCCTAAAACACATTGAAAAACATGTTAGAAAAACATGATAAACCAATCATATATATATAGATAGATAGATAGATAGATAGATAGATAACATCTAAAAAATAAATTTGAAGAACTAAATTAATTATTAAAAAATAAACAGTAAACATATAGTGTTTGAAATTTCAAAAAAAAAAAATCCTATAATTTAGACATATTACCCTACACTTGACTTTGAAAAAAGAAATGTTGGGAGAATTCATAATATTTAATTTAAGGGTGTTACACCACATCTCTTTAAAATAAATATACAATTAATTTATAAATATTTAGCCTCGTATATATTTTCTATAACCTAAGTATCATTTCTTAATTTTCTGACATGAGATAATTATGTATATAACCCATATTTATATAAATTATTTTTCAGCTTTTTTGACGTGGAATAAATATTGTATTTTTTTTATAACCCATACTACATGCATTGTATTTTATTTTTTTATGACCTATATAAAAACTTTAAATATACATGTATATTTTATATTTTTTTCTCGGGCTAACCCATATGACCTAAGAACAGGTCAAGTGGCCGGGTCAACCCCTGGTCACAGGGGTTTAATAGCTATGCTCGCACACTGGGTAAATCATCCTTGACCAGCAAAGCCGTTGAGAAGGGTGCTGTCTTTATTGGCAGAAGCAAGTGATAAAAAATGACAAGTGGGTGAAACATTAAAGTGGTGGTCTTGTGGATGACGGAGAATATGTCCCGACAAAGTGTCTGGCAAGCGAGGGGAAAAGGAGTCCTCGTCTCACCTCGTAAATCATCCATTCCTCCACCCTTTTCAATAACACTGTAGACCTGTACCAGCTCTCTCTCTCTCTCTCTATGTATGTATGTATGTCTTGTGCATGTATGCAGAGGTAAAAATCTTGGTAGTGTATGCTTCAATGTGGTACTATTCACTGACAGTCAAAAAACAAAACCTGGGTCTGGGCCGAGGTTCCACAATCGTTCTGGATGACTACGGACTGCAGTCAAGGCCAGATAAAAATCCAGGATCTGGGATTCAAATGGCATGGTGCCGGTATTGCACCCCTCCCGTGCACTCCATATAAAACCTTGACTACCCAGTCAACTCGTTGATTCAAAATCAGACCGAGTCAGATTTTATTTTTTAAAAGTATTTGATATCATAGTAAATATTATTTTTTATTTATCAAAAACTACATTTTATTTTACTCTAAGAACTCAAACCAGGTACCTAACTCCAGACAAGGCTTTCAAACCACATCGTTGGTTTTAAACAAGTATAGTTACATGGACGGCACTGATAATCGGGGATTGTCTTAACAGGTTAAAACCAGCAAATTAGTTCCCTGAGCGGGCTGGAGCTAGGCCAAATTTCCCGACTAGCCTAAGTCCAACAGCACTTGAAATCAATTAAATTCGTCTGTTTCACTACACAGTTCCTTGGACTCGGGGAGAAGGAATACAGTTACTTCATCAACGATAATCCCATTGAGGGATGGAACAAAGCTGTGAACGAGGAAGAATAAACTTGAATCGCTAAAGCCACAAGGTGACACAAACCATCATGAAGTATTTCCAGTACTGCAAATCACAACCGGAGTAATTATTGATTGGAGAAGGAGAGCAATGATAAGGAGGAAGTGTACATGTTTTGGACAGCCTCGTTAGCTACATCCAGCTACATCTTACAAAAAAATCCAAACTGAATCCCATGGACATTTCCTTAGTCATTTTCAATTTAAAGAGTCTGTCAGATTAATGCATTTTCTTGAGAATAGCATGGCTGCCCAATTGTTAATCTTATGATTTGTTTCCCAAACATAACTGCTTTCCAGTGCACAGAGTCTCCAAGAAACCCCCTGTACAACAAGCTATATTCAAGTATGAGTTTAATTGAAACACTGCTCTTGGTAAAATTGAAGTTTAAACCGCGAGCACGCAGGCAGAAGAAAGTAAACTTGATTTGCCAAGCTTGTACTATTTACAAAAGTAAAACACATATAGCCAAAGAAAATGAGGGGCAGAAAACGTCCCATGAAATAACTATAATAATTGTCACCTTGTACTTTTCCAGTTCTAGGTCTTTTCGCACAGAAGCTACATTCAAGTATGAGTTCCAGTTAAGTGTTACAGGTGTGCATTAAAGAATTGAAGGGTGGCTCCTCTTTCTCTCTTTCAGAAGCTACCTGGTATTCACATGAGAATAGTACATGAGACAGGAGCATGAAATATAGATTCATCACATACTGCCAGCTTCCGTTGGTGTGGTACAAGGAGCCAGTGTATTGGGAGGCAGACTGACTCCAGCCCCTCTAACAGATATATTCGAGCACTTGACAGAGCTTGCCCTGCTTATGAAATTTGAGTCAAGAAACACAACAATCACAGTAATGTCATCATGGAAATGCCGCCGCACACCACGGTCGATCTTCTTCAAGTCTGAATATCTCATTTCTCTCTTCTTTGCTGCTTCCTGCAAGGCAGCTTTTACCAGCTTCCTTGCAATTCCCTGCGAGCAATTTCATGAGTGGATTCATCTTTTGAAGTTTATAGTTGCACATGCATTAAGTTCGTTGTATGACATGAATCCACCTCCCCTAAGATGAACACTCTTGCTGTAATTTATGTTTATTCTCTAAAACAAGCTTCAAAATATGGAGCCAGGGATGAGAATACAAAAAGAAACAAAATGTAAAAGAACAAGAAAAGTTTTCTAGGGACTCCCTTGAATGAGTTTGGAGGTTTGCTTGAGCTCTACTCCTACAGATGAATTTGCAACTGAAACACTCAGTACAATCAAATGGTGAACTTTAACATTTCCAATTTGCAAATAACTACCAATTTAGAGGCATTTAAAAGATCTTGTTAGTTAAAATTTCAGGTGTAGGGAATCCTATAGACGCTGTTTTATCAGCAAGACTCCGTTTATAGCATTTCAAGACTCAAACTTACTATTTACTCTCACTGACAACAATCTAACAATGTTTTCAGGAAAAAAGAAAAGAAACACGACAAATTTAGTGCTAAGCACTTTTCTCTCTTTCTTTCAAAGAAGAATTAATTTCACAAATACAAAGCTGGTAATTTTGGTAGTGAAGCAGATAAAAACTATTTTAACCGAGTTACCGTCCAAATGAGCAATGACTCTAATCGTGTCTATATACATGGATGATGCTGAGAGAACATGTTACAAACATGAGAATAAATAAAAATAAACAATTTCTGGCACCAGGATATATGTTGCTCACATTGTGTGGATGATTTTGAACTATATTGACTGCATCTTGATTGCTTAAGTGCTCCCAAAGGCCATCAGAGGCAAATATAATAAATTGATCATGAGGCTGCAGCTGGTGCACTGAAATTGACGGTTCTGAGCTCAATATTGGCTTTTTGAAAGGTTCCCGGAGTCGGAACTTGGTATATAAAGGTTCCCTGTTGAACTCAGTCTTCTTCAAATATACATCACCAATAGATCTGGAAACCTAGGAGGTCCGAGGATTGTGATCATCAGTGAAACAATTCACAAGTGAGTTTGTATCAGGTCCAAATCCACAACATATTACCAAATAAATATTTTTTGAACTTCAAGAAAAACAGATGATGGAATTTCTTAACACCATGACATACTAACCGTATTTGGCAATGCATGTCAAATTTTCTGATTCAAACCAGGGAACATATTCTTATTTGCCTAGGACCAGCCAAGTAATTGTAAATGTATTGCATGCTGCTAATTATCTATCAGTTTTCAACTTTTTCTCTTATCTATAGCATTTGAGAACTCTTCCCTGTCAATTAATGATGAATTTGACTCAGTTAAAAGTAACCCCCCTTATCCTCCAATCCCATTTAAAAATCAGCTTTTAACTAAACCAGCCTTAGACATAGGTCTGACCGAAGCATCAATTTCATGGTGTACTAAATCTGAGAAATGCGCCATATGTTCAAAAGAGACTCATGCAAGGTGCACAGACTAAAGAAACCCTAAAACTATGGGATGCCATTAAGCAACTTCCTCTTAAAAACAATATCTCATATTGTCTGCAGAGGTCAGATATAAATGAAGAGCAAAAAAAATGCCATAATGAAGTTGACTAGTGAATTGTTAACCAAATCTAGAGCAGCCAGTCTAAAGCTTCATAACAGTCTGAACTTCGCATTTATGGCAATCCATTTACCATCGAGCCAGTATATTCCTATCAAATTACTTGAATGAAACTTGTAAACCAGAACAGACTTTTAGTATATCACTTTAGGCCTTTTGAGCTGTCTACAACATAGCCCTCCCATCAATCCATTTTGTAGTTCTCCATATGACAGCTGCACGTTCATTTTATAAAAGCTAACACAAGAACCTAAAAGGTAACATGGTCATATAGTTAAAACACAACATTTACAAGCTCCAAACAGAGCAAGTACTGCAAAGCTACTCAAAATAATATCATGTGAGGTGATATCAACCCCAGCTCTTCAAACAGCGAGGACCACTCTCAAAACATCACACCACAGCCTACCAGATCTAAACATAACCAAGCTAGACAGGGAAAAAATGAATGGCACTGACATTGATAAAGAATTTTAAATAGACAGCAAGCTCCATCTGACTCTACCCATTTCCAACATTTGCTTCAAAGTGGAAATCAACCATAGTGACTCGTAGTGAGGTCCTCTGTTCATGCCAAATATGACTGGCACTGACATTGATACAGAATTTTAACATATACTATGTTCTAACTCCTTTCATTATATAATATACTTTCAAACTCTTAGCACATTTAGACTAAAATAACAGTGTCTAGAACACAACAAGTCTACAAGGACAAACAACTGTGACAAGATCCGCACCTATTCTTTGTCAAAGAAGAAAAATAACATGATACATAGCTCCTGTATGGTGAACAACTTACTTGTATAAGACCTTTTACGCGCCATACATTGTGTTTTAATACTACAATATGAGGGTCATCAGGATGCAAAGCCTGCAATTCCTGTCTCACAGACTCTATGCAAGCATTGTGCTCAGCAGATAGTTGAATGGACAGAACTTCCCCCGTTGCCCTCACAACTCTACCCAAAACAGCACGTGAATCACCAAGGTTGGCAATGTAAAGGGTTCCGTTACAGATAACTCCGGCCAGACAGCAGGAACCAACTGCTGCAATTTGTGGTTTCACAGGCCACTGCTTGATAACAAGAGAGAGAAAACCCTCTTCTGTTGCTTGAAATGCCTTCCGTATCACTTCCACAGACATCGATTGTTGCTCCGAAGTAAACCCTACAGATAAGCATAAAACCTGAAAATTTTAGTGCATAGAACAGGCTTAATATCTAAAAGGCCAACATGAAGAAAACTTTATGACAGAATATAAATTTTCAAGTTAAACTTATCGGGAAAAGGAAGACAAAAGAAGAAAGACTCATTCTTAACAAGATACCTCCACATTTTTAAAATATTGATAGGCTGAAACACTTGACCCCCAACTACCCATTTTCCTATCTTACCATCATCACTGAGATAACAGTGGCTGTAAGTTCTGCGTTAAGTATGTCTAGGCTACCTGTTTGGTTAATTGACATAATTTTTTAATTTTCATAAACAAGAATAGGCAAAACCAGGAAACACAAAGTCACAAATCCATGACAAAGAGTTCGTTAGTTTGAAGTAACTTACTCTTGAGATGCTGGAAGAGGTGATCATTGATGTAGCGAGATGTCTCAGGCCCCCCATGTCCATCATAAACACCTACAAAAGTACCATATGGGCCAGAGTCGTTTAAGCTCAAGCTTCCTGACTCAAGCTGACTCTGATCCTCAAGTAAATTGTTGGCCTGCACCACTGCCATAGAAAAATCACCATTTATGTGCTGCCCATGATCTTTATACCACAACAGCCCGTCTTGGCGACCACCAGTATCTGAATTTGTGTGACCATATCGACCAGACCTTGGCCGGAAGCAGGCCCTCAAAAAGCTCATCAACCCAGATAACATCCCTCATCTCATCTAAAAACCCTCCAAATAGTCCGCATTTAATAAGTGCCCAAAAGAACTCTGACCCAGGAGCTTCAGAATGATTAGCGTCCTCCTCTACTTTACAACACAGCAAGTATGCTCTACAACAAGATCAGCAGCACAAAATGAACAATCTTACACCTATGATTAAACAATTCAGATACAAGACCCCACCACAAGACACTCGATGCTCAACAAAACAAATTTTGACTAAAAATAAATAAATTTGACCTTGCCATGCTCTACTTATCAGCAAATTAGTTTTGTACAACAAAAAAAACACAAGCAAATCACAAGGTGCACAGCTGAAGCTTAATAGATAAATACAGTAATTTTAAAAAAAAGCAGTCATCTTTTCCTCTAGTTTCTGTCCATGAATTGCAGAGTAGCAATGAAATCAATGCCTATAGTAACAAAATTATCATATTCTCTCTAAATAAAAACGTCAACGCACTGATAATGATAATATCGAGGAAAAACTTTGAAAAGTAAAGGAATGGTCAAAGCCCAGTTTTTTTTCTCACAGTTTGGTCAGCCATTGAAAAAATCCAAGTCTAGCATTTAACATTGAATCATTAAAACCCATGATTATACAAATCATCCATGACTCATTAATCACCATAATTTAACTGATAGATATAAATAAAAAAGAATCAAACTTTTTTCTTCCTTTTCAAGCTATACCTTGTTATGATATGACTTCTTCAAAGCTACTAACTTTTAACAGCCAAACAAAGAACTATTTCTTGTGGGTTTATCAAAGTGTTAGATCTATGGATCCAACAGAATCAAGAGAGCTAAAATACAGATGGGTTTAAGCTGTTTTTGTGTTACTGGTTTTGTAGATGATGAAATTATTGTGTGAAGAAGAATAAGAGAAATGGAGTTGTGAAAGCGAACTCTTTGTTAAAAGGTTGAACCCAGCTCTCTCTCTCTCTCTCTCTCTCGCTCTCTTCTCTTTCTATTGTATTAGTAGACAAGCCCCATAAAAAACCAACAATGGAGAGCTTGAAGCCAGCAAGGCGGAGGTCCAGTTTTGGGCTCCACAGACTGGTAGTAGAGGGATATAGTTGATGGTGCATATTGTGATTTAAGGGATTAAATTAATATATTTTTTTATATTTTAAAAATTACTTTTAGTATTAGTCATTTTAGTTTAAAATACAAGAAATAATTTAAAATAGAATAATAATAATATTTTTTCAAAAAAAAAATGTTATTTTTTATACGAGTTTATTGTAAGCATATGGCAGAAAAAATTTTAAAAAAATATATAATAAAAAAATATAAATAAGTTTGTTATCTTACCTTTGTAATATTGATTGTCTAATCTCCCATAATATATTTAGTAGCTGGGATTGTGGTTGTGGTTGTTGTTGTTTTTAAAAATATTTTTTTAAAATAAAATATATTAAAATAGTGTTTTTTTATTTATTTTTTTGAAAAAATTATTTTAATATCAGCACATCAAAATAATTTAAAAACACTTATTTTTTTAATTTAAACTTAATACTAGTATTTTTTTTATACTGGCAAGTTTTATGAGATACATATTGCATTGATCACTATGGTACATTATAGTTAAATAAATTCAATCAAGTAGTATTTTGTCCAAATTCATATCCAACAAAATACACATGCATCAATCACATGAAAAAAAATTTGTGTATTATTGATATAAAAAAGGATTTATTAAAAGAATATATTTTTTGGGTGCAAGGAAAATTTACTTCCGCAAAGCGTATTTTGTGCGATCAAACGAGTGAGTAAAATTTTGGTTATTCCAAATATTTATAAAACATACATATTCTGATTCGAATTCAAGATAAACATACAAATTGCAAATACTCTATTATTACATTATGCTCCTTAAAGACAAAAGAATATGTCGATCAACTTAATTTGATAAATAAGAGCAATTAAATAAAAATAATTGAATGTCTTGTCATGTTGAATCCCCTGTCATGTTATAAGAAAAATACATTTAGAATTCACAGTCAATCTAATTTCCTGTAGCATTCAAGATTTTAAAAAAAATGACATAATAAATTTTAAAATTTAAATATAAATTTCTTTTCTTGAGATTTTACAAATGTTTTGATCAGAAAAAATATATGGATATTTTAAAACGTCTTGTGTATAGATTAAAATTAAATTATTCTTTAATCAAATTTAATTTAAGTAGAGAGTAATTTTATGTGACCATATACCGGACTAATGAGCTAAAACTACTATGAGAACAGGCATCATTCAAACGAAGAAATATGGATAATGCTATCATGTACAGCAATATTTCGGGTGCTGCCTGAAAGGGGGTTCACGTGAATCCACGTGGAATGTGACATCACACCAAACTATAAATGCAAGCTGTTGTCTTGTTTTTATTTGTTAACTGATGTTCTAGTTGGATTTACCATGTTACGTGTCATAAGATGATAGGGGTGGTACACAATCGGTGGGTACTCTCAGGTAACCAGTTACTAGTCAGGCTACTTGGAGGGAACTGGTCCCTTTTTGGTTAGTCAACAAAAGCCATGGACCCAAAAACCATGTTTTATTTAATCATAAGTATTTTCCAAAGCTATTAAAATCCAAACTGGTCCACGATATGGTTAAAGGTTTGGAATGCGGGTTAGATTAATTAAATCAAGTTAATTTAAAGTAATACTAATTTAATATATATTTTTAAAATAATTTTAATAATAATATATTTTACAAAATAAAAGGTTAAGTTACAATTTCAATGCTTTTTTTTTTAAAAAAAAAAAAAACTTGTTTAAGATAAGATTCTAGATATATTTATCGAGCTGGCTGAGTTTAGTATTATTATATTTCTAAATCAATTTTTATATGTTAAAAACTTTTAATTCAAATTTTGATTAAATTATTCATATTCCAAACAATATGGTTATGAAAAAAAATTATATTTCCGTTTCTAATTAGATCAGAATGGTCATGTTAAAGGTGTTTTTTGTCAACGAAGTTTATTTTTTTCCTTGCAAACAGGGTGAAAAGGAGATTATTAGTTGGTGAATTATTGAAGCAGATACGATGTCAAGTGCATTAATGGGTCAAAGCACAATTATAGGAAGAAAATGGTCAGCATACCTGTATAACAACAGCTCATGAGAAGCACTTTTCCAGTGATTGGAAATTCGCGACTTTTGATTACCTCTCGAAAAGGTTATTTGCTTAGAAGTTCATGCAACACCACTGTACTGTTCTTCGATTTTGCCAATTTTAGACGGTGCTACTGTTTTTTCACTCCTTTCCTCCTCGCTGTGGAATAATGAACAGAGAAAGTCAATGTATGCTGTTGTTGGTAGAGATTTTCCTACCTAGTAACTAGCTCATGATCTACGTGCTCAATCTATTCTAGCTAGCTAGCCGCTGCTCTTATAATTCTGTGTGCTTCTGTTCATTCTCACCCTTTAAATTGAGGGTGGTAAGATCGATGTAATGATCAGCGATTAATTAATTCCAGGTTTCTTGAGTAATTCTTTCCGAAACAAAAAGGGTCGTGAAAACCTTGTCCCTGTTAATGACTTTCATGCATGACAGGCAGTCCATAAAACTTGCAGAAATTGTCCATGAATGTCCTGAGCTGAAACAGATGAGATCATGGACCTGACTAATAGTGTCCTTTTCTTTTGATTTTGGCAGCCCTTCAATAAGCTCCATTGAGATGTCTCCCCACGCTCATCTGGGAGTTGGCAAGGGTTGTAGCAGTACTGGATAAGCTGCTATTTTTGCTGATTTCTTCGTAGCTGACCAGCGAATCTTGAGCTTTTTGTAAGAATATTTATGCGCCCCGCCATGCATGACCACCAATATAGGAACTATGTGCAGTATTCACTGATTGGTTTCTCAAGCAGACACCGCCCTGGTTATTGCATTAAAACTACCCTCCTCGCTGCTTTAATCTTCTTATTGGAAAGTTTCATTGGTGTACAGCATCCACAACCAAATCAATGCCATATGTAAAATAGCGTTTGGTTACTATATTAGAGCAAATTAAAGAGATAGAAAGAGTGGGGACTGAAAAGGTATGTTCTAATTTCTTTTTTAAAAAAAAACAAAACTCAATTCAATACAATTTCAAATACATTTTTATTTATACATCTCCATCTTCACCATTTCAATTCAACATTTTTCTATTTTTCTTAAAAAATATTAACCAAACACGACCTAATTAAATGATAATGCAGAAAGGCTAGTGCATGCTAAACAGACCTTTAATCGCATGCATAAGATATGGTTTAGGGAGATATTCCATGGGGTTTGGTACAAGACGAGGAGGATAGAAAATATATCGAGTTACTTATAAAACACACACAGAAGTTCCTTTCACGGGAATGAATGCCCTGATCATGTGTTATATAAATTATATATTTCATAATGATTGGAGGTGCTCCCTGAGCTTATACTAATAAAAAAAGATCCGCCGGTCGATAATTAGGCATAAAACGAGTGGCTTTGAGCAATTCATCCAGGAATCCTACTGTGTGCTGAAATTATTTTGATTTCATCATTCATTGCCTTCAGCTCCATTTGTTCTTCACACAAGGATGAGGGGGCCTTCACCCTCTCCTTGCCAAAACTATCACTTCAACTTGCAACCTTATCCCCACACACTACATTGAGCAAATTAAGACAGCTTCTCCATTGAATTGGCTAGTTTGCCAGCATAGGCACCCGTGTATGTTCAAATCTGAGGACCCCTCCCACCAAAATTGGTGTAACTACAAATAGTGTTGTAGTATTACTTTTGATTAGTGTTGAAAGATAGAATGGATAAATAATTGTTTGATTTTAGATATAAACGGGAAACAACTTTAGATAAAAACAGTAGCCAAATCTTAATTAATATACTGGAATCTTATGAAATAAAAGGAAGCTTTAGAAAAATAAGGGTTATGCAAGATTTGGGCTCTGTTATCTTGATTATTTACACCCTAACATAAATGCAATTTTTTTTAATTTTCGTAACCCACAGTCCATGAATGATGTCAAAATAGTGAGAGGAGGAGCGGACAGGATGGCACCAGTTCAATAATATTAATGTAATGTTTGGACTTTGGAGATAGTGCTTGCTAACATGCTCATGTGGCACTCTGTGTGTGTGTGTGTGTGATCGTTTTCGGAGAATTTGATAAGATGACATGATACATCAACTGTGGATTGTTAGTGGGAGTTGTTTGGTCGTTATCGAAGGTCACCCTCCTTGTCAACGGAGAAGAACAGGATAATGGGAGCCAGCTACAGGAACTAGGAAATGGGCATCTCTATTTTCCTTTAGAGTTCGCGAAACAATACTCTATATGGATCTATTTTCCTTTAGATTTCACAAATACCATACTCTACATGGTCATATCCCTTAATCATTAAGCTAACTCCCATTTTATCCTACTCGTGTGGCTAAACCAGGTGTAATTTAGCGGCAGTAGTAATGGTGGCTAGCAAGTACATCGCGTTACCAGTTTTTAAGTGACCAGGCCGTTCATAATGGATTGCTGCTAAACCGAACTCATACTAAACGGTTAAAAACATGTTTTGAGTCATTGTAAGTAGATCTCCTATTCAGGCCAAAGAGCCTATTTTTTAAAAAAAAAAGAATGGACCAAATTATCAAGAAAAAGTTGTGCGTTTTCTTCTGCAGAATCATAATCTATTCATAATAATTGGTAGCAGGAGCGCATATTTGACTTGTCAATGTTAATGTGCCTCTATGTATCATATACGGAGATGATTGTTACGTACAGTCAGGTTGAAAGCAACATATTCATTGCAACTGGTGAATACTTGCTTTTGTGGGGACACGCCAGAGTGTCCCATGGTCCTCAGGTTGAATGGCCTTTATCATGCACAGATTTCATCGGATTGTTCTCATTGTTCTTGAGACTCGAGTAGCCTGCCATGGATATCTGAGAAGGAGAAGAATCACTGAAAAGGGTGAAATTACTGTGAAGAAAGGCCAGTGATGAGCCGGTGACACGACATCTCTCTTGCCATTTCATGGATCAAGTTGTTGAAATATGGATCACATTGTAGTAGTATACACTGTTAAATTATGCTATTCCTTTTAAAAGTACAGAAGCTAAGAGGACTGCCAATTTGCCATTTAACCTGGTCATCAGGTGACATTGACATGAAGCTCAGGACCACTTTTATATCAGAAAGCAATCTTGTCGTTTGCTTCATTTCTTTCTCACTGTATTTCAACTTATTATATACCTAAAAAATGCACAGTGAATTGAATTAAGACGGTACGTTGGCCAAAGTAACTATTCCTCATCCTCTTCCCATTTTATTGTCTGCACATGACATGCCTTTCCCGTTAAAGCTCCTGGGTCCCGTCTCCTCACCTCGTAGCTAAATGATGCCGGCCTTTTTTTGACAGAAAGAATTGATCTTCTTACTATCAGATGATAGTAACAAGGGGTGCTGACCAAATTTCTGGATGATTTAAACATGAAACCGCCAATCTGATATAACCCTTTGGATAGATAAAAAAAACGGGGGGCTCTTGTATCTTGGGATGTGGACTAACAGCACCAAGACGAAGGAAAACATCTTTCCCTGGATGAATCTTCATTTTCAATATTAAATCACTGATTTGTTTTGGATACGATAGTGTTTGTATGATGGGTATGGAAAATCTGTGGATGGAAAAGGGAAGGCAGAAATAGATCTGCCCTTTTACCTAACATCTAAATTAAATGTTGCACGACAAAGGACAGCCCAATCCTCTGGTTTCATATCATCATTTGTTCAAACTTCAAATGCTATCAGGGTTTCCGACTGGGAATTGAGCTGTGGAATTGGCTGCCATATTTTTTTCATGTGATGAAAACTAATCCTGGAAAATATATTTTGCCAGATAAACAAGAAAAATTTTAATTGTTCTGAATTATTACAAGGAATACATTCCTAACTCAAACTTCAAATATATTATATAAATTATAAATTTTTTATTATCAGGTATCACCATTTGAGACAATTGGCTGTGATACCTTCGCATTATTGACATTTTTTAGGTCCAGAGATTGCCACGATAGTGTTATAAGAAATCTCTACCGGTCAAACGTGGATAAGATGATTCTCAAGCTCAATAATGTGAATAAAACACTACAACGATAGAAAAGAAATAATTGGAGATTTGGTTCAATGGGGCCCAGTCTAAGATCTCTTTCCCACAAGACAAGAGAGTACAGTGACCAGGTAAATTTCGAACCATTCTTGGGATAACGAGGACTTCAGCATCCTAGCTATTAGCGCCACAAAATCATGGCCTGAACAGGATATAAGATAATGCAATTAGGGAGTTTTAGGACAAATTTTATTATAAAACATGTTACTTTTATCACCATTTTCAATGTCAAGTCTCTATTAATTAATTAATCAATATATTATTTAAAGATATCCTAAATACTCAGTTAGTGATCTTATCCATTCTTGTTAGCTAATGTGATTGATATATTATACTTAGTGCTTGGTGTATTAAAAGAATTTATGATTAGTCCCCACAAAGAGTTCTGCTTGGTGGAAGTGAGGATTTTTCGATAATTAAATAGATATATTTTATAAAAAGAAAACATAATGATATTTTATTATTGGAAGATATACTCTGAAAATATATATATATAGTGAAGATTGTACGTCTTTGTTCTAAATATCATATGATGTATTTATAGCCTATTATTTTTATTTTTTTATGGAGAAATAAGTGGGCTGACAAATACTTTACTTTTGACACAATAAATAAAAATAAAAATATTTAGTACTTATTATTAATAAGATAACAAGTATAGTTAGTTCCTTGAGAGATATTGTGTGTGTGTGTAAATATAGAAAAACCATTATCTTGATAAGAACAATTATTCTAGACGAGTAGACATTAAGGTTTATCATCTCTTTGATATTGAACAATTATTATGTATTGACAAGGAGGTTTGTAATCGAAGAACAACATAAAAAAAAAAAGGATTAATTATTATTATTAACAATAACTAAAATACAAAGGAAATTACTATAGTGATTAAGAATAATTTTCTCATTTTAATCCTACAAAAAAATCCATTAACTTCACAGCTTAAGAGTAATTCAGTATACTTATTTCCCTTGTAATTTCAGGTTCGAGTCATGTAATTATTAATATGATGATTATTGAAAACTTAATAGTTATTAACTTTCAAGACTTGTTGAATTAGTCAAGATAGACGAAATTTTATATATATATATATATATATATATATATATATATATATATATATATATATATATATATATATATATATCCATTAACTTGATAATCAAAGTTTTTTTTTTTAGTGGCAAAAATTTAATAATAATAAAAAACCTAAACATGATTCGTCTGGATACTATCAAGATTTGCAAAAAAAATTTTTGGTAGTCTTTGAAAGCTTTTACGCAACACCTTTGAATTTGATTAGATATAATGGAGTATTTCACGTTGTATTTTGAAAATATTTGATTTTTTTTTATATTTTTATATTATTTTAATGCATTAATATCAAAAATAATTTGTAAAAATAAAATATATATTTTTAAATAAATAAAACTTATAAGTTCAATAAAAAAATCACAAACATACTCTCCAATAAACCCTTAAATATATAACGTGTGTTTAATATCAAGATGATCATGGATATTAAACTTGACCTGCCTTTATAGATTTACTTGGATTTTTTTTTTTTTTTTACTTTTAACCTAGTCAAACCCAAATTAATACAATATAAAAACCATACGGCAAATTCACAGTTCCACCACAAACAAATCACACCACCAATCTTACCTAACTTCAAATAGGTAGAAAAGGAAGCCATTTCACTTTCCAGTAAAGTCGTTAGCTCTCATGCTTACGAAGAGAACTCCATGATTGAATAAAAATAAATAAAAAAGACAGATAAATATATTCTCCTCAAATCTTTTTTCGATCCAAGACCTAAATTAATCTAATAAAATATTGAATTAATTTAATAAACTATGACTCTACTAGCAGCCCAAATTCTTTATTGGGTTAAATTACCAGGATAGTTTAACTACTTGGAGATATGATAGAGATTGTGATAAAGGATTTCTTTTCAAATTAGTTTTATATATATATATATATATATATATATATATATATATATATATATATATATAAATTATTTTGATACCAGCATATTAATATATTATAAAAATACCAAGATAGTTAATTCAAAGCAAATAATAATAAAAAAGATACATGTCAAGGAATTATATCATCTAAAAATTTAAGCTATTAAGCTAAGCAATAAAATATATTTCTCAACACAACTTTTTAAATAAAAGTTTTTTTGGCTTGAAATGTGCACACATATTAAAACTATCTTATAATTAATTTTTATCAAATAAAATAAGGATAATAAGATTCAAACTCGTGATTGGTGGGTCAACAAGGTTCAAATACCATGTTAAAAAATTATCTTATTTAAAAATTTAAACTGTCAAGTTAGGTTTCATAATATATTCTCTAACAATACATAGATTTGTTTTTTGAAACACTCCTATACACTTTCTAAAATAATAATTGTAGAAAAAAAAGCTTTGATAAATCCTAAACTGCTACCTCTTGTTTTTGCATAACAATGTCTCTATAACTTTTACAGTGCCATTATATTTCTTGTTATTTTTTAAATTTATTCTTTAATGTTTAATCGATTAAAGAATACATTTTATAACTTATTTTATTTGTTTTTCATTAAATTTTCATGGTCTAATGACTTACACTGTAGATTTAATAAATAGACTCAGATTTTTTTTATCCTTCAATGTTTTATAAAATTTTTTAATTTCTTCTATATAGGATCATCATTGTTTCATGACCCGAGTTACGATTTAATAAATTAATTAGAGTTGATCTTATTAAATTAATATAGTCATCTCAATGTTAATAGAAAATATCTTATTGAATTGTTTTAATCAAAATATATTTGTAATGCCCATCTAGACTATATTTTTACTTCCAAGCCAAACAGATTATATCAATCTCCTCTCAGTATGGACTTTTTCCACTGAAAAACAGCAGCAACAGTTGGATATTCTTAACACTGAGAAAAACAGTGTTGTTCTCCGTGCATCGTGCAGATCGACTATTCGGACAATGTCGTTCAGATCAAATCTACAGACAAATCATGTCCCAGAGACAACAGTGTGCTTAGCCTAGGCTCTGTTCAGCTCAGAAAAAAACTATTGCTTAAACTTTCGAGTTTCACGTTCATCAGTGAATTGTTGTTTAATTGACTGTAAAATTTAATGCTAATTAAGGGTTTAATGAACGATGAGCACGGCCTGGTCAAGGCCTCCCTCGGAACAACCGACAACGTGTATGAGCTTTTATTTTAACCGGTGATCCTGTGACATCTCCGTTGAAAAGAATTCTTATTTCATTTTTTGGGTCAAGAACAGCAAAAAAAGAGGACTTTTCAGCGGGTCATTGTCCGAACATCACTTATTCAATAAAAAATTATTTTATGCCAAGGGTTTCTGGGATTTGGTTCATTGCTTGATGTCACTTTGACCACTGACTTGGAACGCACGGTCTCCCTTCCAAGTTCCCAGCTCCTCGAACCTCACTGAAAGCTATGTTTCGAGCACTTTACATGTGAAAACCTAAAAAATTTGGTTGTTGTTCTGGTTTGTGGTCGCGACTTGTTGCAATTACTAATTCATACACGGGAATTTACTCGGGGGAATTATCATCTAAATATTCTAAGAAATGGTCCATTTGCTTTAACTTTGAGCCTGGTAACGAGTCTCAGCCTGGAAAAAGACATGGGGATGCGACAAATCTTATAGTTTGTCCAAATGAATTTACTCGGGAGAATTCTAATCTAAAAATTCAATTTTCAAGGATAACTTTCTCACGCCATTTGAATCAGCAACTTAACTTGCAGAAAAGGCCAGATAATCAACAAAGAGGACAAGTTCTCTCTGTGCTTGCTCGGACTAAGTCCTGAAATCATGATTCGTTTGAATTGCTAATGGTCACTTGGGTCAATTAATGCCTTTTCGATTTCTTGATCGGGGGCGAAGGAGAAGGCAGGTCAGGGCTGGTGTTCTGCATCGTGAGAAGTCATTTTCCAGCAAGAAAGATTTAGCAAAATACTCCCAGGAAATCGTTGGTTTTTGTGGACATCATTTTGGAAAAGACGTTTCATCCTTCAATTTCCTGCCATGATTTCAATAGTTATTTAGGCCAACTTCACATCACATTAAGGTGAAAGAACCTTAGTAATATGAAGAATTATATTCTAACCCCTTTTCTACTTGATTTTTTATTAATATTTTTTTATTTATTTTACACCCTTGTTAATCAAATTGTGTTTGTTTGGCATTATATTTTAAAATATTTATAAAAAAATAAATTTTATTTATTTATTTTTATATTTTCATATCATTTTGTTCAATTAATACGAGCAATACTTTTTAACATTTAATTTTAATATATTTTCAATTAAAAACAATTTTAATCACACGAGACCATTGAATGAAATGGGATTTATTGTCTGATGAACAATCAAAAGTGTGACGCATGATTATGTCACTAGCAAGAATTCAAGAACCGGTGACTGTATAAACATTTCAACCTTGATTGAGACGGATAACTAATTTACCTATCGGATCAGTGTTCGTCTATTGACCTAATCGATGCGTTTAGTTAACCCTCCCCCTCGAGCAGTCAGTCAACTTGGGTGGGAATCAACATGGCCATTGATGACCTGCAAGAAGCTGGGAAGCTCCACTTTCTCCACGAGAATACAGTAATCTTGCATTGTCGCGTGGAGGGTACGATGAGCAAGTGCTTCTACTGCTTGCATGGTTGTCTTGTCTGACAGATGCTATTTTGTATTTTGAAATATTTTTTGAAAAATATTTTTTTTTTATTTTTTATTTTAAAATATTTTTTAAAAAATATTTTTAAATTATTTTATGTGCTGTTCGAAGAGGGCAGTGGCTCTGATCTGAACATGGTTACTTTGATAAGTTTTATTTATACTAGGATTATCGCCTCGTCGTGGAATTCTTTCCTCCTGGATTTTAGTGGCGGGTTGTGGCGTAATGGTGGAGAGTTAGATTAATTAATTTCGTTTTAGGTGAGTGGTTCGCTGAATCATGGCCCGCATGGCAAATTTCCCACAAAAAGTAAAAGGTTCCTAAGTTATGATCCCAGTCTAGCAGTGCTTTAGGTCTTTATCGTTGTATTTCAAGATTATTTAAAAAAATATATTTTTATTTTAAATTATTTTTTTAGTATTTTTAAATTATTTTCATATATTAATATAAAATATAATTAATTTAAAAATAAAATAATTATTTTACTATATATATTTTAAATAACTTTAAACAGGTAGTTTACATGTTCAATGAAGCAGCACGTAGATTCTTTTAGATAAAAAAAAATAATGCACAATTCTTGGACGAGCCTTTCTAACAATGGAGTGGCAATGATGTAGACCCCGTTTGGCATCATGATATAACTGGTGTTTGTCAAAAATTTGATTTTTATTTTATTTTAAATTATTTTTTTTTAATATTGTTAGATCATTTTGATGTGCTAATATTAAAAATAATTTTTAAAAAATAAAAAATATTATTTTAATATATTTTTAAATAAAAAGCATTTTAAAAAATAACCACACTCTCAAACATCTTTTTAATATTAAAAAAACCCCAAGGATGATTCGTCCGGATACTATCAAGCTTTGCGAAGAAAATCCGGTAGACTTTAAAAGCTTTCATGCCTTTATAGATTATTAATATATAATGTGTTTAATATTAAGATGATTATTAGACTTGATCTGCCTTTAAAAATCCAGTACTTGTTTCATGATGGGCTATTAGAATAGCCCATTTAACCAATGACAAACCAATCCTGTTTACACTTATATATCTCCCTTAGCCCATGCAAACAGCACTGCACGGGCCAAGTTTTTCCATTCAATAAGCAGGCCTTCTAGGCCTATACTTTACATTTCAAGATTGGGCCCATCTAAACAAAATATGGTGCCCGGATGGCCCAATGGAAGTATAACTGTACTGTAACAATCCCACTACATTCCACAGTGTCCATTTCCATATTTGTAGTTAAGGTGTTTCTAATATCACCCTCAAAGTCATATGGCGAGTTTGCGACCCTTCCTTATTATGCTGGCCAAGGACAGATCCTGGCCGTTCATTTTTTGATTATTTCTTTTTATATTAATCCACGACCTGTAAGAGTTTCTGCATGTTTTATGATATTCTTGGAAATAACAACTAAAATTAAAAATTATATTTTTTAAAAAACAAATAAAAAACATAGACATATATTACTGTGGATTTCAATGGTAAAATTATCATTTTATCCTTCTATCTGAAAAATCTAACACTAAAAAACGGGAGCATTTTAAACATTTCCAAAAACATGTATGATATTTTTCAAATTGTCTGATGTTTTCTAGTATTTTTCATTTTGAATTGTACAATGAAACTATTATTTTTACTCCTGGAGTTGACAAAAAAACATAGAATAGTCAAGGGTGTTTTCGATTTTGCCACCGTTGGCCAAGGATAGATCCTGACCGTTCATTTTTTGATTATTTCTTTATTTATTAATCTAGGACTTGCAAGAGTTTTTGCGTATTTGATGACTCTTGAGAAAAAGACAGCTAAAATTAAAAATTATATATATAAATGGCGTCACGATTTAATTATAGCCTATTTTATTGTTTATACAAACACAATTCATTATTCACTGTGATAGTGAAACGACGCCAATAGTCCTCGAAAACGACAAAATAGTGCACAGGAACCAGGAGCTTCACCGGTTTTTTCATTTTATCTACAAAGTGAATCGATGAAAACAACCCTAAAAAAACAAAATAGCGCACAGTAAACGGGGGCACCTACATCCTTTCCCTTACTGTTTTTCCGTAAATATCAGTAGGGACAGGGGTCTCTCGGTAATTAGCTCATATTTTATTTTATTTTTTCAGATTAACTACTAGCACGTTATACGGACGCGCCAGCAGCATTCGATGCTTATGCGCCTCTTAAACGGTGCGTGCGGTTTCGTACCGCCATCAAAAATTAATTTCCGTCATGTTAAAAGATGCGCCTGAAGGTCCTCTATCTTCCATCGCGACGTGTTCCGCTCATAGATGTCCGGGTAAGCGGAGGCGGATGATTTTTTATCTGCTGTCGCTTCTCTCTCCTATCGACGCAAAGTCAGCTCCGGCCCCTGATGTTTGTGGTAAGATCATTTTGGTCCCTGATGTTTTGATTTCATTTTTATTACTGATTTATTCAAGTTAAAGTTTTATTGTTTTCAATTGTACCCTTCAATTAAAATTGATAATATAAGAAGTTTTTATTTCGGTCCTTATATTTTTAATTCGTTGTTTATTTTTTACTCCTTCAATTTTTCTGGTACGGATGTTTTGATTTATTTAATTTGGCCCTCCAATTGAAATTGGTAATATATACAAAGTTTGATTTTAGTCCCTCTTCTTCTAATATTTTTATAAATTGATAGCAATTATCATTATTTATTTTTGGTCATCCAAATATTTTTTGTTTCAATTTTATCATTCAATTGGAATTAATTTTATACATGTTATTTTTTATTTCAGTCCTTATTCTTTTTTTTTTCCTGTTATTTTTATTTGTTCTTTTGATTAAATGATTTTTATGATTTTGCTATTTACGCAACAATAATGATAATTTTAGTGATTATTTTTTAATTGTTTTTTATACGAATCTTTTGTTTTTTTGTAATGATTTTTCAGGGTAATTTAATTATTTGAATTGTTCTGATAGTACTACTGATAATAATTTTAACTGTTGTAATAATCATTTTACTATTAACATTGCTCATTTTTTTCTCTTTGTTTATTTATTTTTTTTGCTTTTTTTTTTTGGATTGAATGATTTTTATGATTTGATTATTTATGTAATAATCATGATAATTTTAGTGTTTTTTTTCCCTTTTTTATGCAAAAATCTTTTGCTTTTTTTTAATGATTTTTCAGGGTAATTTAATTATTGAAATTGTTTTTGCAGTAATGTTGATAATAATTTTAACTGTTATAGTAATGATAACGACGATAACATAAGGATTAAATTTTCAATTTATGTATTAATCTTTTTTATGGATAGAAAATTAACTATTTATTTTTGTTATTTGATTATTGGAGGTTTTTTTTTTTTTTTTTATATCAATTCATTCATTCATTTTTAATTCTTAGACAATGTTTATTTTTTATTCGTATTTATAAATCTATACTTTTAGTTTTTTTATAGTTTTCTTTGCTGGGATATTTTTTAGTCGGTTCAATTCTAAGATTTAAATTTAAATTGGTAGTCATTTTAAAATTAACATTGCTTCCTTTTTCCCTTTATTGATTTTTATTTGTTTTCTATTATTTTTATTTGTTATTTGGATTAAATGATTTTTATGATTTTATTATTTACGCAATAATAATGATAATTTTAGTGATTGATTTTTTTTTTATAGATCTCTTTCTTTCTTTTAATAATTTTTCAGGGTAATTTTATTATTCCGATAGTAATATTGATGATAATTTTAACTGTTGTAGTAATGATAATGACAATAACACAAGAATATATTTTCAATTTATCTTTTCATCTTTTTGTGGATAGAAAATTACTACTTATTTTATACTGGTTATTTCATTAAAGCCTACTAAACAGATAAATTTATATCCATTTAAAATTTATATATTTTATAAAAAACTTGCAGTTCTCAAAAATTATATACCGATTTATTATTTTATCTAAATTTATGTTATGATAAAAAAATCATATACAATAAATATTTTTTTAAGTTAAAAAAAATATGATTCCACCCGCGACGAGGTGCGAATGCCATGGCTAGTATATATATAAAAAAAGTTGTGTCGGTAAAAAACGAAAATGTTAATATTGATCGACGACCATATCATCCTTTTCAAAAATACCAAGCTCAAGCCCATCTTTTATTGGGCTAGGTGTTGAGGTTTTTCCTGGGCTGGTTAGAATGAGTATTTATCAAGCTAGGCCTGATCGGCTTCCATGCTTTAGGGAGATTATAGGAACAATATCGGGAAATCTTAAATATAGGGGACGAAGTGGAATATCTATACATGTATGCGCACTAAAATATAAATTGCGTCAGAATCACTATCTCTTTCTCTTGCGCAACAACCCTATCAGAGAGCGAGACCGGAATCCAAAAAATTCTGCGTTTTAAACACACAGAGACGCAGAAACGCACTTTACTTCAAGCCCTCCATAAAAATAAAAATAAAAATAAATCGTCACGTCTTTTTTAACTTCACCTCTCTCGCTTCACTTCTTCCCAGCTGCTAATTCGCAGGTAACAAATATTCCTCATTTTTTTAATAGTTTCTTATCCGTCTCTTTTTAGAAAACTTAACGGTTTGTTTGGTTTCCGAGAAAAATTGAAGGAAAATTAGAATGAAACGGATTTTATGGTATCTTAATGCCAGTAATTGCTTTGCTGTGGTTTCTCTGTAGCCAAGTAGAGCGTTTTAAGTTAACGTGGGATTAGAAGTTGCGTTGCTTACTGTTACTGTGCTCTTTAGGGTTACGGAGATTTAGATTAGTTTTATTTGCTCAGTTAATGCTAAACCTAATATTCTTATGGAAAGCAAGCTTGTTATTGAATTTTTTGTTTGTTATTGGAAATTGTGTAATTTGTTTTTAAAAAATTATTGGCGAGTAGTAAAAAAAAGAAACTGTTTTTTTTTTTTTTTTAATTTTGTGCAATGGAATTTATTTAAATTATTTTCGGTTGCAGTTGAAATTAGGTGTTTTTTGTGAGGTTGATTGTTTTTTGGTTGGACGATAGTGGAAATGGAGTTTGATGAATATGACTACTTAGAAAAAACAGTTGAAAATCCAGAACTGCCAAATGTGAAGGAAACTGCTAATGGTGAGGGTGATATTGTGAGATCCGGGGAGAAGGATCGACCACGGAGTTCTAAGCATAGGAGTGATGACAAGGATGGTGATGATGAACGAAGACGTTCAAAGCGATCTAGATCAGGAGATGAGTACAGGGACCGTGAACGGAGTAAAGAAAGGGGTTCGTCCCATCATCGGTCACAGTCTAGAGATGGAGAGAGGGATCGACACGGGAGTAGCAGGGAACATAGGGATAGGGACAGAGGTAAGGATAGAGATAGGGAAGAGAGAAATGGTAAAGAAAGGGATCGTGATCGAGATAGGAGGGAACATGACCGTGATGTTGAAAGGGAGAGGGAGAGAGAGAAGGAGAGGGAAAGAGAGCGGTCACGTCGAAGCAGGAGTAGATCAGAAAGGCGTAGAAGTGATCAGGATGAAAAGGATAGAGAGAAGAGCCGGGACAGGGAGCTTAGAGAAAAGGAGAGAGAAAAGGAGAGAGAGTCAAGGGAACGGGACAGAGAAAGCAGGTACCTTGCATTTTTATGTTCATCTTTCATGTTTTTATTTAGTGCTCTCCCTCATGTCTTTATGTCTTTATATTCATGGCTGATATAACTATGAGTTGGTGGAAACTTTTCTGGTGGTTTCTGTGAATCAGTTTAGATGATAACATATTTTCCTCTGTATTTCTGCTGTGTGTTTATTTACTGGTTTTTGAAAGGGTGTTCAACAGTTGATATCAAGCACAATAAGGGTGTAGTAGCAGGTGCAAGCTGCCTAGTGTAGCCGATAGCCACTCGGCACCATTCCAAGAGCCATGGGATGAAATCACACTCGCTTTAGTGATTAAGATAGACATAAAGTTAACCTGCTACTAAGCTATTGGATTAAAAAGTTTGATATGTGTTTTCTCATTTTGAATTTGGTGTAAAACTAATGTTATTTTCTATTAAAAGTTTATGCAATTTATATAGCATAAACTCCTGATGGGGTGGCTTTCACCATAATAGAACAATTCATTTTTCCAGAGTTCTGCTCAATTAATCAAAACATTGATCATCCCTCATTTTCCAAGTTTGCTCTGTTATCGGATCTTATTTTCAGCATCTTCTACCTGGTTCCCTCTCCCCTATTTTTCTCTCATTTTTTAATGATTTCATTCTACCATGTCTTTGGATTTCTTTTGTGCTTTCCCAACTTGATGTATCACAACTATTTCCCAATGCTTATTACATTAGGACTGGGTGTCATGGCTATACTTGTGATGAAGTGCTGCTTATACAATCCATTGGATAATCAATTAGAAGTTTGAAAGGAGAATAATGACCTGCTGTCACTAATAATCTCCAGTAATTTGAAACCCCAATGACGTGACAGTTTTCTGATGGTCTCAAAATTAGAAAATGAATTATATTCTAGATCTATTATGGTTTCTTTCTTTTTTGCAAAATGTAGTGTTTTTCTTAATTTTGGACTTTTAGAGAATTCAGTTTGTAGAGTTCTCCATATCTCGAGGTCTCTCTTTCCACATTGTTTTGGGGCTAATTGTATATTCTTCTTCCAGTTTTCCATTGAATGCTTGAAATCTGTGGATCATTTTTACTAAGTTCTTTGTGACGTGTTGGAAAATTCGAGTTTCTAGAGTGACAAGCCTTCCCTTTCCCTTTTTTAATAATTGCATCGGGGAGAGATCTATTGTGTGGTGGGTTTTACTTTTTGAATGTCAGTTTAGACCATGTTTAATGAGGGTTCCAGCAAGTCATAACAGCAGTTATCTCTCTATTGGGATTTGCTCTGCACTGTTATGATACCTTTTTCATTGTCTTATATTTAGATCTATGCAGTGGATAAAGTTTTCATGATTGTGCAGTCATTATTTAAATATACTTAACCTTATTCTTGGGGTCCAATGATGCTTCATCGATGGCCTTCTTGGATGTTGAGTGATGTCTGTGGCTTTATCTGTTGTTGCTTGATTATTCTGTCCAGATGTCATATTATAAGGATGTGCAAGAAAAGTTGGAGATTGAAGACTGTTGCCATATGGTATTTACAGCTGTCACACGGTGGTGACGATTTCATGCTTTTAGACCTGTCGATGGATTCAATATTCACTTAGTAGTTTTAACAGAAGTGACTTGTCAATCAGAATGTCATGAGAGTTGTGCTGCAAATATTTGCTCTCACATGCTCTCTCATGTTTGATAAATTCCTCTGCACTTGCTCCTTAGTCGCAAGATCTTGTTATGCTATATCTCTTTATTTATGTGACAACTCCATGTCCAGCTGTGCTTGATGCGGTCCTGTCTAGGTTGTTCAAATACAAATGCCCAGGCTTTTTCTTGGCCTGACAATATTCTAAGCTCTTAATGGGTATTTTATTCCATTGTTTAATGAGTTGTCTTATTAGTATCTCGAAAGTTTCATGCAGTTACTTGTGCTATTAACTATCTTGAAAATTCTGAATATTGAACATTAGATTCTGGGACTCGCAGATATGCTAGAGCATTCAGATGGTCTTTCTGGCAATTGGGCCAGGCACAGGAACTCAGGTCATGGGTCTTAAATGTTTCTTCATAGGCTGTCGGGAATCATTTAAAAGCTTGCATTGCAAGATTGGGGGTTTCAGTGTTGGAGGTTTTGACCAGGGTTGTGATGTCATGTTATGATTTTTGTTATCCTCCGGATTTGAACTTAGTTGCTTAATTATATTTATTCTGTTGCAGAAATGCTGGTGAGGGAGTGATGAGCTTTGCTTAAGAGAAGCACTCCATCTTCTGATGCTTGTGGAAAACTCAGTGTTCCGTGGGCTGCAAGCATTTTTTTTTTAAATTTTGCAGGATAGATTATAACTTGGAAAAAGTACCTGATTGCCTATCTTGAAATTCTAGGTTTAAGATGACCAACAGTGCTCTCCCATACTCTTTTGTAAGAGTATTGGATTACTTATCGGCAAATATCTTTATCATTGTGCTTGAAATTGTCTTGGATGTCACATGCATGCAACTCCAGCACAATTTTGTTAGCCAAAAAAGGTTCGCCCCGTCTTATTTGGCTAAACTCTGCTGTGAGCTTGGCATAAATAACACTAGCTATCCAAAGTTTCTTCACCTTCAAAGCATGGAGATGATTCACAGTTGAATTGTTTCTCAAAGTCCCAGTTGTCATTATAGCCAAGCCCTTTTGTTGTAGTCCTCATATAATCTCGTGGGTGGCATTTGTGTGAATTGCTGTTTTTCATATTGTTTGAATTAGCAATAAAATAAAATTTACTATGATAATCTTAATTTTCTGAGGCTTTCGTTTCCTTCTACATTTATTTTTGTGTAGTCCATGGGACCGGTAGTAAAACTGTGGTGAATGACATTAACTTCTGAGTGCTTCTTTCCTGCCTTCTGCTGATGGTTTCCTTTTTGGGATATATGAACTTAACTCTATTTTTAATGTTGTTAACATTTTTCACATTAATGCATATAGGTCCTTTGGTATTGCCATTGATACAACTTGATGATACTGTTTCCATTTAAGATTATATTTTTACGAAGGTTCAAATTTATTAATCCATCACTTGAAGTTGGATTTCTAGTTCACTTCTCTTAGTTGCAACTTGCAATGTTGTTCCCCAGGTTGGTTCTTGTTATTTTGAAGATGAAGATCACTTAATTACATGTACATTCACAAGTCATCTCATGTTAGCTTTGTCCAGTTGCCTGCAGGACTGTGTTTTGTGGGTTCGGTGTTTTTAACTTGTATTGGAGACCTTTTCAGTATTGTTTTGGATGATTTTCTACCTCTTCAATGATAAAGCAAGCATAAGAAAAACCACCTTTCTTTTGAATGACAGATCATCATTTTGTCTGCATTTGCTTTATGAATGTTTTACATGCTGGCTATTTCCCTCATCATTCTGCTACTGGTTAGAGAATTCAGATCGTTAATTCTGATTTCCATTGTCTTGCAGAAGATATAAAGAAAGAAAGGAAGAAGCAACAGAACCTGAGGCTGATCCTGAAAGAGATCAGAGGACAGTATTTGCCTATCAGGTTTGAAATAGACATGTTTGATATAAATTACATCGTGTTCCCATGGCTTTAGTTGTAATATACTCCATTTCACATGGTTTCCAACTTTGATTCTAGTGAAAAAAATTTACAGATATGTTTGAAGGCGGATGAAAGAGATGTCTATGAATTTTTCTCAAGGGCTGGCAAGGTTAGTTCTGTAGCAATTACCTACACATCTATTTTTATTAGGAGCACATTGTGATCCTTCTGTTCTCTAGTTTTGCTCATGACAATCATGCATAATCTTTAGAGTGCATCTATTTTATAGTGTGTGAAAAAATTGTAACTGAATGATAAAAGATACATGGTATAAGCTTTATGGGGCTAATACCTTCTTATCTGGGGGAGAAAAATGAATCAAGCTCACATTGTAATATTTTATCTATTAGAGCAATTGCTTGTCAATTGACTTTTATGTGCTGTTTACATGATAAACAAACAAAAATTCATTACAACAAACACCGATTCATTGTTACCTGGACAGGGGGTTGTCGTTTGGTTGCTTAGTTGCATAGTTTTTTCCTTTTGTTTCTAATATACGCAACACAACTTCCAGGTACGAGATGTACGACTCATCATGGATCGCAATTCAAGACGATCAAAAGGAGTTGGGTAAGTTATATTTAAAATGTTCCCTTAATGATATTGATTGATTTGTTCCTGGTTTCACGAAGTTCCCAACTACAAGGCTATGTTGTGCATTCTTATCTCTGACTTTTGTGAAGTGTTTCTCTTGCTTTATCTTTATTGTCTAACTAGTATCCATACTTCTCTTTTGCCTTTTTAATACTGAGGTCCATCGATTTGAAAGGAATTGAAAAGTTGGAGCTTTTGGTATTTTTTTTTAAGTAAACAAAACACTACAATTTACCTGTGACTGCACTAGTTATTTGAACTCTTGAGCGAACAGTAGCCACAATTTTTTTTTTGGTTTTGAAGTTATGTGAACAGCCTAGAGTTAGAATGGTGATGCTAGTTTCCTTTGTTACATTTGTTTTGCTCAAGTGCAATATTACTCCTGTTTTTAGGTATATCGAGTTCTATGAGATGATTTGCGATATCACTCCTTTCTTTTTTCTAGGTATATCGAGTTCTATGATGCAATGTCCGTTCCTATGGCGATAGCACTCTCTGGACAGCCACTTCTTGGTCAACCAGTGATGGTGAAACCTTCTGAAGCTGAAAAGAATCTTGTTCAGTCAACTACGGCTGTGGCATCGGGTGGGCATATAGGCCCCTACACAGGAGGGGCTAGAAGGTTGTATGTTGGCAACCTGCACTTCAACATAACAGAAGATCAACTTCGTCAGGCAAGCTCTTTTTATGTTACTGTTTATTCTGGCACTGATCTATCTAGAATGTGTTACTAAATCAAATTCTCTGGTTTTGTTTAGATTGGCTCCGTAAAAAAATTTATCAAAGGAATTTTATGTTAACATAGAGAAACTCAATGTCTGTTGTCCATTTTTTTCATGAATTTGTGTTTATGATGGCTGACTACCATTATCATGTCATTTTCCCCTTCCTGTTAGGATTGTACTTTTGATTTTGCCAGGTGACATTGGTATTCAGATATGCCTCACTGGACTTATTTTCTTGCTGCACAGGTGTTTGAGCCATTTGGTGCTGTGGAGTTGGTGCAATTGCCTCACGATGAAAGTGGTCATTGCAAAGGTTTTGGTTTTGTCCAGGTGAGTTTTTTCAGCAATAAAAATAAATTTGAAAAAAATAATTAATGAAATGTAGTAATTTGAGTCTAAATGCATGTCTGTCTTAAGAAGGAAACAGTGATCAAGGCCTTAAAACCGATGTAACAATTGTCGATGAAGCTCTTTTAGTCCTTTATACTTGACCAGTATCTTAAATAATCCCTAAATACTCTCTTTGTGGCTGCACCAAGCTCTTCCTTCCAATTGGCCTTAAAATATGGTTAACTAGAATCCTTTGGAAATTGGAGATTAATTGCTTTAACTTTTGCTCCAGTTTGCACGTCTTGAAGATGCTAGAAATGCATTAAATTTGAATGGACAAGTGGAGATTGCAGGAAGGCCAATCAAGGTAACCTCATGCTTCTTCTAAAGTGCACTTTTCCCTTCCTGTGCTCTCAGCATTGATGGTGGATCTAATACGGTCATTTAACTGCATTAGATATTTATATGTTCTTGCTTACTGTTCAGGTGTCAGCTGTTACTGATCAAGTCGGAGCACAGGATGGTGGGACAAATGTTGGTGATTTTGATGATGATGAAGGTGGCGGCCTGGTTAGTTATTTTATTCCTCTCTCTTGAAAAGTGGTGAAGATTTTACTTTTTTTGGCTGGGCAAAGAGAGGGCTTTATTGGATTAAGAATGGACTCTTGATATTGGGCTGCTTCTCTGAATGGAACAGCCAGTGCTTAGTTTCTTGATGTGACAAACAGAAGATGGAAAGTGAAATCATTTTTTTTTCTTACTGTTTACAGTCCATCTTATGTTGCTAACTATATATATTTCTAGTAAATGGTTGCCAACAATTATGTTGAAGCATACTTAATCTTGCTTCAAATTTCAGGCACTGAATGCACGTTCCCGGGCACTTTTGATGCAGAAGTTAGATCGCACTGGCACTGCCTCAAGGTTAGCCTCTGTCAAGCCTTTTGCTTTTGGACTGGATTTGTCTAATGATTTGATCGGTTTGACAACAACTTCCTTTATTTGCAGTATTACTGGTTCACTAGGCACCCCTACTCTACCTACAGCACCTATCCTTGGGGCTGCACCTGCTGTGTCTCCTGCTATTGCTCCTCTTTTATCAGGTTCTGTTCTGGCTATACCTGGACTTCCAGTTGCAGGTCTTCAACTTCCTGCCACTACAATCCCAACCATCGAGACAATTGGAGTCCCAAGTGATTGCATACTTTTGAAAAACATGTTTGATCCAAAAACAGAGGTTCGTGGACTCACATTTTTATGCTTCCTAATTTTAGGTTTTTGTCTTGTTTTGCTTAGACTCTGTCTTGTTTTGGCAGACTGAACCAGATTTTGATTTGGATATTAAAGAAGATGTTCAAGAGGAATGCTCAAGGTTTGGAGGTGTGAAGCATATATATGTCGATAAGTAAGTACTGTTTAGGTGTGCTGTGCTGTTTCTTCTCTTTGACTGGTCAGGACTTGAGTTTGTTCTCTTCGAACAGTCAGTTGTTTTAATGTGTAGCCACTCTTCTGTTATATAAAAGCATTCCCCTCTTGATAAGGTCATTGTGATCCAACATGATATTTTTTGCTGTCTCATTCAAGCTGATAAATCCTTTCTATTTTGTTTCTTTCAAGTTTCTTACTCACAACTGCCTTTTTTCCTTGGAGAAACAGGAACAGTGCTGGTTTTGTTTACATGCGTTTTGAGAACATGCAAGGTGCTGTAAATGCACAACGAGCTCTCCATGGAAGATGGTTTGCCGGGAAGATGATCACAGCAACATTCATGGTAATCATTCAATTTCATACAATATTAATTTTTTCATTTGTCAATGCAACTTATGTTGCAAACAAACTCTACTGATTTGCAGGTGCCCCAGACCTACGAGGCCAAGTTTCCTGACAGCAGATAGGATTATGAGTGTCTGGTTTTGGGTGAGCAAATTCACCATCTCGTCTGTTAATTCTGGCTTTGTCGTGTTGCTGTGGTTTAGATTAGATGACGTTGGAAGAACCATGGGCATGATATTTTTATGAAGATTCATATTTGAAAAATTCAGATCTGTTTGTATTTTTGTACGTATCGTATGTTTCTCTTCTTTGAAGGCAGATAAGAACTTTCAGGTCTTTTTTTTTAATCTTTCCCTATGCCCTGCCCTGAAACAAATTTATAAATCTACGGGAGCCAAATCCATCTCAGTCCACAACGAGGTTGCAGACCTTTAGGAGAAAATGAGAAAACTGTCATCCCGTCACCCATACGTGCCTCCCAAGCTTTCTAGCGTCAGTGTTTAGCTTAGCCCAAAATGGCGGAGGGGCAAACCAGCACGTCGTTCTGGAATGGATTCCATCAATTTTTAGCTTCGCCCCATCGTGGCCGGTAGTTGGTGGGGTTACGAGTTAAATTCCAAGCTTCTGAAATTTCCTAAAAGCTATTTTTTGTAGCTTTAATGACAGGCTAAACTGCTCATCTATGTTTCCTAGAGGGTGTCCAGTAGGGTGGGGGGGATCTGAAATCCCCTCACCAAGAGTTTAATGCCAACAATTTTATTTTATTTTATTATCATTATTTTTTTTATGGAATGCTGAATATTAAGTAATTTAACATTTTTAGACATCACATTCCTTCAAAACTGGAGAAAGTGATTCGTTTATAAAATAAAGGAATCTAACATTTCCAAATGATTGAGGATGTTATTTATTTATTTACAGTGATTCAATTGCCCTTGTTTTCATTTCAAGTGGACTTCATACTGCTTATTTGTTAATATTAGCACAATTATTTCAGGCTTAAAATATATACAAGTTTTGGAATCTTAATTGAGTCCTCAACATGTGGGAAATGTATCTGGTATACACAAAGGGTTCGCGCATTCTTGAATTTGAAGATCCTCAACATGTTATAAATAGAAATAAACAGAGATCTCCTAACTTCAGAATCTTTATAAAAAGACGATGATATGCATTTGATGTGACAAAACCAGTATGAAAAATGTCTTGCAAAATCGAAAGAACATCTGGTGCTTTAGTGTGGAGGCTTTGGGCCACCATTTGACTCAGTCTATTCTATACATGTCAAGAGTAGCAAGCCCTGACATTAGATTAGCTGTTATGAGACTTTCTTTTCCTTAATAAGTTGAACAAATTTGAAAAAGAAATAAATATTTTGTTGTATCCTTTTAATTGTTATCAGAATATGATTATATTATATTGTTGGGTCTTATATGACATGTTAATATTATTCAAGAAATTTTGTTTTTTGGGGGAAGATATGTATTCTTTCCCAAAACTTTTCCTGTCTAATAAAATTGGGTCTCAAAATGGGCCATAAATACTTGATGAACCAGCCCAAGTAGTGGTTCCAGCCCATATATAAATTCATTACTATTTACTGCATCTCTTAACCCTAGCTTCTGATAAAACCAAAAAAAAAATAAAAAAATTTTGAAACACTCCCTGGGCTCCTAAATTCGTTAATAGTATTTCTTTTGCTGCAATTCTTAGTGTTAATTCACGACACGAAGCCTCTATCACTCTAAAAATTTGCAAACTTGCAACTGTTTTGAAGAAAAATGGCTTCATGGATTAGAAGTAATCATTCAAAGATCAATTTTTTGTCAAATCAGTTGAAGATATACTACCTTCAAATCCCATATGATTCTTCACTTAAATACACTGCTACTAGCTCAAGATCACGTGTTTTAGAGAATCCAGTTTGGGATTTTATTAAAAAGCACTCTGAATTTTGCAACAATGTCAGGTTTTATGCTGCCCCAGTTCAGGTAATTTCCAGGTTCTTAAGTTTTTTTTTCTTTTTCTGATCTCTCTGTAATCGAACAGTTCTAATCTTTATGTATGGACAGCTTGTCTTCAATTTTCAATGCTTATATGGGTGTGGTGTTAGTAGAGTCTGATATGTTGTTGAATTGCAGGCCAAAGTGAACAAGGAAGAGAAGACTTTGATTGGGCCTAGATTAAATGAGAAAATTACTGCGCCGGCTGTTAGGCTTGTGGGTGATGAAGGTATAATTTGTCAATTTGATACATGATTGTTTTGGACATGTTATGAATGATTCTTCTTTTGATGGTTTGACCAAGTTTTCCATAGTTTAAGGAAATATTGGATATAGAAATCAGTTAAAATTATGGATGTCTGCAGGGCATAGTGTTGTCTCATTGCGTGAAGCATTAGAACGAGCGAAAAGACTTGGACTTGATTTAGTTGAGGTAAGCTTTTGCAATTTATGACCATTTTATTCTCTCTGAATACCTGTGGTCGATGTTTGGAGAAACTATTAAGCGAAAACCAGAAAAAAACTGGGTCACTGCAAGTTGATCCTTGTTTTAATGGAAAATCTTTATATTTGTGAAATAGCTTCAATTTTTCGTGCTTGCCTTGTGATTTGTTGAGTTTAGGCTGGGTTATATATACATCTTGTATCATTTTCATTTTGTTTAAGGTGGAATTCTGTGAATAGATATAGATGGTGATGTGTGCTCTCAATTAGGAAAGTAAGAAGCAGCCAACAGAAGCCCCATTCAACAAAAAGTAGCAAAAATCTCTTTTGATCTCTTCCATTGTGCCTTCCATGAGGCTCAACTCCTTGTTTTCCCTTTTTGAATTTTATATAGGTTCAAAGTAATGCCAATCCACCTGTCTGTAAACTCATGAACTTTAACCGAGAAAAGTACAAAAAAGAACTGAAGGAAAAGGAGCGTTCTAAAGGCAAGGTATGATGTATTTTTAAATTAATTCTTCATTTTCAGTCTTGTCAGAGTGCAGTCATTGAAAATGATCTTACTTTGAGGATAGTGCTGCTATGTTAGTGCCATCCAATTTCTGCTTGAGTGTTCACTGAATAGCTATGGCTTTGTGTCATGCAATTACTTTGCAGGCAGGGGAAACTCTGCGCAAAGGAGATCACAAGGAAGTTCGATTTGCTGCAAAAACTGTAAGCTTGTTGCTTCATGGCTAAATCGTTTGTTAACCCGCTAACCAACCTTGAGACAGTTCTCTGCAAGTTCAGAATTAGGGTCATTACCCAGTTATATTTCATCCAATGCGGTGGCCTATTTGGAAAAATTAGTGCATTTTCCTACCATTTAATTTTTTTAATGACTTAGTGCTGCTTAAAATATTGGAACCTGCATTCCTGTAGTTTCAACCCTCAGATGTTCGTCATTTACCAAGTGATCCTAATATATACAAATGGTTTTTTAGTAATTTATGGTGATGGTTTGAATTTTGGCCTGATCGATTTTAGATTATATTATGTTATATCCTGTTGGTTCTGTATGTTTTCATGCTATCTGAAAGATACAAGACGTAATTTAAGATAAATTTCTACTTGTCAAACTGCAACTTTTGGATACCAAGTAGTTTCAGGTGCATGTGCTGATAATTTCCAAGAGTTGGCAAGGCCTTATTACAAACTGAATAAATGGACAAGCTCATGCAATGCAATGTAGCGGATAAAGAAAAAAATTATATTTCACCTTTGAGCTTATACCGCCCTTTTCAGGAACAAAGAGACTTAGAAATGAAAGCTGATATGGCCAAAAGACTGATGGAACGTGGTTATAGGGTGAAGGTATTTTTCCTCTGTTTTGATTAAATTCTCTGTTCTCTATTATTTTATTGTCATATTATACTTTTCAGGGAAATTTGGTGCATTCAGTGTTGTTTGATGATATTTATCATAGCCATATTGGCTGTTACTTTTGTTTTCCTCCATATATCAAAGAAGATGAAAAGAACAAAACAGAACAGGCATTTCAAACCCTTATACCATGTTATGTTTTTATCCCTGCCTTTTTTTCTTAAGTATAATTTGTGAAGAATGCCTTCTTCATATATTTTTGTAAAATAGTAGGTTTCTACCTAGGCTGCAAGAAGATATGCAGCCATGTTCCACTTTGAGTCAGTCGCCAACATCAAGTGAAGAGAGTGGAGCTTTGTAAATCTTGCACAACTGTTGTCATTAGATAACATTGTCCTGTCACTACTTGTTTTAGAGAAATTTTGTGCTTTCAACTTGGAAGTTTACATGTCGCCATAAAGTTTGTAGATAAATCTTCAATGATAGTTTCAAAGGTTGCTTAAAAAGAAATTTTAATGCAAAGAATCAGTTGCCCTGAAGTTTGGAAGAATTATGTTCCAGCTTTATGCTTCATTTGGCCTGCTTGGCTGGGAGGCTCCTTTTTAACATAAACTTAATTCTGCATATATTTTCAACAGTGATCCACTGTTAGTTTTGATAAGAGAGAGCTCCAAAGAGCTGTTGTCTCATGCAGCAATGAATGGCTAAATGTTCAATTATTTACCCAGTGCCCACGGATCTTGGATGCATGAATGGATAAATACCTATATGAGCAACCAGGGGCTTCTCAAATTTATAGATTTGCAAAAATGCTTGTTTCACCAAATGCATGTTTGGCATATGTTCTGCTCGACGTGTCTTGGAGTTTTTAGATTTGTTTTCATAATAGTTGTCATCTCTTGTGATTTTGAAACAGTGTATGGTAATTGGTAGTCGAAAAAAGCGTCCAATGCCAAAAGCTTCTAGAGATGAGGATCCAGAGACGGACTTGGATTATGAAGAGTTTGAGAGAAAGAAAGAGGAGGAGGAGTTGCTAGCACTGTTGTCTCGCTTCACTTCTTTGGTAAGCTCGCATATCTTTTCATCTTTCTCTAGTTTTCGCTATCCAGGTTACTCCTGTTAGTTATGCAATGCATTTGATGTGCTCCTTGTCTTTCTCTTTAAACCCTGTAGATTGAAGATGTGTCTATTGTGGATAGTGGACCAAAGGCGGGAAAAAGAATGGCATATGCAATAGTTAGGCATGTCAAGTTTGGCTCATCAAAGAAAGGTGGTGGTAAAAAGGACGACTTAGCCAATAAACAGCCAATAGCCAGTCGACCTGCTCCTCCCAAGAGCCATGTGATGTCTAAGGAAGAGCCTGCAGAATTTTACATGGAATCTGAAGATGATTCAGGTGAAGATTTTGACAAGGTGTTTGATGTCAGCGATGATGATAAGACTCCTAGTATAAATCATTTAGAGGGAAGTAATTCTGTTACAGAATCAGCTACCTCTAGTGTAGAGTTTAATGTCCCGAAGTTCTCGCATCCAAGATCAGCACATGATGTAAGGAATGCAAGGCTTCCCTCACCCCTACCAGAGCATTCCCCTGGAAAGGAAAATAGGTATAGAAGAAGCGAACCGGGGAATCAGTTCCTACAAACATCAATGGATAATAAGGGCCCAGGTAAGCAGGACTTGTTCAAATTTGAACCGCAGTTCCCGAACCAAAGAAGGCAACCACAACCACAGATGAGTGCCACTCCATCAATGGGAGAAAGGAAGCAGGCGAGTCCTGATTTTGATGCTTCTAGAAACTCTAAGTCTCCTCATGAAACACCCAAGCAAGATGCTGCTTCTCCAGAGACTGTGAAACCTGCATCTAGCTATGGAATATTTAGTTCTGCAAGAGCTGGTATTCCTGGGAAACAAGGCTCTGTAGCAAACGATTCAGCTGGAAGCTCTAGCACGGGAGGATATGGACTGAATTCTAACCTCCCAGGTTCAAAATCAGATGGTGGCGTTGATCAGGGTGGACAGAAGGGATTTGGGATTTTTAGTCGAGGCAGGCCAAATTGAATATCTAAGCCAAATTAGGATGCAGAAATAGCACATATGTGATAACTATCGCAGCAAGCGACTGCTTGCTACCAACCATTCTTGCGAAAACATCAACCCAATTGTCTTGAGGGCTGCAAAAATTTTCCATGTATTTTCGGAACTGTTATATAAACCTTACCAGAGTCAATAATGCAAGGCAACATTGATTTTTCGATGAGAATATAGTATGATGTCGTGAAGATTCCCATTCCCTTTCTGTTGCAATCTAAATTTATCCGCCAAGGATGAAAAAATATGGAATTGGAAAAAAAAGAAGCTAATTTAGTTAAAATTCTATGCTAATTCGCGGACCCGGTTGACTCAGTCTGATTCAGATAGAGATTAACTAACTCCAGACCGGAATCGGGTCTTACAACCATTATCAAAACGGTAGATACAGCTTTGTATCAATCTAAATTTATCCGCTTAGATATTATGTGATATTAGTTGATGCTAAATTTGTTATATTCGGGTGGGGTGAGGAATGGACCAACATGTATCTAATCAGTTTCCGAGTCAAAGTCGGGTTTTTGTCTCAGCCCTTTTTCCAAAGCGGCACCGTCTCAAGGAATGATATCCTCCTCCCCCTCTCTCTTCACTCAATTTCGTTATACTTGTAGTGAAAGAAAACTAGGTCTAAGACTCTAAATAATCTCCATCCAAGTTTCTCCCAAATTAAATTGTCCTCTTTCAGAAACCCTAATTTCACCAAAAAGTCCTTAATTTCTCTCCCATTCTCTCTTCAATCATGACTCAAGATGTTGAGATGAAAGAGCAGCAGCAACCTTCCAATTCCACCACCCCCTCCTCTCCATCCACACTCCACCGTACGTATTTTTATACGTATTCTGTATTAACAAGGTCGGGATTTTGGTTTCTTAGTTACAAGGTTTTAATATTTTCTATTTTTTTAGATTTGAAGGAGATTGCATCGTTAATTGAGACTGGAGCGTATGCGAAGGAATCGAGGAGGATTCAAAGAGCCGTGAGACTGACTAATACTTTAAGGAGAAAGTTGAAAACTCCTGTGCTTTATGCTTTTCTTGATTTTGCTCTTTCGGCGGGATCCGAGCCGTTTAATCGTTTAATATCATATCTTCCTAAGGTAATTCGGTGAAATTTGTGTATAGATCGTGTGCATTGACTGGTTATTAGTGTTTTTGAATGTTTGGTCTGTTTCGAATTTGTTTTTTAGTGATCGAGTCGGAATGGCTAGTGGGCGTTTAGGTTGTGAAGAAAAGCCAGTTCCTTGACAATGCTGTGAGCAGGATTTGCTTTTCTTGATGCCAGGGGAGGCTGAGTTGAGACTACAGTGGTTAATCTTATGAATGAACTAAATGGAGGGTTTGGTTATTGGATGAACAGTTAATCACTAAATTGGAAAAGTTTGTTTGTTCGGAGCAGGTCAAAGATGGACTTTTATCTGTTAGCATTGATGGGCAGTAGCGTGTTTTGAGTGTTTTTTCTGTTTTCAGTTCTTGTTATGTTTATGCTGTTAGTGATAGTGTTTTGGTAGTGGATGTGTGTGTGTGATATGCCACTTAGGTAGTGAAGTAAATTTTGATACTTGGATGATGGATAATGTTGCGGGGAGTTTTCTTTGCTGATGTCGTGAGCAATTGAATTTAATGGTTACAATTTTTCAAGTTTGGCTGTTAAATATATGTGGTGACAGGAAGATGAGCATGAAATGGAGGTTGATACTGCGACATCTGTGACTCAAGCTCCTGCTAAACATCCATTGCCAGAGCTGGAGATATATTGCTACTTGCTGGTGCTGATTTTTCTTATTGATCAGAAGAAACACAATGAGGTAAAGCAGCTTATGATTACAGAAGGGTTGTACCCTTTTCTTTTCTTTTCTTCAAGTGAAACAACCCTATCAATTTATCAACTAATTGCAGGCTAAAGCTTGTTCATCAGCAAGCATTGCTCGCCTGAAGAATCTGAATAAGAGGACTGTTGATGTACTGGCATCAAGGCTGTATTCCTACTACTCACTTAGCTATGAACTCACTGGTGATCTTGCTGAAATCAGAGGGTAAATTGTCTATTCTAGTCGATGCTTAACCTTTCTTTCTTAAAACATGAGCTTGGGTGCATGACTGTTTGTACGTGGGTCTGTTTGTTAATCTAATTGATGTCTTGGTGTTTCTTCTGCATTAGTTGATGCACTCCCAAAACTACAAGTCCTGATTCTGTTAATTTAACTTGCCCATACTATCTGTTAAATAAGTTGAGTTTTTTACCCCACTAACAGTAACCTCCTTGCTCTTCATCGGATTGCAACATTGCGCCACGACGAGCTGGGCCAGGTAAATTTTTTTCATTGATAAGGAAGTTTTTGTGGGTGCAATGCCGGTTTCTTATACTTTTTATGATGTTGCGATGCAGGAAACACTTCTCAACCTGCTGCTCCGCAATTACCTCCATTACAATTTATATGATCAGGCCGAGAAGCTGAGATCGAAGGCCCCTCGATTTGAGGCTCACTCAAATCAGCAGGTAACACTCACTAGACTCAATGACATTTATCCTGATATGCTGAATAGTTAAAGCCTACAATATAGTTGATTTTGATTGAAGAATTTAGTCTCGCATTGACTTCTTAAGCAATTCCATTGTTGTTCTTGATTTTAGGATTTTAATTGTAGGTGAGTCATGTAACATATGACATCTTTCTTGCTTGTCTTAGATGCCAAATTGGTGAAATATTGAATCTAATGGGATTTGGTGTAATTGAACTTCATTAATGTGAATTAGACATGTAAATTAAAAAAAAAATTGTAACATTGAAAGAAGGCGATTTTATGGTTGTCATTTCAAAAATGATTGATTGTAAACTCACATTTTGGCACTATACTGTTTTATCTTGCAGTTCTGTAGGTATCTCTTTTACTTGGGAAAGATTAGGACAATTCAGCTGGAGTATACAGATGCAAAAGAATCTCTCCTTCAAGCTGCACGGAAAGCCCCCGCTGCAGCTCTTGCTTTTCGAGTTCAATGCAACAAGTGGGCAATTATTGTCAGATTGCTGCTAGGAGAAATCCCTGAGAGGACTGTTTTTATGCAAAAAGGCATGGAGAATGCTTTGAGGCCATACTTTGAGCTCACAAATGTGAGTCTAGGACCATGAAATTTGAGTCGTCTTGATTTTCTATCTAAAATTGGACATCCATCTAGGTTTTATAAGTATCAAGTTTGATTACTTTTACCCAAGGAAGATGCCCATGGTGTGTGATTCAGATGCTTGAGGTTTTATTTCTGGATTTAATGGGGACAATATTTGTTGTTTTCAGGCTGTGCGAATAGGGGACTTAGAGCTCTTCAAGTCTGTTGCTGAGAAGTTCTCATCTACTTTTAGCACGGACAGGACCCACAACTTAATCGTTAGACTGCGGCACAATGTCATAAGGACCGGACTTCGCAACATCAGTATCTCTTATTCTCGTATTTCACTGGCCGATGTAGCCAAGAAACTGAGGTTGGACTCTACAAACCCTGTTGCTGATGCTGAGAGTATCGTGGCCAAGGCAATACGAGACGGTGCTATTGATGCTACCTTGGATCGTGCAAATGGGTGGATGGTATCCAAGGAAACAGGGGACATATACTCCACAAATGAGCCTCAGCTGGCATTTAACTCTAGGATTGCCTTCTGCCTCAACATGCATAATGAGGCAGTACGTGCCCTTAGGTTTCCACCTAATTCTCACAAGGAGAAAGAAAGTGCTGAGAAAAGGAGGGAGAGGCAACAGCAGGAGCAAGAGCTTGCGAAGCACATAGCAGAGGAAGATGATGATGAGTTTTGATTTACTGTCTGCAAAGATGCCAGCTCCATGATTCTCTAAATGAACTCCCATCAGAAAATGAGGATCCTTTTGGGTCTATTTGTCATGGTTATTTACGTCGTGGTTTAGAATTCTGTCATGTAATCGAGCAACCTCCATTCAACTATTTTGAATTGTATTGTTGGGTTGCTCCTTTCTTCCCCTTGAATTTATCTTATTTCCCTTTTCTGTCATTTGATTTTGCTGCATTATTATCAAATTGATGCATCTGTGATGAGAGTGCCTATTGACTTCATTTAATAACAGATGAATATTTGTGATAATAAGTTGCAAGATAATATTTCAGCTATAGAAGGTGCTATGTTGCTGGGCAGGCCATTGGTTTTGCTGTTTTTCTTGACCACAGATTATGCAACTGCAGGAATTTTAGCATGGCATCAGATGCACTTATACCATATGGTTGTCATCTCTAATACTCTTGACTGCGATGTGAAAATTTAGAGGACCGCCTCTGAATCTAGGAAATGCATTGGTAACATGTTAATCACAGGTTTAGTGTTATATTGTATAGCATCAACAGTTACGAAAATTGGAATTATTTTAATCGCAATGCCTTCCAGGTAATAAAAAAAACTAGCAGCTTATATTTTGATGGGCATTGCATTAAAAGCAAGCGGCAAGGCACTTTGGGTATCAGATTAGTGATTCAATATCATAGTTGCAGTAGGGCTGAGCAGGATTTGGATATTGAATAATATGAACAACATACCGGGAACCAGAAATATAAGATTTCCCAAGGCAAGCAACCCTTGCAACCAAGATTAATATGTTACCCTTTCACAAGGCAAAGTCGCAATGATGATGGAAAATCAATAAGCATTACTTGAGCAAACGATTGTCTTATTCTGGGACCTTTCCCCCCGGTAGTTGGGCAGGTTTTGGCCTTCCCATACGAGATTCTCCACCTCTCTTCACTACTTCATGGCTTACCCCCACCAAGGTTAGGGTTTCTGTTTAATTAATTATAAACTTATGATATTAGTTTCTTGTCAATTCAAGAGAATGGTTAAATTTTGATTCGGTTAGGTTCTTTCAGCCCACGCCCCTACTTTAGGATACCCAAGACGAGACAGGAACGAGATATAAAAGCAAGCACGCATATTGGTGTGCCTTGGTGAGAAAATTGAGATATCGTTTCCTAGCTCCCATTGTGATCTCGAAGGTCGGGTTCAT
Source organism: Salix dunnii (assembly GCA_015731905.1). NCBI lineage: Eukaryota > Viridiplantae > Streptophyta > Magnoliopsida > Malpighiales > Salicaceae > Salix > Salix dunnii. Next base: position 9,074,488 of record CM027667.1, on the reverse strand, counting down.
GCCCAATTCTGTGTGGTTCATTCCCGTTCAGTTTGTCCAGTGCACTTTCAGCTTGTCAAAAAAGGAATATTCAAAATGGGTTTCTATGAAACTCATCAAGCTCTCAAGTCATTCCCTTTTCAGAGACGAATAGATTTTCTTAGTTAGAGTGCTTCCAGGATCTGAATGGAATGCTTATCAATGAAGCTACGACATACAACATATCAAGCCAAAATGAAAATAGAATGAGCAATGATTACCTATTGTCCAGCACGGCTGCAACTGTATTGTGGCTGCTTGGCAAATATACAGTTGTAAGAGTAGGATGCGAACCAGTCAACTAATCGTTTCACATTATTGCAAATAATGTCATATTAAAATATAGCATGCATCAAAATATCGAACGACAAGATGATGCATGAAGTATATTTGTGATTTTTGTCAAGTTTTTGAAGAACAATATGCACATAAAAAAAATAAAAAAAATCTCTTATCGAGAGGTAAAACCATTTGTTTTTTCTTAGCTACAACTCAGATTCCAATTTAGTACAATATTTGTCCACCTCCTAGCCGAAGAGGAGAACTTGAAAAGGGTAATGAAAAGAAAATGGCAATATCCAATGGTTGCATGAAGGAATCCAGCAGGTTCAGAAGTGATATTGGCTGAATTTAGCCTGCTGAGCTCAAACCAAATGACTTGACAATGTTGCTTACTCTTTCTGCAAAAGTTCTGGACGTGATCCTTTTACCCGGGACATGAAAAGGGTTTGAAACTGCATCCACATATGCAGCGTGGAACCTCCGAAAAAACTACAAAAGTACCAAGAAAATATTGAAACAGAAATCAGCAAAATCCATACCAAGCAAGTAGTTATGCACTTGTGCTATCATTATGATTAATTGGCAGCTAAGTGACAACCACGTAGACACACAAATCGGTTGGAGATCCCAGGGTCTCCATAAACTGGATTAAGTCTTTCATCACACATTAACTTTATATTAGTACCTGGTTCGCACAATATAAACACGTTTACTTTTCAATGTTCAAATTGCATACAATGGCTAGAATGGTCAATATATGACTTAAAAATTAATTCAAAGCCCGGAAGAGAGGCCAAACAATAAGCAAAACAAATAAAAATTTCCATGCAAAGTACTGCAGAATTATTGATGGAAACTTGGTGGACAACCCCCACCGCCTCCAACTGCTTCAAGATAGAACAGGTAACTTAAGGAGCTTGCAGCCCTTGTAGGAAGATTATTAGAATCTGTCCCCCATCACCATACCTCCAATATTTGAGATATACAATGTACAATGTTACTCCAGTTATGACATGTGAAGAAGAAAACTAGTTGTAAGATCTCCAGAAAGACTCTCTTAAGCAGATAAGCTGTGAGATCTCAAAGGTAACACAAGACCCAACTACCATTGCCACACCAGACATGGTAGAAAAGTTATCTGGATTTTAGCTGTGTGAACAAGTTTGAAATAACTTCCACTTTAGTGCAAAGAACTTTGCACCGCAATTAAGAAAATCACATCTACAATATCCGTGGAGCTTGATGCACAGTGCATTAGCACACCTTAGCAATGCCATATCTAAGCTTCAAGCAAATAGAGCATAGTCATGGGATAGAATAGTGATAGACAGTGAATTCTAATCTGGATCCCACGAGTACATTAAGACTACACACAGAGAGATGCTTACATTCCTCACGTCTGCATCTCTGACATCTAAATCAGTCGTGACCAAGATGAATTTCACCTTCGTGTTGGTCAAATAACCATACCTGAAGACAGCAGCAATACATTATAACAGGAAACCAACCTCGCCATAAACTACACTATGCTGAAGCAATTCCAACCACCGAACAACCGAAAAAACCTCTTACACTTTATAATTCTCAGTCGGATAAAGTAATCCAAGAAACGTCTCATTTAATGTCAGCCCAGATTTCTTTGGATTGTTCACTAGGCAAATTCAGTCAGAGTCAGATACCAAACAAACCAAAAAAATCTCAAACAAGCCAGGTCCAGTTCTCAGAAACAATAAATCTTAATACATTTAAGCCACATCCCAGTTCACAAAAATAATAAATCTACACACATATGGGTCAATTAGAACCGAATCAAGCATTAATAAGACCAACCTCGCTCATCAACAACATCAAGGGAGCAGTGAACTATGTGGTGGAGCTTGAGTGCATCATCTGCTTCCGTAAAACTCTGTATGTACAGTGGATTATTCTGTTTGACAGAAAGTCATCAGAATTCATCACAAGATTAGATAATCACAGAATGGACGTCGAAGATGGGAGGAAGCGTACCTGATGACCGACGACCGCGACACACACAATCATCTTCTCCGGTCACTACTTCTTACGGGGTATTGAATCTCTCAGATTTTAGTCTTTGAAATGATTTTTCTCTTCCTCCTCTATTTGGAAAAGATAGGAAAGCCTCCATTGATAAGACCATGCCGAAGGCTTGATTACTTAACATGGGCTCAAGGCCTGCTCTTGGAGGCCCAACAATGAAAAAAATTATCTCAAGGGTTAGAAATAATATATATGGTATTTGTTAAAGATAATTTATATCTTCTCTCAGCAAAATAATTTTTCTTTTTTAATGAGTTTTCATGTGATTACATGACATGTTTATTATTATTTTTTTAATTTAATGTTTTAAAAATATTAGCAATTCATTCATAATTAAGAGAGATTCGAGGCAAGAAAAGAAAATTGCGAGTTAACAGTTTATTATTTTGTTACTATTTTTAAGATTAAAAAAATAGCAATAGAATAATATTTTTTTTGTATTTCATGTTTTAATATATTTATTTTATTTTTTTATCTCCAAATAGAAATTAAAGTTTATCTAATTAATATAGTTTTTATTTTTATTCTTTTAGTCCTAATTTACAATCTGAAAATAGAATCCGAGGGGATATGAACATTCGTGGACTTGTAATAATAAATCTATATTATTATTTTTAACCAACATAACGACTTGCATTCTTGTGTAACCAATCACCCTATGCCACGTCAGGTCCTGTCCTCCCCATTCCCCAAGGCCACCTTCCTCTTCACTTTACTTGTCTGCTCTGTAAATTAACAAGCTCTCTTGAACTTCATTGAAAATAATGGCAGACTTAAGGTCCCGTTTGTTTCCTGGAATTTATTTTCCGGGAAATCATTTTCCAAATTTTCATGTGTTTGTTTGTCTTCTAGAAAGTTGGTCAACGGAAAACATTTTCCAGTCAAAGAAGAATTGGGCTTGGTTTTCAGGAAAGTGTTTTCCGGAAAATTTGGGCGGAAAACACTTTCCAGAAGTTGTGAAAAATTTAGAAATATCATTAATTATTTGATTATTATTTATTTTATTTTTTAATTTCTAATTTAATAAATTACTTATTACACAAGCCATTGCTAGACATCGAAGAACAACAATGCACCAGTAAGAAACCCCCGCGTGTTGCCTCTCTTGATGTCTTTCGTGGTCTCTGCGTCTCTGTAAGCTCCTAGCTCCCTGTTTTTTTTATTATAAAAAACTCAATCTTGGTTTAGATTAAAGGCCCTGGATTATGTTTTATTTTCTTGAAATGGCTAGACTTTATGGGGTCGCTCTGTTTGTTTTGTGAGAAAAAATTGGCAAAGACTACTTTCTTGAAATCATGAATTGAAAAGTTTGCCTTAGCCTGAGCTTTTCGTTTAGTTCATAAGTCGAAGCACGCAAGCTTCATGAATAATTAATAATTAAGGTCACGTTTGTTTCTCGGAATTCACTTTTCAAGAAATTACTTTAGAAATGTCATTATTTGCTGATTATATCAAATTTGATCCTCAAATTTTTGATTGCTATATATAATTTATTTTGAATATTTATTTTTCAATTTCATCTCTTAAAATTTAATTTTTATATTAATTTTGGTTCTTATTTTTATAATTGCTATTTGCTTTTTTCTTATCATTTTTTATTGAAATTTTTTATCTATCAAATTTGGTCTTCATTTTTTTTATTGTTACTTATTTTATTTGCTTTTATTTATTTTTTAAATTTTTTATTCTTTGTTATTGAAAAAATTAATTTATTAATAAATTATTTGCATTGAATATTGATTGCTTTCAGCTGATGATGCTAGTTGATTATTGTGGGGCGATTGTTCCCATCAGTGCTCATTCTCCATGGAATGGGCTTCACTTAGCAGATTCTGTGATGCCATTCTTTCTTTTTATTGCCGGAGTCTCTCTTGCACTTGTTTACAAGGTAATATCGCTCACTCTTAATTTAAGAAAAAACATTTATGCTTCCTGGTTCACTTGAATCGAAAGCTTTCTGTCTGTATACGTTTTCAGAAAGTACCAGACAGAATTGAAGCCACGTCGAAGGCAGTGCTCAGGGCAATAAAACTATTTTTGCTAGGTGTGGTTATTCAAGGTAATCTGATCAATGATTTGCATGCGTTAGGTAAGTGAAGTTTTGCAATGCGTTCTGTATGTAACATGGCATACACCCTTTTGAATTCAGGCGGCTACTTTCATGGAATAAATTCCTTGACGTATGGTGTTGACATGAAAAAAATACGCTGGCTTGGAATTTTGCAGGTGCATTGATTTCTCAATTAATGACTGAACTTCTAGAGAGTTTTCCGGTGATAAATAATCTGTTCATGGTTCTTTCATTTTGGGATTTTTTTTTGCCTTCCTTAGCATATATTTCGTTGTAATACACACACATATTGCTAGTGCTGATTTCAATTTGACTCCTCTCATATATAGAGAATTAGTGTAGAGGAGTATCATTTTAATGAGGAAATACTGGGAATCTTCACTCTACCTTTAGATGTTTCTAAGGAAGTGATTTCATACAAGTAGCCCACATCAGTTTCCTGATCAACTGAAGTGGATGGGCAGGGTAATTGGCCACACTGATATGTGTCTGCTACATTACAAACATGCTTTTCTACTTTTGGTCGTTGTCACTCTGGTCAGATGCAAGAACGTTCGCCTCAGCAGTACCCACATGACTATTATGGCCTTCGCTTGATTCCTTAACAAGTTGCTCGTTTCATTTTGTAAATTTTGCTCGCGGTTTCTTAACTTGTGTTGGTTGTCATTCAAGCCAGAAAATATCTGTTGGATACGCGGTTGCTGCTTTATGTGAGATTTGGCTTTCATGTCGAGCACGGAGAGAAGTAAGCTTTCTCAAGAGTTATTACTGGCATTGGTAAGCTTAACATTTGAAATTGAATTTTGCTCTTCGCTCAATATAAACTATATGTAATAGCAAAATCTTTTCACTTTGATAATCTCATTCTAATGTTGATGCTAAGTATCAGACCTTGTTTCTTTTCCCTCTCCTTTCTTTCATGAGCTGATAAGAGGGATTGATTTGAATTGATTTACTCTTGTTCAAGAAAAACATGGAAGAAAGACCATGCCACTGGCAGACGGTTTCGTGTCTCATAATATACAGAGCACTGAGTGGATGATGGACAGATATAAGCAGATCGAGATACTCAATGGATTAATTCTTTTTTACAACCCAGATCCTTTTTTGCTATGATGATTGCTGATTCTTTGTTTCCTTTAATTTAGTACACAGAATGAACTACTATAGCCAACAATTTGCATTTCTTTGCAGTTTCATTGACTAAAAGAATTCTGTTTTCTAGGTGTGTGGCATTTTCACTATCTGCAATATACCTGGGGTTACTGTATGGTTTATATGTTCCAGATTGGCCATTTGAAATGTCCAACGCAACTTCTTCTGTGTTTCCGAAAAATCATAGCTACGTTTACACGGTGAGGGCCCTAAAATTTTATGACTTGATTTCCAGTTCATGAGATTGCATGCATCCCTACTTACCCAAATTGACACAGGTAAAATGTTCTCTACGAGGCGATATTGGACCTGCTTGTAATTCAGCTGGAATGATTGATCGCTATGTGCTTGGCATCGATCACCTATATAAAAAACCTGTTTACAGAAACCTGAAGGTATCCTAAACTGTTCACTTTTTGGTGTCTATTTATTCACGTAATCCATTGACTGCAGTGAAACTTCACTTTATAAGGAGTGCAATATGTCCACCTATGGCCAAGTTCCTGACAATTCAGCTTCCTGGTGTCATGCTCCTTTTGATCCTGAGGGTGTTTTAAGGTAGGCAACCAAACTTCTTTATCCTTTTCTTTCTCGAATTCATTTCTTCTGTATTTTATTGTACTCAACTGAATATTCATACTTAACCTACCTCTATCAGTTTGGTAAGACTACGAACTGGGTATTAATGGTAGTTTTTTCTCATGCAATCCTGACAGCTTACACATGCAGTTCAAGGGTTTCTATCTTTCCTTGTAATTCTCTCCATACACATAAGAAGGATATCTTCTTGGTGCAAATAACCCTTTGCTATAGAAGTTTGACTGAGTTCCCCTTGACCTTCTAACAAAGCTTGTATGTACAGCTTCTTAACAGCTGCAGTGACCTGCATAATTGGACTTCAATATGGACATTTTCTTGCTCACTCACAGGTGGAATATAGCTGTCTTCTTCTTTCTCTTTTTAGTTCTTATAATGATAGTAGTAATTGTTCTTAATCATATAATGGGAGTTTCAAAGATTAAAATAGAAATACAAGTACCCAAAACATTTTATATGATTTTACACTCAGGACCACAAGGGACGCATGGAGAACTGGACCCTGTTCTCATTTTCACTTCTTGCAGTTGGGTTGCTCCTTGTTGTTTTAGGTATGAAGTTTAATGACTCATGATCAAAACCATTTTGCACCATAACATTGAATCTTCCTCTTTTCTTTTCAGGCGATCCTGTGAACAAATCTCTATACACAGTTAGTTATATGCTGATTACTTCTGCTTCAGCAGGAGTCACATATTCTGCTTTGTACTTGCTGGTAAGCTCTCAAAAACAAGCGTTAATCCGAGATTTCCGAGACATGGACAGTAATGAAAACATTGGTTTTGTTCTTTATTCCAGGTAGATGTGTGTGGTTACAGATGCTTGACAGTTGGATTGGAGTGGATGGGAAAGCATTCTTTGATTATTTTCGTTCTCGTAACTTCTAACACGGCTGTTATTACAGTACAAGGATTCTACTGGGCAGCTCCTGAAAATAACACGGTAAGCATTCCGGGTCAGGATTCAAGTTTTTCATTTGTTACTTGATGGGGAAGTTCAAGGATGGTTAAAGATTTTCTTGCTATGCTCTATTGGTTAACAGATTCACTGGATTGTTAGTCGGTTCGTGCGCAGATGATTGAAGTGGTCGGGATCTTATCTGCGATTCATAGAAATCTCATTTATCAGAAAATGCATTTTACGAACACAGATAAATAGTAAAACCCAATTGTCGTAGACTTTTACAAAAAATAACTCAAACTTGACACTGTTATACAGAACTCAAACCCTTTCTCCTTTCTCCTTTCCATGTTTATTTCTGTGATGTTCATGCTGATAGTCACATGGCCACACGAGGGACAATACAGGTCATCATGTCGGAATATTTTTGGATGATGGAAATTGTGAGCTGGTTTCCGGGCCATCGATGAGAGCCATTTTTTTAGTGAACGTGCTCAAGAACACAATTATTAAACTTGGTGTGCCCAATGGATCGATCAAATGACCTAAATAGCCGGAGCTTGACCCAAGCATTTTTGGACATTGACCTGCCAAACAAGAATACCAGTGAGTTAACTCGGTCAAATTTGAATAAGACCCGGCAAAATGAACTTCAAGAAAATAAAATGAAAAAGTAAAATGAAATAGCCTCATTCTGAACCAGGTAATTGACCCGGTGCTAAGCGGATTAATCATTAGTTAACCTAATAACCTGACCTTGACCATATCAAAACTCAAATCGAAGACGAGTTCTGCTCAATACTTTTTCTACAATTCTTATTCCAGCACGTTCAAATTAGAGAATCGGAGTCATGAAGAGGAAAACTGCAAGAAAAAAAGGGATCCTACGAGGAGTTTTTTTTAATATGTTTATTTAGATAAAAATAATTTGAAATCCAATACTAAACAAACATTTTTTTTGAAACCTTGTTACCTGGAAAACATATTTTATAGACCTAGATAAATAAATAAAATCTTAATTGTTTCAGACTGTTACGAGAATTGCACGTACTAATTCGAATTCGTGAGCTACTGTGCAAATTATAATCTTTTTATTGTAATGTCACATCCCTTGAGGATAGACATTTTAAATGCGTGTTTTAGAGTGATTTTTATTATATTTTGTTAATATTAAAAAGTATATATATTTCAAATAAAAAAATATTTTAAAAACATTGCACTCATCAATCCCAGACACACAATAAAACTAATGGAAGGTGTGAGATGAAAACATTATGTTATCTTTTACAAATAAATCGTTGATCATTGCAGAAGAAAAGGCAGAGAAAAGGTGAACAACATTATTTTGGCTTGTACTTATCCTTCAGTCATTTTCCCTGATCCTACTTTTAAGATCCAGGTTCCGTTTATCATTGTTCTGCTTATAAACTATTTATATTTAAAAAAAAAAAAAGAATATTTTATATTTTTAAAGCTAACCCAGTCTATCAAATATATCTAATTTAATTAGATTAATTTTTAAACCAATTAGAAATGAAATTTTGCATAATTTTTACCATATCAATAAAGCAAGTAAGCTAAACCGAGTTTAATATCTGGAAAAAAATAATTTAATGGTTTAAAATTAATTTATTTTATATATTTTTGTCAAAAAAAAATAAAAAAAAAATCTTCTATGATTTCTAGACACCGCATGACAGCTATCTTCCACTGGATGCACTGGTGTGCATCCGAGTCATCAATCATAACTTCATGAGTGACCCCAGCTTCGTTGATTTTCAAGATTGGTGAAATAATTAATCAAACTCTCATGTCCTTGGAGGAGAATATTCCAGGTAGACTGTTTTTTTTTCTCAGACAATGTCGAGGTAATTAATAAGACTTCTGTCTCGAGTAAAATAAAAAACGTTGGTTACTTGGAGAATCAGTAACTTCTAACTTCAATTACTGTTTTTTTATAAGTGTGTTTGAGATTATTTTTTAATTAAAAAAATAATTTAATATATATATATATATATATTTAAAAAATGTTTTGTCAAACAAAGTTGTGCATTAATTTTAATTGCCAACAAGTATAGTCCAAAACCCACCGGGCAGAGGGCTTGTGTTGATGAACCGTGAATCACCCTCAAAATACTGTTGATTGAAATTTGATCGACGCCACTGCATTTACAAGACCACAGATTCTGAGAAACTCCCGGAAATCCATCAAATCTTCAAGGGGGCGTGTATGGCCTGTCCAAATCTCAACGGCGGGACCCATCTAGAATATACCGGTAAAAAACGAAATAAATGACGATATAGAAAATCAAAAGGATTCATCCAATGTCGTGCATGTGACTTTTAGGTAGATCATGGATTGATTAAACGACTTTATGTGATTTGTGAGGGCAGGATTTTAACCTGCCAGGAAAATCAGTACTGTTATTTGTACTCTTTTTTTTTTTTAATAATATTGCTTGGGCAATCATCCTCGTATATGATGTTGGCTTGTTGAATTTGTACATGGACTAGAAACTGCCGCAAGTGCTATCAATTTTCTTCCTTAAAAATATGTCCGGTCCAGATCAAATAAGTGCCATTTCACATCTTTAAAGAATATGAATAACATGTTCTAAATTATTGTGAAAACTTATCTAGACAAAATATTTTTATCAAAATCATAAAATGAATACTAAAAAACATTAATTTAATATTTTTCAAATTAAACACAATTTTAAATATACTTAAATGCAGATGTGATAGCGATATCAGACAAGCGGATAATGGACATCCAAAACTCCAGCTTTCCTTCTCAAAAGCAGCAACCAAACAAATTAGAATCAATTGCGTGTGATCTCGAAACAGCTTAACATCCCCCAAGTCAACAAAGTGAAGCAGCAAATGGTAGCCCGGCATGCACCAGGTCATTTTCCTCGCCTGGAAAAATCAATTGCTTGTTTCCTATGCTGCAAGAACCACCACTGTCAGAAAACAGCCACATTTATGTTGACATGTAATCATTTTTATTGTTCAGGAGTGGTAAGATATTGTTTTTTTTTAAATATTTTTAATGGAGTATATTAAATTGATTTAAAAATATTAAAAAAGTAATTTAAAAAAAAAAAAAACAGCTTTTAAAAATCACTAACGAGCTACAATAAAAACCCGCCCTTCCTCGCTGCTTTTCGTTGGCCACGTGGGCCACCAGCTAAGCGGGTGCCTGAGGACTGAAAAGATCGCGAAAATTCTGAAGTAATAAAATTATACAAAGCAAGAAGAGGAGCCGACCGTTGGGGGCATCGAGTTCTTGACAAAAGTAGACGGGTCTTTCTCTCACTTTCTCCAGCATTTCCGTGTCCATAAAATTAATATACTGTTTGTAAATATATTTAAGGTTTTTTTTTAATATTTTAAAAAAAAATAATATATTTTTTATTTTTAAAAAATTATTTTCAATATAGTACATGAAGATAATTTATTAATATATTTTTTAAATCTAAAATAAATAAAAAATAAAAAACTTAATTTTTTTTTAAAATATTTTTGAAACACGCACCGAACAATATAGCCGTTTTGGGATACAGGACACGTGTCATGGTCATAGTGGTGTTGATGTGGACACTTGAATCGAGTCACTTGCAAAAAAAAAAAAGAGTTAGTGTTTGATCTGATCAAGAATCATGTGGTGCCAGCTGGCAAAACATATCGATGTTGATGGAGTGACAGACTCGGAGGTTCCACTGCAGTTGTCATAGCTATCTTGAACCTAACCAAGTCACACTCTCATCTTAATCATGCCATCTCATCAATCAATATTCATTCTTAAGAAAATTATATCATTCTCCTTCTCTAAGCAAAACCCCCGCATATGTCTTCGCTGGGAATCAAGATAACCATTGATGGCAATGTTGTAACTAGTGAAGATTAATTTTTTTATTCACAGAAAAATCAAGAAAATTCAACGGCCCTAATTAGAGTAGATAATGATGATTAAGATAGTATTTAGCTACTGTTCTATAAATAAATAAAACATAAAAACATGTTTAAATTGACTCTTTCACATCATGGATCCTTGTTTTAATGCACATATTAAAAACAAATGTTACGTAAATTGCCATTACTGCACCAAATCAAGTATTTTTTATGTTTTAAAAATATATATTGATATTAAAAATAAATTTTTAAAAATAAAAATTAATATTTTAATATAATTTTAAATACAATACTTTTAAAAACAACCATCACTGTAATATCAAATAGTTCCTCTACAATAAGATTAATATTCCCTAGTTATGATTTGAATCTTATTTTATTTAAAAAATAATAATGGATACTCAACATGTTTTATACATTATAAAGGGTAAAAACTTCACTTCTTCTTTATTCTCTTTTAATGCAACTAAACTCGTTTACAGAGGAACTTGGCTTAACAGTTTAAAATTTTATTTGACACTATATATATATATTTTAAAGCAAATTGATTTTTTTTAAAAAAAATAATATTTTTAAATTATTTTTACATGATTCAGTTATTTATTAAATCCTTGTCTCGTGACCCTTCATTAATTTCATGTCTCTTCAATTTATTTTGCCTTTTACCTTTTCAAAAATATATATAAAAAACTACTAGAACGAGAACGAGTAAATGCTGGTCAAACTATTATTTTATCAAATCTAACAATCAATTAATTTTAGTAAATTATAAAGATTAATTCATAATTAACCATATAATATAGATGACCATGACGTCAAATGTCCGGGCAATAACATAACAAATTATACATGTAAAGTGAATTTCATTGCCACTATCAAATATAAATATTGAAATTTCCTCTAAGAAAATTGTGAGGGGTATTATTGTGAAGTAAAGATGGATTACACTGCAAGATGAAATGTGCATGTCGGAATTCTGATGACCGTTGCCCAAACTGCGAGCAACGGTCAGTGATCGTGTTATTTATAGCGTCATTTAAGATGCTGCCTTTAATAGACAGGGACACGTCAGTCAATTACACCCGATGCTGAGACACTTCGACAATGATTCTTCCTTACGAAGATCACCCTTTTCACATTTTCTTTATTTTTAATAAACAAAAAACACACTTCTACATTTTTTACACATTAAATAAAAATAAAATAAAAAATTATTCATCGAGTAAATTTAAAAAAATTCATACATATACGGATTTTTTTTTCCTATCGGCCTCTTAATTTAAAATTTGAGATAGTATGTGAAAACAATTTTATTTATTGCTCGAGCCAGGGCATCGAAAGCGAAAGGTGGTGTGATGGATATTTCACAATGAGCATTGTACTGATTTTGCCACCTCGTTTTATGATCCACTCGTCACTTAGCTTCAGATTTACACGGTGTGTTTGTGAATCAGGTGGTAATTATTTTTAAAATATTTTTTATTTAAAAATACATATTAATATAATTTAAAAATAAAACATAATCACGATATAATTTTAGCCTGAACTCGGGCCTAGGTTTATCGGCATCTTTCTCATCGATTCCGAAAGTCTATCGGCATTTCAACGAGAGCAAATCTACAGCCAATAGAATCAGAAGCACTCTTTTACTATCTCTTCCATGATAATTAACTCACTTGTTCATGCAGTGGAAGCTAGATAGAGCAAAAACGGCATGTAAAATACAAGGATTTAATAAGCGAAAAAAATGTGGGTGTCAATCATAGATTCCCAAGTTTATTCTGTAAAGTTATAAAATTCAGGTATATGATTACTGCATCTTTAAAAGATTTACAAGATCTTTAATAAACAAGGAAAACCAGTCTTTTTATTAAAAAAAATAAATTTGAAAGCATAAAAATAAAATAAAACATTATCTATAAATAAAATAATAAATACTAAACACCATTAATTTTTTTAATAAAATTACCCTGGTCAATAATATCTGGGCCTAAAATCTAATTATAAGAGAATAAACAATACCTTAAGCAACATAGTGATATTGTCTCTAAAGAGATGTGATGTGATACTAAAGAGTTTATGATTTACACAACATGTCTCGGGAAATCAATGTGTATAATTTGTAATAACCCAAGACAATATAAATTTTATTTATTCACCTATATTCATAGAGCCCACTTTCTAAAAAATAAAGTTTCGACACCTTAAAAACAAAAAAATAAAAAAAATAGTGATTTTTTACAAAATAATTGCTTTTAAAATCACTTGAAAAAATTCAATCACAGCCAATAATATAATATTTTATCATCTAGATTTTAAGGTGCTAATATGGTATGACATGACTAAACCTTGTACCAGACATAAATCTATCTCATTGGTTAATAAAAAAACACATGCTAGATCATCTACATAGCTTGCTCAGAACAAGTTTTCATTTTATTTCTACTAATAGGCTATTTGGCCAAGCGGATTTTTTTTTTCATTTTAAATAATTTTTTTAGATAATTTTGATATACTGATATCAAAAATAATTTTTAAAAAATAAAAAAATATTATTTTAATATATTTCTAAACAAAAAATATTTTAAAAAACAACTTCAACTACACTGTTAACTCGGTTGCAACCCTCACAATCACAAAATTTATTATATAATAACTTGAGATAAAACCGGAGTCAAGGATAAGAGAGTTAATCCGGATTGACCTTTATTTCTATAAAATAATATTATTTCAACTATTTTTTTTTTAAAATCTCAGGTTACTGGTTTAATTTTGCCTTATTTATATATTTTACGTAAAATCTTTTATTTTTCTATTTTTTCCGTAACCCAAACTAATCAATGTCATGGGCTGTCCCGGTTTGACATGCAAGGCCGGTTAGTTTTATAGCCTCGCTACACCTAATGAAATAAAAATTCCGGGAGAAAAAGGAAAGAAATAAAGAAGACCGGAAGTAACCGTTGCAGGCTTGACTCTGGGTTGATGCCAGGCTGACCCTTTGAGACCTACCACACACGATAGCCAACCCTTCTCGCCCATAGAAAAGAGACGATGATTAGCCATCACATGGCCTATGCCCCACCTACATTTTCTCTCTCTAGGCTCTCCTAGGTACAGCATAAATATTATATTGTTCCTAAAATATCCCTGTCTTATCCAAAATACGCAACCATTCCACCCCTTCTTAAAAAGACTGACCACCTAAGGTCACTCACAGAGACACCGTGAGAACCAGCAGCTAGAGAGATAGAGAGTGGAGGAAAAGCTTCTGGCAAGAGAAATTCTATAGATCAAAATGTCAAAGGAAGTGATTGAAGAAGGGCAAACTCATGGGAAAGATTACGTTGATCCACCACCAGCACCACTTTTTGATGCAGGCGAATTCAAGCTCTGGTCTTTCTATAGAGCTCTCATAGCCGAGTTCATTGCTACACTTCTCTTCCTTTATATCACTGTGGCTACTGTTATTGGCCACAAGAAAAACCAAGACGCTTGTGGTGGAGTTGGGTTGCTTGGTATTGCATGGGCTTTTGGCGGCATGATTTTTATCCTTGTCTACTGCACCGCTGGTATCTCTGGTAAGAACAAGAACCCATCTCTCTCTCTCTCTCTCTCTCTCTCGTACTGAGTTCTAAAATGGAACCTGACATACTGTGTTAATTATGCAACAACTTGCCAAGAGTTTTGGTTCTTTTATTTCAACTAACTTTAAAAATGTTACCTTCAACAAGAACCCATCCTTACAGTAACTTGGTTACTGTTTTTGGTCATTTTTGTATGTAAAGCTCTCTCTTTTAGTAAAACCAAGAAGTATGTTCTCAAAATGAGGTTTTTGTGCCGTTTGTTAATGGGTTCTGGTTCTTCTGGACACAGGTGGACATATTAACCCAGCAGTCACTTTTGGCCTGTTATTGGCCAGGAAAGTGACCCTAATTAGGGCTGTGGGCTACATGGTGGCTCAATGCCTGGGCGCAATCTGTGGTGTTGGCTTGGTCAAGGCCTTCATGAAGCCATACTACAACTCTCTTGGTGGTGGTGCAAACACAGTGGCTTCCGGGTACAGCACTGGCACAGCTTTGGGTGCTGAGATCATTGGCACTTTTGTGCTCGTCTACACTGTCTTCTCTGCAACTGACCCCAAGAGAAGTGCACGTGACTCCCACATCCCTGTAAGTACCAGCAAATAGCCGTGATTGCTTCTATTTTGCAACTCCATCAGGGCGTGTAGTTAAATCCTGATAACTAAGTAGGATCTAGTTTTGATGACATGTGTTTGGGAGCAGGTTTTGGCTCCACTTCCAATTGGGTTTGCTGTGTTCATGGTCCACCTGGCTACAATCCCTATTACTGGTACTGGCATCAACCCTGCCAGGAGCTTTGGTGCAGCTGTCATCATCAACGATAAAAAAGCCTGGGATGATCATGTAAGAAGCCCCCATAGATATCATGTTGTTCTTGTTTTTTTTTTTTTGCGTATTTAGAGTTAAATAATAGTAATTAATTAACATGGGGTGTATTTTGATGGACATGCAGTGGATTTTCTGGGTTGGGCCATTTGCTGGAGCATTAGCAGCAGCTGTATACCACCAGTTCATTTTGAGAGCTGCAGCCATGAAGGCTTTGGGATCTTTCCGTAGCCACCCCTCAAATTAAAGAGACAAACCACCTTAAAAAATGAAAAGAGCTTGTCTTTTTTTACCTACCCCCCCTTCCTTATCTCTATTTGTTTGTCTGTGTAAGATAGACCGGACTATGATGGAATGGACCTTTTCTTTTCTTTCTTTTGTCCACTTATTTATATTTTAATATATCTTCGTTAGTTGGCCGTGTATCTGTGTGCAATTACTCTGCTACTAAGTTGGTAGTTTTGTGTGTAATTACTCTGCTACTACGTTTTGTGCACTGAAACGCTCCCCTTCTCCTCCACATTTCTCCTTCATCATTCCCGGATAGTTTAGAAGTAAATGGCTAATGGGTTGGTGCGTAATTTAGCAGTCTCCAAAATGGGACTAGACTTGGTTGTGTCCTGTGCATGAGTTGGCATGGTGGATGATCCATCAATGAACCTTAGCCAAATTGTATCGCGCACCATGCATGAAACCAGAAAAAGCCCATAGATGGCTTTATCTGGGTAAATGATGGGGTCCTTGAGATGAGATGTCTATCGTCTTGTTCTTTAACTTCTGGAAAAGGTCTCCATGAAAGAAGTGGCATGGAATCCCATGGCATTAGCTATGTCATCTGATTAGCTCTGCACATGGTGGGCTAAGGTGGTAGAGGTGCTCTCTTTAGCCATCATAGAAATACATTTACCTCCCGCACAGAAACCGATAGGAGAAGGGTAGTTTCGTGCTGGTGGGGTACTTTTCTTTTGGCTTTTGGGAGAGGTTTGAAGAGAAGGAACCATGGGGTCCCCCCCCGTCTTTTTACGAAGATTTTATATCTATAATACTTTTATTTTTAATTAATTTTTATTTTTAATATTTTTAGATTATTTTTATATGATAATATCAAAATAATTAAAAAATATATATATATATTATTTTGATGTATTTCTAAATAAAAAATATTTTAAAAAATAATTTTAACTACTTTCCTAAACATTCACATATCTCTTGAACCTAGTGTAAATTGCCTTATTTTTTAAAATATTTTTATTTAAAAATAAATTAAAATAATTTTATTTATTTTTTAAAAATTATCATATAAAAATAATTTAATAACAAAAAAAATAATTTAAAATAAAAAATATATTTTTTTTCAAAAACAATTTAAAAAATGATTGACAAACACCCCAGAAAAGTGATTTGGTGGTCCTCGAGTGATCTAAATACCAGGCTGACACCCTGGACCAATAAGAGATCTCGGGGTCCTTGATCACCAGGGTGCCTTGAAAGACTATTAGCAAAATAAAACACTAAAATTATTTATTTATGTATTTTATATTTAGTTTGTATTATTATTATTATTATTATTATTATTATTATAGATCTAATCTAAATATTTATTTGAGTTAACAATATGTTTTTGTCATGAAAATTCTTATTTTTTTCAAAATAAAATCAATATTCTACAATTAAATCATCACAAATACAGAATATTAAGATGATTATTATAGATCATGGTCAGGCTTTTTATATAAAAAATTACTTGTGATGTTGATTTTTATTTATTTTCAACAAATAAACCTTTTTTTTATCATTTTAAAAAGAAAACTGAAAATGAAGAAAAAAAGAGGCTGCCAGGTTTCTATTCGTTATCTTATATGGTTGCTGAAAACTCCATATCGGAGGCTTCAAGATTGTCCTCTTAATCAGGGCCAGTGATGAAATCAAATTCTAAATTAGAAAGCTCATCAAGCCATGCCTGATCTTCTCCGATGTAATGCTGAGCAAGTTGGTCACGCAAGTAGGTGAAATAAGAGCGAGGATACACGCCGGAGTAAACGAGGGAGGATACACGCCGGAGTAAACGAGTGTCGATGTATAATAGTTGGGAGTTGTTTTTAAAAATATTTTTTTATTTAAAAATATATTAAAATAATATTTTTATTTTAAAAAAATTATTTTTGATATTAGTATGTAAAAATAATTTAAAATAAAAAATATATATCTTTTTTAATAAAGGTTAAAACACAATAAAAAAACCCTCTGAGATAGTTGACGGGTCAACTTTGTTAATGTAGCAGTCTCCTTCTAGCATCTATCCATGTATGTTGGTTGGTAAATGAATTTATTAATGGATTCTCCTAGTAGATTGCAATTCTATTCATGATTGTCTTAATTTCAACTCCTGTCTGGGCCGGCCTTGATCACATGGGATGTTTTCCTTGAGATGATCTGACAAAAGGTATTGTGAACTTGAAAGGTTGCAGAGAATGTCACTCTAATTTTCAATAAGATGGAGTGTCGTTAGCCATCTCTTCATGGGAACACTAATTTTTGAGGTGTCTTGATTAAGGCATATGGTAATCAAGTGGCGTGATGATAGAAGGTTTGCAATCGGTATATTTATTTTCGAGTTCGAGTTAAACGTATATTTTTTTTGTAAAAACATAAAATAACTAGAATTTTACTTGTTTAGTTGAACCCACAACATACATTTCCAAGGGAGTGATGTGTACTGACATAAAAAATAAATATATTCAATTGTCTAAGTTTTATTTGATATCATGCCAATCCTACAAAGCCTTGCCAAATACCAATAGAGACAATAAGCTTCTATAGGAAATGTGTATAATAGTGAAGCATACCTACCCACATCACATTTAGGTATTGATACAGCGTATGCCAATCAATGTTTTTTAATGGAGCATTTAAACTGCCATGACTCTAGAGAAGTATTTGCTGTAATTTTTTCACTTGTTGGAGGCTGAACTTCTTCTTCTGCTATATTTTATTGAAGGGCACTTGGTATGGTTTGGATGAATATAGGGTAAAATTTGGGGCAAATGCTTGTGTTCAAGGGTGTGGCGTAATCGGGACAGTTTTGAAAATGTTTTGTTTTGGTGGTGGTGATGAAGTGATGGTGGCGGCATGAGGGAACCTTTTGGTTTGGCAAGGTTTTTGGCGAAGACTTTTTAGAAAGGAAGTTATTCAAAACATTCTAGGAATGTGCTTTACCTCAAATTTATACTGGAAAACCAGTTGGATCTCTTTAAATTAGGTTGACGATGGCACCCTGACTCCTTAAAGGAGCCACTTTTGTAAGCACATATTCTTCGACTGCCCTGATTCTCTTCTAAGGTTTACTTCAAAAACTTCATCGTTTGTTGTTCTGGAACTTGACTTGCACATTTTTTATGAAGAAGGCCAGGTTTCATGAATCTAGATGATGCGCTAGTGTCCAAGAATGTAGTTACCCTAATAGATCTTGCATATTTTTCGAGCAGTAGCCAAACTAGAGTCATAGGATTAGGCATGTTAGCAATCTTGATCACCATAAGTTCTGTCGCAAACAATTCCTGGTTTTTGCAGAAATCATGGACAACTGACTCCTCATCATTTGAGAGTTTTTAATGTAATAAAGAGGTTTGATATACTCATCTTTCATTGACGAGTCCTTGGTGGCTTCCTCCTGATCATTTTACTCTTGGAATGCCAGTAAAGATTCTTCTGTTTCATGATCATCATTGAAGAACATGGATTCCATTACGGGCTACTGTGTTTGAGTTTTTCAATTGTATGATGCACATTATGGTATCTTCTCTTTTCCTTCAATGTTCAATGGAGTAATTAAAACTTCAAATGAACGTAACAATTCGTTTTCTATTTAGATGAGTCGTTCATATCTGCAAGGCCAGTCAAATTTACAACTAAAACTTCTAGGATCCCTATTCTGACTGCATTTATATCTTGAGCATAATTAAATTTTCTCAATAAACTGTTGGATCATGTACTTTTAGGCTGCTCTAGGAGACATGACTGAGCTATAAATTATATGCAAAATATGATGCTGATAAGTTGCCATCGGGGAAGCCAAGGTCTGCTCTGTTTTTGAAGTTTTCTTCACGCTTATCTGGTTGCCCTACGCATGTATAATAGAAATGAAGCGATGGAATGAAATCGCATGATGGAGCTGTGAAGGTGGTACATCTGCATGGTTGATGAGACTCGTCTCTTGAACCATTCATAGAATCTGCATGCCTTAAATATTCAGATCTCTACCAGATACTAACTACTGCAGCAGAACAAAAGGAGATGGAAGTGCTCTAGATCTTTCAGATGCTAAGACACTGGAGGATGGTGTTGTTGTTCCCCTTGGGAAACCCAGAGAGCAACGAGGCTTAGAGGTTGTACAGATTATGATTGTCTGCATTCGAAGAACTCACCGATTCTGACGTGTTAACTCATATGACTGCTAATCTTTATATTATCGTATCCCCGAGCACAATTTTCTTAATTTATTGCTGAAATGTAATCTGAATCCTTTTTGCAGGGTGATTTTATAATCATTCTAAAAAAAACATTCTATTTAAATTATGATTTACTTAATCATTTATTCAAATAAATATAATAATAAAATAAATAGCTAAAGAGTCATATATAAAATAAAATATTAATATCAACATAAATTAAAATCTAACATGGTCAAATTTAAGTTTAAATTTAAAGCACTTGGGTTAATATCCCATAGCCACAAATTCTACAAATACAAGCCTGATGGTCAATCTGAACTGTAGAGCTCCCAGAAATAAGGGCATCATGTCTTGCAAGAACTTTCTGTGGCTGCTCATTCAGTAGCTCGAGAGACCAACTTTTAATCCTTGGACACCAGAGAGAGGGGGAGAGTCAAATCAAGTGGATTTGCAAGACTGGATAATAATCAAGCCTGCCAAATCGACCAGAAAGCAGCCTTGACTAGAAGTCAACACTAGGTGCATCACTCCTCATCCTTCGCTTCCTGCAAGAAAAATGTCATGAAAATTGACTTGAAAATTGTCCAGGAAAGAGTTAAAAAAACGAGATTTTATCTTATTATTCATTGTCAATGCCCAGTTATCCCTGTCGTTTCTACCATGGAAAGTAAACCAAATGCCATCTTAAGGATTTTTTTTTTTTCTTGTTCAATCCACTCCATCGAGTGAATTGAATTGAGTTGCTGAATGGAGTTCTGTCATAATCATTTTGTTTATTTTAAGATTTGAGTGTTAGAAAACAAGGGGGTATATATGGCTTAAAATACTAGAAATATATTTTCCACGATACAGTTGAGTTAGTTTCTTAATATAGTATCATAACCTTGTTAATTAAGTGATCATGAATTTAAATCTTACCATTTTTATTTTATTTGATAAAAAATTACGCACAATATAATATGGATTTGTGCAAGCTTCAAGTCCAAAAAATTTTAATTTGAAGGAGTGTGTTAGATAATAAATATTATTCTCTAATTCAAATCCAAAATGCTTTTAAATGAGATTGTAAAATATAATTTAAAAAAATATTTTAAATAAAATTCTAGTATATAATTTATATTTATTTTCTAATTGATAATTCGTTTGGTAACTTAAAAACATATATAATTGTTAGCCCAGCTTGTAGGATATTGAAGAAGCAGGAACTTGAATGAACGTTTCAATTTCTTTCATAATATACGACATAATTTGTAAATATTTTCAAAACGTGATCCTTCCATGTTCATTGCCTTGGAGCAGAGATCAGCTCTGCTTTTTTTCCCTTGATTAATTACTTGGACTCATTCATAAAAAGAGCGAGGCCGGCGAATTCCCAAAAAATGCTAAAAGAACTTGCATCGTCACTCTCAACACAGCTCAACTCATATCAATCACATCTTACATGCCATGGAACTTACTTTATAAACATAAGAACATACAAAAGTACAATCTCTAGTATCACCTACATGTTTTTTGTAATTTGTATCATACAATTAGATTATGTAAATATCGAACACTGTAAAATACATTAAGTATAGGTGGTGGTGGTGGTTTTGCCTGGTAGTTGCATCACAGGATCTCATCTGCCAAGGGTTTGTCATGAAATTTATTGACCCTCGACTGGATGGATGCAATAGACTCACCTAACTTGGAAGATTCGAGCTCTAGCTCACTCAGGTGAGTTCTTGTTTCAGTGATTTGTGCCTTGGCATCAGCAACTGCTTTCTCTTTGAGAGCTAGATCCTCCATCATGGATTCTAGTTCTTTCTTTTTTGACTCTATAAGATCATCACAGTTGGATTTTGCTTCTTCCGCAGCTTGATGCTGATTACTGAGCTCCATGCCTTCAGCCAAATCATTTAGTATATCACGTAGCCAACTAACATCAATTTGTGCGGATTCAACGTCCCTAAGAACAGCCAGCATTTCTCTAATTTTGGATTTTGTCAACTGCTTGAAAGGAGTGCACTGCAACTCCTGAACCACAAAGCACAGGCACTCTAGATAATAAGCTCTCATGGAAGCTGATTCCAGTCGACTGCCTGTGGCTATATCTCCATACTTTTCAAAGATTAACTGTAGAATAGAGGCAACATTGGCTCTCACATGATATTTTCCTACTGACACACAGGAATCAGAAACAACAGATTGAGCCTCTTCCTCATCACTCCCTTCCGAGGCACGAGAAATGCCTGAAAAGCTGAAGTTCAAATACTCGGTAATGGGACCATTAGCGACTCTTCCCTCATGGTTGGCAGAAGGATATGGAGCAGCCTTTGGTGAACTATGGATCTCTCCATTCTGTTGTGGGTCAGCTGGTGTTGGAATTTTATAGCAGGCCAAACTAATCTTTGAAGGGCTTTTCAGAGGACCAGGCTGTTGGAGAAAGAAAAAGGTGAGACAATATAAAGCCAATACTGAAAAAGAAATTTAGTGAGAGGGCGAGGCATGAAAAATAACCGTGATTTTCCCAGACATCTGCATTGGTCCAGGGGATTGAACTGGCACCTTGTCATGAGCATGGTCTGCGGAATAACTTTCATCAGAATTTTGTTGAGATGAGGAAAAAGATCGACTATTCTCAGGTTCCTCATCTTTTTTGGTAGAAAGAGTCAATGGAGATGGTGGAGCGTGGCGAACTACATTTACAGCAGGGGCATTGTTCACGGCTCCTTTGACAGCAGGGGAATTGTTAGCAGATCCTTTGACAGCAGGGGCATTCTTAACAGCTCGAGGAGAGTTCTGCTGAGATTCAGATTCCTTCTTTTTTCTACCAAAGCTCAAAGCAGTATCAAGAATGGAACCTGCAACAACATGCTGTAATCAGGAAACAAGTCTGAAAGACGAAACGCAAATTGGAGAAAGATATCCTTGCAGGACTTTATTTGTTTTTTTTTTTTTGGAGTTAAAAAGCATGCTTCCATCTCCAATGGCTTGAGCCCAAAGGTGCCCCAAAAAAAAAAAAAACACACCAAAAATGAGAATCCAACGAGCAACAATGTGCTAGTATTTGAAAAGGGGGAAACCTGATTCTTTTTCACCCCCCTCAGGATTGGCCTCCGAATTTTTGTTAGAACAAAATTCATCACATTTATGGGAAAGGTTAGATGCTCTGGGGCATGGCTGTGCTCTTTCTGAATGTTTTTTAACCCCGTGAGGATTGGCAGCAGCAGTTCTGTTAGAACAAAATTCTTCACATTTATGGTAAGGATTAGATGCTTTTGGGCATGACTTGGCTCCTCCTGTTTCTTTTTTAACCCCCTTTGGTTTAGGCTCAGCAGTTCTATAAGAACAAAATTCCTCGCATTTATGGTAAGGATTAGAGGCTTTGGGGCAAGTTGGCTGTGCTCTTCTTTCTCCATCCATGTTTTTGCTAAACCAACTCTCATTTACACCATTATGATAATCTAAAACACGAAAAACAAATAAATTACAACTGTATTTGGAAATGTTCAGTGCTGCCCTTAAGTAAAAAAAACGCTGGTCCAAAACTTGTATTTAGAAGTGTTAAGACCTACATAATTTCATGTGTCGCGAGAAAATAGCCATGACTTACTGCTGGAAAATTTAAAATCTTAAGATATACCTTTTCAAAGCCATCAGAGTCCTAATTAAAAAACTCTCCTCCACAGAGTTGGATAGGTAAGTGAATGTAAATTAAAATTAGGCGGCCCGTCCCTTCTCAACTCACCATTTTCTAATAATAATTCTCTGAGTGGCTGCAAATTCACCTCTATGAAGGTTGATAGGTATTATCTTTACATTCTTCATCAAATAGATCAAGGCTTTTCACAAAAGAATGGCTAAAAATGGACTGACTTGCAACAGAATTAAGATACATAAACTACTATTCAGATATGATTTTTAAGGCCATAGCACTTCCTGTAAAACTCAGCTGATTACCAACTGAAGTTTTGCGGCGGTGAGGAGATTGATATTAACTGGTAATCAAAGTCATAAAACGCTCAGCTTTAAGAAGAGTGGCCAAGATATCACTGATAATAGAGATTACCTGACTTTTTCTTCTCCTTCTTTCCCTGACCTTGAGAAATCTTTTCAAGGCAAGCTACACCACATTCATGGTAAGGGTTGGCGGCATTAACACAATCTGGATGTACCCTTCCATTCTCAGCCATCTCTTTCTCCACCTTTAACACTGCAGACTAGGAATTTTTAATCACAATCAGTTATATTGAACACAAAACATTCTTACCCGGCTCACCAAAAAAAAAAAGAAAAAAAGGAAACAACTTTTGTTTATACAGAAACTCTAAAAACATTGAAAAACAAGATCTTTTGCTTGGTATCTAAACGTAGAATTCCAAAACAATCCTTGTAGGGAGAAGAAAATATATATATTTCCATGATAGATTAACATACTATAGAACAACCCAATACTTCATGCCACCAAATAAGCAAAAGAAAACAGCTTTGATAGATACAAAACTTTAAGGTCATTGAGAAACAGGATCTTTTTCTTGGCATCCAACCAGAGAATTTCAGAGGATAAAAGGGCAACTGATTAGAGTGATAATCATAATTAAAAACAATCATCTTAGAAAAGAAAAGAAAAACATATTTCCATGAGAAAATATCATCCGTAAGAACAACCCGAGATTCCATTCTTACATAACTTATAAAAAAGACGGGTTCTTTACAGCATTTCCTCTACTTTCCTTACCTTTTTCTCGGAAACCAAACACAAAACAACATCAAGCAAGAAAAAAACAAGCCAGCCCAAAAACCAGGAACCTCAAACCATACAGATTGATACAATCACTAAAAGAAAATGAACACAGAGATAGAGAAGGAGTAAAGCTTTACCAGAGAAACAGGGGGCTTTGCACCTTCAATGGTAATATTGTTAGTGGTCTTTGCAAGACCTGTCTTTCTCGTATTATGTTCCAGCTTTTGAATGTCAACTTATCTGACCAAATGAGAGAACAGAATTTCCCCGTTTTTCTTCAACTTTGACTGACATGCACGGCTGCAAACACCCAGTCCCGTAAAGAAAATTGGGATTCGAAATTTTGCATTTGTAATTGCAGCATAAAAGCCCACCAGCCCGCCCTCCACAAAGAAAACCACTTTCCTAACCAATTTATCAAGTGACGACGATTTATTGTACACACGTGCCTAGAATCATCATCTACTTCAACTTTTTATTTAACTTGGGATGCCTTGGTTTATGTCCGAAATTCAGATTGTGTTTTAAGTTAATTATAAAATAGCCCCTCTAATTTACTAATGCAAACTAACTAATTAGTCCCTTTTTGTTTTTGCTTTGATTGTAACGCAGTAATGTCGAAAATTGAGTTTCCATTCTTAAATGTAAGGCAATGACACAGGAGATTGAGTTTCCCATTGCAATCCTTTTAACGTGATTTTTTTCTCTTGAAATATATTTTTTTTATTTTCAATTTATTTGGTTATTTCTTTCTAAAATGAAAGCGAAAAGTGGGTGAGATGGGAAATTTGGGAAAAGGGCTGTTTTTTAAACAAAAAAGTAATAAAATTTATTATACCTCAACACCTTATCAGCAGAGAATTGATTAAATAGCTAAGTTATTAACAAAACATGGAACTGCAAGGATTATTCAATTGTTTCTCATACTCCAAGGACTGATTTATTCATTTAACTAAACTAGAGGGACTAATTTAATTAACCATGATTTTTCTTCTCCTCCTATAATAATTATAATAATAAGTTTTATTAGAAGCTTCTCGCCGGTCAAATCAAGCTACTTTGTGTATGTGTATTCAACAAGGCACTCTGTTTCCCATCAATGAAAACTTGTGAAATTAATAAAAAAATATTTTTTTATTTGCTATGAAGTTGACATTAAAAAAATAATATAGAAAAAATTAATTATATTTATATAGAAAAGACTTCACAAATGACGAGCTAGGTTAATTTTTACACTTATGTAATTAATTTTGAGACAAGTGTTATTTTAAAAATAATAAAAAATCTAATGGAAAACAACAAAAAGTTATAATATAATAAAAAATAAAAAAGAGAAAGTGGGAGGGCTTATAAAAAAATAAAGGAAGACTTGCTATGGTGTGGTATTTCAAAAATATTTTTGAATTTTTTTTTATTTTTAATTTTTTACTTCAAATTGATTTATTTTGCGTTTTATATTATTTTAACATGCTAATATTAAAATTATTTTTAAAAAATAAAAAAATATTATTCTAATATAATTTTAAATGAAAAATATTTTAAAAATCAGCTTCAAACACATTATTTACAAAGGCACATATCCAATTAATTAAATAGTACATAATGAAAATAATTAAGAAAAATCAATGTTAAAAAACACTGCAAGGTAAAAAATAATTATATTTGATAGGAAAAGAAATATGTTCGGCTCTTTCTAACGAGAAATTTACTAGATAATTTTGAACAATGATTTTCACAATCTGACAAGACGAATACCGACCTGACACAGTATCCAATGGATGACCAGCCACCATGCCAAAGCAGCATGAGAGAGAGAGAGAGAGTTACGTGTGCTGTGACGCAGAGCACAGACTGCAATGTGTTGATTGGTTATCAAATGATATTTTCTTTCACCCATTAAAAAAATCATAAAAATGGTTTTCTAATCACTTTCGATAATTTACCTTTTTTTTTTCTTGGATTTAATTTTTATTAATTTTACAGGTATTAAAATTAATAATCATATAATTTTTTAATAGTTATTATATTAACAATTATATAATTTAAATTTAAAATTATATAAAAAATAATTTTTTTAATTTCAAAATATTATCACTTGAAAAATATTTATTTTATTTTTTTAAAATTAAAATCTTATAATATTTTTAGTTTATTTTCAGTATTGATGTTAAAAATAATTTTAAAAAAATAAAAAAATTATTATTTCAATATGTTTTGAGATCTCTCATTGAATAATGTAATCTCAGTTGATACCAAATTGAGCGGTAACCATCCCTCGCCGTGAAAGAAGAAGAAGGCGGTAGCTATCCAATGTATTGCCGCCATCAACCTTGCGTAGCTACCAACCTCCATCGTCTTCAATGCTACAAAAGCCCACTACGACTTGAGTGAACAAACCAGTTTTCCCGGCTCATTTAAGCATCGGGAATCGACAAGAAGAGAAATCTGGTCCACTGATCCACCGGGAATCGACAAGAATAGAAATCTGGTCCACTGACCCACCGGGAAATGGGAGCCACGTCTCTATCGGAAGTGACATCCAGCCAAAGAGTTTGGCGGTGTGGGCTACAATGCTTCGTTTTAAAGTCAAAAACAAGCTCCACCACCTAGCATTATAATCAGCCCCTCAGATTAGCAACATTTTTTTCCTTCCTATTTTATAGTACATGATCGGAAAGTTTTTCTTTCAGGATGGAGAAGGCAGCCCAGGAAAACCATGACTAGAAGAGAAAGAAAAAGTTTTGTAAAGGGTTCGCCTTGCTGTGCACATTGACTTGTATAATGGCGGTGTAATTAGCCATTAATATATCTTCAATAATATAGTATAACGCGATGGGGCGGTTCATTTTTGACTTTTTATTCTTACGGCTGTGTTCTTTAGCTCGACATCAGCAGCTCCCGAGGGAACCATTTATAAAAAGCCACCGAAAATGGATGGTATGCTTGAAGTTGATGGGAAAAAATACATTTTAAATCTTTAATCCGGGTTGTTTTAGGTTATTAATTTTGTTATTTTTTAACAATAAATTAATTGGCAATTGAATTTTATATTTTATTTGTTTTCTATGGAACTATTATGATCTTATAACCTTGATTATAGGTTAAATCCAATGATTTAAAATTATTTATATATATATATATATAATTAATTTCTTTTGAATTTTATCTTATAGTAATAAAGTTTTGAGATTTGTTTTAGCATAGATTCTATTCTATGAGATTTTATCCTGTCTCGTGATCCCATCACCATGAATTTGTTTTATTGACTTGAGTGGTTTTTTTTTATTTTTTATTTAATTTACAGGAGAATGACAATTAATGACCAATGGCTACATGTAGGGTCTCACTTAACCAATCTCCCCTGTCTACAAACGTGGCCATGAATGGCCGATGGCTTTGTTACATAATGTTAGTTTCACATAAGGATATTGTTCTCGTTTTGTTTATGCTGTTTTTGCTGTTTAGCCAGAAATGTTTTATATTAGATAAAAAAAAATAATATTATTTTTATTTTATTTTAAATACCGATATGTACTAAAAATACTAGTCAAATAACTACTAAAACACCCTTGAATTACTTCGGGTGTGCTGTTTTGTAATGATAAAAATTATTGTTTTAATATATTTCTACACTGAAAACATTTAAAAAAAACAGTAGAGACCCTCTACCAAACATACACTCAAACTTGTGTTGATATTTCCCTGACAGCAAGCCCAGGCCAAGTGCGGGTCCCCGGTGCAAATGCTATGATTTTTCATTTTTCTTGCCGCCGGCCCCCCCCACCTCTCTCGTGGTTTGACGCTGAAGGCTCGAGCGCTAAGAAGATTTGAATCTTGATAGGCATTAATTGCGCCTTGTTGTTTTTGTTACCTGTCGATTTTGATTTTTCTTTTCCAAGGATCCAAAAATTTCAAGCATGCATGACAAATGGGCCAGACCACACTCCATTTCCTGTTCGAATGAAGTTTCTCGAGCGTCTAAGGGTTCTGAGTCTCCTGACAGAGGCCCATAATCAGTCAGGCCTTCGGATCTAACAAAAAATAACAAGCCCTTATTTCAGTGATAAACATCTTAAAATCAAATAAATAATATCTGTCAACGAAACATCTCCGTCTATTAACAATAAATAAGATAAAATTTTAGGATATGATTTATATTATTTTTTAATACAATATTCAAGCTAAAACCGTTTTGAGAATAAAACTTACATAGAAATCTATACTACCCATATTACCTTATGCTTATTTTTTTATTAAATAGATAAGGATAATGAGATTTAAACTCGTGACCATCCAAAAAAACTCTAATGCCAATATCATCTATAAACTTAAACTATTAGGTAAAATTTCATGATATAATTTATACTATTTCAGAACAAAACTAATTATTTTCATTTCATTTCACAAGTTTTTTCCCGGCATGTTTTCTCTTCCAACCCAATTATCTAATTTACTATTTGAGAAAAAAACTAAAAAAACAATATATTTATGTATAAGAAGGAACAATTTCAACAAACTTGATATTGTCTTAGAGTGTGATTGATATTATTTTGAAAATATTTTTTATTCAGAAATACAATAAAATAATACATATTTTTTTAAAAAATATTTTTGATATCAGTAGATGAAAATGATATAAAAATATATTTTAAAAAATTAATATAGAAAAATTATTTTTTTTCAAAAATAATTTTAAAATACAATGTCAATCAATAACTTAAAGTTGTTCTTAAAACATATACACTTTCAAAATAAAGAAAAAACAGACCTTTATTTATTTATTTATTTTATCATAATCAGGGCCTAAAAAGATAAATTAAGTAAGATAATGTACGTAAATTCAATTATATCGAAATACAAAATAGAGTACAAATACACTGCAGAATAACCAAGCATCAGTTTGAATACAGATAAACTCAGGAATTGTCATCGTGTTCCAACTAGAAGTTTACTTTCGAACTCAACCAAGCCATTGCCCTAACTTCAGAAATAGTTGTTCAAACGATGATGTCCTGAAATATGATTCATGAAATCCAAGATCACAAGTCATAAAGAGAACTGAAGAATTTCCTGATTCCAGCAAACTACTCTGTGGACAGGGTGAGACTACCAAGCCCCACCATTTTGAATTTTGACCTGTAAATTTAATTAATTTTTAATTGAAAATTCAAGCTACGAAATAAATTATCAAATAACTGAATTAATTTATTAGATTATAACGATAATTTAATAAGAGTGCTTATATTATGAGACATGAAATTAAGAATACTATACGAATGAAATACTTGAATTAGAGGTAGTTTAGGTTTTGTGCCCATCTTAGCTCATGCAATATGCTCCTTCCATCATCACAGCAGAAAGTAGTCATACACGAAAAACTCTACTTACACATGACCATCTGCACAATC
This sequence comes from Salix dunnii, assembly GCA_015731905.1. NCBI lineage: Eukaryota > Viridiplantae > Streptophyta > Magnoliopsida > Malpighiales > Salicaceae > Salix > Salix dunnii. The sequence continues at coordinate 9,044,501 of CM027667.1, read as the reverse complement.
ATTTTTACACGAGCAGATCCTCACCTTTGGATTTATTGATGTGAAGCCTCAGAAATATGATCAAGTGGTCCTAAAAAGATCATCACTGCAGCGTAGAGTAATTAGGGAAACTCCAATTGAGTTACTGACTTATTCACCCGTTCTCAACTGGGTCCCTAAACTTAATATTTTCTCAATTGAGTCCCTAAAGTGTTAGACATTCTTCGATATATCGACTCCTCTCCTCCATACCCGATATATATTTTAATATGTTTAACAAGGTTGAGAATCATGTAAGAGCTCAGGGATGAAAATGAGGTTTCACAAAGTTAGTAACTAAAAACCGGAAGAAAATGATTTATTATTATATTTCAATATATCATGCAGGCAGTGCACTTCACCTACCAAAGCAACAGCTAAACTTGAGATAGGAAGGGAGACAATATAGGGATTAGGGGATCGATAGTTGTATTTTTTTCTTCTTTATATAAAAAAAATCCTCTAATTAAGAGAATATAATGCAGTCTTTCGTTTCATATCTTTGATTATTTGCTGCTCACGCATGGGAGTTCTTTGGTGCAGTTAACCATTGCTATCATCTGAAGTTTGTAGGATCCTTGCTTTTGTTCTCACTACGACACTTTTGTTTCTTGTGCCAGCGTCCTTTCCTTTTTCTTGCTTTGTTTCGCTAAAAGAGGAAGCAAACCGCAGAGCTTTTGGAACCAAGATGAGTTACCCTTATCAGCCAGGTACCATTCTATCTTTGGTTACATCATGCGAGTATGCTAGAGAAGTCTGTGATCTATTCAGCATATTTTTGGTAGCAGTTTTGTGCTTTTTCATGGATTTTTATGCGTACCTTTTCCTAATTCACCAACAAAAGTGTCATGCTGATTTTGGAGTTTGTCCCACTTGGCTTGAATCACTCATGGATCATAGGTAACATCGTGAATGTGTTTCAAAACCTCACGGAGAGACTGAGGCCTCTTGTGGGTTTAAAGGGCTGGGATTATTGTGCTCTTTGGAAACTGAGTGAGGATCAAAGGTTAATTCAAACTGCCCTAAACTTATTTCTCTCTCATTCTTCCATTGTCTTTCTCCTTATTCTTTTTTGGGGCTCGCTTTTCAGGTATATTGAATTGATGGATTGTTGTTGCGCTGGGACCGAGGCCACTCAAAATGGTGGAGAAGAACTTCAGTTTCCTGTTTCTGCAGCTCTTCCTTGCAGGGATGTTATGTTTCAGCACCCAAGAACTAAATCCTGTGAACTTCTTGCTCAACTTCCTTCTTCAATGGCCCTAAACTCAGGGTACGTACTTGTCAAATATTGAAGTGCAGAAAATTATCATATAAAAGAAGTGTTTTAAGTAGAAAATTTTTAAACACTCGAGTTTAAAAACAGGTTTCATGCACAGGCCTTGAGCTCAAATCTGCCTAGGTGGTTAAACTTCTCCAGCAGCTCCGATTCAAATGCTCTTGAGGTGAGTAATTTCTATTCTCTGCATAAATGAAAAGGAATCGAAACCAATAATTAGTAGCAGTGATCATTTACCGGACTAAAAAGCTCCATGCTGACCTGATCAACAGGAAACAGTTGGAACCAGGGCCCTGATTCCAGTGCCAGGAGGACTAATGGAACTGTTCATCGCTAAACAAGTATGTTTTATATATATATATATATATATATATATATATATATATAATCGAGAACTAATGGAAGTGCGATTGCTAATCAATGGTGAAAGTGGTTATCTTTACATTTTATGCTGCGCAGGTACCTGAAGATCAGCATGTCATAGATGTTGTGACATCTCAATGCAACTTCCTGATGGAACAGGAAGCCATGATCAACTCAACCAACATGGATTCAAGTTTGTCAAATATTGATGTGAATGGTATGAGTGAAGACCAATCAAAGCCATTTCTTGCTAATGACAATGAACAAAAGGATCATCACAATTTGAATATTCCATTTGATATCTCCCTTGATAGACTCCACATGTCTAGTTCTCCAATGAACAGCTTCATGCACCAGTTCAATTACAGCGCCGACGAAACCAGAACAAAAGGTGATGTGTTTCAAGGAGTAGAGAGTGGGCTACAAGATTTGGATGATTTTCAGAAGTCCATGATGGCTAATGCAGAAAGTACGCAGATGCAATTTATGGAGTCAGGTCTAACAACCAAGGATCAACAAGGAAATGACAAAGAATCTATAAAACTAGAGAATGGGCCATCGGCAGAATATTCACACTCGGATTGCAACGATGATGAGGATGATGCAAAGTATCGGAGGAGGAATGGGAAAGGACCTCAATCAAAAAACCTTGTTGCTGAGAGGAAAAGGAGGAAGAAGCTTAATGATAGGCTCTATGCTCTCCGGTCCTTGGTTCCCAACATTTCAAAGGTACGTGCTTCATTTTATGGCATGCACCAGTCTGAATCTCTCAATTTATGGTTGGAGCTACTCATGACTTCTATGAAGTAAACCCTCTCCCCTCTAGACCATGTCAACATAACATGCATTTAGGATCAATATTTCTAACCGTTTTTTTCTGTCTATCCCTTTTGACGAGTCTATGAATTTAAGATGCATAACCATGCAATGAGAGCATGAAACTATGCCTAGATATATGCAAAGTTCCCAAAAATAACTTGTGCTTTGTGCCATTCAACTATCGAGCCGAATTCCTTATCAGCTCCCAAACACTCTTGGCTGGGCATCGGCCTTTTGAACTCGGTAGCCGAAAAATGGTATCCTGTGTGAGAAGAATTCGCCCAAACCTGAAGTGGTGCATTTCTATCACTAGTGTTACATTATTGATGTATTATGTGCTTTTGATTCTTAGCTTGATAGGGCTTCCATACTTGGAGATGCGATCGAATTTGTGAAAGAGCTTCAAAAGGAAGCGAAAGAACTCCAGGATGAGGTTGAAGAGAATTCAGATGACGAGGGTGCTAAAAATGGGAGCCACGAAAACTTGCCACCAGAAACTCAGAACCAAAATGGAGTTAATCTTGGTGCATACAGGTCTGATTATGCTGCGAATGGATTTCATGTGGAAGCATCAGGCATTAGTACTGTTTCGAAACAAAATCAAGACTCAGAAAATTCTCACGACAAGGGACATCAAATGGAGGTATATCTTACTCTGCTGTTCTCTTCTTCATGATATCACTGACTCTCAAGCCATTTTTGTTTTCCTGGTACGACAATTACAGGCGCAAGTCGAAGTTGCTCAAATAGATGGGAATGAGTTCTTTGTTAAGGTATTTTGTGAGCACAAGCCTGGAGGGTTTGTGAGATTAATGGAGGCTTTAGATTCTCTCGGCTTAGAAGTTACAAATGCTAATGTGACCAGCAACAGAGGCCTAGTTTCTAATGTCTTCAAAGTAGAGGTAAATAAAGACCATAAACGAATCCTTCCTCTCTTTTCATTCTGAAGTAAACTGGGAATACGAAAATTCAGTGTCTATTTCCTTTATCTTCTTTCGATTAGCAGAAGGACAGTGGAATGGTTCAAGCAGATTATGTAAGGGATTCTTTGCTGGAGTTAACAAGAGACCCACCAAGAACGTGGCCTGAAATGTCTAAAGCATCAGAGAGTTGCTGTAGCGGGATGGAGTATCCTCACCATGATCACCACCAGCACCACCTGCAGAATGGTCATATGAATTTCAACCACCATCACCTCCACCACCATTTACCATGATCTGATCAGTTTCAAAAGAGAAATGCTACACATATATAGACTCTAACGTCACCTCATATTTTTCTTGCAAACATATGGAATAATTAAGTGGTGTAAGAATCTTTTCTAAGACAATACATTATGGCTGATTGGCTTCTATCAAATGTCTGTGTTTTCCTCATCTAAGTACTCAACTAATTAAGAAGGGACTTGGTTTCCTGCTCAAATATTGGAGAAAATCAAAACGAAGGAGATGAAATAGATCTTTAATTTAATTCGTTTACCATAAAAAATCGTTTAACTTATTATCAAAAACTCGTTGACCATAAAAAATCAACTACACGTTACAGTTTACAATTGGAGTAAAACCCCAAAAGCAATAAGAGATATCCAAAAACTCCATCCATCGAAGACGTAAATGGTAGCACAGGAGCTGGCAGGTGGTGGTGGTGGTGGTGGAAGTGGTTCACTTTGTGGTGTGGGTGGCCTAATATTTGTGGAATTAGCCTCTTTAACATCGATGAAAAACCTCATGCCTCCAAGGCAATGCCCACCAATATTGCAAATGAACCAATATTTCTTTGCTTGATCGAGTTCAATTTGATCATTTCCACTCTCATATGTTGCTAAAACTCCAGTGCTTCCATTGCACGATCTATATGTAGCCTCAGTTACTTCATACACGTTATGCTGTCCCTTCACATACTTAAAAACTACACCAAATCACCAAAATCTGAGTTCCATTTCACAGAGAAACACACACACACACACACACACATATAGAAACCAAGGGAATTTAGAATGGGAATGAGGATTACGTACCAAGAGTATCGCCAACGCTAAAATTATATTTCTGTGACCAAGAACCAAAGTTTGCCCCTGTATTCCACTGTAACTCATCCCCGACTGTATGAACTTCAGATACAGCACCTTGCAAGAACACCATAACTAAGAACATGAAGAAGATCTTGGCCTCTCCCATTCTTGCAAAGCCGAGAAGAATTATCAAGAGCAATAGATCCAATCAAGAATAATGAGCTGGTTGGATGTGTCTTGTAACCTTTGTATCATGACTTTCTTCCTGGAACCCTTCTTTTGATTTCTTCTTCCACCGGCAACACAGGACAGCTAATTGCCCGTTAATTATCTACTTCCGTTTATATAGTGCCTGAAATTGTCCATGCTTGTTAATATATTATAAAGAGGACCATTTGAAAATGGACCAGTCAAATCATGGCGGCTTCTTCAGAAATAAATATAAAGAGACGACCATTTGCGAAAGCTGACCTTTTCGTTAGTTGCACGCTTGTACATGTTCAATACTATAATTCTAAATAAAGAGGAAAATTTAACACTTGAAAGAAAAGCAAGCTCTAGCAGTTAAAAAAAAATCTAGCCTATAACTATCGTTGTTATTAAGTGATTGTTTGTAGCTTGGAAGTATTTTTTATTTAAAAATATATTAATTTTTTTTAAATAATTGTTTTTGAAATTATAATTTGAAAATGATATAAAAATATTAATTTTTTTAATTTAAAATAAAAAATAATTTTTTTATTTTTTTTTTAAATATTTTTTAAACACAATATTAAAAACCGATAAACCTGGTTTAGATTACGACTGAATCAATTCATCCTCTAATATAGGCAAGATGATTAAAAAGAAATCAATATAGAAATTACTTGAATTGAATAATCAAAGTATGATTTTATTTGTTTTTTTTTAAATATAATTGTTTGATTATTTTATTAAAAAAAACGGTTGAATCAAATTAGAGTGGGCAGCGCATAACGTAGATATTCTGTCAAATTAGGTTTAATATTATCATAGTTTAATTTTATTAATCAATATAATAAAGTATATTTTATTAACTGGGTCCATTTAAATGTGACGGTTGATGACTGACGGCTCTGTACCAACTTTCATGGAGCTTAGACATTTTAAAATTGAAGTTTTTTGTTTGTCACGTCTGTCTGCCTGTCTGCTTAATAAATGATTTTTGTGCAGGTGATTTCTTGTTCAATTGGTTGAAGGAATTTAATTTTTTTTTATATTCAAGTCCTTACATTTATATTTATTATTTTTATGATGTTTTATATGCTTGTTAAGTTTATAAGATATTTAGTGAGTCCAAAAATTAATTGTGATGTATGTAAACTGACTCGGATATCGTGATTATAAAAATAAATAAATAAATGATTTTTGATGAATTTATTAAATGTTAATGTCCAAAAATGAATGGAAATGAAGCTTCGATCAAATGAGATATGTCATGATACAAGCCTTGTGACGAAAGTATGGACCGGAAGCATTTCCCATCATTGATTTCACAATTAATTCACCTGATAAGATTTATATTACATTGGTTTAGGATTTAGAGCTTTCAATTATCAGATTACTTTTCGAGTTATTACATTAATTATTGTTTTTATTAAAATTATATTGTTTTATTTAAAAAAAATATAAAGTTAAATCAATCAAATTTAGTAAAGTATAGTATAGTATAGTATAGTATTTAAATAATAAATTAATATTTTTGTTATTTGATTTAAAGCCTACTTTGCTTGGATTAGATTTTAAATTACAAGTTTTTTGAATTAACCTATTAAATAACTAGATTAGTATAGTCATTAATCCTAGCCTTACAATATGAATATGACCTGAGGCTTGAAATCTGATAATCAAGGACGAGAATATATTTATAATTATCAAATATGTCAATACCATCAGCCATCAAACGGTATTGTCCTTGTTAATTTTATTCTAAAATTATAATTAATTTGATAATTAATCTCTTTTTTATGGTCCCTGTTTTGGAGCCAAAACCACGTGGCAGCGTTTCAATCCAAGCGACTTAAACTATGAAAACGCTGTCGGTTCAACTATTGATCTTACTTTTCCGTCACTGCAAGTGCAAGCAGAGCAAATAGGTTGTCCAAAAACCCTAAAGAAAAACCGTCACCGCTAAAAGAACAAACAATGGCGGGAGCAGCGGCAAAAGGAGGAAGATTCAGAGAACTACTGAAGAAATATGGGAAAGTAGCATTAGGTGTACATTTCTCGGTCTCAGCAGTATCAATCACTGGTCTTTACATTGCCATCAAGAACAACGTAGACGTTGAATCTCTTTTCGACAAGTGGCATCTCCCTGGTTTCTCTAAACAAGATCCGTCCCAACAAGATCTTCAAGAATTGAGGTCCCAAGATGGGTTTCTCGAGAACGATGGTTATAATGATAGATCAATGGTGGTGATTGGGGAAGAGAAGAGGACGAAGAGGAATAGGACGGCTGAGCTTGTTGCATCAACTGGTGGGGCGTTGACTCTGGCTGTGCTGTGTAATAAGGCTTTGTTTCCAATACGGGTACCTATAACTATTGCCGTTACTCCTCCTCTGGCAAGGTTTTTGGCTAGGAGAGGGATTATCAAGAATGGTGTATGATTCTTGATTTGTGTTTTCCGAGGGGCTTTTTTATACCACTTTGCTCCTCTACTTAGTACGTTTTGTATTGGTTAATGTTGAACAGGATAGAAAAGGAAGAAATTTGGGATCAAGTTGATAAATTTGAAGTGGGTTTTGGTGGATATTGGTTTATAATGGTGCTTTTAAAATTGCCCCAAATAATAAACTTACTTATAAAATGTGTTGATTCTTGCTGTGTGTAAACGTTAAGGAGGAATTGGTTTAAGTCTGATGTGGATTTTGGCAGGTCTTGTTTTTTGCAGGATATATTTTGTCCAGGTTGCAATAACACCTGCTAGGGAAATCCTTGCTAGAACAAGCAGCATAAAAGATTGACGTGAACAACTAGCTAGCTTGTTGCTGGTTTTCTTGTTCAATACCTTTCCAAATTCTTGTTCATGTTGATTTGTACCAATTTCATGCTCTAATGTGCTTATTCAAAACCTAGTAGAGAGTTTTACCTTTTCAGAAAATTTATATAATAAGCATGAATGTCAATCTTTTAGAGTATGAATGTCTCTGATCTTGTACATAGGAATTGATGAGTCACCCTGTCTAAACTCAGGATTTTTCTGATTTGGTTGCCATTGGTTTTTCTCCATTAAAATGCCTTCTGTTCAGACTGTTTTCTCAAAGTTGTTTTTACCCATGTTGCGGAATGGTATTGCTTTCTCATCTGTCTTGTTTTCTCATTTGCTTCTGTGCAGTAAAAAATGAGTTAATAATCAAATTAGAGCCAAATTACTGTTCCTTGCCTAATCTTTGATGTATTCAGCTATTTGTTTCAAGTTGTCAGACAAGTAGTAAGAAGACTAGATGATGCATCACTTGACGCGGTCTGCAGTGTGTTCAGTTCAATCTTAGGAGTTGCTTGGAAATATGTTTGAGAAATGTTTTTGAGAGAAAAAAATTTTTCCCCTGATATTTTTAGATCATTTTCGTGTTCATGTCATATTTTTTTTAAAATAAAATAAAAAATATTATTTTAATGTATACTTTAAAAAATAATCTTAACTATACTCCTAACTATACTCCTAAATAAATACTTAATGGGACAACTAGCAGGAAGTAGAAATTTGTTTGGGGGCATCTCCGCAACGTTCAGAGTTTGGCAATTGTAGCATCGCCGTATTGATTTTCCTGGACGGAAAACTCAAGTCTCAATAAATAAAGAGCATAATAGCACATAGATTTGCGGAGGGGAGGACCTTGAGAAAGTATTTGATGGAGTAACAAGAGAAAGTTCATAACACTTTTCACTCATCTCTTAATTTTTACCAGCCGAATGTGTAACTGCAAAGAAATCAATTCTACCTAGTGTTAATTAATTTGCAGTTCCTGCATTACTGATGCCAAAACAATTAGTGTTTACAAAAGTTTCTGGGAGCTGCGGGTCACCTCTTCTGTTAAACGAAGTTGCAAATGTATGAAGACCGATTCTGTTCTTCTTTCCCTTGTATACCAACACACAATACAATATACTATTTAAATATTGAAATCCTAAACCATGAATGGAACAATGCGTGCATTTTTTCGGAGAACCAGGCAAGGCTAGATACCAAACCTGGAGGGAGAAGCATGCAAAGCTAGATAGCAAACCTTAAGGGAAAGGCTTGGTAACATTTTTGGAGGTCCAAAACAAATTTTGGTCCAAGTGTTTCTAGTGTCAGCCTCACTATACCCAAGCACACGAAAGAGTGGTGCTATAAGAAGCAATCTCTTAGCCTCGACCTTCGAATTTGCTTTCACAATTCCTCTTAGCATCGCCATGCTTTTGTTTTAAGTTGGGTAAAATTAAGTGAAAAAGACCAGCCCTTGAAAGCAAATGAAAGAAGAAGGCCTAGTATTAAAATCATGATGTCTACTATCCAATTACCGCAGGCAGTCTTATCAGGAATATTCTAGGTTATTGCTTGCCCCTATTATGGGCTGGACTCGCTTAAACCCAAGCTATGGTTTGGGGCTTGATTTTGCATTCAATCATGACCTCGGTTCTTACTATTTCTGACCCTGTTATGGGTTCAATTTCTTTGCTACATCTTTGATACAGATCGAGTTGCTACCCCTTCTGTGTGTACAGTCTAGTTTTCTTCTGCAGCCCCCTCAGATAAAATAAAATAAAAACAAATAATCCTGATTTTTTTTCAGGTCATAATTGTAAGGTTTTCCCTTGCCAATCATATTGGACATTCACAGCGAGCAAATAAAGCTGAATTGAAGACCATAGAAAGCCAATTTTGGGACATTCCATGATCGACTCAACGTCTGCTTAATACACGAGAGAGAGAGAGAGTTTTCGCTCATCAATTATATATGATTCATCATATCGGTAAAAGAACAAACTGAACAGTAAATCCAAAATCCTGTCTGTCTTCTGGATCCCAAAGTATCAGAAAATTGTCGAAGAGGTTAGCAGCAAAAATTCCAAGATTAAAGAAACATTCCCTCACTGTTGTATTCCCTGATCAATTAATCTTATGATCAAGGGAAACACTTGAAGAAACACCAGGACCTAAACCTAATCGAGGCACCAGAATGTTTCCAATCCCAAGTTCATGTTTCTGAAAAACTGACATTTACAAGTATCTGGGGTTTGAAAGTAATGGCAATGAATGGAGATTTTTTTTCTTAAAAATAAAAACTGACCTTTCTGGTTTGACAGGATGTTGAAAGACCGACTTACAGATTGTACTATTATGACGGTAGCAGATGCTTAAATTCATGACAATCAGCGCCAACTTCATCCAATGCCAAGTATAGCTTCGGAACAATCTTGGCTAGCATCAATTTGAAACCAACTGAAGTTAGATTGGAACTTTCCTTGCTGCTTACAGAGGCCTCTTGAGTGAGAGACCCGATTAAAGTGCCTTGCATATATGCATTGCAGGCTTTGAGAATGTAGTAACCGCGCCTCTTGAAATGCTCCTTCACCAAGTCTTCAAAATCCTGATATGTATTAACATAACAAAACATTTTTTTTGTGATCAGCGGAATGTACTCTACAAGTATACAGTGTTGCAGCGTAATACATAAAATTAACATTCACATTCTAATCATTTGTTTAGTAAAACATCCCAATCCAATAAAATTACAAAAAAATATGAAAAAAAAGTATGAAATAAAACAGTTCTTTTGCATATTTATAATCACTGTCATTTGTTCAAATCTTTGGTAACCAAATGATTACCAAAAACCATTATTAATTGTTAACATAAGAATAAAAGAAACGTGAAAAAAGGGTGATATGAAATGGAATTCTTGTGATTAATATATTACCTTGGGGGTTTTTCTCATAAGATACATCATTGTCTTGCAGTTTAGCAAGAATGTATTCTCATTGTATGACAACGAATTTTTCTCTCCTTCAGCTGTCCCTATCTGCTTGTCATATCCAGCTTCATTAAAGTATGGCTTAGAATTCAGTACCAGCCCTTGAAGTGAAACTAGAACCTGAAGGATACTAGAAGACGAGTTCCAGACTTCATTTCCTCTTCCAGTCCAGGTATTTAAAAGGCTAAGACACACCTTGCCCTCCTCGTACAAATTTGGATTTATTCGCCAACCTCCAGAATGATAGTGTGCTGACTGCAACAGCACAAAAGACAAAAATATAGAATCATGTACAATTTTTTCCAGTTCAAACTCGAGGTGGATTGCAACAAACAATAAAAAATCAGAATGTTAGCCTTCGAACCAAAGATCAAGTAAGATTAGTGTATCTCACAGGTGGGACATCAGGATAATCTGGAGGAAGGTGAAAGTCAAAAAAGAACAGTCCATCTTGGTAAGGTGTTCCATATGCCCCAACTATTGCTGCCCTTAAGAGATCCATTCGATCCTCATAAACCCGTACGTAGATCTCACCTGTTAAAATCTTTTGATGTTGAGACTCAAAGATGCGAGATATTCTAGTCAACATGGCATAAAATTTGACATGCTCTCAACAACTTGTACCTGGAAGATTGTTCTGGAGGATGTTCCAATCCTGTTGAACCTTCTTGAGCCACTTCCTTCCATTATTGATCTGCCAAGTTCAATGCATTAGAAATTATTCGAAAATATCACGGATATCATGGCACATTTCAAACATTTAGATTTCTTGATTATGATAGGTGATAAGAAACGTCAAAAAATGAACAATCTAATGCCACATACATTTGAAGACCATTAATGGCACTCAAAGCAACTGGGAGAAAGAGGTTACTTAAACACCAATGAAAGTCTGCCTATTTAAATCTCATGTATTTAAGAGGAAGGAAAAGTTATCAGAATAGCACATCATACCTGTCCATTTGAATCAAGAAAATGATGATCCAAAGGATCTTTGGCGGTGTCAAAATGTTTATAGTGATATATCCGATCCCCAGAACATGTCATATCATTTGACATTTCAGTGTTTAAATTGCCTGAAGCTTCTTCATTTGATGATATCGGGACCTCCACTGCAGCATCTTCCTCTTCCTGTTCATTGATATTTTGCACACCACAATTATCATTGACACTAGACTTTCCAGAACTGGACTTGTCACTGGATTCTTTTTCTTCAGAAATACAACTTGTTCCCTGAGAAGGCATTTCATTTTCACCTCTGCAGCTTGAAAAATCCGGGTCTACATTTTTCCGAGCTCGAGAGAATATTCCAGTGGCCAATCTTGCAACAAAACCAAGTGCAGAAAAGGGAAAATTTAGTGCTGTATTCCTTCCCAAATTATAATTCTCCCCACTTGCTTCTTCTTCTGAATTCATGCTGATTGCATCTTGCAGCACAGCTGCCTGTGCAACAGATACTAGCATCAGTTACTGAAATGCAAATTTATTTCCAATCTAATAAGACAGCTACTATGGCATGTTCGAGCAATTCATGTGAGAATGGTTAAGCAAATGACATTAATTATTTGGCAGTTGTTTATGGATGGACCTAATCATGTGATGGTCCTATCTCTAAGATAGAGGAACCGGTATAGCAAATGATAAAGATTAGAGATCAAATAAAAATTATGTATATGGCCTCGATTCTATATCTTACTGGCTTATTCCATGACAGTTTGACATGTTATATTCACAGTACTCTTAGTTTCTAATGTTAAGCATTCTGTGGGTTCATTTCTAGGATAATGAAATAAAAAATCTATCTATGCTTCATAATTTCTTTTTAATATCCATGCCTCTCATTGACTTCTAGAAAACAATGAATGACAGATGATCACTTCATAAATGATCACATATTAAACCTTGCAGACCTACTTTTTATAAGTATTCCCCTGCCAAGGATATATTACAGAGCTCCCATCACATGACCCACTCATATGTTACCCCTGATTACCCATTAACATTTTTGTCACCATTAAGTTTAGCAATGCAAAGATACAGTTTCAAATGGAAACACACCTCTTGAGTATTCTCAAGAGCGTCCCTCTCATCGTCATCAACTGTTTCCCAACTAGCAGCAGCATCACTTACTTCACTCCCAGCTGCAATTGAATCATCATCATCATCTCGACCAACAACAAATATTGCTTGTGGTCCAACCTAAAAGCAAACCAAGGAATAAATATGTCAAATCAACAATTTGTCCTCTAAATCATAATAATGATGATATAAAAACTTTGTAATTTAAGTTGTAAAGGTAAAACAGATTATAATTATACCCAAAACCTCAATTGAGCAAATCCCAAACCAGCCATGTATTTTACATGGAAATATCTGCAAACCATTCATACATGTACTTTTAGAACCTTAGGAGTTGAACAACTTTTGTTCCAATATTGTGGAGAAGAATTCATAAGGAGATAGGAGCCACCAACTCTTTGAAATGATCAATTTCATGGATAAAAGAAAGTGCAGGGATTTGCGAAAGTAATTGAGCCAGGAAGATACAAAATAATAAGAGCTGATCCCAAACCAGATTTGATAATTTAAAATGGAAAGTGGGAACATTTAAAGAAAACAAATACCGTTGAAACCATCCCGTCTGCCCATGTGACTTCAATATCACCATTCCTAAGACCAGATATATTCCCAACCCAAGAGAGATCTGAGAAGTCCATAGAAACTTCATTACTTGGTGCATCCTCTCCTTTCTTGCGTCCAAGGAACTTTTTTGTATTAATAAGCTCACTTTGTCCACTTTGTTGTTTTGAATCCCCAACAGTCTCCAACTCAGAGGTTGTTTGATCGGAAACAGAAACTGGGGACAATCGAACAACTACATCCCCATAAGAATAATCATAATCCAGATGACTCTCCAGCTCATAGACACTTACAATTTCCTCCTTGTCAAACTCACGAGGATCTTCTGCCCTGGCAACTGGCTTCAACCAGCTCACGCAAGCAGTTCGCTCTTTTGCATTAACACTTTTAACAACCCCAACACGCTTAGCTTCAGAAGAGTTATCAACATCATCGGAGGCCTTCTCCACTACATACTGTTCAGCAATGAATTCATGATCACCAGGACTATCAATTGGAATTAATGTTGTTGAATTCAGTCCACGTTCTATAGTTCCATCCTGCCATGCTACATCAACCCTTGTCCTGGTGTTGACAATAAAAAGGGCTCTTTCAAAATCTTCCTCTTTTTTTCGAGGCTTCTTTTCTCTTCTGAGTATAACTTTCCGTAGCTTTTTGCGATGGGCAGGCACCTTTGAAACTGAAGTTGAGCTGCCACAAGAGCTAGATTCGTTACTTGCAATAATGGCTGTATTTCCATCTGGTGCTGCCAAAGTATCAACAACCATTGATCCATTAGTATCATCTAATTCCTCGGTTGCAACCCCTTCTGGGTCACACCCGCTTCCCAGTTGACTAGAATCTAACTCGCTTTTGGTTGAATCATGAATTCCTAACTTCATTAAATCATTGTCTAAAGTAACAGAGGATGATTGTGCAACAGATGATGGGAGAAGACACCAGTCACCTACTTGCCAACTTGCATGTGCAAAGCAAGACAGCAGTTTTAAGTTCTTTGGACTTTGCTCTTCTGCAGGGGTAGTTGAAGAATCGGGTCCATGGCCAGCAGATGCTATCCAATAGATGAATACTGATCCAGCTGTAACTTTAGTAACAGTACCTTCCAATCTATTAGCTTTCCACAGGCCTGATAGCCATCGAGAATTTTTAAAAACTGATGATGTGGTAGCCCTCACACGCTGGCCTGGGTGGTATGGTAAATGCTCATCTTCCTCAAAGATACCCTTGGAAATTGGTTTTAGATGCAGTGGCTCAGCCCCCTTTACTTTGCACACAGAACCATCATCAATTAACACAGTCACATCATCTAGAACATCATCAACTCTACCCAACCAGGGACCAAAGACCACATAATCACCAGAAGCAAACTCCCTCACACGTACCAAATCTCTGGATGACACATCTTTTATAACAGATCCATCAGGAGCTAACAAATCAACAGCGATATTAACATCCACGACAACACCCACTTGGCCAGTTGGGTCTGAAGCAGATGCGACATAATCCCCATGTAAAAATCCTCGATCAATGACAGTTACATCATTGATATGTTGAATTGGGTTAACATCACCCATCCAAATTACCCGAACCTGATCAGCTTGAAGAGTCTCACACTTGTAATCATCACTCTCTTTCTTCCTCTCTTCACTTGTATCACCATTAGCATTACCATCACCTCCCTCCTCACCAACATCCTCGTCAACATCATCCTCATCTTCGTCGTCGTCGTCATCCGTGATACTGCCATCCGAATCTGACTCACCAGCAACTCCACTCACTACCCCAACCACATTACATTTTTTATGTCTAACAATATCTTGTCTATAAACACACGGCACATTATTCAAGTTCCTATCAACCTCATCTGATTTTTTAGCATTATTTTCAACATCCGCATTCAACTCGCAAACCAACCCATTTTCCATTGAACCACTTTGTATCAAGCCATTTTTATTATCACCACCATCATTAGACCCGTTAACTTCAGAACTACTCTCATTCTGTGCACCTTCCATCTGAAAACACATTGGACAGTGAACAATTCAAATTTTTTACCATCTACAAAAAGTCCCAAAAAATATAATCTTAAAGGTACCCAGAATCTGGTGCCTTTAGAACTATTAAATTAAAATCAACGAGATGCAATTGAAATGCAGTCAAAACTTTGCTTCTTTTCAAATTGAAAAATTACCTAGAAGTTCAAACCCTTAAAACTAAATTCCATGGGCAGCGATCTAAGTTCAATTAAAGTTTTGTTTCTTTATACATTGAAAAATCACCCCTGAAGCTCGAGCCCCTGAACAGGAAAATTAAAAGTGACGGACGGGCTGCCATTGAAATTCGAAACTAAGATACACAATCAATGCTAATTTTTTCATAACTATTATCAAGATTGGGGAAGAAAAAAACTTGCATATTTATTAACATAATCAATGATTGAAACTGAAACCTATAATTTTATATGACATCAAAATCTCACAAAATATTAAAAAAGCCACATGCTCAGTTTCGAAAGCAGCAAATAATCATCGATAACGGAATAAAAAGATTAGTTACAGAAACTAACCGATTAAAGAAAAAACACTGAAGCAGCTCCAAAATAACCGAGCTCTAATCCACGTGATAGAAGCTTAATAGCTAAAATTCGTTAATAACTGCTCATGAAAACGATTATTAACGCGATACAATCGAAGGATTACAAGAGGATCCGTATCAAATTCTTTTTTTAAGGGATTTTCTTAGCTCTGTACATGAAATTCTTGAAGAAAATGAAATGAACGGTCTTTGAAAAATTAGAAAGACTCCTGTTTCTTTTTAATATATGTTTCTTTATAGAGCCAAAAGGAAGAAGAAATGGGGAGAAGGCATGAGAGCTGGAATATGAAGCGATGCTGCAAGGGTATCTTTGTAATCTTAAAGTTCTGTGTGCTTCTGTTGGATTGGCTTGTAAAATGCTGGTTTGATAGGTCGTCAAATAAAGTTGGTGAGTTAATCTTGGCCGTTAGACTTGATGGCTGTAGCTGGTTGATTAGGGGTTTTTAAATAAACTTCCGCGATGGATGATGCATTCGGGGGGCAGGATGGTGAAGAAAGACGAAAATATACGTGGTGGGTTTCATTTTTAGGGCATGATTGAAAATGTGGTTAGTTTTTTAAAATATTTTTTATTTAAAAATATATTAAAATAATATTTTTTTATTTTAAAAAAATTATTTTTGATATCAACTCATTAAAATGATCTAAAAATATTAAAAAATATTTTATTTAAAATAAAAAAAATTATTTTTTTTGCAAACGTCAATATAACCACAATGCCAAACAGAGGCTTACTTTTGTATTTTTATACAAGTTGATTTTTAAAATATATATTTTTATTTAAAAATACATCATAACATTATTATTTTATTTTTTAATATTAACACATTAAAATAATTAAAAAATAAGTTTAAAAATAAAAATCAAATGTTAAAAAAATTAATTATGAAGTGGTCATAAACACCATTAAAATAATCAAATGTTATTATTATTATTATTATTATGTTATTATAGTTATTATAATTATATTTCTTTGTAACGTTGAAACTTAGTTTAAACATGAATAGTTGTAGATTTTATACTATTAATTATATCACTTGATTTCATAACTTTATTTAAAAAGATTAATTTAGTTAAAAAGTAATGAGGCTTCAAGCACTACGCCCTTTAATTCCACTATTGCCCTAAAAGTTTAAACTATTTGAACAGCCTCGATGCATGTTCATCTAAGTTAGCATCATGGTTTTCAAATATATATATATATATATATACACATATATATATATTTGAAAACCATGATGCTAACTTAGATGAACATGCATCGAGGCTGTTCAAATAGTTTAAACTTTTATATATATATATATATATATATATATATATATATATATATATATAATTTATGATTCGAGCTTTCAACTGGTTCAAGTGACAACAATCTATCATAAATCCATTGCAATTCAAAGCTTTTTTAGAATTATATATATATATTTAGAGCCAGTCGCCTTAATTTATCGTCTTCAGTTTTAGTGGAAAAAAATAGACAAACTAAGAAGCACTAGAAAAAATATAACTCGTCGAGTCTGCAAGCGCGCAGGAGCAGAGGAGGGGACTCCCATGCAAATCTTCAAGGCTGAGTTCTCTATACCAATGGACAGTACTTCCCAGCAAGCAAATTCCTTACGTCCACTATGATAGCGAATGACGTCCATGGAATCAAAGTTGCAAGGAATTCTTCCATGCTACCTATAACCCATGCTTCAACGCTAACCCTAGCGCTATCACAAGGAATCAAAGTTCTGGCAAAAGATTGCCTTCAATCGCAGCAAAGCCAGAAAACCCTGTCACAAAGGAACCCGTTGTCGAACGAACAAGGCAACCAAAACCAGTTCTCCAAGCTGGGTTCTCTGTGGAATTACCATCCACATCCACCCTAACAAAATCTTCATCGAGATATTGCCGTGAGATTTGAAGAGGAGTATCGATCGGCCGGATAATCATCAATAACTTTTCAGGTCGAACCACAGTCATCTGTCAAGCTGTTTATGTTCCTAAGGAGCCAGAGTCACCTTTATCTAAAGAACTAGTTGGGACAAACACGAATCATAACGTGCAATAACTTATCGATTTTTTTTTTCACGAGCAAAAGATTTCAAATTAACGTTCTGAAGAGCGAACATGAGAACGAAAACAAGTCTGCACTATTAAAGATAAGCGATCTTCTTCCCAGAAACCATACCAAAAAACCAAATGAAATATATATATATATATATATATGCAATAAGCAGCAACAGAGCTTCGGCAACTTGTAAGTTGTAACAGCAAGAATTGGCCAGTGCTATTTCAGATAATTAAATCTTTAAAATAATTTTTTGAATAGTATATATATGATTTTTGTTGATGTATATTTTAATGATAAAAATTATTTAGAAGAGTCATTTTTTGTATTATTTTAAATATAGTATAATTATTTTGTGTATAATTTAATTATATAATTAATTAAACAATTAATAAGAATAACTTATATAATTAAATAATTACTTTTAAAACACCCCCAACAATACAATTATTATTATTTTTAATTATATTTAAATAAAAAATGAATTTAAAATAATAAAAAAAACCCGCAAACTAAAAAAAACAATTATCAATTACCAAAATTAACATGCTAAACAATATATTTCAAGTAACCAATAAGTTTAAACATAATTAGTTAAAATACATTACATTACAAATAATTCAATCAAATTAATTACAAATTAAAACCCCTATTTGCCATAATTTCTAACTTTCTATTTTGAAAATACACTACAGAAATTAAGCTAATTGACCAAAAAATTCACAATTTATCAATTTCACATAATTATTTTTTTATGTTAACTATTATAATAATAATAATAATAATAATAATAATTAGCATAAACCCCACCACCAAACCCGTTTAATTCCCCTCCCCATGCCATCTCCATCTCCAAGAAACCTTACATCTCCTCTATGTTATGCCGCCACCAGCCTTCTCTCCCCATGCCATCTCCATCCCCTCAAGAAACCTCCATCCCCTCTGCCTCTGCGCTGCCTCCAACCTCCATGCCATCTCATCTGCCTTTATTATGCTGAGAGTTACATTGATGACCATCCTCCCTCTCTTCCCTCTTTCTTCACCACAATCACCATTACCACTACTAGCAATCTCAACATTCTCAAACCCAACAATGGAGCCTTCCACCTGACATCTTCGCATCATCCCATCTATCTCAACCTAAAATTCCAACCTTACATCTATTGTGTTTTTTTTCTTATTCTGATTGGCTGGCAAGAGAAGAAACAAACTGCAAATGTTGTTGTGTTTTTTCTTGTTCTAATGAGTTTGGCAAGAAATGTTTTTTATCTGTGTTTTTCTTAATTGCTTCAACTGTGGTTGTCATTGTTGTTGTTGTGTTTTAAGAGCAAGTCCATGATGATATAATTCCAACCGCTATATACATTTTGGCTTTCCAGTGAAAATCTTTAGGAATAGCTTCTCAATTAAAGAAAAGATATTTTACTTATCAGAATGGTTTTCCTGTTGGAAAGCAGAAATAGAACAAAAAAGCTAAAAATTCAAAATTTTAGCTTTGCCTACCAAGATGACTTTTTTGTTGGACTTGCTCTTAGAGCATCTCCAAGTGAAAAAGCTATTTAGATAAACCAATTCTATTTTAATAAATATAATATTGATATAACTATTTATTAATAATAAATAACTAATACAAGTACAATGAAAATAATTTTTTTACATAGAATTTTTTTAAATATTTTTTGGCTTTTTTTAATCAAACATGTAGGAATAACTCTTCAATTTAAAAATATTATTTTAGCTCTTCAACATAACTTTCCCCTTGGACCTATAAAAATAAAAAATAAAATTAATTTTTTTTGTTTTTTCTCTTTAGCTCACACGTGCATAGCCTGCTATTAGTGGGTCAGGCATTGGGTTGGCTCACTGTTAACTATTTTTTTGTCGTATTTTATATATATATTAAAAAATTATCTATTTTTATTTTTGGTAGGTTCCTTCACACTATTATATTATATTTAAAAAAATCAGTTATTATATATTTCATTTAATAATAATAATAACACCAACAACTTACACTTCATTTTAATATACTAATATCAAGAATAATTGATTTAGAAAACAATATTTCAATTCATTATCAAATAAAAAACACTCTAAAAACTATATTGCATTAAAATTAACATTTACCAGTCATTTACAAATTTTTATATTTTCAAGAAACACAAGAAGATTTTAATTTTGCAGGACCAAAAAAAACTGGACATTGTTTTGTTTTATTTTTCAAATTTGCTCTAGATATCAGTATAGAATTGAAGAAATAAAATAGAGATGGGACGTGAATCTGTAAAATTAAAGCTTGTTTCTTTAATAAGAAGGAGCGAAAGGACCGCCGATAGCATTCCTCAATGTGCAAAACCCGTGTTTCCTCAAATCCATGGCAATAACTAGATCAAGAATCAGGTTCTTTAAAAAAGCAATTTTTACCATACTTCTTATGCTCCCCAACATGCAGTAAATGAGTAAATCAAAAGCTGTGAATCCCTTAACGAGAGGAAGTCCGAAGCAATTCTACTGGTCTGCGAAAACAGAAAATGACCTCAACCTTACTACCAACTAGAGAAAAATATGGCATAGCATCCTATCTTCTTATATCAAGATTCCTATCATTTTATGGACAACTTTCCTATCATAGCATGGACATTGTGAGGACAGATTGTAGTATATATCACTCAAATGCCCACTGGCACTCTTTGCGGATCTCATCTTCTTCCTCTTGAGTGAAGTCATTCTTGATGTTAAATTTCTTACGAATCTCGTCCGTAGTCTTCCCCTTTATCATGTCAGCCACAGTTTGGCAGGTCAAATCTAGCAAACCCTTGATGTTCAGATAGTTTGCAGCCTGAAATCAACATAATTTTGCCATGCTAATTCAGATGCAGTGTCTAAATAACACAAGTCATGAACAAAATATTAAAAAATAAAGTAGCTTAACGAATAATAATTCAATATGAGAAGGCATTGAATAGAACCACTGGATTCTTTAATCAAATACAGAGACCATTTGTCCGCTTGCCATAGCAAGCCATCTTATCAAAGCTGTTATCATGAGTTCGAAATTTTTTGGTGTTCTCAAACTGAAGTGTTGAAGCATGAACATAAAAAAAAAGGAAGCAAACAGGAAGTTCACAATTCATCAAATTTCACAGACAAATCAATCTACAAAAAACAGGCAAAATTGTCACATTACAGTTGCAAACAACGCGCCAGTTATCTATTAAGGCATCATTTCACATTGTATCAACTGTTCATCTAAAAGAACTATAAAAAACTAAAATCATTTTCTTGTTCTGTAAAATCTTTCCATGCTTCCCTGCGTAAATGCATCATAAACTAATAGTTGAAGCAAATAGACAAGAAAAGAAATCCAAAGTGCGGGTACAAATCAATGAGTTAAAATAAATCTCTCACAACGTAGCACAATCCCCAGAAATTAAAAAAAAAACCCTCCATAAACCATAACCCCCATCATACAAACTGGTATTTAGTTCTAACAGATACCACAAGGACCTAAGGTCAAGTTTAAAACATTTTTCCCCATAACAAACTAAACCCTAAAAAGCAAAAAGATACAATCTTTAACAGGAAAAAACACAAATTCAACCCAAACAATGGCAAAATCATTAATATTCACAAACAAAAGGTCATTAAAAAAAATCTTGAAAAAAAGAAAACAGAAAGTCTTACCAACATGAGATCAAAGAGCATGTTTTGGTCAACTTTGACAAACTCGGCATCCCAACTCTTCAAAAGCCCGTCCATATCAGTAATAGTCGGGTCTTTAGAAGCATCAGCTTCCACATGTTTCTTGCAGTACTCGATGACCTTAGCAAGAATCTTGCTTGTCACGTTAGGCAACGGGATTTCATTGCCGGCGCAATCATCTTCAATCAAATGTTTGATGGTATGTGACTCAACGGCTACCGCTTCTTCGACAAGGAATGTCTCGCCGTCGGAGGATTTTAGCGTGATTATCTTTGATTCTGACATAATCGGAAAGAGTTTGGAGAGCGAGAAATAAACCCTAGACTTAGTTTTTTTTTAGAGATTAAAAGGTGAGAATGCGGAATGAGGGTGGAAGGGAACGGTGATGTTTTATAGGAGTGTGGGAGTGAAATGGTATCGGTTTTGGAATCTGTGTATGTTCGGGATACCGATTTGGTAACCAGATTACTTTTAGGTCCTTCATCTGTTCATAAGGAAAACGCGAGGTTATTTGAGAATCCTGTGTAAATAAGGAGAAGCAAGAGGGTGGTTTAGGAAGCTCCTTGTTCTAATTTTTCTTTCGTGTTTAATTATATGATTTGATGAGGTTGCCAGAGGCCGTCGTGAGCTCAGTTATGGAATCCAGCCTGGTGGGGTCGACATGCAACTAAGACGCGGTTTAGGAGCGTGGCTAATAAGAGATCTGCAAAAAAATATATATATATTATTTTTAAATTATTGTTATTAATAATTTGAGAGTCCCTCGTTGCTTGGATATAAAAAAAGAGCAGCTAGAGTTGCCATTCCTTCACGAATCCGCTACAGAAAACATTTGTTAATTACAATTGGTATTTTCTGTGATCCTCAACTCCTGTATCTATCAGCGTTACCTTGGAAGCAGAGGCAACAGCTACAGCATTCTTCAAGTCCAGGAGGCTTCATGATAGGTTCATCCTGATACAGAAGAATTTGTTTCAAATGCTCCACAAGGGCTACTTCATCAACCAATGGCGGTCCATATTATTAGAAAAGATAAATCAAACTCAAGACCACTTCTGAAACACAAATTATCAGCGAAGGAATCCCGTCACATCTCCCTCTCGAAGCACCTCATCCATGCTGGCTGCTCTTTTCCAGGTAACCGGCTGCTCACCATTAATTAGCTCTTATGAATTCACCAGAAGCTGTGATTACAAAGCATACAGAGAGGAATTGAGAAGGGAATCATTTTGATGGATTGTCAGAAGCATGCCTGTACATAAACAGGTTCATTTTGAACCCTTAAACCCGTTATATATAGTGAAGTGCGCAGTGTGGTTTCGATCGCCACCGTTCATTCATTGCATGGTTCACAGAACGAAATTGCATGCATTATGAACTGGACTGGAATGTCTCGTGCCTTTGGGATTCACTTCAAAAACAAATTGATCTGCTAAGCTTAATTGATATGCAAGTCCCCTAAACAATCATTCGGGCACTAGTCTGCAGATCCAATGCGACCAGCTCGATGACACCAGCAGTTTCTCCTTTGAGAAAGTTTCCAACAAATAACACTTGACAAAATCAAACTATCCATACATAGCATCCACACCAGGAAAAATGTTTAGACAAACGATGGTTAGAGTCGTGCAGATGAGGAAGCCATCCATCATACAAGCCTACGTACCCTCATGAACTGGTCTACTTCAATAATTCTTCTAGCAGCAGCTAAAGAAAGTGATGCTGCTGCCAGCAAGCTGTCTCTGTATGAACTCTTATTTTTTTTGGATTCGAGAAAAACCAACCAGATTTAAGTGAGCGAAATCTATCGACGGTTTTGGAATTTGGAAATTATGACCAGAAATTAATCTTGCCCAGAGGCAAGCCCAATGATTCAGCATGATCATGGGCTGACACCAGCCCATATTGGACATGGCATCATTCCGAATTCAGGCTCGAGCCATCACAAAACCACTTTTGCGTGTAGTAATAATAATAATGGGCCGTGGCTAGCCCTGTTTGTGAAGGTGTCAAAATCATCAATCAGATTCTTGATTAAATTGCTTTGATCAACAAAATATCAACGAAGTTTATGATGAACAATGACTATTCAATAAAAAGTTGATGCGTGCTTATCATGTCCTTGCCTTTTATCTTAAGATTTTTTTTTATAAATACTTTTTATTAATTACTTAAAAATAAAAAAATTATTTGAAAAAATAGCATCCATCATAATCTCAATCATTTTATGTTCTGGTGCACTAGAGTTGTCTATATAAAAAATCCTCCAACGAGAATCCAACTTTTTTAACCGCTAGATCCAAATCGAGCCCCAAGAATCTGACTTTTATTTCCCGTTTCTTCTCCGTCGTGGAGAAAGTGCATGTCACTGGGCCCAATGCATCCATTTACAGGACCATCCTTGCATCACTCACCACATGACAGATGGAATAATCCAATGTGGACTGGTGGCCCAACTCAACTAGCGTGTGCCGAGCGCACGCCATAGCGAGGGAGCCTCTTTGCCAGCACGAGCCCCTCTGTCCTTCGACTCTGATTGATGTGTTCATTTGTGGACTAAGCTGATTAGAATATAACTAAGGAAAAAATCAACGAAATGAATTTGGTTCAGGAACGGAGCAAATAGCAGTCATCAGTTTGAGTTAAAAGATGTACATTTCTTGCAATAACATGAAATAACAGGATTTTATTCACTCAATTGAATCCACAAAACATGTTTTTCAAGAATGAAATTTCCCGTTAAAGAAAGAATTTCTTTCAAGAAAACAAAACGTTGCCAGTTCAAGGTAGACCGAACCCAGATCAGGTTTTATACCAGATAGACCCACGAGGTCGGTTCTATAGCTAATTTTCTACTGGATGTGTAGTGGTAGTCTCGCCCATGGCTCGACTCCTAAGAACAATGGATTAGTCTAGCCACGAGCGGCATAGCTGCCAACTTCACCAACTCTGTGCCCAGAGGGAATGCATCGTGGCTAGAAGATGCTAACCATGATGTTCGGGAGCGGAAAGGCAGCTACTGTGGCTGCAGTGAAACCACTAGTTTTTTAGGTTTACTTAAAGAAAAGGAGTCAATGATGATCTCGTTGATGGTGGCACCGCAGGCAGACAAACGATAATCAATCACGAGATAATGCTTAGAGAGTTACATGATTCAAAGCAAGACGTGTCGAGGGAAGGTGTGTAAAGAATCTTTCCACTGATTTATATTATTTTAAATAAAAGCTTTTTATATTTGAAATTCATATAAATTCATCACATTATATTTATCAAATAAAAATAATTGTGAAACTCAAAATTATAATAACCAGGTCAATAAAATTTTATTATCATATCAATGTATTATTTCAATTTATATTATTTTTGAATCATTTACATACTCGAAATTAACTTTTTTTTTCTTATTTTATAAATGAGTCATTTTATGAAAGAAATTCATGTTTGAAAGCATATAAAACCGCTTCATAATACTGGCCAGGTGATAAAATATTTTTAGAGAAGAGTTTTTTCTTGCTTATAAAGTAATTAAAGATATTTAATAGTTATTGTTCTTAATATACCTAAAAAATACTGAGATTTGAGGGTTTTTTTTATTATGTTTGGTAAATATATTGTTTTGAACTTTCTCATTTATTTATTTATTTATTCTTATTTCTATTTTTTTTCTTTTTAACTAAAAGTAATTAAGTAACTTAAAATATATCACAAGTTATTCCTCATATAAAGAGTTACTTGAAAAATAATAGTTAGTTTTAGGTTAACTACACTTAAAAATTCTATTTGATATTGTGATGAAAAATATTTTAAAAATAAATTTTATTTAAAAAACCCTGTAATAATTTTTTATTTTTTGAAATTTATTTTTTATATTGTTGTATTGAAATATTTGAAAATATAAAAAAAAATAGTTTGAATTATATAAAAAAAATATATATATTTTTAAAAAACACATTTTTAAAATAGGAGGTTTTGCAGTATGTTTAGCAAATAAAACAAAAACAATAAAACTCATTCCTATAAATAATCACAAAATTTCATTTTTCAGTTAACAAGTTAAACTCTCTGCCAAAACTTTATCCTCAACAAATCCCTCGTTCTCCCCTTCACTTTCACCTCTCCACCAACACAGAGAGTTCATGGAGAGGCTTCTGTATTCGTCTTCTCCTACTCCTCTGAAAACCCACCTCAAAAAGTCCACTCCTTTGCTTCCTAGAGTCTGCAAACTTGAGTTACCGAAACCTGGTTTTCCCTCTTTGACAAGGCCGAGGTTCAGGAGGGTCAACTCGGTCTCTTGCAAACATGAGAACCCATCAACCCCATTTATTAAATTGCCATCCCTGTCTCCTCTTCAGGTTGACTCATCATCTGGGTCGACGCCAAAATCCCACTTTGTCAAACAGATCGTCGACAAAGTTTCTGTGAAGTCTAAGGTATTGAGTTTGTGTGGTAACTTGGATAAATTTTGGTTTCTTATGGGATGGATTATTGATTTTTGTGTGATCTTCCAATTTAATTGGGCAGTTGGGTTGGTCTAGCTATGCTGTCATGACACCTAGGCTTAAGATATCACTAGCTTATTTTGTCCTTGAATGGATTCCACGAGAAATCATAATTGAAAATTTTGAGGCAGTTTATATTTGTATAATGACTGATCCTTTCATGGGTTTTTATTTTCTTAGCAGTGATATCTGATGCCTTCTAGAGTTATTAGTTAAAGGGAGAATTTTGTTGATATTTAACTTTAAATGTCTTGATAGGAAGGCTTTAGATATCACTAGTTTAAGTTATCTTCTAATGAATTAGCTTAAGAAATCATAATGTAATAATTCGAGACAATGTTACGGTAAAATGATGGGTATTTTTGTCAGATTTTTCATGATGATGGACCAGTACATACTAGGAATGTTTAATGGAAAAGGAAGTGCGTCGACTCTTAGATATGTTGGTTGCAATTAGGAGGTTTTAAATGTCATTAGAATGAAATCATAACTGAACAATCAGGCCGTGATATTGTTTAAAAAGTGGTCCTTTTTTTGGATTCTTAGTGATGATGGACTAATTGCTACAAGGAACGAGGATTGTGGAATGGCAGTGCGGGAATGGAAGATCAGATTGCTAATAGACTGTGTTTGTAAAATAAAGAAGGGGAAGCCAAAAATAAATTATGTTTGTGTGTTTTATGTGAAACTGGACACGCAGGCAAGAAGCATGGTGTGAGCGCTTCAACATGATCACAATGGGGTTTAAATATTTAGCCTGTTATGCTTAGTTCTTCAGTGGCATTGTGTTGTGATTTCTGTTCTGCACACTGGGATGTGTGAGTTCCCCGGGTTGAAATTGATGCTGGATTCCACCGCATGGTAGAGACTGCTTTAGTTACAATTATTCTAGGAACATAAGTTGTATTGCCTCAGTTATAAAGAATCGACCTTTTGCATTGTTTTCTGAAAATAAGCTCAAATTAAGAGTGGATCCTGACTGTATATGCAATTACCACATTATAAGGGCAATTGTGCTGATCTTTATCTAAGCTTATTATGATGGGAATGTTTTAAAGGTATATCTAGCCAATATTATCCTTGAATGAGTTCCCATGAAAAATTATAATTCAATAATTTGTGGAAATGATACTGTAAAAAGAGCAGTCCTTTTGATGGATTTTGGTGATGATAGGCAAATATCTTCTAGGTTTGAGAATTATGAATTGGTGGTGGTATTGAAGTGGAACATTTGAAGTATAACAAGCTATCTATGTAAAGTAGTTGAAGGGGAAAGGGGGTTGCTGAAAACTAAAAAAATTTGCCTGTGCTTAATATGAAATTGGAATCATGGGTAGATAGCATGGCTTGTGTTCCTGAAAATAATCACAACAGCATTTAAGTAAGTAGTATATAATGCTTTCATTTTAAGGCAGAATCAAAAATGCTTTTCAAGTTATGTTCATACACTGAAATGCTTAAATCCCTTTACTTGTGAACTTGCTTTCTCGGGTGATAGTGATAACACAAGCAGAAATACACTGCATAGCAACACTGCTTTAATTCCAATTACTGTACAAGCACGAGTAAGGCTGCATCAGTTTTAAGTAGTTCTTTATTTACATTATTTTGTGCAAACATAAACTCAAATTGAAAGGAGTGGAGTCTGATTAGAAATCTTTTGATTTTTCATCTTCACAGAGCTGCATTTTGATCATATCCCTACCCATCACTCTCTCTTTTCATATCTATAGGAGTTTCAAGAGAAAATTTGGTTTTGGTTCTGCTTTTTGCTTGTAGGTAGTCATATTTGATTTGATGAGATTAAATTATGATTTCATGTTGTTAAGTCTAATTATCTAAATGCATAAGGATTTAAGTTACGCAGAATATAGGCCTCCATAAATTGTTCATTTACAATTACTTGTATTTGATTGCTCTTTCAAAACCACAAAAAAAAAAAAAAAAACTCTTGCTTTAAAAAATATTGCACTTCAAGATTTCTTTTATGTTTGGAATGGAGTAGATTTAGGGTAATCATGTCTTATGATCCCAGCAAATGAGTTTGCATCTTATTTAGGTAATTAGGATTTGTACCTCGTCTTTTTTGCTGTGCAAAATGAAACTATTTGTTGATGTTGTCAATGCACTTTAGACAATAATCAGTGTCTGGAAACAAGTTACCTCTTCCCCATCCCTACTGAAACCTTCCAATTGATATCTCACCTATTGTTATAGCTCTGTTTATCTCTTGGTTTTAGGACCTTTCAGTTCTAGTAGAAAAGGAATTTCAGATTCTTCTTTGTGAATTTTAAATTTGAAAATCCCAACTGTCCTTTAGAACAGCTAAAATAGAGGCAGTAACACGAGAACAATCAAAACCTTGATGGTTGTAAAACACTCCAAAAATGCCTGGTGGGTTTGAATGCCCAAAACACTAAGCTATTTTGAAGAAATTTTAGATGGTTTACTGGATTTTGTTGTTTAAATTGCATCTCTTTTTTTTGTCAAATTTGGTAAATCTGCTGTCTTCTCTAAATGCTGCAGGCAACTACTGTTGGGATACTCATGGTAGGTTCTGCTCTCATCATGTTAATCCACCCAGTTTTCGCATTGCCAGCTTTTGCAACCTTCCAAACTGCTGCCAATACTGGGGGGCCTGCCGCTGCTGCTGCAGTAGGGTCAAAATTTATGCGAACTGAACTACTGACCAGTGCCTGGGCTGGGTTTTTTGCTGGTTGCTTACACACACTGTCAGGGCCTGACCACCTTGCTGCTTTAGCTCCACTCTCAATCGGCCGATCCAGGATGGAAAGTGCTGCTGTTGGAGCTCTTTGGGGTTGTGGCCACGATGCAGGTCAGGTCATATTTGGCTTGCTATTTCTACTGCTAAAGGATCGGCTCCATATTGAAATCATCAGAACTTGGGGCACAAGAGTGGTCGGTTTAACTCTACTTGTTATTGGTGCTATGGGTATTAAGGAGGCATCTGAAGTCCCAACTCCATGTGTTGCCCTGGAAAATGGTGAGTGCGATGTCAGTGTATATGAAGCATTAGAAACCCCAACAGTAGGGAAGAAGAAAAAGATTGGTTTTGCTACTTTTGCTACCGGTATTGTCCATGGACTACAACCAGATGCATTGATGATGGTGTTGCCCGCACTTGCATTGCCTTCTCGTGTGGCTGGGGCTGCATTTCTGATCATGTTCTTGTTTGGGACTGTGGTTGCCATGGGTAGCTACACGGTATTTATAGGGTCATGTAGTGAAGCATTAAAGGACCGAGTACCCAGAATAACTGAGAAACTCACGTGGATTTCGTCACTGATAGCCATTGCCCTTGGCCTTGGTATTATCGTCAGCCAGTTGTTCGGATTCAGTTTATACTGATCGATTGGATGCAAGCTGCCATTTTAGTCTTAGAGAAAGAACATTAGAGAAGAATTAAAATTTATTTAGAATTTTCATCTCATTAAACTTTTTTAAGTTTGTAATCTTCAACTTAAAAGGGAAAGACTTGTCTCTGAGAATTATTTATAATTTATTTGGTATAATTGCAGCTCTGATAATCATTGTTTTGTTTTTGTGCTTCAATAGATTTATGCATTGCCATTTTTACGAGTTTCCCCCCAAACAAAGCCCCTGTAATGGTAAAATGTCCTCGACAAGTTGATTGTGATGAAAATTTGCTGTCAGCAACAAATGCGCAACACATGCTCTACCTTTTTCCAGCGAAGTACTTCAAGAAGCTCTGTCTCGATTGATAGGGCGGCATGAAAATAGTACGATTGTTAGTCCATGACTCAAATGATACACACCAAAGATGTGACATTATAATTGTTGTTATGCCGTCGGAATCAGCACCATCACATAAATTGTGTTCTTCTCATCACCATAATTCGAGTCAGACACATCTAAATGCAGTTCCAAAATGCATCTAAACATATTTTTAAGCGCAAAATCAAACGGTACTAAAACAACTAATTCACAACACAAATTTATTTTCAGATTTTTTCCATCATTAATTTTAAATTGACTATATAACCCATTGAGTTTTAGATTGACTGCTACTAATCATTTTCATAGGTAATTATCATTATTATTAATTAACCTATTACGAAGATTTAGTTTAACTACCTCAAATCATTTTTCGTTGTAATTATCATAGCATAGCATCAGTCCACAAGCATAAGTTGCAGTGCTTCCATCCATCTAGCCAAAACTTGGGTTAACGTGCTTCAACAAAAAAATGTCTTTGTACCATAAAGGAAAATGAAAAGATTACACTGTGCAACACGGTAGAAAAATCTCATTGTCATGTCATCGCTTTCAAGATGGTTTAAATCCATGGGCTGTTATGTAAATATAAGCTTGTAACATCGCAGCATCAATTGAAATTCGGCACTTTTAAGATTTAATAATAGAAATGAAGACTAACAGACTGTACGTTATCGAGTCTGATGCAGCTATGGCCCTGGAATTATACATCCTGAATAAATCATCATGGCCTCTCCTTTTTGTTGATATCATGAAGCACACAAACATCCGCAGCAGTTTTCATCTGAAATCATCAAAGAAAATTGCAGAACAATCCAGATCATATCAAAACATTAAAAGACAACCGAGTATAATAGGCTCTCTAAAATATACGCTCAAATTAACAGTTTTTACTGTACTTGGGCAAGAATGATGGGGCGTCTAGAATTGAGTAAAATCTATGACGACCAAAGTTCATCTGAGACAAACCTTTCACTGCTACAAACTAAGGGTTTATGTGATCACTGTGGTCAATTTTATAGAAGAATTTGAATTAATAGCACAATAGAGTAAATGTCATCATGGCTAAAAATCTTGTTATGCTACACCATGCATAGTATTTTTCTACCAAAACAAGAAATGAATTCAACAAAACAATGAGTTTTTAGCTCAGAATCTAGGTAAGGCACCAATCACATTTTGCGCAAAACATAGATACAGGATATGTACATTACAGTCACATTTTCAGGAATCTCAAGCTAATAATATATCAAAAGACATACAAGAATAAGAATCTCAGCATCCACAATTTTCTTGGTTGTCCAAAGAATGACATGACATAAGTTCGTACCAAAATAATAGAGGTGCTAGTTGGTACCTGGATGATATTCACAAGTTGCTTGGTTGCCCATCCAAACAAACTTAAAACAACCAGGACAGACACGAGTGAACCCTCTGTTATAGAAGCCTTTAAAACCTGAAAGTAGAAATGACTCAGAAACCAAGATAAACAAGAAAAATATTGAAAAGTAAACTCGTAAAATAATGAGGGCTTACATCCATCAACTTTTCAGTTTCGTTTTGTGCAAGAAGAAACAGGGAAATATAAAGAACCTGCAGAATTAACAGTTGGGTCAAGAGAACAGAGGTAACCATTGCAGTGCAGAGATTTTGACTCGGTAAACTGGCAGATGTAAGTCATAATTACCTCACATGCGACGCAACAGTAAGCCATAAACATACGATTTCCATAGTAAGCTTTGAAAAGCCAATTAGTACTATCTTTCACATCCTTGTGGCTAACTTTGCCTAGCAAGAAGGTACTGCAAATTGATATAGTAGATATCCAATGAAGTAGGTCAAACAGGCACATAAATTCAGCAAGATCATATAAAAGAAACAAATGCAGGCCAAGTTATATAAATAAAGAGGGATACCTGTACATCTGCAGCCAGTGGCTACCAATATCGAGGGCAAGCAATGACAGAAAAACCATGCCAGGCCTGCATAAAATCCAACCAAAAATCTCAGTTATTATTGTGCAAGTTCTTCAGCTGTAATGCTAGTAAAATCAACAGAGAAACCTTGCCTGTATACTTGGGAAAGGATTACTAGCAGGCAAGCTGTGCTAATCCTGGATGAATTTTTTTTTGATAAAATCAGCCACACAGACAAGAGGGTGAAATCCAAAAAGAACAGAAAGTGCTGAAGAACAATTCAAATTTGGTACGAGTCTGTATTATGGAAAGAAAAATACCTGTCTGTTACCATGTCCAAAACAGCTCCAAAAGTTGAAACTGAACAACAGAAGATGAATCAAATATTCCACTTCAGACATTAATTTATATGTAAATTAAAACTGTCAGGAATGGCGCAAAACCCTTATGACCAAATAAACCATAGAAAGCATGGGATGACATTTTAATAAATTATCAGTAGTGTATTTAACAGAATGTTTCCCTCACGTAACAAACGGCAATCTTTCACGGTGGGGGGGGGGGGGGGGGGGTTGAAAAAGTGCGAGAAACAAGAGAAGAACAACATATGCAATATCTTCAAGTACGACCTTAAATCCTAGCTGTTGTTAAGCTCCATTTAGCTAAATATATATCCCTGATTCGAACTCAAGATGTAGAGTAAAACACAATGGCTCTCGTTAGATAATCGACATACAGCAACTTGTTCAAGCAAATATTATTCAAACTATTTAGTCCCAGATTTAATCCAAAAAATCTGTTCTGCGCAGATTCAACTAACGCAATTACTAAGTGAATTTGCATTTATACTCGAATCACGAGACCTTTAACAATTCACCTACTGAACAATAAGAGGACCGGGAAAGAAAAAGACCATGCCTTGATTGAATTTGCGAGCAACCCAGCCATCGATACCATCACAAACAAAGCTGAAATAACAAAATCACACACCCATTTCTTTCACACGTTGAGAAAAAGAAAAGAAAGAGAAAAACACCAACAGTATTGGAAATATAAATTAAATCAAAACTAAAATAACAAAATCCTCACCTGATAAAATAGAGAGCACAAAATAGCCATTTGTTAGAAAAACATATAGCAAATGCAATGCAATTCATGAGCACTCTTGTATACCCTGAGTGAATATTCACCAAAAAAACAAAAATCCCATGAAGCAGAACATCATAACATCAACGAAAACAGCAAAGAAATCTTGAATAGAAGAAAAACCCACCAATAATATTAGGAATGTAAAGATAAACACTTAATTTGCTTGGTTTTATTGGTATTGAAGAAATCTTGAATAGAAGAAAAACCCACCAATAATATTAGGAATGTAAAGATAAACACTTAATTTGCTTGGTTTTATTGGTATTGACTTGTTTTTAGCCATTGAAGAAGCTTTCTATCACAGCTGCAACGCATCAAAACACAACACCACATTAACTATTCATATTCACAGTTTCCAAGAAAAAAACAAGAGAGGAACAATAAATTGACCTGTGATGATACAGAGGTGACAGCCGTGAGTAGACCAGACAAGGGATGGAGTAGTAGGAGAAAACCCGTACAGGAATTTTGTGTTTTAAAGGGTAAATTGCGTATTTAGACTAAATTTTGGGTTTTTAGGGTTCCGAATATAGCTAGCAAGTGGATTCGATTTGTATGGGACAGGGAGGAGCTGGAGCTGGAATGCAGAGAGGAAGGAGCCGGTGGGGAATCTGTAATTTTCTTGATTTTGCTGGATAATTATGTAAATTAATGGATAGAAATTGTATTTCTCATGGAATATATTGAATAGTTGCGATGACATTTTTTAGTCTTTAGTCAAGCCCCTTCTAACTTCATGGCAAATTAAGAGTCTTCGATCAGTTCAATACGGTAATGGCTCGGTGATTTAGTCAAGTGGAAATTCAATTTAAATTGCGTTATTTCAATTAATTTGATAGAACTCCAATAATTAAAATAACAATTAAAATCCAATAAAGTATAAACCGAGTAAGATCTGACAACTTCAAATAAAACCTCGTGGACCGTCGAAGCTAAAGCTTCTAATACCTTGCTTTCCGGCATAACCATCGACCCCGTCAGTATTCCTTGCCTCCGGCATTGTTTAATCCTCGGCCCACATGCATTGCCCCTGAAAATACATTGATTTAAGAAGAACCAATTTGAAGTTATATAAAATATAAATCGAGCAATATCCTTAAACTAAGATTAAGATTGTCTAATATTTTGATTTAAACTTCAAAATTATTATATAAATCCTAAGTTTTTTATCATCACAATTCTGTACACATGGGAAGACATGTTTTAGACTTGGGTCTCAGCATCAGGGGAGAAAAATAAAGGCTGTGATTTTTTTTTTTGTTTTGTGTATCTATTAAAGCATTGACTTGGAATTTATTTATTTTAATTGTTTTGATATGTTTATTATAAATATTCTATTAATATATTTTCAATTAAAAAATACAAAAATATTATTTACTTGAAAATATATTTAAATAATTTTGTTATTTAAAAAATATCAATATATCAGAATAATTTTATAATTTATTTTTTTAAAATATACTCTGCCGAGTAGTGACGATTAACATTAAACGTCCACGTCAACACCAACTGCCAAACAAATGGTTCTCTTGCAGAAGGGAAAAAGATACGCTGAGAATGGCATCCTAGACATCTGCACAGTAAAGAAACGGGCCCCGCAAGAAGGACAAAATCAAAACGGACAACCCGATTCTATTCGGTATTTTATTATTCTTATTTTTCGAAATACTTTTTATTTAAAAATATAACAATTTGATTTTAAAAAACAAAAACCTCTTGAAACGGATCAACTCACCACAGCAACTATAAAAGAGAAGAACTGCATGGCCACAGGAATCGGGCGGGAAATATGGAAGGGCCCACCGAGTGAAGTTACCCCATCGAATCCCCACTGACACTTTTACTTGGATGCCGTTGGCTTTTGTGTTTTTATTCGGAGAACTGACCTCTTTTAAAACGAGTGGATTGAAATCTTAGTTCTTAAGCGATCCCAGACGTGTGAAGAAATCATGATAATTCTCTCATGAACTGATGCTTTAATTATTTTTTTATTTTTAAATAATCTAAGAATTATAGTTGTTTTACATGGCCCAGCAAGGGCAGGATTCTTCTCTCTTCTTTTGTAAACATTATTGAGATCATCTCTGTGCGTCGAGATTAAATCGAATTCGGGATTGATTTCTAAGTGGGGGGGTGTTCCTGCATCATGAACTCCGAGACTATTGTAAAATAGGGTTTAAATAGTTGAGAGATAGCGAATATAGAAAATACACACACACACACTCATATTTTATGATTTCTTGCTTGTCATGTTTTCGATTTCACAGCAATAATGAGTTGTCCTACAGTAAAAGAAACAATAATGACTCTCCTGCTTACCAAAATGAGAGATGAAGGCAGAATACCTATGACTTGATTGGAGTAAAAGATGATATGTTCTTAACTTATTAGGCCTCCTTTATATATATATATATATATATGATCCGACTTATGAATCCTCCGAGCACGGCATGATTATGGCCCACAATGAATAATTCACCCCATGCAATCAAAATCGCCATTCAGAACAGGGGGGGGGAAGGAGCAATAATTGTCCTGGTGGAAACTATAATTATTTATCTTTCGAATACTTGACGAACATGCTGTACTTTCAATCTTAACAGGCAGCAGATTGAGGATGCAATTCTCCGTCCAAAATACATTCATCTTCTATAGTCGACAAGAAAAGGTAGGAAGATTCAAAACTATGTCGATAATCAGATCCAATCAAGAGAGAGGGAAAAGAATCGATTAACAAAGATGACAGAAGAAGAAGAAATGGGCTCACAGTAACCGAAGTTTACACAAAAGATTAAAAAAAAAAAACTACAATTCCAAACCAATACTTTTAGGATTATTGAGAAAATTCATAGAGAAATTCATGTGCCACCTGAAAAGGGAGGCACACTCACTCTGGCGTGCATATCAAGCTCGCCAGACACAAAAAAACTAGACTTGCTGAGGTATGTAAATAAAAAAAAAAACTCAGCATTGCACTGTCAAAGAAAGAAAGTTTCTCGATAAAAATAGAAAAGAAAAGGAAGGGTGGGCAACTCAGATCTCAATCCACTAAAAAATCTACAAATCCTAGAGAGGCTGTAATGTTCAATCAAGCATGGTCGGGCAGATTGCCTTTCATTTCCTTTTCAGAACATTTGGCATAGAATAAAAGAATCCCAATTAATCGGTTATAGACTTCCAGCAGAAAAGAATATGGTGACTTTTCATTTCGAAGATGAGGTGTGAGCACAGATTGACAGCTTAGTGAGAATCTGACATTGCTTTCAATTTTTCCTGTCACTGCCAAATCCCAAAGAATATCAAAAGAAAGCAAGAGATGCCCTCCTCTTTTCCTGTAATTCTGTCCGATTGATTTCCTGCTACTGGTTTTAAGTACAAATATGAACACATGAGACCTTGTAAAGGCAAAGGAGAAGAAAAACTAAAGAAAGAAAAAGAAATCTGATAGCCCTAGCCCCTAGTAACTACTACACATCAATTCTTGCCTCTATCCAATGCAACGAATTGGGTTCTTGATTTTCTTTCCCGTTCCTTTTCTATTTACCTTTCACTCTTCCCGGAAATTTTTTTGGAAGTCTAAACCATTAAAGCCTCGACACTAGCCTTCTTCGGTGTTTGACACACAGGACAAGAATCAAGAAAAGCCTCACAAACTTCACATGAACAGAGGTGCCTGCAGGGAAGGAACAAGATACACGAGTTCCTAGAATTGCATCCTTTGCATACCATAACCATCTTTCTCGCTATGTCATCGGCGGCGTCAAGAAACCCCTCCTCTGCTCTGCCACTGACATCACAGCAGGACTCTGCATCCTCTTCACCATTGTTAAAGCAACCAGATGCATTTTCTCTCAGTTGTTCAATTGTGTTGCTGAGAGAAATCACCATGGCTTCATTTTCTTGAGCCATTCTTTGCCATGTTTGATTCTCAAACTCTAATTTCTTCAAGAACTCTTCAAGCTCCTCTGTTCTTTTAGCTGCCAGTGCTATTACTTCATCCTTCTGTTTCAATATAGGCAGGGCCTTCGATTCTAATTTCTTTAACAACAACCCAAGCTGCTGCCTTTTTTGCTCTTGTAACACCAATCTAAGTTTCTCATTCTGTTTTCAGAAGAAAAGAGGTCTTTTAAGCAAATATAAAAACACACACAAAAAAAAAAAAAAGATTGGTATTTTGCCAAACCTGCAGTCTAATATAGTGATCAATCTCTTGTCTTTGCTTCTCGTCATAGGAGGCCAAGGTACCCATTGAAAGATGACTAGTGCTGCAGTTATTTTTCGAAGCAGAAACGAGAGAATTATCAAAGAAAAGACTTGGATTCCTTTGAAGCTGGTAATTCTGTAACTGGTGCATGTTACATTGCTGCGGCTGCATCTGCTGCTGCTGTTTCTGTTGCTGAACAACGAAGTACTGATTTAAACCTCCACATCCATAATCCATCCAATCTTGTTGTGACCCTCCACAAAACGGAAACTGTGCTTCTATTGCCATTCTTTCAGTAACCAAAAAAACCAATCTTGATCCTTATCAAATCCCAGAAACCAGATAGTACAGAGTTCTTGAAATAAAACTGGATTCCTGGAAGGCAGGACTTGAATTTCTCCCTGATCTCTGATATGTGACAACAAGGGACAGAAAATTAAGTGGAGGGGTTGAATATATATATAGGACGTGATGTGTGATAATAATGGAGAGATGTGATAAAAGCAACTGCTATGACTTTGAAAAAAAAGGGGAAAGAGACTGTCTAGGATACTAATTTTTCCTTTTCCATGTAAGCTCTACCTCTACTTTTATACGCATACAAATGTATTATCATTGCTAAACGACAGTTCAAGAATTCCATAAAAAAAAAAAAAAGCGTTCATTAAAGAAACGACGTACACATGCAGATTTTGTGACTAAACTATCGGGTCAGAGATTTCAGAGGGGTGTTTGTTTGGCTTTGAATAAATATAGAGAAGAAAAGAAGGGGTGTGGGGGCAAGAAATAATAGAAAATTCAATCTCTGAATAGGTCAGTTTTTACTGTAGAGAGATAAGGGGGGAGGATCAGAGAGAATTGTCAGCTCGATCATTTGGAAAGCCTGAAGAGTAGGATTATTTATTTGCCTTTTTGGACTGTAAATCCTTGCCACCTCATTTCTCTTTTGGGGGAGACATGACTTGCAGGTATTTTTGGCTTTGATTTGGGCAGGATCTTCAAGTATTTCCGAGCTGTTGAATCATATTCTTTAGACAGATGGTAATCACATTAGATTTGATGCAGTTTAATTCAGGAAATACTTGAAAAAGGTCATTTTAATGGAGGTTTTCTTCTTCCTCCTCCTCCTTTTTCACTGACAGCAAATTAGGAGCTCTACCTCCTGTAGTTTTGGTCATGGAACCATTTGTTTTTCGTACCAGGGTAATTCTCCATTTTAAACACTTAAGAGCAAAGCAAAACCCTAATTAGATTTTTGATAAAGGGTTGATCATTCCATGTGACAACCCATCTCTTTTACTGCTTGTAATGCCAAAAGGATAACGAGGGCTTGCGTGTCTCCCACGACCGTGTCCACAGATTTCCCTTTCTTTGCCCTCCCTGTCGCATGACCACTCCAAGAAAGTACAAGCGCTTGAAACTACAAATCAATCCCACAACTATATAGTTGGTTTAAAATCGAATCTCTATTGGTGCTACTTCTCATCGTGAGGGATCCAATTGAGATCTTTCACACAGAAAAAGGACTGGTTTGAGTTTTATTTCTCTTTTATCTTAACTAGATAGAGGATTGTTCCGAACGTTATATAATCTTTGATTGTAGGATAAGATCTCTTAATAAAACTCTGAGAGATTATTGCTTGAACCTCGCACCAATATCACATTAAAGGAATAATTAAGCAATTTAATTCAGTATTTATTGGCCCAAAGTATATTTATTAAGGTATTTGATACCTTTGAGAATTGAATTCCCGTCAGAGATTCGAGTGTTTCGGCTCCAGCTTAGAAGCAACAAACTAAATTTTGTGACCTGCCCTTCGAGTCATTAACGTTAATTAGTTTATTTAAGATAAGACGTTGAGATTTTTCCCAATTAGTGAATTTTCTTATCCATGATACTCTCACTTCGAAGATGATCTCGAGCAAAGGAGGGAGATCAAAATTCAGAACAGCAAGCCCATAACCCCAGCACGGAATCAGGAATCCATGTGCAAAATTCCATGATCTGCATGTAAGGTGTGGTGTTTTTTTTTTTTATTATTATTATTATTTAAATGAGGGCTTAACAGCTGAAGGCTTAAATCGAACTATGTAACATAGATTTGATCATGTAGTAATACAAAATCAAATAGAATTCAAAAAAACAAAAGAAATCATGAACAGTTCATTCATATCTGACCAGTAGGGTCTTGCTAAGGTGTGGTTTTGAGATTGGTTAGCTAAACTGCTAAAGACCTTGTCGTTGAAGGCTTGCGTGTTTCGCATCGATTCAAATTCGATTAAACAAAACCATGCAAATTTCCATCCTTATCCGATTGATTTTGGACTCGTTATATGCAAAAGCTTAGCCAACGCGTCAAATGGGTTAATGAGAGCCACTTTGAACAGTAACCATGGATCCTAAATCACGGAAATAAGTCCATGTCAACAAGATTCTGAAGATCTACAGGTACTGGGAAAATTATAAAATCCACTCCACAGTTTCCCATGTCTTTCTTTAATGGTTACATTGCAACACCAATACTGAAAAGGGTCGTCATCTTTTTTCCTGGAAACACTGTTTTCATTTGCACTTGACAAGAAGTTGATAGGAACACACGGGAAAACAAAGCATGAATAGAGAGCGTGGGCCCATGTGCTGCCCACCTACCATGATTCAAGTGACTCACCCTCCTTGCCTGGAAGCTCCTGTGGAACCAACGGTGCAAACCATGTGAGTTTGTGAAAGCATCAACTCACCACCACCACCTTCATTGACTAGGCATCGCTGTGGTCTTATTTAAGATTTTACAATGGTGGGGAGAGCAAAAATCCAAAGCCCGTGTCTCGTATTTGCTGCAAATTTCCGCTACACGCCTTGTCAGCTACGTTCTACTATTTGTTTTTTTCTTTTTTGCCGAAGTGAAATGGATGCACTTGCGTCTCGGGGTCTTAGTTCCAATAATAAGGCAACCCACACGAGGTTTTGTTTCATATATTGTTTTAGTGGGGTTCAGAGAAACGTGCAGAAATCTCTAGTTGCTCTTGATCTCTCTCTATTGTTATGATGATTCGCCATTTTTTACTTTAGAAAAACATGCTTATTGATGCTCAGGTGCCCTTAGAAAACCCTAATCATCATCATTTTATGTGATTTCACTATTCCATTGACGTGTTGCCACTTGTAAGGAACACGCCATGACCTTTAGCGTGTAAACATGTGCTTCCTGTGCATGATTAAAGAGGGAATCAACCGTCTAAACCCCGTGATTAAGCAATTTCTCTAATTTCAGCTGTGTATTTATCCACCAAATTAAGTGATTTGGAGCATGACTTTAGGTCTCAGGATCACTGTAAACACTTTAGTGGTTGCTATGAGTAGTGAGACACGAAATATCCCTCTCCTTCTTTGGATTCACAGACAAATATCTGCAGCCCAAAAGGAAACCTGTAGTGCTATCAATGATCAAAGAACTTGCGAGGCACGAATACATAATAATATTAACATACAAAAAACAGTGAATAAAACATTGTTTAGGGTATAAGAAAGGGATCCTTTCAAATGCTTTTATCAGCATACCAGTTAATTACCTGGTGATACCTGCAATTTCAATCATCCTAGATAGTGAAAAATTACATTCTTTTTTATGGTTTATGTTCATTCAGTTTGACCCCAGAAGAAAATCTGGGTTCTGCCTCTATATTATTTAGTTAATATACATGATAATGCCTTAATCTTTAGGCAATTATTTTCCTAATTGTGTTATGATTCCTGTAGAGATAGGATACAATTCAAACGTAATAATTGTCTTAATCCTAAAATATAATGCTAACATATTGTGTATTTCATCGTAAATACTGGTAAAATAATAAAATTAATAACAGCTTATTGTGAATATTATCAAATGAAATAAAATAATTTATTTTGATACTTATTATTTATACTTTCATAAAAACAACTTTATATCATATCATTTTTTTTATAGTCAACTTTATAATGAGAGTAAAAGCAACTCCCTTCAATCTTCATGATGCCAAATGGACCACCATAATTGACGTGCAATATAGTGGAAAAAGAAGGAGGAGGAGGAGGAGGAAGATAGAATTAGGGCTTTTGAATTTGCAAGTCTATGATTTTAAAATAAAACATAGAAAGAATGGTTCGAAACTAAAAACAAAATTATTTTTGTTTAATTTAATAGCTTTCGAGCTTAATTGTAAAATTAGTTTTGTAAAAAAATTTAATTAAATCTGAGCTTAATACAACTGTTAGAATATAAAATCAGAGCTATTTTTTTCACATCATTTGTTTCATTGGCCCAGATTATCTTGACTGAACCTTTTTAAATCCACATAATTCATAAATGCATTTGCAATGCGGTCAACATGAAGAACTCAACATGAAAACCCTTTTTTCTGTTCATCTATAATGATCAACAACCCCAGATGCCACCGTATAAATATAAGTAAAGGGCCTTCTTCCCTGAGAAATACTACTAGCAGCCATCTAGGGCATACATGGCAGTTTCCAGTTCTTGAAGAGAACTATTTTTTTGCACCGTGCCATAGTTTCAACGAAGCAAGTTCTTGCACACCGGCACTGATTGATCATCAGGTGCTGTCACGTCATTGATATTGAATCAAATATACTCTTATTCTTCTTCTTTTTTTCCACAATTATTAGCATGAACGATTACAAATCATGTTTTCCTTGAAGTTTCTTTCGAAGACTTTGAAAACCTAGCCACAAGGACACTTTACCTGCCGACCGAACTCGATCGTCCGATTTGTAAGACGGTTGAATATCATTAACCACGCCACATTAATTTAGTATACCAGGTCAAGTCACACTACCTTGTTTCTTCCTATTCTTAAATTTTTGCTATGATTATGTTCCTAGTTTCTGCCACCATCGTTCACACTCTGGTCCGTTGATTGTTCGTACCTGGTTAGGCTTTTGGAAGGGACCCGACAGATGTGTTCAGAAGGGAAATGTTATTTAATTGTCAAAATTTTAAAAAGCTAGCCAGGTGCATGGTCAGGCATTCTAATAATCAAAACGAAGACCCACCAAAAACAATCATAAAGACTGGCCTTGTACGACTGGTATGGGCGAGGCTGGCTAACTCTCCTGGTCAAAGGACCCCCTGGATCCACTTCCATGGGCACCATGGAGCCATAGGGGCTAGCCGGTTTGTCCATATATGTTCTTATACCATGCATGTACATGTTCATCAGAAACAACTGGCTCCGTTTTCTCAATTATTTCTCTGCTTATGGAACAGCACCAGAAGCCATAAAATACGTGGAAACATACACGAAGATGCAATCTATGATTCTGTATTATTGGCTGCTGTGATATTTAATTGAGCTAGGATCGGATCCACCTTGTAGTGGAGAGCCACCCCGCGGGGCATAATTAGGCATGCATCGCACATAAAATAAACTATTAATTGTGATATGTCAGAGATTCTAATACCAATAAAATAAACTATTTAAAACTTTACAGAATTAAGATGTATTTTTTATAAATAATCGTTTTTATATTACTGTGTGCCGTGAAGATTGAGTGTGCTCGAAATTCGAGTTTGAGATATTTTTACTGAACCTCTAAAATTACTATGACGTGGGATTTGTTTTTATACTCTGTATATCCTATCCTAATTACTTGATTAATTAATAGTTAAGATTGGAGATTAAGATTGTATTATATTTAAAACTAGAAATTCAAAGTAGACCGAATTAATTAATCTCAGTATTTCTCCTGTGCGTGGCAGCTAAAATTGCGCCACTCTCGGTTTGTCTTTTGATGCATGAAGAATCGTACCTTTAAGATACTTTAGTGGCCTCGGCAGGCATCTCGATCTTGAAATTGAACAAGTTGTTTGATAATTAAAACTAGGTTTTGTTCTTTAACAGCTAGGTCGACGGCTTCATCACGATGAGAGGATGGGGTGATCAAAATCAGCATCCTAGATGAAGCACGCCGTCTAGGTTTTCTCTTTGAGATGATTCTTAGAGTGCTGGCACGTTTGAAAAGATTAATTAATTGTCTCATGGTAGAGTTAAATATTCCAAAATATCTAGGGTTTTTTTTTAAAAAAAATGTAAATTATAAGTACCCTCAAATTCTTTCATCCAGTAAGGTTTTCATTGTTGCTCTTTTAGGGCTGTTAGTTTTTTTTATTAATATAGATATTCGAGTCAATTTATATGCATTTCAACTATTTATACAGACTCTGAAATTAATGATCATATAAATTTTTAATAATCATCATATTAATAATAATAGGATTCGAACTTGAAATCACAAAAGAAACAAACCCTTTTAATTCTAGGATGATTAACTATTCATGACTATTATTCCTGACTATTATTCCTGACTTGAAGCAAGTATATGATACTGGTCAATCAAATTAATTTATTTTTAAAAAATAAGAATTGAATTAATATCTTTTTCGAGGAAAAAAGATTCTAATCCGTTCAACACTCATCTATTTTTAATTTAATTCTGTAAAACCTGAATTTATCCGAACTTTATATCACCTCATAAGTAGCTAGGTCCGGTTTAATGAAAAAGAAACAGGTCATCATTGCATTACCTCTCGCTCGCTTCCATTATGGAGACTGCTATCTTTTTATATGAAAGAAAGAGCTGATTGGCTAATGTAGCCGGCGATTTCACGTTTTACGCGGTAGACCTGGACCGACACCCCAAGTTCATGTGAAGCTTGTCTCTGGCGAGACCCTCCCGGTGCTTTCTTTAAATTTTGGTCCATTTTCTCCACACCGATAGAGAAAGGAAAAGGAAAAAGAAAACGCTGTCAGGGCTTCTCGTGCGACTTTGACTCGTGGATTTCTCGTAGCCATCATTTTTGCTTTCTCTTGAAAGCAAAATCTGCGTTGCCAAGCCATCTTTGACCTGTTCTAGCTTCCGAGAAGCTGATCACTCCAGCCTGACCTTTCTATCATTGCTTAATAACAACAGAGCTTTGAATCTTGACCGGTCTTCATTTTCTAGGGCGTTCTGTCACGCTGCTGGATATGTGGGTTGAATTAAAGGTCGTTACGGGTCTTTCTATTTCTTGACATGTATATTTTTGAAACTCGTCACAAAAATTGTTAG
Organism: Salix dunnii; assembly: GCA_015731905.1. NCBI lineage: Eukaryota > Viridiplantae > Streptophyta > Magnoliopsida > Malpighiales > Salicaceae > Salix > Salix dunnii. Next base: position 9,000,416 of record CM027667.1, on the reverse strand, counting down.
GTAACGGGTTGTCATCCTGTGAATCAGCTTATTTTATTTTTATCTGGGTTTTTTAAAATGAATAAATATAAAATGATAATATAACTGTTATTTTAATACATTTTGTAGTCATTCCATCATATAGTATTATTGTATTCGTGTAAGTGCATGTGTATTATTAATAGAAACTTTGAAATATCTTTAATTTATATAATTTTTATATGAAACTAGATTAATAAATTTAATATTTGATTTATGAATTCAGGGCAAAAATAAAGTCCACGGGGTAAATATATTTTATATAAAAAATAAAATGGTATCATAGTTATAGGATTGTTATAGATTGTGCCAAAATATTATTTATGAAATTGATTTATCTTGGTTGATGTTTTCTCAAATATTATATATTTACTAGAGTGTATAGACTACTATATACTATATTCTTCTTTTTTTTATGAGATGAAATAATTATTCTTATAAGTTAAGGTTCAAGGAATACATAAAACTAATATAAATGTTTTTATATCATAAAACATGTATATTAAATTAATCCACATGAAAATTTGATGTGGAGAGATTGTCTATTTCTATGAAGGGACTCACGTGATGGTGTGCATGCGATCCTTGAATTTAAAATCATCAAGTTATCTTATATAAAAAAAACTTACATAATTTGACCATGTTATATGTATCTTAATTGATATAACAAAATGACATTTATTGGGTATGATACAAGCGATATAAAACTAGACCTTTTAACATGACAATCTCTCTCTTTTAAATAGGAATTTAGAAGATTTTTTACGAGCGACTCATGCGAATTGCAATTGAATATCGGATAACCGATGACTTGTGATTTATAATAACTCAACCTCTAAATGGTTATTAAGAGATGAAAGAGATCAAATCTTCGGGTAATAGATCATTAAATAACTCTAGATCTGTCTAAAGTAATCCCAAAGACTCCTTGAAAATTTATTTCATGGTTTTTATTACATGTATGATATTTATAAAAATCAATACCATTATCTCTGAACTCAACTAAAAGTTGAGCTGAAATATATATATATATATAGGTTTGATGAAGTATTATATCTAACATTCATAGACTTAGCTTAGCGAAGAACGAAAAGGCCATGAAAAATCCTTGAAGGGGACTTGTTTTTTTTTTTGACTCCCCAATGCATATCTAATCTTAAAACTACTCTCTAAAATATGTTCATATCTTATCTCAAGCGATACTCACTTAAGTATATAAGAATCTTCATATCTATTAAAAAGAGTTGTATCAAATATTAGTCATCGGTCACAGTTTTTATTATGGATTAAATCTGGACTATATTTGACTAGATTAATTATATTATACTGTATCAATATTTTATTTGATTTAACCAAATACTGAACTGTACTCTGTATTCCTATATTCCATACCAACTCATCGTGGCTGGCAAATTTAAACACCCACATGAATTTGGTGGGTAGAGGCCGATGGATACTCGAATGATCCGTTAAGTAGGGCATGAGTACTAAAAACTACAGTGATTTATCTGGGCTTGATCTCGGGCTTGTCACCCGTAGTTCCTGGTCTGGATCTAGCTTGATTAGTCCAAGTTGGGCCATATCTCCGAGCCCTTCAAACTATCCCTTTTGACCTTTCAAAAACCTTTTTTTATTATTCAATAGTCCCAGGATAACTTTTCTCCCAAGCCATCAATAAAAAATATTTTAAAAAACAGAGTCTCGCATCAGCCTTGTTTAAATGAACTCATTTCTTTCTTTAATATTTAATCTCAAGAAATTTTAAAAAAGGAACCGCTTTAATTATCTAATCATTGCGATGGGACTATGGATTTTCAACAAAACACGAGCGGTCCAGCCTGTAGATTTCTGAGCATACCCAAGATATCTCACTGGCTAATCTCATCATCAAAATCAAGCCACCGGCTCCCACCTCCACAAGAGACCCATCACTCAATCAACCCAGCAAAAAAAGAACCTCGGGTCCCACCCTCACCCGTTCACACCTGCAATGAACGACTTTCAAGTTTTTGAGCCGTTTGTGGGGTTGCCCTCTTAACTTGCGCCAAAATACAACGGGACCCACCTGGGGTCGGTTCATGGAAAGCAACAGCCAGATGGATTCTGTAACTGGCGACGTGTCAGGATCCAAGCGCGGTGACACCAGAACAAGAGAAGGATCCAACGACTGATATTTCCTTTCACGGAACGAGAAGAGACTGTCTGGAATGTGCGAGGTTGCCTATTTAAATGGAGGCCTCCCTCTTCACTGCCGTGTGCCTGCAAAAGATTTACTGTCATTACACCGTGAAACTTATTTGAGAAAATTCTGTCCTATAATTCCTCGTCTTTTCAATTCTCCCTGCCCTTGGAATTCCTTTTCTTTGTAACGATTCAGGGAAGATTATAAAGAAATGGGTGCTCTTGATCATTTGTCTGATCTCTTCGATTGCTCTGGTGGCGGCTCCAAGCACAAGAAACGCAAGGCTTTGCAGGTAATGCTGCAACTACTCTCTGCTCCTACTCTTTTATATTTACACACACACACACACACACACACACACACACACACACACACACACACACACTCTAATATTAGCTTCAGAAAGAAACTTTTTTTCTCGATAGAACAGGCAACCAGCGTGGATTCTTGAAATTTAGCTGGTTTCATAGTTAGAAGAACACACAAGCAAAGGCCTCCTTGTCTTTTCTACTGTGTACTCGGATCTTTCCTTCGATAATCTGATCTCTCTCGTGGATTTAGATTGATTTTTTGTCATTAAACGATGAGAGTATTCCTCAAGGTTTCCACACGCTAAAATGATCGTCTCACGAAAAAGTTCCCTTGGCAGTTAATTAGATTCAAACACGAAATAATAATAATGCTGCTGTGCTTATAGCGGTTGAACTTCGGTTGCATTTGTTTTTTAAAAAATATATTTCAAAATATTATTCTTTTATTTTTTCAACATTTATTTTTAGCATTATTATATCAAAGTATTTAAAATAATAATATTAATAATAATAAAAAAGATAAACATTATAGTCAAGCACCGCTTTTAAATGAGAAATTTGAGATTTAGATCTTAGTTGGTTTTCAAAAGAAAGGATATCATTTTAATAAAAATAACAAAACACGCCTGAAAATAACTTATTAGCCGAATAACTCTGTTTTTTTTCGATTTTTTTTAAATTAGTCCCTAGACTATTCATGACACTTATTGATTTGCCTATGCACCGAATAATAGATTGAATTTTTTAGGAAATGAGAAATGTTCATTATGTTCACAAGGACTGTTATCATAAAGTGAAAATGATTACTACCAAAAAGCAAGGGCATTTTGGTATTTTACAGATGAGGGGGGAATCCATGATAAATCTTTCTGATGTTGTGATTGATTTAATGTCATGACCAGACGGTGGAGGTGAAGGTCCGCATAGACTGTGAAGGGTGTGAGCGCAAGGTGACGAGAGCCCTAGAGGGGATGAAGGGTGTGAAGCAAGTGGTCGTGGAAAGAAAGGCAAACAAGGTGACAGTCGTTGGATACGTGGAACCGTCAAAGGTGGTTGCTCGCGTGGCACATCGGACGGGTAAGAAGGCAGAGCTGTGGCCATACGTGCCATATGATATGGTGGCGCACCCTTATGCCCCTGGGGTTTATGACAAAAAAGCCCCTTCCGGATACGTGAGAAATGCCGAGGACCCACAGGTGTCCCAACTAGCACGTGCGAGCTCTTTCGAAGTCAGATACACTACCGCTTTCAGTGATGAGAACGCCGCAGCTTGCGCTATCATGTGATGATCATGATTGTAATTAGATTTTTTTTGTGCTTTGATGCCAGGGAGGAGGGCATTTAGTTTTCCTTGTTTTGTAATTAGTACTTTATTTTTTCTTTGATTTTGTTTAAAAATTAAATATCTGTTTGCTTTGGTACATTATATGTACATTGTGAATATGATAATATTTTCCCAATGGCATCCCGTTATTTTTTCATAATTTGAAATGAAAAATGAAAAATCAAAAATACTTTAGCACCGCGAGAAACTGTAAACACTATATTTTTTAAGGAATTGTTTGCAAGAAACCAATAATTTGAAAAGATAAATTTTCAGTCGTAAACCCTGTCAAAGTCAATGGCTTGTGATACGTAAACCCTGTTAAAGTCAATGGCTTGTGGTCAAGGGGTGAGTCAAGTCTGTAGATGGAGTGGCTGTTTGGTATACATTAAAATAATACTTTTTATTTTTTTTAATATTTTTAATATCAGTATTTAAAAATTATTAAAAAATTTAATTTAAAATAAAAAATATAGTTTTAATTTTTTAAAAAACACATCCGAAAACTATTATTTGCTTGTTTTAACGGTTAGACGTGGCTGTCAAACTTGTTTGAGAGCTGTTTTTTTGGCGGGTATTAACTGTTTGACGAGGAGATTACTTGCTGGGATGATGGTAAATTTGATTTTTTTTCTCTTTTATCTGGGGGTTCATAAGCTGCGTATGCAGCCTCAAATCCACGATTATTTTATGATTCATGAGATAAAAGTTTTAAGTTTTTTATTTTGTTTCTTTTTGGGTACTGGGTGTTTGATAAAATAGCTAGCTGAATGTTGTTTTATTGAGTGTGGATGACAGGATATTTTTTTTAAAAAAAACAATTAATTACAAAGGGATTCTGGGTTTTCACTTTAGCGTGAGGAGTCCAGCCTGTAAATATTTTCTGTACACGCGTTTGGAATTATGTGGTGTATTTATTTATTTATTTATTGATAGCTTCAACCTCTAACTATCACATCCATTATTTCATCTGAAAATAAAGTGTGATTTCAATATATAATTTATATTATTTTTTTAATATATTTTTTCAAATAAAAGGGAAAAAACTTGAAATTTACATATATTTATATTATTTTGTTTTTAATTTTTTATTAAATAGAATAAAAATAAAAAATTTAAACTCATGATTAACAAAATTTTAAAATAAAAATTCATCTCATTTAAAAATTTAAATTAATAAATAAAATTTTAAAATATAATTTATATTATTTTTTAACACGAAAAGTCTACTTGTTATTTTCATCTATATGCAAAATATACGTGACTTACAAGTAAAACAAGAGCATAATTATAAGCTAAATGACTTATTGATGATTTAGAGATGTGGTTGAGGTTGTTTTTTATAATATTTTTTTTAAAAAAATATTATTTATCTTTTAAAAATTATTTTTAATATTAACACATGTAAAATACTAAAAAAAAAATTAATTAAAAATAAAAAATAAAAAATTCAATATTTTTTCAAAAATATTTTATAAACACAGTCACCTGCAAAATGAGATGCAGTGAATTTGTGATTGAAAACTCACTTTGTATAATCCAATTCCTCGAAAAGATTTTCCATGTAATGGAATATTAATTGCTTTCCATTCCCTGTGAATATTAGACATCTTGCCAAAATCCGATACCTAGGAGCAACTGCAGTGGTAAAGGCATCAGGAGAGCTATAAATAAAAAAAGAATTTTTTAGCTTGATTTGTGTAACTGTGGACACTACAGCGGAGAAGGCAAAAATGAAGGTAAAAATACCTTCCTCTCTCTGAGCTGCTATTTGTAGCAGCTCAGTAGAGAAAGTTAAAATCGTGGCCCCACCTTGGGGCCACCTTCTTTATATATATATATATATATATATATATATATATATATATTAGAAAATAATGTAATTATATAAAAAAAATATTTATTTTTATTTTTACTTAAAAAGAGAGTAAAAAGTTATATATAAAATTAATAATTATGTTGTTGGAGGGTTTTTTTAAAAAAATTATCTAATTATATAACTTACTCCTATTAATTGTATAATCAATGTAATATATATTAGAAAATAATATAATTATATCAAAAATATTTATTTTTATTTACAAATACCTTAACAAGAGAGTAAAAATTTATATATAAAATTAATAATTATATTGTTGGAGGTTTTTTTTAAAACAATTATTTAATTATATAACTTACTCCTATTAATTGTATAATCAATGACATAATTAAATTATATACAAAATAATTCCACTATATTTAAAATAATAAAAAATAGCTCTCCAAATGGCTTTTACCATTAAAACACACATCAATAAAAAAAATCATATATACACTATTCAAGAAACCATTTTAAATATTTATCTCTCCAAAATACCTTTTAAGTTGCCATAACACACTTCCGCAATTCAAGCGCGTACGTCAAATCTACCTCTGTCTGAGGTCATGGCATCATCGCTACAAGAGTTGACTCCTGGTCACAGTCACATTTTTACAGTAATCTGTACTTTGTTTTTTTCATATCAAAATAATATTTTAAAACATATTTATTTAATATATTTTTAAATTAAAAATATTTTAAAATATAACTACTCTATAGTCTAAAGTAATAAACAAGTTATCGAAACCACACTTATAGCTTGATATATGCAAACTTCTGGGAGCTGAAACACCGGAACCAGAACATAGCCTGATTCATCAATGTCGAACATTGAACTATACGAAATAATTTATATTTTGATATAAAATTGAATATAAAAAAATAAAAAATATATTGTTATTTTAAATAAGGTACTATCATTAAACTTGATAAAATAATTTATATTTAAAAACTTTCTATCGATTATTTACTTAACCTTAACCTTAACCTGGGTTTTAAATTATAGTGACAGTCTTATTGAGTGGAAAAGTTTGGAAAAAAGAGAGAGGCAAGTTCACCTCCAGCACATGGCATGGTTCTGAACTAAGTGGATTGAATTAATGTTTTTTATTGGACAATAAAAAATATAAAAATTAATAATAATGAAATTAAATGAAAATCCAACAGTAAATAACAAAACAAAACAATAAAATAGAGCCTGGACATGCTGGTGTGAGTGGTGGCCGGGTCTATTATATATATATAAAAAATCATTTGCATGAGCTAATAAAATATAATTCTCTGTTGATATAAACAATTAAGCTAAAATTATGTAATTAAGCTATGTTTGCCACTATATTTTAAATATATTTTTAAAATAAATAAATATTATATATTTTGATGGAAAACTTCATGGCTAAGGAAAATATCGGAGCTCTACTAGATTAACTGACTGATCATGACACGTTTGAAACGGTAAATCGGGATGAAAGCTGTTACATCGTGGGCGAACCCACCTGGTGGGAGGGTGTGGCATCAAGTGTGACACGGGAGATAAGATGACGTAAATACACGCTGCTTTTTGCCAGCTACTAGAACCTCAATGGGCATTCATTTGCTGCTGCCATTCTGTCCATCTTTATATGATTATTTTTAATGTATTGTTGTCAAATAATAATAATATGTTTTCAAGTCAATATTTAATTTAAAAAATAATATTTTTATTACAAATCCAAACATAACACTGCGTATGAAAGGTAGCGTGTAGTTTATTTGAGTAACAGCGATGCTGCTATCATTTCATGGCGAACGACCTTGAATTCTTAACGTTGCTTCTGGTCGATTTTGAATTGTGTAGCTCATTGAACCAGCACGATTACGTGAACGTTATATTAAAATAATATTTTTTTAATATAATATTAGCACATGAAAATAATTTAAAAGTATGAAAAATATTTAAAATAAAATAAAAAATGAAAAAAAAAATATATTTTTTAAATTGATTTTGAAAAGGAACGGTACCTATATTCTATAAACAGATCTGGTTGAAGACAAGACAATAAAAAAAAAGGGAAACTGAGAGGTGCCCGGCGAGGTGATGTTTTTTGTTTGGTAAGAGCATCGATTAGTTATTGAATAGATTATTGTCCGTGATATATTACGGGCTAGTTCAAATTTTAATTTTAAATAAATTAAAAAAAAAACTAACAGACATCTGACACGGCTCTACCCAAGACGAAAAAAACATTTCACAGTAGACAAAATGCAACGGGACCCACCTGATGTCGGCATGTGGATAGCCACGAGCGAACAGCCATGATAGAATCTGAAACAGTAACTGGACACGTCTCAATAAAACAGAACAGTGACACCAAAAAAGAAAAAGATCCAACGACTGCTAGAAGCCAAGGAGACCCTCTTGCAAGGCTCTGCTTATTTAAATGGAGGACCAAGCCTTCACCTATACGTCTGTCAAAAACTTTACTAACATTTCACAGAGAGAAACTTGTTTAAGCCTTTTGGTGTCTTTCTGCGAATCAATTCTTTATATTTTCTATATTCTCTCTGCTTTTAAAGCTCCTCATCTTTTTGACGAATCAAGAAAAGTTATAAAGAAATGGGTGTACTTGATCACATGTCCGGTATCTTCGATTGCTCTCGTGGCAGTGCAAGGCACAGGAAACACAAGCAATTGCAGGTATGTAACATCGCCGCAACTCTTTCCTCGTACTCTTCTTCTTCTCTTACATATATAAGCTAAAGAGAGAAACGTTGTTTAGATAGAACAGGCAACGAGCATGAGTTCTTGAGATTCGGTTGGTTTCATAGGTAGAACTTATAAGCAATTGCAGGTATGTTTTGTTTGCCACAACTCTCTGATCTCAAACTTTTTTCATACATACATATATAGAAGCTAAAGAAAGAAACTTTGTCTTGACAGAACAAGCTACAAGCATGAGTCCTTGAAATTCAGCTGCTTTCATGGTTAGAAAATACAAGCAATTCGCTCGTAGTCTGGATAATCTGGCGTTGCCTTTTAAAATCCCTTAGCCAACCCAGGTCTCTCTCATGGTTCTGGACTCAGTGTTTGCTATTAAACGACAGATATTACCGAGGGTTTTTTTACACCAAAACCAACAGCTTCTTGAATCGCACTGAGAGGTTTTCTTATCGATCTGTATCCTTGTTAAACTCGGCTTCACTCAATGGATTGATATGGAAAACTTTAAACCGAACCGTAATCCAAGTTAGATTCTAAATAAAACCGGAAAAATACCGATTCCGGTTGATTCCATCCGAGTTCGGACAAGAAAAAAAATGAAATCATTTTAGTAGAAACAATTAGCTCATTTAACCCGATAGCAAGCATGTTGACTCGCCACTCTAATTACATATATAAACTTTTCCGCATCAATCCTTGTAGCCGATCTGAATCTGTGGCTGTGCCTTTGAACTGGAATTGGAATGAATTTTTGAAAAAAACCGAGAAGATGCTCACTCGCTGTCTGTTCTCTTTAGATGGAAAAGATCACAATCATAAAAGCAAGGGCATTTTGGTATCTTCCTCGTAAAATAGTTGTGGCATCCAAATGTTTCTGATATTTTTATGAGTTGCCATTGACACAAGATTCCTTGTGGCCCACCAATTGTTTCTGATTGTTTAAATTTGATGATCAGACGGTGCAGGTGAAGGTCCGCATAGACTGTGAGGGATGTGAGCGCAAAATTAGGAGATCACTGGAGGGAATGAAAGGTGTAAATCAGGTGGTTGTGGATAGAAAGGCAAACAAGGTGACAGTCGTTGGATATGTGGAGCCATCAAAGGTGATCGCTCGCGTGGCGCACCGGACAGGTAAGAAGGCAGAGTTATGGCCATACGTGCCGTACGATACGGTGGCCCACCCTTACACAGCCGGAGTTTATGACAAGAAAGCTCCTTCTGGGTACGTGAGAAATAACCAAGACCCACAGGTGGCCCAATTCGCACGTGCGAGCTCTTTTGAAGTTAGATACACTAATGCTTTCAGTGACGAGAACACTTCAGCTTGTGCTGTCATGTGATGATCTCGTGATTATAGCTAGCTTACTCCACTGCTTTGATTTCAAGGCTTTTAATTATGTTTTTCGTTTTCCTTGTATGCTGTAGTTTAAATATTTTTATTTTATTTTGCTATTGGTATCGTCAAGGAATTAAATATTTGCTTGCGCCAACACAATATGATGAACGTTCATTCGAAAGCCTAAAAGGTCGTGTATGATTATTGTTTTTACTTGAGATAGAATTAATCTAGTTTTTTTTTTAAATAAAAATAAAAAAAATATTATGAAATTGATACTTTAATAGAATTAATGTTGTAACTCAGTGTACGTGTATATCTTTGAAGAAATGCTTTTGCTTTCTTAGAAACAATAACATGGAAAAAATATAATCTGGAGCGGTGGACCGACTTAAAATATATTCATAATTAAAACATAGTCATTCAGTGACTTGTATAATCTACCGAGTCAACTCAATTCAACTTGAAAATAAAGGACATGAGATATTTTTATTTTTTTAGTTGCATGAAACGGACTTGGCTGGGATGCTAAAAACATGGGGTTTAATTTATATTTTTATTCTCAACTGGAAAATCTGCTTATATAGGTTTTGGATTCAAAGAATCTGCTGAGCTGGCTAATCAACTTGGGCATTGTCCAAGCTATCTGTAAGACTAATGTTCTGGTGATTATTTTTTTTTTTGTCGGATAATGCATACAATATATATATATATATACATATATATAATTTTTTATATTAATTTATAAAAACAACATTAAAATACTAAGAAAATAATTTTTAATTCAACAGCCCATAGGGAAGAAAAACTGAAACCCGGTAGTGAGTGTGTTCTTGTTAAGATCCCAGGTTTAACTTTTGTCGGGCACAAATAACTTAATTAATGGGGTCGTTGGACTTGAACAGAACTTTTAAATTAATTGTACTTTGTACATCCGGATCAGTCGGGTTTGATCCAGATACCTGATGTTAATAATAAAAACTTATGTTTAGCCTACATCTGTTTTCACATTTACAGCGGGAAACTAAAAGACGTTAAAACACCGAGTAACTGAACACGCATCTAGAGGGGGAACGAGAAGAAAACAATTTAGAGAGAAAACGAAAATGGCACCAGTGGAGGATGATCAGGATGTGGGCCAAGATCAACTTGATGAAGAATTCCCTGTATAGATGAAGAACACGCCTTTTCTCTATGATTTTGTCATTGCTCACCCTCTCGAGTGGCCATCTCTAACCGTCCAATGGGTACCACTCGCAACTCCACTGCCTCACTCAACCGACCCGTCGTCTTTTTCCGTTCACAAGCTGGTTCTTGGGACTCACACTTCTGATGATTCCCCCAGTCATCTCTTGATTGCTGTTGCTGTGCTGCCCACTTCGGTCGCCGAAGCCAGGATTGACAATAGTGGCACTTCTGCGAATTCTGTGATTCCTAAGGTGAGATTTGGCTTGCGGGGCTCTTTTTCGTGCGAGTATTAAGTATTTGGTGACATAAAATGTTGTTTTTTATTGTTGGGTATTTTGGGGGGCATAAGCTGCGTATGCGGCCTCAGGTCCACGATTTCTTTATGATTCACTTGGTCACATTTAATTATTTTTTAGTTTCTTTGTGGTTGTTAAGTGTTCGATAAAATAGCTAGTTGAATGTTGTTTTTGAGTGCGGTTCTTGGGGTTTTCAAGTATCATTTTCTTAATCTCCCGAGTCAAAATCTGGGCTGTAATTACAAAATGTGTTGTATTTTTACATGATATGCCTTTGATTGTTTGAACCCCTGCCATTTTTTTTTATTGATTTCAACTAATCCATCATCAACTGCTACTTCAGCATCTGTCTTCAAATAGTTTATACCAGGAGTATAAAAAACTTACAGCAAACCTCAAAAGTAGACATGATTTTCCGACATCAGAATCTCCAATAAGCAGAAGCTTGAACAAATAATCGCTGCAAAAAAAAAAATCAAAATCACATAGCTTTTTTTTCTTTTGGTTTAGTAAAATCGTAATACATGCCTTCTCGAAATCACCAATTTAAATCAATACCATTAGTTGTTACAAAAAGAAAAAAAATTGTCTTCTATCAATTTCCCAACTAAAATAAAAGTTGCAATCAATTCAATAAAACATTAGAAAGATGGGTCAACAGATATGAGTTCTAAGCACCTGGATCTAAATAATCAGAATCCATCCATGACTGTCACTCAACGGGGTGGAAGTCGAAGATGGAGAAACCCCCCTTGCTTGGTCTTCTTTCTTCGATTTGGGAGTATAAAACTCCTCGGGCTCAGTGCTCGTTTGGCTTTCGCCTGAGCAATGCCCCTCACCTTAAGAGAGGTTCCCACTGAAGTAAATGCAGACAGGGACGGCGAGCTTGATGTCCCGGAAGCTGGACCCATCATGTTAATAACTGAGTCCATCATACCAGAAAGAAGGCCTCCCTAAGAAAGTTATTGATGAGATTGAACAATTAATAAGAATCTTTCTTTGGAGTGGGATTGAAGGTGCCAAAGTAGCTTGGAAGCATGTGTTGTCCCAGGGAAGAAGGAGTTCTTTCAGTGGAAGTTGTAGGTGATAGATAGAGGAAAGCTAAATTTCTCACTATTGCCGAAGGTAGGTCAAATCAATGTATATACAAAATTCGATCTTCAGGGCAAGACATGAAGAAAGAGATTGAGTATGCAGAGTGTTGAGGGAGGGTGAGGGGGGGGGGGGCGCGGCTAGGTTTAGAATTTTAGCATAAAAGTTTAGATTTCTGTATTTATATTATAGTGTTAAATTGTGAACTGAAAGAGGGGGCGACAGGTATTAGAAAAAAAAAAACACATACACGCGTGAAGTACTGGAATAAATTGCAAGTCTACAGTGATTTTAGTCTTGATGAACAGTAGGTGTCCGAGCTCTTTTAGCTCTTTTACTAATATTTGCTTTCAATACTGCTGCGACATGCCTTCTTATTTTCAGTTTTCAATGAAATTGCTGAATGTGATTATTAAGTTATGAAGAGGGTGTTACTTTTTAGGCGTAACAAATAATTGAATGTGCTATATTTTTAGTTCAAGAACTGTTCTGCGAACATAAAGTTTTTTGCTGAATTTTTTGCAGAAATGTATCAATTGTCATTTGTGGCAAGTATTCTTTTGATGTCTGAATAAAAAATAAACATATAGCTGAAACTTTTTTTTTTTGGATTAATAGGTGGAAATTACACAGAAGATTCGTGTTGATGGAAAGGTGAACAGGGCATGAAGCATGCCACAAAATCGTGCTATTGTTGGTGCAAAGACTAGTGGTTGCGAGGTTTTATGTGTTTGATTCTACCAAACAGGCAGAGAGTAAACAGAAGGGATGTTGTGATCCGGATTTAAGGTTAACTGGCCATGATAAGGAAGGGTATGTACTGTCATGGAGTCCATTTAAGCAGGGTTATCTTGTGAGTGGTTCACATTATAATAGAATATGCTTGTGGGATGTTTCTGCCGTTGCTCAAGATAGAGTGCTTTGGTGCGTGGCGAGTTTATGAGGTAACCTCTGGACCTTTTCTCTCTCCCTTTTAACTAATGAAGTTAATCTTTGGAATCATGTTGTGTACTTAAATGGTTCCTTGTTGGAGTCGGAAATGCTTTTATAGGCCCATGAAAGTGTGGTTGAAGATGTGTCATGGCACTTGAAGAACGAAAATTTGTTTGGTTCTGTGGGGGATGATTGTCAATTAATTGTCTGGGACTGGCTCACAAATCAAATTCAACATTCTGTTAAAGCTCATGAGGAAGAGGTTAAGCAATCTTGCCTCAATTTTGTTTGTATGCTTGTTTTTCTCATGCGTGCATGTTTTATTGTTATGGGAATACCTGCCTGTCTACCTGTAGTAATATTAGCGACTTTCTTTTTGTGGCTTTGCTCGGGAAGCATTCTTTGTGATCTTTGAACTGTCTTTCTTTCTCATAACACTTTGTTTCTTGGTACCAGATTACAGGCATGGAGCTTAGCTTGGGTCTCTGGGAGAATTCTGCTGCAATTTCCGTTCTTGTAGTCAGCTATGTGAAGTGTAATGGAAAGAGTGAAGATTCTATAGCTGTTGCCCGTGCAGTTATCCAACACATTATTTTAGCAGCAAAATTCTTGACATGCTCGATGATTTAGACACGAAACCCTTAGCGGTGGCACTCTCACCTATCATACCTTCAATCATTGAACTGGTGAGTGTGGTCTGTGTAGTTTCACGCCCTGCCTCAATTGAAAATATCATATTTTTTACTTCTCATTAATCCCTCTCCCTGATTTTCTTTTCTTTTGCCTTTACTTTGCTTAAGGTCACTCCTAAGATGGAGAAGCTCGACTTGGAAGAAACCCCCCTTGACTTTGTGCACATCAGAAGATGAAAAACACAAGTTTTAGGTTAATGATTATTCAACCTAATCCTTATTTGATCTGGTTTCTCCCTCTTTCGACAGGAGACTTTTCTGTTGAGAAAACATAAAATCTAAAACGTCTCCGTTTCTGCTCCTGTCTCTGCCCAACAACTGCTAGTGTCTATCCTAAGTCCTTCAAATCAATTCTTTTGCAGGATATATTGCAAAGAATAGGAGACACGAGTGCATTCCGAATCTTACGATGGAAGAGATCTATTATCTCATGTAAGAGATGAAGCTGTCTCACTTGATTTCTTTAGTTAGCTCATTCACCTCCTCGTTCACTAAAACTCTCTGTTTTTATTCTTGCTTTGAAGTACTTTTTTATAATTATAATTTCAATATTGATTCAAGGAAGACAGTGGATGGAAGAACAATGGTTTTTGGTATAATTTCCAAGGAAAATGTATCAATGAAAAAATTATGGATATATTTATGGGATGATTGGGAGTGATAACATCGCTCTTCAAAATGTTGTTTCGGTAATAATAATTATTTTTATTTTATTAAAAATTAATTTGAAAAAATAAAACTCAAATTCAAGCTTTTCTCAAAAAATATTTTTAATATGCAAAAAACAAACAAGATAATATGATTTGATGAGATTGTAAACCTTAGGAATTAGCATAAGAACATAAATTTATTGGTAAACCAAGGTATGCCATCCAATCGCAAAAATAAAATAATGGATGGCATTCAAGTTTTATCTAATGAATTTGTATCTCTAACAGAATAGTTATATGGGATGCTAAAATCTCTTTTAAAATTCTATTCATAATTTAAAATGCTAAATTATACTATTTAAAATATCCTAATGCTTTAGACATTGCAAGCACTGTTGGCTCTTTTTTTTTTTTTAATGTAGTACTTTACTTGCTAATGGCTTCGGAGATGCTTCTCTTAATTCTATTTTATAGAATTGCTTTTTTTTTTTTTTTTTTTTATAAATCCCATGTAATAAATAACTATGAAAAAATATTAGTGGAACTCTTTATGGGAAGGTCTTGGATTCAGATTCCCTCTTTTAATAATTGTAATTTTTTTTAAAAAAAACTTTTATGGGCCATAGAAGTGAGGCTACTTCTCTAGGGAGAAGGAATGAAGGTAAAAGGCTGGCCGTTTTGAGCTTAAGAACTAAAGGATACGACAAGACTATAATTTATAGAGAATAAATTAAAGTATATTGGAAGACAACTACGCATGACACCTAAGTTGATTAAAAAATATTTATTATAGTTGAATAAGAAATCACACATACAACCAGACATGGCCAGCCTGATATATATAAAAGCGCAGCAAGGCCTTATGGTGCTCTTCACGCAGCTTTTGGGGGAGAAAAAAAAAAAACAGATTGTGCTTCTACATGCGAGGGTGTAAGTAGCTGTGCTCAAATTGTGGGGTCAAGGAAGTGACATTGTGCAGCTATGATTTTTTGTGCTTATAAAATCTGCTGTAGAACAGTTGAACTAAACATTCAAGCGTGGGTAATAAAGATCTATTATTCTATATTCAAATAGCCATCCATCAAAATTGTTAGTTTTCTGATCCTCTTTCAGTTTGTAACACATACTCACAGAAATAGCTTACCCTACTGCTCACTGTTTGGTCCTATTCAAGGGTGATCCAAGAACAACACCAGATGAATTCTATGAATACTTTACACTTGGATAGTAACCAAAGCGAATGGATGAAAAGCCGGTGGCATCAGTTATTCGTTGAACTTTTATCAGATCTTTGTGTTTTACTAAAACACAAAATTAATTCTGATGGTTTACGGTTGGTGATGCTCAACTTCATTCATCCAGAGATATGCACATATAAATTCTAATTTCCTTCCTTCCATGACAAAAACTATAAAAAATAAAATCCAGTGAAGCGAAGCAATCTAGTTGGTCCAAAACTGCTTTCAATACGTAACTTTTTGCGTGTCTCCCTAGACAAAATGAGCATCAGCAGCAAAGACCACACTAACTAGTGACGGAAGTTGAAAGGGGTAAATCCAACTACCCTTAAGGATCTCATGCTCCACCCCGCCAATTCCTTACAAAAGGGTGCATAAATAAGAAGATAAGCAGCTTTCAACATTGAATTGACAGCCTTTTCACTCTCACATACTGTTTCTACTTCAACAACTCCCGTAACACAGAATCCTCTTTTCCCTTGTTGCCAACAAGTACCAAGGTACGAAACAATAATGAATTTGGAAAGATGAATCTCACCATCCCTTGCTGTTCCTGTCTCAGTCATGGCAAGCAGTCTGAGCGCAAATTTCACAATTCACAGGATGCTCGCATCGATTACAAACAGCAAATTGTTTGATTCACTAATGAAACGTCATACACGTTCCCACCTTACCAAATTCTGTAATTCAGCAATAAAGAAATCATACTGCTTGAGAATGTAAAAATTCTTAAACAAACTGCCAAAACTTGTAAACAGACAGAAGAAAGGGACCGTATCAGCAATATCATCAAACAACGCCACTCCTACTTGTTAAGGTCATATAAAGAATACGGTTGAATTAAAGCTTTGTAAATATAAGTTGAGCTTCATAGAAAACCATAGGTCGGTCTCTGCTCATAAGTTCTACTAGCAAAAGACCCATCAAGTCTCCATTTTACAAAGGATTTTTTCAACCAATTTCATAAACTAACCAAACATCAGCTAGGCAACTTCAGCAGAGTAACCCAACACCTAGATGAAGAAATGAAAAGGGAAAAGAATTAAAAACTAACCAAACCCAACAATGCATATTGATGAAGCTGACGCTGCCACTCAACAGAAGTACTTAGCGGAAGCACATGCATCGTCAGCGAAATGGCTGACCTTAATTTGACAGTTCTTCAACTTACTGTTGCTTCACAAGCCCCTCCTAACAGGATAAAAACACCAAAATTAGTCACAAAATCCAAATTTGGTTCATTGCGACTACAAGAAGACATCAGCAGTGTAGCCCATACCATTTGGGATCGTTTTCATATAGCTGGCAAATACCATTTAATACACAAGATCACACCTCTCTCCAGTTTGGGATCATTTTTCCAGGTAACATACAACATGAATGAAATGACTTTCTGAGATGAAACGAGAGCAAGTTCCTAATGCAAACTTTCCATGAAAGGCCTTGCTTGTATCCTTTTAACATTCACTTCATTCTGTATATGCAATCAAAGTCTTTTATCACAGGGATGCATGCTTTATAGTTGCACAGTAAGCAAAACACAGCAAGTGCGTGACCTAATTTCCAGAACTCATCCCACTACGGTTTAAAATATCAAGGCAAACAACAAGTATAAGAACAAGTTCTTAAAAAAATAGATCAAACCAATTATACTCAAGCTGATTGTAAATCAATCAGCTCATCCCCCATCCACAGTTCAATTAGAAACAAAATGTAATGAACAGTGAGTTTCACCTTTCCTCTTGTTTGCACTGGAAGAATTGCCATTCATTTCTACATTCCCAATGCTACACCCAGGTAAGTCTCTCATTCCTGAATTCTGATGCTCCATACACTGAAGGTTCTCAAACTCACAACTGATCAACCCTTGTCCATTCAATGCTTCACCTTTGCCATCCAACCCAGGATGCTGGCAATAAACCTGATCATCACAGCGTATATTACATGGATTCCTCACAAGAGCACCAGGAAAATTGGTCAAATTCACATTATTAGCTGATTTCTGATATGGAAAAGATCCAATCTCCCCTTCAATTCTCCCCCTGATGTCTACAAGCAGACACTTGAGCCTTGCAACCTCTGCCTCCAATGAAGCCTGTCCTTGCAGTCTCTTCAGTAACTGTTGGTTCAAAGCTCGCAAATGCTTAACTTCATCCTCCAAGGAGGCAGCCTTTGCCTTCTTCTTCTCCCTATACTTTCGGACAGCCTCCCTATTGCCCAATGGCCGTTTCTTTGACCTTTTCTCAGTGGACTCTGCAGTGTCTTCGCTCTCAACCTTGTCCTCAGAAGAAGGCAAAAGTTTTGTATGTGCATGAAAGCAAACGTGTGTGTGAGGATTATCAGGACCAGGAGGATTGCATGTGTGTGTATGTGTACAAGCATGAGGAGTATCCTTCAGTAGCTCATCCAAGAAACCATAAGAGCAACTGCTAGGAAGATCATCCATATTCGGACTCAAAAACAATTCTTGGTTTGAATACTCTAACTCTCCATCGTCCATTGTAGCACAAATTTGCCAAACAAAAGAAAGGCAAATCCAAAATTCGATGAAGCAAGTACAAATTCGAAATTTTGATGCTGACCGAGATGATAATTTCACTCGAATCCTATCTTTAACCAGAATTTAGTAGCACCCAGATGAGAAATATGTGAGCACAAAAATGCACTCATAAGCTGCAAAAGATGGGTTTTAATTAAGCAACCCGGCAAATCAACCAAAACCAAAACCCAAACACCAAATGCTAAAATATCACAAATTCAACTAATTCAATCAAAACCCCGATAGCAATAAGAAAAACTCGATCAATGGAATAATTATTAAAAACAAACAAAGATTTACCAAGAAAATTAAATCAAAAGCAGAGAAATTAAGAAAATACCTCGACAAAACTAATGTTTATGAGGCAACGACCGATAGAGAGAGCTTGATGTATAAAGAACAGTCAAGACAGAATCCAAGAAGAATCATAATCATGAAAAAACCCTAAACACCAGGTGGCAGTTCCTAGAAAATAACAATAAAGAAAACTAAAAAAGAGACTAATAAAGCTAAATAAATTAAATATGAGCGTACCAGAGAAGATGAATTTGGTTCTTATTCCATGAAAAGACTGAAAGAGAACGAACGCAAAGGTCTCTCTTTTAATTAGCGTTTAGTCGAGAAAGAAAACTAACAGGTCTCCTTAGCTGTCAATTTATAGGTACTTGAGGACCAGTACGTAGATTACAGAAATATGGAGATATTGGACGGTTGATTTTGTTTTATGGTGGGGAGACATTTAGTGTGGTCCATCGTATGTGAGAATTATCTTTTTCTCTAAATCATGACCACAAGGACTTAAATCATGGAGCCCAATATTATTAATTAATTGATTGATTGATCGGTGGCTTATAAAAACACATCCCCTGAATTACTTTTGTTAATTAAAAATATTTTTTTTCATCATTCATGAAAATTCCAAAATAATTAAGCTGTTGAATTAAAATCTAAATAAACAATAATTACGAGCCTTTTTTTATCCAAAAAAATGTTTTTCTTTTAAAAAATATATTTAAAATTTTTTAGATTATCTTGACGTATAAAAATAACTTTAAAAAATTATTATAATAATTTTCTAAATAAAAAAATACTTTAAAATCAATTATCACTACACTCCTCATCCTCATGTCATCTTTTTATTTGTTTTCAGAAAGATAAATATTATAAGAAGAACGGGTTATGGTTATCTTGAGAAATTCCGTGTATTATTGCATTTTGTTATATATATATATATATATCCCATGTCAACGCTAACTTGATTTCATAGCAATAATTACAGCCTGAGAATGAAGTCTTCTTTATTTTAATTATTTACCAATTCATTACCAGCGATTTGATTTGTTGCCAGCAAAGATTACAATTCTTTATGAATAATTTAAAAATCGCAACCCATATCAGTTTAGTATTTTCAAATGAATTTAATATTTATATTGAACATTAGCTTTAAATTATTATCAAAAAATAAATTCATAAATAAATGATTCCGAGGCCATAGATAAACAACAACAACTACAATATAATAATAATAATAATAATAATAATAATGAAACATTTAATAAAAAGAAACAGAAGGACTGTCCTGCCAGCCCAAAGAAGCCACTTGTCCATATCCAGCCCATTAAAATAAATAAATGAAATTAAACGTCTAAATTTGACCCAACTAAAAAGTTGTATTTAGTTTCTGTATAAAAATATGATTAAAATTATTTTTTATTTAAAAATATATTAAAATAATATTTTTTATAATTTAAAAAATTATTTTTAATATCAGCACATGAAAATAATTTAAAAACATTAAAAAATTATAATTTAAAGTAAAAGATAAGATAAAATATTTTCAACTTTTTTTAAAAACGCTTTTTAAAAGTATTCCCTGACACCCTCTCACTTTTATTCTCAACTCGGGTCAGGTCTAAAATAAAAAAATCAAATTTGACATGGCAAATTAACCTTTGATTTACTTTTTATTTTATTTAAAAAAAACTATTTTGTTTTGACTTTAATTATTTTATTAATTTGAATTAACTCAAATTAACTTACCAGTGATCCAAATCTAAACATTGCACAAGGTTTATTCTTGTGCTGAGTTCAATAGCTACAAATTATCTGCTTATTTTGATTTATGACCAGCCAATTTATAAAAAAACCATTGTGGATTTCTGATGATTTTTGGAATTGAAGGTTTGTGATAGAGAATACAATCACTGAGTAGATTATTGTTATTCTTGATGAACAACTTCATCTACAGTATTTGCAATTTTTCTTTTAAATTGTAGGATTAAAACCCTGAAAGCGTGGATTCTAATATAGAGATAGCTTGATGTCTCTTAATCTCAAGCTCTTACTTCTAACCAATAGTTAGACAAATTAGTAGTATATCAACGAAAGTCAAAAACTATTTGAGTTTCCAAGAAACTGCATACCCTGAACACGTTTTACTTCTAAGCTTGATAATTTACGTCAAATAACAGAAAATAAATTGTGGCTTTATCACAGTTTTGCTAGTTTTGTGGTTTTTAGACGGCATATCTTAGTGCTTCGTGTTTTAGAGTTTGTTTTAATAGTTGCAGTAACACCATGTCAAGGTGTATACGGTTCCCTCCTCCAGGTTATGTGTGGAATGGAGTGAAAGGGGAAGCCTTGATAGAGTTGATCAAGGTTGGTTACTGATTCTTGACTTGTTCAGTTACAAGCTAGACCCTGAATCTTGATGGGTTCTCGTTATCATCATTTATTAGGTATGGCGTCATTTTGACCTGTAATTTTGTGACAACGTTACCTGTATAGGAAGAACAAGTGGGGTTTGAAGAGATTAGAGAAGGTGACCGCTTAGTTGTGATTTCGTTCTTGATAACTTGGTTTCAGGTTTTTTGGACCGAAATTAAGTTTATGCTGATTGTTTGGCGGTTTAGGGAATTGATAAAAGATAAAAGTTAGTAATTAGATGTCCTTATCTTCATTAGTTCAACTCGAAAGAACTTGTAAGTTTCAACTATCTTAAACTTTGAATTTTCCTTGCTTGTTCAAATCCACAAGCTGTTGAAGTACTTTGACTAGTATGAAACTATGCACAAGAGTTGAATATACTTGGTTCTGAAAATTTTCAGATGAAGTTGAGGTTTTCTCATTGACAAGTAAGCTGAAATTATAGCGCTTGTATAGAAATTCATTTTTTCTCAATTCTTAATTTCCTCTGAATTTGCTTGATATTGCTTTCGAGTTATGGCATCTTCGTGTAAGTCAGTTTCTCAAGTTTAGTGCTGACCTTCTCCATTTTAAAGGTCAGGAAAGAAAAGGCCGAGGTTGAGAAGCAAAGGAAGAAAGAAGAGAAGAAGAAAAAGAAGAAGAGGCGAAAAAAGGAGGAGGAAGGATCGGAGGGGGGAGAGGTAGAAAAGAAGAGGCATAATCATCACAGAAGGCTGGTGCGGCACCGGAGCGAGGATGACGACGAAAGCAGCTACTATCAAGCGAAAAATGAACATGAATTTCGAAGAACAGAGAGGACAGGTCTTACTGAAGAGCTCGAGCAGCCTTCAATATTAGACAGCTTATGTGACTCTTTTGGTACCAGCCACAGTGACAGGAGGAAAGGGCCTGAAAGGTGCCATAAGTATGGTGAGTTCATTTCCATTTGCTACTCTTTCTGGATGTTTATATGTGTTTGTTCCTGATACGTGCCTTCTGTGTTTGCTAATAAAGGGAGCGTTTTTTGGATTGATATTCGATTGCAAGGGCATGAGGATCGAGAACTGGAGTTTGGTAAACCAGTGTGGTCTATTACAGCAACGGATTTTCTTGTCCAAGAGAAATCTGAATTTCCCAAAAGCTGCACCAGAGAGCAGTTCTTTTCTACCTGCAGTGAGTCCACAAGCAATGCCTTTGAATCGGATAGACCCGGTGTTGAGTTGTGCCATTCATGCTCTTAAACTGAGCTCGTAAGAGATAAAAAGGCTGGATCGGCTCTTGTATCCCAATACCCCGGAAGTGAATTGCAGCATACAGAATTAAACTTGAGGGAGTTAGTTGTGAATTGGATTCCCCTTCCCATGAAGAGTGAGAACCCAGAATTTGATAACCTAGGCTGGCTCTGCGAGACGAAGCCCGAGAGACTTCCTAGAAATGATTACACTAAAATCTATAGAGCTGGAACTGATAGATTGTCTCATCTAATTTCTTCTCTATACCCAACAGCTCAGTATCTGTCCCAAGCTGAGATATATGCCTTACCATTTGCAATACCATTCTAAAACTGTCAGCTAAATCAGTGCATCTTTATCGTCTGTGTAAATAAATTTGTGTTAGTAAGCCTCTCGTATTTGTATACCCAGCTTTCCTATGATCAAAATGTGATTATCTGTTTTTCTATTCGCTACTCAGTAGGATCCCCGTTACTTGAGAATTCATCATAACACAAGCTTGTGTAGGTTGAAGCCATTTTCTTTGTTCTTTCCTTTATTTTTTTGGAGAATCTAGATAGTCAAGCTATCACGAATTGTTGTTGCATTGTTTCTGCAGATTTTGATTCAGATAGAGCAAATGCCCTTGTCTGTTGGAAAAATTGCTATCTCCCAGTGTTTTTCCTGCAGTCTCAAAGATTCAGAAAACAAGCTCTTGATTGGCTTGAACCTTAATCCTCACTCATTATCACTTTAAACAAGAATTTACAAGTCTTCATCTACAAAACACCTCGCTGCAGGGCGTAACCCTTAACTGTACAGACTCAAGGTCACAAGCTCTATTTACACAATCATGTGACAACCTAGGCTCTGAAACAGGTAGTCAAGATTATTAAATAGAGTGCAAAGTACACTAATTGAGGCTTGATGATCGGCTCCACCTATCTTTAATATACTCCTCCATAGAAGGATTATTTCCATGCTCCCAACTACTAAATGATGTGCAATGATAATCAACATCAAGCAATGCAAGACTTAAATGTGACTCTGCACTAGAGTTTGGATAAACTTCATCATCACTATCCTGGTTTTCTGGATCCTGAAGATCCTTGTTTTGAAGCTTCACCCACTTTTCCAGCTCGTTATCTCCTCTTAGGAGCTTCAGTATCTGAAAGAAAAAGAAAATTAAGAAATCTACTATGACAACCAAACTAATTTCCGGAGAATCCAGCCGCAGGTTTAAATTTGTACCTCACTCATTTTTGGACGTAATCTAGCTGCTCGTGTAATGCAATGTGTTGCTGCAAGAACCATTCGTTGCATTTGAACCTCATCAAAGTTTCCATTCAAGTTTGGATCCACCAAGCCTATTGCATCCCCACTCTCTATTATTGGTTTTGCCTGAAACTCACACAATTTACTGTTATTGATACTCTTGATTGATAGAGATGTGGTATTTTGTAGTTGTGGTGACTTAAGAGATCTCTTACCCACATGACCAAACTCTCTTGGCTCTTGGTGTTATCAGAACTAATTGGTTTTCTTCCTGATAGCAATTCAAGTAGAACTACACCAAAAGCATAGACATCAATTTTGTCGCTGGTTTTCCCATACATGAAATACTCTGGAGCAAGATATCCGAATGTTCCAACAACATCCCCTTGAGTCACAAACGATGTAGTTGCCGGTCCCCATATTGCCAGCCCGAAATCGGATAACTGTCAAAGTAGAATAGAATAAGTCATGTCATAATTTTGTGAAGGTTTCCATTTTTGGCTACCGATAACTGCACGAGTCTCAGCGGAATACCTGTGGTTCGAATCCATCTGAGAGAAGAATGTTGGAAGACTTGACATCTCTATGGATAACAGGCCGAGAACATTCGGTGTGCAGGTAGTGTAGGGCTTCTGCAATTTTAACAGCTATATCGAATCTCAGTTCCCATGACAATGGAGATTTGTCTTTGCTCTTTCCTAACATAGTTTCACATCAGAGAAATGTTTCTTTCAAGCTTCACTAGTGAAGAAAAACATGTGCAGGTCGATAAGACTTACCATGTAAGTTTTCCTCTAAGCTTCCTTTAGATAAAAAATCATAGACGTGAATGAGGTCAGCATCTTTGATGCAGACATCAACAAGAGGTGTGATGTGCTTGTGGTTCAATGAGGAGATGATTTCAACTTCAAGAGCAAAATCCTTCATTGCTTTCTGGGACGATTTCTGAACCTTCACTGCCACTGGCTTTCCATCTGGAAGAATCCCCTTGTATACACTGCTACATCCCCCTTTTCCAATCAGATTTTCTATCAGAAAGATCAGAAATTTTTTGTCAGGCAAGAGAGGAAATTCAATTAGTCTAATTTCATGCGATTAATTCAGGGTAAGAACCTGAGTGAAAATTCGAAGTTGCGACTTGCAGAACTTTGTAGGATATGCCTGACAGAAAACTAGGTGAGCTTGCTTTTAGCAGAATACCCGAGCCATTTTCTAGTTCACCAAATGCAGAAGATCTTCTCCTATTGCTCTCTTCCAAGATGTTCCTTATCTCTCTTTCTTCTGCAGTTGAAACTCGAGGGGCTTGTTGAGAGGAGCGATCCGGTAAGCTCATGGCCCACTGTACTACAGACAGTTTCCTGGAGTGCAAATTCTGTGGAATGGCTGAATTTGCTCTTCGGAGGAGGGGCCAACCGGGTCTCTGATCCAAAATATCACCAGAAAAAAGTGAATTTGATCTCTTCTTACGTACACTTACAATGCTGCAAACTTCATCCTTTGATTCTCCGATCTCATCTCTTGATAGCAGTTCAAAACTAGATATTTCAGTATATGCTTCAGAATCGCCGAATTCAGATTGGATTTCTCTGAAACTTATTTTTTCATTTATATTTAGTTTTGGATCTCCACCGAGGCCTGACATACGAAAGCAACATCAGTTATTATCTTCTCAGGGTCTGCTAAATGGATTCTTATTTAAGGACAAAGTACCAAACCTGGTAGTTGATTGTTTTTGCACCTTCTAAACACAATTTTTCCATTGTAGATGGCCAGAATATCTGTGGTTGGACGCAGTCGCTTGGCGCAATACCTAGCAGTAGAAGCCCAGACCCTGAAAATGAAATCTATTTAGACTAAGCGGAAAAGAAGCATTAAACTATGTTTGATGCAGAACTTGCGTTTCTACCTGCCCCTACCTTAGAGCACCCTGGCTACTGATCCCCACAATTACGCCTACAGCAGCATAGTTCTTTGCCTCTCTAACCAGAGTTCTTCTAACCGAAATCCCTTTGGCTATCAGACCAGAGAGGCCAACCTAAAGCCAAAGCAAAAAAAAAAAAAAAATCATTTCATCTGCCATTTTTACTTTCCCACCTGAGGGCCAGGAAAAGTGCTATAAGGTTTTTGAATACAGACCTTCTTCATGGAACATAGACCATCATATACTTCTAAATAACTATCCAGCAAAGGCTTGTCTCTCAAAGCATGGCCTGCATCAACAACTCATGTTTCATCAAAATCATTAAAAATCACAATTTTTTAAAGAAAAACACCACTGAACTGCTGAAAGCATTACCAGAACTTGCACAAACATGAACAGCAATAACACAATCACCAGGTTCAGCAACCTTTACAATAGCCCAGCTAAGTAGTTCTCTGCTATGATTATCTATTCTTATCCCCACTATCACATTCCTCCTTTCGGTAGCCTTAGCTTCCAGCTCCGCAACTGTCATTTTTTCTTTTATTCTTGATTACTTACTTCCAAAACATCAAAGCATCCATGTATTTTTTCTTCCTCCTGGAGTCTCCAGAAATCCTGCAAATTTATTCTCTTTAACACCTTTTCCACGCCTTGAAACAATCGTTTCAGTCCATGCAAGAATTTACATGGCCATGCCCCACCACCATACTAGGCACTCACAGCTACCACATGAGAAATATAAATACAACCCATTAATATATAGATTCCACTTGAATAATCCAAACTCGAAAAAAAAAAAAAACTTTCTCATTACATTAATCCACATGCTAGCTCACCATGAGATAAAACTAGAAACATAAATACTCCAACAAGATCTTGAAAATACATATAAAAACAAAAGGTGAATCATACATCAGATAAACAAGAGAAGACAGCAAAATATTTCTGTACCCTTTATTATTGGTCAAGGCCTTTTTTTTTTTTTTGAAATTGCCGCCAAAAATCATCTCCCACTCACCTAATGAGACTTAAAAAATAACACACACATATTTTTCATAAACTAAACATGAGTGTTTTGGTGAAGATCGTTTATGCAAATGGGCTAATCTGAAAAAGAACAGGAAAAGGCAGCAAAGAACAAAAATGTAAACAAGTGAAATTTGGAGAAGAAAATGTTGGCAAGTATAGGGAAAAGTACTAGTCAAGAAAATTTATGTGTTCTAAAAGTAGAATTAAGAAAAATTATGGGAAGTGGTGTTATTTAAAAAAAAAAACAAGAACAAACAATAAACTATTTATATTTTCTTTATTACTAATAATTTAATTTTAGGTCGTTGGAAAATTGGCAAATTTCGCTGGAAATGCATGACATTGTAAATTCTTAACCACCTGCTGTCTCGGGTTGCAAGGTGGTGAGTAGAATCATCATTAATTCATCAAAATATTTTTGATCCAACTCGGCACCATTTGTTTTTGTGTTTCGAATTGTATTTGATTTTAAAAAATATTAAATTAATGTTTTTTTTTTACTTTCCAATAATTTTAATGTACTAACATAAAAAATTAAAAAGTATTATCGAAATATATTTATAAATAAAAAATATTTTTGAAACATGCTTGCTCCATAATTTAACCGAGCACAAAGCTCAATGGTGCATGAAAACTCGCTATTTTTGAAACATACTTGCTCCATAATTTAACCACGCACAAAGCTCAATGGTGCATGAAAACTAGCTCAAGGGGCAATCTCTTCTTCTTATTTTTTTTCCCCTCAAAATGATGGATCTGGTCTCCCATCGACAACCACTGTGGTTGATAATTCACAAAACAGTCATGGTTGATCGAGTCAAAGCATCTTTTCTAGGTAAGGGACACCTAAATTAGTTTGGTCATCGAATTATTAATATCATATGTATTAAAGTGATTTACAATTTTACATGTAAGTAACGTGGCCCATTTGCCATTTCATGTTCCACGTGACAATGGAATGAATGGTTTAAACAAATCTTAAAAATTATCAGCTTTTTAGGGTAATTTTTGTATCCAAGTCTTGACTTTGGTATTACTATATGTATACAATATATGGTATATGATGATTTTGTTATTAGTTAGGTCCTCATAAGTTTTTTAGTATTATAAGACATGGTCCGGCCTATAAATGAATCCACTAATCCAAAAAATAATTAAAATTTAAAGTAATTTGAGTTAACTCATTAATCCATGATTCAAATATTTCATCAAATTTAACCCAATTTCATGCAAAATTACATCTTTTGTTTATCTGAATCCATGTTTCTCTTTTAGCAATTCACATGATGAAATTCTATTTTTTTTAAATATATTTATAGATATAAATAAACGAGTAAAATTCTGATTATTCTAAATTTTAATAAAAAATATAAATCAACTCAAACTCAATATTTACTATATAAATTTGCAAATTATATTTTATTATGTCACGCGTAAACCGCGTATGAACGCTATTTCCGAAAACATTAAACACGCCATGCACGGACAACATGATGTAACATTGCCAAGATTGGTGCTTATCTAATTTTAACAACTAAAGCTAGTGCATTTCCTTGGACTGGCTCGCCTTCTCTCGTTGAATCTTGTCCATGGATTGTTATTAAAAGGCCGCAGACTCGTCTTAGTCAAGCCTGAAGGGATAGAATTTGGCGTGGGTAATGACGAAACAAGTGAGATAATTCGATCTTGAGGTTACTACTTTACTATATAGTTTAACGTTCTAACTACGACAAAAAAGGGTGACCTTGATCATTGACCCAAGATTGATTAATTTTCAAAGTCTTGTAAGCTTAGCTCATGATTTGGGCCTTGTGCTGGTTTATAGACTACTTGCTTTAA
This sequence comes from Salix dunnii, assembly GCA_015731905.1. Lineage (NCBI taxonomy): Eukaryota > Viridiplantae > Streptophyta > Magnoliopsida > Malpighiales > Salicaceae > Salix > Salix dunnii. The sequence goes on along the minus strand of CM027667.1, from coordinate 8,972,095 downwards.
TTTTCTTGAAAGACACAAATATTAGTGTCTTATACATCTAAGTATATTTATATTTAGCTTAAAAGACAATATATAGATTAAAACCAGCATTGTTATATACGTGTGCCAAAGGATAAATAATTTCATCGTCCTCTCTCAACTGCTAGCCAGAGATAACTTCTGTTTTTTTTTTGTTTTTTACGATAAACACAGGCAGGTGTAGGAGATACTGCTGTCCCGCAGTCGACTATAAGAAGTAAAGAAGAAAAACAACCTGGGATGTTTAAGAACTCCTCTAAAAAAAATGATCATCGACTTTAAGAACCAAAGATGGTCCCAGGTTTCGAAAGTCAAGCGCTAACAACTTGGCATAAGTTATTTTGCAGCCATGGTTTTTTGAGGAGTGGTTGGGTTTAATTCCCCAATGCTCATTGATTTTCTAAAGTCACGGTATGCCATTTTGGTTGGTCAAGTGTCTTTTCTGTAATTGTGTCTTTGGACAACAGCAAATCTACAGACGAATCAACGTCAATGGAGAATTTACAGGTGCCCCATTGACGTTTATTCGTCTGTAGATTTGCTGTTGTTACGCATATTACAAAAAACGTCAATGGGAAATTTGATGCAACACAAACGTTATACTGTTCTTCGACTATACAACTAACAATTATAACCTTCCTTGATTAGAAAAAAAGAAGACTCTCGTCTCGTTTTGAACCTGCGCACATGATCACAACAACAAGAAAGAAATTAATTGAATGAAATAGATTTTCTTAGAAGAAAATAATGGGATCATGACGTTGATTTCTTATGGAAAATGGTAATAAATAAGTAGAATCTCTCAGGGACGGTGGGTTTTTTGCTTTCTAACATGTATAGGGTTCGAGGAGTTCTGGTTTGGAGCCACGTAAAGAAACCATATGATAGCAGAATATCAATGGGGGTGATCAAGTCTGTGGCTGGCCTACGTTCTTCCTTTTCAAAAGGATTGATTGTTTATGATACACAAACCATCAGCTTTTTTGTAATCATGTACATGTTTGAGTGCACTTTCCATCAACTCTTCATGTGCTTCAATACTACACAGTATGGATCCCATCATCACTTGATCAGTGCTATTTTATTAAATTATCTGTTCATCACGGAAGCCTGTAAAGCTGCACGTAATAATATACACTGCATGCTGTGATTAGGTTCTCCAATGACAGGGAAAAAGAAATAACTGGTTCAAAGTTTCCATCGGTTGCCTCTGTATTATTGCAACTAGCAGTTATGCAGATCACTATAATAGTATTTGATGGATCAACTACCATGTTTTGGTAGGTATACGTGACAAGTAAAATAGTGTTGTAGAAGATATAATTAATATCGCTTGATTACAAGGAGATGATGAAGAAAAAAAACATATTTTATTGGAAAAACAAAAACAAATATATATTTCAGGATGATTTTTGAAAAAGATAGTGGAGAAATATATCATTTATCCCTACTGTCCCGTCTTTTTCCTGTTTAAAATGGTATCCAAACACTACCTACCCAAGAATATAATTAATATTTATATTACTATTGCGTAGCACAAATGTCTCAACTTTGGACCAGGTTGCTGATTTGCAAGAAATCAAAATTTGGTAACTTCAGAGTGATATCCTTGGTCTAATCAAGATCAGCCAAACGTGGAGTAATGGAATTGACTTGTGTGACCCCATCCCTACCGTTAAGAAGATAGATCCTACTGGTTAAAGACTAGCATGCTGATGGTGAGATCGTGTCAAATTACAATTGGTTAGGTTAGTTTTCTAGTGACATCGATTTATGCTTTCATTAATTTGAGTCTGTTATGATGTGATGCTAGCCTGCAGCGAATTTCTGGGATTAATTACTAGAGAAGTAAGTGTTTTATGGGCCACTGACTTGATACGATTCATGCCAATCATGTTTTCTTCTTTTTTCTTAAGCAAATTTCCATCTATTTTATTTTTTTAGATGTATTAATTATTATGTTAAAAATATATATAAAAAAAACATTAAAAAATAAAAATTAAATGTATTGTGAAAAGTATTTTCAATTGTGCGTGATTGGGATCTTTCTTGATTGTGCATTTATTTCTAAAAGGATTTCTTGATTGCAACCTTTCCTCATATTCAAAGAATAAAATGATTTACTAATAAACTAATCAACAACTCCATTAATTATGAAGAACATAACATGGACCTCAGGGCCTGTCCCATGACATACTTTTGAGTCCAGCTCTAGCAGTAGACTCATACTTGATTTTGTCGGCCTGGCACATATGGGCTACTTTAGGAGCAAGAGGATTGTCAGGGTCTGGATCTATAAGCAGTGAATCTTGCATGAATCCCAATAAATAATTCTGAATTATTTTAAAGATTAGTATTTTAAGCAATCGTAAAGTTTTCTTGGTTTAAGCATCTGGAAAACTGGATTGTTCATGTCTCTGTGATGTAACAGAACAGGAAATATTCAGGGTAACCTGTGATTTTGATAAGTTGATTCTTTGAAACGTTGCAATCCTGATGTCTAGCTGATTCACAGAAATGATATCTTGGTTTCAGCTTCTGAAAAAAGCTTTGAAGCAGATTGGTGTAAAGGGAACCACAGAATTTGATTCCCAAAATCCATTCAAAAGAAAAATGGATACCATATCCCTTCTTTCTTGTTCAGCTGATTTTGATCTGAGGTTTTGAAATCACCATTTGAAAGGCACATACTGCAGGAACAAGAGCTGTTAAATGTCGATGAGAATAAAATAACATTAACACAAAACGATAACTATATTGAGATTTTCTCTCTCTAAATGCACTAAACGGACCACGGATCATGATACAAGAGAGAGAAAGGTTCGGTATTTCACAAGGAAATTCTGCTTAGTCTACTCTACAATATGGAGATAGGCCTAGAGATATAAATGTGTTGGAGTTAACAAAGCAGCGTGAACCATCAATATACAAAGCAACAAACAGATAATTTGATTCCTATAAGTGTGCCCCCCTATTTTTGTCAGTATAGACTACGGACCACATCCTTTCTGTTCCTCGAGGTAAGTAATAGAGATAGCAAATGTTCGACTAATTGGTGATGTTTTCCTCTAGAATTTTGTTGCACGATCACAATATGGAGCAGGCCTTATGTGCCTGTCTCTTCTTTTTCTTCTTCTGCTTCAGAGGCTGGAGGACGACCCTAATGGCTGCATCAAAGACCGCTTTGACATTCTGTGTTTTATAAGAGCAGATGAAACAAGTAATGAAGTAAGCAGCAACCTTCTCTTATGATTTCACATCAAGAATTTAATTTGCGCACCTGCTGTGTTTTTGAACTGCACTCAATGTAAACAGGAGCCCCTATTAGCTTTCTCAGTTCCTCTCCCTTCCAAAAGAAAATCAAATACAACGTGTTATTCACTTTATATGGGGCTGTCATGATAGCATCCATCATCGAAGCAAGAAGGCAACGTGAAAGCACAATGATAGTTATGATGTGATGCTGCAGCAATACCTGGGCCGTGGTAATGGGCACAGCACCTGGGTGATCTATAAAGAATTGTTTATCATCTCGGAGATCTACAGGAAGCAGATTTAGTTGTCATGAATCTCAATGCTTGTCCACGAGTTAAGAGAAAATACAAGACATTCTACACCGAGGCAACACATAGCTAAAAACAACCTGAAAATCAATGAAAAGAGCAGTGCCATTTTTATCGTGGCAGGCAACTATCTCGCAAGAGTATAATTAAGACCAACAGCAGCTTGAAGTAACACAGTTGAATTCAGCTAGAAATAATAAGCTAATAATTAAATAAACATTCAATTAAGCACTCATGAAAAACAGTGTTTCATCTTAACTATCCCAAGATGGCTTCAAGAAGCCTCATCTTCACTGACTTAATCATCATGTCACTCAGAAGAAAATTAAGTGAGAAGGGGAATTACAATAGCTGAAGGTATTACATGAAACCCATGTTCATACAAGGGATCTTGAAATCCAACTTCAGGATTCAAAACTAATAACCAGATAGCAGAAAAGGCTAGCCTTAGGTTCCTAGCAAAGAGTTGCATAATATGCATAATATACTTCTGCATAATTGGCATCTCGGAATAAAAACAGAGTAGAGAGTGTAGGACTTACCAAGCTTTGTCCCAACAAGAATAATTGGAACACCAGGAGCATAATGCCTCAATTCAGGAATCCACTTTAAAAGAGAGAGAAAACAGAATATTCATTAGCACGTTTTACATAATCAGGAATTGTAACATTTAAAGAATACATGATCTTCTAAAGAAAATGCTGATCTTACTTTCTTCGCAACATTTTCATAGCTGGCCTTGCTAATGAGGGAGAAGGCAAGCAGGAAAACACCTGCCCCTCTATAACTCAAAGGCCTCAGTCTATTGTAATCTTCTTGGCCTGTGCCATGAAGTCAACCCATGAAGTGATTAAAACAAACATTCAAATTCAGGAAGGAAAAAATAATGAATTTGAAACTTACCAGCAGTATCCCACAACCCTAAATTGACAATGCTCCCATCCACAACCACATTTGCACTGAAATTGTCAAACACGGTTGGCACGTAATCCTGTTTCCCATTTATAGAAAATACAACAAGTAGAATCCTTGATGTTAAAACCATTCTTTCCCTATTTCATATTTGAATATTATCAAAATTACATGGAAAAGAAAGGCATGAATGCTGAATCACCATGACTACATTCATATAACAGGGCTTTCCCAAAGCTTAAGCTTGAGAGGGAATATTCAATCTTTGAAAACATAAGATTTCAGTTGGTTAAAAGCAGCATTGCAATTTTTGTGAAAACCAAAACCCAAGAGAGAATCCAGAAAACACTATTTTCTTCTAGTTCTGCTCAACTCAAAAGAATCAAAGTAAGCATTGTTTTAGGAATATTGCAATGAAATACAGTGACCCTCCAAAATAACCGCAAAAGTAAAACTGGTTAGTGGTCTCCAAGTAGAAAAAACCCACCAAAACTAAACCTGTAACTTGTGTGAGGCTAACTTCAGTTGTTTAACCTATTACAAATTACAAATATAAGCCTTACTTTTTTCCATATTCTGTAACCCACCTAACAGAACCCCCAAGTTAACACTTTGATTAGCTTGTAAAAAAAGGCATGGTCATTTGACTAGTTCTCCAAACCAGTCCTTACAAAATGCCAAATTTACCATGAACAGACTAAAAGAAAATGTTCAATTTTCTCTTAGTTTCCACGTTCTCAGGTTGCTAAAACCTAATCAGATGCCAGAAACCCTGAACCTTGACCTTCCGCTATAGAAGTTCTTAAGCAAAGGAAAAAAAAATCTTGATAGCTCCAATTACATAAAAATAAGACTTAGTTGACTTGACAAATTTCAATCTATAATCATCCGAACGTTTCTAGATTTTCCAGGGAACAAACAGAAACCAAAAAAAGACGTGAACTTGATACCCAGTAACAGGTTTTCGCCGAGAAGCAACACTCCATCCGCTGAAACCAATTAGTTTAATCAACCCCGGTTGACTTAACAGGTATCTTCCACATTCCATATTCCTGGCTTTTAAAAGATAAACACATACCGAAAAACCTTAAGCATGACCTTTCAATCCGGAAGTTGTTAAGACAAGGGAAAAAAAGTCTTGACTAGCTCAATTACTTAAAAATCATTACAGATTTGCTTGACGTGATAATTTTCCATCTACAATACTCTCTAAGTTTCCCGCAATCTCGAGGGAAACAAACAGAAAAAAAAATGATAAGAAAAAGAACAAACCATTGAACTCCGTGTTTAGGTTTTGAAACCAAAAGGCAGCACCCCATCAAATAATCCCAAGTCTTTTCATCAACCCCACATCTTCCAGTTTCAGACATTTCCCGGGAAAAAGCAACCAGCCAAAACATAGAACTAGCCATTGCAATCCAATTGAAGGTTTCAAACCAAGAAAACCAACACCCCCATCAAGTAAAGCTGATTACTTTGATCAACCGCAGTCGACTTAACAAACATCATTTCTACTTTCCAACGTTTTCTTTTCTTAAGAACCACGCAGAAAGAAACTGATCAAAGAAAAAGAAACAACAAAAGGAAAGTAAAAGATTACAACTTTACTTACCGTAGGGAAAGTGTTACTGGTGTAGGAAATAAGCATGCAAGTCTTGCCAACAGCACCATCACCAACCGTGACACACTTTATGAATCTTGAAGCACTCATTTTCTTTCTTTCTTCCAATTACAAAACCCTAATGGTAAATTCTTGAACATACATAGAGAAACTGTAAGAGAGAGTTATGCGAGTCCCTTAAGTTACGAGTACAAGAACGAAATAAAGAAATGGAGTGACCAAGCAAGTAAAACAAGAAAGAAAATATAGGGAGCTGGGCCTAGAGAAGAGACAGCTCTCTTGCCAGCTATACAATGCCTATACTTCATGTCCCCCTATTTCTACTCCTAACAATGAATCCACCCGCACCTGTCACTTTCTATATTTATTTATTTTTCTCAAGATTTCCGTAGCAATCTTAATTATAATTCAAACACCTTTGATATTTTGTCCTTTCCCTTATTTTCATATCATCATATGGATTAAAGTGGTTAATGTGTTTTAAATCATTATGCTCTCGAGAATATCCGATAGAAATGAAACTTGAGTTAATGTACAGTCTCTAATAATAATAATAAAAATAATTGGTCCAATAACGTTGGAAAATCCACTTAAAAAGTATTTCAAATTAAGACATGGAAATTAATATTTGACGGTGATTTTATGAGCTAAAAACTAATCTTGTATTGGTTACTTGGCTGATTGGTATTATTAACCCCTTGTTCTAATTATCTCATTATATTAGTTGAGCTTCATTGTACCCATTTTCACTCTAAAATAATAATAATAATAATCCAAAACACCCTCTCCTCCGCGAGGGAGTAATGCCAGATTGAAAGAGTAAAATAAACGAGGCAACATGCATTAGATTCATAAAAAAAAGTGGTTTTATTCTAAAATTATTTTTTTAATATATAGTTATCAGATTTGTGTCACGACTCGTGTAAAAAGTCCTTGTTGTTATTAAAAAAATACTAAAAAATCAATTGAATTTAACAAATATGCTTTTGATTTCAATTATGATTAAAGGCACGTAGTTAGAGGTGGATGAAAATTATGATTATATTGCAAATGGATGCTCACAATATAACACCATCTTGGCATCCCTGAGAGGGTAGACCAGACTTGAAGCCAAATAGCCTCTATTTTTTTCTAATTTAATTCGAGAAAACTCTTGTTTGGAAAAACTTGTTTTGTAATTTATTTTAAATTTTTATATAAAAAAAATATATTTTAACTTGAATTCAAACATGTTATATAAATTTTAAATTTTTTATTATTATATCACGTAAATTGAAGATTCTTTTGAGATTTTTTGAATGCATGATGCATATAAAATAAAAGGTTGACCTCTTGTTTTTAATGAATCGAGACGAGTCATGAAATATTAATAAAGTCTCCCCCCCTCCTTCAAATTGCATGCTTCAAAGAGTGAAAAAGGTACTTATTAGTTTGTTTCGTTGTACAATGTCTCCCATGAAGTTTCGATTTCCCCAATTAAAATCGTGCACAAAATTAAGCTTGAGATGCATTTAAAGAAAATAAATAAATAAAAAAAGAGTGAATTATAACGACAAATTTCCTTTCTCACCATGTTTGATACGCTGAGTGAATCTTCAAGAAAAGCTAAAAAAATATATCATTTTTTTAACTTCAATGATAGAGATATATTAAATAATTAAAATAATATTTATGAATTGAAAAAATATTTTTATATATTGATTAAAAGCGCTAAAAAATTATTTAATATATTTCTATAAAAAAAAATAGTTGTAATTGAATTTGTATTAATTACTTAGTAATAATAAATTGTTATACTATATATATTAAAATAAAATTGACTTTTCTAGATATATTTATATTATTCAAAAAAACCATATTATTAGTCTGACTTCTCTAAATAATTATTTTGTTTGGAGATGCTCTTGTTGTGGTAGGATGATGATGTATTTCTTTATGTTTTTAATTTTAATTTTGTTTCGAAATATACTAAAAAAGATACATGTAGCTTTGGTGATGCAGGAATACTGCGGGGTATTTGGGAATGCGATTCCGGTTGCTTTTCAAATTGCTTTTCGTGCCGAAATACATCAAAATAATATTTTTTTTATTTTTAAAAAATTATTTTTGATATCAACACATCAAAATGATCTAAAAACACCAAACCGCAATCATTTAAAATGAAAAAAAAAAAAAAAAAAACAGCCAAACAGGCACTACATGACCATCACGCCATGGAAGGATTTGCAATGACTAGGGTGAAAAACTGCTGGAGCTGGCCAAAGTTTCTTCTCGAGGCGGGTGGGTTGGTAAGATTGCCTTCAATCTGAAGCAATTTGACAGGTTGGGGAGATGAAGGAGAGTCCATGGCTTTCAAGGGGAGCTAATTATATATATTTTTTAATGTAGTTTTTGAAATTTGGGTACTGCTTAAAAACTTATCTATGCTGTAGTGGTAGTTGTTATTTTTAAAAAATATATTAAATTATTATTATTATTATTATTCAATACTATCACTTTAAAATAATTTGAAAAACAAAAAAATATTTTAAAAATACAAAAACAAACTGGATTTAAAGATTCATTGGGCTCTAAAAATTGTAATAAGTTTCTACACTATGCGTGCAGTTGTTATTTTAGTGTATTTCAAAAGTATTTATTTTAAAATACATTAGATTAATTCTTTTTAATGATTATACTAACTTTAAAAATATTATTATTTTAATATATTAAAAAAAATTAAACAAATAAGTACCGGGATCTGGCAACTGTTGAGGTCCCATTCATGCAGTCGTCTGCCAGCAGTATAACAAAAGAAAGAAGCCCTTTGACTTGTATGCATAGAAAAAACCAGGCCGTAACGTGATTGATGAGCCAGGTTTTTTAAAATCAACGAGAAAATGAAGTGTAAACAACTCAAAATTTCATCTGCCAGAGCAAGTATCCTCCATTTTCTCAGGCTTACAGATGCAAGAACCAACCCCCACCCTGTCAATCAATCTGTTTCCATTGCTTTCATGAGTCGTGATTGATCATCATGACCTAACAATTTTGTCCACTCCCAGGTATTGTATTATTTGCCTAATAAGATCCTAATGATAGCTAGACATTGACCTGCTAAAGTTCTGCAGCTCAGACATAGGTTCTGATTAAAATCCTCCATAGCTATTGTTTTTTAGTGTATAGGCAGTACAAATGTCCTCATTTCAATTATACCAGCGATAAACTCCTCATTAGGCAAACTAAATATACTACTAAATGGAAAACGTTTGGACACCACATAGGGTGGTTTGCAGCCAGTCCCTGTGCATGAATGGCCAGACCTACTATCTAGCTCGGAACTGTTTTTGGTATTAAAATAAAATATCAGTAGATATCCGTTGAACCTCCCAAAGACGAATAACATCTACTTGCTTGATAACGGTCAAATGAATGCTGTTGTAAGAAACCGCTTTGCCATGATCGATGCTTTCAGTTCTTTGTTTGCTAATTGCTAGGGCAGAAATTGAGAAGATAAACAAGCAGCATCAACTTGTAATAATCTTACAAGATTTTATCACATTATAGAGCCAAAAGGTTCCGAACTGTGCTTGCTCATTTATCTCACTGCTTCCAAGCAGCAACCGTGACTTTTACCTTCAACTCTTTCAGATGATAGATTGCTCCTTCTGAAGTCCTGAAAACTTTAAGCGGAAGCAGGACCACCGAGGTTGCACCTCCCACAATGAATTTCAAAATAGCCGTGGCTCTCAAGAAAAGTAATTTATTGTGTGAGATGTAATTTCCCCCATGATGAAGTGGAAAAGGTGTTCCACGGTGAGCAGAAATGCAAGACTCATGGTTCTTCGTCTGAATCAAATATATCTAATTCAATCATCTTTGTTGGCCCTTGCTTGACTTTGTCTACTGAAGCTTGCCCCTGCACGATTTTCTTTCTTTTTAAATCTGGTTGTTTTTTTGTGACCATAGGTGGATCCAATTTCTTAGTAGATGATTTCCTGAAGAATGACAGATGAATGTTCAATGGCATAGAAAGGCAAACTCAAGTGTCTTGATCAGAAATGTGTGATTAATGGCATCAAATAAATTATTCACCTTTTCTCTGAACTATTTGCTTGTCTGTTAAGCGTGGCAGATACTTCATCTGAATTTTTTGAACTCGGTTTTCCTGCAAATACCAAATAATGAGAATTCAGGCGATGATACAAAATCAGCATTAGCAGGTAAGGCCAGTGATCTTAAACCTGTGATCGCATTAAGGAACCTTATCCCCTGTGAGTGTGAATTTGTTGTCACTTTATCTGCATTGCTGTTGTTCAAATACAATAATGAACGAATTAACAGCAATTAAAAAGGTTGCAGTTTTAACACAGATTATGAGCATTAAGCATGCTATCTCTGGCAAACCTCAATGCTCTTTTGAGTGCCTCCACAGACAATAATTTCACTGGCTGTGCGGGCTTGTTTAAGAATGTTTTGTCTGATAGAGGGTCCACCAAGTAAATGCCTCGTGACTTGAGAGGATCCCTGAAGGCTGTTTTCAAGTTCCTGACGAATGAAAATTACAACTTGTTATAAGAAACTCTTCTTTTCTTTCTTTTTCTTTCTTGTGTGTGTGTGTGGGGGGGGGGGGGGGGGTGGATTATCGAAATGTTAAAACAGTAGAAGCTTGATCACATACCCTCCCTTAAGCTCTGTTCGCACTGTGGAAAACCTCTCTGATGCTTTCTGTAGCAGTAAAACAGGTATAAGTAAATCCATTCTAATGACATGTTGATCAAAATAGATAGCAGCACTGGAGTCATACTTACTGAGTTATGATACCTGCAATACATCCCTTGACGTCTGAAACAGCAAAGTGACCAGAGTCAGACTATCAAGAATCAGAATTGCATGACTTTTTACTTAGAAACTTCGATACAAGAACATGAAACCTTACAATTCTCACATATGAAACTAAGTGCTGCTACAGAAGACAAAGGACCGTATCAAACTTGATTGAGATTGCAGATTAAACTTTCTTAACTGTTGTTCAGGAAAGTTGTATAGTCCTTATATTCAGGTTGAGATAATAAAGATAACTTGTATGAAATTTCATCTTGAGAACATGAAACCTTACAACTCTCAAATATGAAACTAAGTGCTGATATAGAAGACAAAGGACCGTATCAAACTTGATTGAGATTGCAGATTAAACTTTCTTAACTGTTATTCAGGAAAGTTGTATAGTCCTTATATTCAGGTTGAGATAATAGAGATAACTTGTATGAAATTTCATCTTGCCATAGAAAGTTACATGATTTTAAAGATGCTGAAACGTACTTATTTATAACTAGTGTACAAGGCAATCCATCCTTCCTTTTTCCCTTGCAAACTCCATAATCAGTTGAAGTACCCATCTTTAATATTTGATCTGCAGAGAACACGCTCAAAGAGAAACCGGTTCCCTGCAAAACAAGAAAATTAAAGATTTTATTTTTTTCAGGAAAAAGACAAGTAACCTCGCAAGACCGAAAGAATATGACGTACCACATTGTCCTTGCGAACAGTGCAATTGAATAGTGCAAAAACCGTTCCAGCTTGCTCTTTACAGTTCTGGTGATAAGCATCGCCAAACAAGAAAAGAGATATACTGCTTTCATCTAGAGAACCAAATTTCCATATGCAATAGCTCTTCCCAACAGAACTAGTCTTTGGACTTCCCTTCTCAGTCAACACCCCAACAGTTGCCCAACATCCCATGAGAGTGTCCCCCACCAATAAAATTCTACAAAACCATACGATAGAAATCATAAGCCGTGGTGCAATTTGAAATCTAATTAAGCCATTCAACAGATTCACTGTAAAGAGCTAAATGACTTCGAAAATCACAAATGTGTAACACAAATATAATGATTTGAGGTACAATAAAATTACTTAATAGTTGGTAACCGAACAAAGCGAATGTCTGAGAAACGCTCGCTGAGCTCCGCAGCAGTGACCAATTGATTCCTGAAACAGAAATTAATACATTAAACACAAAACATAATTAGCCAACATCTAAGGTTATCTCAACTCAGTTTTAGCTTCCATTTGGTCATTTTGAAGGGATTAGAAGTCCATTAGTGTCAGCTCTTCTCTCTGGCAAGGGAATGGTATAAACTATATAATTAAATAATTAAATTTATCTCATAACACGAATAGATTAATAAACAATCAGCTTTAACTACCCAGATTTTTTATTAAAGGCACATTTGGGTAACAAATTTAATAGCATTAGTATCTCATACGGTAAACTAAGTATCAATTAGCATTTAAATGCTTTTATTTGTAGTTGGATAAAGCTACCTTATTCTTAAACCTGAATACTTCTCCACATTAGCCTCGGTGGAGTTCTTCAAAACATTCAATTTTTTCCCAGCTTTCATCACTGGTTTTGGCTCATAATCAAGACAATCTTGAACAGCATCTCTAAAAACTGACAAATCAGTCTGCCCTTTTCTCCTAGGTGACCCCTCGTCCGATAAATACCCTTCACAACCAAGACAAATCAATAAATAACCCACAATAGGTTCTCAGAACATATAACACTGTCAGACAACCATTACCAACCCCATAAGCAAGACGAGAGATATACGAAGCAAAATTTAGTAAGCAAGGTCAAGACTAAAACACCCTAATTGATTTTTATCAGAAAGTAACCACCCCGTTAGAAAATTTAAAAAACCTATCAGCCCAACAAACAATGACAGACCAGTTCATATAAAAATCTGCAAATTTCGAAAAAAGAAAGAGATGCCCACATTAAGATTCTGCCAAACAAGTCCAAATCAATGACCCTTGAAAAAAGTGAATTTTATTAGTTAAGACTTAATTTTAGTAATACACATCAAAAAAGAAAGTAAAACAAGCGAAAAAAGAAACGAAAGATTCTATCTTTCTTACAGGTTATTAAAAATGATTGAAACTTCACTGCTTCTAAAAATGAATTTAAACAGCACACAAATGAATCCAAATAAAATATAGTACCTGGTGAAAGGGAATGGTGATTTGAAGGGGAACCAGGAGGGGTTTCAAGAACTCTGTCATGAAGAGAGAGGAGAAGGTCAAGATCTTCTTGGTGGCTACTTGACATAATTGTTGATTTTCTCTTGTCCAGACTCCAGAGTGATTTTTGGTGGTTTTATTTCTCTAATTTCTGTGGGAGGGAAAGTTTATTTTGGGAGGGAAAGGAGGTGAAACAAAAATGAGAATCCGGTGCCGTTTTTGCTTCCTTGTCTACTAGCCCTAAATTAGGATAAAAAGAAGAAGAAAGTTTTTTCTCTTTTTTTATTTCAATTTATTTATTTTTATTAAATTACTCGGTAACATATTAGACAAGAAATTAATAAAATAAAAAATTTATTTTTAGATCATATTGATGTGTTGATATAAAAAATAATTATTAAAATATATAAAAATGTATTATTTTAATATATTTCTGAATAAAAAAAAAATTAAAATCAATCTCAATTATATTTTCAAACAGACACTACATTATCCAGATTAATTCATCAAAATTATATGAATATATTTTTAAATAAAAAATAATTATTACTATGTCTTCAAAGACCTCCCAAATATTGTTTGAGACTGGAGCTTATCCCTGTCTATGCTTGAATGTTACTAGCTATTAAATTATTAAAGCAATTTTGCACATCAAACAGATATTAACTTGGAAAATCAAGTTAACTCATGATTTTAATAATATTTAGAAATGAAGGTGAAAAAAGAGTAGTTTTTTTATATATTTAAATATAAAATGATTAAATGGAGAATTATAATAAAAATAAACTGTTTTAATTAAAATAAATTTTGAGCGTGCTCAATGCTATAGAAAGCCGTGAAACGTGATTTTGTAATGTAGCATAAATTTAGTGGTCAAACTTTCACCCTCGAAATTGCATGAGCCATGAGGTGTCACTGCCCAATTCAAACAACCATCAAAACAATAGCAGGCACGAACACGAAACTCTCGACGCAAGCCAGCCACGACCAGTACTTTAAAACAGCAACCTATAAAAATACACTTGTCCGAATTTTCCTCTGTGACCATCTTTTAACCTGTCGTTTCTCTCTACACCAATGGCATCATCAAATACCTGCATTTTCGGCAGCTGGGCACCTCCTCCTTCGAAACCGAAGAGGAGCATGTACCCTAATATTGCCTCTTGAAGCAGGAAAAAACAACAAAGCTTCCTTATTTTATCTCTTTGAGTTTTTGTTATCTAAGAGAGGTAGGCATGGCAGGAAAAAAACATGTTTTTTTAATCGGTACACTTCTCTACTTGTTGGTTTCTTCAGTCGTTGTTCATGGGGGCAAGCAAGTAGGTGTGACTTATGATGAAAGGTCCTTGATCATCAATGGCAAAAGAGAACTTCTCTTCTCTGGCTCCATTCACTATCCTCGCAGTACTCCTGATGTAATAATAATGCTCTTTGCTATCAAGCTTATTCTGCGTTCTTTTTTCATTTTAAAAGGACACGACTGATTGTTGTGTTGAATCTGACTTCAGATGTGGCCAGAGTTAATCCAGAAGGCTAAGGCTGGAGGTTTGAATGTGATCCAAACTTATGTCTTTTGGAACATTCACGAGCCGGAGCAAGGCAAGGTAAGAGACCAGTCTTCTGATCAATATCGTGGACCGGCTGTTTTTCTGTCTGCAATTAGCATCTGCTGGGCTAATTTTGATTTATGTTTGTCATTGTAGTTTAACTTTGAAGGACCATATGACTTGGTGAAGTTCCTCAAGACGATTGGGGAGAATGGCATGTTCGCAACCCTCAGGCTTGGACCGTTCATCCAAGCTGAATGGAACCATGGGTATGATTCAGCTCCGCGTTTTCTTTCTTCTGATCATTTCATATTTTATTTTGCTGCATCAGTTTATCTGTATCTCTCTTACACATTGTTTTCAATGTGGTCTCTTAGAGGACTTCCATATTGGTTGAGAGAGATTCCAGACATCATATTCCGTTCCGACAACGAACCCTTCAAGGTACTAGCATCTCCCCATTTACTTAAAAATAAGTGTATGAGATAATTGACCCGATCGTTTGACAAGTAGTATCAAATTCTGCAGCATCACATGGAGAAATTCGTTACAAAAATCATCGACATGATGAAAGAAGAGAAGTTGTTTGCATCACAAGGAGGCCCCATCATCTTGTCTCAGGTTTGATTCCACTCTAATAATCACAACCTACGTACCTTTTATTTTTACCATTGAACACCAGCCAATTTTTTTCTTCTTATATTGTAATGCAGATTGAGAATGAGTACAACACCGTCCAACTTGCATATAGGAACTTGGGAGTTAGCTATGTTCAGTGGGCAGGAAATATGGCTTTGGGGCTGAACACCGGGGTCCCATGGGTCATGTGCAAGCAGAAGGACGCTCCTGGTCCCGTGGTAAGCTAACAAAGTTTTCCATGAATCAACCTTCATAATCTAAGAGGACTGGTCTGCAAATTACAATGAAACACCCGTGCCTTATTGTACAGATCAATACATGCAACGGAAGGCAGTGCGGAGATACATTCACAGGCCCCAATAAACCCAACAAGCCATCTCTATGGACCGAGAACTGGACTGCTCAGTGAGTACAGACTTTGAAGATTAGCACCGAATCATTCACAAGCATTAAGAAACCATGAAAAAACAATCTGTATATCCTAGATATGAAAAAAGTAATTGAAAGAACAGGATAGAGAAGCAAATGAAGCTATGATGCTAACAGAACTCCAATGAATTAATGCTTACAGGTTTAGAGTTTTTGGAGATCCCCCATCCCAAAGATCAGCAGAAGATACTGCATTTTCTGTTGCTCGCTGGTTTTCAAAGAATGGTAGTCTAGTCAACTACTACATGGTAAGGAGAACGGTTATATCTCTGTAACATCTTCCAACAAGAGAAATTTTCTTCTGTGAAACATTTTAATTACTGTGCTTGCAGTATCATGGCGGGACAAACTTTGATAGAACTGCTGCCTCATTTGTAACAACCCGTTACTACGATGAAGCTCCTCTTGATGAATATGGTAAGGTTTAACATATTTAAATCGATGATATATCCAGAAGAAAAGATCCTTCAAATAACTAATTGGCCTTTCATTCCATGATTTGCAGGTTTGCAGAGGGAGCCAAAATGGGGTCACCTCAAGGACCTGCACAGGGCTCTAAATCTATGCAAGAAGGCTCTTCTGTGGGGAAACCCCAATGTTCAAAAGTTGTCTGCTGATGTAGAGGTAAGCAACTAAGCATCTACGAGAGATTTTAACTCCATTCCAGAGCTCCCCTTGCAATCACGTGAGAAATAAGATGGTTCAGCTCCAAAAATAAATGAATATAGCTCTTTAATCTGTCTTCCTTTACAGGTTAGGTTCTTTGAGCAACCAGGAACAAAGGTTTGCGCCGCTTTCTTGGCCAACAACAACTCAAAAGAGGCAGAGACTGTTAAATTCAGGGGTCAGGAGTATTACCTGCCTGCTCGTTCTATTAGCATCCTCCCAGATTGCAAGACTGTCGTTTATAATACCATGACGGTAGTTCCTAATCTCTTACATGTCTATATTGATAATTTCTCAAGACTAAGTATAGGAGTGGCCCCCAAACAGGTTTGACAATCGCTAAGTAATCCCTTCTTTTTCTTTCATGTCGAGCAGGTTGTGTCACAGCATAACTCAAGAAGCTTTGTGAAATCAAGAAAAACAAACAAACTGGAATGGAATATGTACTCAGAAACAATTCCAGCTCAACTTGTAGTAGATTCCATCTTGCCAAAAGAGCTTTATAACCTAACTAAAGATAAAACTGACTACACCTGGTTCACCACAACGTGAGTATATAAGCTTATTTTTCCCTTATCCATCAGTAAATAGATGAATGCTAACAGGAGTTACCTAGCTCTTCTACTAAAACCAAAATCTGACATGTCTCTGTAAATTCTAATCCCAGCATAAATGTGGATCGCCGTGATATGAACGAGCGAAAACGTATTAATCCAGTTTTAAGAGTTGCAAGTCTTGGCCATGCGATGGTTGCTTTTGTAAATGGGGAATTCGTAGGTAATTAGCACAAACACATTTACTATAATTTTGACCATGCTTTAGTAACAACATTCTCTTGAGGTAACCTTGGATGATGTTTTCAGGTTCTGCGCATGGGAGCCAAATCGAGAAGAGCTTTGTCCTCCAGCATTCTGTGGATTTGAAGCCTGGGATTAATTTTGTTACACTCTTAGGAACACTAGTTGGACTCCCAGTAAGTAGCCATCGTAGCTAACGGATGTTCAGAATTTGGAAATGAATTTATATTGAAACTGACGCGAGTTTCTCCTTATCGATGAAGGATAGCGGAGCCTACATGGAGCATAGATATGCCGGACCTCGCGGGGTATCAATCCTAGGTTTGAACACTGGAACACTTGATCTGACATCCAATGGCTGGGGACATCAGGTATGATTTGTCAAGTAATTATCTTACCTGAAAATTTAAATTATTAAATGGAATTCTAAAAATATAATCTATATTAAGTGAGGTCTCAAGATATTATATCAAGAAATTATCTTATAGAAAAACTTCAATTATTAAGTGAGGTGTCAAGATATTATTTATATTATTTTGTAACAGAATGTGCCTTGTATAAATAGGGAATACTCAATCAAGTTCATCAAAAAAATAACTTCACAATGATAGCAAATTAGGGCTAATGTGCATTGCATGATCCCAACTTGTAGGTCGGCTTGTCAGGAGAGACGGCTAAATTGTTCACAGAGGAAGGTGGGGAAAAGGTAACGTGGACAAAAGTCCAGAAGGCAGGACCTCCAGTTACATGGTACAAGGTAATGTTGGGATATCATTTGTCCTAGCGATCAATCTTCAAATTTAACAGCTCGGGTATCACTTGGCAACGAACTGGTTTCTTGGCATTCAAATAGGCATCATATTTTCTTGTTGCAGACACACTTTGATGCTCCTGAAGGAAAATCCCCTGTTGCTGTCCGGATGACTGGCATGAACAAGGGCATGATTTGGATCAATGGAAAGAGCATTGGTCGATACTGGATGACTTACCTCTCCCCGCTTGGAGAGCCTACTCAATCAGAGTAAGTAAAACAATATTTCTCAAGTGTTCTTCAAATAAAAAGAAAAGAAAGAAAAGGAATATATTATCGATCTTTGCTTGAAAAATCAGGTACCACATCCCAAGATCTTACTTAAAACCAACAGACAACCTGATGGTTATATTTGAGGAGGAGGAAGCAAACCCTGAAAACATTGAGATCTTAACTGTCAATAGAGATACTATCTGTAGCTATGTGACTGAATATCACCCACCAAGTGTGAAATCATGGGAAAGGAAGAATAACAAATTCACGCCTGTTGTGGATAATGCAAAACCAGCAGCTCACTTAAAGTGTCCAAACCAGAAGAAGATTATCGCCGTGCAGTTTGCAAGCTTTGGTGATCCTTTGGGTACCTGTGGAGAATATGCTGTTGGAACTTGTCATTCACCGGTTTCCAAACAAGTAGTTGAAGAGGTAATTCCTTAATTATTATTATTTTACCTCATCTGTCAGGGCTAAATTTACCTAAATGGTAAGAGACTGATGAGATTTCTACTCGAATCTGAGCAGCATTGCTTGGGAAAAACTAGCTGTGATATCCCCGTTGACAAGGGACTTTTTGCTGGCAAGAAAGATGATTGCCCAGATATCAGCAAGACACTGGCAGTTCAGGTGAAGTGCAGCAACAAGGATCCCAAGCGTTCTGCTAACTAGGCTTCAGTGTTTTTTGTGATCCTGTGGGTGGCAATTCTATTGCGGTTTCAAACACTTGTAGACTCGAGTATGTTCGTTCTCGAAATTTTCCCTTTCGTAAGTTAGATTGGGCGCTCAGAGAAGGCTGCAGAAAATCATGTTTGATGAGTTTAAATTTTCAATAGCTGCAGAAAATTATACTGTGTGTGAATAAACATTATACAACAAACATTGAACATGGCCAGCATTGTCACTCGTAGATAATGCCAAGGACTAATACAAGATGAGCAGCTATACTTTTCAGTACATACTGGCCTATGGCCTAAGACTCAGAAGGGCATCCAAAATTCAACCTACCGCAATTGGAATGTCCACAGCAGATTAGAAATCTGATCTTACAAACTTCAATGTATTCGACATTTCTCAATTGACATTTTGCTTTTACAATCAGAATTATTTTATTTTATTTCTCTAGATACAGTTCTATTTTCAATGCACAGTTTTTACACACAGAGTTGCGGATGAAGAACAGAAATGCTTTGTAAATTCAGGTGCAAAGTCCTTGTTTTGAAAAATAATTAACATAAGTTATGGTGAGAACCCGGATTGGATCATTTTGAAGCTCGGAGCTAGAATGTGGTTAGAATTTTTTTTTAAGTAAATAAAAGCAACTATTAGTATAATGTTTTAGCCATATATGTACCTGTCAAGCAATTAATTTACAGTAAGGGTATTTTAGAAATATTTGTTAACATATACCTTAATTTCATTGAAAATCTAAATTGCTAGTTAAATAGGTTAATCCTTGTTAATCGAAATCAATCAAAAACAATATTATTTTTTAAAATCATAACACATTTTAATTATTAAACAAACCTAATTGATCATGTTAAATCAGAACAGTTCTGGGGTTGATTTTTTAAATCTAATCCGAGATCCGAATACCCGAGACAAGGGCGGTTATTCACACTTTTAAGTGTAAAAGCAGCAAGTAAACTCTCTTGTAAGACAACCAACGATTGTAACTCCGAGGTCGTTAAATGTCCCCCAGAAGCTCCCCCTGAATGTAAAAATTTCTATTTGAAAGCAGATTCAAAAGGAACCGTTGATTTCCTCTTGTGAGTATATTAGTCAAACGAATGGTTAGTTAAAAACTAGTTTACAAAGAAATTTAATCTCTCCACATGGAAACTGGACTGAAAATACTGTTACCTGTCAGGAAAAGAAACTATCAGGAAACTTGAGTTTGGCTGAAGATCACCTTCTCGATTGTCACTTGGATTCCCAAATCTAATTATTTAAAACCAAAACGTTTAGAAATAAAAACGATTCAATTTATTTATTTATTTATTTTGAAAAAAAATGACCAACACAGGGCTGGTGTACCATTCTCCAAATTGAAGCATGAAAAGGCTAAAATTAGATGAAAGTTACTCACCAATCAGGTGTTGGGAGCTATTTTCTGAGGATTTTATATTCAAATTCAACCAACTACGATGAACTAGAATGATATGTAGATTCAGAATTTGAGGATATTGTTAAACTCACCTAGTACTGGAAACTGAACCATATACATAAACGTACAGAGCATAGACAGTGAACAATACGGTCAGAATGGAAGGGGGCACTTTAGACTACAATGAAAGATGGGAATAATGAGACGACAACAGCCTAAATTGTATTTTGTTATTTGCTTCGTTTAATTTTACCTCTCGTTTCTTGCATGACAATAAAAAAAAAAAAAAAAAAGTTTTAAAATTTGATTATATAACCTACAAAATACATTTCAAAACCTAAAATGCAAGTAATAAAATAAAACAGCAAAATTACGAAAAAAGGGCGGGGAGATAGCAATATTTCAGTATTTATTTTGCCATTTCCAACATTACTTGAAATACATTTATATTCATTCTATCGGACAGCAAAGTCTGGTAGAAAAAAAATTGAAAAATTCCTATTTATTTACAAGAATTAGCAACTGAACACGCCTCCACATGTTCCTTCTTTGCAGCATGAAAATGCAGCAGAGCCCAACCTGAAAAATTTAACCCGCAAAATTTAAGGAACCAATGACATCCTGCCAATGAAGTAACAATTAAATAATTTCAAATTAACAAGTGGGCGAGCTATCCCGGCAAATATTCTATCCAGCTTCATTAACAAAATTTGCCAAGAGCACAAAATAATATGAGCTGACCTTGATGATATAGCTTAAAGAAGCACCAAAAAGAAGCCTTGGAATCTCAAATGCATCCCTGGAAAAAGTCTGGGATTCTTGTGATGTAATATACAGAAATTCAATCACCTTGTCAAAAAAACTCATGACAAATCAAAAGATCCCTGCCCTTCACTGATTGCATACAGCAATTTCTTGTACATAACTTCCTGTTTAAAGCACAGCAATAGTAAGCACCAGATGATGTAAAATTCTCAGACAACTAAGCTTGGCATTAATCAAGAAACCACTGAGAAACACAGCATAGTTAGCATGATAAGAAAAAAAATTATAAGTTCCATTTTGATAACAAAATACAGTACCTTGGTAGAGTAAGGAGGAAGCTTTAGGTAATTTGCACAAGTCATGACACTAGGCAAGTCATCATCAGCTGATTCAGCTGAAGGTCCAGTTCCATTCGGCATTGCATTCCCTGCAGATGAAGAATGCTGCATCCAGAAATGCTATTGTTATAGGCAGCTACCGAAAATTTAAGATGGCTTTGACAGCTACAGCATAGAGATGACAATCTTGCTCAAATTAAAGCACACAAACTTAACCATAAAATTTACAGGAAGATGACATTTAAAAATACATGACACACTACCATGAGTTGCTTCCTCAGGAAAAAATACACGTGCATCATCACCAGCCCAAAAATACACCAATCCAAACTGTCCATTAGCTATTCCACATACTTATGCAGGTAGTGAGGAAAACATTGGGATTTCATTTATGCCACAGCTCAAAGTTTATAAATACACATGAAATGGGAATTTTTTGCGACTCAATGCAACACAAGACAATTCAAAGCACCAAAAAGACCACAGCCAGGCATGATCATCTGATATATCTTACCCAAATTTGAAGTCAACTTTTTTCTTTTCAGTGATCAAGCATTCTATTTTTGCAATTTATGGTATCAACTACAAATTGTAATGGGCCATATTTTCTGAGTTCACGGAGCATGCATAATTCCAATTCATGGGAAAAGGGGGAAACACAAACAGGCACCTCCAATCAATAATAGTACCTTTTTTTTACATGTGCAAACAAGAAGCGCCTCAAATCAATTGCAGTACCATATGCATGAGTTAATGCATTTTTTTTCTTTCTCAGGCAACCAGCCACCATTGCAAAGTACATCGTAGTATAAGATTTCACATATCTGTGCACTTAATTGACCACTATACACTTAATTTATTTTGACACATGATTTTTTTACATGTGCAAACAAGAAGCGCCTCAAATCAATTGCAGTACCATATGCATGAGTTAATGCATTCTTTTTCTTTCTCAGGCAACCAGCCACCATTGCAAAGTACATCGTAGTATAAGGATTTCACATATCTGTGCACTTAATTGACCACTATACACTTAATTTATTTTGACATATGATTTTACTATCCATCTTGTTATTGTATTTTATGGAAATCCTAGTGAAAACGCATTGTAACAGACTTGCAATGACAGCCTATAGAAGCGCATATATAACTAGTGACATGCAAGCGCTATTAAAAAGTTGAGCACATTCAGCAAAGCATGCCCCAAAGAGAACATTAAATTGCAACTGATACACAGCTTCAAGGCATACCTTTCTCACAATGGTTAATTTTGGGTTTAGGACAGCCAGACCTCCAGGTGGCAGCCTGGGTGCCCCAGTAACAAACTGGCAGAATGCACGCTGCTGCTCCGGTGTGAACTCTCCCATAATCTCAAGCAGCTATAAACATTGCAACCCCGGCAGCAAAACCATCCAATGAGATGAAAAACACAAGCATATTCCCCAAAACATGATCCTCAAAAAATGAAGTAAATGACATACATTGACAATGGCTGGACTCTTCGCAGTGTATCCATGATCAAATTTTATATGATCAACAAGTGTATCGGGCTGCATCAGTCAAACCATCCAATAAATAATACAGAAAACAAGTTCCAGTCTCATAATGCATAAATGGCTGAAAAGTGAGTTACCTCCCACAACTCTCTGCGACCACAAAGCAAATAATCCAATTCTTGTGGAGTGAATATTTGCAATGAGGAGATGTCAAAAACCTAATTGTTAAGCAGAAGAGGGATTATTAGATCTCGAAACACAAGAAAAAAGTGTGATAGCGAAAAATCAAGGCGATTGTAATAGATTTAGGTAACATTGCTACATAAACAGCAGATGAATGAAGTATAGAAAGCAGGTGTCAAATATAATGCATGAAACACCATCAAACTTCAAATAAATAATGCATGAAACACCATCGAACTTCAAATTTACACAAGTTAATTTAACATCTAAGGCACAATTTTCTTTTGATAATTACTGAATTCATAAAAGACTGAAGAAACTGAACCTGATTGAACCCAGCTCTAAATGCTTCCATTTGTCGAATAATCCCAGTCTTGACTGTTGCATCAACTACCAAGGATATGAATTCCTCCAAGTTATTGATATCAACCTGAAGGTAATAACAACATTTGAAGAAAAATAAATCATCAAAATGGAGGGCAGTTTACGCTAGAAATATTACATTCAAATTCAAAAGGATATTGAGGTTAGGATAGGTTCTCTACAGTTTCATCTCCTGGCTTCAAAATGTAGTCTGGATAACCTGGAAGAGTAAAATCCAAGCAGAGATCTTCTATCGTGGCCCCATGAAAATGTAAATCAGCAATGGCTTCACAATTATCACTCCCTGTTGATTCTAAATAATGTTTCCGACAAACAAGGGCATGCAATTCTTGTAAGGTCTTCCCCAATTCAGCATCAAACAAAAGAATATCATACAAATCAAGTTCCTGCAATTGATAGAGGATAGATATTTCAACCAACAGACATCAGCAGTGAGACAATGAAATTTAGCCAACATGGAGTAAAATGAACTGGTTCAATAGCCTACTTGACCAAGCAAAAGCTTATAAAATGCCATTGAAAATGGCAGGTCCAAAAGTCGTCCATCTTGAAGAGCTTTGGCCATCACACGTCCAACCAGCCGGAAATACTCAATGGTCTTATATATCTGGCTCCCCTCGGAAGCACTAGCAGTTGGTGGCCAAGGACGAGGGAACAAACCAAGTGGAGCTTGGACAAGATCTGCAGAAACTGCAGTGCCAGATTCAGATTCATTATTGGATTTTCCATTTTTGTCGTCATTTCCATCAATTTCCATTGAAGGTTTGTCTGCAGCTGAATTTGACCTCCACATTCCAAGAGTGACTTTCTGAAGATCATGACTCAAAAGTGTGTAGAACTCTAAGGTAGGACCCAACCCTGTGCCAACCTCACCAAAATATTCTACTTCAAGCACAGCCTTCTGACTAGAATACATCTCCATTACTTTTGCAGCAGAATCCAAAATACGGTTTCGGGAAACACGAACTTTCTGGCGCTGTAATCTTGCCACCCTCACCTCTCTTTCATTTGTCGATCCATGACCATCAGCCCCCTGCTGCTGCTGAAGACGATACAAAGCACGAGATAATCCAAAAGCGGTTGAATAGAAGTACTGTCGCCGAGTCTCAAAAGGGAACAGGAATGGACATGCTTTTGTTAACTGATAACACCATGACGGAAGGCTCCCACTGCACAGAGCAAGGGCATCTTGAATTTGTCGAGCTAATTTAGGTGTGAGCTTGTTATTTATGAATTCTTCAGCAGGAACCCTGACACTAGTAGCAATCAACTCATCCAAGCTTGATATTTTCCCCTCAGAAAAGTTGTCAGAAATTAACTGAACCCTCAGACGCGGTGCAAGCTGGTTCAAACCCTCAAGTATACGTAAAAGAGCCAATATATTATACGTAGGATTGGATTTTTCCAAATCACAAGGAAGTTCTGCTTGCAAGATGCTATCTAAAAGTGACACGCGATGCATTTGGGCATCTGAGTTTGAATTGGATGAGCCACCTTTGATGGACTTTGTTGCACTAGAGCTTGGGCCTCCAACAGAAGCCCTGTCAGCTTGGTCATCTGCCCTTTGATATGTAATGGTATATATATCACTCCAAAGTCTACTGCCATCACTAGAGATGAAATCCCTGCCACCATACCTGTCTTCATCATCCTCTTCCAGAACAAGTTGTCGCTGTATGGCCTGATAGATTGTCAGATGCCTATTTAGTTGCTTCCCACCAGCAGTAAATATCAACTTTGGAGGGTCACTAGAGCTACCAAACAAGGGACGTCCTTGTCGATCTCTTCCTCCCCTGATGCCTCTACCATTTGCAGATCCAAGTCCAGCCATGGCAGCCGCAGCAAATGACATAGCTCCCCTAGATCCATAAGAGGCACCGCTCCTAAAATCAGTGGAATCCGAGCCCCGAACAGCAACAGCCCTGCTACTTGAACCAGAAGCAGGGTTATTTTGGCTGTCACTTGCTGGTGGTGCAACATTGCTATCCTCTGATGCAGCACCCAATTTCACATCATGTACCTTTTCAGGCATGCACACAGGAAGAGAATCGTCTCTTAACACCTGGGAGAGATAGGTATTAATGAAATCTTGAAAGTGGTGAAACTTTACAATGGGCCTTTTTGCAAATTAACTCTCCGTCAAGAACCAGAGAAATAAATTAAGGTTGTTAGACAGCACACGACGGATTGAGTTTGCAAAAAGCAGTGCTCAAGGCAAGAAAAAAAACTGTTTTGCTGTAGTTCTGTAGCCTTTATAAATCAAGGTTTTGAAAACTCAAAACTACATTTTTCGTTGCTTTTCCAAGTTTATGGAAACTTAAACCAAAAGGAGCAGTAATAAGACACGCTAAGCATACAGAAGGAATTTGTAATGTATAAATTTCATAATTAACAAAGGAGAGAAAGCAATCAGAGGACATACATCTTCATGGTCGTCGTCGTCATCATCAGATATGTCATCATCTTCAATCACCAATGCATCATCGATCTCAACAGGGGATATATCCAATTCCTCATCCTACAAAAAAAACATTCAAAGAGTTGAATGAAAAGCAACACTTTCAAGATACTAAATATATGGAGTGTCTTGTAGTTTCAATAGATTAGCGGGTTAAGAAATGAGGCTGCACTCAAATAAGTCAAGGTTTCTTCAGAAAAGGCAAGCATAGACTTCTCACAAGACTTTGATTGATGTGTATTGCAATCCACATACAAATGCAAAGAGTTCCATACCGAAGATTGACCCTCTAAAGACTCCTGAAGTCCTGTACTTTCATTATCAGAACATAGTGTAAATAAAAAAATGAGCTGATTTTAAACTAGTTTTAGTCATTTGGGAGGTTCATTAAACTAGTTTATTCAGATAATAAGATGAGTAGTTATTACATAGCAGTGCGACTAAGTTTGCTGACATCCTCACAGAAAAAAGAATTTTAAAATTCAAATGGTTTTGATATCGTGAGTTAAGAACTATAAACAATTTAACCATAGTCTCCTTGAACTACAGCATACCTCGGAGCTAGAATCCCCATTCACTGGTTTCATTTGTGCATCTTTATCAATGGCTGCTCTTCTACGGGCAGCGTTTCTAGTTTGAGGTCCTTTTGTCTCCTCCTGGGCTGCTTTCAATACAGCTTTGCCCTTTCCCTTTGATGTGCTTGTGCTTTTCTCTGGTATTGGTTCCTTTCTAGCTGAATCTCCTATATTAACAGTTGATCTGGATCTTGAAGATTGACGACGAGTAGCAGCAGGAATAGAGGCAGACGGGGATGGTGCACCGGCTCCAGGCTGCGTAACCCCAGATTCAGAGTTTCCTGCTGATGCCAAAGCCTTGTGACCAGTTTCACTTCGCTGCACTCGCGGCCAAAGAAATTCTTCTACGGCAGCTAAGCTTGCTAATGGATCAATGAGTACAACATTCGAAGAGTAATCACGGAGAGCCTTTTCCCCTTGGGCTCGACAGAGACGCAACTTAAAAGGTTGAGATAGCGCACTTAGTCCAGAAGAAAGGCGTGCACCTCCGCTAGATGACCTAGAAGAATGGCTCAGAACAACAGGAAAACGCTCCAAGGATGACAAAGCATTTTGAAGTTTATGAACTAAGACTGCCATGGGTGCTACACCCCCTTCATCAATACTGGAAGGGAGGGCTAGAATTACAAATGACTTGAATCTTTTAAGTGCTTGTTGCCGAAGCTTCGGCAGGTTAGCTTCTGAAATTCTCTCTTTGGTACAATAGCCGCAAGAAAAATAATTCAGCAAGGTTGCCACAACACCACTGCCAATAAACTCAAAAGTGGATACACCATCCCCTTTTCCAAGCTCTGATAGCATCTCGGATATCACCCCAATCAAGTAATCTTCCTTATTTGTGGAACTGTCAATAGGATGGGATCCGGAAGCCTTTGATTTTCCCTTTGCTTTGGTCTTTTGGTCATCAACACCAGCATTCAACTTTGTGCACAGATTCTTCAAGTGTAAAAGGTCATCAGTAACCCCATCTTCAGCAGCACCAGGATCTGATGGGAAGTGCTTATCTCTGAAAGCTTTAGCACATGCACTGACTGCCAATCGCAAATTTGAATTGACCATTGGGATTTCTGTAGAACTTGGAGGTGAGCCAGCATTTGCAAAAATAGGGTTTTTGGATTCTTCAGATGAATTTGCTTCAGGATTTGAGCTCCCACTGCGACGTTTGTAACGCCTGGAACGCGATGATGATCCAGGAACAGACTCATTATCCTTTTCAGCAGAAGAAGCATGGGTAGGAGCAGTATTTGGATTTCCAGCTAAGATAAGTTGATCTACAGCATAAACCACACCTTCTCTAACAAACATCTTGAAGAAAATCGCAGGAAGTTTTTCCATAAGAATCTCAGCTACTTGTAGAGCAGGAATCAAGACATGTGGATCTTTCCATGCTAACACCCCAGCTAGGAAACTAGAGGAATAAATAACACGGATAAATACTCATATGACTGAACATGATAGGTGTATATCAAACGAACAAGCATGGATTAAAATTGCTTTACCTTGATATGTTTGTCATGCCAAGTAGAGACTGAATCATCTCTGCATTGCTGAAGTGCATCAACTTCCCAATAACTGAGAGACATTTGTGGCGAACAGGACTGTTGACACTAGAACCATAAATCTGCTTATCAAGGCAGATGATGCCGTTATTATCAACTTCAGTAAACAAAAAACAGAATCTAGCAATTTAGACACTGTAAAGTCCACTTAAAAACTGACCTGTATCAGAACAGGAAGAAGATCCATTCCAAATTGCTGCAAAAGTTCTGGCTGATCATTTAATAACTTCTCACGAGCTGACACCTCAGGAACATTTCCATTGATGTCATCTTGTTTCCCAGAACTACTGGAAGGAGACTTCTTTACAGCAGATCCTTTGACCAACATACTGGAGCTGGTTGGGAGAGAGATAGTCCCTTGTGGAAGTGGAGGAAGTAGCTCATTTGCCAGATTGACAATCTCAAAAATCTAGACAGCAGAGTTATAGAAAATTTTACAGCTTGTCAAATGAAGCTGCAACTTGGTTATGAGACTGTTGTATAGGCCATTAACATGGTTAAAGATAGATTTTCAAATCCCAAGAGAACTTCAACATGAAAAAAAAATAGCACCAAAGAACAGAATAAGAAGTAGGTACCTGATCTGATGGTCGACTCAGAGCAGGAGGAACAGAGGAGTTAGCAGAAACCCCAGAACCCGATAGTATCTCTTTAAGAATGCCACTGACACCAAGAAGAAGTAATGTTTTGGCTCCTAAAGGAGACCCACTTGCACAAGTGGATAGCAGTCGAATTAAACCCTGAATGCCTCACATCAGAAAAACAGCCTCCAAACACATGGCACAAAACTAAATGGACAGCATAAGAAATTCTTTTACCGTATATGTTGGAGTGCTGAGAGAAGCCTGTCCACCTCCAGAACTGCTAGTGGAAATGAGAGAGGCAGCTTGCGCGACAAGTCCATGATTACACAGTTCATCTAATTTGTCAGGGGATGAGGCAAAGGCTTCAGCAATCCTTGTCAAACAAACTGAAGCGTGCTCCAAGACCTAAAAACATTGCAAATCGCATTAGATGCAAAAGAAAGAAGAAGGTGGTGAATTAGCTATAGCTTAGATATAAAGCAGCAAGACTACCTTGGCATCATGGTACTGGAGAAGATTGGTCAGCAGAGGAACTGCTTCCATCACAAAGTCAGCAGCATCTGAGGGAAGTTTCTTGCACATATTTGCAGCAGTAGATAATGCTACTCGCTGAAAACATAACAGTGATAAAAAAAGCCTCAATAGGAATGTGAACTAGTCCACAATGTCATAGCATGCCTGGTTAGCTATGAAAGAAAATAGCAAATTGAATACCTGGACTCCAGTCGAAAAAAAATCAAGATAAGAAAGCACTGCCATAAGAGCGCCGGCACGCAGACATGCAGTTGGATGCTCTTGAGATATCTTCTTAAGAGCTTGCAGGGACTGTAACATGAAAGCAGAAGTAGCAGTAAATTTCACTAATAAAACAGCAAGAAACAGATAATTACAGTCCATCTGAATAGTATCGCAACGCATACAGAAAGAATGCAACTTTAATACTCGCTAAAAGCAAGATACAGGTGTAGCTAATCAAACATAAAGAGCCTGTTTGGGAGGGCAGTAGCGATAGCTTTTGAAAGTGCTTTTCATGCCGAAATATATCAAAATAATATTTTATTATTATTTTTTAAAAATCATTTTTGACATCAGCACATCAAAATGATCTAAAAACATCAAACCGCTGGTTTTTAAAATGAAAAAAAAAAAAGAAAAAAAGGGAAAAGCACCAAACCACAGGTTTGGCCGCCCTCCCAAACGCGCTCAAAATCCCAAATGATTTAATCCATTTAAATACACTCTTAAGCTATCAATGCTAAGTGCTATATACGAGAAACAAATTTATCATGAATTCCAGATAACCAGCCCACTCAATGCATCCGCGGACCATCCATTTACTAACAGGTATAAGAAAAATCAAACTTAGGCATCGAAAAACTAACCTGTTCAGCAAGGTCCATGTACTCAATAGTAATCAGCCTTGCAACAAAACATGAGACAGCTCCATAATGAACAACAGCAGCACAAGATGAGGGCAGGACATCACATAAATGCGTAATCGCCCTTGCAGCAAGCAGCATAATATCAGGATTGCTCTCATTATTCAATAGCCCAACAAGAACCGGAACAAAGGAATCCACAGAAAAAGTACTCAGACTCTCTTCAGTCCCGATAGAAAGCATTTCACAAAGCTGCGTTAAAGCTTCCACTTGTTTCCCTTCTTCTCCATCCGCCCTTAACCCAGACAAGATCTTCTTCAATCTCCCTGATTGATGCGAGCTTGAACCTGAGCCCATCACTGGGGAAGGCAACAAATCATCAAGACCCGCGCCCAACTTTCTTAATAAGCCCTGTAAAGCACTACTAGCTGAAGTCAAATTCTGATGGAAAGCACCAATTCCACCGCCTTCGCTGTCATCGTCGTCGTCGTCGTCGTCATCGACATTAGGGTTATTGTTGTCATTTCCAGAATCCAAATTATTACTTATTTCCCTATTTTCACGCGAAACCCTAACTTCATGTTCTTTCTCTTTGCCTTTCTCCGATTCACTATTGCTATTATTGTTCCTATTCCGACGTGAACGAGAAGAGGAAGACGATTCGATAGGTGTGGAGTCCATGGGGAGAGGGTGAGCACGTGTGGAGCGAGAGCGGGTAGCGGTTGTTGTCGTTGTTGTTGCGATGGCAGCGTTGGTGCGGGATCGTTTGTTGGAGCGAGTAGAGGTACCCGCGGTGTTGGTGGCGGCAGATGAGGAGGCCTCCGCCCGTTTCCGGCTACGAGTTTCCATACAAGAACTAAACCTCCAGAATTACATCCGTCATCGCGCTATCAAGCGCCACCGGATCGCGTAGTAATGATAAGGACTAGATGCATCAGATTGAAAGCCCTGGAAATTTAGGGAATTTGGGAAATTTTGATAGAGAGATAGAGGAAAGGGAGAATTGGAATTGAGAGAAACCCTAAAAACAGAAAGAAGAAAGAAGAGAGAAGGAGCGAGGTGGACGACTTTTTTATATGTGTTTGTTGGAAAATTAAAATAAATAAATAAATAAAAGAAAAACCTAAAACATGTTGCATTTCTGCTTAAGCTAGAGACTCGTAGTACTGTAGCCTTGCAATTGCTATTTTAAGCCTTAGAGTCGCTTAAACCTTGGAATCGTGGGGGATATTATAACCGAAATACATCTAATAAGATAAAGAGGGTATTTAGGAGTGGGATTGCGGTTGTTTTTTAAAGTGATTTTTATTTAGAAATATATTAAAATAATATTTTTTTTATTTTTAAAAAATTATTTTTGACATCAATACATCAAAATGATCTAAAAACACTAAAAAATTCATTTAAAATGCAAAAAAAAAAAATCGGCAAAAAATCAATTGGAACGCGGTGCCAAACAAACACAAAATATAAGAAAAACTAGTGGATTATCTGGTAATTACACAATTTATATGCACAGTACAATAACAGTTTTAGCTTCTAATAAGATAAAATAGAGGGTTTACCCGGTGTTATTCTCGAGTTTTCATGTTTTTCAAACATAAGTAACTACGCATATAACCCCAAAACGGATAAAATAGAAGAAATAGAGACAAGGATGTTTAGGTAATTCGACTTTGTTTGTGAATATTTAATCTGAATTATTGTCAGTGCATCCTCTGACGCGCCACACCTTTTTTATTGCACACTCCTGTTCAACGACACATGTAATGGCTCTTGGTCAACATAAATGTTCATCCGGTATATCTTTGGATGCGCCACCATGTCTCCTACCACGTGGCAATACTCGTGTCATACCCCAGTGGGGCGATAAGTGATGGTGGACGATTAAAATTGGTTTTGTGCATTTCTCTCTTCTGCAAAGTAAAATACATACAAATCCCCTTTGTTTATGCGTATTTCACATTAGTCTCTCTTTGAATTGTGTGTTCCGATCTTTATTGTTGTGATATAAGTTTTGATTTGTTTCAGTTATATCCTTCAAGTTAAATTAATTATAAAATTTGTTTACATTTAAGTTCTTATTCTTTTAATTTTTTGGTTTGGTTTGAAATCTCTTAATATTTTTAGTACACATGTTTTTATCTATTCAATTTTGTCTTTTAATTAAAATTGACTATATATTTTGTTTTCATTTCAGTCCATATACTTTAAATTTTAGATTTAAGTCCTTTGTTGTTTTCAAAAATTCTTGAATAATCTCTATTCTTAGTTTTTATTATTTTCTCTTTTATTTTAGCTAATATTTTTTTTAAAAAAAATTGTTCTCAAATTTAGTTTTTTTTTTTGTATAGTTGGAAAATTAATATTTCTTATTTTTTTTTCTCTTTGTCCTTTCTATTAGTTTTTTAATTATTTTTATTTAATGAAAAATAAAGTTATTTTTTAAAAACTAATTATATTAATTTATTTTTATCATTTATTGTATTTTATTTTTCTGCTCTTTTTTAGAGTTAGAGTTTTTTTTATTCTTTGATATAATTTTGTTTTTTCTATTAAGTACACAATAATAGTAATAATTTTAGCTTTTCTTTCTTTCTTCATCTTTTTTAAAAGTTTCGGATCTTTTTTGTTCCTCGAAGTAGTTTAATTGTTTTAGCAATAGTAATTATAATAATTTTATGTACTTACACAATAATAGTAATAATTTTAATTTTTCTTTTCTTTTTTTCCTCATCTTTTTAAAAAGTTTTGTTTTTATTTTTAATTCCTCAAGGTAATTTAGTAATTTTAATTATTTTAACAATAGTATTTATAATACTTTCATGTGATATGATCATGATAATAAAATTGGCATAATTGATCACAGTGATAACAACAATTGTAATTTATTATAATAGTTACAGTGTTTACACTGTTAATAGTTCTTTTTTTTAATCTTCAAGTGAAATAGTCTTTTTCAACTAATAATTCTTATTTTTGTTTAATATTTTAATTTTTATGTATTGCTCTTTAGTTAAAGTTTTTATTGTTTTGTTTTATTTTATGATGTAATTTTGTTTTTTCCATTATTTACACAATGATGATAATAGTTTTAGTTTTTTTTTTTTTTGCTGCTTCTTTTGTTAGAGTTTCTGAGTTGTTTTTTATTCCCATGAGTTATGTTTTCTGACGCAGGTTGCATACTGTATTTAATGCAAATAAAAATAATAATAAAAAATAAAAATCCAAACAAAATTAGTGGTGTATAAAATATAAATAAAAAAATTAAAAAGCTATTCTAGAAGGACTTAAAAAATCAAATGATCAAAACTAAACAAAAAAATAAAAGAATATAAACCTAAATGAAAAATAAAAAATTATATATATTGAAACGAGTAAAAAAAATTCATTGTAACAGTAGAGCGCAGGATCATGGCTAGTAAATAAGCAACGCTATGAAGAGATTGTATTTATTTTATCATCCATTAAGGAATTTTTTTCCCCCATCACTTATTGTTATATGATGTGGTTTTTATTTTGTATTTTTAATTTTTTAAAATTATTTATTTATTTATTATAAGTTTAATTTTTTAAATATTATTCTATATATCAATATCATTTTTTAAAACAAAATAACAACTATCACTCTACTTAAGCAGTGTTTTCATAATATCAATAGATTAAGTTAATATATTCAAGGTAAATTTTCATAAAATCAATGAAAAACAATCTCTTTTTATTTTCATCAAATATATTTTTTAATCTTTCTTATCAATCTGAGGATACATGGCTACATTGTTTTTTTTTTATAATCAATTTTCATTAAATAAAATACATAGTCCAACAAAAATATATCACATGTACCACATAAAGCTAAGTAAAATAATATTAATAAATAAATTATATACGTGTATTGAAAATTGGAAATTTAATAAATTACATATGAGATATTTTATGTTTTTATTTTGTTTAGCCATTGTTTTGGATTTTTGTAACAATACTGACTTTTTTATTTTATTTTTTTTATTTTAAATAGATTTTAAAAAATAACCTAGAAATTAAGTTATGCTGGATGAATCATGTTTTAATATATGTACATATCACACAAATTCGAGCTCAAAATTCCAATAAATTGGAAGTGATGCTTTTATGCTGGGAACAGACGCTGACAGTTTTGGCTGGCGAGGGATACGGGAGTGAAATTTAATCGTGTTTTTTATAAATTTTATTTTTTAAAAAAAAATGTTTGATATATTAGAATATACAAAACATACTTTAAAATATAATTTCAAACACTTTCAAAATAAATTAAAAAAAAATTGTTTTTATTTTCTATTTTTTATTAAAAAGTTTAATATTTTTATATAATTTTTATGTGTTGATGTTAAAAATAATTTTTTAAAATATTATTTTAATACATTTCTAAACAATAATTTTTTTTTTTCAAAGTAATCTTAATCAAACTTCCAAACTTTGGATATTATTTTCTTTAAATTATATATTTTAATTGTTGATTTTTCCTTGCCTGGCGCCATCCAAACACAGGAAACCTTCAAGTTTCACATCCCGTGGACCGTTCCCAATTTTAAAACATTTAGTATTTTTATTCCGTGTAAAATGAGTTTCGATTTTACATTACAACCATAATTATTATTTTTATTCTCTTAAATCCTGATGGAATTGAAGGGAAACTATGTACTGGTTCATAATTTTATATTTTAAAACATTGCCAGTCACGAAATTCTTTTTTGCTTGGACGTGTATATTTGATGCCTACTTTTTAACTTACATCGGCCAACTAATGCCATGGATCGCATAAAAAGCCCGTGTATTTCAAGATTTAGAAAGAAAAAAATATTGTTTAAATGTTTTTAGATATATTATTATGTACTAATATTAAAAAAATATTATATTTAAAAAGCCCATGTATTTCAAGATTTGGAAGAAAAAATACTGTTTAAATGTTTTTAGATATATTATTATGTACTAATATTAAAAAAAAATATTTTTATATATTTTAAAATAAAAACAATTTAAAAAATAATAATTAGAAATAATGTTTAATAGCCCCATTTGTCCTGTGCTTTGTTGCAGAGAAAACCATAAATTTTCAAAATATAAAAAACAAATAGAAATAATGTTTTTTTAATAATGCCATGTTTGGCCAAAATAATCAGTCTATATGTAATTTCTATGGAGTAATGTTAAAAGAATGATTTATCATATAATTTTTTGTGTTTAATAGTAATGTGAAGTCAAATAATTTTACAAAAATAAAATAAAAAATCAAAGATACCGCATCAATGGATTTATGGTAATTCGTAGAATCCATTAAGGATGAGCTATTTATTTTCTATAATAAAGTGATTGATCATCGAGTCTACTCTAAATGTTTGATTAAATATTGATTGACAAATAATAAAAGTGCAATTAATAAAATCCTTTAGAGATGAGTTGTTTGCTTTATGAAGCAAACTGATTGATTGTTAATTTATTATAAGTTTCCAAATCCAAATTTATTATTACAAAACTAAAAAAACAAAAAATTAGCAGAGTCAAAAGATATTTTTTTGATTTGAATAGTAATTATAAATAATCAAAGACAAAAGCAAAATTAGTATTACTATCATTGTGAATATAATTATTATAGTTGTTTGAATTATAATAAAATTATTAAATTGTTCCAGAGCATAAAAAAACTGTAACAAAAAATCAAGCTACAAAATATTTATAAAAAACAATAATTAAAATTATTATCATTATATAACAATTAAACCCATAAAATTGTATTGGGGAACGAAACAAAAACAAAAAAATCCAACAAAAGATCACATAAAAACAATAAAAATAAATATTATTAGCATTTAAAAAAATATTTGATTTGAAGAATAAGAAAAAAAAAAAGGAACAAAAGAAGAAGAAAAAAGGAAAAAGCCAAAAAAAATCAGTTTCAATAAAAGAATATGCAAAAACAATGAATAAAAAAACTTAAACTAAAATAAATATTACGAGCAAAAAAAAAATTATTTGATCCAAATAAAAAATAAAAAAAAATAGAAAATACTAAGTAAAAATAACAAAGAAAAAAACATTGATTTTAAAATGATCCCTGATATAAATTAAAATTTCAGAATTAAACTGAATAAAACAAAACCTTAAGAAAAAAAGAAAATGATAAAAATAAATAAACAAAACTAAAAGCATGAATGCATAAATTAAAAATAAAAAATAAAAAATAAAGACCAACTAAAAAGGATAAAAAAATCAAAGCATCGAAACTATACAAGAAAACTATAAGAATAGTGACTGAAATAAAAATAAAATACGTGATAAATTTCAACTGGATAAAAAAATTGAAACCTCAATACTGAGAAAATTAAAGGTATTTCATAAACAAATAAGAGCCAAAAGAAAAATATTACACTCGTGATCAATTCTAAAAACACTCTTACATGCTACTTTTAGTTTTTTTCTTTTTTAAGGCTAGTTATGTAATTGAATTGTGCATAAATATTATAAAAAATAAAAAATAAAATACCCTCCCTTGGGTCTTTTGTATGTCAGCAAGGTAAAATCATAGTTTATTATGCAAAATAAAGCTCAGAAAAATACTCAAATACCCCAAACAAACAAGATAATATCAACCGAACCATGAAAAAAATTCCAAAAATACCTAAGGCCCAGAGTAAATTTTTATACATTGAAGGCTAAGATAATAACTACACTAATATAAATCCAAAATAATTTATGATTACTGCTAGTGCTACAGTACACTGTTTAACTTTTAATGAAATAAATACTATTATAAATGTCCTAAAACTACCAGGAAATATATATATTTATTTATTTATGTGAAAAGCGACTTCATTAATTTCCATTAACTGTTAATTAGGAAATAATCGCACAGGAACATTTGGAAAAGTATAGGATCGATAGTAGGAAAATTATCTAATATATCAAAAGAATGCAATATGTTAGGAGAATCACCGTAGATTATAATAGTATTGCTTAGATTTTAGGTTGATTTGTTCTGTTCATCAGTTTACTTTTTTTTTTCACAGTTAAATAATAATTTTGTTTCTTGAAAAGGACAAAAAAGGCTATTAAATGGAGGAGTTTTGTGGTAATTGTATATTTTTGGTCTGGTCCAGTTTGAGTCACTGATTTTATTATTTTTTATATTTTTTACACGGTAAAATAACTTGTCCATCAAAAAAGATAAAAATAAGTTTTGGGCGAAAGGGGTGCCACCGGCATTTTATATTTTTTTAAATTGCTAAATACATATATGTCCCCAAATAAGATAAAATTAAGAGTTAGTTGAAGAGGTGTTCGGGTAATTGATCATAATTTTTTATTATTAATCGCCAGTTAATGTGGGCATGTGTCCCACACGCGGACTATGGAAATCAGCCCCACACCCTTTTCTTTTCTGGTGGCGTGGTCCCGTGGCGAAAAATGTGCAATTGATGTTTTTGTGGATGCGCCACCATGTGTTTTTCCTTACTACGAGGTGCATGCAATAAAAAAATGGCCGAATACGATATAGTGAGCGGTCAAACTTCCCCCTATTTTCTCTCTTCTTCACCCTAAATTACACAGTAGCCCTCCAGTTTTATGGCCTTTTCATTTCAGTCCATTTTCTTTTAATTGTGAATGTATATCTTATTTCTGTTATGTAAGTTTTGATATGTTTTAATTGTGTTATTCGATTGAAATTGATTAAATGTTGTATTTTTATTTTGGTCCTTGTTTTTTAATTTTCGGGTTGCTTTTAAATCCCTTAATATTTTTTTGGTACATAAGATTTTATTTTTGCAATTTTGTCATTTGATTGGAATTGATAATATATTTGATTTTTATTTTGGCTCTTATGCTTTTAATTTTTAATTTTAATTCTTTTATTTTTTTTATATTTCCTAAATAGTTTCTATTTTTTTTTTATGTTCATATATATTTGCTTTTAGTTTTTTTTTTTTAATTTTTCTCTTTTGTCTAGATAACAATTTTTTTTTCAAAAATTGTACTATTAAATTTTAGTTTGTGTTTATAATAATTTGAAAAATGATATTTCTTTTTTCCCCTATGTTCTTTCTTTTTATTTTTTTATGCATTTGTTTATTATTATTTTCATGTTAAATAATTTTTTAAGCTAATGTTTTTTTGTTAAAGTTTTTTGGTTTTTTATTTTATTTTATTGAATTGATTTTCCCATTATTCATGCAGTAATAATAACAATAATAATTTTAGTTTTTTTTCTTGTTTTATCTTTTGTTGATATTTTTTAGTTTTTTTCTCAGGGTAATTTAATAATTTTTATTGTTTTAATAATAATAGTAATGATATTTTTAAATACTAAGTTTTCGATGTTACTATTGTTATAATAAGATGTATTGATGTGTTTTATTATATCAAATTTTACATGTATAAATATTATATTTTATTTTTAAACTAGTAAAATCTAATAATTATTTTAAATTTAATAATTATAAAAATCATTTAATCGAACTTGCTTCCAATTAGGCCCCGTTTGTTTGCTGGAAAGTGATTTCCTTTTGAAAAGTGAATTTCAGGGAAAATGAATTACTGGAAAGTGAATTCCTAGAAAGTGAATTCCGATGTTTGGTAGTATTATGGAAAATAAACTGGAAAATATTTTCCAGTGTTTGTTTATGTTATGGAAAATGATCTGAAAAATAATTTATTAATAAATTAATTTTTTTTTCAAGTTTATTAAAATAATGAGGAACAAATCTTACAAATTAAAAAGTTGAATGAAAATGAAATTGAAAAAAAATATAATTTCATAAATTATCTCAAATAAAATAAATAATAATCAAAATAATAGAGATCAAATCTAAATTTTTTTTAAAAAAAAATAAAAGGTGAATAAATTAAAATAATAATAATTAACATTTCATAAATTATTTCAAATAAAATAAGTAACAATAAAAAAAATGAGGACCAAATTTGATAGATAAAAAATTTCAATAAAAAAATGATAAGAAAAAAGCAAATAGCAATTATAAAAATAAGAACCAAAATTAATATAAAAATTAAATTTTAAGAGATGGAATTGAAAAATAAATATTCAAAATAAATTATATATAGCAATCAAAAGTTTGATGATCAAATTTGATATAATCAACAAATAATGACATTTCTAAATTTTTCACAACTTCCGGAAAGGGTTTTCCGCCCAAATTTTCTGGAAAACACTTTCCTAAAAACCAAGTCAAATTCTTCTTTGACTGGAAAGTGTTTTTTATTGACCAACTTTCTAAAAGACAAATAAACACAGAAAAATTTAGAAAATAATTTACTGAAAAGTGAATTCCAGAAAACAAACCTCCTTAGTTAGAATAATCTAAAAGAGTTCAAATCGAATACATTTTAATATACAAAGACTAAAAAAATATAAAGTCCCCCCCGCTCTTGATTCTGTAACCATGCTTGCGCTGTCCGTCACCTCCACACAGTATTCTTCACCTTCAAATCTTCTCCCCGAGGGTCTAGTAGAAACCAATCAAGGACAAAATCAGCTATTTGATTGATAGTCATAATCATAGGTAAGTAATTAGTGTTTGATCCGAGAAATCGAGAAGACGCTCCATGAAAAAGAATTTATCTATGCAAATTCTCAGATTTAAAATACTTTCGTGAAGAAGATACTGGGGTCTGTTCGTTTGCTTGGAAATAAAATGGGTTTTTTCAGTACAATATATGGGTTTTGTGGATTTGGTGTTGGAGTTTCCACCGGTCTCACCATCGGCTACTACGTCTTTATCTACTTCCAACCCTCCGATGTTAAGGTAAAACGAGTTCCTACCATTTCTTAATCTATTTGCATTTATCGAGGTTGTTGAAATTAATTTGCTTAATTTTAGGTTTTTTTTCTTAGATTTTTATTTTTGATTTCCTTTTAAGGATCCTGAGGTTCGGCCATTGGTAGAGCAAGACTCCGAAACTTTGCAACGGATGCTTCCAGAAATACCGCTATGGGTGAAAAATCCAGACTATGATCGCGTAAGTGAGTAGCATCTGTGGATTCAACTTACAAGAACAAACTGCGTTTTGTTTTTTTACTAAAGTTCTTTTTGTGTTTGTAGATTGATTGGCTAAACAGGTTTCTTCAACTTATGTGGCCTTACCTTGACAAGGTTTGATTTCCATGTCTGATTCTTGTTTTATTTATAGTTGCTTGCTGATTGACTTTTTAACAATTCTGGTTCTATTTTTGACCGTTCTTTGTGCAGGCCATTTGTAAGACCGTGAAGAATATTGTGCCGCCGATAATTGCTGAGCAGATTCCGAAATACAAAATTGATGCGGTCGAGTTTGAAACTCTTACACTTGGAACCCTACCACCAACTTTTCACGGTTAGTAGGGAGCTGTTTTTGTAGTTGACAGGACAAATTTTGAAGATGCATTTATATGTTTTATGCATTGAGTTATAATAGAAGTTATCTTGTCTTGTCGTTTTGGGTGAATCTTTAAGATCATGTAAAGGGAAAAGAGAGCGTGTTTTGAAAATTACTCTGGACTGAATAGACAGGGATTTCTGTCTAATAGGTTTAGACATCTCGGCAGTCGATGTTTGAGACTGTAAATTGTTTTCTAGGTTCTAGGAGAATTCAGTTGTTAACGTTTTGCTCCAGCATAATTTTGTAAACTTGCCACGGGCAGCTATCTTTTTTCTTCATAAACTTTCATTTCACAATCTCTTCAAATTTTGAAGATTCATTCGCATACTTTCCACACTTCATATTAGCATAGAAGTATATTCTCATGCCATTTTGTGATGAATCTTTAAAATTTTGCAAAGGAGAAGGAAACAGTGCTTTGGAAATGGCTTTAGAATACTTAGAGAGGGGTTCTGTCCAATTTCTTTGACATCCTTATTATAAATTCTTCAAAGACTGTTCTCATCAGGAATGAAAGTTTATGTCACTGATGAGAAGGAGTTGATAATGGAACCATGCATCAAATGGGCTGGAAATCCCAATGTCACTGTTGCTGTCAAAGCATTTGGGTTGAAAGCAACTGCTCAGGTAATTAGATTCCTATTCAGAAGGAGACTGTTCTGTTGTTGACTTTAATTGAAGAAATTCTGTCTTTGTACTCTTTTGATAATTCCAGGTGGTTGATTTGCAAGTTTTTGCTTCACCACGCATAACTTTGAAGCCCTTGGTTCCTAGTTTTCCTTGCTTTGCCAACATCTACGTGTCTCTCATGGAGAAGGTCGGTGTTCATTTTTTCTGCTCTCTTGGTCAAACTTATACATTTGATTTTGTGTATATAAATGATCAAACTGAAAAGGTTGGAGTTAGGCATTAGCCTCTGATTTTTCATGGATACTTATTACCGTGCCCTTTTTATGTTTCACCAGTGACATATGACCTCTAGGACTAACCTGGCCTGCGTTTATCCTTGTTTACAGAGTAGAATCCAGAAGATATAGGTTGGTTCATATTACTGAGTGCAGATAATGTCTTAGGAAAAATGATTCTGTGAATTCTCATACATGAACTACCATGTCCCATCATTATTCTTGTTTCTTACAGCTCTTTTAAGATTTCATATTTCTGTTAGATTACAAGAATTGACCGGTTAAAGCAATTGCAGTTGACACAGTTTTATCTTAAGGCTGACCAAAAGTTTCTGAGTAAAATTCCTATGCTGATATTTGTTTTGTTATATGATTCCTTTACTAAATTATGAGGGATGGTCTATAGTAAGAGAACTTCAAGCTTGGGTCTATTCTCATTCATATACCACCACTTTGAGAGTACATGTTTATCAGTGCTTTTAAATATGATTATTTTTGTCTCTTTCATGTCTTATTTTGCAGCCACATGTTGACTTTGGGCTTAAGCTTTTGGGGGCTGATATAATGTCAATACCTGGGCTTTACAGGGTAGTCCAGGTACAATAGAAGATGTTTCTATCTTGTTTTACTCCCTTTATGTCTTTTTTTCACATCGCCCTGGTTGGCACAAAACATTGTTGATTCAGAACATTATTTCAGGGCTGGACGGGCCACTGGTTATTTGAGTATTGAACCTGTCTTGTTAATTCCCCAAGAGTGTTCTAGACTACCAGCACCTAAGTTGTTGAATATGTTTCATTATTGTGTACCTCACTGAATTCTGATTATGAGAATACATTGATCTAATTCAGTGTCTGTCTTTACCTCTCCTGTGATTTCCTTTTGTGGATGCCTCAATGCTGCTTTTTTATTTTTTTGCATTGTTTGACTTGAACTTTGCCCTGCTTGTTCAAGAAGGAAAACTCAAATTTTCCCATAAGTGGTTTCGGTGAAAAGTGGCGCAGGAAGAAGTTAATTCAAAATATTTGAAAGTTTTAGTTGCTAAAATTTTGAAAGCAATGAGTTCTGATGTTACATAGTATCTGTTTAATGTTTTTATGGTCCATGATTTTAATAGTAGCAAATTGGTTTATGCTGCAGGAGATCATTAAAGATCAGGTGGCAAACATGTATCTATGGCCTAAAAAACTGGAAGTACCCATCTTGGATCCTGCAAAGCAAGTTTTTGCCATATTCTAAAAATATGTTAGTTAAATGACTTAAAGTTTGCTGCAAATCGTGACAATTTTTTATGCTAACTCTCATGTTTTGGCCTCCCAATTTGAATGAAAAAATCAGAGCCATGAAGAGGCCTGTGGGAATTCTCAACGTGAAGGTTCTGAGGGCAATGAAGCTGAAGAAGAAAGATCTGCTGGGAGCATCAGACCCTTATGTGAAAATAAAGCTGACTGAAGATAAGCTTCCAGCCAAAAAGACTACTGTGAAGCACAAGAACTTGAACCCTGAATGGAATGAGGAATTCAATTTGGTTGTTAAAGAGCCAGAGTCTCAGGCTCTAGAGCTTCGTGTTTATGACTGGGAGCAGGTAAAAAATCTCCATTTGCTTCTAAGAAGCTTTCTGTTTTCTGTTTTGAGTCTCAATCTACTCTATTCTCTTTCCTTAGGTTGGCAAACATGACA
The DNA here is from genome assembly GCA_015731905.1 of Salix dunnii. Lineage (NCBI taxonomy): Eukaryota > Viridiplantae > Streptophyta > Magnoliopsida > Malpighiales > Salicaceae > Salix > Salix dunnii. The sequence goes on along the minus strand of CM027667.1, from coordinate 8,929,054 downwards.
GGATGGGTATGAATGTAGTGCCACTGAAAGATCTTACATCAGAGGAACCAAAAGTCTTGACTCTCGACCTCCTTAAAAATATGGACTTGAATGATGCTCAGAATGAAAAGTTACGAGGGCAGCTTATGGTGGAATTGGCATATAAACCCTTCAAAGAGGACGATTTAAACAAAAGCTTTAAAGATCAGGTGGAACAAAAGGCTCCTGAAGGGACCCCTGCTGGTGGAGGTCTGCTTGTGGTAACAATTCATGAAGCTCAGGATGTTGAAGGAAAGCATCACACTAATCCACATGTGCGACTTCTTTTTAGAGGAGAGGAGATGAAGACCAAGGTATATAGTTCACACATGTAAACTTGCATTAGAATATACCGTATCTGTGTTCCTCGGTCTTTTCACACACTCACACAAGTCTAAATGGTTGTGTTGTGGCCTCTGTTTTTTGAATTTTTATTTGTACATGATTCATCTGAAGTGCTCTTCCTGATAACTTTGCTTCTAGTTTGTAATTTGTTTACTTCAACTGGCACTGGTTGGTCATGTGGAATGAACAGTTATCTTGCCTGTGGATGGAATTCATTCATTCTTTCTTTTCAGCAATGTCCATTTCTTCATGCAAGTTAGTGTTCAGAAATGTCTACTGTTGGTGATGGGTGGGATATCATTCTGTTCTGAAATGAAAACCCGGCCGGTGGCAATTAGATAATCAATGAAATTAATTGAAGCCAACATTTACAGGCCTATGATTAACAGTTTCATATTTTCTTCAAACAGCGTGTAAAGAAGAACAGAGATCCTAGATGGGAGGAGGAATTCCATTTTACCTTGGAGGAGCCCCCCACTAATAAGAAGCTACATGTGGAAGTTGTTAGCACCTCATCTAGGATTGGCCTACTGCATCCAAAGGTACAGATTTTATAATTTCTGTTTAACTCAGCCTGTATAATAAAGATAATAAAATATGAGAAGCGAATGCTACTAAAGTAATCATCATCGTTTTGCTCGTGAAGATGGTTTGCTTAGGTAGCACCATCTGTAGACAATAAGTCCTTAACCAAAGTTAAGGTTGTGCTCTGAGGCTTGGATACTTGGGGAAACAGAAATCCAGTGGGTATTTTAAACTGTCTTGGCTTGATGCTTACGACTTAATGCTCTGTAGAAATTGATTGATCATCAATACACTACCATTTTTGAGAAAATAATCCCAAGGAAACAAAAAAAGGAAGTCATAGTGCTTTATTCTCATGCTTGGCAGTTGGAAGGTTGTTTTCTGGAAAGTTTTTCCTGAAGCACTTTCTCTATCACACTTGTGGTTGAATAAAATATGAAAGCTTAACTAAGCAGACAATCCAGCTCAGCTATGAATTGGAATCCAAAAATCATTCCCTGAATGTTATTTTTCTGGTTATTAATCAGCGCTAGCTTTTAGAGTGTCTATCATCCAGAAGAGGGTTGAAGAATCTCATGTTGTTTGCGCATTCTTTAAACAGGAATCGCTTGGTTATGTGGAGATCAATCTCTCAGATGTTGTTAGCAACAGAAGAATCAACGAAATGTATCACCTTATAGACTCAAAGAATGGACGGATTCAGATTGAGCTGCAGTGGAGGCCAGCTTCATAAGCCTATCCTTTGTTCTCTCTTTTGTTTTTTCTTTGTTCTCTAGCCTCGAAATTGAAACTCTGCTCCGAGTATAGGATGTGTGTGAAAGGAAAGTATTTATTGTTTCAGCAAAATTCTTTTTGTTGCTTCTTTACATTGATTGCAATTAAAGAAACCATTCATAGGCTATAAAGAATGAGGTAGCCTTATCTGTTTCAGCATGTAAAACCAAGTTACAGTTGAATGAAAATGAAATTCACAAAAATCATCATCATGGTTGTTCAGGTAGAGAAGCTATTTGGCAAATGTATGCTAGGCGGTCAATCAAGCTGGCAATTCCATGGTTTACGCAGGCCATTAGACTCATTTAGAACACTATCTGATGGATCATGTCAGATGAAATATCAAAGAATAAATGATGAAGGGCGTTTTCAGAAAATGAAAAAAGAGTCGAGACAAGACACTTAAATGTGAATATAATTGCTGAAAATGCACTTGGAGGTATAGAATAGCGTTATTTTTCTCAAGCGTAACAGGAAACGCAAAAGCTACCACTTTTTAGTACGAGTACAACTTCAGGATACCCTTGTGTTGTGCATCGAGGGCCTTCCATGATGGTGTTGTCAGTTAACAAAAGCATGTCCATTATTGTTCCCTTCTGAGAAGGTGACAGTAATTCTATTCAGCCGCTTCTGGATTGTCCCGTACATTACATGATCTTCAGCAGCAGCCAGGTGCTGATCTTGATGGTTCAGCAAATGAGAGAGAGAGAGAGAGGTGAGGGTTGGAAGACTACAATGCTAGAATGTTCGGGTTTCCCGTGACTGTGTTGGATTCTGCTGCAAAAGCAATGGAGATGTATTCCTCGGGGAAAAGGTCTCTCAAAAGAGGGGTTTATAACACCTTATCCACAAGTCCTTAGTTCAGAGGGTGCTGATGGTCCTGTCACACTCTTAACTCGGGAACATTACGAGTAATGTTTAGCTGCTTTTCCTGATGCTTTATCAATCAGAATACATTTGCGATTCAGGCAGCACAGAAGCAATAAAATAAAGCCGTTTGATTTAAGTAGGTTCCACGGCTGTTTTAAGCAATCTATTCTCTCCTTTTTGAATTACTGAGCCTTTTATGACCTGACAGGGCTGCCTGTGGACTGTTTCGTTTGATGAAAAACCATGTCCAAGTTAGAACAGAAAGCTGGGAGCCACGGGGTCCAGAAGTGGCAAGGCGCTCGACAAATTTCTGATCTGTCAAGCAAGAGATTGGTGTAGCCCACTATTAAAGGTCGGTGAAAAATTGAACTATTGTCCGATACAGAGATTACGAGGCTTCTCGTTCAAGTGCACGCTGCTGCTGGTGCATTGAAAACAGATGAAGATCCAAATATTGCAGGATGAAGACGAGTGGCAATCTGGAGGAAAGAATCCCTTCTTTCAAATTGGCTATCGCTCATAAACTCGGCAAATTCGACCATCCCCTCCTCTGAACGGACCTCAAATTGAAATTGGGCCTGCAGTTATGCCTGGTGTGAAGGGGTCGCAATTAAGTTCGATTTTTGTTCATGCAAAAAGGGTATTGATCATAGTTATCACGCCACCGTTTAGAAACTGACCCAACTCAGGTTATTTTTTAATTCAATTTGAAAGTTGCGTAACTTGGTAAATTAACTCGTGTTAATTTATTATGAAGGAAGGTTTTTTTTTTCAAAATTATATATATTTAAATAACTTAATCGATACTAAAGGAGATGTTTAGGAATCACTTTTAAAATGATTTAAAATCAATGATTTTTTTGCTTTAAATAATTTTTTTTAAAAATGTTCTTAAGATTATTTGATGAAATAATATTAAAAATAAATTTTTAAAAATAAAAAAATTATTTCAATATATTTATAATTAAAAATTACTTTAAAAAATAGTCACGATAACACTAAAAAAAAACCTAAAAGAATTATCCACAGCCCACGCTGCCCCTCCCCCCCAACAACTCAGGTTTTGGGGCGGCTCCCATAATTATGGTGTTGAATACTGGTTGAATTTTTTTTAAAAAAAAAACAATAGAAAACATCGACACAAAAACTATATGCCACGTAGCAATCTCAACAGGATTACCACTTATCCCACCCACGCCAAATCCGTACTTGCCGGTTTATCCAAAATTCGAAGCTCTTATTCATTTTGTTGGCCAGTCCTCTCAATTTCAATCTTTCCTTCCTCTTCTTCTTCAAGTTTGTTGAGAGTCAGAGAGAGATAGAGAGATTCGATGGCGTTACCGGTCGTTGACACAGAGTACCTAAAAGAGATCGACAAAGCACGTCGCGATCTCCGTGCTCTCATCGCTTACAAAAACTGCGCTCCTATCATGCTTCGCTTAGCGTAACCAACTAGCCAACGCATTAACTACTCACTGTCTTTGTTTGAATCTTTCTGTTTCGAATGGTTTTTTATTTTATTTCGCGGTTACGGTTTCTTTGAAGGTGGCACGATGCAGGAACGTATGATAAGAACTCGAAAACAGGAGGAGCTAATGGTTCGATAAGGAATGAAGAAGAGTACTCTCATGGTTCTAATAGTGGCTTGAAAATAGCCATCGATTTTTGCGGTTAGTTGGTTCCTCTGGGATTTCACTCACTTGATTTGTATTTTTTTAATGTTTGATTATGATTATGATTTTTTAATTTTTCCAGAGGGAGTGAAGGCGAAACATCCGAAGATTACTTATGCGGATTTATACCAGGTGTTTTTCTGTGATTAATTAGCTGATGAATGGTTTAATTAAATAACTGTTTAATTAATAGTATTATTTTCCATTTTTATTTTTATTTCATATGTTGTTTCACAGATTTCGTAGTCAATAATCAACAATTATCCTGATTTTCTTGTTAAAAAAATAACATATGTGGAGATATAATTGAAAAACATGTGACTAATGTAAATGAAGTAGCGATTTTTCGTGTGGGTGAGTGGAGAGTTGAAACATTTATGGAAAATTCCAAGGAATATACACCATGTGTCCAGGAACTAATGCTCATTTTTTATGGGGAATGGAAAAACTAACTATATAGCTTGCAGTCTTTTAGATGGAAGTTCTAAGGACGTTACAACCACTTACAGGACTAAATCACAAGGCTCGAAGTTTTAAAATCTGTCTTCCTGACATGTCTAGTCAATCTTCTTAGATAATTGTAACTTAAATGCAGTGAAATGACGAGTTCTATTAATCTAAGTATAGTGTTCCTGTCTTACTGTCATCCATGTTGGTATTAAGTGCTTATGAATATTGATACCACCGGTGTTCTTTTATTTGATGAATAAGTTTCTAAGTTTTGCAGGGAGGAATTTGGAGAGATTTTCTTCTAGTATTTATTTTACCTTTATAGGAGGAGTTTGTTGAAGGATATTGGGAGGTGGACACTGTCAGATGTTCTATCATGAATTAATGGTTGCAGCTCTGATCCATAGCATGATACACACCTATATTTGCCAAACTATGAAAACACCAGAAAACCTTAAATTCCATGATGGTTACATCAGTCAATACTTTCAGTTCAACATGAGAGTAGTTGTTGATATATAATGAGCGGTGTTTTGAAGATGAAATATTTGAATATTCCGAGTATAATTGTTGGGTTTCCAAACACAATGATCAATTTAATTCATAGCCAACAACTTTCATGTTCAGCTTGCAGGTGTTGTTGCAGTGGAGGTCACTGGGGGTCCAACCATTGATTTTGTTCCTGGTAGAAGGGTAGGTGATTGTAGCATTTCTCGGCAATATAGGTGATTATGAGTTCATAACATTGCTGACTATATGTCTGATCTCTTAGGATTCAAATATTTGTCCCAAGGAAGGGCGACTTCCAAATGCCAAACTAGGTATTTCAGTATTTTAATTATCGTGGATTTTTTTTTAATTTAATTCAGGGGTTGGAAATTCTCAAATCGTTGTTTGCTCTCTTCTAATGTCATAAACTTAGCTAAACCTGATTCAAAGGGAAGGTGTATTTGTGTGTTTTGTTGTGTCTTTGTCACTCTGTAAATAAATCATCCATTGCATGTTTACAGTATTAAGAGAAGTAATAGTTAAGGGGTTTGCGCTGTACAAGACTGATGCGCAGCAGACTAGTTTTTCTGGATATAATTATCCATTGAATTAAGCTGTCTTCAAGTAGTCTTCTCGGTCTACTGAATTTATATTTCAACAATCCAATTTCCGAGAACTTATGTTCCATGTGGACTTGAAAGTTCTTTCCATAACTTGGGTATTGTGTTTAACATGGGTTGAAGTTACACATAATGTGAAGCCTGTTCATTCTAGGGACCCAGCGCATTTGTTTATTTCTAAGCAATGCACATGAGATACATGCTAGATTTTAAGGCAAGATTATTTGTACGTATCACTTCTAATTGCTTGTTTGTTGTTTTCAGAGCCTTTGTATGCTAATTTTTCCACCTTTTCTGCACCCACACCCTGTATTTGCTGTCTTATTCATTGCATTACATTAGAGTTCTGTCTCATAAAATTACTCTGAAATCCATAGAGTTCTACTGTTAGTAGGTGGTTTAACATGGGGGGAGAGTCAGGTTCTTGCATCACAATTCATGTGATGATCTTTACTTGCATTGGTTCTGCTGATAGAGCAGCCATACCAATCTGTTCTTTCATCTCACAACATGTGTAGATTTCTGTGTAGGAAATTTGTATAGAAGTTGTAATTTGCAGCTTTTCTATGACTAAAAAATGATGTTTTGTTTGATCTTCGTACGATCTGTTTATTCAGACTTAATTTGTACAAATCAGGGAAGGGGGAAATTGCACCCCTGATTTTGTCATAATTATCACTTTAGTTCTTATATTTTAATGTTTTTCATGATTATTTTAAATAAAAATACATTAGTCACCCAAAATAATTTTCCTAATTATGAAACCCCTTTCATTATTATACTTCCCACTTTAATCCTTATACTTTTCATTTTTTCATGATAATTTTTAATAAGTTGCCCCCATAATTTTCTTAATTCTTACCTACGAAAAATTTGCCCACCTTAATAAATACATCTAGCTTCGCCACTGAGCTTAGGGGAAGCAAATCAAAGATGAGAATTTATGCAGAACTGAGAAGTTTCATGGGGGGCATTTCACATTTTAGACAGCCACATGTCAATGATTTTTGTTTGTTCTTTGGAATCTGCTCCCATGGATCCTTAGAAGAGTGCCTGTGGGTTGGCCATGCATACTTGTTGAAAGTTCATATGTTTAATTATGGTAATTTGAAAGGACTTGTATTTTCACTTTTCATTTCTGAACTATGGCAGGTTCGCCACATTTGAGGGACATCTTTTATCGGATGGGTCTGTCTGATAAAGATATCGTGGCACTTTCTGGCGGTCATACTCTGGTAATTCTGTAGAGCTGTTTCTGATGTTCTACGTAAGCTGCATATGCACAAATATGTAATTCTTTTGGTGGATATTGTTCTGTTTAGGGAAGGGCACATCCAGAGAGATCTGGTTTTGAAGGGCCCTGGACACAGGAACCTCTAAAGTTTGATAACTCGTACTTCGTGTAAGTTTTAAGGCAAGCTCAGCACACTACCATTTCTCTTTGTAGATATTATGAAATTAACTGATCTTTCACTTGCTGTCGGTGCTAGGGAACTGTTGAAAGGGGAGACGGATGGATTATTGAAACTTCCAACAGACACTGCTTTGTTGGATGACCCTGCGTTCCGTCCTTATGTTGAGCTGTATGCTAAGGTAATGTGGACTTGCATTTTTACCAGATGACTTGTTGCATGAATGGCCAGTCAAACTTTTCTGGTCCCCTCTCAACCTGCTTTGATTTTTCAATGCAGGATGGGTTTGGATAAAACTATTGGCTCGACCAACTTGAAGCCTGGTCTTATACATTTTCTTTTCCTTTTGATAGTTTTTTAAGTGACTGTTAACAGTTTGAAAGTGATTTTTTGAACAACAATGATTACATTGTCCAGGGTTAGTTTGGACCCTAATCTAATCTTACCCTGAATTGGGCTTTCTGTGGCCTTTTTCAAGCTTTTATTCACTAACTAGCATCCTTGTGGTTCTCTGGCCACCTTAGGATTGGGAATCGCAAGGGTAAATCTATACCTTGATGTGCACCATGAACTAGAATCATTACTAAATAATACCCAAAGATTCAGATTGGCGTCTTAGTTAGATTCATGGAGTGTGGGGTGACTTCAATGTTCTTGCTTAACCCTGGGGATATACTATGATAAGTGATTTTTTTTCAATTTTTATTGTTTCTCAGGATGAAGAAGCATTCTTTAGAGACTATGCGGTTTCGCATAAAAAACTTTCAGAACTGGGGTTCACTCAAAGGCCTTCCGGATTTAAGGTAAAGGATACCACTGTACTTGCACAAAGTGCAGTTGGAGTTGCAGTTGCTGCGGCTGTTGTGATCCTCAGCTATATCTATGAAGTTCGCAAGAAAATGAAGTAGACGCTGCCTAACTTTCTCGTATACTGTTGTTTTCTCTAATAAATCAGTGTCATTTGCTCAATTTTTACAGCCCACGAGCTGAATACTCAATATATGTATCCAATAATAGCCAAAACACATACTTCACTCAATACAAGCAATCCCTTTTCATTGCAAAGTCAATATCAAAATACATGTATGACAAATGAATCTCTTTGATCAATTTGCTAGCTTATTGTTCTAGAAATTAACATCTTATTAACAGGCATGCAAAATTCCGGCGATGTCTCTTGCATTAAAGACTTTGATACACACGGTTAGGTGCGTGCCCCCACTTCTTTTGATGCTTTCCTTTCTTCATCTTTATAATTATCAAGTCCACCCTTTTCAATGATATTGATTTGAATGTTCATTTCAAACGAAGAGCAATAGATTAGAAGATCTGGGTTTATGGCTATGGTGTCCTCACTTGTCGTTGTTCATATTTTCTATCCTTGGACATTTTAATGCTTTCATGAATTGCGGAAGTCTTTCTAATCTCTTCATATTCAACTTTAGATCCACGAAACAACAAATCAAAATTCTTTGAATCTGAAGTTTATCATGATTGGATAACAAAGGCCTGATTTATTGGATCGCTTGAGACGTCTAACGGCCTGAGACGAAACCTGGTCACTAAACAGTCAACAGTATGTTCACTGTTTTGGAACACCGATTGTGAAGATAACACATGGAAGTGGGATCGTTTCCTACCTTTTTGATGCTGGATTCAAACTCAATAGGAAGTCACGAGAAAACAAGTCTCTTGATGCACCAGCTTGTGGTTTGTATAAGATCCAAGCGGGGAAATCGATTAACTTTTTAGTTAACTAGTCAGTTTTAAGTTTTTTAATAACCGAACAGGCCCATTTCGGATGAAAGCTGGGTACTTGTCTGTGCAGAAAACAGGCACGGTTTTGATTCCATGACATTGAACAGAAGTAGGAAGAGGAACTGATGCTGTTACCAGTAGATTTCTCTTTGTACTCCATTGCAATCCTTTTCCTATTAAATCTGTGTTTTCTTTAATACCCTTTCCCCGTTTTCTGACGCGGTGAGATCTTGGTTCACACGAAACAGTATTCCCCTTAAAATAAAAGCTGGATTTGGTAAGGATGGATGGGGGAGATCTGATCGGTTCCTCTCTCTGCCAATATTGTAACCAAAAAATAAAAGTGCATTAATTTGGTTTGGAGAAATCATTGTTTAAAGCTTTATATATATCTCCCAACTGGGGGTCATAGAAAGCTGACCTTTGTGCTAAGGTTAAGGAGTCCCACATGGGAAGGGGTGCCATAGAGGCAGGTAAGAGTTTTAAGAGCTCTGCCGAAGGTATGTTCAGTACCTAAGCACATGACATTCACGTGTTTGCTTAACTGCCTACCACAGCTTCTTCTTGAGTGTTGCCAATCCTAAAAAAGCCTATCGTGCCAAATTACAAATTTGATTAATTTTTCTCTGTTTTGGGGCAGTCATTTGTAGTAGGGAAAGAGACGACATGGGTCCCAACCAACAGTGTACAATAACCTAATCCCTTCTATTTCTCTCTTATTCTGGGCAGTCGTCTGTGCGCACAAATAGTAGAGACTAGAACGGAAAGAGACATTTGGGCCAACCAACAGTGTACAATAACCTAACTTACTGGGGTGATGAGATTTGTCTGATTGAAACAACATGGAGACATGAATGATTGATATATCTAGTTATTGCACCGTAAAGAAATGCATCTAATTGTATATGTTGCGAGAGCAAATGTTTTAATGAGCATATCCCTGTCTAATTTTTTAGCGCAGCAATTATTAAATGTAGAGCAACAACTTGTCTTTGTTTTCTGGTTAGTTTCTGAAAACTACATGGATAAAGCTTAGTTCGAAGGGGGGGAGTGTTCTCTGCGTGGGAATAAAATCATACAAAGTTTCAACATCCAAGCGAGGCCAGAGTCGGACTAGCTGTGAGATGGTCAGAATGGGTGAAAAGGTAGGTGAAATACACACATAATTTACACAGGTGGATATCTATCCCTCTCTCACTTCATTTGACAGCAACTTCTGCCCATGATCCTTGACCCTTGCCATCCACTTGGATTTCATGATGAGATACAGAGAGAGAGACTGTGTGGTGGTGGGTAACAAATAATATGCAAATCCAAGGGCGGGGGGGATAATAGCAACAAAAAGGTGAGCCAACCTTCTCGTCCCTTAGCCGACCCTTATTGCCCGAGCTTACACCACAAGGTTTGGAGAAAAGAAAAAGGGGGGAAAAGAAAAGAAAAAGTGGAAGGTGAACCAAAGCCCACACACAACCACAACCACACTTATCTTTTCTCCTATTCCTCCCTTTTCTTTCGTCATCTTCCCTTGAACTCAACCTCCAACTCTTCTAGAAACCCTCTCTCTCTCTCTGTCATGCATACCAATAGAATAATGAACCGCACCTAACTACCATCTGGACACTTAAAACAAAAGAATAGCTAAACCACTTGAGCATTTCTTTTCCATTACCCATCACAACTAACTTACTAATTAGCTAGATATGATGCACATCCTCTGAAACCCATGAACCTAACTCGATTCATTTAAGCCTAAAGTAGCCTCAAGATTTAATTGCAGTGAGCTAAAATTAATATCAACCCGTTTAAATAGTGGGTTTTTTTAATGAAATTTAAGTTTTATAAAACCTCATCATCAAGAAGCAATGGAAGCAGTCCAAATCAAAATGATCAAATTCCAACCTCGTTTGTTCACTCACATATGAATAGAGATGGATTCCTTAGGAGTCAATATAAAGGGCAATTAAGAATCATGGAAGCATGGTGATTGGTCAAGAAAAAAAATAAAAAAACGTAACCTGACCTTGCTACAGACCCACCCTCACTGGTGTTAGTTCCAACAACAATGAGGATATAATTATAAGGGTGTGCATGATTTCTAGTACATGTTGTCTAGTGAGCCAGGGATGGTTTGAGCGGCAACCAGAGCAATTAATCAAAGGTTGTCCGGAGTTGAAGACATGAAAAAATGAAGGGGGAAAAAATAGCAGAGTACACACCTTGTCCTGCCTGCAATATAATATAATCTCACTTTACACCTACCTAAGGTTAGCTATATTTAATGTCTTTCTTCTTTTTTGTTTCGTTTCATGCTAATATCATCTAGAGAGATACCACCAGCCACTCACTCGACCCTGTCTCACCAACTCACATCTAGAAGCAATTAGGGTCCCTTCTTCTCTCCCCCTCTCTCTTTCTCTCCAAGAGTCAAAAGCCTATAAAATCACTTCTCAAGTACTACCAAGGGCCGGCCTTAATGTTCAAGCAGCAAGAAAAAAGAAGCCTCCGTTTCTAATTCCACCGCAACACTGCACACCCTTTTAAAAAACACAAAAAAAAAACAACACCCTCCAAATACATCGCCAGTCCCAGTTGAAAACCCTACTGAAATGGGAAGGTCTCCTTGCTGTGAAAAAGCCCACACAAACAAAGGTGCGTGGACCAAGGAAGAAGATGATCGCCTTGTTGCGTACATCAGAGCTCATGGTGAAGGCTGCTGGCGTTCACTTCCTAAAGCCGCTGGCCTTCTCAGATGTGGCAAGAGTTGCAGACTTCGTTGGATCAACTACTTGAGACCTGACCTTAAACGTGGCAATTTCACTGAAGCAGAAGATGAGCTCATTATCAAACTCCATAGCCTCCTTGGAAACAAGTAAGCCTAGCTAGCTAACAATAGAAAAAGATCATTAACCCTTTAATGCTATTTAATGCTAATGATGCTTGTTATTTTTGCTGTAGATGGTCACTTATTGCTGGAAGATTACCAGGGAGAACAGATAATGAGATAAAGAATTACTGGAACACACATATAAGAAGGAAGCTTCTAAATAGAGGCATAGATCCCGCAACTCACAGGCCACTCAATGAACCAGCGCAGGAGGCTACAACAACAATATCTTTCACTACGACTGCTACTTCCGTTAAAGAAGAATCCTTGAGTTCTATAGTTAAAGAGGAAAATATGGAGAAGCTAATTAGCTCGACTGCTTATGTGTGCAGAGAAGAGAAAACCCAAGTTCAGGAAAGGTGTCCAGACTTGAATCTTGAACTCGGAATTAGCCTTCCTGCTCAAAACCAGCCTGATCTTCAACAGCCATTCAAAACTGGAGGACTCAGAAGTCTTTGTTTTGCTTGCAGCCTGGGGCTACAAAACAGCAAAGATTGCAGCTGCGATGTTATTTTGAGCACTATAGGAAGCAGTAGTGGCACCAGCACAAAAACTGGTTATGACTTCTTAGGTATGAAAAGTGATGTTTTGGATTATAGAAGTTTAGAGATGAAATAAAGATATTTGGAGCCTAATTAATGCTCTGATGTTGTAGTTGAAAAACAATGGAGATAAATGAGAAAGGGATTAATTGCTACTAAACTGAAAATCTCCAATTTAATTCCTCCATCTCTCCCTCTCTCTTTGTTGTTATGAATTCATGATTCGTGCATCATAGTGCACGTACACTGTTAGTGCAGCTTAGTGATGATTCTCTCCACTCATTGAGATTTGATTTTTCTGTTGACTTGATATGTTCATGGATCATATACACTGTTAGTGCAGCTTCGTTCTATTGCTAGCTGGTAGAGATCAATTAGTAGCGCTTAATTATTATTATTATTATTATAATCATTAATTTTTTAAAAAATTATCCCCTTTAAATGCTTTGAAAACATTTGAATTCAAGATGTGCTCCCTCTCTCTTGTTTATTTTAGATTCTTTTTTGGATAAAATCGATTTTCTTTTGTGGAAAATGGATAAGCCGTGAGAGGAGGAGAAACGAGGAGGATGGGAGTGGTGGGTGACCCATCCTTTATATTGTAATAAAAGCATTTTCGAAACTATAGTTTATAAATAAATAAAAATGTGGAGAAACTATCAACTGTATGTGGTGCCACTCTCTACCAACCTTTTATTGATTGTCCAAGGCCCCATGATCCAACCAACCACTGTTATTAAACCCTGTCAGACTGATCATAGTCTGAACTGGCTCGGATTTAAATTATATTAAAATATGAAACAATAAAGCTCAAAAATTAATAAAAAAAAACTCATTTGCTTGTTTGTTTTGGAAAACATTATCTTATTGAAATAATATTTTTGATTATTTTATAGAATAATCATTATTGAAATGATATTTCTGTTTTTTTTTTTAAAGAAAATCTGTTTTTCTAACATTATTTTATTAAATAAAAATCATTTTATTTAAGGCCCTATGATCCAACCAACCAACCAATGTTGATTACTATTGTTTTTTTTTTTTTCTTAATTTGATTTGTTAATATTATGTTAATTGAGAGTCACCCGAGTCTTTTTAGACATACTGGATTAATGGGGTCATATCAAGTTGTTCGGATAGTTATTTATCAAATATATTAAAATATAAAAAATAATTTTTTACCATTGAAATGCATATGAATAAAATAAAATATATCTACGTCGTTTAAAAGAACCATATTACAAAATCAAATTTTATATATAACATTGTTCCTTAAAGATGCTTTGCCAATATTTAAATTGGAAATCGGTTTATATTCAATCTCAACAATCACAATTTATTTTAGATGTATTTTTTTTTTAAAAAATACCACTTTCAATCAGTTTTGAACATGGTAAATACAATATCTACAAATTAAAAAGTGACTTTCTTGTTTTTCATTTTGATTTCATGAAAGATTATGAATTTATAATTTATACATCAAAGGTTTTGTCATGGTTTTAAAAAATAAATTGATCGAGAAAAAACATGTGCAGTGAAAACGTGAAATAATGTCTCTAGATGGGTTTATTAAGGCTTAATTAATAAACATTAGTGACGTAATTAAATAATTAACACCATAAGTGTCAATCAAGCTGATGAATTATAATTATTTTCATGGGAAATCAATCCCATTTATCGAACTAGGAAAACAAAACCGGGGGATTGATTAAGTCTATTGTCCGATTAAATAGAGGGAGGTGCCACATAAATGTTGACTTTTTATATGCCTTAATTAACACCCTACCACTAGCATATGATAGAATAGTAGGTGAGAGTTCATTCTTGAAACTTTATTACATTAAATTATTCGTCCAAGCTAAACTAACCCTAGAGAGCTTCTTCTCTTCTACATTAATATATCAGAATCATTAAAAACACTTGTCTTTTTCCAAGAAAAACAATTTTTAAAAATTCAATTACAAATGCAAAAAAGAAACAGTGCTCTAGGGTTTGCTCAACTACCCTGTGATAAAAACAATAATAATTGAATTACTATGCAGATAATTAACAGGAAATAAAGAGATGAACCCTAAATTCTCAAGCTGCGAGGATCAAGGGGATCTAGTTCTAGGATGAGGATGAGGGAGGACCCCATTGCTTCGAAACAAGATCCTTGCCCAGAGAAATGTGAGGAAGAAAAGACAATGGCCATGCCCATGTAGAAAGGGTGACCACTTTCCAAGTATTATTTTTTTCTTTTTCAAAGGTGTTAGGTAGAGCCAATAGAAGCTTCCATGAGATATTTTCTCTCCCCTCCATGGCTTCTCTCACTCTAATGACCTGTTTTTTACTATATTTTTATAAAACTTTGAATTTTATTTATTTATTTTTTTACATTGTTTTATATCAAAATTGATTTTTAAAAAATAAAAAAATACTATTTTAATATATTTATAAATAAAAAATATCTTAAGAAATAACTTTAAGAAAATTAAACGACAAGGCTTAACTCATCGCTTCAATCACTATCGGTCGTGTAATTATTACCTTGCCTTCATTGCTAAATAGTTCAACTTCTACCAGCATCACATGCACGGCTTTTTCTGATGGGCCCCTCCAAGCTTTCTCCTGGATACTTTCACTTCCCAAAATGACCCTCAAATGCTCGTTTATTAGAGATATTGCCCTCATCATGTCGTTTGAAAAACATATATTGTGAGGAAAACTTTCATGTATATATAGAATTCATGGGAACTCTGTATTTCACAATCTGATACGAGGTTTGGGTTTCGGTAGTAAAGGAGAAATTAAATATAATTTAATTATTAAATCAAATCAATCTTTTTTTATCGTGATTTAAAAAAAAATCTCCACTCAACCCAGAAAAATTAATTATTAACTTAGCCACCGGAAATAACTTTCATATATATATATATATATATATATATAAAGAACTCACAAGGTGACATTATTTTTATTAATGGTTTCAAGAGACCGAGTTAAGAAATAAAAAAGTTTGTTTGGAGAATGGCAGGAATGTAAATAGTAGAAAGATTAGGGGCAGTGTAATAGAGGTCAGAAACGTCTGCATCCCACACACTACCAACTCCTCTATTTTTGGGTGGTAGTTGGAAGCCGTCCGACGTAAGATCATGTGCTCGGTAGCGACAGTGGGCCCCATACCTTTGTCCCCTTCACTGCTCAGCTTTGCTACGTGTTATCCTACGAGCTCACCTATAATTTTAAACTTTGAAACGAGACGGTTGCTTCACAGCTTTATTTATAGAGGTTAACTTCATTAAATCTCATTATTTTTATTATATTTAATAAAAATTAAATAAAAAATATTAATCTATATAAATTTTAAATATAAAAGATTTTCACTTAAAATAATATATTAAAAAAATAAAAATATTATATCTTATAATCTTATTTTAAAACATATACTTTTAGAAAAGATGATAGTTATACGAGACATCGTGCCCTTTTTTTTTCTTTTTTTTTTTAAATAGCATTTTTAATACCTTCAATGTTTTTTATTTTTATTTTTGAGATAATATATATGGTGATTCAGTGTATGTTAGCTCGTTTAGGCAGTAAAGCGTTTTTATTGGTTTTGAATGGTATAATTTAGCACAGATTTTCACATGCACGCCATTATTTAATTCAAGTGCATGCATGTATCATACTTTAGATTGATAATGATATTCGAAGTTGTGTCCCCGAAAGCCTTCTAGTGTCCTCGGGGTAACTACCAAATGTTTGTCTAAATTTACCACATCTGTGAATAAAAATACATGCAAAAAAATTTATATTCATAACATGTGACTAGTGGTAAGAATTCTAAGATATTTGTTTTTTTTATGGTTCTAAATTTAAATAATATGGTTGTTAATATAATGATCATTAAAAATTTATATTATGATTAATTTTAATATTCATAAAATTAATTAAAATATCCACAACTGTCCAAATACTCGTATTTACCAAACAAGAATAGTCGTACCAATTGATATTTTCAAGATGGAGTAAATTTCTTTCTTTTGGGTGCTCATGCAGAGCGTGAAGAAGCTCGAACATAATTATAGAGTGGTCTCGAGCACTTTGCTGCCGAAGTCAAGCACGTGGCAGTGGATTTTTCTTCTTTTGTTCCACCACAAAAATCGAAAACAAGTTTTCAACGTCGTCGTACCGTTTTTCTTCTGCATCAAAAGAGCAGATGATCGAAGAGTAAAGTCCACGAGGAAGTTGAGAACAGCATGTTGCAGTGCAAACAATCCAAGTATCCGTTTATTTTTTAAGAAATCAAGTGTTTTTTTTTAATTTTAATATAAACTATTTCTTTTATATTGTTCTGATATGTTGGTGTTAAAAATACATTCTAAAATTTATAAATAAATAAATAATATATATTATTAGCAAGAAAATCATTTTTACGCTACCAATACCAATCAACTTTTTAATATTTACAGGATATATATAAAATTGAAAAAAAATTATTATAAAATGCGTGGTATATCTGGGAGAGAGAGATGGCAGAATGATGTAAGAGTGGTAGGGTACGGGGAAGGTGAGCACACTGGCGCAAGCTAGCAAAAGGGTGGTTGGTAGGAAAAGTTAACGCCGGCTGGTGAGATATACGGGCGAGTCATTATGAGGGTGGGAGAGATGTGAATATGAATCTTAAACTTTACTATAAACAATAAAGCATATAAATTTTATTTATTTTTAATAGTACTATTAAAAAAATCTACAAATAAAAATAATATTTAATTCAATTAAAAAAAGGCATATAATGCTAGCGTCCGAGTGGCTAGCATGTATAGAAGGAAGTTTATAATAGTGGTTAGGTGACCGTCTGTGAGGTTGATGTGACCGATCCTAATGTCTTTCCACAGTATCAGTCAACTACCTTGTCTCTTTCGTTAAAATTTCTTCACTCCCATCTCCTTACAGAGCCTTACATTATCCAGCCAATTAAAATCGTGCTCTGCAAAACAGCTTATACCGCAGGATAATCAGCTTTTGATGGGTTCAGGTTCGATCAGAATGGTTATTATTAAAATGATTATTAAATATTTATATAATTTTTAATTTTTAAATTTATAAAATTAGTTGAGATTGATGAAATTTGATCCAAAAATTTGACCCTAGGTCCCGTTTGTTTCTTGAAATTCACTTTCCGGGAAATAGAATATTTATTTTTCAATTCCATCTCTTAAAATTTAATTTTTATATTAATTTTGGTTCTTATTTTTATAATTGCTATTTGCTTTTTTCTTATTATTTTTTTATTGAAATTTTTTATCTATCAAATTTGGTCTTCATTTTTTTTATTGTTATTAATTTTATTTGAAATAATTTATGAAATGTTAATTATTATTATTTTAATTTATTCACCTTTTATTTAAAAAAAAATAGATTTGATCTCTATTATTTTGATTATTATTTATTTTATTTGAGATAATTTATGAAATTTTTTTTTTCAATTTCATTCTCATTCAACTTTTTAATTTGTAAGATTTGTTCCTCATTATTTTAATAAACTTGAAAAAAAAAATTAATTTATTAATAAATTATTTTTCAGATCATTTTCCATAATATAAACAAACACTGGAAAGTGCTAGGAATTCACTTTCCAGGAATTCATTTTTCCCGGAATTCACTTTCCAAAAGGAAACCACTTTCCAGCAAACAAACGGGATCTAGAATTCAATAAACTAATTTAAGGGTTTTATGATTGATGTTGTTTTTTAAGTGTTATTTATTTATAAAAATCGTTTTTACCATTAACATATTAAAATAATTTTCAGAAAAAATAACAATGAAATTTAATGGATAACATGCAGCCTGAAACCAAGATTTTAATCTCGACGGACTAATTATAATTAGCTGTATTCTTAGTGTAAAATTAGTTAAAGCCACGAGAGGACTGGGTCAATGAAAGGTGACGTGTCATGTCACCTTGATTGAAATTATTTTCTACATAGGAAACGCGGGCATCAAGGATGACCATGGACTAAATTACGGGGTCAAGTAATTTTCCAAGTGGATATCGCGGTCGAAATGGACCGTTTCAATTGATGCTTTTGTGGACTCTGTTCACATATCACCTTGCTGTCTAAATTATGTAGCCTTTGGCTGCCACATATGATCCTGCAAATTCGGACAAATGGGTTTCACGCAGTATATTTACCATCGAACGACTGTCTTTCTATTTTTTTTTTTTAACATGAATATCTAGCTAATATATATATATATATATATATTAATTATCTTTCAATGTTTAACCATGGATAGATTAGCTAACCGCTTGCCATGTTGATTAAAACTTAATTTTAATAGGAGTTTCGAACGTGTCTAGGCTCGGTAGCTTGGCTCGAGCTGCCCATTCTGCGAGTTCAAACAAATTTGCTTCAGATTTTTTATTATTAATTCATACAAGCTTTAACCTTCTCACTGGTCACTAAAATCTTACACTGGCCATCTCTTAGGATGTCAGCCTGATGATGGCAAGTGTCACGGGATCGTCGAAATCCTCGCAGAAAGTTCAGACCTCGCTGGGAGGTCTGGTCCCGTTAAACTGGTCCCGTTAAACTCGGCATTTTTTCCTCACTAGTTCAATTCACTCGTGTTATCATTTTTTACCTGGACATCTATTTGCAGTGAATATGGTAAGTCGGTTTATGTATTTATCAGAAGAAAAATATATCAAAAATGCATATTAGATCTTGAGATATTTAAAAAGTATACTATGAAGATGATTTTTTTCTCTAAAAAGAAGATTAACGAAGGATATTAAAGGGTATACAAACTCAAATTGAGTAGAAAATCAGACTTATAAGAGATCGATATCAAGATATTTTATATCCGTGCAAAACAACCTGATCACTTGGAGAAGTGAGAAGTAGAAAGTAGTCATAGATTAAATGCAAAAGTAGAATACTGAGGCATGACTCATGATATGTATGAATTATTATAAATTAAACATGTGTTGCAAAACCTGAGAATTAATTATAGAACATCTATAGGTCTACACTTTGATAATAAGACAACTATTAAAATTGCTCATAATCCTATTCAACATGATTGTACTAAACACATTGAAGTTGATCGACACTTCATTAAGAAAAATCTTGATAAGAAAATTATACAATTTTTGTTTATTTGGTTTGAAGATCAGCTAGTCAATATTCTCACAAAGACAGTCTCCAAAAAAGCGTTCTATGACCCAGTTGACAAGTCGAGCATGACAAATATCTACTCTCCAACTTGAAGGAGAATATTGAAACATGATCGTTAATTTTCAGATATAAAAATTGTGTAAAGTAGGGATAAAATAATTTTTATTTTTAACTAAATTAGTCTTGTAATTATTCTATAAATTTATTCTTAATTGTAATGAAAAAATAATTCTGAAATATTCGATCTTATACTTTTAACATATCTCATATGCTCCCCTTACTCTTTCAAGGTTGTCAGCAGGTGGAGTTCATAAATGAAGTGAATATGAACACCAAAATGCACAAACTCGAACACAGCATATCAGAGGGAAAACTCGCAACCTTTTCATAATTACTCTCAGCAAAAAGAATATGCAATGTTCGTCTTGTGTGCACAGATAGGAACATGTCTGCACAGTTTTTTCCCAGAATTAGCAGGTGCTGGTGATGATTCCAACAACGTCCCATGAGCTGCGACCTTAATGTCTTCGTCAGAGTATCTCGTGATGAAATCTAACCCCGTTATAGCCAGCATATTTTTGAAAGACTTATTATTTAATATACTGGGAATTCTGTTTTTCTTACTCACAAAAAATACAGGTTTGATGAATTGTTTAAAATGGGGTTGCAGTATATTTGATAATAATTGATAGTTTCAGATTAATCTGCATATTAAGTAAAATAAAATTCCTTTTTTAGTGATTTTCAGGATATATTTTCCGTAACATCTTAGAGCATTCAAGCTATAACTGAGGCTAGTTGAGCCTGAGGTTTGGTGCCTGTTTGGCACGGCGGCCAAACTTGCATGGCCACTGTGATTTTTTTTTTTAATAATTTTTTTTTTGATATTTTAGATCATTTTAATGTGTTAATATTAAAAATAATTTTTAAAAAATAAAAAAAATATTATTTTGATGTATTTTAGCATAAAAAACTTTTGAAAAGCAACTACAACAGCAATTCCAAATACCCCTTGATATCCAATCCGACCACCATCGCCTATAAATATCCATTCTCGAAAGAAAACAAAAAAACAAAATTAGGGTTTGTTTTAGTTGAGACTGCAAAGAAGAATCAAACATGAATCATAAATCCGAGAAGAAAATAAGAATAAACGAAGCAATCAATACCACGGTCACCCACTCGATTGTCATTTGATCATGGAAGGCTTAAAGTCGTGATTGCCATCTCCGAAACATGTCTACAAAGGTTGAATTTTATAGAACCTTTTAGCGAAAAGTCAAATTTCCAGAGTCGACCACGTGTGGGATTAGGTTTACTGGGATTTTAATGCATTTACTTTTAAACTTCCAGTAAATTTCATCCAAGTTTTTCTTCTTCTTCTCGTGGAGAATGTGATGGAGATTGAGTTGAATTTTTGGTGGGCTTCTATAGCTAGCCCCTAGGTGGGGGGAGAAGGCAGGTTCTTTAGAAGCTCTAGCAGTCCGGCCGCCAGTCAGCATCGGTGCAGTTTTCCTTGTCGCTTTCAAGAGCATATTCCTACTTGATTTTTTCATAGCATTTCAATCCTCAAATCTACAGATCCATGCATATTATAGCAGGCAGGCATGGACCTGTAAAGCAAGAGTGGAGTAAAAATCACCATGGCTCTATTCTGGTCGCATCCTGAGCTTGAATTAATAGGGTTCTGCGCATGTGGTCTTGGCCCAAACCCAGACGAAATCGACAGGGGTCGGGTTTATTTATATATATATATATAATGAAGTTATATTTACGAGGCTCGAAAAGAGTGGCAGAAGAAAGAAACAGACCACCATCAACAAGGAAGATAAACTTGTTGGAGCCGAGCCAGTCAATTAATGTCCTAGTCCTTGGGATCAAGAGATTAGGTTTGAATTATTTTTTGCTTACTAAACCACGTTTGTAGGAGTCCAAATCGTGGGTTGCATATTTTTCTAGTTGTTGTTGTACCAGCTGAATATAAATCAGCACAGCTTCATTGAATAGGACACAACAAATTATTCTGCATTTACGTGAGTGTAAAGGCCTCTGACTCTAACAAAACTAAGAGAAAGAGGTTTTGCTATACTCCACCTTACAAAGCATTTTTCATTTGAATAGTGTTTATTTATTTATTTATTCAATCAATGATATTTAAAAATAAAACACCATTTAATTATTTATTATTAAGTTATCATATTCCGATGACATGGATTGCACGTTTATCTAGGAACCAATTAGCTTAGATTTTATTTTTATTTTTTGATTAAATTTTTTATTTTATTTCTTTGTCTCAATATCAAGGTAATGGATGTTGGTATTTAAACCTCAGTTAAATATCGGGTTAATTTTTAATCTGATTTCTAAGAGGTTATCTTAGTTTTGTGAGTCGGGTCATAGATCCTTCTACATCGAATTTATGTTTATATTAAGATATTCTCATATCATAACTTGAGTAGTAGGTTCGACTAGCTAACCCAATTGACTTGTATTTTTCGATTAATTTTCCTCAAAATTTTATCATTTAATATCATGTTTGATTGATAATTAGGCTTTGTAATTTGTTTTGACTTGTTTTTTTATTGGATTATATCATCCTCATGACTTGAGAATAATGCTTGGTGAGTTAACCTGGGTTTACTTGACTTATTTTTGTTTTATTTTTTAATTAAAATTCTTATAAATCTCATTGTTCAATATTGGACTCGACATGAACAATTATGAATTGAACTTCATAATTTAACTCAAGTTAAATTGCATCATTTTTTTTTTCTTCTACGAGGTCATCCAAGTTCGATAATCTAGGTTACAAGTTTAACAGAATGAATCAAGTTTTTTTTGCACTTGATTTTTTTTGACCTCATCTTTGAACATTAGGTTGATTAATGTTGAAATTCATAATTTGTTTTGATTCACTTTCAATTGGACTATCCTGGTCTGATGATATGGCCACAAGTTTTATAGGTTAGCTCAAGTTGTTGTTTAATTATTTTTTTAATTTTATCCATTAATATTAGATCGATTAAAAATTAGATTTTATAAATTTATTATAGTCTCATAACCCGAGTGATGAACTTGACATATTAACCCAAATTGATTCAAGTCAATCTAATATATTGTTATCTTAATATTAAAAAAATATCATCTTGAAATTGTTTTAATCAAATTTTGTTCTTACAATTCGCACTGGTTGTTTTAAAACTCATAAAATCAATCATTTCATATCAGATCAGCACTTATACAGATTATTTTTTCCTTATAAATGTTTTTTCTAGCAATGACTAAATACTATACACACACACACTTAACATGCAACGTAGTGCGAGTCAATTGTTCAATACACCTTATAACTTGAATATTTACCTTTTTATATTTCATGTTAAGTCTCAATCACCTCAGCTAATCCTTGCAAGTTGATGTAATTTATTGAGTGATAATCCATAACAAAACTGGTCATTAGATTTTCTAAATGATTGGACTAATAACCATAGTTGTTAAATATTGTCAACTCGATAAGTTTGATAAGAAAAATTGTTGATTAGGAGCTTCACATGAGCTGAAGATGAACTAAAAAAAAATATCAGCATAGTAAAATCTCATTGATTTGTTTGAGTTTATTTATAATTAAACTGACCCTTGCTAAACTCGATCTAGACCAAGCTGGGTCCATGTATGTTTTTTTTTTTAAATAAAATAAAATAGCATTGTTATAGTAAAATAATTATCGCCTAAATAGACTCGATAAATTGCTTTTTAAAAAATGCATATCAAATATTTCTCTCTAATACGTACTTCACCTTATGATTATACATTAAAACTGAATTCATTTTCATATGTTATGACCATCCATGATTATAAAAATAACAAAGCAATATCTACATCATGCTTGTATTCAAAGAATATCACTAATAAAAAAATATTTTGAAACATATAAAATAAAAATAAAGACATTATTAAAAAAGGAGTACGCAAAAGACTTTGAAATTTTTATGCCCAGCAAATTTTTTGGGGACAAAATTCAGAATTTATACTCGTAGTAATACCAAAATGTTCTTAATTAAAATTAAACTTAGTGTTTGCAAGAACTCCGACTTATTCTTGGTTGCATACCAAAATCATTGAGCTACTTGTATTACTCAGTGTTACATTTATTAAAGAAACAAGAGTAGTCTTGTTATCCATGACAAAAAATGGATCCCAGGCCTTGCTAATTGGGAATACGAAAACAATTTCCTCCATTCTCTCTTGGATTTATTAATATAGCAGCAGTCGATGAATGATTGGAGTAAGTTTTATTGATTTCGTTTTAGGTTCCGCGGGCCATAAACCCAAGTTCTCCCGCAGAGATTTTTTTTTTATCTAGTTTTAATACATAATTTTTTATTTTTTATTTTGGTTTTTATTTTTGTATTTTTTAGTTTAGTTTCGTTCATTTGATTTTCTCGAATCTTCTAAAATAGTTTAAATTTTTTTGTTTGTATCAATATATCTTTGTTCTTAGTTTAAATTTTTAATTTATATTGTTATTTGTATTTGTATTCAATGCGATTCGCGTTAAAAAAAACATAGTAAGTTTAACTTTGGTGGTATAAAATGGGAATGAAACTTTTTCTTATGCATGTATAGTTAAACGTGAAATGTTTAAAACACCACCTCATGTAACTCTTCCGTTTTGTCTTATTTGAGACTACAAAAATTATTTTACTATGCACTAAAAAATTAAAATTACCGGGACACCTCCACTGATAATTCTTTTTTTTTTTGTCTTATTTGAGAGTATTATGATTATTGTACAATGCACAAAAATAAAAAAAATTGGAAATACCTCTGACACCATGACATTATTTTAAACACATTTTACATAATAAAATGAATATATAAAAAAATAATATATATTTTTAGAAGTTATAAGATGCCGTATGCTCCATCCGAAATGTGCATGAACTCTAAAATTGATGTCATGCCCGAAGATACGCCCACAACACCGCGACAGGAAATATAATTAAAATTTAATAAATTATCAATACACCCTTATAGCTAATTTTTGGATTTTATCTTATAGGGGGTATATACGTATTTATGCAACTTGTGGTGCGCATCAGCTGACCAGGACACCCGATTATAAAAAAATCCAAGGATTAGTCATGGTTCACTTAATCTAACCCAAAGACCTCGGTTATAACAAAAAATATAAGTGAAAAAAATACAAAAAAACAAAAAAAATATAAGCATGAAAGCACTGTGGCAATCCATATTATTATTTTTTTAAATAAGTTTAGGAATTAGTTGTGGTGCACTTAAGTTAGACCGAAGACCCCGATCAAGAAAAAAATATATATAAGTGAACAAAAAAAAGTATAAGAAAAAGAAAATTGGTCCGGCGATTAGTCACGGTGCGCTTAAGTTGGCCAGTAGATTATGGTTAAAAAAATATATAAGTGAAAAAAGTAAATTAAAAAAAGCTTAAGTTGGCCGAGAGAGCATGATTATAAAAAATATATAAGTAAAAGAAAATAAAAAAATATAAGTGTAAAAGCACTGTAGCAATGCATATTGTGTTTTTAAAAAAATCGGTTCAGGAATTAGTCATAGTGTGCTTAAACTGACCCGAAGATCTCGGTTATAAAAAAAATATATAAGTGAACAAAATAAGAGTATAAGAAAAAAAATACCAGTAGGAAAGCACTCTAGGAAAAAAATAGTTATGGGGATTGTTGTGGTACACATAAGTTGGTATGGACACCCTGATTATAAAAAAAAGATAGATTTGATGATTAATCGTGGTACGCTTAAGCTAGCCCATACACCCTAATTATAAAAAAACAAAAAAACAAAAAAATATATAAGTGAAAAAAGAAAAAAAATATATAAAAAGTATAATAGCCAAAAAAAATATTTTGGAGAAAAAATGAAAAAAAATATAATAAGAAAAAAATGAAAAAGAAAACAGAATAGAGAAAAAAAGGCAAATAAAAAGCAAAAAAGGGGGGAGCACTGTTGCAATCAATAATGCTATGTGTGGAGAGCTACAGTGTTGTCCCCACACCATTTACAATCCATATTGTTTAAAAAATAAATTTGGTTCGGGAATTAGTTATGGTGTGGTTAAGTTAACCCGGGGACCCCAGTTATAAAAAAAATTTGGTTCGAGGATAAGGAAAAAAAAGTATAAGTGAACAAAAAAAAGTACAAGGAAAAAAATTAAAAAATAAATAAATTGGTCCGAGGATTAGTTATGGTGCGCGCAAGCTGACCACCAGGTTGTCAAATTTATTTTTGATTTAGAGGAATTTTCTTGAAATGTTGGTTATAAATATATATATATATATATATATATATATATATATATATATATATATATATATATAAGAAAAAAAAAGATTAAACTAGCTCAGAGACCATGGTTATAAAAAAAATATATAAGCTAAAAAAATATAAGCGTGAAAGCACTGTAGCAATCCATATTGTTTTAAAAACAAATTCGGTCTGAGAATTAGTCGTGGTATCCTTAAGCTGGCCTATAAACCTCGATTATTAAAAAAATATATAAGTGAGTATAAGAAAAAAAATGTACCAGCGAGAAGCACTTTAGCAAAAAAAACGGGTCCGAAGATTAGTTGCGGCACGCATAAGCTGGTCTGGACACTTTAATTATATAAAAAAATTAGATCTAGAGATTAATTGTGGTGCGTTTAAGCTAACTTGGACACCTCAATTATAATATATATATATATATATATGTGTGTGTGTGTGTGTGTGTGTGTGTGTGTGTGGAAAAAGAAAAAAATTAAAAAAGTATAACTAGCAAAAAAAAGATGTTTCATGGAAAAAAAAATAAAAAAGCTATAAAAAAAAATTGAATATGAGGATTAGTTGTGCGCTTAAGCTAGCTCAGACACCCCAATTATATAAAAAAAAAATATATGTGTGTGTGTGTGTGTGAAAAGAAAAAAAATAACATAATAAAAAAACAAGAAAAAAAGAGAAAGAAACAAAAAAAAAGGGGGGAAATTAGAAGAAAAAAAAGAAGCATTGTAGCAATCCATAGTGAAATGTGTGGGAATATATAAGAGAAAAAAAATATAAGCATGGAAGCATTATAGCAATCCATATTGTTTTAAAAACAAATTCGATCCGAAAATTAGTTATGGTGTACTTAAGCTGGCCTGTAGACTTATATTATAAAAAAAATATATAAGTGAACAAAACAAAAGTATAAGAAAAAAAATATACCAGCAGGAAAGTACTTCAACAAAAAAAAAGAATTCAATGATTAGTCGTGGTACGCATAAACTGGTCTGGACACTCTAATTATATATAAAAAAATTGGATTTTGGGGATTAATTATGGTGCGTTTAAGTTAGCCCGCACACCCTGATCATAAAAAACAAAATATATAAGGAAAAAAAATGAAGAAAAAATATAACCAGCAGAAAAAATATTTCATGGAAAAAAAATGAAAAAAAATATAATTAGAAAATAAACAAAAAAAAAAAGCTGAAAAAAATTGGATCAAAAAATTAATCGTGATGCGTTTAAGCTAGCTCATACACCCAAGTAAAAAAAAGAAAAATAAACAAAATAAAAGGCAAGAAAAAAAAAAGAAACGAACATAAGAGAAAAAATAATTAGAAAAAAATAAATAAAAAACTTAATTAAAAAAATAAAAAACACTGTAACAGTCAACAATGAAATACGTAGAAATATGTAGAGAGCTAGATTACTTTAGATTACTTTCCCCGCAAGTTTTAGTGTTTTGTTAATCTTCTCCTACCCTTTTAAGTTCAAAGAATTCGCTGATAAAATCAATGCCTGGACCGTGGTCCAAGATTGATTTACTGTACTGGAGATCAAGTGATTCCGGGCATGGAATATTCTGAAGAAAAAAGAAGTGAGATGATGAAAAATTATTAATTATAAATACCTTCAGCAAAGGGGGAAGTAATAATAGCCATAATATTTGCTGAAGCTGCAGAGAATTATTATTATTGCTTGTATACAAAGCATGATTAAATAATAGTAATAGTAATAATGGAATGTGAGTCTGAAACGACGACGAGAGGATCTCGGAAATTTGCCGTTCCTCTAACAGCAGCGACCACAGACGTTGTCATAAACGAAACCAGTGAAACAAAAAAAATAAATCAAAACTTCATTAGATAGAGTAATTATAAATGTTAAGAGCCTGTTTACTTTTGTATTTAAAGAAAAACAAAATAATATTTAAGGTTTTACGAGAAAGTTTATTTATCAATTACCAAATTCAGCAGCCTTCTGAAAATAGCATGTTCGATATTACTATTAAACAGACGGCACCATGTCAAATGAGGGAGGCTTTAGGAGGTGAAACGCAAAAGGAAGGAGTCTTGAAATCAGGTGCGGTTTGACAAAAGAACATAACAAATGTGATATAGCAATGACGAAACTAAATCAGACGGACAGTACGAGGTGATGTGTGAGAATCACAGCAGAACTATGAATCTTTCGGCGGACCTTTCTTTGCAGCTTCTGCTGCTGCTTTCTCCGCTTCTATCTCAGCAACAATCGCATCGATCTCAGATTCTTCGAGCTGCCGCAGCCCTTGGTCTTTTGTCATCACAGCAACTTCTATGTTCTTCCCCCCACTCTCAACAACCTGATTCAAAGGAACGCATAACAAAAGTAAATATAGGTAAGAAACAGGCAAGTATAATGATTTCTCAGTGACCGTTGAAAATTGTAGACAAACTTGAAAATTGAAAAACTAATAGAGATTACATGTGAAATGGCACTGTTTTAAGTTGCTAGCATACTTGGTTTAAATTCCACACAAAGGCACATAGAGGAGTGTTTCAACTACTGATGTTTGAGCTAAGAAACTTGTTAACAACAAGAGAAGGAAAACACCATCATAGCTTGTCCATTTATGAGAAAGGATCTCAGCCAGAGGAGATTGACAGGTTTCTCAGTCTCGTCACCCCCTTTTGTTCTCATTACTCTTTTCTTTTCCATGTTGGTTATTGATGAATGCCAGTCAATTGAAACAACGCATAATCATGCAAAACAGGTTAAATTTCAATAAAAGAAACATAGAAGGGCTTCTGTATTAGATAGTTAGACCAGTAACTTGATAGCAAAGGATTGCAATAACTCAGATTTTGGAAAGAATTACAGCCATTTGGAGAATGTGATATACAGACTATTGAGTGTCTTTATATTGTCATTATTCATGTTAGCCACAGTTCCAAAAACCCAATGATATTGTATGTGTTATGGAAGTAGCACACAATCCATACAGGAATGGCAACTCAAGAGATCAAGAAATGCGGAAACTAAATGGAGAATGTTTACAGAAAATCAAACTGCACTTCATTGTGGGGTAGATAAAGGAAAACCTTCAGCGCCATAGACTTTTAAGCTCTCAGAATAACATTGACAATGGGGCAGGTTACAACACATATATTTCATTAAACAAGCCTACATGTCAGTGTCACAAATGTAAGATCAGCAATTCACACAGAGATTGAATCAAAACCGCAAAATTATAAGCTGCACACCTGGTGGCTGTATAGCAAAGGCTTGTTAGCAATCCTTTCTACGAGACTTGGTTATACACAAACTATATTTGCACAATGTTAGGAGCAATTCAACTAGCATGATAGCAATCTTATGAAGTGGCAGAAGAAATAGCTTACATTCAAATCAAATGATTATTAAACATTGATGCCAGCTGCTCTATGCTCTAAAAAGAACTACTCCCAAAGCATCAGTTAATGCAGCATCAAAACACAAGTTCAATTCTAAGGAATATCATGCATGCTCAGGCAATTTGTAACTTATAAATTCAAATGTACACTCAGATAAAAGGAAGTAACTTACTTCAAGTAGAGCACGGATTGCTAACTTCACAGTTTCTTGCCCAGAAGTTTCCTTATAGTTTTTCTCCAAAAACTCACGCATTGAGTTTGAGTTTCTCCCGGTAGCATTGGCTTTCCATGCTGAAAACGCTCCTGAAGGATCTGTTTGGTAAAGAGCTGGGACACCCAAGTGTGGGTCAAAACCAACAATCAAGGTCGAAAGACCAAATGGCCTCACACCACCGCTCTGTGTATACTTCTGTTGCAAACCGGCAATGTAACGTGTTATATATTCAACAGTTACAGGATCTTCGACAGTGAGTCTATAGCTTTGACACTCAATCCGTGCCTTGTTGACCAAGACACGCGCATCAGCCTTCAACCCAGCACATACTAGTGCTACATGATCATCCAAAGATACAATCTTCTTCACTGATCTGCAAACATAACCAGCAAAAGCATCACATAACATTTACTTGGATAATCAGAATGAACACAGAAAAAGACACTAGATATCATTACAAAGACATTACAAATCAGTCTAACATCATGAATAAGCTCTACACACCAATATAAACCAAAACATGACACGACTAATCAAAACCAGACCAAGTTCTACGGCATTGCTAGAGAAAATAAAATATTTGGAGTAAAAAGACTTACTCATGTTCATTAACTAGAAATCCACAGTTATTTCGAAATATTTATAACACCAAATTCAAACACATCAACGGTGAAGCAAAATAACTTCCTTTGACAATCCTCATTCAATACATATATGAACTAATCAGGTAATTATCAGTTCAAACACCACATAAACAAGCCAAATCACAGTAGATACATGTAGCAACGCCAATTAAAATCCTTTCAAGTTCAATAATCACAATTAAATCAGAAATCAATCACTAACCAAACCCATTTAAACCCTAAACCTCAGTTTTCCCCTAAAAAAAAATTAAAAATCTCTCCTTTTCACCACAAACGTAAGGAAAAGGCAAAATCAAGAAAATCCAGAATTTAAAAATAAAGAAACGAGTAAAGTTACCTGGAATCTTGAAGTTTAGCGGTGGATTTCTTTTCAACACCAAGAACGACAATATCAGTACCACGGACACCAACCGCAGCATTTCCTTTACGGACAGCTTCAAGAGCGTATTCCACTTGAAATAAATGCCCATCCGGTGAAAACACTGTGATTGCACGATCGTATCGGGCCATGGCTAAGCTTCAGTTTTGTTTGCTTTGCTTTCTTTCAGTGTGGGTTTTGCTTTGCCTTTGCTTTTCAGTGTGGGATCTGCGGGGTGTTCTTTAATAGAGGAAGCTAAAATTCGGACAAGCGAACATTATTCTAATCATCGCTTAAAACGATATTGTTTTTACAACTTTATTCTACTCTAGGGCTTCAAGCCCAATTTCTTTTTTATGTTTATGGACCCTTTTTTTAGTGCTGATTGCTTAAAACGATGTTGTTTTTACAGCTTTATTCCATTCTTGGGCTTCAAGCCCGATTGCTTTTTTATGTTTATGGACCATTTTTTATTGCTGGGTCCAAGTCTTTGTACTATGTTGGACTTTGTTTTTTATTGATTTATTTAATCAACTTTATTGTGATTAATTATTCGTGAAAATGGGTTTTATTGACAGTTTTTTTTTTTTTTGAAAATATCCGGGTTAGTTTAGATATATTTTAACTAATTTCATAGATTCTGAAATGAATAATCAATTTAACATTTTTTAATAGCTCTGAAAGTTAGGAGACTTAAATTAGTGAACTCTAAGCGACAAACTCAGAATTTAAGATTTTTTTATTGATAATTATTAACCTGTTAGGATGAATTTTACTTTTATAAATATATATAATTAGAAGAATAATAGATTGAGATATTTATCATTTGAATCCGTGGATAAGTGTACCAATTTATTTAAGAGATTTTTATTTTTTTTCATGGATTTTAAAGGAGATTTCAAAAATGTTTTTTTTTTTTTTGTTTAAAGTGGATTTTATATTTGAAACCAATGGAAGGAAACACAAGCCCCTGGGAAAATTCAAAACTTGGCACAATTCAACTGAGAATGTTGAAAAATTTAGTTATTGTAATCAGAAAACAAAAAACTGTATTTTCTCTTTTCTTTTAACAAACTATAGATCTCTCTAAAAATATACTTAAGAGTATGATTGAAGTTTTATTTATATTGTTTTTTATTTAGAAATATATTAAAATAATAATTTGTATTTTTTACAATATTATTATTCTTTCGAAATCCATCTTGAAACAAAATAGCTTCGCTCTTTCAGTTCGTAATGTATTTTTTTCCCAGAGAATAATGATTGCCAGGGCGCCGGAGGTGTAGATGGTGGCAAGAGGGTCAGCAAGCACTGTCGGGCAAGCTCCAATCAGACCTATAAGATGGCTCTTTGGAGATGTCCAGTCGTTGACACGAAAGAAGACTCCACTTTCCATATGAAAAGTAGAGTCATCAATGGCTTGACTGAAATGCCTCCGCCCTTGAAGGGAGCTAGGGTTACAAAAAGATCAGGAGGATGCCATTGATGGATCGAAAACGGTGTCGCCGCTTCAATCAAGTGGAAAGGAAGTGGGAAGCCCTCAGCTGCCATCCACTAGAGGAAAGAGAATACTCTTTTAGATGGTTTCGTGCTTCGCATTCTGCCCGCTGCGAGGTGACAAATTAATTAATTTTTTTATTAATTTAGATAATCGAGTCAATATATCTTAACGAGTTCATGAAACACAACCTTAGTTAGTTAATTGTAATCATTAATTAAAGATGGTATCTATTAAACTATGCCACTTTTTAATTAAATGTTTTAACTGTGTTGTTGTGCTTATTGAATTTATTTATTAAAATTAATTTACAGTAGAAATTGATATATATTAAATAAATAATAATAATTAAGATTACACATATTATAAGAATAAATTTAATTTATTTACAAGACATAAAAAAAATATACAGAAGGGGTATCGATTAAAAAACAATCTTAAAAACATTTTCTAAATATATAAATTAAAAACACAAAAAAACCTAAAAAAATAAAAAGTTCATCATGCACGGCCTGTTTTTTTTTTGAGAAAAAAAAAAGAACATGCAAACATGTCCAGCGTTTAACCACCACCTTGGTAATCAAGGGATTTAATATCAAAATATATTTAAAAAAAAAGAGAGAATCAATCACCTTGTAACAAAAAAGACATGAGACTAAAATGTACTTCACAAATAAATTTGAAAAGTATCACCTATATTACATTATTATTTTTTTATTTCAGTCTCATGTCATTTAATTCAACCCTATCTCCTAAAAACATGCTAATTTGGGTTTTAAAAAAACTTAATTATACAAAGAAAAAAATTAAGGATCAAATTGAATTTCTTAAAAAAATACTGCCCCACTTTACAGTAAATTGTGAGATAGCATTAATATTTATGCATAATAAAAACACCACACGCTACACATACACACATTCTTAACATCAAACCCTGTGATCGAGTCCTTTTCTTGTCATCAAATCCAACGTCTTAAGAGCAACATGTCCGAGACTAAATTATGTTGCTGTCGTGAATAAATTAGGTTCCATCTACGGTATATGAAAGAAGAAGAAGGTAACAGCTGGCCATGTATCGCCTTAGAAATAATCCAAGAATTAGATCCAGAACTCAAAAGTTTAACCCTTGCGAACTCCGATTAAAATTTGACGAACTACTTTATTTATTTATTTTCAGAAAGTCAGTTGACACAAGTGCTAGCCTCAATATGAGAACTCATCTTTCTATGGTAAGAAAGCAACCAGGAAAGGAAACCGTATATAAGAAAAACATCTATAAAAAAAGCATATGATATGTTGGTGATCATCTGACAGTTGAACTGGTTGGCATTCTGCTGATGTCAGGAGCAATTGTGATGAGATAGAAAGACCAAGATGCACTTTAACCAAACTTTTTTTCAAGTAGTAATTATAGCAATTGTGTACTTATCAGCATCGAGGCCACAGCAGCTTGACTGGAAAATTATAATTTTAGAGGTGTGTGCTTTACCTTTCAAGCCTCATAAATTGTTTTAAGTGAAATTCTTAAATTTAAGACTTGTATAGACTCGTTACTCATTTATATTTGATTTTTATAATTTAATTAGATTGAATATGGTGATGAGAGTATTTAGTCATTTGAATTTGGATAAAAGAATGATCTCAACTTAATAAATTAAGATGCAGATGAAGTTTCAAGAATGGTTTTTTATATTACTTTCAAACAAGTTCCTCCTCTGTGGTGCATGATGCATCAGGATATTGAACCACCTGCAAGCAATCGCAAGAGCATAATCTAGCAGATCTGAAACAACTATTAAAACTGCTTTGCCACCTTTCCAATGCCTAAAATGGATTGGATATGCTTCAACTTTTTATTGATGCTTAGAGATATTTTCTTAATGTTTAAGGTCTTGTTCTGCCTTCTCATGATATCATACATAACTCAAAGTATGCTTGGAGACAGCAGAGGTTGGTATTTGATAAGGACCCAGAAGGCCAGGACTCGAGATTCATCAAATTTGCACGTGTTTTGTAAGAACAAAGGCTATGTGAAACTAGGAATCACTAATAGTGTATTTAAAGTACTGTTTCCACTTTGATTCAAATTTGATAGGAGGTTTTTGAACATGCACTGAGAAGGTGGGCGTGTTACATGATTCTTCAGGACGCGTGTGGCACCACTTTTGATCCCAGTATAGTTTCTGTTCACGTCATTATTCTCTTATATAAAGCTTAGCTCTCTCCGTATTTTGTAGCATCAATCACCCTCCATCTAGCTCTCCCTGCCTTCTTTTCCTACCATATCAGGTTTTGAAACACCACCTCTTTTTGCAACAATCCTTCTAAGCCCTTTCTTTCTTTCTCCGTTTCTGTTTCTTAGAGCCATGTTGCCTAGGAGTCGAACTATGCCTAGCAGAATCCACCATGGAGTGGTATGTTGTGAACAAAATGAAATGTAAACTTTAATTATTCTTTAGAAATACTAATATCCGGCCTTTTTTATACTTCATATGGGTGTCCATCAATGTTTCAGGTAGATGGAAGGCATGATATCAGGCACTACTTAGAGGTGGAAGTCCAGCCTAAAGTCAGTGAGAGTGAAGTTATCAACCCTCAATCCAATTACTCAAAATGCTTTGATGATGATGGTCGCTTGAAAAGAACAGGTAAATTGAGTGTGAATTTGGATGGTTTTCTTACTCTTTGGGCACTTAGTTAATTCCATTTAGTAAGGGTTAAGAATTTGATGGTGCAGGAAATTTCTGGACTTCATCCTCCCATATAATCACCGCTGTTATAGGGTCAGGAGTCCTATCGTTGGCTTGGGCCATAGCGCAGCTCGGTTGGGTTGCAGGACCAGCTGTTCTGATCCTTTTTGCATTTGTAAATCTCTACACTTCGAATCTACTAGCACAGTGCTACAGGACTGGCGACCCTGTCACGGGACAAAGAAATTACACCTACATGGATGCTGTCAAATCTTACTTGGGTAAGAATATACTCTTATCATTTTCAGCTGGCTAAATTTTCATTAGAATCATGATCATGATGGTGAAAGTATCTCTGTGTCGGATGCAGGAGGACGGAAGGTGATGTTATGTGGATTGATTCAATACATGAATTTGTTTGGTGTTGCTATTGGTTATACTATTGCAGCATCAGTCAGCATGATGTGAGTTTCGTAATGTTTTCTACTTGTAATGAACGTTAAATCACGTACACAATAACCATTGATATTTGAAATATTTTTCTGTTGATTTTAGGGCAATAAAGAGATCAAACTGTTTCCATAGCAGTGGAGGAAAAGATCCATGTCATATGTCAAGCAATGGGTTTATGATAGCATTTGGAATCATGGAGATCATGTTTTCTCAGATACCAGACTTTGATCAAGTGTGGTGGCTTTCTATAGTTGCTGCTATAATGTCTTTCACATATTCTACAGTTGGTCTGGGTCTTGGTGTAGGCAAAGTTGCAGGTATACAAAAATAATTAGATCATTGTGATTCTGATTATCTCAATATTCATTATTTACCGAAACAGAACAAATCTAGAAATTACTTCAGCAACACAGATATTAAATGGAAAAACTTAGCACAAGCATAGGAAGTTGAGTTGTGTGTGTAATGAAGTTCAAAGAATAACTCTGGGCTTTCATTTTCAGGAAATGGAACCTTCAAAGGAAGCCTGACTGGTATCAGTATAGGGATGGAGACACGTGCTGGACCAGTTAGTTCTACACAGAAATTATGGAGAAGTTTGCAAGCTCTTGGAGCCATTGCCTTTGCGTACTCGTTCTCCATTATCCTCATTGAAATTCAGGTAATACTTTGACAACATTTCATGGAACAATCCTTGAGGGTAAATTTAGCAGTCCAATAATTAATACCTGTGCTTGACTTTTCCTTTTCAGGATACAATAAGATCTCCACCTGCAGAATACAAAACTATGAAGAAAGCAACTTTATTTAGCATCATTATAACTACAATTTTCTACTTGCTGTGTGGATGCATGGGTTATGCTGCTTTTGGCGATTTGGCCCCTGGAAATCTTTTGACTGGCTTTGGATTCTACAATCCTTACTGGCTATTAGATATCGCTAATGTTGCAATCGTTGTTCATCTTGTTGGTGCTTATCAGGTCTGGTATTTCAAGCAGTAATGACCTTCCAAGCTCTAAATTCATAACAAGATTCGAGTTTCATGTTGATTTTTCCATGGGTGTTCTTGCAGGTCTATTGCCAGCCTTTGTTTGCATTTGTAGAAAAATGGAGTGCTCGGAAGTGGCCCAATAACGATTTTGTGACAGCAGAATATGAGGTACCCATCCCCTTTCACGGTGTGTACCAGCTGAACTTCTTCCGGCTAGTATGGAGAACGATATTTGTTATGCTGACAACTTTAATAGCCATGCTTATGCCCTTCTTCAATGATGTTGTTGGACTCCTCGGTGCCATGGGATTCTGGCCATTGACAGTTTTCTTTCCCATTGAGATGTACATTTCTCAGAAGAAGATTGGGCGATGGACAAGCCGGTGGATAGGGCTCCAGATTCTCAGTATGACTTGCCTCATGATCACCATAGCCGCAGCTGTTGGGTCTGTTGCCGGGGTTGTTTTGGATCTCAAAACTTACAGGCCATTTAAAACTAGTTACTGAGAGAGCTATGGATTGGCAGTGCGTATTTCAAGAACGGAATTTAGTAGCAGCGTATATTCGTCCAGTTGTGTCAATAAGTATATAAATCGAAGAACTTAAGTGTCCTGCATGGACTGAAATATATCTTTTTCAATCTCCAAAAAGTTCCAAGGCAGATTTCCTTTTGTCAGCTTACAATATGTCAGGTGCTTAACTGCAGATTCAAGGAACTCTTGCTTGATCAATAAGTTTTAAGCCTGGACCCTTGTTCAACTTGATGGTATCCTCAAAAGATGTACTAGCTAAAGCAATTAAGCTGTCGCACAATATTAAATATGTAAGAGAAACCATACAACTACAGCCTGACAAACTACCAAAGAACCCCTAGTCCTTACAAATTCAACAGGCCAAAAGATTCCTCATGGGATTTCCTAACCCTTATTCTCATAAAAAGATTAAGAAGATAAAATAAAATAAAACCTAAGAAGACCAGTTGACTTTAATTACTAGCCTTCATTTTAGCCGCATTTGCCTGTGCAGTAGCTTTTGCAAGAGCTGCTGGTTTGAAGAAACTCTTTGGATTAAGAGCCTTTCTTATCTTAAACACTGCCCAGGCAGTGCCAATAGCATGTCCTGCAGCACCAAGCCCTTCGTGTGTTACTTTTGCAGCATCTTCTCCATATCTGTAAAGGAAATATCCAATCATAAAATCAAATGCATGCTCATGTAGAAGCACAGAAAGTACACTATTCGATTCAGATTATTATCTCGTCTAAATTCCACTCCAGCTCTATCCAGCCAAAGCACACTATCGAACTGTGGTGTTCTAACACTGTCAATGCAAGATGAAAAGTGGCAAAAGATTCAGATGAGATTCTGTATATGCCACTGGCCGCCAGATACCTAGATGAGTGGAAAAGGACCTATCTCTAAAGCAACTTGAGACCTTGTAGAAACATAAAGATTCCATTACAGAGGAACAGAATCACCACATTTTTTAATTCCATCATGCCAGCAACAGTATAATTATTTAAATGAAAGCAATGGAAGGGAAGATAAAGTTGGTGATAAGGATGATTCAAGCGGAGCATCTATTTATTATGAGTTAGATTAAGATATACCCGTGTGAGACAAGTTCGGTTGTGACAAGTGATGAGGTTGACATGACATTCTTTCCAGCAACTTCAACAGCATCACACACCTTGTCTGCACAAGAACACGAATGACACGGGGAGGAAACAGTATCGTGAGTCAGCTTTCAGTTCAGCAACCACACAAATTGAGAAAAAATAAACCAAACAATTGGGAATGAATCACTTACTAAATCCATCCAAGGAAGCAAGAACAATTTCTCCAGGCAATAGGCTAAAAAACTTCTGGCCCGCTTTAGAGTTCACAATTGGACTTGTAAGAGATCCAGAGATTTTGACAGCTCCAGAAAGAATTCCAACAGCTACTTTCTCTGACATTTTTGTCAAGATTTTTACCCTGCAAATATCCCAAGATAAATTCATGTTTCAGTACATACCGCTCAAAATTGAATCACCCAAACCAAAGAGAGGAAACGAACATACTACAAATTATTTTACATCTTTAAAATGCAGAAATGAACACAGATATGCATAGCAAAGCAACTCCAAAATTCAAAGAAAATGCTTCTATTGTTTTAACCATACCACTTCCACAAACAAAGAATAATAAGAACAGCCTTTCGTGATAATCATTTTTCTTAAATAAATAGCAAAACTAGATGGCTAAATGTGCAAAAATCAGAATTGAAACCTTAAAATCAGAAATTATATCAGTAATCAATGTTAAATAACAAACCTTTTGATCCTTCTCAAAGTCCCGGGACTAATATCTGAATCCGAACTCTTATGAATCCTTTTCTTGAAGAAACCATTGCCCCACTTCAACCTATCCACTGTCACATTTCCACACCAAAAAATCCCCTTGATCAGCTGCCCTGACCCGGCCGCAATCATCCTAGCAATACATGAACTATAATCCTCCACATTAGGAGCCAACACTGTCCAATACGCAGCAGAACTCTTCTCCATCAATTTCTTCTTCTTCTTCAACTCATCCGGCGATATCTCCTTCGCTACATTCCGATCAATTACCTCCGACTTCCCTCCACTCTTCTTCACTTCTTTCACTGAAAAAAAACTATAACGTTCCAATATCTTATCGAACTCCTTCAATAAACCCTCTTGGCCTTTCGAAGCAAAAGTTACCCCATAATTCAACAACTCAACCTCTCCCTTGTTTAACTCGCCCCTATCCGATTCATTTTCAGGCACGCGAAGAGTAAAGAAGTAATGTGATTCATCAAGCTTAAC
The DNA here is from genome assembly GCA_015731905.1 of Salix dunnii. Lineage (NCBI taxonomy): Eukaryota > Viridiplantae > Streptophyta > Magnoliopsida > Malpighiales > Salicaceae > Salix > Salix dunnii. Next base: position 8,890,166 of record CM027667.1, on the reverse strand, counting down.
TGCTGCCTCGTCTTTAGCTAAAGGCCACTGAATATCATCATCTACACGAGCAAAAACAGCAACAGTGGTTTCACCTTGTTTAATACTCGCTATAAGGAAGTCACCACAAGCCAATTCTACACTATTATCGCTCTCGATTAAATGAACGATTGATCCTGGGATTCTGATCAAGATTTCTTCATGGGCTTTAGAGTTTGAACCCAGTGATGAAAATGCCTCGTTCTTGTCGTTGTCTGCCACGTGTTTCATGTCCATAGTAGTGTACAAACTACAAAGAGGACGAAGTAGAAGTCGAGATGGCTTCTGTGTTTGGGAGGATGACCTGTGGGCAGAGAGAATTGCGCTCTGGAGATAACAATTTGTAAGAAAAATAGATTCTTTTATGTGTTGATTGATTTTTAAAAGGAGACAGGGAGTGAGAGACGTTAGGAGGGCAGGGGGGATTTTAAAGGCTTCTGTGATCTTAAGATTGAAGGAATTAGAAGCCGTGTCGACTGGGAGTTTTGAGGAACAAAACAAAACAAAACAGACACGTGGCTTACTTAGGAGCTGGCCGTGTGAAACCGTATCTTGTCAATTGTCAGTTTCTACTCAAGATGTCGGACTGATAGCTTGACAGGTGCTTCGTATCTTATAGCATATTTAGTCTTGTGATAATTTGCTTTTTAAGATATTTTTTAGAAATATAATAAAAAAGTATTTTTTAAAAAGTAATCTATTTTTTATATTGATTCAAAATATATAAAAAATAATAATTTAATTTTCCAAATAATAAAATATTCTTAAAAATACAAAAATATCAAGGGTTTGCACCGCCTTACGCAACTTTGTGTGATAAATTAAGTTACACGTATAAGTTAGTAAAAGTATAAGTGAATGATTGATAATTTTTTAAAAAAGTTTTTTTAATTAAAATATTCTTTTATAATAAATTAAAAAAACATCAAAAGTGTAAGTGAATGATTAATAAATTAAAAAAATCAATTAAAATATTCGTTTACATTAGTATATTAAAGTTATTAAAAAACATTTCAAAATTATAAGTGAATGATTGATAAAAAAAAAATTAAAGTTTTTTTTAATTAAAATATTCTTTTACATTAGTACATTAAAGGTATTAAAAAAATATCAAAAAAGTATTTATCAAATATTTTTTTTAAATATTAGTGTGTAGTTTATAAAAAAAAACTTTTCCAACCAACAGGGAAACAGCACCTGCCTAGATATTAAATATAGATATTTGTCCGAGACAATTATCAAAATGGATGATAATTTCAACCAATAAAATAAAATAAAATAAGGTGGTTTTGGGTCATAATGGAGTAGAGTGTGTTTTGTATTAGGTTACAAAAAACATTAAAGGTTTGGATATTTAGTTATGATTGATGAGTTGAAAAATTAATGTAGCCTCCACACAAAAATCAATCAAATCCCGATTGCATGAAAAATAGTTAATAATTATTTTTCATGTGTCCTGCTTCTTGCTCGGGGGCTGCTTATCTGGATTTACTCCCTTTATTCTAGATTCTTCATTTTTCCTTTCACTTGACAGGCTTCACGTATGCTGGGGGGGTTTGATTTATTATATTTTTTATAAAAAAATATATTTTACTATTAAAATAATTAAAATATAAATAAATAAATATACTAGAAAGATATCGTAATATAATTTTTGTCTTGCAATCCTAATTTTATTTTAGATGATATTTTACTATATATTATTTCAGGATCGCAAAGGCTTTCACATATGGATTTATAGTTCTTGATGAAATTACATGCAGTTTTATGGGAGAATAAAAACAATTAGCTAAATTACTTGAATTATTAATTTTATTTAATTATTAAATATTTTAAAAAATAATATATACACTTTAAAATAATTTCATAAGTTGAAAGTAATATGAAAAATTTAGTAACCAAACACTTGAAATTGTTTTTCATTAATTTCAAACTTGACCACAGTTATAACTTAACACTTTAAAAATTATTTTGAATCACAACTAAAGTATTTTTCATTAATTTTTTTTAAAATTTCAATCATAAAAATAAAAATACCCGTAAAATCAGACGACCGCGTTGAGGATGTGAATGGGTATTGATTTACCGTATATAAATCCAATTTAAACTCCACCTCAACTTAATCTGAAATAAATAAATAAATAATCTTTAAAGTTTGAAAAAATATATATTGACATTGAACTAATTAGAAGGGTTGAATTCAGGTATAAAAACAAATCATCCATTTCAAACTGTACTTGTGTATTTATCTTGGGTTTGGTAACAGATCAATGAATGAATATCCTATCTCTCTCTCTCGTTCTCTCTAACTAACGAGGAAAACAACTTGGTCCCGTTATATTACTATTACTATATATAAATCGTTTTGTATTTTTACTGTATAAATCCACAGTAAAATTTACTATTAATATATATTGTTGTTAACAATAAAAAAAATGTTCAAGTAACTTAGTCGGCTAAGATGTGCAGGATTAATAGAAAGAACATGGGTTTGAATCCCACTCTCAACGGTTTTGATTTTGTATCGTCACGAAATACGAACAAGTTGTTGAGATGTCCGGGATGGTCGAAGGCACCGGGATAAGATTAAGTTATGTAATGGCGTGGGTTCGAATCCCATCCGCAGCAACAGATTTGTATTTTGCTTGGAAATGTTATTTTTTGTTTAGAAATATTTTAAAAAAATATATTTTTTTATTTAAAAGTATAATAAAATGATATTTTTTTAATTTTTAACATCATCATATGAAAATGATCTAAAAACATTAAAAAATACAATATTTGGACAATGTTTACTTTCTGTCCCGTATTTATTCATTTATGTTTTTAAATTATTATTTTTTCGGTTCATTTTTTGTCGGGGGTTTATTTTTATTAGATTTCATTTTAAAATTTTAGTTTTATGTTGATGATAATTTTAAAATTAATATTGCTTTTTTTTATTTATTTTTTGTTATTTTATATGTTTTTCGGATCAAGTAATTTCATGATTTTATTATTTGCACAACAATTATGATAATTTTAGTGATTCTTTTTTATTCTTTTTTGTTAAAATGTTTTTGTTTTTATTTTTTAGGGTAATTTAATGATTTTAATTGTTTGGACAGTAATGTTGATAATAGTTGTTTAACTGTTATAGTAATGAAAATGACGGTGACGTGGGGATGAATTTTCAATTTATATTTTCGTCTTTTTATGGATAGAAAATTAAATAGTTGTTTTTGTTATTTGATTATTACAGGTTTTTTCACAATTTATATTTTATTTTTAAATATGATTTAAATTGAATTATAAAAGAAATTAATCTTAATGCAATGAATTTAATGATTCAAATATTCAAATCTTCTTGCTTTTTTAAGAATGATGATAATTTTATACTGGTTATTTCGTTAAAACCTACTAAACATATAAATTTATATCTATTTAAAATTCATATATTTTATAAAAAACTTGCACTTCACAGGAATTATGTATAAATTTATATTATAATAAAAAAATACACAATTAATATTTTTTTATGTTAAAAAAATATGGTGCAACCCGCGACGAGGAGCGGGGCATTGGCTAGTTTAGTATATATATCATGATGTTTTTTTAAAATAATTTTTAAGTATTAATATATTAAAAAATAATTAAAATAAAACATTTTAAAAAATAAGTGGTATTCTATTTGTACTCCATGCCTTATTTTTTTATTCTAGGAAACTTGTTTTAGATTTCTTATGGGCCCGGGTTAAGCAAATAAAATTTTAGTTATTTCAAGCTATTATAAAATGAGCATGACCTTACTCAAACTCGAGACTTCCAAGTTATATCTCAATACATTTGACATCGTATCACACCTTGTAAGGACTATTAACTGTATTATTATTTTGAATTTAAATTTAAAAAGGTCTCAGGATTTTTTTAAATACATCAATAACTATATATAAAGAAATTCATTTAAAACTCGAACATGAAAGATCTTACCTTCTTACATAGAAATTAACTGAGAAATATTCTCAAAATCAAAATCGAAAAAAAGAAGTTGTTTTGAATTTCGAGGCCTTCTCAGTTCTCACAGCAATCTCAGGGCATCACAACAAGAAAGAGCTGGTCTGGACTCTATCAACAACTATTGGGCTATTTAGGCCCAAATCCCAAGCAATCCATTCAACGCCTTTTATATGCCATATAGAAAACTCTGGATTTTGACGATCACCAGACAATTTTTTCAATAGAGCAACAGCGAAAACTGTCTAAAGCTCCAAGCACCACCGCCTTGCAGTTGAGGCCAAGCGATTCTTAGAAATTACATGGTCTGCAAGCAAATTCAGAGAGGATTTTCTATTTTTCATCTCAGTACCTTCTCTAATCCATGCGAACGTCAGTGCTCTAGCATTATTAAACTATTCCTGTTCAGTCTCTTCTGGTCATGTAGAATTTCATGGGGAACTGTTTGATTCAATGCCTCAAAGAAAGACAATTTCGTGTTCTATTGCAATCCCTGGTTACGCGACAAATGGGCTTCGCCAAAATTCCATGAGTTCATTTTACCAAATGTGAAAACGGGTATGGTTACCAATTCTATCTTTAGTTGGAGTGCTTGTTAGCACTGAAGGCTTTTATGACCTCGCGCGTCCAAAGTGTGCCGATGAATTGAAGAGTCCAGGTTTTGGTTTTTTGGAATGCTATTATAAATGGTTACAGGATCAATTCCCTCGGAGAGTTTTTGCTCTCTTCCATTAGATGTGGATCTGCTGGGAAGACCCTGATAGTGCATCATACTCGTGCATTCTGAGTGCTTATAATCATGCGGGGTTGGATTAAGGATGCTATGGTGATATTTATCCAGATAATGAAATATTATTAAGGCCAAGCCAAGATCCTTATGAGTGTGTCACTGACATGCTAATGAGATCAGGCTATTTATCTGATACAGGTGGCCATTGAATGGAAAGTTTTGAAGAGATGGTCCAAATATTTGCACCTCTTGCCTGTCAATAAGCTACAGTAAACTTAACTTCCACTTCACTCGCAAAAAACAAACCAATCCGTTGGCCTAGTCGATCCATGAACTGCTGAGAATTTGAGATTGAGCACGCAGAGTAGGGGGTTCATTAAGAATCCAGGTTTTAAAACTGGTATAAAGGATATTATAGCCAGATAATGATTTCATTGATCAAACGTTATACTTGTACAAGGAGAGTATAATCCCAACTAGGGAAATATAGTCTAACTAGGAAAGAATATTTACACAGCAATTACAGGAAGAATTAATTAATTACAGGGAAGACTTTCTTATTCTGGTTCCGTAGAATCTGATATTCGATTTGCTTTCCAACAGGATTTACTTCCTAAATGCGATTCCACATGACTGGTTGATAATCATTTGGTATTCTGTGAAGAATATTTTGGAAAGCTGTTTGTATGTGACTCGGATTTTGATAGCTCTGCAAATGGTCACAGGAAAACTTGACTGATAGGAATGCCTCAAGGTTTTCCGGGGATGGATGTATATTCCATGAAACGAGTCATGGCTGATCTGTCGTGTTTCAAATAACTCGCACAGACTTAAATATTGAGATGCCCGTATTTCTTGCGTTTGCACCCATACCTAATGCCATTGAGCATTAAATATGGACTGATTTGAATGCCTCCAGATTATCCCTTGATGAACGGAAAATTTAACTGAACAATTTGTTTCATGTCGATTCTGTTTCAAATCACTCCTTGCACAGACGTGGATGTTGCAAAGTTCACATCTCAGCCCTTTGTCTTGTGCATATGTGTACATGTGCAGTAAAAGATGCAAAATACCATTGAGGTTAGTGGATTGAACCTTTGTATTGTACTTGACATTGCTGTTTTGTAAGAGAACCCTTTTACATCTCCCATTCAATAATGAAAACTATGTTTTATCTTCAGAAGTTTCTGTTCTTTTTTGTTTTTCCCCCTAGTCACCAGCACAACTGTATTCATAATGAGAAGAATGCAGCTTTAGTTTTTATCTTATCATGTATGAGTGGACTTAGCACATGAAGGACATGATCAGGTGCGAGGCATGAAAACATATTTAAGGCACTTTGAGCTGTTGAATATTCTTTCTAAGAAAATAAAACAAAAATCGCATTACATGAGGTATCAATGAAATAATCTTATTTGTTTATGCCACATGTAATCTGAGCTACAGGAACCCCACCCAGCCTTCACATCCCAAAGAGTCAATTTTTTAGGCAACTGAGATGATTCTATAGGATCGCTATAAGCCACAAAAAAACGTAGTGGTTCCAAAAACATTTCATTAAACATTGCTTTCCCACATAAAAGCCAAGAATAAGCCAAGAATGCAAGCTGCTATTAGCGGGTAAGACTTGTTGAAAGCTAGCATCTCCTTGAATTGTGGTTTTAAGCTCACAGGGCCTACTACAGTCCCAGGATCCATATAATTTAGTTGGAAAGAAGTATACAATTACAGGTCATTTGCATGGATTCCTGGTTGAGTTTGCATAGACAAAGTGCACCAATCATATCTTTATTTATTGGTTTGATCTAAATAGGTTCATTTTATCTGATCAAGTGATGTTTAAGTTTCTGGTTCTCTTACGAAGCTTTGAAAACAATTCACAATTGTCGGCATGGTTCATTTATAAACTGGAACTATGGGGTGTATGGTTAGAAAACTGCTCACAATATTCAAAAGAAAAGCTCTCTGACCAAGGTTTGAAGCAAAAAATATACACAAAGCAAAGGTGACTTGCAAGCAAATCCTTAACTAGATCGATTTACTTTGTTCAGCTCTTGGAGCTTAGGCCAAATTAGTATAAACTATGCCTTTTGGAGCTGCAATTAGTTATCTATCCCCATCAAGCATGATGAATTTTATCCATACACATGCATGAAATCATTGAGTCCTTTCCTTGGTTCAAATGGCCAGCCCATGATGTCTGCTACACGGCTAATGTAAAAAACTTGTTCATAAGCAGGAAACATCATCATATTCTTATAACCAATTCATAAAAAGTAAAAAAGTAAAACGGGGCCTCTTTTTTGGATTCATATAGGTGATATAAATTTGGTTAAAAGCATAGATGATTGATCTTTGGGAGGGTCTACTTTCTCAATCAATCAGCCAGTTTCCCTCTGACAAAACATTCAATTAAGGAGACCAAAAACAATTTTGACCACAAACATTTCCAAAAGATAAAGTTTATGGACTCTTTTCTGTGTTCTTCCTTTGCCTCCTTGGTTTTTTCCTATTGAATTAAGGGCTCAAGGGTCTCAAATTACTACAAAAGGGAGAAATAAATGAAGAAATAAAAGAAGGAAAGAAAAGGGAGAAATAAATGAGGATATAACACGTTTATGTTCTTGGAATATGGTATTCAATCTCATGAATATTCTTAGGCAACAGATACACTAATACCTTCCTCTGCTGCTGGGTTTTCAAAAGGCAGAAGAAATTCCATTCTGACATGACAAAACATATGATTCCAATAATTAACAATACAATACGATGTGGCTGTTAGGATTAATTGCATTACATGTGCATTATTGCATAACCCCATGTGTCTAAATACATGAACAAAACATAGGATAAATAATTCGCTAAAGGGTAGAAACAGGTTCTTTAAGAGAGAAACATTTTAAAACAGGCTGCCCAGGAGAACGTGGGTAAAGCACTAAAGCTAAAGATTTTTGGAATCTCCTTAATCATCCACCGTTGAGAGGAAAACCTGGTGGGTGACAATTCCACAATCAGGGCAGTGGAAACGAGTTGCAGCTACATTTTACCCGTAAAGGTAGGCAGACCAGCAATATTTCTATAAGATTTTTTGTTTCACAAGAGTTAATAATCCATGAGCTCACAACAGTTTTGCCGACCCCTTTTAGTCTTTGGCGAAAAGGTCAAAGGCAGAAGTCAACAAAACTCCCAGGTCTCAAACAGATCATTCATGTATACAGATGCTTCCTTTACAGCTTCTTGACTTGTGTTGTTCCATAAAAAGCTCTACCAAAGCCAAAATCAGTGCCGCAATCTAATGAAGAAGCTAGTTTTGCAATTTTTTTTACTTTTTTTTTTAAAAAAAAAAAAAACTACAAAACCAGAGGATGGAGGAATCTGTTACTCTGTATATTCAATTTTAACAGGATATAAATTTATTTTAAAAATATAGAGTAAATATATGTTTAAAACATGTTGCCCTCCTACTTGAAAACAGAGAGTTTTAGAGAGAGTCGCTTCAAAATTATTATAAATTATATTTTATTTCCGTCTGTCAAACAAAACGATTTCTCTAAAATAACAAGACTCAATTTAGCTGAGGAAAAGCAACAAAGCAACCTGGAAAATGACTATTATATATTAAACTATTGCTTATATAAACTTGTGAAGTTCATACATACAGCATTACATGAAAGAAAAGGATGGTAACAGATAATTTAACCAAAAAAAAAAAAAAGTGGTTTTTTTTCTTAAAAATGAACTCACACTAGCCACCCCTCGAAACCAGTTCTTGGCCTTAGCCCTAACCATGGCAGCCACAGAAAGAAGGGTTGCAACACTCTTATGCGTAGCAAATTCTACACTCACGCTGCCTTAAACTCTCTATTGGTTGCTGCTTATGCAGCAACCACGTGATTAACCACCTATCAAACAACCTTATCGATCAAGAAGACATGATCGGATTGAAAGTTACAGGCTTACAAGAAATCTATCTAGGTCACCACCACAATGGGACTACGAACAACATGCTTCCCATCTGACCACGAAATTGACCCGAATACAGCACCTGAATTACCCATGATCAGATTCCGGGTGTTGGCCGTTACGGTTACAATGAAGCTCCGCTTCTTCACGGCCCTACTGAACACCATTTTTTGTGGTTTCACTGTCACTGCAACCCCTCTTGGAGCTTGGATTGTAGAACGATAAACGGCATCTGGTTGACCCACATTGGTGACTGTTCTCATGAATGTCTTTGATGCTCCCTTGGCTGAGTTTGGGAACAGTGCTGCAAGCGAAGGGTAATTGAGGTGCTCCGGCAATGGTTTCTTCACTGGACAACTCACAGGTGATCGTGTGATCACCTGAATTACTCTTGGCTCATATCCAATCCCACACAAAAAGTTCACATAACCATTGTTTGTAATATCATAAACAAGCCCTGGATCCATTGCTCGATCAAGATTGAGATGCCCTGCACCCAAATCATATGGTGACGACACATTTCCAGTGGCCTCATCGGTCATTGGCTGATTTAGATTATTGAATGTATTCGCGGTAGTCATCATTGCAGACCTAATCATTGCCGGACTCCAATCTGGGTGGGCAGATTTAAGCAAGGCTGCCGCGCCACTTACATGAGGACAAGCCATTGAAGTGCCAGAAAGGATGTTGAATTCAGTTTTGCGTAGATCTGATTCCAATCCAGTAGGACCAGCAGCATCAGTCCAAGCAGCAAGAATGTTCACACCAGGGGCAATCAAATCCGGCTTTAGAATCTCCGGGCTCAAGCCATTTGGTCCTCTGCCTGAAAACGAAGCAACAACAGGAGCTGGTTTGATTCCAATCACGGTGCCCTTGAAAGCAATAGTAGCAACCGGATTCGAAGTTGATGAAACATAGGCCTTAACAGCATCACCCTCGTCAGAACCAAGAGCACAAGCAGGAATTAAATGAGCATCACCAACTAATCCTTCACCATTAGAAATTCCATTAGCAAGAATCATACCAACACCTCCAGCTTTCTTAACAACCAGCCCTTTGGCCACTCGTGGACTACTTCCGCGATCACAAACAACAATTTTCCCTCTCGCCATAGTAGGATCCAGCGAATTTTCCATACACAGTGACGAAGCCAGAACCCCAGATTTCCCTGGATAAACCAGAGAATACATTTTACCACTCAATGGCAAACCCGCATATAGCGAAACACCAGACAATCTCTTCCCATTACCAAGAACAACAACAGCAGGGAAACTCCTGTCAATTGTTCCAGCACCAACAGTAACAATCCAAGGAGCAAGATTCGTAACTGACATTGGATAAGGCCCATCATTCCCAGCCGAAGACGATACAAAAACCCCTCTAGAAGCCGCACCATAAGCACCAATGGCAATCGGATCGAGATAATAAGGCGCTGAGATCCCATTACCACCACCAATGGAAATCGAGATGACATCAACTCCATCTTTAACAGCGGCATCAAAAGCAGCTAAAATATCAGAATCTAAACATCCTGCATTCTTCCAGCAAACTTTATACACAGCCAAACGTGCTTTCGGAGCCACCCCTTTCGCAATCCCTGCTGCGTAACCTTCCATGCTAGCACGAAATGCATGCCTTCCTGCGGCAGTTGATGCTGTGTGAGTCCCATGACCATCGGCATCACGCGGAGACTTAAACTCCAGAGTGTCATTGATAGGAGTAGTCGGTCCCATACCCCCACCTGCTGCCTCGTGTCCTTTGATAAAAAACCGGGCCCCGATCAGCTTCTTGTTGCAGTTTCTTGCTGTAAATCTTTCGCCAGCTTCACAAATTCCTTTCCACCGGGCAGGTACCGGCCCAAGATTGACATCCGAGAAGCTCCGTCTTTCAGGCCAGATCCCAGTATCCAAAACGCCAATGATAACATCGGAACCATAATTAGAATACGACCAGAGCCCACGTTGGTTTCTGAGTCCAAGAAACTGAGGGGACCGAGTGGTGTGGAGTTGTTTCCGTTGGTCTTCAATCACGGCGAGTACTGATGGGTGCTGGCTGAGAGTGGCGGCGTGGTCTGGCGTCAGGACAGCGGAGAAGCCATGGAAAACGGTGTCGTAAGTGTGGAGGATTTGTGGGGTGTTAGTGAATTCAGCGGTGTACCAGTGGTAGTGAGTGGGGAAAATGGAGGGCTTCGATTGAGAATCAATGCGAATGATGTAGGTCTTGTAGGGTTGATCAACAATGGAGAAGGAGAGGGAGAAGAGAGGGAGAAAGGAGAGGAGGAGGAGGAAGGGAGAGGAGAGAAATGGAGCCATGGAAAAAGTTGAGAGCGGAGTGAAGTGAATGTCTGTGAGCGACGGACCAAGGGGAGATATAAGAGAGAATAAAGAGATTATTGTGCTTTTATTGTTATTATTATTAATATTGTCTTAAATTAAACTAAGCTTGTTTAGTAGTTTAATTAATTCTTGGAATTAGGAAACGTCTGCAGACTCTGCACTGCAGATATTATTTTCTTGAAAAGGGGATTGATGGCGCGTGACCTGAATATTTTTTAAGGAATTAATTCTCTCTGTCTAACGGCTCGATCATAGTTTTTTTAAAAAAGAAAAAAAGAAAAAAAAATACTTAGACTAATCCATGCATGTTTTATTTTATATATTCGGTAATATTTAAATATTTTTTATAAAACTGTTTATATCATATAAGATTAAAATTAAATTCAACTTCGACTAAGTCGATGAAAGTTGTATTATTATTTAACTATTTATATATTAAGTTATATTTTCATCTTTTAAATTAAAAATACATGCAGTGAGTGTAATTATTAAACTTGGTCCAGTTTATCATTGTGAAATCTAGCTGACTTGTCATTGGATTCCTAATTAGGTGCTCATAAAATCAACTCAAAAAATATAAAATCTCCATTTAAAATTCTAAAATTTAAAGTTTTGAAAGTGAGGGAGGCTAAAATAACTATAGTTTTTTTAAAATAAAATATTAATTCATGAACCATGGTACCCGTGGCAGGAATTACTGTCTATTTAACTATGGTTATAATTGTTTTTTAAAATATTTTTTATTTAAAAATATATTAAAATAATATTTTAATATAACGTATATAATTTGAGTTCGTGTTATTTTTAATCGACAAGAGCTTTTGCTTTTGACGTATCGAATCTAGAAGACTTTCTTCATCGCAAAAGGGAAACACACTAACGATGGACACCTTAGGTTTTCAAAGCATGTTTGTAATTACGATAATAATTGTTCTTAAAAGCTGCTAACATGATATTTTTATTATTTAAATAATTTATCATCATGGATTTTAATTATATATTCTATGCATGGAAATTGCAAATACAGGCACGCATAAACTTTTTTTTGAATTATTTTGTTTAAACCAATCTTTTTTATTTTATGGTAAAAATAAACAATAATATCTCATAAATCTATCGTTTAAATGAGTGAAAATTAACATAAAATAGTAAGAAAGGATTCCATACACACGTGTGAAATTTAAGGATCTAAATTAATATTTTGATAAAATATTAATTTAAAAGGGGTTAGCATCACATCAGTGAACTGCCAAGAATTTTAATTGACAAGATCTTGCAGCGCTACATGCTCTCTTGTTAATTTACAGCAACAAGAGAAGGGAGTTTTTTGTGTGTATAATTTAAAATAAAATATAAATAAAGTTTTAAGAAATTAAAATCCAAAAGTTTAAATGGCTGCATTTATAAAAGAACAATTTATTTTATATCTATAATAAATTATTGTCTTTCTATAGAAATGGAGAGGTGGGTCATGATATTAAAACATCTACAAATTTAGACATTGTGTGGTATAATATTTTAAAAATATTTAATAAAATAAAATAAAAAATTAGATGATTTTTACGTGCTAATATTAAGATTTATTTATAAAATTTTTAAAAAATATTATTTTAATATTTTTCAGTATGAAAACCACCTGTTAAACGCTGTCAAACAGTCATTTAATTGACGCGTTGTCTAAAGATGGCCGTTCGATTAACGGGGCCCACCGGGTGCTTGTTCAAGTTGTTCCAAAAAGTCACTACAGATGCAGGCAGGGTCCTAAGATATAAATTGAAATTGTTGATTACCGGGTGTTGTTTGTAAATTATTTTTAAAAGTAATTTCGTTTTGGAAAACATTTATTTTTATTTTTTGAAATTTATTTTTAATACTAATAAAATTTAAAAATACTATAAATAAATAGGTTAATAAATCATTTCAAATTTCAACAAAAAAAAAAACACACAATGAAACTCATTATTCATCTTCTGTTTGTAAGTTTGATTAAGATTTATTTATAAAATATATTTTATTGAAAAATAAATTAAAATAATATATTTTTATTTTTAAAAAATATTTTTAATATTAATACATTAAAATAATATACAAATAAAGAATATTTTTCTAAAAAACAATATTGTTTTAAAACACATCGAAACTCATTATTCATCTATATGTATTTTCCTTCAATTTTTTTAGTGTTAAAAATCTTTTTTTCCTTTCAAAATATCCGAGTTGACTGGACACTGAGTCGAGTTAATCAAACCTTTACAAATAAGAATGATTGATTTATTCTTTTCATGCAAAGCACGCGCTTTTGGAAAGGTTAATTTAAGATTTTTTTTTAAAAAATATATAAATAAATAAGCCGGATAGAGAAATCGTGTACCACTAAAGAATTGTAAATAAGTATTTTACTCTAATAAATTCAATATATTCTCAATCATTATCTTCTTTTTCTTATAAAATTTTTATACCCTTATTTTCATAATTGATCATTGGTATGATATTTTATAATAATATAAATTACATATTATTATTTTATTTATTTATTTGAGTTTTTAGTAAGTTGATTTTTTGATATAATATCATAATTTTATTGAATTAATAGTTACGAGTTCAAATTCAATCATTTTTATTTTATCCAATAAAAATCAAGTATAAAGTAGTGTGGATTTGTGTACAAGTTTCTAACTTAAAAAAAATTATTTGAAGAGAAATATTAGAAAATAATATAAATTATATTTTGAAATTTTACTTAAACTTTTAGATTAATGATTACTGAGATGAAAAAATACATGATTAATCAGATTTTAATTCATAAAATATATAAAAAAATGAGTTTTAAATTTACAGTATTCTATACCATGTCAAATAATCAAAACAATTTAAAAACTTGTGTGTTTATAGAATGCATGAAAGCACGATAGCGATGGGAAAGCCCGATTCGAAATCCTGAACCGTACCGGCAGGACCCCCACAAGAACGTTACTTGTGTGGATGTGGATTTCTCGCTAGTGGATTCTCCAGTTATGGCATAATGAACGGTATTGTTTTGACCGTGGATGCTGAGATTCAACGTGGTGGTGGTCGGATTCATGCCCTGTGGTGGTTGCGTTTTCAGGAAGCGGTGGATCTGGAAAATTGACAGTGAAAGTATTCCATGCAAAACCACCGTCTTCGAGTTTTGAATTTGAGGCCTCATTCTATGCTTTAATTTGATGCCTGGAGATTAGTTAATCACATATACTGTATTTCTCTCTCTTTTTTCCCAGGAAAATTTCTGACTTCCTGTCCTTTAATCCTCATGGATACGGACATGTTTAAGTTCCTGCGTGTCTTCGTTGAAGCAAGGAAGTTAAAATCATTATTAATTGTGGCGAGGCCTTATAATTTTATATGTATGGAGCAATTATCTGTTACATTTTCTTCACCAATTAGTGGAATTTGCAGACCTTTGATGCATGTAAAAATACATGTAACAAAATCCAGGAGTACAATTTTACTAATCAAATTCTAGGTTAGCTATCTAAACATCATAAGTTTGACTCTCACAAACTTCAAGGTGACTAGAGGTTTATATAGTTATTAATTTTAAGGTCTAAAAAATTAATTAAAATATATATAAATTGATCCGGGTATACATGTTACGGAAAAAAAAAGAAGAAAAAAAAGCATGTATCAAGATAAAAATTGATGTTTCAAGCTAACTATCAGATTGTTTCGGGATAAAACATAATCGAGTTGCTGCCATTGTGGCCCACTCCAGCGTCAACTCCCATTAGCATAGGACCCATAGATTCCCTTTTCTGCAGCCCAGAGAGCCCAATTGAAGAGCAATGAACCAGCCACGCTCATTTTTGCAAGCCCAGATAGAAAATCCCAGAAACGTTGTATTTGTGGTTATGCTCACGAGCGAAGGGAGTTTCCCATGTGATTGGAGCATGAAGAAGGTGCCGGGGGCTCCTGAAGACCTGGAAAAAAAGTTGCCAGGTCTGATTTTCTTCGAATTCTTGTTTGAATGGAAATTAAATTTTTTTATATGAAGTTAATAATTGCTGACAAAATCACATCACCACACCATGTGACCCAAACTCTTATTATTCAGAGGTAAATAGTATTGATTTTTTTATTTGAGAAAATTACACTCCTCGAAAACGTATTTTATGGGTCTAGGTGAATGAATAAAACTCCAGTTATCCCAAACTATTACAATAAATATACATTCTGACTCGAACTTAAAATCTGCCTTGCAGATCTCAAGCTCTTTACCATTACGCTATTTCTCTTGAGGACTAAATAGTATTGATACGACGTTTTCTTTTATTAAATAATTTGATTCTCAAGAGATGGTCAAGCTTCACATGCGTGTTTCTTTGAGAGATTTTTCATTGAGTGTGATTCTAATTATTTTGTAAAGTATTTTTTTTTAGAAATATATAAAAATAATATATTTTATTTATTTATATATAATTTCTGATTGTTTATGTTTTAAAGAATTACAATGATCTCACAAGATGAGCACAAATGATTACGATCTAAGATCAAGTGTTAAAATCCTGCCATAACTATTAGCTTGTGAATTTCTATTCCTCCCCGTGGATCATCAGACAGGGATTAAATTAACTGTTTCTTGCAAATTTAATCATAAATCCTATTTTCTTGCAACTGTAAAAAAACTGAATTTAAACCTTGGTTAGGCAGTGGCGTGATTTTGCCGGCAGAGAGGGAAGAACGGGTGGCGTTATGATTTCGTCGGCATGAAAAATTAAATTTGAAGGACAGGAAACTCCGGCACCTTCGTGATATTTTGTTTGTTTTATGTTTTTTTAGTGTATTTTCACACATAAAATTAATTTTAAACATCTTTTTATAAATAAAAATATGTTATTTTAACTTACATAAACTAAATAAAAAATACAACAATATATAAAACCAATACAAAAGGAAAAAAAATTTTGAAATAGCATTTTTTTTTTTTTAGTATAAAAAACACAAATTACCACGCCTAGACGTGGAACGGTAGCCCTCCATGCCACGACGTGGAACGGTAGCCCTCCCGGCCACGAGGGGGCAGGTGTCAACAACCCTGCTGAAGTCAGCATCTCGCCAACTACTTAGAATTAAAGGTATATGAATTAATGAGCTGGTGGTATAAAATTTGCTTCATTGCAAAGAAGTCCTTGCAACTCTACTATAAATAAGGTATTCATCTCTTGCTTATAGCACCAAGTTTCAAAGTCAAGAATAGAGAGAAAAACGACATCGGTGAGCTCTTGTATATTTTCAGGTGTAAAAAAAGGATAGAGAGAGATGGAGTGGCTTATAATTTCCTAGTTTGTCAACTGTGTTTCCTCTTGTGACTCAACGTGATCCAATATGTCAAGCTGCACAGCACCACTCAAACACGCAGTAAGAAAAAATATGCATGTTGCCGTCCTTGCATTCCCATTTGGTTCTCATGCTCTTTCTCTCGTTGATCTGATGCTGAAGTTAGCGAGGGTTGCCAGGGAAACGAGATTTTCCTTTCTTAACACCGAAAAATCCAACAGCACGATCTTCATAGCATCGAGAACCAACCTGCCTGATAACATTAAAGCCTACAATGTAGCGGATGGCGTGCCGCTGAATCATGTTTTCTCTGGGGATCCAATAGAAAGAGTCGAGCTATTCATAAAGGAAACGCCGGGGAATTTTAAGACGGCATTGGACATGGCAGTGGCAGAAACTGGCCAGAAAATAAGTTGCTTGATAACAGATGCCTTCTTGTCCTTTGCTGGATCAATCGCTGAGAATTTGAGCATTCCTTGGATTACTGTTTGGACCCCGGTGCCTCATACCCTATCTGCGCATATTTATACCGATATGATACGCCAATTCTCTTATTCATGACTGCGGCAAAAGTGGCAGAGATGGCAACGATGTAGAGCTTGAAGACCAAACTTTGGAAGTTCCAGGATTATCTGAATTGCACATTGCCGATCTGCCAGCTGAAGTGTTACCACCAAGAGATGCAAAAGAAACTCTCTTTTCTTGCATGTTAGGTCAAATTCGACACATGGTGCCAAAAGTAGATACTCTGGTTATGAACTTTTACCACGAGCTCTACCCTGAACCCCTGTTAAACGATCTCAAATCCAAGTTTTCGAACGTGCTTAATGTCGGCTTTATTAGCCTATCCATTCCACCACCACCGTTGCTACCTTCAACTGAAGATGTCACCGGTTGTCTATCATGGTTGGATGGTCAAAAAGCTAAGTCTGTGACGTTTATCAGCTTTGGAACTGTAGTGAATATTCCACAGAGAGAGATAGAAGAACTCGCAGAGGCTCTTGAACTTAGTAGAACTCCATTCCTTTGGGCACTGAGGGACAGTATGAGTTATTGCCTGCCGAATGGGTTCCTAGACAGGGCTAGCACACATGGAAAGGTGGTTCCATGGGCGCCTCAGATTCAAGTATTGGCACATAGCTCAATTAGCGTGTTTATGACACATTGCGGGGCTAATTCTGTGTATGAGAGCATTGTAAATGGGGTCCCGATGATCTGTAGGCCATTCTTCGCGGATAACAAGTTTAATGCAAGATTAATAGCGGACGAGTGGAGAGTTGGTGTGAGAATTGATGGGAGTGTTTTCACAAAGACTGGAGTTCTCAAGAGCTTGGACCTCATCCTGGGACGTGAACACGGGAGAGGAATTCGAAGCAGAGTCCAGGATCTTAAAGAGCTTGTACTGAAGGCATCTGCACCTGGTGGCCGTGCTTCACAAGATTTCAGAACTCTGGTCGAAAAGATCACATCGGAGTAACGCCTCTTGTACGGTGAAGTTATTCATGAAAAGTACCCTATTAAATGAGAATAAAATATGTACCCTATTAAATGAGAATAAAATATGTACCCTATAACCGAGTGTGCTTTTCATTTCGAGGAATGATCATCAGTTGCTAGATAAATTTTTATTATTTGGAATGTAAACTTATTTCAGTATTTAATTACTGAAAAATTAGGAAATATTATTATTCTATTTCTAGTGATTGTTTTCTACATTCTAGCAGTTGCAGGTGGTATGAAGAATATTAATAGAAAAATTGACAATGAACTTCATTAGTGCGAGGGAACTTCAGATAGTTTTTTTACTTGAAATTTAATCTCCAAGAAAAATAAAGACAAATTAAATATCTATAATTTCATAGGCATCAGTTTAAATAATTAAAGATTAATGCTGTCACGTTCAAATAAAACATACACTTACTTTATTGTTGGACTTGTCCACAGAGATTAAATCAAAGTGTAAGTCGCGGAGCAATAAAAATCTAAATTAATTTGGACAATTAAGACTAATCATCTCGTAAATCCAGAGATTTACTCCAAATAAACTTTGATATCTGCATGGAAGATGATGAAATCATAGATATTTATAATTAAACTATGTAGAGTTTGATCGAGTAAAATACTTATAAGAGTAAAGGAAAATGTTAAATTGTATGTTAAAAAAAACTAAATATATAAAACTTGTTAGAAAACATGTAAATGAAACAACAAATAATGTTTTGAAAAGATAAATTACTACAAACCTGAGAGATTTTGCAAGGAAAATACTGGATATGATAAACATTCATGTTAATTTAATTATAAGAAGGAAACAAAAACTCTGAATAAAATAAGTTTCATCGTGACTTTCGGCAGCAATAGCATGCCCCGGCCACTACATGCAACTATTTTTTATATAACTATCAAAGGAAAAACCACATATGTCTTCTTTGCCGGCGGTATGAGCAGATGAGCCTTTGTCACCGACGACCAACCACCCAACCATTGTTCACATGTTACGTACGTGAACAATGCTTGAGTGAATTAATTGACTCTGCATTGTTTACATAATACGTGAATAATACATCACAACAATGTTCTTCTCTGTCTAGCAATATTAGCAGGTGAGCTTTTTATCACCGACTGTCAACCACCATGTTATTGTTCACGAGTATATACGTGAACAATACTTGAGTGAATTAATTGACTTTGTACTGTTCACGCAATATGTGAACACTACATCGCAACATTTTCTTTTTTTAAGCACTTGGGTCGCCTTGCTCTCGGCGCGACCCAAGTTTATCAAAGTTGGGTTTTTGGCCTAACTTGGCTGAACCGTTCCATTTAGATGGGTCAGACCTAATCTGTTTTTTTTTAAATATACAAAAATCATATTTATAAAAATATATGTAGATAAAGATCAACCCCGATAAAAGGAAAAAGGATGTGACTTTGTTTTACTCCACAACCTTATTGCATTTTGATTAATTATGAATCAGAAACTTGTAGCTGTATTTGACATTGAAATCATATTTCTATGACATGTAGATAGAAATCCTGAAACTCAATATGAATCGTAGATGTTGTTCTTCGATTAAAAAGCAATGGATCGCAGAGGCCTTCAACCATAAATTTAGTTCGTTATAGAATTACAAGTAGTTTAATAGGAGAATAAAAACAGATATCTAATTTACTTGAATTATTAATTATATTTTATTATCATGATTATTAAATTTACAATATTTAAAAAACATTATATGTGTGTGTGTGTTCTTTAAAGTAATTTCACAAGTTGACAACAATACGAAAAACATAGTGCCCAAACACACATATTTGTTTTTCGTTAAACCTCAAACTCAACCATAATTTTAACCAAACATTTCAATTTCAATTATGAACCGCAATTAAAAATACTTTTCATGAAACTGTTTTTTTTTTAAATCTCGACTATAGCAGCAACTACAATGCCAAATAAACTCTAAGTGTTGTTCAATTTTATTTTTAAAATATATTTTATTAATAAATATATCATAATGATGCTTTATTAATGCTTTTTAAAAAATATGTGTAGTATTAGCCTATCAAAATAATATATAAAAAAATACAATTTGACTGGATACTGAATCAAGTCCATCAAACTTACAAATAAGATTGATTGATTTATTGTTTTCATACAAAGCACGCGCTTTAGGAAGGGGTAATTTAAGATTTTTTTAAAATATAAATAAATAAGCCGGATAGAGAAATCGTATACCACTAACGACTTGTCAATAAGTATTTTTACCCTAATAAATCTAATATATTCTCAATTATTATCTTTGTTTTTTTTTCTCTCAAAGGTTTTTTATACCCTTATCTCCATCATTGATCACGTGATTAATTAGATTTTAATTAATATTTTTAAAATTTACAATATTTAATACCATGTGAAATAATCAAAACAATTTAAAAACTTGTATTTTTAGAGCGTACGAAAACACGATGTCGACTGGATAGCGATAAAATACAATTTATTGTTTTACACAAAATAAAATAAAAATGATCTTAAAATACTAAAAAAATATTAATTTAAAATGTAAAATAAAAATATTTTTGAAGTGACGAGTAATTAATAGAAAGATGCAATATTTATTATAACCATCATTAAAAATACAATTATATATAAAACTAATATAAAAGGCAAAATTTATCTGAAATACCAAACAATGCTTTCTATTATTATTTTAGTATAAACAAATAGAAATGACCACGCCACGACGTGGAACGGTGTCCACCCATGCCACCTACCCATATTTAATGGGCCTATCGTAGAAAATCTGCTTTATTGCAAAGAAGTCCTTAAAACTCAACTATAAACAAGGTATTCCTCTTTTTTCACAGTCCATGTCGTCCAAATAATAATAATAATAATAATAAATGATTACAATCTAAGATCATGTGTTCAAATCCTATTGAATTTCTATTCCTCCACGTGGATCATCGGACATGGATTAAATTAGCTGTTTCTTGCAAATTTAATATAAAAAAAATCCTATTTTCTTGAATCGGTAAAAAAATTGAATTTAAACCTGGGCAGTGTTATGGTTTTGTCGGCATGAAAAATTAAATTTGAAGGCCGGGAAACAACGACACCTTCGTGAGAGAGGAGGAGATTTATAGGATTTGTAGATATTTTGTTTGTTTTATTTTAGTATTTTTAAATTATTTTAATGTACTGTTATTAAAAATAAAATTTGAAAAATAAAAAATATTTTTATTATATATTTGTAAACAAAATATATTTTTAAAAGCAATCTATGCCACGTTAAAAATCTTTGAAAGAGAAGAATATGAAGTGAAGAGTAATTAATAGAAAGATACAATGTATATTATAGCCATCATTAAATTTTATAGTTTTGTATTATAAATTATAAACAATTAATTTTAGTTTTAAAAAGTATATATATTGTTAAAACTATAGTGAGATATAATATTTTGCATATAAAACAAATAAAAAAATATGTTATTTTAGCTTATACGAAGTATAATAAAAAATATAACTAACCAAAATTTAAACTGTGAAATGTATTTATTGTGCAATTCTTCATTGTTCACCTAGACACAATTCACTGTGGATTGCTATAGTGGAATGATCATTTTACCCTTAAGACCGAAAGCTTTTTAACCCCCGGGACTGGAGGTATTTTTGAACTTTTTAGGAGACATGTATAATATTTTTGAATTATTTACACGGTAAAACTATGAAATTACCCTCGAAAATGACAAAAGAAGACATAATATTTCATCTCACATTTTTTTCATAGATGTCGTTGGGTCCAGGGGCTTATAGATAATTGAATATTTTTTTTTATTAATTCTTATTCCAAAAATTATAGGCAGGTCCTATGGAGGCGCCAACAGTGTTTCACGCATGTGCGCCTTTTAAGTGGTGCGTGCAAGGCCGTTCGACGATCACGACTGCTCTTCCATCGTTTGACCTAGTGCGCCGCCATGTACTCTGTCTATCGATGCAGGGCATGTCCGCGAATGGTGTTCGGGGAAGCTTCGAAGAAAGGTTTTGTGTTTTTACGCCTTTTTCTCTCTTTTGTTGCTACAACTTATATCTAAGTCTTTCATGCGTGTAGTTTGTTTATTTTAGTCATGAGGTTTTGATTTCATTTTTATTGTTGATTATTTCAATGAAATTTTTTATTGTTTTTAATTATACCCTTTGATTGAAATTAATTATATATATTGGTTTGCATCTCAGTCCTTATTCTTTTGATTTTTGATTTTGGTTCCTTTAATTTTTTGATAAGTAAATTTTAATTTATTTTAATTTTGTCATCCAATTGAAATTGATCGTATATGCAACTTTTTATTTTAGTCTTCATTCTTTTAATTTTTTAAAATAATTACATTGCAAGTGCCTTTGAAAATGTTATTATTTGTTGGTCCTAAAGTTTTCATCTGTTTTAATTAAATATACTATGTTTTAATTGTGTTTTCCAATTAAAATTGGTCATATATGCTACTTTTATTTTCGGTTTTTATTTTTTTTATTTTTTTAACAAAAATACACTGCAATGTTTTTTAAAAATACTTTTATTTTTTTCAGTTCCCGGTTTTTTTTTATTTCAATTTTGTTATTAGATTGGAATTAACTATATATTTTATTTTTCATTCTGGTCTTTATTCTTTGACTTTTTATTTGATATTAATTCCTTTGTTTTTTTTTTTGTTATTCTTATACATTGTTTATTTTTTTATCAATATTTATGCACCCATGCTTTTAGTTTTTATTTTTCATTTTTTTCTTTTATTTTTTATCGGGGCTTTATTTTTAATTGATTTAGTCCTAAAATTTAATTTATGTTGGTAATCATTTTAAAATTTATATCATTTATTTTTTCCCTCAATTTGTTTTTTTGTGTGTTTTGTTATTTTTTTTTCTATTTTTCGGATCATATGATCTTATTGATTGCGAAATAATAATGATAATGTTAGTGATTATTTTTTTGTTGTTTTTTTTATAAAAGTGTTTTTTTTTAATTTTTGGAGAAATTTAATGATTTTAATTATTTGGGCAATAATATTAATAATAATTTTAACTATGATAGTAATGATAATGACGGTAACATAGGGATAAATTTTCAATTTATGTTTTCATCTTTTTGTGGATAGAAAATTAACTACTTATTTTTGCTATTCAATTATTGCAAGTATTTTCACAATTTATATTTTATTTTATGTTTGATTTAAAATGAATTATAAAATAAAATAATTTTAATACAATAAATTCAATAATTCAAATATCCGAATCTTCTTACTTTTTTTAATCATGATAATAATTTTATGTTAGTTATTTTGTTGAAACCTACTAAATAAATAGATTTATATCGATTTAAAATTAATATATTTTATAAAAAACTTGCATTTCACATTAACTTTACACAAATTTATTATTTTAATTAAATTTATATTAAAATAAAAAAATCTTATATAATTAATATTTTTTTACATTAAAAAAAAAAAAATCACTGGCAACTAGACACGGGATATTGGCTTAGTTATATATAAACCAAGGCAAAATTTATTTGAAATACCAAACAATGCTTTTTTTTTTTATTATTATTATTTTAGTATAAACAAATAGAAATTACCACGCCACGACGTGGAACGGTGTCCACCCACGCCACCTACCCAATTTAATGGGCCTGTCGTCGAAAATCTGCTTTACTGCACAGAAGACCTTGCAACTCAACTATAAACAAGGTAGTCCTCTCTTTTCACTGTCCGTATCTTCATAGTTTGTCAGCTGTTTTCTTCTTGTAGTCCCGAGTGAAGCTGCCCCGCACCACTGAAACACGCAGTAAAAAAAAGATGCATGTTGCCGTCCTTGCATTCCCATTTGGTTCTCATGCTCTTTCTCTCCTTGACCTAGTGGCGAAGTTAGCGAGGGCTGCCCAGGAAACGAGATTTTCCTTTCTTAACACCGAAAAATCCAACAGCTCGATCTTCTTAGCATCGAGAACCACCCTACCTGATAACATTAAAGCCTACAATATAGCGGATGGCGTGCCGCTGAATCATGTTTTCTCCGGGAATCCAATAGAAAGAGTCGAGCTATTCATAAAGGAAACGCCGGAGAATTTTAAGACGGCGTTGGACATGGCAGAGGCAGAAAGTGGCCAGAAAACAAGTTGCTTGATCACAGATGCGTTCTTGTCCTTTGCTGGATCAATCGCTGAGAATTTGAGCATTCCTTGGATTCCTGTTTGGGGCCCAGTGCCTCATTCCCTCTCTGCGCATATTTATACTGATATGATTCGCCAACGCTACGCCAATTCTCTTATACATGACTGCAGCAACAGAGGCAGAGATGGCAACGATGTAGAGCTTGAAGACCAAACTCTGGAAGTTCCAGGATTATCAGTATTGCACATCGCCGATCTGCCAGCTGAAGTGTTACCACCAAGAGATGCAAAAGAAACTCTCTTTTCTTGCATGTTAGGTCAAATTGGACACATGGTGTCAAAAGTAGATACTGTGGTTATAAGCTTTTACCAAGAGCTCTACCCTGAACCCCTCTTAAACGATCTCAAATCCAAGTTTTCGAACGTGCTTAATGTCGGCTTTCTTAGCATATCCATTCCACAACCATCGTTGCCACCTTCAACGGAAGATGTCACGGGTTGTCTATCATGGCTGGATGGTCAAAAAGCTAGGTCTGTGGCGTTTATCAGCTTTGGAACTGTAGTTAATATTCCACAGAGTGAGATAGAAGAACTCGCAGAGGCTCTTGAAGTTTCTGGAATTCCATTCCTTTGGGCGCTTAGGGACAGCATGAGTTATTGCTTGCCGAAAGGGTTCCTAGACAGGGCTAGCACGCATGGAAAGGTGGTTCCATGGGCGCCTCAGATTCAAGTATTGGCACATAGCTCAATTAGCGTGTTTATTACACATTGCGGGGCTAATTCCGTGTATGAGAGTATTGCAAATGGGGCCCCAATGATCTGTAGACCATTCTTTGCGGATCATAAGCTTAATGCAAGATTAATAGCGGACGAGTGGAGAGTTGGTGTGAGAATTGATGGGGGTGTTTTCACAAAGACTGGAGTTCTCAAGAGCTTGGACCTCATCCTGGGACGTGAACAGGGGAGAGGAATTCGAAGCAGAGCCCAGGATCTTAAAGAGCTTGTATTGAACGCATCGGCACCTGGTGGCCGTGCTTCACAAGATTTCAAAACTCTGGTGGAAAAGATCACATCGGTGTAACGCCTCTTGTATGGTGAATTTATTCATGAAAAAAAAAATATGTACCCTATTAAATGATATAACCACGTGTGCTTTTCTTCTCGAGAAATGAGTATCAGTTACATGATAAATTTTTATTATTAGGAATATAAACTTATTTCAGTATTTAATTGCTGAAAAACCAGAAAATATTATTATTCTATTTCTAGTAATTGTTTTCTACGTTCTAGCAGTTGCAGGTGGTACGAAGAAAATTAATGGAAAAATTGACAATGAACTTCATTAGTGCGAGGGAACTTCAGATAGTTTTTTTACTTGAAATTTAATCTCCAAGAAAAATAAAGACAAGTTAAATATCTATAATTTCATAGGCATCAGTTTAAATAATCAAAGATTAATGGTGTCATATCCAAACAAAGCATACACTCACTTTATTGTTGGACTTGGCCACGGATATTTAGTGTTTCATTAGAGATTTAATGTTTTTTTTTTTATAATGTTTTTTGTTTATAAATATATTGAAATAATATTTTTTTATTTTCTAAAAATTATTTTTGATATCAACACATAAAATAAAAATGATCTTAAAATACTAAAAAAAATATTAATTTAAAATGTAAAATAAAAATATATTTTTTATTTTTTTTAAATATTTTTAAAATACAGAAATTAAAATATAAGTCATAAAGCTATAAAAATCTAAATTAATTTAGATAGTTAAATATAATCGTCCAGTAAATCCAGAGATTTACTGCAAATAAACTATGATATCTACATGGAATATAGTAAATCATAGATGTTTAAAAGTAAACTACGTTAGAGTTTGCATCGAGTAAAATACTTATAAGAGTAAAAGAAAATGTTAAAAAAAACTAAATAAATTAAAAGCTGAAAGGTGCACCGTGTTCTTCTTGAATATCAGCAATATCATCTGTCAGATTCCCACTAAACAAGCCATGCACACGTGTTTATAAATTTAAAATATTTATTTCAGACACTGACAGATTCATAACATGAATCATAAATCCAAGTAGGCACAGCACTTGAGATTCGGCTTCCTAGCCATGTTGACTTGGGCGAGAGTTATGATAGCGGTGGTTATGGGTGATTTTCCTCTTCCATAAAAGCCTGGGTGATTTAGCCGATCTTTGACGTTATCATAGGCTAAAGATAGAGGTAATTGCAAGGATAAAAGCTCCTCCGCATGGTAGAAATGATATGGAGTTGGGTGGCAGAAAATGATTTGAGTTTGCTGTGGCTATGGCCCACGACAACAATTCTCATCTTGATTTGTAGCCCCGGGTTCCATATTCTGAACCTTTATGAAGGTGGTTGCTGATAGTCTGAGACTTGGGTCTGTCTGTGGTTATGCCTGTACTCTTCGGAACCCAGAAATCACTGCCATGAATGAGGCTGGCTGAGCCTGTGCAGCTTTTTTATTTATTTCTTACAAAAATAAAAAAGAAAACGTCCCATCTTATCAAACCATGACGATGATTCATTGTTTCAAAAAAGTGTTATTTAGCAAATACGTGCGTAGCGTGCGACTCGCTGGAGTGTCATTTGTCTTCGGCAAGGTGGTGGTGTCACGTCCTCATTAAATTCTCCACAGCCATGTTTTTGGTTCTTATCACCTCTAAACGTTTTTATCTGCTTGTTCTTGTTTCCATGGCTTTTGCCCTTTTTCTCTTGGCACCTTCAGAGAGAGTTCATGCTCAAATCCTACGAGATACGGGGAGTCTAGCGATGGGTTGGCGTCTTCACCGTCTATTAGTGTATTAGTGTGTGTGTATACATATACATGTAGAAGTTAACCCAATATCTAAATTGGACCGAGATTCAAATTGATAGGGACATTAAGTTCATTGAAACTAACATCTTCCAATTTTATCTAGCTATTTAAATTATTAAGTTAGATAAACAAAATAATATGATTACTCATTCGAGTGAGTGTGTTAAATAAAAAAATAAATAATACCTTACTTCACAGCTTGAGATTTAAATTTTTGATTGAATTAGTTTTTTTGATAAAAATAAATTTAATAATATAAACGAATAAATGTCATCCTGAGAAAAAAATTAATTAAGATATATTTTTATGCTATTAAACTCGAAAAATCAATCGAGTTACTTCGAATTAACTAATTTATAGTTCAATTTGTTTTCTACTAAAAGAATATTAACAATATCTAAATATATTTTTTATATTAAAAAAAAAAGACCCAACCCGAAACATAGCGGGGTTGAGTGATCTATTGTATTATAAACCAATTAAGGAATTTTATTAACTCAATTAGCACGAAAAGGTCGGTCTAGTATAAGAAAAGAAAAGGAGCAACAATTTCGATCCATAAAGAACTGTTGCAAGACAGTAAAATCCCAACCAAGCTCACTTGCTAGGCCAAGCAGATCTAACTCAAAGTTGACTCATAGCCTAGTGGATTCGATCCAAATTCAAATGTATTAAATTAATGATGAACTCACAACAGTCGCAGTACTGTTTCAGGGGAAGTAAAAGTGCATGTTATAACCACGCACTGATTTATGCCTTTTTGACCTGTCCATGTTAGAAGAGATTGGATCCAAAGGTTCTTGTCGTCAAATTCTTAAGCACCCATATGACACATAAGCGTTATTACAATTTAGAACATCAACTTACATCAGTGCCAAAAATCTGATACATGAAGGCAGGAAAGTTACAGCACGAAAGCACATCTGGTTGGAGTTATTAAATAAGGTAAGATGGCAGTGCATAATTTATCTAATCCTAATCTTATTTATTTGGCTCGGTCCCTAATCAAATCAAACCCCATCTCAGTCGGGTCGGTTGCTTGGAGTTCATAGTGGATGCCTTCGAGCACTCTCCTTAATCCAGCTTTGGAAGTCGCATAAAGCATTTTTGCTCTGATTCTTGATGCCGCTGGAGCCCTGAAATCAATCCAGATTGACTAGATTCGTTAGCAACCCGATAATAGTTCTGTGAGTGGAGAAAAATATACGTGGTGGGATATTTTCTATCATTAGATATAATACTATGCTTCAAAAATGACCAACCCTCTTGTCTACATGTGAGACTCAAGTCACCCTTGACACCATACCTAATTTTAATAGTCGAAAAGCATGTGGATGGGACGCTGATCATCAACCCACTTGCTTGAAAAAGTCTGCAAGTTCCTGTTGATTAATCAAAATCAAAATAATTGTATGCCCCTCCCTCGCTCTCGCTAGTATGATTATTGCCAGCACTGACTTGCCACGTTTTTTTACTTTCAATGTTGAGAATAACCATGCATCAACGTTATTCATTGTTAATGATTTCTTAGCATGGTAATTAAGGCAACCATTCAGATCCAAGCCCTGTTTTTTCTTCTTAATAATTGGTATACGCTTATAGTTGTTTTCTTTTCTGACATAAACTCGGGACCTCTTGTTAAAAAACTCAGTAATTGTCTGTGTGTGTGACTGATAGACTCTTGTTACGGTATTGTGATGATAATTCATAAAAAAAAGAGTCTACGAAAGAAGAAGGGGACGGACCATGCAATGAAGAAGATCTTGCTCTTCCGGCAATTATCGACGGTGACAAAATCGAAATCAAACACAGCATATCTGCAGTCATCACCCGGTAATGAAGCAGCAAGATCATCGTAGCTCTCACCAGGGCCACCAACCTTGTCGACGGTGACCAACCTTGACTTCTCATCAATCTTGAACACTATGTACTTATGAACTTTCTTCCATTTCATCTGATGGAATGAATTCTTGCATTCATCAGTCACCCACATCCCTGTTGTTGCCTGTCATAATTACCATGTACGTACACAAATCAAAGACGCAGATACATGTTAGGAACCTTAACATCTTAATTATGGTAAGGAACGTAAGAAAGAGAAGATGTTGCTATACCATCTTGAAAGCCATTGCCATCGTTGCTGAATTGGAGTTGAAGTGCGACTGGGTTTTCTTTAATTTAGCGAGATTTGTAAACAGGTGGTGGTCTGGGTTTAGACATGTGGGCACTGGTCTTTATATAAAGATGTTGCCAATGAATTGCCACCGGAGTTAGTAAATATTACAACGTTATCCGAATACTAGATCCACATGTTCGATGAACAAATTAGCCTCAACTTTCTTTTTGGAGGAGTGTTAAACATTTACGTGTATTTTAATTAATTTTATATGTTTTAATTATATCCATTATTTTAGAAATATCCATTTATTTCATTTGTTTGTCCCACATTTTAACCAAATTATTTTTGTGCAATCTACACAAAAATGTAACTCGAAAACTTTTGAGGAGGAAAGTGATATGCCACTGTCAGAGTCAAATAATTGCTAAGGATTATATATATCATTAAGTTAATTACAAGATTAAGCGGTGCTGGTCATGAGGGTCTTACTAGTTTATGTGTGCAAGAAAAAAGATATTAGATCCAAGCCAAGAAAAATAATTTACGATAATCTCAATACAACTAACATTAAACTTCTAAAATCCCCCGAACTTGTTTGTGATTTGAATTATTTCCTTATCTATACTAATCTCATTTTATATTATTTATCCAGTGTATATGTGTGTGTGTGTGCACTCTTTTTTTAAAATAAATAAAGAATGAAATTAGACAACTTAACAAATACTTACAAGTCTTAGTATCATTCTACATATAAAGATTTTATTATTAGTATGTTAAAAACAGATAAATAATGATAAACACACTTTCTTGTAATTCCCTTCAAGAAACGAACAATAAGATCAACGAGCAGTTCAATTTCCAAGTTATCCAGGTGTTCAGGGCACAGTTTGCTCTTAATCGACCCGATATGGTATTGCCAACATAATATTTGAAAACAATGGCATAATTTTTTTTATCTCCTGGTTTTTGGATATCAATCTTAGGCAACTCAGTATACTAGTTGAAATGATTTGGAATTGTCAGAAAAATCCCTTGTTCCTTAGCAAAAACATGAATTTAAACAGTTTAACAGCCGATTATGAAACGTAATAGTGAGAAAAATCACTTTGATATATTTAAAATAAAAAATAAAAAATATTTTAATATATTTTCAATCAAAAAAATATTTTATAAAACAATCTATGTCACTGTTCTGTACAACCTCGTAAACTAAACATGTACTTCTACTGTCTTTTACTACGTATGAACATAACCCATGCAAATAATACGGTGGTCCCAATCTCGGATCACACACCCACATCCCCATCTCCCTGGCTTTGAGTTCCTCAAAATCTAGTCTTTGCGTGAAAGCAAAGGAGCGAAGAGGATGGAGGAAAAGAATTACAGAAAAGACTGTCAAAATTGGAGAGTGAAAGCTTCTTGTTGCAAATGAAAGCGTGAAACCATTGACCCTCGGAGGTTTTCTAACTTGTCTGGCAAATAATTATACTTTCAAGCTATCATCGATCTACGTTGTAATTTAATCTAACAGGTATTTGTTTAAGATCCGATCACAGAGAGACTTGGATTGATTATGGGCAAAAACTAACCCGAGAGCAGCATAAACATTAATTAAATGCAATAATAGAGCCAGCGTTCGGGTTCGTTTGCCAACAATTGGGTTGGTACATGCTTGATTGTATACAAATTCCGATGTGTGCAAGTTGAAGATCTCATCTCTCCAAGATTTTGAGTTTTTCCACGAATTTGTCTACCAGAAGTATGGTAGATAGGATCAACATTCCAACAAACCATCCCATAAATTAGTATAGCGCATGCTTATCCAATATCCCCGATAAAAATGGCCAATCTGGTATCTGAGACAGTACAAACACTAAAATCTTCCAAAGCCGCGCGGAAAAGAAGAAAAGGACGTTCAAAGGGAGACATGCGCCTCATGGTGTGGACCTCTTTTGTGGAAATTCGTAACACTAGACGTCCCACAAACAGTGGCCATGAGTTATTTGTTCATAGTATGTCTAGTCATCACAGCTGATGTGTCGTGCCATGGAAAAATATGAGGAGGGCATGGTGTGGTTATGAAATGGTTACTAAGTGAATCCCTCACTTACTTCCTGGCCTCTTCTTAATGGAACTACTCTCTTTGGAGGTGCACCTTGATTCTTTAGAGGGGTTATGGATTATGCGAATCTGGGCTGCACGAGCCACTCTTGAAAAGGATGATGGCCCGGCCTGGTGAGATAGAAATCCTTAGCATTAAGGAGGCATAGGACTCCTGGCCCAAGCTAGATTTCGACGTATTTAATGTGATTGGCAAGGCCATTTAAACATTAATACCTGCTGGAAAGTATAGAGGAGAAGGTGGAATTGAATGGTTGATATAGCTAAGGTAAATTAGCTAATCTGATATATCAATTATTAACTTCTAATCCTCACATCCAGGATAAACCTTTTGTCTATCTTTTTTTGCATCTGGCAGTAAAATCACTGCTGGTTCATTTTTTTCATCTGGCAGTAAAATCCCCAAAACACATTATTTCACACAATCAGGATTGGGGGAGGGAAACGAATAAAGTAGAACACAAGTCATTGTAACATCAATGAAAATGACATAAAGCAAATTCAATTTTAACATTGAGCCCTTGTTTCCTTCCCAATCAGCAACCATAAAGTGCGCCACAGTACAAGATACCAATTCCATTGCATAACGTTCGGAAGCATAATGACAGCAATTCTAACATCCTACAATATTCAGCCTATTCAAGTGAAAACCATTAGAATTGGAAAACGAGTAGTAAATTCAACATGCGTTTCTATCTTGCTTTTCGATTCATTCTCCTAAGAGAATGTGGTTTGTGTCACTAGGCATAGAAGCTTTCTTTCATGAAGACTTGTCAAGGGCATTTCACTTGTCATCACTTGGTGGCTTATCTTCATCCTTCTTTTGTCCGGACTGGTGGTAACAAGTAAAATTCAGTACACATGCATTGCAAATGTTTGCATGATGAACAGACCAAATAAA
Organism: Salix dunnii; assembly: GCA_015731905.1. Taxonomy (NCBI): domain Eukaryota; kingdom Viridiplantae; phylum Streptophyta; class Magnoliopsida; order Malpighiales; family Salicaceae; genus Salix; species Salix dunnii. The sequence continues at coordinate 8,858,162 of CM027667.1, read as the reverse complement.
AAGCATTACTCAATTGAAATGCAGGTTATATCGTATGAATTTCATTAACACACCTCAGATTGGCTAGCTTGGCCTTGAAAAGATGCTAGCAGCTCCTTTACTGAGGGATCGTTAGGGTCAACTCCTGGCAACTGTTAAGAGGAATAAAATATCAGAATGAAAACATGATGTTGAATGTGCTCCATCAAGGAGTTTTTTATAGGCAGGTTCAAAGAATACTTACGGATGCAAGGACAGATGACACAAAAGACTGATCCTCCAGTGCCTTGCTCATGTCTGATTGACTTGATGAATCTTTTGCACTTTCCTGAATGGACATCTGAAGAGCTGCATGCAAGAGACATTCAGTGGATCAATGCAGGTTCACCAATTAAATTTAAAAATCATGGCATCAGAACAAAGTTGACGAGTGTTTGAGGCTTTGGCACACAGCATGGCAAGGTTAAAAGAAATGTTATGTCAATTTCACTGTAACTAGGGCAAAAATGATGTGTTTACCTATAAATCGAGAACCTCAAAAAGAAAAATCAATGAACATTCATAAAAAAATCATAGCTACACAAATACCAGGAGAAGTTCCCGAAGAAATGGAACAGTAACATGTTTTTTGGGTGCATCGAAACAACTTGCTAGTTGACTCAACATTGAATTGCATGCAAATCACATAATTATTGGTTCTTTAAGAACACATTCTCCTTCCTGAATTCCCTTACCCGCAATACAAGTAAAAAAGAATCATGAAATACTGACGTAAAGTAAAAAACAATGTGAAGAAATCATACAAGAATCAATTGAAATTCAAATTTAGCTCTAAGCTCCCACTCAAGTGTCCATTCAGCAACTAATATAAAGGAGCCCTTTTGTATATATGAATTTAGAGAGGCCAAACACAGAGAAATTTGAAGTATCAGCAGGCCTTTAAAATGGAACAGAACCTACCCATCGCCAAATCTTGATCATCATTAGTTGCCTCTGCCATTTCAGAATCACGTACAGTGGGATCAGATGCAGGGTTTTCCATTGATAGTGCAATAGCTTGCTGAAGCAATGCATTCACTTCATCCTATCACCACAACAGTTAATTGTCAAAGCTAAATCAGGAAACCAGAAAGATGCACCCAAACAGAAAGCATAGAGCAGGCTTTGTCCAACAGAAGTATTGACACACAAATACAAAAGGTATGCATCAAAATGAAACCAACCATTGGATCAGCAGCACTGTTAGTTGCTTCAGCATCCTTGTCAACCATTGCTGTATCCTGCGAATTGGATGGTGGTTCTTCTCCTTTTCCTTGTCTAGCAGCTTCATCGGCAGCCCTTTTTGCAGCAGCCTCTTGCCTAGCTCTCTCCTCTTCCATAGAAACTCTAAGGGCAAGAGCCAACTCTGGATCTAAATTAGGATCTACACCAAAATCAAAGTCTCCCCCACCAGCTGCAGCCGCTGCAGCTGCTGCAGCAAAGCCACTTCCTCCTTCCCCATCTCCAGTGAATACAGGTGTGCTGCCAAAGTAAGAAGAAGAAAAATCATATCACTCGAACTATATTGTAAATGAGGTAAATGTTATTGATCAGTCCAATATCATGCATTTCATTATGAGATGAGAAATATCTGATCTAATCATATAAAATTCAGTTGCTTATTATCACAAGTAAGCAAATTGTGAGCAGCTCTTCAATTATATGTGAATTACTTCACAAGTAAGCAGATTGTGAGCAGATCTTCAATTATATGCGAATTACTTCAGTTCTCCAAATCAAATCCACAGTTACAACACATCTCATCTATATTGTAACACATCACTGTTTCAAATCAGTATATTCTAAATAATAATAAATTTGCACACTTAAAACTGCAGCCTCAACTAGTAAAGAAAGGAAGAGTATCATACTTCATCAAAGCATCAGAAATAGCAGTTCCACCAGGAGGAATGTGAACTATATGGCTACTGTCATTGCTATTGACTGCAGCAAAGAGAGCCTCCAACTTCTCTGGCTTCCCATCCTCTTCTTCACCAAAATCAACAATATCTAGAGATACATTGTTCTTCTTCAACTTCTTCCCTATGGTCTCCAACATTTTCTTGTCATATTTAATAGGACTGGAAAAACATTTAGCAAATAAGATAAACTTAGATCATAACATAAGAGAACAAGCTAATTGCAGAAAACCAACAAACAAGCTTACCTTCCAGCAAAAACTATTATTCTTTGCTGCTGGTTTTTGTTTTGGCGATGCTTGAGAGCTAGTTGTGCAACCTGGATTCCTGCTGATAGATTCATCTCACCACCCACTTCAAGACCTAAATAAAATGAAATTGAACAAAGAGACTTTAATATCAAATAATTGGTAAAAAATGCAAGAGAATGCTTGTGAATTCAGCTGAAAAATTATCATCACCAACATTCCTTGGAGTTGGTTTAAGGTGTTTTTCGTATTTAGAAAAAAAGCCATTCTTTCTCTCCTATACACAGTTCTAATTGGTGCAATCTATCACATTCGCTATAAACTTCTAAACTTTTACCATCACAACACAAATAAATCAAAATTAGATCTCCAATAACCATAAAAGACTCGTAGTTATCAGTACACATTTACGAAGTAGCGATCTTTCCCATTCACGATGCATAAAAATTTCAAACTAAATAATACCCAACAACCACAAAAGGTTCCAAATTATCAAAACAAAGTAAAACCCACCGATAATTCAATCTCAAAAACAAATCTACATCGACAATGATCGAAAATAAAAATTGAAGGATAAAGGGTCATGGTATAAAATAAACGCACCGTGCATACAAGACAAAATCTTGCCCAGATCACTAGTAAGAGTAGTTAAAACCCGAACTTGTTTGCCTGCCATTGTTAATATCCCGACTGTATTCTCTGGATTCGACTTCAATTACCCAGAAAATCCCAGAAAAAAAATCAATACCAGATTTATCAAACAAAAAACAAAACAAAACAAATGAAACCCAATAAGAAAATCGTTAAATTACTTGGGTTTTAGCTCCGCATAAGAGGTTAACAGCATCAGCTTGAGCTTGAAAACGAGAAGGAGAGTAATCGCCGTTTCGCATCCATTCTGAGTTGTCGATGCATATCATAGTCGCCTAAACATAGTAAAAAAAAAAAACAATATTATTTGTTATGCTGAACAAGATGATTGTTAGATTAACAACTAATGGCTGTTTTTTTAGCGTTTCAACCAATTTCTTACCTCGAGAACCATTGTTGTTGATACTCTCTGTGCTGTGCTTGCGCGAGAAGAAAAATCAGAAGAAAAGACCTCTCTTTTTCCTTTTTCTTTTTTCGTTTTTTATATCGCTCGAGAGCTTTAAATAAAGTAGTTGTTTTTCCACTGCCCTGAAGCCTGTCTTAGAGAAGACAGAATGCAGGGTGGGCCCAAAGGCCTAATGTTGCATTTGATAGGTCGAAACTCAAGCTACAAAGTAGGCTGATAAGCCCATTCATAAAGGCCCAATAGAGTAGATATAACATATCTAACAGCTAGTTTTAGCACGTAAAGCACAGTTTCTAAACCCCCTTGTCAAGTAACTTGACAAATCATTTGAAAAGTGTTTTAAAAAATAATTAAAATAATTTTTTTTTTGTTTTTTAGTTTTTTTTTTTTTTTTGTATTTCTGAACATTCTAATATATTAATATTAACTTTTTTAAAAAAATGATAAATTTCTAAAACAAATAGACCTCCAAATCGTCTATTATACACACACAGCGCAATCGACCAGGCACTGGGTGTTCTGTGATTCTCATAACAAACATATGAATAGATTGAAGCGCCAGACAAATACAAGATACAAGTCCACCGTTGAAACCATAGCTACTGACAGCTTTCAGAACCACTAGATCCATGCACAGTATGAAAGCTTTAGAAAGAATACTGCTAAAGAGTTTACACCCCTATGACATGCTTTAAGAAGCCACATTAAGGGGGCATATTAGATTCTTTGCATATTGACTGAAAAATCCTGCTCTTTATTAAACGAAGTTCATAGCAAATGAAGTTATGCACAATCTGCCAGGTGGCAGTTATAGAATCATACAGAAAACAAATGACAGACCAGTAATGGTGCAAGATTAGACAAGGATGATTGTTATACAACAGGAGCAATGGGAGCAATAGGTGACCTATGATTTCTACTGATAGGTAGGCGACCGTAAACCTCATGGACCTCTGTTCTGTAAACCTCTCCTCTATCCCTATCTATGGCATAACATACATAAACAGTCTCGATCACATTGTCCAGCACATGAACAAAGAAACCCAGCACGATAATCAGTAGTGCCCATGCGAGTACTGCCACAACGTATGAATAAACCCCGATATTACTTGCACCTTTCAGGATAGCGCAGACCTGTTTACAAATACAGAATTATGAAACACAATTGCGTTAGACCATTCGATCAAATCATCTTGAAATAAAAAGTCTGCCTTCTCTTTCAGCACCAAAACATAAGATAACTTCAACGTGCAAGCACATAGTAAATTACTAGTATGAACATACATGCAGAACCTACTCATAGTGAATCGCCATCAACTAGGAAATATGGAATACAACAGGAGAAAAAGGTTAATATAACTACTCACCACAATTGCATATATTGCTGAGAGTACGAATGTAATTCCAGCCAACAAACGAGTGGAGACGGTTTCAACAAAAACAGCAGATAGCAGATTCCGTTTCAATAGTTCATATGTCATCCTTGCAGAAGTGCAGTAGGCTTCACCGGTTATTGCCACGAAGTTGATTGTGAACTTGTTAAGAAAATCCACTGCTGAAAGAAACACTCTGACACAACACCGCAAGACAAGGTTTACCATCCCAGGAACATTCTCTTGACTTGCACTATCGACAGCAGCACGCACAAGGCGAATAATACAAATAAGAAGTCCAGATAAACATACAGTGCCAGATGAGGGACCAAAGGCATTTCTGCGAAATTTTAAAACACAAAGGTCAAAACAATGATCATGTCATGATGATGATAAAAAATCTGTAACAAACTTTCATCTTGAGCATGTTAGGAAATGTGCCCTGAGATAATAGTATTGATGACAAACAGTATATTGCAAACAATTATAGAGATTAACTGGAACGCGAAATCTTTATCTAGTTGGAGGTACAGACACAATTTAGGTGCATCTGAATTCTGGCCAACAAGAGAAAAGCTACAAGCTGCCCTCCACTCGTATTAGCTAGGTGCAGGATCAACTCTTAAGGCATTCAAAATCATTGACAACCACCACTAACAGGTGCCTGGCTCAACAAAGACTCCAAAGAGGACTGCTTGAAATGAGAATCATTCCAAAAAAAATATAACCTATTAGCATATCCCTGAGTCCAAACATTCAAAATGAGAATCAAGAGAATCGTTTGAAATACAAACCACATTCCAAAAACACGCAATGTTCACGTAATAAGTGTAACAGAAGAAGAATAAGTAGCAACAGACCACCTCAAAGAACTTCTTATACTTCTTCTAGGTTTCGCATCCTCCTTTGTGAAGTACCACTGTGCAATAGTTCCACTTATAACATAAACCTGAGCTTCAACCATGATAGTCAAGGACCACAACATTGTAAGAATTGCCAACGTGTAGTATGCTGGCACCCAACTATCCTGCTTCCAAACACACGTATATTCTCCTTTGGATTCCTTAGATACAATTTTCCCGTTCAGTCTCGCAAACACTAAAAACACCACTATTGGCGTATAATAAACCACTAATCCAAGCGTTAACAACGGGATCACCACACACAAACCCAAATTCTTAGACAAAGCATCAGAGGCAACCCCAATTATCTTCACTGTTAATTCAACTCTTTGCCAATTGGCCACAAAAATCCACACGATGATCCCAATAATCAAGAACACGAAAACCAAGACCAAAATTCTATAAACTAAAGGGAATGCATCACTACAAGAAGAACTGACAGTACAAGCAACAAACCAGTACACGTTAAAGAAGAAAGGTATGACAACAAATAAAGGAAGTGAGACATACACAATCTGCTTAGTGTAATGTTTAAGCGAAAGAAGCAAAAGAAAACAAACGGGCACACTCAAAATCAAAGTAACTACAAGGGTCGATATCAAAGACTTCAAAAAAACTGAACCTGATGAACTCAAAGAATAAAAATCAAATCTTGGCTCGTGAAAACCATTGAAAGTCGAATTTTTTACACAAGAATTAGAATTCGAGTCATATTTATAAGAGGATAGATTAGAGTAATTGGAATTTTTGTGAAAAACAGAGAAGATACCGAACCCAAAAGTACAAAGAACAACAAAAACAAAAAAGATTACAAAAGGAAGGTCTTTGAAAGGTCTGGGACCGTAATTGTAGGAGATCTGGAGGTACTGGGTCGGGTCAGATTCAGGTTGGTCAGGTTGGTCTGGCTCTTCGATTGAAGGAGGTTTAAAGAGTAGAGGTTGTGATGGTGAAGACGAATCATGAAGTGAAGTCGCTTTGTTGGCTTCTTCGCTACTACCCATTAGAAAGTGGAGGAGGAGGAGATGGTGGTTGTAATGTTATTGCACGGTGGTCAAGGTGGTGGTGGCGATAGGGAAGAGAGCATCCTTCTTTTTGGGGTTGTTTGTCGTTGACTGTCTGGTTGCGTTGTGCGTGGGCCTGTTGGATTTTGTCTGTCCAGTCTCGAACCTGGATGATGACTTGTAGGTGGTGATAGCATTCGCAATGGCAAAATCCATGCACGAGAGCTAAATTATTGTTGTATTTTAAATAATATAATTTAGTTTTTTTTTCTTTCATGTTATATTTCAATTTAAAAATGCATTTTAGTAACTTATTTTATTTTTTATATAGAAGGAGAAAAAATAGTTAAAATCTTACTTTATTTTATACATTTCTTGAAAAATATTATTGAATCACTCCTCAACAAAGCAAAAAAAATTAATTTATGAACACGAATCACTATTTTTTTGGTTGGGTGCTTCCTAAATCAGAGTAATTTTGTTCATAAACATAAATTCTTTCAATATGAGGTTGGAAGTTCATTGTACATATACTCCATGTTCACAATAAAAAAAAAATCATGTTTTTTCAATATAAAATAAAAAAGTTTTTTATTTAATATTTCATTTCAAAAGGTGAGGATAATATATTTTTAATATGGAATAAAAAATCTTTGAAATAATATTTATATTTATTAATTATAATATGTTAACATACATCCACAGGAATGGTTTTTTTTATTTTTTTTAGTAGATTTTAAGACCCTTTTTTTTTTAATTTTTCCCGGCTTGACTCAAAATAACTATAGAAGCATATAGATATTTCTTACTGTACATTTTTGGCAATTATTCCGTGTCAACTGTTAGGAGGAAAGTGATTAGGCGATGTTGACTCTATGGTTATTTTTTACTGTCCATTTTTGGCAAGTATGCTGTGTCCTGGAGGGTGAAAGATGGAAGTGCCTGGTCAAATAATTTAAGTAATGCTGTTCACATTACACCAGTACTGTATAATGTCTTGTTTTAGCGTGAAAATCACATATATTATCCTTGGAGATTTGCTTTCATGGTAAAAGGGTTTATTGTTCATGTTACTTTTCTGCTTCGAATCCGTAAAAGAATAACGGGAAAGAATTCTGCAAGAAAAATAGCAGATAAAAAATTGTCATGGGCTGTGAAAAAATAGTCTTAGATGGGCAAATGCGGACACCAAAATGCCCTAGCTGCTAATACAGAAGAAGGAGAAGAAGAAAGTTACATACATCACAAGCACGAAGTCGTAGACAAACACGAAATTCGAAAGCAACAGCAATATCCATGAGATCTCTCATATAAACTTGAAAATTTAACATGTCTACTTGTCAGTCGTGATTATACATGTTCAAGTCAAACCTTCATGCGAAGGAGAAACTTGTTGGCTCCGTCCCTGTATATCTGATCGAAATGAAATGCAAGGTTTCTGTTTCTCTTTATTTATACTATCAGGGTCTAAGCATTCAAATAAAGCATCAGTAAGAACCTCGAAGAAGTCACCAGAACACGAGAACAACTCCCTACGGTTGCAAGATGGTAATCAGTTGAATAAAAATTGAAGTAAATTTAATAAACTGGAAGGGAAAAGGAGATGATAACAGATCGTTATGGTTGCTAAAAAAATGAAATGATTCTATCAACAACAGTTATAGAATACAGCAGAGAAAGGAAATATATCCAGTAAAGCATAAGACTTTCGATCTAAAACATGACAGGCGGGAGCTCATTATATATGTATCTAAACAATTAACTAATAATAGATTAGCAAATTCGAGAGTACAGAACTAGCTGGTGTTAACGGAGCTTCATCCTTCCTCGTCCCACTTGTCCTTAGGTATCTCTCCCGAGTCAGCAATGATTACTTTCTTTCTGGGTTTTCCACTATAGGTTCCTGCTCCCCCTTCAATTGCATAAACAGTATCCATGCCTTGGATAACCTTTCCAAAAACAACATGCTCTCCATCCAACCTGCATAAGTTGACATGTGCATCCAGAGTCCAGTCTAGAATAAATTTAGTTTCATGCAAAATTTCTGCATAATTACTTTGTCAATGGAAAATCCTCAGAGACTAGCTAAAACAGATTGATAAAACAGCATTTGAGTGGAAGCAACTAGCTTCAATCAGAGACAGATTTTCTGTGGGTGGTAAAGAGAACTTATCCCGTAGATTGAAATGCTTCACAACTAGATAATCTAAAACTGATAAGACATGTTCAGAAACAGGTCTTGCTATGTTGCCAGAAACCAGCAATTTTGACCAGGTCTGCACCTTATACTATCTATATTTCTCAATAACTTACCAGCTAGTCTTGATGGTGGTGATGAAAAACTGACAACCATTGGAATTTGGTCCTGCATTCACCATGGAAACAACTCCTGCAGAAATCATACAAAGTGAGAGAAATGATGATAGTAAGGAGCATCCTTTGAACTCACAAATAACTTGCTTTCAACTATTTATATTCATGACTGGTGGCCATACAGAGCAATCAGCATAATGATATGAATTGAATCACCTGCATGTGAATGTTTTATCTTGAAATTTTCATCAGGAAAAACACTGCCATATATCGAATCACTTCCCCTCCCATCTCCGTAAACTACATCACCGCCTTGAATCATGAAGCCAGATATTATACGATGAAAAGGTATTCCCTTGTAACGGAGGGCTTTTCCACTTGCACCCTTATTCTTTGTCCCTGCAAGGGAATAGAAATAATTATATTAATACATAAACTACAGAAATCACTTCCATCAATGACAGTGGAAGCAAAAGGATTTAGAGCATGGGAAATTAATAAAAAGACGGCGGTGGAGAATACCTGTGCATAAAGCCCTGAAATTTTCTGCAACAGAAGAAAAAACAATCAGTATACACATTTTTGCAATGGATTTAACAATGCAAGTTCAGTTTCAGAGGCACAGTCTGGCTTTCCAAATAAATCGTGATAAAGTGAAATTTGTACTTGTCTAGACTGGTTCAAGGGTAAACTCAGTTTCAGTATATACATATTTGAAAAGTGAACCAAGAATTTCAAATGCAACAGTCACAGAACAATCAAAATAGTGATCAGTGATAGAAAATGATAATCTTGAATTAAGATTACTTGATTCATAATGCCAAGCACATAAAGAAAGAGTGAACAAATGGAAATCTAATATATCAAACAATATAAAGTACAACCGAAAGAGCCTCTAGAAAAGCAATACTGCCTGGATGATCTTATATACATGAACAAGAACTAGAAGATGTTAACTAAGTTATCCAAAGCTTTTAAATAAGCAACTGCAACTAAGAATTTGTTTTTTCCATTTTTCAAGCAAGCAAGAAAAGGGGAAACACATTGGTTGTTTATGGAGACTGAAGGAAGTTTCACGAGATGTTAAAAGTTAGATCAACTATTTAACCATCTAAAATATAAAAGTACTAAACTAATATAATTCATCATGGAAAAGCTGATTATCTCCCGAATTGGATTTCACAAATTGAAGGTAGATTGCCCATCGCATGTACGGTTTATCAAAAAAATACCTACAGTTTTTGGTACAACCTCGCCATATAATCCAATAACAATTCTACCTGCATAAATCCAGACGCGTAATCAAAATTAATAAGTGATGAAAATGAAACCAACTTTAAGGGTCATCAATCTGATTTACAGCCACCAATACAATAAGCGTACTTTAAAAGAGGAGGGGAGATTTTCCAAAATATTATTTCTTATTACAAGTTCTTCAGTAGTGCAGATAAAAGAGCTGTACCCTGACGTTGCTTATCAATATCAATATCCAAGTATACTCTATGTGTTATCTCAAAGTCCTGTTCTTCTTCCTTCACTTCATCCTAAGAAACAAAATAAAAAAAGTAGCATGGCACTTCATAAACACAAAACAAGAAGCCATGCGGCATTGTTGAAACTGAAAGAAATATTAAACAAATAAACCAGCACTGGACCAAAAGGGAGGGGAATATTTAGCATGACAAGTAACAATATTGATCCGGTTTGTCAAACTGCTAATTGAAGACTGGATATTTATAAAGATTCATGAAATACTGTGACACGCTTTGCCTAGTCTATCAATTTACGTAAGAACTTAGCCACGGGAAACTGATGGCTCAAACAAGAAGCTACCATCTGAAAACCTTTGAAACACAATGCAAAAGCAGAACCACGATAACACGGCTAAAATCCACTAAATTTTCAAAGAATTCACAACAACCACTAACAAAACAATAAAAATCAAACTCGACAACGAAACCCAAATCACAAAATCCAAAATCAAGCAAAACCCACAGGTCTGGATCCAAATTATTCTGGGAAAAAATAAAATTAAGAAAAAAGAACAAAACTTTAACGAAGAGAGGTACCTGCTTAGGAGTGGTAAAAGCAAAGATGAGAAAAATAACCAGGACAATGAAGAGAAGGAGGCACTTAAGTTGAAACACACATGCTGGGAAAACTCTAACCATTGTTTTGATTTTGCTTAATTTCTCATTGATTTACTTGTTTCTCCTTCATGGGTCACAGCAAGTTTTCGATCTTTTCCCTGTAAAAATTAAAAAAGAACCCGCCTCAATTGCCTGGGAGGGATTGTTTCGGGTCTAGAAGCTGAAGAGTGTCCAGAAAAAATAAAGCAGTGATTGCTAGTAACTGATACTGTGTTTTTTGCAATGATTTTTGTCCTTGCAAGAAGTTTTAACAGCGAAAACAACGTAGTTGGTTCTTAGAGGATGGCGTCTTGGCATGGCTATGTGGTGGGGATCAAGGTCAAGGCTGGCGATGTCACTTGACAGGACAGGCAATTAATTGCCTGTTTGTTAATCCCAGTAAGACTAACCCCGGGAAAAAAACACTTTCTTGAAAAGATTTGGGCTGTATAGTGCCGGTTTGAGCTGGGTTTTATAATGTTTTGACTGGGCTTACTCCCATGTTTTGATGTTTACCTGCCTTTTCTCTCTCTCTCCCGCCAGAACTGAGTTGAAAAACGGAGGAACACGAGCCCAGAATGTCGAAATCTTGGATATATATATATAAACAAAAAAAACTATTTTACCCCTACTCCGCTCCCCGTCGTAATTCTTAAGAAAAGAATAAGTATGTAAATTATTTTAATGTGTTTTTATATAAAAAATAAAAAAATCTTATGCAAACATTCAATTAAATAAATTAACAATCATTTCAGTAAATAGGAAAATCGTTGAAAAGAAATTAAAAAAAGCTTACAAGATCAAAAAAATAAATATAAATTAAAGTATTTTATTATGCAAAATAAAATACTTATTTGATTGTATTTACTGAGTGTTATTGTTAAAATCAATAAAAAATAATAGAAATAGAAACACGCATGACATTGGTTAGAGAAAATAAAATGAAATAAATACTATACATGGTTGAATATATTATAAATATTATTTAAGAATATCTATTTTTATTTTTAAAAATAATACCATGCATACAAAAGATAAAAAAATAAATCAAAATAATATATCAAAAAAATAAATATATATAGAAACACTTAATTCAAAAAAGACCTGCAAAACTTGTGGCCAAGATCTCAAGATCGAATAAACTCATATGGGAAAAATTGAAGAGAAACACAAAGACAATATATTTTTTTTTAAACAATGCAAAATAATAGCATTATAAAAGGGGCAAAAAAGATGTTGAGCTACATGATCTCTTTAAACTTGTGACACTAGTCATCGGATAAAAAACACTATAAAATAGTTAGATTATTAAGATCAAACCCCAGTAAATCAAATAAAGATTAACCGTGGAAAAAAAAAATCAATCGTACAAGTGATGTATGCAAAACAAAAATATAATTAAATAAATCACGATGAAAATCAAAATAAAAAATAATTTAGAGAGCAATCAAATTTTTTTTTACCAAATGTTTAAATTGAAGTGAAAAATAACATTAACAAAAAAAAATCAAAAGAGCTTATAACTCAAACAATGATCACAAAAATTACTATATTACTCTAGTACTAAACACAAACTGGGAGGGTGTTTAAAACAATAATAATCATTACTTTTTAAGATATTTTTTAATTTTAAAATGTATTTAAATATCATTATTTAAATAATACACACACAATAATTTGTGTATATGTTAATAAAGTAAATAAAAAAAATATTATTTTCTTATAAAAAAAATTAGTTCAAGTTACCCGGGTGGAAAAGCCCTGGTCTAGAGGTGACCTCGCCCATGCACGGGCAAGCTACACTAGGCCTGGGCGGGCCCAGAATAGGCGATGCCCATCCAATGGAGATCTGGGCTGGGCTGTTAATTTTTTTACTAGACATCTGGCAATTATTAACATTCATTAAATAAAATTAAAATGGTTTTTTACTAATTATCACATTCACTATTCACACATAATGTTGTTTTACATTATAATCCCTATAGTCTTACAAAATTATATTTTAAAATGAAACTTTATTTGTTTTTTTATTCTTGTCCATAGCAAGTGAGATAAGAGATGAAAAGGCTAAAGAAAGAGGGGTAAAAAAAAACAGCCAGCTCGTTACATCTTGATCAAGAAAATTATCATTTGTAATATCAACGAGTTCATCTTGACTCATCATAGCGCCCGTGTATGATATGTCGATATGATCTCACACAACTTGAAAGGAGATGGGGCCATGGCGGGGCGTTAGGGCTTTGCATGGTAGCTCAGATTTGTGGATGAGTACGGCCAGAAATTCTGCAGAAGAACATAAGGATGCAGGTAGGAAAAGCTGATATCCTGGTTGATTGCAGTAGATTAGCAGGGAAATAAAGAAACATCAATTTCTATCTGACCGCAATTCAATTAATCACAAGCTCATATTCAACCAGTAGTGAAAAATCGATGAACATTATCTCAAAAGCAATGTTATATGTATAAGGCGGCCAGGTATCTCCCCGCTTGGATTTTACGATGTAGATATCGATTACCGGAAAAACACAATTCATAGACCAGTCTGATGGGCTTCCAATCTAGATTACTGTTTCAACTGTAGTCGAATAGCAGCCAACCAGGAATAGAGGGCGCCTGCAAGTTGCATAAATAAGAGTAATAATAATTCACAATTCAGAGCGCGTTGCCATCACCAGCAGCCCATATGCTTCAGAAGTGAAAAGGGCTGTTATCTCTAATCTCTGAAAACTCTATCTTCAATACTGCGTGTCCCTTTCTTTGCATCGCGAGACTGGCTTAAAGACGATTTTTCAGAATATTGAAAAGTTTAGCAGCCATATCTGTAGAAGGGCCCAAGGCAGCCAGGGCCATGCCCTCTCTTGCACAGAAATATTCACTTGGCAATCGGCATCCATTCATTTTATACCAAACAGTGTAAATCTTGCAAAAGTGCCATTCAAACAATAAAATTTGATGATGAACTCTCTATCAGTGACCAGAACCATATTCAAGGTATATTATTCTGCGAACCTAACACAGCAGAGAGGTGTGATTTGATGACAAGACAGAAAACTCTAACAGTGACTTTAGGGATGAATGCATATGTTCTTTTCGAAAATATCCTGTACGTAATTTCTCCACAGATCTGCATGTCGGTTTAAATTTACGCTCCGTGTTCTGTTGTGGTGGATCCGTGTTCCTTCATTAGTGGTCATCTGATTCGATCAGCATTGAAAACCAGTCAGTTCTTGAAGGGACCCGTTTGCTTTAGATTCATTCTTAGATTAATTAAATGGAGGAAAAAAACTTTTCCTCTTCAGGGACAAGAGTGAGATCCCCCTTGGAGCTGATCGTCCCCACCAGGATTATAAAATTATTTATCCAGTTATAGAATGCAGAAAAAGGTCCCGGAACGAGATGCAAACCCCACCCGCACTCCCCCTCACCTTCCCCATTGATTTTTGCGGAAAATAAGCTTTAAGACGTCCATTTACTCTACAATAATATTTTAAAATTTCATAAAATAGCATAAATTTTTAGATAAAATAATTTTTTAATATAATATTATAATTTTATTGATCATCTATTACAAGTTTAAATTTTGTTATATCTTATTTTATTTAGTAAAAATCAATCATAAAATAATATAAATTTATTTGAGTTTTAAATTTAAAAAAATCTCATTTTAAAATATATATTAAAAAATAATATAAATTACTTTTTAGAATTTTATTTGATAAATTAGATTTTAAAATGAAATAATTTTTTAACTATGATTTCTGACCATAACATTTTATAGATTATTCAAAGCTGGAAAGTAATGGGCTGTCGACAACATGGAAGAAATATATGACTTCTCGTTGAACTCTAGCTACCAGTCATTTTAGACTTTGCGTTTCATTTTTTATATATATATATGTATTTTAAATTAATATTTTTAAATTATTTTAATATTATATAAAAAATAATTTCTTTTTTTTAAAAAACTATTACTTTCATCTCGGCTTGAAACTGGATGGTGACAGCTATACCCGTTAAAATTAACTAGACAATAAAGTGCCTTTTTTTTTTTTGTTGCATACACATTCAGTTCACTGTTTATTATTATGGTTAAATTACCACTTTATTTCAAGACAGAAAATTTTTCGCTTCACTGAGAGTGTTTTAGAATTTTTCAAGAAATATAAATGATTTTTTTGGATTTGTTATATAGTGAAATGATAAAATTAGTCTTTCTAAACGATGAAATAAACACAAATATGATGTGGTAATTTAGCAATTTCCACAGGACACGAATGATTTTTTTGAATTTATTGAACAGTAAAACAACAATATTAGCCCCTTGGACAACAAAAAAGGCGCTGGACTCAGGGGTATTTCAGTGTTTTCCGTGACGATTTTTTTTGTGGTTATCGGATGGGGTCTAAGGGTGTATGGGTAATTATCTATTATTTTATTATTTTTTCAAAAATACTGCATTTACTTCGTATAGATGCGCTTGCAGTGTTTCCAGAGCACGCACCCTTCAGCAACGCGTGTGCCTTCATACGGCGGTCAGAAATTCGCTTCAGGCACGTCACATGGTGCATCGATATGTCCTTTTTCTCATGGTGTAACACACGTTAGGTTACAGTGGCTGATGCAGCTCCGATGGATAAATTTATTTTTTTGCCCTCTCTTTTCTCTCTCTTGCCGCCTGGAGATACGAGTCAGTCCTTGTTGTTTGGTAAATGTTTATTTTAATCCCTATCCCTTTCAATTTCTCTTTTATTACTGCTTTTTAATATAGTTTTTGATTTGTTTCAATTGCACCCTTCAACTGAAACTGATTATATATGTTGGGTTTTAAGTTAATCCTTATTCTTTTGATTTGCAGTTTGTTTTTTATTTATTTTAATTATTTCAATATGCAAGTTTTAATTGCTTTTGATTGGGTTCTCTAATTGAAATTTATTATATATTTTATATTGCATTTCAGTTCTTATTCTTTTAATTTTATTAGAACATTATAATTTTTTAAAATGTCATTGTTTATTTCGGTTCTAAGGTTTTATTTATTTAAATTTAATTAATTATATAATTTATTTTGATTGTGTCTTCGGTTGAAATTTATTTCAATCCTTATTCTTTTAACAAAATTACATTATTTTTTTAAATATAGTTATTTGTTTCGGTCCCAATATTTTTATTTGTTTTAATTTTGTTGTTCAATTGAAAATAATTAATATTTTATTTTTTATTTTGGTCCTTATTGTTTGGATTTTTTTATTTACTATTAATTTATTTGGTTTTTTTTGTCATTTTTTGACAACGTTTATTTTTTATTAGTATTTATGCATCTATGCTTTTAGCTTTTATTTTTTATTTTTATCGTTTTATTTTTTACCAAGGATTTATTTTTATTTAGTTCAATCCCGAAATTTTAATTTATTTTGGTGATCATTTTCAAATTAATATTGCTATCTTTTTCTTTTTTGTGTTTTCTATTATTTTTATCTATATTTCGGATCAAATGATTTTATGATTTTACTATTTGTGTTATAATAATAATAATTTTAGCGATTTTTTTAGTTTTTTTGTAAATATATTTTGCCTTTTCATCTTAAGAGGAATTTTTATATAAATTTATTATTTTATTTAAATTTATATTATAATAAAAGAAATCTCATATATTTATTTTTCTGGTATTGAAAAAAAGCAGCGGTTAGTATTAGCAAAACCATGTCTGTACGTTTCGTACCGGAAGAGATACTAGTTTCACGGCTTCACATTCCCTCGACAGCGAGTAAATAGTACGAGAATGTTCGCCTGAAATTCCAGGTAATGGTGCCGAGTTTGTAATTAGCTTTGGCTGAAAGCATGATATAACTAACCGGAACATGGGATTTTTATGATATATATAATTAGAATAAAAAAAATCAAATAAAAAAATCCCTTGTCCCAGTGGAGCGGACCGTGAGAAACCGTCCAAGGCTCCAAGCCTCCAAGGGATAGAATTTTCTACCCACGCGTTTGAATAGATTACCAATATAACGCGCACAAGTCGAGCCGTCGTCACCTCGGGAAAGGATTTTCTCGCCGAAATTGCTTTTTGACCAAATCTCGAAAACATTTATCCACCCGAGGAATTCTCAGGAGGAGTTTTGACTTCCCGGACAAATAATCGTCTTCCCGGCTGAAAAATCTCATTTCGTGGCTGCCTGGAAATTTAAAATTATTTTTGAAAGTATTTTTAAAATTTAAAAATATTTTAAATTGATTTTTTTAAAAAATATTTTTAATATCAAATCTCTAGAATTATCATTTTTTTAATTTAAAAAATAAAATAAAATTCTTTTAAAAATGCTTTTTAAATAGACTCCAAGACACTCAATTCCTGGGAACCTTCTAATGAAATCACAGCATTTTGTATATATCAGATTTCAAACGTATGTTATTGTTTAGTATTATTTTTTATTAATGAATATATTAAAACGAGGTTAATCATATGCTGCTACGCACGAGTATTTTTGCATCAATTATCCAACAATTACTCGTATAATTGAATTCAATCCCGGCAAGTGATCGATATCTCATTCTAATACACAGGATTAAAACCTCACACCATTCTATCAATTCCAGACTCAAGCAATGATAACAGTGGGTATAGAGGATGGGTTTTTTTATAAATATTTATTTATTTTATTCATGGATATTATACACGATAACAAAACAGATATTTATGCTTTATCTAGATTCTTATAAAAAAAAACTTATCTTTAACTCATTCGATATTCGGAGAGGAGCTGCGTCTATTGGTTGGGAGGCTGGTTGCTGGAGCAACCACTGGTTTGCATTGCCTATGCATGCCATTGATAGAAAAATATTTCTCGGTGGGAAAAGATGGTATATACTCTGCATTGAAAAATGCGTGGGTGGAGTGGGAGCAACTTGTATGGATAGCTAGTGGTAAAGGTGCTGGGCTAGCGTATGACCACTCTGCTTGTGAGAGAAAACTATACTGAAATTAGTATATTTTTAAATTATTCTGAGTGCCGATTAACGTCCGGTTCGAGATGGATGTGCCAGACCAGGGGCGAAGTCCCCTTTACGGTTCGGGCCTGGCAGGCTGGGGATGGGAATCCCCTGCTGCATCCGGGGCTCCCCAGGCACCCAGCGCTCGGGCTAGCCCGAGGGCAATTGTTTTCTTCTTCTTAAAATCGTCAGAAAGCCACCCCTCAGGAGAAAATCCACCTCGCCTCGCATAAAAATATAAAAAAACCTAACCTCTGTCGACGATTATTGGCAGACCCTGAACATTGAAATTGAAAGAACAAGGATGTTTCCTTGCAAAGCTCCAAATTATAGCCGCCTCCATCCACGAACCAATAAAACAAAAAAACGTATACACAGTTGTATACACCCAAAAGTCACAGGCAGCATAAAAATTATCCAAAACTCGACCAGGGAAGAGACGAAATTAGAATATATAAACTGTACATCGAAGAGCCACACAAAGCCTCTGACGGTTTTCCCACCAACCATGAGACAGCCTTCTATGATGTCACATAAGAACAAGTTCCACCGTACATGTCCTTGAAAAAACTACAGTCATCACACTTGAAAAGAAGAAGAAGAAGTGTCTATATATATATATTTACCCCTTTGTATCCGAACTTGAAAGCAGAGCACTTTTTTTCTCTCTCGGTAAAGACCGGTATATAGATTAGATCGATGGGTTATCTGCGAACCTCTTCAACTTCTCTAGAACCTACAAAATGGCTAGGCTTTGTAACTGCTGTTTGGGTCCAAGCTATTTCAGGCAACAATTACACCTTCTCAAACTATTCTGATGCACTTAAAACACTTATGAATTTGACCCAACTTGAACTCAACAATTTGTCCGTTGCTAAAGATGTTGGCAAGGCCTTTGGTTTGCTTGCTGGTCTTGCTTCTGATCGTCTGCCCACTCCTGTTATCCTTCTTATTGGTTCAATTGAAGGTCTTGTTGGTTATGGTGCCCAATGGCTTGTTGTTAGTCGGAAAATTCAACCCCTCTCTTACTGGAAGGTAAAATTCCACATCACCCTTAATCCCTATTTATCAATTAGTGCAATTTAGAACCCTTTATCATATGATGGGATTTGTTGCTTTAGTTATGGCATTAATTATATAATTACTTTCAGTTCTGATGGGATTTTGTGCATCTCTGTTGTTATGATCCTATCGTGTAACTATTTCTCCAATGTGGAATGCAGATGTGCATATTCCTATGTCTAGGAGGCAACAGCACCACATGGATGAACACGGCGGTTTTAGTAACCTGCATCCGCAACTTCCGCCGCAATCGCGGCCCTGTCTCTGGAATCTTGAAGGGTTATGTAGGTCTAAGCACTGCCATATTCACCGACCTTTGTGCAGCTCTCTTTGGTGATGACCCTGCAAAGTTCCTCGCAATGCTTGCACTCATCCCCTTTGCTGTCTGCCTCACCGCCATTGTCTTCCTCCGCGAAACCCCACCTGCCGCCACTGTAGAGGAAGAAAAGGAAGAAAGCAAATACTTCAATTTATTCAATGCTGTTGCTGTTATCGTTGCAGTTTACTTGTTGGCATACAGCTTTATCCCAAATCCCAGCCATGTTCTTTCATCGGTGTTTTCAGTTATATTGCTAGTTCTTTTAGCATCCCCATTAGCAGTTCCAGTTTATGCTTTTATTAATAGCTGGAATTTGAACCGGTTCAAGAACCATGCGGATGTTGAAAGACAAATCCAAGAACCTTTATTGAGTGAAGAGAAAACCCAGGAGGAGATTCAAGAAAAGCCTGCGGAGGAGGCTGCACCAGTAGTGGTGGAGCGAACACAAGCCGCAAAGGAGGAGAAGGCAGTGGTGGTGGTGGTGAAGAGGAGGCCGGTTATTGGAGAGGATCATACAATTCTTGAGGCAATGTCGACTGTTGATTTTTGGATTTTGTTTCTATCTTTCCTTTGCGGGGTTGGCACAGGTTTGGCCGTGATGAATAATATGGGACAGATTGGTTTGGCTCTTGGATATGCTGATGTTTCTCTTTTTGTTTCCATGACAAGTATATGGGGATTCTTTGGAAGGATTATTTCTGGTACTGTGTCTGAGTACTACATCAAGTAAGTTTCTTGATTCTCTGTTGAATCTTGATTTATTTCCTTAATTAATTAGGACTTGTTCTTCCTATGTTTATTTTTAGACTTATGTCCTTATTTTGGATCTGTGGGTCACAATTTCTTAAGCCTTCAAGGCCATGTTGGGGCAACTGTTTCTAAACTCGGTGGCTTTTCTTTTTCTTCTTTTCCCTATATTTTAAAGGCAATGAGATGCCATCGTTTATTTCTTTTTTTGGGAGTTTTGATTAATTGATCCAAAATCAGTTCCCAATTTGAAACCACGTTGTGAAATTGAAACAAATTGAACTAAAACTTAGGCTACTCAATTCTTAATCTCGCATGCCTGCTAGTTGGACCAACCCCACTTGGCTAAGGTGCCTAACAAATTTTGTTTTATGCAAATGGCTTAAGCAACATCACTTATCTTAAGGTTGGGTCCAATTCTTGACTTCTTGGATGATGTCGATGTCGCGTTCGTCACAGTTGAGTTTGGATTTATATCTGGGCTGTTTAGCGTCCTATCGAATTAAGAGAGACCTTTAACTGTATCTGTTGAATCTGTATCAAGAGAAAGAGTTAAATTTTACACCATCGAGTTGAGATTTCAGTGGTGCAACTTTCAATAGAGAAGATTGTTGAATGAATGAATGTTAGTCCCTGTCTAAATAAGGTCTTTTATGATTTAACAGAGACAGGCTGATCTTTTCTCATTTTCATTTTTGCAGGAAAGCGGGAACACCAAGGCCTCTTTGGAATGCAGCATCGCAGATTTTAATGGCTGTTGGCTACATCCTCATGGCCGTGGCCTTGCCTGGATCCTTATACATTGGTTCAATTGTTGTTGGCGTCTGCTACGGAGTTCGTGTAGCTGTCTCAGTCCCAACTGCCTCTGAACTATTTGGTCTCAAGTACTTTGGACTAATTTACAACATCTTAATCCTCAACCTTCCTCTTGGTTCCTTCCTCTTTTCTGGTCTGCTTGCTGGATTTTTATACGATGCAGAAGCTACCCCAACACCAGGAGGTGGCAACACTTGTGTTGGTGCCCATTGTTACAGACATGTGTTCATTATCATGGCCATTGCATGTGTCATAGGGTTTGGTTTGGATGTGTTATTGGGAATCAGAACCAAGAAGATTTACACCCAGATTTACACGAGCAGAAGATCAAAGAAATTGGCTTCAGCATCCAATCTACAATGATATGAAACTACTAAGGAACTCCTAGATTAAAAAAATAAAATGGTGGGATTGAAGGGCTTCTGCCCAATGACTTCCCTAAACTCTCATGAGAGGATCGTTCTTTTTTTTATTATTATTATTAGAAAGCAAAATTGGACCATAAATGGTCTGATTTGCAGTCTGTCTATGCTAATTATTTGATTTTGCTGTATTCTTAGCAGACAAGTATGCAAGTAATTTTGTTTCGAAGATCATAATCTCTCTCCTGATTTACAAAGAGAGTTATGAGTTATGCAATAAAGTTCGCCATTGCCTGGACAATTATACTCCGTCAAAGGTTGCAGCATTAATAGATGATGAGTTGGAAGTTTACTCGACAAGTAATCATTTGGTTGGTTATCATCTAGGGTTCAAAATCTAGCGAAGGCTATGATAAAATTCTCCTGTGAATAGACTAATTAGGTGTAGATAGAAAATAATAACAATTAAATGTTGCAAATTTGGGCTCTGATGACTCCTGAAGGAATACTTCTTGATTTCACACTAGCTAAGGGTAATCCAGACCCAGTTTGAAACAAGCACCATTTTCTCCCAGAGCTTCGAATTACTGTTTTTTTTTGTTTGTTCCTTTCAATAATTTAGATACTGGAGGTGTGATTGATATGTTTAAGATAGTGTTTGGTTACATTAGATTTAAAATGGAAAGCGTATTTTTATATTGATGGTCATTTAACAATTATACATGCGCCCAAATTCCTATCAAGTCAAAGGAGATTATAGATTTAGGCAAGGATCAGGAAAGTCAGATGATAATGGAATTTTTAAAATCCACCCTACGTACGCAATGAGGGACTTGATTCCAAGCCAGATAGTAAAATGAACACTCAGCAAAGATTAGTAATGGAGAAAGATCCAAAACATATACAACATCCACTATATAATGGAGGGATATTCAAAGATCAAGCTCCACCTGCCCAGCACAGATTTAGTGATTTTTCAAATGTTTTTTATACACCAGCTTAGGCATTGCACAATCTCACTCAAGGCATCGGTTATTGTTTTTCCAGTTGAGTGATAATTTCTTGATTGCATTTTCCAATTTACTCATCAAGGGCCAAGCTTCACACATCATGCCATTGTGCAAACATTGATGCTGTGAACCGTATTAGCTATCATTTCCTGGCATTGATTTTCCAGCACGAGCTCGATAACCATCATTTTTTGAGTTCTATAATTGTGGGATGTTCCCTGACGTGTGGGCAGTTCTGGTGCAAGGCAGTTTGGGTCAAGATACATGGTGCAGATAATAATTTCAGATTTGATTGTGTGGGAACTGTTTTGCCAAGAATGGATGCTGGTCATTTCTGAAGGGAGGATTCGTTCTCGATGCACCTTCAAGTTTATCAATGCTATACTTTCTGCTAAAATAAAAGCCTTATTATATGAATAGTTATTTGTCTGGATTATTATGACTAATGCTGGGTTGTCCTAACACTAAACAACGATGTAAAATGTAGATACCTCTGTTACTTTATTAGAGACGTTGTTTTGTTTTTTTGTATTGGTTATGCAGGGAACTCCTGACAAAATATCAACAAGACAATTGCAAGTGCTTCGTCGCAATCATTTACTGAGCAGCAATGGAGAACAAATCAGCAAGACATAATTAACACTGTAAGTTCTTGTATCAACTGATGTTTTCATGGGATAACAGATGAAAGATGAAAATTTATTAGAGACGTTGTTTTGTTTTTTTGTATTGGTTATGCAGGGAACTCCTGACAAAATATCAACAAGACAATTGCTAGTGCTTCGTCGCAATCATTTACTGAGCAGCAATGGAGAACAAATCAGCAAGACATAATTAACACTGTAAGTACTTGTATCAACTGATGTTTTTATGGGATAACAGATGAAAGATGAAAATTTATTAGAGACGTTGTTTTGTTTTTTTGTATTGGTTATGCAGGGAACTCCTGACAAAATATCAACAAGACAATTGCAAGTGCTTCGTCGCAATCATTTACTGAGCAGCAATGGAGAACAAATCAGCAAGACATAATTAACACTGTAAGTACTTGTATCAACTGATGTTTTTATGGGATAACAGATGAAAGATGAAAATTTGCAAGGAACATATCTCAAAAGATTTCCCATTTGGATCAGCAATAGCAAGTGCCATTCTTGAAAATTTACCCTACCAGGTAAGTTCAATCTTTTGCTAGTCTTACAGAAGATTGGAAATAGAATAAATGGTAAAGAGTACGCTTTCTGATTATAAGACTGACTAAAAGAATCTGTTCTGATTGTTTCAGAACTGGTTTGTTGAGAGATTCAATGCAGCAGTCTTTGAAAACGAACCAAGTACGCGAACAAGGGAAGGTCAACTATACCATAGAAGACCAAATGCTGGAATTCTTTAGAGCCAACCACATAATTGCTAGAGGCCATAATATTTTTCTGGGAAGACCCCAGTACAATCCGGGATGGGTATCGTATAGGTCCAGCACTAAAATCAGCAGCAGACTCACGGATTCAAAGCTTAATGAGCAAATACCAAGAAGAAAAATCATTCACTGGGATGTTAGCAACGAAGTGTTACACTTTGATTTTTATGAACAAAGGCTTGGTCCTGATGCCATCTTAAATTTCTATCAGATAGCATGCGAAGCAGACCCCTTAGCGACATTATTTTTGAATGAATTTAAAGTGGTGGAAACTTGTATTGATGTGAATGCAGCAGTAGATACCTACATTGCTCAGATAAGAGAACTTGAAAGCGAAGGACCATCAAATGAATGGAATTGGCCTGGAGAGTCACTTTTCTAAGCTAAAGTTTCCTCTGATAAAAGCTATTCTAGACAAATTGGCTACACTTAAACTTCCCATTTATCTCACAGATTAGATACCGGCTACAAATTTGATACAGAAACTCAGGTGCACCAGGGTATTCTTATTTATTCTCTATTAATGAAGGATGTAAAATGAATATTTGAATTCTTACATTGCCAGCTCGTGATGTCAACTTCGCAGGCTATTAGATACAGAAACTCAGGTGCACCAGAGTATTCTTATTTATTCTCTATTAATGAAGGATGTAAAATGAATATTTGAATTCTTACATTGCCAGCTCGTGATGTCAACTTCGCAGGCTATTTATCTAGAACAAGCGTTAAAAGAAGGCTTCTCCAGTCCTGCTGTGGCTAGGATCATGCTATGGACTGCCCTCCATCCTAATGGGTTCTACCAAATGTGCCTTAAAGATCATAACCTTCAAAACCTACTGGCCGGTGATGTGGTTGACAAGCTGCTAAAAGAATGGAAAAACGGGAGATAATTGGCCGCACAGATGATCATGGATCATACAGCTTCTTAGGTGAATATAAAGTAAGGGTGCAATATGACAACCGAACTGCAAATTCAACATAATCACTCTGTCTAAGTGATGAAACGAGACATGCAGATTTTTACAGCACTGCAACCACAAATTTACAGCGTTGGGCTGTTCGTTCAGGTGGCAATAAATTTTTCATTAATACATCACTTTTGGTGTGAATGTTCCTCCTTTAATCTGATTGAGATTGTCTCTATGCTAAAAGAAACCAGAAAAATACCCAAATGGCTAAGGAAAACTTGAAGCAATGATTGAGACCTAGAAAAATGGATGAAAATATCTCTCGCGTTTCTATAACTTCAGCAAGAAGATCAAGAGAGGTTCAATTTCTTTTTTCTTTTCTTTTTTAGTTTAGTGGGTGGATGCATGGATGGTGCCCTTCAAGCCGTTCGACAAATACTTGTTAAATTAGAAGCAGAATTCAACCTATGATAGGCATTTAGCAGGCAGCGTATGGCACACTTTTCCGCCTATTCAACAGCTTTTTATTTAACCTGTCCCCTTTTAGCTTTCAGCAGACTCAGGTTTCACATTTGAATTCTTGGAAAACAATCGCTTTCTAGTTTCTTGTGGCCGTTTAACTATTCAGGAATGCAAGTTGAAATATTTTACTCTGACCGTTGAATTTATAATTTTGAACTCTTTAATGGCTACAAATAATTCAAGGCTGTTGAAAAACTTCTCCAGGTAACATGAAATATGATGGCAATCACCTCTGGTAGAACCCAGAAGAAAAATAAATAAGTCCCTTCAATGCACAGAAATTATTCTCAAGATTGGTGATTGCTTTCTGATAATTTAGCATACAAAATGAGATCAACTTGTGGAATACTAACCTCCCATTATAAATTGGTCAAAGTTATGTTTTAATGCACAATTAGTTTCTGCTAATCCTTATATTGAATCCTCACTATCACAATACAGTGAAGATACATATCCATTATTTGCTAATCAGCAGCATCTGGTCCATGGGTTCCAAGGTTCTATCTGTTCGAATTGCGGGGTTTAGCTACTTACAATTCACCAAAATTTTTCAATATTGAACGATATCTATGATGATAAATAACTCTTTTTGCATGCATCAGATGATCAAGAGATAATGAAACCCTAACTAAAAGTGCAGCTTCATTTGAGACTGAACCCCTTCAGACAGGTTCAGGTTTCCCTTGCTCGGCTAAGCGTGGAACACCCTTGATTCAGAAAATTCAGGCAAAAAAGTCCTAGGGCGGTAACAGCACCTTTTAAAACAAGGTTCTATCAGTTGAAATTGTGGGTTCTAGTTACTCTCACCAAAATGTTTCAGTATTGAACGATATCTATGATGATAAATAACAACTCATTGCATGCATCAGATGATCAAATCATAATAACACCCTAGCTAAAAGTGTGCAGCTTCATTTGAGACTGAACCCCTTCACAGGTTTCCCTTGCTCGGTTAAGCGTGAAACATGCTTGATTCAGAAAATTCTCAGGCAAAAAAGTCCTAGCGCGGTAACATCAACTTTTAAAACCAGCTAGTGCAGACACTATCAATTAAGAATCTCACTGTGCTACGCTTTATTCGCTTCTTAAGTCAACAAAATGATGAGATTCGCGTTTGGCTTTTTCCCCTCCTGACAGTCTATACATCCGATGAGATTCCAATACGAATTGGTAATCCAAATGATTCAATGACGAATTGGTCCTCAAATGATTCCACTTCCATGACAAACAAATGCAAGTCATAAACTTGCAATTCCCGCAAAGAGATCCTCCTCTTGGACAAAACAGCCTACAATCTTGTTCACGTTACGTTACACACATCACTTTTTAATACTAAACCTAAATTCTTTCTTTCTTAAAAGCATGACCAAAATTGCAGACCAAAATCAGTAACCTGTTCTTGATTTTAGTTCGGTAGCTTTAACTCAAAAACAATTAAACTTGTGAAAGCAAAAAGAGAACCTAAAAATATAATTAAAAAAAACAACACTTTCTACTTATAGAACATAAAATTTTAAAGTTGAAGATAATCGGGTGGTTTACAATCCGGATGAGAGAATCTGTCAGCTTTCCTGACAAAGGCAAAATCTACACCCATCAAGGCTGCAAACCTGTGAAGAATTTTCATTCAAGAGCAGGAGCCATGAAACAGAGAGAAAAGCCCTGGTGCTACAATAAAATAAAGGAAACAATAATGACTAGAGATGTGGTAAAAGCCACTATTGTTGATTGTATTGCAGAAGGAGAAGCAGTCTTATATGAGTCTCCCATGGCTAAACCAGCTAACCATGACCCATCTGCCAGCATGGTTGTTCCTCCAGATCCAGTTCCCGATCCAGCCCCAGATCCAGTATCTGAACCAGTGCCCGCGTACTCCAGCCCGGATCCTGTAACAGATCCCTGTGATGGTGTTCCTTCTGTCGTCGGTGTTGGGTAGCTTGTAGATTTCTGACTGCAAAACCACGGGTCAAGGAAAACTATCAATTACTATACCCTAGCAGGAATAATTATTACCTGTCAGATTCTTTGATAAAAATCAAAAGCCAGCATTGAGTGCAACCCAACGACCTCCATTCATCCTAGAAAACTAAATCAATTAAGAAAAATAATAAACTAATGATTCAAAATGGAATTTTTTTTCTCTGCGAGTAAGCCTCCATCTACCTCCACAACCTACAGAAAGTGGAGTTGGACATAAACAATAAAAAAAAAACCCACTAACATTGCCATTACACGCAACTGAATCCATAATTTTGCTTTCCACCAAGTGGTTGATAACTAACAGAAAACGATTAATTCACTCAAGCTACGAACAACAAAATGTTAAGAGCACCAAAATGTTAAGAGCACCAAAACAACTACCCCTCAACACTTAGCATTTCCACGTTTGGATAATATCATTGTGACGTCACCCAAAATCATTGTTAAGGCAAACAAATGTCAAAAGGGATTTTGCCAAGGACAGCCGCAGCTGCATGCGGTGAAAAACCCTAACCGTGCTAGAGGGCTAGACTAACCTCTTTCCTTGGAACATCATTACATGGAATAAACTTACAACTAAAAACAAAAATCAAACACCTGTAGGCCAACAATAGGTAACCAGGCAAAGCTAAACATAAAAAAATAAAAAGTCACAAGCAACTATAGAAAATATGAAATTTTAAAAGCAGCTATATATCTGAGCTGAAAATACATTAAAATAATATAACAAAAATTTATATAAAAAACATTAATAAAAAATATGCAAACACAATCTATGCCGAGAGAGAAACTTTACCTTAGGGAGGAAGGGCAAAAGGTAACTGTATAATCAGCACCACTACAAGTAAAAGTGCTAGTAGCATCATCATAAGCGTAACTGTAAGATTTAGGGCAAACAGCCTTGAACATCTCTGAATAAACAGATGGTTTACAAGTGGCAGGCGTATTAAACGCGCCACTACAACAGTACTCGGGGCTCCCAAACGCTTCACACGCGCTCTTACACGCATCACCTTCACCACTTCGCAGTTCTTGTGGACACTGTCTATTGATATCCGAAACACAGCCTGTTGAAGCACACATGCCTGACCCGCCACTACCTTCAACAATCATTGGTAAATTGTACCCATCTACAAGACTAACATCATAAAAGTCTTGCCCACCCGATCCGAGTGTGAACTCCGCTAATGTAGCCGGCGGAGCAGCTCCAAGTCCATTACATTCAACTTGACCTGACCCGCAGTCACCAGTTGAGCATGACCCGACTCCGGACTCGACAAAATTACAGCCGGTCCGAGCCCAGAAACGACCAGACCAGCCAGTTGGGGCTATAAAAGAACGAGATGAGTCTTTTGGGAGTTCAAATCCAGTGCTGTCAAGGTTAGGACTGCCTGCATTGGGGAGAATTCCAGGCCAAACTGTGTACTCACATTTGTTTACAAATGTGAATGTAGCAGCTAATACACCACCTGTATAAGCATGGTAAATCACGTCAGTTGGTGGCTATTAGCAGGAAAACAGAGAGGTGGCTCCAAAAAAAGTGTTTCTTTAAGTAGTTCTCAGAGATAGAGCGTGACTTGAAGA
The DNA here is from genome assembly GCA_015731905.1 of Salix dunnii. NCBI lineage: Eukaryota > Viridiplantae > Streptophyta > Magnoliopsida > Malpighiales > Salicaceae > Salix > Salix dunnii. Next base: position 8,829,482 of record CM027667.1, on the reverse strand, counting down.
GAATGGGAACAAAATAATAATAAGTAAATAAATATAGACATGAACCTATCCAAAATGCTGTTGAGATTAGGTTTCTTAAGAGTAAAGATAGAGGTTTTCTAACAAGACTAAACCTAAAAAAAACATATGATTAACTTAACCACAAAATGAGCCTAGGAAAAAAGGTGTTGTTTTGTATATGTGAATAAAAATGTGAGAGACCGACTGGTGATAATGGAAAGAGCATTCTTTGCCGGATCATTACCTTTGTAACTCGCAAGAAAAAGAAGAACGAGGGTGGAAATGAGGCTGGAAAAGCGGCAAGAGAAGTGATCCATTAGGGTTTCTTTCTCTCTCTTTGACCCCTTTTGATCAACTCTGTTTACTTTGATCAGAGGTTTTGTTGGAAATTGCAGCTTAGAGCTAGAGGATGTGAAACTAACTAAGGAGATGGAGCATTTAGATTATTGCAATGGAGAAGACAATGCAGGGACTGATGATGCCCTGAAAGGAAGCAGCAGCAGTGTAAAGAAAGTGTAAATGATTCAATGTCCAAAAACAGACAAGGAGTTTTCTGGTAAGAACCAGAGAGGAAGAGAAAAAAACAGAAAGGGCAGTGAATGAGCTGTGAGAGAAAATCCAAATTAGCTTTACACATATAACACTCTCTCTCTCTCTCTCTCTCTCTCTCTCTCTCCACCCTACAGACGGGCCCTCTCTTAATGTCACACTTACCTGTGACCTTGTAGAAAGTGATGGAAGCTCAGGTCTCAATTTTCTGTCATCAATTCAGAGCATTGTTATGTTCTCCTTTTCTACGAGCCTCGTAAATAATAATATTTGCACAGTCGAGAGAGAATGTGGTATTGCACTCTTCTTCTACCTTTTTTTTGTAATTACAGAAGTTTCCACTCAAGTTTGGGAAATTGCAGCTGATTCGAACTGGTGGGGGGTTAATTATATATATCAAAAGAAAGAGGACTTCAAAACCGTATATATGAAGTCTCCGTTCTAGTTTAGAAAATTGCAGATGGGGTTAAATTAACAAGATATATGTTTTTGAACGTAAAATTAATAATATATTTGGTCCTTGTATTTTCCATATTTTTGAGTGGAGCCCCTCTAGTCCTTTTTATCTATTTGATTCCTTTATTCTCGCAAATCTCTTCATGTGGTTCATCGGTCTAATTTTCGATTGAGTATTGACATTACAGGAGAACAGCATTAAACTGAATGAAAATTAGATAGATGGAGTAGACATGATTTATTTACCAAATTAAATTAATGTAAAATATCAATTTATTCCTCAAAAATAATATATTCTATTTTCCCCTCTTTAAATCCACGACAAGACTGGCGTCTTGAGCTAGAGAATGCAAGTTGTCAACTCCCTAAAGATATTATGTAGAATTTCAACATCGTGCGAGAATATTTTTTAACTATTTCAGAAAATGAATTAATAAATAAATTCACAATCTTGAGTGGATAGCTATCTAATACGTGAATCCCCATAAGCTGGAATGATGGGGCACCGTTCGATTCGTGTACAAAAAAAGAGGGGGGGATAAAGCAAAGCTTTAAGATTAAAGAGGCCCTGCCGATCCTTTTGCCACCACTCATCTGTCACATCAGATCATGAATAAAACTGGGAGGAAAATAAAGAGAGAGAGAGCTGATTATGTACCACGGAGCTCTGACAAGGCTGGGATGGAGACTATTTGGATGTGGGACCAACAAATTTATTAGCTCTTATATTGCCACGTCATGTAAGATGACCGTTGATTTGTGCCACGTAGGAAGGCCGAGTTTGGGGCTCTTGCCTGCAGTGTAGTGTAACTATAACAATGGCATAGGATTCCCGCTCTTTCTCTTCTTTTAATGATTTACTGTAGATTCTTTGGAGTCTGAGAATATTGACTTGAGTAATAAAAAAAAATCAACAGAAAATTAATTGAAATTATTTTAATCCATATCAGAACTCCCTTACTTTTATGGTATCGGAGGCTGTGTTCTCTGCCTCTGTTTTTAAGATTTTTTTAATATATTAGAGTTAAATTCTAAAATGATTTTTAAAATAAGATATATAGTTTTTTTAATGTGTATTCTATTAATAAAAAAAAATTTAAAGAGCTATTTTTTATATTATTATAAATATAATTTAATTATTTTATATATAATTTAATTATATAATTAATAAGAGTAAATTATGTAATTAAATAATTTCTTTTAAAAATCATCCAACAATAAATTATTTTTTTAATTATATTTAAATAAAAAAATAAATTTAAAATAAAATACCCGTAATATTTTAATTTTGAAATATAATATTAATAAATTACAGTGTTAATAAACTCAAATTCTATTAAACTTACTGTATCAATAAACTTATGAAAACATCTATTTAATAGAAGAAAAATAATATTATTATCAACATACACATTACAAATAAATATACAACAGCTCTAAATATAAAATTTAAATAATTTATAAATCTAACAGTAATTTAAAATATATAATTAAATTATATAACAAAATTTCACATGATTATTTTTTTATATTAACTATTATTATAATAATAATTAACCCCGAAAGATACAGCAAAAAGCGCGCGATTTCATCGAAAAACCCTATTATCACCACCACCACACCAACACCACCATCACCACCACCACTAGTCCACCACCATCACCACATCAAACAGCTCTCCATCTCACTCCTCTCCAAAAATCACAACAACAGACCCCTTCTCTCCATCTAAACACAAACTTCTCTCTTTTCGCTTAACTTCCACACCAGAAAGACCTAAACTTACACCTCACACACAAAACCTACTTCTCTCTCCAGGGGATTGGGCAGACAATTGGGTTTGAGAGTGACAGAGGAGGGGGGGCAAAAATATTTAAGCATTTGCTCAACTATATTTAGTACTTTTAGCATTCTAGGATGGGATAATTATTTTTGGCTCTTTTCATGCATGATTACTTGTTGGATATTAGAGAATAATATAAATTATATTTTAAAATTTTATTTATAAGCTTAAATTTTTAGGTGAGATGGTTTCTTAACATAGTATCAGAGCCTTGTTGACCTAGCAGTCACGAGTTCAAATCTCACCACCCCTATTCTATTTGATAAAAATCAAGCATAAGGTAATGTGGGTCTGTGCAAATTTCAAGCTCAAAAGGTTTTTACTCGAGGGGGGTGTTAGAGAATAATATAAATTATATTATGAGACTTCACTTATAAATTTAAACTTTTAGATGAGATAGTTTCTTAATATTGGAAACAATACAATGAAAAAAACAAATAAAAAGAACAAAAATATAATCCTGGCTCATCTGATGCATGCTGCGTTGGAGTTACTCTTGGAAATATACCTCCACTATAGGTTTCCCATGACAAAAAACTTCGTCAAGTAAAGTGTATAAACCATTAAAAAATAAGTATTTTATTTTTACCAGGCAAAGTCAATTAAAACATCCCTAGAAGATTTATAAAAAGTATCACTATATATACATATAATATAATAGGTTTTATACACAAAAAATTACATGATCAAGAAGAATTTATTCTATCGATTTAAATCATATATTCTGTGCTCGTGCCTGCCTGAAATTCAGTGGATACCTGTCTCTATTAAAATTTCTCCAACAATGCCTCTGTCCATATATTACCTAAGTTTCAAAAGTCTTTTTTTAAAAAATTATTATTCTTTTATTTTAAATTAAATATTTTTAGATCATTTTAATATTAATATGTTTATATTAAAAAAATCGAATAATAAAAAATATATTAAAAAACAATCTTAACAATAACCCCATATAATAAACGAAGAAGTACTTCCACAGAACACTAAAATTACCATCCCTATGTTTTCATGTTCCAGAAATGTTTTTCTTTTCTATACTTTTTATCATTTATTTTTAATATGCTTATAATATAAATAATTTTTTCAAGCAAATAAATAAGAACTCATTAATGATATTCCGCTCTTGACATTTTGTTTTAAAAGATTTTTTTAAAAATAATTTTATACTTTAAATTAAATATTTTTAATATATTAAGTAACTATCAAAAATACAATTTTTAAAAAATAAATAAATAAAATATTTTCAAACTCAAACTCGAACTCAGAGTGTGTTTAGGAGGACGGTTACGGTAACTTTTAAAAGTGTTTTTATGTCGAAATATATTAAAATGATATTTTATTATTTTTAAAAAATTATTTTTGATATCAGCACAATAAAATAATATGAAAATATTAATTTTTTATTTAAAATATATATAAAAAAAATAATTAATCAAAAACTGCGGTGGTACGGATAAAACTCAACGCCAAACAGCTTCTCAGCCCATGTTTGAATCCAGCTTAGCCGCTCAGTGGATTACAGAGCCAGAGGTTGCATTTTTCGCAGTGTTCGAAAGAGAAACACCTAATCCTGGTGGGACACGGATCGTAAAGAAGTGGGTCCAGGCAGGCGCAATGAGTGCAAATAACCATGATTCCACTCTCTTTGAGCCCTGTGAAACGTTGTAAAAGCGGCAACGCCTGAAAACTGGCACCATGCTAGAGGTCCACACCGCACGACTGTGAAGACCATTCAAACCAATCTCGACGAGAGAGAAAAAAGTGTGCAGTTTTATAGCACCCCACACGAATAATAAAGGGCAAAAAAAGATCGAAGGTTTTTGCTTTTGTCATCATATGTTTTGTCTTCAAAAGTTTTTTAAAATTTTATTTGTATATTTTACTTTAGATTAATTTTTTTTAATATTTATAAATTATTTTAATATATTAATATCAAAAATAATTTAAAAAATATATTTGTTAAATCTTACCATGACATCGAAATGTGCTGAAATGTTGCTTTCAATATACAGTGAAGTCGTGCCTGGCTCCACAGACATGGAGAGGCACGCGACGACACCACAGTTCAGCCGCGCTAGTCCATTCCAATATTTTTCATCGGGATAAATAAATGATAAACGACCAGTCCTCCTCAGGGACCGTCCAGGAATGCTTGATCGCATGCAAGATTGTAGGGTTTGTGAAGTTCTTTGCTATGATCAAGACAGATTCAGAACATTTCCTCTTGATATTCTATTAGATTTCCTCAGGTCCATTTCTATATTAGAGTGAGAAGCCAGCTAGAGAGGACCGACATATTTGCAGCTGCCATAACCAGATTTTTAGTCGAGGGCGAGCAAATCTATACGTGTTCTTGGCTGTGACTAGGGTTTAGGTGTGCAATCACGGACATCGCTATCCTTTCTCAGCAAAGAATAGGCAATTTTATATAAACTTTATGTTTATATAAGAAAAGTTAGGTTATTCTAATATGAAATAAAATCTTTTGAAACAGTAATCAATATTTATCATCAGGTATTGCTTTCACGAGCTTTTCTCGAGATAAACGAAGCTTTTGATATCCTCCTTTCTTGGTTTTATTTATCAAAAGAAACCAGCAAAGGCATCAGCTGTAGCGGTAAACCATTCCTCCTTGGACCCACCCATTCCTATCTCCATTCTTCAAAAAATAAAATAAAAAATCCCAGGCATTCATCTTTTCTTTTGAGAGAAAAAAGAAGAAGCCACTGCCTTCAGCAGACCGTAACAAAATCCAAATGAACTTGGCAGGCCGTAGTGCCTTCATTGATTGCAGTTGGAAAAAACGTATCGGGATAGTGGGGATCTTGCAAGCCAGGAGGACAGCAGTCTGACATGGATGCTGTTTCAAAGCATGGGCTGCATATGGGCTGTACCATTTCTAACAGATCATGGGACTCTCTGACAAGAGGAGCGATTCTGCAAAAGCTTGGTCCTCTGTTTCTATGGCTTGTTTCTTAATTTGTGCTAATAAATACGGTGACGTTTCGAGTGGTTGCTGCCCTCTAAGACAGGGGGATAAGTTGATACAGTTCCAGCCCAACACAACACATGTTCTTAGCGACCAACACCATGTGGGCAAAAGCCTTCTAACTTCTAAGAGCTTGCTTGCTTGGGATCAGGTTTGGTTTTGCTTCTTTTTATTCCAAATACACGGTTTAACTTGAGCATTTACATTGTGAGCTGGGTCGCAATTTTCCCCCCAGGAAATTTCAAAACAAAGCCCACTCGAAAACAGCTGACAAGAGCTGGGCCATGAACATGTGTGCTGGTTAGAGGCTGAAGAAAACAACTCTCTCCTGTTTGCCCGATGGACTAGAAAGTGTGCGGCCCAAATGAGATTCTGATGAACATGTAAACACCTTCGAGATAATCATAACACAGCTTGGTGCCATGCACAAGGATCCTGATCTTCATTTCACTTTTTTTTTAGCTGATATTAAGAGACAGAAAGAATAAAATCTTCCATATTTTTCAAATCTCAAATGTGCTGATTGATACATGCAACATGAGCAAGGCTTTATTTCCTTAAACGTTGTGGTGAACGATGTGTTGCGTATTTTTGTCTTCTTGTCGGTGGTCATGGATTTTGATTCTAAATTGTTTTTTTTTTTTGCTCTTTATGCTGGAAAGAGGGTGTAGTAGGAGAGAAACGATGAAAATATATATTCTCGGAGTCTCATGAATTTAAATTTATAATATAGTATCGAGAGATAATTATAGAGATTCGAAGGATAACTACATTATCAATACATCACATATAGAATAAGAATTCTATGGTTGTAGAATTTAATATTAAATCAAACACTTTATTCTTTTGGTTTCTGGACTAAAAGCCGTGGGCAGGAAGGAGATAAAAGATAGCCGTGAAAAAACAGGAAACTTCCCCGCCATAAATACCCCACCGCTTCACCCAAAATTAATCCGGAACCTAAAAGGATCCTTACTGCACGTACTTATATCAGAGGGTGGGGAACCCGAAACACAAAGGAAAGAAGCAAAAAAATCCTGACGAAAGAGATGGTTACAGAATGAAAAAGAAGAAGAGAGTTGCCATCATCAACAAAAAAACCTCTGAATAATGTCACTGTGATGATGGATGATCTAACGGATGATCTGCTGCTTGGAATTCTACTTCGACTTCCAACCGCAAAATCTGTCATTCGTTGCATGTTGGTTTGCAAACGGTGGTGTTCTTTAATCCCTACTCGTTCTTTTATTACCCGATTTAAAACCCACCATACCAGTGAGAAGAAGAAATTTTGTGATTATGATGCTGCATACCAATGCCCCCCCAGTGTCTTCATTAGGACTGAAATTGAAGATCCAGAAGTTGGTATTATTTTGCTTACTCCTAATGACGAGTTCGAGGAAAATCTATACACATTAGAATTTCTTCCAGAGGAAGAAAACTTCGTTGCTGTCAAGGCATCATGCGATGACTTGCTATTATGCCTGGCAACTGACGAGAATCACAATGCCACCAATCAATATATCTGCAATCCCTTTACAGAGAAATGGCTTCTGCTCCCCCCGCCTCCCAAAAGAAGCAGCTATACGCCACGTGACGAGTCGGCTTTTTCCGGGCTGGTTTGTGAGCCCAATTCTCCGAGACGGGATGTTCAAGGACAAGAATATGAGGTGCGGTTCAGGGTGCTGCAGTTTACGCCAATATCAGAGCATGACGCTTACATGGATGTATATTGTTCAGAAACTGGACAATGGAATGATTTTTTTCTGTCCGGTCGGCAGTACGATTCTTTCCTCAATGTTGTTGCGTTTGATGGAAAGCTGCATTGGTACAACGGCAGTGATGTTGTCGCTTATGATCCCTTTAATGATGGTCAAACTATTTTCATCGATGGATCTGAAATTGTACTGTCACGGCCTGACCCTTGGATCAATCGCAGTGAATGTCTTGGGACATGCCAAGGTTCTTTGCGGTACATGCGTTTGCAATATGCAACTGTTGGCGATGACGATGATAATTTGAGTGTCTGGGAACTCAGGGACGACAATGAGAGTAGAAGAATGACCTTGACAAGCAAAATCTTATTTGATAACATGATCTGCAAGGACCCTGACCTTCGCCATGTTAGCATGTCATCTCTGAGCATGTTCACGCCAAAGGCAGCAGCTTTCCACCCAAACAATAAGGACGTGGTGTTCTTATTCGTATTTCCCCACTTCATCTTCTGTAATATACAAAGCGGAGAGTTCGAAATCAGGCTATCTTTGTATGAAAAGGACGAATACGCCTTCAAAGTCTTGCCGATCGCGCTCCCTTGGTGGCCTACACCAGTTTCAACGATTCCATAAATTGCCTCTAGTAGTAATGCAGTAACTTTAGTTTTATCTCCTCTCTTCTCTTAAGCAACAACCAACAGGTGTATTAATTATTTTATCCTTTCTGATTTATGAATTGAGGTTTCGACTATAGTTTATGCTCTGCTATACTCTTCTCTTAGTACCGAGCTTCAAGACTCTGGCAAAATATTTGCTTTCTTTTAATCGTTACGTGAACTCAGTTTGGAATCCATATTCGAATATTGTGTTCTAAATCTTCTCTCTTAGTTCTGCTTCATTCTTCAGTTTCATGTTTATGAGAATGTAAACTTCTCTGTTGGTTTCTTGTCTGATAATGTTTGCGAATCATCATTTTTTAAGGTACGTATCTCAAGCCAACACCACAAATTGATATGCTGTTAGAGACTTCCTATAGCTGTTAGCATATATTTGCAGCTAGCTTATCCCCCTCGCTAGATTTTGCAGGCTTTACAATCTATTGTTAAATATAAACACTTTTTTTTTCCAGAGCCTATTAGCTAAATATTGTCACTTTGTCAGTACTTTTCTGGAACCTGACGTCTGCTGAATCACACGACGACAGGTTTTTGGAGTTTAATTAGACCTTGTGACATCCTCACTGTTAACTTAGTTTCATCCAATTCCCACTCTCTCAGCAACCAAATCAGGATCCTAACTCTTTCAACTTCTTACAATGATGTGCTGCTAGAATCATGTGTTGAAGATTGAAGACTGATTCCAAGTCTACAACAAGTGTTAGAATTAGACTAGCTTTCAATTATTATGTTTCCTAAATAAAGATCACATTGTTTGATCAAATTTCCAGTTCAAGTATTTTCTTATTTAGTTTATAGAAGAAGAAGCTGTAATCAAATTAGGAAATCCTATTTGAATGTAACTCTTCAAGTTTTGGCTATAAATAAAGAAAAGAGATAGCAGTAACCTCACATTGAATTCTGCTCATTCTTGCTATTCCTTAGTGTTCTTCATTGTTCTTTATTTAAGCACAATTCTAGTTTTGAATTGTGTTGACTTTTGTTTCTTTGATTTCCAACATCATGAACAAGGGAGTAAAATCTGTCATATTTTGTTTGGGATGAAATTCTAGATACAAACCAAGCATATATGCTAAGGTAATGAGAACATTTCAAGAACCATGTAACAATAAACAGAATTTACTTTCGTTTTACAAGTTTATGTGATAATCTTACAGTTTATCGTCTAATGAAGACAAGATGTGGTTTCGTTAGACAATTTGGAAATAACCAGAAATTTCAAGGTGGTACGAATAAGAGACGAGGATCACGAATTAACTAATGATATATCTGCAATCCCTTACCGTGCAATGGCTTCAGCTCCCTCCAGCTCCTGTAAGGAATGCTAAACGACGCATGGGTGGCATTTTCTTGGGCTAGTTTGTAGGCAATATTATGATAAATGAGGTGTTCAAGCACAATGTGAATCTCGGTTTAGGGTGTTAAGCTCTACTCCCAGAACAGACCATGTTTCCTCCATGGATATATATTGCTCTGAAACCGGACATTGGAGCGAATGTCTTCTGTCAGGTTATGAACACAACTGTGCAAGTATATGATGGAAGTTGCATTGAATTAATGGCACTATTTACCGCTGTTATCCACGTTTTTTAAATCTAGATTTTGCACATTATATTCATAAAGTAGTTATTAGTATTATTATATAAAAAATATAATTTTATATGAGAAATATGATAAAAATGGATGATATTTTAAATATCACAGTAGCCCTTCACACCCGGCCTAAAAAAAGCACTAACATGCCTGGCCTTTTTACTTTTAATTAAAAAAACAACCAATGTTTCATATTTGACTTAATCTCTAACCCAATAACTCCATGTTTGACAATTTGTTTTAAATATATTTAAAACAAAAATTAAAAGTTTTTATTTAAAATTATTTTTTTAGTATTTTTAGATTATTTTTATTTGTATATCAAAAATAATTTCTTAAAAACTAAAAATAAAATTATTTTGATGAATTTCTGAATGAAAAACACTTTTAAAAACAATTTCAATTACACTATGAAACAGACATTAAAAATCTAATTTTTTTGATAAGATAAATATTCTAAACCATCTCGATAGATCCTTTTGTTTGGTTGAACACATTAGTACCATTTTTATTTTGTGAAAGGTAATGGTTAAAATTGTTTATTTGATATTGCATTTTAAAAATATATATACAACCATTTAAAAAAATTTAATTTAGTTTTTTTATTTTAAATTATTTTTTAATATTTTATATTATTTTGATATATTGATGTCAAATATATATATTTTTTAAATAATATAATTTCAATATATTTATAAAATAAAAATATTTTAAAAAACAATCTCAACCGCACTATACACACCAAAACATAAATAAAATTAAGTTTAAAACTTCAATATAAAATCCTCAGGATCAAATATATAAAAGTTTAAAATCTTAATGATAAAGCTATAGCTATCATGCCTCTTGACACAATAAAGATGAAATATAAAGGAAGCAAAGTGGGTTCGGACTTAGAGTTCCCCCCCTCCCCCCCGGTAATTGCAATGTTTGAATTGTAATAGGCAAAGTATTAGCAACGGTCGTAATCGTTCAAGGTTTTCATTTTCAGGCCAAACCAATCATAAGCCCAAAACATTTTTCCTTACAGGGATTATAATTCCCGCCACTTTACAGCAACTTAACATGGATTCTATCATAATTCTTCACCTTGTGGATCAATGCAGAACACTCGAGTGTATAGCTCCTAGATTATAATGGTTTGAAGCTTGGTGGGAGTCGAAGAAAGTAAATTCTTCCAAACTGGCCGACTCATAGAGAGTGGTTGATGCTAGTTATGTGAACGCGTCAATGAGGGAGAAGGGACTTCAGTTTTGATTGGTTATTGTTAATCCGCAGTACTTAAGTAGATAAGAAATTGGATTTGTGAGCTGGGTCGCAAACTTTTTTCAACAAATTTCCAAGCTAGACCCGTCCGATAACTGTTGTCAGAAGCCATGAGCAGGTGTGCCAGCTAGAGACTCTTAAAAACAACCTTTTCCCGGTGCCCAATGGGCTTGAAAGTGTGGAGCCTCAATGAGATCTCGAGGAATATTAACTTTGAGATAATTATGACACCAGATTTATGCCATGCACAGGGAGTCTGATCTTGATTTCACCTCTTTCTTTTCATCTGAGATCGAGAGACGGAAAGAGTAAAATCTTCCATTTTTCCCGATTCTACAGTGAAGGGATAATAATAAAATCTTTAGATCGATCTGCCAGTGAGAGCACAATGTGTTGATACATTCCAGCTGAGCTAAGCTTACCACACAAACCATGAAACAATAAGAATCAGTCACCGAATTTCATATCAGTGCCGTACGCATAGTTGAACTTGATTCCCATTCTTTCAGCAACCATTCACTGCGAGAATTCAGGCATTCTAAAACCTTACTTCTGTCACACTGACGCCCTCCTTGAATCATGGACAAGAGGAGTATAATCTATTATATTTTGCATGGGGTGAAATTCTAGATATAAACATCTTTCCAAACATTTAACCTCAGGTAATAAGAACATTTCAGGCACTGTGTAATAATACGTTGGCCAGCAGAATTTTCTCACGTTGTCCAAAAAATTGTGATCGTCTGACAGTTTTTCCACTAATGAAGACACGGTGTGGTTTTGCTGGACAATTTGGCAATAGTCATATCAGCAACAACCTTATTTTGTGCAGCAAGTGGATTTCAGAAGTTGATGTTAAGTTGGACGGCTTGGTTACTCCAGAAGCTGCCTCTCTAGATTTTGATTTCTTTCTTTGTATCATTGAAACAAATTAAAATCTTCTGTTGCATTGCATAATTTAAACCAAATCGCCTCATTTCAAATAACAGCATCCTCTCATGCAATGTCCAGAATGGAGAGTTGAAATTCTTTGGCACGGCTCTAATGAAGATCATGGCCATGCATTTCGAGGATCAGTACATTTTTGAAGAATTCTCAAACCTGAATCCCAAGCACGCCTAACCTTCACAGCACACGGCAGCTCACAAAAGGAACTCAATACGACACAGAAATAAAGGTCTACGCACCTATTTACATTAGGAACATGTCTTTGTTTTGATGGGTGAAGCATTAATTACAATCCTAATCCTACAAGTCCATATGAATTTCATTGTCTCTGTCCTTAATTAGGATTGAATTTGTGACATAACGTGTTAAAACTTGACATGGCTTCTATCATACTCTAGACGTATTGTAGCAATCTGATTCCCAAGTTCCACTCTTTTTAGGCTGGCCGCTCACTGTGTGGATTCGGTTGCAACAGCTCCTAGATGATAATGATTTGAAGTTTAGTGCGAGTCGAAGGAAGTAAAATCTTCTAAACTCTTCACTGGCAATGATTCTGATGGAGTGAATAGTGTCTTATTGATCCGCTCTGCTAAACAATTCAAATCTCTGGGGCAATATGAACAATTCAAAGTTTTAAGCAACGTGAGAAGAAGAAAAACGCCTCAATTCAGTGATGTGACTTAATAATGCCAGCATCTGCTGTAAAATCTATAGCATAACCGCCGCCTTCTCTTTCAGTACTCTCGGGGATGATACAATCACTTGATTGTAAAATTTTCTGTTAGGCCAAAATGATTTGCCAAATTGATATAGAACAGGCATCCCATATAGAATATTCACATGAACTATACAAATTGTATGCCTAATAAAAGAGCTAAGTGCATACAGAGGAAAAAATTTACAAGATTTCTTACAGCAATTAATAAGCCAGACAGACGTCTTTAATCATCTATCATCACCTGTTCTGTATGAAATGCTGAGGGAGAGCGGTGCAGCATTGAGAAACAGGACCCCTAGCCATCATGAGCTGGAATTTAAGGCAACTATCTGCCTGAAAGTGACCAGGCCAAAGTTAGTCACAAGGGCAACAAAGGTGACCAAATGAGCAAAAGTGCCGTTACAATAGAGGCTGCACCAGCAAGAAATTGATGTTGAACCACACCTGGAGATGAGGCACCTTGGCTTCGTAGGTACATCATAGTCTTGTTCACAAGTGGGAGCTCCACCCCATCTTTTCGCAATGCCAGAAATTTCTGGCTGGAGTTTCAAAATGAAATACATTAAGTTTCCTGATGTGGTATGGCCAATAATTGGAAGCCACAACATTCACATTTATATCTAAAATGTCGATCGCTGAATCTAATGATCCAATTCAACTCTAGGCTGACCATGATAGTGACTTTTCTACAGAGCATGATGGATAACTGTTCTTGAATACAGTCGACGTGGTGAACAACAAACATAAAGAAAGAGTTCTGAACCGCATGAAAATGATCTCAGCAGTATCTCAAGGTAGATATGGAAAATGTTTTTAACAATTCGCACATTCCTGCTAGTGATGCAGAGAGGCGAGCATAAACTTGCCCACATGAATAATGTCCTGGTTTTAACGATCATTGAATTGAAATCAAACCACAGTGTCTCGAAATCGTTGACTTGAAGCCACACTATTCATGTAACCTACAGTACAAGATTTAAATCTTCTATTGTTGCATCCAATGAAAGCAAAGTTCTCAAGACAGTATCTTTTGTTACAGGACCTGATAAGCTAGACCGTTATTTAGCTTGAATCGATGCGGCCAACACAACCGAGAAAGTCGAAAGCAAATAGACTAGAATGCTTCTTCCTTGAATTTCCGTGAACCATCGATGGAGACAATTCCACCACAATATTTTCTTTCCAAAATGATTGCTGAATTATGCTGTCAACCACACTTTAGCAGACATGACCAGACCCCCGACTAACTGCTGTAGCACTTTGACTATCCATATTCACATACCATTATTTTATTTTTTTAGTTAACTAGGTAAAATCATTATTGGTTGCTAATAAATTGTCTGCTTTCAAACATTAATTTGGTCCATCATTCATCACTATCACTCCTCAATTTATAATCTCCCTGTCTACTAATCATATCCACAAACACAAAACCGAAATTTCTTGGAACTTTACAGCTTGTCAACCCACTAACACCAGTAAAATTACTCAACTATCCTCAAATAAACATCAGATCATCAAACAAAATCGGATCATTGAAAAAGTTAAATTAGTAAATTTACCTGGTATAAGGCAATGGACAGAATATGATATCGTAGTCTGTACCAGCACAGGTGTACGTGCTGGTCTTGTCATCATACGCGTAGCTATACGACCGTGGGCAAGCATGTTTAAAAAACAAGGAGTACACAGATGGTCCACACGTGTCTGGCGTAGCATACCCCTCACTACAACAAAACCTCGGATCGCCAAACGCTTCGCAAGCGCTTCTGCACGCCACCGCACCCTTCCCGCCACGTGAAGCGGCGGAAAGCTTCAATTCCTTCGGACACGCGCCATTCAAGTCAATCAAGCACCCCGTCGCGCCACAACCTCCACGTGTCACTTTCTTAGGGATCACTAGCATAGGTAAATTATAACCGTCCACTAAGCTTACATCATAAAAATCTAACCCATCAGCACCGTTCAAAGTAAACTCCGCCAACGTGGCCGGTGGTTGGGCACCGCTGCCCAAACACTCAACTTTACCAGACCCACAATCACCAGTGACACATGAAAATTTGCCAGTCGAATCTTGGGTGCAAAAGGTCCGACCCCAGACCCGACCCGACCAAGATATCGGAATCTTAACTGCTCTTGATTTACCGCTACTGAGGTAAAACCCTGTTGTAGGGAGCTGTGCTGTCCCTGCGCCAGATAGCAAACCAGGCCATATCGTGTGCCTGCACTTGTTGATGAATCTGAAAGTAATCGGCTCTACTCCTGCAAGAAGAACCAAGTAATCAAGAAACTGGGTTAGTTTTAAATTTGTAAGATTAAAAAAAAAAAAGTTCCTGAAGTTTACTAGCAAGTTACCAGAGAAACAAGAGAGGGCGATGAGAGTGAACAGAGTGCAAGAAAGAAGGAGACGATCCATGAAAGATTGGGAAAGATCAAGAAGATTTGTGAAAGGAGAGGTTTTTTGCGTTAGAGAGTGAGCAAAGAACTTCACTTTATTTCTTGTCAAGGGTGCGAGCTTGTGACCTTTTTTGCTTTGTTTCTTGTGGTCATGGAAGTTCACTGTTCACTGTTTTTTTTATATATGTTTCGCGGCTTATTTTACAGTTTTTCTGGTGTTATTGGACTTGTGGAAACTGTCAGCAGGCTGTAATGCGGGTTGATCCCTACGATTTGGGCCCGATACGGGTTTCAAGGCCCGTTTGGTATCACTATTTTCATGCTTCATTTCTCAAGCAAGGAGAGAATAAAGTTCGAGAAAAAAAAAAAAGTTGCATTGATAGAATTTCATTTGTGGGCCTATTTGAAATGCGGCCTTATTTGAGGAGCCCGTTATAGTAGCCCATTTTAATTTTGGGCAAGGCTATGGACTTGGCGGAGACCGGCACTTCTCTTAACTTCTCTGACTGCAAGGCAACGATTTCTTTTTAGGATTACAACCATGAATGCCAGTTAAGTCCCAAATAATAAACTGCAGGATTAAGTTCGTAACTGTATTTTAATTTTTTATTTATTTTGAATTATATTTTTGGATGTTTTAAAATTATTTTCATGTATTGATATCAAAAATATTTTAAAAAAAATAAATAATATATTATTTTGATATAAAAATATAATATTCAAAAAGTTGAAAATAGACGTGTAAGAGAATATTTATGAGTAATTTGATGATTAAAGGAAAAAAGAAAAGGGTCCTAATATCATTTTTTTGTAATTCGTGACCATAAACATCATAATGACATTTGAGTTGATTTATGTTTGACAACAAAGTGGTAATAATAGCAATGGTCAAATCAAAAATAGTATCATAAGTGAGATTACTTTATAAAATAAAGATAATTATTTTATATAATATATAATAAGTAGAATATAAACATTATTAAATCTAACTTAAAAGCTAACTCGGGATATAGTTTTTTATTGTATAAATATATTCAAGTGGAATATTTACGTTCTTGTGAATTTAATATAATATATACATATTCTACTATTGACATGATACACATATATATTTACAATATCTACCATTTAACACACACACACATATACACACTTCAAAAATATATTATTATTATTATTATTATTATTATTATTATTATTATCATCTAACCAATAGTATTCCAGTAATGAATACCAATATAATAAAATAATCGAAACAAAACAGCATGTCCTGAATCTATGTTTTATCGGTCAATCAAGTTAAAACGTGAGTGAAACATTTCCTCGCACCAGAGGCCATAGAATCTGCATAATAACGAATCGGACAAGTAAGAAAAGGGAATATGGAGTCATATCAAAGGCCAAGAAGCTGTAATAAGACACCGCGAAAAACTTTATTGTGCTTTGGACCAAAAATGCAGCTTTAATGGCGTAGCAATGGGGGCACAGAGTGAACATGCTCTTTCAGAATAGGATTCTTTGATTCTAAAAACTGCTGCCAGTATGGAGGCCATAAAGGGAGGTTTGCATCATGGTGTTCGCTGTTAAATGGATTCGAAATCAATGTGGGCAGCTGATGCTCAAGTGATGGGGTTGACCACGATTAGAAATCATCAAATCAACAAGGGCAGCATCCAAAGTCAATGTGGTTTATGATCTTGTGCCTCTTTTTGGTATGCTTTTCTGATAAAAGAAGATCAAAACTCATAAAAACTGTTCATTGTAGAAGGAGTTCAACGCCTAAAGTTTGATCAGCTGGGGACCTTAATCATTGCTGGAGAGAAACTGTGTGCAAATTCTTCGAAGCAAATCTCTCACATCTGGCCACCAAAATAAAACACCATCTCTTCGTCTAAGGTGGCATTCACATCATTGAGAGAGGATTAATGTTGCAAGTTAATTGATGATTACGGTTAACTTTCCCTTGAGGAGAAACAAAGCCGTTATAGCCAATATGTTTTGTATCCTAACAGCAAATTAAGGATCACTATTGTTCATCATAGGTTATAACTTTAGCACGACGTACGTATCGCCATTAATTGTGATTCATCTACTTTTTGCAGGCATGGCGCGCTAAATTCCATAACATGTTCATTCTAGATCATTAGTTCGCTTGTGTTTGTATCCATTATAACGATGGTTTGAGCTTGAAGTGCATTTCGGAAAATTTCACTGTCTTGACCAGAATTATCACAGAAAATCCAATGATTCATCTCTTGTCTAGTGCCTCCCCGGCCCGATTTAGTGACTACAAAACACATTTCTAAGGCGCAGTTTTAGCATAATTAATCAGCATGCGATGTCCTTACATGATGTTAGTTTCAATCATAAGAGATCCGGACCCTCCATCTTCCTATGTCTCGAGTGCGCAATCTATCTGTTTGAGATCGAGAGCTAGCCCTGGAGCAGCTTATGAGATGAAAATTATTTCACACTTGAAAACGTACAGTGTCTTACGTGATTTGGTAGGTTCCACAATTTTTCCTAGAAAATGAATTCACATGTCACAGCTGCTTGATGAATAAAGAAGAATCGGTACTGCTGTAAGACTGTAAATGTTACACGAGCTAGCTACTGTATTTAACCTTGAGAAATTAATGGTGCCAGCAAATGGTTAAAAACCCTCACCATTGCTCCGGCCCAAAGACAAATTCATCTGAATCAAAACAGTTAGACACGACAGAGATTGAAGTCTCTGTACATTCGAAATGCTTGGATGGTGTGGTGGAGGACAAAGATTACTGTAAATGCAAACAAGCATGCAGCAGTATAGGGTGGTCAAAGGAGACACAGTTCGCAGAGAATGTTTCTGGTCCCAGTGACTTGAAAGCATGACCTCGACTACGAATTGATAAATATGGAGCCCCGGCAAACCCCATGAATATGTTCCACAAAGCTTTTTTTACACCTGGATCAGATGCCATGCTTTTCTCTTAATAATTTCAGCAATTGGTGGTGGGTGTTTTTTTTCTAATTAATATATAAAAAGACAAATTAATCATGATTTGAAAGGTAATCAATAATCTCTCCAGGTGACTCCTCCTAATTCATATTCAAAAAGAAGGGGCTGGTGAAGAAAACACTCCTCGCATAATTATATTCCTCTCTCATTTTCTCTAATATCACGCCTCCTGTTAACACCAGTACACTGTTTCTCTCTCATTTTTTCTAAATTTTAATCCCTGATCATATACAGTTTTTATATATACGAGCATGCATGCGTACACATACTATATACTCTACATAACATGTGTATGTATATGTATATATATATAAATAGCTCGAGTTGTTTATTTATAGGCTTACAAGAACTAAAAATTGAAATAAACTAGAACTCTCAATAGATAGGAGAGATTATTGGATAAGGATAGGATTTATGATTGGATAATGATAGGATTTATGATAAATCCTATCAAAGATAATTATAAAAACTATTTAGAATTCTATAACTAAAAATAGAGCTAATCTCTTTAGAATCCTACAACTAGAACAAAGCTAATCTCATTATAATTCTAACACTCCTCCTTGAGATTTGCTTTGGGCAATCCCAACTTCATCTTTAGGAATTCCAATCTTGCAACTGGAAGTGCCTTGGTCTTCAAATCATAATGGACTAGATTTCTATCAACCCTATTTTGGCCCAAATAACCATCAGGATTTCCTTCAAATGTTGCTCCTCCTGTCTTCATGTACCATTTTCCAACATAACATTCCTTACCCTCAATTTCTTTACCATCAAGAGTCTTGACAGCTTCGTCAGCATCCTCAGCTTTTTCGAAGTTCACAAATTCAAAACACTTTGATTTTGCTCCATGTTCAGTAAAAATATCTTTCAAGCCTTCATTTGTTGTGGATTCAACCGAGTTTTTCACATAAACATTGTTGAATTTCATGCTATACATAGCATCATCTCTGTTCTTCCCATTCAGATCACATATTTCAGGCATACCCTTTACCATATCACCATCATGCAACATTTTCAAAGACTCAAAATTGTAGTGCCCAAGTCTCTTGTGCCAATCAACACTCATTTCATATTTAACACCCAAAGTATTTCCTTCTACAACATTTAAATCCAAGTAGAAGCTATTGCCTTCCATTTTAATTTTTGCTATTGCTGAATCATTTGCGTCAGTAATAAAACAAAAATTCTCCTTAAAGGCTACCTCATATCCATTCCTAAGCATTTGTGCAACACACAATAAATTTTGATTCAATTCTGGAATGTACAAAACATTTTTGATTATTACAAAAACACAATGGAGAATAGTTTTTTAAACCAACAATCTTTCTTGATTTGTTCTTTTGCAATAAGAACAAGGTGAGATTTGTTTTATCCAGACATAACATTCGTTTTAGAGATGTCTTTGATTTCCTATTGAAGTTTTTCTTAGGTTGAAAACATTGTTTTTACTACCTTATGATCCTCAAATGTCTCCCCAAGGAGTCTCATTTGGTTTACAATGTTCATTAATTTCCCAGCATAAATCTTGATGGATTCATTGTCTTTCATCTTCATCAATTCAAATTCCCTCTTGAATGACAATAACCTTATTGTTTTGTCTTTGTTGCTGCCTTCAAACTCTGCTTGAAGCTTGTCCCATATCTTTTTTGGTGTCTCCAGGTTCATTATCTGGGTAAAAACATGGTCTGCTAGTCCAGAGTGTAGGCACGTAATAGCCCTTGAAGATTTGCTCTGATACCAATTGTTGGAAATAAAAAAATATTGGAATGAATCTCACTCACTTTATTCAATTGAAACTTGTTTATTTATAGGCTTACAAGAACTAAAAATTGAAATAAACTAGAACTCTCAATAGATAGGAGAGATTATTGGATAAGGATAGGATTTATGATTGGATAATGATAGGATTTATGATAAATCCTATCAAAGATAATTATAAAAACTATTTAGAATTCTATAACTAAAAATAGAGCTAATCTCTTTAGAATCCTACAACTAGAACAAAGCTAATCTCATTAGAATTCTAACAAGGAGCACATCTCGGTGCCATCAACTAGCTAGGTTTGAAGAAGTGAGGGGAATCTAAATGATGAGAAAACGAGAAAAGTGCAGAGAAGAATGCAACCAGTCAGTGAGGAATACTGGCAATTATCCACAGAATTATAAGAATAAAAAAAAAAACAGTTTCCAAATACACATGATCTAGCAAGTCTCCGCTGGTTGGTCAATATATCTGTTCTTAATGTTGATGATTATACAAGTAAATAAGTCGATGCATGTGAATAGGGAATTTTGGGGTTTGGGCTTCAGAGAGATAATCGTGGCTTCTCGAGTTCACAAAGCTCAGGCCATGTGATAAAAGCAGCTTTCTTCTTCTTGTAAAGCGACCACGCCCGTTTGGCTGCAATCATGCGGTCTACTTTGTTATAATTTCTCTTCACATTTTCCCTCGCTTATTTTCTTTTTTTGATCTTCTTTCATTCCCCCCATGCACCTTGTTCTTGTACAAATAATTTTGTTTAACCCACACTTGCCTGTTATTTCAGAAATTTAAATGACAAGTTGAACACATTAACTCTCGATGACCCGGATAAATTTAAAATAATATTATTTACTTTTAAAAAAAATACCTAATTATCATTGTGTTTCAAAAATATTTTAAATAAAATTATTTTATTTTATTTTAATTTTAAATTATTTTCCCCCTTGTTTCCTGTATGTGAAAGATATGGAATATTTTAAAATAATGGTACATCAATTGATGCACAGTACATGTGAAGAATCTTGTACCCTGTGCACAGTCCATGTGAGAAACTATGTTGTAAAATCCGATCACCGTTGAACAATATTAGCGAGCGCCAATGTGAGCAGAAAAAAATATATGGAGATTAAATAAACTATAGTTTAAATTAGGCATGTAGAAAATTACAGCAATAATCAACTCGGGAAGCGTGGAGACCCACTCGTGCGGAGAAGCCACTCACGCTCTCCAAATAATGACGACGCTCTAGAGAAAAGCGATTGTGTTACAGAAAACAGAGAGAGTTTTTTATACCTACTCGAACGAGCGATGTTGTCGGACCGGGTCGGGCTAACGAGCTGATCCAATACCCGGTTAATATAGATCTAACATGAAACGGGTTGTAAAATATTGTATAGAAATTAATTTAAGTGAACATAATAATACAGTTGGTGGAGTCAATCAAATCAAGTTGGACAGGATTTCTTATTAAATCATATAATATAATATTATTTTGATTTTTTTATCCTTGAATCAACCCGTGATATCAATTTAATAACTCCATTGATAAGATGACATGTCATATTTTTAGATCAACTCATATGGATTGATGTATTATTGATAACGATACCATAAAAATTATGAAAAAAAAAATTATATTTTATATTATTTTAGAGCTTATTTTTAGTTAAATAGATCGTAATTGCTGGATTTAAAAAAAAAAAAAACCATAATATTTCTTCAAGAAACACAAAAACTTTAAAGCTCCAAAAAGTTGATTTTACTCTTTTCCCGAAACCCCGGTTACCTAAAATACCTTTCAGACACGGCCTTTCCCACCCTTCAAGAACTCCTCTCCTGTCTTGTATATATACAGCACTCCTGCAATATGCTGCTCTTCACTTCCATTTCCAATCTCAAAAACCCTTCTTTACTGTTTGCACACTATCTGTGGTAGTACTATATAAAGTCATCGCTTGAATTAATAATAAGGGGGAGTGAGCTGAGAGAGAGGAGGAGGAGGAGGAGGAATGGCTACTGATAAGATTGTGGAGACAGTGATAGTAGGTAATTATGTGGAGATGGAGACTGAAGGGAAGCCTAATGACATGAAAGCAAGGTTCTCTAAGTTCTTGTGGCATGGTGGTTCTGCTTATGATGCTTGGTTTAGCTGTGCTTCAAATCAGGTTTTCTTTATTCCTGCAGTCATCCTTTCATAGGTGTAGGAAATAATTGCTTTTCTTATTGGTGATGAGTTTTATCGCTTGCTAATTTCTTCCTCTCTTTTTTCCAGGTGGCTCAAGTATTGCTTACATTGCCTTACTCGTTTTCTCAACTGGGGATGCTATCAGGCATCTGCTTCCAGCTCTTCTATGGGTTGCTGGGAAGTTGGACAGCTTATCTAATTAGCATACTATACGTAGAATACAGAACAAGAAAAGAAAGAGAGAAGGTTGAATTCAGGAACCATGTCATCCAGGTTAGTGATCAATTACTTAACTGATCTATACAAAATGCACAAGACTAAATTTTCTTATACTCCTACAACATGTTGATCCATGTCTCAAGTCTTAGCATGGATATATTCCCATGTTTTTCTGTGTTAATTAATTTTATATCTCTCAATAAAACAGTGGTTTGAAGTTCTTGATGGGCTCCTTGGAAAATATTGGAGGAACGTGGGGCTGGCTTTTAACTGCACTTTTCTTCTGTTTGGATCTGTCATTCAACTCATAGCTTGTGCAAGGTGATTGGGACTCTGAATATAAAACCTGCCCTTTCTTTAACTCTTGCCTTAACTTTTCCTCCTTCAGTTTCAATTAAATATGGAACTCTCTCCACAGTAAAGAATCGCCAGCCTGACCTCTGGTTTTCTTTAATAATGCTGCAGCAATATTTATTACATAAACGATAATCTGGACAAGAGGACCTGGACTTACATCTTCGGGGCTTGCTGTGCTACCACAGTGTTCATTCCTTCATTTCACAACTACAGAATGTGGTCGTTCCTTGGCCTCGTTATGACCACTTACACTGCTTGGTACCTCACCATTGCCTCCCTTCTTCATGGCCAGGTAATTAACTTTACACTTGCCCCATTTTAATTTATTCGTTTTTACTCTCTTTTTTCTCTCCTTCAACTCGCCATTTTAAATGCCAAGTGCGAAACAAAGAGTGCATGAATTTTTCATGCAATAGAACCATGACACCTTTCCCATCACCTTTGGACAACCTGTCATTCACATGTTCGTTGTCTTTGAACTCTGCATGACCAAATCCTCGTTGTCCTATTTATCGCCAAGAATCATAATAATGTGTTTTGTTAAGCTCTTAGTTAAATATTATGATGTGTTCATGATGGTCATTAATGGAGCGATTATGTGTAGGTGGAGGGTGTTAAGCATTCGGGTCCAGCAAAAATAGTGCTATATTTCACTGGGGCCACAAACATTCTCTACACATTTGGGGGACATGCCGTTACTGTGTAAGACAAACCTTGTTTTATAATTCGTGTCTTCTACGTTATTTACAAAATTAATGTTCCTGCGTTTATTTGAATTGTGTTTAATAATGTCTTTTCCTTTGACCTTGGTCGAAAATCAAGAGGGGAATAAGTATGAAATGCACAAGGGCTTAACGTCACTGTGAAAATGACTACTCTTTCAATTGCTAGGACATTATCTGACCAGGCGATCATCTAATGACTCGTTAACCTGTGTGTGTGAGCTTTTAATGGCTGGGTTTTTTAATACCCAAACTGCCCTCCTTAGGCGTGGGAGGCAAAAGGTCTCTGTTTCATTGGGAAACCCTGCTGCATCCTTTTTAATGTAGAAAGCCAATCATCTTTTATATCTGTTGCTTTTGCTTTTTTTTATTAGAAGATGCCATGAGGGGTCCAGTAGTTTTATCAGAGATTCCTCTCTGTGTTAGATTTTTGGCTGAGAGGTAAAAAGATAAAGACAAATTTGTCCAATACCTCCTTTATTTCCCCATTAAAGCTAAAAGAACTTAGTTAGAATCCTGATTTTTCGATCTCAGATGCTATTTTTCAATCAAACGCCGGCAAAAATGATTGCTGATGGGATCTAAGATCATTGCTCTTGTAAGTAGGGTTTTCACTAGTTTACAAGCTATGAAGAAAATGGGATGTGGAAAAAACATATAATTTTACCATTTAATTAGGGCAAATTTAACATTACTCGGGCCTGAAGGAAATTTAGAGGCTTGAAGAATTAGTATCATGCTGGTAAAAATGATAGCAGAAGAAAATCTCAGTAGCTTGTGTCCCATAATAGGAATGATTCGCTTCCTTCTTTAGTCTGGTAGAAATGTCATTATGAGTCCAGCAAATTTAACTAAAGAGATGGATTTTTGTGAGACAGGGAAATAATGCACGCTATGTGGAAGCCTCAGAAATTCAAGGCCATATACTTACTGGCTACTCTGTACGTTCTGACGCTGACACTTCCTTCAGCAGCGGCAGTATATTGGGCATTCGGTGACATGCTTCTCAATCACTCCAATGCCTTTTCTCTTCTCCCAAGATCTCCCTGCAGGGACATGGCTGTCATTTTAATGCTCATCCACCAGGCATGCACATACATTTTGCTTATACTTGTATTCATACATACATACACTCATAAATAAATAACTAGTATTTCCCCCCCTGTGTTTGCAGTTTATAACATTTGGGTTTGCATGCACACCGCTATACTTCGTGTGGGAGAAAGCAATAGGGATGCATGAATGCAAAAGCTTGTGCAAGAGGGCTGCAGCCAGATTGCCCGTGGTCATTCCCATTTGGTTTTTAGCGATCATCTTCCCATTTTTTGGACCCATCAATTCCACTGTTGGATCACTCCTGGTTAGCTTCACAGTCTATATCATCCCTGCCCTAGCCCACATGTTCACTTTCAAATCATCCGCAGCAAGAGAGGTACTCTCTACCTTCTTTACATTCTGCCAAGTAGTTCTACTTTACTATCTATCGCATCGATTCGTACTAAACCTAAACGTGGAGAATGCCCAGCTTTTGGCAGACACGATAAGATAGAGTTTGACTGAACAGCATCAGCGAAAGAATTAAAACTCATTAACTAATGTCGACCAAAAAAATCATTAATCAGGGCCAACGGCGATGGTAGCGAGCGGTCACATTCTAGCAGACCAGACCCGGACCTTTCTCCTAGACAGATAATGATACAAATAGGGCCATACTGTACAAGCCATTTCATACCATGATACTAGACATTTAAGCCATTCGATGATATGATATAACTGGCCTGCATAAAGCAACGAGATATGCGCTGCACCAACGAGGCAGAGTATCTAGTCGTACCTGGTTCTTCCTATCATGCTTGTATTCTATTAAATTGTCTTGTCTTGATGGACCTTTTATAAGCCGTACAGTTACACGTACAAATAGACACCGTATGTGGGACCCTGAGTACCCAAGAACAGGAAGTTTCTGTGCAAGCCTTTATGATACGAATCATTAGTGACCCAGTATTGCAATTTGGCCATCGTGTGACTTTGTGTTCTTGTGATTGCAGAATGCAGTGGAGCAACCACCAAAGTTCATGGGGAGATGGGTAGGGACATACATGATGAATTCATTTGTGGTAGTGTGGGTTCTGATTGTTGGGTTTGGATTTGGTGGGTGGGCTAGCGTTACAAATTTCGTACACCAAATTGATACTTTTGGGCTCTTCACCAAGTGTTACCAATGCCCACCTCCAACAATGCCGCCACCATTGCCGCACTTAAATGCCACAGCAGCTCCTCCACCTCTCCACCACCCACTCAACCATACTCGCAGCCCTTGATTTTAGCCCCTTCGAAAACTGCTAACTCCAAAGCTCTCATAGCCATCTGAATTCCTCAGGCCTTTCCATCTTAATCAGCTTGCTTGGTAGACCATGGACAGAGATGGTAAAAACAATATCACAACGTGGTTGCCTAGTCAAAATTGTCATGTACTCATAAACATACAAGCTCCATCCTATTTTTATCATAATTATCTGTCTTCACTCTGCTTTAGAGAGTTGTTATGTGTTCCAAGAGAAAAAATAGTTTGTATGAAATTCTTGAATGTGTACTTCTAGCTATGAGATGCCGAAATGTTTAGCACCTCGCTTAGTCCAAGAATCTACTTTACGCCTACGCCGTTCTCCTTTTGCACGTCATTCTACAAGAAATAAATGGATTGTGTTGGATAAATATAATATCTAAGATATAATAAAGTCACTTCTTGAGTCTTTGATTCATGCTTTCTAATTAAAACCTCGACTAGTTTTCACCCACCAAATCCAAATATATGAAGTCGGAGACCACAACACTATGGGTGGAAAAGTGATGTCGATGTTGAGAGATTGCTATTCTCATCCGTATTCTTCTTGAAAGACCCTTTTAAAATACAAATTTCATCCTTGTATTTCAGGGTTTCTTCAATAAGACCCTTCCTGGAGTTTATAAGTTGTCTGCATTCTTACCGTCACTTTTTTTCTATTTCACTCGAGATCCACCTCTGTATACCGTCACTGGAACTAAACAATCCAGTATGAATATTTAAATCCTGATTAAAAACAAATCACTCAATCAGCCCATCAGGTGAGAGTTTAACAGAACATGCTTCTTCAGCTTTTCATCTCATAGCCTCAAACCCTCTGCTTATTCCCCCCTGGAACAAGACACGGGGGTGCTTAGATCGATCGAGAAAATGATATGTCAAGCAACAAAGTCGCGACCTTGTTACTTTCTACGCAAGCTCACTCCACGATTATAGCAGGCGACTTGACTTGGTGATAAAATGCCAACCAGACAAGTCCCTGGGGATTAAAAAGAAGAGAAAGATGGATAAATGACGCCAGGATCGAAGGCTGCTGTTGCTCGGTTTTTTGAGTGAATAAGGCTGGTAGAAGTAGCTAGATCCCCATGTAGTGTGTGATGTGGGAATCTAATCATAATCTGCCATCTGTTTATAAAGCTTATAATATGACAGTCACCAAGTTGCCTCTGGTGACAGACCTTGATCCCTTTATAAGAGCATGCGACCCCATGAAAGACAAAGCTTCGTGTCTTTTCTGTAAAGATTGGTTAGGTTCTTACACGGTTTCCTCCTTTATTCGAAAGACAAGAAGACAATAATGTACGTGAGGGAGACACAAGCTCTTTGGTTTAGTTTTTGCCTGTGAAGTGATTTCTAAATCCAGCCATATTTAGTTTAATTATCGAGTTAAAATGTGTCTTTTGGCCCTCAAATTTAATTTTTTTTTTCAAATCATATTTTGCATTAACAATATCCACCAAAACATCTTTTTCATAATAACTTATGCTATAATATCTTTTATTTTTTATAAGTTTTTTTATTTAATTACTATTTTATATGCTTGTTATGAACGTTAAAATATATGAAAAATATTTTTTTCTTTTTCATAGTAAAACTTGGTTAATTTAGTTGTTAGCTACTCCATCTAACTTCTTTCTTCATCCACTGCCCGAGGCAAGGCAAACACGAGATTAGAAGTTCAGAAAAGCAGCTGATTATTGAATTGTTTGGAACAGAAATTGATCGGCCATCAAGGGTTCTACGAAAAAATTCACGCGGTCTTGTTGGGCTTGTGGAAATTCAAAGCCCGGTCTTCATAGCCTAAAAGCCCAAGCTTGATCAAAATTATTGCAACTGTCAACCACGAAAATTGTTGGGTCGATATGCTTCGTGCGATCACATCCGGGTCAATTCAGACCATGATACGATGTCATTTTATATTTTGTTTTAAATAATGTTGTTTTACCGCAAAATTAAATCAATCGTGAGTTAGAGTGTTTATTTTTGTATTTAAAAATGAAAAAGAAAAGCAAGATTATTTTTTATTTTTTTATCTCTTCAAATTAAAAAAAAAATGATATTTCCATATGGTTTTGATGTGTTGATAATTCGAGGCCGAGTAAATGCTAACTAAGCTCCCTAGGTATCAGGGGTTCGGTAGTAATCAAGCGTCTCTAATTTGATTTTTTTTTTTTCTGGTGGCAATTCATATATTCTGAGGTGCATGCTGGGTAGTATATCTGTCTTGGCGAAGAAGAAAACACACCTCGAGAATGTCTAAGCAAAGGAAACAGCCGGCCCGCTAAACCCAGAAACTCCATCTCTCAAGGTAAGAATAGATCGGCGGTCTGGGAGGCAAATGCCACCATGGCAGTTATACTCTCCGTATTACATGTTGTTGGGCTCATGGAAACCCCGTTCTCAAGATCTAAAAGCCCGGTAGAGGATTTGAAGACCCAAATTAGGCCCACCAAAATCACAACATCGACTTGTTCCCAAATATCACCAAGCTCAACAAAGGGAACTACTTGGGCCCACTTGAAGTTAAAGTGAAAAATTCAAATGAAAACGATACAAGAACCAAAAATAAAACTAAAATTCAAAACTCCAATTCAAGTATAAGACCAAAACTCTACGAAAAGCAAAAATCTCTGGGTATGCAAGGTTAGTAATTGACAGCCTCAGCAAATGTTCGTAGTTGTCTTTAGCATGTTCAGCATATGGAAGATGCTTCCACATGCCACTCAAGATTGGTCAGCACATTTATTTCACGACCAAGAGCCTGTGTATTTTGGTCCCCATTCATCTGATTTTTCATCATTATAAGGAAAACCAAAATAAGCACAGCAGTTGATGAGCAAATGCCACCACCAACCTCTCTGAACTGGTTCCCATTATAATAAATACCATGTCAATCAAGGCAGCCGTTTTTCGAATCCAAACATGGCATGTGATTTGTGCGAATTTATTTCACCAGCAGGGAAAACCCAGGTTGCCATTTCTCAGGTGGATTTGAAGGTTGGTTCGTTCTTCTCGCCATGAAACATCCCTGTGGGCCAGGACAGCAATGCCTCTGCATCCCGTCGTCAATGCCACGAACGTAATCTAATTAAGCATCATGTCTACGATTAACTGCTAATCAAAGGAGTAAGTAGGATCTTAAAACGAGTGGACCACCATTGGAACTACTAAACAGGGAGCTCCCATAATTAGTGAGACTTTAAGCTTTGCATTATTCGAGAGCTGTACGCACTGATGTTGTTCATCCTTTCCCGGGGAGAGAGAGGGAGTTGGCTAATTAGGCCCCCCTTCAAATCTGCAATTTGCCCCCACATGACCAGTTAAAGAGCCAGTAAAAATCGAAGAACATTAAAAGTGGATCATTAAAGAATACATTTCCCTTCCATGGCGCTCGACTCTTGAGAGTCGAAAAAGCAATTTCTCGAGCAAGATACAAAAGTCAAGAAGCATCACATTCTGAAAATAAAATAAAGTGCAAGATGGCTCGGAGGCAATGAATCAAACCAGCATGTATATTCATATATATTGTGTATAAACACTTTAGAAAAACAGTGAGAGATTACAACTCAGAAAAAGATAATTATTTCCTTCGCCGAGATCCAACCCCTCTCTACTGCCCCCTACTACTTAAGACCTATCACCATCATACCGATTTGAAACCTTCTAACACGACTTGAAACCAAACAGACAGACAATCACCACCATTAAAAACCTTAAAACAACAATCAAGACACTTGGATAGAGCAAGGAACCCATTAAGCCCGGACACTAGAATGAGTCACCGAGAAAAGACCACCTAAAAGACAACACCACTAAATGCAAAAGCAAAGGTAAAAGAGGTGGAAACAAATTAGTAAAAAACAAAGACTTGATGAAAACCAAGTCTCCTTTTTACTATTTCCACTCCATACCCTAAAATCAACGTCCACTATTAGGACACTCCCTAGCAAAATGGCCAGTCCCGCCACAGTTGTAGCACCCTCCACCTCCTCCTCCTCCGCTTCCACCACCATACCTTCCGCCTCCTCCTCCTCCGCCGCCTCCTTGTGGACAGTCCCTGGCCATATGCCCTGACTCCCCACAACTATAACACCCCCCGCCGCCTCCGCCTCCATACCCACCGCCACCACTCCCCCCGTAACCTCCACCGCCACCACCTCTACGACCGCCACCATACCCTCCACCCCCGTAACCTCCACCTCCACCCCCGTAGCCTCCACCCCCTCCGTACCCACCACCACCACGGCCTCCGCGTCCGCCGCCTCCACCTCCATACCCACCACCACCGTATCCACCGCTGGATCGGATGCCTTGAACCGGGTTTCCACCGGGAGCAGTGACATTAGCAGCCTTGGTACGGCCATCGTCAGAGTTTTCAATCTCAAACTCAACCTCTTCGCCGTCTCCGAGGCTGCGATACCCTTCAGATTTGATGGACGATTGGTGAACAAATAGATCATCACCGCCGTCATCTGGGGTTATGAAACCAAACCCTTTTTGGTCACTGAACCATTTCACCTTCCCTGTTTGCCTCTGATCGCCCATGGTGTTTTCTTGAAAACGAAAACCCTAATCTTGAAAGAGAAACAAGAAAGGGTGTGTGGTTTTTATTGGTGTAGGTTTAGGCTTATTTATACAAGCGGGGATGCGAGTGACACGTCGGATTCTTGTTTGGGGAATGACAAAGAGACGGCTGGTAGAGGAGATCAAGTGGTTAGGGATTTTTGGGCTGATGGATTTGTGGCCGCTTGATTAGCAATAAGAAGAAGAATTTGTAGGGCTAAGCTGGGAGTGATGAGATTATTTATTAGAGGATTCTCTGTTAATTTGTGTCAAATGTATTTGTTAACTTGTATTTATTGGGTAGTTTAGGTAGGGCTTAGAGTTCATAGCTTAAAAATTAGTTTTGTATACCGAGGTTTTGTTTAGATAAGTACCTTGTTACTAAATTACTGAGATAACAAATGAGTGATCTATTCAGCCTAATCTATTAATCCTGTGAAAGATCATATCGTTTTGATTTTTAATATTTTTAAAATAAATCTTTGATTTTGATAAGGTTAAATGTTACAGTATTAACATATTCAAAGTTAATTTGTCAGGTAATTAATTGTTTGCATGGATTATGAAACATGTTTGTCACTCCTCGCTAGGAGTTTTGCTTGAAAATGAGGCTTAGGGTATTAGATTGTTGGGCCAACTTAAGTTTTCGAGTTAACTCAGAGTTTATTAGTTTTTTTTTCTGGTTTAATCCTCGTTTTTTTTTGTTTTCAATATGTTAAAGCTATCTGTCGACTCTACAGTTAAAAAATCTTACATGCCCTGTAATAAATGTTTGTCCACGCTCTTTTTTTCAAGTCATTTCATGTGATTTTGTTTTCATGGTTTAATCTCTTAACATCTGATATGTAAAGGATCCGACCACGTGAGATCTCGATGTCTCGCATTAGTTTTCTAATAATTTGAATATACGTAGCCTTGTGTAGTCTTTTTTTTATCATAATATATGTACATTGATCTCTATTATAAATTGATTAAACATGGTTGGGTAAATAAAACATGTTGTATTAAATATCTTGATTTCTCTTTTATTTTCTCCACTTATGTTTTTATTTATTTACACAATAGTCCATGATTCACTTAATTGGACGTCTGTGTAAGTTTTTTAAAAAAAAATACATAGAAAAATACGATGAAAAGCTATTTAAGCTTGTTTTTTTTCATATTATACTGGTGTCTCTAATTTAATCTTTATTGATGTGATTTTTTTCTTAGTTCTTTTTATAAAAGTTTGATTTGTTTTTAATTCCACCTTTGATATCCAAATTATATGCTAGCCTATTGGCTTGACCTTGTAATTTTATTTTTTATAGTTTTCATTTTTATAATTTTTCAAAGTTTTTTATAAATTATTAAGTCTGCATTTCACTTTTCTATTATCATTTTTGTTTATTTATTCCTTTTTAAAACAATGATTGTTTTATAATTACACTGGATATATTAAAATTATGAGGTGATTGACATGATTTTTTTGTAATCTCTTGTATATATATTAAATTTAATCATTGAGATAAAAGATATTTATCTATTGTAATATTTTTAATACATGCACTCTTGCCCAGTATATTTATTTATTTATTTAATAAATTTGACACGTGTTATATTTTAATATCAAAATAATTTTTAAAAACAATATTAATATATAACCAAGTAAATCATCGATGTTGTGATGTTAAGAATCTTGATATACACTCGTTTTTATTTTTCTTGTTTAGTAAAAAATTACAAAGCAAAAATAGTTTTGTTGAGTTTATTTTTGGTCTTTTTTCAATTAATTTTTTTTAACCTTTTCCCTTGCATTGTAAAAATAAAATAAATATAATTTAATAGAAAACCATGTTATTGAACTTTATAAGATCCAATAACATGCTTGCAAGTTTGACTATTTGACTCGACTAACAAATCTGGTGAATTGATTTTTTTTTCTATTTTTTAATTGTCTTTTTGACATCTTAATCATGGATTGATGTTGGATCTTACATTCATTCATTTTGTTATTACATGATTAAATAAAAAAATAATATTGAAAAAAACTCAATCTTAATCTTGCTAGAGTTTAATTTATGATTTACAAGTTTAACATACTAGCTCGGGTTGCCCGTTCATTGGTCCGACAAGTTCAATATATATATATATATATATATATATATATATATATAAGGAAAAAAAAGCTCTTGGAAAATTATATTTGATTTTAACCCCACTATTGAACCTGTTTTAAAGAGTCTATTTTAAACTTTTATGATATAAAAGTTTAAAATAGACTCTTTAAAACAGGTTCAGTAAACTCTAGTGGGGTTAAAATCAAATATAATTTTCCAAGAGCTTTTTTTTCTCTTATAATTTATAATAATTACAAAGCAAAAATAGTTTTGTTGATTTTATTTTTTGTCTTTTTTCAATTAATTGTTTTTAACCTTTTCCCTTGCATTGTAAAAATAAAATAAATATAATTTAATAGAAAACCATGCTATTGAACTTTATAAGATCCAATAACATGCTTGCAAGTTTGACTATTTGACCCGACTAACAAATCTGGTGAATTGAATTTTTTTTTCTATTTTTTAATTGTCTTTTTGACATCTTAATCATGGATTGATGCTGGATCTTACATCCATTCATTTTGTTATTACATGGTTAAATAAAAAAATAATATTGAAAAAAACTCAATCTTAATCTGGATAGAGTTTAATTTATGATTTATAAGTTTAACATACTAGCTCGGGTTGCCCTTTCATTGGTCCGACAAGCGCGCGTGCACACACACACACACACACATATATGATGCTGTCATTAGCATTTCCTGGCCTAATCACTATAGTGGCGGTGGGATTTTGTGTCGAGGTGCGGGGGAGAGTTGAATGGTGGAAGACTCGTCAAAGACAGTCAGTTGACAGTCAAGGGTAGGAGTTGGACTCATCAACGAGCACTCGTCCTTCTCTTCAACAAGGTAAGCTTCAAACATCATCATGTGGGAATGAAACAAGTGATTTATCATTTTTACTGCTCAATATTGATTTATTTTATTTTATTTTATTAATATTGATATCTTTATCATTTATAAGCACATCGAACTAATCCATAAATTATAAAATTAATAATCCTATAATCCTATAAATCTTTAATAATTTGAAAATTTGTGTAATCTGAACTAATGATATCTAGAGAAGACCTATAATTTGATTTAGCTACACGCTCTCGTAATCAAGGAGGTGTTTGGGAGTGTATATGAAAAAATTAAAAAATTTTATTTTTATATTTTATTTAAAATTAAATTTTTTTAATTTTTTTATATCATTTTAATATTATTTTAAAATAAAAAATATTTTAAAAAACAACCACACCCATAATCAGTCTAAAACCATGCATCCAGTCTTTCCCTTATAGAATTATCCAGTGATCAACTATTTCCCCTATAGAATTAAAGATGATAAAGGTTATAGCCTTTCTTTTTTACCTTGGACCAACCTAATAGTGTTTTTTTTGCCTTTTTTGCTGTAGCAAATCCCCACTCATTGTCATTATTATAGCGATGAACAGGCACTGCAAAAATCTGAGGGCTATAGATTTTAAAAGACTGAGAGCCAGATATTTGCCTGTAAATTTCAAACCTTATCCAGGACCAGGACAGAGAGTGGTCAAGGTGTACTGTTTCAGAGAGCCAGGCTGGGCAGCAGAGGACCAAAAAGTTGTCAAAAACAACCTTTTCCTTTGCACTGAAAATAAAGGGCTCTCCCGTTTCCAACCATGCTTGTTCTTTTTTTTAAAGTGATTTTGTTGTTTTTTTAAGTATTTTTTTAGAAATTTATTAGAATTATATATTTTTAAATATTATTAATTACATAAAACCCCTGTAAAAATATACAAAAAAAATTAATATATATATATATATATATATATTTTGAAATCTAAACGCAATTCAAAGCAGGCATGTGAGTGGTCGTGTACTGTCTGGCTCATGGTCTTTTGCAGTGAAAAAGATGGCACTTTGCCACACAGGCGTCATGGATAAAAAAAAGGAGAAAAAAACTAGCCAATCATTTTATAGCAAACTTTTTTTTTATAGAAAAAATAACCTTCGTGTTTAAAAATCATAATTTATATTCTTAAATCTCGATTAATATGATTAAATAATCAATCTTATTTGATTATATATAACAAATAATCCCAAGTCATGTTAAATAACATGTTCTCTTGGTTAAAAATTTGAGATTAGCAACCCATCTAGTTCACGAGTAAAATTATGTTTAATATGATTTTTGCAAGTTAATTTAAAAAAAAATTGACTGTGGAAAATTTATTAATATATTTTATTAAAAATAATGTTTTATTTAAATTTTAAATGCAAAACTTTTGACTAGTGAGATCTAACTTCTATTGCATTATATATAGTTTCAAGATTGTTATGGAAAAATAATTTTAAATTTATCACTAGGAGTTAAGAGTTATTTTCCAGGTTACGCCAAGAATACGCTAAATGTGTATCTCGAACCTAAAATCATAGAAAGAATATATTTTTTAATTTTAAATTCTTATCAATAGATCACTTTTCAAGCTTGAACGTTGTATTTTTAATCTGGATGGTAATCAATTCCACACCAATGGTATCTAGTAAAAAAAAAAAAAACAGGATAAAATGTGTTGATAAGTAAGGAAATTATACGAAGAGTTGTAAGGAAATTATACGCTGATAAGTAAGGAAATTATACGAAGAGTTGTCAGATTTTAATGGTTTTTTAGAGTGTTATTTATTTAAAAATATATTAAAACATTTTATATTTTTAAAAAAATATTTTTGATATTAATATATCAAAATAATTTAAAAATATATAAAAAATAATTCGAAGAAAGAAAGAAAAATTCTTGAAATATAAAAATAAACTGGCTAAAAATTTATTATTATTACTTGCCATGGACGGTGAAACATTAGTATTTGGCGACATTGAATTAAGAGTTTCCCAGATAAACTCACCAGCCCCACATCTAGCTTTGCTTCCACGCAGTCCCAAGTCATAAAATATTTCAATCAATTGGCATGGTCACGATTTGTCCTCTCATTGGCCACCCTCAATTCCTTTTCTTCTTTTCCTTTGCCTTTTATTTTTTCAAAAAAAAAGGTGTCAGCCAGGTTTGTCAACAGATCGGATCTTGATCAGAATTTGATCGGAATCTGATGTAGCTAAATGGATATGGTATATATTTTTTTTAATCTGATCATGGTTACAGCCCGAATCCACTCACTCGTTTACTATATTGGTCAATTTTTTTTTATTCTATTCCATTTAAAAACCTGTATGAAATTTATATTTATATATTTTTTAATGAATATAATACTATGAAAACATAAAAAAGTAAATATAAAAAATAAGAAGGAAACGTGGCATATATTTGAAAAAAAAAAAGAATTTAAATGATAAATCCAATAGATATTTAAATCCAATCCGAACCTGTTAGATTCGAATTAAAAATTGAAAAAACCCATTTTGAATATATAAGATCGAATTCAATCCGTTTTGTTAAACAAATCGAATCCAAATCTGCTGTCTTCCAAATCGAACACGACCCGTTGACACAGCCATGGTTTTCAATGGTTGCGATGAACAATTATTCCTGTCTGGAAACGTGATTAAAAATATATTAAAATATTAATTTTTTAAAAATTATTTTCAATATTAAACCATCAAAATAATTTAAAATAAAAATAAAATCAATTTAAAATACAAAATAGAAATATTTTTATAACGGAACACCAAACGGACACTAATATCCCGGTTCCAATTACAAGACACTGCAAGTATAAAAAGATGCTGCAACGAAGGACTTCCTGTACAATACATGAGATTGCAGTATGAAATATTGTTTAAATTATTTTTTATTTGAAAATATATTTAAATTAATATAATAAAACAAAAAATATAAAAAATCATTTTTTTTTTATATAATAAACATCCATCCTAGAAGTAGAACAGGACTCTTGGCATAGTATAAGCTTGAGATTAAAATTTTTATTTTGTCATTATGTCAGTTTATATTTTATAATTGTTAATATAATAATTATTAAAAAATTATATGATTATTAATTTTATAATCTATAAAATTAGTTAAAATACAAGTAATCCTGGACTGAATAACCACGCTAGTGAAAAGGAGAGGGTATTAAAACATGAAATAATTAGACGCAGCTAATTATACGTGAATTAAAAACCACAAGTGCATGACTCTCAAGGAAAGCAAAGTAAATTCTAATAACAGTGGCTGGAAAAGTAGCCTGATGCCACTGTAAAGGACCTCGAAGCAAATTTTACTAGCATTCATAATGGATTTTGACTTCAATATTAAAATAAATAAATAAAATAATGGACTTTGACTAAGCCAAAGGGAAAAAGAAAAAAAACAATTCTTTACTTGTGTTATGAGTGGCTTTTCAATGAGCTGAAAATGAAGTGTATGCCAACCAATATTCTGCCGGTGGTTTTAATATTGGAGCCTGTGCTCAGAGCAGCTTTCCTTTCTTTTTTTTCATTATAGCCTTTCCTTCTTCTTTTTAAATGAACCACTGTCTAAGAAATTAAAATTATTTTTAATAATAATAATAATAATAATAATAATAATAATAATAATATATCGAGTTATTCGGATCACCCATAAATTGACCAAATAACTCTGCAACACCAACTCTTTTCCAAATCAATTATTTAGCGAGGTCAAACAACAAAGATATAAAAAAGGGCTATCAACTACACTTGTTCATGGGCCGGCCTTTGAGCAATTATGTTATGAATCAAAACTCAAACCTTGGCCAGCCCATGGATAGTTCTATGACCCGTTAACCTTGTGGCTGCATTTCATTTCTATTTTAAGGATGGGCACGTGGAGAACGGGTGGTCTTCGTCGATATTATCGTTAATAAGTGATAATTCTTGTATAATCACGAGTATTTATAGTTTTTTTTAGTGAATGTCCAGGACTGTGATTACTTCTATTTTTTTTTGTTGTATTTTAAAAATATATTTTATTTGAAAAAATATTAAATTAATTTTTTTTTAATGATTTTAACATACTAATATTAAGAAAGTTAATAAAAAACAAAAGTATTGTATTATATTTTCAGAAAAAACCTATTTTTGAAAAATATTTTTGATCTTAAGTGGAAAAAAGTCAAATTTCCCTTACAACTCCATTCGATCATCCCTCCCTAGCTACAATCTATCTTCCGAAATCAACTCAAGTGCTAAACAAATCAAAAGTAGAGTTGGTAACACACCTGCAAGTGATGTGGCCCAGCGGTTGAAGAAGCGTCCCCTCCTTCACCTCGGATCTAGGTTCGAGTTCCCAGTGGGAGTAGGAGCTTGAGGGGTCCTCCTCTCTTGTTCCTAGTCCATCCTTGCGTTGTATGCCTGTTATTCCCGTGATGTCTTAATTGTTCATTAAATTTGCAGGATGTTCAGTGGATTCGAGGAATAATTAAGATGCACATAAGCTGACCCGAACACTTAGTTATAAAAAAAAAAAAAAAAAGAGTAGAGGTGGTCCAATCTCATGGATTGACTAGGTAGTGTCCTGTCATTGTCACAATATATTATTAAGTATTAAACATTCCATCAAACTTGAACTGCCTCTATCTAACGACATCGTACAGGGTACTCCCGTTGAATTTGCTTGTAATGAATCCTTCATGTTTTGTTACATCGTAATGATTAACTTTGACATTTACCATAACAAATGTCATTTAACATCGGAGACTTGTTTCGTTCTGTAGGAACATGGAAACACAGAACAAAATGGAAAACAAGGTATTCAGTAGATGATGATAAGAAGATGTTGGTCAACGATTGAGATAGAATGCATTCCACAGGCATCTAATCAGGTACCTTCCCAAGCAATTTGTTGCCACAGCCATAATGATAACATGAATACTAATTTATGTACAATGTAAGAGAACGAAAATAAGAAAAAGATAAAGAATTTCACCATATTTCATGAAATAATTATTGAGTTAATGGAATCCTCTTGACTGTTACAATTCCAATCTACTCTTTGCTTCCGGCAACAAAGATTCGATTTCAGGCTCTTCGATTTCAGTCTTCATTTGCAAGAATCTCACTGTCAGGGCAATGCCAATGAATCATAGAAGAATCAAAGAGGGAATTTGTTCACCGAAGTTAACAAGTTGAATTAGGTGTTTGGCACCTCATGCAGTAATAGTGTATCTTTGGAGTGAGTCACGCAGAGGAAATTATCTGACGACGCGAGCTCGTTCAAGGAAATTGCTGCCTCCTTAGTAACCTCAGGTTCGCTTTCATCCAATAGCTTCACCAATGGCCCAATCATCCTAGTTTCTGTTTGCTCTAAAAGTCCTCGTCAAGTTGCCAATAGCTTAAACGCATGGTGTGAGGAGGTCCAATTCTGCTTTCTCAACTATTTTTAGAATTGGTCGACCAGCTGTTTTGGCCGCAGGGGGTGTAGGTTTGAACGAAGAGCGTCTCAAATCAGGATTCTTGTTCAGCTACCGCTGTGGTTTCCATCAAAGTCATTGCTGAATAGGAATGAACTTCTTCGTGACCTTTCATTAACAGAACTTCTCCTCGCTTGTAGCCAAAGTGATGTTGCTGCCATTGCCTTCATCTGCGTTTTTGTAGCAGAATCTTCAAATTCCCTTCCTTTTATGCTAGCTAGTCCGTGGTACGAGAGTCAAGTAATGTAATGGAAGTTGGCCGTTAAACTTCAACCGTCACTTCCTAACCGAATATACGAGCTCCAGATGAACTAGAATCAACTCATAACATAAACTCAAAGACGCCATAAAAGCACATTTAACGCGATTCATCAGGCTGTTCAGAGTCTCAGGCTTTCGATTAAACTAGGATTCAATGGACCACAGCTAGTGCACAAGCTAGCAGAGAGGTTCAAGCATAGGACATACCTCATAATTTTCTCTCCGAGACCTAGATCGTAGCAGGTTTTGGCTACATACGTTGTTTTTCTTAACTGAGCCAGTGATCTGGCCCACAACTTTGCTTGGCACTGTTTACCGACATGGAAGAATAGGCTCTTGCTAGAGTCCAGACTGATTCATTTATCACGAGTTAACGATAAAATCATCTCTCCAACAATTCAAGGCAGCAATTAATATCAACGGATGCAAACGGGGCACTTTTCATAACTGGTATGACATTGTTGAGCTTTCTATATCAGAAAGAAAAACCCTTAGAAAGCAGCTGGCAGTAGAGTTGCAATTTCTTCTTTTTCAGGCAAAACTGTATTGCAAGAGTGTAATGGCACCATGCATGTCAAGGAATCAAAACCCGGCTGTTCTTTTATGGACTATTCAAGATGATCATGAACAAGAGCCACATGTCTGAAATTCTTGAGCACCCTATTGGGTTGAGGGTCTCTCAAATTATTGCAGGTTCGATGCCATGTGTGGGGCATGCAGAAAATGGCTAACTGGTTGCTACAGCAAAGAAAGATGATAAGGATATGGCTGGAAATTAATATTTCAAGTTTCTTACATCTCCAATTTCAGGCCTGCGGACCTTTTCTCTGCTCGTTCCCATCAAGCATCCTATGCAAACTGACAATGAAGATTCCAAAAAGTTAAAAGAAAAACAATCATCAATGATGGATCTCTTTTAAACGTGGATCACGCAGTGGTTAAAGACCATCTTCATGCATGAATGGACTCGACGTGCACCAGCAAATCAGGCTGGTGCATAGGCAATGAAAGATTGATTTAAGGTTCATCTGGAGGTTTAAAAGACCATAAGATCAAATTTAATTCATTGAAAAAAAGCTATCGAATACACAACTGCTCTATACAAGGCAAGTATTTGTAATTTTTAACTCAGAAAATTATCGCGACTTCATCGTTAATCTCTTGAAGAAGAAGAATGCTAAATGGGCTCGGGAGTTTTTGAACTCATTTCATTGAGCAGGTAGGGTTCTTTCGGAAATCGGAACTAGGCGATCAATCCCACCTATCATTCCAACCCTTCTACTGATGAATTTCTGAGGAGATGAAATCATGAAGCAGACCTTCAAATCTCTTGCAAACTCAGGTTTACAGCTTGCAGTGTGGATTGGGCCTTTGTATGTGTGAAACTACTATCTAATTAACCATTGCAGGCTTTGTAGTAATGGGCTCCTGTAACACTCCTTTTCTATATTGTCATACTAACAATTATTTAATTTTAACTATTTTTTTTTTAAATCTTATTTTTGAAAATAATAAAATATACTGGTTTCTCAGCTACGTTGTAAAATGTGCATGAATCCACGTTAATAAATAAAGATAATAAAACAAAAATGGATGATTACATACAGAATAAGCTACGTGTCCTGCAAAAATAACTAGCCAATCATTTTATAGCTATTTGTCCTAGGAAACAATCTGCATTAATCTGCAATGATGAAAACTCACGATATAACTCTTCCTTTAATGTGTACAAGCTTCTTGGACATGTGTTTTTGTTGCTGTCAGAATTAATTCTTTAAAAAATATAAAAAATTATTAAAGATGATAGAATTTTTTTATAGTATTATATATATATGGGTATATGGGTAAAATAATCAACCTTGATAGAATTTATGTTAAATAAATTAATAATAAGATATTTTTTGTGATTAATACCAATTTTAAGTAATACAGTAAAAAAAGAATAAAATAAAAAATTTAAGACAGGAATGAAAAATTAAAGAAATTATAACCAAACTAAAAATTAAAATTCATAAGGGCCAAAATAAAAAAATATAATTAATTTTGATTTAATGATAAAATTGAATAAATCAAAACCTCAATACCGAAACACTTATAGGAATGAAAAATAAACCAAAAATTAAAATAATAAGGGTTGTAGTGAAACATGACAACAAACAATAAATTATCTAAATTAGAATTTTCATTGTTGTTATCATGATTGAATACAAAACAAAAATAAATATTAATAACATAAAAATGTATTACTTGATTCGAAGAACAAATAAAAATAATTAAAGAGCCAAATTAAAGGACAAAAAAAAAATAGTATTATCATCATCATCTCGAATATAATTGTTATAATCGTTTGGATTCTAGTAAAATTTATTATCATTAGTATTTTTAATATTATTTTATGAGTTGTTGTTATTATTATTATTATTATCATTATTGTCATAACTGAAATCATTAACATCATAAGTATTATAAGTATTATAATAAATTATTGTGGTTACCATCATCATTTTTATTATTTAAATAATAAAAATTATTAAATCATCATGGAAAAAAACTATAACAAAAAATAAGCAAGGAAATAATTATAAAAAATAATCACTAAGATTATTATTATTATTACTATTATTATTATTATGATCATCTAAACAATAAAAATCATTAAATATCTTGAAGGATAAAATAAAAAAAAAAACCAAAAATTTTAACAAAAGAGAAAACAAAAACAACTAAAATAAAGACAAAACCAAAATAAATATTATTAGCATAAAAAATTTATTTGATTTGAAGAAAAAAATTAAAAAAAGAAGAACAAAGGAAAAAAAATATATCAATTTTAAAATGATTATTAATATAAATTGATTTTTTTTATGACTAATTTGGATAAAAATCAAAAATCAAAACTTAAACAAAAATCCAACATCCAAAATTAAAGATTTATCATTTTATCCATATTTATAGTATTATGGAAAAAATTTCACTCTTAATTTTTTTTATATATATTTAAAAAAAAATGATTCTGAATATATATATATATATATATATATATATATATATATATATATATTTATATAAAAAAAACCACTATCATCATGAATATAATTGTTATAATCGTTTGAATTCTATTAAAATTTGTTATCATTGATATTTGTAATATTATTTTATTAGTTATTGCAAATTATAACCATTGTTATTATTGTCATAATTATAATAATTAATATCATAAGTATTACAATTATTATAATAAATTATCGTGGTTACCATCATTATCATTACTATTATTATTTAAACAATATAAAATTACTATGAAAAAAACCTATAACAGAAAAGTAAACAAGGAAATAATTATAAAAAAAACAATCACAAAGATTATTATTATTATTATTATTATTATCATTATCATCATCATTATCATCTAAATAATAAAAATCATTAAATTATCTTGAAGGATAAAATAAAAAAAACCCAAAAATTTTAATAAAAGAGCAAACAAAAACAATCAAAATAAAAATAAATATTATTAGCATAAAAAGATCATTTAATTCAAAGAATAAATTAAAAAAGAAGAACAAAGAGAAAAAAAATTAATTTTTAAATGATTATCAATATAAATTAATTTTTTATGACTAAATTGAATAATAGATAAATAAATAAAATGATAAAAATTAAAAACCAAAACTTACACAAAAATCCAAAATAAAAAAATAAAAATTTATCATTTTATCGATATTTATAGCATCATGGAAAAAAATTTACTCTTAATTTTATATATATATATATATTTCACTCTTAATTTCACTCTTAATATATATTTTATCAGTGTCAGAGACCGAAAGCATCGATCTCGATGACATCCCCTGCTTTGTTTTTTGTATTATCAACAACTATTAGGCACGTGATATGTTTTTTTTCTATATAGATTCCAGCGTAATTAACTCTGGGAAAGGACTGTAGCAAGCTAATTGTTTTTTAAGATTACCTGCTTTGTTTTTTGTATTATCAACAACTATTAGGCACGTGATATGTTTTTTTTCTATATAGATTCCAGCGTAATTAACTGTGGGAAAGGACTGTAGCAAGCTAATTGTTTTTTAAGATTAGCTACAGTGCTTTTACACCATGTTTTAGCTCTAGTTTAATATATATATATATATATATATATATATATATATATATATATATATATATATATATATATATATATATTTCAATTATTTTGAATCTTAAAAATATATGTTGTTGTTGATTTGAGTTTTTTTTTTTTTAACTTATTTTAATATGTTAATATTAAGAATATATATTATTCTAATAAAAAAACAATTTAAAATACAGCGTGTGTGGAGCACTTCTACGACCGCCACCATACCCTCCACCTCCGCAGCCTCCACCACCTCAATATCCACCGCTGGATCAGATGCCTTGAGCTGGGTTTCCACAGGAGCAGTGACATTAGCAGCCTTGGTACGGCTATCGTCAGAGCTTTGAATCTCAAACTCAACCTTTTCGCCCTCTCCAAGGATGCCTCCACCACCGTATCCACCGCTGGATCGGATGCCTTGAAATGGTTTTCCACCAGGAGCAGTGACATTAGTAACCATGGTACGGCCACTGTCAGAGGTTTTAATCTCAAACTCAACCTCCTCGCCTTCTCCAAGGATGTAATACCCTTCAGATTTGATGCAAGAAAAGTGAACAAATAGATCAACACCGCCAGTATCTGGGGTTATGAAACCGAACCCCTTTTCGTCGTTGAACCATTTCACCTTCCCTGTTTGCTTCTGATCGCCCATGGTGTTTTCTCGAAAACCAAAACCGTAATCTTGAAAGAGAGAAACAAGAAAGGGTGTGTGGTTTTTAGGGGTGTAGGTTTAGGGTTATTTATGCAAGCGGGGATGCGAGTGGCGCGTCAGATTCTTATGCGGGGAATAACAAGGAGACGGCTGGTTGAGGAGATCAAATGGTTAGGGATTTTTGCGCCGATCGATCTGTGGCCGCCTGATTAAAAATAAGAAGAAGAATTTGTGGGGCTAAGTTGGGAGTGATGAGATTATTTATTAGAGGATTCTCTGTTCATTTGTGTCAAATGTATTTGTTAACAATATCTTTTGAAGCTGCGTCATCAGTGACGTGAATTCATATTTTATTAATTATTTCTCCAGCTCATTTTAAATTGAATAGAGGAGTATAATCTTCATAATATCCTGGTCAACTCCATCAATATATATATATATATATATATATATATATATATATATATATATATATATATATATATATATATATCAAGTTTTCCATCTTAAAACCATAACCAATCTGCTAAATTTAACTTTCTTGGTTTACATAAATTCTTTTAGTAACTGTCACCTCTCTCTCTCTATATATATATATATATATCAAGTTTTCCATCTTAAAACCATAACCAATCTGCTAAATTTAACTTTCTTGGTTTACATAAATTCTTTTAGTAACTGTCACCTCTTTACAAGTTAAGTTATAAATATGTAGTTAGACTTGGCCATCGTCTTACCACAATAGATCTTTGAAGTTTTTTTGATCCCAGAATATTTAGTTCTCGGTTTGCAGGCCAAGTGCACAGCTTGTTTTTTCCTCCACATTCTCGGCTAGAATCGACACTAAATTCCGAAGTCATTCTCATGGTCTAAAAACATTGCCATTAGTTTAAGT
This sequence comes from Salix dunnii, assembly GCA_015731905.1. Taxonomy (NCBI): domain Eukaryota; kingdom Viridiplantae; phylum Streptophyta; class Magnoliopsida; order Malpighiales; family Salicaceae; genus Salix; species Salix dunnii. The sequence continues at coordinate 8,784,783 of CM027667.1, read as the reverse complement.
TGAGTTTGAAAAAAATCTGGCCTCAAAATTCTTGTCGAGCACAATTTGTATATGCCCCTCTCCATTCTCTGCTAGAAACCAATAGCTCATAGCCAGTTCCATCGTCCCCTCGAAAGTCTTGACAGCCAGTTTCAGAGTTTTTATACAGTCTCACAGCTCTCTGTTTTTCCCTTTCCTTTTTATTCCTATCAGGATATGCTGAATCGACTTTCCTTTTTTATCGTGTTAGGGCTGGCTAGTCACATACCAAAACCCAAAATAAAAGAAGAGTGTAAATTTGAGAGTTTCTTGAAGTATTTTTTTGGCAAATCAACCACGTAAATAACTAAAATACCAGTCAAGCAACTCTCTCTCTCGCTCTCTATCTCTATCTATCTTACTATCAATCTAGTAAGTGAAATGAGTCCCCGCTGACAGGTGCTGCTGGCATGTCTGTCAATTGTATCATGTAGTTGATTGGTTATTTTCGAAGCATAGCATCTTCCACACGAAGCTCACACGTTGCAATGATCCATAATCTGGTATCCAGAAATGGTCACCAGCAAGCAACAGAACACGACAGCACATGAGAGAAGAAATGGCAACAAAAATTTCTTTCAAATTCAATACCCGAAATACAATAACAATTGTAAGATTCCTGTTTGATAACCCAGGTTGCACGAACACCAATGAATCTGTGTTTCAGATAAGGTTCTTATAGAGTTAGATAAGGCTTCAATTTTGGCTAAAATATTGACCACAGAAATCCCAAAAAGTCTTGTTCAGTTGTCTATTGTGTGCCTGACTTTTTTAGTATTGAAAGGTTACCTCTTTGAAATTCTAATAGTATGCATGACTGTAAAATGGATGAATGAACTGGTTTTTTTTACTATTTTCACGTTTAAAATTAACAGCCTGATTTGCTGTTCTTCCTCGAGCTTTCGTTTAAGCTAACACGAAAAAATGATGCTGTAGAAACCAAGAAAAGTAGAATAAGAAAAAAAAATCGGAACCAGGAGATTTCTCGTCCTGTCATAATAAGGATATTGTTGTTTTCACAAGTTTCCGTAACTGAAACTATTTGATTACTGATGGTTTTAGGGTTTACATCCTCGAACAAATGGCTCATATCCTAACATCCCAGCATTTGAGATACTGCTCAAGGGAGGAGGGGGATCTTTGAGTTCAAATTCATTATAGATCATGAAGATAATTCGAAAATGTGGGGTAAAATAGAGCTTGTATTCATTCGAATTCGGGTGTGTCAGGGGAGTTTACGTGATGTGGAAAGATAGGGCAGGATAGGATTCGTATGTCTATTTTTATTTTTTTCTTTAACATATTAAAACTATTAATAAGTAAATAAATAAAAAGGATAATTGCTTATCAAATTATAAATAAATAAATAAAATATATGTCCATTTCTACATAGTACAAACGAGTTCTGTCTTTCAGCTGTTTTATCTACTCTGTTTTCAGCCAAAAACAATGAGACACAGCAATAAGAACACAGCTCAACACCCATTTTCACACAGCTTAATCACTAACGTTACATACGTACACTAAGGAAATATGAGAAGGACAAAAATAACTACCAACACTGGTCAGTCTCCCATTTCCTACTGGTATAACCTGAAGCAGCTGCCATTGTTGCTGACCTCATAGAAGGAGACCCAAAAGGCCTGAGATTTCTATAAAGATCTCTATCATAATTTTCACGCTTATCAGGGTCCGATAATGTTGAATATGCTGCATGGATTTTGATGAACTCACCGGCTGACATTTCTTTTTGATTCATAGACACAACATCAGGGTGGCAAGTTCTTGCTAGTTTTCTATAAGCAGCCTTTATTTCATGCCCAGTTGCACTCATTGGAAGCCCTAGTACTTCATAGAGCGAGGAAGCTGTTGCCATCGAGTCAATGCCCCCTTTGGTCCTTTTGCCTTGTGAACCGATAGTAAAAGATGCTACGGGTGGATATGAATCGTGGAAGGTTTATTTGAGGTGGTGATCTGGGGAAATGAAGAGGCAGAAGTTGCAAGCATGAAAGGATTGGATAGAGGAATTTTGGGACGGCTAAAATTAGGGGATGCGACGGTCTATATAGAGAAGCTAAGAGGATTTAACTAGGTTTTCTGGGGTTTTTTTCATTTATGGCTGACATTTATTGTCTTGGAATGCTTATCCATTTGATCTGTCTTGTGGTGACTCAGCTTTACTGTTTTTATGGATAAGCCCTCTCCAATGGAAGTTCTAGTTAGTGGGATTTAATATTCTGTAGATCTAGCAATAAAGAGAAGAGGATTTACTTTTCGGTGATGGATTTGACTCATCGATCGTCACTTTTAGCTGTACATTATGGGGCCATATGTAATGTCATTTCATAGCTATGAAACTCAATCATGATTTCTTTTTAATAGATGTAAATCAAGAAACTTGGAAAAACAAAGATGTTTATTTGATAATGTAAAACATAGTTGGTGTCATGTCCTTCTCTGTTTTCTTGTTGGAAGGAAAGCAATAAACAAAAAACCAAAATCCCTTGTGATTTCACTTTTAATTACTTTAATATGCACTTTTAGTTAGCTATTATATTATTTTGTCCTTTTGCATGTGTGTTTAGTGATGTGATATAATATTTTTTTAAAATATTTTTTAATTGAAATATATTAAAATAATATTATTTTAATAAGAAATTTAACGTCTAGATAAGCCCATCAACTTTTAAAAATTCATTTCATTTATGGTGTTGAAAAGTTTAGTCCAAAATTGAAAACAAACCATTTCTACTTGCTTGTCTAATTTATACAGAAATAGTTAATTAGTCTGCCTGCAATCTACCATGTTTAGGTATACGATACTTCCGATAACCCACCTGATTTTGCTCTCTTGGAGCAAGTTCAATGGGGGCATTCCGAGAGACAAGGATAATTTTTTTTAATTTTTAATCATTTTTATTTTATTTTATATCTTCAATAAAAGATATTTTGAGAGGTAAAATACTTTTTCTTCAACAAAGAAAGCATTCCTACGGATCAAGCATGCAAAGCTAAAATAAAAAAAAGTCATTGAAAGGAGTCAACGAACAAACAACAAAGCAGATAAGCTCATAGAGCTTCAACTAAATCAACAACAGCAATGACAACAACTACAACCTGCACTTCTACAACATCTTCCTTCATGCTAATGTGCGCCACCTCCACAGTACATTCACAAGACCTAACCCGTTCTCTCCTTTCTCTCAAGCCCAAAAATCTTCTTTGTAGGATCAAATTTTATGGCCAAATAAAGGTAAAATCTAGAACTTGCAGTTGCTTTTAATAGACGGGTGCGCGTGCGCGCGTGGGGGTTTGGCCGCCAAAGGGAGAAGATAAGAATATGATAGGGTTTTTTGCTTTGAGATTGAGGAGAATGGGTGGAGTGGGTTTTCATGTTAATTATTAATATATAATAATAATAATAATAATAATAATAATAATTCATAATTATTATAATAATAGTTAGCATAAAAAAAATAAAGGTATCAATTTATAATTAATTTGATTGAATTATTTATAATGGAATGTATTTTAATTAATTATGTTTGAACTTATTGGTTATTTGTTGATGTGTTCATTTTATTTTTTTAAATTTTTCTAACACTCAAAGACAATAAGTAACATTAATTAACTTCAAATACAACAACCATAAAAAAAAACATATAAATTACTTGAAAAAATTACAATAAGTAGCTTAAATTTCAAACTTCAAATATTGCGGGTTTTTTTAATTATATTTAAATTCATTTTTTAAATTTAAATATAATTAAAAAAAATTAATTTTATTGTTTGAGGGTTTTTCAAAAGCAATTATTTAATTATATAACATACTCATGTTAATTATATAATTAAACTATATACAAAATAATTGAAATTTATTTTAAATAATATAAAAAATGGCTTTCTAAAATGACTTTTACTATTGGAGTATACATCAATAAAAAACCAATATATATATTATTTCAAGAGCCATTTTATAGATTTGACTTTCTAAAATAGCTCTTGCCATTGAACTTGCCCTTAATTTCCCTCCATCTATCTTTCAAGGTTTTTGTTTTCTACTCGAGTGACGGCCAACCCAGAATTGATTGGACCCATTTCAACCCGATCCGGTCCGGCTACTCCATGATCATGGCATCAACAGGTAATAATCATTTCGACATTGTAACGATATAAATGAATTTTTGTTACTTTAAGCAAGACCCTTGTAGTGAAAACTGTCCAAGTTAAAACTTTGATGTTCTCTTGTTATTAATAGACTATAAAGATCGAGACTTTTTGTGAATGTTAAGGTTGTTTGGTCTGCGAGCTTGGTTGTGGTTGGTTATGCATGCATTATAGTTTCAATCTTTTGTGAATAAAACATTATTGGTGGTTTCGTTGGTTCTTCTGTTGTAATTTGTTATAAAGAGTTCGCCATTTTTTTAACGTTAAAGTTCTTATTTAAGATTTTTTGGTTTACGAGGTTTTGTGTCAATTAAGTATCTTCTGTGAACTGAACATTCTAGGTGGATTCCTGATAGGCAGTATGCCCACCACGATGCTGAATAGATCAAACTACATTCATTGGACTGAGGATCTTTTGTCATCTGATATCATTCCAAATAATAACAGCAATGGAGATATTGTGAGAGGTATTGCTTATAATTTGTTGGATAATAATTTGTGATTTTGTTGCAGATGTGATATATCAGAACTAAATGAAATTAGGAAGATTACAAATTGTCAGGACACCCTTTCTATTGAAGAGACAGAGTGTGGGGTGTCAGTAATTGGAAAAGGCAAAATGGATGGAAGTGGGAGCGTGGTTGAGGAGGCAGAATCCCTGCCCTTAGGGCAAGTCCAATGGTAAGAGCTATTTTTAAGAGTTAAATTCTTAAAATAGCTCTTTGAATAGTGTATATATAGCTTTTTTGTTGATGTGTGCTCCAATGGTAAAAGCCATTTTGGAGAGCCATTTTTTTATATTATTTAAATATAGTACAATTATTTTGTATGTAGTTTAATTATGCAACTAATTAATTAATACGAGTAAATTATATAATTAAATAATTGCTTTTTAAAAACTCTCAAATAATAAAATTATTATTTTTAATTATATTTAAATTAAAAAAAATTAATTAATTAAAAAAATCCATAATATTTGAAATTTGAAATTTAAGCTACTTATTGTTTGTTTTTCAAGTAATTATATATTTTTTTATGGTTGTTGTATTTGAAATTAATTAATGTTACTTATTATCTTTGAATGCTAGAAAAACTTAAAAAATCAAAATGAATACATTAAAATATATTAGTTCAAACATAATTAATTAAAATACATTCCATTACAAATAATTCAATCAAATTAATTACAAAGTAATATCTTTATTTTTTTATGCTAATTATAATTAATTATTATTATTATTATTATTATTATTAATATAAAAACCACCCCCACCCGTTCCCCTTATAATAATAATAATAATAATAACAATCAATATAAAATCCACCCCCCCACCGGTTCCCCTTCATAATAATAATAATAATAATAATAATAATAATAATTAATATAAAACCCACCCCCCATTCCGTTCCCCTTCATAATTATTATAATAATAATTATTATTATTATTATAAAACCCACCCCCTGTTCCCCTCCATTTACAAACCCTAACCTAACTTGTATCTTCACTTTCCCTTCCTTTATTTTGCGCCGACAACCACCCCCCTCAACCACATCATTTTTTCTCAATAACCACTCTTTCCATCCATCCGTTCGTCCTTCCTTCCATTACTCTACTCTATCTTCCTTCAATTGCTCAGTATATTTTCTTCAAAATCACAATAAAAGAGAAAGAAGATGGCAATGCAGGAGCTTGTAATGGGAGGAGCAACTGGTGTGGTGGACAATGGGTTTGTTTTTACTCAGTATTTTTTGTGTGTTTTTCGTGTTTGGATTGGCTGGAAAATATACTGTGTTTTTTCAATTGTTTCAATTGTGAATTCATTGTATTGCTATGTGTTTCAATTTAGACAATGCAACGGTAACATTACAACGTTCAATTTTTTTTTTGCCTCTGCAATTGAAATCTGTGGGAATGCCTCCCAAGTATAGAGAAGCCATTTTGGCTCTTCAATTAGCTCTCCCCATTGAAGACACAAAATTAACAAAAATAGCCAAAATTTTAAAAATTATAGCTTTGCCTCCCCTGATTGCTCCCCGTTGGACTTGCCCTTATATTCTTTTGATCTCCCATCTTGGAGTAGTCAGAGATGGTGAGAAGTTTGACTTCTGCATGTGTAATCCCCCATTTTTTGAGGCCATGGAGGAAGCAGGACTGAATCCCAAAACTTCTTTTGCCGGGACTCCTGAGGAGATGGTTTGCCCTGGTGGAGAGAAGGCCTTTATCACCCATATCATTGAAGATAGTGTAGTGTTGAAGGAGTCATCTCGGTGTTTCTCATCAGTCACATATGTTTTTATTCATACCCAACTCTTCCATGCACTCTGTTCTGAAACATTGGTCTTTATGTTTAATTTTTGTTAGAAGGTGGTTTAACAAACATCAAATTCCTTACCTCGAAGCTTCGTGGAGTCACCATGGTAAAGACCATTGAATTCGCTTATATATGATGTCTTGATAGGTTTCCACCATGGAAAAGGTGAAGTGTTAGTTTCTACTGTCTAGTCAGAGGTTGATACAACTGTTTGTATATAGTAGGCTTAAACAGTGACAGGCTTTTACTGAGTTGTGATGTGGTGTTGGTATGTACATTGTTTTCCTTGTAGTGTCTGTATCCCAGAATTTCTTTGTTATTTTCAAAATTCTGTCATCATCGATTTGCTATGCTGGCCTTCCCTCTCCCCCATTATGAAATGATTTGGGCATTAGGAATATTCATGAAAAGTTCTCTTACAGTTTCATTTTGAACAAGAACATGTGATGATAACAAAGTGGAAGCATGTCAACCAGCAACACCTTGTAGGGTAAAGTAGTGGTTTCCATAATAGCTTGTTTTACTTTTCGATTTGAAAACTCTTTAACTTTCATCATCTTATAAAGTAGTTTTCTACACGTGAAGTTGTGATTGGCCAATAACAGTGACAATCCAGCGCAATCCATCGTATTAAAAGTATCAGTATATTCCCAGAGTGGCAGGCCATCAAAGGTAAAAGAACAAGGTTAGAAAGAGCAGAAAGGAACAAGTGTGCCAAGCACAACCATACTCACAAACCCTTTATACATAATAAGCAAATAATTTAGCATGCAAGCAGACAAACGAACATTTTACCCCATTAAGGACAATGGAGTAAATTTCATCCACCCAGAAATCAATCACAAGAGATGATGACTTGTGATAAAACTCTATAAAATGGAACAAGAACTCCAGAAAAATAGAAAAAATTTAAGCCTTCCCTTCAACCCTTGCCTGTGTCAATCCAACACATGCATCAACAAAATCCTCATCAATAAAATCCGTGGAGAAGATCTGCAACTTATCAGCACAGCCCTTTGAGAAACACTGTGTTATGAACAACCTGGCATATCCATGGATCCGGTTAGTCACAGGTTTAACACATACAATTGGGTTATCTGCTTGTGGCGTAACAGTATTCTCCACTCTGTAAAAGTAGTTCCTCGACAAAACCGGTGGCTGTTCACTCAAATGCTTCATGTTGCTTTCAAATTTTGTTGATGGCAAATCTGTGTCCATCCAATTATCTTTCAAATATCCGGCACTCCATAACGGGCTTCCATGTTTCGGAGCTGGTGATTTCCTTGGCTTCCATACACAGATTACCCTCTTCGGTAACAATTCTGCAATTGTTTTGCCAAAAACACTATTGTCCTGATGGATCAGATATTCTCCAAGTTGTTCCTCCAAGAACTTATCAAACTCTGGAGGATCCTCATGGCCAAACTCCGTCCTGATCTCAAAAATTACGATCTCTGACTCAGTTTCTGACAAAAATCTCTTGAGGTCTCGGAAAACAACATCAACACTATATGTGGTCAGGATTCCATGGCAGATCCGACGATCTCCCTGAACCCGAATATCAAATACTCTGGTGCCTACACAAAGCTGACGGTAGATGGACAAAGACTGACATTGAGCGAAAGGACGAGTGATCAATGGGATGCCAATCCTGTTAGTAGCAGAATCATGGGTTCCAGGCCATACAATTTGGTTAATGTGAAGTTTCTCAGGGTTGAACCCAGCCATCCAATTCTTCCTGTCTGATGGACGATAATCAGAACCTGGATATGTTTCTCCAGAGCTTTCCACAAGATCAACCAAAACCTTCTTCTCTGTTGAGATTTCTTTACGCCTTTTAATCTGTTTAGAGACCTGAGAACCCATTTTTCTATGTCAGAGATGATGGTTAAGAAGAAGAATGTTGAGTTCTTCCTCTTCTTTTCCTTTTCTTGTTGGAGTTATGGCCGGCTTTATTGCGCTGGAAAAGAATTGGTTAGTGGGTTTTATTGCACAACATTATAACGTCAATTGGATGTAATTACCATACAGCGAAGACTTCCGAGAATAAAAAAACAGACCAGAATATTATTTATTTGCTTCCATTAATTTTCTCTCAATAATCTTTTTTATGACAAAGACATGCTTGTTTTTAATTTAGTTGCTTGCTTTGCTTGCATTATTGGTGAAGAGTTATAATCGAGAAAATGTTCCCCTGGTTGGTTCTGTGACTTCTATACATCCACTGTTTTAGTTTTTATCGAGTAGAACAGAGCATAACAGAACAGAGCAAAAAACCACAGTTCCTTGAACCTGGCTCAATCATCCATATAAACCTTATCAAATATGGTTCAGCCACTAAACAAGATTAGGGGTTTAATCAGGTCCATAATTGAAGGTGACTGTCGTCTTCCATGAACTTTATAAAAGAAGAAAGGAGTGGGCCATCTCTTAATTATAAATCATGGATCATGGTCTTCCCTGCTAATCAACCAGTAGCTGTTTTCTTCGCATTGTTGATGCTATTGAGCATGGCAACTCATAATCCAAGGTATATTTCCATCCCTATCTTCTCACAGGGTAGTAAACTCCTTTCTCCAAGAGATCAAGCAATCAGACAACAACAAACAATTGCTTCAATAAAAAAATAAAACGTGCCATGCATGAAAAAAGTCACAAACATAACCAGCTCCATAGCCCACATGGTAATACGGGTTGAAAGGCATCCTTGAGATAACTGAAAATTTTTCTATGAAAGTATTGACAAGTCATCTGGAACTTGATGGGAGACAGATTATGTCCTCCCTCCTGCCTTGCTAGAAAATTGTTCTCTCTTGTCTGAATAGAGATGCAAAATCAAGGAATGTAATCGGTCAGTGTTTGAAGCAATGACAAGCTTATAGCTCATATTATCAGCAACAATAAATATTAATTAGGCGTAATATCTACCTATTGTTTGAAAATCTTGATTTTTCTTTTTTCATTTTTTTTTTATTTTGATGTGAAAAGAGAGTGATTTTTTTTTTTAATAAAAAAAAATATTTTTAATGTATGTTTAAATAAAACAACTCTGAAAATTAACGACAACGACATACCAAACACATATCACGAAAGCAATAAGAACATCTCCCAACTAATCACGCAGCGAATGCCTTCGCGTGATAAAAGCTGAAGAGAAGAGACTGCTTGTGCGAGCTGGGATTGATCGGAGATGTTAATGAAGGGTTGGGTTATGCAAGGAAGGCTATCGGCGATTTGTCGTTAGGTGGGATTTGAGTGAAGTTTTGAGAGACTGGAGAGTCTTGGTTGAGGGAGAGAGGACATTGAAGAGAAAAGAACCATGCGAGGGTGAGCAAACGATGTGTCATTCTTCACTGACTGGGTGGAGGTGGTGGTGGTCTAGCGCTCTGGGCCCGGAAAGGTTGGCACCGTAGGTGGGTGAATAGTTGACGGAAGGAGGGGACTTTAGGACGTTGTGACGGCCCTGGTTAGTATTTTTAGAAAGCTAAAATTCGTTGAAATTGTAACGATACCGTAGAGCACTATTTTTCAGCAAAATTTCATCTTGATTTTGCACTAAAACTAATAAAATGATGCTTTCCTGCGAAAGTTACACATTGAGCACTACACATCTTCATTTTCTACATGTCAAATGCATGGTTTTCAACTTGTTTTTATATATATATATATATATATATATATATATATATATATATATATATATATATATATTCAGATATTTTTAATGTATTATGTTAAAAATATATATTTTTTTAAATCCTGATATATTAAAAAGCAATACATGTTGTTCAAGGCCATCACAATACGAAGACCAGCTCCCTGATCGAAATTTGGCTTGCATGTTATCAGGCATGAGAAAAGAAAATAAAAAAAACAGAAGTCATAAATTACACCAGCAATCACAAGCATTAAAAGCAGTTATCACTTTCGAACCGGATACTCAGTTTATACGGAAACACATATTTGAAAGCAGATCTCACTTAGCTCCATTTTCTGAGGCTTTCTGATCATCACGGCTTTGTTCTGGACTCCATCTCGTGATTGTGCACTCCTCAACAGAGTATCTCTCCAAACAAGATGGAGAGATAGCACCGTGACCATTTTTGTTAACATTCAGAATTAACAATGTTTTCGCAACACTTCCACAAAGTCTGATAGTGCAGTGGAAATCAGACCACACCCTCAATCTCCCAGCATCCCCTTCTTCCGATAAAACAATCACAGCATATTCTGAATGTACCAAAGATGGATGATGCCGATAAGCAACGAAATCCACACCATACTGTAATCCAGGCCTGAGAACCCAATTTTTCATACGAAGATGGGAATAAGCCTTATAAAAATCCGGGAATTTTTCCTTTTTCAATTTCATATACAACCATAAATCTAAATCATTTTTAACAAAATTATCTTCACCAGCAATCTTTAAACATTTTAAAGAATAACACAAATAAAATGCTTCCTCAAAACCCAACTGAAACCATTGCTTATCTTTCTCAGCTGTAATAATGGGTTTACCAAAACATGCCCGCGCGAGAAGCTCAGTCTGTTCTGTTTCCACTGCAAGAACCACACTGCAACCTGAGAGTAACGCACATACATTTGACTGAAGAAGAGAAGATTGAAGCTGTGAGACTATTTCTGACATGGGATCTGCAAGTGCTTTAGCTTCTGCTCCTTTTCCTTTCCATCTTGGCCCCATTTTTTCAAGTATCTTTTAAAAATCTGACAAATGAATAGATATATAAACTTCAAGAACCAAAGGGCACAAAGGCTCTATAGCTCATTCTATTCAATCACAAGCTTTTCAAGTCTTTCCAATCCAGCCATTCTCATCACAGGCTTGAAATCTTTCTTCTCTCTGTCCTTCTAAGCTATAAAATGTCATCTGTAGTTGATATTCCTACTGAAACAAGAGCTGTTGTTAAAGGAATCGCACCTCTAACAGAAGCATAAACCCATGAAAGGGTAGATTACAAGGGGCTCGTTATGTTTGACTTTGTTTTGAGGCTAGGTTCTGTAATAGCAGCTCTACCTGCCACTGTCACAATGGGTACTAGAGGTCATACCCTTCCCTTCACTCAGTTATTCCAATTTCAAGCCATTTATGATCATCTTCCCACTTTTCAGTAAGCCAATCTTTGATTGATGTTTAGTTAATACCAAGGCTAATATCTGCTTACCAGTTTTAGATACTTAGACACCACAGTGCAGTTTTTACTATAGGTTTCTTGTTAAACAGTGCAGTTTTTACTATAGGTTTCTTGTTAAACAGTATTGAAGCGTTGAATTCAGATCATAGAAACCAACTTTCTGCACTGACTGAGGAATTATTGATTACTGCAGGTTCTTAGTGATTACAATGGCAATAATTTCTGCTTACCCATTCCATAACTTAATAGGGGTGGTTCATGAGTCTCTTGACACATGCAAGTTACTTATTTTGAGTCTCTATCATCTCATGCTTTAGCTGCTCGTTTACCTATATATTGAAGCTATGAGCTTTTACAACGAAGCCACATAACTTGAAAGTGAAAGAAAAAGATCAGATTCACGCTCTGCACACCCAGATGAAAACAACAAAATCACACCATAACTTGGAAAAACGCTACATTTTATAAAAAAACTTCCTCTCTTAGCCTCAAAATTACAAGACCTAATCCGAGCAATTGATTCCTTATTTTCTCAGCAAATCATAAAACCAAATCAGACCTTCTATTCTTTAGCATCTCCAGAAGATATTCGAGAGCAAAAAATCTGCTCTATTTACCCAAATCAATCATTTAAACAAAAAACCCCATCATATCTCAGGCACCGAAACACGTTAAAATCGAACAAAAAAATCAAGAAGAAAAATTAGCAACACATAAATCTCAGGAGATCGAGAGAAAAACAAATGGATGACACTTACTAGCTTGGAGTTGCTGCCCTGCTGGAGCTAGGAAGGGGCGGGCTGCTGGAGCTGCTGCTGCCGGCTGGAAAGAGCAAGAGAAAGAGAGTGAACTACGGCCGAGAAAGAAATTTCACCATAAATTATCTATATATATACTATGGCAATATTGTAATTCCTTCAAAATACATTTTTTAATTTTCTAGATATATATATAAATAAATAGTATAAGATGTTTTTTTAATTTATTGTTCATGATATTATGAAAAAGATAAAATAAAAAATAATTAAAACTTTTCACCTCGTGCCCCGTGTTTTGAATAAAACTACGTGGATTCTTTTCTTTTCTGCCCGTCCTCCCTTTTAACTTTATAAAGCTATATGGGCTTGAAGCCCAATATCTCATTTGTAAAATTGTATCCTGATCAGCCTTGTAATCATGGGCCATTATTGTTGCTCGACAGAAAAGGAAAAGACCAGAAAAATACCTGACCTGAGGGAGAGGGGAGAGTATAAAACGGGAGGTGAAGAAACGGATAACATCCCGCGCTCCTATTCTCAACCTGACAACTCTTATCTCCTTCACTTCACTTCCACTGCTAATTAGAAGACACAACTACTTGGCTTCTAAGCACTTACTCTTTTAGTACAAGAACACACACAGTCTTAAAAACCCTGTGTTAATAAAAGAAACAAAGAAAAGTTTTGCTCTCTTCCTTTAGGGACTTGGAACTTTACTTGTACACAGCATCCAAGAAACCAACACGGGTAAGTTTTGTTTATTTTATGTTTCGTTTCTATGGCCTTTGCTTTCATTTCTTCTTAGAAACCCTGATAATACATTCTCGAGACTTTAAATTTTTTCACGGGGTTATCTGCTTGTAATGTTTTAAATTGAATTAAATATCCGTGGTTTTAGTTGCCTTTGATTGGTTACAGTGATATTTTTTTTTTGTCTGATTATTGATTCTTTGTAGTGTTCTTTGGTGTCCTGTTGTGTTTTACTACTAAAGGTCTCTTTATTTTGATTCATTTATTGATAATGAGTTGGTTTTGATTGGCGGGATTTTTCTTTGTAAGGGATAAAAGGGTTGTTTGGTGATCATATGTCAGTGTCTGTATCCAATGGTCTCGTATTTGATTTTGTGGGTTTTGGTGGAACTTTTATTCGCAGGTAAAGATAGTTGAAAATGGAAAATGGAGGTGATAGAGTTGTTGATGAGACGCAATTAGAAAATAACATCATTGTTAATAATGAAGTTTCTAGCGATAAGGTGGAGGGTAAATATGAGGTTTTGGGTGGTGCGATGGAGGGAAAAAATGAGTTGTTGGGGGATAAGGTAGAGGAGAAGGTTGTGGTGGCGTCTCGTAAATCGTGGGATGTGGAAGATGAGGTTTTCGTGGAGAAACTTGAGTCACCTGAAAAATTGTATGAAGACGGAGAGAAGTTTGGGTCAGATGACGGTGTTAAGAGTGTTGGTGACTTGAGTTTGGTGGTTGGGAATGCAAATTTGGACGTGGGAAATGAAATGGAGAAATTTGAGGCACATGAGCCAGATGGTGGTGATTCTGGCTCAGTGGTTGTCATTGGGAAACCAGATGTAGGAAATGTGATGGACAAATTTGAACAGCCAGTTTTTGTTCCTGCTGAGCCTGGGAATCATGAGGGGTTGACTGAGGTGACTGATGAAGAAAAGGTGGTGGATTCGGTAGGTGGGGAGGGTGTCCATAAGATTGACGAGGGAGGGACTGTTGTGGAAGTGGAGGGCTGTGTGTTGAATGGAGGGGAGGTTGCTTCTGAGATTTTTGGTGATGGAGGAGTAGAGGCTTTGAAGGGTGTAGAAGTGGTGAATGTTATGCAAAAAATTGAATCAAGTGAGAGGATTCTCCCTGAGGATAGTAAGAGAGAGGAAATCAAAGAGGATGAACCAGTTGAGCGTCAAGACAGAAAAGGTGAAGGACTTCATGAGAATCTGGTGAAAGTTGAGACAGAAGATCAGGATTACAAAAGTGGGGAATCGATAGGGGATTCAGCTGGCCTTGATTTGGAGGACGAGGTTCACAAGGGTGAGCATCCAAAGGGCATTTCAGCAACTGTTGACACAGAACACGGATATACCAGCAATGGAGACTTGAAAGATACTCTAGCTTCAATGGATCTAGAGCATCATGAGGAAACTCCTGAACTGACAGCTACTTCAGCTGGTCCACTTACATCCCTGGAAGAATCAATGGCGGTAGCAGAAACCGTAAGCTTAAGTTCATTAGATAAGTGCATGAGTGAGAAAAATGAAGACATTCAGGCTAATACTACTAATTTGAGAGCAGAGGATAACAAGGATTCTGAAGCAGAGCATACTGCTGTAAAAGCTAATGATGTTGGCCAGAACAATATTGTGTCCGAGGGCCCTGAAAGGACTGCAGAAACATATCAAGAGAAGCAAAACACTCTAGTAAATAAAGAAGGCAAAAGTCACCATGAACCTAAGTTTGCTTCTTTATCTGGAAAATCTTGGAGTCCTGCTCCACCCCGTTCTCACCCAGCTGGCCTTGGGCGTGCTGCCCCACTCTTGGAACCTGCAAATAAGGCAACGCAACAGTTGCGTGCTAATGGAGCCATGTCTCATATGCGCTTTCAACAGCTTGATGACCCTACTAATGGGGAGTCAAAGGAGCATGATGAGACTCGTGAAAAACTCAAGATGATCAGGGTGAAATTTTTACGGCTAGTGCATAGGCTTGGATTGGCTCCCAGTGAAACTGTGGTGGCACAGGTTTTATACAGATTGGGAATTGTTGAGCAGCTGCGAGGGAGAAATCGGGGTCGCATTGGCACTTTAAGTTTTGATCCTGTAAGTGCCATGGCAGGACAGCTCGAGGCAGATGGGAAGGAACCCCTTGATTTCTCCTGCACAATTATGGTTCTTGGAAAGACCGGGGTTGGTAAAAGTGCCACTATCAATTCGATATTTGATGAAGCCAAGTTGCCCACCAATGCTTTTCAATCTAGTACAAAAATGGTTCAGGATGTTGTGGGAACTGTTCAGGGGATCAAGCTAAGGGTCATTGACACACCAGGCCTCCTTCCTTCCGGGTCTGACCAGCGAAAGAATGAGAAAATCCTTCACTCCGTGAAAAACTTTATCAAGAAAACTCCTCCAGACATTTTGTTATATTTTGATAGGTTGGACATGCAGAGCAAGGATTTTGGTGATCTGCCCCTGTTGAGAACCATCACCAAGATATTTGGTCCATCTATATGGCAAAATGCAATTGTTGTCCTCAGTCATGCTGCTTCTGCTCCACCTGATAGTCCACAAGGTACCGTTTCAAGTTATGATATGTTTGTAACTCAACGTTCTCATGTTGTTCAACAAACAATTCGTCAGGCAGCAGGTGATATGTGGCTTGTAAATCCTGTTTCATTAGTTGAGAATCACCCTGCATGTAGAAGAAATAGGGCAGGGTATAGAGTGTTGCCTAATGGCCAGGTTTGGAAGCCTCAATTGCTGCTGCTTTCCTTTGCATCAAAAATCCTGGCTGAAGCAAACACTGTATTGAAGGTTGAAGATAGTCCACCTAAGAAACAATTTGCAACAAGGTCAAGAGCTCCTCCTTTACCATACCTGCTGTCATCTCTTCTCCGGTCAAGACCACAAGTTAAGCTACCTGAAGAACAATTTGGTGATGAGGATGGTTTAAATGATGATCTAGACGAGTCATCGGATTCTGAGGATGAGTCTGAATATGATGATTTACCACCATTTAAAAGTTTATCAAAAGCCCAGGTGGCAAAGCTTACTAAAGCTCAGAAGAATGCATATTTTGATGAGTTAGAGTACAGGGAGAAACTTTTTATGAAGAAACAGTTGAAGGAAGAGAAAAGGCGACAAAGGATGATGAAGAAAACTGCAGTGGCAAGCAATCCTCTGCCTAGTGACTACGGTGAAAATGCAGAAGAAGAAAGTGAAGGTCCTGCATCCGTGCCAGTTCCTATGCCAGATATATCCTTACCTGCTTCATTTGACTCTGATTATCCTTCCCACCGGTACCGTTATCTTGATAACTCTAATCAGTGGCTTGTAAGGCCAGTTCTTGATACACATGGTTGGGATCATGATGTTGGCTATGAAGGTATAAATATGGAGAGATTATTTGTAGTTAAAGACAAGATTCCTGTATCCTTTTCTGGCCAGGTAACGAAGGACAAGAAGGATGCCAATGTTCAGATGGAATTAGCAAGTTCTATAAAGCACGGGGAAGGGAAATCAACTTCGCTAGGTTTTGATATGCAAACTTTGGGAAAAGACTTGGGCTATACTTTACACAGTGAGACAAGGTTCTTTAATTTTAGGAAGAACAAAGCATCTGCTGGTCTTTCGGTTACTCTATTGGGTGATGCCTTATCAGCTGGAGTGAAAGTTGAGGACAAACTGATTGCTAACAAGCGGTTCCAAATGGCCGTGTCTGGTGGTGCAATGACTGGTCAGGGTGATGTAGCATATGGTGGTAGTCTGGAGGCCCAACTGAGAGATGAAGATTATCCTCTGGGTCGTTCGCTATCAACTCTTGGACTCTCTGTTGTAGATTGGCATGGAGTTCTAGCTGTTGGTTGCAATATACAATCTCAGGTTCCAATTGGTAGGTCTACAAACTTGATTGCCCGTGCCAATTTGAATAACAAGGGTGCAGGACAATTCAGTATTCGCATAAATAGTTCAGAACACCTCCAAATAGCTTTGGCAGGTCTCATTCCTCTATTGAGGAAGCTTTTTGATTATCATCAAGAAATGCAGTTTGGACAATGAAGAAAACTGGGCACTTCTTTTCCTGCAGTAGCCAAGCTGTGACAGGAAATGTCTACGTTGTGATGGTCATTCATAAGAATGAGCAAACCTGAGCTTGCCTTTTTGTACTGTTGCTTTTTCTGCTGTTGTATTTCAACGTCGTGTCGCCTTGATAACATTCACTGAAGCAGTTTTTGTTATATATTTTCATACGGTGGTTTTGGTTCCCTCTACAGTCTACACCACTTAGCCAAACAATGTTTCTGTTTCACTCATGCCTCTGTCTAGCTATTTATTCCATCTACATTGTTGTCCAACACTTGCATTTATCATCTGTTATTATTTTCTTCGTTCTTTTAGCTACACTAGTTTAATATTTTGTAGAAAGTTACCCGAAGCTTTTATCTTGGAATTATGTGTTGTTAATCCTCACTAATCTACGGGCCATTCCTGCTTTCTGCCAAGTGAACTTTACTGATGTCTTTGGCCTCAATGTTCCTAAAATCAGAATTCCGGTTTAAAAAATGCTAAATGGTTCCACTTCCAACAGGTGACACCATGACAAGTTCCAGCCCGAGGAAAATCTAAAAGCAATGTTAGTGCATCTTGGATTAGCAGACCAAGAATAATGTTTAGTGATGAACATGGTTTTGTTCTTGCAGCAAAATCTGTTTTCTGCAGAGATGTCCCTGGAACTAAGTGATGGAGGCTATGGCTACAAAGGAGGCGCTTTGTCGGGAAAAAGATGGGTGGATAATGGAGATATTCGAGTTGGAAACTGTCTCGAGTTGATTCGTGATGTTCAACAAACGATATGGGGAATTTGATGTTCTATAGCTTAGTCACTTTTGTTAAGAAAATAATATAAATTATATTTTAAGAACTTTGATTTAGTTGAATCAACTTCTTTGATATGATATTAAGATTTAAACAACGAATCAGCCATCAATCTCAGTATCCCTATCCTCACAAGCTCTCAAAATCAACCGAATCTTTTACAGGTTTGTTGTAGTCTGTATTTCTTATATATTCGTTGGCTTAGAGAGGCTTTTTTTCATAGCTAAACAGGGACGAAAGAGGACTTGTTTTTTGCTTTCAGTCAAGAGAACCATGTTTACTTTTGTTGATACCTTCACTGTCTGCTTCCAATAATTGGAAAGAGGCCGACAAGAACCCCTTTGACACTGAAGGATTCTAACGTCCATCACTAGCTTCAGATTTTCATAAGGATATATGATATTATTTACTTTTTAAAATGTTTTTTTTAGAAAAATATTTAAATATTAATTTTTATTTTTAAAAAATTATTTTTAATATCAGCATATTAAAATTATTTTTAAAATATATAATTTAAAATAAAAAATAAAATAATTAAAAAAAAAACACTTAAAATGCCAAATAATCTGTTGGCCAATATAGAAACCATGCGTTGTGATCGCATATGAGCTTATAAAACCTGGTTTTTTGACATTTTAATTAATTGTTACAATTTAAGCTGATGAAATTAAATAAATAAACATTAGTTGTGAGCTTTTTAATGTGTTTTATAGTATTTAATTTCATGTATGTTTTGTTTTTAGTTAAATATATATAATGGATATGTTTGGTTTTAATAAATAAATAAAATAAACGAACATACAATTAATTATTATTTATATACCTAAACAATATCTTATTGAAAGAATAATAATTAGAGAGAGATAGGGGTCTGGAATCGATACCGAAAAGGGTGCTTCGTATTGAAAGAGTGGTTAATTGTAATATTAAATAATCTTATTATTCTCAACTAGATATTTATTTATTTATTATTGTCAAGCATGAACGTGATTTTGAACATCAAAACATTCCTAAGAACCATGATCAATTTTGAAACGAGACATAATCAACTGAAAAATAATATAAACTAAAATTTAATAAATTATTAACGATCAAATTATTGTTATTTAGAAATCTTTTTCCTTTATATGTTGGTCTAAGATTGGTAATGATTTGTTGTTTTAGACATGATATTTATTCCAGTGTTATTATCATAAGTTTTTTTAAAAGTATAAATCTTAAATTCATCAATTATCAATCATCAAACTTCATGAAAGATAATGTAATTAATCATTGTTTCTATGAGTTTTCATGAAGAATCGTTACTTTTTTATAACAAAAGGTATTTTTCCGGTAATTTTGAAAAAAAAATATTTAAAACATATTCTATATGAGGTTGGGTGATATAAATAATTATTAATTATCCAGATAGAATTAATACTGGAAAAATATAAATCAGTAGATAGCAGGGGGGAAAATCTGAAAATAAAGGCCTCGTCCACTAGGCTTGATGGCAACTAGGCCTAAGCACTACAACCAGCCCGAGACATTAGAAGACAAAAAGAAAAAAAAATGGAGGGTTTTGACATTGCATTTGAAAAAAAATTGATTTTTTTTTAATTTTTAGATTATTTTAATATATTGATGTCAAAAATAATTTTTTAAAAATAAAAAAAATATTATTTTGATGTATTTTTGAAAGAAAATTATTTTAAAAAATAATTTCAACTATACTCCAACAGACATGAAGTACTAATAGCAGTTTGAAATTGTGTTTTTTAAGAAATTTTTAGTTTTTTTTGTATTGATATTAAAAAAATTTCAAAAAATAAATGCATGCTAATGCAACTGTTTTTTTTTTTTCAATAGACATCCTAAAATCATATCTCGAACAAATATTCATGCTTTTTTTTTTAATAACCAGGGTATCCAGGTCAACTTACACGCAACATAACTTATCCATGAATCCACTGAATATCCTACAAGCTCAATAAACAGGTAAAGCACCACGAGGATAACAAACATATATAGTAAGAACTTATCCCTGAATCTATTGAATATCTTGCAAGCTCAGTAAATAAATAAAACACCATAGAAATAACAAATATGCTTATTTTTTAATCTGCTAGGCCAAAACCTCATTTGCATATATACTTATTTTGAACTTTAAAACACGTTCTAATCAACCCTAAAAATCTGAAAACCCAAAGCACTCCCCCTGTCTCCCGCCTTTCCTCTCCGGTCTCCCTAAATCCAAAGACCTTATTGTAATATAAATAAAAGTTTAGACATTGTTTAGTGAGAACCCAGAAATTCTGTAACCAAAGTAAGAATAAAATATAAAAAAATCCAAAAAAAAAAACCAAGTGATTGTTTTTTTGGAAAACCTACATAGTTTAAAGCTAAAAAAATAGCCTAAAACAAAAACCTTTTGTCCACTGTGGGTAGGCTTACCTAAAGCAAAACCCATTTTGTTTTAGTTTTTTTATATCATATCATATAATTATAGGATATGATAGAACTACTGAGTATTATATTAATTATATATGGACAGACGGATCTCCTGGAGGGGCCAAGTTTGCCTAGTTGAAAACAAATTGAATTATCCTATGCTGGCTATGTCCACGATGTACCATGGAAGTTCATGCATGGCAGGCAGGCTAAAATCTTATTTCTTGTGCACCGTGATTTATTTCTTTGCCCAGGAAAAAAAAATCTCAAGCTTCTCCCTGTCCAGGAAACAATGTACTCGAACTCTACCCTTCAACTACTGTTCTAGGTTTCCAATGAATGCTGGTGAGTTGCTTCGAATACACGTAAGAACTGATGAAGCTTCGTTTTCAACCTGGAATTAGTGTCTTTTTCACACTGAGTTTTAAATGTTTTTTTTTTAATATTTATATCAAGTTTTTTAAATTATTTTAATGTGTTAATATTAAAAATTATTTTTAAAAAATAAAAAAATTATTATAATATTTTTTTAAATAAAAAAATACTTTGAAAAACAAATTAATCACATTTCCAAACATGTTCTAGTAATTAAGGATATTTTAATAAATTATTTTAAGTATATTTACTAAAATAATAATAATATTTCCTGTAGAGTTCACATCATTAATCATTCCATGTTTAGTTTATTTTTTTTTCTATGTACGGTAGAAGTAGGGAGAACACTGCATTTTGAACTCAATTTATCTTCCTCTTTTCCCAGGCATGGATTATTAAATTAATTCATGGTTTTAATTGTGAAGAAACTTCTTATTGACCAGCTGGATACACTTTGAAATGGGGATAGTTTGAGACGTTGCCTTTGTTTTAAGAATATTTTTGTAAAAAGTTTATTTTTTATTCATTTTATTTTTTTGCTTTGAATTATTTTTATAAAAAAATAATTTTAGAGAATAATAAAAATATTATTTTATCATATTTTTAAATAAAAATTATTTCAAAATATAACTTCAATCATTCTCTCAAAAAGATTTTAATATGATTGAGCTGGGAATTTAATATACATTAAGAATATGATTGAAATTATTTTTAAAAATATTTTTTTGTTTAGATATATATTAAAATAATATTTTTTTAAAAATATTTTTAATATCAACGCATAAAAATAATTTAAAAACATAAATATTTTTTTAAAATTAAAAAAATATTTTCATTTTTTTTTAAATACAATGAAAAAACCGACCTTCTAACTGGAAGCTCAACGTTGAAGCAGCTTGAAATACTTCCCCCTCCTTCTCTTTGGACCCTATCCTATATTTCTACGTTGTTATCTTTTTCATGGACCACCATCTACCCATCCAAAATTCCTTGACAGGTTCCTTACATCGATTCTCTTTGATTGATAAACATGTCGAAGTGTTCTTGTCTTTGCCTGTTTGTACAACTTACTCCAGCAATCTATTCCTCTCTCTTTCTTGTTTTTCTGCCATTATTGGACCATTATAATTTACAGTGAAAGCTGTTCCTGATGATGAACTAACTAAAGTTTTTATAATATATATATTTTCCGGTTCAACCCGGCCTTTATTGTTAAAAAGTTGATTGAACTTGATTTTATTTTTTAATATATTAATCACCGGTGTCTAATTAATCTAGATTTTCATAAATTCAATGGGGTCTGGTATATTAATAGTGTTTGGAGTCTGATAATGGCTCTTTTAGGTGCTGAATCATGCAAAAACAAATATATTTTTATTGCAAACGATTAAAAAAAAGATTTTAATTAATATCTTTTGTAAGGAGAAAAAACATTAAAATCAGTTGAGTTGAATATTAATTCATTGATGACATGAAATAAAAACACTATAAATTAGATGAACACGTCATTGCATGGGATAAGTATCATAAATCATAAATATAATGATAAGCAATTAAGCCATGACCATGTAATAAATCATATTTTATTGTGCACGATATCGTTGACACTATTTAATAAAATCACATTTTTTTAAATATATAGTGTGATGACAATAAAAAATTATAATTTATATAATAAATTTTGAGTTTATATTAAGATATATATTTTTTATAAAAAAATTTAAAATTTTATTTTTCTCAGCTGAACCCCCGAATCCATAAATACATTTTCAAAAAAGAAAAAATGATGTTTCACACTGTCAATAATGCATATCGTTTTTTGTTCTAACAAGCAATCTGTTAACATTAAAAAGGTGATTAATGGACACAAGAGGAACAAGACAATTGTCAACAGTGTTCTTGATCATTAGTCTCCCTCGTCAATCAAATCACCTCAAACTGCCCCTACACTCCATATGTCGTGTCGGGTCTCTTGCTATAGCTATTTTTTTTTATTTCTTTTATAGGTCCCGTTTGGAAATCACATGAAAAGTGATTTTTTTTTTAATATATATATATATATGTTAATATTAAAACTATTTTTTTAAAAATAAAAAATATTTTTTTAATATAATTTTAAATAAAAATATTTTAAAAAATAACTACATTTCTAAATATCTTTACAGTGTTTATGATTGTAAAAGCATGTTGATATTGTAAAATTATTTTTATTTAGAAATATATATTTTTATTTATTTTTAAATATTTTAATATTAATATATCAAAAAGATCTAAAGATATATATATAAATTAATTTCAAGTAATAAAATTAATTTTTCAAGCACTTGTCAAACAAAATCTAAGTTATTCCCATGCCTGTTTGTGAATATTATAATTTTTTTTAAGAAATTCTTAACATGTATATGTTAAAATTATTAATTTAATATTTTTTTCAAGATAAATATATTTTTAAAACTAGTCAAAACAATATCAAATTCAATGTTATTTAGAAACTAAATCCACAGTACTTCTACTTCTACTAATCCATACACTATCCCATACGTTATCTTTATAAAAATAATTAATTACTTAAATAAAATGCAATCAACATTAACCATAAAACCCGGACTGAGAAAATTAACTATAAACAGAAAGTTGGGTCCACGGTACACTGTTAAGCAACTTTTTAGAAATGAAACACAATATTTAGGGATCAATTAGTAAATGGAAAGATGGGATATATATGGATTGAGAAAATTAAGAGTTCATGACAGTTAAGCGTTAGTTTGTGTTCAGTATTGTTATGCTGTAAAATATTTATTATTAAAAAAACATAACACTTTTTAAAATAAAAAATATATTTTAACAGCCTTAACTCCTAATTTTATACAAGTAAATCCACGTCAGCAAGATTTTGGGTCTTTCAACGATGGTATCGAAGCAATCAATGAAACCCCGACAAAAAATTCGTCCACCGTCAGATGAAAAAAACTCAATAACTCCAAATCTCCACCGTCCGATAAAAAAATTCTTATCTCCTTAATAGTTAATTCACCTAACTTGCTAAACCATAGCAGCTGCTGCCAGTAGATTATACATATAAGATTCGTTCCCTGGCTCCCTCTCTCAAAATCACTCGCCCTCTCCCTGTAGTAAACAAGGTAAGTACAATGGAATAACCCCCCCCCCCCCGTCCCCATGTTCTAGGTTTTTAACTATGTTTTTGTATTGTTTTAATCGCATTTTCATGTCTGTTTTTCATTTTTTTGCAAAGCCATAGTGGAAACATGTTAAAGTTTCTTAATGAGATCTGGAGGATTCATTTTTGGTTATTGTATGGTTTGGTTGTTATATAAAGCTATGGTTTTTGTGTGGAAGATGGAAACTTTGTAATGGTTTTTTGTTGTTTTGTTTGGTTATGCAATTGGTTGTGATTATGGTTTTGTGTTTTGATGCTGTGGGTTTTGTGTGATTTAAGGTCTTGAAGGGAAAAAAATGGATAACGGTGTTGCGAGACTTGTTGTGGAAGAGAAAACCAATGTGGGAAATGAAGGTTTTGGGGATAAGGTAGAGAAGGAGAGAGTTGTGGTGGGGTCTGATGAATCGAAGGGTGTGGAAGATGAGGCTTTTGAGGAGGCAATTGAATCACTTGAGCAATTGCATGAGGAGGAGGAGGAGGAGGAGGAGGAAATGAAAGTTGTGTCAGATGGTCGTGTTTTTGAGAGTGTTGGCGATTCAAGTTCAGCAGTTGTCGATGAGAGTTCAAATTTAGGAAACGAGACAGAGAAATTTGAAGAGGCTATTTTTGTTCCTTCTGAGAGTGGGAATCCTGAGGAGTTGGGCGGGGTTCATGGTGAAGAGAAGGTAGAGGATATGGTGGTTGAAGATAGTGTTGATAAGATTGATGAGGGAGGGACTGCAAAGGAAGCTAAGGGCAATGAATCAAGTGGAGGAGAGGTTTCTGACATCATTGGTAATGGAGTAATAGAAGTCTTGAAGGCTGAGGGTGAAGGTGAAGGTGAGGTGGATTCTAAGCGGGAAATTGAATTGGATGAGGAGATTCTGCCCAAGGATGACGAGAGAGAAATGGAGGAAGGGCTGGGTACTGAATATCAGGCGACTAGTGGTGATTCAGCTAACATTTTAGAGAATAATGGTGAAGGCATGAGCCATAATTCAATAAAAATGGATGCTGAGTATTTGGATGAGAAAAGTGGGGAATGGAAAGGTGATGGAGAGTCTGACAAGGAAGCTGGGAACAATGAATTGATTGAAGGTGAGGAGGTTTCTGAGATTACTGTTAATGGAGAAACTCAGGCTTTCAGGGGTGAGGGTGAAATCAATTCTAATCGAGCAATTGAGTCAAGCAAGGAATTGAATGGTGATGGAGATTATGCTCAGGAAATGGGGAACAATGAGACGACTGGAGATGCAGAGGCTTCTGAAATTGCTGGTAATATAGGAACAAAGACATTGAAGGGTGAGAATGAGGCTGATCCTAATCCAGAAATTGAGTTGAGCAAGGAGATTCTTCCTGAAGATGGTGAAAGAGATGAATTGAAGGAGGATAATGCGGAGGTTTCTGAGATTGCAGGTAATATAGGAACAAAGGCTTTGAAGGGTGAGGGTGAGGCTGATCCTAATCCAGAAATTGAGTTGAGCAAGGAGATCCTTCCTGAAGATGGTGAAAGAGAGGAACTGAAGGAGGATAGTGCGGAGGTTTCTGAGATTGCTAATAATATAGGAACAGAGGCTTTGAAGGGTGAGGATGATCCTAATCGAGAAATTGAGCTAAGCAAGGAGATTCTTTCTGAAGATGGTGAAAGAGAGGAATTGAAGGAGGATAATTTGGGTGCGCAACATCAGGAGGCCAATGAATCAATCAATTTATCAGGTGATCTTCAAGGTGATAAGAGTGAAGGACTGGGTGAGAATCTGGAAAAAACAGATATAAAACATGCTGTTGAGAAGAATGTTGATTTTGACAGTGCAACAGTTGGCCTTGATGCTGGAAACGGGGTTAATAAGAGTGAACAGTTCAGCGACATCTCAGCAGTTGTGGATACAGAAAACCATGATGATAGCAATGGGAAGTTAAATGATGTTTCAACTGTTATAGCTTCAGAGCAAAATGGGGAAAGTCATGAACTGAAAGCTGCTTCATCTGTCCCACAGACAGTCATGGAGGAAGTAAAGCTGGTACCAGGAGTCTTAGCCTCGTCTTCGTTAGAGAAGTCGGTGACTGAGAGAAATGAGGGGATTCAAGCTCATGCATCTAATGCGAGAGCAGAGGATAACAAGAATTCTGAGGTACACCATGCTGCCAACAATATTAATGGAATCAGCAAAGTCATTAATGTGACTGAAGAGCCTCAGAAGAAAGCAGACCAGGGTCAGGAGGATAAGCAAACTCCTCCAGCAATTATAGAGCGTAAAATCCAGCATTTACCTGGGATTGCATCTTCATCTGCAAAATCTTCAAGTGCAGCTCCAACACCTTCTCGTCCAGCTGGCCTTGGGCGTGCTGCCCCACTATTGGAACCTGCACCCAGGGCAGTCCAGCAACCTCGTGCTAATGGAGCTGCTTCTCATACACAATCCCAACAGATTGATGATCCTGCAAACGGGGAATCAGAAGAGTTTGATGAGACTCGTGAAAAACTTCAGATGATCAGGGTGAAATTTTTACGACTTGCACACAGACTTGGGCAAACTCCTCATAATGTTGTTGTAGCACAGGTTTTATACAGACTGGGACTAGCTGAACAGCTGCGAGGTAGAAGTGGTGGCCGCGTTGCTGGTTTCAGTTTTGATCGTGCCAGTGCCATGGCAGAACAGCTCGAGGCTGCCGGGCAGGAACCCCTTGATTTCTCTTGTACAATTATGGTTCTTGGAAAGACAGGTGTTGGTAAAAGTGCCACTATAAATTCGATATTTGATGAAGTGAAGTTTGGCACCGATGCTTTTCAATTGGGTACAAAAAAGGTTCAGGATGTTGTAGGCACTGTTCAGGGGATAAAGGTTCGTGTCATTGACACACCAGGACTTCTTCCTTCATGGTCTGACCAGCGTCAGAATGAGAAGATCCTTCACTCTGTTAAGCGCTTTATAAAGACAACTCCTCCAGACATTGTGTTGTATCTTGACAGGTTGGATATGCAGAGCAGGGATTTTGGTGATATGCCCCTCTTGCGTCCCATCACTGACATATTTGGTCCGTCTATATGGTTTAATGCAATTGTTGTCTTGACCCATGCGGCATCAGCTCCACCTGATGGCCCAAACGGTACTGCTTCAAGCTATGATATGTTTGTCACTCAGCGCTCGCATGCTGTCCAACAAGCAATTCGTCAGGCAGCTGGAGATATGCGACTCATGAATCCTGTTTCATTGGTTGAGAACCACTCGGCATGCAGAACAAATAGGGCAGGGCAGCGAGTGCTGCCAAATGGTCAGGTTTGGAAGCCCCATTTATTGCTGCTCTCCTTTGCATCTAAGATTCTTGCTGAGGCGAATGCACTTTTGAAGCTGCAAGATAGTACACCTGCAAAGCCTTTTGCAACTCGATCAAGAGCACCTCCGTTACCGTTCCTTCTTTCATCTCTTCTCCAGTCAAGAGCTCAAGTTAAGCTGCCAGAGGAACAGTATGGAGATGAGGATGGTTTAGATGATGATTTGGATGACTCGTCAGATTCTGAGGATGAATCAGAATATGATGAGTTGCCACCATTTAAAAGTTTGACGAAGGCTCAGATTGCAAAGCTCACTAAAGCTCAGAAGAAGGCATATTTTGACGAGTTAGAATACAGAGAGAAGCTTTTCATGAAAAAACAGTTGAAGGAGGAGAAAAGGCGACAGAAGATGATGAAGAAAATGGCTGCAGCTCCAAAGGACCTGCCTAGCGAGTACACTGAAATTGCAGAAGAAGAAGCTGGAGGAGCTGCATCTGTTCCTGTTCCCATGCCAGATTTAGCCTTACCTGCTTCGTTTGATTCTGATAATCCCACTCATCGGTACCGTTATCTTGATACATCCAACCAGTGGCTTGTGAGGCCAGTTCTAGAAACACATGGTTGGGATCATGATGTTGGTTATGAAGGTATAAATGTGGAGAGGTTGTTTGTGTTTAAAGACAAGATCCCTATATCTTTTTCAAGCCAGGTAACCAAGGACAAGAAGGATGCCAGTGTTCAGATGGAATTAGCAAGTTCTGTAAAGCATGGAGAAGGAAAAGCAACTTCACTGGGGTTTGACATGCAGACTGTGGGGAAAGACTTGGCCTATACTTTACGTGGTGAAACTAGGTTCAGTAATTTTAGGAAAAATAAGGCTACAGCTGGTCTCTCGGTTACTCTATTGGGTGATGTCTTGTCAGCTGGAGTGAAAGTTGAGGATAAATTGATTGCTGGTAAACGGTTCCAAATGGTCATGTCTGGTGGTGCAATGACTGGCCGTGGAGACGTGGCTTATGGTGGCAGTTTGGAGGTCCAACTGAGAGACAAAGATTATCCTCTTGGTCGTTCATTATCAACACTTGGGCTTTCTGTCATGGACTGGCATGGGGATCTTGCCATTGGCTGCAACGTACAATCCCAGATTCCTATAGGACGATCAACTAATTTGATTGGCCGTGCTAATTTGAATAACAGGGGAGCTGGACAAATCAGCATACGCTTAAATAGTTCAGAACAGCTTCAACTTGCTTTGGTTGGCCTCATTCCTCTATTGAAGAAGCTAATCGAGTATCCTCAACAATTGCAACTTGGACAATGAAGAAAAGTTTAGGTTATACCTGCTAGGAAACTTCTGATGTAGCCATCTTGTGATGGTCATCGAGTAATGCGAGTGTCATGCTGCTTATTTTCCCTCCCTCCCTTTCTCTTTTTGTTTCTTTTTGTTGGAGTCAGATGACGTTGTATGATATCAATGGTCGCAATTTCTTTGTTAGTTATTTTCCTAAAGTGGTTTTTTCTTCTTATCAAGCCACCGGACCACTTATTGCTTCTTGTTCAACCATGCCATTTCTAGAATCTATATAGTTTTCTTTTCATATGGTTGTCGAAAAAGATTTGCATAGAAACAAACTTGATCGCTTGCCGTGTATAGTTCTTGCGTTTCCAATTTGTAGGTATAGGCTAGAATAACTTGTTACATTACAATAAAGCACGGGACTCTCTCTCTTTCTTTAGTCCAGTGCTATCAACAAGAGAAGAAAATGTCGTTGTGAATATGAACCTGCCCTCATTTCGACTTCTTTCTGCGGGAAAAAGTGAGACAAGGAAGCACAAAAAAGCAGCACACTTGTTTAGAAAGTATCCTCTTTCACAAGATTACAGGTTCAGGTAGATGAATGGACCTGCAAGAGAACTGTAAATGATCATCGCAAGTTGTAAAAGGTGCCACCGCCTCATGGCTACTAAACACGATTATTTGAGAATCAAGATGCAGCCCTGGCATTTGATAGCAGCCTCTCCTACGAACAAGACTAAGTTTATGAACTTCATGATGACAAAATTCCCAACTCGTGCTGCCCATTTATAAAGCCAGAGGCCTTGAGCTAACTTTCTTAAAAGTTTGGATGTTGCTTCCGATGCCTTGTTCCCAATATATGAGAATCTAGACTGCCAACCTAGCTCTTAGAAAAAAAGTATCTAGTTGACTACAAATAACCTACCAATATCTGTCACAAGTATATTAACCGTCAGTATCCATCACCTTAATGTTTCCTCCTCTTGTTTTGGCGGTCATAAGTAACTGTTCACAGCTTTCGCTGCTGACATCAATAAAAAAAAATTAAAACTACTTTTCTATATTATGTATGAAGATGAAACGGATAGTAGTTAGGGTTCTATGGTGTAGTGGTTAGCACTCTGGACTTTGAATCCAGCGACCTGGGTTCGACTCCCGGTAGGACCTGAACTTTACTTTTTATTTAGTTTCCATACCCCCTTCTTTAACTATTTACATCATTTACTATACATCTATGTTTCTTGTGTCAAAATTTGAATTTTTTTGTCTTACCAAATTGATTTGTACAGTTTTATAATCAGTCCAATTTAATTTCTGAAAAAAAGTGACAAATTACAAAAACTATATACATATTAATCTAATAATATTTAATTATTAAGTTATCAGTGCACAAAAAAAAAGTTTAATTAATTTTTGAAAAAAAAAGAGCGATAAGGTTTTACTTTAATAAAAAAAACTATGTTATTAATATATCATAATATTAAATAATATTCAAGTTCTTAGTGCAGGTGTAACAGATTAAAAAGATAATCACCATCGTTTGTCATTAATTATATTAACTAATACACGATAAGATTTATCCTACTAATATTTGGAGATCAACTGTTCACAAGGAGACTAGGATTAATTTCAACCCGACTGTTAAAAGGATTTATGTGTATATATATATGCGGTCATGCTCATGCATATGGAAGTATTTTTATCATTCCAATTCCAAACACTTCTTGTTCTTAATTTTGATCTATCAATTCCTTTGTTTTTAGTTGTGATTATGTCAACTAATATGGAATGGCTCAGGTTGAAAAAACTAGGGCAAGGTACATATGGAACAGTTTATCTAGCAATGTCGACATTTACTGATGAATTGTACTTTGCAGTGAAGAACGCAAATCTTGAAGATTCTTCTACTCTTCAGAAGGAGAGGAGGATCTTCCAAAAATTTCGTGGTACTAATGAAGTTGTTGGATGTTACGGGTATTGTGTGAGTAATGAAGGTGGGGTGTCGAAGTACAATCTCTTGTTGGAGTATGCTCCGATGGGTTCTCTTCTAAACCTGATGAAGGATTACGGAGGTAGGATTCCGGAGAGCCATGTGAGGAAATACACGAAGATGCTACTGAGGGGTTTATCTTGCATCGACAATAACGGTCACGTGCATTGTGATCTTAAGCCTGCCAACATTCTGGTTTTTCCTCGTGAAGTTGATGGATTAAGTGATATTCAGCTTAAGATTGCTGATTTTGGGCTGGCTAAAGAGCCCGGAGAAGATGATTCGGATATGCTGTTTCGTATGTATCAATACCGTGGGACGCCGTGCTACATGTCTCCTGAATCCGTGCAATTTGCTGAGATTACGCCGGCTCTGGATATATGGTCTCTTGGTTGCATTGTTGTTGAGATGATCACTGGACGGATTGCTTGGGGAAACTTGGATTCGAAAGAGTTATTCAATAAGCTTGTCATTGGGAATGAATCTCCAGAGATTCCTGAATACATTTCAGAGAATGGAAAAGATTTCTTGAGGAGGTGCTTTGAGTTAGATCACAGGTACAGGTGGACTGCCGATGCTCTCCTAACTCATCCTTTCGTTGACGACGCGCCACTGCAGCCGGTGGAGAATTGTCAACCTCCTGCTTTGATGTGTGTTGTCAATTCAGCATTATGTGAGAATTATTAGGTATCCTAGATAGAAAAGATGCATGCTTGCAGGGTTGGTGACAACAACTTTTCTATTTCTTTTTAAGAATAGGTTTGGGTGTAAGTATCTTTTACATAAATAAAAATGATATTTTTCTTTCTTTTATTACAAGTCTTGTTAAGTTATACGATTGATTCTATTTTATGCTATGGTTCTGGTGATTGTCGGGCATAAAAGGAATGCTTGAAAGAATGGAATTACTGAAATTCCCCAGAGCTTGTCTTGTTTGAATGCAATTGGTAGAATTTAGGATGTTCTGCAATCATCTTATCTGATTAGCCTTTCCATTTTAAAGGTCAACTGATAAATAACTACCAGAAGTCTTGTAAATAGACAAAGAAAGACCCACTGCATCGAAACACCAGCAGCAAAGAAAAAAAATCGAGAGTGGTGGGGGGGGGGGGGCAGCTCACAGCAAAAACTCCCCTCAGTACCTGGTAGTCTAGAAGTAAAAAGCCAGCCCCAGAAAGGCAGCTGGTACAAAATTCTTGATCGAGAAATTCAAGACTTCAAGGGCGGCGGTGAAAGAAAGGCAAGGGCATTGAGTGAGCTTCGTAACGTGATTGCCTGAAGACTTGATAGACTCAAATCGCCAGCCCCAATACAACTGACATCCTAGAAACAACATACAGAGGAACAAAAACACATCAGATCCAGGCAAGAACTTCAGAGTCTGTGGACAATCCTTGTTTTGCCTGCCGATCTGCTAACATGGGTAGCTTCGTGAAGAACTTGAGTGAAAGAAGAGACTGTCTCAAGCTTCGAGATATACCTTTAGATTACCGGGAACAAATTATATAATCCAATTAGTCACAATTCTAATCTCTAATCTGTTTCTTCTAAATGCAGTATGATGGTTTGTTTATCATCATCAGCATGTTGAATATTTTTTGGACAGGATTTAATTATTAATTCGTAGTCTTAATCTGCTAATCATGTCAATGGACATGCTTATGTTTGGACCATATGATAAGACAGACAAGGGAGCAACATTAATCAGTGCTACTGCTCTAATTAAACACAATTATTACTAAAACAGAACAGCAACGATGCCAGTCAACAATTTGCTACACTTTTGATTTTGGCTTTGGTTCCCTCCTCAAATTTCGCGGGGAAAGAAAAGGTGATTGTATATCCTTTTGTTTTCTCATGAATAATGAAAATTGCAAGATAGGAAACAACATCTACGAATATGTTTTTGGAACTAGGTTTTAATGGTTGGATTACTTTACAAATTTCCACAACTCAAGATCAAATCATTCATAAAGAAAAAAATCTTTAAGTTCAAAATATTGATGAAGAGATTTTAACAGAATGATGAATAACTACATGATACATGTGCGTATATGCTTACAAGTGGAAGTAATGAATACACATGTATGGTGCTGCTGCATAAAGTATCATAGCTTAAAAGTTGGTAACCAACTCATGGCAAACCACATTGAGAAAAAGCATGGCTACACTTTTACGAAACAGTGAAGTAACATCTAGTGAGCTACTGTAACATTGTAGCCTACTATGGCATCGCCAGTGGTAACGTCGAGCCAAAAGGTTTGTGCAATGGCATAGCCACGTGCAAACCGGAACAGGCCGGTTCCTCCAACAATTGGCATCTCACGAACAGGATTCATTGCCGGATTCTTACCAAGGAGGCTAATGCAGCTACCATTATAGATACCATCAGTGAAATCAAAGTTCATGGCCATGATCAAGGCCAATTCATTCCGCCCTGCTGACCCATAAATGCCCTGGGCTCGGCCGACGGGTTTTGAGTTCGGATCAGGCCCTTCTGTCAAGGGATCATCAGCCATCATGATAGAACCGAAGAGGGTGGGGGATCTGTTACCTACACTTGGTTGAGCAACTTTAATAGCTGTAGGGTTTTTGCCACTGACTATGTCATGGAAGTAGAATTGAAGGTTTGTCACAGTCTCCTTCTCAGCTTCAAGTCTTCTGGCCCAGCTCTCTGCATTAGCACTCTGCATGACTCCCACCATGAAAATGACCAGCAGAGCTAAAGATGCTTTTTCCATTTTCTTTTTCCTCTGTCCTTGCACAAGAAAAATAGGGAGGAGGGTCTTCGAGAGAATAATATAGGAAAGAGCTCTGTGAGGTATTTAGGTTGATGCTACAAGAGGTCTTTATATAGGACAGCTTAACACAAGACATTCAAAAACAGGTTAACTACATAAGATCTTATGAGTTGTGGGTTCATGGGCTAACTATTTTGCAAATTAGAGAGAACAGAACAATGCCATCTGTGACAGGCCCGAATGAAAAATCCACCGCCAATGTTTTTTAGGTCAAAGGCTGTTCTGGGTCCTAACCATTCCACAACATTTTCATGGGTTAAGGGAGTCG
This sequence comes from Salix dunnii, assembly GCA_015731905.1. Classification (NCBI taxonomy): domain Eukaryota; kingdom Viridiplantae; phylum Streptophyta; class Magnoliopsida; order Malpighiales; family Salicaceae; genus Salix; species Salix dunnii. The sequence continues at coordinate 8,751,179 of CM027667.1, read as the reverse complement.
GTGGGCTGATTGTGGTTAAGTGAATCGATTAGTTGTAACAAAAAAGAAAGAAAATTGTGATTCCAATAATATGAACATGAATGGCAGTATGGGAACCGCAGTTCTAGTTACGGATTCCACCAACCTCCTTTCCATCTGCATTTCAACAATATAGGAAAGAAATCCACAATCAAGGCAAGATTTCAGCGCAGGTTGGCTGGCTGTATTGTGCATAGATTTAGGATCCCTTCTTCAGAAGAAAGATCTCTTATTAGTTGCTCGTTGGTGCGACTTATAAGAGTCAGCCAAAATCATTGACTAAATCATGTTAAATTCTCGCTCTTTTCATTCACTGTACCTTGTCAATTTGCTGTGGCAAACTTTGCGTGAGACAATGTTTTCTAACAGTAATATTGGTTTGATTTAAGATTTTGAGAAACAAAATTGGCTTAATAATTGAACTGATACTCACTCCTAGGTTAATTTATAAAAGAGGCTTGTTTTATTTCCACTAGATTAATAGGGTTTTTTTTTTTCCGCGGAAGAAGATGGAAGCTATATATCTAGTGAAGTGAACCATTCCAAACGCTGAATCACAAAGCACAGACAAGTTAACAAACAATTATTAGACACCTTTCATTCGATCCATGATGAGATTGCAACAATTTTTCCAGCAGATTTTGGTTTTGCAACGCGTTCTAGAATTCCCGGTGAGAATATTTATAGCTATTTAATGAATCAAAGTGACCTTATACTCAAGAATAGCATCACCAGTAGTAGCATTGAAATAGCTAGTTTTGACCTTGGCAAACCCTCTGGCCATCCTGAACTTCCCTCTTCCTCCGACCACCGCAACCTCACGATCAGCCTCCGTCACTGGATTCCTCGAAAACACGCTAAATGAGCTTCCTTTGAACTTACCTTCTGTGAATCCAAAATCAACACCCATCACTATAGTAAATTTACTATAATCTTGGCTGGATGATAAATAGAGCCCCTGTGCATTCCCTATAGTATTGGAGTCCGGCTCAGGTCCCTCTTTAAGAGGATCATCAATGGCGTATACGCTACCAAATGGTGTTGGTGATTTGTCACCTTCGGTGCGATTAGACCCGGCTACCTTGACAGCAGAAGGATTTTTGCCGCTAAGAATGTCATGGAGAAAGAAGTGAAGGCGGGTCACCTTCTCCTTCCTGGGGACGTGCCTACTCTCTGTGTAATATTCACCATATGCTGGAGCAATAGCTGCGCAGACGATCAAAGCATAAACAAAGGCTGCCATTCTCTCCATCTTTTTTTCTCCTCTCGAATTGTTGATTAAAGATCAAGAACACCTTTAACCATTTTTATAGGATCTGTATTATGTGCTGCGTGATACTCATTTATTTCTTACCGTTTTAATTTAACGGTTAGATTAGATATTGATTCAACGCATTTAACAGTCCTAGCACAAGAAAAATCAATTTTTAGAAACAAAATCGATTTATATGAAGAACAATGCACTAATCCATACAAGCCAATGAATGAAGGACTTGAAATTACAATAATTTTGTAGGGAAAATGGTAGCTCTATCTTTAATTTAATACATTGAATTCCTCATTTTTTATATAATTATATTAAATTGTATACATGACTGATTATATTAATTTGAAAAAAGAGATAAATTGAAAATTAACTCATTTATTTATTCATTTTATAAAAATAAAATTGAATGATAAATGAAAATGCCATTTTCCTTAATTCTCATATGCAATTTAACTTTTCATGGTTAAAAAGGAGATATATAAGAACAAATGGAGTAATGCTAATTAATCTTATCAAAAGTTTCTTAATTACTAGGCTACCGTGAATTTTTTATTTTTATTTATTTAAAAAAAAAACATAATCATATTATATAATAACACGTGAGAAATTACTTGATAAAAATTGACTTAATTGTTTTTACAAATGTTTTCATTTAGGGATTATAATATGACCTCTTACGCATTAATTGGAATAATTATATGGCAAATGACATATTTATACTCTAACTATTCCATGACTCTTGATTAGGTCCTTCACAAACAAAACAAATCTCCAATTGGATCCTTCAAGTATCAAACACTACCCAATTAAGCTCCACGATTAAGATTTATGACAGGTTAAGAAAGAATTTATTCAGGAAAAATTGAGGTCCTCGATTCTTATGATTTAAAGGCAAAAGTTAATGGGGCAAATGTTCATTAGACGAGGGACCTAATCGATTTGTTTTTGTTTTCAGTATGAAGTGATAGATCATAGATAAATAAAAATATTCTTTCGCCCTAATTCTAATTTCGAACAATCAACAGATAAATTTATCCCGGCCTATTTTTGCTTGTTTGCCTGAATTATATCAATCGATTGGCTTCCCCCGCTGCTTCGTCTGCTAAGGGACGAGCGTGATCTTTGACTGTATCCCCTAATTTCCACCATCTCTATGGTTTTTGCAGTCATCTTTAATAAAATTCAGCTAGCTTATTTAGGTTAAAAAAAAAATCCTAGGTTGTTTTTCATAAGCCAGACAAATTTACTAAAAAGCTCCCAGAAAACAAAAAACCCATCAGAGAAGTTCAAGAATCCAGCTAGCTGCAACAAAGGGCAGCGTTGAGAAAGCTGACAGAAAGCAAGGATACATGAGCACCATCTCCAAACATTGAGGTAATAAAACAGGCTTCAAGCTCTAATTTTACTAATATGCTTGGAAGCGTAGTCTATTGTCTATATATGCTGCACTAAAAATTATCATCATATGACAAATTTTATCTGCAAATGAAGTCAAAGAGGCGCAGTTTTAGTAGACTGTTTGGAAATAGCCAACATGGATACTATTTCCACCGGGACTGCCGAAGGACAGCACTGCTGGGCGAATTCAAAATATCCAAGAATGAATACCTGAAAGAGGTGGTGACTTCCCCGGAACGAGCATTAGCTGATGTTATGGCATTCAATAACAAATTTGCAGATGTGGCGAGTCCATCAAAATATAAGCAAACATGGGTGATGCTTATAACATTCCACATACTAAAAAATCCTCGAAACTTCGTATGGCCTTGCAGGAATCGATCAAGGGATTTGATTGAGACCTCTTTCTAGCTGATTAAGCTACAAATGGAATTGGAAACATAGAGAAAGCTGCCAAATTTAGCAAAACTAACAAGAGATGGATTTTCAGAAGTTGATGTGCTTCTTTCAGGTTTAACTGATGTATGATTAAATAGCTAAGAAATCTTAAGAAATTTCAAGCACTGTTTGTGATGATGATAATAATATTGCCAGCACAAAATCTTCATCATGCAAGATCAGAAGGCATTATATTTCTCATTCAACAGTTGATTTTGATAGCCTTCACATCGGGTTTCTCGATTTCTTACTTGGGCACAGAGACAGTAAGAATTTCATTCTCCATAGAAACCCTAACTTGATCCCTGTTGACGATCGTCTAGGCTTCGATTGATGAACTGTTTGTTACGTTCTTGGATCGCCAAGGCTTTCACGAAAGATTCTAGACTTGATTCTCGAGTGGGTTAAGAGTTTTGGAAAGCCTTACGCCGGCTTTAAACTCTTGCAATCTATTGGGACAACGGGGTGTGTTTATCAATTTAATTTCTTCAGGCTTCATCTCCAAACGCTTTGGTAATAAAACAGATTTTTCGAGTAAAAAAATATAAATATATTAGCAAATTACATTATTTTTGCTGTTGGATTCAAGAAAACCTCATCCTCTTTAGATATTCTTTACGAATCAAGATTAAATCAGGATTAAATGAGTAAATCCTCGACTAGCTGTAAAATTAGAGCTTGAAGCCTGTTTTATTGCAAAAAATATACATAAAGTTTTATTAATCCATCCATATATATATGATAACGAAGGTGGTAGCAGCTTGCCATATTTAGACATATAGCAATTTTTTACTTATTTTTGGGAAAATATTGATGATATTTTTTAAGCCTATTAAATATCATAATTAAGCTTATATGATTAACATAAGTTCACTCACCCATCAGTGTCTGGTCTCAGAGAAATTGGGATTACTCCAGCTCGACTGGTGAGACCAACTGTTGGTTTTATTCCCACCGCCGAGTTAGCATTTGAAGGACATATGATGGAGCCATCATTCTCATTACCTAGAGACACAGCTACCAAATTCGCTGCTACCGATATTGCTGACCCGCTAATAGATCCACAAGGATCTGCTGATAGAAGATAAGGATTCTGCATAAATAATCTACCGACCAGAAAGTTAGTGTACCGAATCTGTTTAATATTTCTTACAGTCCAATCAGCATTTATTCTATCAAAAATAGCAAGAAATTATTAAAACTTTGAAGATTAACGTAAACCACCTCTCCTTGGCCACCTCTAGCACTAGAGCCACCAGGAGCTTTGAATGACATGAAACCAGGCCATTCGTTCAAGCTGGCCTTTCCAAGAATTATAGCTCCGGCTTTCCTTAACTTCACCACGATGCCTGCATACCGAGGCACGACTGATCCAAGCCGTGGTGTTCAACTTACATGGTTGCGATATTATCCTTGAGCAGGATAGGAATGCCATGCAAGCTAACCAATGAACCCGGTGACTTAATCCTGCGCTCATAGTCGGCGTTATTAGCTTGGAAGAGGGCATCAGGATTTGTTTCCATAACCCCCTTAAGGATTGGGTTCAGTCTATTGGTTTCTCCAACGTAGAACTCAACTAGCTTCCTTGACGTGAGCTGGTTCTGCTTAAAAGCATGCTGGGGATCACATATGCTCGCTTTCTCGATTGATAATTCATGGCTTGACAATGTCAAAAGAATGAAAGTTAGTGATGGAAGGAGGGAGAAGCTCAGCGGTGTGTTGATAGCCATATCTAAAAGAGACGAGAAATGGTCTAACTACACTCGAGAAACAAAAATTGCCGCTGTTAGCCAGAATACTGTTTTCGTTTTATCTTCTCTACAAGATTCTACTTTTCCACCTAGATTGTGACATGCTTAATGTTGTTCGATGTAAGATAGTGATTTGTCTCATTTTGAAGCAAAATCTGCCAAGTATGCCTTATCAGCGTTCTTAACTTGTTTCGGCATTGAAAATGACTCCACAAAACACTCTTAAAGCTCTGAGCTGAGGTACTAACTAGGTACTACCAAGGCTGTAGAGACTAGTGCATGTCTAATTCATGGTTTATGGTATCTGCCGTCCATGTTTTTGGATTTTTTTCTCTCATGAGAATTCTGCAGTTCCTATGGTAAAAGAAGAGTCTGCCTAAATTTAATTTCATGTAATTCTATATTGACTTGTGGTAATACTTTATTGTTGTGGAATTTTATTTTATTTTCCAAAACAAAATGCCTTGATGGATCGCACAGACCAATGATCATTACAGGCAGAACTAGAATGTTGTAATTTGGATGGCCACCAACGAAAAGTAGAAGATTAATGGATATGGATTAGAAAAAAGGGTCTATAAAAAAAAAAGGACGATATATCAAAAACCATATTCATATCATCCATAAAGCCTAAAGAACTTGTTTATGAATCAACTAGATAAAGCTAAGCTCTAGAAAATACATGTACACGCCAAAAAAAAACCTTTTGATTCAACCATTGTTGATGCCTGGAATACTCTTAAATTAGATTTGGAAGATATTGTTTGAGACAAAACTTTTAGCTTAATTTTAAATTTTATATTCTTTTTTCTATTTGATTTATAATTATGATTTTTATACCTTATAAAGTTGGGTTTCTAATCTATTTATAAAGTTAACAAACGTTTAGGAAGGCAAAATCTTTAAAAAACTTCGTGATAAAATATGGGTCCTTGTGGAGAAGAAACATTTCAGCAAATATTCTACCTCCTTTTGTTTGCTATCTTTTATGTTGTTGTTTCCATATTCATATTTACTATACTCTTGGCACAAGTCGTACAATGCTATCCAATAATGTCTCCTGCTATAGCTTGAATACAACCTCTTTTTATTTGGGGGAAAAGGGAGAAAGAAAGCTGATAGCCGGAAAAGGAGAGCTGAGATCAAGCAGATCCCAGTCAAGCAAACAAGGTGGCTTTGATGCTATGAAAGCAAATGGAGAACACAGAGACTTGTATTTCAGATAAAATATTACGCTGTTAATCACAATTGCTACGAATGAAGCATTTATTTCGTTTCCAAACTAAGAATCATGGAAGAAGAACAAGGGGTGAAAATGAGAACTAAAAGGCCTATCTGGCAGAGAAAAACTATCCTATGCCTCATCTCCTATGACTTTTGGACAACTCAACATCCTGTGGTACAAAATTTCAATTTTGGAAACAACAGTAAGAAGAAGAAAAAATGATGTAACTGAAACATGAAAGCAATGCAAACTTGTAGTCTCCACTCAAACTCAACTCTGCACTTGGTTTGTCAAATTGTGAACTAATGGCAGATCATCAAGCCAATCAGCATAAATCCGATTTATTTTCTTCTGCCCTTTCCACTTTAATAAGCTTTTCTTACTTTGCTCCTCTTCAATTAAACCTGGCACATTCGCCGTCATACTTGGAGACACGTTATTAGGAAGAACAGGTGGTGGTACCTTGGTCAAAATGGAGCCTGCATTTCCTGCTTCCACCTCAGTGCGTCCACCAGGAGCTTGCAACTCTGAATTCAATGAAAAGTTGGAGCCAATAAATAAAAATTAGTCCATCAATAATGAGTTTTGCATCTTTTCTAGCGGACACGATTGGGCTCCTATGATGCAAATACAAGGATTAAATTTCCTAGTCAAGAAAATCAAAGGAAAATAAGAAAGCTGGGCAAATATGGATATCACACACACACAGTTAGTGTAGCCCACTCATGTCCACATATATGCAAGCTTGTGACCAACAACTCTGTCTCTCTCTCTCTATTCATAGAATTAGAGTTGGGGGGGGGGGGGGGGGGAATTCATATAGAACACGTTTCAACTTAAAAACTGAGTTTATTTTAAAGTAAAAATAAATAAATATATCCGAGTGATAGATGGTTTGGCAGAGGATGAGACAGCCTCATAAAAAATCTGAAAGAAAGAAGCAAAATCAAGACCATAGGATGTGTTGATACAGTTAAATATTAGTTTCAGAAGACTCAAAATCCCCAAAAACATGACACCTCAAGGAAATGAAAAGGCTATATACTAAACAGATATAGTGTACATATAATTAGAACTGGCTATAAAAGAACTGGCTGACCAAGGGATCTATCTCCAGAAACTAGAATTTTGAATACTAGGTAGCACAATACGGAGTTCCTCTACACAAATGATAGGTCTTTAATATTCAAGCAAGAGTTATCCCTCAATACAAAGACAGATAGTTTAACACATCAGAGCAAAGCCAGTATCCCAGGGACACTTGATCTACAAAACGGATTTTTTAAACTTAAAACTCATTGATTTATTTGACTAATTCAGTTGGAAGTCACTAGGCTCCCCAGAAAAATAGATCACGACATTCATCGTACAGTTAAAGCCTATTTGAAACAAAAAGGAAAGAAAATGAAGAGCTCCAATTCAAACACTACTCATCAACATTTAATCAAACTATAACTAACAGTTCTTCTTCGTCCAATCAGTAGACATTTTATAAACGCAAAGTGATTTTTGAGAAATGATGGGTGTGACACTACAATTAGTTCCAGTAAATTTAAAACATAACAAAGATTCTCAGTTAACAAATAGAGAAAAAATAAATCAATTTTTTTTATCCACTCCTTGATTTTAAGCCCACAAAACTCTCATTCTACCCCCCATTCCTTAGAAGCTATCAAGATACCAGATAAATTCTAATATTAAAGAAAAGCAGTAAACATGCAAGGAAGAAACTGAAGTGACAAACACAAGTTAAATATAACGATGAAATACAGCTTAAGCAACAGATAGTACCTGCTAGACCATGAGCAAAGTGGCATTTCTCGCCAAAGGGGCATTGACCTGTGATCTCCCACTTAGTACACAACTTTGTCTTCCAGTAAACAGGCTTTATTATATTTGATCGAGTAGCATCTATAACAGCATTGTTTGCAGGCCTATTAACTTCAGCAGCATTAAACACACCACTCACGTTGCCCATTGCCTGCCCTGTAGTCCCAATACTTATCGCAGAACTCTCCCTGAACCTCCCTGTGTCCTCCCTGAACTTTGATGGATCCTCATGAAGGAAATTGCACCTATCACCATAGGGACACTCTTCCCCATTATAAAACTTCTTGCACAACTTCATCTTGTGGATTATCCTCTGATCATCTTCCCAATTGGTGGCTATTGACCTGTCCTCTTCACTATTTACACTTACACCCACTAGTTCCTTCCAGTTTGGAGGAGGCTGCCTCAAATCTTGCATTCCATGAGCAAAATTGCAATTCTCGCCATTCCTACAAGTGCCAGTCTTAAACTTTGCACACACTCTTGTCTTGAAAAAGATGTTGGTTGGTCCCTTGTGGACTGGAATGTTGCTTGTTGGTGGCGGCCTAGAATTCATGGATTGGTTGGGATTATCCTCAGAGTTTCTCGGCCTTTTATAAGGTGGTTGGTGGTGGTGGTGTTCAAATTGCTCATTGTTATTCGTTACAAATTGAGGCGACACACCAATAGCATCACTGCCTGGTTGATATGAGGCTTGTGGTGACATAAAAGAATCATGGGAATCAGGGTAACTCATATTTCTACAATGCAAAATCAAACTTATCCAGAAGAATTAGGAAGCCTCAAAAACCCTTGATTTTTGCAACGAAACTATCAAACCAATCAAGATAGATGCAATCTTTGACACCAAGCCACAATCTTTTCACGATAGAAATTAACTTTCGGTTCGGTGCTCAATCAAGCAATCAAGAATGGATAAAGAAACGAAAATCCAGATGGATATGTGGATTGAAACCCGAGAAAACTGAAGGAAATCGACAGAATTTGGGACGGACTTGAGACAAGTAATGAATGGTAGATAAAAGAATACAAGCGAAACCCAGAAGAGAATAGCTTTAACAAACAGGCTTATATACAGAGTCCGAACATGAAAAGGGAACTAAACCCTAGCCGCCAAATTGAGATGATTCAGATTTGCTAGGGTTTTTGTAATGTCATGTAGGTCATTCTTCTTTGCTTTTAGGAGGCAGTATGAGTCAAAGTTTTTAAATGTGAAAAAGGCCTTTTTTGAATTTATTAACCATCCTAATCAATTCCTATGTTTTAATTAATACAAGATTTAGAATTGCTGATGGGCCTGCCCTTGAGCCCATTTTCTGGATGGAAATCTCCATGCCCAGGGAGTAAGCCTTTCGAAATTAACAGAATCAAAACTCAGGCCCAGCCCATTTTAATTTATAAAATTCTTTGAAAAACAAAATAATTACCAAAAAAATACTAGCTTTTTTGTGAACATACCTTTAACAGGTTTTTTTTTTTAAAAAATAAAAATAAAAGGCATATAGCAGGCCACCTTTTGACACCCAAAGAGTTGAATTTCAGAGCACGATTTCACAAATTGAACTTCCTTCATTTTTTCGTCAAATCATGAAACATCAAATTTCTTTTGGAAATACGTCTACGTAAAAGCCCTCCGCGATCCCACCGAAGGATTGGTAAAAGAATTTTTTTTTTTTTAAGTGTTTTTTTTATGTAGTAATATATTAAAATAATATTTTTTTAGTTTCAAAAATTATTATTATATTAATATATGAAAATACTTTAAAAATATAAAAAAAATCAATTTTTTTAAAAAATATTTTTGAAACTCGGTTAAAAACAGGGCCTAAAGATACCGTTTTGATGCATTACTCCTAGCCATCAAAATAACTTTATACTACATTATTCCAACGACATGCAGACAATACCTAGTTTCCAAATCAGGGAGAAATCAAGAAAATTTCAACGACTGCAAACAATCAAGGCTGATTGAGCTTGAAAGTCAGAATATCTAACTAGCAGCTACGAGTTGATAATATATACAAGGGCCTTTTTTTGGATTTCGAGTGTCCTGGATGATTTTCTGAATCAATGCAGCAACGTATCTCTACCAGCACAAAGGAAAAATCCTTATATGAAAACCATTCATCATTACTAAGTTAAAAACTTTCCAATAGAAATTCTTGAGTCATTTGAAAAGATTCAAGAGGAGGAGGCTTTCTCATCATGGTAGCTTGCTCAAAGTCATAAGCAATCTCAATTAGCTTTGGTTCAGTATATTTTAATCCGCCAAAACAGATCCCAAATGGCATTCCATTGATATCATATCCAGCTGGGACAGTAATCCCAGGGTATCCACCAATTGCCAGCACGGATGTGGCGCCTGAACCTGGTGTCACCATTGCATCCAAATTATTTTCCATCATCAGTTTCTCAAAACCATTTTGTGTGAGTTTTTCCATCAACTCTATAGCTTTCCTTTCTTTCTCTCCAATCCCATTCGTCTTCTCCGCTGCTATGAATGTATCCTGACCATACTCTTCAGTCTTCTCCTGCATTTAACGGAACCATTATAACTAGCTGGGCTTTCTAGGGCCAGGTGTAACAAAGGAGAGAAACACAGTACTCACTAGATCGGGGTTATTTTTGTTGAAGGCTATGATATCAGCAAGTGACCAGACTGGAGAAGTGAGAAGGTCTTTCAGGTAATCATTTAAGAAGAGTTTGAACTCAGCCATCATTAGTATCAGTTCACCGCTTTGCGATGGATTGACAATAGTGGTGATATTTGCTATCTCAAGATTATCCACAACAGTGGCACCTCTTTCCCTACATTTTTCAAGACCAAATGCGCATCATATAAACTGGACTAGAATAAGAATAAAACTTCATATTCAAAAATATTTATGCTTAGTTCAATACTTTACCTTAATGTGTTCAGATGATGCTCAAAGATAGGAAATATAGATTCATTCAAAGACTTCAAAAATGGGTTCCTAACTATGCCCAATCTCTTTCCTTTGAGCCCATTTGGATTGAGGAATTGCTTGTAACCACCAGCAGGTATAAACTTGGCTGCTCTTTTTGTTGCCTCATAATCTCTTGGATCAAAACCCACAATTACATCAAGTACTCGAACTGCATCAGACACTGTCCTGGTTACAGGCCTGCCAGTTCATCATTGAGAATTTCATTCTTTGCTAGAAGATTGCAGATGCTATGTCTTAGTGCTATAAGAGTTATTTTTTCAGCTTTGTTATTGGTTAGGTAATGATAAGACATGTGATCTTACCCAATGGTGTCTAGGCTAGGCGCAACTGGAATAACTCCAGCACGGCTAGTGAGACCAACAGTGGGTTTGAGACCTACAGCAGAGTTATGATCAGAGGGACATATGATTGAACTATGAGTCTCACTTCCAAGTGATACTGCCACCATGTTTGCTGCTACTGAAATTGCTGATCCACTGCTTGAGCCACATGGATCTCCTTTTGCAAGGTAAGGGTTCTGCATGTTTTCACATGTCAAGAATTGAATTCCGTTAGGGACTACTGACTTATTGGTTAATCCTAGTATTGTTAGTCCACGTGTACTTCAAGAAACTGGACACAATAACAAGTTCTAATGTATCAACCCAGCCATGCAACCTTGGCTTTGGTAAAGGGATTCTCATCATGTTTGTGTATTTGATTATTGCAAGGTTCATTGTTAAGAAATTTCACTGCAATGCAGTCCTCATTCTTCATTCCTATCAGGGTATATAACATAAGATTACTCCTGAAACTGTTTACTTACAATCGTAAGGAAATTCAGAAATTAACATTAAACGTTCCATCATATTATTCACAAGCAATGCATTTTCCCGGCCAGACACAGACCAGACCATTCATGCTGTGACATCGGTTAACACTTTAAACTGCTATTAACCTCATAAACAATTCAATTGTAATACTAACTAGACAAGAAAAATTAAAAACATGAAATGAGAGAGCTTACCACTCCTTGTCCAGCTCTGGCACACCAACCATTAGGTACCCGACTTAAAGAACGAAACTTGTACCATTCACTAAGACTAGCCTTTCCCATTATAACTGCACCAGCCTTTCTCAACTTCTCTACAACACTTGCATCTCTGGCCACCACTGAACCCACCAAAGCGTAGGATCCAGCTGATGTGTTCAACTTATCTCTAGTCCCAATCGTGTCCTTTAACAACACTGGGATCCCATGCAAATCCCCTAAGTTTCTCCTGCCCTGGTTTTCTCTCTTTTCTTCATCGGCATTTTTAGCTTGATCACGTGCATCTGGGTTCACTTCTATGATGCTGTGAAGCAGGGGATTGAGAGTTTTGATTTGGTTTATGTAGAAGTCTACGAGTTGTGTTGATGTCAGGTTGTTTTCTGCGAAGGCTTGTTGGATTTCCTCTATGGTTGATTCTGGGATTGTGAAATGCTGGCCGTTGATTGTGATGAATATTAAGAAGTGGGAGATCAACGGTAAAAGAAGGGCAGAAGATGGGAGGTTGACCGCCATCTACTCGTGCTCCGTTTCTTGCGAAATTTTGGTCTTAGGAGAAGCAATGAGAAATGTGAAACGCCAAGGCAGTGGCGTTTAATTTAAGTATTAAACTAAAATAGCTTAGAGGTTTTCTGTGATTCAATCGATCTCAGATTTGTACAGTGAATTGCTAGAGTGTAGCCATAATGCCTTCTTAACTATATGCTAGGTGTGTAAATGTTCAGTTTGATCTCTTAAGTTTCAATTGTTTGCATTTTCTAAGTTTGTTGTTCTTAGTTTTGACATTTCGGATTTACAATTATATTTTAGTCACGTTTCAGTTTCGATTGTTAACAAGAGAAAAGGAAAATGATGTATTAATTCTTGATAAATCATATATGAGTTTATTTTATTATAACCCAAGTAATGATCTTAGAGAGAATTGTTGAGTTTGATTTTAAAAATTATTATTTTTGATATCAATATATTAAAATAATTAAAAAAATCTAAAAAATAATTTAAAAATAAAATAAATTTGAAAGATCTTTTGAAACGCAATGCAACACAAAATAAAAATTCAAGTTTTTAAAACAAGTTAAGAGGCCCGGCCAGCACGCGATGCCGTGTCCCCATCTCCACAAACTTTGAACTGGATGCATAATCCTATGGAGTTGTGGACACCCCCACGCAATATAATTTGACAGCAAAATGGGGAATCCTTGTAAAGAAAGCATCGAAAGTCTCATACTCTAATCACAGTAGTGGGTTTCCACAACTTGGAATTTTGATGCAAGGTCTTTCTTGGACGACGGGACTTGCTAATTTAGGGATAAGATCAGATGATTCCAAATGAACATTTTTCTATCTAGAACAATCTCCAGCATGCACGACTAACATTTCCAAGATATGTCCTGATAGGGATGGACGCCAGCGTTCTATTTCTGCGTGCCCACAATTTGTTGCGTTCAACACAAAATACTAAATGCGAACAGTTTTCGCTGGAGAATCTGAGGTCTTGTAGATGCAGTTTTTGCTGGAGAGCACATATATATGGAAATCTATTTCGACTTAGACCATACTTTTTGATGTTCCCTAGAAATAGACAGTCGAGATATATCAGTGTAATCAAAGACATGTCTAAGCAAAACCTTCATCATATCATCGATTTTACATGGGAATGGCATGCGTTGCCTTGTTCACTAGAGCATTTGTGATAGAAATTTACAAAAATAAGATTAATGGTCCGGCATTGAGAAATATCAAAGTATCGATGCGGATGCAGGTTTATTAATTTATTTGGTGTCAGATTTCGAACAATCAAAATCAGCACTCATAATGAAGAGAAAGGAGTAGGCAAAGATGAATATGTAGTAAAACACAATCATTAAGTTTGAACCCCAGCTATAAAACAAGCTACAAAAGCATACCAGTGTTAATTACTTGAAACCCTACCAAAATTATCTCAACACCGTGGTCAACAATAGCAAGAGTCCCGGCAAAACTCGCAAAATTATAATGGAGAAAACAAAACACCTTGGACTAGCGATAAATGAAATGTTCCTACTCCTCTTTTTCTCAATCCTCAGCATTTCATTTGCAAAAACTCCATCTTCAGTTTCCTTCAGCAACTTCGTCGTCAGTAGCAAGCCCATCTTCAGTATTATTTCCATTCTCAGTTGTCCCAGCACTGCATTCAAGGAAATATTAATTTCACAAAATTAAGCAGTTCATTACATAACAAATCATACATAATCAAATCATGCATATGCCTAAAACTTTAAGCTTTCACATTTCATTTAAAAAGCTTACATTCAGTACAATTTGAGACAGACAGCAATTAGAATCAAACAAACATGGCAAACAGAAACCATGTCATAGGATACTTTTCCAGTAGGTTTTATTATCTGATATGGTAAGGCCAATTAATACTTGTAACAGTTTTAGGAGACAGGAAATCCATCTGACATATCTGCATAACTAGAATATCCAGAGTGAGTCGTGCTTTATCACGTTATCAACCACTTTAGCACAAACTTATACTTAGAAGTACAGAGTTTTTAAACTTCAAACCACACAGATTTTCAGGGACCTAGCAATCAGCTCCCTTCCACAAAGCTAACACCAATTGAGATCCAAGTGCAATCCAAATTCCAAGGAATATGAAAGATTCCCTTGCTTAATACATGAATTCCAAAGGCGGAAATCAAGAGTAGTAGTTCACACAGCAATCGCATAGATTTCTCTAAAGTTATGAAGAAAATCAGTTTTCAGTTCAGCTTAGCAACTAAGAACAGGAATGCGACAGGAGGCTCTATCTAACCAGGTTCATAAATTCCTACAATTTCGACTGCGCAAAACAGCTCTCAAATACCAATAGGACAGAAAAAACAGAACAAGCTATCTTATCAGGTTAAAATAAATTTTCAGGCATTGTTCCCAAGTAAACACAATTCAAGAGACACCTACTCCCTCCCAATTAAAACAAGTAGCTCTAAATCTGCCCCGCAAACAAAAACTAAACCAGGCATGAAAGAACACCAATATACCATCTAAACTAGACTAACATCTCCTATGCAAACTGAATCTCAATAAACGTCACTAATCAGCCAGCTAATCAATCAAAGAGCTAATAAAACAAACCTCTGAGGACGAGAACCAGAATAAGCAACATCAGGCTTCCTCCAACTTCTCTCATTACCTGAACCTCCACGACCAATCCCAAATCCCCTTTTTCCAAAGGAATCGCCTCTCTCCACATCCTTACTTCTCTCACTGCTATTTTTCACAGACTCCAACTTCTCATCAATCTCCTTATAATCCACCCCTTTCTCCTTCAACACCTCCTCTCTTGGTCTCGCATCTCCAAACGGGCTTGACCCTTTAGCCTTCTCTACCGCCCCATTCCCATCACTGACAGGCAAAGTTCTTGGCTGCAACTTCAATTTCGGCCTCTCACCAACACTGCCACTGTTAAAACTCTCATCTTTTTTCCTCCCCCAGTTATCTGAATCAGTAGCACCACCACTAAATCCATATCTCTCTCTCGATAACGAATCATAACTCCCTCTCTTCTCAAACCCACTATTATTCACTCCTCCAAATCTCCTTGGTCCATCATTCGTTGTCTTATTAGAAACCCAGCTAGCCGATTCATCAGCTTTTGACTGGGAATCGAAAAACGAAGATCCCCTCTCCCTTTCCCTCCTCTCGTAGACATTCCCTGCTGGGGATTTCTTCGTTTTCGACCAGTCATCAATCTCATCCGCTCGTGAAGGAGCAAATTCCCTACTCGACTCCCTATTAGGAGCCCTAGAGTTTCCGTTACCACCACCACCACCACCACCCCATCTCGAATTTGATTCTTCTCCTCCGCTACGATAATTTAAACCGTACGATTTAAACCCGCCGCCGAGGCGGCCCCGGTCGAGCTCTTCAGCGGAGCGTTCGCGGGGTCTAGTTGGGAGATTGAAGAGATCAGGCTCATGACTCGACTTAGCCGAAGAATAATTAGAAAACTCAGCTAAAGAGAGGGTTTGGTTTTTTTTCTTTTTGGGTTGTTTGGTGGCGGCGCCTGCAGCTAAAGAAGGGAATTCAGCAGCGCCACCGAGTGGTGCAGCTACAAAAGTGGATGCTTGTTGGGAATTTTCGTGTTCTTGCTGCAGTTCAGCTTCGTGTTGTTCGGAGTCTAAAGCCCACGCACCGGGTTTGCTCCAAGGAGAAGACACTGTTGCCGCCATGGTGAAGCTGATGTTTTCTCTATGGTTGATTTGTCTGGGAAGGTTTTGGTTTTGAGGTTGTAAAGATTGCGTACGCTGGCAGCGGAAAGGAGAATATAGGGGGGTGGGCTTGATCGGACGGTGGATAATGGGTGTTGAAGATTCTTTGAGTATTTGATTGTTATAGAATTAGTTCTCATTTCGGAATTATATTTATATGTGCTTTTAGCATTATGAAATTGGGGTTGTATACTGTGAAGATATACTGCCTATTTGTTTTTATATTTTAAAAATAGTCTTTTAGAAAAATAATTAATTTTTTCCTTCATATTAAACTTGTTTTAGTGAATTTTTTAAAGGGTTGGTATTAAAAATAAATTTTAATATATTTTCAAATAAAAAAATACTATAAAATATAATTTCCTTCACAATATTAAATGAGTGATTTTTCTTTAATAAAATATAAATATTTTAAAAACTTCCTTTATTCTGTCTATTAAATTCGATCCAAGATTGACTCAATGCAAAATCTGTGTGCTATAGATTAGTTAAAATTAATTCAGATTGAAAAAAAAAAAATAATGTTTTCATAAAATAATTAAAAAAATCCTATCAGTTTTAACCAACTAAAATCCAAATTCATATCCATTCAAATATACCATGTTCTTAATTAATGGAGAGGATAAATACATTAACTGGAAAATTAAAAAAGTTGAGTGAATTTCACAGTATTACTTTTACGTAGAACTTTCCCAATAACTTGATCATCGTGGATGAATCTTCCATAAGAGGTGAAAATAATTTTACGGTAATCAGATCTTCATGTCTGTTGCAGCTAGAAGCATTTACATCACTGGCTCCTTCAGATCTGCTACAAAAAAAATTACTCCGTTTCAGGCATTGAAATCTGGAGAACGTCACGCCGTAATTCAGAAATTCACATCCCAATCGGCAACGTCGCCTTGTAAAGATGAAACCAGCTGTGGGATCGCCGAATTCGGAAGCATCCCAACTCTGGTATTCAGATCCAAGTTCCTCGAGAGATCAATGGCAGTCTAGTCTAGCTCTTAATATTTTTACCAACTACAAGACAATGAACGGTATACGCTTGCAAAGAGAATCGATGAGAAGTTCCCATGAAGAGAACACAAGCGCCAATATTTAAATGTCATGAACGAACTGCGTGTTGGGAACTGGAAAGTAAATTATATTTCACCTTTGTCAGCTAGTGCTTGATTACAGAAAGATAATGACAAAAAATCCTAAAATCCAGATCAGTTGAGCTGCTGCTGCTTGCTAAGCGTCAGGATGACAGCAGATTTGCAATCACAGCAGAATTGTTTGAATAAGGAATCAAATTCAGACAGAAATATCTACAGAAGAGTTGTCTAGCACGACAGAAGAGGGGACAGCTAAGTAACGTGCAACGTTCTTCTATATACAAAGTTTCAAACTCAAATCATTTTTATTTAAAAAATAATGTAAACTATAGATTAAAACCTCAACTAACTATTTACGTTTTTTTTAATCAAAACGATATTTCACATCCCAGAATAAGATCAGGGACCTGGCCCAACGTCATTCCTTGCACTGGTTTTGATTGCATACTGTCATATGCTTGTTCCAGGTTTCAGAAAAGTTGGGATTCTAGGTTTGAGAATGACAATTTCAATTGAGGGCCGATTTCCAGTAGCTTGTCAAGAAATGACATCCGCAGAAGCAGCCCTGTATTTAAAGGTCTCGTCACTCTGCAAATACACCTTGACTTTGGTTGCTTTCTTGCTCCAATGGTCGGGCGCCATCTTTTCACATCCAAGTTGAAGTAATGAAAGCTCATTGCTCATCTGAATTCTGTACAGTGATTAAATGTTCTTCGACACCCTTGAGGGAATCCGCGCTAACATACCATGTTACAGTTCCTGCAAGGAGTGATAATTCCTGTCATCAACTCAAGTTAATAGCAAATTCTAGCATCAACGAAGCCAGATAGGACACTGCTACTAATCAAAGCAGATAGTTTTAGCCAATACCGGCACAGAAAAGGAAGAATAAGCTACCTTAGATGCCAGGAAAGCAACTGGATTGAAGGGAAAGTAAAGGGGGTTTATCAGATACAGTATCAATCATCTGCACGCTTCTAAATCATAGCAAGCAGGTCCGAGCATTTAAATATGATTCATTAGTAGATACGGAAGTATATAGGCTTGTTTGCCTCAACCTTAAATGGCGAAGCGGAGTTCTAGTATCATCTGCCATCTGCCCAACACAGACAAATCTCATGCAAGGAGTAAAAAAGAGGAGAAATTAATGGGATATGAAATGTATTTACCTCAATATGAAATTTGTGTTTGTTCCTGATAGAATAATGGTGAGTCCACATAGCTCAGAAGCTATGCTGCTCACATTTTGGCCAGGCCAGTCCCGCAGCAAGCACGTGATGACAAACATTTTGAGCTCATAGGATCCTTGTAATTATAAAAAACGGTAGTATACATATTCCAGATAGAATAATGATGAGTCCACATAGCTCAGAGGCTACTATGCTCCCATTTTAGCCAGACCAATCCTGCAGCAAGCACGTGATGACAAACACTTTGAGATCATAGGATCCCGGTAATTGTAAAAAACCAGTAGTATACACACAGCCGAAACTAATCCTAGTGGAGGATTCACTCGATTCACCTTGAACATTGTTGCACTGCCAATGATGGGCAGAGCTGTAAAACCCAGAATTCCTTTTCCCTCCAAATCTCGAATTTGTACATAAAAATGTTAACAAGTTGTCGTCTTTATGCTCCCAATTACATTGGAAATCTAGACAGCTTAGACTAATCGAGAGGGAGAAATCAAAAATAAATAAATGAAGTGACCTGGGCGAGTGCCATTAGCACCAGCTCGTTTGAGTCCTTTCTTCTTCAAAATGAAACTTGACCCTGTAAATGCACTTGATGCTACTGCTAGTATTCGCCCTCTTGATTTCTCGAGTGCCCCCATCTCTCTTTTCTCCATAAATTTTACTTTTATATGCAAAAAAGAAAATTCTTACTAAGTCAATTCTTTAATCTTCAAAGCTGAGATTCTTAGATTTTCAATGCATGCATGGAGGATTTTATTCAAAAGTAATTGAACAAAAACGACAGCATGTTGTTTAAGAAGCATTTTATAGATGTTTGGCTTTTGTGAGTGCTTTTAATAATAAAATTAATAAGAATTACTTGAATTAAGTCTTAAAAAACAGATAAACTCTGATTTAAATAAATTTTAACAACCTTGTCGGTGAGATATTTTTTAAAATTAAAAAAACTACATAAACCTTTATTTTTCATTGAAAAAATCTTGTCTTAATGCGTCGACAACAAATAGTAGTAAATAAATTGCATCGTCATGCTTTGTGATATTTATTTTTTTCAACTGTGTTTTTTGGAATACTCGGTGGTTCCTGTAATGGCCGTTTTAGTATAAAAAACCACCACATAGTAGTTTTCTTTTTTAGGATAGCCAATGAATTTGGGCTACAGTAGTGATGTCTTGTCTTAGTTTTCAGTGACTGATTTTCTACACGTGTTTCTTGAAAAATAAAATTATTTTTATTTTTTATTTTAAATAAAAAAATGATATTTTTATATTATTTTAATATGGGTGTTAAAAATAATTTTTAAAAATAAAAAGTATCATTCTGATATATTTTTATATAAAAACTATTTTAAAAAAATAATTTAATATCACTTCTAAACTAATATTTTATATATAAAATAATTTTAAATATGATTTTTCGAATAAAAATCATTTTAAAATTTCTGAATAAAAATCATTTTAAAAATTAAACAGAATTAACCACGCTTGACGTTATCCTTGTCGAGGATTGGTTGGCACCAGGCTTTCTAGTTTCCACGCCCCAGGCAGCGTGTAGGAATGTCTCTTCGGTGGCCCGATTCATTAGGGGATCAAGTGCGAAGGAGAAACTTTCCTGACAGGAAATTTCATGTCACTTGGTAATTAACGTCGGCCATCCCAGACACTAGCTTCCCCTGGTTTGCATCCCCGTTAAAACATATATTTACTGAAATATAAATCCTGTAAATTTTTTATTATGAAATTCTCCACTATTCATATAGTTAATTATAGATAACTATAGTAAAATTATCATTTTGCTTCCATGCCTCGAAGTTTTTAAGCCTAGTATCAAGAGTATTTCTGAATTTTCCATAAAATATGGATGATCTTTATGAATTCCTTACACTAGAAATTATAAAAATAGCTCCAAAAAATAACACTTGGGATCGAGGAGATTTCAGGATTTTCACCTATAGTTTTTTCGTAGATATTGTTGAATCAAGTTGTATATGGGTAATTAACTATTTTTTTTATTTTTTTATGAGACACTACAGGAAACATTGTACAGACTCACCGGCAATATTTTATCCTCACGCGTCTTTCAAGCGGTCCATGCGGCGTCTTCGAGTGGTGAACATTGGGCTCCCGTGGTATCATTTGTTGCGCCTCCATGTCCTTTGACTCCAGGAGCGGCTTATGGCAAGTTAATCGGGTTATGTGATCACCGATGGATAGTTTTATTTCCCTCACCACCTGTTCTCTCTCCTGCTGCTGGAAGTATAGTTCGGTCTTTCATATTTGTGGGTGTTTCAATTTAGTCTCAAGTCTTTTGATTTCATTTTTCTTATTAATTTTTCAATGAAATTTTTTATTATTTTGAATCATGCCCTTCAGTTGACATTAATTATATATAATATGTCTCTATTAGTCCTTACTCTTTTAATTTTTTATCTGGTTTTGGTTTCTTTGATAATTTTGGCATGTAAGTTCTAATTTTGTCCTCCAATTAAATTGGTTATATATGTCACGTTTCATTTTGGTCCTTATTCTTTTAATTTTTTTAACAATTGCACTGTATTTTTTTTAAAATCCCTTTATTTTTTGTCCCAGAGTTTTGATTTGTTTTACTTGCAATTAATTATATATTTTATTTTTCATTTTAGCAATTGTTCTTTTAAATTTTTTTGTGGTATTATTTTTTTTTTATTCTTTCTTGGACAGCGTTTATTTTCCATCTATATTTATGTATTTATGTATTTAGTTTTTTTTTTTAATTTTTTGTTGGGGTTTTATTTTTATTTGATTCTGTTATGAAATTGTAATTTATATTGGTTACATTGCATTTTGTTTTTAGAAATCTTTTTATTGTTTTTTGGCCCAGGTTTTGATTTGTTGTAATTTTATCACACAATTGGAAATGATTATATATATTATTTTTTATTTTTGGCACTTATTCTTTTTATTTTTTATTTAGGATTGATTTCTTTGATTTTTTTTATCCTTCATGGACAATGTTTTTTCACCTGTATGTCCTCATTTATACTTTTAGTTTTAGTTTTTTATTTCTATCATTTTTTTTTGAGGTTTTATTTTTTTCCTTTGTTCTTTTTTTTTTATTTTTTTTAATTTGTTTTTCAGATAAGATGATTTATGATTTCATTGTTTGTGCAATAATAATGTTAATTTTAGTGATTACTTTTTTATGTAAAAATATTTTTCTTTTTTTTTTTAATTTTTCAGGCCAATTTAATGATTTTAAATGTATAAACACTAATGTTGATAATAATTTTAACTCTCATAGTTACGACAATGATAATAACATAAGAATGAATTTTTATTTTATATTTTTTTCATTTTGAAGATAGAAAATTAACTATTTATTTTTGTTATTTAATTAATGCAGATGTTTTTATAAATTATATTTTATTTACTATGTTAATTTAAATTAAATTATAAAATTAACTTATTTTAAGACAATAAATTTTTCCAGGTCAAAGTTCTTCACCCATACAAATAATATTCTTGTTAATGGTTGCTACAATATTTTTAATGATCTTTTTACTTGTTCATTAATGTCGTGCCATGATAACCATGAATGAAATGGTCCATGATTTTTACCTGGAAATCTGTTAGTAGCATTACTTCAGATAATTCCAAGAAGAGTATTGTGGGAGACAAGTGATGACAAGCTGCTGCCTTTCATCGACCGGTGGTTTGATGGTTTTAGCCGTGAATTCCGTACAAATTATTCAGTATTTTAATACATGACCAAATACTAATATACCACCCTCTTAATCCTAGGACGGGACAAAGTCAACCAAGAAAACTACTGGCCCATAAAAATCTTTGCCAACGGTTAGAGAACGTCATCCTATAAGCCACGTGGACATATAAGGCCCAGCATCACTTCTCGTATCCAAAACTCGCCCTTAAAACTAGGTTGTTCGAAGCCCATTTACGTTATTGACCAGTTGGGCTATAGAGACGACTCAAAATCAAGTCCTCAACAACCCTCTGCGGACCAAAAAATAAGGCTCAAAACCTAGGGCAATAGCTGGGCGCCACATCCACTGGGTTTCTTATCCAAATTTCAAGAGGATATTTTCCACTCCTCAAATCTCTACCCCAGCAATGGATTTCACGCGGATCACATTTTTTCCAAGCAATGTCACTGCTACAAGACAATTCACTTTAAAAAACATCATCAATGGAAGAAAGAAACCATCATCTGTCACTCCTCTTGTCCTTGTCTTCTCTCACACCAAGTTATCGAATACTCTTCAGGGTTCAGATTCAAAGCACCGAAAAGCATTAATCTCCATTAATAAATAAAAACACACTATTATTGGCAAATTAAAAGGTGAAGATGACGCAATTAGGATAGTAGTAACAAGTCTATCTTATTTATGGTAGCTCAGTTTCAACACATGAAAGCATGGCGGCCACCAGAACCCAAGAGGACAATAAAACAAAAGCCTCGAAAGTAAAGCATAAAACACCCCAAATCCTAGACCACTAAAACACACCCAATGACTGGATAAGACCTAATAGTAAAGACAACCAGACGACATGTCAATCAATGCCCTCTAACAGAGTTGACCGCAGTCAGCAATAACGACAGGCCTAGAAGTCTTGCCATTTCCAGATCCAACCTTCTCGATAGCCTTCACCACATCCAAGCCTTCAACAACTTGACCAAAAACGACATGTTTCCCATCAAGCCACTCGGTCTTGACAGTGCAGATAAAGAACTGAGATCCATTGGTTCCTGGACCAGCATTAGCCATAGATAGCACACCAGGTCCAGTATGTTTCTTCTGGAAATTCTCGTCAGCAAATTTAGCTCCATAGATCGACTCACCGCCGGTGCCATTTCCGGCAGTGAAGTCACCACCTTGGCACATGAAGTTAGGGATCACACGGTGAAAACTGGAACCTTTGTAGTGAAGTGGCTTGCCGAACTTGCCAACACCTTTCTCGCCAGTGCAAAGTGCGCGGAAGTTCTCAGCGGTCTTGGGAACAACATCGGCGAAGAGTTCCATGACGATCCGCCCAGCAGGCTGGCCGCCGACGGACATATCAAAGAAAACCTTGGGGTTTGCCATTTTGAACGAGAAAAACTAGGGATTTGACTTCTAATTGATTGAATCGAGGGTGGTTTGTTAGGGGATTTTAGTGATTTTATAGGGAGAGAAGGTGGATTTTGATCGTTAGATCATGGCACGTGGAGGGATCGAGGTGGGCGGAACTCAACTGAGGTTAGGTTTGTTTTGACTAGGGTTAAGTGAGGGATCCTAAGTGGTATGTGCTGTTTGGCTTTATCTGCGCCGTGTAGAAGCGGCGCCGTTTGGTGGGGCTTGTGGTTTCGTATGGATATGGCAAGTCCTTGTTAGGATTTATGAGGGGACAGGCAAATTATACAAATTTCGTGCATGATGGGCCATGATCAATGATGGTCCGTGATCTGATTTTATTTTGACGGAGAAAAACCTGAAAATAATCTACGGTGGAGATTGTTTAAGGTAGTCTCATTGATTATGATTTCAAATCGTACTGGTAAAATTAGATTATGCGTTCATGATCCTAATGGTAGGTGATTAAAGCACTGTATAGAGCGCAGCTGTAGAATCTTTTCAAAATCTTATTTCTTTTTTGATATACTTGTAAGAAAAGTAAAAAATATTATTTAATATTTTTTTTTATTTTAAAAAATAAAAAATAATATTCATCACAGTGCCCAACACTATCTAAATCTTAATGTTAAACGAATCAATAAAGTATTGAAATATTCTATAAACATTGTAAGTGACAGCTATAATTAGGTAGGGTGGCCTACTAGCATTGAGGAATCTATCCATTTAATAAGGCATTCTACCCCACCATGCTATTGTCGAGGGAATGTGTATTTAAGTAAACCATACTGTAATTTCAAAAGTTGAAGCTTATTATCAAAAAAATATTATATACATTTTCATTATTTTTTTTATTTTTTGTTGTTTTAAATTATTTCAAACAGTTTTTATACTAATATCAAAAACAAAATTCAAAAAATAAAATAAAAATTACTTAATTATATTTTCAAATGAAAAAACAATCACTTCCAATATCAAACACTTAAAAAGCCAATGGCAGCTTAAGTTTACCCGATTGGTTGGTTTACCTTAGTCTGAAATTTGGTCAAAGGATTCAAGTTTGCGCTACCAAGACTTCCATTTAAAATTAATAAATACGAGGTTCATATCTTTAATAGTATTCATGCACATACAATTACAAGTATTTTAAAAACTATACAGATGGAGGTATACACCCGGTATTAATTTTTGATATTTACATTATAATGATATGATTTGACAATTTAACTAATCACCCGTGACCCATTCCCAAAAAGGAAAAAAATATAGATTTCATCTAAAGACGAAAAGCATTACCATTGGCATATAAAACAGGAAGAAAAAAAAAACAAAACAGATTTCTCAAGATTTATAGCTGCTGAAAGAAACGAGACATTGATGAAAACATAAATAAATTTATCTCTAATAACAATTTTAAAATGCATTATTTATATACTACTTTGAGATTTGAGACTTCAAGGCACTGGAGAGAAAAAACAGTCCGCTAGATAAATCCATTTTCCTACGTGAGCGCAGCAGTGAATATCGTGCAACAGGATACCTTCAAATCACAGAAAGAAGACGACTACAAGACAAAGCAAGATTAATGATATTTGGGACCATTTTCATGTGTTTTGAGCGATATTCCTCCTCTGAAATTTGGAACCATGAAAATCTATGTGATCATCGACGCTGTATGGTTCCGATATTGCACACGTTAATAATGTCTTGCAGAATTTTACATTCTAGGCTTAAGAAAAAATCTGGTATCTATACACAATTTTCATAACCTGTAACTAACACAACTAAGTTTACCTATTCTTCCACGAGTGTTTCACAGGAAACCTACGGTCTGTAACAATCCAGGATAGACAAGAGATATTATGTGTTTCAAGGATGTCACTGATGCTTTTATGAACGTATGGCCTTCCATGGCTACAAAAAATAAAACAAGGTAATTATAGTAAATATAGAGACTAAATTTGAACGATTGATAGAAGTATGAAAGGGCTATTACCTTTTAATAACAATTTCAATTCCTTTGAAAAATCCTCCACGCGCCCTAATACAGGTCTTATTCCACAAATCTGTAAAACATAGAGCTCCAAATACAGGGCCATCTCCATTATTTGAAGTAGTAAGAGACAGACTGATTTGATTTCAGGATTCATGTGCTTTGATCTGCTTGAACCACACAGTTCAGAAACAATAGCAACTGCTTGATCCTGCATTTTAAATCATAACAAGTCAGTCCAGGTATCAAAAGCATTGAGTTTAGACAGATTTATACATCAATAGGAACATAGAAATCACTCATCGATGGTGAAACTTCAATTTTGGCAGAATAGAAATTTTGGCCCAGAAGTACCACCAGCTACTACTACAAAGTATGCCCTGAACATCAATTATCTCAAACCATTCAAATCCCTTCAAAGAGAGGAATGGACTAGAAGATAGTATAAGAGAACTAAACACATTTTACCTGCAGGCCATGCAATAGCTCTGGCATTGGCAGCTCAGGAATCTGAGCAAGATCAACAAACCCCACTTCCTCGGACCTTTTGGCTGCACCTTCTGCTTCAATAGAGAGATATTTCAAGAGAAGAAAAGCAATCCTATACATATCCAGAGCAACCAAGTCTGAAAAATAAGTTGGAGAAACTGGATTGGTAATTTCAGTTGACTGGCCCTTGACTGCAATAGCACTGCTGTTGGCTGAGAAAGCAGAAGACTTGGGCTTTGACACACAACAGAGTGGTGAAAGAGCAAACCATCCATTCCTGCTGTTTAGAAATGATGGTTTCTTGCAGCACTCTAACTCCTCTTTGAGGATAGGAGCAAATAAGAGGGGGGCAGTTCTGCTGGAAGATTCTCCAAAGCGATGAGTTCCTCGGCTAATAAAGGCTAATAGATGAATACATTTCTCCCGCAGCTCTGAATCCATTTCTTTCATGACCTTAACCCATGACCTCCAATGTCTAGCAAGAGCACACATCAACATGAGGGTATGCTGTGTTTCTTTAAGAGCACTCAGAGAAGTCTCAGTCTTTTTTGCCCGTGGTCTTTTCTTGTCATGACTTTCAGATGGAAAGTCAGGTGCACTGAGATAATAAGAAATCAGATCAGCTTTCTCTGAAAAAACATAAGGTATCACGTTGTCCAGAAGATCATTATAAGAAGAACTGTCTCCTAAAGATTGAACCATAGCTACGATTACTGCCAAGCCAAGGCCCCAAATAGATTGAGGCTTTTCTATTTTGTCAGAAGACTTTAGGAAGCCACTATCATTGGTCATAACTGTGGATCCAACATCTGATGAGTCTGCAAACAAAGCTCTAAGAGATGAGAAGAAACCAGCACTAAGGAGCATTTCAGCACCTCCTCTCACACGTGCCAGAGTCAGAAGGAACTTCAATGTAATTGGAACAGATGAGAAAGAACTTTTATCATGAACTTTCAGAATGACATGAGGTAATTGGAGATGTTTCTGTATGATGGGGAACCAAGTGTTGGGTGTCAAAAAACTTGTCAAAACTAAGTCAATGGTAGCCAAGGAGAGGGAACAATGCTCAGTAGCTGTGATGCAATTGCACAAGATAGGCAAAAGCCCCCGACAACCATTTGAAACCTCAGCAAAGTCTTCAGATTCCTTATCTGAAGTATTACTAATCTCCAAAGTGAAAAGAAGCAGCATGAGCAGAAGCTTCATTGTTTTTTTAACCCCAGTAACAGATGACCTGAAGTCATTCAGCAATTTGAGCCCGGAACCTGATGTTTTCAAGACAAGTACACAAACGGATAAAGATAGGTTGCTTTGCGTGGATTTCATGAGATGTAGAATTAGTTCTGCTAGTGCAGAAAGGAAATCAAGAATCTCTTCAGAGGCATCC
Organism: Salix dunnii; assembly: GCA_015731905.1. Lineage (NCBI taxonomy): Eukaryota > Viridiplantae > Streptophyta > Magnoliopsida > Malpighiales > Salicaceae > Salix > Salix dunnii. The sequence goes on along the minus strand of CM027667.1, from coordinate 8,723,725 downwards.
AGAAATGGAGCTAGCGATTCCACTGTGGTGTGAAAAGATTTGCACATGTTATCAATGCATGAAAAGCAGAGTTGGTGGGGAATCTTCCCCTCAGAAGTCGCCTTATTTTCTGTTGACTGTATGGGAAAGAAGATAATAATCATTTCAACAAGCAAGAAATTCTAAAAGCTATTTACTTTTATGATTATATCCAAAAAGGAAATAAAGATAAGCACACAAATAAATAAGCCCTTAAAAGAAGGCTATAAATACTGGGCAGTTAACAGATGTCAATGCTGGATAGCCTGAAACCAAAAACTTTGTTTTTATTTTTGATTTAAAAATAAAAATTGTCTATTGCATTTATTTTCATATTTTATACAGTTATTCTGAGCCTTTATCTTCAAAATTATTGTACATGACCTCTTCATAACAGCTCATAGGAAAAAGATAGGAAGACACTGATCCTGGAATTTAGTAGAAGTTCCCAGTCAAAGAATCCAGGACTTCAATCAATAGTGTTATAACAAACTTTACAAAGAACTAGCTGAATGTTGTAAGAAATCGATGCTCCATAGACATCGTTTTGGCACTGCACTCTTTACTATCACATGCACTCTTACTATCACATGCAGACTACAAGAAATTCCAAAAACAAAAGCCAGTGTTGCATATTCAAACAACAATTTTTTTTTTTTTTGATGCGAGAAAACCCCACCCCCCAGAAAGCAAACAACTAAGTTATCCCTCAAAATGTTATTATGATTAATGCAACATATATTTTAATGAGTTAAAACATTTTGTAAAAATACCATACTTTGAGGCATGCGTTCAGTTTTTCAAAGATTTGTGTCCCTACCCCCAAAAAAAAACAGCACCTGACAAGCCCTGACAAACTGTTAACAGATCTTTGTCCTCAATTCAATAGTGCAATATTAGAAGCTGCAATATATAGCAGTTAAAATTCAGATACTCACATTATCTTCCCACATAGTCAGGGCAGTTAGCAATGCTTTCAGTGCAGAAAGCTTTGAAGAAGCTAGCAAAACCATTGAATTTGCATCTTGGAAGCACTCCAACATAGTTTGTACAATTGCTTTAGTGTCTTTCCAATCTGTATAATCCCACATATTTAATCCCAAATCTGATTGTATGCTCATGAGGTCATACAAGTGAATATCTATGGCATTTCCATAATGGTCGCCATCATACTTGTGTTGATAGCTTAGCAAACAGTTTGATTCCACCAGATACTGAGAGAGTTCCTTAAATGGTCCAGGACCAATTTTACGACCTTCTAGCTCTCCTTGTAGATGATGATAGAGATCGTTGAGGATCAGACCTTTTAGTTCCTTTCCTTCACTGAGAAGATAGTGAAAAATTATAAGAATTCAACCTATTAGGTTATAAGTTCAAATGAATCAAAACCCAACCCAAATTTTCAAACTACCAAAGGAGTTAAACCCTTGGTGATGTCACATCAGACTTTGAAAAGATTCCGCTTTTCAATTCATGCAACCACAATCCTAAACGTATACTCTTCTCAGTTAAGAGTGATGCATTAAAAAGATGTTCAAATAAAAACGAAACCTGTGTTGACATTACCTGTAACCCCGCTGAGAGTATTGTGTCAACAATTCAGAAAAGGCAAGCTGGCAACTCAACTGTTAATTCACAGAAAAAAGGATGCAACGTCACCTTAAAATAGTTGGATAGCAAAGAAATTGGGATATTCCCGTTAAGAAATTACTACAAGGATCTCTTGAAGGGATGGCAAATGAATTATCAACTAAGAAGTGAATGGTTATTGAACAATTGACTAAATAGAAAAAAATCACTTGACAAATTAAGGACAGGATCATACATGTTTAAAAGTGATCTGGATCTTCTCAACCAATGATACAGATAAACTCCCTGCATTACCAATCACTAATTTCCCCATTGCATGGACAATGAACATACTGGCAGCGACCTGCAAGATGCAGAAGACAATGTAATTGTGGATCATTCCTTTCACAGATCCTCAAATGGTTCATCAAAGATAAATGATAACAACAGAATCAATAGAACCAAAACTAATAGAAATAAACAGCGGTGGAAAATTTAAAAGGGACCTTTGCGCGATTAGATATTTCATTGTCGTATTCACAAGAAGCATATAAATTGATAAGATTGCTGAAAATCGGTCTCTTCCACCAGCTTGACAAGATATCTTTCACCTCACAATCATTAACTGATTTCAATTTTTCCTTGCTTGAGGCATCTTCATTTCTCTCTTTCAATTCAGAAACTTCTTTTACTACAGACTCAGCATGCAACAACTTCTTCATCAGGAACATGTCATGTGCCATGATTTCCAATATAGCAGATTGACACTGATATTTTAATGCCAAGCTTTGAGATTGAGTTTCAGTGAAATTCTCAAATGGTGATGCTATCATGCGAGCATCTGATGAGATACAACTGGACAGCTGTTTCCAGAACTTTCCAGAGCTCTTTAGGCACTCCAATATAGACATATAATGAACAGCCCCTTGCCATAGTGCCTTGAGGAAATCAAGAATAGTGAACAGTATGCGGGGATTACTGGAGATGAAGAAAGTTTCAACAAATTATAGCGACACAGCTTATGAAGATGAATCATAGAAAGCATGCCAAACAAAAAAAACATAATCTGAACATCACAGATAGTGTTTGATCAGTGTGAAATAGCAATTTTTCATGCACCAATTTTGGATTTATAGAAGGAACTTGTTTAGTTAAAGAAAAACATTTACTTATATCATCCCTGACCCTAATTAAGCTCCTGTTCCTTCTCTTATCCCTTCTCTAACATCCCCCCCCCCCCCCGACAAGTTCTGTGTTTATTCCTTAAGCTGATTAGCATTTCATGTCAAATCAAATAGTAAAATTCCTGAAAATAATGATTGATTATGTGTGAGCAAACCTGTCAATAAATTCATTCGATCTTTCAACATATTGCATAAGCTCATCTAACAGACTTGATTTTTTGGAATACAGTGAACCATTTGAAGGTTCATTTCTAGGTTGCTTTGTGCCACCAGCATTACTAAAATGGACCTCTGTATCCTCTTTTAGGGAAAACATAGCAAGAAGATAAGCAGGCTGCAACAGAGAAACCACCAATTAGCAACAATGTAGACAAGCTAGAAAGCTGTTACTGAGACATCGGGCTTCACAAAATACAAGCTATCCAAATATTTTCCATGACAGAGTAACTATTGAGACAACTGTAAATGAATTTGACTTTAACAAGTGACAAACTTGGTTTTGAAAAGCACAAGTGGTTATTCTTGCACCCCCGTTCTTTGCATGAAAAAAATACATGACATAAGGATTGCAAAGTTCAGTGACAGAAGTCCAATTTAAGTGGTAAGGAATAGGAAATAAACCAACCATAGCTAAACTTGTTGACTCCTTCGTAAGGCAACATACCTGAAAACGAGCTGCATAAGTAAGCAGATTGACTGCAGCAACAAAGTAATCTTCATTCCATTCCAACTGCTTAACTAATGTGCTTTTAACAAAATGCCTCATATCTGCGATCTAAAAGAAAGCAGTTAATCAAAATTAGGATAACAGCAATAAAAATTAGGATAACAGCAATCAAATGAGAAGAAAAAAATTGGCAGCTTGAGATGCCAAACCTGCTTATCATCCAGACCAAAGCATACATTGCCAGACAAATATGGTTGCATATAATCTGCTGTTGTAAACAACATAGATAGCACCTTCGCAGCACCAACCTGTACTGCCTGCATATAACATAAAATGTAAAGATGAAGAGATATTTGCCATATGATCAACTGAACATGGAGCACAGATATTTCTGAAAATTAATGTGTCTGATACTGAAAAAACAGGAAGTCAAAAGGATAGGCAACTTAATAGAGGAGCCATGTTAGATATAGGAGGTGAAAGTGATTACTAAGAGAGAGAAATAGAATTTAGCAGGATGAATTTCAAATCCATACAGGAGACCGAGAATATGATATCAAAGATATAGCAGCTGCAACAACAGGGATTGGTTTCATTGTAGATGATAGCACCGATAGGTGAAAGACAGGAAGAGTCGCTGGGATATCCTGAAAAAATAACACAAAATATGAAGTGGGAACATAAATATTTATATAAAATATGGGTCATTAAGATCTACAAAGCAGAAAAAAGTATGGCAGTTGAAGATTCATTTATTTTATTTGTTTTGGAGCATGGATTAAAGGTTTGTAGTTTATTAGAGATTTGTGTTCAAAGTAGCAATTAAGAAAACTTGGGAAGACATGTCTATTTATTTCACTTGATATGCAATGACAACTCTAAAAAAAGGAACAATACCTTACAAAATCTGGAGAGCATCGTATATATAATATCTAAAGCAGAGCTAATAGCACGCTGACACCCTTCAATCTCCTCCAGCTCAACAAGACGGCTGACATAAAGATTCTGTTCACAAATATGCTTATTTAAATAGTAAGCAAACAAAAGCAGACCAACTTCTCACTACTAAGGAAAACAATGGAACAAGAGCAAAAAACATGCCTTACCTCTAAGGTTTGCTTGGTTGTGCATGCAAGATGAAAGAGTGCATTGTGGATGGAAGAATCATTGAGTAACATATCACGGATTACCAGGGCCAATTTTTCAGAAAAAGAGACTGACGTGATGCATGTTTTCATCACTTCCAGAACCTAAACAGGGCAAACATTATTAAAAATTGATTCATATGGCATCTTTTACTTTCCAAAGAAACACCAGCACCTCTGACTCCACTTAAAAAAAATCTACTTGGCATGTCCAAAAACACTTAAAATTCAGCTAAACTGAAGAATCTTCAGATTGGAGGAATGACTTTATGATAACCATCACAACATGAAACCCTAAGCAACTTCAAGATACAAACTTTTAAATCAGAGAATTGGTCCTATTTCCAACTTAGGATAACAACCATCAAATACCTCTTGGACTGTCTATTGGAAAACATCAAATTTGCTCTGCATTGTTTCTCTCCGATCATGGGATTTCACCTCAATCATAATGTTTTTAGGTACTCTAGTAGTAGTAGTACTCCCCCAATCACATAAATGCAGAGCTGCATGTGGTTATCATGCTGGGTCCCACCTTTTATGTAAGAGGGTGAATAATACTCTTGAATAGCGAATAGTTGCTCCCCTCCCCTGCCCCTCAAAATATTTCATATTTCTTGAACCCCTATTATAAATAACTTCAGCCGATAATAAAGCAGGAAAAAAGCCATACACTCAGGGAACCAAATAAGACTTCTACCATTTCAAGCTTGGGTCCAGCCACTCCTATCCTTCAAAAACTTTCACATAGGGTTGCCTGGCTGTTCTCAAGTGACAACCTACACTACTCAGCAAACTAAGACTTCTACCATTTCAACATGCAATCTAATAAAAAATGTGAAATATGTTGAAAAGTAGAAACAAATCAACCAAGGGAACCGATTAATTGCAGCAGGCATAAAAAATAATGCGCACCTTCAGTGTTACTTTCCATCTAACATGCTTCACCTTGTATTTCCAGTACTCATGATTAACTAGAATATACTGCAGAGAGAAAATGACCAAGGCCAGAACCAGATCATTCTCTAATCTTGCCTCTAATAGCTGCATGGTAAAATCCAGCACTGCAAGGGATAACAGCATGCACACCAGCAAAAAAATACAGAGTAACAAAGTTAGAGTAGCTCTACGATAGAGAAGTATGAAAATCCATGACATTCAATAAAAAGAATAGCTAATAAACAAGAAGATACAAGTTACATGTTAAGTCCACACAAATCTAAACTGTAAATAAGTAAATTAGAGCTGCAGTAATAGTGATGTGATAAGAAAACCAACCATTGACATCACAAGCATCACAGATTAATGAAAACAAGGAATATGCAATTATCAGAAGAGCCAAGTGAAAATGTAAAAATGCTAATAATTCAATAGGATTCCTATTAAAAGTAAGAGAGATGCACGGCTGTTTTGATTTGCTGTCTCCTATATTGGTTGCGATCAGATAATCATCTTGAGATCAACTACGGCTATATAATATAAAAAGACTAGCAATCACGGCTTTCACAAATAGAGAACTTCTCTCCTCTCCTTCGTGTGCATAGCCACATATTATCTAACCACAATTATGTTGATTTATTTCCATTGTTCTTATGTTTAAATCCTCAGAAATGGTTATATCCAACTAATAGATTTAAACAGTAACTCAGATGCCAAGTTTAAGATTTAGTCCTATCACTTCCATTATTGACAGTACACGCAATGTATCTACCATGATATTAAATGCATCCAAAAGACAAGTAAGCATTCTAGTTCCCTGGGACACACACACTGAGCATAAAAAATAGGGTACTCTAGAGAAGAACCAAAGCATGGAAAGCAAAAAAAAAAAAAACAGAGAAGAAAACAGGATGTACCGCACATCTTACATTTAGGACATCTCAAAAAATGACATGTACCATCTTTCAAAATCAGATAATAAATCCAAGCAGAAATCGCAAAATTGAAATACAAAATACAGTTGAGTGATTAACCTGATATCGTTAATGGTTTGTCATAATCATTTTGCTCAGAGTCTATTAATAGCATTTTTACCAGTTTTCCCGAAAGCAACCACGATCCACTAGATCAAAGAAAGTGTAGGCATAATCAGAGAACATCAAGCCAGTGTAATGAATAATAGTTCCTGACAATAAGAAATGCAGCCCATATATGACAACAAATTACAAATGAACATAAAGGCAAACTTCCTCACTGGAACCTCACGTCCCCTCTCTTTCTGTAGAGAGTTTGGTGCAAAACTGAGTAAAGATAACAGTTAGGTTTTATCTTATAATCAGCTATATGGCTTGCTCATGTAAACAGGAAGCAACAATTCCACAATATTACAGTTCTATAATGCAGTACAACGTTGCCACAGAATCACTATCCTTTCAACTTCAAAAATATATCAAGCCCCATGTGACAATGAAACTATAAAAAGTTGCAAAGGGAGGTTTTATCTTTTTTATATATATAATTGAAAGAATCAAACTTGTGTAATAATAAATAAAGCAAATCCTATAAAAAAGGACTTCAAAAGGCTGGTAAAGAGACCATCAATATCAAATGCAAACATGCTTTAACATAATCACAGGTATGCTTAGATCTATAGGTTTTACCTTGATGGACCATCACAGCCAACTTCAAAGACACTTGTCTTCCAAGCCGCATCAAATATATTTGCTTTCAGGACAACAGCAGCAATATGAGATGGAGCACTAGCAAAAGCGGACAGGGAATAAATACATTATGACAAGGTTGCAGCAATGATTTTGGTTATTGAGTACAAACAATGTTAGTGAAACATAAATTTGGCATAACAAAGAAGAAAATATACACAAGGTTCTTAAAAAGAATTAAAATGCATCATGCAGTTACAGCAAAAACATAGAATTCTCTCTATGCTAGCAAGTGGTTAAAGAAATCACATATGAACACAGAATTGGTAACGAGATGAACAGATGAATTACCATGTCAACATACTTGCTAAAATACTGATACCCATGGACATTACTGCAGCATTGCCAGAATTAGGAGATGACTTTTTTATCACGGCACAAATAACCTCGACTACCCTACAGAAAAAGTGAAGGAAAATCTAATTGATCAAAAAAGATAGAGGCCTATTGGAAATAAAGCCATCAAGGTATCATATAATAAAATGAAAAAAAAAATTCAAAGGTAATCTCGCAGTCGATTACCAAAACTTCTTTTCCATCTGCTCATTCACTCCTGCTGCTTGAAGATAAAACGTGTTGCCGATTTCCATCAATGTAAAAGTTATAGCCTAGACATGAATATGCAAGAAACATATCTGGTTAGGGGGGGGAATTGAAATCCAAATCCCATTCCTTGCAACATAATATCATAGACTGGTTTCTAAAAATACATCAAACATGTGGCAGCAAAACCTTAAGAAATTTACCGTGTTAAAGGACACTAGTCGGCTCAGTAGGTCAAAAGTAAGTAAAACTTCCTCGTTGCTCTCCAGATAAAGCTCATTGACCAAACGCAGGAGCAAGACAAGCACCCCTGATTGTTCATACTACAAGAATAGATGCATGTTAGCAAGGAAGGGGCACATGATACTGATTGCATTGAGACAAATATCTCAACCTTTGCTCTGCCAATTCATATGTTTATGAAGTATCCTAGTCAAACAAGCTATCTCAAAAAAGAAACTTCATTATGACATTTTAGGATCCACAAGCAATATAAAATATTATGATTTACAAGAACTAGCGAGTAATGTGAGGAAACAAAAATCAATTATACCTGCAGCAGTCAAGTCACGCAGATGTTATGAACAGAGCCAACACTCATAACTACCATGTAGTCAATAAGTCAGTAAAAGGTAAGCAAAATTAGTCATGCCAAAGGTGGAGATGTATAAAAAGTGAATATCTATCCTCGTCAATTGCTGAAACAGTGGAAGGACTTTCTCCCAATGTCAGTTACAGCTCCGGGAAGGGTGCTTGAAATGAGTGATTTGCACCCGGCCTGATTGCTTGCTAATAAGAAGATGCTAATAAAAGCGGGTAGCAAATCAAAACATAATTATGCTTCAATGCTGTTTCTTAAAAATTAGAAAATGGAGTTTTTCTTTCGGATACGAGTACCACACTTGCCATTTATAAAAAAGGTGATAGTATCTGCATAAGCACTTAAGAAAAGCCCCTCCCTTTTTTCTTAACCCTACAAGGACATAGTGAAAGACTGCACAAAAGCCAAGAAGGAAGAAAACAATTTCACAGCATCACAAATGCCATCTTTATTGTTCTTCAGCTGTTCAGCTTCAGCAACATTAAGAATCCCAATTGGAATACCCTTGTTGCAAAATCTGAAGGGATACAGTCATGGCACACAATTAGCAAACACTAAAAACATTTATAAACTTCTGTGTTTACCTCCCAGCGTACAAGAGCAGTGTTCCCATCAATAACTTTTAAAACATGTCCATGAGTTTTACTAGGAATGATTAGACTGTCTGCCCCTGGAACTTGCAGTGGCAGTTGAGTTTCAACTACCTGAGAGGCTCTGTCAACCAGGGGCTCACTAGTAATTTCAAACAAGGTTGATACACCAACATATTTATGAAGAAAGTTATACCTGTTGACAACATGAATAGACAATGTATCAGTTTGCAATCATTGAGCTAATGACTTATCGTTGAAGCATATATCTGTCCATCACTTTGCTCACCATCCCACATTACCATTAAAAAAGGGCTCCCATGCTATGCAAGTCAAGGACATTTTACTAAAGTAAAAGGAGCCCCAAGAAAAAGAAATTCATACTTACACACATTCTGCCGGCCAACTTCCTTCACAGAGGGCTGATAAAAGACGAACAAATTCTGCAGTCCTGAAGGGAAATACACCTTCCAAGTTGCAAAGAAGACACCGGATAGGACCATCAATAAAACTTTTCTTGTCCCAAAACTGTGTGCAAAGTGACTCCTGCAGAATGAATGGGCAAGAGTCTCTTGAATCAGTGAATTGTGAGCAATATATATGATCCAAAAACAAATAGTGAGCCATAAGATAATAGCAGTACACAAACCTCTCCTCGATAAATTTTACAAAGGATATCCAGTATAATACTGAGGGTGCTGTCCTCTAACTGCATCAGGAGGTAGTAAAAATAAGAAACATGTTGATTGAGTGTTCAAAAACAAATTAAAACAAATGCAATTACCTGAAGATTAATCTCATAAGATGCAATGAATGCAGAAATAAAGGTTCTCAAGACACTTTGATAACCAGCAACAGGCCCCTAGAGAGAGAAAAGACAGCATGTAACAGCCAATGAAAATGTAAGCTGGCATTATTAACCAAGACACCAAAACCAAAATTTTTTGTAACTTTATAACTCATCCCATACCCCTAAAAACCCCAAAGTGAGAATAACCTACATCTGATTCCTTCAACAAATCACTTTCAAGTATGTTGACAAAAATATTCAGCGGTGCACCTTCAAAGGATTGACGAACATAGCCAACATGATCAATCTCCTGGAAACAAATATAAGGTGGAGAACATTTAGCATTGATAGTATGAATGCATAATGCTACAATAAAGGAGCATTTGAAAAACTGCTCACCATTAGTACATTATTTTCCTCGCTACCAGGAAGTGATGCAATTAGACAGAGACATACTGCCCATGCAAGAATTAATGGGCCGGATTCTCTCGTTCCAAGCGTAACAAAACTAGATATCAACACATCCATCTGTTGAATATCAGTCACGGAAAACACAGAAGCACTCTTCCTGAGAAAATGACAAAACAAACATTATAACAATTAGCAAAAGCACATAAGTAGACAAAATGAAGGCAAAATGATACTTTGGAAAGGATGAGATAGAACTAACAGCAAGGAAGACACCTGAAAGGTACTCCATCATGCACCAGTTGAAGAAGATTTTCAAGGTCCAGTGTTTCTATTAGAATAAGTAGGAGCTGGATGCTGGCATGATAAGAAGACTTTACTGCTTCAGCTGAGATTGCCAGCTTTCCAAGGTTATATGAACCTGATAAGATCCCCTGTGAAATGATGTTTATGAGACAGGATTAGGATGAAAATAGGGGATACAGATATCAGTTCCCATAAAAGGATAACAATATACCTTGTATAGCAAGCACAACTTTTTCCATTTTTCACCATTACATGTACAAAGTGACTCGTAATAAAGTAGGAAAAGAATGTCCAAAACCAAATTGTCTTCAATCAGTGTCTCCTCAGCCCACAAAGTGAAAAGATCAACATCCTATAAAGTATTCAAAAAATCCACACCTAATGTTAAGGGCCATAAATACAATAGCTGATTGGAAGAAGAGAAGCAGGTATTCATTTTATCACCAGTAAAGCCTTATATTGCAAGCATTGAAAAGTACGCATTAAAAAGGAATGAATATACGATTACTAACAAAAAAAATCCTTATCAATTAGACACTGACCATTTAAATATAACAAGTTTACGAAACAGAACCAAGAAATTATTTCTAAAGAATAGACAATTTGGTAATAAACCAAAACTAACACCTTATCAATTAGACACTGACCATTTAAATATAACAAGTTTAAGAAACAGAACCAAGAAATTATTTCTAAAGAATAGACAATTTGGTAATAAACCAAAACTAACACCCTCGCATCTACATGTATACACAACTAATTCAATACTAATCTTCTTTGTATGTAACCATAAAATTGAAAACAGCTTCAAGAGTGTCCTAAGGGACAACCCTATCATGTTCTATAGTACTGATACTGATACTGGTATAGGAAACTTATTTCATTTTCTCCATGCTCATGGTTTATATGCATTGCAAATCGACCTAGTTGTTTTTCCTAGCGTAAAGGGATAACCCTCTTTCAACTTGCTAATTAACTACCCCATGTTTATGTACAGTACCTAGTAACTACTATATATATATATAAGGATCAGGTGGGCCGCTGCAGAAACTGGCACCATAGCATTTAAACTAGATAAAGGGGGAACTACTGGCCTACTCCATGGTAACTTCATTTCCTAGAATGCTGTATGCATTCCCAGAAATCAAAGGATGCAATATAACTGACTGCTAATCAACCCTATCCACCCAGCAATTCTATGCGGCCATAAACATAACATATGAATTGAAATTCAGTAGGGAGTGAAGAGTAAAGCAACATCCACCATCTGTATAAGCTGATGAAGCCATTCTGTCATGAAACAAACAGTATTACAATGATAATAGGGACGACTCAATAGACATGAACATTTTATCAAATATACCATTTGATCAGGATGACTGGAAGATAAAAGGTCCTGCAAGACAGAGATTAATTTCTGTTCCAACCCATCTGAAATCAGCTTTGATGCTTCGTCCCATACAACATTTTCTTCTTTGGAGCAAATTCCAACACACACTACACCATGCAGCATCACAAGTATTAGGTTTGTAAGAATTCTCAAATCAGCAAATCACATAAAAGCAATGTTACTCAACACAGGGAAAGTATAATGGTCCAATTTTTTTTAGCATTCCATGACACAAAAAAAAAATGGACCGTAAGAATTGGCGAGTTGAAGGAACTTAGAGCTAAAACAAGCATGGTGGGACTTACATGCATGCATAAGAATCCGCCTGGTACACTTCAGCAAGCATTGTCGCTCAATGTAGAACTGAAGCAATACCTTCAAAATAATAGGAAAGAAAAGGAAATAAAAACTACACACCTATTAAAAAACTGATTATCAGTATCAACAAGCAACATATTCTCATGATAGTGGACTATCAGACAAAAAGAACGGGAAATGTAATATGAGAGTGAAATATCACACTGGGAAATGTAGCATTTGTGATCAATCAGCAAAAATTGAAAAGAAGCAGTAGCTGGGTTGTGAACCCAGGAGTGCTTCATGTCCTTTCAAAATGCTAACAAGTAACAGAAATATATTTGTGTCGGTCAAAGTCCTACCACTATCAGAAAACTTAATCACAGCATCGAATGCAAGCAACATGTCTCTAAATGTTTAACCGAAATCAAATGAAACAACGTAAAAGAAAACAAAAGAAGGTTCCAGACCACATGAAGACAGTCTTCAACCATAGAATCAACCGTTAAATCATCACATTCAAGAGCCCTCTCGACAAGAATATACGATTGCACCTCATCTAAACACTGCAACAAATACAAATTTAAATCATTGATTAAAAAAAATCATAATTAATGCCACACACGCTTCAAATTTCAAAATAAGATAAGAAAGTATATATATATATATATAACAAAAAAAAAATGTTAATTTTGCTATAAAAAATAAAATAAACAAACAAACAAAAGCTAACCAGATAAGAGCTAATATGCAAAGCTTTGACTTTCAATTCAGGCTTGACGGTAACTTCATGAGATCCAATCTTGATTATATCCGAATTCAAAGCCTCTCGTGATTTCGCATTCGGTTTCTTAAATAGAGAAACAGTTTCCACAAACCATGCGCGATTCTCCTTCAACTTCTTCGCCTACAGAACAAAAGAATATCCAAATTGTAAGCAAGTAAAAAACAAATAGAGAGGGAGAAAGGAATATGTGGTTACGAGGTGAGGAGGGAGGTCAGAGGAGGGAGAGGCGTTTTCGAGGTCCGTGAGGATGGTAGTGAAAGAATCAAACCAAAGCGAGGAATCGACGGTTTTAGGGTTTGACATTGAAAGAGATTTTTGCAAATTGGAGTTTTTTTGAAACCCTACAAATGAAGGAGGGGGAGATTGGGGAGGGTTTTTAGCTTCTTTTTTTTTAATTTGATTTTGGCGCTTTTGGGATTTTGGAGTCGAGAGTGAGACCGGGGGGTTTAGGGCTTTGTAATTATTTTTGTAAATGATGACGTGTCGGTTGATTTTGTGAGCCTGACTTCCGTTAGATGACAGACAGGTCGTTTGCGGAGGCGAACAGCTAATAAAAAAGTCTGACTGCAGCGGAGCTGTTTATGGGCTGATCCTCAGCCTATTTAATGAAGAGCTTATTTCTGGGCTTTGAGTTGGGCTCTCTCGTAATTTAACAAGATCGAGCCCAAGGTAGAGGTCCCGTGATGAACCCTTCCATATTCACCTTGTTAAATTCGGTTTTAGTGGTATTGTGGTGATATTTTTTATTTTGATATAAATAAAAATATATTTTTTTATTTTTGATATCAATGTATTAAATTTATTGAAATGCATTAAAAACTGATTAATTTAATATATTTTAAGATAAAGCTTTATATTAAGTTACACGATATATTTATTTGTTAAAATTCGACTCACCTAACTAATTTTAATGGTTTAGTTAACCCAATTAGCCCTAAATAATAATATTTTAATATAAATTATATTATATTTCTATCCCGTTAATAATTAAGCTATTTTCATCGAAGGCTTGAGAGTGATATAAATTAATAGAGACAACAAACGGCAATCAAATTTATTTTTCAATGTGCTTTAAAGAACCGCTTCTTTAGATAGATGGCGATTTAGATAACAGTGTTCGGATGACCGTCATTTATTTAACAAGTACACGTCCACCAGGAACATTTTTCTTTTTGGATTTCACTTATCCCAATTCTTTTTCCATATTTTTTACCGAATCAAATTAAATAATTAAAATTGTAGTCATTTTAAATTCTTGCAAGGTGAATATCTCATCCTAACTCAAATTCAAAAATTATAAGTTAAATCTTAAATTATTTATCACCGTATTGTTATTAAAGAATAATATAAATTATATTTTGGGACCTCATTTACAAGTTTAATCTTTTAGATGACATGGTTCTTTAACATACTATTAGAGTCTTGTTAACCTAACGGTCACGAGTTTGAATCTCACCACCCCATAAAAATCAAGTACAGGGTAATGTGGACATGTGCAAGTTTTAAACTCAAAGAACTTTCACTTGAGATTGTGTGCTGGAAAATAATTTAAATCATATTCCAGGGCTTCACTTACAAGGTTAAATTTTTAGATAAAATGGTACCTTAACAATCATATTTTTTAGGGACATGGACCATGAACATGGTCATTACCTATTATCTAATATAACTAAAATATTTCACTGGAAGTCCCTTTTTTTTTCAATATTCCAATATTTTTCTTTAAATTTCATTTTTTATTTATTAATTTCATGTTTGTTGAGACTTATTTTTGGATTGGACAACTTAATTTGATCTCATCAAAGCAATTTTCACATGATTGAATTTTACATTTAAGCTAAGTAAAAGGTTAGATTGAGAAGTTTTGTATGTCAATTTATTTATTTATTGTCAAATTATTTTTAATAATTGATAGGGTTGTTTTTAAACTAATCAAGTCGACTAGATCATATTAAATAACAACTACATGATTTAATTTTAAATACAAGCTAGGCATGGAGTCTAGTCAAGATTTTATTTTCTTATCAATTTGATCATTAAATTTTTTTTATAGGTTATTCGAGTTGTTTTTAAATCGATCTGGTTAATTGTCATTTAGAATTAATTGTCAATGAATTAATTCTAAATTTGAGGTACGTGAAAAGTTAAAATGTAAGAATCTAGATCACTTTTAATAACAAAGCTAAATAATTCTATATTATCTGAATATTTTTTCTGGTATATTAAAAAAAATCGATACGAGCATAACATACGTCCATGAACTAGTTTTTCACTAAAAGGACAGCTAACGAGGCCTGGTCTTGGACAATAACAATCAATGAAGATTATTTCTTTAATTTCTTCATCTTACCAGCCATCTAGACGGAAGGATTGAATGATATCTAGAGAGAGAGAGAGCATAAATGAACTCATGTTTTCCATTCCTGATCATTTACTCGAGAACCATAACAACAGAGAGATTTGCTTTCAATTGCTTGACTCAATGCACGTGTGGGGCCAATCAAGAACATTGTTGTTTCGTGGTTCATGGGTGTTTTTAGCCATTCAGATCGTCAAAACTAAGTCTTGATTTTTCCACCGGTGCCACAGTACCGTTGCCTATGCTGCATGCATGCGTGGTTCTTGTGATAAAGAAGGGTCATCCTGATGGAAACTGCAACCCATTTCCCTTAATTAGTCTGTAAAGAATTCCTGTCCTCCTCTTTGTTGATAGCCAAGAGTGACAATTTTTTCAACCAAAAACTTCCAAGTTCTTGAACATCAAAACGAGTTATGGTAACGACGGTAAGGCCTTTTTTAAACAATCAGGCTATTTTGAATTCAATATCTCCGTTAACAGTACTTCTTCGAGCATCAAAAAGAGTTGTGATAATGGGACACTTCTTGAAATCTCAGCTTGGTAATCAGTTAGTGAATACAGTGCACAAGAAATCAATACTGGATGGTTTCAGACTAGAAAGAGACGTTCTTTTAAGTACTCTACTAGCTATTCATGCATGCAGCAAGGCGCGCAACAGCCAAGTATAAATGAAAATTCATATACTATTATCGCTAAGGCATTCAAAGATGAAACAAGTGATCAAGAAGAAAAGAGGAAATTACCAGAGAGTCGATTTAAGTTCACTGATAATAAAGGTAATATAAGATTAATAAATACTAAGTCTCAGTTTTCGCTCTCCAAGATGTCAAGTTTTGTTTCCTTTCCCTATCTTGAAGGCTTTATTGCAGTACATCACAGAGAACTTCACACTAGCAGGCATAAATAATTATGAGAAGTAATATTTATCTTACTCGCATCTTGTAAGAATGCTGCAGAATAACCTAATGAATGGGAGAAAGCGGTGCCAAGGGAGGCCATTTTCCAAACTTGGGGTGGTGGAAGTACTTTGGAGGAATCTTGGGGTAAGGAGGAAGCTTAGAATATGGTTTCTTATGAAATGTAGGGATCTTTGGGATTGGCTTATAAAATGGAACGGGAGGTGGTAAAGGCTTGTAGATTGGAAGAGGAGGTGGGAGAGGCTTGACGATTGGTGGTTTTGGTTCTGGCTTGTAAATTGGCACTGGAGTTGGCTTGTATACCGGTGGCTTTGGCTTGTAGATTGGAACGGGAGGAAACTTGTATACTGGTGGCTTTGGCTTGTAGATTGGAACTGGAGGAAACTTGTATACTGGTGGCTTTGGCTTGTAGATCGGAACGGGAGGTGGCTTGTATACTGGTGGCTTTGGCTTGTAGATCGGAACGGGAGGTGGCTTGTATACTGGTGGCTTTGGCTTGTAGATCGGAACGGGAGGTGGCTTGTATACTGGTGGCTCTGGCTTGTAGATGGGAACGGGAGGTGGCTTGTATACTGGTGGCTCTGGCTTGTAGATTGGAACGGGAGGTGGCTTGTATACTGGTGGCTCTGGCTTGTAGATTGGAACGGGAGGTGGCTTGTATACTGGTGGCTTTGGCTTGTAGATTGGAACGGGAGGTAGCTTGTATACTGGTGGCTTTGGCTTGTAGATTGGAACAGGATGTGGAAGTGGCTTCTTGTAGATTGGAGGGAAGACCTTGGGTGAGAATAGGTAAGGATGGTGGAAGTCTTTCACTGGTGGAAGTTTACTTGGAGGCAATTTACTTTTTGGTGGATGAGGCCACAAGATGGCAGAAGTGCAGGTCACGGGTGAAAATTTCAGTTTCCCTGCCAGCCCAAATGTGAGTTTCTCGCCAGTTTTCGACTTGAAGACAATCTTGGAGGAATCTAGGTCATTTTGGACTGGGCATGGTGCAGCTGATGCACTGTGAAGTTGTGCATAGCATGCTTCCTTCAATTTTCCATCCTTCACAACATCATTTGGAAGAGACACTCTGAACTTCCCCACTTCGTCAAGCTCGCCAACCCCTCTTGTTTTAAAATCTCCATTTCCCCGCTTGCAATCAATTGTCACTTTAAGCCCTGCAAAAGTTTACACCAGATTTTTATCATTTTCCAAATGGTGCAAGATATGCAAGTCACGAGGTCTAGCTGATCATGCCATAAGCCTGTGACCTTCAAAATGACAGTGCATCTATAGGATCAAACAAAATAGTTACAGCTATGATTGATGCCAGAAACTAAATGCCTGAATCTCTAAATTGTGCCAAAAAAACATGTTTACCTGAGAAAGCATGGACAGACTTAATGTTACTCTGTGCGCAATCTGCACATTCTCCTATCCCAGTCACCTCAACTGTATTGTCATCGGCATAGCAGAAGGCTGCAGCAAATACCAAGGACACGTAGAAGCACAGAAGTGCTCCTCGAAAAACAGGGACAATTCGCATTGCGAACACCAACAAGATACAAGTCTTTAGAAGCTGTAATCAGCCTCTTTAGTGCTAGCTGTTGATGAGGAATTGCATAACCTGAAGACTCATTATATAACGCTGTTGAAGGAATGATGATTCAAAGGCTCACCGACACCACTTTAAGGGCATCACATAAGATTGGACCCTCCAGTTATGACTTTTGTTTCTGGTTTGAAAAGGATAGTATTGTGCGCACCGGCTTCTTCGTCAACCACATGACATAATCTTACATTCAATGAGCTCTCAACTGTAAACAACTAAATTCTTCGGTGCTCTCTCTGTCTGCTCAAACCTACTAACAAGCTCCTCATTAATACTCCACTTTACGAAAACTCGTGGTTAATTAACAAATAATCTCTTCCTTTATAAAAAGCAACACATGGTTTCTGCAAGTAGTAACACAAATTTTTAGTGCTTGGAAGAGAAGAGATGTACATATTTGCGGCAGATAACAACTTCTCGTGAATCAACCTAATATGCCAAGTTTTCAGCCAGAACATTTCTTAAAGTTCAAGTTATTAATGCATTCCTCACTGATAAACCGAATGGCGTTGGCATTTTGGGGCTACAGAAAGAACAGTCAATATTTTTAGAAAAGAAAATGGATAAAGGCAACAATCAAAAGTTTTTAAAAACAAATTGATGTCAGAGTCATTATTTAGTGCCCGTTTGGTAACGCAATGAAAACTGCGTTGCTCTTGAAACGCAGTTTGCACCCGTTTAGTAGTCTATAATCATGGTTTATATTGCCATGGGACCCACTAAAATCACGATCGCAACCAAGGTTCACGAGAAACAGGTTTTTTATGCTTTACCTGTGTTTCATGAAACAGGTCTACAATGACCTATTTTGGATTGTCATGAAAAAGCATGAAACAGAAAGAGATGCCAAAACAAATCACACACCTTCATCAAGCAAACTTAGCCTTCAATATGACCGGGGAATCTTAGGTGATCTTCTTCCCCAACCCCGACGTCGTCAGCTCCCTTTCTTTCCTCTTTCTCCCGTCATCAGCTCTCTCTCTCTCTCTCTCTCTAAAACCAGCCACCTTCAGCTCTCTCTCTCTCTCTCTCTCTCTCTCTCCTTAAAGACTTGCCAGCAAACCACCTAGCTCCACGCTCATCATCAACGTAAGCCTCCCCTCCACGCTAGCAGCCCAGTCGCCACCTCCAACGAAGCAACAGGAACAGCCCCAACGACAACAAGCAAAACCCATCACCTTCCGACGTCCATTATGGTCACCACATGCTACCATTTACAACGTCACCATCACAGGAAAAACCATCTCGTCCTCCTCTACCCATCGGCATCACCCGTTGAAGCTCTCATCATAGTCGGTGAACAACACTTTATGTGAATAGTAGCGCTGCATTATTCACGTTTGAAGAAGACGTGAACAGTGCAGCGCACTATTTCACTTGGCAGCCTGGCAACCTGTGGAAGCTGGACTTGGACTGGGCCAAGAGAGGCCCAACCCAGATACAGCAAAGTTGGCCTTGTTGGCCTAATTTTTCTGGGCTAGCCCATTTATTTGGGTCGGACCCATTTGGATTTTATTTTTAATTTTAAAAAATTATTAAAAAAATGTGTAGATAGATGCCCCATATTTTCCAGCAAACCGGGCGTTGGAGTTGGAATGACATGAAATTCACCCAACTAATGTGTTTCGACGTGATCGTTTATAATCAAAGCTTGGTTGTTGATGCATATCCTTTTTTGGCCAAATTCCTTCATTTAGGCCCTAAATAGTATCATTTTTTTCATTTTAAAAAAGTTTCGTTTTAGCCATAACCCTTGATTTCTAAGTCCGAATCAACTTCCATCAATTCCAACGTGATCAAGATTTCTAGCAGTTTTAATTTATGCAGTTATCTCAATTTTGCTATTTTTGGTAATTTTTAATAATCATCTCATTTCTTGTCCAACAAGGATTAGGGTTAAGGTTTCTGCTTTAAATATAATTGTAAGCTTTCTGGACGGGTACTGAATTATTCAATAAAATTTCAAATTGTCTTAAGAGTTTATCTTGTTTATGGGAATCCCAGAATATTGACATTGGTCGTATTCTTTTGCGTTTTCCGTTGCATTACTTGAACAAATAGCAAGAGATCGTAGAGGCATTCACGCATCGATTTAGTTCGTGATGAAATTACAAGTAGTTTGATAAGAAAATAAAAACAAATTATTTTAAACTAATTTGTTTGTTTATGCGTTTTAAAAGTATTTTTGAATATATATATATATATATATATATATATATATATATATATATATATATTTTTTTAAATTAATATTTCTTAGTGTTTTTTTAATAATTTGGATATAAAGACGAAACATTTTAATTTTTTTAATATATTATTAAACAAAAACATATTTTTTTAAAAAATAATTAGTATATTATTGTATGCCCTTTATAGTAATTTCACAAGTTCAACGCAAAATGAAAAGCTTGGTAACCAAACACACAAAACTGTTTTTTTTTTCAACCTCAAACTCAACTACAGTTTTAACCAAATACTTAACTGTTTATTTTGAACCGCGGTAAAATGTTTTGTTAAAACTATTTTTTTTCAACCTCAATCACAACAACAATTACAATGCCAATCACACACTTAATTACCATTTTAGGCTAGGCCCATGCTGCTGTCACGTCCTATAATACAGAACTCAACTGAAAATGTAGGCTCTTAAAAGTTCGATTAAAGAACTGTACCGTGCATTTCACTGAATAGCATGTCTCCATACAATTTAATGCATGGTTATAAACTTAGACAGACCTGGTAAGTTAGCCCAATGATTCATCAATTTACAGTCTAGTTAGGATTAATGTGATTTTAAACTAGATTTTTTTTTTTATCAAAACAATGTTGTATTGATCCAACCATAAAATTGTGCTACCAACCTACAATCTAAGCCTTGATCAATGTCAGAACTTATAACTATACGGTTTAGCATCAAAGGCAAGCCAAAGCTGTTCAGTTTTTTCAAGATATTAGTCTCTGATTATATGAAGGTGTTCCTAGCTAGTCATGCTATCATCCTGTGATGAAACAGGTTGAATATTATTTGCTTACTGCATCCAGCCTGTAGGGATACCGTCCCATGCCATGTTCAATTTCCAACCAACACACAGCAATATCACGCACCTTAACATGCATACACCAAGATAATGATATAGCAACTCTGTGTGGATTGTAGCTGCCCACCATCAACATTGAAGATATCGAAAATATAAATGAAGGGTCATGAGTGAGTGATACTAGGTAGAGCGACAAATACCCCCCTTAAACTGCTGAAGGACACCCAAATCTTTTTCTTCCCGTGAAAGATGACACATGGTTTGGAGATTAAATGGAGGCACAAATGACAGTGGTATGTGCTTTGGCACAATAAGTTAATTTCTTGCTAAAACCCGTGTAACAGCCATTATGGCATGGCTTTTCTAGCTAGCATAGCTGAAAGCATGGCTATCAAATTCGTTATAGCTAGGCAGATCAACCCAAAAACTTGCTGGTTTGGATTCTGGCCCGAGCCAGATTTGTCATTGAATCAGATTGACAATTAATCCCTGTAAACTCAAATGAACTAGCCATGTTTGGATTAACTTAGTTCACCCGGTTTAATCCAATCTAGATCTAAAAATTAGATTAGAACCTCTAAAACAACTTAGTTGGCATTTGTTTTTAACAAATCCACAACTCCACCTTAGATCGGGTAAGACATGGCTGGATTCATAACTATGATTGAAAGCATGCAAATGTGAGGCCCCAGCATAGCTTGTTAAGAAGCGGGTGCGAAAAAGATGGGTGAAGGGGTGGAATTGATATCGCTGGAAAAAAGAGGCCTCATTTCATGGCTGCCCAGGAAAGAATAAAATGAAGGAATAGAAAGTGAAAGTACAATATATGCAGAACAAGCAAAGATATGGTTGAAAAATTCAAGAATGTTATGACGAAAGAGTACGAAATATCATATCTTGGATTGATGAGATATTTTATTAGCATTCAAGTGAAGCAAACTCCAGGAGAAATTTTTATTTCACATCAAAAGCATGATGTAGATCTTTTACAGAAATTCAAAATGTCAGAATGTAAATCAGTAGTATCTCCTATGGCAGCAAATGAGAAGTTACAGCAGAGATCTATCTCACAAATTCAAGACCTGATATACTGTTTTCATTAAGCATTATTTTCATATTTATGGAGAGCCCTAACAGACTTTATTTTGCAGCAGCAAAAAGAATCCTGCAATATCTTCAAGGAACAAAGGATCATGGAACAGTTTGATTGTTTTTTCAGACAGTGATCGGACTGGAAGCTGTTATGATAGGATCAGTACATCTGGTTGTGTTTTGTCTAGGAACAAATATAATTTCATGGTATTCAAGGAATCAAAAATATTATAGCTTTGTCTTCTGCAGAGGCAGAATACATTGTTGCAAATGAAGCAGCATGTCGATCAATATGGTTGAGAAGAATTCTTTGTTATTTGCACCAAAAAGTCTTGATCCTACTATTATATAATTGCAATAACCAAAAACCTTGTTTTTGATGCATGATCAAAGCATCATTTTGTCGGAGACATGATTGGTAAGAAAGTCATACCAGTTGAAAACTTTCAGTAATTCGAGGAGTTCATGAAGATTACAGATTAAGAAGATCGAGTTCTTCTGGTTTTCTCTAGATCGAGGAAGTTAGCGTGTTTCTTGTTTTCATCAAATTATTCTATCTTATAGAGAGAGACCTTCTCTATTTAGTATTGTAATCAGAACAGATTAATAAAAACGTTTATAGTATTGAGCTGCAGCTCTGCCAATTATTTCGTAAGAAAATCTTCTTGAATTCTGTTTCTGCAATCTGTTTCAAACATAAAAATCGAGGTTATGTTGGAGAGCTGTGCACTGAGGGCAACTGTAGGATGCTGCGTGCTGTCACGGTCATTTAGGATTTTAAAAGGAAACACTGCCCTGAAATGATATTCCACCTAGTTCTGTGGACAAAACACCGTCGATCACCATGTTATCAACACTCCGATTCCCACATGCACGAACATTTTCACCGGCCACCAGTATTGAACGGCCTGGCTAGAATCTTAAAACAGCATGCAATTCCAAAAAGGATAAATATCAACCACTTCTTAAATACTCAACCACCTCCTCGGAGCTAGAAAAACAATTGCATGTTCCTTGTACCTCACCTCCAGCACTAGAGACGACCTCACATGGGAAATTGCAACAACTAGCAAGTCCCATGTCACAGTAAACGAAGAAATATATTTAGCTTGTCCCTATATAATGCCCCGAATGAGTTTTCCGAAAAATCCTAGCCATTTAGCGGTGGATCTTCTGTAGAACCCGTCAGAGAGGTCATCCACCTTGTCAGCAACTTATGTTATTTTTTAAAAAATATATCACAAGACAAATAATTCGAGACAAATAGCATTATTCCATGTTTACATCCCTCCTACCTCGGAGTTGGTACGAATGATTTAAATAGGAAAAATGAGACTGTGATATATAAGGAAATTAACCAAGTTCAAGACAATCGTTTCTTTCCTACGGTCGTACCACGGAGTTAGTTTCTCAAGTTTCAAAAATTCTCCAGGAAGAAAAAGGGAAAAAAAGAAAGAAAACAAGAGTCTGCACTTTACTACAGAGCCTAAATTTACTGGGCCTCGGAGTTAGGTCTTCAATGGCCTAAACTTCAGAGCTAGTTCAGCTCATGGGCTCTCTTAGAATCTCCGATCGCCTATTGGGAGTTGCAAGAGTTTGCATTTTACACCAGTGCCCGAATCAGGGTAAGAGCCACTGTTTACTTCTTCTTCTTTGACTTCTGGGACTGTGACCGGCTCAATGCTGTTCCCTGAACATTACAGCGCAAATTTATCAGTTATGGCCTACAGCTTTTTTAAAAAAAAAAATTATTTACTTCTTATTTTAAATTATTTTTTAGTGTTTTCAAATTATTTGATTTGCTAATGTCAATATATATATATATATATATATATATATATATATATATATATTCATGCATTTCCGAATAAAAAATATTTTGAGAAATAACCTCAACCACACTCATAAACACACCCTACACCTAGAATCTCCATAACCAGATGACACTGCAATTGAACCTAGGAATTTTTTCCAAAGGAAGAAGGTTGGTGGGAGGGGAACTATTCTGAAAGAGAGAATATATCAAACAGATTCACATGACAGTGAATCATTGGAAATTTCTTAACGGAAATTTCAAATTTAAAGCCACACACCTGAAGCCATTCATCCATGGAGGCATCTCTGGCCCCAGTTCCAACCTCCACCTTTGGAGCCCGCTTTGATTTCTGACCATACAAAGTTAAGAGAATTTCATGAAGCAAACATATGAAAGTAGCAATAAATAAGGGTGCAGGCATAGTTGCAAGAATAATGACCACGGGTGAAAATTTAATAAACTCCCTACCTAACAGGTATTTATCCAAACCAAATATTTTCATCAAATAATTGGTATATTCCAAGTACATGTGGAAAATCGAAGTGTTTTTCAATGCCAACTTAAATAAAGCATTGTACAGTCAACCATCCACCGCTGGCCTTCTCAAAAGTGGAGAAAAATATTCATTACGAAGATAAATCAACAGATTTATAGTAAAGTTACTGTAATAAATTAGCTTATAAAGAAAAACATAAAAATGAAAGTGGCGTCATGGCAGATGAGTACCTTAGAAAGGTTCTGTATTTGGCTGTGAAGCCATAGACCAAAGAGGACAAGAAGAGCGATTCCAAGGGTAACAAGAAAAACTGTTTCCGTGCTTAGGAAACCACCAGACTCAACTATCTCGATGGTACCATTGTAGAAGGTGCTTTGGTATGGTTGCTGGTCTATCTCAAAAACAATGGTGCCCACAAGATCAAAACTTCCAGGCTGCATAAAGGGACTAAAAATGTAATTCGAAGAAAGGAGTACATGGGGGATGAAAGTTCAACGTTGATGGAAGGGAAAGCACATAATTCTTAGAGTGGTGGTGCATGTACCTGCAAGTACTTGCTGACACCAAAGATGTATGGGAAAGTAGCCTGAGAAGATGCTGGAATAGTTGCATTGTTGAAGCCCTATATTAAAACAAAAGAAAGCAAGTGAATAGCAAATCCAACCAAGCCTATAAAAGACAAAAGAAAGCAGTTACTGATCCAAATGATGAAAGACCCAACAATGCAGAAACAATATAAAAACAAATGGCAATAAGAACTAAAAAAGAAGGGATGTGTAGCCTGACAAAAGCAACCAACAGAGGATCTCAGACAATAATATATTGCTAATTTCAAAAAATGATTAAAGAATAAATAAACTGGCCAGACAAAAGTTTTCTATAACTTTGCACTTTTGGTAGGGAATCAACCTGGGGACAGCATGACAAGCAGAGCAGGAATGGTAAAAAAAGAAGAATTTTCCGCATGATCCACGCAACATAGGAACAGCATACGAGAAACAACCTGAATAGTATGGATGTGGCTTTTGATAACCTTGACAGAGCCATGAAATACATGATCAATGGTGTAGAGATTCACATGTCTGATCAAACATATTAAAGCCGTGAAGAAAATTTATTAATCAAGGACCAATGAACATATGTTGAAGTTCCAAATATGAATATAAATACATTGAAGTTTCCATTTCATCGCACACTTTATAATGTTGGGTATTCGGGACCAATGAACATAAGTTGAATATTCAAATATTATTAATCAAGGACCAATGAGCATAATTATGTTCATGTTTAAAGTATTTGGTCGCACACTGTCTAATGTTGGATATTAATTAAACACATATCATCAAATATAAGACTATATTGAATTTTCAGATAGAGAAGAATTATTTTTTCACCAAAACAGCCAACTAATTGATAATTTGGGACTAGATGTGCAAGTCAAGGGCATCTGAAGTATTGACTTCTTCCTGGAAAATAATGTTACAGATCTTACCAAATCCTACAGTAATTGGAGCATAATTGAACATCACCATCTACAAGATTTAATGAATGCATGCTGGTAATGCATGCAACAAAGTAATAAAAAACAAGAATTGTTTCATGTTCCACAATTAGACGGCCAAAGGCAGAAAACACCAGATAATGTAGCACAAAACACTGTACACTGAAGAAAATAAATGAGCTTAATTTCAATACATGCAATTGAAATAATTTATAACACTAAAACTTAACATGGAATGGAGATCACTATATTTGATTTCCAAATGAAATCATACATAAACCTCCAATTACCTGAGCAGAGAGATTCTGAACCAGTAACTTATGATCAAATGGAAGATGAACACTGGCCCTCATTCCAACAACAGTTATGGGCAACTCTCCTACATTTCATGCAAGAAAATAAGCTTATCTCAGAGCAAAGAAGCACATAGCATAAAACACATGCGCACACATTCAAATGATGTATTTTAATTGAGAACTAGAAGGAGAATGATCAAGAGAAATTAGAAAAGCATTATAATCACATTTTAAAACATGCCAGTAACAGTTAAATTACCATCATTTTTTATCCCAACTAGTAGTTCAGTCTCTTCTCCAGCATTCACCACTGCAATAAATAAATAAACAGACAACACATTCATCTCCCAAATCCATTTAAAAATCAACAATTATCTTCACACATGAAAGCAATATCAATAAAGCTCTTACAACGTGCACTGTTTTTTGGGAAAACACAGACTATATCTACCCCAGGAGCTTGGCTAAAATTATTATCACCAAAATCCTGTGCGTCCTCCCCGACAATCCCAATATCACTGACTTCTTCCACGGTCCCAGCGACTTCAGCATCTGAACCTGACTGACTCCTAGCAACTATATAAACAGCAAAACAAAAAAAATCAAAACAAAAACAGATTAGATTGACAAGCATGTCTGGATTAATATACAAATCAAAAAAAAAATCCCATTCATTCCAATTCCAGCGAAACCTGACGTAAATTTCTATTAATTAGCTATGGAAGTGAATTTTTCTCACTTTCATTCGACAAAAATAATCGAGGCAGGTCCAATTCCGCATGCAGAAAGCAACACAGCCACCCTTGACAACTTTTCTCAAACTTTTTAATCAAAAATAGTTTAGATTGTAATGGCTCCCAGACATTACAATCGAAATGCCAATAAAATCAGATAGATCTCAATGCAATAGATCAACGTGATGAACACGAACCGTTAAACAGCATGAAAAATTCATTACGGACATATACAAAGGAAAAAAAAGTGTGAACTCGCAAACAGGCAAAACAAAGAAGATTTTTGCATGTGTGTGGGGCTCTGGATCTAGGAATTGGGAAGAGGAGAAAGTGAGATTACCTTGAAGGAGAGGAGAAGCGAGGAGGAGGAAAGCGAAGAAGAAAACCCTAAGATTCTCCATAGTTATCGCCTTGTTTGGCTTCTTAGCTTGATTGATTTAGATTATTGCTGGTGTTGTTTTTTTGTTTTTTTATTTCAGTAAGCAGTGTTCCTGCTTTGTTTGATTCTACTGGAACTCAAGCTGCAGAGACCAGACCAACCTTTGGTTAACGACATATAACATGAAACTGAAATGTCAAGGGGCGCACGTACTTGTTTCTGATTGATGAATCAATTGAGAATGTGGACATACGCTGTCGTTTCGACGTGTGACACTGCAAGTTTTTTTCTTCTGAAATTGTGGTGGAGAATATTTAAAATATATTAATTTGATTTTTTTAACTATAATGAAAATAATCTAAAAATATTAAAAAATTAATTTAAATTAAAATTTAAAAATAATTTTATTTGTATCTTTTAAAAATATCATGAAAATAATCTAAAAATATTATTTTAAAAAAATATTTTTGTAACAAAATACGATACATTTTGGGTTTTATGCCGTATTTGTAAGCTTTGGTTTTTTATTTTTTATTTATTTATAAAAGAACACTAAAAAATTCTTCCGCTTCTACATTACAATTAAATAAAAACAGACACTACACGTGTATTTTTCACTAGGAGGCAATCGCACTGTGAGTTATATAATGTGATTTTTTCTGTTCACTAGGCACTTCAATTTATACTTCGATCCACATCATTTTCATATATCTTTAAAAAATGACTTTCGAAAATTCAATAAAAATAAAATATCTAATTTTTCTATATTGTAATAAAAAAAATATTTAAATATATTTACAGATACGAGAGACAATCTATACTTAAATCTATCATTTTAACATTCTCGCATGAGATCTTTCTGAAATCTTGAAGAGACGTTCTGTTGTTCACGCCAGGATCTACTCAGATTTGCCTCTTGTATAGTGATGATGGAAGGATATTATAGCAACCCCAGCCCCTTTATTAAAACCAAAACCAATCCTAACGTCATGTTATTGCCATTCTTTATTCTCTTACAAACGAGATTTCGGCCACGATTTTTTTTTACTTCTTCAGAATTCACGCAGCAGGAAAGTACTTATGATACTTGTGAAAAGTAAACACAATAATGAATTCATGGCTGCATGTTGCTTCTCCACACACTCGCTTCCAAAAATATCTCAACTTACTCTATAGGTTTTAAAATTCAGTCCAAGCATTTGATGATAATAACTTCCACTTTCCCTTTCGAAAACACGCGTTGGAAAAAAAGGCAGGCAACCATGCTTGGCCATCCTATCAATCCCCATGGATGGTGTAACGCTCCCACTTCTTTGTCGGATCATATATCTGCCACAAAAGGAAAATAGTAAGAGCTTAAGGTGAAAACTGATCCGTAAACCTGCCCCTGGCTCCACCACATTAGTGGCAGCTATCCCACAACAAACACCATACAGAATGTGAAACACGCAAACAAGTTATGTGCACATGCGCACAGATAGAGAGAGATAGAGAGAGCACCTCCCATCTCGAAGCAGGAAAGATGTGTTTGTTCTTTTCATACCAGTGCCTCTCAACAACTTTACCAGCATGGGACTGGTCAAGAACAAAGACCACATAAGTATGGCAGTTTAAGCAAGTATGTTTAGACAGCATAATTAGGGGCATTATAAAGGTGTAAAGGGAGAAATCATAAATCAATATAGAAACAACAAAAAAATGATATCAAGAAAGACATGCCTCGTCCTTCTCTATGGTTGCATCAGCAATTGTTCGCACATCCTCGTGCACATCAAAGTGGAAGAGCTGGTCAAAGTAAAAGAATAAAGCATAATAATTCAAATTAACTTTGTGAAATAAACTACATAACACTAGACCCGAGCTTGTCCTAGCTCAAGCTCTCCAATTATGAGAAATTATACTAAGAAGAACTGGCAGTTCTTTTTGAAAGCACCAAAAATCTTAGTAAGAGAATCTCGGTTAGCATGAAAATGTGCCTGGGTAGGAGGCCAGGACCAGTGTGCTTGCAGCACTTTCCCCGTTAGGTTTTCTCAATGAAAAGAATTTTCCAAAACCAAATTCTGACTTACCTTTTCAATTCTTATTCAGTTCAAGTCAATACAAAAACAAGTAATCAGGTTTGCCCAAATATTCATTATGTCTAATTCTTCATTTTTTTCTTATCGGCTACTCAATAAAGCTAGGTTTCCCATGTTGGTATGGCCGAGCATAAAAGATTTGGAAGTTAGGTCAAAAAGAAGAGGTAAAGAGAGAGAAAAAAACAGAATCGCTAGGCCCAGCAAGAGAAAGAAAAGCAAGGACTCTCGTTTTCCACATACATATATAGGCTGTGAAAAAGAAGTCTACTTTTAGATTCTAATAGAGAAAGAGAGAGATTCGTCTACTTTGTTAATCTTAATAAGGTAACGGAGAATTAGCCTTACCGGTCCACTTTTTCCCCTAGCTTTGTTGACGATCAAATCATAGAAACTGTGTTGCTGAAATTCCACAGCCACAGAAATGTTATAAATTAGTTAGCATGAATTCAAGATAGCAAGTGCAAAGATTGTAAATGAAAGCTAAATTGAATAATTATCTCACATGAGGAATGATAAGATCCTCTTTCACATAGAGCAAATTCTCCACAGAAGTAGTTCTAATTTCTCTGAACTCTGGTGCAAGTTGTTGCTGAACTCCCCGAAGAAACTCTCCTATGGCATCACCTTTACGAACCTAAAAGATAAAATAGTAAGCCAACAATGAATTAATAAGAAAAAGGATAAGCAAAACATTTACCAATATTGAAAAAAAGAAATTGGAAGCACGTCAAAAGATTGAAAAGTAAAGTGAAGTCTAACTAACATGGATCACTCTTCTATGGCCTGCTCCATCCCAGTAGCTGTAAGTAATTTCAAGAGGCTCGTCTAAAATATTAGAGAAAATTGATTTAGCACAAAGTGTGTTTCAATGAATCCGTGTTAAATAGAAGAGATTCAGGAAAATAATTACTTTGAATCTGTTCCTGTTCACGTAGCCACTGTTTCCGCAGCTTTTCTCGCTCAGCTTGCTCTTCTGCCTCTCGTTCACTGAAACAGCATCCTCAGCACCCCTAAGTTATATGTTAGTTCCAAGTCCATGCAAAAGCCTTTCAAAGTAGAAGGTGCATGGAAGGACAGAGAGACATAGAAAGAGGGAAGGAGGGCGAGGGAGAAATATTGCACCTGTCAGGCAAAAAGCTTGTTTCCACAGTGGGATCTTTTCCAAATTTCCCCCTAATTAAATTCTTTGGCTCTGAGGTTTCTGCAGACAGCATTGATAAAAGAGAAGTGTTGAGGTTAAATTAAAAAAATTGTTGTCCAGTTCCTCTTGCTACTGAAAAGAAGGATACAAGTAACATCAAACAAAGTTCATAGCAGCAGAGCAAATTTTTTTACGAAGTGAGTTCTGCATGGGTAAGACAATCCAAAATCTCACATACACATAAAGAACAATGACTACTCTATTGCTCCAGAGTATTATTATTCATGTTTCACTCTTTGTAAAGATAAATCAGGACCACCAGGTGCAAGCACTTTCAACAAACATACAGTGTGTGATTTGATCATGATGAAAATTCAATGTAAACCTTTTCAACCAGTCTAAACAACCGGTTTCCTTAATAAAGCCAGTGACCAATATATTATAAGGCGAACTGTATGCCAAAAGACCAGTAATAGGACAATCAACAACCAGTTAGAAATTGTCGATGCAGAACAACTTGACTGCAAATGTCCATTGCAGAATTAGAATATCCAGCACTTCCATTGTGGACAATGCTCTAGTCAAAACAAAAGGCATTTTTTACCCCAAAAAAAGCAGCCAGTGCAAACCCAGATACTAAAACACGAAGTAAATAGCTCAAGACGCCAAATCATGTGATTTCTTACTGTTTTCACCATCCTCTTCGTCACTTCCATTCTCAAAATCATCAACAAAAGACAGCTTAGAACTCCCCTTAGTCTTCCTCTTTTTCCGCTTCTGCAACTGAAGTTCCTCTTCCCTGGCAATAAAAACATATCAATCTTCACTGACATCAGAAAATAAAACAAAAACCCAGTGATCAAACTCACTCTTTCCGTAGCTTTTCTAGCTTCTCCTTCTCTTCTTCTTCAAACTTGGTCTGAATATTAACCCTCTGTATAAACACGCACATCACAGCAATAACATTTATCAAGCATCTCAACATTATCATAAACATTAACAGAAGAACGAAATTAAAAAAAAAAATAATAACGTAATTACCTTCTCTACGTACTGTTCTCTTGTAACCAAACCCACGGTTTCCTTCTTAAATGCAGTCTCAAGAATCTAAAAGAACAAGTTAAATCCAGATAATCATCACTGTTAACTAACAATTAATCAGCAAGAAATGATTGAAAACCCTAAAAAACGAGATTTTTTTCAGGAAACCCTAGAAATTTACCTCGGAGGTACTCGACCCGAATTGGAGGAGACCAGGCTGACCGTTATCGGAGGCAGACTTTGTTTTGAGCTCTTGGATTTTAAGGCGTTCAGCTTCCCTCTGCTTCTGTAACCGCCGGATCCTCACGGCGTCTTGGGCCGTGCCCACGTACCCGTCTCCCATGCCCGACATCCTCGCTTTTCGGGTTCTGTTTCTCAAGATACGGGTTTTTCTTGTTGAGAGAGAGATATGGAAGGTGGTGCTTTAATGTAGAGTTATTCAGGACTTGTTGTTACCGTTGATCATGAGACTTTTGTTTCAGTTACGCTCGTTTGTTTGCTGGAAAGTAATTTTTTTTTTAAAATGAATTTCGGGGAAAATGAATTTCTAAAAAGTAAATTCTTAGAAAGTGAATTTTGATGTTTGGCAGTGTTATGGAAAATAAACTAGAAAACATTTTCCAATGTTTGTTTATGTTATGGAAAATGATTTGGAAAATAATTTATTAATAAATTAATTTTTTTCTGAAGTTTATTAAAATAATGAGGAACAAATCTTATAATTGAAAAGTTGAATGAGAATGAAATTGAAAAAAAATATAATTTCATAAATTATCTCAAATAAAATAAATAATAATCAAAATAATAGAAATCAAATCTAAAAAAAAATTTAAGAAAAATAAAAGGTGAATAAATTAAAATAATAATAATAATTAACATTTCATAAATTATTTCAAATAAAATAAGTAACAATAAAAAAAATGAGGACCAAATTTGATAGATAAAAAATTTCAATAAAAAAATGATAAGAAAAAAGCAAATAGCAATTATAAAAATAAGAACCAAAATTAATATAAAAATTAAATTTTAAGAGATGGAATTGAAAAATAAATATTCAAAACAAATTATATATAGCAATCAAAAGTTTGAGGATCAAATTTGATATAATCAGCAAATAATGACATTTCTAAATTTTTCACAACTTCCGGAAAGTGTTTTTCGCCCAAATTTTCCGGAAAACATTTTCCTGAAAACCAAGCCAAATTCTTCTTTGACTGGAAAGTATTTTCCGTTGACCGGAAAGTGTTTTTCGTTGACCAACTTTTCAGAAGACAAACAAATACAGGAAAGTTTGGAAAGTAGTTTCCCGGAAAGTGAATTCCGGGAAACAAACTAGGCTTAAAGAACCTTTAGTTTCGTCTATTTTTTGAAGTACCAAAAGACGACGTGTCGTGTGTGAAGAAGAACCCCGCATAGTGTAATCTATTAAAAACAAATAAAAACTTTCCAGTGTCTCGTGAGATGACTCGTCACTCAAACACCGTCCCACCTAGCCAATTATTTTGTCAACACGAAACCCGGCTTGATGTCGAGCCGGGCATGCGGGCTACAATCCATACCCAGACCTGTCCATTTTCAGTCGGCCTGGACGGGATAGCCGTCACCCAACCCATGAACATGTCCAGTCACGTGATTATGATTATATTATATTATTATTTGCACAGCCAATGAACATCTCCCACTCACATGTTTGCGCGCGCATTAAAAATAACCTAAACTATGTGGAAAAACACTATAGTTACCGCATATTTATTAAAAATAACCTAAATTATATGGAAAAAATATTGTAGTTCTCCATATATTTAATTATGGATTGCTAAAGTATTTTTCCTTTTATTTTTTTTCTTTTTTTAATAACCGGAATATTTTTTTGTTTCTTTATAGCAGGAGTATCCGGACCAAATTACACACATCACAACTAATTTTTTTATCTGTTTTTTTTAATATTTTTTTAGTTTTTTTTTAATGGGATGTTTAGGTTAGTTTACATGCACCACGATGTTTTTTCTCCGTGCATGTATATTTTCTTATAACAGAGGTATCCGGGTCAGCTTACACGCACTACGACTAATCCCTGAACACACCTTTTTTATATATTTTTTTCTCTGTTTTTCTTTATCTTATAACAACTAAAAAAATCAAGAGATCAAAACTAAATCAAATATTTTTTTGTAATATAACCGAACTGTCCTTTTTTTGTTTTTTAATAGCCGAAGATGTCCGGACCACCTTACGCGCACCACGACTAATCTCAGACCCATTTTTTTTATATTTTTTAAGGATGTCCAGGCCAACTTACACGCACCATGAATTTTTTTCCCACGTATATATTTTTTCTTTGTTTTTTATGATAACCAGGTTGTCCGGACCAGCTTACGCGTACCATAACCGATCCGTTATCCTACTTTTTTATATTTTTTTATCTCACAGGTACCCAAAAAATCAGGGAATCAAAACTAAATAGATAATAAAAAAGTAAAAACCGAAATAGAAAACAAGAACTTATATATGTTAACTCCCCACACATTTCACTGTGGATTGCAATAGTGTTTCCCCTTGCACTGTTTTTTTTTGTTTTTTAATAACCGGAGTGTCCGAGATCAGGTTACGTGCACCACAATTTATTTTTTGATTTATTTTTTTAAAAAAAATATATTTTTGGTTTTTCTGATAAATGGAGTGTTTAGGCCAGTTTACACGCATTACAATTTTTTTCTCCGCGCATATATATTTTTTTATTTTTTTATAACAGTGTTCGGGCCAGCTTATACGCACTACGACTAATCCCTGGACACATTTTTTTTTTTTACATTTTTTTGTTTCTTTTTATCTTAGAATAACAAAAAAAAAATCAAGGGATCGAAATTAAACTAATTATTTTTTTTTGTTATATGACCGGACTGTCCTTTTTCTGTCTTTTTAATAATCAGGGGTATCCGAGCCAACTTACACGCGTCATAACTAATCTCCGGACCCATTTTATATATATATTTTCTGGGTGTCTGAGCAAGCTTACACACACCATAAATTGTTTTTCCACGTATATATTTTTTTTGTTTTTTTATGATAATCGGGTTGTCCGAACCAGCTTACACATACCACGACTAATCCTTTCACCCATTTATTTTTAATATTTTTTTATCTCATAAGGACCAAAAAAATCAAGGATCAAAATTAAATAAAAATAAAAGAATAAAAACCAAAAACCAAAATAAAAAATTATATGTGTTAAAACTATATAAAAATATTTAAATTTGGCGGAGTGCAAGATTATAGCTCGTGATCTTACTATTTATTATTTCCCTAGTTAAAGTGGATTTACTCTGCAAAATTCTTTATTTTTCTAATTTGGTCCTCAAATCTCTTTTCCTAATGATTTAATCTTGATTTAAGATCAGTTGAATCGGATTCTTATTAAAGTGCCGGGTTGAAAGAAGAGAGAACTAAATGAAAAAAGAGCCGAAAATGGATTGCTAAAGTTTTTTCTCTTGCACTTTTTTTCAATAACCGGACTATTTTTCTTGTTTCTTTATAGCAGGAGTGTCCGGACCAGATTACGCGTGTCACAACTAATTTTTTGATCTGTTTTTTAAAATATTTTTTTAGTTTTTTTTATAAACGGGATGTTTAGGCCAGTTCATACGCACCACAATTTTTTCTCTCCATACATGTACATATTTTTATATCAGAGGTGTCCGCCCCAGCTTACACGCACTACGACTAATCCCTGGACACACCTTTTTTTATATATTTTTTTCTTTGTTTCTTTTTATCTTATAAGAACTAAGAAAACCGAGAGATCGAAATAAAACCAAATATTTTTTTGTAATATAATTGAACTGTCCTTTTTTTTGTTTTTTAATAGCCGATGGTGTCCGGACCAACTTATGCGCACGACTAGTCTCGGGCCCACTTTTTTATATTTTTGAAGGGTGTCCAGGCCAGCTTACACGCACCATTAATTTTTTTTCCACATATATATTTTTTCTTTGTTTTATTATGATAACTAGGTTATCCGAACCAACTTATGCGTACCACAACTTGATCTGTTAATCCACTTTTTTATATTTTTTTATTCACAAGTACCAAAAAAATCAAGGGATCAAAACTAAATAAAAAATAAAAAAGTAAAAACCAAAATAGAAAGCAAGAAATTATATATGTTAACTACCCACACATTTCATTGTGGATTGCTATGGTGTTTCCCTTACACTGTTTTTTTTTTTTGTTTTGTTTTTTATAGCCGAGGTGTCCAGGTCAGCTTACGTGCACCACGACTAATTTTTTGATCTATTTTTTTAAAAAATATATATATTTGTTTTTTTTTTATAAACGGGGTGTTTAGACCAGTTTACACGCACCACAAAATTTTTCTCCATGCATGTATATTTTTTTATAACAGTGTTCGGGCCAGCTAATGCGCACTACGACTAATCCCTGGACATTTTTTCTTTACATTTTTTTCTTTGTTTCTTTTTATTTCGGAATAACAAAAAAATCAAGAGATTGAAACTAAAGCAATTATTTTTTTTTTGTTATATGTTTTTCCTTTTTTTGTCACTTTTGAAATTATTTTAAAGGACACACACACACACACACACACACACACACACACACACACACACACACACACACACACACACATATATTTCTGGTTGTCTGGTCAAGCTTGCACTCGCCATAAATTGTTTTTCCACGCATATATTTTTTTTGTTTTTTTTATGATATCCGGGTTGTCAAGACCAGCTTACATATACCACGACTAATCCCTTGACTCATCTTTTTTTTTTTTATCTCATAAGGACCGAAAAAAATCAAGGAATCAAAATTAACTAAAAAAATAAAAGAATAAAAACTGAAATACAAAATAAGAAATTATATGTTTTAAAACTAGATAAAAAAATTTAAATTTCAGTAGTGAAGCCCGGGTTTATGGCTTATGATTTTACTATTTATTATTTTTCAGGGTTTAAATGGATTTACTCCGCAAAATTCTTTATTTTTCTAATTTGGTCCTCAAATATTTTTTCTTGATGATTTAATCTTGATTTAAGATCAATGGATTCTGATTCTTATTAAAGTGCCAGGTCGAAACAAGAGAGAACTAAATGAAAAAAAGAGCCGAAAATGGATTGAAAAAAATAAATTCCTAGATCTCCAAGTCCTCTTTTGTCTTGTCAAAATCATTTTTTTTAAAAAATGATTTCTCATATAAACACTTTTTTTTTATGTCTCTTGTAAAATAACTTATATATGTTTTAACTAATAAATATTTATATTTTTCTTCTTCTTATTTATCCATTTTGAAATAAAATTTTAATTTTAAATTTTACTTGGTGTTTTCTTTTTAAAGATTAGTAATTCACTTGTAATGTTTTTTTTTTTATTTATATTTGATATAAATTCAATATATATTTTTTACACTACTTTTAATACATGCAACTCCGTATAATATATATTTTTTGCTTCACTTTATAAATGTCATGTGTGTTGGTAGAATTTATTTTATTAAAAATATTTACTATATATAACCATGTAAATAACACGTGTTTCGATATTAAATATTTTAATTTATATAGTTTTTTTTATATTTTTTATTTGTGTTTTGTATTTTTTATAAAATTTATTTAAAAAATAATTTATGATTTTTTGACTTGATGCGCTTATATTTTTTTCAATATATATTTACTATTTTTTAATATAAAAAAACACTATGAAAAATTCTAAAGGTTCAAATTTCAATTATGCATTGTTGTTTTTAATTTTATAACCATTCTTAAATTTTCTCCTTAATCTCTATATAATATTTTTTTCACACGTAATCTTGCTTCTTTATTCTGATAGTATATTGTTTTTATAAAATCATTTTACTTAAATACAATAATCCAAGTTATTAATTTGTTTTTACAAAATTCTCTTGCAATTTTTAAATATTTTAATGAACAATTAACCATAATGCGGGCATCAGCCTCATATAATTCTCCAATGACTCATGAAAGGATAATAATAAATTCTTGGTGCTCTGCTAAAAGCAGAAAAGCTATCAGATTCCACTAATGGATCCGTTCACCGACTTCAATCCTCCTCCTCCTGACCCGCGGCAATTGGCGTCCAATCGCCCCAACCCGGTATCCAGGTACTTTCTACATGATCTTTATTCCAATTGACGAGCTGTTGAAGCTGATTAACTAGGTTTTCCTTATTCCAATTGAAGAACTGTTGAAGCTGATTAACTAGGTTTTCTTTCTTCTTGCTTGTTGATTTTTGCTTTATTGGAATATGTGCAATTGTGTTTACTTTACTGCATTTTTATTTTTCGTAGCGAGGCAGAGCTTAAAGATAGTGTAGCTGCTAGGAAAATTCAAAAGGCGGACCGTGAAAAATTGAGGAGGGATAGACTGAATGAGCATTTTGTTGAATTGGGGAATACCCTAGGTAAATACTCAATGCCTTTGTATATTGTTCCTAAAATTTTGGACCTGTCTTTTTATTACCGGATTTTTAAGCCTGTGAGTAGATTAGATACTTATTTTTGCCAAGATTAGTGATTGATGGACACTGTATTGATTGATTCTGCAATGTAAGAGCTGCGTT
Organism: Salix dunnii; assembly: GCA_015731905.1. NCBI lineage: Eukaryota > Viridiplantae > Streptophyta > Magnoliopsida > Malpighiales > Salicaceae > Salix > Salix dunnii. The sequence continues at coordinate 8,685,694 of CM027667.1, read as the reverse complement.
ATGCTTTCAAGACTTAGGATGGGTTTGAATTGTGCATGTCGATCCCCATCAATTTGAGCCGGGGCCATTTTCTTATCATGTTTAGGAAGAAAGTTACTGATAACTACAAGCTTGGAACCCTTCGCTTCTATTTACTGATAACTCCACTAAAGAAGACCTTTTGGAGGTACTAGTTACAGGCCACCTTGGTCTACCAAACACCAAGTATAAGCTATCAGCAACCTTTGCTATGGAGAATACATGAAATTGCCAGAACCAATTGATTAACTAATTTTCCAAACCTGAACCCACGATCACAGGCCGCTTGTGTTTTTAGGACATCATCGGTTGTTAACCCTGCTTGTCTTCTTTTTTCTAATGAAAGCGAAATTCGATGTTACAGATCACTCAAGGGTCTTTTAAATTGTAGATAAAATGTTTGCAAATTGGTTTGTGATGTTGAAATATCAGTTGATGATTATGATTAGAATAAGTTGTTGGGGGTATGTGGTTATTTCCTTTTGATCTCCATGTGATGATTTTGATTACAGATCCTGATAGACCCAGAAATGACAAAGCAACCATTCTAGCTGACACAGTTCAGCTGTTGAAGGATTTGACTTCAAAAGTTGACAAACTAAAGGCTGAGCATGCTGCTTTGAGTGAGGAGTCTCGTGAGGTAATCTTTTAATTTCTGTAATTTTCTAGTGATGATGATGATTGGCATAGAATGCTTAACCTTGCAATGTTTCACAAACAGCTGACGCTAGAAAAAAATGACCTTAGAGAAGAGAAGGCATCTCTTAAAACAGATGTTGAGAATCTTAATATTCAGTGTCAGCAACAGCTCAGGACTTCATACCCATGGGCTTCCATGGATCACTCAGTTATGATGGCCACACCTTCTTATCCCTTTCCCATGCCAGTGCCAATGCCTCACGGGCCGATTCCTATGCATCCATCCATGCAGCCATACCCTTTTTATGGAAATCAGAATCCTGCAGTCATTCATAACCCTTGTTCAACTTTTGTTCCATACATAGCCCCTAATACCTTGGTTGATCAGCAGTCCAACCAGCGTGTTTCTTCTCTAGCCCAGTCTGCTAGTCGATCCCACGTTTCAGTCAAACAGGATTCAAAGAATAAATCTTCAGGGGAGAGAAAGGTTGAGAAAAGTGAGGATTCTAATGATGTTACCACAGATCTGGAATTGAAGACTCCAGGATCCACAGCAGATCAGGTAAATTGCAGCAGCCTTTCAGATTAGTTATGACGTTCGAGAGGCACATGGAATTGGAAGCGACTCATACTTCATTATTTGCAATAGCATGTTAATTAATATAATAGTCTTTGCAGGGCTCAACTCCAGTACAAAGAAAATCTAAAAAATCCACGGGGAAGGAAAGCAGTGTTACAAAAGGGAGCTCTTCAAGTAGATGTTCTTCTTCTCGTAGTGTACAGGATAGTTCATCCAACAGTGTAGTTGGTAGCACAAAGGTCGATGATGTAGACAAATGAAATAAATTAATGAGCACAGGGAGAGTTACGTTGTTTCTAACTTCTGCATATTCATCATCCATTCCCATTTGTGATTCATTATATGCATTCTGCTTTCTCCATATTTTTTTTATCATTTCAATGCCCTGTGCTAGTTTCTAATCCCTTCAGTATCTAATTGTTTCTGTACTGAATCATTATTTTTTATTGAAGGCTGGATGCTGACGTTAATTGAAGAAACTTCCAGGGATGGTCGTTGGGATCATGTTTGCCACTTTTTTTTTAAGGGCAAGAACAGTCCTTAAGCGGGGTTAAAGGTTAAAACCAAATGTAAGTGCGGGACCTCATTGATTGCAAGGTAGGTAACTTTGCAGAGTGGTTCATCACCCACACCTGCAAGTAAATGATTTCGATTATTTAACGAAGAAGTGACGTGTGGATATTTAAGGAAGACGATATTCTGTGTAATGACTCTAGCCTAGTTGTGTGTACATAGAAAGTAAATAGTTAAGAACAACTTCTTAATGAAGTCAACTAGGATGTAGGGAAGTTAAAATATCGATCTTAATATGCAAAGATATTTGGTTTCTGCCTCTGTTTTCATGTATTGTAGATTTTGTATCTCACTTTCGAAACTTTGACCGCGTCCTAGTGTGACTGTGATTGGATATCTGATATTCTTGCATTGACACATGCATGCCTTTTCCTAGGAACGAGCCAATGGGGTGAAGTGGTGTCCAGGGTCTCAAATAATGTTCTTAGCCTACTTGCATCTGTGATGCTCTAGTATTATAATCTAAGGTTAAGGTAAAGGGCGTTGGATGAGAATGGTCGTCTGGGTTAGGGAGAATTGTAATGATATCAAATGTCTGTGTAAGAGAGTGGTTGTGTTGTTTTTTACAGTAGTTTTTGATTAAAAATATATTAAAATGATATTTTTTATTTTTTTAACAATATTTTTGACATCAGAAAATGATCTAAAAATATTATTTTTTAATTTAAAATAAAAAATAAAAATTATTGTTTTTTTTTTTTTAAAAAAATATTTGTGAAATTCAATTTCAAACACTGACGATACTGACGATGTGACAACCGCAAGCAGAATGCATATGAGCAGACCAGAGACATGAATGAAGAAAAAGATCTGGGATACCCTGTAAATGGGCTAAGTATGGGCTATTTCATGGAAAGGAAAAGGCCCAGTAGGTTTCAAGTAGGGATACTGCGGTTACAAACGGGCCCAAGGTCCCTAATCTCTGTCGTCGAGCGCTGAAAAGGACGTCACCGAATGCTCACCTGAAATTTGCTGATTTAGACTTGTCCTTGGTTAAACTTGAATATCCCAACCATTCCCGAGGAGGAGATTTCCTTGTCACCATAACTAAGATTCGAAGTTTGGAACCCCACTTGGCCTTTTTAAGGTGAAAACATTAAAAAAATGTTTTTTGATTTTTTTTACTCTTAATTATTTTAATATGATAATATAAAAAATAAAAATAATAAAAATATTATTGTGAAAAAATGTTTTAAGAAACTAATCCAAAGACTCTCTCAAACCTTGAGTAATGTCTCATACATGCCCAAAATACGAAACCCCGTCAAGAAGCATCCCCTCATAAAAATAATGATCGTGAATGCATCCACCATATGATCTACTCCTTGCTAGAACTAATTCCGGTTCCACCATTGTCACTTTCCGAGCGCAGTCAGGAGAACCTTGTGTTGCTGGGTAGCTGTGTTCGTTGTATAATATCTATCTACTCAGTGGACCCTTTATCCTGTCTTAGTTATCTTTAATGCAGGACAAGAACACACACCGACCGGGTTAGATCTTTTTTCCATTAACGCGTGGAAAAGAATGCTTGAGCTGAGAGAGTGGTGGGGCTGGCGCTGTTTAATATCTTCTGATAATGCTTCAAAAATATAACATGCTCGTGAATATTAAAGGTTTTTTAAATATTTTATTTTCTCCACAATTTAAAAATTATCTGGCAATGAATGTTTTCTAGTACCTGTATCTTTTAAAATATTTAGCAAGGAAAAAAAGAGTAGAAAACACAGTAAATAGCATTAATTTGAAGAACAAATGCGATATTAATGAGATTAAACTTTCTTAACGTAGTCATTAATCTAATAAGGTGTATATCTTAATTATTATCATAAATAAAAAAGATTTTCATCTTGTTTTTTTGAGGATATTTGACGATGGAAACGAAGAATTACAGCTCAGAGGTTTTCCTGGACACATGAACTCAGCGCTTTGCCAAGCTAGCGCATTCAGAGTTGGGTCCGCTCTGAGTTAAGTTTTGTTAGCACTCGAGCTACGTGCTCGGGTGAGCCCACACCAGGTCAGGTGTGTCCTGGGATAGATACTCTTGACTGAGCACCACCTTTTTTAAGAGGAATTTAACCCTAACTCCCATTGCAAGGAACAAGCTCTCTGTTCTTCATCTTCCATTCTGTCACTGCAAGCTCTTACCAATATTTGTTTAGGGTTCAGACTTTTTTGTCAAGGACTTGCCTGAAGCAAAAACAAAAAAAAAAAACGAGGCTAAATGTAATCTCATTGTCTCTAAAATAAAAATAAAAAAAACATTTTTAAAAACAAACTTAAATAAAAAATAATGAAAGGGATAGGCTTGTCCCCCCCGTGTTTTCTCCTGCTAGCACGACACCCCCTTCAAGTGGCAGGACCTTCTTGGATTCCACTGCCGGTGCTTGCCGCTGCCTGAAATTTCGGCCGCTGCTCCATAAATTTTTAACCGGCTCTAAAATTCACCATGCTGCTAGCAGCATTTAATAAATATATTTTTCAACGAACTAATTAGTCATTTAATCGACTCTAAAATTCACCTTTGATTAAATGACTATCTAAATTTATTTAAATATATTTTTCTATTTTCATTATCTTTATTCTATCATGTTTTGAAATGATTTTTCTTTTATCTTGCAACGATAACTAAAAAAACACCTGAATGATCCAAACCTTACCTGCTTGCTGATCTATTGAATCTTGAGACTGGCTTGTGCATGTATGTGGTATAATCACGGATAAAATATCCACGTGTACGGCCCAAAAGGCCTTCACCACAGATTCTCATTCAGACCCACCGCGTTTTATCCACTGCATATCCTTTCCTTTTCTCCGTTAAACCACGTGGCAGAAGGAAAGACGCTCAGGGGCGAAGAGTAAACAAGCACCATACACGACAAGTGAAGGCGAGAAACGACGTCGCTATGGCTGCTAATGGTATTGACTATTGACACGCCGTAGACTGTCGTTGGCTTGAAGTGTTTTTGTATTATTTTTAATATTATAACATCAAAATAATATAAGAATATGAAAAATAGATATATTTTATAAATACTTTTAAAAAGATAGTGATATCTGGGCTAAAAAGTTTCTTACCTGGCCTAAAATGTCTTCTCAGGGACACCTCCAAACGTGAAAAGCTTCGATATATATATACATATATTTATTTATGACGGCAAGCCTGAATCCTTAACCCCGCGCACTCCAAGCGCGTGAAACATTTCAACAACCACAAAATTATTACAGCTTCAATTACTTATTATTTCGTAAAAAACTCTTGATAATAGTATTCTAATTCCCTGTCTTCTTTAATGCAATTATAAAATTCAAACCAAACCTTGATCGCTTGAATGGAGTTAAATTAAGTAGTCGAGAAGGAAAATATATATTAAAATAAAACTAAATATAATCATAATATGAGAGAAATATTATTTATTTAAAAATATTGAGGGATGATGATGCTACTCCACTAATATATAATATCACTCTACTATATTAAAACTAATATATTACAGTAATAATTACTTTTTACTCTAAATATATTAAAATAACAGTTTATTTTTAAAAATAAGGTTAAATTATAAAAAAATAATTTAAAACCAATATCTTTTAAATAAAAATATATAAAAACACACTTTTTAATACAAATTTGGAATGATACATTCCATTTTTTTCTCAAAAATTTATCATTCCTCAAATATTATTTTTTAATATCTTTTTATCATTGTAATATACTAATATTAAAATATAATTTTTTAAAATAATTATAATTATTTTTAATACATTTATAAATAAAAAATACTTTAAAAAACAATATTGCGTAATCAATTAAACGATCTCAAAGTCCGACCAACAAAATACGGTCAAAATAAACGAGAAGGTTCGTTTTAATCCGCACTCTCTGGAAAGTCGCGTGCAACGAACAGCTACCCACCTCACAACAAACGATAAATCCACGAACACAAAGCATAAACACAACCACCACAGCTTCAAACCCGGACTGCTTGCCTCTTTCTCTTCTCATCTGCTCTATCACTCCCAGCAAAAAGTTACAGAGCAGATTCTTTTTTTGAAAAAAGACAAGAAGCTTGAATTTAGCAGCCATGGCAATGCTCTCCACCTCACTTTCCGGTCCAAAATCTGCCACTTCGTATTGTGCACCTGAGTTCTCCGGTCTTCGCCGATTATGTCCAAACAGCAACAACGTCAACAGCAACTTTCATTCCCAGGCTTTTCTTCGCTTTTGCTCTCCCCGAAAACCTCTCAAAAGCGTTGTTGCCATGGCTGGCACTGGAACGGTGCTTCTTTTACTTTTCTTTTTCCACATCATGCTTCTTTATCCAATGCCCCTGTCTCCTCCAGACCACGCTTCATTAACTATCAATAATATTTATAACCCTTACTTTACTTTATTTATTTGTTTATTTAGTCCTTTTCATTTTTCAGTTGGCAGTAGGTGAAGGCGTGAAGCTACTGTATAGTCCTTGTTATATTGTTGTTTGAAAATAATAAATTCGATTTTTGAAAAAAAGAAAATCGAAGGTTTCTCCCCGGAAACCTCTAAAAAAGAGTGCTGGTTCTCTCTATGAAATTCTTCACTTTTGTATGCACTTTATTTTTTATGAATGATAGATTTTCCACTCGTTGGTTAATTGATTTTCCCATTTCTCATGCTTGCAGTTCTTTGTTGGAGGAAATTGGAAATGTGTAAGTACCTCCCTTTTCTAATTTCTTACTGATTTCTTGTTTTTATCTCTTTTTTCTCAACCTTCACCATTAATTCTTCGCATGACCACTACTTAAATTGGAAATGCCCTTGCTTATTAAAAAGAAAAAAGGGCACTGTTTAAATTCTTATGCCTTTGTTTGTAGTTTGGACATTGTTCTGCCAATGTCTTTTATGCCATGGAATAAATAGGTACTGGGTTTTTTCGTAGGTTTTTAATTTTTATTCTGATCCCGTTTCCATCTTTGTTTCTGTATTTAGAATGGAACAAGAGAATCCATTGCTAAGCTTGTTTCAGATTTGAACAGCGCAAAGTTGGAATCTGATGTGGGTGAGTTAATCTTTTCTTGTGTTCTGGGAAGTTATCTGCTGTTTGCTATCAAGTTGGGCATTCACTTCTTATTGTTGTTAAGACTAAACTTGTAACGTCAATGGACTCACATTTCAAGGTGTACTGTAGTTTTCAAACTTAATTGGAAATGGGGTTTTGATGGTGGCAACTGTGCCCCTTGATCTCGGTAGGGAGGGGATCTCAATATCATGAATCTATATTATGTTCTTTTATTTTATTTTTCAAGGCAAAAAATTAATCTAGTTGCTAAAAGGTTCTTAGGTTTTCATTTTTACTGTGAGTTGCGCAGATGTTGTTGTAGCACCTCCCTTTGTTTACATCGATCAGGTGAAGTCTTCCTTAACTGGCAGAATTGAGATAGCAGCTCAAAACTCTTGGGTCAGTAAAGGCGGGGCTTTCACAGGAGAAATCAGGTCTGCTAGCCTCCCTCTCTCTCATTTATTACTTTGTTTGAATGGGTTGGCAACTGGTGCTCAATTTGTGTAAAATACCAATGAAATGAAACCAACTTTATCATACCCCCCCCCCCCCCCATTTTAGCGCTTTATGTACTTACAAATTAAATGCATGGGTGATTAATGGCACTCTGCTTTAATGATTTTTGGGCATGGTTGGACTTCTAATCCAAGAGAAATTCATTTTGAATCCATCATTCAGACATTCATTGTTTTAGTCTACATACATAAAGTGCAAGTTGAGTTTAGCTCACTCACATTCCTAAGGTTCTTACGACAGTGTTAATACTAAATGGAGCAGGAATTATTATCAAGGGCTATTCTGTTCAATAGCCTAAACCTATATGAATTTCTATGCTATTGCTGTTCTCCCTGTGACTTCAAAATGATTCTTTAATTTATTTGCAGTGTGGAACAATTGAAAGATACTGGCTGCAAGTGGGTTATTCTTGGGCATTCTGAGCGTAGACATGTAATTGGCGAAGAAAATCAGGTGAAAATCTTAAGTGCCAGGTTTTCCAGGGGTCATGAGGGATAATAACTCCTTTTGCTATTATGTAAAACCTCACTGAAATTTTGTTAACTTCAGTTTATAGGAAAGAAGGCAGCTTATGCTTTAGGCCAGGGTCTTGGGGTAATTGCTTGTATTGGTGAACTGCTTGAAGAAAGAGAAGCAGGGAAAACTTTTGATGTTTGTTATCAGCAACTGAAGGCATTTGCAGGTTATTGCTGATGTTTCTTTCTCTTGAAATATGAGATGTTAGATTAAAATGTTAAAACCATGTCCTCACGCCAGTTGTGTCATTACCTACCTGTAGATGCTGTGCCCAGCTGGGATAATATCGTTATTGCATATGAACCTGTATGGGCTATTGGTACTGGTGTAGTGGCCACACCTGTGCAGGCTCAGGAAGTGCATGTAGCTGTTCGTGATTGGCTTAAAACCAATGTCTCGGCAGAAGTTGCATCAAAAACACGTATTATCTATGGAGGTACTGCACTTTGTCTATGATGAAATTTCACCCCCGACATTTCTCTTGCTTAGATTATGGAAAACACGTATGAACTTGCAAATGAATAGGTATAATGGAAGCTTTTCTTCTTCACCGTTTCTTACTAGACTATGGCGAAAGGGGGCAGTATCATAACCTGCAGGGTTGAATTGGCTATTTTCGGTTCTAATTGGAGGCTAATTCATACCAATATGTAGTTATGAATCATTATCATAAAGTTGTGTTAATGTTTTTGCTCACTTTTTGTCACCACTTGTAAACTCTTTGGTTTGAATGTCTCAGTTCTTCTGATCTTCTCACAATGTTCCCCTCCAGTAGATCTTGTTCACTTGTGTTGCTCTTAATCTTATCACAACTAATTTCCTTTTCAGGATCTGTAAATGGAGGCAATTGCGCTGAGCTTGCGAAACAAGAAGATATTGATGGTTTCCTTGTTGGCGGTGCATCCTTGAAGGTATACTTCTGCCGTTAACCTGTCTTGCTGTCATAAAAGAACCTAGTGTACTCCATCACACCGAATTTGGTAGGTATTAACAATGACACTGCGATTTTCCATAATGCAGGGCCCCGAGTTTGCTACCATTGTCAATTCTGTAACAACCAAGAAAGTTGCTGCGTAACTCTATGAATTTGAGTTGGTATTGGAAACAATAACAAATAAAGGGCAAAAAAGGAGCTGCTACAGTTTGAAGCTTACTGTAATCAACCTACGAGTTAGTCTTATTAAATGGAGTTTTTGATGATTTAACCATTCTCCCCCCCTCCCATTCCTACAAAGAAACAAGCCCCTCTGCTCTGACTTTCTTTCGAAAAGGCATAAATCATAAACGAGGTTGATGCTTGTGATCTCAATGAAGCCCCTTTCATTATCTTTTGTTATAATCTTCTTTTTGCGATTTCTTTTTGATGTGCCAAGTAGGCCTCGGAACTCGGATGCTAAACGCCGACCCACATTTGCCCTATGTGTCTGTCTTCGACTCAGCAGGAATAAAAAAGACAGATGCTTGAGACAGCAGGTTGTTAACCAGTCACCATGTTCGCTCGTTACCCAGAACACATGACTGAACATTACCTGTACAGCAAAAAGAACTGCTGAAATGGCCACAGTACTAAGCAACACTTGTGTTCCTCTTACTAAACGTAGACCTTGAAGGAAGAAGAAATTGAAAAGTGAACTGTTAGGCCGGCATCCGGAATCAAGTATGTGATTAATTTATATAATAAGCTCCACTAGTTTATATATCCTTGGAGGTTTCTTCTACGGTTCAAACCCAAGTAAGAAAGTGAAAATTTGTTTCCTTGTTTAATTATCATTTACTGGGTTCAAAGCCAAGTAATGAAAGAGCAGATATGATTATGATTGTTTTTAAAAATATTTTTGTTTATTTTTTAAAAATTATTTTTAATATTAATATATTAAATGATTTAAAAATAATAATAAAAATTAAATTTAAAACAAATTAAAAAAAAATATTGTTTTTGAAATATAAAAACAAAAAATCACTCAATTCTCTTACTCATGGAGTAGAAAATCATTAAAATCACGATGGGTTAGAAATTTAACAATTTACGTGGTGTATATATATATATATATAACTCAAACGTCAAGAAACTTAATTTGAATATAAAAAGGAAACTTTAAAAAAATTTTCTTGATTAATTTTGTTTTTTATGAATTGTTCCCTGGTGCGGAAATATATATATATATACACGTCTTCTTTGCTTAAAAGTATATAACTATATATGGATTATAGACAAATGAGGGGGAAAATAAATAAAAAAGGGCCATCGCAGATAATTTAATTTGTATGAAAAAGAAAAATCAACATAAGCCTTAATTAGTGCTGAGACTAGTATAGAAGGCGGGGCCAATTAAGAAATAAATATATTCAACATCAGCTTTTATGGTCAGCATAATTATCCTGGTTACTTTCAGAATAAAAAAAGTAGCTGAGCATGCACTGTCTTGCTTACAAAGTCGTCAGGGAGAAGTCGTTACTTCCCCTCCGAAGCACGAAACAGGAATCAAGAAGAAGAGATTACAGAGCCCCATGGCAGGTCTCATTGAAGCTTTTGTTGCGACTCTTGTTTTATGCCTGCTTACCAGAGGTAAGAAAGCAAGCCATGTTCTAATCATCTATTATTTCCCTTTCTTTTTTCTTATCATTAATTCTTTTTGAATAGAAATAAAATAAAAAATAAAACTGGGTTATGTTATAAACACAAGCTGTTCTCTGGAAAACCTGCGAGCTGATTTCATTTCTTCTTGGAAAGGGGAGATGCCCTCTCACTTGCAACCTTTTGCAGAGTAGAAATAGTAATCTGAAACTATAAAAACTCAATCATGAACAATTTCCCTCAAGATCAAAGGTGGAAATGCTTCGATGATTGTATTCTAATACCAATTAGATTTATCACGGCTGGAAATAATCTATATGTGATCTCACTTTATGATTTAGTAAGCATAGATTATAAGATATCGATTGGTTAGTGGAGATGGAACTCATGAGAATAGAGGGAGGAGGTCCCTTGACCTTCATATTTAAAAATAATAAAACCCTACTCCAAGTTGTTTCAGGAAAATATTTATTTATGATCACCATCTCCCTTCCAAACCTCGTATTTTTATTTTATCTGCCCCCTCACCTCAAAACACTAACAAGAACGCAGTTTTTTTTAAAAAAATATTTTAAACTCTTACCACAATAACAGGCGGGATATTGAAAAATCCCAGAACCCATCTCACTTGTTAATTGATCGAGCCAGTGGATCCATATAGATTATGATCCCACGAGTTTAGCAGGAGGAGGGTTTGGTTTTCTGGAAACTGTCTTACAAAGTGGCATTGCTCTTCACTTGTGGTTTGAAGAAAACATCTTGTTTTTGGTTTCCAATGTTGCGATGAAAATACAGGATTATGTGATTGCTCATTGGACAAGATCAACATCGGAACAGTCCGAAGTGGGAGAGAAATAAGTGGCCAGGCAGAATGGAATGTGACAGTGGTAAACAACTGCCAATGTCCTCAAAGCCAAATACAGCTGTCTTGCACGGGGTTTCAAACAGTGGAAAAGATTGATCCATCAATCCTTTCGAAGCAAGGTGATACATGCCTACTCATCAATGGTAGCTCCCTGGAGGCATCAGCTTCCGTCTACTTCTCCTATGCCTGGGATCCTCCTTTTCTGTTGTTGCCACTAGCCTCTGTTATCCATGGCTGTTAACTTTAGAGCATCTTTTTCGTTTTCATTTCTTTTATAACCACACAATTTCCTTAATGTGGCTATTATATATATATATATATTAGAAAACAAAAAAAAGGTGACGATGTTTTACAGTGCACATAGACACTGTTTATTACGGTGGATGGATTGTGACAATAAATTACTATTTTATCTTTTGACCATAAAATTTAAACTCTTAGAATGAGGATTATTTTGGATATTTTGAAGGGATATGTATGATCATTTCAAATTATTTTTGTTTTCTGGTATTTCTCTTTTAAAATGTATATTGAAATTACTATTTCATTCTTAGAAATTGATAAAAAGATGCAAACAAGTGGGGTGTTTTTGGTTTTTTCATATATTCATGTTCAATAAAATTATATAAATACTCTTATAAAAAACAAAAACAAAGGTTTGAAACTGGGTGTGTATATAATTTGTTGTTTTTTTATTATTTTTTTTTAAAACACTACAAACACGTTATACAAATATTAATAATATTTAATGCGAATGCATATTTTAGATAACACTTGTTGAGTCTTTTAGTGGTGAAAACTACTCCGTCCATCATGTTATATTATGCGTTGCCATGTATTTTATCTTCTAGTATAACTCATGTTGATTTCTAGTGTTCGGTGGATAAGTTTTAGTTTTTTTTTTCCCTCTCCTACTGAGGAGATTACATGTAAATCGTTCGTGTTCTCCAATGCACTCTCTTTTCTTTTGGGTGATTCAAAACCACTTTATTTTTATTTTTTTTTATCAAACTCTTGAGTGTGCATTAGCCAAAGAAGATGTTCGTTAAGGATTCTACACTCAAAGCACAAATTCCATAGCCAACTTAGATATTAAAGCAAACAAAGCCCATCACCACCTTGCATCAACAAAATTCTTGACAGAATTACTTGAGTTTAGAGATTAAAAAAACAAGAAGAGATGGAGTGGTTCTATCCTAAGAGAAGGGGTCCTGAGTGGAAACAAGGGTGGACAGGCCAGACCATGTCCTCAATGTCTTCTCCACCACTTCCACTGCTAGCTATTTTTGGCATTGTCATTTCCCTCCTATGGCTCTCCCATTACACAGGCTATAAGGCTCAGCTGCACCAATCTGCAATCAACCTCCAAATATTCCTCGTCTTGTTGCCTGTCCTCCTGATTTTATTCATGGCTTCCTATTCTACCAACTGGTTGCTCTACTATCGGCTCAGAAGTTCACCGCATGATTCAGCTCCGCGTTCCACAGGCTCCTTTCCTTGGGGCATTTCCATTTTCGCGGCGGTGCTTTTAATGTTGCTCTCTTATCAATCTACATTTCATTCCAAGTGGTTTGGACCTCTTCAGGGGTCAGTTTAAAGTGTTTTATTAGTATAAATCAGCGATAAGATAAGGATAAACTCTGCTTCATGTTGATTAATTATAATGTTGAAGATATATGGGTGTGCATATCTTGGCTTATAATCATAGAATCTTTTGAGTTTCTTTGTCAAGCTATCCCATCTTCTTCTTTTGTTTTTTTGGCAACAAGCTTTGTACCATACCATTTTCGCTTACTGTTGTGAGCAAAATGTTCACCTCATCTGTGAAGTCCAACTCAATCAAAATCAACAGTCTGATCAAGATTACGTATTGATGTTCCTCTGGTTTTTGAAGGGGCGGATGCAGCTGAATCATCGGCATGCTCAACACTTCACTTCTCTGCCATGCCCATGACCTTTCATTGCTCCATTCGGTATGGATCCGTAGAGTTGAGGTTGTTTTCAAATGGTTTTTTATAAATATATTAAAATAATATTTTTATTTTTAAAAAGATATTTTTAATATCAGATGAAAATATCTAAAAACAAAGCAATTTTTTTAATTTAAAATTAAAAAATATATATTTTTTTTCAAAATATTTAAACCTCCCGAGAAAACAAGTCCATGTCGGCCAGGCCAGGATGACTCCTGTAGCATGGGAGAGGGTAAATTTGGAAGATTTGAATATGAAGAATCACAGACAAACATCAATGAGGATATTCCACTTTGCTTTACGTGTGTCAGCACATGAAAGGGTGTTGAGTGGATCTTGGTCCTTTCAAGCCCCAGCTTTCAGGCTTAGAATGAAAGAAGACACCTTAATGGCCACTCGATTAAAACCGATAAACTGACAAGGCCAAGAAATTGTCATCGCCAAGCTGGACCCCACAAGCATGTTTGATGATTTTTTATTGCAAAGGGCTCGATTCACATCGTACCACGAAGGCAGTCGCAGGTTTGGATGATATTTTGTTTTTGAAAAAACAAATTTTTTTTTTTAGTATTTTCATATTGATATCAAAATTAATTTTTAAGATACATTGTTTATTAAATACATGTATAAATTATATCTTAAATAATAAAAAATTAATTTTAAAATTTAAACTTATTTTTTTTTGTTTTTTACCTTTTACTTTAAATTAAAAAAATTTAGTATTTTTAGACTATTTTTATGTACTGATATTAAAATAATTTGTTAGAGTTGAAGCCGGTATTAACAATATCAGTATTGGTATCAGTAATAATACCGATAATCTTTTTAATAATGATTCTTTTGATGAATGTATTAGATATAATAAGGAAGATAATCATAATGAGACTAATTTTAGATTACATAGCATGCCAACATAATACTTATTTTTAATTTATTAGTTCTTGCCTAATGAAATTCTATGGACATAATTATTTTGTAATTATTTTAACTCATGTCTGAACCTAATAAAATTTTATAGCTATAATTATATTGTATTGTATTCAAAAATATTATAATTATGATTTTACAACTTTTCTACTTGCACAATTTTAGTTGTAATTTTATAATTTTTATACGGTAAAATTTCATATATAATTTTACAATTCTAATTTTACTATTCGAAGACTTCTTTTTCATATTAAAATCGTGATTTTGATAACTATATTTATCACTCATGATTAAATTTTAATCAAATTTAATTTTGAATTCAACCCAAAATCAAAATTGAATAGGCATGTTACTAAGTTCATGAACTGAGTTTAATAACACTAATACTGTCATTAGATAGCTAAGCAATGAGATGATTTGGGAACAGTAAGAGATATTAAACAAGTGTTGCTTTTAGCTAGCCATCTAGGTAGAGACTGACATCTGCAAGTGGATTGGATCCTTGTAGAGTTCGTAACCTTTGGAACTCATGAACATCCAGTGGAGACAGAACTAGCATGATCTCGCCTACCTGCTTGGCAGATTGCTTAATTATATGTTCTATGAGGTGATTATTAATGGGACCACGACAAATTTGACTAATACCCGCTTGACTGTATATTCGAGGGAGTGTCTGGAGAGATAACTTGTCTTTTGCAACAGTCACTAGTCTCAAGCAATCAAGCGAAGTTCATAGCCCGATTAAAATAAACCGAGAAAACATAACATATCTTCAAGGTTTGTGTTTAGGTACCAGGAGAAAAAAAGTCTAATAGAAAAGAAATCTCATCTCACTTTGAGCGTAGACAAGTACAGTTCTATCACGAACTTTCCCAGTAGTAAGATTTCCTCCGTTTTCGCAGCATCCAAACAGAAATATTCTGTCGGCAGAGTGGCTTTAGATCATTTTAATTAAGATTCTAACTTGAGATAAATATAGAGCGTATACAAATTTGACATGGCTCAAATAAGCTACCGGAGAGAAGACAACTTCATTAACACCCGATCCACCAAAGTAAAATCCAAAAAGACATGGATGCTCAAACCACAATCACATATCTTAATTATTGCGCATACATGCATACATATATATAAACAAACACATATTCACACAACGATTACATATATTACTCTATATTCAAGCTTTTAACTGTCTTTCAAACATAAACCAGGTTACTAAAGCGATGAAACAAAACTATTCTTCAATCTATACTAACTATTATAGCGTCGAACAAACCAGCTTTCAAGACCGCTAGATTGATACCGCACCAAAAAAAGAATCAGTACGATGAAAGCAGCCACACCCCAAGGAGAGCTCCCTTCCGATGGCTGCTGGTATGTCCTCCGGCGCCTGTCCCACGGTGCCATATTAAAGAGCCAGCCAACAATGGCTATTATCACGAATGGGACAAGAAAGATGAGCCAATTCACTTGTTTCTCAGCAGTCCCCGCAATGTCTTTATGGTTCAGGTACCAAGGTATCCAAAACAAGAATGCTATCACTGCAAAGATTAAGAGAACTGGATAGGGTAGAGGATTTAGAGTGAAGGCATCATAGACGACGTCGCTTCTTCTCCTGTAGTCTTGCATTTCTGCTTTCTGTGTCCTGGCATGGAGATGTTCAGAAAAGTTGTATTTATAGCACAGAAATTGTGTTATGGTCTGTCGCGGGCCATTGAACCAAGCTGTATTAGGACTTTCTGAGCCGCTGATGTGTGCTGATTTGATGGGATTGACAATTGGTTAAATGATCAAGGGGTGTTAATTTTACATTTGTCTAATCAAACTTTATAAAAAGCAAGTGTTGTTAAAATTGCGGTAATTTTTTATTGTTTTTAGAAAAAAATATATTCCAAAAAAATATTAAATTAATACTTTTTACATTATTTTAATTGTCTGTACTGATATAAAAAATATCTTAATATATATTTTTAAAAATATATATTGAAAAATAATTTACACAACAATATCAAGCATTTACTTCATGTCGGCTGTAGAAATATCATCAGAGCATAAAGCATCACGCACCCTCTTCGAGAAATAACTTCAACGCGTCTTAACAATGACACGCTACTCATCCATTAGTCATGATGATCAAGCTGACAAGCATTTTAGAAACTCACTGGTTTTATTAACAATATTAAGATGATAATGCACCAATTATTAATATACTAATATATGAAATCCATCAGGTTAAAATGATAATGCACCAATTATTAATATACTAATATATGAAATCCATCAAGTTAAAATATGTTTACTTTATAAAATTCTTGATATGGTCATAAAATTTAATTCAAAGCAAATAAACAAAAACCAATTTAAATCAACTATATATTGAAGATATAAGATGAAAAAAAAATCAATTCAAAAATTCAAAAATTTAGCTTCTAAGACAATGACCTGTTATATGATGCGACTCAACCCAAAATTTTTTACAAGAAAAACTTGACACTCTAGTAATTAACGTGTCTAGATCCATTGTATCAGGTTAATTTAATAACATGAAGTTTTTTAAAATAAATATTGAGAACTAAAATTAATTTAATTCTTTTAAAAAAATATATCCAATGAAAAAATATATATATATATATATATATATATATATATATATATATATATATATATATATATATATATATATATATATATATATATATATATATATATATAAAAGCTTGAGATAGCCCTTGTTATTTGAAAAAGTAGTAAGAAAATCCTATACAAATAAAATAATAATCAAGGAGCCTAGTATCCAATTGGATCCAATTCCAAGTGATGAAACTCAAAAATATTAGTTTTAAAAAATAAATAAAAACAACAAATAAATTTGAATGGATATCTTAAACCCGAGTTAATCTCTTAAATTCACAACCTGATAAGTATTAAGCATGGATTAAAAAACTTAATCTAATGTTGAAGAAATTTTTTTAAAAAATATATGGTAAAAAATAACAATTAAAAAAATGAAGATAAAATTTGACATGTAAATATAATGAAAGGTGATATAATTATAAGAAAATAGTTCTAAAAACTATTCAAAATAAGATAAATAACAATTAAAATAATAAAGAACAAATCTAAGATGATTTTTCATGGAGGATGAAATAAAAAAATTAACCCTACAAATCACCTCAAATTTTAAAAAATAAAATCATTTTAAAGACGCAAGGATCAAATCCTAAGAAAAACAAAATTGAGGGGTCGCTATGAAATGTCGCAAGGATATATTTAAAAACCAAACCAAAAACTATAAAAGAAACAAAAAGCCAAATGCCACTAAAATACTTGTAATTAAGCCACGTGAGCTGTCCAGAAAGGCAGACTCCTGTGTTTTCATTCCTGTGAGTCATCATAAACGCCTACAAAAAACAGCAGGATAACTCACTTATCAGCATCTTTCACAAAAACATCAACAACTTTTCCTGTTTTTTTTTTTTAATATTTTATTAGTTAAATTATCAAATCATCTCTTTGAGGTATTTATGTTTTAAAAAATATTTTTTTAAAAATTTTAAAAAAATTATTTTTAATTTTACATGAAATTAAAATTTTTAATAGTTTTTTAATCATTTTATTGTGCTGATATCAAAAATAATTTTTTGAAAATTAAAAAAAATATTTTAATATATTTATGAATGAAAAATACTTTTAAAAATAACTCAACTATATTTTCAAACAATCATTTATTCACCATGAATATTAAAAAAAATCATTAATACACCTTTAAAGCACAATATACCGGTTTCTCAATATTTATATTATATTTATTAATCATTAAATAAATAAAATTAATTAATTATATTTTATTTATCAAGTTTTGAGTATTTATATAAATATTTATAACTTAATTATTATTTAGTAACAAGATAAATATTATGTTATCTTTGGATTGATTGACAACGCACCCTAATTTCAAACCCTATCACCAATCATCGACTTGAAAAACATATCCACGCCGTTTTTCCTGGGTATTTTCCTGAGTTGCTTAATTGATGCCTGGCGGGTAGCGGATAATGTCTGCAACATAAACATCATCCAAGTTTGAATCACTTTCCGTAAGCTCTCTGAATTTTGATTATTATGATCACTTTCTTAACCAACCAGCTAAATTGTAGGTGGGAAACAAGCCACCTCCATGTACAAGCACAAGGAAATAACATCTCCACCGAACGCCACTGCTTCATCCTGAATGAAAGTTGCCTGCCAAATGCTGTCAAGATTTCAGGACAAAACGTTCCCGCCAACCATTGGAAAATTAAAAGATTCCATGGACAAAAGGTGGAGAATTCTGAGAAAACTTCGATGTGCTGGTGGAACTCGGAAATTTCTCACGTTCCAGGAACAAAAAGTTGCCCTAAACCATTATTAACACGGCACTGCCTTTATCTCAGCAATCAGACGATGCCTTTTGAATTTTGCAATCAAAATACTGTCACGCTCAAGCTCAAAGTAAACCTTATTCCAAAACTATGAGAAACCACCATCTTCACCAAGCTCTATTATAAACTAAAATCCGTGTTGCTTGTAACTAGACATCAAAAGGTTTTCGATAATGCATAGATATGGAAATAATAGCAAGGCTTAAAAGCAATAAAACTTGGAAGCTGGGGAATAGCAAATACATGAACCTGCCAAATGGAGGGTTATATTTAACTAATGCCAAAACCATGCAAGTTTCTTTTTTCACCATAACTAGTATACTCGATTATTTCCGGGGAACAATAACGTGAGTGCTTTTCGTTCTCTAAAACCAGCGCTGCAACCAGGCAGCATCAAGGAGGCCATTACACTAGAAGAATTACTGGATAAGAATGACTGCTCCTGGATCTGGTCCATTATCCCTATCACTACCCATTGCTGTCCCATAGGAAATTAATGGACCTTGCACATGTAGAATTATGCTGAACAAAGCAGCCACTAAACTCTGAATGTTCCTTTAACAACATTTAAACGCTTACGATCTGTATAGCAAGTAGATGGTTAGTACAACAATCTGCAATTACAAGAGAGAAAATATAGGACATCATTATGCAATGTACCAATCCCCGTTAGAAGATTGGTAGATGGACTGTTTAGCAAGAAGGGAGAGTCGGGTTTGACCTCACTCTCCCCCTTCCTAATCGTTACTCAATAAACAGCGGTAAAAAAATCAGAATATTACCTGAAACATATTCCAGAACAAGATCCAAGTAGTCAATGCCAGCTGCAACAGTTGAAGAAACCTTACCAACATCTACATTCCCAGTATTAATATCGTAAACTATCGGGTAGCCTTCATGGATTACAACCAGTGCTCTCTCTATGGTTTGTATTGCAGACAAAAGATGCACCTCTGATGGTGCTCTTATCAAACTCTTGAATGCCATCCTTAACCTAGATTTAAATTCATCTAAATGGTATGGATGAGAAAGAGATGCTGATCCTATATGACCGTGGAGTATCTCAGTGCTTGATTCTTTATCACGAGAAGCCAGAGTAGCTTCTTTCCCCTGTAAAGATATGGATTTTCCTAAAGCCTTCAAGAGTAACCCTAGTAGCTTTGTATATGCATTTCTAGTAAAGGTAGGATTCGTTATGGGAAACTGACTCCCCAACTCTTGCAGGAGTCACCTGAACCCAGTACACTGCTGCTATCATTAGACTTTAAAAAATTCCGAGCATCAGATAAATGTTCAGGTTGATAATCATCCTCAACAAACAGCATGTGGAAGGAAAAACAGAAAAAATCAGCAAACACATTACAAGGACTAATTTTGGAGATGGGTTCAGATTTCCATCTCAACAGCTTCACCGTACAATCACCATCTGTTGCATTTGTGTGGCCCAACGCAGATGACAGGTCCCACATGAACCCACAGAAGCAAGAAACTATTGAAGAATTTTTTTTTCCAATCAACAACATCAATTTCACCACCCGCATCTTTCAAAGATATAATTAAGTCTTGTGTCTGTTCCTCCAAACTTTCTGCGATAATGTTAACACTTTTACAGCTTTCAAAGTCATTGGAGGTATCCAAACATGGAATGGACTTGTTTACAGTGCTCTGTTCCTGAGCAACATCAGAATTTGGTAGCTCTGTGCAAGGTTCCTCAGCAATCATGGAGTCAACTGCACAAGCACATTGATATTTGCTTTGCGTATAAGCTTCGGCAGGACATGTACATACGAGAAAAGAGCACAGGGACCCAGTGTGTGGACACCAAATTTTAGCATATCAGCTGTGTTTCCAGCAAGCCTGACATCAGAAGTTCTTCCTGTCAAAAAAGAGATGAACTCATTGACACTCTATCGCTCCAGTCCAACCAGAATGCTAATGTAAGGATAGATTACAGCCATCAAGTCCGTTATAGTTCGACCAATAATGCTGCTGTTCCCGACCGTGTCATTCAGTGAATAGCACCAGTACAGATATTTCAGACAATCCTCTTCCGAAAAGTTCCGCTTGCAGATCAAAACCATGCATGCTGCAATTCACACTTGATTCACCAAACACTTTTCCGTCTGCCACTGTTCAAGTACTCCATCTATTCCATAGATTCTGATAGGTCTACTGATAACTGCCGAGTACATTGGCTAGCCTGCCCTTCTGGTATGGAGTATATATCTTTACGGGTGGCTAGTTTAAACTCATGTGAGCACAACAACATTTCAACTGCTTTTGCAAATGATGCGTGTGGTAAATAAATTTTGCTGGATCCTAATCTATCATAATTCAGCTCAGAGTCACCACCACCATCACGTACTACTATAAGCCTTGTTGCTTTACAGAGGGCAAACATATTACTTTTCTCCTGCAGGCTACAACAACTACACTATATATATATATATATATATATATATAACACCAGGACATGACAAACATCTGAATGAAACAAGAGATGGATATAACTTCAAAAACCCAATGTGATGCGAAAAGTAACATGCAGAGTTAAAGCAAGCAAGCGCTGTTAGAACGAGAATAATTCAACTAACCTGCCGAAGATCGCTATATAAAGCTTGACCAGCTGGCATCCAAGTCCTAGTATCTGGGAATTTAACGGGGATTGAATTGGTGCATCTATAAATGAATGGCGAAAGGCCAAACAGGAAAGCATGATAAACTATAACCTGATTAAATCATTCTCAATGACTTCATACTCAATATCCAAAAAGTACCCAACACCAGCAATTATCTCCCTTGCTAATAAAGTTAAGATCTCTTGTGTTTGTGAATCTATATTACATCTTGGCAAACAAAGTAAATTGGCGCAAATGACAAGATAGCGTTGTAAACCTTCTTCAAGAAATTAAGGCAAGCTCCTTCAGATATATCCTCTGTTTTTATGTTTAGCTTTTCACGCAAACAGCAGGCTAGTAGATCATCAATAGATTTCTCTGTGCAGCGAACATCCAACAATAGAGGCCTGACTTCCAATTTATATTGAAAGTAGCCATTCATCCCAGACAAATGAGGCTCTGTAATCTGCACAAAAAAAATGAAAAGTAATTTTCTTTTTTCCGCACTTGAACTACCGGGTCCATAACTAGTGTCTGAGGGAGCACTACTATCATTAAACGTTTTAGATATTTGACCAGACAAATCCCTTGAACCTTCAGTTCTCTCCATCATCTAGCCTCATACCTTCAGACAGCATTGGAGTTCCTTTTTGCTTTTTTCACACGATCAACAAGCAAATGAAATAATTTTCCTAAGCCACAGATTCCTTCTTTGCGGTGATAATTCTTTCAAGTTTATCAAAGAAATGTCTATGATAACTCTGAATTACAGTTTTCGACTCTTTCTTTTCTCCATCACTGGATGATGAATACCTTTCTGTAACACGTAAGTTCAGAAATCCATCATTGTGGGTTTGATGAAATAACCCTTGTCATAAAACCTCTCCTCTTGTCCAACCAGGATTGCCCCCGTCAAAACAAAGATGTAAGATACCCAACAAACGCAACAATGGCTCAAGGACTTCATCTGCAAAATCACGGAATCCATTTTTCCTTGTTGGATGGACCCTCAAGAACCTGTAAGTTTTTTTTTATATATATATATACACATAAAAAGTTAATTATCGACAACTTTCTTTATCTGAAGGGGTTCGTCGAAAGCTGATGGGCCAAGCAAATTAAAAAAACCCACAAAAAGACAATTTTCATCCAAATATGCAACGGCCACTGCTTTAATGGTGCTTTATACTTTCACAGTGACATTACTTTTCTAAATCAAACGCTTAATTCCTAAATGTTTTCCACGATATATGCTGTAAATAGTCCCTCTTATGATGTAGCATCTAAATATTCTGTCTTTACACTGTAACTGCATGTTTATTTTTGCGGTGGAAAAAATTTGTTTAAAAAATGATTTTTTAGAATTATTATTTTAGTGTTTTTAAATCATTTTGATATCATAAATAAAAATTTAAAAAAATATTATTTTAATATATTTTTCAATAAAAAATATTTTAAAAAATAACCGCTACTACAATATTAAACTATCTCTAAATAAATATTATGTATTTTAAAAATAACAATATTTGTTATTAAATCAATGTTTCATTGATAATTTCTTATAGTCCTACATGTCTCGGTACATGAATTAATGCATTAATTATTACTATTATTAATTTTTAAAAATTAATTTTTGTATCAACATATTAAAAAAACAATTTTAGATAATATTTTTTAAAACTCATGATACAGGTGTATAAACAAACACATTCTTAATTGATTGTGGAAATAAGAAAATCCCTTGCTTATTACGCACTATCATACTAAAGGCCTTAGTTTTGACTGAATTTCTTCCTTGGCTATCTGAACTCCGCCGTGCACCCATAAAAGCTCTGAATTCATGCCGGTGACAGGCAAGACTGTTGACTTTATATGATGATCTCAAGGGTCAAAGATAATGACTCATGGCGCGTGCTAGCTTGGAAAGCGTAAATTCCATGGCGATTCCAACTCATAATGGGTGCTAAATAAACAATTACCGATTTCAATTCTTATTGGATGATTATATATATATATATATATATATATATATAAAGTGAAGACAATTTAATTTTATCAAATATAATTGATAAATAAATCTTATTTATCTTTGGAAATTTTTATCAATTGGAGAATTTGAATCATTACTTAAATGAACCTCAACGTGACAAAGAGCCTGTTTGGGAGAGCTGTTGCGGTAGTTTTTTAAAGTGTTTTTCGTGTCGAAATATATCAAAATGATATTTTTTATTTTTTTTAAATTATTTTTGACATCAACACATCAAAATAATCTAAAACAATAAAAAAAAAATATTTTCATTGAAAAAAAAAAAATACAGCGATGCAAAAACTACCCAAACAGCTTCAAAAACAACACACATGCAGATAAAGAGGACACTTTGCTCTTCGCAGAGAAAGAAAAGACTATGAGAGTTATTTTGATGGACGAGAATGAGACTAAAAAGTTTTTATTTTTTAGTTTTAAATTCAAGTTTTATAATTATTAATATAATAATTATTAAAAATTTATATAATTATTAATTTTAAATTTCAAGAAATTAATTAAGATATATTCAGATGGGATAACTAAATTAATAAAAAAATATCTTTACTAAATGAGGAATGTTGTTTGGTATTGTATCCTAAAAAGTTGTTTTTAGTTTAGAATTAATTTTTATTTAATTTTATTGTGATGATATAAAAAATAATTTTAAAAAAATATAAAAATATTATTTTAATATCTCTTAACTGCATTTGTTTTTTTCCCATGCTACCAGGGTTCAAGTTCCTAAGCTCACGCGCCTTCAAACATTCACTGTAAGGATTCCCTAAAGCGGTCCCCAGAATATCTATCGGCTCTGCTGTTAGATCTTAAGTTAAACATGTCCCCATTAAGCTGCTAATTAATGACATAATTTCTTAATTAACTCCTCTTCTATGATGTTGAACTCTCGTCGAGACAGCATCCTTTTGATATTTAAATTAAATAGTATATTAAAACTTGATTCATCCACCAACCTGATCGAGCAATCAGGGCTATAAGCTCAATAGAATAGCGAATTTTATAGCAAGAGCGCTAGGTATGCACTTTGGGCCAAAGTTTGTTTAACAGATTTGAATGGTGATTTTCAGTGTGAGGGTGTAATTGATAATTGAGAAATAGTTTAGGAACTAAAATTGAGGTTTGTCTTCTCCGCAATACAAAAATGGATCCATTAACCATGCAAGTAAACATCCTCACCTGGTTGTCACAGTCAATGAGATCTTCCCACGTGCAACCATGAACCGTCCTTACATGCAATCAGCCTCACCTGTCTGTCATACTCTACCAGTACAATATCACATAATCGCATTTTGCATTTTGGGCCCACTTGATTCAAAGGTTTTGGGTTTTGTTCATTCGTCACCCTCTCTCAAGATAGTCCGTTCGTCTTCCTTTCTCTCTCTTGCTCTCTGCTTATTTCCCTTTTTTTGGGTCATTGAAGCTGTCTTTGGAGTTGGTCTTATATTTGTTCGGCAAATAATTTGGTATGTTATAGCTGTTTTTTCCTGAATAAAAAGTTTGAAACTCTGAGGGCTTGGTGTGTGAAAGTTAAGACTTTCTGTTTGGTTGATGAGAAAACTTGTCAAAACTGATCAGAAATGTTGAGTCTTGAATCTTTGTTTTTCGTTTTTCAAAGAGAGTGAAAAGCCCGTATCGGCTCTCACAAGTTTTTCTTTTACATGCATTGAGTTTGGCTGTTTCTGGTGAATTCAATTGCAGGCTGTTTGTACAAGGTGTTAAACTCAAAGTTGCGTGTTTTATCATTGACCAAACATCAGACAAATGTCTAGTATTAATGTAGACGTGTCTCTAAAAGGAAGCTTGAAAGGTGCTGATACCCTCCGAGATTTGGCTGAAATTGAAGAAATAGATTTCTCAAGGATTTTTGATAGGCCACCAAGGCCTTTGAATATGGATAGGCAAAGATCATGCGATGAAAGGTCCCTAAGCGAATTGTCTACTGGGGTGCCAATTCCTTCTCCTCGTCCCTCGTCGCGAATTGAGAATAATTTTAGGTTATTTGACCATCTTAATTATTCGTCTTCTCCCGGTAGAAGGTCAGGGTTTAATACTCCAATATCACAAATTGGGGTTGAGACACAT
Organism: Salix dunnii; assembly: GCA_015731905.1. NCBI lineage: Eukaryota > Viridiplantae > Streptophyta > Magnoliopsida > Malpighiales > Salicaceae > Salix > Salix dunnii. The sequence goes on along the minus strand of CM027667.1, from coordinate 8,660,311 downwards.
CCAACTATGGCTGAAGCTTGGGAAGCTTTGAGGAGATCATTGGTTTATTTTCGTGGCCAACCTGTTGGAACCATAGCAGCACTGGATAATTCTGAGGAACAGGTTAATTATGATCAGGTGAAGACCCCGTGGTTTTTACTACCTTGTTTTAAACGATAAGATTTTTTTGTTTTGAGGGTATTAACTATCTGCAGACAGAATCATTTTGTTGCAATTTGAATCGCTGCCATTTTTGTTTGACCGTTCACTTGATAACCTGGTTTGTTTGAAGCTGCATTCGGGGATATTTATTTCCTTTTCGTTCTGTCTTTTGATTATTTGTGTCTATATTGCGATTATGATTCATGTTCCAAAGCTAGCTCTTTTACCACTCCATGTATTTTTGCATGTATGTATCTGATATAATTATCGCATGAGAATGACAGTCTTGCATTTTTAATTGGCGTCTTGGAATCTTTTAGGCTTTAAAGTTTGTACATTAATTTGGCTTCTTTATTTTTCACAGGTGTTTGTAAGAGATTTTGTCCCAAGTGCACTAGCTTTTCTGATGAACGGGGAACCTGAAATAGTCAAGAATTTCATCTTGAAGACTCTTCGCCTTCAGTCATGGGAGAAAAAGATTGACAGATTCCAGCTTGGAGAAGGGGTAATGCCTGCAAGTTTTAAAGTACTCCACGATCCTGTCAGGAACAATGAGACTTTGATGGCAGATTTTGGTGAGAGTGCAATAGGAAGAGTGGCTCCTGTTGATTCCGGGTTTTGGTGGATTTTCTTACTCCGAGCATACACCAAGTCCACAGGCGACACATCATTGGCTGAAAAGCCAGAATGTCAGAAGGGTATGCGCCTAATTTTGAGTTTATGTCTTTCAGAGGGGTTTGACACATTTCCGACTCTTCTTTGTGCTGATGGATGCTGCATGGTTGATCGCAGAATGGTGAGTTTCATTGGTTACAAATGAGGCATCTCTTAATCCATTGTCTGTCTGGACTGTACTTAATTTGGTGCTTATTGCTACGTTCATCCCTTGCTCATTTCTCAAGCTAAAATTATGTATTGTCTCTGGTTATGCATCTTTCAGGGTGTTTATGGGTATCCCATTGAAATTCAAGCACTTTTCTTCATGGCTTTGAGATGTGCTTTGCTTTTACTGAAGCAAGATGAGGAGGGGAATGAGTTTGTACAACGGATCACTAAACGCCTTCACGCGTTAAGTTTTCATATGAGGAGTTATTATTGGATTGACTTGAAACATCTTAATGATATATATCGCTATAAAACAGAGGAATATTCTCATACTGCTGTTAACAAGTTTAATGTTATACCTGATTCTCTTCCAGAATGGATTTTTGATTTTATGCCAGTCCGTGGTGGTTACTTTATTGGTAATGTTAGTCCTGCAAGAATGGACTTCCGTTGGTTTTGCTTGGGTAATTGCATTGCAATTCTGTCATCTTTGGCAACCCCAGAACAATCCACCGCAATAATGGATCTTATAGAATCACGGTGGGAGGAATTGGTTGGAGAAATGCCACTGAAGGTAATCTATCCGGCGATAGAGAGTCATGAATGGCAGATTGTTACTGGATGTGATCCAAAAAACACTAGATGGAGTTACCACAATGGAGGATCCTGGCCAGGTGTGCCACTGCACTACGTTTTCCTTAGCATAACAAATTCATAAAGCAACTACGACTGCCATGGTTTTCTGGTTGATTGCAGATCTGGCCTGCATGATGCATTTGATAAAATGAGGCCCAGAATGATTAACTTTGATGCTATGCTAAGCCTTTGCTTGAATTTTTATTGAATCGGCATTTGCATGATTTCATCCCTCTGAATGCTGAATGTTAATCCCCAACACATCGATCCAGAGTTTCTTGTTCTTATCAGAAAAAAGAAAGTACCCCATTTTTTGCTGGAGAATCTGATCCCACTTATACATCAAGTAACTGGTCAGAGAGCTTAAACTATATTTTATGCAAATTTTTTCATGATTTTTGGCCCAGGATTGAAAGAACCGTTATATTCTATATCTCCTGTTCACGCCAATTGTATACCTGCTTAAGATCTTCATTATTTTACCTTGTCATCTACGTTGACCTCTCTGCAGTAAATATGAATAATTTTATGTAACCTTTTTGTATTTCCTAGCTGAGATTATCTGAGACATTTTTGGCTATTGCAATGGATGCAGTGCTCTTGTGGCTTCTCACCGCTGCATGCATCAAGACTGGACGCCCCCAGATTGCAAGAAGAGCCATCGAGCTCGCTGAAACAAGATTAATAAAAGACAACTGGCCGGAATATTACGATGGGAAACTTGGTCGTTTCGTCGGGAAACAGGCTCGTAAATGCCAAACCTGGTCCATTGCTGGTTACTTGGTTGCAAAAATGATGCTGGAAGACCCTTCTCATTTGGGTACGGTGGCACTCGAAGAAGACAAGCAAACAAAGCCTCCCATTAGAAGATCAAATTCATGGACCTTCTGATGTAACTTGTCTTGCTTTTCTACACACAGCCCTTGTCCTTTTCAGACTGTAGCTTCCTCCCTCCCTCCAGTTCATGTTCCTACTTCGATTTTTTACAGAGTTTTGATCCTGCCCTGTTCCTTTATTTGGCTCCAAAATCATCTACGTCACATCCTCAAATCATTTCATTGTCAATTATTATTTAAAACTCAAGATCATAAAAATTAAATATCTTAAAAACTTTGGTCTGTGTTTGTATCTTCAAATTCATGTTTATTGGAAATAGAAAAAATATTGTTATAATGGTGACAGTTTTGTATTTGAAAATAAGAAATCTAAATGGCTAGAATTACAAGAATTCTAATAATATTGGTTCAGAAAACTGTACTCAAGATTTTAGTTTCAAATATATTTCTTTCAGGAATAGATTAGATGAGAAGGTTAGTGCATGTTAGCTTGAATTATAATCAAAAGATAAAATTTGCACAAAACTAAACTATATGGGTTGAATTGATCAATTAATGAAACTAAAGTGACTGTATTGATTGTTATTTTCTTTTTAGAAAAAATAATAATTAAGGAAATGATAACGGAAAACCAATTCCGCAATAAAAAAAAAAACATCCTTCAAATCCATCGTCCTTGCTTCCCCTCAATTTCCATCACTTTCTCAGGAAAATCATATCGAATTCCACGATGAGGCCATCGAGGAGACCCGTCCAAGTGGTTACGACTTGGGTGCGACGGCAGCCTCCGAAGGTCAAGGCGTTTTTGGCTGTGGTGGCTGGAATGACAGCGCTGGTGTTCCTCAGATTCATCGTACACGATCACGATAACCTCTTCGTGGCTGCAGAGGCTGTTCACTCCATTGGAATCTCTGTGCTTATTTATAAGTTAATGAAAGAGAAAACTTGTGCTGGTAATTAAACGGAATCCCAAATCTCTAGGGCTCTAAATTTTTGTTTGATGAGATTTATTCATAAGAGAGAAGGTTTTGATTATTTTTTTGAATTCTGGATTTTTTTAGCTGTGCGCCACGGATTTAATGGGGTTTTCTTCTTCTAATTAATGAATTGATTGTTTATCGGGAATGGGTTGCATTAAAGGGAAATGTAGGATTCTTGTGGTAGATTTCATTATTTTTTTTTTTGTTGATCAACGAGTTATGTATTTTTTTTTCCGGAACTGATTGGACTGGTTGATAATTTTTGTTGTTTTGATAATTTTTGTTTGAAATTGATGGGATTAGAGAGTTTGGGATTGTTGCGCAAAATGTTGGGTTTTCTTTTGTTGTGTTTCAATGATTTTGTGGCTTTATCTTTAGTTTTTGAAATAAAGTTTTGGATTTTACTTTTGTTGTTTAACTGATAAATTTGTTTTGCTTGATGGGAACTAATGTAATTACAAAGAAGGCTTGGATTTTTCTGCGAAATTTTGGAACTTGTGGTAGTTCAATGATTTTGTGGTAATATCTTTAGTTTTTGGATGCAAGGTTTTGTCATTTAACATTATTTTAATGTTTTTCAGGGTTATCACTGAAAACTCAGGAGCTGACAGCCATGTTCTTAGCTGCGAGGTTGTACTGCAGCTTCGTAATGGAATATGATATACATACCGTACTGGATCTAGCTACGTTGGCAACAACTTTGTGGGTTATTTATATGATCCGCTTTAAACTGAAGTCGAGTTACATGGAGGATAAAGACAACTTTGCATTATATTATGTGGTCAGTATTTGATTAACTCCACGCTGTTTTGTTAATATAGGTATATTTCTGGTTACTCAATAGGAAAGACTATTTCAGTTTTCCTGTTACAGTTACATTCGTTTGTATTAAAGTAAGTTTATATTTAAAATAAAGGCATTTCTGGCAAGTTTAGCACTTCTTTCAACTGGGGATGAATACCACTCTGTTCAGAAGCCGAGCTTAGGTGTTAATGTTATCGAGAATATGTTTGTAGCAGTCAATTCTTTTTATCTTTTTTTATTGTACCTTTTGATTGTGGATTTTTTAGACACCCTTGAGCTCTTTTGTGTGCATCCCTTCATTTATAAACTTTTATTTAGAAAGTTGACATAGTATAATGTATTTATATTGCTCAACTTTCCCCCGTCAATATTCACTATTTAGTTGCAATGTCTCCTTTATACTTCTTTGTTCTTGTTCTTTTCTAATCACTTACTCCATGGCATTGACATACCCTTTATGATACTCCCACAGACTTGTGGACGCAACTAAAGTTTTAGCTATTCGGATTTCTCACGTTCATGTTCAAAGTCTTTCTTTCATGCTTAGCAAGCTCTCTTTCTTTCTCTGGAATGAGTATGGAATATTTATTGGTCGTTAATGGTTATACCTTTAACTCACACAATAACTTTAACCCATACCCTTCTTTTGAATTTGATGCAGGCGGCACCCTGTGCTGTTTTGGCATTGCTTGTTCATCCATCAACAGCTCATTACCTACTGAACCGGATCCTCTGGGCATTCTGTGTATACCTGGAAGCTGTTTCTGTGCTTCCTCAGTTGCGGGTCATGCAAAACACCAAGGTTTGGTGCTTTGATTCCATAATGTAGAAAGTATTAGTTTAGTAGGTTTTCAAATTGAAAGTTGAAACTCATGTCCCCCCCCCCCCCCCTCAACTTTCAGATTGTTGAGCCATTCACTGCTCATTATGTATTTGCACTGGGTGTTGCAAGGTTCTTGAGCTGTGCCCATTGGGTTCTCCAGGTTTGTTCTTGCAGATCTGAATCTTTATATAGTTGCTCTTAGAATGTGTTCTGAAGGGAATATACGAAAATGTTTTGAACCAGGGTGCCTAAACTTATCAGATTAGGTGATCTTGAAAATTTCTGAGCTGGGGATTTGGGGTAGGTGGTTTGTAGAGTCATTTTGTGTTCTGTCAATGGGTTTGTGTTCGGTATTTCATTGCAGTTATTGCCACTTTTAAAAGCTATGAATGCTTTCAAATAGATAGCCATATCACAAAGTGATTTTGGTGTCACGAGGTTTGTTTTGAGGATGCAAGAAAAATGCGGAACATTGCTGTCTCAGACAGACTTTTTACGAAATCACATTGTTTATTTTTATAAAATAATCAATTTACTGAAAGGTGTTGAATAGTGGTTATCAGTGATACTGGAATGGGCAGAGATTCTCTTTCTTGCTTCATTTACTATTGTTATAGCCAATCATTCCAATTGATGCTAACACAGTTTTTATAGGAGTCATTTTAAGAAATTTATGTGCCAAATGGACTCTTTTATTGGTCTTAAAAGAAGTATATTCATATTGTTTCCTAATCTTTGGCTGAAACTTTTTTTTCCTTAAAAATATAAACTGATTAGAGTTGCAATTACCATTGAAGTCTTGCTTCCTTTTTACAGGTGTTAGATACTCGTGGACACTTGTTGGTGGCCTTGGGGTATGGATTATGGCCTTCTATGGTTCTTATCTCAGAAATCGTCCAGACTTTCATCTTAGCGGATTTCTGTTATTATTATGTCAAAAGGTTTGCTAATGTTTGAATGTCATTCTTTTACCAGGAGCATTTGAAACATCAAGGTACAATTTTTCTTGCAACATATCTGAATGTAATTTTCTTGCAGTGTATTCGGAGGGCAGCTTGTTCTCCGTCTTCCCTCTGGAGTGGTGTAACTAGAGGCCTTTTATGGCATGGTCGATGAGCAACGTTGCCACCTAAAATTGACGTGGGCAATGCTGTTGATATCTTTTTTGTTCACCACACGGTTAGATTTCTCCATCAAATCATGACTGGAGAAAAGTGGGTTCACTTGTAAAGCTGGGGATGCAGAAACTTTGGTTGGATATTTTTACTTGAAACATAATTTAATGGATGGTTAATTATTTTTTGGGCGCTAATTTTCTCCTGTTCATATTGTGGGAGTTGATGCAAATCTAGTTATACCTTTATGAGGAGCTAACTTTTGATACCCGTCAAAACTGATATAAGAGCATGTCTTGAGTAGGTGTAGGGGAGATTTTGATAAATAGTATAGAACGAATTGATGGGGCTATCAGGCTACATGGAGGTTTATGGCCAAGAAAATGCCATCAGAGCTTTTCTGCCACTAGCTGTAGGAAAACCAAGTTATTATAACACTCAAGACGTCATCATATCAAGATAGCCAGGTTTCTTGCAAGAATTCCCTCAAAGGTAATTCCAGGTCCAAAAGCCAGTATCAGACCCCAATCACAATTTTCAGATCCAGCCTCCATCTTCCTGCATTCTTCTATCATGTACACCAGCACACACACAATGTTGCTGCTGCTAGCATTGCTGTAGTCCGCTGGAGCTCTTGGACTCGTATCTAGTTTGTCAGGAAGCAAATCAAATCTCTTTTCCATCCGATTCAAGATTGCAGGCCCGCCTGGATGAACTGCCCAAAACATCTTGTTGTAATCCTTGTCAGCCAGTCCGGCGATCCCTTTCAACTTGCGACAGAATCCCTCAATGTTATCTTCAATTATTTGAGGAAGCTCCCTTGATAGCTTGAAGCTGATACCCTCCTCTGTTAGCCTCCATCAATTATTATGTGCCGATACCGACCATCAATAGTCTTTTCAGTGTTTGGCAAGAAATTCTGGATTGCTGTATGAAGCTCAAAGAGAGGGCTTTCAGTGACCGGAATTGGATGTTGCCTACTATCACGCCTTCAGCACCATTTCCGAAGAGGGCAACCGCAACTGGATCATACGGTCCATCTGCACTTGGTGGTTTGAATCCGATAATAGTAGTTTCAGAAGTAGCCAGTAAAGCTCTACTTCCAGAATTGTTCTCAGCAATATCCTTGGCAACACGAAGGCCAACGACACCTCCAGAGCAACCTGCAAAGTATAGCATAAACTGCTGCGTTTCAGGGCAGAGCCCAAGCCTCCTGCTAGGTAAAGGTAGCCGCCTGGTAGCCTAGCTTCACTTTATAAATGTTTGAAACTGTATTTTAAAAATATTTTTTAAAATAAATAATATTTATGTTGAATTATTTGCTTTAGTATTTTTAGATTATTTTCATATGATATGATGATATTAGAAATAATTTTAAAAAATTAAAAAAAATATCATTTTAAAATATTTATAAAGAAAAAATATTTTTAAAAACAATTTCAATCATAATATTAATAAAAATATTAATATTGCTTATCCCATTTATTGATGGGTTATATCAGATACAGGTCTGCCCCATTTCTTGATGCCAACCCGTGAAGCATCAATAGCCATCTGTGTGACAGCATCGTTACAGATATCCAATCGCTGCTTGACAGTAGGGAGGTCTTCAATGGAAATTTTAGGGTATTTCTTTAATACCTCATCTGACATGACCACATAGCTAGTTTTCAGAGTCGTTTTGCCTACAAGTTTTCATGACGTGAAAATGTGAGATTTTCAGTTTAAAGAATGCACGTAAACTAATAAATATATTGAAAGGAGTGCCATCTCCCCTGCAAGACCTCTCATTAATATACTCGATAGATATGGATACGCATGCATTCAGTAGTAGTTAAATGGATGTGAAAAACAAAACGGAAGAAAAGTTAGTAGTATTACGGAGTCGAGTTAGCTTCTGCTTGAGCTCTAAATCATCACAATTTGTGTTTTTGAAATATCCATCAACCAGAAACTCTTGCATGTCTAGCTGGTGAGGGAATGCCTTGCCAAGAGCCAGAATTGTAGCTTTGTCGGGGCTGGCCTTAATCTGTTGTCAAGCCTCCTTGTACGATCTGTTCATCTCCCATGTTTTCGCTGCTGGAAGAATGTCGATACGCTTGCTAGGAGAAGGTGTTATACAGATCCCTTCACCTCCCTATGAAGCAAAGGCAGGTGTTTCATAAATACAGCTGCATTTTATGTTGAAGATATCAAAATAAGGTTGACTGGAAAATTGTATTTTCATTCATACAGAGTGCTACATAAATCCGCAGTCTTTTATATAGGGTAAAGGCAGTAGTTGAGAAACAAGGCTTTCATGCAGATTATGCTTAAAGATAGTGGTCGATATTCGGTGCGGGGTTTGCAACTTGCTGCATTGATGTTGTGCTTGCATATTCATGTATGCAGCCCGATAAAGCTGCATAAAATAGGCATAAAAAAAAAAAAAAGATGCACCGGTCTTGTATTACCACATCCTTTCGATCTTGTTGCACCAAAACGATACGCTTTACAGAAAATGGGAGAAAGTTAACAGGGGGCAATGTGAAATCTAAGAATCACATCTCCATTAAAATTATGGAGGGTTCAACTTGAACCTTCCCTCAAATCATTTTTTTAAAAACACATAATTATTTATCTTCTATGATCACCTGATTTAGATATCCACCAACTTGGGTTCAGAGCACATGGTGTATAATGGAGAACGTCCCTTTCTATGCTAGAAACGGAGGTTTCCGCGACAGCATGACTAACAAGTTTTAAACGATTGAAGTTTGCAGGTGGCTGGCGAAATTAGTGAAATTGCAGGCTGAGGTTGCTCAAATCATAGAACTCTGAAATTTTTATGACAGCAAAACCAAACCATGAATATATTGGTGCAAATGTCTATCAACAGTAATGAGAATATACAATGCCGTTCATAAAAAAATTAAAATGCCTGTTCATGCAACTGAACATAAGCAGTCTGTCACGACATCTCTCTCACTGAAACTAGCTTCTGTGCCAAACTATAGAAACTAACTGAACTTTCCTTGATTATACCTTCGTTTTTTTTTTAAGCTTCTTCCCAGCTACAACCATCACCCAAATGAGGAAATACCACATGACAAGGGCTAGACCCACACATTTCTTAGAACCAGATGATCCAAACCGTGTCGTTGAACAAATAACAATCAGCATATCAACTTTCAGGCAGATTAACGGTACACCTACTCATACCATGTTGATGGTACCAATGCTTGAACCTTGGTTGAGTGGTGGGAAATATAAATCAAATCACTAGACCTAGGAGCATTGGTCCCACTCAAACTATGAACTAAGGTGATTTTAAGCTAAATATCACATTTCTTCAAACATATATTGTACATCTCATGGAACAACGGTTCATCTGACACTTCCTCACATGTATCTTCAAAAGAATCAGGCAGTGAAGGTCGCAACATATCAAAGTTCAGAGAGACACTTTCCATTGATGAAATCAACTACTTGGGTGACTGCATGGTCAAGTGCAGCAGTCACTGCAGCCAGATTCTGCAAGAACTCTTCTGAAGTTGGCTTTTCACCATCCACTATGTCAGTCACAGCTTTTATGAATATTGCAGGGACTTTCAAAAGATCAGCCACATAAGCAACAGCAGCTCCCTGAAGCCAAAGATATCAAATACTATTCGGGAGCCAGGAAACATATAAAACTTAGGAATGAGAATGGTATTTTCAGTTAATGTGCCATTCTCCATATCAGATACAGCGAGTATAGTAGTGAGATGCACTAAAAGGATGATAAGCTAATTGCAAGAAATTCATAGTGACAGGGAAAACCCAAAATTGCCATTTTGGAACAATAGAGGAAAATCCTGGTATATATTACTCCAGAACAAATGAAATTCGAGTTTAATATGCATAAAGGTGCTCAGGATTTGATGATGAATGACTGTATATAGGACCCCAAGCCCCACCAAAAAAGGACAAGGGTCAAGATTAGGGCACATTTGATGGACACTGCCGATGAAAATTCATCAGAACTTATCAAATGAGATTGCATTCAAGGTATCCTGTAAGTCATGTGTTTTTTTTACAAAAAACACTCTCGTCTTCTTGTTAAACTCCATTTGCTAAACAGAAATGGTTTTCAGGTACATGTGCATGTTTTATGACTTACTGGAGAATGGAAGGCAATGGCAACAAGCATTTACATGACCCTGTATCTGTCCAACTAGATTATTAGAGAAAAGAGTTCATGTGCATGGCAAGACAATCTAATTTTAACGAGAATCATAGCATAGGAAGCTCCTGTAGACAAACATCTGGAATGTAGCAATACAGAAAGGATCGACATTTTCAGTCCCATTTCTTCTGTCCTCCCATGACAAAAAAGAAGAAGAAGAAAGGCAAATGACATGTTCAGTAACATTACCAGCACCTGATCATTGATGGTTTAGTCTTAAATATGCACCAAAAATTCAATAAAAAAATCTCGTAGTCCATTAACTCAGTTCATAGGGATGGGGATGTTTCAGCCCCCATGTTATCAGGAAAGAATTCAACCTTACCTCCATGTCCTTAACTGTAGCATCATTTGCAACAATTGATGCCTCCTCTTGTGGGGACATATCCAGAGAGTCCCCAGTGGATAATTTCCCAACCTGAAACATCGACATGGTGTGTTAAATTTTTTGAAGGACAATGGAGGTGTCCAGATGAAACAATACTGGAAATTTCCATATCATGCAGTAGGCAAATATTAAGCATAGTTTATTTATATATTCCTGTCAAACATAATTTCAACAGTTCACTGCCATCAGTTAGACTAGCACTGCATAATCATTGGCAGAGTATGCGTCATGCAGGTGCATAAATAAAACTATTCAGTACTTCCTAGAGTTTATTGATGAGGTGATATTGGATCTTTAACCATGCTCAAAAGGTTAAGAACCTAATTTTGTACAGTTCTCCAGTCAAATCCCAAAAAAACATGGTTTCTTTGTTCAGAAAAATAAGACTATTTCGACAGCTCCATATATATATAACAGAAAATATATTAATAGAAAACCTTTAGAATTATTTAGACCCAATCTCATAAATAGCAAGAGCCAAAAAGTAGTAACTAGCTCAAAACTAATGCAAAAAGAAAGCATCCAGCACATATAGATAAGGGAATGAAATGTTGAATAAAATCACCTTTAGGTTAAGCTCCTTCAAGAGATTAGGTGTTGAGAAGGACTGCCTTAAGCCAACTCCATAGAGATCAAAAACCTACCAGAAAACAAAAAGAGGCAGAAAAGGATTAGGAACAATAGTGATAATGATAAATACAGTACAGAAAAAGGGAAATTATCATTTATGAAGCAGAATTAAAAACCACACGCCCAAACTAGCCATCTGCTAGGTGTTTGTATGTGCTTACATAGTTTTGTTAAGAGTTTTTTTTTTTTTTTCACTTGGAGTACCAAAGCTCTCGAGGACTTTCAGCAACCTGTAGCATCTACACAACTTTATGTCCAGATTTGAGGTTACACTATTGAAATAAGGTGTTTATTTTGATCACAGGATATTATGAATAAAATGAGCTAATCGTTTTGTTAATGGCCTTTAAATTTAGGTTTTGTCCAACATAATACAAAAATTTAGGTTCCTTAGCCTCATTGACAATTACAAGAAAGCAAAATTTGGAAAACGCAGGAAAACTTACAGGAATAGGAATTCTTCTGTCATGGAACGCAACGTCAGATGCAAGAAATACATCACTGATGGATGCTCCTTTGACCTGGAAGCTTCCATCAATCAGCTTTTGGTAGAAATTTAACAGAAAATGCATTATTTTGTTTTACATGAATAATATAAAAGGAGGGTGCACTCTTTTCAACACTGGCAAATAATAGCATTAGCAGCTCAAAAACAGACAGCTGGTGTGTTACATGGAAAACAAACAGTAAAAAATAAAAAAGAATGAACCTTGCTTACGTGGAAGAAATAATCTTAACAGTGAAATATTAAATGAAAAATGGAATGCCAGAAGACCAGTAACATTTTGGGAATAATTAAATCTGCAGTTCAAACAACAGAGGGGAAGAGCATACCTTAAAACTACCAGCAGTGCCTGCATTAATAATTAAGTCTGGCTGTAATGCTTGGATAGCTGCATAGGTCACAAGAGATGCAGAAATTGTGCCTACACTATCAACCCCTGAAAAGACATGTTTGCATGATTATGCTATAGGAAACTACAGATAAAAGAACATTTGTTCCTTGACACCCCATTAGTTATTGCATGACAATAGGAACCTAGAAAGAATGCCTATGCATGTCCAGAACAGGGGAATACAATAATTGGTACTGAGTGTCTTGGAATGTGTGAATTTGATGGAGGTGGAAGTTTACAGTTTTAAGGAATTCAATGCATAGCAGCCTGAATATAAACTTTCAAAACATGAATATTTGATAAGCATGTTATCTCAGTATCGTGGTGATGCAACTAAGGCATAATTGATGCTTCAAACACAATTAGAAAATAAGAAAAACAACCCCCAGGAGCTAAATAAGTTACCCAGAGTTGAATCCTTTCCAGGCCATACTAAGTTGATATGGAGATCTTTGTAAAAACCATGGTATCTGACCCAAGGTACACCATTTGGAAACCTGAACCATCATCGTACTTTGGCATATAAGACTTGACCCCAACCAAGCAGCAAATAATATATGGTATCAAATAGAAAACAAAAGCACGTCACAATTTCACAAACTTGAATACCCTATAAATCTCCATGATATCAGTTTTACCAGAATAAACACGAAGCAAGGGTTAACAGCACACAGACAGCGGGAAAAAAAAAGTCATTTACAGCATCTATCTTTCCCCAGTAATTAAAGTTCCGAAAGCAAACTTACAAGTTCAACTAACGTTCAAGGTTAAAAAAAAAACCATCAAGCAAAACATAGTCACCCCGCAGAATAATAATAGTAATAGTAATAAAGAGGTTAAGAGAAACAAACCTAGTTTAGAAAAAATAAAAATAAAAAATTGAATTACCCGTATCACTCAGCAAAAGGAAAAAGGTTTCATTAATTGAAATTCAACAAAAATACCCCTTGATCTGGTAAACTATCATATACCAAAGTTACTGATTGTTCTTGATTCTTTTAACAAACAGTCAAACTTAAAAATAAAATGAAATGAAACTTGTACCATAAAACAACATAAAAAGGTGATCTTTGAACTATTTCATCATTCACTGACAACTTTAATAAAAAAGATTGCGACCTTGTCACTCATTGAAATGAATAGAACCATCTTTACGATCAATCACAGCAACCCACAATCAAATCCATTTACAATATAAACAAACGTAAAAACAAAATATCAACTCACACAGAATCAAAGTCCTCTTTGAGCTGAAACTTGTTAACAATAGGTATGGCTTCTGTTTGCATAGCTATTACACACACAAAAACACATAAACAAAGGAACGAAATGAAACCCAGATAAATAAATACGAGACAGAGAAAGAGAGCATAGTACCGATAATGATAAGGATGGAGGAGATGGGTTTGCGATTCTCATCTTGAACGACCAAGGCTTCCTCTGATCCCTCACCAAGAGGAGCCATAGCTGTGTGATTGGCAGGTGTCTCTGTAAGAAATGAAGATGTAAACAAAAGGGGTTGTATTGCTAGAATGTTAGAGAGAGTGCTGACAGGTGTTTGTTTTTATATTGATTGTTTTATAGGATAATCGAACAACCAAACTTACAGAGAAACTGCGAGTTAAACTATCTGTCAGTAATGGTTGACCATCACAGGTTACTTTTACAATATATGTTTTTTTTTTAAAAAGAAACAATATCTCAAAATATTCTTTTAAATTTATTTTTAATATTAATATATTGAAAAGTAAAACTATTAAAAATGATTTTTTCAAGAAACTACAATCTAAATAAAAACAATCCATCACCAACAATATAAACCTCATATATTTTTTTGAAATATTTAAAAAAAAAACCCATTAATTGTGGGATTATAATGGATGAGGGGCCAGGCCGCCATGAAAATTCAGTGGTTAAAATCGAACCTGGTGTTATAATAAAATACTTTCCATATTATTTTTCTTCACGACCGAAATGGAATGGGTTTCAAGACACATTTCAAGGCAGAAACTTAATGTTTTCTGTTAATTAGTTATCGTTATCATTGGGGAAGTCCCAGAAAACACGTGGCATTATTTATCATTGCTTTTAGGCGAAAGTTCAGGCATGGTTTGGTGCTCAGTGGCAGGCATCATCACGAGCATGATTCATCGCGGGTTATTTGTTCGTTCATTCACGCACGTTGTGTTTCCTTGTACTCTTTCTTTTAATTAGATAGTTGATTATTATTATTTTTGAGAGGTTAAAATAATATTGGATTTTTAACCTAAGTTATACAAAATTAATTCTTCTTATTTATTATAAAACCTAGATTAAACCAACATCAAGTCCCCGTGGAATAAAAAGAATAGTAGGGAAGTCCAAAATGATGACCTTTTTACTGACCGCAGCATTTAAATATAATATTTTTTTATAAAAATAATTATATATATATAGGTTTTTTTAATGTATTTTTGTAGTTCAAGAAATTTAAGCACCAATAAAATAAATTTAATCAAATAAATTCAAAGGTATATGTGCTAATAAATAAATAAATAAATACAAGCCATTAATAATATCTAAAAAAAATCAAGAGTTATTTGTAAATCAAGATATTTAATCTCACAAGATGAGATATTTACCAAATTGTGTTTGCTAAATTTTATTTAATCATATTTTTTATTCAGTCAAACAATGATAAAATAAACAAACATATTAAATTTAGTGAAGAAAACAAATATCATGCAATACTACGCATATTAAAAATAATATCTGGAAATTATATATATATTATTTTTAAAAATATAATTGATCTATACAAAAAGATAAAAAAAAATACTTCATAAATTAGAAAATTATTTCAAAATGCGTAACTAAAAATAATATCTTTTTATAAATAAATAAAATTAATTAAAAAAATAATCAAACACTACGAGGCCCATCAAGTTAGAATAGGTCACTAAAACCCATTCTATTAGGACCCCCGCGTGGGTCTGTCATAGTAGATCTATGCACGAGTTTGTCCTAGTGGGCCTGCTCTAGTAGTCCCTTGCTTATATTACTTTTTTGTATTCATATCAATTTTTTGAAAAAAATAATCATATGATGAGTGACAGCATGCAGCTATACAAAAATCAAACTGGGGGCGTGCTCCAGCCTCCAATGACAGGACTTCTGTAAAGCAGGGACATCAATTTATTTTATTGATAAATCTTTTTTAATTAATCGCATTAAATTTCCAGGCACGAGGCCTTGTCACACTACTCTGCAAGGATAAGCAGTTCACCTGTGTCTTGAAAAATGAAAAGAAAAGGAAACGAGATTCTTGATTCAAGAAGAAAACGTTTACGTCCATTCTTTGATGGCTTGATAAATTATCAGTGATCAAAATTATTCCATGAATCAAGGATATTCTTCCATGAGCATAGATGAAATCAAGTAAAGCACAAACGAGGATATTATGTGGGGAGGGTTAGGTGGTCTGGAAATATTTAATTCAGCAAGAAAATCTGACCACGAGTATCGTGTATAATCTGTGTGCGCACAGCTTGACTGAACGGATAAGCTAGATCAAACAGCACGATTTTTGTTTTGATTCGGTTAGTTGGCGTGCAATCTTCAGCCAAGTGCGTAGTTTGTCTGCACAAGCACACCACGTAAATTAGCCACTAAAATTACATGAATATAGAGTTCCGTGAAGGATTGATGATGATCACACTGTAAATTCATTAGCTATTTGCTACTGCTAGATAGCATTGTAAATTCAAAAGGTATTTGCTACTGTTAGATATCCAAGTGCATATGCTGAACTTTCCTTGTCAAAAAGCTGTCAAGTGGGGCGAATTACAGGGGGGGAGACAGTTCAGTCTGCCGAATTAAATATTTTCCTTATCTTATTCCAACAAGAAATTCCATGTTAAATGCTTGTCCTTGCTAGAATTGATACCTTGTACGTATCGTTGAGATGAACAGAAAGAAAGTGAATTAAGGAACCTCTGGTCTGTCGGTAACTTGATTAGATATTCAGCGTTGATGATACATTTTGGTGCCTTGTGTTGCAAAATAACAAGAATGCTTACCAGTAATTTGGTGCCATGTCTTCCATCATCACCATAGCTGACTCTGCTGTTACTGAGCCTAGTTGTTCAGCCCAGAATAGGGCAACCTCATCTGTAAGAACGCAAACCATCACATTATTCGTGCAGTCAGTATAAAATAATTAAGTTAATCCTACACACCAATTATTCAACCACCCTTGAACTACATGGTAGTCCAAGAAACCATATTTAATTTCTAATGTTTGCGTGGCTGAGATCATCAGGATAACAAATCCATCGTTTTCTGAGTTTATGTCCAGGCTTATTTCAGCCCCATGGGAGTTTCCATTTTCAGACAAAAGAGTGCAGCTTAGGTATATTGCATTTCATTCAAAATTTATTCTAGATGATTTTCATGGTTCCTTGTGATGCAGGTTTTCACATTGTAATTCCTTACTTAAGAAAAAGAAGAAGAAAGTAATGTAATGACATTAAGTACCTGCAAAGCCTGCAGCAGGGAGCAGTTAGCTGTTGAAGCTAGTCTAGTTGAGTTCTGCCTGAAACCTGAATGCTGTACCAGAACTTCCCAGTCTGAGTAATTTCTCTTATAATTGTAGTTGGAAATTTTCATTTTCACTCTCCGATGATAAATTAAGTTGTTCTTCTTGTGCCAATGAACTATGACGGGATACATTTGATTAGTGCATTGCCCCGTGTCTAAGTTTTCCACGTCTGATAGTGGCAAGGAATCGCCTTCACTGCTATTCCATAAAGAGAGATGAGTTGTATCTAAACTGGAAAACTGTAGACTAATGATAACAGATAACTAGAAAAGTACTAAAATGGGTTGAACTACATGCTTGCATGATAAAATTTAGTAATTGCAGAAATGTACCTTACGCAGCATGTGATTTTAGGATCACGGAACGTCAAAAGCGAAACACAACAGGGTGTTTTTCTGGCCAAAAAAGTGGAGTAGTGCATGTTGATTTCTATGCTACTGAAAACAACAAAGTCGCGAAATTAGTGATAGTATAAATCATGGCAAACATATCATTCTGGGAAAAAAATACTGAATCCTCTCAGGCATAGCATATTTGAAAACCAAAGACAAAATTAGATCTTTACAAGGCATGCAATTCCATAATACTGATTTCTGTGTATCTGCTGACATAAAGTTATCAATAACTACATATCCATCTTTCAATCTAACATTTAATTTTCTTTGGTAGAATTGTATAGAGCAGAAGAAATTTAGAAATGGGAAACATTATAATAGGTCTACGCCAACAAATTGCTAGCCATTAAAGTCTCTGATGCTAAACCAGGTTAAATTTTGGATGGAGTACACTTACTGTAAAACTAGAACTCGCTTATAACTTCAATATCTGAAGAGACTCTGTCGAACCCCACATTTACATAATTCCAACATATTCTCTCTACAACCAGGCCACAATTGTAACCAAGATCTGGTGCCGATATTGTAAGATTTGCAGGTGGATAGACAGTAGAATTCCCATCGAACACTGTCATTTCAAAGGAGGAGAATGGCCTCAGAGGATCAATGGGTTAGGTAGAAAGAAGGCCAAAATGGGAGCAATTCTCGGACATTTTCACCAGCGGGGAGTCTGCCATGAGATCGGCAATGACAGAGGTTGGAATGCAAGAGTGAACTCCTTGTTACTCAATGGATGAGCAGTTTGCCTTGCTTGGTGGCGAATGCACCAAACATTAATTACCGGATGATCTATCCTTGTTGGTCCATGACCATCCTATATTCCGACCTGGTTTATCAGCATGGCGATACTGATAGAAATTTCGGATAGTTACTCTTGCCTGCAAGTGTCATCTAGTAAAATCAAGATTCTTCTCCACTGCATATTTTAGCAGAGAAACAAAAACGAAAGGTTCAGGAAACTTTCTTAAACTTGACGTTCTGACTAGCACAGACATGTATTGACTGGAAGACGTTAAGACATATATGGGGTTCATACAACTTGACCATACAGAGCGCTGGAAATAAAGAAAACAAAGTTAATTGAATAAAACCGCTCAATTCAATTAAGAAGTCTCAATCTCAAACTGATTAAGTTCATGCATCTACAAGTAACCCACTTTCCCCTTTCTGTTCTATTTCGAGCAACGCTTTCTACAAGCTATCATGAGGTCAATCCAGGTATGTTTTCATCTACTTCTTACCCTTTCAGGTTTCACTAGTGAAATTTTATTGCTACCATACGATACAATTACGTGGATCCCTGGCATTTTTCTCGTTCCTTAACTTTTTACATTTTTCCAAACTTTATGTCCTCAGCTTTTAACCCTTGTTTGTGACACAGAGATCATAATGTACAAATTCCTATCTCAAGAATGTCAGACAATTTATCCAATTATATGTTGTATATGGGTGTCGTGGAATTATCGAAACAAAACCAAGTTATGAATACACATACTGACCACTTATCCATCACTTCTCTGATCATGGATATCGAGAGTAACTGTAATGTTTCCATTTGGATAGTCAGAACATAAGTAAGAAAAATGTAACAAGAATCTATTAGCTTTTATGAAGCAAATCAAGGAAAAGTTCCATGCCTGATAAATTGCAGATAGAAAGGAATAATATTAACATCAACGCAGACGTACGATCGTACGCAAGGAAGAATTACTTCCATGTTTTTTCTTGCAGATGAATGGATTCAGATGGATAAAAGATTGCCAAGATAGGGAAAGATATAAAGGTCTTTATACTTAAATGCATGATTTAAAAAAAGGGTCCTCGGGAACTGCATCAACAGGGAAATTTCCATCTGGTGCCATCATAAGTGTAGTCAGTAGCAACAACATGGATGACATTAAATAACAATTATTCGAAATATGAACCGAGCATGCGTGTTCTAATCTAAACTGGCCAAGGTCCATGGGGCAGGATAAATTTGAAGATTCTTCGTTATGCTTATAAAGCCACGGAGCAGCATTAACTTCTGGAAGATACTTACTGTCCTAAAGGAGAAATTGCAATTAATATGCCCAGGCAGTACTGTTCGGCTCATAAACCCTTCCCATTCCATTTTGTAGTAGTGTTCATCGCAAACTTTGGGGGATCAGAGCGATACTCTTGTTTATTTAATCCTATTATCTTAATCTTCTCTTTTTGGTCAACATTTATGCTGCACTCGATGGCCCATTTATGAGGACATAACCTAAAAGAACAGCGTGTTGACAACCTGAAATAGCAGCTCAATGTTCCATGATTCAAATGGTTCCTTAGACCGTATTCTTCAGGATTATGCATAAGCACTGATAGAAGCAAGATCAGCGAAACTTTTGGTACTACTTTAAAAAATAAAATAAATAGCTGTTGTTTTAATCTTGTTTAGAATTTCAGTATTATTAGGAAATTTTATCTAAATTTTAGCCGGAACGTTTTAGTTTTGTTTTGTTCATTTTATTCTGGTTAAATAATATTTTTTTAAATAATAAATAATTTTATAATATCAATCATATCTCTTAATCCAACCATTAAATTGAGATTAAATTTTACGAGGAGTCTCGACATATTTATATATATATTATTTTAAAATGTCATAGCAATCAAAAAATATAATGACCTAGTAAGATTGATAATGGTATTATCATAATATTATATATGTTCATGATTTTGTTCAAAAAAATTATTTTATTGTGTTTTTTTAGTTCAAATTGCTCAATTCTAAATAATTTTATTTTTGAATTTAAAATATTTTTTAATTAATATATTTAATCATATTTATATTCATAAATAATACAGTCTCAAAATAACATGCCGAAATAATCTGAAATCAAAATATTCTATTCTAATTAAAAAATAAAATATCAATAAAGATGAAATTGACAATTTTGATAAATATATATATAGCCCCGAGCTAAAATGATCCAAAACTAAAATATTATATTTTAATAAAAAAAAATGCGGGGACGGAATCGACAATATTAATAAATGTAGCTTGCAAATATCTTAAATGCTGATTTAAGAGAGAAATGAGCAAACACCGTGCATAGAGTTGCACGCGCTGGACTACTTTGCCAGGACATACCAACGTAAGGATGACAGAAGCAGAAACTGGTTTGAGATTATACCCCCTTCACTATTTTGACCATAACTTTTGATCTCACTGTCAGAAAGGCACAGATCACCCCAGTTCAGTAGGGCCCCACGTCGCGGGAAACGGGCTTCTGTCGGCGAGTTATTTCGAACTCCAAATGCCATCGTCTCGCGTGTGTGTGTTTTTTGGGTAACTTTCGGGACTTTATTTTATGCTCATTTTTATTTCGGTGTCGTCTTAAATTTTGCTGCCTAATTGGCTGAATAATAAAAATTATTTATCTTTTTATAAACTTTCCGAACCTATGAACCTTTCTGATGGACTGTTGTGGACCTTCAATTCAGAACTTAATATCGTGTCACGAGACGTACACTTCTGATGAACTGTTTTGGACCTTCAATTCAGAACTTAATATCGTGTCACGAGACGTACACTTCTGATGAACTTTTTTGGACCTTCAATTCAGAACTTAATATCGTGTCACGAGACGTACACAGCATTTAAGATTCTCCCCCAAGCCCTTGCATGCAATTCCTGCTTTCTTTCTTTTTTATAACGAATGACCGGTACGATTACATTCATCATAATTCATTTTTAAATTTATTGAATATTGAGTATATAAGATATTGCGGGAATAACAAGTATTAATAGTAAAACTTAAATCTTGATATAAAATAAAGAAATAAATCCCTACAGCCAATTAGGCCAAAATCCAAGTGCTGCTTTTATTATTAGGGGGTGTTTGGGAGTGTGGTTGCTGTTGCTTTTCAAAGTGCTTTTCGTGCCGAAATGCATCAAAATGATATTTTTTTATTTTTTAAAAATTATTTTTGATATCAGCACATCAAAATGATCTAAAAACACTAAACCACCGGTTTTAAAAATAAAAAATAAAAACATCAAAAAGCAACGAAAAACAGATTGGATCGCAATGCCAAACGGGGCCTTAATCTTACTAGTTCAGGACGTGTCACCTGAGGCCTAAACAATTATAGAAAGAAAAGCTCTCTCAATATCTTACGTACTGTTATGCTGTCCATTAGCACGTCGACACTCATCTTTTTATTTGCTCATTCACTTCTTCCACTTATCTATTCTGTTCAATTACTACTCGCCACAGTCCTAGAACTTCAACTCTTAAATATATGACAAATTTTAGTTTGAGAATAATTAATAACTTAATTAGCTGCTGTACACTGATTGACTCTCAAGAACACAAGATCACTTGCCATCGAGGGTTAATTAATTTCGTTTTCCAAACTAATTATCAGGCAATTGAAAAGGGTTAGCTACTGGTCTATGATATTTCCTTCTCTCTTTTTTCATTCGAACAATTGAAGACATTTCTAGACCTCCTCATTTACACTCTCAACAATAACAATAAAAGCCAGGGACATTGCTTTAATGTGTTCAGCCCCTGCATGGTGTTGACCTTTGGTACCGCATGCAGTTACTCCAATTTGCAACTTGATTTGAAGTTTTGGTTCATGGATTATTGGAAACGCATTTGATAAGGATCAAATTAGGCTATCCTATTCTGAGATACATGGTTGTCAAAATAGTAATTTTGACACGACACGGAAAGGGTTTCGAAAACTCGGATCATAAAATTGGATCGTAAAATCTTACCTGAATTTTTTCGTACAAAAATCGTAAAATTACAGCTAAAATCATGTAGATAGAAAAATCATAAAATCGTAAGTAAAATATTTTCGAGTACAATATAACATAATTATAACCATAAAACTTCATTAGTTAAGGTTCATAGATGATTTAAAATAACTTAAAAATACATTACAAAACAATCATGTCCATAGAATTTCATTAGATAAAAACTAATAAATTTAAAATAAATACTTTGCTGATGTGCTATATAAATTCAAATCAGTCTCATGACTATTATTTTTCTTATTATTTTTATTTTAAATACATTTATCAAAAATATTACTATTGAAAAAATTATTAGTATTAATACTGGTACCAATACCAATATTGCTAGTAGTAGCTCTAACTCCAATAAATTATTTTGATATTAGGACATAAAAATGATTTAAAAATATAAAAAAATTAATTTAAAGTAAAAAATAAAAAAAATATTTTTTTTTCAAAAACATTAAGTATAAATTTTAAAGTTAATAGTATTGCTTTTTAAAAATAATTCTATGATACATACACACACACACACACACACACACACACACACACACACACACACACACACACACACACACACACATATATATATATATATATATATATATATATATATATATTGTGTACGGGGCAAAATTTGAATATATTGTGTACGAGGCAAAATTTGAAAGGGCGGCATTTTTCAACAAAGTAAAATTTGGAAGGGCGGCAGTTTTCAACGAACTCGTAAAATCGGACCGATCCGGTTTGATTTTACAAGTCAACCTGATTTTATTCGAGTTTGATTGAGTTTGACCGAATTCGAGTTTTCTTCTCGAATTAACCAGTTTTCTTGAGTTGACTCGCAAAATCATATAATTTTGCGAGTCAACTCACGATTTTGATAACAATGCTGAGATATCAATGTGTAATAAATGTGAAGCTGCATTGTAGCCGATAATGCTGTTGAAGGGGGGGGGAGGAGTAGTTGAGAGAAAAGTGATAGACGTATAAAGTTATTATTATCCAACCACCATTTTGTACAGCATAATTTTGGTTATATATTTCGTGAATGTATTGTTACAAAGATATGATGCTAGAAAGTCAGTGAAATTATGGCAGGAACTGCAGGAGTTGTTCAAGATGAAGAAAGTGGTTATGGAGGGAACAAGGTCCAACCTTTTGCCTCTACCCCGAGGTAATTAAGCGTCAGAATGTCTTAAATTTCTGGTTTGCTTCTTAATCCTGACCTTAACTGTTTGTTTTTTTAGGGTTGGTTTCTTGTTAACTAGAAGATAAATCATTTCATTTTGCAGGCCGTCGAAAACTGAGAGAGGGAAGCGAGATTCCTCGGCGTTGAGCAGGATTTTGGGCTTGGATGAACTTGTTTCTTTGAATGTTAGTAGTACCTTTAAGTTTGTTCAGTATACTTTGCATCTGACTGTCAAGTTTCAGAAAGCATTTTAGGTTACTAACCTGATAGAATAATGTAGATTCCAACGCTTGAATTCAGCCTAGGCCCTGAGTGAACTCATCCTGTAAACATAGCAGGTTTGCTGGGGTTCAGGGTAGTAAGACGGCTAGCCCAAGAGTATCTGGCTCTGCATAAGATTCTTCTTGTGTTAACTAGGCTGCTTCTTCCTAATGCATTTAAATTATTTGGGTCCTGAGAACCTTACCATTTCATCAGAAACAGCAATTAATATAAAAAAAATCGGTACTGTTATCAGGTGTGGAGAGCATCCTTGGCAGAGGTTTTTGGCACAGCGACCCTAGCCTTTGCAATGGACACCATCGTAATTTCCTCCTACGAGACCCAAACCAAAACACCAAACCTTATAATGGCAACCTTAATAGCCCTGACAGTCGCAATTCTCCTCCTAGCCACGTTTCCCATTTCCGGCGGCCACATCAACCCGGCAATCACCTTATCGGCTATGTTTACAGGCCTTATCACTGTTTCACGCGCCGCCATATACATCTTGGCTCAATGTATTGGAGGCATACTTGGTGCGCTAGCTCTAAAAGCTGTGGTCAATAGCAAGATAGAGCAAACATTTTCACTTGGAGGCTGTACTCTGAATATTGTTGCACCAGGACCCAATGGGCCTGTTGTTATTGGGCTCGAGACTGGCCAGGGCCTATGGCTGGAGATAATCTGTACGTTTGTCTTTCTATTCTCTTCGATATGGATAGCATTCGACAGGCGGCAAGCCATAGCCCTGGGCCGAGTTGTTTTCTGCTCAATAATCGGGCTAGTAGTTGGGCTTCTGGTGTTCATCTCGACAACGGTGACCGCAACCAAAGGCTATGCTGGGGTTGGGATGAACCCGGCTAGATGCCTGGGTCCAGCACTCGTTAGAGGTGGTCATCTGTGGAAGGGGCATTGGGTATTTTGGGTTGGGCCTATAGTTGCCAGCGTGGTGTTTTCACTCTACACCAAGATAATTCCACGGGAACACCTCATTGGAGCAGAATCAAAATAGAGGGGCTTTTATTATGGAATAAAAGCATTATGTTGTCGTTTCTTTCAATGCAATAATATGTCTCTTGCCGTTTCAGTGATGCTTCTGGCACTATGTTCTGTAACCAAGTGAGGGGGGATTGTGGTGTATATGTTTTGTTTATAAATAATATTTAGATTGAAGATATATAAAAACACTTCTTTTTTTTTCCATATATATATATATATATATCAAAACATCAGAATTATTATAAATACAAAAAAAACCTAAGAGCATAAATAAAAAAACACTTCTAAACACAGATAAACCTGTCTTATCATAAGATATGCGAATATATATATATATATATATATATATAGTTTTGCTAGCAAGAAATTAATATATAGTTAAAGCGAATTCAAAGAGGATGGAGATGAGTTAGATTTTTGAACACCATTGAAAGAACCAGCTGATCTTGAGTTTTATATCCTGTGATAAAACTAAATTTCAGCAATGACAACAGTTAGTAAAGGCATCAGAGGCTCTCTTTAGAGATCTGGCTGTATGCAAGATATATCTAATAATCATCTAAAAGAATCCTTAGTTTTTCATAATGGATATCCTATCAGTACCTTAGCTCATAATTTAACCATAACATGTTTTGTTTGTATCAAAGTCTAAGGATTTTAAAGTAGAATGTCCTTGGACTTCTCCCTCGGGACATCGTCGATAGATCAAGTCACTTTACTCGCCACCAGTGGCATAGACAATAGCTCTCCTTCTCTTGATTTTGTTTATCCTATTTTTTAACGAATTATTCTGCACATATTCCTTGCAACCTAGTTCTTTATATATGCAGGGCGCTTTTATACCTTTCCCTGGAATTGAAGTCCAAATGGACGCGTCATCCACCACCACCACCACCAAGATGATGGTAATCCAGAATTTTCAAAATCGCTTGAGGTCTGCGAAGAAAACAAAACCCATGATGGTAAAAGTGCTGACTTCCATTGGTGCCCACGAAATCTTTTCATCAGAGGTCGGCTTGATTTATCAAATGTCTAGTGTTTTATTATTAATAGTAACTACTAATTATCCTTTATAATTTTCTAGCAAAAATAGGATTATTAACTTGCAACTGTTATCGCGTGTCTTCATTTTTCCAGATGTAGAGGGAAACCCTAACTGAGCTAGTATAGCAACAGCCTGCCTGTTATTCACGTTCACCACTTCCATAACTTGTCATGCTTGGAATTAACCACCGCCGAGCCCAAGTTTCTAATTCCATTTGCTATCTTCATTATTGCCTTCTTCTTCTTCCTGCTGACCACGTACGGTCCCTTTTCAGGGGCTCACTTGAGCTTGTTTTGGCATTTATTGTTTCCCTTAAAAGGTATTATAACTCTTGCTCGTGCCTTATTTTATGTGTCGGCATAATGTGCAGGCTCAATAGTGGCTTATTGTAATGGACAGAAAAGCAGAGGAAAAACATTCCCTGGGTGGATGCATTATTGATGCCCTACAAATGCATTTATATTAGAACTTTCATGCACAATTTTTGTGCTATTTGTTGGTGTTACTGTGGCATTTGACAAGAGAAGATGCAAAGAGTTAGGCTTGCAAATGGTATTTGGTATAATGGCACTTGCTTTTTTTGTGACCATTTATGTTACGGGCATAGCCGGATATGCTGATGTGGGCTTTTTACTAAGTATATACTTATAGAATAATATAAATTATATTTTATATTTTTATTTAATAGTTTAAGTATTTAGATAAAATTGTTTTTTGACATGGTAATGAAGTTTTGTTGAACTAACGGTGAAAAATTTAAATTTTATCAGTTTTATTCTATTTGATAAAAATAAATCAACTTGAATATAATTTTAAGGTTAAAAAAACTTTTACTTGAAGAGATATATTAGAAAATAATATAAATTATATCTTGAATTTTTATTTAATAGCTTAAACTATATACGTTAATATGAATTTATATACAAGTTTTAGATGGAATAACTTTTATTTTAATGGATATATTAAAAAAAATATAAATTATATTTAAAATTCTAGTTAAACTTTTCATTGAAATGGTTTATTGAAACTTAGGCCGTCGTTACTGAAAGGAGGCCGATTATGGTATGGGCATTGAGTATTCTGGGTGGGACCTTTTATTGATCGTATTGTTTATTAATTATTATAGATTCAATCTCATCCAGAGTACTCCCTGCCCATAATCTGACCTGACCGCTTGGGACGTCATGATGAGGGGAGATGACGAACTTGATTATTACAGACAGGGAGGGGTTCTTGTTGGAAAATGGGCTCTCTTGATGAAACATTAAAAGACGGTGTCAAGGCAGATGCCTGTCCTGAAAGTGCCATGGTGTTTTCAGATGCATCATGGCGACCAGCTACTGGAAAAGAAGAAATGTTTGCCATCCTGTGCCCGGGTGCTTTTCTTTCTATTAGATGAGATTCAATCTCGATCCATGAAATTTTTATCAGAAATATAAAATTCATGCAATTTCACCTTCTCTTTTTTATCTGGAATTTAAATCATAATACACAAAGAGAAGGATATGAAACACACACATCTCAATAAGCATCGAGTGAGCTGTTTGGAATCCGATTCCAGAGACATTGAGCTTCAAGAAATGGTCGATTGAGTTGGAACAAAGGGCATTTCAATCTCAGATTAATATCTCCCCACAGCAAGACCTCCCAAAACGCAGGAAGGTTATAATAATAATAATAACAACAGCAGCAAAATCAGGCATGTAACTGGCATACGAGTAGAATTATATTAAACAAGATTATGATCCCAAGACTCAAGGGATAGGATCGAGTTGTTATCCTTATTGATATACATGCATGTGCATTTAATACATTCATGGGCTTGTTCTTGCCTTTTGAATTAATTGGCGGATAAGTCAATGCCTTAGTTATTTGGCAATCCCAGTTGCAATATGAACACCTTTACTCTATTTTGTTTAATAATTGGTGTGCTGCATCATCTGAAATTAAATCCAGTTGCGCCAGTGTGATAAAGCAATGTCAAAAAATGTTATAATAATAAGCTGCCTTGGCTAATCTATGCTATCACTCAAGCGAAATTATTTTTATTTTTGTTTTATCTGGAGGCCTTAATTAATGGATCTTGGATGTGAAAATATTGGGAGCATATTTCTTTATTATTTTTATATCAATATCTGGTTTCAAATGTAAGATATTTTCCCATTAAAGTATTATTCCAAGTGCTAGAAAAAATAATTATTAATCCTGCCAGCTTGTAAGACTGCATTAGTATCTGGTTTCTGGCTATATTTATAGAGTTCAAATTAAGAGGAGACATGCAAACAGAATTAAGAAAACGATGGCTGGATATGCAGGGGCTATTCGAGACGAAGAAAGCCTCAACAGTGGAAATAGAATCCAACCTTTTGCCACTACTCCAATGCAAGTGCCTAGCTTCATCTCTCTCCCTCTTTTTCCCTCTCACATCCAGTTTGTAATGTCCTGAAATTTTGCTAGTCACTGGAGCTAATAAGCCCTTCATACTTCATATGATTTTGCAGGGCGGAGACACTTAAAAATGAGGAAGGGAAGAAGCAGATTATATCGAGAGAAATACTGGGTTTAGAAGACCTTTTCTCGTTGACGGTAACTGTACAGCATACTTCTTAACAAAATATATTTCGCTAGTGATAACTTATTACATGGATTTTTAGGGCAACACCTTACCATGCAAATTGTCTGTTTACTCAGGTGTGGAGAGCATCAGTAGCAGAGCTATTGGGAACAGCTGTTCTTGTTTTTGCTTTGGACACCATAGTGATCTCCACTATTCAGACTGAGACAAACATGCCCAACCTTATACTCTCGACCCTTGCTGCAATCATCATCACAATTCTCCTGCTAGCTACCTTTCCCGTTTCTGGTGGCCACATCAATCCTATTATCACCTTCGCTGCCTTCTTAACTGGCCTCATTTCCCTTTCAAAAGCTTTTATCTACATATTGGCCCAGTGCGTTGGTGCCATTTTTGGTGCCCTGGCACTGAAAGCTGTGGTAAACAGCGAAATTGAAAAGACCTTTTCACTTGGAGGCTGCACCCTCACCGTTGTTGCTCCTGGGCCACATGGGCCTACTGTGACCGGCCTGGAGACGAGCCAGGCCCTCTGGCTGGAGATAATTTGTGGGTTTGTGTTTCTTTTTGCTTCAGTGGGGATGGCCTTCGATCATCGTCAAGCCAAGGGCATAGGCCGAGTCAGTGTTTTCATCATCGTGGGAATAGTCTTAGGTCTTCTCGTGTTCGTTTCCACCACAGTCACGGCTACGAAAGGTTATGCAGGGGCAGGGCTGAATCCAGCTAGGTGTTTGGGCCCAGCAATTGTTAGAGGGGGCCATCTTTGGAATGGGCATTGGGTTTTTTGGGTTGGACCAGCTATTGCCTGCATGGCATTCGCCGTGTACACGAGGATCATCCCACGCCACCTTGCACACACCATTGAATAAAAGCATACATGCAGAAATCTTTGTTTCATTTTACTTTTGGATATCAAATGTGATTAAGACTATCTTTCTGTAATGATCATTGATGTAATAAGATCACCATGCTTTAATTAGACTTGAGATCACCATGTCCATCCTATTATTATAATGCTATTTATTATCATGCTTGAGAGCAGTAAGAGGAACAAATCTCTAGGTTAGCAGCAGAACCATGTAAGAAATTAATTAACGACCGCTGCTATCCCGTAACAAACCTCCAGCAGCAGTTTTCCCAGTTGAGCCACGACTTGAACCATCAGAATTAGCTCTGATCCACCTTCATCAGCCCTCTCCCAGCTAGTTAAATGTCCGGCTCCGATATCCCTGCAGAAAAAGCTAACCATGGTCGCACCAGCTTGCTCAATATCAGCAACCTAAATCAGAAAAGAGTAACTGCGATATTTCATTTAAACGTAAACTTTTCTCTTCAACAGAAAACCAAAATACAACTATTAAGATTCATTTGGATCTTTAATTCCATCATCTTGCACCTTGTGGAAATATACCTCCATCTTGCTTTTTTTTTCCTGATTAAATAACGGAAGCTTTCTTCCTTGTCCATGATCATGTAGAAGTGAAGCGTGAATATGTTCATTTCAGTGGATTCAATAACGAAGCCCTCAAAATTTCAGCTGGAACATTCGATCGAGTCAGGGAAAAGACAGTATTTTTGCCATGTCGTTGCTGCCCATGAATTATTTTCATTAGAGGTATAATCTTATTTCTTCATCAATCGAGACTCATCAGTGCCCTAGAAATAAACTTGACCGACTTGCACTTTGTATGGAGCAGGACAATGTATACTCGTTATAGCTATTTCTTCCTGTTATGCTCACTTGTCATCCGCTGGAATTGTAGATGAAATCATTTCCGGCCTTAAATATCAGCTTGGACAAAAAGCCCAGTGTGTAACTGAAGTATTGCTGAAGAGCTGAAGGTTTTTGATCATGGAGACACACATCAGTTCATCGTAGGAAAAGGATAACAAAAGGGCAAACAGAATTTTTGTATATAGGCATTTGTTTTATATACAGGCATTTCTTACTCAACCTACAAGGCCACACCAGATATTCATACCACCTTCGCTCAATTTGGCAGTGGAATACATCATGTTGGAAAAATGAATATAAGCAAACAAAAACGTTATGATTATATTATTCCAGAAAACATAAATGTTATAATTACGATATTAAATCATATATTATATTTCAATATTCTCATTATGATCCCACGTGCTGGTTGGATTGGGCACCTGACATGACATTTTTAGAATCTTTTCCTCATACCTTCAAAACAATGCAATGAAAACAAGATGTGTTTATTTTATTTTTTATGTAAAAATTTATTAAATTTATATATATATATATATATATATATATATATATATATATATATATATATATATATGAGCATTTTAAGATAATTCACAATATAAAAAAATTGAAACAATATTTGATAAATTGGTTAAATACAAATTTTATTGAAATTCACTGTAAAACACCTCTAAAATATATTTTATACTCTTTATCCAAAATATGATAGTTTAAATCATTAAACTCAATGCAAATCTGGATTAAAAAAAAAAAAAAAAGTCTTCGACTGAAATGTTTTTTAACCGAGCTTGGAATTAATTATGATTTTTTTTTAATATGAGAAAATTTTATTTTAAGAAAAATATATTTTATTGATTTAGATAAAAAATAATAATTATTAGAGTCTTTTACAAAAAATATACGTCCTGATTTGAGTTTAAAATTTATTGTATAGATTATAAACTCTCTATAATTACATTATGTCTTTTAGGGTGGATTAGTTAGACATCGATATCTTAATAATGTGAAAAAGACTTCAGCAAAATAATAAATTATATTTAAATAAAAAAAATCAAGCAATTATGCTCCATGGATATGATATTCAATCAATTTCAGATTAAACGGATAGGAATTTGAAGTGCGATGCATATGTTTACCTTTTTTTTTTTCTTAGGGACTCTAAAGTTTTATCGTGTGTTTGATAATGCAATTTAACATGTTTTGTAAAATATTTTTGAAATTATTTTTTATAACAAACCATTAAATTAATATTGTTAAATATTTTTCAATGATTTTAATGTATTAATATAAAAAAACCATAAATGAAAAGTATCATTTTAATTTATTTATAATTAAAATTAATTTAAAAATATTTTGTACCACATTACTAAACAGGAGATTCACTTTTGTTTTCCCGTTTAAACCATCCACCCCAACTGTTATTCTCTTCCCATTTCCCCCTCTTTTGCACTCTAAATTTATAGCCAGAAACAAGCAATCGGGTTTTAAATAATTTCTTCTTTCAGCTGATTGCAATTACTATTTTAATACATGGAGAGCCAGAGTTTAAAGTTTAGAACATGCTCATTGAAGAAGGTTAAATTCCATATAGCTAGTTGTACGATTTAATATATTTTTTATTTACATTCATTAAGATCCATTATTCTCTTCCGAATTTTTTTTAAAAGAGATGAAAAACGTTCTTCCTTGACCTATATTATTTATCCTTGACCCCATTTATCTAACACATTATAATATTTGCTAGTGTGTGTGTGTGTGTGTATCAATATTGCCATGTGATTTGTCAGAATAAAAAATAAAGAAATGAGTGTGGTGGGATCAAGATATTTCCAAATTGTTCCGTCAATGGGAGAAATCATGTTTAATGGAAGTATAATTATATAGAACACGATCGGGATCCCATGTCAGGAGGGATCTCGATCATGCTTGGATCTGTGTAGATAGATATATACAGCGTATGATCTTGTGAACTGTGAGTAGTGGGTCAAAACAGAAGTGATTTTGAAAAATCAGCTAGCAATGGCAATAGCATGAGAAAAATATTAATCCTCAAGATTAGGAGACTGTATTGGCATATATAATGGATCTCAATTTAGATGTGACAAGGTGAAAGCGATCGTGACTTTATCAAAATTACTTACTGCTCATCTGGAATGACAGCAAAGCAATCATATACATACAGGCACCAGCAGCAAAATTGAAGTAAAACTTGAAATCAAGTGGTAGAGTAATTTATTTAGAATCCCTTGTCGCCTCGATTAACAAGGTTTGTGGCGATAGACAGTAGGAAAAGAAGGCTTATATATAGAAGATGCTGGAGAAAAACCTAGTTAGGGCTAACAAAATACAACGTTTTGCCGCTACACGAACGTAAGTGCCTTACTATTACTTTGCTTTTCTCTGAGTTTCTAATTTATAAGATCATCAAGTAGTGATCCTAGCAAATATACAAGGATTGTTTTGTCCATATAATTTTCCAGGGCAGAGGTAGCTAAGAACGAGAGAGAGGGATGGAGAAGCAAAAACCCACGGCACTGAGCGAGATATTGGGCTTGGAAGACCTTTTTTCTCCGGCGGTAATACATGCATACTTAATTGTCGTTCGCAACCTTGAAACTAGCCGATATTATTGTTGATTTTAGAAGCACAATATAAGTAGGTATCGACACTTTGAGGGTGTATGGGAAAGTTATTGTTGTAGCTTTTTAAAGTGTGTTTTGTGCCGAAATACATTAAAATGATGTTTTTTTATTTTTTAAAAATCATTTTTGATATCAACACATCAAAATGATCTAAAACATCATACCGTGGGTTTTTAAAATGCAAAAAATAAATAAATTGAAAAGCTGCAAAACACAGACGCTGCCGCTTGCCAAACAAGCTCTTTGTTGTTGATATCCATCTCAAGTTAAAATTTTATATAGAATTTAGATAAAATTATAAAATATAATTTATTTTATTTTTTAATATACTTTCTTAAATGAAAAACTTTTAAATTAAAAATTTACAGAGACTCATACCATATTGTCTTTGATTTTTATGAAATAGAATAGGGATGATTAGATTAGAATTTATGACCGCTGCGTCAACAAAATTCTAATATTTTATTAAAAAAACATCTCACCTAAATATTTAAATTATTAAATTAAAATCTATAATATAATTTATATTATTCATAATTCATACGTACGTTCGAAAGCCAGCAAATTTAACATGCAAAGGTTGCGTCTGCTCAGGTATGGAGAGCGTCGGTTGCAGAGCTCGTAGGCACAGCTGCTCTGGTTTTTACATTGGACACCATCGTTATTGCAACTATTCAGATGGAGACAAAAGTGCCAAATCTCATATTATCAATCCTTGCTGCCATCATCATCACAATTCTCATACTAGCAACCTTTCCCACTTCTGGTGGCCACATAAATCCTATCATCACCTTCGCTGCCTTCTTAACTCGCCTCATTTCCCTTTCAAGAGCTTTTATCTATATTTTAGCTCAATGTGCTGGTGGCATTTTTGGTGCCCTGGCACTGAAAGCTGTGGTAAACAGCGAAATTGAAAAAACCTTTTCACTAGGAGGCTGTACCCTCACAGTTGTTGCTCCAGGGCCACATGGGCCTACTGTGACGGGCCTAGAGACGAGCCAGGCCCTCTGGCTGGAGATAATTTGTGGGTTTGTGTTTCTTTTTGCTTCAGTGAGGATGGCCTTCGATCAACGCCAAGTGAAGGCTTTAGGACGAGTTAATGTTTTTATTATCATCGGAATAGTCGTGGGTCTTCTTGTGTACATTTCAACCACTGTCACGGCTACGAAAGGCTATGCTGGGGCTGGGCTGAACCCAGCGAGGTGTTTAGGGCCAGCAATTGTTAGAGGGGGGCATCTTTGGGATGGTCACTGGGTATTCTGGGTCGGGCCTGCTATTGCTTGTGTGGCATTCGCTCTCTACACAAAGCTAATCCCACATCAGCTTTCCTACACAATATAATGGACTAAAACTATGTTAAATAATACCTCAATGATATCGAAGAGGATGGGTATGTTCAGTTTGGAAAATTAAGTTCTGTCTATGTTTGTATCTGAATTGAATTGTAATAATGTACGTGTAGTTAATATGACAAAAAAACTATATATTGTTTCCCATTACAATGAGTCTATGATCATCACCAAGATGTAGAGTCGTCCTTAACTCTTACAGATCATTGATCAGGCCTAATTAACTGCTTGCATGGCTTCAAAATGATATATAGTAAGCATGTTCATAGCCACTAGATTGCTTAAAATCAACATAAATTTACACTTAAAACTGTACATGATTTGATGATTTGGATTATAACACCCTGCCAACACAATCAAAATCATAGATCATGGACTTCATATTCACTACAAGACTGCCAATATAAGGGATTAGCAAGAGAGACTAGTATATCAAGGAAGAACAAAGAACACCAAGTAGGGAAGGATTATCGTTGAAATATTTCTCGATGCCTTGACTCTCTATTCTATTTATATCTGCACACTCAAGTGGCTAGCACAGGGCGCGGCGCAACAAGACTCCTGATCAACCAGCTGGCCCTAATTAAACAAACATTTATTCGACCTTTTATTTTATTTTTATTATAAATACATTTTCCTCGATATGCATGCTTAAAACAATAACTTAGATTTTGTGATTCAATTTCTGTAACTAGGAAGATGGCGGCAAAAGTGTAGTGGAGGAAGCGAGGGGCTCATGGACAACAGTATTTGAAGAAATGGAGACGGGGTTGCACTCTAATTGCAACATTATGCTTCCCATGATTTCAGTCAACATCTTCTTAAACTCATCTTCTTTAACCAGTTTCCCATCATCCGCATTCATCATCTTGAACACTTCGCCTATAACCTCGTCCATCTGAAACATCGAAGTTCAAAGTAATTGGCATTTTAATCCTATTCGAGACCAGAGTAGCAAAGCTTAATTGTGAATTTTTTATGGATGGCTTTTAATTTGGTACCTCGTGGATTGCACCAAATGGAGGCAGGCCAGCTGACGGAGCGATCGCATCTAGTGCCACACGCAAATACTCCTTGGATATTTTCCCATTGCGATCTTTTGGAGCATTCTCCGTTGCTGTGTTTAGTGTCTGTCAAGCCCATAATGAATTGTAGAACTTAAATAGTTATGATAATCTTTCTCAATAAAATATGAAATGTTGATTAGTTAATGGAGAGGATGTATATGCAGTAAGATCCAGACCTTGTCCAATTCAAATTTGTTGCACAAGAGTCTCTTTATTCCACTTCCATCAAAGGTGTTTTCACAGTGTGCAACAATCACAGGCTGCTCTTTGAGATGTTGAGCCACACTCTCTGCCACTTTCTTGAACTCCACCAGGAATGTCTCTTGGGAAAGGGGCTTGCCATGATCTTGAACAGTACACGATTGTAAAGCTCGCTCCACAAGGTTGCTCATTACCTACAGATCACATGACAAAATAAGTCCACAATTTGTACATAAACCCCATATTAACTAATGTTACAGCATTGAATTTCATGGCATAAAATTCCATTACATACCCAAGAATCTGAAGACGGGGGCATCCCTTGATCAACTGTAAGCTGTTCCAAAACTTTGACAATGTGGTCATGGAGTGACGATCCATCAGGTGAATCTAACTGTGAAAACAAGAGCGCCATTTCTGCTTCATAATCTGGTCCATTAATGAACTCTAAGAGGTCTTCTCCATCAATACGGAGGATCACTATGGGGTCTCGCTTCAAACCAGAAGCCATGCCTAGAAGAATATCTGATAGAACTTCTTTGAACTCAGTCTTGCTCACTTTCTCTTGCTTGCCATGAGTGAATTCATTTAGAACCTACAATAACATGCATGCTTTTTTTTCTTAAAAAAAACTATGGATATATAGAGAGAAAGAGAGATGAATTTATTATTATTATTACAAGAGTTTTATAGTTTTTAAGAATTTGTTGCTGTAACATGCATGCTATTTGATGCACAGAAAGGTTTGATTGATCTCAGGGATCCAGTGAGATTACTTAGTGCAACCTTATTGCAAGTTTTTCCTGCTCGCAACTACTTCTCTAACCCTCCCTTTTGGATTAGAAAGAGACAAATCACAATTTACTGCGAAGATGGTCGTCCAAGCTAGACAGTTCTTGTTCTTGTGAGCATGAGATGATATTTTACTGCTCCCACATTTATCATGCGCTCAGTTACAGGTTAAAATATGATCTAGAGCCTCCATTCATGATTTCATCTGTAGCGCTGCTGGTTCCACAAATTACGATATTGCTAGGAGCAGCTGGTTCTACATTCCTATTTTTGGTCATGTTAATTTGTCCACACCTAGGAACTGCCTTTTTAAATTTAGGCAGCCGACAAATTCATCATGATAAAAAATCATACTAAGTCAATTTGTGAATCACTTGAATAAATATTAAATTAATATTTCAATGTTTTCTTGATATTTTATGTAATATATATATATATATATATTACAACTGACAGTAATTCAACCCTCCATTTTTTAACGGAGTGTTTGAGCTCTTTCGTTTTTTTCTCCCAATCAAGCAACGAAATTTCTGCTCTGTCACTTATGATTAATAATATTATATACACCAGCCCTAATGAGTTTTTCTTACTTGATTATCCTTAGGTTTGGAAGATTATGAAATGATTTAACTAACAGATCATTTTTTATTACCCATAGAAATCAATCTAATACGCACTAAAGAAAGGAAAATATTCATGTACGTGGTTTCCAAGACTTTCACCTCCAGATTCCTCCCCGACATGTAATGGAAAAACAATTATAGAAGTCAAGTGGGAAAAGTAAAGGCCAACCGAAAAGCTAACCCACAACACCGACTAAAATTGAAAATGAAACCGTTTAGGTGTTTCTTGAGGGAAGCGAGAGGTGGAAACTTGGTGATTTCGCTATCAAAACTTGAAAGCTGATTACATCATCAACGCTAAAAACAACGAATCCGGAAGATTTTTGGAGCAATCAACTTAATTTAAACTTACGGAAGAATGATGAAAGCGATGAGACATATTTAGGTTATTGTTGGAGTTAAAGTAGTTCAAGTGCAAATAAAAATATTACAACTTAAGACGTAATGAGGGGATGTAAAGTCAAATCACACGTAACACCCCCTTCTCCTCCATCGGATTCAAGGTAGCAAAATACAAAATTTTGATTAGTTCTATAATACTTCTTTATACATGTATAAATTTAAATTTGAGATCTTTTAAAGAGAGAATAAACCTATTCTACCTTGAATTTTACAGCCTTTTGCTGGCTATAAAACTCAAGGTACGTAGAACTAGGTTTTCAAAGCAGTGAAAACGTACGTGTTTTTCTTAGGGCATATCTGGATTGATTCTTGAACCATGTTGATGTAGCAAGATTGTGTCAGCTAGGATTAATTGTGTCCCTTAACCTCTTTAATAATAAAAAAAAAAGGGGGCAAAACTCATAAAATAAAACCTATGATCAAGTACTTGTGTCTATATTAAAAAAAAACAAGAGGTCGTTCGGAAAAGGATGAAAAAAATAGGGATCAAAGTGAAGAGAGCGATGAGATATTGGGGCATGCAGTATACTAACCTCGGTGTAGATATGATCGGAATCAGGAGATGAACCCTGAGCAGGCAAGCCTAGGGCAGCGCCAATATCAGCGACGGCAGGTTCAAGTTCTTTCAAAGAGAGCTTACCATCTCTATCCCTATCCAGCTCTTGGAACTTATGATCTACATAACTGCCAAGCACCTCTTCATTCCCAACCAACTCCATTATACCAGAACCATCTAGAACCTGTCCATTTCCTCCACTTGTATTCATTTTTTCTGTGCTCGCGCTACTGCTACCCTCAGCTCTCTTCTCCATTAACTCTTCCAACCTTTTTCCTTTCTTTTCTGCCTTTCCCGTGAGTTCTTCGGCTTTGTTTTTCCGTGTGTATCTCGTGAATCACACGAGCTAAAGTGAAGGTTTGCTCTAGGTGAGTCTCCCTTTGCGGCTTTCTCTGCTTCTCGGGTCCTTAGCTTTTAAATATGTGAGAGGAAGGGATCATCGCAGTGGTTTTTCTGCTTTTCGAGAGTGTGGCTCATATACGGCACGTTAGCTTTTTTCCTTCTGAAGAAGCATTTTCTAGTTTTACACCGTCGGCCCAAAAAAGAATTAAGAGAACTTAATAGTAAAATACCAGCAGGCGCTGAAAATATTAACCTTTATTACTATTTTCTTTTTAAAATATACAAACAGAAGCTAGGAATTAAATTGAAATAAAAAAATAAACACAAATGAGCTCTATCTCACTTAATAACTTTTTATAGAACGTTGTATTCGAGGAGCATGACAAGTCTCTTATAATTAACGATAACAAAATCCCGTTAAAGCTTAATCTGTCGGCTTAAACACATTTGGAGATAGAGCCAAACAGGCCCTTAAACCAAGACTCTGGCTGGTGACCACTGTCCCTTTACGTGATAGGACACGTGGGGCGGTTAGGGAGCCTCAAAAATAAAAAAAGGTTAGATAGCAGACCCACCAAACACCTACAATTAGTCTGTGCCTCTCACTGTCCTTGGTTACACTTTGGTAGGCCGGTCCTCGCTAGAGCTGGACTTGCCAGCCTAATCGGCTCCACGTCTAAGTTTGTTATCTTAATTTTCACCTAACCTGATATTCTATCATGCTGAGATAAATTTTCTATGTTTTATAGCTGCGGGACCCGATCATTAGTCACTGGGTTAATCCATCAGATAAAATTTATGTTTTTGTTGTTAAAATTATAATGTTTTGTTTATTTTTTCCTCTTGATATTAGCTTTGTCAAGACTTGGTAAATTATAATGTTTCATTGTGTAATTAATGCATTTGTTTTCAGTTGAGCTAGAAAGATATTTCGAGCTATGTTCTGAATCTAAACTCGTTTAGGATATGACTTGTTGGGATAGATTGCGTATAATATTTATGATATCTTTAGCTAAAATCCTTTTTTATTATTATTAATCATGGGTTAATCATATTGAGATTAGACAATATATGGGGTTTTTTCCAGTGGTTTTGAAGTTTGAACCATGATAATTGGGCTGGGAAATTGTTTAGTCATACTTTTTTTTGTATTTTTAGATTCATTTTTTTCCAATGTTAAAGATTTTACATACTTAGTACTGGTTTAAAAGTTTGATTTAAATTGTTTTTGAAAGTATTTTTTGTTTAAAAATATATTAAAATGATATATATTTTTTTTAATTTTAAAAATTATTATTTATATCACCACATGAAAATAATATAAAAATATTATTTAATTTAATTTAAACTAAGAAAATAAAAAAAAATATTTTTATTTTTTAGCATTTTGAGATTTGGGACCTCAATTTTTTAGCACAGTGTCACATAACCTATTATATGCCATGCTGACCAAGTTTTATACACGAGGAGGGAGTATAATAAACCAACCTCTCAAATTTGACAATAATTATGCAACTGAAGTCTGTAAAGTCATCAAAATGGCCCCAGCATAGACATAATCAATTAATCATGTGGTTTAGCATTTTGAGATATGGGGACATCAATGTTTAGCCTTGTGCCGCCGTGCCTAAGTCTATTTATCTGCCAGGATAGAATGAGATAAACGGGCACACAGTGCTCAATCGATGACGAAATTATACCAGCGGTCGCTATAATAGACATGCCACAGCTAGGTGCCCTCATGTTCAAGATAATGGATATTGAATCGAGACATGATTACTGTCCATTTCTCTGGTGCTGCATCAGCACTCTCATTTCTTCAGGAAAAGTTGAATAACAGGGAATGTTACGCCTAGAATCAGCACCAGGACCATGTTGATTCCTTGGCCTTTTAACTTTGGACTTTCGGCTGCACTGATATGTCCCAAACTCCCAATGGGAGCAGACAGCGACCTGATAAGTTGCATGGCTCGTCATAGGGCAATTTTATCAACTCTGGTATATAATTTGTGCGGAGTTAGCAGGTTTGTAAGGCATCCAGTTGATTACAAGATACCTGGCATAAAGTCCTGAGCCTTGAGTATTTATAACATGTGTTGGCAATTGCAATGCATAGCCATTTAACGAGTCCAAAAGAACTGCCCTAGATCCAGTAGACCTGAGCAAGGGCTTAAATTAATCCGAGTTGCAAGAAAACTGATCAGTGCCTTATTTTATCATAGATTTTAACTAAAATCAGAACATGGGCGAGGAATTTGCAATCTTACTGATATCTCTTGTGCAG
This sequence comes from Salix dunnii, assembly GCA_015731905.1. Taxonomy (NCBI): domain Eukaryota; kingdom Viridiplantae; phylum Streptophyta; class Magnoliopsida; order Malpighiales; family Salicaceae; genus Salix; species Salix dunnii. The sequence continues at coordinate 8,620,211 of CM027667.1, read as the reverse complement.
AAATTAGAAGTTGTCATGGTCTTAATTTCGTGCATTAATAGTCACGTGATTGCAAGTTTCCTGCCAAGGCATTACACCAGATGCTGCCATACTCACCTCAAACTTAACTTGGTCTACATTTCTCCTAGCATATTCCTATCTACTGTGATAATTTAATGTTAATTTTTACATATGATTTAGGAAGTGGGAAGAGATGATGCTATCAACGGTTTGCTGCAGCTCAGGATCCAGCATTACATGAAGGTAAGAAACTAGGAATTTGATGGGGTTTGTGGGCGCTGGAACAATTTCCATCTTCCATGTTTTAGCTGGACAGATTTCTTTGAAACGATTTCTCGCTGGGGGGAATCTGAAACTCCATTCTCAAAGGATGGAATTGGTTGACTTGCCTTTCTTCCATCTCGCTTGCTCATGTGACTTCTGGGACAAAGAAGCACCTACTAAATGAAGGTAAATGATCAGATTCTTTGTGGGCTGCTTTTTATATACTCTCTACTAGAACCTGATGCATGATCAGGCTCTCCAGTTTTAGCATTTGGCTCTTCTTGCATTATCAGACCAGAATTAAGCAGGCAGAATCAAGGATATACTACAAAATCTCCAACCTGATTAAACTTGCTTAAGATTACCTGATTAGAATGAGGTAGTGATGCTGATTGAGAAGAAACCATACTGCAGAATTTCAAAAAAACTGTCTTGTCCATAAGCTGCAGCCTTCTGCCAATAAATAAGGGCAATCTCCTCAGCCTTCACCTCTACCCCGACAAATCACGATCAATCTCAGTCTCGTGTTTTATCACAAAAGCCGGGAAAATCAGTCATAAACGTATTATGTGCCATGAAGCAGTCAAAACAAGAAAGCAATCGACAGGGATAACTAATAAAAATATAGATAACCAACCGGAAGCTGCTGCTTTACAGATTTAGACGACTATACTTCTTTTTTTCCGTATGGCAAAGAGATATATATATAAAGTGCCAGCTTTGCATCACTGTACATTGCTAGCCTTCCATGACAGGAAAAACCAGAACCATAGACATAAACAGAGCACCATTAAATTTAATTCAAAAAACCGTAAGCTAAGTTTCAAGATATCATACCAAGAGATTAGATGATCTCCTACTCTCTCACAAACTGCAAGCATTGCAACTAAAATCCAACAAAAATTTGCAAGAACCTATCAGAACTGTAATTAATTTCTTAAAAACATTAGATTTTTTGCATTGAAGTGTGAAAATGCATACCAGTACCGGCACCAAAACAGGAGTTGCTCAATGTCTGTTCTGCTCTTCCCCGCTATTTTAAAACACCCATGATAGAATAATATAAATTATATTTTAAAATTTATTTATTAGTTTAAATTTTTAAATGAGATAGTTTTTTAATATGGTATCAGAGTTTTATTGACCCAACGGTCACGAGTTTGAGAGTTTGAATTTCACAACTTCCATTTTACTTAATAAAAATCAAGTATAAGGTAATGTAAGCTTATGCAAGTTTTAAACTCAAAAGGTTTTCACTTGAGGGAATATATTAAAGAATAATATAAATTATATTATAGAGATTCATCTATAATCTTAAATTTTTAGATAAAATAATTACTTGTGAAAACATAAAGAAGAATCATAGAAATGCTATATGCTTAACATGCAATCGTATGGACTTTGTCACACAATCCAAAGCATGAAAAAACTATAAATAAAATCAGTAGATAAACAGAAGAAATACCTCGCTACCATTAAAAAGAAATCGAAAGAGAGAAAAACGGTCGAATTTCCGTCGCATGTCAAATACAGCACAGTAACTCCCTTTCCTTCTTCGATTATCAAGATACTAGAAGTCTAACATTATCGCCACCATTGGTTCATATAATTATTATGTTCAGTGCCGAAGCTTGATTTTTTAAAAAGAAAGCTGAATTAAGTCAATATATATATATATATATATATATATATATATATATATATATATATATATATATGTCAATATACATATAAATGCTTTTAAATTCCACAGCATTAAATTTTAGGATAATAAATGTGATAAAATTAGCAACAAAATTTGAACTAAATTATATCATAAATAAGCAAAAAAAAAAAAAAAAAGGCACTTCACTTGAATGGGATCAAAAAATAAGAAGAGACAAAAAAAAATCAATTTTCTTATATATATAGGTTAACCAGTCCATTCACTCGATAGAAAAGCCGGAAGCTCCACTGGGTCCAGAACTGGAAAGGGGGGGATCGAGACAAAAATAAAATAAATAAAGCCCAATCCATAAGCATTGAAAAACAATCCAGTGCCATAACGCCACGTAAGCAACAACATCCAAATGCCCGTTGACCAAGAATTAATTTAAGTTTATTAATTAAAATTTTAAAATAAATTAATGACACATGCCAAGTTGTTAATTTAATATGAATGGAGAGTTGTCTTTCGAAATCTACGGTACAGATGTTTTGATTTACAAAGGTGCAATTCTACAAATATATTGATCTTAAAAGTGTTATTTTGTTTATAAATATCAGTTTGATATTAATATAATTTATTTTAGAAAACAATCTTCTTCTCTCTCTCATTTTTCTATACAAATTCTCTATTTACATTTATTAAAAACAAAACATAATATTTTAATAAATTAATAAAAGTGGTTGTCTATAAATTTAAAGTTTTGTTGTGTTCTGAAGGCAGTTATCTTTCATATATATTCAAGAAACATGATATAATGATAAAAAATTTAAAATTTATATAATAAATTTCAAGTTTGAATCAGAATGTGTATCTTTTATAAAAACCTAGTACAATCGAGATATTATTCGTTTACTTAAACCCACAAAATACAATTTCTCTAATCCATTTTTTTTTTATCTTCTGCAAGCTTATTAAAGTGTTAAGTTTTAACCATACAACAAATGTAACGGGAGCAATTAATACCTTCAAAATAGCAATCTTCATGCCTCGAAACATGTTTGTACACTCACTTATTTTACATACAATCTAAATTTGAGCTCAAGAAAAGGTGTTTTTTGTTGAGAAAAATTAGATAGAGTTGAAACAAAGAGGTGCGTGCAGAATCACGTTTATGATATGCATTGAGATACCTTGTCAATATTTTCCTATGCTTGATGCATTGTTTATTATCCATCCCCTGGCTAGCTACTGCAATACGAAACTCTACATCTATCCTGTCATTCATTGATAAATTTCTGAGAAGCAGGAGTTTCATATATTTTTTCAATTATATATGATTTAACCAGAGAAATTATATATAAGAATTATAAAAAAAAAACAATTAAGATATTATACATAAAAGTTAAGATATTAAGAAATTATATATAATACATCATTTCAAAGGCAAAACCGAAAAAAATATTGACAAAAAACCTGTGCAGGAGCCTGTTTCTATTAAGATTCTATTGTACAAGAAGATGAACTAACTAAGATAAGCAAAGAATGCCCTGTCAAAACTGTTGAGAACATCTTCATTTCATTCCTGGTTCTGTTCACGAGTCGTGTAGCCGACAAGCGAGATCAACGAAGGCATCTTCTCTGCAAGGAATTGTAAGACCACCCATTGGATGATTGAAGCCAAATTCTTCCTCGGCTCGATTAAGCAAGGTCAGGAAAGAAGGATGATTGATATATGAAATCGGAACAACAAATCGCTTCTTTTGGAGTTCTCCAACGTACACTGCAACGTGCCCTTTCGGAACATTTGAGTGATTTCTACCAAGAAGAGACTGGTGTTTGAGAATTTTCTTGGCACCATGAGCCACAGAAGGAAAACTAAGGATACCCATGTCAGGAAATGAATGATTTGAATAGAATTGGTTTCTGGTAGAGGAAGGGCAGAGTTTGTAGGTGGAGTGAGTACCTTGAGAGTTTGAGGGTCATCTAGTGAAGTAGTCAAGCTTTCATGGAGATGAGAAACGAGTACATGTATTTCTTCCGAAAGGGACGCATCACACATCACTTGGCTGGTGGCTTTATTAAGCTCGATAAGGATAAGCTCAGCAGCGTCTTTTGAGTTTCTCTTTCTTATTTATCCACAGACACCACTTGATTCTTGGAGACCTAATCGAGACCGCCATCTTGGTCCAAACCTGGCGTCAGTCGCTATTAATTCTTCAAAACAGGCGGCCGTATACTGGTATATTTATGCGCATCTAATACCACTATGACTCTTATTCTCGAAGTAAAAGAGTCACTCACCCATGTAAGTCCAGAAATTGCCCACCTTTTCGAGTTTTCTTGAATATGCTAATGATGTCATCTCAATGTAAATATTTCTATGATTGAGGCCAAGGTGAAATGACCGAAATTGAGGGGACGCAAATGAAAAACGGGCCGGGTTATTATTAACTTCAAGCACTTACATCCTTTCTTGTCGAGCAGATAGGTTCTTGATCAGTTACTATGGGACCTAACTCAACGACCAATTCATGTGCTTTGGTCAAGAAATTAACCAAAAACACTCCAGACCCATCCAAAAAAACCAGTGGCACCCACCGGAAACTGGATAGTTCGGATGGGAATGTAGAAAGTACTGAATTGCGGTTTGAACTTGACCTTTAATTGAACTAATTGATTTGAATTTGAGGGTTATTAATGCTTTTTATTTCAAAATATATCTCACAAATAACATTATTATCACATGATTAAATAGAGCTGGTTTCATCTTATAATTTGTAATGAATATCACTCCTGTTTTGAGAAAGGAATCAAGAACTCAACTCTATTAGACTAAGATTAATTGCCTATTCCCTATCTTTAATCTAAGTCCAAAAAACAAAATAAAAGTTAAAAAAGAACGGACGCTTTTGTTTTTTAAATTTAATTAATCAGCCAAATCTGGCTAGTTCTCTATTCTCTAACCACTTAAATTTGAAAACACAACAAATTAATATGTAACCTAAAATCCCTGGAGTTCTCTGAGTTGACTGCCCTTTTCATCTCCACGTATTTAGTGTAATTATCAAAACCGAAAATTACACCTTTTCATCTATCTGTTTTTTTAGGGTAGGTAATGTGAATTCCATATCTGAAGGATCCTATGTATTTCTTCATGTAAAAGTTCTAAATGATATGGTCCAGACATCGCGAGGTATATCCTATGCTATATCACTACTTTTGTAGGGCAAAGATTTGCAGTTGTATCGACCGACAAATTAAGGAAATCTCCCTTTCCATGCATGTGCTATTTATAACCACCTTACTAAATATATATTCACACTGAATCCTTGCTTTTCAATTCACTTTTTCATCGTGATGATTTGGTGTTTGTTTAAAGAACAAGAACAGCACAAGACTGTGCATGGGTAGTTATGGGCGCTGGCCATGAACAACGTAAGGCCAATGTCTAAGGTCCCATGCTGTCATGATGAAAAAGAGCAAGGATATCATGAGGGATTAAGAGTTTAAAACATGAATCCAGGGAATTGAACTTGTCTAGAAATTAAGCACATGAACATCAACGGTCTTATAGGAAGTAATCGCCTTTTAGTTGTAGATCATTTCCACTCTTTCCATGATCTAAAACCAAATTAACCATTAAATAGAAAATCTCAAGTCGTAATTGTAATATGACTGAAATGTACTGAAATACCTTTAGTGACATAGATGACTTTGTGAATATCAAGGTTTTAATGATATATATATACACCCCCTAACAATGTCCAAGTAAAGAGGAAAAGGCATTCGATGTTACCTATGAAATTAATTTGATCACATCAAGCAAGATTTTTCACTGATAAATTTAATGATGGAAATTATTTAATAGTGATTGAAGATTATTGAACTGTCACCCCCCCCCCCCCCCCCACTGATAGTTGGATATTGGATTCTATACGTGTATTAATTACTTTTGTATTCTAAAAAGGAATATTTTGATGAGTTCCAAGGTAAAAGGCTGGCATAGTGCCTCTTGTTGGTGTGTGGATCTTGGAATGATGAAAATCTAAATACTTGATGAGCTCAAGGCTGATGATTCTGTCATCCAACGAGTGTGATTTTTTCAGAAGTGATTAAGGGAAATTTTTTTTGATAAATAGATAGCATTAGCTGTAAAGATATGTTCTAATAGTTAATTTAATCAAGCAGATTGCGCTGTTATTTATTTAAACCAAAAGGTGTTTACGTATAAACCAGCATGAAAGTTATAATTAAGACCATATCTCAGGCCGGGGAATAATACATAACCGTGGCTCTTAATGTTCTTTGTAATCATTAATCAATCTCAATAATTACTCTATTGAGTACTTATCACCTGCATGTGTGCTGTCCAATTACTTTGTTTAAATAATCACTCGTAATTCATCATTGGTTACACAGTGCCCTTAATTTCGTGTGAAATTCTGCTGTTAGTTCCTTGAAGTGTTGCTTAAATAAGAGTCCTCTCTCTAGATTTTACCAATAATTAAGAGGAAAAAACATAACTAGTCACGAAGAAAGGAGAATTATCGAGCTAGGAACTTGATTTTCATCGATGCATCACGAAGACATTCCTTAAAAATACTTCTATACATGGATCAAGACAGCTATTCTACTAGAGAGAGAAATACATAGACAAAGACAAAATCGTAAAAGATTGTCTCTTCTTCCTTTTGAATTCATGATGAGGCTTGCAGTCTAGAGGCAAGCTTGATGAAGGCATCTTCTCTGCATGGAATCGTAAGACCTCCCATTGGAGGATTGAAGCCAAACTCTTCCTCAGCTCGGTTAAGCAGAACTCGAAAAGAAGGATGGCTCAAGTATGATATTGGTACCACAAACCTCTTCTTCTGCATTTCTCCAACATATACAGCTACATGTCCTTTCGGTACATCAAGCTGATCTCTACCATGAAGAGATTTCCCTTTGATTACATGTTTGGCACTGATAATCATGAATGGTAAACGAATACCCATGTTTGATTTTAAGCTAGAGTGAGAAACTAGATGGTTTGAAAGATGTTTTTTTGGTGCAAGTTGTGCAGGTCTTGTGGAGTTGGAAGGCTGGGTTTGAGTCTGTATATATAGGTTTTTTGAAGAGTGGACTGCCATTCTTTTCCAGAGCAGGCGCAGCTGGGTGCATGTTCAGCCTATTGGTGTTTTGCTATTTTGTTTTTCATCAGAGGGGACCCATCGCAGCAAAGGTTCACATGGCTTAGCAGAAGGCTATTAATGTTTTATAAAACAGGGGGCCGTACACTGGTAAAAGCCAAGGGCAACATTTTCGACTTGTCAAAAAACAATTGGGTCATGAATAGTTTTATGATAAGATCAAAGGACTCGCAAGCAGGTCCTGCAAGGAAATACGAGTAGTAAGCAGTAGATATCGCACGCGGTGTCCATGAAAAACATATTTTAGGGTTTAATGGATCCTTGAGAGAGGGTTGCTGCGGGTGAAGGGAGGGCGCGCGGTGTTGGTGCTGTTGTTTCAACTAAAATAAAGAAGAATGAGGGAGGGGCTTTCACAGTTCTTCCTTTATTTTTGGCTTCAAAATAATAATGTAGGAAGCAAAGTCATTCTGGGCAACAACTTCAAGGTATTTACACTGAATTAGTGTGAGCTGAAGGCAGAAAACATGATATTTGGTAATGATTTCACCACTGAAATATGACCTCGATGGAAAAGTTTGATCTCCTATCAATGATGCAGTGGTAGTTCTACAAAGTAGCTAGGTCACCAGAGAATTGTGATGAATCGCTTGAGATAACTTGGGGGAAAATAAATTAAAAATAAGGAAGTCTATCTTTCTCATCAGGCTGTTCAATCAATGCCGCTTTATATGAGGCAAATTGAAGCTGCACGTTTGTGCCAGTTCTCTGAGGCACTCGTTCGTAAGCACATGGACAGCGACTGACCACTCTAATAATTTTGTATATTTAACTCATTACCTCTTTGTTTTTTACAAGGAAATCAATCATTTTTTAAAGGGTTGAGTAAGCTGTAATTTTTTTGCCAATCATTTGTTGGATGGAGGAGCCAATCAGTGGAGCCGCACTGACATCAAGAACATGCCCATATTAAAAGGCAACGGGAAGATTTTTGTTTTAAAAAAAACAGTGGGGTGTATACTACTGTATTTAGATATATTATCAATGGAGGACCCTACATATCCATGTTATCCTCGTGGCATTTTAGAACCATCCAATTTCTGTAATGTAAGGACAAGGTACTAGTTGCTACACCATGGCAACATCGATAATTGCTGAATTATTTATTTTTTCTCTATTTAATTTTATTATTATTATCATTATTTATGTTTCTCGAACCTATAAAGGTCACTAGAGAAGAATAAACAGCTCTAACATTGAAGAATATGTTGGATTCTTTCTCTTTTTTCATGAAATTTAATTAAACATGGGTACCAATCGATTGAAGGGGGTGTTTCTTCTAGTTAAGAACAAAATTCGAAGAACGTCTACGCTGAATCATCACCCAATCCCACATAAAAGGCTAGACGTGCCGAAAGGCCATTTTGCAATTTATGTCGGGGAGGAGGAGAAGGAAAGGAAGCGATTTGTGGTCCCGATTTCTCACTTGAAGCACCCTTTGTTTCAAATCTTGCTGCTTAAAGCTGAAGAAGAGTTTGGTTTTGATCATCCAATGGGTGGCCTTACCATTCCATTCGCCGAAGATGACTTCATTGTTCTCGCTTCACACTTGATCAATGGCTGATGATGAGCTAGCTAGCAAGAGCCATGTTTATATATATATATATATATATATATAGAATGAATGATGTTTAGATAGTCTCATCATTTGTACCTTCCTTTGTGCAGATAAAAATAAAATGATTTTTATTTTTCGATTGGATAACATTTGTTTTATGTAAATAATAATAAAAATTTAAGATCTATGTTAAGGAATCATCTCACCTAAAAGCTCAAGTTTGTAAGTGAGGCCCCAGAATATGATTTATATTATTCTCTAACACACCCCCTCAAGTGAAAGCTCTTTGGGCTTGAAACTTGCACAGACCCACATTACCTTGTGCTTAATTTTTATTAAATAGAATGGAGGTGGTGAGATTTAAACTCGTGACCTTTAGGTCAACAAGGCTCTGATACCATGTTAAGGAACCATCTCACCTAAAAACTCAAGCTTGTAAGTGAGGCCCCAGAATATTATTTATATTATTCTCTAACAATCTATATAGCAAATATTAAATTTGAGTGAAGACATGTATCTTTTATGAGACTTTAAGATAACTATGATTTTACTCGTTTACCTAGATTTATAAAATATTTTTTCTAAAAAATAGAGTTTTCTTAAATCCAAAAAAAAATATTTTTTTACTTTTTGGGGAGATCGAGATCCCATGAACGAGAAATGGTTGCCAATTATGCTCATTTTCCAAGTTGCGTCGGGTTCGACGGTGTTGTGGACAACTGTTTCCAGGCTGCTTCAGCTGCGCGCAGTAAAACAAATAGGCCACATTAACAAAGAATTCACATGTTATTTTCCGGTTCAGCAAATGATTGATCCGATAATGGCACTCAAACTAACGGAGTATTTGCATGAAAGAATACAATCCTTAACCAATTATAAGCTAAAGAACAAAATCAGAGAAAATGTTAATCTGGTTTATGATTCTAGTTGATGAACCGGGTCGGTTTGGTAATTTCCTCCAAAAAAAAATAACAATCCCAAGTTATTCATCACTAAAATTGATGTATTTCTTTCATCTTTATGCATATTACTGGCTTAAATAACGAAGGGTCATCTGGGCCATTGGCCCAGTAGTCAATCCTTAGGCTCGAGCTTCCCTGCACTAATTAAGGCCTGGTCCGTATAGCTGGACGACGAGCATGGCATCAAATTAGCCACCTGAACTGACTACATCTGATGGATTATTTTTCATTTTCCCTGGAATATAATATTAATACTATTAGATAAGTTTTTTTATTTGGTGAAAAAGATATTTTTAAATTAAAAATATATATATAACAGTAAATAAATTTCAGGCATTAATAAAAAGTGACCCTTATCTGATTAAGGAATATCTTAATTATACTAGACTCACTGTTATATCAGAAAAACCTCTCTTTCTTTTATTTTTCTACTCTTTTGCTATTTTCTTATTGGCCAAAAATTAATTAAGTCTCGAGTATTATTTAGAAGAAAAAAAATAATGGATATATGCTTTTGTGTCCGTTAAAGACCATTTACTTGATATTTTGAAGAGAAAAAAAAGAGTATAATTTAAAATAAAATAAAATTAAAAAAAATAATTTTTTCAAAAAAATATTTTTAAAATAATGTATCATCATGGAAAGAAAACATATCCGTAAGAAGCAAATAATGGTTTGAGGCTTTTGATTGAAAAGAGTATGCATGTCTCTAGAACAAAGCTGTCAAGAAATTGATCCACAATAGATTTGTGCTCTTGAAGCAGATTACTAGAAGAAGAATCAAGAAGGGAGGAGCTGAGGGATGGAAATCGCAGAAATGGAAGCGATTTACGATTACTAGTTTTTTTCAACAATGGCGTGGACGCGCGTGTACATCCCTCTTCTGGCTAGGCAGTGGGTCTCCGCTTTGCTCTATTCACTTATAAGATCCGAATCATACCTTCCCGTTATTTTTAAAATTATTTTTTTATTTAAAAATAGATTAAATTAATATTTTATTTATTTTTTAAAATATTATTTTTAACATCAATAAAAAAAATATAAAAAAATATTTAAAAAAACACATTTGAAATGTTGTACTAAACATTATGATATTATTTTAAATAGAAAAATATATTCAACCACCTTAAACTTGATTGATATTATGTTTTAAAAATATTTTTTTAAAAATATTTTTTTAAAAATATTATTTTATTTTACTTTTTATTTAAAAATAGTTTTTTTATAAAATAATAAAAATATTATTTTAATATATTTTTAAATAATTAAAAAACGAATTTAAAACAAACATTAAAAAGTTATTTGGCAGCGCGGTCACACTGGAGATTGAAAGAGAAAAAAAAGATTGTTTAAACGTTTGGTAACGCTAAAAAGTTAAAAAAGTGGAGTGAATACAACCTTAAAAATTTGCTAAAACTAAGTTATGTGAAAAGCAGCTAGTCACGCGATGCTGTTTATCTTCACTTTCCTCTCTCTCAAATGTACAAAATTGTTGCAAAAGAAATGATATTTATACATTCTACACTATTTATTTATTTATTTATTTATCTGTCAAAGTTGGTGTGCCCTGTGAACAACATTTGAAATCTTCTTCTCCGATCAAGAACTGCAATTTGAAGCACAACATTGTGTTGCTTGTTTGTTCTTGTATATTTCTCTTTTCTTTGAACAGATTTATTTTGCTTCCATGGTTGACAACGATATACTAAAAAAAAATAGAATTATTTTTAATATTATCACATTAAAACAATTTAAAAATATCAAAAAAATTAAATAAGATATTATGAAATTTTAATTATTAATACTATATATATATATGTGTGTGTATCTATGTTCTTTAATTTTACAAGTTAAAAACAATATAAAAAATTCAATAATCAAATATTTTAAAATTTATTTTAAATCATGACTAAATTATTTTTTATAAAATTATTTTTTGAAAACCTTTACCTTAAAAATAAAATACAGTGTAAACCCTAAACCCAAGGACAAATAGCAGGAGAACGGCTAGGTTCGTTTCACATGGTTTGTTTTCTTTGTTTCCAGAGACAGCATGCCCTGCTAAGGACAAAAGAGAGCCGCAACCTGGCAATATTTATATACGGACACAAATGGTCTTGTAATGGAACAAATAAAGCTATCATGAAGTACCTACGTAGGGTATTTCGAGTGACTTTAGCCCCCGTCATTAATGTCCAAAAATGTGATCTCGAAACTAGAGATTAATTGAAATATTTTCCAACTAAAAGAATATTTGAAATATATGATGATGGATTATACAGAAATTAAAAACATAGAGTAAGATAACTATACAAGTATAAGAAGACAAGGATTAATTGTTTCATAGCTATTTCCAGGTTGAGGCTGATTGAATTCTAATCAATGCGTGCACGAATAATCAACGTAGCCACGTAGGCTAATTAATCAATGACTCATTCATTGCCCGAGTGGCATGATTTCAGTATATGAAAAGATAATTAAATGTTAAAAAGAAATAATAATTGTTAGATGCCGATTTAATTTCATGATGGATTTACAATAAGGGATTTAAATATTTTATTTTTTGAAATTAAGAGGTCAACATATATTGTACATGCATGAATGCCCTTTTCTTTTCTCATAAAACACTTCTATTGTTTATGTCAATTCCACTCCATTAAAATTATGTTACGTGATGGCTTTCGATTGGAATTTTCTATTTTGAGGAAATGAGGGGCGATATGCGAGTGGATTTTTTAGATTATGATTGAAATTATTTTTTATTTATAAATGTATTAAAATGATATTTTTTATTATTTTAAAAATATTTTTGATATTAGCATTAAAAAAACACAAAAAATTTAATTTAAAATAAAAAAAATAAAAAAAATATTTTTTTATATTAACATATAAAATGATCTCAAACCACATAAAATAAATCTTTTTTAAAATGCAATATCAAACAAGTATATGAACTGTGTGCCCTAAGTTCTTATCCAAATTCAAGCTAGAGATAGATAAATCTCTAAAAAAAATCGGTAGAGAAGATGATAGTAAAGGCTCAATACATGGTATTGTATGTTTCTCTATCCCATTACTTGCACCAATGATGGATTGCCTATCCTAATTGACACATGCAAGTGTCTGTGTATGAAAATGACCTCCCAAGTTTAGGACTATGCTTGTATTTTTTATATTAGAGGATGTTTGAGAGTGTTTATGAAAAAAAATTAATTTTTTTGGTGTTTTTAAATTATTTTAATGTGTTGATATCAAAAATAATTTTTTAAAAATAAAAAAATATTATTTTGATATATTTCTAAACAAAAAATTCTTTAAAAAACAATCACAATTACGCTCCCAAACAAGCATTTAAAATTGAAAAACTTGCTTATAATTTTAGAATTTATTTTCTTGTCCAAGGTTAATTGTTTCAATACAGTTCTATTTACTGGAATTAAATAAAATATCTCGTAGTAGAAACATCTTCGTATTCTTATCAAATTAGTTTAGTGAAGTTAAATCTAAAAGAAAATTAAGATCTCTCTCTCTATCTATCTATCTATCTATATATATATATATATATTAAAGAGAAAATAGTTACCAGCTTTCGATAATAACTGTGTAAAGCAGCTACAACTGCTTCACACTTCTTCCATCCACGGGTTTAGTAAAAGGTTACAAAGGATACTATATTAAAAAAAAAAAAACCTATTTGATATTGTCGTAATAATTATTTTTTAATTTTTTGTTGATTGATAATATATTTTTTATTTTTTAAACTTATTTTATAATACTATCACATCAAAATCATATTAAAAAACATAAAAAAACACATTTTTTTACACAAAAACAAATGGTGCAGATAAATAGAGTTTAGTCTACGAGCTTCGAAAACGAACTGATGATGACCCAGACCTATCAAGAAACCATTAAAATACTTACCCATTTAAAAGAAATTAGCTGCAAGAGGCACGTAAACCTTAAAATTATACCTTTTAATTATATGTTTTAGAACATTATTAAAGTTGTTTTTGAAAATAATTTTTATTTAAAAATATATTAAAATAATATTTTTATATTTTAAAATTATTTTTAATATTAGAATATCAAAATGATTTCAAACCATCGTAAAAAATATTAATCTAAAATAAAAATTTTAATTTGTTTTAAAATAGCTTTTAAAATAAATCGTTTCGCCTAATACGTCCAGAAAAAACCAGATGAGAATAAATGGGCGTCCTGAAAAATCGGGAGAGAGAACAAAGCTAGCTATGACATAAAGAGGATGCAAGGACATGGAGTGATGGTTATTTCTTTGACTTCCACGTAGAGAGAAAATGACAAGCCGGCTCAATATACATGGTATCTCGCGAGTCGTGATCACTTGTCCAAAATGTCGGAGTAGCCAGCCCACCTGCGATAAATATCGTGGGGGCAATGCTCTCCATTTCCTGTTTAGTACTGTGTTTTGAAGATTTTTTATTTGTTTTTTTGTTCAAGTTATTTTTTAAAAATAATCACTTTAAACATAATTAATAAAATGCTCTCAATTTCCTGTTTAGTACTGTGTTTTGAAGATTTTTTTATTTGTTTTTTTGTTCAAGTTATTTTTTAAAAATAATCACTTTAAACATAATTAATAAAATGCTCTCAATTTCCTGTTTAGTACTGTGTTTTGAAGATTTTTTTATTTGTTTTTTTGTTTAAATTAATTTTTTATATTATTTTTTAAAAATAATTAAGAAATAAATAATACTTTTAAAAAATAAAAAAAAATATTATTTTAAGAAATAAAAAATATTATTTTAATATATTTTTCAACAATAATCACTTTAAAAGGCAACTTTAATTATATTTGTAAACAATCTTTGAGCAATTAATCATAATTTCTTTTAGGATCAAATTTGTATTTATGTTAGTCAAACTGATATGAAAGAAGTGCATAATTATTTATCAAGAAATTATTTCATTTAAAAATTTAAGTTGTTGGGTAAAATCTAAATATATAATATATAGTATTTTTTTTAATATATTCCTTAAAATAAAAATTTTTAAAACTTGAAACTTGTATAAACTCACATTATTTCGTGTTTAATTTTTGTCAAATAACATAATAATGATGAAATTCAAACTCATAACCACCGGGTCAATAAAATTTCAATATCATTTTGAGATATTATTTCTTCTAAAAAATTATACTATTAAATTTAATGATTAATTTAAGGATGAGAAAGGGTAATATAGTTGAAGATTGAATAGAAACACAAAATATAAATATGGAAAAATAAAAGGTCGAGGATTGTGGATAATGTTAACCATTGACGACAAACCATGCACTCAACACTAAATGCATTTTCTAAAGTCTTACTTCAAGCCACTTTCTCAATTTATTACAGGTTTAGGTTCGAGTCAAGCGGGTCAGGAAATTATTATGAGCAATATAGAAAAATTAATACCACTTATACACACACACATATGCTCGACCGGCTTGTTTGACATGCTACCATTCAGCCTATCAAGCTTTCAAAAGGTTCATGTGATCACAACAACCTCTGCACTCAGGTGTCTGCTCTTGTGTCTGGCAGGTCATTATTAACAAACATGATACTAGGCGAACTAGTTCCGTTTATTTGATTTGAATTTTTTTTAAAAAAATTAATATAAATTATATTATAAAATCTCATTTATATTTTTAGATGAGATGATTCCTTAATATGATATCAGAGTTTTGTTGACCTAGCGGTCACAAGTTTGAACTTTACCACCTCTATTTTATTTGATAAAAAAAATAAAAAAAATATGAATCTGTATAAGTTTCAAACCAAATAACTTTTATTTGAAGAGGAGTATTATAAAATAATATAAATTATATTTTAGCATCTCATCTATCAATTTAAAATTTTAAATGAAATAATTTTTTAATAAAAATATGGAAGATGTTGACATGACCATTTGCTAAAAGAATATGAATGATTTGATAGAACGAAATGCTTAAGAAAGGATTCTGTAATATCTTTGGTCATGGCAGATGATCATTCTGCTGATGGAATAAGATCTATTTTGATTCGATTGAAATAACTTAATTTATCAAAAGATGTAATAATATATGTAGTTACATATCATTTTGTAAAAAGAATCTTAGTTATATCCCTTCCCTCAGCAACTTGTCTTTCCTCTAATTGGTCTGCTTGATATACATTGCATGAGGAGCCCATGAACAGAACCTTAATAATTTCAGCTAGGCCACCATTGTTTCCTTCCTTTTCAGCATGGTAGGCCATGAAAACTTAACGTACATTACATAGCCATGAAATATCCTTCGAAGATTAATTCATCTTTTCCAACGCGTAATTGTGTGCTCATCACGGACATGTCCTTAAAGTTTAGTGCTCCCACTGCAACAGTATCTTCACCAATTATTGAGTGACGGACTAGCCAGCTATATCGTGGGGCTTAATTTGCCCTATATATAAACCCTAAGCCATGCGTCGACAAGGCAATCCAGTGCAAATTCAAGCATCTCTTATAAACTTTCAGATTCTTTAGCTTCACAGCAATCTCTTTCCATCAAAGGTTTTTATTACCACTCTGACCATTATGGGTATCCGTTTGTTCAATGCTAAGCAGATCGTGAGGCGTGTTCTTTTGGCTTCAGAAGAAAGCAGTAATGTGCCGAAAGGCCATTTCGTTGTTTATGTCGGAGAAACTCAAAAGAGATGTGTTATTCCCATCTCCTACTTGAAGAACCCTTCATTTCAGAAGTTGCTTAGACTTGTTGAAGAAGAGTATGGCTTCAACCATCCCATGGGAGGTCTCACCATCCCATGCAGCGAGCAAGTCTTCCATGATCTGATAAGTTGTAGTTCGTAGATTGGTAGGAAAAACCGGTGTGAAACTTAGAGTAAATTAACTTAAACCATTGACGAATTAATTAATTTGCATTTCTATTCCTTCTCTGATAAGCTATAAATATGTACGCTTGATTGATGATTTGCTGCCAACCTCTCCTCCTGAACATCTTTCAGTACTGCAGACATTTTTCTTTCTTTCTTATGACTGGAGTTAAATTTTGCAACTTAATTTCTTATGTGATGAATGAAGCTAGCAAATATCATTATCAAAGCCACTGTTTAACAAAAAGAGTAGCATGCAATAATTCCCCTCTTAATATACGTTGTTTCATATTTGAGAACTACATTTTCATACAGTACAGATCAATATATCTACTAGGATATCATAATTAATTTTCTAATTAATTACAAATTAAGCCAGTAATATGTTTTTCTTTTAATATCCTAACCAGTAATGTGGTGTTAATTATCTATTTAACGGGATGAGGATTTGTGCTTCATGCTAATACAAAAAGTTA
Source organism: Salix dunnii (assembly GCA_015731905.1). NCBI lineage: Eukaryota > Viridiplantae > Streptophyta > Magnoliopsida > Malpighiales > Salicaceae > Salix > Salix dunnii. The sequence continues at coordinate 8,603,242 of CM027667.1, read as the reverse complement.
AGACCTTCATAATTTTTAATATCAACTCTAATATTAATGTGAACACTTAATTCATTCTACAGGAGAAAATATACACATAACAGGGTTTAGGATCAAGATAAATCTTGACGATGTCCAGGCTACTCTCAAAATCAGCATCCAATTAATATCTAAGTGTTAGTCGTAAGAGAGTCCAAAATAGCAAATTGTAGCGATAAACGCAAGAACGAATTATATATGAGTTCGATTACAAGTCCTAGTTTCATTCTAATTTCGAGATCACTGTTGGCCGTAGAAAAGGGGGGGGGGAAGGAAAATCCAAGTGAACAATATGATATTAATTTGATCCCCTGTTGCTCGGGATAAGATCGGTAGCTAATTGAGTGATTTGATCGATTACACTGGTCAGCGCTAAGAAAACATGAGTTCATGCAACCCCTCATGAAGGTATAATAATGGGGGACTTGACCATGTATACCAAAACTTAATTTAACCAGAGGGTGAAGTGCTCAAATTTTAACCGAGACACTTGCTCATGTTTGCTCGTAGCCAGGATAGGGTTCCACTCAGCTAGCTCCAGCACTCCTTGATACCAGCAATTTATTAATAGAAATTAATTATAAATTAAGAACCCATTTTGAAAAATCAGAAAATAATGTGGTCGGATTATAATTAGATTTACCGTAATGCAAGTTCTTAATTTAAAAACTAATGGCCACTCTCCGAACACGCAGGCACTCAATAGTGCTTTTCATTTCTATGGTAGTGCACACACCCACGCAATGAAAGCAGCGCGCGCGAGCACATGCTGCTAGCACGAAGATTGTCGATTCCATTTCTTGGTGCTTGTTTTTTTAATAGGAATAAAATATTTTGGTTGTGAAGTGTTTTATTATTTTATTTTAGAATTGTAATATATATAAAATAAGAGTTGAATTGATATAACTTGATTAACTTAATGAGTTTAAAGATAAAATAAAAAATATAGTGTAATTAAAAAAAATCAAGTTGACATCTTAAAAAATATTAAAATAACGATATATTGAATCAATTTAGGTCAACCCAGGTTAATTTTTCAAATATGTGACTTCCGTTATAAGACTATGATAACCTTAAATAAAACAAATCAAATCAAATTATAAAATTCAATTCATGATAAACTCATTGTTGAATAATAAAATTGAAAAAAATATAATCTAAAAAAAGAGACAATAAAATAATTTTTCTAAACAAAATTATGAGCATGTATAATATTACAAGAATGTCATCATCAATCTCGCAAGGTCATTACATTATCTGATTGCTCTAGAATTTTAACATAATATATATAAATATATCAAGAGACTCCTCGTATAATTTCATCTCAATCTAACAATCGGATTAAGTGATATGATTAATATTGTAAAATTATTCATTATTTTAAAAAATATTTTGATCAAAACAAAAAAGACGAAACTAAACTGGAATGTTCCGGCTGAAATTTAGATGAAAATTCTAGAACATATTAAAATTTTAAATGAGGTAAACATTATATTATTCTATTCTATTTTTTTTAATTAATATGGAACATTTCTAACCAACCAAATGAGATTATCAACACTGCTAGCACACAAGTCAGCCTTTTCTTACTAACCTAGATATTTCAAGCTAGTACTAGAAGACGGTGTAGTTTTAAGAAAATCAGGATTGATATTGAATATATCATGCCCTTGAAAAGATCCCACTGCCACAGTATTTTCACCAATTATTGATCCGTGTATTGAGTAGTAACTTGTCCCAAGGGGTGTCGAAATTCGTTGGCCTTAAAGAGAGCTTTCTCCCTATCTAAACACCCATCTCACATGCGGAAACCAGCTTTTCTAGCAATTCTCTTGACTAGGATCCTTAATATATTTAGGGTTACCACTCTCATACAGGTATAATGGGCATTCACTTATTTAATACTAAGCAGATTGCACAGCGTATTCTTCAATCTCCACAGGCCACAAGTGCGCCAAAAGGCCATTTCGCTGTGTATGTTGGAGAAACCCAGAAGAGATTTGTTGTTCCTATCTCCTACTTGAAGAACCCTTCCTTTCAAAACCTGCTTAGTCGTGTTGAAGAAGAGCACGGCTTTAATCATCCAATGGGAGGTCTCACCATCCTTTGCACTGTGCAAGTCTTCATCGATCTCACTTGCAACCTGTAGATCATCACGCGATTAATCCAGTCTTAGTAGTTAGTGCTAATTAACTAACGCTGTTTGGTTGCCATTAATTGTTATTTCCATTCTTCTCTGAAAGCAGTAAATATGTCCCTGGTGAACGCTTGTGACCGCTCCCACACTATGTCCAATGGTAATGATTCTTCAGCTTTAAATGCAATGATGTAATCCATGTATAGATAAAAAATACTCTGTGTATTAGATTTAACTAGTTAATTGCTACATGTTTTAGATTTCCCTGTGTATATCTGTTTATGGAAAGCAATTTAAATCAAATTCCCATTATTGATCATGCTCCATTAATTTCCTCCCTTAATTGTTATAATGATATGATTTGGTGAGGGATATGGCAGCTGGGTCAAATGATATACGAATTCGAATTGACTTCATTGATGATCAAGTGAAGTTTGCAAATTCATTTTTTATATAGTATTGTAGTGATCTTCATTCATTATGAGGTGATTTGATTATTATATATTATGAGTGTTTTTTTTTTCTTGAGAATTATATATGTGTGATTAATTTTAAGAAAACCACTAATGGTTAGGGTTTGGAAAGTGGAGCGTAATAACAGAAGAAGAACACCATACAAAGTACCTTGCTCCATTCATCATAAAACTCAAATATCAGCTGCACTTTCCACTGTAGAAATTACCTTTCCAGCTGTTCATTATCTCTCACTGCATGTGCTGATAATTACAAAAATATACATCTCGGGAACACTTAATCTATCCACAATCGATCGACCCAGTAATCTATCTGAGCCCCAGTCTCCAGCTATGGATTGCCACTGTCAGCTTCTAGAAGCTCTAGCAGTAATTATTGCAGGACAGACATGAGCCCAGAAAAGGTTCCATGAGTCCTTTTTCCCTTCTTTTTCTTAAGCATTTCCAAGATCATCTAATAGTATTTCTCGATCGATAACAAGGGTTGTTATAAATAAAATATTTAAGCACTAATAACACCATGATTATTAATATGCTTACTTCAAACACTAGTCACGAGGAAAAAGAAGTGTCAAAGAGGAGGTCTCGATAAATGGAGTTGATTGATGTCCAAGAAAAACTCTTTCATGGATGGGGAATGGAGGTTGGAACTGGGATCCGTTTTCGTTCAAGAATTTGATTTTCTTTTTAATCCATTTAAGATGGATTGGAATTGGTTTTAGAATTGAAAAGATGTTAGAGAATATTCTAGGGATGGGTGTGAGATCTTTCTGAATGAAAATGGTGAAAAGATTGACGTTTCGAGAACACCTTTAAGTGCCCGCCCTTGATTTTCCAGTAACAATCCGGTCGCTGGAGAGGATGTAAGGGGTGACGCGCCGTTCACTACTTTATAGAAAAAATTAAGCGCCTGGGCCTCCTAAGCTTGGTCCAAGCACGTCGAGGTAGAGGCATCAAGCCTGATTTTCTTCTTTTTATGAAACCCTAGCTACTATGAGCATGATAGTGAGAAATTTCATTGCTATTGCTATTACTCGAACAAGCACGGAACGAATGCGCGCATGCATATTCGTCCATAGGTAAAATTGGATATGTTATTAATGGAATAATTGTTGGAGACTCAAATAGTGGATATGCAAACAAGAGTGGCAAAGACACTCAATTTTATCTTGATTGAAAAAAAAACTACTCAAGCATGGAGTCTGTTTGAGGATAACCGTACACGTGGATGATTCGGTTAATATAAGGCGATCAATTTTTCGAAACATAGGTTCCCTGAATGCATGTGAAACAACTCTCACCACTGAGATTGCAAGTGAAACAACTCTCTCTACAGTGCTGCAGCATATCCTTTGGTAGCATTTTGATTGTTAGAAAGTGCTGCAGAGAAGTGGGACAGCTTTCTTCAAGTGGATTTCACTGTGCTTGTCTTGCAAGTTGATGCATTTCAGGTGCACAAACCGAGCATCTCTATCCCAGGGACATATCAGCTGCAGATTCCTCTTTTTTTCACCCTACCTTTATCATATTTTCAAGAGTATTTTTTTTCTATTTTTGTTTCATGGCTCTGGTGACGTTGGCGATATTTGGCACTGTTTTGTGCAAATCATCGCTATAAAAAAGTTTGACGTTTCAAGAATTATTTGAATCTATTTGGTCAACCAGTGCTATGTTTTTATCTAGGAAGAGAATTTTCAAGTATATATTCAAACCTTTTTAATTCAATCATGGTCTAAATAGTTGAGCTCATTTGCTCAGTTTTTTGGTGCTTCCTAACAACCTATCATTTCTTCAATTCCCGGTCCTATATTCATATGCTTCTCTCATAATGCTGAAAGTTTGTATATTTCTTGTTATCTTCAGCGTCATTTCAGATAAGGTAATAATGCCCATCATGTTAATTTGATCAAGAACAGACTTCCACTAACATTTTGCTCGGTGATGTATTGTTTTCCAATAGAATATGCCAAATTTGATGCACTTATTAGCTCTTTAGTAGTTAACCTTTCATTTTAAAGCACTGCTGGGCATATGTCTTAGCAAGCAGGCCATGATATAACGCTTTCAAACTTTGTTGAGTGGTAGGCCAAGATGAATTGCAACAAAACAAAGTGTGAAATCTATCAAGATTTTATTAATAATTGGAAGGCAAAACCATGTGATTCCTAAGGGTATATGGCCACAGGGAGCTCTTGTTGTAATGGCCACTCAGTCCAGTTGATAGTGTTGGCGACAGAGTTTTTTTTTTTTCTTTCCCTATATAACCTTTTATCGGAGATTGCAATCCAGTGCAACTTCATCTCTACTTTCTAAGTCTTACAAATTCTGCTGAATCAAATACGTTCAAAAGAATTTCGACATGGTTATCCGCTTGCCTGGAATTGTTAATGCTAAACAAATCCTGAGGCGAATCATCTTCTCACAGGACACTTCAAATGTGCCTAAAGGCCACCTTGCTGTTTATGTTGGAGAAACACAGAAAAAGCGATTTACCATTCCAATTTCATAGTTGAAACATCCTTCACTCCAGAACTTGTTAAGTCAAGCTGAAGAAGAGTTTGGGTTTAATCATCCTACGGGTGGTCTCTCAATACCATGCAGTGAAGAAGTATTCACAGGACTCATTCTCAGCATGTAGCCCTTGTGAGGGAAACCTAATCTAGCCAGCTGACAACTCACTCTCTGTAACTGAACTAACCTTTGTACCAAATCTGAACGAAGAAAGATAAGAAATATAGTTTCTTTGCTGTTAATTAACACGTAAAACATCATGCAATCTTCATATTTATGTAATTAGAAGCCATCTCTCTCCATCTTGATGCTGTTTCTCATCTGTTCTTTCACATGATTCTGTAGTTATGTTGGCAACATACGATGGAAGTATTTTACATGATGTCTTTCCATATCAACTTCTCTATTCTTACAAGTACGAAAATCTCAAAATTACATGTGGCTAAGAGTTGTCAAATGTATGTGGGCACTCCAGCGGCCAAAATCATGGGTCTCTAAAAAAAGTTGTGTTAATAGAATAATATAAATCGTATTTTAGGATCTCATCTAATAATTTAAATTTTTAGGTGAGATGATTTCTTAACATAATACTAAAATCTTGTTAACCCAGTAATCACGAGTTCAAATCTTATCATTTTCATTATATTTGATAGAAATTAAGTATAAAATAATGTGGATTTTTGTACAAGTTTTAAATTTAAAATATTTTTATTTAAAAAAATATACTACAAATTAATATAAATTATATTATGTGATTTCACTATCAAATTATCCACATTAGTCTTTGCATGTGATTGGCGTTATTTTTGTTCTGAAGCCATTACAATGCTTACCGGTAAGCTTGATGAGTTTGAGGTTTGGTCGTGAGGGGGACAAGCAGGGAGCTTAATGTGAACTTTAGGGGGTCTTGTCTTGTAATAATCCTGACACTTTGTAGTGAAATTCTGGAATCTCTCCGGTGACACCTTCAATCATTTTTTTCTAGATAAAGCGATTCTTATGTTTGTTTCTGTTTAATTTCTCCTAATTTCTCCGTAGGTACGTCAGCTACGGGTTTCCTTTCAAAAATTGCTTTATCCTTTCTAAACCTCTTTAAATTGAAGTGGACCTTTAAGGTTCCTACAAGCGGTGGGGACATGATGTTTCACAGAATTGGCAAATTGATCAGTCAGACCTGTATTCTTGTTTATTAGGTTGAAGAGGACGTCCATGTGATTGTTCAGGAGCTAATTTCTTGACTACACCTCATGGCTCATGCGTTGTCTTCTTCACCCCTCGCTACTTGTATTAGAGGAACTCTATAAATACAGAAACATTTAGCATGACAAGAAACACAATCCTTCACTTTCTTGAAATAAAAAACTCCCATTTTCAATAAGTTCTACAAGATATTTTCTCTTATTCCATCTGAATAATGGGTTTTCGTCTGTCTGCTATTTCATGTGGTAAGAAAATTCTGCAGCTTTCTCCATCTGCAGCAAGCAAAGCATCTTCAACTGTTCCAAAGGGTTGCCTTGCAGTCTATGTTGGAGAAATCCGAAAGAAGCGATTTGTAATTCCGATATCATACTTGAACCAACCTATGTTCCAAGACTTGCTAAGTCAAGCTGCAGAAGAATTCGGATATCATCATCCAATGGGCGGTCTCACAATCCCATGCAGAGAAGACATTTTCCATGACATAATATCTTGCTTAAATCAGCAGCGAAAGCCGGCAATGGCATATAGCAACTCAGCGCACCTAAAGTAGAGATATTTATGAGCACGTACAGAGTTCTTACGACACCTTTTTTCTTCCTCAGGGAAATGAACATTTTTAGCTGTGTCAGGAAACTGGATGTCATTGAAGTTCTTGTCAAATTGAATTTCAATTTTGAAACTGCAAGAATTAATCAGTGGAAATTTTCTTTCTCCGATTCTGTTGTCCTCTATCAAATTTCCACTGCATGATCTTACTCTTTTCAATTTTTAATTCCATTTTTGTTTGAATCATGCTCCTAAAAAGCAAACAATGATAATAATAAAAATATATATCTTCTGTAGCTGGATTTTTGTTCTGTGGCAATCCGATCCTGTCCTTGATGCTGTTGTAGCCATTTTCCTCGAAGGAAAAACAAATTAAGAGGACATTTTAGCAGTTGATGGCTAACTAAGCAAAAGCATTTGTAATTAGCAAATTCTACTTCTGTCCACACATATAAATTTCAAACTACTGTTCTTACGCCTGTCTAGTTAAAAACATTATTATGGGAGTACTTGACTGTCAGGTGTATAATAACTGTAAAGATGCCAATTACTGTAGTGGCACTTCTATTTTTAATTCTTTAATGCTATCTCATCACCTGCTCTTGCATTGCAGAACCCACAGCTCAAAGTTTTCAAGTCAAGGGACCCAAAACTGATTAAGCATGTCAACATTACTGTAGTTTCCCTTATTCTTTATTAAATTTTCTATCCATTAAATTTTTTTAATTAACATGTATGGTTGGGTTAGCTTGCACGTAATTACTAATCCTATAAATTCTAAAATTAACAAAAATATAAATCTTTAATTGTCAAATATTATATCCAATAATTTTATTTTACGAAGAGAGTTGCATATAACACTTGCAATTCACAGCTTACAAATATTATCCCCAACTCTTTAAAACATACTATTTTTCTAAATATTTTGTACACTATAATTTTACTATTTTTTATCTTTACTACCTTAGAATCCAGAAAAAAAAACTCGTCACTGAGCAATTACTGCCAGCTACTGCATGCTATTTGTAGTGTTTTTAGATATTTTAATATGTTTATATTAAAAACAATTTTAAAAAATAAGATAAAAATTATATTAATATATTTTTAAATAAAAAATATTTGAAAAAAATCACCGAATCACACTCCCACACACACTATTAATCTGAAATGCTGATGTTTTAAGAAGCATTTTAGCTTAACTCACCGATTCTTTCTTCTTGAAGAGAGAAATGCTGCTGAACGTTCTCTTCAAATCTACTGAAAATAACCAATAGACACTGTTTCCATCACAACTATGATGTCTTTCTTGTCTGACTGTACTCCGCATGTACCTGCAGGTCTGTACTGCTGACATCTTAATATCTTCAGGTCCGTAGAAGGCTATACTAATAATAGGTGAGTAAGATTTCTCACCCGTCATATTAGATACTGTGCCGACACCTTCTTGAAGAAAAAGCATCTCCGTATGATGCCGTATTAATACACTGTGGATTGAGGTTCTTTGCTACCACTCTCAGGTTCACACTACTTTTTGCAGATTGATCTGGCATGCTGGTATAGGCTTTAAACTGAATTTGTCAGCTCAATCCCATTAAATTTGACTCCAATAATAATTCCCCCCCAAGAAAATGTTTCGGGGCATTGTATTGATTTGGATTTGATGAAAAATATCCATATCTGAACCAAGAAATTCATATACAGGACATGTTTTTTAAACACCAAGAGAATTTCTTGATTAAAGCCTGTTGTCCCGATGAACAGAAAAACATAGAAGATATCTGTTTATTTTGTGATTTGGATAACTAGTTTTAATTTATCCTCTTTGAATGACTTCAAATTGAAGCAGAGATAAGTAGTTCATAGAAGCAGTGGGGTCATAATGTTTCACATAAATGAATTGTGACCATTCGGACCTGTATTCTTGAATGTCGAAGACAAAACCATGTGATGGTTCATGAGCTAATTTCTTGATTAGACCTCTTGCAAGGGCCTCTGCACCACTGGCTACATGCATCAGGGGATCTCTAGCAACAAACCCTTCCATTTTATAAATAAACACACATTTAGGTTCACGAGCAACACAAGTCTTCACGTTCTTCAGAATAAAAATTCCATTGTTCAGCATCTCTCTCAAGAACTATTTCCTTCTCATTCACATCAAATAATGGGTTTCCGTTTGTCTGCTATTATACGTGCTAAGCAAATTCTTCAGCCATCTCCATCTGCAAAAAGCCAACTAGGTTCAAATGTGCCAAAGGGTTGCCTTGCAGTTTATGTTGGAGAAATCCAAAAGAAGAGATTCATAATTCCAATATCATACTTGAACCAGCCTATATTTCAAGACTTGCTAAGTCAAGCTGAAGAAGAATTCGGATATCATCATCCCATGGGAGGCCTCACAATTCCTTGCAAAGAAGACATTTTTCATGATGTCATTTCTTCCTTAAATCAGTCATGAAAGCTGATGATGGCATAGAAAAAATGACGCGGTTTTGTATTGAAAACACTAATGAGTTTCATGTACAGAACTTTGTTTCTATAAAATTCTTTCTTCCCCTGGAAACGAACTTGTTTCATGGTGTAGCAAAACAGAATGGTGCTGCCTTTTGGTCAGAGTGCATTCAATTTGAAAATTGCAAAAACTAATCAATGAAAGTTTTCCATCTTGTTCTCTTGTTAATTTCCTTTGCATGAGTTACTGCATTTTGCTTGAATTTTACTCAAAAAAAACCTCAGTAACAGGGTTTTATTTTGTTGTAGCCCTTTCCTTTCCTATGTGCTGGTTGCTCAAGAGATTGTCTTCTAAGTGGACTGAACTAAGCAAACATCATTCGCCATTAGTGCACCAGTTAATCACAGAAGAGAGCCTAAATTATCCAATCTTACGTCTGATTACACAAGACCGAATACCAAAGAACTGTCATCACCTGCGAATTTAAAATTTTGTCTATCCACATTGCACTTGAATGGTAATAAATGCTCTTTTAAGTAAGGAACACGGCATCATGGGAACTTCAAGATAAATTCTATTCTTTTTTTTAAAAAAATTATGTTATTAAAATATTTTATACTTCTCTGGTAGTCTCAGCCACTCTATGATTTTAATGCATAGAGTAGACTGTAGAAGCCTTGATCCTTTCCTAGGTGTCACAGTTAATAGCATTTTCATTTGGAAAAGTCAGTCAAATCAGTGATATAACTTTTAAAATAATATTCATATATCATTTTTTTTATATTCACTCCAAAAACAAAATTATTTAGAAAAGTTATTTTTTTAATATATTTAATATTGTATAACTATTTGTTAATAATAACCAGGTAATATAATTCCAATCAAAATCTTTTTTATATACAAATAATAAAAGTTATTCTAACTCTTGAATATAACTATTTTTTAAAACTATAAAAATAAAAGATAATAGCCAATAAATTTTGTATTTTCCATTTAGTTTACTTCCCGCTATCCCTTGTATATACTTTCGATATACTCCGAGGGCCATTTTGCAAGAATAGCATATGCAGTAACTGTCCACCAACTGTCCCCTGACATTATTGCGGCCACTCAAGTTTATTTCGAAAGTGATGATCTTTTAAGATTTCGTTACTATGAGAGTTCCCAGTACGTTAGTCCTACCTCCTACGGAGCAAGTGGTGATGGAGACTAAACTAGGAGTTAGGACAAATCTAGTCAGGACAGTCGATGCATTCAAATATCAAAAAGGGAAAAGTGAAATGAAATAAGTCTTTTCTTTTTGCAGAATTGACATGTCATGATCAAATAAAATCGATAAAGTATAAAATTTCATAGTTTGTTTATCTTCATCAGCTTTGTTGTCCGTGATTATAAATCAATCTGATATGCTTATGTTCTGTCAAGCACGTCAGCTCGCATGTCCTTGAAAAGAGATATACAGCAGAGAGTAACTCCAAATCATTCGATGATCACAAATTGCCACTCATACCATTAGCCATGTAACCACGAGGTTGGTCTTGGCTGACTGCAAGTTCTACGCAATCCTCTCATGGAACGTATAAGTCCATGTTTGGCCTAAATGAAATATGGAGAGCTCTTGAAAATCATCACTCCTTTCGCAGACTAGATTGTCGGCGATCCCTCCTCAAAGTAAAAACATCTCCTTACGATGATATATCGAGCTGGCTAATCATCAGAAATGACAGTAGGGCAAAGCCATGTGAACCTTAATTGTGAGCTGCGTTGGCTGACTGTAAGTTCTGGGCAATCCTCCTGTGAAAAGTATAAGGCTATGTTTGGCACATTGAAGGGGTGAAGATCTATCATTTATCATGCTAGATTTTGTTAAGTGATCCTCCTAAAAGTAAAAGCATCTCCGTACGATGATACATTGAGTTGGCAAATCATCAGTACTGGAAGCTGGGCAAGGCCATGTGAACTTTATTGTGTACTGTCATCTGTCAAGCCAACTTTTTTCAATGATATGAAATTAGTGTGTCGGGTATGATACGAGTGTAAAACTGTGTATCTCTCCGAGCTTCCAGCTGCTACTACTCAATATGCTATTGATGGGTTTTTTCTTACTTAAAGGAAAAGGTTCTTAGCTACCGCTTTCTGCTTCTTTACTAATTTCAGGAAATTAGACGTCCTTGTAGGAAAGGTAGATGAGACACACCCGATAAACAGCCAATCTCTACCTCTCTCTGAATTGTTTCGAGGGCAACCAAGGTTGTCAGCTAAGTATTTTTTTCATGCAATTAGATTGTAGTTTTTTTTTCCAAGAAAATATCACTCTTTAAAATTAATAAATATGATAATAAAATATTAAACTTAAAAGTTTAAATTATGAGTTCAAGTTAGATAGTATAATTTATATTATTTTTTAATATGTTTTTTTAAGTGAAAATCTTTAGGATTTGAAACTTGTACATATCTATATTATTTTATACTTGATTTTTATCAAATAAACTAAGAATGATAAGATTCAAACTCATGACCGTTGGTTAAATAATGTTTTAATATTATATCAAGAAATCATCTCACCTAAAAACTTAAATTATTAGATGAGATTTTAGAATATAATTTTTATAATTCTCCCGTTATGATAATATGAAGACAAAAAATTCAATGGATATCTTGCTTTAAAATTATAAAATAAATGACAGGAGATTTAGCAAGTCTAGTTATGAAGAAAAGAGAGAAAATATCTGCTTATATTGTCAATTGGACAATCAGTATATATCATCGTCCTTTTAAATAACTTTGAATGGAAGTAGATCTCTATAGTTCATAGAAGCAGTGGGGTCATTGTGCTTGATAAAAGTTCATTTTGTCTGCAAATGGAAGACAAAACCATGTGATGACTCATGAGCTGATCTCTTGACTACTCCACATTCAAGGGCTCTTGGTGACCAGCTTCCTGCATTAAGCGATTTGTATCGTGTGAACCTTACATCCATAAATACACAATTAATTAGGTTGACGAGCATTCCAAGCCTTCACATCCTTTAGAATCCAAAGCTACTTTGCTTAACAAGTCTTCTTAGATTTATTTTTCTTGCCTTTTCATTTGAATCAATAGGTTTCCTTTCGTCTGCCATTGTACGTGCTAAACGAATTCGTCAGCTTTCTTCATTTGCAAGAAGCCAAGCAGCTTCAAATGTGGCAAAGAGGTGCCTTGCAGTTTATGCTGGAAAAATCCAAAAGAAGCGATTTGTATTTCCAACATCATATTTGAACCAGCTTGTATTTCAAGACTTTCTGGATCAAACTGAAGAAGAATTTGAATATTATGATCATCCAATGGGAGATCTCACAATTACTTGTAGAGAAGACATTTTCCTTGAAGCCATTACTTGCTTAAATCAGTTCCGAAAGCAGACAAAGTCTTAGATCAAACTTAAAAGAGCCCCCCCTCCCCCTTTTTTTAAGAGGCTAACATAGTTCAAGTAGATTGTAGCTATACATACTGCTGCTAATCCCAATTTTTATTCCTTAGGAAAATGAAAATGTTTGCGTGTTGGAAAACTAAATGTTACTGCTGTTTCTCAAACAGTTTTAATTAGGAAATTGCGAGCAGTAATGAATGAATGCTCTTTCTATCTTCAACTTTGTTGAACGTTATACATTTCCATTTCCCAACTGTCCATGCTCTTCAGTCAGATATGTTATTATCAAGGATTTGAGTTACTCTAGCGCAAAAATAAGTAAAAAATCTCCTCCTTTGGATTAATGCCTTAATGTTTAAAGACATTTTCCTCTAGGATAAACAAAAGAAGGAAGGGTTTTTGAGATACTGAGCCAAGAAAATATTTTATTGCGCACTTGTTTGACCATTTAAGATCACCATTGGCGGAACAACATCAGTTCATCTTCACAAACGAAACCCTGAATTAGCTGATATTTCCAAAGTATCACTTTCAGCTATTATTTTCGTTGTCAAGGTATATGATATGCTTAAAGATCAGCTTTATTGAAAATTATTAGTTAAGGTAATTGATTTTGTCCGAGTTAATTAGATTTTTTACCGGTTCAGTTAAGTTCAGGATAACACCATTTATTTAATAATTGATGAAGATGTTAGAAAGACCTAGGTTTCAATTATTAAATGTATTACGTCAGATCATGTCTCAGCTTTTAATACACATGCTAGGTGTTTTCAGTTAGCTTAACAATGAGAAGAGAAGAGGTAGGATGTCCCAGGCATGTCTGTACCAAGCAAGTGGCCACAACTAAAAGTACTAGACTTTTGCTAAGCCAATTACTCCTTCAGATTCAAGTGGGTCCTGAGTTGGGTGTTTTCTGAAAGTTATAGGGCATGATGTTCTATGACCAGTCGTGCTTCAGACCTCATCTTGATATTGAGTCAGAAAACCATACCATGTGATCCCTCATTAGTTCATGTCTTCCATCAGACCCCATCTAAATGCCTTTGCGCCACTGATCCACGTAAAAAATGATTTTCCTTGCATATTACTTGATCTATATATTCACACAATTGCAGCCCTTATATTCTCATCAAGTATCAGAGCTCTCATTTCCTTACTAGAACCTTTATATTCTTCAGATTTTTCTAACACACACCCAAACAAAATGATGGCTATTCGTTTGCCCCGTATTCTTCAGGTTAAGCAAAATATTCTTCGAGGATCATCTGCGGCTAAAGATGTCCGAAAAGGCTACATTGCAGTATATGTTGGAGAAGAAGAGAAGAAAAGATTTGTGATTCCAGTATCATACTTGAACCAACCTTCATTTCAGAAGCTACTAAGCAAAGCTGAAGAAGAATTTGGATTCCAACACCCAATGGGTGGCCTTACGATCCCCTGTCGAGAAGACATGTTTATCGATCTCACCTTTAGCTTGAAGGACTAAAAAATAGAATAGAGAAAACAACTTTGTAGGCTGTAGAATACTTTCCAAATATCATGTACAGAAATTGCTCTCTCTAGTCCTGGAGAATGAGAAATATCATTCCCCTCCACAAACCATGGATGCAACTTTGTTGTATAAACGAAAAGGAAAACATTACTGAAATGTTTTTGTTCATGAGATTCAGAAATATTTTCCTTTTGTTGTCTTGCCTTTCACTTTTCACTTTGCTTATCTTTGGTTAATCAAAAAGAAAAAAGAAAATATGTGCATGGTTTTACTTGATCTTTGCCTTGGAAGGAGTTCCTACAGGCTTTTGTGTTTTCTTCCCACTTCAATCCTGATGATGTTAAAAAAAGGTTTAACAGGCATTGACAACAATATCCTAGGAATAATGATTTTATGATTAACTGGTCGAGTTTTGATCCTGATTTTAGAATCAGTGTAGAGATTGATTTAAGGAAGCCTCTAATTTTCTAAGTTTCGCATGCGGAGGATATGGAGATTGGAATGTGAAGGGATCATCCGGTTTGTTTATCATGGGGTCGTTATGGCCATCGTGATGAAAATTGTAGTGCATGTCATGGTACCCTTTGAATCGGCGGCGTGAGAGCTTTCCTAGTGTCCCTTTTTTTTCAACAGAGGAATCTATCATGGCTAATGCTCCTATAGTTCAAATTGATTTTCCAGCAATCCTACCGGAAAGTATGGAACTGTATGGTGCTGGTTCAGAAACTGCGACGTGGAAGGGGAAAGAAAGTTGATCCGACTAATACAGACTGTTAAGCAAATTATGGAGATTCAGGCAGTACCCAGAAGGCAAGGGGATCATAATATGATGTTATTCTGACTGAATCTTAGGTTCCCGTTGAATCTATTGCATCTAGATAGATTTCAGGCAATAAATTTTCTAGGCCAATTATAAATGGTGGTCCTTCCAGTCCTGTCATCATTCTGCCCCCCTGTTAATAGTTGGAGAAGAATAACTTGTCCAAGGTTTCCAAGTTATATCTAAGCCTACTACTATAGAAGACCACATGTAGCAGGCCCATATTCCAAGCCCATGTATACTGTGGATTCTTCCACCAAGCTAACCAACCTGACCAATCCAATTCGGATTTACGAAAGCCCAGTAATTTGGTACCCCCTCATCTAAGCCTTCTATTGCAGAAGAGCACATGGAGTAGGCCCATAATCCAAGCCCATTATACTGTGGATTCGTCCACCAAGTTCACCAGCCGGACCAATCCAATTCGGATTTTACAAATCCCAGTAATTTGGCACCCCCTCATCCGGTAACCATTAGAATCGACACCTCATATTCCTAATACAGTAGTATTGGCTCATCCCGGTCTAATCACAGGGTTGAGCCAAACCTCCTGATCCTACTGATTCTATGGACCATGTGGACATGGCTAGTGCCGAGTTACCTGATAATGGCATGTTTGATGACACTATTTTAGTTGTCGAGGAGACCTGACAGTGTGTTGGGATATTTGAAGAAGCAGCCGCAGGTTCGTTTGAACCTTTGGATCTAGAAAATTAAGTATCAGTTTGATACTGGTTCTTCGTTCCTTATCAAGTCGATTTTTTATGCGGATACTATACTGGAATTGTAGAGGGGCTGCAAGCTACAAATTTTAAAAGCATTTCTTTGCTACTTAATTTCCCCATTACAGGTTTTTTTTCCCGATTGGATTATTCTGATTTGGATTCATTGTCTTACATAGAGGATGGAGAAGAACTTCGTTTGGATCTTTTCTATATAAGCCCAGGTGATGATTGCAAGACATGTTTTTATTAATCTCAATGGGATGTGGTTGGCGATTCGGTGGTTGAGTTTGTTCAAAACATTTTTCAAGGAAAAGGGGATATTAAAGGAGTTAATGATACTTTTATTTCTCTGATTCCTAAGACTGCTTCTCCAGAATCTATTTCACAGTTTTGCCTTGTAGGTCTGTGTAATTTCACCTATAAATTGGTGGCTAAGATTCTTGTTAAGAGGATTGAACCTCTTCTTCTTAGGCCGATCAATTCGTGTCAGAGCATTTTTGTTACCGATCTCCTTGATACTGATCATATTTAAGATGATTGTTAAGACGCGCCTCAACGGTTTCAAGCTCATTCGTAGCTCATTAGAGCCTTATTGAAAATGGGTGATTTGACAATTCCCTGCGGAGAAGATACTTTCACTGAAATTCTTTCTAGTTTGAGTAGATCTTAAATTGACGCGATCTAATCAGAGAAGACAATTTTGTATGGCCATAATTGCCAATTCATTGTAAATATTTTTCTTCTCTGTTGTAGAATCAAACAGTTTCACCAAATGAGAAAATTTCTTACACATATACAAGCAATGATTTTGTATTTCCCTCCTTATTTATGAAACTGTTATTTTATTTTCGATTCTTTCCTGATGTCCTTGATCTTCCAGCCTATAATGTGCTGCGACCGTGATCTGATGTCATCTATAAGCTTGTATATGATCGTTGAATTTTCTTAAAACAGACGTGTCTTGCCTTTTCCTTGTCGTCTTTTAATTTGTGCCCTTTTAACGTTTGTTAATCTTTTTTTAACTTCGAAGTTAATAGAAGATTCAGATGTTCTGCATTACCACAGTGAATAAGCAAGGCTCACAAAAAATTTGGCCACACTTGTCGGGACTTTCCTGAGGATTGCATTCTCTATTTCAACCTACAAAAAATATGTGGTGTCTTGTTGGGACCCTACATATGAAATTTGATGGCTGAAAACAATTTCATTTGTAGTACCAACAAGACTTTCATAAATGAGGGGAAGGTGCTATGAGGGTGTTGTAGGCCACCCGCTTCACATTCTCTTCAAAAGGTCTTGTCTAGCAAGTTTATTGTTTTCTACTTTCTTTTTTCCCCAGGTGATCATTGTATGAGTTTGTTGTTCAGGAAATGAGTGCTGGGGATCCAAGTTCATGTTGCAGATTTACCATGGCAATTATGATATCCTACCAATAAACTTTCCTATCAGTAAGAACTTTGCAGAGATATTGGAGACTAAAAACTGAAAGAATTCGAAACTGAAATAGATGTTGTGTCAGGAATTTATCGTTTTCTTCAGTTGCCTATTATATCACAACATGATTTAGATTGCCCATCAAAAGCATTTGATACAAGCATCAGAAGGATAATGTAACAGTGACATTCAATTAAATATTAAAAAGAAAAAAAATTGAAGTACTACTCTGTCAAGTCAGGACAAGAAAGAAGTTTGTTCACGTGAAATTGATTTTTTCATTTAGCAAAATTGTTTCTTTCTGTAAAAGTATTTTACATTTACATGGAACTGCAATGTCTGCTATTCAAAATTGTTTTCAGAGACTAGTTGAGTTGCAATCTCTTCTTATTTCCTGAAGCTAGAAGTGACATCAATGAATGTTTCTTCATTGCAAGGAAAGGTCAAACCACCCTTTGAATGATCAAAACCGAACTCTTCCTCTGCATTACTTTGTAATTTTATAGATAAAGGTCGGTTCACGTAGAATATGGGAACAAGAAATCTCTTCTTCTCGGACTCTCCAACAGGAACTGTTAAGAAACCTTTTGGAACATACAATGATGTGGAAGCTGTACATTGTCAAAGAACTGTTAAGGAACCATCTCATCCAAAAACTTAAGCTTGTAAGTGAGGTCCCAAAATATGATTTATATTATTATCTAACACATCCCCTCAAGTAAAAGCTCTTTAAGCTTGAAGCTTGCACATGCTTAGATTACCTTGTGCTTGATTTTTATCATATAAAATAGGGGTGGTGAGATTCGAACTCATAACCGCTAGGTCAACAAGGCTCTAATACCATATTAAGAAACCATCTCACCTAAAAACTTAAGCTTGTAAGTGAGACTCCAAAATATGATTTATATTATTATCTAACAAGAACTAGCTTAGTAATAACACCAGTCAAGTGAACACCCATGGTCGTCTGAGGTATTTTTTATTATGAAGGAATGTTATCTGAAAAATCAATGTGGATGCTTGAGTTACTGGTGATAAAATGTGCTGATATATATAGAGGAAATCATTGGTATGAAATCCTGTAAAATCTAGGGTGAGTGAACTATGATCATTTGCTGGGGTCTGCTCATGATATAGCTTAAGAGCATCACATGGTCTTGTCTTCTAACTGATGAAGAAATATAGGAGACCAATAGTGATTCATACCATCCATTTTGTTTCAAAGTTGGGAAGCAAGATGACCCTCCTAAATACTAAACTGTCTAGAAAGCAATAAGTGGAAGTTTTATGCTCACTAAGATGTTTAGGTAAAGTTCCGTGATATAATTTATATTATTCTCTAACATGTTTCTTAGGTATATGTCCCTATTCCAAAAATCAGTTGTCCATTGTGTCAACATTCGATGTCTCACCATCCAATTACAATCTTTAGATGGAAGTCAATCAAACTTATCTTTGTGGTTCTAAGTCATTCTGGCATTTAGACATGTAGACATAGGGAGAGATATGAATCCTCACTACCCTACAGCTGTTGATTAATTACAAGGCATGACCACATGATTCCCTTTTGAGATGTCCTAAGTAGACCCTGGTATATATGATTATTAGCCACTCACTCCAAATGCTTTTCTTCAAGCTATTTCTTCTATATATACGTTGATGATTGTGTCACAACCAAGTCACCACATTCTCCACAGATACCCCTTCCTTAAGCGACAAACTCCCATTAGTACTTCTCTGAAAACATAAATAACAGAAACACCATGGCTAGACACCTGCCTGCTGTTCTTGCCAAACAAATTCTACGTCGATCTGTCTGGAATACAAGCAAGCGAGACTCAAGATCTTTAGAAATACCAAAAGGATTCTTAGCTGTTTACATTGGCGAGATAGAGAAGAAGCGATTTGTAGTTCCAGTGTCCTATCTGAATGAGCCTTCATTTCAAGATTTGCTTCAAAAAGCTGAAGAGGAGTTCGGTTTTAGTCATCCAATGGGTGGTTTGACAATTCCTTGCAGAGAAGATACATTCATTGATGTCCTTTCTAGCTTGAGTAGATCATAAAACAGAGGCAATCATACTATTCAGATAGAATGATTTTGTATGGCATAAATCGCCAATTTCATGTAAATACACACTTTTGATAACTATATTTTTCTGCTATAGAGTCAAACAATTTAAAAAATGAGAGACTTTCTTTGTTTTCCCTCATAATCAATTCAATATATATAATTGAATGTTATCCCCATCATGATTGAATTAGACGATACAACTGGTCAAAAATTATTTGATTAAATTCCCGACTTGTTTTTTCTTATTAAGTTGCATATGCTCTTTTTTTTCTTGTAATTACTATGTTCGGATCAGCTAGCATATACCTCGATTAAATCATGATAAATCTCTCAAACAATAACAAATTAAATTACTAGTTTATATACTAGGTCATCACCCCAAAGAAATGCAAACATACCCTTTTAAATGTATGTTAGTTTAACGTTGGTTAATCATCATTAAATATTGTTTGAAAGTGCATAAATGAACGGATATGCTGCTTTACCAGTACCACAATGAACACAGCAAGGCTCGTAACATATTTTGGAATCTTCTTCAGGCTAGCATATTGTTGCTTTCTCTCAAGTCTCAACACACAAAAGAAAATTACTGTTTTGGTGGCAACCAGATTATATATATGACGGATAAAAACAATCAATCAAGTGGTCAAGTATCACAATTAATTTCATAAACTGCAGAACGAATAAATTTCTGAAATGTGGGTTCGGTTCTAAAAGGGAGGAGCATTGCCACCTGCCTCACATGCTCTTCACAAGGCCTTGTCTAGCAAGATTTTTCTTCCATTACTTTTTTTTTTTGTGATCCATTTCTCAGCCCCTACATATGTTGAATCGTAAAACGACAGGACCATGTGATATATTTATGAGCCATGTCTTAAGCAGACCTCTGCTGGCCACTTATTCCACACCCTGCATGATTTTTAACGTACCATTCCACCTATATAAACACGTCCATATCCATGGCTCATGCCCACAACCAAGCCTTCACGTTCTCTACCGATCCACTCCATCCCTTTAACCTGCAGATTTCTGTTCTGCATTCAACATATCAAGAAAGATATAAATGGCTATTCGTTTGCCTGGTCTCGTTAAACAAGGTCTCCATAGATCTTTTTCGACGGCTAATAAAGCTTCATCGAAGTATTTGGATGTGCCCAAAGGTTTCCTAGCAGTTTATGTGGGAGAAACTGAGAAGAAGAGATTTGTGGTTCCAGTTTCGTATTTGAACCAGCCTTCATTTCAAGATTTGCTAAGGAAGGCTGAGGAGGAATTCGGCTTTGATCATCCAATGGGTGGTTTAACAATTCCCTGCGCCGAAGAGATTTTCCTTTATGTCACCTCTAGCTTGAGTAGATTCTAACTTATACGAGAGGCTGTTAATCTAATAATTAGAGAAAAAACATTTTTTGCTGGCAATAATTTCCAATTCTATGTAAATCTATTTATTTAAATGTTGCCAAACGATAAATATATTTATTTACACACATTTCTCGCTTTTACCCTTTTCAAGCTGAGGATTTCTGCATGAAATTGGATTATGTAATTATTTCATATTATTGTGACTCCCTCTACAATTTGCACCTTTTTATTTATTTTTTACGAGAAGCGTGGCGTCCAATAGCTGGGCTTTCAGTGTATAGATGGGCTCGGAGAACAAGGTTTGACATCACTAGTGGTGGGCAGGCTATCCACGTCCCCTCCTAGGGCCCATGGATCGGGTACTCTCAATGACTAGGATACACAGACTCCAGCCCAATTTGAAACTTCCATAGATGTAATCGAGAATTATCAGAATCCATGACTAAATATTGTTTAATTAAATAAATTAAAATCTTCCTTTTATTCATATAAACTAGGTGCTTTAATTATTTGCAGAGAAAATTTTGGTCAGAATTAAATATTAAGACGCTAATTACGCATTTACTCCTACCTTATTGGGGGGCCATGAGTAAGAAAATCTTCTTAAATTAGTCAAAAATAAATAAAATATTTATCAACGAAAATAAATATGGTATAACAAATATTCATTCAAACAACAAAATAATTCAATTAGAACTTCTATTTTTTAATATAAAAAAACTAATTACATGCCTGTATTTAATTAAATTTTAGTAGTTTTTTTTACTAATTAATTGTACTTAATTTTCAATTATGGGAACATCCGATACTAAATTTTTTACTCTAATCACTTACTATATTAATTAGCAATTATACGTCAAGATCAAGCAAAACCCTAACCCTAAAGAGTTCTCCATTGAATTTATCACTTTTTCTTCAAAAGCAACTGCCTTCTTATGTTCCAAAACACCATAGTAATTCCAATGGCTGTCCCTGTAATTCCTCTCTCTCTCGCTCCTTATATATCTATTTGTATATATACGTCACTTCTTTCTTCTTTTTTGTGTAAAAAATAAATGGTCTATGTTTGCTTTAATTTATGAATTCATCCTTCAAACTTTAACCATTTGTTCATGAAATCTATTCATTTGGTTTGCCCTTTTGATTATTTTTGCAGATTTTCACCGTGAAAGTGGATTTAATCTGCTGTTCGAAATGTAAGCTGAGAGCCAAGGAAAAGTTGCAGAAAATCAAAGGTTGTTTTTCTTATTTTCTTACAATTTCAAGGATTTTTCTGTGTCTTGAAATAATATTTTTGCAAGTGTTTGCTTCTTAAAATTGTGTCTGATTGATAGGGGTAAACTCCATCACCATCGACGCAGCGAAAGATTTGGTGACTGTCTCCGGCAGTGTTGAGCCTAGGGTAATTCTAGAGAAGTTCGCCAAGTGGGGCAAAAAGGCAGAACTTTTTTCCTTTCAAAAAGAACCCGTCGAGATTGGTGATGGCGACGACAGTGATAAAACTAATTTGAATAAAAAATCTTACAGGAAGAGTGATTCAGTTCCCGGTGCAGAACCCGCCAACAGGTTTTTGCATGAGAACCCTAACATGCACGTCGCCAGACACAGCAAGAAGGATAAATGGTGTTGGCTTGGTAAAAAAATATTCGGAAACAAGCCGAGGGCTAGATCTTTGTCTGCGAAAACTCATGCTGACAATAAGTGGCAGGCTCCAAGGATACCTGTGAATAAATTTGGATCATCAAAGCCAATTTATGGAAACCAATCGGCTATGCATGAATTTGGACCCTCGCATTATCCATTTTATGGTAGCCAATTACCTGTTGATCAATTTGGATCCTCAGGACCATTTAATGGAAGCCATTTCAACAGACCATCAATGTATGGAAGACCGGGGCAACCTGTAACTCCACAGCCAATGTATATGCCAAGGCAACCATTCTTGCTCCCACATGGTGGGGCGATGCCGCCATGGGCCGCAGCTGCACCGTCGCACTCGTTCAATCCCATGATCCACTACACAGGTTATGAAGATAATTATCGCCATTGGTGAGCTGCATGGCATGCAAGGTGCACAATGATGTTCATTTTTAATGTGTTGCTCAAGCTCTGTTTAGATTCTGTTGTAGATAATGGCATTAGAGAATTGTTCATTTTCGTCCTTTAACTTAATTGAGAAACTTGCAAAAAAGAACAAAAAACAGTGAAGCTATCATGATGGGGCGTGCGTTGCCTTTCGGGCGGCTAGTCAGTTTTCTAAGTATGTGTGATTAAAAGTTGAATATAGTTACAAAATTATAATTTTAAATACTTGTTATTGAATATTATAATTATTATAAAATTTAATGGTCTGAAAAAGTTTGATTAAATAGATTTATTATATAAAAAAGACATTACTCATAGTACATTATACTATTTAAGATAAGTTGTATTTTTTATTTAATTATTTTCTTAGATCATTTTTTTTTAAGCTTTTATAAGGTTTTAGGTACATCTTTTTTTGTAAAAGAGTTTTTATTTTATTGTATTAACCTAATAATTCTAAAATTTAAATTTTAGTATTGTTTTTATTTTTTATTTTTAATACCTGAGATCATGTTTTACAATGTAATTTTATATTTTCAAATATTAAAGTCTACAATTAAGTCCTGGTATTTAAAATATAAAGTGACTAAAAATATTAGTAATTTATTTTGTATATTTTGGTCAAATCCTATTAGAAAATTATAAATTGATTATGATATTTTTTTTTTTACATTTTAAAACATGAAAAAAATATACCCAAAAAAGTTTTTGAATTTATTTGTACACAGGCAAACAAAATATTTTTTTTGTTTATGGAATAATATTTTTTTTATATTTTTTGGAAAAATCCGATATTTTGAGAATTTGTGTATTATAATGTAAGTCTATGACTTAATATTAAATAAAATTGGTAGAAAAACTTGTTAACAATACAAAAATATTTTAGAAATAACCTCCATAATTATTGTTTAAATTTGTTTTTGAAGTTTTAGAGACAACTAGATATTTTTAATATCGGATTTATAGCTTACATTGTAAGTTGAAGACCAAATATCATATATTTTATTGGGAAAATATGCTTAAAAAAGAAAAATATTTTTTAAACCTGTTTGAAAATTATTTTGGAATTCTTTTATTATAATAAAACATTACTATCAATATTAAAAATGCTTCTCTTTTTTGGGGGGTTGGACTGAAAGGAAAAAGGAAAGGAAAAGATTTGTTGCTGCTGGGTGGAGCTTGCTCACTGTTGCTGTCAAGGCTGGGTTGAGAACGATAACTGATGAGGGACAGTGGTTGCATTGAAGGTGACGGGGTCTATGGTGGTGTTGGTGGGGAGAGTAAATAAGTGTCTCTCTTTCAGATCATAAGAGATTGCAGTTTAGCCATTCACTGAAGATTGAATACAATTTTGCTCTGCAAGAGTTGCAATCCATTGATGTACGTAATATTTTCCTCTTTTTTCAGCTGAAAAGAATTGTAAGAAGCATTAAAAAATCCCTCCTGTAAGAAAAATCACTGAATGGAAACGGTTTTTCCTAGCATGATCTGTGCTTAAGCTCTCTTATCTTGTTCTTTTTCTAACGCCACTACTTGCTTTCAAAATCAATTTGGAATGACTGGAACTCATTGATGTGCAATCCATTTATATATTCAAATTGAAATGACTAAACCAACAACTAGAAACAGTTTTTTTTTCTTGGCAGGGCAAAGTCACAATCTAAAGCCGGGACCTATGTTATGTTGCTAAATCTAGGTTCGGTGTGGGCTGAGATTGGCCGGTGAGGGAATTAGTGAAAAAAGGAGGGCTAAGGAAAGATGTTCGATGTAGTTGGATTGAGGTCAACATTTGAATCGGTTCAACTTTTTCCCGAAAGATTACTAAGAAATGATGGTTCATTCTCATTGGAACTGAGGTGGTCAGGACTTATCAGCGTCATCTCGGTGCTAGGAATTGGTAATTTGGTATGCCTCCTTCTCGATCAGCATCTCGAGTCTCCATCTGACAAAGTACATATTTGTACCCTCAAGAGTTTCATCTCATCGTTCAGGCAAGGCGATCCAAGACTGAAATTCGATCCAAATATGCAAAGATAAGAGCCTGCATTTTCAAGTTTCTTGGTTCCTTTACAGTTTACAGCTGTCACGGTAAATAGATGTGCCTTGATATAGACAACTACAACACACTCTTAGTCCATGTTAGGTCAAGAAAAAATCTTGGTTGTTGAGAAAATATTATGGGAATAATAGTCTGCAATTTTGAATAGGCTAGATCCTATCAGGTCCTTCAAGCCAATCTTTTAGAATATCAGGTACTATTTTTCTGTTACACTGTTTATATGCAATGTTTGAACTGCAGAATGAGAAAAGGCTATCGAGTTGACTTTGTCAAAGCCGGCTGTGTCTCTTGCACATTTCTTTCTTCCTTGGTTTTTCAAAATCATGCCCTCAGTAGTTGTCCCAAGCATGTCCCTGATCCCAGCATGACAAACTTCAGATGGCACATGTAATTGTCTCAAACATGTACATAATCTCATCGGGTCATTTAGTTCTGTATCTATAATATCAGCATTGACGTTCAACTGTTCATTTCCACTCTTTAGGTGATCCTCCATTTGCCTGACTCTGTAGCTGTAGGACACTGTGTTTTATACGAATTACCTCAATCCACCAAATTTGCTGAGTAGTTGGAAGACAGGACCATGTGGATACCTCATGGTCTCTATCTTAAGCATACCCCAGTATGTGATTCTTGGTCACTAACTCTTGATTTCATAGAGAACATTTCATACTTTCTGTCAGCATTGACGTTCAACTGTTCATTTTCAATCTTTAGCTGGTCCTCCAATGGCCTAACTCTGTAGATGTAGGACTCTGTTTTATACGAATTTTCTCAATCAACCAAATTCTGAGTAGTTGGAAGACAGGACCATGTGATATTTCGTGGTCCCTGTCTTAAGCAAACCCCGTCATGTGATTCTTGGCCACAAACTCTTGATTTCCCATAGAACATTTCATCTATATAAGCGTTCTTTCTATCAGACCATGCCAACTCAACTCGGGCCTTCACATTCTCTACCGAGGTCTTTTACTTGAACAACAAACCTCTCAGGTTCTTCCTCATTTTCTTCTACGCACCTAAATCAACAACAAGACCATGGGAATTCGTTTAGCTGGAAGCCTTGCCAAGCAAATTCTCCGCCGATCCTCAAAATCTTTTGATGTGCCAAAAGGTTTCTTGGCAGTATACGTTGGGGAGACCGAAAAGAAGCGATTTATGGTTCCAGTATCCTATCTGAACAAGCCTGTATTTCAAGATTTGCTAAGTAAAGCTGAAGAAGAGTTTGGTTTTGATCATCCAATGGGTGGTTTGACAATTCCTTGTAGAGAAGATACTTTCATCCAAGTCACTTCAAGCTTGAGTAGATCATGAGAGAATTCTTTAAGTCATTCACTGAAGAGTGGACAGAATTTTTCCTTGTAGGAAATGCAATTCATTGTAAATAATTTTCTCTCTTTTTTAGCTGAAAATCATTATGAGAAGCATTGAAAAAAGAATCCTCATGTAAGAAACCTTACAGAGAAGAAACAGTTTCTTTTATAGCAGGCAAGATCAGGTTTTCCTTCATAGTCAATTGAGTTGCATCCCCCCTCTGAACATGTCAACTGAAAGACAAAAATCATTAACTGAAAGTGAAGCAATTCTTACACAATTCAGGCCAAATTCGTTAACAATAAAAACCCATTACGCTTCAATGTGCTTTCTCATCTTGTTTTTGTCGAAATGGTTTTCCTTTTCACGCATGAGAAGGTTGTACCTTAGATATGGACGTATGCTTTGTCTAGCTCATTGCATATTAGTTCCATCTAATGATAATCAAGGTTGTACCTTAGATATGGACGTATGCTTTGTCTAGCTCATTGCATATTAGTTCCATGTAATGATAATCATGTGAACTTTGGTAAAAACAGATGCATATATACCCATGTAGTGGTTATCTGGTGTGTTTTGTGACCAGTTCTTCCATTAATTTCTATGCAAAAAAGTCATTTTTTATAATTTTTCACAAAATTTTAAACAAACTTTTATATCCTGAATTCATAACTAAAACTTATTTTTTAACTGTTGGATGAGTGCCTTGCAAGTTTTCAACATGGCAGGATTTGGAGTGGGAGGGGAGGGAAACAGGGATGTTGTTTTGTGGACTTCAATGCTCGGTGTAAATGGTAGAAACGGGAGATCGAAATGCTTAAAGAGATGCTAAGAGAAGGGCGTAGACCAGACCAGATGAATTCGCGTTTTTTTTTATAGCCATCACGTCTTGTGACTGAATCCCGGAGCAGAGCACTGTATAGTTGTGTAGATGATTTAACATTGTAGGGTCTGGTGAGTTGAATACAAAGCATGGACGCTGGTGAAATGATAGAGCGGCAAATCCATTTGGTTTGCTAAGATCATCCCAATTCTAAATGATATTCACATTTTTAATCCGTTTTGAATTTGATTTTATGGCCAACGAAACCCTAAATTCTCAATATTTTTACCGGTTGAATAAATTAATTAAAATAATATAATTTCAAGATTAAGAGAATACCTTTTTTATTAAAAAAATCTCATCCGGGTTCAATCGAATTAATAATAAATTTACCGGTAGAATAAATTTGATTGGATGAATTATTAATTTAATATCTAATTTGATATAAATTCAAAATACAACCCGTTCCGGTCGGGCATAATTGCTTCTCATTAACATCACAATGCTTTAAAATCAACAGCAGGCAATTTACTACCTCAACCCAAAGGTCGCTGTAATTTAGCAGAAAACAAGCCCTAATTTTGTTTAATCAACAACACCGATGTTTATCTCACAAGAAGGTGTTTTTAAGGTATGACAAGCAGTTCATCTTCATCAAAAAAGAACGGATAAGATGATTATCCTATTGATATGAGAGGATCCACACCCAAATCATAGAGAACCAAAATGTACAAACCTGAAGAGAACACTGAAAAGAAGGAACTAACTTTTTTATGATTTGTTTATTCAATTTGACAACTACGCTTCTTTAAAGCAGTAAGATAATTTAGCTTGGATGCTCAAAATTGATTCTTGATGCAGTTTTTTGTAACCCTATTGAAAGACTTTTTTTTTATTGCTTAACTAGGGTTTATGGAGTTTTTGTGATGATTTAATGTGAATTCTTTCTTTTTTTCTCTTTTTGATTTGGATATTTATAATTACTGGATTTACTAAAATAATTGTGCCCAGAAAGCTAAAACTTGTTACTAAAACTGCCCATTGACACTCCTTGAAAAAACTCTGATTTCTAAGGATTTGTTCGTTGGTGTTGTGGATAGGATTTGCTAGTTTAAGATTTTATTGGAGATGTGAACTGAATGGTTCCATAATATAGAAATCATGAAGTGATGTTACACGGAAACCAAAGGCTGTTCTTTTCAATCTCAGCCGTAAACCTGAGTGTTGTTTGTTTTATGTCAACTGAGTGTTATTTGTTCATGAACTTTGAGTAGCTTAAGTTAATAGTATTTGATTTCGATTCATATTAGAATTGTTGCCTAATTCTTGTAAAAAGAAACTAGGAATCATGAGGCATTGCTCGTTAGCTGCTTTACATTCTTTGTTTTATTTGCTTTTAGGAATTGGCACAGATTTTGAACAAGAAACTCAAAGATGTCTAAATCAGCATTCCAATAGTTTATGGCAACATAGCATTCTGGCTTGGAAACTAAAGAGTAAGTAAATTGTTGGCTAATCTTCAAGTTTCTGCCTATTCTTTTTTTGTCGTGGGCTTGAATCAATGATGTCAATATTTTGTCAATCAGGTATCAATCTCATAGGTGGAGTATTAATGTACGTGGGGCCACTAACAAGGATAGCGAGCTGTTTTTCAGCATTAGTTTAAAAAATCCTACAAGAGTCACGAGGCACCTCCGTTACACTGTATTTTTCAGCTGGGGTGAATTTGAGATTGCCATTACACTGTATTTTCACAGTGATGCGTGTGATAAGCCTTCCTTTGTCTATTATTTCATTCACATTTCAGTATAAAATATTTTTAGAACCTATTGATTTGGCCAGTTAATTTTGTAGCGAGACATTATGTGTGTTATTGGAGTACGTAGCAAACATGAACTGCTGTAAAAATTTTGAGAGGAGGATAGAACCATATATAATGTGAAACAAAATCCTGCTCGGTTTCATATTCGTCTCCTCATTTTGCATCATAGTAATATATATGCTCTGCTTCTTGGACATGGTCAATTCATCAGCAGCAATGTATTGGTGGCATATAGCTTAAAATGTTTGGCCCTTTATCTAATCACTTGTTTGGGAATAATCAATTAGTTGACTGAACATCTAAAGGGTGTTGATTTCCAGTTTAATAAGTACAACTGTGATTACTGTTGATCTTTTCATTTGCTAATAATGGAAATATGTGGTGATTCAGTGGACATTTTGGTGGTGATTCAGTTTAATGAATTCCATTCAGTTAGGACCAGCATCATAATGCATTCCCTTATATAATGAAAAGCTTCAAGGTGGTCAAACTTCAGAATTGGTTTGTTGAAGCCTTAAGTTATTCTCAGATATCATCATTTGATGTTGAACCCAGAGGATGAATCTGGCCCCATGTTAATTAAGAAGCCTGTTGTTGTAGAATCATATGATGAGATCATATTCCCAGAGCCTTCAAAGGGTTTCTTAGATCGTATGCAGAGTCATCCAGCTGTAAATCTACCCAGATTACCTGCTGGTTTTACTTTGCCGCCTCCTAATATGTATCTTAGCTGCCTACTGCAAGCAATGCTCTTCTTCTTGGGGATGGATAAATTAACTTATGTTTCCTTACGGTGCTGGTTGAAGTTACGAGTAAACGGAAGAGAGGTGACACTAAAGATCATCCTCCAGCCCAGTGGCTTATGAATTTCTCTGAAGCAGATAAGCTGCAGCAGCTCGTCAGCAGGTCAGAAAGAATTTCTTTCTTTTTCTCTTTTTTCTTCCTTAAAGAAGAAATTTTATCAGGAAGGAAGAATATGAGAATGCAAACAGGAGTGCATGAACCAACTTTTAGGCCTGTTATTGATGACTCAAAAAATGTGCGTTGGTGATAATACTTGTTAAATATCACCTTCTTAATGCTTGTTCAACATTGGCTTGGAGTAAGATATATGTCATCTTAATGGGGTAGCTAGTTAGAAGGATTTGACTATTAATAAACTGGCCTTTGGGACAGGAGGAATGAAAGACAGCAATAGGAGGGCACTATTTCCTGCAAAATGGCTCTCTCTACTACACAGTAAATATATTAAATTGGTAAATCAATACCTCATGGATTTCTTACAGAAAGACCTCTAGATGGGCTGCAGAATTTTATTTTGGAGCAGGGCATTACTGGGAAAGAAAGCATAATTTGGATATCTGGTTATCTTAATTGTTCTCACAAATTCCTGATTTCTTAAGTAGTTAATGAACAAAAGTTTAATGTATTGACAAATCTGTAGTTTCCCACTCAAAAAATCTTCACAGAGCTAATGAATAACTATTTTTCTATGAACCAGAAAAGAGTCCCTTGAAGCTAGCATATAGTGAATGTTTCTTCCCATATATTGCTTCCTCACCCTAAAATTTCTTATTCAATTGTGCTGAACTATTCTCTTTTATTTGGTTTGTTTGACATTGAGTTCAAAAATAAATTGGAAATGATTGTGGTTTAAATCCCAATTTTTTTGCTTCATTGATAGATGTGTTTTATGATGAAACATAAAGAGCTGGTGCATCTTCTTTCCTTCTTTTTTTGAATTAGCTGCATGCTTCTTAATTTCACTAAAACTTGATGAGTCACATGAGCAAACTGTTTGGCTTAGGGAAGTGTTACAGGCTGTTATTTGAAAGTTTGATTTGATGTGTTTGGTGCAGGCTCAATAGCAAAACACCGGCGACAAATAAGCTTGATAGATGGGCAGAATCAACATTTGAAATCTACCCCCAACCAGTGAATGCACTTATGAAGAGTTTTGAGATTCTGTTGAAATAAAATGTCTTCAATCTGCAGAAAACGTGGCACTGAAGATTTGAAGATTTGAAGTTTTTGTTTTTTGAATTTTAAATAAGGATTTCAGATGTATCTGATTATTAGATTAAGTTTATCTTTGATAAGTTTTGAATTTGAAAGTGTTTGTTTCAAATCAAAACTCTGTCTCTATTTAAGCATGCACTTTGATCAAATAAAACACAATGCAATTATTCCTTTTAAAACAAAAAACCTACAAATTGGTATCAGAGCTATAGATTTTCTTGAGGGACTTGTGAGTTGAGAGAAACAAAAACACAAACCAAAATCAAACCACAAACACAACCAAAAAACCAGAAAATGGATTCTGAAACAATCATCTCACACGGTTCACCACCAATTTTCAATGGTGAAAACTATGAAACTTGGGCCATCAAAATGGGAGTTCATCTAGAGGCTTTGGATCTGTGGGAAGCAGTAGAGGAGAACTATATTATCCCAGATTTGGCTGCAAATCCAACAGTGGCTCAGCTGAAGATCCACAAGGAGAAGAAGACAAGGAAGTCCAAAGCCAAAGCTTGCCTATATGCTGCAGTATCCAACACAATCTTCGCAAGAATCATGAACTTGGATTCTGCAAAAGGTATTTGGGAGTATTTCAAGAAGGAATATCAAGGTAATGAAAGAACTAAGAATATGCAGGTTCTTAACTTGATTAGAGAGTTTGAAATGCAGAAGATGAAGGAAACCGAAAAAATCAAAGATTATGTTGACAGGTTGCTTAGCATAATAAACAAAATAAGATTGCTTGGAAAAGAATTTTCTGATGAAAGAATTGTGCAAAAAATTCTGGTCACCATGCCAGAAAAATACGAATCGAAGATCTCTTCATTAGAAGAATCAAAGGATCTAACCAATATCTCTCTTGGAGAATTGGTAAATGCTTTGCAGGCACAGGAGCAGAGGAGATTAATGAGGAATGAGGAATTGATACAAGGTGCTTTTCAAGCTAGAACACAATATCAAGGTGGCAGATTCAAAGTGTTCAACCAAAAGAAGAAGGGTCAACAATACAAAAACAAAGTGGAAACATTTCCACCATGTATTTACTGCAAGAAGACTAACCATCACCCAAATAAGTGCTGGTGGAAGCCTGACGTCAAGTGCAGGAAATGTGGGCAACTTGGACACATTGAGAGGATCTGCAAATCACAGCAGCAAACAGAAAAGGCAAATCCAGTCATTCAACAAGCTGAAGAAGAACAATTATTTGTTGCATCATGCTTTGCAGCAAACACAAGCTCAACAGATTCCTGGTTGATTGACAGTGGATGTACAAACCACATGACAAACAACCAGGATCTATTCAAAGAGCTCGACAGAACAGCAATTTCCAAAGTCAAAATTGGAAATGGAGATTACATTGAAGTTGAAGGCAAAGGGACTGTTGTGATAAACAGTCTGTCAGGTTCGAAATTCATTTCAGATGTGTTATATGTGCCAAGAATTGACCAAAACTTACTTAGTGTTGGTCAGCTATTGGAGAAGGGTTTCAAAGTCGTATTTGAAGACAACTGGTGCTTCATTAAAGACAGAGTGGGGAGTAATGTGTTCAGAATAAAGATGAAAGCAAAAGGATTCACCTTGAATCTTATGGAGCAGGAGCACAATGGTTTTTTAGCAAAGATTTGCAGTGATGAACTCTGGCATAAGAGAGCTGGACACTTTCACCATTCTGGTTTGGTGTATCTGCAGAAACACAAATTGGTGAAAGGTGTTCCATCTCTGGAGAGTAGATCAATTGAATGTTCAGCATGTCAGTATGGAAAGCAGGCCAGAAAACCCTTCCCTCAAGTCACCTGGAGAGCAACACACAAGCTTCAATTAGTGCATACTGATGTTGGAGGACCTATGAGCACAGAATCACTAAAAGGCAGCAGATACTACATCATCTTCATTGATGATTATTCCAGGTTCTGTTGGATCTTTTTCCTTAAGTTTAAATCAGAAGTTGCTAATGTGTTTTTGAAGTATAAAGCTTTGGTGGAAAATCAAAGTGGGTGCAGAATACAAACACTAAGATCTGATAATGGAAAAGAGTACACAGGTGGAAGCTTTGAGAAATTCTGTGATGAATCTGGGATTCATCATCAACTCACTACACCATACACACCACAGCAGAATGGTGTGAGTGAGAGAAAGAACAGAAGCATCATGGAAATGGCAAGATGCATGATCCATGAAAAGGAATTACCAAAGAAGCTTTGGGCTGAGGCTGCCAATACCTCAGTTTACCTCTTGAACAGAATGCCAACCAAAGCTTTGCACAAGAAGACAGCTTTTGAAGCATGGTTTGGATACAAACCAGACCTGCAAAACTTAAAGATTTTTGGTTGTGTGTGCTTTTCTTATGTACCACAGGTAAAGAGAGACAAGCTAGACAAGAAATCAGAAGCAGGAGTGTTTATTGGATACAGTGACACATCAAAAGCTTACAGAATTTTTCAACCACAAAATAGAAAAATTATTGTAAGCAGAGATGTAGAGTTTATGGAGGACAAACAATGGCAGTGGGAGGAACAAGGGAAGGAATTGGAAATCCCAGGAGAGCTGATGTCATCACCAAGGCAGGAATCATCAACACTGGAACTCATCAATAACCAACAAGATATGGCCATTGATGATGAACCAGTCAGAGGTACCAGGTCCTTAGCTGAAATCTATGCACATAGCAATGTTGCTATTAATGAACCTGCAGGTTTTGAAGAAGCTGTAAAGAGTAATAAATGGTGTGATGCAATGAAGGAGGAGCTGAAAATGATTGAAAAGAATGATACCTGGATGCTGGTGGATAAACCTCTGCACAAGAAAGCAATAGGAGTCAAATGGGTTTATAGAACCAAACAGAATGCAGATGGTTCTATAAACAAATACAAAGCCAGATTAGTGGTGAAGGGCTATGCACAAGTGTTTGGAGTGGACTTCTCAGAAACTTTTGCACCTGTGGCACGTATGGACACAATTCGTCTACTACTTGCACTGGCAGCACAAAAGAAATGGAAAGTATATCAGCTGGACGTAAAATCTGCATTTCTAAATGGATATCTGCAGGAGGAGATATATGTGGAGCAGCCAAGGGGTTTTGAAGTTAAAGGACAAGAAGAGAAGGTTTACCTGTTGAAGAAGGCCTTGTATGGCCTAAAACAGGCACCTAGAGCATGGTATGGCAGAATCGATGAGCATCTTCACAAACTTGGATTTGTTAAAAGTCTAAGTGAAGCAACATTGTGTGTAAAAGGAATTGATGAAAACCTGGTTGTTGTGTCTGTTTATGTTGACGACTTGCTTGTGACAGGAGACAACAAAGCATTAATTGAAGAATTCAAGGCTGAAATGCTCAATGTATTTGAGATGACAGACCTTGGATTAATGACCTATTTTCTAGGTCTGGAGGTAAAACAGAGAAGTGAAGGAATCTTTATATGTCAAAGCAAATATGCTAAAGAAGTTCTAAAGAAATTTCGCATGGAGAATTGCAACAGCACAAGCACACCTATGAATTTAAAGGACAAGCTCAGCAAAGATGATGGAGCAGAAAAGGTTGATGAAGGTTTATACAGAAGCTTGATTGGCTGCCTTATGTATCTTACAGCCACAAGGGCTGACATTGCATTTGCTGTAAGTGTACTTTCACGTTTCATGCATTGTGCAAGTGAGATACATTTTCAAGCTGCAAAGAGAGTTGTCAGATACATAAGAGGGACAACTAGTTATGGCTTAAAATTCAATCACTGTCAGAATTTCATGTTGCATGGCTACTCTGACAGTGACTGGGCAGGATCAATGGATGATATGAAGAGCACATCAGGGTATTGCTTCAGTTTTGGGTCAGGTATGTTTTCTTGGAGCTCAAAGAAACAAGATGTTGTTGCACAAAGTACTGCCGAAGCAGAGTATGTAGCAGCCACAGCTGCTGTAAACCAAGCAATTTGGTTGAGGAAGATACTGGCAGATTTGCACATGAACCAACTAGAACCCACGAAAATCTATGTTGATAATCAAGCTGCAATATCCATTGCAAACAATCCAGTGTTTCATGGAAAAACTAAACATTTCAAAATTAAATTCTATTTCCTGAGGGAAGCACAGAAAGAAGAAGAAATTACTTTGTTGCACTGTGGAACAGATGATCAAATTGCAGATGGCTTAACCAAAGCTCTAGCAAAGTCAAAGTTTGAAGAATTAAGGGATAAGCTTGGAATCTGCAGCAATTCAGACAAGGAGGAGTGTTGAAATAAAATGTCTTCAATCTGCAGAAAACGTGGCACTGAAGATTTGAAGATTTGAAGTTTTTGTTTTTTGAATTTTAAATAAGGATTTCAGATGTATCTGATTATTAGATTAAGTTTATCTTTGATAAGTTTTGAATTTGAAAGTGTTTGTTTCAAATCAAAACTCTGTCTCTATTTAAGCATGCACTTTGATCAAATAAAACACAATGCAATTATTCCTTTTAAAACAAAAAACCTACAGATTCTATTTCACGTTGGTTTAGGCTGAAGCAAATGATGGCATAGGCATGTAGCAATGATATTTATTTTCTCAGCAGACGGTAGTTTTATACCCCTCTCTTTTTACTTTCTTTTCAAATTACCTCTTTATGTTTATATATTAGAATGTAGTTCTGTACCAATAAACAACTTGCTGTATCATTTGATTAAATTTCAATAAAAATTAAATTTACTCCAGATATATACTGTCTAAGTTGGTGCTTTCAAAAGTGCATTTGATATGTGTATGATGACTGTTTTACTAGTGATGATTTGTTCCGAGTAGAAAGCAGGAACTCCAGACAGGCATGAAAGTTCTCTGGTTTTTAGATTTGCTTGCATTAGCAGGGTTTTTTTGGGTTGCCTTCTCAATTCATGACTTGTGTAATTATGATGACTGCAGAACCTGCACAGAGGATTAGAATTTATGATTCAACATTTAAGCCCGGATCACAATATTGGAAAGTGACCTGCTAGCTGTAATGAGATATGCAACCGTGTTTTTTTCACCATCCTTGAGTAATTATTAAGAAAAGAATTAGGTATTTTGCTGTAGGAACAATTTTTAGATTATCTCCTGCCAGTGCCTGATATTCCTTTTTTTCTTATACTTTGCCAGATATTGGATCATTGTTAGCAAGGGTTTGCTGATTAAGTTATTGCTGGCTCTGCTACTACTTTGCTATGAAATTATCAGTTTGATGTTATTTTTAAACAGTACTCCACATGTTTGATTTGTGTCTGCAAGGAGCATGTCTTTTGGATGTTTCATTTCTGAATGCAATAAGTTACTTAGCTGAATGTGGTTGTGATGCTTCAAAGATTACCAGATTTTTCAGAGTGCATGTTCTTGTGTTGGAACTCTTCTCGAATGAATTGTATGATATGTATTAATAAAGCTTTGAACCCTTCTCAGGTGCTTCTATCTGTCCTTTCGATGCTTCATTATGCAAGATAAATGAAAATGGGAACCCATTCTGGCTCTTGGATGGGTTCTACATATCTTTTTCATGGTGATTTCAATTCCATCGTTGCTTTCATCTTGGCTTAGCATACCAGGGACAACCCTAGTCTTAATTCTTGAAATTGTCATCTTGAAGCGGACCCAGCTAAATAATATTCTCCTCTCCTAAATTCCATACAGGTCCATTTCTATCGAGGCTTCTTTTAGTCAATAGCCTAATTTAAATATTAACGCTTGCTCAATTGTCTTTTTAGTTGGTTATGTCATATTCGAAGTCCTTTGCTTTCAACAATCAATATCTGAGTGATAATCTTAGCTGGGAATTACATGCCAGTCTGTGTTCTTGGGCCCTTTGCTTCTGACTACTTTCCTTACAACCCATGTGGCTGTCATTAGTTTTGCTTGTTAACATTGCCATGGTATCACCATCAGTTTCGTGACCGTATAGAACATGGACAAGACAACAACATAACATTTTCAACTGCTGTTCTTATGAACCAGATTCATTATTTTAGATAATGCTTCTACTGCAGAACCATGTTGAGCATGCACCTCGACATGTTCATTCAAGTTTATAATTGCATTTTCAGGACATTTCATTTTAAGCATTTCCTTTCAATCCATATCAGGGTTAATTGCTCTCCCATTTTCACATTATGATGGCATAAACTACTGTAATGTTATTTGATTCTTATGTTTCTTGCTATCAGATGCCGAATAACATGTGGATTTGGAGATGAACATCCCATTTCACTTTGTTATTTCTTTTATTATCATGACTGCAGGTCTTGCCAAATTTCTAGCAATAGCTATTAGAGAGGAATAAATAAATTTATGAAATTTGGGTTTGTTCATAAAGGATCCCGGGTGGGGCACAAGGTAGTTACAGTTGAGACATAGTCTGCTTGGTAAAATAGCCGTTTGCAGTAGTTGAAATGATGTTAAAAGACCTTACCATGTTGTCTTTGCAGGGAGTTTGGGGGCCAGAGTAACATGGCCTTCATGTGCTACAAAAAAGGCAAGGTCATTATCAACTATAAGGAAAATACCTCAGTCTCTTGGCTTAGCGAGGCACTGCATTCCAGTGAGAATGGTGGGCCTTTGCAGTCCCCTATTTTCTTTGTCCGTTCTCTCAATCAATCTAATTCACAGAACATGGTAGAGCTTCTCTCAAAGAAGGCGACCTGAGGGTAATTTTTCCCCTTCTCTTCAGTTATTTTAGATGTAAAAACAACTTTCATCTCACTGCTGTATAATATATTTGCACAGCATGTGTCACGAAATAGTAAGCATGTACTGTGTGCACCTAGTATTTGTATGTGGGTATGTTTGTTCTTTATCAAGTGGCCCATTTAAAAGAAATCCTTTCAATTTGACTTGATCTTCACATCACACCTGGGCTGTGAATTTTTGGAAACTTGATGGTTCTAGCATGGATTTGAACAAACTGATCAATGGATAAAGTTCCGATAGGTGAATTGCAAGTTAAGACACTGTCATGGACATTTGGGAGGTTGAGTAAACAAGGAGAATGACGAGATGCTGGACATCGCTGTGTCAGTATCAGGCGTAAAATTTAGTTTTTGCTGATCGCTTTCTGCACCTTAGAACATGGAGATATAACTTTTCTGGAAGGGAGCCGGGATAAGAAGAAACCATTGGTAAACATTTTAAGTAGATTTATTATATCTCCTATTTTGGTGATGTCGGTTTAAGCTGGACCACCTAGGAAGCCTTCTAGTGCTGAAAATTTAAACCCTTTTTTTTTCCTAGAAGCATTACACTTCTGTTCTGGATAATCTGATAGATAAGTTTGCAAATTTAACGGGAAAAGGCACAATTACTTCCATTATTATGAGGTCATTTAGAGACCGGCATCTTCATCCTTTAGTGAAAATCGCGATTATTGTGGAATACAAGCTTGAGTTTGAAACAGAAGCTTATGCCCTGCTACGGAAGCATCTAACACAAATGATCAAACAACAGTTCAACTATTAGTTTCGCTGCTGTTTCATGCCTGTCAAAATCATTGCAAGTTTATAGAATTCAGAGAAGCCAGATGTCCTTGACATTATCCATGAAACCTTAGCTAATATAGCATTCTCATATATGGATATTAGATTTAATGATTCGATTGAACACACATAAATAATTTGGATGGTCTATTTTATATTTGGTCTGAGAATTTTTTAAAATAGTTGCCGATATGGTCCCTTATTTAAGGATAAAATCTTATGATGTTTCAAAATTCCAAAAGTCAGGTTATTTGATACTTGGATAGTAGTTAATCAAATGTTCATGCCAACATGTCCTCCTTAGAAGCAAAAAATTGATGGTGGAAGTTCTAGTATTTGCAGAACAGTCCTTATCGGTTGGACTTAAAAACTCTCTTATAATAAAGTCAGTTTGAGCTTTGAATACTATGAACAAGAGTGTTTGTTCTTGTTTTTGTGTGACTAATGTTTTGAAGACAGGTGTATAAGCTTGGAGAGTAGAAAAACATTAACTTTACCTAGATAGTTCAGGAGGTGTTTATATTTTATAAATCTTGTTTTTTTTATGGAGTGAAGGTGTTATTTTATTATTTAATTAGATTATTAAATTAGCCAAGTTCATTAAGTAAATTACTAGGAAATTGGATTTTCTTTTCTTTTTAAAATATTTACATCATTTTATTTTGATTTTTTTTCAGCAATAAAAAGTTAAAAAAAAAATACTCGTTGTTCGGCGCGTATCTAAGTCAAAATCGTAGCTATGAAGACATTTATTACTCTACTATTCGAAAGCTTTAGGTATTGTTTAAGGAAAAAAAACACAACTGAGACTGTTCTAGAGCTTCGATGTTTACAGGTCATGATAGAATAAACTAGATTATCTAAGAACAAGGAGTACATTTTAGACTTTAGGGCTTAAGCTCAGAATATTCAAGCAGGTGTTCCAATGTGAAGGTGAAGGTGCTGAGGTCAAACACCTGCACAGCTAGCAGTCATACACATGGGTTTGCGAATATTTGGACGTACGTACTGTGAACTGTTGTTTTATCTGTCACTCGGTCCACAGAATCACAAGCCCTCCAGCCACAAGAACCAAAGCGTCCACAGGCTTGTACTCTCCAGTACACTTACCGTGGGTCCGTGATTTCAGGTGCGAGAGAGAGAGAGATTAGTAACAAACACAGTGAAGATTGAAGACTGAGATTGAAAAGCTGGCTCAAGGGAACCAGAGACAGAAGACCAAGGTGCTGTTAGTTGAGAAGTTGGAGATCTTTCAAAGATAATATATTTGAGTTCTCACCAGAGATGGAAATGAAAACTACGAGGCAAAATAAGCTGGGTTTTTGTGAACTTGAAAGAGTGTGAGAGATCTGGTGATCAGTTGCAAAGTGAAGAGGACGACGGGTTGAAAGGAGCTAGCAGCGTGGCATGAAGGGTGGAGCTCCACGCTTGAACCATGGTAGAGCATGCACTGAATAATAGTATGAAAAGGAGAGAACACAGGGAGCAAACAGGCATTACAAATCATCTGTGTAAATGCAAGCAATTTTTTTATTTTATTTTATTTTTCAAAAAAAAAAAGCAAGTTGAAAATTAAAGCTGAGAGCGAGAGTGGGGTCCACGGTGTCATCAGGAGGGCCAACATTGAAGTGCAAACCCAATAGGCTTGGCTCCCACCATGTCCTTTGCCTCTTGCACACATACCCCAAAATACCCGTGCTATGTCCTTTGCCCCCACACTCCACATGACCCGTCTCCCTCTCTCTCTCTCGCTCCCCCTCTCCCTCTCTCTCTCTCCCCCTCACCTTCTTCATAAATACCACCATCACCCCATAATCGTCCCATCACCACCATCACATTTTACTACCCGCTCTTATCTCTCTCACCATCCACCCTTTCTCACCACTCCTCTCGAACTCCAGATGGCCATCAGAAAATCACAGAAACTCCCTCAAGCAGCGGTCCTTAAGCAAATTATCAAGAGATGCTCGAGCTTGGGCAAGAAACACGGGTATGATGATGATGGCCTCCCACTTGACGTGCCAAAAGGACACTTTGCTGTGTATGTTGGTGAAAACAGAAGTAGATATATTGTTCCAATCTCGTTCTTGAGCCACCCTGAATTTCAATTCTTGCTTCAACGAGCAGAAGAAGAGTTTGGTTTTGATCATGACATGGGCATCACTATCCCTTGTGAAGAAGTGGTTTTTCGATCTCTAACATCAATGCTCAGATGAAATTAAAGATGTTCAGTAGTGAGATGGCGGTGCATGTTTGCTTGGATTAGATGGCTCAAGACGAAGCTGCACTATAGCTTCTCTTTTTTTACATCTTCTCCACTGTGATTCGTGATATTGTTTTTTGTTTCCATGTATTTTTCTCCTTAAGACCCAGCTGGGTTTTTGTGTCTCTAATTACTAACTTGGATCCCATGAAAAAATGCATGGGTCTGATATGTATAAACTCTGGTTTTCCTCGCAGATGTGTGTAGTTGTTAACACCACTGTGAGAGATGGTTTAAGGATTAATGCAAAGGGTGATTTACCTGCTTAACCTGCAAATCTCTCTCTTTCTCCATCTCTACTACTTGAGATCCCATGTGCATGGCTTGAAAAACACAGGGTCAAAGCAAGACGCTCTGTCAAATCAAATTAAGTACATGTATGGCTTCATTTTATCAGAGAATTGGGTGCACGTTAGCACACTCCCAACGGATCCTCAGTTTACTGTTATGGGGTTTGGGTTTGAACACTCCACTAAGCAGACTTGTCCTTGAAAATAACTTGCTATCATGGTTAATAGATATTGGAGACTTTGAAGAAATTACTCCAGTAGGTGGAGCTTATCACCTCGGCGTAGAGCTTGAATCTTCAGTACTGGCAGTTCTGTAGTAGCAAGCAATTATTGCATTAATTGCTTTAATCACCATAGTGAATAGTAGTTTCGATTCTTAATATAATTACCCGTCATTAGTGGAGGTACTTGATTTCTTTTCCTTTTTTGAATTCAAAAACGGCATGATTTCTACTTAGTTATCACTTATCACAGGAGAAGAAAAGTGTCAACGGCACTGTTTTTTTACTGATTTTAAAGTATGTGAAAAAAAATTTAAAAATTATTTCTATTTTTATTTTTCAATTAATTTTTTTTAAAATTATTTTCACATAACTGTACTCTCAAACGGTAACAATCACGTATGACACTTCACTGAATCACCCTGGTGAAAATGTCACCTTCACAGATTGCTGGGGAGCTAACTGGGGATTTTGAGTTTCATCATGCGAAAAAGAACTCTATGTTTGCTTGAATTGTGCGGGGGAATGTAGCGACTTTCGTGAGAAAATGAAAGGAAGAAAACGTTTTGACTGTTTATGTATTACAGCTTGTTTTTTATAATATGTTTTTAAATTATTTTTTTATTTTAATAATAATAATAATAATAATAATAATAATAATATTTTGATGCTGGAATGGAAATCCACGGGACAAGGGAAGCTACGTTTCCATAATGTTTGCATTGATTTGAAGTGGAGCTCAATAGATACTCAAATCACTTGCCCGTGAGATCACTCAAGACTCCAACGTATGATCGATGATCACTCTTATCTTATCCTCCTAAGATGTACGTGGTCCACCACCCTCTTGCTCCAGGCCCTAGGATTTTATTCGTTTAAACTACTAGCTAGCAAGACACTGGTAACCCTTTGATCTACTCTCTTTTCCGGGTATTTGACATTATATTTCAAAAAAAAATTGAAAAAAAAGATCTTTTTTATTTTTATTTTAAATATAAAAAATAATATTTTTAAACTATTTTCATGTAAAAATATCAAAAATAATTTTTAAAAACAAAAAATATATCATTTTAATATATTTTTAAATAAAAAATACTTTTAAAAACATATCAAACAGTAACTTCAATATAAAAGCCAAGTTTTTACATTCAATCGTGACCTTCGAGCCCTAACTTTATATTAAGGGAAACAGGGAGGAAATTAATTAGCAATTATACTATGTAGATGCATGATTGGCAGAATTGCTTTAGGTGATCCATGGAGATTATGGGGCCACTCCTGCAATTGAAAGGGGGTTGTTAGTGAAAATGATAGGGCATGAAGATGGATGGTCAGGTATACAGCCCCAGAAGATATCATCACTTAGGTCAGCTGAACTATATAGGCCTTACATTTTTCCCACCTAAAAGCAACAGAAGTTAAAGCTATCATACTTTCTGTGGGTCTTGGACAAAAGGAAATTAATAATGATCCCATGACTTGCTTGAAACCCTCTCTCAATCTCAGCGTTTAGAAAAAGGAAGAAACTAACCGATGCATGGATGGCAA
Organism: Salix dunnii; assembly: GCA_015731905.1. Lineage (NCBI taxonomy): Eukaryota > Viridiplantae > Streptophyta > Magnoliopsida > Malpighiales > Salicaceae > Salix > Salix dunnii. The sequence goes on along the minus strand of CM027667.1, from coordinate 8,560,687 downwards.
ATTGCATACACAACTATAAGAGAAGTTCTTAGGGGCATGGCTAGCTAGGCTATATCAACCCATTTGAACCCGTGTCGATGTAATCTTTGATATTAAGATCATGGTTGGACCACTAGGGAGGAGCGAAGGCTGCCTGTGGTTAGCTGGTCCTCAACCCTTTTCTTTTAATGCAGTATTTGCCTTCTTTTTCTTCCAGCCACAAAAAAAAGCCCTGACAGACACGATTGTGCACACAGCTGCTTTCTCCAATTCCCCTAGCCCCATGAGAATATCTTCTCTAACACAAAATCCACATGGAATTCCCAACTCAGAACAAAATATCTACCCCCATTATTGTTTTGATGTTGTTTGATACCCATATGTTCTCACATCTCTCTCTTTCATTTTCCTCAATGGGTCTTGTTTGTCTGGAGTTAAAAGTGGTTTAATCATTCGGGAAGTGTTTTTTGGCTCAAGGCCTGAAGTTACTTGTATCATGTCAACGCAATTACCTATTTGGGAGAGAGATTGGCAAATATTGAAGATACACACAATTTTTAGTGTGTACTTCTCACCTGAAAGTATGTATTTCCTTGTAACAAATCCATGCATCCGTATCACGTACCTGCTGGCATCTACAGTTTACTAGTCTGTGAAGCTTTACTCAGATCTACAAAATTGAGCATGAATGCCCAAAATGAGCCCAGCACAAAAACAGCACCTCTGTACCTCTTCATGCTCTACCTAACTTTAGTTATTCAGGGCCCTTTGTCCCTTCGCATTGATGGTTAAAACAAAACAAGTGCACCAACCGAAATTAAAATCTCCCATCTTATTTGAAGTTAAAAAAGAAAAATACTTGGTATACCCACATATCCTAACTGATAATAGCATAGCCCATTTGTTATGATGGAGACAAAACACACATGTACCCGGATAAGGTTGAACAATGAAGATTGTCATGTCTTTCAAATCAATTCTCAGAAAAAATGAGTTGGAGATTTTAAATCTATGGGCACAAGTTTACAGATGGGTACTGCATGTTTCTTCAGAATTTTGTCCCCAATGTCCCACCCCACGTTCTGAGAGAGTTCCTGGAAGGAGCCTTGTCTGTCAAATTTCGATTCTAAATGTTTTTCTCTTCAGCTTCAAATAAGTTTCTAATCAGTTCGGTAAATGCATATTCTATTGTTCGAATTCTGACCACGAGAACGCGATTTCCCATTATCCCCTCGTTTTGGTATAGACTGTTCATCTGTAATGAACGACTACGAACTTTTCCTTGGTGCATTTCTCACAATAATGGACTTGTCTGAGACGAAATGATGTCTCTGTGAGCATTTATAAACCATATTACCAAGTAGCAGGCCAGCAATTAAGTGCGATGGTGCATTCATAGTAGTTGAGCAGTCAAGATGCAATAGGCTAGCTTAACGACTAAACCTGCCCCTTAAACATATCAAATCAGGTCGTTTTACTCTTTTTAATCATTCTCGAACAGGGATCCACCCACCACTGAAGAAAAAGCGCACACACCAGCAGCATATTGATTTGACATGAATTACAGCGTACATGAATAGTTTATAGTTCCACATCTATATAACTACGTACGCGTGAGACTAATACCAGGGGCAGGATTCATGAGAATACTTGTGTAATTTGTCCATTTTATCGAAAAATCGAGTTGTCTTGAAACCACTTCTCAAAAAACTCCAACCTTTTTGTAAACTTGTGGGATTTAGTACAGATCAATGTATGACATCTTTCAAAGTGATTTCAATAAGAATATTTAGTAAGATCAATTATGTTCATACATGCAGAAATTCTTAAAACAAAAAAACGTAACATCAATTGCCATTTATAAAATGGATTATTGAAATATTATAATTTTTACAAATCATTTTTGTTCTGTCCCTCATACATATTTTCCTTTATAAATAATGGACACCCGGTCAGAAATTTTGATAACAAATATCCAACTTAATTTTTTTGGTCTGAGACATCCGTTCTGATATTCATAGCTGTGACAACCCATTTGAGAAGCATGCTCACTCATGGCTTGAGCTTCCCTTTTTTGAATAAGCATCTATGGCTTGACCTGATAGCGTTCGATAGCTCTTACTTTCCTGTGATTTTTTTGTTCCTAATGTTTCCTCTGGTTTTGAAATGGACAAATTCATGACCCCCTTTTTATTATGGCTTGATAATAGAGTACAGTAATGTAGACTTTTCCCTCTGGTTTTCAAACCATTTTCAAGTGTTCAAGCTTCATTTGTGGTTATGAATATCAGCAAACAAAAATAACATTGATCAACACTTGGTTTTCTCTTAGCTTTTCAAACCATGTTTGACCAGAGCTTCATTCCATGACCATGCACGAACTAAACAGTACTTGGAACATGCTAGCCTTGCATGTCGCCATTGCTAATGAAGATGAAGTTGATACATGCAATGCACTCTATGATGTATCGTGTCCATTAAACGACAGGACCGTATTGAACGCCATTAATAAGACCTCTTTTGTCACAGCAAGAAGGTCCCGAAGTTGATCGACTGCCCTGTGAACCACTATATATTTTTCATGTTTTCTTTATTATTATTGTTATCAGTATTATACAGAAAACTGTGGAGAAGTGTATATTCTTAAAATACAGAGAAATTCATTTGACGTCGGCAACCCTTGGATCGTACTCATGTACAAATAAAACGAAAACAAAACTTGAAACATGCATGGATCAACAGCACCTTTTCCAATTCTTGATTTGTATGTATTTGATTTCGTCACTGTTAACGTTGAAATTGGCATAATTATTTATATATGAAAAGTTGAAGGCATGTATTCTCTATGAATTCGGTGAAGAACAAGGAGAGCCACTTGTGTGGGGGAGGTGGGGATACCATGTTGGGCTCCAAAATATATTTGAAGAGATTCTGTGAGTTGGTTTTGTCGGACTAACTGTCTGCTACTCACTCGTCATCTCTTTGTCGACTTCTTAGCCTTTATTCCATCATCACTCCACTCCCTCTTCTAATATTCCACTCACATTCCTCGCCGTATATAGCCTACACACAAGAACTGAGATCTCCTGATAAGCTTACCGATTGAACTCAGTTACAAGAAATTCATATTTCTCAGAGATATATCCAAACTACATTTTATATCTTTTGAGGAAAAAAAACACTGGTTAAGCATGGCAATTGAAAGTTCTTGCCACCAAATCTAGTGCTGCTCATAGGAAGTACAAAATATAATTTCTGTTCTGGTCATTTATCTAGCAGATTTTTCCAAGCAGTATAAACTTTGTAAGCAAAAACCGGGAGGACGAGAATAATGAAACGGAAAGGAAAAAAAACCTGGTCCCAAAATCATTGTCCTAGCAACATCTATGTCAAAGAATTGAGAGCATGCTGCTTCCACTTTTAACCAAGAACATCCCATTCAGTTTCTGAGGCTTGGAGTGAGGACCTTACAAAGTTAAGGACAATATTGTCTTATTACCAAAACGTACGATTTGGTACTGGTGGTGCCTGTCATTCTTGGCCATTAAATTTTTTTTCTTTTTCTAAGGACATGATAATACAGCTACACTCGTGCCTATTATAAAGAGTGACTTGAAAAAGACACCCAAAAGTTTGATGTAAATATGCTATTGGTCAGATACTGGTTGGAGTATCACTGTTTCTGGGGATGAGCTGCATGTGATTGTTGCCCCTGCAGATGGGCCGCTATAGAAACTAGTGCAGCGTAAGATTTGTGCCCGCGTGGCATTGCGGGCCATTTGGACTTGAAGGTACACGGAATTCTGGTACGTTACGGAAACAAATACAATTACAAAGAGCAATACTTTGACTTGAATACATTATACCATTAGCTGCGGTCAAACCCGGTCTCTGTCTAGTCCGAAAAGGGGTTCGGGTTATCGGGTTTAATTAAGTAACCAATTTAAAAATACAATATTTTTAAAATAATCTCATGACATGTATCGTGGATATACTCGTAGATGTGATGTACAATCACGAGAGAGAGAGTCTATTAAATCACTTGTATTAAATTGAAATATCTTTTTTTATTACCGGATTATTAGCCGTTCGACTGGTATCTCACTTGGACACTAGTTGCCACTTGTGTTGAAAAGACTGAAGGCCTGTTGAGACAAAGCTGGAATCTTAAGAGCTTTATTGATTGTAAATGGGTGGGCCCTATTTTGTTTAACCCGACCCAACAATCACTCAAAATATGATCTGGAGATTAGACTTGACAAGTTTAAGCGAAGCCATCACCCCGGGCATCTGGCTAGTGAGGTTCAGCATACAGCCTGGATTCCTTGGGTCTATGGGCTCATACACACTATCCCTAACCCCTTTGTCAAGCTAACTAGACCCACAAAAAAGCTAAATATCCAAGCATTTACTTCTTTTTTTATTGGACATGTGTCCCATGTTGCTTACGCTTTTCCTTGCATTAAATTTTAAAAGTATTTTAAAAAATATATTTTACTTTTAATTAATTATTTTTAATATTTTAGATCATGTGTTGATATTAAAAATTATTTTTTAAAAATATTATTTTGATATATTTCTAAACAAAAATTATTTTTCAAGATAATATCAATTATATTTTTAGAGTTTGATCACTCTAGACATCTAATAAAGAAAATATGAGAGAGAATTGAATTAAAAAAAAATATTAATTTAATTACTTTCTAATTAAAAGAAACATACCAAATCAAATGTGAATTCTGAGAGTGCTTGCCATCATATCGTGCTCTGCTAACAGTTAATAAACATGTTGTGATCCGTGACAAGTGCTGATAAAATCACATTCCGTGCACACTTTCCTTTCCCCGTGGGCTACGCATGGAATTGCTTCGGTACACCAAATATTTCTACGCATTTACATCTGTATTTGATCGCGATGTTGAAAAAACTTATCTGCTTTGAAATCCAAAGGCAGAAGATTCCATTGACAAGTGAAATGAAATGAAGAGTAGCCTAATCATTGGATTTCGAACAAGATGATTGGTTTGTTGTTTGACAAAACAGGCCGTGATAGGTATAACGGATGGGCGACCATTAATTCATCGCTCGAGAGATGACAGCCATTTTTATCCAGCTCCACACAGAGAAAAAGTGGTTCGGAGAAGAAGGTGACGTCAGCATTCGTTGTATCGCGTCTGTTATACCCTTCTTGCCTGAGCATCTTTCATGCCTTGTCGATTTCATGATTATGGGTCCATCAAGCCGCATCTCCACGCCGTCTACTGTGCTAAACTTCGACCCTGTTTTGGTCATTGATTGCAAAAGGAAGCTTTCCATTACTACTCTCCACTGGTCAAGCTGGCTTTATATCTTGGTATTGCTGGGGCGCGAAGTCCGTTGGAGAAGTCTTCCAATTGGTTCAATCATGCGGATTAATTGGTTGAATTAATCGCGGTCGTGAAGGCTTCTCTTTTTTTCTCATTGACATTCTACGAGTATGTTTGGAGTATGTAGGGAAGTATAATTGATTTCATTTTTCAAAATATTTTTTGTTTTAAAAAGTATTAGAATAATATTTTTTATTTTTTTAAATTATTTTTAACGTTAATATATAAAAATAATATAAAAACACCTAAAATTAAATTAATTTGAAATAGTAAATAAATTTTAATTTTTTTATCAAAAACAGTCGGTCACTTGTAGCCGGGGCATAAGACATACACAGGCACGTGCAAGCCACACGAATAGAGCAGAGGGCTACCACCACAGTGGCCAACAAGCGCAGCGACTTTTTGCTCAGAGAAGAGACAGGCTCCTTCGACAAAACTGTTAAAGTGATTTTGTCAAGACATGCGAATTCTTAAAAATAATACATGCACTCTTGATCTGACGTGGGACGTTAGGGCTCCACGTGTGGGCATACAAGATTTACCAAATTATAATTACTATAGTTTATATTGGTGTTTCTGAAATGAAAAATAAAAAAAGGGAGAGATGAGTTAGCAAATTTGACGTGTCTTTAACTTTACGTATAATAATATTTTTCATTTCAGAAACATTTTATTTAAAAAATAATATTATTTTTTTTTCAAATTATACTCGAAGATTTATATTTTGTTTCTCAATTTAGTCAACTCATTGTCGAATCTAAAGTAAATTGCGAAATACATTTTTTTGATAAATAGGTTAATATTAGTATTAATGATTTGCTTAAGATTTCATCATGGTGAGACTTAATTTCGAGGAGTAGATTATAAATCATTTACTCTGATCTTGACAAACGAATCAATTAATCTTTCTTGTTTCAAAACCTAACTATTCAATCTCTTCGTCAGTATTAATCCCACTTAATTTTAATACCAATTAATTTAAAAATAAATCTTTTTCTCGTCATTTTTTCACAATATCTATTTATTTTTAAAAATATAAAATAAATAAATATTTAAAAAAAACTCATTGATTTACTTCTGGAGATTAAAAAAAAAAAAACTAATTTGAGTCTATTTCTGCTTAGAACAACGCTAAAAGAATAACATTGAATCCTAAAAACAAATTGAATATAATGTGATATTATATTTGTTAAAGAATATTATAAATTATATCACGTGATTTCACTTAATAGTTCAAGTTTTTAAGTAAAATGGTTCATTAATATGGTATCAGAGTTTTGTTGACCAAACAGTCCCGGGTTAAAATCTCATTACTCTTATTTTGCTTGATAAAAATCAAACACAAGATACCGTGAGTCTGTATGCAAATTTCAAGTTCAAATAATTTTCATACGAGGAGATATGTTAAAGGATAAAATAAATTATATATTTAATTTTTAGGATAGATGATTTCTCAATAGTAATAAATTGATTTTTTTCGTCTAATATATATGGTGAAGTTTTTGTTTCTACCATTAAGTAACAATTTAATATTAATAATTTATGCTAATAATTTAACAAATATTTTTGTTAATAATTTTTTGGATATGGGGTGGTAAAGTTATGATGGCCTTGAACAATGGATGGGACCAAGTACCATGATAAGCAATTGGCAGCAGCGACATGACATGGTGTAAAGTACCTCTGCCCTCTCGTCTAATTGAGAAATAACCACCTTATCTTGACAGACAATACAAAGCAAACCATGTTCGAACCTTTTTGAAAAATAATAACAGTAGTAGTAGTAAATTGATTGGATTATATATTTCTTCAAAAGCCACCTTCCACGTTGATTAGATTGCCAAAAGCCACTTTGTGCACTCTTTTCGTCTAAGTTCCTATTTAATATTACTTTTCAAAATTGTTTTTGAATTTTTTTTATTTTAATAATGTTATATCATTTTCTTGTACTAATTTCAAAAATTATTTTTTAAAAATAAAAAATATTATATTAATATATTTTTAAATAACAAACTTTTTTACAAACAATTTCAACCACATTCTTAATCATACATTATAAATCATAAAAATTACTATTGTATAACTATTTACTAATATCATAGATGGACTAACTAATTGACATTGATTTTTAATAATATTTTTTAAAAAAATGATTTTTTAGTTTTTGTTTTTATTTTAATTTTTTTGGTATGTGGTTATCAAAAATATTAAAAAATAAAATAAAAAATATTTAATTTAATTTATTTCTAAAAAATAAAATTATTTTACACCGAAACAGTCACTCAAAAGTCAAAAGCGTCCAATCTGACTATGTTGTAATGCATCCCCTGCAATTTGTAATGTAAAATAATTTTGTACACGATGGGCAGGGGAGATTTAGAAATTATATTTTAATTTTTAATTGAAAATAAAAATAAAAAAACTATTTTAATTTAATGTGGTGATATTATAAATATTTTTTTTGACAAATATATATTAAATATATTTATAAATAAAAAATAATGGGAAACGAACGCATAATTGTTTTCTTAGAAAAACAACATTGTTTTTGTAAAAATTATAGATTTATTTAAATTCATCTAATGGCAAGCGAATGTTTACTACATAATAATTGCTACTGTGATGATTAGGTTACTGCAAATCATGGTTTACAAGATTCAAAACTGTTCAACTACAGAAAAAGTAATGATTAAACGGGGAGGGAAAGTTAATCACTTGGCTAGGAAAAGATAAGGAATATTTAACAGATAATTATCGGTTAATTATAAAATTGATTTAGTACAAATCTTGACACTTTCTCTTCTACAATTAGTTCAAAGAGTCATAATTTACAATTACATAAATATAAATACGACAGCAACTCTCCATCCCATTCTTCTTCAACTCGGGACGACTCGGTTAGTAAAAAAAACCAACCCCCACTTGCCATCTCCCATAAGGGGGGCGGGGGGGGATCTATACAACCCAGCTAAAAAAAACCCACTAACTCACTCAGAATAATCCTATGAAAAAGTAATTAATATTGTTAGTCCAATCGACTCAGCAGCTCGCTGGGTCAACCCAAAACCAACTAACCATGAAGCAACGGCGTTGATTCACCCAAAAGCTCAATATTCCCCCTCAAGCCCACGTGGCAGCATCTCTTGATTTCCTCAAGATTTAAAAACCGACCAGGCTGGATCGGGTAGGATATCGACATGACCCGGATAATCTCTTCAAAGACAGCCTCGTCACACGGGATCGTTAACGGCCCACTGTTCTTGAAACCGTACGCTTCCTCGGCTTCCACGAGCAAGTTTTTGAAGATGGGATGATTAAGGTACGTCGCACGTACGACAAACCTTTTGCAACTGGCTCCTACACAGACTGCCACGTGTCCAACTGGGACATCAGATGGGGCAGCACAAGTACGTGAACCTGCTGCTCCAGCTGTGGCTCTTGCCTTCCTGCGCCATCGTTTAAGCATTTGCTGGATCCTGACAACGTGCCGGATTTTGTTGCACTTGGACATTATTTTCCCGGAAAGTGAAAGAAAACGTTAGAAAGTGAGGGAGTGGAGAGTGCGAGTAAAAAAAAAAGTCGAGCGATGCTGGCTTAAATGTAATGTGGGTGTTTATAAGGTTAGTAAAGTAGAGAAAAGGGCTTGGTTTTGGAGATAATTACGAGATTGTGTTTGTTGTCCAAGGCCATGTGAACGGCAGGCCGCTAACGATGGATTAATTTATTTTTTTAATGCCATTAATTTCATCGTTGCTGTATTATTTTTATTATTATCCTCTTGTCACTTGTATATATCTTAATTAATTTTATAAATATTAAATTTAATAATTATATAAATTTAAATAATAATTATTATATTAATAATAATTTTAGTTTTATTTATAATAAAAATATCTAAACCAGTTTATATATATTATAAATTTATAATTAATTCCCGAATTCATGTAATACCTGTAAACATAAACACGTGAGCGTGGATGGACTTCAGTAAAATGAGATTAAAATAATAATAAGGTATAAAATTAATGCATATATTCTGGGCCCGGGGTCGGAAAAAAACCTGAACTGTACACACCAGTCATTGACCAACAACTCCTTTTGTATCCTTCTATAGAGAGATAAAATAAAATTTGGTTTTAGATCAGATTTTCAATTTGTCATGGTTTTTAAATTGAAAAAAAGAGAATTATATATATTAATCTGATGGTGCCTTGTGAAAACATATGGATATTTGACATGTTAGTGAAGCACAGGAAAAGTGAGTAGTGTTTCGGTACATGAAAAGAGAATCTCTACAAGAAATTGCCATGCCTATTGGTAAAGTTTCCTCGCTTGGCAAATAGAAATCGCCCTCTGTTTTAGATCTCGCAGTCATTTTTGGTAAGGGAAGAGGAAACAAACAATCATTCAACATTTGGAGATTAGGGGGGGGTAATGTTTTTTTCAAAAACAATGCTAAACAAACACAAACAGTGATAAGATCTGATTGGATCTTGTTTGTCTTAAACTGCAGAACCCCATATGATGTCAAGATCCCATAGCTAGTTTGATCTTCTGCCCCAGATCTCTCTCATATCAGTCCTAAATTAACGCTTCAACTGAGCTGCAACCAAGACACATGTTCATGCCAGTCATTTTCACTACAGAAATCAATCACTTGGTAGGTTTTTGAACCACTAATACATGGAGTGCGTGCTTTACTTTTTTCGGTGGAGGTGCTCTGTTTTATATTACCATGTAGAGTAACATAAAATAAACATATTATAGAAATTATATCTGTACCGATACAGCATCATAATTTACGTCATATTTAAACAATCAATATCCTTACGTATGGCATACATCTCGTAAGGTCACTGTAGCATTCGAAGTCCACACCAATCAGCATTCTGATAAAAGTGCAGAGCATGTGTAATTTGCAGCCAGCGTTTCCAACAAGCTAAAATAATTTCCTCACCTATCTTAAGTTTCAAGTGTTTCTCGATAACACAGAGAAACTCTTACAGGCTACTCGTAGCTATTTAATGCTGACAGGATTCCTACTGTCAAAATGCTTAACCACCAAGAGTCGATGAAGGTGAAAAGGGCAAATCATGTGTGTCTATTATACAATATACATCAAGGTATGTCTATATAAATATATGTACATATGGCATAACTAAAAGGAAAGTAAATACATTTTATTTTGGTGCAGTTTCTTCTGCTCCCATGATCTCTTGTCTCCCTGTGTCTTTTAAACACAGTAATCATGATTAAAATAGTAATTAGTCCGAGATTTGGGGAATATATGCCGGGGCCTGCTTATGAACTGATTAGATGTGGTCAGCCTGGGTCCAAGGACAATTTTTGGGACTAAATCTTATTCCCTTGACAGAGAGGAACTCATGTTGCCTGTACCTTGGGCCGCATAGGATTTCGAATAAGAGAACAGTCCTGATCCTTTGCCACATTACCTACCAAACTCTATGTCTTCTTTACATTAATCGGGACACATAGCGATGCAACACCAGAAAGTAAGTGCACAGACCTTTTCACGGGTGCATTGTGGGTACATTAGACAGTAATGGGATCATTTTTTTTTTTTCAAGGATGAGGATATGCTTGGATCGATTTCGCTTGTACCAATAGAGTCCCTTTCCGATACGGCTGTAAGCATGGCATGCATCTCGGGTCAAGTTAATTTTTCGTGAACGGGACTCCGAAGCCCTACCAGTTGATGGTTTTTGGACTGTTTCATGGAAAAATGGAGGTCATTCGGTGCTGAAAAGACCGGGCTTGCGTGATAGTGGGACTCTTAACCATCATTAACGTCTACATGTAATTGATACTTAATTAAGCATATCATCTGGAGTGACAATGACCATTAAGGTCTTTAAATATGTGCCTACAAGTTCCATTGCCGTGATTAACGGTAGCTAACATGGAGGAGCATGCACCTGTATTTTCGGAGTGTAAAGATGATTTAACGTGTGCATTGACTATTAATCCACTCCAGTATCACATATATCCTGCTGAATCCACCCAAATCTTCTTCAACAATGGTTGACATCTTTTATTTAATTATCATGCAAACCATCAAGCCTTGGACGCCAAAACCCAAGAACTCACATGCAGTTACATTCTCAGACTGAATAATTTAAGGGCAGTTCAAAAACATCATATCGAAGACCAAATCTTTATGCAGATTTAATTTTTTAAAAGTTCGTGTAATTTTCTAGCTAAAAAGCTAAACATCATTGTTATGTTTACTGATAAAACTACAGGATATAATAGATGAGACAGTCCACGAACTGCAGGAACTGGTGGAGAAACTAGATGCAGATACAGTTGATATAGAGAATATAGTTGATGCTTCTTGTTATTTTATATGAGAATCAAAACAAAGTCACATTTAAATAACTTCAGGTGCAGATGACTAAAAACAGGTGGGTGGTGGCAGAAATAAAGCCCAATTGACATCTGTAGTGTTCTTCCACCTTCTAACATTGTTTGGTCGGTGCTTCTGGTGAGAGATAGGCCATGTACTTACCCTGTAAGATTTGGAGCCTCTTCTTTCTTTTTTCTGGCTTTAGTAGTGTGTTCTACTTCCCTTTTTTACTAGAAATCTGAATGATAGAGATATTTTGAGCTAAATCTCGAATAATGGCAACCTTTGACAGATGGCATGTGGGAGTTTCTGGGACAGAATATCCATTGCTTGCTTGGCTATAATTGTCCCTCGCACCAGAAATCTGAGACAAGTTGTATCCTTTCAGATTTGGGTCAATTTCAATTCTATTGAATAAGTTTTTTCTCTTTATAAAATACCTCATTCATTCTTCAGAGCTCAACCACTCTTTATACGCCGGGCTTTGATTTTACGGATGTAGTGAAAGATGGCTCATCCATTCTGGCATAGTACTATGAGTTTGAATCTATCTTTTTTTAGAGCTATATATATTTATTTTTACTATTAATATTATAATAGTGGTTATTTATAAAATTTTAATTTAGACATCACCATATCAAAAATAAATAAATAAATACTTTTTTAAAAAATATTTTTGAAATGAACAAACAAATGTATCTTTAATATATCTTCTTATTAAAATTAATTATACAACATTTTACTTTAAAAGGATAGTGATTAAGTTGGTGCACAGAGAGAGAATATGATAGAAAATAAATTTAAGAGGTAGAATTATCTATTCCAATGCCACCAATCAATAACAGAGTTTTACGTGGGAACGTGTTCTTGATATTAACTAGCCAGCCGGAAATTTACCGCTGAACATGAGAGTGGTAACAATTAGACAGAGTGGCATCTGACAGACAAAAAATGCTCAAATGATGAAGAAATTGCTTCGATGAGCTTGCGACATCTGGTTAATCAATTTCAAGATGCTCTTCGCTTGAAGCAAGAATAAAGAAACCAAATTGCACGGATAAACATGGAGTTTTTGCAATGTAATCAGATTGCCTCGCAAACACTGTTACCCATCTGCAGAAATTGTTCAAACTACATCACACCATGCGCCAAGTAGCATAACTAGTCTTTTGCCCAGCTTTCATCAGGACATTAGACATGAACATGCTGGCTACCTACACATCCTTTTAACGTCACAAAAAGCATACCACCTCCCATATAGATTGCCCTTCCAACTCATCCCTATCCAGCTCTCCAGCTAAAGAAAATGTATTTCCTAGTTGCAATGAAATTTAAATTTTTCTCTCTGACCCCCCACGGTCATGGATAGAATTAAATCCTGCAACTCTTCCTTTTGGAAGCCAAACATGAAAGGAACACAGGACTTGAGAGGTGAAATGTAAATTCCACGAGATGCTAAACTCTTTAGCGTGGTACAAAATCCTGTTAATGCCTCATGACTAACAATGGTGCAAACAAAATAAAAAACGCATTGCATTTTTCTTCCTCTCCAGCATCATAAAAGGAGGAAACATACTTCCAGCCCGAGAGATGTGCAGGCCCAGAATAAGAACTGAAGCCTGATTCTTTTGGAATCCACTTTACAGGTCTGTTATGGACACCTTTTGAACTTCGCATCATCCAAATCGAGTCCACCTGTGTAGAGTTGTTGCTATAGCTTTTGAAAGTATGTTTCGTGCCGAAATATATTAAAATGATATATTTTTATTTTTTAAAAATTATTTTTGATATCAGCACATCAAAATGATCTAAAAACACTAACCTCCTGTTTTTAAAATTCCAAAAAAAAAAAAGACCAAAAGCACCCAAAAAAGCTTTTGGGTGGCTTCCCAAACACCCCCATTTGATATAGTCTATCAATGCAGACCGCAGCTTCACTGGTGCCAAAACAACTAACTCCATATTTTGATATAGGATGTAAAAAATATTTTCAAATTTTATTTATTTATTTTAAATTTATTTTTTTAATGTTTTATATATTTTTATGTATTGATATTAAAAATAATTATTTTAATATCAGCACATCAAAATGATCTAAAAACACTAACCTACTGTTTTTAAAATTTCAAAAAAAAAAAAAGACCAAAAACACCCAAAAAAGCTTTTGGGTGGCTTCCCAAACACCCCCATTTGATATAGTCTATCAATGCAGACCGCAGCTTCACTGGTGCCAAAACAACTAACTCCATATTTTGATATAGGATGTAAAAAATATTTTCAAATTTTATTTATTTATTTTAAATTTATTTTTTTAATGTTTTATATATTTTTATGTATTGATATTAAAAATAATTATTTTAATATCAGCACATCAAAATGATCTAAAAACACTAACCTACTGTTTTTAAAATTTCAAAAAAAAAAAGACCAAAAACACCCAAAAAAACTTTTGGGTGGCTTCCCAAACACCCCCGTTTGATATAGTCTATCAATGCAGACCGCAGCTTCACTGGTGCCAAAACAACTAACTCCATATTTTGATATAGGATGTAAAAAATATTTTCAAATTTTATTTATTTATTTTAAATTTATTTTTTTAATGTTTTATATATTTTTATGTATTGATATTAAAAATAATTATTTTAATACATTTTTTTTTAAAAAAAAAAAACACTTCTAGCCATATTCACAGACAGTAACTACGACACGGGGGGAACGAGCTCTTTTTTTTCCAAGTCAACTGGAAACAAACTAATGAAACGAGAAAGGAGGCGGCCTGAGTGCGAAAATCAAGAAATCACATTATCACAAACAATGAGATCATCAAAGAGAACAGGGGATTCTTCAAAACCTCAAACTTCAACCACATAGATCGATATGACAGCTCAGGGATGGATCAACCATCTGATAAAGCGATGAAAAAGGAAATGAGAAAACCCAAATACACAAGGATCGTTATTTTAATCAATGGAAGATTCAATCTTCCAACATTTACAGTGTTACCAGGAAAAATTAACATCCTTCACGATGAACAGGGCTTATCAAGAAAACAAATCTCACAAACTAAGTCAACAACTTGCACCAAGAAAACCTTTAAAGAAACAGAAGCAGTGCATCATGTTGTGCATAAAAGCTTTACACCGGGATGAAAGACCGGTGCAATGTTGTTGATATGCATTATTTCTTGTCAACTACACTCATCTCGATCCTAATGCTCAACAAAAATATTTCTTTCAGTGATGATCCTTTGCCTTTGCTTCAGATTTCTTTTGTGACTTTGCCTTCGCCTGCATTAAAAAATAAAATGCCACTACATAAGA
This sequence comes from Salix dunnii, assembly GCA_015731905.1. Lineage (NCBI taxonomy): Eukaryota > Viridiplantae > Streptophyta > Magnoliopsida > Malpighiales > Salicaceae > Salix > Salix dunnii. The sequence continues at coordinate 8,545,652 of CM027667.1, read as the reverse complement.
ATTTATACATTAAATCAATCATGAGCCAAAGTCAGCTACGGTGTAAACTGCTGGCATGTGTGATAGACACCACATCAAATAATCAAGAAAATGACAGATTAAATGCCAGCGTGAAAGAGTTACTTAATACACAGCAACGAACAATTATAAATTGAAGATATGCAGAGGCATTTCCTGATAGAATCAGATTTTTGCCTTTAAAGTATCACTATAAGTTTTCCTTGGCAAAAGATTGTAAGAATGACAGCAAGTTGTTGCACAAGGATATCACCTCAACCACCAAAAACATTGCTACAACTATATGTGAAGAGAATTGCAACATTGAGAAAACACCTCTCAAGCAAAACAAGGGTTCAAACACATAAGAGGAAAAGGATCGGATTTGTTCTTTCATTCAAATTCCAACATAAGGTTTCCTTGCTATCTTCTTAGAATCTCTATTCTTACGAGTTCAGCAATCACCAATGAATTCCCTTAGCTTATTTAACAACATTGAAAGTTGAGTAGGGTACAATCAGAATCAGGACAGTTAAATTTGTAATGCCCGCTTAAAATCCCACCAAGATCTCAAAACTAACTTGAACGCATAGCAATTAGAACCCTGAATCCAGTTGTGAAATGAGTTCATTTTTTGCAATGAAAAGCTACCTCACCTATCTAATTAACACATTTCCCCTCAAATTATGAAGCGAAATGTTACTCCCCGCTATTTAATTATTCCAAATTCCAGAAAAGCAATCATCTTGGTAAATAAGAGGGGGCCTTCTTGAGCATCCAAAAGTTAACTTTATTAAAAAAAGAAGTACCTGGAGATACTTAAGCTTCACACTCCCGTAAACGAGACCGAAAGAGAAAGCAGAAACACGAGCCACCTAACGAACCCCAAAACATATAAATCAATTTTAAGATATTTTATTTCATTTTCAAGGGAAGCGAAAAGAAAATGGTTGGTAGGTGAGAAAGTTAACCAGGGCGAGAGTGCTGGTGCCGGAGTAAGGTCCAGGAGGCGGCGCCATTGGAGATTCTTTCCGAGACGAGAGAGCCTGCCTGTAAATTAATCCAAATTACAAGCCCTAGATTTTGATTTCTTTTGGACTCATGTTACACTTGTGATTGCTTTATAAATATATGCCTTTAATCCTGTACCCTCGCCTGTACTGGAGCTTACTACCTTTATTAGCGCTAGTCGTTGGATGTACGCTGATTGGAAGGTGGGATTGCTGATATATTGTCTTGTTACATTTTCGAATTATATTTGGATTGGAGGGGTCGGTCCATCACACTTTTTGTTAAAAAATTAACTGCAAAACTTCAATATAAGATATCGATAGTTATATATATATATGAACCAAATTAAGAAGAAAATGTTAAAATTAAATTCACATTCATCAATTTAGATATAAATAATTATTCAAAAAGCTAGGAATATATAATGGCCAAATTTTTACCAGGAAAAAAAATAATATTATAGAGAAAACTGGGTCCCCCAGAAGTAAAAGAGAATTTGTATGGGATTGTTTTTTTCCAAAAAACAATTTAATGCACGTCTCCTAGTCACTGACACCAACAAACTCTCATACGAGTACATACACCATATCACCACCACCCATCTGCTATCCAAAAGTCAAGTGATCACGAACACCACCATAAAACCGCATCGTTACAGGCCAAACCACCTTCCACGACGCTGATTCTCCCTTCTCCGATTGAATTTCAGCCAAGCATGGCAGCGAACCAGGTCTGTCTCTCTTAAAAGCTTCTTTTCCCACTACTTTCCTGTGGAATGACTTTCTGCCAACTAAGTAGCTTTTCATCATAGCTAGATAGAAAATTGTAGATGTACAATATTTGCAGTGATAGGATTTATCCCTTTGGTTTCTTGACGAGTTTGATCTTGTGATTATAAAATGTGTGATTTTTACTCTATAGTATCTAATACCCTCCCTGGATAGAAGAATCATGAGGCAATAATGTTTTGCTGCACAGCTTCAATTTTTACAGCCAGTGCATGAACCGTATCACATTACTTGACTTTAGCGCCTCATATCTTTTATAGAACAACTTCTTATCGTGGATGTAATTTGTTTCTTTTTCTTTAATAGCTGGAATAAGATTTTGTTCCTTCTTGTGATCAAGTTCTCTGTGAATTGAATGAATATCTGCAAGATATATTATTTGTTTCCTGCTCTTTCCTTTTTTATCATCTACTGGCTTTAGATAAAAGCATAAAGAATAGGCAAGGTATTTCAATGGCTAATAGAACATCAACGTTTCGGCTTGTTCAAAGAATTTGGTCATCTTTTTCAGCGTGGAACTCCTCTGTGAAATGTGACCGATGTCAATTTATATTGGACTTTATTGGCATGTGGGATTCTGAATTGCTAGCAAGTTAATTAAATTATCACAGTATATGCAATAGAAGTTACTTTTTACTTAGTGTAGTTGTACCCTTTGGAACAACTAACTACTACTCGGCGGAAGCTTCATTCTGAAGTTACTGGTAAAATTCTTCTGAAGCAGAGGAATGAAATCGTGCTTCTCCTATTCATCTCATACTTCAAAGGAACAGTCTATTTATTTTTCGATTAATATTTATCAAGTCTCATGTTGTAATCTGAACAACAAAAACGTAGCACCGACTGACGGATATTCAAAGAATGTGATATAGTTTGGAATCTGGAAGGATTGCAAAATGCCAATCTTCAGAGTGTTATGAAAGGTCACAATCATGCTAACATGTAAATATCATCCATTTATTTCCTTTGATCTGTATTATTCAAGTCCAGGTTATTTTTTTCCTGATACACACTTTATGATGTGGCTTTTTTATGTTTGTCACTGGTCTCTTTGATTGTAGGCAGATGCAGAAACCTTTTGAAGAACAAGTGCTTTAAAGATTTGTGATTGGCGATACTATGAAAAGTGTAGATGTCGTTGACTTTGAAAGCATAGATGCTACTGCCATTACACATCCAAGGAGGAGATGGCTACCGAGGGGGGTGACTCCCCTGGGCTGGAACATTGATGATGTGCCCTTGGTGGATTAGATACTAATTACAACTATACATCAGAAAGAGGAGATAGTTGAGGATATTGTCCCTGCTAGGCAGGTATGGGTGAGTGTTGAGCGGAGGTCTGATGTCCCACTGCTGGGAAAGGGATCCAGCATTCAACCTCGCATTCCACTTATTGAGCACATTGAGATTGTGATCAATTCAGATCCTTCAACAGCAGATCATGGCACCTTCCTTCCCACGGTGTCTTACATGCTCACTTTGGATGGGACTGAGACTTCTGAGGTGCCTTCAGGTGGAGATGCAAGGGGCTATGCCCACTGTTTTCATGTGCTGCAGTGTTATGATCGTTGCCTTCCCGGGGTCCATGTAAGGGATGGTGAGTTCTGGAGTGGTGTTCCTCGTTAGGTTGTTTTTATTCCTGACTTACCTGGATGGCTCGGGATACTGGTTGTTTTTATGTATTATCCAGAGTGTAAGGATCTGGGTTTTGAAACTGATTCTCTAGCGAATGGGTTGGGGAGAGTTAGGAAGGTGTTGGGTCCTTTGATCTGGGCAGGAGAATTGATGAGCTCAAGGAGAAGAAGGCTATCAATATAGGAGGGGGGGCAAACATTAAGAGAAGGTTGTGGTGGGATCTCGGTGTTAGATCTAGAATTCCATGGCATATAAAAATTATATTTACGATGAATTATCAATAACACATAAATGATAAAACGGAAACATACCTGAATTCATATTCAAAAGTCATTTTCTATAGTTATATAAATGACCTTCCAAATTAACATGTTTTTCTTTTAAAACTTTTTAATTTTCTCTAACTTAATTTTATTTTCTCTCTGATAATGAGATATTAAAATAAGAATGAAATAGCAAGTATAATCTAGGGACCATGACCCTATATAATATATATAGGTAACTAGATATCTTTTGATATTTATATTTTTTGGGATTTTTATCATTTGATATTTCTATTTTAGCTCATCATTAAAATAATAATAACCTTTTAATTTTTATATATTAAAGGTTGATATCCTATTAGATACATAAAAAGCTCAATTATCTAAAAATATTTAACAAATTATTTTTAATTAGACTTTTTTTTTTTGACAATTAACAATCACATCATTATTCTTATAAAAACATAATGTTATTCTTATAAAAACATAATGTTGGATTATTGCTCTAACACTCGGTAGTAATGGCATGTCGATGTCTCGGAGCCATTTTCTTGGTAGAACCTTTGGCAAAACTACTTGTTGGACTATCTAACAGTTTGTGCGACAATTTTTTGCTTTGTGGGATCACAGAAAGTTGTGGTGGGATCTCCTTAGTAGGTGTTGATATTTTCTCAATCAAAATCATTCAAGCTCCTGTATCTGTGTCTCAGTTATATATACTTCCCTGAAGCGGTTTTTTGCCACTCCTCACTGGTCCCTTCCACAGGGTCATGGCCAGTCGCCAGATGCACAAACCTTTTGATGAAAACATGTGCTTAAAAGATAGGTGAGATCAGAGAGCATAATGAAGAGAACTGGTTGATCTCTGGCTTATGCTTGGAGTGTCATCCAAGCACAAACCTTGAACTTTTAAGCGACTGTTTTGCCACAAAAGAGCTTGCACTTTGGACAGATCTTTCAGTTTTATTGCCTCTCTTTTTTTCCCTTTCAAGGACACGCATGCTTGGACCTTCTTTCAATTACAGAGCAAAACGCTTGGAAATTCATCTCGAGAATTTCTAATTATGAAGATAATGATTATTTTTCATGCGAAAGAAAGTAGTGGCCATTGAATCTCTATTTTAAAATACAAAATGTTTAATGGTTCAGGATGATCTTGAAACTTTTTGTTCTCATCGATGTAGCAATCAGTGGGCTCACGTACTCTCCAATCCAATTGCTGCCAAGGGATTCAAGTGACTTTGGGTTAGGTTTCGAAGAGTGATGGTGGTATATCCTTTCTTGTCTTAAATGGTGAGGGTCTCCCCTGTCATCCGTACATTCATCAGCCATTTCTCTTGGCATGTACGAAACTAGAACTCACTTTCAAAGACAGCTGTTAAATGGGCATCTTGACACAGTTCAGACAGACGACATTAGAGGGGTTTTTGTTGGATGACGCAACCATGGATCTATGGAAAAGACTGGTAAAAGATTCAATGACTCTTCTGCAAGTAGTATCTAATATGACAAGGAAGCATCAAACAGCAATCTTGCCATTTTTTCTGTAAAAAAGGAGGGGGTTTGAGATGGAGTTGATGCAGATATTCAAGTTGCCAACTCGAGCGAAATCCAAGGGTGTGTATGAGCTGCGTGGCCCAATCATATGGTTACACTTCCAGAGGAGATGTCTTCAGCCAGTTTAATGCCTCTGCTGAATCAAGCGTGGACCCCACCTATTTTTTTTAGGCAAAATAGGTGGCTTGACTGCCTCTTCAAAGATCGTAAAATGACGAGTGGACCGTGGTTGCTATAAGAGCATGGTGACACGGCGATATGCATTGTTTTAAAATATCTTTTAGTTTAAAAAACTATTTTTTTAATATTTTAACTTTAAAAATAAAATTATATTATTTTAATACAATTCTAAGCAAAATAAACCATTTCAAAAAATAACAACGGCTACAGTACACACTCTAAATCTTGTTAGCTTTGATCTCCAGAATAATAATCGTAATAAAAGAAAATAAAATACTGTGTAGAATTTGCACCTTCTTCCGTTTCTCAGAGAAGTAATTCAAGTAGTGGGACCTAATCATTATAAATTGTAGCATTGTTATATAACACAGAAATGGAGCTTTTTTTAATAAAAAAATTGCTCGAAATCGATGTTGAGTTCTTGAGTTCTTGTCTCGAGAAAGAATAATCCATAATAAAAATAATAATAATAATAATAATAATAATAATAATAAAAGCCACACCATGCATTGCTTTCTCATCAAGACAAAACACAATCTCCGACAACATAATTAAGAATAATTCTAAACCTAAGAAGAAAGTCCAAAATAAGTCTGATTCTTGACCTTTGTGTTGCAAAGGATTACCAGCACTAACTATATAGTATTTGTGAAGAGGTTATTAAAGCCCAATTACCACCTTTTATTTTTAAAAAAGGAAAAAAAGAAAAGAAAAGTACTACGGTGCCCTTCCACAAGTATCTTCCAAGACCTATAGAATTTAACTAAAACTACTCTCAGCCTTCATTCACTTTCTTCCCCACAGCGCCCCCCCTCCCTCGCGCACATACCCTGACGCACCTTTCTTGTTCTGCTCCTCCATCCATGGCAGCCACCGCCACAACTATTTTCTCGGATCTTTCAAAGCATTCTCTTTCTATAAACTCCAACCCTCAGATTCCCCGTAAGGCCCCTCTTTTTCTCCTCCCCAAAACCCTTCAAAAACCTTACCTTTCTCAAACTACCCACATCGCTTTTTCCTCAAAAAATCCAATCTCTGACCTTGTTTCCACAAATAAAAAGAGCCCAGATGATTTTTCGTCATATTTTGACGATGATGACGAAAAGCCTCGTGAAGAGTGCGGTGTTGTGGGTATCTATGGTGACCCAGAAGCATCACGTCTTTGCTATTTAGCCCTTCATGCTTTGCAGCATAGAGGTCAAGAAGGAGCCGGTATTGTTACTGTTAATGACAATAAGGTTTTGCAATCTGTTACTGGTGTTGGTTTAGTCTCTGAAGTGTTTAACGAGTCAAAACTTGACCAGTTACCCGGAGATTTAGCAATTGGTCATGTTAGATATTCAACCGCTGGGTCTTCAATGCTAAAAAACGTGCAACCTTTTGTAGCTGGTTATAGGTTTGGCTCTGTTGGGGTTGCCCACAATGGGAATTTAGTGAATTACAGGAAATTAAGGGCTATGCTTGAAGATAATGGTTCGATTTTTAATACTAGTTCTGATACCGAAGTTGTTTTGCATTTGATTGCTACATCGAAAACTAGACCTTTCTTTTTGAGGATTGTCGATGCATGCGAGAAGCTTGAAGGGGCTTATTCTATGGTCTTTCTTACTGAGGATAAGTTGGTTGCTGTGAGGGACCCTTATGGTTTTAGGCCTCTGGTGATGGGAAGGAGGAGTAATGGTGCTGTTGTGTTTGCTTCTGAGACATGTGCTCTTGATTTGATTGAGGCCACATATGAGAGAGAGGTTTATCCTGGTGAAGTTTTAGTGGTGGATAAAGATGGGGTTCAATCTCTTTGCCTAATGCCCCACCCTGAACCGAAACAATGCATCTTTGAGCACATTTATTTTTCTTTGCCTAATTCAGTAGTATTTGGCAGGTCTGTTTACGAGTCAAGGCATATTTTCGGGGAAATACTTGCTACCGAGGCTCCTGTTGATTGCGATGTGGTGATCGCAGTCCCGGACTCTGGAGTGGTGGCTGCACTTGGTTATGCAGAGAAAGCAGGCGTCCCTTTTCAGCAAGGGTTGATAAGGTCGCATTATGTTGGAAGGACTTTCATTGAGCCATCACAGAAGATTAGGGACTTCGGTGTTAAGCTTAAGCTGTCTCCAGTGAGGAGAGTCTTGGAGGGGAAGAGAGTTGTGGTTGTGGATGATTCAATTGTGAGAGGAACTACCTCGTCGAAAATTGTTAGGTTGCTTAAGGAGGCTGGGGCCAAGGAGGTCCATATGAGGATTGCTAGTCCACCTATTATAGCTTCTTGCTACTATGGAGTAGATACACCAAGTTCTGAGGAGTTGATATCTAATAGAATGAGTGTGGAGGAGATTAGGGAGTTCATTGGATGCGATTCGCTTGCATTTCTACCATTGGATAGCTTGCAAAAATTGTTGGGTGAGGAGTCTACGGATTTTTGTTATGCTTGCTTCTCTGGGAAGTACCCTGTCCAGCCAAAGGAAGTTAAGGTGAAAAGGGTCGGTGATTTTGTGGATGATGGATTGAATGGAAGTCTTGAGTCCATTGATGGGGGCTGGGTGCAAGCACCCCAGAATCAGGATGTGCAGAAAGTCAGTGAAGCGGGGAAGCTGTCTTCTTTGATATGATATATATTGTTTGCATCTCCTCAAATTTGCCGAGCTCATGGATTTTGGATCAAGACAGCAGGATTAATGGTTATTTGCTCTGTGATATGGCCAGGTGGTAGATGATTTCTGTAATGATCTCGACAAATTCTGTGTGATGTCTTGGATTAATTAAGATTCCAAATCTACCAAGTTACACAATTTTGTTTGGTTTTTCAATTTTGCAAGATTTAATCTTAGAAGTGTGTGGTTTCATTTCTGACATATTGGTGTATCGTCGTTAACGTGACATTTGTATACAGGGATAGTTGTTCCATCAATAGTGAGATTTTTTGAATCTCTAATTTCTTGTTTCCATTTCTATGGACTAGTCTTTTTATCTAGAAACTCAGGATTTCACTATGGATCAGCCCCTCAAAAGTGTTTCAAACTTTGACTGGTTACAAAAGCCTAGGATGGATGGAAGTGAATAATTGATGATGCTGAATGGTATTCTACTTCTGCGGACGGCATTTAATTTCTGTAGCGTTTGAAATATCCTGTCCCTTTTCTTTCTGCTTACAATAGTCAATATTGGACTTATTGTTAGACCAGTGGAATTCTGCAGCTGCCCAATTTCTCTCTTTTTTTCTGACTGGACTGAACTGTTATGTTGCTCGTTAAGGGATAATTTTGATGGTTTTGACGTGGTAACGCTGACTGCTTTTTGGTCCAATGACACATGGATTGCATCAAAATCAGTTTACTTGGTAATGGGTTGACACGCCCACCAGACCAACTCGTTGAAACATGCCTGTGTATGATTCTCGTATTAAGTGGTATTCAAAAATATTTTTGAAAACAAATTAATAAAAAATATATTCTTTATTTTAAAATAATTTTTTTAGTATTTTAGAATATTTTTATGTATTAATGTTTAAAAGATGAAAAAATATTATTTTAAAGTATTTTTTAAAAAAATAAAAATAAACTTCCAGGTTGGTACCTCTTCATGGCTTTGTTCTTGGTGTTTACTGGGGTCTAATTCTTGCAGCTTCTTGTTATCTTGATTGTCTGTCAGACAAGTTCTCAAGTTCTTCCGAAATCCTTACCGAACCAGCCTTACAGATCCAACCCAGTTGTACCAAGTCTTCTCAGGAGACTAAACTTAGGATTTCAACCTTGTCAAGAGGATTAACTCGTAAGCTAGGCCATTAGTCTAAGTTATTAAATGCCTATTTTCAAAAGCTTTTTTATTTAAATAAAAATTATTTTATATTTTAAATTAAATTGTTTTTGTAATTTTAGATATTTTAATGTCAACGTCAAAAAAAAAAATCAATTCATGTCTCGACCTTCCCTTGAATCATAAAATTTTCATTTTTTTCTAAAATACAATGTTCCAAACATTTAGAAAAATAAATGGTACATAGGACAACCACCTTGTTCCTCTTGAAAAATTTGGCAACGTTAAAAATTACAACTAAAAAATACGTGCTTTCGTTGCAACAAGAGACAAGTACCAAAGAGCCCTGGCAAATGTTAAAAGGCACCAGCATAGAATTGTAGAATCAAGTAACATGTATGGAAAAAGGATTTTGCCGTCTACCTTCCGGGTGAAAATTAAGAGGTGACACGTATTAGCCATTCTCTGCTCGGTCATAAGCATTTGATTTATGCTTCGGTGCAAATGTAAAGGAATCTGGAACTTTGCCAAGCAACATTTCAGAGATACGAATCTGCAAAAAAAGTTGATGCGAGTTAACACAACTGTAGTGTTTAGTAGCTTATAGTGGCACTAATCGTTAAGATATATTTAGAGAATTGCACAAACCCAGTCAGCAGCAGAATCAGAAGCCATGAGCGTTTCAAGGTCATCACGACCATAGTATGAGGGCGGGCGCCAGTTGAGCCGCTGTGGAATGACATCTAAAAGACCTACCGGTACATATCTGCATGTGTAGCTTAGCCATTCCAACAAGAAATGCCTAGTTGTCTCCACTCCTGCAGATGTTGAAACAAGGAATTCCTGTTACATTGAAACCTTTCCTAGTCACCCTCAGTATGAAATTACATTTTTTACCGTTACCGTATACCTTTTGTGTCAGAGCCCCAATGTTCTAGGCCAGAACGCACATAATCCTTTAGAATGTTCAATCGCTCTCCAGAACTTATGTCCCAGTGCCTCTGTTCCTTGATTTCAGTAAATATCCAAGGCTGCAAAATATTGTGAATATTATTCTTTAAGACTACAAAGCTGATTTTTTGACAAAACGAGGGTTAAGTCTAGTGATAATCACAAACAAAATGTAGCAATTCATAGTTCCACAGTCCCAACCTTAATCAGTGCACCTCTAGCTATCATGCATGAAGAAAGCTCAGGGCAGTCAGACTTGTGCTTGTTCCAGTCAACGAATGAAAAGACATCCCCATTTCCTAGAACTTGCAGAGAATCTGGGGACTTTCTAGCACATTGGTATATGTAGTCCCAGTCAGCAAGCTTGCTATAGCGTTGCTGACGTGATCGACCATGAATTGTTACAGCACTAGCACCCCATTTTCCAATATCCACAATTAAGGAATCGATACGGTTTTTCCCTTCAAAATAACCTGTTCGCACCTACATCAAAAAAAAATGCAGTATGAACTATCAAAATTAAGCTTGTTCAGAGAAGCCCAAGAGTGACATAGGGTGCATGCAGGAAAGACAAGCATAAAATGGAAGGTTGGCATTTCACTATTGAGAGAGTAAGCTGAACTAAACAATTGCAGAACATATCTGCATCAGCATACCTTGACAGTTATAGGCTTTTCCACTGTGCCAGAAGTGGCTTCTATAATGCTTTTCATCCGCATTGGTTTTGTAAGAAGAGATGACCCAGCACCCTTGTTAACAACAATATCGATGGGGCAGCCCATATTTATATCAATGAAGTCCACTGTGCATTCCTGATCTATAAGCTCAGCAGTACGTGTAACTGTATCTGGATAAGCCCCACATATTTGAACACCAAATAAATCCTCAGATGAATGACGTCTCAGCAGTGCCCATTCTGAAGCTTGACCCTGTAATCAACAGGAAATGAGGTTAAGCAATGTTCCAAGTGTTAAATCAAACTAATAGTGTATAGCATGGAGTAAAGATTCATTACTGAGTTATAGAGCATATATTTACTGACTATCATGGGAAGAAAACCACATATGATCCACAATATAACCATTCTTGATAGCAAGTAATGACACGGAATCTAAAATTGTACATACTTATGGAGAGCTAATGATCTTAGATCTTGCAAGCTACAAGCATTAAACATAATCTAAATTGAAAAGAAAGAACAGACCTGCAATAGATTTGTGCACATTGCCATTTCACCGCAAGTAACATCAGCTCCCAAAGTTTTACAGACTCTTCGAAAAGGAAGATTTCCAACAGTGGTCAAAGGAGCAAGGAACAACTTTCCTCTGAAGTCGATAAGCTTTTTTTCGCGGGGATGCAATTTTAAACTTCCATCAGTTTCTACACTATCAGCTATGACTTCTAGTTTATCAGTTACAAGTTCTGGTAAAGTTTCTAAAGGGCATTTAATCTCAATATCTTTCTCTGGGATACCCGATCCTGTCGCAAAACATATTCAATGTGAGATACATATAGTTCCAAAAAAACACAATTATTTGGAACAAAAGTTCAAGACAACAACCATTGACTTCTTCGCCAGAGAAACCATTTCCTTCAACAGCTGCTTTTGCTTTCTTCTGGGGCCTGACTTCATCGGTTAGTGTTCCATCCACATCATCACCGGCAAGCTCTTCTGCGGTGCAATCTAATTTCCCAGCTGGCTCATTGCCCCCATCACCACAACCATTCTCATTTGTGCCATGAGAATCATTAGCATCAAAAACTTTCTCAACTTCCTCCTCGTCCACTTTTTTCACTTTCGACTTCCCCGGTCCCTTGATAACAAATCAACAAAAATCAGCTACATTAAAGAAATCACAAATTCAACAACAACACTGTCGATGTTTTATTCATTACCATAAGCCCAAGAGACTTGAGTACAGAATCCGCCTTCAGAAACTTCATTTTATTCTTCCACAAAAGCTTTTGAACATCCTTATTCAACCCATTAATCTCCGAAAGTTGTTTTTTACCATTTCTAACACCATCATAACCCTTATGAGTTCCGTAAAATCTACAAGCCACTCCATAAGGACAACAAGACCCTTCCCCGTCTACGAACGGACACTCTCCCTCTAAATCCTCCGGTTTCTACACAGCAGCATTTCCTTAATCATAGTAGAGCAACGATAACTAAAAAGAAATCAAATCAGTTATTTGATCAATTAATTATTTAATTACCTGAGCCTTGAATGCTTCTAAGTCATGATTGAACCGGCAGTTATTTTTATACGGACATGAATCAACATGTCCAGTTTTTGCTAATTCAGGGCAGAGACTTACCGCGGACTTCTTTTCCTGTCAAAAGATTTATTTAAAAAATAAATAAATATCACAACCAGATAAAAATGTAAGAAATGGAAAAGGAGAACCTGCTGGCGTTCACGTTTGAGTTGTCGTTTGGACTTCTTCTCCTTGGCCACTACACTGGTAGTGTTAGTGTTGGATTTTGAGATATTATTATTAGAATCGGAAACGGTAGATGATGCGGTATCGTTTTGAGAGGTGCGAGGAGGTGGAGGACGGAGGAATTGTGGTTTCACTGGAGCTATGGATTTGGCGACGAGTTGTTCTGGTGTTGCTGTAGGCTTTTGACGGTCTTGAGTTGGATTCGAGTTTTGGGAGGTGAGTTCTGCCGGTGGCTCGGTCATTATGGACACGTTGAATCAGCGTTGAGTTAACTCGGTGGCTACAGGCAGCCTTGGTTTTGTTTCTGTTCAGTTAGTGCATGAGTTTTTGATGAAGGAGTGAATGGTGGAGCATGGAGGATGGGTGGTAGGGTTTTGATCTGGGGTATCTAAAACGGCGGACGAGCATGTCGTTTAACTTGCCAAAGCTGCTGCTTCTTTTCATTCACTCTCTCTCTCTCGTGAATATAATATAGTAATAGCTTTGCGTAAAAACATTTATGTTAGTCCGTAAAATTTGGTTTCGGAATACTGTAAAGGCATATCTACACTGTACTTTGAGAAAGTCATGGCAACCCTAACATTTTACAAATGTTTTATTTTACTCGTTAAAGTATTTTTTAAAAATTGATCGCATAAACAGATTTACAGTTAGGTTTGAGTTTTAATATATAGTGAAATTGCGGGTCCCTCTCGTTGAACAGAGGCTTATATCTTGTTTTTCTTGAGTTTTAAAAGTAATTTTTTTTAATATTTTTAAATTATTTTGATGTATTTATGTCAAAAATAATTTTTAAAAAATAAAAAAAATTATTTTAGTATATTTATAAATAAAAATCACTTTTAAAAACAATACCAACTATAATAATAATATTGTGGTGACAAGATTTAAATTTAAAACAATATTTTATTATTATTTTAATATGAATATTTTAAAGGATATTTTGAAAAGCAAATACATTTTGATATCAGATAATGGTCTTAATTCTTCCATTAATGAGATTCGGGTCTTGATGCTCAAAAGATTTCTGAGATCTAAAGAAAAGGGTCTCTAATTACATCGAGACCTAAAAAGAGGGAGCAAATGCTACTCGGTAGATTCATTCTTTGAATTTTCAATCTATTTTTGAGGCTTAAGATTATACTATCATTGGCATTAATGAAATCACTGGCTGCTAGGAGGCGGCAGCTATTTTTTCGGCACGCATTCAAGATTCAACCAAAATGGTATAGGGCGAAGAAGAAAAGGCTACGAACTAGGGTATGAACTTGGTCATGCAAGCTACCGGGGATACGCAAGCACAGCCATAGAAACGGCGAAAGAAAAAAAGAAGAGAAGAGAGGGTCACTTTAGCACCGAAGCAGGTTCGTTGATGACTTTTGTCATCTCCAGGTCCAGTGTTAGAAGATTTTGTGCTATTCTCTGTTTAATATTTTGGTTGTGGCGGTGGTTGCTTTGCTGGTGCGATACTTTTATTGTTTTTGAGGATCTTGTGCATCCCTTCTACAAAATTTACACCAGATGGTTGCTCTGTTCTCTTACACAAGTCATAACAAGAAACATGACCTAGCGACTCCTCATTTGTTGTTTAAGGTAAACATATGATCGCACGTCAATCAATACCACGTCTAGAACAGTTAACAGAGGGAAGCAAAAGCACAAGAAAAGACAACAACGAGAATCAGCCATTCGTTACTGAAATAAACAAAGAAAGAAAGAGAGTTTTCTCCAAACGTCTTAGCAAACATATCATGCCTAAGAAATGTTCTCTTTATGAATTAAATACCTAACAGATACAGATAACATTCATGATCATAAATAACACATATATTAGGGCTTGTATGTATATATCACTTTAAATGAAAATCCGAGCTGGATCCGCGATGCAGGTTGAATTTGTAACCGCCACGCCTTAAAGTCGTCTCTTGGAGAGGGAAAACTAATGAATGAATGCATTGAAAGAAACAAATGTAAAGCACCAGAAGTTGGTAAGAAGATTAATAACCATAGTAGCCATTGTTTTCTTCACAACTTATTGATTCGAATCTGACTTTAAGGTAGCACTGTCATTTTGCTGAGGCTGTGGCTGGGAGGCCTGCTGAGGCTGCTGCATGTTGATTTGGGAGGCTGAAGGCTGCTGTTGCTGCAATTGATGCCTGTTAAGTTGGGGTAGTGGCTGCTGCAGGAACATCTGAGGGTTGACAGAATGCTGCTGCTGAACAGAGCCCTTGGATGGGTCAGAATCCCCACCCCGCTCTGCAGTAGCAATCTTCAACCTTCGGACTTCTCCAGTTAACGCTTCATTTAGAGCTGTTAAGATTGAACAGGATAGCCAATAAATCTACCAAGTAAATAAGGCATGCGGTACAGATGTACTTCAAATGCCTCCCGTTTCTTTTCCATCAACTAGAACAAGGGAAAGCACTTGCACATGAAATCAACAAACTCTTAACTTATAATATATAGTATTACTCATAGCAATGTAATTCTTTCAACATGTTAAGCTCAATGATAAGGGAAGTTACACCTTACACTAACAGATACACGTTCAAAAGCAAGTGATTGTTCACCTAACTATATGGACACAAGTTAACCATAGAAATGTCCATAGCATCATGACCACACAAACAAGGGAGCTATCCTTCTATGGATAAAAACTGCATGCTATAAGGCCTAATTCTGGATATGTAAGTTGCACAGACAACAAAGAACAGGAAACCAATACCCACCCCCCAATCAAGAGAGAGAGCATCGAAGAGAGAAGCACAGAACACCTGCACCACTCAAATCTTTTTCTTTGGAAAACATACATTTACATAGCAGAGCAGGTGACAGCCGATATGCACAAATGAATGTGTCTGCGTGCAGGCGTGTCTTTGCACACTAGTGTGCATGCTATCAACACAAACTACACATAGCGCATTCACATAACAGGTGTTGACCCTATTTTTGAGCCAATGAAACCTACAATAAAGACATGAGAAAAAATGTAAAGAAACCATGGTGTGAGAATCCATACCATCTCGGAGTTGTGCTTGTTGCTCCATGGCTTGAAGGCGAAATTTCAATTCATTATTCTGGTTTGTAAGACCAACAGAATCCCTCTGGCGAGAAGACAATAACAAAAAAAAATTGAAAAGAGGACTAAAATATATGGAAACAAATTTCAAAACTCTAGACCACTACCTGTAAAAGAGTAAGCTGAGCAGACAACGTGGTAGCTTCTGTCTGCAAAGTCTGCACCTTGTGTTCTAATTCTGAAATATATCTCATCTTCCTCTCCTTAGAACGTGCAGCTGATTGACGATTCGCCAAAATCCTGATATTGGCCATCAAACGAAGAAAATGAAACATTAAGGCCAGACTGATAACATGAATTATTGATGAAATAGTGATCAAATGAGATAAACGGGTACCTCTTAGCACGTTTTGGGTCAGTTGAAGCAATCTCAGCAAGTTTCTCATTAGCCATAATTTTCTTCAGTTCAGCACCGCTAAATTCACCATTCCCAAATTCCAAGCTAAAGGCATTCCCATCCATTGAATTGGTGGGTGAAAGTTGACCTGGACGAGTTCCTGGTGAGGGTGGCAATTTTGGAGACTCGTCACCAAAGTTCAATTTGCCCATGAAACTATCCATTGACACGCTTCTACAGTGCCTGGAGGTAGGAGCAATATCACGTCCAGCACTCCTTTTGATCCCCTCCCTCTTCTCTGTTGAAGAACTAAATCCTCCTCTTGGCACGCTACCGCCACTTTCATTCACGCTGCTTTCTGCCTCATTGTCACTGCTATCACCACCATTTGTCTTGGTTCCACTAGCTCTACTATCCAAATCCTCACGATTCTCATTACCATTCTTCTCATCAGTACCCGAAGAGTTCAACGCATCAATGTTATCCAAATTCATGTAAGCAGAAAACAAATCATCCACATCCCCCTCAGATTTCCTCTCACCTGTCCCCTCCGCAATGCTTTCACCACCTCTCTCCCATTCCTTTTTTACCAGCTGTGCTGGCTTGGCTATCGCTGGATTCTCTCTCCCAGACAACGACCGCTCCAAGCCACCTGAACCCCTCATCGGAAAAAGGGGAGGCGAACATTGCAACACATTAGAAAATCCAAATGGAATATCACTGTTAGACCTTCTATGAGCTTTCCGTGGAGGCAAACTCTCGCCAGCCCGTGGAGCATTGCCCCTATTGAAAGGGGAGGGCGGCAAAAACGAATGAGAGCTACCATCCTTATCCTCCATGGACACATCAGTTGAAATAGGATCCGAAACCGTTGGCGAAGAGGAGTCACGGAAAGGGGCCGGGCTCAACGGCGGCAAGGAATCAAGACAGAAAAACGATGATGGCTGCGATAAAGATCGCGAATGAGTAGGTCCAATACTAAAATTCTGGGCACCCATTTGCTGGCTCACTGGCCTAGACACCGGGATCTGGGAATACGGCGAAATGGGTGGGATCTGGTTAGGATGGGAAGGCGGGATCCCTACTCTTTTGTTACTATCGCCACTAGAATTCTGATAAAAATTCGCAAAATGCCTTGCCCGCAACTGGGTTTGGTTCAAATTCAGTTGAGAAACATCTAATTGGTTTATCAAAGAAAAGGGTTGTTTAGACATTGTAGCAGATGATGATTGAGTTGTTCCAAAAGAAGATTGCAACCTCTGTATCATTTCACTATTAGCGTCCTCCGTATCACCCATTTCACTTACCTCTAAACCACCAAAAACTCAGCAATCAATATTTCACTAATGCCACTTCAAAACTCTTAATACTTTTGATCAGACTTGAACCCCAATTTCAAGATAAACCCACTTCACTTCTCATCAAAAGTCAATCAAATAACAAAGAAAACCAACCAATCAATCAAACAAACCCTTGAGAACCTGCTAAATGAACATTCAAAAACAAGAATAAAAACCCACATAACAAAAAATACTGAAATGGAAAGTGAACACAGAATTTTCACTTAAATAAGTAAAGACTAGACTACCTCAACTCAAAACGTTCATTTCCACACAAAAAATAACACCAACCGGCGGGACTGCTTAAAATAAATAAATAACAAGATAATTTTTTTCACAGATTTTCTTCACTTTGTTTTTCAAGGCGGAAATGGCGAAGAAATAAGTAAAGCCAAGGGCTTTGAGTGTCTCTCTCTATAATTTGTTCTCTCTCGGAGAAATGAAAAGGTCGTGCGTGATTTCAGTGAGTTTTTATTTTTAATTTCTTTTTATGATGATGAAGACAACGACACGGATTTTATGACGGTAGAGGGAGACGCGTGAGTTGATGAAGAATTTGTGGTGAATTTGAATCTTGCGTGAATTTGAATTTCATTCCGACCTCGTTTTTTGACATCTTTTGTTCCCTTTGTCACCGCAACTTATTGTGCAAGAATTTCGATCTGTTGGATTTATTTTGCCCGTTCCGGGATTTCTTCCTTCCACGCGCCTGCCGTTACACTGTAATACACGTTAGGTTCAGTTTTATATTTTCTTCTTCTTCTATCCATATATCATTCTCAAAGGAACGAGAAATTACTGTAAATAAAAAATATTATCTTTTATAAAACAAAAAAGGAAGAATTTAATCACGAATCTTTTCTTGAATTTAAATGATAAATTAAATAAAAATAAATATATTTCACATTTAATATAAAAATTTTATTGTAGGATTAGAAAAATAGTAGTACATTTGTTTATCAATCGTAGCAATAATTTGTCTTTTTTATTCTAATTTTATTTTTCAAATATTTCAAATAAAAAATATATTTCAATATCAAAAATTATTTTTCATTTTGATTAATTTAATTATTTTTTTATCAATGTAGGTTGAATATTTTTTTATCAATATAGGTTAATAAAATAAATAAATTTTAAAAAGTAATTACAATTATAATTATGTCTAATTTTAAAAAGAAAAAAAACGCTCTGGCTCTGTTCACAGACCCTGGAAGAGAGTAGGTCTTTCGAGTCAAAAGCTATGGTAGTGGTGGAATTTTTTTTCTTCCATACTTTTTTTTTTGGCTTTGCACCGTACTGTTCAATCATGGAATTTATTTTCTTTATGGTTTATATTTGCATCTATTATATTATTATTATTATTATACAAAAAGTTTAACCGTGTAGATTTCCACCGTCTATAGACAACATTGAGTTGTAGATTTTTAATTAAATAAAGCTTTGGATGATAAATTATTGTATTTGAAACATTATATATAGAAAAATTATCAAAATTAACTCTTGATAAATACAATATCAAATGATAAATCATTTCAATTATTATTTTCATTTTTATTCTTATAATTGAAGGCAAAACTATAAAAAATATTATTGGTATAAAAATATTAAAAAGCAAAATAAAAGCCAAAACTAATAAAAATAAAAACTCAATAAAATTCAAAGAGATAGAAAAATAAAAACTAGAAATACACCAAGTTATATGTAAACAAAATTGATGACGAAGAACATGGGGATAATATATCGGTGACAACAGAACATTTCTTGTATATGCATAAGAGATAATTTTACTCTCATTTCATGTCGTTAAAGCTGAACTTGTTTTATTTTTAAATGCAAGTTATATTTAATGCAAGGATAGATAACAATAAAAACTAAAAGTGTAAATACATAAACATGAACAAGAGACGGGAACCATCCCATGAGAACCGAAAAAAATAAAGAAATCGAGACTAAATAAAAAATTAAAGAATAAATACTGAAATGCAAGATAAAAAATTAATAAGACAAGTTTTTTTTTAATGTTGATTTTAGATAATACAATTTATAAGAAATAAGATAATAAATTAAAGACAATATCGAGCCACAAAATTTTTCCAAATCGTTTATTAAAGATATCATATTTAAAACATTATATATAAAAAAGTTGTGAAACTTAATTTTTAATAAATATACATCGAATGATAAATTATTTAAATTATTATTTTTATTGTTATTATTATGATTAAAGGTAAAACAAAAAAAAAATAGCAGCAGTAGAAAAACACTATCTAATGTGATGAACATGTGAAAATAATCAAAGACTAACTAACACTAGCAAAATTGATATTATTATCATTATAAATATAATTATTATGATTGTTTGGATTATAATAGAATTTGTTATTGTTGATATTTTTAATATGATTTTACGAGTTATTGTTACAATTACTATTATAATCATCATTATTATCATTTAAACAATAAATTTTTTTTTTCCAGGAAAAACAAACAAACAAGAACTATAAGTGAAAAGCAAGTGAGAAAATAATTATTAAAAACAAATCACTAAGATTATTATTATTAATACATAAAGAATGAAAATTATCTTAAAAAAATATAACAAAAAAACAAATACAAACAGTAAATATAAATGACAAAACCAATATAAATTAACATGAGTAGTGAGCATGCTCACTGTTCACAAATGACATGGCAATTTTTTTTTAAGCCTCGTTTGATTTTATTTAAATTGTGATTGTAATTATTTTTACTTCTTGTAATATCACGTTCCAAAATCCCTTTTATCTAACCCAAGGTCACGAACTTCCTAAAGGTAGAAAGAAATTACATACCAGTCTGAAAATACACTATTCTGTAAAATATTTTTAATTATCTAAAATAGTTAAATTAATATTCCCATCACTTGGAACAACAAGCTTTAATTGTAAATTAGTTTGCACCCACGTCCATTAAGTTCTTTTCTAGAAATGTTTTTGAGATTATTTTTATTTTTATTTTAAATTACTTTTTTAGTATTTTGAGATATTTTAAAATGATGATGTCAAATATTTTTTAAATATTTTAATACATTTTTAAACAAAAATATATTTTAAAAAATATTTTTAATTATATAATTAAGTGATTGTTTAACAGTGTGGTTAGAGTTTCTTTTAAAAGTATTTTTTTTAAATATATGAAAAAGATATTTATTTTTATTTTTTAAAAATTATTTTTGATATGGGCACATAAAAATAATATAAAAAATAAAAAATATTTAATTTAAAATAAAAAATTAAAACAAATCAAATGTTTTTAAAATACTTTTAAAACACAATCACAAATTGAACAGTGAGTGCTTAATAATCTTGGCTGAGGTTATTTTCTAAAGTGTTTTTCATTTAAAAATATATTAAAATATTATATTTTGATTTTTTTAAAAAAATATTTTTGATACTAGAATATGAAAATAATAAAAAATATTAAAAATTTTTAATTTAAAATAAAAAATAAAATATATTTTTTTTCTTTTCAAAAATGCTTATAATACAGTGAAAATCCTCTCTCTCTAGAGTATAAGGCACAGGATCAGATATCTTAAAAGCTTCTGATTGAATGCAAAGACTTTCGTATCGAGATATATTGCTTGATTTTCTGGCATTCATTATTGATTCCAAATCACATCCTAGTAGGCTGGTAGCTTACCTTCTTAGCCGATCTTATCTTTATTTTTATTTTTATTTTTTATCTTAGGGAAGGTGATACAAGTGCTAACTACTAACTGTTTCGATTAAAATTATTTTTGAAAATATTTTTCTTTAAAAATTATTTTTAAATCAATATATATTTTTTTATCTAAAATAAAAATATATTTTTTTCAAAAATACTTTCAAAATACATTTCCACACGCTTCATTGGTCTCTCTCGTAGCTTACGCAAGGGATTACTTAAATTCAAGAACAATATAACTTCAAGAAGACGCACCTGAGAGCTGCGATATCTATCCAGACCAGAGACATCGTAGGAACTAGCGTTCGGGGAGCTCATGCGCATCTGGCAATGGGATTGGCATCATCCAATTGCTTAGTAAAATAACATTATCTTCGGACATGAGATTTAAATTGATCGACACTGGTCTTAGGTTGCGAAGAAATGGGTAGTGCTTTACAATTGGGGAAAGGAAAAATTGCCTTCAAACATCATATCCTAGTTTGATGTTTTTTTGTTGACTTTTTTTGTAATGACAACCACCCAACCAGAATAATAGATTCTAGCTAAAAGAGTTAGAAACTTTCCTTCCATTTAGTTGCAACTTTAATCCGTGACTTGTCCAAAAAGCGGGCAAGTGCATGGACCCCACCACTTCCACTCTGTTCGAGAGAGATTTTAAAGAAAAGATATTGTGATTTAAAAATATTATCGAATAAAATTTAAAAAAAATATTTTTTATTTCAAATTAAAAAATTTAGTATTTTTAGTTTCTTTCATGTGGTGGTGAATGGTGATATTAAAAATATTTTTTAAAAAATAATAAAAAAATTTATATATTTTTAAATAAAAAATATTTTCAACATCTTAAACTAAATTGTTTTACAGGAATGGAAAGGTGTTTAGGATTGTATTGCAACTCCTTTTCTACTATTTTTGTATATAGAAAAAAATATTTATATGTTTTAAATTAATTAATGAATTTTTTTTGAAAAATAAAAAAAAAAAATTCATATATTTTTAAATAAAAAATACGTTTTTTTCCATTGAAAATGTATATCATGTAATTGCAATACTTCTGTATAACTGTATAATTGAACTTAAAATAGTACAGAAATTTCACATCACCAAGACAAAAACTGCTTGCACAGCTGCACCTGAACTCGTGAACAAGAGCAGAGCTTATTTGCAACGTAACCATGGTGCAGGTTCATGCCCAGGCTACTGCTACGAGGTGCACCGAAGCTGGCACTTGATTGCCAGTGAAGCGAACCATGAGAAATGGGTTCTCAGTTTCTCACCCCCGACGGCATCTCCATGTCCCAAAAGTACAATGACAGAAGAAGGTGTTGAGAAATCTTGATGCTGTATTTAACTAGCATCGGTGCCTTGTCCAAAACTTTGGTGTTCATTGTTACCGAAAGTGAGACCATTGCATTGACAATGAACAGCATCCTAGTCCATAACTTATTGGTATACCAAACTAGTTGACATTGTAAAGTATTTTTGAAAAAAAAATAATTTTTTTTATTATAAATTAAATGTTATAGGTGTTTTTAGATTATTTTCATGTTATAATTTTAAAGGAAAAAAATATTTTAAAAACAATATTAATCAGAATTCCAAGAGGTAAATAATGTAAAGAAGTGAGGTGGGTAGCAAGACACTACCTAATTAAAAGTCAAGGTTAACTTGTTGCATATGAAAATGAATGGCCCTGATGAGTTGGATTTGCCAGCCCCACAACAAGGCGACAAGTGATGTTCGGCTAGAAATTTGTGCTTGAGAGTCTATTAGAAGTTATATTTTAAAGTATTTTTTATTTGAGAATTATTTAAAGTATTAACATATCAAAATAATTTAAAATGTTTAATATGTATATATTTCAGATTTTGCGTAAGCAGTATTTTAGTCGCACTGATAAACTTCCCCTTCAGTGGTTTGGTGTCCGGAACATCAAGTGGTGGTGCTTGTTAAGAACATGTCTTCCATCAAAGACATGGAAATAAATAAAAGTACAATGGTTGCTTGTGTTGACAGAAACTACGTGTTCATTTGCTAACGCGTTCGAACCGACGTTTCAAACAAAAATTAGTTTTGTACTATTTGATAAAGAAAAAAACATATTAAATTGGTATGGATCCCATAACAAAAATCAATTGAATTGTTTTTCTTGATAAGCATAAGATTCATGTTTTTTTTGCGTTTTATTTTACGGCGTTAAGTCATTACAATAATTGTTTTTTCATGATCATGAACCCTCCTCCTTTAATGTGATGAACTAGAAAACATGATGAACCAAAAGCTTCAGCATGGAGAGGAGGAAGACAATGGCATAACCATCGACCAACAATCATCTTTGAAAACAGAAGATCTCCATAATCTCTCTCTCTCTCTCTCTATTGCAACTTTCTCCCTCCAAACACAATAGCCATGGATGTAACTCTCTCTTATGAGCAGTCACCAGTGAGCACTATTAGTTGCTCCTCAAGCATCGTGAACCTCTCTTATTCACCATCAACCCTTGCTTGTCTAGGCTGACCCGTCTAGTTGAGTTAGACCCAATTTTAATTTGTTTTTTATTTAAAAAATAGTATAAAGAATAAAATTTAAATGTGTAGATAAAAGCTCTGAATTTTCTAGTAGTTCGGACGTTGAAGGCAGAATGATGCGAAACTTACCAAGCTAATGCGTTTCAACGTGACCGTCAATAGTCAAAAGCTTCGTTGTTGATGCATATCTTTTTTGGGTCTAATTATATTGTATAGGTCCTGAAATCATTGTTTTTTTCCATCTTAGAAAAGTTTGTTTTAGTCACAACTCTTGATTTTCAGGTTCGAATCGACTTCCATCAGTTATGGTCTCCTAAAGATTTATAACAGTTTTAATTTTCACAGTTATCTTATTTTGCTATTTTTTAATAATTATCTCGTTTTTTGCCTAGCAAGGTTTATGGCTAAGGTTTTCTCTTTAAATATCATTGCAAGCCTTCTAATCTAGTACTGAATTATTCAATAAAATTTCTAATTTTCCCGAGAGTTTCTCTTTTTTTTGAGAATCCGAGAATATTACAAGTGGTTTGATGAAAAAAAATAAAAATAAATATCTAATTTACTTGAATTATTAATTACATTTTATTATTGTTGTTGTTGTTGTCGTCGTTGTAATAATAATAATAATAATAATAATAATAATAATAATAATAATCTACAATACTTAAAAAATAACACACACGCACACACACACACGTGTATCTTTTGAAGTAATTTCACGAATTGATAGAAATATGAAAAACATGGTAGCAAAACATACGAAACTGCTTTCCACCAACTTCAAACTCAACTACAATTTTAACTAAATACTTCAATTTCAGCTATGAACTGCAACTAAAAATATTTTTTATTAAACTACTTTTTTAAATCCTAACCAAGAAAATAAAAATAATGTCAAACACACTTATAATACGAGTTTGGCATTTGACACATTTCAAGGTGCCGTGAAAATTGTTATCTCTCGAGTAAATTTGATAGCAAGGTCTATTTTAAACTAATACAGTTACAAAACCCAATTTGTTTAAAATCCAAATCATGTTGTCAAGTAGATCATTTTTAGAGATGTTTTGCACAATGTTTCAAAAATATTTTAAAAAATTAAAAAATATTACTATCTATTATTTTAAATTATTATTTTTTGATATGTTTAGATCATTTTGACGTGTTGATATCAAAAATATTTTTTAAAAATAAAAAATATTTTAATATATTTTTGAATAAAAAATATTTTTAAAAATAATTTCAACTAAATTTTTAAACTAGGACTTAGCTTATTAGGATGAATAAAAAGAAACTTTGTTTTTAGATTTTTTTTTAAAAAAAAAACATTGTATTTGATCTTATCTTCTTAAAATTAAACCAGGCATCACTTAGATTTGAACTGAATCAATTAGATTTTATGACGAAAGCTCCCATTAATTACCACATGCAACTCAACTCGGATAAGTCCTGAGCGGAGGATATATTTATAGGTTAATGTTTGTCAGTGAAGTTTATCTTGTTTTATTTTTTATTTTTTAAAATATTTTTAATATAGTGTAACGAAATAATTTAAAAATAACAATAAAAACTTAATTTAAAATAAAAATAAAAATATTTTTAAAACAAATGAGATGATTTAACAGACTGGAAAAAACACCTGGCAAATGAAGTTTCTGTGCATGCGGCCTCATGACTTGCACGAATTCAGAACTAGTACCGCACGAAGTGCATCCTTGTTTCCGACGTACCTCTTCAGAAAACCAATGAGCATTAATTTATCGAAGAAAAAGAACACAATCACACACAGAGCAAATATGCAATAAAAGACCCGTAGAGTGAAAACTAATGTACTAGTTAATAATATTTGTTTCTATGTTTTAAATATATTTTTTATTTTAAATTTATTCAGATAGATTGATATAACCAAATATTTCTTAAAAAATAACTATTATTATAGTTTTAAAATTTATTTAATAAAAATCATACATGCATGCATGAATTCACAAGCCAGCACTTTAAATAACGATTTTAACAAAATAAAATAAAAAAATTATTAATTATCTAGCCTTCTAATAAATATCGTATTTTTAATTTTGAAAATGAGATAATAAATTCTCAAGCTCGAACAGCTGTACGATTAAACAAATAAAATTATTTCTCGAAACACGGATTGTGATTAATCGCTGTGGACACACACCCTTTCTTACCTCGTTTAACGTGTCGTGGTTCCCACTTCCGAATTATAATCGATGATGTCCATGTGGCTCTTGCAAGACCATCGATGATGTTTCTATGTTGACTTGAACGAGCAGGACCTACGAGGACACGCGTTGAAAGAGCTGATAGTGGCTTTAAGGAGCACGTGGCACATTTAAGAGCTTCGAAGAAAAAGGGTGAGCTTATCCACTCTAATTGAAGCGCTCTGTCAGTCATCAACAGAAAACGCAGACATGGCCCATTTAATTTTCTTCTAGCTGGACCCACCTGGAGATGGGTATGACATCATAAATGTGAAGAGAGTCGATTTTGTCATCTTCTCAATTTCACCAACGATGTCGTATTGTCTTCCGGGGGGGATTATGGGCGCCATTAGGATTAAGTAGGGATTCGACAAACGCGCGCGTGCGCTCATTCCTTCGTCTTTGGAGTACTGTCTTAACAATAGAAGCAACGGAGATTTGTCCCTCCTTTCTGTGGAAACAAGCAGGTGAAGGTCTCTCATGTGATGTTCTTTGCCTGGGAAAAAATCTCAACAATATTTGGCTAAGCCAATCCTATCCTATCATTGCATGCTAAAAACATAGTGACATGAATGCATCGCTCGCGGTTCTCGTTATCCGTGTTTATTCCCTGTAATATAAACGACGTGGTTTTTTACTTAAATCATTTTTACTATTTCTCCTCTTAAAAATTCAATTTAGTTCTCTATTTTTTAATTTACACGATTTTGCCTTTTTAAGTCCAGGTTAAGTTACAATTGTGTGTTATTTTTGGAGATTAGGGTTAAAATGATAAAAATGGAAGTGAAACTAAAAACACGAATAGCATAGCTCACAACTTTGAAAATTGTTCATATCTCAAGTTTAAGTCAGGACATGTTTTTTTTATAAAAATTTAAAATAATAGGAGTTTTAATCATTTATCTAGACCTATAAAATATATTTTTCGAGGGATAAAGTTTCCTCGAATTCAATATATATATTTAACTTGTATACACGCAGTGACCCATGTCTTTTTTTATTAGTTTAATTATTTAATATCATATCATGAATTTATTTTACCTTTTACTGATGCATATGGTTGTTTCACTAAATAAAAATAATGTTTTCAAAATCATAGTGTAATCCTAGTCATCTCCCGATTAAATATCAATTTAATAATATACACAGCTGTATAAACATTTTGATTTGTAAAATTATTTTTTCTTAGATCAAAAAACTTGTATATATATTTTTTAACTGAATTAAACAAAACTAAAATAGAATCCCATCCTCCTGTTATTGAAGTTCATGACACCTGGGGTGTAATCACACCCGAAAGTCTCCATCGTCAATCAAGCCGACCGAAGCACTGATCTTGACATGGATTTAACAACGTCAGTGTCAACAAGCCAACGCGTGAACAGCAGAACTCTAGAACCAGAACTTTTCGGGTCTGCCTTTGTTTGAACGACGCTATGGAACTGTCACGTGTTCTTAAACTTTTTTTTTTGTTGTTGTTGTTAAATTATGGTTAAAAATTGCTGGGTCAAGTAAATATTCTGTGAACGAAACTAGATGTTTTAAATCTTGATTTATTTATTTTCCAAAATAACATGTTTTATTTATATATATACATATATTTTTATTTACTTTACAAGCAATAATTCATATCATTGCAGTTTTAACTTTTAACCATATATTTTAAAATCACAATTAAAATTATTTTTTAAAACTATAATAATGAGAATTAGTACAATGTCAAGCACACGGTACATCTCATGTATATTAGCGACTTCGATCTCCCTCCGGCTTTGAACGAGCTAGAGATTTAGGTCTTCGGGATTGTGATGAGAAAGTTTTTATAAAAAAAATATATATATTTTTGAATAAAAAATATTTTTAAAAATAATTTAAATTATTCTCTCAAATAGACATTTTGAAATTTTGACTATTGTCTGGGTGGTTTTTTAGTAGTTTAGTTATGATTATTTTTTAAAATGTTTTTTATTAAAAAATATATTAAAATTATATATTTTTTATTTTTTTCATCAAAACCTGAAAATATCTAAAAACACAAAATATATTTGATTCAAAATGAAAAATAAAAATAATTTTTATTATTTTTTAAAAATATTTTAAAAAAGACACTCTGAATGTATTTCCTAGCTGCATCATCCTCAACTAGCTGACTGTTCCAAGCAAGAAATTAACGGGAGCCGTTTATTTGTTAGTCTTCCGATGTAGAAATGCAAGATTTCCCCTTAATTTATTGGACTCCTTCTCTTAACGTGGTTTGTAAATTTGAAGAAATATAGTACCATGTTCGAAGTCGAGTCCCTAATGGCATGATAATAAAGAGGAAAACTTGTGATCGAACAATAAAATTCGAGTTTAAATTATGTGTATGTATTTACTGTAAAAATCTAAAAAAATCAACATTTTATTTGTTTATCAAAACTCAATGAAATATATTTTCTAAAAATAAAAATTTATAAAAAAATTCAAAGTCGATTGTGGTTTTTTTTATGGGAATATAGAATGTAATATCAACAAAACTAAGCACAATGTCAGGAGATGCTGAGATGCCAGGTTCTGTGTACAGTAATGCCAAAACTACAACGATTGACGGAGCATGCCTAGCCTGGCTTCTAAGCTATTGAGCTGAAAGTTTGGTTACAATTATTTTTAAAAGATTTTTTATATGAAAATAATATTTTTTAAAAAATTATTTGTTATATTAAAAAAAACAATCTAAAATAAAAATATTT
Organism: Salix dunnii; assembly: GCA_015731905.1. NCBI lineage: Eukaryota > Viridiplantae > Streptophyta > Magnoliopsida > Malpighiales > Salicaceae > Salix > Salix dunnii. The sequence continues at coordinate 8,517,129 of CM027667.1, read as the reverse complement.
TTTTTTAAAAAAATATCTTTAAAATATAGACTCAAACACCCGGAAGTCCAAAACATGCCGTCATGTTTATGTCATCAAAGTCTGCGAAGTGATAACCGACTCAGTACTCCGAATATCCGGTCTCCAGGTCAGTTGGGTTTTTTTAGCCTCGTGTAGAAGTATAGTGAAGCCTTTGCTGCCACGTTTACCGTGAGGAGTGCAATATATTTATCCAAAATAAAAATCCCCAACCAGTGTTTATGTAATTTCGATGACTGTTACCGCAAGACCTCAACTAAATGATCGATATTATTTGAAAACTAATTTAAATATATGATATATATTTTGTGATGAATTTAATCACTTTAATTTACTTGATCCGAACAATCAAGGTGGTAATTGATATATTTATTCAATCACAATTCAAGAAATAAACTTGGGCTGTTTCCATGAGCGTGTGATCTAGGCCATAATTTGAGCCCAGCCAAGCCCAGAACGAGCATGATAAATTTTACACTGAATACGATGGTGTTTGTCAGTCAGACTGTATTTTTATTATTCTTTTGTTTTAAATTATTTTTATATTATTTTGAAACGATGATATTAAAAAAGAAAATCCAAGCAAGAAATTCTTTAAAAAATAATATTTTCCACAATTCCAAACACGCTCTAAAACTATTTGCTTTCATCACTATTTTTGCCTAAACTACAAAATACATCATGTTATTTACTGAAAGTAAAACATAAAAGCTATCTTTTATATAAAATAAATAAATAAATAAATATCACAAAAACATTGCATGATGGATTAACCCAAGATATGATATTGACCAAGTTTTACAAAAATTAAAGGAAAAGTTACACGGTCAAAAATCCATATTAATTTGATCAAAATCCCTTTTTTTTAAAAAAAATAATAATTTATTTAAAACAACAATGTTTTCACCTTCAAAACAATAGCAATTAGTCTATTGCCATACCATATCATCAGCATATAACTTCAGAAGAAAATACTTCGACATTTCCAGGAGAAAACAACAATTAGCTAGGATAAGAGGAAATAGAAACCCTGGAAAGAAAAGGCAAAGCGGTCTTCGAATAATGCTGCGGGTGCCATGGCTCTGAGGATTGCCCTTTCCACAATAGCAATGCAAATAGTCATTAGCCATCTAGAATGCAGTCCTCTAAAAGGGCCAGCACTTTACAAATCCCCGTTAACGGGATGAGTTTATTAAAGAGTGATTACAACACACTACTGTGATATGAGAAAACAACCTTCCCATCAAGAAGGTATTGGTTTTGTTACAAGGCAGTTCGAGATAAAAGGAAGAACACATAAGGATAAATTTAAGAATAGACTACAGAAGAAAAACATCTACTTAATGGTGATATAGCGATTTGTCCCATGTCTGGCCCAGTAATCCTTGAGGTCAAGAGGGATGGAAAGATCATGACCTTCTGCTGCCATCCGACTAAGCAATCTAGTGAAGACATTACCACTCATCTTCCGGCCACCAACTCGGGCATGTCGTTTATTTGGCATCTGTGGAAGTGGATACGATGACAAGGTGGTTGTGCAACAGGCTGACTGCCAACCACCACTTCCCCATTTGTAGCATTGCCGGGAAACTCCGGTGCATGAACAAACAGGTGCTGGCATGGTGGTTTCATCAAAATTGATAAGGTTTAAGCCCACCTCCTGACTATCCCACTCAACTTTAATTTTCTTCCCATCAGAAGCACCTTGCCTATTCAGATCTTCGCTCACTCTATTCCCCTTCCTCGGTGACTTGACTGCCTTCAACCCAGCTGCCTTATTTTCTTTTGATCTCTTTGTCTGGCGTGCCTTCCCAGTTTCAGCAGTAACAGATGATATAGGCAAGGCATCAGTGACATGCATTTCCCCTGTGTCAAGAGCTTCTTCTGACATGCCATTTGAATGGTATACTGGGTGGGGAATGCGCTTCGATCCCCGCTGACTTCCACCACCCGAAGGATAGTTCATTGTGTTTTCCCGGTATTGAAACACTGCTAGAGCATTGTCTCGCTCCATCATGGCTTTATCCCGTTCAACAAGGGCCTTCTCTCGCTGCTGGATTGCTTCATCTCGTGCGGCCAAGGCTTCCTTCTTTTCAGCTAGAGCCAAATTCCGTTCTCGAATGGCATCATCCCTCTCAATGAGGATGGTCATTATCTTCTTATTCATTGCCAAGGCATTAGTTTGCTCCTTCACTTGATGTTGAGACATCATATTCCACTGCAAATTACATTATATCTTAAGCTTATATTCATCTGGAATTTAATTATAAAACAAAGACAAAAATGTACAAGGATCTGGGGCGAATGTCTTCTTACCGCTGGAGGGTGAGGGTGGGAGTGCGGGTGGGCTGCCTTGTAATAGTCCATCTTATACCTTCCATTTTGATGTTGCCCACCATCATCCATCTTGTTCCCACTTTATTATCAGTTTCAGCCAACTCCTCAGTGTTGAATGTTCAGTTTGGGCATCCACTGATTTGCTAGACAAAGGACATATCTCCTTATTTTGGAAACAAGAAAACCAAAAGTCCGATTTCAAGTTTTTTACAATCAACAGTGAGAAGAAAGGACAACACCAAAAGAGAAGAGCAAAAGAGTGCTGAAATGTAAAACCATACAAGGCTTCATCAAAAAGACAACAGAGCTAGCAGTTAACAGGGAAAGCATCCAGCTTTGAGAAGTAAAAATCCAATAAATAAAAAATTAAGCACACATGGAAACACACATATGATGAGATATCACAATACAGTGCCACCATGCATCCAGTTCCACCTACATCTCAATAAATTCAGAAAATCAAAAGGCAACTAAGACACGACCCTTCTCCAGCTCAATGTAGTACACTATCAAAAGTTTATCGAATTTCAAGTTACTTTGTGCAATATCCGCCAACAAACAAGCAGCTGCCATTTTTAATTCAAAGATCATGAACTCGTGAACAGCAGTTGGACAGTAGCATCAGTGACTTACATCAAGCATCCAAAACTTAAATGAAGTTTTCGAAACTCTATAGGAGCATTAATCACAATAAACATCAATAAAAATGTAAGACGGGCAGATCTCACGATAATTTTGTCAACTGTGACAGTTCCTTCATTAGAAACCGCAACCTTAACACTTGGGTTGTACAGCACATATTTATTTTAAAAGGCCCTCTAATGGGGTGAGGGAGGGATCGAGCTTCAAATATACCCCGGTCCAAGTAAACAAATCTCAATATCTTAGAACTGAAAAAATAACTCAAAATCTAACAACAACCCATTATTAATCTAATTAGAAAACAACAACTAAATAATTCAAGTAAAGTGAGAAACTTTTCAATAAACAAATTCAATCTCGAATAAAAATTACTATAAAATAGGGTTTTTGGGCCAGAAAATAAAGTCAAAATAAGGAACAAATAGCATAGGAAACCTTAAAAAAATGAATGAGAGTGTTAAAGGGGGACATGGATCAAGGAAATAATTGATGAACTTACTGATTTACGTCATGGAAGAAGTGACATGGGATTTGAAGAGAGAAAGCTTCGTGTGTGTTTTTTTGCCTGGGAGAGGGAGGGAGGGAGAGACAGGGAGAGAGAAAGGAGGCCGATTGGGTTAATACGTGACTTTTGGAAAAACGACACGTAGCAGGGGGGGCGTTTCTCTCACTCTCCACGAGAAGATTACAGTTTTCTCCTGAACATTGAAAGAATTGCGGTGAGGACTGGTTTTTGTACTCACTCCATTGATCGCCCTAATATAGTGTTTTTTTTTTAATAATAATCAGGAATGGGGTTATTTGCTTGATTAAATTCAATAAATAATAATGATTTAATAACATATACAAAATTAAAAAAATATAAAAAAACAACTTTAATCATTATTCTATAAAATAAAAGTAGTTTGTTAAACATTCAATGCTGGTTCATTGAGGAATCACCAAAAATAATTATCAGCGTAAGATATTACATGTAAATACGAATAAAGACATACACATGTCATTAAAGCTGTGACTCTGAAAATATTAAAAATATATAATAGAGTTTTCATTACTGTTATGTTCTGTTTGAAACGGCTAGAATATTTCGTGCTATTTAAAAATTTAAAATAAAATAATATTGTTTTTGGTTTTAATTCTGGCAGGAGCGTCTCAGTACCGTTCTGGGTGTGCTGTTTCGGTCTTAAAATTATTTTTATTTTGATTAACTTATGATTTTGTTTCTAATTTTGAGATTATGTTTATTTGACTTTGTGTTTGTATTGTATAATTTAAAATTATTTTATTTTAAATTTTTATTATACTTGTTAAATTAATATTTTAATTTTTATATACATGTATATAATTAATTATATATGAACAGTACAACCTCAAAACGGCACTCTGAATACTCCAAAACCGAAATATTCCATTCTAATAGAAAAAATAGAATGGCAATCGAAATAGAATGGCAATCGAAATGATATTAGCAACCTTATTATATATATCATAGAATAAGCATCTCATCTCATGTTTGTATTTTATAAAATAATTTTATTTGAACATGAAAATATTTTAAAAGCTAGATTTAATAGACAGTACCAAACAAAAAGACACAAGAATTTTTTTAATATTAGATAAAAATTCTATAGAGAGCTAGAAAAAAACAACATGACCTAATTTCAATGAAATAAATGTTAAGCGATTAAATAAAAAAACATACACATGTAAGCATGGGTGAATTTTATAAACATGTGATAATATCCTAGACTCATGATCCATGAAAACTTAGACTCATATTCAATTGAAAATATCATTTTTTTAAGCAGCTTAATATTTAATGGTAAAATAAAATACTAATTTAAAAGGTTTTTCAAGTCATCAAATATAACGAGTAGAAAGATGATGAGAGAGAAAAAACTAAATAAAAACAAAGTCATTGAGAAAATAAAAGATATTTTAAATAAAAAAATAAAACCTCTAGTCAATAATTTGAAAAATTTTCAATTTAATGTAAAATATATCAAATATAATTGTTCCACGTGGGTTAAAATCTAATTTTGATATCTATACGGTATCATTTGGACATCGTCTTCTAGTATGTGTGTGTGTGGATGCATGCATGTATATGCATGTATGATATTTTTAAAGTTAATTCTACAATTCCCAAACACGAGTTGCACAAAATGTAAAAAATTCTTCATTCAAAGATTGTTTATGTGGGAATAAAAATAATTATTATTATAATTTTAAAATACAAGTTGGGTGTTGATTTACAATAAATTTCAGTTTAGTAGTTGAGACTTGAGTAAAGGGTTAGGTTGACTCAAGTTAATATGAAAATAAAAATATTGATTATTATATTTTTAAAAGCAAATTCATGGATCCATAGAAGACAATGCAAAAATATTGATTATTATATTTTTAAAAGCAAATTCATGGATCCATGGAAGACAATGCTCGAGTTAGAAATGGAGTTGACCATTGATCGGGTCAACACAAAGACAAAACAAGTTATTGTTATAGTTTCAAAACCCGATTTAAAAATCAATTCAAGTGACGATTGGGTCACGTGCCGGGGGGTTGAGTTAAGTTGACCTGTGCCAACATAAAATAAAATTAGTTACTACCACAATTTTACATCTTGTCTCGAGAACTAACCTGGGACAAGGTTAAGGTCATGTGTTAGAGGGACCAACTCCATTGGCCCGAGTTAATATAAAATAAAAAAAATTTATCTTCATAGTTTTAAAATTTAATTTAGGAGTCAATTTAGGCCATGACCATTTTTCATGAATTACAAGGGTTAAGCCAAGTTGATTTGGGTTAATGCAATCATTAAAAAATATATTGTTGTTATGGTTTTAAAATCTCACTCTGGATCGACTAGGGCAAAGTTGTTAGGAGAATCATTATAGGCTGACCAAAATTGACACATAAATAAAAATAATTACTATCTTAGTTTAAAAATCCGACTCAAAAGTTAATATGAGAAAATATTTAAGTCTGGGGCCAAGATGGTAAACTTGTTTATCCCAAAATCTTTAACTTATTTTTCAAAATTTTCAAAGGGTGTTTTGTCTTTTTTTTCTATCCCGAGTTTTTCTTAATTTATACTATTTCAAATATTGAATTAAACTGTCAATGAGTTTAAGTTTTTTTTTTAACTATAATTATTACAATATTAGCAATTTTAATACTCGGTAAAATTAAAGTAAAAAAAATACTAAATTAGTTTTTTCTTAAAATTATTTATAATTTGACCAAGTGAAAAAATATTATTAATTTATCATATTTTATTTTACATTGCCTGTCATCATCATGATACAGAGATAATTATTTTATTTCGTGTATTATTATTTTAAAAAATCATTATTTTCTCAATTTTATTTTTTATTTTGTATTATCTATATTTAGTGTGCAACCAAATACCACCATTCACATCACAACGCAGATAATCATTGTTTTAAAATAGATTCGAGTCAATAAAATATCCACAAAAAAAGTTATTTTGATTTAAAAAATATAGCTAGCTTGTTTTTTCGCCACGTGATGGGCCAAGTTGTTCCCATGTCATTTTATATTTTACAATGATTTTATCAAACAACGCTTTTATTATAACTGAAACGAAGGAAATCATCCTTTGCTTGTTTAAAACGTTTTTTTTTTCCTTTTTAGATTAAATTATTTTTTTAATACTTTTATATTTTTTGATGTCAAAATTATTTTTTAAAAATAATAAATATTATCTTAAAGTGTTTTTAAATAAAAAATATTTTAAAAAATAATTTTAACCATATTTAAAGCTAAACTAAAATTAGAATTCTGATGCACTTATGGCTTTGCCCTAGCCGAGGAAAGGACCACCTGGGCCCGAGCCTTTCTGTGCATGTCTCACCCAGTAATATTTTATCTGTTCATTAGATTTGTAGGATGTTTAATAAATATAAAATTAGTTGTGATATATGTAAACTGATTGGGGTATACTATATATCTATATATATATATATATATGAAACTTTAGTTGCTATAGGACTCCCCAAAGCTTTTCAGGTCTCCTCTCTTGATTTTTTTTTTTTTGTTGTATTTTAGATGAATAGATAGACCTAAGAAATTCCGTCCTCTGGAAAATTTAAATAGAAAAATAATGTCAATTTTAATGATTATTGAAAATATATATTTTACAGAAATTTAATTTTAACATCTATTGATATAGAATCTGAATAAGGTATAATCTAATTCGTGTTTGATTTTTTTTTAAATTAAATGAAAAACCGCATAGTTAAATCTTTAGAAGTCTATTAAAACCAAATTTGATTTTTTTAATTCGTGTCTAAGTATCTCTATTTTTTTTTTTTATTGTATTGATAATGAAATGTCAACGCAATAACAAACGGTTATAAATGACTTTTTGACAGTTCTTGTGAAAATGCCATGGACGAGTGTTATTACTGTCGTGTCAGCCCCGCATCTATTTCTCTTGAACAAAGTGATTCCTTCGACACCCAATTTAACCACCGATGCTCTCTCTCATCTTTCGACGAGATTAATGTTTCATAACTAAAGCTCCGTTTTTTATACCTGGGTTTCTGTTAAAAAATGGAACTTGGGCTCGTGGAGTTTTTGAGAGCTGCTTGGATTGCAGGGACACTGCCTATACTTATAGCTTCACTGCCATGTTCTTGGCTGGGTTCTTTTCATGGACTTGTTTTGGGGTTTGCAAGGAGAGGAAAAATCATGCAATCATCATCTCATCATGTGAGTACCGGTTTTTCTTCTTCTATTTTCTTGAACTGTAGGGCCTGTTTAAGCTCTGTGATATAGAGAGTTGTGTTGGGTCTAGTTTGGTCGGATCGTTTTCTTACGTTTTATTGGTAATTAGAAAGAGAAATACTATTCACATAGTCTAGTTTGCATGATTGCCCCTGCTAATGCACCGAGAAACACCACAGGACTCCAGTTTAAGATGAATGTAGCTTCAATTTAATGATAGCGTGTGGATTCTTGAGGTTTATTGCTATCCGTCTCGTGTCTAAATTTCCTCTCCATGTTCATTCCGTGGTTTTGATGATAGTCACTGATTCATTCAATTTTGGACTGTAGATATTCACTGTTCCTCAAAGATGCTTTTCTCATTTCTATGTGGTGGCTGTGGCGTGGACAACCCTCTTGCTTCTTGGAACATCGATATATGCATATAGAATGACAGCCATAGTTTCTGAGCCGTTTTTCTACGCTGATCTAGGCAGCTACCTGGCAGGACGATCAAACATATTCTCATTTCATCGACCACAGTTGATGAGTTTAGAGAATGGACACAGGGTTTGGCTTTCCGTATTTCTGCTCTTGTTAATGGAAGTTCAAGTCTTGAGGCGTCTTTTCGAGACAGTTTATGTCTTTAACTATAGCGCCACTGCTCGGATGCACATTTGTGGCTATCTTACAGGCTTATTGTGAGTATCTTGAAGCTCTCTGATCTAGTTCTTTTTCTGCTGTCTTTCTCCCCATGTTAACATGTACAAGCACCATGTCAAATTGCTGCTGGAAGCATTTTTCTCCCTTGAATATTTTTATGCTTGATTTCAACTGGCGATATAATTCATTAACATGTATAATTTGTGTCTTTTCGGAAGTTCTGATTCATGCTGGTGAATATGCTTTCTAACATGTTGCCAGGCAGCCTTCTTAACATTTAAATCCCAATGTAATCCATGTTGTGATCAAAGCACTTGTAGTTAGAATCTGTTTCTTCCTTTTTGTTTACCATGAATCTGTTATCCTTGGTGTGTTCTAGCATGTTGTGCTGATTGATTTTTCCTTTCAAGCGTAGCTTCTACACAGCAGTGCCTCTGACGCTCTGCTGTACCTTTGCACCCGAAGCACTCAAATTTGGCACAAATGAAGTGTTTGAGTTCATTGTTAAAGGCACAAGCTCAATGCAAGACAATGAATTTCATTGGTGGGACTTTGTTAATCCTTTTTTGAAGCTTGGGTGGTGCCAGTGGATTGGCGCAGTTATATTTCTTTGGGGGTGGATTCATCAGCATCGTTGCCATGCAATTCTTGTGAGTATCACCATTTCATTATCACATGTAAGATGGCAGTACTGCTTCTATTAAAAAAAACAAAAAAAAGAAGGAAAATGAATTAACCGCGTACTTCTCTGGTTGAGATTGTAAAAAAGGTGATGCCTGTAGCTATATCATGACTAAGGTGATGAAGATTCAACACCGCCTCAATCAAAGCCACAATCTTTGGCTTGCAATTGGGTGTCATTTAATGGCCTTACATTTTGTATGGCAATATTTCCTACCTTGCATGGTTACAAGTTTGTCTTTATGCGACAAGTTTTCATGTCTCCATCTGCACAATATCTGGATGTGATAATTTGGTGCATGTTTTGGTTGAAGCAAGCATTTAACGTTGTTGAATTTGGCCTCTCCACCTGCTATAAAAAGGAAGGTTCATGCTTTATTTTAGTGTGGTAAGTGACAGAGAAAATAAGCGATGTACAGAGTTAGGAAGAGCACCCATGGGTCACTAAATAAAAGATAGGATGTGAGAGTGTTTGTGCTAGTGCTTGTATTCCAAGTGTTATAAATATTTACAGTGGGTGTTGTGTGAGCTAATGTATTGACTACTAGTTTGTAATAATTAATATGGTAAAATTGTGTTCTTAATTAAGTTCACCAGATTGCGCTACTCCATTTTTAACAAATGGTATCCAAACGGCATAGGCTTATCAGTAAATGGTATCTGAACTGCGGTCAACTCAACAGAAGGTGAGGTTCTCAACTGGTAGTTAATAGCTATAAGTAAATGAAAATGACAGGATATTTCTCCTCATGTTGGACGGGAAAGTTGAAATAGTTATAAATCAGCTACTCAAGAAAAGATTACATTGAAAACTCTAAAAGTATAACTGCTTGTACGTATAAACACATAATTCTGATAGGTTGATCGTTGCAATGTGAATCTACCAAAAAGGAAGTCTTTGGAAATTAGATGATTTCCAGTGCAATGAAGTCATATTACTATATGTCTGCAGGATGAAATCACATCTATATTCTGATACTAGTATGTGATATGTGAGCCAGTTGGTATTTGTGTTAATGTTATTGTGTTGATACCAAAGCTTGAACCCTGGTTGAATGGCTCGAGACGCAACTCCAAACCAAATGGCCATGGAGCTTTGGTTATTGGTATCCTATTAGTGAAAATGGCTAGCTGTATGATGAAACGCATTTTCATCTTGAATGTACTACAACTTATCTTGATTTGATGCATCATGTAACTGTTTAATATTTTCATTTGCTGCACTTTTTATGATCGGTCTTGAGTCTATTTGGTATTACAGCTAGTCATGAATAAGTTAGTGGAATACACTGTGCGTGTGCTGGTTCTGAACTCCTGTCTTTGTTTCTGTAATCTTATATCTCAAATCAACTTTTTAAATTATCATCATAAACCGGGGTCCTATCAGTCGACTAGGCACCCACAAGTGTACACGTATCTATATTGATTTTATTTACATGGAAAAGGGAGGCTAATTTGCAAGACTAATTAGCACTCTCACCTTCACAATCGTGTTGGTTGATTAGGGATCACTAAGGGAACACGTGGGAAAGGTTGATGAATATGTAATTCCCCGTGGTGATTGGTTTGAGATTGTTTCATCTCCACACTACTTGGCAGAGATTGTAAGTACCGGCCACTCTCTCTTGAGTTCATTCTGATTTGCGCATAGTGATAATGAAGCGCAAAGGGTTCACATGTTTTATGCAATTGACACAGGTTATATATTCTGGCATGGTTTTTGCGAGTGGAGGAGCAGACCTCACCATTTGGTTACTTTTTGGATTTGTGGTATGTTTCTCTTAAGATTCACAAGATCTCTTTTCCCCTCCCTGATCGCGGCTTCCCCTCTCTCTTATCCCACGAGAACTGAAATCTTTCGCTGGATGCAGGTGTCGAATCTGGTGTTTGCAGCTGCAGAAACACACAGGTGGTATCTTCAGAAATTTGACAATTATCCAAGCAACCGTGTTGCAATCATTCCATTTTTATGTTAAACTCCAAAGAACACGTTTTTTCACTGTTGCATGCAGTTCATCACGTGATTAAGATGATGGATACAGCAAAGTCTTGACACGAGGCAGGAAAAATTTTCTTAGAGAAGCAAAGTAGTTTCGTGAATGTTAATGTTATGTCCAGATGTCTTTACAGAGGCGATTGAATTCTATTTGGCTGTGTAGTTCCTGTAAGCCGTAGACATCTCGTCCAATTGGATAGTGCAATACTATAAAAAATTGGGCATTCAAATTGTTGCTTGACTGTAATTTGATAAAATCACTCATGAAGTCGATCCAGCAGGGTTTTGAAGTAAAGGCCATCTAAACAAAGTGAAGCATTTGATACTAATCAACCCTTTACCATGTCATTCAATTTCACAGTTTAAGAAATCAGGTGCAATAAGCAAAACATCCACTCTGCTCTTATTCTTAAGAGGAGGCAAGGGAAAATTTTCAAAGGATATCGTGGATATGATCAAGCATACAAGTTTATTCCCCAAAACTTGGCAGGTTGGTTGGTCCTGTAGTTCCTGTCCAACTCTTTCAGCAGGTCCATATCCTCTTTGCTCAACTCAAAGTCGAGAACTTCAAAATTTTCTTTAAGTCTCTCGACCTTAGATGACTTGGGGATGACGACAGTGTTTCGTTGGATGCCCCACCGAAGAACAATCTGGGCCACAGTTTTCTTGTACTTTTCAGCCAGGCCCTGACCAAAGAAAAGCAAATGAGATGATAAGACTGATGATAAAAAGCACCACCAGAGAACAGTTTTCTCTCAGGTTTTGATAATCAGCTGACAGATAATCCACCTGAAAATGAAATGACATACCTTCAGAACTGGATCATCCAATACTGAAACAGTGCCAAACCATTCAGTATTGGCCACAGCACCTCCAAGAGGAGTATGAGCAGTCACGCAGATGCCATGCTTCTGACAGAATTTCACAAGAGAATCACGCTGGAAGTACGGGTGGGTTTCAATTTGATTCACAGCGGGCTTCACTTTCGAGTAGGCTAAGCAATCTCTAGTTAGAAAGATATCATAGTTGCTGCAGATAAACTTTCTGTGAGACCAAGATTCCAAGGTAGCCATATGAACAAATTCAACTTGTAAACTTGTCTGTGCCAATGACAAGGTGAAAGATTAGGATACTTCTGCAAGTTCTTTAACGTTTATCCACTCCATATTTAAGTTTAAATTAATGTTATTCAAACAGATGTGATAACAAGAATGGTTATATTCAAGATAAGGTTCCAGGTTGGGGGTATCCATAGGATTTTTCCTTTTAGAGTGCCAACTCACCTGATTCCAATGCTGCGAGCTAAACCCAAGGAAACCAGATCTTCCATGGCATGCCAGGTGGTTTCCAAGGATATGGTTGTGTCTATATCCAGCACCCCATCATCATCCAATGCACTGCCAGTCGCACCCACTCCTGTTCGCAGGCAAACAAATCATAAAGTTTCGGAACACAATAATATTATTGTTCATGTCAAACTTCTAATAAACTAAACAGAAGATTTACTTCATGTTGCAATTTCACTGGTTGAAGTAGAAAATTGTAAATCGGGCGTGCAAGAAAAGAAGCTAAATGGGAAACACAGCTACTTTTTTCCATCCAACTCCGTGTATCTAATCTCACTAATTGATCCCACTCTTTATGTCCTTTCTTCCATCTGTTTTGATTTTAGCTCCATATATTATGCAGAGGAGCCAACAAAAGCATTTTTCTATGATAGCTTGAACTGCAAGTTTAAAAATCCTTGTCATGATTTTATCCATGTTTCCCAAGAAATTGATTACATTAAATATCCTTACAAATTCATATTCAGAGAGTGCACCATCCAAACAATGAAATAGATAATGTTTAAGCATAAATCTTCATCAGCACTCCAAGTCATCTCCTATACTCATCATAAGAATCTTCAGCTAATCAGATTATCAAACTACACTGGTAATAGGAGTTGGACACACGACCAAATGGCATAGACTGATGCACATAAATATATAATAAGGCAAAACAAAAGTGAGTAGAAGCGAGCACCAGTGTGCTTTGTGGCTACAGGAAAGTGCACAAGGTAAAGATCAAGATAATCAAGCTGAAGCTTCTTTAAACTATCCTTGCAGGCATCAACAACATGTCCATGATCCGAATTCCATAGCTGCAAACCAGGTGGAGAGGAAGGAAAAACAATTACCATGGTGTTCAATAGCTTAATAATAATTCATGTGTGTATCGTTAAGATCTTTGATTAAACTAAACCTTGGTAGTGATAAAAAGATCCTCCCTCTTAACAAGCCCTGTTTTAAAAGCTTCAGCCAATGCCTCCCCTACTTCAGTTTCATTCTTGTAATCAGCTGCAACCATACAAAAAAGGAACTCCTCAAACACAATCTACCAAATAACCGATTGTCTCATATTTTCTAAACATGCTAATTATCTTAAGAGGAGGCAATAAAATCAAGAAAGATTCATCATTTTCACAAAGACAAAAACTTTATAAATAACTAGCAAGACCCCTGTATATTTCATCGATCAAGAACCCAAAATGCTACAATACTTTCAAAGCTATGATGATTAAACCACGAACCCGGATAATAAAAGTGACAAAAAAACAAGAATGAGTAAGGGAAAGAGGTACCAGCACAATCAAAATGACGGTAGCCAAGCTTGATAGAATTAATAATGAGGTCTCTGATTTCTTTCCCTTCCATCCGCCATACACCTAAACCAATAATTGGCATCTTGAATCCGTTGTTGAGTGTTATTGCCATTTTTCTCCACTACTACCGATGCTCCAAGTAGTAGTCTTTTGATGGCTCTTTCGGCTCTCGTTGATGTGTTTTGTACTTGATGCGGCCAGATATTTTAATGCTTTACCTATCACAATGTCAGTCCTCCCTATTTTTACTTCACAAAGAATCTATTTTTCATGAAAACAGTTTCCAAGATTTTTTTTTTTTCGCTAGCAAAGGTCTTCATTTGCTTTGGGCTCTACTTCGTAGTTGCCACCTCTTTCGGCCTATAACATGAGCCTGCCACACAGCAAACAAGCCCAATAGTCTCCATTGGTTAACGCGCCCAATCAGATTTAACGCGAGCGACATTTTATATCCATGAATGACTGCTTCCACCCGTTTCTTCTCTAAACAGGGGGAGAGAGCAAAGGAATTCTAATTTTCTTAAATCTGTAAACTTCAGATCTAAAACAACAGTCTCAGATCCATTTTATAAATAATGTCTACTTTCAGTGGAGATGAAACTGCACCGTTCTTTGGCTTCCTTGGGGCTGCTGCCGCCCTCGTCTTCTCATGTAAGTAATTACATTTCTTTTACTTTTATTCGATCTTTTAATTGTTTTTATGTTCTTGATTGGTTCCCTAGAAAATGAAGGAAAAACAGAATTGCTAGATGTATGATTATCAGATCGATCTTGATGCAATTATATATGTCTAAAGTGATTTCATTTTAGTTTAATGTTATATTCGTTGAATTTGATTATTGGCCGTGCTTATGCGTGATTAATAATGGGTTTGTGTTTATTACGTTGATTTGGGTCTTCAATTAGCTTACGTATCAATAAATTGTATTAATTTTGACATTTATTAATGATCCGGGAGAAAGCATATTTGATTTGATAATCTTTATGCTATAGAACCGTTTTGCTTTATCAAGATTAGATTTTTATCAAGTTCCTTATATCTGCGGAAATTTTAATTTCAGGAAGAATTATTGAAATGCTCCCGTGTGTTTTTGTTTCTGGTGTGATATTGGAGTTTTGGTGTCTGTTTAGGTATGGGAGCAGCTTATGGAACTGCTAAGAGTGGAGTTGGTGTGGCGTCGATGGGAGTGATGAGGCCTGAGTTGGTGATGAAGTCGATTGTTCCAGTTGTTATGGCTGGTGTGTTGGGTATTTATGGGTTGATTATTGCTGTTATTATTAGTACTGGAATTAACCCAAAGGCTAAGTCTTATTACCTTTTCGACGGGTATGCACATCTCTCATCGGGTCTCGCTTGTGGTCTTGCGGGGCTTTCTGCCGGAATGGCCATTGGCATTGTTGGTGATGCCGGTGTCAGGTATGTTTGCTGTTCTTTTCATGTAGAGTATATGTAATATGTGATTTTTCCTATCTGTATTTATACTTTTACTGATGTCATATTTTGGTAGTTAATTTTGTAGCTGGGATGCTGTCCCGTTCAACTTTTCAACTTATGATCTGGATGTAACCGTTTTCCCCTTGATGTGATGCAAGCGTTTCCAAATTTTCAAGATTTGTTGTCTAATTTTTCTGTGCAGACTTTGTGATGTCTGATATTTTTATGTAAAATTAAGACAAAATGAGAAATTTCTGATGGAGGCTGCATAGTACTTACACAAGCAAATTTTCCTTGTGTGCTGCGATATCTGTTGCAAATGCAAGAATGCAGCTCAGGGAGAAGAATTTCTAGACTCGAAATTCATACTGACACATTTTTTTTTTTCTTCGCAGAGCTAATGCTCAACAGCCTAAACTTTTTGTTGGAATGATTCTTATCCTCATCTTCGCTGAAGCGTTGGCTCTTTATGGCCTTATCGTTGGCATCATCTTGTCTTCCCGTGCTGGCCAGTCCAGGGCAGAATAAGAAGGGGGATTGCTACCTGCTATTATTCTTTTATAACTTTTTGCTGTCAGTATCACTTCGGAGGATAATTTACGTCTGTTTGCAGATTAGTGAGGGCTGGGCATCAAAATATCTTTTAACGGAAGTGTCTGCTCTGCCAAGCGTTTGGTGGGTTTCTTTGTACTGTTTGCGGGAGTAGGATTGAATTATACCCGCAAAATAAAAGCTTTTCAAGCTGTTCTTATTGGTTTCTGTCGATCATTGTATTTTAAAGAAACATACACTGTTGTAGAAACTTCAAATCTTGATTGATGCACCTGTGATCATATTATTTATTAAACTTTGACAATATAAAATTCTGGTTGTCTTGCCGCCCTGTAACAGTAAAACTGTGCTTTTAATTTTTCTGTTTTTTTTTTAACATCAGGCACCATGTGTGCTTCATAATTCACTGCTAAATACGCAAGAAAAGGATCTCGCTAACTTCCCCACCTGCTGTATCATTCTCACTATTTTCTTCAGATAAGGTTCGGGGATAGGCTGTTTCTCTACGATTTAACATGCTCTCAGTGAGTTAAGTTTGTCTCTCAGCTTCTTTCTCGTCAACTTTGCAAGGGTATTTGTGCTTTGTGATGTCTTTGGATGTTTAATGAAAATTTCTGTCATTGAAATTTCTTTCATGTCTGGATCAATAAAGTATCATGCTTGCAGTAATATGATTTGCTCGTGTTCTTCATCTGTAAACAAAAGACGTGAAGAACAATAATTGAAAAACAAACCCCGTTTACGTGAACATAAAATCAATTCGTGAATTTTACTGGGTTTAGTTAATTTTTGTTATAATTTCAAATTTACATGAAATTAGATGGTAAAATAAAATTAAAAAATAGGCAAAAACTGCATTGAGAGATTAAACTGGGACATAAATAAAAACACTTTTAAAGCCAAAACAACAAGCAAGGCTTGGCACGTGGATCTTAGCTAATTTCGTGTATCCAGCCTTGGTAGATTTTTTTACTGGGTGGACGAACAAAATGAAGCAATAAAAAATAAAAATTTCCTGACCCGGCTATGTTCTAACATAAACAGCAATTCCAATTTGAAATGCATGTATTGCTATTGAAGTTTCATGATCATTATTATTATTATTTTCATATTAAATACATAATAATTTAAAAAATAAAATTATTAAAATTCAATTAAAAAAATAAAGCATTCTAAAATCTAAATAAAGGATTGGATTGTTTGAGATTATAGTTGTAGTTGTTTTTTAAAGAGTTTTTTTTTTATAATTATTTTTAATATCAGTACATTAAAATGATTTAAAAATATCAAAATAATAATAATAAAGTTTTTTTTTTCAAAAATACTTTTAAAATACAATTAACACACAGGGTATAAATATTTATTGTACATTTTCCATACCTGGCCAATAAAAATAATAGCAGTAACATTGCAACAATGATTCCAAAAACAGTTTAAAAATAGTAATAATAATTGTTTCCTATCAGTTTTGAAGCACGTTCAGTATTGCATCTTTACTGACAATTATAATGACAATTATAATGACAATATAGTGCAGGGCTTTTTTCTTTAAAAAAGAGAGAGTGCAAGCAGGCAAAACTAGTACTGCTCAGTTAAAAGCAATGAAAGTAGATAAACACATACCAATTCTGGTTCTAGGCCCAAGTACGGTGGTCTTTAAGGCCCGATATCAGCCCAAACATAGAAACCTATACGTGGCAGAAAGCAACATGGCGTGAGCAATACGTCCAGAAGCGCATCTTACTGCTTTTCTTTTCCCCTTTAAAATCATCATTCAATCCCTTGTTACGCAATCCTTAAGAATTCCACCCCCATTCTTCAAATCCAATTACCAAAAGAAATTCCTGTTCCTCATCAACCAGGTAATTCCATTCCACTCCTTCTCGCACTTCTCCTTTTCGCTTTACAGTCTTCTATTTAATTAACCTAAAATCCAAAGACTTTACAGTTTTCTTGCTGTCTAATCCAACCACAGCTGAATTCAAGGTTGTCGTGTTTAATCATGTTTTTTCTTTTTAAAGTCTGCCTTCTAAATTATTTAATTCGAGCTAAATTTTAAGCTTGTGTGCTCTTAGAAATATACGTTGGAAACAAAAATTGTACTCTTTTAGCTGCGAAGGGATTTTTTTTTTTTTTAATATCGTCATTGATTTTTCCACCTCGAGCTCCTTATTTTGAAATAAATTCAGCCCACTTTTAATTACTATTTTCGTTGTTATGGGTTTTAATAAATTTTGTAAAAGCTGCTAACTGGATTTGAATTGATATGCATAGTCGACTCACACTTTTTTGTTGTCGTCTTGTTTGAACAGGGAGCTTCAAGTTTGATTGATTGTATTGTCGGTATATTTATTTTCCTCAAAGTACAAAATGGTATGTTTGACTTCATGATGATCATGCCTTATTAGAGATTTTTTTTATTGAAAACTGGTACTTACGAATGACACTCTTCTTTGTGTGTGGAGTAGCAGTTTTTCGATGGATATGGATACCACGGGACATCGTTTGAGCAGACATATCGATGTTACCCTGCTTCATTTATCGAAAAGGTTGGATGTTTTCTTCTTCTTCTTCCTCTTCCTTTAGCTGCTGTTTCAGTTCACTGATATGGTTTTGAGGTAGTCAGTAAAAGAATGGCTGTCTATCAGTCTGTTTATTAATTGACATTGTTCTGATTTGTGGATCACGAGGCTTTAAATATTACGGCAGTTATCTACTTATTGGGGAAAGGCATGGTTTTGGTGCTGCAAATGATCAAGTAGATATAATAAGCATTAGCTGAACTAAGTCTTTGTAACCCCCGCATTAGGATTTAGGATATTCCATGTCTGTTTCTTCCATTCTGCTTCATTTTGAGCCATTTATTATGAGCTATTTCAAAACAACACTCTGGTGACACTGATTTGATTTTCTTCACTGCCCCGCAGCCACAAATTGAGAGTGGTGATAAAAGTAAGTCTTCAAAATCATACTCGGCAGTGCATATATCTTTAATTTATATCATATAAATCCCTTGATATTGATTTTATTTCTGTTGTTACAGTTATAATGCCTCCCTCAGCTCTTGACCGTCTTGGTTAGTTGTTTTAATTGTACAATAGATTTTTATTTTTGGATTGTGATTGAGATCTATAATATGCCAATCCTGGACAAAAACTTGCAGCATCCCTGCATATCGATTATCCAATGTTGTTTGAGCTTCAGAATGCTGCTGCTGAGCGGGTGTCCCACTGTGGGGTTCTGGAGTTTATTGCAGAGGAAGGCATGATTTATATGCCATACTGGGTATGGTTTGGAATTTTCTTTTGGTGTATTCTTAACATATATATTTTGATTTTATTGAATTCCACTCAGAGAACAAAGACATCAAAGTCTTTAATAGATGATTTTTCTCTCTCCAGATGATGGAGAACCTGCTTCTACAAGAGGGAGATACAGTGCGAGTGAAAAATGTTACTCTTCCAAAGGGAAAATATGTTAAATTGCAACCTCACACGAAGGACTTTTTGGATATATCCAACCCAAAAGCCATGTGAGTTCGTATCTTACTGTTTGATTATTAACAAATGTGCACTCTTGTCATTGAGCATCTCTGGTACTGCACTCTGTAATCCGAGGGGTTTTGCTATACCAGAACCCTGAACATGACAGTTTTAGCCTTAAAATGATCCAACCAACCCAGTTGCAGGAATTTCCCATTGAGATGTAATAAATACAATTGAAACCATTGATATGCAATTGTAATATTCAAATAGAAAGCATTTTGCCATTCCGAGGTTTCAACCAAAAAACAAAATAAATTCTTACATTAGCTCCAGTACTGTGTTCATTTTTTTTTTTTAACTTTATGATATGCACTCTGGTTTCTCTCTTTTGAATTGGTTTTTTGGTTGGAAATTCTAGTATTAGCGGATGGCATTGCAGCATTGGATAACCATTTTTTTTTTCATTGCCTCGCCGTTTCTCTGTTTCTTGTTCTTCTACATTACCTGTATGCCAATCTCTGTCAAGTATGTGTATGTCTAAGGTGGATATCCTATAATGTGATTGAACTTAATTTTTCATGCAGCTTAGAGACAACATTAAGGAATTATTCCTGCTTAACCACCGGGGATAGTATTATGGTGGCATATAACAACAAGAAATACTACATAGATATCATAGAAACGAAGCCTTCGAATGCAATAACTATCATTGAGACAGACTGTGAAGTGGACTTTGCACCTCCCTTAGATTACAAGGAGCCTGAAAAGTCTGTCGCATCTGTTCCTCCAAGCAAGGTCACCTCCCAAGGTGCATTTATATCCACGTATTCTTCCATGAATTTGTTTTGTAGCATTGAATTGTTTGATTTGAACAAGTACAGTAGTCTAATGAAGTTAGTCTAACTCTTCATGCTTTTACCGGCCTCTTGTCTTTGTATGTTTCTCCACTCGTCAGAGTAGAATCTGCGTGTCTTCTGCTCCAATGGCTGGAGCAGTAGCATGGAATGATTATATGTTTCTTGTGTTTGATAAGATTTATGCAATGCCTAATTCGGCAATATTCATTTCCCAAACATAGAAGGCTACTGGAAGATATTTTTTGGAAGAAAAACGCCCAAGTGAAATGATTGAATAATATAAATTTTGCCGGGCAAGCTGTAAAGATGGTTAAATTTTCATTTTAACACAACCAACATTCTTGCAGCTGAAGAGGTTCCAGCTGAGACCGAACCAAAATTTAGTCCCTTTACAGGAGCAGGAAGACGCTTGGATGGGAAACCTTTGAGCTATCAGCCCCCGCCAGCATCTTCATCAGGGTCTAAAGACAAGCAACCTGCTGTTGCAGATGGAAGTAGGCAGCCATCTCTGGGGTCTAGCTCACAAAATACTGCACGCCAGTCTCAGGGAAAGCTTGTGTTCGGGTCCAATACAGGACGCACTCCTAAGGAAACACAGAGGGTGGCACTTTTTCTTCCATTCATCATTTTGAATTTAACTGTCAACCACACGGAGAAGAACGGTACCAAAAAACAACTTATTAATTGTTTCTTTTATTTTGCAGGAATCTGGAAAAGAGACCAAGCAAGAGCAGCCTGAAAAGAAAGAAGAGCCAAAATTCCAGGCATTCACAGGGAAGAAGTACTCCTTGAAAGGTTGACTGTATTGTCCAACAATCGATGCCTCATCTCGGTCATACATTGCCTGTCCTTTCTGGATCAGGTAAAAACAGTAGGACTATATGTTGTGATCGGAGATCATCAAATGATGGCCATTATGTTCTCATCAGGAAAATGGAGTATTGTTGCGTGCTTTACATGTTAAGCCTCTAATTGGACTTGCAATTGTGCCTTTTCCTCTGTACCTTCATTCCAAGTAGAAACATTTCTGTGCCACCCTATCCTCATCTGTACCAGTCACCAGACTCGAAAAATAAAATTCCAGGCTGTGCTTTGGGGAGTAAAACGATAACGTTAGGAATGATCAAGTTGGTTTTTTTAAAGTGTTGTTTATTTAAAAATGTATCAATATAATATTTTTTATTTTTTAAAAATTATTTTTATTATTAGTTTATCAAAATAATCTAAAAATATTAATAAATTTTAATTAAAAATAAAAATATATATATTTTAAAATTTTTAAAAAATATTTTTAAAACATTGCGGGCTACAATGACAAAGGTCGTCTCTTAATGGGCAGGAAACATTTGAATGTGGCCCGGTTACTGTATCCTGAATAAAATCTTTGGTATTACAAGGTGTGCGAAACAATGCTTGGCATAGTTTTCTTTGAGGCCTATTTGTGAGTTATGGAAAAGTTATTTTTTAAGTGTTTATATATATATTTAAAATATATTTGACATGTGATTACAATGGTATGAAAACACTATAATTTTTTTTTTTTTTTTATGAAAAACAATTAGATAGCGGTTAAGGAAGTTGTTTCCCAGTAATCGCATAATTCTGTTGATCTCTCGACGGTGGAGAAGCTGCTAGTTCATTGTTAATTCATTAAACTAACCTTGATTTTTTTTTTTATTTTACAATATACTTTGGTGGGTTTTTTAAGTTCAGCAACTCCCACAGCGACCGCCCTTGCTTAGTGGACGGGGGCCAATTCTGGTTCGAAAGGAGGCTGGTTCCTTCAGCAAATCCTCTATATTTTTTTCACAGCGGATCGGCTTTTGGTATTTTAGGATTTGACAAGCTATTCATGATGCTAGTGATAGTTTAACTACCATCCTATCAGTGTTCCGTTGTTCCTTGAACAGCTGACCTGCATTTCAACCGGAGAAATTACATTATCTCAAGGCATGTATGATCGTTATCTCGTCTTTCTCAAGCTAGGCTATCAACCTTAAAACACTAAAGGAATTTGATTGTCAACTTGTCGCTGTCTATAACTCATCCTTTGCATGGATCATATTTGGAGTTTGGAATGCAATAAGAATCATTTTTCAATTTGGATATATTATACTTGCAGGGAGAGAGGGGTTTAAAGAGAGAGGGTAGTCTATGTGGAACCAAAAGTTGCAACGTACAGCAAGTCACTGACAGAAAAACACTGCTTTCCAAAGAAGCAATACGCATGTTTTCGTCGCAAATAACAAAACTCGTCCAAACTCTTTAGATTTCAGGTCCCAAGTATGTGCCTTAAGCTCGATCCTCCCATCAAATAAAGCCACAAATGAGTTGTCTCGTTATCATGAAAGAATGGTTTTAATAGCATCTTTCACTTGGGAATATTTAAACTGGAAACCCAACTCCTTGGCTCTAGTAGGAAGCACCCTTTGACCATCCAGCACCTGCAAAGAACTCAAATGTGCCTGTTTTAACAGGGTGGCGTGGAAGGAAAAGAGAGACGGCAGAAAGAGTTCAAGTCCTTACCACTGAAGCACCTTCTCCAAGGACTGCTTTGAGGGCAAACTCAGGTACAGGAAGCCATGACGGGCGGCCCATAGCATTCCCCAACTGTTCACACATCTCAGCCAATCGAACAGGATTTGGAGCAGTTCCATTAATGACTCCTGAGGTTAGTTCAACAGAACTGAGTTCAATTATTGTGAAGTTCTACATTGAAGTGAGCGTAGGGTCATGTCCAAACAAAGGACACCATTACATGGAAAGTAGCTCACATGAGAAGGCAGTGCAACTGCAGTGGGAAATTTACAGAGATCCACAGGCAAAGAAGTTTAACTACGATAAATTACTGCTTCCACTCAAGGAATACAGATCTCAAAAAACTGATTATAGAAATAAAGGACACTGCTCGAGTTCAAAATTTCTACAGTACATGAATCCAAAATGCCAGATTATCTTGAATGGAATGTGCAAGATTGCAAAAACAACGTATCTTACAATCTAATATAGAAGGTTAAAGGGAAATCATTAATGTATTGATTTTGTTGCCCCTGTAAATGTGCTGTCAGAAACACAAGTAAAAATATCAAACTTGCTCATCGACAACTTATTGCCCTTATTTGCCATGTGAAACCAAGACAAGAAGTTTGTTGTTTAAACAACAAGAAGAGTACCTTTATAAGATGGATTTGTTAAAGCTTCGTAAATTAGGTTCACAATATCATCCAAGTGAATCCAGGAGAACCTGCACAAGTAGAACATCACAGGGGAAGTTCATCACAGGTCACTGTACTGATTGCTTATGATTGAAATGAACGCTTACAAATAATTTAACACAAATATTTTCCAAGTTTTGTAGAAGAAATAATAAGAAAAAAATCTTCCACAGGGACTTAAATCTCTAAGGTTCTGCAATTATGCTGAGGGACATTTCGATCCAGAAATAGAAGGCTGATGACTTTTCAAGAAAACTTTTCTTTCAAAATGCTAATAAGATGGAGCCATGGTAGCAGAAAGTTTTGTTTATGCTATTGTACAAATAGTAATTTACCATTGTTGTCCAGAGCCCAAAGGTCCACCAGCAAACATCATGAAGAGAGGGATCATTTTAGCTGGAAGGAAACAAGACATTTCATGAAAGAGGCAGAATATCATTTCAAGAAACCAATAGGGAAATAAAGGCTTTCTTCAACTGATCAAATGACTTCATACAATGTATGAATTCCTCACTGATTGTATTTGTTATATGATAAAGCAACACTAACCTATATGCAGTTGGGAAATAAAGGCTTTCTTTAACTGATCAAATGACTTCAGAAAATGTACGAATTCCTCAATGATTGTATTTGTTATATGATAAAGCAACACTGACCTATAGATTGAGTTTTAGCAGTTCTATACAATTCTGTATGTAGAATGATCCAACAATAATTGAACTCAGGTTATTTATTAAGAAGCTGGCAATGCACCTGAAAGTCAGCATGAAATGCAAGTAAAAGCACTTGGAAGATTGAGTACCTAAAGCACCACCATCTTTGCCAAGGACAACACCAATGCGGATAAGTGCTAATCTTACATCTTTATTTACTTTGAGGGCTGTTGCTTCCCATTCTCTACATACCTGAAAAGATATGTGGGGGTTTTAAGTATAGATTAATCTAGCAGAATAAACCAAATGGAAACTAACTATTCAGAAGAAAATACAGGCATTGAATCATGCCTATGTTACCTCAGCCAAGTAGTCATTTCCTGATGGACTGCTCTCATCAAAAACTTGTGTTTCACTGCTACCTGAGTATTTTTGAGGGAGGAAAAGAAATAAAAGGCCAAGAAAAATATGTCATGATCCATTCAACTTCTTGTATGCGAATATTGAAAGGCATTATGGTTCATGATATTTCCAGTTCCACTTTAAAGTTTAGCCCAGAAAATAAAACTAATGACAGTTTTCTTTCCCTTTCTTTTTGCTGGTTAATGTCTTTTTGAAATTTTAAACATCTGCAAGGAAAAAAAAATTGCTAGCAAACCATAGTATTCCAGGTTTATTGCATAAATGCACTAAGATTTAATGGAAAGAAAATAGGAACATATCAACACAATTCCCAAGTAAAATAAGCAAGGAGATTTTGAGATGACTGTTTTAGAGAAAAAATAAATGAGATGTCATGTGATCAATAGAAACCAACCATAGTAACCAACAGCTGTTGCGCTAACCAGTATAGCTGGCCGAACTCCTTCTGGCGAACCATTTATTAAATCTACAACCTTCAAAATCAGTTATAATGTGGATGAAAAAACAGTGGAGAGAATAGAATAGCCCCTGAGTTAAGGATAATTAACAAACTCTCCGGAAGAAAGTAAAAAAATATGATTGTCTACAATAGCTACCTTTGAGGTCACTTTGATCCTGCTCTGCTTGATCTCTTTCTTGATCTGCAAGACAACAAGAGCTGATATAAGACCTTTTAAGGTAAATTGCAAAAAAAATTAATCCATAAGAAAAATATTCACCACATCATAGTTCAAGTAAGAGATAAATTGATACTTATAATGGAGCTGTTTCGGACATGAAATCTTGACATATACATTTTTACTGAGTGCTGTTAATCATGTTTATTGTGAACATTGTTCACTGTATTTAATAAAACAGCGTCTTAAGCAGTGTTTTTCTAGTTCATAATTATATCAATGCCTGCTTCACTATGTAAGTAAAAATTAAAATCGGAACTCGAAATGCACAAGAGCCAGATCTATTGAGAGGCTGAGCTTATAACTAATGTTTTGACAGCCTGAGAGAAGAAAGTGACATATCCATGTAATAAGCAGAAGACATCTTGATGCATCATGCAACTTCTCTAACCAATCGGGCATTTATGGAAAAAAGGGATGCGGTAAGAGATGCAGTGAGTATTACAAACCTCGGGTGACCATCTTGTACTAATGGGCAGCCCGGCTAAATTTACAACAGCATTTGAACCTTGAATGCAGTCTTTCCAGTCTCGCTCCTCCGCAATCACAATCCCAGGAAATTCTTTGACTACAGATTTCAGGCAGTAGAAATATTCTTAGAATTAAAACATAAAAAAGAAAATAATCAATGCAGCACCGGACAACTGTGATAGCTTATCTGAAAATTATGCTTAGGGGGGAATGTGAAATTTTTATTAAAAAATTGCAAATTGTAAAAAAATGCAGTACACTAGAAGTAGTCATTACCTTCTTACCCGGAAATATTAACTGAGCTTTCGATCTTGAACGCGTCAATACACGAACAGAATGTTTATCTGCGCACAGATGACGTTGTTGTTAAGCAAAATCTATCTGGCTCATTTGATCCCCGCAGACAATATTCTGACTTAACAATTAAATTTCAACTAATCAGAAGCTAAAATCTCAAAAAAATAGAATAAAAAATTAACTTCAAAATAAAAATTCAACAATGAAAGCAGTGGCTTTCACTTTTCACCAGTCAGCTATCTCAAGAAGGTTAAGAATTAAATGCTAATCAATTGTCAAGATAATGAATTGAATGGCAATTAATCTTGAAAATTTACAAGAAGAAGAAGAGGAAGAGGAAGAAGAGGAAGAAGAAGAGAAGTGAACCTGCATGCAGTCTTTGCACCAATCTCTTACCAATAAATCCAGTAGCTCCTGTTACTGATACAGTCAGCTGGTTTCCCTACATAGTAATCAAACCTCTCATCTTACATTATACTCGAAGTACAAAATCAACGCATTCTACACTTTATTGATCTCAAAGAACATATCTACCTTCTGGGTTTGGTCAGAGGCACAACACACCCTCAATCTCTTAGTACAACGAATCTGCAACAAAAGATAACATGCACCTTGCATAAGCAAACAAGAAATGTCAATACTAAAAAAATAAAAAGATGAAACACAAAGTAGAGTGATTATGGAACTAACTGAAAAGTCTTGAGGAATTTGGAATGAAGAAGTAGAGATAGAGTTACTCCATGTCGAAATAGTAGTTACTCTATTTGATACCACCTCCATTTTCACTACAAAAGGCAGCACTTTGCTGTCTCTGTGTGTGTTGCAACTTGCTACAATGATGGGTTTTGGTCCATGAATGAACAAAACTAAAGCTTTGTCAGTTCATTAGTCCTCGTGTTCCATTTGGAGCCACAGCAAGCAGCACGTCATATCCATCACCCGTTATTGTTTGGGCATCCAGATTTTGCTCATGATACTCCGGGTCTCCGACAAACTAATCGGCCTATAGCAAGATGAGAGCCAGAAGCCTCTACAGGTCAAAACCGGCTGGTGATATATTAAATTAATCCAGCCCGGGTTGTTGGTGAATGTAGAGTAGATACCGGCTCTTTTTAAAAAATAAGATAAGCTAAGGATCGGAAAGGCCCAATAGGAATTTGAACTCGGGATTTTGGATTGGCCGTTAAAGCTCATTCGTATTAGAAAAGACCCTGAGATTTGCCCACAAAAGACGCCCATAACAATTTGAAAACCTGGACTTTGAACCGGCCGTTAAAGCCGATTCGTATTGCAAAGAGAACATGAGACATGCCCACAAATGAAGCCCAATATAATTAGGAGCATTGGACTTTGAATAGGCCTATAAAGCCCGCTGGTACTACAAACGTAGGCCCATGAACTGAACATACACTTAAGAAAATAAAACACTGCACCCTTCTTCACTTCACAGAAGAGGATTCGGTGAGAAATGGCGACGGTGATGCAGTGGTGCAGCGCAGTAGCGAGGAGGGCGATGGTGGATCAGAGATCAGCGGTATTCTCAACATCATCAGTATCAATTGGTGCAGATATGGCGCCGATCCTTTGTGGAAGAGGGGACAAGAAAACAAAGAGAGGGAAAAGATTCAAAGGAACTTATGGGAACGCGAGGCCAAAGAAGGAGAAGAAGATTGAAAGAATTAAAGACAAAGTTGAGGTTCCCAGGTCCACTCCTTGGCCTCTCCCTTTCAAGCTCATTTAATGAAAATTAAATCGTTGCTGTATTCTCTTTTTTAATGAGTCTGAAGGTTCGATGTTGTTTGTAGCAGCCGCCCTTTTTTCCTTTTTAGTGTTTGACGTAGTTGAGAATATGTACATTTGATGTGGGTTCTTAATGAATTTGTGTTTTGTGATGGATTTTGAATAAAACTTCCTTTTCTTTTGGGTTTGGTATGTTTTAAAGTATGGATTCCTGTTAAATCGAGATGAATCCTCGTAGTAAACTTGAACTCGGCAATTGCAATTTGTGGTTCCTTATTAGTGATGATATATGATTGGTTGCTGATGTTTTGTGTCGAGATTATGGAAGCTGCTGATCAAGGCCATTTATTTCGTTGTTTGTTTTAGATATAGTTTAAATTTGCAAAGAACCTGGTTGAGCTCAAATGTCAAGTCAATTTAGCCTAGAAAAAAAATGAAATGTAGGTTCTGTAGAGAACCGTAAAAACTACTGGTATTAACAAGTTATCAGGCAACTTAGTTTCTCCTTAAAATGAGAGTAGTGTCTTAAAGATGAAATGGGATAATCTTGGTGATAGTAAATATGAGTTTTTGATACTTCTTAATGCTGGTTCCTGTCAGTGAGAAAACCTACGTAACTTAGGTTTGAACATTTTTGTGTCTGGAAATTTGACTACAAAAAGTGATGAACTGAATGCTCCTAGTAATATTGATCTGAGTGGATCTAGAGTGTGTTTGTCACTTCATGAAAAACATGAAATACATGTTTTCCGTGCACCGCACCCCTCACACACAAACACACTCCTAGAATTCTAGATGTAGTATGTAGTTGTTGTACGAAACAGAACCTTGGCACCGCTGCTTTAGACTTGATGAATGCAAAGTCCTTTTTTCCCTCCTATTTACTGCAATTGGCTTGGCTCCTGGCCCTTTGAGCAGAGTAATTCCAAGGACGGACAAAATAAGTGTCCATTCCAATTGTAACGGTTAATATATAGTGTTTATTATCTTCTTTAGGTTCCATTGCAAGCCTAAATCCTTTTTAAATTGACCACCAGAGCATGAACAATTGGTAACTGGTGAGAATACACATGAAGGAGGTTTAAGAATGGTGATGATGGAACAAGCTGACAAAACATGCGACGTTTTGACAGAACCTTTCCTGACCCCGTTGTTTAACGAAGACAGGTCTAGGTCTCTGTATTCTGTCTATCCCGCAACCATTTCTGTTGGCATCTGTAATACGAAAATTAAGAAGTTTAATGGTGCAACTATCTGAATTAGATTGCCCCTAGTCAGATATATGGTGGTGATTATAGATTGATTTTACTTCAAACCACTCCCATAACTTTGTGATTTGCCAAATGAAGACCCCCAATAAGTATTACGTACAACAGTAGTTCTCAATAATTGTAGTTTATTGACTTATTCTAGGATTAGGACTAACAATCACCAAATTAGAACCAGATATCTTGAGAGCAATTTTCAGAGAGCTTTACCAAACAAGATTCTGAATTGCAATCTGCTTGCTACTTTTATGAATTCCAGCTTCCTCCTACAATTGGTCTGACAAATTTAGAAATAAGTCCGCTGTTATTGGTACCCCCAGCATCGGAAGCTAGAAGCCGAAGAGCGTAGTCAGAATTACAATACAAAAGGCCCAATCAGAATAAGCAACGTATCTGCTTGAATGTTTTGCGAGTTTGAATCCACTAGACTGCAGATAGGAACATTAAAATGGCAACAATCGACAGTGTTATTCGCAATTTTGTTGCATTTACGGTAGGAGTACCCTAATGCTTCACATTTCACAATTCACAATTCACATCCTTTCCCTTGCCACCTTGTAATTCATAGGACGGGGCAATAGAAATAACTGAACCCATAGGGGCTGATGTACAGAATGCTTGATACAAGGCCCGGCTCACATTTCCGCCCAAATAAAACGCGCCTGCATTTAAAAAAGCAAGTGCATATTTCTATCTCACCCCACGGATGAGCAGATAATGTTTTCTTTTGCGGTGCGGGACATTGCTTGCCTCCAGTGTGAGCCTACAATTTTGAAAGCCTTTTTCTTCTCATTTTATCTTTCGTCGAACTTTGAGGTTAAAATTCATTTGATTCTTGTTTGGCGGGTGACATTGCTATTTTTTTGCAACATTACGGAGCAAGTCTTAAATAAAACTAGTTTCCTGCCATTGATGGTACAGTTTATATGTGATTTCATGGCAGTAGAGGAAAAAACATGACGCTGGCTTCTCATGGAGTCGATATGCAATTTTCAAAATAATTTGCTCACTTCGATTCTAATACATGTTCATTTACCGAGCTTGCATTCCATAACCAGATGCCAGTGACGGCGGGAGGAGCTAAGCCCCCTCCATAATCGCACCTGCATTAAATTTGTAGACAAAAATGTCTGATCAACAACCTTTCCTAGCTCCCCCCCGCCAACACCTGTTAGACCATGCCAAATCTACTATACCTGTTCAAACCCTCGGTTACTGCTACAATTAACAATATTTACTGGCTTTTCAAGAAGAAAAAAATCTGCTTTAGACCTATGAGGGTCAGCAGCGCTTATGATTTTCTCCAGATTCAGACATGAAGGGCTCAGCAGTATTGGACACTCCATCCTAAAAAAGTTCATGAGTTCTCACCCAAGAGACACGGATGAGAACCACACACAGGTGTCCAACTCCTGCCCTATGCTTGACTGTGACAAAATATGGAAAAGACGCAAATTAAAAAAAGTTATTATTCACTTTAAGGGTCCGTTTTCAATCCAGTTATGCACCATCTCATGAATACTTGGTACTTGCAGGCAACAAATATATGTTCAGAGAAAAAACAAAATACATAACACTGAAAAATGAGAACCATGACAATGTCCACTATCTGCATTGACTTGTTTTTGAATTACACAAAGTGGATGCTGGCTTTGATTACTGGAGCAGTCATAGATCACCTCAATCTGCATAGGAGACAAAGTTGCAGCTATTGTAAGAACATTATGGTTCCAACTTTACGATTAGAGGAATGAACTTGACGAGTTCCTGAGGAAGCAACATCCTGGGTCAAAAAACCATTTCAGGAACACGATAACAGGAGATACTAAAGCATCTCCCAGTTCATAAGAACAACACAACTAAGTGACTGAATAAACCACATGTAAGTTGCCCAGCACGCAAGCCTCATTGATCTCCTTTCAATCTTATAATCACCACAGTACAGAAAATTACATGAACAATCACATCAAAATACCATTTTGGAGAACAAAAAAGAAGAGGTAAGGGCCATCCCATATTAATTTCATTACCATCAAAACATATTGGGGAGCCGCAGCTGAGAGTGGGTCAGCAGAGATATAATCTGACATAAGTTTGTTGAAAAAGAAAATGCAGCCAATAACACAATATGTCTAGCAAATGATTATAGTGCTAACCTTTATTTTGCATGTGAAAAAAAGAGGTTTTTAGTCATTATCTTCTCGGCCATAGTTATATACTATCTCAATCTGCAACAACACCAAATAATCAGATGATACCGATAAATAAAAGCACAAAACATAACTACCTTGATGAAGTTGCTAATGTTTGCACCAAATATCCTCTGGTAATGTGTTATTACCAATTGAATCTTAGCAACTGTTCACTAAGATGCACAACAAATCTAGAGACATGACAGCGCATTCCTTTTGAAAGAAGCCCAGATGCCCCCAAGAATTACACATTTTATGAATATAGGTCAAACTAATGAGATGGTACTTAAAATTAAGGTCTAATCTTTTTTTACATGTAAACCCATCCTCAGAGTTTTTAACACGGCAGAATTCATGTTCAGCAGGCTTTAACATCTACCAGGGTCAATCACAAGCAAATCCACTATGTTAAGTCTGCATATAGAGATTTTTGAAGCATCTCATTTATGACACTGAAAGACAATGTTATTTCTTTTGAAAGCTAAACCACAATGAATGAAGCACAATATTTCAACTATCTAATTAGCTACTAAACAAGAAAAAGAAATCATTGACGGGGTATCCCAATTCTAACATCCACATGTAGGGTGCAAATGCATGACACAAGAAGCCAACAAAAAGGAATTGACTAAAAAGTTTCATGTCGTCTGCCAACAAGACACAGAGTACAGGCAGGTGAAAAGAAAAGGTAGAGCACGTAGAATAATGAATTAAATAAATAATCATGATGGTTACCCCTTCAGGAGGAGTTGGGTTCCGAGTAAACTTGCTGCCGCCTGGAGCCCAAGGAACTGTTCACAAATAATATCAAAACCTAAGAATGCTACCTTAAGAAAACTTCATAAACTTTCAAGACCACATGAATCAATTATGTTTATAAAGGCAACGAGTAAATAAAAAAATCCTATTTAACACCTCCCTCCCTTATTCCCTCATATACTTCTATGCTTTACATTTTCACTGCATATTACAACATGTCAATGAAATGCCGCGAACTACAAATGGTGTTACTCTTTTTTTCTTCCACTCACAATTTGTTTGAAATTAACAATCTGTTAAGACCCCAAGCTTGACAAACTGAATTAAGCCGCAGAGTCCTTATCACTCTCTTCCCTTACATAATTTAACAGTACTCTTAATTCAACCCTACCTTCCTTGAAAAAACACAACCCAAACATAAAAATGGAATAAACAAACAGTATAATGTGATATAGAAAACAAAAGTTAATTTACCAATATAAGGATCAGGGTGGCGCCACTTATTATATTGCACCTCGCCATCTGCTATCAATCTATCGATTGTATCCGGATCCTCCTATTCCAATTCCAGGAAATAACATGTATAATAAAATAATCCTAAGTAACCCAGCTAATTCAAGGAAAATATCACCGTGAACTAATTAAAGAACTAAAATAATATCACCCTAAATCACAGAACTATCAGCTAAATTAAAATGCCAGAAACATTTTTCCGGTTAGTTTAAAGAACGAACCACGTGTTTGTTAGTCTCGAACCTCGCGCGGAGAAGATCGGCCTGGTCACAGAAAAAAAAGAAGAGTTAAATGGTAAGAAAATAGACCAGTGAGATCTGATCGAGGGGTGAGAAATTAGTTACATCTTCGTAAAAGAGGTGGCGATGGACGGCCCAGTTAAGAGTGTCTTTGAGAGCACGGCGGTAGAGGATCCTCACTCTCTCCTTCTGTGCTGCTCTTCGAGCCAGGTAGGTCGCTGTTGCTACGCTCATTTCTCTTGTTTGTCTCTCCCTCTCTCTAGAGCAGGCTTCTTACTTCCTCACCGCTGAAGCCAGAAGAAAATGCAATGTCATCTAAAAGAGAAGCAAACGGCATCGTTTCCACTCCGCAACCATTTCCGCGACGCCAACCATTGTTTCGTGGGTCCTGGGCCTCGAGACCGAGATTTTCCTAAGCGACCCGGCCCTTCCCGGCACATGAACATATAAATTCAAACTTTTTTTTTAACTCCTATATTATTTATCTCGAATTAAAACAAACTAATAATTAGATGGGCTCGGCTAGTGATTTTTTTTATGACATCGATCACCAAGTGATTGATATTATTTTAAAAACTCTTAATGATTTGATGTTTTTGAAACAGTGCTCCTCCATTCCATTCACGCGGAACAAATTGGATTGAGTGAGGGAAGAAAATTACAATGAAGATAGTCAATGATTTCCCTTGATATAATTACATTTTCAATGTCGTCCATTTGCGTGATAGTCAACTGCATTTGCTGTATTTTGGTCCGACCGTACCTATAAATTATACCTCCAATAGTAACAACAATTAAATAATAATCGTTTTTCACTTAAAAATATATTAACATAATATTTATTTTTTATTTTATTTAATATTAATATATCAAATAATTTAAATATTAAAAAAATATTTGAAGAAAAAAATTATTTTTTGAAAAGCAAAAACATATATATCAATAAAAATATTTAAATAATCATAATATGTTGAAATGTTTAGGAATGAGATGACTTTTTTTTTTAAATAGATTAAAATTATATTTTTTTAAAAAGTATTTAAAAACTATAAAAATTTAATTTGAAATACGAAAACGTTTTTCAGGAACTTTTTTGAAATGCAGAAACAAAAAGAATCAATAACTATCTAGATATGCGTTACGGCTCAAATTTTGAATATATAATAATAGATTTCAAATGCACAAACATGAACAAAATGGGCAAAGCAATACCCAGTTCAACTTTTAACATTATTCAAGCTTACTGTAATTTTCACAACGCTAACAATGGCAGAGGATTTCATCCAAGAAAACAATGATACATGGGCCTACCTGATTCAAGAAATCACATCTCTAGTTGTGTCATGTATGTGACACAAAAAGAAGCCTACAAAAGGGATGACTTGCTGTATGTCCATCCCAAGGACCTTCGTTTTGTGCTAGAGGTCGGGGGAGTAAAACTAAGCCCGAACATCTCCTTGAGAGCTTGTCCCTGTTCCACAAATCTGACCAGCTTTGCAACAACGGCAGCACTTTCCGTGGCATGGTTAATGTCCTTTGTGTTGCTCCATATGCGGTTTGCCAACTGCAACCTTCTACGCTTTGAGTTCAGCGCAATACCCCACTTCTTGTAAAGCCTGTTTCTCTCTTCTTCTGAAAACCTCTTGTTCATCAGCTTGCTTAGCATCCCTCTTTCACGATGCAGAGCCTTGATGCTGTTTCCCCAGAAAAAACGTATATTAGTGCTGCTAAAACAAAGCAAATCTATGTGCTAGGAAAAAAAATCGCTGGGCACCCTGAGATTTTCAAATCAGTAACCGTGTGTATTCAAGAAATTCAGATGACAGTGATGTGCAGCCATTCCATTTCATGCATTATCAGACCCAACACCATTCTCTCTTCTCATGCAATCAAATGTCTTACCGAACAGCAAAGACTAGTAATGAAAAGAAGAAGAAAACAGTTCGCATCGAAGAGCCACATATTGGAAGGAAAACTAGTATAGAACACAAATAGTATTACGTGCTTCTGAAAAGGCAACAGAATATTTTTGCCTTTTGTTCTCCTTGTTTATGGTTAGGTTCTCTTTCTTTATTGGCAGATCAGGCGAGATGTATATGCTGGATGCGTTATTGGGTAACAAGTTTCAAAGTTCCCAATACATGTGCAAACACAGAATGTGCATGGATGTGAGAGAGATGTTACTTTGAAGCTAGTGTGAGGGCCTGACCCCCTCCCACACCCTGATTGCCTTGAGAAAATGTTTCCTTGAGGAAGGAAAGTCTCCTGTACTCAACTTCCATGTATATGGAATCTGTTGGATCGCCTTGAAAGAGCAAGAAAAAGTAAGTTCTGTGAACCAATGAGACATTGCAAGTTTGCCAGAGTTCCAGCATTGCTCTCTGCAGTCTCTCAAATTCAAGAGTCCAATTGGGAGAAGTTTTCAATGATTCCTGCATAGGATCCAATCCCATGTCTCTTGAACTCTTTTCATAATTATCAGCCACCGTCATTGCCTCTGTCTCCTGAACCTGTTGTTCGATCAAACCCAGCTAAAAGTGAATCTTGAGAGAAACTCAGTCACAAAGAATGCAACTTCAAGCAAAAACATTGAAGAGAGTATTCTCACCTGACCATCAACAAGCTGCTTCTCATACTCCTCCTGGGCCATCTCCTTCAGTCCTGCAACAAAAGTTTGGATGCTAGGAATGTCCTCATCTGCAGAAGTTCTGATGCTCCGTTCTCTGAAGTCATCTGTGCAAGCACTTCCAATAGATGAATGAGAATCATTTCGTGACAATATGGTAGCGTTGGCACCAAAATCAGGTGGAGGAATTTTCCTTCGGGGTCCTGCTGGTCTTCTGGTAAACATTTTCCCAAATCCATTAGGTGGTGTGCTATCAATTTGTTCTGCCTTCTCAAATCCAGGAGAAGGGTCGCTCGTGAAATTCTCTCTACAATTCATACTCGTTAAGTTCAGACTTCTAGAAGTTGACATGTCAGCTGCTGAGGACTCTGGAGATGATTCATCAGGGTAAGGACTGACCAGAGCATCAATCGTCCCTTGCACGTGATGCAATCTCTGCTCCAACACATCATATCTATTTTGCACGTGACCCCCTTCTCCATCTCCGTTAACTGGAGTAGACATTCCGGTACCTGCTGTGGCTCCATCCCTGAAAGCTGTCAAAGCCAAAGTTCCTTCATTCTCACCATTTGATACCGAACGGTGTCCAAAATTGCTCCCGTTTCTTTTCTCTTCCTTTTCAATACACTGAACTTCCTTGCAGCAGTCATCAGCATCTTCTGCAGCATCCTCTAGACTCTGAGATGAATTGTGTCTGACAAGCTTCTTTCCTATTGACATTGGAGAAGTACCATTAGATAAACCATGTCTGTTGGTGTTGTCATAAAGGCTGCAGGGTTCCTCATAATTGTTCCCACTGTCTCTAACATGACAGGCAGCGCCAAACTTTCCAGCACCTCCATTCAGATAATGAGATTCACCCATGACTGATGATGTTTTGGATAATGAACTTTCATCTTCCCAAGAATTTCCTGCTTGCATATTATGACGATGACTGATCCCATTCTGAATTAAGAGTGCGGAGAAATATTAAGCAGTTACAATTGGAGTGATATCATCAAACATGTAATGACACACTTCCTGGTTAGTTTGTAAAAATACCTCCTTTCTTGAATTTTGATCATTTCGAATCACTCGCTGTAAATCCTCAAATCGAGATTGAGCAAGATCCCTTTGTTTAGTCAACTCTCTAATCTCCTTCTCCATCTGCATGAAAGGAACAACTTGATACGGTGTAAGTCAATAAATAACATATAACATAACAATCACATAAAGAATCTTCTGTGCTATATGTCATAGTATATCTTTGTGTTTTTTAATCAATAAAGCCCACTCACACAGCAGGGTCTAGGGAATGCTGACTAAGACCATCTATGCATTGAGAAAATTAAATAATCCTTTGGGTCAACAAATGGAGAAGGGTTGGGGAGGGTATTTGTGTTCCTGCAACTGACCCAGAATAACCACAACCATCAGCATATCAGATTTTCGCAATAAAGAAGCTATCGACACATTCTTGATTGAGAGATAATTGTATTAATTCCACTGGTAAAATTTATCAGCAAAGTTCAAAAATGGAATTATTGACTCTGATTTGAAAAATCGACAGTGTCTGGTGTCTGAAGACCTAGGTTGCTGTTAATATTTTGTTCAGCTTTCGCATGAGTGAAAGCATTTTGCAGAAAAATGTTCAGATAACAAACAATTACCTTTTGAATTTGAAGATCTTTCTGTCTCAGTAGTGATGTGAAATCACAAGTTGAGGAAGCAGGGACAGGACTTCTCAACTCACTCTCCAACCTAGCCACCTCCTTTTGCAAATGCTTAACCAATGCCTTGTCAGACATGACTACATTGACCTGTGCATTTGTAGTAACTTCTTTTGCACAACAAGCAAACAAAAGAGTATTTCTAGTTTGCTCAACATGGCTACGTGCAGGGCTCAATGTGCAGATGATGGCAGTTCTAGCATTGCCACCCAATGCAGGCTGCAGTAACCGTGTCAGCTTAGAATCTCTGTAATTGATATGTCCCTGCCTCCTATTACTGCACAAATCATAGCATCAGCCAGATATGAGATATGAATTGTGTAAATCTATAAACTGATAAGATTTCAATTTTCAATTGACACCAATTCCAGAGAGAGAGAGAGAGGCGGCAAAGAAAATCAGTAGGACAGGGGCAAGATAAGGTAAAACCAGCTTTGTCATGTTTCATGTGTAGTTCAAATAAACAGACACCATTAACAAAATGCTCTGAAAACTGTTCCATATCACTCAGTACAGTTCTAAAACTGATCAAATGAAAGCTGTATACCTCTGTGCAAGCATGTGAATGCCTTTACATGTATCTCTGTGTGCATGCACGTGTGTGAAGGGGCAAGAAAATCAGTAGGAAGGGGGGCAAGACAAGGTAAAACCAGCTTTGTCATGTTTCATGTGTAGTTCAGATAAACAGACACCATTAACAAATTGCTCTGAAAACTGTTCCATATCACCAAGTACAGTTCTAAAACTGATCAAATGAAAGGTGCATGCCTCTGTGCAAGCACATGTATG
This sequence comes from Salix dunnii, assembly GCA_015731905.1. Lineage (NCBI taxonomy): Eukaryota > Viridiplantae > Streptophyta > Magnoliopsida > Malpighiales > Salicaceae > Salix > Salix dunnii. The sequence continues at coordinate 8,479,517 of CM027667.1, read as the reverse complement.
CCTGTGCTCTGAAAACACGTGTGTGCTTGTGCATGTGCCTCTGCACTCCAGGGACATTTGCTTGTATTTTTACTTTTATGAGATGCCAACACGGTTAATATCCTCTGAAGCATGCATGAGACCACCCAATCTTCCTATTTTCATTTTTAACAATCTGCATGACTCTGCACCTTTTAGTACTTTCCGAAATAAAAAGCAAGATAGTTGGTGGCAATATTTCAATCACAAATTTGACATCTAGACTTGTCAATTTTTTTATTGAAAAATATACCAATGTTAAGCATTTTTTTTATAAAAAAAAAAACTTTCATTAGGATCATGAATGATCATGACAGAAAATTGAGTCCTGACAAATGCTCAAAGAAACTAAATTTAATCCCAGTTGCAATTATCTAGATGCAGATAAAGAAATTCGAATTATCACCACACAGCAACAGGCACATGCTTTTTGCCGCAACTAATTATGTCACAAAAGTGAAAATTGAAAAGAAGGTAAGGAATAGCCACCTTAGCTTGCGAATAACAGTTCCCAGAGTTAGCAAACTTCGGTTAATGTGGCAACCCTCTTTTAACCTTGCTCCAGTGGATAGTGCCTGAGATGCACGCTCACTTCCTGCCAAATCAACAAAATTCTGCACAAAAACCAAATTCAATGTAACCTCCCTCTGCTATTAATATTTTATTCCTACTTTATAAATTTCATGGGTGATTAGTAGTTGAAATGATCCATACCACAGTGGCAGAAAGAGTGGTTGAATTTTCCCTGCCCAGGAATTCACGAGCAGAACTTTCAATTGTCTGCGAAAACAAAAAAAAAGAAGGAATAACTTCAATGATTCCAATTCAAATACCACACATTTTCATTACAACTAAATGCTTGTACAATTGTACTGGAGAAGAGGTGAGAGGAAAGGGGCATACTAATCTAAGAATTTGATGGGATCTGGAGCTTTTTTCATTCAAGGTTGTCTCCCCTATCCGTCTTTGAGCTGTTATAATACCACAAGATAAATAGAAGCACAACACCACCCAATAACAACAGCAGGGCTATCTACAATGCTATACCTTCACAAACAGAAAGAAGCTCCCTTAGATGGTCCCAGTCCTTTAGTGTTTCCTCAATGGCTTTCTCAACTACAGTCCCTTTCTGACCAAAGCAGGAAAAAGAATCAGATCAATTTGTCAACATATTTGTGGAATCTAGAAAGCTGCATTCACCTCTGGATCATCCAGCAGTCGAAGTGGAGTACTGTCTGTGCTGAGCAGATCTCTAATAGCTTCATTGTATATCTCAATTGCTGAGAACTTCAAAACAAATGCTCTTTCTTCATGCTGCAATATTAAAAATAGTTATACATAGGTTGAAATTAAGAAAGCAAAAGGAAAGCAGAAACAATTCTAATTAGAAACTTTAATTACCCTATGTATATAGTCAAATATATCTGCTACTGTATACTCAGTTATTCCCATCATGGTGTATGTTTTTCCACTGCTTGTTTGCCCATAAGCAAAGATACTTGCTGGAAAAAGTAAAAGTAGGTGAAATTTCTTCGCTTATTAGCAAATAAAGTGACAAAAAGGACACAAGCATCATACTTACAGTTAATACCGCTGACAACTGAGAGGGCAACTTCCTTGGCTCCTTCCATGTACACTTCCCTTGTAGCGTCGTCACCTCGAAATACCCTGTCTATCCCCAGAACATGGGCAAATGAAATGAGATTAGACATTTAAACAGAAAATTACATTTCTAAAAGTTGGCTGTTGATTCAAATTAACTAACTTATATAAAGGTTGATGCAATAAGATGTACACTGATTTAAAAAATTGAGACAACAGAAGATGCTATCACCAAATATATATGGCATCAGTGCTTTTGGCATACAAGTTTTCACAGTGCTCTAACTATCTGATGGCGGACTGTACTGGGCAACCAGTTCACCACTTCAAAGCTCAGGTCAGGAGGGTTGAGCAAAAACAAATTATTTGGAAGGCATCATGATAAATGATATGTAAGGTTCAAAATCCACCATGGGTTTCCCTTTTGTTCATTGACCATGTATGTGTATAGCCTCTAAGCAAAATGAATTGGTTCAGTCTTTTTAAAAACATCCTAGCTTTTGCTATGCAAGCATTACCAAGTACAGGGAACTGAAAAGCTCTCCAGGCATACTGTATCGAGAGTATATGTACAGTCCACCATGGGTTTCCCTTTTGTTCATTGAACATGTATGTGTGTATAACCTCAAAGCAAAATGAATTGGTTCGGTCTTAAAAACATCCTAGCTTTTGCTATGCAAGCATTACCAAGTACAGGGAACTGAAAAGCTCTCCAGGCAAATTGTATCTAATATCGAGGGTATATGTACAGAATTAGCTATATATTTGGCGTGATGATCTTGGAGATATTCAATTGTTAGCTATAATTTCATTCGGACTGAGCAAATATTTGCCAGAAAAAGTATGCCAGAAAACTCACGGGATTAGACCCAAAACATTAAGGCCTAGCCTCATCAAGAGGGACATATCATTCTCATTTTCATTTTTGACACCAATAAAGGAATCACAGAGCATCTCCTTACCAAAAGTATAAGCTGATGGAAATGTGGAGCCTTCACGGAGTGTATTCCGGTACAAGATGGTAGTGTCATTGATACATTCCCAATCTGTTACTTCATTTGCCACAATCTCGTTGTCACTCAAAGGCCTTAGCCTCACCAAAACAAGAATCTTCTCCTCAAGTGCACTCGCCATTTGCATCCTCTCAATCTTCAGCAGTTCTTCCTTTCCAATCGATCCCATTCTCCCACTCCAAGCTTGCTCTTCTCAACCCCGTGAACAAAATTAAAATGAAATAAGACCCATAATTTTCAAATATTCTGGTAAAAAGGAAAAAATCTTGAGCCAATGAGTCAAAAAAACTCAGTACTCTTGCTTTTCTGTAATGCAAGTAGACAAGTTCAAATGTTAAAAAAATTGTTGAATTTGCCTAAATGACAGCGGGCCCATCCTTTTACTTTGACAGTCTCTGCAGTAAGAAAGCTATAACAGTAAGAATCTAGCAAACCTAAAACACAAGTAAGTAGCCATAAAACATGAAATTTACATTCCTTATCAACAACGACGAGGACAATTACAACTAATCATCATTTTTAACCAGCCACCCAAACAACGTTTTAAAATCACAAAAAATTTATAAATAAAAAAGCCCATAACAGATAAAGACTTGAAACTACAACAAGATGCTAATATTGGGTTTCTATTTAAATCATCTCCACAATAGATAACAACCAAAAAACAAGCATCTGCATTATTTAAGAATTGTAAAAACAAACAAAACAAGAAACAAGCCTTTAGAACCCCATATTTCAATTTCTAGTCTCTTCCTTAAAAAGTGGCTACTAACCAGCTACAATGCTTCAAAACTAAGTAACAATATTGCAAGTTTTTTTTAAAAAAAAAACTTTCAATTCACAACCCAAAAAATAGAGTAGCCCATATCAGCGACTAAACTAGTACACGGTCCCCGTCGACATAAAATATTCATAGATGCAAACTCCTGACTCTGCATATATATGTGTAAGAATAAAATACATAAATACGAATGCAATATACTTACAAAGCATGGGTTGCTGTCAGGAAATGTAAAGTGAACAGAGCTGAAGCAAGCAATGCAGCTCAGATAAGATAGTTTACATTTCCTCTTGCAAAACGCCACCGTTTCTACTTCTCTCTCTTTCTTCCAAATCTCAAGCACTGCAACTCCTCAACTGCAACAAGGAAGCTAAAAAGAAATCAGTACCAAAACGCAAATACTACTAATCAGTTAAAAAAATATGTTTAAACCCCCCGAATTTCACGCATTTAACCGTTACCAAATACAGGGGCATAACCAAGATTACAATTAATAAAAAAAAAAAAAAAAGGTTTTCTACCTAGAAGGAGTCAAAATTAGCGTGTAGCAAGCGTGAATGAGTTGATTAATCAATTTGTTTTGTGTATTTAGTAGTGCAAATGAAATAAAATGATTTGACTTAGCTGCGCTTGAACATGAACTGGAACTTGGATTTGAAGAGAAATTAAAAAACAAATGTGAAACTGTTGCTCACCGCGTTGGAAAAAAGAAAAGTTGGAGTCAAAAGGAAGGGCAAATTTGGTAGAGAGACCACACCGAATGGAACAGTTCAAGTCGGCGATATTTCTCTCTCTCCTCGCACGATCCCTCGAACAGAGAGAGAGAGACACACACACACACACAGTCTTGTTGAGTTTGGTTTGGTTGGGGTTCTATCTGTCAACGGCTAAAAAAAGAAGAAGGCTGTATTTGTACCCCTCTCTCCTGATTCTGTGTCAGTGCAGAGCAAATCTGATGGACCGTTCTACTACTGAAGGTTTATATGTCAAGGGAAAATTTATTTCTTGCCCCTTTTGGATTAGACATATTACACTTTGGTATCTGTAGTTTAACATTTCTTGATTTTAGTCGTGGAGCTGATTGGTCCTTGAATTTATTGAATAGCTGGTTGTAGCAAATGGAAGCTCGCGTTTAGAGTAGTTTTTGTATGGTTTCAGATTTTAAGTATTTTTATATAGTATTTTTAAATAATAATATTTATTTAAAAAAAATTGACACTCGATTAGATTCCATCAACTAATGCTCAATGTTAGGTGAAACTTTTCTTATTTGTTTCCTTTTTTAGAAATATTTCCATAAAAAGGGTTTAATAAATTAAAAAAACTCAAAAAAAATGTTGGATTTTTTTATCTATTAAACGATTAAAATGGTAGTCTTGGAAAGTTTTGGAACATACAAGGATATTATTGTAAAAGTGAAATGATGGTGAGTCTATCAGAGCTGAATTTTTACCCTTTTGCGAGGCTGGAAGGACACGTGGGAAGAAGGATAGGCTTTTTCTTGTTTGGCGCCACGTGTACTTGTCGTTTTGGAGGGGCGCCAATCTGTCGTTGATGAATGCTGGCGTTGTACCCATTATTGATGTTTAGTGAACGGTTGAGATATGGATGGAATATACAGTTGATGTGAACAACAGAAAGTGATGACTCAGCTACCTAGGTACTGTTTGTAATTGTGATAAAAAGTATTTAGAAAAAATTAAAAAAATATATTTTTATTTTTTATTTTAAATTAAAAAAATAGTATTTTTATATCATTTTGATGTGTTGATATCAAAAATTAATTTTTTAAAAAAATATATATATATTATTTTGATACATTTTTAAACAAAAAATACTTTTAAAAATAATTACACTCCCAAACAGTCCCTTGATCAATTAACATGATAGAATTAGACTGCAATTATTATGAAGTAAATATCTCCATGAAAATGGGTAAACTTATTTTTTTAATGTATGTTTGTACAGGGGTAGAGTTTTTTTCCTGTTTAAAAATAAATGTTTTTTTATTTTTAAAATTAAAACTTCAAAAAAATCTAAAATTATATGTAAAAAAACTAATACCATAGCTGGGCTATAATGTAGAAAACCATGTTAAATAATGAATAAATGTCTTCATATATCAATATGGTAAATATTGAGTTTCAAATATAATATCTATTATTTAAGTACTATTTATTATTTGATGTAAAATAACATAAAATAAAATGGTAATATGAATATATATGATAAAATTATAAATATTATATATCTATATATGTTGTGTCTTGTGTATATTGCATTATACTATATTAAATATTTTATGCGGGCATATTACCTATAATATAAAAGGTGTGGCCAATTCACTGTAGTTGCGTGTACTATAGCATGTGAGTGTATTAACTGTGGATTGTAATAGTGTATTTTTGGGTCGATTCGGTTCTCGGTTTACTCGGTTCGGTCGGTTTCCCAGTTTTTCGATTTTTTTTATTGTTTTTTGCACAGTGAAATAGTGATTTTAGCCCTCGAAAAAGACAAAAAACCGTTTATGTGTGGAGGGGCTCCGCGGTAATTGCACCATTTTGGTCGGTCCGGTCCGGTCCGCCTACCTTTTCATTATTTAATATTTTTTTGAAAATGGCTAATTATCGTTTTGGCCCCTCATAAGACAAAATTGTTAACTTATGCACAGGGGCACGCCGGTAATTGACTATTCTTTTTTTTATTTTTTTCTGAATAATGTCAGCGCGTGCGTCACGCGCGGCCGACAGTATTCCGCCTCACGCCCTCTTTGAGTGGCGCGTGTGGCGTGATGGAGTCGTCGGAGATGAGCTACCGGCGTCCCAGAAGATGCGACGCCACCTTGTCTTCCTCCCGGTGCGGCGCGTTTCTCTCTCCGATGTCCGTGGACGCGGCGGCAGCCGGTTAAACACGCTGCAGTCGTTTCTCTCTCTCTTGTATGTCAAAGTGTAGGAGAGCCCCCCGGTTTGTATTCGTTTTCATTTCAGTCCCTCTACTTTTAATTTTGTTTATGGTCATGATTTTTGTTATATAAGTTTTGATTTAGTTCAATTGGGTCCTTCGATTGAAATTAATTGAATGTGCAATTTTCACTTCGATCCTCCTTCTCTTAATTTCCGGATTTAGTTTAAAAAGATTAATTCAATTTGGTACAGAAGTTTCACTTTGTTTAATCTTGTCCTTTGATTGAAATAGATAATATAGTTAATTTTCATTTCAGCCTTTATACTTTTAATTTTCTATTTTAATCCCTTGATATTTCATTTTTATTTCAGCCCTTATACTTTTAATTTTTTTATTTTAATCCCTTCATTTCTTTATATTTCTAGCTTATCTTTAATTTTATCCATGTTTATATAAATTTGTTACTAGCTTTGATTTTTAATTTTTTTTAATTTTTTTATTTGTTGAGTTGGTATTTTTTTTAAAAAAAAAGCTCTTTAATTTTATTTTTATTTATGATTTGAAAATTGATATTTCTATGTTTTTTCTCTCCCTTTGTTCTTTCTTTTAGTTTTTTCATTTGTTACTTTATTTTTATTTTCGAGTCAAATGACTTTTTTTACCAGATAATTTTATTTTTATTTTTTGGTTTTATCTTTTGTTAAAGTTCTTAAGATTTTTTTTAGTCTTTCATTTATTTTATAATAATAATAATAATAATTTAATTGTTTTTCTTGCTTCCTTTTTTGTTAATATTTTTTAAGTTTTTTTTCTCTCGGAATAACTTGATAATTTTTATTGTTATAACAGTAATAATAATGATATTTTTTATTGTTATTTTATTTTTTTGTTTAATCTTTTGTTAAAGTTTTTAGGATTTTTGTAGTCTTTCATTATTAGCACAAATATAACAACAACAACAACAACAATAATAATTTAATTGTTTTTTGTGCTTACTCTTTTGTTAATGTTTTTTAGGGTTTTTTTTTCTCTAAGAATAATTTGATAATTTTTATTGTTGTTGCAGTAATAGTAATGGTAATTTTTATTTTATTTTATTTTTTTGTTTGATCTTTTGTTAAAGTTTTTATGATTTTTTTGGTCTTTCATTCTTTTTTCTTTCATTATTAGCCCAAATATAATAATAATAATAATAATAATAATAATAATAATAATAATATAATTGGTTTTCTTGCTTACTCTTCTGTTAATGTTTTTTATAGTTTTAACAATAATGTTAATAATAATTTTAATTGCTATAACAATGATAATGAAAGTAACGTGAGAATAAATTTTCAATGTATGTTTTCATATTTTTTCACTGGTAAGGAAATAATTATTTATATTTGTTATTTGATTATTGCATATTTTTAGCTGGTGTTAATTCATTTAGTTTTTTTTTTTATATAAAATTCTTGGATAATGTTTATTCTTTATTAGTTTATATGCATTTATGCCTTTAGTTTTTATTTTTTTGTTGGAGTTTTATTTTTAATCATTTCAAGCCTCAAATTCTTAAATATGTTGGTAGTCATTTTAAAATTAATATTACTCTTTGTTTCTTTTTATTCATTTTTCCCCCTGTTTTCTCTTATTTTTATTTATTATTTGGATTATATGATTTTTTTATTTTAATATTTGCGCAATGATAATGATAATTTTTGTGATTTTTTTAATTGTTTTTTATTAAAATATTTTGTTTATTTTTTTAATTTTTTTCCAGGAATTTTATTTATTTTAATTGTTTTGATAATAAGATTGATAATAATTTTCATTGTTATAGCAATGATAATGAAAATAACGTTGGGATGAATTTTTGATTTATGTTTTTGACCTTTTGTGGATAGAAAATTAACTATTTATTTTTGTTATTTGATTATTACAACTATTTTCACCATTTATATTCTGTTTGGTTTAAATTAGATTGTAAAATAAACCAATCTTAATGCAATAAATTGAATAATTCAAATATCCGAATCTTCTTGCTTTCTTGATGATGATAATAAATTAATGCTGGTTATTTCATTAAAAACTGCTAAACAAATAAATTTATAACGATTTAAAATTCATATATTTTATGAAAAAATTATTCAAATAAATTTATTATTTTGGCTAAATTTACAATTCACACCATAGATCATCCTCACCAATTTTTTTAAAAAAAATTGCTACATTTTCAATTGATTCACATCAATTTTTGTTTATTTCATTTAATAGTTTATGATATTTTTTTGAATAGGAGAATTAGCAGGGAGATTAAATCTCTTATTTTGAAGAAATTTTTTGACTTCGTTCTTCATGTCAATATGCCTTTTTTTTCCAATAATTCACAAGTTATATAGTTCGCGCTCTTTTGTGATCTTTTGTGACGCAGTACCTATATTCTAAAAGATGTAATATATGTTTGCGCAACAAGCTCTACTTAAAAATTTATACATTTTATCGCCTAATCTATAACTTTTAATTAATCATATCATATAAATTTATTATTGTGGATTTAATTATGTTAAATTATATACATAAAAATACCCGCGGCAACGCGCGCGGCACTATAGCTAGTATATATATATAAAAAGTTACGAGGTCTTTCAATTTCAGGCCCCGTTTGGCATTGCAATCCAATCTTTTTTTTATTGCTTTTCATTGTTTTTTTTTTATTTTTAAAATCGGTGGTTTAGTGTTTTTAGATCATTTTGATGTGCTGATGTCAAAAATAATTTTTAAAAAATAAAAAAAATATTATTTTAATATATTTCGACATGAAAAATACTTTAAAAAATAATAGCAATCACACTCCCAAACATCCTGTCAGTACAATGATAAAATTATGTACGAGGAGTCGAGGAGGTAGCACTTATGTTGGGCAACTTGTTATCAGGTTGCACGCTGCCTATTAATACATGGGCCCATCCAAAAGGAAGCATAGGAGTCGACGGCTTGATTTAAATAGTAATAGAAAATGATTTGACAAGGGAAATTGATGTAATTGAATCTCGACTCTTCATGTTGGGATGCTGGGAAGAGGGTGTTCGGGAGAGTTGTTGTTGTAGTTTTTGAAAGTATGTTTCATGTTGAAATATATTAAAATGATATTTTTTTATTTTTTAAAAATTATTTTTGATATCAGCACATCAAAATGATCTAAAAACACTAACTATCTGTTTTTAAATTTTTTTTTTAAAAAATGGACCAAAAACACCCAAAAACATTTTTGGGTGGCTTCCCAAATACCCCCGTAGGTGGAATCATGGTAAATGAAATTGTCTATACTGTCCCTTGATTATAAAAAATACAGTTGCGTGTAGTGATATTTGCATATTTCGGTTGCTGAGTTAATTAAAAAAAACGGGTACTTTTCTTTTCATTTACTGGTTAAAAAAAAACATATTAATTGTTGGCCTAATTAGATTTGATTGGATAAACTGAACCACGTGCTAATTAATGAATTAGGATCACAGGCCAGCAAATAAATTAAATTTTCTTATTTACTGAAATTTAAATTTAATCGACTTTCCTTGCAACCCGCCCATGAGATGATTGGTTTAATGGCTATGCTTTGATTGGAAAACCTATAGAAGTAATTCTATTAATTATAAACTAGACTAAAAAATACTAGTGTTTCACTCTAATATACAAGTGAAAACACTGCTAATTATAATAATGGAATAATGATTTCTCCCTTTAGTGTGCTACTGCTCTTTGTATAAGAGATATTTTCAGTTTTCTCATTGAATATGTTAACATTATCAAATTATTTGGGGTATGGTAGTCTTTGTCGTTAATTTTTACATAGTAAAAATATTAGTTTACCCCTTCCATTAGGTGATAGACAATATCCGAGCTAGGGTAATTTTACAGGCTTACATGTACATGTCTAGTACAGCAATGAAAATGCCTAAAGATAAAACACAAACAAAACACCGTCGACAGGAGTCTTTCAGAGATTTCATATTTTTGAAAAATATGTCAATACAACTCTATCGCCGGCGAGATAAAAATAAAGAAATGGTTTGTAGGGGTATGTAGGTAATTTATTATATTCTTATCATTATTGTTTTTACCTCGAGACACTGTTGGCACATCATTGAGATGCGTTAGTTTTTTTTTATCTTGTCCATTTCAGGTGGCGTGTGCAACATCATGCAACGTTTAAAAATGTCAATCTAAAGTCTCCGAGGACGTGCCTCCATGTGCTCTGCCTTATGGAATGGCGTGCGTTGGCCCTTGGTAATTGGATAAGTGATACTTGAATATTTTTGTACCATTTTTCTCTCCCCTGAAAGTCATCTTGCACTTCAATCCCTTGGATTTATGGTGAATTAATTTTTGTCCCTTGAATTTTATTGTTTTATATGATCATGATTTTTGTAATAAAGGTCTCTATTGGTTTTAATTTAGTTATTTAATTGAAATTGATGATATATTTAATTTGCATTACAATCTTTATTCTTTTAATTTTTGATTATGTATTAAATCATGTAATCTTTTTGATATAACAATTTGCTTTATTGTCAATTATGTCATCCGTTTCAAATGAATTATATATTGCATTTTTATTTTGGTCTCTATTTTTATAATTTTGATATTAGTTTGATATTAGTTTTAAATCCCTTGATATTTTTAGTATAAAACTTTAAATTGTTATCAATTTGCTCATTTGATTGAAATCAATCTTATATTTTATAGTTATTTTTTAAAGTTTTCAAATTCATTTTGATATAATGATTGAATTATTTAATCAAAATATAGTTGAATCATCCGTGTACTAGACATGTGGAATCTTCGCTCGATGGAATATGATTTTGACTAACCTTATTTATTCAACACGTGGCATGCTAATGACGGAGAGATCTCGATGGTGAGTTTGATCATCGATGGCAAAGTTTTTGGAGTTTCTGGACAATTTTATTAGACACTGTCCCTCCCAGTCCCTCCAGTACCCCATCACCAACAACAATTACTTTAAACCAATGAATCGATGCTCGTTAAAGTGATTAGAACTATGCTTTGAATTTCTCTCCCTCGATGAAGATGACCAGATTAACCTCTCGTGGAAGGCAGAACTTCTTGCTTATTAAATTAATCAATGGATGAGCATTCAATCACGCGAAGCATTGCGTTTCAATTTTTCTTTCACTCACTCAATGTTGCCGTCGTATAATCCTGCCTGCATTCCCTGAGCCGGAGCACCAAGCCATCCAAACAGAGCCTAGTATTGGCTTCTCAAGAGCGCCGCAGATCTCCAGAAACTGAGTTTGCACGGGAAGGGTGAGGGTTGAGAGATGGCTCATATGGCAGCTTTAAATCTCACAGTGACACTGCTGAAATGACGCTAATCATGATCGCCGAGAAGAAAGGAGGGAGTGGGTGCACATTTCTTTCACAAACAAACTGTCATTATCACTGTGAAATGTGATCTGAAAACGGCTCTAGCTGAAGTTATGCTTTGCAGTTAAATGTCCCGATCATGTTTAAATAGAAGCACTTGAGTGGATAAATAACTTGTCTTTTTTACTCTAGAATTTGTATCTGTAAAAAAAAAAAAAAAAACTCTGTAATTCTCTCCATTACTGTTTAGAGATTGTTTCACATTTTGATATTGTGTTTTAACAGCACTTTAGAATAAATTTTAAATTATTTTATTTTTTATTTTAAATTAAAAAATTGATATTTTTACATCAATTTTAATGATAAAAATATTTTTTTTTTAAATAAAATAAAAATTAATTTAATATATTTTTAAATAAAAAACATTTTAAGAAATAATTACAGGTTTACAACCACGCTAATAGTTCCATAAAATGGAATCAGTGCTATGGTCAAGGAACTTTGTAAGATTGTTTTTATCAATTTGAGCTAAAAAAGACATAATTGATGCCACGTTGGATAAGGGGGTGTTTGGAAGTGCGATTGTGGTTGTTTTTTAAAGTGTTTTTCGTACCGAAATATATCAAGATGATTTTTTTTATTTTTAAAAATTATTTTTGATATTAACACATCAAAATGATTTAAAAATACAAATTTATATTTATTAAAAATGAAAAAAAAAAATAAAAAACAGCCAAACATAAATTTAACCGCAATACTAAACATACACTAAAACTAAAACTAGAAGGCGTGTTGGTAATATTTTTGTCCTCTCTTTTTCACCCTTGGGTTAGATTTTTACTGTATCATTAATCAATTCAATATTCAACGTGTAATATTTATTATTCAATATATATATATATATATATATATATATATATATATATATATATATATATATATATATATATCCGTGAAAGTGTATATTTTGAATTAGGCTTGAAAACATATTTCTTATTTTATTATTCACCGGGTAAGTAAATGTCATTAAAAATGCCAATCCCCTCATCAAAGTAATCTCAACCTTTGAGCTTCGAGTCTATTTATTTATTTTTTCACTTCATTTTTTTTTAATTTTCTAAATAAAAAATATTTTGAAAAACAATAACTACTATTCTCTCAATCCATCCTTTTTTCATGTTTGTTTTTTAAAATGATTTTCTTTTAAAAACATATTAAAATAATATTTTTTTTAAAATATTTTTAATATTATAAAGTAAAAATAATCTAAATATAATAATAAAAGTTATTTATTTATTTTTTTCAAAACATTTTTAAAACATGATGTGGTATGTCTGCTGCCAAACCAAGTTTACCCTGGCCCGGTACCTAGTCAATCTGAAAAGCAAGCCATATCTGACCAGGAGGACAAAGTTTAGGCAGGCCCATAACAGCAAGACATGCTTCCTTGTTAATATGGAAAGGCCCAGCACGTAGCAATCTCTCTCCCTCTCTTTTTCTAAGATTACCTTGTTCGTGCATGAATTAAAACGGCCGGATTTATGGATTAAAGGCTGTTCTCGAAGCAGGAAAAAAACTCGTGTCTACTAAAAAACTTGTCTGGTAATGATGAAAATCGGATAACTTCAAGAGATAATGTCACTCCACGTGGCAAGATTGACTGAAGATAGAGAAGGTAGCTGACGAATCTATAAAACAAGTTTTTTTTTTTTAGATGGATAATTCGGATCCTTGCGTTTTTTTAGCTGACGAAATTCGGATCCTCTAGCAATTAAATCAACAACAAAAATAAAAAAGGATATGAACATGGAAGATCAGGCGAAAAGATAAAGTAGATTGTAAAATGCACGTACACACATCTAATATTCTTGAGAGCTGGCTGTGTATGCGAGCACTATTCTGCTAAGCACTTGACGATGCTGCTGTAGAAAAGATTTTAAAAATATTTTTTAATTATTTTTATATAGGCATATCAAGCCATAAAAATATTTAAAAAATTAATTTAAAATTTTAAAGACTCGATATATTTTTAAAATATATCCAACCACAGTTTAAATATAATATAAAACATGCACGAAAAACTTTTGATTTGTTTTAATTTTAAATATAATACATATACATATATATATATTTTATATCAACCAATTAAAAAATATAAATGACTCCCAAACATGTCGCAAAGGGAGTTGGGAAAGGAGCGGAAGAAACAGCGGCCTCAAAAAAAACTGAAACATGGGCACGTGGGTCAGGGGGGGAAATGAGATTGGTGGCTAAGAATGAATTGAGAAGAGCATCCGTTACACGCCATCTTCGGAGTTTGTGGCCATGAATAAATCGGTATACCAAAATAAACCTGATGCACCAAACTTTTTTGACTTTTTTCCTGGGCTCTATGCTTCCGGGGTCTAACTTGTGGGCCCACTATAGCATTTGCGTGATTTTATTATTAATAGTTTCCAGGTCATGATAACTACCATTAATAATCAATGCAGGTTGGAAACTTGGAATCAATTGTAGCCAGACATGCATGCTTGTCATGCACGAATCACGAATCTTTTCGGGTTTTTTTTTTTTTTTTATCATCGATAAAGTGACTGTTTGTTTTATTGATTTAAAATACTTTTTATTTTATTTTAAATTAATTATTTTTAGTAATTCTAAACTATTATGATATACTGATAATAAAAATAAAAATACTTTTTAAAAGAAGAAATTACTATACTTTTAAATATCTGAATGGATATAAGCACATGATTTTCTTTTATATTTGTTCTGCCAGGTGAAATAACAGAGAGCATATGCATCTCTAAAATTTTTATTTTTAAATAATGATTTAAGTCTTAAGAAACAGTGGAGATTCGATCCGTCCATACATGTTACCATCGTACCTCCTCGTGTTAAATATATAGCCCCCGGTTTAGCCACCTAGGTCTGGAATGTGTAGTGGTGGATCTAGCGCGTGACCAGAGAGTGCACCCTTTCTAAAATTCTTATTCCTTGTTTTTTGAAATTATTTTAAAAAATATTTTTTTATTTATAAATATATTAAAAAAATAAAATAAAATAATATTTTTTAAAAAAATATTCAAAACAAAATGTCAAACAAATTAAAATTTCAGTAGGTTCAGACCTACTTGTTTTTTTTCTTCATTTTAAAAATACTTTTATGAAAATCGATTTTTATTTTATGTTTTCAAATCTTTTTGATACACTAGTATCAAAAAAATATTTTTTTAAAATAATAAAATATTTAAATATATTTTTAAAATAATAAAATATTTAAATATATTTTTAAATAAAAAATAGCCATAAAAATAGTAAAAATACTCTTCAACCCTGATGCTGGTCAGATCGCACTAATCCATGTTAACGACACTGAAAATATACTTGAATGAAAAATAAAAATAAAATTCAGAGCTATAACTCACAACAAATGATAGTTCTGGTCGGGTCCTTCAATGCATATGTTTTTTTAACCAAATATATATATTAATTTTATATAACCATATTAAAATTATAAAAAATATATTAAAAATATTGATTTAATATTTTGTAATACAAATATGTTCTTGCAAAATATATATATATATATAAAACAGAAAGCCATTGAATCTTTTTGTTCAGATAAAAAAATCATGTTTGATCGTGAAACCTACGTGCCAGGAACCTACGAAGCAGTGGCGTCCATACCCACGTGCCACGCACGGCGATGAAGAGCACGTGAAGATCCCATGATCCTCCATTCACCACTAGCAGCAACAGAACAGCTCACAAACATGAATTGCTCATCATCCTTTTGAACACTACTCCACCACACGCTGCAAAAACACTATACTCGCCGCAGCATTATCCCGGAATGCCATTTTTTACTGCTCCACTTTTCTTTTTTATTAATAACATTTTTGTGTCTCTTGATAAAAAAAATAGCAGTGAGAACAAACGGGTATATTTAGAATTAAATTCATTCAAAAAATAAAATAAAAAAACATAATTAAATTCATAAAAATGGACAACAATATAATTATCTTTAAAAAATGGCCTTGAAATTATTATCCGAGGAGAAAAAATTGCAATATGATATCTACTTGTTATATATTATTTTAAAATATTAATCATGTATTTAATATTATACTATGATTAAGATATATTAAAATTTAACGATGAGATGTTATTCGAATGTTATTAATTATTTTTTAAAAAATATTTCAAATTATTTTCAAGAAAAAATATTTTAAACTAGAAGAAATTAAAAACCTATTTATTTTTATATTTCATTTTTTATCAAAATATATTTTGTTTCAAAATATATTTTTTAGTATGTTAAAATTATTTTAAAATTACAACATTAAAATAATTTTAAAAAATAAAAAATAACAATTATTCCAATATATTTTTAAATAAATGATAGTTTTTAAAACATAACGACATAAAAAAAGCAGCTCTAGGAACAAAACACGGGTAGCAAACACTTCCTTGTTTCCAGCTCCGATTTCACAGGCTCAAAGCAGCTCCACTTGTCTCCCTTCTCCTCTCAACTCCACTCTTCCACTCTCTTCTCTTCTTTTCACCATTTAAATCTCTCTCTCCCCCCCTCTCCCCCGCGCTAATCTTGATGTCACCAACTGCTTAATTCAAAAGTGATCAACTTCAACAAATTTATCCTTACAAAATATCAACAAATGACTTTGAGATGGAGAAAGGAGAAGTAGCAAAAAACAGAGATTGAAGGGGGAATAAAAAAACAAAGAAAGAACCTAAATTAATTCTAAAAAAACCAGAAATGCGAACGATTTGTGATGTGTGTGAGAGCTCAGCCGCGATTCTTTTTTGTGCCGCTGATGAAGCCGCTCTTTGCCGTTCCTGTGACGAGAAGGTGACTATCGACCTTTATTTTTAAAATAATTTTTGTCTCGTTATAGTGTCCCCACCCCCCCATGGTTTGCTTGATTTGATTAAGAGAATTATTAAGTGAGTGAGTTAAGGTAATAATTCTGCTCAAATTGAAATGGGCTTGATTGGATTTGCAAAATGAATTCTTTTTTGGTTCTGGAAGTGTAAAAATTGCCAGTTCTTTGCCGAGTCTATCAAAGTAATAATCTTTTATTGTAAATTATCAAGCTTTGGATTTGGTATTTTTTTTACGGCGGGGTGCAAATTTTGGTCTTTTTGAGGATGCATCATCGAATTTGTCGTATTTAAGCAAACGGGTCTCTGTTTGTGTGCCGGAACAGGTTCATATGTGTAACAAGCTAGCGAGTCGGCACGTGCGAGTAGGCCTTGCAGATCCGAGCGCTGTTCCACAGTGTGACATATGTGAAAATGCACCAGGTATGCCTGCATTTGCTTATATTTTGGCCTTGTTCATGGAATATAAATTTTTGAAGTTTTTTAAGGAGTTTTGTTTTCCTTGTCTCGAAATGTGCATGCAGCTTTCTTTTATTGTGAGATAGATGGTAGTTCGCTCTGCTTGCAATGCGATATGATAGTGCATGTTGGTGGTAAAAGAACCCATGGGAGATATCTTCTGTTGAGGCAGAGGGTTGAGGTTTGTCACTCGGAATCGAAGTGTTTTCAGTTTTGTAGCAAACATGTAAAAAGCTTTCCGAATTAACATTTTTTGTTTGACTGTCTTATTTAGTTTCCAGGGGATAAACCTGGCCGGATGGAGGAACAAGGACAACAACCTCTTGATCATAACGAAACAAGGAGGGACCAAAACCAACCACTTAAACTCACAGCTAGAGAAAATCAACAAAACCATAGGGCCTCTCCAGTTCCAATGGTAGAGAATAACACGGATAGCTACGGAAAAATGGACAACAAGTTGATTGATCTTAATGCCAGGCCTCAGCGGATACATGGACAAAATTCAACCAACCAGGTAACGATGTTCTCAACATCAATCATATTTTATATATTTATATTCCTGTAAACCGAATTTGCATGCATGTTTAAATTCCAATGTTTAACGCTTTAATCTTAGTCTTAACAATATTATGCACTTGCTTTTATTTAGGAAAATTATGAATCTTCTAGTGCGGTTCCTGTTGGATCCTTCGATAGAGAGCCTGCAAAGCAAGCAAGGTATAATCTACATTTATTAGGTTTAACTCACGGGTTTCTTTTCTCCATTTATTATTAAAAAATTGACATGATGGATAATAGTGTGGAAAAGTTTCAAGTTTCCATCGAAGTCAGTCTTCTTAAACCAATAGTTGGATGACTTCTATATGCAAAAACATATAGGACTCTAAATTCAGCTGTAAGGTGGTGACTGCAACCCTTCTTTGTTCAAATTGAGGTTAAAATGCCTCCACATGCATCGTAATTGAAGAAAACAAATGTTGTTTTGGCCTTTCACTATGATCCATGTGTATATGGGCATAATAAGTATACCTGATGTGGTTTCTCAAAAGAAAAAAAAAGTACATCTGTTATCAAGCTGGCGCCTAGCTGAAAATTTCTGGGTTGTTTTGAATTTTCACTTAAGCTACAAATTACTAGATACCATTCAAGGGGATGTCGATCCTAATATGTGAAAAGTTGCTATATATGTGATCCAAATATTATTTGAGGGACATTCTCTGTGATGCATGATCAACTGTTTGAATTAGCAGGTGAAAGCAACAGTATGAAGGTTAACGTAGCTTTTCCATTAGGCATCGATGCATTTGCCTGGCTCCATCTTTGTTTTTGATCTATTGTAATCAAAGAACATAACATAGAAGCTTTGAATCTTTAAAAGAAGAATAACTTTGCTGATAACAGATGCTTTCTGTACTGGGCAGATAAGTCAGTTGCTTTGCCTGCAACTAGATTTTATTACGTTAAATTTCAAAAGGATGCTTGTAATTGAAAAGGAAAAATCTAGTGTACATATTTGTGAAATTTTCATGGCAGAATGTGGTCAAGATCCATTGCACTTCATGCTGCATGATTAATGGATTAGTAGCGTTTTATTGGCTTTTTCAGGACGTGTCAGCATTTCACATTTTCAGTGAGTGGATGTATCTGTAGTTCAAGTGTTCTCATTGATAAGAACTTGCATACTGAGTATGGCTGTCTAGTTTTTATCTTTATATGACTTCAGGATTGGTTCTCATTTGCTGATTACAGTCAGGGTTTCACATTGTGGGCAGAATCTGAAAATATGAGAATTTACATGTTTCTTGAACAATGTGCATCTGTTCCTCAGTTAGGGTAGATGTGGAGCCTGGCTATGTGCTGTTAGCAGGCTCACAAAAAGGGACATCCAAGTTTTGGCTTTTATTTAATTTGCTATTACTTTAGTGTCTTTCACTCACTCGTCACGGTTTGTGGATATCTACAACTTCTAGAATAAACCAACCTCTAGAACAAAGCTTGTTCTTTTTGTCTATAAACATTTTCATAAAAGCATTGCGTTTTTTTTTTTTACCAGAGTAAGACGCTGCAAATGTTAGCATAGGTTTAAACCAGGCAGCCTGTCTTTAATTTTATGAAAGTTGGAAGCATGACTTAATCAAACTGGCGGATTAGAGAAGGGGCAAAACAGGCAACTGTGATCAAGCTTGTAAACAAATGAACATAGCAGACCAATTTTTTTTCTGTTGCTATTAATATTGTTTTACCAGGCAGAGTTGCAAAATTCTTGAAGTCTTTGGAGACTGGAGTGGCAAGCATTTATATTGCTTGTCAGATTTGTAAATTATAGAAGAGAGAAGTTGCAGTTAATGCTCAAGAGGAACGTGATAGATTCAATTTGAAGTCAAATTCGTTGAATTCTGTGGATCTTAGAATACTGCCTGAGACTAGAGCCAAGGCAGTATTGCATTAAATGAAGGCTTTTATTTTTCCTTTTGATATTCAAGATGATCTGATCCAACTTGATATAAACCAAGTCCTTAGGAATGATTACAAGGAGGATTTTTGGAGTATACTTCTTTTGAATGGAAGTTAAGTGGGCTAGGCTGTCAGTCTAGAGATGCTAAAGAAATGGAGGAAAATGATGTTTAGCCATAACTAGATGTTTTGCATATATTACTATGTGATGACTGATCACCTTGCAGATCAAGTCTTTGATTTTGAAAGCATGCTGTATTTCTCTACCACATAGTTGTAAGAAGCTATATGCTTGTGATTATGAAGTTTAGCTATTATTGAATCTTGAAACGTAAATTTAGAAATGAGTTGCCATATTCTATCCGCATGCCTTAGTTCGAGAACGTCCATGTCTGTTTTAAGCGTGTTAAATTAACAAGGGTCCGTGTGGCATTGTGTTGCAATCTGATAATTGCACGGCAAGATGGGGTCGAAAAGAGCAACCTCTTTTAGGTTTATGCTATTTTTCTCCTCCATCTTCGTTTAACGAATGAGATTTCTGTTAACTTCTTTCTATTAGTATTTGTGTATCAGTGCAAATTCATATTGGCATCCATGCTCGTTGTCCTTTTGATACCTCTTCTATCTATATTTTATAGCCTGCAGATTAGATTCTTGCTCATTATCTGGGTTTCTTTTGGGGAACCATCACTGTAAAGTCTTGTAATTTGAATTTAACTGAAATCGCATGTGCTTTCCCATGTCTTTTTATCTTCTTGATTATTGAAATTCTTCTTGGTACTTCGTTGAAGAGTTTTCACTATGTGTATAATATGGACCGTCTTTATTAGCGGCTGCAGGTGATTTTGGATGCATGTTGAGATATTCAGTACCGCAACCAGCCTTGTGTACTCTCGCACCCTTCCGTGTGGTTAGGCTTTCCTTCCTGGTGCGATGTTGGTGAGGTGATTTTTAGCCTTTGTATCAAATATCCATAGAGATATAGCTTGTGTGAAAGAAATAATAAAACTCCTTGCCGATTAGCATACGGCTCATATGCTGGCTGAGTTCATGATCACCTTCAGGTCCTGAGATTCAACATTTAGTGTTTGTTTTGAGAGTGTAATGGAGTTTGTTTTTTTAAATATCTTTTTTTGCTTGAAAATCTATTAAGATAATGTTTATATATATATATATATAATTATTTTTGAAATAAGCACATAAAAATAATAATTTCAAAATCACTAGCTAACTGCAATTCAGATGATGTGAAGCAACATTTGGGAGGGAGTAAAGTGGCTTGTGTTCGTCACTATTATTTTGTTTTTAGCAAAAACATATATAAACTCATTTAAAGAAAACAAACGATCGAATGAAGTTTAGCGTATTTTTTAAAATTAAAAGGTTCTGTTTTTCAGGCTTTTCTTTAATTAAGTGCATATTTTTGTTATATTTTCTATAATGAAAGACAAATATAAAGAGAGCAGCAAAGTACATGAAGGTTAATTTTTATTCAACAGCATTGAATTATCCTCTCGCAGAGCGCGCGTCTGATGTCCGGTGAGATTTGATGATCCCTGCTTGATAAGGGACTCCTTGCTAGCAATCCATCTCCATTTGTTTGTTGCGTGTCAGGCTGCGAGCGACATAAGAGCTGAACCCATTCATCACAGTAGAATATATCTATGTTTGTCTCCCTGAAGTTTTGTATCACAGAACCAAAAACCACGAGGTTGCAACGCCGACGTTGGAAATAATATTGAATATAGTTGGCGAGAATTTGTGAAGCAACTGTCTTCAAGAACATGTAGCTTGCCCAAAAGAACATCAAGAAAAGCTGAATTTATCCAACAAGAGTTCTGTCTTTATCCTCAATTTCCGTTTAGTTAAAAAGAAAAGATACGCAGAAGACTCTCTGCTGTTTGTTAATTTGTATTTTTACGTACTTTGCATGACGTAGATTTTGTTTACAAGTGTGATGGATATTAATTAATCCATTAAAATGATTTTTTTTTAAAATTTATTTCTAATATCAAAACCATCTTAAAACACATAAAAAATATAATTTAAAACCAACTAACTAACTAAAAAAAAAACTCAAAACTAAAATAAAATTAGACCACAATGACAAATAATGTTGAGCAAGTGGATTCTCCAGGGTGAAGGAAGGAAAATTCTCGCACACGCTTGGAAGATGTTTTTTCAGAGATGGTGGCAGGTTAGGTAAATGATGTATTTTTACAAATTCAGGTCAAATAATTCCAAGGCTTTTCTACTTAAATATTTGAAATTAATTGCAGTACAGAATTGTAATTAAAAAATAGAGGATCATGAAAATAAATCACGAGCAAATTCATGAAAAGCAAATTTCAGATTCACGTTATGACACAAGGAACTGAGGCACAAATCAGAATACATTATAAGCCCGAAAGGTATATATAGCAGAACACGTTGCTAGCAAGCTGTTCTGCTTGAAAGAAAGCAAAATTATCCTGGCCCAAGATTCAGAGATACTATACTCCTTCATCAGCCATACCTCCATAACATCCTGTTGAAATATATAAGCATGATAGCAGAAATACAGGGAAACCCCGATATTTTTCAAACCTGAAGGCGTAATCATTATCAACAGAGGAGAAGGCAACGATAACGATTTGAATTTGCTCGCTTTAAAAATGAAATGCACATATTTGCTCAAATAAACTCCCATGTGATAAGGATTTGTTACGTGCATAACTTTATAGTGCCTGTTTGGCTCGTGACCAAACCGGCGTTTCAACTAAAATTCATTTTTTTTTTCATTTTAAATAAATATGTTTTGATTTTAAATAAATATATTTTAGTGTTTTTAGATCATTTTGATGTGCTAATATCAAAAATAATTTAAAATATATACCCATAATCTTGACATGCACAAAGCAAGAGAACTGACATAAATAAGAGAACCGGGTAGGCAATTGAGCTCTGCTAAAAGATTAAAATGGAGGGACCCCCCCTTGAAATTCAAGCCAGTAGAGGTTATTCTCTTTCATGCAAAGAAAAAGACTTGTCCTGTTACGGAGAGGTTAGAATTAGTAAAATCAGGATTCCCTTGACTTGCAAACATACCTGCATCTTGGATTTATATATTTATATATATATATATATAAACATGCGGTTGGATGTTTCAAAAAATAAGAATCCAGAATAATGAGTCTCGAGATTATCATTGCAAAGCTGAAACAGAAGGGTTAGACATCTAATTTGTGAGACTTATTTGTCAGGAATTTTGGTTATATGATTGGCAAGATTATTCGAGTATCTGTATAATCCTCATACAAAAGCTCAAAAACCAATCCTAGAAATCAGCATTCCAATCCCTCCAACGATAAGAGGATTATTCATTTTGAAGTGATGCTACATGCGAACACCTCTCCATTTTTTTTTTTACCTCTATACTCTCTCCAAGACACATTCGTTTTGTCAAGAACTTCAGTTGCGTGTTCGCTTTTGAAAATCAGACAACCCTAATCTACAGATAATTAGCCTTACTATGCTACAGGCTGCTCGTGGCATGGAATTTTAAACACTGATACAGACCAATGATCAACATGATTCGAACTCTAAGGGGGGGAAAACTCCTGGCTTTCAATTTGTGTATTATCACAAAAATCACATTTGTGCAAGTTTGGCCAGTATAACCATATCTAATATCTTAACATCAAGAGTGTCCTCCAACTTTACAATTCCATCAGTGCCATCAACACCAATTAACTTGCCAGTAGCACCACGATGTGCACCACCCAAGATCTTGATCTTGTCTGACTTCCTTGGCACCACCATCTCGATTTCACTGGGAAGAGCAGTTATCGTTTCGCCGTTGCCATGAGCCCCAAGAGCTATTTTACAAGAGCCGTCCTGGTCACCAACACCAGCATTAGTATAGTAGCTGAATTCATTACAAAAATTCTACCCTGTTCCCTTTTAATAATGACAGTTCTAGTTTGTATTCCTTCATATAAATTAGTGCGGCTTCACAAAATAACTCGAGGAACATCACATGGATATCAAACATCTAGTCAGGTTATGTTTGATATAACTTCATAGATTGATTTTTTTAACTTTTAACTCGTAAAAAGTTCTTAACATATTTGATTGGAAATAACTTTTAACTTGAATCAAAAGTCAATTATAAAATTGAGTCAAAATTTTGCTTTAGTCAAAAGTAGAAAAAAAATTAACCTTTTAACTAGTGGATTTTAACTTGTATATGATTCCTTGTTCTTTTTTCTTAAAAAGAAAGAAAGAAAGCCTCGAGTCATTTTTACCAAGCATTCTTTTACGTCCAAGTCATTTCAACTTATTTTTCTCACAACTTAAGTATGAAAATCAACTTGTATTATGATTCAAAGTCAAAAGCCATACCTCAAACGGAATCTAAAAAATCAACAGAGATGCACATGAAAATTTTCCCCAACTGACTTTGGAAAGACATACCTGAAGCACCTCTCTAATGACACCAACAGCAGATTCCTCTGCGGTCCGGTGTACGTTAACCAATATGTCTGGTATGAACCATGGTCCTTCACCATCTCCACCTGTAATGCAATGAATTGCAACTTACACTATCACTAAAAGGATATTTGTGAGTTTTTAAAACCATACCTAGATATAATAAAAATCACACTATACCAGTAGACCAAACAAAATTTTGTAGAAAGTTGATCAAATTCCTTACATTGGTTCTGCCTATTCAGAGCCATTTCACTATGCGGATTAAGTTCTAACTTCTAAACCAAACCAACCAAAAGAAAAAAAAAATCATGAAGCACCGACACATTTTCTAGAATTGAAAACAGAAATCAATGTATGAAGTAGGCATCTGAACTATCTATTTCATGACAGAGCTGCTCATGGCCTCACCTTAGGAATACTTATCCAACCTGAAAAAATGGCTTCACAATACACAGACTGGGCCAAAAACCAAACAATGAAAAGGGACATTCTAGATATATTTATATAAACTAATAAATATCAATAGATGCAACAAAATTACTGTGACAAATGGCAAAAATAAGAAGTGCAAAACAAACCTATAACAGGAGACATCATATCCAGACCATTAGTTCCGGGTGTCATTAGCTGCCCTCCAGGAGTGCCAGGGAGATAGGACGCTGAACTGGGTGTCATAGGCTGGCCACCAGGAGTTGATGGCAGGTATGGGCTTGGAGCATTGGCTATAAGAGGTGCACAAAGTTAGCTATATAAAAAAAAAATCACAGCTTAAAGTAGCATATTAAACTGAAAAATAAACTACCATAGGCAGAACTGCTATCTCTTGGTGTGCCAGCTTCACTATAATTACCACCAGGAGTGCTAGCCCAGCCTGAACCAGGAGTTGGAGCTTCATATGCTCCAGAGGGAGGGCTTCCTGGCTGGAAAAATAAAATTTTCATTACCTCACACATATATAATAACAGCATAGAATAACTTGTATTATTTATAGGGTCAA
Organism: Salix dunnii; assembly: GCA_015731905.1. NCBI lineage: Eukaryota > Viridiplantae > Streptophyta > Magnoliopsida > Malpighiales > Salicaceae > Salix > Salix dunnii. The sequence continues at coordinate 8,454,541 of CM027667.1, read as the reverse complement.
GGTATGCCGAGTTCTTTACCTGATACTGTGGACTAGTTCCCCAAGAACCAGGGTTCCCATCTTCCCAATTATCCCTGCATTTTTGCAGGCACAATTCCAATGACCATGCTTCAGTAACAATGAATAAAAGTGACAAGGTCAAAAATTTATTAATTTTGAAAGATGATACTTTTTCGAGGAACTGATGTCACAATGTCAAAATACTCGAAATGCAGGACACTATTTTGCATCAGATAAAACAGACACCAGAAGTATGCAATGCATATGAAGCAAGTTCTATTTAGCAACAAAGGTTGTGAAAACTTAAAAAAGTTGTTTGTGAGACTCAGAAAAAAGAGAGGAGAGATTGAACCAAATCAAAAGGCAAGATAAACATTAAATCTAAACTCAGACTAAATTCATCATTTGAAAATTATCCATCGTGACAGACAATTTCACATATTGTAAATAGATGTAATAGGCCTCCAACTGTTATAAATTAAGCAAAAAAAAAAACATGTAAATCAATTAAAAAGGACTTTAATTTAAAGACAAACAAAAGGAAAAAATGTCTAGTTCTAAAATGCAAAATGGGACAAGTGAAGGACATTGAAACAGCTTTAAGGGATGTGGTTATGATTTATGATCAACTTGGGGAACTGATATTAGGTGCTGGCATGGGAAGTGACTATTAAAGATGCAGTGAAATTCTTGAGACAGGGTAAGTAACTTTTAGAGATGTAGGGTTAAAGTCTGCTTCTTATTATGGTCCGTCCATTTATTTGGATTATTTAGCTGAAACAACACAGCTGAGACCAATTCATTAAGGAACCAAGATAACTTGGGGATATTGATATAACTAGCAGACATTCCTCTAGATGTGTACATTTTAAATCGATAATTGTGAAAAGGAGGGGCAAATGCCCAATCATTCAAATCTAATTTATTCACTGTTTCTGATGCAACTGTCATTTTACCAGTTTCTCTCTCCATTTTATTGCATATGAAGTTGTGTCCACCAAATGAAGATCATATTTTAGACAGATTGCAATTAAGCAAATAAGTGCCATCAGCAGTTCTAAAAAGAACCCAGATACACCTCTGAAAAATCAATTACTTGTGACAGGGAATGACTAAAACTAAATGAAACTACAGGTTCTTCGAAACTATCAATCAAATATTCAATAGGAGGATTCAGAACCATTTCTAAATTATCTCCATGAAAAGAAAACTAAAATAGGAAAACTATTAGTATTAGCAAATTCCATGCTCAAACCTTGGAGGACTCATTGGTGCATAAGGATTCCAAGCACGATCACGCATAGGTGTCCTCATGCCATCATGAATAGGTGTCGCTGCAAGCATGAGAAAAAACACATAAGTGCCTGTACTAATCCTACCATACCAAAATGGTGATTGATTAAAGCATCCAAAACTTGAATAAACTTTTTATACCAGAATGGCAATCGATTAAAGCATCCAAAATCTAAGTAGACTTGTAAAAAAAGAACAAACCTCCTGAATCTCTCATTGGTGTCATGTATGGACGCAATGGAGTTCGAGAAGGATGCATTGGGGTTTCACTTCCCATGCCATATCGAGGTGCATCACTGGGAAAACATGTGAAAAACATATAATCAGAAAGATAGCACCATCAAACTACAAACAATTTTCAGCACATGTTCAATTTACCGGTATGGAGTTGAAACAACCACATTATCCGAGATGTGGCTCCGATCAACTGCACATAAAACAGCATTCATTGTCCATAAAACAAACAGGAATACATGGGGCTAGCTTTTTACCAGACATAGATGAAGACTTGCCTGTAACAACCTTCATTTGTGATTCTAGTTCAACTCTAACGAGTTGACCTTTGATATCTTTAACACGCCCACGGTAGCCCTTGAAAGGGCCCTGTCGTACCTTTATTGTGGTACCAACCAAAGCATCGTGCCCTCCCCTTCCACCTCTACCTCTTCCTCCAGCTGCAGAATTCAATAAGCAGTTGATATTAGACTTGATTCAAGAAAAATATGACACCATTGCAATGAAAAAATGTCATTTTCATTCTCAGGTAAATAATAAATTAAGAAGTCTAATTATGATAAAAATTGTTTAAATAAGAGAGCTAGGACCATAAAAAATCTTACATTCGAATGGAGGACCTCCTCTAGGAAATCTCCTTGGTGAAGGGGGTACTCGAGGAGTTTTAAAACTGCCCAATCTTGAGTAGGAATCACCCTGGAAATTTAATAACGAGTGAGATAAAGGGCAGTTTGGTTTATATATGCATGTTGATTTGATCTGGATTTGATAGTCAATTTTCATTTTACAAATCATGTCCTGGCAGCCTGAATAAATTCCTGATGAATAATGATTGTAAAAGAAGTTCTTGCCAAAAAATAATTTAAGCACTAACTGGTTATAAATTTTTTAAGCCAAAAAATAATTTAAGAAATAACAGAATACATCATACAGTAGGTTCTCTATGCAATTATTTACTGAAAAGAAATCAAATTTAGTGACAATGACCATCGACCATCTTTTTAAGCTCATATTCACTACTCAGCTAGTATTTATCAGCAGCGTTTGATAATTATGAACACTAATCCACTTCATACCAAATAAACCTGAAAAAAGGCCTGATCATTAAAATTAAAAGCTACATGCAAAAAAAAAATAAGCTAAAAAAGAATATTTATTCCTAAAAAAAGATAACAAATACTTACATTTCTATCTCCATTAGAACGTGATCCTCCGATGACAACACATGAGTGGGATTTAGCACAAATAAACCCAGCATGCTCAAGGTGATGTCGATCATAGATGAACAAGACTCCTCTATATATGTGTTCTACAGGACCTTGTTTCCCCTAAAAAGACAATAAGGAGGCTGTAAGATATGCACAAGTGATAACAAGATAAATCAGACAATGGATAAGAATCTTACCTTGCAAGGACCATCGATGATCCTAACAACATCTTTCACTGCTACTGTGTTCTTGTACCGGTCTTGCACATTAGTTTTCTTCTCAATTTTGCATTTGATCTCTCTTAGTCTAACAAGTGCAACCTCTGGCCTCTCTGTAACTCCCTTGAGAACCTGCAGAAAAAGGATGACCCTTGAGCTGACATAGGTGACAGATAAACATGGAAATGTGGATAGTCCAGTAATGACTAACCTGAAAAGCTTCACTTTCTACACGAATGATTAAACCAAAGCTCATATTACTACAGCAAACACAAAATAACAGGTAAGACCTCAAATGATAAGGAACAAACAATTACCTTTCTTAAGCAAACAAACTTACTCCAATAGTACAAGATCATGAAGCTCATAGTCCCCGATTTTGGTAACACCTGTTGTTACCTCAGAACTTTCCACAACATCATCAGCAAATACACGGATCTGAAGACAACAGATATCAACATTGTTTTCACACATTGGTTTTCTTGTCATGAAGCAATTCTAAAAGCAGAGAAAATTAATTCATGCAACAAATGCATCGCTCACATGTTCCTTTGTTGTGTCAGATAGAATAATGAGCACATGCTGCTCAACCTTGACAACCATGCCGGTGACACCTTCATGTGTGCCTGAAACAACCTTCACGTGATTGCCGGGTTCAAAATACTTGCATAGTTCTTTTTCATTCACTGCAAGTGTTTTCTGCCAACAAATACATTTGAGTATCAATATATGAAAGGCTGAGCAGATCGGCAAATTAAAGTGATCCTTAACACATTATTATTTTAAATTTACCAACAGATTCTTACCGGAAGACCCTTCATTTCAGGTCTAATATGAACATTTTCTTCATCAACTTTCTCGACCCATCCCTTTAGACTTTTCAGATCTCCCTTGACAACAATAACTGCATCACCCTTCATAAAATGGCCCTTCTTTCTGTTTGCAAACAAGGTTGATAAACTGGCAACATCACCATCTCCATGCTCTCCAGGTGATCGAAACTTCTCAAGTTCATCAAATGATGGCTTAATGTTCTGAGCACTAATTGACTTCATTGATACAGTTTTATACAAGAAACCATCTTTAAAAAGCATCCCGCCAATATTTTCAAAATAATCACCAGTCATTGGATCTCTTCTTCGCTCAACACGAATATGTAATTCCCTGAAAAGTTACAAGGCCAGCAAATGATTAGATAATAAGCAAAAAAGATTTGGTAGTACAGATATTTCAATGAAAAAGAAGCAACCAGTATCTACCTAGCTTCATCAACATTCATAAAACGTGGAGGAGGTACAAATGCCTTCTTCTTTGGTGCTTCTCTGCCTTCCTGAGGAAAAAGGGTAGCAAAACTTCCTATTATGAAAGTGCACTAACTTTAATCAACACAATCTTTCATCATTGCGATGAGACATAACTTCTTGCTAGGTACAATATAGCATGTCCCAATCAGAGATATAACTTCATACAATACTGTTTCATTGCATTCATGGGCAAAGTAATGATGATGAATAAAAGGGAATGCCTAGTGAATCTATATGAAGGTCACCATTGTGATGAGATGAAGCTTCGTAAAAGACAATTTTCTGAGTATAACAAGCCTTCTATCAATCACATAGAGCAATAATCTAAGTGAAAACATACCAGTTTGTTTGCAAGAGCCTGTAAGTCAATCCTTGGAATTAACTTTACTGTAACTCTCTGTCGCACATTGTCTACATCTACAACCTTCAAATAAGAGCTTGAAAAATCAGACAAGAAAATCAGCGAACAAGAAAGTGAATGGGAATATAAGTTATAAAACATACTTTGGCAAGGTCTCCTTTGTAAGTCCCAATCTTCATCCTGACCCATGTGTCCCTGGAAAGATCAATTACTTTACTTTCAACTGAAAGAACATCAGTCATTTCTCTGATTGGGACAAGCATGATTTTCTGCCCAAAAATATTGCGCAAGCCTTTGCAAGCCTGAAGCAGAAGGAAATCATTACATCATATATTCCATTCATCACAGTTGTAAGTATGAAAACATCAAAAGGTCATTCATCACAGTTGTAAGTACGAAAACATCAAAAGGCACAATTCAGTAATCATTGAAAAGCCTCGGAGCAGAAGTGTACCTCTCTCACATGGGCTTCTTTGTCTGCTTCTATATATATAAAGTTTTTAAGATGATCAAGAGCAACCACAGACCGAATTTGCAATTCCGATCCTTTATCAATGTATTTTTGCATCAAACAAACAGCCGTTTCCCGTTCACGGCCAATCTGATGAACATTAAAGAACAATTTAATAGGCACATGAAAACATATAGCACACAAAAATATGAAAACCACGCCCATGGACCAATGATAAACATACCGCACACTTGACCATCCATAATTTTGGATCCCGAACAGATGGCAAAAGAGCTTGTTGCTCCACTTCGGTAGTCTCTTCATCATATTCTGAGTGCATTGACTTTGCATATCTAGCTTGGATACTTCTCTCAAGTGCTTCAACATCTTCCTGATCATCCTCACGTGACAGCAATGGCCGATGCATCCTTCTACCACCAGCCTCGTCGGGTAAATCAGCTCCATGATCATCAACTATAAAATCTGCTTGTACAAAAGTACAGACAAGGGCATTGAATTTACCGCCATAGGTGAACAATTAAAGAAGGCTTAAAACTAAACAAACATACCATCCTCGGCATCTTCTTCTTCTTCTTCGTCATCACTGGCAACTTGCGCAATATCATCAAAAAACTCAGCACCACGTTTCTTCTTCCCCTTCTGCTTCCTACCACCTCCACCTCCACCTCCACCACCATAATCCTCATCATCATCGTCATCTTCTTCTTCTTCCTCATCCTCTTCCTCCGCGATATCATCAATGAAATCTGATCTCCGTCTCTTCTTAATCGACGCTCCTCTATCCTCTTCTTCCTCTTCATACTCCTCTTCTTCATCCATTAGTTGTTCTTCCTGCTCCTCGTACTCTTCATCTTCAAGGTCGTCGTCTTCGTCTCTTCGACGAGCCATGGTTAATGAAATTGACGGCTGTGTTTGTAATTTGATACCATCAATCCAGCAAGCAACTTTTCTTACTCATGCCAAAAAATAGAAAACAAGAAACAACAGAATTGAATCGCGTACCTGTGAAAATTAGGGCTTTCAAGATTTGCAGAGCACAATTGCGATCGGAGAGCGAGACACGGAGAGAGTATGTGGGATAACCCTAATGGGTGCAGAGAGGGAAGAAAGAGAGGTCGAGAGAGCTAGAGTCAAGTTTTTATCTGCAAAGAAAAACGATATGTCGTTTGGCGTCACCGCCAGCTTCTTGTCCATCAATATATGGGCTTAAAGTAGGGGTAAAACAAGTTTAAACTTCAAACTGGAAACAGGCATCTAAAGATTTAGCCCACGGTACTTTCCCTGAGTTCGAGCATTGGTCTCGTCATTTGTAATTTTTAATTGCAAAAATAATACTGGCTTTGATCAAGAGTCTGCTAAACGATATAGTTTTCAATCATCTTCTTTTTAAGAAATAATTTAATAGCCGCACAAATAGTAATATACTTTGGAGAGAAAAAAGTGTGATTTTTTTTTATAAATTATCCAGTCCTTCAAGGGATACTTAAGAGTGAGGTTTAACCAGTTTTTTTTTGTGGTTGAAATTTAATTTTTTTAGTATTTTTAAATTATTTTAATATATTAAAATCAAAAAATATTTTTTAAAAGATAATATTATTATTTCAATTTGTTTTAAAAAAATTAATTGCTACAGTATTCGTATATAATATCTTAGCATGCATGATGGCCTAATCTTATTTCTTAATATGAATGTTCAGATCAGTTTAGTGCACCTTGATTAATTTTATAGATTTTAAAATTAACAGTTATATTAATTTTTAATAATTATTATATTAATAACTATATGACTCGGACTTAAAAACCTTTTGAAATGATTTCTCAGCTTGTTAGTTGGATGATTAATAAAAGTGGGTTAAACCTTTTGAAATGGTTTCTTAGCTTGTTAGTTAGATGACTAATAAAAGTGGGCTAATGGGAACACTAATTTATTTATAATTTTCTAAATAAACAAATATCTCTTATTCACATGAAAAGAAATCAGGTTCCAGATTTTGATTATTGAAAATCAATGTCCAAAACGTACAAGGAAAAAACTAAACGGAATTTTCACATGAAAGAAGCACCCCTTCTGTGTTGTTGTTTTTTTTTAAAAAAAATGCAATAATTATTATTAAGCTCTTTTTAAATATTGTATTTTAAAAATGTTTTTACAAAAAAAAAAATTGAATTGATCTTATTTTTTATTTTTTATTTTTTATATATTTTTAGATCATTTTCATGTGTTGGTATCAAAAAATTACTTTCATATATTGATATCAAAAATATTTTTTTAAAAAAAAATTAAGATATATTTATGAATAAAAAAATACTTTTAAAATCTATATCATTTTGCATAACAAGAAAAAACACGACATGCATTAGTGAAAAACATGAATGGTATCACATGGAAACATGACCATGCTTTCATTTTAAATTATAAAACATAGCGAATAAATGAATAAATTGGAAAGCATCACAGAAAATGTATTGTCCATAAAATTTCATTAAAAAAAATACTCTATATACTTTCATTTTTTTTGAAATATTTTGATAATTAAGTAAACTTACACGTATTTTAATTAATTTTACAGGTTATAAAGATAGGAATTGGTTAAAACTTTCTGCGACATTGACTAATATGAGACTCGAACCGGTAACTTCTAGAAAGTGACCCATAGAGTCACACCCGACCCGACCTGTTATATAGATCAATTTCAAAACAGTTATGGTTAAAAGCTGACCGAACCGACCTGCTGTTATCCCACCCATAACGCACCATTGGAAATTACATAAATATATAAAATAATGCTCCCTTGGATCTGGGCTGTTATAGACAAGGGCAGCAGTCTTGTAGCTGAAGATACTGGGAATGATGGACTAATGGTGCCCATCTCAGGAACGGCTCAAATAATTCTCATAGCCCTCTGTCTTGTATTGGTGGTCGATTTGTTACCTCCGTGGCTTAGGTTGTTGCTCTCCATGCCCAGTGGTTTGCTAGCTTATGCCAGCAATTCTTGTAGCTTGCAAATTGCAGGTCCCAGGAACGTTACCTGACATAACGTTTCAGGTTATGGATTTGCCTAACATTTTGATTACTTTTATGGTGATTGCTGAGGTCTTATTTTAGATTGCCTGCATGGTAGATTCTCCTCCTGGTCTGGAATTTTGAATGCTCGTAATGCATCAACTAAAGATGAATATTTTGAACCAGGGCACGTATTAGGAGTTAGTTGAAGGCTGCATATTAAAGCATTTTAGTTGTTAATGCATCATATAAGTACACACTAATCTCACTGGCAAGAGGTTTATTATGTCACTAAAAGTACAAGTAACAAAAAACAAAAATAGTCTCCATGGCTATATATGATCTAACACATCGAGAGAACTTAATGTGGCAGCTGCTCCCTCGAATCTCCATCTTCTTCATCTATAGATTTCAATCACAACATCTTAGTAGGAGTAGTTCTTGACGAACATTCCTTTCTTGGCTTCATCTGACTCTCCTTCACCGGTGTACTTGCCAAGCTGAGCAAGAGAATTTGCCTTGGCACGGATGAGGAGCGCTTCCTGAGCTGCCTGAACGTTCTCTGGTCTGCCTCCCCATGTTTTCAAACAAGTGTTCTGGAGAGCTCTGGCATACGAGAATGACACGTGCCATGGGGTCGGAGATTGGTTCATTGCGTTGAGGTTCAGGGTTGCTTCGACCTCAGATTGCCCACCAGACAAAAACTGCTCAAAACAACAACCCACAATCAGTACATGTTTCACCATTGCCAAGCAGCTCTCCTGCTCAAGCACCTTTAAGTTTGACTAGGAGAGTGAATTTAACACTTTGCGCAAAAAAGATGGTAAAATTGAAAGTTGAAAGGGAGCTTGCCATGATTCCGGGGACGGCTGGCGGGATTCTCCTGTGGAGGAGCTTGAGGGTGTACTCAGCAACTTGGTCAGGGGTGGCCCTGTCCTTGCATTCAGCACCAGGAGTTACCATACTAGGCTTGAGGAGGATTCCTTCAAACATGACATTGTTCTCTGCCAAGTAATAGAAAACCTCAGCCCACACCTTCTGGGCTACTTCAAAAGTTCTCTCAATGCCATGCTCACCATCAAGCAAGATTTCTGGCTCCACAATAGGGACCAATCCATTTTCCTACAAAATTAAAGTAACAAAATTTTCTCAATCAGAAAATAGATATTGGAAACCACAGGTAGCAATACAGAAATTTGTTTGAGAAACTATACTTGAGAAATGGCAGCATAGCGGGCAAGACCCCAAGCAGCCTCCTTCACTGCCAGGGCAGATGGGCCGTTGGGAATGCTCACAACAGTGCGCCTGATCGATGAAGATAAGCATTTAGCTAACCAGTTACGTTGCAAAGTAATGGTTACACAAAGTTGGCATTTTGCGAAGAAACATAGAGAACAGATTTGTTAGTACCATTTGGCGAAACGAGCACCCTGCTGGTAGTAAGCAGCTGAGCGGGAGGCGAGTCCATCAAGACCTTGGCACCATGACTCGTCATTGGAACCAGCTAGAGGCACCAAACCCTGTTTTCATTGTTGAAACTGTATGTTACTAAAATATTGTTAAATAAACAACAAGGTGTATAGATTTTGCCTATTCTATCAATTTTAGGTAACCCAATAACAAGAATATTAAAGCAAAACTTCGATTTCGATAAAATATTATGAATCACTGGAAAATAGATGTTGGGAGACGTGTTTGGTGGGTTACCTTGTCGACTTTGATACCAGGAACAATCTTCTGCTCAACAAGAACGTCAACCATCTTCTTGCCATCAACTGTGGATTGGTAGAGAGTCTCCTCAAAAAGGATGGCACCAGAGACGTAATTGCCAAGACCAGGGACTGACACAAGAAGGGTTCGGTATGCCTGGCGGTTAGCCTCGGTGTTCTCTAGCCCAATTGAGGCTAAACGTTTCCCACAGGTAGCGTTGGACTCATCCATGGCCAAAATACCACGACCAGGGGATGCAATGGTTTTCTACAGCCAGAAACGAGAACCGATAAGTGCTGTTTCATCACCCATATGCCAAAAACATCGAATGGAGCATCTTATGTCATGAAACTTCAAGTTGGCATAACAAAAGAACCATCAATTTCTTCTTAAACCTTAAGCCTTAAATTGTCGTGTAATAGAAAGGCATTGCACATCATGTTTTCTGCAAGTATCTACTCTAACTTCAGTTTAAATAATAGATAGATGTAACATAACATACCGCGGTCTTGACGAGCTCATCAGCATAGGAACCAGCACGAACGGTAAGGGAAGAAGGGGCGACGGAGCGGCACCGGACAATGGAGGCGGAGGGCAGGCGGAGGGTCTGACCCTTAACAAACTCAGACTTGTCAAGGACTGGTGATGACTTGAGAAGTGATGCTGAGGCCATTTTTTCTGTTTTACTGAGAGGAGACTAAACTGCTAGTGCAAGATAGAGCCTGCAATAACAATTCGTGTCTGTTATCTTATCTCCTCGTGCCTCTTCACCACACATGCATGAACTTCTATGAATTTATATTTGGCTCCCATGTTATCATAAGATGTCATATTTGAGGCTGTCGTTCGTCGACAAATAACAATTTGCCATTTGGATGATAGCATGGTACAGTTGGAATTTTGTATGCGTGGTTGAAATAGATGGTTTTATTCCCGCCTCGTAAATAAATGAAATTATGGAGTCATAAAGCTCAGATTTTTTCTCTCTCGTCTCCGTCAAGAAGATCAGACAAAAGCATCCCATCACTATGTTACAAAGTCCAAATCAGTGTTCTGGAGAGTAAATATGAGGTTCTAATATCTCTAGTTTTTTGTTTTTTAGCTTCATTTGATTGATGGCCAATATTTTATTGCCAGACTCGATGGTCTGTGAAGCCCATCTCAACGGTAGACAGCTAGCCACTTCAGCTTTTATGTGATATGCGCTCAAGAGTTTCCATGCCCAGTAGACGTCAGTGGGACTACATATCATAAGGCAGTTTCTTTTGAAGGACGCTACAAATAAACATAGATTCATGGCAGATGCACCAAATTACCAATGATCCGTGGTTAAAAGAACCCCGCTATAGCCTTACACAAATTAGAGCCTTAATTCGTAATTCTCAATTCCTTGCCTCAACCGAGTCACTGGTTAAGCCGATGGTTCTGAATATCAGTTGCCGAAGCCTGAAGAGTGAGAATTGAGAATCACGTGGGTTTGGGCTGTGGCTCCTCACAATTAATACAGATTTCAATTGCACATTAAATATTTGTCGTGGAAGGATCCTGTCAAATTCTTTGGAAGGTACTGCACCCGGGCCTAATCTGTAGTTTGTCTTCGTGTTTGTATTATTCCTGTATTTTCAGTCGAGAGAGAGAGACCAAATAAAAAAAAAATAAGAAAGAAACACGGTAAAAAATAATAATAGAAGAATGATTTGGATGAGGGAAGGTAAATTAGGTAAATTGGAGTTTAGTTTATGTAGATACATTGATTATTTGGAAATGTAGTTTCCTTGTTTTTTAAAATTTTATTTATTTATAAATGTCAGAATAATTTTTTAAAATATTTTTAACATCATTAAATCAAAATAATCTAAAAAACCAAAAAAAAAAACTAATTTAAAATAAAAACAAAAATAATTTTTTTAATTTTTTTTTTTTAAATACAATGGGCATCTAGCTCCTGCAAGGATGGAAGAACAATCAGGCTTTCTATCGTTTTCCAAGCCACCTATTCCGTACAAATCCTTTTTATTGTCTCCCTTTTCTAACATTTGATTCAGTCAAATTTTAGTGCTTTAAGTTTGATTCAAAATGAATAACAGGAGAAAATTAACTGAATTTAAAACACAAGGGCAGAATTGCCTACTGAACACAAGCACAAGTGCAAACTATAGGGTTAAAGCCATTGCATCCAAGAACAAGAACAGTGTTGCATTGGGCAACAAGATCATCGGAACTAAATATAACATTTTTAATATACAAGTCAGTATTTTGGGAACATGGTTGCCTCATGAACACTGGATACTCCCTCCATCGCAGTTAAAAGCAGTTGCCAGAAGCCGGAAACGTACAACAAAGTCAAAGCTATAATATGTACAAATTTTTTAAGTGGAATCAAGAGTGTTGATCCAAAGACAGGTCTGCAATGCTATTAATCAAAGAATCAAGCGACTCCTCTTTCAAATCTTTCAATACCCCTGAATCATCAGACGGTGGTGTGGATTGAACGGGATTTTCAGAGAGGGCCTTGTTCAGCTGTTTAACAAGTTCATCTTCCTCATCTGGAATGCCCAAGTCCCAAACCTTAAAGATATCCTCAGTTGACGGCTCCGTATCATATCCCGAAAAGGCCAAGTCAAGTCCTGAACCAACTGTTGGACTCATTTTAAAGTCATCATCTTCCTTGTAATTAGGTGAAAAGGCATGTTTGAGAGAAGTTTCTGAGAAATCTCCCTGAAAAAGCTGTGACGGCGAAACATCAGTCTCCTCATTGATTGGAAAGTCTTTGCTTTTCATATCTTGTTCTTTATTAATTGTAGCAACCTCATAATCAGTGACTACAGATGACTGTAAATTTACTGCTTCATCGGAAGGAAGCATCAGAACATCGGCAGCTCTAGGCAAGTCATCAGTTCCAGGTTCAGAAGAATCATGTGATTCGGGCTGCAGACTAAGGATTTCTGCCAAGACATCTTTCAGGGAACTCCAGTCACCATCTGAAATTTCACGATCATTAACAAGACAAGAATCAACCCAAGCTACATCTTCAGGTGAAAGTGCATCTCCATTCTTGTTAGACTCCAAAGAATCAACAAGAACAGAAGAAATGGAGCCCTCTACCATCTCATTATCACCAGCATTCATGGCTAAAGATATGAAGAAAACAAAGTCAGTAGACGCCAGGTTAATGCAGAACCACAAACACTGAAGAGATGGCGTTGAATCGATGGCCTAACATAGACCTACAAATTACATATTGTTCTAAGGAGGCCTACTGGGTGGCATTGCCCTTACACATTTATCTAATTAATGAGTGATTCCATAACAGTTAAAAATCAACATCCAGTCCACGAGAGGCAGAAAAACTTGTATCCTTTTTTAGTAATGATACGCATATTCTTCAAATGAAATCGACTTTTTCCAGAAATATAGCTACATGTTGAAAGAAACAGATGTCCTTGAAAGGCTACAACAAGAGGGAACTTTCTAATTTCGTTGTCCTACTGCAATCCATAGCAGCGGCAGCAATGCCTAACTACCAGCAGCTGTTTAATAGCGAAAACACTCACTGAAATCAACAGATCCACTTATATAACGGTGTTGTACCTTAACCATACCGATGCTAATCTTAACATCCCGTCAACAAATCCATGAAAAATCACTAGACAATCACAAGCATTGTCATTCAAACCATTTGGTTAATAGAAAACACCACAGTATGCATTTAAACAAAAGAAGAAACGATTAAAACGGTTGGTTGACGCTCTAGTTTGATCTTGGGACAGTTTGTGCACAGTCCAAGGAAATAGCACTCTTGAGTTTTCAAAATAATAGACAACAAATGCATCATAAAGAAATAGTTGCAATTAGGGTTAAATAATTCAAAGAAATTTTTTGAAAAATAGTTAAAGTTTCTAACAAACTAGAATGAAAATATTAACACAGTTACTAAACAATCTCAAAAATGAAAGTTAGTGGCTCTCAAAATATGAAGTAAAAATCCACAAGAAGTTCCGCTCGCAACAATAAAAACCTAACACTGATGGATGTTTAACACATGAAAGAGACACCAAAAGAGAGAAAGAGTATGTGAAACCTGCTGTTTCGAAGACAGAAACCCTGTTTGTTAGCTGATAAAACTTGCAATTCTGATCGGAGTTTTTGAAGGGTGGAGGAGAAGGAGGAGGGCAGCGAGGGATGCTGCAACGGCGATGCCGTGTCGTTTGGTTTACTGGTTTGGTAACAACTCGCGATGCTGGTTCAAGATAGCATTTGTGGACCGAATATCTTTCAGCCCACTACAAAATCCATCTGTTTAATTAGGCCGAGCCTCGAAACTCTTGACCCAGTTACGAACGTCTGGGCGCCGACGTTTGACCGCTGCCACGTGGGCCTTTCAAAAGCGTCATAATAAAAAAACAAAATCACCTTCAAGAATTGAGAAAATTAAAAATATAACAAAAGAGCACCTAAAAAAAAATTGACAAAAAAAAAATATTAGTCTTGAAAAAATATTAAAAAAACATATAAAATAATTATTACTTTCATTGCATAACTAATTAAAAAAATTATCTTAAAGAATAAAAAAAATCAACATTATAACAAAAGGGGAAGAGCAAAAATCAAATCAATGACAAAATTAAATACTATTAGCTCTTAGCAAATATTTGACATGAAAAAAAAATTCAAAAAATTACCAATACAAATTAAAATTTAAGGACTAAATAAAAAAATAGACAACCCCGACAGAAGAGAAAATAAAGAAAATAATTCTTACTTTTATTGCATAAATAATAATAAAAACATTAACCTTGAAGAATAAAAAAAACCTTGAAACTAAGATAAAAGAGTAAACAAATAAACTAAACGACAAAATAAAAATAAATATTATTAGCCTTTAAAAAAATAGAGTTTTTTAAAAGAAAAGGAGATATAATTTTTCAAACGCTAACACAAATTAAAATTGAAAGACTAGATAAAAAATACAACCCTAGCAAAAGAGAAAATAAAAAAGAATTCAAAACTAGAACAAAAAATATATACACATAAACATGAACAATAATATGGATTAATGCATAAATAGATAAATAACAATAAAGGAATTAAATTTCAATAGAACAATTAAAAGTATAAGGGTTAAAATAAAATAAAATATATGATTAATTTCAATCAAAAGATTAAATTGACAATAATCCAAATTTCTATGCCAAATGTATCGATTTAATATGATAATATTAAAATCAAATTTTAAAAATAATATATATTTTTAGGTTATCTACATTATAAATATGGTAGACAGGGAGCAAAACGGTTGGTATTATTTCGGCCAATAAATGAACTTTAATATTGTTAGGCTATCCATAAAATTAATGTATAACCGTTCATAAAAGCGGAACTTGCTGGACATCAGCCTGTCCATACAATACAGGTGTCAGTGTCTTTACCCTTTCTTCGCGTGATCTTGACCAATGGACATCAGTCCACGTGGCATATTCTTACTTTGGGAAACATGTCTATATGCTTTCGACGTGGATTTAGATTTAAAAAGTTCGAAGAGAGAAAATTCGTTACGAGGAGGCGGGGCCGGGTCATTTATATAAATGGCATGCCTAAAACTCAGTTAGAAAGGAAATTAATCTCGAAAGCTCATATAAAAATACAAAATAATTAAGGGCATATCTAGGAATGCCACAGTGAATAGCTGATTGTGTTTTTAAAGTATTTTTTTATTTTTAAAATAATATAAAAACTTTTTAAAAATTATTTAAAAAAAATACTTTAAAAATATAAAAGAAATAGGCTAAGTTCACAGCACTGAAAAAAAGCTATCCAAGGGTGGAATTAAATTTTTACATGCAGGAAGAATCGGCAAAAGAGTGCCAATATAAAGGGGTGTTTGTATTATATTTAAAAAATATAGTTGATTTTAAAAAAATTACTTTAAATTAATAAATTTTAGTATTTTTAAATCATTTTATATGCTGATATCAAAAATAATATTTGTACAATAAAAAAAATATTATTTCAATACATTTCTAAACTAGAAATATTTTTAAAAATAATCCCAACAAGTCTTTTATTTGATATAAAAAAAAAATATTCTTCAAGTTAATATAAATATCAACTGGCAAGGATTTTTTTAATTTTGAACGATTTGAAGGATTATTTTATTTATAATATTTGTTATATTCGTAAAGATTTAAGAACTTTTATAAAGCTGGCCACCAAGTGGGATTTATAGATAAATGAAATGTGAAAAACAAATGCAAGATGACGCAACTAATAAGAAATTGAAATTGTGATTTGATTTTTTCAGATCAATCAGAGCCGCAAAGGGTTTTACATCTCAAAATCATCTTCCTATCCTTCCTTTCTAAAAAGTCACAATGAGCTTTTTGTGATCCAATGTCTTAAATTCATGAACTAACAAAGCCTCTGCCCTCTTGCTTTAACCAAGATGAGAGACATTCTTCCTACTTTTAAACGCCAATAAACAATGGCTTCCGTTACTTTGATTGAGCCTTGTTTGTCTCAACTAAAATTGGGATTTGCTGCAAAATAAGCAAGCACGCCTACAAATGGTGCGTTGATGTAAGTCGTTGGCTCGGACTTTCTAAAATCATCTCGATTATCATCATACGAATCATCATGACTAGGTCCACCCACAATAGCCCCAGCAAGAACATTAGGGTTAGGGTTTGATGAGTTAAAGTAAATGGAACCTTCTTTGCAAGCTATAAAATCAGGGTGATCCTTAACCGACGGCAATGACGAGCCACGGTGATGGATCCGTTGAGGATAGTGATCACTGTATCCGACCATATAAGATAACCCCATAGGGTTATCCCCCAGAATGTAATCAACTTGCCTCTTCGCCTGTTGACGAAGCGATTGTGGGCCAACATTTACATTTCCACAGCTGACAGGTTGAGATGATCGCTCTAGGTAATTTGCATAAGCAAGTAGCAAGAACGAAATTGTCGTTGCGTGTTGCAGGTTGCTCCCTCCTGGCTTGTAGATGAGGCCACCAGGAGTGTATTCTATGTGAGAAGACGATGATTCAGGTATGAGGGTGCACATGAAGCTATCAGCTGATGCTTTGTATGATTGGAGAGAGTACATGTTTCCTTCTAGAACTTCCTATAACACAATAACTAAAATAATATCAAATTTCAATGACAAGCGACTGTTGGATTGTGGTTTAGTTATTTTTGAAAAAAAATAAAAATAAAAATATATTAAAATAATATTTTTTATTTTTTAAAAATTATTTTTAATATGAACACATTAAAATATCTAAAAACATATAAATTTAAAATAAAATAAAAATAATTAAAAAACATATATTTTTGAAAAACAGTGTAAACTCTTGTTCAATTTCCCACTGACCTTGGAGACAAGAACATTAAGGCCAGCATGTTTGTTGTCCCAGCCGAACTCGTTAATATTGTCATCAGCACCAAGGGTCTTGCCATTATTTTGCAAGTAACTAAGGTAAGTGTCATCAGAAGATGCCCTTCTAAGCCAGGCTGCTCCCCATAGCAACTCATCCTGATGAAACCAGACAAAATAGAACAAGATCAGGCTGAATTTATTGATTTAATAAATCCTTTATCCAAGGACCAAAATGCTTAAAATAGATCTTAGGAGACAAAAACATGGGAGCAAAGCTTAGTCTGCATTCCTGTAATGGAGAATAAAAAATAGGTTGTAGATAGCATACTGTTAATGAATCAAAGGGGTGCCTGCTTACTTGATAACCATCAAAATCACAATAGAAAGGGCATGCACCATCTCTGATATTGGAGTTGTCACTGTAAGCTCCCCTATAACTGTCAGCAAATTGGAAGGCCTTGATAGCATTTCTTAGCAATGTTTCTGCATAACCCGGGTCCGACGACCGAAATGCCATGGAAGAAGCTGCCAGAGCTGCCGCGGTCTCACCGGCAACATCAGATGCTGGATTTGGCGCGTCTACGGCATAAACAGTCCTGGGAGTATCCATGTCTTCCGGTCTTTCCCAACAATTATGGTCTCCATTTGGATCTCCCACCTATAAAATAGAAATATAGTACTAGTAAAACAGCCAAATCAAATTACTATGGTCAAAATAAAAATTAAACAGAATATAATTAATCAGTAGCATGGGCTTAATTAGTCATTAAAACTAGTGGTAATCACACGTCCTTAAAGAAGGCTAGCTAGGTTCCCATCTCCAAACAACATCCATCCATAAACATAAAGCATGACGGGGCCCATTTCTCGAACCATACAAGTCACGGACCTTTTACGGACAAAAGTAGTTATGTCATGCTTCATTACAGGCCCGCTGAAGGCAATTAAAATTGAAAAGGAACTGGTCCACTCCCTATACACTCAAGATTATCACAATATAAACCATATAGCAGGTGTCACTCAAGATTATCACAATATAAACCATATAGCAGGTGTCACTCAAGATTATCACAATATAAACCATGGCAGGTGTTGTAAGAATTTGTAATTGTTTATATAATATTTACTAAAAACTTATAAATGTTGTGAAATTAGTCGAGATGGGCGGGCAAAAAATGACGGGACAACAATGTTAATAATAATATGTATAAAAAAAAAACTACAATATATAAATGTTTCCATCTCGTAGTCTCAGCTTTTCATTGGGTTGTAGTTGGAAAAGGAAATTACATTGATTTGGCTACTGAAAAGATGAGCTGACACTCTGCAGTTAAATGATAGGGCAGCGAAGTCTATTTCGCCATAAATGGATGGTGTGGAGTTCTTACCATCAATTGAAGTGTGTCGTGTGTCTAAACAGTGAAAAAATATATTAAAGCAATTTCGATTAGCAATGGGTAACAAAATAAAAAAAAATCCAAGACAAGGGCGACCCTTGAGTAGATGGCTTAGTTGATTAAACAGCTTTAATTTACTTCCACACCATAGACTAGGATCCATGAACCTAGCCAGACCCCCATCAAAAAGTAACAGGCACACACTTCGAGGCAGCACAGGCAGTTGAAATCTCAATCTAGTTGGACCTAATATTTCACCAGGTGATGACTTGCGGTAGCCAGAAAGGCACTACAGAACAGCCTGTGGACTAGGCTTTGTCGCTTTGCACAATTTGGCCAAACTACCCTGATTTCTGCACTTACTTCTGGTTACTTCAACCAAGCCCCAACTAACTCTCACGCACACCCTCCACAAACCACCCCCGCCCCGTTCGAGAAAATTACAAGACCACCCCTCTAGCATTAAAAAGAGGAGAGGGGAGAGAAAACTACAGTGTGATGACACTTGTGACTTACCTGAACAAAAATCCGGTCAGGCTGGGAAACAGTCTTGAGCAGATAGTCAGTGGCCCAGCGAATGGCGACTAAGCTATTTCTCAATTCATTTGGAGGCATCGAGTCTCCGAATTCTATCACACTCCAAGACAGCATTGTAGTTGTAAATGCCATGGGGAAGCCAAACTTGACATTATCCCCGGCGTCATAGTAGCCGCCGGTCAAGTCTGTGTTATATGACCATCCATCACTTAGCCCTGAGTTAGCACGCCAGTTTACACGCTGGTCCTGAGGCAAATAGCCTGATCTTTGGCCCTCGAAGAAAAGAATGGATTTTGATAATGCCTCCTGGTACTCATGGTAGCTTGATTGAAACAACGATGGTTGAGTGAATAGTGCGGCGAGAAGAAGAAAGTAATGGATGGGGAGGAGGTTATTCATGGCGGTAGAGGTGGGTTTTGGTGCTGGTTGCCTGTAACAGTATATACAGGTGTTTTGGGATGTGGCCTGCGAGGTGTTCAGTTTTAAGGTTCTAGTTTGCTTTTATAGATTCAATGCTGCTTTCAGTCCTTTTGTTATCAATTTTATCTCATTTTGGTCCCTTTTGTTTTTCTTGTTACGGTGCCATCTCCTATCTCTAGAGATGGGAGTGCGTCATGTCTACATTTTCAAATAGTTTTATTTTTAATTTATTTAAGATATATTGAAATAAGTTTATTTTTATATCAACACTTGAAAAACATTTAATGTTTACATGCAAAATCAGTTTCAAATTTGCGATATCAAACCCTTTCTATACCTTTTATTAATTGAAAAACACTGAAAATCAAATAAATATTTTTTCATGTCAAACATATTTTTAAAATGCCTTTTTAAACGCATTCCAAACACCTCAAGGCCTGTGTTGATGGGATAGGTTGGTCTAAAGTTATGCTGGGTCATATGCTAGCCATTTTTCATTATTTTTATGATAAAAAATGTGTTTTTAAAAATAAATAATACATAAATACAAATAACTCAACCAGTGCACAAACATGTATTTATATAAATATATAACTTCATAAAATATAAATAAATCCCAGTTATTTTAGATTTTTCTAGAAAAATACCAAGATAAGCAAAAAAATAAAAAACATATTTTCGATCAGAATTATATTAGAGATTCAAACATAATAATATTAAGAGTATTTTTAGAAATGTAGTTGAAGTCATTTTTTTTTTTGGAAATATATTAAATAATTTTTTTTATTTTTTTACATTATCTTATGAAAATGATTTATATGTATAATTTAAAATAAAAAATAAAAATAATTTTTTTCATATACACTTACGACTGTGTTATTTTTTTTCTAGAACCTGACATCACCCGGTATCATTTGTGCATCTAACAGCCCAATTTAACATCGTCGTTGACGGAAGGATCAATTGATTGCAGCATAAAAGAGCAAGGGAATGTCATTGGGTTAAGTATAACCAGGGAGATCAAGCTCAGTCAGTATTGAGAGTAAAGGGACCGAGCACGCCATTAACCGGCGGATAGGGAGGTGATGTCACGAGAGAAGGGATGGGGGTGTAGCGGCGCCGACAGTGACTGGGACTGTCTGTTTGCCTCACATGCACACTCCAGTGTGAGGGCGTAATACGTGGACAAAATGAATACTGGTGGCTTTTTTTTTTTAATGTCATGGTCTCTGTAGTGATTAAGAAAGTGACAACGATATGAAGTGCATGGATTAATCTTCACTTTCAGTCAATGGGAAGTTGAGAACACTCTCGATTGTCGTGGTTAAGCAAGTGAAGGCTTTGGAACCTCGGAAATAATGGTCATTTGGAACTTAAGTTCCATCTTCATAAAATGTCCCATCTCACTTTTGCATCTAGAGTTCCATGCTCTCAAGTCGACACCGGTCTTTGTAAAATTAGAGGATATTCTTTAATATTAACTTAGATTGGGTGTTATATATATATATATATATATAAAAACAGAATATTCATGATAGCTTGCATACACCACAACTAATTTTTGGATCCATTAAATATCTTGTAAGTTCAGTGAGCAAGCAAGGTACCATGGGATGACAAATATACACGGAGAAGCTCAAACAAATCCCTTATACTGCTAAGCAAAGACCTCAAGCACAGGGTGTTTAAGTTTGATAATAACATAAATCATATCTTGAAATTTTATTTAATTGTTTAATATTTTGAGAGAGATGATTTATTGACGTAGCATTGAAACTTTGATGATCAATCGATCACGAATTTAAATTTTATTATTTTATTATATTTGATAAAAAATAAACACAAAATATTATGAGCTTATACAAGTTCCGAGCTAATAAAGCTTTTCACTCGAGAAAATATGTATAGAAATAATATAAATCACATAGTAAGGCCTTGTGTAATTACTTAAATTTTTAGTTAAAATGATTTTTTAACATGATAAAATAAGGCTATAATTAAAGTTTCCAGGTCTAGTTTTTTTTCTCGTTCGAACCATGGATTATAATTAATAAGGAAAGGGATAGATGATGGCAATTTATCTAATTCTTACCCATTTGACTAATTATGATCCTGGTTAGTGTACATGGATATTCTATGTGTATCCCTCCCTACTTATCATCCGTAAGATTGAATGCGGTGGCTCGTCTTTAATATGAAACCATTTTAATTAGGTTTTTTTAAAATCTATTTCTTAAAATGTTAATTGTATAAACTACAACAATCTCAAATAACACACGCTGCACGCGCTCGTGATGCCCACACTTGCTTGTGTGCACACGCGCAAGTCGAGGGAGATTGGAGATTGTGGTTGTGTGGACTGGAAGTAAAGTGTTGATTCGAGAGGGTTAAAAGTAATTTGATAGGCCGAAGATTCGGAGCCTGTTGAAAAGCAGAGGGACAAAGGGATTACAGGCCTTGTTTGGACTACCCAGATTCTTATCCCCTTGTCACGGGCTGCCAGGGGGGCGGCGTCTGAGCTGTGTGGTGTTTTGTTTCTCTCCTCTCGTTTCTCTCAAAATAAAACCAGTGCATTTTTTTATTGGAAAGGTAAATTGTGCCACAAAAAGCAGAGGAAAAAAAAAGATGACGTGGCATGTAACCTGAGAATAATTGGTTTTCACTGACGTGGCTCTGAAAAGACAAGGATTGAGAAAAAAATTGAAAGGCAAGGGGGTTGATCTAAGTTTCTGTAACAGTGACGTGGAATGTAAAATTAGTTAATTTCTTTTATTTTTTAACAATGAAAAGTATTTTTAGACTAATTTATGCATGAATGGAGAATAGTTTTCTTTTTAATTGCTTTTAATTTGACAGCCTCGTATCGAATGGATGCCTTTGAAAAATAAGTTTTTTTAAACATAACCTCAGCACTCGAATTATATAAAAAAAACTAGCATATTTCCATTAAAATAATCCCAAAGTAATCTAAGCATAACCCCCTTCAAATTTAATGCAACCGTACCCTCAAGTATATGAAACTTTTCCGGATCCATACATTTTGGTGTTTTCCCACTATTTTTGGAAAAAAAATCAAAACATATTTTAATTAATTTTATTAGTATTATTATATCATTTTCATAAATGTTAAAAATATTTTAAAAAAATAAAAAAAAATATTATTTTGATATATTTATAAACAAAAATAATATTAAAAATCACCTCAATCATATTATTAAATAGTCAATAATACATAAATGAAAACAAACAGGCCAATTTTCATCTAACCTGAAAATCCAAACCCCTGAAAAAGAAAATCATGAAGAGAAAAAGGAATTTATATTTCTTAAATAAATATACATGTATCATTATTTATTATATCCCCATTGAAAATTCAATTGATCACGAGAGAAAAATTAAATTCACGATGAACATCTTCGTCATATTAAAAAATAAAAGGATTATGAAAAGCACAAGTACTAGTCCTAGTCAATATTGACTCCTCACAATACTACCGAGGTGCCCTGTGTTTTGCATTAATTCAACACTCGAAATGATTTATATTCTAATACTAGTCAGTAAAATTTATCAATCAATCATCGCTTATTTAAAACGGTTGTTTTTTAAAAACATATTTTTACTATTTAAAAATATATTAAAACAATATATATTTAAAAAAAAATATTTTTGATATTATAAAGTTAAAATGATCTAAAAATATAAAGAAAAATCAATTGAAAATAAAAAATAAAATATACAAAACACAACTTTTTATTATTGATATAGGAGGATCTTTATTTAAAAATTATTTTTACATCATTTCATAAAAATAATCTATTTTTTTTTAATTTAAAATTAAAATAAATCATTTTTCTAGTTAACTAAGCAAAGCCTTGATTGCTTTGAAAATGTTCTTGATTTGATCTAAAAATATTTTTTTTAATTTAAATTAAAAATAAATCATTTTTAAAGTTAACTTCACTAAGCAAAGCCTTGATTGCTTTGAAAATGTCCTTGATTTGATCTACCGTTCGTTGCTTTGATATTGCTTTCTTTTCTCTAACTGTACTCGCTAACAGTTAGGCGGCTGCTTTGATGTCAGTGTAACCTTTTTGGTCCGAGGGAGGAGATGTTTTAGTGGAACTTTTGTGATGACTTCATCAAAATTCTTTCGGCACAGGCGACTACACTGCCAGCGGTAGAGGAAATCAATCAATCATCCATGAAAGAAAATTATATTTTCATCGTAACTTTATTGACGGACTAGCATGGTTTCCAGTTTACTGTTGCTGTAGTTTGATAATAACCACTCTTTGTTTTAAAAATATTTTATTTTTAATTTTTTGTTATAAATTAATTCTTTCTGATATATATTTTTAAATTATTTTAATATCAATAATAATTTTTTAAAATATAAAATAAATTATTTCAATGTATTTCACAACAAACAAATAAAACATTTAAAAATATAAACTTGACCATACTATAGATATGGCTATATCAACAAGGAAGAATTAATTATTTTCAGGGCACGTGGCTGTGTTATAATATTATTCACAAGATATGTTATCATGTGCACCTCTGCGAGCATGTTGATGTTATTATAATTCGCAAATCAATTTATCCGCTGCGCATCACTTGTCATCTTGACCTAACATGATTTAGGATATGATTTTCTTTTCTTTCTTCTCGTGTAATTTCCTGTAATTGGTTTTATTGCCCCACCTAATTTGAAATTGAATAAATATATAAAATAAGTCAAAAATAAAACCAACTAGAATCACGAGATAACTCCAGCCCAACCACCACACATTCTAGAATGTGTTTAATTATATAATAATGATTATTTTTTAAAATGTTTCTCGTTTGATAAATGTATTAAAATAATAATAATAATAATAATAATAATAATAAAAAGCAATGTAATTTCAAGGGCTCCAAATCCGTAACTTGCAACTGAAACGGCTGCCTTCATGAAGGAGCAATGCTTTCTTTCTTTCAGTGTATCCGTACAAGTAAAAGGCTTGAAGCAGGAGTTAAAGGAGTTTCGGACTCTGCAAAGCCACGAGAAAGAAATCACTTAGCTTGAGTAGCTGGTTCATCTTGCCCTCGCTTTACATGTCTGTTCTCTCGCTCTCTTGGTGTTATTTCTGTCTGGTTAGACGGCAACAATCCGGTTCTTACCGTGAAATACAAAACCCCAGCCCGTGATCTACAAACCAAAACTCGCTTCCTGATCGAGTTGATGCTTGCCATTGAGTTTTATATTTTTTTTTAAGAAATAAAAATATATATTAGTTTGGTATATTTCCAAATAGAAATACTTAAAGAATTTTATTTTTTATGCTGCTTTGTTTTCGGCTAGTCTTTCCACTGATATTGAATGATAGCATGAGTTGTAAAGTAAACCATGTGTTTGTAAGGTCAAAATCTTTTGTCCTAAGGAATCTCCAGGGGGTGTTTTTTTGGGAATGGTGTTTGGAAAATGTTTTTGGTTTTTTTTTTAAAATTATTTGTTTTTATATTTTTTATATTATTTTTACGTGTTAATGTTAAAAATATTTTTTTTTAAAAACCTATTCTAATATATTTATGAATAAAAACATAATTTTAAAAACAACATCATCCATGTTTACAAATAGACAATAAGTACTATATATATTTTGGTCAGTCTTTTCATGTGCAAATATCAAAAATAATTTTTTAAAAATAAAAAAATATTATTTTAATATATTCCTGAACGAAAAATATTTTTAAAATCAACATTAATTAAACTCCAAACAATCACTAAATTAGAGTTAATTTCAAGCATCATGTATCAAATATACATAGTATTATCCCAAAAATTGCCACGCTTGTGGAAAGGCTGGTCATCAGTGTTTGTTTAGAAATATTGTTAATTTTTTTAAAAAAATATATTAAAATAATATATTATTATTTTTTAAAAAATATTTTGATACTAACACATGATATGAAAATATTAATATTTTTAATTTAAAAAATATTTTTTTTTTAAATCTTTTTTAAAATACAATATTAATACCGAGTTATGCAACGACTGCTATAAGCCTATAACCAGGGTCGTATTGCAGCTGACTGTACACATGACAAAACAGGCAACGACTGTAGGAAAACTGGTCACCCAGCACGGGAGAGCCCCAGTGAGCCTATTTTTCAACCTTGGAAACGTTGCTGGGCATTGGGCTAGGCAGGCCCAAAATTAAACACGCTCGGAACTTCCAACAGTACGGACAAATGATCAGGGATTGCATGGGCCCCTTGATGTTTGTCCCGAAAGAAGGGCATCATGCCGACTTTCAACAGCAATCATCCTCTTAGCTCGCTTATTATGGATGGACTGGATCCTACAATCACCTGACAAGATAAGGCCCATTTGTATCAAGGGGCAAATCTGGCATTTCAAGGTATGCGTCTCTGGTCCAAAATCCAAGTCCGAGTCCAAATACAATTACTCCTCTCCGAGTTCTTCTCTGATTTTGGTAACTAACCAGGTGTTAACATTTTAGGGAAAAACCGACACGAATTTCACCTAAAAACTCAAAACCCTAAAAACTCTATTTTCTTCTTCAAGTTTTCTCATTTTTTTTTCAATCTCTTTCAAATGGAAATTGAAGAAGAAGAGAATTCAATAAATCTTTCTAGTAGCTCTATTAATCTCGAAAACGAATCTAATTTAACAACCACAATAACAACTTCTACAACAAACACCGAGACTGTTCTTGAGTTGCATGAGTCGCAACTCAGAGGTGCCGATACCGAATTACAACAACCACCACAATTTCAAACAGAAACAACGGTTCTCAATAGGAACGATGCGCAGGATTTTGGTTTAGGCGAGTCTCAATCAGTTTCTCCTCAGCCGCTGGAGGTCGAGGGAGGCGAAGGCGAGGAGGTTGCGGAGGCTGCAGGGGAGGGTGAAGAGGCACCGCAAGAGGAAGTTAAGAAAGAAGTGGAAAATAGAGATTTGGTTCCTAAAGAGGAAAGACACGAGGATGCGAATGCTGGAAACAATAAAATGGAGAAATTGGAGGGTGCTGCTGACGTGGAAGCAAAACTAGAGACATTCAGCCAGGAAGTAGAGACAGTGGAGGCGGAGGTAACTGAAGTGGAAGAGAAGTTGGAAGTGGCTGAGAATATGGGGAAGAAGGATGTTATGGAGGAGAAAAAGGAGGATGCTGGCGTGGTGGACAAGGTGGCATTGGATGATGTGGTGGAGGAAGCTGAAACAATAAGGGTGAAGGAAGAAAAGGAGGGGGAGGAGAAGACGGGAATATCTGGCGTGGGGGGTGAAGTGGAGGCGGACGAGCAGAAGGAAATTACTGACGTTGTGGAGGTAGGGAAAGTGGAGAAAACAGGAGTTGCTGATGTGGCAGGGGGGATGGAGGCCGTGGAGCTGATTGAAATGAATGAGATTGTGGAGGAAGAAAACGTAGAGAAGATGGAAGCTAACGAAGAGGAAAAGCAGCCAGCCCAGCAGGTTGAAATGACTGACATTGCAGAGGAAGCCAGGGAGGATGAGAAAAATGAAATGACTGACATTGCAGAGGAAGCCAGGGAGGATGAGAGAAATGAAATGACTGACATTGCAGAGGAAACCAGGGAGGATGAGAGAAATGAAATGACTGACATTGCAGAGGAAACCAGGGAGGATGAGAGAAATGAAATGGCTGACATTGAGGAAATGAAGGTGGCAGAGCAAATAGAAACTACCGGTGTGGCAGGAGGGAAAGAACAGGCTATTAATGAGGAAGGGGAAATGAAGGAGACAGAAATAATTGATTTGGCAGAGGAATGCGACAAGGAAGAGGATATGAAATTGGAGAATGTGGAGAAGGAGAATGAGAATGAGGCAGAGGATATGGATGAAATGGAAGGGGCTGAAGAGGAAGTCGAGGAAGTGGGTAAAAGTGGTGGTGGTGGGAAGAGGAAGCGGCAAAAGAATGCTAAAGCTCCCTCTAGAGCAACATCAAAGAAGAAGACGGAGGAGGATGTCTGTTTCATTTGCTTTGATGGAGGTGAACTTGTGCTATGTGATCGCAGGTGAAAAAATAAACGAACTTTTGATGAATTGCTTTATGTTTTTTGTAATTTTAGTTCGATGTTCATTGTTATGTTATGTTATGTTATGTTATGTTATCATGGTTTTAATGTATAATTGCTTGTGTAGGGGTTGTCCTAAAGCTTACCATCCTTCCTGTGTTAATCGAGACGAGGCTTTCTTTCGCTCTAAAGGTCGATGGAATTGTGGTAAGTTGTCTGTTATTTTTCTTTTTTATATTCCCCTTGCTGTTACCAATAATTAGTACTGTTTATTTGATTGAATTTATTTGAATTTGATTATCCATTATTGTTACTGTGTGGTGTTTTCTATTTTTGTTTCTGCTGTTCAGGAATATTATGACGTTGCTTTTGATTCTTTTGAATTGTAATTTGCTTTCATATTCTTTAGATGACTGCAAGGGCTGAGAGTAAATTTTGTAATGGTGATAGTAAGAAAGCGTATCTTTTCATGTACTTGGTGCAGGTGGTGTTTCTTTTTGCAAAAGATATTCCTATTTTCCTTCCTTGCAGCACTTAGAAAGAATAAAGCCACTTATAGTGACTAGTTTAAAGTACATCAAACTTTTCACAAACCATAACTTCTTTAATCCTTACAATTTTTCATCTTTCTTTTAATTGAAATTGTGCACAACAACAAAGCTTGTCAAAGCAGAATTGTGTGAAGGGACAGTAGTTTTTGCCCATCAAACTGCTTAAGTTTTGCAAGCTCATCAAGTTAGTTTAATGTGCATCATTTAACATGCTGTGTTTTCTCAAATGTTTAGGGCTTGTGAATTGTTGAAAAACCAAATCAATCGCTAGTATTTGCAATATCTGGGTTTGATTAGAATGGAAAAGTGCGGTGATTACTATAGGGGAAAGTGAAAACAAAAATTAATGTTTCAATCACAAGGTCAAAATATCAGGTCTCCAGGACAGCTAATGAACATTAAGGCAGTTGTGATGTTTCCATTGCCTTGTAAACTTATTTCTGTGAGTGGCTATATTATACATGTACTTCAACTCCATCCTTTTGGCCTCTTCATACAATTTTGGGTAAGTTTTCAAGTAACAATTGATGCTAACAGCAACATATTCTGTTTTTACAAGAGAGTATATTCCTTTTAAACTGGTTGAGATGGAAACAATTATATCGTCTTTGCAAAATGTTTTGCATCCCTTCAAACCATTTCATTTACAGAAAACTGTAAGCAACAAGGTGGTCAGTTGACTGGTCATTCATGGCAACCAACATATATAAGGGCTTGGATATGATTTAAATTTATTTTATCTGAAGCTATTATTTTTCATGATAGCGTGTTTGTAGCAGAATAAAGGAAAGTAATAGGATTTTACTAGCATGAGAATAAATTGTACAAGATCTTCTCATTCATGTAAAGGACACTTAGAAGAAGGGGAGTTAGAGGTGAGAGTTTAAACCAATTTATTATAGGGTATAGCAGCCGGAGTGTATTTTATCATTTTGAGCTTCAAGATTCCTGAGTGCTTTTATATCAAGAACCTTCCTTCCTGCAAGTACCTAGATGCCCTTTGTCTGACTTCTGATCTATGCGTGTTGAATCTTGTCAACTGCTAATTGTTGTATGCCATGTAAAATACAGTGATTTTCCTTTTTGTTTCTCATTCAGCGAGGTTACCTATTTCTATACACAAATTGGATGTAATAAGTTTAGTGTTTTGGGAAAAACACCTGAATTAGATAAATAGAGAACATACTTTTAGAGACTCTTAGTTTGTCTGAAAAGTACATTTTATGGGAAATAGGAAATTTAAGTTTTTGTTTTGGTAACTCATAATTGCATTCCAGGTCTTTAGTTTAACAGCAATTACCTCTGTTAAGTAGAATGACAGATCACATGCTATTTTAGCATTAGTGAAGATGATGGTTGACTGCTGTATGCTGCAATCATTGCAAATGCAGATGTGGCAAGCACATTGAAATGTCTTTAGTGTTTCTTGTATAAAATTTGTTGGTGGCTCTTTCACATATAGTATTACTGGTATGCTATTTGTTTGTTGTATGCTGCAATCATCACAAATGCAGATGTGAATATAGGGAAGCTATTATCTTCTTTCTAGATCTGTTACCATCTATACATTTTTTTTTCGCTGAATTTCTGCATATGAATTTATGTTAACTCGGCTCATTTGTTCTTTTATAATATAAGTTTTGTTACTCTGTTGAACTAGGCTGGCATCTATGTAGCAACTGTGAGAAGAATGCCTACTATATGTGCTATACATGTACCTTTTCACTGTGCAAGGGATGCATTAAAGATGCTGTCATCTTATGCGTACGAGGTAACAAAGGTTTCTGTGAGACGTGTATGAAAACTGTCATGTTAATTGAAAGGAACGAGCAGGGAAACATTGAAACGGTATGCCCAAATTTTTTTAATCTCCTCTGTTTTCTTTCTTCCTTGATAGTTTGGTATAATTGTCAAAGACTGTAAAGAATGACTATTTTCTCAATCTTTCATGTGCAGAAAAGGTGAATGGTTCTGAGAAAGAAATTTAGTTGCAAGTATTAAGTTGTTTGTTTGATGTGTTTTTAACAGCCCTCTGATAGTTGAAACATGATGATGCTTTAGAATGTTTCATATAATACTCTGCTAGGTGTTATTGTGCAGTTGATATCCTTGTTTAAATTTCAAATATATCAATTTTATGTTTTTCTTCCACTGTGTCCTGATACTCTAAATATCAACACATCCTTGGATGTGTAGATAAGCAAATATACTGGCTATATAAAAGTATTTGCTGCATATGAAACCTTATTACTTTGGCAGTTGTACCCATGATGGCTATTGCAAAATAAAAAATTAAAGATTTCAAACTATCACCATTTTGTTCCCTGCATTATGTCTGTCCTAACTTCTGGTGCTATTCTCTCATTTTCTTTGGGAGAGATTTAGGAAAAAAGATGTGAAATCTCTCTCACACGAAGATAAGATATTTAGGAAAGAGGTGAAGAAAAAAGTTCATTAAAGAATTGCTTCCCCCCAAAGTTTTTTCTTGAAAAGAATAAATACGTTTGTTATGTTTTGGAGGCAGTGTTTCTATTTTACATGTGATACATGTTTCAATCTAATCAGCCATTTGCTTTATAGTGTACTGTTTTCCACTTTTTAGTGGAGCATCCCTGTTCAACACATTCATAATTGCATAGATTTTGTTGGGGGTAATTTTCTCTTAGGTCAAGTGCCATCTAATGCATCCTCTTCATTTCACCCTCAACTTGATGCTTCACTAATATTTTTACCTTGTGTTGCATTTATATCAACGGGAGGGGAAAATTACTAACGCACCACCTTCTTAGAGGGGATTTTTTCTCCATAATACAAACAAAATCTTTTACCTTCTGAGGGTAAAGGGGATTTTGAATTTATTCTCTTTTCTCCTTAAAACTCCAATTTGGTGTTTTGGAGTTTTTTAATTGGCGGAGGCAATTGGGTGTTTCTCTTTCCTTCTCCCTTAAACTCTCCAACCCAAACACGGTGTTAGTTTGCGTCATTGTTTTTTCTTGTTTGTTGAAGTGTTTCGTATTTTTGTTTTATATAGTCATTCTCAGCTCTGCCTTGTGCTTGCACCTTTTTTCTTTTGCAGGGTCAAGTAGATTTTGACGACAAAAGTAGCTGGGAGTATCTCTTCAAGGATTATTGGACTGATTTAAAAGAGAGGCTATCTCTAACACCAGAAGAGCTTGCCCAGGCTAAAAATCCATGGAAAGGTTCTGATTCACATGCCGGGAAGCAGGAATTGGCTGATGAACTTTATGATGCACGTAATGGAGGATCAGGATCAGACAGTTCTGAAAATGCAGAAGTCACTACCTCTAAAAGAAGGAAGCCCAAAAAACGGCTGAAGTCTCGTGCAAAGGAGAGGGATTCACCAGGCTCATCATCATGGGTTGGAGGGGAATCTGCAGATGAAAGTGTTGAGTGGGCATCAAGGGAGCTTTTGGAGTTTGTTATGCACGTGAAGAATGGTGATAAATCTACTTGTTCTCAATTTGATGTGCAGGCTCTCCTGCTTGAATACATAAAAAGGAACAAACTCCGTGATCCTCGTCGCAAAAGTCAAATAATATGTGATTCTAGGCTTGAGAATTTGTTTGGGAAACCACGTGTGGGGCATTTTGAAATGTTAAAGCTTCTTGAATCTCATTTTCTTTTGAAAGATGATTCACAGGCAGATGATCTTCAAGGGAGTGTTGTTGATACTGAAGCTAATCAGTTGGAAACTGATGGGAACTCCGATGCTCTTATGAGGACAAGTAAGGATAAACGTCGTAAATCTCGTAAAAAGGGTGAGGGGAGAGGACTGCAATCTAATATTGATGACTATGCAGCCATCGATATGCACAATATTAATTTAATCTACTTGCGACGTAGTTTGCTTGAAGATCTAATTGAAGATAAAGAAGCTTTTTATGATAAAGTTGTTGGATCTTTTGTGAGAATAAGAATATCTGGTAGTGCACAAAAGCAAGATTTATATCGGCTCGTCCAAATTATAGGTGAATATATAGATAACTATCTGGCTTCTGCATGAATCTTGACCTGGGCCTGGAAGAAAAAATCATTTATGATTTAAATTTTTATATGATGCTGTGTGCAGGTACAAGCAAAGCTGCTGAGCCTTATAGAGTAGGCAAAAAGATGACTAACTTTATGCTGGAAATATTAAATTTAAACAAGACAGAGCTTGTATCGATCGATATAATCTCAAATCAAGAATTCACAGAGGTGATCAGTGTTAAATTTTTTATTTTGTGTTAATTTTGCCCTAGTGTGTTTATATGGCTTCACTGCAAGTGAAATTCTCAGCAGCCTCTGTTTGTAGTGAAGAATTGATGTGAATATTTGGGGTATTTCTTCTTTGAAACACCTGCCAATAATAATTGAAGTCACAAACATGTTTCTCTGGAGTCATATAACTGCCAAGGTCATTTTTTTATGTTTTATGTTTGCTTTTCTTTTTTGATATGCAATGTTGGTTTTGAGTGGCTCTTTTTTACTATTTTTTTTGTCCTGTTTATATATCAGCAGCATTGCATTTATTTATATGATTATCTCTACATTAAACTGGTTTTTCTTATATATTTTTAGGATGAGTGCAAGCGTCTGCGTCAGAGCATAAAATGTGGACTTATCAATCGGTTGACTGTTGTAAGCTCATTTCTTTTTATTCATCTTTTAAGTTTCTGCATTCACTTCGTCCTGAAAAGCTATTTGTTGCTTGTAGGGTGACATTCAGGAAAAGGCCATGGCAATCCAGGCGGTCAGAGTTCAGGATGTAAGTTTTTTATGTGATTTATTGTTGTAATACTTCACTTTTTCACTTGTGATCTTCCTTGCCTGTTTTGAATATGTTCAATTTTCATCATAAGTAAGTCGAACCAAAGTAAAATATTGACAGTAAGAAAAATGATTGACGACCAATTGAATAGTAGATGGTGCTGAGCTTCAAAGGAATGCATGATCAATTTGCTAACAATTTTGTATTCTCATTGCCTGTGTATTCTTCCTTTTTCGCATAAATTCCTTTATGGCTGAAAGAAAACTATAAGGTCCCGACTTGACAATAATTTTAAATAATATCTTTTTAGCCAATAGTGACCAACTCTCCCTCTTAAATGCTACCTTAAATAAAGTACTAAAATACTTGGCATTAAATGTCTTCTAATCAATGAGTCTGTTTTTCAATCCAACCGGTACACCTGGATCATATGATTAATATTTGTTTCCTTATAAAACATGGAATCTCCCTGGGTACTATATGATTTTAAACTTTCTGGGATTCATCTTGTTCGAGATAGAAATGGCATGGAACATTATATAACTGAACTTAATTAGATTGATTTTTTCTGTTGAATGTGGAATATTTTAGCTCGTTAATGATATCTATTACCTTTTCCTTTAATATCCCGTGTCCCCAACCTTTCTGGGATTTAAAACTTTCTGGGATTCATCTTGTTAGAGATAGAAATGGCATGGAAGATTATATAACTGAACTTAATTAGATGGATTTTTGTGTTTAATGTGGAATATTTTTGCTCATTAATGATATCTGTTACCTTTTCCTTTAATATCACGTGTCCCCAAACTCCAGCTGAACACCGTGGTTTGTCAAAGCAACTTTATTCTTCACGGAGCATATGCTTAACTCTTCAAGTAAATATTATATGGATTGTTTTCTATTACTTCTGATGTGGACTCAATTATTTAGCCAAGCGTTTCTTGTACCCAATCATATATGTGTCTTAGTTTATTTAATGCTCTTTTCATTCTTATGCTGTGTTTATGTGATAATTACATTACAAGTTTTTTTTTCTTTGATGGTTAATGCTCTTTTTTCTGATGCAGTTGTTGGAAGCAGAGATAACACGTTTCAGTCATCTCTGTGATCGAGCTAGTGATATGGGACACAGAAAGGAATATCCTTTGCTTTTGAAATTTTATCAGCAATTATTTCATTTGTCCTGTTTTACAATCAGAACATATGATGTAAGGTGTGGGTGTTCTCTGACTTCTGGAGCCTCATGCTGGATGCTTTTATAGCTGCTAAGTTATTGGGTATTCTAAATCTATTTGTGATTTAGCGTAACAATTCCTCGACTCTTGCAAACTGAATGAGATTAAGGTGCTGCATGGTAAAAGCTCTTGAACTTAAACTGAAAAGCTGAAAGTTTACATGATCTCTATTTTCCCGTGAGCTGAAATTAAGGTGCTGCATGGTAAAAGCTCTTGAACTTAAACTGAAAAGCTGAAAGTTTATTGGATATTCTAAATCACCATACTTCACCTGTGAGCTGCAACCAGTTATATTTCTCTTTCTGGTTGGGTTGCAGGATTTGAATGTATTTTTTGAGTTAAAATAATGGATATCTATACGGACATCATGCTCAATCCTTTTCACATTGCTCCCCACCTTTTTCTTTCAAGAGAGAAGGTAGCAATTATTATGTAATCAAAAACCCCCATCTGCTGGATTTGGCCTTTTTCTCATCTCAGTTATATTAGCATGATCTTTTTCATGAGCCTGAGGTGAACATCCCAACAATAGTTTATCTTTTTTTAAAAAAACAATAATCTGTGAACTCGTTTCATATGATAGTGACTAGTAGGTTTGTTTGAAAGTTCTATACATGATTGTTGTGCAGACAAAACTTGTAATTATTGTGAAGGTTGCTTTATATGTATAATGCATTATCATCCCCTCATCCATGTGCGCAATATCGGTTTATTCGCATGAAACAAGCATGTAAGGTGTAATTGCATACAAATGGTTATTGATGATCTGTTAAGAAGTTTAAAAATTGTTTCCTGGTAGCTTATCAAGCAAGTTAAATAACTCCTCTTTAAAGCAGAAAGGAGAATGTGTTATTTTGATATGGGGTTGGATATAAGCATGCTCATCCATAGAAAAGAAGGGAAACTTGATCAAGTAGAAGGCTAGAACACCTTTATTCTATTATGTCACAATCATTATATTTTTGGAAATGTGATAGTTAAGTAGTCCTTGACATCTGTTCACGCTTAGAGAATGTGTAGAGAAGTTGCAGCTTCTAAAGGCGCCCGAGGAGCGCCAGCGCAGATTGGAAGAAATTCCAGAAATACATGCTGATCCAAATATGGATCCAAGTCATGAGTCTGATGAAGATGAAGGTGAAACAGAAGATAAGAGACAAGGTTGTTTCCCTTTTTTGCATGCATTTCGAATCTATCCTTCTAACTTGTACTGATTATATGTTCATTTATGAGATACATTTTGGTGTTGCAGGAAACTCTCTCAGACCTAGAGGCAGTGGCTTTAGCAGGAGAGGGAGGGAGCAGATTTCCCCCCGAAAAGGAGGTTTTGCCTCAAATGATACCTGGGGTGGATCAAGGAGTTACTCAAGCATGAATCGGGAGCCAAGCAGAAGCATGACTGATAAAGGTTTCTCAAACGAAGGGGATGATTTTGGAGCTGGTGAGGCTGTGAATGAAAATTTGTGGGGTCAGGGAAGAGAAAAGCCACCACAGCAGTCCCAGAGTTGGGAAATGCTGAAAACTACTTCAAATGCATCACAGGCTAGGAATTCTACCCTAATATCAGAATCTGTTCCTAGGGTTGCACCTGAGATTTCACCAGCAACTCCCTCTACAGTGGTCACACAATCTACTGCTAAAGTGAATGAAGTGGAAAAAATATGGCACTATAAGGATCCATCAGGAAAAAATCAAGGGCCATTTTCCATGGTTCAGCTGCGGAAATGGAGTAATACTGGATATTTCCCTGCTGATTTGAGGATATGGAGAAATACTGAGACAAAAGATGACTCCATACTTTTGACTGGTGCACTGGCTGGAAGTTTCCAGGGTGATCCTCCAGCAGTAGACAATAGTTTCCCGAAGACTCAATTGATTCAGAGTCCACAAATTGCTCAAGCTGCACCAGCTCCAGTTGAGGTCCCCAAGTACTCTACAGATAGGTGGAATTCTGGGACAAACCTCCCTTCTCCTACTCCAGGACAAACTGCCACAAGCTTGACAAAGGGGCAAGTGTTTGAAAGTCAATGGACTCCAACTCAATCTCAACCTGTGGATTCTGTCCTAAGAGCCAACCAATCCTCAGGAGACAATGTAGAACTGCAACATGCTACTGTTATCTCTGGGACTCCAAAAATGTCTCATGGACTGAGCCCGGTGACTAAGCTAGAAACAGTCATGCTTCCGAGTTCTTCAAATGCCCCTCAAATGCATTCTCAATCAATGTTGACAGGTGGATCACCCAGGGCACTGGTTAATTCCCATCTGCATTTAGCACCTGATACCACTGGAGCTTCGGTTAATGCAGCTGTTGATATAAGAAGTCTCCAAAACCTGGTTCATCCAGTGACTAGTGGTAACTCTCTTGTTGGTACACATGGATGGGGTGCTGGTTCACTTTCAAGGCCAGAAATGAATGCCTCTCATGCTGCAGTAACTGGGACCGGATCTCAAGCATGGGAAAGTACCCAATCCCATAACCCAGAGGCAAATAATCTAGTTTCTATGCCTTCACAGCCTAGTACCTATGGTAACTGGAGCAATGCGCCCGCATCTGTCCAGAACCCCGCTTCATTTTTTACCACAGGAAATCCAAGAGGGGTTTCCCCTGTCCCAGGCACTGGTACCAATCCTTGGAGAGCTCCTGTTCCAGGACTGTCAAACATTCAACCTTCTGCTCCATCCAGCGTGGCATGGGGCATGGGTATTACAGAGAACCAAATTGCTACTCCAATGCAAGGGTCTGAAAACCAAAATGCTGGTAGCGGGCCAATTCCAGGAAATCAAAACATGGGCTGGGGAGTATCCTTACCTGCAAATTCAAATCAGGGTTGGGCTGCACCTGGTCAGGTCCCAGCAACTGGAAATGTGAATCCTGTTTGGGTCGCTCCTGTCCAGGGACAAGCGCCCGGAAATGCAAATCCTGGTTGGGGGGGTGCTCCTGTTCAGGGACAAGCACCCGGAAATGCAAATCCTGGTTGGGGGGGTGCTCCTGGTCAGGGACAAGCACCTGGAAATGCATTTTCAGGTTGGGGACCATCTGGTCCTGGGTCTGCACCATCAAATGCAAACCCCGCTTGGGTTCCACCTGGTCAAGGACCACCACCTCCTGGGAATGCAAATACAAATTGGCCAGCGCCTACTGGGAATGCAGGCACGTGGGGAAGTGACATGAATCAAATTGGAGATAGATTTTCAAGCCCCAGAGAAAGAGGTTCTCACGGTGGAGATTCTGGTCATGGTGGAGGCAAACCATGGAATAGGCAGTCATCATTTCGCGGAAATGGAGACTCTCCCAGACCTTCATTTAAAGGGCACAGAGTGTGCAAATACCATGAAAATGGGCATTGCAAAAAGGGAGCTTCATGTGATTATTTGCATACCTGAGAGCTTTAGGAATTTTGGGCAGCGTAGATTAGTTAATCTCTGTACATTAATTTTATTTGATAGAAGTTTGTTTTTATAATAATCATCATTCGATGCTTTATAGTGGTACAAACCGTTTGCATTAGCTCGATAGTTTCCCATCCTTGGATTTTCTATGTAGGCTCATGGCTGCATGTCCTCTCATTTTCTTCTTGTGTTCGGTTAGGTTATTGGTTGAGTGACACTCTCTATCCCCTTCTTTTTAGTTATGGGTGACATGCCCTATGATTATTACCTGATTGTGATGTTTTTATTTATTTATTTATTTATGTCAATAAATGATATTATCAATTTATCCCTGGGATTCGCACTCCTAAATCTCGCGAAAGTTTACTTACTAATTATTGCTTGTTCTACCACTCGGTTCATGAAAAAATAAAAATATTAAGGTATTGTTAATATATTTTTTAGAAAAAAAATAAATTAAATTTATCGAGGCTGAGTTGAAATGTGATGATTGATTTTGCAAGTTTAAATATAACTTGAATGTTATATATAAAAAAGTAGTTTTGCTAAAAATAAATTAAGATTATTGTTTTTTAAATATTGAGGTTATAATATATTGAATTTATTTAGATTTATTAAGATCGATTTGAATTCATTTTGATTTAATCAATTAAATTTTTTAATTCTTTAACCTAGGTTATGAGACTATGAGAGCATTATAGAAAATAAAAAAAAATAAAAAAATCATTAAGTTCAATTTTCAACCACTCTAATATTAAATGATAGAAATTGACAACAAAACTCAATTAAAAGAATGAGTCGAGTCATCTCGAGTTAGCATACAAAAACTTGATCATGAGACAGATAACCTTGCTTTATTTATTTTGAAACAAATTATGAAACTTGATTCTCAATTAATACAATGTTGATCAATGAAATTAAATAAAAACTCAATTAAAAAAAACCCACCTAAATCTACTTTGAATTAACTGACAAAACCTCACAAAAATAAAAATAAAAATAAATTATGAATTATAATTCCTGATAAATCTGATATTAAATTATAAAATGAAAAGAAAAAAAGATAAAAAAAAAAATGAGTTAATTGGACTAACCTGTGACTTGGTTCATATTGTGATAACCCCAAGAA
The DNA here is from genome assembly GCA_015731905.1 of Salix dunnii. Lineage (NCBI taxonomy): Eukaryota > Viridiplantae > Streptophyta > Magnoliopsida > Malpighiales > Salicaceae > Salix > Salix dunnii. The sequence goes on along the minus strand of CM027667.1, from coordinate 8,415,887 downwards.
AGCAAATAAAAAAAATATGAATTACAAATTCGTCAACTCAATGGTAAAAGCCTAAAAGGTTTCCTGCTATCTAAAAATGTTTTCTTGATGTTATTTTTATTTTTTATAAATTTATTATACACATTAAAAAATATTTTTTTTTATTTTTTTAAATATTTTTAATATCAATATATTAAAAAATACAAAAAAAATTAATAAAAGATAAAATAAAGGTTTAACCTTAATTTTCAAGTACAGTTTATTATTGCGTTTTAAATTTTCTTTTAAAAAAATTGAATATTTTTTTATTTTATATTAAATTTTTAATATTTTTAAATTATTTTTATATATTGATATTAAAAATAATTTTTTAAAAATAAAAAATATATAATTTTAATATATTTCTATATAAAAAAAATCAAATTAACCTAAATAACCTAAATCAGACTCTCTATAATCAACACGTTGAGAATTTCAAAACCGGCTGGTGAAGGAAAGCCATTAAAAAAAAAAAAAAAGGAAAGTAGGAAACAAAAAAAGCATCACGCAAGCACAGAAAGCGTTCTAAACAGGCCAGCGACCAACACTCAAACATAAACAAATTCCTCTTTTCTTTTCACCCAAACAATAACGTCATCAAATCCCCGCCTCCCTCTCCCTAGATTTTTCATTTCACGAATTAACTCTTCTTGGATTAAAAAAAATGCACAAGCTTTAATCCCTTTTTGTACTGATTAGTTTAGCCCACTTTTTTTCCCAACAGAAATTCTGATGGCTCTTTGCAGTCGAGTGGTTAAATCAGGCGTTGATTCTGCTATTTTCTTTACAAAGTCTCGATCGATTAACACATCATCTTTGAGTTCGTTGTGTAACAGATTTGATTGCCGGAATATTTCGCAGCTCGCTAAACCTAACAACAACAAACGCGCATTTCTCGTTGATACTTTAGCACTGGTAAAATTGCTCCAGTTTCTATTTCTATTCCGAAGCTCCTTTCCAATCAAGTGTGAAAATAACTGGGTTTCTTTCTCTCTTGAAGGTGAGAGGATTGGAAGCGCAAGGCGTGCCGTCGAAGCAAGCGGAGGCGATTACAGCTGCGATTACTGAGGTGTTGAATGATAGTTTGGAGAATGTTGCTCATTCTTTTGTTTCTAAGGCAGAAATGCAGAAGGTATTATTATTTTTTCCGGCTTAGACTTGACCTTCCTGCGCTAAAAAAAGCTGTTCTTTTTTTCGGGAATATTTTTTTTGATGTTTGCTTTATTTTTGGAAATTTGTAGAGTGAAATGATTCAAGACTCAAATCTGTCCAAGTTTAAGTCTGAAGTACAGAGTTCTCAGGTACTGTGAATTTGATTGATTTCTATCACGTATAATTGTCTGTTTTCCAGGATTATGTATTATTGTATTTTTAGGGTTTAGGATGCTATTGGAGTGTCAATTCTTTTATCCATTTACCTGTGAAATATAGTTATCTTTAATGGATTCCTGGACTTAATTATAGCTCTCTTTAATGCAAGATAGTTTTCTGTTACGCAAACCCTAGTGTTTGCTGTGTTGATTCTTTCTGAAGAACTATCCATAATGCAGGAGCATCATTTTTCTTTGCTGCAACGTGAGACTGAAAAATTACGAGGTGACATAGAGAAAATGCGCAATGAATTGAAGTATGTGTTAGCAGTTGTTTCTGCCAGATACATGAGTTTTTTTTATGTTTTTGATGCTTATGTTTAAGAATTATCACTCTTTACAGGTATGAAATTGATAAAGTAACTGCTGGACAGCGTTTGGATTTGAATCTTGAAAGAGGGTAAGAAAAATCAATTTTGCTACTAATTTACCCAACCAGTAATGGAGCCAAAATGTGCAGTCTGTGGGTCAATAATGTGAATCCATAAAGTAAAATTGGCACTCCACTTGTTTAAATCTTAGTTCATTACTCAATTTTCAACTGCAAGAACCCAAATATGGAGTTTATGTTGTTAGGCTATTTGAACAAGGTCCTTTCTACAATTCTTCTTTGAATGGTAAGAGTCTAGTTAGATCCATACAACAGGAGAGTGAGAGACAGAAAACATTGAACTTCAATGTCTGTTCACACACACACACACACAATTCAAAATAAAAGTTGAAGACCTGTAATAAAGCGTAATTTATATTATGCTGATTAAAGGTGTCGCCTTGTGTAAGGAAAATATTCACTCTTCCCTCTGTGTTCGTTATCATTCCTACTTGTTATCCTTGGAGATGTCATTTTGATACTTTAGCATTTCATTTGCTTCATATTGTATGTTTTATTTAAGTGCAGACGCATACGTGACGAGTTGGCAAATCAGAATGCAGAAACCTCCAATCTCACAAACAAGCTTGATAGAGTGAGCATAATGCTTTTTTAAGTGAAGATAATGTTTGCTTTCCAGCTGCTTTTTGAGCAATGACATACAGAGTTGATTCAATTCAAAATATTTGATTTTGTTTTCAGGAAATTCATGCCTTGAGAGCACACCTGGAAGCAGCAAAATACGATGTGATTAAATACTGCATAGGTACCCTCGTCTCCATATGTGCAGTTGGTATTGCAACAGTCCGGATCTTGTTGTAGTGCATAGCAAAACTTTGACTAAAATTATCAATTTCCATTTTTTGTCATGGAAAAGCTATCATCATGACTAAATCTAATCCAACAATAGAATTGTTTGGTAGCCATTTCTTGTATTAAAAACAGGGAAACCTAGTTGGTTAGAACAATTATTGATTTTCCCGTGGGGATTCTGCTAGGCTTTGTGTTGCACAACCTTTAGTTTTAATGCCATATAAAAAACCGAAAAAAGATGGCAATGATCTGATTTACTTTAGAAAGTCACCTCTATTTTTCAACATATGAATGGGATGCCATTTCATGAAATTTGTACAATGATGTTGTCTTGCCTGAAGCACTTGGGTGCCAGTGTAATAACACTAATTTTGTGAAGACTGTGTGTTATATAGTTTCTAGAAGTCGGTAGTTGCCTTTATGGATTAATCCACATGCATGGAAGAAAACATGAAACGATTTTATTTTTTCATGAACTTTTCTCGTAGTGTAATGACAAACAGTTGGAAATTCCTAGTTTTTCACTTAGGTGGATCTGCTGTTTTAGGATGACTATTTCTACATACAAAATACCTCATGCCTTGAACTGTATGTTCACGTGGTGGGGGATCTATTTCTATGGACCTTTTAGCAACTAGTGGCCAGTGGCCTGAGGCCAAGTTTCATGCCTTAAACCGTTTTCTAGTATATTTATAAGCTGTTTATCCAATATCATCTTGTGATATCATTCTCTAAACCCAGCAAAGCATTGCATGAAACTTGCATCAATAATCTATTATCACCACATGCTCTCTATAACAAACCTTATCATTGACAAACACATTTTTCAATTTTTAACGAAATTACATGATTTCAAAATGCATATTTGTTTATTTTTCGCCTCTGGCAGAATATCGTTTGAGGCTGATCTTAAGTTTTTATATGCGAATGATTGTTATTCCACTCCTTTTGTCGTCCCGAAACATCTGTGAGCTGTGATGGGCATGCCACATGGCGGAATTTTTTTAATTGGGCTTTCTTGTGCATCTATATGAACCTTTCAATGAAGAAAGGAGATTTGATCGGTGGGCTTGCGAATTACGAATGTGATGGTGGTGGATTAATTGAGAACCGAGAGAGAGAGAAGAACAAGAACCGGTTGTACAGATCTCGAACGAAACCAGATTTATAAATATTGTAGCAAACCTTTAGAGGTGCTGACAGATCTCCACTGTGCTCTATGCTTCTCAGGGACAAAATAAAGCAGGACTCCTTGTTTAGGCCTTTAGATATTGTGGATTCCAACCATTCATTACGAAAAAATCTTGTGCATAAACCCTGTTAACTGAGTTCAGACACAACCAGTGGGGTTCTGTAGGTTTGAAGGTGGAGTCGCACTCAAAGTGAAATCTTAAATTCCATTTCAATTTCAAATCACAGCTCGAGAAGAAGCCTTCATTTCTCAAAACCTTGCCGGTTGTTTGGAATCAATTCTCTAACAATTAAACTTAATTATAATATTTAATTTAAATTTAATTGATAAATAAGTTGAATTTATTTGTTTTTTAAAATAAAATTCAAATGTATTACTCTTAATACATTAATCTCATTTATTTTTAAAAAAGGCTAGATTAATATTTTAGAAAAAATAGTTTTAATATTAAATCTCCCTTCTTTATAGCTGTAAATTAGTTAGGTTGACATTGATTTATTTTTAAAGATTTAAATTCAATTCTTAACACTTGGAATATTCAAAACATGCTATAAATTTAGATGACACAATAAACAACATGATTTTATTAATGAAGTAGAAGAACATTAAGGAAATAATTAACCATTATCCACTTCCATTTAGACAAATAAAGAAAGCACTTCTCTTAAAAGGGATTCTTCTTGAAACAACGGCATAAGAGTAGACACCACCATTCTCCCCTTCCTTCCCTTTCAAAAGGGACAATTCAACCTGTAAGTTGGCACAGCGACAAGTCGAACAGCCCTCGGTGCAGTGAGTCCAAACACGTCGTTCATGTCAAGCTCAGCCGGCTTCATTCCATGGGGCAGCTCCCAGTTAAAACAATGAAGCAAATGTGCCACAGCTAACTCTAATGCATACAAACCGAGTTGCATGCCGGGGCAAGACCTTCGACCCGACCCAAATGGAAGAAACTCAAAATCCATCCCTTTAAAATCCGGCGCCTTCCCATCTAAAAACCTGCTAGGGTTAAACTTATCTGGGTCTTCCCAGGCGTCCGGGTCACGCCCGATAGCCCATGCATTGATCATGACACGTGATCTTGCTGGCATTCTATACCCTTTAAGGACAGTATCCTCAGCTGTTTCGTGGAGGAGGAGAGGAATCGGAGGGTGGAGACGTAGGGTCTCTTTCATTGCACATTTGAGAAAGATAAGTTTTTCAAGGTCTGATTCATGGACGGTCCGGTTCAAGCCAACCACGTCTATGAGTTCTTGTTGGACTTTCTTGAGATCTTCTGGACTCTTCATCAACTCTGCGATTGCCCATTCTATTGCGGATGCCACAGTTTCAGTTCCACCAAACATGACATCCTGTAAAGGCACAAACGTTTATTTATAAAAAGAATTATTCTAATAGATTGTTTTAATTTTAATTAAAAAGAATTATTCGAATTTTAGTTTAGTTAAGTATGTCATAATTCAAATTTGAATAATTTTATATGAAGTTTGACTAAAATAAAAACTAAGAACACATAAATCAAACTATCTAGTCGAAAATCACAAGAAATCATAAAAATGTACTAATCTCTTTGAACAGATGTTTCAAAAGTAACTCAAGATCCCTTTTAAATAAAAAAAAGATTAATAATTTGGAAATTTTGATGTGATTTTATTATTTTGATATTTATAATATTTATTTTATCGCTTATCTTAAAACATTTTTTAGTATTAGTAGTCAAAACAAAGCATTACTTATGTTTGGTATTTTTTTTTTAAAATTAAGAGGTGGGGTAGAATTACTTGTTAGTGCTTAAATACATTATGATATAAGCATCTTGCCAGGGTAAAATACTTTATATAAAGTTTTTAAGAGTCTTAGTATACAACTTTATATATATAATAAAGATTAAATATTTACCATAAATGCATAATCTTTTATATAAAATTCCTACCATTATGGCCTGAGTTCAAATTCACATGCATATTTAGGCCTTGTATTCAATTTTTTTTTTTTAAAAAATAACCTTTTATTTTAAATTAAAAAAAATAATGTTTATAAATTATTTTTTTGTGTTGATATCAAAAATAATTTTTAAAAATTAAACAAACATATTATTTTAATACATTTCAAACATAAACACACACACACACACACACACACACACACACACACATGTATATATGTTCAAACATAAACAAACATATTATTCTAAACAAAAACCATTTTAAAAAATTATCTCAACTACACTAACAAACATAAACTTAAGTAATTCCAGGTGTCTACAATATTATTTTACACACACACACACACACACACACACACATATGTTCAATAGCATATTCTTTGTCCCGAATTTCGGTTTTAATTTTAAAAATGTGAGAGTATAATGAGAGAATCACAATTCAACTACCATTAAAAACTAGCCATTTGCTCACACGAACGCGAGTAATTTTTCAAAAAAATCTTTAACGGGTAAGATTGAAAGTTAAAAATGAGGTCATGAGTAGGAGTGTACTTCTTGTAATTAAGGAGAGACAGGAAAGTTATGAGACAGGTGATACACGTGTATGCATGCATGCATGCTAATCTAGCTTCCTCTGATTTTAAATTTTATGTCTTCGATCACGAAAAATAGATAAGAGAATATGATAGAGTAAAATGATTCTTTACCATAATGAGAGCTTTGATGTGATCTTTGTTGAACTTGACGGTGGACTTTGATTCATCAAAATCATTTTTTGAAGCATTTTCACTGTAAAAAGCCAGCAGTTCATCAACCATATCTGAGTCTACCTCTTCATTTTCATCCATGGTTTTGCTGTTGTTTTTCTTTGCTATATGCTCATCGATAATTGTATCAATGAACCCATCGAGAGAATTTCTAGCCTTAGCTAGCCTCTTATTGAAATCTCGTGCATTAACCCAGCTCAACCAAGGGAAGAAATCAGCAACATTAAAAGCTCCAAAAAGCTTTGAAAATTCTTGCAAAATTTCCATGAACTCTTCTTGCCCTTCATTTGAAGATGACCCGAAAGCGGCCTTATACGTTATGCTCCTTGTTAATGCAAACACTAGCTCACCAATATTAACCGGTTCACCAGTTTTTTCCATTACTTCTCTAACAGTAAATACCACTTCATCTCTCACGGAGGCCCAAGATTCAGCCCTTCTTCGGCTAAAGAGCTTCATGACGCAGATTTTTCTCGTTTGACGCCAAAACGGACCGTAATTGGCAAAGGCCATATCTGCTCTATCATAAGTCAAGTAGACAATTGCAACATTTGCAGGCCTATTTGCAAAGACAGCATCTTGGGTTTGAAGGACTTCTCGAGCTATTTCTGGTGTTGACACAGCCACGACATGGAGCCATCCCATTTGGAGGTGACATAGCCCGCCATATCGTTTAGAGAGCCTGGCTAAGCCACGGTGGGTCAGGTGGTCAACCATACCCAAATTGCCAATAATTGGATACCCTTCTGGTCCAGGAGGGTACGGGAGCCCTTTACGAAATGGAAACCATAAAATTATGGAGACAATTAAGGAGGCTAAGACGAAGAGCATGGGTGAAGATTGGAGAGATTGGAGCAAAAGAGAAACCATGACTGCGTGGGGGTGTTTGGCACAAATTGTTGGGGCTGCATTTATATTAATTACTGGTATCTATAAAGGGCAGTTTTTAGGGTATCTCTTTAGGGAAATTGCTTATATGAGCACGTACCAGCTTCACGGTACGTGGTGGAATTCCATGGCTACATTTGGAGATTCACTTGATTTTCCAGATTTGATTTGCTATTGTCACCGGTGCACCACTTGGCTCCATGTCTGTCCTGTGTTTTTTCAGCCCAAGTGCAGTCCTCGTCACAAGGGTGCGTTTGGCTATCAAATAAAACTGGATGGGATAAACTTTTCCCACTATAGGAAGTGGAACAATAATCAGATTAAAAAAAACTTCTCCTGCTTGCTTAGTATCAAATGAAATCTATGGCATTTGTGGCCCGAGGATTCGACACCTGGTCGGCATAACCTGTTGAACAGGCCGAAGAAAAGTGATAGACCTGGCGAACGTTCTGTGCTCGATTTATTATGTGTGTTTTGTTTCAGAATAATGTTTGACCCAAACAATGCTCCTCACTTAGATTACTTGCCCTGAACGGGGAGGCAGCGATACCTGTGAGATAAATGTCAGCAGGCAACAATTGTGAAAAGAAGGAAAGAAAACCTCAACCACTAGATTTATATTTATGGGATATAACATAAGATTGTAGCATTGAATGCTTAATTGTATTTGAAGATAATCTCGAAATCACTTCTTACATGAAGTTTCAACCATTAGATTTATAGGATTTAACATAGGATTGTAGCATCGAATGTACGAGATGATTTGGAACATGATTCTGAGAAAAATACTGGGCAATGTTAATTAGCTTTACTCAAATTGATGGTTATGGTAGAGTAGACTTTTCATTTCTGATTGAAATATATGCATGGCGTAAGAAGATATAAAACGTTGGGTGTATGAGATTCCTTGGAGAGATCCACTTGTTTAATATATGATATTCTAACTTGATGTGTTGGATTTTCTCAAGATTGGATTCATAAAATCTCTCAATCTGATTCACTTATTCAATGTACGAGGTACTCATTTAATGTCCAAGATTTGTTTTTGAAAAAGGTGGATTGATTTAATATCGCCGATGAATTTATGGAAATTCCTTACAGGATCCGTTTTCCAATATATGAGATGATAATTGTGTACAACTGTATACGGGTTTTTAAATAGCGTGATGTGCTTATGATATTTACAATGAATTTTCAAATCATGATATATATTTTTTTATAAGAATTCTGGATAATTGAGATTTTATTTATTTATCTAAATTTATAAAATATTTTTTCAAGAGATAAAATTTTCTTGTATATATATATATATAAAAAAGACTAGTTTCATTAACATATGTTGAAAAAATTGTATTGTGCATGCTTTCTTAGAAAAAATAATAATAACAATTATGACAACCATTCAATTCGTGGTTCTCGTTGGTTAATTAATGTACATGCCAAGATGATTATTTTTTTATGTTACGATGTCAGTTATTTTTTAAAATTAAAATAATATTATTTTTAAATAAAAAAATTATTTGAAAAAACAATTTTTAAATATGTAGTTTATGCTTAGAGAAATATTTATAATTTTATTGCCCTAAAAAAAAATTACACGTCCAATAAAACTGACGGCCCTCGGTTACTAATCTAGTCACAGAATCTTCCCCTGTACATGAAAGAAAGGCAACAGAATTATGATAATCTCGAGCTGATATTAAAAATATAATTTAAAAAATAAAATAAAAATATTTTAATATATTTTTTAAATAAAAAAAACAAATACAACACAATCTAAGATACCATCGATAATGATACTTTTAAGAGCTCCCATCCCTGGAGAGACGGCCACCCCGGTCAGCCTCAGAAGGAGGGCCAGTCTCTAGTCTTGGTTGCACCCATAGCTCACGCTTACCTCGCACGAGCAAGTCAAGGATGTCTTTGTAATTGAAAGTGGTCATGACCATTGACTTGTTCGTCCGTGGTCTTGTCACTGGGAGCAAGGTCCGAGTCAGCAGGCCACTAAGCCCACCCACTTGGCTAAGCACCATATGTCAAAAAAATTGGGAAGTTTAGGTGGTCTAAAATCTAACACCGCCCCATTTTCCTGCCTAAATTGTCTCCATCCATCCCAATTTTTTAGTAGTCTGAATTGATTTGAATATTTCAAAGCCAGTGAATGATAAAAACGGGCAATTTACGAGCAAGTACTATTTAATAAATAGACAGAAAATTCTAGGGATATTAAATCAAGAATGGGAAAAGACTGAATATTACCCCTTCACTACCCTCCCTGTTCATCAGCCCTAAACAAAAAGTAAACTAAAAGAAACACTGAAAAGAGAACCAGGGATAAGACTGGAGATGGAAGAACATCCCTCTAAACTAAAGAAAAAATGGCATTCCCATGACAAATTACAAGTCTGCAACCCATAAATAGAATCGGACTAACTAAAACCGGGTTTTCTGGTTAAAAAACCGGACTGTCTAAACTGGGTTTGACTCTGGTTCAGAACAAACCTACATCCTATCAATAACCTTCAAAAACTAGGAACCATGTGGCTCAACCTGGGCTCGGCTCCAGCAACTTCCTTCTTCCTTCTCATCTCTAAGACTTTTCGATGGCTATTTGAGTGAGCTTCACTTGAAAAGGTAGGGCTGCATGCCGGTCTGTATTCCGGAAAAAGGCGGCCGGATTTATAACGAACCCCGCAAGCGTTGCATAGAGTTTTGGCACCGAGTGGACCGGTTCGCCACTGTGGGGTCTTTTGAACCTGGCAATGACTGCACCGACGCAGAAACTGGGTTGAAGCCATTACCCCCCTGGTATGAACCGCCGGTCTTTTCTTCTTCTTTTTCATCGGTTGTTCACTCAGCCACGATAACGAGTCAGCTGTCTGAACCATGTTAGTTGCAACAAGACACGGCATTGACGAGGTCGACGATGTTGAAGATGACGATGTCTCTGACCGGTTCGACCCAGCCGACCAGGTCCGACTAGCGTGTCCGGACCTTTTGGTTCTCGCCTTGGAGGGAACCCGTGAAGCGAAAAAACAAGGAGTTTTTGCGAAAGTAGGTTTGGTTTCCGGTTCAAGCCGGTTATTTGCATGGCGTTTTGGTGATCCTTTAAAGGCAGGAACCAAAAGCGAGACATCAGACACGGAATCATCCACAAAGTGAGAAACCCATTCAAGCTCTGCTATATCATCAGTCTGTCAAAAAAAAACATGGGTTTCATTAAAAACTCAAAAAGAAAAAGGAAAAGGAAAAAAAGGGGACAATATTCAATCCTTTTAACTTACTGGTACAGCAAGTTCAGTTGCGAGAAAAGAATCAGAGATACTGCTGGAGTTAGAGTTAAAATCATCATCAACACGGTCTTGAGAGGAAACAGAGATAGAATCTTTCTCTTCTTCTTGTTCTTGTACATAACCATCTTTGAATTCACCATTAGAGAAGTCCAGGAAACAATCAACTGAGAAATCTTGATCAGTTGAAACAACACCAGGTGTATTAAAAACCAATAAATCTTCACAAAAATCTTGTTGGCTGGTTGATTCTGTAACTAGTTCTCCACGTAAACTTGACTTCAAGGCTCTTGCTTCCATGCGGAATTCCATTTTCTCTATATTCAAAATTCAAGAACCAAAAATCTTTAAACAAAACTCCCTGAATATACAAGCCTTTTGTTTATAAAACAAAAACAATTTCTTATTTTTCTGTGACAAATGGTTATATTTACCTGATAAAGATGGAGAGAGAAGAAACTGAGAGGATAGATGGTGTTCGTTGTGCACTGAAATGAAGGCCTGTTAATGGCTTATCTTTTATCTCCGTCCCCCCCTCTCTCCCTCTCTTATATATCCACCTCTCTTTCTTGCTATCAGGAATTCTTTTTTCGAAAATTTAAATTTGAGTGTATAAAAGTTAATGATGGTCAATTTAGGAGAGGACTATTCTTGGGTCTTTAATGGTTGGCTTGTTTTGGACCGCATCCCCTGTTTCCACGCAGATCTTTTTAACCTTTACCCTCGTGCTCTGTTGTTTGACTTGACCCTTCATTTTATTTTTTATTTTAAATTAAAAATATATATATATGTTTATATCTCTTATGTCAAATATATTTTTTAAAAATAATAAAATATTTTTTAAACAAAAATTATTTTAAAAAATAATTTCCCCCATAAATAAAAATTCTGAAAGCGCTTTGGTGGTAGTGAGACCCGGATATTCTATCTATTCTCAGCTGGCCTTGATTTATGGTGAGAAAGATTGAGAGGTCAATGTTTTAAAATGGATTGATTTTAGTTGCGAACATTTAGTAATAAAACCATGGTTTTGAATTTCCAAGATAATCCAAGTACACCCAGCCTAGTACTTAATTTCCGAGAAAAAGAGAGCACGACAGCTCCATTGATGACTGGTTTGATATAAAATTATATAATTATTTTATTATTTACAACAATGTAAAAAAATAAAAATATCTCTATATAGTTAATTGTTTATTGTCTGCTCATAGGGTTTTTATTGTGCAAAAATACATGAAAATACACAAATAGCCTCAAACAACTAGTGAATGCCAAACGATCATATAAGAAAAAGGTCAAAAATAGTCTTCATATCAATGGTTATTTTTACCACGCTAAAGGGTAAAATGATGATTACATAATTATAATACATAGTAATCTGTACAGCAATTAATGTTAAAAAATTGCACGCGTTCGTATACGACAGCCTGAAACGCAGTGAATTTTTAATATCAATGATAATTAAAATCTTCAATTTTCATGTATTAAAAAAATAGATAAAATTATGAATTTATAAAAGACGTACCGGCTGCCAGAAGATTGAGGCTTAAGAGCGTACCATATAATTGTTTTTAAAAATATTAAATATATCATTAAATTGTTAAGATATTATTAATTTTACATTCAAACTATTTTCTTATAGTAATTTTAATATTAAATTATTTTAATTTCTCAATTCAATTTTATATAGACTAATTATAAAGTTATAATCACGTAGTTATATAAAAAAAAAATAATTCTTAAATAATATATTTTAATAATATCAAAAGTAATTTTTACAAAATATCAAAATATTATTTTAATATATTTTTTTGAATAAAAAACAATTTAAAAAAAACCTCTTACAAACTACAAAACAAGATATAACACATGTTATACGGCGCCAAAGATCATTTAAAAAGAATCTCTTACAAGCTACAAAACAAAATTGCCCTTCCAGATTTGAATTATTTACCAAATTAGCTTTTCTCGGCGGCGTTAACCACGCCACAATCACTGGTTTGATTTTCGTTTCCTCTTTGCTATTTAAAAACCACTCTCAACTTTAACGTGAGAGCTATCTAACATTCATTAGTGTCTGACAGATTTGAATCTAACGGTCCAGTAGGAGCGTGTAATACGCTCATAGATAGCGCGTGTAATGAGAGTTCTTTTGCTGAACGAAAGTGTTCCACGCGAGTCAAGCCAATTGTAAACGCGTAACCCGATAGATGCTTTTTATGATCTATATCACAATAATTTACCTCACAATTTAAAGGGATAGTGAGATGTTCGAAATTGTGGTGATTGTGTTTTTTAAACTGTATTTAAAAAAAATATATATTATTTTAAATAATTTTGATATTAATGTGTTAAAATAATATAAAAAATTCAATTTCATATAGGTCACACTTATAATTCTTAATATTCTCAACTAAATTCAAAAACTGTGTATTTATATTTATATTATATTTTACACAATAAGTACATTGTACTTTTTTTTAATAGGGAATTCACATGGGCTAACTTGATAAAATTAATTAGAATATTTTTGAGATTTTAACATCTCGCCTAGAAAAGTCAATACACGGTACATATTGATGTGGATTTTACATGTTGCCCTCCATCACAAGAAACATTTTTAAATTTTGTTTTAGAGTGTTTTAAAAATATTTTTTTAAAAATTGTTTTTTTTTTATTTTAAATATTTTTAAATCATTTTTATATACCGATATCAAAAATATTTTTTTAAAAAATAAATAAAATAATTTAATATATTTTTAAACAAATAATTTTTTCAAAAACAACATTAAACAAGTATTTAGTGCAGCAGATAATTGTAGAGAAATCTAATTTTATAATAAGATATTTAGAATATGTTTAATATTATAATGAAATATATTTTTTTTATAATACTTTTTAGTTGAAAATATAATGTAGTAAAATAATATTTTTTTCATTTAATTTTTTATAAATATTAGTACATCAAAATATATATATTTTTTTAAAATAAATCTAATTAAAGTGCATCGGTGCTGAATGTAACGTAAACATTATTCTGGCAGCCATGGATGTACCTCGCATGATGCATCCCCCCTTTCTCTCCTCCTCCAATGATTGGGCCTGGTTTACGAGTACGGACCTTGCAGCTAATCATTTATTCCTTTATACTATCCTCGTCCTGTTCCCAGCGAGTTTTTGTAAGATACATTATATTATTAAGTCTGGTTAATTTCACTTAAATATTTTATATTAGTTAAAAAATAAAATAAAATAATATAATTTTTATTTTGTTTAAAATTTCAGTACGTTACAGGAATTTCATATTTCTGTCCAAATTTCAACTAAATATTCTGGTTTTGTTTTATCTTTTCTGTTCGGCCAAATATTTTTTTAAAAAATAATAAATAATTTTATAATATCAATTATATTTTTTAATATACTATTTAGATTGAGATGAAATTTTATAAGAAGTCATTTGACATATACATATATTATATTAAAAATTTAGAATAATCTAAAAATATAATGACCTGTAAGATTGATTATGACATTCTCGAAATATTATACATGTTCATAAAAATTATTTTATTATATATTTTAGATTAAATTGTATAGTTCTAAATAATTTTATTTTTGAATTTAAATTAATTTTTATAATTAATATATTTAATTATATACATGAATGAATAATATAATTCTAAAACCACACTTCAAAACAAAAATATTCTGTTTCGGATGAAAACAAAACATCAATCAAAACGGGAGCAATAACCTTGTATACTGTAACAAAAACTACGTTTTTATGTAGAAAAGTCAAAATTGTAAATTTTGGTATCATCTTGCAACCTTCTGGAGTTCATTGAAAATGTCCTGTTGAGCTATTTATACCAGTGGGATGGGATGGTATTCACGACAAAGCAGCGACAAGTCCCTGATGGAGTTGTTAATATTCTACCAGCAAATATATAAGATATTTACAATTTATTTTTTATAGTCAATAATTATCGGTAAACCTTTATTTTGTCATCACAAACTTAATTTCCCCTGTTTTTTAGTGATTAATTTAAGAGAAAAAAGAAAAAAAATCCACTAAGACCGATCCCGATCATGAAAATAGGTGGTTCTAGTGTTAAAAAAGGTTTTTCTTTTTGCTTCCCCTGTATTTATCTATTACAAATGTATTTTTTTTCCTGTTTTTCCTTGTAATTTCATCGCTTGATATTTAATTAATTATTGAAAAAGCAACATAATTTATTTCATTTTTTTTTTTTAATCCTCTTAATATTCTAATGGTTTTTAATTTCACAGGTGTTCTTCTTGGATAACAAAAAATTATTAAATTCAATTGAGTTTATGACCCTGATCACATGTTTGAATAGTTAACTGTGGCTAAATAGAATCAAGCTTAGTATTTTTGTTATTGCATGGAAAAATTTTAATTTATTCAATAGATGTATATATGAATTCTCTGGGAAAAAATTTTGACCCACGGTGAAGCGTGAGTCAAATAAGTAGTGAATTAGTGTTTTATATTGCAGTAATAATTATTTTTCAAATATTTTCTGTTTAAAAATAAAAAAAATATTCCTAACATTAAAATAAATAAATAAATAAAACTGTATATAACACTGTTTCCATGGCAAACACAATCACGTTTTAGAGGCTCTATAGCACTGCGGTCAAACTTGTATTTGATCACTTTTCATTTTTATTTTTATTTTAAATGATTGTGATATAGTATTTTTAGATCATTTTAATATGCTGATATCAAAAATAATTTTAAAAAATAAAAAAAATTATTTTGATTTATTTTAGCATAAAAAACACTTTAAAAAACAACTACAACTATATTCCCAAACACCTCATTGGAACCAGACCCGGTGCCTTGCACGGTATGGTCCTGGCTTTCCGTGTACAAGGTTCAACAAGCAATAACCCTGAAGGGAGGTGGAAAAACCAGGCCTTTTTTTTTAATTTTCTATTTTATTTCCTGAGCGCACATGCATGCTTTTCCAGCTGTCGCCCGAGACAAAGGTAATCCAAGAGAAGTCAAACGACATCGCTGCCTGGTCCCCTAGCTTTGTAGTTTCGTGCCCCCACAAGCAAAATCCAGCCGACCATTGACATAATGAAGACTATCGAACAGTGGAAATTCGCTAATAACTGCTGTATATAAAATACCTGCACAGAGAGAGGGCTCTACAACGTGGCAAAACGACAGTTCCCGTTTAGCTGCATTAACGGTGCAATCATGTGCAGAATTCATGCATTGTTATTCTCTATTACCACCTTTTTCTCCGAACATTGAATTCTATCACCATTTACGTTGTAGCCTGTCACTCTATTTAGGTCGGAGTTGTTATTAAAAGTAGTTTTTGACCTTAGATAATATAAAATTGATATTTTTTTTAACTGTTCTCACTCCTCTATTTCAAAACTATATATAAAACGACATAGAAAAATAAATTTAATGTTCTCCAACTGAAAAAACGTTTACAAAATTAGTCCTGATTAATCAAAGGCAAGTGGGCGGCTCTGCTTGAAACAAAAAAATCGCAATTCACAACATTATCGTGGGAGGAATCACCTTGCTCTGTGTATCTTTTTAACTAACGTTATGTAATGATAAAATATTTATAATTTATATAATAAATCTCGAGTTACAGTTAATATATGTTTCTAGTAAGAATTTAAAACGATTTAAATTTTATTATAAGAGTGGATGGCATTTTCCATACGTTAATCCAGTGATCGAGTGAAAAAATAGTGGTGGGGAAAATATAAAGCAATTTCTCGAGAGCTAACCCTTTGATTGGATAAGAGCCAAATAATCCAAGAAGAAAAAGAAAAATAAGGCGTCAAATTCGGGTGGTGCGGTTCACTTCAAAACAGAGAACACGGGATGTTTTGTAGACCTGGCAGCAGATTTTTGCCATAAAACAGGCCCCTCCCAAGAAAATGTCCACAGAATCTGGCCACCGTGTCTATTCTGGTGACGAGTCACTGTCAAACTCACATGACAGTTTTGTTATCGAAAATAATTTAAATGAGCACGATAAGTTCAAAGGACTTGAGGGTCATTTTCCAAGAGGCCCACGATCGCAATCCATGTCAGCAGAGAGTCTTATATTGGTTGGAACTAAGAAGTGAACAGACACACACGTCAGCTTTGATTAGATGAGGTTGCTCACCTAATTTAACCACAACCATGTCTTTTTCTCCCGTCCAGTGTTCAAAGTGAACTCCCTTGCCTGAAAATTATTATTATTATTATTATTATTATTATTATTATTATTTTATTTGAACTTCGAGAGAGAAGTTTAATTGTGGTAATTTTTCCCTTTAAACACTGCAAAAAAAAAGAAAAGAAGAGATCATGGTTTGTAATTTTTTTAATTGATT
Source organism: Salix dunnii (assembly GCA_015731905.1). Taxonomy (NCBI): domain Eukaryota; kingdom Viridiplantae; phylum Streptophyta; class Magnoliopsida; order Malpighiales; family Salicaceae; genus Salix; species Salix dunnii. The sequence continues at coordinate 8,398,850 of CM027667.1, read as the reverse complement.
TGATTTTTATTTTTTTAGGGGAGTAGAGAATGATTTGTGATTGGATTATGGACTATTAAGGTTTATAATATGTTTATGGAGTATTTTAATATGAAAATAAGTTGAAAAATAAGTTTTTAATTGTGAAGTGTTGTCCAATATGTTTTTATATGAAGAGTCAAGTTTCGAATAATAAAAATAGATTTTTGTCTAAAGGAATGTATTTTTTTGTTTTAAATTTAAATTATTTGAATTTATATTTTAATTGCTGAGTTTGTACTGATAAAAATAAAATAAAATTCATATCCAAGTCAAATAAATAAAAAAAAAATCATAAATAATAATATCTTTTATTTTGAATATTTATTTTAACAGTCTCAAAAGTAAATAAAAATATGTTTCGAGAATGTTATCGAGACATTAGTTTCAAGATGAACACAAACACACACAAACTGATAAAGAACACGGAAATGAACAGCTGCAAAAAAAACAATCTATTTCTGACGTTGTGTTCTTATATTTCGGGTTATCTTCCATTTATTTATAGTGGAAAACATTGAAGGGGGGAGGCTATTGGTACATCAGAGCTGAATGAGCTGTTCCCATATCAAACATCATTTTGTTACAAGGAATTATCAACAAATGATAAATTACTCATAAAATGTGACAATCCCGTTTGGATCATGTCTCTGCATAAAAATCATCAATTACAGTTCTAACTACCAAAGGAATCCTCACTAAATGAAAGCCATCTTCCCATAACAGATTTCCAAATGAGTATCTTCCTTGAATCCTTAACTGGGAACAGAAGGTCACCTTAAACTTGATCTTCTTTCTCGTAGAATCAAATGACAAAAATGATGGCTCAACTGTCACATATGTGCCAGGTGGAGCTACAACACGAGCAACGTAGAGAGATGTAACAGGACCAACATTTGTGACCGTTCTTGATACAGTCAAGTTCTGCTTCAGCTCAGGAATGGTGATAGACGGCAAATTAAGATTTACAAGAAAGCTGCTTGATTTCCTGCACCGGGTGCGAGACCTGGTCATTAAGCTGATAGCAGAATTATTGTAGCCCATGGCGCAAAGAAAGCGGATATAATCTGAGGCCCCCATGTCAAATATGAGACCAGGATGCATGGCTTTGTTAGGATCAACATGACCACCTCCATAATCAAAGGGATCAGCCTGCTTGTGTGGAGCTCCTTCAGCGACTGTGTTCTGACCATATTCATCTTCTATAGAAGCTGTGCAAGATGCCAAGATAGAGAAGCAGGTATAACCAGTTCTGAAAGAAACCAAAAGTGCCACTGGCAGTAGAACGGTGCGACTTTTTACCTGTTGTGATCAGGGCAGACTTTATTGCAGCGGGACTCCATGTTGGATGTGTAGCTTTAAGTAGAGCAACAATACCGGATATATGGGGGCAAGACATAGATGTTCCTGATTCGATTTTGAAGTCCAAGGGCAATATTTCTTTGTCAATTACGGCAGGTGAAGCGGCTGGGGACCAAGAGGCCAAGATGTTAACCCCAGGCGCAGCAATGTCAGGCTACAAAAGACGGTGAAATATGTCTGTTAATCACAAGAACCACAAAAACAATGACTCTCTCGAGAAAAGGTCGATTACCTTCAATACAGTTGGGGAGATGGAACTGGGCCCTCTAGAGGAGAAAAACGCGATTTCTGGGGATATCTGCTGTCCAATAACTGTTTTTGTGAAGCTGAGCTTTACTACAGGACTTCTGTTCCATAAAACAAACCTCATTAAGTAGTGATAACTTTTACAATCTACGAGAAAGTGGTGCAACTTGTATACAGCTCATGCAAATGTTTCAATCGGCCAGGAATTCACTGAATGCAGCGAGTAGAGTTTACCTGCTTGCCTCCATGTATGTCAGTAGATATGTTCCTATTGCGAGGTCCACTTGGATAGAAGGAATGTCTAGGGACAGCGTAACATCCTTGGTGGGAAACTGTGCAAATATAAGGCCAACACCCTTGACATCCAATACAGTTCTCCTAGCGATGATGTTTGACCTCTGTGACCGGGACTCGAAACAAAGAATTACTTTTCCTCTTGCTAAAGTAGCATTCAGGCTTCCTGAATCACAACTTCTGTTAAAAGAAAAAACTATTAGAAGCTGCCATTTCTCAGCATATTTGGGATTTTGACACGCCAATATTTAAAAGAGATTATACCTTGCACTATCTTCATTTGAATTATCAGCTACAATGTCTTCTCCATAAACAATAGGGTGAAAAGTGTCTACATTCTTCCCTGTAAACAAAGCCTGGCCCTGTTTTTGGAAAATAAAACCTCCAAGACAATGTTATACATATCATTCAACAGTTCCTAATCAGCATTCACCGAGCCTTTGAGGCTGGAATCAATTACTGAATCAATCATTTTCACTGGATAAAAATATCAATTCTACGTGACTAATAAAAAAATCTTTAAGAAGACAGCTAAATATTACGAACGTTTGCGTCTGTGTTCATTATTTGATCTGCTGTATACTTGCAACTACATTTTCTGCTTATATTGAAAAAGATTGTGCCAATTGCCTTCGCACAAGTTCTCTAGGTTGCAAAGAAATTCAGGAAGTACCACTATGGTTTGCTTGTTCCCCAGGGTAATTATAGTAGGAAACGCTCGATCAATGGTGCTTGCAGCAACTGTAACAATCCATGGAGCTGTATTTATAACTGTTTGAGGATATGGACCGGAATTCCCCGCGGAGCATATCACAGAAATTCCTTTAGCTACAGCATGAAAGGAGCCAATGGCTACTGCATCCTCAACATAGGTAGCAAGTGGAGGTGGTGACCCAAGGGATACCGATAACACATCCACACCATCAAAGATTGCATCATCAAATGCAGCAAGAAGATCTGCCTCAGCGCAGCCACCAGTAACCCAGCAAACTTTGTAGACAGCCAGCCAAGCTGACGGGGCACCCCCTCTTGCCAATCCTTGAGCTAGTCCCATAAAACTTGCATTTTCCACCAGGCCACCAGTTGCAGTAGATGATGTGTGGGTGCCATGGCCCCCAGCGTCTCGGGGAGATAAGAACTCAACCCCGTCACTTTGATTTAGCTTTCCAAATTCAGCTTCATAACCTTTAATATACCAGCGAGCACCAATGATCTTCCTGCCCAAATTATTCAAGCATCAATTTAATTTCTGCTGCAACGTTGTTAAATTGCGGTTCATAAACCGAAGCAAAGTAACTCGAAAACCAGAGAAGTAATTTCTTAGAGTTGAATCCTCTTCAGTTTAAGTCAACTATCTCCTCGAAGCAGAGCCATCATGTAACTCTTATGACCAGAATTTAAGATCACTAAAGAATAGCTACCTATTGACATGTCTAAAAATCTCAAATCTGTTTAAAAGCACAGTGAATCCTGTATAGAAAGAAAACTCTAACCTATTACAATGTGAGCGATTAAATCCCTCCCCTTCCTGGCATATCCCTCTCCAACGAGATGGCACCTCTGACATACCCTCGTCTCTGAAGCTTTCTGACTCTGGCCATACACCTAAGCAACAAGAAAGTAAGACATAAAATTATGTAAATTGTCTAAACCACCAATGATGCATGCATATTGCTACTGACCTGTGTCCATGACACCAATGACGGAACCAACCCCAGAATGTCCCTTCGAAAGAATTCCACCCACAACTTGAGGCTTGATGTGTAGAAAATCCCAGCTCCTAGTTGTGTGGGAACTAAGAATTCTGTTTCGAACAACACCAACAACGCCAGGGAAATCTGTGTTGGTGTATCAACAAACAAAGATTTAATTGCAGGGACTTGTTAGAAGTGGAAAATTAGACTAGGAAAATGGTTTTCAAAGTTCACGAACATTGTAACACCTGCAATAAGCTTGGCTTGGGAACTGGTTAACACTGCAGCAAATCCTGAAAATCCGTGCTTGTAGCTGTATAAAATCGATTCCTTTGCAGCTTCTATGCTGTCAAAATCCATACCACAAGTTACTCGTATCTATTTATTGCCAATTCAAATCTGACAAATAATGCATTCAAGGCTAAAAACGGTGAAACACATTTTTCGCATCTGAATTCTGAAATTTCATAAAGCAAAATCAAAGAAGGCCAAGGCATACAAAATCATTCAATACTCCTATGTCCATACCAAGAAAGATAATAATTGAACATTTTCAAGGTAAAAGTAATAGCAAAGATGAACATATTTAAAGTAATATTAATAGATTAAAAATGGAAATAAAGATTATAAAAGTAACATTAATAGATTAAAAATGGAAATAAAGATTATAAAGTGTCAGAAATAAAACCTTCCAACAATATCAGAAAGAAGCTCATGGTGTGACTCTTGAACCAGCTCAGGCTCGTCATGGATTTTGTCTCCCATATACACAATGTAAACCTGTTACGACCAAAAAGATCAGACGCGAACAAATCAAGGAAACAAACAAGAGATGAACTCGAGTATAGAAACTCACGTTGCTTTTAGCAAGAATCACGAGGGGCAAAGTCTTCAGCAGAAATGCAAGAAGAAGAACAAGCAAAATGCCAGGACTCCAAAAAGAAGCCATTGGATAACTAAAACATAAAACCCCAAGTGGTAAAACAATGCAGTTTATATGTAAAGATCATGGGGCTATGCCATTTGATTGAATGTGCGTGGGACCCCACAGTAAATGTTACACTGCTTCACTAATTCTACTATTAGCAGCATTATTGGCTTTGCGCGTATTCTGTTCTGTTTCAACTGAGCTATGATGAGGAGGGCAAGTATAATGGCAAAATATATTTTTGAAAGTCAAATTCTTAAAATGTTTATTTGAATAGTATATATGTAGTTTTTTTTATTGATGTATACTTTAATGGTAAAAGCTATTTTAGAGAGTTATTTTTTATATTATTTAAAATAAAATTCAATTATTTTGTAAATAGTTTGATTATGCAATTAATTATATAATTAATAGGAGTAAGTTATATAATTAAATAATTGTTTTTGAAAAACCTCCAACAATAAAATTGTTATTTTTTTAATTATATTTAAATTAAAAAAATAAATTAAAAAAAATTAAAAGACCCGTAATATTTGAAATTGAAAATTTAAGCTACTTATTATATGTTTTTCAAGTAATTTGTATTTTTTTTATGGTTGTTGTATTTGAAGTTAATTAATATTATTTATTATCTTTGAGTGTTAGAAAAACTTAAAAAAATAAAATGAACACATTAATAAATAATCAATAAATTCAAATATAATTAATTGAAATATATTTTATTACAAATAATTCAATCAAATTAAAAACAAATTAATACCCCTATTTTTTTTATTTTAACTATTATTATTATAATTAATAATTATTAGTGTATAATAATAATGATTAATATAAAAAAAAAACCCAACACTCGTCTATTCCCCTTCATCTTAAACTTAAAAAACCCTACTCACACCATCCTTCTCCTCTGCCGCCCATCACCCACACACAAACCCAACGGCATAGACACCCACCCACTCGTCATCCTGTTTGTTCCCCTTCATTTCATTTGAATGTCCCAGAGTTGTGTTTCAATTTCTCTCACATGCTTCAAAGAAATATAAAATAAACTTTTCCTCTTTCTAGTTTCTCCTCTTCCATCATCATAATTCTCTATAAATTTCTTGTTTTTCTTGAAAAGCAGAGAAATCTCATGTTTCTTTTGCATTGATCAATATTTTTATATTTTTATGATGTTATTGATGATGATTCAGTGTTTTATTTTGTGATATTGTGATGTGTTTTTTGTGTCAAGCCTTCTTGATACAAGATTTGTATTTTAATTTGATAGAGAATCTAAGTGCAGCCCTTGAGTGTTCTAGATCTAAGATAACAAGTGTAAATAACGATATAATTGCAATGACTTTGCTTTACATTCTCTCATATATATATGAATGTTTTTTTAGTTAAAAAGAAGATATTTTATCTCTTGAAATACCTCTCCTATCAAAGACAACAAATTAAACAAAAATAACTAAAATTTAAATTTTTTTAACTTTACCTCTCAAAATGCTTTCTGCGCTGGACTTGATATGGAGGTATTTGAGAATGCGGTTGTGGTTGCTTTTCAAATTATTTTTCATGCCGAAATACATCAAAATGATATTTTTTTTATTTTTAAAAATTATTTTTGACATTAACATATTAAAATCATCTAAAAATATTAAAATACAATCCTTTAAAATAAAAATAAAAAATCAAAACACAGCAAACTACATTTTTGACAGCTGTGCCAAACATTCACGAAACCTGATGAGATGGAGATGTATCTGTTTAAAAGTCTTTTCGTGGGGCAAGCATCTGGGGAGACTGAAAAATGGGGTTGACTCGTTTCTGAAAGTACTAATAGGACGAAGACTACACTTCTCGAGGCATATTACTACAGTGAAAGATATACATATACGTCCTTAACGTCTTTTGGTGGGATTGAAAACGGAAACTCACATCATCAAATACACTTCACAGTTCTATACACATCTGTATGTGTAAATTTGTCTTACAAGTCGCACCTGTCCCTTGAATGATGACGATTTTTTCCCTTCTTGTTGTAAGTGCGATAGTTTTTATTTTTGGATGATTTTTAAAAATATAATTGTTTTACAAAATATTTGCATAGCAGACGCAGACAGCAATGGAAATAGGTCGCTCCAATATCGTTTTGATGGTGCTTTTCGTATGGAAAGCGTAGGAGCACGCAGGAGATAACAATCTGAAGATTTCCCCCCCCTTCATGAAGGATCAAATGGTGGTTCAGCTTGGAAAAAAATTGTGAACCGAGTCATTTTTTTAAAACTAAGCATAACATGCTTGTAAAGGAGACATGGCCAATGGGATTTCTTTGAGTTAGTTTCGATACGTTACTATGTAGTTTGGTTTGGTTCTTTATGATGGGATTGGAAACTTGTTCATGGCGATGAGTTCAATGAATTTCATGTTTAAAACATCGACCTCGATGGTTTATGTCGGGCAACCGGGCATACTCTTGTTCCCCGAATGCCCCTGCATGAGCTTCTCCTCTCTCTTGATCGCGTCGTGCAGAATTCAATTCATCTAGACTGGGAGGGGGGGGGTAAACTACTATAAAGTTAAAGGGTAATCTCGTCCACCAAAAAATAATGGATGCGCGAATAGACATCAGGCTATCAGAGGGTGGGGATAACACTTTCCAATTTGGTTTCACATTTTTTTTAAGATATTTTACTAGTTTGAAGCCAGCATTTCATTGCGGGCGGAGCAATTTTTTTTTATAATTGTTCAGATTAAAATATAATATTTTTATATGTAAGTTTGATATAATAAAACAAATCAAAATACCTTATTATAATAATAGTAATATCGAAGTGTTAACTTTTAAAATTATCATCACTATTATTGTCAAAACAATAACAATTATTAAACTACCTCGAGAGAAAATTAAATCAAAGATTAAAAGAAGTCTAAAAACATTAACAAAAGAACAAATAAAAAAATAATAAATATAATAAAAAAAATAAAAATTATTACTTGAAAAAAAATCATTTCAGTTGAAAATTAAAAAAATTGACCGCACTACGTTGCAGGTTGAACAAACAAATTTTATGATTGTTGGGATTAAATAAATTAATAGGATTTGTTGGTCTACAATTAAAATTTAATATATATACAAAATATAATATAATAAAACAAATTACCACGTCCTATTATAAAAATAGCAAAATCAAAGTCTTAACATCTAAAATTATTATTGCTATTACAAACTCAAAAATATTAACAAAAGAGTAAGCAAGAAAAATAATTAAATTTATTATTATTATTATTATTATTATTATTATTATTATTATTACCGTGTTGATAATGAATAAAAAAACCAGAAAAAAATGAAAGAAAAAAAAATCCTAATAACTATAACAAAAGACCAGATAAAAAAATAAAATCAAAATTATCAGGAAAAAAAAATTAATCTAACTTGAAAATAAAAAAAAAACCAATAAAAACCTAAAAGAAAGAGCAAATAAAAAAATATAATAGATGACAAAAAAAAAATAAAAATTATTAGATCAAAAAAATCATTTAATTTGAAAATTTTTAAATAATTTATAGGGAATCAAAATTAAAATATAATATTTATATATGTGAAATTTAATATAATAAAATAGCTCAACTATTATAACAATAAAATCAAATTCTTATTATTAAAACAATTAAAATTATCAAATTATCTTGAAAAAAAAATACTCAAAAACATTAACAAAAGAGTAAGTAAGAGAAACAATTAAATTATTATTATTATTATTATTATTATTATTGTTATTATTATTATTATTATGTTAATAATAAAAGAAACAAAAATAAATGAAAGACTAAAAAAATCATAGAAACTTCAACAAAAGATCAAACAAAAAAATAAAATGAAAATGAAAATTATCATTGGTATAAAAAAAATTTATCAAATTATCATTAACAAAGACAAAATATTAAATTATTATTATTATTAAAAAAAAAACCTTCATCTTGTATTAAAAGAAATTTTTATCAAATTAATAACAAAAGCAAGAAAAAAAAACTTATTATTTAATATAAAATATCTCATCAAAAACCATAAAAAAATAAAAAACAAAAAAAAAAAAAAAGAAGAAAAAAACACTATTAGTCCACGAATTAAAGAAATCTAAAACTAACAACAAATAAAAAAAAAAAAAAGTCATTTAAAATAAAAAAACATCATCATTATTGTTATTATAAAAGAATAAATAAATAAGGAAAGATTAAAAAACAACAAGATCACAAAAATAAAATAAAAAATAAAATTATCATTTAAACAATAAAAATTATCAAATTATCATTGCTAAAACATCAACAAAGGAGTAAGCTAGATAAATTATTATTATTATTTGTGTTAACAATGAAAGACTAAAAATCCTAAAATTTCAACAAAACATAAAAAAAATTATCATTGTTATATAGAAAAAAAAACCATAAAAATCATGGTTCAAAAAACCAAAAAAAAATATTGTTCAAAAATTCTAAAAATCATTGTTAAAAAAAAAGGAAAAAAAAAGATAAAAAAAATACTGTTAAAAAAAAAAATCACTGTTAAAAAAAAACGAAAAAAAAAAAAGACACTGTTGAAATCCACGGTGTTTTTACTCAGGAGCTACAGTGAAACACTGAGCTCTTTTAGTTATAGTTATAATATAATTTTATCAGGTCAAATTATTTTTTATTTTTATATATTATTCTGATGTGTTGATATTATAAAATAAAATAAGATTTTCTAATATATTTTTAAATAAAAATCATTTTAAACAATAATCGACATTTAATTAGTTTTCTTCACGTGCATGAGAGAGAGAGAGAGAATTGGTACGAATTGAGTAGGTTGAAAAGATAAGCAAGAAAGGAGGACATCGCTGTACAGAAATCATGTAAGCATGGAAGTATGCTGCAAGCGAACCTCTAGCTTTATGGTAATGAAAATTATGACTTTTTTTTTAATAAAAAAGATCTATAAAAAAAAAAAAAAAAAACTATCAAATGATGTCTGCATCGAGAAGTGCACTTAGACCGTGTGATTCTGTGCCCATTTGTTTAACTCTTTTGCCCACCTCCTCTGATTAAAATAATTAATTAATAACGCAAAAAAAAAAAACATCTAATTGATTGATTCCATGCTTTCAAACTTCCTTCGGACGTTAAAGAAAATGTGTGTTGCAAGCTTCGTTAACAATCAATTACATCGATAAACGATACATTTATAAAAAATTATTCCTATAAAATATTATAAAATATGATATGCTAATAAAAAAATTAAGATATTCGAGATTTATAGATCTTAAATTCAAATTAAAACATGTTTATTTTATTAGGGTTTTTATTGTTTAGTTTAGGTTAGCAAAGAGAATTGAATCCAAAACAAAAACTTAAATATTATATATATAAATTATCTATGACAGGAAAGTATGGAAACGTTTTTTAAAAAATTATAATAGTGTCGATGCATGATTGATTTTTTCAAATCCTTTTTGTTTATAAATATATTAAGGCATTTTATTTATTTATTTATTTAAAATTATTTTTAATATTGATGCTTCAAAAAGATATAAAAAATATTAAAATTTGAAGAAAAAAAAGCGCTTGCTTGTTGAACACCACAACTGTTGACCCAGAATGATGTCTTCTTCTTTCTTTCTGTTTATCAAATGTTTATTAGTTTTTGAAGACTACGCAATGAGAACATTTCTCTTTTATTATATGATAATTTAAGAAACCAGGTAATTGGAAATTGCTTCACTGAAAAGAATCTCTTGCTTCTGGAAAAGTAAAGGTTTTAGAAAAAATAATAAACATTTTAATATTTTAAAATATAAAAACATATCAACATATGAAAATAATCTAAAAATATAAAACATATTTAATTTAAAGTAAAAAATAAAAATAATTTTTTAATTTTTTTAACAATATTTTAAAATACAGTATCCATTTAAGTAGATTGACTCAAGTTAATATAATACAATTAAAAAATTATTATTTTTAATATAAATCAGGTTTTTAAATTTAAATATAAATCGAATAATTGATAATATCAAAATGTAGATGGTCTGGTATAAAATCCAAGTCCATGTCAAGTACGGATGGCAAGTCATGAGTTGACAATTTCTTAATCACTGGGTAACAGCATTTTTGAAGACGCTGTCATGTCTTTTTTTTCACGGCGTTACAATACGTGCTCCCATCACATATTTTTATGGGCGCGGCATCGTACATTTATTCCTACCTTCTACGTGTTTTTTTTTTTTTTATTATTATTATTTTATCAATTTTTGAACAAAATTTTACATTGGAGGTCAAATCAACTTTTTTTTAATTCAATTAAAAAATATATATTCATATCAATTAATTAAAATTCTTCTTCTCATACCCTAGCTGGACAAACATCTATGTACCAGTTTTTGTTTTTAAAAATAATTATTTATTTATGATATATTTTTTAAATTAAATCTGATATCAGCATGTGAAAATTAAAAATATCAAAAAAATATTATTTTATTTTTTAGAAAATACTTTTAAAATACAATGATAAACAACTCTAGACCTAGATATTTTTTATTCAATGAATTCAAGTCTCTCAAATTTGCCATCTCAGTTAAATACAATAAAAAACTTATTATAAATAATCTTAATGTCTTAGTCCTATTTAGAGGCGGTTTATTTTTTTTATTTAATATTATATTTTATAGCATTTTAAAAATATATTATTTGACCTTAAAAAAATATTAAATTGATATTTTTTTTAATACTTTCAAATAATTACTTTTTCCCACCACAATATCAAGACATAATTACTAGCTCTGAAAGAAGAAGAAACAATGAGCGCTCAGAATGGTTTAAATACTTCGCATTATGTTTTAAAAATATTTTTTTAAAAATAATATTTTTATTTATTTTTATTTTAAATTTTTTTATATATACTGATATTAAAAATATTTTTTACAAAATAAAAAAAATATTTTAATAAATAATACCAGAGACATAAAATCATAGTTTTGGATGTTTTGAAGACACAGATGTCTGCTGTGGGAAGCTCCAAAGGAGGCCGTCTACCAAAGTGGCCAACAACCATAACGACGACAAACCCCTCTTTTCTTTCTTTTCAAAAACCTCTCTCCCTCTTTTAACACCGCGTTTGGTTTCACCTCCAAAATCGATTAAAACTCTTAAATCCCTCTTCATTGAATGGAAGCGATACGAAAACAAGCCACAAAACTCAGGGAACAGGTCGCTAAGCAACAACAGGTATCCCTCTCAATCAAACCCTAAAATGTTAGATCCAAGTTTAAATTTCTGTTCTTTTCAGCTCAATATCAATTTACTTTTTTTAGTCTTCGATTTATCATTTGTGATTGGTTTTTGGGATAACCCACGTTGTCTATGGGATTGTGAATTAGAAAGATCGAGTCCTTAGATTTGAGATTTTTTCTTCTTCCATGCGGGTCTTCCAATAAGATTCATGCATGTAACGGTCTTTTTTTTATTGCGATGCAAGTTTCAATTTCTATGTGCTTCGGTACTGGAACATCAATTTGAAGCTCCATTGGATTTTATACATTTGATGGTGTTTCCTCCGTTTGACTTAATTTGGGTGCATGTCTGGCTTTATGAAGCACTGCATTTTATTTTTTCCACATTGCTGTAGTCTGCTCCTCAAAACCAGTGTTCTGATTGTGCTGGGTGTTATTTCAGGCTGTTTTCAAGCAGTTTGGGGCTGGTGGATATGGAGGTCCAGACACTCTTATTACTGATGAAGCAGAACTTCATCAGCACCAGAAACTTGAGAGGCTTTACATATCAACACGTGCTGGCAAGGTTGTCCAGTTCTCCCATGGCATATCATTTCCCCTTTCTTGTAGTTGTTGACTTATGAATGTCAAATGTTGTTTTTCAGCATTTTCAAAGGGATATTGTTCGTGGTGTAGAAGGTTATATTGTCACAGGATCCAAACAAGTTGAAATTGGTGGGTTAGTGAAAATCTCAATGTTATTCCTGTAGTATCATATATATTGAAATCCAAGGTAACATGGTGCTCTATATAAATTCATTTTGTTCTACAGGAACAAAGTTTTCAGAAGATAGCAGGAAATATGGTGCCGAAAATACATGTACTAGTGGTGGTACATTGTCAAAGGCTGCAATGAATTATGGCCGTGCCCGTGCTCAGATGGAGAAGGAACGTGGGAATCTGCTGAAAGCTCTTGGTACACAGGTTTGATCTATAACCCCCCCATTTTCCTGCATCTTTCATCAATACAAATGTGTTGATTTTAGTGTTATTAATGAGCCTGTGTATGTCTCGTTTTCCTATGCCGATTGCACTATACTCCATTGTCCTGCAAGCTGCAAGTGGTGTTTATTAGTTTGCATACAGGACTTTTAATAAATCATACAAACAAGTGTCAAGAAAGTACTAAATGGCTAAAGATTATGCATGAGATCCAAAAAACTTGGAAGAATTATGAAACAGTAAAACTGATCTCAAATACATATAATTTAGTTCAAGAACTGAGTTGTCTCTATGGCCTTTTTTTCCTCTCCATAGTTAATATTATTTTCACCATCATGCTCTTGGTATGGCATTGACTGTTTTTGATTATTAGGTAGCTGAGCCATTAAGAGCTATGGTAATGGGATCTCCATTGGAGGATGCTCGACATCTTGCTCAACGTTATGACAGAATGCGACAGGAAGCAGAAGCTCAGGTATACTGAAATATTGCTCCCTTTACCAAGGTTTTGAAATGTATGATTCAGTGGCATCTTGTTTTGAATTGCTCCTGAGATTAATTTGCTAGATTTGATACTCCTTTTACTTGCATAATACTCATTCAACCTCCTTTGGCTTTTGTGTTCCCTAGAGAATTACAAGCTCTTATTTTGTGATCTAAATATCAATGATGGTGTATGGGATATTCTTTCTCCAAAGTTGTTAGTTACCCGTCATTTGAACCTAGACAGGCTATTGAAGTTTCCAAGCGCCAGGCAAAAGTGAGAGAAATGCCAGGCAGTCCTGAGCTTGCAGTGAAGTTGGAATCTGCAGAAATAAAACTGCAAGATCTGAAGTCAAACATGTCAATATTGGGGAAAGAAGCAGCTGCAGCAATGGCTGCTGTTGAAGCCCAGCAACAGAGGTTAACTCTTCAGAGACTTATTGCTATGGTAATGTGAATGATTCCAAATTTCTGCTACGGGTCAACTTAGTTGTGAATTAGTGTTGAGAAGAAATCAGAATTAAAGTTTGTCCTTCTGTGATTCATGTTCTAACTTGAAGGTTGAAGCTGAGCGTGCTTATCACCAGAGAGTCCTTCAGATACTTGATCAGCTTGAAGGCGAGGTATTTGAAGTCCTTTTACCAGGCCTGAATCAGAATTGAATGGTCCTAATTTTTTTTTGCCTATATTTAGATCATAATCCATGTTTGCTGCTATTAATAGATGACATCAGAACGACAACGAATTGAAGCGTCTCCCATCCCAAGTGCAGAGAACAACATGCCTCCACCTCCATCATATGAAGAAGTGAATGGCACGTATGCTTCTCAAGCACATAACGGCACAACAGACAGCATTGGTTACTTTTTGGGGGAGGTTAGTAATTGAATTTATCATGCTGTTAAAGTCACCTTATATTCTTACAAGATAGGGCCCTGATGTTGCTATCTTTTCTTATTTGTTGTCTGCCATTTATTTGCTTTTTATTGCAGGTCATGCATTCATATCATGGTCAATCGGATGTGGAGCTGTCTTTGTCAATTGGTGACTATGTTGTTGTTCGAAAGGTTTAAAGCTTTCTGAACCTTCCCTTTTTTTTATTAAAAAAACTGTACTGTTCAGATATTTAATTTTAAGTCTACTAAAATCTATGCAAGGTTTAATATTTTGCCATGCATTCTTGATAGGTGACAAACAATGGCTGGGCTGAAGGGGAATGTAAAGGTAAAGCAGGCTGGTTCCCATACGGGTACATTGAAAGAAGGGATCGTGTCCTCGCCAGCAAAATAGCTGAAGTGTTCTAGAGTTTTATTCTGGGCAGAGGGTTTTGTATTGAGTGTATGCTTTGCACTGCATGTTCTCAAATGCGGAGATTGATTATCATGGATCGATGATCAAGGAAAAGAAATCGTTGCAAATCAGACGCCGTGGCTTTCCTTGTGATACAGATACCGACTGTACCTTGTGACTTTATTGATATATGAATGCCTTGTGTATTATTTGTTAATTATTCTGCGCAACGAATAGGACTAAGATTTTGACCTGAGCTGTTCATATTGTGAATGACCTCAAAAACTTCTTTTTCAGCAGTTGTATGTCACACATGTAGTCTTCAGAGACGACCCTGCAAAAGAGTTTGCGACTCCATTTCTGTTCTCTTGAAATTGCACGTATAAAATTCCGCTAGGTCAGAAAGTTTGGATGACAACAGGGGCCAAAGGCAACTCCAATTACGGACTCCAAATTTGTACTTGACTAGGTAAAGCAAAAGCACATCCAGGCTGGTTGATGTAATTGTCAAAATGTAATTTTTGAAAGTGTAAAAATTACTTTTTTAATAATCTTTGATTTGTTAAAAATTAAATGAAACTATTATTGGAAAGAAATAAATTAATGATTGAAGGGAGATCAATAAAAAATTATTTGGTAAAATATATTAATTTGATAAGAGAAATTAATTAAATTCGCTGCCAAGAGTTAAAAAAAACATAGACTGCTTGAAGGTTCATAGAAGCAGACGTGAAAGCCTAAACCTATCCCTGGTGTTGTGTTGCTGTAGGTGCTTTCATGACCATGCCATTATCGGCATTGCCTATCCATCCCTTTAATTCATTTTGACCTGCCGCCCGATTTGGCTGGCGGGAGCAAACCAATTCAGATGAGAAATATATTGTTTTTTTAATTAAAAGTAGTTTTGTTATTGAAGTTTCCATCTCTTTTATTTTAATTTAAACTGAAAAAAATGTTCCTACAAAAATCGAAAACATATCTTTCGGATACATTTTTTTTTATATAAAAAAGGGCATAAAAAAAAAAAAAATTGACCCTACCAATGCCTTTGTAGTTTTATATGATGACTTTGAAATTTTCTGCTGAAACATGTTCTTTCATGAATTATTTTTATTTATTTTTTAGTATTTTTTATTATTATTATAAACGAGGCCTACGCCCATAAGAAAAGAGCAAGAAGAGTAGCCATGGTCATGGAGATCACCTGAGAGTTCTTAAAGACGAAACGTTCATCCTATGAACAATCCTATATGGGATTTTCATGTTGCCCTTGCTGCTTATCCCTGGTATATCATCGTTACTGTGTCACAAGACAAGGTCATATTGCCTCAAATAAGGGCTGATCAGAAATCGGTCCCTCGTCACCGAAGAATACTAAACTATAAGAGAGAAGGTCCCCTGGGGCGGCCATTGTTGCTCACTGGGCCGACAACTGCTGAACTCGGAAAAGCTTCAAATTGTTATTATTGCTCCATCCACAAAAAACCACGATTACAACCAAAGAGACTTATTTCTATTATCGCGAGTCCTGAATGGCTGATAAAGACTACAGGTGCATTATAAATTACAACTAAAAGAGATTGGAAGCGATCGGAACCGTAATAACATTTTAATAATGGATAGAGTTAAGCTGTAGCAGGCACTTGTGTAGCCAGCCCATCATATCCATATGCACCCTGGGGAATTCAAGAAATCGACCATCCTGTGCTTCAGCAAATGAAGTTTTTTTAGAAAATCATTATCATGATAGCAAATCCAATAAATTTTTTTGTTGGCACAACTTACCCTAGTCACTTGATCGGTTTGCAGGGAGAGAAGCAAAAATAATAGACAATATAATGAAGAGGAGGACAATCTGCATTAGACGATAAAAGAAATCAGATGATATTTCCATTTGACATTCTTAAATCAACCCGCAAAGCATTCGAAATGCATATAGACAGTCAACTGTAGATTAATCAGTAAGATTGAAAAGGACGGGATTTCTTTTTATCTTATTCTTTTTCTTGATCCAATTGAATTTGAAGAAAGCACATAGTTCTCAAAAAACATAATTCAATCCAGCAAGTTCTATGATCTATGCTGTGATTTATATGCATGTAGACTGTAAATGGAAATAAAAAAAAAAAACTGTTTTGAACAGCAGAGTTGCAACCAGGCTACACGAGGAAATCCAGTTGATAATTTAGCAGAACTCACCAGAACAGAATTATATTTTAGCTCATTCCTAATTATGTAAGATTTCCTGGTAGAAGCATGCAAGAATGTCAGCACAGTAAAATAACAAAAACACAATTCAAGGCTCAGAGGATAGCTTGACAAACCTTTTGTTTAGAGCCCCAGATTCCCTGCAAGTTTTTTGTATTGCTTCCAGACTGCTCAAAGTTTTTGCTGCATTAGGATCATTCTTGTCAACCTGCAGTACCCAATTGCACATTTCTCAATATAGGCACCAAGAAATATAGCAAACAAACTTAAGGATCAAAATTGATTCACAAATATTCACTGGCATCCTAGTGAAAAAGCTTCCACGTTTATCCATAAACTTCCATTTTCCGAATCTGAAGATACCGCCACAGTTGTTGATTGTTGTTATTAAAATGTCACATGGTTAATTAATACACTTTCTCAAAGGCTACAACCACACACCAAACAATAGGGCAACCTAATATCATTTGCTCATACCCTCATTCATCAACCCTGAGGTGATTGATATAGCAAATATATTCATTATTATTAGGGAAGATTCTGCCAAGTCCCTCTGTGAAAATATTTTCTAGAAAGTCTATGTGGCATAGATCTTCTTAGGTCCAATGAGAGAATAAGTACAAAGCAAGCTGGCAAGAAAAACTGAAGCATTATAGGGTTCAGTATTTTTAACAAGCAGGAGAAATACAACTTTCATACTTGAACTTTCCAGGGAAAGCAATGTCTTGGTTAGAATTAAGGGAAGCATCATACCTTGGACTTCAGCATACAAGAGAAGTCAAAGAAAGCTCCATAGACATCAGCCATTGTTTTTGTTCGATGAATAATTTGAGCAGTAAGACCTAGAAATAGGGTCAACATTAAATTATTCATCATTGAATAAGGAATCATGAAAACCCAGGCCTTATTATTTTGATGTAGGTACTTAATTAACAAACCAGAATCCTTTGTACAATAAAGAGCAGCAAGAGACAGGGGTGAGCTGGTATAACAGGTGTGAGATTTTTAAAAATAATCTGAGATATGCAAGCTGGGGCATGATTTACTTGGTCAGAGAGTTATGCAGTTCCCAAACAAACAAATGGTATTTGTGGAATGGTCCATCAGGTAATAATCTTATTGTAATCTAAAGAGAGATGATATCTCATATTGCATTTGCATTTTAGATTGAATTCTACATTATGATAACATAACCGCGATAAAACCTTCCACTCTTCATGACATGTTTACATGCACCAAAACAATTTCTGTTATTGCTACAACATTCCCACCAGTTTAAGATGCCAAGAAGATAATGCAGTCTATGAAGTAATCTTACCTCGCCTCATCTTCACTACACCTTTGAAGACATTGATGTTGTTGTAACACATTGCTAGGGTTCCAATTGCCATGACCTGGCAGGAGAGGGGTCAAATTAGAAGAAAGCTCCCACCAGAACATCCATTATAGCTATCGCTAAACATAAAACTACACAATTAGACTAAATATTGTGAGTTTTCTTCACCATGAAATAAAATATATGACGATGATTTTTTAAAAAAAAAACACTGAAAAGTGAAAAGGCATATGGATGATTCAGGGGCTCAAATGACATGACATGAAACAATGTATCTTCAAATGTCAGTTTAAACATATTTCTTACCTGAGGGATAGCACAAAACCGAAATATACCAGGTTCCTGCAATGCAGACATGTATTTCAAGCAATCATCCACATGTATCAAGGAATTGGTAACCATATCATTTAAGCACTGCACTGCCTTGACCGAGTTCTCTTCATTTTTCAAGTCCTGAGGAACAAAGAGCAAAACAGGGAGAATGTTAATCAGATGGGTGGAGCCAAAAATAACACTATCACATTTCAAGTACTGTAATTATATTTACATCATTCACGAACATAATGGCTTCAAAGGGATGTTGATGGTACTAAAGCTGAGACGGTAAATGGAAAAGAAGCAAACCTCAAGTTTGTTGACATATTTACTCCAAATCTCATGAGGCCAAAACATGCGTGACTTAGGTATCTCATTTATGTCCTCCAGATAATCACGAATGATGTTTGTTTTCTAAGTTTGATCAAATCCAGGATATACGTGTTAGAATTAGATTTCAAAACAAAATTATGCCACGGATAAAGCACACCAATGGCTCTTGTATCATAGTGATACCTGAAGAAACAATCCCATTGAATTGGAGATGCTATCTGAAGCCAAATCTTCTAATCCAGAGGCATTGAAAAGCTTGGACAAACCCATCCCAACAAGTCCAGCTACATAGTGGCAATATTCATCATAGTCACCAATGGTTTCCACCTGCAGATGAGAAAGTTGAATGGCATCGCATAAACATAACATTTTCCATTCTGTATTAAGAAAAACTGAAGAAATCGAAACTTGTGCAATTTGATGATTAAATGAGTAATAAGGAAACCTTTAAAGCCATATAGGATTGAATAGTTCTGTCAGCATATTTTATTGAGTTCAAAGAATTTCTTCGGCTGGCATCCAAAGGGATCCCACAGCCATCCCTAGTGTCCTTTGCTATCTCTAGGTGGTTGACTAAATACTCTAGATTTCACTGTTCATTCTCCACTCTTGATAATCTATCATCTTTTATCCAAGACCCAAATAAAAATTACCTGGGATACTTGGTAACCAAGCACCCGATTCCTGAGATGCATATAGCTTGAGCTCACTACGTGCATGTGCATATTTATTATAGTTTTGGTATCATGATGGATGCAATCACACAGAGAAGCACATTTGTATCATGTTTCATGCAATTCAGCAGCGGAACCAAGAGAAATCCTTTTTTCCTCAAGTTAGTTATCCATGCACCATTTGATGCCGCATTACAACACTCCACATCACTAACCTCCTTGCAGATAAACTTTGCCATCCCAGCACCCATTCTTTTGGTAATATCCTCAATTGCCTCCTGGTAACTGCAGAATAAATTGTGTTCCATAAGTCTTGTATTGAAGAGGAAACAGGCATGCAGATACTGTTGTGATTAGATGCAATGAATTGTTAGAAGTGCAGGGCACATTAATAGACCCTAAATCAATCAGATCCTCAATCAGCATGCAACCAAACAGGAGGCTAAATGAAGTAGAACTAACCCTTTTCCAAGCTCCAAAAAAGCAGTTGAAACATCATGAAACTGGTCCATAAGAACCTTGTAGTCCTTGGTACCGCCTTATGCAAAAGAAGAATCAAATTAGAGAGCAAAAATATTCAGTTGACATTACATTTTACAGATACAGGTGCCATGGAATTGTTGAATCTCACTTATAAACTTCTTTGGCTTCCTTGATAAGGGGAGACTTTCTTAGAAATAAATCAACTGTTTGTAAGTGCTAAATGTAAAACAAATTCTATAAAAAGGTTCAAGCTCCTGAACTAGACAACTGAGTCATCAAACTAAAAATGGTAAAATCAGAACATGTTTTGTAGCAGACCATAAATGCAAAAGGTTTTCAGGCATTACAAAACACCATGATGCCAACTGAATATAGTTATTATAAGCGAATATTGTTAAAAAATCTGTACTGTGATTGAACAAAAGAATAGGAGCTCATCCTAACTTAAAATGGTCTAGATGCTCTATTTAGTCGGTACAAGAAATTGCTTGCACCTAGAAGAAATGTAAGGTTGGGAGTTGGGACAGATGAAATTATCAAGCCAGATTTCAACAACAAATTTATTCAAGTCAACCGTTCTCCAAATTATAGAATCGAGGATATCAAAACTCAAGACTCACATGAGAAATGCCAATCACGATCATAAATGTGGCGATGAAAAGCTATCAGAATAGGCACTTTGACGTCTGTAGGTATGCTTGTATCATCCTCTGTAAAGGAATCATCCAAAATACTTAACAAAAAACAATGTATCAACTAACACAACAGCATCAATAAGTACAACGATTAAATGAAAATCAAGTGTTATTCAAACAGAGTGCTTCAGGGAAATTTCTCCTCGCAGTAGGCCTTAACTAAGTAAAACCAACAGCTCTCTCCTCTCAAAATCAAAAAATGACCTCAGGACTTCGGTTACAAAACTATCATTATTCTAACCTAAAATCTCCACTAGCCATTTATTACAATATCAATAGTTCTAGAGCTAGCACCTTCAAACTCAACACGACACTCGCCGATTCTAAAATCCATCAAAATAGATTTCAAGAACTAGCAAATCAAACATTTGTCTGACGGAAAACACCACATCA
The DNA here is from genome assembly GCA_015731905.1 of Salix dunnii. Classification (NCBI taxonomy): domain Eukaryota; kingdom Viridiplantae; phylum Streptophyta; class Magnoliopsida; order Malpighiales; family Salicaceae; genus Salix; species Salix dunnii. Next base: position 8,377,861 of record CM027667.1, on the reverse strand, counting down.
GTAATCTTAAAACTCAACAAAACCCATTTAGGATGTATCAAAATCTACCAGAAACAAAAACAAAAATCACAGACAAAGCATAGGGTTAACAGGAACAAACCAACAGTGTCAAGGGCTCGAAGAACCAGATAAAAAATGCACACCTGAAAACCAAAAAGAAAAGGTGATTATTAAATAATTACAGCACAAGACCCAGATCAAACCAAGGCAAATAAAACAATAAGAAAAAGTAATGTAAAATATAATTACAGCGTCACGGAGTTCTGTGCCGAGTTGTTGAATAACAAAAGCAAAACTACGAGAGACCCGTTGAAGCATGGAATAACAGAAGGCCCAGTGAGGTTCAGATGGGATCTGTTTTTCAGCATGTCTAGCAGCCATTTTCAGCTTCAATAGCGGGTATAAATCATCTGGGTGTTTTAATATCATTCCGAAACTCCCCATTCTCGATTTTTTTCAAAAACAAAATCAAAATCAGTGATCACCAAATTTGAGGACTTTAAATCTCACCCAGAATTCACGAATCCTTTTTTTGTGTGTGGCTCTTTTCTCCGTGTTCCATAAGAGTGATGGACAATAAGGAAAATGTCAGTTTTTTATGGTGATTTTAAGGAGGAGGGATGGTGGTTGGCTTGGTCTAACGTTGTGGCGTCTGGCTATCGAAATTTTTTATATTTAATACTTCCCAGATTTTTGTCACCTCTCGGACTCGTCCTGGGTCGTTTTTTTTTTAATTTATAGTTTAACTGTTTTTTAAAATGTTTTTTATTTAATAGTATATTTTTAAAATATTATTTTTGATATTAATATATAATAAAAATAAAAATAATTAAAAAAAAAACAATTAGAAACGTTGCTTTTATTGTATAGTAGTTAATCCGTCGCTGGACTTTGAAACTGTGTATTGGATGTGCATGTATCAACATACTGCCGGCCATGAATGGCATGGCATGACTCTGCTTTCATGCCCCTTTTTTTTTTCTATTTTCTTCGATCCCGGTTGCGGTGCAGCTTTATTTTTAACATTATTTTAGTTCTTTTATTACTATTTTAATGTATTGATAATAAATATATTTTTTTAAAAAATAAAATAATATTTTAAAAATTGACATGTTTCTGGATACCCCTTCCAAGTTCCATTATTTTACTACTCTAGGGCATAGGTTAGGTTGCGTTATTCTTGTTTTTTTTTTTTCTTGGTCACGGATCCGTTTTAGAATAATTTTTTAACTTATTTTATCGTTTAAATTGCTTTTATCACTACCTAACATAAAGCTGTCTTTTAAAAGTTTTTTTTTATTTTAAATTAAAAAAATTCAATATTTATATATTATTTTTATGGATCGATTTCAAAATAATTTTTAAAAAAATAATATTTTAATATATTTCTGAATAAAAAGTACTATTAAAAATAATCTTATAAAGAATCACTAATAAACTTTTAAAAGTTATTTCTTCTTTTATATTTCAATCCATCTCCTTTTTCTTTTTATTTCTCTATTGTTTTTAATTTCATTCACGTTTTTAACAACTTTGTGGTTTATTTTATACCATTCAAATAAATTACATGTATATATTTTTTCTGGACTCATGCGAGTGAATAAAATCTTAATTATCTCAAAATTTTATAAAAAATATATATTTTGATGTAAATTTGAAATCTACTATATAAATCTTAAATATTTTATCGCCATGTGACGCTCTTCAGAAACACTACATACACACATGCATGTATGGATGCATTACTGCAACGCTAATTATGTACATGGTGGAAGAGAGGATAGAAGAGGGAAAATGCCTTTCTCACATAGTTTTTTCAGGCCTCGATATAAATAAATTTATTACTGTGATTCTTATAAATATGGTTAATTGAAAACAATACGCAACAATTTCTACATGAGATTATATAGTTTATTTTAGAAAGAGTATTTTATAGATTCAGATAAACAAATAAAATATTGATTATTACAGATTTTTATCAGAGATGCATGTTTTAATTCAAATTCGAGATCTACCTTAAATTTTTTTGTCATCACGCTATATTTTTTGGAAACAATTTATACCTATTTCATACATTTTTGCAATAACTTTTTCCTTATTTCTATTTTCTTTAATCAAACTTTGAAGCTGGTGATACGAAGTTGAAATGGAAAATTATAGTTTTTTTTCTCGACAACAGGAGAACCAGCACCTAAAATCTCACCCCGGCCTTGACTAGTATTATCAATATGGATATAGATAGCGTACCATAATGGCTATTGACAAAGTCAACTCTGATAGAATTTATTGCTACGTGGTCCAACACCAGGATAATATACTCGTGCAATTGGAGAGATTTTGTGAGGAAATAATTAGAAGATATTGTGCTGAATTGTTAATCTAAATTTTGACTTTTAATCGCGATAGCTCACATACAGCCACCTGCTTATCACCGTCTAAAATGCTGATTTGACCGGCAAAAGAACCTCCACTCCCTGCTTGATCACAGTTTGAAGTAACGATGGAGAAAGGCTTCTTTTGGGCCATCATTAGGGTCGTTGTCGGGCAGTCTTTGAAGGCGAGAGCACGAATTATTGGCTATGATATTGTACATGTGAATAACCAAATGGCCACTTATTGACTGTGTTTTTTATTCATGAATATATTAAAATATATCAAGGATAATATACTCGTGCAATTGGAGAGATTTTGTCCAGAGAAAATAATTAGAAGATATTGTGCTGAGTTGTGAATTTAAATTTTGACTTTTAATGTCTGTCTAATACTACTGGATAATAAGATTATTTTTTAAAGTATTTTCTATTTAAAAATATATTAAAATAATTTTTTTTATTTTTTTAAATATTTTGAATATCAATAGATAAAAATAATTTAAAAACATCAAAACTATTTAATTTAAAATTTTTTTTTTTCAAAAACACTTTAACACCTTCTCAAACATCATTTAATCTTAATAGCTCATCACAGCAGAAATGCTAATTTGACCCGCAAAAGAACTTCCACGCCTGCTTGATTGTATTTGTTATTCATAAATATATTAAATTTATATATTACTATGATTATTTTTAAAATTTTATTTTATATTAACACACATATTTATTAAAAAAATTAATCAAAATTTAATGAAAAACAAATTCAACCACCAAACCAGACACTGATAAATATTTAGGATTTCTAGTTGAATTTTGTAAGAAAAAAAACTCCCAGACCGACCTTTCACATTATTAAGGAAGCGGCCATTCTCTTAGTGGGTATTGTGACCTCAAAAAGTTGAATTAATGGTTAAAATATAATTATTTTTTTAATTTTTATGTTTAAATCCTAAAATCACTATTTTTGTTATTCTTAAATTCCTCCTGGTGTACCAAGCCGATATAAATGGCGTGTTTTTTAAACTATCTGCAAAAAATAATGCATGAGATTGATAAAATATCTTCCAGCAGCCGCAATTGAATGAAATTGGTTTAGTATAAGGTGCATTAAGAAGACCGTCGTCGACTCCTGCTAATATCCGTGGCAATTCAATTATTTCCATTTTCGTCCCTGATGGAAAATGCCAAGATGACCGGCAGATCGTCTCCGGTGTATTTATTAATAATTGATGGCTGAGGAAGATGAGGTGGCTTGATTCAGACAAGTGCCCGTCGAATTACTGATAAATTCTCTAAAATTACTATTTTCAGCTTTGGTGGGCCCGAAGAATGTGCATGTTGTGCCGTCAGCTAGCAGATATTCTTTTTGGGTCGAGGAAAACTCACCGAGGTCAATGAAAATATTAATTGTTCTACATATATATATATATATATATATAAACTCAAAATTTATTATACAATCTTTGCCATCATTTGAACATTAATACAGTGTGCTTTCTCTCATTTGTTTTACAAAAAATAAAAGTTGTTGAAAAGATAAATGTAATGATTTTATATTGTTTTAATGTATTAATGTAGAATATAGATTTTAAAAAATAAAAATAATTATTTTAATATATTATTGAATAAAAAATGTTTCAAAAAGACTTGTGTTTAATTACTAAACACTCATTGTTTTTAAATCTCGTTAGTGCTAATTATTTTTTAAATTGTTTTTCACCATTATATATATTTTTAAAAATATTTTATTATTTAGAACGTATTGAATTATTATTATTATTATTATTAATAATAATAATAATTTGTTTTTGATACTATCACAACAAACACATTAAAAAAATTGATTTACAAAATAATTTTTTTAAATACAAAACAATCTTTTAATCTCGGACTGGATTAAATATTTATTTGATGTTAGATTTAAGGCTTAGTGCTTGTTTGGAATCGCGGTATAACCGTTGGTTGCCTAAATTTTTTTTAAATGATTTTTTAGGTGTTTTTAGATCATTTTAATGTGTTGATATCAAAAATAATTTTTAAAAAATAAAAAAAATATTATTTTAATATATTTCTAGATAAAAACACTTTATAAAATAACTAGAACCATATTCCCAAACACCTCCTAGCCATGGCAGCAGTTCTTTATGGATTTGTTTATCAAAGCGCAAGGTGCGAATACAATATATCTTTAGCAATTGGGGCTCGTCAAAGTTCAACCTGGAGATTTTTTAGATTGACAAGTTTTGATGATTTTCTTCTGATCCTCAGCCTTGGCACGAAAGATTCCTGCTGACCTTTGAAGGCTTTAATGGCTGCTAGTGCCGCAAATGGCATCTGTCATTAATCCCGTGTAGTTTGATAGCCTACGGTGCAGCAAGGTCGACAACAACTCCATCGCAAGTATGCTCAACTGACATTACACTAGCTAGTTACGATTTAAATTGTTTTATTCGAGATTTGTACCTGAACTAATGACAGTGGTGGACCGAGTTAAAATCCAGTCCAAAAAGCTTTGGATATTCAGCCCACAGTAGAAGAATTATTAGCCCAAGTGGTGGATATGTACCTTGTTCTTGTAGCTGGATTGACTAAATCTAATTAGTTTCAAGCCTTTGGGTTTCCAAAGTGATATTACATTTGTTTTATTCTATTTGGATTTTCTATGCTTGGAGGCTTGCATTAAAGCCGGTTCAGAGTGTACTTTAGTGCTTATTTGATAATACGGTACAATCAGTGTTTCAAGGAAAAGCAGTTTGTATTATTTGGTAAACATTACAATGCGGTTTATACTGTTATGGGACCCATCAAAATCACAATCAAAACCACGGTTTTGCTAAAACATGAATTTGTAGCTTTTCCTGTGATTGCCTCCTTTTTTTTTTGCCCGCGTTTCCTGTGTTTTTGCCAATCCATGCTGAAGCATGAAACTCTCTTTGTTTTTTATTTCCTTCGAAACAAACCATGCATAAATTAAGGGAACCAACAGAGATTGTAATATACAGCCGACAATCAACAAACATTGTAATATATAGTAACAGTTATCGTCGATCTCTCTCTCTCTCTTCCCCAATACAGTCAATGATCTCTCTCTCTCTACAACACGTCGCTGCCCCCCCTCTCCACCGTCACCGCCAGCTTTCGGCACTACCATCATCCCCCTCATCACCGTTATCTTCTCTTCTATGCCACAAGTTCCTCCGTGACTTCTAGTAGCCGCAGCAATCCCCGTCGTGTAGAGAGCACTAGGTGCCACCTTCCAAGGCTCATACCGGCCACCACATAGTACCATTTCTAACGCCATAACCACAGGAAGAACCACCTTGACCTCTTCTACTCGTCGGTATCAACCGTTCACCCTCTCGTCAAAGTCAGCCATGTTACTGTTCACGTGAACAGTAACATGGCCGAATACTGCATCAAATGAATGAAAGGTGCAACGCACCGTTTTATCATTTTATCTTTTTATTTGAACTCTTGGGCTGGGGTTGTGCTGGGCCTGCTTTTGGCCTAGCCCAAGTCCAGCAGAGTTAGGTTTTTTGGCCCAACTCGGCTAGGCCGGGCCATTTAATTTAGGACAAGCTCGTTTTGATTTTTTTAAAAAAATATTTTAAAAATAAAAAATAAAAAAATATATAGATAAAAATTTGTTTTGATGGAAAAACAATGACGCGTGACTTCGTTACACTCCACAACCCTGTTATTTTTTGATTGATTATGAATTAAAAACTTGCAATTGGATTTTGCATTGGAATAATAACCCTACAACTGGATCACAGATGTTGTTAGTAATGATATTGTTATCATATATTGTTCCTCGATTAAATAGCAAGGAATCACATAGGCATTCACGTAACGATTTAGTTCGTGATAAAATTGCAAGTAGTTTGATGAGAGAATAACACTCTGTGTGTGTGTGTGTGTGTGTCATTTAAAGTAATTTCACACGTTGACAGCAATATGAAAAGTATGATAACTAAACACCCAAAACTATTTTTTTCAACCTTCAACTCAACCACAATTTTAACCAAATATTTCACTGCTTATTTTGAACCGCAATAAAATCATTTTTTTTAAAACTGTTTTATTTCAAACTCAACTATAAAAGCAAAAGCAATACCAAACACACCTTTAGTAAGTCAAGTTTGGATAATTAAAGTTTAGTAAGCGGAAGCTATCGGAACTGTAATAACATTTTAATAATGGATACAGAGTTAAGCTGTAGCAGGCACTTGTGCAGCCAGCCAGCCAGCCATCATATCCACATGCACGCTGGGGAGTTCAAGAAATCGACCATCCTGTGCATCAGCAAATGAAGTTTTTTTAGAAAATCATTATCATGATAGCAAATCCAATAAATATTTTTTTTTCTGGCACAACTTACCCTGGTAACTTGATCGGTTTGCAGAGAGAGAAGCAAAAATAATAGACAATATAATGAAGAGGAGGACAAACTGCATTAGACAATAAAAGAAATCAGATGATATTCCCATTTGACATTCTTAAATCAACCAGCAAAGCATTCGAAATGCATATAAACAGTCAACTGTAGATTAATCAGTAATATTGAAAAGGACGGAATTTCTTTTTATCCTTTTCTTTTTCTTGATCCAATTGAATTTGAAGAAAGTACATAGTTCTCAAAAAACAGAATTCAATTCAGCAAGTTCTATGATCTATGCTGAGATTTATATGCATGTAGACTGACTGTAAATGGAAATAAAAAAATTGTTTTGAACAGCAAAGTTGCAGCAAGGCTACTCGAGGAAATCCAGTTGATAATTTAGCAGAACTCACCAGAACAAAATTATATTTTAGCTCATTCCTAATTATGCAAGATTTCCTGGTAGAAGCATGAAAGAATGTCAGCACAGTAAAATAACAAAAACACAATTCAAGGCTCAGAGGATAGCTTGACAAACCTTTTGTTTAGAGCCCCAGATTCCCTGCAAGTTTTTTGTATTGCTTCCAGACTGCTCAAAGTTTTTGCTGCATTAGGATCATTCTTGTCAACCTGCAGTATCCAATTGCACATTTCTCAATATAGGCACCAAGAAAATTTAGGAAACAAACTTAAGGATCAAAAATGATTCATAAATATTCACAGGCATCCTAGTGAAAAAGCTTCCACGTTTATACATAAACTTCCATTTTCCGAATCTAAAAAGACCGCCACAGTTGTTGATTGTTGTTATTAGGATGTCACATGGTTAATTAATACACTTTCTCAAAGGCTACAACCACACAGCAAACAATGTGGCAACCAATTATCATTCGCTCATCCCCTCATTCATCAACCCTGAGGGTATTGATATAGCAAATATATTCATTATTATTAGGGAAGATTCTACCAGGTCCCTCTGTGAAATTATATTCTAGAAAGTCTATGTGGCATAGATATTCTTAGGTTCAATGAGATGAATAAGTACAGAGCAGGCTGGCAAGAAAAACTGAAGCATTATAGGGTTCAGTATTTTTAACAAGCAGGAGAAATACAACTTTCATACTTGAACTTTCCAGGGAAAGCAATGTCTTGGTTAGAATTAAGGGAAGCATCATACCTTGGACTTCAGCATACAAGAGAAGTCAAAGAAAGCTCCATAGACATCAGCCATTGTTTTTGTTCGATGAATAATTTGAGCAGTAAGACCTAGAAATAGGGTCAGCATTAAATTATTCATCATTGAATAAGGAATCATGAAAACCCAGGCCTTATTATTTTGATGTAGGTACTTAATTAAAAAACCAGAATCCTTTGTACAATAAAGAGCAGCAAGAGACAGGGGTGAGCTTGTATAAGGGGTGTGAGATTTTTAAAAATAATCTGAGATATGCAAGCTGGGGCATGATTTACTCAGTCAGAGAATTATGCAGTTCACAAACAAACAAATGGTATTTGTGGAATGGTCCATCAGATAATAATCTTATTGTATTCTAAAGAGGGATGATATCTCATATTCCATTTGCATTTTAGATTGAATTCTACATTATGATAACATAACCACGATAAAAACCTTCCACTCTTCATGACATGTTTACATGCACCAAAACAATTTCTGTTATTGCTATAACATTCCCACCAGTTTCAGATGCCAAGAAGATAATGCAGTCTATGAAGTAATCTTACCTCGCCTCATCTTCACTACACCTTTGAATACATTGATGTTGTTGTAACACAGTGCCAGGGTTCCAATTGCCATGACCTGGCAGGAGAGGGGTCAAATTAGAAGAAAGCTCCCACCAGAACATCCATTATAGCTATCGCTAAACATAAAACTACACAATTAGACTAAATATTGTGAGTTTTCTTCACCATGAAATAAAATATATGACGATGATTTTTTTAAAAAAAAACACTGAAAAGTGAAAAGGCATATGGATGATTCAGGGGCTCAAATGACATGACATGAAACAATGTATCTTCAAATGTCAGTTTAAACATATTTCTTACCTGAGGGATAGCACAAAACCGAAATATACCAGGTTCCTGCAATGCAGACATGTATTTCAAGCAATCATCCACATGTATCAAGGAATTGGTAACCATATCATTTAAGCACTGCACTGCCTTGACCGAGTTCTCTTCATTTTTCAAGTCCTGAGGAACAAAGAGCAAAACAGGGAGAATGTTAATCAGATGGGTGGAGCCAAAAATAACACTATCACATTTCAAGTACTGTAATTATATTTACATCATTCACGAACATAATGGCTTCAAAGGGATGTTGATGGTACTAAAGCTGAGACGGTAAATGGAAAAGAAGCAAACCTCAAGTTTGTTGACATATTTACTCCAAATCTCGCGAGGCCAAAACATGCGTGACTTAGGTATCTCATTTATGTCCTCCAGATAATCACGAATGATGTTTGTTTTCTAAGTTTGATCAAATCCAGGATATACGTGTTAGAATTAGATTTCAAAACAAAATTATGCCACGGATAAAGCACACCAATGGCTCTTGTATCATAGTGATACCTGAAGAAACAATCCCATTGAATTGGAGATGCTATCTGAAGCCAAATCTTCTAATCCAGAGGCATTGAAAAGCTTGGACAAACCCATCCCAACAAGTCCAGCTACATAGTGGCAATATTCATCATAGTCACCAATGGTTTCCACCTGCAGATGAGAAAGTTGAATGGCATCGCATAAACATAACATTTTCCATTCTGTATTAAGAAAAACTGAAGAAATCGAAACTTGTGCAATTTGATGATTAAATGAGTAATAAGGAAACCTTTAAAGCCATATAGGATTGAATAGTTCTGTCAGCATATTTTATTGAGTTCAAAGAATTTCTTCGGCTGGCATCCAAAGGGATCCCACAGCCATCCCTAGTGTCCTTTGCTATCTCTAGGTGGTTGACTAAATACTCTAGATTTCACTGTTCATTCTCCACTCTTGATAATCTATCATCTTTTATCCAAGACCCAAATAAAAATTACCTGGCAGGAGAGGGGTCAAATTAGAAGAAAGCTCCCACCAGAACATCCATTATAGCTATCGCTAAACATAAAACTACACAATTAGACTAAATATTGTGAGTTTTCTTCACCATGAAATAAAATATATGGCGATGATTTTTTATTTTTATTTTAAAACAAACAAACCGAATAAGTGAAAAGGCATATGAATGATTCAGGTGGTCAAACTACAAGACACGAAACGATGATATCTTCAAAGGTCAGTTTAAGCAAATGTCTTTACCTGAGGGATAGCAGAAAACCGAAATATAGCAGGTTCCCGCAATGCAGACAAGTATTTCAAGCAATCATTCACATGTATCAAGGAATTGGTAACCATATCATTTAAGCACTGCACTGCCTTGACCGAGTTCTCTTCATTTTTCAAGTCCTGAGGAACAGAGCACAAAACAGGGAGAAAGTTAATCAGATGGGTGAAGCCAAAAATAACACTATCACATTTCAAGTATTGTACTTATATTTACATCATTCACGAACATAATGGCTTCAAAGGGATGTTGATGGTACTAAAGCTGAGACGATAAATGGAAAAGAAGCAGACCTCAAGTTTGTTGACATATTTACTCCAAATCTCACGAGGCCAAAACATGCGTGACTTAGGTATCTCATTTATGTCCTCCAGATAATCACGAATGACGTTTGTTTTCTAAGTTTGATCAAATCCAGGATGTACATGTTAGAATTATATTTCATAACAGAATTAAGCCACGGATAAAGCTAAACAATGGCTCTTGCATCATAGTGATACCTGAAGAAGCAATCCCAATGAACTGGAGAGTCTATCTGAAGCCAAATCAGAGGCATTGAAAAGCTTGGACAAGCCCAGCCCAACAAGTCCTGCTGCATAGTGGCAATATTCATCATAGTCAGCAATGGTTTCCAGCTGCAGATGAGAAAGTTGAATGGCATCACATTAACATAACATTTTCCATTCTGTATTAAGAAAAACTGAAGAAATCGAAACTTGTGCAATTTGTTGATTAAAATGAGTAATGAGGATCGAATGAATTTTAGATCAAATAAAGAGGAATTAGGCCAAACTTTACAGCCATGTAGGATAGAATAGTTCTGTCAGCATATTTTATTGAGTTCAAAGAATTTCTTCGGCTGGCATCCAAAGGGATCACACAGCCATCCCTAGTGTCCTTTGCTATCTATAGGTGGATGACTAAATACTCTTTTTCACTATTCATTCTTCACTCTCTAATCTACTCATCTTCTATCCAAGACCCAGTTAAAAATTACCTGGGATACTTGATAACCAAGCACCTGATTCCTGTGATGCATACAGCTTGAGCTCACTACAGTGCACAGTATACATGTTCATATTTATTATACTTTTGATATCATGATGGATGCAATCACCCAGAGACGCACATTTGTATCATGTGTCATGCAATTCAGCAGCGGAACCTAGAGAAATCCTTTTTTCCATAGGTTAGTTATGCATGCACCATTTGATGTCACATTACAACACTCCACATCACTAACCTCCTTGCAGATAAACTTTGCCATCCCTGCACCCATTCTTCTGGTAGTATCCTCAATTGCCTCCTGGTAACTGCAGAATAAATTGAGTTCCATAAGTCTTGTATTGAAGAGGAAACAGGCATGCAGATACCGTTGTGATTAGATGCAACGAATTGTTAGAAGCGCAGAGCACATTAAAAGACCCTAAATCAATCAGATCCTCAATCAGCATGCAACCAAACAGGAGGCAAAATGAAGTAGAACTAACCCTTTTCCAAGCTCTAAAAAAGCAGTTGAAACATCATGGAACTGGTCCATAAGAACCTTGTAGTCCTTGGTACCGCCTTATGCAAAAGAAGAATAATATTAGAGAGCAAAAATATTCAGTTGACATTACATTTTACAGATACAGGTGCCATGGAATTGTTGCATCTCACTTGTAAACTTCTCTGGCTTCCTTTAGAAGGAGAGACTTTCTCAGATATAAATCAACTGTTTGTATGTGATAGATGTAAAAACAAGTTTTATAAAAATGTTCAAGCTCCTGGACTAGACACCTGAGCCCTCAAACTAAAAATGGTGAAATCAGAACATGTAATTTTATAGCAGACCATAAATGCAAAAGATTTTCAGGCATTACAATATAGTTGTTATAAGCAGATATTGTTAAAATCTGTACTGTGATTGAACAAAAGAATAGGAGCTAATCTTAGCTTAAATTGGTCTAAATGCTATATTTAAGAGGGTGTTTGGGATTACTTATGAAAAAAAAATTATTTTTTATTTAATTTTTATTTTAAATTAACATTTTTTGGTATTTTTAGATCATTTTAACATGCTAATATCAAAAATATTTTTTTAAAAAATATTATTATGATGCATCTCTAAATAAAAAAACACTTTTAAAAACAACCACAACCACACTCCCAATTAGACACTAGTTCAAGAAATTACTAAGAAATGTTAAGTTTGGACAGATGGAATTATCAAGCCAGATTTCAGCAACAAATATTCGAGTCAACTGTTCTCCAAATTCTAGAATCGGCCGGGGATATCAAGACTCACATGAGAAATGCCAATCACGATCATAAATGTGGCGGTGAAAAGCTATCAGAATTGGTACTTTGACGTCTGGAGGTATGCTTGTATCGTCCTCTGTAGGGGAATCATCGAAAATATTTAACAAAAAACAATGTATCAACTAACACAGCAGCATCAATAAGTACAACGATTAAATGGAAATCAAGTGTTATTCGAACAGAGTGCTTCAGGGAAATTTCTCCTCACAGTAGGCCTTAACTAAGCAAAACCAACAGCTCTCTCCTCTCAAAATAAAAAAATGACCTCAGGACTTTGGTTACAAAACCATCGTCTAACCTAAAATCTCCACTAGCCATTTATTAGAATATCAATAGTTCTAGAGCTAGCACCTTCAAACTCAATACGACACTCGCCGTTTCTAAAATCCATCAAAATAGATTTCAAGAACTAGCAAATCAAACATTCGCCTGACAGAAAACACCACTGCAGTAATCTTAAAACTCAACAAAACCCATTTAGGATGTATCTGATACATGAACGTGCAACGTGCATGGAGGATGTGCATGAGAGGGTGCAGGGCAGTTATTAGCAAGTGGGGAGTTGGAAGAAGTAGTGGCAGCCTTTCTGTGATTTAATTCTTAGAGTAGCGTATGTTGATTACTTTCTAGTTATTTTAAGTAATGGGTTCCTGTTTTTACTCAATGGTGTAACTGCTGATACTGGTGTAAATGAATGAAGGCATTGATTATTACGCCCAAAAAGCTCCTCTCTTCATCTTCTTTCTCCACTACGCTGCTCTTTAAATTCTACGTAAAAGTATCAAATTCTACCAGAATCAAAAACAAAAATCACAGACAAAGCATAAGGTTAACAAGAACAAACCAACAGTGTCAAGGGCTCGAAGAACCAGATAAAAAATGCACACCTGCAAACCAAAAAGAAAAACTGATTATTAAATAATTACAGCACAAAACCCGGATCAAACCAAGGCAAGTAAAACAATTCAAAAAAATATAATGTATAATTACAGCGTTACGGAGTTCTGTGCCCAGTTGTTGAATAACGGGAGCAAAACTACGAGAGACCCGATGAAGCATGGAATAACAGGAAACCCAGTGAGGTTCACATGGGATCTGTTTTTCAGCATGTCTAGCAGCCATTTTCAGCTTCAATAGTGGGTATAAATCATCTGGGTGTTTTAATATCTCTCCCAAACTCCCCATTCTCGATTTTTTTCAAAAACAAAATCAAAATCAGAGATCACCGAATTTGAGGCATTTTAATCTACCGTGAATCACGATTCATTTCTTTTGTGGCTCTAAAAATTGAAATGGATTTGTTGTTTATGTGCAAAAGCTGGACTCGAAGTTGAAATCTATTCTCGGCTACTATATTGAAATGGATAGCTATCTCTTGGTTTTCTGGATGAAATTGAAATGCTGAATTTTCAAAAGACTATTCATGATAATAATGTAGTTACGTTTTCCACCACTTATTCTTATTCAATAAACTATAAATTTGAAGGTTTTTATTTTCGTGTTATCTTCCCTGGGAATGCTCATGTAGGAAACTGTGGATATGAGTAAGAATTTGCTCCAAGGTAACATTGAAGCTTTCACTACATTGTTGTCAGATAAGTCCTAGACATGAATTTCAACACTCTATCTGGGGCCATTCCTGCTGAACTTGGCTGGATTAAGAAACTGACATTTTTAGCTCTCTCTATGAACAGATTTACTGGAGCCATACCAGTTTCTTTATTTATCCTGACAGACCGAGACGGTTAGAATTGGCCGTCAACAACTTCACTTGCAATATTCCAAAGGAGCTTGGAGCTCTAACTAAGCTCGAGATATTGTATTTTGCACAATAACTTATCGACTAAATCTAATTGGTTTAAATTTATATTCAAGTCTTTGGGTGGGTTTCCTAAGTGATATTACATTTTTTTATTCTATTTGGATTTTCTATGCTTGGAGGTTTGCATTAAAGCTGGTTCAGATTGTACTTAAAGTAAAGTTTATCATAGTATTCTTTGAAGTATTGTTTTTTTACTCTGCAAAAAAATTGATAATATGTACATTGACTTTCTTTAGGTCGTCATGATCCAAATGTATGGCATGTGTGTCGGATGGGGTGAGCCTTTCTCTCAAACTGCACAATCATTCATGCCCGAGTTACTGTATAGATCTGAGAGAAGTTCAGGAAAGGTCGGAATGTTCATAAGCTGTGGATATTTCTCCGGTTATATTTTTCACCATTGTCAAGAAAAGGAAACGGGATCGTGATATTGTTATTTATGGTTTAAGACATGAAACAGGCTCGAATGCTGCTAAAGTCCCTAGTGATTACTGGAGCTATACTTGGAGTGTTAGTGGCATCTATATATCGGAGCATTTATTCCTCGGCTGCTCCCCTTTACTTTCACATCTGATCTTAATGAAACACAAGTGGTTAGGTCTTTTACTAGTTACCAAAGCTTCCATTTCTAAATAGTAACTACCAAGTAAAGCTGCATGAGTTTTCTATTAGCAACATTCATAGTTTACAAGACAGAATCAGAGTTAAAGAATACTTTCTGCTAACATGAAAATATTTCAGATGTGGAACTTGATTTTAGCATCTTCCCTCTAGATGGTTTCAATGTAAATTTATGCAGATGATTCTGGTTGGTATTTTCTATATTGTGTCCCTGCTGATCCCACAAAGTGTTGATTTTGTTCGTTGTTTCATTATCTGTAACACACTGCGTCCACTGCCTTGAGGGAACTTCGCTGGTAGTTATTTTCTTAGAACTCCAATCTGCTGTTTCATTCCTGACATCTATGTTATTTTACCAGCAAGTGTATATAGAATCATGTCTAATTAAAGACTCCGGTAAAAAAAATTTCTTCATTGCTCATAACATCCACTCTTCTTGCCAAACCTCCAGAGCCAAGTAATATTTGATTTCTCAGTCTCCTTGGAATCTTAATTCTGTCGCCACTTGCAAGTCTCGTGGACTACTCAATCTGGGTGAATCGAACTCTGCCTGCAACATTCATAAAAAGGCTCACACATAGCCCTAGCTCTCACTTGCTTTGACCAATCAAAGTTTTGTGTTTATTTTACTCCACTTATGAATGTGCCACAGGCAACTGAAATCTAGCATTAGGCTGTCTTTTTCGTTGTAAAAGCTGGACGCGATCTCAAGTTCATCAGCTTATCAATGACTGCATGCTTTACCTTCGGTGCTCTTTTGTTACTGGTCAGCTTTGTTTCTTCAATCCTCTACCGTCAATTTCGATTGTACCTGTTTCTGATCTCTGTGCATAAGTATGGCCATCCGACTGTTCTTGTTGTAGTGAACAGTAGAGGGTATGGTTTACCAGTCCGCTGACGTGCACCAGTATCTTTCCAAGGGGTGAGACTGACATCCTCTAGATAAAGAACTTATGATCATTCAAATTCATGTTTATTTGTTTATATGGTTTAACTGAGAGCATAAAAATTCCCAGGCTATATTTTTCTTCGCTCTTCAACGCCTTCTATCTCCCGATGGCATACTTAACCAGGAACCTACAGTCCAGTACAAACTGGGGGAAGTAAAAGCTTCTGGTTTCTTGATCCAACAATTAGTATTGGTGTTGCAAAATGGTTTATTTCATTTTCCTTGCTCATCGCTGCTCTCAATCATTGAAAACTAACATATTCTTTTGTTCAGCTGTCAAGATCTAGTTGTCCTTGTTATGTGACGTCCTGACAAGGCCAACAGAACATTCAAGGCATGCCAGATAGCAGTTCTCTCTTCATGATTCACTGTCGGAATCGTATACGGTTCTGTGTTTCCTTACAAGATTGTTTTGTGATGTCTAAGTTGATTCGAAGCAAATTTGCTTCTCACGTAATCTGTGTTGAAAAAGCTTCAAGATTGAGAGGCTTCTGTCTTGAGAATCAGAGGTTGTAAAAGGCCCAACTGTGTGCGCTCCTGAACTTTTGCGTATTTGTAGGCCCTTCATTTATGTTTCTTGTCCAAACGAATTAGTGTGATCAGAGAAGTAAAAGACACCAGGAAATTGTCTGGTTTTGCCAAGTGGGAGTCAGATGGTCTTGTAATGCCAAAAAATGTGGGCGAGGCATGAAATGACCTGTCTTTCTAACTTCATTCACCTCTCGAGTATGGTCCATCGATCAGGAAATAATACTGTAATTAGAGAGAGGGAAATGGGTAATGTAGTGAAACTATCTAGCTATGAAGATGATGAATAATATTAGAACTGCTCTTTCTGAATTTCTAGTCCTTGTAAGAAACAAAACTTGAAATTTCTCCTCTGAAAAGGGTAAAATGGACTCTCATTGATTCAAGGAATGGTAGAGCCCAACAGTACTTGTCTCATTAAAATTAAGGATTAATTAACTATCTAACAGATATCCATAACTTGAGATTAAGGTTTATTTTTCCTATAATTTCAGATTTGAATATTATAATTATTAATATGGTCATCATTTAAATTTTACATGATCTCGGATAACACGTTCATCAAAAAATTAAAGATTAATTGGGATAGTTCGAAAGAATCAAAGGTATTCAGACGAAAAGCACAGTAATCGTACCTTAACTTTTAAGAAACATATAAACAGTCCCTCTAGTTTCATGTTTATATGACTAACGTATTATTTGTTACCTTTTATGTTGACTAACTTATTAATTGTTACCCCAAATGACAGGTCGACACATCGCCAATTTGTAACAGGCAGAAGGATTAATTTATAAACAAATATTAAATTAAAGTGATTAAACATGGAGTGATTTAAACAAAAGGGACCAAATTATATTTTTCTTAAGACAAAAAGACGATGCTTACCGTTTTTGACCGTTACTCTTCAAGTCATGTTTAGCTCCTACCGTCAAGTACCAAAACTACCAAACGACCAAAAAAGGAAAGAAAAAGAGGAGCCAACCTCCACCTGCCTCTCTCTCCCATTTGCCTCCAACCCCAAAAAAACAAATTCAATTCAAATCCACATTAAACAAAACCTAATTTCTATCTCAAATTCTAAAAAATTCAACAGAAAATGCAAATCAAAACCCTAATTCATTCTTCAACAATTCCATTTCAAAACCCTAATTTTAAAAAACATCAACAACCATCAATTCTATTAAAAAACCCACCTATACATCTCCTACAAAGTCCCAAAGTTCCTTCAAAATTAAACATTTTGACACCAAGAAATTATTTTTATGGTTTGAAAGCCAATCTTAGTAGCCAAAGTCAAGAACTCTTCGATACTAACAATGAAATTGAGGGAGAAAATGACAGTAAAATTGGCTCAATTTTGGAAGAAGAGGAGATAGAAGTGGATATGAATAGAGAGGGATTGGAGAGTCAGAGTTTATGGAGTCAAATAAAGGAGATTGTTTTGTTTACAGGACCTGCTACAGGGCTTTGGTTATGTGGGCCATTAATGAGTCTAATTGATACTGTAGTTATTGGTCAAGGGAGTTACATTGAACTTGCTGCTTTAGGTACTTAATTTTATTGTTTTATTGAGGAATTTTTTGAATTGGGTTCTTTTTATTTGTCTGTTTAGTTGCTAAGGCAATCACTTTTGAGGGTGTTCTTTGTGTTTGTGTATGTTATTGGAATATAAAGTAATGAAATGAGGCTTGTTAATTCGTTTTCTTTTTGAATGGGCAGGGCCTGCGACGGTTTTATGTGATTATATGAGTTATGTGTTCATGTTCCTTTCAATTGCCACTTCGAATATGGTTGCAACTTACATTGCCAGACGGGTCAGTCATTTGTTTCTTTAACCAATGGAATTTGATAATTATGCAGAGTTGTAATTGTTTTGTTTCTGCTTTCAATAAAAAATGCGCTCAAGCAGCTTGATGGTGAGACTCGAGGTTTACTTAGTTATGGTTTTGAAGTTGACTCTTGAGGTTATTGGAAATTCGTGGTTTGTTGGCAGTCAGGTTTTAGGTGCTATGGTGAAAATTTTATTTTTGTTGAGTGCAAGTGTGCTGGTTTGAGGCTTGAAATTATATGTGAGAGGACCCCAAGATTGGATTGATTGGCAGCTGATCAAAAAGAACTAATTGCAGCTGTTGGCCTGCGTACATGATAAAAAATGATGAGGATACAAATGGTGTTTTTAGAAAATCCCAAGCCCTGATTAGATTGATAGCTCTCCCCCTCTCTTGATTTCTCTCACAAACGCTAACGGACAAGAAAACAGAACCTTGTATTATCTAGGATCCCAAAACTAAAAGTGGCCCAACAGACTTAAGTAGGGTACCTTCTAAGTTTTTTACGGCAATGTTTGACTAGATAGTATCTGTGCAGGATAAAAATCAAGTGCAGCATCAAATATCTATCCTTCTCTTTGTTGGGATGACTTGTGGCCTGCTTATGCTCTTGTTTACAAGATTCTTTGGTTCATGGGCACTAACTGGTAATAAAAATTAGTGAAGCTTTTATTAATCCCGTATCATGAATGAATGTAGTTTTCTTTCTCTTGGTGATTGGCTATATTGTGCTGTTCACTGTACATAGTTAGAAACTGAATGCTTGATGGGCTTGCTTTTCTTCTATTTTTCAGCCTTCTCAGGACCAAAAAATGCACAAATTCTACCTGCAGCAAATACATACGTTCAGGTTCGTGTCCCTTTTCATATCTTTTACCTGTCCTTTCTTATTAAACCCTGGAACTAATTTTCAGAAGGGAAAGATTAATAATAACTGAAGTCTTTTTGATTGTATCATGGAATTATTTGAGTGATGTTATTTGTTAAGCAGGAAGTGTGTTTTGTTGTACATTATAATCTTGTGGAAATTAACATCTATTGCATTTGATTTGTGAGGTTTTGGGTTGAATATGTTTATTATTGATTGATGGAATTTGACAAGCGTTGTCAGCTGTTTCTTTATGACCATTAATGATGAGAACACATGGAAACATTCCTGCTATATTTCTACCAAGTACAGGTCTATGCCGTGGCCAGAGAGATGATGCTAAATTATTGACTAATCTTGCCTGGTCCTGAAGTTCTGGTCATTTATCTTCAAATACTTTTGATTTGACATCTCTTTACTTGGTGTCCTCAATTATACTCATTGAATGGGATCATAGACCCAGTCAATTACTTTACATTGCATCCAACTTGTTTGTTTTGTAACTTTTACTTGAACATAATATTTTGTTTGTCAGATTCGAGGCTTAGCATGGCCTGCAGTTCTAGTAGGATGGGTTGCTCAAAGTGCAAGGTGAAACTATAATATTGTCAACATCAGTGCTTTATCCCATGCATTATCTACTTGATGAGCTAACAGTGTTTTAAGCTACTTAGTTTATACTGGGCTCTCTTACCCCCCCCAAGCCGCCTTCTAGGGGCTATTCATTATCTCCACAATTTCTCTACCTCCAGGCTCCCTATGCATCAAGTTTAAGTTTAGTCTATATCTTTAAAATATGTCAAGCCTTCTAGGGACTATTCATTATCCCCTCAATTTTTCACTCCTCTCCCTTGGGATCCCAATGCATTTAGTTTAGTCTATATCTTTGAAATATGTAAAGCCTTCTAGGGAGTAATAATTATCTCCACAAACTGGGGGCATGCCAGAAAACCTTCCTGTGGATTCCTTTGACGACTTTGAGAAAAGCATCCAATTTTGTGTTAAAAATCTTCAAAGTTGAAAGCCTTGCCTTTGTGTAAGACAGTGCGTCCTTTTTATGTATCTCAAACATTCATGATTTTTTAAACTCTGAAAGTCTTTTCACCTTTTCTTTTCATGCCTGCATCCTTGTGTTAACTTGATTTTTTGCCCTTGAGTTCCTAGTTCGATATTTCTTGAAACTTTAAATAGTTTTGTGCTTTTAAACGTTCCCTTTTCTGTTTCCAGTCTTGGTATGAAAGATTCGTGGGGGCCTCTGAAGGCTTTGGCAGTTTCTAGTGTTGTAAATGGTGTTGGTGATGTAGTCCTCTGCAGCTTTTTAGGCTATGGAATTGCTGGTGCTGCGTGGGCCACAATGGTGTCACAGGTATGCTGACTATTCCTTGTGTAAAATTTAATTTCATCATCTTATATTTGTACTGAGCTGTTCGGAATGTATTAAAAAAAGAAGTGCAATTACTTTCTCTTTTGTTTTCTTCTTACCCCAATATGCTCTAGGTTATTGCAGGTTATATGATGATAGAAGCTTTGAACAAAAAAGGATATAATGCATTTGCCATCTCTGTTCCAACACTTGATGAAATCCTGACAGTAATTGGGCTTGCTGCACCAGTGTTTGTGACAATGATATCGAAGGTTGCCCATTATTCAATTTTATACATGCGGTCCTATCTTATAACTTGAAAGTATCTGATACTTTTGATGGTTTAGGTGGCTTTCTATTCCCTCATGATATATTTTGCGACGTCAATGGGCACACATTCTGTGGCTGCTCATCAGGTAGACAAAGTGATAGTCATAGTTGCAGTTTCAGTTACTTTCCTCGTTGATTTAGCTTTATATCAATTTAAAGCAGATGAACCTGAGAATTCACAATTTACTCCAGGTCATGCTTCAAATAATGGGCATGTGTACAGTAATGGGTGAGCCTCTCTCACAAACTGCACAATCATTTATGCCTGAGTTGATATATGGTGTAAATCGAAGTTTGAAAAAGGTGTGTTTTTCAGCCATTGTATTTTCAGCACTTGCAACCGCTTTCTCTGAAATCTAGTTAGTTTTTTTACGTTGTGATGAGCATGGAACTTCCCTTGCTCCTCTCTTGTCATTATGGAATGAGCATGCATCATAAAATTTTGTAGCTGCAGTATCTCTACAGTTTTTCTTTCTTGTCCAAGATATTCTGAATGGTCTGTCTTATGAAACAGGCTCGAAGGCTGCTAAAATCACTTGTCACAATTGGGGCTACAATGGGATTGCTTTTAGGTACCATTGGTACATTTGCTCCTTGGTTGTTCCCAAATATCTTTACACGTGATCAGAAGGTCATACAAGAGGTTAGTTCTTACGGTTTTATTTCTATTTCCCTTTTCCATTAATTTTATCAGGAATTATTTGTGCTGCCTGAATATCAGAAGCAATGGAGAAAACTTGAGCGGTTCCTTCTCTAGTGCTGATATTAACCTTTATACCATTGCATGGAACCGAACTTAAGTGATTCTGTCTATCGATTATACTGAAACTGTACTTTAATTCTATTAGATCTTTCTCTTTGTTTATTTGTTTATTTTTACTCTTTTTACTTTTGAGCTTTGTTTTACATGAGCAAACCCATAAATTCAGAGACCATTTTAAAGGTTTCAGTCTTGCATCCATGCAGATGTACAAAGTGCTGTTACCATTCTTTATGGCGATTGCTGTGACACCTAGCATTCATTGTCTCGAGGGGACACTATTGGTATGTTCAGTTTGATCTGAATGCTCTCCTTAACTCTCTTGTGAGTTCATGCTTGTTTTTTATTGAAATGTTAGTGAAATATTTATGGAGTTTGCTCGGTCACAATGGACATTGAGTCTCTGACATATGGATTTACATTTTACCTTTGATAAATGCAGCATAGTTTCAGAAATAGAATCCCCATATGCCGCATCTAATCAAGTGGTTAACCAATTTGTTGTTGTGATTGCAAGTTTTTCCCACTTCTCTAGGTGCCAGATTCTCCTCCAAAAGTCAATCAAGTGCCTCCTGGCCTCTTCACTGACATGTCAGGAACCTTTGTGTGGCCTGAAAGTCAAGGGACTGCGTCTAATTTGTTTGTAAAACTGGTTCTTGCAGGATATAATACTTTCTGACTGGGGGAAAAGTGATTGATATATGCAAATACAACAGAGCAAAATTGCTAATAATTTATCAAATACTCTCTGACTTGGTCCAAGTTGCTTTATCAAGTGTGTTTTTGCAGGCTGGACGGGATCTTAGATTCCTTAGCTTTTCAATGACTGGATGCTTTTCTCTGGGTGCTGTTGTACTGATGGTAGAATTTTACGACTTGGTCACCTCATGTTTTCTCTGTTTCCCACGACCTTGTAGTTTTCACTTATTTTTCTCATTTTCAGCTTTTTAGCAGCAGAGGATATGGTTTGCCTGGTTGTTGGTATGCACTTGTAGGATTTCAATGGGTAAGACTAACAATCTTTGCAGGACAGTGCTGGTAGAATCTGACAACTCATGTTTTGAAAACATTTCAATACACAAATTCTGTTTTTTCAGGCTCGATTTTTCCTTTCTCTCCGGCGACTTCTTTCTCTTGATGGCATACTTTTCTCCGAAGACTTGAGCCGCTATGAAATGGAGAAGCTGAAAGTTTATTAGCATAGTGCATGAGAGAAACAGGTCTCTAGATATCAATATGGTCTCTAGAGAGTTGTTGAAATTACAATTCTTTCAAATGTAAAACTACGAATAGATAATGTTAAAAATCGGATTGTAAAATTGAATTAGGTGTTTCAGTCCAGTACTTCTAACCTGTAAGTGGTATCGATAACTGATAGATAGC
Source organism: Salix dunnii (assembly GCA_015731905.1). NCBI lineage: Eukaryota > Viridiplantae > Streptophyta > Magnoliopsida > Malpighiales > Salicaceae > Salix > Salix dunnii. The sequence continues at coordinate 8,355,004 of CM027667.1, read as the reverse complement.
TAAAATACTTTAAATCAAACTAGCTTTAATTTATCCTTAACCAAGCATCTTGATAGAATCGGGTTTTTTTTTAAAAAAAAAATTATTTTGTTTGTATTGAGTATCGCGCATCTTCTACAAATCAATCATGAAATGGATGCCAGGGATTGCAAAAAACATGCGGATGGAAAACCCATTTTCAGTCATGTTATGTTTCTGGATATCTTAATCTTGTGTCTTTGCAGATGCACGAGGTTCTGATGCCTTACTTTATAGCGTTATCTGTGACACCCAGCGCTCAGAACCTTGAATGGCATTGCTGGTATGCTTGGTTTGACTTCAATTTCAATATCAATCTCCACCCCTGGGTTTCTTAAAGAACGTCCAAGGGTTGTCCATGTTGTTTTATTTTAGCCAAAACATTGCCTAACAGTTAAAAAATAAAATAAAATAATATTATTTTTATTTTAGTTTAAATTCTGTCCCATTCAAGATTTTTCGGTTAAATATCGACCGAAACATTTTGGTTTCATTTCATCTATTTTGTTTCAGCCAAATAATTTTTTTTAAATAACAAATATTTTTATAATATTAATCATATCTTTTAATCCGCATGTTAGATTGAGATGAAAATTTACGAGAAGTCTCTTGACATATTTATATATATCATGTTAAAATTTCAGAACAATCAAAAAATATAATAATCTTATAAGATTAATGATAATATTCTTGTAATATTATACATATTTATAATTTTCTTCAGAAAAATTATTTTATTGTTTTTTTTATATTGAATTGCATATTTCTATATAATTTTATTTTTAAATTTGAATTAATTTTTTTAATTAATATATTTAATTATATATATAAACAATACAACCTCGAAATGACATGCTAAATCACTTGAAAACTAAAAAATTTCATTTACGATTGAATCTCATGGTTGTTTTTCGGACCAAAAATTAGTAAAGCATGATTTAGTGGTTGATTCTTGCTCGACACTAGAACCTGGACAAAGCCATATCCAACATCGCACCATGGTCTCGTGTTTACATGCAGGCTGGACGTGATCTTAAATTCATTAGCTTGATGCTTTGCCTTGGGATTGAGTTCATTCATGGTAGAGCTCTATTCCTTGGTCCTCTAGCCACCTATCCAACAAAATTCTTTGGATTTCCCATGAATCACCGATCAATGTTATCTTTTCTTTTCTTGTTAGCTTGCAAGAAATGGAGGGCAGACCATGGAAATAGAGACATCTTTGTTGAAGAAATCATTATAGAAATAAATTAAAATAAATAAATTAAAATATATATTTTTTTAAAAACATTTTTAAAATGCAATGGAAACAAGTAAAAAACTGTACCATATTCAGATGTTACTCTCATCAGTCGCTAAAATACCCTTTTTGATGGAGATCAACATGAAAACGAAAAGGATTGCCCTTTGTTTGTTCGTGGTTGGTGGCCATGAAAATTCTAAGCCGCCAAGCCAAGTCCAGAAGTCCTCCTTGTGGCCTTGAAAGCTCTTTCAAAGCCACCCGAAATCACCTCCAGATCAGCTTATATGTTCTGACACATTAAAAACAAATTAATTATAAATAAAAATTAATTTCTTAAAGCACAAAAATAAACATAACGGCAACTCAACGGCTGTTAGTTGTCCTAATATCTCACCTCTAACTACTTCCTACTTCCTGTTTCTCTTCGGCCATTGTTCTTTCTTCTTTCTTTTTTCACTCAAAACTTTCTTGCTGAAAAAATGCGAGCCCATACTCTTCTTCACTGTTCTCATACTCCTCTTCAAAACCATAACCGTCCTAGATTTCTTTCTCGTTCTTTAATCTCTTTCAAGAAACGACCTCTATCTTTAGTTTCACCTGACTCACACAGCTCTCCTCTGCATCCAAGTCCACTCGTTATTGAACCAAGAAGCAGGCTTCTTGCACCAAGCAATATCCCTGCCCGTGAATACGCCAGCAGTTCTGTGACTGAAAATGAAAGTAGTAGTGATTCGGTTTCAGAATTTATAGAAGAAACAGGAATACAGGTGAATAGAGAGGGACTGGAGAATCAGAGTATGTGGGAGCAAATGAAGGAGATTGTGATGTTCACAGGACCTGCTACTGGGCTTTGGATATGTGGGCCATTGATGAGTCTCATTGACACTGCAGTTATTGGTCAAGGAAGCTCTATTGAGCTAGCTGCTTTAGGTACTTCCTTGAAACTTTATTAATGGAGTTGTTTGAGTCCAGGTTAGATAGGTCTTGACTGTGAATTTTGGGACGAGCAGGTCCTGGGACAGTTCTCTGTGATGGTATGAGTTATATATTCATGTTCCTTTCAATTGCTACTTCCAATATGGTTGCCACTTCCCTTGCTAAACAGGTTAGTTTCTTGTTACTGTTGAAATGCATTATGTTGTGTATGAAATTAAGTAAAGCAGAGTTCTAATCTCACTAATAGGGCTGTTCGTTTCTAGCAAATTAGGCCCCAAGTTTTCATAAACACCCACAAAAACTCGCCATATCACTATCCTACATGAAATTTTACATTTAAGAATCACCATTATACAATAGTAATATGAAACAGTGGGGTCATTAATGTCCGATATATGGTTTATTAGTTCAATTATTCCGTGGAATGCCAGTAGCTCCTTATACTTCTAGTTTACATATTGGCCATTCATACGTCTTAGTGTTTCTCAATAACTTTAAACGTTGGCGCAGGACAAAAATGAAGTGCAGCATCAACTATCTATGTTGCTCTTTATTGGGTTAACTTGTGGTTCTCTGATGTTTTTGTTCACAAAGTTCTTTGGCCCATCAGCACTAACAGGTAACTGAGACTGCTGCAATTTAGTGGTTATTTCATACATTGACAAATGCAGTGCCTTGTTATATTAGGCTATCCTGTCACGGAGTATAGCATCAACCATAATTGATCACATGAATCTACAGAGGTCAGCCTACGACTGACAAACTTGCTATTGTCTTCTTTTCAGCATTCGCAGGGTCAAATAATTTAGATATAATACCTGCAGCTAACACATACGTTCAGGTGCATTCTCTCTTCCCATAAATTAATTTGTTACTTGATATAAATAGACGCTAGTTTTCCTATATTTTGAGTGTTGGATATGTATTTTCTTTGTGTTATTGATGAAGCACAATACCAAGAGAGGGTATTTATTGTGGCAGGCTTTTCACGCTCCATTGATTATGGCTACTTTGTTATTCATCATCGGGAAGTATAATTAATATCTTTACCAAACCTTCCTCAAATCTTTAAGGCAGCTCCAGACTTCACTTTCCCATATATTATGTGTTGTTCAAGTATATTACATGAAAACTTGATTTGTACTGTAATGAAACCTGAAACGTGATATTGTATGATAAACAGTTAGCAGTTGGATAGAATTGGACGTGCCAGAAAATTATTTTCTACTGTTGAATTTCGAGCATGATTTTTGTTTAGATGACATGATAACTTATTTTTCTGTTTTCTGTTGGTAGATTCGAGGTTTAGCATGGCCTGCAATTCTTATTGGATGGGTAGCTCAAAGTGCAAGGTGGAAATACACTACTTTTTTCCCATCCATTATCTATTAAATGTGCTGGCAGCTGCTTAATGTGGTCATTATATGACAGTTTTTCTCGGGTCCCAATGCAATATACAAGGATCATTATAGTGCTGTTGAATTTGTGGTGTTTGTATGGATTTGCTATGAGTTTCATTTATTCATTAATTATTCGGTTATAATTTCCTTTAAGAATTGCTCTTCTGATTCTCAGCCTTGGAATGAAAGATTCATGGGGACCATTGAAAGCGTTGGCAGTTGCTAGTGCTGTAAATGGCATTGGTGATATAGTACTATGCAGATTTCTTGGATATGGTATAGCTGGCGCAGCATGGGCTACAATGGCATCACAAGTATGCTGATAAACATTATGCAATTAATCTATATTTATTGATTCCATACCAAGAACCATGTTAAGCACACCACTGCTTTTTGCATTGCCACTGACGTGTTCATGTTTCAGGTTGTTGCAGCTTTTATGATGATTGATTCACTTAACAAGAAAGGGTACAATGCATATGCAATATCTGTTCCATCAACTGATGACCTTATGATTGTATTTAAGCTTGCTGCTCCGGCGTTTATCATGATGATTTCAAAGGTTTATGATGCTTTTATTCGGTTTTCTATAGCATTAGCTGTGTGCTTGTGATTATTGTTATGCATTTGACCGTTCTATGTTTTAGGTGGCTTTCTTTTCCCTCATCGTATATTTTGTTACATCTATGGACACCCTCACCTTGGCCGCTCATCAGGTTTCTTATGGTCACTCTCATATTGTTTTGGAGCTTACAGTGAGTATCTTGAAAAATGATGTTCGTGATTTACTCTAGGTCATGATCCAAGCATTCTTCATGTGCACCGTTTGGGGTGAGCCTCTTTCTCAAGCTGCACAATCATTTATGCCTGAGTTGATGTATGGGATCAATCGAAGTTTGGAAAAGGTAGTTGTACTGGCTATTCATTGATGCTAAACCTACTACTTACATGTGTTGATTCTATCACTTGGTGGTCTAATGTAAGGCAGCAAAGAGTTTCTTTGCTGTTTTTGCATTTACAAAGTACACAAAAACACAACTTCCCCATTTTAGACAGATGGGATGGATTATGCAGATAACTTGTGTCAAAGAATCTATATAGTTTTTGGTTTCTTAGAATGTGTTCAAGGTTTATGACATCTGACAGGCTCGAACTATGCTGAAATCACTGGCGATCATTGGAACAATCCTTGGATTGGCGTTAGGGATCGTTGGAACATCTGTTCCTTGGTTGTTCCCCAGCATCTTCACACATGATCAGAAGATCATACAGGAGGTTAGTTCTTGTTTTCAGTAATTTCACATGCAATTTATCCACGAGTTATATGTATCATGATTCATGAGCAAAGATGGAATTCCACGAGTCCTTTCAGCTATTATCCAAGATTTGCACCTAATCATATGCACTTCACTGGGATTGTGAAACTGCTTCTATGCTGAAATATCAGTACTTGTATCCCATGAGCTCCATTTAAGCATTCAGCCTACTCATTCCATCCATGGGATTAGATACCATTTGGATTGAAATGGTCTATGGTTTCAGATCTATATTAACATAAACATAGTTTTCAACTGTAGCAATATCTCTTGGATTGATTATTCCATCTGTCTGTGGCTCACATTGTTGGTTTTTGTTATCACCTGCAAACCATGAGCTAAAGGAAAAGGAAAGTGAAATATAAGAATGCTAACACACCATGAACATGATGCACCTTCGTAATGGTTGCTTCGGTTTTCAGCTTCTGACGCTTCTTTGTATGCCAATCATCTGTCCATGCAGATGCACAAAGTGCTCATACCATACTTTCTTGCGTTAGCTGTGACTCCCTGCATTCTTAGCCTTGAGGGAACATTGCTGGTATGTTTTCTTATACCTTTTTTTTTTAACAGGTTCAAAATGGATTAAGAATGGGGAGAGTTTTCTTATACTTCAATTTGAATAACTTTGACTTCCAAAACAGTATCCTATATGCTTGTCCAGCATGTTTTATTTTTGTCCTTTTGGATCATGGATTGATTAAACGATATCGTGGTCTGTTTCTATGATGATGGCCAAGTCTGTTCATGTCATCGTTGAGTTTGTTTGAATATGAGCTGGCATGAATGACATGTTCTTTAGTTTGTATTCTGGCATCATAATATCAGTACTTTTATGCAGGCTGGACGGGATCTTAAATTTATTAGCTTGGCAATGAGCGGATGCTTTTTTATGGGTGCACTATTGCTGTTGGTAGAGATCCATTTCTTCATCTCCAACCGTCTATTTGGAAAGTCATTTTTGTTATGCATTAATCTCGGTGTCTTGTTTTCCCCAGTTTGTGAGCAGCAGAGGATACGGTCTGCCAGGCTACTGGTTTGCACTTGTAGGATTTCAATGGGTAAGGACTGGCATCTCTAGCAACTATGATGGAAAGATTCATCATTGACTGATTTGATTTGATTTTTTTTTCTTGTTTTTCAGGCTCGATTTTTTCTCGCCCTCCAACGCCTTCTTTCCCCCGACGGCGTACTTTTTTCTGAAGATTCGAGGCAGCATGAACTAAAGGAGCTGAAAGTAGCTTAGTTTCACAAACTTACCCACGTATAGCGAAGGTCATGATATCGTCGAGGACCGAAATCTCGTGTTTCTCATCTAGCGAAAAAGACAAATTACCACAACATTGCATGAGGTTTTTTGTCCATGCCACCGGCTGTAAAGTATCGTTATTGTTTAATGCCTCAATTTAGGCTAAAGATCATAAGCTTTGCTGGCTCGAGCTGTAAATATGTTGTTCAATACAAGGGGCGTTAACTACATCCATTCTAGTTCCATCCTATATTTGACAAGATCACACGAGTACGTAGAGAAAAACAACAGTAATATCGGCCTGTGAACTTGAGTCCACAATATGCGCGTACACTATTAAGCCATTTCAAAATCAATCATGCAAGGTGTACAGAACCAGAGATTTAGGGTCTGATCTGCCCATCCTATAGTTTTTTCACGACTTGTTAGAAAAGAGGGGGAGACCTCAGCGACATACAATTTGCCAAATAATATTTCATCCTTCAAAGAAACCACGATGCAAACAGCACCATCTAGTGCAAACACTCATGATATCTCACTTTCCTTGAAGCCTTTTCTACACATGTCAAACAAAATTCGTGATTTATGGAAATGAAAAGGCTCCTTGCATGTTGTCCAATTTCAGAGCCTCTGTTATGTCTGGACATGAATTCTTCAAGGTCATTTTACGCTAATGTTAACTTTCCATCAAGAAAGTAGAAGAAAATGTAGTTTATACCCTGCTGCTTCCTCGACGACCATGCCCAGAAAATCTTCTTGGTTCTCCTCTTGACTGCGATTTTAATTAAGGCTATATCAGTGAGATTCTACAACAAACAACAATCATTTCTGCAAATGGCTGTGAATTGGGAGATAGGAACTCTAGAAAGGGAATTTTCTTTACCAATGGCACAGACACCAATTTTGGTGCTTTCCTCACATAAACTCTACGAGCCTGTTGCCTTTTCTCCTCAGCCTTCATTTTAGTGAGACTGGGTCGATATATAATGACAGTCCGACCAATTTGACCTACTACCACTGAACCTGTTGCTTCCTCCAATCGTCGCACCACATCCTCTAGCTCCCCTGGACAAGTCCTGTGTATTTTAATCTGTTTGCAGAATTTAAGCATTTAATTAGCACACCAAAAATTCTTCAATCTTTGTTAATAGAAAAGATTGCATTTGAATGCTTGTCTAAATCCTAAAGCTGAAACAATGATTAGCAACTTCCACAAATTGCTAGTAAAAGTAAGAGATTAACTACACCCACTATTTCCAGAATCTAATCTAAGGTCAGCTCAATTTTGCATGGCAATGCGTGGCAGGAAAAAAAAAAACAGGGACTTACCTGGGTAAATCTACAAGCTAAAGGTTATCAAGCTACAGGAGCAGCTCACATATTATATGACAAGATGAGGAAAACTCTAGCGACCCCAACATTTATCTAAACAGCAAGTAGAAGCTAATGCAAACAGAGATCAGTAAAACATGTCGCTCAAAACTGCGGAAGCAAATCTTGATGTAATGAACATGATCATCCACTAGTCAACTACTCCTGCCCCCGCAAGAAAAAAAAAAACTAGCTAGTACCCACACCAAAGATTAACAAGGTAGTTTTATCAATTGCAACTTTCTGTTTAAACTGTTCTAACCAATTAGTACAAATCTAAAGGGTTGGCGGTAATTTGACTCTTGCCCTCAATCCAAACTCAACGGACAGGCAATAACATTGACAAGCTAAAATCTTCATCAACCTGAGAAATCAAATCATAATCCAAAAGCTTTCCCTAACATTTCCAAGCAACTAAACAAAGTTTAGAGAGACCCATATTGAGGAAAAAATAAAGAACAAAAGGCATCCCACGTTATCCTAATTCCAAACTATGCATAACCTCTAAACCCTTGACCAATCAACTATTCATTCAAACTCAAAGAACCTAATAATAAACAGCCAATCATGGAGAAATTAACTACCAAAAACCAACATTAAAAAAAAATCATAGTTTTACCTTTAAAAGCTCGTTGGCTTCAAGGGTCTCAATAAATGAAGTTGCAACATTATCAGTGAAACCAGACTTGCCAATCAACTGAGACTTCAGCTTCTTTCCCAATCCATGAGCATAAGATGCTAATTCCTTCTTTTCCTTCACTGTCAAAGTCGGTACCTTTATCCCATTTCTCTTCAAACCCTCTTTAGTAGAGCCCTCGCCCTCACCAGCATTATTAACTACGCTATCTTCCAACTCCAAATTATCACTTTCACCCTCAATATCGTCCTCTTTATCATCATTTTCAATTTCATCATCGATAAAGCCCTCACTTTTTTCTTCTCTTTGGTCTTCTTCTTCTAGTTCCTGTAAGGTGAGAGAGTGATTGTGAGCTTTTTGAAGGAAAGAGAAAGAGCGAAGGGAGAAGAGGAGAGGAGAAGTGGGGGTAGAAGTGGGTGAAGAGAAGAGGATAGTGTTAGTTTTTTGACTTTGGGTTTTGTGGGATTTTGAGAGGATGGTTTTCGTTGTTCTGGAGGTGGTACAAAATGGTCTTAAGAAGTAGGAGAGAAGTGGTGGTTGAGATGGTGGTGGACGGAGAAGATGGTGGAGGACATGAGGGGTTGTCGATGAGGATGTTATCACCACCGCCATAATCACGGTGAATTCTTTGTTGTTGCTTCTGCTAGATTTTTAGTGAGGTGGATGAAATACAACTCACCATGTAAATACACTACCCAAACTGACCCCACCATGGACCCGACATAAATTCTTACGTGGTGTTTGGAAGTGCGGCTGTGGTTATTTTTTAAAGTGATTTTTATATTGAAATATATTAAAATAATTTTTTTATTTTTTAAAAATTATTTTTGATATCTATATATCAAAATGATCTAAAAATACCAAGTCATAATCATTTAAAATAAAAAAATAAAAAAACAATCAAATATAGATTTGGCCATAATACCAAACAGACACCATCTCTAACGCGTAAACACTACTTCCCTCCTCTATCTTTAAATAACCATCATCTCGAATTCGTCTAACAGGTGTTTGAAAATATAGTTGTAATTATTTTTTTAAGTGTTTTTTATTTAGAAATATATTAAAATAATATTTTTTTTATTTTTTAAAAATTATTTTTAACATCAGCACATCAAAATATCTAAAAATATCAAAAAAAAATTCATTTAAAAAAAAAAACTCAAAATTTGCAAACAGGCACTAAGACGCTGCCGAGCAAAAAAACCATCGTAGAAACGCTCATGGAAACCCAAGTTAAAAAACCCTTGACATATCAAAATTTGGTCTAAAAATGTAGAAATTAGTCATCATATCCTTACCTTTGATGGGGAAGTAAGGAAGAGATCGGGCCAAGAGGGCCACCTTCTAGAAAGACAATAAGAGAAAAGGAAGGATTTAGCCTTAGTTAGACAGATTTTCCTTCATTTCGTTTGAAGAGAACAGTGTTTTAGGATAGTGGTAGATAGTTTTTCACAATGATTCTTTCCCCCTCATTCTCCATCTCATTTCCAAAGTATGGATTTCGTAGTCTATAATTTTTTTCCCTCTCGAATTCTTCGTCACCGTATCCATAATCGGTGTAAAAGATAGAACATTAGCTATTTTTTTAGTTTAATGACAACAATTTTCATGTAAACTTTTGAAAATTGGTATGAGCTAGTTATATCTAAATTGATGTATTTATATGAAGTTTTTCTCATTTAATTCAAAATGTTACCACATAAGCCAAACATTTGAAGGTGTTGACAGGAAGTAAGTTTGAAGTTTCAGTAACCTTTGGAGTTGATATAGAAAAAAATATAAACAAGAGGTTCAAGCATGACAGTTTAATAAAAATTACTATATAGAAGCCAGCGCATGAGAGCTTCTAATTGACCGACTGGATATCAAAATTAGCCCTTCCAAGGTCTCCGAAACCAGGAGCCCCGACTCACAACAATTAACATGTTCTGAGGAAGGACATTGACCCTTGCCTTACCAGGGCCTAAAGCAATACATCCAATCACAGATGGTAGAAACCAAACTTAAGAATCCCAGCAGAACTAACTGGACAAGAAACTGAAACTGAACTATAGCAGTAACCAAACTAGCTGCAGAGCCTTAGATTAACTGATAGACACCAGATGACAATGACAGAAGCACTTGATCTTGTCACGCCCTGGCCACCAAATCTGATAGGCTGTATAGCTAGATAATCTGGTTACCAGTACGACTAGCTACTGTCCTTTGCTTCACCATTGCCCTTGAATCATCCCTGCCTGGGCTGAAGCATTCTGGTAAAATACTCATCAGAGTCACATTCAAAAATTTATTTCTCAATAGCTTGAGATCACATTTTCAAATCTAACCCCGGAAATTTGTACAGGAGAGGGGAGTTTAAGTGCTTTCATTCAAGAAAATACTAATGAATGATGATTACAGTACCTGGAGCCTAGCACAGGCTATTTCACTTATCTTGTTGGACTGGAAAACATTCAATGCATGATAGACGGTAGAAAGGAAAAAATTCCAAGCAGCTCTTGCCTATGTTAAGTTAACAAACGCATAGCCTTTGTTGGGCCACTTCTGCACCCCGTCATCAACCCAACATCAAAACTGTTGTTTTAGTTAGTGTAGAACTCTCGCAATTTTGGCTTTTGTGAATAAACATGGATATGAGTCCAGCCAATAAATGATTTTCAGGAAAAAAGTAATTAAACATGAAATATCAAAAGAATATATGAAACGTACTCAGAGTCAAAGGGCAGATACAAAAAATCAAAAGCTGACGCGATTGTCTCCTTGGTAGAGTCAGAATTTTGAAGCTCTGCCTTTTCATTCCCCAGCAGGCAATGACTGTCGAGGAATTCCATTGGCATTTCACAGCTGCAATAAAGCAAATGCAACAAGTGAAAGTATTAGAAGCAATGTTACAGAGATAATGAGAAACTAGAAAAACTATTCCAGAAAAATAAAGAGAGACTACTTTTGGACTAATTTTGATCCGGATCAGTACTGATACAATACTGCTTGATCAAAACTATCAGAGTGTAGCTAATGAAGAACCCACAACACGGACACAAGGAGAGAGAGAGAGAGAGAGAAGAACATGAAGAAGCAATTACTTGTATCTATTCCAGAGCACATAGAATGCTTCTAATCAGAGAACATAGAATGCTTCTGCCTAGAATTGGCACCCTCTCTAGACCTCAAATTTCTTCTGGTGTGAGCATATTACCTCTCACAATTTCTATCACTTCCAGAGCACACGGTTGACGGAATGTTTGTGCCTTTATCCTTATGAGACTTTCTATAATATTTCTGTTTATCTTCCATTAATAACACGGTCCATTTTACTCACCATTGTTTTTAAGAGATTTTTTTCTGTGGTTCATGTACTTTTTCTTCCCCTTGCTTTTTTATCTTGCATCTGCTTGTATGAAATTTCCTTTGAACATCATCGCACACTTTTTAAAAAAAATGGTCGACTCAAGTACAAACGTTTTGAGAGAAGGGCGTGGTCTGATATCGATGCAAGTTGAATTACAAATTTATATTTTTAAATTATTTTTATAGTATATTAAAAATAATATTTTAAAAATAAAAAATATATATTTTAATATATTTTTAAATAAAAAATATTTTCATTGTTTTTTCATAGTAAAAGCGCCTGAGACACGTCCTACATCTATTTCTTTTCTGAATCTTCCCTGCTGAAATTCCGTTCCTTCGCACATTTTTTTGCAAAGATTTCTCGATCCACCATGTGATTTTAGTTTAGAAAAACTTTTAAGGTACAGATGTGCCCTTGATCATTTTTACTGGTAATAAAATGGAAACTGATTAGATGACACATATTTGTACAGGTCTGGATTCATGTTGCAGATTTTCTTACATTTTTCTTACAGAAACTGGTTTTGGATCTTCTCTTTGTCATCTTCCAAACCACGAAGCAGCCAAACACTTGCCAGTAGAACGTTTTCTAGCTTCTTTCCACCTCTCTCAGTAACTATCATGTGGAGCTCCCTTCAATGCCAATAATGCAGCTCCATAGGCAGCCTCCGTTTGCATTGCCCGGCTCACGGGCAAGCCAAGTACTCTCTCTCGTATCTTTGTCCATTTTTCGTTTTTTGCACCACCTCCAGCTGTAAAAACTTCCTCAACTTGGGTTGCTCCTAGATCCTTTAACAAGTTATATGCCTTTGCCTGAAAATCATACAAGGTTTCCATGTCAACTTAACCATTTCCGTTGTCTATATCCTATATAGTGTATGAGAGTTTGAACATGAGCAGACCAACTCAGAATCCTTACCTCTATACGCGCAATAGATTCCAAAATACCATGCAAGTACTCAACATCACTTTCTGGTCTTGGATGTAGCCTGTGCGAGAAGAAAAACAATTGATCAAACTATGGAACCATGGGAGACATATCCTAAGTTGCCAAAAAAACTCTCCTTCGCGTGCTAGTCATGAGTGTACCTAACCTGTGACTGCTAAAATAAAATTTGGAACACAGACAAGTGAGATGTCTATTCCAAATCTCTGTGTTCGTTTCTTCAACCCGATCTTACCTCCAGTTTTGAATCGAATCACTTCATGTCTAATAAAGTGCAGCACATCAGACTGCCTAATTTAATCTCCATTTTCCAGATGGCAGGTGATTGGGCTCCTCGTTTATATTCTTATGAAATATTTTCAAGCACTTCCTGATTGTAACTGATTATGAGCATACACTACCACAATTCATGCCACAATCAACAGCTTCTATGCAGTCATGAAATTCATCTAAAAGTACCTTATTCTATTGGAATTTTGGTCGTTTTTTTAGGGAAAAAAGTAATAACACCATGTTCAGTCTTGATAAACAAATTAGTGAGATACTTGGCAAATGTAGAGCATGGGGGTATAGCTTTTGGTTGAATAACGTTTACAAGGGCTGGGCACTTCTGGGTTCCGACAACAAATGCAGCAAGAATTGAATACCTGGGAACCAGATTTGGATCTGCCACAGGAAATCTCTCCCCCACTGCTTTTAAAGGGTAGTAGTCTAGAGGAGAAGCTTCCATAGGATTTATCTGTTCGCTCAATTTCAGCAGTTGATCATCAGTGAAAAACTGTTTAAGAACAGCTCCACCAGTATTTGAAGCACCTCCAACCAGCCATTTATCATCAAGACGATGACTATACACTCCAAATCGTGCATCATCAATCCTAGTAGTGCTCAGTAACTTAATAGCAAGAGTTGAGCCCAAAGAAGTGACCTAATTTCAAGTGTAAGGATCAGAATACAATTGGTTCACAAGATTAAAAGGTTTGGGTTCTAAATTATTTTACAGCTTTTCCAGGCTGTGTTGCACGTGCTGCGAGGAAAGCGGCTGTACTATCTGTTGTTCCTGCACATATAATACAATCCTCTTGAAAACCTGCAAAGAAGTATTTTGTAAGTCGTCAAATGCAGTTTTGAAATTTGCCAAATTGAAGAAGCTTACAAGGTGTAGGGGCAGGACAAGAGAAATTGCAGAGGAAAAAACTTCAAATCAACAAACATAAAGCTCAAATAGACTATAACTCCATTTTAACCAATTTAAGGTAATAAAACAATCTGTTCAATAAAGTAATCTTATATTTATTTGGTCATTGTAATCATCACTTGATTCACAATCAATAGTCTATGAGCAATAGGGATGTCATTCACAGATGATCTGCAAATCCAAAATTCTAATTAACTAAATGTTTTAAAGCTTATTAAACACGTAATTTTATTTCAGTTCAAATATGAGTATAGCACCTTTTCATCAATCCTCTGTTAAAAAAAAATGAAGTCAGTCTCCGAATATTGTTGGTCCGTTTTATGCCCAGCAGTCTCAAGGAGCAAACCGACGCAGATTTAAGTTCCAAATGATTAGGGGAAGGCCAAATTAATGAGGATTAAACTTTTTTTTTTTTTTTTTGAAATGGGTATCCAGACCCGCTGGGGCCTGACTAATCCCATGGCCCAACTGCACCGCGGCAAGCCAGCGGCCCAAAGGAGAAGATAGCACCAAGCGGGACTTGAACATGAAACGTTGAAGGAGCATACTCCCCCGTCCCAGACCTCATACCGCTAGGCCAACCCCTCTGGGTTAAACATACACTCATGGATTTTGACGCTAATAGCATGAGTTGAGAAAAACACTGGGTATTAAAAGTAAGGAGGAACAGTGAAAAATCTTACTAATTGCTCAAGTATTGGCAACTTTTCATGCAGCATTGGTAAAAAAAATAGAGAAAGAACCGTGCAAGACCACACAACAGAACATGTCTACCACATTTCTCAATTCCTAGAGTGCAACTTCATAATTTGGCTAAACTATTCATTGACAATAACTGATCTAAGCAGTGTGATAGAAAATAACAGGACTTGACTCTGTTTATCCTTTAATTATTCAGCTACCTAACAATGGAACATACCAAATTGTGTTCTAATTTCCTCTTTTAAATTGCCAATTGAAGTTCCCGGAGCTATAACAGAAGGTAGAAGTTGAGAGTATGGCTGAGAACGCAGCCATGATGGATAAGAATCTGACGCAGGATCATAACCAACCTGCAAAACATGAAACACTTGTTATATAATTCTTCCAACACAGACAATTATGGAAACATGAAAAGAAAATCCAAGAGGAAAGAGTTCATGACTAATACCTTCAGAGCATTATTGTAATCAGACACTCCAAGTTTTCCATGAAGAAGCCACAACAGCCAATCTGCTTGGTGCAATAACAATGCTGATTTTTTATTTGACCCCTCTATGTTCCACCATGAAACAAGCTTGCACAGTGTAGATGATCCAGAGCAAACAGTATGGTTTGCAGGAGCAACAGATTTTACAGTTGGCAAAGCATCAGGGCAACTCTCATTGTAAAGGAATGGTCTCCATAATGGTTCTCCTGTATTGCTGCAGGAAGAAAAGAAAAAAAACTCCAGAAACTTGATGTGGAAATAAAATAATGGTGGGATAGCCACAAAATTGCTGAGACATCCACCTGTCTACGATGAGTGTGGTCGCAGAAGTGCCATCTATTGAAATAGAAGCAACAAGTGGGCAGAGATGAATTGGAATATCCTCTAGCAGTGAGAAAAGCGCTGCCCTCCATGACCGCACCCAATCCATTTTTTCTTCATTCTTCCTAGACAAAAGTAATAAGATTCTCAGTTAATTTGGGCAATTAAATTTCCCAGGAATTACACCAGCAAGCTTTTCTTCCAAATTCAATAGTAACTCTCGAGAAACTAAGAAAGCATCGTGAACAAAAAGAGTAGCAACATTGATTTTAAGACAAAAAAAAAACTCTAATAGACAAGGAGTTGAGTTGTGCCATTTTTGGTAAATTAGAATGGGGAACAATTTCCAGAAAAGTATCCCAAGCGCATTGTCACCAAAATCCTAGAACCTGTATATCTGTAGCAGGTTGAATTCAACCCGAACTAGTACCGGTTGAATTAATAATTATACACCAAAATGCTCCACTGTCATTTAAAATCTTAAAGCAATAAATGACTTGAAACGTCTAGTAGCAGATATGATTATAGACCAGTTCGGAACACAGGAGAGAGTTTGGATGAGTTAAACTGAAAAAAACAGGCATAGCTTTTGATATAACTGTCGACCAAACTGAAATTTAACTATCACTTTCTACAAGCCCTTTTCCCAACGGGGTTGATCGGATAGCGCCAGCCGAGGTTGGGATCGTTCACAAATTAGTCCCGAAAGTTGTTATTTCGGAATTTTCTGTATTTTCCTGGTTATTTTCATAGTGCTCTCTTAATTGGATATCAAAATTTTATTTGATTTGGATTTTATTAATTAAATCGGTTTAGCTAATGTTTATTTTTCAAAACAGTTAAGAATCGTTAATATTTAGGAGTTTATCGAATCAGAATTCTCTTTGATTATATATAATTTCAGGATTTGTGATCGTGTGGCGTCTACATCTACCTAGAAAAACTGAATGCATCAACTTTTCTATAATTGTTGCAGGTGTGTGTGTATGTGATTTTCAAAGATGCACGATTTGAGAGGAGCGATAAATGAATAATCTTACCATAAGAACTGGGTATTCTCTCTTTCCTTCGGAGTGGATTGTCCCTTGCTTGTCGATAAGAGCATATCTAGCTCCAGAAGTCCCAAAATCCATACCTAAATAGAGTCTTTCTCCAGCTCGAATGCCACCTTCTTCATTGCTTGCAAGAGCCATTATCAGTCTTGGTTTGCTTACAATTTTATACAGCTTATCTTTTCTTGGTGCCAGTAACATTCTTGAACTACAACGCCCTGAAATTTAATGGAGGTGATTAAAAAAAACAGCAGTCAAGTTCATTGGGCAACAGGCTTCGTGAGTCGTGATAAAAGAAACACATGTAAAGATTACAGAATGTAAGGGCATGGAACTAGCTCAGCCTAGTAGAGGGACAGGGAAGAGGTGTACCATGTAGTTGAGACTGCGAGAAAGGAAAGATGACGGAGAGTGTTGGGTGGTGAACCAAGGCGATCATGGCTGTGCCCTCGTGTTGGATAAGGTGGAGAATCTTGTGTTAAAAAACCACGACGCTGGCTTGTGCATTTTAACACGAATCGTTCGTATTGGGAGACGACATGTCGTGTTAACTTTTAACAGGAACAACGAGCGGTAACTGAGATCAGGATATGATTAGCTACCACGCACGCACCATTCTTGGACGGATGAGAAAGAGAGCATCCAGCCATCCACCGTCAAAGCCTTTTTACACACCACGGCTGTTAAAAAATATAAAATTCTCAAGACAATATTATAGCAGAACAATTTAAAAAAAAAAAATGAAATCTATCTAGATTGTAGTAAAAAAACTAATATAATAATTATAAATTTAAAATACGATGTTTACCATGTAAATGTTTCAAAATATTAATATAGTGATATGTATATTTTTAGAAATATTAACATAATATTATATTGAATTAATCCGATTTAATTTATCAAATATACATCTTGGTTTATGAAATCATGAAAAAAAATTCTAAAAAATAATTTCTAAATGACCTTGAATTTAATAATATATATATATATGTTAAATTTTAAACATGATAGAAAAAATATTGTCTTATTCAACCTAGGTTAATTTGTTAACCCGAACCATGGGACATGGATTTAATCCTATTTAATGTTAAAAAAAGGTTGAGATTGGAAAAAATAAATTTACAAGACCAAAATAACTTCACTGAAAACAAATTACAAAGCTTCATGCATAAACAACATTATATTTAACAAAGTTTTTTTAAGAAAAAAAAATGTTTGAACTCTCAAAGAATAAAATGAAATCCAATTAAAAAAAAAACATCAAAGTTAAGAGGATAAAAATAAAATAAACATGATCAATGTAAAAACAACCACAGATTTTTTTATGAAAAATATTTAAAAATAAAATAAAAACTCATTTTATAACCAAGCTAAAGGATCAAATCGTAAAAAAAATCAATTAATAGCCTAAAAAACAATTATCTAAATAAACTTGAATTAAATTGCTAAACATGTGGTATATATCACGAGATCAAGATAAATTTATAAAAATAAATATAAAATTTCACTTCTAGCATATATCATGTTGAAACTGAGAGGGAAATAAATAAATATATAAGATGGATATGTAGCCAACCAAGAAAAAAAATGAAGGATAATTTTGAAACAGTAATAAAAATACATTATATCAATGAATATTATTCAGAGGCGTGATTAAGTGATTTACCCACAGCCATTAATGTTAATGATATTAATGGACCCTTGGTCTATTGCAATACTTGGTTTTTGAGCTAGGAAACGACACTGATTTCACTTGCTTATAAAGTTCACAAAAATCTTTCGAGCCATCTTTGCATACAAAAAGATGAGTGGGCTCTCAAGGCTGCAAGCCCATAAAGGTAGGCCCTGTAGAATTTAAAGTGCAAACCAGTCTTGCTGGAAACAGAGGGTAAACTTCGAGCTCTGAGGTTTGACTCGGATTTGAACCTCGCGGGGAAGTGAATTTGTTTTTGTAAAAATGTAAGTTAAAATGTGAATAAAATATATTATTTTTTAATATAATGTAAAAGGATTTGCATGTGGTGGGCTATGTTTCAAAAATATTTTTGAAAAAAATTAAAAAATCTATATTATTTTAAATTAAAAAAATAGTATTTTTAGATAATTTTTATAATAATTTTTTTAAAAAAAATATTTATATATAAAAAATACTTGTAAAAACAATATGAACCACGTAATTAAACCTACAATTTAAAACAGGCAAGGTTCGAACGACCGCTCACTGCAAGAATTTCAGGGCCGTAAAACCCACAATTTCGTGGGCCGTCATTGACGAGGAGCTTTATACGGAGGAAGCAAAACTCCAACAGTTATGTCTAAAGAAAATGTGGTCCGAATTAGTAAGATTGCTTTCCATTCAATCTAACCTTTTTTTTTCTTTTCACGGGGAAATCCCCACCAAATCTCGTCTCGAGCCACCTAATTAGGAGAAAGTGGAGTTGGACAACTCGACCAAACTCAAGCTATATCGCGACTTCCATGAACGAATCGGTGGAGCTAAAAGACACGACAAGTATAATTCTCACTTCCAGCTTCGATTGAATGGTCAGGTGGGTTTTGCATGGCTGTAAGGCAGGAAAGGAAAGTGAGACCAAACAAACCAAAAACAACACCCGAGCTCAGTGAACCTCGCCAGATTCTACATGGGCTTCAGCAACGGTCTACTGGGAATACATGGGTTTAAAGTTAGTGCTGAAATCTTTGCCCCACATGTCAATTGATAGATACCCTGGGAGCACGTGAGCCACTTGTACGGGACAGACAAAGTGGAGACGATGGACAGCTCAGTGGCTTCATCTCGCAGTCACAGCTCAGACATTACATGATAAAAAGAATTCCCAATCATATACTCCTTCACTGCCTAGCTGGTAACTTAGGACCGCATTAAAGCTGCTGCATGTGCCTTAGAAAAACATGTCAATTGCTAACGAGTGCCATCCACCTTTACCACTACTTTTTCCGGAAAATAATTTCAAGTAGAAGTGTGCGCTGAGAGGGTAATCTCCATGGATAATGTAATGTGTTTTAAAAATATTTTAAAAAAATTATAAAAAATTGTTTTTATTTTTTATATTAAATTAATTTTTTAGAATGTTTTTATATCATTTTTATATATTGATGTTAAAAATATTTAAATAAAAAAGACATAATTTTCAATGTATTTTACTGTATTTTCAAATAGTTAGCAGCAGTGATTGATCATGGGGACAAACATTTCTTTGATCTTCTTGACATATTTGGTGATATCAATTAAAGTATAGGGTGGAGGTTTTTCTGCTGGTGGTCGTTGGCTAGTTTAAACGACTCCATCTTTAGAAAACGACGTGGGGCTATTGGACCATCCGGTCACATCTCACCTCTTTTCTTTCTGGTTTCAGGCTCTTCATTGGATGGCTTTGGATTTCATTCTTGCACATAAAAGGCCTAGAAAAAAGGAGCCACGTCCCTTTTCTCTTGATAAACCCTAGGCCACCGATCTTTCCTTTGAAGACACATCTACCCGTTTGATTTAAAAAAAAAGAGGTTTTGAAACGTAGACTCTCCAGGGTGCCGGGTGCTAAAAGTAGCAGATCTCTCAAAAAGTTGTGATTAAGTAGTTTAGAGTATTTTTGTTTTTCCTTCTTGAAGAGCATTTTAAAGAAAAAATAAACCTTTTATTTCTTGCTTCAATTTTTTTTTTATATATTTCTATATTATTTTGATATACTAATATAAAAAATAATATTTTAATTCATTTTTAAACAAAAATATACTTCAAAAATTAATCGCTAAAATAATACTATACGGGCTCAGATTGCCTTGCAGCGCGTGTAACGTAAAAGTATAGTTTCATCTTGATTGGCTGCTAACCTGTGAACTTTTCAAGGTGCTGCGTGCTAAAAAATAGCAAATTTCTCAAAAAAGTTGTGTTTGATTCGGTCATGGTTTGATTGTTTTTGTATTTTAAAAATATATTTATATTTCAGATTATTGTTTTTATAATGTTTTCAGATTGTTTTAATGTATTATTTTGATATATTTTCAAAAAACAATATTCTTAAAAAACATTATTAATAAAATACTAACCCAGGCTGTTGTCGCCTTGCAGAGTGTTTTATATATATGACATAAAAACATGACTTCATCTATAATCTTGCTTGGCTGCCTGACACAACATGGATTGAGTGGATGGTTAAAATAACTATCGTGCTCGGAATAGACTAGACGGCTAAGTGACAATGTATTGACGGACAGGTGGACAAGCCTGAGCATGCCCACGGTCCAGACAAAATAACACGATAATTGATTTGTCATGTGATTTTGTGTTTTTTTATTGTTTAGTCGTACTGTACATCAATCGACAGCTAATTCTCTCTTTCCACAATTTTTACAAGGAATTTCAAGGTCAATAAACTATCTTCGATGCCGACCTGGTATTTGAATTTTTAAAGTAAGAAAAAGTAGCAACTTTTCGTATTCACTGGGGTTGGATTTTTTTTATTAATATAATTGTTTATGTAAATTTATGTATATTTTAATTAATTTTATAATATTTAAAATTAAAAATCATATAAATTTCTCGTGGGAATCATGAAACTCAAATTTAAAACAACGAGTAAAATAAATATTTTAATTTAATTTTTTTTATCACTGGATCACTTATTAGATGATTATCGGAGTTCTATTTTATATCGTTGCTTGAAACATCAAACAATAAACATGTAGTTCTCTTGTCATTGGATCCTATTGTTTCATTGCACTGGTGTGGTGAATTTAAAAAATATTTAATAATGAAAATTAAATATAATTGACTTCGAAGTTTGAATTAAAAAAAATAAAACTTCCTGGCCACAAATATTGAATTTTATGTTTTCTAGATTTTTAAACAACGAAAATATGGTCTAGTTTCTGTACACGGGGCTACGTTTCTTGTTGTTTTAGAAATGTGCATTGGATTGACAGCGTGGCTATTCATTTTTATTTTTTTAATTTCAAGAGAAAAGTTTGAGCTCAAAAAAAGGGGAGACATCATTAAATAAAATGATAATTCATTGGCATTATTAAGAAAACGAGTGCTAGTTTTCTCTCACCAGTTAGCCTCATGCTGCTGTGATCTCCTCACCACCCTGCACTGCGAAACAAGCACAGCTCGATGTCAGGGTCGCTCCACGATATCTCTAACATCTCAGCACATCCTTCCATCAATGTTGGTCATTGAGAGATGGAGACAGGCAGTGACTAGAATCTACTACTTGGTATCTCCCACGATCCATTTATGCTTGGATGGACTTATATGAAATTTGGTATTTTGTTTTAAATTTAAAAAAAATATATATTTTAAATTAAAAAGAATTAATATTTTTATATGTTAATATCGAAAATATTTTTTAAAAATAAAAAAATATTTTAAAAAACTAAGCTGCGCAAGATTGATTATCCATGCGCCATAAGGTCTTGGTCTAACAATCAAGAAGGATTTCTCCCTTTCTCTCATCCCAAGTTCGAGTCTTGTCATAAACGTTTGTTATCCCGTGATACCTTATATGTTCTTTAAACTTGTAGGATATTTAATAAATCTGGGAATTACGTTTGTTATCCCGTGATACCTTATATGTTCTTTAAACTTATAGGATATTTAATAAATCCGGGAATTAATCGTGGTGCGTGTAAATTGACTTGGATACCCTGTTATAAAAAAAAAAAGTTTGTTTATCCATATATCAGTGTTTAATGTTACTGCAAAACGTTATCGTTTTCAACCAGCAGAACACAAAAAAGAATTCCCCAAGGACACCGTCGAAGTTTCATGGATAAGAGGATCTGCGGTATCTCGTTGATTTAAAATCAAGAAAAGAAACGGTGTCATAAAACTAACAATCCACGTTCTTTCATTGGTTCTCGCAAAAGAGTCTCATGGATCGACGGTAAAATGTTTCAAGGTGATGTTTAAAATTTGAACTCGCCCTCCCACCTAACGAATTAACAGCTTGTTTATTTAAATATTTATTTTTTATTTCAAATTATTTTTTTGCTATCACAATACTAAATGAATTCTAAATCAAATTGCTGCCACGAGAAAAAAATAATAAACTTGTAAGCAAAAAAAGATTGACTCAAACACGGTACATGGGTTGGGTCCAGAAATAAATATAAGTTGCGTGTATCTTTATTTATCCTTTTAATAAAAATAATACAATTGGAATTAAATAATAAAACTAAAGGGTGGCAGAGAAAAAATAGTCAAAAGTTGTAAACCTTGTTTTTTATTCTCTCCTTCAATTTTTTAAATTGGATATCAAGGATTTTGGTAGTTGCAAGCCCTCTCGCTCTTCATTGTTTATTCTACAAGTTTGGTATTATAATAATAACCGTTTTTTTTCTAGGAATATATTAAAATAGTATTTTTTTAAAAAATATTTTTAATTTCAACAGATCAAAATCATATGAAAACATCAAGAAAAATATTAATTTGAAGCAAATTAATTTAATTCTTTGAAAAAAACACATTTTAAACACAAAATAAACAAGGCATTAAATTGTTTATTTTGTGAAAAATACAGGGACCAGGTTATAATTTTCTCTAGATTATGGTTTCTTATGTTATCTATCTCGATTGCAGTCAAATCCGGGTACATTATTGTCGCGCATTCAGTAAAAATGGCTGTTCATGTCCCTCCACATGCCAGGATGTTTGAATATGGTAACACATGCTGGCATTCGACGAACCGATGAGCCACGTGTCCAAAAATCTTGACAGGTTAAATTCCCAAAATCAGAGATCACGAGGTATTCTGTACTCCGGTATCATATTCTAACTCAGAAAATTGGATCACCTTCCCCCTTTCCAGACCGAAACCTGATCCAAATTGAAAGCCATATTTCTTCTTTCTTGCATCCGATTTCGCAGGTAATTTCTCGTCTCGTTCTGTGCAATTCTGACCGAATCTTACTTCCCTGACACGTGGAATTTGACAAGCATCCAATGGCTGAATGTGGACCACTTTGTAACAGAAGTTGGATGATTTGACCAACATCTGATCAAATTTGACAACGTTGTCGCTGAATGTTTTTGTTCCTGCGCAAGAAAAGAAAATTCTGGAAAAACACTATTCATGCATGGGTGGTTTAATAAATCGTCGCAAGTGTGTTTTTATATTCCGAGTCAGGAATAATTTGTTCCCGTCGGTGAACAAAGTTCGAGGAGTTTATCAGGAGAAGACAACGCACAGATGAAAATGTTAAATTCATCGGCAAAAAATCTGCCTGGCAACCCCGTGTGCAGCCACTTTTGAATATATATATATATATAACAATTTTAATAGGATGGTATTAAAAATAAATATTTTTTCAAAATATTATCCTGATATATTTTTTATTTGATAGTATTTTTATAAAAATATGCACCACGTTACTGATCACGCATAATATTTAACTCAACATGGCATTCACGAT
The DNA here is from genome assembly GCA_015731905.1 of Salix dunnii. Classification (NCBI taxonomy): domain Eukaryota; kingdom Viridiplantae; phylum Streptophyta; class Magnoliopsida; order Malpighiales; family Salicaceae; genus Salix; species Salix dunnii. The sequence continues at coordinate 8,331,346 of CM027667.1, read as the reverse complement.
AACATGCAGTTGAAAAGATTGTTTATAGGCAATTTATATGGTTATTCGATAAATTATAATTTTAATGCTTCTATATCATGAATAATTAAATATTTTCATCTACTGTACGGTAATGATGTATATTACCACTCTTAATCTTGATTAGTTACACTGTAATTAACTATTAATTTCATTATAAAATAACAACTCAAATAGCATATACTTTTTTATGTATGCAAGCAAAACCCATTTCCCGGAAATCACTATTATTAGGTAAATAATTAAAATTACAATAGTTTTATATTTTTATAAGAGATACACATTCTAACTAGATCTTAAAATTTATTGGGCAAATCATAAATTTTCTATCATTATATAAAGCAACTCAAAAACCAGGAGAGTATATAAGTTGCTACTCTATAAACAAATCATGATTAAGTACACTCCTGGGAAAAAATTCACTTCTCGTTCGTTAAAAGAAAGAATACCGTTCAAGCTGTAAAGAAATAATTTTGAAGGAACTACAATCTAATAAATACTTGCATTTGTTGTATTGTACACGCTATTTTATTATTTAGTAGAATTAAAAACACTATAATTACAACGGTCTGGGATGACTATATCAAACCTCGGTAGAAGAAAAAACATGCTTTGTCATTTGACCACTTGACACTTCCACTGTTCTGCAATAAACGTGTTTTTTTTCTTTTAAAAAAAAAAAGTAATTCGAAAAGGCCAAGGAGATGAAGGTTTTTTTTTTTTTGTCATTTCTTTTCAAAAATATTTTTATTTTTTAATATGTACTCCAATGGTAGGAGCCATTTTGAAGAGCCATATTTTTATATTATTTTAAATATAGTGCAGTTATTTTGTATGAAGTTTAATTGTGCAATAAATTATACAATTAATAGGAGTAAGTTAATTATATAATTAAATAATTGATTTTGAAAAAACCTTAAACAATAAAATTATTATTATTTTAATTATATTTAAATAAAAAAAAATGAATTTAAATATAATTAAAAGACCTGCAATATTTAAGATCTGAAATTTAAGCTACTTATTGTATGTTTTTTCAAGTAATTGTATGTTTTTTTATGGTTATTGTACTTGAAGTTAATTACTACCTTGCGCCGCCCACACACAGATCCTCGTCACCTCTCTTCCTCATCTCCTTGTCATGTCCTCATCCTACTTTTTTTCTCATCATCTCCTCATCCTCCTCTACACTTTCTTCCATTGTTGCTCACCTTGAGTTTCTTACACCCACTGCACTCATAGAGAGCCTCCAAATTGGTGTTGTTAGTATTCAACCCGTGACAGATTCATTGCTATGTACGCTTTCAATTCCCTAATTGGTCTTGCCCTTAACAAACGTAAAGATGACAGAGGAAGTCTGGCTATCATGTCTCCCCCGTGCTCTGTCTACCGAAACTGAAGAAATCGTTAGCCTCCTTCTTGGTGATATTGAGGTTTTTTCTTCTTTTTTTTCCTAATAATTAAGCTTTACCTTTTCAATTCATGTGTTTTATGACTTTATTTTTATCAGTGTGTTTCTTGCGTTGTGTTTTGGGATGATTCTTTGAAACTGTGTTGTGCTTTTTAACTAGTTTAAATGGATATATGAAAAGGGAATTGATTGTTTTTCTTAGTTCTGGGTTTTGATGGGGATTTTAGGAATCTGTTCAAATAATCTGGAGAAATCAACGGTACAATTCCAACTCCAACGACTATATTTCAGTTTTTGCTCTGCAGGGAACATATGTAGAAATGACTCTCCATCGCAAGAAAAGCCATTTTAGCTGCCCATTTGGCTCTCCCGTTGGAGCTCTAAAAAGATAAAAAATAACTAAAAATTCAAAATTTTAGCTTTGGCTACCTATTTGCCTCTCCTGTTGGACTTGCCCTAAGGAGATGAAGGGTTTTTTTTGTCATTTAATTTCAAAGATATTTTTATTTTTTAATTGGTTTTTTTATAATTTTAAATTATTTTGATATTTTAATGTTAAAAATAATTTTAAAAAATATAAAATATAATATTTTAATATATTTTTTAACAAAAATAAATATTTTAAATAACAAACTCAACCAACAAGCACGGACAAACAAAAATCACTTGCCTGTTCGGAAGCAGTACTACGTCGCATATGCAATGTTCTGGGATGTTATTATCATGCCGGACAAAAGAAGCTTGCTGTGACAAAACTCCGCATTTGACCTTTTTTTATATGTAAAAAAATCTATGCGCGAAAGAGAGAGGATGAGAGAAGGGTTGTAGACTGGTGGGTATTATTTTGAGAAAAAAACACACGAGATAGGGTATATTTTTTTTCCTGAGAATATAAAAAATACTTTAAAATCATAAAAATAAATTAATATCTTTTTTATTTTACCATAAAATACCAATCAAGTATGGTAGATAGCATATATATTTGAAAATGCTAGGCACAAGGCCGTAACTCTTCCTTTACCTTATCTTCCACGTCTTCAACGACTAATTTTCAATTCTTTCTTCTTCTTTTTCTAATTTCCTTTCCCCGTTATTTTTTTATTAACATGATTTTTCAGTCAACTTATACATGCCTTAATTAATTTAATAAATTCTAAAATTAATAATTATATAAATTTTCAATAATTATTAAATTGACAATAACATATCTCAAAATATTCTTGATACCAGACTCTTATCACAAGAACACTACTATATGGTCATTGCAAAATACTATATATTAACAACCTAAGTTGACAATTCGTCATGCTATATACCCCTCAAATTAACAAATATGATAACTAAAATACTTAATTATTAATTAACTAAATACCTGACACTGTAACTAAGAGTGTTTTAAAAAATAATTTATTTTATTTTTAATATCAGCATATTAAAATCATTATAAAATACTAAAAAAAAATATTACTTTGAATTTTAAACGAAAAGACGTGAACTCCATGAAGGCAGCAGGAGAAAATAAATAAACAAAATACAGATTAAAAAATAAAGTTGAATCTAGAAGAAATAGAGTTGATCAACCCTTCCCTAGAGAGTTTATAGGCAACTATCCAATCACTACAATCCTTCTAAAAAATATTTATAGTTAATTATTTATTTTCTTTCATTAATCAGTCCTTGATCAGCCATTGCTTGTCCTTTCTTCCTTCTCGCCATTATTCCCGCTCATTTTATCTCCTAAATTTCAAACTCTCCTACTTCGCGGGTCCATCTTCCAGTTTAAACTTCCACGCTCCTTCCTCTCCACGTCATCCTCCATAGTAAATATTTTTCACCCCTTCGAAAACACGGCCTGGTCGCACCATTTCACACCTGTTATATACCACTCCTGTCATGTTCGACCTCAGACCACAGAAGTATGCAATTGAGCCCCTGGTCTTCAATCTCCCCAACGACATCTCCCTTCCGCTCTAATTTCTCTATCGACCCAATAGTGCTGAGAGTATTTAAAATTAAACCGAGGAGAATATACATTTACTTTATAATACTGAGTGGTTCGTAACAAAAAAAAAAAAGTCAAAGTTTAATAATAAAATTACAGTCAATTTTTTTTAAAAAAAAAATAAGAGGACACCTGAAATTCAACTTTTATGCAGGTTAATCTATCATTGATAAGATAAGATAAAATAAAACTTAAATTTATCTCATCTTGGGTTAAGTTGATAAGCGGGCCCGGATACTTTGCCAGCAGGGTCTTGGCCTGCCGGTCAAGAAGGGCTTCTCTTTTCCTTTCACCCCGAGTTCTAGTTTTGTCATGCATGTCTGTTATCTTCGCAGTGCTTTAAAAACCCATTAAGCTTATAGAATGTTCAACAAGACCGGAGATTAGTTGCAGTGCATTCATGCTAGCCCGGATATCCCAATTATAAAAAAAAACTTAAATATTATTTTTCATACTGTACCATCTAAAATAGTTATTTATTTCTAAAAATAATTTTAAAATTGATATTTTTAACTTCTACTTTACAACTTAATGATATACTTTTACCATTCACCTAACTTTTATAGTAATTCAGACCATTAAAAACCAATTAGTACCTCACATTATCATTAGGCTACTACTAGCATCATAGAAAGCGAATATTTCACATATTTTAGTGTACAGAATCATCTAAACCAAATAATCAAACTCTAAGATCAATGGATGTGAATATAATTAGAGAACCAAACATTAATAAATGGACTAGACCAATTTAAAATTTATAGCTAAGATGGTGACACGTGTGATAAGTAGGCTATATCTTACCTTACAATTCTCGTGTTTGAATCTCAATAAAGATTAAAAAAATCTGATTAATATTTTGGCACGAGTGTGATTATTTCCAACCTGAAAAAAAAACCTATTTTACAAATTGATTTTTTTTGTAAAGGACTTGATTGCATAATTCTTAAATACAAGTTTAAAATGAAAGAAATAAAGAAATATTTCATCAAACCCTAAAAAACCAGACACGCAAAAAAGAAAAAGATATTGTTTAAAAATTGAAAATACGAGAGCCGATGTCTCTCTCTCTCTCTCTCTGGTGTCTATTATAGAAATCAAAATCAGCTACTCCCTCCCTCCCCCCCCCCCTCTCTCTTCTGCAACTCTTTGTCTTCAAGCAGAAGAAACAATCTCCTCCTGTTTCTTCTCTACTTTTACCCCCCTTCTCTCTACCTTCTTCACTTACTTAAAGTATCAAATACTTAAAAAAAAAAACCCACGCACAATGTCACTCACTTTTTCTGTCGCAGAAACCATGTGACTTCACCGACTAAACCTCTCTAATTCCTCTCTCCTCACACTTATTCCGCCGAGTCAGCTCCCCTTCACCAGCTCACTGAGTCAACCCGATTCAAACCTGTTCCGCTGAACATCAGAATCCCCCCCAGAATGGCGTCATCTTCCAGAGCGAGAAGCAGGTCTCCATTCTCGCATCGGAAACCTTCAAGTTCATACTCTTCAGCCTCTTCAACGACCACTTCTCATAACAACAGGCTGATGCCTCGCTCTTGCTCGACTTCTGCTTCTCAATTTTTCGGTTCGCGATCCGTGACGCCAAATCGAGCTCGGTTTGATTCAATGCAATACGGCGGTCCACGTGGTGGTGGTCATACGCCGGTCGGGTTCGAGTCGGAGGAGTTAATTGCTGAACCTGTTGATCAACCGAGGAGTGGTGGTGATAGTATTTCGGTTACTATTCGGTTTAGGCCGTTGAGGTAATGGCAGATCTGAGGGTACTAGATCAGATCTTGATTTGGTTTTGTAATTTGAATTTTCAGGGTTAAGTTTTTTTAATTGGGATGTGCTTGGATACAGTGAAAGGGAGTTCCAGAGAGGGGATGAGATAGCATGGTACGCGGATGGGGATAAGATTGTCAGGAACGAGTATAATCCAGCTACCGCTTATGCATTCGGTAATTAGTTATTGTATTTGAATTTCATTTTTGTTAATTGACTGAGTTAATGGAAATTTAAAATGTAAACGCGAATGATTTGTATTGGTAGATAAGGTGTTTGGACCACACACGGCATCTCAAGAGGTGTATGAGGTTGCTGCAAGGCCTGTAGTCAAGGCTGCAATGGAAGGTGTCAACGGTATGGTATCCATCGAGATTAGGATTTTTATTGATGATTACCTAGCATCGATTGATTTAGTACTCTTGGTCTATTAATTCGGGTCTATTCTTGACAATGCAGGAACTGTTTTTGCGTATGGTGTTACTAGTAGTGGAAAGACGCATACTATGCATGTAAGATTTGTCCCTATCTATAAACTGTATCATTTGTGTAGTTTTTGTTAGGATAAACTAAAAAACGTTCAGTTATTGTAAAATCTGATGGTAATTTCTTGTTGTAAATCATTGAAAATGGTGTGGTGCGTGTTTTTCAATTTGGAAGTGATTAAGCTACAGAAGTTATTTATGGGTTCTGGGCAAATTGCTTGGAGTCTATTTATTTGCATGGGAAGAACATTTAGTGTCAATGGAGATTCCTTGTTTCGATAACTACTCATTTGCACCCACACCCCGCAATTTTACTGGATCTTTTCATGCTCGTTATTTGCATAGGCTATAGCCATATAAAACGCTCAAAGTACAACAATGTGATGATCTGTTGAGGAGTTTTTCAGAAGAAACCGAAGGTCTAGGTCATTTAGAAGTTCCCTTTTGCACAAAATACAATTACTTTGAGTTGTATCTATAAATGCATGGTTTTCCTCTTTCTTTTTGCAGCCATATATATAAATCTATAAATGCATATGATGCTCAACCATGTTTCTGTTGTTTTACAGTGTTAGATTTGATTCTTATGTTATGTTTACTTGGCACATGTATAAACAGGTCTATTTGTATGCTCTTCTCTCTATTGCTGCTAACCGTTTTTGTTTCAGTTCCTTATAGTTAAAAAATTTACAGCTCTGTTTTCTTTTCTTTTACTTGTTTCTCATAACAACGTGTGCAGGGAGACCAAAATTCACCTGGTATCATACCACTGGCCATAAAGGATGTTTTCAGTATTATCCAAGAGGTAAGTGTTCAGAAAATAGTTCCCTCAATATATTCTCTATAATCTGGTTCATTGCGGTCCCTTGGCTTTTATCACCCAAGTATGCATTTGTGTGCTTGATGTGTGTGGCTAATATTGACATTACACTTGTATAGTTTGGTGTCAGTGTAACCTCATTCATTGGTTATTGTTGTTTTTTCCTGTACTCTTTATCTTTTTTATTATCTATTTGTTGATCAAGTATGGGTGACATATGCTTTCTTACTTCAGACTCCAGGAAGAGAGTTTCTACTACGCGTGTCCTATCTTGAAATTTACAACGAGGTCAATTTCACTTTACTATCAATTTGAATGACAGAACTTAAATGTACAGGTTACAAGTTGAACTACTTATTGTCATTGTAGTAAAAGTTGTCTGATTTATACTTCCATGTATGCTTCTGATATCAGGTGATAAATGACTTGCTTGATCCAACAGGTCAAAATTTGCGTGTCAGAGAAGATGCACAGGTGCTATGCTTTTATGAATGCTCTTAAATACTTCTTATTGTGATCCTTCTTCCCATGATAAAATCTTTTATTTACTGGATGCCATATATGCTGGTTTATAAATGCTTGTACTATGTTTTCCAGGGCACCTATGTTGAGGGTATAAAGGAAGAAGTGGTTTTGTCTCCTGGGCATGCACTTTCTTTCATTGCTGCTGGAGAAGGTAAATTGTATATGTAGACCTAAGCTCATCTTTTCCTCTTATGTTTCATGCAATTTTACTCCTAAACTTTTCATTGTTGTTTGATGTTGCCAGAGCATCGCCATGTTGGTTCAAATAATTTTAATCTGTTCAGCAGCCGAAGTCACACCATATTTACTCTGGTAAATGGTCTATGCCGATGATATTTAGAACAATGGTCTATTCCATTCATACATTTTTTGTGGAGTCGATGTAATAAATATTGTTCAGAAATAGCTAAATCATACACTCCTCCATCTCAATTATTGCATCATCTATGTCACAATCTTGCCTTTCTCTGCTTTTTTTGTTGCATAAAGTCTGACACATTTACTGTGAATGCTGCACCCTCTTTCACTCATGAATTGTTTCCTTATTATTCACTGATATACCTATGCATTGGCAGATGATCGAAAGTAGTGATCATGGCGACGAATATGATGGAGTGATTTTCTCTCAACTCGTATGTTTCATTGAATTGTCATTGTCAGGAAAAAAAAAAGTTTTCTTAGCTGTATGGCTCATGCTATTCTCTTGTATTTCTCTTTTGGTAGAATCTGATCGATCTAGCTGGATCCGAGAGTTCAAAAACTGAAACAACTGGAGTAAGGAGAAAGGAAGGATCTTACATAAACAAAAGCCTTCTAACTCTTGGAACTGTATGTGCAATCATTACCTTTTTTCCTTTTTTTCATATTTATATTGATCACAAGCTGCTCTTGCAAAAACTCAAAGCCTTCAGATACATGTAATAACTGAATAACGAATGGTTGATTATATAATAATTTTTTAGACCAACCTAAGGATAGTGAAAGTGGTTGGAGAGTCACTGAAGTTTATCTCAAACACCAGTCAATGAATAAACGCATTGTGTTCCTTGGTGTGCCGAGTTTGTGTGCATGTTGAAGTGTACATGCCTCTTTCATTTTGATGTCTGTAATTGACTGTGTGGTTCCAATATAAAGGTTATTGGAAAACTGAGCGAAGGAAGGGCATCTCATGTTCCATATCGAGATTCCAAACTTACTCGCCTTTTGCAGTCCTCGTTGAGTGGTCACGGGCATGTTTCGGTGAGTTTAAGATATAACATTGTCATGCTATTTCATGGGCAACATGTTACTGAAATTTTACTTTGTTGTTGAAGATCATGTAATTCACCTGCACATACAAGTTTACTGAGTGATTAATTGTGCTGCTGCCTATTGAATTGTCATGGCCCTTATTATCGTCCAGAAATGTTTACTTTTCACTTTCTCATTCCTTTCTGACATTTTACTGGGAAGTAAAAACCCTACAAGACACTGACTGTGCACATTCAATCGCTCTTCCTGAGCCAAATTCCAATGTCATCTAACATGTTATTTCTTGGCTATACTGCTCTTCCAGCTTATTTGTACCGTTACTCCTGCATCAAGTAACATGGAAGAAACTCATAATACATTGAAGTTTGCTAGCAGGGCAAAGCGGGTTGAAATCTATGCCTCACGCAATAAGGTGCAGTTTGAACTTAGTTTATGATATGTTTTTTGAACAACAACATAGATTAATTAATCTAAAAGCTGATTTTAACCTGATTTTGGATATAACTCAACTTTCAGATAATTGATGAGAAATCTTTGATCAAGAAGTATCAAAAAGAAATCTCAATCCTCAAACAGGAACTTGATCATGTAAGACAGGGAATGCTTGTTGGTGTCAGTCATGAAGAGATTGTGAGCTTAAGGCAAAAGGTTTTAAAATTATCTTGTCTTCTTTTGAATATTGCTGTGCAGTTTTCATTGTATGTTTTTTTTCCTTTACCCTAGACAAATCAATTGTTTTCCATTTTCAGTTGGAGGAAGGTCAAGTGAAGATGCAGTCAAGATTGGAGGAAGAAGAAGAAGCCAAGGCTGCTCTCATGAGCAGGATCCAGAGGCTAACCAAACTCATACTTGTCTCAACAAAGAATACGATTCCTGGATTGCCTGATGTTCCAGGTCATCAGAGGAGTCATTCAGATGATGTGAGTTCTCCCCCCCACCATTTCTGTAAATTTTCTCATTACCAAATATCTATCTGTTGCTGAAATTTCAGCATTTAAATATGAATGATGTCTTTTCCAGGAGATAAGTTAAATTACAATTATTGTGGTTTGAACTTAAACATTCTCTAATAGTTTTTGAGCATCTAGGGCTCTGTTGGTGCAAAAGTGCAACAGTTATATTGTGAAGCTTGATAAGCTTAGAGTAACATCTGACCCAAAAATTTGTAAAATGGCTCTTGTTTTCTTAATAGCTTTCACTGTCGTTCGTCTTCCTGTTATCCTGTAAATGCTCAACCTCTCAAAGAAGCTGCAAATTATTTTTTTATACTCTTCACTACTGATTGTCAGTTAGTTTTGTTGCTTTTGCAATGGTTTCTGCTCGTAACATCTACCCTTTGTTTACCTGTATGATTTTTCCCTCACTGCTTTCTTATGTTAGATCTTAGTTTTCCATTGGGAAGACTGAAGTGTGATATTTAAGTTGCATTTCCCTTTTCTGTCAGAAATTGGATATTTTGCGAGAAGGTGCTTCACTTGCAGAAAATGACAATCAGAAGGACTCTCCATCTTCTTCTTCTTCTTTGATTGCATCAGATCTAACTTGTGAATTTAAACATAGAAGATCTTCCAGCAAGTGGAATGAAGAACTCTCTACTGCTAGCAGTACGGTTACTGAAACTAATCAAGCAGGCAGTCGAATGAGCGCTTCTAAACTGGCACCAGTAAGTTTTGCTGATTTTTTTTGGCTTCTCACTCCCTGGTATATAATTCCAAGTAAATCCCCTCCGGAGAATCCAAAGTTCACTTCTCTCTTTCTTTTCATATTGGGCCCTCTGGTTTTGGTTTCATCTGATTCCTTTTCATTTGCTTCTACGACCTTCAATTATTGAATCAGGAAAACTCAAATCCCATTTCCACTGAAATCTAGCACATTCATACCACAAATGCCATGTCATTTCTATATATTCGTGTCTCATATGCTCTAGCAGTAATTTTTCCTATGGGTGACCAGCCCAAAACTTTTCATTTATTTTTGGTCACTTTTTTTTTGAAGAAATTGTTGAACTGACAATGTTTTTGGGTATTTTGTAGGGTGGGATGACACAAGACCAGATGGACCTTCTTGGGGAGCAGGTTAAAATGCTTGCCGGAGAGATTGCATTCAGCACTAGTACCCTGAAGCGCCTGGTAGAGCAGTCTGTAAATGATCCCGATAGCTCAAAAATCCAAGTATAGTTCTCTTTTCTTGCAAAGCTATGTCTGTTTGTGTTTAAAATTTAAGTTCAAAATTAGATGCAAAGCTTTGATCATGCTTGAGCCAACATTTTGAATAGATTACTGGTCTCTCAATCGTGCTTGAGCCAATTTGAGTTTATGTGGTTGATATGATTTTAGATTTTATTGAACTCTTGAGTATGCATCTGATGCTTATCACGTGCTCCATATTGGTTAATGCTTATTCTTTTGCATGTTAGAGAATTTAGTAGCTAGCGAGGATACCCTTTTCCTACACCTCCTTTTATCATGAAGAGTACTCAACTGATAATATTATTTAACAGATTCGGAAACAGAAGTTCCATTTTTCAATGCTATATTTTTAATTACGCAACATATAAAATGTGGTGGTAATATACAACTTAGTATCCATAATGTTCTCTAAAGCTCTGATGAAGACAAGTGTATAATCTTGCCAACCACAGATCCAGAACTTGGAACGAGAGATCATGGAAAAGACGAGGCAAATGGGAGTTTTGGAACAACGTATTATCGAGAGTGGTGAGGCTTCAATTGCCAATGCCTCGGTAGTTGATATGCAGCAGGTAGTTTAACTTTCTTCCGCATTTCCATTTGTCCTCTTGTATTCTTTCATTTGTTTATTCCTTTTACTGATAATAGTAGCTTAATTTTTTCAATTTCATTTGTGTGGCTACAGACAGTAATGAGATTGATGACCCAATGTAATGAGAAGGCTTTTGAACTGGAGGTGAGCATTGCATATCATGATATTACTGAAATTCTTATCACGGCCTGTCTGTTCACTTATTGTTCTAGTGTCACATGAAAACACGATGGAGGCAGGCGCTTGTTTCAGTGGTCTCTAGTAGTTGGAAGGGTGAATGAACTTGCATAGATTTTAAATTTCCTGCCCACCTCAAATGAAATTATTTTGACTTTTTTGCAGATAAAATCAGCTGACAACCGTATCCTGCAAGAACAGCTTCAGAACAAGGTTTAACCACCGATCTCCATCTTAGTTATGCTCTTAATTGATTGTTTTTCTTCTATTCCTTCTGCCATTTTATTTGATGCTCAGCACCTCCTTGGTCCTATTCATCAGCCTGGAATGCTGTTGTTTCTTTCTTTCTTGTTCCCTGTTTTGCTTATGTTTCAAGCTGTTATTTCTGCATATGGTTATTATTGGCAGTGCTCTGAAAACAAAGAATTGCAAGAAAAGGTAACTCTCCTGGAGCAGCGGGTGGCTTCAATCTCTGTTGACAAAGCACCACTAAACTCCGAACACAATGCAGCTGGTGAATATGTGGATGAATTGAAAAAGAAAGTCCAGTACCAGGTGATCACTGCTGTGCTAAAATTTACCAAGATTTGATGGACTTCTTAAAAATATCTCTATTTTGGGATGAAGTCGTTGTTTATGTTTCTGATTGAAATAAGGGTTTTGGTTTGAACTTCACCTATAAAACAATAGTTATTATTATTGTCGTAAATTGTCAAATATAAGCAAAATGTTGATCCCGGCTAGTAGGTCTAACATATAACAAAGGGATTTCAAATTTTTTGTTATAGCAATCAAACATATTTTTGTTTTTATCTAACAGGAGATTGAGAATGAAAAGCTAAAGATCGAACAGGTCCAGCTTTCTGAGGAGAACAGTGGATTACGGGTCCAAAATCAGAAATTGTCTGAAGAAGCTTCTTATGCAAAGGAACTGGCCTCTGCTGCTGCTGTTGAGCTCAAGAATTTAGCTGGTGAAGTGACCAAGCTCTCAATACAGAATGCAAAACTTGAACAAGAATTGCTGGCTGCCCGGGAATCTTTGCATTCTAGAGGTTCTGGCATGCAAGCAGTTAATGGAGTTAACCGCAAGCACTATGATGCCACAAGATCAGGGAGGAAGGGGCGGTTCTCTGGCAGAGGAAATGAGATTTCAGGAATGCATTCTGATGACTTTGAGTCGTGGAATCTGGATCCAGATGATTTGAAAATGGAACTTCAGGCAAGAAAACAACGTGAAGCAGCACTTGAGGCATCCTTGGCTGAAAAGGAATTCATAGAAGATGAATACAGGAAAAGGTGTGAAGAGGCCAAGAAAAGGGAGGAGGCTCTGGAAAATGACTTGGCAAATATGTGGGTGCTTGTTGCCAAGTTAAAGAAGGATGGGAGTGTCCCTGGGGTGAATGCTGATGGAAGGCTTGGTGATGGTATAGATCATACTAGGGATCCCAAAGCTAATGGGGTCGTGGTTGATCAAAATAATGTTGTAAAGGAGAGACAAAATTTGGATGCATCACAACATGTTGACGGAACTCCTAAGGAAGAGCCCCTAGTTGTTCGGTTAAAGGTGAACCTTATTCGAATCCCTTTTTTTTTTTTTTTTTGTTTCTTTCTTTGCTTTGCTGTGCTCATCTGCTGCAATCATTCTTCATTCCCTTCAACTGAACCTAAGGGGCCAGTTGACAAGCATCTGTAGCTGTTTGTACCTTCTCCTTGTCATTATATTCTTCTTTCCTTATTTAGTTTTATATCCCTAGATTACCTCTTTAAGATATTCATTATTATTATATATATTCTTGCTGTATTTACTGCTCTGTTTCTTCCTATAATAGGCCAGGATTAAGGGATTTGATTGTGTTTACTATATTAGATCCTAGGATTAAGGGATTTGGTCATTCTTGATGTATATATATTGTAATTCCCTTAGTGAAAGGGGCAGTGAAATATTTTCAGTAATTCTCTTTATTATTCTGTCATTCCTGTTCCTGATTCTAGATTGTATTTTTCTGCTTGCAGGCGCGAATGCAAGAGATGAAGGAAAAAGAGCTCAAATCCCTGGGAAATGGTGATGCCAATTCCCATGTGTGCAAAGTATGTTTTGAATCGCCAACAGCAGCAATTCTTCTCCCCTGTCGACATTTTTGTTGTAAGTCAGTTAAGTTGCTTTCATTTGAACTGTGCCTATCGATTCTGCACATCATCTCTAATCATGGCTACTGCTGGTTTATGCTTTTGCAGTGTGTAAATCTTGTTCGCTTGCTTGTTCTGAGTGCCCGATTTGTCGCACAAAGATTGCAGATAGGCTTTTTGCATTCACTTGACATTGTGCTTTTACCCTCAAATAAAGGTCACGTATACCAGCTCTGCTCATTTTTTCTGATATGCTGATAGGTCAACCTTTTGGATAAATTTAGGTTCCTTAATGCCTTGTCATATTACTGCACAAGTATATCAGAACCGTTAACATGTACATAGTTTAAGAGGAAAATTGAATTATCAAAATAAACTACATGGAATGGATCTGCTGATCCCGTGTCCATGGAGCCGTGGACTCACGAGTCTGGCTGATGCAATAAAAATCTCTTTAGCAATATAGAAAGAAAGAGGCACTGTTTCCCAAACTGCCGTGTCATTTATGTGAAAATTAGAGCCTTCCATCAGAAGATAAACTGACATGCTCTCTGTTTTTTTTTTTTCCCTTTCCCCGGCCACATCAATAATTGCAGGGCTTTGCCGATGTTTTCCTGTTCGCTACATTCACTGGAACAGTGGTACAATTCTTTTATTAGTTTACTGTATGTAATTGTGAAAAAGGTATATCAATATACTGTATCTGGATCTCTCCCCCTTCCCTTAGGGGCTGTAAAAATAAGATTAATCAAATGTAAACAAAGAATCAGTCCATTCCAAAGTATCAAAATTAGGATGTTGCCGTATTTTTGAACATGCAGCAGAATGTTGTGATAAAAACAACATATGCTTATTTTATATCACCATATATAGAAACAACATATGCTTCCATGAGAAGTGTTTTTCTCCGGGTATCTGATCAACGCTGGTTCATTGGTTCATCCGCTTCATGTGTATCTTTATTCTCCTTTTCATTTCCGACAATCTTGATATCATAAGCTTATTAACGTGCTGAGCAATCTACACAGTATGCTTTCGTTTTGCTTGCTTGCTTGGACTCGGTTAATCCATTAGCAAATCAGTCTGGAGAATATAAAGGAAGTTGAGGGAATTGGGGAGGTAACTGAGGGACCCAGAAGTCTTTATCTTCTGGTGAAAAAAGAACTCCCATAACTTTCAAGATCTTGATCCAGCAAATGGCAAAAAATGGTCACAAGTTTACGTCAAATTGGGTAATGTCAGGTAAGAGTGTAGACGAGTCTTTAAAAAATTTTGCACCCTCGAAAAGAAACTAGTGGCACTCTCTTCAGAAATAGGGTGCATTCCAGCCCTTGCCGAAGCTATTGTTGCCACTGAATGAAGGATCAAGAAAATCATCAACGCGCCAGCCTGGTACTACTGTCTCTAGATACTCAGATATGCTACTTGTTGAAATTGAACCGTCGCCGCTAACGTGATTATCGACATAGCTAATTGTTGCTGGTGGCGACGCTGTCTCAACTGAAGAAGAGCTAGGGATTTCATTGGAAGCTGAACTCGGTTTCTTCAGGTATGGCTGATGGTTTCTATTGCTAGTAGTGTTATTGTTCGCATCACAGTTACTGGTGGAGGAAGATGTTGTGTGTTGAGAAGGACCGTAGAGCCTTACACCTGTGAGAAGAAACCTGTTGTGTTTCTGTGTATGTTCACTAACTTTGTGAATCGGAAGGTCACATTCTCTGCATAGAATTGCTCTATCTTCTTGACAAAACAGAACGGCTCTCCTCTCCTGAAGAAAAAACAACAACAAAGAACATTAAAAATTTGACCCCAATAACCATGCTGAGAGAAAAGTAGGAGAAACTTCTAGATGCTACTACCTGACAGATATCACAAAGAGGGGATTCTTTGAAGGAAGGATGGACTAGAGAGAACCTTGAGTGTTTGCTTGCTAACATGTTTGCATGGTGAACTCTGTGATCACATCCATCACAGAGAGCAGCTTCATCTGCACAGCAAAAAACTGTGGCCTCTACTTTGTCACACACATCGCACCTGATCTTCATTGTCTTCTTATTACGCTACCTCTAATATTCCTGGTTAGGGTTTGATGCAAGGGCAAGAGATTGTGACGCTGGAAAATTGGAAATCGACCAGCTGTTACGGGGCTATGGGCAATAGGGGGTTGAAATGGATAGAGATGAACAGCTGAGATCAGGAATCTTGAATGTTTATCTGACTTTTTTAGAGGAAGCTCTGGATAGATGCCATGAAGTTTTCCTTATTATTTATCTTTCTTGAGTGAAGGAGAGGAGAGCTAGTTGGGTTTTGGGATATGAAGCTATTGCAAAGCAACCTAAAGCTTTACTCTCTTTCCCAATACTGTCTGAAGTTGAAGGAATGGCAACCAAATTGCAGCTACCTTCCTATTTATCGATCCAAGCTTCTCTTCGTATTAATTTAGTGGGGTATTATATATTAATTTACACCAACAGGGAGGGAGGGGGGTGAGGGAGCAGTGTCAGCTCGTGGGAGACCAGGGTTATTGTCAATATTTTATTTTATTCAGATCTTTTCCTTGATTTGATTTTGACACTTTTTCTTGAATGAAAAAGTAACTCTGTTCTGATTAGTTTGACGTGTAACTTCACAGTCTGCTTCCCATTGAATTCCTTGTCTTTTTATTTGATGAACTGTACAAGAAATATCAGTATTATCTTGAACTTCTAAGCTCTCTCGTGCCATTCACGACATCTGTGTCATTGTCAACACCAACACCACCAGCTAGCTTGTTTTTATCGGGCTGCATGGACCATTGAAGAATTTCTCATCACTACCTCACAAAATGGAAGGCAAAGAATTGAAGAGAGAGAAAACAAATGATGGTTTTGTTGATTACACTTTTTAATCTCATGTTTTTGCAGTATTTCTCTCTTCCATCTCCTATTGACAATCTGTTTCTCCTTGGATCCAGCTATAAGTTGCATTGAAATTATTGGTTGGACCTATCAAGATTGGTTTCAAATTCTTGCAAACGCAGGAAACCTTGAGCAGTCTGTCTGAACAGAGAAGGAATCGAACAGACAATAATTATGTGGTTCCATTTTCTCGGGCAGATTAAAGCGTAACACTTGATAAAATTTAGCTCACATGTTTAAGTGTATTTACTTCTTAAATATTCGCCTGAGAAATCTCGATTCAAAAGAAATAATAATGATTTTTTAACCTAAAGCTACCAAAGAGCCCCCAATCCCACATGATACATTGCTGGTAAGAAAATCGAAAACCTCAATAATCAAGGCAATTTTTACCATCCTTGTTCTTGATGTTTTTGAGAGTGAAGCCAGCCCAATCCCCGTTTCAAATTTTGCACGTTTACACGCACACATAAAGGCAGAAACTGTACTGGAGTGGTTCTAAACAACGTTATTTGTAAGAACAAGAATCACGTTACGACTTCCAAAACAACTGGTGCCGCTCATTGACCTCCATTGATGGCGAAGAGTCATGCTTACCGTGTAAGGTAACAAATTAAACTACTATGAATTATCAGTGTTAGGTTTTGCTTATCAGAGAGAAGGCTGTCCCTCTTTTCTTCTTTTCATACGTACGGTTCACTTAAGCCCTTTGATTATTTGAGCAATCCATGATTAATCCGTGCTGATTAGCTATAAACTCCGTTCTTTAATGGGAGTATGCGGTCATTGCTTGCATCATGGCTGTTTTTATTTTGATAGCAACCCCACGTTTTCGCTTCCAGTGCAAGTCATCCTGGTCAGAAGATTTGCAGCAGGGAAAAAAGGAAACTCACCCTTTTAATCACGAGGTTTACCCTTTCAGTTCTAGCAGGATCGCTCATTGACCAGATGCACTTTCTAGTGAAGTGGGAAACCAGAGAACATAACGATATAGTATTATACTCGCCAATTGATGGAGTCTGCAACAATCGAGGACAAGCCACGCTTTTTCTCAGGGGCCATTGATGATCTTTTGAGAATCTTTGAAAGTGGAGATCTTGAAAGGGTATGGAGATAAGGAAGGAACATTACACTTTCAATTATTGTATCCCTAATGCTTCCGATACTTCTCACATGGCAATGACTTCTGCAACTGCTATATACAAATGGGTTCCGGGTCCCTGCGAAAAGCTTTACGAGAATCATGTGGAACTCCTATTTTTTATTTATTAATGCGGTTTTCGTGTATGTTGCATATATTCCGATTAATTCAACGAGAATCTCTACAATTAATAATTATTAAATTTTTAGTAGTTATTATATTAATAATTAAATAACTCGAACATGAGATTATAATACGAGCAAATTTTTTAGTGTTTATTTAAAAATATGATTATAGTTATTTTTTAAAGTATATTTTATTTGTATATGTACCAAAATAAATTTTTTTTAAATATTTTTGACATCAATACATTAAAATAATTTAAAAACATCAAATTTTTTAATTTAAAATAAAAAATATTTTTTTATCAAAAATGATTTTGAAATATCATGCAAAACATTTTTTAGTCCAATGTTTTATAACTGAGCCATCTTTTGAATGCATGTAATGTTATTTATTGACTATATACTTATTTAAATTTAGTTTTTTTAATTCTTTCATGTTATTTTTATATGTTCGATGTTAGGAATAAAATTAAAAATATATATATAATTTAAAAATCATCAATTGTTTAAAGCGATTTCCTGGACTTGATCGGAAGACCTGATGAAGTTTTCCACAATTTATCTAGATTTGACCGTGTGGTCAGGGGAAATCTCCTCCTCCTCTCGAGTTTTATTTGTGTATCACTCAGACTTTTTGCGAATCACGAGGCAACTCTTGAAGTTTCCATGTACTTTGATAGAGCCTCCAAACAAACTCTTTTTTTTAGAAAAAAATAAATAAATCTCAGCGGAGAGACGAGGGTCGGTAAGATATGCATCAAAAAATTATTTTATTTTTAACTTTAATTTTAGTATTTTTAGATTATTTTTATGTATTAATATTAAAAATAATTTTTTAATAATAAAAATATTATTTAAAACAATTTTTTTTTAAATTAATTTCAATAAGAGACGTGTAATGTAATGATAAAAAAATTAAAATCTGCATAATAGGTTTAAAATTTAAATTAAAACATGCATCTCTTGTAAGAATCTGTGATAGTTGATATTTTACTTGTTAATCTAAATCTATAAAATATATTTTTTAAAAGATAATATTTTCTTGAATAAAAAAAATAGTTTCAATAAATAGCCGATAAATCCTATAGCACAGTGCGTGGATGTTTTTTAAGGGGGTGTTAGAGAGCGTGGTTGTTATTGCTTTTCAAAGTGGTTTTTGCGCCGAAATACATCAAAATAATATTTTTTTTATTTTTAAAAAATTAATTTTAACATCAACACATTAAAATAATATAAAAATATCAAAATTCATTCATTTAAAATAAAAAAAAATATAAATAACCAAACACAAATTTAACCGCAATGCCAACCAGTCACTTACCTAGCACGTTTTGGACGCCAAAAAAATCTCTTGACCCGCGTGAGCAACACACCGTAGTGTCCAATCAAATTGCCACGTGCTCGGCCAGTATTGGGTGGTGCGTATCATCGTTGAGAGGCTGAATTGGCTGGGAAGATATTTTTGTCCAATTAAATTGCTAAAGGCTCAACCAATATTAGGTTTTGATGTTTAAATATTCTTCCTGTCAGATGGCGGACTTGTATCTCGATACAGTTCCTGTGATCCAAGATAGGCCCACTACCCATGAAGCCCAATGTTAATAGCCAAGAAAGAAATGGATCGATAAAATAGAGTCGACAGTGTCTGATTTCTCATAATCACGGCCCATTCCAAGAAGCACGGCCCATTTCAATCATCCTTCCTTGTGCATCTTGACAACCCTACCATATCACACTCATAATTCAGTCATCACCAAAAGGGCCACTCACTTGTCAAAGATTTGCTTCCCACACGGAACGGTCGTTAGCTGTTACTGGCTTCTCCCGCCATTGACTGTACTGTAAAACCAACATGGCCACACTATTTGCTCATGCATCCAAAATCTCTTCTTTTCCTCCTCAAGTCATAACCACCAGGTAAGTAAACTCACTTTCAGTTTCAGATGCACAACTTGGTGATTGAAGTGCATGTTTATGTCTTCTCTCTACATATCCTTTTGAGTTTAGATATGGGAATTTATGCCTCTCATTGTGCAGAAGTTCAAATTTGATCAAAATCTTTAGCATGGAAAAAGAGGAGGCAATGATCCCATGTCTGATTTACAATGCTTACTTATCAGGGTTTCGCATTCTTTAGTAGTTTATTATCGTTTCCTGTGCTCACTAGCTTATAAAGTGATCAGGGTTATGTTTTATTTTTGTTGAAGAAATAAGTGATTAGGGTTTTGTTGGACTTGTAAATTATGTTTTTCAATGGGGTTTGTGTGTGATAAGGAAAGGAAAAGTAAGGATTTGGATTAGGAGGTGGGACTGGCCAATTAATTAGTCTGGATTTGAAATGCCGTAGGTCTAGCAAGTGGATTTGAGAGATGGTTAGGTGAGAATCGAGGTTTCGAATTAGGACGTGCAGTGAAGAAAAAATGTTATTTTTTTTCGAATTGAGGTTACCTGATGACATGGGAGTTCTTGGTTGTTTTTTAGGAGAACTCTAATCTGTGCAGTCTATCAAGATCCATAGGAATCATTGAAAAAGGCATATAAGTAGATAGGCTGATAGACATGCCGATGGATGCAAATCCCAGACAGCAATAAACTCCTATAGATCAAGAGGCTTTCAAACTGAAGGAGAGTAAGTTTTAGCCTCGATTTGATTTCAAATTTTCCCTTTTATCTTCATTGTCAAGGCCTTGATTCTCGCACATTGAAGTTGATGCAACTTTTTATACGCTCATTTATCAGGATATGATTCAAAGGGAGCGAGAAGGGCAACTAGACGAATGGTTCCTTTCAGAAGTTAGTTGACAACTACCACAAGCAGCGCTTTCTGTTTCTATGGTTCATATCTGATATAGTGTTTTATTTTTGCTCAGTAGACTGTACTCCGGATAGTTAAAGATCATAATCTAACATGTTTTAAATTTCTCTTGAATGGATTCGTAGTGTGCATATGGTCATGGCAGGAACACATTCATACACGTGTGTTAATTATTTCTCATGACTTCTGTGTTGATCATCAAAAGCATCTTGCAAACATTACAAGTTGAAGTGAATTCGGGTGCTTGTTAGATGAGATGAGGGCAGATATGGGATAGTCTTACATTATTTCACTAGACCAACTAATATGAGTCTTTTCTTTGATTATGGGCGAGAACTCATTTTCTACTCATTGGTAGGCCAAAGAAGACGGGGACAAGCCAGGGCTCGAGGCTACGTTGCAAAAGGCTCTGCAACTCTATGCTTCCAGTATTCTCTCCAAACGTAGTTATAGGATCATTTGATAGGCCTCCACAATTACTTCAGACATTTTTTGCTGCATCTTCCGAAGAAAAATGAAAAAGATTTTGCTCAATGGAATGACTGTTGGCAAAGGGGAAATTTCTCCTGAGGAGCTCTATATGCATTCATTAAAGAAACGAATCGAGAGGACATTGACCCGAACATTATTAAAACGAATTTTTGTCACGCGTATTTTTGTCATCATGTATTTCTTTCAGCCTCACACCACCCCACATGCCACCTTTGAAACACGCAGCTCATGCACAGAGACATAACCCTTTTTACGTACTTCCCGTTTTCTCGTACCTTCTCTCACCAGAAGGAAGGAAGTTCATACCAGCAATGCATTCTGACCGAGTATCCCAGGTGAATTCATTCAACAGCAGAAGAGATCGTCCCAGTGCTTCGGGAATGCCACGATAGCACAAATAGATTTCTGAATGTAGATTCCATAACGGTAAAGCATCGATAAGGAAACCATCTTTTGCTTCAATCTGAAACAAAGAAAGGCAACCAGAGTACCTGAAAATGGACATGCATAGGACGAGCTGTTTTGATTGCGTGCAGAAGAGCTAGCTAGCTCAAATTAATATATAATGTGATTGCAGTATTTCATGTGTCAATTTTTGAAAAGAAATAATCCACGCCGTGAGAAATTACAAAATCATCTAATTTTAATAAAAATGATCTTAGGAGGATGAAAATTAATTTAAATTGTTTTTAAATTGTCTTGACGTGTTGTTGATGTTATTTTCTTAAAAAAGATTATTTTAATATGTTTTAAAATTAAAAATAAACAGATATCAAAATACGATAATTTCACCACTAACTGCATTAGTAAAAATACTATAATTTTGGTAAAGGTAAGAAAACTAAGGTTCCGTTTGTTTGCTGGAAAATGGTTTTTTTTTGGAAAGTGAATTCCGGGGAAAATGAATTCCTGGAAAGTGAATTCCGATATTTGGCAGTGTTATGGAAAATGAACTGGAAAACACTTTCCAGTGTTTGTTTATGTTATGGAAAATGATCTGGAAAATAATTTATTAATAAATTAATTTTTTTTCAAGTTTATTAAAATAATGAGGAACAAATCTTACAAATTAAAAAGTTGAATGAGAATGAAATTGAAAAAAAATATAATTTCATAAATTATCTCAAATAAAATAAATAATAATCAAAATAATAAAGATCAAATCTAAAAAAAAAATTTAAAAAATAAAAGGTGAATAAATTAAAATAATAATAATTAACATTTCATAAATTATTTCAAATAAAATAAGTAACAATAAAAAAAATGAGGACCAAATTTGATAGATAAAAAATTTCAATAAAAAAATGATAAGAAAAAAGCAAATAGCAATTATAAAAATAAGAACCAAAATTAATATAAAAATTAAATTTTAAGAGATGGAATTGAAAAATAAATATTCAAAACAAATTATATATAGCAATAAAAAGTTTGAGGATCAAATTTGATATAATTAGCAAATAATGACATTTCTAAATTTTTTACAACTTCCGGAAAGTGTTTTCCGCCCAAATTTTCTGGAAAATATTTTCTTGAAAACCAAGCCAAATTTTTCTTTGACTGGAAAGTATTTTCCGTTAACCGGAAAGTGTTTTCTGTTGACTAACTTTCCAAAAGATAAATAAATATAAAAAAATTTGAAAAATAATTTCTCAAAAAATGAATTCCAGAAAATAAACAGTCTAAAATTAAAAATAAAGAAATGGAATAAGGAGTTTCTAAAGGTCAGAAGAATAATTACAAAGAATAAAGACTCCGGTATTCTGTCCAGGCAGAAGTAGTAATGGCAACTCGCAGTCTTTTACTCTCAACCCTCCGTCGTTCTCGGCCTCTCTCCACCCTCTCTCGTCTCCTCACGAACTCTAGCCCCAGCCCTCGCAATTCACAACTTTCAAATGCGATATTGTCTCGCAACTCCCTTGCTTCTTTTAATTTCCCTTCCTGTCGAACCTTGTCGACTCGCTCCGAGTCAGAATCTATCAATTTCGAAGAACTTGCCGGTCCTGTCTCCACCGAGATCAAGGATGGAGTTGTTGACGGTATTCTGCCGGTAGACTCAATGATTTGGTTGCTTGATTCATATCATGATCTCACTGGTCTCCCATGGTCAGACAATTTACTTCACTCTCTGCTCAATTTTGGTTGAATTGTTTTATTTTAAGAATTAAATTAAATTATGTAGGTGGATAATCGTTGCTTCATCAACACTGGCAATGAGATTAACGCTCTTTCCTTTACATGTCCTGCAAATGCACAAGATTAAGAAAATTTCTCAGTCTTTTTCTAAATGTAAGGATTTGTTTTGTTTTATTTTTATTTCCACCTTAAGTATTTATTTTTTAGAATTACAAGTTTAAGCGACAATAATTTTTATTTTTATTTTTTGCATCTATTTCTCATAGTACCTCCTCTATTCCCACCACCTCTATCAGGAAGAAGCTATATCGAGCAGATATCTCTTTTTAGAAAGGAAAGAAGAGCAATTGGCTGCCCTTCTTTTTTATGGTTTCTTGCTTTCCTCTCTGTACAGGTGAACTGAATCTATCTATCCCTTTTCTCGCGTTACAAAAATTGGAGATTTAATCTAGTTATTAATCTCGCCTTTTCACTACAATTTATTTGCAGATACCGTGCTTTCTCGTGTGGATGACTAGTATTCGACGAATGTGTCTGGATAATCATCCTGGGTTTGATTGTGTAAGGAAATGATGGGATTATATTTATTATTATAGCTAACTTATCAAACTTTTGTTGGAATTGTATTTTCCATACATTTTGAGGCGCTGGCTGTAGTTTGTTAGTTCAACTATGAGGTTATTGTTGGAGTATTGGTTTTATAAAGCATAATAACTCCTTTTTTTAATCTTCGTTTTCAGTTATTTTGATACAGTTGAGAAATCATAATCATGCATTGCATTGCATTTGAATTACTTGGCCAATTACTAAATTAATTATGAATTTTTTTGGTATTATTTACAGGGTGGCACTCTATGGTTTCAGAATTTGACTGAACTTCCACATGGTTTTTTAGGCCCTATCCTTCCATTTCTTGTTGCTGGTTTGCACGGTGTTAATGTTCATGTATTGGGCCCTATACTGTCTCTCTCACTCTCTCTCTTTCTGTGTTTTTTTTTTTCCTTCTGGTGAATGAGATGTGATTGTGTTAATAGAGGAATTGAAGGACATGGTACAAAAGATATCTGTTTCAAAAATGTTAGATTTACACTTGGTTATTCCCATACCTTTGACAATATGCTACATTAGTAGAATAACAGCTCTTAACATATCTTTGCCTTGTGACAATTTTTTATTTTTTTACTGGAAATGGTTTCAGTTTCTAAAAATGTTAGGTTTGGTAGCACAGGTTTGATTAGCTATACATGGCAATGGTTTTGATTGTTCACTGACCCTTGTCTGTTATATTTTTTTCAGCTCTCTTTTGACAGATCATCTGTTCGAAACACAGGTGGCCTATTGGGCTTATTATCAGATGTGAGCTTTTCAAGTTCATTGGTTGCTTAATTCATGTGTAATGATTGAATTCTTCTTCTCGTATGTGCAGTATCATGTTGGTTCATGCAAGTGATTGAAAATGTCTCTGTTATTGCAGTACTACAAGAAATATCTGAATTTTATGATGCTGCCTTTGTTTTTCATTGGTTACTGCATTCCACAGGTAACGTAACATGACTTCATGTTTCTAGGAATTTAGCCTGGTATATGATCACACTGGTTTATTCTTAGATTACTGCCTTGACAATTGAAACTGGTGATTTCTGACGTTTGCATTATTCAAACCGTTGAAATTAATTATATAAAATTAAGTCTTATGAATAATAGTTATAATTTTTTTTTATGAACAACATAGAAAGATGTAATGTGAAAACTCCATATGAATCGGAAAATGCAATCCTTTGAAATGGATTTTTTATGTACCAATCGACAAGCCAATAATAATTTTCTTTGCATTTATTTGCTTTAAAAGATAGTTATTTTTTTTTATATAAGTGATTATTAGTCTTTCATGTAGGTTTTCTATATTGCAACATCTCTTCTAATTGTGTGTGTATATATGTATATATATTTATTTTTCCTTGCTAAAATAATACAGACCTGTTAGATAAAATTCATGTTTTCATAAATTTTCAGTACCATTTTTTCCTTCTAAATATTGTACAATTTTCGTAAGTGGGGTAAAATCAATTACACCAATAAAAAGGATATTTTGTGTCATGTAGTTGATAGCTATTGAATCATTGAGTCGAAGTCTGAGGACTGGTTCTGTTACGTTCTCTCTTACACTCCACATTTCAACCCACGAGGCCTTCATGGATTCAATGACCTTACACACCCTTTGATCCATTCCTCTTGTCACTGCATTGGTGATATCACCATCAATTCATCCTCATACAATGCAGGAAAGACACTAAGCAAAGTCCAATGACAATGCACTTATAAAGTCATTGCATTATGATTTTTCCAGCTTGTTTAGTAAGGGATTATAAAGATATGGTAAAAGGATTTCACTTACAATACCTTTGATTTGGATAGATAACCCCTTTATTTTGATATTGAGCTTCTCTGTACACCCTTCCTGGTGCAGATTCACATTGTCTTTGTCTGTTTTGTTTTCCAGGGAAGTCTAGTTTACTGGGTTACCAACAGTTCATTGACTGCAATACAGGTTATTATCACACTTAATGGTTTCAGGATTTATCTGATACCTGTCTATACCTTGCAGAGTTTTTCTTGGTTATACTTGTGATATTATGTTCCAGTATGTTTTTATCTGTCCAAGGAAAGAGTTCATTTGAAAAGGTGAATTTCCTTGGGGAGTTTATCCTTGAACAACCAGAATTATATTTGGTGACAATAGTTCCTCGTTTAAAACTTAACAAATGGTAAGGAAGGTGCAAAAGCTTTCAATGTGGTCAGATAAATGGAAAAAGGAGTTTCACTATTAAACATTACACAGAATCATCTAGTTGTGGTTGGCTGCTTTCTTGCTTTCTAACTCTATAATTGCATTTTATGGTATAAGGGGAACTAAATGAACTGGTAGACAAAAGAAATAACTCTATTTGTGAAATGTGTTGTTTGAAGTCCTTTGACAGGGTTTATTAGCTTGCTTAGGGGATGCCAATTTTTTGTGATATTATCATAGGAAAGCATTGGCATGCTGACCTTCACATCTGACATTGCGAACATCATTTGTTAATCACTCGTGTGCAAAGCACTTTACAGTTGCACCTGATTTTTGATGCTTTTGGATTTATTACTTCTTCCAAACCTTTGCAGAAAGTCTGGCTTTCTGATGCTGTAATTGGGTAGAGATAGTTTGGTGGGAGTATTTTCTTCAGATTGTCATTTCCATTCTTAAACCTTTCAACTGTCCTTGCCAGTGTACAATGGGCGATGCCATCTCTTGGCACCTTGTGTAGTGTACTATTGCAGATAAAAATAATCCCAGCCTATTTGCCTTGGCTTCCTCCTTGTGTTCTTAGGATCTACTTCACAAATTCATCTTTTATTCCGAAGTTCATTGTCTTAACTCCTAAACAA
The DNA here is from genome assembly GCA_015731905.1 of Salix dunnii. Lineage (NCBI taxonomy): Eukaryota > Viridiplantae > Streptophyta > Magnoliopsida > Malpighiales > Salicaceae > Salix > Salix dunnii. Next base: position 8,304,941 of record CM027667.1, on the reverse strand, counting down.
GAATGATAAGAACGAGTTTCATTGTCTAACATGATGCAATTATTCTTGCAGCAAGTATCTCTCAAACTTCCTGTTGTTCGTGCAAAATTAGGGTTACTGGACAAGGATTTTCCAAAAGCACCTGCACGTTCTGCAGAAATGGATACACATGAACTGTGCAAAGTTTCTCCGGAAAATTTAACTCCTCATGAACTACTAGTAGTGAGTGATGCCGTACAAGTAAATTAAGTATTTGTATTTTAGACATGTTACAATTTCTCTCACATTTTCATATTATCACTGTTGACAGCTTTCAGTTAAACTCTTATCCAGTGGGCATAGAGCCAGAGCTATTCCTTTGTTGCAGTAAATTGCTGTTGCCTTCTTCTTCTTCTTCTGTCCAGATGACCAACTTTTTCCTTTCTTTATATCTATCTATCTATTTATTTTTCTTACATTTATAAACCAGTAACCAGCTTATACCTTGTTACATTGCATAATTTTCTTTTGGTTACAGAATGGCACTTGAGAAGGACCCTGGCTACATATGGGCTTTAATTGTTATGGGGCAGGCTCGACTGCAAGAAGGGCTCTATGCAGAGGCAATCGATCATTTAGAGCGTGCTATTTCCAATGTAACTTGCACCTCTTTATTGGCATTTTGTCGATCACTATCTTACTCCAGGGCTTTATTTTGAATGGTCTTTGATTATCACACAATTTTAAAGAGGGCTGCTGTCATCTCCAGTCACTTGCAATAGAAAGTTAGACACCTCCTTTTATATGCTGCAATTTTCTGGATGCATCTGCACCTTGTAGACACTCTTTCATTTATGATTATGGCATCGTCGTTTGCAGTCTTATGATACTAGTTTCTGTTAACTTCTGACACTAAATATATCTTCTTTCTGAGTTTTGTAAATAATTTTTGTCTAAATTGCATATGCTTACCACAGAAATCTGAAACTAATTTTTTGAACTTCCCTTCAGCTCATTCTTACTGGCCATCCAACAGTGGAGGATGTGGATCATCTAATTCTTGCATCACAATGGGCAGGTGTTGCCTGTATTCGTCAGGTGAAAACCATGAACAGTTCTGTTATTGTTCTATAGTAAAATGCAGCCTTACATTACAGATTTTGTTAATAGGGATGTTCTGTCACTATTTTGTCTTTCATGTGTTTCTGAAGGGAACTATTTTTCTCCTTATTTGTCCTCTGTGCACTGCTATTCACTACTCTGTAGTGATGAGTCATCTCAGATTAATCTACAATTATGTTGTAATACCTACCCTTGTCCCCATTTAAATGTGATAAAAGTAGCAGCTGTATACTGGGCATAGTCATTACTGAGTGACTCCAACTATTTGAATTGATTTGACAGCCTTTTGAATTTGATTGATGTATCGGCGTAAAAAATATATATATGTAAAAAAAAGATGACGTGTCCATGTTTTCATTATTTTACCCTTTTTGGCGTAGGGGAAGAATGCAGAAGGAATCATGCACCTAGAAAGAATCACAAGTCTGGAAGAACCAGAGGACCCAAAGAGCAAAGCGCACTATTTTGATGGTTTATTATTACTTGCGAGGTATGATTACGAGCAGATAACAATATGTTTTTCAATATTTACATACTTATAGTCAGGTTCTTGTGCTAGAAAAGGAAATAATAGGAAAGGTATTGCAAATGCCTATGATGCTTCGAGAGACAATTATAAAACATAATTATCTACAGTTACCGTCATTTGTGAAGTCCATCCATATAATTAACCGTGATAATCCTGGCTGTTAAAGTGATACCGATTAAAGAAAAAGAAAAGAACAACACCAGTGCTTTTCTTTTTTTATGAAAAATACGTTGTTGCCATGGAGACGACAATGCCTACTTGTGCATGAAGAAGATATAAATTCGATGGCTATGATTGTGAATAATTGGGTGGATCGATTGTCTTATATCTGACGGTGTTTTAAGAATTCTAATGGAAGGTTAAACTGTTTTGAAAAAAAAATCAAAAGATGAACTCATCGATAAACAAAAAAATGTGGAACTTATTGATCCTTTTGCTTGTTAAAACTGAACTTGTTGGTCTGTTTGCCTTTCCATCACTTTTCTTTCACTTCATATTTGCTAGGCATAACTTGTATTTTGTTCATCACCAATTAATTTTATGTTTCAGTGCTTTGAGTAAGGAAGATCGCAATGCTGAGGCTGTCAAATACCTGCGCTTAGTTGTTGCTTACGATCCTTCTCGCAAGCAATTCTTGGACCAGTGCTTATGATCCTTCTCGCTGGGACGTCTCGGAAGAATGTGACAATAGGGCAATTTTGTCAGCAGCTGAAGACGAGATCGCAGACCTAACTCCATGACACTTGATGATTATTTGTATAATTATTATTTGTTAATAAATTATAACTTGGAATGAATCCAAGTTCGAGAACATTCTGGCATGCCACATTAGTTCGTGGTGGCATTTTTTGTCCATCACTCTGGCGTGGAATTAGGCAGTAGGGATATGCACTTTTGTTATGCATTCATTCATTCTTCTTCTTATTACTATCAGGTTAGTGTGAATTCGGTATTGTTGTGGCTTTCATAATTGTGTTTTTTTTTAATATTTTTAATTGTGATTTTAAAATAATTATGTTTTTTTAAAAGTACTTAATTACAATTATAAAAAGTTTTCTTTAATAAAAAATATGTATTTTTTGCTAAATCAATGTCACACACGCACACATTATTATTCAAGAAATCAAATTCTTTTTAAACCATGGATTGTGCTAGTAAACAGGACAGCAGAGGGAAATTGATTCATGGCTATTATTTGTGTTTTTAAGAGGTTGTTTGTTTTTATGTTTTAAAAGTATTTAGATTTGTTTTTTTTAATTTTATTTGCTTTAAATTAATATTTTATGTTTTTTTTTATATTGTTTTGATATCAAAAATAAGTTTTAAAAATAAAAAATATATATTATTTTTATATATTTATATATAAAAAAAAATTAAAAAAATTAAGATATGGGCTGCTGCTTTTATATCGTTTCCTCTCTCAATGTTTTTTCATTTCTTTTAGAATCTCCATCAATATTCTTTCTGAACAGGTAACCAAAAACTTGGACAATAATTTAAAAATACCGAAAGTATCAAATTATATATAAAGTAATTATATTATAGTTAAAATAATAAAAAAATGACTCATCTAAATAGTTTTTATTATTGGATTATACATCAACAAAAAAAATATACTATTAAAAAAATTATTCTAGAAATTTAGCTCTTCAAATTGGCTTTTACTATTGGACTTGCTCTTATTATTTGGAATTACCTTATTTATTATTTTAAATTATTTTTTAAATTTATTTTGATATACTAGTGACCAAAAAAAAATCAATATATTTTAAAATAAAAAATACTTTAAAAAATAAATATCACATCCATACCAAATAAATTTAGAAGGTATACCTCGCCTTTATTGGGGTTAATCAAGCCAAAATATATATGCTTTTTCAATATTGCATGTTAGAATTTAATTAAGAAAAAAATGATAATATCGGGTGCTTAAAAAAATTGCAGCAATAAAAACCTTAATGCATTGTCAATGAGTTGTAGAGAGTTTATATAATTATTACAACGATTTCTTTTCAATTATTTTTTTAAAATAAATTATTTTTAATATTAATATATTAAAATAATTTAAGATTTTAAAAAGATTAATTAAATTACCATTCTTTTTGCAAAACCTCTATTTAACAGGATCATAGTCAGACACCTCAAAAGCAACCTTTTCTTTCCGTCAAAAAGGAAAAAGAACGAAAAAAAAGAAACCCTTTCGTAAATCTTAAGTAGTACTTGTGCTATCGCCCAGGAGTTCAGTTACGTTCCCTCCACATGTCACACTCCTATTGGTGATAAATTCATGCTATTAACACCACAACTGTTGTCACATGATCCACTACTACGTGTAACTACTTCAAGGATCCAAATTTAAAGGGTGTTTGAGAGTGTTATTGTTCTTGTTTTTTAAAGTATTTTTCATGCTGAAATGTATTAAAATTATATTTTTTTTATATTTTAAAAATTATTTTTCACATCAGCATATCAAAATGATCTAAAATATTAAACCGCCAGTTTTTAAAATGAAAAAAAAAAAACCGCAGCAAACCACAGGTATAAACGCACTGCCAAACATGCTTTTAAGTATCTGTTTGACACTGCGGCCAAACCTGTATTTGACCGCAGTACACTATTTTTTTTTTACAATAAAACTTATTTTTTTAATATTTTAGATATCAAAAATAATTTTTAAAAAATAAAAAAAATTATTTTAATATATATTAACACAAAATATTTTTTGAAAATCAAAGCAACAGAATCCCAAACACCCCTCTGAATCCTTGAAGAGAACGCCACATGAAACACAAACAAATATCGGAGGAAAAGAAGAAAACGCAATCGTAGAGGATGATGGCAAACAAATCAATCACCATGAAACCGCTCTTTCAAGAACAAGATGTTGTTTTCTATGAAGAAGGTAATGGTTTCTCTAACTGGGAATTCATTAACGAATCTGATGCAGAAGATTCAGATTCTGATTCCTTACATAGTCTTCAAAATGGCTTTGTTTTTTGGTCTTCATCAAGATCGCGGAAAACAGGCCAGGAAATAGTAGCCCAAGACACCCAACAAGGCCAAGATGTTGTCTTCCATGTCAATTCACATCTTCATGAAGATTACGACGACGACGATAACTGTTGTGTTTATCGTATGATGCCTGTACTGTTTCCTGCTGCGAGGGTTCAGTACGGGGATGGGATTGAGGATGATGAAGAGGTGGAGGAGGAGGACGGGTATGGGTTAAATGATGAGTTAGTGCCATGGAATGTGAGTGGAAAATTAGGGAGGCAAAGGATGAGGAAATTAGGCAGAAGGATATTTCCTAAGATGAGTAGTTCAAAGAGGAGTCCTTTTCTTCATGTGAAACCAGGTTGTGTTCATGGAAAGCATGGATTGGGATTGAAGGCTTAGCAGAGGAAGAGGTTGAAGGTAAATAAGTGGTGGGGGTAGAAAAAAGCTGGGATCTTTGAATTTGGTGCTGTGTAAAGAATTGAACTCTGGGGTGGTTAGTTAGATGTCATTACTGTACTTTGGACTAGGGTTATTGGCTTTTCATTTAACCTAAGGTCATGGTGATTGGAAATGACTTGTGTGGATGTTATTATCAATTTATTCTCTATTGATATTTTCTGTAATTATGTTTAGAATTTCGTTTCAATTTAAAATAAAAATTATTTTTATAGTATTTTTAGATATTATTATAAACGTTGATGTTAAAAATATTTCTTTGAAAAAAAAAAGCATTTCTGAAATTGCTGGTAGTGGAGGTTTAATCGGAGAAATTGCATGAAAAGGTTGGATCTTGTAATGGGTCAGCTCAGGTTTATTTCTGTAGTTGAATTGTGGATGTTTGCGATTTGTTTTTAAGTTGATCTCATTTGAACCAGCATTATTAGCAGCTCTTTACCTTCCTTTTCTTTCCTTTTTTTTCTTTTAATTGCTTTTAGCTGTCTATTGCGTGGTCACTAATTGTGGTGGTGTGTGCTGTGTTGTGGCTTGGTGTGATTGACTGGTTTTGGGTGTCTACTGCATGCTTTTGGGCAAGTTTTTAGCATGTTGAGACATTGTCGTCTTAAAGTGTGATTTATCAAGTCAATTTGAATTTCTCCTGTTCTGCTGACTAGAAAGAACAAGTGGTTGCTATTACCACCTTAATGTTGCTTGATGTTCTCTCTCTCACTGTGTGTGTGTGTGGTTGGAATTCGGGAACTGGGGAGATAAGGGTGTGAGTGTTGTTGCGAAGTGGAGCACTTGAGAGGTATCCTCTTGAACGTTTTGCGCGCGGGCGTGTGGATCCTGGGTGTCCTGATGGCAACCTTTTTCTGATGATCAGACATGCCGTTGGAGGTTTAACTCTAGGTTTTTGAAGGGATTGCTTGAAAGGATCTGATACCTTAGTCAAACCAAGGAGGCCTTATCATTTATTTTTAGGTTAATGTATATGGTTAGTTTTTGTTTTGCTTTAATAACTCAGGCTGATATGTGTTGTATCCATGGATGGTATTGTCTCTTTTGGGAAAATTGTGATGAAATGATAGTGAGATATTTTGAAGTTGAGGTTTAAATGAAAGGTTCTTTGCATGTTTGGCATTGTAGTGGTTTCAAAAAGTATTTTTCTACATGAAAGAGCATCAATAATTTTTCAGGTCTTCCTCAACACCTCATGCTGGTGACTGTGGCACTGCTGGCTCAATTAGGATGCTGGTCTTGTCTCCATCTTTGTATTGTTCTTTTTAGTCTGTTTTTCTGCTTTGTTAATTCAAAGATCATGAATTCGAACGGTATTATTTTTATTTTATTTGATAAAAATTAAATATAAAATAATTTAAGTCTATTCAAATTTCCAAACCAGAAAACTTTTCACTTGAATGTGGTATAAAATAATATAAATAATAAATGTTGTCATCTAACACAAACTATTCTAAATACCCTCGTGTACAGGATGTGGTTTATTCATCCTGTCTCTTTTGAAGTTCTGAGCTCTAACGCATTTTTTTCCACTGGCCCCTCATCCTTGATCAACCACGACCATCTGTCGTTATCCTGATCAAAAGCACCGTTACCCTTCTTCACCACGCTCCACTACCGTTTCTATCACAATCGAAACAAAATATACCATCTCTATCATAACCAAAACAAAATGTATCGTCTGGCATCGAGTGCCATGTCTTTCTTTTTGTGTTTCAGCCCCCATTCCACCAATGTCGCATTTTGTCCCTTTGGTTGTCTACCTCGTTGAGAGTGAGCTCTGCTTTTTGAAATGCCGAGTTCAACAATGAGAAGGGGGGCCTGTTCAAAGTGGGATGCCTTGATCCTTGTTTAATAGAATGTAGCTTTCCATTTCTTTTTGTCAGCTGAATCATTCCCACATATCCACGTCCTTGCCTTTCAGCAATGGAGAAGGAGAAGAAAAGCTTCTTTCCCGATCTTTTTTGAAGCCTTATCAAATTCTCCTCTCTTTTTTTCCTGCTTGTTGTCATTAGGATTGGAGTCCATACCTAGCTGCCTAGAACGGCACCCACCATGAGACGTGTAAGTGATGCACTTTTTATTATATCTTTCCTGTCTGCTCAATGTATGTGATAAAAAACTCTAGCTTTCTAATTTAAGGCTTTATCCCGTGATTGAACTTTTATTTGAGCACTTTTGAGCTCATCGTTTACCCAAATTTTCGGAAAGATCAAGTCATGTGAATTTTCTTGCTGCCGTATGTTCTGTTTCCAAGTTATCATTCGGGGCTAAAAGGAATAAAGAACAGTGGGGGTTATGATACATAGTCCTTTTTTAACTCTCCATCCTCTGTTTACCCAGTTCTGGACTCCCTGCTTATGGCTGCTGCGCTTTGTCCTTGAGTTCAGAGGGGCTAAAGCTCCATGAAAAGTATTTTATCTGTATTTGCACTACTGTTCAAGTGACATTCTTGATTATGTAGTTTAGTTCACTCAAGCAAGACTGCGAAAGCTTTAGCGCCCGGTTCCAAGTTACTAGGGCATTAGGCACGCGACCTTTGGGTTCTCCTCTGTTTTACTGTAAAAGTTTCTGTCAAGTACAGCTAAATCGAACTGCCCTCCTCCAGCTAGCTTCCTCAATTTTGTTTTGATGCAATGACTTTGGAGCTTTTACAGCCCACTTGTCGTGTTTTCTTGCTACAATATATACAAACTGTGCTACTTCACTTCTTTTACACACACACACATATATGTATGTATGCATGTATGTATATGTGTGTGTATTTATTGAAAATGATAAAAATATTTTTATCAAAAAAATTTTAGCAGTGTCTTTATATATATTTTTATAAAGTGGATATTGAAAAGTAGCTCCTAAATACTCATTCAATATCATAAAATTACTGGAAAACACTTGAAAGAACCAAAGATACCATCATAAATATTGTTCTTGGCCTCCAATTAACCTCTTTCTTTATCTTTAAATAGATTGTTTTTATTTCTTTGTTTTTATTAGCAAGAAAAAGAAAAGAAAGAGTACGGTGATTTGCTGTCTAATTTCCTCTTCACCTCAGAGATAACTATCCCTGAACACTGTACGATTTTCCTTCTGGTCTCTGTTTTTTTTAAAGCTGTAAATCCTTTCAATTTAGTTCTCAGAAGTTCATGTGTTTGAGAATTCTTCTGGAGCTTAGTGACATGTCGGCTTTGCATGGAGCTTAATAAAATTACATGCTCCATATATAACCTTTCTTTTTTCATGTTTACTGTTCAATAGGTGTGTGAATCAAAACTTTGATCCCTGGATTTTTATTTATTTCATATTTGATCCTTTTTATTTTTTGATATTTTTATTTCATTCTCAGTCTTTATTTATTACATGTTTCAACCCCTAAATTTTAAGTGACGAGAGAGAAAGTCGTCAAAAAAATTAGAAGAGAGTTTTCAATGGCCAGATTCTAGCCACGAGATGCTTTGATTTTTGATATATATGGGTTAAGATAGTTCCAAAATTTCATTGAAGTCGGGAAGTGTAGATCAAACTCAGATTTATTTGATTTTGAGTTTTTGAATCTATTGGAATGATATATATATATATATATATATATATATATATATATATATATATATATATATATATATATATATATATATTAAAAATATTTCTGAATTAAAAATATTTTGGTATCTTAAAATTGGACCTCAATTTTTCTATCATTAGCCCTATCCATTGACTGAGAAAAAAGAGATGATAGACAAACAATGTGTTGTCTACCAAAAAGCATAATCTATCATTAATTAAAAACAAACAAATAAAAAGGCCTTCCAAGAAAAAGAAAACAACAATTTATCGATATATTAATATAAAATGGCGAGGACTCAATGTCCAATCAACGAGGAGATATCTATGATCAAGAATTTGAACATTTGCTATGGAGATACCCTAGCTGCTGCTTTACATAATGATCGAGATCATGTCTATGTCTATTTCCACTCCAAAGAAGAAGTGCCAGATAAGGGCCATCCGTTCCCGATCATGGCCATAAAGAAATTAAAAAATGGTGCAGTCATGTGAAGATGAATATCTAGCTAGCTAGGGTAAAGAACATTCGTCTTCACATTCAAACAAGCACACCCCACACTTCGGAAGTATTAGCTTGTTCATAGAGCACTGCATTCAATTCAGGTATATAGCTAACCCCAGGTGTTGAAATAATATTGATGAGGTCAAGTTCTTTCTTTCTCTTGTTAATTACTTCAATTTATTATTTGCTTGAATGTTTCTTTATTCAGTTTGTTGTGTTACTATATCTATTCTTTATTTGCTTTCTAGTGCTAGCTCACTGGGCAGGTAAAATGAAGCAATATTGATTTCGAATACTTGAAGAAGTACTGGTGATCGAGGTTTTATGGCGGCTGGCGTTCTCAATTGGTAACTCTTTCATCGACGAGTCCTTAATTTACAAAAAGAAGAACAACTCTCATGGGGTATTAGTTTAAGTAGTTTATATTTATATATATCTGCAAATTAAAGCTGGAGAATCCTACCATTCCCATGAATCATGATTCTGAACTGAAAATAAGAAGCCAAACGATTTGACCCCACCAACCAGAAACTAAAAACAACTCATCCATTATACCACCATCGAAAACCACCTTTCTTAAGAAACCCTTTGTTGAAGTAGACTGAACACGATGGAACAAGTGGGAACCTGATAAAAGTAAGGAAATAAACGGTGAGGAATCGTGGCCTTTTGTTTTGTGATGAGAAATGATGACGATGAGAACAGCTGGTAGTTTGGGGGGCTCAAGGTGTCAGGACTGTGGAAACCAAGCTAAGAAAGACTGTTTTTACATGAGATGCCGAACCTGTTGCAAGAGTAAAGGCTTTCAGTGTCAAACGCACGTCAAAAGCACTTGGGTTCCTGCTTATAGACGGCGACAGAGAGCTCAAAATCTTTCTCCTGTTCAGCAGCAGCAGCTTCTAGGACAAAACCCTAAAAGTAAAAGGCTCAGAGAAAATCCCTCCACAGGTAAAACTCAAGAAAACCATATCTCTGCTTGATATGAATGAGATGAACACGGTAACCCTAGCATCTAAGTAGCACTCTTTATACTGTCAAGGGTGTAATTGTGATGAGCATATCCATATAGATCATTCTCTTTATCTTTCATCACGAAGTTTATTTTTGTTTTCATGATTTACTTATTTTGAGAGTTTTTAATGGAATATATTTTCTCTTTTAGGTTTAGAAATCGAGAATTTTCCGGCTGAAGTGGACTCTACTGCCACATTTCGTTGCTTTCGAGTGAGCTCCATTGATGAAGCAGTTGATCAACTTGCTTATCAAGCAAGTGTGAATATAGGAGGTCATGTTTTCAAGGGTATTCTGTATGATCAAGGCCCTGAAAATCGTTATGACTTTGGTGAAAGTTCTTGCAGAGAACTTCATCAAGAGCCTAATCTCACAAATGCAGGTGCCCTAACTCCTGCTTTAGCTTCAACTTCGGGCGCTGCAGAATCTCTTGCTCCTCCTTCATATTCATTTCCCCTTAATGCTTTTATGTCCGGTACGCAACTTTTCCTACATCCAAAATCTTAGGGCTCATCAGTTTAATTTGTGTAGCTATCAAAAAGATGTGAAATTGTTATACGAGCCCCAGCCTTTTGTCAATCTTCAATTGTTCTTGTGAGTATCCATTGAAATAGAAATGAATAACTGGAGATCTTTCTTCTTTTTGTGTAATCTTAATATATATATATATATATATATATATATATATAATAATGTTCAATTATATGGTCGTCTTAAATATTAATTTGAAATCTGGCATGCTACTGCAGAAATGGTTTTTCAGTTTGTCTCCTTGTTCATTTCTTTATTATTTTATTATCCTGATCAGTCCAGGTTTAATCATGTCTTCGATCTCCTTCAGTTGTTTATGAACTTCGAAGCTACTTTTTCCAGTTTATCCGTTTCTTTGCCGGCCTCAAGCTGGACTATACCTGTTTCTTTGTATGTATAGAGAGGCTACAAAGAAGATAAGCTCTACAGGTTTATATCTATCTATCTATATATATATTGATTGTAGTTGTGTCCCCAATGCATGGGCATCAGACCCAAAATATTCAGGAAAACACGCATATCCACTTGAAACATAAACTAAGCAAAATAAATCACACTAGTGCTTGTCATCTGCTTTTATTTGTTCTTGAATAACAATTACAGATAGCAGAAAAAAGGAAAAATGCTTATTTCATTGACATAGTTACTGTGTCTTTTTTTGCTTGTTGTCTGATTGATAGTTTGTTTTCTCGTTGGTATTTCAGATATCTCTTCACAAAGTATGTATTGTCTTTGTACGGTGCTATATATAGAATTCGAGTGAAAAAAGTGCTTTCTAGTGTGTGTGTGTGTGTGTGTTTAGTGAAATGTTTTTTTATCCTCTATGTTTTTGGAGGAGGAAGGAATCAGAATCACACTATGATCACTAAAGCATAAGCTAAACCCTAAGGTTTGATACTTATTAAACGAAAAAACGATTAGGTAGGCATCTTTGGGAGATTTTGGAGATGATGACTTTTATCAGAAAGCACTGCATAAGCTCATGGTTAGCTAGCTATAGGTTTTCTGATGCTGAAGAGACAATCATACTTAACTATAGGAAAAGATCGATGCTCTCAGTGACAAACCGATCGAGTACTCAGAATATATCCTTTGCTCATGTTTGTTTTTGTATTTTAAAAGTATTTTTAAAAATATATATATATATTTGTTATTTATTTATTTTATATTAATTTTCTAGTATTTTTAAATTATTTTGATATGTTGATATTTAAAATACTTTTTAAAATAATAATAATAATTTACTGTATCTTTAAATAAGAAAACACATGAGAAAACAACTATTATGATCATAACATGATTCTCTAAGAAACAAACAATGTAAATGTAAATGTTGTGCCTGAATTAAACTTGTCTAAACAGGATTCTCACCCAGAAAGGGCCTGTAAATGGTTTTCCCGGCCAATATAGTCGCAGGAAAGGAAATTTTTTAAAATCTTCTGCATGTAAAGAAATGACTTCTTAGAAGATATCCAGTAATTTGCTCGGGACAAATGAATTAAGACATATGAGTTGGTTCGATCCAATGATGTTTTTATCGCATTAGATTATGGTAACGACAACCTTTATCATGCCTTGAGAAATATCATAAGCATCCCCAAGGAGAATGTTGTTCTTTATGCCCCTTTTCTTTTTCTCAAATAAGAGATCTTATTCGTGATGTTCAGCTAAAAAATTAATTATGCACCGGCCTTTTATTTTATCAATTAAGAAGCAGCAGATGGGACATCTTTTTTTATTACTAATATTGTGCTGCAAAAGATATAAAGAACCTCTTTTTGTTAGGCATCATCTGGGATGATGATGCATGTGTCCTGCTGTGCATCAGCTTGGTTGTTTCCTTTGTAAATGATATAAATTATGTTTTTTAAATATATGTATAAAAAAACTAAAATTTTTTTTTTGAAAAACACATCCAGCATTAAAATAAACATTCCCCTGTAAAGACAAAGCAAGAGAGCTTAATTTTATGAGCTACAACATCAGGGCTTCGATGGCAAGCATTATCCTTAGGAGAAACTCTCAATACAGGTTCATGGTTTAAGAATATGATCACCAGATATATGAGACAGGATCATTGCAGTTTTGTTCTGAAATTCCATCACTAATGATAACAAACTACTATGCTTATCTTGAAATGCTGTTTTTAATTCCTGATATTTATATTCACCAATAGTTAAGGTTGTTTTCTTTTTCATATATATATATATATATATATATATATATATATATAAGAATTTATTATGATATCATGCTGGTAATTGTTTTTCCGAAGACACTAAACTAAAACTATTGGTGCATGACCATCATTGGATGCACAAAGGGAACAATCATAAGTCTTACTTTGTTCATATTATACTCTTTCTATGATTTATCAAGTCGTCGAAAAGTCAAGTTTATTATAAAAAAAAGAGAGTAGGTATTCAAAGGAAAAGAAAAAGGGTATGCTTTGATGCTTTGGCTCGATCAAATCTAGTTAACGATCTCTTGTAGAACATAATGCACGTGATCGCTGATAAAATAAATAAAAATCATTTGCATATACGCATGAAATACCAATATCATGATTGTGTATAGCTACGCCAACAGACAATAAACTAGTAAAATTAATTAAACTAAATTTAAATATTGTTTTACTGTATTTTTAAGCACCATAAGAAACCCCCTCGTCTAATTTCTATACCTATGAATCCAATATGTAATAATATATTAATTAAACTAGTAAAACTAAATTTAAATATATATTTTTTGAAGTTTTCTTCTTCTTCTTCTTCTTGGTATTTCGAAGACCGTGCAGGTTCTACCAGTGCACATTCATGGTAAAATTGGCTTACTGATATCTGGAGATTAATCTGCTAACTCTGCAGTAACAAAATCACGCATCCAGCCATCTATATCTTGTTTCTGTTGTCCGGTTTCTTCAGTGCAAAAAATGGGGGAGCAGATTCTAGTTGTCTCTTAATCCAAATATGTGACAGGGTCATCTTCTGAATAAATAGTTGGCTGATAATAATCTGATCGATGAGCAGCTAGCCGACTTTTATGGTTTTATTCAGTTTATATTCATTGAACCAGCAACTTTTGTTTTCTGTATAAAGAAAAAAGAGAGAGCGGAAAGATAAGGAAATCAAGAAATAGAAAAGAGTTGGCATCGATTACCATGCCTGCTGCTGTTTCTAGATGGAAATGAACAGCGATATTTGGCAGATTGCCATCATTATCCTGTGTTAAAGCACGTCAGGTGGTAATTAAGAACAAGCTGATCTATGGTCAATTTATTTTATACTTTTCAGTGTCCATATCTCTCAAATCAGCACGACTATATTAGTTTGTCACTTTGTCTTTCCTTTTCAGTACGTAGTGCTCGATGTTAATTGTTCTGAAAATATACCAGAAATCTTGACCGGATACTGAAGTTTTGAACAACTCTAAAATTGATCTTGATGCATCCACGTGTATGTATGTATATATAGTCGATTTCTATATATACTAACATCAAGTTTATGCTTTTGTTTTGGTGAAAAATAGGCGATTCACGTGTAGAGGTTAGAAGATACAAATTAGAATTTTATTTTTTTATTACCCAAACCTAATTTGGATTGTGATGATCAAGGAAAGAACAGACTGTCCGAATCATCACGTCAACCCCTTCAAGTCCCAGTTCAATGTATGTTAATTGTTAACGGTCAAGTATTGAGGCTGGTAAATTTTTACCTAAGCACCAGCATGGTAATGGATGGATATATATATATATATATATATATATATATATATATATTGAAGAAAAAGGGAGCAAGAATAATGCTTTATTGTATGTTTGCTTGTTACAGTGGGATGTTTATATATAGAGTAGAAATCCTATCGAATACGAAAATATAATCACAGTAGCTTAGACTTCTTATTTACATAACAATTGTAACTTGATATAATAACTTGAATCAGTTGGTTTCTAGTTCCTTGGTTCAATAATGTGTTGCTGAACCCTCAAGCTGGATCAAGGGGATTAATTAAGCCAAGCTTGGATAATAGTTGACGAAAATGAGTTGAAGTCAGAACCTTTGTAAATATGTCAGCTAGTTGATCATGACTGCAGATGTAACGGGGTTTAATAATATGTTGCTGAACTTGTTGACGAATAAAATAACAATCAACTTCAATGTGTTTTGTTCTTTCATGAAACACGGGATTAGTTGCAATGTGCATGGTTGCTTGATTGTCACAAAACAATGTCATTGGAATCCTGCTAAAGATTCCCATGTCGAATAACAGACTTTTAAGCCAAATTAATTCACACGATGTTGACGCCATCGCACGATACTCAGCTTCTGCACTAGATCATGCAACAACATTTTGCGTTTTGCTACGCTAGGAGATTAGGTTACCACCAACAAATATGCAAAACCCAGTGGTTGATTTGCGATCAATAGCATTGTCAGCCCAAATCGGAATCACTATAACCAGTGATTTAAGTATGACCGTTATTGGTCATAACAATCCCATGACCAATAGAGCCTTTTAGATAGCTTATAATTCACTTGACAAGGTTTAAGCGACAAACTGTAGGAGCATGCATGAACTAACTAATAAGGCTAACTGCGTAGGTGATATTGGGTCGTATTATCGTGAGATAGATAAGACGACCAACAAGATGTTGATAGTAATTAATAGACCGAAGGGGCTCACTAGTGGTGTCAAGTTTTAACTTACTATCCAATGGAGTAGGAGCAGGTTTAGCATCCATCATTTCTGCATCTTTAAGTAAGTCAAGGGCATACTTGCTTTGATTAAGGAACAATCCTTTGTGAGAGGAGGCCATCTCAATTCTGAGAAAATACTTTAAATTGTCGAGATCAGTGATGGGAAAATGTCTCTGTAGAGTAGTTTTGAGATGAGATATTGTTGTGTTATCATTTCCCACAATAATGAGATCATCAACGTAAATGAGGACCATTAGTTTGACCTTCGGTTCAAGATGAACAAACAAACTAGAATCTGCATTACTTCATGTGAATCCATTATTTTCAAGAACAACACTTAGTTATGCATGCTATGCACGAGGAGATTGCTTCAGCCCATAAATGGATTTGTGCAGACGACAAGCTAAGCTGGAATTTGAACCTTGAGGGTGACCAGGAGGCAATCTCATGTAAACTTCTTCTTCAAGGTTCCCATGCAAGAAAATATTTTTCACATCTATTTGACATATCATCCATCCGTTATTCACAGCCAAGGAGAGCAAAACACGTATGGTGTTCATCTTTGCAACCGGTGCGAAATTTTCTTTGTAATCTACCCCATAAGTCTAAATATAACCTTGAGCCACAAGGCGTGCCTTGTATCTATCAATCGTTCTGTTGGATTTAAACTTAATTTTATACATCCAGCGACTTCTAATAGTATGCTTACCTTTGGGAAGTTTAACCACACTCCAGGTTTTATTTTGATCAAGAGCCTGTAACTCTTCATACATAGCTTGCCTCCATACTTCCTGCGAATTAGCCTCCTGAAAATTACGTGGTTCATGCACGCTGGAGATAGTATTTAGGAAGGCAAAGTATGTTTTTGACAGATTTTGGTATGTAAGGAAGTTAGAGATAGGATGCCTTACTACACAGGTGACAAAATCTCGTAGCCGTGTTGGAGGAGCACGATTTCGAGTTGGATTTTGTCGGGGATGTGATGACTCCCCCCCTCATCCATACTAGTGTGAGTAATAGGCTGTGACAATTCCCCCTCAGAATCCATGCTAGTATAAGTAATTGGATTCATATTGGTATGAGTAACAGGCTGTGATAGTCCCCTCTCAGAGTCCATACCAGTATGAGTAATATTCCTTTCAGTAGCAGTACTGTCTAAAGAATTTATGACAGGCTGTGATAGTCCCCTCTCAGAGTCCATACCAGTATGAGTAATATTCCTTTCATTAGCAGTACTGTCTAAAGAATTTATGACAATAGGTGAAGGATCAGGATTGGTGGCAGTCGGTGAGGAATCAAGATTGGCTGCAGCAAACAATGTATTTAAAGGTGAACTCACATCGATAAGAGCTAGACTAGGCAGAGAAAACAATTCGGCCAATTTCTGGTATTGATTTTGAGAGAAATATGGTTCACTTTCTTCAAATCTAACATCTCTTGATATGAATAATCTTCTAAATAGAGGATGATAACATTTATATCCTTTCTTTGTTGAAGAATAGCCTAGAAAAACACATTTAACAACCCTTGGATCAAGTTTGTCCCTATACTGAGATTGTAGATGCACAAAACATGTGCAGCCGAATGCTCGTAAATGGGATAGATCATGTGGATGTTTTTGTAATACTTTAAAAGGAGATAAAAAGGATAAAATTAGGCTAGGTAGCCGATTGATTAGATATGCAGCAACTAACACTCCATAAGACCAAAATATTTTAGGAACATGCATTTGTATCGTTAATGCTCTAGTTTTTTTCCAATAGATCTCTATTTTTACGCTAAGCTATCCCATTTTGTTGAGGTGCACAGCACAACTTGACTAATGTAAAATACCATAAGTAGTTAGGTAATGCGTCATGTTTTTGGACATGAATTTGGTGCCATTATCAGATCGAAGAACTTTAATTTTTGCAGAAAATTGAGTCATGATCATCATATGAAAATCTATGTACCACGGGAGAAATCATCAACGAATAAAACAAAATACTTGTAACCATCAAATAATTCAAGAATTGGACCTTAT
This sequence comes from Salix dunnii, assembly GCA_015731905.1. Taxonomy (NCBI): domain Eukaryota; kingdom Viridiplantae; phylum Streptophyta; class Magnoliopsida; order Malpighiales; family Salicaceae; genus Salix; species Salix dunnii. The sequence continues at coordinate 8,287,551 of CM027667.1, read as the reverse complement.
ATATCGGAGTGAACAATATCAAACATTCTACTAGCTCTAGATGATGAAGATAAAAATGAAAGTCTTGTAGATTTAGAAAAATGACATGTATCACATGGAACATTTTTTACCTCCAAATTAGGCATTAGTTTGGTAAGAACACTATCTGAGGGATGAGCCAGGTGTTGGTGTCATAAGGATTGCTCTTGACGAATAAAAGAAAAAACAGAGGCTTGATGTTTTGTGGTATTATGAGGACTTGAGAAGTAGTATAGTCCTTGAAGAAAGAAACCTTCACCAATCATCTTCTTGGTGGCGAGGTCCTGAAAAATAACTTGGTGAGCATCAAATATAACATGACATTTAATGTTTAAGTAATTTTGCTAATAGAGAGTAATTGAAATGGAAAGGAAGGGACGTATAACACTAGAGATACAGTATTATGAGATAAGATTTTAATTTTTCCTTGTCCTTTGACAGTGACATGGTTTCCATTGGCAACAGACACATGAGTTGGGGAAGAAATTTCTTCGAAATTATATATACTGCTCACTTTATTAGTTATATGGTTAGTGGCACTAGAATCAATGATCCAAAAATTATGCACATTACTAGCAACCAAGGCAATTTTCAATGCAGCTAAAATACCTTCTGAGTTTTCTTGCCGGATGTTGGCAGAATTTGTGAGGAAATTGGCAAATTTTCCAAGGAGATCCACGGAACTAAAAGTTAATGCTAAGCTATCAGTGTCACCTTTCTACTTAAGATAGGTAGTAAAATCACTGAGGAAAGCTGATGGATTGACAGAGAAATTATCAATGCTGCTGGGAAGAGAGTTTATGGAGTGGGCAGTAATCATATGAGCTTTGAATTCATAGTTTCTTTGAAGTTTCTTCCCTTTATCAAAGTTCGGTTTTAGTTCTGGATGAAGAATCCAGCATCTCCCCACAGAATGACAAATATTATGAAAGTGGTGGCATTTAAACTCAGGTTGTTTGCCCTTGTAAGGTCTTTCGTATTTATTAGTTGTATAAGCATGAGTTTCAGATACTGGAATTTTAAGGTTAGACCTTATAACCTTTTTGTAGACCTCTTCTCGTTGAATGGTTGGCACACACTGGTGAGGGATGGCAGGTCAGGATTCATAAGAATTTTGCTGCGAAGATCTTCATAATATGGACCAAGACTGGCTAGGAGTTGAAAAATCTTATCTTCTTCTTCTCGTTTCTTTAGCTTTGTTACATCAGTAGTGAGGGGACGATATAGTGTCAGTTCATTCCACATATTTTTCATGATCCCAAGTAATTGAACATAAGTCTTGCCATCTCATTGTAAGTTAGCAAGATCTCTTTTTATCTGAAAGATATGAGCCACATTGTTTTGATTTCCATACATCTCTTTGACCGATTCCCATAGTTCTAAGGAAGACTCAGAGTAACTGAATATTTCTGCAATATGATTTTCCATGGAATTGAGCAGCCATGACATAACAGGTTGGTCTTTGCATTGCCAAGCTTCATAAGCTTGGGAGGAGGGGTCAACTGGTTTTATATGACCATTGACATAGCCAAGTTTAGATCTTCCACCGAGAGTATTGTCACAGCTCTTGACCAGGAAAGATAATTAAACTCGTTCAGTATAACAGACCCTGGGCGTTGATTAGGATTTGGTTCTCCTTCCATGGCAGTAGGTGGTGTTTTGGTGCTATCAGCACCATCACTTTTGGATGGGTTTTCCATAGAATGAGTTTAAAGGATTAATAGAGCTTTAAGAACCAGCTCTGATACGATGAAGAAAAATGGCGCAACAATAATGCTTTATTGTATGTTTGCTTGTTATAGTGGGATGTTTATATATAGAGTAAAAATCCTATTGAATAGGAAAATATAATCACAATAGCTTAGACTTCTTATTTACATAACAATTGTAACTTGATATAATAACTTGAATCAGCTGGATTCTAGTTCCTTGATGCAGAAGGATTCTAATTTGTGAGTGTTCCTTGTATTGGCAAGATTCTGGGCATATTGTTCTGTTTTGCTACGTTGGAGTAGCTGACATATTTTGATTGTGATTTCAATATATATATATATATATATATATATATATATATATATATATATATATATATATATATATATATATTATGCATTCTCAAGAAAAAATAATTATTGAATATGGCCACTTACCTTTGTTATCTATAACTTATTAATTATTCCCTGCAAAAAAAATTAATTGGCAAGATTTTTCTTAGTCAAACGTTTTCCTTATAAGCTTGCTTTTAATTATACTATAATCAGCTTGTTGCAACTCATATTACATGCACACACAAATAAAACTAGGAAGATAGTTATGTTCGATGATGAAAGTAAAAATCTATATAGAGAGAAATAGGTGGCAATTTCGTAAAATCGACTGCAATTCCTAACCTTGGACTCTTATTTCAAGCGGAGGCCCAATAGACAGAAACAAACCCCAAAAACAACTGACTATTGCTCGTAATTGGGCCTCTCAGCTTTACCCTCAATAAAACCCACCAAGCCCAAAATAAATCTGGCGCGAAAACAGGACCCCTCTCCCGCCAAATCAACCCCTCCCTCCCACACAAAAAGAAACCCCCAAATCTTCCCTTCCAAACCCATTTCCTCGACAGAAAAAAATCCTCTCTCTGCATCCATGGCTTCCGACTCCTCACCAGGCCGCAACAACAACGGCCCCTCATCACCCGATGAACTTGCATCGAGCCCAATCGGCAACACTTACTCTTCTCCGGCGACAAGAACTCGGCGCAGACGCCGATCCACCACACCTCTCCCTTACAACACTCCACCAACCAACCAATCACGCTTCGCCACTTCAGAATCAACCCCAACCACAACTCCCCACCGCACGCGTCATCACGTTTCAACCCCATCCTCCGATGGCGGTCCCCCACTCTCGTCCGATGCCGGAGATGACATCGATGAGGCTACACCGACGTTTGTGTGGGGGACGAATATCAGTGTGCAGGATGTGAAAGCTGCAATTCAGATGTTTTTAAAGCATTTCAGAGACGGGCAGAGTCAGGGGAGTGAAATTTACGAGGAAGGAAAGTATATGAAAGGGATACATAAGGTGTTGGAGATGGAAGGAGAGTGGCTCGATGTGGATGCACACGATGTGTTTGATTATGATGTTGAATTGTATGGGAAAATGGTTCGGTATCCCCTTGAAGTTTTGGCTATTTTCGATATTGTTTTAATGGATATTGTTAGTTTGATTCAGCCATTGTTTGAAAAACATGTGCAAGTTAGGATTTTTAATCTCAAGAGTTCCACAACTATGCGAAGTCTCAACCCTTCTGGTAATTAATCTCTTTTTCTCGAGTTTTTATTAGCAGCTTTGTTTGATTTTGATTAACTTTTTTCTTGAGGATTTGAGTTTTGGTGTAATTCTTGGTTAGATATTGAGAAAATGGTGTCGTTGAAGGGAATGATTATTCGATGCAGTTCAATAATACCTGAGATTAGGGAAGCGGTATTTAAATGCACTGTGTGCGGGTACCTCTCTGACCCAGTTGTTGTGGATAGAGGTAATCGTAGTGAACTGTTGCTATCAGTTGTGTAATATATCTGTTGCTTTCATTGAGTTTTCGATTGTTTATTGACTGTTTCCGAATATTATCAGGACGTATAGGCGAACCTACATCATGTTTAAAGCAAGAATGTCTTGCTAAGAACGCCATGTCACTAGTTCACAACCGGTGCAGGTAATTTTATTTTAGTTGTTTTGCTTATCTGAGACTTGGAAACCTGCTATACTTTCAAGGATTAAAGCATATTATCATTAATTATTAGATTAAGCCATGGCATTTGAACTATTTTTTTCCATTAAGGAGTGAGAACCACACAACTGTCGTGTTTTAAACAACGTTTCTTACTTCAAACACCAGGTTCGCTGATAAGCAGATTGTGAGACTCCAGGAGACACCTGATGAGATCCCTGATGGAGGAACACCGCACACAGTGAGCTTGTTGATGCATGACAAGTTGGTGGATGCTGGAAAGCCAGGTGATAGAATTGAGGTGAGATCAAACGCGTGATGTTGTCTGACTAGGAGGAAAGAAATTCCTGAAATTTATGTGTTTCTGACACTCTTCCTTCTTTGAATAGGTTACTGGGATTTTTAGGGCCATGAGTGTGAGAGTTGGGCCAACACAGCGAACTGTTAAATCGTTATTCAAGGCATGTGCTTTCTTTTTCCTTTTGTCCATTAAATAAGTCTGAGGCCTCTCCAAGTTCTCTAGGGATGGTGAGATCCTAATGCAATAAGCTATTTCTTTTTCATTGCAGACTTATGTAGACTGTCTTCATATAAAGAAAACCGACAAGTCAAGGATGTCGGCAGAGGATCCCATGGAATTAGATAACTGTAATGGTTCACGTAGAATTGAGGAAGATTTCCAACTTGATGAAGCGAAGGTGTGTTAATATTACGTTTTTCTTTGCTAGGAAAAAGTCGTGTATTTTTTTCCAGCTAGGATCACGTTCTTGTTTGCAATTGCAGATACAGCAATTGAAAGAGCTGTCAAAACAGCCTGATATATATGACAGACTGACCAGGTCCTTGGCACCAAATATATGGGAGCTTGATGATGTGAAGAGAGGTCTTCTTTGCCAGGTACTCAAATAAATTTGACTTGATGCACTTCTACACCACTACTGGTATGGATGTTGTAAAATTTCGGAGTTCTTTAGTTATGCCCACATCAATAACAATTTTTAGTTTATTGCTCAAAATGCAGCTTTTTGGAGGGAATGCCTTGAAGTTGGTATCTGGTGCTAGCTTCCGTGGTGATATAAATATTCTGCTTGTTGGTGATCCTGGAACAAGCAAGTCTCAGCTGCTTCAATACATACACAAGCTTTCACCCCGTGGCATCTACACCAGTGGGAGGGGAAGCTCTGCTGTTGGTCTGACTGCCTATGTCAGCAAAGATCCTGAAACAGGGGAAACAGTATGGAACGCCTATATAATCCTTCTATTTCCTAATCAACCAGCTAGCTCTAGAATATACGTGCATCATGTCAATATTGATGATGCAATCTTGTAGGTTCTGGAGAGTGGAGCACTTGTTTTAAGTGACAGAGGCATCTGCTGTATTGATGAATTTGACAAGATGTCTGAAAATGCAAGAAGCATGTTACATGAGGTTGGTCTTGTTTTCCTTTCTCCAGATTTGTAGTCGCATTAAAGAAGTTGGCTGCTAAATAGCAAATACAGACCTCTGCAAAAATGTTGGTGACTGGGAACAAAACAAGTACAATTTTATTTTTGTCTCATATTTTTTAGGTTAATGATGTATCAGTTTTCACTTGTGCTTGGGAGAGGGATTTCCTATCTCCATTAAATATCCAAGTCCATTAAATATCCAAGTAAATGTTGAATTTTCTTATGGCAGAAGAATAGAATAGAAAGGTATCACTTAAACATAGTCCACTTTGCATTTGACTTTCTAGCATATTATCTACTCTGAATTTTATGATGAAAGTTTCTAATTTTGCTTCAATTATTGCAGGTGATGGAACAGCAAACTGTCTCCATTGCCAAGGCTGGAATTATTGCTTCCCTCAATGCCAGAACTTCAGTATTGGCTTGTGCAAATCCTATTGGTTCACGCTATAATCCTCGACTGTCTGTGATTGACAACATACACCTTCCTCCCACGTTGTTGTCTAGGTAAGGAAAAAACAATCCAGATGCCATGCAATTGAGGCAGTTCATACTTTGGCAGTTTTGTGATGTCTGTGACTGGACTTGTTTATGCACAATAGAATTTGATATAATATTATCAAACATTTTTTTTACCAAGTGTCTTAATTTTAGCTTATATATGCTGGCACTGCCTATGTTTAAGTACTATATGCTGAAAGACATTTGATGCTGTTCAGTTCTTTCTGTTGCTAGAATGACTTGTGGATGCTTTCTCAGGTTTGATTTGATATACTTAATTCTTGACAAGGCTGATGAACAGACAGACAGGCACCTTGCCAAGCATATCGTTTCTTTGCACTTCGAGAATCCTGAGGTATGGTGAATTCTAGCAGCCCTTGTTACCTGATGCCGTCTTCAATTCTCTGAAAAATTGTTCTGCTTGCAGAGTACAGTGCATGATGTGTTAGACATTGCTACATTAACTGCATATGTGAGCTATGCTCGAAAGCATATTCACCCACAGCTATCTGATGAAGCTGCTGAAGAGTTGACTCGAGGATATGTTGAGATGAGGAGGAGAGGAAATTTCCCTGGCAGTAGTAAAAAGGTCTGATCTTAGACTCATGTCCTCTAATCTTTCAGCTAACTCTAGCCATAAGTTGTGTGAATGAATTGGTTGTTAAGGCTACCTTGTTCCTTGTAGTATGATTCTTGGGCATTTCTCCAAGTGCTCTGATTTCTTACAAGTAGGTCGCCACACATTATCAATTGAATCATATAGCACTAAAATCTTTCCTGGAGAACAGAGTTCTGTAGATGTCTAACTAAGTTAGATTCTCGATCCTTTAATTACTGCATTTATAATGGTCCTTTTGAATTTGGTTAAAATTTTCTTCCTCTTTAACCACTTCTCATACAGTTTTGATAATTTTTTCAACAAAAGTGTTTTTTTCTAAATGATGCCCCTGTCTCTAACTTATCTATCTTTCTTATATTCTTTTCATATGTTGATTTAAAATGCTAACAGGTCATAACAGCAACACCTAGGCAGATGGAAAGTTTGATTCGCTTAAGTGAAGCCCTGGCCCGGATTCGTTTCTCAGAATTGGTTAGTATTTCCTTTATGACTGTCACTGGAAAAGTGGTTTCGTCATGAATAGAATTTATGAACTTGTCTACTTGCAGGTTGAGAAGCATGATGTGACAGAGGCCTTTCGGCTCCTGGAAGTTGCTATGCAACAATCAGCAACAGATCACTCCACTGGTAATTCTCTATTAGCTCTACCCCGTAATCCTGACATCATTTTCCTAGCTAGAGAAACATATTCTAATGATGTCTTCTCTTTTCTACAGGAACTATCGACATGGATCTCATTACTACTGGAGTTTCAGCAAGCGAAAGGATGAGAAGAGAGAACCTTTCATCAGCTGCTCGCAGCTTAATTACAGAGAAGATGCAGCTAGAAGGACCCTCGATGCGCTTACTAGAGGTATGCAAATATGCTCTATGCAATTTCTTTAAATTTTTATTTAATTCTAACCACAACTAACACTTGCATGCCCATAATCAATAATCCAGTTGCTGGATGAGCTAAAGAAGCAGAGCTCTTTTGCTGAAGTTCACCTTCATGATGTAAGAATTTCTCTCTCCCCACAGCCCTGCAAAAATGAAAATTTCTGACCCTCCCGTGTTTTTCCCCCTTGTATTTTCAGCTGAGAAGTGCAGTTACGGCACTGGCAAGTGAGGGGTTTGTGGTTCTTCATGGTGACAGTGTGAAGAGAGTATAGTGCGACTGGAGGAACCAAGTCCAGGAATAGGCTATATCTGATTGCTACAACTAAATGATACAGGCTAAAACGCTGAGAAGAGAATTAAGTTTAGCAGCTTTATTACTGATGGGATTATCCCCACATATTTGGCCGGTCGTGGTGTATATTACAAAGTTGTGAGCATCACTAGGGAAGAGAATGCAGGATGCTTGTAGATGCTTGTGCTAATTTTGACTATTGAGTGGTTAGTCAATCATGTAGTTTATGACACCATCTTAATGATATATTGATTCTTCAAGTCTGGTAATTCGATGGACGCCCTTACACCGTGTTCTGATCTTCATGATGTTTTTGAAGGGTTTCTTATTTTTTGGGCTATTTGGCCCGTTTCTCACTGTCTAAATTTAATAGCCGGCATAATCCTCATCTTGTTGGTATAAATGGTCAGTCTTCTGTTAGAGTTATGAAATGCCCTTGATGTCTGCGCCAGACAGCTTGATCTTGATCCAATTTTAAAAATTAATAATTAAGAAAAAATAACTAGTAAATAACAGATTTAACGAGTTATTGTCCACTTGACCCATGACTGGAGCTAAACGCTGTCCTTTCTCGAATTAAATAGCATGACGGTGCAGCTTTACTATTTTTAAGATAATAATAATAATAATGCGATGGCCGTTAAACAAAAAAAACAGAAAGGCGGGCAGAAAAGATGGCGATGGAAGTTTATTTATAGTATAGCTCTATGGCAATCCATTCTCCTTCAGATTCGGGTTTTGAGCAGCCTGTGTGGCAAGGTTTCTGGTATTGTCCTGTCCCGGACAAAATAACAGATCTTGTAATAAAAATGCAAAAGAAAATTAATGGTATTTTTGTTTCTTGAAATTTACTTTTCAGGAAATTATTTTTCAAATTATTTATTTTATTTGAGATAATTTATGAAATTATATTTTTTTTCAATTTCATTCTCATTCAACTTTTTAATTTGTAAGATTTGTTCATTATTATTTTAATAAACTTGAAAAAAAAATTAATTTATTAATAAATTATTTTCCAGATGCAGAGTAGAAACTAGAGACGTATTTTCTCATATAACATTTTCATGGCTAGACTTACCATAGCTGGTGGTTTGCAACTTACAAGAGCTATGTCAAGGGCTGGTTCGGTGATGTTATAGGTGTGGTCGATACAGAATTTTGCTGTGACAATGTTTGATTAATTAATATCTAATAAATTTACACGGGTCTCTTTAAAAGCATTTTTTCATGAAAAATTATAATTTGTAGTTTTTATTTAATATATATTTTAAAAAAAAATTATCACATATCAAAAACACACTAAAAGTCTATTTGTTTATAAAATTACACACACTCACACATATATATATTAACGATTTTGTGTTTCGCATATGAATAGCCAATATATATATTAACGATTTTGTGTTTCGCATATGAATAGCCAATATTGTTTTATAAATAATTTTGAAATCCACATATGTCCAGTGATGAAAAAATATATGAAATGCATGTGTCGTTTAGGGAGGAAACTGCAAGGAAATATCCTACCAGGGGTACTTTATTTGACACACAGTGATTTATAGAAAATTACTCTTCAAAAATTTCCATGTTTTTCTTATTGAAAAAATTGATTAATAAAAAATTCTTTCCAAAATAAATTGTCTTGTTTTTAAAAAAATGCTAATAGAAAATTATAGTAACTTTTTTTTTATTTAATAAAATTGACTAATAAAAAGTTTTTTTAATGAATGATTTTATTTTATTTTTATATTAATTTTAATTTTAATTTTGTTTGTTTGTTCTTGATTTATTTTTTTAATTAATTTTGTTTATTTATCAGATTTGATCCTCAATATTTTAATTGATATTTATTTTATTTAAAATATTTTAATTATTTTTCAATTTTTTATCCTTAAAATTTTATATTTTTTATTTAAAATATTTTATAAAATTATATTTTAAGTTGTTTTAAATTTCAGATTTTATCTCAATATTTTTAATAAACTTGAAAAAATAAATTAAAATAATAATAATTTATTTTTAAAATTATTTTTTTATGATATGAAAAAACACTTAAAAATATTTTTAATTTATCTTACATGATACTATTAAATATAAAAAATAAATTATTTTTCTAAAATTTACATTTTGACTACGTTGCAGCAAATAAATAAATAGAAAAAAAAGAGAGTAAAGGACAGGATAGTAAACAAACCAAATCATGTAAGGAAGGTGACGTGGCAGCTTGGGTAGAAGCAAATAAAAGGGGGGGGACGACATCACTTACCTCCCCCTATGTTCTGTCCTCTCACGTCTAAAAGAAATCACCTGATTGAATCACTCAGCCCGTAAATTCAACAAAAAAAAATCTCAACCAATCTCTGTTTGCTGCGAGATACAGAGAGAGAAATCGAATCAAGAAGAGGAGAGGAAATGGCGGAGGCAAGAGCAGGAGGATGCTGTCCGCCGATGGATCTGTTCAGGTCAGAAGCGATGCAATTAGTGCAGCTTATCATCCCTATCGAATCTGCTCATCAAACCGTCTCTAATCTCGGAGACCTCGGTCTTATCCAATTCAAAGACGTCCGTACACATCTCTCCCTCTTTTATCTCTAATTTTGTCTACCTCTCCTTATCTTATTCTATTTGTTGATTTTTTTTGTTAATTTAATGAATTCGATGTCTTATTATTTTCTGTTGTTTTTACTGCAGATGATAATTTTTTTTATTTGTTATTTAATCGTAACTAAATCGAAATTCGATATGTGATTTTATGAACTTTGATTGCTTATATGGATAATAAATTGGAGTTTAATGGAGATTACAACTCCTATATTTTGTTTTTGTTAGGGTTATTGGTTTTGTTAGATAAAAGACTGTTTATTCTGGGATTGCTAGTGAAAGAATGTGATGTGATTGACTTGATAATTGATATCCAGCTTTAATTTTGCTCTTATTTTCTGTTTGCAGCTCAATGCAGATAAGAGCCCGTTTCAGAGAACTTATGCTGCTCAGGTGTGTTTATGTTCCGTGTTCATTTTGTGCTCGAGTATTTTGATTTTATGAAGAATTTTAAATGCATATCATTTTAATCACTACCATGCGTATCTGAATGCATTTTCTAGTGTAGATTTGTTTTTGTTTTTTTTGCTGGACTTCAGTGCCTTGGATGTTAGTTTTATGAATCCATTTTATGCCCGGAAATGAAGTGAGACTTAGTTGTGGAAATTTTGTTTTTCTTCTTGCAAGATCAAAAAATTTGGAGAGATGGCACGGAAGCTACGGTTTTTCAGGGAGCAAATGGTGAAGGAAGGTATTACACCTTTGACTAAGCCTGGTGCACAAAGTGAAATTGATGTGGATGACCTAGAGGTATGCTACAAAGTTGAATATACTGCTAGAAATGATCAAGATGGATTAGGGCTCATACTGTTTTGCTTTGTTTTTGGTGCCATAGGTAAAACTTGGGGAACTTGAGGCAGAGCTGGTTGAAATGAATGCAAATAATGAAAAATTACAGCGCTCTTATAATGAGCTTGTGGAATATAAGCTTGTCCTCAACAAGGTATGGCTCTCTTTCCTGTTGTGGCCCAGTGATAATCATTCTTCTATTAGCATATTTAGATATAACATGGAGAAGCTGGGACTTCTGATAGTTTTTAGACATGTCATGATTGGTTTTGAGGGAGTTTCATGTGTTTGAAGGGAAAATACAATTTAGACTTGGAAAGGGGAGAAAAGTACGTTTGTCATGACAGACAAAGAAATCATATAACTGACTTGATGGATATGCGGTGGATAAAAAAAATTCACCAAACGACCTTTTCTGCATGTAATGGATTTCATTAATTAACCAGCCTTGTTTGCAGTGATTGAGAAACTCAATTGTTCTTTAAAATCCAGTTTCATAGTTCCTGCTATTTCTTTGTGTAGATCCTGTGATGTGTGTTACTCAGGTGTTATAGAACTTTAAGTCAACATGCTACTAATACAATCATCATTTATTAAGTCATGCAATGTTATGTAACAGGCATCCATTTTTAAAATTTTATGCCTGCTATTAATGCGCTATTCATTTATTAAGTCATGCAAAGTTATGTACCGGGCATCCATTTTTAAAATTTTTATGTCTCAAGGACTTCCTGTTCTGCCATTACGTAATTTGAAGTTCTTTCATAATCATGCACGGCCCTACTTTGAACCTTTTCTCATCAGAACTTCAATTATGTATGGGTAATAATCAAGATGGTGATTTTTTTTCCTGTAGGCTGGTGAGTTTTTCTCTTCCGCCCTTAGAAATGCAACTGCTCTGCAAAAGGAATTGGAATCCCAACAAACTGGCGAAGAATCGCTAGATACTCCTTTATTAATGGACAGAGTAGGAGTTCCAACTACTTGCTAGTGTATCAATGTCACTTTATCCTCTTTTTAGTATACCAATGTCACTTTATCCTCATATTTGTATCTGTAACGATCATACTTGATTGGCTACTCTGTAGGAAATATTGAATGACCCATCAAAACAAGTAAAGTTGGGGTTTATCACTGGCCTTGTTCCCAAAGAAAAGTCCATGCCATTTGAAAGAATTATTTTTCGTGCCACCAGGGGAAATGTGTACATCAAGCTGGCTGCTGTTGAGGAACCTGTTGATGATCCTGTTTCTGGAGAGAAGGTTGGTTTGGTTGCATTTAAGTAGATCATTTTATTCTTCTTGTCATTTTTGTTTAGCTTTAAGCATGATGATAAGCTGCTTACACATACACTCACGTTTCTATGACACAGAAACAAAAGGTAATATTAGTAACTGCAGTTGCACATCATGTAATCATTCCATCTCTCTTACTCTAGCTCAATTGTAATTATCAATTGTAATCTCTTAAATGCAATGTTACCCAACTTCTCCACCCATTTGTACAACTCCTGTGCACCGCTCAAGCCCGTGCTATCATATAATAGGCAGCCATTTATGATATATCAGAAGTTTGTTTGGTGCTCTTTAATGATGTATAAACACTTATACAGACCTGATTGTTAGAAGGACGTCATTGAAGAGGATCACTGAATGCTTTGGCTTTATGATGACATGATATTTCTTCATGTAAATTTTTTTAAGTATCAATATCAAATCAATTAATGACTTTACCTTGCTAGTTGCCTGATTTTTAGTATATGAATCACTTGTCTGTTTGAATCCAGTAGTGAATGTTTTGTTAGATTTCTACTTAAAAATGCAAGGGCTATGTTTTTGTAATCTTAAATTCACTAATATTATGCTCCATTCATTGTTTAGTGCATAAATTGTGGACTTCTTGGAGAAAACAATTTCAACTGTCACCTAATTTTGTCTGCAGCGTTAAAATGTTTGTTTTTGTCTTGTGAATGACTACAGGTTGAGAAGAATGTCTTCGTTGTCTTTTATTCGGGTGAAAAGGCAAAGACCAAAATACTAAAAATATGTGAAGCTTTTGGTGCAAATCGCTACCCTTTCACTGAAGATTTTGGAAAACAAATTCAAATGATCTCCGAAGTACGTGTTGTGCTTTTGTCAGATGTTTCATTCTCGTTTTAATGACAATTTAAAAGTTTTGTTATTTTCAAGTCTTGGCACACTTCTGCTTGCTTGTCTCTTTCTGATCTTTTGTTCATCCAGGAAGCTGCTGCTTGCTTCTTTCCAAGTCTTGATATTTTCATTTCCCTCCGAACATCATAAACTTCCATGTTGTCCATATATCTAGAATGTTATCACCAGACATTTTTCAATTGCTCTATGCATTTGCCATTAAAAGATTTGCCTTTTTCTGATTGAGTGTGATATGTTTAATCATTTCAAATTTCAGGTTTCAGGAAGAATCTCTGAGATGAAGGCTGCTATAGATGCAGGATTGTTTCACAGGAGTCATTTGTTGCAGACTATTGGTGATCAATTCGTGCAGTGGAATACTTTGGTCTGTTCAAAGTTATAATAACTCATTTTGATTGTACATATATGATAATTTCACTCTTTATATTGTATTCTGTCATTAACAATGTTTTCAAACTCATGAAGGTGAGGAATGAGAAATCCATCTACCACACATTGAACATGCTCAGCCTTGATGTGACCAAGAAGTGTCTTGTTGCTGAGGGGTGGAGTCCTGTTTTTGGTTCAAAGCAGGTGAATCCTGACACTAAATGTTAATGGGGAATGTTTTGGGTGACTTTGAATCCTATATCTGAACTAATATGTGATATGAAACTCTTGCATTGGATTGCATATAAAACAAGTTTCAACTTGATGTCTACAGATACAGGATGCCTTGCAGCGAGCTGCATTTGATTCCAACTCACAAGTAGGAACAATTTTCCAGGTTCTGCATACAACAGAGTTGCCACCTACATATTTTTGCACAAACAAGTTTACTTCTGCTTTTCAAGATATTGTTGATGCATATGGGTGAGTTTCACTCTAAGACTATTCTTTCTGGTTTTACTTTTCTCAACTAATATGCTAGATCACTGCCACCATTGTTACCCTTTAAGTAGCCTAATTAGTTTTGATTTTTTTTTTCCATTTCTCTTTTTAAATCTGTTTTCAAATCATGACATTTAGCTATATGTTACTGAGAAATTTTATATTAATAAGAACAGATAAACACAAGAGGAGAGAAATGGGAGAGAATTATATTTCCATATATATTTGAGCCGAGATGGAAATATTCATGTCACATTCTTTCATCTTCATGTTTGTCTCTTTCCTCAAAGTAGACTCATGAAGTAATTATCGGTTACGTTCCTAACTATAAAGAATGCATTGGAAAAAACTGATTGAAAGTAATTAAATGACATGAAATTTAGGGTTTATACACCCTAAACTGGGTCAGATCAACTGAGTTTAGGTCTAAAATCCAGTCCATTAACAACTTTGGTAGGGGTAATGTACATCTTACCACTGTTTACTACATGCAAATCGATAATGGCATCCTATGTGTTTGTCCCACATCACGTAAAATGATCTAAACTTGCTGCATACTGCACAATCCTAATGTATATAATAGGTTCAGCTTTACATATAATTAGATCTGGTTAGATGATGTGGTAAGATGCCTCCCTATTTTTTTGTACAAATCTTGTATAGTTTGCTGTTAAATATATCATTTGCTTGCATGAATGGATTCACAGATGTGTGTGTGCATGCATAGAAATCATTATATACAAATAAGATGCTTTGATTTTACATGATGGCAGGGTGGCAAAGTATCAAGAAGCAAATCCTGGCGTGTACACTATAATTACATTCCCTTTTCTTTTTGCTATCATGTTTGGTGACTGGGGACATGGAATTTGCTTGTTGCTCGCGGCATTAGTCTTCATAATCAGGGAAAAGAAACTTTCTGGGCAGGTAATCTCAGGGTAACTTTGATGGTTGACAGACATTTTATACTTTGATGTCTAGCTTGATTATTGCATCATTTTTGTAGCATTAAAGTCATTGAATGTTGACTTCTCTTACTATCAGGATTTGACTTTTTGCTAAAGATTGCCATCTAGTGTGCCTTTATTTTTGTTAGCTTATGTGCTTCCCTGTAGTTAGCGTCTAATATAATTGTGTCTTTTGTGCATCAGAAACTTGGAGATATCACTGAAATGACCTTTGGTGGCCGTTATGTTATCCTGATGATGGCACTCTTCTCAATTTACACTGGTGTTATTTATAATGAATTCTTCTCAGTCCCCTTTGAACTATTTGCTCCATCAGCATATGCATGCCGTGATCTTTCTTGCAGGTGTTTGCTTTAAACCTTTTATAAACCTGCTACAAAAATCTTCATTTGGTGTGCTCTTTCAATTTTCACATGACAGTCCTGGACATGCTTGTTTTTCAGGGATGCTACCACAGCGGGTTTGATAAAGGTGCGCCCCACTTACCCATTTGGTGTAGATCCTGTATGGCATGGCAGTCGCAGTGAGCTGCCTTTTCTCAACTCTCTGAAGATGAAATTGTCAATTCTTATTGGGGTTACTCAAATGAACCTTGGAATCATATTGAGTTATTTCAATGCAACATACTTTAAAAACAGCTTGAATATCTGGTAAGCTTTGGAAAACTAGGATGCTGGCTACTTCAGCATCTTAATATTTATTTCAATTTTTTGCTGGAATTCTAAAGATGGGTTGGTATATCTAAAGGTGACCTTTGTCATGCATTTTTCAGGTTCCAATTTATCCCCCAGTTGATATTTTTAAATAGTTTGTTTGGCTATTTATCACTCCTTATAATTGTGAAGTGGTCCACTGGTTCACAAGCTGACTTGTACCATGTAATGATATACATGTTCTTGAGTCCAACAGACGAGTTGGGAGAAAATCAGCTTTTTCCTAAGCAAAAAACTGTGCAGGTTGACTCATATTTTTTGCTGCCTTTTACTTTATCTTTCATGTATATGAGATGTAGCCATTCTACTAATTCATTTTGTATATTCGGTTTTCAGCTTGTGCTATTACTACTGGCCCTTGTGTCGGTACCATGGATGCTGCTCCCAAAGCCTTTCCTTTTGAAGATGCAACACAAAGCTGTATGATACTGTTCTCAACTCCCAAGTTTCTTAATATGATTAAAGTTTGTATATATGTGTGCATGCATGCAAATAATAAACAAGAGCATTATACTCTGTTCTCTTGTATGCATGTATGCACGCACATGTGCAAATAATAAACAAGAGCAATGCACTTCATTCTGTCTTTCCATGAGTTCTGATTGTAAAGTTTCTTCCAGAGGCACCAAGGCGAATCATACACACCACTTCAGAGCACTGAGGAGTCACTTCAGTTGGAGACAAACCATGATTCACATGGTCACGAGGAATTTGAATTCAGTGAAGTTTTTGTACATCAGATGATACATACCATTGAGTTTGTACTTGGAGCAGTCTCAAACACAGCTTCCTATCTTCGTCTATGGGCCCTCAGGTTTGTCATTAGAACATGAAACTATTCATCATTTGAGTTCAAATTTAGAATTCAATCTTGCATGTAACTGGTACATTTCAGAATGTGTAATTTTGTATGCATGATTTATATACTCTCTTGATAAAAGCTGCATAAACGGAAGTTTCCTTTCGTATCCTTCAATGATGTCATATCCCACCCTTAGATATGGTCGACATGGTTCACTGTACTCGTTTCTCTATATTTCCTTAAAGACCATTTTCTTTTAATTTGATAATTATTTGATCCTCGTGATGGGAGTCAATTGTATGCCTTATGTTTTGCAGCCTTGCACACTCGGAGTTGTCTAGCGTATTCTATGAGAAGGTCCTTCTCCTTGCCTGGGGGTATGTTAATCCTTATGATGGCGTTGCTTGAACTATAATTGCTGTGTGTACACCCACATCTATTCTCAAATTGGATGCTAGCTAACATTGTGCTTTACATGTGCCACAGCTACAACAATATTCTTATCCTTCTTATCGGCTTCATTGTCTTTGTTTTCGTGACTGTCGGTGTTTTGCTGGTGATGGAAACTCTTAGTGCCTTCTTACACGCCTTGCGTCTGCACTGGGTGGAATTCCAGAACAAATTCTACGAGGGAGATGGTTACAAGTTTTATCCCTTTTCATTTGGATCGGTAAATTATGAGGATGAATGATGCGCTGATAATAAATGATAGTTGCTGCCAAAGACGGGAATCCATAGTGTATGAGCATGGATTTGTTGGTTTTTTTCATTCGAACATGAGAGGTGAATGGTATGTATCTTTTGGGGAGTTTGACGAAGCTTCTATTTTTGGAGGCTTGCCTCGCTTGTCCAATCCGTTATTTGTTATTGAAAGGACCAGGCAGCTTCCTAGAGGAAAGTTGCTTTTATGTGTATGTATGTGATGGCAGCAATGGCCAGGTGTAATAATAAGGTTATTTGATTTATTTAAACTATTATTATTATTATTATTAGGATGTGGAAAGATAGAAACAATAAAGTTGTATGCGGAAAACCAGGGCTTGTATTTAATGGAACGTCTGAATTTCACAAGTATTTATTTATCATTTCACTGCAGGAGCTCACAGCAATCCCATCGCTGCTGTTTATTTTAGTAATAGAACCGAACCAGACCTCACGTTTAAAAAGTAGATCGATTTCATCAAGTTTTGATTTTCCCTTGTGATAATCCTGTTTCAAAAAATTGATTTTTTTATATTTTTATTTTAAGTTAAAATTTTTTGATGTTTTTATATTATTTTCATAATGTAAAAATAATTTTTAAAAATAAAAAAATATAATTTTGAACATGTTATTTAGTGTCTATTTAGTATTTAGGAGTGTCTTGTTATTGTTTTTGAAAATTATTTTTATTTCAAAATATATTAAAAAATGTTTTTTTATTTTTTTTAAATAATTTAACATTATATTAAAATATCAAAAAATAATAATATATTTGCTTCAATCATTATAGTCATTTTTAGGGTTTATAGCGTCTGTTGAACTGAAATTCCCCTCTTCACGTAGCCATCACATGACTAAAAGTGCGTCCTCGGTAATATCAAACATTCGAATATGATGAACCAATTGTTTAGTCGCAGGTGGCAATTTTTTGCTCGTTTTGAAGGAAAAAAATTGAGTGCTGTTCAGATTTGGGCTAGAATACATGTACCGCTGGGTGACGCGAGGATGCCGTCGCGTGTAGATATCTTTTTTTTTTTTGGATTCGGGGGAAACCCCACATCCCGGAAAGCGCACTTTGTGGGCCCAGAGTGTGGGTAAACCCCGGCTGTCCCAGGCTCTTACGAGGGGAGTTGAATATGCAGGACTCGAACCTGGGCATTGCCTTTGGCAACCCCAGGCCTTACCGCTGCACCCCACCCTCGGGGACATCGCGTGTAGATATCGTTCACGAGCGATTTGGTGACATGATATATCGTGTGTGTGTTATCACAGCAAAATAAACGAAAAAAGATAAAACATTGCGAGTCTCTAAAAAGGAAAGGTGGTTGCACCAGGACATAAATAATATAGAGTAGCTGTTCTTGCAAACCCAAGACATGGGAAATTTCAAAGAAACTTCATTCCCATGCTCTGGTTGAATATGATAGGCAGATAGTTCAAGTGAGCCCATATTTAGCTTGTAATGTTACATCCTTATTTACAAAGCGACGGGGTAGCATGGTTAGGGTTTCCCTACTGGGAGGTGGTCTGCACGGCAGCAACAGTTGAGACCATGGAGTCTACTCCGCAAATATTGCGACCCCTGCAGATTTTGTAGAATCCATTCTCTCCCCAACTTTCTCCCCATGAGTTCTTGATAATCCAGTATGGCTTCTCCTTCATCCTGACGGGAGCATAGCCAGATGAACCATATCCCACCAACAACACTCCATGATCCAGCCTCTTTGAGCAAATGTATGGGCATGAAACCCCCCCAACGTATGTTTGCATGAACACGGCATTGATGGCCACTGGTTTAGAACAGAGCAAGAGTTAGCCACAACTGAATACTAATATTGTGGACATCAGAAGAAAACTGATCACTCAATCAAAGAAAATCAAGTCAATTTACCTGCAAGGGGACCGTTCTTCACAAGATTTGCAGCAATTTGATCTTCATCAAGGGACACCACGCTAAAGTTGGCCACTCTAGAAGCAACCTTGTTCTTGTCAAATTTGCAACTACCACGATCGGTACCGGTGTAAGGATAGTCTTCCTCACGCATCAGACCACCAGCTTTGAGAGTATACTCGAAGGCACTATTCATCAGCCCCCCATTGCACCCAGAGTCGCAAGAGCGTGGCTCCTCTGGATCACACTGCACACAGGGGCAAGCTTGATTTAGAGAATAAGAAACCAACAAGTATAAACTGCTTGTGTGCCACATCATGTTATCCAAACAATCAGTCCATTTCTTTATTTCTCATCAAAAGGAAATTCTTCCCAGGTATCATGTCAACAAAGTAACCAGTCTCTCCCGACATTGAAACCATCTGATGAGAAAATAACCAGGCATGCAGATTCAAGATTCAGGGAACTACACGATTTTTAGAAAATATTGAATCTGCATGCCTGGTTATTGAATGAACTTATCAACATAAAAAGATTGCAGCAAAATCATAAATATCTTTCCGGAATTTGTAACGACCAAATATTTCAAACAAATGATAACTGAAAACCCTTGTCAGGCAGGCAGTAAGAAAATCCATTCATTTTTCAATTTGATGATTGAAAACAACCTTCAAAAAAACCGATAGTATAGCAAATTAAAGTCTCTTGCGTTAATTAACCTTAGCCCTAAATGGCATATCAGCATCAAAAATAGACAGTAACCATCAATGCTCGCATATTCATAAATAATATAAGCACGCTAATAATAAATCATTAAGGAATAACGAATCATGCTACATATTCGCAAAACCTTTATATGCATGACGAAGTAAATAAATGATTAAGAGTCCGTTTAGCATGATTTTTGAGCTGCTGCTTTTGATTTCAAGTCATAATTCAAAAGTTATTGTTCATAAGTAACTGAAGACAAAAATGAGATGAAATGACTTTAAATTACGAGTCCAAATGGCATGGCCTTTATATTAAAACTTTTGCCTTCAAGTTATAACCCAAAAATTGTTTTTCTATAAATACCTTGTGAGAAAAATAAGTTAAAAGGATTTTAAGGTCGAATTGTAACTGATAAAAAATGGCTCAAAACAATTTTTTAAAAGAAAGAATATACTGTAAGTTTAAATCCATAGGTTAAATTAGCTATAACATATCCCTATATTTTGGTTTTAGTCTCCCATTTGACCCTATTTAAGTTATTTGAAGTTAACTTCATATCATAGTTCATTATCCAATCTATGATTCTAGTAGATATTTTTATGCAGATCGACCCCGTGCGATGTTAAAATTCATTATTTTTTTAATAAATTATGTTAGATTTGAATTTTTTTTCATGTAGAGTTTGTATGAAAAATTCTACTAGAAGAATAGATTGGAGAACGAAATAAAAACATAAACACAAATTGAAAGCAATTAAATTTGTAGAGATAAGATCTTAAATTTAATGAAATGTTGAGCTAATTTTCCTAAAATTTTGACTCAATTTTCTAAAAAAACTTTTAAGTCAAATGTTATCTCTACCCAGACATATTTATGATTTAAAAAAACTTAAGTTAATTTGCGAGAAAAAAATATGGGATCAAATACCTCATGATCGCAATCCACAAGCTGCTGCTCGCTAAGGCTAACAAGCTCTCCAGTAGCAAGGAAATGTGCACCTTCCAAAGCTCCTGTAGTGCTAAAACTCCAGCATGACCCACATGAACCCTGACCCCAACAAAACAAAAAAAATCAACATCATCAATAACCTTAACCCCGAAAAAACACGGCTGAAATTTTAAAAATTTAATCAAGGCCAACATGTAGCTTCTCCGAATATATCCTTGAAAAAATATGGATAAAAATAGTGGGGAATATTTTGAGAGAATTTTCCACACCATCCTGTGGATGGCGTTTCAAAGATCCGGCCCGACCAAGAGAAAACAAAAGAAAGCCACTTTCCACATACAAACAATCACAGGACAAAAAAAAAATCAAATCATTAAAAACCTGGTTTTTAACAGGGCCAACAGCTCCTTTCTCTCTCCAATCAAAATCCTCAGGCAAATCCTCAGTAGGCAAAATCGGGGCTTCACTCGCATCCTTAGGCAACCTCAACCTCCTTAAACCTAAAACCTGCTTTCTAAACTCAGCCGAAGTCAAATCGGAGAACTGAGTCACACCATGACTCGCTGTTGGGTCCAATTTCTGATGACGCGCCGCGCGTCTCAGATTAGACTTGAAAACGGAAAACCGGTAATCATGCTCTTCTTGTGAAAGGTATGATTTCTTGAATTTTCTCTTGAATAGCGAGAAGTGATGCTGCTCTGCGGTCAACAGGTTTGATGATGATTCATCTTGACCGTCAACTACTTGTCTGATCAGAGAATCATCACCGTTGAATGTATCCGCAGAAATAGCGGAGATAAAGAGGAAAAAGAGGATGAGAAAGAGAGAGAGATTGAGAGACATTGTTGGGTTGAAAATCAGGTAATGGCGATGCCTTGGCAAAATAGAGGTTTATATAGAAAAAGATACCAGTCTGCGAATTATTTGTGTACGTATAATATACGAATCCGTATCGTATTGTGGGACAGATTACGTGGATTCATTGACATCATCCCTCAAGTATCATTATCTAGTCCAATCCATGTCTCTTCTTTGGATTGTATCAAATCCGACCCTCTACTTTTTAATTTTATGACGGGTGAGTCCCCTGTACACGTCTGTGTTTAATTTAATTTAATTTAATATTCCAAAAAAAATTCTTTTATTTTCTTAGAAGAATCAAGACTTGATTTTTCACCCTCTCATTGTGAATATGTCAAGAATCAAGACTTAATTTTGGGGCGAAATCCATCAAAAGCCATGAAAGTGGATTCCTGAATAAACTACCTACCAAATATTGAAACTTTAAGGACCATTGATGATTTTGGCTCCATATCATATGGTGTGAATACGATAGTACTGATATACGTAGATAGAGATGGGCGGTGCTTTAAAGCTAACAGACGTGACGGTGGGTTTTGCCTTTTTAGTTTGCTTAGGGAGAAAGGGCAATGGACGGGCAATAGCAGAAGGACACGTGGAAGAAGTGGAGTGCTGGATTGAATGGTAGGTTCGGCTTTTTGGTGGGAAGCTAAACAATGTTTCTTCAGTTACGTACTGGATTATATATATATATATATATATATATATATATATAAAAAAAAGTGTGTTTGTCGTGCAGTCTGGGAATGGATGTGGATCGGGCTTTTGGTCCAGGAAAGTTTTTAGGGGTGGGTCAGGATGGGTTTTGTTTACATTTTTTTTTTATAAACAATCTTAATTTTGCATAAATACTGACCTTAAAGTTTAAAGTGCATGAATTATGAAATAGGATAGCCCATATTAACTATAAATTAACCGTTAAGATG
The DNA here is from genome assembly GCA_015731905.1 of Salix dunnii. Lineage (NCBI taxonomy): Eukaryota > Viridiplantae > Streptophyta > Magnoliopsida > Malpighiales > Salicaceae > Salix > Salix dunnii. Next base: position 8,265,116 of record CM027667.1, on the reverse strand, counting down.
TGTTTGGTTGGTGTATTATGACATCAACCTTGGTCTCGACTGATTATGTCTGATTGGTGTATTATGACATCAACCTTGGTCTCGACTGATTATGTCTGATTGGTGTATTATGACATCAACCTTGGTCTCGACTGATTATGTCTGATTCTTGATCAAGAACTAGGATAAAATACCCACACCTGTATCTACAAAAAAAAAATGCAACTTAATTTGTTTACTGGGTTTTAGAGCTTCGGGGTCTGGGTTACAGGGCCGGGGTTTTTATTAACGTCTGAAGTGAAGCGAGAACTTCGAATAGCTCGGTATGGGTCTCGGTGGGCTCTGGTATATTGGGCCTTCGTAGTTTGGGCCTTTGGTTTGGATTACAGTAAAAGGGCTCAAATATAAGAAAAATGGAGGTGTGTTCCCGGCTCTTCTTCTTCCCCGTTGTTTGTTTTAGCTTTAGCTTTAATTCAAATATACAGAAATAACAGTTAAAAAAATAGTCAAATTCTATGGATTAAAAAAAACACTTGAAGAGATGGTGTAAAATACTGCAAGTGGAGCGTGAAAATCAAGTCAAAAACAAAGTCTAGTAATCAAGAATCGCGCTCCACGTGGAGATGCAGTGATTGCCGTTGCGGATTAAAAAAATACACTAAAAAAACTAATTTTACCTTTCATGTGCCACCACAAGCGCCGCTTGGAGTGCTTACTCGTTAAAAGTGTATTTTATTGTTTTAAATTAATGAATAAAATTATAATTATTTTAAGTTATTATGAGATTTTATATTATAATTTAAATTTGAAATTTATTATATAGATTTTTTTTTTCATCGTATCATGTCATTTAAAAATAAAAGGTGCACTACCACTATTATTTTGATTTTTATTACTATGATAGTTATATTCATTATAGCTATCACTATTACAATTATTATAAACAATATATATTCTAATTATTATTGTCATCATTATTATTGTTGTTGGTATCATTATCATAGTAACTATTATGAATATCGACACCATTATTGTTATTATATCATTGGCTTCATTATGATTTATTTTTGTTACTGTTTATATTTTTAATATCAATAGTATTATTATTACTATTAATTCTATTGTTATAATTGATTTTGTTATTATTGATATTTTAATATTATTTTATAAGTTATTAATATTATTATTATCAAAATCATAATTATTAATACCACAAGCACTGCAACCATCACAATAAATTAATATTGTTGTCGTCGTCATTATTATTATCATGACAACAACAACTAAAATTATTATCACTATCATTATCTATGCAATAAAAAATATAAAATTATCTTGAAGAGTAAAAAAAAAAAAGTAAGAAATTAAACAAAAGAGCAAGCAAGAAAATAATAATATTAAAATTACTAAAATTATCATTGCATATACAATAAAAATTATCTCGAAAAATAATTAAAAAAAAACATTGGAAACTTTAATAAAAAGAGCAAACAAGTTTTTTTTTAAAAAAAAATTACAAAATCAAAATAAATATAACTAGCATAGAAAAATCACTTGATTTGAATAACAAAAAAAAATATCAATTTTAAAATAATCATCAACACAAATTAAATTTTCAGAACTAGATTGAATAAAAATAAAATCTCAAGTAGAGAGAAAATGATAAAAATCAAAAATCAAAACTACGAGTATAAACATAAATATGAACAAAAACATGGACTATTTTAGAAGAACAGAAAAAAAAATCAAATGAAATATTAAAAGACACAAGGGTTTAAATGAAAATAAAATATATAATTAATTTTAATTAAATAACAGAATTGAAATAAATTAAGATTTCTATATCAGAAAAAAATTAAATGACTTCATACCAGACCAAAAATTAAAATAACAAGGACCGAAGTGAGAAACAAAATATATAATCATTTTAAATTGAATGAGAAAATCAAAACAAATCAAAGCTTTTGTGTAAAAAATGAAGATAAAAAATTAAATAAAAAAATCAAAGACTAAAATTCACAAATCATAAACAAAGAGGACTTGTGTGTATTTTTTATCGCAAGAGAGGGAAAAGAAAAAAACGAAGAGCACCGGCAAGTCTCCGATTGTTATGAGCTGACATGCTCGCCCACATGGTGAAGAGACCATGGTGACACATCCAATAATATGATGATTGAATATTTGGAGCCATCACATAACATGCGCATGCCGCATGTATGGTTCACATAGAAGAAACGGTTAGCGCGTCGAGCATAAAAGCCAGCATCTTCTCCCGTGAAAGAATTAAAAATATGCAATTATCAAAATACTCTTCAAAGTCTGCCCCGATAATAGAAAAATATATATGCAAATACCAAAATAACCCTCGGGGCATCTCTTTAATTTTATTTTTCCAAGGGTAAATAAGTATTTTCATTATTTATAAAAAAATAAAAGACAAAAAATACCATTGTCAAAAACTCTACTTCCGTGTCCAATGCAATGGAAAACGAGTTATTTTATTGTTCACTAAGAAATAAAATGTCTATAAAATCCTTGACGGTTAACATTTTACAAAGAACAAAATCATAATTTAACTGTTAAAAACATAAACACCTTCAAGACTAGTAATTAAATTTTATAAATTGAAGGGTACAATAACAATTACACTGTTTTAATCTACAATAAATTATATCTATAATTACAGTGATTGTTAGACACCATTCAGCTCTTTCCTCCGGTCCATGATAACTTAAGTGTTTTTAAAGAAAGGTCAAATCATAATTACGCATGTTAAATAGTGTTTTTCCCGCAAGCAATAGATTATGTTAATTTATTCACCCCCTCCCAGTAATGGAGGGGTGTGCGGACGTGGCAATGGTCAAAGTTATTTCGTTTACTTTTATCCCGCTGACTCATAGGGAATTTATTTAGAGAGTTTTGTTTTTTTCTATAAATATATTAAAATTATTTTTGATATTAACTCATGAAAATATTAATTCATTAAAATAATTAAAAATAATAATTTTAAAATACAACGACAAAATAAAGTGTCCATTTCGTAGAAGAATAAAAGATACCCTTGCACAAGTCTGTATCTTAGGTCATGATATATGGATATACATTGATTTTAATGACTTTAATATAACTCTGGTAAGAGAAACAATATAATTGTAACAAGAAAATTGAGTATTTTACTCCATAGTTGGTGCACAAAATAAAATAAATAATAAAATCATTATTCCATGGGCACAAATTCAGCAACCAAGTACTAATAGAGATTATCATAATTATTAATCGGTTGAAATTTTCTTTATCTATTTTACGTAAAAAATATTACTCTTTCAAAGTCTTTGTCGCCAACCATATCTTATTTGATATTTCTACGAGTATGATTGTCTTTATCACTTTGTGGAATTTCTCATCACCATGTAAACTTTGCACTATTGGTGTAAAAATGAGGGTAAATTATGCATGATCATTTTACAATCCAGGAGAGCAAGCACTGCTTTTTAAATTAAATTGTGTTCTTTTATTAATTTTTATAAATTATTATATCCTCCCAATTATTTTTAAAAAATGATAAATTTTAAAAAAGCTCTGGAGAGATGAGCTAAGATTCTGTTTCTGTTTTATATTGTGTTTTAAAAGTGTTATTAAAAAATATTTTTTTATTTTTTAAATTATTTTGATGTGCTGATTTTAATTTTTTTTTTTTAAAAAAAATTTAATATATTTTTAAATAAAAAACAATACTTTTACCAAGAAAATATACTGGTCCCATAAACGTGATAAAGCACCGGGAAGATGGGGTTACTTGGCAATGCTGTTCACGGCATGGACGAGACTCATGACCGTAATCCAGTCGTTTTATATTAATCAGTCAACGGGGCATGCTGGTCGATGCACTATTTTGTACTTCACGCTAGTGGCTGTCCATTCCGCGAACCCTCTCAGCCCTTTGCCGTGCGCGTGGACCACATTCTCTGAGAACAGTCTCTAGCAGTGTAATTTCACTTGTCTAACGTACACAAGCCATAAATGAGTGTGGATATAAGATTACCAAATTGCAAAACACGATTTAGTCCCTGTACTCGTTTCCGTTTAGCAGATCAAGCCCTTCAATAAACAAATCACCAATCATGTCATAATCCATCAAAATCAGGCAAATTGGACCGGATTTTAAATGCACCGAGATGAATTTTCTCTGTATGGATTGACTAGATTGTTTTTACAGGGATTCATTTGCTGGACTGGCAGAATCGCAGAGGTTAGACATGAGAAGTTTGATCAAAGAAAGGAGCTATGAGATTGTCAGGGCCATGGTTTTGAAATCCATGCAGCTTCTTTTTTGGACCTTATAACTAGTTCTACGCAAATCACGATCATCAACAGTGGGAAAGTGAGTGATTAGTCTGACTAAATAAAATATCCGAGGATCTTCTAATAACCTCGTGAAATAATCCTGTCCATCCATCATGGCCATCATGTCCAAGTAGAAAAATATTATTGAAAACCTCGCGATTGATTGCGTTCTTCTTACGATGCAATGAATAGTCAAACCCAGATCCTGTGACCGTATAATAAATCAATGTAGACAAATCTCCAACAACCAGTTATTTTTTATTTATTCTTTAAAAAATGGAGGGAGATGAGCATAAAGAGGCAGTAAAGCACTGGACAGGTGGGGTTACTTGGCGGTGCTAGTCGTGGCACGGAGGAGTCCGATGAACGTAGTCCAGTCGTTTAAGAGTAGGAAAGTCAACGGGCCACGCTGGTCCATTGCCAGTGCGCCTTGTCTCCCTCGTTAAGTAAAATGTGGGGTTTTTAGTTTTAACTATAGAGCCGGCACTATTCATGCACGTACAAAACACTTTGAATTTACTGTGTATTTTTTAATAATTTATTTTATTCTTCCAAATTTATTCGTGATCGCTTTAATTATAATCAAAAGTTAAATAAATTTATAAAAACATATACTTTGGCTCTTGAGACATGAATATAACACAAGCTGTACCATTCTGGTATCCCAATATGTTTAGCTGTACAATTGAGGTTGTGTATAAAATATTTAGTTGTACAGTTGACGCTAGCGGTTGTCCATCCTGTGTGCCTTCTCAGTCCTCTGTGACGCGCGTGGACCACATTCTCCGAGAACAACCTCTAGCCAGTATAGCTTCACTTCTCCACCGTACACAAACCATAAATGAGAACGGAAATAAGATTAACAAATTGATAAAACACGATTTAGTCCCTATACTTATTAATATTTAGCAGAGATGGCCCTTCAATTGAACCTGATTTTAAATGCACCATGATGAATTCACCCAATATGTATTTTCCAAATATTTTGTTTAAAATTCAATCCAGTTACGATGGATACAAGGGTAAATTTGATGAATTTGTTTTTACAGGGATTCAATTGTAGGATTGACAGAATTACAGAGGTTAGACTTGGAAAGTTTCCTTCCAAGTTTGATTAAAGAAAGGAGTTGTGAGATTGTTAGGGCCATGGTTTTGAAATCATTTTTTAGATCTTTCAATCATTTTAGTCCATCACAATCATCAATCGTGGGAAAGTGATCGATTACTTCATTGACTCGTGTGACGAACTTTACTATAAAAATTACTAGACGATCTTCTAATCGCCTCGTGAAACAATCCTGTCCATCCATCATTGCCTTCTTCTTGCGATATCAAACCCAAATTCTGTAGCTATATATAATAAACTAACGAGGATAAAATCTCCTACAGCTGGATTTATTTTCTTACCGGTACAGTTGCTTTATAGGAAGTTCCTGTATCTCTCATTACTTCCCATGATTTGATATCGCTTATTTAATCACACATGCTTTATTTTTAATTTTCAGAAAAATAATAAAAAAACCCCCCTTAAGTTTGCTTCCTCCATTTTTAAAATATTTTTTATTTTAAAATATATAAAAATAATATTATTTTATTTTTTTATAAATATTTTTAATATATGAAATGATATAAAAATATTTAAAATAAAAAATAACAATATTTTTTTCAAAATTATTTTAAAAATAAATTGCTAAACACCCCGATATAAGAAAATATCCAAATAGCATTTACTTTGAAATCTCGTTTATGCTATTTTGTTTTTTTAGCTCTGGATTGGAGAAGAAAAATCAATGAAATGAACTCTTTTGGCCTTTTCTTTCTTAGATATGCCTCCTGACAGCCTGTCGGTGACTACGGGGTCAACTGTTTTTTTCGATTTTAATTTTTTAAAATAAAATTGATTTTTTTATTATTTTAAATTAATTTGTTTTTATGTTTCAGATTACTTGAATGTACTATATAAAAATTATTTTTAAAAAATAATATTATTTAAATAGAACGACTATCACAATACTATGCAGCTCGAAAGAAAGAAAAACAACCTCTTCGTATATTCGCATTTTCTTGCATCTGTAACTGCATAAATTTATAGTCTTGACCTTGTTAAGCTTTCAGACTTGTTGACCTCAGGTTTGTTTATTGGCATAGCATGGTATAGATATTAGATTCCAGCACATTCCCCGTAGTATACGGTAAGGCCTGCACTCCTGTGTATCTAAAAACAGGCAAGCGTATCTGTATATATACAAGCAAATGTCAAAGGATTTGGACTGTGGAAAGCACAAGATGCTGCACTCGAATTTGAAGAAGATGGGCTCTTCTCCTTCTTCTTCATCCGTTGTCTTTGCAGTTTTGTTCTTGTTTTTTAACACGGCTGTGCTGTGTCATGGAGGCAAAACCAGTAGTTTTGTCAGGAAAGTGGAGAAAACTGTCGATATGCCTCTTGATAGCGATGTTTTCAGAGTCCCTCCTGGCTACAATGCTCCTCAGCAGGTCTGTTTTTTTCCCTCGTGTTTTTTTTCTTGTTCTTTTCAACAGTGAGTTATGGTATTACATTGTATAATGGTTAAATTAAAAAAGTTTACCTTTTCCTTTTCCATATCAATACTACTTTAAGTGGGGCTTGTCAATTAACAAAGAAAGGCTTTCATTTTTCCAATGCAAAACCGAGTTTTAAATCTTTGATTCCTTTTTATTTCTTAGAATTAAAGGGGACCCTCCTTAGACTTTTGTTGATTTTCTTGATAGAAACAGTGGATGGACTCTCAATTTCTTGATATGTGGGTGGTTTTTGATACAGGTTCATATAACACAAGGAGATCATGCGGGCAAGGCAGTTATAGTGTCATGGGTCACTGCTATTGAACCAGGTTCAAAAAAAGTAATTTACTGGAGTGAAAATAGCGGGCATAAGAAGGAGGCTGAAGGCAAAGTTTATACCTATGAATTCTACAATTACCAGTCTGGCTACATTCACCACTGTACCATCAGAAACTTAGAGGTGATTTTCTAAATTTTCTGATATGCCTTTTGGTTTCATTTTGCTTCATTCCCAGCTCCCTGTTTATGTTCTGTTTTGCATCGGTAACCTGTAGCTCCTCAACAAATTAGTTGGAATTTGGACTTTTAATTGAAAGTTTTCACCTTTTTGTACAAAATTAGAGTATGATTTTGATTATTTGACTTCTCGTGGCAGTTCAACACTAAATATTACTATGTGGTAGGGGTCGGGCACACCGAAAGGAAATTCTGGTTTACCACTCCTCCTGCAGTTGGTCCTGATGTCCCATACACATTTGGTCTCATAGGTAAGCATGGCTTGCTATAGGTTCTGTATTTCTACGAGGGTGTATGATTCTTTGAGCGGATAGGATCTTCTTGTTCTAACATGTGCCTATGTCCTCATTATTGGGATTTATTTGCAGGGGATCTTGGTCAGAGTTATGATTCAAATATCACAGTTACTCACTATGAAAAGAACCCAACTAAAGGGCAAGCAGTTTTGTTTGTTGGAGACCTATCTTACGCCGATAACTATCCTAATCATGACAATGTGAGATGGGATACATGGGGAAGGTTTGTAGAGAGAAGTGCTGCTTATCAGCCTTGGATATGGACTGCAGGGAATCACGAGATTGACTTTGCCCCAGAAATTGTAAGCATCTCCCACCATAGTTTGTCATCAAACCAAGAATAATATGTTTTAACATTTATGAAATATGTGAAGGCCAACAGGGGATGGTATCTTCTATGTTCTTATTTTGTAAGGGTCAAAATGCTTCATCTCACACCTTTCGGATAATCCATGGCTTCACATATCCGTTCAACTTTGTTCTCAAGCCAGCTCTTGAGTTTCGATGCTTTGTTTTCTATGGTTCTAGTCCACTTTTTTCCATATGTATGTTTGATAAATGTGCAGAAGCTGCTGGAAAAGCGAATTCATTGCAAAAGAATATATTGTTTTTGCAGGGTGAAACTATACCATTTAAGCCTTATACTCACCGCTACCAAGTCCCCTATAGAGAATCACAAAGTACTGCTCCTTTTTGGTACTCGATCAAGAGGGCTTCAGCATACATCATTGTTTTGTCTTCATACTCAGCATATGGTAAGGGTTTCACTTCTTTCTAAATTCCTAATAGAATCAATGGAAGAACGATACGTGTATGTGTTTTTATCGAACATCAGTCCCAGCTATCTTTTGTTGATATAATTTACAAGATGATTGTATTTTTCATCGCTTACTGAAAGACCCTGGAACATCATGATCCGAACACAGCTTAAAATTAGTTTAATCGTTCACCATAATTCCTGCATTGTCATTCTTTTGATTCCTGCGTTCAGATATTTGAAACATCAAGTATAATTCCTGCATTTCCATGCTATGTCCAAACATCTATTACTCCAATGATGCGATTCTGTAATCGTGTACCAGTACTTATGTAATTGCATCTGTTTTTTACCATGATTTAGGTAAATACACTCCTCAATACAAATGGCTTGAGCAGGAGCTACCGAAAGTTAATAGGAGTGAGACACCGTGGTTGATTGTTCTTATGCATTCTCCATGGTATAATAGCTACAACTATCATTACATGGAAGGGGAGACCATGAGAGTAATGTACGAGCCATGGTTTGTTAAGTACAAAGTTGATGTTGTGTTTGCTGGTCATGTTCATGCCTATGAACGATCTGTAAGTGTCCCTGCTCCCTTATAAATCATGTGACAAGGCTCATGTTTCTATTGAAATGCTTTCTTTCTAGTCCTTGGGGATCTCTTTTTTTTTAATTTTCTCAAAAACCTTGCAAGTTTTGTAAAGATTTCTTAGTTTGGCTTCGGTTTTGGTTTTGCTTCCAAATGACATAAAATGAAAATCCTTTAAACTAATCCAACTTGAGAATCTCCGAGCTATCAAATTATCGAAGAGAGATTTGTGGCTGTTAGCATTCAGTAAGAACCATCGACTCTAGACTTGAATGTGAAGTCATTATCAAGGTAAAACTTGACACATCTTCTTTCCGCAACCAATGGTTTGCTGTCTCTGCAGGAACGCGTGTCAAACATTGCATACAACATAGTAAACGGAAAGTGTGTTCCGGTAAGAGATCAAACTGCCCCAGTTTACATTACCATCGGTGATGGAGGAAATCTTGAAGGCTTAGCAACGAAGTAAGAAAATTGAATAAAAGAACTCGTATTCCCAGATATGTATCTTCCAGTTTGCTTGCATATTTAAATATAATGTGGCCTCATTGTCCTGCAGTATGACATATCCACAACCAGAGTACTCAGCGTACCGCGAGGCCAGTTTTGGTCATGCCATTTTCGATATTAAGAACAGAACCCATGCTTACTATGGCTGGCACCGCAATCAAGATGGATATGCAGTGGAAGCTGACACCATGTGGTTCTCCAACAGATACTGGCATCCGGTTGATGATTCAACAAATTCTGAATCGTGATACAGTTTTTTTAGTGTCTTTCGTTTCCATTTCTGGGTGATATTTTGTCAACTTTCTGGAATAAAACTCTCATACAGAGAAGAGGACCACAACCACAAATCTTCCACTGGTCCTTTTGTAAGCGTCTGTGACAAATAAAACCTTGTTTGCGGATCAGATCATACAGCAAGATACACAGAAAATGTAATACATGCATTAGAAAGTGCATCATAATAATTTAGTTGTACCTTTTAGTTGTGTAACCATGCACTCTGTCCATCTCAGCTACATATTTTCACTTCAACATTATAGAAAGGAAACGAATCTAAAAACTTAGTAGTTGATGTTTATCCAAATCAAAGAGAAGTTTTTTCAATCTTATGCTTTGTCAAGTACTGGGATATTTTTTTTTTTGAGAATGGTTCACTCTAACATCACCAGAAGCCATGGAATTTTATTCATCACCCCCCATTTCTATAAGCTAGTACTGTGACCTGGTCTCTGGAAGCAATCCTGGTGAACTGTCATAGTCCCATTTTCTTATCAATTTTAATTCTAATCCAGTTCTCTAGAATAAAACAAATAACTGTTTTTAGTACATAAACAATTGACTATGAGTTTAGAACCAGAAGAGGATTAAAAAGAGAGAGAGAGAGACACAAATCGAGTGCTGGTTTGATAGTTTTTATTTACTTATCATGGATCTTTTATTTAAAAAAACTAGAATTAATCCAGGATGATCCGGTTAGAACCTGTGACCTGAGTATTGAGCCAGTTTTACCCACGGCCAGGTTTAAAAACTCGGTTTTACGTAAGAAAATCAGTATTTGTATAAGTCACACTGCCTTCCATTTATACTACAAGCACAACAAACAAACGAAGTCTTGTAATTTGAAGTGATTCGGAGGATGCTGTGCTGGCGTTGCAGTGTTGCCTTGGAAATTCTTTTTTTATCTGAATCTTAGTCGCGCACTCCAATTGGCTCCACGAGTACATAGCATCAGGGCTTTTATATAGGTTTGTATTTCATCACAGCAATCGAGGTTCTAATATTTGGTCACTTATTATTGGTACATATGAATAGAACTAAAAGCTCATGAAAAAACATGTTCACATGATATAAAAAAAACCGTTTTAGAAAAAAACATTACTAATGAGGCAGCAGTTCAGCAATAATTATATATGCAAAATACCTTTTACTATCTTTGCCCCCAACTGTGTATCTATTTGTTTTTCCAACAAGTTAAAATAGTTTGGATTATACACAACCCTAGTTTATGAACAAGAAACCCGAGTAAGAAACATGTACATGATTACATAAAACTACAAACAACCAAACACATCCTCGACAGCGTGGCTATAATCCCCAAACCATATAAACATGGCAGATTTTCACACCAGTTTACCTCTGCCATTGACTCACAAATACAACGGGCTTGTCTTTGCCTCCGTGTTTGCTTGAAACCTAACCAAGGTTAAAAAGAGACCTCCAGATTTCCTCTGCTATCATTATACATCAGCATTTGTATGTTATTTACTTTTATCACCTTCGGCGTCTCTTTGTTTCCACCTGCAAGAGCACCATGGAAAAAAATTTCAAACAGATAAAGTCAATTCATTCTTCCTGTATTCGTGGTTATCTGCCATTTGCATGCAACTTGGACCCGGATCCTTTTCTCTGTTAGAATTACAGAGCCCCCATTATCATAAGACAACAGCAAGCTGCCATAAATTAGCATAAAAAGGTTCTCTCTAGATACGAAAGTAATCAGGAAAACTAAGATGACTTTGACTTGTTTGCCGTAATGTCACATGCTTTCCCACTTGCCATACATGCCCACATCCACCGTCATCATACGTAAATTCTCAGCAAAGTCCCAGAGTCTTTCCAGTTCTTGGTATTTAGCCTAGGATGGAAATATCTAACTGACAGCAACAGCTATAATGGCATTATCCAGCAATATCCAATAATATCATAACAAGGTATCTTGGCAACATTGAGTTGAGAAAAAAAATTCAGAGTCCCACCCACTCTTTCACTCAAGTGCAAGTGTTAATAGATGATTTCTGGAGTTTTATGTATTCATGCATCTTAAACATTATGCACCGGGAAATTTTTGTGCCCTGTATTCCCATAAAAGCTAAACACAAATACAAATGTGTGGTATTGTGGTGCATTGATGATTTTCAAAAGAGTTTTCCCCTTGAAAATGCATCAAAATTATTATTTTTTACAATATTTTTTTTTTTTTGATATAAGCACATCCCAATCATTAAAAAACACTAAAAACATCAATTTGATGTTTATTCAAAGCAAAGACACTTTTAAAAAGCATCTATACGCTTAAGCTACCGAACTCCCAAATGAGACCTACGACATGACCCATTTAAAAGGAGGCAGATGAAATATCTATCTGGCCATAAGATTATTAAATGCGCGTTTCATTTTGAGTCCAGGAAAACCAGGTATTTGAATGACAAATAAAGACTTCAAAACCCATTCAACACTACCGTAAATGGGAATACCTTTGCATCTGACTGTCTGGTATTATGCGGATTCTGCAACTTCTTCTGGCTTTCAGATGAACAATTCTCACAGAAGAAGTGATCAAGTCTTTTAGCTTCCTCTGCAGACATTTCTATACAAGCAGGATGAAACCTGAATCAAAAAGTAACATGCTGAATGATAAATTATTTTCCCAATGTATTTGCATAAATTGGATATGCCTGCAGCAAAACAGCTCTCTGGTAAAAACATCCCATGAATATGCAGGCAATCAAATAAGAAGAGGCATTTAAACCATAAGTCTCTATAGCCTTGTTCTCAACGCATTATGAACTAGGATAGCCTCAGACCTCAATATAAGAAGTTCCCTTGAAGTGAAGGTTAGAAACAAATCTCGTGATCAAGGCATGTCTCTAAAATCACACGCCAGAGGAAATGTGGAAAAGAAACGGGAAGGAAAACATGCAAGCAAAAGACATGGTGCAGGTTTTTTTTTCTTTCCATGATGACCTTTTCCTGTACTTTTTAATAGTAGACTGCAGTTTTCAGTTGAAACTACAGGACATTTTATCCGTCCTTCACGTAAGCAATTGTTCTTACACAGAAAGCACAAATTTAAAACATGTGTGATGTCTTTTGGAGAAAAGCAGGGTGGCTAGTCTCACTTAAAAAGACGAATCTAAGATACTTTTGTAACCAGAAGACAAAGCAACTTCAAAATAACTATAGAAAACATTACTATAGCCCAATTCAATTGTGATCCATTTATCACTCCAATCCCAGAGACAAATCTAATTCCTATTCCCCTCGGTTTATAAAAAAAATATGATACAACTGACAACTGGAAACATGGTGTTATAAATGTAAACATATATTCTTTCTCGCAAAAAGAAAAATAAAATTACACTCCCCTTAACATTTGGGATAGCAAGTTGCGCGAGCTTCCTAACTAAAACTTACATGCACCCAAGTAATCATGGCATCGAATAATCTCATCTAGCAAATTCCAAACAGCATCGCAAAATAAAAAACCATCCACGAAACCTGAAGCTTCAAACAAACTAAATCATCTCAGAAGCACGCAATTTACCAGTCGCTACAGCTTTCGCATTGAACCATCAAGTCATCAGGATTGTACGGCATCTCGCATTTACAATACCTGCCACATCGAAACCAATTCATAATCCACAATAAAACAAAACCCATCTAGCTGTGTTCAGTTCAGAACCCTCAAGCCACAATTAAGCCAGAAAAAACTCGAATGGTAGCAAGAAAATCAAGCTAAAAAAAGAAAAACACCGAATTAAACTGTCAAATTCACAACTAATCAAAACAAAAAATCAGCTTTTAATTATAATCACGAGGTCTATAGCAAAAAAAAGAAAAGAAAAGAAGTTTTGAGGCTCACACGGCAACTCTATCAGGATCAAAAGCACCCGTAGTCGAATTATACTCAAAACGACAAAAGAAATCATCATTTCCAACAGCATCAAGCTTGGTATAACTCTTGAAACTATGAACCGTACACTTCCCTTCAATCGTATCTGCACTCTGAGTATCATAATGATCGGAGAGGAAAACCTCCTTTGAGCCGTGAAACTGCCGGCGGCCACCAATCGATTCCTCCGGGCGGTAATACCACCGCACATGTACCCTCGCGTTGGCTCCTCTACCGTCGGATTCAATCCGCTCAATCTTCGCCACGTACGAGGGCGTCGACGGATCCGATGGTCGCAACAACACGCAATCTCCGGCTGCAGAAAAGAAAGAAAGAATAGATTTCATATTTTAGAGATGATATTAATCAATTGAAAAAATTACAAGAAGGGGGCTAAGTTTTTATTACGTTTAATGATTTTGTTGATGGGTTTAACAGTGTAAGAGTCAAGAGTGCGTCTTGGTGCTTTAGTTTTGGCCATGGAAGCAGTGTGCAAACAAGGTCATGCACAAAGACAAGAAAGAGATTGTGGAGGAGAGAGAAGATACTAAACACAAACGTTGTCCCCTTACTTTTATTCGATGTAATTTTATTGTTCACTTACTTTTCATCCTGTTTTTCTAATTTATTTTTAATTTTTAAAAAATATTAAATCAATATTTTTTAAATACATATTGATATTAAAAATAAAAAAAAATTTAAAAAAATAATTGGAACTAAATCTAATTTTCATTTCAACAACAGAAAAAATTTACATTGCACTAATTACTCCCCTTAACCCATTTTCAAGAAACAATAATAAAATTTACGAGAAAAACAAATAAAAATATATCCACATAAAATCACTCTTTCCCGCCCTTATTGTTCATTGCACTATAGAATTTGTTGCCAAACATCCCATTCCCATCTTAATTTGTTACGACTATTTATACTAATTTCATAATTATTATATACTATAAATGGTACAGTAATTAAATCTAAAAAAACAGGGCAAAAATATCAGAGTTTTAAATCTAAAAATAAGTACTTGGCGATAATATCAGAGTTCGATATGGAATATGATCCACAAGTACCATGTTGTGGCGTGGAAAAATTGTTAAATCATTAACAGCGGAAAGTTTTATATGCCTGAAAATAAAAATATATAATAAAAATATTTTCTCTCGTTTTTTTTAATCCATCTTTGCCGAAATGATTGCAAAAGAAGTAAACAGGGTATCTGGTAGGTGGTTACTGGTGAAAGTTTATAATTGAAGGATTTGTTTTTGTTATTATTTCAAGATATAATTATAAATATTATAATCATTAGATATTTATATAATTATTAATTATAAAATTTATAAAATTAATTAAAATACACGTAAATTGAACTGGATATTTATATTAATAAAAAAAATTAACTGGATAAAAATATTTTCTCTTGTTTCTTTTAATACATCTTTATTATAATGATGAGATAAAAATTATTCACGTTTTAGCCTTATTTATTGAAGGAGTGAACAGAGATAAGTGATCCAGTATTAAGAATTTAAAATTAAAAAATTACTTTTCTATAATTTTAAATTTTAGTCAATGATATAATAATTATTAAAATTTTATATAATAATTAATTTCTAGCTTATAATATTAATTCAATGTAGAAGCTATCCGAGCACATGCGGTGGTGGAAAAAAAATAAGGGATAAATAGAATTTTGGTGTGTTTTTTGTGGGCCAGAGAGCACATGAAGCTTGATTTTTGGGGTTCACGTCATGGAAAGTATGGAGGAGTTTCACGTTCATGTTTGCTTGGAAAGTGGCAAGAGGCGGTCTGAGAGGCACGTGCTGTGATGGTTGTCTCTGTTTTGCCATCTCAGCACTCAGCTGCTGCTGTTTATCTGTTCATTCCCCACGTCAAGCTCAGATCGGTGTCTTTGGTATTGCCACCTCATCGTTCTGAAAATACATGTCTCGTATCCGAACGACATCCACGCCTCGAGGTTTGAATGAAGCTGTGAGAACCAGTCATGTGTTTGAATGAGGTTGTAAGAATATTGGTTTTTTTCTAGTTGATAAGATCTGGGCTTGAATGGTGTTCTTGTAAAATATATATATATATATATATATATATATATTTTTTATGGAATCAAAGATACTTTTGTATTTAAGTTAGCATATGATTTAAATAAATCCTCCTTGTATATCTCTCAAAATTTAATTATATATAGCTTGAAAAATATCTATAAAAATACCCAGAGAAACACGGGTAAGCAATATTATTTATGAACAGTACAATACGAGCTACTATTTATATATAATATCATGTATGTTAATATTCATGAATAACATCGTGTATTTTACTATAAATGAATAATAAGATTCGCGAAAATATTGGTGATTTTTTATCTGATTATGTTGACTCGTTTCTCCTTGTATGATTATTCATAGTATGTTTTAAGTCAATAATTTTATTTTAAAAAATTTCCCCCTCAATGATCAATGACTCAATTATATGTTTTTAATGGACTTATGTGATAATAAATAGTTTAAAATTTATACAACAAGTCTCGAGTTCGAGTTAAAATATATTTTTTTATAAAAACTTAGGATAATCGAGATTTTACTTGTTTATTTGAATGTACAAAATATATTTTTTTAAAAATTAATTTCTTCAAATAAAAAAATACTCAATTATGATGATTGAGATCTCCACAATTTTATTTCATTTAATCTCTTGAAGTATGCACTGGTGTTTTTAATATTTTATTGTGCGATAGAGATTTGCGATGCTCCTGTTAAAGAAATCCTGACACCAGGTGAGAGCCCCGTCTCTGCATGGCAGCAAAAAATATTCTTTTAGAAAATAAAATATATTTATTTGTTTGTTTATTTAATACAGAACATCGAAACAATATAATAATATTAAGAAAAATAATTACCGCCTTCCAGCAATCCCAAACAGAGGCAGAGAATATTGGCCTGCAGTTGCCACGCCAGACGATGGAGGAGAAAGGATCGATCGTAATTATCAGGTATCTCATACTTGCTCGCCAGTCAGGTCAGCGTATCAATTGGGCTTTAATGTGCTGACTTATGATAACACGATCTTGTTTGTTTGACCGGATGACGTGGCAATAAAGCAAACAGTTTATTTTTGGAAAAATGATAAAATCTCATATTATTTTTATAGAATCATAACATTATTGATATCAACCTTTCATAATTTACGTTATTTTTTAATACATACACACACGCACACACACGCGCGCACACATACACACACACACACACACACACACATATATATATATATATATATATATATGTATATAGCATATATCCTTTAAAAATATTCTCCATTAGATCAATATAAATAATGTATTTCATTGAAATTAAAAATAAGTTTTAATATATTAAAAATATAAATAATTTAAAAAACGACCACGAACTTGATATAAAATAAATTTACAAACAAAAGAGGAGGGGAAGTGACGACGAGGTTATCGGTATATCCGAGAATAAGTTTTGAATGTTGATTTATCCGAGAAATGATACGAACTTTTCACATAAAAACACGCGTGACAGTGGAAGTAAATTGTAAAAACCTTTTGATTTTATGATGTTTTAAACGTGGCTCATATAGAATATTTATTTTTGTGGAAATATTTTATAGTTTAACCTCTACAAATTATAATTGACAGGTTCTTGTTTATTCAAGACTAACAGCCCGATTTGTTTTTTAAAATATATTAAAATAATATTTATTTCTAATATTAACATGGTTTAAAATAAATACAAAAATATGTTTTTTTTTTAAATTACAATCAAAGCTGTGTGCCAAAAGGTGATAAACACTGCCACGTTTCGAAGTCTTATTGGAGTTTTCTCGCAAATGTCAGAACATGATTTCAATTTTTTCACAATATCCTTCGCTGGATGATTTTTTTTTTTTTTTATGTGCAATTAAGGAGGTTAGGGGTAACTAGGACCATTACCCTATCAGGCCTTGCCGTGTTAGTTCATCCGTCAGAGGTGAACAGCGGTGCCAGCGCTGGTTCTTGAACAGCCGAGTATCGGGGGACCCCAAGACTGCAACCACCAGAAAAGGACCAGGGCAGTACATGTTTTATTTATGAATCATGAGCCATGGGCTTAGCCCTAACCTAGCACCTAGGTATGTGTCCTATTAGGGTCACCTAACAGCTAGGCATGGTTTCATCCGTGGTCGAGGTTAGAATTATTTAGACAAAAATGTAAAAAATAAAATAAAAATCAACAGCTTTGTTTTGCGGGGCCCACACGTGGGCTCCAAAAAGTCAATGCTGTAATGATTTTATTTTTCTGAACGAAACGAAACGATGGTGACGATTTGTCTCCATCTCTGGCATGGAATTCATGCCATGCGACGATTTGTCTCCATCTCTGGCATGGAATTCATGCCATGCTATCATCATCAATGTATACTGACAGGCATTTCTCATGGGATGCGGAGTAGCATGCGTGAGATCTACAAGAAATACTGAAATCTAAACGGAGAATATTTGTGCAAATAAGAATTATGGATCTTAATATTTGCTTAGCCCAATAGTACTAGCCCCCATGAGGGAAGATTCACTGGTCATCCTCAATCCCTGATCGCGTTTAAAAGAAGGGCAAAAAAACATGGGTTCCGGAGGAAATTTTTACCGTTTTCTAGGTGGTTGGCCACAGCCCAGTCGGCACCTTGCCGGCCGGAGATTAGCCAAATAGCTTCATCCGGTGGAATAAACGGTACAATATCTTCCAATGCTATGACCATGGACCCATACCTGGGCCTTTTCCACAATAACCATGTCCGAGGCCTCGGGGTCATCTCCTTTCGGTGCATCGAAGTAGGCCTCAAAGCCCATTTAGAATTGCTAACGTTATCCAAAATCAATGTGAAGAGGCTTACGCTTCGCCCAATTCTTTTTGCTGTTATTATCACTTTGTACCATGTCAGTGGTGGTTGTTTCCTTGCTACCACCAAGGACACTTGATTCCAATCAGCTGATCAGATGAAATCCGAAGATTCTAGATTCATATATTCTCCTTTTTTATAAAAAAAAAAACTATAATTTTAATATACTTTTTACAAAATTTAAGAAACCAAAAGGAACCCGAAGGGAAAATAAAATTAATATAAAGGAAGAACCGAAGCAAAATTTAAGGTCTCGAATTAACTCCCATATTTCTACAACACATGGTAGAGATTACGAATTCACCACAAAAATTTATAGCAATCGCATTCATATCAATTGCCTTGCAAACTCTTCCACCAAAAAATCCAACCCTTAAACGCTACAATAACAGGAAATTATGATTGAAACCATCTTTTAAGTTGTTTATTTGCCTGCTTTTTACCTTCAGGCTTGTCGGTGGCCTGCTTGGAGAATTTGGATTTGTATTGTTCGATCAGCATGTCAAGTTTATCAGCCACGTCCTGTCCTACAGGGTCTTTATTCTTTTTGGGCCTTTTTCTTTTCTCTGTACTTTTCCCGCCCTTGCTTTCTTCTGTTTGGTTAGGACGTTTCCTCTTTGTTAGCCCCAAATCTGCTTCCTTGAATGGCTTAATTATTTTCTCGCTATTTTCTGAATTTCTACCATCGGACTTGCTGCCTTCATCCTTTCGCTTGTGTTGGGAGCCTTTAGCCTTCTGTTTTCTGCTTTCTCTTTTGTCTTTTGCAGAAGTTTGCATGTCTTCAGCACCCGGATTGCTCTTCTGCTTTTTAGCAATCCCTTCTTCCAAGGACGTTCTATAGGAATCCTTATTTTTCACTTCATCCATTTTATTTGATTCCGAGTCTTTCACTGCTCTATTCTCAACTCTGGATTTCCGTTTTCTGGACATCTCCTTCTGGCCTGTAACGGCATTTGGAGTCCGTGCCTCCTCATTTCCCTGCGTATCTTGAAAATCTTTATGGGTTTCCTGCTGCTGCACTCGAAGCCTAGCTGTTCGTAGTTTCAAAGTTTGAACGTTATCGAGAGCAAATGAGACTATTGGGCGATATTCAGGACCAAAGGTTTCTGCATGGAGGAAAACATTGCATTTTCGTTAGGAATTGATTTTCTGGAAATACATTTACAATATATAATACCAAGACAGGTTAAGGAAATGTGTTACCAGGATTGTTATTAAGAACCCTCAGGGCCACCAGTGCATGCTGGTGCTCCGTAAACTCAACAAAAGCAACTCCACGTGAGTGGTCCTTTGTGACAACTTTCCCTTTCTTTATATTCTTTAAAAACTTCAGCTGCACCAGCAAAATGAAACCAAAGAAGTTATCTCAGGATACAAACATAGTTTTACATAGAGAAACGGAACAATCCAGGATGAATACAAGGAATTGTAGCTAACCTGTCGAATCACAGGGTTTTGCTTTGTAGCACGAGAGGTAACAGCATCAATGAATAGCTTCTTCAGTTGTTTTTCAGTCATTGACTTCGGTAGATTGTATACAACAAGCCTGGTCCTCGAAACATGAAAATTTGGAGATTTCAGTTTAGTCATCTTATCTTCCTGCAACCTGCAAAGCTCATAGAGCATTATGAGATGTGGGTAAGATGCTTTTACAAGAGCAACACAAAAATCAAGACAAATGTTGAAAAACATCATCATAATGTATCTGAAAGATACACCGTCTTTTTGGGGACAGGAATCAAAATTAAAAGACACTATCCATATATAAATTCTCATTTCCTAGGATGCTGTGTGAGTTGAGAGAGAACCATCAGTACCAACATAGTGAGAAACATATCCTGCCAGCCTCTTAAATACAAAGTACTAGATGACATGCATGCACCATACATTGGACAAAGTCAAGGAATAGTTGCTTCCATCGTCACACAAATAAGAGGGGAAGATAAAAAAAACAAAAGGGAAAGGAACTTACCTGTTCCTCTTAGCCATATCGCTAATGGAGACACCTTCAGCAGCTGGAGTTCCCTCCAGAATAAGGCCTTCCTGTTAAGCATTTGGGACCGGTAAAAAAAGGTCAAATCAGTATCAGAAAGAAATCATCATCACTTATGATATTAAGAATAAAACATGAAGAAGGTGTAATCAAAGTTTGGAGGGGGGTGATAGACGAACCTTTGCCAAGTAAAGATTGCGATGGTCCTGGTCCTCAATATTGTTCTTCTCTTTTTCCTTATCATGCGCTGATTTCTTATCCAAAGCCTTCAAGACTGTCAGTTGCCTACCTTTCAGAAAAATCCCCAGACCAGATGCAACATTAGCAGCCGAAACTGCGGCAGTAGCCCCGTCTGTTGTTTTAAACTTGAGAAAACCAGTCCCTCTAGGTCGCCTGCCACAAACAAAAGTAGGTTATACAAAATTGAGGTCAGGAATTAGGAATTGTAGAAACATATCACACTGTATATGAGTCCCTACTTGGTGACTTGATGAAGGACAGGGACAAAGGATAGCACTTCACCAAATGCGGAGAACCGTTGTTTCACTTCTCCACTTTCGACATCAAAAGGAAGATTGCTAATAAAAACAGTTCTCTGCAAATCATCTTCTCCATCTATGTGCTTAATATTTGATGGGTTGCTTTTGCCACTGGATAGAGGACTCCCTGATATATTTGATGGTTTACTTGGCACATCAAAAGTTTCAGCAGTGTTTGACTCCTCAACAACCTTGGGCAACCCACCATCATCCATATCAGACGAAGCAGAATCTTTAGAAGATGATGTGATCAAATTCCTGAGAACTTTTCTCGCAATGTCTGCTTCTTGTTCAAAATCAACTTCAGTTGGCATGTCTTCTTTTTCAGATAAATCCGAGTCAGGTGAAGTCACAACAACCCCATCATGCTGTTGTTTTTTTCCAATAACATTTGTATCATCGTCATCATCGTCATCATAATCTGAATCCTCACTGCTACTGTCCTTTTCATTCTGATGTCCTGTAGAAGCACTACAAAGCATCACTAAAACTTACAGACTTAATGTCAAAAGATGTCCAGGCCCTGTAAGAAAATGCAACACAGTTGAACATCCACTTACCATCTTCTGAAGCAGCAGACACATTAGCACCACTGCTATATATCTTTTTTGGAACAGCCCAGTCGACAGCTATGGGTCTTTTGCCAAACTTTTGCCCATTGAACTTCTGGATGGCCTGAAAAAGGAAAAAAGGAAAAATTCAAAATGCTAGAGAATCCCAAAGCCATATTTTAAAAGCAAGGCATGGTTAATGAGGAATACATTTTCTGCATCCTGCTTGCACGTGAACTTGACAAAAGCAAAACCCTTTGATAACCTACAGAAACACAAAACTCACATGAAAATACCAGGAGACAAAAAATCATTGACAAACAGGGATTATGGATAATGTATCTGCATACCCAGTTTCAGCATTGCGTGGAACAAACACATCCCAAACAAAGCCTGCTGTTTCAAACACGCCTTTAATCTCATTTGGTTTGGCCTGCATTAATGTTTTGTAAACTAGTTTAGAAATCAACCTCCTCCAGAAATATTGGTGAATGATAACAAATGAGCATAGAATAACCTGGAAAGGAAGATTTCTGATAATAAGTTTCCATTTCTGAGCCTTGGAACCCTGGCCAAAAAACACAGTTGAAGGGTAATTAGAAAGCTTTAACTATTATTTTCCTAAGCTAAAAGAATTTACAACTGTTTTGATTTATCTGAGCAGGATCTAGTCGAACTACACTAGACACGGACAACAAGGGATAGCAACTGGCAAACACATAAATTTGTTGACAGAAAGAGAAAATCTCGTAGCAGGCTCAATTGTAGAAATTTTAGGAGAGTAAACAAAAACCATCATTTCCATGTAGCAAGCAATTTGAAATTACCTCCCCCCCCAGCTGACGTGCCCAAACAATTCCACCATTTATTTCTTTTTGATGCAGCATTGCCACAGAAGAACGTGCTTCTTTGACACTTGTGAAAAGCACAGCTGAAGCACCTGATCTGCATCCATCTTGTTCAAGACCTGGAAATTTTTATGCAAAACAACCTTTTTTTATCATCAAACAGAGTAAACTAAAATCCCTCAGATTTCTGTACACATAAGTTGCAGTTTCCAAACCGGAAATAATCAAGTTGATGTCTCTATTTAAATAAGATAAAAACTCTAACTTCATAAGCTACAGGCAAATGAAAAAGCAAGATCGAGCAAAGCATTAGACCATAAAAGGTTTCAAAAGCATTAAACACCATGCAATAACTAGCAGATTCCCACTTCGCTGACATCGCAAATCATTCTTACTGTAATATCGTAACTGCTAATATAAATGTTACCATACTGCAAGCGTGTATACACAAATAAAGGCAACTTGTCAATTGTGTTTCCAAATTATCATCAAGAAGGCATCCTGTGTACAGGAAAACTTGTGTTGTGATATGATTACAGGTCATGTGCTGTACCAAAAACAAATGAGCATAGAAAATAAAATCCTGAAGATCAAAAATTTTAACTTGGTCATTTCCAAGTGGAAGCTGGAATGCATAGATTAGTGCTTGCTAGCAGAGTTTTCACATATAAATGACTTGCAGAACATTTACACTATAGATGAGATATGTACAAGCAAGCATGGAATTCAATCAAAGTTATCAACATCACATCTTACATTATCTTATCATGTTAAATTCTGAAAACTTCCTTAGCATCCATTTCCATGCCCCGCACCCCAAAAGACCAGTTATTCACAAAGAGCACTCTTACCATGTTTTTTCAGCTCTTCCTTGGGAAGGGGATAAGTTACAGAACACACATTGCCAGTCTCTTTGGCTCGCTGGTGAACATTTTCTGCCATGGCATCATTAAGAAGGCCACCGAATATCACAGTCCTGGCAATCCTTCATAGATCAAAAGAAAAAAAATAACTGTATAGTTTTCTGAAAAATAGAAAAAATACAGATATGCAATCATCAAATAATAATTCCTTATATATGAATTCATGTATTTAGTTATAATGGTAGTTCAGGTGACTAAGATTTATTTATTTTTAAGGGATGGGATTTCTTTTATTTATGGTTATGTTTAGTATCTAAGGGCTACTATTCCACTAATAACAAACTTTATTGATATTTTGGGGATTTTATAGCTCTCTTTCTTTTCTGGTTGTTCAGTTCAGACAACCAGCCTTTCAGCTTCGTTTGCTAGCCTTTGCCTTTTCTTCCTACATCAGGGCTGTAAATTCAAAGCCGTAATTACCTCAACTTCAAATCTATACCTCAAGAACCAGACACTGAATAATCTATTTCAACATTTCTAATTCAGCAATGAATCTTGTCTCACCATTCTACTGAATACAGGGATATAGTTTCTGATCAATACAATCCTACAAAAAGCCATTACAGTAGGGAATCAAGCACAAACAACAGCAATGCCAAGCTACTAATGGAGATCGGATATTGTTTTTGGGCACCATGATGCTTGAGCCCTCTAACAGAAATGATTAATAGTAAAGCTCTGCAGTGAGTGTCAGCTGATAGTTAATAACTAATACTTTAATGTAAAACCAAACAATATGAAAAAATTCAGTCGCGTCAAGAAAACTATCTGACTTGATTTTGGATGCTTTTGCTTCTGCAAAATGATTCTAGTCTAGGTATTTATGAAAAATTTAACAGCAGATACACCCAAAGAGAATTAGAAATAATTGAAGAGAAATATCCATAATATAACCAAAGAAAATAAAGTACCTCTGTTTTTCAGAACAATTCTCTTTATCAGTTAGATCGGTGACAAGTTTTGCTGATTTTCTTGGCTCTCGAGGCTTCCCTGCATTTGTATTCAAAATATAGAACTCACGCAGAATGTCAAATCTGAAACAGGAACATTTAACTTAACATGCATGGGAAAATGTACCATAATTCCCAACCTGATTCCGGCACATTCAGAACATGCTTTTCTGGCTTAGAGGCAACACCTCCATTCTCATCCATGGCCTTCGTTGCATCATCTAAGTAAGCAACAAGCGGGCAATTGTTTCTATACATTATTTTCTAGCTTGATTATAACAGCAGAACAAGATAAATTTAAGTGTCTAAAACCAACAATAAATGATATTAACCTTGAACTTGAGCTGCCTTTGCCCGACGCTGTTGCAATGATGCACGGTGCATTGCTTGTTTAATTGCAATTTTCCGGCCTCCAACAGACGAGCCATTCTTAACCTCAATAGCTCGGTTAGCATCATCTTTAAGCGCACTAAAAAAGAATCCAATCAATAACAGCAGCGGAAGCAGCAAAAAAAATTAAAGAAAATAACAACAAAATCGACTAATGATAAAATTGATCTCGGTTAATAATCCATCAGTATAACCTACAATTGAACGAAACCAAATCCACGGTGCTCAGCCGACCCTGAGAAATAAAAATCAATTAATAATCGAAGAGTTCAATAATAACTACAAATTACCAGCAAAAAAATCAGAGATTATATATATAAAAGTAGAAGTGCAGCAACTCTGATTTTCATACCTTTTTGCGCAACCATAAAGCAGCGCCTGATTGGACCGACATCGCTGAAAGTCTCTTCAAGCTGTTAAAATAAATAACCCATCAAGCAGCAAGATTATTAAGAGTAGAAGCAAAGGCTTCAGTGGCACTTGAAGTTAAAATTAGCACCTGAGAGTTGGTGAAAGAGTAAGGTAGGTTAGAGACGAAGAGAGTGTTAGAGCTGTGCTCGGGAGCGGAGCCACTTTCATTCATCTTCTTCTTCTTTCCCATTTTGCTGTGCTTGTGTGTGTGGCGATGGGAACCGTGAAGTGGTATAGTTGAACCTAAATCCTCCCCGAAACCTCGACGGCGTTAAATTAACCAGTGTGGGGATCTGGGTTTTTGGGCTGATCTAGGGCCGGATATTAAGTGTTTTTGGGCTGATCTAGGGCCGGATATTAAGTGTTTATGGGCTTGGCTGGGTTAGGTCTTTTAAATTAAATAGTCCAAAGGTTATACTTTTTGCCTTTTTTATAATTAATCTCTCTTCAAACGAAGAAAGATTATTATTTTAAGGTAGTTTTCAGTATGTTGGATGAAGAAGAACAATACAGCATAAATTTTTTAACGAAAGTGTTATTTGGGTAGCATAAAAAGATTATTAGAGTGGAGAAATTCTTGTCAAACTAGAGGTACGTGTTTAATTATTTGCATAAAAATCAATATTTTGGTTTTTTATGTTTTGGTGAAGAATACAACTATTAAAATACTCTCTCACGAGATAAAAATAAATAGACAACTAGTTTGGGGACATAATGGTATTTTAATACAAAGTTTTTTTTTTTTGTTATTATCTCTAGTTCTTAGGGTGTTTAAGAGTTCCATATTTGTTTATTATTTTTTTTTGCTTAACCATAGATGTGTCGGCTAAACGCGCATGTTTTTGCTTTCCTGAAATACCTTACAGGCGGCGGGTGAGGTGTTCAAAGGTTGAGAAAATACCTGATCACCGTGTCTCTTATTGCGTGGTCATGTCTTCTTTCAGACAATGAGGCGTGTATTGGCAAACAATGGGTGGATGATTGTCGGTAGCTGATTTTTTTTTTTATCCATTTTCTCTCTTTTACAAAAAATATATATATATATAATTCGGTAGATGGTTCGGGGTTTTAACCACTAGCTTACCATTTAATTGAAATGCTATTTTGAAAAGCATGGCTTCATCCAATTGAAAAGGGGAAAAAAACAAGGTGCCAATCAACTCTTTTCCACCAAGTAAATTTAGCTTATTTGCAGCCAGGTGTAGTTGGCGATTAATAAAGTCCTTGCTCTATTTCTTTTGCTGCGATGCCAAATGTTTACCCCTTCTGTTGTCTAGCCTATGCCCATGACCTTCTTGAGATGGAAGTAAATAATGACTAAAATGGAAATTGGTAGATCATGATGGTTTAACCGGTTCATCAGGTTTCATTCAAAACATTTTTTCTCAAACCTGGAAATTGCAGCCTACTTCATGTGTGTGGTTGTCTATTTTGTTTGCTAGTATTGGAGCCGTAGCTAATTTATAATGCATGAAGCTTTAATTCTATCCCATTAACCATTTTCCATATTCTACAGTTGAATTATGAGCACTGTATTATTTATAGTTTGCTGTGCCAAAATCCTGGATGGTTGCCATAAAAATTGCATGAGTTGTGGCTTTCTGGGTTTTCCTGGGGCATCCAAGAGATGCACAAAAAGGCATCATTGGTCCTCTAAGATGCTGTTAGAAACATTTTTACTGTTGTGGTATTATGAGCTGGTAATAAAATAATGGAGCTCTCTGAAAAAATATTTAAGCAGAACTTTTTCCTTGGAATGACATTGGTTTTGGATTTGGTCTTATGTTCGCCTATGATCCATGTCTTCTCTTCTATACCGCATCAGGAAAGGTCCTCGCAATGCGTTTTCGCTATATTATTTACACTTTCAAACTCTGCCCATGAACATGTTCGGTGACTAAGCTTTAATTCCATCCCACCAACCGTTCTGGTATTTCTCATCTG
The DNA here is from genome assembly GCA_015731905.1 of Salix dunnii. Classification (NCBI taxonomy): domain Eukaryota; kingdom Viridiplantae; phylum Streptophyta; class Magnoliopsida; order Malpighiales; family Salicaceae; genus Salix; species Salix dunnii. The sequence goes on along the minus strand of CM027667.1, from coordinate 8,237,941 downwards.
AAATGTGATATTAGCTTACTTTCGTTATTAGAATTCTCCCACGCATTTTATCATCAATATTTCCATGTTAATACACAGGAGACTGCCCAAGAACCAGATTAGAATCTTACTGAAATCTGTGGAAAGTGGAAAAACTGTGTCCTGCTGCACGATGATTTACAGTAGATCTTATGTTTTTCATATGGAAAAATCATGTCGTAGTTTGCATGGAATATGGTATAATATTGTTTTTGTCGACAACGTAGATCTGTTCAGATTAAAGACTTTGTAGAAGGCATATACATAATTGCTACATTACATGGAGTCAAGTTGGATGGCAGCTTAAGATAAAACTTTTCAGTTGCTTACTATATGCCTGTGTTTACTATTTTTGCTCTGCTTGTCTTCATCTAGATCTCTCCTTCAAAAAGTCGTGCAAAGACAACAGTCATAGAACTTTAAAACAAGAAATTTGCCAACAGCTAGCTTGTTCTTCAGCTACCATACTAGCTACTCACAAGGAGAACATATCAGCACTAGCAACCTAGGAATGGGTGATCTACAGTGTCATGTGAACTCATGGGGAAAGCAAAAATCAGTCTTATTTTGTGCTTTCTGCTGACACATCCTCAAGTTAAATGTGAAATTAAGATATGAAACAGCAGTAAGTGAGAATCTTCATCTTGCTCTCTCGCATTTAAACAGATTCGTTTGTGCCCGTAGCGCAGCGCAGCAACCCACCTAGTCAGTAGTAAAAATAAAAATTATTTGTAGGACAGCCTGCCCTGGAGTAGTGAATTGGACTTGAAAAAATGAGAGCATTATTGGTTAGTTAAAGCATGGTTGTTAACCCCGTGCGGGTTGACCTAGGACTGAGAGCTCATTCCAGATTGGATTTCTAGTTAAATCAGATGAGATAATTATCTGGTCAAACCTGATTGATTTAATCATATGTTCACAGGACTAAATTGAATCGGGTCAGCACAAAACTTAAAAATAAAGTAACATTGTTTCAATATGTGAATTAGCATGGTAACACAAGACTCGGGTTGGCAAACCTGTGCATGCATAGCGTAAATCCATTTCTTACACCAGATTACCACCTACCATCCGGTACTAGAGAATTTATATTCACGGCACGGATTCATTTTTCTTGCACCATGGCAGAGATCTCTAATATTACCGTGCCCACAAAATTCAGAGATGGCGGCAAAGATGTGGGTTTTCTATCATTTGGTACATAAAAAAGGACTGGCTGCATTAATGGAAAAATATTCAAGGAGCTTGTACCTAACCTTGGACTGGTTGTCACTGATGACCTCTATTTATTTTATAAAGCAGGAGAAAGCTGAACTATTTTCGAATGAAATCTTGCCATTTTTCCTGGCAAGAAATCGCTTGCTTGATGAATAAATATACAGCTTTTACTGTGATATATTGTTGTTTCACTGCTTACAAGGACAATATTGGATGGTTTTAATTGTACTGAATGGAAATCACGTTTTACATCGCGCTTTGCCACAGCATGGCTGTGCGTTTCTATATTTTTATAGCAAATGTAAAATAAAATCGAAGAACAAAATTGAATGTAAAACTGTTCAATTAAAAAAATGACCAGTATTTTTTATTGGCGTACAAGATCTGTGACGGGAGTCCGTGCATGGGATCGGAGAGGTGGGGTACAGTACCATCTTCATGGCTTTTGTGATTAACTGACCAGTACCGACAAGACTTGAATTTGCCCATAGATATTACAAGGGTGGGGACTGGGGAGGATTTTAAGACCAGAAACCAAACAGTGATCAGTAAAGTGGCGTGGCGTGCTAAACCACAACCAAGCTGCAACTGGCACCATCTTGCAATAAATTGAAGGGAAGATTTCTCGACATTGTACATTAAATTCATTCGTGCCATTATTGAAACCATGTGGTGTGATGCCCACGTAACCCTACAATTCAAAACACCAGGGTGGTTCTTCCATTCCATCCTGAATTTACTCTCTTCTTCTTTTATCTATAGGGAAGCGGAGAGCAACAAAAAACTGTCACCAACTTTTGAGTTTGCTGGTTTAAAATATTAAATTCTCACACGAGATCTTAGGGTATAACATTGCTCAAAAAAAGTATAAAATTTATGTTAAATTGAACACTTGACGATTTAATATTAGATTTCAGATTCTCGTGACAGAACAGAGAGAGGAGATCGTGTCCATTAATGATCAAAACCTTTTTAGCTAAATGACTAAGCAAGCTGTTTTAACACCATTCCGCTAGCTGGATGACAGATTTCCAAGTCCGAGGAACATTATTTTCTTGGAAAAATGAATTTAGTACGGGAATTAAGAGGGTGTCCCCAGATTATGCAATTACCTGTCAGTAAGTTGATGCAGTCCATGGACTCGAAAAACAGTTAATCACGCAAATTAGCTTCAATTAAAAGCAACTTCTGTGAGCCCTACAGTGAGCCCTTTATGGTGCCAGTACACTCGACGCCCGCATGGTTCTCGAGAGCTTCATATACGTGGCCTCATGGTATCCATAAATAGGTCAAACAAATTTTGAATGATGTAGCTTCCCACGTGGCAGAAATAGATAAGAACTCGAGAACACATGAACAATGGCTTCTGGCTCTTTCTGTTCTGGGTGAAAAGCAAAACCAATAGGGTGAAAAGCAGCCGTGCCCGAAAAAAGAGGGTTAGGTTAAAAGAATGAAGCATTTCTCTCATCATTACAGCAACAAAACAAAAGTGTCCTCCATGGAACCAAGAAACGAGAAGCCTCCGAGACTTTGCAAGCACGGTGGAGCCCACAGGGCATGATGCAGGTGGGACCCCGTGCCATGTCATCCCTGACTTTACCAAGCAATGGAACTATATTAATATTAAAAAAATATATATTATCTTCTTGAAAACAATATCTATCGAGTAAGCAATCCCTTGCGCTCCTTTGGAATCTGTTCTTTGTGGTTTTATCGTAAAGTTAGCATGGGACCCGCGTTCCATGCCAAGAAGATAATTAAAAAAAATCAAGGAAGGGAACTGCCAAGAAGAGCCAAGTGTGAACTTCACTAACCAACCCACCTATAATTCACAAGCCGTGTAATCCAATCCGCCACGTGTCGAATCATTAAAAGATAATCCACTTGAGTTTCTGCCTGATCTTCAACAGGATAGAGCAAACAAATCTTAACCCCTTAATTAATTAGTTGCAGTGGCTGCATTATACCGACTAATCTGCATATAAGTTAAATTACAGCTAGAGAATTTTTGTTTACCTGATATTTTATTTTTGAATTAGTTGAAGATATGAATTTCTAAAAAGCTTATAAAATTAATTTCTCTAGGAAGGTAGATTGTGTTTCTGGTTCGTGACGGGCCTACGAGCCGGCCGGGACTTTGCATGGTGGTGCCATGGGGTCTTGGATTGGAGTTCAGCCAGCATGCATCCAAGAATGTATTTTAGAAGCTTGTGATGACTTGCGATGGCATGTGGTTATTGATCTTGACACTCCTCGTCAATTACTAGAATTTCATTTTCATCATGGCTTTGCTGTGCCAAAGCGAGGCTGGGAAAAAAAAAACAACGCACGGATATATTTTTATTTTTTTATCCATTTTCCCATCATGATACATGTCATTAATATAATATGTTTTATATTGTGTTTCATAAATATTTAAAAAAAATAAAATATTTATTTTTTATTTTAAATTTATTTTTTATATATTTTTAAATCATTTTCATGTATTAATATTTACAATGATTTTTATAAAATAAAAATAATATTATTTTAGTCAATTTTTTAATAAAAAATAATTTCAAACTAACGGACAACAACTAAAAATCAAGCTCATTTTTTTTTGTGTGTGAAGGGGTGGGTCGTTCTCATTCACGCCTGAAATGCTACTCCACTAGTTTGTTCGCCGTGCACTGCAATGGTCTAATCATATTTTTTAAAAAAAATATATAAAAAGAATTTTAAAAACATGGAAAGTCTTAAAGACATTATTGTCGAATCAGGTCAAATTGTATTAATTAAAACTATGATGAGAGTTAAATTTAATTCCAACTATTTATTAAAACTATACGAGAAAAAAATTAAATCATAATAAAATCAAATTTAATTAAAAAAACACTTTATAAAACCCATAAATCAGGGGTAACTTGAATTACCCTACAAACTCACAAATTAACACTGCAGAGACATAATAAATAAATTTAAAGTTTAATTTACAATTATTTTAATATTAAAAGATAAAATAAACAAAAAGAAATTTGAATAATAATATAATACTATAAATTACTATTATAATCTACAGCACAGCCAATAAAATGCTGAACCAACATCAATACCCCGTACCCCAGTTTAGAAATTACCTTTAAACTACAGTGTAATGTTAATTATTTTTTAAAAATATTTTATATCAAAATAACTAATTAAAACAATAACTATATATATCTATCTATATATATATATAATTAAAAATAATGAAGGACGTGTATAGGTTAAAAAAACAACCTGACTTACCTAAATCCAGTAACTGAACTAATTTAAAAAAAGACAGTTTCTGTGCTCCGTACTCGCGATACCAGGTGATATATGTTCCAAAGTCTCCAACGGCATTGGTGTATTTAATTATTTTATAATGTTGTTTTTTTATAATTATTTTTCAATTGCTTTTTAAACAGGTCTCTTGTTTGTTTGAAATTATTTTATATTGAAAAAAATATTAAACAATATATTTTATTAATTTTTAAGAATTATTTTCACATAAGCATAACAAAATAATAGATTTTTTTTGCGTTATTTTGTAAGAAAAGGTTTAAAATGGTTGAGAAGTCAAATTTAAGAAAACGTTGACTAGCAACAGTAACTTCTCCGATAGCTTGTATTCAAAATAAAACTTGTAATTAATAGATGAAAGGACCTGTCTATTTGAACCTTCCATAGTCGAACAGTGCGAAGGATTTTTCTTTTCTTAGAATAATCTTTTGTTCAGACCGGGCTCCCATGAATCTCAACAGAAAGGACAAGCAATTTAAAAATACCAGTAACTTGAGAAATATAAAGGTACGATGACACGAGTTCTTAAATGCAAAATGGGCCGCGACTGAGCTGTCAAAAGGGGTGTTTGGGAGGGCGATTGCGGTAGTTTTTGAAAATGTTTTTTTATACCGAAATATATTAAAATGATATTTTTTTTATTTTTTAAAAATCATTTTTGATATCAGCATATTAAAATATCTAAAAATACTAAAAAATTTTAATTTAAAATATAATTTTTTTTTTTTTGGCTAAACGGCGTTTTTGCCGCTTAGCCAAACGGGGTCAAAGTGACATTACCCACCTCATACTCGTAAAAACTGCTGAGGTGTTAATAAATGTGTTTCGATTTTTTGAAAAATTATTATTATTTATTTTCTTAGTATTAAAAATATTTTTTTAAAAAATAAAAATATTATTTTTAAATGAAAAATACTTTTAAAAATATTGCATGTGATTTTAAAATATATTTTTTAAGTAAAGATATTATTTTTATTTTACTTCGTTAATGTGAATAATAAAAAAAATAATTTATTTTTTAATAAGTTCCCCGCACCATATTTCCAAAAATATAAAATTAATGGCTCGAACCTTCAAAACTCGAATTAATATTTTAAGATTTTTGAAAATAATAATTCCAGCAATTCAGTTAAGGTGAGGTTTCGTGACAGAGAAGCTTTCAATCGAACGTGTGATACTGATTCACGGCTCCTGATCGCTTCATTCAACCAATCAAAACCCTCCTTTTTTTTAACGTTAGATTTCTCTTGCACTTTCTTTCACGAATCCCAAGTACCGCCATCTCTTCCTGCAAACGTCTTCAATAAGCCTTTATCCCACGTCATAGACTCTTCTGTTCCTCTGTTGCTAGGCAGCAGCAACCTTTTACGGTTTTACCCCCCCTTTTTTTTAAATTTATGTTTCATTTCCAGGTTCGGTCCTGGGATTTTTTGTTTATTACCAGACCGCCTCCTCTTCCTTTGGATTCGAGCTAGCGAAGAAGCGCGACCGAGAGATTTTAGGTTGTTGGCAACTGGAGAGATTTGCAAGTCATAATTATTGCACCTGTTTTATCTTTTAAGCTAATCAATCAGGTATACGATAAGGTTGTTTTTTAAATATATTAAAATTATTATTTTTTAAAATATTAAAAAATATAAAAACAATATTTTTTAATAACACTTTTTGAAAGGTTCCAAACAGTCTCTGTTAGACTTATCGTTTTAATATATATATCAAAAACTATATTTTCAAATAGTCACGTAATTAGTAGAAAGAGCATGTGAAAAAGATTTTATTTTCCTTTGAAAAATTAATATTGTGAAATAGACCTAACTGCTGCTCGATAAGCATCTAATTAATTAATAACAATAACTATATGACAGGGGCCATATAATTTAGGTCACACGCTATTGAGGCATGAAGCATTAAATATTTTTTTCAATAAATTGCAACTTGTAAAAGGGTCCACGAAAAAAAAGTCTTCTGAATTGCTTGACCATACAGATCATAGGACCCATCATCACCGTCTCCTTTGTATAAATTTTATGGTCCACTGGCCAGAGAGTAGGGAATGGTCAATGCTCTATGGCGCCAGGAAAACGAAAAGATAAAAGGGATCTCGGCACCTTTTCCATGAAAATACAACCACAGACACGTACATTTATTTATTTACGTGTTTTAAATAAAATATTTATTTTAAAATTAATTTTATTTTGATATCTTTAATTTATTTTAATATCCTAATATTTTAAAAAATGTATAATTTCAATATATTTTCAAAATTTAGTGATTCTTTGTGACTTGTGAGTGGTTGAAATTGTTTTTTGTTTGAAAATGTATTAAACTATTTTTGATATTAATATATGAAAATAATTTAAAAACTATACAAAAAATATTTAAAATAAAAAATTATGTTAAAAATATGGTGCCAAGACATTACCTTCATCATCTTGAATGATAATTTATATTTTTTACCCTAGGAGATGTCCATACCCCGGGCAGAGTCTTTATTAATCATTTAATTTTGTTGATTAAACAAATTTAAAAGTATTTAAATGTAGAGATTTAAATGTTTTTACCAGTCTTTTATTTTTAATACAAGAGTATTGATTGATGTTTTTTTTTGAAAATAATTTTTTTAAAAAATATATTAAAATAATATTTTTTATTTTTTAAAATAACAAGTAATAATAACTCATGCACAATTACAAGGAAAAATCCATGGATAATCATCGTATTTGGGTGCAGAGATTCTTTCGAGGCCTCGCCGTAGACGAGCCATGTCCTGTTCCCTGCTCCCACGAGATAAGCTATTATTGGTTGCTCGACATAACCGAAGAGACAGAACTATAATTCGCCGGACATGATTTAAACCCCTGTCCATGATTTACGTTATTGTACTTTTCTATTTATTTTTAAAAGTGTTTTTAATTTTAAAAAATTAAATTGATTTTTAGTTTTTATACAATAATATAAAATATTTTTTGACGTTTTCATATCCTAATATAAAAAATATTCTTTAAATAAATTATTTTATTGTATTATAAACAAAAAAATATTTTAAAAAATAATATATATTTTAAAGATAGATCCCTCTCGTGGAGGAAAGATCACGAACGGGGTTGCAAAAAATCCTTTAAATTGAAAGAACTAACCGGTAATTAATCACAAATCATCATTTTTTAATTATCATTTTTTGCAGTCCTTAATTAAATTATCATGGCAAATAATAGAAAAACACAAAGTGCAGGGTAAGAAGTAGAATAGAAGAAAAAACAGGGTCCAATACAGAATTTCCAATATTGGCTAGAACAAAAGGACAAAGATAGTGATATGGGCACCTAATGGTGCTCCTCTCAAATTTAAAACCTAAAATAAATAAAATATAGAATAGAATAAAAACCGACGAAGAAAAAGAAAGAATATGTTTGTATGGTGGACATTGCAGTATAACCAGACCTGCCATGCTCAAGGATGAGAGAGACAGCCAGCTTGAAAGCTGTTAGAGAGAGAAAGTAGCTACAAGGAGGGAAATGGTCGTGGTGTTTATTTGAAGGGGTTTAACAGAGGGTTTTAGGTCTACCAACTGGTTGTTAGAGATTGAACTCCTTAACCAAACCCTCAATCTTCAACAGCAAAACAAAGAGCCCTCAAGAATTTACAAAAGCAACATCACCCACAACAAGAACAAGAAGTCAAGCACCAACTACTACTAATTCTTGTACAACTGAATTATCAAGCGATGAAAGAACCCTAAAGCTAAAGCTTTTTTGTTCTCTCTCTCTCACTGAGGAGAAGTATTTCAAGAAACTAGAAAAAGATACACACCAAAAAAGTTATCATTTTTTCTGAGACAGGCAGAGAGATGCTCACGTGGGGTTTTACTGGAATGATTGGTAGAAAGCATATATGATGAGAGAAAAAAGATAGAAAAAAGAGAGAAAATTCGTTGATGTCTCCGCTTTCAATTGTTATTATCACTTTCTTTCTAGAGGGAAAATAAAAGGAAAAAAAGTTGAAGCTTTTCTTCTCTTGGTAAGTATGTGTGTGTATTATGCGTACATACAAAGGATTATGTAATGGAAAGTGAAGGGCTGTGTTGTTTTTTTGTTGTATTGGGATCATCAGATTTGTGTATCAGCAGATCAAGCTGTCTTTGAGATTCTGTTCCCTAAAACACCCACGAGTCTTACTGGTTTCCAGGTAATTTTTTATTGCTTCATTGATTTCCTAGTATTTTTTATCTCCTTTTGTTCTTAATCTTTACCAGTATTTTATTATTACTTCTCTTTCATGTGTGTCCTTGTCTTCAATCTCTTTTTTTGCTGGAGATAGAGGAGATAATGATGGTGGTGATTGTAGTTCGTGGGCTTTTTTTCATTAAAAAATATTGGATATTTATTGGGATTTCCTGTGATGGTTTTGTCTTGCTTCCTACTTTGGACCTTGTCTCTCTTTCTTGCTTGCTTGATGAGCATCGTAGCTATTGTTTTTAAATAACTCTCTTAGGGTTTATTTAAATGGAAGTAACCTCTGAAAAATTCCTGGTTTTGTTCTTCTAATCCTGTTCTGAAGGGGAATTTTTAGATTTAGGTTATGGATTTTTTTGCTGTTGCTTTAGTACTTCCACATAGATTGGTTAAAAAAAACCTTCTCTTTTTTTAATCATTCCGGCACTGGAAATCACTAAATGCTAATGTTACATCAACATTTTTATCTCTTTGAAACTGTCAAACCACTTAAATAGCCTTGTTTTTTTTTTTTTTTTGCATACAAGTATCTTTTCATGTTTGATGCTTCTGTTCGTCGAGTCCAAATTACCTGTATTGTTCATCGTTGATTATTCTTTTCCGTGGTTTATTTCTTTTCCTTAATAATTTTTTTGAGCTTATGCTTGCTTAAGTATGGGTGTGAGATTTAAATATATGAACACAGAATTTCGAGTTGCAACTCCAATATTGAGAGTAATCGAGCACCCTCTAGGTAATAAAGTATGAGTTGATGGTAATGGAAGTTCTTTCTATGTTCATTTCAGTTCCCTGAGCGGTATGCGATTGGGCTTGCATAACCTGGCAGGAAAGTCTCAAGTTAAGTACAATGGCTACCTATTACACTAGTTCGAATAATCAAAGAGACTCTGCTGCAATGGTATATCTGCCTGGTTCATATCCAGAAGCACCAGTTCTTCCTGGCAATATGATGATGTACATGAATTCTGGATCATACCCCGATAATTTGGCTGGGAATCCTCACCAACAAAACAACTGCATTGAATTTCAGTCTGTGGAGAATTCTGGTTCAACCCCACAACAACAAGAAATCCTGTCAAATCTGGGTGGATCACAAATAGGGGAGCATGATTTTGGTGCATGGAGGGATGGTAGAAATGAGATGCTAGTTATGCATTCAATGAGTGGTGCTTCAAGCATTCTTCATGGTGCACAGAGTTTGCAAGGCCAGGGTTTATCTCTGAGTCTTGGCACCCAAATCCCATCTGGAATGCAAATGCCTTCCATTCCCTACCGGAATACCAATTCTGGACTCACTTCATTCTTGACTCCTAATTCTTCCATTTCAGGGGAGGGTGGTGGCAGGAATGGCTCATCCAGAGATGAGCAGTCGAGAAATATTGAATATTTGATGCCTGGTTTTTCTGGAGGCAATCACGATGTGAATAAAGGTGATCTATCTCTCTATGGAATGAATAACATTGGAAGAACGATTCCCAATCCCAAGTACCTGAAGGCAGCACAACAACTACTTGATGAAGTTGTCAATGTTCGAAAAGCTATGAAGCAGCCTGATAAAGAGAAAAACCAGACCATGAATGAATATGGACTGAACAGTGCAAAAGCGGGTGATAGTAGATCAAAGAATGGGGCTCCAAACCCTCAAGAATCCACCGACTCTCCAAGTGAGCTTTCGCATGCTGAAAGACAAGAATTGCAGAACAAGATGACAAAACTTTTATCCATGCTAGATGAGGTACAAATATTTTTGTTTCCCTTAGCCTTGTCTTGAATCAGTCATTTTTTTCCTTCTATTTGTCCAGGACCTTGACTAATCACTTTGATTTTTATGGCAATGCTTATCCTCATCTTTCTTTACAATCATATATCTATTTGTGTCAACTAGCTTGGGGACCTTGTTTGGCTATACAATCTGTTATTTGCTAATGTGAGGAAGGGGAACTGCTGGTTACTGAAGCAATGATTCTGTGGTTGTCTCTGGAATTCCTAGGAATAGTAGTACAATACTTCTCTGGTTTGATAGTAAGGAGTATTCACTCTGGAACAGTCTTTGCTTTGATTATTGTGGGTTCCATTCAGATGTGTGGATTTATTTCGTGGTCCATGCCACAGTATAATCTTCAATGTGTCGATGAGCAGACATTCAGGAAAATCAGTGTTGTAACTTTTGCACCTTGCTATTGTGGATGCACCTTAAGTAGAGATGGTAAGAGGTTTTGCTGAGCTTCAGAACTGATGTTTCTGAAGAGCCTTGGCATTAATTATCTTATGGTGATGATTATTGTTCACAATATTTTATCACATTACATTCAAATCTGCACTAATGCCTTATGTTTGACATAAAATCTTCCACATCTTCCAAGAACTTTGGGACTGATGAATGTCTGGAAGACATTACTATTCTTTACATTTTAGTTAGCAATTAAGAGAACCATATTGGGTAGGGGGATCCTGACCTTATATGCTGCCAAACCATGCTTACCTAACTGTGCTTTTCTACACTGTATGCAATCATATCATCACCTTAGGAAGTTGTTGCATTGGAGATGTCAAGCTAGAATCTAATTTTACAGATTGCCCTTGAATTGTTGTGCGATAGTCTTGGAAGTATCCATTCATGTTGTATCTTTTTTACTCATCTTTATGTTGTTGTTATTTTATGGTAGCAAGTTCAAGCATTGGGATCAGTCACTTCATTTAACTGAACTCATGAGACACTGGTGGCACATGCATGGAAATGACTTCATTGTCAATCTATCTGATTAAATTGGAAACCCTGCCTTTGATTGTATGCAAATGATTAAACCACCTTCCCTTTCCATCTAATGATGATTTCTATTGTCACAGGTTGATAGACGATACAAACAATATTACCATCAGATGCAAATTGTGGTGTCTTCATTTGATGTGATAGCAGGATGTGGAGCAGCTAAACCATACATAGCACTCGCCCTCCAGACTATTTCACGACACTTTCGGTGCTTGCGTGATGCAATAACTGGCCAAATTCGGGCAGCCCGTAATAACCTCGGGGAACAAGAAACTTCAGAAAACAGTAAAGGAGTTGGAATATCACGACTTCGGTATGTGGACCAGCAGCTTAGGCAACAGAGGGCTCTCCAGCAGCTTGGTATGATGAAACAACATGCGTGGAGGCCACAGAGGGGTCTGCCTGAAAGTTCTGTTTCAATTCTTCGTGCTTGGCTGTTTGAGCATTTTCTTCATCCGTAAATCCTCTCACAATTGTATTTTCTGTTTTTTCATGGATTCACACCTTTGCTGTTTTTGTAAAGAACCTTGCTGATTCAGTTAATTGTCTTTTTATTGTTCACCAGTTATCCAAAGGATTCTGATAAGATCATGCTGGCAAGGCAGACAGGCTTGACTAGAAGTCAGGTAAAAACCATCAAAAACTTGTTTTTAGTCTAGCGAAGAGGCAGGCTGGAGAGTCTTCATCATAAGAGCTGAAATACAGTATCTGTAATAAACAAACTAGAGTGAAAATAGATGTTGTCCTTCTGGCAGCGCTTTGGATTCTGCATTTGAAGTGTCACTTAAACGTAATAAAGGATCTGGGTGGAAATTGGGTGATTTGAGTAGGAGTACTTAATGTGGATGAAAAACAGCATATACTCATATTTGAAGTGTCACTTAAACACAATAAAGCAATTACTGTTGTCTCTGTTAGAAAAGATATGGACCAATTTTGCATGCATGCATAATGGGGGGACTTAAAGCACAGCAGTCTGGTGGGGAAGATTTTGAGTTGCCAACAAAATTGTTGTGGGATTATTCCTCTTAATGCTTCTCTTTCCAATATGAGCTATATCTCTATAGTTGTTAATTAGTGCCTTTGCTATCAGAGTTGGTGAATTCACTAAAACCTGGATTTAAAACTTCTTGTGGGCCAACCCTCGCCTCCAATCAATATTTGTTACGCATTTCTTGACAATGTCATGATAAGACCAAGCATATCTTAATACTTTGTTACCCTTCTCAGGTATCAAATTGGTTCATTAATGCACGAGTGCGACTCTGGAAGCCCATGGTTGAAGAGATGTACAAAGAAGAGCTTGGTGATGCAGAGATGGACTCTAATTCATCTTCTGAAAATGCAGCCAAAGCAACAAAAGGTGATGGAACCTCTGAAGAAAAGGGGGAAGAATTCCAACAAAGTGTTAGTTCCACTGCCAATGGAAGATGCAGTGTAGGACAATTGATGGATTCCAAGCCTGACCATGTTCCTGAGGTAGAAATGGCAGGATCAACTGGGAGAAACAACTTCCATAATGGCATTCGGGGTGAGACTTTTACCAATTATGGATTACTAAAGTTGAGGGAGGACCAAAGGCCTAGCATGGAGGACTGTAGTCTCTTCTCCGATGCCATGGCTCACTCTGAGGGTGGTGGTGATAGGTTTGTGGCAGCTGCTGCTGCTGCTTACCAAATGCCAGAGGTGGGGAGGTTTGGAAATGGAAGTGGGGTATCTCTTACATTAGGATTGCAGCACTGCGAGGGTGGTAGCCTTCCAATGTCGGGGACAGCACATCATGGTTTTGTTTCCATTAGAGGGGATGATGATATCTACAATGCAACATCTTCGGTGGGGGCTGAGCCCACAGATTTTGAATGCATAAATCCAGGGAACAGGCAACACAGATTCGGCTCATCCCATGTATTTCATGATTTCGTTGCATGAAACAATTGATCGAGGATTTACACGGGAATTTGAATTTACTTGTGAAACAGTAGCAGCTAAACTTTTGTTGTTCCAGTAGGAACATTCATCTCACTTTCATATGGTGAAAGGTTGTGTATAAAACAGAGTTGTTGTAGAATATCAAAAGAATTGGTTGGCAGGTTAGCATATTGTAAAGATATATATTTTTTTTGTCTAATTTGTGGAAGGAAAGTGTATAATTAGTGACAGCTTTGTTATTGGGAAAGAAAGTTCTGGTTTGAAATAAAGAGTTGGGAATGGCTCGTTCTTTGATTTTGGTAGTGAACTACAACCAAGAATACAACCGAAATTAGGGAGAGATGAAAGTAAAACTAAAAGAAGAAAACAAAAAATTATCCTTCATTTGTTATTGAGAGTTATATTTTGTTGCTGAGAGTCTATTGAAAAGTTAAAATAATATACATATATTGAAGATGATGAAGAGTTATTTTTATTAAAAGAATCGGAAAATTATCTAATATATTTACGTGTAAAAAAGTAAATTTTGATTGTATTTGAATTAATTGGTTATTATTAATAAATAGTTATATTAATATTATATATATTAAAATATAATCGAATTTTTCAAATTGTTTTTTTATTGGAGTATAAATATAAAAATTATTATATTTATACCAATTAAAAAATTATATTAGTCCTTTATGCAGCAGGTTAGTGGTCTTGCTCCTCGGGTGATCAGCAAGCTATCAATTTAAAAACTTAAACCTTCATCTTTAGACCTGACCGGAATGCTCGCCTTACGGGTTACTGAGGGGTTGAGATGGGCATCCAGTATTATAATTCGGGACGCACCAACCAAGGATATCCATTCTCCACATGCTTTAATTGATCTGAAGAAGACCTGGAACCATTAAAGTGATCCATGAGTCTATTCTCTGCATTTGATTCACCTGTAATCGTAAAAGGCTCCTTTCCAGGACTACATCACTTTCTTTTTGCTGACAGTTGTTGATAGTCTTACACTGATAGTGCATCTATCTTCTCATCATCAACCGCGGAGACTCTTTTCTCTTGTTTCTGGATATTTCTCAGAAAAATATTTCAGCTGTGGGTGCATATACAGAGCACTTCCTCAAGACGTTTGCTTGAACCCACTCAGCTTCCTTAATTTCACATCTCTGTCCTGCACTGAGATTTAGTATAACAAAGAAATCAACAAGCCAGGGTAGCTCATCAAGGAAATCTCCTTCATAGAAATTGACTTCTGGTCATCTCATGGAGATCTTCTATGACAGCCTCTCTTGTTTTGATGTCTTCATCATTGAGTAGCGCGTGTTCTGCCAAGTCAAAGAAAGCTGGATCTGTACCAGTTCTCAAATGACTCCTCACTTTCGGTATATGTACCCTGCTCATGATGCGATTAACAATTTCTCGGCTAGTTTTAGGCTTCAGAAACTCTGGACAGAAAAGGTTCAAAATGTTGAATACCTCTTTGACATGATTCTGGTATAGCATTCCTGAAAGTACCACTCTCAGAGCGGTTTGAGCTTGTGCAAGGGATTGAAGAACTTGGTTTCCTCATTTCTTGGAAGATGACCTTCGTCCAGAATAAGCATGGTAGGGACCTTTAACAGTATAAGCCACCTTGTTGCCCAGATTATCATAAAACATGACAGAGAACTGCTTATAACCTAAGAACAAGAAGCTCCTTTGTTTTACCCATTTTCCCAAAACATCTAGCCGCTGAGATCGATTATCTGCTTTTGATGAGTAAAAATCATGCAATGGAATATCCTCAACTTGCCGTGTCATAATTTTTTTCTTTCAGGTAGCTAATATTCCTCTAGGCATTATGACCAATGGTCTGGCATTAGGGTTCTCTGCTAGGAAGCTTGTATAAAACTGATGACCATGAACGTCTTTCCTGAACCTGGAGGCATGGGCTAAAACGCAGCTCCCTGGATCTTCAGTCAACAGGCTGCTGTAATAATACATGTCCTTTCAGCGATAAGCCTATTTGAAGTAATTTTGAAAGTATTTTATATTTAGAAATGTATTAAAATATATATTTTTTATTTTTTTAAAAATATTTTTGATATATAAAAATATCTAAAAACACTAAAAATATTTAATTTAAAATAAAAAATAAAATAAAAATTCCCAAACTTTTTAAACACATTTTTAAAACTCAATTACAATCAATAATTCCAACATAAAAGAGACATTATTGAAGTGTACTAATTATACATTAAAAATGAAAAAAAATTAAATCTGCTGTGATTTGTAATTGGCACGGATGCGCTATTACAGTTTCTGAAGTTGAAAATGGAAAGGGTATAATGGTTGATTGGTAACATGAACCTGGAACACTCACTTGTTAACAAGGCCCTAAGAAATCAGGATTTTTTTCATCCTTGACAAAGTATGAACTAAAGAAATTTTTTAAAAAAATACAGAGTTTTACATGTACATACCAGACTTGGAATGGACAGGAACGAGCTCCTAGCTTCAGTTTCAGCCTCCATTTTCATCCTTGACAAAGCTCGGACTAAAAGCTAAAGGGCCTTGTAGAAAGAAAATAAATTTCTTTCATATTCTTTCAACCCTTTACAGAATCAAGCAAAAAAACACCAACTTTCCTTGCCTTCCCTTTTTCTTTATTAAAATGTTAGAGAGCATATAGGTGGCTATGCCGGAGGACATGAAAGTGAACAGAACAGGACAGGCAAAAAGAAGGGGTCCCCGCAACTGAAAGATCGAATGCTAAGGCAAAGCATCAAAGACTTTTGCTATGTTTGTTGTCATGGTCTGACGATTTTTAATGATGTTTAAAGCTTAAATATAAGGTAGCCATTGAGCTAGAGTTAATCGAGCTCACAATTTGGTAGAGCTTAGTCTATAAAATGTTGTAATTTGTCAGAATGATTGCCCTTTTTTTGGTGGAATTTCTAGTTTTTTCAGCTCAGTAAAAGAGTCACTTGTTCATTCAAGCAAATATGAGAGAGCAATTTATTAGGATTATGTTTTGAGTTTTCGATTTGATTAA
This sequence comes from Salix dunnii, assembly GCA_015731905.1. Classification (NCBI taxonomy): domain Eukaryota; kingdom Viridiplantae; phylum Streptophyta; class Magnoliopsida; order Malpighiales; family Salicaceae; genus Salix; species Salix dunnii. Next base: position 8,221,443 of record CM027667.1, on the reverse strand, counting down.
AGCTTGCATATTATTTAGAGAGTATAGTTTAGGGTAAATTATTTGTTCATTGAAAATGAAAAACAAAATATTCTACTCTAAAAAATTATAACATGTCGGGTTACATTTTTTATATTTTCAAATTAAATTATGAATTACTTAAAATCTAGTGGGTGAGTTTGTCAACAATACTTGTCCTTTTTAATAAAGTAAGCAGTAAAAAAAAGAGAGAGAAAAGAGAGCAAGAGCCTCTTGAATAAAGTTAGAATACTGCACAGAGAAGAGAGATCGATTTTTTAAAATATGAAAAAAAAAAAAATGAGCTATATAATTGGGTATAGATGTTATAAGAAAATATAAGTGCTCAGTGGGTCTTAATTTTGCAACTAGACTATTATACATACATACATACACATACATACATACATACATATATATATATATATATATATATATATATATATATATATATTAAATGAATTAAAAACTACATGTACCCATAAATAATAAATAAAATATCAACAATAGCTAAAAATATCAATTCTTTCAGCACATGGATGTTTTTAGTAACTTTGTTTATTATCATCAAATTTTTATTTAACTAAATATCATTAGAAATAAAAACACATGAAAGCAATCTAATAAATTTAAAGAAAACAAAATCATGCAAGGATGCGTATATATAAAAAATATATATTTTAAGTGGAAATCAAGTAAAAACTAAATGGTATTTAACCAAAAAATAAATTAAAATTTTGGGAAATAGATGTCGAAGTAAATATATGGTCTCAAAATACGGTAGTCTTGATTATATCTAATTACTTTGTTTCTTGAAATTTAAGGGAAAATGTTGAGTTCCTTTTTTTTTTTATATAAAAAAACTAAGTAAAAATTAAATTGTATTACATTAATAAAAACATCATAAAAAATTGTTAAAGATATGTTAAAAGTGAAAGAAAAAAAGGAAATAAAAAAATTCAATAAGAACCCGATCTTGAAGGATCAAATTGAAAGTAAAGAAAAAAAAAGTTTAAAAAACCCAAAAATCATTGAATAATACAATAAAAAAAAATAACCAAGCATATGGGCTTGACCTGCATGACCTATATTGATTGGGCTAAAAAAACCCAGGAACGAGGGCCTTTCATTCAAGACTTGGGTCTCTTGTGTCATTTAACTCTCTTTAAAATTATGTTATAATAATTGATGAAAAAATAAAAAAGGATATTTTTTTGACCTCAAGATTCATTTTGATTGAAATACACCTATAAACATAATTCATAGAACTTTTCATTCAAGCCTTGAAGATTGGATCAATATTAGAACTTCAAAAATCAAAAGGACATAAAAGGGGAATTTGAAAACACGAGGACCAAAACAAACCTTTTGTGCAAGCTTTGAAGCTGCCATCAATTGTTCCAGACTTTTCCATTTTGGTCCTTTTTAAAACAAATTAAAGGCAATTGACTATTAATTTGGCCACAAAAAGACTTGCGATTTGCCCAATGATAAAAGTTCAAAAAACAATTCATCATGTGCAGGTGAACAGCGATATGAACACCTGTATTTATTGTACCGTTGCGCCTGTCCATTAATCCAATATTACTTGAGCCCACTGGTACAAGCAACCGCCCAAAACGGTTACAATCCTGGAATATGATGTTTTGTTTAATGTGGTTCCGCTCCCTTGCCCGGTTGGCCCTAGGCCTGGTGAACAAGAAACCAGCTAAATGAGTTCCTGGAACATAAATGGAGGCACGCGATGACATTTCTGTCAGCAGCTCAACAAAGGCCTAACCAGACCGATACACTCACACAACAAGGCCATCACTTGGCGTAAGAAAACAGATTACTAGAAGATGAACAATTTCATATTTGTCAAGCATTCATGCTGCCACGGTTCCCTTGGTCTCAAGCCGATTCAAGTAGAGTGAAACTTTTGAAAGCTGCAAGCACAAAGACATGCAGCATCCTACACTTTAGCTGGTGACAGCCACCTAGACAGGAAAACCATGACCAAAAACCTGATGAATATTTACAAAGGTTAAAATTCTAAAGGTATGCCGCAAGTTCTTTCACGAGGATTTGTAAAAAGTTGGGTATAAAAAGTCAAAAATGACAACTTTACATCTGTTGTCAATCTTGCTCACAACATCCAAGACGCCTTCCTCGCTTTATGTCCACGAACCAGGAAAGAATGTACAGTTTCTGGGTCAGAGAAGTACTATTGATTTAAATAACTGCCTACACCAGTGCTTCGGCCCTGTCAACTCAGGTCCTACCTGAAACACATGCAGGAGAAATCTAAGGAGAAACAATGGATATTTGAATATGGGAAATCACAAAAGTACTATTGTGGACTAACCTTTTATACAGAACCCTTACATCATCCCTCACCAGAGAACTTTCCAAGAAGCGATCTCCACTGTCTTCCAACTCAACAGTCTCCACCTCAAAATCCTGGTAACCACAGTATTCATTCCACTCGAACCACATTTTAGCAATGGCTTCCTTCCTGAAGCAAGTAGTATGATCCTTCTCCTCTGGTGACTCAGCAGCAACCAACCTATATGCATACACTTTCTTTGTTTGCCCAGGTCGGAACGCCCGTCCTATTGCCTGGCGAGTTACTGAAGGATTAAGATGAACATCTAAGATGATTATACGAGAAGCCCCCACCAATGATATCCCTTCTCCACATGCCTTAATAGACCCAAAGAAAACTTTAGCATCCATGGAATTGTTGAAACGGTCCATGGACCACTCACGATGATCAGAACTTGATTCACCTGAGATCACAAAGATCTCTTTCCCCAGAACCCAGCCCTTTGCTTTCATCACAAGTCTTTCTAAGAACTTCAATGGTGTGAGGTACTGGCTGAAAACCAGGAGCTTCTCCCCAGCTGACTCACATAAGCTTAATATATTGAGAAAGAATTTCGCCTTGGTTCCATCTCTCACATCTAATGTCTCTAGCAAGTTATCCATCATATCATCAGTTACAGAAGAATTCTCAGCGAATGATTGCAACTTCGGGTGTAGATAAACAGCGCTCCCAACAGAACTTCTCTTGAACTTCCCAGCAAACTTCTTCAACTTCTGCACTTCATGCTTCTGTTTGGAACTGAGATTCAGCACTACAGTAAAATCAACTAGTCCTGGAAGTTCATCCAGGAAATCTCCTTTATAATAATGAAGAACCTTGCTAGTCATCTCACGCAGATCTTGTATAACAGTCACCTTCCTTTTGAAATCTTGGTCTTTCTGCATGGTGTGCTCTACCATATCATAGAAAGCTGCATCTGCACCTGCTTTGAGTTGCTTCCTTGCACCTGGAATGTTTACTTTACTCAATATGCGCTTGACAATAGTTCGGGAAGTATCCATCCTCAGAAACTTAGGACGAACTAGATTCAATACATTAAATACTTCCTTGACATGATTTTGGTAGAGCGTTCCAGAAAGCACAACTTTACGAGGCGTCTGCACTTTGGCTAGAGATTGCAGTACATCTGTATTTTCATTCCTCGGAGTGTGCCCTTCATCCAAAATTAGAATTGAAGGTCTCTTTAACAATATCTCCTGGCAAGTTGCTGACAACTTGCTCTTCCCATCATCACAGACTATAGAGGAAAACTGTTTGTACCCTAAGAAAAGGATACTCTTATGCTCCAACCATTGTTTTAAGACCTCCAATTGCTGATGCCTACCATCTGCTTTAACAGAGTACAAATCATAAAGCGGAATATCCTCAATCTGCCATATCTGAAACTCTTTTTTCCATGTAGGCAATATTCCTTTTGGAAGCACCACTAATGGTTTTGCATGAGGATATTTCGCTAGGAAACTTTGCATGAAACTGATTATCATAAATGTCTTGCCAGATCCAGGAGCATGGGCCAAGATGCACCCCCCTGGATTATCTGCTACCAAATTATTGCGAAGAAAATTGAAACCTTCCACTTGATGGGGTTTCATCTGCTTCATGTGCCTTGGATGAGCAGGGATGTCAGTTACCATCAAATCTTCATCAAACAAATCAACTCCAACCATCTCATTTGAATCTCTGTCCCTGGCATTGCGGGATTCAGACACGTACGTCCTTGTATTCCTTTTGACCTGGATTCAAAGAAATATATATATAAACAACTTCAAAATGATTCCATACAAGTACAATTAGCTAAAACAACAAATGGCCAAAGCAGAAGAAACTGAAGTAGTTTGGATTACACTGTATCGTGTAACATAAAAGGTATAAAGCATGATTGGAAAAGAAACATGCGACAACCAGCATGCACAAAAGTACTGCAAATTTTTTTAAGCTAAATTCCTGTTTTTCCTGATAAACTCTTCTCCATGCAGAAAATTTGGTCCAGAAATTTATAGCAGCAGCAGCAGCATTTATTTACATGTCATTTGTTGTTATACATAATACAACACAAAAAAATGCAAAAAATGACAACTTTACCTTATTAAATTGGATCTCAATTATCGTATCAATTGCCTTTTCAATAACCCCACAAATGCGACAAACATAGCCAATATCATCCTTCAAGACAAAAGAGTGGTCACAATAATCTTCATCTTCTTCCATGTTTTCATCAGGTTGAGGATTTTCAACAACATCCTGTCAGAATCAGCAGAAATCATAATAAAATACAAAAAGGAATGGCTTTAAACAAAAAATAGGGTTTTCTCATTCTTTCAGAATACTAGTCTCAAATGCTGGATCTTAAACAAGAAATCTGAGCAAAAATATCAAGAGTCATTCACAATCCCTCAGCTCAGGAATACACTCAAAGGGCACAAGCAAAACATATACTGGATTAATAAACACAGCTTCCTAAAATTCTATTACTTTCATTTCACCACTGGATGTGAAGTAATGATAGTGTCTTGTAGCATAATCAAATAACTATTGATATTTTTGTTTCTTTTCACGGCTAATTATTCTGCTTCCTTCTTTGGGAAAAATCATGTCCCTTTTTCTTCTTGATGATAAACAACAAATTCAAAAGACTCCAAAAGAAACCTTCGTTACAAGTTGGGCATACAGAAAGGTGCTGAAAATGAGCAAAAATAAAACTCAAAATAAGACAGAGGTCCAGGAAATCAAAGCCTTCAAAACCAATCACCAAATAATGAATCCACAAAACCTGTCTTCTTGAAGGGAAAAAATAATTATTCAGCCAAAAACTTCAACCAGTATTTGTTCCACCCACCAGTAAAAGCTACATCGAGACCATATCGGACATTAAAGCAGTTCTTGTCAACTACATTTTATTTAAATTTTTATGTCTTTCATATATATATATATATACACCTTGGAAGATTCCAAAGCAAACGACATCTCTTTCCAAATATCCCCTAGGCCGTCATCTTCAATCTCTGTATCAACTTCATCCTCCTCTACACCAACATACACACCTTTATCTTTCTTGATGTCAAGTTCACTGGTAAGACTTGCTACTCCCTGAATTCTTCTCTCGGCATGGCCACTAGCCTGAAAAAATAACAATTGAGACAAGACAGAAATGGCATTGGAAAAAGCAATCATACTCGCATGAAATTCTGAAATAAAAAATTAAGTTGCTACTCGAAATAGACAAGAAATTTGAATTTAGAATCAGCTTTCCAGAACCTAAACAGGTGATAGTGAGAGAACACAACACGGAAGAAAACTAAAATGGAAAAAAACGAACAAACAAAAATCATAAATAGAAATCATCCTATATCATTGGACGACAGTGTATCACAGAAGAAGCATGCAGGCAACACAATGTGGTTTAAAGTTTAAACTGTGTCGGTAATAGCATAACTCCTCTGTGATAAGCTAGGTATTCATTTTTCAACCATCTCCTGAGCCTTTTCACATTTAAAAAATACATATTATATGCATGAGCAGCACTCGTATCTATGGATTGACTCCCGTGTAGTAAAAATCATAGCAAAGTGTTGCATGAACAACGCTCACAACACATCTTTTAAACCACATGTTCGAAACTTTTGCATTTTCAAACACACAGGACTCAGAACCACCAAGATGACCCAAACTTACCATAAGGTCAGTAAGAAATTGCCCCTCGGGCTTAGGCAAAACAATCCCCTGAAAATGCCCAGCCATCCTATTCTCGTTACTCTCTTCTTCGTTATCGGAATCAATAACCACAACCGGCATTCTTCCAGAAGCAACATTTCCACCACCACCCTCATCGTCATCATCATCCAAATCAATCACATTACACTTTTCCTCACTGAAACCCATCTCTCGACCACGTGACTCATTCGCAAGCTCAGGATACATAACCAAAAAGGTATGTATCATTTGAGCTTTCCGATTAAAGAGTGATCGGATATCGTCCGTAACGCTTCCATATCTCCCACTATCTAACTGGTCAAGCAAACCATGAATTGCAAATGGATCAGAGTAGTCCGTTACTTTTTCTTTCCTCTGTCTCATCCTCTTATTTCCATTGAAACGCGACTCTGTTAGCAAAACACACACACACAAGAATTATAAAAAAAATCAATTAAATAAATAAAGATGGGGAGTGAAGGAGACGTACCGCCTGGAGCTGCTCGTTTTAGAGGCAGGATGTTGAGTGGACCTTCCATTGAAGAGCTGAAATTGAGAAGAAAACACAAAACGACATAAAATTAATTCACGAAACGACGGTGGTTTAAACCCTACGAAGGACTGGTAGAGAGAACGCAAGGAAAACCCCGGAGTAAGAAATTAAGAAACTAACCACTGTGTTTTGGCTTTGATTAAATGCAAACTACTGATCTTCAAAGATTCATGTGCCTGGAGAAGAAGGGAGAACTGGCGGTTTTTTATTTTGTGGGAGAGTGGAGTTTTTAATTTTATTTTTACAGTTATGGTTATCAGAAAAAATTTATACTCAATTCTCTTGTATGCTTTGTGACTCGACCGAGATTATTTTTTAATATATTTTTTTATTTAAAAATATATTAAAAAAATATTTTTAAAAAATATTTTTGATATTAATACCTTAAATTAATATAAAAAATTCAAAAAAAATATATTTATAATAAAAAAAATCAAATATTTTTTTTGGAAACATGTTAATGTTTTTTATATAAAAACATATGGATAATTTTGCTTGTATAATAAGTTAAAAATTAGAATGGACTCGTAATAAAAATCCACTAATTTTAAATGATATTAAAAATAAATCTGAATTGACTTTTTTTTTAAAAAAATAATGTATCTCTAATTTTTGTTTTAAAAATAAAATATTAAATTAAACTTTGAATCAATCCCCTGATTTGAAACTCCAACTGCTCCAAATCAAAATCTGAATTGATTTTTAAAACCTTTCAAAAATATTAAATATCCTTTTTAGTTGGAGATAAAATAATGAAATGATATATAAGACTATATATGTGTGTGTGTTATTTGTCGAGTATTTTTATTAGCTATTCATACCATATCAGCTTAGTTTAGAGTATAGAGCATGTGTATGGATATTAATTTTACATTCATTTATTATTATTTAACATAATATATATATATAATTGATATTATTTTTTACTTGAAAATGAACTGTATTTTTTTTTAATATCAATATTTTAAAATAATAATAATTTTTTTTTAACTTGAAGTAATTTTTTTTAAAAAAATAGTTGATAAAAAAATATACCATAATCAGAAATAACCTTCTTAATAATTATAGATAATTTAAGAATTTTTATTTTCCCATGATAATCCCCAGGAAAAAGCCCACGAAGACAACCTAGCAGCGGAGAACTTGAAGTCCCCTGCCAGCACTAGCTTCCACTTTGAACTGAAAAACCTCAAAAAAGTGAAAAAACAGTTCCTCTCCATTCACAAGCAAATCACACACAGAAGTCACCACTGTCCTCCTTCTTCCCGAGTTTTCCCGCCTTTATAAATCCACACTCGCAATGCTTTCTCATCAATTACATTTCCATCTCCTCTTTCAAAATCCCAAAAAAGCCTTTACCTTTTCTCCTTTTCGCTCCAATCCTCACAGTTCCCTTCACTTCTCGCCAAACACAACCAATCTCTCCTTTCCCGGACTAAAAACCAAAACCCACTTGAATTCCACCATGACTTCGAATTCCAGTCAATCCAACCCTCTCCAACTAGACCTCACTGAAGCAGACCTTGATGGCTTCTCCGATGTAGCCAACAAGCTTGCTGATGCCTCTGGTGAAGTGATTAGAAAGTATTTTAGAAAGAAATTTGAAATTCTTGATAAAGAGGATTTGAGTAAGTTACTGATTTTCATCTCTTGACTGAAATTGAGATATCTCAGTGTTTTGGTGTTTAATTAATTTTGATACAGGTCCTGTTACTGTAGCTGATAAAGCAGCGGAGGAAGCTATGATTTCAATCATATTAGAGAATTTTCCTTCTCATGCAATGTGAGTTTATTTGAATGCATACTGTTTTGCTCTATCTATTTTTCTCGTAGAAGTTTTAGTTTGGTTACTGCGTAAAGTAAAGAAGAGAAACGAAATGCTAAAGGGTTATTGTTAAATAGGGAACTTATTGCTCTTGTGAGATGCAAAAGTAATGTTTTTGAACCTGCATAATGGGTTTCTTGTTGCTTTAATTGTAGTTTCGGGGAGGAGAATGGGTGGAGGTGTAAAAAAGAGTTTTCTGATTTCGTTTGGGTTTTGGATCCGATAGATGGGACCAAGAGTTTTATTACCGGTATGTCTCTTGCTACCGATCCTTTAATGTTAACGCAGCCAGTTTGAGCCTTGAAAGTTTTTCACTTTTCACTTGATCTGTTTGATCATTTTAGGTAAACCTTTGTTTGGGACACTCATTGCTTTGCTATATAAGGGTAAACCGGTAAGAATTGCCTTCTGTTCGTTTGGCAGTATAAAAGAGAAATGGTTCATTTAGTGCAAATAAGCTTGTAAAAATGTGTGTGAAATGGGTATTCTTCTTAAAATGCTGAAAATTTCCTGCAGATTCTTGGCATAATTGATCAGCCTGTACTAAGGGAAAGATGGATTGGCTTAAATGGGAGGAGAACGACATTGAATGGAGGGGAAATGTCTACACGGGCTTGTGCCAAACTTTCACAAGCATATTTGTATGTTCTGTCATATTGTTATCCTTTTCTAAGATAATCACTGTAGAGCTTGTGGTTTCATTTAAGTAATTGCATCCATCGTGACATAGTTAACTCTTCACATTCATATCATGTGAGTAGCGTATAGCTGTCAACTATTTCTTTCTTTATGCAGGTATACCACTAGCCCACATCTGTTCATTGGGGATGCTGTAGAAGCTTTTGCTCGTGTTAGAAGCAAGGTTTGTGTGATCTTTTCAAGATAAAGAGGTTTACCTGATACAGTTTAATGCCATTACAATGCTAACAGAAATGGAATAGAAATAAGTAATAAATGAACAATGTGATCTCTGTAACATGATAAGATTTGAACTACAAATCTGCCTGTGTTATTATTTCACGATATCTTTAGAAATGACAGTATTAATTCATGTCTGATGCTGGGAAATTTCCTTCACTATCTTTTCGTCTGCCTTGTTCCCTGTTTCATAGTACATTTTTCTGGCACCAAAATGTAAGTTTGGGATTTTTATCAACTTGCATCACTTGATAGATCACGTGAAGACTTGTCAATTTGCAACCGATATTTGTCCATGGATCTTAGCTCAATGTTTTATGAGTGAACAATTGAATTGCAATTTTTATTGAGTGTTTTGATCCCTTTCTCCCTCCTGTTTCATGTTCTTATTGTTTGTAGGTGAAAGTGCCATTATATGGCTGTGACTGCTATGCCTATGCTCTTTTGGCTTCTGGATATGTAGACCTTGTCATCGAGTCTGGTCTCAAGGTAACTTGTGCTTGTATCTACAATGTTGATCGTATTGATGTATCTTTGACATGTATAACCCTGCACCTATGGAAGATAAGGGACTGTTTCTAGCACTTCAAATTGCTGTGATTACAACAAATCTTTTCACTTCAAATTTTGTGGTTAGCATTTTCCGAGAAATGAAAAAATTAAATGAAATGGAGTTTTAGCATCCTGCGATGAATTCTGTAGAAGCAAAACTTAGACTAGGGTTCTTGCATTTGCATTTTTGTCCTGCTTTTTGTAGTGTTTGTCTAATTTTTTTCAACAGTAAAACAATCCTTGTTGCTTTCATTCTCATAACCCATGAAGCTCTGCTGAACAAACTTTATTGTCAGTATATAATTCAATCTTACTGCTCTTGTTGTCAGCCCTACGATTTCCTTGCCCTGATACCTGTGATAGAGGGTGCTGGAGGCATTATAACCGACTGGAAAGGAAACCACCTCTTTTGGGAGGCGTCACCAGATTGTCGTGCAGCAAGTATTATAGTTCATAACAAGTTCTCTTTATTCTGATTTGCCTTTATTTGCCACACACGATTCATCTTACCCATGTCAGAGTTTGAACTTAGCCTTGAAAGCAAGTATCGTGTTGTTCCTCACCTCTTTCATTTTTCAGGTTTCAATGTAGTGGCGGCTGGAGATGAACAAATTCACCAACAAGCTCTACATGCATTACAATGGCATTAAAGATTTGCATCTGATTATTACCAATGTAACAGTGTAGCATTTCATCAGTCTACTCACGAGGTTCAAATATTTACTATTTTAGAAACAGACAACCTCCTTGGGGAGCTAACTGGACTAGTACAAGAGGGCTAGTTTTATTCATCACATCAATAATTAATCTACTTTCCCGTTTATCTGAATAAATGATCCATCAATTTTTGTTCATGTCAACCTTCTTGACACATTAGTTATAATGAAATGCTTGTTTATTGAAAGTAGAGTGAAAGCATAACAGTGGAATGAGATGCTTGAATTGCTCACCAGTTGATTGGCAGAGGGATATAACGATCAAATACAACCATTTCAGTTGAGTAGAAAATGATTAAATTAAACCGGGTAAAAAACAGCTAAATAAATTAAATGTAAACTCTGCAATTCGCTTACTAGCAGCAATACAGTCAACAAGTCGTGACAACTCCAAAAGAACGTTGCCTGGCAAGACTGAAACCATAATATAATGGCATGTCTCCTTGGTGACACAATATTGTTTTTGTGAAATACCCCCATGCAGCGATTCCACTGACAGGAACAACAATGGGTACAGGATCTGAACAGCTCCATTTCATTCAGGGTCTGAACAGCCTGAAAAGCTATCGGAAAAATCAAGCATGATAAACACGGTTTCAATCCTTTCCGAAGTCAGCATTGTAGTGAGCACTGGATTCAAGCTTCTTGGCCTCATTTAATTTCCGGACAGCCTGTGATGGCAGAAAGAAGTAGCGTGTCAAACTATACTAGTACACACAACCAGAGTAACACTGTCTACTTGTCCATTGTCACAGTAAGATGACTTCAAAAAAAGGGTTTTCAATTTTCATGGCTTGCACAGGAGAAGTGATCTATTTTGCTAATGACTCTCTTAGTAAATAGGCAGGAAAAATGAAGTGCTCTCTCAAAGAAAACAAAACTGCCTGACAAGTAAAGGATTGAAGATATAAAAACAAACAGACCTAGCATGCACAAAAACTTTACTCCTTGAGTTATATGCATTTTCTGAAAACCTACCTTCATGAAATCCTCATGGATGATGTAATCACGTTCTGCACGGATTGCAAACATCCCAGCTTCAGTGCAAACATTTCTAAGATCAGCACCATTGAAGCCCTGCAACAGACACTTGATTTAATAGACTGGTAAAGACACTAGCAATATGTACAGATAGAAGCATATCAGGCTCACCTCAGCAAGCTTCACAACAGCTTCATAGTCAATATCACCATGTTTGGCAATTCCAGCAGCATGGATTTTGAGGATTTCCATTCTTGACTGCTCATTTGGCAATGGAATTTCAATCTTCCTGTCTAGACGGCCCGGTCGAAGAAGTGCAGGGTCCAGAACATCAGGTCTGTTTGTTGCCATAATCATTTTAACCTGGAAACACATATCAGAGCCAACAAATTTCTAGTAAAACAAGTACTCCATGTCAAAACTAGTCATACATAAAAATTGAGGTATTGGATTGGTTGGATTAAAACAAAATCAAGCTACCTTCCCAAGCTGGTCAAATCCATCAAGCTGATTAAGCAACTCCATGAGTGTTCTTTGGATTTCACGGTCAGCGCTCGTTCCCTCGCTGAATCGGCGTCCACCAATGGCATCAATCTCATCCATAAATATAATACATGGCTGACAAGCAGAGAACACTTATGAAGTTATGATTAACGAATCTTGTCACCAAAGGGGAAATATTCTATAATAATTTGAGCTCTTACTTGGTGATCACGTGCGTACCCAAACATCTCTCTAATCAATCTTGCGCTTTCACCAATATATTTATCAATAATGGCACTTGACACAACCTAAATACACATGTAAACATCAGATTTCTTGGTTAACACGCACACACGAGTACGCAATCACAAGGGTATTTTGAAGCTGATATTCACTTTGTAAACAGCAATTTCTAACCTTCAAAAAGTTGGCGTCTATGTTGCTTGCTATGGCTCTGGCTAATAATGTCTTTCCTGTTCCAGGAGGTCCATAAAGAAGAACACCCTGGAAAAAGTTGAATTTGAGCACCTCACAAAGTATTTTCAATTTTCTTGGCCAACAGATGAAGCAGCATAAAATAGTGTTATTACCTTTGGAGGCTTGATTCCCACCCTTAAAAAGAGCTCTGGATTCATGAGAGGCAGTTCTATAGATTCTCTAAGCTCTCGGATCTGATCTGAGAGCCCTCCCACAGCAGAGTAGCTAACATTACCAGGATCCTCATGAAGCATGCTATATACAACTGGATCAACCTGTAAGACAAAAATTCCGCAACAGTTTAGGACACAGACACTGGTTGACCAATTAATAATCTCATTCAAATGTTTATAGTGTCAATACTTACCTCACGAGGAAGAGCTCGCATGATTGTGAGAGTAGTCATATCAAGAACAACTCGAGTTCCAGCTGTTAGTTTTTCTTTGTCCACTTTACTACGACAACCAACCACATACCTAGGTCCACTGCTTGCTTTAGCTATCACTAAGCAGCACAGCAATGTATATTAGTTCCTCAATTTATCATATACGTAACCGCCAAAAGACAGCAATAAAAAATAGGACACAAAAAAAGAAGACAAAATATAACTTCATGATAAAGAAGCTATTGATAACAGCAGACTGCCGAAGCAACATATGAATATGGTTTTAAATCTTAAACAATTGATTTAAGCTACCCTCTGTGAATGAAAGAGTAAAGGAAAGTGCACAGCTTTATGTTGTTTAGAATGTACAAAATCCAACAGTCTCCCAATTACTTTTTATGAGGAAAAGTAGAGATTATTACAGCGTTCATTGTCAAGTGGCCTGAGAACTTCGCCAATGATCTGTCCAACACTCTGAAGGGACTTCAAATCATCTTCAGTTTTAGCAAATTCCTTCTTGGCAGCCCTCAAATTCTCTCTTACTGAAGTTATCCAATTACAAGACATCAGTTACTAACACGACAGACAAAAGCAATAGCACAAAACTCCAAGAACAAAACAATATTTACCGAAAATATAAACATGGGAAAATTGTCTACCAAAAAACAAACTTCCAATTTCTAAGTATTAATTTCCTCCCTTCCATTTTATCCCCCAAATGGCATCTTTGTTAACAAGACCATAGAATAAGAAAAATAAAGCAAAGAATTGGTATTTCCTCTTCCTTTAATGTGATTTAACTAATAAGTAGTAAATATTTACATCTCAAACATCAGCCACCTCAGTCCATTTTCCTAGTAATTTCAATTTAATCTAGTCATTTAATCTATCCACTAGAAACCATGTCAAATTCACGAGTTGGGCTAGAACCAAAACATTGCAGCATTTCATTCAGTCATGTTTAGCTTGAACAAAACCCACATTCAATCTCCTAAAGTTACAAAACGAAACACAAACCAACAAAACTGAATATCAAGCCACTTCGAAATTTTATCTTCAAGCATCCTAATCTAATTTCCCAAAAATCTAATGAGTAATAACAGAAAAAAAAATCTAACCTTTGGAATTGCCACACAAAATCCAGAAACAAAACTTCATTACAAACTTAAACCCTAGCTCATGATCCACAAATCTGCTCAATATTTAAAAATAAAAAATTCAATATTAACCTCAAAAAGAAATCCCTAAATCTGCTAGAATTAATATTAGGGTTTTGTTTGCGGTGACCTGTACGAACATCAAGCCACTTCGAACTTTTATCCTCAAGCATCCTAATCTAAATTCCCAAAAATCTAATGAACAATGACAGGAAAAAAATCTAACCTTTGGAATTGCCACACAAAATCCAGAAACAAAACTCGATTACAAACTTAAACCCTAGCTCATGATCCACAAATCCAGCTCAACTTTTTAAAATAAAAAACTCAAGATTAACAAAAAAAAAAAACTATTTTCTGAAAAAGAAATCCTAAATCTGCGAGAATTAAACTTAGGGTTTTGTTTGCGGCGACCTTTACGGACTCGGGATTCGAGCTCCTTATGGTTCAGTAGCTTCTTGCGGTACTCGGCGATCGCTGTAAAGCGTCGAGCCGGCTCCTCTGCTTCGCTCGACATTCTTTGTTTTCTTTTCCTGAGAGACTGAGGCTTGCCTTTCTTTCATAAATTAGCTCGCTTGTTTTTCAAGAAAAGAAGCCGAAGCTACAGAATTCCTCGTTTGTTCTCTTTTTTATTTATACGTAATTTCTAGTCCTCTAATTATTAATAAAACTCTAATTAGGTCCTTTAACCATAAATTTTCTTTTTCAGTGGGGTGGGGATTCAAGCTGATATATAGTAAATTCACCACTCAAAACCTAATTCAAGCTGGATTTTAATTTGAAAAAAAGTATTAGATCAAACACGACTGATTTTCTAGGGAAAAAATGAGGCTTTCTGACGTGAAAAGAATGTGTAGGCCAAGGAAACTCAAAAGCTGCCTTTTAAACCATGCAGCTACACTGATGAGGCGATCAAGAAAGAGAGTATTTTACAATATTATTTGAGGATCGTTAACTGGCATTCTCTTGATTTCATCTCTTGATTGGTTTGAATGGGATTCCTTCTGCTCTTTTCCTGAGATTTTGCTATGACAATCCATTACCGCATGATCCACTGAGGACATGTCTCAAGAAAGTTTCATTATCTATCTCAATCTCTTGTTCCCAACCAAACTAGTCTAAACCTAGTTTGGCCAATATTGACCTGGTGACTTGCAAGTTGACCCAATAATCCAATGATTCAAACCCTTTTTCGGGCCAAAACCAGTCACGTGATGTGTAACAACTATGGATACAAGTCTCACAGATAGGTGGCTTATGTGAGAGTACATCACATGACGGGGAATTTTCTAATTGAGCTGGCTTTTGGGATTGAAGTTTCTGGTGTCTGAAGGCACAAGCAGCAGAATTAGACCTGTGGTTACCAACGCAGAATTGTATAAAAAACTTTGAAATGTAGAGAGGAAGAGAGGCAAGAATGGAGTTTGACCATTTCAGATAAGATTAGCTATTTATGATCATTGTGTTACAAAAATAGGAGGTAAAGCCAACTATTTTTTGCAAAACATAAATCTTCTCGCCATAGACATTGCCCCCAATATTGGAAAAGCAAAGTCCATCTCACCTGTCAATTCTTGCCCTCCACTTATAATCAAAAAGAAGAAGAAATGAAGTTAACGAACCCCATAACAGGGGGATTGAAAAACTTCCTTTTTGATATCCTTCTTTCTGTCTAACTCTAACCATCCCACCCTCACCCCCAGGAGGGATGGAGATGGGAAAAACGAGATTAAAAGCTTCAAAAAACAATCCTTTTCTGCCTTCCTTATTGTCGACACCAATGGCTATCCTCCTTGTTCTCCTCTTACCCTTGCTTTCTTGGCCCACCATTGTATCTGCTGAGGACAATACCTTCAAGCCAGGCGATGAATTTCTCATCAGTTGTGGAGCCAGGAGCCTGGCTTCTGTTCCTGATGGAAGAATCTTCAAGACCGATCATGAGGCCCAAGGATTCTTGCAAACTAAGCAAGATATATTAGTATCTGTTCCATCGGCCGACGTTCCTTCTCCAATATATCTGTCTGCGAGGATTTTCAAAGAGGATGCCACTTACGCGTTTACATTGAACAGTGCAGGATGGCATTGGGTGCGCCTGCATTTCTTTCCAATCAACAACACGGAATTCGATCTGCGAACTGCAACATTCTCTGTCAACACAGATAAGTATGCCCTCCTGCACAACTTCAATATAGATAACAATACAGAAGCTGTATTGAAGGAGTATCTAATTAATATGACCGATCCAAACTTTTCCATCCAATTTAAACCACTGAAGAATTCGGCTGCTTTCATCAATGCCATTGAGGTTGTTTCAGCTCCTGACATTTTGATATCTGATCGAGCCACCAACCTTTTCCCGGTTAACGATTTTGCTGGTTTGAACGACTTTGGATACGAAGTAGTTTACAGGCTTAACATGGGGGGGCCTTTGATTACCTCAGAAAACGACACACTTTCGAGAAGATGGGTACCTGATAAGCCATACCTTAAGCACGAAGCCTTGGCAAAAAGTGCATCTGTCCCTACTTCCTCCATCAAATACGGTACAGGAACCTCACCACTTATTGCGCCAGCAACAGTCTATGCATCTGCTGAGCAAATGGCTGATTCAGAAACAAGGATTCAAAAATTTAATATAACATGGAATTTTGTAGCTGATGCAACATTCAGCTACGTAGTTCGGCTGCATTTTTGTGACATTGTGAGTAAATCCCTCAATGATCTCTACTTTAATGTCTATCTTAATGGCAAAAAGGCTATTTCTGGTTTGGATTTGTCATCCATCGAAGACGAATTGGCAGTCCCGTATTTCAAAGACATTGTGGTGGATGCTTCCTTGATGTCTAATGGACTAGCAGTCGAGGTTGGTCCGATGGATGACGAAACTGGTACGAGAAATGCTATTCTGAATGGCCTGGAAGTTTTCAAAATGAGCAGTAAAGTTAACAGTTTGGATGGAGTGTTCGGGGTTGATGGTGAGGTGCTTGAGAAACACAAGGTAGTTACTTACGTAGGATTCGGGTTGATGTTTGGTGCATTTATAGGCCTTGGTGCAATGGTGTTGAAGTGGCACAAGAGACCCCAAGATTGGCAAAAGAGGAATAGCTTTTCTTCCTGGTTGCTTCCAGTCCATGCTGGTGACCAAAGCTTCATGACAAGCAAAACTTCACTGGGATCTCACAAGACCAACTTTTACTCGTCCACTCTTGGTCTAGGTCGGTTTTTCTCTTTGTCAGAGTTGCAAGAGGCTACCAATAACTTCGATTCAAGTGAAATAATTGGTGTTGGTGGATTTGGCAATGTCTATCTTGGAACGATCGATGATAGCACCAAAGTTGCTGTCAAAAGAGGTAACCCACAATCTGAACAAGGAATCACAGAGTTCCAGACAGAAATTCAGATGTTGTCAAAACTCAGGCATAGGCATTTGGTGTCATTGATTGGCTACTGCGACGAGAACGATGAGATGATCCTGGTTTATGAATACATGTCCAATGGACCTTTCAGGGACCACCTCTATGGAAAGAATTTGCCTCCACTGTCATGGAAGAAAAGGCTGGAGATCTCTATTGGGGCGGCCCGCGGATTGCATTACTTGCATACAGGAACTGCACAAGGTATCATTCATCGTGATGTGAAGACCACAAACATTTTGCTCGATGATTCCTTTGTTGCCAAGGTTGCTGATTTTGGGCTGTCCAAAGATGCGCCTATGGGGCAGGGTCATGTAAGTACTGCAGTGAAGGGAAGCTTTGGGTACTTGGACCCTGAGTACTTCAGGAGGCAGCAACTGACTGATAAATCTGACGTATACTCGTTTGGCGTGGTGCTGCTTGAAGTATTGTGTGCGAGGCCTGCCCTTAACCCTCAACTTCCAAGAGAGCAAGTTAACTTGGCTGAATGGGCGATGCAATGGAAGAGGAAGGGGTTGCTTGAAAAGATCATTGACCCTCTTCTTGTCGGTACCATCAATCCTGAATCGTTGAAGAAGTTTGCTGAGGCTGCAGAGAAGTGCTTGGCTGAGCATGGTGTTGACAGGCCAACTATGGGAGATGTGCTGTGGAACTTGGAGTATGCTTTGCAGCTCCAAGAATCTTTCTCTACGGGGAAAGATGAGGATGAAAGTAAAATATCAGCCACTGTAGCTGACTCCCCTGCAATTGTAGCAACTCCTGGGGCTATTTCCACCTCTGTCGCAGAAGACAACAAAAGCCCTGCTGAAGTTCAGGTCATTGATGAACATTCAGGAACTGCAATGTTTGCTCAATTTTCTGGGCTAAACGGCAGGTAAATTGTATAAATTCCTTGTTCGAATCGATCAGTCACCAAGAACAGAAGAGTTTGAGCATCCCATGGAATATCTGAAACTTGGGAACATCAACGGTGGCTTTTCCTCTTGCTTCAAAATGAGAGCTTGCTGTGATAGAATCACTCTTATAATTGCATGTCATGATGTATGTTGCAAGTTTCCTATCTAGAAACTCTATATATCTTCTTTCCCGTGTGTAGTAATTGAGTCTGAGTTTATACAAGCTGTAAGAAAAAAATGAACTGATTAATGTACTGGTACTGATAGATGTATACCTGCGGAAGTATTATGCCTACATCCTTCAAACCCTCATACATGATACGATGGGAATTTTGGACTAACTGTATCGGCAGAATCTGTAAGTGGATTTTCAAGAATCGCTTCTGGCTGCAATTATATCCTCGCTTGAATTTATGCTGCCATAAAACACAAGGCGGTTCCTGGCTAGCGCATTTAGTCCAGGAGAAACTGTAGAACAACTTAAATCTTGTAGTCAAGCTTCCATTCGAGGCAAAAAAGTATAACAGCTCAGAAATGAGTATAAGTTATGTAGCCTCACGTAATAGCTTGATTTTTAGATGAGATGGTTTCTTAACATAGTATAAAAGTTTTGTTGATCTAGTAGTGATGAGTTCAAATCTCATCACTTTCATTTTTTTTGATAAAAATCAAGCACAAAGTAATGTGGATCTGTGCATATTTTAAGCCCAAAAAGCTTTCACTTAAAGGAGTATGTTAGAGAATAGTATAAATTATATCATGAGACCTCATCTAACAGCTTGAATTTTTAAGTGAGATGATTCCTTAACAAGATTTGTGCAAATTTGATCTTTCAATTATGTGAATGGACATTTTTTATTACATGTACCCTCATAATAAATATTATCCTCTATACTAAAACAAATCGGTCGATTCCTGTAGCTTCTGAGTGTATTTACTGTGGACTGGATATCTGCTTTGGTGCTTCGCACTCGTACATGCAGTTTTTTTTACCCATTTATGAGCAGTGCATTAACGATTCTGCCCCCCGAAAACGACAAAAAAGGCCGCTGGAATGAGGGGTTGTGAGGTCATTACGCATTTCAGACTGGTCCGACCCACCGGCCTTCTGCTTTCTTTCTTTTTTGAAATTGGCTAAATATGATTATAGCCCCTAATAAGATAAAAATGGTGACTTGGGTACAGGGGCAGACCAATAATTGACTCTATTTTTTTTATTATTTCTTTCAGTAACTATCAGCATGTGAGGAGCATGCGCTAGACGGTTTACCACCTCACGCCCTGTTTAGATGGCGTGTGCGATGTAATACGGTGACCGAAGATGGGCTACCGGCATCTCTCTAGATGCGTCTTCTCATGATCTTCCTCCCGCGGAGGCGTGTTTCACCAAAAAATAGGTGTGGACGTGGCGGCGGCCGGTTAAAGCCACTAGCCACATTTCTCTCTCTCCTGCACGTAAAAGTGCAGGAGAGTCCCCTTGGTTTTCTCCTATTTCACTTGAGTCCCTGCGCTTTTAATTTCATATATGGTCCTGATTTCTGGTATATAAGTTTTGGTTCAATTGGGTCCTTTGATTGAAATCAATTAAATATTAATGTTTCGCTTCAATCCTCCTTCTTTTAATTTCTAGATTGGGTTTAAATAACTCAATAAATTCGGTACAGAAGTTTCTATTTTTTCAATTTTGTCCTTTGATTGAAATTGATAATATATTTTATTTTCATTTCGGTCCTTATACTTATAATTTTTTATTTAATTACTTGATATTTGATTTTCATTTCAGCCCTTTTACTTTTAATTTTTTATTTTAATCCCTTTATTTTTTTTATATTTCTTGAATAATCCCTACTTTTGTCCATGTATATATAAGCGTGCTCTTGGCTTTGATTTTTAATTTTTATTATTTTTTTATTTGTTGGGGTGATATTTTTTTCAAAAAAATTAGCTCTTACATTTTATTTTGTATATATGATCATTTAAAAATTGATGTTTCTGTTTTTTTTTCTCCCTTTGTTCTTTCTTTAAGTTTTTTATTGATTTTTTCATTATTATTTCCAAGTCAGGTGAATTTTTTTTACCTCATAATTTTTATTTTTATTTTGTTTTATCTTTTGCTAAAGTTATTAGGATTTTTTTTTCTTTCATTTATTTTTGTTTTTTTATTATTAACACAACAACAATAACAATAATAATAATTTCAGTTATTTTTTTTACTTGCTCTTTTGTTAATGTTTTACAGTTTTTTTTCTCTCGAGATGATTTGATAATTTTTATTCTTTTGACAGTAATAGCAATGATAATTTTACATGTTAAGACTTCGATATTGTTATTTTTATAATAGGATGTGGTGATCTGTTTTGTTACATTAAATTTTGCATTTATAGATATTATATTTTAATTTTTGACTAACAAATCCTATTAATTTCTTTAATCCCAACAATTATAAAAATTGTTTGCCCAGCCCGCAACGTGGTGCAGTCTATTTTTTTAATTTTCAAGTCAAATGATTTTTTCTCATTTAATAATTTTTATTTATGTTTTATTATTTATTTTATTTGTTCTTTCTATTATGTTATGTTTTTTTTTCAAGTCAAATGATTTTTTTTACCTCATAATTTTTTTTTTCATTTTTTGTTAAAATTATTAGGATTTTTTTAGCCTTTCATTTATTTTTATTTTTTTTTCATTATTAACACAATAATAAGGATAAGGATAAGGATAAGAATAAGAATAAGAATTTCAATTATTTTTCTTACTTATTCTTATGTTAATGTTTTTCAATTTTTTTCTCCCAGGATAATTTGATAATTTTTATTGTTTTGACAGTAATAGTAATGACAGTTTTAGATGTTAAGACTTTGATGTTGTTCTTTTTATAATAGAGTGTGGTGATCTATTTTATTATATTAAATTATGCATATATAGATATTATATTTTAGTTTTAGAGTAGCAAATCCTATTAATTTCTTTACTCTCAACAGTTATAAAAATTATTTCTTCATCCCGCAATGTAGTCAATAAATTTTTTTAATTTTCAAGTCAAATTATTTTTTTTCAAGCGATGATTTTTATGTTTTTTTATCATTTTTTTATTTGCTCTTTTGTTATTGTTTTTAGGGTTTTTTTTAGCCTTTGATTTAATACATGTTTTTTCCTGTTCTTAACGCAACAATAATATTAAGATTAAAAATAATAATAATAATAATAATAATAATAATAATAATAACAATTTAAGTGTTTGTTGTTACTTGCTTTTTTATTAATTTTTTTGTTTTTTTTTCTCAGGTTTGTTTAATAATATTTATTGTTTTGACAGTAATATTGATGATAATTTTAGAAGTTAGGACTTCGATATCACTGTTGTTATGATAAAGTATACTAATTTATTTCATTGTATCAAGTTTTATATCTTAAAATATTATATTTTAATATCAATAATTATAAAAATTATTTATTTCCAGCAGAAGGTCTAAATTGAACCGCTAAACTAATTTGCTGCTTAAACAACATATCATTGTTCCTGTTGTTTGAACTATAGCTTCAGACTCATGTGCACGAAAAGTCAGACAATCTCAATTCATCTATAACAAAATGGTAGCCTTAAAAGGTCCGAAACCTAGCTATCCATGAAATAAAAGATATCAGCAGAAAACTGGAAAGAAAAATCTCTATGGTGTTATGAAGAAGTCAAAGTAAGCTGCAACAACAATTTAATACTGTTCAGAATTCATAAATAAGATGCTGTCTAGATCAAAGTTAATGCATAAGTTGGGAGTTTAAGCCGATTGTCAATGATATTAAAAATCTGCTGTGTGTAAGCTATGGTTTCAGGTTAGTAGATAAGGTGCCTGACTGGTTGGCAAATCCAGCCAGGTCTGATGTGAAACCCCACCTGAGCTCAGAAATCTTGTTGTGAAATACTTTTCTGCAGATGATTGAAAATGATTCTTGTCGATGTTTTTAGTTTATATAATAAAAAAAGGCAATCAATGTCTACCTTTGGCTTTGTCAACCGATTAATGTGAGGTTTTAATCTAATTTTTGGTTTTGATAATTAGAGAATCATTGGAGAACCTTTTGACCTTCCATATCCGAACTTTTCTTTTCACGAGAAATTTCTCTCTTGTGGCCTCCCTTCCAGTTCAAACATGACAGATTTGAAGTTAAAGAAAATTGTAGCCGGTATTCATGTCAACATGGGGATTTTTTGTGGATATTAGGGCATCTAGTAACAGTAATTTGTGTTTGGTACTGTGGTGCAATGTATTTTTCAAAATATTTTTTAAATGAAAATATATCAAAATATGTATTTTCTATTATTATTTTTTATATTGTTACATCAAAACCATTATTACTTTTATGCGTTTAAGAAAAAAAAAAAAAAAGGTTATAACACAAAAACAAGCACTCATGAACAAGTGGTAGATCTGGGCAGGAAATCTCACGTTAGCACTAGCACAAAAAGGGAAATTTAATTAGTGGGATTGATATCTTTTCCCTCACCTTTTGATGGTTTTAGAAACCAAACCAGGTAGCTGGAACACGCCATTCCAGAAAAGTGAGTCAAGTGGTTGATATACCGAGTGATAAAAACTGACAGAAATCTAAGGTGGGGCTAGAAAGTTGAGATGCCTCAGAAAAAGAAACGTGCCATATTGAATGAACAAGAGCAAGTGTAGATAAGGGTGTGGATGTGCGATCAAACAATATCTTCGAAACCAAAAACCAATTTGGTGCGTCTTTTTGTTGCAGAAGATGCTAGGCAACCCACAATTATCGAACCCTGTTGTTATTATGGAGACTTGTTATCCTATCCATGACGTGTGAGCACTTATCTCCATTCATATGGCTCTTGTATCTCCCAGCTGTTTCTCGTATAAAAAGCCATACAATGCCATTGCTCTCAGCCAGAGCTCGCTCTTTCTCTCTCAAAATGGAGAATCAGACAGAACAAGTGACTTTTGACATGGATGCACTCAGGGCCAATCTCCCACAAAAGTAAGGATACATTTTCTTTCATCTATCTCAACTTTGGTTTCGCAACTTGATATATTTCTTGGGGAGTAGGGAATTGTCTTGCAACTTGATATGTTTCTTATGTGGTGGGGAATTGGTTTTTTGAACAGGAGGAGAGGGTTGTCAAGGTATTACTCAGGGAAAGCAAGGTCATTCACATGCATAGCTGATGTTCGATGTCTTGAAGATCTTAAGAAACCAGAATGTCCTGATTCCAAGAAAAAGCAGAAATATTCAGATAGGAATGGCTTGCACGTTCCTCCGTATCCATGTCGACGAGTATCCAGCTCCACCCAGTGTCTCTCACCCTGTGTTGGTGTGTGAAAACAGCCAAAGAAGCTTTTTGGCTCCCTTCAGCGCTATTTTTTATTATTATTATTATTATTATTATTATTATTATTGACGCTTTGCCGCATTGTGTACAGGAGGAAATCTTGATAATCATTTGTAAATGATAATAAATTTTGTAGTTGTTCATATCTAAATGAGTACCATGAGATGTTTTTAATCTTGACTGTCGAAATATCAGTGTCCATATTCACGATGGAATCATCTCTTCGATTTGATTTAACAATAGATTAAAGCTGAGCGACGCAGGCCATCAATCAAAAGTGGGCACGTATAAATATCATCGCTGATCATTTTAATGCAATTTTGAATCTTGCTGGAAGCCCCCAACTGATAGAAAACTAGCAAAGCAGCCTGCATTGACAATCTGCAATCATCCAAAAGAGCACGGACAGAAAATAAGACAATTCGAAGAATTCAGTCCTAAACTTCCATTCCTAAAAGTTGAATCCAACATACTGTAACAAAAATCTTGCAGATTTCACGTGTCTATTTTAAACAAATTCTGGTACTTGATTGTTACAAATTCCACTGTTAATCTAGCTATGAGACACGTTGTAGCTAGTCATAAACCACAAGGGAAATGGAGAATAACAATTAATAGCATATACTGGAGCAACATACCTAATAGATCACAACTTAGTAATAACAATTATGAGCACCAAAAGAATCACCATTTCTCCCTACTGATACAAAATTAGGATGTAAGAAGCCCTATTCAATCAAGTTGAGGTAACAGCTAAACCTACTGCGATCTTTGCTTCTTGCTCGTGTCCTTACCCCAATGATCAAGCATGACAAGGTCATCATCGTCATCATCAAGCTTTTGGATTTTCTTGTGATTCATAGTTTCATCAGCATCATTTGACTGATCCGGAGAGCAGCCCTCTGAAAACTCAGGCAGTTTTCTCTTCTTTCCTGGACTGGCAGTTCCGTCTAAAATTTCTTTGACGTCGATATCTTTCTGGGCATCCATAGGCTCTGTTGGTAATGATTTTGATGTACTTGCACCATTTCCAATGGATGTTTTATCATCCTTCTTCTCTGGAGGAGCTTGTGTCCATCCCGAAAGAACCATTTCATCAGGTTCTTTCTCCTCATCAAATTCTTCTCTGTGACATTCAAGAATATGGTGAATATTAAGCAGCCCATCCAATATCAGAGCATATGAGATCATATGGTCACCCAAGGACACTCATACCAAAATGGTATTGTGTTTACTGAATATCCATCAATTATCTAATTGATGAGCAATGATCCAAGAAGTATTGTGTTTACTACCATTAAACTGAACTGAGACTAATCTTTGACGATAAAAAAAAAAAAAAAGTGGAGCACGGGGGGAAATCATTGAATAAAAAATAAAAACACTTATCCTGGTAAGAGCTAAAAGGCTTCAAAAAACAGCATCATTATAGTAAAGACAAACCTATGCTTGATATATATATTGCATGTGAACTCCTGTTGAAGATCCTCTACTGTGAGCATTGTCCCATCAGTGACTGGAGAAGCAAGCTCAGATAGTACCTAATGGAAAAGAGAGGGAAAAAATTGATAAAGGAAACCATATTAATTTGAACTTAACTCATGCCATTTCCAGTAACAAAGCAAGAAATACCTTTTCAAGGTTTGCAGTATAATTTTCGATCATGTCTTTTTCAAGATCATCGCCAACCTCATAAAGAAGGGCCAAGCCACACATAATCAGGGGGGAGTTCATACCAAGCTTAGCTTTTACTATCTTTTCAACAAAATCCCGCAACTTTGAACGATGAGTATTAATCTCCAGTGACAGAGGTGTCTGTTCCCCATCATCTCAAATGTAAGCCAAATGCATTTGTGGTTTGGAAAAGCATGCAAGGGCAATCCCATGAAGAAAAGAAAATTAGATATACCTGAGAACAAACACAGCAGGACTTGTTTGGCTCAAAGGGTTCCACTGGCATAAGAAGCATTTTTTTAGATGGATGTTCGAGACAATATGTCATCCTGCACAGATGTTGCATATGATTTAGAACAAACCAGTTCTGACATCATAACAACTAACATTTCAGAGTCATGTCCTTATTTCCAGAAATAATACCTCATTAGCTTTTCTCTGGAAATACAAGGAACATAAAAGAAACAAAGTTTATTCATGAAAAAAAAAATGTAATGATCACCCTTAAACTTTTCCTTAACCTCATTAATCTGGAAACAAGCAAAGGGTAAGCCTCAAACTGATCTTTCAAGCTTTAATAAAAAGCAAAGATCCCAAAACGAGTATTCAGATACTAGAAAAAACCTTAGAGAAAATTGAGCCATACCTGTAGCAGCCATCCTTTTTCAACACTTTGATTGCTTCAATGACAATTAAACCAGCTACAATAGCATTTGTTGTTGCAACAGCGTGTACAATATTCCCAGCAATACCTTTAGCTTCAAAAAGGCTGTGTAAAGGAATGTTAAATGAAGCAGCCCGAATATTTGCAGCAGCAGTAACAAATTCCACAGCTAGCTGATCATCTTTGTCAAAACTCAGGTTCCCAATCTCCTGCCAAGGTAAAAACAAAGGATAAAAAGATCATCCAACAGTCTAAGGATTTCATCAATCGCTTCTTCAAAAACAAGAGATCAACAAACCTTTTTTCTGCTCATAAAAAATAGCTTCAAAGCCTCAAGAAAAACTCTTGTATTTTCCATTAGGCACCATATATCCTGTGGATTCTTTAGGCCTAGAGAAGCCATGGCAGATGCTGGTGATAGATCATCAGTTTTATCAGCATTTCCATTCTGTTGGGTCATTTTGTCAGGCAGGACATCCCTACTGTAGATGGGCCTTGGCTTAGTGCGGTTTTTCCATGTCTCTTCATCAGACAAAGCTAGTTCAATGTTATAGCCAAAAACATGATCATATATTCTTCTTCCATATTGCTCCCAGTCTTCATCATCACTCCGTTCAAACACATTATTTTTGTTTTCAGATGAGCTACAAGAATCATTAGAGCGCACATTTAAATCATTTTCCTGGTTCTTGTCTCCAAATAATTTTGCAAAAAGCAGGTCCTTCGCCCAAACAATACAGTGAACAAACTGCAGTTTCAAACAATGAAATTGAAAATCAAAAACATGGAACTTCCATCTTGATTATTACATCAAGAGTCATCATGATTATCATTATCAATGATTTTCTGACCATGCAACGACCTAATTTCTGGCAGAGTAAAGTTTTAATTCAAATAAAATATTGCCAAACTAGGAAATTCCATCTGTTAAAACAAAACACAGATCTTCATAAACAAGAAAGAGCACCTCATCCCCAAGAAGAAGTAAATCAAGATGGATATAAACAACCAAAATTGGTTTTTTTTTGTAAAAAAAACAAACTAATCATTTACCTTCGATGGAGTACTTGTAATTGTGCAGACAGGATACGTCTTTGGGGAAGGTTTAGGCTGACACTCATAGCACTCTGTTTTTCCCTTCACATGCACTGTAACCTGCCACCAAGAAATGATGAAGGGGAAAAAAAAATCATGTTTCTCAAAAACATTCAAACAGTGTAGGGATGTCAACTTCCAGACAGAGAAAACTAGCAGGAAGGAGACAAATACAAAAGATGCAATTTAAAAACAAGAAATAAAGCACGGTACATCAATTTTCAGTTGCCAAAACAACTGTTCATTAATTAAAAAAATGAGGCCCCAAAACCGCTGGAAAATTCAAGGTGTTAATCATCAGAGTTTAAAGGGCAAAAAAAGCATAGCCAACAAATAATCCATATAGTTCATGTTCAAACCAGCAACGAATGAAAACAAGTCATTGACAAAACAAACTTTTCTTCCCTTTCATCTTGGAAGGATCAATTATACACAACAAAATATTACCTGTCCTAGGAACCCAGTAGTTCCACTTTCAACCAAAGGAACTTCGGCGGCCAAGCAAAGGCGGTTCACATGTCGCCTTGCATCCAGGTTATCAAGTCCATTCAAAACAACTTTAAATTGCTTGAAGAAATTGACATTAAAGTTAGAATCCTTCACATTTGCATGGTAAGGGGTAATGCTTATGTGAGGCCTAAATCTTAACACGGCATCACGAGCAACCTGATTGAAACATTGATGTGAAATAAGATAAGACATGAAATTGATCATTACCCAAATAATTCAATAACAAAAAAAAATTGTAAAAACACTTGCCTTTGCTTTAGACTGTCCAACATGTGATTGACGGAACAAAAATTGTCTATTAAGGTTGCTGACTTCTATGGTGTCCATGTCAATCTGCAGACAAATGCAATCAAATGTATAGTGCTGCATAAAGACGAGGGCCTTAACATGAACTCTCTATGCAAGTGCCCAATATAATGAAAGTTTGAATCCAACATATGTCCTTGCATCGAACTACACTATCTCCTTAATTTGGTGCACCATTAGTTTGATATAGATTTTTTAACCATTTTGTGAAACAGTAAATGCCTAGCCACGGTATACAAGTTTCAGATAAAGTTACAACTTCCAGGTAGGGCAACCCATCCCCTTGCTTTTCAGTAGTTTCCATTACAAAAGCTAGTTTGTTGATGATCATGACATACCTAAAAAACAAGTGCAGCGTATCTTCTTGGATGCCCCTTAACTCACCACCTACCATTACAACTTCCCAAGGGCAGCCTTTCTTCTTGGATGCCCCTTAACTCACCAACCGCCATGACAACTTCTCAAGGGCAGCCTTTAGTTCATACCATCACCACCCCTCCTTAGACAACCTCTCACCATAAGCACCCAGTCACCACCATGTTTCCCTCCAAAAAACAAAGAGCACAAAATATAAAAACAATCACAGCACCTCGTGCCTACACTCCTTATCATCTCTGCCATCTCGCACACGAAAGACACCTTGAAACCAATTGAGCCAAACCCATCACTTCCAGAGCCCCAGGAAACTACTGCAATCGCCGTTTCATTTATACCCATCAATCCTATGTTCACTCCTATCACAGCTGCCACATTCTATTACCACTTACTCATTACTTGGAAAGCATTTGCAACCTTATAATTAACCAGGTCAGTAATATCCTGAGTCTCATGACATAAAAAACACTACTTTCTTAACCAGTAATGATTCATATTCAGGCATGTGTATTTTCATATGTTTTGGAGTAAGAAATAATTCCAAAAGTTGATTCCCTCCTAGATTTTTTAAATTAATACAAGTTCAAGCAGATACACACTGATATTAAAAAAAAAATATTGTCAAACCCTAACCGCGCTCTAAACCCTTCAAAAGAAACACCAATTGACAAAAATAAAATCATATCATAGCAACCCCCCCCCCCCCAAAAAAAAAAAAAAAAAAAAAGCAAAAAACAAATGAAGACTAGTAACAGGTACTTGGTCCATTCGAACCCTAAAAAACTAGAACCTGGCTAAAAAAAATCCCTAAAAAGCCCCCACAAAAATTTAAAAAGAAAAAAAATAAAGATATACTCACGATATGAATATCCTGAAAGCCAGAAAGAGCAAGAGTCTTAAGTAACTCGCAACCAATCCCACCTGCTCCAACCATAAGCACTTTCGCACCCTGAAAAGTAAAAAATCACAATACCCTTAAAAACTACATTTCAATTAACTAAAACAAAGAGAACCCATTAACAGTGAGCAAAAACAAAAGGTGAGCTTGGAAGAATTAAACGGTTTTAAATTTTAATTACCTTTATCTCCTGTGAGTGTTGAAGAGAAGCCATTTTTTGGGTTATTGAAGGAGGAAGAGACAAGGAAACAGTGTTAAAAAGAAGTTGAAAATTGAAATGTTTTTTTGTTGATTTTAAATAGTATTTATGGATTAGTTATGTTAAGCAACTAACTATAGATAGAAAGTGATGGAGGGGTTATGGGGAATCGAACACGAGACGTGAAGACCAAGTGGAGAGGATCCTGGGCTGTTTAATTTAATTCAATGGGCTGGTGCGTGTGTGAAGGCGGCTCCAGATGAGCACGCCTTCCCTACTGATCTCCCTTAGTTGACGACCTAGCCATTATAGCTTTACGATATTTTTTACGAACCGGATTCATATATTAAAAAACAAGTAAAAAAACGTTGATACTTTACCGTACACGTAGACATGAATTATTGCTGTTTGTAATGATAAAATTATTATTTTTTCTCTCAATTTGAAAATTTTAATCTTTGGAATCGGGGTAATTTAAAAATTTTCAGATAACATGTATGCTACTTTCAAATTATTTGGGTTCTCTAATATTTTTCATTTTAAATTGCTTAATAAAACTATTATTTTACTTCTTCAAATTGACAAAAAAATACCAAATAGTTGGGGGTATTTTTGGTTTGTCACATATCCATGTATAGTGAAACTATAAAAATACCCCAAAAAAGATAAAAATAAAGATTTGGAGCTAGAGGTATTTTAGTATTTTCATCCCTAGTTTTTTCATAGTTATCGTTGGGTCCAAAAATATATAGGTCATTTTCTAGAAAATTATTTTTTTAGAAACACTGCAGGAGCGTCATACGTACATGCCAACAATGTTTCAGGTGGCGCGTGTTGAGGCACTTGGCAGTGAAAATTGTCCATCCGCCATGTCACCTGATATACTGTCATGTCTTCTGTATTCCGGTGTGGCACGTGTAGATGTCCAGAGATTGGAGAATCGTTGGTGAACGAGTTTTATTATTTTGTTTAAATTTATATTATAATAAAAAAAAATCTCACACAATTAATATTTTTTACATTAAAAAAATATAATTCCGGGTAAATAGCTATTATTTATATATATAAAAGTAACTTGTTAAGCGTTGGTGGAAAATCAGATTTAATTTTGTGTTATTGGGCCTTCCTCCCCTAAAAAACAGAAATATAAATTGGTTTCATTCCAAGCCCAAGTTCTTACAAGAACAAAGGTCCCAGGAAAGACCTTACAGGCCCAGACTAGCTAATTGGCCGCGTCCTGCATCGGGTAACGGGCAACGCACATTCTTAATGCTGCTGTTTTCGTATATTTGTCTTCTATGCTGGATGCTAATCTGTACGGAAATCTGAGACTTTTTCTGGCAAATTAAAATCTCAACAATGTTATTATGCAACCTTAAACATGATTACATGCTTTAATGATGGTTATGGTGGCCAGGCAGTTTTTCCTGGATTTTTTCGGTCATACTTTTCTTCTCATGTTTCTGCCACTGTTCTCCAGCGGGGCCTGTTGTGGTGGTGTGCACGTCAGCAGTATGTCCATGCTCTTCCCTGTGAAGTCTCGCCATGCTCCTCTTTCTTATGGACACCCTCATCAGCAGCAACCCTACCATGATGATCCGCCTCCCGAATGTCCAGTACCAGGCACCGTGTCGCAACTCAATATATCGCCGTGCGTTGGAGGTTGTTTGGAGGTGGCATCGTCGGTGAGGTGCACAGGGTTGCCATGTTCATCTGTCAATTGAATTGGATTACCCAGGTCATCTACAACTGTAGCAGCTATCATTTCTCACCAAAAACAGAAACTCAATAAACAGCAACAGTAAAGATAAAGCTTGGATGGAGTTTAATCTAGCTAGGCTGGCCTGATAAAAACAGGCATGGTTATAACCAGCTTTCTACACCAGCGCAGAGTAGACATGAAGGGTTTTTGCGACGTTAGCCTAGACAAGAGACGTGTCACTCATCTGGTTATAAAGGTTTTAGGATTGACATGATCTTGATCGGTTCGTCATCAATCAAAAGATTACGGATCAGAACAATTGGTTAGCATATATCCAAGGGTTCGAAGCTTTCACCATGCGGCTCAAGAGGACACAAAAATAATCACTGCTGTAATGAGAATACCACAACACATACATCAATAATTTGAATCATTCATGAAGTGTGTTCCAAACAAGAAACAAACTAATCTGTACAAAATACCAATACAATCACTAATCTTGTGATACATCTTCACTCTACTAATCTTTTCATGATTTGTAAGACTTGTATAAATTCCTTTAAATTCTTTACATTATAGCTCCACAAGGTAATCCTGTGAGACAGTTTAAAAATATGTCTGCGGATGGAGCGGTTCCAAACCGAATTCTGCAAGGAAGATGCCCTGCGGCTCTCACAATCCTTTTTTGACAACGCAGAGAGAGTCAGCACCGAGATCTGCACCCATAAAAGTTGAGGTCCTGTTGAGTTTCAACCAAAGATAATTATTGCACAAATAAAAAAAAAAAAAGAAAAAGAAAAAAAAAGCAGCTTTTGCTTATTTTAGAAAGTTTCTATTGACTATTACATCTAGCTAGACAAATCATGCTATCAAGCATTTAAGTTTCCGAAGAACAAGGTTCTTGCAATGACAATTTTGAGTGATTTGTGTGGACAAATGCAACATATACAAGAGATGGAAGTACTCACCACTTCACAGCTGAGAAGAACCTCATCCCCTCAAAGATCTAGTCCAGAAGAACCCTTTCTTTTTAGTTGAGTGAGTCTCCGTGGAGGAGCTACCCCCTTTGGATCCAAATGAAAAATGCCGCCTCGGGAAAGGCTTTGCCAAGGAGCTTTTCATGCTGGCACTTGGGCCCATCCTGGGACCCTTTCCTTCCTGTCGACCACCTTTTAAGCGATCAAACATGATAAAATCACCATCAAGATCACTGTCAACTACTCTGCTCCTCAATTTCTTGTTTCTAGCCTTCAAATCCATTTCTGTTTTTAGAGCTTTTTGAGACAGCTTAAAGGCCTGCTTTTCTCCCAAGATACAAAATGGGCATGCAGGATCATACTTATCAATTTCAGGTGTCAAAACTTCCAAACACTCAGCATGATAAACATGACCACAAGTTAAGACAGCGACAACGGAGAGCTCATTACTAGCAATAAGCTTCTGGCTGCTCCACAAAGATTTTTCAGTCAGTTGCTTTGAGCAGACCCCACATGTTCGAAGATCAACCAAAGGAAAAGCTGAGTTTTGAATGCTAGATCTTGTCTTCTTATGATTAAATCCCAAACACTCGTTATCAAACGACCGTCTTTCTCTATTGGAAGTGGCCATGAGCTCAGAAAATGCATGCATAGACCAGCCATCTGAAGACTCGCCATGGCATCCTTGAGTTGATCCATTGCTCCATGAAGGAATAGGAGGCCTCTCTTCAGAAACTAGGATGCTCTTTGATGACTTCATTCCAGGGATTAGCGCATCAGATACTGGCTTTAATAGTTGATGTTTAGGAGAATGCTGGAGCCACCTTGGTGTTGAGCTGGCAGGATGAAAGTGACTTGGGGATGGAAGTGGAGATGTTGACATGGATGAAGTGGAGGGCAATGAAAACGAGAATTTTGCTGGAGATGGGTTCAGAACTGCAGTGGATTCTGTTGACTCCACCTGTAAAATGAATAGATTTGGCAAGCAAGTCGTATCAAGGAGAACAGGTGAATCAATCATAGAGCAAACCGTGGATGTTCCTTTCATGAGAAGAAAAACTCTTACCTGTTCCAAACTCATGTCCATTGAAATATTCCTCGAGATGGATTGTTCTGCGATAAAAGTGTAAATGATCTCAGATGTGGTACATGTCAGTTCATGGGAGGTCAAAATCCGCACAATGAATGGATTTATTAGGAGGTGGTACATGTGAGCTCATGAGAGGTCAAAAACCCGCACAATGAATAGATTAATTAGGAGTATTTATCTAATGTTCAGTTAGTACAAATCTTAATGTAAGGATGAACTGTATCTTATGTTTCATTCCCGTATCACACTTGAAACTAAGAGCACAAATTACCAAAAAAAAAGAAAGAACAAGCACGGATCATGTAGTGTGGAAGATTCAAGTTGTACATAAAAATGTATAGAAACAATAAATCAAGCTCTAGTTGTGATTGCATCCATTTTTCTCCCATTTTAAAAAACTACTCATTCTTCTGGGTTGCATGTGGCAGAAGATACTTAAAAGGCACATAAGAAGCAAAAAAGAAAGTCCTCATACTGTAAGGATACACAGCATAGATTCTTGTACAAAAAACAAAACAAACAGCTAACAGTGGATAAAGAAAGGGTAACAATGAAGAAGGGTCAGGACAAGAAATAGTACAGAAATCTCCCAGCGATTGATCTCGTTAATTAATTATGAAACTAAATCACATGATCATTTCAAGTTTTTTATAGCAGAATTAGACCCAGTGGCTTTAAATTATGCACTTATTCAAGAGTTGCAGACAAACTGTATTCCCGTTACTCTGTTTTCTCTTTTTAGGTTCACACTCGTACTGTGTTACGCCTTCTTTCTTTCTTCTTTCTTTTTTCTTTTTGCATGATAGTATCATTCTACCTGATGGCAGACATTCATTTTATATATGCAACCTTAAAAATGTCAAACAAAAATTTTTTAACATGAAAGGACTATTTGCCCTTTACATCTTAAATTTCTACTCCTGGGCTGCGATAAGATTAGCTCATGCAGACTCTCTCTCTCTCTCTCTCTAAACCACAATGTTTAGCCTTTGCAACCCCAAAGTCAAACCAGTCAGAAACAGGTTTCTCTAACATGAAAATTCTTTCCCTAGTGCTCGAAGAGCATGAGATGCTGGATCACATTGTCAGAAATTAGCATACACAGAGGACCCTCATAAACATCTGTAAATTTTGCAAAAGAACATTACCATTACTGCAAAATTAATCATGGTATCTTCGGTATTGAGGTTGCAA
Source organism: Salix dunnii (assembly GCA_015731905.1). Lineage (NCBI taxonomy): Eukaryota > Viridiplantae > Streptophyta > Magnoliopsida > Malpighiales > Salicaceae > Salix > Salix dunnii. The sequence continues at coordinate 8,186,998 of CM027667.1, read as the reverse complement.
GATCAAAACCTGAGATTACAATCCATACAGAAAAGTTGAAGGGTATGATTGTCTCAGAATCTCATTTCCATAATATCATAACCAGACAATGAGCTTATTTTAGAGCATGTAATCGCTGATCTTTGCATCATTTTCCAAAATCCTAAGCACTGCATGAGTTCTGCTTTGGGTATTTACTGTTCCTTGCAACTGGTTTTCAATTGAATTGGATTATATTTCATTTGAGTTTTGCTTCTCATTTGCTGTGATAACTAATACGATTCCATCACCAAATTGAATGGATTCTTCATCAGCATCGCCTATAACTATAAGAAACTGAGATGGTTTGATCTCTTCTGAATAGTAAATATGATCAATCACAAGGGCATTGCTTCTACTTTGTAATCCATGCATCTAAATGCAATATAAAGCTAATCGCAACAGTATCTTAAATAGAGAGGGAAATTTCAGAATGAACTGAAAGATCGTGTGAAAAGATCAAACGAATATTAGTGTAAAGAACCCCATGCACCAGAAGTTTACCTGAAGTAGGGGTCCTCGCATGAGCTGCAGCTCCTTCAGATGTTGGGGATTTCTGCCACATACGTCTCTGGAAACTCTCCGTTGGACTTCCATCCTCAGATGCATAGGACGATTCATATTTAATATCTGATCCATAATTCCTGCTAATTCCACCAGAAAACCAACTTATCGAAGTATCTTCCCCAGCTACTCGCCCTCGATTATCCCATCTAAAGCTCCAAGATGGTGAATAACGAATATTTCTATGCAATATATCACCACCTGGTCCACTTACTATATTTTTATCTCTAGCAGTAACACAACAAGCACCTCCCATGATCAAGCACAAACAAAAGGTGTCTCCAAATTCTAACACAAAACCAAAATCTTCACTTACGTACTCCAATGTCCATACACCAGCGACTCAAATTTAACTACCATCCCTCTCAGATGACAAAACCCAGGTCCAATTCTTCCTCTGCAATTAAACAGGTAAAAAAGAAGTAAAGCGCCAATATTAATCACTAGTAGCTCTCTGAAACCACATAAAATCCAACATGCCACAAGCGCATAGCTGAAAAAACAAAAGAAAATGATCATCAGTAATAACTAAACTCCTCTAATCTTTCACAGAGAGCACACTTTGATGATCTGAAGCTAAATTTAACCGCAAGCTTGTTGTACCTCAAAAAACCTAGTGACAAAAGTAAAATCCAGCGATTGAAAAATCGGTTTCAACTAGCCACCCGAGCTTTAAAATCCATTTCCATCACCAAAAATGCAAAGCCAAATTCATTTCAGCACACACAAAAAAAAACAAAGTCATTTAAAAGATTGGTAAAACAAATATAAAAGTAAAGGCGTTGAAAATTCAAGAGGCAGCAATTAAGAGAATTCCAAGTCAACTTAATTTTATAAAATAGTAGTCAATAATGAACTGATTGTCAATAATTCAGTTCACAGTGGCTGATTTCGGAAAAAAAAAATTAAAGAAATTAAAAAGAACACAGAAATTGAATCCCCCAACTAGCTAGTGAACTAAGGAGTCTCGCTCCAAATCCACGATAAAGCTATAAAAATAATTTAAAAAAACACGAAACAGCACAAAAAAAAAATCCGATTTTATATCCTTAAAAGGTGTACCAGGTAGTCAAATTTAGTGGGAATAAATAAGAATCCGAAATCGGCTTGGTCGAGGGAGGCTGTCCTTACCTTGGTCGGACGAAAGACGACAGCGTTTTTAAACGACAAATAGATTTCTACAGAGAGGGATGGTGGTGTTTTCAGAAAGAGAAAATAAAAGACAAGGAGTGAAGCTGCGTGCTTTTACACGCAGGGAGAGGGACGGAGGAGATCGTTTTTGCGGGTTTAGTGTTGACGACGTTAGAGTTTGTTAACGGGATTCTATGGTTTGTATTTTGACGGTGTTATTATAAATATTTTTCATCCTGTTCGCGGTAAAATTTTAAATTAAAATAAAAGGATCTTGGCGTTAGTTATTGTAAAGGTTGAATTGTAAAATATTTCTGAGTTTGACTAAAAAAACAAGTGTTTTCTGAATTATAAACTTTGATTTTTCCTTCAATTTCAAAATGAAATTATAATAAAAGGTAATTGACAGCAAAAATAAATTACTGTGATTTTTAAACAGAAAATACTCTGAATTATTATATACACAAAAATATGAATATACCAGCTTCAAGATAAATTGCTTGTTATATAAAAAAATATAAAAATTGCAATTTTTCACAAGCTTATATACATGTATTGCTTAGATAAGAATTGATTGAATTCTCTCTTCTTCCTTATTTGTTGTTGTGTGTATTTGTCCGTGCTATATAATAAGTTAAATTATTATCACCCTGTAATACATGTATAGTGTTGGTGAGTGTGAAAAAACAATATTTTCAAGCGCATCATATAAAATCTAAATAGATTAAAAAAATCAATAGTCAAAGCAATAAAAATATAAAAATGCAAAAATTAAAACATCACGGGTTAATATTGTAATTTATAGTGTTAGTGGATGCCGAAAACCAATATTTTTTTTTTGCACATTTTAGCTCTATAACAATAGTTATAATTAGAAGAACAAAATATACTCATTGAACCAAGACAAACTGAGTTATCTTATCAAGCTTGTAATCGGGTTGTTGACTCCACAAAGTTTAATAGCTTGGTTTTTTTATTAAATCATTTATTGTTGTTGCCGCTGTTATTTTAAAAATAAATCATAATTTGATATTGAAATATTTTTTCAATACCCACTAGATGTTAAGATAATTTTTTTACTCTATAATAATGATATAAAAGACAAACTAAAATAAATTAATAATTTTAAATCCTCACGAAGACATAGTATAATAACTAGTTTGATAGGGGTTGTCCCAGTAGTTGTTGGAGGTCACTCTCCTTCTAGGGACCCTTGTTCGAGTCCCAGTGGGTGCTGGAGGGCGCCCCCCTTCATGCTTTCCTAGTTCAATCTCTATCCGATATGCTTGTCATCCCCTCGATACCTTACATGTTCACTGGGCTTGCAGGATGTTCAATGGGTCCGGGGAATAGACAAGGTGCGTGTAAGTTGGTCCGGACACTCCGGTTATCATAAAAAAAAAAAATAGTTTGATACAAGAACATTGCATGGGCATGTTATCGGTGGAGTGATTAAACAGTATAGAGGTTTAAATTAACATAAAATATAGAAGGGGACGAGCTTTACCATTAAGCTATGAAAGATTCGTGATAGTTGATCAATATTTTTCTATTCAATTAGAAACAATCCATTACCTTTATTTTTTTTATAAAAAAAACTACAATAATCCAAGAGAATAGATAGTTTTTTTTTAAAAAAAATATTTTTTTATTTTAAATTAATTTTTTTTATTTTTACATGTTAATATCAAAAATAATTTAAAAAATATTATTTTAATATATTTCTAAATATTTTTTTTAAAAAAAAAGCAATATTAACCCGTTATTAATGTGCACAAAAAAAAATCTATCACGATGCAAACAAAAAAATAAATGATGACGCCGTCGAGAATCACTAACGGCAGCTAAACGAAAAGAAGACGGAGGAATGGACGACAGGCAGAGAGACAAGCAGTTAACCACCATTTACCAGCAATGCCTTCTGCAGTAGGCGAAGTGCGCAGGACGCGTTCGACTCTTCTCGAGTTGCAAGAGGAAAGTATACATGGTGGGGTTAAAATTCAACAACTAAAATCCCCGCCTCCTTATTCCACGCTTAATAAAAAAATATTGAATTAACTTCTAGCCCTTAATTTGAATTCCTTCATCGACCGAGTTAGTGGCTGTTTCCGAGCTTATTTATAAATGTTATTTATTTATAAATAAATTAAAATAATATTTTTTATCTTAAAAAATATTTTTGATATCAATAAAATTATTTTTAGCGTGTATCTATATATACAGTAAAAAAACTTTATTTTTTCAATTTACATTAATAAATATTTGTGGTTTAAATACTTCAAATTTCTTTAAAATAATACTTTAAACTTTATTATTAATGATATACATGAATTATTTTTTAATTTCTCTTTGTAAAATATTAAAACTCAAATATACTCTTATCGAATGACTGGAGATGTTTCTTGACCAGGTAAATCTTTGGACGAGTCTAGCAACCATGATCAAGAATTAACGGTGTAGATATCAAGTGCTAACAGTATTATTTTAAAAAAAACATACCATTTATCTTTATTATCTATATATTTTATATCCAGAATAGTAACTATACTCTACAGATAATTATACACATCTCGTATTGATTTATGGACCGTCGTCTCGTAATTATGCCGACGTTGAAAATTTAGAACAGGAGGTTACCCAGTAGTGCCCGGGAAATTTTGTATTCTGGGCTTGAAAATTCCATGTATAATGGGGGTATTTGGAAGTGTGGTTACGGTTGTTTTTCAAAGTTTTTTTATTTAGAAATACATTAAAATAATATCTTTTTATTTTTTAAAATTATTTTTGATATCAACACATCAAAATAATCTAAAAATACTAAAAAATATTCATTTTAAAATTTTTTTTAGTTAAACCACGTATCCTCCGCTTAGCCAAACAGGTACAATGAATGCCTGGCAACCACGTGTCAAATCTCATTACGTGTACATTGCTCGGCTACTGGTGTCAATTAACAAGAAGTTTTGCGGCATGTTAATAATACAGCGTGATTGTATTATTTATTTTTAAAAAAATATTAAAATATTATTTTTTTTATCTTTTAAAATTTATTTTTAATATAAAAATTCGAAAGCTTTTTAAGTACAAATATATTCTGATAGCTGTTTTACAGTAATAAATAATCACTAAATATTAGCTGCTGGATGGAGATGGTGGGTGCAGCGTAGCAAAAATACCGTCTAACATTTTGAGTTGTGCACGTAAATGGCAAGAGGTTGCTATACGAAGCTAAATAAATTTGAATGATGACGTGGTTCAACTCTTGGCATTGCTTTTTAATAGTATAGAGTCAGCAATAAGTGAAAATTTCATGACAAACTTGTTAACGGGCTACCAAATATACCCTCAAAACTCGTCCACCTTGCCCAGCCAAGGGGTTAGAAACGACTTTATCAAACACTTAGGTTTTGAATCTGGCCGTGCGAAGCAAGCTTCTGGGCCAGGTCTTTATCAAACAGGTGGAGTGCAGAGCTTAGAGACGCTAATCACATAATCAATATTAAAAATCTAAATCACGATGGGGTTAGGTGAGTCACCAAAGTGTTTAGGTTAAAGGTCTCTTATATTGAGATCTCGAGCCCTTCATTTAGGAAGAACGTAAAGCACGAAGCATTAATCACTCCGATGGGCCGGTGAAGATCGATCGATCGGGGGATTTCTCCTGGGCAAATCTGGGTGACATGCGTGAAGACCAAAGCTTAACACCACCCGTTTTTATATTTCCTCTGCATGAACTGTATACATTGATATTATCCCGGGCATATCCTGTGAAATTAAATCCTTGCCATATATTTTACCAAGAAAAAAAAGTTAGTTTAGATGTTGATATAAATTCTCCAACCCCACGGTCCCCGCCAGCTATTCGACAAGTTTAGGACGGAGACGTGTGTGAATTTTGGAGACCTGACAGGGAAATAACGAGAGAGAGAAGCATCCCAGCCACCGAAATTGTCATTTTCGTAATTAAGAGCACTAAATTGTCATTTTGTGGATTAACAAGAGAAGGATTAGTCCACTAATTACAAACCAAAGCCCAAGAGGGTGTATTATGGGATTAAAACATGGGTTCGAAGCACGGAGGCCCATACTTAGCACCGATGAGACTACCCTAATAAATTAATAATAAAATGAACTATATTTTATATTTAAAAATGTAATACATTTTTCTCAACATAAGGTGTCCCTCGCATATTCAGCATTATCACGTACAGTTTTAAACCTCCAAATATTATTATTTTCTTGCATATCATCATGTAAATCCTAGACGCCCAATTTCAATTTCTTTTCTTTACCGATTCTCATTTTAATTAATTTGGGCGTTGATATTGTTCCTTGCGTGATTTATTTTTATAGTTTTTGTGAAATATAAAAACCTTTTTTTCCACAAGTATGTGGATTTATAACATATAAATCCATCTCATTTTCTCTTGTTATATATATATATCTTCATGCGAGCTTTAAATAAATAATAAGTATTTTCTTTATTAGTTTTTAAGCAGAATATAAGAAAATATTATATTTACCCTTCTATTTTTTTTTAAAAAAAATGCCAATATTGGCTAATGATTGAAGCAGCTTGAATAAAGAAAATATTCACATATACACCGTGATATGTATTAGCTAATTTAGCATGAATCCAGTGACTATTCTTAATCTATAATCGAGGCTATACATGGGAGCTAGATTAATGTCAGAGTTAAAATCTCTCCATTCTCAAAATATAAATTCTAGGGAAGCATGCAAAGCAAAAACATATAGACATAACCAAGTTAATTTACCATGCAAATTAAACAGCCTGTAGCTAGATACGTTCATCCAATTATAAGCTATATATACATAACATTATTATAGGTTACAAAACTTAGTGTGTATATTATATATATATGTATATATATATATATAGATATAGATGTGGGTTTACTAGCTAGTCTAGGACAAGCACAACACAGCTAGCATACGCGCCTACTGGAGTTTTTTCGCTTCATTTATTCAAATATACTACTGCCCGGAGACTGATCTCAACCTCTTTAATCTGCACGACGGAACCATGCATCCATCAGTTTGGTATGAGCTTGAAAGGAGGCCTAACGAGAGCTGGTGCTGGGTTGTAGTTTCCGTAGTCTTTGGTGTTAACTTTCAGAAGCCTTTCGTGGACGCTTGTTTCTTCGTTGCTGTGCGATGGCTTGCTTGATGTTTCCTGCCACAGCCATAATTGTGAGATGAATCGTTCATCAGAAAGATCTTGATGAAAGAAGAGAGATTACAATTTATAATGTATAAACTGGACATGCGAGCTGATGCATAAATCTTGCACCATGATCAGCAGCAGCGATAGCAAACAATCTCATGATTCTAATCGAAGAAACCTGTCAGTTTTCGGTAATTGATAATTTCTCATTGCTTGCTCCTTTAGTATGAAGAATTCAAAGACTTTAGAAACTGAATCTTGTTTTTGACCATTTATAATTTACAAACCTCGTAAGTGGCGGCATTAATGGCCTCCGCTTCCTCTGCCAACTTCTTCACGAACTTGGACCGGCGACCTGCAATATGAAGGCGTGTTAATGGCAATCTTTTCCTGTTACAAATTTCCAACATGAGAAAAGAGAAAGAATTAAATTGATCAAGTTCCCTTGGAATGCTTGTTAGCGTGCATGTTAACCTAGCTAGCATGCATAATTGCAGGTTTGATCACACTTAGTACAGTACAGAAATATCTGTAGGTTAGAGAAGGTACAGAATCTTGTCTAGATATTTATACTGCAGCCTCTCTCTGTTTTTTTTTTTCTTTTCTGTTTTTGTTTAGCATGTGATCGTTGGGCTATGCACCAAAAGCCGCAGCAAACAGACAAAGAAAAGGAGCACAGCCACCTGCAAAAGAAGTTGATAGAAAGGATGCTGAAATAAGGAGGAAGAGAAGGCTGATCTTCTTGAGAAGCATGAGGCCCATGTTAGTCAACTTCGTCTTTCTAATATGCTCTTCTTTTTTGCTCTTGAGAGAGAGTACCCTAACTAAACCCTCCTGATCTCTATGTTAATCGAAAGCACAAGTTAGAGTAGAAAGCTTTGAGATTATAAACCGAATAGCGATTAATTTATTAGAAACTTTAGCTTTAAAGTATAAAATTCAAAATAAAAAAGGTAAAGAAGACCACTCTTCTTTTGTCGGGACTAAGTCTACGAAGTTAGTGGATTTATATTGTTGTTAATCCAGGGAGGGTGGCCTCTGTGGAAATCACCAAAATCTCCCTCCATTCTTAGATGATGAAGGGAATTTAATCATGGTGGTAATTAGTAGCACGTAAGACATAATTAAACAAGAACCACACCATATATATTAATTATTAGATTATTTTTTTGTTAATTTTAAGTGATGATTTTGGATATTGATTCTCCATGAAAGATAAATATATACAGGTGAGAACTACTAGCTAGCTAGGTCAAGAATGCTCGCTGATTCGAGTATTGTTTTGACTTTGGTAGTGCCATAAAGATGAATTAGGTTGCATAAAATAGCTTTCAAGTATGATCGATGCCTCCAATTATCCTTAACGACAGGGACATCCCATCAAATACAAATCAAGAGAATATATATTAGTGGAGAATAAACGAGGTCACTGCGAGATTACTATATATTTTTAGTGAAACTTTTATATTATTCTCTGGTTTATATTTTCAATTAATTTTTTTTAGTTTAAAGTTTATATAAACTCATATTATTTTATATTTGATTTTTATCAAATAAAATAAAAGTAGTAAAATTTGAACTCATGACTGCTAGGTCAACAAGGTTCTAGTATCATGTTAACGAATCATTTCAACTAAAAATTTAAACTCTCAAGTGAGATCCTAGAATAAGATTTGTATTATTCTCTAACATTATCTTTCTTTTTTTCCTAATAAAATGGGATTACAATGCTTCCACAACCTTAATTTTAGCAAATATTTCCTTCTAAATATATCAAAATAAGGTATATTAAAATAACAGTTAATCTAGCATGTACGAGGGTGTTTGAGAGTTTGTTGATAAATATTTTTTAAATTGTTTTTTTTTATCTATAAACATATTAAAATAATACATTTTCTAATTTGAAAAAAAAAAACAATTCTTCATACCTCGTATCAAAATGATCTAAAAAAAAATTTAAAACAAAGAAGAAATTACAAAAAAACATTCGAAAACATTTTTAAAACTCAAAAACAAAGAAACACTAAATCTATCAAGTAGTTTGAAAAGAAGTAGCCCATGATTAGCAAATATGATTAGAGTAGATTTATGTGAGCTGTGGTGTGTATGATGGACAAACACATCATCTCAACTGGCAAAGCTTATATCATCTTCGACCTAGAAATGTGAGAAGTTTGTGATTTCTTTTCAATAGTAAATCAAGGATTGAAGATAAAATGCAAGAGCATGCTTGTCTCATCAATTATTCCCACTCTCTCCCAATAATATTATCATGGTGGCTCGTTCCAATATTTTTAATATCTGCCACTCACATAAAGCATACCTTAGGCACCATGCTTTAGCATATCTTTTGCCTTTTGATCTCCAGTGAATCAAGGAACACCCACTTATGATCAAATTATTAATTGCAGCACTATAACCTCCTTGCTAGACCCCCCCATAGAAACATAAATTACAAACGATTCGATTATTTATAGTCATTATCTTTCTCTCTTTGAGAAAGGATAATGGAATAAAGTTAGATTACGCAACAAATTTCAGTGAAGAACAAGGAAGCCAGTTTATGCTGATAGTGGTCGGCAAAAATCCAGCTCGAGATTGGAATTTCCAATCATTCTCGGCAAAAACCCTTATGTTTACTGTTAATTGCGGTTAAATTTCATGGTTAAAGAGGTGTTTAGCACTGCGTTTCAAAAGTGTTTTTGAAAAAAAAAATTATTTTAAATTGAAAAAATAGTGTTCTTAGATTATTTTCACGTGCTGATATCAAAAATAATTTTTAAAAAATAAAAAATAACATTTTGATGTATGTCCAAACGAAAATCACTTTAAAAAACACCGCAACCACGCTCTTAAACATGCATTAAACATGATCATTGCATGGTTTTTGGTGGGGGTAAGAAAAAAAAAACAAAAAAAAAACAATTCTTTCTTTCTCAAGCAGAAAGACAGAAAAGGAGCAAAAGAATTTGATGGAAATGATGCTGAACTTATAAGGAGGAAGAGAGAGCTAATCTTCTTGAGAAGCATGAAACCCATTCTAGCAACAATGTCTTCCTCTCTATAATAATTGACAGCACTTGGAATGGAAATCTTAGAGATTATAGAGTGATTAAAAATTAATTTATTTGAAAAATAGAACCAAACTTTAGACTTTAAGTTTAAAATTCAAAATAAAAGGTGAAGACGACCACTTTTCTTTTGCCGGGGACCAAGTCTACGAAGTTAGTGGATTTATACGGCAGTTGATCCACAGAGGGTGACCTTGGTGGGAATTATTAGTCTTCAGAAGCTGGAAAGCCTGGTTGGGTGATGATGATGATGAAAGGAATTCTCTTCAAAATCAAGGCAAAGGTACCTCATAAATAAAGAAAAATATATTAATAGAGTGTTGTTGATTAACAGAAGATGCTTTACGAATAGCTGAACTCACTTAATTGAATGGTAAGGCTATAGTTAGTTTAATTAATCATGGTGGCAAGTAACATACAATTATTTGTTTTAATTTTGTAAAACGATTAGGTTGTCGCATTAGTTTTTGTGCATCAAAATTAATGAAGTCTTTCCTAATCTAATCTTAGTCCGAACATCTAGAATTATATTAAACATTACCAAACTCATTAATTTTGAAATTTAAGATATTGACGACTTAAAATTGAATATCACTTGTATATTCCCTATAAAAGATAGATATATCAACATCAATGGTGTTAAACATAGCTGTTATTTTGTAATTTACTAGAAATAGATTATGTTCTAGTACGTAGCTAAAACTATATTGCAATTTTTTTCTATTTAAAATCCTATTGTAAACAACAAACACAACTGAATAAATTGAAATTAATCATATTTTGAATTCTTACGTAGTATCAAAGCATATCTCAAAATTTTTATAGAAAAAACTATAGTTTTGTTTGTCATTTGATTATGCTATAAAGATGAGCTAGATGGTATAAAATAGCTTTGCGTAGATAAATAGCAATGGTATAAAATATTTTTATTTTTAAAACATTATGTTATTTTCAATCATCTTTAGTAATAAGAAAAACAAATGAAAAGACATGGATGAAAAACCAAGGAAGTCACTGTTTGATTAGGAGAAGCACTTTGACCTTAATTTTAGTAAACCCACCCTTCCTTGTATTCCCTATCTATCGATTTATTGCCCATTTTCCTCGTCAAACACTTCCAACAAGGTGTCAAGGTCGACGAGAATTGCATGATTACCAAGCATGGTTAGAGTAGACTTATCATTTTATGCCATGAATGTTTGACATTATATTTTTAAAAAATATTTTTTTATTTTAAATTAAAATTTTTAGTAATTTTATATCATTTTCATGTAAGGATATAAATATAAATTTTTAAAAATAAAAAATATTATTTTGATATATTTCTAAACAAGAAAACACTTTCAAGTTTCAACTATACTATAAAAACAAACACTAATACATTAGCTTGGCAATGTTTATATCATGTTCAAGAAAGAGGGGCCGGTCAGAGGTGGAATGTGACGGAGTGCTTGTTTGGCACTATGGCCGAAGCCGGGCTGGTCATAGGTGGAATGTGACGGAGCGCCTGTTTGGCTGCTTTTGTTTTTTTTTTTAAATATATATGTTTTGGTGTTTTTAGATTATTTTGATGTAATGATATTAAAAATAATTTTTAAAAAATAAAAAAAATATTATTTTGATATATTTTGATATAAAAAATATTTTAAAAAACAATCACAACCATACTTTCAATCATCATCAGAGAGTGGTTTCTTTTCGCTAGTGAATGAGGGATAAAATGCAGGAGCATGCCTGTCTCAATAATCCCCACTGCCCAGCAATAATATGATCGTGGTGGGTCATTCCAATATTTTTAATATACGCCACTCCCCTTAAGCATGCTCTCGCCTCCTGTTCATATCTTCTGCCTTCTCATCTCCAATAATAATAATACTATACGCAGGTCTTTGATCTTATCAGATGCTCCAGTTTGAAATTCATTGTTTTCTTTTCATTTATAATACCAAGAATTTAATCAATCGTAGCACTCTAACCTCCCTGCTATACCCCATGAATTGAAAGCAATTCGGTTGTCTTTATCTTTCCCAGAAAAAAGTTGACAAAATAAAGTTGAATGATGTAATAAATTCCCATAAAATATTAAAAAATATTAAGGAATAACTTGATAAATACACGATCACGAGTTCGAATCTCACTATTTTTATTTTATTTGATAAGAACAATAAACATAAAATAGTGCGAGTCAAAATTTTAAACATGAAAAGCTTTTATTCGATAATATATATTAAAAAATAATATAAATCATATCTTAAGGTTTCATTTAACTATTTATATTTTAGGTTAAATGATTTCTTCATGATAAAATCAGTTTATGCTATAATATTTAAAAACACAATGTTTTTTTTACCGAAATAATTAAAACCATAAGAAAAAAAAAATAGAAGGTGAAACTAGTGAATTTTGCCTATAATTCATACAGAAGAAAAGCTCGGAGAGCATAAGCAACGCCACTAGTATTGTCGAAGTTATGAGCCCAGGAATTGTTGCACTTACAGTTTAGCCCAAAATAACATCGATGATGTCAAAGGGTACTTTAAAGATGAAATTAAAATTGTTTATTTTTTATAAAAAAAAAACCTTTTTCCTTTCTTTTCTTTTTTAAAAAATAGATTCCTCCTGTCATGCTGTGAAACATGCTCCACTGAAAGCAAAACAATAAACAATTACTGAAATTATTGCTATCAAGCTTATCCAAGTCATGGATCATAGCCAGATTAATTATTATTTTAGAAATATAAAGTTAAAATAATATTATTTTGTTATTTCAAATAAAATTCCAAATAAATATGATCTTTTGACAACCTAAAGTTAAATGGACTAATCATTTTACCTATAAACTTCAATAATTAAATAAAAATTTAAAATATGATTTATAATATTCTCTAATACATCTTTTTGAATAAAAGGTTTTTAGTTTTGGAACATACACAAATTCACATTATTTTATGTTTGGTTTTTTATCAAATAAAATAAAATTAGTGAGATTCGAAGTCAACAAGACTCCATTACCATATCAAGAAATTATTTCAACTAGAAATTTAAATTATTAAATAATATAATTTATATTCTTGATTGCGCAATTTCACAGTATAGTAGAAATATATACATAGCCTCACCAAATGCCCATGATTTTAGTGGTTATGAGTTGAATTAGATCATGGTTATGAGTTGAATTAGAAATTCAGGAAATTTTATTTTAGAAGCAAGAAGTACTTGAAAGAAAACCCCTTCATGGCCGAAAACCTTCATAAACTCATTATGGGGTCTGCTCTACCACTGCCCTGTGGAGTAGGATGGGCACTGCAGCTTGGACAATATTAGCTTCACCTAGGCATTGCCATGGAGTCCTGTTAACTGAGGGAGAAAATACACCAGCTGTAGAGAGGCGGCGGGCATCTGACTGGGCCCAATTTGTGAACTCATTCTCCTGGCTTTCAACAAATGATTCGAGCAAATTTTGAGATTTTTTATCACCTTTTCGTCTCTCTCTTTCTGCAGCACCTGCTGAATAAAAAATAGACAGGGGCTTTAATGGAGCTGACCTAGAAAAGCACAAGTAAACAAAATACCTTCATCTTCTCTGCTGCTGCATTTCCTCATCCTGCATGTCGTCTTCGTTATCAAAAGATTATAATGTAGCCAGTGCAAGTTGACCAACACAATCTTCAAATAACTAGCATTCCAAAGACAGCTGAAGGATCCAGCATGATTTCTTCTGGATTAAACAAGTTGTGGGAAATGAAACAAAGATTAAAAGAGAAACACTCCAATGATTAACAGAGGAGCCCATTACAGCACAAAATTTGTGCAAGATGAAGGACAGGTCATTCCCTGATAAAATTCGTATTCTGCAAATTGGTTAGAGCCCTGGAATTGAACAAGTCGGTGGCCAAATATATAGAATGTATTAATGTGGTCGTCTTGGCAACCTTGCTGTATTCAACTGTTTTTCTTTCTCGTGAGGAAAAAGACTATCATTATCTTCTTCAATTTATCTCCTGTAACTCTCATATTTTAACCTGAGCAGCATGTATTTAAGCTTCATTTCCTTCTTTTTTTTATGGCTAACAATTTAATTCCACCAAAATCAATCGACTAAGATGTAACCATATTTGTGGCTGTTTTTATAATGAAACATCCTGCCTTAAATTTTCCTGCAACTAAAGGCGTCTACCTGACTTTTCATTCAATCTTCATCGACTTCCCCTTCATAAACCATGAAAGGAATGAAATGGAAAGGCAACGAATTCCGATTTGCCAAGCTAGGAGGCACACCAGGTCCAAATAATTGAGAATTCTGATAGACATCAGAACTTGGTTTTCCTCACTCCGCAGTACAGTTAGAATATCAATACAGCTTAACTGTACCATAGGATTATTTGTTCAAAAAGACAAATAACTTGCTAGCACTAGACTATGCCATAATGACCATGATATAGTCTTCAACGATGATCATATTTATTATCTAACCTGAAAATTATCTGCAGCTTTTGGGCCACCGGGGTTTTTATCTGGATGAACTACTTGTGCCTGCACAGAACACATAAAGCCACAATCAATTACAGTCCCGCGAATCTGAGTAATGGAGCAGGAAAACAAGAAGGTGCTTTCACATGTTCATGGTAAAAGCAAAAAAAAAAAAAAAAAAACCCTACAAATTACGCCCATATTTCGAAATTCACAGCCCTCTTGAAAGAACCACACGAGTGCATTAATTTCTTTACCCACCTGTTGGATTGAAGCTATAAACCTTGTGGCTAATCCGCGAGATAGAAATACTTCCACTGAAAGCTTGAGCTCCCCTTGAGATAGGAAGCCTTCTTGATCTCTGCCGACGACGCCTCGACATTTTGCTTTCAATCTTGATTTACGAGAACTACATTTAGGATCAGAGAAACCAAGACGACGAATCAGCCTCATTAACAAACCAAAGAAAGCAAACTCAATTCAGAAAACTGTGCTCATTTCTAAACATCGAAAGAATCTTTCTTTTTCAGATAAACAGCCTGCGTGGCTTCCAAATTATAGAATACCACCAGGCAGCATACTTATAGCTTCCTCATCGATAAACGACATGTGACCGAATCGGATAAAAAAACAAGATAACAAGATTGGGTTTTTGATTAAAACAAGGAGATTCTTACCATGATCTAAACTAATACTACAAAAAAATAAAAAACATGCAACACGTAGAGTATGATAAGAGACGGTAGCGTTTTTTTTCTGGAAGTGAAGAAATTAATTCTGTTATGTTTTCTAACTTAAACTCGATTTGAAATTAATTATGTAGTCATTGCCTGAGCAATAAAATCAATAGATAAAATTATAATTATTAAACCAAGTGAAGTTTGGTGGATAGGATTTTAAAAAATCAATCTATAATTTAACTTGGTCAATTTGCTAATTTGATCAGTCAGCTAGCAACTTAGCTGGTACTGTTGACCAACATTGGATAAATTCCGGGGCAGTTTGGCAATTGCGATCCGAAAATACTTGTGAAAAATTTGAAAAAAAAAATATTTTATATTTTATTTTAAATTAAAAATTTTGGATTTTTAGATCATTTTAAGGTGTTGTTGTCAAAAATAATTTTTTAAAAATAAAAAAAAATCATTTTGATTCATTTCTAAATAAAAAATACTTTCAAAAATAATCACATCCACATTTTCAAACAGACTCTTAGACTCCTCCCTGAATGTTTTGCGATGATGTGTGACAACTGTTATTATTATTAGAATTACTAAAACTACCATTAGTATTAGTATTAATATCATCATTACATTTTTTTTGTTTTTAATGATATTCTTTAAATTATTAATCTCACGATTTAGCCTTTTCTTTTATTTCATTTGCGTTTTGATAGATGGAGACTGTCGTGTTGATGTTGTGGTCTGGCGATCCAGTGACAGTTGCTTTGGGCCTCTGAGTATGAATTGCTTGTTCCATGAGCCTAAATGGGCTCAGAAGTTGGAAGAGGCTGGAATTTTTTTTTTATTATTTTTGTTATTATTAATTAACCAATCTCTCAGTATCCCTCACGAGCTTGAACCCTTCACACAGCCAACTTTTTGGGGGTGTTTAAAAACATTCTGATGAGTTAGCACCAGTCAAATTTCTTTTTGAGTTATGAAAAAATAATAATAATTTAGACAATACCTTTGTATTTTAGTTATGGCCGATAAACCGGTAAATCCCCCATGTAATCCACCGATTCAGGCCGATGGAGGGATCGGGTCAATCATCAGGTCCATATTCCCTAACATCGTGGCCCAAAGAATGTTTGCGTGATGGTGTCCATTTGCTGCAGAACATGTTCATCGCTATACCTTCAATATCTCCACGCGCTCGCCCCCTCATCTTGCTTCGACTTCAATACAGAACCTAAGCCAGGATTCCTCATGAGCCATGAAAGCCTGTTTTGTCATTCCACATAGAGTAACTAGAGAGGGTATTTTCTTTTTAGCCTTTTCTTTTAAATGAAAAAAAAATATATTTTTTTTAAAATGAACCTCCACATTATAGCCACATTCAATCCAGTATTCACTACAAGTATTGTCAAGGAAGCTAGCCCCTTTTTTCCAGATAAAATATAAAAGTTCAGAACTTGATGAGATAATGTTGGGATCCATGCTGATCCATGCTCAAATAGACGACATGGATCACTTATCAAATCTTGAACCTAAACGAACATCACTAAATGGGCCTTTTGCATTTTATCTGGAAAAAAAGGGGCTAGCTTCCTCGACGGCAAGCCATGCTCCTCCTCTTCTCATCGATCCCTGGAGTCCATGCCTGGATCCAGCGGAGCCTGAAACTCCGAGCAGCATGGACTTCACCGAAAGCTGAAGTTCAATTTAGGAGTTAGCTAGGTCTTTACCAAAGCTGAAGTTCAATTTAGGAGTTAGCTAGGTCTTTACCAAAGCTGTCTCTCCTTGCTCCGTGGAAAAGAAAAACGTTGAAAAAGTATCTCGAAAAAAAAAAGGGAAAGGGAAAAACGTTGAAGAGACGCCAGCCAGTTTGTATCCAAAGGAACTCGGATGCATAAAGTCGTAAACTACAGTACGTTCTTTTATAAAGCTGCTGCTTCCATGGAGGAAACACCCGGTAATACATAGCATACCGCCACTCCGATCGAGGAAAAAAGCACAGAGCACATGCTACTGATAGACTAATTACCCTAGCTAGGAGCAAGCTACATGCATGGTGATTATCCGAACATTTAAGATGACAGATTATTAAAAAATCTGGATATTTAAATGAACTGGTGATTATTCAAGATAACAATTTTCACAGAAATGATCTAAATTCTCACCCCTAAATCTGATCACCATTAGACTATATGATCAGGACCCAGTTGAGCCATGAGCTGGTGAATCACATGGCAAGGCCCGGATGGATGGTTCAGATATGGAGTTGGTTGCAGCTAGAGGCACAAAAGAATCACACCCTAGAAGCTAAAGTCCTAAACCACCCCATCCCAAGCGAGTTCTTACTGCTAGGCTAATAGTACGAGGTCAAATGCAGTCCCTTTTCTCGTCTCTCGTCAGATAGAGTGGAATTCTGGCCATCTGAGACAATAATCCAGGCCAAATTAGGCGAGCAGGAGCCGTGCCAAAGTTTTCATATACTCGAAAGAGTCCTTGCTTAAAAAAAACATTGATTAGCAACAAATATTCTAATTCCATGGTTTAGGCGGTTTTCACGTGCGATGGCTGCTTGACAAAACCAGAGAACCTGTCCTTGTTAAATTAGTGGACCATTTTGCTATGCAAAACTTTTAAAACATTGCAAGATACAAAAAATATTTCAGGATTCTTGTCTAGCAATATCTTGGAAAGTCAAAATAAAAATAAGTAATTTATCCCTTTCGATGAAGTCATATAAATTGCTATTCTTAATGAACATGCATGCACAAGGGATCGAAAATGCGATGAGAATAATTTAATGAAAATAGATGTGTGGACACAGTCGATCAGAATAAGAATCGGCTGACTAAAAAATATGTATGGGATAAAGAACATGGGAGAGCATCGAAAAAATACTAAAATAGTTCCTGCATGTATTCAAATCCTTCCATGGCCTTAGATGTCAACTACAGAACTAGCTAGGGCTCGATCGATCGTCTCTATTCTCTTGCCCTTAAACAAATATATGTTTCTCTCTCTCGCTCAATCATTTTCTCCCTTTCAACCAATGAAGCTTAATTTCTAGTTAAATGTAATGAGCACCCAGCATCTGTACATATTCAACCAATAATTAACAAGACATCACTGCTAATTAATGGAAGCCTTTACCTTCTTTTTTCGCTAATTTAATCATTCTTCGAGAGCCAGCAAAGCACTAGATCCCTCCATGGCGAGCATCATCACTATTAAGTTACTGATATAAATCCCATTTTTAAAGCACACAGTCTTCCCATTTAGCATGCAAGACCAAGATATAAGATACCCTTTTCTTCAGCTCATGTGAGCCGTAGAATGGCATGGCTGGCCACATGCATGCCATCACCTTCTCCTACCTAGCTGGTGTGTTTTTCTTCTTTTTCCCAGCATGCAACCAAAATCCAAAAAGGCATGAGAGGAGATTTCATCATCCGTGTTCCCTCTTTTTACACGACGAGTCTATTAAAAAGATCGATCCAGCTGCTACAATTTCTTTTGCTAATCACCGACTTTTTCACTTTTTTTTCCCTTTAGTTAGTACTTTCCTTTTCTTTTTTCCTGTCCAGCCAGCAGCTAGTGGCATAAAAATGAGAGGAGGCGGCATCTATATAATACTGCAATTTGCATGTCGTTACCTCATAATTGATCGATTTTTTATGGTAAATGTCATGTCCGATCTCTTTAATTAAAGGAAGATAGGTAGGTTTCAGTAGGTAAAATCATACCATCTAGTTTTTTTTGCTTTGTAATTGAAGACTTGGTGTAGATGTGCTATGAACAGATTTCCCTCCACCATCTTTCTGTTTCTAGGAAATCTGAATTGAATTCAAAAGCAAGCGTGGTGGGAAAAAACACTGTCGGTAACTTGGTGTCGGCATTTTTTTTTTAAAGAATAACTCTTTCCTCCCAAACCCAAAATTAATCACTCCCAAAAAAAATTTTGGCCCCCCAATTCCAAAAATAATAATCAAATAAAAAATGGGTTCGGGAATAAACGATATTTTATTTATTTATCGTTCAATAATATGTGTGTGTGTGTGTGTGTGTGTGTTTAATATATTTAGAGAGTGAATTAATGTATTTGCTTGTAGTTTTCAGCAAATCTCTGTTATTTTTCATAATTTACGTGTCATGAATCTGACCGTTCAACTTTATTTAATTTATAAATCAGGGTTGGATAGAGGATGCTGGACGGGTCAATAAGAAAATGAAATCTATCACGTCCAATTTATAATGAGGGAATAAATTTGAATAAAAAAATCAGACCAAAGTAACTACGCCTATATTTTTTACATGAATTTGTATCTTTATTGGAGACAGGCCATTTAATATACAATTCAATGGTCTCACCAATTGGTTTGCTGATTTAAAAGGAAGATACCCGTAACTTTCTTTACTTGGAAAAAAAATAAAATGAAAAAAGCAATGCAGGGAAACTAAAGATGGGTGGAGAGGAGAGGAGGAGGAGGAAAGGGGAGGCACTATTTTCGAGATTCTTTGAACCGAGACGAGCCCATGAAAGGGATATCGACATTGAAGGCATTCTCTATAATTTAATCCTTGCACTTGTGAATCGGTGTCGATAATAAATGAGTTTGTTTGTTTATATAAATAGACAAAACGTGTTTGTCTCCTTATTTTAATTTTGAATTCTTTCAAATTAAAAAAAAAATGATATCTAAATATATATTTTAATGCGACAAATGATTTGTTTTAAAAAAACTCAACTTACCAAAAAAAATTATTATATAAATTTAGATAAACGGGTAAAATATTAGGTGTCTTAGATTCTTTTAGTTTATAAAGAGTTCATGTTCTAATTTGAATTCAAAATTTATAGTGAATTCTAGGATTTTTGTCATTATATCACACCTTGAATACATTACGGATAAAGAGTTAAAGAGAGAATGAGTTTTATATATATATATATAGTTGACATCTTGCACATTACCTAAAAGATAATTTTCGTCGATGTTTTACCATGTTGCACTATTCACCAAGAGACATTGCACTGCGGACTGGATATTTGATTCGGTGCTTCTCGCGCGCGCATCCACCTTTCCCCCCCTTTATGAACAATGTATTAACGGTTTTGTCCCCTGAAAACGACAAAATACACCGCTTGGACTGAGGGGCTCCGCAATCATTCCCCTAATTGTTCCGGCCTGGCCCAGTCCAGTTCGTCGCCCGTCTGAATTTTTTATTATTTTTTGAAATTGGCTAAATACGGATATAGCCCTTTATAAGACAAAAATGATGCATTCAGAACAGGGGCAGAGACATAATTGACCATAATTTTTTATTATTTCTTTCGATAAATGTCAGAGCATGAGGTGCACACGCCACACGGTTTTCCATCTCATGCCCTTTTTAGACGGCGCGTGCAATCTCATGCGGTGCCAGGAGATGAGCTACCGGAGTCTCTCTTGACGCGCCGCCACGTGGTCTTCCTCCCGGTATGGCGCATTCCTGAAAAAGACACCCGTGAACGCAACGGTGGCCGATGCAAGCCGCTGGACACCCTTCTCTCTCTCCTGCACGTAAAAGTGAGGGAGAGTCCCCTGATTTTTTATGATTTTTCATCCAGGGCCCTGTACTTTCAATTTTGTTTTTAGTCCTGATTTTTGTTATAGAAGTTTTGATTTCGTTCAGTTGGGTCATTCGATTGCAATTAATCCAATGTTAATATTTCACTTTAGTCCTTCTTCTTTTAATTTCTGGATTGGGTTGAAAAATATGAATTTATTCGGTACAATAGTTTTAATTTTTTCAATTTCATCCTTTAATTGAGATTGATAATATATATGATTTTCATTTCGACCTTTATACTTTTGATCTTGTTAAAATTTTTATGATTTTTCAGTCTTTTACTTATTTTATTTTTTTCATTATTAACACGATAATAATAATAATAATAATAATAATAATAATAATAATAATAATAATAATAATAACAATAATTTAATTGTTTTTCTTGCTTACTCTTTTGTTAATGTTTTTTAGTGTTTTTTCTCTCAAAATAATTTGATAAGTTTTATTGTTTTAACAGTAATAACAATAATAATTTTTATTTTTTATTTTTTATTTTTAAATCTTCTATTGTAGTTTTTACAATTTTTTTAGTCTTTCATTCATTCTTTCATAACAATAACAATAACAATAAGAATAAGAATATTTTAATTGTTTTTCTTACTTACTATTTTATTTATGCTTTTTATTTTTTTTCCAAGGTATAATTTGCTAATTTTTATTGTTTTGATAATAACAGTAATAATAATTTTAGATGTTAAAACTCCGATATTGTTATTGTTATAATATTTTAAATTAATATTGCTTCCCTTTTCTCTTTATTTATTTTTCCCCCCTGTAATTTTTATTTACTCTTTGGATTAAATAATTTTTATAATTTCACTACCTGTACAATAATAGCGATAATTTTAATGATTAATTTTTTATTATTTTCTTGTAAAAATATTATTTTTTTTCTTTTATAAACGAGCTTATTTATCAGGGCAGCTACCAATTATCATCATGGGCCATCGCGCACAGCCTCCCACTTCTATGATCCTCAACCTTGTCCTTTTCCACTCTTTTTCCCTTCCCGTGACAAAATTGAATTACTTCGGTCGAGCGTGATTGATACCTATATGCCACATTTGGAATTTTGCCCTCTATCTCAGCTAGCTTCTCTCTCTCTCTCTCTCTCTCTCTCTCTCTCTCTATATATATATATATATATATATATAAAATTATATAAAATTAAATCCAATAAATAAGTAAAACACTGCAGTATAATAAATATATACAGAGAAGCTCGAGCGCTGGAATACGAGAAGAGGACAAACTCCTATCATTGCTAGGCCGGACTTCAAGTTCTATATTTATTTTTCCTTTATGGGGTGGCTTGCTAGGGCCTCAAAGATAGTCATATCCTATTATATATGATAATTAAATAGCTCAGGCTGTTGAAATTCAAACCTATTCTATGAAAAAAGCTATATAATACATGATTGCTGGATTATAACTGGCTTGTTGCCTGTTAAAAATACGTAGGATATGGCATGTCTAGTTGCTAGCTCACGCGATGCATGGCGAGGGCGTGTTTATTTTTATTTAACAGCAACAATTTAAAGCAACAAGCATGCTTCTATATATATATATATTAAGCACCATGGATTTAATATTGTACCATTTATACCTAGTCAATAGATATAAAATGCTCAAAAAGTTTGGGTCTGGCTATCTATACCGACTTAATTTTAATTATATAATTTCGTATCCACGTTTTGAAATTTGGAAATGGACAGCATTGATGGGGTTCTAATGGACAGCACAAATTGAATTTCAACAACAATATTTTTATACAATATCATGCATGCCTTTTCATTTCTATTTATTATTATTTAACAACAACAACAACAACAACAACAACAACAACAATAATTTTATTGAGAAAATCCACAGCCCCTTTGTTATAATAATAATAATAATAATAATAATTTTCAATAATGATACTGATAATCATTTTGAGGCTAGATATCTGAATTTCTTTATTCATCATTGTGAAATATTTTATTGAAGCATCCTCATTGACTCTATGAAAGAAATTCTAACCCCACTGGTTTTAATGAATTAATTCTCATGACGTTTGATGTTTAATAACTAAGAACTCGACCCTCTACCCACGTTCTCGAGCTCAATTCAAGCCTCGCCGGAGTTTTTGGAGCTCCAAGCTTTGAATCCTAGCGAGGAAGCTCCATTTTTTTTTAATATATATATATAATCTTTGTATTTAACTAAATGAAAAATATGCATAAAATTCTATACACATTTTATATTTGCATGTATAATATATAATATGTGATTGTATTATTATTATTATTATTATAGTTTTTCACACAAAATAACTCTGAAAACCCTTTTTTTTAATATTAATACATTAAAATGATTTAAAAATTAAAAAAATAATAATAAAACGCCCCGCGCAGCCCTAAGAAACGAAGAATCAATCAAGTTACTCGACTGCTTACGGAACATACTGTGTAAGCAGTTGATTGCGACGAGGGCATTATATACATTGTCTGTCACCTTGCAATGTTTGGTACCTGTGGAAGGAAAATGCAGCAACAAAGGACAAATTTGGTGGAGTGATTGAAACTTGGAAAACAAAAATAAAAAACCTTTTGATTATTTATTATCTACATTTAAGTGCAAAACCACACGTCCATTCCCCAGAGCTGGAGCCCATCAGTTGCCTTGTTCCCTGCTGCCTTTTTCCTCACACTAAAATTATTAAGCTCATTTTTTCACTTCTTTCTTGAATCATTTGTCTTCTTGTGCATGTTTTAGGTTAGGTTATGAGATTAAATACTTGAAATGTAATTTGTTTTTGGTGATTGAAAGTCTTAAAACATGTTATATTCTTCCTATCTTTCTCGCTAGCTTTTGCAGTATCAACACACGCTTCTTTGCTTTGGCAAGTTTTCCATCCATTGTTTTCAAAAGGGTGCGTCATGATTGCAATTTATACCACAGGTATTAAGTTTGAATTGAATTTGTATATTTTATAAAAATTTAAAATAATTAAAATTTTATTTATTTATCAGTCTGAACTTATAAAATATATATTTTTTAAAATATGGTTTACTCACATGCAAAAGAAAAGGTTTTGTTCTCAAGAAGTGTGGCATGGTGATAAAAGACTGGAACTCTACATAGCAGATCACGAGTTCGAGTCAGGACGCGTATTTTTTATAAAAATTTAGGACAACCGGGATTTTATTCACTCATTTAAGGCCACAAAATACACTTTTCAAGGATGTGATTTCCTCATATAAATTTTTTTTTAACAGTACGGATATTCGTAATATCTTTTAGCTCATCCCAAGTGAATTTCAAACAAACCATGTACATTGTTTATGAAAATTTATTTTTCTTGTTCCAACTCTATATGGTTTTATAAGAAATAAACTCGGTACTCAGAGTTCGAGCCGCACACCTGAGTATACATGTATTTATCATGTTAAGTAAACAAATTTCAAAGTTAACTTGGGTGGAAGCATTTAGCCCCGGCACGGATAGCTGGTCTTAATTTGAATGGGTCAAAAAAGTTGAATGAATTTCAACACCTGAAAAACGAGTCGAAAATATAACTTAGCCTCGAGGGAAAGAAAAAAACAATCTGCTGAAGGCAACTAAACCAGTCCATACGAGTTTCAATGGTATTGATCCATGGTTTCAATATATAAACAGCAACTCTCCGGTCTCGCATTGGAAAAAGATGCTGGGAGGCCTTGGCCGATCCTCATGGGATCTTGTCATCCAATTAATCTGCAGATGAGAGGTGTTAAATAGAGCAGTTTGGATCAGATACTTGTTCCCGTCAAGAGTCTCACTCTTTCACATCATACAAGACAAATATCTGTAAAGATATAATTGCAGAATGACCTGGGGAAAATGTATCAGATCATGGCACCACTTGTTTCGAATGAAGTTATCGTAGTTGGTAATTCTCTGAAGCTTCTCGAAGTGTTGTAAATCATTTTATAGCTCACAAATTCAAAAACCAAATAAATAATCAGCAGGCACCACTTCATTGCTCTGAGCCAACTAGTCAAAATACACAATTACAAATATAAAAACCTGCCTAATCATACACTTAGAGGAAGAATGCTGCTTTGTTTTTATACACTTCCGAATTAAGTATGGCGTTTGCACTCAATTATTTCATTTGCCAAACCCAAGATGGACCCTTACTTGGTTTTTGAGATATTTTTCCGAAGAAAAATACTGTGGGAGCCACAGAACTGACGTCACTGTATAGATCATTCACACAAGTTGGAACAATTAAGAAGCAAAACTTATTAAGAAATACCATTGCATGTAGGATAACAGCAAAATCTTACAACATCAAACAGTAATACTAATAGCCCAGTTTACAGACCAAGAAATAGAATAGCCACAACCCTATTGTTCTTTCTTACATGTCCACTCTCACTCTGTGGACCTTATTCCAAACCACCTGAATTCTTAACAACTTTTAGGTGACAATTTCATAAGCTTAATTATCAATACCAAATAGATCTCTCTTTCGCTTCTGTTATATGTCCGGGAATCAATCCATTTTGGAGAACAAATCAATATTGAAACATATCTGCAGAGGCACTTATCGGCTGATTCAGATGGATCATGTTCAATGGGTTCAAGAAGCTGTCGGCTGGTGGCTCATTATAGATGCTTGAATCCCCAAAGACACCATAGTTTGAATTCAAGAGACTGATGATCTCGTTCAAAGACTCCAATCTGTGGCTGAGCTCACTTACTTTAGCTCTCAAGATTGAGTTTTCGGACTCCACATTCAAATAATGTTGGGTGGTGATACTGATGCTGGTAATGATCTGGTGATTCTCCTTCTTCAATTGAGCCACTTGAGCCACCAGTTCATCCAAATGCTTCTGTTTTCTCATTCTAGACCTCCTCGCCGATTCACGATTCGATATCATTCTCTTCCTCTTCCTCAGATCCAACAATGCCTGCAAATTCTCTTCTGAACCTGAGTTCTGAATCAAAGACGACCCTGAAGATGTTCCACTAGACGAAGCCATGAGAAACCCACAAATAAAGCTTGCAACTTTTACACAAGAACAGCAACTAAGAGAGAGTTATGGCAGAACCCAAATAGCAACAAACTCAAAACTATGCAGATAAAAGTAGTAGTAATAGTACTATTTATTATATATATAAACTATAGTATAAAGGTCAGATTTTGAGCAAAAATCATGAAACATAATACAACCAGTAAAGGAAAACAACTGAGAATGATTGAACTAAATGGGTCCTGCGCCTGAAGGTGGAATTTATCATACACCCAGAAATGAAGATTTCACTGAGAATTGGAGACATGAATCTCAAACATTAAGAACAAAAAACTTATCATCAAGACAAAACTTTTTTAAGAACCCACTAAAACCCAAGAGAAAAAGATTGTGACTTGATGCCTGAAATAGCCTAAAACTCCTACTCAGCACAGAACAGTGCACCAAGATGGAGAAAATTACAGGGTACTAATTGATTTTGGATTCAAAAAACTGACATCCAATATCAAGATTGAGAACAGAAATGGAAGAATATGGCTTCTGTTCAAAGCTAGTTTGAAAGGGAGAAATAAATTGCTGACGGAACCAAAAAGATGCTAAAGATTTGGTAAGGGACAGAACGGAAGTGGTAGCATGGAATTTATAAATAAAATGAGACTACCAAGTTGATGGAAAAAAGTATTTAAAAAAAATAGAAATGAAGTAAAATTACAAAACTTGGTGGAATCTCGAGAGAGAGAGAGAGAAAAGATTAGATGTGACATGTGAGGTGGTGGTGGTGGGGATATAGCAGGGGACTCCGCAACCGTCCAGATCCAGCTGGGATCAACCACCAATCTTACCTTTTACTTCCATGGTGGTGGCTAGTTAAATTGATGTGATTGATATTGGATTCACCACCGAGTAAAGTAAAAGGATTTACGTGATAACTCATAACTAGAACAGTGAGATATTCTGTTTTTAAAATATTTTAATTTTAATTTTAAAATATTTTTTAAATATTCTGATATATTAATATTAAAATAAAATATATTTTACATAATAATAATTATAATCTCAAACAAACACAGTGTTGGTTTTCGACACACCTCACCCCATTAGATACAAGTGTTTTCACCAAGAAAACATCGATATTTTTTATAATTTTTCCACCTAAAAAGAAAATCTTATTACCAGACTTCTTCCAATTACAGGAAAAGGATCAAAACAGATTAAACTGTAAAGCAAGTTCCAGGAAAAGTCTTATCTCCTTCCCTGTACATAGATTTCTTTTTCCAATTCTACGAGGAACCCAATTTCAAGAAACGCTTTCTTTCTATTATTTTCATGCAAAGAACATATACTCGCACGTTTGCAATTTGGTTCCCCGACTACAAAGTGAAAGTCGAACCTCCATGCCAAGCTCCCCTTGCAAAGAAAACCTTTTGCCTTTTAATCATTTCACTCTTTCACGAGCTGGGACTACCTCGGCAAAATCAACAAAACGATGTCGGGTTATGTCAGGGTGCCGCATCGAAATTACTGGGAGGAAAAGGCCGGATACACATCCCCAAACGCTGCCTAAATTTCACCATCATAAAAAAAAACTGAACAAGATGTGAGCTTTCTTGGCAGTTTATGTTCCGTGTCCACTGATGATGTCTTGACACGAGTCACGTAGTAAAAAGCAAATCGAGGGATGCAGGCTGCAGTCCCTTTCTTGCAGCTTGGGTCCTGAGCTCAGCATCTAAGCCATTTATTAGTTTTTAATGTCCAATTTAGCCTTGTTCATGTTGTCGTACTGTACATCCCAAAGTTATTAATCTGTTTTGTTTAGGCCGAAATAACCGAAACATCTTATTTTAGTTAAAAATCCGAGATAAAACGAGATAATTTTCATCTCGGTTTAAATTTCGATCTATTCTAGATTTTTCGATTAAATACCGCCCAAAACATATTAGAAACACCTCATTTGTACCGTTCCGGCTACAGAAAAAATTATCATCTCACTTTTTGGCCCTTAAGCCAAGACACATTGCACGTGCCCAAGCAGACCTTGGACTAAGTCCAGGCAAGTGAACTTCAAGGTAGCTTCCTGTGGTATATTTATACACACAACCTTTTATCTTCTTATCTTTCTATTCGATGTGGGATACTGGACATGCTAATTATACTAAGCACCAGCTAAAGCCCAGCTATTTTTCCCGATGTGGGATAACTTCTCATCTTATTTTAATTCCTTCGTCTCCAAAGTCCAAACTCCAGCCTCCAGCAATCATAATTCATAAGTCATGACTCCTGACAAATATATATATATATATATATATATATATATATATATATATATATATATATATATATATATATATATATAATAAAATGATGCAGATTTTATAAAAAAAATTAATTTTTTTTGCTTTTTAATTTTTTTATATAAATAATTAATTAATTATACATGAACAGTAGAACTCCGAAACGGCACGCCGAAACGCTCCGAAACCGAAACGTTTCATACCAATAGAAAAAACGAAACACTAACCGAAACGGTATTGACAACCTTGGTACATCCTCTCCAAAATATCATAATACTCTGCTCTAGTGTTTTTTTTTTTTAATAATATATATATAACCAAATTAGGGGGCTGAAGTTTTATATTCTAAAATAATATTTTGTTAATTCCTGAAATTAAAAAATAAATATTAAATTTGAAAACATTTTCTTATGGATCTTCATAGTTTTTATTTAGGCCCTGTTTGTTTGCTGGAAAGTGGTTTCCTTTTGAAAAGTGAATTCCTGGAAAGTGAATTCCGATGTTTGGCAGTGTTATGGAAAATGAACTGGAAAACACTTTCCAGTGTTTGTTTGTGTTATGGAAAATTAACTGGAAAATAATTTATTAATAAATTTTTTTTTTCAAGTTTATTAAAATAATGAGGAACAAATCTTACAAATTAAAAAGTTGAATGAGAATGAAATTGAAAAAAAATATAATTTCATAAATTATCTCAAATAAAATAAATAATAATCAAAATAATAGAGATCAAATCTAAAAATTTAAAAAAAAATAAAAGGTGAATAAATTAAAATAATAATAATAAACATTTCATAAATTATTTCAAATAAAATAAGTAACGATAAAAAAAAATGAGGACCAAATTTGATAGATAAAAATTTTCAATAAAAAAATGATAAGAAAAAAGCAAATAGCAATTATAAAAATCAGGACCAAAGTTAATATAAAAATTAAATTTTAAGAAATGAAATTGAAAAATAAATATTCAAAATAAATTATATATAGCAATCAAAAGTTTGAGGATCAAATTTGATATAATCAGCAAATAATGACATTTCTAAATTTTTCACAACTTCCGGAAAGTGTTTTCCGTCTAAATTTTCCGGAAAACACTTTCCTGAAAACCAAGCTAAAGTTTTATATTTTAAAATAATATTTTGTTAATTCCTGAAATTAAAAAATATATATTAAATTTGAAAACATTTTCTTACGGATCTTCGTATTTTTTATTTATATTTCGTTGTATTTCATATCACACGAAAAATTAAAATGATAAGTAATACAATATTTATGTATATATAAGCAATTTTTTAGCAACGTAAAACATTTTTTATTATATTTATCCAGTATTATAAATTTACCTTTTTATTATAAATTTAATATAAAACACTTTATTTCTTCAGTTAAAATACGTTGGGTTTTATTTTAATCTCATAATTGATAATTCAAAGTTTTACTTTGAACTCATTTTTTATTATTAAAATTATATATTTCTGTTTTTTTTTTTAATCCAAAACACGACTCATGAGTATTTTCTTGAAAAATAGATTGCTTTAAAAACTCGAAACTATCAAATTCTGGGGCCCGTGTTGTCCTCCTGGTTATTTCCTTGACAGAAACATCGTCTCGCGAGGGTTATTGTTTTAGAAAAAAATCTTAACTTGACTTTGACCTCCATGTCAACCTTTCTAACCTACGCACGATAAGTTCATTGCACCCTGTGTCAAGTGCCGGGCAAAGGATCGATCTTGGTCTTCTGATTTTGTTTTTGTTTCCCAGCGGAACAGTGAGAGGAAAATGTCAGTTCAGCGGTATTCATGGGATTATCCGTTGCATCCGATAAATTGCGAACGGAAAATCCAGGAAATAAATTACTCACCAACGGAATATTGCCATACTTGCTAATCCTTTTGTTGTTAAGGCTTTTGAGCATCATAAGCCTTTCTTCTACTTCACGGCAATAGCAAAGCTTGAAGAAACTGTCACCATGGATCATGAACTTGATCAACGGTGCACGGAGAGGCCAGGTGAAAGACCGATGATTACAGTGGCAAAGAAGTCATAATCGAGGAGATCGATTTGGTAAAGATGGAGACGCGTGTTTGCTCATGCAGAGGAGCTTTTACTGGAATGGGAAGAGAGGTACTGGTGTCATGGTGGAATGGCCAGCAGTTATGGGAGGAGTTGACGGTGGTGTTTTGGAAGCAGTACTGCTTTTGAGTGCGGGAGTAGCGGAGAGGGGGGAGGGAATAGTATTTTGGGAGAGGGAGGGACAGAGAGCGTGTGCTGGGGTGTTAGCTGGGAGAATTTCATCCAAATAGAGTTAATTTAATTTTTTAATTAGCATTTGCATATTTTTCTTAATGAACAACGGAAAATCTGGAACAACCATCTAATTTATTTTCTGTTGCTAAACATAATTTATTACTAAATCAATAATGATATTATTCCGTTGTTAAACCCTGTTTTTTTAGCAGTGATTGACATCAAAGAAGCTGGAGGGCTGGTAGCAATGCAATGATAATATGATTTGAAGTCCATGGTTGGCGGTTGGCTTAATGATTCAGATGTAACGACACTCGCCCTGTTCTGAGAATCGGCATCGCTTGATCTCAAAACATTTTGAATGATTCTGTACTTTCCTTTGCATCGTAATACTTCAAAAAGTTCAGCAGCTCTATAGTAATCTCCCCCTTGAGCTTCTATCTGCACTTTTTACTACGTTTTAAATTCTTAAAATTAATTTGGATTTAACAATTCCAAATCCAGTCCTCGTGTTTATGGATTTAAATTACTGCAATTCTCTGTGGAGTCCAGAATCGCAAGGTCAAACCAATTCACTCTTAACCCAAGCGATGTTCTTACGCGTAAAAAGGCGAATCTCAGATCCAAGCCTCGCTTTCAACAGTCAGTGTCACAAAAAAAAAAAATCTCTTGCACTGATAATAAAAATCCCTACTTTCATGTATTGTTCAGGAAATAGTGAATAACAGCATAGATGTATAAGAATTTCGATTGCATTTACATTAACTATTATAGGAATTGTTGATTTTTAATGAACATATTGGTTGAGAGAACGGAAGTAGGATAAGCTATTCCAAATATTCAATCGGAATAATATTACACTCATAGCATTAATTCGTGTGTATTGTATAAAACCAAGGTTGTCGACGAACTTGTACGTAGCTCTTTTCGTATAAGTATTATGCCTGGAACTCTTTGAAGTAGAAAAACAGATCGTGCCGTGAACTTACATAAAACGGGCCTGTGCTCTACCTCTGCAGTACTGTATCTGATACAACATATGATATGCTGTCATCCACTCTCGAATTGAATCCTTGCCTTCATGATGAAGAAAAGTACAAGTGGGCACACATTTGGAAAACGAAGGCGCTTGGTGTACTGTGCCAAAATATCTTACGGCAGTAGGGTCACCATGGATATGGATCGAGTTTTCTTTACTTCTTTCCTGTACATCCATGCCCAGTACAGGAAATGAAAGAAAGATAGAGGGCTCCTTTTTATTTTATTAGAAAAGAAAAAACTCGCAGGCCCCTGCATGCCAGTCTGTGCTGTGATTATAGAACTCAAGACCAGATACAGTAATGTTCCAAAAATGAGACAAAACTTGTCTCCCAGGAGAGCAACCCTTCTCCTTCACCGATTGCAGCCTCTGCCCGAAATTCTGCTAACCATTTTAGGGTTTTAACGCGAAAAACTGACCACTCAACTGGTGACAATATTTTTTTCTATTGGCCATAAACAAAGGAAGACTTTAAGCACAAGTTATTATCAAGAGTTATCGTGCAAGGGCTCCAGCTGAAGTTGCTTTCTCCATCATCGAGCCTTACCCGCACCATTTTTAAAGACTTACCTTCACCTCATAGGCCACAGCCAATACGGTAAAGGGTCGAGGGCCAGTATTTGCTTTTCCGCTTAGCATTGCATGAACAGTTGCTTTTCAACATACACTGTTGACGTGTGAAAAAGGAAAGAAATGAAAAGAGTAATGGCCTAGCCCAGCTCTACGTGGGCTGGGCATCATCTTCAAAAATTGATATAAGTTAAAACCTAACTTGGGCCCAAGCATGTTTAATCCAGCCTTTTCATACTGGGCTCTACTCCCTACTACCGCACCCTTGAATATATCACCAGCCCTTACCGGGTTGCTGCTACTGGCGCTCCCTGGATCTATTATTTATAACCCGCAATCCTTTTTATTATCCAAACAAATAAACCGAAATAACTTTATTTTATTTTATAGGATTTTTATTTTTTAAAGTATTTTCAAATAATAATTTAAAATTTAGGTTTTATAAACCCTAAACATGATATATTGCTACCATTGAATTCTTTTCTTCAAGTCAAATCAAGTGATATCGATGGGTTTTTTTTTTATATAGTAGGAAAGTGATCGGCCAACCTCCTTCCCTTTCCTATCCTCTTTTCAAGCAACTTCATCTCAGCTCTCTCTCCATTAAGAGTTTGAAAAAGAAAAGAAAATACAAAGTTTAGTTACCAAAGTGAAAAGTTATTAAAATCCGAGGACCTAGGAAAAAAATTGGCACGAGAGGAGTTCTGTAAACAGCATTTTTTAGCAAAAGAATTGCAAGAGACACCGTGAAACTTCGAGCTCATTTAATTTCTCGTATAATATAGCGTACAGTATTGTAATTTTAGTCACACGTCTGGAGGTGGGTGGAGAGTCTTTTCAGATTGCTCCTAGTAACTCGTAACATTATTTAATAGAAGACACTCCCTGCCTTTTTATTGCTCAGTTAGCCTGACAATTTTTCTAGATTTCTGTACAAATAATTTTCTAGATTATTAAATAGATTTCCCATAGTTTTTCAGCCCGGCCACTAGAAGACCCAGCCAGAGGCTTGGGTTACGAGTTTTGACGGGGTTATTGGATCGTTCTGCATTAACTTGTTTTTATATAAAATTAAATAATGTTATCTGTGTTAAAAAAATAAATAATAACAAGCTGCGGATTGAGTTTGTGTCAGCTAGGTCTGGTTTGTGTCGGCGAGGTCTGGTAGACCCGAGCCGGGTTTTAAAAGTATGCATTCTCCCCGTCAGTCACTCGCGCACCTCCTGCCATTCATTCATTTTAACTTTTCCCGGGTCAACCGGTACAGGAGAGGATGTCATCATGCAGAATGGAGCCATCAAAACGGTGGAATCAATCCTCAACTGTATCGGAGTTGACTTTTTATCATCATATCATGCATTAGGAAAACAAAATCCTTCGCGAATATTTTAGCGTTAGACTTTGGTAACAGCATGGGATTTGGCAGCCAGCTGCAGAATATATTTCTTTATCTGCTCCTACTGTCAGATCGGTGACATATATTCTGATTCCTGACACGGTTAGTGAAGAAGAAGTTAAGGTTTTTTAATTGCCAGCAGTGAAATTGTTTGTATTCAGACAGCTAAACAGCTTTATTAATGCAAAAGAATAAGGTTACTGTAATTGTTTGACTGGCTTTAGAAAATGGCCTGGTCTACACTGGTATCTCCTTTTCCTTTTTCTTTTTGTTTAGCCCAGTGCACTTGCTTCTCTCCACTGTCCTTGGCTTTTGGACAGCCATGAGCAGCAATCCATCCGCGGCGCAACTTTTTCAATTCTCCATGCAACGCTGCAGCGTAATCCTGCTTGACGTTATGTTTTTGCTTGACAGCCACAAAGTTCGATCGGTTGTTTTCTTTTTTCTTTTTCTAACTTTTGATGAATATATGAGGCCATAAGGGAAAGGACAAGAGGCGAGAGAGTTGACCGTGGACTTGGATATGATTGATCGAAGCCATTGATGATCCTCATCTTGCAGCACCGCTTTTTCGAAAAATCAACAGTGCACCGTAAAGAAGTCTAAAAAACCAGAAAGCTGATACTCAAATTGAAATATATCATGGTGGTCACGCGAAGAAATTTTAGT
Source organism: Salix dunnii (assembly GCA_015731905.1). Lineage (NCBI taxonomy): Eukaryota > Viridiplantae > Streptophyta > Magnoliopsida > Malpighiales > Salicaceae > Salix > Salix dunnii. Next base: position 8,153,054 of record CM027667.1, on the reverse strand, counting down.
TTCTAGTTTAATATGGCAGTGTTTGTCATACGTTGGAAGAGGAACAGAGCGGTTCTCCATCCGTGTACTGGTGATATATTGTGAGTAAACTAAAAGGGAACGAAGATGGAAAATTATTTCAATTTCAATTTTTATTTTCTTTCTTTGCTAATGCTGCTGCCAGAATGCCTTAACCGGATAGAAGAATTCCATATTTGAATCTAGCTTGCTTCTATCATAAGTTTTTAAATTGGTTTCGATTTATCCATCAGTTCCATCCGTTTTTCCATTGCCTTGTTTTCTGTAAAAAATAAGAAGAAGAAACAGGAGGTAACAACGACCTCCAGTGCAGGTGCAGGTGGGATCTGACCTAGTGGGAAAGGGATTTGTTCCTTTCCTCTCAACAGGAATTCGATCTTTATCATGCATGTATGCCATTTTTATTATGTTTTAGTTTGCAGGATATTCAATAAAAATCAGTTGTAATAATCATAAACCGACTCAGACACCTTGATTAAAAAACAAAAACGAACTACAGTAATATGAACTCATGATTGCTCATTGCCAAACAAAACTCTTCGGATTCCTTCCTGTTCATGTGATAAAAATGCAGCTTCGAGGCTTACAATCCTCGGGCGAAATCAGTTTGCTCTTTCGTATCATTCTCGAAGATAAATATACCAGTCGGAATATAAATTGCCTGTCTGAAACTTGAGTTGCTGTAGTCTTCGTTTTCATTTATGGTCTGGAAAATGTGGTCTGCAGTAAAATCTTTTAATATGCTCTGATACTGCATTTCGTTTTGCATGCCATGCAACATTCCTCGTAATGACCGCTACGTTTCGGCTATCATATATTGTCCATTGCTTTTTTAAATTTATTCTTCTTGTATTTTTTTTCCTGGGTTATTCGATGAACTCTCTGAGTTATTACCGGCTTTTTTTTTCTTTTTTATAATGCGGTAAACTCAACTTTGAAGACCCGAAAAAACTAATATATAATGTCCCATTCAATACTATATTTTAAAATTTTTTATTTTATTTTATTTTAAATTAAAAGTTTTTTTTATCATTTTTATATATTAATATTAAAAATAATTTTTAAAATTAATTGTATATTTGGGATTGTGGTTGTAGTGGTGTTGAAAGTATTTTTTGTTTAAAAATACATTGAAATGATATTTTTTTTTTATTTTTTAAAAATTATTTTTGATATTAACACATCAAAATAATTTAAAATTCAAATTAAAATTAATTTTTTTAAAAAAAATATATTGTCAGACTCTCTGAATCTCATTCTTTCTTGTGCTCAGTCAAGGGAAATGACTGTTTCTTTCAACTCGGCCATTGAAAAGACTAAGAGGGTGTTTGGGAGAGCTGTTGTTGTAGGTTTTCAAAGTGTGTTTCGTGCCGAAATACATTAAAATGATGTTTTTTTATTTTTTAAAAATCATTTTTGATATCAGCACATCAAAATGATCTAAAAACACTAATCGTCTGTTTTTAAAATTCAAAAAAAAAAAATGAACCAAAAACACCCAAAAGCACTTTTTGGTGGCTTCCCAAACACCCCCTAAATCTCTTTTGAGAAAACCAGTAAAAAAAACTTATATTACGTGCAGGAAATATTTTATCTCTTTAATTTAGATTATACTCAACTTATACCTATTCAATATATCAAAACTATATAATAATTCACTTGATACGAAGACCCCAATATATTTCCATTTGTATTATTATATATATCATATATATTTTTCATTAATATTAATATTTATGTCAAAAATGTTTTTTTTATCTTTAATATAGCATTTTTTATTCAAATGAAAACTTTCAACCTATAAATAAATTAATAGAGTATATAATGTGCAAGCTTTATCCCTAAACTACTTGGGTCTCTAGAGATATTGTCAAGATAACATTATCTTAACTTTTATAAAAAATATTAATATTAAAAAATAAAATTATTGATAAAATCACCAAAACTCCAGCCACACCAAATTGATTTTCTTGAGGGGATGCATTTGAAACCGCATTCCCTATTAATTTATTTTGTCTAAAATTATTTTTATAATTTTAGATTATTTTAATATTCTCTCTCTGTATATTATAATATGATTGAGAGTGCATTTTAAAATTATTTTATTTAAATCAATTCTTTAATAGTTTTCAAATTATTTTTTCCTATAAATATCAAAAACAATATTATCTCTGTCTATATACCTGTTTAGAGTATAGTTAAAATTATTTTTTAAAATATTTTTTATTCAGAAATATATTAAAAGAATATTTTATTTTTATTTTTTAAAAAATATTTTTGATATCATGACATCATAATAATAATAAAATATTAATTTTTTAATTTAAAATAAAAAAAATTAAAACATTTTTCAAATACATTTTCAAATACCCTTTGACAAAAAAAAACCACCGGCACATTGATAATTCGATGCCCACCTGACTCTCCATCAGCCACATGGAATGGCAAACCCAAAAAGATTAATAAAAAATAAAAACAAGTAGGGCCCACGACCCAACCCCCAACGAATCGTTCTCCTACTATATACCTAACAAATATTCCCGTTCCCTCCCCCTCTTCCCCTAAGAAAAAAGCTCTTGTTCCGCCGTTGAGATATTCGGCGAATTTAATTTATTTCCCCTATTTCTTATTTATATATATATTTACTAATTATCGTCGTCGTCGTCATCATCATCATCTATTTTTGTAACCAACCTTCCGTTTACATATCATAAAAATTCCTGTTCGCTGATTTGATGCATTTATAACCATCCGATTACCTCGTGATCCCTGGCGAAGGAATTTTTTTTCTGTCATTTATTCCCAACTAATTAACAACAGGTACTCCATAGTCCATACATTATACTGCATTCACCGTTGCTTTCTCCTAATCTTGTCAAATGCTCTCTCTTGATTTTTCTCTAGGGTTTCTGTTTTTTTTTATTGAAATGTGAATTATTTACCGGCTGTGATTATCTGTAGGTGAGGTTGTTGTTATCGGTGATTGATGCGGTGATCGGTTTCATTTTATTGAGTGAAATACAAGTGCTTTCCATCAATTTGCGATGTCGGGTCCGTTGGATCGATTCGCCAGACCTTGTGAGTTTTTTTATTTGCAATTTTCCTTTTCCATATTTTTTATACCGATTTTAGGGCTTCATTGAAAGTTTCGTACTTGCACTTTTTCCCCCTCTTGAACTCGTAGCAATATTTCTTAACCTCTGCTTTTGGGGGTTTTAATTATATTTCTTTTATTTCCTTTCTCACTTTAGATCGCTACACTGTACTGGAAGCAAAATCGATGCTATGAATTTTGGCACAGAAAGACCTTTTCTTCTGTTTGTGTTAATGTTTGGGTTTTATTTGCGTGGGCAGGTTTTGAGGGGTTTTATAGTAGTGATGAGCGGAGAGAGAGGAAATCTGATTTTGAGAACTCCGAGGACGAGAGGAGAACTAGAATTGGGTCATTGAAAAAGAAAGCGCTTAATGCATCTACTAAATTCAAGCATTCTCTGAAGAAGAAGAGTAGGAGAAAGGGTGATGGAAGAGTTAGCTCTGTTTCAATTGAGGATGTTCGAGATGTCGAGGAATTACAGGCTGTTGATCAATTTCGACAGGCTTTGGTGATGGATGAGTTATTGCCTGAAAAACATGATGACTATCATATGATGTTGAGGTAATCTGCAGTGACTCAAAATGAATCATGTGCCTTTTCTAGTCACATGTTTACTCATGGATGATTAGCAACATTGACAGATAATCTGATGCATTTCATTTCCTTCAGGTTCTTGAAAGCAAGGAAATTTGACATTGAAAAAGCTAAGCACATGTGGGCTGATATGCTTCAATGGAGAAAGGAATTTGGTACTGATACCATTATGGAGGTAACTATGTTGTCTAACATTTTGCTTGAAATGCTTTGCTAATTGACATTTTCCCCAATTCACCAAAATTTACCTTGTACATTCAGGATTTTGAATTTAAAGAGTTGGATGAAGTTTTGAATTATTACCCTCATGGTAATCATGGTGTGGATAAAGAGGGTAGACCTGTTTATATAGAAAGGTTGGGAAAGGTTGACCCTAACAAGCTTATGAATGTTACAACCATGGACCGATATGTGAGATATCATGTGCGGGAGTTCGAGAAAAGCTTTGCAATAAAGTTTCCAGCTTGTACTATTGCTGCAAAGAGGCATATAGATTCAAGCACGACTATTTTAGATGTTCAAGGCGTGGTATGTTACTTGTGACGTTGCAGCACATGTAAATCAAGATTTCAGTCAACTGCTAATTTCTTCTGTTCTTGCTAATCATCCAGGGCCTCAAGAACTTCAACAAGTCAGCAAGGGATCTCATTACACGGCTTCAGAAGATTGACGGCGACAATTACCCTGAGGTTTGTAAGCTGATTTTAGCTGTTTTGATAATGACATGCTTGAAGTGCTATCATTATTGGGTACTTGAAACTGGATATGTTTCAATGCTTTAATTGATGCAGACACTCCATCAAATGTTCATCATCAATGCTGGTCCTGGATTTAGGCTGTTGTGGAACACTGTAAAGACTTTTCTAGATCCTAAAACCACGTCAAAGATTCATGTATGTTAAGACTTATACTCTCCTATTTATTGGACTTTGATGGTATCTGCTTCTTATAATTTCTTAATTCCATGTATGTTTGATTTTTGGAACTAAATTAGGTTCTCGGGAACAAGTACCAGACAAAATTGCTTGAGATGATTGATGCCAGGTGAATTGAGCTTGAATTAGCTATATAATACACATCTATTTTGTAATTTCCAGTTCATGAGTCTTACCCAACCTTTTATTTTGATATTCTTGATATTTGATAATATAAATGTCACAAATTGTGTTCTCACTTGTCAGAACTTTTCAAGTTTTGCAGTGAATTGCCGGATTTTCTGGGTGGTACTTGCATATGTGCTAATCAGGGGGGTTGCCTTCGGTCTGATAAGGGACCATGGAAAAACCCAGAAATATTGAAGGTTGGTTACTGTACTTCAATATATGTGATGTGCTTGCTGTTATAATTTTTAGATCACCCTGTCACGAGCCCCCTTGGGTACATGTGCTAATTTGTGGTATACAAACAACATACAAATGGAAAACTTGATCACTTTGATATTGTTGCAGATGGTTCTTAACGGTGAACCACGCCGAGGCAGGCAGGTTGTAAAAGTTTTAAACAGCGAAGGCAAGGTTATTGCTTATGCCAAGCCACAGTATCCAACGGTGAGATTCTTATCTTCATCTTAATGGTGACATGTGCAAATTTTGTTTTTCCTAATGGTAGCAACCTTGGTATCATGAAGCAGTTCAAAGGTAGTGATACATCCACTGCAGAGTCAGGATCTGAAGCTGAAGATGTCACTTCCCCTAAAGCACTGAAAAGTTATTCCCATCTTCGACTGACACCCGTTCGTGAAGAAGTAGGTGTATTATCCTGGATTTTTTAACTGATATTTTGAGACAAAGCTCTTGCAATATACATTGATTTTTTTGATTGTTACTTTATACATTCATCAAAATGAATGATGAAGTATGGGGGTTTAGTTCTGTTTTAAATGTTTATTTTCTTATTTATTCTGGTAATTCCTTTAACACTATATCTATTTCCCTTGGAATACCCCCTGCACTCTCAAATATTTCTGCTTTGAGTAGTTGCAAAGTGAGAAAGCACACTCAAAATGTCATCCAGAACTGACAATTTTCTATGATACTGTCTGACGTATCAATTACAGTATCTGGTGATTTTTCAAGTGCTGAGGCTTGTTCTAGTCATATTTATTATATTTATTTTCTTCATTGAATTTGCAGGCTAAGGTAGTCGGAAAGGCAGGATATGGTGTTAGCTTCTCAGGGTATGATGAATATGTTCCCATGGTTGATAAAGTTGTTGATGCTGAATGGAAAAAGCAAGCATCCATCCAAAGGCCTTCTGTTTCCAAAGGTCAGCAAGTATATTCTAGTGTTTTAATGTATAAGGTTTATCTGCCATTGCTATGCATTTGTCGATGGCCTCTGTTAATTATGTTGCTTACAATGCTTTGGCCTCGTGTGATTGTATGAGAGAAGCTCACATGTGAATTAAAACTAACTTGGTTTTTGTCCCAAGTACAATGTTAATCCTCTCCCACTTTCAACTTGATTGTCTAGTACATGTGATATGAAATAGGTCATTAAGGTTCATTAGAATTGTGCAATGATTTTTTTTTTTTTTTTAAATAAGGCTGGATCTGAGTGCCCTGTTATTTTCTTTCTATTTCATCACAGTTAGTTGTGTACAAGGGTGGGGAATAATTATTACCCTTTCCAACCAAAGGCCTAGATCAAAGTAGCGGCGGGGACTAATTCTTTCCACAAAATAAAATAAAAATAAGGTGTTAGTAAATGTTTCCTAGTGACAAGTCAGATTTAGGGAATCTACTTTAGTGTTGTTTTTTTATTTATCTGCTCATAGTTTAATATGATCCATTTATAAAAATTTATTTGATCTATAATGCTTTCCCTCTTTTAATTTAATTTTTAAGACATTGAAATTGAACATTTCTGATGCAGCGACAAACCCCCAGCCCAACACTGAAAAGACTCCCGAAGGGGTTCATGTTCAAATTTTTGTAGCAGTTGTGGCTTTCTTAATGACTTTTCTCACTCTCTTCCGCTCACTGGCATCCCAAGTAACCAAAAGGCTTCCCCTTACCTTATCTGTTTGTGACCAGAGTTCCCCTGAACTTGCTCTTGATGCAACTCAAAAAGAGGAGTGCCATTCCTCTTCACCAACTTCTGCTTTTACTGAGGCAGATCTCTCTTCTGTACTGAAAAGGCTTGGTGAGCTTGAGGAGAAAGTTGATACCCTTCAAGCAAAGCCATCAGTGATGCCTTACGAGAAAGAGGAATTGCTGAATGCTGCTGTTTGTCGTGTGGATGCATTGGAAGCAGAGCTAATTGCTACTAAAAAGGTGTGATTTTCTTTAGGCTAGAGTTCCATTTTTACTTGCAGAAACATTGATCTCATCATAGCTCCTTTTCCATTAGGCAAGTGTAGTATTCAACATCAAATCTGTGAGCTTGATTTAATAAACTTTTGCACGTAGCACGCAATAGTAATTTTTTTTTTTTTTAACATGAGCTGCCGCTCTCGTAGCATAATATACTAGATGCATCACCAATTTGGCTTCTGTCTGCCTGTTTCAATTTTCTCTAGTTTTCACTGGCAAATGCACATCTCCATGATCTTACTGTATACTATTCAGTGTCTTTACCTCTTTATTGCGGGGTCAGTTTATATTTTGGAAACCACTTCATCTATCAAATGCAAATTCTAATTGCCAATTATTAGCCTCTTTGAATAGTTACTTTCGGTGCATGTCAGCAAGCTTTTAATGGCAATTTTTTTTATATTTCTTAAAAAATGTGCATATGTTAGTCTGCATGCATTTAGTATGTTTCAGGGGGTGTCTAATCCGTTTCTTCCCAAGTTGCGATTTTGCTTAAAATCATTTCTGCTTCCTGAGCAGGCTCTATATGAAGCTTTAATGAGGCAGGAGGAGCTGCTTGCTTACATAGACAGTCAAGAAGAAGCCAAGTTCCGCCGGGTAGGGAGACAGATCTCTGTTTAATTCTCTTTAGCAATTACATTTTTTTAAAAAAACTATGTGGCTAACATTGTTGTTCCTGCATATTAGAAAAAGTTCTGCTGGTAAAGCGTTTTTGGCAAGGGAGAGACTATGATGGCGCGCTCTTATCCGGTACTCGTATAATGTTGTTTCTATTCGAGTGTGTGATACAAGAGTGTCTGACATACGATCACTAATGCTGCCTTCGCTGGGATACACTTTCAAAATCAATGTAATTTTCTGTTGCTTTGGGAAGAAATACAGACCTTGTTTTGCATGAACAAATCGTCTTTTCAAACCCTGTTTGGGACCTTGTGCATGATATAGATTGTGATCAATGGATATAGTTTTTCGAAGTGTTTTTTTTTTTTTCCTGAAAATATATTAAAATAGTAATAATAATGATTGATTTCAGTAAATAAAAATAATCTAAAAAAATAGAGTAAAAAAGAAAGAAAGAATTTGCTACGCCGCCATAGATGCTGACAACAGCGTATTTTGTACACGCCCTTGATCTCCAAAAACAGTACAACTTAAATCAGCATGCATGCTTTTTATCATTATGATCATATGTTTTAAATCTTGTGTCTATATTAAAGGCCTGCTCAGATATTTGTGAAGACATGGACAGGCATGGCTATGCTTGTATTCCAATCAAACCCATCGCTAAATCACCCATGATTTGTTGCAGGGAATTTAAAAGCTATTAACTTTTTTGATGACGAATATCCATCACCAAATATTTGCTGAATCTTAACACCTGAAAAAAAGTCAAATAGTTTAATATATATATATATATATATATCAATGATAACCAAGCCAGGCTAGTTACAACTTAAAGTAAATTGTGGCCAAATACTCTGATTTGTCTATACATGAATACAAATCAACATCTGGAATAAAAGAAACCTATCATGGGAGCATCTAAACATGTCTTCCAATTAAGCATTAAGGTATACTTCAAAAATTTAAGGATGAAAGTGCATATTTGATGAGTTCTGAGATATAGAATTAGGGTAAAAGTGCATGCATAGCTTAAAATTTTTCTGTCCCTATTTGGACTAATTCCTGGGAGTAATAATTCAACAGTAGAGTCCGGCGTTGACATCCTCCTGGTTACAAAAAATACTGCAGCAGGTTAATTTCCAATTTTCCTTGATCTAATATTAATCAGCCCCGGGGGGGAATGGTGAGGAAGATTTATCCATGATTATTCTAGAGAGAGAATGTCTAAATAGTTCAGCCACAGTTATTCCAGGCCTGGATAAACCTTTGACACGGCTTTGTAGATCAATTTGTGAAAATCCCCTTAAATTTTGATATCTGTTGAATCACAAACATAGCACAAAATTTTACATTGTCTTTTTTCTTTAATTAACTCATCCCAACCGTTGCACCACTCTAGGTGTACAAGACTAGGACTTCAAACTAGGTCTTCAAACTAGGTGTACAGAATCACATCATGAAGATGATTGTATATAATAACAATAATAAATAATATACACGAGTTTTGAGTTCAGCATTGCACAAGGCAAACAATGTCCTAAAACACTCTGGTATTGTGGGGCTAAAAATCTCTCCCGCCACCATTTTCATCCCCGGTATCTGTTGCTTCATCTACATGAACTCTTAATTTCAAATCTAAAGTTCTGAAAATATGAACAGATAGTTAATTAGGACAACGTTTCATGCATGGCTCAGTTTTGTCAAGCAATATCAGAAATATGTAAACTTACTTTCTTTTTCATCCCCGGTATCTGTTGCTTCATCTACATGAACTCTTAATTTCAAATCCAAAAATCTGAAAAAATGAACAGATAGTTAATTACGACAACGTTTCATGCATGGCTCAGTTTTGCCAAGCAATATCAGAGATATGTAAACTTACTTTCTTCTTCTTCCTTTTCTTGTCAATGTAGGCTTCAAGTTCCTGCTGTTTAGCAAGGGCATCCTCAAGTGCCTGGACAAACAAAAAGCTCAAACATTACATTCAGTTGATTTTTCCCCCACAATGGAAAAAGCTCCAGATAAAATAAATGAATTTCGAGCGGGAACCTTCTTGGCTATCGATAGCTCTTGCTCAAGAGAATCGGCTCGCCTTATAGTAGCATTCAGCATTTCCTCTTTCTCAGGGGACATGGCTAGAGATTTGGAACTGAGAGCATTCAGCTTCTCTTCCATTTCATCCATGCGCAACATCATGTTCTTGTATTCAGAAGTAGAGATGGATGGTGCTGGCAATAAATTGCTTTTGGCTACTTCATTGGCATAAATTTGACTACCGTAAACAGCAGCCTCAGCAAGTTTTCTAGGCATGTTGCGTGATATGCGAACCATGGTGACAATTCCCATCACGACGGCCACTATCCCGTTTACAATCTGACTACTGCCTCTTTGAGCCTCGTAAACATCACTCTCTGAGCGAGACTCTGTAGCATTGACAGACAGCATAATTTTGTTCTTATGAATCCTAGAAAGATTTCAAAACTTTGGCACACCACAAAACATTTCCTTCTCGATTTCAAAATACGAACTACTTTAAGAAGTTGTGTTAAAAGTATAAACTTGTCAAACGAGACATTCCTGTAGTTTCGATATGGCTAAATTTTGATGAGAACTACTGTATCTATGAAAGATGTGTATGAAAGGGACAAATTATATACCTTTAGAGAGGTCATATCTATTATTCTGCCGTGTAGGCCAAGCAGCATTAATGTTCTTTTCAACAATTGGAATGGAGTTGTCATACTCTCGGTCACTTCTGTTCCCTTTGCTCAAGGGAGACTGCAATATATAGAAGACCAAAACGTGACATATAATGTTAGAAGATTTTGACATGGTTCATAGTAGCAGTTATAATATAGTATATTTCGTTTCACATGAAAGAATACCCAAAAATCTGTTCGATCCGAGTTACAAAGGCAAGTATACGAGGAACAAAATTGTGAGATTAGCAAAGGAGGCGACATGATGATTTTCCAATTTATAGTGCAAAAAGTTGACGAAGCTCAAACATAACAGTAAGGATTCACGATGTCCGACTTGAATCCTGATAACTCACTTTTGAAACTGGAGAAAGAATCTGATATTCCTCGTGATTCCTTGTATGTCCATAATCAGCAGCATCAGCAGCTGTTTCTTCGCTGCGAGAAAGGTTTTTCTTCATGTTGCCAGACAACCAAAAAAATGTTAAGCAAGCAATCAAAGACATGAAATCGGGTGTCTAAAATGTGAATAGAGAAGGTCAGACGATTCTGAATACCTTGGAGCGTGGCTGATCATGTCCAGAGATTGCATTCTCCTGAATTCCTGAAAAAGTTCTCCTGTGGCATTTGGCTTCACCATCTTGGACCATCTATATCATTGGAATGAAAGAAGGATACATAATTTTCTAATTTGTCTTATGAAAATGCTCGGCAAACAAAGAAATGTTATCAACAAAAACAAAATCGTAAGCAGAGCAACAACTGTACCTATAGTATGTCTGTATCATTCCATGGACCCTTATCAGAACGCATACAGCCACCCATATTGGCGCAAGTGCAAGTACCACCAAAAATCTCCGGCAATTCACTGGTTATAATCAAGTAAAATAAAGAAGAAGAGGGCGCCATGAGTGTCAGAAGACAAGCCCAAAAGGCGGTGGAAAAGTGAAGTTTCATGTCATCAAGAATAAACTTGCCTGGCATCAATTGCTTCAAGCAACTTGCTCTGGTATCTGTTACCCAGAAACTGTAAAAATAGTTACAACAAATTAGTGACTCTACAGCAATGGCTTAGTTTGGGGATTTATAGAATTTTTCTTTATTTCTTTCTCTTATTTATTTTTTATTCTGGGATCAATAGATCAATGCTTACATGGATTTTTTGGGCAGTCTTGGGGTCAATGAACTGTTTAACAGTGCTCCACAAAAGCCTGAATCCAGTACCACCATTAATGATGAACATCCGATTTAAGGTCTACAATAATCAGGACATTCAAATAGCATTAGGCGAAATGAGAATCATTTACTCATCTAGGGGAAGAAAACAAACAGAAAATAAAGTTAAAACAATAGAGCTGATTACCTCAGGGTAATTGTCACCATCAATCTTTGAAATGTGGCTAATAAGTTCCCTTGCAGTTTTGGTGAATTGTTTAAGCCCCTGGCCATGAACAGTTTTGTCAGTGTTCTTCTAGTAGCACAACAAGTAAACTTGATGAAATTTAGTATCTGATATTTGCCTATTTTCTAGCAGCAATAATCTTCACTTACTACTCCTTGCACATCTAAAATAGTGGTGCTCTGATCAATGTACTTCTTCGCTGCAATCGAACAGACTGGAAACTTGATATTGAAGGTTTTCTCAAACTCTTGTACATGATATTTCATATATCGATCCAATGTTGTGACTTGTACCAGCTTGTTAGCATCAACTTCACCCAGTCTTTCAATGTAAATTGGTCTTCCTTCCTTGTCAACTCCATGATATCCTTGTGGATAGTATTTCAAGACTTCATCTATTTCCTTGAATTCAAATTCCTGAATGAAGAACCAATAAGCAAAAAACCTCAGAAACTACCATATGGTGACATTCTTAAATCTTTTATGGAGGCAAGCAGGTTACCTCCATGATTGTGTCAGCGCCGATTTTCTTCCTCCATTTGATCATATCAGACCACATTTGCTTTGCCTTCTCTACATCAAATTTCCTGGCCCTTAAAAATCTGTATCATGATACAATATGTGAACAGATCATGTGGCTTAGATCAAGTCAAAGAAGTAATTTTCATGAAAGTTGAACAGGCCATTCTAAACATTAAAGACTTGAAAATAGAAACTAACCTTAGCATCATACGGTGATCATCATGCTTAGAGGGTAGTAGTTCATCCATGATAAGTGCTTGGCGGAACGCATCAACTGCCTGTAATTCATCAGCATTAAGGTCATCCTCAAATGAAATGGACATTACTCTACTGTGTCTGCGGCCTTTCTTTGTCAGGGAATTCCTGAACTTGTTCGAGGCACTAATTGCCTTCTTCTTCAATGATCCAAGTTTTGTCTTCCTTTCATCCTCGGAGTGTTCAGTATCGGATTTTTCATGACCTGTTCAAATCATCAACAATGGAATACAAAAACCTCAAAATTTCGAATGTAACTACATTCAGTCAGCATATTTCAAAGGAACTCATTATAGGGAAAGGAGTTGTTCATCAAAGGAATGTATCGTAAACGTTTCTGCATATTTCCTCTCCAAAGTTTCTATAAACCATAGCATGCATATTTTCGTCATTACAAATGAATGGCCTATCTTATGAGCTAAAATCCATATTCCCTTAACTATTAGAACTCCATTTAAGCTGCGAATATAACATGGAAATAGATAGGTTGAAGGCAGAAAAGGTCCTTCTCATTTTTTATCCTAATTCTTGGAAAAGCGCTGGCTTCGTATATCACCAATATAAATGCCGAACATGAAGGCAAGAATCACAAAAGCATGTACCCCCTTTGGTAGGCAGATCAGGTGGTCCAGACAGAGTATCAGCCATGGCTAAAATTTGCAGTGTTGATGATCTATTTGTGATTTCAAACGTAGCTGGAGAATGAAACACTTGGTAAAATATTGCTCCTCGCGAATAATATTGCGGCCCTAAAACCATATCAAAGGGAAGACAAAAAAAAAATCAGAGAGGAGACAGATCCAATGTAACTGAAATAACTTAACAATTTTCTCAACCTGTAAATCTTGGCAGTCAAATGCAATGAATACAGTTGCATTATTTTTGACTTACAATCAGCTAGGGTAACGAAGAAGATCAAAACGGTGAAAAAACGAATAATAAATATGATAGGAAACCAATGAATGAACATCATGCTAATTACTCCACACATCCAGACAATAAAGCACATAAATATTACACGAACCTTATCTTCAAAGGCGAATAATAGTAGGAAATTATCAGTTCAAACTGGAATGAGAATAATTCCAGTGAAAGGCCACAACATCCATGGACATCTTGTAATTCCTATAGAGGATGGCACAACAATATGGTTATAGTTTTTGTGCCTGAAAAGCTACCACATAAGTTTTGCCGAGGAAAGAACCTCATTTCTCAATAGCAGCGAAATGGGCAAGGGGGAGTTTTGTTCATGGTTTATCTTTGGCTATATGGTTTGTCCGGATGAGAGATCGAGCTTCAAACATCAAACCTTTGTGATGAAAACATATATGGACATTAAAATTTTTAAAACCAGAAGCGAGCCATACATGTGGACGCAGTACGCATCTAAACACTTTGAAATGAATGTATTCTAGCCAACATAAAATCTATGAAACAAAAGAGTTTTCCATGAGAAAAACATGCACACACTGTTCAATGCATGCAAATGAGAGAACTAAATCCCAGAAAGGGTAAAAAATTCAAGAATTTGAAGCAGGAACAGGGTTTTTCCAGTGAAGATGGAAGAGGAGAGGAGAAAAAGAGATCACCTGCTAGCAAGAATGTGGCGGGAGAATCCGAAGGGTGCAAATAAGAGAGAATTTAAGACTCGCGTTAGTCTCTCAAATAGGTGGTGATGATTATAAAATGCACAGCGAAGATGAAATTGACAGAATTAGAAGTCGAGAAATATATAACTTTTTTTTATTGACATGGTCTAATTTTAAATCTAGAGGCATTGTCTCTCAGTTAAAGATTAGAGAGATGTAGCCCGTGGCTAAATGCAAGCAGCTCCCTTCATCGCCGTTTTACACAAACTCCCATAGAAACCTCAACTAGCTAGCTTTGCGTAACGTCTACTCCTTTTTCCCGGCAAAATTTCCTCCTGCTTTTTTATACGTTACTGTAATAATATCAGTTTCATCACATATATTCTGCTCCAGATCTCATATATTGAAGGAGTGAATCCCACTTATGGATTTCATAAATCTTGAGAATATATAATTGGAAGAGTCTTTAGACACCAAGATTGTTTTTCCTTTTCTAGCATTATTCCTGCTTACCTGCCTATCTGTCTTCAGTTAGAACCACAAGGGGTTGACTTTAGGGATAATGTTTTCTCAAGAAATTGATAATTTTTTATTTTAAATTATTTTTTTAATATTTTTAAATTATTTTAATATGCTAATATCAAGAATAATTTAAAAATATATATTATTTTGATATATTTTTAAACAAAAAATACTTTTAAAAATAAATTTAACCAAACAACACTTAATAGATGAAAAATAGAATTCATTTCTTGATTATTTTAGGTTTAAATCGAAATCCTGTCATTCATAAAACCAGAAATCTCTAAATACAATTAGATTGATGTGAACCAGTCAAGAACCAAACTTAGTCTTGATGGGTGAACTAGTCACAAAATTCCTCCTATCGCGAAATAAATAAATAAATTTAGATTAGTTTATTTTCATATTTATTAGATTGACTTTTGGTTATTTATCTATATTGAGATATGATTGGAAAACATCAAATTAAGACTTTTTTAGATTTTATAATTTTTAATTATTTTAGATTGATGGTATAAACGTATTTAAAAACAATTCAAATAATATGAGTATACTTTTACAAAAATATTTGCATTGCGTCACCAGACACATGTCTAATTCTATATGAGATATCTTGTCAAATATCCGATTTATATTTAATGTACTAGTTAAAAATAACAATTTATGTATACATGGTCTGATCATAGAAGATGATCACATGTTATTGTATATATAATAATGATATCAATAAAATCAACATTTATACCTGGTGCTTTTGCCTGGCTGGAGTATAGAAAAATGATTATCTTGTATTTTTATTTCGAGTCTATGGGCCCGAAAACACCCTAAGCACAAGGCCGAGGATTTTTTAGATCATGTGTTTGAAAAAGTAAAAATTATATATATTATTTTAAATTAAAAAAATTGATATTTTTATATTTTTTTTTATGTATTGATGTCAAAAATAATTTTAAAAAATTAAAAAAATATATTATTTTAATATATTTATATATAAAAAAATATTTTAAAAAACAATCTCTATCATATTCTGAAATAAACAGTGAAGTTAGACTGCCAGTCAATCTCAATCATGTAATCTAACCCAGTGAAATGATGGTTCGTCCCACATGGATTTGGACTTGGTATATTGTTTTAGGAGATTTGACAAGGACAAAAACATTATGTTTATTTAAAAAAAAAAAAAAAATTAAAAAATTTTTTTTTTTATATTTTTATTATGCAAAATTTTATGAAAAAACAAATACACACTCTACTGTTCTGTTAGCTTTAATTGCAAGAGAAGCAAGATAGCTCTTGCAACTTGTTTAACTGAAGCATGCGACGAATTCGAAAAATTTACACTTCTTGTCACAGAGAAATGGCCGGCATATAGTGACTGTCAAGGATTAAGATTATTGGTTTACTTGTAAAAATAAACTGCATTTTTTAATGTATTTTCAAATAAAAAAACAATAATTAATTTAAAATTTACTATGAATATGGTCGATTGGTTGGGCTGGGCTATCTACGATGGAGATTCTTTACCTATATGTTTGTCGGCTTTCTCTTCCAGCAAGATTTTATTAGCCATGTCCATCCAGGATGGGCCATACTATAATATGAAGATGATCCAAGTCGAAAAACCTTGATAGGAGATGATGGGCCTTCGAAGGCTGGGCGTGCATCCAATGCATATTCATAATAAAAAACACTTACACACACACACACATATATATATATACATAATATTTTTAAAAAATTAATTATAAAAAATATTAATAAAATTAGCATTACTCATTCTTTTTTCTTCTTATACATGTTTACAATTTTTTAGGTTTTTTTTTCCATGCGGAGTCTGTTTTCTTCTCGGGTTTGGTAATTTTTTTCCCCTAGAATTAAAAGTGCACTTGAATAATATAGATGTAAATGGTAAATTTTAAGATGAAAAGTGCGAAATTTGGTGATTTGTTGCAAAAAAAAAAAAGATGCTTCTTCCATGAAAACGACAAGTATTCTGATTGTTGTCCAATCTTTCTGGAAACATAATTCTTTATCATGGTTAAAAAAAACAAAACGGTATTATTTTTATCTTTGTTTAAATATCAGTGTGTTTTTAATTTTTTGGTTAAATATCAACCAAAATGTGATAGTTTTATTTTGTATGTTTTGTTTTTTCAAATAGTATTTTTTATAAACAATAAATAATTTTACAATATCAATTATATTTCTTAATCCGACTGTTATATTTCGATAAAATTTTACGAGAAGTCTCTTGATATATTTATATATACTATGTTAAAATTTCAGATAAATCAAAGAATATAGTGACTTTACGAGATTGATGATAATATTCTTATAATATTATATATGCTCATCATTTTATTTAGAAAAATTATTTTATTATGTTTTTTGAGATTAAATTACATAATTTTAAATAATTTTATTATTGAATTCAAATTATTTTTTAAAATTAACATATTTAATTATATATAATTAAAATATAAATAATATAATTCCTAAATAGCATGAGAAAATGCTCTAAAACTAGAATATTTTGTTTTGATCAAATAAACGACTCCAACAGAAACGGTATTAACCAAGGTTATTAATTCCGTTTCGTTTTGGTCAGAATGACCGGAACGTTCCGTACCATTAAGAAAACCGAGATAAAACGACGTCGTTTTCGTCTTGGTTTAAATTTTTGCCCGTTCTGGAAATTCCGGCCGAAACATCTCGGCACCGTTCCGGCCTCAAAATCTTTTTTTTTTTTATGTTTAGAGATTATGTTTAAAGTTAGTTTATCTTAAATTTTAATTATACTTGATAAATTAAAATTTTAATTTTAATTTTATATATATATATATATATATATATATATATAAACAGTATAATCCTGAAACAGCATGCCAAAAGTCCAAAACACTCCAAAACCAGAATATTTTATACCAATAAAAAAATTAAAACAGTGACCATAACAGTAATTACAACCTTGCTATTAACGTTATTTGGCAGCACATGTTGAAATGCAAACTTAATTTCCACGAAAAAAAATAAAAATTCCAACGGCAGCTAGTCTGTAACCTCTTTAGTCTCTACTGCCTGCTACTATTTATCTGACTTTGCCATTGACTCTAAAACCCTAAAAACAAACACTTTCTCTTACGCTTCATCTCCTCCATATCAATGGCGGCTGCTACTAATTTCTCTCACTCGCCCCTCGTTTCCAAAACCGGAACTCACTCTCTAAACCACTACCCATTTCCCAAAAACACGATTTTACCTTTCAAACTCTCAAAAAGGTACTCTCTCAGACCCCTCACTCTCAAGGCAGTTATATCCCAGCAAAACCCTGCTACAACCACAACACAGGAAACGACGCAGTTTAAGCATTGTTTTACAAAATCCCAAGATGGTTTTCTCTACTGTGAGAACCTTAAGGTTCAGGAGATTATGGAGAGTGTTGAGAGGAGACCCTTTTATTTGTACAGCAAGCCACAGATCACTAGAAATGTTGAGGCTTATAAGGATGCCTTGGAAGGATTGAGATCTATTATTGGGTATGCTATTAAGGCTAATAATAACTTGAAGATTTTGGAGCATTTGAGAGGGTTGGGTTGTGGTGCTGTTTTGGTCAGCGGTAACGAGCTTCGGCTGGCTCTTCGTGCCGGTTTCGATCCCACAAGGTATGTTTATGTGGACTTTATTGACTATTTGTGGATAAAGTTTGTGTCTTTATATGTGTTTGGGGTTATTGGAAGACTAAGCCTTGTTTCCTCCTTTGTATTTTAACTTCAAGCAAAGTATGTGGCTTTATATATATTTTATGTGATTGGAAGATATTCTCTAGTGTTTTCTCTCTCTTATTTTAGTGTTCTGATGCGTGCGACTCGGTCAGTTTTGAAATTTTATGTACGAATTTAAATGAGCCTGGTTTCATACTAGACTGGGATTTAGTCGATTTTGTTGTCGAGAGGTGATTCGTGCTGTGTTTTGTTTTTGTGAATGTTTGTGGTCTGAAGTTGGGGGTAATGCGTGGATGGACAGGTGTATTTTTAATGGAAATGGGAAGCTGTTGGATGATTTGGTTTTAGCTGCCCAAGAAGGTGTTTTTGTTAACGTTGATAGTGAATTCGATTTGGAAAATATTGTGGCAGCTGCTAGAATTGCTGGCAAGAAGTTTAATGTTCTCCTTCGGATCAACCCAGATGTTGACCCTCAGGTATGTAATAGCTGCCATACGAGCAAGTGATTTTGATGGTTCAGAAAAGGATAGTGCTTGCTGATTTTTTCATATATTTTAAAATTGGCAACACAAAAGGTCGTTGTTAGTTGTTTGAATGGGTTCATTTCATGGCCCAGGTGAGTAAGATAAATAAGATTTTTGTGCAGAGAATTAGTTAGAAATTTGAAGTTGGAACTGATGGAGCCTCTAGCTATTTTTTAATCAATAATTTAAATGTAGAGTCAGTGTATGCTCATCACCTTTTCATCTGCTGCAGCTCCATAATGTTACCCCGTCAACAAAGAATCTTTTGGAACTGCACATTTACTGCTGTAACGACACAGCAACTCTTATTTTTGTCCATGCATTAATGTCACTGAATAATTATATCTCTCAACTCACCACCATTAAATCCAAGTCCATCATCATATTTTTTAATCCTTGATTCGTTAAGCAGACCCTTTCGAGCTTCAAAATCAAGATTATAAATTTGTGGACATATAAGTTTGTGCTGATTAAGTTTCTAAAGTTATGTGATTGAGATTATAAGGAGGTTTCTGTGTTTCAAATGCATTAAGTCTAATCAAATACTTGGTGCCTGTCTTTAGGTCCATCCTTATGTTGCTACAGGAAATAAGAACTCTAAATTTGGTATTAGAAATGAGAAACTGCAATGGTTTCTGGATGCTGTGAAGGCACACCCTAATGAGCTGAAGCTTGTGGGAGCCCATTGCCATCTTGGGTCAACCATCACCAAGGTATCTCAATCACAGATGCTTTTTTTTGCTCTTTCTAGTAATTGTTGGCAATGGATGTGTATTTATCATTCTTTCTTATTCTTTTTACTTCTATTAACGCCACTCTTTTCTGGGGCATATTAATACATTCATGTATTTTCTCTATACACACTCATTTCATTGTTTGAATGTCCAAGTTGAACCTCGCTTTATTATGTCTTTCAGGTGGATATTTTCAGAGATGCTGCAGTTCTTATGGTTAACTACATTGATGAAATCCGATCCCAGGGATTTGAAGTTGATTACTTAAACATTGGAGGTGGTTTGGGTATTGATTATTATCATTCTGGTGCCATCCTTCCTACTCCAAGAGATCTCATTGACACTGTAAGAATCATTTTCCTAAATCATATTCACCACACTCCAATATATACACTCTCAATACTTACGTTATTGATTGTTTGTTTAGGTTCGTGAACTGGTGCTCTCGCGAGATCTCAATCTCATCATTGAACCTGGGAGATCCCTCATTGCAAATACTTGTTGCCTGGTGAACAGGGTCACTGGGGTTAAAACTAACGGAACAAAAAATTTTGTTGTGATAGATGGAAGCATGGCTGAACTTATCCGTCCTAGTCTTTATGATGCTTATCAGGTAAGTGTTGGAACATGATATACCCTTTTTAACACTGAGTTTCTTATGTTTAACCGTACAAGAATTATGCTAGCGTATTATGATGTCATTGTTTTATATATATTTGTCATTTGAGAGTGGCCTCATTTAGTGTGCCTTTACTTGATAGCAACACTTGGATATCATGATGGTTTAGGCATCTAGTTTTGATCTAGCCTTATTTTCATGTATATTTTAGAAGACTTCAACATCTTTGTTTGCATTATGACTAGGATTGTAGGGTGTACTGAATGATTGCCTTGAAAATGCTTGGGTGTCTGAACTATGTTTGACACTCTTTAGGGTTGTTGATGTCTGACTGTTTTCAGGATGGCCCGCTGCCAATGTCTGTGTAGTAACACATCTTTTGCTATGGATTAATATGATATCTTATCAAAGTGAATAAATTTGGCTTTCCTCAAACATTCATGTTGTTATATTATTTATCTATATGATCTCCCTTTTGACTACTATTTCTAGTTACTCAGTTGTTTCCTTTTTGGCTTGGAGTTAACTCGTTTTCTGTTTGGTTTCAGCATATAGAGCTTGTTTCTCCTGCGTCACCCAGCGCAGAAGTTGCAACTTTTGATGTGGTTGGTCCTGTCTGCGAGTCAGCAGATTTCCTGGGAAAGGATAGAGAACTTTCAACTCCTGCCAAGGTTATCCTTTTTTTCTTTTGTTTTTCATTTCTTTTCTGTCGCTCTCCCCTTTATTTTGCTGTGATTTGCGGCAAGAATTTACGTTTTCTTATCAAGAGTTTTTCTGCAGGGAGCTGGTTTGGTTGTTCATGATGCAGGTGCCTACTGTATGAGCATGGCATCAACATACAATCTCAAAATGCGCCCTCCAGAGTACTGGGTATGGAATAACTATAAATCTTACAATGCCTTTAGTTACAAATCATGTTACAATATTCGTCACCCTAACTCGAATTGTTGGTTTGCTAAATGTCTAGATAACAAAAGAGTGATTAATATTTTTTGGAATATCTCATTGACAATTCAAGATCTACATGATTTATGCTGTTCAAATGGTTTTTGGGTAGAAAAATGGTTCTCAAGTTTAAATTCGTGTTCTTAGGTTGAAGAAGATGGATCGGTATCCAAAATTCGACATGGAGAGACATTTGAAGACCATATTCGGTTCTTTGAGGGTCTTTGATTGCAGACTGTAACCATTTATAGTTGAGGCAACTAGACCTCATTTTTGCCTCAATCGTGTAATCTGCGTGTCCCCCTCTTCTGGTTATTATGTAGCAGCAGCTGGATTTATTCATTACGTCAACTAACTGGGTAAACTCAAACCATAAAAACTTTTAAATCAGGGGTGGACACGTCAATAAAATATAAGGAACGGGCATCATTTGTTGATATGATATTATATATAAAGGCGGCATATGTGAAGTCATCA
Organism: Salix dunnii; assembly: GCA_015731905.1. NCBI lineage: Eukaryota > Viridiplantae > Streptophyta > Magnoliopsida > Malpighiales > Salicaceae > Salix > Salix dunnii. The sequence continues at coordinate 8,131,402 of CM027667.1, read as the reverse complement.
GTTATCATATCCGATCTTTCATCGTGTCTATAAAGGTGACACGTGCCCTGTATTTTTATTTTCAATATTAGCCCGTGTTTTGGATGATTTTTTTATTATTATTGACCCTTCTACAAAAAAATGTTACAAATTGTTATGTATTGGTTTTTTTATTCTTTTAATTTCATATTTTGACCTTTGGCTCTCTTGCTTAAGTTTTAATTGTTTTCAATTTTGTGTTCTATCAAAGTTCATGTTTTTTTTTCAATTTACCCCTCAATCTTTTTATTATCTTTTCCTTTTGCAGAAATCTTTTTCCTTTTTAATTAACCATATAATTTGAAAAAAAAAGTATTTGGGAAAAAATACCATTAAGAAATTCAAGGTCGACTTAGGCCAATTTAACATATTTATGATTCAGGTTAATCTCTTTAAAGACAAGCCTAATAAGAAGCCAATATTCTTTATTAAACAAGTATTCGGACCCGTTTGGCATTACGATCCAATATTTTTTATTAAACAAGTATTGAGGATGAAATTGGTTAATCTTTTTTTTTTTTTTTAAATTAATGGTTTAATGTTTTTAGATCATTTTGATGTGCTGATGTCAAAAATAATTTTTAAAAAATAAAAAAACATCATTTTAATGCATTTTGACATGAAAAACACTTTGAAAAATAACATCAACCACACTCCCAAACACCCCCTTCTTCTTCAATACCAAATCTGTGGTTTTTTATTATGGTTTTGGTGGCTTGTTCTCCCCCTCCTGTTTTCTCTTCTTCTTCCTTTTCCTTTCCTTTTACCTTTTCCTCCTGTTAAGACAAACTGTTCACATCATGGTAATTCCCTCGTACCAGACACTTGTGTTTTCTATGTATACTATTTCTCTCTCTTGAAGAAAAAAAACATGTACGCGGCGTAAAATGACACTGCACTTCTCTAATCCTCAGCTGCTCGGATTTAGACTCGCTTTGCCAAGAGAGGAGTGGGTGCCTTTATTTGAATGTTTCCGACCACAGAGGATCGAACGTAACCCCGTCTCCGGTCACCGAATCTTTTTGCTACCCTTTGTTATCTCCTCCGAGGCAGAACTGGAGTGTTGTCACTGTCGATTCCTAGGGGCAAAGGCCCACGGTGCCGCCGAATAGGGTTCGTAAAGTTCAAGGATAAACTTGAAAATATGCTAAAGCAAAGAAGGATCACAATGAATTGTTTTTCAGGGAACCAAATAAAGGCTTCCTACGAGATAATCTTGAAATGTAAGGGTGCCATTACCATGGCCCCGCCCCGAAGCCATGGGAAAGAAATTCTCACCAATAGATTGGCAGGCAGGGAGCAAATGCTATGGAAAGTTTGATGCCTAATCAATTGAATTGATTAGATGCTTAATCCATCAATCAACTCACTAAAAATATCAACTTCTCCGCGTGAATGGTCTTCACCACGCCACTTTTCATCCCTTACTTTTGAAAATGAATAGTTCAGCCAGATGAGAGAGAGAGAGAGAAGATGGCCGAGAGAAAGCAATTTCCTAGTGGTCCTGGCTTATCTGTGCTTGATTTTGACAGGCCACTAAACAAACAACCATACTCGAAGAAACAAGCTAACAGACTCTGAGCGAGAGCTAGTGCTCGCTGCAACAAGCATCTCTGTATTATGATCTTGACAATGCCATGGCCATCCATTATGAGCTGAGATCTACGATTCTTGTACCTATCGTATTAATAAAATTAAATAAATTAATAAGATTTGTGTTGTGAAATTAAAATATAATATCTATATATATAAATTTAATATAATAAAATAGATTATCGTACTCTATTATAAAAATAAAAATATTAAAATTTTAATATTTAAAATTATCATTATTATTATTGTCAATATAATAAAAATTATCAAATTATCTCTGAAGAAAAAAACTAAATAACATTAACAAAAAGAGTAAGTAAGACAAATAACTAAAATTATTAATATTTTTCTTCTCCTCCTCCTCCTTCTTCTTCTTATTATTGTGTCAATAATGAATGAATGAATGAATGAATAAAAGACTAAAAAAATCTTAATAACTTTAACAAAATATTAAACAAAAAACTAAAATAAAAATTATAAGGTGAAAAATTTTCATTTGACTTGAAAATAATAATAATAAAAATAAATCAATAAAAAAATAAAAGAAAGAGCAAAAATAAAATGAATAATGAAACAAAAATAAAAATTATTAACTAAAAAAACCATTTGACTTAAAAATTAAAAAATTGATCGCACTACGTTGTGGGTCGAGCAAGTAATTTTTATAATTGTTGGAATTAAATAAATTAATAGGATTTGCTGGTCTAAAATTAAAATATAATATCTATTTATGCAAAATTTATTATAATAAAACAGATTACTACACCCTACTATAAAACACAACAACATCGAAGTCTTAATATCTAGAATTATCATTGGTATTATTGTAAAAATATTAAAAAAATATCAAATTATCCCGAGAGGAAAAAACTGAAAAACATTAGTACAAGAATAAGCAAGAAAAATAAATTAAATTATTACTATTATTGTGTTGATAATGAAAAAAATAAAATAAATGAAAAGCTAAAAAAACTTAAAAACTTTAACAAAAGATCAAATAAAAAATAAAATAAAAATTACCAGGTAAAAAAAAAGTTACTTGATTTGAAAATAAAAATAAAAAAAACCAATAGAAAACCAAAAGAAAGAAGAAAGGGAGAAGAAAAAAATTAGAAATATCAATTTTAAAATGATCATATATACAAAATAAAATTTAAGAACTATTTTTTTATAAAAAATATCACCTCAACAAATAAGAAGAAAAAAAAATCAAAGTTAAGAGCACACTTACATGTACACGGACAAGAGTATGGATTATTCTATAAATATAAAAAAATAAAAGGATTAAAATAAAAAATTAAAAGTGTAGGGACCGAATGAAAATCAAATATAGAAGGATTAAAATTAAAAATTAAAAATATAAAAACAGAAATAAAAATAAAAATATTATCAATTTCAATCAAATGATAAAATTGAAAAATTTGAAACTTTTGTGCCGAGTATATCAAGCTATTTAAACCCAATCCGGAAATTAAAAGGAGGATTGAAGTAAAACATTGACATTTGATTAATTTTAATTGAGGGCTCAATCAAACTAAATCAAAACTTATATAACAGAAATCAAGATCATATATAAAATTAAAAGTACAGGGATTTAAGTGAAAAAACAACAAAATCGGGGGCTTCTCGTGTATTTTTACGCGCAGAAGAGAGAAACGGGGAAAATATCTTTAATCGACCATGTCCATGGCTACCACGTGATAAAACATGTCGCACCGGGAGGAAGACTATACGGAGGCGCATGGCCTGAGACGTCGGTCACCCATATCTGTCGATTCGAGCACCCTCACGCGTTGCCTTAACAGGGCGTGAGACAAATGCTGTCGGTCGTGTGTGACACACGCGCCAATAGTATATGGAAAAAAATAATAAAAATGATGGTCAATTACTGGTCTACCCTTGTGCCAAAGTCATTTATTATGGGCTATGACCGTATTTAGCAATTTTCAAAAAAATATAAAAAAATTAGAAGTGCAACGTACCAGACCAAAAATGTGCAATTACTGCGGAGTTCCTCTGCCTAAAGCCCTTTTTTTGTCCTTCTCGAGGGCTAAAAATATTAATTTATTATGCAAATAATGATAAAAAAATCAACAAACCAATTAAACTGAACGACTAAAAAACCAAACCGATCCAAAAATACACTATTACAATTCACAATATTTTCACTCATAATGTCACAATGAATTCCCTATCTCTTTTAGTTTATTTTATAATTTACCATTTATTAAATCGTAATTGCAGAATCTATTATTTTTATTTTTTGGCTGTAGAAAAATAAAATTTGGAGGCAGAAAAATCTTAGGAGGATCTATTGATTTTTCTCCTCCGTAGACCAATAGCTGTGGTACACGTTCCAATCAACTATTGCATCCCACTGCGCCAACATTCTCAACGTTGCCTGATATAGCAAAGATAGGTTTGTGTCCAAAAAGATTTTCGAAAATCACAACGTACATCACACACCATCTCGTGATACTGACGTCAACGGCTGAGATCTCATCTTCCACCTGTAACGTTCAAGGAGAACCTTGTATTTAATCCAGATTGTTGAATTTATCAAAGATGCAATTGACAAGTGACTACCCTCGTGGATGTCTGGCAAGTGTAAGGTCAGAATTCATTTTTAAAATGGTACAATGTGACATTGACAAGTGTGATAACGTAATTGCTTCCTTTTACAATTTTTCCTGCCATTTCAGGCATAGCAAAAGTAGCAACCTCGCTTCGCGACCCATAAAATAGGTAACTTTATTTTTTCCCCTTTCCTTTTCATTTTACTACGACTACAAGATATTCAAGGGGTATTTTTTTTTTTTTAAATTATATATTTTTAAATTATTTTTCTGTATTAATATAAAAAATAATTTAAAAAAAATAAAAAATATTATTTTATTATATTTCTAAAACTGATATATAGATTATTTAAAAGTTTAAATAAATTGTTTTTAATTTTTTTATAAAATATATTAAATTATTTTTAAAGAAATAAGAAATTATTTAAACTCTATTTAAAGAGAAATTTAATATCATTAAGATAAAATAAAGTAGCAAAATGTATAAATTTTCTCAAGTTGTTTTAAAGTTTAGATATCGTAGATACATGCATATGTAAATGAAGGAAACCGTCTTGTTTTATTTTTTAAGTTTTGATAGTGTGGTAATATTTATTTTTATTTAAAATTATATTAAATTTTTTTTTTTATTTTAACACTTCTTTAAAACAACACTGTAAACAAAACAAACAAACAAACTGTTTTTTTTTTAATAAAAATAAAATAAAAGAGAAATTACATCGAGATGCTCAGGCAAGCAAGCGCGCGCATATATTATCCTTCACTCTGGCGGTACTCCGCGTCTACCGTGCTTTTGGATTTTCTATTTTTTTTCTCCTTTTTCTCTCTCCCATTGAAATTGAAAAGGCAACGAAAGAGAAACACAGAGAGAGAGAGAACGCAGAGAAATCAAAAGCAAGAAGGAAGCGGGTTTTTTCAGCTCCTTGTTTCACCCTTAACCCTCTCTCGTCATTTGTTTTACTCATCTTCACTCTAACACCGACAAAAACCGTACTCATTTTCATCAAATCCCTCATGTTCTCAGTGTTTTTGCAATTCCGTTACTGAGAAGTGAGAGAAAGAAAGTTAGGGTTTCAGGCTGTCACTATTTTCGTGATTTCATCTAAGATCGACTACTTGCTTACTCAAAATGCTGCATTCTACCTTATCTGCGTAAACTGTACGTTTCTCCGTTCTATTTTCCCTTTTCAATTTCCCTGTAATTTTAACTTTTTTATGTTTTAGACTGTTGTTAACGTTAAGTATTTTATTTTGTTTATTTTTTTTTTGATTTCTAGTGAATATTATTAACCGGTAATACGTGTAAAAGCTGTGAAATCTACTGCTCTTTATTTTACTTTCCGGTGTTTGGTTATGGATTATTAATTGTTTTTGATAGATTGAAGATAACATATTATTTGTTTTTCTATTCTAGCATTTGAGACTTAATATTTTTGGTTATTGTTTACATATTTCCAAATTTTATCTGTTTAGGTGAAAATAGTGAAGTTTACTTGTTCTTGATTTTGTTTTGTAATATATTATTTACGGATTATCTATCAGATTCCTTTATCATCTAGGGATTATTTATTAAATTAATTGATTTGGATGTATTGAAGTGAACTTGTTATTTGCCAATTTCAGGCTTTGCAGCTCTACCAAAAAAAGCTAAGTGTGCAGTGTAGGTTAACAGACGTTATTTTTTGAGATTTCCCTGTGATTTTTATTTGACCATGTCCGGGGATTCTGTGGCAAACCTTTCCAATGGCAATGCAAATACTCAGCAGCCTGATCCTCGAAGGACCTACCAGGTGGTCGTGGCTGCCACTAAGGACATGGGTATCGGCAAAGATGGAAAACAACCGTGGAAATTGCCATCGGATGTTAAGTTTTTTAAGGATGTGACCTTGACCACATCGGATCCTGGGAAGAAGAATGCGATTATAATGGGAAGGAAGACCTGGGAAAGTATTCCTCTTGAACATAGGCCTTTTCCTGGACGGCTTAATGTTGTTTTGACTCGTTCTGGAAGTTTTGATATTGCTACTGCAGAGAATGTTGTGATTTGTGGAAGCATGGGTTCGGCCTTGGAGTTGTTGGCCGCTTCTCCTTATTTCTTGTCGATCGAGAAAGTGTTTGTTATTGGAGGTGGTCAGATATTAAGGTTTGTGCTCTGGAAATTTGGATTAGTTCTGGATGATTTTTTTTTTTTTTTGTATTGATTATGTTTTTAATGCAGGGAATCTTTGAATGCGCTTGGATGTGATGCTATCCATATCACGGAAATTGAGACGGATTTTGATTGTGATACTTTTATCCCTGCAATTGATACCTCTGTATTTCAGCCTTGGTGCTCTTCTTTTCCTGAGATGGAAAGTGACATACGGCATTGCTTTACAACTTATGTTCGAGTGAGGAGTTCTGCAGTTGAGTTCTGTAGTCAAGATAATGGTGTGAGCTCTGATGGTAATTCAGTAAAAAGTAAGTTTGAGGTAAAAAAGTTCTCATTCCTTCCCAAGATGGTTTTTGAAAGACATGAGGAGTATCTGTATCTCAGATTGGTTCAAGATATCATCACTGATGGCAATTTAAAGGATGACAGGGCAGGAACTGGCACTTCATCAAAATTTGGTTGCCAGGTCAACCCTTGATTGCTTACAGCTTTGTCTTTGCTTCTTAGAGTAGGAATCCATGCAATTACGATTTTTTTAGTTAATTATGATCGCTAATTGGTTAATTCATTCCTTTTGAACCACAGATGCGGTTCAATCTGCGCAAAACTTTCCCGCTTCTTACAACAAAGGCACGCTTCTTTTTGTTATTACTTGTTATTACCAAATTAGTTCTTCTCTATACGTTTCCTTCTTTCTTTCCCTCTAATCTGGATTCACTCATGCATCACCATGAGGTCCACTCAAAAAGAAAAGGAACCATTTATTTATCACATTTATAAGTTGACACAAACTGTTTCAATTTGTTTGCAGAGAGTATTTTGGCAAGGTGTTGTTGAGGAGCTCTTGTGGTTCATCAGTGGTTCAACAAATGCCAAGGTAATCATATCTTAGTTGTATGATTTATTTTCCACATCTTCCTATCTGTCTTCTATGTTCTGATGGGATTGGATGAGAAGTATCAATTTTTATTTTTATTGGTCACCAGTTTTAGAAACTTTACCATGTGATTGGCGCTTCAAAGTGACTGATGTATCCTCATCTTGATTTAGAGTATGATATTAAGATTATTTAGCTGCATGCAGGAATCTCAAGGTTGCAAGATTTGCTATTTGGCATGTTTTATTTTTCCTGATTTAGAGTCCAGCTGAATGTCAAATACTGCTGTGTATCATATGGAAGTCATTGTATTTGCATGAGATCTCTATAATAGTCCTTGAAGATTTCCCTCATTATTAATTGTAGATGACAAAATTTAGCAGTATGAAACCCATTTCTAAATGTTGCTACCATGAGCAGGTCCTTCAGGAAAAGGGTATTCATATATGGGATGGCAATGCATCAAGAGATTACCTTGACAGGCACATATTAACTTTTAGTTTCCTTTAATTCTGTTGATTTTTATATTTTAACCCCTGCTCATTAATGCAGTTTTTAAATGGTATTTTTAATTGTAATTGCAGTGTTGGGTTAAGGGACAGAGAGGAGGGTGACTTAGGACCTTTATATGGGTTCCAGTGGAGACACTTTGGTGCTAGGTTCGTGGATCTTTTATGAAAGTTTAGCTACAGGATCATACAAGAAAGAGTATTAGGCTAATTGTGTTGCATACATGCTACACATTTCTTAGGTATACTGATATGCATGCTGACTACACTGGCCAAGGATTCGATCAATTGTTAGATGTTATTGACAAGATCAGGAATAATCCAAATGATCGTCGGATTATACTCTCAGCTTGGAATCCTTCTGATCTCAAGTTGATGGCGCTTCCACCTTGCCATATGTTTGCTCAGGTTTGCATTAACCTTGTGTTTCTACTTTCTAAATCATTTCCTTTATAGACAATTAATCCAGATTTTATTTTTCAGTTCTATGTAGCCAATGGAGAACTGTCATGCCAAATGTACCAGTGTTCTGCCGACATGGGCCTTGATGTGCCCTTCAACATAGCATCTTATGCTCTCTTGACACGCATCATTGCTCATGTCTGTGGTGTGTACTCTTTGCAATAATACCATTAATTTACAGATTATGATCGTTGAATTGCTAGCAGTTGCACCTTTAAATTGTTAGATGGGCTGGTATCAATGGAAGTATTCGGTGAACTGATGATTTAATGGACAAAAGGAGACCTCTGCTGATGATGAGGGGTTTTCTTAGGAAAGAGTCCTGGCATTTTCACATGAAGAAAGCATTGCAAATAAGATGGATTTTTGCTACATTTATTTTTATAACAATGATATTGGCAAACTTGCATGGCTTGAAGGAAAGATTTTAAGGACTCAGTTATAGTCACATTAAAGTAGGACATTTTCTTGCTGTTATCAGGATGAAAAACTTTGTGGTTTCAAGCACTGGACTTTTACTGCTATACTGGTCTGCTCTAGAGATATAATTATTCGTGTAATATTTTTGATCTCCTTAGCATCGCAATTGCATGTCTTCAGAATCTGTTTTCTTTACTCATGTCATGTGCAGATCTCGTTCCAGGCGATTTCATTCATGTAATTGGTGATGCTCATGTTTATCACACTCATATCAGGCCTCTGCAGGAGCAGCTTCATAAACTGCCAAAGCCTTTCCCAGTAAGTATAATAACAGAACTTCTGCTAATTCACCTCAAATGATTTTGTTACATGTTTTCCTCCATTCCCTATGCTTTTTTCTTCCACTCTGTTACCTACGTGCAGGTTTTGAAGATCAATTCTGAGAAGAAAGACATTGATTCTTTTGTGGCGGCTGATTTCGATCTCATAGGCTATGATCCTCAACAGAAAATTGAAATGAAAATGGCAGTCCATTAAAGATTTAGTGAAATTAGACTCTGATCCCTCGGCAATATATGCTCATAGTTTTGTGGCAAGTATATATAATATGCAATTTCCGTCTCTTCCTCCTCTTAAAGATACTGATGCGTTTTATATGTTGAACTTTGCTTTGCCTTCTATAAGCTGTGCCAGTCAATATAGACATGTGGTTTGTTGCTATGATCTATAACAGTCCATGCCTAGCATACCTGCCACGCAGAACTTTTCTGCTGATTGCCTCTTCCTTGATGATAGAGTCATGTAACTTGGAATCGTATAGTAGAACCTCTTAGTAAAGCTTGTATGCCTCATGGGAGTTGTGAAAACAGTAAACGGTGCACCTGAAAGAGGTGGCCTAGTGATTTAGGGCCTTTGAGGATATCCGGGGGCTGGTGAAGGAAAGAACAGCAGCAACCATTAGCAATCTCTACAAGGCATTATGATAGACACTAGATTGTTGGGTGATTTTGTTTTTCCAGGTGGATTGAAGTTTGAACCGTGTACTATCTTTTAGATTAAGAATTTATGGTTTTTGTAAGTGTTTGGGGGAACTTATATATAATATTTTATACTGCAAAGTTATCAACAAATTGTTGGATCTGAAGCTTTGATTTCTCTGTAATGTTTCAGGCACCGGTTTGGGAGGCTCGTCGTGCTAGAGTGTGAAACGAATTCCCAACCAAAAATGTGGTAGTTTGGGATATACTTCAAGCTAACGCTTACATAGGGAGAATCCTTTAGTTCCACTCCTGGTCGTGGTTCTAAGGTGATTTAGGATATCAGTTTTTTTTTTTTTTTGCCCGCCACCCAGCAAGTGTTCGTGTTTTCTTTTTCATGGACCCATCACTTGGCTGCAACAATACTCGACCGTACTTTTGTTTTTGAAGTGGATTGGAATTTGGACAGCTATTTTCCTTTGCGGTGCTTTGCTATTTGTGAATTTTGTGTTCACCCTTGTGGGGTCAAATCCCGAAATATTACAAGCAAAGAGAAACAAAACTAAAGTAAATATTTTCGTGGACATTACTCTTCAAAAGTATTTCTGAAAAACTTTATTATTATTTTTTAGTTTAAATTATTATTATTATTTTGATGTTTTTAATTTTTTTTTTCTTGTGAATGTTAAAATTAATTTTAAATAAATAAATAATAAATATTATTTTGTTACATTTTTTAACACAATTTACTTTTAAAAGCACTTATTGTTATTGCACGGTAACTATACTTGTTATTGCACCGCTTGTCTTACTGCGTATTTAATTTATGTAAAACTTGAACGAATCTTTGACTCCTTTTAATATCAAGAACTAACGGAATAAAACCATAACAATTCCAATCTTGCTTTTAAGCTAAAACTAGGTACCTGACCCGCATGATTCTGCTGCTGGCAAGATAATATTATTCGTGAATTATATATATATATATATATATATATATATATATATATATATATATATATATATATATATATTTAAAATATATATATATATATATATATATATATATATGCAAGCTTTAAAGTTTTTATTTTTTAAATCAAATTAAAAAAAATATATGAGAATTATTTGTATTAATAAATGGAAAAAATGAAGCGCTTATATGACTATTTAACTTGTTAAAGTCTAGCTGCAGGTAAAAAACTAACGAATTAATGGGTGTTGTTTTTGGATTTTGGACTAGGGTTTCGGTGAGGGATGGACTGATCCTGTCCGTGCATGCATTTGCTCCGCGGTGTCCGCATTTTGGTTATAAGTAAAATTAAGCTTGAAACTAGGTTTATGGTAAGGTAAAAATTGATAGATTAATCAACATCTAAAAACGACAGAGAATCTTCTTGAGGAAAAAGTGCCAAGAAGCTGTTTTCAGGGAAGCAGTAGTGCGCCATCAAGGTTTTCTCGAGTGAATGGCAAACATCGAAAACTAAAATAACTCCCATGTTCCTAGGACGATAACATGTCCTTATTAGCGAGCATATCACTGGATCTTTATCATTGCTCTCTTATTCCTCTCCCCTTTCACAATCTTACCATTTTCACCATCAGCCTCCTGTGCACCTTCCTCTTTCTTCACAACTTCACCATTGCTCCCGTCACCCTCTAACTTCACAATCTCATCACTGTTCCCGTCAAGCTCCTGTGCAAGTTCTCCCTCTGCAGCTCCTGATTCTTCATTGTTATCTCTGTTTCCGTCCTCTCACTTCGACCTCTCGCTCTTCTTATGCTCGAGGAACTCAATGAGACCTTTCAAAACACTCTCTGGCTCCTCGTATTTCAGTAGTTGCTCGCCTACTTCTGCAGGAGTAACCTTCGCTATCTCTATTAGGGCTTCGACACTAGGGAACAGAGGGTGCTCTGTAAGCTCAAGGTAGTTGGAGACCAGCGTTTTGAATCCACATGGAGTGCAGTAGGACATGTGAATGTGTACATCCATACGACCAGGTCGCAACAAAGCAGGATCCAGTCTTTCTTTGTGATTGGTACTGAATATTATGATTCGTTCATCACCACAGCTTGACCATAATCCATCTACAAAGTTAAGCAATCCTGATAGGGTCACCTGTCTCTGTACAAAATTATGTCTGTCAGGAACGAGAAACACTGCAAGCTTCATTAAATTAGCAATAAAAGCTTTTGTGTTTTTTTTTTTGGGGGGGGTGGGGGTTCAGCCATGCATGAAAATTGTTAACTTAAAGAGAATATCTGGTATATAACTCATTGCCTGAGAAATGACTCCATGTATCACACAAATTCTTTGATCCAGATAGTCATAGGCTGGAAAGAAAGTGTGAACCAGTAATACCATGCCATTCTTGACTTGGAAGAAGGAAAAGGTCAACAATGTTTCGTTAGTTTACCAGGTGACCTCGTCATAATATGGATTTGATCAGATCCTCCTCAAGACTAAAATATAGTTTCTGAACGCAAAATAAAACCGAGAGGAATAATTACCTGGTTTAGCTGGTTATATGCTGCTGGATCATGTCGAGAAGGCATCATTGCTCTGGCTTGTGCAAGCCTATCCTGTAATTCAATGGAACAATCGATGTCCTCCACCATAAGTATGGATTTATTCCCACTTGAGATCAACAAATTTCTAAGATCAGAATTGGTCCTAAGATCAGTCAATTCAAGATCATATATATCAAACTTAAGATAGTTAGCTATCGCAGCAATCAAGCTCGACTTTCCAGTCCCTGGTGGACCAAACAGTAAGTACCCACGTTTCCATGCCTTGCCTACCCTCCTATAGAGCTCCTTTCTCTTCACAAACCTGTCAAGATCCTCCATGATCATCCTCTTCGCTTCCATATCCATTGCTAAAGTATCAAATGTGAAAGGATGATGAAGATTCACCGATTGCCAAATATCCCCTCTCATCCCCGTCATCCTGTCATGCCTTAGAGTGAAAAGCTTCAAACTCCTCTTAGCCTCTGTCACTTCATTTGATTTTTTAATCACGTGCTTTAAATAAACATCAATAACCATATCCTTATGTTTCTTGTGAAAGCTCAACTCAAAGAACTTATCCTCGGATTTTGGCTTAGAATTAAAATTATCAAAGCTTGGCATATACTTCGTTGGCACTTGTTTTGAGATGAACTTCCATTTCAGAGTAACCCCATTAAAGGTATCAGCAATTTCTTGGTATCTATCTGAAGATAATGAGAACTTATTCTCTTTCTTGGTCAGTGAGATTTTGAGTTTCCTTGCATCCGGAGGAATTATGGGCTCAAGATAGAGCTCTGCAGCTTTGAAGAGCTTGTTGTGGTTAAGGTTGTCATATTCTTCAATAACTAAAGTGAATTCCGAAGAGAAAGAGTTGATCAGGCTTTGGAATTTGTAGAAGATGTAGCTTCGGAACTCACCAGGAAGATACTCCCTAACAAGGGAACGGAGGAGCACAATTGTGGCAGCAGCTGAGGCTGCTGCAGAGATCATAGTTTTAATGGAGGGGATTTGGGTGGCGGTACGGCTGGGAAACATGGTTCTAGGTCGGCAAAAGACTTGTGGGCTTCGGCAAGTGCTATCGAGGAGACTCTCTGCTTATTATAATGCAAAAATCCGGGAGTAGGAATGGTGTTTGAGAACAACAGTGGAAAGTGTAACAGAGGAATGACATTGTTTTTGGTGGTAGACTCCTTGTGCATGCTTGACGCTGTGTACCACAGAAAATTTGTTTGATAACCATGATTTTTTTTTATCAGCATCATAATTTGGGTTCTTATAATTGATTTAATTTCCATAATAATCCATGTAAAATCAGGGATTAGGATTTGACGACGTATTCAATCATTTAAATAAATAAATCAACCAATCATATAAATAAACATTCCAATAATTAAAAAAAAACAAGTGTAAAAAAAAGAAGAAATTGTGATGAAACGAAAGGAGGAAGGATAGGATAAATGTTTCGAGTCATGGACATAACAAATTTGTGTTCTTATTTCTTACTAAATCTCAAAGTACCTCATACACCGTATAGAAATACTATAAAAAAAAAATTGTGATTTTCGTAGAATACTTTAGGGTGTGTTCGGTATTATTTTTGCTTTTGCGGGTGAGGTTTTGAAAAAATAGTTTCATGAAAAGTATTTTTAGCTGTGGTTCAAAATAATTATTGAAGTGCTTGGTTAAAACTGTAGTTGAGTTTGAGGTTAATGAAAAATAGTTTAATGTGTTTGATTATCAAGTTTTTCATATTTTTGTCAACATATGAAATTCCTTTAAAGTGTGTGTGTATATATATATATTGTTTTAAAAATATTTAATAATTATAATAATAAAATATAATTAATAATTTAAGTAAATTAGACACTTGTTTTTATTCTCTCGTCAAACTACTTGTAGTTTTATCATAAAATTATAAATCTATACGTGAAGGTCTCTGTGATCCAGAAACAACATATAATAAAATATTATCTAAAATAAAATTAAGATTGCATGATAAAAATTATATTGTGATTTTCTTTTAATATATTTATTTATATTTTAATAAAATTTTAAATTATTTTAATATTAAAAATATATTTTTTATAAAAAAAAACTTTTAACAAAAAAAATAGAAATAAATAATGAACTTTTAAGTAAAAAAATACTCCCTCCCCAGGCCCCCATCCCTGCAGCCCTCTCACACAGCCACACACAACAGTCTGCTTTAATATTTGTACATTGAAAAGTGAAAAAGAAAAGAAAAAGACAAAACGCACGGAAAGGAGAGCAGCATTTGCTGCTTTCTGCCGAACACCTTTTTCGTACCCCCACCCACTCCAGCCAATGGCTTAACGTATTGACTTAGGTCGTCAAGGATCTGGGATATTCTACGCTCCCTATTACACATTGTGAGTGAAGAACACGCACCAATTATCACTTGTTGATGGGTGAATGGACAAGTTGCACGACTGGATGGTGTTTCCATGCTCTGCTGTAGAGTGTGGAGTTAGATTTTTGGTCCTTGATTCGTGTTGCTACGAAGTTTCTTGGAAAGACCAACAACTTCTTAGTTAAGTAAACGTAAAAGAAGCATTGGTCGATGCAAAGTCATCGAAAGAATGCGGTGAGAAATAGAAATGAACAGACTGAAACAAACGGACAAAATTAGAAAATATAGCATTTTGATACTAAAGTCAAGTAAAGTCGGAAATCATTCCTGATCAGTTGGCCCCATAATCATTAAAGGATTGTGCTACTTCATTACTTTATTGACTAACAAGATTATGAGAGTTTTTTGAATATGGTATCGGCTAGTTTCTTGTTAAACCAAGAGTGAATGTGGCCAGTGAAAGAATGATCATCTAGTTCGCAATCATCAAGACACTGATCGAAAGCATTCATAGCAGAGGAACCATGATCTGAACTCACTGCTGTTTCTGCAATCCCAATCCACTTGAAATATGTTTGTCTGATCCTGTTGAATCTCCAGCAACAAACCAAGGGGAGCCATTTAAAGTGGAGCTGAGACTGACCATTTTTCTTTCAGCAAAGCTTCTCTAACAAAATCATTGTATGAAACATCTACAAATGATGCATCTCAATGGGAAGCCATCTGGTAGAAAAAACTGACAGTGTACATACTTAACGTCAATGCATTTCTCGAGAAATTTAAGAGTTCTTAATTAGATATCTGGAATCGTAATCATTATATGTTAAGGATATTGGCGTGAGGAGAATTATTCTCGAGATTTTTTGATGCCATGAAGAATTGTACATTCCCATATAAAATCAAGAGTTCTTAGAAGCAGATGGATTGCTTTCCTAGAATAAAGATAAGATTTGAAATCTTCTCTTTCTTTGAATAAAAAGGAGAGTTGATATAAATCTAATATCCCTTGAGATCCATTCCTACATTGTAGAGCTTCACGAACAATGAGAATAAAATTCATTCTTATTAAAAAAAAAAAGGGTTCATTTTCTCCATTGGTTTGCGTTTTATAAAATCTACATGAGAATAACAGTAAATATAATTTTGTCATAGTTTCCATGTTAAGAGTGTGAGTGGAGTCTTTGATCCATACGGAGCTTCTTGCATTGGAAGCATCCCAGTATTCCTCAAGTTCAAAACTGATCGAGTGTGGAAATTTTCTGCTGATGGGGTCCTCTCTAGCCTCTGTTAGACAAGTTGAAATTGACCAATAGCTGTGAACAGCCTCGTTAACAATTTTGTGAGTCTTTGCCAAGGTCCAGGAAGTAGCCTTTCAGCTTGCAGGTGTTAAAACCTCTCAAGTTGCAATCTTCAATGATCGTCATTTATTAAGTAATCGCAAATGAAGATTGCAGTATTTGCTCATCTATGGGGGGATCACTCCCAATTGACGTGATAAAAAAAAATCGACTCGAAACATTATCCAGCCATATCAGGGGTCCATATATCATGATCCCTTGGCCATGGAAATGACCCTATTTGCACGCTCACCCCTTTCTCAAATGCTCCACTACCTTCCCAGGAAACCTATTAAACAAATCTCCATGATCTCACCACGCAATTTACTATCAAGACTGGATTCTATCACCATTCTTATGCTCAGTTTTATGTTCTTACCACTTTCCTGTTTATCAAAACTCAAGCCATTGCCCATGCATGCAAGCATCCCAATCCACTTGAAATAATTTGAACTTCGATGTTGAGAGATCTGTTTTTTTTTATAATATGCCTAGCTTCTTCTGCCGGAGCTGCACAATACGGCAGATTGAACCAGTCTACTCTTCTATCAGAATATAGCTACCCTTCATCTTTGGTTTAGTTTTACACCAAAAATGTTCTTAAAAATCATAGCAAAGTTAACCTAGGCACACAGTAAGTTTGTAAGATTCAGGCAGTATCGAATGCAGCAGTTCATGTTCTAACAGAGGGAGAGTTGAAATATACCTCCTCTAGCCTCTAAGACAATGTCATTAAGATGTTCCCTAGTAATTTCCAAATAGCACATCCTTGGTTGCCAGAAATATCTGCTTTCCTATCACTGCCAGTCATTTCAGAGACACCATGAAATCATTCTCGAAACGATCAAAGTATGCTTTAAACAAACTGGGGGGAGGGGGGTATTTGTCTTGGAAAGATATATATTCCCTTTGTTCAATGGTGATCCTTTCTCATTCACAAGCCCTTCAGGGACCCGATACTTTTCAGAAGCCAAACATGCTTTTTTAAAGCAAATACTCTTAAGGGAATTCCAAATAAATCAAGCAAATTGGAATTCTCAACTTTACTTGAAGGGTTTCATCTTATCCTTTCGTTTCACCGGGGAGAAAAAAACCTTAATGCAGTTGATAAAAAACAAACAATTGCTTATTTCCGAGGGAATTTTTTTAGCAATCTGGAAATAGTACAGGCCATTATTACGGTATTGTTAAAGGAAAACTTCAGGGATTGCTAACCGGTGAACGCCATTGAAGATAGAATGAGAAAGATTATTAGGAAACAGCCTTTCATAGAAATTTCCAAGCATTGCTGTTATGAAACATGGCCCAAAATCACTTCCCTTGTCATTCTTGATCTTCTCATAGAAGTTAGGCTGCTGCGACCTTAATATTACGTTGAAATCATTTCATGGAGGATCATTCGGGAACGCCATTGAAGATAGAATGAGCAACATTATTAAGAAATAGCCTTTCATAGAAATTCCCTGTCCATGATCCATGATGGACTAGGGTTTCGGTAAGTGTGGACCATGATCCCCTGTCCATGCATGCTTTTGCTCCGTGCTGTCCAAATTTGGTTATTAGTAAAATTAAGCTTGAAACTAGGTTTATCATAGGGTAATTGATAGATTAATCAACATCTACAAACGACAGAGAAACTTCTGGTAGGAAAAGTACCAAGAAGCTGTTTTCAGGGAAGCAATAAGTTTTCATGAGTGAAGAAAGCAAACATCGAAACCTAAAATAACTCCCTGTTCCTAGGACGATAACAAGTCCTTTATTAGCGAGCCCATTAAATCACAGGATCTTTATCATTGCTCTCTTATTCCTCTACCCTTTCACAATATTACCATTTTCACCATCAGCCTCCTGTGCACCTTCCTCTTTCTTCACAGCTTCGCCATTGCTCCCGTCAACCTCTTTTTTCACAACTTCACAATTGTTCCCGTCAAGCTCCTGTGCAAGTTTTCCCTCTGCAGCTCCTGATTCTTCATTGTTATCCTTGTTTCCGTCCTCTCTCTTCGTTCTCTCGCTCTTCTTATCCTCGAGGAACTCAATGAGACCTGTCAAAACACTCTCTGGCTCCTCGCATCTCAGCAGTTGCTCGCCTACTTCTGCAGGAGTAACCTTCGCTATCTCTATTAGGGCTTCGACTCTGGGGAAAAGAGGGTGATCTGTAAGCCCAAGGTAGTTGGAGACCAGCGTTTTGAATCCACATGGAGTGCAGTAGGACATGTGAATGTGTACATCCATACGACCAGGTCGCAACAAAGCAGGATCGAGTCTTTCTTTGTGATTCGTAGTGAATATTATGATTCGTTCATCCCCACAGCTTGACCATAATCCATCTACAAAGTTGAGCAATCCTGATAGGGTCACCTGTTGCTGTCCAAAATTATGTCTGTCAGGAACGAGAAACACTGCAAGCTTCATTAAAATAGAAATAAAAGCTTTTGTGTTTTGATTATTGTCATCTAGATATATATCAGATCCCCGCATGG
This sequence comes from Salix dunnii, assembly GCA_015731905.1. Lineage (NCBI taxonomy): Eukaryota > Viridiplantae > Streptophyta > Magnoliopsida > Malpighiales > Salicaceae > Salix > Salix dunnii. The sequence goes on along the minus strand of CM027667.1, from coordinate 8,113,119 downwards.
GGGGCGCTTCAGTCATGCGTGAAAAATGTTAACCTAAAGAGAATATCTGGTATATAACTCATTGCCTGAGAAATGACTCCATATCTCACACAAATTCCTTCATCCAGATAGTCATAGGCTGGAAAGAAAGTGACCTCATCATAATATGGATTTGATCAGATCCTCCTCAAGACTAAAATATAGTTTCTGAGCGCAAAATAAAACCGAGAGGAATAATTACCTGGTTTTCTTCGTTAAATGCTGCTGGATCATGTCGAGAACGCATCCTTGCTCTGCCTTGTGCAAGCCTATCCTGCAATTCAATGGAACAGTCGATGTCCTCCACCACAAGTACGGATTTATTCTCAGTTGAGATCAACAAATTTCTAAGATCAGAATTGGTCCTAAGATCAGTCAATTCCAGATCATATATATCGAACTTAAGATAGTTTGCTATCGCAGCAATCAAGCTCGACTTTCCAGTCCCTGGTGGACCGAACAATAAATACCCACGTTTCCAAGCCTTACCTACCCTCCTATAGAAGTCCTTTCTCTTCACAAACCTGTCAAGATCCTCCATGATCGTCCTCTTCGATTCCATATCCATTGCCAACGTATCGAATGTAGAAGGATGATGAAGATCCACCGATTGCCAAACACCCCCTCTCCTCCCCGACATCCTGTCATGCCCTAGCGTGAAAAGCTTCAAACTCCTCTTATCCTCTTTCAATTCTTTTGATTTTTTAATCACGTGCGTTAAATAAACATCAATAACCATATCCTTATGTTTCTTGTGAAAACTCAACTCAAAGAACCTATGCTCAGATATTGGTATAGAATTAAAATTATCAGAGGTTGGCAGATACTTCGTTGGCACTTGTTTTGAGATGAACTTCCATTTCAGAGCAACCCCATTAAAGGTATCATTAACTTCTTGGTATCTATCTAAAGATAATGAGAACTTACTCTCTTTCTTGGGCAGTGAGATTTTGAGTTTCTTTGCATCCGGAGGAATGATGGTCTCAAGATAGAGCTCTGCAGCTTTGAAGAGATTGTTGTGGTTAAGGTTGTCATATTCTTCAATAACTAAAGTGAGTTCCGAAGAGAAAGAGTTGATTAGGGTTTCGAATCTGTAGAAGATGTAGCTTCGGAACTCAGGAGGAAGATACTCCCTAACAAGGGAGCGGAGGAGCATCATTGTGGCAGCAGTTGAGGCTGCTGCAGAGATCATAGTTTTAGCGGAGGGGATTATGGTGGCGGTACGGCTGGGAAACATGGTTCTAGGTCTCCAAAAGACTTGTGGGTTTCGGCAAGTGCTATCGAGGAGACTCTCTGTTTATTATAATGCAAAATCCGAGAGTAGGAATGGTGTTTGAGAACAACAGTGGAGAGTGTGACAGAGGAATGACTCGGTTTCTGGTACCAAAGAAAATTTGTTTGATTTCCATGAAAAGTTTTTTTATCAACATCATAATTTGGGTTCTTATAATTGATTTAATTTATATAATAATTCATGTAGAATCAACCAATCATATAAATAAACATTCTAATAAGTATAAAATAAGTGTAAAAAAAAAGAAATTGTTATGGAACGAAAGTACTTAATATTGGGAAGGAGAGGATAGATGTTTCGAGTCATGGACATAACAAATCTCAAAGTACTTATACACCGTATAGAAATACTATACGAAAAAAATTGCGATTTTCGTAGAATACTTTAGAGTTTTTCTTGCTCTGCCCGCCCCCCCGCCACCCAAAATGACTTCACGTATTGACTGAGGTCGTCGAGGACTTGAGATGAAATTCTACGCTCACTATTGCACATTGTGAGTGAACAACACGCGGGGGAAAGGACAAGTTGCACGACTGGATGCTGTTCTCCTTGCTCTGCTGTAGAGTGTGGAGTTGGAGTTAGGTTTTTGGTCCATGATTCGTTGTTGCAACGAAGTTTCTTGCAAAGACCAACAACTTATTAGTAAAGTCAACGTAAAAGAAGCATTGGTGGATGCAAAGTCATCGAAAGAATTAGAAATATACAGACAGACACAAACTGACAAAATTTGAAAATATAGTATTTTGATACAAAAGTCAAGTAAACTATGATGATATCATTCCTGATCAGTTGGCCCCATGATCATTAAAGGATTATGCTGCTTTATTACTGTATTGACTAACAAGATTATGACAATTTTTTGAATATGGTATTGGCTAGTTTCTTGTTAAACCAAGAGTGAAAGTGGCCAGTGAAAGAATGATCATAGCAGAGGAACCATGATCTGAACTCACTGCTGTTTCTGTGGCTTGTCTGATTATGTTGGAATATCCAGCAACAAACCAAGGGGAGCCATTTAAAGTTGCAATATTCAATGATCGTCATTTATTAAGTAATCGCAAATGAAGATTGCAGTGTTTGCTCATCTATGGGGGAATCACTCCCAATTGACGTGATAAAAAAAATCGACTCGAAACATTATCCAGCCATATCAGGGGTCCATATATCATGATCCCTTGGCCATGGAAATGACCCTATTTGCACGCTCGCCCCTTTCTCAAATGCTCCACTACCTTCCCAGGAAACCTATTAAACAAATCTCCATGATCTCACCACGCAATTTACTATCAAGACTGGATTCTATCACCATTCTTATGCTCAGTTTTATGTTCTTACCACTTTCCTGTTTATCAAAACTCAAGCCATTGCCCATGCATGTCCACTTGAAATAATTTGAACTTCGATGTTGAGAGATCCTTTTTATTTTTATTTTTTATAATATGCCTAGCTTCTTCTGCAGCAGCTGCACAATAGGGCAGATTGAACCAGTCTACTCTTCTATCAGAATATAGCTACCCTTCATATTTGGTTTAGTTTTACACCAAAAATGTTCTTAAAAATAGTAGTCCAAAAATAAGTTACGCCTTTTTCGGGAGTATCGAATGCAGCAGTTCATGTTCTAACAGAGGGAGAGTTGAAATATACCTCTAGCCTCTAGGACAATGTCATTAAGATGTTCCCTAATAATTTCCAAATAGCACATCCTTGGTTGCCAGAAATATCTGCTTTCCTATCACTGCCAGTCATTTCAGAGACATCATGAAATCATTCTCGAAAATATCAAAGTATGCTTTAAATATACTGGGGGGAGGGGGGTATTTGTCTTGGAAATATAAATATTCCCTCTGTTCAATGGTGTGATCCTTTCTCATTCACAAGCCCTTCAGGGACCCGATAATTTTCAGAAGCCAAACATGCTTTTTTAAAGCAAATACTCTTGAGAGAATTCCAAATAAATCAAGCAAATTGGAATTCTCAACTTTACTTGAAGGGTTTAATCTTATCCTTTCATTTCACCGGGGAGGAAAAAACCTTAGTGGAGTTGATAAATAACAAACAATTGCTTATTTCCGAGGAATTTTTTTAGCAATCTGGAAATAGTGCAGGCCATTATTACGGTGTTGTTGCTGTTAAAGGAAAACTTCAGGGATTGCTAACTGGTGAACGCCATTGAAGATAGAATGAGAAACATTATTAGGAAACAGCCTTTCATAGAAATTTCCAAGCTTTCCTGTTATGAAACATGGCCCAAAATCACTTCCTTGTCATTCTTGATCTTCTCATAGAAGTTAGGCTGCGGCGACCTTAATATTACGTTGAAATCATTTCATGGAGGATCATTCGGGAGCGCCTGAAATGTATGGTCTTAATGAGCATCTAAAACCTTCCATTTGAAATGATCTTCCAGGAAAATGATTTCAACCCAATATTTGCTTCTGTGTAACTTTACCGCCTGTGTATCTTAGTATGGAGTAGCTGGTCCCGAGCCCGGATAAAGGAGGAGAGTTGTGGTAGCTTGACAGCCAGCGTAAAACTTAATCTTTTCCTGGAAGGCGACGTGTCACTCTATCCAAAGAGGACATCTTGCTAGCCTTTCTCTTCTTCTTCCTCTTTCTTTTCTCTAAAGTTGAAGTTACCTTGCCTTGCCCTTAGTGTAGTATATGGATGAAATTAGGCCGAAATTCATGATCACATGTATCGTTTTAAATAGATCTTTGAAAAACTGGTAATTCATTATGAGCCCACCAGCTGAGTTAAAATGATTCTAGGATCAGTGGCTTTATCAGAATCGTTTCCAACTTTAAGTGGGAATTGCTTGGTTTGTAGAGGATTTTTTTTTTTTTCAATCTTCGATTCACTTCTATAATTTTATGTGAGAAGGACTGGATTAAGCTGACTTGCAACTTCCACAATTCAAATGTTCAAAGAGCTTGATCATGCTACCAATGATGCTGTTACAAAACCAACCTGCTCTCCATTAATGGATTCAGTACAGGACATAGCCAAAATTTTACCTGTTTAATTACTAGCAATGTTCAGAATATCTAGGCTTCCAAAAGCAGGCAGAAAGAAATGTCCAGCTCTTCACCATTACCTTTCACGTGGATCTAAGCCACTTTGAAAATGTGGAATGGGATTTAAAGGAATGGAATAGATGGTGAAAGAAAAATCTTTTGATGAAATGTACAGAGATGCATGCAAGGAATAATTTTATCAGATGACAGGACAAGCCTAGATTGATCAAGTTTGAACGTGTTCATTTCAAGATCATTGATCTTTCGACATTAATGTTGTTTTTTTCAATAAAATAAAATAAATAAGTAAAGCATAAACAAATAAACAAAGAAAGAAAGAAGAACAGAGAAAAAAGAGATAACAGAGGATAAAAGGAGGAGCTAAAAAAAAGAGAGGAAGGAACAGGGGAGTGAACATAAAGATAAAAGCACGATCCCGGCAACCGCTGACGGAGCCACCACTATCGGGCATCATGTTTTTTTTTCTCCCACCGTAAACAAGCAACAACACCAGCAACCACCACCACCACCAACATTTTCCTCTCTCAATCGGCGAACAGCTCCCCTTCTTCTCCACACAACAATGAGTTGTAGCCCACCAATATTGGTAACACCGGGTCTTCCTCTCATTGTGAACAACAACAACGCTCTTCCACCGCCGACTGTAACAGCTATTCTTCTCTTTCGCTACAACTTTTTTCTTCTCTTCCTACAACTAACACCAGTCACCATTTTCTCTGCCTACACCTTGTGTACCACCAATCACAGACGTCCTCATCATGGCAGCAGCGCCAATTACCCCCATTCTTTTAGCATTAATGATATTTGCATTGAATAATTTCAGTTTAGTCAATATTAGAGTTCCAGTTTAAGTTAGTAGGACGATAACAAGTTCTTATTAGCAAGCACATTAAATTACTGGATCTTTATCGTTGCTCTCTTATTCCTCTACCCTTTCACAATTTTACCATTTTCACCATCAGCCTCCTGTGCACCTTCCTCTTTCTTCACAGCTTCGCCAATGCTCCCGTTAACCTCTTTCTTCACCATCTCATCACTGTTCCCGTCCAGCTCCTGTGCAAGTTTTCCCTCTGCAGCTCCTGATTCTTTATTGTTATCTTTGTTTTCGTCCTCTCTCTTCGATCTCTCGCTCTTCTTATCCTCGAGGAACTCAATGAGACCTGTCAAAACACTCTCTGGCTCCTCGCATCTCAGCAGTTGCTCGCCTACTTCTGCAGGAGTAACCTTCGCTATCTCTATTAGGGCTTCGACTCTGGGGAAAAGAGGGTGATCTGTAAGCCCAAGGTAGTTGGAGACCAGCGTTTTGAATCCACATGGAGTGCAGTAGGACATGTGAATGTGTACATCCATACGACCAGGTCGCAACAAAGCAGGATCAAGCCTTTCTTTGTGATTCGTAGTGAATATTATGATTCGTTCATCCCCACAGCCTGACCATAATCCATCTACAAAGTTGAGCAATCCTGATAGGGTCACCTTGTGCTGTGCAAAATTATGTCTGTCAGGTACGAGAAACACTGCAAGCTTCATTAAAATAGCAAAAAAAGCTTTTGTGTTTTGATTATTGTCATCTACATATATATCAGATCAGATCCCCGCACCCGGGGGGGGGGGGGGGGCTTCAGTCATGCATGAAAACTGTTAACTTAAAGAGAATATCTGGTATATAACTCATTGCCTGAGAAATGACTCCATATCTCACACAAATTCCTTTATCCAGATAGTCATAGGCTGGAAAGAAAGCGTGGACCAGTAATACCATGCCATTCTTGACTTGGAAGAAGGAAAGGTCAACAATGTTTCGCTAGTTTACCAAGTGACCTCATCATAATATGGATTTGATCAGATCCTCCTCAACACTAAAATATAGTTTCTGAACGCAAAATAAAACCGAGAGGAATAATTACCTGGTTTACGTGGTTAAATGCTGCTGGATCATGTCGAGGAGGCCTCGTTGCTCTGGCTTCTGCAAGCCTATCCTGCAATTCAATGGAACAGTCGATGTCCTCCACCACAAGTACGGATTTATTCTCAATTGAGACCAACAAATTTCTCAGATCAGAATTGGTCCTAAGATCAGTCAATTCCAGATCATATATATCGAACTTAAGATAGTTTGCTATCGCAGCAATCAAGCTCGACTTTCCAGTCCCTGGTGGACCGAACAATAAATACCCACGTTTCCAAGCCTTACCTACCCTCCTATAGAAGTCCTTTCTCTTCACAAACCTGTCAAGATCCTCCATGACCGTCCTCTTCGCTTCCATATCCATTGCTAACGTATCGAATGTAGAAGGATGATGAAGATCCACCGATTGCCAAACATTCCCTCTCCTCCCCGACATCCTGTCATGGTCTAGCGTGAAAAGCTTCAAACTCCTCTTATCGTCTTTCACCTCTTTTGATTTTTTAATCACGTGCGTTAAATAAACATCAATAACCATATCCTTATATTTCTTGTGAAAACTCAACTCAAAGAACCTATCCTCGGATATTCGTATAAAATTAAAATTATCAGAGCTTGGCACATGCTTCATTGGCACTTGTTTTGAGTTGAACTTCCATTTCAGAGTAACCCCATTAAAGGTATCGACAACTTCTTGGTATCTATCTAAAGATAATGAGAACTTACTCTCTTTCTTGGGCAGTGAGATTTTGAGTTTCCTTGCATCCGGAGGAATTATGGTCTCAAGATAGAGCTCTGCAGCTTTGAAGAGATTGTTGTGGTTAAGGTTGTCATATTCTTCAATAACTAAAGTGAGTTCCGAAGAGAAAGAGTTGATCAGGGTTTCGAATCTGTAGAAGATGTAGCTTCGGAGCTCAGGAGGAAGATACTCCCTAACAAGGGAGCGGAGGAGCATAATTGTGGCAGCAGCTGAGGCTGCTCCTGAGATCATAGTCTTAGCTGAGGGGAGTATGGAGGCGGTACGTCTGGGAAACATGGTTCTAGGTCTCCAAAAGACTTGTGGGTTTCGGCAAGTGCTATCGAGGAGACTCTCTGTTTATTATAATGCAAAATCCGGGAGTAGGAATGGTGTTTGGGAACAACTGTGGAAAGTGTGACAGAGGAATGACACTGTTTTTGGTGGTAGACTCCTTAGTGCATGTTTGCTAAAGAAACCATCCCATCTAAAAATTAAAATTTATAGTTAATATCCTGGAATATAATTTATATTATTTTTTAATACACCCTCTCAAATAAAAACCCTTTGGGCTTGAAACTTGTACAAACCCACACTACCTTGTACTTGATTTTTATCAAATAGAATGGTAGTGATGAGATTCGAACTCGTGACCGCTAGGTCAACAAGGCTCTGATACTATGTAAAGTAATCATCTCACTTAAAAACTTAAATTTATAGATAAGACCCCAAAATATAATTTATATTATTCTCTAGCATGCTTGACGCTGTGTACCAAAGAAAATTTGTTTGATAACCATGATTTTTATTTTTTTATCAACATCATAATTAGGGTTCTTACAATTGATTTAATTTATATAATGATTCATGTAGAATGAGGGATTAGGATTTGACTACTTATTCAATCATTTAAATAAATAAATCAACCAATCATATAAATAAACATTCTAATAATTACAAAAAAAAAAAAGTGGAAGAAAGAAAAAGAAATTGTGATGGAACGAAAGTACTTAATACCGGGAAGGATAGGATAGATGTTTCGAGTCATGGACATACAAATTTGTGTTCTTATTATCCCATATACTAAAACGTATCAGTTGGTTATTGTACCTTCTATGTAAATTCACTGGAGACTGGGTATTTTTAATTTATACTTCGTGTGTATATGGGAGCCTAGTTTTTTTTGTTTTATCCGGTTTTGAACTGTGAATTAACAAAAAAATCCCCCGAAAACGATGAAAAACACCGCCAGAATCTGGGGCTCCTTCGTCATTGCACACATCGGTCCGGACTGGTCCGGTCCGGCCCGCCGAACTTCTTCTTATTTTATTATTTTTTGACATTGGCTAAATACTATTTTGGCCTCTAATAAGACAAAAACGGTGACTTGGGACCAGGGGCAGGACGGTAATTGACCATATTATTTTATTATTTCTGCCCGTGGCTATTAGGGCGTGCAGAGCACTCACCCCATGATTTTCCACCCCACGCCCTGTTTAGGTGGCGCATGCGGTGTCATACAGTGGCCGGAGAGGCGTTTTCGAAGTCTATGGCAATGCACCTCCGTATGGTCTTCCTTCAGAGGCGACGCGTTTCCCCATCAGATGTCCGTGGTCGTGGGGGTGGCCGGTTAAAGTTGCTGGCGACGTTTCTCTCTCCCCTGCACGTGCAGGTGCAAGAGCGTCCCCCGAGTTGTCTACTTTTTCACTTCAGTCCCTACAGTTTTAATTTCATTTTCTTTCCTGATTTCTGGTATATAAGTTTTGATTTTGTTTGATTGGGTCCTCCGATTGGAATTGATTCAATGTCCATTTTTCAATTCGGTCCCTCTTGTTTTAATTTCCAGATTGGATTGAAAAAGATGAATTTCTTCAGTACATTAGTTTTAATTTCTTCAGTTTTGTCCTTTGATTAAAATTGATAATATATTTGATTTTCATTTCGGCCCTTATACTTTTAATTTTGGATTTTAATCCCTTTATATTTAATGTTCATTTCAGCCCTCTGACTTTTAATTTTTTATTTTAATCCCTTTATTTTTTTTATTTCTAGAATAATTCTTACTTTTATCCATGTACATATAGGTGTGCTTGGCTTTGATTTTTAATTTTTGTTATTTTTTTATTTGTTGGAGTGATATTTTTTACAAAAAAAATTGGTTCTTAAATTTTATTTTATATATATGATCATTTGGAAATTGATATTTTTTTTCTCTATTTGTTCTTTCTTTTAGCTTTTTATTTGTTTTTTATATTTATTTTTACGTCATATGACTTTTTTTACCCGATAATTTTTATTTTAGTTTTTTTGTTTAATTTTTTGTTAAAGTTTTTATGATTTTTTTAGTCTTTTGTTTTTTTCGTTATTAACATCATCATCATCATCATCATCATCATCATCATCATCATAATAATAATAATAATAATTTAATTGTTTTCCTATCTTACTCATTTGTTAATGTTTTTTAGGTGTTTTTCTCTCCTGATAATTTGATAATTTTTATTGTTTTGACAGTAATAATAATAATTTTTTTTTTTTGATCTTTTGTTGAAGTTTTTGTGATTTTTTTAGTTTTTCATTTATTTATTTATTCTTTCATAATAATAATGGCAATAATATTTTAATTGTTTTTCTTGCTTGCTATTTTGTTTATATTTTTTTTTCTTGGTATAATTTCCGGATTGGATTGAAAAAGATTAATTTATTTGGTATAGTAGTTTTAATTTCTTCAGTTTTGTCATTTGATTAAAATTGATAATATATTTGATTTTCATTTCCGTCCTTATACTTTTAATTTTGGATTTTAATCTCTTTCTATTTAATGTTCATTTCAATCATATTACTTTTAACCTTTTATTTTAATCCCTTTAATTTTTTTTTATTTCTAGAATAATCCTTACTTTTATCAATATACATATAAGTGTGTTTAGCTTTGATTTTTAATTTTTGTTATTTTCTTATTTGTTGGGGTGGTATTTTTTACAAAACAAATTGGTTGTTAAATTTTATTTTATATCTATGATCATTTGGAAATTGATATTTGTATTTTTTTTCTCTATTTGTTCTTTCTTTTAGCTTTTTATTCGTTTTTTATATTCATTTTTACGTTATATGACTTTTTTTACCCCATAATTTTTATTTTAGTTTTTTTTTAATCTTTTGTTAAAATTTTTATGATTTTTTTAGTCTTTTATGTTTTTTTATTATTATTAACAACAACAACAACAACAACAACAACAACAACAACAACAACAACAACAACAACAATAACATAACAATAACAATAACAATAACAATAACAATAATTTAAGGTGTTTTTCTTACTTACTCTTTTGTTAATGATTTTTGGATTTTTTTCCTCTGGGGATAATTTAATAATTTTTATTCTTTTAACAGTTATAACAATGACTATTTTTTTTAATGTCTTGTTAAAAATTTTAGGATTTTTTTAGTCTTTCAAAATTTTTTCCTTTCATTATTAAAACACACAATAATAATAATAATAATAATAATAATAATAATAATAATAATAATAATAATAATTTAATTGTTTTCCTATCTTACTTCTTTGTTAATGTTTTTTAGGTTTTTTTTTCTCCTGCTAATTTGATAATTTTTATTGTTTTGACAGTAATAATAATGTTAATTTTTATTTTTATTTTAGTTTTTTATTTGATTTTTTGTTGAAGTTTTTGCGATTTTTTTATTTTTTCATTTATTGATTTATTCTTTCATAATAATAATGGTAATAATGTTTGAATTGTTTTTCTTTCTTACTATTTTATTTATGTTTTTTTTTCTCAGTACAATTTGATAATTTTTATTGTTTTGATAGTAATAGTAATAATAAGTTTTAGATGTTAAGACTCCGATTTTGCTATTGTTATAATAGGGTATGTTAATCTATTTCATTACATTAAAGTTTGCATATATAAATATTATATTTTAATTTTGATCCAGCAAATCTTATAAAAATTATTTTCTTAGCCAGCAATGTGGAGTGAATAATTTTTTTAATTTTCAAGTGAAATGATTTTTTTCAGCTAATAATTTTTATTTTTGTTTTATCATATATTATATTTTTTATATGCACTTTTATTAAAGTTTTTATGCTTTTTTTAGTCTTTGATTTATTTTTTTCTATTATTAGCACAATAATAATATTAATAATCATAATCATAATAATAATAATTTTAGTTTTTGTTCTTATTTGATTTTCTGTTATTTTTTGTCGTCGAGGTAATTTAATAATTTTTACTTTTTTGGCCATGATAGTGATGATAATTTTAGATGTTAAAACCTCGATTTTATTTTTATTATAATTAAGTATGCTCATCTGTTTTATTATATCAAACTTTTAATCTCAACAGTTATAAAAATTATATATTGAACCCGCGACTTAGTGCAAACCGACAACATCACAAAGATTAATGTAAATGTTGGGAAAAAACTATGTTTTACAACTTTTTTTTTTAAAAAAAAAACTTTCTAGGCAATTACCTATTTCCGTCTCTTTGATGTCAAAGCTTAGATATTGCTGTTACGGTAGTGTGTATCGATGTGTTTTATCATATCAAACTTTACATGTAGATATTATATTTCATTTTTAAATTAGTTAAATCAATAAATTACTTCAAATCCAACAATGATCAAAATTGTTTGTTAGCTCGCGATGTAGTACAGCCTATTTTTTTAATTTTCAAGTCAAATGATATTTTTTCCGGTTAATAATTTTTCTTTTTGTTTTGTCATTTATTTTACTTATTTTATTTGTTCTTTCTATTATTTATTTTATTATTATTATTATTATTTTCAAGTCAAATGAATTTTTTTTACCTCATAATTTTTATTTTATTTTTTTGTTTAATATTTTGTTGAAGTTATTATGATTTTTTTTGTCTTTTTTTTTCATTATTAACATAATAATAATAATAAGAACAAGAACAAGAAGAAGAAGAAGAAAATAGTTATTTTTCTTACGTAATCTTTTATTAATGTTTTTCAATTTTTTTCTCTAGGGATAATTTGATGTTTTTTTTATTGTTTTGTCAGTAACTGCAATGATAGTTTTAAATGTCAAAACTTTAATGTTCCTATTTTTAGAAAAAAAGTGTGGTGATCTTTTTTATTATATTAAATTTTACATATTTAAATATTATATTTTAATTTTGGACTAGCATATCCTATTAATTTATTTCATCCCAACAATTAAATTTTTTTTTACTCAGCCCGCAACGTAGTGTAGTAATTTTTTTTTATTTTCAGTTGAAGTAATTTTTTTCCCAGTCAATAATTTTTATTTTTTTTCATTTATTTTATTTTTATATTTGCTCTTTTGTTAATGTTTTGAGGCTTTTTTTAAGCCTTTGATTTAATTTCATTTTCTTCCCGTTATTAAAGCAATAATAATATTAATATTAAGAATAATAATAATAATTTTAGTTTTTATTCTTACGTGTTTTTTTATTAATATTTTTTTTGTTTCCCTCTCAGATTTGTTGAATAATGTTTATTATTTTAACAGTGAGAGTGATGATAATTTAAGATGTTAAAACTTCGATGTTACCGTGATTATAATAGAGGATGTTAATCTTTTTTATTATATCAAATTTTACGTACTGAAATATTATATTTTAATCTCAACAGTTATAAAGATTATTTGTTCTGCGCCCGCAATGTGATTATATAGTGGGCGTATTTGACTAGTTTCTTAGTAAATCTAAAAGTACCTTATATAGTGGACTTTTTCTTGATCTGACCCCAATATTGACTTAGCTCGAGGAAATGATTGTTAAACTTGCGAATTAACTCTACAAATATTAACAATTTGTCAAATCAGGTTAAAAAGTTAATTCCCATTAAACTCGAAAAAAAAAATTAAAATCGATTTGGACCAATCAAAAATCTTCCTCACACTCAATTTTCATCTGTAAGCCTGTATATGTTGAAAATAGGCCTGCCCCGTGTTGTCTTTGTCAACTAGGGCATGGTTGCCCCTTTCTCTCTCTGTCAACTAGGCCATAGGCCTATAACCCCCCCTCTCCAGTGGTGTAATTCATTTTAAATGGTTTGAAAAATCATTGTAATGGTTTGAACTTTGAAAATCAAATTTTTTAAATGCACGTATAGAATATTTGTTAGACAATAATTTTTTTTATACTTATGTATTGATTTAAATATTAAATTTAAAATTTATATTTAATTTTTTTTAAAAAAAATTATTTTTATTTTTTATTTTAAATTAAAAAAAAATAGTATTTTATATCATTTTCATGTGCTGATGAAGTTTATGGATTTAATTGTGTTGTATTGTATTTAAAAATATTTTATTTATAATTTTATGATTTTTATACCTACACAATTTAAACTGTGATTTTATAATTTTTATATATAAAACATGATTTAAAAAAGACGTGGTCGTGGATATTCTACACTTCACTATTGCACATTGTGATTCTCACTTGCTGATGGGGAAACGACAAGTTGCACGACTGGATGGTGTTTTCCATGCTCTGCTGTAGAGTGTGGAGTTGGAGTTAGGTTTTTGGTCCTTGATTCGTAGTTGCAACGAAGTTTCTTGCAAAGACCAACAACTTCTTAGTAAAGTTAACGTAAAAGAAGCATTGGTCGATGCAAAGTCATCGAAAGAATTAGAAATATACAGACAGACACAAACTGACAAAATTAGAAAATATAGCATTTTGATAGAAAACTCGACTAAAATAGGATATCATTCCTGATCAGTTGGCCCCATGATCATTAAAGGATCGTGCTGCTTTATTACTTTATTGACTAACAAGATTATGACAATTTTTTGAACATGGTATTGGCTAGTTTCTTGTTAAACCAAGAGTGAAAGTGGGCAAGGAAAGAATGATCATCTATTCATAGAAGAGGAACCATTATCTGAACTCACTGCTGTTTCTGTGGCTTGTCTGATGATGTTGGAATCTCCAGCAACAAACCAAGGGGAGCTATTTTAAGTGGAGCTGAGACTGACCATTTTTCTTTCAGCATGAGCTTCTCTAACATAAAAAATCAAGAATTCTTAGAAGCAGATGGATTGCTTTCCTAGAAGAAAGATAAGATTTGAAATCTTCTCTTTCTTTGAATAAAAAGGAGAGTTGATATAAATGTAATATCCCTTGACCTCCATTCCTACATTGCAGAGCTGCACGAACAATGAGAATAAAATCCCTTCTTATTAAAAAAAATAACTTCATTTTTTCCACTGGTTTGGGCTTTATAAAATCTATATGAGAACAAGAAGTAAGAAATAATTTTGTAATATTTTCCATGGTAAGAGTGTGAGTGGAGTCGTTGATTCATACGGAGCTTCTTGCATTGGAAGCGTCCCAACATTCCTCAAGCTCAAAACTGATTGAGTGTGGAAATTATCTGCTGATGGGGTCCACTCTAGCCTCAGTTAGACAAGTTGAGGTTGACCAATAGCTGTGAACAGCCTCGTTACCAATTTTGCGAGTCTTTGCCAAGGTCCAGGAAGTAGCCTTTCAGCTTGCAGGTGTTAAAAAGAAGTATCGTTTTATGCTCCTGAGAGAACTCAATCGAACCTCTTACGTTGCAATCTTCAATGATAGTCATTTATTAATTAATCGCAAATGAAGATTGCAATATTTGCTCATCTATGAGGGAATCACTTGAAATAATTTGAACTTCGATGTTGAGAGATCCTTTTTTTTTTTTAATAATATGCCTAGCTTCTTCTGCGGGAGCTGCACAATAGGGCAGATTGAACCAGTCTAGTTTTTCCTCTTCTATCTGAATATAGCTACCCTTCGTCTTTGGTTTACTTTTGCACCAAAAATATTCTTAAAAAGCATAGCAACGTTGACCTAGGCACACAGTAAGTTTGTAAGATTCAGTACACTACCATAAGTTACGCCTTTTTCGGCAGTATCAAATGCAGCAGTTCATGTTCTAACTGAGGGAGAGTTGAAATATACTTCCAAGACAATGTCATTAAGTATGCCAGAAAAATTAGCTTTCCTATCACTGTCAGTCACGGTGAGGACCACATGACTTCCAGGAATCATTTCTTCTAAACGTGATTTCAGAGACACCATGGAATCATTCTCGAAAAGATCAAAGTATGCTTTAAACATACTGGGGGGAGGGGGGATTTGTTTTGGAAAGATAAATATTCCCTCTGTTCAATGGTGATCCTTTCTCATTCACAGGCCCTTCAGGGACCCGATAATTTTCAGAGCCAATCATGCTTTTTTAAAGTAAATAGTCTAAGAGAATTCCAAATAAATCAAGCAAAGTGGAATTCTCAACTTTACTTGAAGGGTTTGATCTTATCCTTTCATTTCACCGGGGAGAAAAAAACCTTAATGGAGTTGAAAAAGAACAAACCAAGGCTTATTTCCGAGAGATTTTTTTAGCAATCTGGAAATAGTGCATGCCATTATTACGGTGTTGTTATAGGAAAACTTCAGGGATTTCAAACTGGTGAACGCCATTGAAGTTAGAATGAGAAACATTATTAGGAAACAGTCTTTCATAGAAATTTCCAAGCATTCCTGTTATGAAACATGGCCCAAAATCACTTCGCTTGTCATTCTTGATCTTCTTATAGAGGTTAGGCTGCGGCGACCTTAATATCACGTTGAAATCATTTCATGGAGCATCATTCGGGATCGCCATTGAAGATAGAATGAGCAACATTATTAGGAAATAGCCTTTCATAGAATTTCCCATGCATTCCTGTTATGAACAATGGCCCAAAATCACTTCCCTTGTCATTCTTGATCTTCTCATAGAAGTTAGGCTGCGGCGACCTTAATATTACGTTGAAATCATTTCATGGAGGATCATTCGGGAGCGCCTGAAATGTATGGTGTTGATGAGCATCTAAAACCTGCCATTTGAAATGATCTTCCAGGAAAATGATTTCAACTTAATATAGACATGGAAGAAGCCTTTGCTTCCATACTAAGTTTTTAACTTCAGATCATCTTTTCCTGGAAGGCGACGTGTCACTCTACCCAAAGAGGACATCTTGCTAGTCTTTCTGTTCTTCTTCCTCTTTCTTTTCTCTAAAGTTGAAGTCACCTTGCCCACAGTGTAGTATATGGATGAAATTAGGCCGAAATTCATGATCACATGTATCGTTTGAAATAGATTTTTGAAAAACTGTGAATTCATTATGAGCCTACCAGCTGAGTGAAAATGGTTTAAGGATCATTGGCTTTATCAGAATCGTTTCCAACTTCAAGTGGGAATTGCTTGGTTTGCGGAGGAACTTTTTTTTTTTTTCAATCTTCTATTCACTTCTATAGTTTTATGTGAGAATGACTGGATTGAGCTGGCTTGCAACTTTCATGATTCAAATGTTCAACGAGCTTGATCATGCTACCAATATTGATGTTAAAAAACCAACCTGCTCTCCATTAATGGATACAGTACAGAACATAGCCAAAATTTACCTGTTTAATTACTAGCGATGTCCAGAATATCTAGGCTGCCAAAACAGGCTGAAAGAAATGTCCAGCTCTTCACCATCCCCTTTCACGTGGATCTAAGCCGCTTTGAAAATATGGAATGGAATTCAAAGGAATGGAATAGATAGTGAAAGACAAATCTGTTGATGAAATGTAAAGAGATGCATGCAAGGAATAATTTTATCGGATGACAGGACAAGCCTAGATTGATGATCCCAGTCATAAGATGCCAATCCATTGAGATATATAACTCCATGGATGAGATGAAAAGCAAACTTCTGTCAATCGCCCACAAGAATTTTCTCTAAGCAAAATCTATTGGTTCTGTTCAAAACCAGAAATTGATTTTCAGAACATTGTCTGGTGACAAATTAAAGTAATTGTTATAATTGGCTCTCTATTTTTAATATTTATTATTTTTATTTAAAAAATAAAAAATTCATGATATGTTGCTGTCATTTTTGGTATTTTCAGCGTCATCTTAAAAAGACTTTAATTTTAAATTCATTTCCAGCACGATCAAGTTTGAACGTGTTCATTTCAAAATCATTGATGGATTAGACATTAATGTTGTTTTTTTCAAAAAATTAAATTAAATAAATAAAGCATAAACAAAGAAAGAAAGAAGAACAGGGAAAAAAGATATCACAGAGGATAAAAGGAGGAGCTAAAAAACGAGAGGAAGGAACAGGGGAGTGAACATAAAGATAAAAAAACACAATCCCGGCAACCGCAAACGGCACCACCACTATAGGGCATCATCTTTGTTTTTTCTCCCACTGTAAACAAGCAGCAGCAGCAGCAACCACCACCACCAACAACACTTTCCTCTCTCAATCGGCGGCTATGGAAGTAGTACCCAAACTATTTTGACCACCACCAAACCCTAGCCCTCAATTCTGTGGTTGCAGACGGCATTCCCTGATTAGATGCCCTTCTTTCTTACAATAATTACAGATTTTCTTGCTGCAATTTCGAGAAATATGTCCTAATTTCTTGCAATTAAAACACCGAACACCCACACTCCTCTGTCATCCTGAGTCAACTCGTCGTCCCCTTCCCTGAGCCATGTAAGCCATATTCAACTCAGTGGCAGTGTCCTGAGTCAACTCATGTTGAGTTGTGAGTCTTTGTTCTTCCCATAGCAATTCCCCCAAGCATTCATCCAAACCGGGTACTGGACTCCGATTGATCAAGCTAGCTCTCACGGCCTCAAATTCTGGCCGGAGTTTCATCAAAAATTGGTCCCTCTAGCTCTCGGCATGAACAAGGTAAAGTGGCGTTAAACTCTCCTTTGGTACTTTAGAGTAAATTATACCAGTATATTCACTCCATAAATTCAGAAATCCAGTGTAGAATTGTTCAATTGAAAGATTACCTTGTTTGTAATTAGCAATTCCCATTTCGATTTGAAATTTTTGAGCCGAATTGTTCTGGGAATATATGCGTCGAATATAATCCCAAATTTCCTTCCCTGTGCCAAACGATCGAAGATTGTTGATCATATGGGGTTCTACAGACCCCAGTATCCACGAGATGATTTTTGCATCATGGGCAGTCCATGCACGCAGCTGCACTGAATCAGTAGGTGCTGGTAATGATCCATCAAGATGCTCCCATAATTCTTTCCCTTTAACAAACATTCAAAATTGAAACTCCCAACTGGCATAGTTTTTGTCATTGAATCGAGTAAGAAACGCCTCTCCAGACATAGTAGAAAACCCAAAAAATATCACCAAAAAATACTAATGAAATTCAGTTTGTAAACTGAAGAAAATCAAAGCTCTAGATCAGAATAATAGCTCTGATACCATGTTAAAGAACCATCTCACCTAAAAGTTTAAGCTTGTAAGTGAGGCTCCATAATATAATTTAAATTATTCTCTAACATGTTAAGGAACCATCTCACCTAAAAGCTTAAACATGTAAGTGAGGCCTCAGAATATAATTTAAATTATTCTCTAACACCCCCCCTCAAGTGAAAGCTTTTTGGGCTTGAAATTTGCACAGACCCACATTATCTTGTGCTTAAATTTTATCAAATAGAATGAGAATAATGAGATTTGAACTCGTGACCGTTGGGTCAACAAGGTTTTGATACCATGTCACAAATATCAAATTTGTTCTGTCATTTCATTCCTTTCCAAGGAGGAATTCAATCCTCTAAATACATGTAATATTCCTAATTTACAGTTCTAATATTCCTGATTTGTAGTCTGTAATAAATACAATATATTCTGTTATCATTGAGTTGCCATATTTGCTTGATTTACTTGCCATATATACTCATGATCCCCTGTCCATGCATGCTTTTGCTCCGTGCTGTCCAAATTTGGTTATTAGTAAAATTAAGCTTGAAACTAGGCTTATCATAGGGTAATTGATAGATCAATCAACATCTACAAACGACAGAGAAACTTCTGGTGGGAAAAGTGCCAAGAAGCTGTTTTCAGGGAAGCAATAAGTTTTCATGAGTGATTGAAACTAGGTTTATCATAGGGTAATTGATATATCAATCAACATCTACAAACGACAGAGAAACTTCTGGTGGGAAAAGTGCCAAGAAGCTGTTTTCAGGGAAGCAATAAGTTTTCATGAGTGAAGAAAGCAAACATCGAAACCTAAATTAACTCCCATGTTCCTTGGACTATAACAAGTCCTTATTAGCAAGCACATTAGATTACTTGATCTTTATCATTGCTCTCTTATTCCTCTACCCTTTCACAATTTTACCATTTTCACCATCAGCCTCCTGTGCACCTTCCTCTTTCTTCACAGCTTCGCCATTGCTCCCGTCAACCTCTTTTTTCACAACTTCACAATTGTTCCCGTCAAGCTCCTGTGCAAGTTTTCCCTCTGCAGCTCCTGCTTCTTCATTGTTATCCTTGTTTCCGTCCTCTCTCTTCGTTCTCTCGCTCTTCTTATCCTCGAGGAACTCAATGAGACCTGTCAAAACACTCTCTGGCTCCTCGCATCTCAGCAGTTGCTCGCCTACTTCTGCAGGAGTAACCTTCACTATCTCTATTAGGGCTTCGACACCGGGGAAAAGAGGGTGCTCTGTAAGCCCAAGGTAGTTGGAGACCAGCGTTTTGAATCCACATGGAGTGCAGTAGGACATGTGAATGTGTACATCCATACGACCAGGTCGCAACAAAGCAGGATCGAGTCTTTCTTTGTGATTGGTAGTGAATATTATGATTCGTTCATCCCCACAGCTTGACCATAATCCATCTACAAAGTTGAGTAATCCTGATAGGGTCACCTGTTGCTGTCCAAAATTATGTCTGTCAGGAACGAGAAACACTGCAAGCTTCATTAAAATAGAAATAAAAGCTTTTGTGTTTTGATTATTGTCATATAGATATATATCAGATCCCCGCATGGGGGGCGGGGGGGGCGCTTCAGCCATGCCTGAAAAATGTTAAACCTAAAGAGAATATCTGGTATATAACTCATTGCCTGAGAAATGACTCCATATCTCACACAAATTCCTTCATCCAGATAGTCATAGGCTGGAAAGAAAGTGACCTCATCATAATATGGATTTGATCAGATTCTCCTCAAGACTAAAATATAGTTTCTGAGCGCAAAATAAAACCGAGAGGAATAATTACCTGGTTTACTTCGTTAAATGCTGCTGGATCATGTCGAGAACGCATCCTTGCTCTGGCTTGTGCAAGCCTATCCTGCAATTCAATGGAACAGTCGATGTCCTCCACCACAAGTACGGATTTATTCTCAGTTGAGACCAACAAATTTCTAAGATCAGAATTGGTCCTAAGATCAGTCAATTCCAGATCATATATATCGAACTTAAGATAGTTTGCTATCGCAGCAATCAAGCTCGACTTTCCAGTCCCTGGTGGACCGAACAGTAAATACCCACGTTTCCAAGCCTTACCTACCCTCCTATAGAACTCCTTTCTCTTCACAAACCTGTCAAGATCCTCCATGATCGTCCTCTTAGATTCCATATCCATTGCTAACGTATCAAATGTAGAAGGATGATGAAGATCCACCGATTGCCAAACACCCCCTCTCCTCCCCGACATCCTGTCATGGCCTAGCGTGAAAAGCTTCAAACTCCTCTTATCCTCTTTCAATTCTTTTGATTTTTTAATCACGTGCGTTAAATAAACATCAATAACCATATCCTTATATTTCTTGTGAAAACTCAACTCAAAGAACCTCTCCTCAGATATTGGTATAGAATTAAAATTATCAGAGGTTGGCAGATACTTCGTTGGCACTTGTTTTGAGATGAACTTCCATTTCAGAGTAACCCCATTAAAGGTATCATTAACTTCTTGGTATCTATCTAAAGATAATGAGAACTTACTCTCTTTCTTGGGCAGTGAGATTTTGAGTTTCTTTGCATCCGGAGGAATGATGGTCTCAAGATAGAGCTCTGCAGCTTTGAAGAGATTGTTGTGGTTAAGGTTGTCATATTCTTCAATAACTAAAGTGAGTTCCGAAGAGAAAGAGTTGATCAGGGTTTCGAATCTGTAGAAGATGTAGCTTCGGAACTCAGGAGGAAGATACTCCCTAACAAGGGAGCGGAGGAGCATCATTGTGGCAGCAGTTGAGGCTGCTGCAGAGATCATAGTTTTAGCGGAGGGGATTATGGTGGCGGTACGGCTGGGAAACATGGTTCTAGGTCTCCAAAAGACTTGTGGGTTTCGGCAAGTGCTATCGAGGAGACTCTCTGTTTATTATAATGCAAAATCCGAGAGTAGGAATGGTGTTTGAGAACAAAAGTGGAGAGTGTGACAGAGGAATGACTCTGATTTTGGTGGTAGACTCCTCGTGCATGCTTGATGCTGTGTACCAAAGAAAATTTGTTTGATTACCATGAAAAGTTTTTTTTATCAACATCATAATTCGGTTTCTTATAATTGATTTAATTTATATAATAATTCATGTAGAATCAACCAATCATATAAATAAACATTCTAATAATTATAAAATAAGTGTAAAAAAAAAGAAATTGTTATGGAACGAAAGTACTTAATATTGGGAAGGATAGGATAGATGTTTCGAGTCATGGACATAATAAATCTCAAAGTACTTATACACCGTATAGAAATACTATACGAAAAAAATTGCGATTTTCGTAGAATACTTTAGACTTTTTCTTGCTCTGCCCGCCCCCCCGCCACCCAAAATGACTTCACGTATTGACTGAGGTCGTCGAGGACTTGAGATGAAATTCTACGCTCACCATTGCACATTGTGAGTGAACAACACGCGGGGGAAAGGACAAGTTGCACGACTGGATGCTGTTCTCCTTGCTCTGCTGTAGAGTGTGGAGTTGGAGTTAGGTTTTTGGTCCATGATTCGTTGTTGCAACGAAGTTTCTTGCAAAGACCAACAACTTATTAGTAAAGTCAACGTAAAAGAAGCATTGGTGGATGCAAAGTCATCGAAAGAATTAGAAATATACAGACAGACACAAACTGACAAAATTTGAAAATATAGTATTTTGATACAAAAGTCAAGTAAACTATGATGATATCATTCCTGATCAGTTGGCCCCATGATCATTAAAGGATTATGCTGCTTTATTACTGTATTGACTAACAAGATTATGACAATTTTTTGAATATGGTATTGGCTAGTTTCTTGTTAAACCAAGAGTGAAAGTGGCCAGTGAAAGAATGATCATAGCAGAGGAACCATGATCTGAACTCACTGCTGTTTCTGTGGCTTGTCTGATTATGTTGGAATATCCAGCAACAAACCAAGGGGAGCCATTTAAAGTTGCAATATTCAATGATCGTCATTTATTAAGTAATCGCAAATGAAGATTGCAGTGTTTGCTCATCTATGGGGGAATCACTCCCAATTGACGTGATAAAAAAAATCGACTCGAAACATTATCCAGCCATATCAGGGGTCCATATATCATGATCCCTTGGCCATGGAAATGACCCTATTTGCACGCTCGCCCCTTTCTCAAATGCTCCACTACCTTCCCAGGAAACCTATTAAACAAATCTCCATGATCTCACCACGCAATTTACTATCAAGACTGGATTCTATCACCATTCATATGCTCAGTTTTATGTTCTTACCACTTTCCTGTTTATCAAAACTCAAGCCATTGCCCATGCATGTCCACTTGAAATAATTTGAACTTCGATGTTGAGAGATCCTTTTTATTTTTATTTTTTATAATATGCCTAGCTTCTTCTGCAGGAGCTGCACAATAGGGCAGATTGAACCAGTCTACTCTTCTATCAGAATATAGCTACCCTTCATCTTTGGTTTAGTTTTACACCAAAAATGTTCTTAAAAATAGTAGTCCAAAAATAAGTTACGCCTTTTTCGGGAGTATCGAATGCAGCAGTTCATGTTCTAACAGGGGAGAGTTGAAATATACCTCTATCCTCTAAGACAATGTCATTAAGATGTTCCCTAATAATTTCCAAATAGCACATCCTTGGTTGCCAGAAATATCTGCTTTCCTATCACTGCCAGTCATTTCAGAGACACCATGAAATCATTCTCGAAAATATCAAAGTATGCTTTAAATATACTGGGGGGGAGGGGGGTATTTGTCTTGGAAATATAAATATTCCCTTTGTTCAATGGTGATCCTTTCTCATTCACAAGCCCTTCAGGGACCCGATAATTTTCAGAAGCCAAACATGCTTTTTTAAAGCAAATACTCTTCAGAGAATTCCAAATAAATCAAGCAAATTGGAATTCTCAACTTTACTTGAAGGGTTTAATCTTATCCTTTCATTTCACCGGGGAGGAAAAAACCTTAGTGGAGTTGATAAATAACAAACAATTGCTTATTTCCGAGGAATTTTTTTAGCAATCTGGAAATAGTGCAGGCCATTATTACGGTGTTGTTGCTGTTAAAGGAAAACTTCAGGGATTGCTAACTGGTGAACGCCATTGAAGATAGAATGAGAAACATTATTAGGAAACAGCCTTTCATAGAAATTTCCAAGCTTTCCTGTTATGAAACATGGCCCAAAATCACTTCCTTGTCATTCTTGATCTTCTCATAGAAGTTAGGCTGCGGCGACCTTAATATTACGTTGAAATCATTTCATGGAGGATCATTCGGGAGCGCCTGAAATGTATGGTCTTAATGAGCATCTAAAACCTTCCATTTGAAATGATCTTCCAGGAAAATGATTTCAACCCAATATTTGCTTCTGTGTAACTTTACCGCCTGTGTATCTTAGCATGGAGTAGCTGGTCCCGAGCCCGGATAAAGGAGGAGAGTTGTGGTAGGTTGACAGCCAGCGTAAAACTTAATCTTTTCCTGGAAGGCGACGTGTCACTCTATCCAAAGAGGACATCTTGCTAGCCTTTCTCTGTTAAGGAACCATCTCACCTAAAAGCTTAAGCTTGTAAGTGAGGCACCATAATATGATTTATATTATTCTCTAACACACCCCCTCAAGTAAAAGCCCTTTGGGCTTGAAACTTGCACAGACCCACATTACCTTGTGCTTGATTTTTATCAAATAGAATGGGGATGGTGAGGTTTGAACTCGTGACCGCTGGGTCAACAAGGCTCTGATACCATGTTAAGAAATCATCTCACCTAAAAGCTTAAGCTTGTAAGTGAGGCACCATAATATGATTTATATTATTCTCTAACATTCTCTTCTTCTTCCTCTTTCTTTTCTCTAAAGTTGAAGTTACCTTGCCTTGCCCTTAGTGTAGTATATGGATGAAATTAAGCCGAAATTCATGATCACATGTATCGTTTTAAATAGATCTTTGAAAAACTGCTAATTCATTATGAGCCCACCAGCTGAGTTAAAATGATTCTAGGATCAGTGGCTTTATCAGAATCGTTTCCAACTTTAATCGTTTGCCAATATTGGCTTTACTTATTTATTTTATTTTATTGAAAAAAACAACATTAATGTCGGCTTAAAGATAAACAAAGAAAGAAAGAAGAACAGAGAAAAAAGAGATAACAGAGGATAAAAGGAGGAGCTAAAAAAAAGAGAGGAAGGAACAGGGGAGTGAACATAAAGATAAAAGCACGATCCCGGCAACCACTGACGGAGCCACCACTATCGGGCATCATGTTTTTTTTTTCTCCCACCGTAAACAAGCAACAACACCAGCAACCACCACCACCACCAACACTTTCCTCTCTCAATCGGCGAACAGCTCCCCTTCTTCTCCACACAACGAGTTGTAGCACCACCAATATTGGTAACACATGGTCTTCCTCTCATTGTCAACAACAACAACGCTCTTCCACCGCTGACAGTAACAGCTGTTCTCTCTCGCTGCAACTTTTTTCTTCTCTTCCTACAACTAACACCGGCCACCATATTCTCTGCCTACCTTCTGTGCCATCAATCACAGACGTATTCATCATGGCAGCAGCGCCAATTACCCCCATTCTCTTAGGATTAATGATATTTGCATTGAATAATTTCAGTTTATTAGAGTTCCAGTTTAAGTTAGTATTAGAATTTCAGTTTTATTTTACTATTCATAACAGGTTTTATCCAAATCTGTTGATCTCCAATAATCTCTCAATTGTTGAAAGTTTTGTTACCTTTCAAATTCAAACTCTTGTAAGCCTTTATTAAGGCATCTCGGATTCAATAAATGTGGTGTATTTTTTGCCCCAAATTTATTTATTCTCCAGCTGTTCAATTTCTTCCAAATTCCAGATTTTAATCTGAAAAGTAAGTGTTCAAAACAGTTACTGTACAGATTCAAGAATTTCCAACAGATTCTTCACCATTGGTCAGTATTGTTCACTATGACGTGATGAACATAGGGTTTTGATTGGGTTGGACATAGCGTCCACCCCAATCAATAAACAATTTTGCATATCAACATGTAGATTACATAACAAGTCTCTTACATAAAAAGAACTCTCAAGTACCATTAAATTTTTTAGTAACTCTATTACAGCTTATAAAAAAATAATTATAATTTAATGATTATTTACGAACCCTTTTCCTTTACACTACTGTCGCAGGAGCCTCACGAAAAAAACCATCGCAACAGTACTTGTCATATCTCGTACTAATGTGCACGAGCATATTATGTTGTTTATGAAAAGAAACGAGGACGCTGCAAGCGGGAAAGAGTCATAAATGATTATTTTAATTCCATGCGAGTGTATTTCACTTCTGGATAAAGGTTCGAAGCCGCTTCTCCATCTTCTCCTATTTCGATGCCCCATTCCTGCCTGGGCTATATAATCCGTGCCTGCAATAAACAAAAAATTATCCAGCCTAGAGAACGTGGAAAGGGTGATATGAGTGAACTGACACCCACAAAAGTCAATGAACTCTTGGCATTTGATTTACCGGCCTTTAAATTTTTAGATGGGTTGGTAACAATGGAAATATTCGGTGAACTGATGATTTAATAGACAAAAGGAGACCACTGCTGATGGATCTGGTGGCATATTATTGTTAATGACACCGCTTTTGGACCTTAGCAAATTCAAATTCATATTGATGAGGAGGGTTTTTGGGAGAGAGTCCTGGCATTTTCACATGAGGAAAGCATTACAAATAAGATGGTTTTTTTATAACAATGATATTAGCGAATTTGCATGGCTTGAAGGAAAGATTTAAAGGACTCAGCTATAATCACATTAAAGTGGGATATTTTGTGGATTTTTTTGACCGGGGGGGTGTCGAACACTAAGCTACTCGCTGGATCACTCAAACTGGCAGAAGACAGGCCTTGAACTGTCAACACAGAGCAGAAGAAGAGGCAGTGCATGTATAGACTGAACTGTCGTTGATTGGTTGTTAATTCTGTTGTAACTAACTTCAACTAAGAAGAGAAGATTAAGTTGACTTTTCTAAGTAATTACAGATCATTTGTAATGTGCGTTGCCTAAACTGTATAAATAGGCAATCTGTCAAACACAATGGAAGTAATGCTGAAATACAAAAAGCAGAAACACTTACTCTGCCATTCTTTTCTCTCCAGCTCTCAAAGCTTGTTCATCTCAATTTCCAGCATATCAACCTGCAAGCAAACCAAACAATTCAAAATCAAATTAAACAATTCTACTGGGGGCTCATTTCTGCGCATAGTTGCGGTTATCAGGATGGAAAACTTTGTGGTTTCAAGCACTAGACTTTTACTGCTACACTGGTCTGCTCTAGACAAAGAATTATTCATGTAATAGTTTTGATCTCTTTAGCATCGCAGTTGCATGTCTTCAGAATCTGTTTTCTTTACCCGTGTCACGTACAGATTTTGAAGATCAATTCTGAGAAGAAAGACATTGATTCTTTTGTGGCGGCTGATTTCAAACTATGATCCTCAACAGAAAATTGAAATGAAAATCGCAGTATAGAGCTCCATTAAAGATTTAGTGAAATTAGAGACTCTGATCCCTCGTGGATCCATCACTTGGCTGCAACGATACTCGACCGTACTTTTGTTTTTGGTTTTTGAAGTGGATTGGAATTTGGACAGCTATTTTCCTTTGCAGTGCTTCGCTATTTGTGATTTTTGCGTTCATTCTCTTGCGGGGTTAATTGCCTGATTGGAAAGTGGGTAATGCATCTTTAGCTTTTTAAAGTGTTTTTTTATTTAAAAATATATTAAAATAATTTTTTTTTGTTATTATTTTTTATATCAGTACTTAAAATAATTTTTTTTTTTTTTTTCAAAAACAGATGCAATTTCAAATAGGGTTTGAATCCTAATATATTTGTTAAGGAACTATCTCACTTAAAAACTTAAACTTATAAGTAAGGTTCTAGAATATGATTTATATTATTCTTTAACACACCCCCTTAAGTGAAAGTTTTTTGGGCTTGAAACTTGCATAGACCCGCATTACGTTGTGCTTGATTTTTATCAAATATAATGGGAGTGGTGAAATTCGAACTCGTGACCGCTGGGTCAACAAGGCTCTGATACCATGTTAAAGAACTATCTCACCTAAAAACTTAAGCTTATAAATAAGGCTCTAAAATATGATTTATATTATTTTCTAATAATATTTGAAGTAAAGAAAAACAAAAGTAAATATTCTCGTATTTACTGCTATTTCACTGTTCATTTTACTGCCTGCTGCTTTTTTTATTTAGGATATGTAAACCTTGAATGAAACTTGACTAGGGTTTCGGTAAGTGGTGGCCTATGATCCTTTCCATCCGTGGTGTCCAAATTTGGTTATTAGTAAAATTAATCTTGAAACTAGGTTTATCATAGGGTAATTGATGGGTTAATCAACATCTACAAACGACAGAGAAACTTCTGGTGGGAAAAGTGCCAAGAAGCTGTTTTCAGGGAAGCAATATATAGCGCGCCATCAAAGTTTTCATGAGTGAAGAAAGCAAACATCGAAACCTACAAGAACTCCCACGTTCCTAGGACGATAACAAGTTCTTATTAGCAAGCACATTAAATTACTGGATCTTTATCGTTGCTCTCTTATTCCTCTACCCTTTCACAATTTTACCATTTTCACCATCAGCCTCCTGTGCACCTTCCTCTTTCTTCACAGCTTCGCCAATGCTCCCGTTAACCTCTTTCTTCACCATCTCATCACTGTTCCCGTCCAGCTCCTGTGCAAGTTTTCCCTCTGCAGCTCCTGATTCTTTATTGTTATCTTTGTTTTCGTCCTCTCTCTTCGATCTCTCGCTCTTCTTATCCTCGAGGAACTCAATGAGACCTGTCAAAACACTCTCTGGCTCCTCGCATCTCAGCAGTTGCTCGCCTACTTCTGCAGGAGTAACCTTCGCTATCTCTATTAGGGCTTCGACTCTGGGGAAAAGAGGGTGATCTGTAAGCCCAAGGTAGTTGGAGACCAGCGTTTTGAATCCACATGGAGTGCAGTAGGACATGTGAATGTGTACATCCATACGACCAGGTCGCAACAAAGCAGGATCAAGCCTTTCTTTGTGATTCGTAGTGAATATTATGATTCGTTCATCCCCACAGCCTGACCATAATCCATCTACAAAGTTGAGCAATCCTGATAGGGTCACCTTGTGCTGTGCAAAATTATGTCTGTCAGGTACGAGAAACACTGCAAGCTTCATTAAAATAGCAATAAAAGCTTTTGTGTTTTGATTATTGTCATCTACATATATATCAGATCAGATCCCCGCACCCGGGGGCTTCAGCCATGCATGAAAACTGTTAACTTAAAGAGAATATCTGGTATATAACTCATTGCCTGAGAAATGACTCCATATCTCACACAAATTCCTTTATCCAGATAGTCATAGGCTGGAAAGCGTGGACCAGTAATACCATGCCATTCTTGACTTGGAAGAAGGAAAGGTCAACAATGTTTCGCTAGTTTACCAAGTGACCTCATCATAATATGGATTTGATCAGATCCTCCTCAACACTAAAATATAGTTTCTGAACGCAAAATAAAACCGAGAGGAATAATTACCTGGTTAAATGCTGCTGGATCATGTCGAGAAGGCATCGTTGCTCTGGCTTCTGCAAGCCTATCCTGCAATTCAATGGAACAGTCGATGTCCTCCACCACAAGTACGGATTTATTCTCAATTGAGACCAACAAATTTCTAAGATCAGAATTGGTCCTAAGATCAGTCAATTCCAGATCATATATATCGAACTTAAGATAGTTAGCTATCGCAGCAATCAAGCTCGACTTTCCAGTCCCTGGTGGACCGAACAGTAAATACCCACGTTTCCAAGCCTTACCTACCCTCCTATAGAACTCCTTTCTCTTCACAAACCTGTCAAGATCCTCCATGATCGTCCTCTTAGCTTCCATATCCATTGCTAACGTATCGAATGTAGAAGGATGATGAAGATCCACCGATTGCCAAACACCCCCTCTCCTCCCCGACATCCTGTCATGGCCTAGCGTGAAAAGCTTTAAACTCCTCTTATCCTCTTTCAATTCTTTTGATTTTTTAATCACGTGCGTTAAATAAACATCAATAACCATATCCTTATGTTTCTTGTGAAAACTCAACTCAAAGAACCTATCCTCGGATATTGGTATAGAATTAAAATTATCAGAGCTTGGCACATACTTCGTTCGCATTTGTTTTGAGATGAACTTCCATTTCAGAGTAACCCCATTAAAGGTATCGACAACTTCTTGGTATCTATCTAAAGATAATGAGAACTTACTCTCTTTCTTGGGCAGTGAGATTTTGAGTTTCTTTGCATCCGGAGGAATGATGGTCTCAAGATAGAGCTCTGCAGCTTTGAAGAGATTGTTGTGGTTAAGGTTGTCATATTCTTCAATAACTAAAGTGAGTTCCGAAGAGAAAGAGTTGATCAGGGTTTCGAATCTGTAGAAGATGTAGCTTCGGAACTCAGGAGGAAGATACTCCCTAACAAGGGAGCGGAGAAGCATAATTGTGGCAGCAGCTGAGGCTGCTCCTGAGATCATAGTCTTAGCTGAGGGGAGTATGGAGGCGGTACGTCTGGGAAACATGGTTCTAGGTCTCCAAAAGACTTGTGGGTTTCGGCAAGTGCTATCGAGGAGACTCTCTGTTTATTATAATGCAAAATCCGGGAGTAGGAACGGTGTTTGAGAACAACTGTGGAAAGTGTGACAGAGGAATGACACTGTTTTTGATGGTAGACTGTTTTCTAAAATAATCATTTGATATAAAATTTTAAATTTACAGATAAAATCTCATAGTATAATTTATATTATTTTCTAATATATCTCATCAAGTGAAAACCTTTTGGGCTTGAAACTTGTATAAACTCATACTATCTTGTATTTGATTTTTATCAAATAAAATAAAGGTGGTGAGATTCAAACTCGTGACCGCTAGGTCAACAAGGTTCTGATACCATGTAAAGTAACCATCTCACCTAAAAATTAGACTTATAGATAAGATTTTAGAATATAATTTATATTATTCTCTAACATGCTTGACGCTGTGTACCAAAGAAAATTTGTTTGATAACCATGAATTTTTTTTTATCAACATCATAATTTGGGTTCTTACAATTGATTTAATTTATATAATGATTCATGTTGAATCATGGATTAGGATTTGACCACTTATTCAATCATTTAAATAAACAAATCAACCAATCATATAAATAAACATTCTAATAATTACAAAAAAAAAAGTGTAAAAAAGAAAAAGAAATTGTGATGGAACGAAAGTACTAACTAGAACGATAGGATAGATGTTTCGAGTCATGGACATACAAATTTGTGTTCTTATTTCTTACTAAATCTGAAAGTACCTTATACGGTGGACTTTTTCTTGCTCTGCCCCCAATATTGACTTAGCTCGAGAAAATGATTGTTAAATTTATGAATTGACTTGTAAAATATCAATAAAATTTATCAAATCAGGTTGAAAAGTTGATTTTCATTAAATTTGAGAAAAAAAAATTAAAATTAATTTGGATTGTAAAATTATATCAATCAAAAATCTTCCTTACACTCAATTTTTATCCCTTACCCAGTATATGTTGAAAATAGGCCTGCCCCTTGCTGTCTTTGTCAACTAAGGCATGGTTGCCCCCTTCTCTCTCTGTGAACTAGGCCATAGGCCTATACTCCTTTTTTCTAATGGTGTAAATCATTTTAAATCATTTTAAAAATCATTGTTAATTTGAACTTTGAAAATCAAATTTTTTAAATGCACGTATAGAACATTTGTTAGACAATAATTTTTTTTGATACTTATATATTGATTTAAATATTAAATTTAAAATTTTTTTAATTTTTTTTTAAATTAAAAAAATAATATTTTATATCATTTTCATGTGCTGATAAAGTTTATGGATATAATTGTGTTGTATTGTATTTGAAAATATTTTACTTATAATTTTATTATTTTTTTATCTATATAATTTAATTTAAGCTGTGGTTTTATAATTTTTATATAGAAAAAATTCGTCTGATTTTAAAGAGACTTGGTCGTGGATATTGATGGGGAAACGACAAGTTGCACGACTGGATGGTGTTCTCCATGCTCTGCTGTAGAGTGTGGAGTTGGAGTTAGGTTTTTGGTCCTTGATTCGCTGTTGCAACGAAGTTTCTTGCAAAGACCAACAACTTCTTAGTAAAGTTAACGTAAAAGAAGCATTGGTCGATGCAAAGTCATCGAAAGAATTAGAAATATACAAACAGACACAAACTGACAAAATTAGAAAATATAGCATTTTGATAGAAAACTCGAGTAAAATAGGATATCATTCCTGATCAGTTGGCCCCATGATCATTAAAGGATCGTGCTGCTTTATTACTTTATTGACTAACAAGATTATGACAATTTTTTGAACATGGTATTGGCTAGTTTCTTGTTAAACCAAGAGTGAAAGTGGGCAAGGAAAGAATGATCATCTATTCATAGCAGAGGAACCATGATCTGAACTCACTGCTGTTTCTGTGGCTTGTCTGATTATGTTGGAATCTCCAGCAACAAACCAAGGGGAGCCATTTTAAGTGGAGCTGAGACTGACCATTTTTCTTTCAGCATGAACTTCTCTAACATAAAAAATCAAGAGTTCTTACAAGCAAATGGATTGCTTTCCTAGAATCAAGATAAGATTTGAAATCTTCTCTTTCTTTGAATAAAAAGGAGAGTTGATATAAATGTAATATCCCTTGACCTCCATTCCTACATTGCAGAGCTTCACGAACAATGAGAATAAAATCCATTCTTATTAAAAAAAAAATAACTTCATTTTTTCCATTGGTTTGGGTTTTATAAAATCTATATGAGAACAAGAAGTAAGAAATAATTTTGTAATATTTTCCATGGTAAGAGTGTGAGTGGATTCGTTGATTCATACGGAGCTTCTTGCATTGGAAGCGTCCCAACATTCCTCAAGCTCAAAACTGATTGAGTGTGGAAATTATCTGCTGATGGGGTCCTCTCTAGCCTCAGTTAGACAAGTTGAGGTTGACCAATAGCTGTGAACAGCCTCGTTACCAATTTGGTGAGTCTTTGCCAAGGTCCAGGAAGTAGCCTTTCAGCTTGCAGGTGCTAAAAAGAAGTATCGTTTTATGCTCCTGAGATAACTCAATCGAACCTCTTAAGTTGCAATGTTCAATGATCGTCATTTGTTAAGTAATCGCAAATGAAGATTGCAATATTTGCTCATCTATGAGGGAATCACTTGAAATAATTCGAACTTCGATGTTTACACCAAAAATGTTCTTAAAAATAATAGCAACGTTGACCTAGGCACACAGTAAGCTTGTTAGATTCAATACACTATCATAAGTTACGCCTTTTTCGGCAGTATCGAATGCAGCAGTTCATGTTCTAACAGAGGGAGAGTTGAAATATACCTCCTCTAGCCTCTAAGACAATGTCATTAAGATGCTCCCTAGTAATTTCCAAATCGCACATCCTTGGTTGCCAGAAATATCTGCTTTCCTATCACTGCCAGTCACATTGAGGACTATACGACCTCCAGGGATCATTTCTTCTAAACGTGATTTCAGAGACACCATCAAATCATTCTCGAAAAGATCAAAGTATGCTTTAAACATACTGGGGGGAGGGGGGGATTTGTCTTGGAAAGATAAATATTCCCTTTGTTCAACGGTGATCCTTTCTCATTCACTAGCCCTTCAGGGACCCGATAATTTTCAGAAGCCAAACATGCTTTTTTAAAGTAAATAGTCTAAGAGAATTCCAAATAAATCAAGCAAAGTGGAATTCTCAACTTTACTTGAAGGGTTTAATCTTATCCTTTCATTTCACCGGGGAGACAAAAACCTCAATGGAGTTGATAAAGACCAAACCAATGCTTATTTCCAGGAGATTTTTTTAGCACTCTGGAAATAGTGCACGCCATTATTACGGTGTTGTTAAAGGAGAACTTCAGGGATTGCTAACCGGTGAACGCCATTGAAGATAGGATGAGAAACATTATTAGGAAACAGCCTTTCATAGAAATTTCGAAGTATTCCAGTTATGAAACATGGCCCAAAATCACTTCCCTTGTCATTCTTGATCTTCTTATAGAAGTTAGGCTGCGGCGACCTTAATATTACGTTGAAATCATTTCATGGAGGATCATTCGGGAGCGCCTGAAATGTATGGTCTTGATGAGCATCTAAAACCTGCCATTTGAAATGATCTTCCAGGAAAATGATTTCAACTTAATATAGACATGGAAGAAGCCTTAGCCACCATACTATGTTTTTAACTTCAGATCAACTTTTCCTGGAAGGCGACGTGTCACTCTACCCAAAGAGGACATCTTGCTAG
This sequence comes from Salix dunnii, assembly GCA_015731905.1. Taxonomy (NCBI): domain Eukaryota; kingdom Viridiplantae; phylum Streptophyta; class Magnoliopsida; order Malpighiales; family Salicaceae; genus Salix; species Salix dunnii. Next base: position 8,079,495 of record CM027667.1, on the reverse strand, counting down.
TCTTTCTGTTCTTCTTCCTCTTTCTTTTCTCTAAAGTTGAAGTCACCTTGCCCACAGTGTAGTAGTATATGGATGAAATTAGGCCGAAATTCATGATCACATGTATCGTTTGAAATAGATTTTTGAAAAACTGTTAATTCATTATGAGCCTACCAGCTGAGTTATAAAATGATTCAAGGATCATTGGCTTTATCAGAATCGTTTCCAACTTCAAGTGGGAATTGCTTGGTTTGTAGAGGAACTTTTTCTTTTTCAATCTTCGATTCACTTCTAAAGTTTTATGTGAGAATGACTGGATTAAGCTGGCTTTCAACTTTCATAATTCAAATGTTCAAAGAGCTTGATCAAACTACAAATGATGATGTTAAAAAACCAACCTGCTTTCCATTATTGGATACAGTACAGAACATAGCCAAAATTTTACCTGTTTAATTACTGGCAATGTTCAGAATATCTAGGCTGCCAAAAGCAGGCTGAAAGAAATGTCCAGCTCTTCACCATCCCCTTTCACGTGGATCTAAGCCACTTTGAAAATACGGAATGGGATTTAAAGGAATGGAATAGATAGTGAAAGAAAAATCTATTGATGAAATGTAAAGAGATGCATGCAAGGAATAATTTTATCAGATGACAGGACAAGCCTAGATTGATGATCCCAGTCATAAGATGCCAATCCATTGAGATATAACTCCATGGATGAGATGAAAAGCACACTTCTGTCAATCGCCCACAAGAATTTTCTGTAAAAACTTCCTTCCCAGCACAATCAACTTTTAACACTCTCATTCCAAAATCATTATTGATTCGGCATTGATATTAACACAACAAAAAAAAGGGAACAAAAGAGAGAACAAGAAAGGAACAGAGGAGAAATCAGAGAAATAAAGGAGAACATAGAAAAAAGAGATATAGAGGAGAAAAGGAGGGGCTAAAAAACAGAGAGGAAAGAACACAAAAGTGAACATAAAGATAAAAAAAAAAAAAAGCAAAAAAAAAACACTTCCCGGCAACCACAGACAGCGCCACCACTATCAGGCATCATCTTTTTTTTTCTCCCACCGTAAACAAGCACAAACACAAGCAACCACCTACAACAACACTACTTTCCTCTCTCAATCGGCGAACAACTCCCCTTCTTCTCCACACAACAATGAGTTGTAGCACCACCAATATTGGTAACACCTGGTCTTCCTCTCATTGTCAACAACAACACGCTCTTCCACCGCTGACAATAACAATTATTCCTCTCTCACGCTGCAACTTTTCTCTCCTCTTTCTACAACTAACACCAGTCACCCTTCTCTCTGCCTTCACCTTTTGTGCCGCCAGTCGAACGTCCTTATCATGGCAGCAGCGCCAAGTACCCCCATTCTTCACCTTCGGTACTGTAGGGAGTATATTAATTCAAATACTAATGTTCACATGATAAACATAAGGTTTTGATTGGGCTAGACATAGCGTTCAACCAGTCAATAAACAGTTTTGTATAATATCGGATTATGAATTTACAACTTATAAATTACGAACTTGATATTAAAACACTTGGTTTTCTACATAACTTAAAAAAATCAATGGATATTTAAGAAATTTTGTAATTTCATTGCATGTTTTTCCTCCAATTTTACTCAATATCTGTCTGTATAATTACACTATAATGTACGAATTCGGTACAAATTATCTTATCTAAATATAACACAAAAAAAAAAAACTGCATCTTTTTTTCATATTATAAAATGCAAAATGTGATATAATAATTAGTATATGATCATGTGTTAGGATTCAATCAAAATATCAAAAATCATTCACAATCATTTTGTGTATTATCATATTAGAATTTAGTTTTAGACTTTGATATTTTAATGTATAAAACTATATTATAGAGTATACCCTCGTATATTAAAATTATAACAAATAAAATGTGATGCTAAATTTTAGGTTTAAAATGGTTAGAATTTTAATATAGTGAGATAGAAAGTGTTCATAAAAAAAGATCCATCTCGAATATCTCGTACTAATGTGCACGAGCAAATTATGCTGTTGATGAAAAAACACGATCTGTCTCTCCTAGTTTAGTTATGATTTAGACTTCCGAGAGAGAGAAGATAAAGATGCTATTATTCTAACTGGGCTGTGCATGGAAGGCCTCACCAGTCACTAGTCAAAAAATAGAACAGCTTTATTACCTTTGCTTTATCCATGGCGATGCTTTGTGTTGAAAAATCAAACACACGATCAACCAGGCAACACTAGAATCAAAGCATATTTTCGACAGAATTTTGAAAGTAAATCTTCCTGTTATGCCATATCTTGCGCTGAGAACATAGATAGTCTAAAACCACGGGAAACCCCTTATCTGCATAGACTATCCAGTCTGGAGATCGAAATTGGCATCTGGTTGACATTGCTGGAAATTTGCAAGAATTAATCCTTTTTTCTGCTGATATCCTATACTTGATATAATCATGAAAATGTAAAGCATAAAGTTGTAAATTGTGATTCACACAAAAAAAAAGCTTGCAGGTAAATTTACACTGCGTTTATGATTTTACAATATACACACACCGATAGCGTTGCGAGCATGCAAACAACAGGGGGGGGAACGAAACTAGAATTTTTCTTACACCCAAGTTCTTACTATAAAATATAAGAGTTCTCTTCGTCTCTTCGAAACCTCCTTTGCCTAGCAATGAAAGCCTCGATCTTGCTCCGAAACTCATCGTTGCTCATTTTATCGTCGGGAAATGAACTTTTCTCCGATTCCTTACCAGAATCAATGGTTTTCCTGCATTTATCAGTCGCTGACCTCTTCAGTTCCCGGCCACTATCTGGCCTCTCCAATCTCTCTGATTGAATCCTATGATATTTCTTTCGTTCTAAAGGAGTTGAAGTATCCTCAGTGACCTTGTACTCAACATAGATGACCTGTTTCTCTCTGCATTCAGCTTCATATTGATGAGTTTCCTGACTCTTTTCACTCTTTTCTACAAACTCGTCATAAAGATCAGAGCTTGGATTTTTTCCATTGGAATGTTGACCTGAAAACTGGCCTGACTTTGCAAAGAGAGTGATGACTATCATGTTACCAAGAACGAACACAAACCGGGGACTTACGAGGATTACTGTCAAGTCCTTGAAATACTCACTAGAGTTCCTGACAGCAACCGGGAGTTGAATGGAAAACCTGGAAATCAAAGCTAGAACAGCACCTATTTCTATTAACCTGAACAAACTTGCAATCTTCTGAATCTTCCTATGCTTCTTGATCGCTCTCGCCTTCCCAATCCTGATGTTGGTGGTGTTGAATGAATCCATTTACAGATGGGAATTGAGAATTCAAAGCAATAGCAAGATGGCAGAGAAGATGGAGGTTTATGGGTTTTCACTCAAAAGATAAGTGGTAAACAAACAATGCGTTGGTAGCTTCCCTTTCTCCGCGTAGATTAAATATGGAATCTACCATAGCTATAGTATATAGTGAAGGTATTATGCTGCCAAGGAGCATAGAAACAGATAGAAAGAGAACAGTGCAAAGGAGAGAAACAGGGGAAACAGAGTAGTTCTGTTTTTTTCTTTTTTCTCGTGTTGAAACCGTTAAGTTGTTGAGATAGGCTATTTATAGATGGTGGAATATGTTATCCCTGTTCTTCTTCTTTCTTTATATATTTTTAATTATTAATTATTTTTTTGGTAAAAGTATCATATTCCTCCTTTAGCTTTATTCGAAATGTGCAAGTTGTAGGATTTTTCCACACCATTATTATTTCTTTTAATCTTGCCCTATTATTCCCACCTCTCTTCAAGTCCATTCACCAAGCTTTAGATTTTACACTAGTAGAAGACTCACTTCAACTTTGGCGTGAAGTTATTCTACCGAATATACCCACATTCTTTTAGAATATCCCATGAGCAGACGAGAAGAGCAGGCATTCATTGAACTCACCAGTTCCATTATTCAACAATGACCCGCGCATCATGATGTTCATGGAATTTTAGAGTACCTCAGCAGCATTATAAGACAGAATCTTGTTCCATAACTAGTTTTATGTTCCAACTTTCTCATGAAATGCTCCTATTTCACTCAGTCCAGTTATGTTACATCAAGTACTGTCTGTTATTAGATCTGGCTCAAGATCGGAAATCCAAGTCAGAGTTGTCGGGTAAATCCATTGGATATCAGGTCAACTATGATGTGTTATTTTCATTAAAAAAAATGACATTGTTTTATTTTTTTTAAATTTCTGGATGTTGATCTGACAAGGTTTAGATTGAGTTTGATCTTGTGGACTAAATCATGGGTCAATGAAAACCGATTCAAGTTGAAACTCGGCTCCGGTAAAACTCCTGTTTATTCTATGAGATCTTCCAAGTAATTCTATGAGATCCAGAAGAGTTTAACGACTGTGTTATTTATTAAAATCATCTTCATATTAGCTATGATTGAAAAAGATTAAGAAGTTCCATGGGAAAAATGAAAAAAAAGAAGTAGAGCAAAAATTCCCTGTGATGGAAACAAATAAACATGAAAGTTCTCGTTTCATGATAGATAAAAAGATCTGGTAATCTTGCAGACTGGATCTTCTAGAAGGACGACTTGACTGTCACTGTAATAACATTATTTGTAGAATGTTAAGTTAAAAAGAATGGGACATGGCAAATACAGTAACAAATCACTGGGAAAACAGGCCCATTTCTTCCATACTAAGAAAGAAAACGCTGCTTTTCTCTTTGTTTTCCATCAGTTTATCAACTTTCTTCACCTTCAACCGGCTTTCCGTTACTGAATCCTCCTGTTCTTCGAGACAAGACCCAACAAAGATCCAATAATAGAGTGGACGACCAGTTTTCCGTTTCCTTGCACGTTATGGCACTACGTGGCTCTTTGTTATCTTCTTGTGGGTTAGCTTCAATCTTTCGCTTTCCCTGTCAAGATCAGAACTGTTTGTGTTTTTTCATGTTGTTGTTTGATCTGAGACCCCGAATGATTCATGAGGCACCGACCGCTCTTACCATTATTTTACGAACAAGTTAAAGCAGCAGCTTTCTTCCTTTAATCCACTTCCAGTAATAAACAGGCCCAACTCTCAAAACTTTAGAATCAAATTGTGACTGATTTTTTTTTTCCGGCTTGTATTACGAGCTATCAGCCTCTCGTTTCTTAAATCCCTCCCGTCTTTTAGGTGAGCGTTATTGAATCCGGGTCACTTAATGGCATGCCAAATGACTTCACCGACCGAGTTAATTGGCATCCACATTTTATGTATGATTATTAAGCAAGAATCAGAAATGTTCCAAGCTTGAGTAACAAACACACAGTTGTGGAACCAGAAGTTGATATGAACTTCCTCCGTGTGTATTCTTGCTTGTATAGCAAATGGGGTTCCATGAAACGTTCAGAATTTTATCAAAGATGGCAACAATCTCATCAGAACGAGATTGTTTCGAAAATGGTTGTTTTTTCGATTCGTACTTTTCATGAATTTGGATTCTCCCAGGTACAGAGAGAGGACTTTGGATGAAACCGTGTTCGTATAAATCTAGTCCGGGGAATTGATCTTTATCCTAATCATCTTCATTTTTTGGATAAATGAATGATTAACCCTAATTTCCTTCCTTCACTCGGCACCAACCATGCTTTTCCCGGCCTTTGGTAACCAGAAACGATGCGACTCCAAACAAGACAAATCAGGTTTTTCATTTTCTTTTTTCGATGCGACTAATCCAAGATTGTCAATTTTTTAGCATTAAGAAAATCATGGAGGGAAAAAGGTAAGGAAAACACTTGGCGGGGAAATAAAGGGATTTATTATTGGACTTAACAGGGTTCACTTTAGCTTAAAATGGGCCTGGATCTCTGGGCTCCATTTGCTCTATTATTTTGATAGCGACATGGGGAAAGGCATAACGAGACAAGAAGTTGGGAAATCATGCCTTTTGGAAAGAAAAAACATCGTTAATATTTAGTCTTGCTGTTTTTTAAGATGGACACGTGGCTATCGGCAAATGAAATGGGGTCCGAAACAAAGAATTTCGAATCCCTTGTTCATTCCGAATAGAATCGCTCTTCTTAAGACGTTAATAAAGCAAACTTTCCTTGCATGTAAAGGGGTTTTGGAGTCTGGATAAGGCATGGAAAAGAAACTCGATGCTTAATTAGGGTAATTAATTCATTAATTGGTATCTTTCTCAAGTTGCTGTGACATTAAACTCCATTTTTGTTGGTTTATTTTATTTTTGATCCTCCTCCATGGGAGTGGAGGCTGATTCAATGACACGGGAGCTAAAGATTCACCCTATATTTTTGTGACATAAAAGCTATAAATTCCTTGACACGAGTAGTTATATGATATAAAAAAAAAAAAAAGTAAAGTAAAGTAAATATGCCCTCATTTGGCTTAGTTGCCCACAAAATCAACCACGTTGGATTCGGTGATTATTGAGTTGGACTCCACTAATTGTGTTTGTTACCTCAATTTTGTTCCTTGCCAAGAACTTGTCTTTTTTTCCGGTGATAGAATAAAACGACCGCTACTGCTGTGCTTTCTTTTTTCTCAAGACCAGATGCCAGTGCATGGGTTGCTGATTGGACCGAGGTAGGTTCGGGATAGTTTTGGGTCCATGCCTGTTCGAAATTGATTCGTTAGCTCCAACCATTTGTCTCGCCTCTGGTCCGAAGTCAATTAAACGGGCTTCTAGAGAGCAACCTTCGAGGCCCAAAAAGTCGACAAAATAAAAATCCGACCTGCCGGATTCGAACCAGCGACCTAAGGATCACAGACACCACTACAGTCCTCCGCTCTACCAACTGAGCTAAGGTCGGTTTTGTTTAACTTTGTTAATTAATATATATTAAAATCAATTATGTAACAGGTTATCGAATGGAATAAAGAATACAAGGACTCGGTCGATAATGAAAAAAAATAAAATTGAGGGGGCAGAATTGCATAATACCAAGACGAAAGGAAAAGAGATTCATGTTCTGTGCTCAGTATTCTAGATTAACATTGTCTGGCTTGCGTTCCATAAATGCCAGTTGCAGAAGCATAAAAGCTATGCCGGAAGCGGAGCAAGCCATGGTCTGGCTTTTGCGGCAACTCGCGAAACTGTAACAGACAATGCGAGGGATAAAAGGACGCGAAGGATGGTGCTTGCCACTTTGATTCCCCTGGATTTGCATGCTTCTCGTACTTCTATCGCTACTCGTGAGCCATGATATGCATTACCTGATAAATCAAACGCGGCAGCATCAATCCATCTGTATACATGCGCGTGCTTTTTATCTCTTCAGAACAATCAACGGCTATTATGGTGGTCAAACCTGTACACGTTGCTGCATGATAATGAAGTGGTCTCGCTTTTGTTTTTCAATATGTTTTCCGTACCGAAATGCATCAAAATGATATTTTTTTTATTTTTTAAAAATTATTTTTGACATCAGCACATTAAAATGATCTAAAAACATTAAACCGCCGGTTTTAAAAATAAAAAAAAAAAAACAAAAAACAGCAAAAAACAGATTCAATCACAATGCCAAACGGGGCCTACTTATAACATCACCACGAATATTGCTGAATTTTTCAATGGGAGTAAACCTTATTTTACTAAATATATTTTATGAATTTAGATTATCGGTCGGTTACCTTGTGTTTTTTATAAAGAATTCAAGTTTTAATTTAAAATTAAAATTAATTATATAAATTACAAGTTCTCTGTTATCATATAATATTTATTGGGATATATATTATTGATCTTGATATATATTAGTAAAAACATGTAAAGGTTATGCACTAGCTCTTCTGCACCGTCAATTCATGATGTGTTTTTCAGATGATCATCAACAAGAATTCATAAAACAATATTTGTAAAATTAAAGGCAAGTTTAACACTTCATTATATTTTGTTTTTTTATCTCGTTCATCAAGATTTTCATCATAAAATTATATTTATTAAACTTGGTTAAGTTTGATAAACTAATTTCAATACATGATATTTAAAATTTAATTGTTTATAATTTAATGTTACAAATCACTAGCCAGGTCATTTTTTTTCTGTTGGATCAAATTTTTAATGACCTGATTCACCTAGCCAAACATTTATTTTCAGCATGAACAAAAAATAATTTACTTAAAACTCATGAGTTTAGAACTAACAGTACAGTTTTTTTTTCTGAGTTCACATATTATTTTGGATGAGTTAAGAATTCAATTTTAAATTTTATAACTCTCGTTTCATATCATCAATCAAAATTATTTAGAGGGTGTTTGGAATCCGTTTATAAAACGTTTTGAAGAGAAAAAATAAATTTTTATTTTATTTTTGACTTTAAATTATTTTTTGATGTTTTTAGATTATTTTTGTGTGCTAGTCTTAAAAATATTTTTTAAAAAAATAAAAAATATATATAATTTTAATATATTTTTAAATAAAAAATATTTTCAAATACAACTTTAATTTTTTTTATTCAACTAAAAACTGCCATGAGCAAAAATCCCATAAAAATATTTAGTCTCCAAAAACATTATCTGAAATCACTTTTCTGAAGGGAATATATGGGATTGGATAAAAAAGCGCTTATGAAAAAATTTAAATTTAAATTTTATTTTTATTTTTTATTTAAAATTAAAAAAATTTAATATTTTTATATTATTTTGATATTCTAATATCAAAAATAATTTTTTTTTTAAAAAAAAAATATCATCAACTACATTCGCCCATCGGATTTTAAACTTGAAGTAAAGTAAAACTAGCAGTACTCATAGATATGGGCCGACATAAAAGTTCACCGGCTTAGTATTAGATTAAAATATATACGTAGCGTTTTAACAAATAGCCCATACAGGCCTTTTAACACAGCTCGGAGCAATAAAACCAGCCCAGCAAACACACTGAAACTCTACGTCGTCGTTTTAATCTACTTAACAGCCATAGAAACCCTAGATATAATTCTCAAATACAGCAACGCAACGCGTGCCCCGCAGCAGCAGCAGCCTCTTCTCCGTTTCCTCTCACACAACACCAACAGATCCAATGGTAATCCTCTCTTACTCCAAAAAACTATCTAAATCTCAACAATTCCAATTGGATTAACGGGTTCTCTTTTTGTGTATCTGTAGGCACCGAAGAAGGAGAAGGCACCGCCACCGTCATCAAAGCCAGCGAAATCAGGAGGAGGGAAGCAGAAGAAGAAGAAGTGGAGCAAGGGAAAGCAAAAGGAGAAAGTAAACAACATGGTTCTCTTTGATCAAGCTACTTATGATAAGCTTCTCTCTGAAGCTCCTAAGTACAAGCTTATCACTCCTTCTGTCCTCTCCGATCGTATGAGGGTAATTATATATTCTATTGCTACATTTTCCATTCAAGCTTACGGCCTTTTCTTGTTTTTAATTTTATATTTTATTATCTTAGAATGTTTCGGTTGCTGGGTTTAGTATTAAGTGCAGTACTAATTAATGTACGAGTAATGCTAGTCTTACTGATAAACGTCCGGAAGATCTCAACCGTTGAATTCTCCGGATCCTCAAGTCATTGGAATTGGCGATTTTTTCTGGGAAGAATCTTTGTAATATTAGCATTATTTCAAATATGTAATCGCCAAAACAATTGTGGAATCTATCTACAGTCACACGGCGCGCATTTTTTGCTGTCATGTTTTAGGGGATATAGCCCAACTTCTAAGGAATATTTAGTTCAAGTAAAGTTTCTAACTCGGTACAAACTGTTGCCATTCTATGGAATGTAAAGTTTTAGTCGTCTGTAGCAAAATTTTGAATAGTTCCCGTAAGCTGTAGTGGTAACGTGGTGGAAGAGTTTGAGAGAATTTTAAAATATGCTTAGGTATTAAAAGATTGAAGTTACTTAAAACTGTCATGAATTAGAGGGTGTTTGGGAGGGCGGTTGCGGTAGCTTTTGAAAGTGCTTTTCGTGCCGAAATGTATTAAAATAATATTTTTTTATTTTTTAAAAATTATTTTTGACATCAGCACCTCAAAATGATCTGAAAACACTAAAATTTTTTTATTTAAAATACAAAAAAAAAATAATAATAATCAAAAGCTGCGGCGCGGCGGGTGAAACGCCACGCCAAACAGCTTCTTAGACTGTTGTCGATTAGGTATTGAGGTCCTTTTTTGTGTTGACATCGCAATGTCACTTCTGGGGTGCTGTGTTTAAATAGGACAGCTAGTTAGCGTACCTTTTATCTATTTCTTGTATGCTTTTTTATGTCTTGGATGTTTTCGAGATTTAGCGAGTTTGCATTTCTGTACCAAAAAAGTTTCTGTTCTATGATTATTGTACTGCTGTTATTTATTTTTTTGCAATGGGGTTGAGAATCTGTAAGCTATTATATATGCTTTTGTGTATTATACTTGGGCAATGTTTTGTTAATGCATTTTCATTAGAATGACCTGTACTGATACGACTCTGATTTCATATTTTATTTATTTTTGTGTACATTTTCATTTGATTTTGTATTTTAATGTACCTTGCAGATTAGTGGATCACTTGCAAGGAAGGCAATTAGGGAACTGATGGCTAGAGGTTCAATTCGGATGGTCTCTTCCCATGCAAGCCAGCAGATTTATACCAGGGCAACCAACACCTAGGTGCCTTGATTGTATTTGGTTATTTAGTTTTCAGTAGTATGTTGCCGGTTTTGCTGCTACGACTACTTTTTTTGTTCAAGTGATTGTGAGTACAATCTTAAGACGATTCCTTATCTTTGATGTTGAATGAATATTTTTCAGAGTTCTTGAGATGCTGGATATGTATGTTTTCCCATGTGTCGGGCTCGTCCTTGTTTTCCCACTGATCGTGCACATCCATGTGCATAGCATTCCATTTGTTGCACTTTTGTTTTTAGTTTTTTTGGTTGTTTATGAAAGGAGGAGGTCGCATCGTTGGTTTCAGAAGTTAGTTGGGTTCGATCTAAGACGAACTTCTTGGTGCTTGTTAGGCTGCCCCTTCGTGAAGCATTTTTTTTGGGCCAACCTATAGCTTTGAGTTTCTTGATTCTGAACATTCAATTATGGAGTATAATAGAAAGGGGTTTCGTGAGCTGACTTGCAGGATGGTGTTGATTCCCCCTCCCTCCTGGTTCACTGGATTAACTCGTAATATACCAGGGTTAATTGCATTTATCGATCGACAAGTAAAATGTCGAGTAAAACAAGGCTTGCAAAAGTTATTTTCTCACCTAGGTTATGTAGTCCCATGGTCAACCCTCTAATCAAATGATATAACTGCAAATCAGATAGACCTACGAAATCCTTCCATGCATTTCTTCAATTTTTGAAGGGCATCCCTGACAGTTCGGGGATGGTTTAAAATGGACATGATTGAAAATGACAATTGAACATTCATATTTTCTGTTTATTCTTTTCAGGGCCCTGGTGAATTTTACACTTTCAAGATTTGATCTCGCCCAGAGATCTCAGGTGGGTAGGCTCGTTCTCGTAATTTACTAGCATGCCACGTGAAATTTTGTCAATTAGCATTTTGCATTTAGCTTTTGCCTGTGTACTCTTGTTTTTGAGTGCTACCTTTTTTCATTAACAGTCACGACTTCCACTCGAATTAAATTTGATTGGGCTCCTTACTGTCATCAATCCACACATCCATGGCAGTCCCGTTCCTGTCATTTGATTGACGATTGCAACTGTGGGAATTATGAACATTTAAGGTGATATGCTTGAACTTGAGTTGGCTTGTTTTCCTTTTCCTTTTGTCTGGTCTCAGAACAAATACTGTAAGAAAAGGGAATCGTTTAGCATTTATCTCGTGTAGTTAATAGCATCTCCAATTATAAAAGCCAGCCATATAACTAAATCTCTAAAATAGTTTTTAAATATGGTAAAAAAAAAAATTTTGTTTGTCTTTTTCAATAGTAAAAATCATTTTAATGAGCTAATTTTTGTTTATCATTTTAAATATAGTGCAATTATCTTGTATATAATTTAATTATACAATTAATTATAAAATTAAGATGAGTAATTTATATAATTAAATAACTGCTTTTAAAAAACCCTCCAACAATATAATTTTTAATTTTTAATTATATTTAAATAAAAAATTTGAATTTGAAATAAAAAAGACTCGCAATATTATCATTATTAACACACTAAACAGTATATTTCAAATTAGAATTAGCCATATATTGGCATGTTATTTTTAATTCAAAAATAGATTGATGAACTTGAGAAAGACTTGCTAGAGTGAATTTTACATTGTTTTTTTACCAGCTTCATGGTCTGACGCATTTATATCTTGAAATAATAAAATTAAGTTGTAGAGTTATTCGAGTATAGTAAAAAATATTTTTAGTCTAGAATTGAATTAAAATATATATGTATATTTAAAAAATTCTTATTAAGTTAAATTAGAATATTTATAAAAAATAGATCTCAAATAACAACATATACTTGCATATCTTTAAGTTCTTGCATGATTCATTAGCCGTTTAAGTAAATCCAAGACAATGAAGACAAATTGCAATCTTGCACCCCACCATTTATATTATACCATGCGCGCTCGACTAAATGTTTCCGTTTATTATTTATAACCAATGATGCCGATGCTTTATCATGGGTAAATAATAGTCGGTAGTTGTCTGTGGCTATTGAATGAAGGAAAGCGCCATCAGAGGATGTAAAAAAGTTTTTTTTTTTTAATTTTAAGCTGCTATAAATAGCTGTTAAAGTAGGAAAAGTTATTTTTGGCTATTAAAATAGTTTTTATATTAGACAAAAAAATTATTGTAAAATACTAAAAATATATTATTTTATTTTCATCTTTTTTTATAGCACATGCGTTGGAGTTGCTCTAACATGCATACTTGTTAATTTTGTTCCGTTTCGTTAAAAAATCCAAGACAAAATAATATTATTTTCATCTTGGTTTTAATTCTAGTCTATTCCTGAAATTCCGGCAGTAACATCTCGATACCGTTCCAGCCTTAAAATCCTCTTTATTTTGATTAATTTGTGATTTTGTTTCTAATTTAGAGATTATATTTGTTTGACTTTGTGTTTGTATTATATAATTTAAAGTTAATTTATCTTGAATTTTAATTATGCTTGTTAAATTAATATTTTATTTTATATATATATATATATATAAACAGTATATATATAAACAGTACAATTCTGAAACGGTACACCGAAATACTTCAAAATCAAAATATTTTATACCAATAAAAAAACCGAAATGACAGTTAGAATGATATTAATAACCTTACTAACGTGTTAAATATCTATAGAGAGAATATAATGAAGATGGATCTATCTTTTTATTATCTGTGTATAAAATTTGTCGTGTGTAACCATTATGATTAAGGAAAATTAATATACTGGAGATTACTCTTATCAACCACCAGGAATATATTTTTATTTATTTTTTAACGGAGGATAGCTGGCAGAGGTGGCTTCCTTGATAATTAAATACATTAAACAAGCTCTCTAAGTGTCCTTTACGCTAAATAGGTCAGGTTTTCCATTATTTTGCTAATTACTGATCGTTAAAACAATCCTACTCTCAGACTGTTTGACCATTGTAGCTGCAGTGCAGGTCATCGTCCCAGACAATTATTAAACTCGGATTGCATTCGAACAGGTTAAGATTTGCTCACTGACAAGCTGACACAATCATATAAAACCCAACTGTTGGAAACCAATTATGTTTTTCAAGAAACAAAAATTACTGGAGCCACATTATTTTAAATCAAAATATAGGATTTTGATGGACCTTGTAATTCTCAAATTTATTCATTAACTTAATGGTCTTGATTTTATTATTATGAGTGAGACATCAACTCGAGACCGACAACCATGTTTCATAGCAAAACAAAACAAAAATAAAAGCATATTCTAGCATCTTTGTTATACAACGGATGAAAAATCACGTATACAGATATATTAAACTAGTTAATTGACTTCATTTCATCCCGAGTAAAAAATATTTTTCATGTTTTTCAAAGTGTTTCTAGATGTACACAAATATATAACCATGAATTGAAATGCTTATACGGTATGTATTTAAGGGGTGTGGCGTGCGTGGTGTGGTGTCAAAAGATTTGAGATCTAATTTACAAGTCTCGGATTTGAGTCAGAGCATGTTCACCTTGTAACAGTCTGGAACAACCAGAGTTTTACCCACTTAACTCAGGGATATAAATAATGTCTAAAAAGAATGAGATTTTTTCGAATAAAAAAAACATCTATACGTGTATTTAATTAATGTTTATAATTGCGAATGGTTAATCTTGTAACATAGGACATGTACCCAATCAAGTCTCGTAAAAATGTTTGTAAAAATGTTTACGAGGGTAGTTATTTTATTTAATTAAATGGTTAATAATAGAAAATGAAAAGGACACGTAAATTATTTAATTGCTTGTTAAAAATGAAAAGGGCATAATTTTTTTAATCTAAGAGTAGAAAGATTATTATGAAATTATTAAATCACTCCTAATAAAATATTTTCCTGGTTTTGTTTTGAAGAGAAAAGGATGTGTTTCAGTCAGCCACCAATTTTCTCACCAAGTACTCTAACCAAGCAGCCCGGTTCTGCGAGCAATCTGACGGCGGTGCGTGTTCTGTGAGCGCATCCACGTTGTATTTTGCACCGGATCCCCCGGGACTTTCAGCACCGGTTACCGTAATAAAACGGAGACACGTGTGCCGCCGAGAAAAAACGAGGCCCCATTCAGACTCGTGTCCCCTGTCCAATACAGAAGTCAAATGACCCATCAGCAACTTGTGTTTGGATGCATCCTGGATTAATTTAATCTGAGCCATGGTTTAAGCACTCACTAAACCACAATTTGCCAATCAATCCCCATCACCATCCCTGCTTGTCGCATCAATATAATGCACCACCTTGCTGATATTTTCTGTCAAATATTAGCTCTGATTTTACGACGGGTATGATTATAATTGAAATTATTTTTTAAAATTTTATTTTAAATATATTAAAATATTTTTGATATCAACAAATGAGAATGATTTAAAAATATTATAAATTATTTTAATATAAAATAAAAAAATAATTTTGTTTTCAAAAATGTTTCTAGAACATGTTAAAAATTATATTTTTTTATATGGGAAAGCGTGGGTTTAAATTATGAACAGTAGAGACCCTTTTATTTCCCAAGACTAGGAGAATTTAATTTTTTTTTTAATATTTTAAATACACTATATATACATGTGTGTGTGGGTGTCCTCCAGCAGTTGAATTATTTACCAGTGGGAAGGAGACAGGAGCAAAAATCGAAGGGGTGGATTGGAAAGCTGCCCCCACAAAAACTACAATGATTTTTCCGAGAAGTCACGTGGGCCTGGTGAAGGCATGTCATGGGCCTCCGCTCAATGCAATAAGAACCGTCCATGGGGTTAGGCGGCATGGCTGGAGGTCAGCACTCAGCGCATCATTGAATAATTTAACATTTTGTCAATGGCCCCAGCTGCTCACGAAAGTGGAATTGCATACCTGCATCTGCACCCAAAACAAATTTTGATCAAACTCTAAAGATCAAGAAAGGATCTGTGCGTGTTTTGTACTGTCAAAGATTACGAAAGGTATAGCGCAAGTGAATCTCATATTGTTTTTCTTCGAATAAATATCAGCTTATCAGAGCAATAAATATTAGCAGCACCTCAAGTTCATGATCATGGAAAAACCAGTCAGGCGATTATCATATACTGATTGACTGCATGTCCAAGTTGCGGGACAGATCTAATCTCGGCTGGGAAATGACAGATTACAACAGCTTGAATTGCTAAGGGTGTAGTAATGAGTAAACCTCTTTTCAACTGCTGATACCACCACCTGCCTCCTTCTGATTACAGTTCCCAGACGGAAATAAATGATTGATGGTTGGTAGAGAATCAACCTCTGCAAAACAATCTGGGGAGTTTAGACATCTTGAATAGTAAAATCCATGATAA
Organism: Salix dunnii; assembly: GCA_015731905.1. Lineage (NCBI taxonomy): Eukaryota > Viridiplantae > Streptophyta > Magnoliopsida > Malpighiales > Salicaceae > Salix > Salix dunnii. The sequence goes on along the minus strand of CM027667.1, from coordinate 8,063,557 downwards.
AAGAAAAGAAAAGAAGAGTATTTGTTATTGTTTTTATATGATAAATGCTCTCATAATTATATTACGAATATTGGAGAGTAAAATTTGTCAATTTTATATTTATATGGTTCAGGGATATTTATAACCGTTCAAGCTTGTTGTTTTTAAAGGTGTGAAGGGTAGAGAGTTGTTTGTTTTTATGATAATATTAATAATGAATAAATATTTCTTGCACAAAATTAACAATGAATTAATATCTCTTACATGATATTAATAATATATATCTATCATAGAAAATTAATGTTGATAGAAATCTAGCGGGTTTTTAGAAAACTTTTATACACCTAAAGGTTTTGAGAAATGATTATTCTAGATATTAACATTTTATATTATAAGCTGTTAAAATAAACAAATGAAATATCATGACCCAGCATAGATCTATAATGATCGTAGAACTTGTACCCACCTCGATTTGGCACAATATCAAGCCAACTGAAGATGGATTTGATAGCTTGCTAGACTCATGTTTATTTGGACGCTTGCTAGACTCATGTTTATTTGGACTTGGCACGTAGTTGAATCTAATAGTAACAAGTGTAAAATTTGTCGGATCAATATATACTTAGACTCAACATATAGATGAGCTCAGGTATAACAAACCTAGAAACTGGTTAGATCCATGTTTATTTGGGCTAAAAGCATAGTCGAACCCAATAATGATGAGCATGATAATTCATCAGGTTCTTGTGTACTCCAAGTTAACCTAGGAACAATATACCTAACAACTTACAAGATCCATGTATAATAAATAATTTTATAATACCAATTATATTTGTTAATCTAATTGTTAGATTAAGATGAAGTTTTACAATGAGTTTTATATATATTATGTTAAAATTCAGAGTAATCAGAGAATGTAATGACATTGCGAGATTGATGATGACATTCTCGTAATATTATACATGCTCATAATTTTATTCAGAAAAATCATTTTATTATGTCTTTTTTAGATTAAATTGTACAATTCTAAATAATTTTATTTTTGGATTTGAACTATTTTTTTAATTAATATATTTAATTATTTATACACACACATATATGAATAGTGTAATCCCAAAACAGCGCTTCGAAACCAAAATATTTTATTCCAATTAAAAAAATAAAATATCAACCAAAACAGAATTGACAATCTAGATATAAACCCTACCATTTTATTTTATTACTGTATTATCACCTCACCCTACCTTTAACTCTTTTTAAATGTAACTTTAGTTAAAAAATTTAAAAATAAACTGATACATCAAGATATAATCCTAAGTTATTTAAAACCTGACAGAAACTCATAGAAATATGATGCACTTACAATTTGCCAAGAAACCGACAATGTAGTCTACCGACGATGTAGTCTAGTACTAGTCATGAATGCGGTGATAAATATCATTTTTTTGATAAGGACGTGTGTTCGGTATATAGGGCTTCTATATATACCTAGAGAGGGGGAGCCTGGAAACCTGGACTGGAGAAAGAAGCGTACTTGAATTCTTGAAAACAAGGAGGCGGAGGCACTGGCTACAGAGGCTATAGACCAAGAGAGGTAGAGAGATTACATTCAGCAATTTAAGGTATAAAACAATAAGACAACAAATTGTCTGATTTCTCGTGAGGAATCACAAGCCAATAAAGCTATATTAACCACCACTGTCTACATCATTTCACGTTTTTTTTGGCTGATCATTTCACGTTTTTCTCTCCCATATCCAACCATCTGAAAACCCACTCGATCATTTCCCTGAAGTTCTAAACCTGAAGCATACTTCGTTGTGTTTTCCACAGTGATCTTTCATAAATTTTCAGTCAAAAGTTTGGTTCTTTTGCTTTTTTGGTATTTCTGTAGCTTCTGTTATCTCGGTTGTACTTAAAGTTAGTTTTATATTGTTAAACCTGACTCTTTGGTTGCTTGGATTTGTTACCTTCTTGATTCCCTAAGTTTGCAAGAGCATCTGGCACAACTGTCACTCCATTTTTACGATTATATAGTTAGTTAGTTAGTGCTATATCTTTAAGTTATCTCTACTTTACTTCGTTACTTAGTTTAAAACTCAGTTTTTGTTGGGATTTGTATCCAGTGTTTTTGTGGGTGCAACAATTTTTTGTTGTGTTCCATTAAGGGGGATACCTGTGAGAGTGCTGCAATGGATTCTTGCTATGCGACCTTGAAAGCCAATACTCATGTGGCAAAAGCTTCCAAAGGTGGTTTCAACAACAGAGATAAAGAGTTTTGGGGTGAAAGGATCAGGGGGAGTTTCAATAACACTGTTTGGGTCAACCAGCTGGCAAAAAGCCTTAAAGTTGACAAGAGTGTCAATAAGTTCAAGCCTGGTGTTGCCTTTTCTGTTTTGACATCAAGTAATGGCAGAGAAACTGTGGTAAGTTGATTCGACAGTATAATCAGTTTTTGTATTTCCTGATCATTCTTTGATATCCTTCGTAACTAAAATTTCCTCCAATATCAATACGGCCACCTCAATTTCTGAATAAGAATGGTTTAGATTTTTGAACATGCGTGACTTTGATCATAGTTTGCTGTGTGCTCATTCTTGAATGGTTTCTAATTTATGGTAGACCTTACAACCGCCACGATTTGAGAGAAGAAAAGCAGACCCAAAAAATGTAGCATCGATCATATTAGGAGGAGGTGCAGGAACTCAGCTGTTTCCCCTTACCAGAAGGGCAGCGACACCAGCTGTAAGAAAATACGTTTGATTTATAGAAGATTACGAGTTACTATTATAAAGTTTGAGATTTAAATATCCAGTTCATGGTATTCTGCAGGTACCACTAGGAGGCTGCTACAGGCTTATAGACATCCCAATGAGCAACTGCATCAATAGTGGAATAAACAAGATTTTCGTGTTGACCCAATTCAATTCGGCTTCCCTGAACCGGCACCTTGCGCGCACGTATTTCGGAAATGGCATTAACTTTGGGGATGGATTTGTGGAGGTATGATTCCATTCTTGATGTATTTATTTCTCTGACTTCAGATTTTGGAATCGGAAATCTCCTGCAAACAGAATCCAGGATGCCATATTTTATCCTTTTTTCTATTATGCAGGATTTATGTGTTGAGAGAAAGCAATCAAACCTTGAAATTACTTTTTTCTTATAGTGATAGGTTACTTTTGGTAAATTTTCATGCCAATGATCTGATCAAGAAATTGCAAATCATCCTATCTTGGTAGATGTTTTGATAAGAAAACCTCAAATGACAACAGTGATCAGACATTATCCAATCTGGAGTTCTTATAATAATAAGGAATCTAATCAAGGAAATTGCTTCAAATTTTTATTTTAACATGCTTCCTTCGTAACGTAGTGATGACTAATATACACATTTGATAAACAGGTTTTAGCAGCAACTCAAACACCTGGGGAAGCAGGAATGAAGTGGTTCCAAGGAACAGCAGATGCTGTGAGGCAATTTACATGGGTTTTTGAGGTGAATATGAAAATTTATTAGGCCATTTTCATCTGTATACAACTAACCGTACTCCACATTGCTCTTCATCCCTTGCGCAACTTGAATTGGAGTCTTATGAATTATGTTGGCTCCTGCAGGATGCCAAGAACAGGAATATTGAGAATATACTCATCTTATCTGGAGATCACCTCTACCGAATGGATTATATGGACTTCTTGCAAGTATGCCATTGTTCCTCTGATGACATGAGCTTTGATTATATTTACCATTTTCTAAACTCTGTCTTACCTGTTTGCTATGAATCAACAGCATCATATTGACAGCAATGCTGATTTTACAATTTCATGTGCTGCTGTGGGCGAAAGGTCTGTTGAGTCTTCAGCTATGTTTCAAGTGATATTTTTTTTCTCGGTTTCTTTGTTCCAAGGAAAGGCTTTTTACTTTAACATTCCGTCTTGATTACTTTGCAGTCGGGCATCAGATTATGGACTGGTGAAGATAGATGGCAGGGGCCAAGTTTTCCAGTTCGCTGAAAAGCCAAAGGGTTATGAATTGAGACAAATGGTGAGAATTGAGACAAATTCATATGCTTGGACGTAGCATCCTTTGAATCTACATCCACATGCATGCCCTTCTTATATTTGTCAAAAATAAGCAACACGAAATTATGAAGAACAAAGCAAAATGACAGTCGACTTCATTTTCTTTCAAATGTAGGATCAGAAAAATCTAAACCTCTATCATTTTCCTTCAGACTGTTAAAACTTCCTAATTTATATATAAGATCTGAAATTTTGATCATCTGGTGATTTAAATACTGTCAAATCCAGATCATACTTAATGACTTGAATTTTAGTTACAAATTATATTTCTTGCCTACGCTTTACTGCGGACCAATTAATTTATTAACATAAAAAATGCTAGGATAAAAAAAATCGAAGTCCTAAATTGTTCGTTCAACTGATATATTTTTTTGTAATTTGATTGGTTATTTATATATTAAAAAATGTTTGAGAGTTAAATTGAAAACAAAAAAATGTTAATATATTTTTGTTGTTTTGCTGCAGCAAGTAGATACCAGTCGTCTAGGGTTGTCTCCGCAAGACGCCATGAAGTCTTCCTATATTGCATCAATGGGGGTCTATGTGTTTAAAACAGATACTCTATTGAAAATTTTGAGGTGGAGGTATCCCACAGCAAATGACTTTGGATCTGAGGTCATCCCTGCAGCTGTAATGGAGCACAATGTCCAAGTAAGAGAAATATTAGTTCTTTTCACCTTGCTTCCTTTGTCTACCATGGTATATCGGATGAATAACTCTGCTTACAAGAAGACATAAAAATATATGTGTCCTCTAAAATTTGCAGTGCTGATATAACCTTGCTGCTCTGCAGGCATATATTTTCAAAGATTACTGGGAGGATATAGGAACCATAAAGTCTTTCTATGAAGCTAACTTGGCCCTCGCTGAAGAGGTTAGTTTTCCGATTATGGCATCTCAAGCCCTCTCTGTTACTTGTCATGTTAATCGGGAGAGTATAGAAATGTTGCAGCTAATGTCACCTGAAGAAATAGTTTATTTTTTGCGGAACATTCTATTGTAATCATTATAAGATGAGAAGATTTGTGGAGCATGACTGCTGCCCTACAGAGTGTTTCTGACTTCTGATGCAATATAGACATCAGAGTTTCCATGCTTCAGGAATTTGTAATCAGCATTCCATATTATTTCAAGTATGCATGTTTGAATTTCTTTTCACTGTGACAAGAGTCGCGTTTTTAATGGGCTACATATTTTCCGCAGCCTCCGAACTTCGAGTTTTATGACCCGAAGACACCCTTCTACACATCTCCTCGATTCTTACCACCTACCAAAATTGACAAATGCCGGGTATGCTGGTATACTTTGGGATCCATTTTGTGGATTTAATGATTTAAATTCCTTCTAATGTTTTGGTATGATTTTTCAGATTGTCAATGCAATAATCTCCCATGGATGTTTCTTGAGAGAATGCGCTATCCAGCACTCCGTGGTCGGCGAACGCTCACGTTTAGATTATGGTGTTGAGTTAAAGGTGACCCCCATCATCGGCGTTTTCTCCGTTCTTTATATTTCATCTTCTGGTTACTTGAGCGAGAAATAATTACTGTCTTTTGTTCGTCTTCAGGATACCGTGATGCTCGGGGCGGACTGCTACCAAACTGAAGCTGAAATTGCCTCTCTTTTGGCAGAGGGTAAAGTCCCAATTGGTGTAGGGAGAAACACAAAAATCAGGTGCTGGATCCAGTATTGGAAAGTAATATGAGCTTGAAAAGATATAGAAATGATGATTTCTGACAAAACGTTTATGGTTTTTCTCTGCAGGAATTGTATAATTGACAAAAATGCAAAGATAGGGAAAGATGTTATCATCATGAATAAAGACGTAAGTAACCACCTCTGCGAACCCTGCTCGCCCACACGCAGTCCTCAGTGGACTCTCATGAAAAAGTTTGCTCGCATATATCTCAATGCTTTGGTTTTGCAGGGCGTGCAAGAAGCAGACAGGGAAGAAGAAGGATTCTACATTCGGTCTGGAATCACCATCATAGCGGAGAAGGCAACAATAGAGGATGGCACAGTTATCTAAGCAGATGAGGGATCTCAATTATTTATCATGGACTTGCTTTCAAGATGGTGTCGAGAAACATTTTTAAGCACTTCTGAGTGCCTGTTAAAGAATCAGAGGCAGCGTTTTGAGCACGAAAGAAGAAGCAAGCAAGCTGCGACTACTTTATCCTACGTAAATTGCAAGATCCCTCCTTGCCTGTAAAAATAGAGCCCAAGTTTTGATCTGATGTGAGTTCCTAAAGAAATCAGATAGCTACCTAGTTAGCTGCTTTGGATCTTCTTGGTGCTAGCTTGTATTTATGAGACTGTAAATTTTTCTTTTCTTTTCTTTTTGTATCTTGTCAAATATAATGAAATGAGCCTTCCAAATGCTTGCAATAAAATTTACATTTACCGTCAATAATTGAATAGATAATAGAGTGTGGATATTTATATTTAAAAAAAAAAAAATCACCCGTGATCATCACGGGTAAAACAGCTAGTGTGTTGACCTCGAACAGTGTGGTCAAGAGCCCCTTAAATACCGAGTCCTTGAGCTGCTATGTGGCGGTTCATGGATTGCAAGAATTTCCTTCAGTGACACCCGGGAGCTTGTTTTCAGTGCAACGTGTTAAATATGCATGGAACACAAAGTTATAGAAACAGAAGCAGAAGCATTGACAGCCAGGTAATAGAAAACGGTGAAATTAATATAACAATGCAAGAATCAAAGATGATGGACTTCAGGAAATTGGAGGATGTGATGAAGCAGCATGACGATTTTAGCTTGGTGGATAAAAAGGAGAGCGTAGTATCCAACTTCATGGCTGATCTAAAACACCACCAGCTTGATTCTGGCAGTGCCCTTCAAATGTTTCTTGATCACATCCCCATTAGTTCTATCCCTGGCATTAAAAATTCTCCGGGTACTCGAAATGTTTTCCTGCCTCTCAATATGATCAGTTTTTATAATAGTTTTAAATTGAATGTATGGTGATCTTTGTTATGTGTATTTTTTTTTAGTTGTGGAATTGAATACTGAGGATAGGGTAAAAGATGCGATACATTTGTTGTATGAGAAGAATGTGTCTGGAGCTCCTATAGCTGATGTTGTAGATCCTGATACCATTATTGGAAGGTTTTCGGATCGGTATGTGGGGTACATAGATTTAGCTGGCATGGTTCTTTGGTCTCTTGAGGTATAACTTGAGACCTTCACCATCTGAACAAATGAAAATTTTGCAGTTTTTTCACTTGATGTCCATACTAATCGGTCTATGAAATTTAAAGGAATGTGAAAAGGCTCAAATTCAAACCAGAGGGACTGGCGGTGATGACAATGGAAAAGGTAGCATGTTCACCATGCTTGAAGATAATCCTCAAATTGGGCTAGCTAAGGTATCCTTTACTTGTGATACAATGAAGGCTCTAACAAGGTGTTTATAATAGTTTTTGATGCATTCGAATGGTTAATGTTCTTGGCTTGTGTTAAGTTTAATTGGATAGAAAATGTTTATGTTTTGTGCTGTCTTATCAGATTGGGGAGTTAGCTAAGTCGTACCTCTGGGATCCATTTTTCCCTGTACACTTGGATGATACACTATTTCACGTTCTGCTTCTTCTCTCCAACCACCACCGGCTGCAAGTCGTGCCTGTCATAGACAGATCAAACTTTCAGGGTATTGGTTTTGTAACACAGGTACTTACCTGGCTGCAGCTTGTTCTTTCTTATGCAGTATTACCCAATTCAGTGTATTTAATTCTGTGCGTGCCATCATATGATTCAAATCTTTGGAGATTTTACTATTGCTGTCCTATATTTGTTGAAAGGTAGCCTGATTTTGATCGATTGAAAATAAGGAAGATAAGTAATTGTGATGACATTTCAGATCTTTTGTTATGCTGGTAAATAATTTGTGATGCATGTGTTAGAATAAGGAGGATAAGTAATTGTGATGACATTTCAGATGAATAAGGAGGATAAGTAATTGTGATGACATTTCAGATCTTTTGTTATACTGGTAAATAATTTGTGATGCTTGTGTTAGAATGCAGTAATACAGTTGTTGCTTCAATCAAGTGGGCTAGAATGGTTTGATAGCATTGCAGACAAGACTTTATCAGAGTTTCGGTACGCCTGACTAAAAACAACACTGGATAATGAATGTTTCAGCTCCTATTGTGTTTGGAGCTCTAAACCATTAAGCTGCTTGTTCACACATCTTTTTCCTTGAACAGTTTTGAAAACGAAGAGCGTGTCGATCTTGTATATGGAGATCGAAGCTTGGCAGAAGCTCTTCATATTTTGCGAGAAAGCCGAGTAGGCGTAGTTGCTGTTGTGAATCGTGAAAATAAGAAGGTTATCGGTTGCATAAGGAAAAGTGATGTTTATCTTTTGTTAGAGAACGACGAACTTCTTGGTGACAGGAAGTAAGTTTGGATGATCATTTCTTCAAACTTTGTTATTCATTCCCCCCGAAAAATTGATGTGTTTTAGTACTCGCAGGAGGCTAACTGTGGGGGAATTCATTCACACAGAAACTGCAAAAGAAAAATCTGGTGGCACCATTGAAATGGACCTGGGGGCACTATTTGCTGCCGGATCTCTTCAACTGAGAAACAACTTCCTTCCAAAAATGGACTCGCCAGTTACCACCAAAAAGAGCAACACTCTCAAGCAAGCCATGAAAGACTTGGCACAGACCAAAGGCTGCTTTTGCTTTCTAGTAAATGATGCACAGCAGCCTGCAGGTTTGCTGACATTGAGAGACGTCATCATTCAATTTGCCCCACCATGTATAGATTCGAATATTCATGGAGGTGGTTTCTTTGAATCTGCTCTGGAACAGACAGGGTGCCAAGTTAAGAATGGAACTGTCATTTGTGATCATTGAGTTGTCTAATGCTGACATTGTCGGCTTTTAGCCGTTGGATATTATCTCGATCTCCAAGCTTCAAGTCCAGGCAAGATATGGTGCTTGCTATAAAAGCTACATCATAACTGGCAGCGAGGAAACAGCTACATAATTCCCTAGCTTTAATTTCTGTTTGCACGTAAAACATGAAAATCTCCCATGTTCATGATAAGTATTACAGGCTTGAATACAGCAATGAATTTTGATTTATTTATTTTAATTCAGAGTATAACTCTTTGTGACCTCCTGAATTCTCATTCCATGTGAGAGAGGGAGAGAGGGAACTGAAGGAAGTAACTCCATTCAAAATAGTATTAACTGTGCACGAGTTTTTTGGATCAGAACTACTCTGAAAAAACTTGGAAAAGAGCTACATTGCAAGGGAAATGTTCGCTGAACTAGAAGGAAGGCTCGCATTTTATGTTGTGAAAGAATTCAAAAAATCCACTATGGCAGAGGCTTTCTGCTGCACCCCTAATTCTGTATAATCCACCTTCCTGAATAACATGCTCTGCTGCCACCAAAAATGATTAAAACACCTGGAACATAATGGTAAAACTTAGGGATTATGCAGTAATCCCAGGGCATCTAAAATGTTTCACTAGCTTCATTACCCCAAATACATTTTCATTCTCTTGACGAATAGGGTTTGAGAAATCAGGCATGTGTTAGCCACAACTTGTTCACAGTATTCTCTCGGGTAACAAGACATACAGGCAGCATAATAAAGATCAAACCGAAAATGATGAGCGCACCAAAACTTGCCTGCCTCTTTGAAGATGAACTCTAAAAAATGCAGTTGTATACCAGAGCTCGGAGATTAATGGGGATTGCTGCTCGAGAGAATATGGAAGGAAGAATGCACACCCAGTTCGTTGATCTTTCATATCTAGCAATGCATTATTCTTCCATTTTCAACCTATTGATTCTCACTTTCTTTTTTTCCAATCATAATTTGAACACAATTTGAATGAAATCATAAATCTTAAACCACAAAATGAAATCATTGAGATAATGTTTATTTTTATATTCAAAAACATTTTTGAAAAAAAAATATTTCTATTATTATTTTAAATTACATTTTAAAAATATTTTTAGATTATTTTGATTTACTGTCAAAATCATTGCCATATTCTCAAACAATTCTTTAATCACAGTCATTATTATGATAACTATTGTTATTCAAATTAATTTTATTTTTAAAATACATTAAAAAATTTATTTTATTTTTTAAATTTTATTTTTATAATTAGTACATTAAAACAATTCAAAAACACCAAATTAATTGATATTTTTAAAAACACAGTTTAACAGCAAAACCGCGCACTCCATAGATATCAAGAATCAAAGACCAAACTTGTGTACACTTGACGACCAAAGCTAATGTGAGGTCTGATGATATATTTCTACTTATAGCTGCCCATGGATATACGATTATTAAGCGTCTACATTTGACGAAGCACAATCCCTTCCATTCTTTAAATCTAATATTTTTAGTTTTTGATTCCAAGTATTGCAGCATCACTCCAGTTTGCTTGCAGTGCATATGGCGGATCAATAGGCTGCATGCTAGAATTTGGCCAAGTTCTTTAAGGTTTGCAATGTGAAGCAGCTGAGGAGGGGTTGCCCCTTTCTCAACCTAAATGGCTACATTGATGAAACAAGGCCTCTGTCAAATCTCACATAAGTTCCATCCACAATGCCTATTCTGATCACAGGTTGAAAGCAGGAAATGTAAGCGAATTCAGGCTGGATACATATCAAAGCAACATCCAGGCTATACAGACTCCATCTCCAGTCCACTGATCTGGTGGAGGATTGATGGCTAAAGATTTCAACTTGTTGCACTCACGTCAACTGCTAAGATAACCAGCACATCCTATGGCTGCCTATCTTGCTCTTCATTTCTAGCATTTTCTCAGGAAAGCTCATCTCGGAATCCCCTGGTATTCCAGACAACAGAAGACCCCTGTTTTCTGAATTCACATGATCGAAAACCATTCATTGCCTTCCCCATTAAAGCCATAGCAGCAATGCTAGGAAACTGCTTCTTCTGTAAGTCTAGTGTTGCCTCTGAACATTCTGGCTCAGAAACTACAGCAGCGTTGGGCTTCTTTTTTGGAGATGCAGATGGATTATGGCACCACCTCCGAACCCAGGCATGCGAGAGTGTTATTTCTTGACTTTTCCTTGCTAAGTCAGTGGAAATGGATTCAGCGTTCCTGGGTGACTCTGCTGTCTGATCTGTTACCGCCTGCTCTGTGCCACAAGACTTGCTTTTCTTTGGTTCTGAAATACTTTTCCTATGTCTTGGCGTTTTACTGAACAACTTGTTAATTTTCTGATGGGATGGTGCTTCTTCAACTTTTAAACTTTTAGTACCATAACCAAAAGAATCTGAAGCACTTGGTTTGAGACGTTTAACCCATCTTGTGTATGGGTCCAATCTCGATGGAGCGTCATGACAATCACTGGATTTTGAATTAGTGGAATGCTCAGGACAGGGAAGGAAGCATTCCACATCCAAACTCTGGGTTCTCGAGGTGCTTGTCTCCATGTCATCTGGTGACCTTGCCATGCCTGTAAGTAGAGGAAGTTCTTGCTTAATATCAGGTAATTCGGTGTTCATCTGTTGGCAATTGGTTTCTTGTCTGACTGGAGTCAGTCCAGCTTGAGAAGCTGGCAACTTCTGGCCCTCGTTGATGTCCTACAAGGTTAATAAATAATCATGTGAACAGATGAGACGATGGCCTTGTACGCCTTTGACTGGAACTTTTTGTAAATTTATGACCCCTTAGATAAATTCCCTGGCCAAAACCAAAGAGAAAATATAACTAGGCAATGCAAACACTTGTAGAATGTAACGTATTTGTAGTAGCATGGTTTCAAAGCCCAAGGTAAAAATCCATCGAATTTCTTGAGTAGCAAGAGGCAACCAATACAGCTAATATAAAATTGTTGACCTAAACCAATATAAATTAGCAGATCAATTTTACTGTCTTTAAACAATGTTCATAAGCTAATGTTTTTACCTCCACAAGCTTTTGAGAATGCAGTCAATATTAGAAAAGCATTCCAGGGGACGCCAATTTAAAGCATGTTTTATATTGCGTTTAGAAGTAATTTTTTTTAAAATAATTTTATTTATTTTAAATTAATATATATATATATATATATATATATATATATATATATATATATATATAATTATATCATTTTGATATTTTATATCAAAAATAATTTTAAAAAAATAAAAAATATTATTTTGATATATTTTTATACCACACTCCCAAACAAGCCTAGCCTTCGGTGATGAGATGAAAACGTAGTAAAAGTAACCTTATCCGAATGCAACGATGCCACACCTGCAACATAAAAGAAATAAACTCACTAATTTGCATGGTAAGACTAGGCTAAAACGATACAAAATTCACTAAAACTAATCAAATTTAGGCAATTATATCAATCAACCTCATCCGAGGGATGTGCTTCAACACTACATTCTTAGATTTAACCAAGTCCTCGTAGAAAGCTATCATCAACACTACATTCTTAGATTTAACCAAGTCCTCGTATGAGATACAGACCATACATACCAGATAGATGATTCTCACAGAAAGCATGAATATCCATGGCGTCAGTTTCAGCTGATGAATCATTCTCTTCAATGACTGCGGAAGTCTTGACATTCTCAGTGCTTTCTGTGGAGCTTCCCAGAGGTTGTATCTGCACTCCTTGCTTGACATGGAAGCCAAAATCCGGAGATAAAGCAATGAGTCCAGTCACCATTTTCCCCTTAAATTCAGTGGATGTTGCTGACCCTCTAAATATCTGAGCACCATCTGGTAAGTTTACGTCAGTCTTTTTTGTGATGAAAAAGCGGTGAGTGGTCTGAGTAAACTTCGGAGGACCTCTAGAAAATTCTTCTATAGAGTCTATTGAAGAACGCATTCTCGTAGTTTCCACATCATGAACAGTGGGCAGATTTGGTAGTGCATAAGTTCCATGATACAATTTTTCTAATTTGCTATTATCTCTGGGACTGATCTGCCTAGAAAACAATTCAAAATCAGAATGATTTGGCACCGTCTGAAATGACTTACCGAAAAAATCTCTTAGCTGAATATTGCTTGTTGAGGGATCACAGACGCGAAGAGCATTGTTTTTATTCATTTTCTTCTCATGAACCAGAGATGAACAGCCTGGTTCATTAATGTGATCTAGCCCAGAGAAAAAGGACTGAATTGGAGCCCTTCTGCCTTCAAATTCACATGGCACAATAACTGCAGTCGACCTTGCAAAATCATCCTGAATAGGTGTCGAAACAGCTTCGCTACTCCTTTCTAGCAAACTATTAGACTTCACCTGCTGCTCTGGAGCCAAGTTGATATCTTCTGCCTGAAACTGGGGTTTTCTTTTCTGAATTTCTAACTCAGGAGGAGCCTGTCCAGGCATTAAGGATAAATAATCCGCAGTTCTACCGAGAGAAACACCACTCTTCAGAGATAAAACAGTATCCCTATCTTGATAAAGTTTGAACATCGGAAAAGAAGACTGGCCCTCAAAAACTTCATTCCTCAATTTTTTTGAACTCGTGGTACGGTTATCTTTCATGAAGTCGATCCCTTTCCCGTCGTTTACTTCTCCGAGCATCCTGACAAATTTAGAACTACGTTTCTCCGTCTCCGGTCCACTGAGAGACTGGTGATGTATTCTACCATCTCTGACTTCCCCGGAATCATCACCTAATCGCTTTGGAGCTTCATTTGCTTTCCTGCAACTAGTGTGCGTCCAATGAGACATCCGATCAGACTGGTACTGCTTCGTAGACTGGTACTGCCAAGCCGAAGTCACAGCATGTGAATTCTTTGATTCTCTCTGTTTTTTTTCCTTCAAAAAAACAAATAAATAAATAAAAAAAAAAAAACAAGATTTCACTGCAAGGATCTTACTTTACAAAATAAATCAATCCCGCTTAAAGAGGTAATAAAAAGAAAGGGATTTCCACCTGCAACGAACTTAAACAACAACCCAACACTAATTTATCTAAGTTACGGGCAAATAAAACATAGGCATGGCAGGACGTGTAAGGAAGCTTACAGTTTCATCCACCTTCTTCTCTGCTTCTATCTGTAATCATCGATTCATAGATGAAAACATCACTGAAATGAAGCTCAGATTCTTGTTAAGTTGAAGCAATTTTACGAGGGTTTGCACAGGGGATTTGAACTATTTTGAGTGTGAGCTTTATTGTTTTCTTCCTTGGCCACAAACTGACAAGAGGAGGTGAGTGAACCCACTTGCCTGCTCTTTTCGCGATTAATTTTAATCCGTTTTTGTTTTTGTTTTTGTTTTTGTTTTTATTAATTTTCACATGTTATTTGCTGATTTTAAAGGTTCAGGCAACCATACGAAAATGGATATAAATGGTAATCAATCGAATTAAGTTTTTTATTAGTAAGGTATTTTCTAAAATATTATTATTTGATTGGAATATTTTTTATTTAAAAATAACATCATGAATCAGTTTTTTTATTTATATCCATGAATTAATATTCTAGATATAAATTATATATCTAAGAATATATGGAGGTTTATACGGTGTATGAAATATATTTGGAAAGCGTTTTTAAAAATAAAAAAATTAAATTAAATATTTTTATTTTTTATTTTAAATTAAAAAATTATTATTTTAATATATTAATATCAAAAAATATTAATAATAAGATAATAATGAACTCGAGCGTATAAGTTTGAGTCGAAGTAAAAAAAATATTTTGTTATCCATTGTGAAATGTTGTCGATATTTTCTGAAGTTTTTTTTTATCTCCAATAATAATTTAATAAAAATATTTAAAATTTAATAATCACGGATAATTTTCGAAAATACATCTGCAAAATCCTTTTATTTTTTATATTATCATCGCGCCTTTCATCTTCTTTCAAGAGGTTCCTCCAAAACTCCAATGTAAAGATACACAGAAACTAAAAAAAAAAAAACAATATAAATTTGTTTTGATAAAAAAAATTAAAATGGTTGAAGTTAATTTGATATATAAATTGATCCAATAATGACCTCAGTTTATTTTCGGGTCAAATTATGGACCGATCCTCGTAACATCCCTAACTGCCTGTAGGTCCTGGGACTTAGGACACGGGAGAGGCAATTCCTGGATTCCTAGGCACGAGAATGGTGGCCCAGTGGGCTATATCAATGAGACCTCGTTAGTGACTAAATTTGAGATCGAGGCCCAATAAATTTTATTCGTCTGTTCACAGATTTGTGCCGAGAATATCCTCATGGACCTCAACTACCACTTTCGTGTTCGGTACTCGCGCTTCCTTGTGTATTTTCATTTCTTCTTTAAAAAATTGCCTAGTTGTTTTTTCCTCCATTTAATACAGTTATTCTCCTTCCTTTTATTTTAAACCATGAAATTTATCTTTTCCTTTTATTTTTATTTTTAGTGCTCGTCTCCTTCAATTTATCAAAGAAAGGTAAAAACAACATTATAAGAACCGACAAGTGTTAATGGTTTTCGAGAGAAGGCACCGCAAACCATGGTTGTTGAATTTATGATTTTAACGCCAATTGGAAGTTATTTCAGAATTTAAATTGTAAAATTAAAAATATAAAATTATATTTGAAATTTATTGTATAAAAATTATAAAATCATAACTAAAATTATATTCGTGAAAAAATCATAAAATCACGAGTAAAATATTTTTGAATACGATATAATATAATTATTGTCATAAAATTTTATTAGTTAAAGTTTATACATGATTTAAAAAAATACACTATAAAACAATTATATTAATATATTACCATTTAAAAAATACTGTTATTTTTATTTTTATAAAATTTTATTAGTTAAAGTTTATATATGATTTAAAAAAATAAAAATATACTATAAAACAATTATATCAATATATTAACATTTAAAAAATATTATTATTTTTATTTTTAAAATAGGGGAGAGAGTGGGGCTCTAAATTAGGAGAGAGGGGAGGGGGCCACTTAGCTGGGGGACTAGCTTGGGGTCAAACTGGGACCAAGACAAGGCTAAGGTGGTGTTTGTTTCCGCAGTTGCATCGGCGTTTTGAAATAAGTTGTAGCACCCGTTTGGCATTGTGGTGCGATCTGTGATTTGCAGATCGCACCACAATTTGCTGTTTGGTTAACAAAAATAAACATTTTTTTGTGCGGGACCCACACCAAATTCTGTCCAAAACGCCGATTCATGGAAAGCTGGATTTTGATGCTTTTTTAGTTGCGATTCGTGGTTATTGAAACGACGATAATAATCCATTTTACATGCAAAACTGTGAGAATTTTACATGCAAAACTGTGAGAATGTGCAGTTGCCCTTGACAAATCCATGTTCGATAATTTTACATGCTCTCTCTCTCTCTCTCTCTCTCTCTCTGCCCAAAACATAACAGCCATGGAAGCCGAGAGCTTTCAACGCTGACTCCGACCACCACAGGCCACCATTTACGATGAAACCACCACAGGAAAAACCACCTCGGTCACCTCTACCCGTAGGTAACCTCCGTTGAAGCTCTCGTGGTGGTCGGTGAACAGTACCGCAACCTTCCAACGTTGCCTCCGGCCATCACAGGCCACCATTTAAGACGCCACCACCACAGGAAGAACCACCTTGTCCTCCTCTACCCGTAGGTATCCTCCGTTGAAGCTCTGGTCGTGGTCGGTGGGAAGCCACTGTGCACGTGAAATAATTCACGTGCACAGGTGCGCTGCACTGTCACGCGAAGAAGACGCACAGTGCAGCGCACCGTTTTACTTATTTTCTTTGTTATTGAAATTGGACTTGGGATGGGCTGCACTCGGCCCAGCCCAAGTCCAGCAAAGTTGGGCCTAGGCCCAATTTGGTTGGGCTGCCCTTGGCCCAACCATTTTTTTTAATATATATTTAAAAAAATAAAAAAAATATATAGATACAGATCAGTCCTAATGGAAGGGAAATATCTGTTCGTGATGAAATTACAAGTAGTTTGATGGGAAAATAAAAAATAATATTTGTTTTTTCATGAATTATTAATTACATTATATTATTATAATCTTGACAAGTGAAATAAAATCATCTAAGTTGTTCAACCTTAAACGGATCACTATAACTAGCCATAAATGGATAAACCTTACATGTTCTTTTTTAAAAAAAAACAAGAAGCAATAATTAATTAAATATTATGCTTTGAGCTAGAAATTTGTGAGAATAGTTCATCCTTACAAAACGCAGATTGCGATTGTTGTTGCATCGATGACACTACATAACTATATTAGAAGGAGATCGCAGGATGATGCTGTTTTTGTTGAATATGATCGTAATCCCGATTATATCCCAGAATAGTTATTACCAGATGTTATAGCGTGTGACACTAGTCAGAGTTCGCGCAGAAATTCACGTATGGATATTGTTCGCGAGGGGATTGCAAATAGTTTGATGGGACAATGAAATGACGTTTCCATTTTACTTGAAGAAGTATTCACATTTTTTGAAATTGTTATTTATTTTTAAATTCATTTTTAGAAGTTATATGTGTGTGTGTGTGTGTGTGTGTCCATGCCCTTTAAAGTAATTTTACAAGTTAAAAGCAATATGTAAAGTTTGGTAACCAAACACCTAAAACTGCTTTTTTTTCAAACTCAAACTCAACCACAGTTTTAACCAAACACTTCACTGCTTATTTTGAACCACAATAAAAGCGCTTTTTTTGAAACTGCTTTTTTGCAACCGCAATCGCAAAAGCAAAAGCAATCCCAAACACACCCGTAATAAATTATGGTTTTAAGTGTTTGGTTAGGGGTAATAAGTTGAAAAAATATTTTTTTGCAACTCAAAAGTATACCCAACCAACGTTTCAAGAAAAGCATGAAAATACCGCTTTTCTTGCATCTGCTGTGCAATAGGAGAGAAAAAAGGGTGGGGCCGGGGGGCTGGTGGGTTGGTACGGGGATGGTTATTATTTTGTTATTAATTATATTTGTTATAAGTTTATTATTAATTATATAAATAATGTTAAAAATATAATTTTAATATTAAAATAATCTAAAAATGAATTAAAATATAAATAATTTTTTATATAATATATGTTTATTAATATAAAAAAATATAATTTTAATATTAAAATAATCTAAAAATTAATTAAAATATAAATAATTTTTACATGATATATGTTTATTAATATAAAAATATATTTTAATCAAACTGAATTAATTTTTATTTTAAGATTTTCAATCGAAATACTAAACAAAAGTAATCAATTAAATTTAAGTTTTATATTTATTAAAACAGTGCAAGGCTTGTATCAATTAATAAAAGGTTTGATTTAATAAACTTGAGTTGTTTTTATTTGATTCATTCAATTTAGTTCCTTTTTTTCAGTTTCTAAGATTTAAAACCGAAACCAAACAAAACCAAATTTATTTTTAGTTTTAGTTCTAGTTTTCTAACCGAAATTATAAAAAAATAGAAACCAATTTGATTCGGTTAATTTCAAAATAGGATTTATGAATATTCTTGATTAATTGACATTAAAAACGAAAAAAAAAAGTGGGATCTTAAATAGTTGCTAAAATCAATATTACAAAATTGCTAAAATTTAATACTTAGACTTTAAAAAAAAAATGGTTCCTTGATCGTTGATCATGTTGCTCCACTGAGCAATCATCTAGTCACTTTGGTTTGAAAATGGAAAGAATAATATACGATGAACTTCAGAAATTATTTAATTTTTTTTTTATTTAGAAAAATAATAAAATAATTTTTTTTTTAAATATCAAATATTTTTAATTTAAATTAATATAAAAATTAATTAAAATATAAATATATTTTACATAATATATGTTTATCAATATAAAAAATATATTTTTAATTTTAAAATAATCTAAAAATTAATTAAATGTTATATGAAAAGCATGATAACCAAACACACAAAACTGTTTTTTTTCAAACTTAAACTCAACCACAGTTTTAACCAAACACTTCACAACTTATTTTGAACTTTAACAAAAGTGTTTTTTTTTAAATTGTTTTTTTCAAACCTCAACCACAAAAGCAAAAGCAATACCAAACACACCCTAAGTCTACTGACTAAGCCTTTGGGGTGGCAGAATTGGAAAAATATTTGGCAAAATTAATGAGATCTTAAAATCAGACCGATTCGGTATGATTTTACTACTTGGATTGTTTTTATGGTTTTTATCTGATTTTTATGGGGTTTGATTTTTCTATCCAATTTAAATAATTTTATTGTTTTAACTTTCAAAATCATATGATTTTACAAGTCAACTCACTAGTTTAACAAGAATACCATGCACATGGGTTATTAAGACACTTGGTTTAATTAAAAAGTCCTTGTCCAGAATATAGTTTGAATTTTATAGCTAGACTTTCAAGTATTTATTTTATATGAATTTTCTAATATTTCATAAATAAAAAATATTAATCATATTATTGATATCTAAAAAATTCGAGTCTTTTATCATTGCTATATTAAAATGAGAGTCAACATATATATTAAGCGTTAAATGATGATGGTCATTATTCATTATTACCTCAACGAACACACTTACATGATAATCAATATATCAATATATTTATGATTATGATAAATTATATATTAATTATAAATTATCATATTAATAAAATTATTAATCTGTACATTTTGACATTGTAACATCGCAATTACACAACACCATGAACATGTTAATAAAAAACCCTTCTCATTCTTAATAAAAAAAGAAGAAGAAAAAGAAGAAGAGAGGAAATATTAAAGTAATTAATATTCACCATCTTATTCTAATAAAAATAATTTATTTTTAATTATTTATCTCAATATATAAAAAATAATAAAAATTTCTTTTTTTCTCAAGAGCCCTCACAAATGCCACTGGATGTTATCACTCACAGGCAAATAGGCTGTTTGGGTTGTAAAATTTGATTTTTTATTTTATTTTAAATGAAAATTTTTTAATGTATTTATATCATTTTGATGTGTTGATATTAGAAATAATTTTTTTAAAATATTTTTTTAATATATTTTTAAATAAAAAACATTTTAAAAAAACAATAACAACAATTCTCTCCCTTCAAACGCCCTTCCCTCCCTGTCCTGTCTTTAATTTAACCAAATCTCACGTACGGGCTGCCGTTAGTTTTTTTTTTTTTAATATATTAATATTAAAAATAAATTTTTAATATATTATTAAATAAAAATTATTTTGAAAATTGAAACACACATGCAAACATGCTCTCTTCATTTCTGCTCACTGAAAATTCAAAAACAAATAAAAATAAAAAGCAGTAAAATTCTAAAATCTATATCCCTGGAAACAGGCACTGGCTGAGGCATACAGATCTGCACATCCTTCGCCTCAAAAAATTTGCCTTTTGTTTCTCCTTGGTTCTCTCACGGACAGTACTTACTCCCTGGCCACCAAAATCACAAGTCCATTTAAGGTCAGCTTCACTTCTCTTCCCTCTATTTTCTTTACTATTATAATCCATATATTTATTTCTTTCCCTTTTCATCTTCTACCTGCTTGGTTTAATTCCTGATTCTTTGCACCCTTTAATTCCTTACTTTTCACCATCCAATCACCTTGTACGTTTATGGTTCTTGATTCTTATGCTCTCCTTATCATAGATCTGTTTCTTAAATGCATTTCCTGGTTTCGTGATTGTTTAGATCTTGTGCTGTTTTGGGTTTGATTTGGTTGCTTAAATGAAGCTTATTTTCTTCATTTCGGGTTTCAAAAATTTGGGAAAGTAAAGGGTTTTGTGGGTCTTGGATTCTTTTTGTGTGCCCTTATCATCTGCGTTTCTTTCAAATATGTTATTTTTTTAATATAGTCTGGGTTCCTAAAAATTGAGAAAGTGAACGGTTTTGTGTGCATTGGATAGTTTTTATGCTCGTACATTTTGTCATCTGGGTTCTTTAAAATTGGTTTAAATGTTTTCCTGAACATAAAGTTGGTGAGTATCATTTTTTTTTAAATTATGCTACATTCACGTGGCTCCTGAAGTGATTAAGAAGATTCATGCATATTTTTTTCTCTTCCTTTTTTGTGGGTGTTATGCTTTGATTTGATTGCAAATTGGATAGTGTACCACCTCACTGGATTTTGATTCGTGAAATTGAACGAGTACTGGTCAAATTGAAGCATCATCATGCGTCTATAGTTAAAATGAAGTATGATCATGTTTTTCGAGTAGCAGTTGGATTTTTAATATGCCCATACGTAGATATGGGTAGTTTTATGTGTTGTATTTCTGATTTTTTTCCAAGGTTTCGTGTCTGGTTTAATCTGTTATATATTATCAAAATGGCAGGATTGTGGAGATTAAATTGGATGGAGGGAGTTGGGGCTGAGGGTGCCTCTGCGGCATCACCTGTTGCGCAATGGGGACATGATGTTTGGAGGATGTATCAGTATTATCTTGACAAGACCACGCCACATACGGTCTATAGGTGGATTGGGACTTTTGTTGCAATAGCTATCTACTGCTTGCGAGTCTATTATGTTCAAGGATATTACATAATTGCCTATGGGCTTGGAATATACATACTGAACTTGTTAATTGGGTTTTTATCACCTCTGGTTGATCCTGAAATTGATCCTTCAGACGGTCCTTTGCTGCCAACAAAGGGTTCTGATGAATTCAAGCCATTCATTCGCCGACTTCCTGAGTTCAAATTCTGGTAATGAAAGTAATTTTTCCACTTGTGGCATTTAGTCTTGTAATTACTCCAATTCTGTCTGCATGTGTATCAATTCAGTTATTCTGTTGTGTGATTGCTATCATTGTTTTTTATAACCTGATAATTGATTCCTGGTAGTCCTCTAAGACTTTCTTTATATATAGCCCTTCAAGTTTTACTTGGCAAGATATGCTGGTGGTTCTCATAGTTCTTGCAGATTCTAGATCGCTTTAAAAGAATAGGTGGCTGGAAAGCTAAATAGTTTTAGTAGTTTGTTTGTTTAAGATTAGATGATTCAACCACTCCATGCTTTCTCTCAACTATATAGGGCTGCTTTTGGGTATAGGATAAGTAAACAATCCAAGCACATATCTATAATAAACAATACAAGAAAAAGAAATGGGTTCTCCTGCAGTTGAGAAGGGGCGAGATAAGGAAGAGGGGATTAAGGAAATCATCTTCGATACATTTATGCATGCCAGTAATCCTTTTGTTTCTGTCATTATATCCAGGTACTCCTTCACAAAGGCATTCGTCATCGCATTTGTTATGACCTTCTTTTCCATGTTTGATGTTCCTGTCTTTTGGCCTATATTACTCTGTTACTGGGTTGTTCTCTTTTTCCTTACAATGAGGCGCCAAATTGCACATATGATCAAATACAAATATATTCCATTCAACGTTGGAAAACAGGTGAGTTTCAAGTGCTTTAAACCGCCAGTAGCTGTGGCAACTGTAACATTTTTTCTTGTACTAGGACTGCCATTATGTGAGATAACATTCTGGTTTCTTTGATCTTTAACAGAAGTATGGTGGCAAGAAGTCTTCTGCAAGTAGCAGTGGCTCCCGTGGGGACTAAAGCTTGGATGGTTGATAGGCGCCTAGAAAAGGACCAGATGGAAGTTAAAATTTAGACATGAAGATTCATGACAATTGATTTTTTTCTTTTTGAGTAACATGCCTTTATGTTGTGATGGACTAATATGCACCTGCAAACATAAAGTTCAGTTGTGCCTTGACATTTTATGATGGCAGAGTGCTGATGTTGCAGAAGTTAAACTTTATTGTTTATATACAAATTCAGAAGATTCATTGACGTTTCTGAGAATGAATTTCGTCTTATGTATACTGCTTGATGCAGCAGTATTAGTTCCCTCGCTGGTAGTCATGGAAGGTGGCAATTACAGCCATCAGTGTATGCTTCTTTAATACTGGAAGTTATCACAGAAAGACAGTAGTGGATGGTTATGTTGCAAGTTAACCATCAGTTTTAACTTAGTTTAAGCTCTTCAATTTGTTACAGCTCAAGCTGGTACTCAAAACAATGGCGAAACTGTTGTCTATTCTGTGCTTTTTATGTTATGTAAATGGGTTTAGTAAATTCTCTTACGTTGAATTGTTGACATCCACAACATACATCATTTTTCGTTTAGCCATGTTATCCGCAGTCAAATCACCTGGTAACCAAGCAGAGCAATTATGCAAGTTGTAGATGTGGAAAACTGGCCTGCAAGACAAGATCCATCGATGTTTGCTAAAAGTTTGAATTCAGTTTTTCATTCAAGGATTGGGATATGCTGCCCTTTCTCCTGCTGCCTCTTTTTACCCAGGTCCATGCTCATGCACCTGGGAGTCTGTTGCCTACCTGTGAACCCGTTCATCCTCGAGCTCCTTATCATGGTGAGGGTTGAGGCTAGGTTTCTAGCTCGATGTTCATTGGTTCGACTAGCCAGCGTTTTGGTCTCTGCCAGTGAATCGAAGACTCAGGCCAGGTCACTGCCAGCTTTTTTTTTTACTTTTGTTTTGAAAGCGCTTTCTTCAAAAAAACTGGTCTGAAAGACAAGATCCATCAATTTTTGCTACACAGAAAAAAAAACAGAAACCCTCCTTAAACCTCCAGGTTTAAAGGATTTTATTAGGTGAACCAGCCCCACAGCCAGCTTAGTTGACCCAATTTGTAAGAACTAATCAACTAAGTGGTCAAAGAGCTCATGATCATTGATTGTTTGTTTGATCGGGTAAATTACCATCCGAACGCTTTCCCCATCACCACAGGGCGGACCCGTCTCAGTGTCAGATATACCCGTGGATGAAAATAACCTTGTATTAACTTGCTGGGTAATCCACTGGGCCAAGCCCGATCTAATGAAATCTCATTCCTTAACAATCTAACCTATGGGCTTTCGGTCCATTGGGACTATTATATTGTGTAAAAGTTGTATCAACTGCGCCCCTTCTTCTGTGCTCTTAAAATCTAGAAACCCTAGCTAAACCCCCCCTCTTGGAACACCAAACCCTACCAGCAACCATCAGAAGAACAGCAAAATTATTTCTGTTTTTCTTCTTCTTCAAAATCTCTAAGACCCTTAGATCACAATGGGAAAAGTAAAGGGAAAGCATCGTTTGGATAAATTTTACAAATTAGCCAAAGAACACGGCTATCGATCGCGTGCGTCATGGAAACTGATTCAACTAGATACCAAGTTCAGGTTCCTCCATTCCTCACGCGCCGTGCTTGATCTTTGTGCTGCACCCGGCGGGTGGATGCAAGTGGCAGTGCAGCGCGTGCCTGTAGGAAGTCTTGTTTTAGGCATTGATTTGGTTAAAATCGCGCCTTTACGTGGGGCTGTCTCGATAGAGCAGGATATAACCAAGCCCGAGTGTAGAGCTAAGATTAAGAAAATTATGGGAGACAATGGAGTTAGAGCTTTTGATTTGGTTTTACATGACGGGTCGCCTAATATTGGTGGTGCTTGGTCTCAAGAAGCTATGAGTCAAAATTCTCTGGTTATTGATTCTGTTAGATTGGCTACTCAGTTCTTGGCACCTAAAGGAACTTTTGTCACTAAAGTAAGATTTATTTTCTTGGGTTTTGCTGAACTAGAAATTATGTTTGGTTGCTGATACAATTAGTGGGTAAGGGAAGGCTTTTTTGGGTGCAATTTAGAAATTATGTTTATTCTTATTCATTTTGGAAGTAAAAGTAGGGGGCTTTTTGCTATATGCGGGGTTCATTTGATTGCTTTTCGGAAATCAGCAGTTAGCTAAAATAACACATGAGTAATTGAACAAGTATTTTTTTTTGATTGGGGTGGATTTGGTTATCAATGAATAACCATGCATAACATAAAATAAAGCTTATTGAGTTTAATGTCAATTCATATTTATCTCAATTTACTGTGTCCGCATGCTAAGTGCTTATTTGTTGTGTTGTTTTAGGTTTTCAGGTCCCAAGATTATAGTTCTGTCATCTATTGTCTTAATCAGGTGAGTTTCAAATCTCTTTTGAAATCCTTGTTATGTCTCAGTCATATAGTCGGTGTAAGTGATTGTGGTATCTGTTTTTTTTCTTCTTCAGTTATTTGAGAAGGTCGAGGTGGATAAACCAGCAGCAAGTCGTTCAGCATCTGCTGAAATTTTCGTTTTGGGTTTAAGGTACAAGGCTCCTGCTAAGATTGATCCTCGTCTTCTTGATGTAAAGCATTTATTTCAGGGATCTGTTGAGCCCCAACGGAAGGTAATCATCTGCTATACATGCAGAATGAGTTTTCTGTTTTCCCCCCTCTTTGCAGTAATCCCACTTTTCTTCTGTACTTTTACTGGTGTTTTGTTTATACTGTGATGTAGGTGGTGGATGTCCTTAGAGGAACAAAGCAGAAGCGGCATCGTGATGGGTATGGTTTCTCATTAGTTTGTGAATTTCTTCATACAGCCAGATGAATGATAATATGCCAGTTTTTGTTACTCCATGTATTCATTCCACTCAGGATAAGGCATAAATTCTTCATTAATGCTAATGAAGATGAAATATTTAATGCTACATAAGTATCTATTGGTAGTTGTTCTGAACAAACAATATGTATCGGTATAGCTCTACGTAATGGTATGGTTAAAATCAAACTACAGGTATGAAGATGGAGAGTCCATTGTCAGAAAAGTTTCTTCTGCAGCTGATTTTGTTTGGTCTGACAACCCTCTTGAGATCCTTGGTTCTGTTACTTCAATAGCCTTTGATGAAGAGGCTTCTTTACCCTTGCGTGATTCTGCTTTAACCACAGAAGAGGTAATCCTTTCTGTTATTTTTTTTGGCCATCATACCTTGTATTTTCTTCTGTATTTTAACAACTAAACAAACTATCCATCTGACTAGGTTAAACATCTCTGTGATGATCTGCGTGTTTTGGGAAAACAAGACTTCAAGCATCTATTGAAGTAAGATATATGTGCTCTCTCCCTCTTTTTTTTTTTTTTAGTGTTTCAACTCTTTACAATTATTGCAAGTGATCTGTGAAGTTACATAATCTGGAAGTACAAGAGATGAATTTTTCTGCACATCCTATTCTGTTCCTTGAAAAAACTTATGTAATACACCTGTGTATTCATTATCAGCAATTTTCTTTAGAATGGGAGAAAATGTTTTACCTAAATATGTTAAGAGTGGGGCTGGGCCTGAAACAAATCTTATTAGTATTCGGATACCATTTATCAGAAAGGAAAATATGTTAAGCTTGTGTGAATACATACAAAGGCATGTAATTGACGTCTAATAAACAACTCTTTTGGATATTCTGATATTATACTTTCCTCGTAATGCCTTATTATTAATATTCATTGGATAAAATGTGTTTACATCTTTTCTGTTATATAGATGGCGGATGCAAATAAGAAAGGCCCTGTCTTCGTCTCAGAAAGCTAGTCCTTCTATTGAAAAAGAGGGTAAAGATGAAAAGGAGGATGATGAAGATGATCGGTTGCTCAATGAAATGGAGGAGCTGACAAGTGCTATGGAGCGGAAGAAGAAACGAGAAAAGAAACTTCTTTCAAAAAGACGAGCCAAGGTTGATTTTTGATTGTGCATGCTCTTACAATTATTGATATCTATTACTGTAGCTCATGCGTTTCTGCTTCTATATTTGAAAAAATCAGGATAAAGTACGGAAAGCAACTGGTGGAATGCAAATTGATGCAACGGCAGATGGTTACACCGATCTTGAATTGTTCTCTCTTTCTTCCATCAAGGTTCACTTTTAATGCTTTTAACTTTCTTTATATTTTTTGTTTGTCTTTGTTAGTATTATAAGTGAAATCACGTCTGATTTTGCATCAAAATATTGCATTAAGCCAAAGCAATCATTGATGGTTCCTTTCATGATCCTCCTAAATTTCCTTCCAGGTTAGGAACCTTTCTTCAGAATTCCAGATATTATGGCAATATGTGCATATAAGTAAAAAGTTGGTGCCTTTGATCTTGGATGAAGAGTTTGGTCATTTGCTTTGGATTCATAAAAAGTGGTTAATTGAACTGTATTTGGACGATCCCAGTAAAGATTTCTTAGAAAATTGCAAAACCGTGGTTTCTTTTTATTTTTAAAAAAGCAACCACATCATTTTGAAAGGTTGAATACTTGTTTGGGACTACTAGCCTACATTTTAGGTGAAACCAGCTTCTTGTTAACTACATCACAATCTCAACAGTCACAATCAGTCTTAAATTTCTTTTGCTAATTTCCTTCAGGGAAAGAAAGATTTAGTAGCTGTTGATGCTGCTGACTATGATCATGAGAATGGTGGCTTAAGGGATGGTGAAAATGAAGAAACTGATGAGGACACCCAAGAGCATTCTCCCAGCGATGTAGATTCTGAAGAAGAACACAGAAGGTAGTTAGTTCCTAATATATTTGCATTGCTACTAAGATAATTTTGAAGGATGCAAGCTCTAAAATCATTTTGCAATTCAACTTTATGTTTTGATGTTAGATTTGATGAACAAATGGAAGAGATCCTTGATCAGGCTTATGAGAGGTTTGTGATCAAAAGGGAAGGAAGTACAAAGCAGCGGAAACGTGCAAAGCAAGCCTATGCAGAACAACTTTTGGAGGTATAAAGTTCTGTATCGTGTTGATCTAGGTTGCAATGATACATTAATTAATTAATTTTTTCCCCAAGTCTTCAGACAATGACTCTGAAGGGTTAACTTTCCTCAGTAGAATGTGTCCTACATTTTGTGCATTGATGTTCTCTTGTATTCATTGGGTGGGTTATTTTAGTTGTGCATTTGGTGTTTAATGCCACATTCCATGCTATTGCAAAGCTTATCCGTTCTTTTGGCTGTGCAGGGTGATGGTGACAATGATACTGTTCATTCAGATTATGATTCAGATAAAGAAACGGGTGTTCGTGAAGCAAATCCTCTGATGGTACCATTTAATGATGGGGAAGTGCCAACCGAAGAAGAGATCACAAGGAAGTGGTTTGATCAGGACATCTTTGCCAAAGCTGCAGAGGATGGCGACTTGGAAACTGCAGTGGCCAGAAACTTGGAGAAGTTTGAAAGTGAAGATGAAATGCTGGTGGATGGACAGGAGGAAGAAATTGTGACTCTAAAAAAGCCTGCAAAGAAAGCTGCAGGGTCTGATCGTACTCAACCCCCATCTTCTATGGCAGAAAATGATTTTGAGATAGTCCCTGCTCCAGCTATGGATTCTAGTGATTCATCATCAGATGAATCTGAGGATGATGATGTTGACTCAAAGGCTGAGATATTGGCTTGTGCTAAGAAGATGCTGAGAAAAAAGCAAAGGGAGCAGATGCTAGATGATGCCTACAACAAGTACATGTTTGATGATGAGGGCCTGCCTGGCTGGTTTGTGGAGGAAGAAAAGAGACACCGCCAGCCAATTAAGCCAGTTACCAAAGAGGAGATTGCTGCTATGCGAGCACAATTCAAAGAAATAAATGCCCGGCCTGCAAAGAAAGTGGCAGAAGCCAAGGCTCGAAAGAAGAGGGTAGCCACGAGGAAGCTTGAGAAGGTGCGCAAGAAGGCAAATGTTATATCAAAGCAGACGGAAATCTCTGATCGCTCAAAGGGCAAGTTAATTGAGCAACTATATAAGAAGGCTACACCAAAAAGGCCTAAGAAGGAATATGTGGTTGCAAAGAAAGGAGTTACAGTAAAGGTTGGCAAGGGGAAAGTCCTTGTTGATCGGCGGATGAAAAAGGATTCGCGTGGTATGGGAAAGCCAGGAAAAGGTGGTTTGAAGAAGGGTAAGAGTGCAAAGGGCCAGAGAGGTAAAGGGCCTTCAAAGACTTCAGCTAAGGGAAATAAGGGAAAGAAAGGAAAAAAGATGGGCATGCATGAATGAAGGTTTGCATGTGAAAAGATGAAGTTATTGCTCCATGTTCCAGCCTTCTTGCACACATAATTTATTCTGAGTTTTTTTTTTTCTTGGTATCTTCTGATATTAAAACAATGGAACAGTCGAAGACTTGAAGTCTGTCGGGGCTTATAAATTTTGCTGTAATTTTTACAAGAGTTATCAGAATCTTTTGTGCAGCATTGCTAGAAAGAGCAGGATATGTTGCTTTGGTGCTTTTTTCTTTCTGAAATATCCCGCTTCACGGTCGGGGAAGATAAGTTGTCATCTTGCCTTCTAAGAAAGGCCACAGCAAAATGAAAATGCACTCCTACCTTGGTAATTATGAAAAATATGCATTCCTGATAGATGATTTCTGGTTATCAAGAACAAAATCTTGCTTTTCTAATGAAGATTCTAAGGAGGCACACTCAAGTCTTAAAACAGCTGCTAAAATAGCAAAAACAAGACAACCATCAAAACTCTAGGACACTGAAATATGTCCAGGTAGCATGATGCAGCTAGGTTTGGATTAGCTAGGTAGTATAATACTTGCCCTCAAAATTAATGCCATTCTGGATGGCATGTAGCATAATACATAACATCGATCTCAAGAGGTTCCCAAGAGGTCTAGTTCACAGCTATCATGATCAATAATATAACTAGTGCAAGGATTACAGCCATCTGTTTTCTTCCTCGCCATGAAGGCCAATATGACATCTACATTATTATTTATCAAGGTAAAAGCTGCTCAATGCAGGAGACTTAGACAAACTGATCAAGGTATTCATCGACGGTAGTGTATTTGACATCAGGGTAAAGCTCAGAAGCCTCTACACCAAATGATGGTTCAATCTTAAAGTTGGTGTGATCTCCCTTCACGAAGACACAGTGAAAAAGTGCTAATTCCACACTGTCTGGAAATGGAGCTTCTGCAAAACCACAAAGAACGAACAGAAACGATGTAAAACTTGACAAACTTGGCCTGGTTACAACTTTAAACTGCTCAAACTCAGAAAAATACTGTCAAAACATTGTTTGGATCAATTACCAGCAAGTCATCACAAAACAGTTGTTCTAATAATTTTTGCATAAACATGACATCCTAGCTGATAGGTCAAATTGATGCTTGTGAAATGCGGAGATTTCCTTGTTGATGTTACGATTTGTTGGATATAAAGCTAATGGAATGATATTCCTACCTTGAATATTCTTCAAAAGTTGCTCCTCGGGAATGTAAATCCTTTCAAGGGTTTTCCCAATCTTCTTCTCCCACAAAGACACAAGATCGTTGAATGAGATGGTGTTGGCTGGGGGTCTAATGTAGAGGATTTTGTTCAAGGCTCGTGGATCATCCACCGCTCTGATAGTGTAGGTGCCAATGTCATTTTCCACGTTAAACACCGCTGTACATCAAATGGAAAAATTGTAAATATCTTTCTACAATTAAGCAGAGCACCTAGTACCTACCTTTGTTTAAAACAGTTACATAGGTTTTTATTATCTTAGCAGATAGAAACTGACAAGTCTTGCCATAACCCCAGATCATCTGCCAAATTACATTTGCAGACCAGCGAAGTAACTAGAATTTTGTCTGTAATTGTTTGGACTAGTTCTAACTAGATGAAATGTTTGAAAAATAAGGATTGGTGAACATAGCACAGCACCACCATTGGTCTAATATGTTAGCATATAACCATACAAAAGATATCGAGAATTTTAGTCCATCACAAACGATTCTCAGTAGAATTTGCTATATTACCTTTAGGATTTCCATCACCCCAGATGACAACTTTATCTCTTGGAGCTGCTGCAACTCCAATCTGATTCAAAGTTGGAAGGAAATAACCAGCAAAAAAATTATTTGACACAATGGTGTATGGAATTCCTTCAGCCTCAAGAACTCTGCGTAGCTTAACCTTGTGAGCATATGCTGATTTTACTGGTTCAACAGCATGAACCCTATCAACATCATTTCCGAATTCGGACGGGAAAAACCTCTGTGATAAAACAAAGAGTTCTCATTACCATTACATTGTGTTCATAACATCATTAACTTTTTTTTTCTGCGTTTTCTAGAAGACCCAAAACCTGGTCCAGCATGAGACAAGAAGAATGACAGCATGTTAATTAAGGAAGTCCTACACCAACCTTAACATTTCCAGCTTCTTTAATGGCAGTAATAATCCTGTCTTGGTTACCTAATTGAGAGTGACCAACCGCAGAGATCACCACATCCACTTGCTTTATCGCCTTCACCAAACTCTCATGATCAAACAAATCCCCCTACAAAAAACAAATCAAGAAAAAATAAAAAAAATTATAAAGAAACAGCCATCGCTTACAACACGACTTTTCGCATTTCAAAGAAGAAAATGACTTACAGTGAGAAAATTAACACCAAGATTCTTGAAGTTGTTAATGACATTAGATTTGGCAGGGCTAGAAAGACTGGACTTTCTAACAAGAGCAAAAGTAGGGTGGCCTGCCTTGGCACTTGCTTCCACTATGAATTTTCCAATGTATCCTGTTCCCCCGATGAACAAAATCTTACTTTTCGCAGCCATTCCTTAAACTTTCTGGGTAGAGAAAAAAATATTGGTTTTAGAATAATCAGAAGATTGTTTGAGATTGAGACAAGTTAAAGGACGAAAAATATATGTTTGAGAAATTACAGGTGTACTCTTTTGACCATGAGGGGATTGTCACATGTTCCCATGATACTGGTCCTTTTTCTATGATCGAGGGGGTGTTAGTTTTGTCATTTGAGGTTTTTCTATGGGGTTTCTTAGTGCCATTAGTTTTAATAATACATTATCCCCCCTATTCGTAGGGCGAAAAGCAATGACTTCATAGCTACTTTTTTATTATTATTAATATGAATTTTTTAATTAATTTATAAATATTTTAATTAATTTCATGAATTTTGAAATAAATATTCATGTAAATTTTTAATTGTTATTATATTAACAACTATAAATCTTTAATATAAATTTTTTTAATTTCAAACTCTACGATTAACCATGTACTAGGTGGTTAATTCATAGTTGTTCTTGTTTGACCAGGGGAAGGATCAAAAGAAAAGGCAAAGACTGCAATTACTATTTTTTTTTCTCGTGGACCATGCCTATATTTTTTTAAGCCACTAGAGAAATTGGTAGAGTAAACACTTCCAAAAGAAACTATTATTTGTTAACATCAAGAGAATCTATTAGATAAAGTAGACAGACTGTGGATAGTTGCCCACCAGCACGTGAGCTGATATGGTGGATTCCTTTCATGATCAAGGAAACAAATTATTATATCTCTACATACAATCTTGTTACGTTGACCCCTTTTGAAGAATTGATTCCACTGCATGTTTGCTATCTCCTCTTACAGATGCTGAGCATATGAAAATCATCTGCATGTTTTCCGGATATGGAGTTTCTGCTGAGATGAAGAACAGTTTTTGGCATCATTCTAGATGGAAGTAAATCGATTATTGAACCAGAAAGCTAGCGATTGGGATGCTGAATTCTGGTGGGCTGTGATGTTTCGGTAGAAAAGAAAAATTTCAAGCTACCCCGATAAGTATGGCTGTGGTAATCCTAGTTGCATTCTGTTTTGAAAGAAAGGAAATCCAGGATTCACAATGCTGCAGGAGGTAAATGGAAGTAATATCCTGAAAATGCTATTTGGAATGTGCAGGAATAGGAGGATCAAAACTGCTTAGGAAATCTTTGTGATTAGTTGTAGTTGAAAGTCTCAGTTTTCAGCTGCTCCAGCGAAGTTCTTTGTTATGGAAATTGTCGTGAAGTGTTTGAGTTTCTAGAATAAAAAGTGGTGGGTGAAACACTGAATTGGTTGGTGGCCATTTAATGTTGAATGGAGAGTTTGGTCTTTGATTAACAAAAGAAAAAAACCGAGGAGGAGAAGGTTTTGGTAGGCGAAGACTTCAAAATGTTGAAGTTCAAGCAGCCCTTCAATTGGCCAGTTGTTAGACTGTTCCTAGCGAAAATGACTGATCACTTTTGGTATAAATGACCGCAGAGTTATATGTTGCTCTGATCCCAACTTTCTTTCCCACCTAGGAGATTTATCCAGCACTAATTTTAAGTTGGATTTGGCCATGCGTGCACCATATTAGCTATCTTCGGTACTATGATCTTCTCAAGATTCTTACTCTCCTAAATCTAAACCAACTCATTATTTGGGCAAACATTTCCTGCAAGACTTAAAATGCAAGAACTTGTAAAGTACCTGGATCAGTGGCGTTTATCGTCAAGGCAGCTACATTTTGCTCCACAAAAATATCCGCAGAAAAACCTAAAGAGAGAGCAGCACCAATACAAGTGCAAGAATTATAGCCAACTTTTCTCCCATACTATAAGGCCCAACATGACATCTGCAATATTGTCTATATGGTGATGCCGCTTAATGCAGACAAATCAGACAAACTGGTTAAGGTATTCATCCACGGTAAGTTACGCCAAATGGACGGAGATGATTTTGAGGCACGCTCGAGTTATACAAAGAGCACAAATCTGAACCATTCGTGACCCATAAGCAACTGTAGCTCAGGAATATAACCCTAAACCCATTATCTTGTTAAAATTAAGGAATATAACCCACTAGCTAAATATGACCCGAACTTTCCTTTAGGCCGTGGATGGTATATGAACGAATTCGGGCTACCCATGGCCCACAAGCACCTTCGGACAAAGTATAGCTCACTGCCGCAGATTACTTCACCGCAAGAGCTCTTAGCACAACATCTCATAAACTAAAGCAACCGCTATCATTTTAATCAATGAGCAGTGAATAATTCGTCACACAGTGATTGCTACCGATATTTTTGCTCTCTGTATGCTAAACTCAATGAACAGTGAATAATTCGTCACACAGCATTCCTAAAAGGCAGGTGATGATAAGCTCAACGGTATATCACTCGGCAGGGGATGATGGAGGGCTGAGACTCGCGGTGCTGTGTTAGTCCCCATGAGGGTGGATCTTAGCAATGTTCCTGTATTATTGAGTGTTTGAAGAAGGGTCATCGAATTCTCAAATTCCTGCAATCCTATATTTGCTTGAACTTGTAACCCTTCCAAGCAAGGAAAAGCAAGAAGAAGGCACAAATATTCTGGAACAGCACTTCATCTCTACGATTAAATGTGTAGAGGGGCATACTAAAAGGAAGTGAAACATGAAAGTTTCCATGACAGATTAACACTCCTCCAATAGCCGAAACATGGCTTCAATTTTGTGCAACTTAATAGGCGAAAGGATGCCATTATTTAGAGAAACTTGATACATACATAACTGGGATCTAAACATAGTCTCCAAGATGTGTAGTTCACATATATCTTGATCAATACTTAAGTGTAAAAGCATTACAAGCAACTAAATTCTCTTATGCAGTACTGCGAAGCACAAAATGGGTCCTGCTAGATTATTTATTAACGCAACGCTGACTGGTGTAGAAAACTCAGACAAACTTATTCAGGTATTCATCCACAGTAGTATATTTGACATCAGGGTAAAGCTCCGAAGCCTCTACACCAAATGATGGTTCAATCTCGAAGTTGGTGTGATCTCCCTTCACGAAAACCGAGTGCCCGATTGACAAAATCACGTTGACGGGAACCGGAGCTTCTGCAAACAGAGAGGCAAGCAGTGTCAAACTCGCTAACTTTGCCATGCTAACTCTAAACAATTCAACCTCAGATCTGCTAACAATTATTTAAACTTTTTCGAGGGAAGAGATTTTTCTCGAAAATTTTTCTTAGACCATGAATTGAAGAGATCTATATAGATGTTTATAAATTGAAGAGATTTTCCTCTGTCAGCGTTAAGGTTGTTTGCATGAAAGCTAATGAAATGATATTCTTACCTTGGATATTTTTGAGAAGTTGCTCCTCTGGAACGTAGATCCTTTCAAGGGTTTTCCCAATCTTCTTCTCCCACAAGGACACAAGATCATTGAATGAGATGGTGTTGGCTGGGGGTCTAATGTAGAGAATTTTCTTCAAGGTTCTTGGATCATCCACTGCTTTGATTGTATAGGTGGCAATGTCATCTTCTTTGTTGAAAACAGCTGTAGATCAAAACATGAGATTAATGCATCTCATCAAGCAACATCCTATTTGCCCATGCTCGAATATTGGAGTCCTTGCCACATAGAGCTCCTAACTAGTTTGCCTAAAACAGTTGCATGGTTTTCAAAGTTCTAGGAGATAAAAGATTGATAATGCTTGTGATAAAATTCAGATCATCCAAAATCCATGATGGGTCTGCTTAAATAAACAGGATTCTGATCCTACTTAAACATGTGCAGTAGTTCTAAACTTCTCCATTTGAATAGCAATTAAATACACAAAAAATATTAAGAATCTAATCTATCACAGGAAATTTTCAGCAGAATTTGTGAAACATTACCTTTAGGATTTCCATTACCCAAGATGACAACTTTATCTCTTGGAGGAGCTTCGGCTCCAGGCTGGTTCAAAGAAGGAAGGAAATAGCCAGAAAAAAAATTAGAAGATACATATGTGTACGGAATCCCTTCAGACTCAATAGCTCTTCTTATGCTAGCCTTCGTTGCAAACGCTGATTTTGCTGGTTCAACAGCATTCACTCTATCCACATCATTTCCAAACTCTGATGGGAAAAATCTCTGCAACAAAACAAACAATTTGCATTAACAAGCGTATGATTGCTAAAATCAGTAATTCTCAAATCCCAATCCATTCAAGAAAACTAGCATGTCATTGAGATACAGCACATGATCACTCGAACAAAGTTAGCTACATGTATACCTTAACATTTCCAGCTTCTTTGATAGCAGTAATGATCTTGCCTTGCTCAACTAACTGAGCATGGCCAACTGTAGAGATAACAACATCCACTTGCTTTATAGCCTTCACCAAACTTTCATGATCAAACAAATCTCCCTTCAAACAAAAAACACAAAAGCAAATAGAAAGTAATATTAAACCTTCTCCATTCACATCCTTTTTTAAGCAAACAACATGTACGAGGAGCAAAACAGTTTAACTGTAGCTGATGCAATGAACCCTGTTATTATAGCTATCTAAGGTAATAACTAACAGATCAAGACAACATTAGTAGTTAATTTGCTCCAGTGTCTAAAAAATCTGTCATTCACAACATGGACTTTTCTAAGATTTATCTCCAGTGCACATAAATTTTCTTATGCCACTGCCTGCACATGAATCAGCGGTCCAGCAACTAGTTAAAAAATGGGATGATTAACAGTTGGCATATGCCCTAAATCCACGCTAAGAAAACCCTTGTGCCATTTTTGTTTTCACATTTTTAAACCCATAAAAAAGGGAAAAGAAAAGGACTTACAATGAGGAAATTGACCCCAAGATTCTTGAAGTTATGAATGACATCGGATTTAGCAGGATTCGAGAGAGTGGACTCCCTAACAAGAACAAAAGTAGGATGGCCTGCCTTAGCACTAGCTTCCACTATGAATTTTCCTATGTATCCTGTTCCTCCAATGAACAGAATCTTACTTGCCATTGCTTAAACTTTCCGTCTAGAGAATAAACAAAAATGTTTGACTTCTAAGGTAGAAAATAAGAATCCAGATTTGTGAAGGAGATGGAGTCACTCGATCACAATTTATAGTGAGAAAATGCATGTGAAATAACAGAAATACACTTTCCATTGGTGAGGAGATTGTGATGTACGCATGATGGTGTTTCTGTATGTGCGCAAGGAATCCGTCTAGGTTTGTTTTGTACTTGATGGGCAATTGTGGGGATTTCTAGAAAATTCTCTCATTAAATGGTTTTTTTAAATATTTTTAATTAAAAAATATATTAAGATATAGTTTTTTATTTTAAAAAAATTAGTTTTGATTCTAATAAATTTGAAAATATAAAAAAATAATTAAAAAATTATTCTTTTTTATAAAACCTTTTAAAACATACTCAAACAACACATACTAAGACGATATTTATTTTTTATTTAAAAATACATTAAAATAAATTTATTTTTATTTTATAATTTAATTTAACATTATTTATATTAAAATAAAATAATTTAATTTTTCTTAAAAAAATACTCATAACAAAAAAAAAATTATCTTTTAAACACAAAAAGATTTT
The DNA here is from genome assembly GCA_015731905.1 of Salix dunnii. Lineage (NCBI taxonomy): Eukaryota > Viridiplantae > Streptophyta > Magnoliopsida > Malpighiales > Salicaceae > Salix > Salix dunnii. The sequence goes on along the minus strand of CM027667.1, from coordinate 8,026,609 downwards.
AATCTTTATTTCTTAAGCTAAAAATCTTTCATTGTTGGTTATGAAATTGTGGCTGCTAAGTTATGGGTGTATTTGGTCTGTATATAGGTCCAGGTTCATCACGTGAAATGTACCTAACTTTTTTATGGGAAGAATTATCTTTCCTTTACATAAGAAAATGTTAATTAAGAAATTACCTTGCATATATTTTCAGTAAATATGAAATTATTAAAGTGTTTTTTATTTAAAAATATTTTTAAAAAAATTGATATAAGCAAATTATTAACAATTTCAATTTAAAATATATTTTAAAAAATATATATTTTTTTAAAATACAGTATTAAATATATATTTAATATCATCATCGATATCCAAGGATTTCATGGCGACGAACTTGCCTTGTAAAAGAATTTTTCTTCTTCTCGTGTTCACCAAGACATTTAAGTTTAAACATGAGCTTTAAGGTTTTAAGAAGGTTGGAAGGAGCAGTTATCATGACTGCCTTGTATTGTTTTTCGGTTGGGGATTCGGTAGTTGATGATTTTTTATTTTATTTTGTAGATGAGTGAGATAATATTTAATATGGAATATGAATATATTAGTCGGATGATGAGTACAACTAATTGTTTGTTGAATAATTATATACATTGCTTTATTTTTCAAGTAATTATTTATTCTGAAAATCATTTTCATATTTTGTTAAATTAAATTATATTCAACATGTCACTCGTTTGCTTTGATAATTATACAGATATTTATTACGTCTTGATATAACGATATTCATTAAAAAAAAATATATTAATGGAAAATAATTAGTCTCATTACACATAGTAAGGTATATATCTAACTAGTAAGGGCAAGTCAAATGATAAAAGCTATTTTAGAGAGCCAAATATATAAAATGGCTCTTTGAATAGTATATATATGGATTTTTTGTTGATGTGTACTCCAATGGTAAAAGCCATTTTGGAGAGTCATTTATTTTTATATTATTTTACATGTAATATAATTATTTTATATGTAGTTTAATTATATAATTAATTATACAATTAATAAGAGTAAGTTATACAATTAAATAATTACTTTTAATAAATCCTCCAACAATATAATTATTAAGAATAATCATCTTTATTTTATTTCATTAAAGTTTATCATGTATCATTTTAATTTTTATGATATTTTTAATCAATGTTATTTATTATCGCTGAGTGTGAGAAGAACTTTAAAAAACAAATTGAATTGAAATTAATTTTATAATATGATAAAATATATTTAAAACTAATTAAAAATAATTAATTTTTTTACAATTAGTATAAATAATTCATGTAATTAAATAATTGCTTTTAAAAAATTCACATTATAATTATTAATTATTTAATTATATTTAAATAAAAAATTAAATTTAAAATAAAAATAAAAATACTAATATAAATAACATACCAGCTCTTGCTCTTGTCTCTCTCTCAAATGAAATAAAAAATTAATTTATAATTTATAGCTTTTGATACAAAGAAGGCTAGAAATAACTCTTAAAACACAGAGCAGCCATTTTAAAAGTTAAAATGGCTGCTCCGTTGGAGTTAATTTTTTTTAATAAAAATAGCTAAAGGACAGAATTTTAGCTTTTGCCTCTTCAGATTATCTACGGTTGGACTTGCCCTAAGAGCAACTCTAATGACAAAAACTATTTTGGAGAGCCAACTATCTAAAATAACTTTTTAAATAATATATATATATATATATATGGTTTTTTTATTGATATATACTTTAATGGTAAAAGTCATTTTAGAAAATTATTTTTTTATATTATATTTTAAATACAATATAATTATTTTGTATAAAGTTTAATTATGCAATTAATTATATAATTAATAGGAGTAAATTATATAATTAAATAGCTACTTTTAAACAATCTCCCAACAATATAATTATTATTTTTAATTATATTTAAATTAAAAATTAAAACCCCTGCAACGATTTAAATTTAAAATTTTAAAAAATTTCATCAAAATTTCATTTGTTATCGACTTTTGAACAATAATTATAAAGCATGTGGCATATTAGGTTCCAATAAGACAAAAAAAAAAGTATGGTTTTTTAGTTCCAAGTTGCTATAAATAACAACTTATACAGAGAAAATTTTTTAGCTATTCAAATAGTCTCCCTATTTGAGTGGAAAAAATTGCTAAAAAATAATATATATATTTTTTTTTATTTTCACCTCTCTCTATAGCACTCCCATTGGAGATGCTCTAAGAGAAGCATTAATTTGTAAGAACTGATTATCTCATAGTTATCGAGAGATCATTAACCTTATTTGTTATTAAAATCATATTTAGTTTTTTTTATATTTATTTTTATTTTTAGCTAGTATGTTTTGTTTGTTTTCATGAGACTTTTTTTTATAATTTTATTTCGATATCTCAAAGTGTTTCATTATTACACTCGTTTACTATTTTGATATTATAATAATTATTATTAAATATTATTATTGGTTTTATTATTTGTGCAATAATACTACTTTTTTTTTTTTTATGAAATATTGTGAGATTTTATATACTTGTTTTATAAAATGTAAGTTACGAGGCTCCAACGTTGTTGGTCACCGACTTGGGATTCAAGGCGTGAGAAGAGGCTTACCGATCCAAGGTCAGATCCAGGTCACGTTGATTTTTAAATTGTTTAGGAAATTGACCAATCCACAATTTGATTAAAAAATAAATAAATAAATAAATTTAAAATAATTGTTTTTGAAAACACCGCCAGGAAAATAAACATGCGATTAAGTCATCTATACCAAGTGATCGAAATGGATCATTAGATTATCGTTCAGCGACCCAGAACGTTTCAGAAATCTTTTATAGAAATTGTTGAGCTCTGGAAAAGTATCTAAGTCCATTAGAAATGAAAAATAAATCTCGACGCTTCGTTGGATCCATGCACAATGGGCTTAAGCTAGGAAACCTGAGCCCACGGGTTGTTGGGGTGCTAGCCCAACACCAACTGGGCGTGCACCCTGCATGACACCCAAGCTTCCTATGAGGTGGGCTTGGGCTACTATGCCCACGACCCTGTGTTATGGGGTGTTTTTTGAGGATTTTTATGTCTATTTTGAAGGGGGTTTTCTGGGTTAATTTAATGGGCAGGATACTTAGTTTCATTTTTTTTTTGTCTTAAATAGTTTTTAAATTTATAATTATAAACCTGAGATTTGAAGTCGAATATTCATTCATTTATTTATTTTGCTGTGTTGCCGCAGCTTTGTCGCCGGCCCATGAATAAACATTGCTAGTTCGACTTGAATTTTAAGTCTACGGGACAAGAATTTTTTACAGGAGGCTGGAGATCAAGGAGTCCAGTAATGAAGTTGGCCCAACTTAGACTGGTCTACCCAAATCACTGTAGTTTTTCTAGGCAAGGGAGAGGGAGATCAATGTCTTTGTCATAGTGTGAACATGATGGTTGACTAGTCAACAAAACCCCTAGCACTAGCGGGGCAATATCTCGGAAGATGCAATTCTTATGGTTGGTTGGCTAGCTTGATGAAGAGATTTTTTAGCAATTCCTCATGGAACTAGTTGCTGGGCTAAAATGGCTAAGTAGCTGTATCCTCCCACCTCTATTAATAACTTTCTCATGCTCAACTGCTGGCTCAAGATCAAAATCTCTTCATAGCTGATCATTTTGGCTGCTGTGAAGATGCATAATGTCTACCATGAAGCTAGCTAACTGATCAGTTGCTGACTGGACTGCCAATTATGCTCTTCATTTGGCTGCAGCCGGTAGGCAAATCTGGAACAACAGCCACACCTGAGTGCTGACACCTGTGTTTGTCATGGTCTACTTAATTTTGGGTGATATAAGAGGGCAGGCAGCGGTGTCTTTTCTCCAAGGATGTTTCCTGGCTGGTCTATCTTTGCATCTTTCCATGTCTGATCTCTTTTAGTATCACAAAATCAATTACATGCACAAGAATGCTATTATTGTCCGATCGAAATCTCAAATGAAAAAGAAGCACTCTGACTTGCGAGTGATAATTTAATGACTTTTTGTTGAGAAATCGCTCAGCATTTCTGATTAAATAGCAGCAATGAGCAGTTGGCATGTTAAGAAAGACAACGTTCTTATGAGCTAGCTTTTCTTCTGCAAGCATCAAGCGTTGATGCAAGGCAACATTACCTGTTACCATACCCCAAAAGCCTGGCTAGCTGGACATGCATCATATTTGTTGATCGAGGTGCGTACATGCCGAGATGATCATGCACATGGAAAACGATTTCTTTTATTAGTGCAGCAAAAATAACCAGAGAGCGCATGGTGATTTGCAGGGAGCATTAGCAGCTAGCATGAAAGGGAAAATCAGAGTGAAGTAACAAGTTACAAGATTAGAAGGACGCAGAAGAATAACCAAAGACCCCTCCTGAAGAAAAGAGACATCCTCAAGTCAAGCAAAAAAGGCAAGAGGTGAGATCCCACGAAATTCATAGCATGGAAGTCAACTACACTAATTAGGCCAGGCAAACAATGTTTGAATGTGTCCATATGTACTTAAATAAAGGTGCTCAACAGCTAGCATGGTTTTATTTTCTTGTTACATGAATGATGAATGCAGCCCATACTTTAAACCAATGCACGTAGGAAATTGGAAATGACAAGTCTATGTACTGCTGTAAAGAGAATCTGATATCAACAATTTAGCTAGATTTTGACCGCCCACAATCTATCTGTCTATATATATATAGAGAGAGAGAGGGGCCTGATTAGCCTAGCTAAATGGAGGTGGATTTTCTGACCAAACGAATTTGTAGGAATTAGTGTGGAACAGCCCAGCATTCATCTTTCTTTCCTGTCTTAAATTAGCTTCTTAGCCATGTCACATCCTAGCACTGAGCTTAGTCTTGGCCTCTGCAATCCTACCAGGGCTTCAATTTCGAACACAAGGTACGTATGTCTTAACACACACTTAGTAGCTGCTTGTGTTTTTGCTAGCCAGCTATAAACCTCCGTCAATAATCTTCCTCGTTGCATCTTTGTTTGAACCCCCTATCTTTTCATCTAGAGTGTTCTCTCCTTTCCAGATATGGCAAGAAGAATCAAATTACAATAATACATGGTCTCTCTTTCCTTCAATTTTCTCAAACAGCTTTTTCTTCAAATTCAATAGACATAATATCAATTCAATGTATACTTGCTGCAGGTTCGTAGGTACTCTTCCTGTAGTTAACAAGAACAAATGCATACGATCCTCTTTATTCCTCAAGGCTTGCTTGGATGGCAATTCAATGTGCAGAAAATTAGATCTCGTGGCACATGATGGCTACAATTCTTTGATTACAGCTCTTGGCCATATGTTTAATGTCACTATTCTAAGTAAGTGTGTATATATATATATATATGTATACGTGTATAATTTCTTAAATAACTTGAAAACTGAATTAAATTGCAGTTTTATACACAGATATCTTTGTTAAACTTAATTATGACCCTTTGGAAGCAGACCCTGAAGCTGTTTGTATTCATGCTCAAAGGCACCATCATGTCTTGACTTATATAGACAGGGAAGGAGATTGGATGATGGCAGGAGATGTCCCATGGGAGTAAGCATTTAAATAATCCAAGCTAATACTTTCTGTTCTGAAATATATTCTTTCTTTTTTTCTTAATTTGTTCTTACACATCATTTTGATTTTTTTAAGATCACTTAACGTTGCTCCATTGAAATTGATTTTAAATGTTGATATACAGGATGTTCTTGGCCTTGGTGAAGAAATTGATGATTACAAGAACATCTAATGTATTTCTGGACTGCTCGATTCAAATCCAAGATAGCGCCAGTTCTTAACTGATACAGGAAGTTTCAAATGGTGTCGCTGAAGCACGAGGTGATATTTTTCCCCCTTAAGTCTTTACATTGAACAATCCAAGTGTAATTTTTGTCAAAATAGTAATGAATATGAATTGAATGATCACCCTTGTTGAGTGTCTTATTCATTAAATAGAATGTAAATGGATTTACATGCCCAGGCTACAAAATCAGGGAAGTATAAGAATTCTATTAAAACACTACAGCTCTAATTAATTTCCTAATTAATATATAATCACATCTTTATAATCACATCCCTTTACAATTTTAGGCTCAAAACAGATTTTGTTAGCCAATTCTGCTAGCCTTTGCAGAACAAGAACAGGCATTTTATGTTGCAGGCCAAAAGCTTTTGCATTGACTAAGTCCCAATTTTCCTACTCTGTCAACTGTTGCACCCTTGTCAACTTGGCGTGCTAAAGAATGTTAAAATTCAGCTTGACTTGAATGATTCGTTAAGTCTGCAGACTGCTGAGTTTTGCTTTCAGCAACAACGGACTTGTCAGCACAATAAAAAAAATTCACGCCCTTAATTTCACAAAGCAAAGTACAATCGTCTTATCCATATCAATTGAGCTCATAAGCGAACAATGAATCAGACATACCTGCACGTTTGAATGACTACTCAAAATATTTTTGTACATATCACTCTAAGGTCTGAGCAATTAATGCAGTAGTGGAAATTGTGAATCATCCTTCAGATTTACCTTATATTTCAATTATGCAAAATATTCTTATTAATACTCCAATCTGTTTCAAATGAAATACATGCTGTGTATGCCGAGATCAATAAGGGATATAGCATTTTAAAAAACAATCATTCAGAAATACTTGCTTGTTCCAACAAGGTCTCCAAAAACTCGCTGATTGTAGCATATTTCACATTTGGAAATAGTTGTGTCCCATCTGCTCCACTGTGAGAATCAATGTCAAAGTATGTGTGATCTCCTTTTACAAATGCAGAGTATATGAAAATCATCTGCATGTTGTCTGGATACGGAGTCTCTGAAATGAGACAAGATCACATACTTTTATATCATCTTAATTTAAAGCAAGGCAAACCAAATGAACCAGACATGGATAAAAGCTGAGGAACATAAAGAGAAAGTAAGGCAACAAGAACATTCTATTCCCTTCATCCAGAAACGAACTAGAAATTTTCTACTTGTTAAACTGGGGGCCAGTCCTATGTGCGTCCACCAAAATTATATTAACATCCCAGCACAATTTCAAGTGCAGGAAAATTTTCCAGCCCAGGGAGATTGAAATTTGAATAAATATCTGAAAAGAACATATGGATTTGATTGTTTCAATAATTTCTGTTCAGGTAACAAGAATGGTTCTTATCAAATCTAAGTTTTACGGAATTTAAAATCAAATTAAAAGTTATTAGACATCTAAATAGAAGCCCCAGGTATAATTAATGTAATCAACTAACATACCTTTGATTTTTATAAGCAGCTCATCTTCTGATACATAAATCTTCTCAAGCTTCTTCCTGATCTTACTCTCCCAAAACTCAACCAGCTCGTTCATCGAGCAAACATTTCCTGGAGGCCTCAGATATAGCACCTTGTTCAATGTACGTGGGTCATCCATTGAACATATTGTGAAGGCAGCGACATCCTGTTCCTTCACAAAGACAGCTGCAGACAAACCACGAGAAAAGAGCTGCAAGTTACCACAATTCCGGCTTCCTATTTGGCTAAATGAAACATATACAAATAAGTAAGGATCTTGGCCAGCAGACCTTTAACATTCCCATCTCCAAACACTCTGATCTTGTCCCTGGGTGGAGTCTTTAACCCTGGTTGAACTAAAGATGGAAGTAAATAGCTCATCAAAAAATTGCAGGAGATGTAAGTATAAGGAATGCCTTCAGCTTCAACAAGACGCCGAATCTCAGCTTTCCGCAAGTAGAAGTTGTAGTCCATGTCAGATATTTGAATTCTATCTGGATCGGCTCCAAATTCAGAAGGGATAAATCTCTGCAATGACTAACACATTTGTCTATCTATTTGAACAAAAGAATCAAATTTTGACAATGGTTCATGCATTTCTTTGTCTTTCGGTCCACACATATATGCACACATCCTTCTTCTCAGCATGCTTATCATTTTGTATACCAGGGTGCTAAAATACATTAGCCCTATTTAAATTCTTAAGGAATCTTAGTCACATTTGCTTCATAATTCCAGTATTTTGCCACATGGTGAACTGTACCTGCGAGCTTGACAATCACCTTAGTCCAATCAAAAGGAACAATTTAGGAAACAAGAGCTATTCCAGTTTAGACTGAAAACAGAAGGCAGGTGAGGAAATGTACAAGTTCACAGTTACACCTTTACCTGCCTTTCTCCCCCAATAACCCAAATACGAAAAATATAGCTTTTGCACATTCAACCCACGGGCAAAAATTTGACGAACCTTAATGCTTCTAGAAATATCATCAATATCATATAATTGTTCAAAAATTTCTCACAAACAATCAACATCTTCGCACAAGTTCCCAACTTAAGCTTTTGCCACTAAATCTTCACCCCACTAAGGGAGCGATGTCCTTGTTTTTATATAGCCATAACTAATGAAAGTTGATCCACGGAAGTTTTCCTCGAAGGAAAATGAAAAAATTATCAGTATTCAGTATTAGCATCTTATTCTGCAAATTCTGTCCACGGGTGAAAAAAATCAAAAGTTTCCCTATCCTTTCACATGAAATTTATTACTACTACGGGAATGTGATCTACCTTTTAAATTAACATTCCAAGGTCTCCAGTTTCCTTTTCCAATGCACCATTAGTACAGTCAAACGACAATTGAAGGGAACTAAAATGGAACAAAACCAATAAAAACCCATCTAAACAGAAACAAATAGAAGTGAAAAAAACACAACCTTGATGCACCCAGCTTCTTTTATAACTCTAATAAGAACCATCTGCTCAAGAACAAGTTTTGATGGAATTGAACATATCACCACTTCTACTTGCTTCACTGCCTCCAGAAGACTCTTTTCATCCTCCAATGACCCCTAGAGAAAGTCCCAAACAAAAATTCAAAAACAGCCCAATAAAGAAAAAAAGAAAGAAAAAGTCCTTACACCAACAGGACAAAACAAGAAGAAAAACGAACCTTTATGAGTGTGGCACCACAATTGGACAAAGAATGAAGCTTTTGTACTTTAACAGGGTCCTTGAAAGCAGAGTCTCTAACGAGAACAAAAGTGGGGTGTGAGAATTTCAGGCTAAATTCTGCTAAATGGTATCCTAAATTTCCTGTTGCTCCTATTATTAGTACTCTGCTCTTCTTCTCATCCATGCTTTTCTTTCCTTTCAAAATTAGTGGCTGTGTCGTTTCAGTTTTTAGATCTTGAAACTGGCGCTTTGAGTTCACATGAAATTCGAGTTCCTGCAAGTTGGGAGTGGCGTTTTGAGCTCAACGCGTTGTCGTTTTTCAATCGCTAGGAAGTCAATAGACCAGCGGGCATTTTAATGTAGGGTCAATGGTGCTGCTTGGTCGCTCTGTTTTCAATCTGGTCCTTAATTTGTTCTTCTACCATTTGTTTCCCGTTTATCATCCTCGTCTTCCTTAACAACAACCCATGAAGAACACCATGCCAATACAAAATAGAAAGTAATAATGGGATGACTCTATACAAAACAATAATTCAACTCCATAATTTTTGCATTGTCAACAACAAGATTAATACAAATATAGAAGAGATTATAAGTGCTACAACAATCTTGAATTTACAGCATAGCAATTAAATATTTATATGGAATAAAAACAGAATTGTATCCGTCAATGGCTATAAAATATTTTAATTAAATATACTCTTGTCTATAACTATATATACTATTATTTGACTCACATAAAAATAAAAATAAAAATATATCACTACAACTATTATTTCACTCGCATAAAAATAGAATCTAACATAGCAATTGAGTTTATTTTTACGAGAGTAGCACCACAATATCTTAGGAATATTGTATAGACTAGTAAGGGAAAAAAAGAAAGATAGAAAAACTTAAATATTTAGATGAGATTCTCGAATATGATTTATATTATTTTATAACACATCTTTTTAAATTAAAATCTTTAAGCTTGAAACTTGCACATGCTCACTTTATCTTGTATTAGATTTTTTATTAAATAAAATGAGAGAGGTGAAATTTAAATTCATGACTGTTAGGTCAATAAAATTTTGATATCATATCAAAGAATTAACTCATTTAAAAACATAAATTATTAAATAAAATTTTAAAATATAATTTATATTATTCTTTAGAAAATATGATATAATAACAGTGATACGAGGATAAAAAACAATGGACTAAAGCTAGCGAAATTAGTAGAATGGAGACTGGGAATCCATCATCAACCTAGCTCTCAAACGGCTCCTTCGTAGAAACCTTTAAGTTTGAAATTTGAACAGAGCAACCAGGAAATCGTAACAGAAACCAAGCCATTGATGACCCTTTATCGCTATCCTGTATGATTTATCTTTATAAGTTGCAAAACTTCTTCCTTTCTCTCTGAGCCCTTCAAAGTCTCTATATTTTTTGAAGTCTCTTCAGGGTTCTTTGTCCAAGTTACTCTACGTTTCTTTCTTTGTTCTTTTCGAGTCCTTTTTATTTTATTATGTTATTGCTTGTTAGATGCTGAATTATATAACTAGAAAAACGTAGTGCATCGTTTTGTTTCAGATTATCATTCAAGAAATCTCTGCCTCGTTAGATCCTTCACTCTAAAATTAGACCCAAGCCTGATTTTTCTTTTTATATTCAACATTCTATTGTTCTTTATTTTTCGGAAATATGAAAGAATTCAAAGCTGTTGAAGCTCGGATACACTGTGTTGTTTAATTAATTTATTCTGTTATTAGTGAGTTTTTGTTTTCTTTCACAGAGAGACCTATTCGATCTTGTTCTTTGCTGGTGGGTTATTTACAAAACATTGAAAAGATGAATGATTTAATGACCAAATCGTTTCTCGATTACGTAGACCTCAAAAAACAAGTCATGGAAGACATCCAATCCGAACAAGACCTTGAGATGGGGAAATTAGACTCCAGTGATGAACAAAACCTCTCCAAATTCTTTGAAGAAGTGAAGGCTATCAAGATTGACATGGAAGAGATCACCAATCTCCTTATTGATCTTCAGGACTTGAATGAAGAGTCAAGATCTACTCACAGTGCGAAAATTTTGAAAGGAATTAGAGACAGGATAAACTCAGATATGGTTACTATTCTTGGAAAAGCCAAGAAGATTAAGTCAAGATTGGAAACACTTGACCAGTCTAATGTTGCTAATCGTAGATTGTCAAAGGCTTATAAAGAAGGTAGCCCTGTTGATCGATCTCGGGTTTCAGTGACTAATGGCCTGAGATTTAAGTTAAGAGACATGATGCATGATTTTCAAGCGTTGAGAGAGAACATTTTGAAAGATCACGAAAAGGGTCTTAAAAGGAGGTACTATAATGCGACTGGCGAGCACCCAACTGAGGAAATGCTGGAGAAGATGATTTTAAGAGGTGAGAAAGATAGAGTTTTTGAAGGGAAAGCAGAACTAGAGATGGAGAATCTAGAGAGGCATGAGGCCTTGAAGGAGATACAGAGGAGCTTGACTGAGTTGCATCAAGTATTTCTTGATATGGCTATTTTGGTAGAGACTCAAGGTGATGAGATTAATGTTATCGAAGAGAATGTGGCTAGTGCTGCGAATCATATCAGTGGTGGGACTGATGGACTAAACTACGCTAACCAAATGAAGAGAAGGGGAAGCAATTGGGGTTGCTGGATTGGGGTCTTGTTGCTGATTCTCCTGGGAATCCTCGTTTCCACCTTAGCTTCTTGAAGAGTTTTGGAGACCATAGTTTGGTTTGATTGCTTAAGCTAGAGCATCATGGAGATCAAATCTTGTGCTTAAACAGGGGATTTTACATTTTCCTTCGAGGGAAGGAGTATTACACTGGTAAATGAGCTCCGGCGTTCTGTCATTTTCGAGGGTTAATGGGTTTGATGATGTCCATTCATCTCACACCGTTTTCAATTCCTCTGTATTTTGAACAGCTGAGAGACCTGAAGATATTCGTTCAAGTTATTCTGAAATCTTCACCATCAATCCTTATTGAACATGATTCTTACATTCTATTACCTGTTTAATTTTCTCTATAGATGCTGCTTTCAATTCATTTCTTCCAAGTTTCTACGCTGTAAGTTTTTGTCACCTCTGACAAAAAGTGTACACGAGTTCAAGCTCGTTTCCTAACAACAGATGTTAGGAATTGAACGCCCAGTTCTGATAATCTGAAATCCTGTGATTTATGATTCTTTACCTGATGTTTTTATATAGTAAATTATAAAGGGTAATAATTATCTTCTCAATCATTCACCTTATTTTATTTTATTAATTAAATATAATCTTATTTTATCCCCAAAGTATTTTGATAAAAAGGATTGCATAACTGGTTCAAATAAATGTAACATAATCAATATAACAAAATTATGATGAAATCCCTAGGATCCATGAGATTTAATTCCTGAAGATTTGATTTTTTTCAATTTGATTTTTTTCAATTTTAAATAATTTTTTAAATATTAGGTTGTCGTAAATCACAAGTTATTTAATTGTCTGATTTTCAATAGTAATCCACATGGATCCCTTCTCAAATTTTATTCCACCTTGATCAATGATTTTTTAGTCAATATTGATTTAGATCATATGAAATATTTTCTTTAATTCACCTGGAATAATGAATTCTCTTTTGATCATTCGAGTAACTTTATAGAATTCATATTATACTTGTCGTCTGTTCTTTCATTATCTCGATTAAGATAGCAGACAACAATAATAAGCATGACATTCTCTATATAAAATAATTTAATGATATCAAATTAAAAAATTAGTTACACAACTGTTATCATATAAGTTTTTTCATAAATTTAATGATTTTTTTAAATGGATTTTTTATGTGAGTCAGTTCAGTGTAAATGTCATATAAAAAACACCTATATATTAGCTCCAAGTATCTCTTATGCATTGATTTATAATAATAACTCATTTCTTTTATAAAAGAAGAATATTATATGTATCAGTCTCTACAATTCTAGTAAATATTTAATATTTAAAAGAGCATCAATCATGAATATTTTAATAATAATATTTTGACGCAATAAAAATTCTATATTTTAAAAAAAAAATTCTACACTAAGTTCATACATCAAATATTAAATATATTAATTTAATATAATATGAATATTAAAAATTTTAGCTTTTATTAATAATAAATATATATTTACATGAATATAATAATATCATGTATAATTAAATGATCAGCAGAACCAACATGATTTAATATATAACCCATTGTAATTAAAGGTAAAATAAATTTTTAGAGAGTTCAGAACATCAATCAAAATTCTTATAATTTCACCAAAAAAATAAAATAAGAAACAAAACATACTGAATTTATAAATTTAATATTTAAAATAGATCTATTTTTCATTATCAAATATTCTTTTTTATTTTAATTTGTTTTTTCAAATAATTATAACATATGATATTATTTTTTAAAATAAAAAAAATATAGTTATCACGCGATATCAGCTGTTTATTTTTATCCCTTTGACCAGATGGATGATATTGGCGATCACAGATCCATTCAAGATCCGAAAGCATAGAAAGGCAGAACCAAATACGAAAATAGATCCCCATTTCTTACAAAGCAAAGCAAACCTTCAGCTCTCAAACAACAACAACAGCAGCAATGGGTATGAGTGTTTTCTTGAAGCTAATAGACTTTATACTTTTCGTCTTCTTTCTGGTGATAGCAGTGGCTGCGCCGTTAATTGATGCTCAGACTTGTCTGCCTCTCACTTTCTTCCCTGACTTCTTGATCAATCTTAAGAGATGGTACGGCCACCATTATGGTGACTATCTAATCATTGAGAAGCCTCATTTCTTCGTTGGCCTTGTCTGGCTGGAGCTTCTCTTTCAGTGGCCTCTTGCTCTCCTCAATTTGTATGCTTTTTTGGCTTCCAAATCCTGGTTTAACACCACTTGCTTGATCTATGGTGCTTCTGTTCTCACCTCCATGGTAATTTTTTTTTTTAAAAAACAATATATATAAATCGATTGCTGTTTTTATTAATTTATTTTTCGTCATGTAAATGAGTGTTTTACATGACAGGTTGCTATATTAGCAGAGTTATTGGGGTCTGGCAAGGCATCTGATGATTTACTGATGATGTACTCCCCCTTCCTGGGTCTTGGTATGCTGTGCATTTTGCGTGGGCTAATTCAAAATTCTTCCAAGATTAGTGGTTCGCGGCCAAAAAGTAGCAGGATACCTGCATTGGCTAGGAAAAAGAAAGCTTGATTTACTTGGTTTTCTTTTAGTGGCAATGTTGCTCAGTTTTTGATTGATTTTTCATGTTAGAGTTGCCATCTGAGGTAATGTGCACTATTTGACCTTTTTGTACTCTTGATTTTTCAAATATTTGATGCCATTGACGAGTAATTAATTCATTTTTACCAGATCCTCATCGATTATAGATTTTTTTTTTCTTACCTGTTTGAATTATGTGGCCCTGAGCTTTCCTTTCATCGGCCTAAATCTATATTGGTTGTGTCAATCTTGTGTTCGTGTAAAGAAGGGTGAGGGGTTGGAGATAGGGCCTGTTTTTATGAGTTTTTGGGTAGCATCCTCCTATAAGTATAGCTACCGAATTTTTCATTTGCGAATTATTTTCTGACAGGCCCCCATTTTGATAGACATCTGAAATGTTTTTCATATCATGAACTCGGCCTCATCTGTAAAATTATCCCACGGGAAAGAAAATCAAGTGAGAGCAGGCCAGAAGATGAACACCCCCATCCCAGACAAACCTGTCTTTCCTAGGGATTGAGAGCGATTACTGCTATCACATGCATTATACTAGGTTCTTTCAGGTGCATGGCCCGGGCATTGGATCCAGCAGTAATGAAATTTTCAACCCGAAAAGAGTGTTTAGCCATACTTTTCGAACATTCCAAATTGAGATGGTTGGTCATGAAAGCTAGCAGGTAGGAAGGTCTTTAGGTGGAGGCTAGATAGATTGATCTGGGCCTCGTCCTTTCTTGACGATAAATGCTGTTTCAATCCCCAGCCTGTGGGCAGCACCAAATGGCAGTGTATGAACCCTGTAAAGTAAGAAACCACTTTAGATGACTAAAACAAGAAGAAAGACCATATTGAAGTCCGTATGGTTATGTTCCTGTGCTACTATTATGTACCTGGAAAATCTTCCCTGGACTTTATTGCAGTCTCTCCATCAATAGGTACTCCAGCTGTGTTTCTCTCGTGAGGATCGACCAAGTTCAATTTTGCTGGGACCTTTTAAGGGCCAAGGTTTCCAGTTCCAGTTCCAAGAACAAAGAAGTTGCAACCATGAAAATAAAAGTTCGGTGTCTTGTAGAACCTGTTGAATTGTAGGCGGTTTTGCTAAGCCTGGTGCCTACTGTAGTACCAAGATTGGCAGTAATTGAATGGTGTTGGAGGGTCATCTGGGAAATCTAACCTAAAAACTCCCTTGATGTTATAGTGAGCTTGAAGGAGGCCAACTTGGGGCTTTACAAAAGTTATGCTGTTGAAGGAAGCAGTGAGTCGTGTACGATTTAACAAGCTGGGCATGGATTTATTCCTGAACAAATGTATAAAAAAATGCCTGTCCACTTTTAAGTGGTACATTTGCTTGGAATCGTGGGGTGTTTAGGCTTCTAAGCTTGGCGTTGTAGTTCAGTGCAAAAGCTGTGTCATTAGGTGCAGGTGTAGTTGAGGAAGGAGAGTTGGTACAGTGTTTGGGACGCCCTTATATTGCAGTGTAGCAGTGGCGCTCTAAACTGGACCGGGTTTTAATAATAATAAAAAAGAATTACTCTATTGTGACCCGACCAAAAAGCCTTGTTGACCCGGGACTCAATCAACCTAGAAAAACACAATAAAAACCAATAGATTCTTTCCCTTTTCAAAACAATTTAATCTAATTTTTTTAAAAATAAAAATGATTTTTTTAAAATGATAATAATATTTTTATTATTCTTAATTAGGAAATGAGTCGATCATAGTCAGCTCATCTGATTCGGGACCAGGGATTTACTTTGATTGACCGGTCGGTCTTGAAAATTATGAACAATTATAATTCGAATTAAAAAAAGAAAAAGGGATAGCATTGACATGCGATGAATGGTGGGTTTTAGCAAGGCCCAAGCAAATTGTTTTTGCAAGCTTATTTGTCTGGGCTAGATAGGTAACAAGGGGCCTCTTCAACTAGATAGTGAGATACGAAGGGCAGTTTAGTAATCACGGGATGACATCATCACTATAAATCGAAGTCAGGCTTCACGGCAGCCAAACCCCAAACTCCAGACCCTTCCAGCGTTGCTTTGAAAATTGATTTATACTGATCTTAAGTTTCCTTCTCTGCCATTAAATATGATTTATATTGTTTTTAATATATTTTTTATTTGATCAAATAATAAATTTAACTCATATATTTTTAGATATAATTTGTAATATTTTATAACAATTAAAAAAAAAAATGGAAGCCCACGAAAGGAAACATTATTTTTGCTGTTTTGTCCCTTGAATTTTGCACTTGGACTCGTGGATAGAAGAGAAGTAGCAGTGTGGTTCACGTGCACCAGTCAGACACGCAACTTGAGAATGATCCTAGTTGTCGGTTCTAGATTTATATGAAGTTTATTTTCTCCGAAATTGTATTCCATGATCTTTGTTTTTTAAAATTATTTTAATATATTAGTATTAAAAATATTTTTTATTTTATTTTTAATAAAAACTATAATTTAAAAAAATAGTTATTACCACACTCTTAAACAACTTATTTTTAAAAAAATACAAAATTTAAAAAATATTTAAATTTATATTATTATCTCACCCGTGTGTAGTTAAGTTAATATAAATTACATATTTACCATAATAAGTTTGAGTTTTATTATTCATATTTTATAAAATGTAAAATATTTTATTTAAGAACATACATTAAAAGATTTGATTATCATTTAACAATTTAATTCTGAAATAATTTTTAAGAAATCGAATTACAAATTAACTACTCAGGTTATAGAATTTGTGTCGGTCAAAGCTTAAAAAAAAACATTAAATTTCCCACCTTTTAGGTGAACAGATCACCAAATTAAATGGTTGTTCCCAGCTTGATTTTTAACAGCCGTTGCTAAAATATATATTTAAAAAAATATATTTTTTTTTATTTGAAAAAACCACATTTCAAAAATATATTTTATGGCCAGAAAAATAAATAAAATTTCAATTATTTCGAATTTTTATAAAAATTATATGTTCCGATTTGAATTTAAAATATATTTAGATAAAAAAAAAAAAACAACCTTTGAATTGTCAAAAACCAGCAGCTTCTGCTTATATAAACCGAACTAGAAAACATAACTAAAAAGATAAGGAGCAGTAGCAAATTTGTTCAGAGAAAGATAAAGAGAAAACAGTAGCCTCCCCCCATCAAAAGGAAAAAGAAGGCAGATAAAACACAATGGAGGTACTGCAAGAAGATGAAGAGTACAACTGGAGAGAAGTGAGACTGCCCTCAATGATTCGAGCATTACCAGAACCTGATCTAGAAAGAGAGACAGGGGAAAGAAGAAGAGGCAGAGACATACTTATAGCTGTTGATCATGGACCTAATAGCAAGCATGCTTTTGACTGGGCTTTGATTCACCTCTGCAGACTTGCTGACACCATCCATCTTGTCCATGCTGTTTCAAGTATGTTGTTGATATCATATTTGTATGTTTTGCATAATTGGGTTCTGGAATTTGTCTTGATTTCTTTGATGGTTTTTCCAGGTGTGCATAATACTGTTGTTTACGAGACAAGCCAGCAGCTCTTGGAGAGGCTTGCTGTGGAGGCTCTGCAGGTTGCCATGGTTAGTGACCCACCTTTTATTTTTCTTTAAAATTATGTTACTCCATTTTTGTTATTCATGAAAGTAATTATTGATTGCGAAATTAGAATAATTAGTATTGTAAGGAAATGTTTTGCCAATCAGCTGTTTATTATCTTGATTTTGAATGACCATAAACATTTCGATTGGTTCATGATACATCTACGCATAAATTGCACCTAATAAATGATTTGGGTGTTAAATTGCTTATGACTTTGACAATTAAACCATTTTTTCTTAATGAGCAATGACTGACCAGGCATCAAACTTTCAAACACACAAGCTTTAGTTTAAAACGTTTTGATTCTTGTACTTGTCTCTAATTCATACCCTTGTTGTGATATGTTTAGCTTCTCATTATTTTAACTTTTCTAAAGTTTCTTCAACTATTATCTAGGGGACAGCGTTTTCCACCAATTTCTTTTGAATATCGGTTGTTTTTTATCAGGTGAGTACCGTGGCTCGGATTGTGGAAGGGGATGCTGGTAAGATAATTTGCAAGGAAGCAGAAAGGTTAAAGCCTGCAGCTGTGGTGATGGGTACCAGAGGCAGAAGCCTAGTTCAAAGGTTTTCTTTTTCTTTTTCTTTTCCCTCTCACCCCCACTCTTCTTCTTCTTCATGTGTGTGTTCTCATTTCCATCTTTTTCCTGCAGTATATTTCAAGGTAGTGCGAGTGAATATTGCTTCCACCACTGTAAAGTAGCACCTGTTATAGTTGTTCCTGGGAAAGGTACTCCTTAAAAAATGAAATCTTCTTGTTTAGCTCACATTTTCATGGAATTCTTATCAAGCTAATCGATTTTTATTATTTCCGGAAGCTGGAGATGAATCGGTGATCAGCACTTGAAGATCATGAAAATCGTTCGAATGGTTGCGTGGGATAGCAAGGTTTTGAAGAAGATGACTTTTAATATATAATAATTATAATTATTTTCGCCGCTTAATATGTAATAAGGATTTGTATTATATGTATAATAACTACACAATAGAATCTTGATCGATTATTTCAAGATTGCTTTATTATATGCTTGATGATAATTATTTGGTTGATACCTTACACGGCCGCTCTATTCCCAGAATCTTTCAGTTTCTGTGGGATTGCATCAGTTAATGTCTAGTGTAGATTTTCAAGATTGCTGTTGTAATTGTAGAACAGGCTCCTTTCTGTTCTTCAGGCAGTCAAATTTTGAATATTCTTACAAAAAATCTCACCTTCACCAAAACCATCTGGTTAGTTGGTGCAATGGATCTGACGAAGATGGGCCTATCTTTGTTGGGCTATAAAGGAGAAAGAGGTTGAAAAACCTAAACCGGCACTGGACTAGTAGCTCGATATTATTTGCAGGCTATCTACTATTAAATCTAGATCGAGCCCTTCTGAATCAGGCTAAAAGCCTATCAGGAAGAAGAAAGAAAAGCCTAAAATAGCAAAAGGCGGCTCCCCACTTCTTCTAATACGCGTAGAGATTTTCGAACTCGAGGCACAAACTTCTCACCTGCCAAAAACAGAGGGAAAAAACACCAATCTAAAACCAGAATTCTTAACAATTGTTGTTTCATTCTTTTGTTGGATTTTGAACAATCTTTAAGAAGGCAGAAATATACGACGAAAGCGTAAGGGAACCCTTGAAGAGGACGAAGACTACAGCTGGAAGGAAGTAAAGCTACCTTCATTTATTCCTGTGGTACCAAAATCTGAACTTGATAGAGGAAGAAGTCAAAGGAGGAGAGGCAGGGACGTTCTTGTAGCCATTGATCACGAGCCTAGCAGAAAACATGCATTTGATGAGGCATGGCTGACACCATTCATCTTGTAAATGGATCTCCAGGTATAATGTAATCGAAAAACTATTCTTTCATCAGAATCTGATTATGTTTGCATGAGTGCATTTCGTTTTGGGTTCTTGTGGATATAAAAACTGTCTTGTTTATGAAACTACTGAAGGGCTCCTGGAGAAGCTCGCCGTTGAGGCTTTGCAAGTGGCAATGGTCAGTACTATATATATATATATATATATATATATTAACAATATTAGTTTCTTTTTTATTTTTCGTCAAGTGATTTGTAATAATTTATTCATATAAATGACTATATTTGAATGGAAAGGTTGGAAACGACGATGCAAAATGATAAATGTGGGGATTGAATCTAATCTAAGGTAGTCTTTATCTGATAACGTTATTTTATATTGGAAAATATATTAATATTTTTAAAATATTTTGAAGTAAAAAATATTTATTTATTATTTTCGCAAACACAAACACTGTTATTCTGATCAAGCAATTATTCATAATCACAGTCTGTACGTGACATGGTTCTAATATTACTCAGAATTGGATGCATAAAATGGGAAGTGTAGCCCTTAAACCATTCTTTCTTTTCTTTCCGCACAAAAGTAGCTTCATGCCTGGATTTCTGATTTGATATTGTCGTGGAGTTTGACACTATTTAGTGTTTTTTTGACATTGTAGTTAAATTGGTGTTTGGTTAATTTTTTTTTTATATTAAATGATTTTTTTTTGTGTTTTTAGGTCATTTTGATGTCTGATATCAAAAATAATTTTTAAAAAATAAAAAAAATATCATTTTGATATATTTCTAAACAAAAAATACTTTGAAAAGTAATCGCAACTACACTGTCAAACATCCTCTTAATCTTTTATGAATTGGTGTTCAGCATCTACTCTTTTTACTTGGATGTGAGTAAACATTACCATCCATAAAATATATTTTATGATCTTAGATAAGTAAGTAAAATTCTAATTATCATATATTTTTTTTTTAAATATATATTTTAATTTCAACTCAAGATCTACCCCGTAAAAATTACAAGTTATTGTCACCATGTATCGCTCTAGTATCTCCAGGACTCACTCTTGCTCAGTGGGTAACTCTCTCGAGCTATTTTGTACGTGATCATTTATTGTCTCGTTAATAACTCTAGTTTCAGTGCATTGCTTTCTGTTTATTATAAGCCCAATAACAAAATTTGCCAGGAAGAAGACAAGTTAAAGCCAGTGGCTGTTGTCTTAGGCACTGGAGGGGTTGGTTTACTTCAAATTAAGGATCTCTATAGTGTTAATATTATCCTCATTTAATGTTCTCTTGTTTAATCTTTTATTGCTTTTCCCTCTCTTGGATTGTTTCATTGGTTTATAATACAGTGTGCTCCAGGAAAGTGGAGGAAAGTGCTGCTTCCACAACTGTGAAATGCATGTTATAATTGTTCCTGGGAAATGTATTATGATCCAACATATTTTATGCTGTAGTTTCTGCTACATTGGATTTCAAATGCTCGGGACTTGAATATGATTTTTCTTCTGTTTTGTTGGCAATTTTTCTGGGGCTGAAGACTCACCATTGATGTAGCGGAATTAGCTAGAAACTGCAAGTCATGTGAAGGAAAATCATGTTACTATATCACATATGCAACTAGTGGGTTTACTATTCCCAATAATTTATGTTTGTCGTTCCTGATTAGCATACTTGATTTTCTGGGTCAGGGAATGTAAGTCGATTTGTGGTGTGGATTGAAAGTCAGCGGCAGAAAATATTTAGTTCTTTATCATGTTCAGTTGTTCTGCTCGAGCTAGCTGATTCAACTAACCAGCTATCGCAAATTTGTGGTCCTTGATTATTTTATTACAGAAACTAGTTCATGCGCAAAAGTAAGCCTTACAAGGATTATAATTTTTGCCTGCTGTTCAAACTAGCAAGCGTTGCCCTTTTACAACTTTAAGATTCCACACACAACTTGGCTTGTCTCAGCGATGGCGATAGCTAGCCTAGCTATGATTCCTACAATGCAGGCTTGGATGGATGGGACTCCAGGACACTGTTACTATTTTTGGTGCTTTTGTTGGCCTTGGCTTATATCTATTTAACACACTTAATAGATTCCCTTCCATTTGTATTTTCCATTCAACTTTGAGCGCTAATCTCGCTTGCTTATGCAAAATATATCATGTTACTTTGTCCAAAGACATCAGATGTTAGATTTGTCTTGACTATTTGCAGGATTCTTGTTACAAAGTAAGGACACAAACATGGGAGAATATTGGCTCCAAAAAATAAAAATCTTTAGTGACAAACTTAAATACACACATAGCTAAAAGAATCTTTGTGGGTTTTAGCTTTATATACCTTGGAATTGCACTATGTGAAAGGTGGAGAGAAAAACCTCAAATATTAGGAAGAGAAAAAAAATCCACAGAAAGCAAAAATGGGGCCGAGAAAGAGAGGGCTATATCATCTTTCACCATCCATTGAATACAAAGAGAATCAAAGAGATCTTGCCTTTGGATGAGGCCAGGTCCACCCATTTCACTATTCTATATGGCTTGAAAACGAAGGCAGCCTGAGGCTCTTGACTATCCAGGAACAAGAGGATGCAGTGAAGGTGTAAGCAGCCTCTGGTGGTCCCTGGCTTATTGCCAGAACCAACAATGAAAGGCCCCTTTCTTATTAATTAAGATTTGACTATAGGGAGGTATGTCTGTTAATAATGTACATTCAAGATGTAAACTCTTCATAGGCACAGAATACGCAACTGCATGTGAGAATTCAAGCTTTCTATTTCACATTTTGATCACCTAAACCATTCATATGATGTCAAGATAGTAACTTTCTACCAAGAAAAGAAACAAGATGATAAACCAATTTGAAAATCCTACATTGCGAGTCTCCAAAGGACATTTTCCTAGCCCATTTTACCAGTTTGGTGACCAAATGATACTTTCGAAAAGATGGGTTTGGTTTGTTGTCTAAAACAATACAAAACAACAGAAATATTTGAAGGAAACCTAAAGCTTAAGTTCGTGCCTAGTCCTTTTCCTTTTCTCTGAGATGAGTAGTTAATGTTCTTATGTATCTGCATAGCATTCTTGTCATCTTGTCTGAAATTGTCTATACTGCAGGTATTGGGTTCGTAGAGCTTTTAGAACAGCCTCTTGTAGTTGATGCATGGACTTGGTAAAGCACCGAAGCCGTTACAGCTTCGGTAATGGTACATATCTCATATGTCACCCACCTTTGTTTTTAAATGAAAAAACAAACAGTAAAAAGTTCTTGCTTTGCATCATTTTATCAGAAATCTACAAAAGGGAATTAAGGTAAGCACCTTGAATTAGGGTCATTTTCACACTAGATCATCGGCTTTTTTGTTGCCTAGAAAGAAGAAACTTGTCAGCTGGTTAGGGATTGAGGGTTAATGGTAGTATTTAGTAATTTAAATTAACTCTTACAGAGGATCAACTTCTTAGTTAATGAAGTATGTTTCTTCCTTAATTGCATAGTAAATGACATATCTCAGATCAGGATGAAAGAGGTGGACTTTGTCCTCCCCAGAATCCCACCTAATCGCTAAAAAAGAATAACATAAGTAAGGTTGATGAACTATTTGCGTAGGCAAAATTAGCGACTCAACCGAGATATTTAAAGAGGAGAGGCATAATATCAGATCATAAATGTAATATATTAATGCATGGCACGACAGGTAAACCACTCTAACGAGTTCATGCTTCTTGTTCTCAATTTATTGCCTTATTACCGAAGTATCTATCAATCCTGTACACTGTTCTGCTCTAAAGGGAGCTGAGGAGGTCCACCGGCAGGCTCGTGTCCACTTCTCTTAATTAAACCTGTCACTCAGGTTCATCCAACAGAGGGTCAACTTGCGCCACTGGACTAACAAGGATAGGTATTGGTGTAAATTACAAGCAACCTGTGGCCATTCTAAGCACATCTTGAATAATATAAGCTTTAACTTAAACATTTTTTTAATTAAATCAAAACTTTGGATAAATTATATAACAAATAGTTTTTATCTAGTAAAAAAACCATCTCACATAAAATATTAAACCGTTAGATAAGATTTTAGAATATTATTTATATTATTCTCTAACAAATATTCTCAAATAAAAACCTTTTAAGCTTAATACTTGCACAAATTTTATTTGATTTTTTATCAAATAAAATGAGGATGATGAGATTCAAATTCGTAATCGTTTGATCAACAGGGTTCTGACACTATATCAAGAAATCATCCCATCTAAAAATTTAATCTCTTAAATGAGATTATGTAATATAATTTATATTATTAAACATAACACAATTATTCTAGTTTGTTCTATAAATAAAATAAAAATTGCTATGAAAGGAGACACTAGTCCATGAAAAGGCCATACGTCTCTAGATAATTTGTGAAGCAGGACCTTAGGTTTTTTTTCCCTTCATTCATTTTAAGATCCATTGCCCTGCCGATGTTTAGATTGCCTTCAACCCTAATTCTTTGGTCCCCGCCCTCTATCGCTATCGACCTTTTTGGTGTGATGGGAAATCATTATAGCGTGATTGCTACATATAAATTACGATTAAAAAGAAGAAGAAGGCTTTGATGTTAATAGATATCGATTTTATTCATACTATGTCGAAAGTATACATACAATATACGTCATGTACTCAGAGAAGTAAAAGAATCAGGACCAAAGGCAAAATAGAATAAAATCTTCTTCAGGAATTGTGTAAATTGATATTCTGATTCACATCTCCATCTTCAGATTGCTAGCTTCAATAGAACCTGTAAAAGTTGGGATCGCAACATTTAGAATCCGTTGTCAATCGTAGTAGAATATGAGTCATCGTATTGTGTGATGAAAATGGAAGGCAGGGGAATTTAGGAACAGGAAAAACCAGCCTTATTATCTGATGATTTCTCTTTCATCCAACTAGTAAATTAGATTCCCAACATGATAAACAATCATAAGTAGCAAGAATTATTTTATGGCAAGAATTATAGACTTCGTCGTGTCACCCAGGGAGTAGGGACCCCTTTCTGTGCCATCAATTGGCAAGAGATGGCCGTGATGTCTTTACACAGTCAAAATGCTTTGCAGTTTTGATTGGTCTTCCTTTATAGAGAAAAAATTGTGGGAAACTTAATAATCATAGAAAAGAATCAGCGGCCTTGATCATTTGGAAGAATTGATAGGAAGTTCCCTGTAACCAACTTTCTCCATCTCTATCACGAAGACTCATTTTAGTCCCAAAGCAAAATCATTAACTTTTGTGGGGTTCTCGATGCTCTCTATCATTGGTACTTAAAACTCACTTTGCTTTGTTTTTTAGCCTTGTGGGTTTATTAGATTAATAAAGTGCGGATAAAAAAAAGACATGATAATTTTGCATCACCTGTAAATTGCTGAGTTTGGAAGGATGTTTGTCTTCCTTGATCAAAAGCTACATTGTAAAGATTTTGTAGATCAGCATCCCAAGTTGATGGGGGATTGGTTTGCTGCAAGATAAGTAAGGTAAGATTAGAAAAAAACTAAACCATAAGAAATTACAGACAAATGGACAGGAATAAAAAGTGAACAAGGCATTACAGTGAAGCAGGATGAGTCAAGAAATGTTTCAGGAATAGATACAGGAGCACTAGTGGTCCTTTTAAGCGCCATGTCAGGAGGATCTATCCCCATATCCAATCCACAGCATGCAACTAATTGTTGTTGTGCTGGATTAAACTGAAGGTATGCAGGATTAGTCATATCTGATGACATCCCAATGGTAGGGAAATTGATTGAACAAGCAGGAAAAGCCTGCTGATTGAAACAAAAAGGAGTTCATCAGTAACAAATATATAAACTGATAACAAACACCTGAAGTTTTTGTTTGGTTGCCAAATAATATACCACTCTGAGAAAAGATACTTTACCTCTTTGGCAAATAAGTTGTCAACGTTGAAGTCAAGCCTTGGATTTGCAGCAGCTAGTTTCATTGACAAGAACTGTTCCAGAATTTGGGACAAATAAATATTTTTGAAGAACAATAACCACAAGTATTATCATTAGAGAATCACCATTGATTACTAATTACCTCTACTTGTCTCTGAAGTGATTGAACATAGTTAATGATTTCATCAAGCATGCCTGCCTTTCCAGTGATTTTGTTACACCCTGGAACCAAATCTTGAAGATACTTCATTCTTTCACTGATTTTTTCCCTCCTCACCTTCATAACACACCACAATATATGCTACATATTAGACTGGATTTCTAAAAAAAATCTGCAAAGCAGAGGAAAAAAGGGGTTGATCAAAACAGCAAAAAAAATATTAAAATCCTACTCACTCTTTCAGCTAAGCTGTGGCTATCAGTAGCTTGACCGCGACGTGCCCTGACATGAATGTAATCCGGCTTTTGAACCTCGGATACTTTGGAATTGTCCTTTGAAGTCTCAGCAGAATTTTCTTTGTTACTGTTATTGTCTTTGTTGGTGTTATTGTTGCGACTGTTTTTGTTGTTATTTTTCTCTGTGATCTTTGATTCTCCTTGCTCTGCACATCCTTTGATCCTTTTGTCCCTGGTGTCTTCTTCTGCAACAACCTACAGTACCGTACCCCCCAAAATAAGGTTCCATTAATTATTCCAAGAAAATCAGTCTAAAAATTGAATTCCTTGAGATACTGTACTTGATATTTTCATTTCAACTTGAACAAAATTGTAAGCAGAATAGAAGTAACAATTGAAACAATTCTACTGTGAGAAATCAAGATTTTATTACAACTTTTCAAGGAAACGATGATCAAACACCAAAAAACAAATAAAGTAAAAAAGAAACAGACCTTTGAGTTGTTTTGTATCTTATCAACCTTTCTCTTCTTGGAACTCTCTCTGCCAATCCCAGAACTAATCTTATCTGACACAGCAGACTCTGAACCTTTCACTGTAGCCGCTGCCACAGCAGCGACCGCCTCCGGTGGGCAGCTAGAAGTCCTAGAAATGGCACCATAATTCAACTCAAAACCCAATCCATTATTATACGGCAGGCCAACACCAAAACCCACAACATGATCATTATTCCAACCATTATCCACCAAACCCGGGTCTGGTTTCACGGACCGGGTCACCACCTCACTTAAACCACCCTCATGAAACCCAGCTTGTTGAAACACACCGGCCAATTCAGTAAAATAACTAATCTCTTGCTGCTGTAGTTGAACCTGCTGCGGCTGTTCTTGTTGCCATTTGATACGAGCTCGTTGTCTCTCGAGCACTGTCATGTCAGTACAGTGCAACATATTCTCTCCACCACCAGCTGGTAACAAAGCTCTATTGATCATCAGTGCCCCAAGTAACCAGTTCAAGAAACTATATAAAAATAAACAAAGAAATAGAGAAAGATTAAAAATCTATAATAATGCGAGCCGTAAATATAGTATAGAGGTAGAATTGCAGTGCTACACAGCTAATGTATAATATTGAATGATGAAGGGTGCGTGTATATTTCTTATGCGGAGCGGGAGGTTTGTAGAGTATAGAGCAGCGAAGGGGAGAGAAGAGAATGAGGTAAAGGGAGGGTAAGGGAGGGTGGGGTATATATAAATGTAGAGAAAAAGGAGGGTGTGGTGGCCGGAATCTGACAGTCTACTGGCTGGACCTGGAGGGTTAATTGAGAGAGAGAGGTGGAGAAATCGGGGCAGTGAGCCATCGAATGTAACCATAACCAGAGGCCGCGGGCAGTGGGGCCCATTGACATGACTGCCACGTGGTGGTGTTCGATGCAAGAAAAAAACGGCGAACGGGGTGGATGGATAGTGCATGATCAAAGATATTTAGATTAGAAAAGTCTGTTCCGTTGCGGAAACACTGTAATGGGGTCCGAGCACGTAATACATTATAGTACTTAATTAATTAAGGAAGTTTGAGTCAAAGGTTGTTTTTGGTTGGTCATAGCTCAGGTTGATTAGGGTTTAGCATCATCATCTGTCCAATAATTAATAGAGATGGATGATGTGACTGTTTAATATTTAAACTTAATCAGTGGGACTGCTTTGTACAGTGGAGGTGTACCTCCATGCGTGTACACGCACACAGCCCCCCTGACGTGTACCATTCGCGATTAATATTAAAAATTCATAACTCAATTGTTATTAGATTTTTTTTTAATTACCGTTGATAGCATCTATATATTTGAGAGTGTAATTATAATTATTTTTAAAAAATAAATATTTCATTTTAAAATATATTTTTAATATCAGTATATCAAATTAATCTCAAATAATTAAAGCGATTTTAAAATACATTAATAGATAAATATTATTCTCTTAACAAAATCAAGTTTCGGCAAATTTTTATAATAAGAAAAAAAACATTTTCTATACACAACTTCATTGGATGTGTGTATTTTGTATATGTTTTATGAGTCAAAGTGTACATTTTTATACATCTCAAAAGGTTATTATTTCTCAGGCAATAGCTATCCTTTTATTTTAAGTGTTCTAAGAAGTTAAATAAAACTATACCATAACTAAACAAAAATCTTCACCAGGATAGCTTACTAGACGCGTGACTTACTAGATGTGTTTATAAATTAATGGGACAAATCTAGATTAAATTAGAGTTGTAATCATACCATACTATAATTTATACATCTCAAAAGGTTATTATTTCTCAGGCAATAGCTATCCTTTTATTTTAAGTGTTCTAAGAAGTTAAATAAAACTATACCATAACTAAACAAAAATCTTCACCAGGATAGCTTACTAGACGCGTGACTTACTAGATGTGTTTATAAATTAATGGGACAAATCTAGATTAAATTAGAGTTGTAATCATACCATACTATAATAATAACTAAAAAAATAATATAACTTTTGATCTAACAGTTGAATCATATTTACATTTTATAAGATATTTTATAATTGCCCCTAAGAGATCTAATATGATGATATAGGGTTGTGATTTGTATAACAGATCTCGAGTTCGAGTCATGACATGTATTCATTTAAAAATTTAAAATACCCAGAATTTTACTCGTTCATCTGAACCTAAAAAATATATTTTCAGAAAATAAAGTTTTTTACCTTAAAATTTAATGGATGATGTGGTTATTATTGTCAACTAAAGTATTTAATGGATTTAACGGTTCAATAACACAATGTATATTTAAAAATCCAATCTCAAACCCTCACTTCTAAGAATATTCGATTTAATCGGAAAGTTTTATTATTATATTATTTTTATTTCTATAATCATTACTTTGTAAGCTACTTATTCAATTTATCGATAAATGTAAACGCACGCATTACCATATAATCCACTTCTCGTCAAGCACGAGACGTAGGCGCTCGTCCTGGCTTTGAATTAAAAAGTGCTCAAATTGATGCCATTCATTCATCCACGTGTAAAGCGTGTATTCCTCTCGATTAACCTCTGGAAATTTCTGTTATCGACTTGGGATCTGTGCCATCCCAGATCCTCCTTGGATGTTAGCACTTAGCACCTCTCCCGTTGTTTGAGAGCTCGAGGGACTTTTAAATTAAAAGATAATTGTAATTTTAATATTTTTTATGTTTAAAAAACATTCCGTTCTAATTCTGATTTTAAAAGCGAGCTATTTTATCTTTAAATTTATCAAAAAATAGTTTGACCTAGTCAAGAGATGTTTGTTATTATGGTAATAATATCTTTAAAATATTTTTATTTGTATATATATATTACAATAATATATATTTTTTAAAAAAATAATTTTTATACATGCACATTTAGATAATTAAAAATATAAAATAATATTTAAAAAATTCAATTCAAAAACTAACATTATCTTAGTCCTAGCTCCATATTGTGATGTAAATGGATAACCATTAGTATTAAGATCTTGTTTTTTATATTATATTTCAAAAGCATTTTGAAAAAAATAATTTATTATTATTTTTTAATTTTAAATTAAATATGTATTTAGATTATTTTTATATTTTGATGTTAAAAATATTTTTTAAAAAATAAAACAAATATTATTTTAATATATTTTTTAACGAAAAATAATTTAAAAAACAACCTGAATCACGCTACTAAATAAACACTAATATTAAAAATTTTATTTTTGTGTTTTTTTTTTTATATTTTGATGTGCTAGTGCACGGGCGCGCACCTATATATATTAATTTTTTTTAGAAAGTAAATTAAAATAATATATATGTATTTTAATTTACTTTCTAAAACAAATAAAAAATAACTCCTACCACTATTTTAAACACCACAAATCTTGTTCATAGTTGCTAATGGGTGCTGTCTGTGGAAATTTTATTGACTTGCCGATAAAAGTATATTTGTTATTTCGTTTTAAAATATTTTTTTACATTAATTATTTTTTAGTATTTTAATTAAAAATATTTTTAATGTATTTTAATAAAAAGTAATTATTAAACTGGTGGTGCATGCCATTTTACCTTTAGAGCCACGCGCATTGTTTTTACATGTATTGACAAGAAAGGAGTGCTGGCGTTATAAAAAAGCAAGAGATCGATGTTACTCCACATCAATAAATAAAGAAGAAATCATAGTACAAAATCACGCATGACTAGGAAATTTTTTTTAAAAAGTTAGAGAGGGAGAAAGAACACCTTTTTTTCTGGTCATGATCTTATCATTTAACTTTTATACACATCTCAATCAATTGGTAGATGTTTGTGATTTTTTAACGTATAATGATTATATATATGTATGTATGTATGTATGTATGTATGTATGTATGTATGTATGTATGTATGTATATATATATATATATATATATATATATATATATATATATGTATGTATGTATGTATGTATATATGTATGTATGTATGTATAATGATTTTCTAATGTATTTTTGTAGTTAGATTTGTTTCAATGAAAATTAAAAAAAAAATCTTATGCATAGATATAGTTAAATAAATCAAGAAATATATGTTCTAATTAAAAAATATAACTAAAAGATAAATATAGATCAAAATATTAATTTTACAAACTACTTTTTTTAAGTGCCATGAAACCTTATTCCTAGAAAATGTATTTTGCCGGCATAGATGAGTAGATAAAATCCTAAAAGTCTTAGGCTTCTATAAGGAGTGTATGTTTTGACTCGAATTTAAAAGATACTATACAGATCGCAAGCCCCTCGCTATGACGCCATGCCCCTTATGACTAATTTTACAAGATATGATATTTATCTAGTTATGTTTGCTAAATTCTATTGATGAATTTTTTTTTATCAAATACTAATGGAAATAGATTTACACATAAAATTATTCGAATAAATAAAAAAATAATATCATGCAAGATTGTGCATGTTCAAAAATAATATATTTCTTTTTTATAAAATAAAGTTCGCCAGAATAAAAATTAAATATATATGAGAATAATAGCTTAAAAAATGAAACGCATACAGAAAAAAGTTATTGATATTGCTAGAGGAAGACATTTTTGATGAAGCTTAGAACAAAATATCATGAGTTGAAGAAGTGCTATGGTAGAGGTCTAGAATATAATTGATTAAGATTATTTTTTAAAATTATTTTTTTTAGAAATACATCAAAATAATTTTATCTTCTAAAAAGTATATTTTACATTAGTATATCAAAATGATTTAAAAATACATAAAAAAAATTAATTAAAAATAAATCTTAAAAATAAAAAATTACAGTCCTTTTTTAAAATATTTTTGGAAACGCAATGCAAAACAAACTAAACTTAAAGATTATAAAGACTTGGATTAAGCGAGTTTGTTTTCTTTGATTCAATCCGCTGCGTGTGTCTAAGAACTACATGTAGATTCAAACTTTGTAATAGCAATTCTCTTCTTGAATGTCATTGTCTATTATCTTCCTATACTTGACATCCCTAGTTTTGCTACCATCACAATTATTCTACCAAGTTAACTTCTACTCATGAAAGACCTATAGATTAATTAATTAATACTACTCTATCTTACTAGACAAATAAATATCACTCTATTAACTATTAATTTAATTGACTTTAGTGCTCTTTCTAGATATATATAGAAGTTCTAGAGTTCAAAAATAAAAATAAAAATAAGTAATACTTGGTCATATAGTTTAACACCAGCCATTTGACTTTCACTCGGTTGCGTGCCATGTGTTTTTTTCTCTTTATTGTTTTATACATGTATTTTAGATTTATTTATGTACATTAATAATATTTAAGTGTAAATTGATCATCCATATATATATATATATAATTAATTTTACTAGACAATTAATTTTTTTATTACATAATATGATACTAAAAATAGACATATATAGTAAATAAAATAAAAAAAGATTTCTTTTAATATTCAAAAAAAGTTCTTGTGTACAAAAGATAAAAAACTATTTATAGATGAATCAAAATTATTTTTTAAAAAATTAAGTATGCACAATACCATAAAAAAATCCCTATCCAAAAAAGGTTAAATAAGCAAAATCAAAATCACAAATAAATGATATTAATTGAAATATAATATTTAAAATTATCTTAAATAAGATATATATAAAAAAACTACATAAAAAAAAATCCAATTGTTATTTATTTTTTTCGCCCCTATTTTTTGAAACAAAATGAAGCAAACAATATATTGTCTACAAGCTCATTTTTCTTTTCTTTTCTGGTCAATATATTAACAGTGAAGTGGAGTCCAAATCAAGCTTGAAGCAATAACTGGAGGTTAGGGGTTACAAGATATAGTTTGGGCAGGGGAGAGCAATTCCAGAGAGGATGAAGGCAACTTCCATTACTACCTACTGGGTCCCCTCGCCCCATATTTCTTCTCCTTCAACTTCATTATTTATCAGCAAGTCTCGTAGCAGCTTGCGCTTACACATGGACCTTATATTATACGACAGCTAAAGGCAAATGGGGCCTATCTATGTCACTCTCATTTCTCCGATCACTTTCTTCCCCGTCTAGATCAACAGAAACCAACTCTTTTGCTGCCCATTAAGTTTTTGGTGCCTTTCTTTACCTCAATCAACTTGTTTCCACTTTATATCTGGGGGTCTGGGCTTGACTTATACAGCCACAGTTATACAGTGTGTTTTATCCACGCATGCTTTTCCTTTTGGGCGCACCCTAGATTTGCATGATGATCACGTAGATATATACTCCTGATACAATATTTAATATTAATTGAGGGGTTTGTTCTTGCTGGTTTATGAAACGAAAAACAGCTAGAAGCGGGATCTGATGTTCCTTTCCACCAAATTCCACAGGCAAACAGCTCTGAGAATGGAAAATAATCTATCCTATGGCCCTTTTTTTTCTTTCTGCGGGCCTTGATCTGATGATATGATAATTGATAAATATGCGATTGGATTGACCTTATCAGGAATCGTGGATCTACACAAATGATTACTCATCCTCTCAGAACATCATTTCTCTCCAGCAATGATTTTCTCTTGCTCGTTAAATTGTTTCTTGCCTAGGCAAGGGAGCTGTAGACAATCTCGCAGTGTTTTCTTGCCTGTATATGCATTTGCATGGCATATGTGGTCAAGCTTTGACTTTCAATGAACGAACGTAGTTACCAGCCCTAATTTTCTTTCACTGTGCTAAAAAAAAAATATCTCGTTCTTAAAGATAATCCGATCATGGCTCCGGATTAGGGTTTCTCAATGGGTGCTGCCCCGCCTTCATTTCTCGTATGGAATACCCCCGTCCTTCCCTGCCTTGACTTAAAACCTCTACAAATGATTTAATTCTAAAAAACTTTATTTTTATTAGATATTTTTTATTATCTTGAATTAAACGACTAAAACTTTATCTTAAACTTTTACGAGATAAATATATTCTCTATCATTATATCACCATGCCCTATGGGCACTCACTCTTTTTTGTAAATGGAGAATCAGTTCCAGTCCATCCAATCATGGACAAATATATATATCCGGTTCTGACATAGAGTATATATATATATGGATTCTCTTTCAACTTTGGGAATTGCCGGATACAATCAATTTCATAGAAGAAATGAGATGGGAACACGAAACTTTTTTTACCTCCGTTTTAATAATTACTCTCTTTCACAATAAAAAAATAATTTATTTTCAATCAAGTATGAAGTAGGTTTTGTTTGCGGGTGCATGCACGTTCTCTATATCTGAACCTCAATAAAGATTCATCCTCGGTTATAATCAGGAAGCAAACCAAGGTACTGCTGCCTCGGACTAAACCTTTGATTATATCTGAACCAAGGTTTATATTCAAGGCAGCCAAACTGAGGTCACGTCGTCACTGTAGAATTTATAGCTGTCTGAACTTCGAGTAAGGTAGCTGACATCCCAATTTTTCCGTGCACTGTTTTATCACCTAATTGAAAAATACGAGTACCATTTCTAGCTAATTGACATTGAAAAGATAATATCGAAGGTCCTCCGATCCTATCTTTGAATGGAAACAATAATGGAGGGGAGAGATTCATGTCTAATGGGATGGGCAAGGAAGCATAGTGGCCATGAAAGATTGCAGCAGATCCGATGTATAGGAGATCCCAGCTCTCGCAGACCCCCTC
Source organism: Salix dunnii (assembly GCA_015731905.1). Taxonomy (NCBI): domain Eukaryota; kingdom Viridiplantae; phylum Streptophyta; class Magnoliopsida; order Malpighiales; family Salicaceae; genus Salix; species Salix dunnii. The sequence continues at coordinate 7,992,466 of CM027667.1, read as the reverse complement.
GTCTCTCTTATAAGGTATCGAGAGACAAATGGAGGGCATAAAGTTGGGCTCTGTGGAGAGTGATCTATCTTTACAGCTATAATTTCCAATCATATACAGTCGAATACCATGGGCTTCCTCGTTCTTCTTTAATGAATCAGTGTTCTATTTATTTATTTATTTTAATTTTTGAAGCCAGGAGATGGGAGTGGTGATGCGATGTGATTGTGAAAAAAAAAGATGCATGGGCTTACCCCATTACCCTGAAGAAATAAATTAACATGGAACATATATATATTCGTGGTTATAATTACATTAATTATAACTAACTTCGTCTAAACATAACTTCAATAACTAATATTTAGAAAAATTCATATTCGAAATCTTTTGAGAAAAAAATATGAATATTGCATGGTTAGGTAACATGTTGAGCAAATTATAAAATATTTAGAGTGAATTAATATGAGTTCTTGCAATCGTAGACACCGAGAGCTTATTAAAACCCTTTTTCTCCATCTTTCAAGTGCTCAAATTCTTATGATATGATGTTATTTCCGCAATAATATACATGTATTCCATTATTTCAAGTACATATATACCATATTTTATAAATTATACTGTAATGTGCAACAGGAATTAATCCCCCATATATCCAGTACTTAATTTTGAGTAAATTGATTTTCCTATTTATATATTCTCACGGCTGGAAGTCTTCTCATCTTCATCTGGCGTCAATCGATCTGCCTCTCTCGAACACCACCTAATCTTGAAGAAACGCCAACAAACCATGGACACGTACACCTCTATAAGATGTTCAACTTTATGTGCTTTTCATGAGATAATCAGGTGCTGAGCAAGAAAGATGACCTTCGCAACATTTCCTCTTTGCCTCTTACCATCATAAAGATTCTACAGTCGAAGCTGCATGTCCCAGAACAAACGGTATATCATTTTTTTCTAATCTATAAAAGAACGGAACTCGAAACTTTGTTGGGAAGCAAACTTTCTCCGCGACGACATGGGTTTCAATCTTCCCTCTAAATAAAGCAATCTATTGTCGAAAAGAATTTTATTTTTTCCTATATTAATTAAACCAGCAGCTAGCAATGTGACGTCCCTGCTTGACTTGGCTCACAGTAATAGAAATAATAATAATAAAAAACGTAGACTGTAAATTGCAAACATGGCACTCTCAAGTCTCATCGCGAGCAAACAGTGAGAGCCGGAAGGGGATAAGGTTGTGTCAAGATAAGGTTTTTCCTCTGAATATCTTACACCAAAATCAATTTAACTGTGTGATTTCATCCACCGAGATGACAAGGCCATGTTGATTTTTTTCTAACCAAGCAAGAGTTTTCTTGAGTGAATCTGTGAATATTGCTGTTCATCATGTTCCACGTTTGTGATCATGTTGTCACATCAAATTCCATGTATATAGACACAAACACCCACTAATTAAGGATCGATCGAGGTTCGTTAATAATTAGGTTACGTTAACAGTAAGCGATCGACACAAGAACAACACATTTATAGCTATCTTTGTCGCGATCAGAGTAATATCTACCTAGCAGAAAATGAATCACTAGTTTGGCAAAGAAAACCAGCTGCAAGCTGCAGTGTGAACTAGGAAATATATGGAGCTTGTGAGTATTAAGTTTGATTCCCAGCTAATTCCTTGATCAATCCATTAACACCCTGACGTCGATCGTGTGATGGCAATATGTTATGAAATCTCGATCGTTTGCTGTGCCAGTTGCGTTTTCTTTGAGGCGTGCCCTTCCAAAACTCTCTTCTGGGACTTGAGCAAGATTAAACACATACAGTATGGAGGACATGAGCAAGATTAAATCTATTGACGTGGTACATATATATCCTCTTGATTTTAACACATATTATATTTTTTTATCCTATGACCCGGTGAGCCTCTATACCCGAATACATACATACATACATACACACACATATATATAAAGAGAGAGAGAATCATTTGTATAATTTTTTTAATGCTTCGTGGCCATCATTCTAATTGCTTCAGGTGTTTTTTGATGTACCCATTTCCAATAAATAAAAATGGATCATAGGTAATTAGATCATTTATTTTCTAACGCAGTTTGTCGTTGCTTATTAGAGCATTTATTTTCTTCCATTAGAAAAAGTTCTTTGTACACTGGTTAATCACTTGCACATCATGGACCTTGTGGAACATAGGGTTCGCCAAGATTTTCATATTTTCCTCGTTCCTAATAGTCTCCGTGGTATTATTGTCAATGGGGCACAATAAATGAGAGATAAAACGAAGTAGTTGAGCATATGAACCTCAACTTCGATTTTCCCAGTCAAAAATTATTGCTTACCTGTAGACATACTAACAAAGAAAGTCATCGTGCACATGAATCCTGTTGTGTGATCCAAACAGGTTAATGCGGCTGCCGGAAAAAAGAAAAGGTTAGGTCCTATACATTGCCTTTCACAGCTGACACCACCATCTTCCATTCTTTTTACCTTCCAGTTGTAAGGTGAGCACCTACCGGAACTTAAGATTTGCAATATAAATCTTAAATTTTTTATCATTATGTTATATTTTTTGAGGACTAATTTCAAATGATACGTACTTATAAGTGGAAAATATTTCAATAGGTTGTGTACTGTTTTTTTTTTTATCATTATAAGTATTTTTTATATCAATTTCTATGTTGATCATCGTTTTTATTTAATTAAAATCTAATCAATTTTAATATTAATATTAAGAGATTTGTAAAAAAAATTATTTTTCTTATAACTTTTCATTGAGGTAGTGGTTTACAAAAACTCTCACCCACACCCCTTTCTAACCATCAAACAAACCCCCTCGTTTTACAGCCATTGTAATAAATGGTTATATTATTATATATATTTTAAAATTTTATCCCTTAATATTTCATTAATCAAGATTTAGTTAATATTTTGGATCATAAATTTGAAAGGATGGGTTAGGTTGACTTAGATTTATTTTTTCTATGTGTTTTTTCTATGATTATTTTTTGTTAATTATATGTGAGACCATAAGTTTTGTCTATCAGTCAAGTTTTTCTGGAGATGATATATTGTTTTTAATTTTTTTATTGTTGTCAATTTTTTTTTACCATAATATTAAATTATTATTGATTTTTTTTTTCACTAGCTAAGGGAAGGAAGTGGGTCTCACCAAAATGAGACCATCAAAGGCCCGAATGGACCCAGATTGATTGTCCATCTGGGCCTATAATAGTATGGTTTTCTTTTTGTGATGGCAGCCTTTCAAGTAGAAAGATGGTGAAAGCAACTTATCAAGACTCTGAATCCATTGTCTAATGTCTACCTTTTGCCCCATTATTTGTGGAATGTCAGTGGTGGTGTCAGCAAAATTATTAATTTAAACTTTGTGCTTCAAAAATTAGCCGTAGCTCGAGTTTTCACTTGTCAGGTTTCTTTTACAGGATGTGAATTTTATCTTTTGAACCCAAAATGATACTGTGCATATCATCATCTACCATTTTCATTACATAATCAGTCGTTTAAAAGGGCTGGAATTTGTCAGATATATCAAAAGATTTTTTGAAGTTCACGATGAATTTCTCATAAACGACTTCCTGACATCTTAGAATTTAGCTGCGTTGTGCTTTTGACTATGAAAAGGAGAAGGTTTATGGCACTGTTACATGAAATGTCAGTGTTGTCATACATGATACTGAGAGAGGCTATCTGTCGCTGGTTATAAAGGTTAAACACTCGTTCCTGTTCCATCAAGAGATGCTCCTGAGTATATAAATTACAGGAAAACAAATTCTTGGGAATTTCAGACAGAAGGAGGTATTTTTGCTAACAAATTCTTGAGAAATTACAGTTCATTTTCTTAAACAGAGAAGGGTAAAATGTGTTTTCAGGGAAATCTCAACCAAGTATATATATGAGTAGAGATAAAACACACGTGAAAGGCTATTGCTGCTGCTTTTTTTGGTGGAAGAAGTCATGGGTAGATGGAAGGGATGCATGTATGCAAACAACTTTAGTCAAACATCAAAGTGTTGGTCAAAGACAGTAAATGCCAGTTGCCGTATCAAAAGACAAGAGTAGAGACACGCCCCATGTTCCAAATCAGCTACGCCATGATACCAAACCCACATGCCACAATTACTCTCTGTGGATTGGGTCAAGACATGCCTGGACCAGGTTTTCACAGTTTCAGATGATCATAAAGCCTATTTTAGAGATGAACGACGTGGACCATTAGCTAGCTGCTGGGCGTTCGCGCATTCACGACAAGAGCACCAGAGAAAATTTCTATCCAAATTGAATGCGGCTGTCACGTCTATAAGCAAAGATTCGGGCCAGCTTTGAAATTTATCCACCGAGCTAAAATGTCTTGTATGTGCTTTAGCTGCCTGTTACATCTGTGGAACTATATCATAAGCATGGACTAAGCAGAAGAATATTTAATGGTTTCAACAATTGCTGATAAAAATCCTCCATTACCCCATTTGAACTGTTATTGCAAACAGTAGGTTCTATATGATTGTCAAGCAATATCATTGCTTGAAACTAATTAGTCTATCGATATGCTGTGGAATAGAAGATCAGTCTCTGTCAAGATATACTCAAAGGATTAGATCCATTAGTATTTAATACTGTCTCTGTCAAGATATACTTAAACGATAAGATAAATTAGTATTTTAATAGGAGTACGACGAGAAACCTTAATTATTTGTTCCGAAGATTGAAGACAAAACGAGAAATAAATTCATTTTTGCTAGAAGAGCTGGGTACAGTAAAATAGCTAGAAGCAAGAGAGACAGCATCACATGAGAGATCCAGGGTTTCCATGCAAAATAAAGGGCCCGAGTTTATATATTCTATCATCGAAGAGAGACCTTTGTAGTTGATATTGGGGCATCGTAAGGAATATTTTAGGGCGAGAAGGACTAGTGGGAGGCCAGGAGCAGTAAGCAAAAACTTGGAGGATCTTTGCCACTATCACAAGGCCATATGGGCGTGTTCCCATTATTTTAAGGCAAAAAATAAATCAACCTCATCTCTAAATATCACAGCTATATTTTACTTGCATGCACTAACTCACGCCCTGTCCATGTCCCCTTCCAATCTCCTTCAATGCCTACCAATGATTCGCAGAATTCCAACTTGATATATAAAATTGAAAGCCATGCACTCGACAAGACTTAAAACTTATCAATATTCTAGGGCCGGATTTCAGTCATTAAAATAAGAAAAAGAGAGGTCCTTGGAATACATAGTGCAGTTCCTGTAATAGCTCTGAATCGGCAACTCTACTGAAAGGAAATCATTTAGTGTACATGGCTTAATTACCACTAAGTTTACCCACTGAGACATTCTTACTTGGCAACTGATCACTGCACAGATCACAGACAACTTAGCATGACCTAGATCACCCTTCACCAGTTTGTCTTCGGGTACATTTAATAAATTCCTCAGTAACATTAATCTCGATGTCACATTCACGGGTAGCATCATTATGGGACACAGCGGGTCATGCAAAAGTGGTCTAGCATCATTCCAGAATTTTATATGGGGACAGATGTCGTACCGAATGAATAATTGCTTGATCTAGTTCTCCAGCTATTGGCAACTGCAGCTCATGTTTCCCACTCTCATTATCTTCGATTTACAATAGGCAACGAGGTTTGACATTTCCAGATTAATGCTTTTTTAATTCTTATGAAATGCTAGCTAGAAGCAATAAATCTTAAAATATAATAATGATGGGAAAGTCAATATTCTATTAATTCACTCAACCATCTTCTTCTTTTTCTTCTTATTATGAGCAACATTCAACAATCCTTAGCTAAGTGAGGCACTTGAGAGGCAATAATTTCCATTACTCACACCACTTTTATGTGGATTTGTTGTGGCAGAGCTGTTATGAGCATTAGGACTAATTCTGCTTGGTGGCCCCATGAGCATATGATAATGCACATCCGGTGCTGGGCTGTCCCACCAGGCAGCCAATAATACAACTCTGTAGCTACATAGAACAGAAGCATAATGGCTAGCCATTAATTTGTCCATATAAGTTAGACCCGCTATTCACCTGGTGGACTTCCAATGGATATTGTATTTGATTTTGAACCTTATTGAGTTAATTTCTTTCTACCACTTCAAGCATTAAAATACTGATGCTGATGGCATTGAGGCCCATGAAAAGGTGTGGACTCCTTACTTTGACAGCAGAAAGGCGTTTAGACGAAGATTGGGCAATTAAAATTGTGGGTTCCTCCAACCGGAAAGCTGGTGAGGAAACGAGAGTCCCTCAAGATTATGATGGTGCTTGCTTGGGTGTAAGCAAAGTCAATATGATTTTGAGAGAGCCAGCTGTATGGAGCTATTATTAGAATATGATGATAAGTTTGAGCTATTAGATTATTGCTATTATTACCACTGTAATTTGTTTTCTGTGTCCCTTTTTGAGCACTCGTGCGTGGGGGAAAGTACACTTTAGGAATGGTCTCTGGTTGCATAATGGTTTTAAGAGAACGCCCAGAACGAATAAAGATTTAGAGAGTGTGAAATGTTTTTTAAAGAATCAAAGGCCGCAGGATTTCAAAGACAAAATGAAGAGCTTTTGTGACTGATATCATGGAAAAGATTTAGCATAGGCAAATGCTGAGAGAAAACATGGAGTCCATGATGATGGCAAGTCTAAGTCTTGTTTATAATGCCAACCTAACAGTTAAACTTCATCATTCTTCCTATCAATTTACACAGTTTAAGCCCGTTGCAGGTAACCCAGGTCTTGATATATCCACCGTCTGCTACCTGAATGACACTGTTCTCAGGAACATGGAACCGGTGAAAGATACCTTTTCAATGTTGTGGAGGAGCTGATTACTGATAGAGAGGATGCTCCGATTAACAGGGAAATAGAAGGGGGTTTTCTCAATCTTACAGAATGCTAATATAGAAACAACTTGGGTTTTTGTGGCTTCTGAAATGAAGCCATTATGCGAGGTTAACTTCAAGTTCGGAACTAGGAGCATTCCAGCCGAGGGTGACGAGCTTGTTGAATATTATTTATTTAATTAATCATATTTCTTCTTCTTCTTCAGGCCTGACCTTAATGAATCATGTCATCTCACATCGTAAGGATGTTAGAGCATTCCAAGTTAATTTTGGTTTGTTGAACCGGGTTTTGTTTGCTCGCTGTTTTTTTTAAAAAAATATTTTTAGTTTCATTTAAATTTATTTTAAATTACTTAAAATTATTCAAAACAGTGGACTCAATTCAATAATCCTAGTCTGAAATTTTAGAAGCTAGTCTTGACCAGAGCAACCCACTGCAAAGAATTGAGAAAAGCAATTGAACTGGGCCAGCAGTTGAGCTTTGCTACCTGTTTAAAATAGTGGGTTTCCCCTAGAAATTAGAGCCTGTAAAGCTCGTTGATCAAAGGGCCATAGGCCTGCTTCTTCAGCCCTTTGAGCATCTACAAAATATAGGAACACCATGGCACCGTTCTTGATCCATCCCTGTTTTTTTCTGGTCGAAACTCAAGCCACGAGATTATCATCAACTGGGATTTTCTTCATTTTTCTCCCTCCCATTTTTCTACCCATGCTATGCCATTATCAAATTCATGTCAACTTGTGCTCCGACAGAAGTTTCCATCACGCCGTGGGTTGCATGATGCATTTTGACAGGCTCTAAAAAATGCATGTCTATCTGCTTATCCTTAAATACTATTTACTGCTGAAAGATCTCAGCTTGGGACGCAGGATTGCATATGGACCAGCTTGTGTGGGTGGTGGACTTTTAGCCCTCGCATTAAAAATTAATGGTCCCAAGGGAGATATAGCCCCTCTCAGAGGGAAGGACTGCGGGTGGTTGAACCCTTGCTCAAGCCCTCCATCAATTATTTTTTATTTGAAAAAATAGACAGACTTATTCCACAGACAATAAATAACATTCTACTTATCTCTTATGTCAGAAAGGAAATATAAAGTAATTTTTCGAATGGAGTTAAAGATTCGGTGTCGCGAGATCCCAAGTTTAAAGTAAATGTGCATGGTCAAACGATAATTCATAATTAATTAAGGATACATGCAAGAGTACGTCAACTGTCAAAAGTTTTGAGAAGGCAAATCATTTCTAAGAGATCTATAGATTTTCGTTTCCCAAATCTTCTACGACAGCACGTCGTCCCTAAAAGCTTTCAATACGATGAAGTACCTTGCCCAGTACTTGCCCATTAGAGACTGGAGCTGCTGTTGCTCAGTTAAAATTGCAGTTTATGAACGTTCTCTGCCATGTAACGAATGATTGTGAAGAAAAATTGCCTATAATCAGACGAATGGTTAATGGCACGGACCAAGACATGGATAGAATTTGTTTTCTGTTTTTTAATTTTAAGAAGACGACCTAACAATCGTCTGTATGGTCCTGGTTAAAGAACACATCACTGCTGCCGTTGTTTAAGGTAACACACGATAACCACATTTAGATCTCCAAATATTATGGTTGTGATAAAAGCTACATATGCGATCACTCCGAGGGAACCTTTTGTTGATTATCTTGAAAGTTAATTGCAAAAAATAAAGAAGTAAAATTGTTAACAAGACAATATATGATTACATGAATTGCCAATTGGGCAAAATCCCCTAGGAAACCAGCAGCAACTGAAGGGATGCAACAACGAAACAATGAGAGATCAAACTCACTCACACACACACACAAAAAAAAAAATATATATATATATATATATCATTGTTCGGTCTCAAGTAGCCACCCAAAACCATCTGATATGTGTTGTTCACCAACAAAAATCTGAAACTCCAATTCCAAGGGTCTGGAACGAATCAAAACGGAATGAATATAAATCCAGTCGCGTTCCTCTAGCTACCTGCTCTCTTTAAATCTATGCAGTAAGTTATCGGCGATACAAAAACATTATGTCAGGTTCCTGCCATCTGATGCCGAGTATGAGCCTGACACGACACAGGATAGCTATCCATTTTCTTCATAGATGTCAATTGCAATATTTGATAGCATATCATTACTGGATTGCTATTTCTCACAGTTCTTGTTATGTCATCATCATCACTGTTAAAAAAATCTCATCTTTTACTCTTACAGGATAAAGATAAGGCCTGTTATGTCCGTCAGAAATCATCAATGGGTAAATATAAGTTAATGATATGGCCAGCTATTCCAAAGAGAAATTGACCAATAAAGTTTTGCCTAGCTCTTCCCTTGTTTGTTTGTTTTACTTTCTTTCTTGTCTCAAATTTTACTTTTCCATGTTCTGTTGCTTTCCTCTAAAACTGTCACATTTCGCCAATTCTTGTAAGCATCTTCTTTTGTACTGCTTGGCGTTACGTCCTGAACACTAATTTTGTTACCCTCAATCCCTTTTCTACTTTCTGCTTTTCAGCATTTTGGCTTCCCTTTTATCCAAGCTTCAACATCAATACCACCAATATATGTCAATGAAAGTACATTTTCAGCTAAGCAGTTATGAAATGAGCAAAAACATCAACGAGATGGGTTTGCTTCCAATTAGATGCATTTAGTTTTAGAATAGATAGGTAGTAGTTACATGGTTGTTTGTAATGAAACTAGTTTGTCCATAACCTAGGAAAGCTTCTGTAGATATTATAAAAGAAAGGGATAGCATTGGGAAAAGTTTAAATTGAAATTAGAATTCAAAAACCATTGATTCCTCTCTCCCCCGTCTGCATCCTGTCCTTCTTCATCCTGTGATTCCAAAGAAGACTTGTCACTCCTTATGCTACCTTTTGGCAACATAGATTCTCCAAATAGCTGCAACCCACCACCACCTTTTTCCACCATTTATAGGCTCTTCACCCTAATATTCAATCAGAATCACAAATCACCTCTTCATTTAAAACCTGCTCTCTTATATTCACTGGCTTTGTGATCAGCGCTACTATTTTTGTATTTGCAAAGAGTCCAACCTAGCTCTCTTCCCATCAAAATTTTAGACTTGGCATTCAAGAATGTCTTCAAGCTATCAAACTTCCAGAAATTCTAGCTCTACTTGGACACCAAGGGAAAACAAGCTGTTTGAAAAGGCACTAGCCTTGTTTGATAAGGACGCACCAGAGAGGTGGCAAAATATAGCCACAGCTGTTGGTGGTATGAAATCTGCTGAGGAAGTGAAGAAACACTATGAAATCCTTATTGAAGATCTTCGAAATATCGAGTGTGGTCGCATTCCTATTCCTAAGTACAAGTCTGGTGGAAGCTGCAACAACACAAATGAAGAAGAAAGGTAATAATGCGTTGTTCTTTATGCACATACACTGTTATATTAAGAACACCTACAGTATTTCAGGCACTGTAGATATGTTGAATCTTTATGCACATACAAAAGAAGTTAATAAGAAGAAACTGCCGATGTCAATCGGCAATCTCCATATTGACTCATTGAGAGTCATTCGGGATTTCATGGCTGGGTAGGTCCATGTGCTAAAATAGTAAAAAGGGAAATGTTTAGTTTCAAAAAGTGAAGGGTCCATCAGTGTCTAAAAGCCAACCTCCACAAACTTTTTTCTTCAATTATTTCTTATCCTCCTGTTAAAAATCAAACACCGATAGGATTTTGTGTTAATCCTTTGACTCTTTATTTTCTTCATTTTTTATAGGTGTAATTAGCATTAAGAAATTATTCCAATAATAATAATAATAATAATAATAATAATAATAATAATAATAATAGTTATTATAGTTTTTTTTAAATGTTGTATATAAATTTTTTTGTGTATATTTTTTCATAATAATAATAATAATAATAATAATATATTATAGCAACTAAAAATGATTACATAAATTCAATAGGTGTAATTTTTATTAATTATGTTATGCTGACATGATAATAATAATAAAAAAAAATTCCAATATAATAATAATGATATTTAAAAAAAATGTTGGGTGTAAATTTTATAGGTATAATTTTAATTAATTTTTTTATTTTGATATTTAATTTTTTTGTAATCACAATTTTTTTTTGGATAAAAATAATAATTTATTTAGTGAAAACAATTTTAATGAAGAAGTAATGATTTAGTTTTAATTATTCATCAATCAAAACAATTTTAATGAAGAAGAGTATCAAGGGCGGAGCAAGAAAACTTTTCTAAGAGGATTAATCCATGATTATTTTGTGGGAGGCGAAAACTTTTTTATTATCAGTTATTTCTTGTAGGAGTCACACATATATCTGTATACAACCCTAACATGAATTTATTTTATATTTGCAAGAACTGGGCCTCCAAAGTGTATAATGAAAGATAGATAAACTATATATATATATACACATATATCTGTATACAACCCTAACATGAATTTATTTTATATTTGCAAGAACTGGGCCTCCAAAGTGTATAATGAAAGATAGATAAACTATATATATATATATATATATATATAATAAGATCGAGATTAAAATTAATTATTCTTTCTATTGCTTCATAGGCTTCTCGAGTATCACGACCTGCAGTGAAGTCCAAGACTCGGTCAGGCTTACCTATTTATAATTCCTAAACGCAAATTTGTGGGAAGTAGAGATCCGTATGATCATCGTCATGAGATGAACGCTGTCTCTCTGTCCTTCTCTGCACTATTTTCCAGTCATTTCAGATCATCTTCTATTAACTGCATTGTTCTATGTTAGTAAAATGATCTTCATTGCTTATTATCTCACTGCTAAGTAATAAGAAAATGAGATGAACACATCAACAGACTAATGACACCTGCTGCAGAATTCATCTCTACCAGTTTATAATTCTATTACGGGGCAGGCATGAATGTTCATGTTGGTAAGGGTATAATCATGGCAGATGTCTAGGATTGTCCTTCTCTTTATTCGTTCAAACAACAGTTCCATTTATTCGTTCAAACAACAATAGGTTGATGGAATCAGATCTCCCTCCCTTGTTTTGCTTTCCGTTAATTTGCGTGCAAAGAGGCAAGAATTTTCTTGAGTTGCCTGTTGTAGGCGCACGGTCGTTCCAATTGAACCGCATGACCTGCCTTCTCCAAGCTATGCAACGTCGCTTTGCCCTCTAGTAATTTCCTGCAGTCATTTTTCATCGTATAATTATCCTAGTATATATACAGCATAAGAAATTATATTTATTTAATTTATTTTGAACATTAATTTAAAATAACAATTGATTGCATAAGTAAACTTAATTAGTATTTTTTGACCATTTCTATGTACTGATGTTAATCATATTTTCAAACCGAATCACCATTCTTATATCCGAGGAACTTCACCATGATCATTTAATTCCATCCTTGTACATAGATTTATTTCACTTAAACCCCTCAAAAATTTCTGGTTACACTTGTGACCTCATAACACAAGCTTTATTTTATTGTTACCCTTGTATTTTAATTCAAAATTAATTGAATAAATGTCTCGCTGTGTAATGGGCCACTTACTCTTTCAAGTTACATGCGATTTCCCAGGTGAAAATCACGTCCTCCTCGCCCCATAAGAGATGGATTCTCTGTGCTTGTGGGAAATTAGGGATGTAGAAGTCCTTATCCTTCACTATAAGTGCCTCCAGAAGTTCAACTCTCTCCTTCTTGTAATTTATAAACATGTCCTGCAGCAAAAGATTTCAAGTAATTTATAATTTAATCCTTGTGTTTTATAATTTTGTGTGTCAATTACTTTAGTTTTGAGAAGCATAAGTTAGTTACTTGACCAAAGTTTATTATTAAATTATTTCTTTATTTGTATTTAATTAATTTTGAAGTTTAAATTCAAAGTCTTATTTTAGTTTTTCTACGTGCATATGTAAGTATTAATGTATGGTTATTCTAGCAAGTGTTTGTAATTATTTTTAAATTAATGTAAATACTTATACTCAAAAAAATATGATCCATGTCCAGGTACTTCAAAGGTTCTTTATGAATGAGTTAGTCCGATCGTACTACTTGGTCTCTATTTCTTTACCCCCTTTGTTTTTTTGTCCTAGTGAGCTCTAGTGATTATATATATATATACACACACACACACACATATATATTAAAAAATATGAATGAATTGAGGTTTCATCTAATAGTTTAAGTTTATAGGTAATATGATTTTTTTTAAATATGATCCAAGTCTAAGTACTTCAAAGCTTTTTTGTGCCTGTTTAAAAATGTAATTGCAAGTTTTATTTAAAGTGTTGTTGGTTTAGAAATATCTTAAAATAATTTTTTTTATTTTTAAAAAATTATTTTTGATATCAGCATATTAAAATGATCTAAAAAACAGAAAAAATAATTTAAAATAAAAATAAAAAATAAAAAATTCTAAATTTTTTTCATAAACACTTTTTAAAAACACTCGTAAACATCCTTTTATGAATGAGTTGAGTTTCATCATACTTCTTAGTCTATTTCTTGGACCCCCCCCCCCCCTCTCTTTCCTAACATGGTTCAAGAACTAGTTAATTCTTGTGAAGCATACAGGATTAAAAGAAAAGAGAAAAAAAAAGTGGCAATTGAGATAATATTAGTGGTGAGAGAATAATATAATTATATTTTGAAATCTTATATAATAATTTAAGTTTTTAGATAAAATAGTTTTTTCATATGATATCAGAGTCTTCTTGATTTAGCAATCACAAGTTCGAATCTCATCATTTTAATTTTATTTGATAAAAAAACAAGCATAAGATAGTATGCGTAAATTTTATGTCTAAAGATCTTCAACTGGAAGGATATATTAGAGAATAATATAAATTATATTCTGAAATCTCAAATAACAATTTAAACTTTTAAGTAATTCTAACTAGCCAGCCAATATTTTTTTTTGTTTTGTTTTTGTTTTTTAATGAATAAAATATGCGTGTTATCCTGTTAGCTGATTTATATCTAAGAAAAATGTACTGTTGGTTGAAACTAGGAGGATAGCATTACAATGCCCAACACCCCACGAACTGGGAACAAAAATGTTTTGCGTAGTTCAGTGAAAAGACAAAAACTCGAGCGAAATTGACCTCCAGCTCAGAGATATCATCAACAGAGAAATTATTTTTTAGTATTAGAAGAACGACAGCGGATTACCTGGAAAATGTCTCTGTAGAGAAAATCAGGCAACGCTAGGGACTTGAAGGTACAAATTTCTGCAATTGTTTTCACGCCCTTAAATGTTTCAGGAACGAAGAGTTCTGCCCATGATGAGAAGCCAATTCTTTCAAGGGCGGATCGAGTGATGGACTCAGTCAAGGCCATAACAGAGCAGGTCACGACCATTGAATCAACCAGTTCAGGGTACATCTCAGCCATCCTGAAACCAACCATTCCTCCATAGCTTAACCCAACCAGAGTACACCTCTCCACGCCAAGCTTCTTTAGACCCTTAGCCATACATTCTGCTTGAAAAGCCGGAGACCGCTCTGTTCTATCAGTTGCTGAGCCCCCAAAGAAGAGGAAGTCTGGAACATAAATAGCATAGTCCTTGGCCAAAGCTAGCATCTGAAAATGCCATGTTGAAATCCCATTAAATCCAAAACCATGAAGAAACACCACAGCAGGTTTTCTGCCGATTCTCGTCTTACTTGGGTTTTCAGCTGGCGCCCAAAAGTGCACGACGGTCCCTGGTTCGATCTCTACTGCTTGGGATCTCACACCGACTAGCCTTAATAGGACACGCAGCAATGACATGTACATCGCTAAACTTTTCCCCATTTTTCTCTTTCCCTGCTCGAAGGTGCGTGTGATTTACTGATTTTGGCTTCGCCGAATGGTAGCCTCATATATAAGACGGTGGAGGATACATTTTTTGGACAACGAGGCCAAGTGAAGTATAGTTATGGAGTGTGTGTGTATGTGTGTATTATTTTAATATATATTAAAAAAAAAAACTATACTTTTTCCTGTGAGATTTTAAAGTATAATCTATACTCTAACAAATTATATCCAGGCTGATAATCATTAAATGGATTATAGGATTCATGTTCTTGGCTTACAAGTGTCCTAACAATTCACGCTAAGCCTTTATTTGAACCCAATTTGCAAAGACAGTAGCGTGCCGGTATTGGTATGTTTGAATAGTTGATATTATTTTTAAAAAAATAAATTAAAATAATATTTTTTATTTTTTAAAAAATTATTTTTTATATTAATCGATTAAAATGATTCAAAAATTATAAAAAATAAAAACAAACAATTTTATTTTTTCTTAAAAATTATTTAAAAACAAAATTGCAAACTTGGCCCAGAAAAAAAATATGTGGTCGCGCATAATAATTCACCGACCCAAAACTTGTCGTTTCCGGAGCATCCGTGCCAAAAATGGGTGCATGGCTTTGTTAATGTTCTTCACATGCACATGATAATGATAGCTCATCATCGTGGGAGGCCTCCCTTTATTTTTTGCGAGAGGGGGTGGACCCAGAAACTTCTCATGGGATGGGATGGGGTGGACAAGTCATGGGCCGCTCACTATTTAAATATGGGCTGGTCTGTGATCTGGAATTTCAGCCCATTAATTGTACACGGGCTTTTATCCCTTCAGGACTTCTAAGAACAATAAAATATTTACGTTAATTAAAAAAATATGATCACAGATTGGAATCAGATAAAATAAAATAGTATCTCATCAGTTCAGAATCATCATACACTCACGCACAGCTAGGCATATTTTCCCACGTCAACAAACCTGATTCACACTTTGAGAATTAAAACAGTTTATTGATCTTATGAACTCCAAGCGAAATAAACGATGACGATGGCCAGGGCACGTCTTACTGCTGCTTTCTCTTCCCATCATCGTGCAAAGAGGCAAGAATATTCTTGAGGTGCTTGTTGTAGGCAAAAGGTCGTTCCGATTGAGCGAGATGGCCTGCGTTCTCTATTAAGTGCAAGGTTGCTTTGCCTTCCAGCTGACTGCGACCATAATTAATTCCAAGTCCCGTCACGATTGTATCCAAATCCAAATCAATAATTAGCAGGGAGGTAGAGCGTTTTGGTTGAAACAGTGAAAAACAGTTAGCTTTTGAGTCTGTTCTATCAATAGACTTACTCTTTCAAGTTGCGAGCTTCTTCCAAATTGAAAATTATGTCATCCCGTCCCCATAACAGGTGTATTTTCTGCAATGGCAGAGAAGCAATATATATATATATATATATATTGCGGGCAATAATGACATCAACTACCCAAGAAAAGGGAATTTAAGAGTGCCAGCAGAAAATGAAGGCGAAAACTTGTGAAATCAATAAGAAAGGATAGGCTCAATAAATTCAGTGCCGGCTAAATAGAAGCAGGTAGCAATACTAATGACGACGATAAAAATAACAACTTCATCCTTTTCATTCATGTGGACTAATTATTTAATTTCTACTAAATAAAGCATTTCTCAAGAACACTTATGCGAATGTGTCTCTTCAGGCACTTGCAAGCCTCTTCAACATCATAATCCCTACCCAACGACGTGTCCACTAAATTAACCAGCTCCCGTTTCTCATAAAATTCCCACACCTGCAGATTGCATCTTTACTTAACAAGATCTGTGTGAATTAATTCAGAGGACAACTACTTTGAAGTCCGTCGAAATATGGAAGAGCTGGCTGCCTTTTTTGGACCAAGAACTGACTGCTTTAATTAGGAAACAGACATGCATTTATAGAGGATCTAACAATTGCTTTAGGAATCATTTGCCAAAGAAATTTAGTACCAGCTGACATCAGGAATCGGGAACAAAGGATTATCGTGTACCGGAGACAAACAAGCTAGAGCCTAGCAGGTCAAAGAAATCGGGAGATTCTCAGAGATTCAGTCACGCAAGCAGAACAAACTACTTGCATGGAAGACAATAGAGCATACACATTACAAAAACATATACTCCAAAACAGTATTTATCAACAAAAAAAAAAATAGCAATAAGAGTTTTGATAAATAGTATTCTGACCTGTGTAAAATGAGGGACAGTGAAGTCCTTGTCACTGACAACCAATTCATCAAGAAGTTCAAGTCTCTCCTTCCTGTTGCCGAACATGACCTGCGATTACACCATCGTCAACAAAAATTACTAAGGGATCAAATGATCTCAAAGAATGACCGATGTATAACCTCAGCTTTATTGATTGAACACATAGATATAAGATTTATTTTTATAAAAAAGGAAAAAAGACATGTAGGTAGAAAAGATTGCTTGCCTCCAAAATGGATCTGTGAACAAAATCTGGCAACCATGGTAGCTTATAAGTTGCATTACGTAACAATTCTTTCACCCCCATGACAGTGTCAGGCATCAAGTATTCAGGCCAAGACGAGAAGCCTATCCTCTTTAGGCTTGCTCGGCTAATGGATTCGGTCATGACCATAGCCGTGCAACTTACCACCATGGACTCGACCAGGTCAGGGTACATCTCAGCCATCTTGAAACAAACCATCCCTCCATAGCTCATCCCAACCAAAGTACACTTCTCCACACCAAGCTTCTTTAGACCCTTAGCAACGCACTCGGCTTGGAATACCACTTTTCGCTCAGTTCTATCTGTAAATGACTCTCCAAAGAAGAGTAAATCGGGCACGTAAACTGCGTACTCTCTAGCCAGAGCTAGCACTTGAAATTGCCATGTTAGAATCCCATCCAGTTCGAAACCATGAACAAACACCACGGCAGGTTTGTTTGGTTTTTTATTTGCGTTGCTAGTGGTTTGATCATCACTTGGAATCCAGAAGCGGAGAACTGTTCCTGGCTCAATCTCTACTGCTTGAGGTCTCACTCCGACCAGCTTCAGTAGACCACGCAACAAAGGCATGTACATTGTCAAAACGTTGACCATTTTTTTGCTCAGCTTTTTGCCGACCTGTTTGTCCGTACGCTGCCAATAGAACCCGTTTGGTTTTCGAAACAACACAGAAAAATACATCGCATATAGACGTCCGGTGGAAATACTGTAGCTATATAATGTTTTTTCCCATTTTGCCCTTCAATAAAGTTTTCCCATTGCCTTGGAAAAAAAAGTCGAAACGGTTACTTTGCATTATTTTTTAAATTTTTTTTTTTTCCTGCTGTTAATCCGGGCTTCCTGTGGGCCTGAAAGCTAAGTTGAAGAGCCCAACTACTGCCTAATTCCACTCAGATCAAGTTTTCCAAAATATTTAGATGCCTCTTGAAATGGTCGGTCATTACAAAGTTGGGTACCTTTCTTAAGAAAAAACCTTGAAAAAAAAATATTAATCGTGGGTTTTTATTATCGCAATCGATTGTTTCCTCTTGCGCATTCAAAAAATAAAATTCCGATGTGCATCAAATTGGATAATTTCCACTAATATCTATTAAATCTTGGTTAATTTACCCTAAATTTGATAATAAGTTAAGGTTAGAAGTGAATTTGGGTGCCTTGATGATAAAAAATAATTTACTCCTTTGTAATTATTACGAGTCATTTACCCCGCGCTCCGTAACAGGAAGAAAAAAAAAATTTACCTCGTTGCAAGATATAATTTTTTATTTTTTATTTATGTATCTATATTTTTAGTTTTGATTTTAAATTTTTATTGATATTTATTTATACATTAAATGCAATTTGTGTTAAGAAACAAAAGGAATTTAGCTTTGATAGCGTAAAATAAAAGTGAAACTCTCTTTTATACATATATAATGAATGTTTTGTTATGTCTACGTGTGACTTGCTATACTTTTAATTTAAAGTTATTTTTATTTAAAAATCAATTAAAATATTTTAAGATTTTAAGATTTATTCTTGATATTATTATATTAAAAATATATTAGAAGACTGAGATTTAATTAATTTTTTATTAAAAAAATTCATAGTTTATTTTTTATATATATTTTAATATATTAATATTAAAAAAATATCAAAATATATAATAAGCCTCACATATTTTTAATAAAAAATATCATAAAAATAATTGTTATCATTATTTTCAACACGTTGTTAGTAATAAAATGAATATATGAAAAAATAAAAAGTTTTTACTCAAATATGAAAGAAAATAATATATCAGCATAGATTGTGTTCAATAATTAGGTAATGTATCATAATGATAATAATATTAATTTTATTTTTGTCCTTTAATTTTGCTCTTCAAATCTTTCAATTTGTTCTTTATATCAGTTCTTTTTCAATGTTGCTAATATTATTTTTTTTGTTTTACTTTTAATCATAATAATAACAATAAAACTAATATCTCAAGTAATTTATCATTCGATGTTGTATTTATTGAGAATTAAATTTTGTAACTTTTCTACATATAATATTTCAAATCTAATAGCTCAGATTTATTATTTGAAAAAAAATTATGGCTTGGTATGGTTTTTATTTTTTTATCTTATTTCTTTAAAATTATATGACCTAACATTAGTATCAAACAAAAAATATCAAACAAATTTTTTTATTATAATACAGGCAATTATAATTATTATATTCATAATAGTAATAATACAAATTTGGATATGTCCTTTAATTTTGTCATTTAACTATTTTTATTTGTTCTTCAAAACAAATAATATTTTTTATTTTGATAATATTTTTTTATGACTTCAATCATAAGAATAAAAAATAAAATAATCTATTATTCGATGTCGTATTTATTAAGAATTCATTTTTTCAGGTTCTCTATATATAATGATTCAAATCTAATAATTTATGATTCAATGTTGTATTCGTTAAAAATCTTGTAACTTAGTGTTATCTTAAAAAAAAAATTACCTTATTTCTTTAAAATTATGTTATTTAGCATTAGTACTAAACACAAAAAAAATCCTATATTTAGTTTTTTTTACATTACCTAATAAAAATTATGCATAGATTGATTATTTCGCTTAGATGTATAACATCATAAAAACATCTAACACCACTAATATATTTTTATATGTTAAAAAATTTAGTTTTAACTATGACAAAACGTAAAGCAATGACTCGTATATATTTTCATCAGTGATCATTTTGTCTAATTTTTCCACATGTTTTGTCTATGTGTGATTTTATATTTTTTTACATGATATTAGATTTGAAATATTATACATAAAAAAGCTGTAAAAATCAATTTTTAATAAAAATAACATTGACTAGTGAATTATTTTTATTGTTATTATCATAATTGTTAAATTATCACAATCATTATAATTTTTATTATAATCATTATTATAAATAATCAACATTCTAATTAGTATTGGCAATATTATTGTTACCACCATTATTATTGTTATTATCATTGTTATTATTACAATAATAATCACTACAATAATCAATATTGTTATTTTTATTAATATCATTTAAAGTATAATAATAATAATAATAATAATTAGTATCATTGTTATAATTTTTTTATCTTTATTGATATTTTCATATTATTTTATGATTTATTATTATTATTATTATCATCAAAGTCATAATTATTAACACCATAAACACTATAATTATTAAAATAAATTACAGATGCAATTATCAGTATGATTCATAATATTACTATTATTATCATGATTATAACAACTAAAATTACTATTACAATTACTATTAAAATAAATAAATAAATATTAAATTATCTTGAGAAATAAAAAAAAACTTTAATAAAAAAACAAGTAAAAAAAAAAAAACTATGTTTGAGCAAATAGGTTCTCTATTATACAATTAAAGCTAGGTTTAAAAATATAATTTTACTATGTAAAAATACCCAGAAAAGATTCAAATATCCCCAAACAATAAGAAAATATCAATTGGTCTCATGAAAAATTCTAAAATACCCCCGAGTCCAAAAGTTAAAATTTTATACATTGAAAGCAGAAAAGTAATTACACAATGTGGGTGTTTGGGGCGGCGGTTCAACGTGCAGTTGCGTTGAACCGCAGCCCCAATCGTAGGGTTACCAAACATGCAGGTTTTTTTTTTTCCTAGTGGGTCCCACCTAAATATTTGCGTTTGCGGCGCAATATGTAAAGCATCTGTGAGATGCTTTACAGAACGCGTTTTGCGTTACAAAAAGAAAATAATAAACATGGTAAAACTGTCTGAGAAAATGATTAGGTCTAGATCGAAGCACATATTACCCTTCCCTTTATTCAAAGGAAATACTAAAAAAAGCATCCCAAGAATTGCTGCATGCTTTGAAGAAGAAAAGGAAAGAGGTTGCATGCATAATAAAGAAACATTGGAATAGACAGGCAAGATTTGCAAGAGAAATTATCAACTATTTGCAAGATTAAACAGGTTGTTATTTTGCGTTTATTATTTTGCGTTTATTATCTCTCCCCCAACAGCAGCCTCTCTCTCTCTCTTCCTTCGCCATTGCAGCACAGCAAGCTCTCTCTCTCCTCGCCAACTCTCCACCGTGAGCAGCACCCTCTCCTGCAACAGCTCCCGACCAGAAGCAGCACCAGCTCCACCGTGAGCTCCAGCAGCATCCAGCCACCACCCAAGCGTTCTTCTCCAGCTCCGGGAAGCAGCAACGAAGCAGCAGAGGCCATTTTCGACGCACAGCCCGACAGCTTCCAACGCCTCGTCCGGCCACCACACAGCTCCATTTTCGACGCCACCATGACAGGGACAACCACCTCGGCCTCCTCTACCCGTCGGTACCGGCCGTTGGCCCTCTCGTCGCAGTCGATGAACAGTGAAAATGCACAGTGAAATGCATGCAAAACGAAGACCCGAAATGCAAAACGGTGCGTTTTGTGTTTTTTCTTTAAAACCAAACGCACCGTTTTGAGTTTAGCCTTAACACTTGGGCTGGGCTGCTCTTGGCCCAGCCCAAGTCAGGCAGGGTTGGGCCTTTTGGCCCAACATTGGCTGGGCCGGCCCATTTATTTGGGTCAGGCCCAGTCCAAATTTTAAAAAAAATATAAAAATCATATTTAAAAAAAATTAAAAATTGTGTAATTTACTTGAATTGTTAATTATATTTTATTATTATGATAATTAAATCTACAATATTTAAAAAAATATATGTGTGTGTCCTTTAAAGTAATTTCACAAGTTGACATCAATATGAAAAGCATGGTAACCAAACACTCGAAACTGCTTTTCATTAACCTCAAACTCAACCACAGTTTTAACCAAACACCAATTTCAGTTTTGAAAAGCAGGTAAAAGTGCTTTTCATGAAACTGTTTTTTTTCAACCTCAACCACAACAGCAACAGCTGTGCCAAACAGACCCAATATATATAGTTGTACAGTTAAAAACCAACATGGTTCACCTTCTTTTTTTTAATATCCCAAAAAAGAAAATCATGCACATGTATTAATAATAAACACGTAAGTTATCTCCCACCACGTTGTGGAAAATCTAAGGCATAACTCCTAACCATAACATAAACGCAAAAACCTACGCCCGGGATTTTTTCCTTTCAGGGAATAATTTTTCTATTCACATTACAAATTTCTCATCATCTACCCTTGTCATTTTCAGTTTCTTCTGAGATAGTGGTTAAAGAAATTGAAATGGCTAAAACATCAATCAAGGTGCTATTGTGACAGATTAGTCTTCACATGGCCGACTGCTAGTGACTTGTGAACAAATCGAAAACCAGTTCCGTGTTTCTTTCAAAAGTTTTGGATTTGATAGTAAACTTGCAAGGGGGAGCATTATCAAGATCGAACTCGTTTGGTTTCAGCCGTCACCCCGTATTATTAGATGAATATTCGGTGCGTGTGCATTGACGTGAGTGCCATAATGAACTCCACCTTTCAAAAGATTGCAATCAATTGGTTGCAGCTTGCAACTATGATTAACTGTGGAATTTCATAGCTACTGAAGGAAAGCACTGCAACTTTCCTGGTGTATCTAGAATAATATGCTCCGTGTCTCAAACAAACCCAAAGATTGAAGAAACCCGCTGAGCTTTCTGTATTTCCCACATAGAAAGGATGTTAATGTTTAACCAAATATTAATCTCCAGTGTTTTTGGATATTAGACCACCTTGTAAGTTAATAAAAGGGAGCCAAGATTCGGCAATGTATATGAAACTTGTGATGGAAGATTTCTTGGAAAGCTATCAATCTAGGAAAGTTCACAGGTTATTGCGGAAGGCACAAGCATTGATCCGTTTCACTCCAAGCTAGGAAGATGTCCACGATTGTGAAATGTGTTGAAAGAAAACAGCATCAAACATAAGGAAATGCTTGTGTGAATCATAACTTTTCAGAAACAGCTACGAAAGTTCGTGGTGGTAAGTGATACCTAATTTTTAGAACTGTATTTCAAGCTTCAAGCATAGCTCTGCACTACAAATTTACGAGTTAAACACCCCGAAGACTTTCATGGATAATTCACACAGTGGAATCCTGATAGATGATGAAGGAAAGGGAAAACTATATCAAAACTCACTGGTGCTGGAAAACACATTGAGATTCCATCCAGTTCAAAGCCAAAAATCAACAGCCTGAGGAAGTCTGGGCACACTACTTAACAAGAGGAAAAATGATAAATTTAAAAAAGATTACTGACGAGAATTAAAGAAAAAATATTTAAAATTGAAATTTTATTTTTTAACAAAAAAAGGGGGGGCATGAAATAAGCACACCCACAAAAAAACTTATGAAGCAACCGATACTAGGATGAAATTAAATTCCATTCTGTGCCAGAAATCATGTATTCACGGGCGGCACAGAATTCACATCCAAAAAGTCAAGCTTGCTATGCAATATTCGGAAGACTCGAACTGCATGGTGGTAATAGGATTTGCAGGGAAAGTGATGGGCACGAAATTTTGAAAGCAGGTATCAGGAGACCATGAGCAAATGAGGCTCCCTGTATGTTCCCTCTAACTTGTTTTCTTAACTTTGAAATTTAAACTAGAAATGAGACCGAAGGAATGGATTTGTACTTATAAATCTTGCTGAAAGCTACAACTTCTTCTAGATATGGGTCTTAAATTCTAAAAATAAAAGGGAGTGGCTAGATAACAAGTTCATCTAAAGTTAAGGTTTTAGAGCCTTTAAATCAAACCAAAGACTCCATAATGTTTTGATCACATCCAGAACAAAATCCATCAAAGCATTGAAGTAAAAGAACACTAGAAAAGACTCCATAATGTTTTGACTACATTAATCACACATGACCCGACCCAATAAATTAACAAGAAGAAGAAAAAATAGCAGAGTGATTTCCTTGTCTGGCTATCAAGGTAGCTCCCCGAAATTAAGAATCTATAACCAAATTGCTGGAAAGCTACATGACTATCTGCACTGGATACCTGTCAATGCAATCCTCCCATGGATTACTAGAAGATGGCTTAACATGTCTCAGAGCCTCCCAAATTGCACTGTTGCACTTGAAACCACTGCCAAAAGCAATCTGCCAAACACGGTCCCCCCTCCGTACTCTTTTCTTTGCCTCGGTGTAAGCCAACTCGTACCAAATTGAGCTTGACGAAGTGTTACCAAACCGATGAAGTGTCATTCTGGAAGCTTCAACATGTATAGGCAAAAGCTGCAGATTCTTCTCAAGCTCATCAATCACGGCTCTACCCCCGGCATGAATACAGAAATGATCGAACGCAAGCTTAAAATCAGGGATGTACGGCTTCACTTTTGCCTTGAACAATTTCTTAGCAACTAAAGTTGAAAAGAACAAAAGTTGCTCACTGATGGGAAGAACCAAAGGACCCAGGGTCGTAATATTAGTCTTGAGTGCACCACCAGCAATTGCCATGAGCTCTTTTGACAGAGAAACCCCTGTTTTCCCAGCATCATCCTGCTCCTGATAGACACACTTGAACGCCTTGTCATCAGCTCCTTTATGAGTTCTAACCACATGAACAAGCTTATACTTGGCTCTTCTCTTATCTTTAGCTTTATTTGACAGCAAAACAGCAGAGCCTCCGACTCTAAACAAGCAATTCGGTATCAACATTGACTTCTTGTTCCCAAAATACCAATTCTGCGTAATGTTCTCAGTACTTACAACAACAGCATAAGTATTCCTATGAACTTGCAACATATCTTTAGCAAGGTCAACAGCAATAACCCCAGCACTACACCCCATTCCCCCGAGATTAAAAGACCTAAGATTCCCTCTCAATTTATACTTGTTAACAATCATTGCAGATAGCGAGGGTGTAGGATTAAACAAACTACAATTCACTACAAGAATACCAATATCTTTAGGCTTGATATTAGTATTTGCAAACAAAACATCCAGTGCACCAAACATCACCTGCTGTGCCTCTTCTCTAGCTGCTGCCATGGATGGTCTTGGTGGAATATAATGCATAGCTTCAGGAACATAAGTTTCTTCACCAAGACCTGATCTTTCCAAAATCTTCCTTTGAAATTCCAACGAAGAATCATCAAAATCACCAGTCAGCTTTGAATGCTCCATGAATTGCTCGAATTTGACTTGTAAGTTTGATGGAGGCTTGTAACAAGCATAATCAACAAGAAAAAGGGATCTGGGCATGGTCATTATATAAACTGTGGCTCCAAAAACAAGAAAAACAGAACAAATAATGACACTAACTAGATTGTATTGAAGGTGAAGCCAAAGTTGGTGAATGTCATTTGGGTTCAATTGAAAACCTTGAAAAATAACAAAAGCCATTAAAGGGACCAGACAAAGAGTCAACAAATGAGTTATCAAATAATGATAACCCAGCTTGACATGCTTAAGATTCACAGTATGCAAGAAATCTGGCAATCTTCTTGATTGTCGGATCTGGACTCCATTGGTGGTGGTGGATTCGGATTCCTGTTGGTCGTTCATGTTGTCCTCTCTAGGTTGTCAAGATAGGTTCTTTTGGGTTTCTTGAATGGTGGACTAAAAAACAGAGTGAGTGACTACTAAGGAGTATAAGAAATGAATGTACGTTTACAATACGGATCTGGCAAGACAATAAGGAAAAAGAGATGAAGGTAGTTGAGTCTAGAAAGGCATGGTATAACTGCAAAACGGCCCAGACCCAGTAACAATTATTAAAGTTTGCGTAGATTTTGACTTGATAATTGCTGCTGCTGACACATGAAATCTTGTTTTCTCTGTAGTTTGATTTCCTGAATCTGTTTTGCTTTTCTTTTTCTGGTTTCCCCCACTCTCTTATCTGTAATGATTTTGGTCAGGATGGGGAAAGAGAGGGGGGAGCTTGAGAGATGTTACCTTTTTACAGAGTTGACTTCGGCAGATGATGTGAAAATAAAGAAACAAATGGCAGGCTTGTGTTTTTCTTTCGAGTTAAGTAGGCAAACTCAGTTTCATATATAAAAGAAAAGTTATTGTTTATTGTTATTAATAATAAAAATCTAAAAAAGGGCTTGTTTTGATTGTACCTTGCATCATAAAATATTATTCAGTGTAGCAATTTAATTTTTATTTATTTTGTTAACATTTAATTTTCTAAGAATTAAGTAATGTAGCTTATTACAGTTTACTTTTATCAGTTCAAGATAACATTTAGCTTCGTCTGAGTGGACAGGCTCAGGATAGATGACGAGCTGGCATTTACACTACTGATAAAATGGAAAGCAAATTGTAAACTTTGTTACGTGTCTATTTGCATAAAAAAATAATATGTTGAGAAAATAATTAAACATGTTGCCCCCTTTCACCCATCATTGTTGGAGGTGGAATACGTGACCTGTATTTTGTGTACGTCATTTACAATACGCCCCCGCCCCCCGCCCCCGCCCCCGCCGCCCTATCATCAGAAACACTGCATTTACTCATCTCTCTCTTTCTTGCTGCCATCTCTCTCTCCCTCTCTCTCTCTCTCGATAATATTACTCGAGATGTTTATGCAATACGATGTATTATACCGCACGATATCCAAGGCAGAATTAATTGCTATATAGTATTGTTTCTCGTATAATATTTATTAAATACAAGAATAATTATTATAACTACTAGTTAACTTTTAATGTATTGCATGGGTTAATTTCCTAAAAAAAGGGTTTAAAAGACATAAATGACTATTAAAAAACATGTTGATGAGATGGGATATATACTATATAGTAGTCATTACTACACTTAATTTGTGTCATGACATTCTTTCTAATGTATTGCATGGGTTAATTTCCTAAAAAAAAGGTTTAAAAGACATAAATGACTATTAAAAAACATGTTGATGAGATGGGATATATACTATATAGTAGTCATTGCAACACTTAATTTGTGTCATGACATTCTTTGAGAAAGTGGGGAGGTCAAGGAATGGTAAGATTTCTTGTCGCGGAAATATTAAGGATGCTAGTCTATCCATGAGCATCTCGGAATGATCCAAAAATAACTTGGAATAATATAGAAATTAATATGATATTATTTTTATTCACTTCTATTAACATAACAAACTCGTTATTGAGCTTGATGAATTGAGGGTGATGCTCTAAACTCGTCCATGTTCACGAGTGTTGCAGGTCTTTTTATAAGATGAGAATTTATAAATTAATTTATAACTTGATTTATTTTTAATAAATATTATGTTAATCATCTATCTAAATTAATTATTTATAGTTGAATTTTTATGTTTTGCTGATGTGAATTATATTTTAATATTGAAAACCATTTATTTGAATTACACACACAAATCACTTATAATATAAATAAAAATAGAGTTATATATAATATCCACAACTCACCACGTCACAAATACTGATTACAACTCTCTTAATCATATTACATTTTTAGAATATTTTTTTCACGTGTTATTTTACTAGAAACGTTTTTTAATGACGCGAGGCATCGAAACACCTGCAAATCTGCCCGTTTTGATCACTTTAATGCGGGCTTCAGCAGATTTTCAGCGGCCACTTCCCAATACGCACAGAATATAATACTTTATCACTACCAAAAAGTTCGCATTTATTTTCTCAATTTCTCTATGTTTGCCTTTATCTAGAAACAATTCAAATCCGTGTCACTGGATTTATTCACCCAATGCCATACTCACGGCTACTTACAGGCCACAGCTAAGCGGAATCATTATATATATATATATATATATATATATATATATATATATACACACTACATAATGTCCCAGCGTTTCGCCGCGAGCGACTTAATATTTTTTTCAATATAAAAAATATTAATTGTGTGTATTTTTTTATTATAATATAAATTTAGCTAAAATAATAAATTTGTACAGAATTCATGTCAAGTGCAAGTTTTCTATAAAATATATAAATTTAAAATCGATATAAATTTATCTATTTTGTAGTTTCAAATGAAATAACCAACATAAATTTATCATCATCATTAAAAAAGCAAGAAAACTCGGATATCTGAATTATTAAGTTCATTGTATTAAGATTAGTTCATTTTATAATTCAATTTAAATCAAACAAAAATAAAATATAAATTGTGAAAATACCTATAATAATCAAATAAAAAAAAAAGTTGTTAATTTTCTATCAAAAAAAAGACGAAAACATATATTGAAAATTCATCCTGATGTTATTGTCATTATCATTGCTATAAAAGCTAAAATTATTACTAACATTACTGCCAAAACAATTAAAATAATTAAATTGTCATGAAAAATAAAAAATAAAAAAGCAAAAGATTTTTATAAAACAACAATAAAAAAATAATAACTAAAATTATCATTATTATTGCATAAATAATAAAATCATAAAAATT
Source organism: Salix dunnii (assembly GCA_015731905.1). Lineage (NCBI taxonomy): Eukaryota > Viridiplantae > Streptophyta > Magnoliopsida > Malpighiales > Salicaceae > Salix > Salix dunnii. The sequence continues at coordinate 7,963,937 of CM027667.1, read as the reverse complement.
ATATAATTTAAAGAACAAATAAAGAAACAGAAAAAAAAAAAAAAAAACGAATAAGGAGAAAAATAGAGTAATATTACTTTTAAAATGATCGCCGATATAAATTAAAAATTCAGGAAAATCTTTAAAAAAAATTGAAAGATTTTATAAAAAAAATAATCACTAAAATTATCATTATTATTGCGCAAATAATAAAATTATAAAAATCATCTAATCCAAAGAACAAATAAAAAAAAAAAAAAAACATCTAGCCATGGCACCCGCGCCTCGTTGCGGGCGGAATCATATTTTTTTCAAGGTAAAAAAATATTTATTATGTATGATTTTTTTTATCATAGCATAAATTTAGACAAAATAATCAATTTGTATATAATTTTTATGAAGTGCAAGTTTTGTATAAATATATATAAATTTTAAATGAATATAAATTTATTTGTTTAGTAGGTTTCAATGAAATAACCAGTATAAAATAAGTTGTAATTTTCTATCAACAATAAGTTGCATTGTGGATTGCAATAGTCTTTTTTTTTCGTCATATGAACAGTGGAATAACGTTTTCGTCTTATTTGATGATATTATGATTATTGTACCATGCACATAAATGAAAGAAATTGAAAATATCTCTAATACCATGATATTATTTAAAACACACTTGACATAATAAAATGAATATATAAAAAACTAATATATATTTTTAGAAGTTCTACGCTGCACGCGCCATCCAAAATGTGGTTAAGAGAAAACACTGTATAATCCATAAAAAAAATTCAATTCAAAATTGGTAAGTTACCGATGAGATCCCTATAAAAAAATGTATAAGTGAATAAAACAAAAGTATAAAAAAAAATGTACCAGCAGGAAAGCACTTTAGAAAAAAATGTGGGTCCGGGGATTTTCGTGGTATGCATAAGTTGGCCTGGACACCCTGGTTATCAAAAAAATTTAGATATGGAGATTAATCGTGGTGCAATTAAGCGAGCTCGGACACTTTGATTATTAAAAAACAAAAAACCAAAAAAATATATAAGTAGAAAAGGAGAAAAAAATGAAAAAAAATTATAATAAGGAAAAAAAAGGCAAAAAAAGAAGAAGCAAAAAACGGAGGAAAAAAAAAAGAAAAAGAATAATTAGGAAAAAAAAGCAAAAAAAGAAACAAAAAAAGAAATGAAAAAAAAATAAGAGGAGCATAATCATAAAATAAAAACAAAACAAAAAAGCAGGAAAAAAAGAGAGGAAAACGCAATGCAAAAAAAAAATTGAATCCAGTTGCGAAATTCCTGTCTTTTATATATATATATATATATATATATATATATATATATATATATATATATATATATATAAGCGCAGAAAATAAAAGGTATTGGTGAAATAAATAAATCAAAATATTGATAAAATAACACCTTAAAAAAATGAATGAAATGAAATAGTGTAATTTATATATATCGTGATCTAGAAAACTTATTAAGCATATAGAAAGATGTGGAGGTCCCATTGTGACATTATCATCATTATTAAAATAATTTCTACAAAATTAATCTAAAAATAGCAGAATAAACCATCAAAGATAATTTATGTGTGCCATACTTGTCACGAAAAACACGTGAGATTTCTAGCTCGCAAAATCTACTGGTAGTCACTGAACAATTAGCCCGCCGGGTGATCTCCATTCAAAAGAAAACTTTTGAACCCGAAACAGACAGGGTGCAGTCGGCGGGTTGCATCTTTTCTATTCTCGTACCGTTGTCATCCGATTCTCTCTTTTTTTTTCTACTGGATTTCCGGCGGTTCCGAAATTCTTCATTCATTGAAGAAATAAAATGTAATTTTTTTATTAATAGTATGGCATTTAATAGTTAAAACTAGCTAATTGCCCGCACTACGTTGCCGTGTCGTAGTGTAGGTGGGGCAAATAAATTTTATAATTATTGAGATCAAAATATGATATTTTAACATGTAAATTTTGATATAACAAAATATATTAACATACTCTATCATCATAATAGTAACATTAACAAAAGAATAAATAAGAAAAATAACTAAAATTCTTATTCTTCTTCTTCTTCTTATTATTATTATTATTATTATTATTATTACTATTATTTTTATTGTTATTATTATTATTATTATCATCATTATTATTATTATTATTATTATTGTGTTAACAACGAAGAAAAACAAAAATAAATAAAAGATTAAAAAATTTAAATAACTTTTACAAAAGATCAAAGAAAAAAACTAAAATAAAAATTATGAGGTAAAAAAAAATAATTTAACTTGAAATAATAAAAAAACAATAAAAATAAAGGAAAATGCAAATAAAGAAAAAAATGATAAAACAAAAATAAAAAATATTAACTAAAAAAAAAGTATTTGACTTGAAAATTAAAAAAATAAATTTTTATAATTGTTGGGATTAAAGAAATTAATATGATTTGCTAGTCCAAAATTAAAATATAATATCTATATATGTAAAATTTAATATAACAACAAATATCATTACATCTCATTATAAAAACAACAACATCGAAGTGTTAATATCTAAAATTAGCATTGCTATTACTATCAAAAATAAAAATTATTAAATTATCCCGAGAGAAAAAAACTAGAAAACATTAACAAAAGAGTAAGTAAGAAGAATAACTGCAATTCTTATTCTTATTCTTATTATTGTGTTCATAATGAAAAAAAACCAAAAATAAATGAAAGACTAAAAAAATCTTAACAACTTCAACAAAAGATCAAAAAAAAATTATTAGATAAAAAAAATTTATTCGACTTGAAAATAAAAAATTTTAAAATAAAAGAAAGAACAAATGAAAAAAATAAAATAAACGATAAAACATGAAAAAATTATTAAATGGGAAAAAAATCATTTGACTTGAAAATTAAAAAAATAGACAGCACTACGTTACGGGTTGAGCAAACAATTTTTATAATTGGTGGGATTAAAAAAATTAATAGGATCTGCTGGTCCAAAATTAAAATATAATATTTATATATGAAAATTTTAATGTAATAAAATAGATCGTCACACCTTATGATGAAAACAGCAACATCAAAGTTTTAACATTTAAAATTATCTTTGCTGGCAAAATATTTTCTAATTATCAAAACAATAAAAATTATCAAATTATCCCGGAAGGAAAAAACTCAAAAACATTAACAAAGGAGCAAGCAAGAAAATAATAATAATAATAATAATTTATTATTATTATTATTATTATCATTATTGTTATTATATATACAAAATCAAATTTAAGAGCTATTTTTTTAAAAATATCACCTCAACAAATAAGAAAATAACAAAAATCAAAGTCAAGAACACACTTGTATATACATGGACAAAAGAAGGATTGTTCCATAAATATTAAAAAATAAAAGGATTAAAAGAATTTTAAAAGTATAAGGGTCGAAATCAAAATCAAATATAAATTGATCAAATTCACAAATTAAAAGTATAAGGGCTGAAATGAAAATCAAATATATTTTCAATTTCAATCAAAGGATAAAACTGAAAAAATTGAAACTTGTGTACCGAATTTATTGACCTATTTAAATCCAATCTGAAAATTAAAAGAAGGAGGACCGAATTGAAACATTAACATTCAATTGATTTCAATGGAAGGACCCAATCAAACTAAATCAAAACTTATATAACAAAAATCAGGACCAAACACAAAATTAAAACTAAAGGGACCGAAGTGAAAATGAAAGAAACTCGGGGGCCTCTCTTGCACTTTTACGTGCAGGAGAGAGAGAAACCATTGCAGCGGATTTACACGGTCACCGTCACCCCCACAGCCACCGAAGGAGTAAACACGTTGTACCGTGAGGAAGACCACTCAGAGGCACATCGATTGAGATGCCAGTAGCTCATCTCCAGCCACCTTAGGACACCGCACGTGCCGCATTTACAGGGCATCGGGTGAAATGTTGTCGGTCGCGTGTTGCGCAGGCGCCGACAGTAAATTGAAAATAATAATAAAAAAAAGGTTAATGACCAATGTGCCCCTGTTCTCTATTCATAAATTTTATCTTATTAGAGGCTATATCCGTATTTAGCCATTTCCAGAAAATAAAAAAGAAAAGAAAATCACGGCGGACCGGACCGGAATGCGCAATGACAGAGAAGCCCCTACACACGTAATGTTTTTTTTTGCCTTTTTCGGGGGGTAAATCAGCTATTTCGCCCCTAAAAAAAAAGAGAGAACCGGCCGCTCGAACAAACCGAACTGAATCGAAAATCGAGTAACACTATTGAAATCCACAGTGAAAACAGACACATGCTACAATGAATCGCTATAGTAAAAACACACACAATGAACAGTAATCGAACCATTGAGCTGTTTTAGTATATAAGATAATATACAATACCATGGTACGTACTAAGTTTATATAAATATTAGCTATATTGTCTCTGCGCCATCGCGGGCATGCTTGCATGTATAATTTTATATTATTAAATATACAATAATAAATTTATAATATATAATCAACAAAAAGTTATAGATTTGAAAATAAATAGGAATAGATTTTAAGTTAAAGTTTGTTGCGCAAGTGCAAATAATTTATTTGAAAATTTAGCATCTCTTTACAAAACACCATAAAAAAACACAAGTGAAACTACTTGCAGATCATTGCAAAAACCAAGGGATGCCGATGTGAAAAGCAAAACTAAAAACTCTATGGAAATCTAGCATCTCTTCTCAATACATCACAAAAAAACACAAGTGAAACTACTTGCATATCATCGCAGGAATTGAGGGATGCCAAGGTGAAGAACAAAACTAGAACCCTTTAAAATGAGACATTTCATCCCCTTGTTAATTTCCAAGTTAAAAAAATACCTGAAACTATTTAATTAAATAGAAAATAGTGAACGTTATTCAACAAAAAATTATTGTAAATAATGATAAAAAAAATAGAATGCAAAGCAATCTTTGATGATCAGGTTATAGATGTTAGCAAGAACTTGTCATGATGAAACCTTTCAATAAAAATTTATTTTGAATGCAAATATTAGCAACAAAATAGATAATATTTTATAACAAATTAAAAAATTAAAAACACTCTAAGCCAATAATAAACACGATCAGGTTTATTAATGGTAAAATAGTGTATGTACTGTTGAAATCCATGGTAAATTATCTTATATGCTACAATGCAATATACTGTAAAAACCCTTACACTTTTTATATTTTAGTTAATTATATTTTGCATAACTTAAATGCTTATTTAAATACAACTAATCAAATGCTGGAATCATTTTTTTTCTTGAAAAATATATATTGAACGGATAGAAAAAACTACACGCTTGCATATATTTGATTTGGCATGGATTCTCTGTGAGAAAAGAACAAGTTTCAGGTTCTGTCTCCTTTTACGCGTCAAGAGGAAATTCCTCACATGATGTCATTTTGATAACGTGGAGTTATTTTTTTATATATAAATGACGTGTCTTTTATTGGAAAACACACGCACAATCTAGACGGCGTGATGAAAAAAGTGTTAAAAGTATTTAATTTAAAATCTCTAAAAGCTCAACTCTAATAATTATTCAATGATAACATTGAGAATATCTATACGTATATTAACTAAAATATAAAAAAAATGGTGTAAATTTATATTATTTATCTAGACTTGGTTCACCATTCATTGCTATGATATAATTATTATTTTACTCACAGGTCTGAAAAATTTTAGCCCCCGAGACTGGGGTATTTTTAAATTTTCTATAGAACACATGTGATATTATCGGATTTATTGCACAATAAAACGACGCAATTAGCCCCCCTAAATGACAAAAAATGCCACCAGAACTAGAGGGTATTTTCGAATTTTTACCCTGGTTTTTCATTTATATGGATGGGATTAAAGGGTATATGGGTAGTTAACTTATTTTTTTTTATTTTTTTTCTCATGAACATTACAGGTGTGTTGTCTAGACATGCCTGCATTGTTCCACATGCACCCTTCACGTGGCGCTTGTGATGTCCTCAATCATCCGAAAATATGTTTCTACTATCTCATATGTTTCGGCGCCATGTCCTCTTCCTCCACACACGTTGCGTGCTAGTCCAATCGGACTATATGATCTCCAGTGGATGATTTTTCCTCCCCCCTCACCTTTTTCTCTCCTGTTGTCAATAAAGTATAATACAGTCCCTCATATTTGTGTGCATTTTATTTCGATCCCTAATCTTTTGATTTCATTTTTATTACTGATTTGTCAATGAAATTTTCAATTATATCCTTGAATTGAAATTGATTATATACGGTAAGTTTCATTTCGATCATTCATCTTTTGATTTTTGATTTCTTTTTTGTTCTTTTAATAATTTTGATATGCAAGTTTGAATTTATTGTAAATTTTTCTCTGAATTAAAATTGATCATATATATTACTTTCTTTTTCGGTTCTTGTTCTTTTAATTAGTTCAATAATTGCACTATATTGATTTTTTAAAATCCTTTTATTGTTTTTTAATCTAAATTTTTTGATTTGTTTCATTTTTATCATTTAATTAGAATTAATTATATATTTAATTTTTCATCTTGTCACTTATTCTTTTAATTTTTTTATTAATTAATTTGGTTTTTTTTATCTTTCGTGGATAATTTTTATTTTTTGTCCATATTTATGCACTTGTGCTTTTAGATTTTATTTTTATTTTTTATCATTTTATTTTTTGTTAGGGTTTTTATTTTGACACTTATTCTTTTATTTTTTTTATTTAGTATTGATTTTTTTTTCTAATCTTTCTTGGACAATGTTTCTTTTTTGTTCATATTCATTCATTCATATTTTTTGTTTTTGTTTTAATTTTTTATCATTTTATTTTTTATTGGGATTTTATTTTTACTTGGTTCAATTCTGAATTTTTAATCTATGTTATTGATCATTTTAAAATTAATATTGTTCTATTTTTCTCTATGTTTTTTTTTTGTTTTCTGTTATTTTTATCTGATTTTCAGATCAGAAGATTTTATAATTTTATTGTTTGCAAATTAGATAATTTAGTGATTTTTTTGACAATTTTTTTTTTAATTCTTCGGGGCAATTTAATGAGTTTTAGTATTTGGGTAGTAATGTTGATAATAATTTTAATTGTTATAGTAATAATAATGACAATAATATGGGGATGAGTTTTTAATTCATGCTTTTTTCTTTCTTTTTGAAGATAGAAAATTAACTATTTATTTTTTATTTGATCAATGCAAGTTTTTTCACAATTTATATTTTATTTGTTGTGTTTAATTTAAATTGAATTGTAAAATGAACTAATCCCAATACAATGTATTCAATAATTCAGATATCCAATTTTTTTTGCTTTTTTTTAATGATAATGATGATTTTATATTGAATATTTCATTGAAAACTACTAAACAAATGAATTTATATCCATCTAAAATTCATATATTTTATAAAAAAACTTGCACTTCACAAGATTTCTATATAAATTTATTATTTTTCCCAAATTTATACTTCAATAAAAAAAATTATACATAGTTGATATTTTTTACATTGAAAAAAATATAATTTCGGTCTCGAGCACGGGTGCCATGGCTAATATTATATATATAGAATGAGGTCTTTTTGGGCCTTGAACAATTACATCTACTGGTCAATGGGGCGAGCTGGCCCAAACGAATACCCGGAACTTCTTTTGGACGATATGTTTGAGGTGGGCTTAATAGTTAGGGGCCTGAGTTATACAGGGCCCTAAGTTATTGGATGGAAGCAACGCATCCACCGCTCTCCTGTCTCCAAAGCCTTGACAAATGACGAACAGACGAATGTACTGTTTTTTTTTTCTTCTCTTTTTTTATGAATAGGTTTGTTATATTATTATCAAGAACCGGCTGAAATTGGAAATTTAATTTATTAAAGGATATTTTAATATAAAATTATTATTATTATTATTATTATTATTATTATTATTTCACTTGCAAGTTTCCTGTCTAGTTTTGTGCTCGTTGGGACTGTTTAAATTGCCATTGCTCTCAGTACTCTGCCCCTTGGTATATTTTTTACAAGAGGCTTAAGAAAATGGGGGAAATATCAATTCAACCACTAGTTTATATCCTTATTCTCGATCGAGTCCGAAAAATAAATATTTTATCAATTGATCCCAGATATTTTATTTATTTCTCTCCTGGGTCCTTTCATCTATTTATCTTTCTATTTTTCAGGATATTGCGAGTATTTTATTATATAAAGGATGCATGCTGAAAAACGCCATAGCGACATGCACTTATCACATGCACATAAATTTTGAATTGCAATTCAATCCCTGACATTTGTAATTGTGTGATCGGGTCCTAAATCAACTAAAAATGAAAAAGTTTTTAATTATTATTTTCAAAAACTACTTATATAGAAGATATTACATATTTACTTGTTGCATCAGACATCATAAAAGAATTAATATTTAAAAAAAAATAAAAAAAATTATATCAATTTTTTTAATTACATGAACTTGATCCTCCAATTACAATACCAGGAATTAAAAAATATATATATATAAAAAGCAAAATAAAAATGAGAAAAAAATTAAAATATAAAGCATAGGGCTATTTTTGACTTTTCAATTTTAAGAATTTTATAAATTAAAATTATTTTCTTACAAAAGCAGTGGTATAATCTTGTAAATGAAAAGTTTTAAAAATGAATGGAATATGTCATCGGGAATTTCTTAAAGTTTGATGGTGAATTTAATATAAAAAAATTGCTTGATGGTCATATTAAGTTGACCGGAAAGCATTCTCCTTGGAACTCTAGCACACGGGGTTGAATTTCAAACAGATGCTAGCGAATGCACGCGGGCAGCTTCCCGATTCCATCAGCCTCTCGCAGTTACTGTTTTATGAAGATGGGCGTCCCATGAAGATGAGATACATGAACTTCTTATTTAATCTGGCAATCCACCAACCAAAGAAAAAAATAGCCGAATGTGCAATCAGCTTTCTACCACGTTTCTTACACAAACCATCCATCTAGTAGCGAACTCTGTTTTTTTTAGATTCGAGAAAATCTTATCTCCTATAGCCATCACATACGACAATCAACCTACTAGCATTGTATAGAACGCCGATCACAATTCGTATAGTCACTTCCAAGGCCGAACCCACGAATGTATTGGCACTTTCAAGATTAAAATAACTTCCTGGACCAATACCGAGTTGTTTTCTGATAGAATTTTAAGCCGGTCGTGTACATACATACATCCATGCATGCATGCATATGCTTGATCAAGAGTTCGTGAGAAATTAATTTGTTTCTTGCATCTTGTTTTAGGATTTGAACTCAAGTGACGTGATAACAATGCATTCACTAACCGGGCCACGTATCCTAGCTCACAGTACTGCAGACAAATTGATTTCAACTTCTTTTCATTTTTGTGGTTTTCTGCCACAGGGAAAGTAAAGCCCTTTGAAATTTGGGGTGGAACTTGCTGGCTAGGTGACTCTCGGAGCCAACTGGCATTTCTCGTACGTGATCAATATAGACGTCAGGCCCTAGCTTGAGGGTAGATCAGGGCAAATGCATCTCGTACACTGAGAAAGTTGTTCAACGAACCAACCTAACATCAGACCTTGATATCAACTGCTCATTCTTATCCTAAGATGTGGCAATCAGTCCTCTCATTATCCTTCTAAACCTTGGCCCTAAATACATGGAAAGTCATCTTCGAGAGCAATAAAATCAAATCTATAGTTTAGCTGGCATTATATAACTAAAAGCAGCGAGTGCATGCGGTATCCATGGAGCACATAGTTGTCTTATTCTTATCAAGTCTGGCTGGACAGGACTGCTTTTCGCAAGATTAAATAGTTAATTAATCATGTTCTCAATGCTTAATATTTAAAAAACAGTACTGTATACCTAGAAAGATCCAGAGTTTAAGGGAGCAATAAGGTGATCACCTTAAAATAATTTGTCGCCAATAAGGATATACACACAGATTCTTCACGGCAATTTATGATCACTTCTTGATCATGCTCTTTATTTGATTAACCATCTTAGCAAACATCGGATTCCTAGTCGAGCTAGCTAATTCCAAAGGTACATGCCATGTACTACTAATTTGCTGTTGATTTTTCTATATTTCGACCAGGCAGTATCTGATATTAATCTGGATAAATTCTGCAGATATACCAGGCAAAGTACCGCGCTTCAACTGAATATTAAGAGCATATAGTGGTAATCTTGCCAAACATATCTCTTGAAATCTTTTATATTCCACAAAATTAGAGCATTATTGTTATTATTATTGATCTTTTCAATTTAATATCCCATATAAAGTTAATTTGGATGTCAGTTTTTCATCCGTATAGTTAACTTCATGCGCATTATAGTACAAGAAAAGTATATGCAAGCACTGATCATGAAAACACACACAGACACACACGGTAATAACATAAAATAAATATATTTTATTGCTTAGAAACTTAGGAACATAGAGAGGGATTAGAATCATAAAAAGACTCAACAGGCCTTCCTTGATACATTGATTATGTGCTTATATTAGCAGCACAACAGCAATATAAAATGCATGACAACTAGAATAATTTTGAGAAAGGGGAAGAAAAATACAAGAGTAGAATCACTGATTTTGATCCTTCAATCAAAACCATTCTTTGAGATTAATTAATATGCGATAACTAGAGCTAGCTCAGCGAGGCCCGAATAAGAATAGGAATGGCAGAAAGCAGTGAGTCTTTATTGCTGCTGCTGGTCATACATGAAGTGCACCGAGCTAGCTCACTGGAGCTTCATATTTGTCATCCTGCATGTCGGGGGGGGGATCAGCAATTATTATCAGTATTCTTTATTTATTCTTTTGCTTTCTTCTTCTTCTTCCTCTTCTTGTTTTTGGAGGGGGGATTAATTTATTTATTTTGGTTCAGAAATTATGCTTTGCTGTGGCTGAAACTCCTGAAAGAGAAATACCACTAAACCGCAACTTCATAAGCTAGCTTGAAAGCTATATATTTGCTTGTTAAATTCATGATTCAGTTGTCAAAATCATTATTCATTGAAGCCACGTGAAAAGTGCTTGTGGGGACAAAAAAAAAAGGAAATTAAAAAAAAATAATTTGGAATAACTTTCCACAACACGTAACTTATTATTTTCTTGTAGGACTAAACTCTCTGCATGTAATTTTGGACGCTTAAAGTCAGTCTTCATGAGGGCATATTCCGGTTGATGGAAGCTTGGATTTTAGTGTAGACTGTAGATGCACAGTTTTTTTCCATTTGAGAGTCAATATGGAAGAGTTTTGGCTCTCGATAAATAAATTAATTAATTAAACAATCCCTTCTGTAAAGCACGCCAAAGAAAAAGAGCTAACAGAATCCATGAAAAGTTACAGAATTAGACAGTAGCAGTGACTCCATGACATCCCACTTGATTAGACTCAGCTACCTTTAATTGTGACATGATAAGTTTAGCTATAAAGTCAAGTCTCGTGAGTGACCATATAGTTAGGTAGCTAAATATGCATGTGTCATGACTGTAATTGGTTATTATTTAGGTGAGTGAGTGAAAATTATGGCTGCTATACCTCTTGCGTGGCCATTGGCCCCTGTAGTCCTGTAATTAGGGAAGGGAACATGGCCCGACTCAATATGCTTCACATCCTCCACGAGCAGTTCATAGTGCTTCTTCACTTCTTCTGCAGTTTTCCCACCAACTGCCCTGGCTACATTGTACCAGCGATCGGGCGTGTCCCTGTCATACACAGCCAAAGCCCTTTCGAAGGCTTTGTTCTGCTGAGCAGTCCACGAGCCCGAACCGCGAGAGGACATTGAGCTCGATGCCATTTGTTTGAACGATGTTTTGCTGTAAGAAATTAGCTAGCTAGACAAGTAAATGGAGAGAGAAAGAGACTATAAAAAAGACCGGTGTATGGCTATGGAGAGGCTTGATGCAAGGGCAAAGGATGATTGATGAGAAGATATGTGCAAAAGAGGTGGCGCTGCCTGGTCTTTATAGGCAGAGGTGGAGGGGAGGGGGTGATGAGGTGGGGTGGGGTAGGGCTAGTTGGAAAAGAAATCTTGCAAATGCAATAGAATTTTCAATGATTTGTCTCCTTAGGAACCACAAAATATGAATTAGAACGATGTAGGAGAATCAGTATCTTCAACATTAATTAACAACACAATTAAGTCCTTATCTGTCTCCAATTCTAACCATTGTCAATTCATATGCTAAAAAAAAAAAACACTAAGTAATTACCAAAACAAACAGTACTTGAATAATTGATTAATCCTTTTATTCCGGAAGTTCCATCCATTTTCTTTTTGAAATTGTTGGTGGAAGGTGTCTGGTAACGGTAAAAAAATATTTTTGATGAATTTAAATACTCTTTAATAATTAAATCAAATATTTTTTTGAGAAAAAAATATAATAATATATTATTATATAGAGATATTCTAAAAAAATATACAGTAAAAAATATCTTTAACTTATTAAATTTATAATATATGAGTTTAATGCTCGACTAAATCTAGAAATAAAATTCCGTTAATTCATCAACTTCATATATGTTTTGGAATTACCAGATTGACCAAGTGTGTGTGTGTGTGTCCTTCATAACCAGTCCTTCCATATTGGCAAAATTAACCTAGTCAGATCCTCTTCATCTCTCTATAAGTTTGCCAACAGCGTTAAGCCGGTCAGACCATCATTTAGCTGTTAATAAACGATCAAAGCAACTATGAAACCCTTAGTTCATAGACTGTAGCTGTCTTTTAAGATATATAGGAGACTGGAACGAGAGTAGGGTGCGAGGCGATTATCCTAGGTGGTCCATACCTGGTGAGAAGAGGTTAGTCCATAAACAGTGAACAAAACTCTCTTAGATAATGTGGCATTCATCCATACATTGATAAATTGATTCTTTTTCTGCCATAACAAATAGGCAGGATTTAGATAAGATGAGATCTTCCTAGTATCATCAACAATTCACCGAGAATGACAGGGGTTTGTTTCATCAACAATGCTCACGAGAGAATGGCTAAGTAAGACATGAGCGAAGGGAGTAGTCCAATTAAGATTACTAGTTCCATTTAGTTTGAAAGATACCATATGGGTGATGTTAGGGATAACAAAGGTGTGGGAGGATTCACCTGTACAGGCCATATGGGATCCAGCGAGGTAAGCTAGAGAAAGCTCTGATAACAAGTTACAAGAATTGAGAAGGTTGCCAACGTAAAGTATATTCATGAATTTATGAAGATCTTTACATGTTTGAAATACAGAATCAAAGATCATAACAATCAGATACTGTGAACAAAAACAACTTGATAGAAAACATAAAACGCCATTCCTTTGTTTTCTGCGTATCTTCCAGGATTGCTTGTGGATCTTTAGATTCTTTTTGCCTGAATGTATCTTGTCTGACAGTTAGGACAAAAAAATTTTAATTAGGAAAAATGTTTCACACACTTAACTGGCTAACAAAGTGGCTATCAGACCTTTTCTTTCCTTCATGGAGATTGAAAAGGTTTCTGGTATACTTTGATTAATGTCCAGAACATCGTCTTACCAGTCCCATCAATAAGTGTTTGTCGTCTCGATTAGCCCATCTTATCACAATTTGCTGCAGTGAATATTAATTTGTTGATTTTCATGATGAAATCCTCGACATTTGTGAAAACAGAACTTGTTAAACATGATTAACAGATGCATTATAAGGTTAGAAGAGAATAATGCCGGCGCCGGCCAATAATTTTTATATTTGAAGTGTTTATGCAGAAGTTATTGGCGAGGCACGGCAAAACATGAAAAATTAGGGCATCAGGTGATGCAACGATGGAAGACAGTAGTCATTTCAGGCTCCGAACAGGTTCACAGTATTGTGTGAACAACACAAGCTTCTGTACCACCATACATAACAAGAGTACGATCAATAGATGACTTTTCAGCCTTGTTGTCACCCCAGGAAAGTATGTTGGAGTCACAAAGATTGGTTTCAGAATCTGCCCACGTGTTAGTTTAATTTTATCCTCTTTTGGAGTGGATATTATTGTTTCTTGGGCAGCCATTTTATCCGGTCTTTACTTGAGGCTGATATTTAATTAAATGGATTCGGTATATTTTTTAAATTAATTTTTTTTTGTATGTTTTTAGATTATTTTCATACGATTATATCAAAAATAATTTTTAAAAAATAAAAAAAATATTTTGATGCATTACTGAATGAAAAACACTCTTAAAAATAACATCAACTACACTCTAAAAAAGATATTTATAATAGGTTTTGTCTAGAATACTTCTTTTGCTAATTTAATTAATTATGACCTTTAATATAAATATTTATCAGTATCATGTGATTTATTTTTTTCAATGAAGAGACATTTCAAATTTTATTTTTTAAATTAACGTATAAAATATAATCATTACATATTTATTATACATTTAAAGCATCTTTTTTAATACAGCCAATATTAAAAAAAAATAAAAATGATAGATTGTATGAATATTCGAATTTTGGATCTGGGTCGATAATTGCAAAAAAAAAAATATATCAAATTCATAAAAATCTATTCCTTTTATTAAATAAATCAAATACAATTTACATATTGATTCAATCCAAATCCGACCGTTTACAGTCCTAATTGTTTCTAAGGTTATCCCCCATGTGCAAGGACAGCTGATTACAAGGTTTATCTTGGCCGGCATATATATGTTTGACCTTTGAATTTGTCAGTGATGAACATCTCTTACAATATTTTGAGCAGACATCTATCTGGTCAGTAATGGGCAGCCGAAAGGCAATAATGCTGCGGAATCTTTTTGTCGGCTTATATGTGGGGAGCCTTACTCCCCAGCGGGGTTTTTCGACTCTTGTCACCGGCCCTTTATTCATCTGCTAGGCGACGCTAGGCTTGGAGTTTTAATAGTGTTTTTATGGTTATTTTTAAAGATAGTTTTTGAAAAAAATATTTTTATTATTATTTAAAAATTATTTTCAATAATAATATCTGAAAAATATTAAAAATATATAATTTTATATAAAAATAAAAATATTTTTAAAATATAATGTGAAACACCTGGGAGGGTTAAGTTAGAGAGAAAAAAAAATTAAATTTTTAATTTTTAGAGCTAACAATCTAATTTGTTGAAGGGAAGGACTGAAAAAACATTTTCCTCGCAGCAGCACTCCCTAATTCTGCCCCTGCATCTTATGAACATTTAACAAAAATTAATAAAAATATTAGAGAAATTTATTTTATCTACGAGATTTTACATTCATTTGGAGGTTTGCAGAAAATCAACAGGCAAACCCTTATCTTCAAGTACCTGTACATCTTTTGACGAATCTATTTTCATCCCTTTGATTTACACAGCAACTCTCAATTAATTTTGTCTTGTCAACTTAATCAATATCTACAAGCCATACATTTGGTGATTAGATTAGCTGCTTGATATACGTAGCGACTGTCAGAGCCATAGAATGAGTCTGGTGAGGTTTCTGAAGTCGTGTTAGCTGTTACTGTAACAATAGTCTAAGAATATTTGCCCAATCATAGAGTATCTCAATAAAGAAAAAGACAAAACTTCTCGGAGGAAACAAAATATCAGTTTGGAATAAAATGTTGAATTTCGAGGAAGCATCAGAATTGGGAGGCTGGTTGTGTGATTCTGGCTTTAGGTTGCAAGTTGGTTAGAGTAGCCCCAACCTACAAGTCTATGTATGCTGATATCTTTAAGAGGGACTCTTGAGCATCCAGGAATCAGAAAGGAACAGAAGACAAGATTAGTTAAACTTGGGTAGCTAATGAATGGCACAGTGCATATGGTTC
Organism: Salix dunnii; assembly: GCA_015731905.1. NCBI lineage: Eukaryota > Viridiplantae > Streptophyta > Magnoliopsida > Malpighiales > Salicaceae > Salix > Salix dunnii. Next base: position 7,948,124 of record CM027667.1, on the reverse strand, counting down.
CTTTAAATATTCATGAGACTCCGGTGATAGAATCATTAGTCTGTCAAAATATGATTCATAGAACTTCATACCTGTAGCAAGCTGTTTTCCCAGTAGCACATGCTGTACGTTTAATTACGGTTCTTAGTTAAACTGTTGATTAGTGTTGTTTCTCGGATAACAATGCATCAAGTCTTGAAGTGGCTGAGATACATTAGGAAGGCCCCGAAGTTAATTTGAAGGAGTCATGATCATAGGATTCCGGCCACACACTAGTGGGGCTGTCGGTGATGATTAGTTGAAAATGACGTGAGCAACTATATGGGAATCTGTACGAAGAAAAAGTGATTAGAGATCCACCTTGCCGATATAATTGGAGATCCACATCATCAATTCCATCCCACTTGGATTAATATCTGTGGATTCCTCTCCCCTATCAAAGACTAATTTTCCTCTGCGAGTGGTCCTTCCCTACTAGTTGAAGACGTTTCATTACCATGGACTGTGTCCTTAACTATTACTGACAAAGACTGTTAAATTTTGCTAACAAAGAGTTGGTGAATTTCAGAGAGTTGAGACAGCTAATATTGCATATTGTTGTTTAGTCCAAGAAGGGTCTTGTGGCCTTTTATCATCGACAGCCAGCGGAACCAGGAATCCACAATTTTATAGGGAAGAAAAAACTCCACCTAGCCTTGGCTGGCTGGTCCTGATGTGGCCGTGAAGCCACTCTTTTATTGCTTTTCCTCGAGGAATCTTTGAACAAAGAGAAAACGTTCGGAATAAGGCAATTGTAACTGGAACAATTAAGTTGTTGAAAGGTAGAGTATGTGGGGAATATACAGAGGGAAATGCTTATTGTGTGAATGAGATTTGTACAGCCCTTCACTCAATTCAATGATGATAAGCATTTGGTTGAGTATGTGATTGGATCAGTTTTTTCTTTACTTGTGATTCTAGTTGTAAGCGGGTTCGGGCCATATAGAGAAGTAGGCGAGCTTTCTGAATTGATAATGCATCTGTGGCTTGTATAAGCTGGATAGGATATGATGTTAATGTGTTTATAGGTCATGGACCATGCTATTGCTATAAATTTCAAAGAAAACGAAAAAACATGGCTAAAAAACTAAAAATAAACCGACTTTTTATCATAACCAATCAGCATTTTAGCAATTTGTACGCACCAATGACAATTTTTCTTCTAGTCATTAAAGATCATGTTTGTATTTGGACTAGAGAACTTGGATGTGATTGAGCCATGAGGCAAACTCTTTCGGTTATTTATTACATTTCTATCATTTTTAAATGTTAAGCTAATATTCGTACGCTGATTCTGTAGTGATAGAAGATTCATTTAGAACAGACCGAGATATTGTGGGGCTTGGATTCTTCTATCCCTCATGATGATCTTGTGTTGTCATTCTCGCAAAAGTGCACCAACTAGTCAATGCTGAAGTCTCTAGTATCCTTTGATGATATGCCACCAGCAGTACACTTTATGAGTAAGATTGGTGTTCTTCAGCATTTGAGATTTTCTTGCTGCCAGGAAAAACGTTGCCTATCACCCATTTATCTAGTCAAGTTAGCAGTGGGAGAATTGTTAGGCTGTTGTAATATTTTTCTCCAAGTTACTGTCATTTCAAACTTTTGTTTTCCTTTCTTGAAAGTAGACAGGTCTATCATGATCAATTCCAAATCATATACTGCATGCCATTTAATTGACATTTGCCGAGGTTGGTGAAAAATGCAATCATGGAATCCATGCTACAGTAAGAATTCTGCCCCTGGCATTAAACCAAAACAGTTTCTATCTGAAATTATATTATAATAATAAAAAAAATATTCTAATCCACTAGGCAGCTTTTATTCTTCATTTAGATTGATAGAATGGGATAAATGCAAACCATTTTTTTTTGTTGCTGGAAAGAATAAAAGATAAGCAAAGCATGGCTCAGAAAATCTGTACTGAAGATAAGTCGGTCAAACAGATGTTTGAATTCAATGATACTCTTGCCTGTAAAACAGAGAGGTGGGGTAGGATTCAAGTCCTAGCAATACTCCTCGTTGCTTTAAGAATAGCTAAGTTTGGCCAGGCAACGTGGTAAAAGTAATTTTCAAATCCTTAATATGGACATCTGTGTTCGGGATTGCAGTAACCCTAATGGGCGCTCAGCTGTTCAAACAGGGTTTTTTGTTGAATCATATTCAGTATGATTTATTCCTTCAGGTGTAATAGTTCTGGACGGCAGTGGGACTGTTTCTGGAAATGCTTTGTCCAAATCAGCAACTGTCTTCGTTGAACAGGAACCATTTTCATTTACTTAAAAAGAGCCTTGACTTGATCTTGTAGAGACTTGTGCGCAGATCGAAGCAAGACTCTGTTGAAGCTTCAAACTAGCTAGTCAAACTCAGCGAACCAATAAATACAATACAAGCTCGATAGCAAGATCGTACAAACAAAAAGAATATTAAATTAGATAAAACAAAATTACAAAGAAAGATCAATTTGTGTGCGTGTGTGTGGTGAGAGGGGGTATTCGGTAATACCATGCCAGCAGCGTAATAGAACCGAACACAAATTAAGCAATTGGCAGCATCCACCACAGACATTTCGGCCAAGGAAAACGCTAAGCAATTCCTTTCGGAGTTCGGACAGTTGTTGCTCCTTTATAACATGTTTGGAACCGTTTTCTCTGTAAAATTGAATTCAATTCTACAAATAAACTTGAGCGATTGAATTCGTATTACCCTTCTCAGCAAACATTCCATTTTAAGACCACAGAGATACCTCGACCTGGTCTCCTTTACCATCCTCCCAAATGCGGGGATGATATCAGAATTTCTCCGTCCATGAAGCTTTCCTCATCCACCCACCCCCCACAAGCTCCGTTTCCCTTTCCCGCCCTCTCTATTAACCGCCTCGGGGACATTGGATTTCTTACGGTGATAGCAATTCTCAGTAAATCGCACCCAAAATAGTGAGATTTCAAACTGTACAGGTATTTTCAAAGTATTGGAGTCTAAAAATCAATTATTCAATCAATTTACTTTTTTCCAAACGGGAGAATTGAATTGACTGAAATGAAATGAAATCAATTAGTGAAGTCCTCAACAAGCTGTTAAGGGAAATGGGCCTTTTCATTCTAACTTCTCCATTTGGTCGGCCCAGATTCAAATGTGACCTAAGCCTACAAACCAAAACCTGCCCCCGGGACCCAAATCAATGCTTGCCTGCCCAGAGCCTATCAGCAATCAGCACTCTCTCACGCCGTCACTCACCAGCACCATCACTTGGTTACAAAAGCTCCGCTGAAGGTCAATCCAAGCTCTCTGCGTGAATATCTGTTTTGACAAATGATTTTTAAATAATCTATTTCGATTTTTTTATATATAAAATATAGGCATGACTTTTTTAATTGAACTTGTTTTGTCATTTCATTTAACTTTCTCGAAATAAAGAAATAAAAACTAAAAATTATTTTCAACTCTTCCATTACATATGCACATGCCAAGTCAAAACTTGCCATAATATAAAATGAGCAACATTTTATAAATACCATAATCCAATAAAAAATAAATAGTGAGATATCGTATGACACATCCTCTTTTATTATTATTTATTTTTATTAATATTAATGAAAGGGAACGTTTAAAAAGAAGGTAATATTGAATAGAATAATGGGTAAAGCAGCGAAGTTGATCTAGGACTCACACGAGATGGATAGATATCTAGATAGGCCCAATAAAATATAGCCGAAGATATATTGTATGGGCCAAATTATAGATATCTACATGTGCCACTTTTTTCGCAACTTGCATTTAGCCTAGGCAAGCTCCACAGTCCAACACAAACCACACTTCCGCAAAATAGTAAGCCACGCCCTCTTAGGTCCTGTTTGGCGGTTCAATCTGTTTTTTATTTTTTTTGTTGTTTTTTTTTATTATTTTTAAAACCAGCGATTTAGTGTTTTTAGATATTTTGATGTGTTGATGTCAAAAATAATTTTTAAAAAATAAAAAAATATTATTTTGATGCATTTCAGCTTGAAAAGCATTTTAAAAAACAAAAACAACCACACTCCCAAACACCCCCTTAGAGAGACCACGAAAGAAAAATAGATGATCTCTACTTGCATCATCCAGGTTGCACAACACAGGCAAGATCAATCACCCTTTACCATGTTTCAGTCGCTGGTTTCTTGTCGACCCGTGAAATAAAACTGTGTTTAGGGATGTGAAGAGCCCGCCAGTTTGCAGGAATCCACTCGGCCACCTTAAACAAGGAATTTCCAAACACTTTTTGTTGAATATTTAACATCTGGGGTTAGCTTCCGAATATCAACAACTGTGGGAGTTAGGAGATGTAACCCAGCCGACAGCATTTTGAACTCCAACCAAGTTATCAATCCTAGCGCTTGGCCAAACCATTCATTTCTTCTAATAACGTCAGCAACCAAAGCATCAACTGAAAGCCCAGATTGGTGGATGATTTGCAGACCATCTCTCTTCACCAAGGATATCCAATCCATGTGGATGCCAAGGGTCCCTTTAAAGGGGTTGTTTCCTCCCATGCCCGAAAACATGCTCTATTTGGCTCCATATGTGATTTCCCTGGATCTTAACAGCTTTCTCCAGTCCCATGAACAATCAGCAGCCGGAAACTTCAACCTCCAAATACCCCTTTTTTCAACCTGCAAAGAATCAGATTGTAAGACTCCGTGAACTTGTTTTTAGAAGAAAAGCGGCATTCCACACCTTCATTTTTCTCAGCCCCAATCCACTTTACTCTTTAACTCCAAGCAACTTCAACGCCAGTTGCTGGGCTACTCCCTTCCTTTCCACACAGCTTTTCATTAGCTTTAATTCCTTTAGAAGGCCGCATACAATTAAAGCTCAAGTAATTCTCGATACTAAAGATGACTCCAGAAATCAACCGAAACCTTCCTGCAAAAGATGAACTCTTGGAAACTCAAAGCTGCATGCTCGCTAAAATTTTATCCAGTAGGCTTGCACTAGACCAATACGAACTTCCCGTAATCAAAGGCATCCCAAGATATTTGACTGGTAAATAACCGAACCCCCAGCTTAAACCACTGAACTCCTGAATACTTTTAGAGAGAGTACCGGTACAATATTTCTCACTTTCGGTAAGGTTTACATTCAAGGCCAGATAGCTGATAAAACATTTGCAGATCCTAATTACACTCCGCTCAGATACTACATTACCACGCGTAAGAGTAGCCCTTCGCAGTTTGCACACCAGAGGTGTACTTGCGGCAGCCATTATAAATTGACAGGAAAGCAACGAAGCGTCACCGTTTGCAGCTCAAACAGACGGGAGAAGCTGTTCGCCTCCGTTTAACAATCAACCCCAACGAATTGAGAGACTGATTTCTTCAGAGCCACATTTAAAGTGTCGGGAGTTCAATCTCTAACTTAAACGTATTACCATGTCAATCCAACAGAGTAGATCATTTTAACAGGCTATAATTTGGTTCACCAGTTTAATTTTAATTACCACTGCATATAACTTATTAATTTAAAGACATTATTTGTTCTGACTATCATGCCTTTCAACCGTGTACAATTAAATATTCTAGATATACTTGGTAGTTGGAAAATAGGAAAATATCTGTCGGTCGAAGTAAAGTAGCCTAAAAAATACTTCAATGGTCTCCCGAGGATCGAGATCGGCTACAATGACTTGAATGTTTCTCAGAAATAAAAGTGGTTTTAACCACAGAAATGTTGAATAATGGACAGATTGCAAACGAGAAATAAAAAACAAATCATCATCAAAAATACACATCTGGGAACGAAGGGCTGTACTTCATTTCATTTTTTCAATTTTTCAACATAACACCAAAGTAACCATCTGTGAAGGTCAAAAAAGCAACAAGGATAACATCTTAAGCATAACGAGGGAACCGAGAACCAAACACAACCTTAACTAAAAACTAGATTCTTAATATCATAAACGCATAACCAACAAGCAACCAAATAAACCTAACTCCTCCAGCTACCACCATCAGATCCCCCCCTTGAAGAGTACCTAGATTCTCCATCACCATAACCACGGTCACGGCCACCGCCATAACCACCACCTCCACCACTTCCATAACCACCTCCACCACTTCCATAACCACCACGATTGTATCCGCCGCCACCTTCACGGCGTCCACCTCCTCCATAACCACCACCACCGCTTCCGCGGTTGTAACCACCGCCTCCACCTCCACCACCGCTTCCGCGGGATTGAGCTTCGTTCACGGTGATGTTACGGCCATCGAGATCTTGTCCGTTCATCCCTTCAATAGCATCTCTCATTGCCTTCTCATTGCCGAAAGTCACAAATCCAAAACCTCGAGATCTCCCGGTTTCACGATCATTTATGATCTGTAGAAAGTACAATTTTATCATTAACGGATTTATTAGAATTAAAAGTGAATAAACTGAACAAATCGATCGATCTTCGAGCCAGAGAGACACTGAAGATGAACGTACCGATTGTTGGTTAGTGACAGTAACATAAAAGAGAACAGTGAACAGTAACAAATAGTAACAAACAGATCAAACAGAATATGGATCGCCAGAACCGAATCGCATCGGGCTAGGTCAGATCCGCCTCTGCGAAGGCAAACGGACCTTCGAATCGACGATTTCACCGTATTGGCTAAAAGCCTCTTGGAGGACCTGGTCAGTGGTGGCCCAAGCAAGGCCGCCAACGAAGCACCTGTATTCAACCTCGGCAGACATTGCTAACCCTAAAAAGTGAAAAAAGGAGTAGTGGTTTGGGAATTGAGAAGGATGATATCGTTTTACAAGGCTGAATGATGGATTTATAGCTGAGAGCTAGGGCGTATTGCGCACCGGGAATTAACTAGGGTTAAATTTTTAAGCGGAGAGTGTGAGAATTGTTTGGCTACGAGGGATTCGCCGGTTCTGATCTGAATAGAGGTGGATGGGGGCGTTTGGTCAGGGGGGCAAGCTGACAACTTGTGGGCGCGAGTTAAAAATTAATAGATATGAGAGGAATAAAATTTTACTTGTAAGAAAACAGGTTAAAACGATTCAGATCGCTATTGTTTCCACTGTTAATTTTGGTGAATTCCACCTTCTTTCAAAATTTATATACTAGTAGGATATATACATGTTATCTTTTTTATTTGAGGAGTAGAAGTAAGTTTAAGGAAAAATTTATATTTAAAAATAATTAATTAAAAAATAAATTAAAACTTTATTTTTATATACCAAACTATACAAATTATTGATATATTTTTAAGTTCTAATAAAAATAATTGATAACGAATCATCAATAAAAAATAAATTAATGAATGAATAAATAAGTTATTTTAATATATTTTTAATATTTTATTCTTTTCATATTTTTTTCATGAAAAATGATTTCCTCATCTTGTTTGCATTAAAGATAACAATTTTCTTGTTTTTCTTAACGTAAAAAACAGTATTTTCTTGACATCCACGTCTCATTTTATTGTATTCAACATTTCAAATCATAGCTGTTAGTTTTGTTTCGATTGAAGTTTTATTTTTTTTACTGGTATGGAATTTTTCAGTTTTGGAATATTTTGGTTTGCCGTTTCGAGATTATACTGTTCATATATGATTAATTAATTATATAAATAAAAAAATTAAAATATTAATTTAACAAATATAATTCAAATTCAAGAGTTTCAATTTAATTTTTTGATGACAAAAAGCAAAAAAAAATAATCAAAGTTGACACAATAATTTTATTTTTTTATAATATATATTATTATAATTTTGGTTCTCATATTTTTAATATATTACAGTTGTATAAAGTAAAAGCAATTCAAATTTTCAAATTTGATTTGATTGTCCTGACCCGATCTACAGTCTACCTAAAATCTAAATAGACAGGGAATGAATTTTTTATCTAAAATCGAAATAAAACAATTAGTATAATTCTAGTGCATTTTGATAAGAATTTTTGGAATGAATCAGAATAAAAAAATATTATTTTATCTTATTTTTCTATTAATACAAAATATTTTAGCTATTCCATTCTAAACATAATGAAATGAACCACTATGTTTCAAACTTCTCATCCATGATAATAATAAAAAAAAATAACTTACGTGGAGCAGGATTATAGAACAACCGAGACGGGTGCCCCAAACAGGATGTAGCTATTCTATCCTGGTTTTGATTACTCTAACCTAGTCGCAAGCATATTCAAATAAATAAATAAATATAAAAGCTAATCATTTGCCTTATTTGGCACGTTAAACCATGGTTGGCAATTTACTTGAGTTAAGACACGCAGAAAGTGTGATCAAGCGGGTCCATAGTCACGTGTCTATTAGCATGTTGGATAGATAAACACAAAATTTTGACTGACATCTGCAGGCTTCAAATATTTAAAATATCTAGAGTACAATTTCATTTATGTCCCTGAATTCTATCAGTCTGACATTTATGTTTTTATAGTCCTTAACATTTTCTCATTTTTCTACTTTGATCTCTACGAGCTATATTCTGTTTCGTGCCTCTATGTTTCGCATTAATAATATTTATTTCTACGATTGGATGGTTTAATTTTCTAACGTTCCGTCTATCCTTCATTTTCCTTTCACGTGTGTCGGAGCTTAGAGAGGGACTGGTATAAAAACATGAAAACGAAAGAGAGATGAAGGGAAATTGGGCGCCTTTTATCAATTTCAAGATTCTGAAATTATATGATAAATATTATAAAATATCAAACTAAGAGATCGACATTAGGCAGTTCTATATTTTTAAGGACTGAAATGTAGTTTACATAAATATCTAACACTGCATAAGTACAACCGTGCCCCTCTAAGCTTGCCATAATTTCTTTCTTTACCGGAATCTGATGGGATGATACTTTAACCGACCCTCCTTGTCGATTGTATTGTCATGTTGTGGTCCCTTTTTTATGAGATGAAAGAGAAATATGGTCGATATAAATCATTGTTTTGAGTTGCGTTTTTTCCGCATCATATCAGTTTTAAAATTACATTTTATTTTAAAATATATTAAAATAATATTTTTAATTTTTTTATATTAGTACATAAAAATAATTTAAAAACATAAAAAAAAATTAAATTAAATAATTTATTTTAAAAAAATACTTCAATAATGACTAGGAAATGTAATTGTGCTTATTTTTAAAAGTATTTTTTTTATATAAATGTATTAAAATAATGTGTGTGTGTTTGTGTGTGGATTTTCTTGTGTTATTACTAGATCCAAAACACAGTCCTTGGATCCCTCAAATAAAGAGGATGTTTGGTAGTGTGGTGGGATCGGGGGTTAAAAAAAATTGAGTGACCCGGCATTTTGTTAACTTTGAGAAGCAGAAGTTTTGTCATGGGTCCTACACAATTGATCAAAACAAACACAGATCTAAAAAAAGTAGTTATTAACTACTTTTCAATCCCCCTACTTTTGTTACAATATACAAATTTCTCATTATCTAAATACAAAAATTATCGTTGAAAATAAAAAGTTAAAAACTCTAAAACATCTTCACCATTAATATCTCTTTTCATCTTCGCCTCCCTCCCCCTCCCGTCTCTCACTTTTCTCCTCTGTGACAGACCCATAACTCCCTTTCTCCTTCAGCTTCTGGGTGGGGGGTCACTGTCATCTCACAAATTGGATTTGAACCAATCAAACTACTTACCCTTTAGCAGATCGCGAGGGGGGTTTGTCCTCCTCATTATAGTTCACCACGAAACGTAAACCCGCGCTCCACCGCAGAGATTAATTTTTTTTATCTAGATTTAACATATAATTTTATATTTTGATTTTTATTCTTTTATTTTTTTAATTTAGTTTTAATCCATTGATTTTTTTTATCCTTCCAAGATAGTTTAAATTTTTTTTATTTGTATCTATACACCTTTACTCTTTGTTTTGATTTTTAATTTTTATTGTTATTTTTATTTGTATTAAATGCAACTCGCATTGAAAAACATAGTAAATTTAACTTTGACGGTGTAAAATAAGAGTGCAATTCTTTTTTATGCATGTATAGTTAAACGTGAAATGTTTGAAACACTACCACAGGTAATGTTTTCGTTCTGTCTTATTTGAGACAACAAAAATTATTTTACTGTGCACTAAAAAAGTAAAATTATTGGGACACCTCCACTAACAATTCTTGGTTTTTATGTTATTTAAGGATATTATAATTATTGTATGGTGGACATAAATGAAAAAAAAATGAAAATACCTCTGATACTATGATATTATTTTAAACACATCTTACATAATAAAATGAATATATAAAAAATTATTATATATTTTTAGAAGTTCCACAACGCCGCACGCGCTATCCGAAATGTGCACGAGCTCTGAACTTAACGTCATGTCCGAAGACATGTCCACAACACTGCTACGAAAAATATATTTAAAAATAATAAATTATCAATACACCCTTATAGCCAACTTTTAGATTTTATCTTATAGGGATATATAAGTTTAAGTTGGCTGGGAGACCATGGTTATATCTATCTATCTATCCGTGTATACACACACACACACACACACACACACACACACACACACATATAAGTGAAAGAAGAAGAAAAAATATAAGTGTGAAAGCACTGTAGCAGTTCATATTGTTTTAAAAAAAATTCAGTTTAGAAATTAGTCGCGGTGTGCTTAAGCTGGTATGGAGATTCTAGTTATAAAAAAGTGTATAGGTGAACAAAATATAAGTACAAGAAAAAAAGTATTAGCAGGAAAACACTTTAGAAAAAGAGAAAAAATGGGTTCAGTGATTGTCATGGTACACATAAGTTGGCCTGAGCACCCTGATTATAAAAAAAAAAATGAATATGTGAATTAATCGTAGTGCGCTTAAGACACCCCGATTAAAATATATATAGTATAACGGGTAAAAAAATGTTTCGGGGAAAAAATATAACAAGATAAAAAATGAAAAAATAAACATAATAAGGAAAAAGAAGAAGAAGAAAAAGGTAAAAAGAAGAAGAAGTAAAAATCGGGGGGGGGGGACATTGTAGCAGGAAAGCATTATTGCAATCAACAATACTATGTGTGGGGAGCTACAATGTTTTCTCCACACCATTTACAATCCATATTGCTTAAACAAATAAATTTGGTTTGGGATTTAGTTATGGTATGCTCAAACTGACTTTTAGACACCAATTACATAAAAAAATTGGTTTGGTGATAAAGAAAAAAAATGTACAAGTGAACAAAAAAAATATAAGATTTTTTTTTTAGAAAAAATAATAAATTGACTGGGGGATTAGTCGTGGTGCACGCAAGGTGCCCTAGACACCCGGTTATAAAAAAAAATTGATCCGGAGATTAGTTATCGCGCGTCTAAGGTGGCACGGAGATCCTGGTTATAAAAAAATATACAAGTAAAAAAAAAACATAAGCTAACTTAGAGACCATGATTATAAAAAAATATATAAGTTAAAGAAAAAAAATACAAGCATGAAAGCACTTTAGCAATCTATATTGTTTTAAAAACAAATTCAGTTTTGGAATTAATTGCGGTGTACATAAGCTGACCCGTAAACCCTGGTTATAAAAAAAATATACAAGTGAACAGAATAAAAATATAAGAAAAACACTTCAGCAACAAAAAAAAGCTATAAAAAAATTGGATTCGATGATTAATCATGGTACATTTAAACTAGTCGGACACCTCGATCACACACACACACACACACACACACACACACATATATATATATAAGTGGAAAAGGCAAAACAATTATAAAAATATAACCAGGAAAAAAAAGCTATAAAAAATTAGATTCGAGAATTAATCATGGTACGTTTAAGCTAACTAGACACTCTGATTATATAAAATAAATAAATAAAAAATATATATAAGTACAAAAAAAGTATAAAAAAAATTATGGGAAAATATGAAAAAAATAATAACATAAAAAAAGGGAAGAAACAAAAACAGTAAAAAAAAAAGTAATAAAAAACAAAAAAAAACAAAAAAAATGAAAAAGAAAGAAAGAAAGATGATATGGAAGTAAAAAAGAAAAAAAAGCATGAAACGAACAAAATGAAAAAAAAAGAAAGATAATCAACAAGAGAAAAAAAAGAAAAGAGAAATACCGTTGAAATTAACAGAAAAATACGTGGGGAGCTATGGTGATTTCTCCATACATTTTAGTGTTTGTTACAATTTCACCTTTCAGTTTTTTTTTTTTGGGGGGGGTATAAACTTTTGGAAAGGGTTGACTAACCTTTTTGTTGATCGTGTTTGGGGGCTTTTAACCTAAAACACAAATAAAAATTTGGGATTTCACATAAAAAAAATGTACTTGATTAATTGATATTAAAAAAAAAACATGGGATCAAGAATAAATGATAAAATAAAAATTGAGATATTGAATAAATGACAAAAAAAAATGTTTATGTTGTTTAAAATAACTTCACAAGTTAATAAAAATATGAAAAACATGATAATCAACACACATGAAACTGTTTTTCATTAAACTCAAACTTAACCACAGTTTTAATTAAATATTTTAATAATTATTCTGAACTGCAACTAAAAATAATTTTTATAAAATTGTTTTTTAAAACCTAAACTATAAAAATAAAAATAACACCAAATAAACCCGAAAACCAACTCAGTGAAGGAACATTAGCAGTATTAAATTTTTTAAATTGCCTTATGTGAACCAAGTAATGAAAAACAATATGGGCGATGAATAAATATTGGAGAAATGTATAGCAAATTGCATGCTCTACTAGCATAAATTGTACATAATACATTGAAGGAGAGGAAACAACACAAGTAACGTTTATCAGATGTTAAATGTCAATGCTTCAAGATAATATATTTTTAATTTTTTTTTGATATTAACATATATATATATATATATATATATATTTGACATAAACATGTCAAAATGATATAAAAACAATATTTTTTTTCACTTATATAAAAAAAATCATTTTTTTAGTAGCACTCCTACGTGTTGTACATTCATGGTGTTGAGATAGATCTTGTGTTATAAAATGTGTGTGTGTGTGTGTGTATGTATATATGTATGATTTATAAAAATAGATTTATGTAAAATCCATGGAAAATTATAGTACATCTTATTTAATCAAACATTTTTAAATTATAATTAATATATAATATAATTTTAACCATGCATCACCACATTATTGAAAATAATATGCATTTTCAAACATAGCTTGGTGAATATTATGATATTAAAAAGGTTTTCATTCTATTTTTCAAAAAAATATGACAAGTGAGCAGAGATCATGATGATTTTTCTCTATTTCTTTTCTGATATATTAACATGTTCTTTACAGTAAAAATGTAGTCATATCTGTAAACACGGATTTGAATGATCTGATAACTCATAATTGTGATTTATATGTATTTTGCTTCTCTCTCTCTCTCTCTCTCTCTCTATATATATATATATATATATATATATAAAAAGCAAAATCCGTTGGAGCAACCTAGAACCCCCTTGATTTTTTCTATTTTCCCAAAACATATTAACATTTTCTGGCAATAAAAATAATAGTAATATCTCCAGAGGCACATTTGAATGATCTAAAATTTATAATTATGCTTTGTATTTTGCTTCTTTTTTAAAGAAAACTAAAATCATGTGGGGCAACCCAGAATGCCTTCGAAAAAATTAATCATGATTTTTGTAGTTGCTGTACCCAAAAGGCAAGATGCTGACCATCTGGGCTAACCATCAATCTTGGACAGCTTATTGATTGCTAGAACATTTGTTAGTATCAAGGGCTTAGTTGACAATGAGGTAAAACACCCATAAACTTTTGGAGTAATAAGCTATTAGCTGGTCAACAGAGGCCACTGTCCAATCACTAGCCCACTTAGGTTGACAAGATTTGGGCTCATGGGCTATTCCACTAAAAAATAAGGCCTTTTTAAGTGATATTCGAGATGTATCTAACCTTAATCGATGCCGTGGATCATAACTGGTAATCCAAGATGCTCTGTATGATCCATGGTGTATTTTTGTTTTACTGTATAGTTCGGGGGTAATTATTTTGAGAAATAATAATGTCATATTTTCTATCTTTTTCATGATTCTATATAAAGTTATCTTGCTCTTTAAAGTCTAATCGCATATACCATGATATCTCGTATCCTGGATTAAATCAACATTAAATTTTAGAATAAAGTTTCTGGGTGCTAATTCAAGAGTCTGCCCTGGAAATTGCATCCATGCTTTGCCCTCGGGTAACTCTCTAGCCGTCGATTTGAGTGTATTTTAGGAGTGGATGCTCGTCGAGGGTCGACATTGAAATTCGAAGTCTCGGGTTACTGTGATCTAATGAAATCTGGAATGGCTGGAAGTGAACATCTTGCAAACTTTTTGATAACCAAAGGGTTTTACCAGCTGTGATGAAAACACTAACGCTGGTATTCATACAGTTTTGGGCAGCTCAATGCTCTTAAAAATGGTGGTGTGTCGCCATTTTCTTCTTTCATTGTCAGCGAGATTCGTATAAGCTAAAGATCTTTATCATCATTTCCTTGCTCTTAAATTTGGGTGTATTTGGATAAATAGCATGATTACAAGTTTGCCTTGCAAGCAATTTTTGAAGTGGATCAAGGTAGCGAAAGCTCCCAATGACTCAACAAGGAATTGTTTCGCTATACATTGGAGGATAGCAAGTGATAAATTTATTTAAAGTTGGAAAGTTGATTTTATTGATGAAAAATTGAATAACCAGGCTCTCCCACGGCCGCCGCCGCCGCCACATGAACCCAATAAAAGCAATTGTATATGGGAGAACCCCCCTGTTGCTCCTGTCAAACACAGTTGGGCACCCACGTTGATTAAGCGCAAAGCACTGATCCTCACCCGTAGATCAGAGCATGATTAGTTTAATGTGTCACTTAAATATATTACTAAATAAATGCAACTGCTAACTCTTACGATAGATTATTACCTTATTAGTTGCAAAAAAAAGGTGGCGTTGGAATTTTAAAATGAAGGGCATCTACATAAAATATTCTGAACCACTTAGATTGATGCAGGCTACATGACGTTTTGAATTTTTATTTATTTTTCAGATCCAGGATCAGAAAAAAGAAAGAAAATAATCAATCAAGTAGCAGATTTTAATTCGTGGGTCTCATCTGGTGGTGTAAAAAAAAAGTATGATCCTCAATCATTAGATATATATTTAGATGGCCAGAAAATCATGTACTGTACAGCCTGGGATCCCATTTTAAAAGCACAAAGATATTCAACACTGCCCTATCACTCACCCAGACCCATCACAATCATACCCTAATCAACGAAGTACCTTTTTTTTATTAAAAAGAAGCAGACCAAGCATCACAATATACACTAAAGTCCACATATGATAATATTAAATTAAATATCGGGGCTAAATAAAATTTCTAGTTCATGGAGTGCCCGGCGAGGCACATCACTGAACGGTCAATGGTCATCCATCGAATAGATAGTTGCCAATTGAATCTTACTCTCTCAATTAGTTGTTGATTTGAGTGGTTAATGCTGGCCTGGCCTCCTGGTGTGCTCTCCGCGAGAGGTTCTGGGATCTATAGAGACCATAAACAGCTCCTTGTGGTATAATTAAATGTCTGCTTTACTTGGAAGACACTGTGGATGTGGGATTCCTTTCAAGGGAGGAAACGGCTAGTCTTTATTATTGCTTGTTAAACTTTTCTTTCATGGACAAATGGGGGATCATGTAAATAATGACATGGCAGCTGCAATGAGATATAGATCCGGTTTGTTACTGTATTTTAAAAATATTTTTTAAAATAAATTTTTATTTTTTGAAATTGTTTTTTAATGTTTTTAAATAATTTTTCATGCGATGATATCAAAAATAATATTTTTAAAATAAATAAAAATATTATTTTAAAATATTTTTAAATAGAAAATACTTTAAGAAATAATTTTAATCACACTCTTAAACACGCGCATGGAGTTTAAGAGTGTAGTTAAAATTATTTTGTAAAGTGTTTTTTTTATGAAAAATATATTAAAATAATATCTTTTATTTTAAAAAACATTTTTGATATCATAATATAAAAATAATTTGAAAATACTAGAAAAAAATATTTAAAAACAAAAACTTTAAACTTTAATTTTAATTTTTTAAAATACGTTGCCGACCAGGGAATATAACGCAAGTGGTGTGGCCTAAAGACCAAGTCATGGTTGACTGACTCGATGATTTGAAGTAAAGATGCCAATAAGTAAAGGTGTCAATCAACATCAATAGGCGATTGGGTTCCTGCTTCTTTGGTTAGGGTGATGGGATCTTTTTTTTTGGGATATTTCTATTTTTTTTAGCTACCACTTATAGTTCAATCAGATGCACAATTATTTTGAGCTTAGTTCGGTGTAGATTTTTTTTTTTTCAATTTAGAATCTATTAAAATATCGTGGAGGGCGTGTCCTATTTTTAAGAAGTGGTTTTACATTTAATACCGTGCCGGAATGACCAGAAAATTTTATACCATTAAAAAAACCAAAAAAAAAAAATTATTATATATCAATTAAAAAAAATATGACGACTTTTAAGCAGTCCATGACTTTTTATTTATCAAAAAGAAAAAAGAAAATGGGGACTAATCGAATAATTTTCCTGTCTGTAATATTACGAAGCTAGACTTGTCGTTTTCACTTGCCTAACATCCAGGTTTGATGTTAATAGAAAATAATATAAATTATATTATAAAATTTTATTTATCAGTTTAAATTTTTAGATGATATAATTTTTTATTATGATATCAAAATTTTGTTGATCCAGCGGTCATGAGTTTGAATTTCACTATCTTATTTTATTTGATAAAAAATCAAGCACAAAATAATATGAGTATGTGCAAGTTTCAAGCCTAAAAATTTTCACTCGAAGAGAGATATTAGAAAATAATATAAATTATATTATAAAATTTTATTTATTAGCTTGAATTTGTAGGTAAAATAATTATTTAATAGATATTACTGCTCTATGCAAAAGGCTGCAAAGCGTTCGTCGTGTGAATCTTCAGAGCTTTAATTTGCAAAATGGGCTCCATGCATAATAGCTCCCTCAGTCAAGTAATGCTTGCCCTACTTTTTTCTCAGCTGTTCGGTTATGTTTGATGAAGATGATGAATTGATGAACAGTTGAAAAATCAATACTCCCCCACTAATAATTTCTTGAAAATCCCTGTCCCATGCTTTTAATTTCATGCTGTCGCTGTTTTTAACAGTCGCTGTAGTCACTTGCCAGTATTCTGTAGACGACTAGTGGCGACATGACATGCTATCCATAACCCAGACAAAAAAGAAAATTATTGATTGTTTAGAGTGAGGCATGATTATTTTTTATAATATTTTTTATTTTATAAATATATTAAAATAATGTTTTTTAAAATAATTTTAAAATCAACCTATCAAAATATTTAAAAACATTAAAAAATTTAATTTAAATAAAAAATAAAAAATTCAATTTTTTTCATAAATACTTAAAAGTAAACTCTCAAACACCATCCTATAGTTGACCACTGCACGTGGTTGACTCTCCACCATCTCTCCTTTGCCTCCTAATGCACCGAGATATTTCAGGAAACTTCAGTGACCGGCAAACATGGAGCATATGGTAAAAATGCCAAAATCTACGGTGTATATCAAATAATCATAGAGCTTTGACGTTCATGAACCCGGTTGGTGTGATCATTTCTTGGCCGGTGATATGTTGTCGTCTTGCTTCACAAATCACTTATCATATGCTGCTTTTTTCCTTCCCTGAGGTGCGGTGGGGTGTTCTAGGACGGCATGGGTGGCTTATTTTTTCCGGCCTTCTTTCTGGTTCAACTTCTCCCCCCCCCACTGCAAGAATTTCCTCGCACGTATCAATTCTGAAATCTGCTTGCTGCATTTGAGAATTCCAAAAAAGTAAAAATAAAATTCAAAGTGTTGGATGAGAAAAGAGCAGAGAATTTAGCGAGCAACTTACTAAACGACATGGAACATGTATGCTTCCACACGTTGAAACCCAGGAGAGTTCAGCAGCGTCATCAGAGATAAATTCAACGATTCTAATATAAGGTTAAAATTGTTTTCAGTGCTTTTTTTTTATTGTTTTTTTTAATAATTTGTTTTGTTTTTTATTTTATGTTTTTTTTAGGAATTTAATATTTTAATTGTTATAGTCGTAGTAATAATGATAATAATATAGGGATAAATTTTCAATGATAATTTTTTCTTTTTTCATATAGAAAATAAACTATTTATTTTTATTATTTAGTTATTATAAATATTTTTATAGTTTATATTTTACTTATTGTATTTAATTTAAATTATATTATAAAAGAAACTAATCCTGTAATGAATTTGATAATTGAAGTATCCGAATCTTGTTATTTTTTTTATGATTATAATAATTTTATATTAGTGATTTTAATAAAACCTACTAAAAAAATGCATGGATTTATTATTTTATTTAAATTTATATTATAATAAAAAAGCTTCTATAATTAATATTTTTTTATATTAAAAAAAAAGATCGGCTAGTAAAATTATTTTTTTTCTGACATTTTTTCATGGCGTTTTGTGAGATAGTGATCAATTGGCTGCGCAAGAAAACTTCATTTCAACGCGGGGTTCTGGCAACGTGCGTGGAACGTAAGGGATCGGATGGAAAAGAGACAAGATAAAAACATATCAGGGAAATTGTCTGTAAGAAAATAGCACTGATTAAGCAAGAAATTGTAATTTTATATGGTTAGTATTTTTGCAAATAATTGTAAACACTGTAGCTTGCCTGGTGTTTTGGATTATAAAACAGCTATGATATAAAAAATGACACCCTCCCATATTTCTCTATCCTAAATTAACAAAATAAATAAATACACACGTGCGCGCGCAATCAAATACATTTTATTTTATTCTATAAGCATGTGTAACTACTTGATCATATAACATTAACAGAGTATGACCTTGTATTTTGATTTTATATGCCGTGATGATATAAGTGATGTTTAATATTGTATTTCAAAAATATTTTTGAAAAAATTAAAAATATTTTATTTTAAATTAATTATTTTTATTTCTACATCATTTTTATATGATATTATAAAAAATATCAAATTAATATATTTGTAAATAAATTTTTTAAAAAAAAACAATATTGGAGATTACGGGTTGCTTAAATTCTTTTGCTCTACCGATGTAATTTTGAGGTTTTTTTTTTATTATTATTATCAAATGCACGATAAAAAATAAATGGACATAGAATAAACACGTATCATAAAGTAAACGACAGTCAACAAAAAAATTAACGATGCTTGGAGAAGAGTTAATAATATTTTATTATTTATTCTCCAGACTTCAATTGAAGGGAAAAAATAGAGATGAGAGAGAGGAATTTCAGGTTGAAATATTTTAATTATTTTTGTTGAATTATGAGCTTTATTTTATTTTTATCCTCGTGTCCATTTTTTTTTTTTGTTCAGCATGAATTTATGGAGTAATTAACAGGAGGAACGGCGTATTGCTGCCTAAAATCCACCCAATCTCTTATTTAGCATTAACAAGTCAAAATAATTTCTTTTTTCTTCACTTTGCTATCTCAGTTGCAAAATACTTTTTTTTTTAATTATTTAAAATAATCTATTGAAATGATTTATTTATTATCTTTTCTAAAAAATGAATTTTAAACAAAAAAATACAGACGGGTCAAAATATTTTTTTTTAATTTTTTAAATTTAACATCAATATATTAAAATATTTTTAAAATACTAATAAAATTTAATGTAAAATTAAAAAATATTTTTTTCTTAAAAGCTTTAAAACACAATATAAAAAACACTCAGTTAAAACTGTTTACTTGTGTCTGGGTGAGCAGCATCAACGTCGTGTCGTCGTTATTATTTACCTGCTGGCACGATAAAACAATCAGTTAATCCCAAAATTTATTTTTGGTTTGACTATTGCTGTATCGTTGACCAAATATTATACTGTCCTTTGTTCGTATCTTTCTGTGATGTTAATTGAGACAATAGACTCGTATTCAAATCATTGAATTAATGATTTTTTTAGTACAACAAATAACAAGTTATTATATTGGTGAAAATTATAAATATTTGTAAGAACATGGACATTTGGTCTCCATTTTGATTTAGAATGAGTAATTTTTATAAAAATATAAAATAATTATAATTTTACAACTTCATTCCTTTTATTTTTCAAACTTTTTATTGATTTGAACTAGAAAACAATACTTTGAAAAGCACTTAATTGTTTTGTTACCAAGCAAACATTCATGGTAAAAAAAATTAAAACACAATTAGTTAATTTTATCAAATGTCTTCATTAATTAAAAAATTTCACATTTTGAATAAATAAATCAAAACAATTCATTGAATTTTTTTGAAAAAAAAGTTTGTTTCCCAACCACAAGTCTTATTTTCTTGTTTCTGATAATGAAAATTATTTTTGGTTAAAACTCTATTTGATATTCCATTTCAAAAAAAAATTTAAAATAATATTTTTTTACCTTTAATCTTTACATTAAATTAGTATTTTTTGATATTTTAAATCATTTTCATATGTTGATATAAAAAATATTTTTTTTAAAAAAACCCTTCATTACTATTAAATAGTAATTAGGAGCTGTTTGAGATTGCGATTGGAAAATACTTATGAATTTTTTATTTATTTTAAATTAAATTTTTTTGATGTTTTTAAATCATTTTGATATGTTAATATCAAAAATAATTTTTTTAAAATATAAAAAATATTATTTTAACACATTTCTAAATAAAAAACACTTTAAAAAACAACTCCTTCTTTCTTCCATAAATGTCCCTCCATAAATGTCACATATCCCCGAGCTTTCCACCACCAACCACACCAAGTTTCTCTAATAAAATTTCCTTAAACAGTCGAGTGACATAAATTCATAGTCTATTTTCTCCCCTAAATCATAAAAAAAGTAAATAAATAATTACATGCACCTGTATTCTTAAAGAGAGAGAATATAGACAGAGAAAATGAAACATATTACTTGTAGTTTATCAGTGTACTTGTGGTCTAAAAAACAGGGGGGGTGCCAGGAAGAGTAGTTTGAACTTAGCTGGCAAGTGCATGATTACCGGAGGTCAAGCACAACACCACCAATCCAACATAAACCTCGGCACCACTGGACCATTTACCTGAACCACTGGTCCATAATTCCTGACCCATGAGCTCAGCCCTGGCTCATGCCTCCTATTCAAAAAGCTCAAGCCACTATCAACTCAAAACCCTATCAATCTTTTGCTTTATGAATTGTCAAAGCTTACAAGCTGCAAACACCTGAAGCCCTTTTAAGCCCTCTCCTTTTATATTCTCCTCCTTCACTGCTCTAACATGGAGTGTAATGTATCGAGAGAGAGATATACTGTGATAGTCCTACACACCGTATCTTTTTGACCAGCCATTTTTAATTTTCTAGTTGTTTTTTTAAAGAAATATTATATCTACATGATTTTCTTTTCTCTTTTAAATCTTTTGTCTCTCTTTTCAACTGAAGATGCTGGAATTTAGAAAGAGATAGAGAGAGAAGGTAAGAGATAGCGTGATTCAGAGTGGTTACCAACAAATTTTGAATCAAAACCTTGTGATTGAGGTAAGAGTCTGTGTCTCCAGTTTAGTCACCTTTTGATGTTTCTTTTTAGTGAGGAAAAAACTAAAAAGAAACAAACTTTACACTGAGAGAAAGCCAAAAAAACCCCACATTTTTCTTTGTACCAATTTATGCTCATTACATGGAAAGTCTGAATCTTTGATATGAAGAAGAGAGTATTTGTGTTAGAGATTCAATCCCCATAAGCCATGGTGGATCAAAGGACTGTATTAGCATTAAAGTTTTTGCTTTTGGTGTTGTTTTTTGAGTCTACATTCGAGCAACAACAAGAGAGGCTTACTTCACCAATAGAGAGAGCAGCTTTACTTGGACTAAGATCTTCTCTGGGGTTAAGAAGCAGGGACTGGCCAAGAAAGGTAGATCCTTGTTCAGTTTGGAATGGTATCAAATGTGAGAATGGTAGTGTTAGTGAAATTAACATCTCAGGGTTTAAAAGGACTAGAATTGGTTCTCAGAACCCACAATTTAAAGTTGATTCCCTTGTTAATTTAACAAGAATAAAATCATTTAATGCTTCTGGTTTTTATCTTCCTGGTTCAATTCCTGATTGGTTTGGTCAAAGACTTGTTTCTCTTCAAGCTCTTGATCTTTCTTCTTGCTTGATAAATAATGCTATTCCGGTAAGTTTAGGGAATTTGACCGGGTTGACTGGTCTTTATTTGCATGATAATAACTTCACGGGTATGATTCCGTCGAGTATGGGACAATTGGTGGGACTTTCAGTACTTGATCTTTCCTCAAATATGCTTACTGGATCTATTCCTGTATCATTTGGCTCGCTTAAGAATTTGACAAAGCTTGATATATCTATGAATTTCTTGTTCGGTTCGGTTCCACCTGGTATTGGGATGCTTTCAAAGCTTCAGTATTTGAATCTTTCCAGCAATGACTTGACGTCTTCGATACCTGCTCAGCTTGGTGACCTTAGCAACTTGGTTGACCTTGATCTGAGCTTTAATTCACTGTCTGGGTCATTGCCAGCAGAGTTGAGAGGCTTGAGGAATTTGCAGAGAATGCTGATTGGGGTCAATTTGTTTGGTGGTTCTTTGCCAGTCAATTTGTTTCCTGTTCCAAGTCAGTTGCAGACTGTGGTGTTGAAGAGCAATGATTTTAGTGGTGCGGTCCCTGATGTGCTGTGGTCAATGCCTCGATTACGCTTGCTTGATATTTCCGGCAACAATTTCACTGGTATGCTGTCAAATGCTAGTTTGAATACTAACACCACTACTGCAAAATTGAATGTATCCCAGAATTTGTTTTATGGGGGCCTTACACCTTTGCTGAGAAGGTTCAGCTTAGTAGACTTGTCAGGTAATTATTTTGAAGGCAGGGTTCCAGATTATGTGAGTGACAATGCTTCTCTTGCTAGCAACTGTCTCCGAAATTTCTCAAATCAGAGGAGTTTGCTTGACTGTACATCTTTCTATACAGAAAAGGGCTTGATTTTTGATGATTTTGGACTCCCGAACTCGACACAGCCTCCTGCAAGGGAAGATTCAGGGAAGAGCAACAGAAGGGTCATCATATTGGCAAGTGTTTCTGGAGGATTTGGAATTATACTGCTTTTGGTGATATTGATTGTGCTGCTGCTCTTTTGCATCCGTAAGACAGGGAATGCGACTCAAAGAGGAGTTGGGGTTGATCCAGCAACTCCAGTTCCTTCTGGGAGCAGTCTACCACCTCCTGGTGTATCATTTGACTTTTCAAGTTTAGGGGACATATACACATATCAACAGCTTCTCCTAGCAACCAGTGACTTTAGCGATGTGAACCTCATCAAATATGGCCATTCAGGGGATCTCTACAAGGGAATCTCAGAAAGTGCGATCCCTGTGGTTATAAAAAAGATTGATCTGCAGTCCCATAGGAAGGAAGCGTACTTATTGGAATTGGATTTTTTTAGTAAAGTTTCAAATCCCAGATTGGTTCCCCTTTTGGGACATTGCCTAGAGAAAGAAAATGAGAAATTCCTGATATACAAACATATGCCAAATGGAGACCTGTCAAGTTCCTTGTACAGGAAAACAAATTCAGAAGATGGTCTGAAGTCATTAGATTGGATAACAAGACTGAAAATTGCAATAGGAGCTGCTGAGGGTTTATCATATCTTCATCATGAATGCACTCCGCCCATTGTGCACAGGTATTCCGAAGACACGCTTCTTGTTGTTGATTGGCCACTTTCCTTTTTGTGATTTCATTTTGTTGTCAATCACAGTAAGTTCACACATAACTTCCTCTTTGTTCCAGTGAGTGAGTTTCCATGCATCATGTAGGAAGACACCTAGTTATGTGCCCAATATAGTCATTGAAGTTCAATAAAGTATGGACAAATCATAGCACATTTCAAATCCTAATAAATGAATGTCATGAGATAGCTGTATGTTCAATGCCAAGGTTAATTATGTGGCACGATTGATTGGTAAACTATAAATCTGCTTTTATGTCAATCCTGAGTTCAGTGCTGTAAAGCTAATGCCCTGGCCCTTTGTGATAGTTTAGGTGCTTAAAAGTAGGGTCTGATTTGGTGTGATGGAGGGTATTGCAAGTGCATCTCCTACTTTTTGGTTGTGCTTGCATCACAGGAATTTATCTTATTACTGCAATTACTGAACTGTCTTCTTTTGGTTTCTTGAAGAGATGTTCAAGCAAGCAGTATACTCCTTGATGATAAATTTGAAGTACGGTTAGGGAGCCTGAGTGAAGTCTGTACTCAAGAAGGAGATACACAGCATAGCAGGATCACCAGGTTGCTGCGTTTGCCTCAGTAAGTATTGTATTAAAAGATGTCACTGTACACGCTACGGATATTTTGAATCTGCAACCTTACCTGGATAAATATCATGTCTTGTTATTACTTGCTATCTTCACTTGCTTATAACATAACTTTTGGTTATCTACATGAAAGTTTCTTGTGATGGGTTTGGTTATCTCATTCTGTGGTCTGTCATGGTGACGAGTCTGTGTTTTTTATTTTCCCACCTAAATGTTTATCATAATTGGCCTTGTTGACTTACTTCTAATTTTACTTTTTCAAGAGTAACTATTGCATGAGACATTCCATGCTTTAATAGCATTAATTTTGGTTGTTTATAGTCTTAAAAGTTGCAGTGATGTTACTATTCTGCCAATAATAACTTCCTATAGTTCTCGCTTTTATTTCATATATGCAGCTGGAAAATCCTTAGTTGTGACTAGTTGATGTAATAAATTTTCCTGCCACTAACATCAAGTGGGTGATTTTATTTATCCTTTTTCTTTCTTGATGGAAAAGTTTCAGAAACTGCCGCTATTTTTTTCTACAGCATCCCCTTTAATTGGCCTGGGTTTCATGAGCTATATAAGATGTTCTACAAGATGTTCCATAGTTATGATCTAATTATTTTGAAACTTAGGACATTGGATCCTGTGGGTTTTTCTGTCCTTTTGGGAAGCTCTTCAATTTGTAGACTAGGGGATAATTGCAAAGGTTAGAAGTAAATACTTGAGAGTTCTTTCTTTCTTTCTTTTCAATTTGTATAGTCAAGAAAAAGAGTGTAAAGTGTGAAAACACTAGCATAGTGTGGTTTACTATATACATGGTCTTGAACATGACATGGTTATATGGTCCAGGTTCAACTACTGTCTCGGTATCCAATGAATGAAAAACACAAGCAAGATTATACATAATACATCACTTTTGAAACTCACAATGATGCACTAATAGCATATAATCTTATTTTGTTATTTGTGGTTGGACTATACCTGGTAATGCCTAACTGTTGCCTCAATAAGCTGTAACGAGGGATTATATTGAATGCTTGTTTTTGCATGATCAAGGTAGTGATTTCAGTGTTTCTTTTCAATGTGCAGGTCGTTGGAGCAAGGTACTTCTGGTATGTAAAGATTTAGTTGTAAAACATCACCAAAATTTGATGATGTTACCTGGCTTCTCTATGTTATCTAGCTAGAAGAAACTATGTGCTCTAGTGTTTGTCATACACCAAAAATAAATATCTTGCTATGGTGTTATAGTACATATGGCTACTAAAAACTTTAGGTCGAAGTGTAAATAACATGAAATATTAAATCCATTCTTAAGACAATATAAGTCTTCCATCTTGAACCTTTTTGACCATGCTGAATTTTGAGATGGGTTGTTTATCTCTGTAAAATAGTATTTCAGTTGTAGTTCATTGTTAACTCTGGTTAACAAGGTGCTGCCTTGCCTTGGAACAGGGGATAAAATAATCAGCGATATCATATTTTACCCAATTTGCTCAGATGCAGAATTGCTGTTCATATAGCAATGCTCCTAAGCTGGTTGATGGTATTTGGCCCTAGAAAAAACATGAGTTAGTTTCAGAGTTGTAATGTACTGACTCACTGTCAATTTTATTTATACATAATCTCTGCAAGGAGGATTGAGATGTTGTTTCTTGATTCTGACTATCTATAATATTATATAATTTAAAGTTGACTAATGTCTCTGAAGTCTATTTTTTTTTTTTAATATGGCCAGGTTCATTGACAACCACGTGTGCCTATGATGTTTATTGCTTTGGGAAGGTATTACTCGAGTTAGTTACAGGAAAGCTGGGCATCAGTGCATCTAGTGATGCCCAGCTGAAGGTATTTTCAGAACAGATTCTACCCTACATTAGTATCTACGACAAGGCACTTGTAATGAAAATTGTGGATCCATCCCTGATCATTGATGAAGATCTGTTGGAGGAAGTTTGGGCAATGGCCATTGTTGCGAGGTCTTGCCTCAATCCAAAGCCTTCAAGGCGCCCTCTCATGAGATACATCCTCAAGGCTTTGGAAAATCCTTTAAAGGTAGTGAGAGAAGAAAACTCTGGCTCTGCAAGGCTTAGAGCAACATCTTCTAGATCTTGGAATGCTTCTCTATTTGGGAGTTGGCGTCACAGCTCATCTGATGCAGTAGTCTTTCCAGCAGCCTCCAGTGCCAGGCCAGGAGGAAGTAGTTTTAAAAAGTCAGGAACTTCAAACTCACAGGGTAGTGGCCAAAATAATGGCGGTGACCATTCATCGTCACATAGATGGCATTCTAGAGAGATTTTCCCTGAACCATCTGATGAGCAGGATGCAGAGAAACAGGATTAAAATTAGAGGAGATGTTAATTTTTCTTAATTCTTTGTCAATAATACAGCAGGCTTCCTATTTGAATACCTGTTTGTTGATGCTCCCAGTGCGCTGTCCATAGTTTATGGAGTTGATTGAGGTCTCAAGCCTGTTTTGGTATATTTGGGGGTGTTAGAGGTGCCCATTTTGAGGTCTCAGGCAAGGCTTCCATAATGATTATTGGATTGAGAAGATTGAAAAGAGTCGGGGTGGGGGGTGGGTGGGGTTGCTGGGGATTGTGGTCATTCATTGTTTTGACAGCTTGTTTGTAGCTGTAACAAGCTCCCATTTTATCTGTAATTGATCTTTTGTTCATGGTCTTTTTTTGTGCAATGTAAAGTGTAATTGCCAAGAATCTCATCATTCTTAACCGTTTTCAAAAACACTCAAGGTAAAACCCAATTGTTCTGTGTCTCATGTTGAGATTGGTTCTGCCTGGATGTTAGAACAAACGAAGCATCCAAATGCCACTGCAAATCAAGCCCCGCCCCTGTTAGGCTCTACTAATCACCATTACTGTCAATACGGTCTCAAGGCGCAACCTAACAAAACTCGGAAGAAAAGGTTATAAAAAAAGGTCCTGCAGAGTTCTGAATTCGGGTTGCTGGATTCGCTGTCCTGGCTACTAAACCAAGGGACCGTAAAGTGTAAGATATTTCGCTTTATTAATACTTGAGAAAAACTAGCCACCTCGTCATTATATTTTGCCACGCTATCCATTACACACTCCAATTCAACACCCCAAAACATGCTCTGTTGTCCACATCACCACCACCCCCTCCATTTCCACTACCACAGAAACCGCAATTCTACCACCATTCTCCAACTCTCCTCTTCCCACCACCATCACGACCGAAGCCCTCAAAACCCTGCCACCACCACAACAATAACGACCAATGACAAACCGATCCTCAGGACCCATAACTCCAAATCCCTCTCACTCATCACCCATCTCCTAAAATCGCCAAACCAGACCCAAAACAAGATTGAAACTTCACAGGATGTAATTACACCAGAAGAGAGAGTTAAACTTCAAGAACTAACTCTCGCAACTAAAAAAAGAATCCCACGATTCCCCGGCTCAGTTTTTCCAACAAAGGCAGAATCTTTAGACTCTCCCTTACAAACCCTTTTCAGAAACCAAAGTGAAGATGAATATAACAGTGAAAACGATGATGATTTTAACGAAGAAATGGTGGTGAAAGCTATTGAGATACGTAGGAAGGTGACAGCTGAGATTTTCAAACAAGTAATGAGGAAGAAAGGGAAGTTTGGGATTACGTATTCGACGAATTTGGTTAATAGATTGGATGATTTTGTTGATTTTATCATGATTAAGGCTGCTGCAATGAAGAGGATGGATGAATTTAAGTTTTTGAGTTTTAATGATAGAGCTAGAAGGGTTATTGAGGAGTTGAATGTCGTACCACATATAAGGTATATTGAGATTTCAATGGCTGTGAAACACTGCTTTTATTGAGTTTAGAGTCTAATATTTGTTTGCTTAGTTGTTTTTGTGAATTACTTGGTTTTTATCTATCGGTTTATGAGAAAGTTTGCTTTTTTATTAAATGTTAAAGTTAATGAAACTTGGATTTATATGCATGTTATAATAACTCGAATTTATTTCTAGAGATTGAGATAATGTTCTTTTCCCTTCATTATCGTGGATTTTAGTAGGTTGCATCTCACTTTGTGCTTGGATTTCTTAATTTTCCCAGTTCATTTTTATAAATCTGTGGTCTTTGTTCATTGTGGTTTTGAATGTATTAATTGTGATTGATGAATTCTATAGGTGGTTGAAACACAATGCAGTGTCATATCCTAGGATTGCTAAGCTTATTTACATGTCAAGAGGAAATGTTGAGTCCATTAGACGTGTTACTGAGTGGTTGAAATCAATTCATGTGAAGGGGGATTTTCTTGGTTCTGTGCTCACAAAGGCAGGAGAAAACATTTTGGAACGGCCTATTGAAGAATTGGATGAAATTGTTTGGTATTTAGAGAGCAATGGAGTGAGAATGGATTGGATGGGTTATGTAATGAGCCGATGTCCTCAATTGCTGTGTTGTAGCATGGAAGAATTGAAAACTCGAGTGGGGTTCTTTTTGGATATGCGTATGAATGAGAAGGATTTCGGCACAATGGTCTTTGATTATCCCAGGGTACTTGGATACTTTACCTTGGAAGAGATGAACCAAAAGGTAAATTAATTATTATGCAATTTACAATATTGCAGGATTTTAGGATCTCATTTCGCTTCTTAGGATAGCTCAAGTTGATTGTCAATGAGTTAACTATTAAGATGCAGCAAGCACTGCCTCAATTATATACTTTTTGAAAAATCCTTCTAGCAGTAAATATTATGATAAAGTGGATGATGTTCATTCAGGTTAATTATCTGAAGGAGTTTGGCCTCAGCACTGAAGATGTTGGGAGATTACTAGCATTTAAGCCACAGTTGATGGGTTGTTCCATTGAAGAAAGATGGAAGCCTCTTGTTAAGTATTTATACTACCTTGGGATTTCACGTGATGGTATGAAGAGAATGCTTGTCATAAAACCAATGGTTTTCTGTGTTGATTTGGAGCAAACCTTAGTGCCTAAGGTACACAACTACCCATTCTTTCATGTTCATTTAATCCAGTTGAATTCCTTTGATTTGGATTTCATCCTGCTAATTTCTCATAGTGCTAATGTGTAGTAATTGTTTCTGGATTGCTGGAATGACAAAATTCTGAACATGAGTGCGATATTAATAAAATTATGCTAGTCTTGCTGCTGCTGTGTCTAATGAATTGAAATGATTTTGCTGTTCGTTGTGAAGGTACAATTTTTTCAGGATATAGGCATTCGAGATGATGCTATTGGCAACATGCTTGTAAAGTTTCCTCCATTGTTAACTTACAGCCTTCACAAGAAAATCCGGCCTGTGGTTTGTTCTATTTCTTATCATATCCTGCTGGAAGTATTTCATTATTTTAAGAACCCCGCCTTTCCCCCCTTAAAGAGATAGTCTGTTTTTTCATTGTACAAATGTATATACATTTCTTTTTGTCTAATTATCATCTCACTTTTCAATGCAAGTAAAGCTGGACGTTTTTTTACTGAGTTGGAGTAACTTGCAGGTCATATTCTTGATGACAAAAGCTGGTGTTAGTGAGAGAAATATCGCGAAGGCTATAGCTTTGGGACCTGAGCTCTTGGGATGCAACATAGTGAATAAGCTTGAGATCAATCTGAAATACCTCCTCTCACTTGGCATACGCCATCGACAATTAGGTGAGATGATTGCTGATTTTCCCATGCTACTGCGGTACAATATAGATCTCCTCCGTCCAAAGTACAAGTACTTGAGGCGAACTATGGTGCGGCCTTTGCAGGATCTCATTGAGTTTCCAAGGTAAATACCTATACCAAAACTAACTAGTTTCATTTAGAGGCTTGTTGCAAGTCAAGTTCAATTACTGAGGTTAGGTTCTCAACTCTAAAAGGCTTCACAAATATCCCAACCAGTCCAAGTTATTGCTGGATTATCTAGAGAACTTTTTCACCAAATAAAAACATGCGGGCCCTTTATTTCACTCCTCTTCCCATGAACCTTTGGTGCTGATCGCTAGTGATATGATCTTCAGGTTCTTCAGCTATTCTCTTGATGAACGAATAATTCCAAGGCACAAGGTTCTGGTAGAGAATCGAATTAATTTTAAACTGCGGTACATGCTAGCTTCCACAGACGAAGAGTTTCAGAAGAAGGTTGAGTCTGCTGTGGAAAGGCGTCGAAAATTTGAGTCTGGTTTGATGGGTGATAATTCTCAAGTATCTGATGCCGACTCTTCAGAAGAGGAGACAGGTGTTCTGTTTCCTGAAACTGAGAATGTTGTTTCCAGTTCTCCAAAAACGAGGTTTAATTTCATTTCTCTTGGAAGTGGGGATTCAGAAAACTTAGATTAACTTCAGTTGCTCATTACATGTATGTATACCCCATTTGTTTTCTGATGTGTATATGTATGCACGTGCGTTGCTTGAATCCCTCATTAATACCGCCATTTGCTTCAATTTTCCTGTTGCGTTGTGGGTTTTAAAGGGGCGTGGGTTTTTTTATTATACCATCACGCATTCCATTTCCACCTCTTTTTATTATTATTATTATTATTATTAATATTATTATATGGGGAACGAACAAGGATGGAGTCGGTATGCTATGGTAAGGAGACCGGGCTTTGTAAGTTGTATCTGGGCCTTGATGAATTTTCCCGAGGCCCGCTGATGGGCTCTTACAAAGACGATAATGGTTATTGAAGGGAGGATTTTTTTTTATATTTATTTATTATGTAGTAAATATATATATATATATATATATATATATATATATATATATATATATTTATAAATTATTCATTGGTTTTTGAGTATTTATTATATACTATTATTTATTAATGAACAAAAACTAAAAGTATCATCCATTTGTCATTTATGACAATACATGTCGAAACTTATAGATACAAATCATTTTTTTTATTTTTCTGTCAAAACAAATTAATGAAAAAGGAGCAAGAACTCGGGATGAAAATTAAACTTGATCTTGATGGATATCAACTCAACCCAATTTGATTAGGTAGAATGTTTTTAGATTCGATGAATAATAGGTAGAGCATGCATATTAATCAAACATGATTTAAAACTCGCTCAAACCTAAGCTGAAATATATATTTAGATTATATCAACATATTTTTATAATATTTATATTTTTTATACATAGTTTACTATTGATTAAAATACATGTATAATAATTATTATTTATCATCTATTATGCATATACACGCTTCAAATATACAAATCAAGAGTCCAACTCCGATTGCACTGCCCCTGTGAGTAACAGACAGAAAGCAATCGACTAGAAAGTTAGTACACGGACCACAAATAAGGCAATGACATGGCTTGGGATAAGGGAAATTATGCGCATGCGTGAACCAGCATGAATCATATCCC
Organism: Salix dunnii; assembly: GCA_015731905.1. Lineage (NCBI taxonomy): Eukaryota > Viridiplantae > Streptophyta > Magnoliopsida > Malpighiales > Salicaceae > Salix > Salix dunnii. Next base: position 7,916,353 of record CM027667.1, on the reverse strand, counting down.
GTCCTGGGGGACGAAATTAAAACTAAGCTAGCGAAAGAAGTCCAATGCTCTAGATTCTTGGCCAATTCTGTTTTAGCTTTGCACAAATGAAGACGTACCAGTTTCTGGGGATTGTTTTGTTCCTATGAGCGGCGAAGAGGAGCAACTCAAGAGTCGTTGCTTCTGATCACCATAACATTAATGATAAAGCAATCTTGCAACAACTCTTCGTCTCCTGCAAACTAATTGTCCAACTCTGAATACCAAGGTTCCAAAAAACGAAATAAAAATGAGGTTTAAATAGATTGCCATGTTTTTCCGCGCATTCCATAAAACCAAATGTTCTACAAACATGGAAAAGTTGAAGCTGAATCTCGAGTCCCTTACCTGTCATGTTACATTTTAACATGTTGCAGAAGAAGTGAATGTGATAAGAAACATTTATCAAATGACAAAAATTGGAATACAAATATCTTCTAGACCCATATACAGATCTCTTTATTTTTTTCAGGGTGTCCCATCCAGTGAAAAAACACTTCAACGGTAAAGGCTCTCAGATCTGAGGTTCTCTGCAATCTCAGTCTCCCAGCGGTCTCCATTCTCAAGTAGCTTTTCTTTGTCGTACAAGAGTTCCTGCAGCAACAATGAATTTTAGGAATAAATTCTTTTATCAGTCAAAGTAGGCTCATGTTGAAAGGGATATAACCTCATGAGTCTCTGTTGAAAATTCAAAGTTGGGTCCTTCAACAATGGCATCAACAGGGCATGCCTCTTGGCAAAATCCACAATAGATGCATTTCGTCATGTCTATATCATACCTGTCAAACCCAGAGTTGTGAGAAAGGACAAGACAAGGGCACAGAAGGAGAAAAAAGCGAGGAACAAAGAAACAATGATGAACCTCTTACCTAGTAGTCCTACGGCTCCCATCTTCTCGCTCCTCAGCCTCTATGGTGATTGCTTGTGCAGGACAAATCTGGCAACCAACCAGACATTGTGAGAAAAGCACTAAATGCAAATAACACGACCATATGAACTGAGAGATGTTAGCAGCACGTAGAGATTAAGAGGGTATAGATACAAATGACTGGCGCTGCTACTTTCTCAGATAAAAGCAGAAATCAGGATCTCAAAAAATATTACCCAGGACAAAAATGCATACACCCAGGGGAAAAAAATAAAGGTAAGCGTCAAACAGTAATACAGATTGAGAAACTACCAGCCAGTTTTCCCGCTAGTAATTATAATCTATTATGATGAGTGCTTATCATAGGAAGCAGTCAACTTGGAATTTCAGAACTAGAGACAATCAAATCATTAAATTCCAGAGAATATAAACCTAGAAATGCAGAAAGGACAGCCAGAAAAAAAAATCAAGTGGAGGCATACATATAAAAGTTGTCTCAGCTTATATACTGCAGTACCATTTCTGATAAAATGAAGTGGAGTGGCAAATATGTGACACCCATTTTCAAGTTCTCCATAGGCCCGATGGGATCACACAATAATAATAATAATATTATAATAATAATAATAAAAAGAACATTTTTATCAAATTTTGAGGTGATTCAGCATAACACAATTCATAGCACCATAGTCTCCAACTTGAGAGTGATTTAACTAGGGGTTGAATGTAATATGAGAATTTGAAAATAACAAAGCAAATTCCTTAGTATTTTTTTTTAAAAAATCCACACAACAAACAAAATTGTTCAAGGGGGTACAATGAATCTCGAAGCCTTACAGCTTCACAGAGTTTGCAGGCAATACAACGCTCCTCCCCTGTAGGATATCGCCGGAGCGCATGCTCACCACGAAAACGAGGGCTCAAAGGACCTTTCTCAAATGGATAATTGATCTGCACAAGAGAAGATATTTCTGCTATCATCACTCACCCTTGTCACATTTTATGAGCATCTCCAATTGCAAAAATCATTTAGTCGAGCCAAATTATTGATATAACTTTTTAAATAGTGTAAATATGAATTTTTTTCTTATATGCACTCCAATGAAAAAAAAAACATTTTAACAACCTGTATGTCTTTTAATATATATATAATTAATAGTTTTGGATCTTTTGAGAAAAGTTGTGGAGATAAAAGAAAGAATTTTTAAATAATTTATTTTATGCTTTGGCTCTTTTAATAAAAATGTAGAAATGGCTCTTCTTTCGACTCTCCTATTGGAGATGCTCTAATATCTGATTGTGTATGGGAGACACTTACAGTAACTTTTGGCTCAAAGAAGTACTTGAGAGTCAACGACAAACCACGAACCATTTCGGTAAGGAAGAGGGTGTTAATGCTTCGCTCAAATACTGTAATTAGTCAGAACATTAGGACCTCATGTTGTATCAGAAAACAAAATGAAGTTAAACAGAATTCAAAACACAAACTCCAAGGATGTATATATTACCAGAACTCCAGTCCTTTGAAATCTCCTTTGAAAGCTCGTTTCTTTCTTCATCTTCTACGGTAACAGATAAGAAAAATTACATAAAAGTACAATAACTTAAACAAAGTATAAACACGCTGTAAAAGTAAGAAAGGTCCCATTAAAGATGTAGGCAGTAACTTTTGGACTAGAATCTCTACATGTTCTCCGAAGAAGAAATAATTGTTTGTCATCCTCCAGAGGAAATTCTAAAACATTCCAAAACACTCTCCTCTCAAATAAATTCAGTATATCATGTAATAAATTTTAACACAAATGATTTACAGTCTTAGATCTGTGAGTATCACTATATAAAACTCAATAACATTTTTTTGCTAGTTCACCCACTCACACAGATAGTATATCTGAAAGCAAACAACACAGAGAAAAGAGAGCAAACCTATTTTGGTGGAAAAAAAGTGGGCACTGGATCTCAGTACATGTTGGTTTGAGCCATGCAATGCTTGTCTTGGTACAGCCTACAGACCCAGAAAGAACAGCAGCAAGGTAATATTACTACAACCCAACTACCACCTTCAGATTCATAAATCAAACGTGGAAAGTATAAACTGTCAAGGCCAACACCAGCCGCATTAGCAAAATACAAACAACTATTTTAGAAATACAACCAAAATTTCATCACCTGTCAGTCAGCAATTCAAAGTATAGTGAAAAGCATCCTAAACTTTTCACTACAAGATGCTATTCCATGCCCTCACGAATGCCTTAAAAAGCTTATGTTCTCTCTTAAATTTCAATGCATACACAAGTTCAAGTAAACAAAAAATCACAAACTGAAATTTCAGCATGTCAAAACAAAAACACAAATTGAAAATTGAAAAAAATAAGTTGATTTCTACCGCCGCAACAATATGTCATCTTGCCATCTTAATAGGAAATTCACTATAAAATACCATATCTGCTTCTGCAATTTTTCATTAATGACTGAAACAACCAGGAAAATTATTTAACCTAAATCAATTCGTTTAACTCTATTTATAGATGGGAGAGGAATTAAATTATATAATTCATTAACATTCCTAAATCAATTCGTCAAATAACCTAAACCATCGCGTTTCAGCACATATTATCCATCTTTGAGAAAACAAAATTAAGGAGAAATAAAGATTAGATTCAAGTAACGGGTATTTAGAAGTTTAAGAATCAAATATGCAATTCAGATTCCACTATTTCCTTCATTTTCTAGGCAACCAAACAGAAAGAGGTAGCTAGGGCAACAAGATTCTTACAAGCTGACGAGCGCGAAGAGCAGAAAGAGACTTGCGAGCTAAGATCGCAGCCATTGATAAAAGCGAAGACGATTAATTTCGAGGTCTTCTTCTCCCCTTCGGGTGCGATTTGTGAAGTTAGCAGTGAAGGGAAACCAAACAAAACCACCTGATAAATTGGAGAATACGATTCAAGTCACGTTATTCAGAATAGTTTACTGGACCTGTTACTGCGGGCGGGTTGAACCATTTTTGTTAAATAAATAAATAAATAAATATATATATAGACAGAGGAGACTCTTTTGTATTATGATTAAATATTATTTAAAGTGTCAATATTAAAAAAATTCACTTGCATTTATTTTGAATTTTAAATTAAATTATATAAAAATAATTTGATGTAATTTATTTATTTAACGAGCTCAAATATATTTTGAATAATAAGTAAAAAATAATTTCGTTTAATTTTTTAAAATAATATTTTTTAATATTAAAATAATAATAATAAATTGCATCCACCCGAATTTTAGATTTAATTTATCAAACAATTTGAATTTTGAATCATGAGTTTATTAATAATATTTTTTTAAAAAAATATAATTATAATAATAAAAATAAAAATTTTCAAAGTTAAAAATTAATTAAATAACAAAAGTATTTGTTTGAAATTATAATAATTATTGATATCAATTCCAAAATAACCATAAGGATTAAAAAAAAAACCCTGCATTGCTGTTTATTTTCCACCCAAAACGCTGAGTTTCTATGAAAGATAAAAAAATACAAATTCTCACCAGTATTAAAGGTTTTGCTCTACTGAACTAGTTGATTGCATACATTTTAGAGATATTTGGCATTATATTTTAGCTTGTTTTATATTAAAATTTGAAATTTTATTTTATTTATTAATTTTTTTTATCTATACATCAATCAAAAATAAATTTAAAAAAAGTTAAAAAAAAATTGTCATTTTAATATAATTTTTAAAAGAAAAAAACATTTTAAAAAGCAATATTTGAAGACCTCCAGAACAATTCATATTTATATTTTTGTGGTTAAAATTATTTTTTTATTTCTAGATTACTTTAATATAATAATATTAGAATAAATTTGAAAAAATAAAAAATATTTTAAACAAATATAACAGTACCAAACAGTACCTTAAGCCATCCATCACTCTTTCATTTCTGGATTTTGAATCAGATCCTTCAAACTCACTCTCTGCTTCTCTAAACCAGAAATGGCATCGTTTTGCAGATCGGCAATAACGGCAACCTCAAGGTCCATTGCATCTCGATCCAAAACGGTAACTCAGAAAACACTAAACACAAAATCCATGTCTTCTCCTTTCACTTCAACACGAACTATCCTTGCCTCTTCAAGGTAAAAAAGAGAAGAAAAAAACAAATTAATTCCTCTTTTCAATTCAAATTTGGATTTTGTTTTAATTATTTTGATATAATGTTCTCTAATTGCCTTTGAATTGCAGGGTTGTTTCAGTTCCAGGGAGTGTGGAGTCACTGATGCCACTTCACAATGCAATTGCAAATGCTAGACTCAAATCTAGCATCGCTGTTGATTCTTCTTGCTGGAGCTGGCTCTCTCAAGGTCAGTTGTTTTTATTTCTCAAGTTTCTATCTTCATTTTTTTTTTTTATCATTTTAGTTTATTGTTGTTTTTATCATTTTGAGCGATACTAAGTATAGTCAGTAGTGTCATTTGTCAAATATATGTTGAGGCCCTACATTTTTGTGCACTGTGAGGGTTCTATAGTTGCTATTAGGTGCCTTCTTCAGATAAAACGAGAAGGCCAGGATGGCGTTGAACTGGACTTTTCGATGTCTTTGGAAGAATTTACTTTATTATTAACTTATTTTTAGAAAGATTAACAAACAGTGGTGTTTGTTTACTTGGATGTGTTGTAGGAAATGGACGTTTATAGAAACTGATGTGGGTTATTTGTGTGTGCAATACTTGCTTGATCTTGCAATCATTTAGTAGAATTTCCGTCTTCTCTTATTATATTTATACAACCAGCTTAAATTATGATAATTCCACAATCCATTCTAACCCTGAAAAACAAAACTACCACAATATTTGATCATTGTATCTGTACTTGTCAAAAATATAAGTAAGACAACATTGATTGTCATCTTAATTACTCTATCACTAACACTTAATTATATAGAAAAACTCCATGGTGACTTATCAGCGTCAATATCTTCCATGTTACCCCAAGCATCCCCTCCACCACCACAATGAGGTGGTGGCAATAACTTCCCTTCAGCCATGTTAGCCAGCAAGCCTGGCATTCCAAAAACAGCATCATCATCCATATAAAACACCTCCTCCTTGGCCTCTGCAGCAGTCTCTGCCACCTTCTTCCCCTCATCAACTCACCTCCCACACAGCCCTCTGGCCAAAAAGCCTCGGCTGCAGCCTTCTGAATATCCTTAGCTTCACTAGAATCTGGAACTGCCTCCAAGCAGAATCCGCAAAATTCTAGCATGCAGACCTACCCCTCAATGCCAAAGCAGTGACATCATGTGCCCTAGCAGCCATTTCAGCGATAGGGAAAGTCCAGCTTCATATGCTGTGGTTCTGCTGTGGGGGCTGCAGCATGCAACTAATGCTTGTGTGTAGAAGTGTTAGTCCTTAAGCTCTCATCACCAAAAATATAAATCAAGTCATTAGATGAATAGTGAAATTGGGGCAGTACGGATGATTATATTTTTTTATCCTCATAGACTCCTGTGCTGAATTCTTATTGTCATGTTCCCTCTTTTGCCCAATCAATTCGTAGTATTCTATGTTCCACATTTGTTTTCTCGACATGTTTTAAGTTTCCTGTTGCTGAACAAAATTCTTTTTGTTTTTACATTTATCCAGCTATTGAGTTTCTTCCAATTTTTTTTCGCTGGCATTTCCTAGATTTTGCAGTTCCTCGGTGACACGACTTGGGCCATTCCAAACCAAATTGGGTTGCATTTGGGCAGTTTTTCTTCCCCCTTTTTGACATCTCATTTCCATTCGTGGCTATTGCTTAATGTAAGTCATCTCTTTGCCTGGATCATTTACTTCTGTGGGGTTGATGTAATCCTGGGGGTGCTATCATCTCTCACAAAACAGAGGAATGGTTTTCTAATTTCCAAGTAGCACCTGGTCACCTCATTATGTGCTTGAGCTGGCTTGATTGGAGCGATTCATGTTCACCCTCCCGTGTTTTTTGTTCACACGAGTATGTGCATGACCCTCCCGTGTAAAACCGTAGTTTTATCCCATATCATGTGTTGATGGCTGAATTGAAGAGGATGATGGGTGTAAAGATACTTGGCGTTTGTCTCTCTCCATTTTTTCCCGTATTCTTTTGTATGAAAATGTGAATTGTGTTGTTGACCAAAAAAAACAAGGGAATCAAATGCCTTGAATCGTGGACAAAACACTAGATCAGTTGGCGTACGCATGTTTCCTCAAAAAATAAGACACGACAGATCATCAGGCATCATTTGTCCATCAAAACGTGCTGGTTGACTATTGTGGAGAAACCGCTATTTTCGTTGGAATTCTTAGGATTGTGTTTCGATGTATACAACCTAGCATCCATCCAGAAGCTGTATTGATTTATCATTTTATGCTGTGTTGGCCCTTTACTCTGAACGGAAGGATGACTTGCATACAGTAATCACACCGATAGACGTAATTTGTTACAATATCGTTTATATGTCTTAACATCTCTCTCGCAGTAGTTGGTGTTCGTGAGTTTATTTCATATGCACTTCATTTTCATGCATCTTTTGGTCTAGGATGTATGAATTTGTCAATCTCAAGACCTTATAACTTGATAATTTAACTGGATGGAAAAACATCTGCTTTGAAATGGATAATCTTGGAACTTAGAACTTGTTTTCTACGTTTTACACCCTACTGCCATTGGAGTAATTGGATGATATTTCTCAATCAGTAGGCATTGCACAGTAGGTTTAGGAAACATGTTGTCCTTTTCCGATACATTATCAAATTGTGGATGAAGTGAGGAATTCTTTTTTAAAACCTGTGATCCCAGTTGGTTGATTGTGACCTCTGTTGAGAAATAAGTAATACTACAAGAAATTACAAGTTTCTCTTAAAAGGTTGAGATGTTTGCTATGGTAGTGAGTTCGTTTACCATGTTATCTCCTCAATTTCGGATTCTTGGACCTTTGACATCATGGTTCAAAAAGATTTTTGAAAAAAAATATTTTATTATAAATTAATTTTTTTAGTGTTTTTAAATTATTTTTATATAATAATATCATAAATAATTGTTAAAAAAAACATTATTATAAATATTTTTGAACAAAAATTATTTTTAAAAATAACCTTAATTACAATCCTGAAAAAAAAATAACAGTGCATATATTGGAAATGGTGGTGAGTTCGTTTATGGTGTTAAGTTTGTATGAGGGGTATGGAGAACCAAGTTCATGAGCAATGGTTAAGTTACCATTCATTCTAACCAACTTGTTGGCATGCCAGCTCCCTCTTGCAAGTGAACGGCAATGCTGCTATGATAAAGATGGATATGAAGCAGAAGATACGAAATTGTTTACGCAAGCGTGCAAGATCGGTCTCCCCATGTGTATTCGTGTGAAATGCCAAGGCAGTGGATTATCAAACTATTTTATTCATTTATTTTATCTAGATGGCACAGTAGCTCGATGATGCTGTTATCAGAAAAGCTAAAGGGTGTATTAACTTACCGTGAACTACAATAATAATCTATTTTTCTTGGATTTTTGTTATTTAAAAAAAAATGTTTGTCTATTTATTTTATAATTTATATTTATTTGTTTTTATATAGGTTTAAAGTAATTTGTGAGTTTACTAGGGTAATTCAAGTTGTCTCAATTTACAGATTTAGAAGAGTGCTTTTGTTATTTTTAATTGAAATTGGTTTTGTTATCGTCTATTATTTTTATTATTTTTCATGTGGTTAAAAAAAATAGTTTTGAAAAAAAATATTGATATTAAATTTTATAAAGTTGATGGACTAGTTCATGAGTTTGGTTGTTTGATATGGTTTATAAGTCTAGCGAATTTAACTTTATTTTATTTTATTTATATATATTGAGTTAATTGAGAATTTAGTTTTATAATTAGTTTTGTTCATTTTATATAAATATAATTGAAATTGACTTTGTTATCGTCTATTTTTTTATCATATAATTAAAAAAATAGTTTTGAAAAAAAATCATGGTGTTAAATTTTATATAGTACATGGACTTGTTAACGGGTTTGGTTTGTAAACATGGTTTGCAGGTCTAGTGAATTTAACTTTTTTATTATTTATTTATATATATCGGGTTAATTGATAATTTAGTTTGTAATTAGTTTCATTTCATTTTCTAAAAAATTATCATAATCTTAAAAAAATATCTTACTATTAGTTTGGTGTTCAATTTTATGATCGTTTATTTTTGTCATCATTTACTTAAATAAATAGCAAATTATAATATCGGTGGAGTTCATAATCAAATTCACATGTTTGACTTATTAATCTAGATTATTCAATTAAGAGGTTTAACCATGAAGAATCTCTCTTAATGTGTTTTTTAAATTCATTATAAATTTGAAAAATTAAAACTAGTTTTGCACTTTGCTAAACTAAGCAAACATTTGAACATCAAGTTCCAGGGTTTTTTTCCGACAAACTTCATTTAAAAAAAAAAATAATGCTATGGAACGCTTAATTACGATTTTATCAAACTGTAATTTAAAGACGAGTCTCATTAATCAAGTAATCCACGCATCTTGTGGGATAAAAAAAATATATGTGAAGACGGAAGCAGATGGTGTCACAGACAGGATCCGTAAGATTCACAAATCTTAAATACAAACTAAAGTACAAAAGAAGGCAAATCCCTTTCACTGACTTGCGGCCTTGTGAACCGACCCGCTTTCTCTCTTTCATGGATAAGATCTGAAAAATATCAGATACAGAGTGACCCCACTCTTCCTCTCACAGTATAACGATAACCTTGAAAAAGAATAAAAAAAAAAAAACAAGGACTCAACTGCAACCACCCAGAATTTGCCACTCTGCTGCTTGTGCAGAGCTTTGCTTTTTCAATCTGATTAACTGAAAGTGATAATCTAAAAATCAAATCGAAGAACAACCCTTTTTTGTTCGTTGGATTTGATTATCAGGGTTGTTCTTTGTTTTTTTTATTCTACCCGTAAAAACATACTTAACCATCCAATATTTGAAAGTTTTCTTTTTGATCAGCTGCTCTTTACTTTTCAATTTCATCAACAATCAACTATTATTCAAGTCAAAGGCAGTCTATTTTTGTTTGTCGAGTTTGATGAATTGGGTCGATCTTTATTTTTCGTTCCATTAATTGTAGATCAAGTAAATTAAAAGAAATTCCAGGTTGTTTGTGGAGTTTTGTGCTCTGTTTTTTTTGTTGGAAAATATAGCTTTTACATGGCTAGGAGGATTGTTATTCTCTAGCAACTCAGAAGCCGTGTTTCTGTTACATTGGAGGAGAGAAAAGTGTTATCAGAGGCTTGAATTCGATATCATTGGATTGTGGAGGCCCTTGAGAGAGAAACAAAAGACTTGAGTCTTGGAGATACTAGTGCGGTGAGTATTTTTTGCTATTAAACAATTCTTTAAACAAATTATAGTATTTTTTTTTTTGATTGGATGCAGAGGTAGAGGGAGAGGGTTTTGTCTGCTTGTAAGACTTGCATAATTTGTCTTCTATGCCGTCCAGTTTCTTGGAATCTGCTGTGATTTATTTCCGCTCCTGTTACAATCTTAAAAAGGTTTAATCTTCTTCAGTGTCAGTGTTCCGTTTTATGTCTATGGTTTTTAGGTGAGTTGTGCTTTGTACTTTACATTAGGCCTTGATCGGCTTGTAGAAAGAACCGTTCGTTCAGCTTTAGCATTCAGTAGTATTTTTCTTTCTTTCCTGATGGAGTTACGTAATATATTGTGTTTCAGCATCTAGTATTGTGGACTTTTCTCTTGCTTATTTTCTCATGTTCTTATCCCTCTATCCTTTTGTTTCTTCAGCGTATTTAAGGTATCCTTACTTGGGATTTACTTTTTATTAAATTGCCTTAATTTCTTGCAGGAAGTAGAAAGGATTGGTGTATGGTTCAGGCTGCTCTGTTAAAGCCTTCTTTCTCAATTCTCAAGAGGTTTCACTTACTGTTTGGTTTGGCTTCTTCTCTCCGGTTACTTTTAAGGTGTTCTGTCTCTCTTTGAACTTCTCGATTTTCAAATGGACTTTTTATTCTTAGGCTATGTCCAAACTCCAACTTATGTTGATTGAATTGCTATGGATTCACTTTCTGGTCATGTCCACAGGTCATTTGTTTATTCCTCCGAAATGAACTTGAAGTTAGCAACGGAGTCAAGGTGGAAGATTTTTATTTAGGAGGACGATTGATTTCTTTATGTTCATGGAGAATTCTTATGAAACATCTAATGGAAACGGGCTCAGAGAAAATGGCCATACAGCTGTTAGGCAAACTCCTTATCAACAAAGATCATTACCATGGCTTGATTTAAGAGTATTCTACATCCGAATCAGCAAATGTGAGATAGATGACTCGACTCCAGAGCATCTTTCTGTGAACCATATTCCATTATATCCTGATACCCTTCTTGAACTAAATGGTGTTAGAACTTCTATCAATTCTGATGGTGCATCAACCACTCTTAGGAGGGATAGATTGGATAAGAAATCTGAAGAGGCAACATTTGTCAGCACCGATAGTATAAGGATGACTGGGAGTGTGAGGTTTGAAGTTTTTGATAAGGACGTCCTTATGTTGTCTGGTGCTCTAGAATTGTGTTGTAGCAATGGTTCTGTAGGGGAATCAAGGAACCGTGACCAGAGGTGGAGCATGAATTGTGAATCAGACATAACAATAGGCAACGGCTTCCTGAAGGCCAAACAATTTACGGGTCCAGATTCAGAGGTGCCTACAATTGAGGTCTATGTTACAGGATCTTTCTCAGGCACTCCAATTATCTTAACAAAGACATTGCAGCTTGGGTTTTGTAATAAGCAAATGAGAAAGGGGATGTTAGATTCCATACCAGAATACGAGGCAACTGAAAGCCAGGACAAAGCCCCTTTCAGGCTTCCTTTACTGGTACACCTTGGTTTCATCTTGGATTCCTTTCTATACTGTGTTTTGCTTTCTAAATGTTTAGTTCTGTTTTGTTTTTGCCCTGTTCCATCTTTGCAAGTTATTAGTCCTTTTTGTTAGAGAACAATATAAATTATGTCTAGAAACAACATCTAACTACTTAAGCTTTTAGGTTGAATTGGTTATTTAATATGGTATTAGAGTTTTAATGACGAAACAGCCATGAGCTCACTCTTTCTCAATGTATTAAAAGAATAATATAAATAAAATTTTAAGATGTCACCTAACAGCTTTAACTTTTGGGTTGAGATAGTTCTGACACTTTTCACTCTATTCAGGCCATTCTACTTACTGATATACAAAGATATGATTCTAGCATGTGTTTTGCAAGCTAGAGAATAGTACAATACAACCCCGTTTTGTTCTCTGTGTTATTTGCTTAAATGACCTGCTACAACAACATAAAAAATGTGTAAATATTTCTAGATTGAGAAGTAAAAACCCTAAACTAATGATTCAAGCTACTCTGTTCAAGAGTTATACGGTTTTCTTCGGGGGTGTCATTACTGCAATATCTCTCCCTCTTACAGCATTGAGGCTTCTTCATAAGCTTCAAATGCTATCTTAAGATGATAATCATGCATAAAGATCTGCTGGTTTCCTAGAAAATTTAGTGGATGTTAAGAACAAAATGGTTGTTTAAAGTTGTTATATAGCTTCCTCTGATGACAGTATTCAGTTCGATTCTCGATCCAGAAATAGTTAGGGTTAACCAGGCCATTGGTAGCTTCATTTACCCTGCACTTTCTGGGCTGTCATGTGCATGTGCGATTGTTGGCATGCTAGAACCAGTACTGCGTTGTAGCTGCAGTTATGATATGAATTCCTTTGTTTTAGTCTGCTTTAGTATGTTGTGTTGCGGGTGATTCTAGAGACTTTATGATATGAACTTGATACCATATAAGAAGATCAGTACTTTATCCTCATTTCTTTGAGATTGTGTCCCTGAGCATTCTGCTTTTAATTTACCTTGTAAACTCTGCAGTTATCTGAATACTCAGATTACAGGCCGGAGAATGAAGCCTACCGCCTTTACCCAGGAACAGAATATATGGACGGTGAAGATGGTGAGATGTCATGGTTCAATGCTGGTGTTAGAGTGGGTGTTGGCATTGGCCTAAGCGTTTGTGTTGGAATTGGGATAGGTGTGGGCTTGCTGGTACGAACCTACCAAGGCACCACCCGCAACTTTAGAAGGCGATTACCATAACAAACAGTTTTGCCAATCGGAAATTTGAGCATTATGCCTCTCATTCTTCTACCCGCAACCCAAACGCAGCTAACTCTGGGCGTTTCTGACATGCCCTGCATCCTGATTGTGAATAAGGATTTTTCACCATTGCAATAGCGTCGCTGGTCTTCTGGGGCTAAGCCTCGCATTGAAAATAAAAGGGAAATTATTACATACTGCAACATCGGAAACTCCACGAGATTTTCTCAACTGGATCGCGTTTTGAGTCGGTCTGTTCATGTATTTAATGCAGGGTGTGTGTGGTGGGTGTGCCTCTTGTGAGTTTGGAATTTGTTTGATCTTTCCTTTTCCTTCCTGTAAGACTGTTTGGCTATTGTGAAATTTTGGTAATGGACAGAAATTTATCTTTTGATCTTGCTGCGTGATTATGAGTCGACTTCCTCCATGTCTTGGCACTGGTCTTGCTTGTTTTCTGTTGTTTTGCTAGACTAGTTAAATCATCCGTGGCTCACAATTACAGCTCTCTGTGCTGTCTAGCGTCATGATACGTGATCCTCGGCTTTTATCATCTCCTTGCATTTACATGTTAGAACTTAGAAGAGGACTGTTAAGGGCAAGTCCAACGGGGCACGTTATTGTTGCAGCTAAAGGTAAATTTTTAAATTTTTTGTTTTTTATGTTAAATTTCCAACTCCAACGAGAAGAGCAAATTGAAAATCTAAAATGGTTTCTTCATCTTTGGGAGCTATTCCTACAGGTGTATATACTGAGAGGCAAAAAAAATATTGTCGTTGTAATGTTACCGTTGGAACAAATTAACAACATAAAAAATCTACACAACACATCCGAAGATGCAGCAACAATTCCAAACAACAATCAGCAACAAATCCAAACAATCATCAGCAACAAATCCAAACAATCACAACAAATCGAAACACATCAACACAGCAACCCAATACCCATCAACACAGCAACGATTATACTCAAAATTGAAAAAACACAGAATACTTTGCATCCAATCCGGAGAAGAAAAATCACAGAAAATACCTTCATCAAATTTCAAAATCCAACGAGTAGATTGCATCTTCAATTCCTGTCAAACCTTCCTGCATCTTCGGTTTGTTTTCTTGATATTTTTTTTTTTTTACAAGTAGAAACTTAACAGAAGATGCAGGGGATGGAGCCGAGGGAGATGGATACTGGGAGGGAGCAAAGAACAGAGGGAGAGGGGGGAGAGCAAAGTGAGAGGGAGTCAAGGGAGAGGGGGGAAAAGAGTAGAGTGAGAGGGGGGAGCGCCATGGGAGAGGGAGATTGGGGGAGGGAGTTCGTCGTGACAGAGATGATATCGAGCAGAGAGAGAGGGAGATGGAGAAGATGAGATGGGAGAGTGAGAGGGACGACGGAGAAGACGAGATGGGAGAGTGAGAGGGACGGAGACGAGAGGCCAGATCGGAGAGTGAGAGGGACGACGGAGAAGACGAGATGGGAGAGTGAGAGGGACGGAGACGAGAGGCCAGATCGGAGAGTGAGAGGGACGATGACGAGACGGGAGAGTGAGAGGGACGACGGAGAAGACGAGATGGGAGAGTGAGAGGGACGGAGACGAGACGGGAGAGTGAGAGGGACGACAGAGAAGACGAGATGGGAGAGTGAGAGGGACGGAGACGAGAGGCCAGATCGGAGAGTGAGAGGGACGATGACGAGACGGGAGAGTGAGAGGGACGATGGAGGCCAGAGTGAGAGGGACGACGGGCAGATGAATTGGGTTTTGGGATTAATTAGGTGTGCGGTGCAATTGATTAGGGTTTTGGGGTGGGGGTATTTTAATGTTTAGGAAAAAAAATCAGAAATTGATAATAATAATTAGTAAAAATAATAATTAGTAATATTGAAAAATGGGTGAATATTAATAATATGAATTTTTTTGATCAATTAGCTTAATTACATGTTTTAAATTTATAGTTAGAATTAAGAACCGTGTAAATTTAGTTTTTAGAATTTTTGTGGAGGTGTTTAATAATAATATTTAGTAAAAATAATAATTATGCGAATTTGATAAATTATGAATTTTTTGATCAATTAGCTTAATTACATGTTTTAAATTTACAGTTAGATTTAAGAACTATGTAAATTTAGTTTTTACAATTTTTGTGGAGGTAATTAATAATAATTTTTTGATCAATTAGCTTAATTAACACAATATATTTTTTATGCAGATGGACTCAAATTTGCCAAATTCATTCACTGACCTTCTTATAAGTGAGTCTGAAGAGATTGTTTCTCAACAAAATGTTGCAACTGTTCATACAACTAAAAAATCACAAAGAAGTAAAAACTTCTCACCAGAAAAAGATTGTTTACTTGTATCTGCGTGGTTAAATACTAGCAAAGATCCAGTCACAGGAGTTGATCAACAAACAAGATAATTTTGGGCTCGAGTACATGCGTACTTTGTCGAGAATGGAGGAAACTTGAATAATCATTCTCAAATAAGCATCTCAAATAGATGGCAAGATATAAATAGAGAAGTTAGAAAATTTGTTGGTTTTGTTACCCAAATTGAAAACCGTCAACAAAGTGGAACGACCGAAGAATCAAGGGTAATGTTTTTTTTAAACATTTTCTTATTAAACAATTTGTTTAACATATTTATTATACAACATAGTTTTATTTATCGAATTTGATTTCTCAGATTAATGATGCGCGGCAAATGTATGCTTCAGTCGTTGGTAAACGATTTCAACTGGAACATTGTTGGGTTATCTTAAAAAAAGAACCCAAATGGCAATTTGAACGTGCAAGTCTTCATCAGAAGTTAAACAAGAAACAAAAAAATCATGGAAATGCAAGTCCAGCTTCTTCAAATCCATCAACCGCTGATTCTATTAGTTTAGGAGAAGACAGTGACGCATTTGTTTACCAAAATAGACCAATTGGTTAGAAAGCTGCAAAGAAACGACTTAAACGCAAACAAGGAAAATAGAAAGTTGGGGAGACAAGCGTAGCAACTATTTTACAACAATTGAAGGATAACTTTGATGAGATTGAGGTCGAAAAAAAACTAGACAAAAAAATTATGTTAGAGCAACAAGCTTTATTGATTAAACAGAAGCAAGAGAAACAAGAAATCGAGATTATGAAGATGGATACTTCTAAAATGAATCCAATTTCTGCAGCGTATTTTGAAGATAAAAAGTTGAAAATTATGGCAAAAAAGAGTACTAATTTATAAGTAATTTCATTGAATTATTTGTAATGGATTGTATGTTGATGAATTATGTAAGAACGTATTGTTAATTTGTTAATGTGTTATATTTTATTATAATTAAATTTCAAATTTCATATATCCTGGATCTTTTAATTATAATTAAAATTATTTTCTTATTTTCTTATTAAAAAACAATTGTATTGTTGAAGGGTTTTTCAAAAACAATTATTTAATTATATAATTTACTCATATTAATTGTATAATGAATTGTATAATTACACTATATATAAAATAATTGAATTTTATTTAAAATAAAATTTCAAAAAAATGGCTCTTAAAAATAGCTCTTTCCATTGGAGACCACATCAACTCAAGAGCCATTTATATACTATTCAAAGAGCCATTTTTATCATTTGGCTCTTAAAAATAGCTCTTGCCATTGGACTTGCCCTAAGGTTCATCGCGCCTTTGCCTTCGCTAAAATTAGTGACACGTGCTGTCTTTTTTTTATCATTGTTGTTGAAACTTGACCGGTAAATACAAGTTGAACGGCATTTTGTAAGTCAATTTCCTATATATTTGAACATTTGAGAGTAAATGATATTAGCAGTATATTAAAAATTAATATTTTTTAAAAATATTGTATTTATAAGAAAATATAAAAATATCTAGTTTTTATTTATTTAGCTTTAAATTTTTAAATTAAAAGGTAGTATTAAATAGGAAAAATAAAATTAGAAAATTAATCATTTTAAATAAAAAAACTAATAATAACTATAACTAAAAGAGCTCAGTGTTTCACTGTAGCTCCTGAGTGAAAACACTGTGGATTTCAACAGTGTCTCTCTGTTTTTTTTTCATTTTTTTTTGAACAGTGATTTTTTTTCTTTTTTTATTTTATTAACAGTTTTTTTTTTGTTTTTTTATTTTTTTTAACAGTTTTTTTATCTTTTTTTTTCCTTTTTTTTTAACAATGATTTTTAGATTTTTTGAACAAAATTTTTTTTTTGTTTTTTGAACCATGATTTTTATGGTTTTTTGAACAGTGATTTTTATGGTTTTTTTAGTATTTTATTATTTTTTATTATTAACATAATAATAATAATAATTTAATATTTTTTTTCTTGCTCACTCTTTTATTAATGTTTTTAATATTTTTTTCATCCCGGGATAATTTGATAAATTTTTTTTCTTTTAACAGTTATAACAATGATAATTTTTATTTTCATTTTTTTTTATGTTTTGCTGAAATTTTTAGGATTTTTTTAGTCTTTCATTTTTTTTCCTTTCATTATTAACATAAAAAATAATAATAATAATTTAATTGTTTTTCTAGCTTACTCCTTTGTTGATGTTTTTTAGGTTTTTTCAATGATAATTTGATAATTTTTATTGTTTTGACGGTAATAACAATAATAATTTTTATTTTTATTTTATTTTTTTGTGTGATCTTTTGTTGAAGTTTTTATGATTTTTTTAATCTTTCACTTATTTATTTATTCTTTTATAATAATAATAATAATAATGATATTTTTTTTCTCGGTATAGTTTGATAATTTTTATTATTTTCAAGTGAAATGACTTTTTTCAGGTAATAATTTTTATTTTTGTTTTATCTTTTGTTTTTTTATTTGCTCTTTTGTTAATGTTTTTAGACTTTTTTTAGGAATTCACTGTATATTGTGAGTGAAAACACTGTGGACTTCAATAGTGTTTTTTTTTCTTCATTTTTTTTTCATTTTATCTATTTATTTATTTATTTATTTGAACAATGATTTTTAGGTTTTTTGAACAGTGATTTTTATGATTTTTTTAATATTTTATTTTTTTCATTATTAACATAATAATAATAATAATAATAATAATAATAATAATAATAATAATAAGTTAATATTTTTTTTCTTGCTTACTCTTTTGTTAATGTTTTTTAAATTTTTTTCATCTCGGGATAATTTGATAATTTTTTTTTCTTTTAACAGTAATACTAATGATGATTTTTAGGTTTTTTGAACAGTGCCTTTTTTTTTTTATGATTTTTTGAACAATGATTTTTATGGTTTTTTGAACAGTTATTTTTATGGTTTTTTTAGTATTTTATTTTTTTCATTATTAACATAATAATAATAATAATAATAATAATAATAATTTAATTTTTTTTTTCTTGCTCACTCTTTTGTTAATGTTTTTTTAAATTTTTTTCATCTCGGGATAATTTGATAAATTTTTTTTCTTTTAACAGTAATACCAATGATAATTTTCATTTTCATTTTATTTTTTTATTTGATCTTTTGTTGAAGTTTCTATGGTTTTTTTAGTCTTTCATTTATTTTTGTTTCTTTTATTATTAACATAATAATAATAATAATAATAATAATAATAATTTAATTGTTTCTCTTACTTACTCTTTTGTTAATGTTTTTGAGTATTTTTTTTCAAGATAATTTGATAATTTTAATTGTTTTAATAATAAGAGCAATGATAATTTTAGATTTTAAAACTTTGATTTTGCTATTGTTATAATAGGGTGTGTTGAGCTATTTTATTATATTAAATTTCACATATATAAATGTTATATTTTAATTTTGATTCAGCAAATCTTATAAAAATTATTTGCTTAGCCTGCAATTGAGAACATATATTTTTAAAATTTTTCAAATTAAATGATTTTTTTGATCTAATAATTTTTATTTTTATTTTGTCATCTATTATATTTTTTTTATTTTCTCTTTCTTTTAGGTTTTTATTGGTTTTTTTTTATTTTCAAGTTAGATTAATTTTTTTTCCTGATAATTTTGATTTTATTTTTTTATCTGGTCTTTTGTTATAGTTATTAGGATTTTTTTTTCTTTCATTTATTTCTGGTTTTTTATTCATTATCAACACAGTAATAATAATAATAATAATAATAATAAATTTAATTATTTTTTTTACTTACTCTTTTGTTAATATTTTTGAGTTTTTTTTCTCTCAGAATAATTTGATAATTCTAATCGTTTTGGCAGTGATAGCAATAATAATTTTAGATGTTAAGACTTTGATTTTGCTATTTTTATAATAGGACGTGGTAATTTGTTTTATTATATTATATTTTGTATATATATTAAATTTTAATTTTAGACCAACAAATCCTATTAATTTCTTTAATCCCAACAATCATAAAATTTGTTTGTTCAACCCGCAAAGGAGCGAGATCAATTTTTTTAATTTTCAACTAAAATGATTTTTTTTCAAGTGATAATTTTTATTTTTTTATTATATTTATTATTTTTTTATTTATTCTTTTGTTAATGTTTTTAGACTTCTTTTAATCTTTGATTTAATTTTGTTTTTTATTAACGCAATAATAATATTAATATTAAGAATAATAATAATAATAATTTGAGTTTTTGTTTTTATTCCTCTCGAGGTAGTTTAATAATTGTTATTGTTTTGACAATAATAGTGATGATAATTTTAGAAGTTAACACTTCGATGTTACTATTGTTATAATAAGGTATTTTGATTTGTTTTATTTTATCAAACTTACATATAAAAATATTATATTTTAATCTGAACAATTGTAAAATTTTTTTGCTCCGCCCGCAACGAAGTGCGGGCCTTCAAACTAGTTTTATACTAAAAAGAAATAGGATAAAATAAATTAATAATCTAGATAAAAATAAATAAGATATTTATTTTCAAAAAAACTCCCACGTCAATTTCCTTCACCGCCACAGACATTATGTTTTTTTTTAAAAAAATCTTAATTGGGCAATATCTATTATAAAGGGTTATATCTATTATATACATGTCCAACATAACATTTTTTTTATTAACAATTATTTCCAAGCTAATTTGTATATATTTCAATTAATTTTATAAATTTTAAAATTAATGACCATGTAAATTTTTATTGATTATTATATTAATAATCATAAGACTCTGAACATGAAATTATGAAGTAACAAACTTCTTAATTCTAAATTTTTATCATTTCATCACCTGCTAGATAATTGAATAAAATAGCATTGATTGAACAATACCTTGGCGGTAAAAAATCATGAACAAGACCGCTGCAACCTCCGGTCATTGAAATCAAAAAGGTTAGTTCTTAGATGTAATAAGGTTCTTGAGGCAAAACCTCCTTGCCCGTAAATCATCCTACTCCACCGTGAACAAGTCCACCACAACCTCCGGTCATTGAAATCAAAGAGCTTCGTTATTGAATATAAGGTTTTCGAGGCAAAACCACCTTGCCCATAAACCATCCTACTCCACCGCAAACATGTTATGCCCTGTTCTGATATTGATTGACACAGTCCACGGGAGTAAAGTAGCACAAGTGTAAAAGTATTTTTTATTTAAAAATATATTAAAATAATATTTTTTTTATTTTTTAAAAATTATTTTTGATATTAGTACATTAAAATAATATAAAAATATCAAAAAAATAATTTAAAATAAAAATATTTCAATTTTTTTTATAAATAATTTCGAATCGCACTCCCGAAACCCCCTAATTTGTTACAAGTTCACTCCTGCAAAAATATAAAATGGGAAGACAATATTTAATTATTCATCTTAATTGTGCTAAACTTCATCACAACCTTTTGTATGGAAAAATAATATTAAATAAGAAAAAAACCAGAAAAGACTAATAATACTAAGTAGAAGATAAATAAAAAAGTTTTAGCCATAGCCGTATGCAAATTCAACCCTTGCATCATAATATCAAATGTTACTCAAGAAAGATTAGGAGGGTAACTGGTCTTAGGGAACGACAACTTTTAGGGTTAGAAGACATAAGAAAGTTTAATATCCATACCCGTTGTATTTTTTTCAACCCGGTTCAGCTTGGTTTGGACCAGTCCGGTCAATTGTTATTAGACTCTTAGAATTTAAATCGAGGCAAACTAAACTGATTTTTTTTTTTAAAAAAATAAATGAATAATTCGATTTTTTTATACGAATAGTTTTCTAGGTTTAATCGAATCTTTTATGTTTTTTTCTCATGACTGCATGGGTGTACACTTCATTTTTATCATGGTGCGTAAAATAAATTCAGTAAGAATTCCAGTCCTTGTCGACAGGCTGGCCTCTTTACCCGAGTGGGTTACAGACCCATAAGTTTGAAGAGGGCCCAGATGATCCTGGGCCTAGTAGTGGGCTCGCTTTTGTCTAATCCAACAGTATATGTTGGACCAATGAAATATATCAAAATTTTATTTTATTTTTTAAATTATTTTTAACATTAGTATATATTAAAAAAATCAATTTAAAATTAAAATAAAAAATTTATTTTTTTTCAAAAATATTTAGTGACAAGCCAAACAGGCACCAAACCTAGAGCAGCGATCCAACCTGTGCCAGAGATCTTTTTCTGCTTTAATCTGATGAAGTTCCACCTAAAATCATCAATTTGATCAAAGAAACAATATCACAGTTCGTTGAAGGAGGCCAGGCAGTGAATAGAAAACGTTAGTTGAGCTAATATAAAGAAAAATCACAAGTACTGGCAGATGAAATAAAGAGTGTAATCATGGCTCACCTAATGCAGTGCTCGTTCAGTGGTCAGTGTTAAGTTGTAATTATGGTGGAATGCCAAGGCGGTGGGATCGTTACCATTTAAAACAAGCATAGAGAAGTGAAGTAGTATTTTCTTTACATGTCATGATACCTACTGATTGAGCAGAAAACCAGAAACAATGCCATGATTCAAGGGCAGGCAGGACACTAGAATCATCATTTACTGGCCACGTTTTGTTGAAACATGTAATCAAAGGTGGTCGCATGTTAAACTTTTTTCTGGGTCCGCTCGGAAACAGATTCAAGTTAATGAATAACGTGGACCTATAAACCTAATACACAGTAGAGAAACTACCATTGGCTACACTGCTGACGGGCTCTCCAATGTCGAAGCCCCCGTAGCTGCATCATGTGCTACGGGTAATGAGCAATGGTCCTGTGATCAATGGCCTCGGGTCCCAGCGTCAAATTAAAGATTCTAGCTCTTGGCTCGTAGCTACTGAAGCAGATTTTGAAACAGGATTGTGTTTTTAAAATATTTTTTTATTTAAAAATATATTAAAATAATATTTTATTTTATTTTTAATATCAACACATCACCCTAATTTAAAAACATTAAATTTCTATAATTTAAAATAAAATATAAACTAAAAAGGTGATAGTCATGTCATGACCGAAAGTCACGAGCAAATGCCCTTTAGCTAGTTTAAAATTTTGAATTCGAAAAGGGAGATCGACCCCGTAAAGGATGGTTTTGGCCATGTCATTACTGTGGCGCTCCATCCTTAAATTGAATCAACACACTAGACCTCGTATAACTCCAGTGACCTGTAAGGTTCACGATTTTTGTCATATGAACATTAATGTTTATTTACCACATGGCCCACACTCTTCCTTGTCCACTATTTCTCCTGCCAAGTCATGCCCCTAGGTATCGGGCTATATGATGTTTCAAAATCAACTCCATGGCCTAAAAATTTAGAAGAAGCCGACGAATTAAATTCCTGGCAGCGGCCTTTGCAGAAAATGCAGCTTCTCGTATTGGACCTTCACGAGCTACTATCAGTGGGCGTCAACATTTAACTCGGGAAAGACGGGCCGAAAAGGGAGCAAAAAATAGGTCTACCGCGGGGGAATTATGTTAAATCTGATGCGAATAAGCACATATCAATATATTCTATTTATATAACATTGAACATGCACGGGTGTGTCCATGCACGAGTAGGGTGACCAGTATATTTTTCATTTATAATTTTGAATTACATGAGAATAAAGGCTTAGAATGACAATGAGCCGCTGCAAACTTTGTTCTAGTTCTGGGTTTTATAGGGCATGTAACACATTGATGAGATAACAAGACTGATCTTTATAGAAGACACGATCAAGAGTACACTTTCATTTAATACATGAACATTTTTTTTATAATGAGAGATGATGAGTTGACCAAGTTTAGCTAGAGAGTGGTGCGTTTAACTGTAACAATTGACCCGAATTTATCAACCTCGTTTATGTTTTGTTTGTTCATGGGATCTCAATGACTTCAAATTCGAGGTGTTGCCATGTGGTTTTGATGAAACACCCTATATCCAATTTAATCGCGAATGTTTCTGATTTATTGGGCCATCAGGGTTTCTAGGATCCCAGATCAATAATCCTTGTTTTAATGGAGCAACAAACCAAATGATATGCTAAAAACCAAATGAAATGTAAACTTTTATTTAAACTTTGGATATTTGTGTGAGATCATGGTTCATATTAACCTTATATCATTACCCCCAAGCTTAATTTCAAGTCCTGAGACATTAAATATATTTGGAGAATATAAACCCGAACTCATTCAATAGAGATTCAATTATAGGTCCATTTATTCTAGTAACGCAAACAGTTTACCTGCTTGAACATAATTCAATATTTAGAGAGTCTTTGAGATAGTTATATGAGTTAGGTTTTCAAATGTTTTTTTATTTAAAAATATATTAAAATAATCTAAGTTTATATAAAATAAAAATGAAAACCGAGGCATGACCGCTCTTGCTAACTAAGATCCTGTTTGGATGAGCGATACAAACTACATTTTATTTAAATTCAATTTTTTTTTCATCTGAAATAAATTTTTTTTTAGTATTTTAGACCGTTTTAATGTATTAATATCAAAAATAATTTTAAATCTGGCAAGATAGTTGGAGTGGAGGAATGGATAACTAAATTCCAGGGCTGACAGGTGGAAATAGCTTCAGTTTCTGGAAAGAAACATCTGCTTTTTTTGGTGCATTCCGTGGCATTGCAAATTTTCTCATTACAAAGCAATAAAAGTTCCCGGCAATCCAATCTTTTGGGACAGATTCCACTTAACTATTTTTTTCTAGTTTGAGCACTATTCACCCACCCTGATCAAACGTGTAATTCCAAATATTCTATTGAGAGAGTTGTGTTAAAATATTGGTGGTCGCATTAAATGTTATTCAAGCAGCCATCCGAGCTGAGCATTGATTTGAGAATGTATTAGGTGGCAAGTTACACCGACACCCACGTTCGACCTGGCCAAGACAAATGACATGTGGGATTCGGTTGAAATGCAGTAACTTTTTTTTTTTTTTTTAATCTAATTTGTGCTCTACGTAAAGGCGTTATTGGCCATGGTGAACCAAGAGTTTGTTGAAACTTGTGACCAACCCCAGATGGCATTCCCAAGCTGTCTCAACTAAGCTCGACAACACATTCTGAATCTTTGTTCCGAATCAAGGGACTTGAAAACAAAGATATTCATTATTTTTCTAATCCCAATGATCTTTCTCGAGACGGGGACTCGGGGTTGTAAAGGGTTGTTTATACAGCTGTAATCATTCTTCACAATACAAGCACCCACTGCCCAGCCTTGGCTTTGAATGATTAATTACTGATTAGAATGACTCGTTGACTTCCACGTCCGAATTCAAAGCTTCCCGTTTCATTGCATGATGCATGGTCGAGCAATTATTTCCACCACCTAGATAGCCAGAGCACTTATTTACTGCCAATTAATCGATTAACAGGCAAACTTTGACCAGAGGCGGAGCATTTACCCATTTTAGAAATCAATTTTCCTCGGTGATCCTATTCATAATAGACACCAACCGCGTGCCAAGATTTTATGAAAAATTACTTTCTGCTAATTCTCACGAGTTTCATCCGAAAGGAGGGAGCATAATTCCAAAGTATACCTAAAACTTTGTCCCCTGTTCTACAGCCACCACACATGCTTCACTCAACCTATCCCTTGCTCTGACCAAGTTCGACACTGATCAACACATGTATATATGCATTATTGCAGGCATCCAAGCTTGTTCTACAAGGGTAAAAAGGCAGGCCAGGATCAAGTTAGACGAAATAACCAGCAAACAAATACGTTGCAATCATACCATCAATCTACATCTTTGGATTCTTATATTACGATGATTCTCTCCTAATTCCACATCAAAGTATGGATCATCCTTTAACACAAAAGCAAGAAAATTAAATCACGTCCTTTTCCACTCCGCCACGTGTAGGATGCAATGGATTGGATGGAGTTGTGCTTTGTCTTCCCGTTTACATGATTCCTACCGGATTGGATTGGATTCGAATCAAATAATATATAACCCCACATAATTTGATTTACAGTGAAATTAGTAACCAGGCCAAATTTCTAATTCTTTCTAGCCCTTTTTTTTTTTATATATATATATATTCATTATGAATCATCTTATGTAATGAATTATTACATGTTGTAAATTTAGTAATGTATATATGAAAATAGAATTGTATGCTATTATTTTTTGTCGCGTCAGGATATATTGATGGACGGGACGGTTATGAATGGGGTCTCACGAACCTCCTCCATCCATACCCGGCGTATGGTGTGAGTCGGGCGGGCGTTTCGGTCCGGGTATTTTCCGGGTCAGGCAAACTTGCGATCCTGACAAATTAGTAATCACAACGAAGTGGCATCATCGTAATAATTCCCTATACCAAACCCAAGAGTTAACGACTAATCACTTAACGTCTCCTTTCACTTTTTCTAGCTTGTATCCGTTGAAAAAACACACTGTTTTCTCGTCACCCCCCCCCCCCCTCTCCTTTCTCTTATTGCACCAAGTATTAAACTCCCAAAATTTCCTCTGTTTTCTCAGCAAACAAACACTAATCCCCACCCCCCCTTAACATTCCCGAGAGAGCTCAAATCCATGTCGGATTCAGATACTGAAACAAACATCACCTCCAACCACAACAACTATCTCCCTCACAAACTAGCCTCGAAAACGTCATTTTTGAATCTTAAACTCTATGTCTTAATCGCAATTCTCTTACTTTGTATCCTCCTGTTTTGTTTTTCAATATTCCTCTGTGTTCGTTTACGCCGCGCGGCTAGAAAACGCAATAAAATGAGAGTGAAGCACAGTTCGGGTTCGATCCCATTAGTGTCTAAAGAAATTGTGGAGATTAAGGATTTGGTTTTGGAGGTAAATAAAGAGAAAGACGAGGACAAAATGGGAAATGTTCGTTTTGTTAAGATGGAGAATGGTGGTGGTGGTGATGTGGAGATGGGAAACAAGAGTGGAGAGAGTGGTAGTAGCACCGGCGACGCTTCGTCGGTGGACGAAAACATCGGATGGGGACGGTGGTATAGTTTGAAAGAGCTTGAGATCGCTACACGTGGATTTGCTGAAGATAATGTGATTGGTGAAGGAGGGTACGGTGTTGTTTATAGAGGTGTTTTGCAAGATGGGTCCGTGGTTGCTGTCAAGAATTTACTTAATAATAAGTGAGTATTCAGTTTTTGTTTCAATTATTTTTTAGATTTTGTATATTTTGTTATAATTGTTATAGTTTCTGTTTTCCTTTTTGTTTTTTACGGCTTTGTTTATGATGGCAAAGTATTGGTCTTTTGATGATGAAGGAGTGGTAGTTGTCTAGCAGTGAATTAAAGTAGAGGGGGCTGCTTTGTTCTTTAGTTTTTTCTCCTTATCTCCTTTTCATTTTTACTATCCAATGGATTGCTCGACATTATCTTCCAATACCTTTAGCTTAGGAGGCTTTTTTTTCTTTCTTTTTTTACCTTTCTCTTTTTGCCCTTTTAATTTATGAATGACAAGGCGTTATTTGCTTATTGAAATGACACGGGATTGATCTCATTAAACTATTTTTAGTCTTTTCTTTTTCTTTTTTTTGAGCTGGATTGGCTTCGGAATTTGGAGTGAAGAAGCGAAGGTTTTTTTATCGCTGTTGGGAGATAGTGGAATATAATAACTCCCAGAAATGTTACATGATTTTGTAATGAAACCAATGTTAACTGAACACTGTTGCTCTGATTCGTTACAGGAGTTTTTTTTCCTCCTAATTATTGTTACAGAATGCTCTGACTGGGTTATGAAAAATCTCATCAAAAGCTCAAGTCTGTAATATCTGTGCAATGATCTGGCTGGAACTTCATATGCTGTGAACTTTGTATTTCTAGGGGTCAGGCGGAGAAGGAGTTTAAGGTGGAAGTTGAAGCCATTGGAAAAGTACGACATAAGAACTTAGTGCGCCTCATTGGGTACTGTGCGGAAGGTGCTCGCAGGTATTTATCACATCCATGTTCTGCCCGTCTATTTTAAGTTCAGCGAAATTAAATTATCCTGTTCATTTGCTACTTTTTCATGGGAAATGTTACTGGCCTTGCAGGATGCTTGTTTATGAATATGTCGACAATGGAAATTTGGAGCAATGGTTACATGGCGATGTAGGTCCTGTTAGTCCTCTGACCTGGTTTATTCGAATGAAGATTGCAATTGGGACAGCAAAAGGGTGCGGTATTCTATGCTCTAGTTTCATGTATTAGCTGTCCTCCTGGCGATTGATCAGTAATAGATGGGCTAATTACTATTTGCTCCTCATGTCATGTTGATTTTAATTAGTTCATCTGATATATCTTCATACATGAGAACCTAAGAAGTTCAGTATACAGAATTGCCATCAATTTTCTCCTTGCAGAAGTTTAGTGGGTAGTTTTAGTTTGTGTCGGTTGTGCATCCATTCAGATTCACTCTTTCTTGAGGATTGGTTTTTTATTCTTCCTCGGCAAAGATTCAAGAACTTCAATCATTGTGCATAGACAATAACATCGAAGATCAGATTTAACCCCCCCCCCCCCCCCTTCCTTTTCTTAATCTTTCCCATTGAAACTCCTCCATTCTTTTTGTTCCTTAACTTTTATGTTTCCCATCTCTGATACAGGCTAGCCTATTTACATGAAGGCTTAGAACCTAAAGTTGTTCACCGGGATGTAAAATCCAGCAACATACTTCTTGATAGAAAATGGAACCCCAAGGTCTCAGATTTTGGATTGGCCAAGCTCTTGGGTTCTGAAGCTAGCTATGTGACTACACGTGTTATGGGGACATTTGGGTGTGTATCTTTTCAAATTTGTATTTGAATATTTGTAATGAGCTGGTCGAATTTAAATTTGGATGGCATTTCTATCTTTACTCTGCACTGACACTCACTTTATCACCATTTTCTCCAGATATGTATCTCCTGATTATGCAAGCACGGGTATGCTCAATGAGGGAAGTGATGTATACAGTTTTGGAATTCTTCTTATGGAGATGATCACTGGAAGGAGTCCAATTGATTACTCCAGACCAGCTGGAGAGGTGAAAACGAGTTTCCACTTATAAGCATGTGCATTGAAAATTGTATCTCGATCATAACACCCTTCAATTGGTTTGTCAGATGAACTTGGTTGATTGGTTCAAAGGAATGGTAGCAAGCCGTCGTGCAGAAGAGCTTGTAGATCCTCTCATTGAAGTTCAGCCTACTCCAAGGGCTTTGAAACGAACTTTGCTGGTCTGCCTCCGATGTATAGATTTGGATTCTTGTAAGAGACCAAAAATGGGGCAAATTGTTCATATGCTCGAGGCAGATGACTTTCCTTATCGTACTGTAAGTAGTCCCCCCTTGCGTACTATTTTTCATGTCATCGTTTTCATCAAAACTGTTTGATGTGTAAGCACTAATTCCATGATGTGATATCCAACTAATGTTACTTGTAATTGAATTCACATCGTCTTTATTGTTGCATTACATAAACAATACACCATATTCTACATAATAGATTTTGCTTAGCCTTGTGCTTGGCAAATAAACCATCGAGATTCTAGAAATTAAGAAAAAGCATATTTTTGGACTAAGTACAAGACTAAGGATTGAGGATCAGCTGTTGTAATTTCAGCAACACTGTAACACTTTGCTCTTCACAAGAAAGCACAAAATTCCTTATTTTGAAACTGCTTCAAGCTGCTATTTGTCTGTGCAGGAACTTAGAGCAGTTCGAGAGAATGATCCTCCACCTTCCACTGATGTCATCTCCGACAAAATTCGGCATCCAACCAAGCTTGCTGGCAGTGGTGCTGATGTGGAGAGATCGAGGCGAAGATGATTGTTCACAATCTGAAATTTAGTAGTTGCTGAATTCAGATTTTATTTTGCAGTGTAATTTTCCACAAATACACATCTCTTCAATGTTCATATATATCATGTTTACCTCCCCACCTTCTTGGTTTGTCTTTCTTCGCTTATATATGGCAGCGATTAAGTGAGCATTGTAAATATTGACATAGATTCTGAATCTTTGAAAATTTGCAACCTGCTTGATATGAATGAATGGCATCGTGGAATGCTGAATGAAGGGTGTGATTGGTATTGTTTTTGTTTTTGTGGTTGAGATTAAAAAAAATAATTTCATGAAAAGTATTTTTAGCTGCTTTTCATAATAATTTTTGAAGTATTTGATTAAAACTGTCATTAAGTTTGAGATTAATAAAAATAAGTTTCATGTGTTTGATTACCAAACTTTTCATGTAGTTTTCAACTTGTAAAATTACTTTAAAGAATATAAACACACACATACACATTTAAATATTATATTAGTAATCATAATTTCATAATGTAATGAATAATTTAAGTAAATTAGACATTTTTATTCTTCTATTAAACTACTTGTAATTCCATCACGAACTAAATCTATATATGAAGGTCTCTGTGATCCCTAACTATCTGATCGAGGAATAATATCTAATAAAATATTATCTAAAATGTGAAACAAAAGATAATATCTTTTAATATATTAATTTATATCTTTATATTTTAATTAACTTTTTTAGATTTTAATATTAAAAAATATAAAAAATAATAAATCTCTCTCTCCAATTGGAATTGAAAGAAGAGTGGAATGAATGATCCCCTCTATTTTAGTATTTCACATAACCAAGAAATGATGGAATTGTTGAAGCCACCGCACCGAGAGAGAGAGTGGAAAGAAAAGCAGGCCGAGAAGAAGCAGCTCTTTCCAGCTTTTGATCGACCGGTGTTTTTAAAATTTTTAAAGATGAAATCCACTAAAAATCATTTTATTTACCAAACACTAAAACTATAATTTATTTGGAAACTCCGAGCACCCCTCATTTCCAAACGCTTTCGAAGGGGCTAGTTGAGCTTAAAAGTCAAATATATATTTCAGCCCTTTCAGATGCCTTCAGATTCAACTTTCTCAAATGTATCAATATCCTTGATGCAGCCATTAATCTTCGATTCTGCTTGAAGATAATTTTGACTACGAGTATATCTGGGGATTTTGAACTTCGTCCGGTGGCGGGGCCATGTTTTAGAAGGGACAAAATGCTAATGCTTCAAAATTCAATTTGTCACCAACCTCAACGCCAACGACCGTGCTAGGGGATGAAACCATCTCTGTCACCATCATCATGGCAGCAATTCTGTTTTTAGTTTTTACCGACCTTTTATAGGACACGCGGTGTAGCAGTTATCGTTGCCAGGTCCTATTCAGCAGCGACAGAGACCGTGCGTCGGTGAGTGATGCTTGCACGCTCGAATGTGCACGGGAGGCGCTGGATCGGTGTAACGGTGGTATTTAAGCCATGTTTGGCGTTTCAAAACGTTTTTTAAATTTTTTATTTTAAATTAAATTTTTTTAGTATTTTTATATGTATATTAAAAATATTTTTTAATATATTTATAAACAAAAAAATATTTTTAAAAATAATCTCTATTATAACCCATTTCATAAACACGTCAAACCGCTATATACAAATTAAATTTCCCGATCAGTATCTGCTCTATTCTAATGTATCACTGGCCAAACTTGTAAAAATATATTGTTACATAAATCCACCTCCATCTTTTCCTGACATGTTATAGCATAGTTGAGTTCATCTTTTAAAATATATTTATTTTGAAAACATATTAAAATAAAAATAAAAAATATTTTTAATATCAACACATTAAAATAATTTAAAAATAAAAAAAAATAATTTTTTTTCCCAGACACCCCTTAAATTAAAAACCTAACCATCCCCTTCGTACATCGAAGTAATGTCCCTTGTTCTACCAAAAATATTGACGTGGCAGAATTTTTGGGATATATAACCATTAATAAATTCTTGTCCCTCCCACATGGTAAGCATCTCTGAAGTGGAGCGGGTGGGTGGAGGAAACTATTCTGGCAAGCAACCATGATGATGTTTTATTATTCATGCCCTGCGTCCAAGGCGTATCAGAGCTATCTTTCCATGATACTCGAGATCACAGTGCTAAAGAAATTCATAGCTTTTATTTTTATGTTTATTCGCAACTCCTTTTTTTTTTTTTAATTATATTGATGTTTTAATATAACTATTTTTTTCTTTGGGATTAACCTAATCGACCAAATCAATAAAAAAATATTTAATTTTTCTTTTAAATAAAAAAATATATTATGCCATTGTAATAACACACACATATAGAAGCTAATTGAAGAAAAAAAGTAATCAATTAGTCTAATTATTAAATAAATTTGGATTAATTATTTTTTTCTTTGGAAGTAGCCTAATTATATTTAGACCTAATCAATTTAAATAATATTTTTTTCTATACAATTTAACACCCGATTAAGATTAAGTCATTAATTTTTTGTCCAACCTTTTTTTTTAACTCGTGTTGCAGATATAGATTAGATTTTCTACCGTGGGTGGAATCACGAGATCTCAAAAAGATTGTCAATCGATTGGATCTGGACCGGGTCATGGTAAATTTGAATTTGATTGGGTTAACAGGCAATCATCACTTTGAATAGTTTTTTCATTCCTCAATACAAAATCCTATTGTATCTGGACTCGAATATTTATTGAATTTATCGTTTGAGTTTTTAAATAAAAAGTATTCTTCATTCATGATCATGCTCTGATATAAAACGAGTGCTATGATCATGTTTTCTTTTATCCATTTTTAAAAATAAATAATTAAAATGCCTCACAACTAAAAGAGCTAAATTGAGACAATTTAATGAAAATTTATAACAAATTTAATTAGCCTCTAGTTCTCGAAGGGCATGATGATTTTTATAAAATATATTTTATTTGAATAATATATTAAAGTAATAATTTATTATTATTATTTCTTTTTATATTATCATGACAAAATAATATATATTGTTTTTTTAGATGCCGCTCCAAAATATTCCCAGACAGTTCTAAATATGCTGAATATTATTCAAATAATTTTGACAGAGGGCTAATCGGGCGGCTATCAGGCACACGAATCTCCGATCCTTGACCCCCCACTCCCATGTTCTCCGTTTTTTTAATTAACCAGGACCTCACCGCCGAATTTAAAATACAATACTGATTTTCACGTACATTTGTTCCTCTAATATTTAATTTTCCGCCATAAATAGTGAAGTCATAATTCATAAGCAGCCACCTAGCAGGTGTCCGTTCTCACAACGTAAAAAACTAAAATAAGCCTAGTCTCACCCTGAAACTAACACGTGTCACCATAACAAAACCCGCAAAAAATTCCAAAATTACCATCGCCACTTTTCTTTTCTTTTTTTCTGGCCTTTCGGTGCCTCACAACGAAAAAGGAAAAAATAGAGAGAGAGAGAACATTCTCTAATTGATTACAAACATAAAGCATCCACAAACTCAACCGCCAGATCTACTATCTGAAACAAAACTACACCGTTTCACAGTGAGAAACGTCTTTGAGTTCTTAGAGAGAGAAAGGGAGGGATTGGGAAGGGGCGATGGAGGAGAAACTGATAGGGAGGCTAGAATCAGCGGTGGCGCGATTGGAAGCGCTGTCTTTGAGGAGTGGAGGTGTGGCTGTGAGCGGCGGAGATGATTCGGCGGCGACGGATCCATCGATCGTGGCGTTTGATGATTTCATGGGGACATGCTTTAGTAGGGTTTCGAGTGCCGCGGAAAAGATTGGAGGACAAGTTTTAGAAGTCACGAGGATTCTAGAACAAGCTCTTAATGTACAAAAGGAACTTATCATTAAAATCAAGCAAACTCGGGTACTGGTTTGTTTTTTTATTTATTATGTTTTTGAGGTTTCAGTTTTAAATTAAGTTGGCGCCATTAAAATGCACGTGGTTTTTTGGCTTTGATGATAGAAGGATAATATTGAGTTTGAAGTGATTGTGTAGCTTGAATTTGATCGTGATTCGCTGTATTAGATAGCTTGGGAAGCGAAAGAATTATAGTTTGATTTAGGTGGTTTTGGCTGATTCGAGTCTTTTTAACTCTCTCTAGAGTAATTTGTTAAAATTTTGCTGGGATGGTTTAATCATATATGTTTTTTTTTTTAGTTTTATCTGTTTGCATGATCCGGTACATTTTGATTTGTCATGAATGGGTGTTGAGTGAAATTTGATATAGTGTCACAATAAAATGTAATTTGACAAATCGTTTTTATTTAGTTCCCGTAAATATTTTCTTATGGAAGAAAGATTTGAAGAGAATGGCCCTTTGTAATTAGAACTTGAAATGATTCGAGAAAGTATGGATACTTAGATTGGTAAGAAATTATTTGAAAAATCAATTGTAATTTTAGATTTGTGCAAAGTGTCTTCTCTGAAATTGTGTTTCGGTGATGAACTCTTGCGTGATAATGTGTTAGAATATTTAATAAGTAAAGTCTATCATAATTAGGGAGACATGATCCTTATGTGATTGGATTTCTTTAGAGGTGGGACATGGACATAGAGTTCTTTATGTTACCATTGTTATCTGGTGGGTTACTATCAAGAGTTGTCTAAATGATTTCCTTGGCATTATCATTTCCGTTGTAGAAATTGTCATTTGGTAGTGTTGAATGACTTATTCTATTTGTGCAGAAACCTGATCTTGCAGGATTGGCTGAATTTCTCAAGCCATTGAATGAAGTGGTCATGAAAGCAAATGCAATGACAGAGGGAAGGAGATCTGATTTCTTTAACCACTTGAAGGCAGCTGCTGATAGTCTTGCAGCTTTATTTTGGATTGCTTACACTGGGAAAGAATGTGGTAAGTGCATGTTGTAGCCACTTCTACATTCTAGTTGCATATAGTTCTTTATCCCTTTGTATTTTTTTCTGATACTGCTTTTTTCTTATTTGAGGTATGAGCATGCCTATAGCGCATGTGGAAGAAAGTTGGCAAATGGCTGAATTTTACTGTAACAAGGTACTTTATGATTATCTGGATCCTTGCAACTCACTATAGCGAACTGCAACAAAGTAGAGATGCTCTTCATTCCTGCTAGCTGTAGGAAGAAAACATAACTGGTAGCTTGAAGAGGATATCAATGGAGCAGAATTAGCCCCCAAACCTGCGTTTTCTCTCTCTTTCTTTTATCTTGAATATGCCATATGACTTTATCCAAGTCATTCATCTGTAGACCCTTGCATTCTTATTTTGGTGTTTGATACCTGCATTGAACTGTCTGTGCTCACATTATCTAATTGCACATGAAAAGAAGTCATTTAGTGAGCAAGAAAACTAGATCGATTTTAGCTAACATTTTGCCCTGTAAAATTCAGATTCTTGTACAGTATAAAAGCAAAGACCCAAACCATGTTGAATGGGCCAAGGCTTTGAAGGACCTATATTTACCAGGTTTGAGGGACTATGTTAAGAGTCATTATCCCTTGGGCCCAGTTTGGAGCGCTACTGGCAAAGCAACAGCCTCTGCTCCATCAAAAGCTCCTGCACCAAGCGCTCCTGCTCCTCCACCTCCTCCACCAGCTTCTTTCTTCAGTTCTGAATCTTCTCAGGCTTCATCATCAAAGCCAAAAGAAGGGATGGCTGCTGTTTTCCAAGAAATTAGTTCTGGGAAGTCTGTGACTGCAGGTAGTCTTTTTCTTCACCTTACAAAAAAAGGACCCTCAGCAAAGGATTTCATAGCTCATCAATTTTGGCTTCTTTCTTCCCAGGTCTTAAAAAGGTCACAAATGATATGAAGACAAAGAACCGTTCTGATAGAACTGGTATTGTTGCTCTTGCTGCAAAAGAAGGTCGTGCTGGTGCACCTTCTTTCTCCAAGGCAGGGCCTCCAAAACTAGAGCTTCAAATGGGTCGTAAGTGAGTGTCTATCATTTTCAAAACGATATGATTTTAAATTAAAGCATCAGGCTAGCATGGGGGGTGATTCATAAATTATCTCCTTTGTTGCATCTTCTTGCAGGTGGGCTGTTGAGAATCAAATTGGAAAAAAGAATTTAGTAATTGATGACTGTGATGCAAAACAGTCTGTATATATTTTTGGATGCAAAGATTCAGTTTTGCATATTCAAGGTAATTTTTTAATCTGTGAGAAAATATAAATGCACGCCATCCATTTACAAATTTTACTCAATGTTACTGTCCTGTTTAGAATGCCACAAGCTGCTTATTCTGGTTCTCACTATTTGCAGGCAAAGTTAACAATATAACAATTGACAAATGCACCAAGATGGGGGTTGTATTCACGGTTAGTATGAGAAAGTCTGGAAGAAACTTGCAAATACAGTTTACTGCTCTGTGGTACCATTACACCTTTTGAGACGAATGTTTTATTGGATAAACAGGATGTGGTGGCTGCTTGTGAGATTGTGAATTGCAATGGTGTTGAGGTGCAATGCCAGGTATGTTATTTCAAATTATATTTGGCTTTGTCATAACTGTTTTGGTAATTGGACATAGATAGGTATTGATGGTTCGTTTATGGCATAAAAGCACGGTCTAAAGTTACATCTACCAAATTTGTTCCCTGCTCTAGGGTTCTGCTCCAACAATTTCAGTGGACAACACGGGAGGCTGTCAATTATATTTAAGCAAAGATTCCTTGGGGGCATCTATTACTACTGCTAAATCTAGTGAGATCAATGTTTTAGTACCTGGTGCGGAGCCTGGTGGTGATTTGGTATGTTTCCAACTTTGCCATTGTGTATGTTGCTTTTCTTTTCTTTCTCTTTGGGTTGGGGGAGGTCTTAATGCTCAAATCCTTCTCTCTTTAGCCAGTTCAAATCACAATCAGATCCCTTTTGTTTTAATTTTTGGTGACTTTTGCTTTCTGATCTCCTTATAAATGGCTTACCATGTCTTCATTTGTAGGTGGAGCATGCTTTGCCACAACAGTTCATTCATGCATTCAAGGATGGCCAGTTTGAAACCACTCCCGTCTCCCACTCTGGAGGGTAACTGGGTCTAGTTCCTGTTGCCAATGCTCATTTCTACTTTTCAATTTTATTTATTTAATTTCTTGGATCACTAGAAGTCGCTTATTTGATGTCAATACATAATGGTGACACATGATAGAGTCTGTTGTTTATGCCCATCTTTATTGGTGGGATTTTCTGCGTGATTTTATTTGCAGAGTTTGCTTCTTGGTGCCTGTTGTGTTGCGAAAGTTCTTGTAATTGCCATTGTGTTGTAATGAGAACGAGTTGCTGCATTATTTTGCGTTTTCAAAGCCTGCCTTTTCCCTCTTTTCATACTAATCGCTTGTCTATCGTCTGTTGATAAACTGAGGGCTTCGCCATCCTGGAAATCGCATTGAATTTAGAAAGCTAAAACAGCCTACTGGGAAACAAACACGTTGATTGCATGTAATAGATGTTGCCCGGCAGGAGCTGTTAAATTCAATCAGGTGCAAGTCTCATCCAGGTTCATCTCTTAGCCTGGGCTATTTAGCTTCATTAAACATTTAATCCAACAACCTACTCCGGGAGGTAGAAGCTGAGGTGTATTCGGTTCGAACCCTTGTTTTTTTTTTTTTTAGAAAAGAAAATGGTTTTGAGTTTATTAGTGAATAGATAACAGTGGGATTCAAATATGAGGTTGGAAGAGTATATCATTGAGCTACGATAGTGTCGATGTTGGTATTGCATTTTTAGCTCCATGTTAGTTCATTGTAAGTTAGAAATAGGGATGGCAATTTTACTCTAATCCCATCCTTAATTTTATTGGTTTGCTTATCAACCAGGTAAAATCCTAAATGGTTTGACTAGAGTCGGGTACGGAAGGGTGTGACTATATTTTGAATTTAATGTTTTAATTTTTATCTTATCGTATATATGATTTTATGTTTATATATTTGAATTTAGACTGTTATTTTATGATTAATGTATGAGGATGCTTATATTTTTTTTTTTGTAAAATTTGTTTTTTTTTTTAAAAAAAAATCCAGTTCAGCTCCAACCCCATCACGGTGCTCTCTAATAAACTTGACTCCGGCGGGTGAATTAGTGATGCCTTTGTACTAGCTGGTGTTGCAAATTCATTTCTTTTGGTGCGAGACCCATTGGAACGTTACTTTTAGCTGACGTAAAATCCAGCTTTCATCACGGTGTCATCTTTCTAGAATGAATGATTATTGAGATGGTTTTTGAAGTGTTTTTTTTATATATAATTATATTAAAATAATATTTTTTATTATTATTTAAAATTAATTTTAAAATTAGTACATCAAAACAATATAAATTATTAATTTTAAATAAAAATAAAAAAATCGTAAAATTTTCATATAACTCTGCAAAAGCATTCCGAAACATTATCGTGGTGGATTAACGTCGGCCGAAGTTGGCTTCGTTTTTCCATTTAACTTCTGGCCCAATCAGAACCGTTGTTTAGTTCTTCACTTGAGTACAAGTCACGGTAGGATTGTTTAAATATTTTAAAAAGTCAAGGATATCCATCTTGATTATATGTTAGTCGATGAGAATTTTGCTTTCCTCTTGTGGGAAAACTCAGTCTAAATGGCTGTCGCTTTTTTATGTGGGATCCATATAGAAAAGGTAATGAAAAATATATAAAGCCTGTTTTTAATGGTTACTTTTCATGTATTAAATAGGTTGTATATATAAAAAATATTATATTGACTTTACTCATGTTGACTCATTTGTTGCCAATGGAACTTGGATTTTTCACTCTTTGATCCGACCCGTTTTTTATATCCCACAAGTTGCCTCTTCAAACCGAGTTACTATTACAAGCTACGAGGTATATAAAAAAAAAGACAGGGTCCCATTCCACGAGGTCATCCAGCTAACTTTAGTTGAATTCCACACACAGAACAGAATTGAAACTGCTACACTTATCTATATATCTATATCTATATATATACACACACAAAAAAAAAAAAAAAAATTGCAAACTATTTTAACCGTTAAACTCCTCTCTTCTCCACTTCACTCGTCTTTCCTTCCATTTCTTTGTCCCTTCCTTTCCCATCCGTTGAGAATAACTGATATCTCCATGACCACATATACGACACCAAACATGGCGTTTTCAATCCTCATCCTTCTCTATCTCCTTCAATCTTTCAACTTTGCTAGTAAGTTCAAATTTTGATATTTTTGGCCTAAAAAACATAAATTTAAGAGGCTCACAGATTTATTTTGGTTTTTGTTACAGATTCACAGTCTTTTATTGGGGTCAATTATGGTCAAGTGGCTGATAACTTACCCCCACCATCAGCCACAGCGAAGCTCCTGCAATCTACGGCTGTACAGAAAGTTAGGCTCTATGGTGCAGATCCAGCGATTATTAAAGCACTGGCAAATACTGGAATTGGGATAGTTATTGGTGCGTCTAATGGAGACATCCCTGCTTTAGCTTCAGATCCCAATTTTGCAACTCAGTGGGTTAACTCGAATGTTTTAGCTTACTACCCTTCTAGCAAGATCATTCTCATCACCGTTGGTAACGAGGTCAGACGATATGAACACTTGTACGGCTTTTACTTGTTGATTTTTCTAAACAACGTGAATGTAATTATTAGAATTGTATAGTCCTGACATTATATTTGAAGTGAGGTGAGTTATGGAGGTTGTTGGTCTTGACAGGTATTGCTATCGAATGATCAAACCCTAATCTCTCAACTTTTACCGGCGATGCAAAATATGCAAAAAGCACTTAACTCTGCCTCCCTCGGCGGCAAGGTCAAGGTCTCCACTGTGCATGCCATGACCATATTGTCTCAGTCCGACCCGCCTTCTGCAGGTTTGTTTAACCCGGCATATCAAGACATTATGAAAGGGTTATTGCAGTTCCAAAAGGACAATGGTTCACCCGTTTCCGTTAATCCGTACCCGTTTTTTGCCTACCAGAGCGACCCAAGACCAGAGACTTTGGCTTTTTGCTTGTTTCAACCCAACTCGGGACGAGTTGACTCGGGTAATGGGATCAAGTACATGAACATGTTTGACGCTCAGGTGAGGACATTCAAGCTTTTACTAATTACTTTGAACAGTTTGCTGGCTTGCTGGTGTGGTGAATGGTCGTGCTTGCCTTACACGTAGTGCCTGCAGACAAACACACGTGTACGCAATTGTAACTGACTACAGGTCAATAGATGGTTGGTCTAGACGAGGCTGTCGCAATAGTGATCAACAGTCCTCGATGATTAATTCGTAATTATTGGGGCGGTGAAGAGGCCGAGTAAGTAGATGACACATTTACACGTGAGATTGTGAGTGCAGTCAATAAGCAGAGGAAGACGGGTCAAGCAAACGTTTGTGACTGTGGTGAAACTGCATTAAAAATAAATTTTAAAAAATAAAAAAATATTATTTTAATATATTTTTATTTAAAGAATAATTTTAAAAGTAATATCTGCTGTATTTTTAAACGGTCAATGTATTTTTATTTTAAATTATTTTTTTCCCGTTTTTTTAAATTATTTCGAGGTGTTGGTTTTTTTACTGGAATTCTAAGCAGTGACTTATCGTAGCGTAGATCTCTTGTTCTCTTTGGTCACAAAGGCACGACACCGACACGGGGAATTTAAAGGGAATTAGGTTCTCTGTACCCATGTCAACTTTATGCCTTAGTCTTTACAGAAGGTCTTCTGCAATTTCGATCGCTTGGAATCAGTTAAGGTTGTCTTTTTTTCGTCTGCGGTTACTTTAAGTGCCAAATTATTGAAGGCTTGCACATAATGGAAGGGT
The DNA here is from genome assembly GCA_015731905.1 of Salix dunnii. NCBI lineage: Eukaryota > Viridiplantae > Streptophyta > Magnoliopsida > Malpighiales > Salicaceae > Salix > Salix dunnii. The sequence continues at coordinate 7,876,352 of CM027667.1, read as the reverse complement.
GAAAGCTCCTTCCATCGATTAGCCGCAGTCTGCATGGTGTGCATCATACGATTGCTGCTGAATTCCTGTTTAAATGGTATTGTAGTGTGTTAGCTTCTAGGAGTCTAATCAATAATGTCTGGTTAAAGAAAGTTGGAAAGCAAGTGCATTTGTTCAAGGAAGGACTGGCTTCATGGAGAAGTAACTCGCAAATAATTCTCTCCTCTGTAATATGCCCTTCCTTTTTCCCTAAAAGGACAGAGGGCACTAGATTGTACTGATGTGACTTATTGTGCCTAATGACAGGCTGGCCATTGCTATAGTTTATGCTCAAATCCTTCCGAGATTTGAATTATTGTTGATGTAGAGATTGGACCGTAGAAAATGTTGGTTAATTTGATTGACAAGGGACCACCATGTGTGAACATCATGATCATTATCAGCCATTGTAGTTTTTGCATTTAGTAGGGACCATACCTGGAACCTGCAGGTGTTTGAATTATGACTACTTAGTTCGTATGCAGTACACTTCCTATACTGATTCAAAGGTTCATACCTTCTGTAATTCATTCGATTCCTATACTGATACAAAGGTTCATACTTTCTATAATTCATTAGATTGAAGTTATTTAATTATTGGCCTGGAAAATGAATTGCAGGTTGATGCTGTACGGTCGGCCTTGAATGCTATGGGATTCAATGACATTGAAATTTTGGTTGCTGAGACTGGGTGGCCTTACAATGGTGACGGCAATGAGGTTGGGCCAAGCGTTGAGAATGCAAGGGCTTATAATGGCAATTTGATTTCTCACCTTAGATCAATGGTCGGAACCCCACTAATGCCTGGAAAATCTGTAGATACATATATCTTCGCCCTTTATGATGAGGATTTGAAACCGGGTCCTGCTTCTGAACGATCGTTTGGGCTTTTCAGACCTGACCTTTCAATGACATATGATATTGGTCTTTCAAAGAGTAGCTTGGTAAGGACCGTATCTTCTTTTCCTTCAGCGCTTTAAGAATGTTTTTTCTTGGCAATCTTCTTTGTAGGCTGTGGTCATGGTGACACGTAGTAACCTGTAATAATCACACAATAGAGGAGTTTACAAATATATACTAGGATTCTCGAGATCTAGCCAGACTTAGGCCTAAAGCATGACATCTGTTGGTAATTTCCGGTTAACATGATTATAAGAAGGGAGAAGAAAGCATTTAAAACAGACTTTCGCTAGAGGTGGATTGGTGGAAATGTTGAAGGGAAGTTGAGATTTGTTGGCTGTGATGTCCCATCCCATTTGTTCTTAATTGAAAATGTGGTATCAGGGTGCTGTGAAAACTTACGATTAGATTTTCACACTTTATTGCGGGAAGTTGTATGCATCAAGTGTTGAGATCATTTTTGTATTTGCATCTTAAAGCAAAAGACAGTTACAGGGAATACATTGCTTAAATGCAGCTAGTTTGATGTTACTGATGTGCGGTTTGTAAAATCTATCATTCGGTCTTTCCTCAGACTCCATCGATTCCAAAAACTCCAGTGACTCCATCACCAAAGCCAACAACAGCAGGCTGGTGTGTGGCGAAAACTGGTGCTTCTGAGGCTCAATTGCAGGCAAGTCTCGACTATGCCTGTGGCCAAGGCATAGATTGCGGCCCCATTCAACCAGGAGGTGCCTGTTTCGAACCAAATACCCTAGCATCACATGCTGCTTATGCCATGAATATCTACTACCAGGCTTCTGCAAAGAATCAATGGGACTGTGATTTCTCAGAAACGGCTACACTCACATCCAAAAATCCCAGTAAATTTCTCATTTTAACTCCAACTCCAACTCTGTTTCCTTTCATGTGTAGAAAATTTATACAATTGTTGACATTATAAATTAACACATCACGGTTTCTATTTGGGCATCTTCTCACTTAAAGTTGCGTTGTGTTATAAAGCAATTCTACAACACAAATGAATAACTACTCTAGGAACCATCAGGTGCCAGCTCTTATTATCATGAGTTATGCTTTTTTTTTTTATAAAAGGTGATATTTTTTTCGTTGAATTAGCTCCATATTAGTATGCGATTAGAAATGTAAAATAATAATAGCTTCTTTTTTTGGCTACTGATGAACTAAGAATATAGAATAATGTTAGCTTTTGAATTTTTTGCCTACTTTATGGGTTTAGGTCCCCACGTCACCCAGAATTCTAATCTTTTGTGGTTTATTGTATTTGCCTTGGAATCATTGTCATGCTTGTGAATGTCTCTCTGTCTAATTGTAGGTTACAATGGTTGCACCTACCCTGGTGGGAGTACTTGAAAATCAAGGGCAGGTTCATTTCGGCGTCAAAATAAAGAAGTAGAGTTGTTTAAATGGAAGATGGTGATGAACCTTAACTGTTTAAATTTGTATCTGCGATTATAAAGGCATTCTCCTTCAATTTGGAGGCTTTGATCAAGATCTATCTCTCTTTCTGGCTGTCCATTTTCATTTGATCAGATGCTGTTAAGGTAGTATGCCATGAAGTGCAATGATGTTTAGAGCAACTTTATTGACTTTGCCAGTTGGTTTCTGGTACCATGTTTCAAAGATCCAAGTCATGTACATCTGTTACAGATAAAGCTTAAAGTAGCAATCATGCCATGTTCTAATTTACAAGGCTCAAACTTCAAATCGATTGCCAGTTGCCCCCTTTCCTCTCTCCCTGTCGTTATTTATCTGACATAATCATGAGGCCACATGGTTTTGTGAAAATTGTTTCTGCTTAATCCTCTTTTTATCTCAATGATCAACGCAAACTTGAATATAATCACATGATTTCCTTAATATTCCGTAAGAGGATCTGGATTTCGTTTCCCATATAGGCGAAGACAGCTTTGTATCATGTTTATCAGTCTACACGAGTCCCATATTTTTTGAGACAGAGCATGCTAGGGTCAGTACTCCGACTTGGGCCCAAACCGGTAATTGCAGATTATTTGTCTTTTTTACTGTGCTGAACATCAGCATCTCGAGCTAACATCTACCCACCCTACCACTAGACCATGAAAACGTGATCTCTGGTACACAATTACAAGCTGCTTTGAGATACCACATGGGTTTCCCAAAAAAAAAGAAGAAGATGACCACTTTTACGTGAGAAAATTTCTGGTCAAATCAGCGTGTGAAAACGAATCCACTCTGTCTCTGGGTGGGCCCTTAAGCGATACTCTTTTCTGGGCTAGATTTCTTGATATGGGTTCGCGCCATCTAGTCATTTGACAAGTTGAAATATGTTTATTTATAAATAACTTACTAGGGTGATGAGACATAGCATCCGTTGTCGTCCAGCGGTTAGGATATCTGGCTTTCACCCAGGAGACCCGGGTTCGATTCCCGGCAACGGAATTTTAATCTTTAAAATAGAATTTTAGCGTGCTGTCTTCCTCGAGAAGAATAACGATCTAGCTATATGTAAATGATTAGTTTATTTATTTATTTATCAATTTAACTTCAAACATTTCATAAGATAGTGTTTAAAAATGTGATGATAAATGTTTTTAAAATTATTTCTTGTTTTAAAATACATAAAATGTTTGAATAAAAAATTAATTATTAATGTTAGTATATTGAAACAATATACAAATATTAAAAAAATATTTTTAATAAAAAACGGCTTCATTGTAAAATCAAATCGGCGTGAAAGTTAGAATCCTAGGTTAAAAAAACTCCCATAGGTCCGTCAATATCTGACCCATTCTCCTCTCCGCTATGACCAAGTCAACCCCTCGTTGGAGTTATCTATACAGAAAAAATGGCGGCAGCCCTTCCCTACAGTCCTCCTCCATTTGAAAATAAGTGGCAGCTGCCCCTTCTCTTATGATTGGATTGGATCTTAGCAGAAAGGAAATATGTTTGCATGTTTTGACTTCTGGGCTCCAAACTATTTTTGTGTCCACATTGATTTTCTATCCTATGAATCGCGAGAGATTCTCCTCCCCCTCTTTTCCTGTCTTTATATGCGTGAGTGAGTCGTTGTGTCGTCACCGCTTGTATTTGTCGTTATATAATTTTCCGTAAACCAAACCCGTAACATTGCGCGTGCGCTTCACTCCGTCAACGAAATAAATATTTTGCAGGTGACGTTAATTTCATCCAATCATTTATTGCTTTCTAATAATCAACATGACTGTTGAGAATTAGAGGGTCTTTGTCGTTCAATTTTAACTTGTTTTTTCAATAAATTTAATTATTTTCTTCAATCATTTTAATTATACTTTTTAATAAAAAATTATTATTATTTATAAACATCTTGCACGCAATTAAAAATATTATCAATATGATATAATATTTATATTGTACATCATAAGTATATGATAAATATGATATAAAGACTATTATCCATTTTATCTATCCTTCTTAAAATATTATTATAATATTCTATGTAGAAATTAAAAATATTTTATTGATATTAAAAATAATTACTGATTCTTTTTTTGTTGTTTTAAATATTTCTAATTTTTTTGGTTCTTCTTGGACTCTTTTTATTTTTTTATTCGTATTTTTTTATTTATATTTTAAGTTTTGATTTTTGGTTCTTTTCATTTTTTTATTTAATTTAATCTAGAAATTTAAATTTATATTGGTAATTATTTTTAAAATTCATATTCTTTTCTTTTTTTCTTTTTTTTTATGTTATTTTAACGTATTCTTAAGATTAAATAATTTTTTCCCCATAATATTTATTTTGGTTTTATTTTTTTAGTTGCTCTTTTGTTAAAGTTATAACAATTAAAGCTTGTTGTTCGACAATCATTCAGTTGTCGTGAAAAAAAATCTTATTTTTAGTGAATTTTATCAATTATTTACTCATAAATCTATAAGTGTTGTTGTCTTTATTTTTTATTTTATCTATGTAAACCTGTATTACTTAATATTAGTATTAAACACAAAATAATCTTATAAATGTTTTTTTACATTACTATAAAAAAAACTTATACTCTTAATATTTTTTTAGTTATATTTTTAAAATTTTAATCCTGCGTATGGCAACTGCCTTATATTTTTTAAAATTTAATACAATGAGATAAAAATATTTTTTTTTAAAATAAAAATATTAAGTTAATATATTTTAAATAGAAATTAATTTAAAAAACAATTTCTATAAAAATACAATAGAAGCTGAATTGAAGTTAAAAGAAAAAAACATATAGCACGACACGTAAGATAAGAGAAAAGTGGAGCCCGGCGGCTTGAGTAAAAAATACCAGCCTCTAGCTCTCTTCCCCTCCCTCTCTCTGTCACTGCTCTGCAAACCTCTGCAGCAAAAAAACCATGAATTGCAGTCTCCGTTCATCACCACCCCCACTTTCTCTTAAGCTAAACAAGACATCCCATTTATTTTTTCCAATTTTCTCTCACTCTTAGATAATTGAATCTTTAAAATATCTGCTTTTCGAATCATGATTCATGATCGCTACTACGACTAGGGCTTAGAAAAAGAGAAATTATATAATTTGATGGACAGTGCTTTTTAGTTATTTTTTTTCTTTTTCTTTCATTATTTGTTTTTGTGAAATTTAAGATAGTAATGTCTGTTTCGGAGCTAAAGGAACGCCACGTGGCGGCGATCGAGACGGTGAATTCCTTGAGAGAACAATTGAAGCAGAAACGCCGTCTTTTACTTGATACAGATAGTAATTATTATTTCATTTTTCTTCCTTTCTTTTTTCTCCTTGAAAATAAGATATGAAAAAGGTCTGTAGCTCTGGAATTGGATCTGATTGAAGTTGTTATGGTCTGCTGCAGTTGCGGGATACGCGAGGGGTCAAGGGAGGAATCCGGTGAGTTTTGGGCCCACCGATCTGGTTTGTTGCAGGATTCTTCAAGGACACACAGGCAAGGTAATGACCATTTTTTTATATATAATTTGTTTCCATTGTTAATTTGTATTGCCGCTTCTTATTGACTGTAAATTTAAGTTACAAAGAATAAATCGGGTGGTGGGTTTTGAATTAACTGGCAAACGAAGCCATGTTGCACTTATTAGCTGTAACTACCAGAGGAATGTTTTGCTATGTTTTTGGTGTCACTTGTTTTCTTCTTCTTTTTCGTTTTCTTGGGGGCAAATAGGATGTGGTTTATGTAGAATTTGTTATCTGCCCCTAAATCAGGTATATGAATGTTATGGAGAGTAAAGGGTCACCATTCTTAGCTTGGCTTCCAAAAATGAAGTGAAGATTGACTGAGTTCTTATTACTTTTAACCCTTTTCTCTTTATTTTCAATGGCATGCTTCTGAAAGAGAGATGAAAATTCTTCTGGATGAATTACTGTTAAATGAGAAAAGGTTATGTTTATTATGGACGGAGTACTTAAGAAACAAATAGTTTGGTTTGTTATTGAGGTTCTTAGAATAGAAGGAAATTAGAACGTCAACAAAATGTTAATTACCATTAATTGCTTTAATGAAAACATCGATAGCTACATCAACATTGTTTTTGATACACTTTTTGTTTGGAAGGAAAATAGAAGGGATGGATTTAGGAAGAGGGATGGGATGCTTTCTACATTTAGTTAGAGGGATGGAGACCCAAGGACGGATCCTGTGTGTCCTTCCTGACATGTAATTTGTAATCTGTCCAATTTGGATAGATTAATTTCTGTCCCTCCCTCTCTTGTTATCCAAACTAGATAGATGGGTTGTTGTCCAGCCTTTCTACTCCCAATCCATCCCTTTTACATGTTTCGTCCTTCCTAATGAACAGGGCATGAGTGAAATTATGAAGGCTCTTACCATAGGTATTTTGAAGCAGTGAAATGCAAAGATCATGCATAATATCTGCAGACTAAAAGGTAATTATGTCATAAAAGAGATTTAATGCTTATCACGTTTGCAGGTGTATTCATTGGATTGGACCCCTGAAAAGAATAAAATAGTAAGTGCTTCTCAAGATGGGCGATTAATAGTATGGAATGCTCTAACAAGCCAGAAAACTCATGCCATAAAGCTACCTTGTGCATGGGTGATGACATGTGCTTTCTCTCCTGCTGGACAATCTGTTGCTTGTGGCGGTCTTGATAGTGTTTGCTCAATTTTTAACCTGAATTCACCAACTGATAAGGATGGAAATCTAACTGTCTCAAAAATGCTTAGTGGGCACAAGGGTTATGTTTCGTCTTGTCAGTATGTTCCAGATGAGGATACTCATCTGATAACAAGTTCTGGTGACAAGACATGTGTTTTGTGGGACATTACAACAGGCCTGAGAACTTCTGTATTTGGAGGGGAATTTCAGTCTGGACATACCGCTGATGTGCTAAGGTAAGTAAGGCATTCTCCAATTTTCCATCGAGCTAACCTTATTATCTGCCCATCTTTTTACTTCAAATTCAATGGACTATCTGCCTAGTTAACCTTTGGCTGTTCTTGTCGAGTGCCTTCTTTTACAACCCTATATTTACTCTATGGTGGCAGTTATATATGGTGCATCCTGTGACAATCAAACCTTATATGGCAGATGTTTCTTTTTCCCCATATAAATTACTATAGCAGTACATTATTATGTTCAATTTTTATGATTTTCTTATTTGTCAGGGAGCAATAGCATTTTTGAAGTTTGACCTTTGTGATATCATTTTGTATCCTACAGTGTCTCGATTAGCAGATCAAACTCAAGAATGTTTGTATCTGGTTCCTGCGATTCAACTGCCCGGTTGTGGGACACCCGTGTTGCAAGTCGAGCAGTGCGCACATTTCATGGGCATGAAGGAGATGTCAATACTGTAAAGTTCTTTCCAGATGGTAATAGATTCGGAACTGGTTCGGATGATGGAACTTGCAGATTATTTGATGTCAGGACTGGGCACCAGCTCCAAGTTTTCTATCAACAGCATGGTGATGATGAGATCCCACATGTAACCTCAATTGCATTTTCAATATCAGGAAGGCTTCTCTTTGCGGGATACTCAAATGGTGATTGTTATGTGTGGGACACTTTATTGGCCGAGGTACCCTTTTGCACTTTGGATTAAGTTTATTATGCTACCATCAAAACATCTTTGGAGGAATTGGATTTGCATGCATTGCTCAAGTTAACTGATATTATTCACTGGAATTTGAACTTTTTGGGCATTTCCAAGCCTAACTTTGGCCTTTGTTTCTTAAGTTGAATGCTGAACTGTTAATGTTACCTGGTTGTGTATTATTACCGCTGAGTTCTGAGGTTTCATGGGTTTTGCTTTTGATACCTAATTGCACGTGCCTTAACTTGGGCACAGGTCTCAAGCCTTGCAATGCTTGTTATAGATAGGAAACTTGAAAACAAACTTGAAGAGTGGCACTGGAGTTCCCCACTTTGGTGGTGACTATTGTAATTTCCAAGATGTGTCAAATGAAGTATCAAAACTCCTATCATTTTAACCTATAAGAAAAAAAAGGTTGAGCATCATGCTTTTGTTGCATGCAGCCTTTTTCGCTGAGCAGTTGTGTGAAGGTTTATAAGTTGTGGAAGCTTTGAGGTGGGCCATGTTATCACACCTATTGACCCCAATTACTTCTGTGTTTCATGGCAGGTTGTTTTGAACCTGGGATCTATGCAGAACTCCCATGAGGCCCGGGTCAGCTGTTTGGGTTTATCAGCTGATGGAAGTGCCTTGTGTACAGGAAGTTGGGATACAAACCTAAAGGTCAGTCTCCATATAAGCATGGCTTTGTAAATTTCTTTTGATACTGTCTGATTTGCTTGAGACACATCTAGGAAAAAGCTCCATATCGGATCCACAAAGAATTGATATTGAAAATCTTAGCCATCCTGTTTTGTACTTCTCAACCTCTATAGTATGCTTTGTTGTTCCAAGTTGTTCTATTCTAGGTAATGAAGCACTTTTTATTCTTAGGCTCTTGGGTCAAGAAATCCTGCCTAAACTAAGCAACAAAGAAAGCTCCTTTCATTCAATTATTGACCGCCTTATATTTAGGATCCCATTCAACCAGCATTGATGCTTCTTTAAGTAGAATGCTACCGTTAATCTGGTATTTTTCATGTTGGAGGTGGTGTGCTCAGTAATTTTATCCACTCACTTTGATATTCTGTTACTTAGAATTAATTACAAATCTATCAAGTTGATGAAATCTCCTCCCCCCTTACCTCTCTAGATTTGGGCTTTTGGAGGGCATAGGAAGATAATCTGATTCGAGCAAAAGGGCAGTAATCAGCTGTCTCGTTTCCTCCCAGGAGCATGCTTCTCATTGCCTTTTCAGATGTGCCGTGCTGTTGGTAGATTCCTCTGCATTCTCGTCTGAGTTAATGTGGTTTGAAGAAAATATCTCAGTGCTGTTCTTGTAATTCTCATGTGAAAATTGATGAGGAAACGGAAAGAAACTACATGAGGATCAATGTTGCTTGTTTAATTTCTGCTTACCAATTGCTGTATCCTGTACCTTTATTTAATGAAAAATCGTTGTTTTCTTCAAGCAAACCACCCACCCAAGATTCCTGATCGCACCTCAAAACTAATGCCCAACACCACCCATTTCCTTGCTAGATAACACAGATGTGGTTGCATGCTGTTTATTTCTTGCCTAGTTTAATCCACGGAATCTTTTCATGAACTTATGTCTCTTGCTAATGTTAATTTGCTTACATAATCTCGATGCCTGAGGGCCAAGGACCATTCCTGCATGCCTGGATTGCCATTGCTAAGCCTCTGGAGTATGAACTTCGAAGAAATTTTGCCAAGCTAGTTTCGTATAAAGGGCTAACTGGTCGGTGTTGCTTCGTAATTAGTATTTTTTCTCTCGAATAAATGTAATGGTTCAAATTGTCTGTCGTCATTTTTTTTTTAAAAAATTAATACACTGATGGCGCCACACCTAAACAATTGTGGTTATATTCATGTTAAAAGCCAATCACACCTAGATAAAATGGCTTGAAGCATACTATACTGTTCTAGATAACCCTGCTCTTCGTAATGTCTAAACTCAAATAGAAATTAGTTCTGATGGTCTTGTAAGTTTGAAAATGCTCGAGGAACACGTCTCTGACTATTCGTCATTTCACCGCTGCTCGAAGAGGAAGGATCCAGCCCACTCTCTCTCGTGTGGCCAAATTCACTGCTTGCATAATCGATGCCGTCTAATGCCGTCCTCCTAAACTTCTGTATATCTGTACTGTACGAGCTTTGTTCAAAATCAGAACTGGAAGCGGAGCTGAAGATAAAAGCTCGGCCAGGGTTTATCCCTTCGTCCAAGGAGGCTTCACCTTCAAGTGCTCGTACAATCTGTTTCATGCATACTTGTTAGCTTCTCTTAAGATAATGTACAATCCCAATTATCTGTGATCAGTTTATTCGAGATCTTAGATTTTTTTTTAATCCCCTCCTTCGTTGCTGTTTGTTAGGTGGTCTGGAGTTCCACGAGGAAAACTAATCTTTCAGAAGGTCGTAAAATTGCTTAGGTTGGTCTTGAGTGGATTGCAGGAAAGGTTGGCTAAACAAACCGTGCAAATTCTGTTTCTTTGAAGAAATTACATCATTGGGAAAATTTTGGACTAAAATTTCTTGAAAAATCCTAGCGATTGCTTGGTCAAAGCTTTGAATATTTTCTCAAACAAAAACAGAGATCAACATGATGATTAAAGTATCGTACCTGGCTCATTTTTGGCCGCCTCTTTGCTGAATAACTAACCGATGCACCAGCACATGCTATCATGCTAGCCACCTCGTGGGGATTGTAATTGCCCTCCAAAGCTGGATCAATCAACTCATCGTAGTTTCCGTCTTCTAGCGCCTTTGCACATAAAGGTGTAGCCTGGTAATTGCATAAACCAAAATCTCAACACACGCATTTACTTGTGTTACAGAAGTTCGGTTAAACGAGATTATGCTAAGAGGTGTTTGACTTGTGTTTCAATAAAAACATTTTTGAAAAAGTTTTAAAATATTTTATTTTTTATTTTAAATTAAAAAAAATAGTGTTTTTAGATAATTTTCATGTACTGATATCAAAAATATTTTTTAAAAAATAAAAAATTATTTTAATCATTTTTTTTTATTAAAAAACACTTTTAAAAATAATTATAGTTACATTGTCAAAGTGTCAATAAAAGGGGTACAAAATTGAGGATCCGCACCCATTCCACCAAGCTGTCATCCATGTCCCCAGATACATCCACCGGGAGACGTCCAGTTATTAGTTCCAACAGCATGACACCGAAGGAGAATACATCAGATTTCTCTGTAAGCTTGCCGCTGGAAGCATATTCTGGAGCCAAGTACCTGCATGTATGCATCAATGGTAATAACAGATCAACTTGTGCCTGTCAAACTTGATTCTAATTTGGTGCTGCAGCTGATCATCAACGGAGCTAAAATATCTTACCCAAATGTTCCCATGACACGAGTCGATACATGAGTACAGGTGTCTGAAGATAACTTAGCCAATCCAAAATCTGCCACCTGATGTATATAGTGGTTATTGAACATAATTTATCAGCTGGAACAATTGTATCTAAAAAAATACATGCAATGTTTCCTGAATACCATAGCTTCGAAACTGTAGTCAAGCAGAATATTTGCTGCTTTAATATCTCTGTGGATAATTCGTGGGTGGCCTGCATGCATCGAACAGAGATTACCCTAAGAGACAGAAAGGCAGAAAGATAAAGAGTGAGGCTGATTGAGAAAACTGTTAATTGACTTACAGTCTTCATGCAAATATGCAAGTCCCTTGGCTGATCCCAGGGCAATTTTGAGCCTAGTAGGCCAGTCCATGGTCGGACGACCCTTACCTACAAATTTGACAACGACATCAAATTATCAGGACTAATCAAAGAATGCCAGGAATGAAGGGAATTTATCAAGGAAAATGGAGAATTCTGGATTCTGGGAGCATACCATGAAGGTGAAATGCAAGGGTGGAGTTGGGGACGAACTCATAAACCAACAGCTTTTTTTCTCCCGCAATGCAGTAACCAACGAGGGACACAAGGTGACGATGATGGACACGGCTAATAATTTCAACCTCAGCCTGAAATTCACGATCCCCTTGTCCACTACCAGCTTTGAGACTCTTAACTGCAATTTCCTTTCCATTAGGCAACATCCCTTTATGGACATAACCAAAACCTCCCTGGCCTAGCAGTTTAGCTTGAGAAAATCCCTCAGTTGCTGCTGCTAATTCTTCAAAGCTGAAGCTGCTCTTGGTGAACCCAAGAGCCAATGATGGATGTGGGGGAGGCAATGCCGGACCGTGTGGGCCAGAGTAATTGGAGCTCATTTCACTAGACATAATTGCACCTTGAGATGGTGGTGTTGACCAAGTTCCATGTCCTCCTCCGGGAGGTGGAGGAAGAATTACAACTTGCTCTCCGAGTTTGCTTTCATTGTACCAATTACTAACAGGATGTTGAGGAGGTGCTACGTTGAAATAAGGGCCACCTGTGGCAGAACATTTTCATTAATATTTAATAAGAAGCACACAAACTCAATCTGATAAGTATTCAATAATGCGTGTCAAGCTGAACAGGCATGTGTGTTTGTATGCGTCATATGAAATCAAATGGGTAGGAATATGGCTTGGAATTTTCTTCCATATTCAATTAATTCTAGATCTGGCTTTATTTCAAATTCAAAATGTTATATAAATTATTTTAGGGATTGAATATAACATGAATGTTTCGAATAATCGCCCATAGGTACCACGCATACTCATTATTTAATACACATGAATACGTGCTAGAATTTTTCATGAAACCCTGCTGATTAATGGATAGTTCCAGGTTTAAATTCAGTTGGAATTAGATCACTTGTTATGTGGATGTGAAAGGAAAAAGTTAGGCTCCAGGGGTTAGATGAAAAGGAAAAAACAAATCAAATTAGAAATGGTGGGTAGAGAGTGTGATATATACCTTTGGGTGCAAGAGAGTGATCGTTGTAGTAATCATAATGTCTCTTCTTTTTCTTTCTGCATGCACAGAGAAATACAAGCAGGGCAAGGAGCAATAAAACCCCTACCCCAACTACGACTCCTGCTATAATAGGTACAAGGTTAGTTTCATCTCCGTTGCCTGAAGATGATTGAGGGCTGTTGTTTGAAGATGAATCCCTCGAGGGACCTAGTGGTCGTGGTGGAGGTGGCGAATTGTGAAACTTGGATGATGATGATGAAGGTGGTGGAGGCGACCGGGAACCACCATTATCATTTTTTTTTGGAGGTGGTGGTGGTGACTTATTTCCATCAGAGGAGGAAGGCGGCTGTGGTGAAGAAACCGAATCTTCAGGTGGTGGCGGTGGTGGTGAGGTTTCATCAGAAGGTGGCGGCGGGGGTGAGGTTTCATCAGAAGGTGGTGGCGGTCGTGGTGAGGATGGAGGTTGGGACGCTGCTGGGGGCGGAGATGACTCCATTGGTGGTGGTGGAGAAACTGGAGACTCTTCAAGAGCGGGTGAAGACATTGTGGGAGTTCAATTTCAAATGATAGTATCGTCGAAGCTTCACGGACAAACCCCACCCTCCTCCAATGATTATATAGCCCTGATAATATCTCTAATGAGAAAGACGCATCAAGAAAACGAATGCTCTTTTTGAAGAACAAAATCTAACACCTGGGATGATAGAAGCATTGATTGCAAACTTAGAACAGAATGAATTAATATACAGAGCATGCCCTGTTTATCAAGATTAACAATGCTTGAAAGATCAAGAATGTGGAGGTAACTAATTACTTGCGATGATCATTATTCATAAACTATCAACATGTACCTAATGAATTTACTTGTATTTGATGATTAGTTTTTTGCAAAAATGGAAAAGGAGAAGGTTAGAATACCTGTGGAAGAAGGGTAGGAGAGCTCTCGAGACGGAAAGGTGTGGTTGCATGGCTAGTAGTTTCAAGGAAGAAAGGGAAAACGGTGTACTGTGGTACACAAGATCACCTCCTAGAAAGGAGGAGACTTCTGTCATTTGCCTATATTTTGGTGCCGCGTTTCTTTATACAAAAAGCAGAGCCTAATTTTAGTGGCAGTTTGGTTTTTGTTATTCGGAGGTAATGAAGGGGAAGGAAATTGCATTTCGGAAAAAAAAATGTTTTTTTTTTGTTTCATATAAATTTTTTATTTTATTTTTAGATTATTTTAATTTTAATATGTTGATTTTAAAAATAATAAAATATTATTTTAATATATTTTTAAATAAAAAATTTTATAAAAAACAAACTTATTGGAAAGAAAGCTTACCACTTACCCACCTTTGTGCCCGTTGAGAGGGCTATATGCACCCTACAGATGCCATGTACTGGACACGTTACACGTATAACAACTTTCGTTTTGCCTGAGAATCAGTCGTGACCTGGCAGCTCATAAGTTTGGTTACTTTCTTCCTCCTATTGCCTGTTTCTCTTATCGTTAGAAGTTGCTCGACAAGACAACTTGGCACACGCAGTAAAGGTCCTGGCTGACGTTCCATTATCCACAATGCTCTAGTCCCCCATGCAATCAGAGAGAGAGAGAGAGAGAGAGAGAGAGAGAGAACGTCCCTCGCTTTCCCTGTCAAAATCTATTTTGTCAATGCCATTTCGTTTCGGCGGGCGCTTTAGATTTTAATTGGAAAAAAAAATATCTTTCATTTATTAACTACCATTTAACAGATATGTAAATTCACTTTATTCTATATTTTTAAATCATTTACCAACATCGTTCCATCCAAACAAAATGTTCGAGAAAGATTTTACAAAAACAAAAACTAGTCTTCTAGCGAAGTTTCAATAGCAACTCGCCCCTCCTCTGATTTCTTGAACTTTATCACCATTTTTTATTTATTTTTACACGTGGATAATCATAACTAGAGCGGAAATAGTAAAATACCCTGAACTTTTTGCCATGATTTCCTCAAGTGTGTCGAGATCGATACGGGACGGAATTTTCCAGCCCAAACAACCATTATTAAAAAATTAAAATGACATGGCAAAAACAAGAGAACTGAATTCAGCACAAAGTTTTTTGGCAAAGATTCAATCATTAATCCTTGCAAATTCACAATACTGTGATGACAACTTACGAGCCCCAAAAATTAATGTCCGTATCACGGACAGAAGTTAATTGATACTTGATGGAACACTATACTGAAATGCCACATTATAATTTTCCGGGAGGGAAAAAAAGAAGAAATATTTCTGTTGGATCTGATTTGCATTGTACAGGAATGACATTGCTAGTTTAGAAAGAAGAGAGAAGATCGACTCAGGTCAAATGCACATGCAGTCTCCCTGCAAGCCTAGCTTCCCTTCCATGACTTGCAACTCTTTGTATAGCCAGGTTTTAATTGATTGCAGCAATCTGTCCCTGACGTCATCCGTGAAAAAAAAAATAATAGCCGAGGTAGAATGAAGAACAATCACTGGACTGACAACTCAGCCGCTTGATACAATCTCGTGAATGGTATCACTGACAGCTTTGTCCTCAGATCTAACAGCCAGTTTCATTGCAACATCCCTGGAACCATCGATTCCAAATTGCAACCGCACGAGAACCCTCACATTGCCTAGGAAAACACCAGATAGTAGACAAGTGTGTGACCTTGAATTGGTAGCAACAACCTCTGTTCCCTGAACACCACAGAAGACAAGACAATAAATAAGAACATTAGGTAACAGAGATCAGAGGGATGTATTTCAAACTAGACTTCAAATATCAAATAATGATATCATACTTTAAAAAATCCAAAAAGGACCACTAAATGATAAAAATAATTCAAATTGAAGGTCTCATTAGCATTATGCAGTTAATGCGGTCCTATGCAGCTCAAACATTGAAATTCTTGACATCAAGGGATAACAGCAGTCTTATCTTGCATATTTATGAAATGATATCAGAATACCAGCATTCAGTGTGACTGACTTGAGAGAGATGATCAGCGATTTTCAAGAATAGGATAAATTTATGAAATTATATCAGAATACCAGCATTCACACTCCAATAGAAAGGAGGAACTTTCACCTCTCCAGCCATGGCCCAATTTCTTAATTCGACCTAAGAAATCAAGTGGTTCCGGTGCATTCTCATTTTTTAGATAGTTATATTTTTAGTACTTGACTTCATTGTGTCATCAAATAATGATTAACTAACCTCACAAGGCTGCATGCCAAGAAGGTTGATGACAGCACTAACAGCTTCAGCCAAGTTCTCCCTTGGGCCCAGGCCATATTCATCCACGTGCTCAAAATCATCTCCCATGCTTTCCCAAGCATTCCTGAAATTGGAGACTCCGAACTTCATCATGTAATCTGCTGCAACAACCTCAAGGTCCTCCAATTGGTATTCATCTTCAACGCCATCCTCCTCTGCCTCACCAGTAGTCGGATCAACCTAGTAGAAAACACCCAATACAGAGTTCAAAAATTATACCAAGAACTATATAGTTGTAGTGAACTGCAACATATTCCACCATACATTTTCAAATATCTAAATGAAATTTACTTCGTTTTCTGTGAGAGCAAACAAATCAAGGCAGTTTAATACATCAATATAGCAAATTAACGAAGTTAAATTCCATAAAGGTTTCATGCACATTAACTTAGAAAAAGCAAATGCATGCATTGTCATGAGAATAAAGCAGGGAAATGTACCTCTTTAACAATGAACCTCAATGTGTTTGAAAACTTGCCTACAGCAGTGATTCCCTCAGGCTTCTCGAATGCCACAAAGGTTTGTCCAGGTGTATCATAAGGAAGAGATTGTAAAGGCTTGGATAATACTTCTGCAAAGTCATCTGCTTCTGACAGATCCACAATAACAGAGACCTAGAGTAGACGGAACAATTTGATAAGATAGAATCAAGTGGACAGAAAAGTAAACACAGCTCTCCAATCATGCCATTACATTTTCCAGTAATTGCTCTGGAATCGTGTTGGTGCAGTTGTACTGGAACACAACATGCCTATCAAATATGTGCTTAATAACATTAACTGCATATTCTGTTTCTGCTTCTGTAAGCTCCACAGGCGCTGAGGACTGTAGAAAGAAGAAGGTGAAAAAATGAAAGCTCAAATTTAATCATTCACAACGCAGCAATTCAAAAACATGGTGTACAATGTGGCAATAAAGACTTTTGATAGAGAACCTTGAAAAGCTTCCCAAAACCCAAAAACTCTGGAATAGAGGAAAGAAGCCTTTCATAAGCATCAAAGGTAGATGGAGGACCAGCCAGAGGAGCACCAAGACCAATTGGCTTTTTGCCTGGGGCTTTCTTCTCAGCAAGTGGCTGAGACTTGACTTCTTTTGGAACAGAATCAATATCAAATGGCTCTTCAGAAGGCTCCTGCATCAACAGAAAACACATGAGATGATTACAATGGTAATGCAAAACAGGTAAGATAGAAGAAAAAACTCACATAATTTTTCAAACTTCTCTCCAGATTCACTAGAGGGATATCCAGGGCTCCAAAAAGAAGAGTCTTTGTTTCTTTATCAGTTTCAACCACTTCACCATCACCCCCAAGTGTGTTGAGATAAAGTGTTGTTCTATCACGAACCTGCAGAAAAGGAAACAGAGATACTTCAAAACAATAATATGTAAAAAAAAAAAAACACAAGTTTTTGAAGAGGTGAGATTGGACATAATTAAACAAACAGTTCTCTTTCAATAGGAGGCTCATGCATGCGCACACAAACATATTCAAAGACTTGAAGACCCCAAGAGATGTGTATGATGCTACAAAAAGTAATGTGTCAATTAATATAAACTTTGCAAAGTGGACTATTCCAAAGCAGTTCACCTCATCATCACTGTCAAAAACACAGCGCCTCAACAGGACAAAAATTTGTGGCTGCAACACAGCAACAGAAAATTAACCACCTCATGTATGTAAGCAGTCTGTCAACAACAAAAGTAGTCATAGCAGATATCACAGGACACAATTATGCACAGATCATGTCCACAGTACCTTCAGTGCATCAACCATGGCACCAAATTTTGCCAAAGTGCTCACAGCAGCAGCCCGTACAGTGGCATTCTCAAGATGCACACGGTTGTAGATATAGCGTATATATTTGCTGGGATCTGTGGTCTTTGGGCCTTCATTCCCCAGAAAATGGAGTATCTAATAAGGCAAATGAAATAGAAAATAACACAGTTATAAGGGGAAAAAAGCATAACAACATCAATAAAAGCAGCAATCTTAAAATTGATGATAAATATACCTGTGTGGATAGATAAGTAAATTCACAATCTTCAATAAATTCACACAACTGAAGTAAACCACTTTCCTTTGCTTCAGGGATATCTCTGATAAGGATCACAATTGAATCAACAATAGCCTTTTTGTAATCAAATCCTCCTTCCTCCCTGAGAATGTTGCTTAAGAAGTTCATCCTGAAAGTAAAAGCTGAGAACATTAGCATGAGCTATGAAACAAGGGATTATATAGAGTGATATGTCCATGAAAACATATAATTTCAAACAATAAGGTCTCAGAAATATTGCTTACAATGATCTATACTTCAAGGGAAACTTCAAACACAGTGACCTTATGGCTTCCACGACAACAATTTTGAATTCATCAGCTATATCTGACATGAAATTTGTTATCTGCTTCATCAAGCGATCCACACTTGATTCATTTCCTGTCTTAAGTAGAGTGGTGATTGCAAGGGTGGCAATGCTTCTGTTCTGGTCAGAAATTAAGCTCTCCATATCAATGTTGCAGTTTGTGACAGCCATGGGATGAGTCATGGCCACCTGCAAAATATTCAAACCATGGTCAGCATATATGATTTGAAAATTTCCAATTCAGGTAATCAAAATCAATGAAAATTGAGCAGTTTGATATTTCACACTGCTCTTGTGAACAAAACACAGGCACTTTCACCGGGTCAAAGCACACAAGTTCCAACCCCATCACCAATTCTGATTCCCAGGCATTCTGGAAAACTACAAGATCAATACAACCCACTCCCTTGGACAAGTGATAACCTTACTATATACATCACAAGCATCTGAACATTCAACCATAAAAACAGCCAGTCATAGCTTAAAGTAAAATCATAACCTTGTTCAAAGCACGGACAGCTGCAAATCTCAGCACAGGCTTGGAGGAACTCAAGAAGAGCTGGAGAGCAGTAATTGCTGGAGTCAATTCCCAGTTTGTCACACTGCTGAGCTCTGTAATTGCTCTGGCAGCCTCAAATACCACCATTTCTGCCTTATGGCGCAGACTACTCTCCAGAAAATCATAGAAAGGACGGTCCCCTGTTTGTGTGTTAGCTGACTCACGAATAACCTGCAAAGAGTAATAAAGCCATCATTGTAGCTCCCATTAAATAAGTAACAAGTATCAAAATATGTCTGACTAGAATAGACTTACCTGACTAGCATAACGTATTAAGAGGCACTGAGCCAGTGGTGAGCGAACAGCTCCCTTAGTCAAGCTAGTAACTAGCTTGCTAACAGCAAGTCGATCATTCTGCCGTATCTGCAAGTTTGGAAACCACAAGGATTCTTTATGTCATTGATATGTTTAATTCTACATGGGACCTCTGTAGCAGTTATTTTTCCAAGAAAGCAATGAGGCAAGGCAAATTAAACAAGTTTAAAACCAACCATTAAATTTATTTCCTGGGTCTCAACTGTTAAGTGAAATACAAATTCAGACACTAGTAACATCAAGGCTGTAATGCTATGACTTCATGAAGAGCAGCACTTCAATTCTTTTAAATATAAAATTGACAGACTTTCAATGCCACATCATTATATCTTCACTTAAACTTCTTCTACTAAAACAACCATAGTTGTAACTTGATTTAAATCTCATAGGAGGTTTCAAATTGAGAAGAAGAAGAAATCCATTAATGCTGATCAGATTGGAAAATATATGTACCTGTTGGAGCAAAGCAAGTGCATGAAATTGTACAAGGGCAGCCCTTGACTGTACAGCTTCCTGAACCTCATTACTCCACCTTTTGACAATCTCTGGGTTTGTCTGAAAAATCATTAACAAATATATTAGAAATTTTGGAGAGGAAATTGGAAAAGAAAACAATTTGCTAATAGGGAAATTAACCAGTACCTGAAGTAAATGAATCCCACTGACCAAAGCTGCACTGGCAACCACTGGATTCTTGTCAACTATTGCTTGTTTCAGATATCGCTCAATCTGGGTAAGTAGGGTTCCGTCTGTTATCTGACAAAGCACACGAATGGCATTTGCTCGGTACATATCAGTCTTGCTATTCATGTCCTTCATTAGGGAGCTTGTGACAATAATAACCTATTGTTGAAAAAGAACATAATTGGTCAGTGGTCAATACTTTGTACATCTACAAAAAAAGATAGGACTTGAAAACAAAGTTAAAGAATAGCATATAACCTCATCTGATGATGGCGATAATTCCTTTATAATCAAATAAACCATTCTCCTCAAACCTAAATCTTTGGACTGGAAAAGCTTTGTCACGGAAAAGAAAACTTCTGTGGCTTCATTCTACATATATATTGAAAGAAAAATTAAGACATTTTTCTATGTTTGAAGCTTTAATATAGGAATTACAAAAGCAAGTTCATCCAAACAGGGTCAATTACACCACAACAACTCTTTAAGAAAACCAAAGGATTTTACAATTACTAAAATAATTAAGATTTAAGCTCTCTAGCAGAAACATTAATACCTTAGAGAAGGAATCTCCTTGGTTCAGTAGATAAAGAAGCTTTGTGATAACCTGTAATGAAACAAACACACCAAACCCCGGAAACAAATGAACTCCTGTTATCATCTAAAATACAAGCTACACCAAAAGAATGAGGCAACAGAAAACAAAAACCTGAGAGCATCTTCTCGGATCAAGTTGAGGATCATTAAAAACTCTAGCTTCCTGTAGAACAGCTCCCTTCTCAATCCCCAAAAATGGAGAGTACTCTGCTGTAAAAGTAAACATTACATGGTTTAAATCTTAAAAGCCAGCCAAAGTTACACTCAATAAAAAAGTAATCCTCAAAGAATCTATGATTCTGAAGGAAAGTGGCTAATTAACACGGAATTACACGAAATGGATCAGTAATTCAAAAGGTCACATCATGTCGCATTAGAGCAAGTGATTTTAATCGGATTTAAATCGAATCAGCAATCTACATTGTAATTTAGGGCTCAAAAACACCATAGATAAAATACAGATCAGATCAAGAAAATCAAATTTCACAATCTCGGATCCGATTCTTAAACAAACAATACTTAACTAAATGCAATAAAAATTATCCAGAATGGAACCGATCCAGAACCTAGTGATTGATCTGATTCTATCACCGAGTATTTGGAAATTAATCCCTAAATTGAATCAAGAAAACCTATATCGAACAAATAAAACGGTAAAAGAAACGGTGTCAAGTCGTGCAAAAATGTAACTAATTATCGAGAATCAAGAGAAACGGAATTACCTTCATCGTCGTGATCATCGTCTTTTTTCACGAGAGGTTGTGCCATCGCCATTTACGTTAATAAAATGCAGATTCTGTGATTTATCGCTTGATTCTCTTCTCGCTATGAAGGCACAAGTGAAGTTTTAGAAGCAGAGCTGTCTCTCGCTCTCTGTAATCTGTAATGTTTTCTGTCTTGTGTGTCGTGTTCCGAAGAGGAGAGGGTTGAATCTGATGACAGCGAATGATGTGGAGTCCGTTGGGAGTGATCAACAAATGAAAGAAAGCCACGTTTATCTGGAATTGTGCTTCCCCTTTTCTAACCTCGGGATTTTAGGTTGATTAAAAAAAAATGATGTTTTAATTGTTTTTTAATGTAATATTTTAAAAAATATATATTATTTAATATATTTTTAAATTAAAAAATTAAAAATAATTATTATCCTGATATAAACACCCTATGTCACTCTTAGTTTCTTGGCTACAAGATTAATAATAGTTAAGAGTCTTCAAGATATATATTGTAATGTCAAAAAAAATTGAGATCTGTGTTATAGTAGTCCTCAAATTCAAGTTAAGATATACACATTTTATAATAATTTAGATCAGTCAAGATTTTATTCACTTACTTGAATCTATAAAATATATTTTCCAAGAGGTGGAGTTTGATATTATTTATCATTGTGAATTTGTAATGCAATTTTACTTTTTAAAATTTTTATTTTTTTTCAAATTATTTTTCTATTATATGTTAATAACAAAAATAAAATAAATATTATTTTTATATATTTACAATTAAAAAATATTTTTAAAAAAATATCTATCATACTTTCAAATAATTATAACTTGGAAAGAAGGCCAGCAGGGAGCTTCTTAAGAAATTTGAGAGTTAAAGTATATGATATGAATTGGTTTTTTCATTGAGCTGCTTAAGTTGTAATAATTTAATTTAAGACTAAAATTGATTTAATCCTATATAGAAAAAACATTATTATATTAATCCAATAATCTAGTGTGTGTTTTTCAAATCTATATATATATATATACAAGGTTGGATGCTCATAAAAGCATGAAAATAGATTATCTTGTTCAAGGAGTAATTAATGTTATTTTATTAATTATTTTTTAATTTATTTTGAATAAATAAATAAATTCAAGTATGAAAAGGAAATTATTTATTATTATTTTCAATAAGTCATGTATTATTCTCCTCCCGTTACATGTATTTTTTATTATGTTATTGAAAACTACAAAATATGATAACTCTATTTACGACTAGTTAATTCTATAAACAACTCAATTTTCATTGTGCAAAGAGCCCAGATGGACTATAGAAAATAGCGCCTCGTGCAAAATATGTGCACTGTCATTCGAAACTCTAACACGCGCCCTCGTGTAATGTAGATCTTATGAACGAATTTTAGGCCATGTTTAGCATTTTACTTGTTGTGGATATTGAGATTGAGGTTTAAAAAAATATTTTTATAAAAAATATTTTTAATTGTGATTTATAATTAAAAATGAAATATTTGGTTAAAATTATGGTTGAGTTTGATGTTTAATAAAAAATAATTTCGTATATTTAGTTACCATACTTTTTATATTAATGTCAACTTGTTAAGTTACTTTAAAGAACATGTGCGCGTGCATGTATAATGTGTTTTAAATATTGTATATTTAATAATTATAATAATAAAATATAATTAATAATTCAAGTAAATTAAATACTTGTTTTTATTCTCTCATCAAACTACTTGCAATTTCATCGCAAACTGGATTAATACGTGAAGGCCTCTATGAACCCCTGCTGTTTGATTGAGAAATAATATCAGGTAAAATATCACCAGGAACAATATATGTGATCCACGGTGAGTTTTAGGATCTCTATCTACATGTTGTAGAGATATAATTCAAAGGTCATTCAGTTGCGGGGTTCTAATCCATAATCAATCAAAAAGTAAGATGTTTGTAGAGTGAAATAAAATCACGCGTCTTATACTTTTGTCAAAGTTGATCTCTACCTATATATTTTTTTATTTTTTAAAATATAATTTTTATATTTTTTTTAAAAAATATTGGATTGGGCCTAACTCAACTAAATAGGTTAGCCCGACCAAGTGGGGCTAAAAAACTCGACTATAATGGACTTGGGCTTCGCAGAGAGTAGGCCCTAGCCCAAAAAATTAAAAAAGCGAAACCATGTGTTGCACTATTCACGTAACACGTGAACACTTGCAGGATGGTCAGTTGACGCTGACGCGAGGCTCTCCTGTCGATGCGTCAGGCAGAGGAAGCTGAGATGGTTTTCTCATAGTGGTGACGTCGAAAATAGTGATCCGTGATGGATGAAAGAAGTGTTGAAAGGTCGGTGGTGCTATTGTTTGATATTGGAGTTGTGGGGGAAGACTAGACCAGTGTAGATGTTGTCAATGAAGAAAAGAGGTTGTTGATGTCAAAGGAGGAGCTATTGATACTTGTCGGTGACTGCTGCTGCTATTGAAGAGGAGAAAGAGATGTATTCATAGCTTTTTTTAGAGAGAAAATTGTGATAGAGAGAGAAGTTGTTGATGGTCCTACCGACATCAAGGATAACAAGGTAATCAGTAGTTACGCTATAATTTTTTTTTATTGTGTCATCGTTTTTTTCCTCTTTGTTTTTTTTTTTTTTGCCAAAATCATTTGTTCTCCCTCATTAGACTACACAAATGATGTGAATACATGAAGGTAGTGTGTTTGTTTTGAGCGAAAAGCAATGATGCTTTTTGAAAATTAAGGTTTAAACTTTAGTTTTGCCAGTACTATAGTTTTAAAAATTATAATATTTTTGAATATCAAATTATTTGACTCTGCGACCAGCCTCAACTCCATAAATCATCGCAAAGCTAAACACCTCCTTCTTAAGCATCAAGAATTGTATTCGGGCAGCATACAAATAAGCATGCAACCACTGGAGGGCTGCTCGTTGTAGTTCTAGTTCATATTATTTTTTATTTTAAAATTTTATTTTTATATCATATAATTTAAAAAATATTTTTTTTATAAATTTATATTTGAATAACACTTCCAAACCAGATCGAGATTAATAATGTTGATTGAGATTATCTAGTGTATAATCAGTATTTGATATTATGAAAATAATTATTTTTAAAATTGTTTTTTATTAAAAGTGTATCAAAAGTATTTTTTAACTTAATTTTTTTAATATTTTAACATATAACAATTTTAAAAAAATGTATATAAAGATAATTTAAAATATTCAAATTTTCGTGGCTTACCCGTTTGTTTGCTGGAAAGTGGTTTCTTTTTGGAAAGTGAATTCCGGGAAAAGTGAATTCCTGAAAAGTGAATTCCGATGTTTGACAGTGTCATGGAAAATGAATTGGAAAATAATTTATTAATAAATTATTTTTTTTCAAGTTTATTAAAATAATGAGGAACAAATCTTACAAATTAAAAAGTTGAATGAGAATGAAATTGAAAAAAAATATAATTTCATAAATTATCTCAAATAAAATAAATAATAATCAAAATAATAGAGATCAAATCTAAAAATTTTAAAAAAATGAAAGGTGAATAAATTAAAATAATAATAATTAACATTTCATAAATTATTTCAAATAAAATAAGTAACAATAAAAGAAATGAGGACCAAATTTAATAGATAAAAAATTTCAATAAAAAAAATGATAAGAAAAAAGCAAATAGCAATTATAAAAATAAGGACCAAAATTAATATAAAAATTAAATTTTAAGAGATGGAATTGAAAAATAAATATTCAAAACAAGTTATATATAGCAATCAAAAGTTTGAGGATTAAATTTGATATAATCAGTAAATAATGACATTTCTAAATTTTTCACAACTTCCGGAAAGTGTTTTACGCCTAAATTTTTTGGAAAATACTTTCCTGAAAACCAAGCCAAATTTTTCTTTGACTAGAAAATGTTTTTCATTGATTAATTTTTTAGAAACAAACAAACACATGAAAATTTGAAAAGTGATTTCTGGAGAGGGAATTCCAGATACAATCACAGCCTAAAAGCAGTAAAACCAAACGGTCCTTGGAATCAGTGGCACCAGCTACATTCGGTATTTAGCTCTCCAGCAGTTTTTAACACGAAAAACTTACTGAATCCATTACGAGAACTCCGAGGATAAACATGAATGGTTGCGAAATAAAATAAAATTCAATTTATATTATTATTTACCATCTTCCTAGAGCTCGAATCTCTCCTTAATTTGTAATTAAAAATTGTTCCAGTCATTTATTCACTGCTGGGAGAGGAAGGGTCGAGCCCATATCGCTTGTCTAGCTGGATTTCCTGCTTGCATATTCATTCTCGTGGCTACCTTAACTTACTTGGATCTGTGCCATATAAGCTGTGGTCGGAATAAGAATTGCCAGCATTCTGGCCTTCGCGTGCTTGTAAAATCTGTCTCAAACTTCCTTGCTTCTCTGGCCTTCCCCCGATTGTTTTATGGGAGGCAAATTGAACTCTGTGGTGCTACAACGGTACTGCAAAATTAACAAGTTAAAAATTCCCAATCCCCTCTTAAATTATATATGCTATAGGACAAAATAGCAGATGTTTTTGTCTCAGTTACTGTTAAAAAAATATTTTTTTTCAAAAATATATTAAATTATTTTTTTATATTTTAAAAAAACAATATTTGACATTGGTAAATGAAAATAACCTAAAGACACTAAAATATTTAATTTAAAGTAAAAATAAAAAAAATCTTTTTTTAAATACTTTTAAAACATGAACATTTTTTTAAAAAATATTTTTAAAATACAATAACAATCATTACTTTAAAAAATTGTTTTCGGCTTAAATGGTTTAAGTGCTTCATTCCGTATACATTTAACCAGCTGGGCCTACTCTTTAGAGGAGGCCTGGGATTCGACCCCTGTTCTTGTAAGGAGATACTCATTTGACCAGCATTTTATCTCTTCTGGCCTGGCTCGGTACGAACGGGATTAATCTGGGCCCAGGACCACCCCATGATTTAAACCAAAAAAATTAGTTGGGCCTCCCAGAGAAAACATGATCGTATCTTGCCGTGCGTGCACCTTGATTTTGAAATAAAATTTTCTTCGATGGGAAATAGAGGGTCATTAGCAAGATCGCGCCGCCTAATCAAGAGACGTTAGATATTATATTTGAGGTTATTTTTTAAAATATATTTTTTTTAATAAAAAATCAAAATGTTTTTTTTTTAAATATTTTTAATATCAAAATAAAAATAAAATGATATTTTAAAAAAAAAAATTAAAATGCTGTGAGAGATAAATACTATGTAAAGTGAAGTTAATGTTACATAATAATAAAAAAATATAGCTGAGAATATTCTTTTGTATGATACTACAATACTAGTTAATTAATAAAATCAAATATAAAACAGTAGTTAAAATTTTATTTTAGATGATTAATGACAGATAATATTATTTTCAATTCTCTTTGAAGAATGCAAGGATAAATAATTTGAATTTTCAGGAGTTTATTCTCTCTTTATCTATAATTTATTTTAATAATTTTTAATTCAAATAAATTATACACGTCAATGCATGTCATTTGAAGCTCTGTGAGTTGTTCCAAACAAAACCAGTGAGAAAAAAATTACTGCGGGGACGAGTCTCCTGCGCATCATCATGATCACGTGGTTCTCGTAGCAATTCTTTTGACTTTTTTGACTTTTTAAATATTACTGCAAGTTGAGGAATCCTGGACTTCTGAGAATATTCCCAGAACTTAGTTAAATCATCATTACATCTCCCACCCCAACTATATTAATCGTTTATAGAGTTATTTTCCAGCATATCACTCTGAATTATTCTTATCCGCATGTTTTTAGAACTCAACAGGAAGTGTTTTCACTTCCATCCTCTAGCAAGCCCGGGTTAGGTCTTTGCTAGTTATTTTTGGATTTTGTTCATCTTAAAATAAATTTCTTATTTGCATAATTAATTAATATTATTTTATGCATAATAAAATTACTCCATGTTTTAAAAGAGACTTTACATTTTTGCTGTATCTTTTAAAAGGATCTCCACAACTTAAATTCTTTATAACTTGTGTTCTTATAAAGATAAAATTAAATGAGAATAAGTTTTAAAAATCTTAAATTAAATGAGAATAAGTTTTAAATATCTTAAATTAAATGAGAATAAGTTTTAAAAATCTTGTTGCAGCAACTCACCATGTATTTGTATCAGGATAAAATCATTACAATTCCTTGTAATATAATATAACCTCCTATTGTCACACCATTAAATAAAAATTTCACCAGCATATGGCTATTTTATTACTAAATTAGATGTGTTTGGAGTTTTTAAATAATACCAGTATTGTATTTCAAAAATATTTTTGAAAAAAAATAATTTTTTTTATGTTTATGATAATTTTGATGTATTGATATTAAAAATAATATTTAAAAATAAAAATATATATTATTTTAATATATTTTTATTTATATAAATATATTCACAATAAATATAGATTGAAATCTAATCTAAAATACAAAAATACATTAAAAAACAATCAAAACTGTCAAGACACACTTGGAACAATCTTAGAATACAAAAGATAAATGAAGCTAATTCTCCAATGAGATAACAACGGCAGTCAACTCGAAACACAGCACGTCACCGAACTCGAAGTGACAAGACTGCCAATCCAGAACTTTCTCGGAAACAAGATAGATAGATAAAAAAAAAAAAAAAAGATCCAACAAATTACAGGTCACGACCAGCTTTCATTAACCAAGCTGGCTCTAATAAACTAGAAAAGTCCGACCATATCAGAGCAGGACTTGAAAAAGAAACGAAAGAGATCAAAAAACGAAAAAGAAAAAAAAGAGCGACTCCTTTCTCCTCCTCCTTGGGAGTAATTAGCAGAGAGAAGATCTGCTCAGTCTAAACACACCAGAAAAAGAAAAGAGAAGAAATCTTCAATCTCTTTCCTTCTCTCCTAGTTTTCGGAAACCAAACTGGGATCAATCGATTATAACAAAAATGCCTTCCCGTAGAAGAACTCTCTTGAAGGTCATCATCCTCGGCGACAGCGGGTCAGTCACCTTACCTTAGTCACCCACACCTCGCTATATTGCTTGTTCGATTTTGAATTCTAGGGGTTTTCTTAGGCGGATCTTTCGAGATCCTAAATTTCTTCCTGGCTAGTCGATTTGTTTATCTATCTGGCTGAATTATACGTTTTTCTAATATCCAGATTTTTTCAATTTCTAAGGCTTTGATATATATCTTGAACTTAGATTAACCTTGAATGCCTTTGCCGATGTATGTTTGCACTGAATGATTTCAATGAAGTAATGGAATTTGTTCGCGATGTGCAGGGTAGGAAAGACCTCTTTGATGAATCAGTATCCTTTCGACCTGACTGATATCTCACCAGTAATATTTTTTAGTAAATAAAAAATATCTGTATTTCAGTGCTATACTGCGAGTGGTATACTGTTTTGGTGTTGTTTTTCTTGACGTTATGCTTTTAGATATGTAAACAGGAAGTTTAGCAACCAATACAAGGCGACAATTGGAGCTGATTTCTTGACTAAGGAAGTTCAGTTTGAAGATAGGCTCTTCACTTTACAGGTTGGTAGTGCTAGTAGCCTAAGCGCCTTGTTATTCATTGATTTGACTTCAATTTTAGTAACGTAGTAAACTGTGCATACGTTTGGGAGTTCATAGATGCTCTTTGACGTGATTACTAGTCTACTGTTAATTGATTGCAAGTTGTAGAGGATTCGCTGCGAATCTATCTACTTGGTGAGTTCCCTAAAAGAAATGTAGTTATGTAATATATGAATGCTGAATTGAAAGAATTTGACTGAAATTGCAAAATTCTGTTCATGTCATTACTGTGTGTAGAATTAGAATGGATGTATGGCCCGCTTTGTTACTTTGTAAGAACAAAATGAAAATGATTTGCATTGAATAGAAGTGTCCATATTATCCTTAATAGAATACTTGTAAAAGAAAATCAGTAAGTAGTTTCCTTGGAACTTATTGCGTCTTCGCAAAAGCTCACATGGATTTTGATGTCAATATTTTTTCACACTATCCAATTGTATCAACCGGCCAAAAATGAACTTGAGTTTTTGCATTTCTTCCCATTAATTGGATTGCAGACGAGGTCTAAGTCGGTCACTGTTCCTGCCACTTTGTGGGAGAAGCTTCCCACATTGAGTGTAGCGTGCCTTTTGTGTTTTATGGTGTTAAGCTGGCAATCTACCGGTGCCGATACTTGATTATTCCTGTGCAACTCAATTCTATGTGCTATCGCAGAAACAAAAAAATATTTGGCTTACCAACCATGCCATTGGATTCTTAGTCAACCTTCCCTCGTTTCTCAAGCCCTTGAGTATTTTGTTGGATTGCAGCATTCAAACATTTAGCAAATCCTTTTATTTTGGCAGATCTGGGATACTGCTGGGCAGGAAAGATTCCAAAGCCTTGGTGTTGCTTTCTATCGTGGCGCTGATTGTTGTGTTCTTGTATATGATGTCAATTCGATGAAATCTTTTGATAACCTTAATAATTGGAGGGAAGAATTCCTCATTCAGGTATTTCTTTAACTATTTTCATTCTTGCAGAAGTGCATATCTATCAAAATCTGTGGTGTTATTTTGAAGTTGATTTATGATATGATAATTTGAGAATTTTTTGCAGGCAAGCCCTTCAGACCCGGAGAATTTCCCATTTGTTGTTCTTGGAAACAAGGTCGATGTGGATGGTGGAAATAGCAGAGTGGTATGTATCTTGAATGTGACACAACTCTCCCTTCTCTATCTATTCCTTTCTGAGTAGAAAAAGAACCGCTTCTTGTGAATTCCAGGTTTCAGAGAAAAAGGCACGGGCATGGTGTGCCTCAAAAGGGAATATCCCCTACTTTGAAACCTCTGCCAAGGAAGGCATTAATGTCGAGGAAGCTTTCCAATGCATAGCAAAGAATGCCCTGAAGAGTGGGGAAGAGGAAGAGATGTAAGTCAGAAAAATAAGCATATATCTATTTTCACAACTCGCCTTTATATCTGATTTAAGTGAATACGGTGACTAGTCTGATAAATTTCTCACATAAGAATCTGAGTTTGCCATTAAACCACAATACTTATTTAGGAATGCAACTGGCTAGTAAGAGTGCTGAATATCTGATCCGAAGATCTTTTTTAAAGTAATTAATTTGGACTTGTTAACAGCTACTTCACATTTTTTTTTTAAAAAATCTGTTCTATTTTATTCATTTTTCTAAAACATTGAATAGTTTTTTATATCTTTTTTAACAACGCTAACGGATACTAATGGCACTCCCTTTGTTTTTGTGTTTGTGTGGCGTGAAGATATTTGCCAGATACAATTGATGTTGGAACCAGCAGTCAACCCAGGTCAACTGGATGCGAGTGCTAAACTATAGCCTGATTCTTCGGCATCAATAAATCATCTTTAATAGTGCTACAAACAATTTGGGCTGTTTCTAGCCCTTCAAATCGTTGTGTACGAGGCCAGACTGTAAATTAAGCGTCTGGGGAGTGACCCGTAGCGCTGCTGGATATGGTGCCTTTTGTGTAAAAACTGCTTGATTTGTCATGCTGTGTTTGAATTTTTTTCTAGGCGCTACGCCATTTGTTCCTGTTCTTGTTAACGTAATGCTATTGCCTTTTTCTCTTTCAATCAAGAAATTTGTTTGAGAATTTCAAATATTAAATTCATCCACAAAACCACTGCTAGGCTCTCCTATCAAATGAAACTGCTGTACTGCACCGCCATTGTCCGTGGCAGTGTTTTGTTACGAATATTTCCATGACGCAGTGCTTGGATAAGTTAGGCGCAGGTATTCATCCTTGCGCCTGCGAAAGTAGACGGTATCCCATGAGCTACTTTGATAGACATTACAAATTTACAGAGCAACTTGGAGGCGAAGACTTGTAGACCATATTGAACAGAAGTCCATATCACGTTAAAGCATCTGCATCAATTCGTGAATCCAAATATCCTTTATCATACACCTGACTGGCTGCATTTCGGAGCAGTAAGAGGTCATACAGACCAATACAAACTATTAATAACACTAGTTATCCATGTCTAACATTTAAAAGATTAGATTGCAATCATCAGCAAAATTTCAAGGTACACGTTAGTTTGCTTTCCATTCTCACATAATTCTGAGTTGAATGGGTGCAATGATCTTGCAATACTGTTGAGTTGCTGGTAAAGCTCCATCCCCGCATTTTTTTTTAATACACTGACAATAGTGGCTTCAAACGAGTAGATTGTAAAAGACACCAGCCCTTCTTTTTTTTTTTTCCGTTTCAGGAGACTGCCGGGTGCAACATATCATCTAATAGACACATGCTCGTCGCACAATAATGATCCTGCAGCAGGAGATAAAAGGCGCCCTCAGGACCTACAAAAAATGAACTGTATAACAGATGGAAAAGAGTATTAGAGCTTAGTCACATCTCTACACCGTTTAGATGCAGAAGATACACAAGTATGAAAGATTGTGGGCAGACAGCAGCTTGTCTGTGGAGGGAAATAAGAGCAAATATAAAAGGCATCAGATCTGCTTATCCACAAGTTATTTATTTTTTGATGACTTGGGACATGCAAGTAAAACAAGATTCATGTTATACAGCCAAAAGATGGAATTGTGACAGGATATCAAATGCATTATATTGGGTCCATAATAACAGAAAAGGGCACTCACTTGGTAAAACTAGACATAATTGACCGGTGTATAAAAATCAATGCAGCTCTATTCACAAGCATTCCAAGGAACAACTACTTTGTCCCAAATGAAGAAAGTTTGTCCTGACCAGAAGACCGAATTGAATTTCCTGCTGTAGTTGTTGTGGACACTAAAGTGCCAGGAGTGGGAGCCAAAGCACCCATTGGTCTTGTTATCGGTGGCCTTTGGGCAGTCATGCCCATAGGAGGCCTCGGAAATGCATTTGCAAAGTTCATTGCAATTCTGTTGGCAGGTAATGATGGTGGGACTGCTCTAGATGAAGGTGGTAAACCAAGTCGGGATGCAATTATCTGAGCTCGTTCTTGGTAGAGCCTCTGCCTTGACCTGTCCAGCTGCTCCCTCACCCTCATTATTACACTATCCATTTCATTAAAGAAAGATAGCTTCGTTTCCAACTTATGTAACTGCAACATGTGGAGCCATCCACAAGGTCATACTTCTATAGACAATCATAGATAGCATAGAATGCTTACTGGGCTGTAAAGATACCTGCTTCTCTATCAATGAGGCAGCAAGTTGTCGGATTTGGTCCTCTTCCTGGTTTGCGAGAAGTTTTGCCTTCACAGCTGCTGCTGAGAGAGCTGAAACAGCAGCACGCTTTATTTTATCAATTTTATTGTCATCTTTAATCGCTTCACTGTCAGGCTTCTCTTTCTTACTGTCTCTGGGACCCTCATCTGCAAAGAACAGACAAATTATGAAGATACAATCATAAGAGGAAAGATCTCCCTGCCAAAATATCAAATTAACCATTGCAAAACAGAAGCACCATGGTGTCAAAAATTCTCCCACCAAATTTCAATTAGACCTCCAATTCTCAATTCAAGTGCACATGATGCAAAAGAATACTATACAAGTGTTGGCACGCACCCAGATTAATTTGCAAAATTCATGAATTCATCCAAAAAAAGCTCCGAGAAGACATTATGTGGTTAGACTGTTCTTATTTCTCTCCCTTTTTAACCACAACCACTGTGACAACTTTCTCAGAACATAAAATGCCCATTGAACTTCATACCACATTTATTTTTAACTAATCCAAGATCCCTCTTGAACATACACACACACAAATTTGAAGCAGACATGCACGCACGGAGATAGATAGAAAGAGGACCTGAAGTGGCTCCGCTTCCAACCTTCAGATCCTGAGGCTTCACTTCTGAAGGCTGTGAAGATAACATGTCTATATCTGCTGTTGACTCTGTAGGCTGAGAGTGGTCTCCTACTACATTTGATTTTGCTGGTTGCTGTGACCCATCCTTGTCCGCAGGCAGAGAATCTGAAATAACATCTACATCCTTTGATGCATCACCAACTTGCGAGGGTTTGTCAATTGAAATTGATGCAACTGATTGGGAAGGCTCATTCTTTTCAGAAGACTTCAAATCAGACACCATATTCACATCCTTAGCCACTTCTGTAAGCTGAGAATGCTCTTTGGCTGAAGATACTTCCAATGTTTCCTTCATGGAACTTGGTGGACACACTGAATTGGGCGGTATCTCATCCGATTCCTTAACAATACTAGGTGTATGGTCCTTCAGTAACTCTGAATTGCTAGATTCCTTTGATCTATCAGGCTCAACTTCCTCATGAGGTACAGCTGTCTCTGCTTCATTTACAGCAGTTACTTTCTCTGGGGATTCGCCCTTTGAAGAATCCAATGGGTTCTTCTCTTCTGGAACAGAGTCTTCAACTTTCTTGGCACTTTGATCATCTGACAGGTCTCTATCACCTAAACCTGAGGTAGGGCTATTCCCTTTCTGGCTTTTTTCCTCTTGCGTGTCTTTCTGAGCATCATGATCAGCCATTTCAGCAGCAACACTGCAAATCTCTTGCTTGCATGAGACTCATAACCCATAATGTGGAAAGAAAATTAAGTTCCAGTAAAGTTTTACATACCAGTCACTGCCAGATGGTTTCTTTCTCTCAACTGGTGGATCTTCCAAAAGAAAGCAATGCCTTGCTGCCAGCTGCATGCCAGGAGAATTGCTAGACAAGGATTTCAAAGAACAGCAGGCTGAAGCAGTAGCAACATTAGGTCCAACCAATCTTGCCAGAAATGATGCCTGTAGATGAAAGGAATCGTGAGTTCATATATAATAGCTGCATTTTGTAATGAGTTACTGCATGCAAGATTTTAAGCCTATAGGTTACTCCTTTTATCTTTTTATTTGCAAAATGAAAACTTTATGTGAATGGAGAAAATGATACTACTGACTGCCGCTCAAATGCAGGGAGAAGATGGTCATGAATGAACCGGAACATGAACCTACAGGGTACAGAATGTCATGGTTGATGTGCCTGCTAGGTGTAAAAAAGTTACCAAGCATGCTACACAAACTTATCAGGTTTCCTTGCATGTTTATCGAGATAATCTCTTTTAAGTGGAGAAGCACTTCCTTTCATCATTAATACTGGTATCAATATTCATTTATAGTGGGCAAATTTCTAAATGCATCCTGAGAAACATCATAGTTTTCAGCAAGTTAGCATTCAACTTACCAAAGCCATGACAGGATTTCCAACTTCAGAAAATGAAAGTCGATTTTCAGGAGTTGGGGAATAGCCAACAGCTTCAAATGCTTCTGTAAGAGCTCTCAGTGCAACATTTTCACCTATTTCCTCACTAGCCTTCACTTCAGTGGCATCTTCTGATTTGGAAATTTCCTGACCATTCATCACCTCACTGTTTTTTTCATTTTCTGTACTTTCCTGACTACCTTTTACTTCACTTGTATCTTCTGGTTTTGAAGCTTCCATTGGAGGGGTCAGGGGTTGATCTTCATTGCCACCTGTTTTACTCTCACTTGTATCAAGGACATCTTTAGGCCCATATGTCTCATCAATGGTTGCGCCAGCATCTACTGTTACTTTGGAAGTGCCATCCATAACATTGGCACCATCAAAAAAGGCATCCTCAATTGGCATCTGAACAAAGTGCAATATACATTGAGCTTTTGTTTTTGTGGCAACATGTTCTGCAATCTCGTTCCAGTTTTCTTTATAGAGTTCTAGTGCTTCAAGGAGAAGTAGAGTCTCTTGATCTGTCCACTTTCCACCACTTGCACCAGCAGCCTCAGCAGGCTCCATGAGAATAAAATCAGACGAGAACATGTTTGAGCCAAACTTTCCATTGTTAAAGCAATCAGCGCATAAATCATAATCTGCCTGTCCAATAGGAACATAGTTAGATAGAATGCAATATATACCAGGTTGGGGGGTTGAGAGAAACTTAAAATCAGCAAGCGTTTGTTGCCCCATTCCATGTATCATATTGCTATACTGTAAAAAAACTAATATTTGGTACATGCTTCTATCCTATCTTATGTGCCAGCAATCTGAGCTACTGACTAAAAGAGATTCCATACTTCACAAACAATTGAATCCAAGTGGAGTAGAATTAAAACCAACAAATCCTAGTAAGGAACCAACCTGCTTCTGGCAATGGTAGCGCTTGCGAGAGCAATCAGCTGAACAAGAATTGCAGTGGTACTCAACAGATGGCCCCTCAAGCTTAGCCAACTCTTCCGCAAATGCTGATTCAGGAAACAATCTAGATGACGTAGTTGGATCTGCGAGGTTAGGTTCAGGAACAATAGGTGGACAAGGTTGAATGGCTTCAAAGTGAAACAACTTTTCAAGAGATGAATCTTTCTTTGCCGCTTCATCACCAACAGCATTGGGAGCAGAATCAAATTGTAATGGATGAAAGTTAATCAGTCCCCAATAATCTAAGAACTCTAGCACCTCTTTCCTTGCATCTAAGTCTGAAACTTCAAGTTCTGACAAATCTTTCACTTCTATAAGAATGTTTGGATTAGAATTAAATTTTTTCATGATCCAATTACGTATCTCTAAATAGGTATCCGGTGTCCGGCTTTGGGTCTTCCCATTAAAGAACGAAGGCAGTAAACGCTCCTCAAGCGGGTGAATTTTTGTCCATGAAAACCAACCTGTAATCCAAAAGGGAGGAAACAAAACTCATTTTCTGCCTCTGCTAAACAATCCCCCCACTTAACTTGTCACGTGACTTTAAATCTTTTATATAAAACAAAACACATAATTTCTCACATTCTCACTTCATGAACAACAGTACAAAATGCACACAGCTTGACCTAAAAAAATTTTGGAATTAAAAAATCTCATAATTGCAGCTAATACACGCACTAAAACCTAAATATTTTCACATTTTCTCAGCAACTAAACTAAATTAACCAACTTGCCCAGAAAACATACAAAATGAGCTTCCACTACTTACCACAATGACTAGGCACAATATGAACATTAGAATCACGAGATCTAATAGCCTCAAACTCTGCTTCAATTTCTGTTTGCAATTCCTCCACTTTACTCCTCCTCTCCTCCTCCAACACCGCCGCAGCATCCGGCACCGCCGTAGCTACCTTCTGTTCGACCTTCACGCCCGCTGAAAGAGCTGAAGAAGCCAAAATATTAGGGCTTTGTCTCGCTCTAGTCAAAGGACCGTTATGGTTCGAGAGATTAGAGATCGAAGCTTTCTCGCGAGTGAGTCGTTTCGATTGCAAGGGTGAAGAGAGAGGATTTGAGAATGTATTCGCTTTCCTTTTGTTCCCTCCAGCTCGGCGCCTTGAAGTTCCAGGCTCAGCTGTTGCCGGCGAGTCGGCGTGGCTCCAAGTCGGTTTCTCCTCCATTTTTGATTGAATGAGAGGGTTTTCTGAGTTAAGAAGTGAAGGAGACGTGCTCCATCTCTGTGTGGATTGTGATCTGCAAAGGGAATTTTCATTTCCAGGTTAGGGAAGCGTTTTTTAATATTTTGAATAAAGTCATATTGGTTCCTAAACGCTCAACATTTATTCAAATCAGTCCTATTACCTTTGTTTTAATTAATGTTGAACCTTTTGTTTTCACTTTGTTGTGCATTGAATCCTTTATCCAATTCATTCCTGCCACGTTTAGAAATATAATTGGATGGAAGAAATCAATCGTTCTAAGTTAAATGAATAAGTGTGATTTGACAAGAAAACAGATCAGGGATTAAATATGAAAATTATTAATAATCTAGGGACCATGCAGTGATTTTTATCTGTGCTGATATTATTGATTGATTTACAAAGTAAAACCCCTTTTCTTTTCTTCTTCCTTTTTTGAAAAAATAATGCTCCTCTCTCTTGTTTTTTCAAGAATACCCGGGAAGTGAAATCCTTTAATCATGATCCCTGCACGTGCGTCAATTTTACCCGCCTGAAATTTACTTGGCTCGAGATGTCCGATTCTAGCCGAGTGATTCCAATTCGCAACTTCAGTCAACGTTGAACCTTTTTCTTACAATAAAAAAAATATTTTTTAATCAATTGATATATTAATTATAATTAAGTTTTGTATTGGAGTGCATCGCTGGTATATTAAAAAAGATAAAATTTTATATTAATTCTAGTTCTAATTTTTACAGTGGGAATATTAAAAAATAAAACTAAATCTCTTTATTGATTAGAAAATTTATTCTTTTTGATTTTACATTATTTTTTCTCCGCAATATAAAGAAATAAACTATATTGAATTAAAAAAAGAATATTTATTTAAAGCTGTATACTATATCTAGAAGTTAAATCCTTAAATAAGTCGCTAGAAATATGTTCTTATGAATGCATTAATCTAGATGTTTGCCCTGCATATAAAGATCCAGCAAAATAGTGTTGAAGCTTAAGTAATTTTGAAAGAATGGTTAAGCTAGGATTAATATAAATCACAGGAGCAATCACAAAATTATAATATAATTAATAAACTAAAGAAGTTATCTAAAATTTTAAAATGCACCTCGGAATTATATACCAACAATGAGAGAGAGGAGTGTAAAAGTCACAAAGGCATCCTATTAAAAATTACATTAAAAAAATTGCGTGTATTGAATATAACCCGAAAAATAATTAATTGTATAATTTTCTGTTATATCGATATTTATCCAGTTTCCTTTAACTTAATTTTTCGACTCATTGTAATTGTTTAACATTGTGTTTTAAAAATATTTTTTAAAAGTAATAATTTTTTATTTTAAATTGTATTTTTTGATAATTTTAAAATTATTTTAATATGCTAATGTGAAAAATAATTTTTTAAAAATAAAAAATATATTATTTTAATATAATTTTAAACAAAAAAATATTTAAAAAAATATAAGACTAATGTAATTTTAAAAAATAATAATAACGCAATAAATTCTTGCACTGATGGGCCGTAGAAACCCATAGAGGACATCATATAAAATATGACCACACACGGACACACCTGTTCATGAATCAACAGTGTTCATTATTTTTTTTTAGTCAGGGTTGGCAACGACTCCCATCTGCCAGCCCAGCCCACCAAAACTGCAGTATAATAAAGATTATAGTCTACGTGTTCAATATGACCACACTCGTGATTTCCTTGTTTCTCTGAACTGCCAGAGCTCCAAGATGCGGAGGGTTATAGCATCCATCAATCACTAGTTGATTTCTAAAATAAGAATTACCAAGGCTGCAAATTCTACAATCTCTAAAACTGCTTCTCTTAAAGGGAAAGAATTTTCCTGGTGATGCTCTCCACCACAGATCAGAGCTGTAGAATACGGGCTGGCAATCCGGCGTTCGGATATGGCTATTGCTGGGATGCGATAAATGGTTTGCCAAACATAAATGACCTTTGGAACTGAAATTCTGCAGCGAAAGAGTAGTCTCCTTTCGCTTCCAAAGAACTCACGGTAGCAGGCGCATTAAAAATATTTTCTTAAAATGCATGCATGGCTCAAATCTTCTATGTAGTGAGATATTTGAAACATTAATTAGGAAAACATTAAAACGGGAAGATTCTTATAATCTTCTTATAGCAATATTACACGATGAAAAACACATCTTACATTGCTTAATTAAACACGTTAAGCCCCCAAGGGAAACCCTTATTTAAGTATGTCACAAACCATAGAGGGCTTTAGATAAGAGTAGTACTGCTGCTTCATCGTAATTAAGAGACCTTGAGCATACCAACTAGCAAGCTTTGTCTCGCTAATTAGTTTCTATAAGCTGCAACACTTGGTCTTGGTTCAACATCATCCGAAAACTTTTCTTTTCCTTTAAGACCGACGCCATTACCATGAACTGGTACGTTACGTTTTGGTTCGAAGTCCTCCGCAGAAGATTTTTCTCCTTTAAGAGTAGCGTCGTCGTGGTAAACGGACACGTTAGGCCTCGGCTCAAAATCCTCAGCGAAGGATCTCTCTCCTTTAACGACACCATCACTGTAAACGGATATGTTAGGGCTTGGGTCGAAATCTTCCGAGAAGGACTCCTCTTTTGTTTGTTTTTTACCGTTATCATAAGAGGCAGCATAAAGCTGCGGGCCAAAATCCTTGACAAAATTATTCTTTTCATTGGACTCAGTTGTGTGGCAATCGGCTTTCTGATTGGAGACTGATGACACTGTGGATGCGCGAATAAGGCCTTGTATTGCTTTTGGCATGGGCTGATCTTTCATGACTGCTCTCCAATACTCTCCAGTGTCTTTTCTAGCACTGATAACGTTAGAAAACTGCAGAATCAGAAAATTAAAACAACAATGTTAAAACATTATATTGTCAGATCCTGACAGGTAATTAAAAGGATAATATGTGCATGCATGCATGTGTCCCTGGCACCCTTTGTTCTTCGTGTCAAAGCAAAAAGAAAAGAAAAAAGTATACCGGAAGGATCAGTGAGAAGAGAATGAAGAAAGCGAAGGGAGATTTCATGTTTCCTGTCCCCAATTAAACAGATACACTTCTAAAATAGTTTGGTAGTGTGGAGGTCGCTTGCATTCTTATTATATATAGGCAAATTAAGAACAAGAGGAGAAAAATAAAGAAGAATGTTCGTGGTAATTATGGTCGCTAATGATTCACAATTTTTTATTTTTTTGTTTTCGTGAAAATCATGTTAAAACTAGTGCTGTATATGAGAGAGACATTTCGCACTATGGCATTTAATAAAATAAATGTATAGAAAGATCATGATAGGCTCCACTCTGATAATCAAAATCCCTTTTGATACAGACTGGTTTACGAGGCATGCAAGTCATTTTCATCAACGTCGTGTTTTCTAGGGCATATATCATGCCTTGTTCCTATGATATGGCCATTCTATTTGGTTTTTTAAAGTATTTTTTATTTAAAATAATATTTTATTATTATTTAAAAATAATTTTTAAAATACAATATGAAATAACATAATTAATCACAACGTTTTTCTTGTTTCTGAGGGTTAATTAGAGCGCACGAAATTCCTTCGTAAGCGCAAATCCAACCTCATGTTACCCGTTGAATTTCTTAATCATATATGCTGATGGATGGTAGTGATTTGTTTTCCCATATTGATGTAACATGTTAGATCATTCCTACGTGTCGAATAAGATGGAATTAACAAAAAATAATTACTTCCAAATAACGATAATGAGGTCATGATAGGGTGCCGTGTTAAGTTTTTTTTATATATAAAAAATTAATTGATATTACAAGTGTTATAATTAATTATTTTAATATTTAATTGATAAAAAACTTTCAAATAAAAGTTTTTTATCTAAAAGTGATTGAATGTTGTTATTGTTATTATTTAATCAATAGATTGTATAGTTATAATCGATAAAATTATTTGAAAATGAGTCACGTGCTCTATATAACATACTAATTGATTGTATTTGTTTAGTATTTTTTTTATTTGATATGAGATCTGAAATATCATACGTAAAAAAAAACATAAAAATATTTTTCATGAAAATAACATTGATCAATGAAGTTTTTTCTTAATTATTATTGTTATCACTATAAATATTATTATACATAATAAATATTCTAATTATTATTGGTCATACTATTGATGACACCATAATTATTGTTAAAAAAAAATATTTTAATTTTATTTTATAAGATTTATTCCTCATATTATTATATTAAAAGTATTTTAGAACACTAATAATATTTAAAAAAAACAACAACACATAGATCATATAAATAATTATATATTTTGATTTGTTTAATATATATATATATATTAAAAAAATCAAAATATATAATTATTTTCATATATTTATAAGAAAAAAATTTTAAATAATCATTATCATTATTTTGAATGTTTTACCTATAATAATTATAAATTTTAACACCTAAAAATATTAACAAAAAAGCAATTAAGAAACAAAATAAATGACTGGAAAAATTTATTACATTTTAAAAAAAATTATTTGACTTGAAAAATAAAAATAAAAAACAAAGGGAAAAAAAATAATAAATATCAATTTTCAAACCAACATAAATTAAAATTTAAATATTAAATAAATAAAAAACCATAACAACTGAGGGAATCATTAAAATGTAAATCAAAAACTAAAAGCATGTATATATAAACATGGACAAAAATAGCAAGCATTTCAAAAATATATATATAAAAAAAAAAAACAAAGGAATTAAAATAAAATAAATATTAAAAGTATAAAGGACGAAATCAAAATCAAATGTATAATAAATTTAATTTTAAGGATAAAATTGAAACAAATTTAAACTTTGATGTCAAAAAAATTAAATAATTACAAACCAAATCGAAAATTAAAAGCCCTAGGACCGAATTGAAACTAAAATGTAGAGTCAATTTCCATTGAAGGATAATTAAAACAGATTAGAACTTTGATACCAAATATATTAAAGATTTCAAATCAATTTGGAAATTAAAAAACTGAGAACTGAAATGAAACTAAAATATCTAATCAATTTTTATGAAACGATAAAATTGATACAAAGTAAAAATTTTATAACAGAAATTAGGATCATAAAACTCAATAAAAAAATAAGGGACAAGAATGAAAATGCAATAACACCATTGCCGAGCACTTTCACTGGTAGGAGAGGGAAAAGGGGGAATAACATTCGACCACTAACTAGGACAATTCTGACCATCGTTGGATGCGACATGCTTCATCATCATGCGGAGGACATGGAGGCGCAAATGGTGACAATCCGGGTGGACATTTTTAATCGTCGGAGTAGCCCACATGGTCGCCTAACGAGGGTGTGAGCTCAAAAAACCATCAGCACATCTACTGGACGTGCCTGTTGTAGGCGATAGGAAATATTATTTTAAAATTGCTCAATTACTTATTCACCCATATAAACAAATTCATGTATTTTGTCTTTTATGGAGGTATATTAGTATTAACACACTCATAACACTGTTAACCCTAGATTAAAATTTTATTATAAATTACCTACTAATCCCTACCGCCAATTCTTTTATTTTTTTTGTCGTTTATGGGGGCAAATCAGTAGTTACCAATTTTTTCACTGTTCATTAAAAATTTATAAGGATTGTGATGCCCCTACAAGAAAAACATGTTTTTTTTTTTGTCTTATTAAGGGTATGATGGTTATTTACTGTGTATAAAAATATAAAAAATTACCTTTAATTCCAAAGCTAAAGTTGAGGCACACCGAGAGGTAAAATGATAATTTTATTTTTTCAATTCATAGCGAACTAAGTTTGCATCCATAATGAACGACCAAACTTGTCTAGTTTTCTTTCTAATTGATGGGTATGTATGCCATGCATACAATAAAATAAAACTTGCGGCTACATCACCAATATTGAAAAAGATAATTATTTAGCAGTAGTATCTATATGGGCTACAAGATAAATTAAAATAATCATTTAACCTAAAAATTTATATTGTTAAATAAAGTTTTATAATATAATTTATAATATTTTTTAATATATCTTCTCAAGTGAAAAAAAGGGCTTAAAACTTGCATATATGTTCACACTATATTGTGCTTAATTTTTATCAAATAGAATGAGTGTGGTGATATTCAAACTCATAACCGCTAGGTTAACAAGACTTTGATACTATTTCGAAAAACATCTCACCTAAAAGTTTGAGTTATCAGGTAACATTTTAATATATAATTTATATTATTTTATATCCGTGAACATGGTAACATATTGAGAGATACATTTAAAAACACACTCGAAAGACCAAATTTGATCATTAGATTGCATCATAACATTATTTATTTGTTGGCATGTGTTGTTCATTCACGAATAACCTTTTTTTATTTTAAAATTCAAAAAATAATGTGAGAACTCTAAAATACACCTAATAAACATGGTTATTACAAAAAAAATGAATGTAAAAGTACAAAGTAACTCTAAATATAAAACTTGTTAATAGCCTCGACTATACACTTGATTTTTTTTTCTAGGTTAAATATTCAACTTCCATAATATATTAATAGAGGACAAAAAAAAACTTGATTGGTAACCTAATATTTTTTTTTATCCTAGAGCAAATAAGTATTTTTATTTTTTAAAAAATTTGAAAAGTCAAAAGAATCCTTGCTTATTGATTTTAAATTTTGTTGATTATAAGAGTAAAAACATATTTTGTGTACATAAAAAAAACACAAATACCCTCAAATATTTTTTCAATAACCAATAAGCATGTGAAAAAAACAAATCAAACCAATCTCAAGCTTCTTCTTGTTTTTTATTTCACTCTTGAGCAAATAAATAATCTTATCACAATAAACCGTGTTTAATTATTGGTGCAATGAAATTTCCATGTCGTTTAAAGATTTTAGATCTAATATTTATTTATTATTTTTTAATCACAATGTCTAGTAGTGAGTTTTCTGTCGATAAGTCGTGATGTTTGACATTGTGTTTTCAAAGTATTTTTTAAAAAAATTAAAATTTTATTTTATTTTAAATTAAATATTTTTAGTGTTTTGAGATTATTTTCATATATTAATATAAAAAATATTTTTAAAAAAATAAAAAAAATACTTTAAAAAACAATTTTAATCATATTATTTTCTTATTTTCTCGTAAGTAGTTTTAAGGGGTGAGTTTTCTAGCGCTTTTCTACTCTCAAACAAAGGTCTCGATGAATAATAAATTAATATTGAACTTAATCACGGTTCATCAATTTCATGTAAAGCTCACTGCACAGAGCCAAACAATCTTCAACTCTCTCCACCATCAAAACTCGTGATGATTTCTTTGTTTCTCTGAACTGGCAACGTTCCTAGGCTGCAAATTCTAACATACGAATTGCTAATTGATTTCTAACATGCGAATTACAAAGGCTGCATATTCTACAATTTCTACAGCTGCTTGATCTCTAGAAGGGAGAGAATTTTTCTTGTGATGCTTTCGTCCACACAGATCAGAACATGAGGCCTTAAAAGCTGTAGAATACGGGTTGGTACTCCTGCATTCGGAAATGGCGATTGCTGGGATGTAATAAACGGTTTACCAAACATAAATGACCTTTGGAACTGAAATTCTGCAGCGAAAGAGCAGTCTCCTTTCGCTTCCAAAGAAAGCACGGTAGCAGGCGCATTAAAAATGTTTTCTTAAAATGCATGCATGGCTCAAATCTTCTATGTAGTGAGATATTTGAAACATTAAAACGGGAAGATTCTTATAATCTTCTTATAGCAATATTACACGATGAAAAACACATCTTACATTGCTTAATTAAACAC
This sequence comes from Salix dunnii, assembly GCA_015731905.1. Lineage (NCBI taxonomy): Eukaryota > Viridiplantae > Streptophyta > Magnoliopsida > Malpighiales > Salicaceae > Salix > Salix dunnii. The sequence goes on along the minus strand of CM027667.1, from coordinate 7,831,720 downwards.
GTTAAGCCCCCAAGGGAAACCCTTATTTAAGTATGTCACAAACCATAGAGGGCTTTAGATAAGAGTAGCACTGCTGCTTCATCGTAACTAAGAGACCTTGAGCATACCAACTAGCAAGCTTTGTCTCGCTAATTAGTTGCTATAAGCTGTAACACTTGGTCTTGGTTCAACATCATCCGAAAACTTTTCTTTTCCTTTAAGACCGACGCCATTACCATGAACTGGTACGTTACGTTTTGGTTCGAAGTCCTCCGCAGAAGATTTTTCTCCTTTAAGAGTAGCGTCGTCGTGGTAAACGGACACGTTAGGCCTCGGCTCAAAATCCTCAGCGAAGGATCTCTCTCCTTTAACGACACCATCACTGTAAACGGATATGTTAGGGCTTGGGTCGAAATCTTCTGAGAAGGACTCCTCTTTTGTTTGTTTTTTACCGTTATCATAAGAGGCAGCATAAAGCTGCGGGCCAAAATCCTTGACAAAATTATTCTTTTCATTGGACTCAGTTGTGTGGCAATCGGCTTTCTGATTGGAGACTGATGACAATGTGGATGCGCGAATAAGTCCTTGTATTGCTTTTGGCATGGGCTGATCTTTCAATGCTGCTCTCCAATACTCTCCAGTGTCTTTTCTAGCACTGATAACGTTAGAAAACTGCAGAATCAGAAAATTAAAACAAAAATGTTAAAACATTATATTGTCAGATCCTGACAGGTAATTAAAAGGATAATATGTGCATGCATGCATGTGTCCCTGGCACCCTTTGTTCTTCGTGTCAAAGCAAAAAGAAAAGAAAAGGTATACCGGAAGGATCAGTGAGAAGAGAATGAAGAAAGCGAAGGGAGATTTCATGTTTCCTGTCCCAAATTAAACAGATACCCTTCTAAAATAGTTTGGTAGTGTGGAGGTCGCTTGCATTCTTATTATATATAGGCAAATTAAGAACAAGAGGAGAAAAGTAAAACATGAAGAAGAGGCTTGTGATTTTGGTCGCTAATGATTCACGAATTATTATGATTATTATTATTTTGTTATCGTGAAAATCATTTTAAAACTAGTGCTGTATATGAGAAAGAGACATTTCGCACTGTGGAATTTAATAGAAGAAATGCAGTGAAAGGTCATGATAGGCTCCACTCTGATACTCAAAATCCCTTTTGATACAGACTGGTTTACGAGGCATGCAAATCATTTTCATCAATGTCGTGTTTTCTAGCACATATATATCATGCCTTGCTCTCGCGATGTGGTCATACTATTTGGTCTTCCTGTCCTACTGGGTTATTTACAACCTTTTTCTTGCTGCTGACAAGGGTTAATTAGAGTGCACGAAATTCCTTGGTGAGCTAGCGCAAGTCCAACCTCATGTTACCCATTGAATTTTTAATCATAGATGCTGTTACATGGTAGTGATATGTTTTCCCATTTTGATGGAACATGTTAGATAATTCGAAAATAGTTTGATAGTGTGGAGATCGCTTGCAATCATTATATTTAGGCAGATTAAGAACAGGAAGAGAAAAGGAAAACATAAATAAGAAGGTTGTTGATACATATGGTCCCTAATGATTCACGATTTTTTATTCTCATCCTTATTATTTAGTTTCCATGAAGAGAATTAATGGAGAAGTAAGGTAAGATTTCATGTTGCTGTCACTGATCTCTATATGTCTGGATGGAGCTTCCATACTCTGTATTGTATAGCTAGGATTAAATAACAGGAGGAGAAATAAAACAACAAAATCAAAGAATAAAGCTTTTTATTTTAGTGGGGACAAGCAAAATTATTAAGTACTTCAAGAATGAATAATCTTCCCAGTTTTTTTTTTTTTTTTTATCAATTTGCTCCCTAAAATGATTTATAATTAGAAAATAATACTAAGGATACGATTTAAATTCACGATTTGCTAGACCAATAAAAGCTTTAATACTACACCATATAATTATTTCAATCCAACAACTTAAATTAAGAAACTTCAAAAATAAATTTATATATCTCTAATAAAACTGATTAAGCAAAACTATGTATTAACTAAAAGATTTTACATAACAATTATGAACCTTACAATAATGTAAGGTTTTTTATATGGTTATGATGAGCTACCTCTGTAAGCAAACGAGGGCCCTCTTAGTGGATGATAAGGTTCCCCGTGTTGGCAAATTGGTGTACAATAATTACAATGCAGCCATACTTTTATAATGGCAGTCACTCCCCAGTTATTCTGCAATATCGTTTTGATGTTTTCGATAATGAAAATCTCATATGAAAATTTAAGTTTATATATAAAATTTTGAAATATAATTTATATTATTTTTTTAATATCTCTTTTAAATAAAAAATTTTTAGCCTTGAAACTTACACAAACTCATATTATTCCGTACTGGATTTTTATCAAATAGAATAAGGGTGGTGAGATTTGAACTCGTGACCGCTAGGTCAACAAAACTCTATTATCATGTTAAAAAATTATTTTACCTAAAAACTTAAATTTATAGGTAAAACTCTAGACCCTAAAATATTATTTATAATATTCCCTAACTGTTTTTTTTTATATCTTTATTATTATGATAAATTCTTCTTCTCTTCTAAACCTGAAAATATATAGCATATCTTTCGCTGAGATCATAACTCGTATAGCTCAGAAAACAAGAGAGTCGACAGGCAGAAGTAAGAGAAACATAGAGAAAGAAGAGAGTGAAAGGTAAGTTCGTTGGCTTTTGAAAATCGGCTAATTGAGTTACATGACAACTCGGTTGATTTGGAAAAACATCAGTTCAAGTACATCAATCATACCTAGAGATTCAGATAAACAGTCCACTCAATTCACAAGCAAGAAAGCAAAGACCTCAGACAAAATCTCAAACAAACAAAGGATATACCATTATTTCCTCCAAATAAACATGTGCACAGTGTTGGAAATCCAACCTACCACAACATGCACAGACAAAATATAAAAAAACTGGAAAATGTTGAATGGGATGTGGGCCATGCCCTCCTTCATGGGGTTCATCTGTCTAGAAAATAAACATCATGGCTGAAGATATTAATGGACAAAGATGGAGAAATCACGATTAAGAAAGATTGGACAGCCATGCTGTTCTTATGCGCATAAAGTTGCAATTATATGCACTCGATGAACTCATGGCTATGTTTTCTTTTTAAATCACATTTGTCTTCCTACGTCACCCTTTCTTTATTTTATTATTGTGGATTGTTTTTTCGTTGTTGATGCGATGTCTTATCATTCATAAAGCAAAAGGGGGGAACACAAGCAAAGCCTCTCAAGTTAATTATTTCCACAAGTCTCGATCTAGAGATCTTGAGGGATTAAATAACTCAAGAAACGAGATAACGTTGCCTCCCAACTTGGCCAACTATGAGGTTTTTTTATTGGCAAGCTTCTAGAGAAAACCTTTTCGAATCACCAATTTGGTTGGTCTAACTAGCCAGAACTATTTCATGTAATCTCTTTGCTCTTGTTGGGTCCTCCTAATTACAGCTGTTAATCGGTTAAAAATCTCTTAATTTGTTCCTAAAGCACACCAAATTTGTTGACCTTAACGGTAGTTAATAGCTTAATTTCCTTGAGGAAGTTCTCTTTCAGGTTACTTCCAAGCCAAAATTGTTTTATCGCCTTGATTTTGAAGTGTATAAGATCAATTAATGGCATGTTTAGACCATGCTAATCACGTTTAGATATACAGAGATAGCTGGTATGCACTAATAAAGCTGTCGAATTCGTTGCCCCCACGTAAATATTCCAATCCAAGTGATATAATTTCCCGAATATGAAAAAGAGCTCGGTCATTTATTACTACTATTATTAATTTATTAGTAAGGGGCCGTGTTTTTATTGTATACGCTATTTATTATAATAATTGTTTTTCGTCCTTGATTATTTAAATAATATATATGATTTTTTTAATATTTAATTTATTAGAGGTTAAACTTTGTAATTTATTGTGATTTATTTTTATGTGGTTATTTTAATATTCTGAATGAATTGCAATTTTAATGGATTAAGTTGGTTGACTACTTTTTGTTTAATTTATGATTCAATATTATATTGATTATAAATTAAATTTCATGATTTATTCTAAATTATATTCTATTAAATTATCCAGGTTTGCTAATTAACCTGGATGAACTCAAATATTTTTACTCTCTTAGATTTTATTTTTAATTTCATCCTTAAATAATGTATTAAGTGGTTTGCTTCACGTAGTTTATCCCAAATTTACAAATGGTTTAGAAGTATAAATTGGAATGGTCCAGAGTATTTTTAATTTTATCGACCAAACATCACGGGCAAAACACCTATTATATACCATAAAGCTTTGTAAAGTGAAACTATTGATTTGGCCATTTAGCTTAATTTAATTAGAGGACACATTATTCATTACGAGAAAGGACAGGGTTACACACCATTTTTGCTCTTTTCTTTACGCACTGTGATTAATCACTTGCCCTTAATATAATTTTTTTAGTCTTTAATTTAATTTTAAATAAGCATGTTAATCACTTCATTGTTCTTGAAAATTAAACATGTGAGTAGTGATCGCATTTGAATAGCATGTGTGGCACCATTCAGTGGCCAAAACCTAGCATTGATCAGAGCATTTCAGCATCCCCTCCATGAAAATTAAACATGTGAGTTGTGATCGATTTGACGCTTTAGATAATTGTTTTTTCTTTTATTTTCTCTCTTTCCTACTTGATTTTCATGCTAGCATTTCAAAAAAACAAACTAGCCCCTTAAGTTATCATCTCTAAGACTTGGACACTATTCTCTTATACTTTATTATTATTATTATTATTTAGAATAATTAATGATTTTTTTTTAATTTTATATATCATAGATTCTCTCATCTTCCAAATTTTATTCTCATTCTGCGCGCGCGCGCGTGTATAAGATGATTTTTTAATTTTTTTTTACGATCTTATCCTTGATTTTTTTTCCTATCAAATATAATAGTTTTTTTTTAGACTACAAGATTTATTTTTCTTAATTGTTTCATCCTACAATATTTAAATGGCTTGATGCTTACCCTTTTAGTTTAGCTCGGGTCTAAAATCTTACTGCTTGTGATTTTAAATTATTTACTCGAGTTCATGAAGTTCACTTGAATTTTGTTTGTTTCTCTCTCTCTATTTTAAAGAATTTTTTTATTACTTTTTTTTTAATTTACATTCTGTGGGATTTTCCAATCATTTTAAAAATAACACAGGCTGGTTTTTTTTATTGTATTTGTTGAATTTAGAATTTTAAGAACAATTTGTCTTTAAATTAAATTAATTAACTTCATCCTCTAACATTTAAATCTTCAATTATAGGCAGATTCAAATTAAGAATTAAATGGCTTTAAAAAAATTCACGTTATGGAACGTGACCATATATATTCGGCGTTCTAGTAATTTCGGAAGAGGTAATTCAGTCGATACAGCGAAAAAGATGGGCGCAGAGTACGGCTTCAAGTTCCTCCTCCTTTATCTCCTTCTTGTTATGGTACTCTTTGGACTGTGCTAGCTCGGTTCATTTTGATATATAGTATATATGATCTGTATACGCTTATGCGTATAATATATGTGTTATCTATTCATTCTGTCTTTGTATATGTTGATTTCTGATCAAGTTGTTGATTATTTGAAGCATATGGTATCGCAGTGTGTTGATGGAAAAGTAGGAGCCAGGGATGATTCTCGAAGTGAAGAGATGCATGGAGAACATGCTCATGATCATCCATCATCCCATATGGATCATATGGATCATTCGGTGTTAGTGTTTTTCACCTTGAATGATCTAAAAGTGGGAAGAACAATGCCCATATATTTTCCGAAGAAGGACCCTTCAAGATCTCCTCGCCTGTTGCCCAGAGAAGATGCAAATTCAATTCCTTTTTCATATGATAATTTTCCGTATCTTCTCCAGTTCTTCTCCTTCTCTAATGGGTCTCCCCAAGCCAGAGCTATGGAAGATACACTTGGAGCATGTGAGACTAAACCCATCAAAGGGGAGGTCAAATTCTGTGCAACGTCCTTGGAATCCATGCTTGATTTTGTACGAGGTGTATTTGGATTGGAGTCCCAGATCAAAGCTGTGAGCACTACCTACCTCACACAATCAAGTGTCCTGTTCCAAAACTATACTATCCTAGCAGTGCCTAAAGAGGTACCAGCTCCAACGATGGTAGCATGTCACACTATGCCTTACCCTTACGCAGTTTTCTATTGCCACAGTCAAGAGACTGAGAACAAGGTGTTTGTGGTCTCACTAATCGGTGAGAATGGAGATAGGGTGGAAGCTCTTGCCGTTTGCCACTTGGATACTTCACAGTGGGGTCGCAATCATGTGTCGTTTAAAGTGCTTGGAATTGAACCAGGGTCCTCCAATGTCTGCCATTTCTTCCCAGAAGACAATCTAGTGTATGTTCCCATGCCTACTACGTCCAATAATCTAATAAATGTAATGTGAACTCTGCAGTCCCGTGAATATAAGCGTTGTTTTTATCCACGAGTGAATAATGTAATTTGCCAATAAAAAGTTTAGTTTAAACTGGACTTCCATGTCTTCACTACGCAGAAGGTAAAGAAGATGGCATGTCAAGCTCCATCGGAACTTTTTTTGAAACCCGCATCTAAACTAATGGTTTACTCTCTTTATATTCCCGCTTACTGTGTTTAAGTCTGGACAAACCTAGCCAGCAGGGGTGCTACTATCCCGATCGAGCTAACCGGCCTTCTCATGGATTTCATTCAGTTTACGAGCGAAAGTTCAAGCATTTGATCAAGACTCAAGAGAGTGCAGTGGCCGTGATACGCCAAGTCGAAGCTTATCAATCTCAAGGTCGGCCAGCTGATATAACTCTTAGCTCTCTAGCCTCTTTCCATCGGAGGGAGCAAGGCAATTCTGATGCTTGACCCTCCCAAGAAAGCACCGCTACAGAAAATAAGCCAGTCAATCTCATGATTCTCACATCTTGATCCTTTTCACATTCCTATAGCAGGTTATTGGATGCCCGTCTAAAAGGTTTTTTTTTATGCTGACAGTTAAACTTATATAAAATAAATTAAAATAATTATAAAGCATAATTTTTAATTAAATTATTAATGAGAAGTGAAATTGAAGAAAAACTCAATTTAAAAAAAAAATCATAAAATTAATGAATCAATTCAGGCCAACTCACAAAAACTCCTGATTTGAGGCATGAAACTAAACCAGCATAATATATGTGAGTAAAAAAAAAAAAACAAATTCCTAATTAACCTAATATTAAATAATAAGACTAAAAAAATATCATTAAAAAAACTCTAACTTCATCAAGTTAACCTACTAAATTTACACCACAAATCACAGGGTTGTAACAACTAAAAAAAATAATTATAAACCTCAATCTCTAATAAAGTAAATATTGAAAGATTAAAAAAATATAGATTTATAACTAAATAAATAAATAGTGTTTTATGATATCACACCCATTTAAATACCATATTTTGGAAATTTATCATTCTATTTTAGTATTTATTCAAGGATAATGATATTATATAAAAAAATGCACTAAAATCTTTCTAGAAAAATAACTATTAACTCAAACTTGGGAAAATATAAGTATTTATGGGCTCGAGTACCTGGTGGACTAGATCAGATCCAGGATTTTTTGCATCGGCCTGAGCAAGAGGTCTCTGATTTCTAAAGGAAGGCTCCTTATTGGGCTTTTGGATGGGATAATGGGCCTCCTAGATTATATTAACTTTAAATAAACCAGCTCCCTTTACTGCTATTCCATTCACAATTGCCGTTCTCATCGTTAGACAATCTATCCCCCCCCCCTCCAAATCGTCTCTTCAAGACTTCACTTACTCTCTCCGGCTTCCATTTTTCAAGACGGCCATCGTCCGATCAACAAAAAGCTGGTGCCATACATGTTTATGCTTGAGCTTTGGCACCAAAAACATGAATCTCTCTGGCTCTTTGGTGCGGTTTATTAGGAGATAAAAGATTTTATAGAAAGAGGGGAAGAAGAGAACAGAAGGAAGCAAAAGTTTAGATAAACCAAGGGGAAGAGAGTCGGCGAGAAAGAAAGATAAAATCGGCACATTTTTCATTATGCACCCGTTAGTATAAATTCTATAAACAACTAAACAGAAGGTGTTCTGAATAATGTTAATCACTCTTAAAATACTTATAAGTCACTGGAGACAAGAGTAAAGGTTCTTTTATCACTCTGGTCCTTGAACAATGCTTTTTTTTTCTTTGGTTGCAGAATTAACACTCAATTGCATTAAATTTATTGCCTTTGGAGGAAATTAAAAGATAGGGAACCAACTTGGAAAACACACTAAAATTAGGTGGTGTGTTTAAAGTTGGTGTCACAAATATTTTTTTATCTCTTTTACTTTTGTTTTTTGAATTAATACTTTAACAATTATTTACTGTTTTTTCTAAGCTATGGTCAGACAAAACTGAAATGATTCCGACATTTTCTAAAAAAACTAGATTACTATTTGAAGGAGAGGTGGTCGGATTTTTTAGTTGTCCATTTGGTTAAAACAAGCGACACAAACTTTTATTTCCTATTTAGTAATGATTATGATAGTTAATCAATTCATTCAGGTCAAATTTTTAATTATCTTTTAAATATTTCGTCACGTGTAATAATAAAAAAACAGCACTGTTTATAATTTTTTAATACAATCATATGCTTTTTATTTAACCTGAGCGCGGCCTAAATCCGAGTACATACTAGTTTGAATTCTCTGAAGTTTAATACAATTAAAAATATTATATTAATAATAGTCTAAGCCCATGTATAAATGGGCCACTTAGGCCTTAGACTTCTCATGTTATATATCTAAATCCACGAGCCCATGGACAATACGAAAAACATGCATCTATACCTTTCTTTTCAAAGACCCTTGTACTCGAAAAGTCAAGGCTGCTGTTAAACAAAAACCCATCCAACTGTTTAAACTGTGCTTCATTCCGATGAGTGCTGACCATTTTCCCCCTAATTTTACCCCACAATTTCCATATAAAATGTCAATTTCAGCATCATTCTTTGGCTCCACAAAAACACAACTCGACCCATCAATTTCAGCATCACGTTAATCTTTGAGCAGCAAGCTACCGAATTCAAAACTGTCATGAATTATGCCAAGACCACAGCGTTTCAAGATACCAAAAACATTCTCCTAACGCCGCACGCATTGACACAAGCAACCAAGCCATGTTGTAACCATCTGGAGTATCTTTTCTTGTCTCTTCTAGCACAATGGCCAGACTGAATTATAATTCTACTAACAGTGTCATACAGCAAGCTCCCGCTTCCCCTTGAAAAAGTTTCTCGTCCCATGTTGAAAGTGGCTTTCGGTTACAGGTAATAATGTCAAGCCCAGTGGGGGCTTTCAACTTGCAAACCTTGTACTAATCAACCATGTGTTGAACCACTGTCTCTCTATCATGAACATATGCTGCCACCGAGTTGTTCACCAAACATTTAGGATGCCTCTCGAACCAATTCATGTCCTCTTCATTCTCTGTTTCTGACAAAGCATTAATCCCTTGAACACCAAAGTTACAAAGCAGCCAACACAGATTAGTCTCCCAGGGTGATAACAATTATGCTGCATAAGAGCTTTCACATTTATGTCAGTTGTGACTTGAAGAAACAAACTCTGGTCATTAGTTTTGTTAATGAATCACCACCACTTTTCCCAGCAACCCTCAAAAATCAAAATCATCTGGTATTAAAGATCCTTCACCATCTCCACGTATAGGCAAAGGAGTTTCAATATCATATTTTATGTTGGAATCTACTTACATATTCAGCTTTATGTACATGAGAATACCTACAAACAATCAAGCTGGAATCTGCTAGAGGCATCTCAGCACTGTACTGACCCGTGGCATTTCTCATATATCAACACCAAGGCACTTCGCAGAAGCATCATGTCGAACACCTGGTTCTAGAGCTTTTGAGGGGGGCAAATCATAGTCTTTATGAGCAAGATGAATCAGTTAACTCAAAATTACCTGTTTTTAACCCATTTCCTCCTGATGATCCACTCACCCACTACTTGCGTGTCACTTGACTAGCCCATTGCCTCTTATTATTTACATTTAACTGGTGTGCTAACTTATCAATATATATAGACTTATCAATATATATAGACACACACACACAAGAGATAACCTTAGATCTAGTGTATGAACTTCATAAAAGTTTTATGAAACTAATGTATGTAGTCACCGATTATTTCTTGAACGAATAAGATCTCAGATAAATAAGAATTACAGAAGAGAAACTAAACAGATCGAATAATGTATAAAGTTCAAGATGATTCTCTTTTTATTGAACGGTAAAATAATGTTTAGTTTTTTTTTTAAAAAAAGAATAGTATATATATATATATATATATGTTTGATTGAAAAATAGAAATATAATATTTTTTAAAATATATTTTAAAAATGAACTCTTGTACCTCAAGTGTATCTGGTACTTGTTTCATGACGAAAAAGACAGGGAGACTATTGGGTTTGGGTTTCCCTTCTATGTAGAGAATGACCTAAAATCTTGTGTGGATCTAGCCCACATAAAAGGACCCACTTAAAAAGTAGGGTTTTATGTCCCTACCCCTTTTGATGGCTGTAGAAAAAGATAGAGAGATTGACACAAGAAAACAAGTGAGTTGCCAAAATAGAGAGAAAAGAGTGTTCTCGGATTTTTCTGTCCAGTTATGATCAAGTAGTCTGATCGACAAGTTTTTGTGGTCCGATTGAACTGAAACTTTACAGGGATGTTCATGACATGTGAATCTTCATTGTGAACGGTGGAGATTGGATTCTGAGCTCTTTGCATATGGTTTTCATCCCGTGAACAGTAGCCTCTGTTTTTGGTGAGATATTCCTTGAATTCTTGTATTGGTTGATTTGTGCCAAGAAATTGTATTTCTTGAAGATAGTTTCAGTTTGTATGCCTTTAGTTGAGACTAGAGAAGACTTGTGTATTCCTATTACTATTAATAGTGGAAGTGTTTGAGTGGACTACGGTCCCGTGGTTTTTCCTTCTCACATTGAGAAGGTTTTCCACGTAAAAATTGCGTGTCTTGTGCTTGTGGTGTTTGGATATATATTTTCCGCATATATATTGCTTTATTTGGTAGTTTCCTATAGATTCACACAAAGAGGGAGTGTTGAGTATTGTTGTTTCTCCCAACAAGTGGTATCAGAGCTTTGTGCGATTAAGCACCCTAAATATCTTGTGTTGAATAATGGAGGCTAATCTAAGTAGAATGGTGTGTTTGAATGGTTCAAATTATCATCTATGGAAAGGTAAAATGGAAGACCTGCTTTATGTGAAACAATTCCATTTACCCGTGTTTGAGTCCGAGAAGCCAGAAAATAAATCTGATGAAGAATGGACTTTGATGCACAGACAAGTATGTGGATATCTTAGACAGTGGGTAGATGATAATGTGTTGAATCATATTGAGGGTGAGACACATGCACGCACACTTTGGAAAAAACTTGAGGAGTTGTATGCTCGTAAGACTGGGCATAGTAAAATGTTTTTGATGAAACAATTGATGTATTTGAGATACCAAGATGGAACTCCCTTAACGGATCACTTGAACACTTTCCAAGGAATTATTAATCAGCTTGCTGGGATGGGTATCAAGTTTGACGAAGAGGTTTAAGGGTTGTGTTTACTTGGTACATTGTCGGACTCTTGGGAGACATTTAGAATGTCACTATTTAACTCAGCCCTAAATGGTGAAATCAATATGGATCTGGATAAAAGTAGTATATTGAATGAAGAGATGAGAAGAAAATCACCTCTTCACAGTCAGAGGTGTTGGTTATAGAAAGAAGGGGGAGGAGTAAGAGCAGAGGTCCGAAAAATAGAGATAACAGCAGAAATAAGTCCAACAGGTTTGCCAATGTCGAGTGTCATCATTGTGGCATGAAAGGGCACATCAAGAGATATTGCAGACAATTGAAGAGAGAGAACAAAGAGAAAGGGAAGGAGATACAAAATGACGACGGCAATAATGATAATCGAGTTGCCACCACTACTTCCGGAGATTTCTTCACTGTTTATGATGATGATGTCATTAATTTTGCATGGCATGAGACTAGTTGGGTGATTGACAGTGGTGCTTCAACTCATGTTACACCCCGACAAGATTTCTTCACTTCTTATACATTCAGTGACTTTGAGACAGTGAAGATGGGTAATGATGACTTGGCCAAAATCGTTGGTATTGGAGATGTGTGCTTGGAGATGAGTAATGGCATGAAGTTACTTCTTCGTGATGTGAAGCATATTCCTGACATCCGCATGAATTTGATATCTGTAGGCAAACTTGATGATGATGGGTATTACAGCATCTTTTATAATGGTCAGTGGAAGCTCACTAGAGGTGCTATGGTTATTGCTCGAGCTTATAAGCTTTCTACCTTATACATGTTGGAAGCAAAACTCTCCAAAGACATTATTAATGCAATGAATGATGAGTCTTCTACAGAGTTATGGCATAAGAGACTTGCCCATGTGAGTGAGAAAGGCTTGGAAATATTGGCCAAGAAGAATTTGCTATCAGGGATGAAGAGTGCATCTTTGAAAAAGTACACACACTGTTTGGCAGGTAAGCAAAACAGGGTTTCTTTTAAGAGTTTCCCTTCTGCTAGAAAGACAGATATACTTGATCTTGTACATTCAAATGTATGTGGTCCTATGAAGACTAGAACACTTGGTGGTTGCCTTTACTTTGTGACCTTCATAGATGATCATTCAAGGAAATTATGGGTATATACCTTGAAAAGCAAAGATCAAGTATTTGACGTGTTTAAACAATTTCAGGCTTCAGTTGAGAGACAAACTGGGAAGAAGTTGAGGTGCATCAGAACAGATAATGGGGGAGAGTATTTGGGTCCTTTTGATGAGTATTGTAGGCAACAGGGTATTCGACATCAAAAGACACCTCCAAAGACTCCTCAATTGAATGGTTTAGCTGAAAGAATGAATAGAACACTGGTTGAAAGAGTAAGATGTTTGCTTTCACAATCACAATTGTCAAACTCCTTTTGGGGGGAGGCTTTGAATACATCGGTACATGTCCTTAATCTCACACCATGTGTTCCCCTTCAGTTTGATGTACCAGACAAGGTTTGGACTGGCAAAGATGTTTCTTATGATCATTTGCGTGTCTTTGGATGTAAGGCATTTGTGCATATTCCCAAAGATGAGAGATCGAAGCTGGATGTGAAGATCCGACAATGTATCTTTCTAGGCTATGACTTAGATGAGTTTGGCTACAGGTTATATGATCCAGTTGAGAAGAAACTTGTGAGAAGCCGAGATGTTGTGTTTATGGAAGATCAAACTATACATGATATTGAGAAGACAGAAAAGATAGTGCCTCAATATAGTGATTGTTTGATTGACTTGGATTCGTCTTCTTTGATAGATTTGCCAGCACAAGTTGAACATGATGTTCAAAATGACTTCCAAGTTCCAGATGATACAGATGTTCCCTTTCAGGATGAATCTCATGATCAGTTGCCAGTACCAGAGATACCACCAGATGTTCCACCTAGAAGGTCTACCAGAGATCGACATCCTTCCACTCGGTATTCTGTAAATGAGTATGTGTTATTGACTGATGGGGGAGAGCCCGAGTGTTATGCAGAAGCCATGGAAGATGAACACAAGTCAAAGTGGGTTGATGCTATGCAAGATGAGATGAAGTCATTGCATGACAATCACACTTTTGATTTGGTGAAGCTACCTAAGGGTAAAAGAGCCTTGACAAACAAGTGGATTTACAAGGTGAAGCAAGAAGAATACACTTCACAACCATGGTATAAAGCTAGACTGGTTGTAAAGGGATTTAGGCAGAGAAAAAGCATTGACTTTGATGAGATTTTCTCTCATGTTGTGAAGATGTCATCCATTCGTGTTGTCCTTGGTTTAACAGCTAGTCTAGACTTAGAGGTTGAACAAATGGATGTGAAAACTGCCTTCCTTCATGGTGATTTGGAGGAAGAGATTTATATGGAGCAGCCAGAGGGTTTTAAGATAAAAGGAAAAGAGGACTATACGTGTCGGCTCAAGAAAAGTCTTTATGGTTTGAAGCAAGCACCTAGACAATGGTATAAGAAGTTTGAGTCTGTTATGGAGGAGCAAGGCTACAAGAAGACTACTTCTGACCATTGTGTTTTTATGCAAAAATTCTCTGATGGAGATTTCATTATTTTATTGCTTTATGTTGATGATATGTTGTTGTTGGCATGAATTCTTCAAGAATTGACAAGTTGAAGAAGCAGTTAAGTCAGTCATTTGCAATGAAGGACTTGGGGCCAGCAAAGCAGATTCTTGGGGTTCGTATTCATAGATCCAGAAAAGATAAGAAGTTGTTTATATCACAAGAGCAATACATTGAGAAAGTGCTTGAGAGGTTCAACATGAACAATGCTAAAATGGTTAGCTCTCCTCTTGCTACACACTTTAAGTTAAGTACAAAGCAAAGCCCTTCGACGGATGAAGAGAAGGAAGATATGGAAAGAATTCCATATGCCTCAGCAGTAGGAAGCTTGATGTATGCAATGGTTTGTACGAGGCCAGACATAGCTCATGCAATTGGTGTTGTTAGCTGAATCTTTCAAATCCAGGAAAAGAACATTGGAATGCGGTGAAGTGGATTTTGAGATATCTATGAGGAACTTCCAAGATGTGTCTTAGCTTTGGGAGTGGTAAACCAATGTTGGTTGACTATACGTATTCTGATATGGCTGGAGATGTGGATACCCGTAAGTCTACTTCGGGTTACTTGATCACCTTCTCGGGAGGGGCTGTTTCTTGGCAGTCAAGGTTACAAAAATGCATTGCACTTTCTACAACTGAAGCAGAGTTGATTGCAGCAACAGAAGCTTGCAAAGAGTTGCTATGGATGAAAAGTTTTTTACAGGAACTTGGTCTCAAACAACAACAATATGTGTTGTTTTGTGATAATCAGAGTACTATCCACCTTGCAAAGAACTCTTTATTTCATTCGAGGTCGAAACATATCGATGTAAGGTATCATTGGATAAGAGATACTCTCAATGATAAGTTGTTAACTCTTGAGAAAATTCATACCGATGATAATGGATCTGATATGCTAACGAAGGCTCTAACAAGGAAGAAGCTTGAGATATGTTGCTCGATCGCCGGGATGACGAATCCCTCCACCTAGTCGGGAAGGGGGAGATTTATTGGGTTTGGGTTTCCCTCCTATGTAGAGGATGACCCAAAATCTTGTGTGGATCTAGCCCACATAAAAGGACCCACTTAAAAAGTAGGGTTTTATGTCCCTACCCCTTTTGATGGCTGTAGAAAAAGATAGAGAGATTGACACAAGAAAACAAGTGAGTTGCCAAAATAGAGAGAAAAGAGTGTTCTCGGATTTTTCTGTCCAGTTATGATCAAGTAGTCTGATCGACAAGTTTTTGTGGTCCGATTGAGCTGAAACTTTACAGGGATGTTCACGACATGTGAATCTTCATTGTGAACGGTGGAGATTGGATTCTGAGCTCTTTGCATATGGTTTTCAGCCCGTGAACAGTAGCCTCTGTTTTTGATGAGATATTCCTTGAATTCTTGTATTGGTTGATTTGTGCCAAGGAATTGTATTTCTTGAAGATAGTTTCAGTTTGTATGCCTTTAGTTGAGACTAGAGAAGACTTGTGTATTCCTATTACTATTAATAGTGGAAGTGTTTGAGTGGACTACGGTCCCGTGGTTTTTCCTTCTCACATTGAGAAGGTTTTCCACGTAAAAATTGCGTGTCTTGTGTTTGTGGTGTTTGGATATATATTTTCCGCATATATATTGCTTTATTTGGTAGTTTCCTATAGATTCACACAAAGAGAGAGTGTTGAGTATTGTTGTTTCTCCCAACAGAGACAATCAAAATATAAATTGTTTTTGTAGATGTATCTTCTCAGTATCTCATATTCTGCAATAATAAATCTTTATTATAAACATATTTATTTTTATGTCTTCAACTAAACTCATTTACATCTTCTTCTTCTTCTTTTATCTCTTAGACCTTGTAATAATAATCAAATACTATTTAAAATACATGTAAACATATCATTTTTATCTAAATTATTTATGTTATTTCTGACTTATCCATACCCCTACAAACAGCTATTGTCTACCGTGTTATATCTATCTCATGAATGATGTATCTCGTTTTCTTTTCTTTCACGTAGATGATTATGATTTCCTGTCAACATGACATTGCGATTAAAAAATATTTTTATTTTAAAATATTTTAATTTATTAATATTAAAAATAGTATTTTAAAAATTATTATTCTAATATATTATGTAAATAAAAATAACTCCATCCAGAACCCAACACCCAACTTTAGCCCTTGTTTCATTCGAATTTCATCCATTTTTAGCCATATCAAGAAGAGAAGAAATAAAGACAGAAAAAACAAGCTTACTTATTCAATAACAGTAGCCAGACTTATACACCAATTAATCAATAAGAAGCACACTACATGATATTCTAAAAACACAAGTGATAAGTCCCCTCAGATCACAACTTTTCTACTTGTAGTGCACCTTCTCTCTCTCATGATCCCAAGTATTTCAGGGATTCAAGGATTTCTCTCCTTTCAGCTTGTCCTTCTCTTGACTATGGTATATGATGGCGCTGTGCTTCGTATCAAAATCTTTAACAAAATGGTTTATTTTGTCGGCACCGGCGGGATCTCGAACGAGAAGGTCTCTAATCGCTTCCGGTACAGGCTGATCTTTCGTCATGCTCTTCCAATAATATTCACTCGGTTCCTTTCTTGCATGACTGAGCTCTGCAAACTATTCCACACAATAGAAAAATATGTCAGCGCATAAACTAGAGGGGAGAAAGAAGAAGAACAGGGGCAGCTTTAATTACTAGTGTATGGCGTAATTAGAGATCCATTTGGGTTTACCATTAGAGGGAACAGATTCATGAATCGAGGGGGGGGGGGATAATTAATAGTGGGATATTTAAATTAATCGAGAAGTTTTCATATGGTTAGGGAATGCTTACCGAGAGAAAAGAGAGGAGAGCAAGAAAAAACAAGAAAGACTTCATGTATAGTATTCTACACATTGATTTTGCTACTCGTACTTGGTATCGTATGGTACCCAGGTTACTCAGCCTCCATCTGATCTCTACCATTTATAATAAAATGCAAGGACAAGAAAGTGATTATAAAATTTATTATGTCCTGTTAAAGAAAATAAAAATTGTCAAAGGCTGCGTAATAAAATACAAATAAATAGTGGGTGAATTCATGGTCGGTGGGGGTGCAGAGTGTCGACATTGTGGCTTGAAAGAGAGAAGAAAGAATCCAATAGGGATAGTGCATGAATCGGTGATATAATTTAATTATTCTTAGAGTCCACAGTCCATCAATAACTATAATGCCCGTGTATTGAAAATTTGAAACACCATTTGACCTTGCAAAAATAAAATTCCTAAAAATTATTTAAAAATCCTCCTCCTGTTCTGGTGACCGGCAATGGCCGGAGGTTTTGCTTACGCATACAAAATCATAATGTTTTTCCTTGAAAACATTAGTTTCAGAAATAAGGACTCGGCTATACGCTATATAGTTAATACTAATGAAATTCATGTGTTGGATGCAGAATCATATAGAAATTTTTCACAGCTAAAACGTACATAATAACATTTTTTAGGTTTTGTGCTGCCGACATTATCCTGATTGATAATAGTTCCATTCAAGTCATGCTTGTGTGTTCGAGGGCATATGGTTTGTGAGGGGTTACAAATTAGCATCCCGTCCACAAGGTCATAATAGAATAATAAAATATTTATTATCTGTGCAGTATATTTTAAGTTTGAGTTAATATATATATATTTTTATAGGAATTCAAAACAATTAAAATTTAGTTTATTCAACTAAATCTACAAAATACATTTTATAAAATAATACAGGATTTAATTGCATAAAAAAAACATGCCATCCCATTTTGTAATCCAAACCAAACATGCCATCAATGGACCTAGGGTTGTGCCTAGAACCTGACCTCCCCGTCACCATGGTTTGACGGTAGACACGAGGCAAGGTTTAGTAGGAACACCCGCCCCGGACCCGGTGGGTCATCAGTTCGGAGACGATCAATGTATCCTTTGCTCCGGACACAAAGAGGGAGGCATAACCTCCAAGGTAGCCCGGAAGGCTTGGTAGACACAGCCTCATAGGATGCTTAACCTATCCAACCACCTCGATGGCCTCCTGGTGGGCTCGGAAGTCCCCCCCACCCCCCCCATGAGCTCTCACCTCGATCCGCGTCTCCACGTCCCGACCTTGAATGAAGCCACTCGCTCGCCATTCTTCATCAATAAGGAAACACAACGGTGACTGTTATGTTGAACTCGTTTAAATTTAGTATTCAATCAACGTGACAATTTTTTTTTTCTTGAACATAAAATCATCACTCATTAGAAACTATAAACTCAAATGATTGCTAATTCCCTTGTAGTTCTTTTCCATTTTCCTCTTACAATGATGCAAGCTAACATTTTCCTCTTATCGCGATCCGCGTCTACACGTCCCGACCCTGAATTTGTTTGCTTTCGGCCTCATTGATTTATATTTGAAGCTGTTTTGTCTAGCCTCAAGTTGTCTGAATAACTTTTGCTGATTGAATTGTCTAAAGTGCAAGAACATTTATAAACCCACTTACTATGTAATATCAGTATTGGTATAATTACATGGGTAGAATAAAATAAAATAAAAAACGAAAACGAAGAGATTTCTTGCCGTGCTAATTGGCAATCGATAAACAATTATAGCAAACAAATTCACACACACATATTTAATTACTCTCCTGTATGTCGGCGAACAGAACTTGGGCCGTCATTTATAAGATCCACCCGCCACAATTTAGACTTTCGAGGGATCATGTATTGAACACTCATTAAAGGAGAGAAAATCCACGTTCCCCTTGAGATTGATTTTAAAAAAAATGAAGAAGTCACATGCATGTTAATTCAGACTTAATGCCTGTGCTTGGCGCTGGTTTTTATGTGTTTTCCAAGTGAAGGGATTCTTGGTGATGAGCAATTTACCTCCTTTTCTCTTCATTTACTTTTGTGATAGAGAACAAAGATAGAATCATTCGGTCTTAAGTTGACTAACAAGAGAAGATGCCCACATAAATCTCTTCATAAAAGACAGAAGCTAGAAATACAAGTATTCTTTGATTAGATTCTCAGGTTAATCCAGATAAAAAAAAAATCCAAGTAAAAAATACTGCCCAGAGTGCTCTTGCTGACATGCATACCCGTCTTAACAGTGTCATCTCCAGTTCTTGGCTAACTAGAAGTTGACCTTCACACATTCACATCCAAATATATATGTCAAGATCACTAGGATCAAGATGGCACACCTAGATGTTTCCACAACTATTGTCAACCCTTATACCACACGTTGGCTCAGCATTTTCTTATTGCAATCATCGTTTTGGTGACACAATTAATGTCAATCTTCAAGCTCAAAGTTGAATTCGCAATTCCAGGACAGTCCAGTACCTCTTAGAATTTGATGGTCTCAATTTTCTAACTCTTCATATGCAAGATGCATGGGCACTTTTAGATAAAAATCTAAGCAGTTGAACAACAAGTGGATGCAAATTCAAGAGATGGTTAGAGTGGCCCGAATTCCCGTGGAGGAAAAAGATTCAAGCCTGAAATTATTGGCCTGCAATATCTGCGCCTATTGCTACGCTCCATGCAGGGATCTATCATTGACTATCAGCTGACTGAGACGAGAGAGGAGAAAACAAAAGGTGGAAAGAAAAAGTTGAGTGGGGGTGGTGGCAATGAATTTGATACGGAATATGCAGGGAAGAACTTTTTTTGGGTGGTCAGATTATTTGCCGACGAGAAAAGGTTGGCTCTTTAGGCTAAAGTCAACATGAAATGTGCATAATATAATCGGTTAGGTCGCTTGCTTATCGAAGAAATTGTCGTTGTTCCTTAAACTTTTATTCATGAACAGTGGCGTCCACTTTTAAAACGAGGAAAGGACAAATTAGTCTATTTATCATTAAATTTGATATATAAGACAATTTTACACCTTATTTTAAAAAAAAATAATTTTTTTTATAAGTGCTATGCCGAGCTGAACATTGTGTTGGTTGACAATGCCTACCAGAGACAACTTCATTTTCACACATCCGTATATATAATTATTAAAGAGAAGTTTTACGGTGTTTAAAAAATAACCATTACCATTGATTATACAAAAGAAGATCAAATTAAAGAAATTTATAATTAAAAAAATAAATTAAAATTAAATCTCCTTCGTATAATATAAGGATTGTTTTATGTTTGGGCCCGAAGGCACAAGTACAAGAACAATTTTTTTTAAGAAAAACAATTAGTAATTTAACGGTTTTGGCTGTGCTGACTTCCAAGGGGCTCTGCGAATCAAAAGACAGCCTGTCCCCACATCCAAGGAAATGAATGACTGTAATTAAAATTACCACGTGTGCTGGAGACAGGAAATAGAAAATGTAATGGGACCCTTAGGAGGCTAATTTATCAAGATAACCGAGAGATACGCATCTAGATCTTTCAATATAGAAAGTTTTCTTGGTTTCAAGTTGGTGTGAGAAATAAATTTTAAAAAATAATACTTTGAAAAACAATCAGTCACCTGCTGTGTTTTTCGGATCCCTTTGAAAGGTGTGATTGGCCTGGCCATGGTGTCATGCGATGATGAAGCTCGTCGATCAGTATCCATTCAACCGTCAACCAGGACAAAACCAAAAAGATAGCCGTCAAGTAAGTAAATAAACAAGAAATCAAACTAATTATTTTTTTACAAATATTTTTATTATCAACAAGTAAAACTAATATAAAAATACTAAAAAAAATTAATTTAAAATAAATAAATAATTAAAATTACTTCAAAAACACTTTTGAAATTTGAAATAGAGTTAAAACATCACCATATTTACAGCCCATATTAAATTCTCTCCCGTGCTATAATGTTTTTTCCAGAATATGTTGACATGGGAAACCCTTTTATTCTCTCGCGAATATTCCAGCCTCCATCATCGAAAAAAGTGATAAACATATTTGTCCACTTCAAGGCATTAGCTGAGGTCCAATTTGCACCACGTGGCAGGGACAAATGCCAAGCACGTTCAAAGTCAGCAATGCTATCGTGCTCTGAGATAGCCATGGACCTGAGTTGGGTGTGCGTAGCAGCTCTTGACAATTGAATGCCTGAAGTTGATACCACTACGGAGCATCGACGGTTGCCATACCTGTAGTCAACCCTTTTATTCAACCCCACTACGCCCACATCCTTAACCTTCCAACGCTCAACTCCACTACGCCCACAGACAGTATCAGCATTGTGAAGAAAATAAAAAAAAAAATTATTTTAATATATTTTTAAACAATAAATATTTTTTAAAAATAAAATAATATTATTTTAATTAACTTATAAATAAAAAACACTTGCTCTCATTAACCGAAAAGAAACTGAGCAGATGAAAACTTAAATTTTACAAATTTTAACCCTATATTATTAAATTATTTAAGGGGAGCAGACCCTACCAGCCTCCCCTAGCTCTGCCCCTGCATTTTGCGAGGCTTTCAACATCAATACAAGTTCGGCAAATACATCATCCACCGAAAAATAATAACCTGGGATAAGTTCTGAGCAATATGTGATTTGCACATTTGACTTTTGATCAATATAATATTAGTAATGGATCTTCCAGGGCAAAGTTTGAAGTGCCATTATCCTATCCTCTAGAACAGCCGACCCCAATTCCGTTTGATATGATGTCTTCAACTAGCCCAGTTAAGACAAAACTCACTAAACTAGTGCCGGATTATTTGTTCCATATGAAATAGAAATAATTTCAATCGTTAGACCAGGTTTTATTCGAACCATTTGATCATAACCATTTCCTTGCACGAGGAGAGAGTAAGAGAGAGCAGGTTTGATTTCATGATCTCAGAAACAGAGATGAGTGTTCATGTTACTTGGAGAATTGTTATCTTTTGTGCTCTCCTTGTTTTCCTGGTAATCTTAATCTCCCCTTCTTGAAATCACAGTTGCCTCCATTGATTCTCTTGCATTTTTAATATATTCTTGACAATATAGGGAGCTTTTTAATATTTGTTTTTTCTGATTCAATAATTTAATTAATTTGTTCGTGTTGCAGTTCGCTGAAGACAGTAGTGCAAGAGAGATAACTCCCAGAAGATGGAAAGAAGTTCCGGATGGTGATACGAACGGTCTGCTACATAATCAAGAAACACCTGATTTGCAGAAACTTTCCAAGAATAATCATCTGCTAGTCAAGCATAATACTGAAGATGATCATCAAAAGCATGCGCATGCTCATCTATCATCACATATGGATCACACGGACCCTTCAGATAAGATTTTCTTCACAATAAAAGATCTAAAAGTTGGCAAAACAATTCCATTTTACTTCTCCCGTAGAGACCCTTCAACTTCTCCTCATCTGATATCTAGAGAAGAAGCGGATTCAATTCCTTTCTCTCTAGCAAAATTACCTTACCTTCTTGACTTTTTCTCTCTTTCTAAAGAATCTCCTCAAGCCAAAGCCATGGAGTATACACTAACACTATGTGAAGATGAACCAATGGAAGGAGAGACCAAGTTATGTGCTACTTCCTTAGAATCCATGCTTGATTTTGCACGGGCCACCTTTGGATTGGATACCCAAGTAAAAGCTTTAACCACTAACCACCTTAGAAAGTCAGTTTCACCCTTACAAAACTACACCCTTTTGGAAGAGCCTAAAGAGATTTTCGTACCAAAAATGATAGGATGCCATACCGTGCCCTACCCTTATGTAGTTTACTTTTGCCATAGCCAAGAAGGTGAGAACAGGCTATTTGAGATTTCACTTGGTGGTGAGAATGGTGATAGAGTCCAGGCCACCGGTGTTTGCCACATGGACACCTCAAAATGGGATCCAGACAGCCCATCGTTTCGTGTGCTGAAGATAAAGCCTGGAACTGGCCCCGTGTGCCATATTTTCCCAGCAGATAACATAGTTTGGGTGCCTTTGATTTCGTAAATTTAGTAGTAACAAGTATTGTTGTTATTGTAATAACAAGTCCTGAAACTTAAATCTACTGTTATGTCGTATGCTGGTCTCTTAAAGAGTCCTTGTGGATGTAGGCATGTACACCAATGTTCCCTGCAACAAAGACTACTAAATAGCTTTGGGGACTCGATAAATGGGAATGGTTGTGGTTTAGCATGACAGGCAAGGACAATCTCTTTAATTATATGACCAGACAGATCTGACCAGATTTCTAAACCATAACTCAATCTAGTCATGGCTCAGAATAATTTACACATCCAATCCCACTTTTTCGTCGGGTTGAACAAAAGGTACCGAAAACCGCACCGTTATAAATGTGCATGATAAAACATTGCTCTGCTTGATATTTATACCACAAAGTTTTAACTCCAAGATTCTTATGGTTTAAAACAGGATGCATAAAACCCTAGCCCAGTAATGTTTACCTCGTAATCAAGTTGGCTTGCATCCTAACCTAATGTATTGAGACACTTGAATACGAACTGAACAACAAGTCTACTCATGAATACAAACTGAATAACAAGTCTACTCATTTCATCTACTTCACAGCTTACCTGTTAAGGAAGCACTTTAATATATTATATTTTTATAATATAGCACACAATAATGACTCGAAGCTTAAGGATATAGCACTGCTAAACTCTTCAGAGCCTAAGACAATAACATTAGTCACCTTGTTGATATCCTTAGCAGATTTACCATCTTCTGCTGGTTTGGCATGTTTGCACTGTCTTGGTTCGGAGGCAGTGACGGGGGACTTCTCACTTCTGGACTCAGTAGTTGTTCCATGAGACAAAGGTATGGTTGACTTATCATCAGTTTCGGGTTCAGGTGTCGCTCCATGATAAATAATACTTCAGTTCGAACAAACATCACTTTCAGGCTTGATCGTTGTTCCATGATAGATACGTCGTTTCGAACAATCGAGTTTCTTCGGTTCAGTCTCAGGTGCTTCACGATAAATACAACGATTAGAACAATCATCTAAATCAAGATGTCTTTCATTTCTAGGCTCTTCAGGAACAACATTCTTGGCAGGTTTGTCGTTTTCCCCGGGATCTTGGCCTTGAACTACTCCAGGCATTGGCTGGCCTGAAGAAAATGTAATTCGATTTTGGGGGTAAGATTCAAACTTTTGCCAGCAAAAGTTAATGTATCGTGATTCTTAATGGTGGCATGCCAATTCATGCTGGAACTAGTAGCAATCATTAAATTTTCATCGCTGATAATTTTTTGAAACTGGATTTTCATCGCGTGTAGTCGGAGTACTCCAAAAGGTGGCCACGATATCAATGCGAGACTTTTCACGGGTCGAGAATATGTTGTCTCCGAAAGGTAGTTGCTATTAGCAGGGGCTGCTTCTTTCCGAATCATTTTCTCAAGGCATCTGCAGGGACGACGTGCCGATTACAGTTATGTTGGGACTTTCAACCAGGAAACTGATGACGAAGAAGAAAAAATAAGACGTAACTCAGCCAGTACTAATTTTTTCCCTTTCCTTTTCTTTCAAGATGTTATAAATTTAAATATCTCTTTAATATCTAAAAAATGATGGAGATAAGAAAAGAAATACAAAATTCATAGGAGTTTTATGGGGCATGCTTTGAGATTGCAGCCCCCCTCTTCTTCAACCACTGGAATCACAGTCGAAAGAGATCAGAAAAAAATAGTGTTTATTTTCTTCAACCATAATTTTGCCGCACTATGTTGAGCTTGTAAATGGCATTTACTAGGGAATCGTATCTCGTGGACTTCGAGGGTCTTATATTTCTATAACACAACAGGCCACAATTTAATCCGTGAAAAGCAAACCTCTGATGCAGCACCACAGTATGAGGTGCAAGTAATTGATAATTTTTTGAAAGCAGGAAGCTAGATAGTGTCTAGAAAAGAAAGTCTGCTGCTGTTTGTAGATTCCCCACAGTGCTGCAGACATGAATCAAGATGCAAAACATGACTGATCCAGTCTAAAACTTCATAGTAAACTATCTCGATTGCCTCAATGAGACAAAAAAAAACATACACCATCTCGGTATATCGAATTCTCCAAGAATGAATTCTGCCCATGAAAGGCAGCAAAATGAAAAATAAAAGTTCCGTCACCTTACAAAAGGAAGATCCTGCGACAAATAATGTTGCATTTTTTAACTTCACCGAGATGGATTCCTTGGATTTCTTAAGAACTCCTATAAAAAAAATATAAACATTCAAAATAAATAAAAAAATCCAAAGATGTTGTGTGGTTTTTCGTATTGTACAAGCAATCATAAGAGAAACATACTAAATCACTCCGTTTCAAGAGGCATCCAGCATCCTTACCTTCTGTATCATAGAGGCATAAATGTTTCGCACCCTTCTAGCCAATGCAAAAGCTGAATAGCTTTAGCAATTTGGCAAGCATCATCACTCTCCACCACCACAATTGCAAGATACTGGAGCTCGCCAACATCGATTGCTTTGTAAAGCTTAAGTAGTCCACTACATTTTAAACAACTCTCGATCACGTTAGCTACAACGACTCCAAGATACCAAAATCTTACAAGAAGATGAATAAAATGCCAAACTAGTCGAAGCATAAAATTTCCAATCTGCGTGAAATCTTGAAACCCGATATGAATATCTCCTCGAAAGTCAAGAAAAAAATACTTAACACTTGAATCGCATGCGATAATATATGGCAATCATACAAAAACAATGTTGAAAAGCTCTAAATATTAGAGGTAAAAACATTTAACAAAAGGTGCTTAAGAAATCAATGGTAGCTAGTGAAACTTGCCTGATCGATCCAACAGTTAACTCTCTGCGCTCGTCTTCCATGTCCATTAATCTACTAAAAAGGGCCAGCAATTTAAGCGCGGAGGAAGCAATAAAAAAGTATCAATAAACACGCATTGGCATAAAAGAATATATATAAAGAGTATCGATAAACATGCATAGATATAAAAGACTATATATAAAAAGAAATTCCCAGTTCACTTACAGGTTGAGAAATTTAAAAAGAAAACAACCGTTTGGGATTTAAAAGACAAAATAAACGTAGACGTTAGAGAGAGAGTTGTTTTTTTTCAGTGAAAGGAGCAATGCCCTGTTATCTGCCTGAAATGGGGCCGCCAGGTGGTTGTTTTTTCAGTTAATGAAGAAGACCGGGTATTGAAAAGTATAGTCTAATGAAAAACCGCGATCCAAGAGAGTCTGGAATAAGCAAATAAAAATTAAATTAAAGAAAATAATGAAGCACAGTACTAGAAATCTCAATTTTCAAGGAGAAAACTGAAAAAAAAAATAAAAAAATTTAATCAATTTAATATTAAAAATAAAATTAAAAACAAATCAATTTTTTTCAAGTAAATTCAACAAAGAACAAATAATAATAAAAAAAAACAGATAACTCAACTTATTTTTAAATTTTCATAGAAAATCTATAGATTGCATAAAAATAAAAATAACACAATTAAATAAGTATTGAATGATAAAACTAAAAAAAACTATAATTTTTAAAAAAGAAAAAAAAAACAAACTCGTGGGTGTTATTTCAATTATATCATATATTTAGCCATTTACAATCATATGGTATGATTTTTGTAATATTTTTAAACTATATAAATGTTATATTCTTGGTAATCAAATATATATATATATATATATATATATATATATATATATATATATATATATATATATATATATATATATATAACTTAATTTAAATAGATAGGGTATGGAGCGGTGAGTACTGGATATGTGTTGTTGGATATTTTCATGCCAGTTTATCTGTCAAATCAAAATAAAATACTCTCTGCACAACCTTAAGGATATACTAATACCACTATATCGGTCAAATATATTAGAATAATTTAATTAAAAAAAACTTCAATCCTTCACCAAAATTTGAATAATTACTCGATCGATTTTTTTTTACTGTTTTCTATTTTCTTTTTTTTGTCGTTACTTTTTTGTGTTTGTTATCGTATACTCTCCTGTCATGTTAATTAGTATACTCTCCTGTCATATTAATAAGTGGTTGATACTATTTTTTAAAATGATTTTTATAAAAAAAATATATTAAAATATTTTTTTATTTTTTAAAAAATTATTTTAATATTAATATATGAAAATAATTTAAACATATAAAAATATTTAATTTAAAATATAAAATAATTTTGAAACACAATATCATATGGTAGATTGAACTCAGCTATTGATTGAATAGAAATTTGCCCATTACATGGTTTTAATTGGACATGGTAAGCAAAGTGCTCCTAATTCATGTTTTAGGTAATAAAAAAACATATTTGAAAATAATTGAATTTAAATCCTTTAAGATTTTCAAATGAAAATTGATGGGGGGAAAAGCTGTTTGAAGTGTTTAGTTGCGCTAGTAAATAGTTTCTAATTTGGGTAGTTTTGTAATATACG
Source organism: Salix dunnii (assembly GCA_015731905.1). NCBI lineage: Eukaryota > Viridiplantae > Streptophyta > Magnoliopsida > Malpighiales > Salicaceae > Salix > Salix dunnii. The sequence continues at coordinate 7,804,133 of CM027667.1, read as the reverse complement.
TGACTTCATTCTGCTTTATGGTTATCCAAAATTAAAATTAATTAATTATCTGAATTAAAAAACTCAATTCGTTACGCAACACAAACTAAACAGTTACATTTCCAACTTTGAAGGGATCGCTTATCGTAAAATGCTAAAATATAGCCGTTAGATACGTGGCAAAGTTGTATAAAGCAACGGCCAATGAAGTTCAGTCTTTTCTTGATGGAGAATATATAAAATTCATTTTTATGATCAGGGTTTGAAACTCTGCCGTTTTCATTAATTAATTCATGAAATGCTATACTTCCCTTTTTTAAGGGTATGGTACTGTGCCACGTGTAGCAATGCACTGTCCTTCCAACGAATTCAAGGTCCATCCATATGTAACAGCGGAATCTACAAATAGTCCAAAAAAACTACAAAATAATTATTATTTCATTTTATTTAGTACCAAGTTTTTCTCTCTATTCTCCTTTTCAGCCACCTGTCTTCGGGAAAAAATAATCAAATTTCAAAACACTACCAGCATGTACTTTCACGAGGTGATTTCCCCGTAGCACTAGTCTTATATTAATTAATTAGGATCATGAATTGGAAAATTAAGGCAGCGTTTTGCTTTTTATACATGTTCTATCTATATTTATGCTGACACCACGCAAGATTTATACTACAAGAAATTGAAATTATCTAATAAGTGATTTAATGATATAATTTTAAAATTAAAAAATTCATTCTCCGTATAGTTATTAATACAAGAGTAATTGAAGGTTTATATAGTGATTAATTTTATACTCATGGTATTAGTCAATATGTGTGTAAGTAATTCAAATACTCGAGTTAATAATAAAAAAATTTAAGGGATGAAAATCATTATGGTTAATCCTGTGTTCACCCTAATGTAGTAATTAAGCTTCCATGATATTTAATGAAACTGGAAATATTTTGGACACCAAACCATAACAGAAATGTACATGGACTCCTCATATTTTTTTTTATATTTAAAGAAATAAAAAAAATAATTTTAATAAAAAAATATTCTAAAAAATAATCATAATAGTTCATTGCAATTTCGTTTTTGCGATCAGTGTTTGCATCAATGCATTAGTTTCTTACAATTTCGATTATGTGATTATAGAGTGCTTGCAACTTTGCATGTACAAAACATTACACGTCCTTTGTCCTAGTGGTGGTTGGTCCTTGCGTACCAGGCCCTGTCAGTCCATGACAGAAGGGGAGCCGGCAGTTCTCGTAGTCAGTCTAGGAGAGGGCTGCCACAATCTTTAATTAAACTTTTTGCTAATTACAAGACTACAGAAATGCTATCACCAGTAGTCTAATCGAGATATTCCGCCCCCATTTCATTTTCTCAATCACACCAAATTAACCACACCTGACTCGGGAAAAACAGCATTTAATTTCCATATTTATACACACGATTGTGTTTTTTTGTGTACATGATCACGCTCGAAATTACGTGACTTTGGACATCATGGAAGTCTAAGAGATATTTATGAAAGCATTTCGATAAAATAAAAGGAGAAAAATAAGGAGGAGATGAGACTCTTAGATTCTCATCGCCCCCCAATTAGTTATCTCGATCCCTCGACAGGCACCAGCAGGAGTCACCACAGAGTGAAAAAGAGCCAACCAAAAAGGTCACCGGTAGGGGAGAAACACTGTAACAAACAATGAGTAACAGACTCTCCATAACAAACTGGGAAATGGAATCTGAATAGTTTTTTTTTGAAATTTGAAAGAAATTTTATCAACTCCCATTTTCTTGTGTATTCTGTTTCCATATCTCTATCTCCGATTTTTAATGTCCTATAAAAAATCCAAATCTCTTGTTTTCCTCTCTGTTTGCGTAACTAAAATACTAGCATTGCCTCTTCACTAAAACCTTAATTCTCTCTGTCTCTCTCTCTCTCATTTTGATCTCTTTTACTGCAGCCATGAAGAACCAGGCAGATTTAGAGGCCACTGATAAAGATATCTACATGAAGAGAAAGCGCAGCGTTAACAACAACGATAACAAAAGCTTTGGCCGGCAAGATTTGGAAGAGTTTCAAATCCCGAATAAGAGACGAGATGCAGATGTCGATGAAGATGAAGATGAGTTTGCCCTGGCACTTTCTTTATCTTTTGGACGTTCTCCGAATTCCAAAAAGAAAAGAACCCTAAACACTACAAAACCACAGCTATCATGGTCATTACCACCACCTGTAATATCATTATCAGTAACTCGTCAACCATCACCCCAGCATCGAGGTATCCCTCGAACTGAAATCCCACCAGATGGCCAGATGATGACACCAAAGCCTTTTGTCCCTCTTCAGCTTTCTCCTAAACGTGCCCCGTTCGCTTATATTCCTGCGACCGAACCATTGCTATACACTACTGCTCCAGTGAACCAAGAAAGTACCATGGCTGGTCCATCTCGAGCTCCACGCACACGCCGGAACCCTTCTCAGGGTCCCCGCGAAGGGAAAGGGGAAACTGTTCCCGTCTTGTATCCTTGGGCCATGGATCGTCGTGCCATGGTGCATAGCTTGGACTATTTGCTATCAAGAAGAATAGAAACCATCACTGGTTTAGTCCAGTGCAAGAGATGTGAAAAACAATATGAAATAGGGTTTGACTTGAGAGCCAAGTTTGAAGAAATTGGCGCATTTATTGCTGAAAACAAGAGTTTCATGCATGACAGGGCACCGAGTGATTGGATGAACCCGGTATTGCCCAGGTGCCAATTCTGCAAGCAGGAAAATAGCGCGAAGCCTGTGATTGCCACCAAGAAGCAGAAGATTAATTGGTTGTTTTTGCTTTTGGGTCAAATGTTAGGCTGCTGTACTCTTGATCAGTTGAAGTATTTTTGCAAGCACACAAAAAATCATCGGACTGGGGCTAAGGATCGTGTTCTTTATCTTGCTTATCTCGGATTGTGTAAACAGCTTCATCCCAATGGCCCTTTTGATCGCTGAATTGGAAAAGGATGATCTTTAATCTTCTGCTGCTGATTCTGATGAGTGATCAGGTGGTATCATCATGTGTTTTGTGTGTGTAAATCAGAACGTGTTATCGTACCATAGTATGCACATGTGGATTAGTAATAAGTTTATTTAGTTTGGTGGGTTCATGGATTTTCTTTTGATTTTGTTGTTTTTTTTAATATTTTTTAGCCAGGCAAGGTCAATTTCCATATATATTGGAAGCCTTATAATATCATACCATATATGTATCCGTTTGATCTTGCTATATATATATATATATTATGTTATGGGACGAATTAACTTCAATCTTTGTTCCTGTTCGAAAATCAAGTTTTAAAAAGAAACAAATTGAATAGTCTGGTGCTGACTTTTATCTATGCGTTAGTTTTTTTTAATCTATATTCTTATTTCTGAATGCTGGCCTCTGCAAACGTTTTGTATCCTTCCAAGCAAATTTCATAGAATTACAGGTGTTTGCTATCTTTCCCAAGCTAATTAATTATGGTTTAGATGGCTTGGTCCGGTGGTATCGAACCTTGACTCATCATCCTGCAAACCAGACCAGACCAAACCATCCATATGAAAGGCTTGGCATTGGGGTACTAAGCCATCTTATAATTGAGAGAGTGAGATCGAATCCTGCTAAACATGATAATTTTGAGCAGTGGTTTGAAAGGAAAATATTCATGCTACATTAAATTGCACTCTGACATGCATGATGCTATCGTAGTCAAGTAAATCAAAATGTCTTCTAGTCTCGTGTGGGCTGAAACCACAACCTTAATTACCACCTTACCCCTTTTACCCGTCGGGAAATCTTTCTGTCATCTCATCTTTTCCTATGGGTTTTCGCAGATTTTGTTAATCAGCATCACGGATAGAGTAGTCCATTGAAAATGGAGTTTGCACAGGTGACACGATCACAGTTATGATGTTATGATGATGTGAATGTTTAATATTGTGTTTTTAATTTTTTTTTTGTTTTATATTATTTTTTTTGTTTTTAGATTATCTTGGTATAATGGTATAAAAATAATTTTATAAAAATAAAATAAAATATTATTTTAATATATTTATAAACAAAAAATACTTTCTAGAACAACGTAACCATACTACCTTACAATTAATTAAGCTAATTGAATAATTAATTATTATAAGCATCTTGAATTAGATTATCTGTCGAATTCGAATGCATCCTTTTCCATTGAATTGTATTTGGGACTCTTAATGCCATCCTTCTCCGTTGCTGGGATCAAATAAAAGAGGAAAAACCTTTATGAACATCTACTGTAATCAGAGACAGAGAGAGGTTCTACATGGCTAGTTACCAGGTCCAGTCCCAAGTACCCTGAGAGATCCTATCCCAGCAGTGATGTGATACCGGGTGCCCACTGCTTTGATTCATTGCACCAACCCTGTTGGGCCATGATCTGCAGCACCTATGAGGCCATCTTCCAGATTGAAAAGATCCATGCTTTATTTTTTAGTCTTTATTTACCACATTATGAGGCCCGATAAATAAATAAATTTTTTTATTTTAAATTTAAAGCATGCCCTGTTTTCCAAATGATTTTTTATTAATAAAAATATTTTTTTTTAATAAGTTTGCCTATTGATCAGATTAAATTTCTTTTTTAGCATTCTTGTTTGCAAAACCCCTTTTTTGAAATTATTTTTTGTTTAAAAATATATCAAAATAATATATATTTTTATTTTTTTTAAATTATTTTTAATATTAATATTAGTATATAAAAATAATTTAAAGACACATAAAAAAAATAGCACGAAATTACTTATACTATTTATTATTTTTAAAAGAAAGGAACAAAGTACAGTATCTGAGTCTGCTCACTCGTGCAAATATAGCACGAGGAGCATGATTATCTTAAATAGATAAAAAGATATTATGATGGTCGAATTAATTTTATAGAAAAAAGCGCCACGTAGCAACTTTCTGTCATCGATTTAAATATATACCTGTGGCTTTGTCTGTGAGTCGGTGGTTGCTGATTAGTCAATGTCCCTCGCATCAATACACCGAAGATTTCATTCACGACTTGGGATGCTTTGTGGACGCACCACCGCGAGAAAAAAAAAAAACCTCGGTTATCGGGAAAATAAATGTACTTGAGCATAGTTATTTTCTTCAAAATTTTACTTTTATAATTTGTTTTAAAATAAAATTCAAATAAAAATATTTTTTTTAAAAAATATTAAACAAACTGCATTATTTTTTAGTTAGAAAGGGCCTATTTGTCCGTGTCATCCATAGTATTTTTCAAAATGTTTAGAAAAATATTAAAATAATATTTTTTTATTTTTTTAAAAATATTTTGATATTATTATATTAAAATAATCTAAAAAATCATAATATTTTAATTTAAAATAAAAAATAAAAAAATCATTTTTTGTAAATACAATGAAAATAGAGTAAAAATATGGAGACTAAAAAATAATTCATATAATATTATCATTTTAAAATTTGTCTGCTTGTTTCTACAGCAAAACAAAGTGAACAGTATCATCCATGCAGAGTAGAAGGCTCCCTGACCTTGACGGAGCGACAGAGAGGGTGGAGGGAGAAAAGGACAGAAGAGGATCCAAAGACTCCTTAACTTTTCTATTTTTTTATGCTTTTTTTTCCCTGTTATTTTTAGTTTTTTTTTTTTTTCAATTCATCTATCAATGGGTTGACTTATCCTGATTTTATGGTTCTGGTTGCAAATTAGCTGAATTTTTTTATAAATTATTTTTTAATATTCTACTATTTCACATTTGATTGATTTGATATTAAATTTCATCGTCTTTTTATAAAGTTATTCTAAATTTTTTATTTGAATTATAAATTCCACAATTTAACTTTATTTGACTAGGATATTTTTTATTTTTTTATTTAATTGGTTTTTTCTTAAATTCATCACTCAACGTGAGATTTATCAAGAGATAAATTTTATGATTTTATTTTATTTTATATGAAGTTGACCCAATTATATAAATTAGGTTATTAATTTAATAGGTTAATCTGGATTGATTTGAATTGTTTATTTTTTTTTGTATCATGTTTCTTATTTTTTTTAATTTTATTATTTAATATCAAGTTGAATAATAATTAATAATGATTTTTTTAATTTTTTTTGGTTTATTCCTGAAAAAGTAATCACATTTCATTTCATGACTTAATCTGAGTTGATTGAATTTATCTTATATGTTCAAATAAAAAATATTTTTTTAAATGAAATTTTGATATTTTTAGATATATTACCTTAATAATATTTCAATATTTATTAACAGTAAAAAAATTTAACCTAACCTAAGACACAACACATATATTTATCTAATTTATACCATGTAAAAAGTAGATAAATAATAAATTTGGAATGATATTCAAAGATAATAAAGTTATTACCTAGCTTGTAAGATGAAAAGTATTCCACAGTATTTTGAGATAAATGTTACCTTTTCTTCTCGGATTTTCTCTCTCTTCATTTATCTGAAAAAAAAAAAGAAATATCCACAACCAGAGAGAAGGGGAGGAGAGAGAGAGAGAGAGACAAAAAAAAAAAAAAGATGGAAGAGAAACGATGGCAGCAAAAGCAAATACAATAAGAAAAACAAAACTAGAAGCAGCCTCACCTCTCCATCACCTCCCTTCCCTCTACCAATAACTCCATCTCCTTCCTCTGTAAACCCTATAAACAAAATCATACCTTAAAAAATACACACATTTTCTCCCCCCGCCCTCTCCCTTGGCTTCAGAATCAAATAAAGCATGTTTCTTTAAATTAAACGAAGATCCATCATTTCAATTCCTAATTTATATGACAATGGAGTCATTGATGGAACTCTGCGATCTAATTTCACAAAATCCTGCACAATTCGCTGATAAATTGACCTGGCTATGCAATCGCTGTCCTCAACCAGAGTCTCTCGTAACCGGATCGCCTAGGGTTTCCCACTCACAAATCAATGCAATCCTCGCAGTTTCTCGATTCCTCTCCTTAACCCTCGAACACAACGATAACCGTCCAAAATCACTAATCCTCGCCTTCTTCCGCTCAATCCCGATGTCCTTTAATCCTTCCTTCTGGCCACAATCCTTCTCTACCGACTCGATCGCGTCTTTTTTTACCGACTTCTTGGCTTACGTGTCAAAGTCGGCCGAATTGGATCCGGATTTCTCTGAGGATGTTGCCGGATTTACTGGAGAAGTTGTTATGGCTGCGATTGGAAACAATGCCGGTGAAAATTTGGCGAGTTCATCTACTTCCAGGGTTTTCTTGATTGCGTTAACTGAGAATTTTGTTCCAATTTTGCCGGAAGATGGAGAGAAGTTGATCACGTGCCTTTTAGATCAGTTTAATGTGCCCGTACAGGTGCCATCGTCACCTAGTGAGCGAATTGGGATGAATTCTGGAACGTCATCCTCCCAAAGTTCGCCATTGAGCAATAATGTGAATAAACAGAATAGTAATCACGATGCCAATAATGAGATTTCGAGTATGGTGAATGATTTGAGTCATATATCAGTGTCCTCGTCAAGTGCATCAACGACAGTTGTGGTGAATGGGAGTGGAGTTACGTGGAAGAGTGGTTTGGAGTCAACCGGGGTGGGATTTGATGGAGGTGGGGGATTGAGCAAGCAACAAGTGGCTTCCTTCGAGGAAGAGAGTGCGGAGGGATTGGAGAAGGAAGAGATTGCGTACAAGTTGATCGGACATGTTTTGGATCGTGTCAAGATAGATAACAAGCTTTTGGAGCTAGTTCGGTTCATTGCTAAGAAGCAACTTCAATCCCTGTCTGCATTTTTGAAGGTAAATTCAGCAGCTGTTGCTGCTGTTTTAACCACCACCACCTTGTGTGTTTGTGAATGGCTCTTAATGTATTTCAGATGAAAAACAGATGGACCTTATTAAGGAAACTGGCATGTAAGGGAAACTTAGTAATGGAAAAGGTAGAGGTGTGTGAATGTGCTTCTAGTGCACAGGAAAAATCTATAACCAATGATTTTTTTCGGTATTTATTGGTCATGTGTTTGAAGCTAACATGCTTACATGTTAACTTGATTTTGGATTTGCTGTTACATTTTTACCTGAGAGGTATCTTTCAGGAGAAACCATGAATTTTGAACTTGTTAGAGTAAAGTCTGAAATTGGAAATTGGTTATGGCCTCTCTCAATGCACATATATGTTCACGTAAGTGGGTATGTAAATATTTGGGCTCGTTTGTGTGCGTGTATGCGTATTTGTGTGAATACATGTGTGTAATTAAATGTGCATGGGATCTCTTACTGTAGGAGGAAAATAAATGTTGAATATACTGGTTGATTAGGGAAAGTTGGTTATGTTGGCAGATACGGAAACGGGACTATAATGAACAGGGACAACTTTTAAAAGCAAGAGTCAATGCAAAACTTTCTGTCTATCAAGCTGCAGCCAGGATGAAAGTTCAGAGTCTGGCATCTCTTGATGTGGATGGCAAGACATCCAAGAGGTTGGTGCTTGAGACTCTGGCACTGTTGATAGATGCCGCAGAAGCCTGTTTGCTCTCAGTGTGGCGGAAGTTGAAAAACTGTGAAGAGCTGTTCAGTTCATTGCTCAGTGGGATTGCACAAATTGCTGTCACCAGGGGGGGCCAGCCAATGCGTGTCTTGCTCATTCGCCTTAAGCCGCTTGTGCTGACTACCTGTGCACAGGTATGTGTTATGGATAGGTTTCATTTTGCATCTATGAGCATGCTATATGGTCTGTAATGCTGTTCATTACAATGGTAACAGGCCGATACTTGGGGTGGCAGTCAGGGTGCAATGTTTGAGACTGTCATGAAGACAAGCTGTCAGATAATTGAATCTGGCTGGACAAAGGATCGGGCTCCTGTGGACACGTTTATCTCTGGATTGGCCTCCAGTATACGCGAACGAATTGATTATGATGAACAGGTTGGTTTATAACGAGAGCAACAGGCTCCAATGTATTCATAATTATGGTATACAGATCACACACAGAATTTTGTTGGTGTGTCTTTGTCTGCTTGTCAACATTGTTAACAAGGTGCTTTCAACTTAATCTGGGATTGATCACTTGTTAGTTTTTCTTATACACACCATGGATGGGAATGTCAAATGTGCTCATCCTATTTTTCTCTAGAGGTTATAACAATAGTAACAAAAGCTGTTTTCTAACCAGGGTTATAGCCATTTAATCATGGAATCTTTTTGGCACCAGCTCATGGTTTCCAAATTCTTTTTTGATCCCTGGTTCAATTTCATTCTCTGTTTACTAGCTGTGCTGATTTCCAGGTTGACAAGCAGAAGCAAGGAGTTCCTGCTGTGCAGCTTAATGCTATTCGCTTGCTTGCTGATTTGACTGTCGCAGTTAACAAGTCTGAAGTGGTAGACATGATATTGCCACTTTTTATTGAAAGCTTGGAAGAGGGCGATGCTTCAACTCCTGGTTTATTGCGACTTCGAGTAGGGAATCTGTCCTTGGAGCAATTTAGTATCTGATATAAATTTAAGTTTCTCACATATGTTTTTTCCTTTCAAATTGCTATCTACTATTTTGCATCTCATATCTATTTGGCACGCTCTAACTTCTCTCTCCCCTCGACTTCTTGCAGCTTCTCGATGCTGTTTCTCGCATCGCAGGTTTAGGTTTTGAGAAGTCGTATCGTGAGACAGTTGTTCTAATGACAAGAAGTTACTTAAGTAAATTATCAAGTGTAGGGTCTGCTGAAAGCAAAACTTTGGCGCCAGAAGCCACCACAGAACGTGTTGAGGTATGTATTGTTTGCAATGACCAGTCATACAAAATAACTTTAAGATGGCTGACGGTTTATCTTATCAAATAGTAGCTCACTAGTCCCATCACATTCTAGACTCTTCCTGCAGGATTTCTTTTGATTGCTAGTGAGCTTAAAAACATGAAATTACGTTCAGACTATCGTCATCGTTTGCTTTCTCTGTGCTCGGATGTAGGCCTGGCAGCAGAATCCAAAAGTGGAAGGTATATATCTTTTCCTTTACATGGAATCTCTTGTTTTATCTGCTTGCAACAGCCATTTCCCCCCCTCGTTTCTGGTGTTGTTCTATCTGATACCCCAATTGTTGCAGGAGTGGAGCAGATTTTCTAGGGCCTCTGCTTTCTGCTGTTGCTGAAATATGCTCTGATTTTGATCCCACTGTGAATGCGGAACCATCACTCTTGAAATTGTTCCGCAACCTGTGGTTCTATGTTGCTCTTTTTGGTCTAGCACCTCCCATTCAGAAAATTCAGCAGCCAACAAAGTCAGTTTCAACTACATTGAACAGTGTGGGAAGCATGGGCACAATTGCTCTTCAAGCGGTGGGTGGACCATACATGTGGAATGCACAGTGGTCCTCTGCTGTTCAGCGAATTGCTCAAGGGACTCCTCCCCTTGTAAGTTGATTGCAAACAGTTCTTAAATGATGATATCTTATTTACTTGATATTTTCCCCTTCTTTCTCTGAAATTGTGCACACGCCGATAACTTGTTAGTAATTAATTAGTTTGTTTAATCCTATAAGGGCTGCAACGGATTGCTGTTCTGGAATGCATATGTTACTCACGTAGTTAATCAGCTCTATATTTTTTTGTCCCTGACATGGCTTTAGTTGATCAAGGAAAAATGGTAGGCTATTCTTGTAATTTTATAACAGGACCACTCACAGTGACCTAAGTTCATAAATGAATCAATCTTTTTTGAAATAAATAGTAATTATAGCAAAATGTATCCGAATCAATACATTGTCTGACTTTGGTAGATACACCAATCTTATGTCTTCTGTAAGCTATTTCAACGATTGAGAAATGGTTTAAGTTTTGCTTATTTATTTATTTAGGGTGGGGGATTGGCGTATTAGGAAAGCCCCTGATGAATGAGTTGCTATTTGATCAAATTAGGGAGGTTGGTGGTCTGTCAGTATTTTTCTCGTCTGTTTGTATGTTACTTCTTTTATGATTCAAACCTTGCCATGTCGGCTTATAACAGGACTTTTGTACTGTCATGGGGAGGGGGGCTTTTTAGGCTCACGAATGGGTTGCTGTTTGATCAAATCAGTGAGGCTGGTGGTCCATCAATATTTCTCTCTTCTTCTGTGCATATGTTACTTCTTTTATGACTCGAACCTCACTATGTTGACTTGTAATAGGACTGTTGTTCTGTCATATGGCCAATGTGGAATATCAAATGTACAAAAATACCATTCTTCTGTTTCTCTTGTAGACTGTAGTAATCTGAGACCTGTAAGAAATTGGGTTTGGATCATCATTTTGTTGGTAAGGCATTCAATGAGTTGATCTCGATCCTGGGCATTTAAGGATTAAATATACAACCAATAGCTTTAAGTAGGTACCTTGTCACTTCCAAACTAGAACCTATTTTTGATATATATGGTTTTGCACTCCAAAAAGTTACCTCCCTTATGATCTGAAAATGTTTTTAATTTTACTTGAGAAATTCTGCCTTTTGGCCTGTTTTACACTTGTACTTAATCATTTCACCCTGTCTTTGTACTGTTTTGATAAATTCTTTTCTCAATATATTTTACTCATTTTTTAGTTTGACATAATAATTATCTCTCCAGGTTGTTAGCTCAGTGAAATGGCTCGAAGATGAATTGGAACTCAATGCCCTTCACAATCCTGGTAGTCGTCGGGGGAGTGGTAATGAGAAAGCAGCTTTAACACAAAGATCTGCTCTTTCAGCTGCTCTTGGTGGCAGAGTTGATGTTGCAGCTATGAGCACAATTTCAGGTTCAATAGATTGCTTACTAAGTTGTTGCACTTTAAATTTGTGATTCTGATGTTGTTTAATTGTTTTCAACTCAAAGTTGTTTTTTTAAATCATCTTGAAAATTTGGCTGTTTTGGGACCTTATTTGGTGGAATTATTCTTTGTTAATGGTCATGATTTTTTTTTTAATGTCTGCTTTAACACTGGTGTCCCAAGCATATGTGATGTTTTCACTCTGATTTTACAGGTGTGAAGGCAACCTATCTGCTTGCTGTAGCATTTTTGGAGATAATACGTTTCAGTAGCAATGGTGGCATTCTTAATGGTGGTGCTAGTTTGAGTGCTTCTAGAAGTGCCTTCAGCTGTGTCTTCGAATATCTAAAAACTCCAAATCTTTTGCCAGCTGTGTTCCATTGTTTGATGGCTATTGTCCATAGGGCATTTGAAGCAGCTGTTATCTGGCTGGTACTTTTTCACTTCATTGCAATTTAAATCTTTCTCTAGCAATGCCCTTCCATTTATATTTCTGCTCATGTAGGTAATGTTGATTACTTTTTAGTGCCTAGTTTTTGCATGAAAGGTATAAATATCAAAACAATACATTCGCTTACTTTCTCTTTAAAGTGTCAATTATAATCCCTATAATTCTTCCTCCTAGGATTGAGTCACAACTGGTGATATTGTTTTCTTTCTCTTACTCTGTTTAAAATGAATAAATTTGATAGTAGCAATGGATGGTTTTCAAGTGTGACATTGACTTTTTATTTCTTGTTTCATGGGGGCTGTTGCTTTCTTAAGCAATAACATGTTGTAGTGCAAATAGAAATGGTATCCTTTCCTTGTAAAATAAATTTGATAGTAGCAGTGGATGGTTTTCAATTGACATTGACTTTTGATATCTTGTTTCACGGGGACTCTTGATTTCTTAAACAATAACATGTTGTAGTAGAAATAGAAATGGTACCCTTTCCTTGTAAAATGAATTATGTTTACTTCTCTCTTCCCTCCCTCTCATTACTTTGTGAATGTCATTGATTCTTTGATCTGCTTTCAGGAAGATCGAATAACTGAAACAGGCAATGAAGCCAATGTTAGAGAATCAACTCTTTTTTCCCATGCCTGTTTTCTTATTAAAAGCATGTCACAGAGGGAGGAACACATTCGAGATATTTCTGTAAACTTGTTGACTCAGCTAAGAGATAAGTTTCCTCAGGTAGTGTTGTTTGGTAATGCTGTTTGCAGTGGATGATTTTCTCTCTTTCTTTTCCTGTGATCCACAACTTGCCTAATCTTTTGTGGATGAAATGGAAATACATACATGCAGGTTTTGTGGAACTCATCCTGTTTAGACTCCCTGCTATTTTCAGTTCACAACAACTCACCTTCTGCAGTTATTAATGATCCTGCTTTGAAAGCATCGGTTCGTTCTTTGTACCAAAGGATTGTCAGGGAATGGATCAGCATATCACTTTCATACGCCCCGTGCACTAGCCAAGGTCTACTGCAGGTTGGCTATACAATATCATAGCTGAGTTGATTTGGATTTCTATATTTGAAATGTGTGTGATAAAACTGTTGGACATGAGTTGTTTATGCTTTTTCTTGCAATTTATTGAGAATTGTGCATGTTCTTTTTTATGCTTGTGGCATGCTTCATTTAAACATGGTCTTATGCTATTCAATCATATATGTATTTGTTGATAATGGTGATCTTGTTTATTTTATGGAGTTTCCATTTCTCATTAAAATTACTCATTTTTATGGGTTTTTGCTCTTTTTTGGGTGTCCTAACACTTTAGGAAAAGCTTTGCAAAGCAAATACTTGGCAGAGAACACAACCTACAACTGATGTTGTTTCTCTCTTAACTGAGATACGGATTGGGCACAGTAAAAATGACTGGACTGGTATACGAACAGCTAATATTCCTGCAGTCATGGCTGCAGCAGCAGCTGCTTCAGGTGCAAACTTGAATGTGACGGAAGCTTTCAATTTGGAGGTGCTTAGCACTGGTATCGTCAGTGCAACAGTTAAGTGCAACCATGCTGGAGAAATTGCAGGCATGAGAAGGTTGTATAACAGCATCGGTGGATTTCAATCCAGTGGCGCACCAACAGGTTTTGGTAGTGGTCTTCAAAGGTTGATAACTGGAGCGTTTTCTCAACCAACACAAGCTGAGGATGATTCATTTAATGAGATGCTACTGAATAAGATTGTGCTCCTCCTTCAGCAATCTGTCAGTGTTGCAGAGAAAGGTGGGGAAGTGGACAAGTCACAGTTTCGTGATACATGTTCTCAGGCCGCTGCATTTCTTCTCTCAAATCTGGTAAAACAAGGCTCTCCATCTTGTCGCTGATTTTCATGCTGATAATGTTGAAGGACTTGTGTCTTACCTGCTAATTTTTTTCCATCTGTTTTGCTTATTTGTTTGGTAATAGGCTTCTGAGTCAAAATCAAATGTAGAAGGCTTTGCTCAACTTCTACGTCTTCTTTGCTGGTGTCCAGCATATATTTCCACTCCTGATTCGATGGAGACTGGTGTTTTCATTTGGACTTGGTTGGTTTCCGCTGCACCGCAACTTGGCTCTCTTGTGCTTGCAGAGCTAGTGGATGCTTGGTTATGGACAATTGATACTAAACGAGGAATTTTTGCACATGAAGTGAAGTACTCTGGACCTGCTGCGAAACTGAGACCTCAGCTAGCCCCAGGGGAACCTGAATCGCTGCCTGAAATTGATCCTGTTGAACAAATAATGGCGCATAAAATATGGGTTGGATTTTTAATTGACCGTTTTGAGGTTAGGATTTATCTGTGATTGTTAATCTCTCTCTCGGTTACATTATCAGTGTTCATTCTTTTGTAATTATTGAAATGCACTCTTGGTGGGATTAAGGTGTTTTGTAGTGGTATTCAGTATTCACATGCAGGAGTTTGCACATTAGAGTTTAATACTAGTTGTGTATGTTTTACAGCAATAAGCAAATAGTTTTCATAGTCCATCAAAATATTTTGTGGTTTGTTGTTTTACAGGTAGTTCGACACAATAGTGTTGAGCAACTCTTGCTACTTGGCCGGCTTTTACAAGGGACAACCAAATCTCCCTGGAACTTTTCCCGCCATCCTGCAGCTACTGGCACTTTCTTCACTATCATGCTTCTTGGTCTTAAGTTCTGCTCATGTCATTCCCAAGGCAATCTGCAGAATTTCAAAACAGGGCTTCAACTACTGGAAGATCGTATTTATAGGTCATTTCCTTTTACTGTACATTAAAACTTGCGGCTTATTCTCTTTATGCTTCAATGACAGTTTACTCAGCCCCCTAGCAACTAAAACAAGAAAGTTGTACAGAATATTAAACATTGTGCTTTTTGAAAATAAGAGAACTAAACAATGAAATTATATGAAATTGAAAATCTTTTGATGAATGAGGATTGGGGTCTCTTTGATCGATTCCCTTTTTGTGTGTATGGGTTGGGGCTTTGGAAAACCACTTAAGTAGGTCAAGGTGCTGGTTATTTTCCTGCAGAAGGCAATGTTGATGAAGATGGTATTCTCATTTACTTTGTTGAAGGCCTTATCTACCACATTGTTGTTTAACCAATGTTTTTGGAGTTAAGTGGGTTGGCTTTGGAGTACCATCAGTTTGCTTTCAAAGTTCTTTATTGATGATGATTAAATGCTTTATGTTCTGTTGCATTTAAGGATTGAAAGTCATGTTTGGTGCATTTTTCAGGGCCTGTTTGGGTTGGTTTGCTTTTGAGCCTGAATGGTTCGATGTAAACAATGTAAATTTTTCCGTGAGTGAGGCTCGATCTCTCTCCATATTTGTTCACTATATTTCTAATGATGGTCAATCTGATGCAAGAGGACGGGGGCATGAGAATGGGACTTATTTGGTTGATATGGTAAGATTACGTTTGTTGATTGTGGAATCAATAGCCGTGCATAGTTCTAAGAATTGGTTATTTCACATTATAATACTTCTATAGATTCTCATCCATTTTTTTCACTTTCATATGGTCCTAAATGTATGTGTTTTTTTCATATCTATCAACTCAAGTGAAAGTTCTTGGCATTTCAAAAACACTTTGATTTCCATTCTTTCAAATAATGGTAATCTCATAAAGTCATGTGAACTGATTTATAAACACCAAAGTGGAAAACGTTTTGTGGATTTCCTAATATGGAAAGGTGGAGATGCCAATATAGGACTTTTTTTTGTGTGTTTTGGGTAGCTTCAATCGTTGTTTGAATCTCAAAGCCTGCCTTTGTATTTTATTAGTGAATTAATAAAATGAAGTAATTGCAGAACAATCAGTGTCACCCTGTATGGGGCCAGATGGAGAACTATGCTGCAGGAAGAGAAAAACGGAAGCAGCTGCTTATGATGCTATGCCAGCATGAAGCTGATAGGCTTGACGTTTGGGCACAACCCACTAACTCTAAGTAAATCGCTGATATTCTATGCTATAAATTCATGTTCTGCTGCCAAGTTTTGAAGATATTATAGTATTAGTTTCTTAACATCTTGACTCCTTCTGTCTTTCCATCTCAAGGGAAAATACATCTCGGTCTAAAATCAGCTCGGAGAAATGGATCGAATATGCTAGGACTGCCTTCTCTGTGGATCCAAGGATTGCCTTGTGCTTGGTCTCAAGGTTCCCAACAAATACTAGTTTGAAAGCTGAAGTAACGCAACTAGTTCAGGTAGTTTTGTCATATCTTTATTAGCTGGAGCATAAGCTTGCAAAGAACTGATAATATGAAACACCTGAATAAGGATTAACATTTGTAATTTAATTCTTGTTTAGAAGATGATTTGATTTTGGAAAATCATCTCTTCATGAACGGTTGTTATTCTAGAGATGAAAGTTTAAAAGCTTATTCAGAGATTCTGTGCCACTAGTGATCTGCTATCATTGTCTTGAACAATAAAGGGTAAAACTGATATGAATATCGGAAAAAAGATGTTTTAGTTTATTAAGCTGCAGTGCAGAAGAGGATTTATATGCAGCTGCACTTGCCTTGTTTACCTTTTTCGTTTGGTTTACAATATCTAGTTATGGTTGAATATCTTTCATGTTATCTAGATCTTGATTTTTATAGCAACTTTTTTTTATTTGGTTATAATTTTTTTGTTCTTTTGTTTTTTTGTTTATTTGGGTCAGAACTTGCTCGTTTTTTCCCTCCTGAATTTCTTTATGCTTTTTTTATAGCAACTTCTCCTGTTCATTGATCTTTGGTTTTCTTCCCATAAAAATACCATAATATCATATACAAACTTGTAGTTGAGAGCCTAAAATGTCATTTAAACACCATGGTTTTTTACTTTTTTTAGCACCAATGAGAAGACCTTTTTATCATTTAATACAAACCTAGCAAACCATGACTAGCTGCAAGTTCAGCAATTCATAGTAGAATTAGTCTCCATCTCTTGTTTATCAGCAAGGTTGATAATTTCTTCATGTTTTTGTAGTGTTTCATTTACATGTATCCTTCTTGACACCTTGTTTAGAAGTGTTCCTCCTCTCACTCTGGATTGGAGCATGCTGAGCCTATCATGCTCAAATGGCTTCAGCACAGTTGGGTGGAAATGGCCATTCTATGTGTTTATTTTGATTTGAAAAAACGCAGAGGCCCTTGCTAGTTCAAAAACCATTGATTTGATAATGAGTAATCACGAAATGTGACCATTAATTTTTTTTTTTTTGTTAAATGGTGACCATCTTTGCTTACTTTTAAACAACTATGATGATTTTGCTTTTTAATATCAATTGCGAACAAGGATACTCTTCTCTGCTTTTGTGGAAAATTGGAATGACAATGATTTATGTTGTCCTTTGTTGATTCCTTCCCTCTTTTAATTGTTTTTTACCTGTGTAATTTAGTCTATGGTATCTTGATTTTTCTGGTGTTTCCATTGCAGTCACATATTTTGGATCTCCGCTGCATACCTGAAGCATTGCCATATTTTGTCACCCCAACTGCTGTTGATGAAGATTCAGTGCTTTTGCAACAGCTGCCTCACTGGGCTGCTTGTTCTATCACACAAGCGCTCGAGTTCCTGACTCCTGCATACAAGGGGCATCCACGTGTGATGGCATATGTTCTTAGAGTTTTGGAGTCTTATCCTCCAGAGCGAGTGACTTTCTTTATGCCACAGCTAGTGCAGTCTTTGCGATACGATGACGGGGTGAGTTATCTGATGAACCTTGCCATTTGTGCTTATGCTAATTCTCTAGCTTAGGTTTGGTAGGGGAAACCCTTACCTCATCTTAATTCAAGAGTGGCTCTGGTGAGGTGGAGGATGGGCATGTCAAACCAATTTTAACCCAACTCACCTACAAAATTACTGTTCTTATTGACTTGTGTTGCATGAGATAAGCAAATCAATAGGAGGTTTTTTTTTTCCCCAGAAAAAGGGGGAAATTCCTTTCTACTCTTCTTTCAACCTTGAGCCTCTTACTCCACTGTAACCTGGCTTCTACACTTGTGTAATTGTGGACAATCAGGTTGATTGGATATTCGATCAGCTTGTCTATTTAACTATACAAAGCTGCCAGAATTGAGACTGGGATTATTTTAGTTTGTCTTTTTTTTTAGAATGGGTTTTTAAACTGCCACCATGAATATACAAGTATTTTCTTATTCACTGGTTTTCTACTTTTATACTTTTTGCAGAGGTTAGTAGAAGGATATTTGCTCAGAGCAACTCAGAGAAGTGATATATTTGCCCATATTCTGATATGGCACCTGCAGGTGTGGAAACATTCATATACTTGCATGGCTAAATGTTTGTTAGGTCTAACTTGTAATGGTGTTATATTTTCTTCTCTTTGCGTAAGTCATGAGTTTCTTATGCATGGCAGGGTGAAACCTATCCATTAGAATCTGGTAAAGAAGTTGTCCCTGGAAAGGTATGTATAGTTTTTCTTCTAGTCAACCAGACCTCTTACCTATAGACCTAAATTAATCCCTTACTTCTGACACAAAAACTGCTAAATGTATTTACCTCTTTGTGCATGGATATTTTATCTGGAAGGTATAGGCTTACTTCTCAAGTGGGATATAAGTTTGTTAATGTGTGTTCATTTGGAATTACATTTTGTTCATTTGACACAGTAGAATACAACAGAAGTCACAGAGAGCTTTCAGTTGTAGACAAAGCAGTTTATTAAATGCTGCTTGTTTCCTGTGAAAATCCTGCTCTACCTTAACCTTTCATAGATAAGAAAAAGATCAGAGGAAAGACTTAAGAAATACCACGTTACACTGCAAACGTGGTATTTGTGATGTATGGTTTATAATCAACCTGGTGTTATTGGCGCGATATGTCAAAGAGGTTCTCTGTAGTCGGCCAATGTATGTTGTGGTGTTGCCACTTACCAGCTTGATCATTTAGTTGCTTGTACATGCATATGTTACAACACAATGCACTGGGGTTGGCTGGTTTGTGGATATTAATACTAGGTTTGCAATCATAACCTGCTCTATTCATTACAATTCTATGTCACACTCAATTACTCGAGATATGTGTCTAGTTTTTTGATGCAATGACAATCTAAGATGTGTTTTCATATCTGGATACATGTGCGCATGTGTATGAATTGATGGATCCCACCATGATCTTATCATTGCATGCTTAACTACTATGTTTATATATGTTTTTATTACAGAATGCTTCCTTTCAAGCACTGTTGCCAGCTGTTCGTCAACATATTATTGATGGTTTCACCACTAAAGCCCTCGATTTGTTTCAAAGGGAATTTGATTTTTTTGATAAAGTTACATCCATTTCTGGTGTTCTGCTTCCACTTTCTAAGGAAGAACGCCGAGCTGGTATTCGGAGGTATACCCTTAGTCTCAATGCTTAAGCTCTCATTCTGCTTATGGTTTGTATCTTGCTGTTGATTTTGACATGTGGCTTGCTAAAATAGGGAGTTGGAGAAAATTGAATTGGTGGGAGAAGATCTTTACTTACCAACTGCTCCCAGCAAGCTTGTTAGAGGCATCCGGGTGGACAGTGGAATACCTTTACAATCGGCAGCAAAAGTTCCCATCATGGTGACATTTAATGTGGTTGATCGGTTTGGGGACCAAAATTATGTAAAACCCCAAGCTTGCATCTTCAAGGTATGATTTTGAACATATTACTCCTGAAATCCCTATAGAATGGACCACATATGACTTTGATAATCACAAATTCATTTAAATAATGAACTGTATGTTTCCTTGTATGATTTCCTTAAAGAGGTTTCTCATTTTCAGGCCATGTAATGTTTTTGATCACATAATTTAGTGATGCTTGCTTCTTTTTTTTATTTGAATGGAATAGAGATGATAGTAAAATGAATCTTTCCTTACAAACTAAAATTTGTCTCTCAACTTTTGATTCTTATTTAAGCAGTCTTATCATAAATGGCTTAATTGATACTTTCCATTTGAAGGTAGGAGATGATTGTCGACAGGATGTTCTTGCCCTTCAAGTTATAGCACTCCTTAGAGATATATTTGAAGCAGTCGGACTTAATCTCTACTTGTTTCCTTATGGTGTTCTTCCAACTGGTCCGGAGAGAGGTATAATTGAGGTGAGATTTTTGTGTGCAACCATTATTTTAGCTGTGCTTGTCTGGTGCAATGTTACCTGGAATACAGGTCAATATGATATGCAGAATGAGAGCAAGAGTGCAGTTTTCCACTTAGAGTGGAATGTGGTACCAACAAGATATGTTCATATAGAGTAGGAATGTCATCTCAGAAATGGCAACCTAATAATTCAAGACCAATAACCAATTTTAAACACCAGACTTCCCAAAGTATTAGTCCTTTCCTTTCCTTTTAATGCGGCAATGCTCAACCTACCAACCTAAAATTGCCTCTTCTGTGATGTTGTATGTGCTATGCTTATATGTTGCTAACCATGTTTAATCACGCAGGTTGTGCCGAACACACGTAGCAGAAGTCAGATGGGTGAAACAACAGATGGTGGTTTGTATGAGATCTTTCAACAGGATTATGGGCCTGTTGGCTCTCCTAGTTTTGAAGCTGCACGTGAGAATTTTATCATTAGTAGTGCTGGCTATGCAGTTGCCAGCCTTCTGCTTCAGCCAAAGGATAGACACAATGGGAATCTTCTTTTTGATGAGTATGTAGTCTTTTTATTTTTCTATTTTCTATTTTCATGCTGGTTATGCAGTTGCCAGCCTACACCACACAAATCAACATAAAAGTTAATATTAGGTTTTAGGATTTTGAGAGAAAATATTGTCTGCCTAACACTGGCATTCATGCCAATGCAGCGCGGGGAGGCTTGTTCACATTGATTTTGGTTTCATCTTGGAAACATCACCTGGTGGAAATATGCGTTTTGAGAGCGCACACTTCAAGCTGAGCCATGAGATGACTCAATTACTAGATCCCTCTGGAGTTATGAAGAGCGAAACTTGGTCCCAATTTGTACGGTAAGATTGGTGCTTGTTTTTGGATTTTCTCTCATCTATCTGCTTTAATGGACAAGGATCTTGAGAGCTAAGTGTTTGGTTTCCTGACATTTGTCTACAGCTTGTGTGTGAAGGGGTACCTAGCAGCCCGCCGCTACATGGATGGGATAATCAACACTGTGATGTTGATGCTTGACAGTGGGTTGCCGTGCTTCAGTAGGGGTGATCCAATTGGAAATCTTCGCAAGAGATTTCACCCTGAGATGAGCGAGCGTGAAGCTGCTAACTTCATGATCCGGGTGTGCACAGATGCCTACAATAAGTGGACCACAGCTGGCTACGACTTGATACAATACATTCAACAGGGCATTGAGAAGTAAATAAAAACGCAGAGTCCATCTTAAATGTACATGATGGCTTGTAATTTTGCAATTGTTCCTTAGGTTTACAGATGTGGATTTTTTCCTAGAGATTTTCCACGTTAGAGAGAGCTGAGGTAAATATTAGCAGAATGGCAAAATTCTCAGAATCGAGCGGTGGGATTCCTGATGTGGTTTGCAAGTATATTAAAACACTGTTTGGTGGTCCTATACAGAATTGAAATTCATGCTTCTTTCTTTGGAAATACAAGGAACAAACCAAGTCGATCAGCTATGAAACTCGTGCCCCCTCCCCCTTGAAACTTTCTGGGAATTGCGGGAAGTTCAGAGTCCTTTGACTATCGTTTCAAGCAGGGGTGGCTGCAAGAGAGTGTACAGAGGTTTTAAAAGAAATATATTAAAATAATATATATTTTATATCATCAAATTATACCAAATAGAAGTAAAAGTAATATTTTAGAACTAAAAGAATTAAAAGAACATAGTTGTACAAGTTTCGGCATGTTATTGCGATGAAAGATGATCATAAGTAATCTTTTTATATGAAGTTGTTTGGGAGTTTGATTGAAGTTGTTTTATAAAATATTTTTTATTTATAAATATATTTTTAATTTTCTTAAAATTATTTTTGTTATAATCTGAAAATATACAATAAAATGAATTTTTTTCCCAAAAATGTTATAAAAATGCGGTGATAATCCCTCTTATCCTTGCCCCAAGTTTCTCTTTGCTAGCGTTGTTTTAACTATTGAACTCTTAGGGCAAGTCTAACAGGGAGAGGTATATCAGTAGTAAAAGCTAAATTTTTGAATTTTTAGTTATTTTGGTTCTTTTTAGGTCTCCAACGGGAGAGTCAAATGAGTAGCTAAAATGACTTTCGTTCATCTCCAGAATCATTCCTACACATTTTCATTTAAGAGCCAAAAATAAAATATAACCGTTGGAGTTGTACGGATCAACACGGCAATATACAATGAACACAATGAACTGAACAATTGAAACATTGATTTGCGGTGGTAAAGTTGGTTCTAGGCTTGAAGAACCCAAACCCTGTTTTGAATCAAAATGGCAGAACCTGAAAAATTCAAAACACAGGTTTTGATTTTTTAGTTGTATAGATTTTATTGAACAAGAAAAGTTTTGAAATTTGAGAAACATGAGCATGTTCAGAGTGTTCGTTGATACAAAGAAACCAAGAATATTAAAAATGAGAACTTTTTATTATGGAGAAAGAGAGAGAGAGTACCAAGCCAACTAATGCTGTTGGGATTATAGAACCGCAGGTTGCTCACAAAGCTCGAAGAAGATTTTGCAGGTCATGAGCATGAATTGGCAGCCGAAAGAGAGGGGAGGAGGGAGAGAGCGGTGTAAAAGCAAAAGGGAAGATAGGGTTTTGGGACGGGCGTGTGTGTGTGTATGTGTGGTGTGAGGTAGGGTGGGGGTAATTAATAATTAACATTAAAAAAATGGGTGTAATTAATAATAATAAAAAATAAGAGAATAATTAATAATAATATTTAACATAAAAATATAATTATGTGAAATTGATAAATTAGGAATTTCTTGATTAGTTAGTTTAATTCCATATTTTAAATTTACTGTTAAATTTATAAATTGTTTAAATTTTGTGTTTAGAACTGCTCTGTATTTATTTGTAATTTGTATGTTGGTAATGATGTTATTTTCCTTGTATTAAATAGATATTTTGGCGGATTTTTTCAACATTTTAAAATTTCAAATTTCAAATATTACGAGTCTTTTAATTATATTTAAATTTATTTTTTTAATTTAAATATAATTTTTAAAAAATAATTTTATTGTTGGAGAGTTTTTCAAAAGCAATCATTTAATTATATAGCTTACTCCTAATAATTGTATACTTAATTGCATAATTAAACTATATACAAAATAATTGAATTTTATTTAAAATAATATAAAAAAATAGCTCTCCAAAATAACTTTTACCATTGGAATATATATCAACAAAAAATATCATATATATACTATTTAAAAAACCATCTTATAAATTTAACTCTTCAAAATAATTCTTACCATTAAACATTAAACATGTGGCTTTTACCTTTTTATAGATATGTATCACGTAACTGGACAAATAAAGATATTGTAGGGGGCAATCTTTAGTTTATGTTGGGTTCTGAACTTCTGATCCTTTCTACGATGCTGATAATTTGGGATTCACCCAACGAGCCTCCACGTGTGCTCCACGACATTAGGAATCCGTAGTTTGTAACCACTTGAACCGTTGTGCGCGACCATGTTTTGGGGAGAGAACAAACCTTCAACAAAAGTAAAAATCACAAAATTTCTGGTGAGTGTGAATGAATGCACTGCTGAATCAATACATAGTCAACCAAAAGGCGAAGTGATTGACTGCATTAAGGAAAAACTTAGGCAATTAGTATATATATATAAAAATGAATTAACATAGCAGCAAAAAGGTTTGGATCTTTATAATAAAATGCCCGGCTTAATTATCGGATGCTTTCTAATTAAAATCCCAAAACAAAAGACTGTTTTGTAGAAACTCAGCTACCAAATCCTTAGTTATATAGAATAGAATAGAAAATTAACTCAAACATGTAATCTGCGCTACAGAACATACTTTTTCTAGCATTCAGATTCGATATCATCATCGGGAACCGCAGGTATCAATCTGCAATAATTGAAGCCCTAGTTCAACAATAACTGGAGCCCTAGCTTTACCCTTTTACATACACACCACTGTTGTCCAGTGGGATATCTGATGTCGTAACATTTGAGGCCAAGCGTTAGAAAAACTCGCCTCAAATGATTCACTTGTTGAATAGATGCGCCGGTTTCAAGACGAGTTCATTGTTCAGGACAAAATGTTTCGAGTAGTTAAAATCCAAAAATTAACATGCCCAAAAAATATATAATACATTAAAAAGGGACAAAAACAAAGACCATTGACAATAATATCTTTTTGATTCATTAAATATATGATATTTTCTTTTCTTTTCTTCTCCATGATAATCAACAAGCTTCTCAGTTGCATACCATCTCAAGCATTTATAAAAAAAGAAGCAGCAGAAGATACATTTATCACAGTAATACTATTCTTAAGCTTTAGTTCCCATCTGAATTTGACCGCCATTTTCACCACTGACTTCCTTCTTCTGCTTATCCTTCAGAGCAGACCTCCACTTGATAAAACTACCAAAAAGCACTTCCATATCCTCCAAAGTTCTACCTCGTGTCTCAGGCAAACATACAAAAAAGAATACCCATGCCACGGCTGCAATTCCGGCGAAAAGAAAAAAGGACCCACCGATGGTTATAGCCTTGTATAGTAAAATAAACGTTGTAGATATCACCCCACTTGTCACTCTATTAACTGCCACTCCCATACTTGTACCTTGAGCACGTAGTTTTAAGGGGAAAATCTCCGAGCTGTATACCCAAGTTATCGGTCCCATTCCGATGGAGAAGAATGAAACATAAGCTAATACCATAGCAATCGATAATGCAACAGCCCATGGTAGTTTCTCATCTGATTGATCAATCATTGTCAGCCCGAATCCAAGGGTTGTTAGGGATAATACCATACCCCCGACACTACTCAAAAGCAATGGACGCCGTCCGATCCTATCTAGTAAGAATGTGGCCACTAGGATGAAAACGGTCTTGGTGAATCCGACGGCTACAGTTGCTAGTAATTTTTCATTGGACGACGTGATTCCAGCCTTTTCGAAGATCCTTGGACTGTACAAAACGACCGCGTCTATTCCTGAAGCTTGTTGGAAGAAATGGATACCGATCCCACAAATTAAAATGTGACGAACAGAACGAGTGGGATAAATGAGCAATTCTTTCCAAACACCTTCACCGTGACTTTGTTTTTGCACGTGGACAATATCATCGTTACAATCTTGAGGGATTCCGGCAGCTTCTTTTATGTCTGATAATCTTTGTTGAGATTCTTCTTTAGAATCAGAGGTTCTGTCAAGAACTTTCCTAGCGTCACCAAGCCGACCTTGCATGACTAGCCAACGTGGAGACTCGGGCATGCCTAAAACAACCAAAGCTAAAAACACTGAAGGAATCGCTCCAATTCCAAGCATGAATCGCCAGCCTAAGTTAGTTGGGAGCTTAGAGAAGACATAATTGGATACATATCCTAGCAAGATTCCAGCATTGATGAATACCTGAACAAGATACAGAATCACAAAAGTGAAGTTGTTATCAAATCCCCAAATTTTAGTTTTTAAAATTGCTAAAAGTGGGATTCTTGTGCATTTATTAGAATTTTAGTAGTGTTTCAAACTAAACTTTTCAAGGCTATTATTTACCTTTGGAAACCATTTCGAGTACATATTTTCAAGGCTATTATTTAGTGTTTTTTTTTGGAAAACTAAAGAACTGTATTGAAATATATGTACACTTACTTCTGGGAATGAGGTGAGAAATCCACGGGATGAGGCTGGAGAGACTTCAGCAGTGTAAACAGGGGCAATCATGAGGGCATAACCGACACCGATACCAGCGACAAAGCGACCAACCATGAGAAAGGCATAATTTGTGGCAAATCCCATGAGTATAGATCCAACAAAGAAGATGGCTCCGGCCATCACTATTGTGTATCGACGACCAATCCAATCAGAGGTCCGGCCAGCAGCGGCTGAACCAACTAGAGAGTACAGGTTAAGAGTTCCCACAAGCAATGCTACTTGCAAGTCATTGATTTTAAGGTCATCTTGGATGTAGATGTTAGCTCCACTCATCACTCCGATATCTATGACAAAACATGATGGAAAACAAGCTGTTAGGATAGTGACACAAAAATAAAGGCATGATTCATACAAAGAAAAAGGAATGCAATATCAGCTTTTATTTTCTCAAGTTTCGTTCTTCAATGAAGGTTTACTCGGCCAGTTTAATTTCGTGAAAACATTTCTTACAGCATATATTCAAGTGATGAAGAGGATAAGTAGAAGAAAAACAACGAAAGAAAGCATTTGTATGATACGAAATGAATAATATTGGAAAAAGGAATGGCTTGAGAGAAAATTAAGCACTCACCATAACCAAGCAGGACTGAAGTCATGGAAGCTAAGGTTGCACAAGCAAGAACAAATCTGTTTCTTTTTGGTTTCTTCACTGGACCAAAATCTGCAAGTGCTGTATCTAGTGCGGGCTGGCTGGTGTTGGCATCCCCTCCCGTGTTTTGACCTGCAGCCATGAACTCTATGCCTGAACAAATTCAAGGGACGGGGAAACAGATTTGGTTTAAGCTAAGGCAGTCGTAGCCAGTGCTATAGCCTTATGCACCATGAAAATTGGGAATGCAGCATTATGTGGGAGTTGCTTAAATAAAGACCAAAATTAGTTGACATCATCAGTTTTGTAACTTGGTGACCGGTCTAGCTGGTTTTGGTTTCAAGGTGATCATCGTTGAGCTTAAGGGGATCAGTATAGTGAATATATATATATATATATATATATATATATATGTCAGTGTTTGGTTTGAAAAACAGAAGACAGCAATGTTGGATTATAGAGATAAAATTAAACAATCACTTAAGGAAATAATTTATGGATTATAAAATAGAAATGATAAACCTTAGAAATCTTTCCCCAAATGCTCTAAGAACATTAGCCTTTTTTTTGCAGGGCGAGATTGATTCGGAATTTAGTAATGAAACCAATCATACCACCAATATCCATATTATAGAAACAAAAATAAACATCAGGTATTTTTGTAACCTTGATTAAATAATATTATTTTTTATTTTCTTTGCAAAAGGTTTTTCGCGGTCTCATTCCATTCACCATTGATTTTGCTTGGGTTGTCATACGAATTGTAAATTTGGTAGGTAAATCCACTTTACTTGTGTTTTATATTATGTTTTTAATTGATTTCTTTTTTTAGTCTCATATTTCAACATTGAACCAATTAAAAATTCAATTTATAATTTGTTTTGACAATTTTCTATAAAATTACTATGATCTTATAACTTGAGTTACGAGTTTGATAAGTTAACCCGAATCACTTCTTGAATTTTTTTTTTAATTTTATAAATCGATATTGAATTGATTAAAAATTAAATATTATAATTTATTTTTTATAAAATCATCATAGACTCATAACTTGAATAATGAATTTTACATACTAACCAAGTCAATCAAATGTTTTATTATCTTAATATCGTTAAATATACATTCTTCAATTTTGTTTTTAATCAACCAGTTTTTACGGGCATTTCAAGCTGTTCTTGTACTACAAAGTCAACCTGGTTACGTTAAATTAATCTCTATATAATTAAAAACAAAAATTCCATTAAAAAATACCAATACTATTTTCTTAGATCACAGTCATGTTATTTTTTAACCAGACAAGCAATGTAGTATAGGTCAATGAGGTAATTTTCAGTCAGATCTGTCACAGTGTGGCTATCAAGAGATCTCTTCGATTCTCTTGGGTCAACAAAGACGTGCTGATATAAGATACGCCCCTCACCACTTTTAAAATACCAATGTACAGCGACGCCCTACCTGCAATTTGCAAACGTTCCAGCTCTGCCCGTCAATGATTGTTTGCTATAAAACAACAATGAATTATTTGCTCTTTCTATTCACAATTCAACGAGCCATGTAGTAAATCCGGATTGTTCTTCATCATCCTCTACGTATGTGATTGATTTTCAATTTATTTTATTATTAAGTGCAGATGATATCTTAATCAAGAATAATATTTTCAAGTAAGTATCTACCGTTTCTTTACTGAATTTAATTATTATTTCTTGTCTTCCGATTAATATTTTTAGTGTTTTTATATTGTTTTGATACGCTGAATAAAGCTTTAAAAAGGACTTTTACTATATAGCCAAACACACACAAAGTGTAAAGTTGGACCAGAGAGTGTAACGTTCAAAAGATATCACCAGCACCATGCTTGGCTCTTCGAAGTTTGAACTGGAATTTTGCTTATTTTTAGTGTATAAAATTGATTTCTTTGACTTCCTGTGTCAGTGGTTTTGAAATGAGAGAGGGTTTGCTGTCACAATTTGACAAGCTGTCTCTGGACGCAACTGACCATATTATATATCCATGAATCATGTATAATCATCATCGTAAAAACACTAAGGATAAGGACAACCCAATTAAAGAAAATCTGTGTGATTAATGTTACATTTTATAGTTAGATCTTGTTATATTTTTTTTTCCTTAAAAAAAATGTTTGTTTGGTGAAGATCAGTGGCAGTATTTGGGCATGCATGCTCAGCAAACATTGCGTCCCCGTCTTGTCTTAATTAGTTGGATTTTAATCTCTCACGCTAATAGACTTGTTCATTTCCTTTTGCTTCAAGCTGGCCCTGCTAGCTCTTGCTTGATACTTATATTGGAGCTCTTCAACTAATTGGGTGCCACAGGAAGACGATGATAAATGAATATTTATATTTATTTTGGTTTTTACACTGAAAAAACCGGGTTTAATTTGTGGCTAATCGATCCTTTCACGTCCCTCTCTCTTTCAACAAGGTTTATGGCTCAATATACTCTCTCTCAGGGGGGGAAATACCCCCCCCCCCCCCCTCCTCTCTCTATATGTGTGTGTGTGTGTATGAGCAAGGGTTTCAATGCTTCTTCTGTCACCACATGTATTTGATAGCCAACTCGAGGTATCCGTGTAGCCTAACAAGATAATATTTCTGAACAAGAGTTCAAGGTGACTGATATACCTGAATCTAATTATTATATTTGAATATATTATCTCCCGATTAAATTCAAAATATTTGTTACTATTGCAATGGACAAGAAGTGCACGTCTCTTAGCCATGTATCTTTTATAAATTAATCATGGGACGGCGATCCATTCAAGTAGTTCATAATTATATATGACAAAAACATGCAATCAAAACTCAAACAAACACATATTATTTAAACAAAATTAGTGTTAAGCACTTGCTGAAACACTTTCATGTTTATGAAGTTTGAGAGTTTGTTTTCAAGTATCGTAACATGATAACAAAGAACTAGAGATTTAGATGTCGAGTTCAAGAAAGGACGTATAACTTTTATAAGAATCTAAAATAATCGAGATTTTACTCATTTACCTAGACCTATAAAATATATTTTTCAAAAATAAGATTTTCTTGAATAAAAAAAGAGTTTGAGAATTATTTCTGTGAAGAATGAATGAATATTTTAAGATTTTATCGCATCTTGGTTAAGAGAATGATTGTAATAAACCTTTTGAAACTCCAATAACACCACCTTATTTAAATGCATATCTAAACAATGTCTATGAATAAAAAAAAACTCGAATATCTCTCAACAAAACTCAAATATTTTCTACAACTTTTTTTTATAGTGATTTTTTGAAGCCAAAACTAATAAGAATGGATTTTAATAAATATCATAAATTTGAATATTATATATGTTATTTTTGGAATATATTCATTACATAAATTTTAAATGAAATTTTCAACGTGCATGGCAACCTACAAATTAGCAAGTGGGTCAATCTTTATATACTAAATTAACTTATTACATATGTTATATTTGGAAAAACTATAACATAACATACCATAATATATGTTACATCAAAGATCATTACAAGCTAAATTCAGCTTCACAAAAGCTGGACAGAACACGACATCCAGCGAAGTTAGTTACTCATTGTTATTTTGCTCGTCACATAAGAAATTAACAATATTTTGATTATGAACAGCTCATTACTAAAAAGAAATCACGAGCACAACACAGAAGCGTGTCAACTTCTTGCTTCTAACTGGACTATAATTTATGAAATAATTTAGGTCACATGATTGAACCGTTAAAAGGGATAAGTGGATGTCTGAGTATCTGCCGTATTCATTGGTTAATCCAAAGCTGGTCTCTCTTAAAAATCAATGACATCATTTACAGTGCCAAGATTTCATCGCTTGTTTTTTTTGTAAATATAGGTGAATAAAACATAACAACACGGGCCATTGTAAAACCAGTTCGGCTCATAGCAGCTGTCGCTGTTGTGTTGAAAGTGAAGTAGGGCAAATAATTGGACAAGAGACCTTTGATTCTTAAAACGTGTCACCGTGTGCCTTTGGAAACAGCTTGAAATGGGACCATCCATGGCTGAATTTCAGTCTAAAACTCGTGCCTTGGACTTTTCCTTAGCTTGCCACTTTTGACGGAGCACCGGTACCTTGCCTTGCCACTTTTGACGGAGCACTGGTACCTTGCCTTGCCAATCTCTTGGAAACAGTTGTAGTGAAGGATTGGAATCGTTCTTCTGTTCTATTCTCTCTGTTTTCTTTGTATTCTATCCTCTCAATCATCAAAAAACAAGTTCTTGATTCTCAGGGAGGGCACTGGATTCAAAGAGTTCAACCGACTCTTTTAATCTACGTGCCTTCAATAATTAGCATGATTCGACCTCGCATCGAGCGTTTTCCTAGTACGAGAGGGACGTGTGATTCCCAAGTATGGTAAATCTGGACGCCAAAGCTCAACCGAGATCGACTGATCTGTCAGGAGGCCAAAATCTTTTTTATGTTCAAGATTAGTGGGGCTCTTGGTATTGGAGATAGTTGATCAAGAATAATTAAAGAAAACAAGCTCAGAATAATATTTTAATTTAAATATCATCACATATTAAATGATGCAATGTGAACTCTGTCAACTGGAGATTCTAAATTAAAGTTTTGTTTTATTGAACATGCATCGTATATCTAATATTAGATCCAGCCATCCGGCTCAAGCTTCATTGTCAAGATTCCTCTGGGGGACAACCACGCAAGATTTCTGCTCTGTTTCAAATTTCATGACACGAACTGCAGTGCTTGCCTATGAGGTATTTGTTGCCCACATGAATTATCATCTCTGATTTGAAATTAAGAGAGCCTAAGTTTTTAGATTAAAACACTTACTAATACCTCTTCAATCAAATCCAAGGGGGTTCTTATTCCGAGTAATTTCATCATTTATTCACAACTTCAATACTTGTTTTTTGACAATCAAGTGATAACTTTTTTTTTTTAATGTTTTTCAAGAGTATATTTTGCTTATTATTTAATGTGCAGATAACTAGGATGATTTCTTAATATACTATCATAATTTTGTTAACCTAGTAGTCACGAGTTCAAATCTCACCGTCTTATTCTATTTGATAAAAAAAATTAAGCACATGATAATGTATACCTGTACAAGTTTCAAGTTTAAAAGGTTTTTACTTTAGGGATGTATTAGAAAATAATATAAATTATATTGTAGAATCTCACTTAACAATTTAAATTTTTAGATGAGATAGTTGAAGAATAAATTATAACCTCCAGACTACCCAAGATACACAAGTAGGTTGAGGTAAAACGGTCCCATTATTTTCTTGGAATTTCTTCGCCTCTGCTTTATTATATCAGGTTCGGTACATTAATGTGCACTCTCTCCATGTGCCGTGGTGTACGTAGGAATTGGAAAGGGACGTCTGAATAGAAAGCTTGCCTCTTCTACTATGAAAGGAGTGGTCATTCTTACCACATAGAATAGGCCACCTAAGTCTCTGTCTCTCCAAAGACTACGAATTTTCCCAGAAATGAAATACAGAACCCCACCACCTCACAAAGCTCCACCGCCACTTTCCTGTTACAATGTGATGCTGAGCTCTATAGTCTTTTCTATTCTGCTACTCCTAATTTTTAACTCCCATACTCATTAGAAACTGAACTTGGACTCTCCTTACTTAGAGGGTACCGGAAATCAACAAAAAAGAAACATGTGATGATGAAGAATTTGACTTCAAACTTCCGAGTGCTTGCGAGTGACTGCTCGGCATATGTTTCTTTCACGGTGTCTTGAGCAGTCAAAATCTCCAAAAGCGATAGCTCATTCAACAATCTCCAAAAGCGATAGCTCATTCAACAATCTTATGGTTTTCGCAAGGGGTGTGTGTGTTTTTCAATCAACCTTATCACTTCATGAAATCAAAGCCACGCCACCCATTTTTTCCTTGAATCAACTTGGTATGTTTACATCTTTTTTATTAAACAATTAAGCTAGCTTTTTTCACTCCAATTTTTGTCTACTGATATGATTTTTGTGTTTATATATATATATATATATATATATATATATATATAAACCCTTCATTCTCCACGATTTCTTTTGAGTTCAAACACAACTTAATGACTTAATTAATCTTATTTATCATCCAAACTAATGCTGAAGGAGTTCTTGAAGGCGTATAATTAAAGATTTGTTTTAAAAAAAACAATATATCTTACTAGTTAAAGTCCAAACTCCCTTTATTTTCTAAAAGTTGGTCATCGACCGTTTGGTGGGGAGTTGAATCTGAGACAATATATATATATATATATAACTAAGCCAACCTTTACGACTGCAGAATAATATATATATATATATATATATATATCTATATATATAACTAAGCCAACCTTTACGACTGCAGAATAATAATATATTTATATCAAAGTAAAGCTTTTGTGGATAAATGGAATCCCATAGCCAAAACCTATAAGACAATTTGTTTGACTTAGGTTTTGCTTTAAGATTTTCTAGCTGGTGAAGATCAGATAATCCGGTCAGTAAATATTTCTACTAATTAATTTCTCCTTGGCCAGGTTGAATTGAACAAACATAAACAGTATAAGCCAACTTAAGGATCTCTGACAAATCCTATGTTGAAGAATGACTTATTTTTAGACAGAACGGAGTCGAAATACTTCATACTACGAGGAATAAGGTTATGTGCATATGGATAACAAGTTTTCGAAGAGATGGGAAAATGAAACAGAGAAGAAAAGTCCAATCATTTCATATTTAATTAGAAGTCCTGCTGTGACCCAGCAAACCAATTTATAATCCATCAACTTATAATTTAAGTAGGATTAGATATCACGGTTGATTGGAAAAACAAAACGATACTATTTTGATTAAAAAAATTTAAGTTGATTCATAGCTTATGGATTCATTTGGCCAACCTATAGCCCCAAATCTTATATACCAATGAGCACCTGATGGTTATGACTTTGGATTATTTTCAGTCCCACCACGTCTTCTTGAATTGGTTCATCTATAAGTAGAGATTACGCAGATCAGTAATAATAATCTGACAAGCATTACACAAGCATATTCCAATAGCCGTATGAAGGCTACGTGTGGTGTGAAGTAGCTTGGACCAATCGATCACGCAGCAAGAAATCACTGCCGGAAGTGCTTCTTGATATTTACCGATAAGCACCGGCCACACTTTTCGACATCAAACTTTAGTGCCAGTCATTATCATCATATGACCTTCTCATCGCAATCATTGTTCCACACTATCATTTTACGATCGATCACACATTCTCCTCCACATAAAAAGAAATGGCTCCAGAGCTGCAACGAAAACTGCCAACTCCAGTCTGATAGATAACAAAAAAACTTGATCGTCGAAAAGTAGCAATGGTTGTGGAAAATGTTGAAGATGGGTGGGTCATTGGATAAGTGTTGTGCATTTTTTCTCTCTCGATTTAAACTTTATTCTTCTCCAGATTAGCATCAGATTAACGTGCATCTTGAATCTATGCTCAAGTGACAGGCGATGATGATTTACTTAAGCCAATGGGGGTCGTGTAAGAAATGAGTTGTGCATATCCTTTGAAGAAGTTGAGATATATAGTTCTTGACGACTTATCATTTTCATAGCCGGCTCTACCACTAACAGAAAGGCCATTGTTGCATTGTCGACTGTGTAGTAATATCGGCAAAACTGATAATCTTAGAGATTCGATAGGAATTAGACGAGGCTTGTTGACCCACTTGTAACTAAATGCCAAGCACTTAGGGCTTACTTTTATTTTCATTTTTAATTGGCTATCGTCGAAAGTTGTCGGGCTT
Source organism: Salix dunnii (assembly GCA_015731905.1). Classification (NCBI taxonomy): domain Eukaryota; kingdom Viridiplantae; phylum Streptophyta; class Magnoliopsida; order Malpighiales; family Salicaceae; genus Salix; species Salix dunnii. The sequence goes on along the minus strand of CM027667.1, from coordinate 7,769,718 downwards.
TTTGTGCCACCATCTAGGAGAGTGGAGTTTTCCCAGAAACAAAGAATCGACTTCCACCTCCAAGGAAAGTCTGAACAAGATGAATACCAACTGTACTGGAGTTGGAGTGAGCCGCGTTGATTGGCTGAGCCCAATCGGATTCGGCTTGTCAATTTGTTTTTCTTGCAATAGTACTACTGTCAGGACTAGGCAAGTAGAGTTTCGGTGGGGGTTGAGGATTGGAGCACATAGGGGCTGTTCGTTTGAGATTATTATGCCATAAATAATGTTAATTGTATCTTATTTTCTTTTTTTTGAAAAATCTCCTATATTAAATAATTGAATTAATGTATCTAATTGATTTAACGGTTGAAATTATTCGAGAATTGATTTCATGAAGAATTTCGGGATAAAAAGCCAAGGAATACCATGACGATTTCTTTGATTTACCATTTTTTTATATTTAAAATAATTCTCAACAACTAATCTTGACTTTGAAAAGATAATATAAATATCATATTTATTTTTCATAAGATAAAACCATGTGAACTCGCCAATATAAAAATAATAGCAAAATGACAAAAACCACGAATTAAAATAATAGATATTCAACCTCATCGACAACCTCGACTCTGTTTTGGTTTCACAAATAAACGCTGTATCGTATGACTGACGTTTCCCAATGAAGAAGAAGGCGCCTTTTTTTTTTCCTTCTGAGAAGCGAGTCAATCTCTCTTCTGACAATGGTGTCCATGTTTTGAGTTGTTGATCTGGTAGTTACAGCTAATTAACTTAATGACTCGAGTGTGTGTTCTTGTTTGATTTGTATGAAGGGAACCGTGTTTCTTGTTCCACCTTGAATGGATATGCAATGCCAAAAGGAAACCTTCTTTCTGATTCGGTGTCTTTGGCTGCGTAGAAATCATGACTGGACAAGCTGTCCAGTCCTTCATTTGGAGCTAATCTTAAACCTCACTGTTCAACATCCCGCCTGCAATTCAATTCATTCATCGTTTTGTTCCATGGAATCATAGTAAATGAGGTCCTTAAGAGATGGACTAATACACCATGTCCGATCCATAAAGTCCGGCTTTACACTACCAATATTAACCTCTAATCAACTCATTCACCTCTACTCCAAACATGGCCTGATAAATGAAGCCCAGAAACTGTTCGAGGAGATGCCTCAAAGAAATATTTACTCTTGGAACACAATAATATCTGCCCACGTAAAATCCCAAAACTTAACGCAAGCAAAATCCATTTTTGATTCCGCTACTGTTAGGGATCTGGTCACTTATAATTCTATGATATCTGGTTATGTTGACGTGGATGGATTTGAAAGAAATGCCCTTGAATTGTTTGTTGAAATGCACAGCAAGAGTGATGATATTGGTATTGATGATTTTACTGTAACAAGTATGGTTAAATTGTTTGCCAAGCTATCTAATTTGTGTTATGGGAGGCAATTGCATTCATATATGGTTAAAACTGGTAACGATAGAAGCGGGTTTGTTGTGAGTTCTTTGATTGACATGTATTCTAAATGTGGGTGTTATAAAGAGGCCTGTGGAATCTTTAGAGGGTGTGAAAAAGAAGGGGGTGTTGATTTGGTTACAAAGAATGCGATGGTCGCAGCATGTTGTAGAGAAGGGGAAATGGAGATGGCTTTAGGGTTGTTTTGGAGGGAAAATGAGATGAACGATTCGGTTTCGTGGAATACATTGATTTCTGGTTATGTTCAAAATGGCTATCCATTGAAGGCATTGAAGTCGTTTGTTTGTATGGGGGAGAATGGTGTCAAATGGAATGAACATACTTTTGGTAGTGTTTTGAGTGCTTGTGCTGATTTAAGGAGCTTGAAGATTGGTAAGGAAATGCATGCTTGGATTTTGAAGAATGGATTGAGTTCAAGTGCTTTTGTAGAAAGTGGCATTGTTGATGTTTATTGCAAGTGTGGGAATATGAAGTATGCAGAGTCATTGCATTTGACAAGCGGGATTGGAAGTTCCTATTCCATCACTTCAATGATTGTGGGGTATTCTTCACAAGGAAACATGATGGAAGCTTGTAGGCTTTTTGATTCGTTGGAAGAGAAGAATTATATCGTTTGGGCTGCTTTATTTAGTGGTTATGTCAAACTGAATCGAAGTGAAGCTATTTTTGAACTTCTAAGCTTGTATATAGCCAAGGAAGCTGCAATTCCTGATGCTTTGATCCTTGTCAGTGCACTTAGTGTGTGTGCATTCCAAGCTGTGCTTGGTCCTGGGAAGCAAATTCATGGTTATGTATACAGAATGGGTGTTGAAATGGACATCAAGATGACTACCGCTATGATTGACATGTACTCAAAATGTGGAAGTATACCGTATGCAGAAAAAATGTTCCTGAAAGTTATTGGAAGAGATTTAGTCCTTTACAATGTAATGATAGCCGGTTATGCTCATCATGGGTATGAGATTAAAGCTATAAATCTGTTTGAGGAAATGTTGGAGAGAGGAGTTGGACCAGATGCTATTACCTTTGTTGCCCTTCTGTCAGCTTGCCGTCACCGTGGATTGGTAGATTTGGGTGAAAGAACTTTTTGTTCCATGACAGAAGATTATCACATACTGCCTGAAACTGATCACTATGCATGCATGATTGATCTTTATGGAAGGGCTAGCGAGCTAGAAAAGATGGTCATATTCATGCAAAAAATCCCTATAGAGTATCAAGATGCTGCTGTCGTTGGAGCATTTCTTAATGCATGTAGGCTGAATAAGAACACAGAATTAGCAAGAGAGGCAGAGGAGAAACTGTTAAAGATTGAAGGTGATAGTGGAGCTCGTTATGTGCAGTTGGCTAATGCTTATGCAGCTGAAGGGAACTGGGCTGAGATGGGGAGGATTAGGAAGGGGATGAGAGGAAAGGAGGCCAAGAAATTTGCTGGTTGTAGTTGGGTATACTTGGGTAATGGAGTCCATACATTTGTCTCTGGTGACAAAACCCATTCAAAAGCAGTGTGTATCTATTCATTGTTGGACTTCTTGACATCAGAACTATATGAAATCGCTAGGCATTCTGTTAGTTAATGCTTTGAGTGTTGGCATGACAACTTGGTTGAAAAGCTTGAACAACCTGCAATTAAGATGGAGAGTTGGAAACTTGGAGTGGCCGCTGATGTTCAGCAGGTACATTGAAATATTCAAAAGCTAGTCTTTCGTGAGAGCACTTCATGTTTACAACCATGAGCTCTCACCCTACAAAAATCTGTTTTTTTTAGCATTTATCTGTTCTCTTCGTCATCCACAAGAAAGCTTGCAAGTTATCGCTCTTTGATGATGGCGATGAAGTGGTTAGCGATAACGAAGACATTAATGATCTTTCCCTTGAAGCAGAAAAATTAATAGGAGACATGATTTGAACCGAACTATGAATGAAAATGACGATGGCTTGCTTCGCAATGTTGACAATGCAGAGGTGGATGCCCCCTCGTTTACGGCGGAAGGGGAAGATTTTGACACCATTAATGACTGAGAGATGATGACATTGCAGATGCGGATCATGGTTTCGATAAACAAAAGAAGACGACGGAAGTCTAAGGGGAAGGTATGCGCATCCCCATCTGCTAGTCTCGAGGATTACTAGCATTTATTAACGAAGACGGTCCAACAAAAAACAAAGGAAAAAGGAAACATAGAACAAGTCTAAAAGGCGTTTGAAATTGTCTGAAAATTTTATTTATTTAATTTTTAAATTATATATAGTCGCTATTTTTTTTTAATATCTGGATTTGAAGGCTCTAAGCAGTGCACATAATCCAGCAATAATATTTAAAAAAATAAAATATTATGACATAGCATGTAAAATGATTCTTCATAATATTTTATATGCTATGTCATAATATTTTATTTTTTAAAATATTATTGCTGGATTATGTGCACTGCTTAGAGCCTTCAAATCCAGATATTAAAAAAAAATAGAGACTAGAATTTGCTGTGTAGTTGTGATTTTTTTTCACCCGCTTGGAAACTGATGCTAAGTAACAAGCAATGGTGAAATGGAGATGGCTTTGAAGTTGTTTTGCAGAGAATGAGTCCAAGAATTCGGTTTCGACCGGTAATTAATCCAAAATAAAAGAGGTAAACCAAATCAAACAAAAGTAGAAGCCATGTTAAGAATGTCAAATACCAAAAAGAAAATTTTAGTGAAAATGGCGTCGCCCGGACTCGAACCGGAGACCTTCAGTGTGTTAGACTGACGTGATAACCAACTACACCACGACACCTCTGCATGCTAGCTTTCTCGACCTTAGTTATATAACTTCAATATATCACGTTTTTTCTATTTCTACTTAGCGTGGAATTCCAGCAACGTCCAAACTTCATTTATGTATTTTTTTTCTTCACACGCGCTCCCTCTCTCTCTCTGCAAATCGAAGAGTTTCCATGGCGTTTCCAGGAGAGGTAAGAATCCATACATCAACACTTGTTTTCTCTCTCTCTCTCTCTCTCTCTCTCTCTCTCTCTCTACTCTCTCACTCTATTCCAGCCCCCAGTTTTTCAATACTGTTATCTTATAAAGGAAACTCGCATCAGTAAAAAGAAATTATGTTTTTTTTCTTCCTCCTTTAATCCTGTTTTTTTCTTCCTTTAATCTTGTTATTCATGAAATTTAAAGTTCTTCAAACAAAAACAAAGATAGTGATTAACAGCTACTGCTTGCGGTGATGTAGGTGGGATTGCAATTACTTCTTTCACCACTGAATTCCAACATTGTTGTCCGGACAGCTTGGTAAAAACCTCGTTTTTTTCTTGAATTCTAGTTAGAGTTAATTGGGTTATGTTTTCTGTAATGAATACCGAGGTTCCTGCAGCTGTTCTGTTGGAATTGTTTTACCTGTTTACTCAACATTTAAGGCTATTGAAAATAAAGATCAAATCGCACAACAGCGATGGCTTCTCTATTGGGCTGGTTTGTACCGACTCGGTTTTTTTTTTTTTTTTATCATTAAAAGATTGCTATACTATACTGATAAGTTGATATCAATGAGCGTTTGTTTTCCTTTTGCAGCTTATGGATCTTTTAGCCTTGCTGAAGTCTTTGCAGATAAAATTCTCTCCTGGTATGGTTCTGCCCAGCATGATTCTTTTTGGGCTTCAGTTATGAAAGTATCCATTGTGTTGGGGAAATCACTTGGAGATGCTCTCTCATGGATGGTCAAATTATGCTATTCAATCACCTTTTTTGTTTAGATGTTTTACACCATGCTATGTTGTTTTTAGTTTACTAAATCATGACCTCTGATGGATTTCTTTTATTAAGCTTGCCTGTGAACGGGAGTCTATTAAGTTTACCTGTGAACGGGAGTCATGATTGTGTTCATTAAAAACTCCACTCAACCTGTATGCAAGAAACAGAAGTATCCCTTGTTGGATAGTGTTGATTGGAAGCCAAATGTTGATGGTGGTTGAACCCACAAAAACGCTCTATAATGAAGCTGACATAAAATGATGACAGTTTTCAATTGATTTTATATTTATTCTTGCTGAGATTGGTCATTTCCATTACTTACTGATATCCGTCGTTTCTTTTATTGTAGTTCTGCGGTAAGCATGTAAATTCACTCAAACATGTATGAAGCATGCAAGGCTCATTCAACAACGTTGACAATGATTTTCCCTTTTTGTCAAGTCAATTTGGTTATGATTCTTGGTTTTAATGCTTTATTTGTATGAGGTATCACTATCTAAGAATGCTCATTTGCCTTTTTCAATAGGTTTCCTCTTTACCATCACATGAAGTTTGCATTTCTTGTTTGGCTACAGCTCCCATCTACAAATGTAAGCTTCGTCTTTCCTCTTTTACTTTGTGGATCAGTTTTCCTTCAAGCATGTCTAACATTTTTAGGGGTGAACTGAATGAAAATACTGGCTTTCAGATGAAAATGGTATGGTTAATGAATCTTCTAGTACTGTGTGTTTTGGAAACAATATCTGATTATGGTTTATAAATCCATCTTATATTGGTATATCACTTATTGTCTAAAAACACAAAATATTTGATGTTGATAACAGCATGCCATTTATCTAACAGGGAGCTGGGCAATTGTACACGCACCATCTACGCCCATTCCTGTTGAGGCATCAAGCTAGACTTGATTATTTTGTGGAGTTTCTGTCTAGTGAAATGGTAAGGATTTTTGCCTTTACTTAATGTGATTAAAATAATTGGATTATTAAATATGGGTCTTCCTTGTCTAGCATGCTAACATCATGGTATGCACAGTGAGAATAAGGGCAGTAGAGCATTCAGCTCCATGCCTGAATCTCCCCGGCTCATCCTAAACATTAGCCTGCTCTAAGTTTTGGACGTTTGAAAAAGCTTGTGTAAATAGAAAGTATTTATGGCAAGTGGTGTAATTGGTAAACTTTGTGTGACTTGTTGGACTTGGCATTTGAACTAATTTACTTAAATACTATAAGTAATGGTTTGGAAATTGAAAGTGACCCGCTGGATTCATGGATTTGCAGAATAAGTTCGTCAGTGCACATCAAGCTGAATTTCAGTTTGCAAAATCACTCTTGATAAGGATTCTGGCATCAGGTATGGATTTGGATTAAAGAAGCAATTATTTAGATTTGAATACCTTATATTATTATAAATGAAGTTTTAGCACTAGAATAAATGCTTACCAAACAAATTTTTGCCTCAATCGATAAATAAACTGTTGTGTTAAGGTCTTCTTGATGTCTATATTGTCTTTTATAAAATTGCTTTCTCCTTTTCTGTAATCAGTGAACCAAATAGCTCGTGATGTGATTCACCCAGGGGATAGACAGGCAAATGGCACCTTTCAAGGCCCAGCCAGACGAATCCAGGATTCACAATCTGACGGGGAAGATTAAGGCTTCCTTCCTGACAAGCAGAATTCACTGATATTTCAATTGTCAGGATTTTTCCTAAGAAAAGAATTGCACCATAGGAGTATAGCTGTGTAGGTTGTAGTTGACTTTTTTCTTTCTGATAGGCCGGAGTTAAGTTTTTGTAAGTTTTCAAATCTAGATAATGAGTTTGCCTCTCACGGTTTTATAAATGGAAAGAATGAGCTGTATATATTTAGGCCATGTATTAAAAACTGAACCAAGGATTGCCATTTTCCAGTTGCTTGAAAAATTGGAATTTAAAATATGACAGGGCCATCTGTGTTTAATATTTTCTTTAGTTTTTGAAGCATTAATTCGACTTTCTTGTGTTAACTGGAGAGAGAGAGGGAGAAGCTTTTTATATTTTGGAGGTTGGTGCCATGTAATGCATGATGGGGTTAAGGTATCTTGTTATAAAAATGTCCAAGGGGGGCAGGCTAATTCCAAGTTGTCATTGTTTGAGCCTCTGGGGGGTTTTAGCCGTCTATATCCCTTTTATATACCACACACATTTGAAGTTTTTTTATGCATCCATTCAGCAGTAACAGCCAATAAGGTTTGATTTATGCTAGCTCTCTACCGGGCATGGGGGCTTGTTCTTAAACCGAAAGGCCCCCGTTCTGCTCCTGCAGTTAGAAAATTAGGATTCGGGTTTTTATTAAGGAGTTGTGAAGGTTGGAAGATTGATCTTCAATCTAAAGAAAAGGCAAAACTAAATCTCTACCCTTTCTCACTGCAAACATTAGATAGTTTCAATCAATCAATCAATTAGCTCTTGCCTTGCCAAATTTCACTATTGAAAAACGAAAAGCCATCTCCAATTCTCCATCGCTGTCCCGTTCAGGTTTTCTAGGGCTGCTAACGAGAGAGAAAAAAAATTCTTTTAAAAGCAATAGTTTGGTGTGTGATTACGTAGATGGGTTTAACTTGAGAGTTACAATATTGAATTAGTACAGGTTAAGAAGATTTGTTTTTTTTATAATAAATAAAATATCTAAAAGTCATTACTTAATATGATAATATTTTACTTGGAAAAAAAAAAGGCTGGCCAAGTAGGACGGGGTTATTATCGATTACATTAATTAACTTAACTAATCTGCCCACTCGAGTTATGAGCTGGTGACTGCTTCTGCCCTGCTAGTTAGCATTTTCTTCAACCACTTTCTGAACCAGCCAGCACAGAATTAACTTCAAGTCAACTAAACCCATTCTCTTACCTTCCAAGTACATTAGCGAAGAGAATAAAACAACAACATTTGACTGAGCCCGTCTGAGGGTAAGACGAGAAACCAAACACAACCTCCGCTTCCATTTTACACCAAGAAAGATGATTGGGCGCAGAGATGGAGCGTTGATGAGAAACAGCAGCAGCAATCAATCACTACTTAAATCAAGAATCGCAATTGCAATTGCAATTGGAATATTCCTTGGATGCATCTTCGCTTTCTTCTTCCCTCATGGAACTTTCTTCTCCAGTTCTCCTCACTTTAACCATCACCATCTCACAAGATCCATTTCCCAGGTTTTATTTTCGCTATAGTTCTGATCTTTTTCACTTTTTTTGAAGTTTACAAGTCACTCCCTATTGATTTACAAGATACTCTTTAGGTCTTTCTATTTGGAGGATTTTTATATCGTTTTATTTTTGGAAATAAAGTCGTGTTTTTTTTTCTTTTGTTTGTGAAAACTGGAGTAATTGATTTACCATATTCATCTTTCTGTTAGATGGGAAAGTTTAATCAACATGTAACTGTATTTATTCATCCTAATGATTCAAATCTAATTGGTGTTAGAATGAGATCAACAACAATGTACTTTTGCTCATCTATATTTTTGTGATCTGTGTAGATTTGTTTATACTTTTGGTAGTTTCATTAGCTAGGTGGCAGCTTTGAATGGGATGGGTGATCTGTAGGGTTAGATTCTTCAACTCATATGATAGGCCTGCTAATTTTTTTAATTATGTGTTTTATTAGGTTGTATCAACATCATGTGAATCATCTGATCATCTGAACATGTTAAAAGCTGAGTTTGTGGCTGCATCGGATAAAAATGCTGAGTTGAAAAGACAGGTTAATGTGTTGATTGAAAAGCTTAGATTAGCTGAACAAGGTAAAGATCATGCAGAGAAGCAAGTGTTGGTGTTGGGTGGACCGCATAAAGCTGGGCCTTTTGGTACTGTTCAGGGTTTAAGGACAAATCCGACAATCGTTCCAGATGATTCTGTGAACCCGAGATTAGCAAAGATTTTAGAGAAAGTTGCTGTCGGGAAGGAACTTATAGTTGCTTTGGCTAATTCAAATGTAAAGGACATGTTGGAGGTTTGGTTTAAAAGCATCCAGAAAGTAGGGATACCCAACTATTTGGTTGTTGCTTTGGATGATGAGATTGCCAGGTTTTGTGAATCAAATGACGTTCCTGTGTATAAGAGAGACCCAGACAAGGGAATTGATTCTGTAGGAAAGACTGGAGGCAACCATGCTGTTTCGGGACTGAAATTTCATGTCTTAAGGGAATTTTTGCAGCTCGGATATAGTGTTCTTCTCTCAGATGTTGATATCGTGTATTTGCAAAATCCTTTCCATTATCTTTATAGAGATTCAGATGTGGAATCCATGAGTGATGGCCACAATAATATGACAGTATATGGTTATAATGATGTTTTTGATGAACCTGCAATGGGTTGGGCTAGATATGCCCATACAATGCGGATATGGGTTTACAACTCTGGGTTTTTCTACATTAGACCCACAATTCCTTCAATCGAGCTTTTGGATCGTGTTGCCAATCGGCTCTCTCGTGGGAATGCCTGGGACCAGGCAGTTTTCAACGAGGAACTCTTTTTCCCTTCACATCCTGGGTATGATGGACTTTATGCATCCAGGAGAACTATGGATTTCTATCTGTTCATGAACAGCAAGGTCCTCTTCAAAACTGTGAGGAAAAATGCCAACTTGAAAAAGATCAAGCCAGTGATTGTGCATATAAATTACCATCCTGATAAGCTTCCACGTATGCAAGCAGTGGTGGAATTCTACGTCAATGGCAAGCAAGATGCACTAAGCTCTTTCCCTGATGGATCAGAATGATAAATTTTTGGATTGGTGTTTCTTTCCTGCTTTTCAGAAGATAGCCTCTACATTTTCATGCACAATCCTTCAATCATGTTGTAGACTTGTAATGAATTGTCCAAAACAAATTGTAAGGCCAAAGCTGCCACATCTAGGACCCAATGGGAGCAGCAGCAGCATCCCCAGACAATCCTTATCAAATTTCCATGTTGGAAATTTTGCTCCTCTGTCCGAGCAAATTCTATGCCATTGTATTACAGGTTATGCAGGTAGCTTATGAACCATTTGCAACCCTTTGTTTCCCAAACAGATAGTTTTCTTTAAATCTCTTTTCTAGCAAAAAAACTTTTGTTACTTTCCTGTAGTTGTATCTTGCAAGTAAACATACCAATCTCATACAAAGAAATGCATGGGTATTTTGCTATATGTTATCTCTATCTGACTTTCTTAGTGAAAACTGAACATATTTTCCTTGATCCTGAACATTGCAATCGAAGAGGTAAATTTAGTTTCATTAAACTCCCTCCTCACAGCTCCAGTCTTGCAACTCCAATCTTACTTGCAGTAGAAGTTTAGTTAATGTCATGTTGTCTTTGAACTAGGATGCTGGTTTTCGTAGTTCAGTCTCATGTTCATGATACATCTACCTATAATGCCGGGTGAAAATGAAAGGGAGAGAAAAAAAAATAGCCACCGTGATTTTTATATGCATTAATGTCCCAGGTGAATTTCTGGTAGTTTCTTCTTGCTGATGCAGACTTGCGATAAACATTGTTAAAAACTGGATACAGTTGATTTTTTTAGTTGTTGATGTGATAGCCGGAAACTCCTAGTTTAATTTCCTTAAACGTACCCTCTTAGATTATCAAAATAATCATACGGGAGTTAATTTCATTAAGAAAATACTGGGTAGCTTACGTTTTGACTGATTTCCAACTCCAATGTAAATGACTTTTCAATCTTGCAGACTGAAATTATCCTTCATTCCTCATGCCGCAATAGATAAATACAAACTGTAAGGATGAGAACTCAGGAGTTCCGTATTGTACATAATTAGGATACAGATCAAAAACCAAAACCTTACATCGTGTCCAATCTTCTAAGATTTTGGAGACAAGCTTCAGTGGGTGGTATTTATTCATAGTCTTACAGCTTTATAACCCAGCATTTAGTAAACTTAAAATAATTTGAGTGTGAAGCTTCAAATCTGCAGATTTTTTTCTGAATGCCTGCCTATTCTGTTGTTGAATCTTCATCAAGATCTGATTTGCCTTGACAAAAACAGTTATCCTCTGTCTTCAAGCGAGATATGAGAAATCTCACTCTGCTCAAGAGCTTAGTTCTATTCACTTGAAGAGGTTTCTTCATCATTTTCACTTTCAGCATCAGATTCCATGGCTACATGATCAGAGATTGCATCTCGTTCTTGTATCTTGGTTTGCTCCACCTGTTTCATTGCTCAATCAGCAACTTAGTCAATTATGATGTTGAGGGGGGGAGAGGAAACGGGAGAAACTGAGTTTACTCTCAGTGTTCAGTTCAATTAGTAGCGAGAACTAGATTTAAACTTGAACAAATATGGTTCTGATGAAAAGGTAAATACAGAAATGATGTTATTTAATATATCCTCAACATTATCAATTTCAAGAAATGATTGTACCTAGGAAGCTAATAAAATGAAGCCTGAAAGTTTTGATAAAACAATAGAAAATTAACTTGAAAATGAAAAAAAGAAAAGAAAAGAAAAGGAGGCAATAATCATAATAAACAGGTTAAGAGGTGAGTCATTATGGATTTATTTTTCATCTTTGACTCTTCACATTTCTTAATATTGTGGATCCCATCCTTAAGCTTAAGACCACTCAACTCTTAACCCCACAGCCATTGCTTGTAATTTTTCACGCTCTTGCTGCGTGATAAACAGCACAAAGACAAAATTTTAATTTGAGCATGGTGTATAAAATCCAAAAGTAGTGCTATGAAGAGTGTGTGTGAACAATTCTTTTGGCGTTCCAAGAAATGGTGTCGAGTGTAGGGACTCGCTCCCCAGCTGCTAGCCTGCCAAAAAAGAGATTGTTGAGTGACTTTGAACTAATTTTGTCTAATACCCGATAAGTGTAATATGATGGTAAAAAACTTGAGAATTATCTTGTAGGTTTCGAGTTTGAGTCAGAATATACTCACCCTTTAAAAATATGGAACATCTAGAGTTTTATTCACTTAACTCTTACCCACAAAGAATCCTTTAAAAAATATAGAACATCTAGAGTTTTACTCACTTAACTCTTACCCACAAAGAATATCTAAAGAGGGGTAGGATTTCCTCGAATAAAAAAAAAAAATTATCTAATACATTGAAACTAATGACAAAACGTTGCAGACTTGCATTATGGTTTCACATAATTTCATGGTTACTAATCATCTTAGGTTACATTGTATGTAACTGGTGGGAAGTATCAGTGAGATGTAGAGCTTGTACCGGACATCGGAATAAGTAACATTACAAGCCAGCATAAAAGCCTCCCTCCCTTCGAGTTTGGAATTATTTCATGTGCATGGCATCCACATGGTGAGGCAAATAGTCTAAACTACTTACTGAAATACACAAAGCAAGAGATTTTGAATGATAACAAGGTCAAGGATTTGCCAGTGACATCGGACAAGAGGTGGAAACCGTTGAAAGCAGTTTGAAACCGGAACACCATCAAGACCAAGCAATTTTACCCTAGTGTTCTTATAAACAAAAGGAAGATGTAGATGATGATAGGGATATGAAATGAAGGCCCATATATATACACTAAGTGTTCTTCTAATGTGGCAGCATTATTTGATACTGAAACACCATCAAAAGGAGAATTTTTTGCTTTTATCAAGTGAACCACCACAAAAAATCACTTAAATTCGAATAGAGCTAACAGGTTTTCCCACACAAATCAATAAGATCAAGCATTTAATGCTGAAAACATGGGAGGAAGTATCTCCGGAACCAAGATGTGCCTGTTTGTCAGCCGACAACAACTACAGTCAATACCATCCACTCAAGGAAAACCCTGAAATGCCTGAACCATATGAACCTGTATATTCATGAGTATGTATTGCGTTTACATGTCAGAAATCATCTTTCTGATCGATCATTTCAGTGTCATCCTTTTAATCCCTTGTTTCTTCATGGTCTGTTTCTTTTGCAAGTTTCTGCCATTATGGCTAGCTATTTGATTATCTGGACCAAGAATCCAATTATTGCTTCAATATTGTAATTATGTAGTTCTTGGCAGAAATAACAGTAACAATCTTTCTTTATTTTTTAGTTCCTTTCAAACTTGGAAGAATCTTTTTTTTTTATTTCTAATTTTATCTGGTGAGTGTTGAAAAATGGACACTGGTGATGGTGGGGAAACAAAAGGTAGGGTCAGGTGTTTAGATGGCCGGAAAAAGTTCGCTTGAGCAGCCAGCAGACCTCAACAGATTGTATCCGCCTCTTTCCAGTTAAGGGCAATTGTGTCATCTCCAGAAGAAAAAAAACGCGGAGCGCCGTTATAAATCAATGGAGCGGCAGCATCATCTCCGTTAGTTTCCAAACTCTCCTTGTTATCCGTTTATTTCTGAATGATGGTAACCCGTGATCTATATTTAATTGTTGTTTTTTACGTTATATGCAATATTGTGTTTATTGTTTTCACTTCGAAAACTAGAGTGGTGCTTTCTATTATTCCAAGTTGCAAATCATTTTATATATTTTAGTTTGTTGATTGTTTTATACTTTAATTGTTACATTTTTTTAATGTCATACTTTCAATAATATGTATGTTCAAATATTATTTTAATAAAAATTACATGAATTCATTAAAAATAATATGGAGGAGAATAATATTTACACACACGCGTGGGAAGTCACTAGCATGATTTGTTTGTTTTTAGATGTGAGAAAACTTTATTTTTTATAAAATATACTTTGTGAATTTAGATAATCAAATAAGATTCTAATTGTTTTAAATTTTTATAAGTAATATTATTTTTTAACTCGAACTAATTTATTAGTTTTTTATTATCATTCCACGCTTCTTCAAAATATAAGTAGCATAACAGTTTATTGTTATGAATTCAAATTTTGATGAAGAAAAGTAATGCATTAAAAAATTGTGCTATTCAAAACCAACTTATAATATTTTTTCTTCTAAATTTTAATTGCTTTTATGACAAGATTTGTTATATTTATTTAAGAATACAATGAGAAATGTATTGTGCTATTTCAATAGCTACTTAATAATGTCAAGCAAAGTAATTATTATTTCAGTTTTTCATAATTATATTTAAATTGCCATTCAAATTCTCTTCCGATTCCTCTGTTTTCATTCAAAAATATTTATTCTATGTTGTGAAATATTCAATCTTGGTTATGAAATATCACCTAAACAGGGGAGAAAATAGAGACCGATTTCCAAAAGCAATCCAGTCAACACTCATGTCCCATCTGCTTTTACCTTTGCCTTTTTTCAGTAAATTTAATTATTAAATATTATTGTTTTCTTCTCTGTCATTGTTGATTCTTCTCTCTTTCCTCATTGGACTATCGGAAAGGACGTGCAGTTTCTGAGCCTACTCCAGCTTTCATTTTTGTCAGTCGAAGGACAAGAACAAATGTGTGGGTTTCAGACACATTTCTACATTCTCAGGTGTTTTTCTTATCCTCTTAACTATTGAGATAAAATGACATTTTTGTTCTGGCATTCCCTTCTCCACATATGCTATGCTTCTTGGATGAATATCCTCTAAAATAAAGGTAAAGAGGGTCGATTTTTTTCTAATAAATGTATATGTATATCATGGTTTTGCTTTGTTTAGCAGTGTGCTAATGATTTCCAGCTTTTCTCTCTTGGGTTTGCAGTATTTTCGTGGAATTCTGACTTCTTGATCTGTTTTGCATTTCTTTAACAAGGCAAGTTAGTGTCTTTCATTCACTATTCTTCGTGTGATGTTGATTTCTTTGATTCCTATTTTACTTCTTCGATGAGTTTGATGCCCTTTTTCCAGTTCTGCATCTCTCGTTCTGTTTTGTATTATTTTGTTGACAATGGTGGTTGTTCACTTGGCTTTTGCATTCGAGTGTTTTGTTGACCTGATCTGTCTCCTTGAAAGAGCCATTTTCTTAGAGAATTATGTGTATCCCATGCTGCACTCAGTAGATTTTCATTTCTGTCGTGGTTTTGTTGAACCATATACTATCGTCGATTTGTCCTCTCTTCTCCCTCCCCCCCTCTCTCTACTAATTTGGAAATGGTAAATGTCTAATTCAGTATGAATATATTTGACTTTCTGTCATTTCTAATGAACTGGGCACCTGATGTTCTCCGATAGGATCTGGGGTGCTCTGGTGAAGGGACAATCTGTTCATATCTGACTCGGAGGTTAATGCCATAACTCAGTATTTAGAAACCAAATAAACTTGTATTGATCAATAAAGCCATCACCGTCCATTTCTTTTAACTTCTGTCTTTCTAAATAGATATTCATTTCTGACCCTAATCTCTGGTGAGAGAGAACATAGTCGAGGAGTTATTGACGCTTGATCTTGAGACACGGAATGGAAGTCGATTAAGTCATCTTATAGAATTTTATTTCGTATTTTTATTATTGAATAAATAACTACAAAAGGAAAATAAAATTAAATATATCGCGATATAGTTTGTATTTCCTTACTTTTTCTAGTCCTGTCTGGGTTTACTTTGAGTTGTAAAAAATCCCAATGAATAATTAGAGAATTATTTTAGGGATTTCTAGACTAAAATGGGAAAATAAAACTGTTTAATGTTAATATTTTATTTCTTAAACTAAATAAAAAGAAAATATTTTTCTAGACTAAATATGAAATAATAATAAATTTTTCCCTAAAATTTTCTTCTACATTAGTCTCTCAAGTTAGAAAGAACCATCATTTACTGTATGCAAAAGATTAGGTGTATGTGTTTGGTAACCGTATTCTTTTGATTTTTTTTCCATATTTTACTGATATACGGAATGGTTAATGTTTATGTTTGCATATTTGCAGATCAGAAATAGGTAGACTTGTTCCTGGTTTCACCCATAAACATGATATCACGACCAAAGAATGGGTGGCACTCAATTTTGCCCCTTGATTTCAGAGGGAAAGCAGTCACCGGCTTTTGCATCTTCCCAAAAGTTAAATCAGCAGGTTTTAGCCCAGAAAACGCACCTGTCTACCTGAATGTGTATGACTTGACAAACGCTAATGGCTATGTCTATTGGGCAGGCTTCGGTATCTTTCACTCTGGGGTGGAAGGTTAGCACTTAGCAACACTTATTACACGTTGCTCTTGATTTCTTTCTCTTCAATCAGATTATACATAAATAGAATGCTATGAATCATTCGGTGCTTCATAAATCTTCTCATTGGTTTTCTTCCTAAGATCATGAATTGTGTTTATGCATGCTTGCAGTCCATGGTGTGGAATATGCATTTGGAGCCCATGACTACCCATCAAGCGGCGTGTTTGAGGTTGAACCCCGACAGTGCCCTGGTTTCAAGTTTAGAAAATCAATATTTATGGGGACAACATGCTTAGATCATAAACAAGTTAGAGAGTTCATGGAGCGCCAATCTGCTAATTACAACGGTGATACGTATCATTTGATTGTGAAGAACTGCAACCATTTCTGTGAGGATACATGTCACAAACTGACTGGGAACCGAATACCGAAATGGGTGAATCGACTTGCTAGAATAGGTATTGCATAAATCTCTCACCCAAACGTTCATGTTGAATTTTATGTATGCTCCCTTCTCATCTCCTTGTGCTAACTCCAGTATTCAATGAAGATGGATTCTTGTAGCTTCTTGAGAGCAACAAGAAACAAGATTTTAATCATATCTATGAGACTATTTATGCGAGATGCATGCTCATTTACCACGCTTTTTCCCTTGTTATTTTCCCTCTAAAAAATCTTTGTATTGATATAAAACTCTTTTTCACCTATGAACTTGTTAACTTCTTTCCTTAGGTTCATTTTGCAACTGTATACTCCCAGAGGCCCTCAAGGCCACTAAAGTACAGCATGACCCCAATTATCAAGAACGCGAAAGCGAAAAGAAGAGACTAAGAAGTTCCTTTAGTTGCTTTTCATCAATTTCAATGCCACAAAAAGAAGTCTCCATGTCTTCTTTGTTTCTGCACTCTCACTACAAAGGCTGCCTACCACCATGGGAATTGAAGAGGTCCAGAAAAGGCTCACTTAAGGAAGGATGAAAAAAATGCCAGTGCTTTTGAAAGATTGCCAGTTGTGGTTCTGCAATTTTGAGGCATTTGGGGGATATCAACATCTTTCCTTTCTGCACGATTCTCTTGCAAAGTAAATATGTGCAAGGTGGTTGTTTTGAGTGCTATAATAGATTGCTTTACACTTCTTATCCCATCTCGGCCGGGCTGCCTCCCAGAGTTTTGCTTGTCTTCTATGATTGTATTCCGATGTCGAGCAAGCCTGTTTGTATTGCTGGAGAACTAGTGTAGATTTTTCAGTTGTCCACGAATGACATTGATTTCTTAATTTTCAGTAGCTCTTGCTGAATTTGGTTATATAACCCATTTATTTGGCTAAAAGACTCTTTGACGTTGCCTTTATTCTCGTTTGGTGTTGATTACTCTTTGCCAATTGTAAAAGGTGCTCTCTGTTAATCAATTTCTTGAGAAAAATCTCAAATAAAAAAAATGTTCCAAAATGGTGAAGATTTCTGTAAAATAATAAAAAAAGAGATTGATAAAATAAGCAAAAATGTATTAAACTAATTACTCTACAGGCAACAAATATGACTCATGGAGAACAAACCAATTAAGAATCTAACTTGTGCTATTAGGAAGATGGTGAAGCTATTAGGTGAGGTTGTTTATATTAAGATAATGATAATAAGGTTTTGATATTGATACCATGTCAAATTTCAACGCAAAAATTTAAACTGTCAGCGAGACTATAAACGAAATGAGATAATAGAAAGATGACTAAAAAAAAAAGGTTGGGTAATTAAAATGCCAGCAAGAACAGCTAAGGAAAGAGTGAAGCCGAAGACCCAGACAAACAAATACTTCATCTTCGTTGTTTCAATTCCTGTTTATGCTATAGCATAATCACGCGTTGCATAAATTTAAAATCTTCCTTTTAACTGCAGCAGCCATCCACCCAATCTTTTGATCATTTATAGTTCAAGATTTTAAGAAACGACAGGGAAACCAATAATTCTAAATTATTGATCACCGATTCTGGTTCTTGAAGAAAAAAAATTACTTGGATAAAGGTTGTGAGCGTGTACCAAACAACAGAAGATTACCTATAGAGGTGCATGATCAAGAACCCCTCTCCAAGAAGAAACAAGCTCTGCTATTTCCGCACAAAACCAAACCACATCCACGAACACAACAATCCCAGGTCAATATAACACCACACGAGTAGTTTAAAAAGAGCAAGAGTTACATTAATTTTTACTCAAAGTATGGTCATGTGGAGTTAATGGCAAGAAAAATAAAGAAAGGAGTGGATTCCATTCATGAGGTTGAAGGAGTTTTGTATAGGATCCCAGAGACGTTGCCACATAGGACTTTAGAGCAAATGAAGGTGCCTCAGAATGAAAATGAGGTGCCTTTGATAGAAGTTGATGAGTTGGTTAGCGCTGATGGGTTCTTGCTTTGATTTCCTACAAGGTTTAGTTCAATGGCAGCTCATTTTTCGATTAATAACATTTTGGTGGGGTGAAAGAGATTGATTGTTAAAGTTTGATCAGCTTTCCCAAACATCAGTCAACATTTTAGGGGTGTTTGTAACTTGACAAGTATAGTAGTGAACAGATGCCAATACAATGTCTTGCTATGGAACTGTTTTTGCATTTATTTAGTGCCTTGGAAGTTCCCTAGAGATCAGAGCCGTAAAATGTCGGGCTGGCAACTTAATGTAAGTCCCTAATTGGGATTTTGCACTTCCGAGTTTATGATTGTTATCAAATTGATTTGTTTTGTTCATTTTGCAGCTTGACAGTAATCACTCAGTTAGTCCATCATGGGATGCTCTTTGTCCCTATTGGTTACACCTTTGGTGCTGGAATGTTAAGCATGGATTCCATTAGAGGAGGATCTCCATATGGCGGAGAAATCCTTTCTGGGGATGGCACAACAGAACCAGGTGCAATAGACCTTGCTTTTGCGGAGCACCAGGGAGGCTAAGGTAAGATTTTCCTGGCCCTTTTCATTTGCGCCTGGTGAAAACCGCAACTAGCGCTGCTAAAACCGACATTCGTTTACAACTCCTCCGCCCACCATGTTTATATGTTGATCCTGTGTATGTTTCTCTCTCGTGTCATTAGACATCACGTGTCTAAAGGTTTTAGATAGCTTAGGAGATTATTCTTTTGTAGCTTAACATCACTCCATGACAATTTTTCGTTCCCAACTTCTGGCTCCCTGTTTCTTTGATGTGTCACGCTCTTGTTTATGGTTTGAAATGTCCATTTGATTATATCGGTTTCTTTTCAGATGAACCATTTGATTGCGATACCATATTGATCAAGAAATTGCGGGATTGTGTTCTTTGAAATATTTTTTGCTTCTGACTTGTCTGTGTTTTCAATCATAAGCATGTTGCCTGAGTTTTGCAATGTGAAAGACTTGCTGTTTACCCAGTTTATGAAGCCTTGATCATGTTTGATCCCCCCAAATCATTAGCCACCGTGAGCAGATAAAAAGAGCAGTTCGAAGCGAGTTACCATCACTGGGCAGTGTTCTAATAAAACAGTAGAAGCTTTAAACAGCTTTATGCCCCAATCAGAAATCACTCTGTTTTTTTATGAAAAACAAATTAAAATCGACAAAGGATTACTTGTGTCTTGCTTCAAAATGAAAAATACTAATGAGTGCCTTATAGGAAGACCAGCAGCACTACTCTGTTTATTGACACTTCCAAGTATTCAAAGCAAGAGTTCAAATCAGCAGCTCTGGTATTTCACCTATGGTCTTCAAAAACACAAGATGGTCTTAAAAAGATATGAATGCTTTGCTTGTTTTTCAAGACTGAACTATGGAGAAAGTATTTCCTTGCATCAAGGAAAGATATACATGACTAGATTCTGCAGAATCGATTCGCATTGAGAAACAGGGTAGTAATACTGCAGGCAGCATCACAGACACATCACAACGATATATTGTCATACACGCACCTTCACATTGGCCTTGCAATATTTTGAAGAATTAGCATCAACACACATGAGGTGAGGATGTGACCAAAGTTGCAACCTCCTGAACCTACATGCACTGAGCTTGATACTTCCCATCAACAAGGGCATCAACTAGATACAGCGAGGGAAGAAGGTCTGTCCCATATATCCACCAATCATTGCCCTTCTCACGTTGGATTCAAACAATTGTGGGTTATCTCTCAAGACAGCAGCGGCATCTTGATTGAGGGGATCCTCGTGATTAGGTTCCTGCATGTACAAGTACAAAGATCAACTAAAATGGACCTACAAAATAGCAAGAACCTAATCGTGGAAGAAAAAGCAATACCATGAGAAGATGAAAGAGTCCATAGATTACTGTATTAATATTCAGAACAGGTTTCCAGTCTTCTCGTAAAATATTGAGGCAAACATTTCCTTCCAGATCTATATTAGGATGATAAACCTGCACCGTATTCCAGTTAAAGCTACGTTACTAGCAAAAGGCTTTTTGTTGAGTTGGAAAACAGAACATGCTTAACTACCTTTGTCTTGCACTTGACTTTTGGTGCTTCATGAGGGTAGATGGAAGAAATTTGGAATGAGAACACAAATGTGCCACCTCTGCGACGGGAAAAGAAGTGCATCTAGTTAAGTAATTGAAACATATAACCCAGGAAACATGGCATAAAAAACCCTTAAAAAAAATATGATTTGTCTTGGGGAAATATGGGGATGGAAATGTAAGTTTTCGGATCCTGAATGCCTTGCACTCAATTTTTAGAGCAAAGTAAAGATGGAATTGAGTGTTGCCTAAGAAATTACTTACAGATAATATCCTTCATCAGGACGAATGGTAACCTCAAAGTTCATCAAGTCATCCTTGCCATTCGGGAAAGCCATTGTGCAAGTTTTATGCAGGTTCAGTTCACTGATATCTATGAGTAACATCATAACGTTAATTTAAAGAAAAATCCGAAACCAGTGCGTCATAATCAAGAAACTTAAAATAGTAATTAAAAATAACAACCAGGTAGCTGATCCTAGTTTCAGTAATGGAATTCATGAAGGATAACCCATTAACGAACCATAAAAGGCTAAAGATCAAAACTTTCTCCTCTACCCAATCTAAACATTTGAAAGCATCTGAAAGTTGGTCAAAGTATAAATCTTAACAAAGCAAGCAAGACCCAGATAAGTTTTTTCCAGCAAGATTAAATAAAAGTAATCATAATTAGCAATTAAAAGATAGTGATAAAGATGCACAGGTAGAATAACCTTTATGAAGACGTAATTCTCCTGCACTTTGTTTCTTGATAGGTGACTTTCCATTGGCGTTTTCAGCAAGTTCCCTTTGTTTCTCCTTCACTTTAAACAGCTTGATCATTTCTCCTTCACAATAAGAAAGGAAAACAGGGCTCAGCATCATCTCTATAATTAATAATACTAAAGAAAACCGTAAGCAAAACCCACCAATTTGTCACAAAGAGTTCGATAAAGCTCCAATCAAGAGATTAAACAGCAGGAGGTGATCAAAATGTTTACAAGTACGCGAAGATTAGGATGATGGGTTACAAGAAGGAAAGAAAGCTTAGCTGTGTTTCTTGGAACCAATGAGAGAGCGAAGGGGGTATGAAGAACGAAGGAACCAGAAAGCGTGTTAAAGGTGCTTGTAGTTTACGAAGGAGGGGAGGGGAACGATCTTTCTCTCTCTATGTTTATATTGTCGGCGTCAATTATCGTCATCCACTTGCAGCGTCGTAGCAATGTAGTGTTTCGTAGTTGTTTTTAAAATTATTTTTTATTTAAAAATATATTAAAATAATATTTTTTATTTTTTATAGATTATCGACTAAAAACATTAAAAAAAAATTAATTTAAAAGAAAAATCAAATTTTCCATAGGGTCTTACTTTCCTCCTTCGCCACGGTCGCTTTCTGACGGGTTATCCAATGCCATCATTTTGTTTTAAAATCAATCAATTTTTTTTTTAAATAAAAAATATTTTTAAATTATTATAATATTTTAATATCAAAAATAATTTTTAAAACTACTCTCAAGACTCTTTGTGTTTTTTTCACTCAATTATTGAGAATATGCTTTGGCAAGCAAATTTGCTCTTACTGATTAGAAAATTTTGCTCTAAAAACAATAAACAGGAGTAATTTTCTTCTTCTATCTTGTAGACATTTCAACTTCAATTGTTTTTTAAAAAAAGTCAACTCAAAGTTAGATCCAATTAAAACTAAAATTACATCAATTTATTTTTAAAAAAATCAAATAAAAATGGTGTATTTTTAAGTTATTAAATTAAGCCGTTCAACTTGTTTAATAAAATTAATTTATAAACATGGCTTAATAGTTTTTATTTCTTTTTGTCGTTTCATGTGATTATCTGTCAAGGGCAGTAATGACAATGTAGTTATTGATGCCTTGTAAAACTACAATTTGGGACTCCTTCTTACTTGGTTTTTGGCAATTGTGTCTGACTTAATAATTATTTAGAAATATGTGCAGGCTGTTTTTAAAAATATTTTATATTTAGAATTTTATTAAAATAATTTTTTTATTATTTAAAAATTATTTTTACCATAAGATCTAAAAATATAAAAAAAAAATCTAAGATAATAAATAAAAATAAAAAATTTCAATTTTTTTTTTAAATATATATCAAACCTGCCTTCAGTTATGAAGGTGAACTTAAAATGGATGTTGTTATCATGTTGAACAAATCTTGCAGATGCTATTGACAGCAAGTTATTTTTATTTTCTTATACCAGACATGTGAAATCCGGAAATGGGCATTTCTTGAACTCAACAAATGAGTTTTCCATGATGGAGTTCCTCTTGATGTGAGGATGTTTTCATTTGTATTATGGTATGATCTCTTAATATTGCTGAACATGAAATCGTTCCGAGCACAAGGAAATGAAAATTGCTATTTTCTCGCTGGTTACTTGCGATTACCTTACGTCCTTATTAATGCATTTATTGAAGACAGCTCGTGATTTACAGGCTGTAGATGCAGGACAACACAGAGTTGGGAAAGTAGATGAACCTGCAATTTACATGATCAAAGATGAATTGGTAATATTTCTCTCTCGTTTTTCTCTTTGTTGTAAAACTGGAGAAATAAACTATAGATAATTGAAAACAGAACTTTTTCGGCATCGATTGCTGGAATACTCAGTTGAAATATATGGCAGATGATGTTCAAGTGCAGTTCTACATGTTGAGCCCCTGTTCTTAGAACCTTGTCAACAGATACAGAAGTAAGCTAGTTGATTATTGAGCATGTATATGCATGTGAATTTTGGTTTCCTCCATTGTTGAAGTTTTTTCCCCATAATTGTATGTACGGCGACAGTCGACAGATACAAAAGTAAGCTAGTTGATAATAATCGAGCATGATTATGCATGTGAATTTTGGTTTCCTCCATTGTTGAAGTTTTTTTTCCATAATTATATGTTCTGCAAGGTCTGTATTTCATATCTTTCAAGGTTCCAGATTTGTATGGGTTTCCCGGTTCAAGATTGAGTACAAGCTTATCCCTATTAAAGCAGGTAATTATTTCTCTTCTCGTACTTCATGGTTAGCATTTCTTATTACACCTTTGGTTTGGAACCCCTTTAACCATTACTGCGAGCTTTTTAATTTTTATTCCCTTGGCAATTCAGAGGGAGACAATAACTCTAATGCTTTATTGCAAGGTGCAAAATCAACCTGCATTGATTTAACTAACCAACCATTGAACATTAATGGATGGAGCCACAAGTTCATATGATAATTTACTAGTGTTATGGGAGAGTCCGAAATAATTGCTGATTTTCAAAATCAGCATTTTAAATTACAGATTCTTCAAAAGGGAATTTCCAATTGACTGGACTAAAGGCTTCTGCAGTGGTGTGTGACGCCTTTTTCATAATATTCTGGTCTTGTTCATGTGAAACCTGCATACCTTCTTTGATCACTGCTGTATTTTTGCTTTCATTGCATAATAGGTGGTTGCTTGGGATCTTGTTAAGTTATAACAAGTAAAGATGAACAATGTAACATGTACCTTTGCTTACGCTCTTCTTCATGCATCTTTTCAAATATTGCCTAGCTACCACATGAAGTTATAGTTAAAAGGGGGGAAATAAATGGCACAGTAGCTTGAAATCTAGCCAACTTAATCAATTTGCTTACAACCCTCTTAAGTTCAACAATACTGACAGTTTCTATTGTATCTATATTCAGTATTATAGTTTGTTGAGTATTGAATAATATGATGTCTTTTTCTGCTATAGCTGCTATTGTTGAAGCCGTGGGTTTTTGAAAATTGAATTGCAGATTCCAGTCCAGCCCTGTATCCATAATGAATATGAAAGATTTATACCAGCAGCTTACCCCTACTATGGAGAGGCGTTTTCTATAATAGTGCTCCTCTCTGAACCACTCTTCGCCATTTTCATTTTTAACACCCTGCCATCAAGTCATTTTATATCTATTACATCATTGAAGTTAGGTTATAGACCCCTTCAGGTTGTCTGCCTGTACTTGTCTTTGTAGAATCTGGTATATTAGTCTTTGAACTTCTCATTGACCATTCAGCTTGCATCCTTAACCCCATATCGCTGCTTCATGGTTGGGCAATGGAAGTTGATATGATGAGCATTTTGGTATTCACCCCTGGCTTCGTTTAACTTGGACCCGGCCAAAGCTGGATCTTTATTCAATAATTCTCTCCAGACTTGCTTATTGATTTGGCCAAGAATAGCTCTTTATCGAACCTAGTTAATCTTGTTCTTAATATAGAATCTATAATTTCCTCCATGCAAAGATTTATGTTGTTGTTGCACAGCTGTGCTGTTAGCATTGCTTGAACCCTAGTTGCTTAGGTGTGGAACCACAATTCCCAGGGACTATTGGTATCCTCCGTACGAAGATATGGGCATCATATTGAAAATGCAACCTGTCTTGCTTGCAAGGGACTATCTCTGCATTAGTTTAAAAAATCCTGGGTCTGCCGGGAGTATACATTCTTGTTAATATTTATGCTGTCGCTTGACTTGTTAGCTTCTAGTGGTTTAAACGAGTTGAACGGAGTCAATTAACAAGTTTACAAGCCAAACTTTGAGTTGTGTTTCCGAGTTAAAATCACTTTGAAAAGGAATCATAATCACAATCCTGACACAAACCAGATACATTAGTTGTGCTTTATGGGGTTGCTTCCTGAACAGGGGCTTCTTTTTCTTGTATGAAAGGTTTCGAAACTCTCTTGCAGATTTGTGGCTCCATTTTACTGTATTTTTCATGCTTTTTTTTATGTATATGGTATCCGGATTGCAGGATTCTTCATCTTCACCATAGCCCGCCTGCACAGGAAGTAGCTGAAATAACATTTGATGTTGAAGAAACTGACTGCGGGCCATCCCTGGCAACCCTCCCCCAAAGAATAAAAAAAACAGGGAGAGAAAAGGAGGGAGAAATATTGAAAAACGTATATTTATAAAGAACCATTCTCGTTTCATATTTATATATATAAAAAAACATATATCACTCAATAGGTAAATAAAATATATTTTTAATATATCATACATAGTATTTGTTTGTCATAGATATGATAAAATATTCAGCCGAAGATTTACCAGCACCATACAATAATTAATCAATCTAGAGCGGATTTCATTCAACCTGTAGTAATTACTCCATCCTTTTCCTTCCATTAAGATTTAGAATTTGTGAATTTTCCTTGCATTCATACCGATATTCAATGAAATATACCTAACGATTTCAATCAATTAATCAATATTTTTCTTTCCATTCACATCGAGATCTCTGAGGTTTCTGAAATATAATTAAGAACTTCATTCACCTTGTAGTAGTTACTCAATATTTTTCCTTCCATTTACATCGAGGTTTGTGAGATATATTTTCATTTAAATGGTGAGATATGATTAAGGATTTCATTCAACTTGTAGTAATCTTTTCTTTCCATTTACATCGAGATTTGAGAGATTTATTTTCATTTAAGTGGTGAAATATAATAAAGGATTTCATTCAACCTATATTAATAATAATGACTCAATCTTTTTCCTTCCATTTACATCGAGATTTGTGGGGTTTATTTCCATTCAAGTCTTGAAATATGATTAAGGATTTCGTTCAACCTATAGTAATTACTCGACCCGCTATACGTCTATATATAACGTAGAGGGATTCAAGTGCCCCAACTACATTAGACTACTTGGGAAGATGTATCGTAATATTATTATACATACCATCCAGGTCTAAGTGTTTATAAGTGCGAGGAGCATGCCTTAAGATGCTAGATTTGCTTTCAAGTATTTACAAACACGTACAGACATTGTAACCTAGACTGTTTGATACTGCAGCAACAAATCGAAAGTGCTGTAGTGTCATTGAGGAAGCTGAGCCCTTGCATTCTCTAATGCTGCATTTGCTGCTTCTACCATTGAATCCCTCTCGTAAGCTTTTTCCATTTCCTCACATGCAGCATCCAAGCTTCTCTCTGATTCTAACTTGAGGTTAGAAATTTCAGCAACACGAGACTTGCACCTCAAAGTCTCTGCCTCACAGCTAGACAATTGTTTCTCCAGTACAAGCAGTGAATTTTTGACACGTGAAACTTCTGTACGAAGTGATTGGAGGTGGTTTTCGGAAGCTTCACAAGCAAGTACTGCCTCCACATATAGCGTTGAGAAATGTTGTCAAACTGAGTTTTCTTATCATTGTAATGGCCAAGGAGTTCATCTAAAGAAAAGTCTTCGCCCATGTACTCCTCGATTCCAGCCAGTTTTGATTTGCAATCAATGTACTCCCTCACAGCCTTGGAAAAAGACGCATAGTCGATTGGGAGATGGCGCAAATTATCGAAAGTGACTTCTGCCGCCTTCAACATTGTTTCATGCTGAGTCTGATCCATAGCCTGCAGAATGTCGAGCAAACATTCCCCACGACTTTTCAAGGCTAACTTCAATGTATCACTGCTCTCCACCACAGTTTTCGTCCCTGAAGGCACCTGGAAAATACAGTTTGGATGCTCAGCATCCTCTCCAGGAGATTGTAGAAATGGACCTTGTTGTTTATCACTTTTAGCATCAGTTGATGAACTGTCTGCTACGAGAGTTAGGCCTTCAATATCACCCCCATCTTCTGTAACAGGATCAAAGGGAGAAGTGCCTATTATTTGAGGAAGAAAAACAGCCGAATAAATGAATGGACAATATTTACGGCAAAAGAAGGGTGCCTCAAAAGGCCCTATTAGGAACTAATAAGAGGGGTCATAGCAACCCTACCCAATCAAACAGAGACATGAAATTGTAAAAACTGATAACCATCATCAGTCAACCAACAAAACCAAAATGAAAAAAGAAAAGTTGATGGAACTAAAAAAGCTTAAAAAAAAACCACAAGAATCTTCTAAAGAGACCAGAGAGCATCCCAAGATGTATGGGCTTGGGCGAGATGGTCCAAGCCCGACAAGCAAATCACCTTGTTGGGCACACCTAACAACAGTTACGAGTGTTGGATGTAATTGGGTCTTGGCATTACGCTGGGATCAAAAGAAACTAATACTTCAACCTTATTTTAAATTTTACAACTCGTCAAGAATTTACTGAATGTTGTGAAATGATAGTAGCGTCAATGCAAATGATCAAAACAAACTGACAGCAATAAACAAAGAAATGAAGTACCCAAAAACAATATACCTTCACTTTTTGTGTGCCTGTCAGCAGAAATTTGCAAACACAACTCTGGTTCTTGGCAAGGAATCTCAGGCTTGGATATTAGTGGAGGGACTTGAAGTGCTGTCTCTACAGCATGATCCCAAGACTCAGAGTCCTGCATGACCAGGTCCCTCACAAGGACCTCATCTTTTCTGATAGGTGAAGCCATGGATGTATTAGCACAATTCTCAACACTCCCCAACATTGTTGACTCAAACTCAATATCAGAACTGTGATTGTCTTGCTTGCACAGTTCATTGTTTACAATAAGGTCCTGGTGATCAGGAAACAATGACCGAGGGGCAGGGTATCCCTTGCTTTCATCTCCCTGCACATTCTGCATGTTATTCCCTTCAGAATCTGCCCATTGGAAAAAATCACAAGCTCCATGGCCCTGTATCAAAATCAAACCACTTTACATAGATCAAGACCAGCACCAATTACAAACACAGGCAAAATTGTGTTTTAACTTTGACTATCTCGCCCAAAGACCAGGAGTTTACAGCTAGGAACAATATTGGAAACCATTTCCAAACCAGCTTTATATTCCAGAGGTGATGCCGCGGTGTGGCCAGGGACTTTCTTATGGTTTCTTGGAAAATTTAGAGCGGGACAGCTGTTAAAAAGTCAGTTTCATGTTCTTGTCTTTGAAAATACGACATATCAAGTTTTTTAAATCTAAATTGTTGAATACAGATCAACAGCAAAGGCTTGTGTTTAATCTTCACATCAAATATGAAATAACCACACACTATTAATGAGTAAAAACCTCAACGGTTGACTAAAATATGAAGTGGGCTTTACGAACACGATAGATTATGAACCGGTGGCATGGAAGAGTCAAGACCAATAAGATTAACGAAGAATAGCACCAGCCCGACACAATGATTATGAACCGGTGGCATGGAAGAGTCGAGACCAATAAGATTAACGAAGAATAGCACCAGCCCGACACAATGATTATGAACCGGTGGCATGGAAGAGTCGAGTCCAATAAGATTAACGAAGAATAGCACCAGCCCGACACAATGATTATGAACCGGTGGCATATTATTGATAGAGCGAACCCTGAACTCAAAACGGGTTAGAAATTGTTGAATAGGAAAACGATTCAAAAGTCAAAGAGCACACCTTCGTAATTCGACAAGCAAAATACCATCGGTCTCTATCCGGGCCACTTGACACAAAATTTAAACTGCATGTCCCGGCACCACATGGACACGTAGGAGGTTTAAATCTATCAACAATGTTGTCAATCCATCCAATGAATCGGCAGCTACCCTGAAAATTAACAAGAAAAGAGCAATGGAAGAGAAATAAGGGAAAGGTAGGACATGAGGTGTACACTGGACAATAGTAGAGTACTAACCACAGGGCAAGCGTAGAACTTTCTGCCAGGATTTCTATCGGTGTTCGAGGTTAAAACTTTACAGGTACCACAAGGGCATCGAACCACTGGCAGATAAGGAGCCTGCACTGGAGGCGAGGAGGATGATCCAGGGCTTAAGGCCAGTGATTTTGGGGGAGTTTTATCGGGGCAATCTTTGGACCAGTGGCCAGGCCTCTTGCACCTAAAGCATTGATCATTTTCTTTTGGGTTTTTTTGAGGAGATGGAGAAGTAGAGAGTGGTGATTGTGATGGAGTTGAGGAAAATGGATCGCTGCCATTACACTCGTGGCTCTTAATCATTTCCAATGACTCTCTGGTCTTCTTCGAGGAGGAGGGGAGATGAAGGGAACCGACTATGCTTATTATTTGTTGGTCGACACTTTGTGAAGGGAACTTTCTTTTGTAATAAGACATGATTGAAGGGAAGTGACAGTGGACGGCTTTAATTTGTCTATGAGCCAAGAAAGCTAGAGCAACCATCTGAACGCTAAGAGGATGTTTGGCAGAGTTGTTATTGTAGCTTTTTAAAGTGTGTTTTGTGCAGAAATATATTAAAATAATGTTTTTTTATTTTTTTTAAATCATTTTTGATATCAGCACATCAAAATGATCTAAAATATCATACCGTGGATTTTTAAAATGCAAAAAAAAAAGCTGCAAAACACAGCCGCTGCCGCGTGCCAAACAGGCTCTAAATCGAATCACGAGAGACTTATTGTTCACAATAAAATAAATCAATGTAGACGGTAATAGTAAAATTCTTTTTTCAGTTCGTTTCTGGTCAGTTTGGTTTCTTCGGTTCATCAATTTATTGTTTTTTTTAATTTTTTATAGTGGAATATCGATATTATCCCTTAAAAATGACAAAAAAATACTTGATGGAGGGGTTTCACAGTAATTGCATATTTTCGGTCCAGTTTGGTCTGATCCGAACTGGTTCGGCGGACTGGTTTATTTAATATTTCTCGTAAAAAGAAATAATTATTTTGTCCCTCAAAAAAGATAAAACTCAGGTCTGGTCGAGAGGGGTGCCTTGGTAATTTACTATTTTTTATTCTTTTTTTTGCAGAATTACTTTAGGCGTGTCGCCGCACGCATCGTCAGTTTCCATGCTCAAGTGTGTTTCTAACTGTGTGTGCAGCATATTCCGATGTTCACAAATACTCATCCGGCATCTAGAATGATTTTCAGTCATGTTTTCTTCCTCTTAGTGCGATGCGTATAAAGACATGGTGGCCAAAGACGTGTCAATAATCGTTTGAATTTTTTTTCCCTTTCTCTCTCTCTCACCTATGTAAGCACACGTCAACGCGGCTTTTTTTATATATTTCATTTTAGTCCCTGAACTTTTGATAGTTTTTTATGGTCCTTGTTGCTATTATATGCAGATTTTGATTTGTTTCAATTTCGTCCTTCAATTGAACTTAATTATATACTATAGTTTCATTTAGGTTCTCAATCTTTAAATTTTTGAATTGGTTTAGAATCCTTAATATTTTTGGTATCAAAGTTTTGATTTATTCAATTTTATCCTTCCATGCAAATTTATTATAAATCCTTAATATTTTCGATATCAAAGTTTGATTTTTTTTCAATTTTATCCTTCCATGCAAATTAATTATAGATTTCGGTTTCATTTCGATCCTAATTCTTTTAATTTCTGGTTTTGTTTTAAATTATTTAATTTTACCGATATCAATGTTTGAATTTATTTCAATTTTTTCCTTCAAATTAAATTTATTATATATGTATTTTTCATTTTAGCCTTTGTACTTTTAATCTTGGATTTTATTTAATTCCTTTATTTTTTTATATATACTTATTACATAGTTCCTATTTCTGTATATGTTTATATGTACATGCTCTTAGTTTTTATTTTTAATTTTTCTTTATTTCCAATGTTATTAAGTTTTTTTTATTTAATGTTCATATTGTAATATGTGCTGGTGATCATTTGACAATTAATAATTATTATGATTTTTTTTTTCTTCAAGTCAAATAATTTCTTAAAAGTTAATAATTTTTATTTTGTTTTTTAATTATTTTTTTGGTAATATTGTTAGGTCTTGAATTTTCTAATTATTATAGATAAGATATTTAAAATAATAATAATTATTATTTGTTAGTTTTGTTTTCTTTTAAATATGTTAGACTAATTGTATATGATGATTTTTTTTTATATTAACGTCTTAAAATATATATAAAAAATTGAACTGATTTTTCTTTATAAATCTCACATTAATTTAATTTGAGTGTTCTAAAATTTTTTTCAATATAATAATATGAAGAAAAAAAATCAGAAAAAATAATATTTGATAAATTTTAGCAGTTATATTTTTACTATCTGTCAAATAAATTATTCGTCAAATAATTCAAACATACCCAACAAATATACCGAACGATTTCATTCAATTAATCAATACTTTTCTTTCCATTCACATCGAGATCTATGAGGTTTCTGAAATATAATTAAGGACTTCATTCAACTTGTAGTAGTTACTCAATATTTTTCCTTCCATTTACATCGAGGTTTGTGAGATTTATTTTCATTTAAATGGCGCGATATGATTAAGGATTTCATTCAACTTGTAGTAATCTTTTCTTTCCATTTACATCGGGATTTATGAGATTTATTTTCATTTAATTGGTGAAATATAATTAAGGATCATTCAACCTATATTAATAATAATGACTCAATCTTTTTCCTTCCATTTACATCGAGATTTGTGAGGTTTATTTCCATTCAAGTCTTGAAATATGATTAAGGATTTCGTTCAGCCTATAGTAATTACTCGACCCGCTATACGTCTATATATAACGTAGAGGGATTCAAGTGCCCTAACTACAACGATTTAAAGGCCGAGGGAAGTAATTTTGATTGAGATCGACATGGACGGCAAAGGTACTGGGGCAAAAAATTTCTCGGTCCTGATGCTGGTGCTGATGATTCTGTGTCATGCGAGAATGGCTGCTTCAGACTGCTTCACTCCCTGTGTTCTAAAATGCAAGTCTCAAGGTGACCCGGGAAAATGCATACGAGAATGCGAAATCAAATGTGGTGATGGCCCAGATCTGAATCGTGAACGTCAAGTGGATCATGGCAAGCTGATTTCATGAAGCTGCAAAATTCAGCTGATGTTTTGCGTAGGTCAACTGTTTTGAATTTAGCGAAAGGCATGCATCACATTCATTTATCTTCTTCATGATTCCTTTATCCTATTTTGTGTGCCATGGACAGAAGATAATGTTGTCCTATCCATATCAAATAAACAATATGTCGTTCACCAAATATATTTTAAGATTATTTTCATTTGAAAATACCCCAAATACATCCAGAACCTCAATAACCCCCCTTTTATTACAAAAATAATATCAAATCGATACAAAAAAAAAAAAAAACACGAGCAATCCTTGTATTGATACATTATAAATATAAAATTTGATGACTACAAAGACAAAAAACCTCAAACAAACCTAACACTGCAAAGACCAAATATGAAAAAACTTAAAACTTAAAGGACGTGAACGCTCCAGCTATGAGGCCATTACCTTCCCTGAATGAATGGTTGGCCTGAATTTCCGTTCCCAATTTACCATTTACATGATTCGCTGGAACGAAGGACACGTAAAGACATTCTAAATTAGATTGTTTGATGCTGCAGCAACAAATCGAAATTGCTGTAGTGTCACTGACGAAGATGAGCCCTTGCATTCTCTAAAGCTGCATTTGCTGCTTCTACCATTGAATCCCTCTCGTAAGCTTTTTCCATTTCCTCACATGCAGCATCCAATCTTCTCTCTGATTCTAACTTGAGGTTAGAAATTTCAGCAACACGAGACTTGCACCTCAAATTCTCTGCCTCACAGCTAGACAATTGTTTCTCCAGTAGGAGCAATGAATTTTTGACACGTGAAACTTCTCCACGAAGTGATTGGAGGTGGTTTTCGGAAGCTTCACAAGCAAGTACTGCCTCCACATAGCGCTGAGAAATGTTGTCGAACTGAGTTTTCTTATCATTGTAATGGCCAAGGAGTTCATCTGAAGAAAAGTCTGCGCCCATGGACTCCTCGATTCCAGCCAGTTTTGATTTGCAATCTATGTACTCCCTCACAGCCTTGGAAAAAGACGCATAGTCGATTGGGAGATGGCGCAAATTATCAAAAGTGACTTCTGCCGCTTTCAATATCGTTTCATGCTGAGTCTGATCCATAGCCTGCAGAATGTCGAGCAAGCATTCCCCACAACTTTTCAAGGCTAATTTCAATGTATCACTGCTCTCCACCACAGTTTTCGTCCCTGAAGGCACCTGAAAAATACAGTTTGGATGCTCAGCATCCTCTCCAGGAGATTGTAGAAATGGACCTTGTTGTTTATCACTTTTAGCGTCATTTGATGAACTGTCTGCTGCGAGAGTTAGGCCTTCAATATCATCCACATCTTCTGTAACAGGATCAATAGGAGAAGTGCCTATTACAGAGTAAAGGTGTTACAACTGAAGATTTGAGGAAGAAAAACAGCCGAATAAATGAATGGACAATATTTACGGCAAAACAAGGGTGCAGCAAGAGGCCCTATTAGGAACTAATAAGAGGGGTCATAGCAACCCTACCCAATCAAACAGAGACATGAAAATGTAAAAGCTGATAACCATATCAGTCAACCACCAGAACCAAAATGACAAAAAGAAAAATTGATGGAACTAAAAACGCTTAAAAAAAAACCACAAGAATCTTCTAAAGAGCCCAGCGAGCATCCCAAGATGTATGCGCTTGGGCATGATGGTCTAAGCCTGACAAGCAAATCACCTTGTTGGGCACACCTAACAAGAGTTAGGATGTAATTGGGTCTTGGCATTATGCTGGGATCCGATTATTTTTTGGACTCAAACAAACCTCCTCAGGCCCACCACTCGCCATGGAATTTTTTCGAGACCCCACAAGGGTCGCTCAATATTTTTCAACAATACTGTACGTGTTATTTTAAGTATGTCACAATGGAAAAGTTATATTTAGTCCATTCTCTTAAAAAAAATAAAAAAAACAAGATTCCTGAGCTATAAATACTTTATAAATCATTTAAACTCAAGATTTTATAATTTTTTATTTTTAATATTTTATGTATATATATTTTCAAAATATATCTCTCTAAAAAATAGCTAATTTTATCATTAGAGAATCCCGCATCCATAAAAAAAAACTTTTTTTGCAGATATTAGCCACCTTAGTTTACCAGACATCACCTGTTACTTCACCTACTACTATCAACCAGCTAGTTTTCCATATCAAGTCCCTTGACATATTGACCATGCAAAAAGAATTTGGACTAAAAGAAACTAATACTTCAACCTTATTTTAAATTTTACAACTCGTCAAGAATTTACTGAATGTTGTGAAATGATAGTAGCGAGAATGCAAATGATCAAAACAAGCTAACAGCAATAAACAAAGAAATGAAGTGCCCAAAAAATATATACCTTCACTTTTTGTGTGCCTGTCAGCGGAAATTTGCAAAGACAACTCTGGTTCTTGGCAAGGAATCTCAGGCTTGGATATTAGTGGAGGGACTTGAAGTGCTGTCCCTACAGCATGATCCCAGGACTCAGAGTCCTGCATGACCAGGTCCCTCACAAGGACCTCATCTTTTCTGATAGGTGAAGCCATGGATGTATTAGCACAATTCTCAACACTCCCCAACATTGTTGACTCAAACTCAACATCACAACTCTGATTGTCTTGCTTGCACAGTTCATTCCTTACAATAAGGTCCTGGTGACCTGGAAACAATGACCGAGGGGCAGGGTATCCCTTGCTTTCATCTCCCTGGACATTCTGCATGTTCTTCCCTTCAGAATCTGCCCATTGGAAAAAATCACAAGCTCCATGGCTCTGTATCAAAATCAAACCACTTTACTTAGATCAAGACAATCATCATTTACAAGCATAGAAATTATTGAGAAACACACAATAACTGTGTTTTAACTTTGACTATCTCGCCCAAAGACCAAGAGTTTACAGCTAGGAACAATTATCGGAAAGCATTAGCAAACCAGCTTTATATTCCAGATGTGATGCCGCGGTGTGGCCAGGGACTTTGTTAGGTTTTCTTGAGAAAATTTGGAGCGGGACAGCTGTTATAAAGTCAGTTTCATGTTCTTGTCTTTGAAAATACGACGTATCAAGTTTTTTAAATCTAAATTGTTGAATACAGATCAACGCTTGTGTTTAATCTTCACATCAAATATGAAATAACGAGCCACTATTAATGAGTAAAAACCTCAACGGTTGATTAAAATGCGATGTGGGCTTTGCGAACACGATAGATCATGATCTGGAGAACATGGAAGAGTCGAGTCCAATAAGGTTAACGAAGAATAGCTCCAGCCCGACACAATGATTATGAACCGATGGTATATTATTGAGAGAGAGAGAGAAATCCTTACCCTGAACTCAAAACAGGTTAGAAAATTGCTGAAAAGGAAAACGAAGCAAAAGTCAAAGAGCGAACCTTCGGGATTCGACAAGCAAAATACCATCGGCCACGCTCTGGACCACTTGATTCAATATTTAAACTGCATGTCCCGGCACCACATGTACACATAGGAGGTTTAAATCTAGAAACAATGTTGTCACACCATTCAAAGAATCTGCACCTACCCTAAAATTAACAGAAAAGGAGCAATGGAAGAGAAATAAGTGAAAGGGAGGACATGAGGTGTACATTGGACATTAGTAGAGTACTAACCGGTGTTCTACGATCAGCAGGGCAAACGTAGAACTTTCTGCCAGGATTTCTAGAGGTCTTCGAAGTTAAAACTTTACAGGTACCACAAGGGCATCGAACCACTGGCAGATAAGGAGCCTGCACTGGAGGCGAGGAGGATGATCCAGGGCTTAAGGCCATTGAATTTGAGGGAGTTTTATCAGGGCAATCTTTGGACCAGTGGCCAGGCCTCTTGCACCTAAAGCACTGATCATTTTCTTCTGGGTTTTTTTGCGGAGATGGAGAAGTAGAGAGTGATGGTTGTGACGGAGTTGAGGGAAATTGATCGCTGCCATTACACTCGTGGCTCTCATACGCCATCACTTCCGATGACTCTCTGGTCTTCTTCGAGGAGGACGGGAGGTAAAGGGTACCAAGGATGCTTATTTTTTGTTGGCCTACACTTTCTGAAGGGAACTTTCTTTTGTAATTAGACATAATTGAAGGGAAGTGTCAGTGGAAGGCTTTAGTTTGGCTATGAGCCAAGAAAGTTAGAGCACTAGTTCTTATATAGAGAGAGAGTGTGCCGCTTTATTCCTTGTTTGAAAAAAAGAATTAAAAATATATTTATATTTTTTATATTAAATTAAATCCTATATATTATATTCCTGTGGTATTTTTAAATAAAAAAACACTCAAGAAGAAAATAAATATTGAAAACTTTGTTAAAGCAGTTTAAGAAATTCATTTATTTATTTTACCTTGATATTTATTTATTTTCTCCAACCTAAAAATTATAAATTTTTAAATTAAAATATTCTCTAACTGTGGAATATGGCTGTCATATTCAACTATATGTATCAGTGCATGGGGAAAACAATAAACAGGGACATCATTATTCATTTAAAGGTGAACCATGAAAGCTTGTTTATTCTTACGACTGAAGTTTTCTTTTTCTCCCACTGCGTTTATAAATATTTTTTTGTAGCATAGAATTTACATGATTTTAATGCTTTTAAGAGAAAGAAAGAAAATTTATTATTATTTATTGTGAGAAATTACCAGATTAACATTAAAAACAAGATATAATCTGTCCTTTGAGGTAATTTTTGCACAACCATACATGTAGCTAAATATTTTTTTATTTACTCTCTATGACTCTTTTTCTTAATCATGCTTTTTCCCGCACCAGGATATTTGATTTACTAAAATTGCTAATCAAACCAGAGACTAAAGAAACAGGGAGAGATGAATATATAGAATGATTAAGAGAGTGGCGAGATTAATTGATGATTTAAAAAAAGGTTGAAAGAGTGGGGTTAAAATGAGAATTGAGATAACTGGAGGGACTATTTTTTAATTTTGGATCCTGTATATTAACATCCGTGGAATCATCCACTCCTTTTAATAATAATAATACTAATATATATAAAAAAAACGAATTATCTTGTAATGGTTATATTTGATCAAATTTCCTAAGGCACAGGGATTGAAAATCCCCTGTTCCATTAAATGGATTGGTAATGAAACTTTACAAGCAATATTTATTGAACTGAAACTATAATGATAATTAAAAAAAAAAAAAAAGGATCGTTAATGGTCACAAATCTTAAGAGCTAAGTTGAAACTTGCTTTACCCAGCAAAGTCACTAGAAAGATGGGACGCGATTGAAGGAGAGTACCATGTGGTGCCACATGCACTGGACCTCTCATCTTGAGAAAAAAAACCCTAGTTGTGGGATTTTGGTTCTTAAATTCATAGAAAGTTGCCTCATAAGTCACAGCTTTGTAGAAAGAAAACTCAGTCAATTCGGTAATAAAGACATCATTACTTTTAATTCCCATCGGAGCTGGAAAAACAAAAGATGGCAGCTAAACATAATTGGGTTGGTCAAACCCTAAACAGCACGGCACAAATTAAGACAAGCAGATTGATCGGGAAAACAGCAATACATATTAACCAAGCATGCGGCACGAGCTACAGTGCTCATGCACCGCATTCTATTTGCAATTGAAAGACCCCGCCATGCTGCACTTCGCCGGAAGCTGCATTGCCAGGTTGGGATCTATATTATTGTCGGATAGCACTTTCGGATAGTTTTTCTTGAAAAAGCAAAAGACAGCTCAAGACCTCGTTTGTTTCCCGGAATTCACTTTCTGGGAAATCACTTTCCAAACTTTCCTGTGTTTGTTTGTCTTTCCAAACTTTCCTGTGTTTGTTTGTCTTCCAGAAAGTTGGTTAACGGAAAATACTTTCCGGTCAACGGAAAACACTTTCCAGTCAAAGAAGAATTTGGCTTGGTTTTCAGGAAAGTGTTTTCCGGAAAATTTGGGCGGAAAACACTTTCCGGAAGTTGTGAAAAATTTAGAAATATCATTATTTGCTGATTATATCAAATTTGATCCTCAAACTTTTGATTGCTATACATAATTTGTTTTGAATATTTATTTTTCAATTCCATCTCTTAAAATTTAATTTTCATATTAATTTTGGTTCTTATTTTTATAATTGCTATTTGCTTTTTTTCTTATCATTTTTTTATTGAAATTTTTTATCTATCAAATTTGGTCCTCATTTTTTTTTATTGTTACTTATTTTATTTGAAATAATTTATGAAATGTTAATTATTATTATTTTAATTTATTCACCTTTTATTTTAAAAAAAAAATAGATTTGATCTCTATTATTTTGATTATTATTTATTTTATATGAGATAATTTATGAAATTATATTTTTTTTCAATTTCATTCTCATTCAACTTTTTAATTTGTAAGATTTGTTTCTCATTATTTTAATAAACTTGAAAAAAAAATTAATTTATTAATAAATTATTTTCCAGATCATTTTCCATAACAGAAACAAACATTGGAAAATGTTTTCCAGTTCATTTTTCATAACACTATCAAATATCAGAATTTATTTTCTACAAATTTACTTTTCAGGAATTCATTTTCCAAAAGAAAATCAATTTCCAGCAAACAAACGAACCAAGTTAACTTTCTCTAAAGCCGAGCAACATGACTGTGATGGTGGAGGAGGGTTGACACCTGTCTGCACCGATGGCTTAGGGCAAGTCCAACGGGAGGAGCCATTTTTAAGAGCTAAATTATAAAAATGGCTCTCTGAATAGTGTATAAATGGCTCTTGTATTGATGTTGTCTCCAATGGTAAATAGTC
Organism: Salix dunnii; assembly: GCA_015731905.1. NCBI lineage: Eukaryota > Viridiplantae > Streptophyta > Magnoliopsida > Malpighiales > Salicaceae > Salix > Salix dunnii. The sequence continues at coordinate 7,730,551 of CM027667.1, read as the reverse complement.
ATTTTTAAGAGCCATTTTTTTTAATCTTGTTTTAAATTAAATTCAATTATTTTGTAAATAGTGTAATTATACAATTCATTATACAATTAATATGAATAAATTATATAATTAATTAATTAGTTTTCATAAACCCGCCAACAATAAAATTATATTTTTTAATAAGAAAATAAGAATTGAATTGAATTATTATTAAAAGATCCAGAATATATGAAATTTGAAATTTTAAAATGTTGAAAAAAATTTCAAAAATTGCATTTAAAAAAAAACCCGCCAAATTATGAAATTTTGCAATTTCAAATAATGAAAGAATTACCGCCCATAATTTAAAAAATTATTGGCGGTAATTCTTTCATTATATGAGTTAATTATAAAATTAAATAATTATTTTCGAAAAACCCGCTAACAATAAAATTTATTTTTTTAATAAGAAAATAAAAAATGAATTTAATTATAATTAAAAGATCATATATGAAATTTGAAATTTTAAAATGTTCAAAAAAATTTCCAAACTTTCATTTTTTAAAAAACCCGCCAAGTTTTGAAATTTCGAAATTTCAAAATTTCAAATAATGAAAGAATTACCGCCAATAATTTAAATTTTTTGGATTTCAAATTTTGAAAAAAATGGCGCTAATATTTTGAAATTTGAAATTTGAAATTTTGGGGAAAATGAATTCATCTATAAATATCCCCATAAACCTTAACATTTTCTTCATCTTAGTTTCTTCATTATGTTCTTCTTTGCAATCTTTATTTTATTTAATTAAAGTTCGTTATGAATCATTTTAATTTTTATGATGCTTTTGATTTTGACGATGATAGTTCTAGGTTTGTTTGCGAAGTTGCTGCCGCAGTGGCTGCAGAAGAAGAATCAAAAAGTGAAGGGCGGCGAACAGGGCCTCGTGGATCTATTATTGGACACAACATCATCAATCGTGATAAAAAGGAAGGTGCATTAAGGCTATATAATGATTATTTTGCTGAAAATCCGAAATTCACAGAAAGTCAGTTTCGGAGGAGATTTAGGATGACTCGTCGCCTTTTTATTCGGATCGCAAATGCGGTGAAAGCTCACAATCCATTTTTCAAACAAAAGAAAGATGCAGTTGGTGTTCTTGGCTTATCTTGTCTGCAAAAGGTAACTGCCGCTCATAGGATACTTGCATATAGTATACCTGCAGATTTAACTGATGAATATATTCGAATTGGAAAAAGCACTGCAATTGAAAGTCTTAGAGCTTTTGTGAAATCAATTGTTGAAGTTTTTGGGGATTGGTATCTAAGAGCCCCAAACAATTCCGATATTAGTCGACTATTATCAATGGGCGAGCATCGTGGATTTCCAGGGATGTTAGGGAGCATTGATTGCATGCATTGGAAATGGGAGAAATATCCAACTGCATGGCATGTGATGTTTACTGGCCATTATCGGGAACCTTCTATAATCCTAGAGGCGGTGGCTTCACAAGATCTTTGGATATGGCATGTTTTTTTTGCAATGCCTGGATCTCTAAATGATATTAATGTTCTTGATCGGTCACCTGTCTTTGCTGTGCTTGCTGAAGGTCGTGCTCCACTTGTGAATTACACAATCAATGGACATGAATATACGATGGGATATTATTTAGCAGATGGGATTTATCCGAATTGGGCAACCTTTGTTAAGACAATCCCAATGCCATTAGGAGAAAAGAGAAAATATTTCGCAAGGACACAAGAATCTGCAAGGAAGGACGTGGAGAGGGCATTTCGGGTGTTACAATCTCGTTTCGCAATAGTACGTGGACCTATGCAATACTGGGATGAAGAGACTCTTGCAAATATTATGAAAGCTTGCATAATAATGCATAATATGATTATTGAGGATGAAGGCGCAATGTATGTTGGTGTTGATCATGAAAGTGAAAGTAGCTCTTCTATATTAGTGTCACGTGATGAAACACCAGAACTACTTGATTTCCTCCAATCTCATAATCGAATCAGAGACAGGTCGACGAACTCTCAACTGCAAGCTGATTTGATTGAACATTTATGGGAACAATATGGTAATGAGTAGAAAATCATTACAACTACGCAACTTATTGTATGTTTCTCAAGTCATTGCATGTTTCTCAAGTAATATTATTGTTGTTGTTTTTGCAGTAAATTAATGTTACTTATTGTCTTTAAGTGTTAAAAAAATTTAAAAAATAAATTTAACACATTAACAAATAACCAATAAGTTCTTACATAATTCATCAACATACAATCCATTACAAATAATTCAATGAAATTAATTACAAATTAGTACTCTTTTTTGCCATAATTTCCAACTTTTTTTCTTCAAAATACGCTGCAGAAATTGGATCCATTGTAGAAGTATTCATCTTCATAATCTCCATTTCTTGTTTCTCTTGCTTAATTGGTCTATTTTGGTAAACAAATGCGTCACTGTCTTCTCCTAAACTAACAGAATCAGCGGTTGATGGATTTGAAGAAGCTGGACTTGCATTTCCATGATATTTTTGTTTCTTGTTTGATTTCTGATGAAGATTTGCACGTTCAAATTGCCACTTGGGTTTTTTTTTTTAAAATAACCCAGCAATGTTCCAGTTGAAATCGTTTGTCAACAACTGAAGCATACATTTGCCGAGCATCATTAATCTTGTAAATCAAATTCAATAAATAAAACTACGTTATATAATTAATATATTAAACACATAATTTAACATGTAAATGATTAAAAAAAAATTACCCTTGATTCTTCAGTTGTTCCACTTTGTTGACGATTTTCAATTTGGGTAACAAAGCCAACAAATTTTCCAACTTCTCTATTTATTTCTTGCCATCTATTTGAGATGCTTATTTGAGAACGATTATTCAGGTTTCCTCCATTCTCGACAAAGTAAGCATGTACTCGAGCCCAAAATTGTCTTGTTTGTTGATCAACTCCTGTTACTGGATCTTTGCTAGTATTTAACCACGCAGATACAAGTAAACAATCTTCTTCTGGCGAGAAGTTTTTACTTCTTTGTGATTTTTTAGTTGTACGAACATTATGATCACTTTGTTGAGAAACAATATGTTCAGTCTCACTTATAAGAAAATCGGTGAATGAATTTGACAAATTTGAGTCCATCTGCATAAAAAATATATTGTGTTAATTACGCTAATTGATCAAAAAATTCAAAAATTTTCAATTTAACATATTTATTTTTGTACTAAATATTATTATTAATTACTTTTTTCCTAAATATTATTATTAATTACCTCCACAACAATTCAATACACAAAATATACACAGTTTTTATATCTAACAACAAATTTAAAACATGTAATTAAACTAAACAACAAAACAATTCGTCATTTTTCAATTTAACATAATTATTTTGTTACAAAATATTATTATTAATGAATTTTGCATAATTATTATTCTATGCTAACTACTTTTTTATGCTAAGTATTTTAACCGACAAAATAATCCTAATTAATAAATTTCACATATTTATTTCTTTGTGCCAACTATTATTTTATTTTAACTATTATAATTATTATAATTAATAATAATAATAATAATAATAATAATAATAATATATAAAGCCGCCGCCCTCCCTCTCCCTCTGCACTCTCCGGCCACCATCCAGCCACCCCTCCTCTGCATTCTCCAGCCACCCTCCCTCTCCATTTGCAGCCTCCAGCCCCCTCCCCCCGTTGACTCGACACTCCCTACCTTCCTTCCACACAGCGTCGCCCCCTCCCTCTCCCTGTGCACTCTCCGGCCACCATCCAGCCACCCTCCCTCTGCACTCTCGAGCCTCCCTCCCTCTCCCTATGCAGCCTCCAGCCCCCCTCCAGCCCCTCTGTTTTTACTCGATTTTTACAGCAAAATCACAATCAATTTGTAGCCTCAAGCCACCCCATCTCCCCCCGTTTCGTCGTCCCCCATTTACTCCCCTCCCCACCCTCTGTTGTGTTTAAGAAAAAGTAGAATAAGTTTAGAGAACAAACCTTGAATGAATGTTGATTGAAGTGCAAATGCTGCTGCTGTGTTGGTTGGATTGTGCTTTTCGATTATCTGGGTAAAATAATTGTTGTTAATTGCTGTAAATTTGCTGTTAATTTGCTTTGATTTTGCTGTGATTTTGCTGTGATTTGCTTCGAATTTGGTGTTGTGATTTTGCTGTGAATTGTTGCTGTGATTTGTAGATTTTATACAACGTTAGATTATATCAACATTCCAACGGCTAGTTTAACGGCTATTTTTTGGTTTTTGCTTCTGCATGATTTATATGTAGGAATGCCTACGGAAGAGAAGAAGAGGCAAAATTGCTCCTGCGATGGCTCTCCCGTTGGAGAGCATAAATTGATAAAAACATCCATAATTTTAAATTTTTGGCTTTGGCTCCCGGGTTAGATACTCCCGTTGGACTTGCCCTTACAAGAGTCGAAACCCTCTGGGTCATGCCGCTCGAGGTGGCCTGTCCTTTTGCCGCGATGGGCTTGAGCACTAGAGCGAAGGCCATGACCAATGCCACAATAATAAGCTTCTTTCTGAGTACCTCCACAGATTCCAAAATTTCGATAGACAAGCTAGACACTAAAATCTCTTTGCTGTCTCTTGTTTTGTGGAGCTGCGATGAGAGCTATAGGTACGGTAAGGGCAGGCATCACATTCATTTATCTTCTTCACGATTCTTTTATCCTATTTTGTGTGCCATGGACAGAAGATAATGTTTCTCCTACCCATGTCAAATAAACAATATGTCGTTCACCAAATATATTTTAAGATTATTTTCATTTGAAAATACCCCAAATACATCCCAGAACCTCAATAACCGCCCTTTTAACTACAAAAATAATATCAAAATCGATAAAAAAAAAAAAAAAAAAACCTTGTATTGATACCTTATAAAAAGAAAATTCGATGACTACAAACACAAAAAAAACTCAAACAAACCTAACACTGCGAGGACCAAATTTGAAAAAACTTAAAACTTAAAGGACGTGAACACCCCAGCTATTAGGCCATTACCTTCCCTAAATGAATGGTTGGCCTGAATTTTCCATTCCCAATTTACCATTTACATGATACGCTGGAACGAAGGACACGTAAAGACGTTGTAACTGAGATTGTTTGATACTGCAGCAACAAATCGAAAGTGCTGTAGTGTCATTAACGAAGCTGAGACCTTGCATTCTCTAAAGCTGCATTTACTTCTTCTACCATTGAATCCCTCTCGTAAGCTTTGTCCATTTTCTCACATGCAGCATCCAAGCTTCTCTCTGATTCTAACTTGAGGTTAGAAATTTCAGCAACACAAGACTTGCACCTCAAAGTCTCTGCCTCACAACTAGACAATTGTTTCTCCAGTACAAGCAGTGAATTTTTGACACGTGAAACTTCTGCACGAAGTGATTGGAGGTGGTTTTCGGAAGCTTCACAAGCAAGTACTGCCTCCACATAGCGCTGAGAAATGTTGTCGAACTGAGCTTTCTTATCATTGTAATGGCCAAGGAGTTCATCTGAAGAAAAGTCTTCGCCCATGGACTCCTCGATTCCAGCCAGTTTTGATTTGCAATCAATGTACTCCCTCACGGCCTTGGAAAAGGACGCATAGTCGATTGGGAGATGGCGCAAATTATCAAAAGTTACTTCTGCCGCTTTCAACATCGTTTCATGCTGAGTCTGATCCATAGCCTGCAGAATGTCGAGCAAACATTCCCCACGACTTTTAAAGGCTAACTTCAATGTATCACTGCTCTCCACCAGAGTTTTTGTCCCTGAAGGCACCTGAAAAATACAGTTTGGATGCTCAGCATCCTCTCCAGGAGATTGTAGAAATGGACCTTGTTGTTTATCACTTTTAGCGTCATTTGATGAACTGTCTGCTGCGAGAGTTAGGCCTTCAATATCACCCACATCTTCTGTAACAGGATCAAAAGGAGAAGTGCCTATTACATAATAAAGGTGTTACAACTGAAGATTTAAGGAAGAAAAACAGCCGAATAAATGAATGGACAATATTTACGGCAAAACAAGGGTGCAGCAAGAGGCCCTATTAGGAACTAATAAGAGGGGTCATAGCAACCCTACCCAATCAAACAGAGACATGAAATTGTAAAAGCTGATAACCATATCAGTCAACCACCAGAACCAAAATGAAAAAAGAAAAATTGATGGAACTAAAAAAGCTTAAAAGAAAAGCCACAAGAATCTTCTAAAGAGCCCAGCGAGCATCACAAGATGTATGGCCTTGTTGGGCACACCTAACAAGAGTTTGGAGTGTTGGATGTAATTGGGTCTTGGCATTATGCTGGGATCCAATTACTTTTTGGACTCAAACAAACCTCCTTGGGCCCAACACTCGCCAAGGAATTTTTTCGAGACTCCGCACGGGTCCCTCAATATTTTTCACCAATACTATATGTATTATTGTAATATTTCAAGTTGAATACACTAAAAATGTCACAATGGTAAAGTTATATTTTAGTTCATTCGCTTCACAAAAAAAAGAGTCATGAGCTATAAAGACTCTATAAATCATTTAAACTCAAGTTTTCAACATTTTTTGCACATATATTTTTAAAATCTATCTCTCTAAAATATCACCGTATTCTCTCTACAAAGTTACTGACTTTATCATTGGAGAGTCTCGCATCCATAAAAAGAATAGAAAGAAACCTTTTTGCAGATACTACCAACTTAGTTTACCAGTCATCACCTGCTACTACCACAACTATTAATTAACTGTACTTACCGGACTTCACGATCTACTATCAACAACCTAGGTTTTTCATCTCAAGTCCCTTGACATATTGACCATGAAAAAAGAATTACATTATTTGGACTAAAAGAAACTAATACTCCAACCTTATTTTAAAGTTTACAACTCATTAAGAATTTACTGAATGTTGTGGAATGATAGTAGCGAGAATGCAAATGATCAAAACAAGCTGACAGCACTAAACAAAGAAATGAAGTACCCACAAAATATATACCTTCAACTTTTATGTGCCTGTCAGCGGAAATTTGCAAAGACAACTCTGGTTCTTGGCAAGGAATCTCAGGCTTGGATATTAGTGGAGGGACTTGAAGTGCTGTCCCTACAGCATGATCCCAAGACTCAGAGTCCTGCTTGACCAGGTCCCTGACGAGGACCTCATCATTCCTGATAGGTGAAACCATGGATGTATTAGCACAGTTCTCAACACTCCCCGCCATTGTTGACTCAAACTCAATATCACAACTCTGATTGTCTTGCTTGCACGGTTCATTCTTTACAATAAGGTCCTGGTGACCAGGAAACAATGACCGAGGGGCAGGGTATCCCTTGCTTTCATCTCCCTGCACATTCTGCATGTTATTCCCTTCAGAATCTGCCCACTGGAAAAAATTACAAGCTCCATGGCCCTGTATCAAAATCAAACCACTTTACTTAGATCAAGACCGGCATCATTTACAAACACGGGCAATATTATGTTTTAACTTTGACTATCTCGCCCAAAGACCAATAGTTTACAGCTAGGAACAATTATTGGAAAGCATTAGCACAACAGCTAGCTTTATATTCCAGATGTGATGACGCGGTGAGGTCAGGGACTTTGTTAGGTTTTCTTGAGAAAATTTGGAGCGGGACAGCTGTTATAAAGTCAGCTTCATGTTCTTGTCTTTGAAAATACGACGTATCAAGTTTTTTAAATCTAAATTGTTGAATACAGATCAACAGCAAGGCTTGTGTTTAATCTTCACATCAAATATGAAATAACCCCACACTATTAATGAGTAAAAACCTCAACGGTTGATTAAAATGCGATGTGGGCTTTGCGAACACGATAGATCATGATCTGGAGAACATGGAAGAGTCGACTCCAATAAGATTACCGAAGAATAGCACCGGCCCGACACAATGATTATGAACAGATGGCATATTATTGAGAGAGAGAGAGAAAATATGAAGAGCCGGAACTCAAAACAGGTTAGAAAATTGTTGAAAGGGAAAACGAAGCAAAAGTCGAAGAGTGCACCTTCGTAATTCGACAAGCAAAATACCATCGGTCTCTATCTTGACCACTTGATACACTATTTAAACTGCATGTCCCGGCACCACATGGACACATAGGAGGTTCAAATCTAGCAACAATGTCGTCAACCCATTTAAAGAAACCGCACCCACCCTAAAAATTAACAACAAAAGAGCAATGCAAGAGAAATAAGGGAAAGGTAGGACATGAGGAGTACACTGGACAATAGTAGAGTCTAACCCGTGTTCTCTGATCAACAGGGCAAGCGTAGAACTTTCTGCCAGGATTTCTATCTGTGTACGAAGTTACAACTTTACAGGTACCACAAGGGCATCGAACCACTGGCAGATAAGGAGCCTGCACTGGAGGCGAGGAGGAGGATCCAGGGCTTAAGGCCAGTGCTTTTGGGGGAGTTTTATCGGGGCAATCTCTGGACCAGTGGCCAAGCCTCTTGCACGCAAAGCACTGATCGTTTTCTTTTGGGTTTTTTTGCGGACAGAGTGATGGTTGTGACGGAGTTGAGGGAAATTGATCGCTGCCATTACACTCGTGGCTCTCACACGCCATCACTTCCGATGACTCTCTGGTCTTCTTCGAGGAGGAGGGGAGATGATGGGAACCGAGTATGCTTACTATTCGCACACTTTCTGAAGTGAACTTTCTTTTTTATTTAGACATAATTGAAGGGAAGTGTCAATGGACGACTTTAGTTTGGCTATGAGCTAAGAATGCTAGAGCAATAATTAGTTCCTATATAGAGAGAGAAGGGAAGGGAAGTGTCAGTGACTCAGTGGACAGCTTTATTAAATTTATTTTAATTTATTTTAAAAAAAAATAGATTATTTTTATATGATCTAATGAAATAAAAAATATTTTAAAAAATATTTATATATATTTATAAAGAAATATATTTCAAAAGCATAAGAAGTTGAACAAAAAATTTATTTTATTTTTTATTTTGATATATTAAAAATAAAGATAAATATAAAAAATATATATTAATTTAATATATTTTTAAATAAAAAATACTTAACACCAAAGAAACCAGTATCTAGAGGGAGGCACGTGAAGCGGAATGTTCTCTCCACGCCACATCTCCATGTTTTATCCCAGGGACCGTACAGCATCATTTTCTCTCTTTCCTTTCTGATTATCATGATAAAATGACTATTTTAGACCGGTTGATACCCCCGACCAAGATTAAGGTTTTTAAAAAATAATTTCAATCATGGATCTTATATGTAATATAATTTAAAAATTAAAATTCAATTAATGGGTAGAAAAGACAAACCATATTAGGAGTGTTTTTCACTACGTTTGAAAATTTTTTTATTTTTATATGTTATTTTAATTTAATATTTTTTTGTTATTTTTAAATTATTTTCAGATGATTTAAAAAATAATTTAAAAAAAATACTTGATTTGGATGCTTTTAAGAGAAATAAAGAAAATTTATTATTATTTGTTGTGTGAAATTACGAAAATAACATTTAAAACAAAACTCAATCTGTCTTTTTAAGTAATTTTTGCACAACCATGCATGTAACTAAATACTTTTTTATTTATTCTTAATCTCTGTAAATATTATTCGTAATCATGCTTTATCCCCCACCAGGATATTTTATTTATTACAATTGTTAATCAAACCGAAGACTAATAAAACAAAGAGAGATGAATATATAGAATTATTATAGTTGAAACTTGCTTTATCCAGCAAAGTCACTAGGAAAGTGGGACGCGATTAAAGGAGAATAGTATCCTCTTCCATGTGGTGCCACATCCATTGGACCTCTCATCTTGAAAAACAAACCCTAGTTGTGGGATTTTGGTTCTTAGATTCATAGAAAGCTGCCTCATGAGTCACAGCTTTGTAGAAAGAAAACTCAGCCAATTCGGTAACAAAGACATGATTACTTTTCCCATCACACGCATACATCGCAGCTGGAAAACAAAATTAAAGATGACAACTAAACATAATCGGGTTGGTCAAACCCTAAACAGCACGTACAGCACAAATTAAGACAGGTAGATTGATCGGGAAAACAGTAATACATAATAACCAAGCATTCGGCTCGAGCTACAGTGCTCATGCACCGCGTTCTATTTGCAACTGAAAGACCCCGCCATGTTGCACTTCGCCGGAAGCTGCATTGCCAGGTTGGGATCTATATTATTGTCAGATAGCACTTTCGGGTAGTTTTTCTTGAAAAAGCAAAGACAGCTCAAGTTAGCTTTCCCTAAAGCCGAGCAACAGGACTGTGATGGTGGAAGAGGGTTGACACCTGTCTGAACCGATGGCTTACAAGAGTCGAAACCCTCTGCGGTCATGCCGCACAAGGTGGCCTGTCCTTTTGCCGCGATGGGCTTGAGCACTAGAGCAAAGGCCATGACCAATGCCACAATGACAAGCTTCTTTGTGAGTACCTCCATAGATTCCGAGATTTCGATCGACAAGATAGACACTAAAATCTCTTTGCTGTCTCTTGTTTTGTGGAGTTGTGTGAAGAGAGCTACTGGTACGTTAGGACTTATATAGCGATGAATATATGAGAATAAATGGCATCGATCGGGGCTAGGACCTTACAAACAGGAGCTGGCGGATTGGCAATACCATGGTCCATTCGGGTCACGGGTGCTCATTGGTATCTGGTGGCGAAAAGGTTCGTTGGATTGTAGTGGAAAGTTTATGCATCTGGCTGAGTTGTTCTTGGAGTTTATGAAATGGCTTGTGCAAACATGTGATGATGCTGCGTAGCCATTGCTCGCCATCTATAATGAATACATGAAACAGCCAGGACCAGCCTTCTATAATATTGGACACGACTCTCGTGCCCATTTAGATATAGCTCTGATCATGTGAGCTATTATTATTCATTGTAATGTCATCCCAAAATCGACAGCAATGGTGGTGTCAGGGATCACAAGCAAGCAAAGAAGGCCGTGATCGATGCACAGCCTGTGGATTAATTTAAACTATATGGTATATAATTAAGAAAATCCTAACAAGAATTTGCCTGAAGAAAATATTCTGTGCAAGTTAAGAAAAGAAAGAAACAAAACAATTTTCAAGCACATCACAAAATAAATCGTAAGAAATGCATGCCATGTATACGGTGGTTTTATATATATATATATATATAGTTAATCTTTTTTTGTCATTTTTTGATGGGAGAAAACTTTATTTCTCAAAAAATATATTTCATGAGCCCGAGTAAATAAGTAAAATTCTAGTTATCCTGAATTTTTATAAGGAGTTAATATCCTGGCTCAAACTCGAAATATGTTATGCAGAATACAAGTTTTTTATCGTCACGTCACGTTCTTTGGAGACCTCTTTATATCGTCATCAAAGAAGATAGTACATTAAACTAAAAACAAAGAAATTGTGTTAACAACAAAATTATTAATAAAATTTTTTAGTAGATATCTAAAAAATACTTCAAAGGTAAGTTATTGGAGGCTTTTTTTTGGTGTTTGGAGATGTTCACCAAATTCCATAATTCAGATGATCACATTTTCCCCTCTACATTCTCGTGACTAGATTTTGTATACGTGTATGGGAGATAAGATAAAGCAAAGCAATAAGATTCGATTGAAATGCTTTTCTTCCTTCAATCTTATCTCTGTTTAAATTATATATGTTAAACGAATATATTTATATGATATAAATATATATATTTCGAGTTATATATTTAAGTAAATTTTAGATAAGTTTAATAATATTCATACCTCGTTATTAACCTTCAGGTAACATAACTACTCAAAAAAAACATTTATGTATTCAAACCAAGGACAACAGTATCATTAGTCCGGATTAAATTGTGAAAAGAAAAACATGGTTGCGAAGACTCAAAAGCATTTATCACGAGGGTGAAAGTTGATTGGCAATGAAGACCAGGCATGCTAGTGATGATCCAAGTGTTTCTTGGTATTTAAGTCATCGATTATTTTGGGTCACTTTTAATCCAAACCCCCTTTCATCGTGATATTGGTGATGTCACCATTAATGGTGCTTAGCATTTGGGCTGGGCGTGGTACGGACTTGGTTAAATCACTCGGGTAGGAATCTTAATCATCAAGTTAACATAAACAAGTTTTTTTTTCCTGTTATAAATGAGATATCTGAACTAAAAAAATTAAAAATATTTTTATTTTAAATTAAAAAATTAAAATTTTTAGATCATTTTAATATATTAATTTAAAAAATAAACTCAATCACACTTCCAAAAAAACTATAAATTGTAAATCATTTAAAAATAAAAAAAGTTATTATGATAACTTAATCAATCCCTGGAATATAGTTTCTGTTTGATATTATGATTTAATTATGTTTTAAAAAGTTTTTGAAATATTTATAGTTTTAAATTGTTTTTATATAGTTTTTTTTATTTAAAGATGTTGATATATAAAAATAAATTTTTAAAAAATAATATATATATATTATTTTAATATTTCTAAATAAAAATACTTAAGAACCCAAGTGTCATCCCAAAATGCCCTATTTTCTCGAATGGGATTTTTAATTTGAGATGAGGTTTTTACTGATTTTCATAAAAAAAAATTAAATATGCCCAATAAAAATAAAATAAAATAGGCTAATTAATTTTTTCAAATAAAATAGGCTACTTAATTTAATATGATGATGGACGCAGCGGGGAACAAATATAAGATGCCGAGGATTTAATTTCGGTGTGATTAAAAAAAAGAAAAAGATATATATATATATATATATATATATATATATATATATATATATATATATATATATATATATATATATATAATGTCACGTGTCTTGTCAAGAAAAGCAACAAGGTGTTGTTAAGCACGTGACTTGAAGAATCTATGGAGACGTGGCGTGAAATCATTTTCGAATTCTCATAAAGGCGGCAACAAATGACCAGCATACACTTGTCACCGAGCGAAGCGTCTTCTCGAGAGTTGTCACCAGGAAACCACTCTCTTCTTACGCGGCTTCCGTGACGAGTCTCTACATCAATAACTTCCCTGGTTTTGGCATAATTTACGGCCCAGCCCATTCCAGATGAATTTATTTTCTTGCTTTTTTATTTGGAAGGAAAAAACGAAGAATAACGGTGCCGACCCTGTACGATGATCGTGTGAACTTGAATCCAATATAAATCAGAACCTGCAGTTTCTTTTCTTCAGAAAAAAAATTATTAAATTGCAAATTTCAATGTAATATTTATGAATTATACAATAATATAAATTATATTTTAAAATAAATTAAAGGGCAATTTCAAAACCAATAAATGCTTATCTTATCGTATATTTTTTGTATTTTTTTCTTATGAATTTCTAGAAGTATTGAATTTCTTGGTTCACAAGTCACGAGTTAAGATCCGAGGGTCAGGTTCAAGTATATATAGAAGTAGTCTGGTAGAGCTGCCGAGCATGAAGTCAACAAGCTAGCTACAGCAACTCTCCCCTTCCAAGTTCTTACAACGAACCACAACTTTACAGAGTCTGATCGATTGTGTTTTCAAGGAAAAAAAATCAGGTATTATTTATTTATTTTCTTGTTGTCAATCATTTTCATTTTGATTATGCAATTAGAAATGTTTTTATATCATTTTAATGTTTTGATATGAAAATGATTTTTAAAAATAAAAAAGCTATTATTTTAATATATTTTTAAACAAAAATTATTTTAAAAATTAACTATTACCAAAATACAAAAAGCCGTAGAATCATCAGATTCTAATATCTAACTAAATGCTAATTGCTAGATACAAGAATAGTTCATGCTTTTTTAAAAGGGGGCTCACTGCCATGATTATAGCTCTATTCCCCCAAATTAAAGCAAACGGTCGTACCAAGTAATCATATTGTATGCTTCACGATTAACATATGTCAAAGTTTTGGTGTCTACCATATACAGTCAGTCCAAGCGTCCCATTTGACATTTCCAAAATGGGCAAGAAAAAAATTGATTGCAAGTAGAAGACGACGACAGGCTTCTGGCTCTCATTTGATCAGGCTAAAATGTAATATTCTTGTAATTTGAGGGACAAGTTGGGTCGTTGATTTAACGACAGGAAACTCGAGTGTAAAATCATAAATAAAGCATGTGATTTCAATGCCTAAAAGCCTGTTTGGAATGCGTTCATGGTTTATGTTCTTGTTTAAAAAGTTTTTTTTTTTTGTTTAAAAATATATTAAAATATATTTTTTTATTTTTTTAAAAGTTATTTATAATATTAACAAATGATATAAAAATATTAAAAATTTTAATTTAAAAATAAAAAATTTAAATTTTTTTAAAATATTTTTCAAATACAGTAAGGTCGAGAATCATGGTACGGACACTTCTGATTTTATTTTAATGTTTTAGATCAAATGGAACAGAAAATATACAGACACGGACCACATGAGCCAACGAAACAGGCAGTTTGGTCGTTTTGCAAAACAAACAGGAACTTGTCACCTTGTCACAGCCTAACTTTATTCACTTAAGTGCATTGATTGCCTTTGGAACCTTCTCAATTAGGAAGACCCTCGGCTATATCCTGACTCCACTCTCTCAAGCTATATTATTATTCTTGATTTTTTTTTTTTTACTATTTTCTAATATATACAACATCACTGGAAATATTATTAATTGCAATATATCTCTGTGTCAAAAGATCGAAAGGTTTAATTTTTTATTATTTATTTTCTATTTCTTCAATATATATGTATAGCATCACTGTATATATTATTTAATTGCAATGAATTCAAGTATCCAAAGAAAAGTTTTTTCAAAAAAAGAACTCCATGTCCATGAGAACAGGCCTCTCTTTTCTTCGGTAACCGTTGCTTTGCGCGTGAAAACTGTAAAGAGCGTAACAGGAAGAGATAAAGTTGGAGAAAACATTGCTTCCCGCGTTTTCCATGACCCGATTTCTTATAATGTCATGCGTGCAAGCTATGCTAAAATCTTTCAGAGCTATAATCCACCACAACACACACCACTAGCTTAGCCACCCCTCTTCCTTGTTTCTTGGTCATTGACGGTTTTAATTCTCTTTAAGCTTCTTCATTCTTCAATCACCTCTGCTTCTCTTTAAGCTAATTTATTTTTCTTCTCTTTTGCTTTTTGTTGTTAGTTTACTTGTTTATAAAGGGAAACCCACTACCTTTTTGTCAAATTAATAATTGGTCTCTGTTGATTCAAAGATATTCTACTTCGATTTGTCGACAGAGGGTTCAAAGGCTTAAAACTAGCTCGTGGTTCTTAATTTCTCATCTGGTTTTTATTTTTCTTGGTCAGTTTCAGAGCCTTGAAAATCTAGCTCTCTTTAAGAAATTTGAAGTGGTCCTTTAGTCGACTTTGATTATCTATGGTTGTATAAAGCTTGCAACTTTTGTTGGTAATTTGGTGGCAGGTCTTTGTTTCTTTATATACAATATATTTGCTGGGGTAGGATCTTCTCTTTGCTGAGAGATATAGTAGTTTTCATTACTGTGAGGAGAAAGGGAAGTTGCAAGACGGGACTAAATTGAATCAGGTTTGCGTTTAATTCTTAGATTTGAATTGAGGCTATGGGAGGTCATGTGAGCAAGAGGTCAGCTGAGGCTTCTTCTTCTTCTATCAATCTCAACAGCAATTTACAATACACGACTGGATTGAGCTCTTACGAGGCTGCTTGCCTACTTGACAAGGACCTGCAGTCCTTTGACACGACCCTCCAGGCTCGGACCAATCATGTCATCAATACTCTTGCTGTTGGTGTTGAGGTTCGTGCACTTTCTTTTGATTCCTTGAAGGAAGTCACGGAATGCTTGTTGGAGATGAACCAAGAGGTTGTTAAGGTTATCTTGGAGTGCAAGAGAGACATATGGAAGAATCAAGAATTGTTTGAGCTTGTTGAGGAGTATTTTGAGAACAGCCTGCAAACTCTAGATTTCTGTGCTACATTGGAGAAGTGCCTAAAGCGTGCCCGTGATAGCCAATTGCTGATTCTTGTTGCGATGCAACAATTTGAAGAGGAAAGTGAGGCAGGAGGGAGTAAGTATGTGAAGACCTTGGAGGAACTGAAGAATTTCAAGGCAGCAGGCGATCCTTTCACGGAGGAATTCTTTCAAATCTTTCAATCTGTGTACAGGCAGCAGATAACGATGCTTGAGAAGCTACAACTCCGAAAGAATAAGCTCGACAAGAAGCTCAAGTGCATTCATGCTTGGAGGAAGGTTTCAAGTATAATATTTGTAGCTACTTTTGCTACTGTATTGATTTGCTCAGTTGTTGCTGCAGCTATGGCTGCCCCTCCTGTTGCCGCTGCTCTTGCCGCCGCATCATCAATCCCGTTAGGTTCAATGGGGAAGTGGATTGATTCTATGTGGAAGAATTATGAAAATGCATTGAAGGGACAGAAGGAGGTGATTAGCACAATGCAAGTTGGTACTTATGTGGCCATAAAGGACCTTGACACCATTCGGGTTCTCATTGATCGCCTGGAGATTGAGATTGAAGCACTTATGCAAACAACTGAGTTTGCAATCGAGCATGATGCTGTGAAGCTTGCAATAGAGGAGATCAAGAAGAAGCTGGGGGTGTTCATGAAGAATGTTGAGGATTTGGGAGTACAAGCTGATACATGCAGCCGTGATATCAGGAGGGCACGGACTGTGGTTCTGCAAAGAATCATTAAAAATCCCAAAAAGTAGAAGAATAGTTGTTGCCGATACTTTCAACTGGATAGTTGTTGATACTCTCAGATATATCTGATTCATAATTGTGTTGTATGATAATTATAAAATACCCATTTTTTAGTTTGTATGATTGATTATTGAGATTTCATCAATGTGATTTAAGTAACAATTTGACTGTCTTTGATGATAAGGCAGCAGCTTGTTATTAGTTTCCATCCTGACAAATATTAGTTCATGTTCATTAATGTTTTCATTGGGATCCTTGATCTCTATGTTCAATGTATATCAGTTTCTTGCTCCAGTAGTTTGGTAAATGTGACAGAACAATCACAGCTCAGTGATCACTGAATCCAACAACGCGGTTTTTGAAGAATTATCAATTATTAGTTGCTGGTGAGAGCAGGTGGAATGGCAAGTCGGTCCCCTGTCTGTTTTTTCAAAATGTTTGACTGGTAGCTGTTGTACGGTTCAGAACCTCTCTTTCTGCTTTGAGGGTTTCAATAGCTTCAATACACATGGCTACCCATTGAATTTAGCCACACACACTCTTTTTTTGGTTTTTCCTCGCAATTGTCCTGCAGAGAGCATGCTCACACATCTCTCTAGAACCTGACAGAACTGGAATTTTCGTGCTGGGTGATAATTCTTTCTAGATACTATCAGATTACACCACACGGAGTCCGTTCATGTAACCAAAAATCCATGCAAGTTTGCATCCAACTCTTCCATCATTAACAAGGGAGGGAGTTGAGTAATTGAATTGAAAGTTTCGATGAAATTCACTTCTAACGTGGAAAGTCATCGCACATTAGAAGATTCATTCATGCAAAGTTAAAAATAACAGGGCAAAGAAGCTTCGCTTCTATCTTAAGAAATGGAAAGAGGCATGCCTCGTGCTTTGAATGAAAGGGAAGGGATACAATTAATGAGCAATGAAAATTCTCCATATGATCAATCAGACTTCCTCCAATGTATGAATGAAAGGGAAGGGATACAATTAATGAGCAATGAAAATTCTCCATATGATCGATCAGACTTCCTCCAATGTATGAATAGGTCATCATAAGAGGAAATTCAAATCAATCAGAAGTAGGTACGATTCTTAAATGGCAAATGAACTGGTCAGCGTAGAAATTTGTTTTCTTTCCTGGGTGAGTTTCTTTGATCACCACCCCTTTTGACTGCATAAAACCCATCCTGCATCACCGGCTCTAATGTCATGGTGGCTAGCGCCCTGGAAATTTTTGAGGTGGCAAATCAAGAAGGTGGAAAACCAAACAAAGGCTGCATTCTGCAAGAAGTGACATGTAAACTTGAAAGCCTGTAGCAATAAATATTTCTATGCATAACATGGGATTAACATATTTCTACTCAAATTTATGAGTGGTGTTTTTTAAGTATTTTTTTGTTTAAAAATATTTGTTTATTTTTTAAAATTATTTTTAGTATTTACATATTAAAATAATCTAAAAAAATTGTTTAAAGTATTAATAAAATAATTTTTTTTTTTTTTTAAATGCACAACCTAAAGCTATTAGCTAGCCTATTTGAGCGGTGGCTTACAACATCCTTCCGCTCGCGTGGGCAAATATTGATGATCTATCCACAGTACAATTGGCGTTTGAAGTCTGACAACATCACTCCCTGCAAATAGGAAAATAAACGCCCATAACACTGTCGGCTATCTTTTATAACCTGGAACTTCACGAGGCATTTAATAATTTGAAGGATCATAAAAGTGAAGCTCTAGCAACCAGAACTTTGAAGATTAATGTATGAAACTGAATTAACCTGCGATTGATGTTCTATGCCACCTTACAGAAGTGGCTTAGGACGAACTGCGATTGATGTTCTATGCCACCTTACAGAAGTGGCTTAGGACGAACATTGAAGTAGGTTGCAGATGACAGATAACAGCACACTAAAGATACATAAACCTTGAACCACGCTGATGAGAAGATAGTTAAAAATGTAAATGTGCTAATCAACATCATTAAGGCCACAAGATTTACAAGACACTTCACGGTTGAAAGATCCCCTTCAGTTCCTTGATGAGGGAAATGGCCTTGCAAATAAAAATCAGAAAGTAATTGGTCCTTCAGTTGGAATATATTCGTCAACCATGCAGAAACCTCCTCCTCGGATGTTGGGATTTCACCAAGGGCTATTCGCCTGACATGAACATGAACTTCTGAAGGGTTCACACCAAAGACATTGTCCAACAAAGATGGGCACCGAGGTTTGTAGCCAATGGTCACGTCATAAACTGCAATGAGTACAAGACAAACAAGTAGACTGTAAACAGAGAAGAAAGATCTATAGTGATCTAAGAGTTTCGAAGTAAAATCAAGAGGTGTAATATCACATCCATGTGAGTGACTAGCGATTCAGCCAACCTGGGAATTACCAGTACCTGAACAAGCTCAGCATTCAAGTTTTATACTATTTGAGCTCAGGTACATTTATTTCTTCTATGCACAACAAATATATAACTAAGACAACATCATTTTATACTTGCAGGCTGATTAAGAACACAAGAAGAAGAAAAATATCCAAGGACATTTTGGAGTCAAATGCCTTTCATTCTCCTCCTATGGATTGTTTTATAATTTTTCTCTGTTAATCTGTCTATATATTCCTTAATCATAGGAGTGGTTTCAAGTTTTAAGAAGCATAAAAGAGCTGCAGAGACCAAAATTAGCAGTAGAGCATAGAAGAAAAATATTAACCTGCATCCAATGAACCCCTCAAATCTTCCATGCAAGCATAGAACCCTTTTGTCTTTGGAAGCAGCACATTGTTCAGGATAGGCAACCCATGTTCAGCTGCATATGCTCTACTCCTTATACACTTCTGCTCACTGCAGCAAGGAACTCAAAGATTTAAACAATATGAAAATAGTTGCACAAGAACGATAGTGACACCATAGTATGCTAAATAAGAATCCTCTAAAAGGCAAGATGCCTAGTCTTGAAAAGATTTAATGCACAGCTTTGACCATAGGGGGAACACAGAGTCTTGTCACAACATTCAAAAAAGGAAAAGGAGAGGGGAAGAAATTACGTGAAATCTGTTCCTTCTGGGAAAAGAGCAAGCCAGAGGGGATCCCGGGGATCCGTGAAACTTGAAAGCATTTGGTGCATGTTTGATTCGTCAACCTCCCACTTCCTCTCCACTGAGATAAACTCCAAAATGTGGAATCCCCAGCCAAATACAGGCAATTTCATCAAACTGCTCTTAAGGACATATCTAATGCATCCCAAACATCCCTTCCGCAATGCAAGGTCCCACAAGTACATCCAGTCAACCTCAGTTCTGTGGTTTGCAATAAGCAAAACTCGTTCCCTAGCAGGGACAATCTCACCAGCAAAAATCACTTTGGTTTTATTGATCTTTTCAAAGAGAAAAGGCCACAGAGCTAGCCAAGTGCCAAAGAAAAAGGATGTTACTTTCCGGCTGTGATGTATGCTGAAGAGTCGCAATAGAACAGCACTCACAAATCCACAATAAACCAATGTCATAAATGCTGTCAAAAGTAACACCAATAAACATACAACTCCCCTGATCAGCCTTAGAGGGGTCAGTTCACGATGGCTTTTTCCACCATCTGAACTAAAAGCTCCTCGAACTTCCATATGCTGATAAACCTGATTATAGCCTCCCCTTCAAAGGTTGTAGAGCCACCTTAGATACTCACCTGCTTAAAGCACTGCTGAGGGGATGTTCAAGTGCAAGAATATCTTAAATTGCCACATTTCCAAGTTCAAAATTTCAGGATTGTATAAAATGGGGTGTATTATTGCCCTAGTGAATGATATCAATAATATGAGGTATCAATCAGAGAATGAATGGAAAGAAATGCCAGATATAACACAATGAGTAACAGGATCATAGTAAACTAGACAAGTAAAAAATGCTCGAGCAATTACAGCTAATAAATGAAATATAACTCACATAATAATTTTAAGAGCATAATCGTTCTTAGCTATAAAATCCCTTTAGTTACATCCAACATCCGTTTCTTAAAACAAACTAGCTCACAGTGTTCTTTCCTACAATAATTCCAGTATCCCACCACAAACAAAAAACTAATAATAAAATCTACTAACAGAAATTGATCATAACCTCTTACATAAATGGAGATGGCATAAATGAGTTAACAAACACCGTTGTTTCCAAACAAAAATTAATTAAAAAAAATTACATATTAATTAAGATCCTGTTATAGACTTTTTTGTATAATAACTTGCTTCTCTCCTAGTTTCTAGTCAAGTTAATTAATAGCATCATCAAATATATGATCAATCGAAATATCTTAAGAAATGCATGCAAGGAGCAGCAGCCATTTTCTTTATTTGCTTCTTCCTTACACAAGGTCCTTGGTTGCAAACAAAAAGGGTTTTTTACATGTAAATAAATAAGAAAAGAAGAAGAAAAACTCATAAAATAATTACAATAATCCCATCATTACTTAAAAACTAACCATGGAGCTCATTATTGATGGAAAATAGGAGTTTTAAGGTGCAGGAGAATGGAGCGAGGGTAAAAACGTAAATGCCACACAAAATCCTGTTTGGTTCCTCAGAAAAATGTAGAGAAAACAAAATGTGAACTCTCAAAAAAAAATCGCAAGCCTTTTAGTTTATGTCAGAACTTAGCTTAGCATCAATAATTTAGACTTTGGGCATTGAATATGATCAAAAATAATCTTTGTTTACTATGGAGCTTCGAGTGTTGAATATGATCAAGAAACTGTACAGCATTTTCTTTAATTTATTGTTTGGAGAACCAAACAAATGCTATAAAAACAAGAAAGGAAAGTAGGGACGGTTACCTGGTAAAGAAAATTTACAATGGTCTAAGAAAACCGATGCCGGAGAGACGGAGTGAGAGACAGAGAGAGGGAGATCAAGGTTTCTGTTGGGAGGCTGGGTGCCTTAGCAGTGGTTTATTTGCGTGATGATAACGAGTGCGTGAAATGGAGTACGAGGTGGTGAGTGTGAGCAAACGAGGCTTTGTTGAGTGTTTAAATTACATATTCGCCACTTCCTTTTGCCTTTGTGCCGGAAGGTTCGGCGCCGTATAAGTTATTAGGATGTATTAGATTGTTTTTTTAAATATTATTTTTAATATTAATATATTAAAATAATTTAAAAATATCAATTAATTTAAAATAAAAATAAAATAATTATTTTCAAAATACTTTTAAAATACAATATCAAACAAAAATGAAATATAATATGATATAGTTTTTCATTTAAAAATATATTAATATAATATTATTTTTTATTTTATAAAAAGTAATTTTAATATTAATGCATCAAAATAGTTTTAATTTTTTATAATAAAAATATTTTAAAAAAACATGATTGTAATTTTTTTTTTCAAATAAATCCTCCACAAGGTGATGCTCTAACTATATATATATTTAGAGAGAAAGAGGGAGAAGTAGATACAATAAAATAAAATTATTAAAATAAAGAATTATATAATAATAATCATAATAGTCACCTTGTATTATTTATACCAAGCGTTTGAAGATGTTATTTTTATTCGATGGATGGTATATTTAAAACATAAACAGAATTTAGTTCCCTGAACCTCGGGTCTATACTCTTGAGATAATATAATTTTCTCAAAAACTAATAAAAAACCCAAGGAAAATCGAATTTATATTACAGGACGATTGCTGGCGTAAATCGAATTGAGTTGTTGTTATTATTATTATTATTATTATATGCTCACCATGACCAACAATAATGAATATAAGTACAACCTCTTCAGATGAGATAATATATTGCTAGTATAAAATAGAAGGCTAAGATAACATTTTACAGGCAGTGCGTAAGCGAGCGGCCCAGTACCTTCGGCTTAAAGCTGTCTTGAACTCTTGATAGCTCGAAAGGAAACAGCCGAGTACCAAGGGATGGAGAGCCACAGGAAACAATGTCCAACCCGGCATGCCCGTGCAGCACCATTTGCCCCAAACATTATGTTTTAAGAGTATTTTTTTTAAAATATAATTTTTATTTTATTTTAAATTAAATTATTTTCACGTGCTAATATTAAAAATAATTATTTTAAAATTAAAAAAATATTATTTTAATTTATTTTAAATAAAAAATATTTTTAAAAACAATTTCAAATATAACAACACACCAAATCTGGTACCGATAATTCTTACAGTGTCGACATTTCTACCACAAGATGAGAAGTTGATGTTTCACCTCGGAGTGGATGAAAGGCTTTTGTTTACTTTTCTTTTGTTGTTGCAGAAAAGAGATGAGAAGTCGGGTGAAATGTCCCGCGGCTGTTGGGGGATCAAGAAGGTGTTTGGTAACGCGATTCAAACCGCGTTTCAAACAATAAGCAGATTCACACCAAAAAATCAATTTAATTTTTTGTGGGACCCACCACAAAAATGGATCAAATCTGCTTATTTTCAGAAGCAGAAATTTTATGCTTTTTCAACGATCGAAACTGTGATTCATTCAAACCGTTAAATGTAAAACCATTCTTTTTTTTGCATGCGTTTATGTGTATGTTTTTTACGGAGAGGTGCAAAGGGGGGGAGATAGAGAAGTTGAGAAGTAAGCTTCTAGAGAGAGGAGGGGCAAATGGTTTTCAAGGTGTTAGAAGCAGGGGTGGGTGAAGGAGATGAAGAGCTTCCATGGGAGGCGAAGCCGGTGGGCAAAAGTTGAGAGGGGGACGAAGCAGATGGGGGTGGGTGGGTGAGGGAGATGGAAAGCTTCCATGAAGCAGATGAGAAAGCTTCCATGGGGGATAAAACAAATGCAAGTGGGTTTTTTGAGAGGGGGACGAAGCAGATGAGAGTGTTAACAAATGGGTTTTAATTAAAATAATAATATTGTTAAAATAACAATTTTATATTATTAATATTAAAATAATAATATAAAAATCTAAAAACTTAGTTAAAATATAAATAAATATATTAAAAGACATCCTAATATAATTTTATCTCGCAATCTTAATTTTATTTTAAATGATATTTTACCAAATGTTAATACTCGTTCAAATAGTCGGGAATCGCATAGGCCTTCACGTATGAATTTAATTCGCAATGGAATTACAAATAGTATGATAGGAGGATAAAAATAATTATTTAATTTACTTCAATTATTCATTACATTATGGAATTATGATTATATATGTGTGTCCTTTAAAGTAATTCCACAAGTTAAAAGCAATATAAAAAATCTGGTAACCAAACACATGAAACTGTTTTTCATTAATCTCAAACTCAAAAGCAGTTTTAACTAAACACTTCAAAACTTATTTCGAACCGCAACTAAAGTCCTTTTTATAAAGCTGCTTTTTTAAAACCTCAACCACATAAACAAAAGTAATACCAAACACACCCTAAGATCTGCTGCTACACGAAGGAGTCGGGCATATCTTCTGAATATCATTTTATATTTCATTAAAAATCTTGTCTTAACCAGTGGAGTTTAATATGCATTTTTTTATGTGTTGAACTTCATATGATTTAAATCTTGAATGACATCAAATTTTTTTTTTAAAAGAAAAAATAATTTAAATTAATTTTTTATATATTTTTAAATCGTTTTGATTTATTTTAATTTAGCAATACTAAAAATTTATTTTAATACATTAAAAAAATAGTTTAAAAGATAACAACTGCCATAATTTAAAAAAAAAAATCCCAGGATCTTTCATGTAAGTAAATTTATCAATCGTGTAACTAATCATAAAGACAACTCATAATTGTTGATCGTACAGAGGTTAAAGATAGTTTGTGTTTTAAAAATATTTTTGAAAAAAATAAAAATATATATTTTATTTTAGATTAAATTTTTTAATTATTATAAGTTTTGATATGTAAAATTATTATTAAAAAATAAAATAAAATAATTACAAAACAAATAAAAGTCGTGGCCTGTTGCACTGTGCTCCCTCTCACAGATCACTGTGGATTGCGACAGTGTAGGGGCGAAAATGGCCCTCGGTCGCGCGGCAAGAGTGGCTGTGAAAAGGGGCCAATTTCGGTTTTTCCTCTTTTTTTTTTCGGTTTTTCCTTTTTTTTTAAATTAATCAGCTATGAACAGTGTATTCACGCTTTAACCCCCGGTAATAAGACAAAATAAGGCATCCGGCTGAGGGGCACCGGCGTAATTGCGCGCGGCCGAACCGGCCCGGTCCGGTCCGGTCCGCCGCAACTCTTTATTTTTTTTTATTTTCTGAAATGGCTAAATACGTTTATAGCCCCTAATAAGACAAAAACATTGAATTGAATGCAGGGTTATAACGGTAATTGTCCCTATTTTTTGAATTTTTTAATCGGTGTCTGTCAGGGCGTGCAACGCACGCGCCAACCGGTTTTCCGCCTCACGCCCCGTTCAGGTGGCGCGTGCGGCCTCCTAAGGTGTCCGGAAATTGTCTACCGGAGGCTATTTCGATGCGCCGACGCATGGTCTTCCTCCCGCGGTGGCGCGTGTTACCAAAAAATGTCCGTGGACGCGGCGGAGGCCGGTTCAAGCCGCCGGCCACGTTTCTCTCTCTCCTGCACGTCAATGTGCAGGAGAGTCCCCCATATTTGTTTACTTTTCAGTTTGGTCCCTCTACTTTTAATTTCGTTTTGGGTCCTCATTTCTGTTATATAAATTTTGATTTTCTTCGATTGGGTCCTCCGATTTTAATTAATTGAATGTCAAAGTTTTACTTCGGTCCTTATACTTTCAATTTCCGGATTGGCTGTATATAACTCAATTAATTCAGTACACAAGTTCCGATTTTTGCAATTGTATCCTCTGATTTCAATTGAGAATAAATATAATTTGCATTTCAGCCCTTTGACTTTTAATGTTTTAATTTAAGCCCTTTATATTTTATTTTCATTTAAGTCCTTATACTTTTATTTTTTTATATTTCTAGAATAATCCCTACTTTTGTTCATGTATATATAAGTGTATTTAACACAATAATAATAATAATAATAATAATAATAATAGTAATAATAGTAATAGTAATAGTAATAGTAATAGTAATAGTAATAGTAATAGTAATAGTAATAGTAATAGTAATAGTAGTAATAATAATGACTTAATGATTTTTTTTTCTTACTCTTCTGCGGTTTTTTTCTTTCTCCCGATAATTTGATAATTTTTTTTTTGCCGGTAATAGCAATAATAATTGTTTTTGTATTTTTTTTTATCTTTTGTGAAAGTTTCTTGCATGTTTTTAGTCTTTCGTTGTATTTTTCCTTTCATTATTAACATAATAATAATAATAATAATAATAATAATAATAATAATAATAATTTAATTGTTTCTCTTACTTATTCTTTTGTTAATGTTTTTGAGTTTTTTTTCCAGGATAATTTAATAATTATTTTGTTGTTTTCAAGGGGTTGATGCATGATTACACTGTGCACATTGCGGCTAATTTAAAAAATTGATACATGTTATCTCATAATCTATAATTTATCTTAATTATATCATGTAAATTTATTGTTTTTTATTTAATTCTATTAAATTATATACACAAAAATACCCGCGGCAACGCGCTGGCAATATAGCTAGCTATATATATAAAAGGCGTGGGTGTTTCACTGTACACCCATGCACTGTGCACACAGACTCAGTGCACTGTGGATTGCAATAGTTTTTTTTTTTTTTTTTTCTGATTGTTTTTTTTTCTCTGCTTTTTTGTTTTGTTTTTATTTTATGATTACGCTCCTCTTATTGTTTTTTTCGTTTCTTCTTTCGTCTCTTCTTTTGTTTTTTTTGTCCTAATTATGCTTTTCTTCTTTTTTTCCTCTGTTTTTCGCTTCTTTTTTTTTCCTTTTTTTTTTTTCCTTATTGTAATTTTTTTTAATTTTTTTTCTTATGATATCTTTTTCTCTTTTTCTACTTATATATTTTTTTGGTTTTTTGTTTTTTAATAATCGAGGTGCCCGAACTCGCTTAAATGCACCACGATTACTCTCCATATCTAAATTTTTTTTTTAACCAAGGTGTCCAAGCCAACTTATGCATACCACGACAATCCCCGGACCCACATTTTTTTCTAAAGTGCTTTCCTGCTGGTACATTTTTTTCTTCTCTTTTTTATACTTTTGTTTTATTCACTTATATATTTTTTTTATAACCGGGATCTCCGACCAGCTTAAACACACCACGACTAATTCTTGAGCTAATTTTTTTTACAAACAATATGGATTGCTACAGTGCTTTCTCTTAACCACATTTTGGAGGCACATGCAGCGTAGAACTTCTAAAATTGTATATTAGTTTTTTATATATTCATTTTATTATATAAAGTGTGTTTTAAATAATATCACGATATTAGAGATATTTTCAATTTCTTTCATTTATGTGCATAGTACAATAATCATAATATCCTCAAATAAGACGAAAACATTATTCCACTATTCATATGACGAAAAAAAAGACTATTGCAATCCACAATGCAACTTATTGTTAATAGAAAATTACAACTTATTTTATACTGGTTTTTTCATTGAAACCTACTAAACAAATAAATTTATATTCATTTAAAATTTATATATTTTATACAAAACTTGCACTTCATAAAAATTATATACAAATTGATTATTTTGTCTAAATTTATGCTATAATAAAAAAAAAATCATACATAATAAATATTTTTTTACGTTTAAAAAAATATGATTCCGCCCACGACGAGTCACGGGTGCCATGGCTAGATGTTTTCTTTTATTTTTATTTGTTCTTTGGACTAGATTATTTTTATAATTTTATTATTTGCGTAATAATAATGATAATTTTAGTGATTATTTTTTCATAAAATCTTTCAATTCTTTTTAAAGATTTTCCTAAATTTTTAATTTATATCGGTGATCATTTTAAAAGTAATATTACTCTATTTTTCCCCTTATTCGTTTTTTTTTTCTTTATTTGTTCTTTAGATTATATGATTTTTATGATTTTATTATTTATGCAATAATATTGATAATTTTAGTTATTATTTTTTTATAAAAATCTTTTGCTTTTTTATTTTTTATTTTTCATGGCAATTTAATTATTTTAATTGTTTTGACTGTAATGTTAGTAATAATTTTAGCTTTTATAGCAATGATAATGGCAATAACGTCATGATTAATTTTCAATCTATGTTTTCGTCGTTTTGTTCATAAAAAATTAACAATTTTTTTTATTTGATTATTGTAGGTATTTTCACAATTTATGTTTTATTTTTGTTTAATTTAAATTGAATTATAACATGAACTAATCTTAATACAATGAACTTAATAATTCAGATATCCGAGTTTTCTTGCTTTTTTAATGATGATAATAAATTTATGCTGGTTATTTCATTTGAAACTACAAAACAGATAAATTTCTATCGATTTTAAATTTATATATTTTGTAGAAAACTTGCACTTTACATGAATTATGCACAAATTTATTATTTTATCTAAATTTATATTATAATAAAAAAATACACACAATTAATATTTTTTACATTAAAAAAATATTGTGCCGCCCGCGACGAAATGCGGGGGCATTATCTAGTTTTAATATATTCATGATCATAAAAACATTCTAACAAACAATTTTAATCGTATTACCGAATGTCACACAGAAGCCTGTTAATTGGCACGCCGAGCAATGTTCACGACAAGCACCGTAAAATGTCAATACGGACCACAGACAACGCCTCAGTTGCCCGTTCAGGAAGTGATCAATGCGGCACAGAATATGTTTTAAAAATATATTTGTCTAGACATATTATTAGATTTATGTTTTCAACATTATTAATTAGCTGATGTTAAAAATAAAACTAAAAAAATATTTTTAAAATAAGAATTACATCGTAATGTCAAATAAACACCGATTACTTGGTTACACGATCAATTACATGTACATTTAATTGTATTGGTGAACTGCAAGGTTTCTGTTTAACTTTGTTGTCGAGGTAGATAGTCTCCACGTTAAAGTCAACATCTCCATTGATTTCTCAGCAAGACAGCAACTCTACTCCTTCAAGGCAAACCTATGAAACTCGAGTGGAGTATAAATACCCACTTACCATATACTAAAAATATAGTAAAAATACAATTTTGATTTATTTTCATTTATAACAGTGAATTTATAATTTTTTCATACACACAAGTAGCCTTGGTAGTGGAGATAGATGAGTATCTGTTTTATTCAGGGATGTATTTTAAAAATATTTTTTTTAAAAAAAATTTATTTTAAATTAAAAAAAAATATTTTTATATACTAATGTCAAAAAATATTTTTTTTAAAATAAAAAATATTATTTTAATATATTTATTTTAAAAAATAATTTTAACTATGCTCCAAAACAAATACTTACAGTGAAATGATTAATGTGTTCTCGGAGGCAAAGAAACATGCGTTGGCAGGCAAGGTTAGTTTTGACCTTTTATTTTATTTGCTCAGTGAAATCACCATTAAACTCCCGTATGATAACTATTATTTATTGTAATTAAACTATTATTTAGCGTGAGAAAGCAGGTTTCTCGTAAAATTCACACGGGTGCGTGTGAGTTTTGTCGATATTTTTGCGTTAGGCGTTTGGGCGTCGTCTGATGACCACACTGTCTTTCCTGATTGAATTCTGTTGCGGCGGCGTTTCCGTTCTACCTCGGCAAACATTGCACAGATATTTCAGGTTTGCGTTGGTGACCTTTGATTTTTTTTTTTTTTATTTCAAATTATTTGTATTTGTTTTGTTTTAGTTTATCCGTGCAATTAAAATTTTCTTTCAATTATCATTTTTTCTAGCTTTTAGATTTTATCCTCATTTTTTATTTGTTCTTTCAATTTAAATATATTCTTAGTTGCATCCCTCAATATTTTATATTATTCTTTTATTTTTTTAATTGCATCCTTCGATATTTCATATTATTATCTTGATTAGATTATTTATTCAATTACATCCCTTAGTATCCCAGTTCATGTTATTTAATGTCAGATCCAGTCTTTATTTATTTGATTTTTATATGTTATGTTTTTAATTATTTTTAAAATTCTATCCATTAATATTTTATTGAGTGACTGAGATTCTGTTAACTTTTTGGGTCACAAGTCTCGTTAACTTAGATTTGTTTAGGCACCTTTATGCAATTGATCATTGATGGTATTGTCCTTTTATGATGTTATATCTATTTCATGTGACAAGTTACAAATTTTATGTGTTAGCCCAACTTGCTCGGGGCAATATTTTTTTATATATTATCGTTTTTTATTATATTATCAAATTTAACAATATTTAATTTGATTACCATGTTTTTCTTGTTTTCATAAAAGTATATGGCATGTTGTACTTATTTTTTTCTATTAAAAATAATAATTTACCATGAGTTTCTAGTCTAGTGACCATCAAATACAAGCATAACTCAATCGCGTGCTATATTTGAATATGAAAAACTCTTTCCAGACACTCACTTTCATTTTATTTTTACAATTCCCCGTGCTTTTCCTTTTCATTTTTATCAAGTGATTTGATTTGCAACAATAGCAAAATAGCTCAAAACCCACGAGTCTTTCGGGTTTGTACGAGAATATGATTAAAATTATTTTCAAAGTATTTTTGTTTATAAATATATTAAAATAATATTTTTAAAAAATCATTTTTAATATTAATATATTAAAATGATTTAAAAATTTTAAAACAATAAATTAAAAAAAATAGATTTTTTCAAAAATATTTTTAAAACACAGTTCTAAACATGCACTTCATGCATGGAAAAATCCAAATCTACTTAAAAGTTATGGTAATTTAGCCATCTACGTAACACTTTAAACAAACATTTTGAAGTGTCCTATAAGGTAAAAGATGGACATTAATATAAATATATTTACTAAAAGTACATGGGTTTTTATTTTTATTTTCATTTTCAATTTTTTTATTGCAATTAGATCTTTTTATAACTTGGATTAAATAGAATTAAGCTAGCAAATATGGAAAGAAAGAAAATACCAATTTGAAAAACAAAGGACTAATAAGAAAAACACATGAAAAATACACTATGCATTTTAAATTATTAATAATTTTTATTTTGGTCTGTAAACTTATCTTATTTATTTTGAAATCATTGTGTTTTAGAGAATAGGGAGAAATTCACAAAAGAATAGTAAAAAATAAATATTGTAAAAGAAGTTACATGTCATATCTTTCTCTCCTTCTTTTCAAAATAAATAGCGGGCATTAACTCGTTCATTTCTTGTAAAGAAAAAAAAAACATGGCCTGGGCGCGTGAGCCCAGGTTTTTTTCAAGGCCCATGGCACATTCACGCCCGCATGTGAGGCTTGATATATATTTTTTATTATATTTTTTGATATTATGTTTTTGCTGATTTCTTTTTATCAATCTTACCCTTTATTTTTCTAGTTAATTTTGATTTTATATATATATTTTTTTATTTCTTAACCATGTAGCTTATTTTTTTTGGTTGAACCCACTAAAGTATATAAGCTTAAATCATAAATTTAACAAATTAATTCAGATTAATTTTGATCGATCCATCACAATATTATCTTGATTTTAAGTAAATAATTTTTGAATTTGTTTTCTTAAATTCAAACTACATTTTACAAGTAATCTAACTTGTTTTTGGATATAATTCTTCTATTTGTTTTCCTATAGATGTTTATTCATCTTTTTTTTCACACCTTTTATGAACAGATAAGACATCGAGAAATATATAAAAAAATATTTAACGAATTATTTTGCTTTTATTTATGTTCATTCCACTTGAGAAAAGGAAAAATCCCGAAAAAGATCAATCTCTCAAGCATTTGGTGTTTTTTTGTTATATTTGAATTTATCAAGTTAACTGGATTATATCAACATATCTTTCATGTAATTTAATTTGAAACTTAGGTCATACAAATGAATAAATTGAGATAAATTTTGTTTTTTAAAGTGTTTTTTATTTGATAATATATTAAAACAATATTTTATTATTATTTAAAAACTTATTCTTGATATTATCATATAAAAAAATATTCAAAGAATAATTATTTTTTTCAAAAAACATGCTTAGACGACAATGAAAAACAAGAAAATTATGAGGTTGCTTTAAACCTTTCTGGTGGTTTCCTTACTATTGAAGGCAAAAGATAAACGAAGCTCGGTTACTACCCTGAGAACATAATCAAAACAACACATTCCCAAACCAAAAATCAATTATGATCCCTTCCTTGCCAAACACAACAAATCGCTTCTACCCCGACCTGTAAACTATAAAGGCCTCACTCTCCCCTCTCACTCAAGAGTCTCAAAATCATGGACATGGAAATCGATTTCAAAAACTATCAGCTAAGCCACGAACTCCGCGGCCACGAAGACGACGTTACAACCCCTCTCTCTCTCTCTCCGTTTTTTTTATTTTTTATTTTTATATCTTCAAGTAAACCTAACCCGTTTAATTTAATCCGCTAATTTCTCAGGTTCGCGGTATTTGTGTTTGCGGCAATGCGGGAATAGCGACGTCTTCAAGGGATAAAACGGTGAGGTACTGGGTACCAGACCCGACTGACAAACGCAAGTATGAATCATCTAAAATTCTGCTAGGGCATTCGAGTTTCGTGGGACCATTGGCATGGGTTCCGCCGAACCCGGACTTCGTAGAAGGCGCGATTGTTTCTGGTGGAATGGACACGATGGTGTTTGTTTGGAATCTGAGTAATGGAGAGAAAGTCCAGAGCTTGAAAGGTCATCATTTGCAAGTCACCGGTCTTGTTTTGGATGATGAAGATATTGTTTCTTGCTCCGTTGACTGGTAGGCTCATTATTTTTTGTGTTTTCACTCAGATGAATGTTCTAAGTTTGGATTTTTCCCTCCATGTAATTTTTGTTGTGACTGTTGTTGGATTTGTTTGTTGTAGTACCTTGAGGAGATGGAGGAAGGGTCAACCTGTCGAGAATTGGGAGGCTCATAAATCTGCAATTCAAGCCATTATCAAGCTGACATCGGGCGAGCTTGTTACAGGTATTTTTTCTGCTTAAATCTTGTCGAATCATAGTTTCATTACCTGTCTGTTTATGATAATTTGTTGCTGGATTAGTCCTATGAATCTCCAATCCCATCAAGTAAAAAAAATTGAGTGTCGCATTTGGCAAATTGAATGGAACTTGTAATTGTATGTTCCACTGAAGTGCTGGTTTGAAGATGCATATACTCGGGTTCCCTCATCCTTTCAGGAATAAAACTTTAGTTGTCTGTTCTGTGGTAACCTGTATCTATGTATTGGAAGGTTTTTTTCTCCTAATCTTTACATAATCAATTGGAATTTGCTTTCTATCACAATGTAGGTTCAACTGACACAACTTTAAAACTTTGGAAAGGGAAGACGTGTTTACACACTTTTGCAGGGCATTCAGGTTTTGCCCCCCCCCCCCCCCCTCCTTTTCCTTCCTACATGCCTTGTTGCTCATCTTCTGTACATTTAAGTTTTCCTTTAATAATGAAATGGTCTCTGGAGCAATTTGCAGCTCCACTTTGTTTAATTCTGTTCTCTGTACAATAAATGGGATGGATTATTTGTGAATATTCTCATTTAGGTCTAATCCTTTTCTTTTACTGCTAAACTTTGTAGATACGGTTCGAGGCTTAGCAGAGATGCATGGATTGGGAATTCTTTCTGCATCACATGATGGGTGAGTTGTTCATTTCATTTCTTTTCTGGTTTATTAGTTATGACGTGGATGATTCTATTTTGTGTCTGCTCTAGTAGATGATGAAGGGTGCCAAAGTTATTGCAGTTTATAAATATAAATTCCCTTAACTTTTTTGTTTTCTATTCATTTTTAAAGAAATACCATTATCATCTTGCATAAATGGGTATTAACTGCTGTTATCGTCTTTTTGTGGTAACAGCTCCATCAAATTATGGGCTTTAACCGGAGAAGTATTAATGGAGATGGTTGGTCATGCTTCGATTGTTTATTCAGTTGATTCACATGTATCTGGACTTATAGTCAGTGGCAGTGAAGATTGTTCAGCAAAGATTTGGAAAGGTTTGTTTCTATTATTTGTTCGTCTTCTTAGATGTAACCTCAAGGACTTGAGATCTGGGCATTGCAACAGAATTGATCATGTCTTTGAAATTTTATTTTCTTGTGAAATCACTGTTGTGTTTCAGATGGAGCCTGTGTTCAGAGCATAGAGCATCCTGGTTGTGTCTGGGATGTCAAATTCTTGGAAAATGGTGATATTGTGACAGCATGCTCAGATGGAGCAGTGCGTATTTGGACTGCATATCAGGAGAGAATTGCTGAACCAGCAGACCTTGACTCTTATGTTTCCCAACTTTCTCAGTACAAGTTAAGCAGGTATAATCATGCATTACTTGCCAGCATATGATGCCTTTTATCGTTAAATGTTAAGTGAGTTTTTGCTGTTTTTTGTATGATATGTTAGCTACTTATGGGTAATTGTGAACTACAATAATATATCTACTCACATATACCCTTAGTTTGAATTTGTTAATTGCAAAGCCCCAAAAATATTACGAAAAAAGGTGTCCACTTATAGCTGAATTTGATTTTGCTGACTGTGAAGCACCCAAAACTGAGAAATGTATCTAATTCTAGCAAATCTCAGTCTATTTCATGATTTATGTCAATTCCAAGTTCATTAATTCTTGAAATATATGTGTTTCTGGACTTCTTTTCTGAGTATTATGATATTTGGGAGTTGATTCCCCTTCTGGATCATTATATTGTTGGTTTCTTTATAGTGCTTGTCAGCGCTGATGCTTGTTGTGAATTATTTCTGCAGGAAGAGGGTTGGGGGTTTGAAATTGGAAGATTTACCAGGCCTCGAGGCTTTGCAGATTCCAGGTGTGGTTCCGGATATACCCATAATTTTTTTGGGAATTCTACTTTTAGATGAAGCTATTGCTAGTTGTCTTGAAAACAATCCTGAGAAGCAGACAATTCTGCCATAAAGTTGCAGAGCAATGACTGGTACCTGTATAAAATAAATGCATAAATCAATACCATTGCCTGAGTAATTGTACAAGTGAGGGGGAAACAAAATTCTTCTAGGTGCTGACTGTGCTCTTACATAGGTGTATTAAATTCCGTGTTTCTTGTGTAGGTGATGGTGGAAATGTTGCCTGATTTGTATTGTAGAATGCTAACCAAGTAGCATGTTGTTATTATTTTATGCTCAGGAACCACTGATGGCCAGACCAAAGTCATCAGAGAAGGGGACAATGGTGTAGCATATGCTTGGGATTTGAGAGAACAGAAGTGGGATAAAGTAACATTTAGTTTCATCTTAACCATATTTCTCAGCAATTTTCTTCATGCTCATTTTGTTCTTTAAGGCTTATTCATGAGTCTATGCATGTAGTTCATTGCAAAACATTCTTTTTTGCACAGAGAGCTTTGTCCCTCTACATGCTACCCCAAGTAATCACTAAATTGACTTGTGGCATATTTTTTGCTTCTGTTCTCTGTCTGATAATTACCCACCATCCCTTTCAGCTTGTAAAAGGTGAAAGATGGGATTTCAATAGTTTACTTGAACCTCAAAGGAAAAGAAAGTTTAAGTTGGTGCCATATGTTCTTGATTTAAAAATGAATACATGCTTATCCATACTCTGATGAATTTTCTGTTCTTGTCGTGTTTTCCTCCTATGATATAAGAAAAAAGAAATCTTTGAATCATAAATATTTTTTGTTTCATGTTATGTGCTCAACCCCCTTGTGGCCTTGCTCATCTCATTTGTTTCACATGATATATTCACATATTCTTATTTTCAAGACATTGAGTTAGATATGTGCCATTCATATGCTGATCATTGATTGACAAATTGAATAATGTCTTTCATTAGCGCTTCTAAGTGTTGTCATCTTCTGAAGATGAGAACAAGTACTAGGAAATGAAGTTTCTATATACAATCGAGTTGTTCAGCACTGTTGGTTTTACGCAACTGCATATGATCATATTCGTGTGTTATCTTCAAAGAGAATTAGAACAAATTGGTGGCTTTAGTTTCTCCAATTACATATGTACACAAGTGAAGTTCGTGGATTTGATGTTATTGTGATGAAAAGGACGTACAAATTAGGCGGCACCATGGTTGATAGATTGTGATTCTGTTCTCTTTTTACATCTGGAAATTTATGTCTTTTTATTGTTTGATTGCTCATGTTTTGTTGTTTCTCTTCCATTTTCAGATTGGAGAAGTTGTTGATGGACCAGAAGATGGCATGAAGCTGCCTGTTCTTGATGGATTTGAATATGATTATGGTCAGTGACTTTATATTGGCTACTTTGAACCTCATTTGCCTCAGCTTTGTTATGCTTTCTTACTCTAACTTAATTCACCCTACTGTTCATATTGATGGTCTTCTAATCCTTTTATCAGTATTTGATGTTGATATTGGTGATGGTGAGCCTATTCGTAAGCTGCCATACAATCGGTCAGGTAGATTTCTTCTCCTACCTTTTGAATGTTTATGATGTGTGTTAGTGGCCATGTGTTCTCTGAGAGTTTTTGTATTCCTTGCTCCTGGTTCTCGGAGGGAATAACTTGGAAAAATGCTTAATTAAGGAAGTGACTTAAAGGCTCTCAACAAACTCCTTTCAATTGTCCAACACCATATGGAGCTTGAGTTTTCCCTTTCCTTATGCCTAAAAAAAAAAGGTCAACTTTTTGATTTGGTGGTTTTTGACTTGAAAATTGATGTGTATTTCTTCATTGCTTTTCAGAGAATAATGTTGAATGTGGACTTCATTAGTTTCTTACATAAAATGTGTCAAGCATGCAAATATTTATAATGACGGATATATTTCCAGATAATCCATATGACACTGCTGACAAGTGGCTTCTCAAGGAGAATCTTCCTCTTACCTATCGTCAACAGATTGTTGAGTTTATACTCCAAAATTCTGGACAGGGTGGAGTTGCACTTGATTCATCATTCCGTGACCCGTACACTGGTGGTAAGTATAGTTTCATTTTGGTATGATACATGGAGCTATCTGTTAATGATAAGATGTGTATTCGTTCCTGTTTTCTTGTGATGCAAATTTGTTTGTATTTTTGTATTTTCAATATTCCAGCAAATGCTTATATACCTGGGGGATCTTCTAGCATGTCTGGTATGTATCTGTTGACCAGAAAAAAAGAATTTAATATTTATCTTTGCTTCTGCCTTGGGGTCTAGCCAATTTCATAAATTATGGCATGGATCTAAGATGTTTGTCTTCTTGTTTATAAAACAGTTGTTTCTGCGAAACCTACTTTCAAACATATTCCCAAGGTATGCTCTTAAAGCTCTTTTTTGAAAGGTTTATAATGCATCTAGAACTCCCTTTCAACTATGCAAACTTTTGGCACGATTCTAAACTTACATTTTTATCCTGATAGCAGTGTTTCTTGACTTGCCCAAATAGTGTGTAGCTCTGTATAGTTGGGTAAGAACTTAGGAAGCCTTTGGTATTTTACTTGGTGATGATAAATGAGCTATATTTTATTTTTACAAGTTGAAAGTTATCATTTTGGGTACTTTTAGAAATGAATAGGCAGAACTAGGTCGGCCATATATGAACTTGACAGGGTGCAGCATAGCTAAATTAGTCCTCCAACTAAATATGATGATGCTATATTAAACTGTTTTTAGCACACTACTGTTCCACTCTCGTTTGATAAAATACTCTTGATATGTTTTTGTATTGATGGTCTTGATTTTTTTGTGATGCAAAGATTGATGAACCCAAATTCTGCTAGTGGTCCTTTTAATCGTTTTCCATTTCATTTCCAGAAAGGAATGCTTGTTTTTGACGTGGCTCAGTTTGATGGGATCCTGAAAAAGATCACAGAGTTCCACAATTCTCTTTTATCAGATCCTGTAGGTTGTTTTACAATTATTAGTTTTCTGTTTCATCATTGCGGTCTTAAGTTTCTTATATTTATTTCTTGAATATATATTGTCAATTTTTCAAAGGTCAAAAAGGACCTGTCTTTGTCAGAGCTTGAGATATCAAGATTGGGTGCAGTTATTAAAATTTTAAAGGACACGTCGCATTATCATACTAGTAGATTTGCAGATGCTGACATTGCTTTGCTGCTGAAATTGCTAAAATCTTGGCCACTGGCAATGATATTTCCAGGTCAGTATTTTACAGTATACATGCCGATGATTGTGAAGGTTCTCTGCATGTTCATCCTTAATATTTTGTGATTTTCTCTATATATGGCAACTGCTGCCATTTGGAAAATGCTTTTGCAGAGTCATTGAGAACCTGCCCAAACACTTTAGAGATATTTTTTTTATCAGCTTGAAGTTCAATGAGGAATGGACTGAAGTGATATCACTGATGCTCTGGGTTTGTTCAAAGATTACCAAATTCAGTTCTATTTTTCTGGGTAACCGACTGCATTTCACTGGAAAGCCCAAAGTTAGCTTAGAGAAATATTAGCCTACAAGAAGTTCTAATTTGAAGTACCACCCTAATTTTAATTGATGACCCCAAAGTCGTTTTTTTCAGGGTTTTCAAATTGATGATATCAAACGGATTGCTTTTTTGCCTGATTGACCTTTTCTTGAATCCCCTGATATCTCAGCGGCCAGGATTTCTCTGTGGATTGGAACAGCCACATTGAAGTGAACTGACCTTATTTTTAACTTGAATGCTTCCATTGCACATAGCTTGTACCTTTCTACAACATAGTGGGACCCTCTTCCATTTGATGAACCAACTCCCAATTCAAATTACCTAATCTTAAAGATACTGTTATCTGTTTAGAAAATTGTTCAAAATCTGCAGTAATACATGCATCCCACTTGTATAAAATGCTATGCATGACACTGCAAATTCATCAGTGCATTTCCCCCCTTCACATACATGAGTTCATAATCTTTGCTCACTAGGTGCACTGTTTTGTTTCAGTTATTGATATTCTGAGGATGCTTGTTCTACACCCAGATGGGGCGACTGTACTTCTCAAGCATGTGGAAGATGAAAATGGTACCTTGAGATCCAACTATGTCATAGTTCTAGTTGAGAGACTTGATTGCAAAAATATTATCTAGTCTCTGTATGTTCCATTTCAAATTATCTCACTTTTTTTACTAAACATAGAATGGAATGGTTGATGAGACCAGATGATGAGGGACTCAGGTGTAGGGTTTCCTGACCAGAAATTTCTCTACTAACATGCTAGTTTTTTACTGCAGAATAAGTTTTAGTTAGATTATTATAAAATTTTATATTTAAATTTGATGTTTAGTGTAGACCTTATTTGCTATCAGATATCCTAATGGAAATGATCAAGAGAGTTGCAACAAATCCTCCACTTCCCCAGAACCTTTTAACGGGCATCCGTGCCGTGACTAATCTATTCAAGAATTCACCCTACCATACCTGGCTTCAAAAGCACCAGAGTGAGGTAACTCTCTCTATGTTTTCTCATATCAAAGTTACATATAGGAAGATGATATGAATAACCAGTGACAAGTCACCCTGACTTGTTATCCAGGGGATATAATCCTGGTCATCAAAGATGTTGAATTGTTATTCCTTGAGAGGTTCTTTACCTTAATGTTGCATCTGGCATTATAGTGGGCTACTAGGCTCATTAGGAGCATAAACATATATGCTTTTGTGGCCTTTGTCCAATTCTGATTTTGATCACTGGCTGTATGGGTTTGAGTATGTTCATAACCCTGTCACAGCTTCATACTTAGCAAACTCTGCACTCCTGTGATTGTTTTTGAATGGCATGTGTAGTGATAATGCCATTTAACTGATTTGCAGATTCTTGATGCCTTTTCAAGCTGTTATTCATCTCCTAATAAGAACTTGCAGTTGTCTTATGCTACTATGATACTCAAGTGAGCATTTTCTCATCTCTATACATTCACACAATTTCCCCCCACTTGCAGTTTTGTTAACTTACCTCACCAGTGCTTATATTTATGATATTTTCCTGGTATTGATGCACATATATTTTCCTTTCCTCCATCAATGCGATGATTTGTTTTCACAGTTATGCTGTGCTGTTGATTGAAAAGAAAGATCTCCAAGGCCAATCCCAAGTTCTTACAGCAGCTCTTGAGGTATTTTTTATTCATTTATCTCCAATCCTTTTGGAAATGGTCATGCTTTGCATGTTCTATCCTGATTTTATTCCAGACTACAATACAGTGAATGCCTATATAGTATCCCGCTGAGATTTCCAGAGAAGGGGATCATACATATAGAGTTACCTATCTTGACAATGCAGCTCTTTTTTCCCCAACAGATCGCAGAAGCGGAAAATATTGAAGTTGATTCAAAATTCCGGGCTTTAGTTGCTGTTGGATCACTGGTATATCTTACTCTCTCTACATATACCCAGTGATTTTACTTTTCTAACTTGCAGTTCGGGTTTTCTTTTTAGTGGGCATTTTCTCAACATCTCAAATATATAGGAAATTGTTTGAGAAGGGATTTTTCAAATAAATCTTTCATTTTTTTCTTGTATATCATGATCGAGAATGAATTTCATAGAGCTTTGGGTCTTCTAGTGCTAATGTTTAATGCTTGTCTGCTACATTTTCCCTTATGCGTCCCAGGAGGGAATTGATATGAATCACAAACTTCTTTTGAATTTTGAGTAACAGAACATATTAAGAGAAGTGGCTGACTATACAATTTTTGAAGAACAAAGTTAGTCAAGACAAGTTCTTAACGGAATTTTAAGAGGGAGAACTGTACACTTGAATTGATTCTTGTGGGATGCCTATTGTTTTATATATCAGACTATCAGAGTACTTGTGTCCTGCCGATTTTTTATTTAGGAACATTTTGATGTCTTCCTTGTACAGATGCTCGATGGTATGGTGAAAAGAATTGCACTGGACTTCGATGTTGAGAATGTTGCGAAAACAGCCAAAGCTTCTAAGGAAGCCAAGATTTCTGAAATTGGAGCTGACATTGAGCTGCTAGCAAAGCAGAAGTGAATGTTGGTCTGTGGTAAGTGCTTTTTTTCAAACCTGAATTAAAACAGACGTTTAATTCAGAAGATGAAGACAGGATTGTGTGCCTCTAAAATGCATGTATAAACTTGCAAGCCAGTTTTACTTTCTGCATAGCATAACCAGCACAGATTGATTGGTTGCCATGCGTAAGATAAATTGCAACAGGGTACTTGACTAGCGTAGATAGTTGCATGACAGGGCACATATTTGATATTAATCTCAATCTTCTCGCTCCCGTTTGCAGTGGCGGGAAAAAACAAAAGCTACGAGCTCATGAAAGGGATCAACGGTTAGGAAATTGATTTGACCTTTAGTCGGATGAGGCCTGTGTCATGGAGTGACAAGATGGACTCAGCGACTGGATCCATTGTTTGAAGAATATGCTGTCCTCATGCATGCAACGAGATCTTTTGGGATTTTATGCAAAATATAATTTGATTGCACCCGACACCCCATTCCTTCTTATAAATAAAAAGCCTCTAAAATTTATTTTTGGAGAATACTCAACACAGAGATGGTTATTTATTTGGATTTAACTTGATCAAGAAGATGTAACAAAAAACCCCAGGAATTTAAATAAAAATATGGATAAAATGGGAGTTGTTGTGTTCACTCGCATTTTTTCTTTAATATAAAACAAATAATAAAGCATTTTAGAGCTAGCGGAAACAACGAGTGGTGACCAGAACGTTTGCCTACGAGAAAAGTGGTGGATGGCGCAAAAACGACTGGTGGCCAGTCAGTCTAGGGAGCCATTACAAGTTGAATATAACTCTGCTCCCAAACCTTGAGGGCGTCGAGTAACGAAGTGGCGTGTAAGGATAAGTAAATAACGGGTCTGGATATGAATTGTTTGTACAGAATAAACTAGAAAACCAAGTTATTTATATGTATAAAAAGTTTAATTATGAAATAAAAATAAAAATTCATATAAAAATTTCAAATTTTGCTTCTGAAAATGGTATATACTACAGAGGTTCATAGGATGTTTTTCCTAATTTTGTGGGCTAAGGAAGGCGTGGCTATACATGGAGATTTGAGTATTTTCCGGCTGAAAGGGTGGATTGACATCTGATGTTCGTAAATTTATACAAAACTGTGAGTGCTACCAAGCACCTCCCTTTTCCTTTTAGACTTTTAACATTCGGATTGCTGAGCAAAAAGTTATTTTTTAAAAAAGAAATAATTCAACCCTATTGAATTCCTTTTAAAAAATGATTAAATTGGGCAATTAGCACAATAAATG
The DNA here is from genome assembly GCA_015731905.1 of Salix dunnii. NCBI lineage: Eukaryota > Viridiplantae > Streptophyta > Magnoliopsida > Malpighiales > Salicaceae > Salix > Salix dunnii. Next base: position 7,688,672 of record CM027667.1, on the reverse strand, counting down.
TTAAAAAATGACTGAATAACATTGTTTGAAATAAATTTGGTAAAATTGCATGCTTTCGCTTTGTTATATAGATATTTTGAGTTCTCAGGTATGCGCCGAGAATAGGATCCTGGATTTGAGGGATAGGTTTTTTTTTTTTTTTTAAGAATAATATAAATTATATATTGTAGTGTTGCTTAATAATTTGAGTTTTCAAGTGAGATGGTTTATTGATATGGTATTAGAGTCTTATTGATCTAATGGTCACGAGTTCGAATCTCGTTATTTTCAGTTTATTTGATAAAAGTTAAGCACAATATAATATAAGTCTGTGTACAAGTTTCAAGATCAAATAATTTTCACTTGAAAGAATGTGTTAGAAAATAATAAATTCTCAGAAGACAATTACGAGTCCGAGTACGATGCCCAAAATCCTTAGATAATGATCGGAATAGGCGACAGACCGAACAGATCGTACAACTCGGTGTCCTGTTAGAAGCAGATTATTGCAGGCTACACAATGCTCTCTGGTTTAAGCCTTTCTTTCGGCTATTATACCTCAGCTACTTCGAAAATTTGAGCAGTCCAGTACTCGGCCGGCAGATCAAGAAGCATAATAAAATGCTTCTCAGCATTGGAGAGATTATATATAATTTACTCGCAAGGTAGGAAATCACAGCTATATATAATTATTGGCGGTGTATCACATAAGGTAGAATATTGAATCGGGTAGTCAGTCTGCAACTTGCCAAGTGACTGTAGAAACTGTTTCCTCCCTAGTGATGAGAAACAAGCGCTCCATGCTATCAATTTGTGACTGATTGGATAGCCAGAGCTAGTAAATGTTTCCACTTGACTGGGTTTATAACCACTCAGATGAACTTCGTTTGTATTCTTGTAAGAGATTTCCCGGGCGTGGTTGAATGAATAGCCTGTTCTGCTGTTAAAAAAATAAAAAAGTGTTCAGTGCAAGAGAAAAAAAACATTGTAGAAACTTCACTGTATATATATATATATATATTGATGTACGGATAAAAGGAAAGGAAAGGCTGAAATATTGAAAATATATCAGATGCTTGAAAAACTAACCTGAAAATACCTGCTTCAACGATTATGTTTTCTTGCACCGTTTCTGTGAGCATTCTTCTTTCTTCTTTTTGCCTTGAGATTCCAATCAACTTCGACCATCCTCACAAACCATGCCGGTTTTGCTGTTCTAAACACAATGTATCCCACTGTAACTCCAAACACAAATCCACATCCATACCCCATCCCAGCAGATTTCCATCCAAATCCATCTCCAAAAAGTGATGAATCATCTCCTTCTTCGGAGTTTGATGGTGGAGGTGGTGGTCGTGTCTCACCACTATTGCATTCCTTTGAGATTTGAAATCCACATAAGCCCAAGTTTCCTTCGAATGAGTTCTTATTGAACGTGTTGAACTGCTTTCCTTTAGGTATTGGTCCCTCCAGCTGGTTGTGTGAAAGGTTTAGGACACTTAGAAATGTTAGATCTGACAACTGTACCGGGATCCTTCCTGTAAGCAAATTTGAAGAGAGATCTAACGATTCCAGATTGGCCAAATTCCCCAATGAAGGTTGAATGTAACCTGTAAGGGAGTTGTGAGAGAAGTTTAGCTGTCGAAGTGCATCAAGCTCTGCAATCGACTCTGGTATCTCTCCAATAAAACTGTTGTCCGACAAATCAATGGATGCGAGGGTACTTCCAATTTTCACAAACTCAATTTCCAGCCCTTTCCACGTCAGTTGCACAGAATAATCATAACTAATGTTACTAACATTCATGTAAATCATATCTTTATCCAAGGTTTTCATTGCTTCCAGACCATTGAAATAACCAGTTGGCAATGGTCCACTAAAATTATTTCTGGAGATGTCAAAAATCCTTAGTTTTGAAAAGGCGAAGTTGGTCGTCGGACCCTTCACAAACCCATGGAGTCTGTTGGATTTTAGAACAAGAACCTGTAGCTCTTGAAGCGTATCGAGAAAGTAGGGGAAATTGCCTTCTATCTTATTGAAGCCAAGATCAAGAACTTCCAATTGCGTACAGTTAATGATTGATGGTGGTATTTCCCCTTCCAATTCGTTGCCATTGAGATTGAGATATCCCAAATTATTCCCCACCGAAAAACTTGAAAGGATTGGGCCCTGGAGATCATTCATGCCAAGATGCAACACTGAGAGACTGTTGCTAAAGCTCCCCAAACATTGTGGTATAAAACCACTCAAGCTGTTGTTGGACAAGTCAAAGACTTGGAGGGCTGTCAGCTTACAAGCAGCAGAAGAAATCTCTCCTGTTAATTTGTTGTTGGATGCAAGTTTAAGGACTATCAAGTTCTCTTGATTGAAAACTGAACTTGGAATTGGGCCATGCAAGAGGTTATTGCTCAAATCAAGCAATATAAATGAATTGTACTGGAATTCACTTAAATTCCCTGTGAGTAAGTTACTATGGAGGTCCAAATACTGCAGAGAGGGATGAGCAAACAAAAAGGACGTTATTGTCCCCGTGAATAAGTTACGAGATAGCATGAGGGCCTTTAGATTTGAAAGGCTACTTATTTGAGAAGGGATAGGGCCTAGCATTTGATTATCTGATAAAAGTATACGTTTAAGTTGTGCCAGGCTACCCAAAAAATCTGGAATTTGACCCTTGAAATTATTGGATCTAAGATCCAACACATTGAGATTCACAAGGTTAGAAAGTGATGATGGGATGTGTCCACTCAAATTATTAAATGAGAGATCTAATTCAGTAAGCTGTGTGAGGTTACCAAGAAGTGCTACATTTGATCCTTTGCTAATGTTACAGTTACTGAGACTCAGCTTTTTCAACGGCTTTAGATTATTGATAAAGTCATTGTCGATAGAAACTGAAATTCTCGTATCGAAAAGAACCAACTCCTCGAGGGCACTGCTCACATTAGAGGAAGGAAAAGAACCTGTGAGGCCTACGTTACCCCCTACATTGAGAAATTTAAGGTTTGGTAGGAGAAAGATGTTAGCTGGGAGTTCCCCTTGCAACCCGCAATTCCCGAAAGAAAGAAATGAGAAGGAAGAAGACAAATTTTTCAAGGAATCAGGTACAACCAAAGACATATTCACCCAACGCAAACTGAGTTTTGTTAGCTTGGTTAGGTTTTGAACAAGCTTGCTAAAAGAAGACGAGTCTAGTTTCAGGTAAGAGTTCCCAGAGAGATCAAGTGAAACCAACTCAGTGAGCTGCTCAAAATCATAGGGGACCGGACCTGTAAGATTGTTGAATCCGAGATCCAAGCTCTGGAGGTGCTTAAGTTTTCCTATAGAGAATGGGATGTGACCACTCAACTGGTTATATGAAATGTCCAACACAGTGAGTTGTGTGAGGTTGCCAAGCCGTGGTAGATTTGAGCTGGCAAAATTGCATTGACTAAGATACAGTTGTTTCACCGACTTCAAACTATTAACCGGATCAAGTTCTAAATGTATTGAAATCCCAGTCTTTGATAGATCCAAATATGAAAGAGCATTACTCACATTGAATGGTGGAAAAGAGCCAGCAAGGTCTATGTTCCCCGATAAATCAAGCAGCTGCAGGTTTGATAGCCCAGGAACTTCACTTGGGAATTCCCCTTGCAATCCACAATCAAAGAGTTGCAGTGATGACAGAGGAGAAGAAAGATTCATCAAGAAACTGGGTGCAACCAACGACATGTCTACCTCTCCCAAATGGAGTTCTCTTAGCTTGGTTAGATTCTGAACAAGCTTGTTAAAAGGAATTGGTTCTAGTGTCAGCTCGCTATTAAGAGAGAGATCAAGTGAAACCAATTTGGACAGCTGAGAGATCTGTGATGGAACCAGGCCAGTAAAACCCGAATAATTCAGGTTAAGATGTGTCAAATTGGAAAAGTGGCCGAACCGAGATGAGATATGGGAGAGATTGAAGTCATTGTAAGAGAGGTCGAGCTTTCGAAGATGATGAAGGGAGAAGAGGGTGCTGTTGGCATGGAGGGTGCCATAAATCATGCTGCATGCAAGGTCAAGCCCAATGACATTCCCACTCTCAGTGTCACAAGTCACCCCATCCCACAAGCAGCAATCTGTGCCCTCTTTCCATGACTCTGTCTTGGGATTTTCACAATACTCAAAAGAAGCAGAAGGATCGATGAAAATAGATTGTTTGAACTGGAGCAAATAATTACTTTGGTCACGGGCACACAACTGAGTTGAAGAGGAGATGTTCGAAGACAAGGATGACGAAATTGTTGGATTAAAATGCAAGAGAAACAGAATTAAAGGCACAGATTGAGCGAACCATAGAAAACATCCCATTTTCTCTTTCAGGATTCAAAACAGTATTCGGGAGAGATGGGAATCAAGATTGGGATTCGTCCTATTTGTAGACATCTTGATTGTGCAGTTCAGATTTTTTCAATAATTATAAAATCACTAAATACAAACAGAAGGTTTCCTGCCAACTTTTCTTTTTCGGCCCATTGTTCTGCAATACCAGTTTCCTGGCAACTTGTTCTTGCCACTTGCAAGACAATGAAAAAAAGCAAGGATACCACGACTAAATACTCCCGTGCTTATTACTGAGGCGGCGCTGCTAAATTTTTTAATGGCATTTAAAGAAATATTTGCAGGAAGACAAAATAGTGGTCACCGTTTTAAGATGAGCAGAGGTGTTTTCCTAAAGTATAGTTAATTACCAATGAAATTTCTTCAAAGCTTCCTTTCGCCAACCGGGAGTCTTCTCACAAAAAATATCAAGTTCCATCGAATTTCCCTTCTTCTTTTAGGTTTTCTTTATTTTATTTTCTGAAATTATAAAATTAATTTCTCCTGGAAACAAGTTGTTAAAATAAATATTAAAGAAAATACAAGAATAAAGTCTTATTGAAACCAGTAAGCTTAAGTAACTAGACAGGACACAGGTCAATCGACAGGCCAGTGTACGTAGCTCCTCATCCTTGACCTGAAAATCCAGCCAGCAACCAACGTGGTCCAATTCTATCTTGTAGGTATTAAAGTCCTGGCATTGCTCTTTGGGACCTTTTTTTTAATTATTGAAATAATACAACTTGGTCAATTTGGAGAGATCTCTGACATTGGACACTCGTCTTGTCGGGTTTTTTCTTGTGTCGTTCTTTGGGCACTCGTTGGATCCCTCCTGGCTTCCATGCGTCGACGACCCCAATCATCAATCTACATGTTATTTTATCCATAATCCTAATTTTTATCATCCAACCTACTGCACCAGCAATTCAGCCAAGAGAGATTCATTTGGCGTCATTGTCTTCCTTCCCTTTAAAATCTCGCGTTCAAATCCTTGTTAAAATTACATGAAAAGGTTCGAAAACCGGTATCTTTTGAAGAAATATATAGAAAACACATGTATCAGTGGAGCTTCCTGTTGCCTCGAGGCTCCATCAAGAATGGTTATTGTTGTCTTTGCTTATTATTTAAACCAAGTGTCGGTGTGGCTAGGACTCTACTTGAAAGCTTTCCATGTTTAATCAGGTTTTAGGACTTGGGGCCTGTTTGGGAGAGCTGTTGTGGTAGTTTTTCAAAGTATTTTTTGTGCTGAAATATATCAAAATGATGTTTTTTTATTTTTTAAAAATTATTTTTGATATCAGCACATCAAAATGATCTAGAAACACCAAAACATATTTAATTAAAATAAAAAATAAAAAATTTTTTTTATTAAAAAACTGTGGCGCGGCGGGTGAAACGTCGCGCCAAACAGCTTCTTAGTCTTTTAATAAGTTAAGAGACGAGACGATCTCTCTCTCTCTCTTTCTCTATCTATCTATCTAGATATCTATCTAGATATATATAGTAATTTTAGAAATGAAATTTATTAATTAGCTCATCGTTTTCTTTGGTTATAAGTCAGGGATCGTATTATTAAAACCAATTGGAGAAAAAAATAGAGGAACAAGCTGTTAAGAAATTATACACTCATGATTTTGAGGAATAGTAAACTGGGTAATTCATTCATTTGGAAATGACTTTGTATATAAGCTTTTTACATAGAGGAAGAAAACAAAAACAGTTAAAGTAGAAAAACAAAACTTTCCTGATATTATGGTGAGGTACTGCCATCTTGTTATAATAACTTTACAGCTCACTTTACAAGGACTAATATTAAAACTGAATATTAAAACTTTACCCCAATTCCTCAACATACCCTTTCTTAAACTGAATTGCAATAATGTAGTCAGTTTAGTCTATCTTTGAGCACACACCAAGTCTATCTCGCAGCTTTAAGAATGCTTCCAATTTGAGTGGCTTGGTTATAATATCAGCAAGTTGTTCTTGTGTGTGACAGTGAACTAATTCAATAATCCTTTCATTTGTTAGATCACGTAAGAAATGGAATTTTACATCTATATGCTTACTCCTCCCATGCATGACTGGATTTTTTGAAAGCTTTATGGCTGAACTATTATCACAGTAGATGGTTGTACTCTTGCTTTGAGTGCATTCCAATTTCTCAAGGATCCTCCTTAGCCAAATTCCTTGGCATGCACTGAACGAAGATGCAATGAACTCAGCTTCTGTGGTAGACAAGCTCACAACTGGTTGTTTTTTTGAAGACCATGAGACTACACCAGTTCCAAACATGAAGATGAAACCAGAAGTGCTTTTTCTATCATCAATGTCTCCTGCATAGTCAGTGTCAGCAAAGCCTATCAATGTGCTTTCCTTTCCCTTCTTATAAGCAATTCCTAACTCAATCGTGCCCTTCAAATACCTTAGAATTCTTTTTGCAGCCTGCAAGTGTATTTCAGTAGGCCTCTCCATATACCTACTAATCAAGCAAATAGAATACATTAAATCTGGTCTTGTAGCTGTTAGATACATGAGGCTCCCTATCATTTGTCTGAATGTTGTTGTGTTTACGGCAGTTCCTCTTTCATCCCTTGACAGTCTGTTTCCTGGAACAATTGGATTGTTCACTGAATTGCTATTCAACATCCCAAATCTCTCTAGTATCTCATGTGCATACTTTTTCTGAGTGATAAATATTCCATGTTGGTCTTGTATGACTTCTACACCAAGGAAATACTTCATTCTGCCAAGGTCAGATATAGTAAATTCCTTCTTTATTGACTCCTTAAACCTTACAAACATACCCTCATTGTTTCCAGTAAAAATTAAATCATCTACATAAAGACTTACAATAAGAATGTTACTTCCACCTTCAGTCTTTATGAACAATGTGTATTCACAGTAGCACTTCTCAAAACCTTCTTTATGAAATACCCTTCAATCTTGCTATACCAAGCTCTGGGAGCTTGTTTGAGCCCATACAATGCCCTTTTGAGTTTGTAGACCTTGTGTTCTTCTCTTTTTTCCACAAAACCTTGTGGTTGATCAACAAACACATCTTCCTTTAATTCTCCATGCAGGAATGTACTTTTTACGTCTAATTGAAACACATACCAATTCTTTTGTGCTGCAAGAGCAAGAACTATCCTAATAGTATCCCACCGGGCCACCGGAGCAAATACTTCATTATAATCAATACCCTACTACTGTGAGTAACCCTTTGCTACTAGACGAGCTTTGAATTTATCCACTTCACCCTTCTCGTTGAGCTTGGTTTTGTACACCCATTTAACTCCTATTTTCTTTGCCCCTTCTAGTAGTGTTGTAAGCTCCCAAGTTGCATTCTCTGTGATGGCTTTAATTTCTAGTCTCATGGCTTCTTTCCAATTTGGACTCTTGACAGCTTCTTCAAATGAAACAGGGTCTTCAACAGCAGTAAACATTATCAAATTCTCCTCTTCTTCTAGTAAGTTCTCCCCTGACACATAATCCTGCATCCAAGAAAGCTCTTTTCTGTCCCTTCCTCGGATTGGTTCAAAGGGACCTCCTACTCTTTGAGCTCCAGTACATGCATATTTTGCCCCTTCTTCATCTTTTGTTCTTTGATCTCCAGTGTCCACATGTTCTGTCCCTTTTACTTCGTCATTCACACCTTCCTCAAGATGATCTTGGTTCTTGTCAGCTATGACACTAACTTCCTCATCACCCCATTCTAAGACATCAGTTCCTAGCTTAGCATTATTCTCCCCCCAATCCCATTTCTCATCTTCAACAAATATCACATCTCTACTAACTATCATTTTCTTTGAAATTGGATTATATAGCCTATAGGCTTTGGACTCCTCACTCACACCCAATAAAATACATCTCTCACTCTTATCATCCAGTTTTGATCTTCTCTTATCTGAGATATGGACATGAGCCACACAACCAAACACCCTAAAATAATGCACCGAGGGTTTATTACCACTCCAAGCTTCTTCAGGAGTTACTTCTTTTAATGTTGTAGTTGGATATCAATTCAAAACATGTGTTGCCCAATTAACTGCTTCAGGTCAGACTTCCTTAGGAATTTGTTTTTCTGACAACATGCTACGCACCATGTTCATAATCGTGCGATTCTTCCTCTCAGCCACCCCATTTTGTTGGGGCATATAAGAGGTAGTGAGCTGCCTAGTTATGCCATTTGTACTGCAAAAATGATTAAATTCCACTGAGGTGAATTCCTCACCTCTATCAGTATGCAAACAACAAATAGGACTACTAGCCTCCTTTTCAACAAATGTTTTGAATTTTTTAAACACATCAAATGCCTCAGATTTTTCTGACAGGAAATAAACCCAAGTTTTCCTACTATAATCATCAATGAAATTGATTAAGTATCTTTTATGGTTGTGTGATTCTGGTTTGATAGGCCCACAGATATCAGCATGAACCAACTGGAGTTGTTTAGAGGCTCTCCATAGACTTTTTTTTGGTATTACTTCTCGATGTTGCTTCCCCACCATGCAGTCAGAGCACACCTGTGATGAAGCTTGAAGCATTAGTAGTCCATTCACCATCTTCTTGTAGAACTGAGTTCTCAACCCCTTCATACTGAGATGTCCAAATCGACAGTGCCATAGGTGTGAATTGTTGTTGGTTACAATTTGAAAGCATGCTGTGTGTTGAGGCATTACTAAAGCCGAAACAACAAACATCCTATTTGTTGACATCTTGGATTGCATAATTACTCTTTTTGCAGGATGATAAATATTGCACATCCCATCTTGAATCAAAATGGTGAGACCTTTTTCAAGTAACTGGCCAATACTCAGCAAGTTATTTTTCAATTTGGGTGCAAAATACACCTCAGTGATTACCTGAGTCATTCCACCAACTTAGAGTCTGATATTGCCCTTCTCCATTACCATCATCTTTGAATTATCTCCAAGTTTCACTGACTGTCTGAAATTTCCATCAAAATTTGAGAAAAAATCTCTGTTGCAGCATATATGGTTGCTGCATCCTGAGTCCAAGAACCACACACTCTCACTTTTCGTTGATTTGTCCATCTTATTATAGGACATCAAAAGCATTTCATTATCTTCAGCAAATTCAATGTAATTTGCAATATTCCTCACTTGAAGACACTCAAATTGGAAGTGACCCAATTTGTGACAGTTAAAGCACTCCACAAGAGCTTTATTGAGGGGCTGCCTATTCCAGCTGCGACCCCTCCCTCTAAAGGTTCCTCATGTTCTTCCTCTCCCCTCTGTTCTGTATACATTCCTTGCCCTGGCCTTCTCTGTATTCGTGATATTCAATATATGTTCTTCCTCTTTCTGTCCAAGCATTCTTTGCTCGTGAACTAACAAGCTGCTTTGGAGCTCATCAACAGACATAATGGAAACATCATTGGATTCTTCAATTGAGCAGACAACATAATTGAATTTGAGTGTCATTGATCTTAGAATTTTTTCAATAATCACACTTTGCTATAATTTCTCCCCATGTGACCTCATTTTGTTTGCTATAATCAGTGTTTTGGCAAAATAATCATTCACCTTTTCACCCTCTCTCATACCAAGCAGCTCAAATTCCCTTCTCAGAGCCTGTAGTTGAGCACGTTTCACCTTTGTAGTGCCTTGATGCTTCAGCCTCATCGAATCCCAGATACCCTTTGCAGTTTCCTTATCGAGAATGGTCTCAATGATGTTTCTATTTATAGCTTGGAAGAGATAGTTCTTGACTTTTAAATCCTTGAGTTTCAGGTCTGCAATCACCTTGCACTGCGCTTTTGTTGCTTCTACTGTTGCTGTGGGTAGTTCTTTCTCTACCAGATCCCAATACTCCTTAGACCTAAGAAAGTTTTCCATGAGCATAGCCCAATGGTCGTAATGACCATCAAACCTTGGAATCGCTGGTTGAACAAAACTATTGCTCTCTGTGATCATGGTGTTTCACTCTCTCTCTATTTAACCCAGTATTTGTTTCACTCTCTGTTGATGATATTTCACTCTTTTCCTCACAATTTAACCTAGTATTTCCCACACCCAAAAACAACCGGCTCTGATACCAATTGTTAAGAAATTAAACACTCACGATTTTGAGGAATAGTAAACTGGGTAATTCATTCATTTGGCAATGGCTTTGTATACAAGCCTTTTACATAGAGGAAGAAAACAAAAACACTTAAAGTAAAAAAACAAAACTTTCTTGATACTATGATGAGGTACTGCCATCTTGTTATAACAACTTGACAGCTCACCTTACAAGGACTAATATTAAAACTGAATATTAAAACTTTACCCCAATTCCTCAACACAAGCTGCTATGACAAGAGCCGTCAGAACAAAATCTTTAGCTAGACTAAGCTCTTTATTTATTATTATTATGCATAAACTTCAATAAAAAACAAACAATTTCTTGAAATTAAAACCTGATCATGGTGCAAACTGTTGCCACCATGTACTGAGAAGTTCATTTATTTTTTCTTTCATCAATATATATTTCTCGTATCAAAATAACATATATATAGCTGTTCGCTGTCACTTTTAAGCACGTGTACAGCTTTGCCTGCCTTCATCCTTCAATTTCAACCGCAATCATCAGATTGGCGAGGAGAATTATCACATTTTTTTTTTGGTTTTCTTTGTCCTGGCTGTGATTTAGGGTTGCAACTTGTTTTGCTTCCGCCGCATGGGGGTGCTGAACTAGCAGGGCCGTGTCCGAACGGGTATGGATCTGCAACATTTAAACATGTCTTTAAGTGGCATGTAAGAAAATAATATATAGTTTCATGGTGAAAATATCGTTCGACAGTAAATAAATGAATGAGCTGTGATAAGTGATAACAAGCAACATCTTAATTTATAGAATCGATGAAGTCATAGTCCTAAATATTTATTTAAATTATATAACAATTTGATAACAAACATTCCTTCCTTGATTTGCATGCAAGATTATACACATATGAACTGCCTAATTATCTTAAATTAAATAAAAGCAGATAGAAATGGGTTTTTCACCTTTCCCGGCCAGTGCTCGTCGAGCAGTACAAGTGGCGGAGGGAGAGAAGACGATGGATGCTAAGAGAATGCAGACGATGATAAGAGAGGCTTTCATGGTGGAAATATTTGTGTTTTTCATGGTCATCATCGCCTCTTATTTATAGCCACCATGCATGCATCCTACAATCAGCAGCCATGGAAGAGAACTTGCCTTGAAAGTTCACATGTGGACAAGATATCACAGCTGTGAAGAGTACAAGGGCGATTATAATATTAACAAGTTGTTCGAGAAATATATGTAAAATATACTCAGCGAAGAAGAATAAAGCCCAAGACTAGATGGTTGACTATGCATGCCCGTCTTTCATCAAGAAGGTGATTTTTCTACACGTAAAGCATCTGTGCTATTTATTTATTTATTTATTATTATTACTACTACTAAATAGTTGGTTCTATATTCTAACGTCAATAATAATAATAAAAAAACATATTAATTGCAAGCTAGGGAGGAGTTTTCTCCTTAAATGGTGGGGAACTTTGCATTAATTAATCTTTTACTGTACGGAGGTTAAATGTCAGCCAATGTATCATCTCAACCATTCATCCAAATAGGTGTCAAATTTTACCACTACAATATGTGTCTGAGTTGTCAATTTTAGGGCTGCATCACGCGTGTATAATATCAATTAACTAGAAATGACCATACCTAGTATAGTAAAGAATAAGAGGAGTATTTTTGTGTATGTTTTGTCAAATTTGATGAGGGATAAATGCATTTAATGCACCTGTAATGTTGGTATCAAAGTAAGATTTTAGACGAGATTTTAGAAAAGAAAATGAATAGTGACCACTCAAAGTTTAATTTGGTCATTTCTCTTATATTTGTTCTGATTTGATCCCTAGTCAAATTTCAATTGAACTCCTAAATTTACCCGTCTTTTCACTTTGGTCTTTGGTCTCGGATTTCTTTTCACTCTTAATTAACCTCAAAATTTTGATTTTCTTGCAATTTTACCTTTAATTTCAACCAATTGATTTGGTAAAAATTAAATTTGGTTCCGAAAATTCCAATCTTCTAAGTTTATCCTGAATTGGGCTCTCAAAGTTAATGTTTCACCAATTAAGCTTGTATTAAAATTACTTTAACAATTTAAAGTATAATTAAATCATTGCACTTAATTAAATCCTCCAATTGGATCCTAAATTAATTTCTAAACATAGTTAAACTTTAATTTGACTCATGATTAAATCAAACTGACATACTAAAATATAATATGTCTTTCAAATTAATTTCTATGCAGATTTATCCGATAATAATTTATTTTAATCTTGAATCTGTATTTTTTTTTATTTTTAAGCACAATAGAGATATAATCAGGCTCTCAAGTCTACTCAAAATTTTCAATTTGATTTTTCACTGCATCAACTTTTCTTTTCTTATTTTATTTTTTTCTTTATGTTTTTTTTATCCCAATCAAATTTTCAGAATAACCCAGAAATAACCCATAAATAGATGAAATTCTCATTGAGATCCTTTGTTTTACCGCAGATGATTGTAAAGGCTACGGTTCGTTTGAAGATATACCATTTACTGAGGCCTGCTTTACGTTAATTCCCTTCTGTCTTTGCAGTTGCAAACTGCTAATGTAGCAAGGGATCTCGAGTTGTTTTTGTATATCTTACCTTGTTTCTGAGATGTTGGTTTTTCTATCATCGTGGTGGTAAACTATGTTTTATTTACTTGATATTCCTTTTAGTTAAAATAAATATTAAAGACAATACAAGAATAAAAAGTAAAGCTTCCCTTTTCTATTAATAAAAAGGGGAATTTTTTTGGCGAGAATTATTGTATTTGTTTCTAAAAAAGGGAAGTTTTGCAAACCAAACACTAACTAAAATAAGAAACCGATCACGATCAAAGTCTTATTGAAACCAGTCAACTTAAGTAACTAGAAATAACACAGGTCAATCGATAGGCCAGTGTACGTAGCTCCTCATCTTTGACTTGAGAATCCAGCCAGCAACCAGCGTGGTCCAATTCTATCTTGTTTTGAAGTCCTGGCATTGCTCTTTTGTACCTTTTTTATTATTATTATGGAAATAATACAAGTTGGTCAATTTGGAGAGATCTGTGCTCGCTGGATCCCTACTGGCTTCCCTGTGTCGACGACCCCAATTCAATTTTGTAATAATTATATGTAAAATTGACTCCATTTTGTATTGTGGTTTTCTCCTGAGATGTCAATCATAGCTTTATCCTTTTTTCTTTATTTTATCATAAAGAAATAATTACATTTTCTGTATCAATCTCCACCTAAACTTGAAATTATCTTCCCTTTTCATTAAAATGGCTTTTCTTGCAAAAAATAAGAATTAATTTTGATTAAGAGTTGTGATTTTAGTTTTAATATGGGCCTCAAAACTAATTATTTTTAAAAACTATTTCTTAAATTAGAAATCCATAGGAAATAAATAAAAAACTATAACACTAACTTTCTCATTGGCAAGTACAAATACTCTTAAAGTATAAATTAAATTCCAGTTCAAATTACAATTAAAAAAAAATAAAAGTATTTCCAATGGACCAATTGCTAGTATTATTGCCTCTTATTTATAGCCACCATGCATGCATCCTACAATCAGCAGCCATGGAAGGGAACTTGCCTTGAAAGTTCACATGTGGACAAGATATCACAGCTGTGAAGAGTACAAGGGCGATTATAATATTAACAAGTTGTTCGAGAAATATATGTAAAATATACTCAGCGAAGAAGAATAAAGCCCAAGACTAGATGGTTGACTATGCATGCCCGTCTTTCATCAAGAAGGTGATTTCTACATGTAAAGCATCTGTGCTATTTATTATTATTATTATTATTATTATTATTATTACTAAATAGTTAGTAATTATTATTATTATTACTAAATTAGGGCAGTTTGAAATCTTAATTCTCGAAATAGGGTTCTCTTAATAAGTCTGTGTTTTCCACGCAAACAAAAAACTAACGTGACATTAAATCTTACTTGCTTGACCAAGTTTCTAGATCAAAGCCCGAACAAACCAAACCACGAGCGAGCCCGTGGTTTCGGCGGAGACAGCCGAGAGTCTAACTTTTAAAGCTGGCCTTAAAAAATTCGACTACATTTGTTGTCACTACACTGTAAGTCCTCCGTTTGTGCTTTCGTCATTAGCAGGTGCAACTTGCATATCTCTTTATCTTTTTTTCTTCCTTCCAAAAAAAGATAGATCACATATATAAATGAATTTTGCTTTTGGTTCATGAAATTCAGATCTTCATATATTTGATTTATTGGAAAAATCCGCAGTACCTTTACAAAGTATTCCAGTTTTTCATTGTATTTTAAAAACATTTTAAAAAAAATTGAATTATTTTTACTTTTTGCTTTTTTTTTTTTTTGGTGTTTTCATGTCATTTTCATGTGTAGATGTAAAAAATAATTTTTCAAAAATATAAAAATATCATTTGATGTATTTTTTTAATGAAAAATATTTTTAAAAATAATTTTAATCATACTCTTGGACAGCATGGTATTTGCGTTGTCGATGTTAGTCTCCAATTCAAATAAATTGTAATCTTGTCTATACGGAGATTAAATTTCAGTCATTTGTACCATCTCAATTATTGATTCAAAATAGTTATTATGAGCTGTCAAATTTCACAACTATAACAAGTTATCTGAATTGTCAACTTTAAGGATGTACCACCACAGGTGTGGTGTCAATTAATCAGAAATGACTATACCCCAGTATAGTAAAGAATCAGATGAGCATTTTCGTGAATGTTTTGTCAAATTTAATGAAGGATAAATGCATTCAATGTGCATGCAAAGTTGATATCAATACAGGATTTTCGACCGGATTTTAGGGAAGAAAATGAATAGTGAACGCTCAATGTTCAATTTAGTCTTTTATCTTATGTTTGTTCTGATTTTATCCTTAGTCAAATTTTAATAGAGCCCCTAAATTTACTCGTCTTTTCACTATGATCCTTGGTCTCAGATTTCTTCAATTTTGCTCTTAATTGATCCAAAAACTTTGATTTTCTTGTAATTTTACCCTTAATTTCAACATGCTGACTTGGTAAAAATTAAATATGATATCTGAAAATTCTAATCTTCTAAGTTTAACCCAAATTAGGCTCTTAAAGTTAATGTTTCACCAATTAAGCCCGTACTAAAATTACCTTGACCAATTTAAAACATAATCAAGTCATTGCACTTAATTAAATCCTTCAATTGAACTCTAAATTAATTGTTAAATATAATTAAATTTTATTTTGGCTCATGGTTAAATCAAACTGGTGTACTAAAAATACAATATGTTTTTCAAATTAATTTCTATGCAGATTTTTAGGCACAGTAGAGATACGATCAAGCTCTCAAATCCGCCTAAAATTTCCAACTTGATTTTTCCACCCTGTCAACCTTTCTTATTTTATTTTTATTTTTTTTATTTTTTTTATCTCTATCATATTTTGATAATAACCCAGAAATATATTAGCACAGTATACATGAAATACTCATTGAGATCCTTTGATTTACTGCAGATGATTGTAAAAGCTACGGTTCTTTTGAAGATGACGTGTTGGCTTTAGATTCTTTTTTGTATGTCCTGTGGTGGCGTGTTCTTGTTAAGCACATATCATTTACTGATGCCTGCCCTTCGTTAATTCCCTTCTGTCTTTGCAGTTGCAAACTGCTAATGTAGCAAGGGAACTCGAGTTGTTTTAACTCGGAGAAAGATCAGGGGGCTTGTTTTTGTATATCTTATCTCGTTTCTGAGATGTTGGTTTTCCAATCATCTCGTGGTAAGCTATGTTTTTATTTAATTGATATTCTTTTTATTCAAAGTATATTTTTAATTGATAATCTGGATTATTTTTAAATTACATCCAATTAATTATCACACGATTAAGAGAACATTTAATGGCATTTAAAAAAATATTTACGAATGAAATTTCTTCAAAGCTTCCTCTCGCCAACCGAGATTCTTCTCACAAAAAAAATCGGGTTCCATCAAATTTCCCTTCTTCTTTTAGGTTTTCTTTATTTTATTTTTTGAAATTATAAAATTAATTTCTCCTGGAAACAAGTTGTTAAAATAAATATTAAAGAAAATACAAGAATAAAAAATAAAGCTTCCCTTTTCTATTAATAAAAAAGGGAACTTTTTGCCGAAAATTATTATAATTGTTTTTTAAAAAAGGAAAGTTTTGCAAACCGAACACTAACTAAAACAAGAAACCGATGATGATCAAAGTCTTATTGAAACCAGTCAGCTTAAGTAACTAGAAAGAAGCAAGTTGGTCAATCAATAGGCCGGTGTCCGTAGCTCCTCATCTTTGACTTGAAAAACCGGGCCCCACCAGCCAGCAACCACCGGTCAGATTCTATCTTGTATTAAAGTCCTGGCATTGCTCTTTGATACCTTATTATTATTATTATTATTGAAATAATACAAGTTGGTCAATTTGGAGAGATCTGTGATAATGGACACTCGTGCTGTCGCGTTTTTTCTTCTGTCATTCTTTGGACACTCGTTGGATCCTTCCTGGCTTCCAGGCGTCGACGACTCCAAGTCAATTTTGTAATAATTATATATAAAATTAACTCGAGGCTCCATCAAGAGTGATTACTGCTGTCCTTGCCAGTTATTTAAACCTTTAAACCAAGTGTCGGTGTGGCTGGGACTTTACTTGAAAGCTTTCCATGTTTAATCAGGTTTTAGGACTTAGTCTTTTAATTAGTTAAAAGACTCTCTCTCTCTCTCTCTCTCTCTATATATATATATATATATAGAACAGAGCTTAGGCTACCAAGAGTGTTTTTGTAAGTGTGACTGTAAGAGAAACCAGAACAAGGGGCCGTGTGTGAGAGCCGTCAGAGCAAAATCTTTGAAATCTTTGTATTTATGGGTTTATGACGAGGCAGTATTAAAGGCCAGCTTTTTATTTGCTGATATAAAGTTAATCCCGAAACTCCAGACAAAAACTAAAATTATCCAGTTCATAATATTTTATCAGTCCTATATATGGGAGCATAATAGAAGAGTAGATAGCTAGACTCATTAATTAAGCTCTTTATTTATTATTTTTATTATGCATAAACTTCAATAAAAACCACACAATTTCTTGAAATTAAAACCTGGTCATGGCGCAAACCATGTACTGAGAGGTTTACATCAATATATATTTCTCGTATCAAAATAACATATACATATATATATATATATATAGCTGTTAGCTGTCACTTTTAAGCACGTGTACAGCTTTGCTTGCCTTCAACCTTCAATTTCAACCGCAATCATCAGATTGGCGAGGAGAATTATCACATTTTTTTTTTGGTTTTCTTTGTCCTGGCTGTGATTTAGGGTTGCAACTTGTTTTGCTTCCGCCGCATGGGGGTGCTGAACTAGCAGGGCCGTGTCCGAACGGGTATGGATCTGCAACATTTAAACATGTCTTTAAGTGGCATGTAAGAAAATAATATATAGTTTCATGGTGAAAATATCGTTCGACAGTAAATAAATGAATGAGCTGTGATAAGTGATAACAAGCAACATCTTAATTTATAGAATCGATGAAGTCATAGTCCTAAATATTTATTTAAATTATATAACAATTTGATAACAAACATTCCTTCCTTGATTTGCATGCAAGATTATACACATATGAACTGCTTAATCATCTTAAATTAAATAAAAGCAGATAGAAATGGGTTTTTCACCTTTCCCGGCCAGTGCTCGTCGAGCAGTACAAGTGGCGGAGGGAGAGAAGACGATGGATGCTAAGAGAATGCAGACGATGATAAGAGAGGCTTTCATGGTGGAAATATTTGTGTTTTTCATGGTCATCATCGCCTCTTATTTATAGCCACCATGATGGAAGGGAACTTGCCTTGAAAGTTCACATGCGGACAAGACGACAAAATTTGTATTATTGAACAACATCACAACTTTGAAAAGTATAACGGCGTTTATAATATTAACAAGTTGTCTGTAAAATATTCTGCGAAGAATAAACCCGAAGACTAGATGGTTGACTGTGCATGCCCGTTTTTCATCAAGAAGGTGATTTCTACAGCAAAACATATAAAGCATGTGTGCTATTTATTATCATTACTATTACTATTTCTTAAAATAAGGTTGTTTTTTCCACACAAACAAAAAAACTAACGTGCCATTAAATACCTTGTTATGTTTTAGATGAAGTATTTTTTATTTTTTTTCTTTTTATTTCAAATTAAATATTTTTTGTTTTTTAAATTATTTCAAAAAATAATTTTTCAAAAATAATAAAATAATTTTAATACATTTCTAAATAAAAATAATTTTAATTACACTGTAAAACAGGTTCGTGTTACAAAACAAGTGCTTGACTAAGTTTCTACATCTAAGCCCATGGTTTCTGCGGAGACAGCCAGGAGTCTTCAACTTCTAAAGTTGGCCTTCAAAAATTAGACTACATTTGTTGTCCTGCAGTGAAGTCCTGCGTTTGTGCTGTCGTCATTAGCTGTCGCTAGTCTTGAACCTCATTCTCTTTTTCTTTTTATTTCCTTCCAAAAATAGATAGATCACATGTATAAATGAATTTTGCTTTTATTTCGTGAAATTCAGATCTTCATATATTTGATTTATTGGAAAAATCCGCAGTAACTTTACAAAGTATCCCTGCTTGACATTGCCATTCAAAAATATTTTCTTAAAAGAATATATATTTTTTATTTTTTACTTTAAATTAAATTTTTTTGATATTTTCATATTATTTTCATGTGTTTACGTAAAAAAAATATTTTTTAAAAATAAAATATTATTTTAATATATTATTTTAATGAAAAACACTTCAACAAATAATCTTAACTATACTTCCATACCATATATATATGCGTTATTGATATTAGTCACCAGTTCCATAAATTGATATATTTGCGTTATTGATGCTGGTCACCAGTTACATAAATTGTATATTTTATTTTCATTACAACCATAATGTTTTTGGAGTGTAAATAATGTAATTTTTATTTTGACCCGAGAGATATGTGAACAATATACAAATGCCAACTCATTTTTTTTATTTATTTACATTTACTTAAATTAATTTTTGTTTACATCAAAATCATCATAAAAATTTAAAAAATATTTATTTGATAACTTTATTCATTTATCTTACATAGAATTTGCAGCTGCGGGGATTCTGATTTAAAAACACTATTTTTTTAATTTAAAATAAAAAATAAAAATATTTTTTTTAATTATCTTAAAAAACATTTTTAAAATAATGATAAACACACATACAGTACTTTTTTATCTTCAAGGGAGAACTATGTTTTCCCACGTAATTGATATCAATTAACATTAACTGAGGTTAATAAAAAATTATTAACCAGTACGCGTAAGCTGGCCCGAACATCCTGGTTATATATAAAAAAAAATTGCTAACCGACAACTCGCAAAGTGCAAATGAAAGACAAGTCATTTAAAACTGTGGTCCCTCGCATTGTATAACCGACATGTCATTGTAGAAATCTGTGAGGGGGCTAAAAGGGCCTAAAGCCCAAGAAAAACAAGAAGCGTGTATCGCATGCGGCCTCTTTCATTTTTGATAAGCTGCTCCGAAATAAATAAAACTAGGAGCTCGATTGAAATATACATTTTGGTTGCCCAGATCCTCCTTTTCTCTCTCCTGATTTCAACATTCAAATCATATGTTTTTTCTTAAAATAAAAATACTAAAAATCCATTAAAAATTCAAAGCATTTTTCAAAAAAATAAAAAAAATTATTTTATTTTTATTTTTTTGATATTTTAGATCATTTTCATGTGTTAATATTAATAATATTTTTTAAAAAATATTATTTTAATATATTTAAAAAATATTATTTTAATATATTTTTAAATAAAAAATAACTTTAATAACACTATCAAAGCTGAATCTATTCTGAACTGATTTTTTATAATAAAAAGAGATTGATTGCTTGATGGGATTTAATTAAAAATTTAAGTTTATTTATGATTTAGATTACTCGATCAAACTGTATAAAAATCTCATTACTTTTTTCCGAAAATAAAATAAAAAATATTAAAAAAACAAAATTGAAGGTATTGAGTCTATTGACATGGCAGGTGCCTACGGGGGCATGGTTATTAAAAAAAAGTGTGTTAAAAGGTACGCCAATAACATAATATCTCCTCACAGGATAAACTCAGCTCTCATAAATCTTAACTGCCACTTCTCTTTATCTTCAACTGAAACCCACAAACAGAGCTCCAAATTTTCCATCAATGGGAATTCTTAACCCCACAAAACCCCCTTGCTCATCTCTATTCAACCCCCATTTTCTCAAACCCACTCTTCTCCTTAACTCCAAAATTGTTAGACTCAAACCACAAATTCACACTCTTTACACCACCACCAACAACAACAGAAGTAGACTTTCTGTAACCATTATAACCTGTGGCAAGCTCAAAACATCTAAAGAAATCAAGAACAAGGACAGGAAAGCGTCAGGGAAGATTATTCTATCGAATTCAGCTCCACCTGTTGTGTCAGAGGAGAGTGGTGGTGGTGATGGTGGCAGTGCAGAGAAAGCTCCAGTGAAGACAGGAACTGGAGCATTGGGGTTCTTGAAGAGGTTGCCTAGAAAGGTTTTGGCTGTTTTGTCCAATTTGCCTTTGGCTATTGGAGAGATGTTTGCTATTGCTGTGCTAATGGCTCTAGGTATGTTAAAACCTCTGTTGGTGTTTAGTTAAGTGTTAGTGTCAGAAATGAAAATTAAGTGCTAGAATTAGAGCTAATGTAACCCCTTCAGTATCTTTGGCTGTCTTGAATTCGTTCATCATGTGTTTGCAATGTTTATGCAGGTACTCTTATTGATCAAGGGGAGGCTCCGGAATTCTATTTCCAAAAGTTTCCAGAAGAGAATCCTTTCTTAGGATTCTTCACTTGGAAGTGGGTTCTCACCCTCGGGTTCGATCATATGTATTCATCCCCTGTTTTCCTGGGAATGTTGTCTCTCTTAGGAGTATCTCTTATGGCCTGCACTTACACCACACAGATCCCCCTGGCTAAGGTTGCGAGAAGGTTTGATTTTTGGCATCTTCTTCTATTAAACCAGGAAAGAGGAAGTTTCCTGTTAACACAGCTTTGTTGTTAAATGCAGGTGGAATTACCTACATTCTGCTGATGCAATTCGTAAACAGGAATTTTCTGACAATTTGCCCAGGGCATCGGTTCAAGATTTGGGTGTTATTCTGATGGGAGCTGGATACGAGGTCATGGAGCAGTTTCAACTGTGTTGCATTTGTGAAATCTCTTTTATTTTCTTAAACTATGTGTATTGCTTATAAGCTTTAACCATTGGCCTGCATGATTGAGAGTCATTTGTCTGGATGTTTGTTCTTCTCGCTTTAGTCGCATTTTTCGCATCACTGATTTTGACTTTTTTTCATGATTTACAGTTGCCCAGTGCAAGAAACACACATTCGAGATTATGTGCAAAAGTATAACGAGTTACTTAATAAGCTCACTTCAAGCTATAAAGCATGAATACACTCATTTCAGTTTCTGCTTGCAACAAATTGAACAGTTATATTGCCTGCAGATAGTTTATCATGAGTTGCAAACAATTGCAACCTTCATGTTACATTACTAATAGCTCCTTAAAAACTAGTACCTGATATATATGTTTTTGTACTCACTATCCACAGTTTAATTGATGCAGGTATTCTTGAAAGGACCCTCTCTATATGCATTTAAGGGGCTGGCTGGTCGGTTTTCCCCTATTGGGGTACATTTAGCTATGCTGCTGATAATGGCAGGAGCAACTCTTAGCGCCACTGGGAGCTTCAGAGGCTCGGTCACAGTTCCACAAGGACTGAATTTTGTTGTAGGAGATGTACTGGGACCAAGTGGGTTTCTCTCAACTCCCACTGAAGCTTTCAATACTGAAGTTCATGTCAACAGATTCTACATGGACTACTACGATGGTGGTGATGTGGGTGTTGATTTTCTTACACATCAGTGCTATATGCCTTTTCAGATTTGCTTGCTTGAATTTATAAGTGTTACATATTTTCTCTTATATGTTGTTTCTTGTAGATCAAACAATTTCACACTGACCTGTCACTGTTTGACCTTAATGGGAAGGAGGTTTTGAGGAAAACAATTAGTGTAAATGATCCCTTGCGATATGGTGGGATCACTGTGTACCAAACAGACTGGAGCATTTCCGCCTTGCAGATACGCAAGAATGATGAAGGGCCTTTCAATTTGGCCATGGCTCCATTAAAAATCAGTGGAGACAATAAACTCTATGGAACCTTCTTACCAGTAGGGGATGTTAACTCTCCTGATGTCAAGGGAATGTATGTATTTCTTTTTCTTATTTTCTTCTCTTTTTTTTGCTCCTACATACACAAGAATTTGGAGAATAAATACTGTTATTGTTCCCAGCATCTGTAACTAATATGCAGTTGTTAAGTCAAAGTTGCACCTTGCTGTGATTATGATAGTGTTCTGGGTTTTCCATATCTGGGAATTTTCACATAGTTACTTAAATTTGAAACAAGTCTCGTGGTCATCAAGATAAATGGATCAAACTCTTGAGCTTGTTTGCATGCTGCTGTTATACAAGATAAATGGATCAGATTCTTGAGCTTGTTTGCATGCTGCTTGTTATACAAGATATTGGTTGGCCGTTCCCCAAGGATTTTTTTTTTCCTGCTGAAATTAGTCGTGTTTTATGTTTGTGCATTGCCATTCAGCCCTTTTGATGTTTATTTTCAGATCAATGCTTGCTCGTGATCTACAATCCATCGTCCTTTATGATCAAGAAGGGAAATTTGTTGGAGTGCGAAGACCCAACTCTAAGCTTCCGATTGACATAGATGGCATGAAAATTATTATTGAAGATGCGATTGGAAGCAGCGGTCTTGAATTAAAGGTATAGACTCGAGTCTTGCCACAGCATGGATTTCTTTCAATTGCGTGATAGGTACATGGAACTAAATCTTCTCTTTGTACAGACTGATCCAGGCGTGCCCGTTGTGTATGCTGGATTTGGTGCTCTAATGCTCACAACTTGCTTGAGTTACTTATCTCATTCGCAGGTGAGAATTACGTTCACATGTAGAGTCTATCTTACTATATTTTCTGATGAGTTATACAGGTGGTTTCTTGAGATTATTTTTGCCTGAGAGAGAGAAGCAGAGGCTTCCGTTGTTTCTGCAATCATGTGTTTATCTGCTTTCGTTTCCTTTTCTTTTCGAAAACAAGTTGCTGTCTGAAATTGAAGTATTGAAACTATAGATGCTGACAAGAATTTTAGCAGTGCTTTCGGATGAAAACATACTTGCATGTTTCATCACGGACTTTGTTCTTACTGGTAACATTTATGTCATGATGGAAGTTAATTGCAACCTTCTGTGTTCATTTCGTTTCTTATTCTGGCAAATCGAAGATATGGGCTTTACAAGACGGAACAGCGGTGACTGTTGGAGGAAAGACTAATCGAGCGAAAGCTGAATTTCAAAATGAGATAAATCTATTGCTCGACAAGGTTCCAGAGATAGTTGAATCGTCTCTTTCAAAGCAATCTGATGTTGCAAGTGGCTAGTTTTTCGCAGCTTGAGATGAGATGAGCATTACATGTGCTTCTGAATTTTGAGGTCAAACCAAGATACCGGCCCTTGAAATCCAGGATACAATTTATCTGTAAGGCCGAGCTTGTTTCATGGAGTTTAGCGCTTTGCAGAGCCATAGATTGTTCTTGTAAATGTATAGCTACAGGCATTATAGACGACACGATAGCATGTGAGGCCTTAGAGATTGTGCTTGATTGCCCAGTCAGTCTATCGACCATTTCTTGTACCAACGAAAGATAAATTTAAACTCCAGGGGCATTTAATCGAAAGCAGGCAGCAATAATTTCTCATTCACTTGGATTATATTATTAGTTCTCATTTTTTGTACCAGCATTGTTTTATCAAGTATTTATCAACAAAATGAAAATAAACAAAATATGACTTATATTTTTGCCAGAAATTTCGTGGGGGGTCTTCTTATGAAAGAAGAATAATGTCATTTAAGTGACTCCACTCGGCATTGCTTTACTACTGCAGCCTCTATATTGATAATGTGAGCTTACCTCAAGTGCTCGGAAGTATATTTTAGAACCACTTGTTCATGATACATTGGTCTTGTGTTAATGGTACATTGATGCACAGTATCTGGCTGCCACTCTCTACTGCTGTATATACTACACGCATTAAACTTTATGCTACTTGTAAAGCTTCCTCACGTTTTATGTCGAACACCTTGATAAGGGCATCTTCGACAACCTGATAAAGGTTATGATTAACGATATATAACATTAGTTTTTTTACAGACATTCAACACCAGGTATATAATATTAGTAACATTTAGCACAGCTGGAAACTTAAAGATTCGAATCGTTTTCAGGAATGGCAATCCTATAATACCATTGTCTCAAAGTTCAGAAATTGCATGTCTAGGGCAGAAAATATTAGAGAAAGCAACAAATGGACAATGGATGATTGCAGTAAAATTACCTTGTCTGGTGTAGAGGCGCCTGATGTCACACCAATTGTAATGGGGCCTTGTGGAAGCCAGTTCTCTTTCTCAACCAACTCCCCATGCTAGCAAGTGATAAATAATGAGAAATCTATAATTGAAATCAGAACACTGATCAAAGGGAGCATGAACAATTTCACTTACATTCAACTTATAAGCTATTTTGTTACCCGGGCCTATCCTCTGTTCACTGTCAATCCAGTATGAAGGAATTCCACGGTCCTCAGCAATTTCTTGAAGGTGGGAGGTGTTACTTGAGTTCCACCCGCCAACAACTAACATAAGATCCAGCTTCTCCTCCACCAGTTTATACATTGCATCTTGTCGCTCCTGCAAATTAATCAGAAAAGGCTTGTATAAATATAGGATAAGAAAAAACATGAACCCAAAATATCAGCATAAAGAGTTTTTCTTTTATTTAATTCTTAACTTGGCTCCATACATGTATACAGTAGTTGCGGGACTACGAGACTTGAAATTCTAATATATGATATACATTCCTTGTCTCTATCCTCTTCTCCTTTGAAAAAGGCAAGTTCAAGGTTCAGAGTGTTTTAAGGTTGATCAATTTCAAAAATATCATGGTGAGGGGAGAAGAACAGCACCATATGGAATTTGAATTCTATAAATTGTAAGAAGAAAGAACACTAGGTAAGACTCTGATGCTAAGAGTTTCACCAAACTCTCTAATGAAAAGCTGAAGTAGAATCGTGAGACTAGAAGAGAGGATCACCTGAGTGGCATCACAAATGGTGTTGAAGCTTATAAAGTGATCATTTACATTTTCCACTCCATACTTGCGCATCATGGTCCTCTCCACCAATTTTCCTGTCAAGAAAAGAAAAATAAATGAATCGGAGATCACTAGTGGCAATTTCTATGAAAAAGATATAATAGCTTAACATAACTAAAACTAACCAATCTCTTCTGTTTCTCCCTTGAGCATTGTAGTTTGATTTGCAATACCAAGTTTCACCAGATCACTATCAGGATCAAACCCCTTAGAAACTGCATTTTTAAATTTCTGCAATCAAACCAACAACTACATTAGAATTTTGTTTAGTATCCAAAATACCAAATCAAAGTTAACAATACAAAAAGCTTTACCTCTAGAAATTCCTCTCTGGTTGAGCTAGTTCCATTAAGTTCACCCCCAAGAATGTAATCACACACATACATTGCCTGAATTAAACAGAAACTTCTCAGAATTTTTGCATTGAGAGAGAGAGAGAGAGGGAGAGAGATCATGCAAAACTCTTCCTTTATCTTTGTGAGTAGTGACTACCATGTTAAATACCATTCTAGGATTTTCTTATGTACTGAAAGAAGAAAGGAGATTAACCACCACTGGTATTTGGAGCATACCTCTTTCATATTCTTTACAATAATGTACTTTCCTGCAAAAGACGCGGTTGCTACAGTTTCTTCATGGGCATATTTTCCATGAATAATTGAGGTATAATCTCCCTTCTTGTGCTTCTCAACAGTATTCCAAACCTTCACATGATTTCAAAACATATTTATATATATATAAAAACATATATATTGAACATATAAAACCCAATAATTACAGACAATAAGCTAATATCATACGGCTAAAACTCCATCCAATACATACCTTGGATACCCAAGGGCAAGTTGTATCTACGATTTGTACTTTTTTGTTACTCAAAGTCAACATCTCATCTACTGCCGCTCCAAATGCAGGCAGAATCACAACATCACCACCGTTTACAACTTCAAACTGTTTCTTCCCCTCCTCAACAGGAACGTTTTCAACTTCCATCTCTTCTAACCGCTGCAACAACAATAAAACACAGTACCGTCACTAACCGGTCACAATTTATTCCTAAAATATCGAATCGCTACAAAGTAATGTTTTCATAAATAGCTTTCCATTTCCACAGCTCAGCTCTATTCCACTCTGAGTCGCCAAATTAAAAAAAAAAAAAAAATCGAAAATTAATAGCACCTTATTAACAGTCGGATTGTGGATAATCTCGTTAGTTATCCAAATCTTCTCATCAGGAAATTGTTTTCTGGCTTCGTAAGCAATCTGAACAGCTCGCTCTACTCCCCAGCAAAATCCATAAGATTCGGCCAATTTGACTGTAACATTTCCCCATGTATACTCGTTACCATTCTCCTTCAATTTCTTTATTATATCACCTACAAATTCAAACAAAATTCACTCGGAATTCAATTCTCTCACGTCTTCTTAATTAGTTTTTCAGAAAATTAAAAAAATATATAATAACAATAATAAGAGATAACTTACTGGTGTACTCGCGATTCATTAGCTCAAGTGTCTCTTCTTTGTGACCAAAACCTCTACGATTATAATTCTTGCTTCTTGTCAGGTTATGTCTGAAGACTTTGGCGTCAAATTCCGATTCCAAAGAGACTGAAGAAGTAGAGTCATCACCGCCAGCGCAGCGGACAGAGAAAGTGGTTCTACGGCGTCGGATAGGTACGTGATTGTCGGAGGGGAGGTTGGAGAGGAGTGATACGCGGCAGAGTTGAAGAGAGATAGCCATGGTGGATATTTGCGAGGGAGGGGGTGAGACGGGCGTACGATAGTGAAGAGGGCGGAACTGAATGTGGAGTGTGCACGGATGGTGCGCATTTTTAATAGAGGGGACTTATAATAATGAGAGGATCTCGTGATCCATGTTTTTTTCGGGTTTTTTTCTTTTTCTTTTTAATTTTGGACTGGGGTTGATTTTGTCGTTTTGCTGATACGTATCGGCGTTTACGGTCCATCTCTGGATACCACCTACTATCAACGTGTTTTTTTTAATTGTTTTAATAAATTAATATCAAAACTAAATTTTAAAAAATAATAAATAAACATATTTAAAAAAAATACTACCACATTCTCAAATATTCTTTTAATTATTTTATTGAAAATTAATGTTTATGTTTGATATGTTAATTATATATATAATATCTTGCTTTTATACAAATATATATATATATATATATATATATATAAAATTTTAAAAAAGTATAATATTAAATGATAATATAAATTTGAACTATAAAAGGTTAAATAATTATATTTAGCAGATTCAATGTATAAATCCATACTTTGAGATTCATTATTTCTATTCAAGAGTACAATTCATTAGTGAAATTTGTATAATTATTTTGTATCCGAATTTAGTTACAGTGGACAAAAAGAATAAAATATATATACAAAATTATTTTATTATATATTGTTATCAAACATACATATCTAAAAGAAACATAATTCAATATTTCATTTTATTTTTTACTTCAATTTATATTAATATTGAAACTAATAATATTATAATAAGTTTACTTATAAAACCATGTCAGCTTGAGATAAAGTATGAGACAAAACTTGTTGATTTTTTTGAAAAATAATGTATCATCTAAGTTTACTCTTCTCATCTATTAACTAAGTACCATCTTGTATCAGATTTTAAGTCAGATTTAAAAATTATGATATAACCATTTTTATCCATATGCTGACTTGGGTAAACCTGTATTGACCTTCTCGATCTATGACTTTGATCTTGTTCTAATTAATTTTCAAGTAGGATTTTAAAACTATGATAATAATAATTTTTATTATGTGATTGACATGAGTTAATCCAAGTTAACCCTCTTGATACGTGACAAGGGTCTCGCCACCCTTGCATCAAGTTTAAAAACATATATTGATCAGAGTCAATTTGAATCTCGACCAGTAACTCTAGTTTTGTCACAAATCAACATTTGGATTGAGATTTAAAATTATAATGATTATTATTTTATTTTTAGTTTAGAATTGAGAGTTGTAGAATGATATTTTAAATATAAAAAATATTATTTTTGGAGACATGTCATCTCTACTTTTATTTTTAAAATATAGAAATTCACTTTAAAAAATAAGGAGAAATTTATTTTTATACTTTTATCTTTGATTTTTTAACTAAATATATTTTTGTTTCTATTATTTCAATCATTTCTATCTCATACAGTAACTAAACGTTACATAGAAGTTGGTTTTTAAGGTATTTGACTCCATATAATTTAAAAACAATAAGAAAATCTGCCAATATAAGAAATTATTAAAATTCAAATACTTCGATTAAAAAGGACGACTGGAGGAGGGGAAAAAAAAGAGTAGCCATCAGTGTACCGTGCCAACTTAAGTAACACCTGGCCTTTACGAAGTCCATTCAAACTCGTGAATCACATGCAATATGACCAAAAATTAACTAAAAAATAAAATCCGTCCCCCCTTTTATTGTGTGTATTGGTATTGTTCACTCACATAGACGACTCAGATTACTATTTATTATAATAATAAAATTATTATTTTAATTTTAGAGTTAAAAAATTTTAACACTAGAAACTGAGGGTATTTTTAGATTTTTCATGAAACATATATGATATTTCTAGATTTATTTTACAATGAAATTATGTAATTAGCCCCCTAAACGAAAAAAACGATCGCCCAGAATCGGGGGCATTTCCAAATTTTCACCTCTAATTTTTTTTTTTATATATATCACTGGGTACATGGCATATAGATAATTGATTAATTTTTTTAATATTTATTTATTCGTAACACTACAAGCGCGTGGTACGGGCGCCTCCCCAGTGGTCTGCCCACAAACACAATTCAGGCGACACATGCAGCGTCATACGATAGTCAAAATAGGTCTTCCATCGTGTCAGAATATACGTTGCCATGTGCTTTGTCTTTAGGCATAACATGTGTCTTCTGAATCATTTTGAAAAATCATCGGTGGATAGGTTTATCCCCTCTCGCCCATTTCTCTCTCCTCCTAGAAAGTACAGGGCAATCCTTGATATTTGTATTAGTTTCATTTCAGTCCTTGCTATTTTAATTTCATTTTTTCTTACTAATTTTTCAATGAAATTTTTGATTATTTGCAATTATGCCCTTCAATTTAAATTGATTATATATGGTATGTTTCATTTTAGCCCTTATTCTTTTGATTTTTTGTTTAATTTTTATTCCCTTATTGATTGTGGTATGCAAGTGTTAATTGTTCTAATTTGATATTCTAATTGAAATTTTTCATATATGTCATTTTTCATTTCGGCCCTTATTCTTTTAATTGTTTCAATAATTGTTTTTTTAAATCTCTTTATTTTTTTTCCTAAAGTTTTGATTTGTTTCTTTTTTGTCTTTCGATTGGAATTAATTATATATTTTATTTTGACACTTATTCTTTTAATTTTTTATTTGGTATTAATTTCTTTGGTTTTTTGGTCCTTCTTGAATATTATTTATTTTTCATCCATATTTATGTATTTATGTTTTTAGTTTTTGTTTTTAATTTTTGCTATTTTATTTTTTTATTAAGATTTTATTTTTATTGGGTTCCGTTATAAAATTTTGATTTATACTGGTTACACTGTATTTTATTTTTAAAAATCTTTTTATTATTTTTTGATACCAAGATTTTAATTTCTTGCCTTTTGTTGTTAAATTAAAATTAATTATATATTATTTATTTATTTATTTTATAACTTATTCTTTTTAAGTTTTTTATTCAGTATTAATTCATTTGATTTTTTTATCCTTCTTAATAATGTTTATTAATAAGATTAAACATAGAAGCAATGCATAGAAAGCGTGATGGGAATGCAAATTACTTAACTAAATGGTGTTTTACATGCTCAAAAGTATTTAATAAGTTTATCTTCGGCTTCATATACATCATAAAAGCTGAACCTGATAAAAGGGACTCAACTATGGAAGCTATGTATCAGATCATAGCCCCCAGTGTTATCAAAACTGGTATTGGTACTTGTTCTGTTCTGAAAACCCTTCAGATTTTTCAATCACTGGATAGAGCAGGAAGAGTTCTTACTGCTATGAAGACTACCCGGCTGTCAAATGTTCGAGTACTTCAGATTTTTCAATCACCAACCGAAGAGTTGATGATAAAAGAAAAGCTCATCTCGTCAATGTTCGGGTACTGTGCTGCTGAAGAATCATTTTTAGGCTGAAATCTCTAATCTCTTGGGTTCAAGAGGGTGAAACTAACACTGGCTTCTTCCGTTGATGATGACGGCAAGAAGATCCCAAAATGCGATTTCAGCTCTGCACAACGATTCTGGGGAACAGATTCCTGATCCTGTGGCCATTCAGAATGATATTCTTAGCTCTTACGAGAATCTTTATGGGAAAAATGGTAGCGATGTTTTAAGATGTAATGTTTGATCAATCGAAGAATATTGTCGGGGCCAGTTTGAAGGAGGAGCAACAAAATGCTCTAATTGCAGAAATCACACCTGGAGAAGTGAAATCTGCACTTTTTCTTCAGATGGAGACATAGCTCCTGGTTCGGATGACTATACGGCAGAACTCTTCAAAGGTAATTGGGGAGTTGTGGGAGATGAATTGACTAAAGCTACAATCCAATTTTTTTTCCCAGAATGGGATCTCTGCTATAATGCAACATCAGTTCCATTGAAGTTCATTTTGAATAGAGAATAGAGATTTTTTTTTGGGGGGGGGGGCACTTGAAGGAATCAGGTGCCTTTTGAAGTGCTAACATTACACGCGTCATAATTGGAAATTTTATGTGGCACGTGTAGTCAAACTTAACATATGGATAGAAATTTGGGCGTGAATTTTTTATTATTGACAAAGAAATAGATTAAGGATCCAAATCAGAATAAAAATAAAAATAGGTGAAGTAGTAATTTCTTAATGATTTGAAAATTGAGGGTAGTTTTTAATGAATTTTTTATTATTTTCAGTTTAAAAAACTAAACTAAGGTATTGTTTGGTGTTACGGTAATAATTATTTTTTTAAAATATTTTTTATTTAATATGTATTAAAATATTTTTTGAAAAATTATTTCAATATATTAAACAAAAATAAAATAAAAAATTATTTAAAACAATTCTTTTAAAGAAAATACAATGTCGAGGGACAACACACTAACCACTTTGAAAGCTTTCTATAAATGATATTTTTTTGCAAAATCTCAAATTGAAAAGAAAATTAAATTTCTTTACGAGTTCAAATTTTAGCTTGAAAATATGGTTTTTATCCTTGTGGTTAAATCGATGGGAGAGCATAAACTCCTTATTTGATATGAATTTTCTTTATTGCAATTATATAAGCAAGAAATTAGCAGGAAAAAGAAAAGAGAAGTAAAAAGAACCATACAGGCAATGGCCACCATCTAACCATGGAACATTACTCTGGGACCCATCATATCCACATGGAGTGGAGATTGCCACAACTGCCAAACTGAAAAAGAGTACCAAGAGATAATAAAACCACCCGTGTCTGTCTCTTCAGTTTTCAGTTGAGCAACGTAGGCAGGATTGAAACAACATTAGTACTATTCCCTGAAAATGGAGAGTTGTTCTCTGCAATCGTCAACTATAACCACCATACCAGCCTCATTAACCAAATGTGGGTTCATTGAGAAACCTTCTATTCATGGTCAGTTCCTCAAGTTTCCTAATTTAAGCAAGTTTGCTCATCCAAGAAAGCTCAAGATTCTTGACATCAAAGCTCAAGCTTCAGGTACATGACGATAACAAGTCTAACTTCATTTGTTATGTTTTTAGTTACATGAAATGGGTTCTTATGAAATTTCCTGGTTGATTGTTTTGATAGCTCTTTGTTATGATCTTGGAACTTCAATGTCATAAACGGAAAGATGGGTTTCATTGACATTGAGTAATTTTGCGTTTTGACTGATATTCATGTTATTTTTTAAAAGCTGCTGTGAAATTTAGCTCTGGGGCAATTGAGGCAATTTCAAAAGAAATGGAAACAAAAGATGAGAATCTTGCATTTGTCGCTGGTGCTACTGGCAAAGTTGGCTTAAGAGCAGTGAAGTAATTTTCTAGTGCTCTGCTTTTTCCAGCTTTGTGGTTGGTTTACAAGTATTCTTTGACAATTGAGTTTGCTTCAGGGAGCTTCTAAAGCTTGGATTTCGAGTCAGAGCTGGTGTCAGGAGTGCCCAAAAAGCAGAAGCTCTTGCGCAGGTATAAATTTCACAGTTCAGAAGAAAATTTTGCTGTATTTGTTTTTCTTTCAAAGCATGTTTTGCTAAAGAGTAATCTATTGGCAGAGTGTTAAGGAAATGAAGCTTGACGTTGAAGGATCTCAGCGTAAGAAAAGCATTTCTAATTTATTTGAAAATTGAAAGAAACTAAGATAATGATGAATAAAAGATGCAAATCATTTGGATTTAGACAACAAGGCCTCCAATGTATGCATTATAACAGGTCTTGTTTGGTCTTTAGCCCAGCTGTGGAAAGGCTTGAAACTGTGGAATGTGATTTGGAGAAACCGAATCAGATTGGACCGGCATTAGGCAATGCATCTGTGGTTCTATGCTGCATTGGTGCCAGTGAGAAGGAGGTGTTCGATGTTACAGGACCTTATCGGATTGACTACCAGGCTACTAAAAACCTCATCGATGCAGGTAAGAAAGAAATTGCATAGTGTAATGCCAGTGTGGCCGCTTTTGTTTTAGATAATTGAGTATTGTTTTGTTTGCAGCAACTGTTGCAAAGGTCAACCATTTTATTATGGTTTCATCATTGGGAACGAACAAAATCGGATTTCCTGCAGCTATTCTAAAGTAAATTTTGTAATTTGGAAGGAGAATTAGCATATGAATCGTTAATTGGTGACAATTACTGATTTCCCTTTACTTTTCCTGCAAAAGTTTGTTTTGGGGCGTCCTAATTTGGAAGAGGAAAGCAGAAGAAGCACTCATTGCAAGTGGTGTTCCTTACACTGTAAGAACCTGCAGATATATTCCTCTGACACATGTTTCATGAGCATACCAGTTTATATTAGCTTCAGATTCATTATTTATAGCTCTCTTCAGATAGTGAGACCTGGTGGAATGGAGAGGCCTACTGATGCTTACAAGGAGACCCATAATCTTACTGTTTCAGAGGAAGATACTCTATTTGGTGGGCAGGTGTCGAATCTTCAGGTGCAATTCATTTAAATTTTTACTTTAAAATTATAGATTCTTTAGCTTTATTTTTGGACATTTTTGTCACTTGTGCAAGGAAAATAAACTAAACTTCAGGCTTTAGAACAAAGAATAAAATAACAAACAGCCCTCACTTCTAGGTCTGCATTCGTACATTTTTATTATTATTATTATTTTTTTTGGGGGGGGGGGGAGGCTGAACTCATTTCTGTCCATCCTTTTAAAAACTCTGGAATGCTGGCAATATCTCTGTCTAATGTGAAGGGGGTGTTTGTGAGTGTGATTGCGGTTGCTTTTCAAAATGCTTTTTGTTTAGAGATACATCAAAATGATTTTTTTTTTATTTTTTAAAAATTATTTTTGACATCAGCACATCAAAATGATATAAAAACACACAAAAAAATCATTTAAAATGACAAAAAAAAAAGAATTTCCGCCAAACGCCGGTTTGGCCGCAGTGCCAAATAGACACGGTTACTTTTCAAAATGCTTTTTGTTTAGAGATACATCAAAATGATATTTTTTTTTATTTTTTAAAAATTATTTTTGATATCAGCACATCAAAATAATCTAAAAATATACAAAAAAAAATCATTTAAAATGACAAAAAAAAAATTGAATTTCAGCCAAACACCGATTTGGCCGCAATAACAAACAGGCAGGAAGACTCACAGAAAACAGTCCTGAATTGCAGGTTGCGGAATTTATAGCGTTTATGGCAAAAAACCGTGGACTTTCATATTGTAAAGTGGTGGAAGTAATTGCAGAGACAACTGCACCTTTGACTCCTATGGATGAACTGCTCGCAAAAATACCATCTCAACGTGTTGAACCAAAGGTATACTCCGTTCACTCAAGAAAAATGAAATGACAAGTTCACTTTCATTTGGATTGTAACGGAATAATTTGAATGTGGCAAACTTATCGCCACTCTATTTACCAATGCTCTAGCTACTTTCTCTTCCTTCTTCCTTCTCTGCATCGTATGAAAAGGTGACTATTGACCGGTGATATTGCGTTCTCAGAAATCAGTCGCAGCAGAAATGCCCAAGTCTGTGTCTCCTAAGATTGTCGAACCTGAGGCTCCAAGCCCTGCCTCTCAGAAGGAACCTGCCCAGGCAAAAACTGTGGTCACTAGCCCACTCTCTCCTTATACTGCGTAAGCCCACTCTAACACACCCCCGCTTTGTTTCTGAAGCCACCTAAAGAACCATTATTTGAGATCGATTGTACAAAATCTTGACTTACAAATGCAAGATCATAACACGATAGCCTTTCTGTTACTGTATCAGTAGTATCAGGCTAAAATTGTTAGAGTGTTATTTTCTGTAGCTGCAATGGACTTCCATGTTAGGTTATTGTAAAGCCACGCACACAACCAGTTGCGTGAAGCTCTTTCCTGGCCTTGCAAGGCCACGTGCAGACCACCTACAAAAAGGGATAAAATCTGCAAGTGAAGGGGCTAATATCCAGCAATTTTCATCTAGTGTCTGTGATTTGAAGGGGGGGGGGGGGGGGGTGCTCCTTATGGAATACAACATTAAACACGCTCTTACTTTGAATTTGCTGCTGAGTTATCCAATTATAGTACTGTTATGGTATTCTTGGTCCTCATTATATTGTCCTCGACAGTTATGAAGATTTGAAACCGCCTACTTCTCCCATTCCGACTCAACCTAGCGGTAAGAAAGAAAATGTCAATTTGGTAGAAGCAGTATCGACGCTTGATACTTCAGATCCTTCTCCTGCGTCAGCATCCAGTATAGCTGAGACAAAACCAGCCCCGGTAGAAACAAAGACAGCAAGGCCTCTTTCTCCTTACGTTGCGTAAGGGATAAAATCCGCAATAGGCTCATATATTGAATTTGCTACTAAGTTATCCAATTATAGTACTGTTATGGTCTTCTTTGTTATCATCTTATGGTTATTGACAGTTATGAAGATTTGAAACCGCCTACTTCTCCTATTCCGACTCAACCTAGCGGTAAGAAAGAAGATGTCAATTCAGTAGAAGCAGTATCAACGCTTGATACTTCAGATCCTTCTCCTGCATCAGCATCCGGAATAGCAGAGACAAATCCAGCCCCAGTAGAAACAAGGACAGCAAGGCCTCTTTCTCCTTATGTTGCGTAAGCCTTCTTTTATTATTTTTCACGTTTAAGGATCTTGCCACTTCATTTATCGAATCGCCATTGCATTTGGCTTATATTTTGAAATAGAACAAGACTTGTGCAATCTAGTTTAGTTTCTCTCGGTGGAAAGTTTCTCATTCTGCTTAAAATCTTAAGCTAGGTATCATGTTGATGGTTTTCGTTCTCCCTTGTGATTTATATCGCATTGTGTTTTTAGATACGATGATCTCAAACCGCCCACTTCACCATCTCCAACTGCACCAGTGGGATTAGTCGGAACAACCTCCTCCATAAATGCAGTGCCTGAGACAGGTAACAGCGCACCTCCAACAGCCGCAATCAACAATCAGAGTCATAAAGAACCAAAGCCAAAGCCACTTTCACCTTATCCCATGTAAGCTTGATTTCTCAGATTCAATGTATTTTCCTTTAAACTTCCAGTGGTGAAGATTTGCAAAAAAAGTCAGTCATTTTATAATGCCAGAGTTTTTTTTTCCTTTTATGCCACTGAGTTTCTCTTTTTTTTCCATATCAAGGTATGAAGACTTAAAGCCCCCAGCTTCTCCAACGCCGTCACTGAAGCTATAGGCTGATCCAGTACAGAGCTAAGTATCAATAATGACATTACAATGGAGAATTCGAGCAGCATTTTTACTTGCAACCTATGAAGAGGCTAGCAACAGAAATTGCGGAATTCTTTCTATGTTTTTTATAATAAATTTTTCATTGTAATATTTATCTTATCGACTCTATCTTGATTATTCTTTTGACCAATTTGATGTAAACTCAGCAAAACCAATTCAGCAGTTTTACATGTTTTTTCTTCCAATCTTGTTTCGTGGATAGGAGCCCTATGCATCCATGAACAACTTCAAAGAGAATTTGCTTCGTGTTTTAGCTGGTTATGTCCTCTGACTCTGATGTTTGCTTCTATTAAATGGTCGATTTCGGCGTCAAATTCTCCAATGTTATGCTCCAAAATGTGTTTTTTTATCGGTTCAGGTGTATTTTTGGTCAGCTTCTAGCATCGTTAATAGACGCTGTCATTTTTACATTAACCCATAGATCATCACTAAAAAAACCCCTTTTAAAGCAAATCACAAAGAACAATTATATTATTAAAAGCACTAGCATTGCCATCACAATATTCACCATAAGCCCCAGTGGTATTTGCATTACAACTTCACAACTAGACGTTGTTTTTTGTGTTTTTTAGATGCTTATATCATAACAAGATAATCCAAGCCTTGTTAAGATAAAGGGAGAACCCAGTAATTTAAGAAATTCCATGCAAAGTGCAATGTTATCAGAATTTAACTGAAATATGACCCAGCTAGATTTGTGGCTAATTGGTCCCTCCTTGGAGAAAATTTAGTTTCATTTGTTGTATAACTTGTGTCGAGCTAAAATCAAAATGGACCCATAATATAAAGGCCGAAGCCTTAAAGGTCATGGTTTCTTATGCTGTGAAAAAAGAAAGAAAGAAAGAAAGCAAAACAAAGCTATGAAACCCTCTACTGTTCTGGCTCACCAGGATCCTCACTACTGGAAAGAGAGATTCTCTAAGGAGGAACGTTACGAATGTTCAAATATTGCACTCATTTTCTCCATCGAATTCAAGCCCAAGTCTCTCCATGCACCTCTCCCTCTCTTGTTTACTGCTGTTGGGTTCTTTTATTTATTTATTTTGACTTTCAAGAGTTGTTCGTCTCGAGGACTCATTTTATCGTGCTTGTTTTAGTAACAAAAAAATCTGAATGGTTTATTGGAGGTGTTGGAGCTTAGTTGTGGGCATTCCCAATTTTGTGAAGAAATTTATAGAGATGGGATTACTGAGATTGCTTGCCTTGACCTGGTCTACTGTTGCGTTTTTGAGGATGCAGAAACGGGTGGAAGCTAAGGGAAATAAAGGTTTGCTTTTTGTAATGATGCAACTTCCTGTTAGGATATAGCTTATGTTTCATGTTAAATCATATTTGGGTATGTTTCTGAAAGCAGTGAATAACAAAATGGAAGAATCTAATAATCACGTTCCCTGTTCTTGACATATTTTTTACTTGAATTACATGTTTCCATGCTTTATATTGAAGGCTCAACGTTTCCACGGAAGCAGATCGTCAGGTGATGAAGGGTGCAGCGGAAGGACCAAAAGGCCATCCATTTGTATATTTCAGGAAGAACTGGAGGGACAAGATTTCATTTTTCGAACCAACATTGATGAAGATTCTTATCGATTGTTTTGACTTCTATTTGCCGATCCTCTATGAACTTGAATATAATATATAAATGGAGCTAAACAATCATTTCATCTTAATTTACAATTTTGAGCAACACGTATGAAATTCGCTAGCTAAAACAGGCTCCTGCTGGGCGTGTAGTAATCTTGAATCTGGGTGGCTACTTGGTGGCAAATGCCTCCATTAACCTTCACCTCTTAAGGAAAACTCTTGCGATGACCGAATTTAAAGCTACTGGCTTCAGTAGAAGAGGGATTAGAGAAGGCTTTACAGTAGCTATTCTTGCGATGGTGGTTTCTCTTTGTCCCATGGTGCATGACTACATGTCTTGGACTGGATCGGATTCGGGCTTTTACAGACTGGGTCTGGGTCCATACCCAGTGGGGAACATTAACATGTTGGATAGCGAATAAGCTGGGCCTTTCACAAGTGCATAGTAATAAAAACGCTAGAAGAAGGGCTTGAACCTTCGACCTTGTGGTTAACAGCCACACGCTCTAACCAACTGAGCTATTCCAGCAGTCTAACCTGCAAGTTAATTTTTGAAACCCATAATGATTACCCCTACCTCTTGGTAGAAGAGGATGGTTGCCTGTCACGTTCGTAGTTTGATATGCTAGTTTGGGAAAGTTGTGGAATTATGCTTGAATTCTTCGAAGTTGGATCATAGCATGCAGAAAAGGTCTTAAAAGGGAACACCATTGATTTCATTTTGATGGAGAGTGCCCCTACCAGTAAGTTGGATTTGAGAATGCATGATATAGAAACACATGTTTAATATTGTATTTTAAAAATAAAATAAAAAATATTTTTTTATTTTAGTTTTTAAATCATTTTCATGTGTTAGTGTAAAAATTAATTTTAAAAAAATTTAATTTTTATACATTTCTAAATAAATAATACTTTAAAGAACAATCTTAATTACACTATCGAATAGTCATAAAATATCAAATTTGAACTTATAGTTAAAATCCCTTCTCGTTATTTTTTTTATTTTCTTAAAAAAAAAACGGTCAAAAAACTTAAAAGATTTTACTTGATGTTTGTATTTCAAAAATATTTCTTAATAAATAAAATACATTCTACTCAAAACTCACTTTGTTTTTTTTTTCATGCAAATATTTTAATATATTTACAAGTAAAAAATACTTTAAAAATCAATATTTATTTCACTATCAAATGAGCTATAAAAACAGCTTTTATCATTTAGAAATTGTGGTATTTTTAACTTGAAATTTAATATATTTTGACACCATGCTTGTTGTAATTGAATTGTGTGTGTGTGTGTATAATAAAAATGAAGTTAGCTTAGCTTACTTAGCATTGTGACGGGTGCGAGAAGATAGTTTTGTAGATATTACTCACAATAATTCGACTTGATTATCAATTGTCGTGTATTAATAGATTTGTTTATCTTCAAAGTTATGTTTTACAATGTATTTAAAAATAAATAAAAAAATGATTTTTTTAATTTAAATTTAATATTTTTAAATTATCTTCAAACACTAATGTTAAAAATAGTTTTTTTTTAATATATATATATATATATATATATATATATATATATATATATAATTTTGATATATTTTTAAATAAAAATACTTAAAAAAAAAGCTGAAAGTCCAACATGACAGTAAATCAAGAGTTTCATCGGACTGAAAACCATGTCGGTTCATGTCAAGTTGACCAGCTTGGATTGCTAGTTTGAAATTGCAATTTGAGTCGAAGGTTGTTTTAAAAAAATAAGACCATGCAAGTTCGCGCCAAATTAATAATAAACCCTCGAGCTCATATTTACGTTGGGTTTGATGCAGCCTCGAGTTCTAACGAGTCTTCCAGTAAATAATAATAATAATAAATTGAGAGGTAAAAACAATAATACAAATACTCATGATTTCCTGAGAAAAATGCCAAACCATCGGCAATGGGTGTCATTAGTCAAAGTCAAAATAATTTAAATTAACGGTCCATCACCCCAAATTAACACCCACGTAGACATGATTTTTTCATGCTTTATAAATATTATCTGATATTAAATTTAATATATCCCGGCCTCCTTATTTTAGTCATTTTAGTAATTGTTTAGGATTGTATTTTAAAAATATTTTATTTTATTTTATTTTAAATTAAAATTTTAATAAAAAAAGGTTTTATTATATTTTATTCAGGCTGGTATCAATGCCATTAAATGGATGATTGTGTTTTAAAATATTTTTTATTTAAAATAATACATGTTTTTTTTTAATTTATTATTGATATCAGTGTATAAAAACAATAAAAAATATTAAAATTTAATTTAAAATTGAAAAAAAAATATATTTTTCTTTGACATGTGTTTAAGAGTAACATTAAAAGAATATAAAGAGGTGCAATTTATTTAAGCACAATCAGCACCCCATTAAAAATTATAAATACATCTTTCACCATTACAATGCACAAACATTATTATATAAATTTTTTTTCAAATATAATTAACTATATTATAAATAAATTCAGTTTTATTTAAATTAATTTTTCCTACTCAATTAAAAAAGAATGTTCACATAAAGAATAAAGTACCCAATTACAAAAAAATCCAAGAAAAAAACTTGGCTGTACTTGGAATTAAATAATTATAATCTCATAGAGGGGGCCCTACCAACTTCCACGAGATTTTTTTTATTTATATATTAAAAAGAAAAAGAAACCTTCACAACCACCCGCGACCAAGACTTTTTCAACAACAGCAAAAACGGCCCTGCTCTCTCTCTCTCTCTCTCTCTCTAAAAGCTCCTATAACGGCACCGTTACGATCAATATTTCCTTCCTAAGATGTTTATCTATAAAAAATCGACAGATTTATATGGCACGAAAATAAATTAAATATACTAAAAAAGAAAAGTAAATAATTAAATTTCATGTCTATTACGAGACTCTCTCTCTCTCTCTCTCTCTACAAAATGCTTCAGCTGTTAGCCTCTTCTCTCTAGATATCTCGCTCGCTTGCTCTTTGCCTCTATACCCCCCCCTTCTCTCTCTCAATACACACACATCCCCCTCGCCGGCCACCTCGATCTTGCCGGAGGGTACCGTCGATCACCGGTTCCGACCCGACAATTTAGCCTCCGCCGTCAAATTAACACGATTTCAGCAACTTTTGTTACATATACAAGAGACACACAAAAGATAAACATATTATTTCGGATTCAATTTTGAATAAATTTAGCTTTAATTGATTAGCGATGGAGGGTGAGGAGGATTATGGGGTTAGTGAAGAGGAGGAGTACATTTACGCCGATGATGGTGACTCGCTTGACGGCCTTGCCGACAATGACGATTCTGCTCTACAGTGGGCTCCACCTAAGGTCTCTGCTACCAAGGTGTGTTTGTTTTCTGTGGTTGTTTTGTTTGTTTGATACTCAGTGTGAAAAAAGAAGAAGAGAGAACTTTAATGTGTTTTTGGTGGCGATTTTTTTTTGTGTTTTATGTACGAGGATTCGTGTGTTTAATTTGGTTGTGATTTATTTAACTGGGGCGATTTGATGCATTTTGATGAGGAATTAGTTAATGTTGTGCGTGTAGCTGGTGATTGCTTTGAGTTAATGGGTGTTTTGTGCGTCAGTTATTGAGCCTTTTGGGTTTTTTTTTTTTAATCTCCATTGTGAGAAAGAAAAACCCTAAAAGAGGTAAACTTTGGTGATTAGTACCTTAATCAAGCTCTAAATTGAAGATTGTGTTTTGGTAGTTATATCTGTTAAGAGGTAAAATATGGTGATTGGTAGCTTTATGGAGCTTGAATGGTTGGTTAAATCGAAGTTATGTGTGAATAGTTGCTGGATTTTTAGCGTGGTCTCTGTTTTTGGTGACCCTTTTTGGATTTCTCGCAGGTGATTACTAAAGAGTCCCTCCTGGCTGCGCAGGTATGTTTCTAAAAGCGAAAAAAGAACCAAACTTTCTGAACTGTCTTCTTGTATATGTACTTTACAGTTCCAATTATTGACATTTTGATTTGGGATTTGTTGATTTAGTGGGAAGATTTGCAGAGAGTCATGGATGTGCTATCGCTAAAAGAACACCATGCACGGACTTTGTTGATCCATTATCGATGGGATGTTGAAAAGCTACTTGCAGTGCTTGTGGAGAAAGGAAAATCATGTTTGTTTACTGAATCAGGTGTTACCGTGGTTGAAAATCTTGAGCATGACATGCCACTGACTTCATCATCTACAATAACTTGTGATATATGCATAGAGGATACATCTGGTGATAACGCCACAAGAATGGAATGTGGTCATTGTTTCTGCAACGATTGTAAGCACTCCACCCATTCTTAATTAGTGATTTTCTTTTTACATCCATGGTTATATCATTTCTGATATGCATAATTCTATAAATATGGTTAATTTTGACCTTAGCTGTTGTTCAAAGTTAGTATGGTTGTCTACAATTTTATTCAGACACTTTTACCTAAATCAGTTGGTAGAGCCATTTTGAACTGATGTTTGGAACTTTAGCAAATGATGATGATATATGAATGTATTGGTGGTGTATTGATATGCTATATGAGAATATATCTAGTGCTGATGTTTCAATCATGAGTAACCTCTTTATAGCTTCCTTTTCTTTTTAAACACCTTGTTTCTAACTGAATCTCTTTCACCGATTTTGCTGTTTGAAGGCTGGACAGAACACTTCATTATAAAAATAAATGAAGGCCAGAGCAGGCGTATCCAATGCATGGCACACAGGTGTAGTGCTATATGTGACGAAGCTATTGTCAGGAATTTAGTTAGGAGAAGGCATCCTGATTTGGCAGAGAAATTTGATCGCTTTCTTCTGGAGTCGTATATTGAGGACAATAAAATGGTCAAATGGTGTCCAAGCACTCCTCATTGTGGGAATGCTATACGAGTTGAGGAGGATGAATTTTGCGAGGTAGAATGTTCATGTGGCCTGCAGTTTTGTTTCAGTTGCTTATCAGAAGCACACTCACCCTGTTCATGCTTAATGTGGGAGCGGTGGAGCAAGAAGTGCCACGATGAATCTGAAACTG
Source organism: Salix dunnii (assembly GCA_015731905.1). NCBI lineage: Eukaryota > Viridiplantae > Streptophyta > Magnoliopsida > Malpighiales > Salicaceae > Salix > Salix dunnii. The sequence continues at coordinate 7,645,379 of CM027667.1, read as the reverse complement.
TTAATTGGATCACGGTTCATACAAAGCCTTGTCCAAAGTGCCACAAACCTGTTGAGAAAAATGGCGGCTGCAACCTTGTTAGCTGCATCTGTGGACAGTCATTTTGGTCAGCGTTCTTTCCTGTGTCTCTGTCATTGATTTGTAAATTTGCAAATTGATGCTTGTTTGACCATAAGTAAAGGAATTAGATGTGTATGGTTGTAACATCCCTATTTCTTGAATATTAATCATGGTGATATGCCTCCATACCCATACAGCTCTGTCAGAATGGTCTAGCATGACTTGACTGTCCCTTTTTTCTGCTGGGATGTTGGGTTTGACTTATTGTGGCTGACTACCTGATGCGGGAGCTAGAACTGCAGTAGCTATCATACAATCAGGGTTTTTCTTTGAATAGTTTATTTACATACATATATGGTGGGAGTTTGGATGGATAAGATTTAGTTATTTTAAGGGAAATGATTTTGCTAGCATTAAATGTGCTGCTACTACTGTAAAAAATAATCTCCTTTTCTGGTAGTTCAGCCCAGGCAACCAGCCAAAGGCAGTGTTCAGTATTTTTTGCCTTTTTCTTCCTACATCACTACAGATCACTTGTGGAATCATATTACTGATTTACTGCATTGCTGCAACATCTTGTTTATAATTTTGTTGGTATCTTTCAGTGAAATCGGCTGACTTTAAAACTCTCTCCTTCTCCTTTTCACTTGTCACAGTTGGGTGTGTGGTGGAGCTACTGGTAGAGACCACACTTGGTCAAGAATAGCAGGTCACAGTTGTGGTCGCTACAAAGAAGACCGAGAAAAACAAACTGAAAGGGCAAAACGGGATCTCTATCGATATATGCATTATCACAACCGCTTCAAGGCTCATACAGATTCCTTTAAGCTTGAAAGTAAACTGAAGGAATCAATCCTAGACAAGGTGTCTATTGCAGAAGAGAGGGAGTTGAGACTCAAAGATTTCAGCTGGGTAACTAATGGACTCAACAGACTCTTCAGATCAAGACGGGTTCTTTCTTATTCATACCCGTTTGCATTTTACATGTTTGGTGAAGAGTTTTTTAAGGATGAGATGACAGACGAGGAAAGGGAAATAAAAAAGAATCTATTTGAGGATCAGCAAGAGCAGCTTGAGTCAAATGTTGAGAAACTCTCCATGTTTCTGGAGGAGCCCTTTCAGCAGTTCAATCAGGATAAAGTTATGGAGATAAGGATGCGTGTCATCAATGTGTCTGTGATCATTGATCAACTCTGTCAGAAAATGTGAGTATGATAACAATGGCTTTGAATAACGTTCAAAAACTGCAGTTCATAAACTAACAAAGGGATTTGCAGGTATGAATGCATTGAGAGCGATTTGTTGGGTTCTCTCCATCTAGGCACCCATCATATAGCTCCTTACAAGTCAAAGGGCATTGAAAGGGCATCAGAACTTTCCTCTTGTCGGAACACCAAACTTGGTTCCACAGATGAATATCTACCATGTGGTAATTTAAGTTTGAATCTGTTCTAACAATGACGGTTCCTTTTAGTGGAGGAGAAAATCGACTTTTTTTTTCTCCCTGTCTGCGTTTAATAGCCATACAGTAGTGTTGCATCAAAAACAGTTTAATTATCCATTCCTTCTTTAGAATTATGTGGAAGCTGTAGTTAATTATTGCATGTCTATATTCTACTATATGTAAATCATCAGGTGGTTTTGCATCTGTGGTCCTTTTTGTCAGCATTATTTTTTTGAGTTGGGACCTTTATTGTTGTGCAAAATTTTTCAGTTGATTTGTCTGTCAGATTTTCAATTGCAAGGTCCTTATAAATAACGTCATTAATCAAAGATTGCTCATACCTTATAAAAGAAAAGCATTATTCCATTCTAAATGTATTTGTCCAATTTGCATGACGCATCTATATTCTTGCCAGAAGTTATTTATAAGCAATCTTCTTCTTTTCCCCGAAATTATTGATTTTGGGAAAATATAAATCTCAAACCTTTTATTCATTCAACCATATCTTGTGACATGCAGAATGAGGTCTTGTAGTGTTATTGCTATACTTTGTCTGCAACGTGGAGTAGGGAGCCATAGCGGTTCTTATAGAGTATGCTCTCTTTTTATGTATTAGATCTTGGGTTATAGCGTAGGTGCCAATAAGACTATGCAGATTAGAAAGCTAATTGAGGCTCGTGTGTTTTTTAAAAGGTGGACTGACAAATTTGCATTGTAGGTGGGACATTGGAATGTGACAGACCTTCTGGCTCTGGGAGTTCAGATGATAGTGGATGCTCTTATCGGAAGCGTGCTAAAAAGGAGGGCGGTGGGTTTTTTGATCTGAACTTGCCAGCAGAGATTGTAGACAGGAACTGAACCCAGAGACTGCAGGCTCCATATATACCGCTGTACAGCTCTAACTCAGGACCCTCTTTTTTTGCCATGGAATTGATAATTGGTGGATTAAGCATCAAGTGCTTGCCTGTTACCCTAGGATATTCTGGAAGTCAAATCTGATTTTCCATGTCTACCTGTTGTTTTTGTATTGTAAATAGCCTTTTATCAGGACATTGGTTGGTGATAGATTTGAGGTAGACTTCAAACATATCTGTCATAATTTTACAGATGATGCCAGTCTTACTGGTGGCAGGTTAGCTCCTCGTTTTCTTTCTCACCTTCCTCTGTGCAAATAAACATGCAGATGCAGAAATCAAAATAGCTATTTTATACGATAAATAAATAAATTTTTAATTACATAGTTACACTTGTGTTTAATAGTATATAAATAATGATATTTTTATTTGGAAATGTATTAAAATATTTTTTATAAAAAAATAATTTGAAAATAAAATAAAAAAAGGATTTTGTACCACAATTGCCCTTTTGGTCGAGGGTTTGCCATATCTACCAGAGCAAGGCAACTTGTGTGTTTCATGGGGTTATGCAAGCATCTTAAACTTTAGGTTGTCTGTGAATCTCAGATTTTTTACTTTGGTGTTAGTGATTGCACAAGGTTTTAAAAAAAAAAGTTTTATGAAAAGTATTTTTAATTGCGGTTCATAATCGAAATTAAAGTGTTTGGTTGAATTTTAAATTTATTATAGAATAAGCAAATAAAAGTAATTCCCTTTAAATAGGAATTTTAAAATATGATATGAAAAAAATATATAAAAATCTCTAAACTAAAAACATAGTTAGGATTTTTTGTTTGAAAAAATAGAAAAGATAGATAATATATAAAGTTGGATGAGAAAATAAAATATATTTAAATAAAGTAATATTACAAAAGACAAAAAAATACACTATTTGAATTCACACAACAACACAATGAATTTACTACTATAATGTTTCTTTTCTGATTTTTTTTTAATAAAAGACAAAAAAAAGTAAAGAAGCAAAAGATAGTTTTTAGATAATTCAAGAGTTTATTAGTATTATAATAATAGTTATTTTTTAAAATATTTTTTTATATATAAAAATAAAATGGTATAATAACTTTTTTATTTAAAAAAAAATATTTTTAATATCAATATCAAAAAATATCAAAATATTTAAAATAGAATAATTAAAATATTTTTAAAACACAAAATAAATAATATATATAAAAAAAACATGGGCCCAGGTTAATCATATAAAATGCATGTTTGAGACTGTGGCTAAGGTTGTTTTTGAAAATATTTTTATTCAGAAATATATTAAAATGATATTTAAAAAAAATTATTATTTTTTACATCAACACGTGATAATAATCTAAAAACACTAAAAATATTTTATTTAAAATAAAAAATAATAATATATTTTTAAAATTTTTTAAAAACATCTATCAAGCAGAATAGCAACCAACCAAAAACTACCCTCGCATTGAAATGATATCCCCTAAAATCCATTCACAACTCATTCACGACTAAGTTAACACACAAAATATTAATTAATAACCCTATAAAAATAATCACAGGTAAGTAATTAACTAATCAACATGTAGATGTAAAAAAAAAACTCTAACTAATATTATAATCTACAACACCTAACGATATAAAATTGTTTGCTTTAGTAGATTTTAGTGGTGATTTTAAATACATCATTCTCTCTCGTATAGATAAATTACTGTGCTTATTGTATATGCTTGGAAATATCGAGATATATAGTTTTTCTCTCAACTAGAATTGCGATTAAGTTCCATTTGTAGCCTTGATTGTGTCCAGAATAATACATAGAAATCTAGTTTGATAGATTTAATAAAAATCATTTGGTATCTTTGATTCTCTGAAATAATATGTTTTCAAACTATATTTGTAGGGTTTTGAAATTTTAAATAGAAAATGAATTTTAGGGTTTTGAAACTTTATATGGATAAGGCATTAATGCCCTTGATGGCTTAAGATTAGGTATAAATAAATTAAGGGTATAGTAGTAACTTGTAAAGTATAAATAGAAAAAAATAAATTAAGAGAAGAAATCTGAAAATTTAGAGAGAAGAGAGACGGAAGAGAGAAGAAAGGAGAAGGAGAGAAAAGAGAAGGAAGGAGGAGAAATAAATATTAAGGTAATGTGTATGTGTTATTATGTAAAAGTATCGTTTAATGGTTAAACTAATTGCTTGCATTAGTGATTAGGGTTTGTAGATTTTATTTGAATTTGATGGATGAATGGATTAAGATGTTTAAGGTTTAATGGTTAGGGTAATGGTTAATAGGTTGATTATAGATGATTTTGAGGTTTTTGATGTATTTGGTTTAAGAAAATATTGAGAAAAATAGTGAAAACCCTTGCTGGAATTCTAGGATGGAGGTTGAAGATGACAAAAATTCATTTTGGTCCTTTTGGTGAAAATTACAGTTTAGTCCTTGAACTTTTGAAAATTACAATTTAGTCCCTGAACCAAAAATTATAGAATGGTACCTGAATAAAATATTAGTATTTCAGATTGGTTTGATGGATGATTAAGGATTATTTGATGAGTTATTATCAACTCTATAAATTGTGTATTTTGAATTAGACTTCGGAAGAAACTATTGTTTTAGGTTTTGCAAAAAATAGATAGTTTGATTCAAAACACATAGGATTATGAATTAAACTCTTAGATATATTTATTAAAGAGACTTTAATTATTTTGAGTCATTTTTGAGTATTTCTTTTATATATTCAGATAATCCTGATATTCTGCCCGCGGTACGTCAGTAGGATTTCGTCAGTATTCTGCCTTTTGAATTTCAATCGCTTTTGAGTCAGGTGAGTGGATAATATTTAATATGCATGAGAACTATTATAAATATTTGATTTGCTAGTATTTGGATTATGCTTCTTGATAATATATACATTGATTACGATTCTTGATACGATAAAGCATAATCAAATTGTTGAATATATGTTCTTGATATGAGCCAATACCTGCTTGTGAATTGATAGCTCCTCATTTGATTGATGCCACGAGTTGAGCCTTGAGATATGAATATTTGTTTGATTATGATATATGTATACCTACGGTATGTCAGTCAGAATACCTATGCTAACAGGGTAGTGTTAGCCTTTGTGCACATCGTATCTGAAATCCTAGTTGGTCGGGGGAGTCACCAACCTGTGCGGACTGATCATCCCACAGTATGGAGCCTCATGCTCATTGCATTATGATTTTCTGACGAGCTTTACCTATTACGTTCTTATTATGACCTATTTGAGAAACTTCTTGTAAGAACCCCGAACCGATTCGATAATATATTCTTCTTTGTTGTATTATCTCGTATGTGTATATTAGATGTTATCTACTCACTGAGTTGTTGAACTCACCCCCTCATTATTTATTATTTTCAGGCTCGTAGCTCGTTAGCAGTTCATTATCGTTGAAATTTCAGAACTTATTATTTTGGTTGTAATCAACACTTTTATTTTTGTCGAGTTAGCGCTCCACTATTATAACAAGATTATTTAATTTTTGTATTAAGATATTTGGATTATTTTATGAAGTCTATTGTTATTTCTGCTACGTTGGACTCTGAATATGAATGATAAGCTTGTAAGTTGGGTTCGCATAGGTGTGGAACCTCGGAGGGGAACCATGCCTATGTGCCAGTCACGGATCTGGGAATCGGGTCGTGACAATATTTGATCTGAAAATCTACCACAATATATTTTTATATGTTTAGTATTTTACTATAAAACCACAACTAAATTTAATATATAGCTTAAGAGGTATTGTTGATTTTATAAAACTGACCAACTGCCATTTTAAAGATCATTTGATTCATACAAAATATTTAATAAATTTATAAAATTGGATAACTCTTACTGATTTTACATAGATCAATATATTTTTACTGATTTTGATAACAATGCGCCGCAGCTTACAAGCTGCTATGGGAAACTTCACTTGCCTCTCTTTGGGTTTCTACAATAACATTCCACGAGGCTCTTCTTGTACGACGCGAGCCAAGAACGCATTAGTTTATCTAGTTTTGACATGAAGATTCGATGTGAAGAAAAGGAACCTCATGTTTAGTTAATTGCTAGAAATCCACTGTCACTAGCCAGTTGAGCTCCCAGCGATAACATTTTCCTTTAATCAGATCCTTTTCTTTCCGTCCCATCGCTAAAGAGATTCGGCATGGGGGGGCTTGAATGGCTACGAGGTACAATTCTTCTCATGTCATTAGGGTTTAAATTGAAGACTACAAGAGAAAATTCTCACGATTCTCCTGGTTGTTGGAAATTACATTATGTGCCCCTCATGACACACCCATGTTCTTGATCATGCAAACCCATGACCATAAAGATAGGTCATGGAGTTTGATCATGGGGATCAATTAAAGGATCATGGCTAATTATCTCCTTGATGGAAGGAGAAAATTGGAAAATAAATTAATAAGAGGGGTCCCTAATCTACCTATAAATAATGGCTTGTGTACTCCATCTACGGCTAATGAAGGTAGGCATAGATTAGAAGACTCCTCTCGTAAAATATTTTATTATTTTGTTGTTGCTTTGGGAAAGGCTTGGTTGCTGCTGCACATTGGGAGTTCATTCATTTCGATACTTGAGCAACAATGGCTGGAGGTATTTATAATCTTAAATTTCCGCTGCTATATGTATTTAGCATTTCGATTATATAAAGTATGTCTAACATGTGGTATCAGAGCCTGCCTTTATGCTATTTTGCTCAGTATATTCGTTAATGATTCTTGTGTTTTTGAATCATTTATTCTGATTTTCAATTATGGAGTAACATTGTTATTTTATGTAAACTGTTGTAAATGACAAAGTGTGTAACCAAATTGTTGTTAATGACAACTTGTGTAACTCAAAATTAAAATTGAAAAATTGGAATTGACGGAAGGAGAGGCAACTGGCCTCTCCCCGTCCTCTGACCGGCGACCCATAAGGGTCGCCGATGAGATCAACGACGGCCCCTGAAGGGCCGTCTGTCACACGGGAAGGCCAGTGGCCTCTTCCCAGTTGACAGAAGGAGAGGCCACTGGCCTCTCCCATTTGTGACCGGAGTACCAGCGATCTGTGAAGATCGCTGGTTACTCAAGGAAAAACGGCGACCCATTGGGTCGCCGTGAATGGACTGGGCGGACCCTATTTTCGGTGCATGAGGGAGCCGGTGCAAGTTTGAGTTAAACGGTTTATCGGGTCATATATTCGGGTCGGGTTTCTTTAAACCCATAAGGAAACCGGATATTAAAAATGGGTGACCCGCCCGTACAGTAATAAAAAAAAAAGGGATTGAATGAAAAATGAAATGGAACTGTGGGTGCAGAGACTCGAACCCAGGTCTCCCAAAATCCTCTTTAGACTTCTTCCACTGAGCTATGTTTCGTTTATTGTCGGTATATGCAGTTTTAATTCATTTTGAATTATACTATATAGTATAAATTATGTAGTCTCTATTTCATGCTGTACTTCTTTTATTTTATGCTTTTATTCCTTTTAATTTATGCTTTAAAGTACATTATGATTTATGCTTATGTAATGTAGTTTTATTCTTATTATTTTATGTTGTAAGGTATTAAATTAATACATTACATTAAATTAGGAATATATCCAGTAATTTATATTATTTAAATATAAATTAATTAATGCCTAGAAATAAGAATAATTAATCAAACCATAAATGTTAGTGAATTTTATGGTACTATCCATTTTTCAATATCTAGGAAAGTTCTGTCTAGGAAAGTCTTGGTATTTAAGTGTGTCCATTGTGACCCACCTCACTTTCCTGGGAACTTACCTGGTTGTAATTTGGAAAAATACCATTTAATTCATATCGGTTTGTTTGATTTCTAAAGTACCTGATCTAGGCATCGATATAATTATTAGATGTTAATGAAGTAGTAATTATCATAATAATTTTAGAAGTGCCACAGCGTTTGATTTTATAAATGATAATTACATCAAGAAAATACACATGAACTTCATAAGGAAAATTAACGTCGGGTTGTAATTAATTCATAAATTTAATTGCTAATCCCCACAGGGACGTTTTTATTTTTATGACTTAATTAGAATAAGATAGTAAATTTTATATTTAAGAAATAAAATTTATCTTAGGCCCACAGGTACGGAAAATTTTATTTATTAAATTTTAAATTTATTAGACTTATTAATAAGTAGTAAATTTCATGCGTGATGCAACCTTTGCCCACAGGTAGGTTGAAATTTATTATTAAATTGACATTGGTTAATTTAAATAATGTTATATTCATAGCAATATAGTAATTTTTAGTTTCCTTGATAATTGCAGTTATCCCTTCCGCTTTGATTGAAATAGTTCCGATGCTAAATGGTAATAACTTTTCTGAATGGAAAGAAAATTTGCGTTTTACATTGGGGTGCATGGAACTTGACTTGTCGCTCCGTGAGGCCGAACCACCCGCCCTAACGGACTCCAGTACGACACTAGAGATTGCTAAACATGAACGGTGGGAGCGATCTAATCGCTTAAGTCTCATGTTTATGAGATCTCATGTCATTAAAGGCATTCGGGGTTCAATCCCAGAATGCACCAAGGCTAAGGATTTTCTCAAAGCTGTTGAGGAACAATTTGTCAGTTCTGACAAAGCCTTAGCCAGCACTCTAATGAAAAGGCTATCAAGCAAAACCTTTGACAATTCCAGAAGTGTGCGAGCACATCATGGAAATGAGGGACATGTCTGCTCAACTAAAGTCCCTAGAGGTTGATATTTCTGAGTCATTCTTGGTGCATTTCATACTTAACTCTCTCCCATCTGAATATAGTCCTTTCAAAATTTCTTACAACACACATAAGGATAAATAGTCAGTAAATGAACTTCTGACCATGTGTGTTCAAGAAGAGGAGAGGTTAAAGCATGAGAAGCCTTTAAGTGTTCATATGGCTACTCATGATAAGGGAAATGCCAAGAGAGGCAATCATGCTCACAAACTCAAGAAGAATAACAAGTTGTCAATAAAGAAAAATGACAAGAAGGATGCTTGTTTCTTCTGCAAGAAGAGTGGGCATATGAAGAAAGATTGCCAGAAATACAAAAATTGGCTCGAAAAGAAAGGTAATATTATATCTCTAGTTTGTCATGAATCTTTTTTTGTTGAAGCTCCTAGTAATACATGGTGGATTGATTCTGGTTCTACAATCCATATTGTTAATACAATGCAGGGTTTTCTCAACACAAGGAAACCAGCAAGCCATGAACAACGAGTATATTCTGGAAATAAATTATTTTCTCAAGTTGAAGCAATTGGGACATTTAGGTTGATTTTGAAATCCGGATATGTTTTGGATCTGGATAATGTATTTTTTATTCCGTATTTTTCAAGAAACTTAATTTCTGTTTCTAAATTGGATATTATTGGTTATGGTTTTTGGTTTATCAATTCAACCTTTAGTATTTTTAAAGGTGAAAACCCTATTGGTGGTGGAATGAAAATTGATGGTTTATTTAAAATTGATTTAGATCCCAACTTTGAGAACAATTATTTATCGTTACATACTCATATTGGCATAAAGAGGAGTCTTATGAATGAGAACTCTATTTGGTTATGGCATAGGAGATTGGGACATATCTCCATAGAGAGAATCAAAAGGTTAGTAAATGATGGAGTTTTAAAAACTCTTGATTTTACTAATTTTGGTACTTATGTGGATTGCATAAAGGGAAAGCAAACCAACAAGACCACTAAAGGTGCCAAAAAAAGTTCTGAGATTCTTGAGATTATACATACTGATATCTGTGGACCTTTTCCTACTCCCTGCTTAAATGGTCAAAGATATTTTATATCTTTTATTGATGACCATACACGGTTCATGTTTCTTTATCTTCTAAATGATAAGGCTGAGGCATTAAATGCTTTCAAGACCTATAAGGTAGAAGTAGAGAAACAAAAGGACAAGAAAATCAAGATCGTAAGATCTGATAGAGGTGGAGAGTACTATGGTAGGTACACAGAAAAGGGACAAATGATAGGTCCATTTGCGAAATTCCTTGAAGAGGAAGGCATTGTTGCTCAATACACAATGCCTGGTACACCACAACAAAATGGTGTGGCAGAAAGAAGGAATCACACATTAATGAATATGGTAAGGAGCATGATTAGTAATTCTAATTTACCTTTATCTTTATGGAGTGAAGCTTTAAAAACCGCTGTGTATTTATTAAACCGGGTCCCATCCAAGGTTGTTCCTAAGACACCTTTTGAATTGTGGAATGGATGGAAACCAAGTTTAAATCACTTACACATATGGGGTTGTCCTGCTGAAGTGAGGATTTATAATCCAAACATGAAGAAATTAGACCCAAGGACAACCAGCGGTTATTTTATTGGCTATGCAGTAAACTCCAAAGGATTTAGGTTTTACTGTCCTTCTAATAGTACTAGAATTGTTGAGTCTATAAATGCAAAATTTTTAGAGGATTCTGAACCTAGTGGAAGTGTTTGTCCTCAAATGATTGAATTTAAGGAAACACAAGAGTTGACTGAAACTCCTTTATCTCAAGGACGTTTGATTGTGCTCAAGGAAATCCAAAATGATTACCTTGAACCACAATCAATTACAGAACAATCAACTCATGAGGAACAAGTTCAGATTGAACCTACTCAAACTCTGCCAAATACAGAGCAAGTAGAATTAAGAAGATCCTCTAGAATAATTAGACCTGCAATTTCTAGTGATTATGTTGTATATCTCCAAGAGTCCGATTTTGATGTTGGGCCTAAAGATGATCCAAAAACATTTTCATGAGCCATAAGTGGAGAACACTCCACATTATGGTTTAATGCCATGAAAGAAGAGATGGAATCCATGGCTAAAAATCAAGTCTGGGATCTCATCGACTTACCAAAGGGGGCTGTAGCCATAGGCTGCAAATGGGTTTACAAAACCAAAACAAATGCTTCCGGTAATGTTGAACGATATAAAGCTAGACTTGTGGCCAAGGGTTTCACTCAAAAGGAAGGCATTGATTATCATGAAACCTTCTCTCCAGTATCTAAGAAGGATTCATTTAGGATAATCATGGCATTAGAAGCTCATTTTGATCTAGAGCTACATCAAATGGATGTGAAAACAGCCTTTCTAAATGGGGATCTTGAAGAGGAGGTTTACATGAAACAACCAGAAGGTTTTGAAGATAACAGTCAGAAAGCTTGCAAACTAAGGAAATCTATTTATGGACTAAAACAAGCCTCCCGTCAATGGTATATCAAATTTCATAAGGTCATTACCTCATATGGTTTTATTGAGAACCTTGTTGATCAATGTATATACCTTAAGGTCAGTGGGAGTAAAGTTATTTTTCTAGTCCTGTATGTAGATGATATTTTGCTTGCAAGTAATGATTTAGGTTTGCTACATAAGACCAAAGGTTTCCTCTATCAAAACTTTGAAATGAAAGATTTAGGTAAAGACTCTTAGGTCATAGGCATAGAGATTCACAGAGACAAAAAACAAAGAATATTGAAGCTGTCTCAAAAGGCCTACATTGAAAAGGTTTTAGAGAGATTCAGATTGAAGGATTGTAACGGTTCTGTAGTATTTATCATTAAAGAGGATAGATTCAGTAATGATAATATCCTCGAAATATATTGGAAAAGGAACAAATGAAGGATATCTCATATTCATCTGCAGTAAGCAATCTATTGTATGCACAGGTTTGCACTAGACTTGACATAGCAATGGCAGTTGGAATGTTAGGTCAATATCAAAGCAACTCAGGATTGGAACATTGGAAAGTTGCAAAAAAAGTTATGTGATATTTGCAAGGAACCAAACACTACAGTTTGACATATAGACACACTGACCATTTGGAGGTGGTTGGATATTCGGATTCTGACTTCGCGGGATGTGTAGATAGCAGAAAGTCTACTTCAGGATATATCTTTCTTCTTGCTGGAGGGGCTATATCTTGGAGAAGCAGCAAGCAGACTATAGTTGCTACATCTACAATGGAGGCAGAATTTATTGCGTGCTATGAAGCTACTACACAGGCGCTTTGGTTGAAAAATTTTGTTGGTGGTCTCAAAATTGTCGATTCTATAGAGAGACCAATCAAGATCTTTTGCGATAATCGTACTGCTATATTCTTCTCAAAGAATAATAAAAGTGGAAGCAGAAGTAAACATATCGACATTAAGTATCTTCGTGTGAGAGATAATATCAAAAGACATGAAGTGTTTATTGAGCATATAAGTACTGAATTGATGATTGCGGATCCCATGACTAAAGGTTTACCGGTAAAGCTATTTAAAAGTCATGTGGAGCATATGGGATTGATTGATTCATTTTGTACTTAGTCTTAATTTTGTATATATACATCAAGTTATTGTAATAAAGTTTGTGCACATTTATTACTTTATCCATGAGGATAAAAATAAAGTTTGGACCCGAATAACTTATAGGAAGTTTATTCATAAAGTTTTGAATGCCCATATAGTACTTATTTAAGAGATATTTTATATGTAATACATGGAAGGGACGACTTATTAAATAATGGTCTTACCGCCATGATTCATGTGTAGTATTCCTTAAATGAGTGGGAGGATTCCATGATCATGTTAAAAGAACATAACATAATAAAGAGTATGTGTCATAAGGGCCAAGTGGGAGAATGTTGGAAATTACATTATGTGCCCCTCATGACACACCCATGTTCTTGATCATGCAAACCCATGACCATAAAGATAGGTCATGGAGTTTGATCATGGGGATCAATTAAAGGATCATGGCTAATTATCTCCTTGATGGAAGGAGAAAATTGGAAAATAAATTAATAAGAGGGGTCCCTAATCTACCTATAAATAATGGCTTGTGTACTCCATCTACGGCTAATGAAGGTAGGCATAGATTAGAAGACTCCTCTCGTAAAATATTTTATTATTTTGTTGTTGCTTTGGGAAAAGCTTGGTTGCTGCTGCACATTGGGAGTTCATTCATTTCGATACTTGAGCAACAATGGCTGGAGGTATTTATAATCTTAAATTTTCGCTGCTATATGTATTTAGCATTTCGATTATATAAAGTATGTCTAACACTGGTTTCTAACATGAACAGTGAACGAAACTGGTCCGAAAATGCTAACAGATGGTTTCTAAAAAATGATAGAGATGTGTACTTGCCTTCAAACACTGTCTTTTGCACTAAATCAAACGGGTTTCGGAGTTTGTAGAGATTTTTGTTTGTTTTGGGGTTAAACAAAACAATAAATGCAACTGACCACCAGCATTTTAAATAAACACCAGGGAGCATGTCTGTCACTTTCCTTTGAAAATCGATGCCTGACTTGTTCAAGATCGAGACTCTTGTCTGTCATTTTGTCTATCAGGTTTTGTTGCTAGATAGCTTAGAAACTAAATATTAACTCCAACTATAATTTGATTCAATCCATCCACTATGGCACTGCTAGAGTCTGTTGCCACACCGCACCCTGCACCACCGGATCAGAAACTTCTCTGTGCCACATTGTTCTGCAAATCTCGAGTATTAAGTTAATAAAACTTGCTCTCCATCAGGTCAAATTGCTCTCGGGTTTTGGGTTAAATTTTTGTTTGTATATAAGTTGATGAAATCGATGGCCTGTTTAAAAAGGTAAACATCTTTATAATCTATGATTATATGATTGGATTTTCCAAGTTGACCCAGAACCTCGATCCAAATTAGAAACTTCTTGAGATACGATCTACGGTCAAAACTTATCTACAGTCCATTGAAAAATAAAATCAAAAAATGGTACATGTGGTTTAATTAATTAACGGGAAGGGCTGTGATTAAAAAAAACCCTATGGGATATTCGAATATCTATGATAGTTTGTCGTCTGTGGTCAGAGGTCTTTTCCTTTGCATCAAACAACATGTATGAACCCCAAGTTTAAAAGAGCTAAGGAAGGGCATTTCAGACATCTACTTACAGAGGACTTGGGAGTCGTCGAAGACCATAAGAACAGTGAGATCCCATGTGGTCAGGCTTGTGTAGGGTTAACATTTTGACAGGTGTATTGCTCCTACTCATTCTGCTGACGACTCCATATTTTCCGGTGCTGAATTGGATCTGGTAAGCCCTAAGGCAGAAGATAAGCAAATCAAATCCTATCCCAGCATATTGGATCAGTGCTATTTATCTTCTCAGAAAAACTATACACTTTGGTCCAAAAATAAAAAAAACTCTTGAAACCATCTTTAATTCCCTGCCTATTTTTGGCAGCAAATTACAATGAACACTGTCAAGAAGACAATTTGAGCTCAAGGCAACAGAGAACTAAAACTGATGAACAAGGTAGCCAGCTTATTCCAAATATCTTTTTTTTTTATTCCAGAAAACTCTACCTCTCTTTCAGTATTTTTTGTGAACTAGGTTAAAAATGTAAAATTTGAATTGTTTTAGACACTTGTAAATTTAAGATGCTCTGAATTAAACTTAAAATCTACATGAACAAATTTTAAACTCTTTACCACCCCACCGACAGAATCTGACATCAGTAATTTTCACCCAAAGCTTTGTATATTTTTGTGTCTTTCGCTCCACCATTGATCATGGCAAGGTCCTGGAACTCTAGTTACCACTTTTTTTTAATTATTTATTACCATCTATATGGCACTCTGCCCAAAATAAAGGCAAGAGGCTTTGCCCAGCAAGTTATTTTCTATTGACTAGACAAAAGGAGCATTGTATTGTTAGGCAACGGTTAGCCCACCAAACTAGTCATTTCATATCAAAACAATCTTATTGTATCTTTCCATTGACCTCAGCCTTTCAGCCCTTTTAAGAATCCTTCACCTTTTTCTAAATGTTTCTCTCTTTTTAAGCTTTAAAAGACCAACAACAGCACTGTTAATGTCTTCACTAGTGCAGAATGTGCTAGCTAGCGCTAGCTACGAACCCTTTCGTTTTATGATTGGAAAAATAAAGACAGTAGCTAATGAGTATCAAAGAAGGATAATCACTTTGCATTCATATTTGATGGAATCCCAGCTTTTTCATAAAGTATAATCCTTGCACGTGTTGCGAGTACTTGAACCGTGGATTCAAGATTTAACTGTTATGAATGAAATAAACATTGTACTTCAATCATTTTAAGTATCAAAATCATGGAATCACTACTGTTTAGTCGATAAACACGGTCCTGTTGCACGGCAGACGTCGCACAATAATTTGAATATTTGATAATCCTTGATCTCTCTCTATGTCGTTATTATATATTCATGCTTTCAGAGAGTTAAATGGCATAAAAGTCACATGAAATGCGAGGTTTAAATTTCGTTGAAGCTCCAATCCCATGAACTCTTGCTAAATATACCTCACAAGTCAGTAACCTCTCTGTTTCTTGTCTCTTTCTTCCTTTTGAATCACTTTTAAGCATCACCTCTAAAACCTTACAAGGTAAAGCCATGAACTGATCGTTTGCTTCTTTTCATGCAATGCAAAAAGCCCACCATAGCAAAAGCTTCAAAGGTGGCATTGCTTTCTAAGACACAAAGGAACTAGTCAAAATGACAACCCTTCTAAGCACTATCTGTTTATGTAACTATATACATATAGCACTTATCCACAGGCATGTTATATGTATTTGCATCATACTTACTATAGTTTTATGCTACAAATCAATAAAACAACTGGATTTTTTGGGGCTCGCATAGCTATAGCTAAAACCCGACTTTGGGTTTTTGAACCACTAGTTTCCGCTCGGCTTTTGAAAAGAAAAAAGAAAAGGAGCCCATTTGCATGACTGGTCTCTCTCCACACAAGGTGGTTCTTTTGTTTATAAACAGGGTTTATTCTGTGACCATTTAATGTTTTTTGGATGTTTCCTTCATGAAGTGTATTTTTCTTTGCTTAGTGCATGTCAATACTTTCTGGTAGTACTCGCCACCCATTTAATGCTATCTCAGAAAATTTTCAGCTGTGGGGTCTAAAGACAACTTATTTGCCTCAATGCATGTAGTGAAGTGTCGGGCTGGTTCAACTCTTAAACAGTTCAAGTTCATGGAAGTAGGAGTTTCAAGGCACAGGCATTCTAATAGGTAGCCTCGCAGTTTTCTTCAGTAGTAAGATAATCATTATTGCTGCTAATTACATTTTATCCTTCTGAAGTCATTCTAGGATTCGAAATAATAAAAAAGATGGTTTATGGGAAGAGATAGAGCTGATATATTCTGTATCTAAACATTTATATTGGTACAGCTTCATGTCCATACCTTTAACATTTTTAGGCCAACAAACAAGCAGCTTTCTTTCTTAGGCACGACTATGAACACTTTTCTTGCCGAGTCTATGTTTTAGAATTTATTCTCAGTTTTAAACTGCTGCTTTGGTAGAAGCCTAGAAATAGAAGTTATAGTATATGATGGTTTCTGGGTATGGCTATCAGTTGGTAGCCTTTACTTGTTGTAACTTCATGCCCATACTTTCTACTTTTTTTGGCCCAGCAGATACTAGCAACTGTTAGATGTATGGCTCTTCTGCAAGTGATCTTAGAAATAGATCTCTTTTAATTGAAACTAATAACTCATTTTTTCCTTTTGCCTCCATTTTTCTTTCTAGTCAGTGAACAATCATCAAAGTCTCACACACTTGTTCTGGTTGTTCATGTCTAGCTATGATGGACCATGTTTTAGGGTAAAAAACAGAAGAACTTATGCTTCTTGGATGACTTTTGCAATCTATCCTGACCAGTTCTGTTCTTTTCATTGTCAGTGATCCATTTCAAAGAAAACTCGATGTTGCTAAACAAGAACCAAACAGCATCTTTGAAGATTTTCGTCACCTTAAATCGGTAAGGCTTTTCTGGTTGATAATTAGCAATAAACTCTCTGCAGTCAGTTTACAAGAATATCTGCTACTGTTAAGGTTAACTCTGCTTGATTTTTAATTTTGTTTTACAGAAGAAAATGGGACAGCTTGAGGACTGTGTTGAAGTCAAGAAGAGGCAATATCCTAACACAGAGGTTCAAAATTCATTAAAGCAGGAGGTGGATATATATCTTGACTTCTTTCTGTGCTAACTGCATGTGTAAAACCTTTAAAAAGTTCATCAAGATTTTCAAAATTAGTACTTACTCGAGAACCCTGTTTATTTCTCCTCTATAAGAGTTAGTTCCTTTCAAGGACGTCTCTCTAGATGCTTTGCTCTTAGCGTTTTGCTACCCATTGCAAGTTTATACCAGAAACTTGGTCAATCTGCAGAGGAAGCTATGAACACTTGTAATTTATATAATTCACCTGTGCTTGAGAAAAACTATCCAGCAGTCCACAGCTGAGAAGAAAAAGGACAGACAGAAGAGTTTTTGTTATTTTTTATATTCTAGAATGCAACAATCTTTTCACCAATTGCAAGTTGTTTCCTCATGCAGATATTAGATCTTCAAGACCGATTGCAGGACCAGGTTTTGGTACGCCGTGCTTTGGAGAAGGCACTAAGTAGTAGGTCTTTTTCCCATGATATCATGACTGATAAGTCAATCCCCAAGGTAAAGTTTCTTTTTGTAAATCACATAGTAAGTTACATTTTGCCAACGTATACATATCTGTTGCCATGCACTGTAATTTACTAATTGTTGATTTAAATACTTTGCCTTGCTGTTTCCTTTTCTCACCTTAGCAATAAGCTGAGTGAAACTGCTTCTAACAGCGACGCGACTTTCATTTTACTGAAACTGCAGCCTGCTAAGGATCTGATGAAGGAAATTGCAGTATTGGAACTGGAAGTAGTTTGTATGGAACGATATCTTCTCTCGCTTTATCGAAAAACACTTGACCATCAAGTATCTTCTCTGTCAACCAAGGATGAAATGGACGATGAGAGATTCAAAATGAGTTCAGACGCACATAGAGGAATGTTTCCAGCAGTTCCTAGAAATGATATCGTGTCAGTTAACGACAATTCCAGTGATAATACAAGTCATCTTACTTCACTAACCAAGGAATGCAATGGCTCTTGGGGACTGAAAATGTTAGATTCCAGCATTCATCAATGTCCTTCCTCAATATCTCAGCGGTCTATTGGAACTTATCCTCCAACGCGATCTATAGCCAGAGCCATGGACTCATACCATTCTCTCCCACTGTCAATGCTGGAGGTAACTTGATGGATTTGAAGTGTCCCTAGAAATCATGCCTGCAAAGTTCCTTAATCAACTAAACTTCGGTAAAAAATAGTAACTTTATGTAAACCTGGTTCTCTTTCGTTGTCTTTGCAGCAAGCTTGGAATGATACTTCAAATGCAATCAGTCTAGCAGATCATCTTGGAACCTCAATGCACTATGATGTCCTCGAGACGCCGAACTGGCTTTCTGAGGAGATGATCAGGAGGATCTCAGCCATATATTGTGAACTTGCAGACCCACCTTTGATCAATCCTGATTATGCTTCCTCGCCTATTTCAGTCTCTTCATCACCAAACGAGTTTCCATCCCAAGGCCATGGTGACATATGGAGCCCCCAGTATGGGAACTTCTCATCCTTCAACTCATCACTTGACAATCCTTTCCACATTGGAGCCTCCAAGGAATTCAGTGGACCATACTGCTCAATGGCCAAGGTCCAACGCATTTGTAGAGATAGTCAAAAGCTGAGAGATATTCAACATAAGCTCCAAGATTTTAGGTGAGTCCAGTGACCATAGCCGACGAAAGGCACTTTGCATCATATGATCTAATACTACTATCGGTCAACCCTGTTTCAGGTCACTTGTCTCTCGGCTAGAAGGAGCTAATCCTAGAAAGATGAAACATGAGGAAAAACTAGCGTTTTGGATCAATGTGCACAATGCACTTGTGATGCATGTGAGGTTCTAAAGCTCATTATATATCTTCAAGATTCTACATGGTTTTGCTCCTTTTTGCAGTTTTACTTCTAGTCTCTGAACTAATGCATCCCATTGCATTATCTTGCCCAACAGGCATACTTAGTATATGGCATTCCACAAAATAATATGAAAAGGATGTCCTTAATACTCAAGGTGAGAGAAACTCCCCTGCTCATCTTCAAGGAAGAAAGCATGTATAACATCATTTAAAAGCTGCTGTATGTTTCAGGCAGCATACAATGTTGGGGGTCATACAGTTAATGTAGACATGATACAGAGTTCTATTCTGGGATGTCGGCTTTTCCGTCCAGGACAGGTAAATATGCTTCTCTGAAACCTCTATTTAACAACATTGCCTGCTGGTTTTGGGTTCAGTTTTAACAAAGGTTTCCTAATAAAGATGGCATTTATCTGGATGCAGTGGCTGTGGCAGCTATTTTCTTCTAAGACAAAATTCAAGGTTGGAGACGGAAGGAAAGCTTATTCTGTTGATCATCCTGAACCTCGATTATATTTTGCACTTTGTGCAGGAAGCTATTCTGATCCCGCGGTATGTTCCATTATTCATGATTTATATGCCTGCTCATGCTCCTCATTGAAGCAATGAATTGCGATTATTCAGGTTCGAGTATATACTCCTAAGAGAGTGTTTGAGGATCTGGAAGCTGCAAAGGAAGAATACATCCAATCAACATTCATTGTACATAAAGAAAAGAAACTCCATATACCAAAGATTGTGGATTCTTTTGCCAAGGATCTGGAACTTTGCCCCGCCGGTGTGGTGGAAATGATAGAGCATCTACTGCCTCATGGTTTGCGGAAAAGAATTCGGGAGTGTCGGTACAGAAAATATGGCAAGAACATTGAGTGGATTCCTCACAACTTCGCGTTTCGCTACCTGCTTTCGAAGGAATTAGCCTAGTTACCTCATTTCCATCAGCATGGGTGGGATTGCATATGCTGGAGCTAAGCAGCAGTTTTTTTTTTCCAACTTAAGCTTGCAATATAATGTGGAGTGACAGAAGAATCATAACTTCAAATTTATGGTCAACTAGGCAGCACCGAGTTGATTTAGACACCATATTGAAGTGTCTATCTTAGAAGAATGATGATCAAATGGGCTTTATGATCAGAAAACATACTCTTAACTGCTTGAGCTTAAACGATCAGCAATCTTCTTAGATCAGCTTTGTTGTGATTCGGCTGTCATTCCTCTTCTCTTGTCTATAAAATCCATGGTGATGCAAGAGAAGCATAATTTAATAGAATGGCGGTTACTAATTTGTGTGTAACATTTTGCAAAAGGAATGCCTCAGCAGAGTTCATTATCTGTAATCTTAATAGTATTTCACATATTAACTTCACCATCTTTATCCGCACTTGACTTTTCTTTTTCTTTTTGCTGGTAATGTGAACTCTTAGATTATTGAAGGAAGTTTACAGCCTGACATGACCCTCTGTGGCCGTGGCAGTGGCCTGTGGGTACTTCGACACCCTCGACTCTCCCTCTTTGACCACAGCAACCAGTGTATCTCCTCTTTTTGACCAAACGGAAAAGAACCAAAAAGAGGCAGGAAAAATTAAACATAATCTCGCCTTTCTTGCTGGCCTTATCTGAGACAGAAAAGCTGCACCAGAGTGGTCATTTCGGTTAGGTTTGATTTTTATTTATAATAATAATTAAAAAAATTAAAACCAGTTTAAACCAACAGGTTTTGGTTAAGTTTGGTCTGATTTTTTTTTATGTAACAACCTTGAAATACATTGTTTTTTTTAGGTTTTTATTTTATATTAATCAATTTTTTCCCTTCTCATATTTAACTAAAATAAAATTAGATCAAAAATATGTACAGCACCATAAAAATAGAATTTTTTTTTACAATATATATATATATAAAAAATTTGAATTGGTTCAATTTCAGTTTACCAGTTTTAACCTTAAAAAAACAAACTAAAAATTCTAAAAAATATTCTAATCAGTTTAATCATTTTTTTCTATAATGATTCGGTTTTTCTACATTATTTTTTTATTATTTTCTCAGTTTAATCAATATTTGGTTTTTTTGCTTCCTCTTGCCTCCCCACAAATATGAAAGAAGGGTTTCAAAAGTGAGGAAACATGGGTGGGTGAAATTCCCGAATTCACGGTCAAAACTACAAATGCACCGCTGCTTCCAGTACTTGCCGAAGGATATAAATTATTTTGTGCTAAATAGATTGAAAAAACAAAAATGAGCACAAAAACCTTGGTCCAGTGTCACATGTTTTAAATATAAATAAATTATTTAAAACCTAACTAAGAAAACTCAATTTTCACACGGGAGAGTTGGCCTAAAATAGATATATGGTAAAATTTGCATCTCACAAATCAAGGTCAAAACTTTCTGAGACTTTTTATTACTATTATAAAGTCGAAGATTTACTTTTCTCCTGTATTATGAAATACATGTGTGTGTGTGAGTGTGTGTAGATTTTCGTAACATGAAATTTGTTTTTTTTTTTTTTGGTAATGAAATTTTCGTAACATGAAATTTGTTTGCTTAGGTCTTGTTTTGTCGATTGTGGAAAGCGAAAGAAAAGAAAGGGAAGAGAGATCTATCTCTTGAGAAAGCACCAGGATCACTGGCGCAGCACTAGGTGACCCAGAACCCGGCACCCCTTTTTGGCGCTTCTGCTACATGTAACAAAACCCTTGAAAAATAAAATATCACCTACAAACCTAAGGTTCTTTACTTTTTCAGTGCCAACAACAACCATCTAGAGAAAAACAAAAATGGAAGATGAGGGAATTGAAGCCGTGTTGGCTAAAGCTATAGACTTGAGATTAAAAATCGGTAATTGCATCAATAAAGCAACCGCCGCCAACATTTCCAACAACATAAAGAATCATTCTTTTGAAGAAGAGAAGCAAGAAAGTGACGGTCTTGAAGAGAAAGGAGAGAAGAAAAAGAGTCCTAAGAACTCGGAGTTTCTTGATGGGGTTTTATTGAGTGAAGCAGAGGAAGGAGAGGATGATGAGACTGAGAGGCTTTTGCATATCTGTGATGCCCTTGAATCCCTTGAGAACCAGCTCTCTAACTTGCAGGTTTATTTTCATTTTCCATGATTCCAGTTTTTCTGTTCTTGTTAAAATTCGGGTTCTACCCAAAAACCCTAATTTTGTCGACACTTAAAGAGTGTTTTTAAGAAGAATATACAATACCCATTTGTTTGTTTTTGATGAATAATGAACGAGACGTATAAATTCGGTTTTAGGTTCATTGTGGAAACCATGTTTTGAAGTTTATGTTTTATGCCCAAAGGCAAAGGCTTGGGCATGAATGGGAGTGAGTGAGTTAGAGGATTTGGTTTCTAAGGTTTGGGCTGATTTATCGCTTTTTTCATATCTTTTGGTTTTGAAATCAGCTTCTCTTGCAAAATTGCTATAACGAACTTACGCATATGATTGCTACTCATCAATCGGAATCTGGGAAATTTTGCGTTTATGAAAGCGAGATAAAATTATTTTTATCTTCTTGGATTGATGTTAACATTTTCAAATTTTTCCTATTTTATCATACAAATTATGCTTTACTGAGACTAAAAATTGCTATTCCATGTAATGCAACTGATTGTTTGAATGGCCTAGTTCTCTTGAAACTATGTTGAAGGTATTTGAGCTTATTTTCCTGATGTAAATCATTTGACCAGTACCTCCTATTCAAGATTGTAAAATGCAAAAGATTACTTACTGAAATCTTTCCAGTGTTTACAAGTTGATACAGCTGTGATATATCATACACTAACCACAATGATTTCATTGTTCCTGCATGTTTGTAGTGGATTCTCTTATCAATGACAAGGACTGTGATATATCACACACTAACCACAATGATTTTATTGTTCCTGTATGTTTGTAGTGGATTTCCTTAGGGATGACAAGGAGATGGATTGCTTTTAAAACTGATTTTGTTGGACAGTAAAGAAAACTTTAGTTACTACTTGAATAATTTCTGCCAGGTCTTGGCGTGTATTTGATTTGAAGTCTACTCAGTCATGGATGCCTAGCATCTATTTTGATGCATTGACTTGTAAACATAGACAGGGGTGTGAATTATGTATGTGTGAATTATGTATGTGCTCTATCTTCAAAGGGTTTTTGCTGTGCATATTAAGAACTAATAAAAGGGCAGGCTATAAAATTCTGAAGTGGGTGTCAGACTCACTTGAACAATGATTTGGTAGAATACTTGTATGATCCGATAAATCTGTTTTGTTCATTTCTGTTCTGTGAGCCTAAGAAAATTTCTTGTTTCATGAACTGGTCTCACTTGACATCTTATCATTGTTCTCTTCATCTGGCTTTGATGTGGGATATTCCAATCATTTTTTGCGCTCTTTGACTAATTCGCAAACATGCATTCTTTTCTTTTTGTTTCTTTAATGTAATTTCCTTTCTCATGTGTGCATGCACTTGTGTGCTAGTGCATGTGTTGATATTGTGGTGGCATGGAGAATATTGGTAGTATAAATAACTTGTGATTGACAATGAAGAGAATGAGGTAGTAAACGTTTTCGGTCCAAAGTTTATTTATATGATTTGTGCATATGGGAATTATCCAAAATCAGTAGGTAATATCTTTCTTTAACCAATGAAAGGACATGTATAGAGACAAACTTCTTTGAGATGTAATACATAATGCTCAGGAGCTCTTTAATTGTTCCCTCTGATGAACAGGCTTTGCAGCAGCGACAACGTTATGAAAAAGAAGTTGCCCTTGGTGAGATTGAACATAGCCGCAAGATATTACTGGATAAGCTTAAGGAGTACAAAGGGGAAGACTTGGAAGTAATAAAGGAAGCCTCTGCATTTGCTGGGGAAACTGTGGAGCATGATAATGATCTCTTGCTTCCTCCTTATCCTAGCCGCCTTCCACAGTCCTTGGTTTTAAACAATCACCATCTTTCCCACTTTCATTCAACACAAAAGTCCAATGGGATAATAACCGGTGAAGCAAAGAGGTATCAGGATGAGTCAGAAAGTCATCAGGCGCACACTGCATCGAACCCAAGAAAAGGGTTGGGACACATAATCAGCACAGCAGCCAAGACTGTGATTACCCTTGTTGGTGTAATATCAATGTTAAACTTGGCAGGTTTTGGACCTGGCATTGGAAAGAATAATGTTCCTCTCAAGGTTTTGGGCTTGTGTCGGCAACAACCAGCAGCTGATGAGAGGAAACAAGTTGTTCAATGCCCACCTGGGAGAATCCTGGTATGGGAAGATGGGGAAGCTCGCTGTGTCGTGAAAGAAAGGGTGGCAGTTCCTTTTACTTCAGTGGTTGGAAAGCCTGATGTAAATTATGGGAGTGGATAGTTTCATAATTGGTGTGTTATCTTTATTCCCTCTTTTCGAAAGTTTTGGTAGATTCGTTGTCTATCCTTTTTCACACTTTCTTTCTTCACTATAGTGAATGAAGAGTTTGCTTCAATGACCTGTAGGATTCACGATATTCGCAAGTGGTGCATATGCATGATCCTTATCGCTTTTGATAATTGGAAATCCTGTTTTCCAAATCTGGGAAGCCACTTTAGATCCTAATTAAATTAGTTGCGTCACAAACTATACAAAAAATCCATTCGTTGCAGTCCTTTGCTTCTTCTTCATGATGAAATTAATTGTAATTATCACGAGAGCTTGCCAGCATCAGTTGACAGTGTATCGATCATGGTTTCTCTTTGAATGCCAGTCTCCTACCGAGCCCCGTAAACGTGAACGATGGAAGGATACAGGTTCTGGCCACTGTATGAACCATGGTTTCTCTTTGGAGGCCTTTCACAGTAGCCAGACTTGAATTTATTCAGCGCATCTGGTGGGATACTAAGAGTATAATGTCATCCCAAACTTTTTCAACCATCTTCCGATGGGTTTGAAGCTCTTGTCGACCAGTTACAGATGCTTTAAGTTTTAACCCCCGTATGATACACTTCCAGGCCTTTTTCTCTGAATCCAGATTCCTGTGCGGCCATGGGACATGTCCAAAATAAAGCATGTATCAAAGTTCGTGAAAAATAGTTTTTCAACAGAAATTACTGTTTTGGATTATAGTTAGGTTATTTTTAAAGTGTTTATATATATATATATATATTAAAATAATATTTTTTTATTTGTCAAAAAATATTTTTGACATTAACATAAAAAAATTAATTTAAAATAAAAATAAAAATATTTTTTACAAAATAAAATGTTTTTGAAATTTAGTGCGAAGTTGACATAAAAAAATACAATGTAAACTACATGATTTGAAAAACACTATAAATTTAGATTGTAAAATTATAAATAGTCTTTTTAAAACTAATTATATATTGATAATTGTAACTAAAAAAATAAATTACATTCAAATTTGATAAGAGAGTCGATAACATTACAATCAATGGATGATCTAAATAAAATAAGAGGTAGTATAAATCAAGGAATTAAAGACAGAGAAATAAAATCTGTTTGAACAAAAAAAATTAATACATAAAAAAAATCACTAAATGATATGAAATACATAAGAATTTAATGTACACATTTTTGTTTTCATTACAAAATCAATAAAACTTCATGTTGGATGAAACTCAAATTCTAGAAGAAAGCATACGTGTTATTACCGTATAAAACTCAAGATTATTAATATTTCTAAAATCAAGATTTTTTTTTTGTCTCTTTAAATATCTCTAATATCTAGTTTAATATTTATCTACTATTAGAGAATATATAAATTATATTTTGGAATCTCACTTAATAGTTTAAATTTTTAGATAAAATAGTTTTTTAACATAATATCAAAGTCTTGTTGACCCAGCGGTCACAAATTTGAATCTCATCACTCCTTTTTATTTAATAAAAATCAAATACATGATAATGTGAGTCTGTGACAGTTTCAAACTAAAAAACTTTCACTTGAGTGTGTGTGTTAGAGAATAATATAAATTATATTCTGGGGTCCACCTAATAGCTTAAATTTTTATGTAAAATGGTTCCTTAACATCTACATTATATGAGTTGTAGTATGATTATAAATGTCTTTTTTATATATAAATATGTAAATAATATCAAACAATGTTTTACTAATAAATATGAGGAAAAAATAAAATATATAAACATATATGTAAATTTTATGCTATCTTTTGACATGGGTTTTTTAATAGGAAAAATTTCTCAAACGAAATAAATAATTTAATCTAATGATATCATATATAAAATAAGGTCATAGATAAACATTAAAAATTTCGTTCAAATTCAATAATATTTTAAATTTTAATGTAATTTATTATTTAGAGTTAAAATTATATATCAAATGATTGAAGATATAATTATAGAGAAAAATAGAAATAGAATAAATCATCTTGTAACTATCAAGTCAAATCTAATTTCAAAAATTAAATTTATAGATTTGATCGGATTTTATATCAATTAAATTAAATTTTAATAATTTTAAAGTTTTTATTCTGATTTTAGATATGAGATCGTAAAATCAAGAAGTAGATTTCTGACAATAACGCATGTAACTATGTAATTCTTCAGTCACCAGTCCAAATTATGGTTGTCATGTGTTAAAAAATAATATAAATTATATTTTGGGACCTTACCTATAAACTTAAGCTTTTAGGTGAGTTGGTTCTTTTTTACTTAAGAGGGTGTATTAGAGAATAATATAAATTATATTTTGAAACCTTACCTATAAACTTAAGCTTTTATATGAGTTGGTTCCTTAACACCAACATATACACTGTTCCGGGTCATGCACTGAATGACGCCACCAGATTAGAAAAATCATCTTGCCTCCACCACAACCTGAAAGGTTAATATTTAAATTTCTTTGGTTTCAGCCAAAGCCAAGTGGGTTTCTTCTTCTTCTTCTTCTAGATAACAGAACCTAACTGGTTAGCCTGCTTTCTATTGATCCTCTCTAATGGTGAGTAACTTTTGCCCTCCGTCTCTCTCTCTTTTTGGACCTTTTTACCTAATTTGTGCTGGGAAAAACTATGACTTACAGTACAGAGTCTACAGACATCAAGAACGTGACATAAGAGATGTCTCCAAGCATTTTATAATACAAAAATCTGGTCCAAGATTCTTGCTTCAGCAATCCATGGAGTTATCAACGGTCAGGAGAGAGGCATCACTACATGGGCTTGTATGCAGAACTCCAAAATATTCCAGAAGTAGGTTTCTTTTTCTCCCTTTCCCTTTTTATATTTTCTTTATTTTTGGTATTCATTGTATGATCTGGCTGTATACAAAGATTCGGAAAGGAGTAGAAGACTATAAGTGAGTGCATGTAGTGAAGAGGTAGAAGCTCTGGTTGTCAATCATGGATTCCAAGAAGAAGAATGCTGGGGAACTGGGCCTAAAGTTTTTCTTGAGGTGATTGGTTTTCTTGATCACAGAACTAATTACAATCTTACGAATTTTTTGTGGAAGTTATTCTGCTAACTTACTTTAATACCAAGTGGGTTTGAGATTTAATCTTGAGTATACGTTGAAGATGATTGTTTTGATTTTCAGAACCTTTGAGAGTGCACCATCTCCAAAGAAGCCGTTCTCATTTTTAAAAGATTCAGATGTTCCTCTGGAGCAGGATCCAAATCTTAAACCTCATGCCGTGATTTCTTTGTTATGGTCAGCCTATTTTTCTCTCCTATCTACATAACTATTTCAATTACTTCCGTAATATATATAGTTACTAGAACCAGTAGTCTGGTTAGCAAAATATGCCACTTGTAGGTTTTTAAAGGAATCACAGCTTGTGAAGAGCTCAGCTTTGATGTCTTAACAAACGATGGGACACATCACAAAAGGAAAAAAATTAAAAATAAAATTTCAGCTGGATTAAGCTTTAAGTTGAAGGTAGAGCAACACAACACCTGGCTTGATTAGGATCTGGATTCTGGATAGATAGATTGAAATAATTCATTTAGATAACTTGGATGATGAAGATTCAGACAAAGAGAACTGGGCAGGCTATTGAGGCATGACAGCTATGTGAGTTGGGTTTTTTCATTTTCCCAATCCTGCCTAAAGAAAGAGTGCTAACCTCTCAAGATTTATTTCAAAACAAAAAGAACATTGCTAAAATTAACTTTTATGCAATCAATCGCCGATATAAACCATGTCCTGTGTAAGTGTGGTCATGCTCTAACTCTGTTCTGTTTAAGTATTCTGACCTAAACCATGTGCTATTCTGCTTGTTAACAATATGTTTAGATAATTCCTTGGAACATAAACTAGACGACCTTAATGTTGGAAGGAATAAAGAAATTCCTTATTTGGTCTGGGACTCGAATAATAAGGCAGTTTGATCCTGTAGACAAGGAAGACACTATTCATGAAGGGAGAATCCCAAGGCTAAGTCAAATGCAGTATGAAAAAGGAAACAAGCTGCATTTAAGTGCTTATTTTTTTCTCGAGCTGTCCTTCGAAATAGCGAGCGATGGATTTTTTTTATTGCAAGTGTTGGATAACTAAGATTTAAGCAATGCCCAGACCTGTGAATCAGTAGTGCAACTTCGGAAGGCTGGCAAAGTCACTGTCAAAGAGCCCCGTCTGAAAGATTTTAGGAGCTACTCATTTGAAACACAAATGAACATTTTTAGGTAACAATGCAATTTCTACTGTTATGTTTAAATTAAGTTATCAATCTATTCATTAATCAACCCTAATTAATTCAGTAACGTTTTTTTTTACTCAGGCGGCAGAGCATGATTTGCTTAACTAATCATCTACAGAATTCACTTAGCTTTGTTGTTGTTAGGTCACCAAACTCGCATTTCTGGAAACTATAAAGGAAGCAGTGCTGGAAATTCGGTCGCCTGAGATGAAGGATGCATGGGGACAAGCTTTTGACTGGCTGGTTGCTGGTATAAAAAATGAAACGAGGCCCCTTTCACAGACTCCTTGAGCAAGGCCGTGGGAGGGGGACATTTTATCTGTTGAATTAAGCTTGTTCTTCTTCCAAATGCCATAGTTTCTGATGACACTTCCATAGAAGTAATGCCGCCAACATGATTACAGTATTTGAAAATGTTGCCGATGAGCATGTGATTCAACGTCCGGCATCCATCTCCCCTCCACCTTGTAACCAAAATCCAAAAACGAAACTGAGAAAATGTAACTATTGGATTTCACATCCATATATGATCCCCCAACTTGAACGGAATTTATAGGTGGTTAAAATCCTAAAGAGATTGATGTACAAATTATTCTAACTTGAAAGTTAACTTTCATTATCAACACCCTTTACAAATTATAAGGCTAGCAAGCCAAAGAACCAGGTTCTGTAGTTTTGTACACTGTATTTGCACATAACCATAACCCTGTTCATTAAATCAGGCCTTAAATAACCATTTAGAAGGTGAGAGATTCAAGCATGCGATTGCTAATATGATAATTACTGGAGGTTTATATGATAATTAATTTTAAGATTTGTAGGATAGGATTAGTTAAAATGCATGTAAGTTAATCTAGATGTTAATAAAAAAAAAAAAAAAGAAACAGCCTTCAAGACTGGAGAAAAAGGAGGGGAAAAGACTGAAAAATCAAGTGAGAAAGCTGTTGAAGGAGTGGCTGTGAAGAATTATTTCAAGGATTTCCAATAACAATTGAAGGAAAATTCAAATTGAAAAGCTGCAGCCTGATAAAACCATTGGTGGATCCCATTACAATGCCAATCCAAATTGAATAATTAAAACCATGTACATGACTCTACAAACAGTCTGGCCCATGGTTTTAGGATATTTGGTTGCTGGTAACTTCTGTAAATTATTATTATTATTATAGACCAACAAAAATGGCTCTCCGAATCCACGAAGAGTTAACCTCATCTCCTCTGAATTTGGCTATATAAATGAAGAACTATCCAAGATTGGCTCAGAACACCAATCCCATTTTTATAAAATCATCAACCTGTCAAATTCTAAAACACAGGGCCACTATGAGTACCTTGGAGCTGAAGGATTTCACAGAAGAGCAAGAAGCTCTTGTTGTGAAGTCATGGAGTGCAATGAAGAAGAATGCTTCAGAATTGGGTCTTAAGTTCTTCTTGAAGTAAGCCAGTCTTGTCCTTTTAATATCCTCCCGTGCACAATGCATTTTCCTTTTGTTATGATTCAGGCTGTTTACTGTTGCATTAATTGATGTTTGCAGGATATTTGAAATTGCACCATCAGCACAGAAATTGTTCTCATTCTTGAGAGACTCAACTGTTCCTGTCGAGCAGAATCCAAAACTCAAGCCCCATGCCATGTCTGTCTTTATCATGGTAACAACCCACCATTTTAAATTATGTTGATATTATGTCCATCGCCAAGTTCCATAGGTTCATTGCCTCCAAAATCTTTCACTAAAATATTTTGTACCGTGTGATATTGCAGACTTGTGAATCAGCTGTGCAGCTAAGGAAAGCTGGGAAAGTAACAGTAAGAGAGTCCAGCTTGAAAAAACTAGGAGCTACCCACTTCAAATATGGTGTAGTTGATGAACATTTTGAGGTATAAATGTTAATAATCAACCAGTGATGAAATTAAAATTAATTAGCAATGATATATTTATCTAGAGCATTGAAATAAAACAAAAAACACTTTATTTTTGTTATGGGAACAAATCTGCCCACTTTAAGAACTAAACTAGTGTGCAGAAATCCCCTGTTTTATTCAACTCTGCCCATGTAAATGTTTGCGCAGGTAACGAAGTTTGCCTTACTGGAGACAATTAAGGAAGCTGTACCAGAAATGTGGTCACCTGAAATGAAGGAAGCATGGGGACAAGCTTATGATCAGCTAGTTGCTGCAATTAAGACAGAAATGAAGCCCACTTCCTAGATTTTTTCAAAGAATTAAACTTTGCAATAATAATGCATACTTAGCATGTTTGTTATGCTAATCTTTGTTTGCTAATCCGGGTTTCTGGGAATGTTTTCTCATCATGTATTTACTTGGATTTTCGCCCGTGCTTCGCAGCGGGTATAGGTTGTGTGAAGAATCCAGGAAGCTATATATCAATCCAGTTACACAGATGCTGTGATTTTTATTTTAAAAAAAAGTGAAACCCAATTTCTGTCACAAAAGACCTTTTTTTTTCTTTGTATGCTGAGTGACTAAATTATAAATTCATTTAATCACGTAGTGCTTTAAACAACTTTTAATAAAGTTTTTAAAAATATAAGTGTTTGGTAAAAAAAAAATTCCTAAGAAATCAAATTCTACTTATTGAGAGATTTTGTCCGCTTATTACAAAGATTTAGATTCAAAGATGCAGTGCCATGCTATTTCTTAGCAGCTGCTCGAGTCACCTCATAATCTTCCACACATGAATTTTCGTCACTTTTATTAAACACTGTCCTCCCCGACAATGATTTATAATGTTTGGTAGTGAATTGAAGGACAAAAGGTCAGTTTTTTTCCCCTTCCATCATAGTTGTAACAGGGAAAAACGTTCAGCTGGAGGTGGCTCCATTGATGGGCTTCAAAATTAATATAGAAATAGGTCAAATCTCGAGGCAAAATGATATTTGATTTAAGCGAACCTTAACATC
Source organism: Salix dunnii (assembly GCA_015731905.1). Taxonomy (NCBI): domain Eukaryota; kingdom Viridiplantae; phylum Streptophyta; class Magnoliopsida; order Malpighiales; family Salicaceae; genus Salix; species Salix dunnii. The sequence goes on along the minus strand of CM027667.1, from coordinate 7,613,569 downwards.
ACCCCCACAAATCCCATGAATTAATCTGGAATGCAAAAGCATTAGATTTTTATATCAAAAAGCTTATACAATCTACATAGTGGATCTTATAAATAAAGCGCAACAAGGCCAAAAGACATGGCTCCTGCTGCATTTTCTCCCTCCAAAACTTCAACAACAACTATTTCATTGGTTTAGATGCATCTAAAGCTGGGCTGATCAAGCATGACAGTCTAACTATAGCCATTAATCACTCTTTTCTATACTCTAAAATTGGTAGGAAAAAAGAAAAGAGATTTCATTCTCATTAATCCTGCAATTTTAGTGACCAATTCGCGGATTGGTCCGTCTTACAAGAAAATTCAAATCAACGATCTCAATTCGAATCGGAATCTGACAACGCCATCATCAGCGGCCAGGATTTTAGGGTCCGAATACGGCAATGTTTTGTTTGGCGTCAACACCATGTTGTCCGATTGAGCAAGAGATGCACTGGCTTTGCTAGCAAGTGCACATAATTCTTGGAGGGATAGTGGAGCTTTTGACTTGGATAGCGGCACGAGGAAATAAAGCTGACCCAACTGTAGCTCCTCGTCATCTGGCACCTGAGGTAGGTGAAAATCAATGTACATGGATTCTGAACCGCAGAGGAAGTTATCGGGGTTCAGGGAGAGTACGTGGCTGGCTTTGATTGGTTGTCTGAATTCTTGTAGCCTTCCATCTACGTGAATGATTTTGGTTGTGGACGGCCAGTTTAGACCACCGCCAACTTTTTTTGTGTGCTGAGGTGAAGCACAATTGCCCATCTTCTACAGAGAGAGAGAGAGAGAGAGACAGAGGGAGGGAGGGAGGGGTTTAAGAGAGACCGGAGAGAGTAGAATGATGAAGGAATCAAGGTTGTTCATGGAAGGAATCAAGATGTGATTTATATAGGGAGAGAAAAGGCATGGGAAGAATATTATAAGCTGAAGATTGACCCAAGAAAAGTATTTTGCTCCTAGGAGAGTATCAACTATTAATTATAAATTTAAAATGAGTAGGGAATTTAATTTGCAAAATGTATTGTGAATCACTTTTACTATTTATAGTGCATTTAATTATTTGACTCTTATTAACCACGTCATAGGACAATTTGTTGAGAAAGGGTTGGATTGAAAAACGACGGGTCAAAGCGAAAAGCATTCAGGAAATGAAGAGGCATAACAAAGTTTTTTAAAAACATTTATTTTAGTCCTCATACTTATAAATTATAAGTACTAGGTCCTTTTAGTTTCTAAAATTAAGGGCACAATCAATCTTGATCTCAAATTTTTTTTTATTATTATTTTTTTATTTCTAGTTTGAGAGACATTAGAGAAATTTGCTAAAATCTAGCGCTAGAAAAAGAAAATTCATGTAATATTAGGGTTTGAAAATGACAAAACTTTTTCTTTGATTTTTCGATTGATGTGGTGATTAGAAACTAAATGATACGAGACAATACAACATCTTACTTATTTTTTAAAAAGTAAATAAGGAAGGCAACATGTAATATGCCCCATTAAAAAAATTGAGAGCCTAAGGGCATCTGCAGCGGGGATGCTATCCCCGCATGCAAAAGTTAAATAATAATAATTTATCTTTTTTTTTTCATTTTAATGCTGTAACGGGGATGCCATTTACACATGTAGGGTGGCCCCACCTTGGGGCCACCTTTTTTATATATTATAATATATATATATATATATATATATATATTAAAAAATAATATAATTATATAAAAAATATTTATTTTTATTTACAAATAACTTAACAAGAGAGTAAAAATTTATATATAAAATTAATAATTATATTATTGTAGGGTTTTTTAAAAACATTCATTTAATTATATAATTTATTCCTATTAATTATATAATCAATGACATAATTAAACTACATACAAAATAATTTCATTATATTTAAAAAAAAATAGCTCTCCAAAATGGCTTTTACCATTAAAGCACACATCAATAAAAAAAAACCATAAATACACTATTCAAAGAGCCATTTTAAAAATTTATTTCTCCAAAATAGTTTTTATCATTAAAATTGCCATAAGAAGACGAGCCTACTCTTGCAAGTCTACGCGTGGAGCCTTACTACATGGATCAGACACAATGACTTGACTTGTCAAGCCCAACAACACTTGTATTTTTTCAATAAATGCTTTTGTATATATATCATTTTAAAATAGTTTTTAATTTTATATTTAAATTAATATATTTCTCTCTTTTATTCTATTTATCTAGTCTATTTTAAACAATGATTAGTTTTTAAATTACTTTTGCACGTGTTTAATTTTTTGAGAGATTGTTTTAATTCTTATATTTTTTTATGATTTGTATAGTGAAATTTATTTTTAGATAGTATTTTTAATATATTTAACCTTGAATAATATTTTAATTTATTTTATTTCATTTACTAAAACTCATATATGTCTATTTTTATTATCATTTAATAAAATAAAAATATATATTTTTACGAGCAAAGTGGTTGAGCATGACTTGTAAAAGTTTCGAGACTAAATATTTTGATTTGTATTTCATTTTAAACTTTAAACTTTTATATTTATTTATTAGTGCATATGGTTTTTAATAAATTAAAAAAACATTAAAAATATCTACTTATTTATTTTATATATAAAAAAATCCAGATCGTAACAAATCACACAAGTCAAATAACAAGCCAACAACCGATACGTGGAGATGTTAAAAGTAAAATGTGAGCCCCGCGCGCTGCCTCAATACTACATGATGATGTCCGAGTAGAATGCGAGACGCACGCGCCACCCCATTTGCTTCTCGACAAGGAAAAAACACTCCAGGTCCTTATTTGGTGGAGAGACTTTAGACCACTTTAAAGATGGCTTTTGTCAAGTGAAATGGGTCCCCACTTCGATGGTGCCACGCTACTCTAGCTGAGCATGGTAAGATAAGGTAGAAATGGTTAATGACATAGTGGGTATTTAAGAGTATGGTTGAAGTTATTTTTTAAAGTATTTTTTTGTATAAAAATATATTAAAATATTTTTTTAATTTTAAAAAATTATTTTTGATATTAGCACATCAAAATGATTTAAAAATACTAAAAAAATTTTATTTAAAATACAAAAAAATAATAATTAAATTTTAGTCAAGCACTGGTTTGACCGCAGTGCCAAACAAGCATTTAGTAAATCTAAAATTGCAAAATATACTATAAATCGCCTCAAATCACAATGTAGATAGGTTGTTTATAATGTTTTTTCTTTAATTTGGTTTTTATTAGACCAAATTATAAACTAATTTGTTGAGAAAGGGTAAGAATAATTGACCAGAACCAAAGTAAAAAAAATAAATATGGAGGGAACATGTGACTTTATCAATAAAAATTGCAAAATATTTATTATAGTTGTCATAATTTTCAAATTATAAATATTAGGACCTTCAGGTTTATGTAAGACAAGGTAAAAAATAGACTACGGGTCATCCGTCTTGCTAGATGACATGGGAAATTTGTAGTTTGAGATTCTCTTAGTCTCATTCTTCAACATTAACATAACTCTCTCTTTCTTTTTCCACTTTTCATGGTTAATTATTTTTTTCTTCTTCTTGTTTTGGAGTAAATTTTCTGAACAGCCATTACAAACACCATTGATTGCATTATAGAAAAATGTTTTTAGAAAATCTCATAATATAAAGAGATGCATAATTGGTTCCACCATCTTTGCTTAGATGTCATTATTTTAATAGTTATCAAATATTTTATTAGATTAGTGATGCAACTTTTGAAACCCTAGCCATGGGGCCTGAGCCAAGATGAGCGCGTATATATACTTCATATGGATAGGATATAGTAATAAACTTGCGTCATGTATATATAATTAACATTCACACGAGATTATGAAAATAGCAGGGCTTTGTGTGTGTGTGTGTGTGTGTGTGTTCAAAGGTGTTCGACGAAAGTGATCAACAATGATGATGAGGGCAGGATGGGGAGACGTGTTTGGTGGAGACAGTCCAAGATGATTTGTTCCATAGAGTTTAGGAGGAGTGGTGGCTAAAAAGGAAGCGTTTGACTTGTGGAAAAGCTGGAATTCTCGTCCATGAGCGAGTCAATAAATAAATAATGCAAGGTTTAGTAATGTGGTATAGAGTGATTTGAAAAAAATGTTTTATCTAATTAAAAATATGATGTTTTTTAGATTTTTTTTAATTATTAATATTAGTACATCAAAATCATTTTTTAATGTCCTGATAATATATGATCATTGTAAGTATTTGTATTTAAAAAAGACTCTTATATATATATATAGTGTAACTTTTATTTATTTTTATTAAAGTATTGCAAGTTAGTGCAAATATGATGAACAAAACAACTTATGATCGTTTAAAAAATATTGCCCGCTGCAAAGCGAGGGACTACAAACTAGTATCTACCAAAGGATATTTTATCCAAAATAATGTGCGTAAAATTATCATTTAATTGTACTATTTTGTAGTTTGATATTTCAAGCATGTATAGTGACAATACAGAGAATATACCCCTTCATCATCAAAGCCAAAATCAAAATGATTCGATGTTCATGTCAATTGAGTCGTCCATATTGGCAGTTCACATTACCGCCCTCAACGCGGTTACTCGGCCGAAATGATCGTGACATAAGGGCATGGAAGGTTTCCTTCTAGGAAGCCTCAAGGTCTAGGGGAAAAGGAGCACTCATTATAGGAACTAGAAAGAGCAATTTCTTATCTCTAGACTTTCTGGTGCCTAACTTATCATCCCTTTTCACATTTCTTTACTGTTCTTGGGGCCATAGCCTTGGCGTTTTCCGTCTCAATTATTATGAAATTTGATGTGCTTGTTAATGGCAGGCTGATGAGAGTAAGGCTTCCAGCGTTTCCTCCACCACCATCCAAGCAATTAATTATTTGAAAATATAATAAATCAACGTGCATGCTAGAGAATGCTTGAAATCAGTATATTAGTAGAGGACGATTGATGTTTTTTTTAAGAATAATCATGATAGAACGTGCCGATTATGTAAAACAATTTATATATAGCAGCTTGTCTAGACCATAAACATATTCTTGTGGTTTTGATATCCAGCCAATTCAATTATCATATCTAAGATTCAAGGAAACTTTTTGTGTTATTTGTTTTACACCTCACAGAGATTAATATTGTTTGACACTTCTATAAAAGATTTCCAGGACTTGATTCCTTTGATTCGGGTGGTAATGCCAAGCATGGAAATTAGCTGACCTTCCAAAATTCGAACCATTTTTTTTTTATGATTATTATGGTATTTGGGAGCACATTTATTTGGTTTGAGTTTTGAAATGTAATTAGATAAGATGTTTCATTAATAAATTAATAGGTTTTGTTTAACCATTTATTTTGAGGCGGTTCAGAAATTGAGATAGCAAACAAAATTTGAAAAAAGAGTGCCTATTTTTTAATCGTTGGCTAAGTAATGGGGGATTTCAAAGTACCCGTCAAATATTGACTGATTGGTCATTGTTATGGGCGTAATCACTTCATTAACCCAAGCAATATTTATGGCCGTTTCTTTATCCCAGCAACCCATCTGGCCATCGCACTTTATCCTTTCTAAAAATTAGATGTGACTTGATATATCTCACTTAATTTGGATTGTTGTGTAGCCATGATCAAGCCAACCAAACTCCTTTGTCTTTTACCTCGTTATCGATCCTTCTGCATCTAGCTACGCGGCAATGCCTTTCCTTTCTGCCTGCTCGAGGAAGTTTCATTCATTGTCACCGAGCATCATAAAGAAAATGCAGTGTGGAATCTTCAATTCTTTTTCAACCCCGTCTCCTTATTTGACACAGAATTTTCTAGTTTTGGGTATCTACACTTCAAAGGGACTTTCCTAGAATTGTGTCTGCGTGTGCTTCCTCCAGGAAAAGACCGTGTCAACTACCACAGTTGTTGCCGCATTGAAATTATCACATGCAATGAGTTCATATGAATCAAAATTATTTGGGTAACTGGGCGGTGATATTGATGCAGCGCATATAAAAGATACAAGTAGGGTTTTTCAATTTCCAAGATTATAGAGAAAAAAATCTGATATAGTCTAAAAACCTAATGATTTATAAGACTTTCATGAAAATAATATAGCCGTGTGCGTATAAGCAATAAATAGTATTTTCTAGGTCTCATCAAGGGATTTCCTAACCTCAGCTAATGTGACTAACCGATCCCATAAAGAATAAAGCTCGTAAAACCTCCTCGTTGAATTTCAATAATCAGATTTAAATATTTCTGTCAAATAAGTAATTTTTTTAACATGTTTGGATTTTTTATCCTTAGATTTTACGATGTCTAACTAGCTCGATAAACATATCCCCATAACATTTCTGATTATAGGTGAAAGCTACCTCGATCTAGTTGAAATAGCCGCCACTCCCTAAAAAGAAAAGGATAAAGAACCAAAGTTGGCAACAAGAGCTAAGAACCTGGTTTTCCCTAACTCAACTGAATAGTTTCGTGTGTTCTAAAGTAAGGGAGCATTTATCTATCTAGGAAGAAACCTTGAAGATTTGACTGAATTATAATCGCTTTACAAGTCACAAAGTCGTCCCAGCATCTGAGGTTTATTTAATTCTCTCTTTTCTTTAATTATTATTATAAATGTACAACATCTATTTACTTAATTTGTAGAATATTCACATCACTTCTCGTGATTCTCGTTTCTGGCTATTATTAGTCTATTTGATCATTTTCTGCACTCGTCACACCCCCTTTACTTGCTCTTACAATTCCTTAAAATCCAAGTCTTTGCTTCTTCTTCTTCTTTTTATATGGTAACCCTTGATTTCATTAATGAGGGAAGAAGAAGGGCTACGCCAGCATGAGAGCGGCTTTCAGAAGGTATATGAACTTGAAAAGAAAACCACGAAAAAAAAGAGAGAGAAAGAGCCGCATGAGCGAAGAGCACTCCTTATTTACAAATTATCTGAATTGTTTAAATGGTTACATAAAATTTCTATATATATAATTTATACTATAAATGAAAAAAACTTTGGATTTAAAATTTATATGAATTCGATTATCTTACATTTAATTTTTATTATAGTAATGATAGCAATAAAATTTGAACTCATTTGATACCATATCATACAACCTAGATATGATTTATATAATTCTATAATATATTTTTTAAAATGAAAGTTTTTTGGTTTAAAACATGTATAAATTTGTAGTCACTTGGCGAACAAAACTTTGATTCCATAATAAAAAATCACTCGACCCAATAACTTAAACTATTATATAAGACTTCAAGATACAATTCACATTATTTTATAACATCCAAAACAAGGTTGTCAATTCCATTTCGTTTTGTCCAGAATAGCTAGTCTATTTTATTCCAAATAAAAAAAAAAACAAAACAAACCGGAACAAGTTTATCTTGCTCAAAATCTTAGTCCATTCTGAAAATTCTACCAAAATTCCACCTGAAACGTTCTAGTTTTATTATGTTCGTAATGGAATGTTGAAACATTTCAAAACTGAAACATGTTGTTCCAATTAAAAAAAACAAAACATCAATCGAAACGGAATTGACAACATTGATTCAAAGTATTTACCTATAATTTCAATGGGATAGTATAATCTTTCTATATTAAATTCATAAATAAGTTGTAATCTTAAGTTCTTAAACCTTGTTTTCTTGGGTCTTTTATATTAATAATCTAATCTCTCCTCTGTCAATTCAACTCCCTAAGGGGCAATGTGAAATCTTTAATTATACATATAATGCGGCTGTCTCAAATGGAGAGTAACATTGAAAGTGAAACATCGAGTCGACAGTGCCCTTGGTTTCAACGACGTCCGAAGCTATCATTTAAGTTTCCACCCAAGTATTTGCCTCGTTTTTTCTTTTCTTTGTGGAGATGGAAATCAATTTGTTTCTAGAGAGACAGAGGGCTCCCTGGATACCTTGTCTGTAAATCATAATTAATCAACAATATTCCATGGAATTAATTTCAGACAGAATACAAGTCATGAATGGATCCTGACAACATGGGCACAACGAAACAGGCTAGATGAGAGCCTGGATTAGGAAACACCATGTGCCAATAAATTTCCAGCTAAATATTAGATTAATCATTTTATTATTATTATTCTTTTACAAAAGAGAGGTTCTTGAATTAAGGAAGAGGGGAACAGTAATACTAGTTGAGCTACAGTTCATTACCTTAATTATATTCTGTTGATTGATTGACAACAAGAACAACAACGTTAAACTGTTTTGTTTTTTTGTCAATAATTAAATTTAATTATCAAGAGGGGTGAATATGTGGGGGTTTAAACGAAACATAGTAGCAACACAAAATATTTCAGGAAATTAAAAACATTATAATCCGCAGCGGACGGCCTTGATTCTATACATAATCAACAAAACTCGTTGACAATCGACTGGAGCATAGCTGATGATCAAAATCATTAATCTCATAAAATACTGATAAATGCTAAATTCATGATCATATACTATGTTTGAACTCCTGGTTTAAAAGGGATAGATCACTTGATTGAAATCAGTACTGGAAAATATTCTTGTGGCTCCCATGCATTTTTAAAGGGAGAGAAAATCATTAAATTAACTCAAGACAATTGACAAGACTAAAATGCACCCCTCACCTTATTCCTCCAAGATAGCACTCAGTTTTGTAGTTGATTTCCTTACTCTGCCACCATCCCTCCCTCTTCTTGTCACAACAAATTCTCCACCATCACGGTGAGTGCCTGTCGACACCACTGTCGGACCAGTCTCGTCACCAGTGCTCTTTCTGGTCCACTCGATCGCAGGGTCCACCATCTTTGTCCCGCACCAACAGCAATCTCCGCCCCCGGTACCCATCTTTAGAGCCAAGCTTGCCTTCACCGCCAAGGCAGCCATCCGTTCACTGCTAAGAGGATTGTTTAACCAACTTGATGGCAACACAAAGTAAAGATGACCTAACTGAAGATGTTCGTTCTGATTGATGGCTGAAACATATTCATCAAAGTCCATATCATCTGCTTTGCATACAAAACAAGTAGGGTTTCTTTCTAGTATCTGCGAAACCCTAATTGGGTATGAAAACTCTTCCAGGCTGCCATCTTCGTAGATCAGGTTTGCTGCGACCACTGCGGTGGATTCGCATGACCTGCAAGTATTGCCCATGGGAGGTTTTTCCTAGTTTGGACTTCCAATTTATGGTTGCTGTTGTCGTGAGGGTCAAGATATAGGGGTGTTTGATTAGGATATTACCTTTGTTTATCTGGGATTATTTAATAAATAAACCGTAATCATAGTGTCTGCTTATGAATCCATTAATTGGTTAATTATTTGGACGGTGTTATTTTCAATGCAATTTTTGTTATTCTTTGCTCCATCATTTATCGCAAAAACAAGACTAATTAACCGTATTTAATATTTTTTTATTTAATTAAAAAAATTTGAAGCAACAAACTCTAAAATAGTCCTTCTTATTTTATTTTTAAAGCAATACATGCCTATATATAGTCATATTATTTATTATAGAGAATAATAGTGTGAAAATAACAAGTTGTGGAATGAGAATATCATTATCCAATTATTTTAATCAGATATTATTTTAAATCCCTTATTTATTACAGAATTTGGCTGCTCTCGGTTTGAATATTTCCTATCTTGTCCTCCAATTTCTTTTCAATTTATTTCACCTTTTTTTAATGTAAGACTAGAAATATTTTAAGTTAACAAGTAATTTTAAATTCATTCTGATTTCGTCAACGTCTCGACATGATGGAGTTGTCGAGCCTGTTAATCCCAGGACAATTTAAAACATTTCTGATACCTTTTTATTGAATTATATTAGGTTGTCGAATTAGAACTAAAGTAGACTGAAAGGCCAATCAAGGGTCGCAATACTTTGAAATAGAATTGTGAAGTTAATTTACCCATTTATAGCTGGAGGTTGATTTTTTTTTTTTTTATTTTGGATAAAGAGAAATCTCATTTCCTGGAAAGCTTATTTTGTAGGGACAGGGTTATGAGTAAAACCTTGATTATACTAGATTCTTATAAGAGTTATATATTCTAACTTGAACTCGAGATCTGCTGTGCAGAACACAAGATTTCGAGATCTGCTGTGCAGAACACAAGATTTATGTCATCACGCTACAGGTCTTGGGGTTGAAGGTTGATTTTGCTTTATACTCGAAACCTAGAAAGTGTTTCTGCAATTTTTTTTTTTTTGTGTGTTTATAAATTATTTTGATGTGTAAATATTAAAATTTATTTAAAAAAAAATATTTTTAAGAAATAAATAAATAAAAAACAATTGTCACAACAATATTAAATGGTCTCTATATCCAAATGATTAAAAACTTAACCAAACGTAATCTTCTCTAAATTATATATTACCATTAAAAAAAAACTCGAATGTTATTTAAAAATCATCACATGATCAAAGTTTCTCAAATATTATTAAAATAATTTATTTAAAAAACTAGTCTAAAATATAAAATAAAATAGTTGAAGAGTCATTTAAAAAACGTTACATGTATTTGGGCCTTGTAATGTGGAACTACGTTCCTCGTCTCAAATAAAAAAGCTTGTGTATTTATTTTTTAAAAAAAGTAAAAGACTCAGTTTTTTAAAGGTGGACTGAAGGCATCCCTTTTTTAAGCCTAGTTTGGTCTTGTTCTGGGCCGTGGGTGGACTGCATGGGGGGGAACTACTGTTGAGGGAGGGGTCCAACGTTAAAACCAGCCTGGAATTCGAAGACTAAAATTGCTTGCTTCAAGTATCATGGCTTGTTTTTTTTTCCTCTGCTTTGAAATAGGATCCAAAAACCTGATCAGCAGATCTCTAATTATTATTTTCTTGAATGACAGCACGATGATTCACCAGGTTTGAATAAACCAACCAGCTTAATTACTTAACATTTTAGTCTTGTTTTCAGCAATTTCTCAGCAGTAAACCTATAAAAATCAGCAGAAGAAATAGCCCATCGAGAGAATGAAAATGAGACAGTAGTTATTCACATTTGGGGCGCACGGATCCTTCATCCATATCCTTCTCTACAAGGTCTAGAGGAGAAACATAATAATCTAAGCATAGCATGCATGATTACATCAAGCTTTTGAAATCATGGAACCGATCACCCCTGCTATAAGAGTTGTTGGATCGCCGAGAACAGCCGATATAGCAAACTGCAGGGCCAATCCAGCCATCTCCCAGCCTTTCTTGGACTTGCTTTTGCTCTTGTTATGAGTGAGGAGCGTATTTTTCAAGCTAGGAATCCTTGAATCGAATTTCCTAACACTCTTTTCACCCAAGTATCCTTGCCAATTCTCCACCAGCATGTCCTTAACACATGCCACATGCAAATTGTATTTCTGGCATGAAGATCTATAGCTCCAACTCCTGCCTTTACGTCCACATTTCAGACACGATGCACTCACCTTCCTGTACAGATACAGCTTAATCTCTCCGTCGTCAAGAACCATAGGCAGCTTTGCGCAGCAGGGATGAAGATCAAACCCACAATCTCTGCAATGGTAGAGGAAACCCGTGACATCCCTTTCGCACGCGTTACAGAAGCGAGGCCTGTTATCAGGAGGTCTCGAGAGGAATTGGAAGGAACATTTGGTGTAGAAAGAGTGGGAGATCGTGGGAGAAAAGATGGCACAGTGCATATGGAGATCAAAATCACACACGGTGCATTTGTAACGCGATCCGATCCCTACTTCCTTGCAGCCATCGCACTTGAAAGGGAATTCTGAGCACTCAAATCTCAGCTTGTGTTGAGGGTGGCTAAAGTGAGCTATCTCACTGTATTTCATGGTTTTTATTTTTATTTTTTGCGGCCTCTAGCAATTTACATAAGCGGGTATTATACAGGGATAAAAATCATGGGTTTCGGATGGAGAGATTATTAGGGTTTATATATCTGTATAGAGACTCTCCTAATTAAGGGTTTCTAATTTGAATTGTGTGTTTTTTGGCTTATAATTGACGCAAGGAATTATGCTTAGTAGTGTAGTGATGGTGAGAATCACCATCTCAAGAAGAACAAGGGCTGACATAAGGCACATGCTAAAGCATCCAGGCATATGTCTGGGTTCTGTCCCGCTGAAGAATATATATACGAATTTTCACTTTCCACATCTGTTTTGTTCCAATCCACCACCAACACTGAAACTTATCAGAAATTAGAAGTCCAAATATATAGTAATTCCAGAAAACATTTAATTCCAACGGATAAATTATCTTTGTTCTATCTTCTAAGGTATAATTATATAACAAATCGGGACTTTGATTTTTGATGCAAGATATATAATGAAAGGATCAGGTACAGTCCACATATCTAGAGAGGGATCACGCACACACTAAGATTCCTTGGAATTCCACGAGAATAAGAATTTAGCATCTTAAAAAGTTGATAAGCAGGGATTTTACCAAAATAATTCAGCAAATATTCTACAATAATTTAACTTTAATCACTGGTAGAGTATCCAGAGTGTTGCATAATTACATTATACATGACTTTAATGATCAATGAATGATTTCCATCCTTTAGAGGATGATTAAGATCATGAATTCTATCTAAATTTATCACTTTATTGATGGAATATGTTGACATCGGAGAACAAATTCGTGTTCTAGTAATGTTAACCTTCAAATTGTTCGTTTATTTGATAGCAACTTTTGCAACATGCATGCATATTTTATCCATTAAAAAAAATACATGATTGTCTCTTCGACTATCTTTCTTTCGAGGGAATTTATTCCTGGTTATTTGATTACGAAATATTGTGCTTGCTTCAAAGCAAGCAGCTTCAAAGGGAAATTGCAAGACTTTGCGGCTAAGAATGAATATAAATTATTGAGTTTGTGGTTCAATAAACTTGGCAAAGCATTGCCATCAAAGATACATCTAAAGGATGATCAGTGCTCAACAGTGACTGGTCAATATCAGATTGGACACGTGATGCGTGCTGAACTCGTTACATAGTTGTTTGATCCAGAATTATTAAAAAAAATTGGGTTTGTTGTTTTTATCCTTAAATTTAAAGAAGAAAAACTGGTTATGGCTAGAAAATACATTAACACTCAATCTGATTTTTTAAGTTTTATAATGGATTCGTGTGCATAAAATAAATATTTTAGAAAACAAATTCATGTACAAACCATAACAGTGTTTATATATCATGAAAAACGGATGAATTTTCCATAACTCGTGCGTGATGTAAAAAAATTTCAATTAAAAGATTGTTGAAAATTTAAAATAATTACGAGAATAGATATTCAAGGAGGTTTTTGGATTGGAGAGTTGTGAAGTTGAGGGGGAAATGAGAAGGGGTTTTAGAGTTAGGACTGATGCACATAGTTTTAATGAATTAATGGTGGGTTTCTATAATGACTGTGAAGTGCAGATGGTTGAGGAGATTTAGAGTGAAATGGGCAGATTTGGCTTTGTTGCAAATGGATTTAGCTTTGGTGTTTTATTTGTTTATTTTATTACTTATTTAGTTTTTTTCTCCCGTGGGGGGTTGAGTGAAGCAAGGAAGTTATCGGAGGAAATGAGAGTCAAAAGGAATATAGTGTGTTTTTGTTAAACTTGCATGTTTGTGATCAGGTTTCACTGCAAATTTGAATTTGTTCTTATCTTTTTTCCTCATTTCATTCCTTTATTGCTCAATACACGTGCATGTTCTGTCATGATCGTTGAAAGCTTTTAGCACCATGGATGTGCTGCCAGCCTCTGCATTTTGCTTCTAGATAAATGATATTTGCTAAAGGATGGCTGGTGTTGTATGATCATCAAGAACATCTTGATTCTTGATAGGTACATTTTTTGTCTTTCACAATCAAAGAAATGCACATGCTCCATGGCGACGTAGGTGTTTGTAACACAAACTGACATTCCAGTACGTGACAAATGAACTTAGAAAGCAGCCTTGCTTGGTAGATTCAATGTTTGAGATAGATAATGATTGATGAGATCGCAGATGCGATATGATATTTGCTAATAGGCCCTAAGTAGCGTGGCGTGATGTTAAAAGACTTGAGATCTGTATAGCAGATTTCGAGTTAAGACGAGCATCTTGTAAGAGCCTAAGACAGCTAGAGTTTTACCCGCTCACCTGGGTCTATAAAATATGTTTTTCGGGAAGTGGGGTTTCCTCGAATAAAAAAAAAAATTGATAATAGGGTGGCTGCTGGGGTGTGGTTCTCTAGAACATCCTGGTTCATGACAGTAATATACTCTCTCTCTCTCTCTCTCTCACAATCATATGAATGCAAATGTTCAATGTCCATATAGATGTCTAGCACAAAAAGGGACAGTCAAGTGCGCTACAAATGAATTCAGAAAGCAGCCTTTCTTGGTGGTTTCAATCGTTGAGATAGATAATGATTGATGAGTTCGCATATGTTTATCTTAGGTTTGTATTCATCGAGAGGAGCAGATTCTGGTGCGCTGCAACTGAAGAAATCTTATGTTCTGCTTGTTGTCTAAGCAATGACTGGTTAAAAAAAGTGCAAGGCAGAGTAATTAGATGTGAAGAATTAGGTGTTCCCTGCCAACTTGGTAACTTTAATCTTCAATCTGTTGATGCAATGTCCTCTGTACATTGGTGATAAATGTGAGCTACGAGAGAGTGGCACTTGAGATTTGATAGAGCGAGTTTTATGCTGACCGTAAATCCATGTCCTTCTGGAGGCCTGGAACATGTTGTTCCAGAGATAATATGTTTGCCTCAAAACATTGCGTGCTTTTAAGTTCAGATTGGTGCTAGCCTAGTTGGCTATAAGCTTAAGTTTGGTTCCTGAACAAATTACTGTACTTTCTGAAGTTATATGCTCCAGCAGCAATAGAATCGCTAGATTTTTCTGGGAAAAAATAACCGTTTGCAAGTTTTTGTATAACAATGGGGATGTTGAGGGGTGTTTCCTCTCGTGAACGTTCTAGTTAAGATAAGTTATTATTGATAATTTACATGTTGTAGTTGGAGTTTGACTGGTCTGGAAAGCATTCATGTAAAATGGAATTAAAAAAGGTATTACGATCCGAGATAGTAAATAGATGCAGGAATCTGCTGTTATTTAACTCAAGTTTAATTGCTGAACTTTACAGAACTGGTAGCAGATGTTATAGAATTCCAGTTGAATATTTCAAATCATCTAATTGGAAGTCGATGCTACGAGCAAGATATATTTTACCCACAGGCAGGCAACAGTAGCTTCAATTACCCCTAGTAAGTACCTCGACAGAAACTGGAGTGGCGTGTGATGAATTTGCGGAAGGTTTGGGATTTGATAACAGGGGCCCTTTGTTTTCAAATCAGGAAACAGGAGTAATTCTGGGGGAGACCCACGTTGAGAGCTTTGGAGAGAATGGCCACGCCAGTTTGTACTACAATTTTTCAATCTTTTTGCATGCCAAGTACAAAACATTCATGGCCTTTTATCAAGTTACTTTAAAGCTCGTTACATTGCTTTTGTATGATTTCTCAGATACATAAACAAATTTGTAACCACATGGTTCTGGATCCACAAATGTCAAAACTTTGAACAATGTCCGTACAGAACTTGGATTTTCTAAACATCAACAATCTTACACTAATCGCAAAATTTGCTTTTGAACAGAGTGAAAAATCACAAGGAAGGGAGTAGCCAAAGATTGAAAAGAGATGAAGCCATAGACAGAAACCAAGACAAGAAAGCCATGGCAGCTGATATTTGATACCTGCAACAAATCTTTGAAGGGCAATGAAATCCATCAGAGTGGATCAGGAGATCCACAACGCTAGCTGTTGAGCATGCTGCGGCTAATATGAGAGTTGATAACACCTGCCATGTATCATGATGGAATTTGTCACTTGTTCCATTCAATGCATCAATTAATCTTGGATAAATCACTACGGAACATACCCAATCTCCAAGGACAATAATCAGAAGTATTCCCGGTTGTCGAATAGGGCATTTTACCAGAACAGAGTATCCATCAACTATTGCCAATGTGAAACTCCATGGAATAGCCAAACCCATGATTGTAACTAAGTAGCTGAAAAGCAAGAATGCTATAGATATTAAAAAAAAAAAACTAGTATTTTATAGAAGCAGAAAAAACCATGAAGGGCCTCTGATGATTCAATATGCTGATCAAGTGGTATTGTGCAAGTAAAATCAGCCGTTGTTTGTCAAAATATGTGCTACTTTCTTGAAAGAGCGGTGGTTAAAGTCACTGGAACATTTGCACAAAAAGTTAGGCCAAACTAGCCCATGCTTTCCCATAAACAGAAAGAAGGGGGCATGCTGCCAACACAGTAGTTAAAGTAGCTCTTATGGACAGAGTGGAATCCCATTTCTGTATCATGAGTCATCACAAAAACTATACCAAGTTTCATTCAAGGTTTATGTGAGACGAGAGGGACGTGACATGAACAAGAAGAAGGTGGACTTTTGCAAGAAAGTAGATGAGTAACAAAACCTGGAACAATTTGGACAGGAGAAATGCAAGGGATCTATTAGGGGGAGCACACAGTGATCCGGACATCGATTAACTAATTTCAAATAAAATTAAAATCAGGTGAAAAATTGTCAAAGATGCCAAAAGCAACGCAGCGCCAGGAAGTGGGTGGTACAAATAGAAAAATCATCAACAAGAGCACCTCTAACAGAAGAAATTTTTCATGCTTGAAAGCTAAGCCCAGAAATGGCAGGTTGAGGGCACAAATAATCCATTTTGATGTAATGGATAGAGTAGTAGAGTTTGTAATTTGATTGAAGTAAATTTCTCAAAACTCTTGATTGAGTTCGGAAACACAAAGTCATAGACATTATGGTTTCTCTATCTTGATGCCATCTTGAGAGGGCATTGTTGACCATTTGATACAAACTAAGCAGAAAACAGAAAATTAAGTAATTTTGATTTGTTGAGAGGACAAATTCCGTTTCCATGATAATCTTGAAAAATCTACAGCACTAAAACAAAAGATTTCCTCATCTCTACCAACAAATCAGTGACCAAAACCTAAGAGATCATGTAAAATCCATGACAGGCAATTTCCATTACTGATCACAGGTTGTCGCATTGACTCATGGTCCAAACTAACAATCGAGTTGATTTAAAATTTACGGTAATCTGTGTCCTCCTAAATCAGCGTTCGATTATCCCAAAGAAAGATAAATTGAAAATGTAACATCTGTACTGCAATACCAAAACAAGAGACAACAAAATCGAAGACACTAGATCAATTTTCCATGATTGAGATGAAAAGAAGAGAACAGAGTTTACCAGAAAGAAGTGTAGCTGTAGAATTCAACACCCAAAGACATGAAAAGAAGAGAAGCAGAAGAGAAGATGGTCTGACCCAATCTCAAAGAGAAGCTAGCACTAGTCCCTACTGAACCAGGTACATCATCCATGGGCTTGTTGCATGGGATCTTCTTCCTCTGTTATTGTTTCTTCTTTGATTCCTCTCTTTTCAAGGCTCATCTTACTGGCCCTTCAATTCTCAGCCAAAGCCATCTCCACCCCAACAAACTTTTCATCTCAATCAGTCCAAAGGTCTATAACATGTGTGTGTGTTATGCCGAGGATTGGATCAACATTCCTGGCCTTTTTCTTCCCTAAAGTGAGAAATTGCCAGAGACAGAGAGATGGAGAGGAGGAAGAGTTTTTGTTCAAGGAAACGTCACAGAATCTCGGAGTTAAGCTGCAATTAGTTTTTGTTGATGGGAAGAAGGAAGGACGAGTGTAATGGGGATTGAATAGTCGTTGGTAGTTACTGGCTCAAGAAAACTTGTTCTTTCTTCCCTTTTTTTAATTTCCTCTCTCGTTTTTTTAAAGAGCAAGGCTAGGACAATTTTTTATTTATCATGGAGGTTAGGGCATCAAAATTAAATACAGATGAATTTTAAGTAGGTTATTCATATTTAAAATGGTATATCTATGTAAAAAAAAAAAAAAAAAACCTTATTTATGTCCTTTCAAATCTGAATACAGGACATTGATATATAAAGCAACTTTGTTATTGTTAGTCAACACATGAAGATTACATTAGCATCTTACGAGGGCACCACAGAACTCATTGGAAAAAGCTGCTGAGGTTAGGAGTGATAGAGAGTGGATTTGGCCAAAAAGAAGAAAAAACATTTAAGCAAATGAACGATCAAAGAAGAGAAACAAGTATGGCGTCCGCATCTTCATGGTTAGGAGGAGAGGGAGATTTTACTTTCAAGAAACTCAACTTTATTCTTCATATAATTCGAGGCTTTAGCTTGATTCTTGCTCGAATTTGTCCATACCAAAAACTCAACTCAAGGAATTTGCTATGGCACTGCCACAGTCTTCTTTCTATTTCTGTTTTTTTCCCTGTAAATGTTAAGGAGCATCGTGGGGGGGATGGGACCAAAAAGCACTTCACAAGATTTGAAAGAAATCATTAAATCTTGGCAGTTAAGACTATGAATGGATGGCTAGAAGAGAAAGGTGAGCCAGTGCTTTGTGTGGAGGGCAATGGACTTGCCACTTGTCATGCCCTTATTGACTCCCTTGTTAGTGGGAGAGAAAGAACTAAAATGAAGCACTGCTGGTGAATCGTACTTTTGCACAAAAATAGTAAACAGTGAGATACCATACTAGCGTGCTTGGAGAGTTTGGTATTTTCCATGTTCATTGAAGCATTGCAAAAAGGGGGTGAAAGAACAGGTAAAACAGCTCGAATCATGAGGTGCGAGACAAAGCTTGCCCTGATGACTTGGCATGGCCGAACCTGTCGGCAACAGGTCATTGGTTGCTTGCATGCTGTTTCACTTTACAGCCACACATCGGCCAGCACATGTCTTCTCCTTCATTGAGCCTTTCACTTTCAGGAGTTTAAACCAATTTAGTTACCCTATTAAATTTATTTAAACAGGGGAATCAACTATCTTCACAAGATTGCTTACATGGGCCAGTCACAGCTTCCAATTCCTCTTACTTTCAAACTTTTTTTTATTTCAAAGACGATCAAAGTGCAACCAAGTTGTGGCCAATCCCCAGCCTCGGTAGAAGAAAATTCATCTAATCGCAGAGTTGGAACATGCTAATATTGTGTGCCAAGTGCGGCTTCCGGGCAGAAAACACCATTCAGAAATAACACAAAAAAATCCTCATAAGAAATAAATTATTTTCACCCAAGTATATTCCACGGAATAAATACATCAACCGGCCATTAAATAATATCAAAGTATTGAAAACTCCAAAATCATAATCAGCTGGAAAAGATGACCTAATGCCAGGGCAAGATAACTTCACGTGCTTTCAGCAGAAGAAATGAGAAAGAAAGAAGCTCGGACACTACTAGGATGTCTTCACCCCAACAGAATTCTTCTCCAGGACCACTACAGCAGAAGAAAAATGGATCAAATAAATATAACATCAGTAAATAAGATAAGAGAAATTAAAAATAATTTGTCACACTGGAACCTGGAAATAAGACATCAAGTTTATGTGTGTTTTTCTAGCAATTTAAAGCTTACCGTACGGTGCAAAATATTAGCAACTATTGGGGGGGAAAGCCTTTTAAAATATTCCAAAATAAATGAGACTGAAAGCGAGTTAAATGCTGTGCATCAATCAGTGGAAAAAACTTAACAATTAAAAACTTAAAGAAGCATCGCCATTCAGAAGACTGGACCAACTTAATGGACAGAAGAATATAACTGACACTCTTACAAACGAAAAAGGGTTTCGAATAAAAAAATGATTCTCACGTTACATCACAGACATACACCCTATGACCTTCAATGCACAATGATATGTATCAACTTAAAGTAATACTATGGTGCAAATATCATCACTGCTCAAAAGATGTTAAAATAGAACCCAAACACCTTATGAGTGTGAGCGTGCAAGCACAGTAGCAGGCCAGCACAAAAACAAAGATGAAGGCGGCAACAACGCAGCAAAAATTTCCCCTGGACAGTATAACGAGCTGATGAAACAAATAACAAGGAACATTCCTAGCCTAACGTGAGAAAACAAATAACAAGGAACTCGAGGAAATGGGGGGCAGAAGTGGACAAAACAAAACAGCAGAAAGTACATAAGTAGATTCCCAAAAACTATCTAAGGCTCCCTGGGGTTCTGTACAGCTTAATTTGCAAGTACTTGATCAATTCTTAAAGTGCTTTACGTACTAACAAGGCAATATAATATTAATTTCGCAACCAGTCAAATTACTATAAATAGCTTGAGCAATTTCTTAATGGAAACTAACATGCAATCAGTGCCTAAAATGGCTCCCAACATCTAATTCTCTTATTTGTCGAGGAAAAAGGCCTACTGAGCAAGCCAGCTCAGGGATTGACTGCAAGCACCGTACAATTTGAAGCATTTGCACATAACATGCCAAAAATCCTCTTAAAGACAGCACTACCAGGTCTTAAATATTCAAGAGCAAAAACCTGAGCATTTCTAAATGACTTTGGTTTATGACCAGAATGAATCACCTAAGACCCAGGAGGTCCAGGAGGGCAACAGCACCACATTGTTGTGTACAATAATTTGACAATTAAGAAAGACAACTAAAGTCAGTAGACTTCATAAAATACCTTTTTCACCTGAAGAATTTAGCTGACATTTAAACAAACAAATCCCCCACATGGAGCTTAACCATCATATAAAATTTCAAATGGAAATGATCCCTTTTTTTTATGAACAATGTCAGATTTCATATTGCCAAAATTCACTGTTCCTTTCTGTAAATACCTAGATGATAAAGTGACTGGTACCCTCACTTCATCTTCCTCTCCTCTCTACTTCACCCGCTGCTCGCCACAAGCTTCTTCAACCAAACCAAAGGAAGAAAAAGAAGTTTCCCTTCATCATTCTATACTCACATTAGCCCTTCAATTCAATGTTTGTGGACCATATATTTCAAACTTCAATTCCGAATTATTTCTAGCAGTCCATAACATCACATTTGCACCACAGCATTACATGCCAGCTCAAAGATAGAAGCACCAGTATCAGTCACGATTTCAACTCTAAGCATTCAAGTGATTGATCTATTTCTTTTATTTTAAAAGAAAATTGAATTAAGGTCAAATATAGAAAAGGCCCACGTCATAGATTTAAGCGGTAAAATTTCAATACACCGGTTCATAAGAAAAAAACACACAATAACCGAATCCGACCTTTTTAACCCGGAAGGGGTTTATTTTGAATGACAATTGAAAATCCTATCGCCCAGACAAACAGAAAATCGAACTAATTCTCATGTCCCAAACTGTCAAAGAACCCAAAACTATACAAAATCCGATTCCCGCGATCCTAAAATTAACAAAAACACGTCTCCCAGAACAGTCTGGTAAACCAAAGACAAGAAGAAAGTTGGGAATTTTGATTACCTTCATAAAAAAAAGGAGGGACCTAGAACTCTAGCTTGAGCTCATCCTTCTCATGGCAGAGGTAATGAAGAACATAAGGAGTGACACGTAGCACAACAACCCAGGCACCAAACATGGCCACGTGTGACCTTAACTGCTTCAAAGCCTCTGCTTTGTCTGGTTTTTTCATAAACATGCCTGGAAACATTATTGCTTTTGATCTCCGGTTCTTTCTTTCTTTCTCGCTTTGTCTAAAACCCTAGATTCAGTTTCGAACTCAGTTTTATCGAGGGATGTTGGGTTTAGATCATACTCGCACACGTGCGAGTTTGAGGTTGACTCAACACGCGCATGGTCAATCCAGTAATTGTCTTACGAGATGGGTCCTCAAGTTTTTATAATTTATTTATTTTTATTCAAAAAAACTCTACCTCTATTTTGTGAATTCAAGTCGGTAGTAAAATTTCAGTTATTTCAGATTTTTATAAAAAATATATATCTTGATTCGATTTTAAGATTTACTATACAGATCTCAAATTATTAACCATACCGCATCTCCTGGTAACATGTCATTTTATAAGTTACTAAATCAATCTGTATTATTTTATATATATAAAAATGATTTTTTTTTTCACATAATAAATTGTTTTTCTTGATGTTAACATGGCTATGTTTTAAAAAATTATTTAACACTTGACAATTCTTCAAAATTAGAAAATAAAATAATGGCTGGATAACTAACAACTTGTAGCATGCTAATGTGTGGATCACTCTGTGCCATTACAAAGTTTAATGAGATTGATTAAGGAGTTAGATCTTTTTAATGAATATAGTGATGATTTAATAGAAATAAGAAACAATTTTATTGGGAGTGGGGAGACTGGGCCCTTTCTCAAGGTGGTAGTGGGCCCGGGAAAAGAAAAAAGATCGGACTTAATTTAGACACGGACCAGACCATAAACACATCCAATCAAAGGCCCATAAAAATATTTTATTTTTTTCAAAAAAAATCAAGTGAGAGGCCTGAGTCTCAGTCAATTACCTTAGTAGGTTGGTCTACTAAACAGTACGAGCAGGCCTGCAAGAAAATGTGTACCTCTAGGACCATGAAAAAATGTTCCACAATTAGACTTTTCCCACTTCCAATGTGAGCTTAAACCGAAACCTAAACTCTCAGGTTGCATGCAGGGAAGATGGTAAATAGAAAGCTAAAAATAATTAAAATATTATTTTATCTTTTTAATGTTTATTTTACATGTCAATAAATAAAATTTTATTTTACTATTTTGTTTTGTAAAAATGTTATTTTTATATATATTGAAAAAGGACTATTCATTGTAATAATATTTTGTTATTAGTGTTTTTTAATCTCATAACTCGTGTAATGATTTTTACAAATTTATTTGAATGATTTTTCTATTTTATTTTTCAATAACAAATTGATAGGAAATTATTCGGGTTATTTTAACATTTATATCATATCAATTGTTAAAATAATTATGCATTATATATTTTAAAATACAATCAATTACTTTAAATGACTTTTTATTTTTAGTGTTTACATAAATTTATTTAAAAATTAGATTTATACTATTCAAGAGCCAGAATTAGATTCTTTCACGACGATGTTATAAATGCTCCCCCACTTGATTCGGATTAAATAAAAAAGCATGGCCTCCTATCTTAATAGGTCAAGTCCAATGGCAAGAGCTATTTTTAAAAGCCAAATGATAGAAATGACTTTTTGAATAGTATATAAATGGCTCTTGAGCTGATGTGGTCTCCAATGGAAAGAGCCATTTTTTTTAAATCTTGTGTAATTATACAATTCATTATACAATTAATATGAGTAAATTATATAATTATATAATTGTTTTTGAAAAACCCAACATATATGAAATTTGAAATTTAATTATAATAAAATTTAACACATCAACAATAAGTTCTTACATAATTCATCAAATCCATTACAAATAATTCAATGAAATTACTTATAAACTAGTACTCTAATTTCCAACTTTTTATCTTCAAAATACGCATTGGATCCATTTTAGAAGTATCCATCTTCATAATCTCGATCTCTTGTTTCTCTTGCTTCGTTTAATCATTATCTGTCTAGTTTTTTCGATCTCAATCTCATCAAAGCTATCCTTCAATTGTTGTAAATAGTTGCTACGCTTGTCTCCCCAACTTTCTTTTCCTTGGTGGTCTATTTTGGTAAACAAAATGGATTTGAAGAAGGGACTTGCATTTCCATGATTTTTTGTTTCTTGTTTGACTTTTGATGATGACTTACACGTCAAATTGCCACTTGGGTTCTTTAAGATAACCCAAAAATGATTTGAAATCGCTTGCCATGCATACATTTGAGAGCATCATTAATCAAAAATCAATACATGAAACTATGTTAGTTAAACAAATTATTTATCAAGTAAATGTTAAAAAAATTACCCTTGATTCTTCACGTACTTTGGTTTTCATTTTGGGTAAGAAAACCAACAAATTTTTCAACTTCTCTATTTATGTCTTGCCATCTATTTGAGATGCTTATTTGAGAACGATTATTCAAGTTTCCTCCATTCTCAACAAAGTACGCATGTACTCGAGCCCAAAATTGTCTTATCACTTGTCAGAAAGTCAGTGAATGAATTTGGCAAACTTGAGTCCATCTGCATAAAAAAAAATACATTGTATTAATTAAGCTAATTGATTAAAAAATCATAATTTTTCAAATTCGCATAATTATTATTTATTTACTAAATATTATTATTAATTACGCTTTTTTTCCCCTATATATTATTATTCATTACGTCCACAACAGTTCTAAAAACTACATTTACACAGTTCTTAAATCTCATCGTACATTTAAAACATGTTATTAAGCTAATTGATAAAAAAAATCATAATTTTTCAATTTCGCATAATTATTTTTTTACTAAATATTATTATTAATTACCCTTTTTTCCCCTACATATTATTATTTATTAGATCCACAACAGTTCTAAAAACTATATTTATATAATTATTAAATCTAACTATAAATTTAAAACATGTAATTAAGCTAATTGATCAACAAAATCGTAACTTTTCAATTTCATATAATAATTATTTTTACTAAATATTATTCTTAATTACACTTGATTTTCCTAAATATTGTTATTATTTATTTCTAAATATTATTATTATTTATTCCTAATTATTTAAACCCACCCCCCCGAAACCCTACTCTACTCTTCCTCTTCCATTGCGCCGCAGTAGCCCTCACTTTTCAACTCTCCTCATCTCCCGACGAACGCCCTCCCCCCATCTCCCTCTCCCATGCCGCTCACCCCCTCTCACTCTACTCTTTTCCCGTTTTTTCAATTTTTGAAATCGAAATGATTGTTGTGTTGATTGTTGAATTGTTGAATTCGGTATGTTAATGTGTTGATTGTTGAATTCGATATGTTAATGTGTTGATTGTTGAATTCGGTGGATTGATTGTTGAATTCTTCAATTCGGTGGGATGAGTAATTTTATAGTTGTTGTGTTGTGTTTATGTGTTTGATACTGCTAGGTGTTCAACGGTCACTGTTTGCGTGGGAGACAAATATTTAACCAAAAAAGCCAAAATTCACCGTACACTACTTTTTTCTAGGCCCATTAAGGGCTCGTTTTAGGCCCTTACAATCATTAATAATAATAATCTACCTTATGTATGACGACAACGACGACGACGTGGAAAATAAAAGACCCCACGTCCTTCGAAAGGAGTCAATTTATTTTAAATATAAATAGAAAATCGAGGTTCCCACTCCGATTTGCAATAAGAAGGTAAGGAAGAACAGTGGGGAGAGTGTCGTTGGGAATTGAATGGCCTCTTGTCTCGCTAAATTGCATTAATAAAAAATGTCCACATCCAACCTACCAAACGACGTCCTCACGGCCTCTTCTTCTTCTTCAATGGAAGTCACCGATTTTTGTCAGCAACTGCCTGGCTAACTCTTATCTAATCCAACCATCACCCTCTCTTTTCCTATCTAATTGCAACCATCTCTTTGTTTTTTTCACGTGGAATTACGATGTGATTACGTTCAATCTGTCTTTTATATCGCTATAAAGATTTTCTCTTCTCTATAGTGTAGTTTTACGAACTACAATTTGAGAAACTTTGATCGGGTTTCAACATTCTATATGCTAGATTTATAGTTTGTTTGGAAATGAAAATGATATTGTTTTTCAAAAATATTTTTAAATCTAAACAGACACTCTGCTCTTATAAAACTGACCGGGCTGCACTTGAGGTCGTGATCTAGCAGAGAAAGGAATTTTTTCCCTTCTTCTGCAACCGATTATTTTTAGGCATACTTGTCATTTTTATTATGTTTTATCTATCAACTGAGCTCGTAAAATATTTAATAAATTTAAGAACTAATCGTGATTAGCATAAACTACTTATAAAAAAGCTGACCGGGCTCCCAATCTAAACACAAATCGAATGGGTTTGACAAATATCGAACGGTACGGTCCGGCTGATAATATAGCCGAAGCAGAGAGTTAAGGGTGGCCGAAATTGCAGGTGGGAAATTTTAATTGCAATCTGGCAGTTTCTCTTCACCTTCTCTCTCTCCCCGCTCGGCTTTAGCTGAGTTCAGAGGCGTAGTTGGAGGGCTAACATCAAGTGAAAATAAGACTAACTGTAAATTATCAGTGTTATTAACATCGACATTCCTATATTGCAATAAATAAATAAAGGTATTCATGGGACATGGCTTGGTGTTATAAGATTTAAAATCTATGTGGGAGGTTTTATATTTGTGTTAAGACATTTATTTTATAAAAATTTAAAATAATAAAGATTCTACTCGTTTAATCTCTGCCCATAAATAATATCTAAATAGGATTGGGTTTTTTCATATATATAAAAAAAGTAATGACAGTCTGAGAGAGATGATTAGTGGAATATAATTCAATTAATGGCAAGGCGTGATTGGACCGTCAAGCATGTCGCATGTAGACTAATTAACCTATGACCCCATCGATCTAGCCTCTAGCAGCCTCGAACTTTAGCTAGAACTAGCGGCAACCAGCATGAGAAATCAGGTTAATTTCATGGGGTGGTGAGGGTGGGCCAACCCGCCTCTACCATAATAAATAAGGTTGCAAGTAACCTACAGGGAACAGTTCAAAGATAAATCATAATAAAAACAGCTATAAAATTCGGTCAGATGTTTGTCCCTGGTAGCAACGCAAGAATTTATTGCTGCAGCTCAACAAACCCACCACCCCTCCTCTCTCTATCTCACTGTCTTGTTAAATTCATCAACGAGCAATCTTATCACAAGCATAGATATAACTCCCCTTTCTCGCTGCCCCCCCTCCCCTCTTTTCATTGTCAAAACCAGTTGGCTTGAGTGGTTCTTGCAACCCTTGCCGTTTGAATGTCAATGGAATTCATCGTAAAAGTTGAAGATTCAAGACCTGCGAGCGATGGAAAACCATCAGCAGGGCCTGTTTACAGGTGCATTTATGCCAAAGATGGCCTCATGGATTTGCCTGCTGGACTCGAGTCTCCCTGGCAGTTCTTGAGGTATAAATCTTCACCCTTTTGTTTCTCATTTACGTTAAAGAGATGTTCAGTCATGGTGTTGCTGTCTTGTTAAGCATACATGAAAATGAATATGCTCTGGAAAACTTAAGAGAGGCGTTTTCAAGCATTTTGATCTCGGTGATGCATTCTCGAACTCGGATTGAAAGTTTTTTTAACATCTCTTAGGCACACGTTGAGAACTCGAAGTGAGCATTTTTATATAACGAATCGGATTGTTTTTTTTATTCACATTTCCCCATTTGCTTTGTGAGAATCTGAGCTCTTATAATTTCAGTTCTATAGTAAAAGGGACTGAAAAATTTATTGTTATATATACACACGTATATAGATATATATAAAAAAAAAACTTAAAATCATGCATGGACCCTATAATCTGCATATTTTATTGAATCAAATCATGTAGTTTAAATTGGTCACACAATCCCTTCACGTCCAACTAAGGGCGATTGTCTTGTGACAATTGAATGGAGGATATCGAATCGCCTGTAATTGCAAGAAAAAGGGTCAACATTGGACCGAAATAATTAGAGGGTTTGATAGATCTAACTTTGAAAAGTAGAGGGACCATTTGATCAATTATAAATAATAAAAATAATTGGCCCATGCAGGTTTCGAACCTGCGACCTTCGCGTTATTAGCACGACGCTCTAACCAACTGAGCTAATAGGCCAATTGACGTTGTGTTCACTTTTTATAATTTTCAATTAAAATTAAATTTGGCCTGTGCAGAACATATGCAGTCATTTGGAATCTGATGAAATTTTTTGTCAATGGGATGCAGTGATTCTGCTCTCAAGAACCCTGACGGAAAAATGCTAGGTAGGCGGCAAGTCATTGATTCCAAGGTACTATTTCATTGATCACATGTCATTCGATAACTAAAAGAAATCATAGAGGCATAAAATGAATTTCTCACAGAAGAAACTGAAAAGTCCTTAACACAAATTAGCAGGGGGGGCCTTATGCGTGGCTGACATACAAAGAGGTTTATGATTCTGCCATGAGGATAGGTTCCGCAATGAGGAGACGCGGTGTCAATCCTGTAAGTTCAGAACTTAGACAATTCGCTTCATAATTTAGTGATAGCAACCGCTTCTTTTTTCTCCTGATGATCAATGCAAGTGATCAACTTGGAAACTTTGGATTTTCATTACCAGGGAGACCGTTGCGGTATATATGGTTCCAACTGCCCAGAATGGATCACTGCTATGGAGGTAAATTCTTCGTGTCATACCAGACACACCTTTTTCTTTGAGCTCAGCGGACATTCAACAGTACTGGTCATTTTTTAAGTTTTTCAAAAGGAAACTGGATCATAACTTGTTAAATTTCATATGTTTGTGTCTGGTCTTTCTCAGGCTTGCAACAGCCAGGCCGTAACATATGTACCGCTCTATGACACTCTTGGTATTGCTCTTTTTTATTCTTCAGTTAGCCTCAGTTCACTTCTAGAATGACCTGTTGAATTCTCACTGTGTAATTTGGTTTAATAATCACAGGGCCTAATGCTGTGGAGTTCATCATCAATCATGCTGAAGTTTCAATAGCCTTTGTCCAAGAGAACAAGCTCTCTTCTGTACGTTACCATTCTATCTAAATTGGGAATTGATGTTCTTACATCTCACAGTGGAATCTCGATCTTTTCAGAACTTCAATAAATGATATATAATGTGCTGTTTGTTTAACATAATTGCTGCTCTATTTGCAGATTCTATCTTGCCTTCCAATGTGCTCTTCAAATTTAAAAAGTAGGTCCGGAGACTAATAAAAGTTCCTCTTGCTTGAACGTTTTGAGAGGATACTCTAGAGTAACAATTGACCGTGATTCTCTTTGTTCAGCTATTGTCAGCTTTGGAAATATTTCTGACATGCAAAAGAAGGAAGCTGATGAGCAAGGGGTATCTTGCTTTTCATGGGAAGAATTTCCTCGATTGGTATGGTGTTGATTTTGGCTTCTCCTCTTTCATAATTGATCATTTAACGCTTTACGTTTAATTTATCCTTGATGTTTTAGTGGTCATTCTAGTTGGATTTATAAGAGCTCTGCCATCCCATCTTTTGACAGGGGAGTTTGGATTGTGATTTACCTCCAAAACAGAAGATTGATGTCTGCACAATAATGTACACTAGTGGAACAACAGGAGAACCAAAAGGTGTCATCCTAACCAATGGGGCTCTAATGGCAGAAGTATTGTCTGTGGACCAGCTACTTTTTCTTACAGACAGAGTGGTGAACAACTAAACACATTATGTTTTCAAATGGTTTCTGATGAAGTCCCTCAAGTTATAAAGTTGATATTTCCTAGAATTCTGTTTCAGGAAACAGAGTAGTTGCCCTCTTCAGGCCAACTTCCTTGATTTTGCGTGTTAATAGTTTACCAATGATCTAATATTGAGTTTTCTGTGCTAAAGGTTACAGAGGAAGATTCATACTTCTCTTTCCTACCCCTGGCCCATGTATACGATCAAGTAATTGAGACCTATTGCATCTACAAAGGTGCCTCAATAGGATTTTGGCGAGGGGTAAGATGAAGAATCATTTTTTTTTCTTGCAAAGACTCCTTGCCTTTTGTTTATATTTATTTTTACTTTATCTTTAAACCTATAACCTTTGAATTGCATGTACTGAAGTTTGTCTTGCATTCTGCTTATAGGATGTAAGATATTTGATGGAGGACGTTCAAGAACTGAAGCCAAGTATATTTTGTGGGGTTCCTAGAGTTTATGACCGCATATATACTGGTATTGTATACAATTATAACTGGATACGTATATATTGTATAAGGTATGTGGATTGCTTTGCTATTCCATGTATTTAACTCTGCTATTTTTTTTTCTTGAAGGTACACTTGCCAAAGTTTCAGCTGGAGGTGGATTAAAGAAGAAGTTATTTGATTTTGCCTTTAACTAGTAAGTTTGTAGTGTTTATCACTTCGATATCATTGGCTGTATAATTAGTGTAAGACTAATTAAGAAGCTGTTGGCAGCAAGTTGGGTTATCTAGAGAAGGGATTTCCACAAGAGAAAGCAGCACCCCTCCTGGACAAGCTTGTCTTTGAAAAGGTTGGTCAGTGTACCCTTTAGTCCTGTCTTAAACTTAGATTCTGCAATCTAAAATGTGTTGATTTTTGCAGACAAAGCAAGCACTAGGGGGGAGAGTACGTATCATGTTATCTGGTGCTGCTCCTTTGCCTAAGCATGTAGAGGAGTTTTTGAGGGTCACTTCCTGTTCTACTTTATCACAAGGATATGGTACGATAGAAAAAATTTTTCGCTCAAATGTGCTGTGGTTGTGGAAGATGTGCATCTATTCATATTCATGCAATCTTAAATAATTTTGGCGTTAGACTTAGCATAAGTTTCAAATTGAAAATCAAATTCTTGCTAACATAAATCTCTTCATCTAATATCTCTTCCTTCGATTTCTTGTGATGAATTTAAAATCTGATTTTAGTCTTCAGGAAAGGCCTATATTCTGCAGTCTGCATCCATTGCATTAAAGCAATTTACATCTCTCTGGACTCTCCATCTACTTACCTTTGAATGGTTCTGGTTGATAGGTCTTACTGAAAGCTGTGGGGGCTGTTTCACATCCATAGGCAATGTGTATCCCATGGTGGGAACTGTTGGCGTGCCCATGACAACCATTGAATCAAGACTTGAGTCAGTGCCAGAGATGGGATATGATGCCTTGTCCAGTGTTCCAAGGGGAGAGATTTGCCTGAGGGGAAGTACATTGTTCTCTGGTTACCACAAGCGAGAAGATCTAACAAATGAAGTCCTTGTTGATGGATGGTTTCATACAGGTAAAAATAAGTGATGCTTTTTTTTTTCCTGATATTTAATTCGAAGATAATAAGAAAACTGCTTTCAATGGTCGTATTTGGCTCATCTTGGAAACGTACTCAGCAACTTGGGATCATTTTTTTTCTTTACCGAGAATTGGCATGATCTTCAAACTATCGCAGGTGACATTGGAGAATGGCAACCCAACGGAGCAATGAAGATTATTGACAGGAAAAAGAACATATTTAAGCTATCTCAAGGTGAATACGTTGCTGTAGAGAACCTTGAAAATGTCTACCTGCGATGCCCTCTTATAACATCGGTATGAAGAACTAAAAGGATGGAAACCATATTCATAGAATATTACAAATAATCAGATACCACAAGTTTTTGCATTCTTCTAATCTAACAGTTGCTCACTTTTTCTGGTGCACAGATTTGGGTCTATGGAAACAGTTTCGAATCATTTCTTGTTGCTGTAGTTGTCCCTGACAGACAGACACTTGAGGACTGGGCTGCAAGCCATAATGAGACTGATGATTTTAAATCGTTATGCAAAAATCCGAAGGCAAAAAAATATATACTCGATGAGCTCAACAGAGTTGGTAAAACAAACAATGTATGTCCATACCTGGCTCTATCACGTTTTTCTAATTGCATTGAATTATGTTTCCTCAACTGACACAGAGTATATTGGCACAGCTTAGAGGATTTGAAATGTTGAAAGGTGTTCATTTGGAACCAAATCCATTTGATATGGACAGGGACCTGATAACTCCTACATTTAAGCTCAAGAGGCCACAATTACTCAAATGTTACAAGGTTTGCCTTGTTCTGTCTTTTGCCAAATTAGTACAAAAGTAGCTGTTAATTGAATTATTAAGAAGATTTTACTCATCAAACATTCAGGTATTCTAACTTCATCTGTGATTTGATGTTCCGATATCATTGTGTGTAGGACTGCATTGATCAACTGTACAGTGACGCAAAGGGCTTGAAGGCATGAAAGCAGTTCAAAAAACTAGAAGGCAGAGTAAAGATATGCGGAGCTGTCTCTGGAATTTCAATATATAGATTCCTTCAGTTCCCTTGTTAATCTTGCTTGAGAACCTTGAGAAGAGGAAAAATTTATGAAAGATTTCCAGTACCTGTACGTTTATGATAATTTATTGTCAATATTCGTATATAAATAAGATTGTTTGAAGATTTCCAAGCACCTGTTCGGAAAAAAAATGTTAGGCTATTCCAAATCTCAATCGCGTGATTGCACATTAGTGTTTTTATTCATTTTCATTATACTGGGGTCATTAAATTTTTCAAGGGAAATACCGATCAGAAAAACCAAACAAAAAAAAAAAATCAACTTATCTCATCATGCCTGTGCTTGGACTTCGAAGATTGCCGACTTTACCTAAAAAGAAAATTTTTTCATTTAGCAGGCCTGAGCTCCTATGAAAACGAAAACTTCACACTACAGCATCATTAATATTAAATTTTGTTTCCAGGCATCAATGCTTTCCATTCACCCCGGGGATCAGAACGGTGCTTAAAGGTCTTTGCACCCCAGTTTTGTAAGGTGAATGCGGCTGCTTTCTCGTTAAACTATTTCCAGATGCTATTTAAAAGAAAACAAATTGATGGTTAACGATTATCAGTACCATGGTCCTACTCTGGATCCATGGTGCATTAAAAACAGCTCCAACTATAGGGAACACGGCATGTAACTTATTTTTATTACAGGTGAAAGCAATACAAGAATCCTTCAAGGTTTGCACAGCAAACAGTTTGATTTTGTACAGCGATGCCAATACATAACTGAATGATAGTCTCGATAACAACACAACAATCACGACGAATCTGGAGCTCTCAACAAATTGATGATACAACCAAAAAACAAATACATGCTAATAAGGCTACAACGCACATTTGCTGATATGTACTTAAAGCAAATCAATCAGCAATGCCCAGGCAGGATAAACAAACAGAAGTATTATGCCAACAGTGTTGGATATGCCATGTGCTTGTGTGAAGGAGTTTCTAAACCCACCCGATGCCCGGATATGTTCTTGCAGCAAATAACATGCAATGGCTAGACATATGACAACACCAATCCAGTCATTCCTTATCGTGCTTGCAAACAAACTGGGAGCCACCACTATTAGAAGAATCAAAGCACCAGGCATTTCAAGCCAATCTGCAATAACAGATATATTTAATTCATGCATAGATTGCCATGAAAATTGATATAAATATACTCGATGGACATGAGATCAGCTTTTTGTCTGAGAATATTAAATGGTAATGGCTAGGAAAATCAATGTTTCAGATGGAAAATTTCGAGTCACAGCGAAGCAAGCAATTCCTTACCTGGGAAACGTTTTGGGAAGAAAAGACGCAATATAACACCAACGAAAGCGATCCATTTCCCGACATCTCCTCTGCACAAAGAAACAACTCAATAACGGGAGAAAAAAATCTGTGCTGGGGAATCCATAGAAAGCTGCTCGAAGAACATAAACTAACCTGATCAGGCTGAACAATATTGAAGGAAGAGTAAAGAAAATGTAAGGGATTAATAGTCCAGTAAGAATGTTGGTTTTCCAATTCGTTCGATCCAAGATCAGTAGATAACTGCAAGAAGCACAGTAAGGATGGTTTATCAGGCTAGAACATAGGAGAAGACATCGAAGTGATCCAAGTTATATTAATCCATCACCAAAGCAACAGAAAGGAAGTGGAGTAGAGAAACAGTATATAAGATGGTTAATTTGCAGCAAGGAAAAGAAGAAAAACTAACAATCTGCATAGCGGTCATCGCTGAATTAATCATGTTCTTCAAAAAATTTGATAGAGCAATTACAATTTACAAGGAAACCTCATGTATATATTGCACAATAACTTCAAGTTATCCCATATATCAGCTATTTTATTTGTGAAATACAAATTTGTACAGGTAGGAGATCAATAAGTGAATCGTTGCAAGTCCCAGTTCTCAAGAAATTCTTTAGAAACAAACACAGTTATACCACCTATGCTGAATTAAGAAGCATAACTCAATTATGCAACTGTTACATACTAGAGCTTACACAGTTATTCAAAAAAAATAAGCAATAATTAATAAGCATAAGCAACCGAATTCTTAATTCGCCGCTGATTCGGTAGATTAATGCTGCTATACTAACAAACAAACATCTATTAAATTAACATCACCATAATAAAATAACAAACAGATAGTCCCTATATGTGTTGAGTATATTTAAAAACAAAAGAGATCGAACTTCGAAATATGCTTACATGGCAGCAAAAGCAGCGATCCATTCAAGAAAAGTGGTACCAAATCCTAACCCGCCAAGCTTGATAGCATGATTAGCTAGCTTCTTAGCAGCAATAGTCAAGTCTTGAAAATCAGAAGCAAGCAAGCTACTCTCCATTTCCTGATCCCTCCTCATCGCCAGGTAACTTTTCTTTCCCGTCTCTCGCTCTCTTGCCTCTCTCTTTGTTGACTATAACACACACCTACACCGTTATAATTCAAGAATCAGAACAGTTCATTTGGAGACTTGACAGACAAGCGAAGTTTACTAAGTGAAAGCTGGCAAATCAATGTGAGTTTAGAGAGATAAAGACAGCTGTCGGTTTGTGGTCAGAATGGTGGATTCTTGCATGCCTCGTTGTCAAGTTGATATCCAATAATTTCGGGGTCGATGAACTACATTACCGCTGCCATTTGTCCTTCTGACTTTACGTGAATGATATCTTGATCATGACAATAATGGATTGTTAATATTAGGATCTGATCTGAACATGGATGGACTATCTAATCACAGAATCTTTTGTTCAAAAACAGGTTTTGCCAAGCCCAATACTGCTCCGAACATTCAAATCGAATCAAATTTTGCGCTCTTGCTCCGTGACAATTAGAATCCTTTATTTATCAATGCCCATTCGTTTAGAATTGTCCCTTGTTTGGGCATCACATAGCTTCTGAAAAAAAGAAGCAAGGCCCATGTCAGGGATGAGTCCGCTGTCTTGGCGTTCAATCGAAAACTACGTAGCCTAGTATGGCCTTTAGCAACCGAAACATTATGACCCCCATTCATTTATTACCCCAGGACTCGAAACAGTCTAAGCCATCCGGGTTAACCGGGAAAGAAGAAACCGAACCGCAGTTCATTTATTACCCCCAGGACTCGAAACAGCCTAAGCCAACCCTACTTGTGTTTCCGGATTAACTGGTAAAGAAGAAACCGAGCCCCAGAGATGAAATACTGAACAAGAGTAGAAAACAGAAATGGAGTAAATTTTTTCAATGCACGTGTATGAACGAACTATGACACCAAGAATGGCTGGCCAGAACCTATCGCTACACCTCTCAGAATGCTTCTTTCATGGTCCTGTTGTTTTCAGACGATATGAAAAGAAACTGGCATGCTGCTATATTGAATTGAATCATGAATAATTTTGTTAGGTTGAAAAGTCATTAAATTCTTGTCTCGATGGTTATTTAGAAAATATACTCTTATGTACTCTTTAGCTTGATTGTCTTGTAAACTAAAAGGCTGTTTCCCTGCTCTGCTGGAAAGAGCCTGTGCTATTTCAAATAGATATAACATTTAAAGCTCGTTAATCTTCAACTATATTTCCCCTATAATTGTGAGGCGCCAAGGCAACAACCAGAGTCAAT
Organism: Salix dunnii; assembly: GCA_015731905.1. Classification (NCBI taxonomy): domain Eukaryota; kingdom Viridiplantae; phylum Streptophyta; class Magnoliopsida; order Malpighiales; family Salicaceae; genus Salix; species Salix dunnii. The sequence continues at coordinate 7,578,151 of CM027667.1, read as the reverse complement.
GAGACAGCGCTCCCGCAGCAAAACGCGAGGTGTAGCTAGCAGCGGCCTAGAAAAGGGTCCGTTCCAGGTAGCCTTTAAGAATGACAGCTCTGGAACCCAGGATAGATGCTTAGGCCTTCATTAATAATCTCGTGCTTTTCTCTTCCTTTTTCTGATGAAAGAGGCGTTGTACTTTCCTCACGAGTAGAATTTGATATATTAAAATAAAAAGAAGGTAAAACTTAAGAACATCTTCTAACTATATAAATAATCTCTATTTTACTATCAAATATTTCTTTATATTTGAACATCTCAATGATAAATATTAAATTTTAATTGAAATGCCTTTAAGGAAAAAGAAAAAGAAAATTCTCTGGTTCTTAAAAACATTCTGCAATTACATCTTTTATTTTTCGTGAAAAAAAGAACTAATCCCTGGGCACTTGATGTACATGAACTATAACGAGATCCTGAAACAACGTTTACTTCTGATTTCGTTACTGTAACTCTATAGATCTTGTTTTATGTTTCAAGATCTGCTTCTGTGAAATACAAATTGAAAACAAGAAAAAGTCTTCATCATCAGGACAGGGATTCTTGTTCTGAGATGATGGCAGGGCCATCTGTTACCTGATGTTAGATGATGTTGCTGGTGGTGCCTCTCAAGAACGAGTGCGACAGGGGAAAAGAATAAAATAAAAAATATTAAATCAGGAGAATAAACTAAAAATCGAAAAAACCAACCAGTTAATTTAGTTTTAATTTAAGGTTTTCAAAATCAATGAACCGGATCTCTAATATATATATTTTCATGTGTTATGATACTTTGAGGTGTCAATGATGTTTTTTTAGTAAATTAATAACTATGTAATATAGATATTCATTTGTTATGAATCTGTCAAGTTTATGGTGCAATAATAATTTGAATGTTTGATAAAATATAATTTGATTTAAAATAATATAAAAAATATCAATTGTGTAAGAATTTTTTATTATAATATAAAATAAGTTAAAATAATAAATTAATGCAGAATTCCTGTCCAATGCAAGTTTTCAATAAAATATATAAATTTTAAATTAATATAAATTCATTTATTTAGTAGATTTTAACGAGATAACCAACATAAAATTATTATCGTTATTAAAAAAACAAGAAGTTTTGGATATCTGAATTATTGAATTCATTGTGTTAAGATTAATTCATTTTATAATCTAATTTAAATCAAACGCAAAAAAAAATTATAAATTTTGAAAATACTTGCAACAATTAAATAATAATAATGAGTAGTTAATTTTCTATCTATAAAAAGATGAAAAAATAAATTGAAAATTATTTCCTACATTACCGACCATTATCATTGCTATAATAATTAAAATTATTATTAATATTACTGCCCAAATAATTAAAATTATTAAATTGTTCTAAAAAACTAAAAAAAATGCAAAATATGCTTACAAAAAAACAATTAAAAATAATAATTATTATTATTCAAATAATAAAATCACAAAAATCATATGATCTAAAGAACAAATAAAAATTATCAATATTCATTTTTTGAGGGAATATTTTGAGAAAAATAGAAATAAAATCATATGGTGTGAACTTGAACCGTAAATTAGATAATAGATCAAGGACATACTCGTCCAGAACAACATTTATAAGAACCCTATCTCCTTGGATCGCCACCAGTCAGCTCTAGCATGCGGCACGGAGAGGAAAGAAGGAAGGACAGAAAGACGTTAAAATTCATGTGTTGTGGTCCCTCTACTTTTCCAATTTGATCAGATCAGCCCCTTCACTTCAAATTGGACTAAATAGACCATCTAACTGCATAGAGTTCATACAAGAAGAGGAGGAGGAAAATGTGATTGTATAGAGGGTCTCTAATTGCCTTCAATAGAAAGTATAAGGACTGATTTGAACCAATCTACGACACCTGATGTGGCTTAAGTCTAAATACTAGTGATTTTTGGCCCACTGTCAATGAAAACAAATATATTGGAGAAACAAAATAGCCATTTAAATGAGCATTGAGCATCGAGAAATATACTCGGACATCAGATTAAGTTATTTGGAAGGAAAACTCACAACTTACGTATAACCTTGAAAGAAAAAGGAGGAGGTAGCCAGCTTGATCTCCAACTCCTCACGAAATACAGATTTTTATAGCGTGCACAAATACGTTAAATATCAACAATATTAAAGTAATCAAAACCAGTGAAGCTGGTGATGATCGATCGGCTTGAAAAGTGAGCAGAGTACATTTGTGAGCAAGTTGCATTTCTGACACCAATTAAGTGAATGGTGTACTAGGTGGTCTTGATCAAATGCTCGTGGCCTTGATCAAAGAAGTGAAAGTGACTGTTGATCCCAGAGCCAATGCTCTGGCTGTTTCAACTGTAAATGTGTCATAACGCAGGAAAAACTCCACCAGGAAAACCCTGGAAAGGAGTAACACTAGATCTTTCCCTGGACACTGCTTATTCTCAGCTGTTGGATCCTCGGTCTCACGCCCATTTGACCAGTAAACGTACTTCAAAAGCTTCTCTCCATCCCCGACAAACCTATCCCCTACAAACTCCTCGGCATTATTAAAAACCCTAGGATCCTTCGTAGCAAACGGTTGATATCCAAAGATCATCTCACCTTTCTTGATTTCAAAGGCTGCATCATGACTATGCACAACGATGTTTTCCCTGGCCTTGCCGTATTGGAATGGAACAGGAGGCTCAATCCTCAGAGCTTCAAAAACAACCGACTTGGTCAAAATCATCTTATCCAGTGCTTGGAAAGTTACCCCGCCTTCCTCCATAACGACGGTCCTGATTTCATTGGCAAGTTGGCCGTGTAACTTCTCCCCTGCTTTGCCGACCCACTTGATCAGTGTAGGAAACCAAACTTTCATACCCCCAAAAGCATTAAAACCAGCAAGAAACACTAGGTTATGGCAAGCTTCATCTCTTTTGATCCCAAAACTCTCAGCTTTGTCTAAAACCGAACTCGAAGAAGCATAAAACGCATCGTAAAGCTTGTTATAATCAGACTTTACAAAGAAAAACGGCAATGGAAATGTACGCAATAAAATATCTTCAAAATATTTTAGATACCCTGGTAATTCCAGGGTCGCAAGCGGTGCAAGTTGTAAAGCCAGCCATTTGTTTATGATGGCGGGACCTTCCAATCCAATCTTTGTATCAGACGAGTCTTTATTTCCAAATAGACGAAACACAAAGTTAAAAGACATGGCTTCACTAGGCTTGTTGAAATCTGCTTTCTCTTGAGAAACTATTTCATCCTCAATGCTCATGAAAAGAGCCGACAAGCAGGTTCGAAAGAGAGGGATAAAGTCTCTGTGCTTGGACGATAGAGCTGACATGAAAAAGGATTTGAGAGAGGTATGTTTAGGCTCATAAGGATCAAGATAGGCGCAAGCACGGCGCCCCCCAGTGAAGGATACGGAGGGAAAGAAAGTTCCATCAAGAACGTTGTATTTTTCGACCTTGGAGGTGTCAAAGAGGACTGGAAACGAGATTGCGTCAAGAACAGCAATGACTTTGGGATTTCTGGCGATGAAAGGACCAGGAGGCATGTTTGTTTTGAAGATTGTGGATTCGTATTTCTGGATACGGGTTCTAAAGAACTCATCTTTGCCTTGGTTATAGAAATAGTCTAGACGATCTCTGATTGCACCAAAGAAAGGGAGACCATAGTCACCAGGGATTGGTTTCAATGAGAATTCTGATTGTTCTTCAGAGGGAGACATTTTCATTTTCAGCTCCTGGAGTTGTGAAGAATGGCAGCCCTCCGTCATCTACTTATATCGGTAAATTTACTGCCTTCTCGGTTTTACTTTAATCTTTAAAGTTCATTGACTATTAAGGAGGTGTTTGTAACTCATTTTAACATTATATTATAAAACAATTGAAGTTATTTTTTATTTTAAATTAAATATTTTTGATGTTTTTAAATTATTTTCATGTGTTAATATAAAAAATAATTTTTATAAAATAAAAAAATATATTATTTTAATATATTTTTAAATAAAAAATATTTTCAAAAATAATATTAATCATATTTTTAATATAAACACTAAGTATATTTGCATCGTATTGCAATTTAGGAGAAAATGGAAACTCTACAAGATTCAGCGGTTTATACTTTACAGTAATATTCCTATGTTCACGTGAAGAAATATTTTTTCTTACCATGTCAAAATAGGAATTTATAATATATATTTGTAATAGATCTTAGATTGACTAAAATAACTTAGTGGCCTAAGAAATCTTAATCCTCCACGATAATTATAAAAAAAACGTGAAGAAGGATTTTTTTTGTTTTTTTTAACATGTCAAAATGGGGATTTATGATATATCTTAGATTGACAGAAAAATATTAGTAAATATTAGAAATTGTTTAATAATATAGTTGATGGTACTTTTTAAAATATTTTTGGTTTAAAAATACCTGAAAATTATTTTTTAAAAAAATTATTTATGATATTAACATGTCAAAATACCTAAAAACACCAAAACAAGTAAAAAAAATAATTTTAAAAAAATTAAAATACATTATCAAACAAACAATGAATCTTCCACAAGAATTAATAAATCCTAGAGAACCATAAATCGATCAGTGTGCGATTTTTCAATTTTATTATAATAACTTTTAAAAACAAAGTTGACTAATCAACTGACACGTGGATTCATTCAACCTGGCCTGGGTACAAGTTCTGGTGGACAAATATGAAGTTGATGGGGGTGGCGAGATGTTAAATCAACGGATTAAGAAACGAGAGGAAACTAACACGTGGACTCATTCACCCTTCCCCAGGCAAAACTTCTGTTCCGCAAAAAATAAACTTTAACTAAAAATAAACCCGCCCTTCAACTTGTTAGCCACGTCATTTATATAATTAATTACTGCTTGATATTCAATATAAATGAACGGTGATGATAAGCATCTATCTGCCAAGTCAAAAAAAGAAACCTTGTTCAATCAAACCGTTATTTTCCACTTAATATATTGATCAACGGTCAGAATTTGCCAGAAAGTGCCAGTCGTTGTTTTTTATTTTTAATATAAATAGATTAAAATCATTAAAAAGCATGTAAAAATATCAATTAAAAAATTCTTTAAAATTAAAATATAATCTAAAGAGCACGAAGAAATTAGTTTTAATGTCATGCTACCGCTTCTTCTGGTCCCAAATGACGTGCCAATCAATCACTCGACAAACGCACAAGGGGAGTTGTGTTGATTGCTGACAATTCAATCAGTTCGTCCAGGCTCGGGAAACAGCACAGCACCTTCAATCAGGAATCACAGGTTCATCAATGCATGTCAGGTAAACTTCTAAAATTATATTAAAATAATATATTTTTAAAAAAAATACTATTTTTAATATTAATATAATTTAAAAACACTTAAAATTTTTCATTTAAAGTAAAATATAAAAATAATTTTTTATTTTTTTAAAAAATACTTTTGAATTACAATTCCAAATGCCTTCTAGTCATAAAAGAGTATTCAAATCTGACGTGTCAAACTTGGCTAAGAAAACATGCGAATCATACAGGCTGATCACGTGAGAAATGCGATATGGATTTTTCTCCTTGTTAGCCAGTTCCTCGCTGGGAATTACTGTATATGTACGAGCTGATATTGCAGAAGTTCCAGCCTGACAAGCCACCGAAGCAAGAGGACGCTTAGATTCAAACTCAATACTTGAGTGTCACTCTTTTCACAGACAAATATACATGTTACAATAAAGGATATTAAAATCAAATAAAATCATCGTTTTCCTCAGTGTTTAATCCAAATGCATGGCCGTGGTGTAGCAAGCATGTATAGATAGGAGGAGGTAGATTATACTCGATCATTCAAGACATCACTTCAGGTTGTATGCTTCATCATGACTAAAACACTTACAGATCCAGGGGGGTCCGTCCATAAACAGTCCTCCAAGAAAATGGGACGAGCCATTTACAAACATTACACTAATCAGTATGAATGCTCGACCTCCTAAACAATTTGCCGCCTTAACCAACTAGGGCTGTGATAAAATATGGCATAAATGATAATCTTGATTCAAGTCAACTTTATTTTTTGACCCATGTGTGTTGAAGATTGTAGTCAAGAACAAGCAGAAAGTGATCTTAAAACTTTGTAGTTAAAGCATGCCATAGAGAGCGTGGGAGGGCTGGTGGCACAAAGAGACATGTTCATAATGCTTCTTGGAAATTGTTACTGCCTTGAAACAAGAGAAAAAGGGCAGCAAAAGTCAAACTTGGGCAGTAATCCTCGTCCTCTCCTCTGGTTCATCTTCAAATGGGAGGTTGTCTTCCTAAATGGAGTTTCCTTCAGATAAACTGTGAATCCTATCTGCGCAGTATTATATTCCAGCCATTATTTCCAAGGAAGCCATTCCCAAGAATCATTTGTCCCATCAGTATTGGTGCAAGATTAGTCATATATCTGCAAGCCACTGAAGGTAGATAAATGGTTCGGTAATGGAAGACAGCCTGTCCAGCTCACAGCTTAAGTATAAGCAATTTTGAATATTTTCCCCGCTTAAAAGTAAATCAGTAGGTCCCATGGATAAAAATAATGATTTTAGATATTAAGATTTGATATTGTTGTTTTTATAATAAGTTGTGGTAATTTGTTATTATATTAAATTTTATATATATAGATATTATATTTTAATTTTGGATAAGCAAATCTTATTAATTTCTTTAATCTTAACAATTATAGAAATTATTTGCTCAGCCTACAATGTAGTGCGGTCAATTTTTTTAATTTTCAACTCAAATTATTTTTTTAATTAATAATTTTTATTTTTATTTTATCATTTATTTTATTTTTTCTCTTTTTTTTAATTTTTATTGGTTTTTTTTTCAAGTCAAATGAATTTTTTTACCTCATAATTTTTATTTTATTTTTTTATTTGATCTTTTGTTAAAGTAATTTAGATTTTTTTAATCTTTCTTTTTTTTGTTTTTTTCTTTCATTATTAACACAACAACAACAATAATAAGAATTTTAATTTTTCTTGCTTACTTTTTTGTTAATATTTTTAGGGTTTTTTTCTCAGGATAATTTGATAATTTTTACTGTTTTGACAGTAATAGCAATTATAGTTTTAGATGTTAAGACTTTGATGTTGCAATTTTTATAATAGAGTGTGATGATCTGTTTTATTATATTAATTTTTGCATATATAGATATTATATTTTAATTTTGGACCGGCAAATCATATTAATTTCTTTAGTCCCAACAATTATAGAAATTATTTACTCAGCCGCAACGTAGTGCAGTATTTTTTTTTTTATTTTCAGGTCAAATGATTTTTTTAGGCAATAATTTTTAGGCTTTTTTAGCCTTTGATTTAATTTTTCTCCCCGTTATTAATGCAATAATATTATTAATATTAAGAATAATTATAATAATTTTAGTTTTTTTTCCTACTTGTTTTATTATTAATTTTTTGTGTTTTATTCTCGGGTTTGTTTAATAATATTTATTATTTTGATAATAATAGATATGATAATTTTAAAGATTAAAACTTTAATGTTATTGTTATTCTGATAAAGTATATTCATCTGTTTTATTATATCAAACTTTACATATTTAAATATTATATTTTAATCTTAATAATTATAAAAATTATTTAATCCGTTTGCATTACGTCTGAAACGTAATGCGGGCAGTTATCTAAGTAAGAAAACTAAAACAAGTTTCAGCAATGGCAAATGAAAAGAAGCAGATATCTCATAGCCATCTCAGAAAGAATCCTGTTCTTCATTATTTAGCTGCCCTATACGGCACGACGGCTGTCAAAAAAAAAAAACCATTATTTTGCCGTGCTACTTTCTATCTAATTTAGATTCAAATTCACACGTTTTCCAGCCGACCATATTTTGATTTTGAAACAATGAAGTAAATAATAAAAAAAGAAAAGGAGTACAAGGTTGTCTACATTTTGTTCAAAGACTCGAGACATAGAAAGAGGAAAATCTAATTTCTCCGCTCTTTTCACCCGCATCTATCTCTGTTCATTCGAATACTACATTTCTGTTTCTTCGATCATAATGGTTAAATTATTTTTAAAAATATTTTTTTATTTAAAATAATATTATTTTTAATATTAATATATAAAAATAATTTAAAAATATTTAAAATTTTCGATTTAAAATATAGAATAAAAATAATTTTTTTAATTTTTTTAAATATTTTTAAATTACAATGCCAAATACCTGATAACGTAAAAGAATATTCAAACCTGACGTATCAAACTTGGCTAGGAAAACATGCCAATCATTCAAGTTGATCACGTGAGAAATGAGATACGGATTTTTCTTCTTGTCAATCAGTTCCTCGAGGGAATTACTGTATATGCACGAGTTGATATTGCTGAAGTGACAAGCCACCGAAGCAAGAGGGCGCTTAGATTCAAACTCAATACTTGAGTATCACTCTTTTCACAGACAAATATATAGGTTACAATAAAGGATATTAAATTTAAATAAAATCATCGTTTTCCTATGTGTTTAATTTAATCGAAATGCATGGCCGTAGTATAGCAAGCATGCATAGAAAGGAGGAGGTAGATTATACTCGATCATTCAAGATATGGCCTAAATAGAGTAAAACACTGACAGATCTAGGGGAGGTCCATAAACAGTCTTCCAAGAAAATGGGACGAGCCATTTACAAACATTACACTAATCAGTATGAATGCTTGACCTCTTAAACAATTTGCCGCCTTAACCAACCAGGGCTGTGATAAAATATGGCCTACATGATAATTTTGTTTCAAGACAGAAAGAAATGTGATGGGAATCATGAGAGGCAGAGGAATGATGTTGCACAGCCTAATACAGCAGTGAGAATAGATGTGATCGATTGCTGGAAAAAATCTTTCCAGCTAAAATAATGTTCAGTCTTGAAAATTCAAGGCATTTCAACATGTTTGTCCGCGATGAAACTATAAAACACATCACCCATCTGAAGCAAAATATTTTAAAATGTTACTGATAGATAGGTGTGAATAGTAAGAATTCACCACGGGGATAATTAGGACATAGCCCCATAAGTTAGCTTCTCGCTCGGCCAAACTAAAAGCTTCAGTTGCGATGTCCCCCAGAGCAGTGACAAAGTAAGCATGTAACATTTATGCCTCATGCCTGGTTCAATAACCCAAAAACTTTTACAAGTCAAATTTATTTTTTGACCCATTTATATTGAACAATGTAGTTAAGAACTTGAATATTCTCAAAGCAGAAAGTAATCTTAAAACTATGTAGCTAGAGCATGCCATGGAGTGCGTGGGAAGGGTGTTGGCACAGAGAGACAAGTTCACAATGCTTCTTGAAAATTGTTATTACCTTGAAACAAGAGAAAAAGGCCAGCAAAAGACAAGCTTGGGCAGCAATCCTCGTCCTCCGGTTCATCTTCAAATGGTAGGTTGTCTACCTACATGGAGTTTCCTTCAGATAAACTGCTAATCCTATCCGTGCAGTATTATATTCCAGCCATTATTTCCACGCAAGCCATTCCAAAGAATCATTTGTTCCATCAGTAGCGGTGCAAGATTAGCCGTATAACTGCAAGCCAATGAAGGTAGATAAATGGTTAGGTAATGGCAGACAGCCTATCCAGCTCACAGGTTAAAGGAATGCTAAGTATTGTGGTTGCTGTTGTGATTGAGATTAAAAAAAAACAGTTTAATTAAAAATATTTTTATTGTAGTTCAAAATAAGTAGTGAAGTATTTAGTTAAAACTGTGATTGAGTTTGAGATTGAAAAAAAAACAATTTTAAAATGTTTAGTTATCAAGTTTTTCATATTATTTTCAACTTGTGAAATTATTTTAAAGGGCAAAATAAGGGCTAGGGCGGGATATATATATATATATCCTGCCCCCAGCCCCAGCCCAAATAACCCCAGGTTTGCAACGCCATGGAAAGCAGCAATTTCTTGCTTTTTGTGGATCGTGGTTTGCAAAGTCAAAGGAGGTGGATCCCATAAGCAAAACTTGTTTTTTTATCTTTAACCAAACGGTGCTTTGTGTGCTTTTTTCATACCACCAATAGAAACACAATGCCAAACGGGAACTAAGTGTAAGCAATTTTGAATATTTTCCCCGCTTAAAATTACATCAGCAAGTTCCAAATGATGTTTTCATCCTAGAAAAGTTTTTATCCGTTTTTAAAAATAGCAAGTTTGAGAGGTTTTCGGTAACAGGGCAAACATGAAAATAACAAGATAAGGGTCTCTGATCAAGGAAAAAAGAGATTGAACGTTATTTGAGCAGGTTTAAATGTTTAAATGCTTTGAACACGGGGTTAATGCTAACAATGCAGATCAAATACAGAACTCTAAAGGTTATGATATCAGCTAAGCACCAGGACAAGAAAACATGATCAGTGATATGAATTCCTTGATGTATCTTTTGCAATATCATGCCAGTCGTTGTTTTTTATTTTTAATATAAATAGATTAAAATCATTAAAAAGCATGTAAAAATATCAATTAAAAAATTCTTTAAAATTAAAATATAATCTAAAGAGCACGAAGAAATTAGTTTTAATGTCATGCTACCGCTTCTTCTGGTCCCAAATGACGTGCCAATCAATCACTCGACAAACGCACAAGGGGAGTTGTGTTGATTGCTGACAATTCAATCAGTTCGTCCAGGCTCGGGAAACAGCACAGCACCTTCAATCAGGAATCACAGGTTTATCCATGCATGTCAGGTAAACTTCTAAAATTATATTAAAATAATATATTTTTAAAAAAAATACTATTTTTAATATTAATATAATTTAAAAACACTTAAAATTTTTCATTTAAAGTAATTACAATTCCAAATGCCTTCTAGTCATAAAAGAGTATTCAAATCTGACGTGTCAAACTTGGCTAAGAAAACATGCGAATCATACAGGCTGATCACGTGAGAAATGCGATATGGATTTTTCTCCTTGTTAGCCAGTTCCTCGCTGGGAATTACTGTATATGTACGAGCTGATATTGCAGAAGTTCCAGCCTGACAAGCCACCGATGCAAGAGGACGCTTAGATTCAAACTCAATACTTGAGTGTCACTCTTTTCACAGACAAATATACATGTTACAATAAAATCATCTGTGTTTAATCCAAATGCATGGCCGTGGTGTAGCAAGCATGTATAGATAGGAGGAGGTAGATTATACTCGATCATTCAAGACATCACTTCAGGTTGTATGCTTGATCATGACTAAAACACTTACAGATCCAGGGGGGGTCCGTCCATAAACAGTCCTCCAAGAAAATGGGACGAGCCATTTACAAACACTACACTAATCAGTATGAATGCTCGACCTCCTAAACAATTTGCCGCCTTAACCAACTAGGGCTGTGATAAAATATGGCATAAATGATAATCTTGATTCAAGTCAACTTTATTTTTTGACCCTTGTGTGTTGAAGATTGTAGTCAAGAACAAGCAGAAAGTGATCTTAAAACTTTGTAGTTAAAGCATGCCATAGAGGGCGTAGGAAGGGTGCTGGCACAAAGAGACATGCTCATAATGCTTCTTGGAAATTGTTACTGCCTTGAAACAAGAGAAAAAGGGCAGCAAAAGTCAAACTTGGGCAGTAATCCTCGTCCTCTCCTCTGGTTCATCTTCAAATGGGAGGTTGTCTTCCTAAATGGAGTTTCCTTCAGATAAACTGTGAATCCTATCTGCGCAGTATTATATTCCAGCCATTATTTCCAAGGAAGCCATTCCCAAGAATCATTTGTCCCATCAGTATTGGTGCAAGATTAGTCATGTCTCTGCAGGCCACTGAAGGTAGATAAATGGTTCGGTAATGGAAGACAGCCTGTCCAGCTCACAGCTTAAGTATAAGCAATTTTGAATATTTTCCCCGCTTAAAATTACATCAGTAGGTCCCATGGATAACAATAATGATTTTAGATATTAAGATTTGATATTGTTGTTTTTATAATAAGTTGTAGTAATTTGTTATTATATTAAATTTTATATATATAGATATTATATTTTAATTTTGGATAAGCAAATCTTATTAATTTTTTTAATCTTAACAATTATAGAAATTATTTGCTCAGCCTCCAATGTAGTGCAGTCGATTTTTTTAATTTTCAAGTAAAATTAATTTTTTAATTAATAATTTTTATTTTTTATCATTTATTTTATTTTTTCTCTTTTTTTCAATTTTTATTGGTTTTTTTTTCAAGTCAAATGAATTTTTTTACCTTATAATTTTTATTTTATTTTTTTATTTGATCTTTTGTTAAAGTAATTTAGATTTTTTTTAATCTTTCTTTTTTTTTTGTTTTTTTCTTTCATTATTAACACAACAACAACAATAATAAGAATTTTAATTTTTCTTACTTACTTTTTTGTTAATGTTTTTAGGGTTTTTTTCTCAGGATAATTTGATAATTTTTATTGTTTTGACAGTAATAGCAATTATAGTTTTAGATGTTAAGACTTTGATGTTGCAATTTTTATAATAGAATGTGATGATCTGTTTTATTATATTAAATTTTGCATATATAGATATTATATTTTAATTTTGGACCGGCAAATCATATTAATTTCTTTAATCCCAACAATTATAGAAATTATTTACTCAGCCGCAACGTAGTGCAGTATTTTTTTTTTAATTTTCAGGTCAAATGATTTTTTTTAGGCAATAATTTTTAGGCTTTTTTAGCCTTTGATTTAATTTTTCTCCCCGTTATTAATGCAATAATATTATTAATATTAAGAATAATTATAATAATTTTAGTTTTTTTTCCTACTTGTTTTATTATTAATTTTTTGTGTTTTATTCTCGGGTTTGTTTAATAATATTTATTATTTTGATAATAATAGATATGATAATTTTAAAGATTAAAACTTTAATGTTATTGTTATCCTGATAAAGTATATTCATCTGTTTTATTATATCAAACTTTACATATTTAAATATTATATTTTAATCTTAATAATTATAAAAATTATTTAATCCGTTTGCATTACGTCTGAAACGTAATGCGGGCAGTTATCTAAGTAAGAAAACTAAAACAAGTTTCACAATGGCAAATGAAAAGAAGCAGATATCTCATAGCCATCTCAGAAAGAATCCTGTTCTTCATTATTTAGCTGCCCTATACGGCACGACGGCTGTCAAAAAAAAAAACTATTATTTTGCCGTGATTCTTTCTATCTTATTTAGATTCAAATTCACACGTTTTCCAGCCGACCATATTTTGATTTTGAAAGCAACGAAGTAAATAATAAAAAAAGAAAAGGAGTACAAGGTTGTCTACATTTTGTTCAAAGACTCGAGACATAGAAAGAGGAAAATCTAATCTCTCCGGTCTTTTCACCCGCATCTATCTCTGTTCATTCGAATACTACATTTCTGTTTCTTCGATCATAATGGTTAAATTATTTTTAAAAATATTTTTTTGTTTAAAATAATATTATTTTTAATATTCATATATATAAATAATTTAAAAATATTTAAATTTTTCAATTTAAAATATAGAATAAAAATAATTTTTTTATTTTTTTTTTAAATATTTTTGAATTACAATACCAAATACCTGGTAACGTAAAAGAATATTCAAATCTGACGTATCAAACTTGGCTAGGAAAACATGAAATTCATTCAAGTTGATCACGTGAGAAATGAGATACGGATTTTTCTTCTTGTCAATCAGTTCCTCGAGGGAATTACTGTATATGCACGAGTTGATATTGCTGAAGTGACAAGCCACCGAAGCAAGAGGGCGCTTAGATTCAAACTCAATACTTGAGTATCACTCTTTTCACAGACAAATATATAGGTTACAATAAAGGATATTAAATTTAAATAAAATCATCGTTTTCCTATGTGTTTAATTTAATCGAAATGCATGGCCGTAGTATAGCAAGCATGCATAGAAAGGAGGAGGTAGATTATACTCGATCATTCAAGATATGGCCTAAATAGAGTAAAACACTGACAGATCTAGGGGAGGTCCATAAACAGTCTTCCAAGAAAATGGGACGAGCCATTTACAAACATTACACTAATCAGTATGAATGCTTGACCTCTTAAACAATTTGCCGCCTTAACCAACCAGGGCTGTGATAAAATATGGCCTACATGATAATTTTGTTTCAAGACAGAAAGAAATGTGATGGGAATCATGAGAGGCAGAGGAATGATGTTGCACAGCCTAATACAGCAGTGAGAATAGATGTGATCGATTGCTGGAAAAAATCTTTCCAGCTAAAATAATGTTCAGTCTTGAAAATTCAAGGCATTTCAACATGTTTGTCCGCGATGAAACTATAAAACACATCACCCATCTGAAGCAAAATATTTTAAAATGTTACTGATAGATAGGTGTGAATAGTAAGAATTCACCACGGGGATAATTAGGACATAGCCCCATAAGTTAGCTTCTCGCTCGGCCAAACTAAAAGCTTCAGTTGCGATGTCCCCCAGAGCAGTGACAAAGTAAGCATGTAACATTTATGCCTCATGCCTGGTTCAATAACCCAAAAACTTTTACAAGTCAAATTTATTTTTTGACCCATTTATATTGAACAATGTAGTTAAGAACTTGAATATTCTCAAAGCAGAAAGTAATCTTAAAACTATGTAGCTAGAGCATGCCATGGAGTGCGTGGGAAGGGTGTTGGCACAGAGAGACAAGTTCACAATGCTTCTTGAAAATTGTTATTACCTTGAAACAAGAGAAAAAGGCCAGCAAAAGACAAGCTTGGGCAGCAATCCTCGTCCTCCGGTTCATCTTCAAATGGTAGGTTGTCTACCTACATGGAGTTTCCTTCAGATAAACTGCTAATCCTATCCGTGCAGTATTATATTCCAGCCATTATTTCCACGCAAGCCATTCCAAAGAATCATTTGTTCCATCAGTAGCGGTGCAAGATTAGCCGTATAACTGCAAGCCAATGAAGGTAGATAAATGGTTAGGTAATGGCAGACAGCCTATCCAGCTCACAGGTTAAAGGAAAGCTAAGTATTGTGGTTGCTGTTGTGATTGAGATTAAAAAAAAACAGTTTAATTAAAAATATTTTTATTGTAGTTCAAAATAAGTAGTGAAGTATTTAGTTAAAACTGTGATTGAGTTTGAGATTGAAAAAAAAACAATTTTAAAATGTTTAGTTACCAAGTTTTTCATATTATTTTCAACTTGTGAAATTATTTTAAAGGGCAAAATAAAGGCTAGGGCGGGATATATATATATATCCTGCCCCCAGCCCCAGCCCAAATAACCCCAGGTTTGCAACGCCATGGAAAGCAGCAATTTCTTGCTTTTTGTGGATCGTGGTTTGCAAAGTCAAAGGAGGTGGATCCCATAAGCAAAACTTGTTTTTTTATCTTTAACCAAACGGTGTTTTGTGTGCTTTTTTCATACCACCAATAGAAACACAATGCCAAACGAGAACTAAGTGTAAGCAATTTTGAATATTTTCCCCGCTTAAAATTACATCAGCAAGTTCCAAATGATGTTTTCATCCTAGAAAAGTTTTTATCCGTTTTTAAAAATAGCAAGTTTGAGAGGTTTTCGGTAACAGGGCAAACATGAAAATAACAAGATAAGGGTCTCTGATCAAGGAAAAAAGAGATTGAACGTTATTTGAGCAGGTTTAAATGTTTAAATGCTTTGAACACGGGGTTAATGCTAACAATGCAGATCAAATACAGAACTCTAAAGGTTATGATATCAGCTAAGCACCAGGACAAGAAAACATGATCAGTGATATGAATTCCTTGATGTATCTTTTGCAATATCATGCCAGTCGTTGTTTTTTATTTTTAATATAAATAGATTAAAATCATTAAAAAGCATGTAAAAATATCAATTAAAAAATTCTTTAAAATTAAAATATAATCTAAAGAGCACGAAGAAATTAGTTTTAATGTCATGCTACCGCTTCTTCTGGTCCCAAATGACGTGCCAATCAATCACTCGACAAACGCACAAGGGGAGTTGTGTTGATTGCTGACAATTCAATCAGTTCGTCCAGGCTCGGGAAACAGCACAGCACCTTCAATCAGGAATCACAGGTTTATCCATGCATGTCAGGTAAACTTCTAATACTTTTGAATTACAATTCCAAATGCCTTCTAGTCATAAAAGAGTATTCAAATCTGACGTGTCAAACTTGGCTAAGAAAACATGCGAATCATACAGGCTGATCACGTGAGAAATGCGATATGGATTTTTCTCCTTGTTAGCCAGTTCCTCGCTGGGAATTACTGTATATGTACGAGCTGATATTGCAGAAGTTCCAGCCTGACAAGCCACCGATGCAAGAGGACGCTTAGATTCAAACTCAATACTTGAGTGTCACTCTTTTCACAGACAAATATACATGTTACAATAAAATCATCTGTGTTTAATCCAAATGCATGGCCGTGGTGTAGCAAGCATGTATAGATAGGAGGAGGTAGATTATACTCGATCATTCAAGACATCACTTCAGGTTGTATGCTTGATCATGACTAAAACACTTACAGATCCAGGGGGGGTCCGTCCATAAACAGTCCTCCAAGAAAATGGGACGAGCCATTTACAAACACTACACTAATCAGTATGAATGCTCGACCTCCTAAACAATTTGCCGCCTTAACCAACTAGGGCTGTGATAAAATATGGCCTAAATGATAATCTTGATTCAAGTCAACTTTATTTTTTGACCCATGTGTGTTGAAGATTGTAGTCAAGAACAAGCAGAAAGTGATCTTAAAACTTTGTAGTTAAAGCATGCCATAGAGGGCGTGGGAGGGCTGTTGGCACAAAGAGACATGCTCATAATGCTTCTTGGAAATTGTTACTGCCTTGAAACAAGAGAAAAAGGGCAGCAAAAGTCAAACTTGGGCAGTAATCGTCGTCCTCTCCTCTGGTTCATCTTCAAATGGGAGGTTGTCTTCCTAAATGGTGTTTCCTTCAGATAAACTGTGAATCCTATCTGCGCAGTATTATATTCCAGCCATTATTTCCAAGGAAGCCATTCCCAAGAATCATTTGTCCCATCAGTATTGGTGCAAGATTAGTCATGTCTCTGCAAGCCACTGAAGGTAGATAAATGGTTCGGTAATGGAAGACAGCCTGTCCAGCTCACAGCTTAAGTATAAGCAATTTTGAATATTTTCCCCGCTTAAAAGTAAATCAGTAGGTCCCATGGATAAAAATAATGATTTTAGATATTAAGAATTGATATTGTTGTTTTTATAATAAATCGTGGTAATTTGTTTTCAACTTATAAAATTACTTTAAAGGATAGAGTGAGGACTGAGGGTTATATATATATATATATATATATATCCCACCCCAGCCCCCACCCCCAAATAACCCCAGGTTTGCAACGCCATGGAAAGCAGCAATTTCTTGCTTTCCATGGATCGTGGTTTGCAAAGTAAAAGGAGATGGACCCCATAAGCAAAACTTGTTTTTTTATCTTTAACCAAACAGTGTTTTGTGTGCTTTTTTCATTCCACCAATAGAAACACAATGCCAAACGGGCACTAAATGTAAACAATTTTGAATATTTTCCCCGCTTAAAATTACATCAGCAAGTTCCCAATGATTTCATCCTAGAAAAGTTTTTATCCGTTTTTAAAAATAGCAAGTTTGAGAGGTTTTCGGTAACAGGGCAAACATGAAAATAACAAGATAAGGGTCTCTGATCAAGGAAAAAAGAGATTGAACGTTATTTGAGCAGGTTTAAATGTTTAAATGCTTTGAACACGGGGTTAATGCTAACAATGCAGATCAAATACAGAACTCTAAAGGTTATGATATCAGCTAAGCACCAGGACAAGAAAACATGATCAGTGATATGAATTCCTTGATGTATCTTTTGCAATATCATAAACTCTAAGCTAGAAAACACTGCTACATGCTTCATTCCAGGAGCAACAGCAAAATCACCCAGATTCATACTTAGCAAATTCAACCACCGACCCGGGTTTACAGAAATTTGACCCCGTCAATAATTCCGAAAAGAAAATGGATAGCATTAAATTAAATATGGGTATCAAGTTGACATATGAATTGACACACACTTTCACTCAACCAGAAAACATATAGTCCCACTTTCGCATGCATAAATATTAAAATGAAAGAAAAAAACAACAAATCCACTTACCTTAACAAAAAGAGATCGCCGCCCCAATATTCCTCGAATCATAAGCTGCATGACCAGTCAGGCAAAAAGAAAAGCACTCACTAAATGCTTCCAGCAGCATCAGCACACAAAAACAATCAAACCAGCCATAGAAGAAAACTCCCCAGAAGCAATTAAATTAACAACCTTCAAGAGGAAAAGCAAGCTCGCCTCAAGGAGGGCGACCATCAGCATCATTACCAACACAAGGAAAAATATAAGGATCATCCAAATACCTAATTCTTTCAGCTCTTTTTAATGACACTACCATATCAACTGCTAATTGCCCTACATTCCATATTGATATTGCAGGCATTTCAACACCCACAAAAATACCCAAACAAAACACAAAATGAAGCATGTAATCATATGATTAACAAACAAAAACCCTCTAAGATTTAAACTTGTGATAAAGTTTGACACTTTAACATATAAGAATTACGAAGTTTCCAAGTTAAAGAAATTTGGGTTTCTTTCGACTGCAAATAACGTGTCAAGTTCTTGCGACTTGAAGCAAAGGATAGAGTTTTCGGCTACAATTTTTACAATGACCCATTGGTTTTTTATTGAGCCCATTAACCAGAATCGGGCCCTTTTACTCATGGGCTGAGCACGGAGGTTTGGGTTCTTCTCTTTGTGAGATAATAGATGGCCACGTCAAGTTTTCTACAGATTCTGCTAGCATTTTCCTGCCTATCTGACTTTGTCAACAGTGCTTTCCTATCAAGGATTTCATGCTCTCCCTATCCCTGCCTATTGCAATTTCCTCTTCTTCCTGAACCCTAGCATGGTTAGTTTCCTAGTGTACCGAAAAAAATACGTTTCCTTTATGCATAGAATGTTTTTTTGCTATTTTTATTTTTTTCTAGCCTAGCAAATTATAAGATATTAATTAACAAATCCCAATTGATCCATTTAAATTTTTAGTAATTTAATTAAATCTATCCGGGTCAGCATCAAGGGAAAAAATGGTTTCCTCCATTATAAGTGAGCTCTCTGATGGAGATGTGTCGACAAAATGGTTAATCATGGACGAATTCGAGATATCCAAAGCTTGAACAACTCTCCTCAGGTTCTGACTTTACTTGAAAAAAAAAAACATGGAGGTAATTCGGTTTTTTTTTTCCCAGCAGCACTCACATTTATAAATCAATTAGTAGAACAAATTCAATAGCATTGATTTATATCAAACTCTACCCTCACAGGTCACAAGTTCTGCAACTTGTATATGTGTATGAAGACATCCCAGGCAGTGACAGCAGGGGCCACCACCCGCAAGTATCTCATCACAAACCAACACTTTTTCTTGAATGTTCAATATTTCTTGATGATTAAGCACATTCATTAAAGGAAGAAACAACAGTGGTTTCTTTTTATGGCCAGGTGCCGTCACAATATGTGCCATGTGTAAAAGCACCAGCAATGGCTAGGAGTCCATGATTGCTAGCAAGGAGACCACGTGTCTGATCCCCATATCAATCGTGTTAGTCTAGAAGCACTAGATTCTTGACCATGGTCCATGCTGCTGTTTGTGCTGCCAAAGAAAGCCATCTGTGCAGCACTGGGATGGTCTACCATTCTACTGTTTCGTGGAAATTCTGTAGGTGCTTGCTTTGAATTTGGGATATTTCTAAAGGTCTTGCTTGCTACTTTGATCAATAATTGAATTGTGGATGCTCTATATTGCTCTCTCATGTACCAGACCACAAAGTTTGCGAGATAAGTTAGAAAAGTGGGGTTAAGCATGAGCAGCAATATTGCATCAACATGAAATGATGGCTTTCACAGTAGGTGCATAAAGGTGCGGTGGGACTTATAGTCACTTTCTCTACTGATGATCAGTAGAAGATGGTGCAACAAAACTTTGTTTTGTCACTTGTCTCTTTCATATTTGCCCATAATTGGAATACTGATGTCCATTAATGATAAGACAAATAAAAACCAATCTCTTTTATTTCAAGTTCTATCTCTTTCATCAATTGTTAAAATTTATCTTTCAGTAGATTTTGTTTCTGCATACTAAGCAGAAGGCATTTGTAAAAATGGAAAATAAAAAAGGGACAAAAGATGCACTCTTTCCTTAACTCCAGCTTGAAAAATGATTATGCTGGTCTGGCAACAGCACCGGTAGTGGAGGAGAAGCGTTTTATACTACCTCTTGTTGTTTGCAAGGATTCTAGGGTGGAAACATAAGCTCAATGTCAAACAGCAGAAGGCGCCATGATTTTACAATCATTTGCAGTGCATGCTGTTGCTGATCCCGTTCGTTTACTTCGCAGCAACAAAGTCCTCTAACATAAGTTTACACAATCATTTGAAGATGCTTCAATGAAATTAAGCATGCATTTTTCTTGTTCTGCGCAATAATCATTTAGGATTCTACCTGCGCAACATCTCTTTAATACTGTGCAACAATTTGCTCTGTCCTTTGATGTAACCATAGAGATAACATCGAGTTTCAATGTACAAAACTTGGTTAGACGACAAAGAATAATATAAAATTATTATTGAAATCTCATATAAAAACTTGAATTTTTAAACTGGAATAGTTGTTTAATATAATATCTAAGTTTTGATAACTAAACAATAAAAACTTCTTTAACATGATAAAACAAAAATTACCCTCTTATGATTATAAAAATATATACCGAAACTAATAATTTTATCATAAGATAAAGTCAGAAGTCATTTAATTTGGCCGGTTTCCAAACAGATGCTCTCCTCCTTATTTGACAACTTTATCCGTGTTTGACTTGAAACTGTTCCCTGTTGCTCATACCAACATTTTCGTCTATAGAGAGAGAGAGAGACGCGCACACACTCTTTTTAATTAAGTCTACGTAAGCTTCAGTATACTCCTTTACATTTGTTGCTATAAAATGAGAACACCTGTGTTAATTTGATCTGCTATCTGATAATTACCAATTATCTAACCTCCTTGCTTATGCAATCATCTTATAAGCAGGATCTTTGACGACGCCAAGGAAATCTTTGGGTTGATATTTTGGATCTATTCTGCCCGCAAACGTGTTTAACAATAACTAGACAGATTCCAAGGTGTGACTCCCAGATAATATATATTATATTTATCAAGTAAAAGCAAATCAAAGAATCGACAGCTGCCATCACCTTGTTTTTTCTCTGTAAATTATTTCCCTTTATTGCCGATTCTTGTTGCTCATGTAATCTTCTTATTATAAACCTAAGAACAATTATATCGCGACTAGGAGCTTTGTTCGTCAGTAAGGGAACTGTTTGGCGATGAACAGACAAACCCAGAAAGTAGCATAAAATGTTCCAATAAAGAATCACGATATGATGGAAGTAAGTAATCCGATTATCTAATTATAGTTTTAAAAGTCTTGTTGCTTGTTATAGTGGATAAAAGATAATTACTAATAAAGAAGAACTCATGCCCGGTGGAGTAGCAACGCGAGAGTCTGATGGTTATCAGACAGCCAAAACGTGATTCATTAAAGATTCGAGAACTCGTCGTCATCGGAATTTAAATATTATGAGCTTCATCGACGCTTGCCTTGATTCTGCTCCCCTTTGCCGAACTTTTGCTGCTGCTGCTGATGTTGTCTCGCCATGTACACTTGACTAAGTAACCATGTTTTTCTCAAAATGAATTATATAACTTCATGCATGGCTATCCTTTCTCAATCATGGCCCCTTTTTTATGGGTTAAAAGTTTTTTTTGCTAGAAACTCTTTTTTCCAGCCCTAATTCTATACGTTAGTGAACACTCTTGAAAAGTGACAAGTGTCCATGGGCATAATTTCTAGCTAGCTTATAATGAGCGTGACGTTTTTATTGATTTAGGCCACGTCATTGTGTATATCAACTCTGTTAAAAAAATATTGGCCCGACCATAATACATAAATCATTTCCCTGTAAAGGGGAGAAAAGATAAACAAACTTTTTTTAAAAAAAAAATCATTATAAAAAATTATAAAAGCAAACATGCTCTAGATATGACTAAAATTATAAATTATATTTACTTTGACATGTCAAGGGTCATTTAATTACAAGAAAATTAAGATAAAGTTCAAACAAATAATTAGTTAATTCAAAGCATTGATACTCGGAACACATATTATTACGAGGAGTGTCAAAACTTCTTAATCCTAGAGTGAAATTCTAATATATAATTTAAATTATTTTTTAATAATTTTTTTTAGGTAAATTATTTTTTGCATAGGCTTGTATTAGCTTGTGTTATTGATTAAAAAAGAGTTAGAAATAATCAAAATTAAATTCATGATCATTTGGTAATTAAAACTCTAATATCGTATTTAAATAAACATTTCAATCCATATTTTTAAATTATTAAGTAAAAATTTAAGATATTAATTTTTTTATTATATAATAAATAGGATATGATCATCTTCACTTTTACCTCCCATCCTGGAGATAATAGAATAAGATCTAACACGTGCATTTGGCATGTGGCTCCCTTGAAAACGAGCACATGAAGCTTGCGATTGTCGTACAGTGAGCTCTGCAATGTTTGACAATGGAGTCTGCGCATGCTTTCAAATTCAAAAGAGACGATAAAATACTGGGATTTTTCTTATGTACACTGAATGTGTACTTTGACAATAATACAAAAATAATTGCTCTTTTTCCCACCAGCTTCTGCACTTCCCAGATTATTATGAGAAATACGGCAACCATGCTTATATCTTGTTTATATAAAACAACTGAAAGAGAGAATTGATTTTGTTGTTTTTCATTTTAAATATATTTTATTTTATTATTTTAAATTAAATGTTTATTATTATTATTTTTTTAAACTGGTTTAACATGTTAATTTAAAAAAAAAATACTATTTTGGTATATTCTCAAATAAAAAATATTTTTAAAAACTTATCTAGATTGCCAAGTCTAGTAAAAAAGCAAGACACAAATACCATTGATTTCTTTGTGGATGAAGGGTCACCTTCACCAATAATAATATGTACTGTCATAGAATTTAATTTTAAAAGGATTTAAAATTATTAAAATAACTAATTTCAAATATTTTTTTTATTTTTTAAAAAGCAATTATTTTCAAACAAGTCCTGGCCAGAGACATCCAAGAGGGCATGCCATCATGCTAACGTAGGGTGGACAGATGTTAGCTAGTAACCGGTTAGATGACGTGGCAAGAAGCAGATGACGTTGTGCTGCGAGGGAAACGGCTACGTGGCCGTTAGCTTTGTGAAATGTGAGGGAGAAAACGGAGAGAGGTCATTGTCGTTTACCAGTTGATGAGATGCAGACGGCAGCAAGGGAAGGGTTGACGATTGGGGCGTTTAAAGGCAAGAAGCTAGGCGAAAAGGCGGCTACGAGGCAGGCGCGGCGCCACGGAGCTTAGCACGAGAGGACCATTTCAATTCTTACGAGATGCTTTATGGTTCGCCAACTTATGACTTGCGTGTGAGTCAATATAATGTTATGACTCTCACATTAATGATAATCATGATAGAAGGATAATAGGATATAAACAGTTTTGTAAAAAATATTTTTAATTATAAATTATAATTATAATTATAATTATAATTATAATTTATAATTAAAAATATTTTTTATAAAACTATAATTATAATATTTGGTTAAAATTAAATTAAATTTGAAGTCAAATAAAAAATAGTTACATGTATTTGATTAATATATTTTTTATATTGATTTTAACATGTAAAATCATATTAAAAAACATATACACATATACACAAATTATTTTTTAAAATACTGTGAATTTAATAATTATAATTATATAATATAATGGATAATTCAAATAAATTATGTTCTTATTTTTATTGTCACATCAAACCATTTTGGAACACTTCAATTATGCATCATATACATTAAATAAAGCCAACAATTTTTAAACAAGGATGAAAAAAATTACATATTCATAAATGAGATTATATATATATATATATATATATATATATATATTAGCAAAAATAAGACTATGGAAAACATGAATAATAGGATACAAAGAAAGTTATGGTCAAATACTCAAAACAAAAGAGTTTTAAGAGTATCATGCTATACAATTCAAGAGTATTATACCAATCACACTTGTAGTTGCATAGATCTTGGTCATAGTTTTAGAAAAAACACACACTTACAAGAGCCTCTTTGAAGTTGTGTTTTCAACGAAAAAAATGCTCAAAATTAAGGTAAAAATAGCTAAATATTGTTATTGAGAAACCTTAGTTTCTCATGAACACCACAGCTGTATAAACTGTGGTGCAATCTTAAACAAATATTAAAATTTTGCTTTTTAATACGAACTAAAATGCAACTACGGGGCCAGACATGCACATAATCTTCCTAGTGTCTTTTTTTTTTTTTGGGGGGGGGGGGGGGCAAGAATATGCCTAGAATTGATAAAGAGGTTAATTAGCAATGGCTAGAGTGATTGATGGACTGCATGGATTGGAAGGGTATCGCCAAGTGATAATGATGTCCTAAAAGCATAAATAAAGGGTGTGTTTGATATTGCTTTTGCTTTTGCAATTGAGGTTGAAAAAAAGCAGTTTAAAAAAA
This sequence comes from Salix dunnii, assembly GCA_015731905.1. Classification (NCBI taxonomy): domain Eukaryota; kingdom Viridiplantae; phylum Streptophyta; class Magnoliopsida; order Malpighiales; family Salicaceae; genus Salix; species Salix dunnii. Next base: position 7,553,447 of record CM027667.1, on the reverse strand, counting down.
AACACTTTTACTGCGGTTCAAAATAAGCTGTGAAGTGTTTGGTTAAAACTGTGGTTGAGTTGGAGGTTGAAAAAAAAACAGTTTTAAGTGTTTGGTTACCAAACTTTTCATATTGCTTTTAACTTGTGAAATTAATTTAAAGGGCATATATATATATATTAAGTTTTTAGATTTTTATATTATTTAAATATTTAAATATTTTTAATATTAAAAAATTAAAAGCATTTCAACATCAACAAAACAATAAAAAAAAATTAAAAAAAAATGCTTATTAAAGCTTACCCCATATAATTCCCACGTTTGTTGCTTAAAAACTGCTTTTTACTAGATAAGCTTTCTTTTCCATTAAAAAAAATGTTTTGTTAAAGCTTATCCCCTCTCTTCCTCCCTTATCCCATTTTCAACATCCATCTTAAGGCTGGGAATTCCAGGCACCCAAGAAAAAATTGTTTATTACTGGACGAGCTTTCTTTTTCAGTAGAAAATTTGCTTATGAAAGCTCGTCCAGGTCTTCCTCCCTTATTCCCTTCTTCAGCATCGATTCTCAAGGGAGGGAATTCCAGGCTCCCAAGAGAATCAAAAAACCAAAAATAAAACGGGTCTCTCGCCCTTACGCTTCCTCCCTCAAACTTCTCGTTCCAATTACTAGAAAAGAAAGAAGACGAGCCTCTCTACCTCTAATTTCCAAATTGTTTTTGCATAACAGTCGAAGAAACCCCCTCCAAAATAAACATCAACAAAGGACGGACACTCATTGATGAAGAAAGAGCAACGGGAGCAGCATCTAAAGGGTTATTTTGGCATAAATATTTCAACGGTATTTTTTTGTATTTAAATGTTGAATCGCCGTTTCTATATATTTATCAAACTGGAATCGCAAACACATAAGCATGTATTTTCAGCTTTTCAGAAAACGCAGTTTTTATCAAATTTCTTTGTGGGTCCCATGTCAAAAATCTGCGTTTAAAACTTTACCAAACACTTGTTGCATAAGCTGATTGGTAAACGTGGGTGCCACCACAATACCAAACAGGCACAAAGTGTCTTTAGCGTTGTTTGTCACAACTCGTCGCATGATTTCTTGTTTGCCACTACTGTAAAGGTCGCAAGATATGGAGATGAGAGGCATGATCTGTTGGTGTCTCGTCCATCATGATGGTCAATATGAAGAGAGAATAACTTTTCGGCCAATCAAGAAAAGTGGTTCATAAACGAACGATCATGATCGTTTTTACTACATCATCTTTTCTAAATAAAAAATAACTTTAAAAAATAAAAAATATTATTTTGATATACTTTTAATTTAAAAACATTTTAAAAATCAACATTCCAGAACACATCAATTGTAAAAAAAACTTAAACCTCAATCGACCAATGAAAAATAACCGATTGAAACCGTGGGAGTAAAATGTTTTATGGGGCTCGAGAGCTTCAAACAGGGGGGGTTACAAACCGGCGAAGACACGTGCTTGACTGGAACGAGGCTACAAGCGATATCTCGCATCAAACATGTGGAGAAGAAGCTTACGTCAGCTGGTCAGATGCCAAAACAATATTCCAAGTTCTAGATTTTCCCTTCCGATGAAATATCAAGTCAAACAATGTGAAAGCACCTTGTATCCAATCATACTTTCTTGAAACGCGTGAGTACATATTCTTGATAGAATACCCATAAAATATTAAAATATATATATATATATACAGTAGCGTGTAAATCCTAAACGCCATCCACGAAGAAAATAAAAACATGTTTTCATTCATTTTCCAAATATTTTTCTTCGTACTTTCCTTGTAACCGGCAAAGGTCGGTTGATCTCCACGTGTCCACCTATGACACCATTAGATCACCAACCGCCACTCCATCCTTCCTATAAATACAGAGAGAGAGAAAGAGACCCTTCCCCTTCTCAAGCCGTTCCAGCTTTCTGCCTCCCCAACTCTCCTTCGAGAACCTCAAGCTAATTCCTTCGACCTAAAGCTCTCTCCTTTCTTCGTTTGTGATATAATCCTCTGCTTTACATGAGACACGAAAGAGGTGGCTCCATGACTGCAGAACTCCCAGTACACCGACCGACTTTCGGTTCTCTCTTGCATTCGGATCCCGCTTTTCTTTCTAATCAAGAAGAGGATGATTCTAGCAACAAAAACAGCCCAGCCTCTAGCAATATGATCAGTTCTAGATATTACAATGGCAGCACCCCGCCAAGTGGTGAGGGCTCTCCTTACCTCTCGCCATGGAACCAGCCATCTCCATACACTAAATCTCCATGGGTAATCCCTTCTCCGATCAACCATAACTTTACTAAGAATGGCCTTGTTGGATCCCTTGCACGTGAAGAAGGCCATGTTTATTCTCTAGCTTCTTCAGGTGATTTGCTATACACCGGCTCTGATAGCAAGAACATACGTGTATGGAAGAATTTGAAGGAGTTTTCTGGGTTTAAATCCAACAGTGGCTTGGTTAAGGCCATTGTTATACACGGTGACAAGATCTTCACTGGTCATCAAGATGGCAAGATCAGAGTATGGAGGGTATCTTCCCGAAACCCTAGTTCTTACAAACGAGTCGGAACCTTGCCGACTCTTAAAGATTACGTCAAGAGCTCTGTGAATCCAAAGAACTACGTGGAAGTTCGTAGACATCGCAACGTTTTGCGTATCAAGCATTTCGATGCCGTTTCATGCCTCAGCCTGAACGAAGATCAGGGTTTATTATACTCAGGATCCTGGGACAAAACCCTAAAAGTTTGGCGAGTTTCAGACTATAAATGCCTTGAATCAATCAACGCTCACGATGACGCTATAAATTCAGTCGTCACGGGGTTTGATTCGTTGGTGTTTACCGGCTCCGCTGATGGAACAATAAAAGTGTGGAGAAGGGAGCTTCAAGGGAGAAGAACCAAGCACTTCTTGGTTCAAACACTGTTAAAACATGAAAACGCGGTAACAGCACTTGCAGTAAATCAAGAATCAGCGGTAATTTACTGCGGATCATCCGATGGGCTTGTAAATTTCTGGGAACGTGAAAAGCACTTGTCTCATGGTGGGGTCCTTCGGGGCCACAAATTGGCCGTCCTTTGCCTGGCGTCTGCTGGTAATTTGGTGTTTAGTGGGTCCGCTGACAAAAGTATTTGTGTGTGGCGCAGAGAGGCTGGTGGGGTCCATATTTGCTTGTCAGTTCTGACTGGACATGGTGGTCCAGTTAAATGCCTAGCCGTTGAAGAAGATCAAGAATCTGAGACAGGAGATCAACAATGGACAGTGTACAGCGGGAGTTTAGACAAATCTGTGAAGGTTTGGCGCGTGTCGGAGAACGCCCCAGAGTGGAGGAGGGGGTATCAATCCACCTAGATTGAGTGCCTCTCCATCGACCCCAAACAATAAAGAAGAAGAAGGCAATATCATGGTTAGAATGTATCATTGACCATGACGCGCGTGAGTTGATTGAGACGTGAAGTGGAGCGAGGGTCAAAATGATGCTAATCGAAACACGGATCACTCGATTCTGGGCACCAAATTGCTTGGATGTTTCGGCTTCAAGACATGGACGTCCATGGTGTTCATGGCCCCGACTTGCACGTAAGTAAGGGAAGCTATCAAAGAAGGCCGACATCGAAGAAACTGATGGTGCATACCACCCTTGTTTTCAGTTCAATGTCTGCAGAAGATGAGCAGGGCAAATACCACTCTTTGTCAGAATATTTTGTTGGTGCACTGTACAAACCACACCACAAATATTCAAAATGAGATTGCATTGGTTGTTTTTATGAGTTTTCAGAAAATTTTGTGTTTTGTTGACCTTTGGAAGGGATATAATTTGTAAATATTAATAGTAAAAATTTAATATTGTTTTCTGGATTAAAAAATTACGGAATGAAATATACATTCTTATAAAATTATATGGAGTACAAAAAAAAAAAAAAAGATAGATTCACGTATCTATATAACACTAAAACAAAATCACCATTACCTCAAGGTCAAGCTATGGATGATATGGTGCAGGTCGTAATCCTGCAACTTTCGTTCATGCTAGTTATAGCACCTGGTGCTGCTTCGGATTGCTGTAATCTTCTTATTGAAAGTTTCTATTTTTTATTACTGTGATTTAAAAGAAATAAAAAAGGAGATTATGAACAGGATAAAAGAAGATATTGCCAGATAATTATCATGCATTTAACCAATATTGAATAATAGTATGATAATAATAATAATAAAAAGTTTACTCACATATTTTTAATGATATATTTTCATTGGATTTTATCTGGTCTGGTACCTGTTGTTTTTAGCTTGAAATACATAAAAATAATATTTTATTATTATTTTTTAACATTAGCATATCAAAACATGAAAAAAAAATCATTTTTTTTTTAAATATGATATTAACTATATTCCCAAACTTGAACAAGATATATTTATGAATTTAAAACTACAAAAATTAAGTATAAACCCATCTATCATAGTAATTGAACTCATTTTTAACCTTTTTTTCCCCAGAAAATTGAATATAGGAGCTCAAACCATAAGGTATCATATTATAAGCCTGATTAAAAGAGCATATAGCAAAATTATCTAAAAAGCTCAGCTATCTACTCTACATGTCAAACTCATCCAACCACATATACTAACTAGTGCCATATGTAAAAATAAAATAAAAAAACAAAATTGACAAGGAAGTTTAGGGTTTATTTGACGGCCACATATCAACCGGAGTAAATGCACTTAACCAGTCTAAGAAGTTTCAGTTATGTAATGCAGATAGTTTACGGAGTTCCAAGATATTTCCCCATGAATCCGTACTAGCTGGGTTAGGAAAATGACTTCCATAATAATAATAATAATAATAATCTAAAGATAGGGGCATTCAGGCGTTTTTAACACCTTAATTAGTGTTGCGGGATGAAAAAAAAAAAGAAAAGAAAAGGAAGCGGTGCAGTTCTTGTGTAGTCTTGTGATCGGAGGAAGCGAGGCGATCGATGAGAAGGTTATTGATGGCGGCATGGTCCTATTCCCAAGGGGATGCATGCATGTTGTTCTTCGTTTCTTAATTTCCACACGAAAAATCTTGCAAGAGAAGAAAAGGGCAACCGCAGGAAGCTAGCCAGGGGAGGGGTACCAGATTACAAGATAATTTCTTCCTGGATTGTGGTTTTAAAATAGCTTTTTGTTTAAAAATAAATTAAAAAAATATATTGAACAAAAAGTATATTAAATTTTGTGTTTTTAAAATTAAAAATAGAATCAGAAGCTAGATTAAACACTCGAGATCTGGAGAAATATCATGAAATTAAAATATCATTAGCCCCCTATCCTACTCGATGAGCAGGCATTAACACAAAACCCTCCCATTTCTTTGATTCCATGGAGCCCAAAAAGTAGCTGCTACTTTTGAGATCAAAACCTCACCCACCAGATAGAACAGGTTGAAGAACCAGTCTTGGAGCTGACAGTCTGGTGTCGTATGAACACCAACTTGTCGCTAACTCCCGCCAACAGTGCTTAGCAAATGGGCGATACAAAAACACATAATCACCCACAGCTTCACAGAACACGCAGACATATATCAATAACATCAACCCCCTTCTGCTGTAATCGTGCCCTTGTTGGGAGACAGTTCTGGCAGGCCTGCTACAAAAAAGATGCTTTATTTTCGGCGGAACTTTCAGGTTCCACAACTTTCTCCATTGTCTTGTTGAAGCTTCACCGAGATTAGGGCACCCCACCTCAACAACCATCTAAGCTCGTGCTTCTCCCTGCTGCTAATGATTTCATATTTTTCTTATATAAAAAATGTTATGTCCTAATTTTCATATTTTTTTTTTTATCTTATTACGACAACAAACAAAACACGAACAAGATTCAAGCTCAAAACTTATTGCATACAACGCGTGCACGATATCAATTAATGCAATAGAGAATTCTTATGATACATTGACTGCTTATGGAGCGGGTTTGGTACGTGGTCTGTGAGTTATAGAAAACAATTTTCTCACACACTGATAATCTATACATATGGTTTTCACACACAAATATATATATATATATAATACATATGGTTTTCACACACAAATATATATATATATATATATATATATATATATATATATATATATATATATATATATTTTTGTCATTTTTTTTTATTGAATTAATCAAAATATATCCTCCATGTCGGTAGATCTTCGTTTGCCATCCCTGCCTGGAAAATGAGAAAATGATTTAAAGATGAGACAGCACCATCTTTATTGGATAACCCTAAGCCACCGGGCTTGCTGTTGAAAAAAGAAAATGACGAGCTTGATTGTAAGCTACAAAGCCCAGCGATTATATGTGGGCTTTGCTGGCAGGCTGGTATAAGGGGATATTCAGTGGGCTGATACATCAGACAGTGAATTGATTTCGTGGGTTCTAACAGCATCGGATCCCAGTTTTCTCCTGTCTGGATCGCAAATAGGAGATTGACCCGTGCAACTTTGTGTCACTGCCCAACCCAGCACAATAACTTGTATTTGCTGTGAGTTTTATCACAATTATGAACTCGATGGCTATCTAAGTTTGCTCGCTTAATTATTGTTGTAAATTGTGGCCTGAAATTATAGATTCAATGGAGATGTTCTTATGTGTTATGGACGTGCCAATATGAAATTTCACAATTGTTGCATAGGATGGCTGCGAGATTGTGAAGGTTTCTATTCACTGGTTACTCCAAATAATTATATTATATTATAGTATATGGCTCTTCTCTCTGTTTTTCATGCGCGGAAAATACACACTCCAAAAATTAATATTTTAGTTTCAAGTAAACGAGTAAAACCCGGTTATTCTATATTTTTATGAAGAATATATGTTCTAATTTAAACTCGAAACTTGTTATGAAAATCGTAAATTCTTTATAATCATGTCATATTTTTTAGAGAGATGTGGCTCTTCTCATTGTATTATAGCGGATAGATTTATAATCATTAGAATTTGAACGTGTTGTCATAATCTAAATTTTTAGAGAGACATGGCTCTTCTCATTATATTATAGTGGATAAATTTATAATCATTAGGATTTGAACATGTTGTCCTGATCTAATTTTTTACAAAGATATGACTCTTCTCATAGTATTATAGTGGATAAAATTACAATCATTAGAATTTGAACGTGTTGTCATAATCTAAATTTTTAGAGATATATGACTCTTCTCATTGTATTATAATGGATAAATTTATAATCATTAGGATTTGAACGTGTTGTCCTAATCTAAATTTTTACAGAGATGTGACTCTTCTCATAGTATTATAATGGATAAATTTATAATCATTAGAATTTGAACGTGTTGTCATAATCTAAATTTTTAGAGATATATGACTCTTCTCATTGTATTATAATGGATAAATTTATAATCATTAGGATTTGAACGTGTTGTCCTAATCTAAATTTTTACAGAGATGTGACTCTTCTCATAGTATTATAGTGGATAAATTTATAATCATTAGAATTTGAACGTGTTGTCATAATCTAAATTTTTAGAGATATATGACTCTTCTCATTGTATTATAATGGATAAATTTATAATCATTAGGATTTGAACGTGTTGTTCTAATCTAAATCTTTACAGAGATATGACTCTTCTCGTAGTATTGTAGTGGATAAATTTATAATCATTAGGATTTGAACGTGTTGTTATAATTTAAATTTTTACAGAAATTTAACTCTTCTCATAATATTATAATGGATAAATTTATAATTATTAAGATTTGAACGTGTTATCCTAATCTAAATATAATCAAGGTTTGTAAGTAAAAGGAAACCAAAATGCACTCAATGGTTCGTGAGAGTCAAACTTTCAAAACTATACGAATTAAAAATAAAAATAAATAATAAGATTCTCATGGCTCTGCATGGCTGGATATTGCTCTTATATTAAATTGTTATATTTATTTAATAAAGTGATCCCCATTCAACTCCATGTTTGATAAATAATCAAGGGGTCTTGGATCTGGACATGAACGGGAAGAAATGGTCCTTGCAAGGATAATGTTAAAACTAGTGCCAGCTAGCAAATCAAAACCCATGTTTGACACCATTGTCGTGGTGGTGACTGGAAACTCGCGTGCTGATATTTTGACTGTTTATTGTTTTTAAAAATATTTTTAATTAAATATATTATAATATTATTTTTTAAAAATTATTTTCAATATCAATACATAAAAATAATCTGAAAATATCATTTTTTTAATTTAAAATAAAAATAATTTTTTCTTATTTTTTAAATATTTTTTAGAACCACTATTTTATAGTCAATACGGCATTATCACCTTCCGACGGCAGACGACTCTCTCTCTCTCTCTCCACGTATTAAAAGCTCCTGGAGAGAGAGAGAGAGAAACACACACACGAGGCACATCTTGCTCCACTCTGACCAATTCCTCGCAGCGCGTGAGAGGATTGTTTTTTAAAATTAATATTTTTTATTTTTTATTTTTAATTAAATATTTTTTTATATTTTAAAATTATTTTCATGTGTCAATATCAATAATATTTAAAAAAATATTATTTTGATATAATTTTAAATAAAAACACTTTTAAAAAGTGGTTTTACTGTTTTTTTTTTTAATATTGCAAATTTTTATTTATAATAGAAATTATTTTTATGTATTGGTGTTAAAAATAATTTAAAAAAATGAAAAAGTATTATTATAATATAATTTTAAATAAAAATACTTTAAAGAAGCAGCCTAACAATACCTAGTACAAAATCACAAACTGTGGAAAACGGTGCGGCCCACCTGGACTCGCTGTATTCTGATTTGAATATTGTAAACTTTCGCTTACGAGGTGAATTATAATTCGTTGCTGCAAAATTTGAAATGATTTTCCCGTTCTTTACTCCCCCTTCGAGGAACCTTCATTGCTCATTCAATGGCTGCCTTTGCTTTGCCTCTGCACTTTCGATATTTCCGAGCTGACTGCTGGTTTAAGTTTAAATATTTTTTATTTAAAAATATATTATGAAAATATTTCTAATAAAATAATAAAAAAATATTTTAAAAAATAATTTCAAATAAAATATAAAAATAATTTTTTTTTATTTTTTTTAAATATTTCTAAAACACAATACTAAATATCCCGAATAGTCCATGGACAGGAGAAATGGGATTTGGAACTCTTAATTCTTAAGACTTGGTTTCTACAAGCAAAGAGAAAAAAAATACAAATAAATCTTGTTTGTCATGTTGTTTTAAAAATATTTTTGATTTTTTTTTTAATTTTTGACTTTAAATTAAAATTTTGATGTTCTTGAATATTTTGATGTGCTGATGTTATCTATCTATCTATCTATCTATATATTATTTTAACAAAAAAACCACTTTAAAGAAACATGCATGAGTGAAAGGTGCTTCACGAACTTGACATCATTTTTCTAAGCGATGCAGCTCGCCATCAATTGGAGTTGAAAAAAGGGATTCTTCGTTGAAGCCGAGCCCAGTTTATTTCCAAATTAGAAAGAATACAGTATAAACCACCTATGAATAGCTAATTATTGTTATTGTTATTATAAATATAATGTTTGGAGCTGCTAGTATGTATCTCAATTAATTTTATGGATTTTTAAATTAATGATTATGTAAATTTATAGTAATCATTATATTAATAATCACTAAAAAAATAAACTTTTTAATTTCAAACCCATACTACTGAGTCATCTACTGTATATTAAATAGCTATTTTTTGATAGATGTACCGCTCTATTCGAGCTATTTCCATGTATATGTTATTTTAAAAATTAATAATTCAACCATTTTACTAGTAGAATTTTGATAGTAAAATGATAATTTTATCCCTTAAAAAAACTCTAAAATTGCTGGCTTTTTAGGAGTAAAATGATTTTTTTTTATATATTTAATTGTAATTTGAAAAATCGTGGGGTTTTTCCCCACAATGATCCACAACAAAATGAAATCGATATCCTTATAAGAAAACATTTATCTCAAAACAGTGCAAGGGCAGGCAATAAAAATAAGCTTCAACAAACAGAACTGAGAACACGAGGAGATTTGACACTGCAAACAAGTGCAGGGGCAAGCGATAAAAACAAGCTGGATAAATTATTTCGTATTAACGACTGAATGTGAAAGCGTAAAAGGAAGAAAATCCCAAATGACATGTAGTTGAAAGCGTAAAAGGAAGAAATGAACAAACAGAGTGATCGGTAAGAGCGCAAAGCAGTCAACGTTAACAGCCCCAACTCCCTAAAACTGCCAAGCATACAGGAAAAATCTTCTCATTCTGTATCACTCATCGCCCATTCCGAGAAACTGCTTGTTTAACGCGTTGACTTGGAAATTCTGGTCACAAAAAAAAACCTCTTGAAAATGTCTCCTCGTCATCTGCTGTCTTCTTCTCTACTGGTAAGAGAGAAAGACTCGAACTCTCTTTCTCTTGTTTCAAAACCATATTCAGCTAGCAAACTTTGGGAAGAATCACTATCATTCCCCTCTCTCTATTCGCACTTTTTTATGGTTTTTATTACTGGGCTGATGGATTTATTGGTTTTGCTTCTTGGGGTTTGGAGTTAAGTGGTTTTGCTTCATGGGTTTTTGGTATAATGAGTATTGCTTCACGGTTTTTTATTTTATTCTAGTGGCTCTGATTCCTGGGGTTTAGAGAAAGCTGGTGTCTTTTCGGGTTTCTTGCCGTTTAGTTTTAGAGGTACAAGAAGAAAATTATAAGATGGCTAAGGTTTTGAGGAAATTTTTGCCGATTGGGCCTGCAATTCAGGTAGAAAAGGACGACGAGGACAAGTGTAATTCTATTGAATTCTCATTTGCTGTGGTATATTCTGGTCCTCTGGTTACTTGTGATGTTCCTCCAGCAGCGCCTGTTGATCTTAAGCAGATCCCATTTGCTTCTCCCGTGATTGCCCCTGGCTCTTTGACGAGTGATGGGTCATTTCCTGTTGTACAACCTATTGTAAAGTCTAACCGGAAACTGTCCAAGAAGCCAAATTTAGTCTCGGATCGGACTGTTTGCTTAGGCACAGGTGCGGTTATGAATGGAAATGGTATGATGCCATGTGAAGCATCCAGGGTAGATGACTCGAGTGCTTCGCGTTGTGCAAATGTTGATGAGAGTAGACCAAATTTATCTGATGGAATACGAAGTTCTGGTAGATTAGATTTTCGCAATGGTTCTATTGGTCCTGGTGAATTACCAGGAAGCTTGGAAGTGTCGGAATTGCCTGATGGTAACGAATATGAAGGTCAAGACCTTCGTGAATATATGAATTCCATTAATTATGAATCAATAGAATCTGAAAGCTTACACATTTATTCATCTGAGATTTTTTCTTGCCAAGAGAAGGATCAAAATGAAGAAGCTCCTGGCCATGTCAGAAAGTTATCAATTGTAACTTTCCGTGATCCTGAATCAAATGACGTCGTTGACATTGAATCTGATGTTTATAGCACTGGCAGTAGTGTCCCTGTGAGGCATATAGCTGTAAGGCCTGGGAAGAAAGGGACCTGCTATCGATGTATGAAGGGGAGCCGACTTACTGAGAAGGAGGTTTGCATTGTTTGTGGTGCAAAGTATTGTTCAAATTGTGTGATAAGAGTGATGGGATCAATGCCAGAAGGAAGAAAGTGTGTTACTTGCATTGGTCAAAGGATTGATGAATCAAGGCGAAGGACCTTGGGTAAATGCTCTCGGATGCTAAAGCAACTATTGCCCGTGGTGGAAGTTAAACAGATAATGAGTTCAGAGAGATCATGTGCGGTGAATCAGCTACCACCAGAACTCATTTATGTAAATCGACAGCGTCTTTCTAAACAGGAGCTATTCCTGCTGCAGAACTGTCCACACCCACCCAAAAAATTAAAACCAGGATACTACTGGTATGATAAAGTATCTGGTTTTTGGGGAAAGGTGAATATCCACTTTCTTTTAATTTTGTCCTTCACTTTACATATACAATTACCTCAATTTTGTGGCACTGCATTGGGTTTATTCTTTAGCCATACTTGAACAGGAAGGACAGAAGCCTTGTCAAATAATCAGTCCCCAATTGACTGTCGGGGGTCACATCCAGGCAGATGCTAGCAATGGAAATACTAACATAATGATAAATAATCGCCAGATAACTAAAGCAGAGCTCTTAATGCTGCAGGTTGTTGTGCTAGACACTATCTGGTTGTTTTATAATGTGATTTCCTTAAAGACATAAGACTGATGTCATTCTATCAAATCTTTACAGTGGGCAAAGGTGAAATGTGAAGGAGCAACTCACCTTTGGGTTAGTGCAGACGGTGCTTACCAGGAAGAGGGAATGAATAACGTGAAAGGGAAAATATGGGAAAAGGTATGTTTGCATCTGTATTGGGAAATTTATTGATTTGGTCCAACCCCATCCTGCTTTTGCATTTATGCTTATTTTCCCTCCTCTATCTTAATTATTAAAGCTTAAACAATAATGGAGGTACTTCCTTTCCAGGTTGGAGCAAAGCTAATATGTGCTGTCCTTTCTCTGCCAACTCCTCCTGATTTTACCAGTCTTAGTGCGGAGGGAGTGAATGATAGTATGGCAAGCAACCTTGAGCAGAAAACACTTCATAAGCTCCTTCTAGTTGGTTCTGAAAAATCTGGCACATGTACCATATTTAAACAGGTAAGAATATAGTGGAGTGAAATAATATCTCATGCTTATGTTACTGGTCATACATGACAATTCTTGCGCTGTTGACTCCCAAGAAGTTGCTTGTTTCTAATTGAGCTCCATATCATGATAGCATTAAATTTAAATTTCTGATGCGGGACAATAAATTAAAGAAAAATATAAGCAGAGAAAAAAGAAAAAAAGCCAAGAATTAAAAGCACGAAAATAAAAGTTAGGCAGAAGAGAGAATTCATATGAGAAATAGTGTGTTATTTTTATTAAATCATCCAAAATTGTCTCATAAAAAAAAAAAAAACCCTAAAACATCCAACTATTGAACTTAGCGCATCAATTAAAATTGTCTAATATAAATAACTCAAATAAATTAAACAAAAACAATAAAAGAGGCCTAGATGGGTTTAGTATCCCAACCAAAGAGTGATAGGCCGAGTTATTTGTCTTCATCTCCATTCATATACTCTTGTAATTTGCGGTGTGAATTTGATTCCCCCACTAGTTTTCTCGAGGTTGGAGAAAATCCAATTCGTCGAGTGTAACCTTGAATGACTCTGGTAGTACTTTTAAAAATATAAATTAATCTACTGCAATATATCTCTATTGATTCAAGTACAATCTAAATCAGGTCGGCCTTCCTAACAAATTGGAAACCGTTGAACTTCAACGTCCCTGATAAAAATAATTTGTTCATTCAAAATAACATCAATATTATCCTTGTATGTTAATGTCAAGGTGAAAGGGATATAGTGACATTAAATAGCATTTCAAAGGGATCATTTGGAATAGGATGTTGTTTCCATGCAACTAGATCTTTAATATTAAATGTTGAGCTAATATCAAAATCAAGTAGTAAATCACTAACATGAGCATTTGAACCAACCCATTAAATCACTTTGAATGGCCTAATACCATGTGCCTACAATTTTTGATTAGTTTCCGAAGGATACCGTTCGAGTCTAATTTGTACCAGAACATAATCTTCAACTTAAAATTCATTGTATTGTCTATGTAATTCAACTTAAAGTTTATTTTGTTACTTGCATGAATCTGCTTGATAATCTCGACATGTAAATCATTAACTTAAAGTGCAAATGACTTGGCTGACTCCAACAACTTATCATGAGGAGACACAAGAATAAAGTCTAAGGGCTTTCCAAGCTTGTAACCGTGCACAACTTCAAAGGGACTTATGGTTATTGACAGAGCTATTATTGGCAAATTAGGCTGTAAAACGAACTAAATCTAAATTTGTAATGTGATCATGCACTAGACATCTCAAAAGGTTATCTAAACTCCCATTAACCACCTTGATTTGACCATTAATTTGGGGTGATAGGCATTAGAAAATTTCAACTTGGTTCTCATCATATGCCAAAGAATTTTCCAAAAGCAACTTATAAATCTAACATTTCTATATGAGACTATGCTTTGGGGAAGGCTAAACAACTTCAAAATCTCATCAAAATAGAGTTTGGCAACTCTAGAAGCATATGTGGCCTTAATGCAAGGGACAAATTTGGCCATCTTAGAGAAATGGTCTACAATCACAAGGATATAATCATTCTTCCTTGCAGTATGTGGGAGTCTAAGCACAAAATTTATATTTATATCTTGCCAATGACAAGTTAGAGCAGACGAGGGGGTGTAAATACTAGTGTTTTGTTTTCTATGCTTAGCTAGTTGACAAGTTTTTGTCATTGATCTATTAACTTAGCCCCGTCTCTTTTTAACCTAGATCAAAAGAATTGATGTTCCACCTCTTCGGTAGTTCTATTTCTTTCAAGGTGTCTTGAAAGACCAACAACATAAATCTTTCACACCAAAAAATCATGCACTGATGTTTTCAGGGTACAAAACCTATTATCCCAAAACAAATACCATTTTTGGAGGTAATACTCCTCTACAACATGGTTACTCTCATCTCTCAATGTCATGTATATTTAAACAAAAACATCTCAACTGTAAACAAAAAGATTATTTTTTCTGGATCAATTGTTAATGGTGATTCTATATCATTTCTAGGCTTTAGAAACTATGCAAAATTTGAAGGATTTTCATAAGCCCTAAAAGATTGATTAACTGTGAGAACAATTAAAAGTTGATGTTTTGATACGAAAGTTAAAGCGGGATAATAAAATAAAGAAAAATAAAAGTAGAGAGAGAAAGAAAGAAAGAAAGAAAGAAAGACAGAAAGAAGCCAATAATTAAATGCAAGGAAAGAAAAGCAAGGAAGAACAAAGAATTTAGAGAAGAAATAATATGTTATTTTTATCAGATCATCTAAAATTGTCTCACAAAATGAAAAAAAACATATATATAGCATAACCCTAAAACATTCGCTCAACCCAACAATTAAAACTATCTAACTTAAATAACCCAACTAAATAAAACATAAACAATGAAATAGACACAGATGATTTCAATCTCCCAACCAAATAGTGAGAGCCATACCATTTTTATCATCTACTTTCATATACTCGTGTAATTTGCGGTATGGGTCTAGTGTCTCCACCATTTTCTCTTTCATGTTAACTAGAGAGCCTATCTACTTATCAAAATAATTAAAGTCTATGGAAAATTATAGAACATCTGTTTATGCTGACATCTAAAATCCACATAATTTGTGTTTTAGAAAGCATCGTGGTGAGAACATGCAAAAATACATGCAAGCAAAGTCATAAAAACATGTATGAAATGTTCTGCTGTATGCTTCCATGTTTTCATTACATATGAGTGTGCTTATATCATGTTGAGTTTGTAACAATGTTATGAAGCTTTTGAGTGGTTTAATTGTTCTAAGGATGTTATTGCACTCAATTATGATCCTAAATGCAAAATAGATGGTTACAAATAGCAGATGCCTTTACTTCATTGGCTTTACTCATTTTCTTGTTCTGTCCCATTCAAATTGTCTTCTTTAATTTTAACTAAAATCTGTTCCATAATTTATTCTGCACAAAAAACAACCCTTTCCCAGATGATGCATTATACACCATGCTTTTGTGGCAAGGTCATAACAATGTATCCCAAGGCCAAGCCTTCGTGCTGGTGATCATACATTTCCTGAACAAATGCAATGTTGTCCTGGCACTTGGTCATGACTTCTGACATGCATAAGTTATGCCTTTCCTGCAAAATGTGAGATGTACTTTTCCTGCACAAGATCATTCCATCCATATGTCAACATTGTTCCATGCTTTAATGTATCATCTATGTTTAGATTGGTCCACTCAAATCCCACATAATAACACAAGTAATATTACTATGAATTGCGGTGTAAGCGCAATCATCTAATAATTATCTTATCTTTCTTCAACCCTGCCTTGATTTGTGGCAACACAAGAACTCAAAACATTGAAAATTATTTGCATTTTTCAGGCAAGAATTGTACACAACATTCCTTTTTCTGAAGATGAGCGTCAAAGTATCAAGTCTATTATTCAATGCAGTCTGTATGGCTATATGGGTGTACTGCTAGAGGGGTGTGAAAGATTTGAAGAAGAATGCTTGATTGATAAAAGAAGAAAGTCTGTGCACCAACATAATTCTTCTGGTAATCACATATTGATTTGTAAGAATCATGCAAAGATGCACAGATAAAGCATATATTTCCAGTCACTGAACCCTGGATTATCAAAAATCTCTTTAGTTCTTATAGACCGCCAGCAGCGCTTTCCTGCTGGAAGTCTGAAAGCCTACCATCAACATCCATCATAGTCAAAGAATTGCCAATCCTCCTTTATAAAATATATACCGTCTTGATTGCCAAGTTCTTCTGATATAATCATGCATGCGCGATATACATACAACTTGTCTTGGGCCTGGTAATGTTTAAGATGAATCTGAGCTTTCTTTCTTCCTCTTTTTTTTTCTTGTCATTTCCTGTGTCACGTAGAAGTTTGATGGTGAACTATATTGAAGTCCATTGAATCGATAGCAATGAAAATTAATGTGGCGGTGTATTACATCATGGTTCAAAACAAAAATTCCAAGTAATTTATAATGGTTGCAAAAATTTAGAGATTACCCGAACTTACAGAGTTCCAAAAAAGTGTGTCAGTTTGAGTGGATACTTGAATGAATTGTTTAAATGTTTAGGAGTAGCTATTGTTTCAGACAGGTTTATAAACTTATGCAGCATGCTATGTTTTGTAAACTAGGGTAAAAGGTTTAAGTTTTTGGAGAGAAGGTGATGGCCTAGTAGTTAGTACTGATTAGGCTTTCTTTTAGGTTGATATTTGGTGTTTTATTAGTGACTGGAAACCAAAAGGCAAGATTCAAGTTTTTTGGGGGATTAATGGAGTAAGAAAAGTAGAATTGAGGGTTTGGGTCTTGTTAGTGTTACCGAAGTACTTTTAAAAGGTTGGATTTAGATACCATTTGTACAAGGAATGTATGAGTTATGCTTTATGACCCAAAAAGTTCTCTTCAGTGACACCTAACCACTCGTTGCTGACTACAAGCAATATTTTGGTTATTCATTTTAGTTGTTGCACTGATATCATTCAGAGAGGTAACTCAAAATGTATCTTTTTCTCAAAAAATAGATGGAAGTCATGTTAAAATCTATTTTACGTTGTTGCATCATTTATATCCCGCCTCATTAGTACATAGTTGTTCATGAATTTGTTTGATTCTTGTTTCAAATGCACCTTTATTTTTATTTTTCTTCCCATTTTACAAGATGTTGCTTTTATATTTTAACTGATTTGACCATCATATTTTTGTAATTTGGAATTGTTTATGATCTTAATTATTTAGTCTCAACTGTTAATACAGGTCAGATTGACCATAAAACAATCTATTCTATTGGCTCAAGACTGAAAGCTTTCTCAGACCAGCTCCATGAAGTAATAGTGTCTGGTAATTTGGAAACCACACTCACTACTACCGCTCATGCATACGCACCTTTTGTTGAGGAGCTGTGGAGAAATGGAGCCTTTCTAGCCACATACAACAGGAGGAATGAACTAGAACTGCTACCAAGATCTGCCACTTATTTCTTAGAACGGGTAAAAGGAATCTTCATGTCCTTGTCTTTCACTTTTGTTATTGCAATTCTTAGAATAAGTTTTAGTCTTGTCCCTTTCCTTTTATTTCTTTCTGTCTTCTTATTCTTCTTCTTTATTTTTTGTGTGTTCATAATCTAAACCAAACATCGGGTTTGTTATTGGTTATGTGCCTTTTAACAGAATTGGTATGAATTACCTCCTCTTGCTCTACTGCTCTTATTTATAATATCAATGCATGTAAATTACAGCCTGTCAAGCTATATCTAGAATGCTAATTTAAGTAAGTAAATCTTCCTCTTTACACTTCAGTATAGATGCTTTCCTTTTCCGTGTTTACTTTCAACCTTGTTGGACTTTTGACTTAAACAATAATTGTTTAGAACAATTAATGTTGAGATTAAAAATATGAAAAAACAAGAAATCCTGAAGAACCCGAAAATCACAAATATTGGAATGAATTTCACTCAATTTATTCAATTGAAACTTGCCTATTTATAGGCTTACAAGAAAATAAACTAGAACTCTCAATAGACTAGGAGAGGTTATTAGATAACTAATAGGTTTGTTGATAAAACCTATTATGAATATTAATTTTAACTAAATTAAAAGACTACAACAAAATCTTCTTATCTTCAAAGCTAATCTCATTCAAATTTAACAAGCCTTAGCATGCTTTTCCTTCTCTATGTTAACTGGCCATTGTCCTTGTTTCTTACTGTCAAAGCTGTCTTCCTTTTCTGTTCTTACTGTCACCTTTTGTCTCGCCCTGCTTAGCTGGCATGATTATGAAAACCATGATGACGAAATAAAAGAGAAGCCACTCTTTCTATTCTTTGAATAAGTGTTGAAATGAATCTCGGGCCTGGTTGATTCACTTTTTTAAATCTCATTTCCTTGATTGCATGGGATTGGTTATTCTAATCAACCATGTTGTGTCCTTTTGAGCTGTGACCCTGTTACTTAAGGAGGTAGAATAAATAGAATCTGAATGTGGCAAGTGCATGAAATATGACCGGTGCAACAATTTTTTATCATTTCCTTAAGATCTTATGTTGTCTTCCTGCTGCTTAGGCTGTTGAGATTGCAAGGCCAGACTACCAGCCATCTGATATGGACATCTTGTATGCTGAGGGAATTAGCTCATCCAAAGGGCTTTCTTCCATGGAATTTTCATTTCCCAAGCTGTCTCAAGATGGCTGCGAGAACATTGGCTATGAGCATGATCCCTTGCTGAGGTTAGTTCTATTTACTGACTTTACACATTGCAGATTACCTTTTTGAGTGATTAATGTCTTGCAAAATTATTAAATGTGCCCTGCATTCCTGACCATGTTCATAATATGTCCAAATCTCTTCACTGCTGTTTCTGACTAAATTGCTGCTTGAAATTCCAAGAATAGCTTTTTGCTGGTAATTTGGACCAATGAACTGAATTCCAAGCACTTCAAACCACTCAGCCAAAATCAAGTCCCGGTTATGTTTAATCTGATATACAATTATGGCCAGAAGTTTCAGATACTGGGAAAAAATTGAGTTTTGAGTTGTTTTTCCAATCTAGAGAACACTTATTTAATTAGAGTCACCATTAAAATCGAAGTCACGCCATTTACAGCTTCCACACTATTTTCTTCCTTCTCTGGGCCATTAAGAGGTACAAAGAAAGTCTCTCTTTTATATGATTCAAGCCTGACCATTCGTGTAGCTAAAAATTCGGAATTGTTGTTTCTTGTGAACTTTGTGATGATCAGAATATAAAGAAGGGGGTGTATGGTGCTTTAAAGAAAAATAATAGATGATTCATCCAATCCTTTCCTTGTATCATCAGTGACATGTACACTTGCAGGTATCAACTCATCAGAGTTCATCCCGCAACCGTCGGAGGGAACTGCAAATGGCTGGAGATGTTTGAAGATGTTGATATTGTCTTATTTTGTGTTTCATTGATTGATTATGATGAATTTTCTGAAGACAACAACGGAGTTCCTATTAACAAGATGATCGCAAGCAGGCAACTTTTTGAACGCTTTGTCACCCATCCAACCTTTGAAGAGAAGAAGTTCCTTCTTATACTGAACAAGTTTGACCTGCTCGAGGAAAAAATTGTACAAGTTCCGCTGACTCGATGCGAATGGTTTCATGACTTCAATCCTGTGATTGGCCATGATCCCAGCAGCAACAGAAGTACCAACCCTTCATTGGCACTCCGTGCCTTCCAATATATCGCAGTAAAGTTCAAGAGATTGTTCAATTCTCTTACCGACAGGAAGTTGTATGTTTTACATTCTACTGGTTTGGAATCTGATAGTGTCGAGGAAACTCTTAAATATGCAAGAGAGGTTCTGAAGTGGAAGCAAGAGGAGCCCAACTACCGCAACAACGAATTATCTTCTACAAGCATAGAGGCAAGTTCATCCTCATGATCAACAACGTTGTAATCACATAGTTCAGCCTGAAGAGAACAGGGGCCTGGCTGATATTCACAATTTTTTTTGTATATTTTTCATGTATGCCAATCATGTATAGGACAAGAGAATCGAATTCAAATCATAGATATTTCAAACATGCAAGAAAGTTGTTTCTCAATTAGTAAAAGAGAGGCACTACAAAGTAGAAATACGAGTTTAATCTACTTTACAGACGCCTCTATACGAACTAGGGCATTTCTCTCCATCCTTGTTTCATCACCAAGGTACAAACCTGTCCATAAGCAAGCAAACTGTGGTCTCAGACATTGTAGTTTCTCTCCGAACCACCTTGATCTCTTTTTTAACTTCCTTTTCTCCTTCCATTTCTCCCTCTCTGGTTTCTGGCAAGAAGGGCATCCTCGTTCTAACCTTCTCCTTAAGCTTTGCTAGCTCACTCACCCATGACTCCAAAACTGCAGACATTTTTTCCTCCCCTCAAAAGACTTCAAACTCTGATTTCTTTAATGTTACGTCTTGCTGAATGATAAAAAATGAAGAGAGGTAGAGGATTTATATAGAGGAGAAGAGGAGTGGTCGGTTTCGAAAAACCCGTGGACAGCTCGGCTTGTTTCAGGACAAGTGGTTTGCTGTTGACCATGCTCCCAAAAATCTAGTTGCGGGTGCTCATGCTCATACGTAAGGTTAAAATGGGAAGGAGGGATATAATTTCCCAGCGTTTGAATATTCCAAAGTACTGGTCACGCATGCTTATCTTCACGAGTGAGAGGAGATGCTAGGGTGTGATTGCTCGTCAACTAAAATCCGTCAAAGATTAATCGATCATGGAGAGGGGGGACAGGTGTTTTGGTATGAGTAGAAAGACAGAAGGTTTCCCTCCCCTCTAGTTCTTGTCCACGTGCAACATGTCGCTCTGAGAAGTGGGAAAGGTCATCGCGTCCACAGACACACACGCGGCCAACAGAATTATTATTATTATTATTATTATTGCTCTAAGAATTAAAATAAAGGACGTTTCCATGGCTGCAAAATTACAAACATGGGCTTCTCGTGTCCTGTGGGCTATCTCTTATAATATAACCACAGTTTTGGAGGGTACGGATCCTATCATTTTTCTGGCAAACACTTAAAAAACCTAGAGTGGGCTACTCTTTATTACAGAACAAACAGAAAACATGTTAATATATTTATATTTATTTATATATAATAGTTAATAGTTGAGGTTGTAGTTAAAAGCTCAAAACTTGGAAGGCAAAATATATTATTTCTTCTAAACAATAAGCACCTGTCATCTCTCTCTCTCTCTCTCTCTCTAAAATTAAGTGAAGGGATAGATAATAGTAAAATAAAAATAGAGGTCCAAGCGCGTGGACTTGTCTCTGACCCACATGCTTAGATTTTTTTTAATAGTCCTAGTAGTATAGCTCATGCGAGAATGATCTTTTTATTCGCTTATTTGGTTTTTTTATTTAAATTATTATTATTATTATTATTATCATTATTATATTGATTATAATTCATTTTTTATGTTTACTTTTTATATTATATAAAAAACTGAACCCAATAGGGTTAGTCATAGCAGTTGCGGTTTTTTTTTTTTAATATCGCTTTTTTGATTTTTTTTAATGCGAAAAAACCTTATTTTCTTAGGTTTTTTTATATTGATAAGGGTTAAGCAAATAAAATATTATTTTTTTAGATTTTTATAAGTTAAATATATATTAACTCAAACTTGAGATTTGTAATGCAAATATCAAATATTTTAATATCACATCACATCTCTCTTGAAGATAATTCTATCTTCATGATAATTAAGATATTTTTTTTATCATGTTATAAATAAAATAAATAATAATTTAACCTATTAAAATTCATAATATGGAATGCAGGTTAATTAAACAGGACATGATTTGCTTTTTTATTCTTTAGATCTATCGGATAAATAAAGCTGTGATAATTTCTACATAATTTTTATTTTATTTAAAAATAAATTTAAAGTCTATTAATTTTGAAATATTATACCAAATTTGATAATAATAATAATAATCACCATATGTTTCTGATGGCTGAGATATTATTTTCTTGCGTTACGAAGAATATGGGCTTATTAAGTATCCAAAGTTACTACAAATAATACTAATAGTAGTAAACAGAACCAGTTGACAACGAAAGACAGTTTGGCCGAGTGGTCTAAGGCGCCAGATTTAGGCTCTGGTCCGAAAGGGCGTGGGTTCAAATCCCACAGCTGTCAAAACTTCCTCTTTTTGTTTTTCCCTATCCCAGGATCCCTTTTTTTATGAATTGACTCGCTAAATCAACCCGGTCATAGGAACTCAGTTAACTTAATAGCAGAGTAGTCCACGCCTTCAGAAACTTAATTTTCATGAGGGAATTTTTATTTAAATCTACATCAATATATTTTATAAAATTCTTCTTACCAACTTTTTTTTTTTAAATAAAATAAAATCATTTATCATCCAAGACAATAAATGGAAACGTCACGTTCAATTCTTGAATTAATCAGCTAAACACCTTCCCCATTCTACAGAAACTGACAATAAAAAAAATTAAAGGCAAAAAGATCTTTCAAGTGCTTCTAAGATATCTGCTGGTTTTGACAATGCGAGTGCCAAGGTGGGTTTAGCACAAGGTTTTCTGCAAGAGAAAATTTGAAGACATTGTTTTTTGCCAAATCCCACAGCTTTCAGTAACAATAGAAGAAAGTGAGCCCTTTCGGTGGGTGATCGTGACCATATTTTAGTCCCCACTGTAAGTTCTTGCCCATGTTAATTTATTTTTCGTTTCATGCTCTGCTTTTACCCTGTCAAACTAGATGATCTGCTGTATTGATTTTCCCATTAATATTTCGTGACAATATTCTTTGTTTTTGGTAGATTGGAATGAGAATGAAAGAATTAATTGGAGCATTCACAGGCGACTAGAAAAAAGAGAGATTTCAAGCTGTCATGCAGAATTTTATTAAATATCTACGCGAGCTAATTTTTACAGAGCTTTGAAAACAGAGAGCGGAAGGGAAACATTATGAGGACGTTATAGCTAGTAACATTCTTCTTCAAGCACTCAAGCAGTCCATAAGCATGGCAAGGGAGGCCTCAGAAAATACCAATGATGTTGAGTTGACTCGCGAGCCTCGGCTTAAAGCAGCCCATGACTTGGCCAAGCGCAAGCTTCCCTCCTCTCCTTGAACTTCTTCGTTAGACTCACCAATATTAGTAGGGCTCGAGTCGCTTGACCACATAGTCCGACCCTTTTCACGTAGCTTGGCAAGGTTACTCATCCAAATATCCACAAGTCCTGGCATTGCTAAATATCTTCCAAAAATTATGATGAAAATAGAGAATGAAATAAAGATCCTTTGAAATGCTGCAGAGTTTCTGCAGGTGGGGTTTATATAGAAAGGACAGCACGTCGTTTTGTGGGTTAACCAAGGCGGCACACGTTCTTATTGGAAGGATTGTACTTGTACGTGTCTGTTTCATATGCCAAACATCTTGTCTCCTATAGTAAATCTCAATACCACAGCAAGCTAGTGGTATTTTAGATCTTCTGTATGGATTTACTCATGGCAACAGGGTTGAAGTTAATCTGTCGGTTTCTTATTTATAAATTATAAGTAAATTATTGGGCAGGGGTTAAATATACATAGGGAATTCTTACACTTCGGGATTAGTACCTTTTTTAAGTGGTTTAGTGGCCCATCATGTAATGTAGGAATTTAATTAATATAATTAGCAAGAACAGTGAGCTTGGAATATAATTATAGTTGTTAATTTTATTTATTTTTGGCTAAAACGAATGAAATATTTTGTAATAATTAAAAAAATAAATTAAAATATAATATTGTTTTCATCTCAATTTAAATTCTAGCTTGTTTCAAAAAAAATTTCTGTTCAAATATACTAGTTTCATTCCTCTCGTTCCGTTTCGATCAAATGATGTTTTTTTTTAAATAATAAATAATTTTACAATATTAATCATATCTCTTAATCTGATAGTTAGAGTAAGATAAAATTTTACGAAGAATCTCTTGACATATTTATATATATTATATTAAAATTTCAGAGCAATCAGAGAATATAATGATATTGCGAGTTGATAATGATATTCTTGTAATATTATATATATTTATAATTTTGTTCAGAAAATAATTTTATTGTGTTTTTTAAAACTAAATTGCATAACTCTAAATAATTTTATTTTTCAATTGGAACTTTTTTTTTAATTAATATACACACATAAATAGTACAATTTTAGAACGGTACATTTTATTTCAATTAAAAAATAAAATATCAATCGTGACAACTTTGATCATAACAAGAAAAGAAATGTTTTGGATGACTCCGAGAATTGAGAGGTTGAAGAGGGAACTACAAGGAGTGAAGATAAGAACAGATGATTCCTTGGCATTTTACATACTGTTAAATGAGCTCTCTACTTTAAATTAAATGGATTGAAATCTATTCATCTAAATTCGAATATTGGAGAAATCCAAGGGTCATTTGATTTCTGCTGAGCCTCTCATCAAAGTACCTTAAAATTCATTAACAGTTTTGTTCAAGATATAACAATGTTGCACATGTTTGAAAATTGGGCTAGCGCTGCAGAAACCAATATTACAGAGATAGCGCAGTAACTCATTTTAATTACCGATGAAAAAGATGGACGTCAATTCCATTAACCAAGAAAAAAACCATGATCAAATATCTGGGATATAAATTTAAACAATAAAGATTATGAAGAAACGGTACTATTCAACAAAGAATACAGAGTCAAGTACATAAATATTAGGGGTCGTGTAGTATCACTGAAAGCAGATGTTCTCCTCAAATCAGGTAAAAGAGCGAGGTCGAGGGAAAAAATAGCTTAGAAAACAATCCTCAGTTGTTAGTAGTAACTAGATTTTGCAATTTGAAATCAGTTTGGGGGTTTAGATTTGGATGAATTGACATGTGTTTACAGCAGGTATTTGACAGGTAGCAGGCAAACATTTGACATGTAGTAGTAGTAACTAGGTTCATAGACTTGATTTCTAAAAATCACATAACTGATGCCAGAGAAGAGGATTGCACGCAGATCACCTCAACTAGTTTGGGGATTAAGATTCAGATGAAATGAGTCTGTCTAGTTAACAAGGGGCAACTTTTGTTACCCCTCATTTTCTTCAATTTACATCTGTTGCCGCCTTCCTGTTATTTAATGGCTTTAGCGGCCATGTAAAGATTGCCCCATTCCCTGCTTTATTTCCTTCAGTAAGACTTTTCATCCAAAAAGAAAACATGACAAAGGTTGTGCTTATGTTCACATCTTGATTATATATTCACTCAGAGTAGCAGGTGGCAGTGCTAAATGCTATCCAATTTATTAATCCATGCATTCCAAATGACAAGAGCAGGACGTAATTTGGGCAGGGATAGACCAGAGAGATCCCCTAAAAGACAATCTTGTCTTCTGCAGTCTAAAGTTAACCCAACCATTTCGGCCCTCATTCACAATTACTCCACAGCAGAACCACATGAAACTTCTTGAAATGGAATCCCATGTATCTTAATTTTATTGCACAGAGACAGGAAGTGAAGAAAGCTGTACGGCTATTGAAGAATAAGAATAAGAAGTTCTTGCACTGTTATTTGAATTTTAGAACATATGGACACGAGAATGATTTAGCTTGATAGCCATAATCTCATAATCTCATAACCATAATAAGTAAAGCTTCCATCTGCAGGTTAAGAGGGTGTCTGGGATATAGCTTTTCAAAGTGCTTTTCGTGCCGAAATACATCAAAATGATGTTTTTTTATTTTTTAAAAATTATTTTTGACATCAGCACATCAAAATGATCTAAAAACACAAAAACATATTCATTTAAAATGAAAAAAAAAAAACTAAAAGCAAACAAACGCAAGTTTGGCCGCAGTGCCAAACAGGCACTAAGCTTCACTTTAGATCAGAGAAGTACAAAAATCCAACAACCTAGTGTATATGTAATGGTAATGCCATATGTGGCCATGGATCTGAAATGATGTTTAATGCAGGACATGTGAGAAAACAAGCATGCAACTCAAAGTCAATCTAATTGCATCCTTTTTCTGTGTTTTAGCTACTCAAATAAGTTATATAATCGGAAAACAAATATAAAACTCACAGAAATTCAGTCCTTGCCGCAATAAATTAAACTCAATAGCTAAAGCTAATTCCCAATATTTCAGTTGATCCTCACCCAAAACAGCCCTAAATTGTTAAATGAATCCTTGAACAGATGCATCCACACCACAGTACTAGCTTGAGTAAAGTATGAAACAAAACAGGATGAACTGGACCGCATCTTTCTTTATCACTCAATCAATCAGACATTAAACTATCTCAACAACAATAAACATCCACCAAAAAACACAAACTGTACAATAATATAGTCTAGAAGTCCTGTAACACTAACCCGAAGAAGAATTGAATCAATCAACAAACGAAAACTCAGCAATAAACATAGCCAAATCACACTTTTATCATTAACAGCAATCTCCTCCTAAGGAAAAAAGCAAAAAAAAAAAAATCGTCTTTGATTCACCTCATAAATAGAGAAACACGATCATATACTGTAACACGAAGAAAAGAGACAAAAATTCTTTAACTCGCCTCATAAATAATCGGATTTCATTTCTCACCCAGCCAAAAATTATTGAAGACCCTAACAATACAATCTTATAACAGTTCAGCTACCTTGAGTTTGCGTGTTTTTTAAGCAACAGAAATAGGCAGCTGTTTCGCCGGCTCCAAGTCCTTCTTCTTTGATTTATCATTATCGCGGAGGAAATCTTCCTGGTTATAGACAACGGTGATGTAAAGAGAGCAACTTGGGCACCGAGCAATTTCTTCACCGAGCTGGAGATCGTCTTTCGTGATTTGAAAGAAATCGCCGCACGGGCATGGATATGTGAAGGCCTGTAACTCTTCGTTCCACTCCATGTCTTCTATCTCAACGTCGTCGTACGACATCGTCTTGGAGTCTCTCTCTCTCACACACACAGTTGCTTGAGGGTTTGATTGGGAGAGGTGGAAAGGTGATTGATTGTATCTAGGGTTTTGTTAAATTTGGATTTAAGGATTTGTCTTAAAACGACGAGGAGGGATGTCGGTTTATCAAGATGACGGGGCCAACCAAAAGGACTTTTTTTATATAGAGGATAATGAATTCACTTCATAGCTACCACTTACAACGAGTTTGGTAATGCAGTAAAAAATCCTCTATATAAAAATAAAATAAAATTATAATTTATATTTATATTTTTATTTATAGATAAAAAAATTAAAAATATTATCTAATAAATTTTATGATAAATATATTTAGTTTTTATATCCCACCTTGTGGATTTTTATCTATAACCATGGTAATTAAATGTTACATATATCTTTGTATATAAGTTAAAATAATTTAATTTAATGAAAAAAAACTATAGAATGCTTTTTTTATAACTACCATTTTAAGACACAAGTATGTGTATATATATATATATATTAGAATGGGCTAAGAAAGAGTAAGGTTATGTGGTCCTTTCTCATCTTACAAGAGGATTGATGTTGAGAATAAAATTTTTCTTTTTAATAAAATCTTAACATTTATGACAAAAACTATATAATTTTTTTTTAAATCCAAAGTTACATTGCGTAACAAGAAAAAAAAAAAAACAAGAATCAATTTTGATAGGAAAAAAAAAACATTAAGAAGAATGAGATTATATATAAAAAAACCAAATTAAAAACTATCTCAAATAACAATAAATAACAATAAAAAAATAGAAACCAAACGCAAAAGATAAAAAGAAATTGAAGGTGCTTTAAATTGAAAAGAATTCTAAATTTGTAAACTTTTTCAAATAAAACAAACGGTAATAAAAAAGAACAATGACCAAATAAAAAAATAAAAAAATAAAAGGTTTTCTTTGAAATTTTGAAGGGGCAAGTGTAAAAATCAAGAAGCAAATAGAAGAAAAAAAAGAAGACAAATTAACACTAAATCATGAAATTACTAGGCATGTGTGTGAACTCATCGTAGAGGAGATGTTGAGATGATTTAATCACCACCATATAAAATAATTTTTGGTGACAAGACGACTTGCACGTGCTGTCTAAAAAGTACAAGGAACAACCTCTTACACTATGCCAGTTTTGTAATGATGTTTATATTCATTAAATTACAAAATTGTTCCTAAACAAATTTGATAATAATAAGAAAGTTTATATTCATTAAATTATAAAATTGTTCCTAAACAAATTTGATAATAATAAGAAAGTTTATATTCATTAAATTACAAAATTGTTCCCAAACAAATTTGATAATAATAAGAAAGTTTATATTCATTAAATTATAAAATTGTTCCCAAACAAATTTGATAATAATAAGAAAGTTTATATTCATTAAATTACAAAATTGTTCCTAAACAAATTTAATAATAATAAGAAAGCCTGAG
This sequence comes from Salix dunnii, assembly GCA_015731905.1. Classification (NCBI taxonomy): domain Eukaryota; kingdom Viridiplantae; phylum Streptophyta; class Magnoliopsida; order Malpighiales; family Salicaceae; genus Salix; species Salix dunnii. Next base: position 7,524,874 of record CM027667.1, on the reverse strand, counting down.
TTAAAAATTTAGATGTAAGAAAATTCAGTTTTCAATGGCATTTAAGTTATTTTATTACTCTTAAAAAACTTAAAATATAAAAATATCCCTAAACATCAACTTTAAATTTTTATTTAATAGCAATGCAGTGATTTTTAATGTTCATAAAAAATATAAAAATACCGATTCACCCCATCCATTAACACGATAGTGATCAATGGAACTCTATGAAAAGACAATATTAATTACCTTCAATAGCTAATTATTTGTTTTTTAAAGGGCAGAATCGTAGATCAGAAAGTAGAAGTCTGCAGATCAGAGAGAAACTTGTCACGAATTCTCTTATAATTACAATAATAAGTAGTATGTAGATCAGAAAAAGAAGTTCCAACAGATTGCCATGAATTGCTCCTCCATGACACTTTCAAGTTTCATACTTTACTTTTCTCCGGGCTGTAACTTCAACTTGTTGAAGTGGAATCGGACTCAAATATGATACAGATATCCACCAAGAAGGAAGGTAATATACCTGGAATCATCTTAACTCTGCCATTGTTGCGTTCTGTTCAATTTAACGAGACCACCAAGAGAATCAATTATTGAACAAGTGGAGACATCTTATTCGCTACACTTGTCTGATGGAGGACAGGTCACCATCCACTACATGCAGATAGGTTAATGGTGCGGCCTTCACAACTTTGAAGAGTGGCGTCTTTTGATTATACAAGGACTGGTTGTTTGGTTCCATGGAAAACAAACCACGACAATCAAATAAAGACAGCACTCCTCGTTTGTTGATTACACTGACTTATGACAGTCATCAATAAAATTCGACAAAAACTGAGGTTATCGAGTCAGCACTTGGATGTTCTAGCTCAATTACTTGTCATGGTCTTGAAATAACACGATCATTCTCCTCTTTCTCTAACTGGGGACCAGTGTTGCATGCAGTGCCTTTAACAGTATTTTTGTTTGTGGAAACACATGCACCATGCACCAAACTTTTGACTAGATTGCCACAATTAATGCGCTTCATTTACTTTTACGATCATTTGCTATGATGAATCGCTGCTTGTGTATTTAAAGCTTTTGTGCGGGTATCACGATGAAGATAAGTTTCCATGGGTACATTTGCAGGTCACATTGTACCTGGTTTAGCCCTAACCCTTCTTGGGTTATGGCACACCATTAACACTATCAGTGCCTTCTGCAACAAAGGCTGTACTAACTTTACTGTAAAGTTCTGGTACCCATTTTATGGCCCTCTTTCCAGACTGAAACACTTGGAGCTTATCTTCATTCTATCTTTCTCCGTCTTTGCAATTTTTATGCAACTTTTGGACTTCCCTTTCCCTCGCTTTTCTTTCAAGCTTGATAGCTTTGAGCATGCAAGCATGTTTCTCCACCTTGCCATATTTGCAGGTTTTACTCTTTCCGCAGAGATATCCCAGTCTACTGATATCCTTTCTGGCGTCAGTGGTATTCTTGCAGCCTTCGTTTTCGGCCAAGAACTTTTCCTTCTGCATTTTCACTCCACTGATCATGTAGGACTCGAAGGTCATTATCATTGGCTCTTGCAGCTCGTTGTGTTTGTCTCTCTTTTGGCAGCTTTAGCCGCAACTAGTTTTCCAAACAGTTTTCCTGCGGCTCTTGTCCTATCAATCTCAGTTGTATTTCAAGGATGTTGGTTTATGAACATGGGGTTTATGCTGTGGTTCCCTGATTTTGTTCCAGAGGGCTGCGTTATGCAGTTTGCTGAGGCCAGCATTGATGATATGCATGGAGCAGTCACTTGCGGATCCCTTGCCGCAGAATTAAGGGCTATGGCACTGGCGAATTTGCAATTCAGTTGGATACTTGCTGGAATTTTGCTGTTCACAGGGTGTGCGTGCCTGAAATTAGCTGGAAAATGCACCCCAAGAAACCAGTCAGCAGAGTATGAGCAACTTCATAGTAGAGGTGTCCCTGTAGCCATTGATGGCTTCAAGCAAGCTGATCCTTGAGATATTGCTGTGTATTAATCTGGGGATGTTTATGCCTGTCATGATTTGAATTACCATAGCTTTTAAACTTGTATGCTTTCTGGCAGCACACTCAAGAAGTATATATTCCAGTCCCTTAAGTATCAGGGTGCTTTCATATAAAAACCTCGTAAAGCCAAGTGAGATTGATATTGTGTGACTTCTAATAGCCGAGATTTAGACCAGCTGTTCTATGGTGTAATAAAGCTGATGCACCGGAATGGAAATAAGGCCCTACTTGACAAGTAATTTCTATCCTAATCCAAATTACCAAGTAATTTAAAGAAGATTAGCCACGAAATAAGAATAGAATAGAAAATAATAAAAACCAAGAAAATATTTTTTGACTATAAGATGAGTTTAACATTGGAAATAAATAATGACAGCACTCGCTACCTTTATTCTACTTTTATTTTACATATTTTATCATGGATATCACAGTGATCTCGTCGTGCTCGCTGCTTAGAATTCGTAGGCGACGGACGGTAACCTTGGCCTGAGGCTAACCTCCAATGGTGTTGCTTTGGGGGCTGTCAATCCAGGGCCTTCAGTCATATCGACTGGAGTATCCGAGACTGTCCTCAATTCAAACCCATGAAGTATCTGAGCAAGTGTCAGGTGCACAACCTGGACAGCGAATGTCACCGCAGGGCAAACTCTTCTTCCAGACCCGAATGGTGTAAATTCGAAGTCCTGGCCCCTTACATCCAAATTGGCATGCTCTTTAAGCAACCTCTCAGGCTGAAACTCAAATGGATTAGCCCAGATGTTAGGGTCACGATGCAACTTCCAGAGGTTAACCAGGAGGCGCGTGCCTGCCGGGATGTGGAATCCAGCTACAGTACAATCCTCCATGGCTTCCCTCGGTGCTGAGAGTGGTCCTGATGGTTGTAGTCTGAATGTTTCCTTGACAATGGCTTGCAAATATACGAGGTTTTTTATGTCTGTCTCGGCCACTTGGCGGTGCTTTCCAACATGGGTTTCAAGCTCATCCTGAGCTTTCTCAAGCTTACTTCTGTTGTTTAGTAGCAAAGCCAGTGCCCATGTAAGAGCTATCACTGCTGTGTCACTGCCACCCGATAGAAGGCTCTGCCAGAAAGATTACTTGGTACCGTGAAATAATGGACTAAAAAACTCATTTATCTACACACAGACGAAATTTATTCCTTGTATTTATTAGGATTTATATGATCATTAGAACTTACTTTGTCTGCTAAAGTGCATTTTTTTTTTATATATATAAATACTATTATGCTGAAATCGAACACAAACTGTGGATGTTTAGCCTAGCTGTATGCAGGACTGCAGTAAGTGAAAGAAAGAGCGAAGCAAGGGTCTCGAGTTAGAGACTTGACCTGAAAACTTAAATCAAATACAGATCATCATATACCCGAATTCCTTTCAGAAATATGAAAGAAGCATGTTTTTCCTCAGTTACACGAGTAGGTTTCTGCTGCAACAGAAAAGTAGAAAATTTTAATTGCAGAAGTATAGTAGATACTTACCAAGCAAGTAGCCTTAACGGTCGTGTCAGCTTCATCAGCAGAAATGTTACTATCATCCATGATAGAAAGCATTACATGGATGAAATCTTTCTCCTCCTCGTTGATGCTTCTGTTAAGCCTGATTCGTCGATGCTCAGTCACCCAGCTCCCAAGCACAAAATCTAACTCCCTCGCCATTCTTTTCATTTTACCTATAAATCCATTCACCAAATCCAGCCAACCAATCAATGGAACAGCATCTGAAACCAAATTTAACCCCACTAGATAGAGGAAATTTCGTATGGTCTCTTGACATCTCTTTGCCTCCTAGTTTCCTTTTGCATCGGCAATAAAATATCGCTTCCCAGAAATCATTCTAGCTATTATGTTCATTGCCATGTCCGATAATCTTTGCTTCATTTCCACAATAACTTCCCCTCCATTCTTTGACGATCTCTCATACAATTCTTTCATAAGCAAACTGGTTTCGGAGTCCCTGACATGCTTGAGCAACTCAAGCCTCTGACTGGAGAGGAGCTCAACCATGACTAGCTTCCTGATATCACGCCAATATCGCCCATATGGTGCAAAGCCGAACAAAGTTTGGTTATAGCCCATGATTTTTAATGCTAAGAATCTCGGACGGGTGGAAAAGACCCTATCATTTGTAGTGAAACATTCTTTCACAATTTCCCGATCGCTCACCACAATCGCTGGATTTATTCCTAGGCGGATAGAGAAGATCGGCCCATACTTATCTGCCATGCTCCCTAGTGTTTTATGCAGCAGCTGGTTTCTTCCTCCAAGAAGATGTAGGTGGCCAATAATAGGCCATGACCCTGCTACCTCTGGTGGCCTCTTGCCATTTTTCTTGTTTCCTTTGGCAAATTTTGTTGCCAAGAGAAAAGAAATTATTGCGAAAAGAAGGGCATATAAAGAGAATTCTCGGAGCTCAACTAAGGTGTTCATGGTTTAGATTGTAATGAAGGTTTTAGTACTTCGTTAATATTTTTTTCAGCTGCTACTGAAAGAAACTTCCGAATTTAGACAAAAGAGATATTGTTTTATGGATCACATCTTATTTTGGTCACCTATTTATAGCTCATTTATGCCAAGTGAATTAGTCGAGCTGCTGGTGGTTATCGATGGAGGCAATTTTCTTCTTGTTCGGCACATTCTGTCTTATTCAACCAGTCTTCCCTGTCAAAAAAACGAAACTTTCCATCACCAAGCTTGGCAAAAAAGTCCTTTTGGATGCACACCTAATTTTAAATTACTTTCATAAATAAACAACCTTTCTTGAAAGGAAATGAGCTCTCCATGCCTGGGATTTTCTTCATCAGAATACAGTCACAACTACTAATTATTCACGAAGAAACGAAAGGACACCAAACTATTAGGCTTCTTTCTGCACAAAACTCAATTTTTTTTTTCAGAATATGATAGGCTATTAGTGCACATGTGAGTTTCCTTATCTGGTCTGGCACATTCTATCTAATCCAACTTGTCTTCTCTGTCAAATAAAAAAAAAAAAACGAAACCTACCATCACCAAGCCTGGAAAAAAAAAATCCTTCTGGATGCACAGCAAATTTAACATTTCTTTCATAAACAAACAGCCTTTCTTAAAAAAGGAAATGAGCTCTCCATGCTTGGGATTTTCTTGATCATAATACACTGTCACGCTACTAGTTATTCAAGAATAAACGCAAGGACACCAAAACTATTAGGCTTCTGCCAGCACGAGCTCAATTTGTTTCCAGAATAAGAAAGAGATACTTTTCACTCCTTTTGTCACTGTAAGTGCTTAAAATTTTTTGGCTCTCCAACACACCAGATCTTCGACGCTTTTTCATGGTTTAGTTCGTACTGAAGTTTGGTAATTTGTCAATATGTTTCCCAGCTGATACTGATTGAAACTTTCGAATTTAAACAAACGAAATGATTTTTTTATGGATCACATCTTCTTCTATCTTATTCAACTAGTCTTCTCTGCCAAAAAAAAAGGAAAAGGGAAAATTACCATCAGCAAGTTTGGCGAAAAAATCCCCCTTTTGTTTTTTTTGACAGTATAGAGACACTTAAGAACATAGAAATACCAGCAATATAGAATGGTTATTATTGAAACTGCAGGATATATTCTTTTATTGAATCAATCGCTCTTTTATACAAGAATTCTAATAATTAATCTCAGAAAAATAATGATAATATCATAACAGAAAAAAAGTTGTTCAATGACAGCTTTATTTATTTTTGAACCCAACAAACCACAAAGCATTTAAATTATTGGCATCACCATCATCATTTTCGTTCTTGATTCCTTTGCCGGCCACAACACATCTGTTAACTCATCTGTTTGTTCTCAGCTGATCATGTGGGCATAGCGCTTATATTTCTTGCATAATATAAGCAAGCACTTGTGATTCATATGATTTTTTAATTTTTGAACCCAACAAACCACTAAGCATTTAAGTTATTGGCACCATCATTTTCATTCTTGATTAATCCTTTGCAGGCCCAACAATGCTTCATTATAAAATCACTTGTTATCGTGACACGACAGGAACTACAGTTGCTGTTAAGAAGAAGTTTTTATTAAATATTTTTTATAAAGTTTCATGTCGAAACTCAGTTTGCTGGTTTGGTTTAGACATCCAAGAAATATCCTTAATTAACAAAGATATTAAAGTACGAACAATATCCTTGATTAACCAAAGAACAACCAACCATGAAACTGGATACAGTAGCTAAACTTTCTCATTCAGACTCCTCCACAAATGCTTCGACTCGAAGAAGAACAAATCCCACGGCAACTCCAACAAGAACAAGCCCATTCATGATTGCTGCTATCCTAAATATCTCACCAACATCGCTGCAGGTTGAAGAGAGTGCACCCCCACTTCTGCCTTTACCTTTTGATGGAGCTCTCAATGAACTGACCACCTTTGCAAAAGACTGCTCGGTGCGTACTGGCAGGCCCAATGAACTCACACTGTTGTGAGCTTTTAGACCACCAAAAGAATTAAGTCCTGCTATGTAGCTTACTTTGATTTGCTTCCTCTTAGGACTGCTAACAGTGGCAGTAGCAAGTGTTGCTGGAGAAAACGTTGCTGAGGCAGTTGCCATTGACCCAAGAACCTGCAATATGTTTAATGAAAAACAGAAATACAATCACCCTTTGTCCACCAAAAACAGAACTTACGAGTTACTTCTAATTATTATATAATTTTATGAAATAAGTGTCGTACGCCTGACAGGAATATGTATATGTAGTTACCTTGTTTTTCGGTGGTGCTTGTAGAGTTAGAAATGGCACAGATATGATTGGAAAGGAAGGAAATGGAAACTTAACTTTGTATGGAAAAGAATGAGAGAGGATGGATAAGGTAGGGACTAGGTAGGGGATGGATGGTGGACAAGCAGAGGATGGATGGTGGACAAGCAGATTGGATGTACAGGGACTAGACAGCTAAATTTCAAGGAAAATAAAATTGAGACTCCACTCCAGGCCCTGGTAGGGAAGATTGACCACAAATCTGAATAGTTTCACAGTCCAAGCACCATGGTATCCAATTCAATTAAATAAACCGAAAGAATCCAGACTCCGGCCCATTTGAAAGTAGACCAAAAAGGAGACCCACCAACCCCCGAAAGAGACTTTCTTCAGCTACTCAAATAGCCTTCAGGCTGAAACATCAACGATTGCCAAATTCTGATTAGTCCCAGAAAATAAATCAACGAGCTTTGCACCTTCTATAAAAGCTCTCAATGCGCGCAACCTGATCAACTCAAATACACAAACATTTCCTCCCACCAAATTGCTGTCCCCCATCCCTTTATTGAATTCTACCCTCGCTTTTCTCCATTTTGTTTGATAAAGCCACTCCTTTCCGTCACAAATCTGAAGTTTGAAGCATTCAGAATCTTCTTGCGGATACCTGTTAGAGAATTTACTGCATAAATCAACAAGAACTGCAATAATTACAACTTAACAAACACTTTCAAGACTGCGTTTCTGTAAAGGCTCACCAAAAGAATACCGTGCATGCTTATTATTATAAGAGCTGTGAGTACACGTTGAAAATAATAAAATTATCTACTACATTTTCGTAAAGGCTCACCAGAAGATCATGCTTACTATGTTCCTGCAAGATGGTCGTTAATGAAGGGTTTTTTGGGTCGACGCACTGCATTCGTAGTTCCATGGGTCGCCTTTGCTAATGGTGCAGTAATTCTTAAAACTAGTGGTGTTTACACGAAGAACTCATGAACTTAAAGCCAGTACGCGATTCCGTTTCTTCCAGATCTGCACAAAATGGACATGAGTATTAATATATTCGCATCATCGTCCATATACAATATGAATTCATGAAAATAAAATTATATCAAATGCAGGTTTTGATATTCCCACCCACTCATCAAGAAGTGGATCAGGTCATCTCGAGAGCCATGCGAAAAACCATATCACGTAGATTTTCTTCGGTTGGATCAAAGGAGAGGCGTAAACAAGTATTGTGACGTGTCAAGCCTTACCTAAGGGAAATCAAATCCCAGATTTATTCCTGCAAACCTATATAGGCATGATTATATGAAGATTGGTGTTTACACAAGCGATGCATTCACAGTCAACCTTTACATGCACGTGCTCCTGATCCTGATGAAATTCCTTTCTTTAATGGGAGTCTTTTAAATATTTATTATATGGTTATCAAAAATTGAAAGCTTAAATTCAAATAAAGAGAAATCAATGTTATCACAAGGCAGGTATTGTGAGGTGCAAATTTACTTGTGATTGAAGATTGGTGGCAAGATGTTCTTGAAAATAGATTTCATGACGTTAGGGCAAGTCCAACGGGGGACTACTCAGGGGAGACAAAGCTAAATTTTTCAAAATTTAGCTATTTTTGTTAAATTTGTGTCTCCAACTGGGAGAGCTAAATGAAGAGTCAAAATGGCTCCTGCATATTCCAGAGGCATTCCTACAGGTCTGAGATGCAGAGGCAGAATTGAAAACCAACCGTTGTAAAATATTACCGTTGTCATTGTCCACAATAAAACACACAGCAACACAATGAATTCAAGAATTGAAAAAACACAATATATTTTCCATCCAGTTTTCCAGCCAATCCGAACAAGATTTATCAACAAAATATACCTTCATCAAAATCAAACGAGCAGACTTCATCTTCATCTTCGGTTCTTGTCAAACCCTCTGCCCACTGCATCTTCGGTTTGTTTTCTAAATTTTTTTTTTTGTGCAAGTAGAAATCTTTGATTTCTTTTTCAGCGATGTATTTTTTTGCAAAAAATCAAAACTGATATAAAGCCTGAGGGAGAGGGGAGGGAGCAGGGAGCAGAGAGCAAAGTGAGGTGGGGATGGAGCCGAAGGAGATGGGGGAAGGGAGCAGAGAACAGAGGGAGAGGAGAGAGAGTAAAGTGAGAGGGAGCCGAGGGAGAGGGGGGGAAAGAGCAGAGTGAGGAGCGCCATTAGAGAGGGAGAAGGGGAGAGGGAGCAAAAAGGGAATCGCCATGGGAGAAGAGGCGAGCTCGTAGAGTGAGAGGGACGGAGGCGAGAGCTGATGAGATGAAATGGGAGTGTGGTCCAAATTGAAGTAGGGTTTCGGGGTGGGGGTATTAATGTTTAGGAAAAATAAGTAATTAATAATAATATTTAGTAAAAATAATAATTAGTAATATTGAAAAATGGGTGAATATTAATAATATTTAGTAAAAATAATAATTATGCAAAATTTATAAATTATAATTTTTTTGATCAATTAGTTTAATTACAAGTTTTAAATTTATTGTTAGATATAAGAACTGTGTAAATTTTATGTATTGAACTGTTGTAGAGGTAATTAATAATAATATTTAGAGAAAAAAAGGGTGAATATTAATAATATTTAGTAAAAATAATAATTATGCGAATTTGATAAATTAAGAATTTTTTGATCAATTAGCTTAATTACATGTTTTAAATTTACAGTTAGATTTAAATACTGCGTAAATTTAGTTTTTAGAATTGTTGTAGAAGTAATTAATAATAATATTTAGGGAAAAAAAGGGTAATTAATAGTAATATTTAGTAAAAAAATAATTATACGAAATTGAAAAATTATGAATTTTTTTGATCAATTAGCTTAATTAACACAATGTATTTTTTATGCAGATAGACTTAAATTTGCCAAATTCATTCACTGACTTTCTTATAAGTGAGTCTGAACATATTGTTTTTCAACAAAATGATCATAATGTTCATACAACTAAAAAATCACAAAGAAGTAAAAACTTCTCGTCATAAGAAGATTGTTTACTTATATCTGCGTGGTTAAATACTAGCAAAGATCTAATCACAGGAGTTGATCAACAAACAAGATAATTTTGGGCTCGAGTGCATGCATACTTTGTCGAGAATTGAGGAAACTTGAATAATCGTTCTCAAATAAACATCTCAAATATATGGCAAGAAATAAATAGAGAAGTTGGAAAATTTATTGTTTTTGTTACCCAAATTGAAAACCGTCAACAAAGTGGAACGACTGAAGAATCAAGGGTAATTTTTTTAACATTTACATATAAATAATTTATTTAACATGTTTATTTTATAACATAGCTTCATGTATTCAATTTTATTTTCTAGATTAATGATGCTCGATAAATATATGTTTCAGCCATTGGCAAACGATTTCATCTGGAACATTGTTGGGTTATTTAAAAAAAAAAAAACCAAATGACAATTTGAACGTGCAAGTTTTCATCAGAAGTTAAACAAGAAATAAAAAAATCATGGAAATGCAAGTCCAGCTTCTTCAAATCCATCAACCGCTGATTCTGTTAGTTTAGGAGAAAACAGTGACGTATTTGTTTACCAAAATAGACCAATTGGTAAGAAAACTGCAAATGAACGACTTAAACACAGACAAGAAAAAGATAAAGTTGGGGAAACAAGTGTAACAAATGTCTTACAACAATTGAAAGATAGCTTTGTTGAAATTGAGCTAAAAAAAAACTAGAGAGAAAAATTCTGTTAGAGCAACAAGCTTTACTGATTAAACAAAAGCAAGAGAAACAAGAAATGGAGATTATGAAGATGGATACTTCTACAATGGATTCAATTTCTGCAACGTATTTTGAAAATAAAAAGTTGAAAATTATGGCAAAAAAAAATACTAATTTGTAATTAATTTGATTGAATTATCTGTAATGGAATGTATATTAATTAATTATGTAAGAACTTATTGGTTATTTGTTAATGTGTTAAATTTATTTTTAACTTTTTCTAACACTTAAAATTTCAAATTTCAAATATTCTGGATCTTTTAATTATAATTAAAATTATTTTTTAAAAATTTAAATTTAAATATAAATAATAATTTTATTGTTGGTGAGTTTCTCAAAAGCAATTATTTAATTACATAACTTACTCATATTAATTGTATAATTAAACTACATACAAAATAATTTTATTATATTTAAAATAATATAAAAAAAATAGCTCTCCAAAATGGTTTTTACCATTGGAGTACACATTAACAAAAAAGTCATATATACACTATTCAAAGAGCCATTTTACATATTTAGCTCTCCAAAATGACTCTTTGAATAGTGTGTAAATGACTTTTGAGTTGATATACAGTCCAACGGTAAGAGCCATTTTGTAGAGTTATTTTTTTATCTTATTTTAAATAAAATTCAATTATTTTGTATATAGTTTAATTATGCAATTAATAAGAGTAAGTTATACAATTAAATAATTGTTTTTAATAAATCCTCCAACAATATAATTATTAAGAATAACCATCTTTATTTTATTTCGTCAAAGTTCATCGTGAATCATTTTAATTTTTATGATGCTTTTAATCAATGCTACTTATTATCGTTGAGTGTTAGAAGAACTTTAAAAAATAAATTGAATTGAAATCAATTTTATAATACAATAAAATATATTTAAAGCTAATTAAAAATAATTGTTTTTTTTACAATTAATTTATGTAATTTATATAATTAAATAACTATTTTTAAAAAACTCACATTATAATTATTAATTTTAATTATATTTAAATAAACAAATCAGATTTTTTATTTATAATTTATACTCATGGTTGCAGAAGAACCCTCCTCTCTCTCATGTGAAATAATAATAAAACAAACTTTATAATTTATGCCTTCTCATTTGAAGACAGCTACAAATAGCTCTAAAGAAAAAAACAGTTATTTTAGTTTTTAAAATAGTTGCTCCATTAAAACAATAAAAAATGGTCAAGTAGAAAGGTAAATTTTTGCTTTTATCTCTTTAAATATTCCAACATAATAAACTACGGAAAAAAAAAGTTAATTTTGAAGTTTATATAAAATGATTACAAAGAGATTCTATAAGTAGCATATAATAATAATTATTATTTCTATCTCTCTGTTCATGAAGATTCACTACCGTTAATATTTATGGCGGTGCTACTCCCTTTGATTCAATTATAATCACAAGGGACAAGTGAGATAAAGTCTAACTAATGGTGAGACCTGATGCAAACAATTTTCTCATCTACTTTTGCTAAAAAAAAAAATATATTCTTCAACAACATTATTTATTTATTATTGGATTATATATTAATCTCATGAATTTAGTTTTTTTTATCTCAATGTTTAACATAAGATTTGTTAAAAAAATAAAACTCTGTAATTTTTTTTATTTTCTTTTTATATATTTATCAAGATTTTATGATCCAATTTAAAGTTTTAACATGTTAATCTAGATTAACTAGTATTTTTTTTAATTTAATTTTTAAATATTAAAAACAACACATGCAGATTTGCAAGCATACACACTTGAAGCATATGACCTTCCATCACTGTTTCTCTACAATTTATCGATAAAGCATTTCGTCATTGAAATGAAAATTCGGAAGTCCTGTTTTTTCTGGTCAACAATAAGACTTTTATCGAAAGACTACATGAAATAATCAATTCTTGTTGCTTTGAAGGAGTTCTGGTGAAGAGTTATTAGACACCGTGATAGGCTCTGTAAACTAACGTCTTAGGTTCTGTTAATCAAAACAACGTTTGATCCGCTAAAAATGTTAACTTTTCGCTACGTTGTATAACGTTTTATTTTCTAGAATTTTTTTTGGTCCGGGAAATAAACTAGTAAGTTTTGAGCTGGCTTTTCTAGAATTGTGATGGGTTCAAGAGATTGTGCCTTTGCTATTTGTATAAAGGAGAGACCATAATAAACATGAAAGCAAAAAAAGATGCACTAAAACAAGAATCAAGTTGCAGTTTTTGGTCTTCTAAGGTACTAAAGAAGGACGATCTTGAAGAAATGCCACAATGGTGTCTCCACCACAGCACGTGACCGCAGGTTATATGTCCGACCCGACCCCATTTTCCTCCGGCGAGCCATTGATTTCTAGCTTTTAAGATAATTCAACAGTGTTAATATGGATGATTCTTTTCAGGATTCTTTGCTCTATGCATGGCTCGAGCTCCTCAAGTGAATAAATAGAATACTCTGCTTATGTGGACAATACAGGTGGCACCATCCAGTCCAAGGTCTTGCCAGAAGAAACCCCCGGAATACGTGGGATGGAAACGAGATAACCTGGAAAAAGGGATTATCAGACCTGAACATGTGAGCTGCACGAGTTATCCTTGCCTACTCTTACGGTGTTGCAGCTCTCCACCTCCTTGTCTGAGTTTCAGAAGTGATTTTCGCACGGGCCGACTTTAGTTTCACCTTCTGGTTGACTAGGGACTCGTGTTTATCAACATCTTAAACAAACTAGTAATGTAAAAGGGAGTTAAGAACATATCATAAAGAGGAAATGCAAGTTACAACGATTACGAGTTTCAATCATCCGTTTGCTTGGACTGGTCTTTTCTGCTATGCCTGAGATAAAGGAACTAACTCCATCCTCAGTAATTGCATGCTCCCTCTCATCAAATTGTGAGAAGATAGATATTTTTCTCTCAAATTGTATGCATCCGTCCTTGAATGGGGCTTTTCTAGACTAGCAGTGTTCAAATTGTAGATTGAACCCAGTTGGAATGGACATGTTTATTAAAATTCTCGCTTGTTATCGAGGAAAGGGATTAGGACATGGGGGCCTGATGGAACCCAAGATTTTTCAGACCATCATCTTTCTCGTGGGGTAATAGACCAGGATATTCATGATTGGATTCTTGCACCTACTGAGAGTATTGACATGGATTCTTTATCTCTGAAACCGTCAAATCAAACATATTGAAGTTTGATTCCCCTTCATACATGAAGACCAGGAAATACCCAACACCGATGGAATAGCTTTCCACAGATTCATGCCAACCCTAGTGAAACCAGAAGTTGTTTACTTTTTGCAGCTCCACTAGACAGATACGCCACAGGGGACAGTGAATGTTGCAGTAGAAGAAAGTTCATCTCCATATTTGTTGACAAAACGTTACTGGTATCTTCTGTTGGCGTAAGCAATTAAGTCACATTTCGATACAAAGACACCATCTTTCAAGACAGCCAAGGCACTTTCTTTCAAGTCAAATAAAACATCGAATCTTCATGTGCACTAAACAAGAGCAAAGCACATAAAATACTTCAAAAGGGAAAAACAAACAAGAAATTAAGGCTAAGGAAAACCAAAGAAAAACGAGAAATAACTCAATGAAGGCCAGATACAGAGGAATTATGCAAACGATGATCAGCCACTCAAACTATAGTCAAAACAATCTGAAAACAGTACAGACATAAGCAGTAAGCATTTCCAACTCTTTCTTCAACCTTCCCAATACCAGTAGTCGACAAACTCGAAAAGTTTCGACTCCCATAAGGGCTGCAAATCATCAAGCAAAATTTGTAAATAGAAAAAAAAAATGATAGAAAAAGCCATTAGCAAAGTTGGACTCTAACTGAAAAACTATTACTCCTGCAATTTTCTAAATTTTGAGAAACTTGACCACTTCTTGTACATTAATCTTGTCTGAGCTAAGGAGAAGCTTCACCTCCCTTAACAGTAGCTAGAATAGTAATAGAACAACTTTCCTTTTCCTTTCTCTGTGACCAAACAATCATAGAGCAAGAAAGAAAAACTACATAAGTTTTAAGCACAAGTGTACCAGCCTTTTGTCTTGGAGAATGGAAGCAACCATTAACTTGCAAAACATGCAATATCTTCTTGGCGGATATTAGAGCCGTCTGGCCCTACTGCGGCTTGTGACATTTTTTTCAGTTAGCTGTCTGATGATCATGACCAAACCATAAGTATTGCAACTACAGGAGAATTAGTGCATCTCTATGCAATGCGCTAAGAAATACGACTTTTGGTGGCAAGTGCATTATGAACCACACACATGGGGCCTTATTTCTAAAATCTGAAACGGATGATTGAGATCAACGGCTAATGATTACACCAGACCTCTTGATTTGGATCGTTTTGTTAGTCCCTCGTTAATATTGATGAATCAAAATTGTTGTAAATCTACAGTGCAATGTTAAGAATGTCAGTATATAATTAACTTGAGAAAGCGAAGGTAATACTCCTGTGTTCGTGAGGTTTTAACCACTGGTTCACTAGGACTTCACCACCTTTTAGCATTTCATTGACCCCCTCACCTATTTGCCTTTCTTTAAAGTCGGCCTCGTTCTGTATCTCAGTAATTACTTGGAGCTTCAATACTACTAATTCTATCATCAACTCTTTACGAAACCATCATATCTCTCAAGAAAATTATTTATTAAAACAATGAATTCCATGAATGAATCCTACAAAATTAAGGGCGGAGATGTTTCCATTGTTGAATTCGGAGAGAATCTTTTGTAAATTATCTTTAGGTTAGAATTATCGGTAACTATCATTGGAGCTTAAACGGGCACTTATGCAACCATTTTCTTTCTTACCGTGTCCTAGAAACTGGAAAGAGATTTGTAAGTGAATTGGCTAAGGAAGTTTTACACATCGCTAACCTAAGAAACGGAAGAACAAAATGTCTGTGAGCAATTCTTCGATCGTAACAGAGGACTAGTAGGTTCAAAAATGAACTTGCAAGGCTTTGTTGGTTCATGTGATGTGGTATTTTACTCCAACCATATATATGTTAAAAGTATTTGATTAATTAATATAAATTTTGACATGAAGCAATATCTTCAAATCTTAATTAAAAAAATGATAATTTAAAGTTTTTTAAATAAATATTGGTAAAAAATATATAATTTATATATTTTTTAAAAATTATTTAAACAATTGTCGAACTACATGTGTCTTTCAAATTGTGATGCAAGATGTTTTTTAAATTAATTTCAGTTGAAAATACATCAAAATAAATATAATTTTTTAATTTTTAATTTTGGCAGAACAAAATAATCCAAAACTATAAAAACTTCTAAAAAAAACTAAAATACAAAAACACTCTTAAAGACACCCTAACTGTCCTGTGTCAAAGCATGGCCCGAATGATGACGCTGATCACAGGTTTGTATTCAACATGGTAACAAGCTGGCGGCATCCCTGTAACATTCGTGTGCAAATTTGGCTCCCGTGAATAGATACATCACAGGTATTTCACACAAAACAAGAAGCATATTGATGTTGGGCGGATAGCTCATAAATATCAACATGGTTCACCAGACGAATTTGACACCTAATTAACATTTCAATGGATGATTTTCTGCCATAGTTTACACCATGGGAGGATGAGCTGAAAACTTCGAGTTAACTTTCAGGTCATATTATGCCCCATGGACGACTCCAACCACTCATCTGCCACGCAATGAAAATGCAAACCCCCAACAAACAAGCAACCAGCAGATGAATACAGGGCAGTGATTGATACTGCAAACCGAAATGACAATAAATTAGGCCTAAGATCTGTTGTTCTGGTCCATTGATGCCAACAGCATTGGACAATATATTTACAGGCCTAGTAAAGGCACAGAATTTTCTGTTCAAGCATCTAAACAGTTGAAAGTTCTACAAATTTGCTTTGACATCAAGCATACCGCAAACCACAGCTACACATCGCCCAAAAGAAAAGGATTTACTAAATAAAGTTTACCAATCCATAAATGAACAACCATCATGTCTATCTAACATCATGCAGATGACATCTTATTGTTAAGGATGATTCATAAGTCCACCATCTTCAAGAACACGGAATAATGTAACTTTCAGCACCACATCCCTGGATTTCAGCATTTCGAAGATACATACATCACCTTCCCCCAAGTTATTCTCCAACGTGAATTCATACCATCCCTGACTAAATTTAGCTCTGCCTCCTCTGTAGAGGCATCGAACAGGCCACTGTTTTCCATCAGGTAACTGAAGTATAATGAACCCTGAAACTCCATTTAGATTCTTCTCGGCAAAGCCAGATGGCAAATACTGCATGAAGAAAAGGAATTGCTTCTTTATGCAAAGCAAAGTACATTGTGAATTGCAAAATTAGCATGGCAGATCATGTTAATAACTCACCATAATGCAACCCCTGTATAAGTACGATGGTCGAAGGACAACCCTACAGTAAGGATTCTCAGGTGCATATGCTTTAGCTGCATTCATTGCTCTTTCTCGTTCTTCAGCAGTGACAGTTCTCTTTCTTGCAGAAGCACTTTCATAAAATCTAAAGCGCATTTCACTATCATCATCATGTGGAGACGACAGGTGCTGCTCATCTGCAGTTTCATCGAGTTGCTAACAAAATGAGATTGTTCAATCCTAAAAGCATAGTAAGAAGACGACAAAATCCAAGTTAAAAAAACTCACTAGGATCAGCTTTCAGCCTTTTCCTTCCACGTTTTTTAGGTTTTGGGGTTTCTCTATCTGGACTATAGAGTTTCACTTCATCTTGGGAATTATAGAGCTCGTTGTAATGTGAGCCTACATTCTGCGCAGATTCATTAGCAACTTGTGAGATGTTAGTACCCTTTGTCAACCGCATAGTCTCTTCAGCACTCCAATTTATGCAATTATTAAGTTTTGATCCACTGAACAAATTCTGCAGAGAAGGAGGATTGTAATTTTTGTTAACTATCAGTTGTTGAGGGGGGATGCCTGAGTTATCAGCATTGTCATCATTGTCCAATTCTTCAAACGCAAGATATCTTTTCCCACCAAGAGAGTTGGAGTGGTAGTTTATCTCAGAAGCAGGCAAATTGAATATATGAACATTGAAAATTGCATTCCCTTCATATCTAAAGATCAAAAAGTATCCAACATGGATAGAGAAACGTTCAACAAATTGCTGCCAACCATCATGAAACCATAATTTGTCATCAACTTTTATTAATCCTATGCGTGACACATGACCACCAGGAACAATGAGCCTCACAAAACTCAATATGTCATGTCCAAATTTCTTGACAAAATTATCAGGGATCCTCTGCAGAAAACCAAACCAAGTTAGGCTCCATTTTTCCTACAAGGAGACTCAAATATTTTGTTCTCATAATTTAGTGTTGCAGATGATGATGATGTGGATAAGCTCAACTCAATAAAAGATTAGCATAAAAAGTCAATGCATAAAGTTGGAACTTCCCGATTCCTTATAGTATACACCATCTCTATGACAAAATACAAAAAAAAAAAAGAAAAATAGTCTCCAGGGTAAGCAAGCTCAATATCTTGGAACACACAAACATGAAGTTTGTTCTGTGAGCAAACAGTGAGGAAGATTACCAAGAGAGCATATATCTCCAAATACCCAAAAATGATGATGTTAAATGATAACTACTTTCATAAGCCATGCAAAAACACAAAGCAAAGTATCAACTGCAGACTAAAGTTGATTCTTGTGAACTAGTTGTTTTTGTTTTAATTGAACATGATTGTTTTTCTCAATGCCACCACTTGTTTCCAAATCCAAATGATCATATGTATCAGGTATGGAAAGATATACCATTGATAAAATCTAATACACGATATACAACAGAACTTACAAGCTCAATGTCTAAATATCAAGAAAATAGTAGAAATGAAGTCTAGAAGTTTAGTCTTTTCTTGAGGACATAATTAGAAAGTTTTTCAAATCTCTTGAACAATTAAATGCAAAGCAGATTCATCAAAGAAAATTCCATGCACATTTTTTCCAATCATACTAAGCAATGTGCGAATAGTGTGACAATCCAGTACATTTAAACAGATTCTGAAGTCGAATATTATCATGCTTTCTTTAATTTCCAAGAAATCTTGTGAAGATAAACTAGAACTTCTATGTTGTGGTGCAGTGGAATGTTATGTGATGAAAGGAGAAACTGTTACTTGTTTTATTCTTCATCCCTGGCATTGCATTATCGTCACATATCCGTAGCGGTATGCTAGAACTTCGTTTTGTTTTTGGTTTTCTTTAATAGCTGTATCATCCTAAGCTTTTGTTGTAACAATTGTCAACGAACCACAAACTAACCTAAGCAAAATTCTATAAGCTGAACAGGAAAGGATTTCTTTACACAAAATCTAAGCAAGCATTTCTTTTCTCTGGCATAATTTCAATTCTTATTTTCCACTGAAATCTCAGTTCTTTGTTTTCTCTCTTCTTTTTTTCAATTGATATTTTCCACGTAAAATCTTTTTCTGTACATAAAACAGAGAAGGAGGAAAATTGAAATTTTAGACGTTATCATGTTTTCAGTTCTCAACTCTACTAGACTACCTCAAAAAGGAGAGAAAAAAAAGGAAAGGAAGAAAAGGAAGCTGAGTTATTAACTGAGCTAAAAAAAAAAAAAAATTTAAAAGCAAGAGGGTGAAAACCCAAATTCCAGTTGGCCATCCTTCACTTAGTCCACTCCTAATAAAAGGAAAGTTAGAATTCTTGTCAAAACCAAGAAGAAAAAAACATGAAGGAAATAAAATCTAAATAACTTTGACAAACCCCTTTCTCTCAGGTATCATTCTACCCAATCTCATCCACTAAAAGAAGGTTTGGGTTCATATCATTTCACAAGAAATCTCACAAAGTCTCAAACTTTATGAAAACCAGGAAAAAAAACACTACACAAGAAGCATGGGATAAGAAAAATCTAAACAACTATGACAGGCCCTTTGACTTAAAATCACTCCATCTAATCTCATCCACTACAACAAGTTTTGGATTGTCATCAATTTAGATCATAAAGTTTCGAACTTTATCAAAAACCCGCACGCAAAACAATCAATAGACGCAGAAATGCAAGCACATAAAAAGTACCCAGATGGAGAGATAAGGAAAGATTTTTATGTACCAGTCTCTTTTCTCTGATGGTGCTAGAGAGAATTAGCTTCTGAAAATAAGGTCTAGGCATTTCTTTTTAGATTTTTAAGTATTGGAAGACAGATGAAGTGAGGAGCGAGTAAATTTAGATCATAGTACACAAATTGAAAGATTTGCTTGTTTTATTTCAGATCTGCTGCTTTTCTGCGCAATATTAAAGGAGGTTTGGTATAAAATGTTTTTTATTTAAAAGTATATGAAAATATTTTTTTTTATTTTAAAGTTTATTTTAAAAAACAAAAACAGCACCTGCTATTCAAACACTGTTTTCTAAAATCAAAATTAAAAAATTGGAAAAATTAAAATAAAATATTTTTAAAATGTTTTTGCTCGACAATACATTTTTATTTTTATTTTTATAAGAATATATTAAAATTATTTAAAAACATAATTTTTTGAAAAGCACGATTTTTTATCGAACACATGAACGATTTATATGTATTCTCGGTCACTCACTGTCTTGAATGGTGTGACTCGGAGAGCCTGACGCACAAGTTAATTCTTTCCCAGTTGTATTTTTCCTTTTTTGGGCCATATGGGACAATCATTGAAGTGTAGAGATTCTCTACTTTGTACTTTCCTGTACTTGCTTAATCTCCACCGTCTGATTTCATTGAGAAATCTGTTGATCCTTGAAGATGTTAAGAATACCTAGCTGTGACGAATGACAGAATGCTTGTGCCCATATTTGCATTTGCAAAACTTTCATTATCTAACATTTTTTTCTTCAATTCAATAAAAATATCTACGGTTATTCGTAATTAGAGTTTCGTCTAATGATGTTATTTTTTTGGATTATAGTTGATTTTATTTTTAAAAATATTTTTGATATCAAAATATAAAAATAATATAATAACATTAAAAAATAATTTAAAATAAAAATTTTATTTTTTAAAATACAGTACCTAACAATTTCTTAATTTCTTGTCTTAAATTATTTGTCGTTGCTATACTATAGTGATTATTTTATTTTTCTCATTGAGAAATATATTTAGTATTTTTACAATGAGCATTAGTCATTGCTAATTTACTTGAAAATATTTTTTTGTCAATTTAATGTTTTAATAAATAGTAAAAATACCAAAATACCCCAAACACAACAATGGCTTGTTTCTTTCTTGCTGTGTGAGCGCATATATACTGTGAAATACCTAAGTGTAACTTAAGATATAATGTAAATAATATAAGCTAATAAAAGCATGTCATTGGCTACCTCGAGGAATCTTTACAAAAAAGTTTAAAAAATTAATTAATTACTGCATAAAAAATCAACAGCGGGGAAAAGGAGTCGTTTTCAATTTCATATCGGCGAGAAACAGGTAACTGACTCAGCTTGGATTTGTAGTTGACTCAGTGTGGAATCAACCACATAGGAAACTCCTTTATCTCAAGACTAGGTTTCTGTACACGTGTCAGTCAAGGGTGTGTAGGGGACATCATTAAGTACATGACCTTTTTGGCCGTAGAGTTCAGCTCCGTTCCTGTGCGTACGGTGTTGGAGAATAGCTTGACTTGCATTAGTTAACCTCGAATATAAAGATATTGTGTGTCTGATAATCAGTTTTTTAATTATTATAATTCCAATTCTCAATTCTGTTTTCCAACATTATTATAAGATGCCAATAATTTCCTTTTGTTTTTCTCTTGTTTTTTCAAAGAAAATTTATGAAATGCTTTTTTAATTAGCTGGCACTTCACCAATATTAATTATTATTTTTTATAAAAAATTTTAAAAATGTATTTTTTATATGGATTTAATATATAAAGATACCCAGTGTTTGATTTCATTCCTTGTGGCTTGTCCCGTGTTTAGAGCTTTAACAAATAGTTTTTTATTTGAACTAATTTTGACCACTCATGAACAATTTTAGCATTCCTAGTAATTGAATCCAAGATCTTCTAGCAATACCAAGAAATCAATATCACTTGAGTTAGAAACATGTTGATGCAGTTTTAAATTTGATTTCCAACTGTATTAATTGCAAATAATTTTGTTATACAAAACATTAAAATATTTGAGATGGTAAATATTGTTTATATAATCGGTGAACAATTGCATTTTATGTTCATTTAATTTTTATTTTTTTTAATCGAGTCCTTTTGGTTTTTATTTGACAAAATTATATTATTTTTTTCATTATCATGTTTTTCATTAGTTTTTGCACTTTTTATTTAACAATTATATGATCTGATTTTCTGCACATAACTATTTCAGTTTCACTTGCTGGAATTGTAGCATAAATGAAATGCTAGTTCATTGGATCCAATTCAGATTCATTGTTAAGATTTTCAGGGCATTTCAAAGTGAATAATCATCATTCATTTCCATTAGCTCATAGTAGACCAATCCCTGGTAGAAGATATACTTGCACGGGATGAGATGCTAATATGCAGTACAGCACCACCATTGCAAATGTTCAAACAAAAGGTTACAGATATTGCCAAAGCTGTCAAGAAAAGCTAGAACGTTCCTGAAAATGTATGCATGTCGCTTCCTTCGTATACAAAGCCATAGGAACTTTCATCTTCAAAAGGAGAAGTCTCATTCTGCTAGGCCATCCAGTAGCAACCACTCTGGGACAAAAACTAATTCCACTTATATTTTGAGACATTCTATATCTTTGAATCGCCAACTTCCAGCGCCACAAGGGTTTCATTCTTTTCCTTCAACTTGTTATCATTATTGATAGTGTTGTAACCATCAGCATCCTCATATTCATCACTGCTACCATCAGAGCGGTGCACTTGCTTTTCCTCTTCTTTCACCTCTTCTTCATAGCCATCAGGATGAGGACATGGACATTCATTAAGAATGGGGACTTCAATCATGTTTGAATGGAAGTGCTCATCTGCATTTACAGATTCGTTGCAGGTGACAGGTTGTGATCCTTCATCGGCTGAGGACAGTTCTCCCTCTTCAGAGACCAAACTTTCAGCCCCAGAGTCTATCGAGTGTGTTGGAGCTCGACGTGTTTGAATGAGATAGTGTGCAACTGATTTAAAGCCAAGCCTTATAACCTGAAAGCAAATCAAAGTAAACCACTGCCTCTTGTATAGACCTCATAGTTTTTCTTTTGGCAAAGCACAGAGGTAATATCATTGCAGAAGGTTATTGACGTGACCATAAACAAATATCAATGCCAAGCACATGAAACTGTGCACCTGTCTGAGATGGCATTACTTTTTGCAATTATAAAACTAGGAAACTGAAATTGCTGAAAAAGGCAACATGCACCCTAAAAAACAACCCTACACAGATCAGGGTTGTGCAGGAACAGTAGCTAAATAACAAGAGTGACTTCTACGGACACAAGATTAATGGCATTAACCTTTCGATAGAGATTCCCAGTGGGTGCCCATCCTTTTGCATGCCGGCAAAGACTACAGTTACAAATTCCTCGACAAACAGGGCAAATCCAATTTGGATTTTGGTTGACTTCAATCACATTCTCTCCATATCTGTAAAACATGAGAAAAAGAAAATTGAATGATCATCCATGTGCCCCATTCAGGTATTCATATTCATGATATAGAAACACGTTAATAATCGAGTGGATTACATGCTACACAACTTGGAAATGGATGGAAATAAAACGAAACTTGAGAACCTTAATCCATGCTAAATCATTTCAACGCCAATATTGGCGTACACCACAGTATTTTTCTCATACTTTCTTTATTTCTTTGAAGAATTAAATGGGATTTTCAAATATGGTGTTGAGGATATAGTGTCTTGTTTTTTGAGGAAGTGTGAATATGATCAGTGCAAACTCAAGAATATCAATAAATACCTCATGAATAAGCAATCTCCACAAAACTGTCCCTGAACCAAGTTGCATTTGCAGCAATGGGAATGGAGACCAAGAGTTTTCTGCCTGCAAGAAAGTAAATCATCTCTAAGCAAAATGATGGCATTGCTTTAGTGAACTGAGAGCTTCAATTTGTTGAACGTCCTCGAGTGCTAACAATTGAATTTCTATTGCATGTAAAGTGGATAAAATTGACAAATTTTATATTCACAATAATGTAAGCAAATTGTGTACAGTGAATTTTAGAGCAGTTATCGTATGCCATTCTTTTCTTGGAATATTGATGAGTTGTGAAAAGCTGGGATTCAAACCCTACACCTGTCCTCTCTTGCTTTAAAAGCATAGCAGTGAGCTACAAGCCCATTGGTTTTCCAAGCCACATACACAATTTTTTCATCATTTGCTTCGAGCAACGGTATAGACAAATGGATGAAAGTAAAATGAGAACAACATGACGAAAGCATTGAGATTAGACCAAGACCCTGCAGAATGCACGATTGAAAAAAGGAAAGAACCAATCACCTGCATTGATGGCAAGTTTCACCCATCTCTGGATCATAGACACGCCTCCCGTCCTTGCCACATCCATCCACATTCAGAGTCCAAGTAGTCTTATAGTCACCCAAAAGCTTCTCATCTTCTTCTGTGTATATTTCAGGCTGTGAACCTTCTCGTAATTGAATCTCTACATCCATAGAGATCTTCTTTCTTGTAGGCCGTATCTCCATGTAATTAATTGGAGTCATGATTTTCAACCTTAAAAAGACACCATACAAGATAAAAGCACATTCACAAGCACAAGGTTAGAACAGGGAGGAAACAATCGAAGCCCAAATACCCAAGATACAACATATGGTTAGACACTAAAAGTTCTCATTTGCCTGCCCAATTGAGTTATTTCTTTCCTGACAAAAGAAAAACAACAAAATAATATAATATTTTGGCTAAACTGTCTTAAATCACAAGTTTTTGAGACCCGTTTGTTGGTTCCTCTCTCTCGTTTTCTTTTCTAAGAAGGTTGAGGTTTCCCCTATAATTTGCAGCAGTAACCTTATTTTGCCTCACAACAGAAATACATTTGAGCAAACAAGAGTACAGGACATTCAGAATTCCTTTTTCTGGTCATGTTGCGGGCAACCACAAATTGGAAAATGGGGCCTTCAGCGAGTTTGAAAATTGGTAATCCTAAGTCAATCCAACTCATCTTCAAAAACACAAATTATAAAAGCAAGACACGGAAAAACTGTTCTTCCTTCGCTTAACCACCCCAATAACCAAAAAAAATATTCATGGAAAAAGTAAATTTACCTGGAGGAGCGTCTTGGGGAAGCAGAGACGGGCAAAGGGGCACGGGGTTTCTTTGCAGAAGAAACATTTCCTGGGGTTTTCTTAGGTCGGCCTAGCTGTGCCTTGAGCTTAAGAGAAAGGTCAAGAAGACCCAACTTCTGCATTCTTTCCTTGTTCTCCTTGATCCTCTGGTCCCTGAACTGCTCATACCCTGACATTGCCCCTGAACTCGCTCCATTTGCCTTCTGTACAATCCTTTCATTGTTACTGTTAACACAGTGGCTCACATTTTCATCGGCTATGGTGGCAGTGCTGTTTCCCTGCGTTCTCGTTCTCCTGGTTGACACCATTTTTTTCACTTCCCTCCCTAGCTCTCAATCAATTAAAATTCAAGACTGTCATATAATCAATAGTGTTAGAAATGAAGAGACTTTCTTTTTAGGGTGGCGGGAACAGAAAAGTAAATGAATGAGAGAGTGACACGTAATGGGAAGAGAGTTTATGCCATTGGGCTGCTGAACTCAGAATGTTTTTTGGGCATTGCATTCGATTTTACAATCGAGATTTATAAAAGTAGACTTTATACTTTTTTTATAGACTAAACATTTTTCTATTAAAATTTTAATATATAGTTTTTAGTAATAACTTGTTTTCTAGAATTTTTTTCATGTTTAGATATATTGTAGAAAACTGATCAATAAAATATATTTTTTTGATAAAATAATATATTTTTAGATGGAGGAAAGTATTTTTTTTTCATTATAAAAACATACAAAAAAAAAACATTTTCTATAAAGAGAAAAAACGAAAGTGCTTCATTATTATATATATACATATTAGTAAAATATTTTATAATATAATCTTATAAAAAATACCAATATATTTATATAGAAAATAATATATTAGGATATATTAATATACAATCTAAAATTTATTATTTTGATACACTATTGTTTAAAGTAATTTAAATTAGTAATTTATTATATTATACAATAATTATATATTTTAGATCATATAAATTATATTATAAAATTAGTATACCATAGGAAAAAAAAATCAATGGTCTACCCGGACCAAATTTTTTTTTTTTAATAAGATATAAACTCATCTATTTTAAAAATGTTTATAACTCAAAATGTATTATTGTCTTTCAATTTATTTTATTTGATATTTCCGAAGATCAAGAGAACATGATTTTCAACTCACTTTTCATTAAATATAAGAAACTTATTTTCTCAGAACTTGTTTCCCACAACATTATCTGAAAAATAATTTACTTTTCAAGAACTCTTTTATCATAAGAATTATATTCTTAAAAAAAAACTATTTTTAGCAAACAATAAAGGTCTAGTATCAAAGCAAAACTATAATCACAACACACGACAATTGTAATAATTCCGAGACACATTCTATGGAGCTTGTCGTCTCGAACTCCTCACTTTAGTAAGTGCTGAGCTGACGGCCTGAAGGAAAAAATATTATTAAAACAAAGTTAAAAGTGGTTTGATTATTTTATTTACAATCAGAGGTTAAATTAAAAAACAACATGATTGACAGGTAGCAGCAGTCCAGTGTCTCTGCTCCTTTCTCTCCTTTTGTTCAGCTACACTCTTTGTAAACCGGCAAGAAGATGTGGGCAAACGTGCGTGTGTGAGAGGGAAAAAAAATAAAAATAAGCTTAGAACCACACAAGGGATGAACCAATGTGAGTTATAATTATATATCACAAATTTTGTTTTTAAATGTGCGACTATACAGAATCTCCATAACAAGAGCTTGAATAAGAACACAGCACCCACACACCAAAAAATAAATTAAAAAACTCCTCTATACAAAGCTCTAACTTTGCAGCTTATGTACTGTTTGAATATTCGAGCTGTACCGCTAACGCTCGAGTTCTGGGAAAAATATTCAACACAGCATCTAGTCCTGTTTTGAAATTCCTAATATATATACCCTAATCGTTCTTTGCTAATATGAGGGGCAGAGCGATTGAAATCAATTGCTCAAAAGATGAAATCATGTGATCTATTGATTCTTGCAATAGGTTATTATATTTTGATTCCATAACAGCTGGTACGATAATCAACCAATTAGTATTGATGGAGGAGCCAGGAAGTTGCTATGCAGGTGGAGCACGCATCTTCTCGTTGAGACCCAGCAAAAGATCCCGGAGCTCAGGGAAAACTGATAGAACTAACACTTCAAGTATTCCATATGTGAGTTGCTTCACACAGATAGTAGACTGCAATTCACAATAAAGGAGTTATACCAGTCGGTTCAAACTAGCATAGACACCATACGAAATTTATGACATAAGACATTTAAATGATTTCACAGCTCTCTAACCCGTAACATAAAAAGGATCGAGGGCTAAACCTGAGTGAAGTAAAAAATGTCTCTTGCACAGCGCTTGTACTGCTTATTTCCAATCAAGCTGACCAAGGTTGTTGGAGCTCCATCTGACAAAAGGGTAAATTTTCTAACTATGTTCTTGATAAATATAATCGAGCACTTAAAACTAGAATCCCAAAGTTAAAAAGTCTGTTCATCCAAAATTGAAGAGAACCTAGAACCTCAACTCACAAGTCACAACAAGCTACTGTAAAAAAAAAAAATCAGACCAGCACAACTTTCCACGATTTGATTTTGCTAAGCACGGAAACATAAAAGCAAAACATGTAGACAGCCTATTTCGAAGACAGTTATAAGGAATGAAATTGAATTACTTTTCCCCTCTCGAGAGATAGAAAAATCAAGGGGAAGAAAAGCAAGCAAGAGGAAGGATTCTAAACATTTAATAAACCAAAAGTCCCCCCCCCCCCCCCTTTTCAAACAGGTTCCTAAAGCCCACTGGAATCGGTCAGAAATGGAGCTTGTGTGAATCAAAGTTGGAGAAAAAATTGTCCATGCTATTAGAAGAGAAGAAAACAATTAATAATCAAACCAAAGCAAATATCTCAAAGAGATGATCAATGAATCCACCATGACCACAGGTCCAAACTCAAGAATAGTAAAAGGAACTCAAATTATTTAAGTATCTTAAGAAAACATACTCACCAAAGAGCATTTTCTTGATATCACTTGCTCTACGAGCAGCCTCGAGTTGTTCCTCAAACGAACCTTTATTAGAGACCTTACTGCCACCCAGTTGGCTAATCTGAAAAGGTATGGGATTTGGTTGATAATCGTCAACTTTGCTTTGTGCACCCCTTGTTCTTGTAAAGAATATGCCATCCGGCCAGAGAATCTGTTGATAGCAATCCATCACGAGAAAAGGACAAGAAATAAATAAACTCCCTCTCTGATCAGGATAAGAAAGAAAGCAGCATGCCCATACTGTAGTTCAGTTCACAACTTATTTAGAATAACTATTTCAAATGGTTCATCTCAACATCAGATGGATGCCTTGATAAGGGCTAACTAACCACACAATCCCCAATAGAAGCAAGGCATTAACTAATAGGTAACCAAGCAGAATAGTGAAATCAAACTTCACAGAAACACTGCCTAATTGAGATAGCCATATCAATGCTTTACTTTCTGATGCCTTTTAACATGTTCACAATAAAAAAAACGAGAAGATGCCCCTGTGTAAGCCAGCCTCCGCAGCTAGAAGTCATACCAATGAAGACTTTTTACCAAGCACCATTCACACGTGTGTTGGGCACAGTTCAAGCACCATGGATCTATGTTGCAATTTAATTTTCGATTAGGTCTCTGGGATGCAACATGCATAGTAGCAAAAAGTACATCAGCACTCCTATGATAAACCTCATCAACCTAAGCTGGTAGCCCATACTAATGATCAAATAGGCCCAGAGTACTATTGAAAGGGTTTAAAAGCCAAGGAAAAATACATCTCCCATCATTTTGGTGTTCCATGCAGGGTTCTAGGCGTCAGACCCTCTGGGAAAATTTGCTTGTTAAACTGACAAGCTTGAGATGGAAAAAATTAAAAAGCATAATGCCAAGTAAATCGTATTGTATAAATCAAGTTAGTATGCTGTTGAAGCAAGATTAGTACAGTAGGTTTGATGAAGAAATAAAAAATTGTTTCAGAGCTTACATCTTGCACCCACTGAATCCCTTGAGCAACAGTGTCCTCTCTCCGAATCCAGTAAATTTGCCTCAAAAGCCATTCATCAATAGCATCTTCCATTATCAACTGCAGTATTTGCTTTGATATCCAAAACACCTGTCTTCTGTATTAATAGAGATGAGCACATGTGAAACACTGACTAATGATACCACAATAACAGGCAGTCGAAAGTTATTCATACCATGAAAGGGAACAGGATTATATTATATCAACTTTTGACAGAAAAAAATTCATTACACTTCAATTTCATCAAATGTAATCTGGAATTCACCATATATGCACTTACATTTCTTAGCTCAAATACCAGAAGACAGCCAGATTTCAGCACAGACTTGGGTTCAACGTGTAGACTCAAGTAGACAAATTCAGCTAAAGCTAAGGAATCCATCTCAAAATTTTCAAATGGAATAGATTTTGAGATTCTTTTCCAAATTTAAGTCCAGGCATAAGAAAGAAAAATCTTCCATGGCTAATTGCTTTTCTTGTGATATAGTTCTTATTATACATTTCATCTGATTCTTATCATATACAATTTAGGGAAGCATACACAACTATAAGGTCGTAGAAAGAAAAAGGATTGCCGTAAATAGCATATGCACCAATTCCTAGAAATCAAAGAACTAATGAGAAAAATGAACAAACCTCAGCCATCCTCTTCTTTTAAGCTGAAACACCTTATCAACTAGATTCAGCAGAGGTAAGCTTACATTAGATGGAGTCCACTGGGAAAAAAAAAAACAAAAAAAAAAAACAAATTAAAGCTTCCCAAGGTTGTGTTAAAAAGCTTCAGAGATCACGTGGAAAACTAATCTTCAGAAAATCAATGTCTCATCTAAGCATTGAGAACACTGCAATATCAGACATCATCATATTGTGAAATACAGATCCAGTATTGCAGTTATTTTACTCACGGTGTACCCAGCTAAAAAATCTTCTACCTCTCGCAACATTTTTTTATTTTGATATCTTAGTGCCCTTGTCCAGCATCCACCTTTCTTCTCTGCCACGAATATTTGCCAATTTTAATCCTACATCTGCCTTCTACTGTCTTAGTGCTATTTATAATCTTGTGATCCTTGAACTCCTAGAACCAAGTTTTTTTAATGTATTGATATCTGACAACCAATGTGCCACTATGCCACTCCAGGCTTTCCCAAAGATATATGATTTTATCAACAATGCAGACTCCTTGAAGACCTCCATTACAATTCCTAAAGGACTTCATAAAATTAACATTCAGCTTTAAATCAATGATCAACAACCTCAGCATTTTTTAACTTGAAGTTGATCATTTAATCTGTTTACATCAAAAAAACTTAATGCATCTCTTGCTAATCTATCTGAACAGTTTGCCCCTAGAACATGAGTTTCTTGGCTTAAATGCTTACACCAAAATGCAAAATAAAAAATTGATTAGTAAAAGTTTAGACTTAAGCTGGTTTTTGATATAAAACATCAGGGAGACAGCAATCATCGAGCAAAAATGCAAGAAATAATTCAAAGCTGGGGTGCAGAAAGTGGTAATCTATACGTTTATAGGATTTACACGTATGGTTAATTAAGAAGGAACACAACTCAACTAAATGCTGACACCAAACTATATGAACTTGGTAATATGAATTGTCCAGTCCTAAAAAGGCAATGCTTAATTCAGCTTGTAGGAAAACAAACAGGTAATTTGATAGGCAAGATCCTCCAAATATCTTTTGCAGCAAAAGATCACGAGTCATGGATGAAAACGAGAAAGAAATTGAAGATAACCAGACTCAAAATACCTCAGATGACATTCCAACTGGATCGTCCAGATGACTGGATCCTACTGCAGAGTTTTCTACAGAAAACCCACTGTGGTTGATCTGTTTACTTTTCTCCTCTAAAACATGTTTTTTGTCTAAGCCTAAGGTCCGCGACTCATCACCCCATTTGATCACCCGAGGAGGAAAATCCTTTGCATTCAATTCATTATCTGAATGCCAACCAGTGGCTTGTGCAGTAGATCCAACTCCCTTGTGGTCCTGATTTTCCTGATTATGACTTTGCTCTGTATCAGAAAAGCTGTTGGCAGGTTCTAAGGTATCCTGCCTCAAGACATGTTTATTCACATCATCTGAATGCCAGGACATGTTCCTGCTGTACATTGAAGAATCATTTTCATCAAATGGGGAAGTTGAACCAACAACTTTACGCATGAAGCCATCTGAAACCTCTTTGAACTGGCGCACAATATCATCCACAGCACCATCAACGTTTACTGTTTAAATTGAAGTACAAATTGAAAAGAGGAAAATAATTGAGCAGAGGTGATAGACAAAACGATGCTCACAGTTTGCAAACAAGATTCATAATGGTAAACTAACATTAACAGAATACACTGTACTCAGATTGAAAGGGTTATAGAGGTCTTCAATAAATGACTAGCTTTTGAACTAATTACTTGTTTGCAAAATTGGGGCCAAAGTCCGCAATCTATAGCCTATCCTCAAGTGGATGGATGATGCAAAGAACAAGCAGAAAGATTCAATTTAAGAAAAGAAATGCATTCTCTTTAAAACACTCAGATTTCACGTATACAAGCCAAAGGAGGCAAAGCCTCTCTCAAAGATAGGAAAAGCAAGGTCCCAAGAAATTCTCTATCGTGTGAGAGCGTGTGTGTGTGAGAGAGAGAGAGAGAGACAGTATGAACAAGACGGGGCAGTATCAGTGAAGGTGTAGTTTAAAATAAGAAGCTACGATGAAGCAACAAAGAAGAAGACACCCACATACCTGCCAGGGTTCTCATGACTGAGGAAGATTTTCCAAAAGAGTAATTCTTCAGAAGGGGAAAAAAGAAACAAATGAAATTCAGAGTCATTCACCTTGACATGTGAAGGCATAAATAAGAAAAGGAGCAACAACATGCTCAACAAAAATCTACAGCAACAGATTACAATTCCCACAGAATCCATACTTTTGAGGAAACACTTAAGAAATCCCGCACTTCATGCTGCTCCGCAACATTGGCTATGGACAAGAGATCCTGGGATATGCAGTATGATTAAAGAAGAGGACAAAGGAAATAAACATTATAAAGAGGTAATACAGAGTACAGATAAGACACTACTTGAAGATATTTATCAAGCTGAATACAGCGTTGATGAACAAAAGCATCTTCAGTGCTCGACGAGAATATCCTTTTTGGAGGCAAGTGTAATGTGTAATTAGGAATCTCTTTTAGATGTTTATGCAATCTCTCAAAATTCCTGTACCTGCAAAGGAGGGGGTGGAAATTGATACAATAGCAAAAGAGCTTCTAGTTATATAGAAACTTCTGGATTTTTCACATGGATTACATCAATGAAGTGATATCTGCTATGGAAAATGGAGCGGTTCAAGAAAAAGTAAAAATATTTATAAAAATGGTAGCTTTAAATCATCTTTAGATGAGAGCAAACCTTCTTTTCACAAACCAAGTTGTGTTCTCTGAATCTGTCACTGCTATTGAGTAAACTGCAAAGGAGTTTGACCCGAGTTTCTCAAAATATGCTCCTATAACCTGTAAAGACATGGATATACAAGCTGTAAATAATTTTATTAGATTTAAGTATGATGGCTGGAAAAGAGCAAGTCTCAAGAAGCTGCTCTAATTTAAATCCCTTATTGCACAAAGAATCTAGTGACAATTTATGTTCTAAATCTGTATGTCTTGCAGTGATTTCAAAAAAAGGATGCACACCCGACACTTCAGCTTGGGACTGTAAGGTCCCTCGCTGCGAAGTATTATGTCTGAAACCTTCTTAACAGCATGATCCACACTCCTGTGAGATTCTGGGCTGTAAAACTCTGAGATAATGGATCCCCCACAATCTCCTGTAAATGCCTTCTTTTTATCAGGTAGTGCTTTCAGAGCAGAGGTGCTATTGGATCTCTTAATCCCACCTCTGTTTTCATTCAAAGTGAGATTGCCAGCATTCTCCCATTCATCACCAACATGTGTCCCTTCAAAATACAATTCCTGGCTACCATTCTGCGTAAACTGACTCCCATCTCTATTCTCATGACTTGTTAATGTATCTAGACTTAGTCCAAGTGTTAGGTGCACTAAAGCTTTCTCCTCCATCTTTGTAGACATCATGCTGCTATTTATTGGCATATCTTTTCTCAAATTCATAGCAGTGTTTGTAACAGAACTCTTTGCCATTGATTTCTGAGCCCCTGCTTTGGCATTCTTGTTCTCTTTCTTTTTATAATTTCTTCCTTTCGCCCACATATTTTCCAAATTTTCAGGTGTAAGAACTTCTGTTCTTCTCTGGGTTGCCACCTCTAACATCCGTGCCCACTCCGCAGGATGTGGCTGCGTTGGCTCTTGTTGGTGTGATTTACAATCCAAGTATGTTTCTATGTGATCGTCAATTTTAGCCAAAGTTTTATCAGTTCCTTGATGATCCATTTTGCTGTCAAAAATCTCAGTCCTTCGATTATTCAAGGAAGGATCTTTTCTTGAGGTAAAGTCAACATTATGCACACTTCCTTCAGGGTGATCACCACCAGCTTTGTTTGAACTATCATCTTTAATGGCAAGTAGGATCAATTCAAGCACCTCATTGATATACCTGGTGACATAAAGCATAACTATAAGATTCCATATGGTAAGGTGCATAATAACAGAAAAGAATTCCAAATATTTATCTAATCTGCAGTGTATTACATGCAAACAAAAACATGATTGTAAAACATTTGTAGGCATAATCCTATCAGGATGATCATAGCACAAATACTTTAAAAAATGATCAACTCATGGAAGATGAACCGTTTGGAGGAGGATAGCAATGATAGGCACTTCTTCAATCAGACAGCAACAACAGGTGATGATGCGGCTTGTTAGGAAGAAATAAAGAATGCAGTTTTTCCTTCATTGAGAATAAGAATGCATAGCCGATGCAATACCAAGAGAATATTGTCCATAGCAGTAAGAGAAAAGTTGTGAGAATATTCTATTTTACATAAAAGTATACTATATCAAGTACACGTCTCAGAAATGGGCATTTTAGCAGAGTGCGCCAAGTTATCCAAGCTAAAAAAACAAAATTAAATGCGTGTAGCTGATAATTACAATGTGTAATAGACAATATCAGTTCCAGGTAACTCTTGAACATAAAAAGACCTCAAAGAAAAGCTGTCAGAACAGCCTATTTCACCTTAAAGGGATCCTATATCAAGTAGTCCAGAAATGCCCATTTTAGCAGAATTCATCAATAAATTAAACAACATTATAATCAATGAATGGGAATTTTTTTACTGCATGCATTTGATACAAATTGTTCTCATAAAATATAGCAATTTCTTGGTTGACAGATTACAGCATTAAGCATTCACAATTAGCTGCTTTATAAAAATATGATTTTTTCTTCTCTTCTTTTCAGGTAAAATTGCTGTAAGTTGCTTCACAGAATGTTGTCAATATCGTTCCAAAAGGTGCCTAACAAGTAGACAGCAACGAGTTTTCCTAAGAACTAGTAGAGTCACTTGTTCTCAACCTTCCGTAACCCCCTGCTTTCTCTTCTTGTTCGATAAATTTGTCTTTTTCATGATTATATTTCATAATACTTATTTCCTATGAGCAATAAACATCAGGAGACAAATGGACACATTCTTAGAATGAGGCCTTGAGCAAAGCAATATCCAATTACTTTTAAATCCAATATTTTCCTCTAGTTCTCATGTTGCATTTAAACTAATCTTGTTATATATATAGAAAATCTACATTTACAAGGGAAAAAAGAGAGGCCTACAACCAAGACTGGGGTAATCTTGTATACTTACGCAGGGCTTGCAAGATTTAGAAGAGGCTGCATTACCAAGCAAGTTACGATCTCTCGAGCAATAGTCCAAACCAGCGGACACTGAGCTTCACGAGGTCTTAGTACTATAGCTAAAACTCCACCAACCAACTGTTGAAGAACCTTTTGGAAGAGAAATTGGAAGCAAAGGAAAAGGACTGTTAAATAAAATAAAGAATATATATGAAAGCAGAAGGGAAA
Organism: Salix dunnii; assembly: GCA_015731905.1. Taxonomy (NCBI): domain Eukaryota; kingdom Viridiplantae; phylum Streptophyta; class Magnoliopsida; order Malpighiales; family Salicaceae; genus Salix; species Salix dunnii. The sequence continues at coordinate 7,489,949 of CM027667.1, read as the reverse complement.
AAAGAAAAAAAAATGGAACACTCCACTCACACCTTGTACTCACTCTCAGGAGATATCAGTGCAGGATGAAGCTCCTTAGAAGCAATCAGATGGTGTTTCAACCTTTCATCTCTCTCTTCTGTAGAAAGAGTTGCCATTACATCAGCACCTATGGCCGCTTGGTTTCGTCTAAAGAGGTCTAAGTGATCCCCTATTAAATCAACTATATCCCTGCAGCAATACACAATCTTTAATTCTGATGTTTTCACACAAAAAGCTTCTCCATGGCTTTTTAACTAAGAAAAGTTTCTCGATGACTTGTGTGAAAAATTTCATTTCAAAAAAGGCTATTATAGGACAAAGAAAAACTTACCTTGTTAGCAAGTCTACAAGGTTTATCTCTTTAGCCCTTCCAGATATCTCACCAAGAGCATCCATGATTACTGACCGCATCAGTTCAGGTGCATCCCTATCTGGTGTAATTTCTGAATACCATAAATCTACCACGAAGTCCTTCAATATCTTATCAATGAAATCACTAATTGCAGCCTCGACAACTGGAGAATCAATTTTCCTCTTCCACTTTGGTGGCGGTGGCGTGGAAGAAAGTCGTGAATCATTCAACGACAATTGTTTCTTCTCCAAATGTGACAGATAAGACGGTCGACGGACTGACCGGCGCACTTTCCAGCTGAACTCCACCTCATTACACAAAATTCGTAACAAAGAAACAAAGAGAATTGATATGGGAAGATTCATCCACATTGATGAACTTGTATCTGTAATGCATGGCAATGAATGTCACCGAAAAACACGTTAAATTGGTTATTTATCATCACTATTCTGTAAGGCAAAGGACACAAAAAAATGCACCACTCGCACCCAAATAACTAAAAACATTTATTTAAGAACTGAAGCTAACGTACAAATCAACTCCATGCCACTCAACCTGCTTTTTATAGTTAACCTCAGCTGATTTAATTTCATCATTTTTTAATAAAAGAAAAGAAAACAGAGGGGACTCGAAAATTTAATTTTCTACCAAGTCCTTGATTTTCCCAGGCAACAAAAACGTAATCAGGTAAGAAAATAAAATAATTAATTTCAAAAAATCACAGAAAAAAAAATTGTGACAACCCTTCCGTTAATTGAAACTAAGTACCAAGTAAAATAAAAGCATTTCATCTTGACAGAAGAGTAGACAATCACTGAAAAGCAACCAATGCCGTGTCAACAGAAAAATCCATAAAATGCTAACCCTAGCTCAATTGATACGAAACCAGAACGCAAATTCCATAAATGATAACCTTGGCTCAATTGATACCACTCAGGAACGCAAATTCACTTATTAATTGATAAAACAAACTAAAAATTAAACCTTCAAAAACAAACTTTATTAGGAGTTAAACATAATCAGAATAGCTTAAGAAGGCGCGAACTTACGAGATAAGAGGTAAGTGACGCAAAAGATGCAGAGACACCACCAAACCATTCGAACTTTAGCTTCTTCAATCAGATCCTGTATTGTCTCCATGGCCTTCATTTTTGTCTAAACCCTAGAATTCCTCAAAAAAATTTCGCGATCATGAAAAGAAATTGAAAATCGAGGTTGCGGGAGCCTGAGGGAATTTGGAGTCAATTTTTATTCGCATTTGAATGATTCGTGAAGAAAGAAAGGTGCTGGCGCTGGTGCTTTCTCCATCTTGGCTTTGCAGTTGCCTCGTCGGAAAGCACGGTTCCCGGTAACAACCACCTCCAGTTTAAAGGGAGAAAAACAAAATACAGCGGGAGTTTCCTAGAAATGATTAGCGATATGGTCAACTAGGATTTTTTATTATTCATTTTCACATTTATGAGCTAACATGTTAGAAATTATATATTAGATTTAAATCATCTCATTTAAATTAAGATGATTTTTCGATATTTTATTAAAAATCTTAATCACAAATGGTAAAAGTTTACTAAACCTATTATTACTATCTTAAATCACCTATATCAACATCAACAGAAAAAATTAAGCTACAGCTTGAGCATGTATTAATGCTATGCTCTAACCATTATAGCGAAATTATGTACTCCGTGGATTAAAAAATCGCACGAAAAGGGACCACGGCTTTTATTTTTGTAAGATTAATTCATATATTTAAAGTGTGGAATCTAATAATGGGTTTTGGCTTCGCGTCCTTTGTGTGGACAAGGACAGCCATTGCCAAGGTGGCCATGTTGATAATGCCAGATTTGTGTCCAGCTATATCGTGGAAACTGGGAACGACATGAGCCGATGTATCCAAGCTCTCTACACGGGACTGTACCGTTTGTGGCCCGAGAGCCTCAATCAGGCCCAAGCGTTCTGGGCTCGACCTGAAAACAGCAGTCAGCGGCCTTCTATTTTAGATCCGTGAGCCTGTTTTTTCTTTTTTCCTGTTTTTGTTGGAGATAATGAGATAATAATTGTGTATATTTTTAACAAATTTATATACTTTAAAATATTTGGTTATGAATAAAAATTTTAAAGTTAAACTATATTTGAAATAAAATAAAATAAAAAATATTTTTTATTATTTTAAAAATTATGTTAAAATTAACTGTCAACGCTATGTATGTATGTATGTATGTATGTATTTAAGAATTATAGAGACTTATAGCCATTCTAAGACTCTTTTTTTAGTAAAAAATATCACATAATTAAAAAATAAATAAATAAACATTACAAAAAACTGATTTAGAATCAACGAGATTAAAAACTTTGTATTGTAATAACAATTATTCTTAGAATATTTTTTAGTTGAATAAATATTAAATATTTTTAATAACAATTTGAGCTTTTGAGCTTTTGAAATTCCAGAAACAGCAGTGCATGCACCATGCCCGCGTCAAATTTTGAATTTTGAAAAGATGGCATACTGTCCTGAATTGTAAATCACGCAGTGTGAAATTGATTTTTGTATTTGAATTGTAATTCACACAGCATTAACCTTTAATCATGAGTTTTGAAATTTGAAGTACTAGTCTATTCAATGTCTTTGCGTCAGATTTTGAATTTTTAAAAAGCAGCGCACTGCTCCGGAATGTAAGCCACGCAAAATATTTTGTTGTTCTTCTTTTACCTACAGGCAGGATGAACCCTTGGTCTATTTTTAATTGTAATTGTAATCTACACAGACAATGTAAATCATTATTCTTTAAATTGTTTCACGATTACAATTTATTGTACAGTGAAATAGCAGACCGTGCACCTCAATCCACAATGAGTATGGTGAACAATAAACTAGTGATGTAATTTAGCTTTCTTTCTAATAAGATTAAAAACTTGATATTGTAATAACAATTATTCTTAAAATATTTTTTATTTGAATAAATATTAAATATTTTTAATAACAACTCAACAAAATAACTTCTTTTAAAATACAAAAACAACTTGAAAAAAAAAGATATCCACGTGTCAATCGCGTTTGCAAAAAAAAAAAGAACGACAGAATATGCGAAAGACTTTTCTGCCCACTGATTTGCACGCCACGCCGCGTTTGGATAAAACCAGCGCTTGCCGCTTCTAGTTCTTGCACCTGTTTTGAATTCCAATCCACAATAATGTCATCGAAATCAACGGCAAAAACTTTCTTTTATCATCAATCCGACGGCCACTTCCCTGTCCCTTTCACTGCAATAAAAATATCTCCGAAAAAGTGTACTACGACCACTGCTAAAATAAATCTAATCCTTATCCACTTTCTTGGATTGCATTTTTTACGGTTATCGGTCTATTTGGTCCCCTTACTCTTAAAGCTACTAATTACGATTCTCTTGATAGTTTTTATATCAATTTCGTCCCTTAAAATCTATTTAAAACTAATATTTTGTTTTAAATATCAACGGATTGAGAATCCGAATCAATCAAATCTTTTATTGATTTAATATAAATTTCCTGATTTTTATTGCTTACTGTGAAAACAACAATAGTTTATACTGTAAAGAAAAAGGACTAAATAGAAACAGAACTGAGAGTAAGGACACCACCTAGTACATCATCAGCATACTGTCCTTCTTCCGCAAACTGTATTTAGAACGCTTTCATTCCATAATTCTGTCTCTCAAGATTATCTAAAACACTCAACCTGAAGCTCCCCGTGTGATAAAAAACTACAACCAAGAAACAGTGTTGTTTTGATACGATGATAAAATCACTTCTCTTACGTTCAATTCCTTCTCCTTTACTCATAGAAACCAAAGATGTTAATCGTCCAGGCAAGAGAATCGTTTCTTCTACCATTACCTGTTCTTCTTCAATAAACAGTAATGCTTATAATGTTCCTAAACTCGATCCCTTTAGCCGATCCAAGATTGAGCGAGCTGTTAAGTCACCATCCTTGATTGAAAAATCCGAGAACGAACTAGCTGGTAAATGTTTTCACCTTGACCTCTTACAAATTTCTTTGATTCTTGATTCTTTAAAGACATGATTTTGTGTTTCTTTTATATTTAAGTTTCAATCTTTCGTTTCTTGATTGGAATCTTGTATGTGTTACTGCACATGGACTGTTTTCTTGATTTTAATGATGTTCTGTTACTGATATTGAAATATTTGAGTCTGTTAGTTTGAAGCTGTTTTTATTGATTCGGCTGTTAGTGATGCCAACAGTGTAAATATGGTGTTTTTTTATGCAGATTATTGTTCAACCCTTGAAGGGGATGATTCATATAGCTGCTGGAGAGCTTATTTTGAACTGAAAGATCTTGAAGTAAGTTACTTAAAGCATTCATTTGAAAATAGAGTGAAAAGGAAGATTTGAATCACGAGTTTCAATTATATTAATCTATTGATATTGAGTTGAGTTTGGTATGTGATCTCCGTGGAATGCATAGAAGGACCCATATTGGCGACCCAAGTAGTTTGGGACGGAGGCTTGGTTGTTCTTGTTGTATTAATCCAATAACTTATTTGAACACAAGTAGCCAACTAGTTTACTGATTCCAATTTTACTAGTCTAGTTCACTGACTTGCTAAGAATCAGTTTATCAGTACTGTATTGTATGTTCTGTTAAAATTTGAGGAATAAACTTAAAAAATTAGAGAATCCAATCTGTATTAAGTGCTTGAGAACCATTAAGTAAAGTCTTAACTAGTTGTGATGCGCTGCAGAGAGAGTCAACGAAAGAGGATGTAGAGAAGCTAATTATCCAATCTGGCGGTGTTAAGACATTAATTGGGTGCTTACATGGAATTTCATCCATGCACAAAGGGAAAAGGAATGCTTTCAGTATGGCGGCACCGCCAAATGTGAGGAAAGAAAGAGAGAGACTGTGTCCAATACCAGATGGTTTGCCAAAATCGCTGGAGGAGCTTGAAGAGGAAGAAAGAGATAGAATGCCGGATTCACCATTTACGAGAATGCTTAGAACTAAAGGAAGGTTCCCTGCCTGGTACTCTCCTGCCCCGGACCACGAAACAGATTGATAAACAAGCTGTGTCGTGCTGCATGCTTGTGCTCGGTTGCTTGCCTTGTATAAATGGATCTGGTGTTAATATGTGAGATTTCAATAGATGATATTGATTCATATGGTGTTTAGATTGCGTTATGTGTAGTTCTTTGTGACAGAACATTCAATGTCTGCAACTTTTGTAAAAACGTGTTTCATGGATGAAGAAGAAATTATTTTTTGTTTTTCTTATTATATTTACAAGTTTTTGAGTATTAATGGGTGCAAATGAATGTGTTTTATTTTTTGTGGAGATGGATTTTCCAACAAACTGAAAATGTTTTTTCAGTTTTGCTTTGACTAGTGTGTGCCCAAAGAAGATTGAAATGATTAGCTTTGGTGCTCAGCATCTAAAAGAGATAAACTAAGCAGAATTCTCATCTACTCAAGAGCAGTTCAATGCCTAATCTCATCTTATACTTCGAGTTCTCCCTTGGGGGCCAATTTGATCAGGTCCTGACGTTTCCATGCTGCGGTGAATTCGAAATCAAATGTTTCAAGCTACGATGAAAATTTCCTGCTCAATTGGAGGATGAAAATACAATTTGTGCATAATGGTTGCTCGATATTCGTAAGGGGGGGGCATTCTGTTGCAATTTCTGGGAAGATGGAGTACAGAGAACAGAATATAGGGTTGTAATCTTACCTTTCCTGTCGCCACCATGTCAATCTTGCTTTCTTTCCCAGTCCTAACAATCTTAGTGCAGCTCAGAGGCAAAGTAAGAAGCCATAGCATTGCTTTCATGACAGCACGTGGAGGAACATAGGTATTGTTTTGTTTTTTTTCACATCATCAAAAAGAAGAAAAAGAAAATTAATCATGTTAATTCGAAAAGAGATTCTTGCGTCCAAGGTGGCAAAGGGATTAAACTCTTACTAGTTCCTCCCATCATCTACCAATAAACCTATACGAAATGCCACTGGCAGGACACAAAGATCCATTGTTACTATAAAAAGAACGTAGATGAAGATGGCGACACCTGTTCTTCTCCAGTATTTAAGGTGTTTTTTTGGCACCAAAGATCAGTTACAGATTGACATGGTCAATTGGTAGTTTTTTTAGTTATTCTTGGTTTAGTTTCACTGAGTCATGTTCCCCGCAATCCAAGCAAAACCTATGCTAATATTATAGCTACAGCCAAATTCCTATGGTGTCAATAAACTGCACAAATTTCGTGTGACTAAAACTGGAGATCTCTTTCCACAACCTCTCAGTGGCTGCCAAACCTTTCCTTCTTTTCCTTAATATAAGATCCTTCTCACATTCATTTTCTCCTATAAGCAGCCTTGGGCCTTCCAAGGTAGTCAGTTATGGCTAACCCTCTCAGAGTCCTGGGCTGCCTTTTCTTTTTTACCTTTATCTTGTCTTCTTTCTCAACCTTCTCTCTTGCCTTAACTGATGCTGAAGCATCATCTATTGCTCGTCGCCAGCTCTTGACGTTACATGAAAATGGTGAACTTCCCGATGATTTTGAGTATCAGGTGGATGTGAAAGAAACCTTTGCAAACCAGAGGCTCAGAAGGGCGTATATTAGTCTCCAGGCATGGAAAAAGACAATGTACTCCGACCCATTTAATACAACTGCCAATTGGGTTGGCTCCAATGTGTGCTCTTATAATGGCGTGTTTTGTGCACCGGCTCTTGATGACTCTGGTCTAAGCGTTGTGGCAGGTGTTGATCTGAACGGAGCTGATATTGCTGGATACCTTCCAGCTGAACTGGGGCTTCTGACGGATGTTGCACTGTTCCACATTAACTCTAACAGGTTCTGTGGAATCATCCCCAAGAGCTTTTCCAAGCTCACACTCATGTACGAGTTCGATGTCAGCAACAACCGCTTTGTTGGTGATTTCCCTTCTGTTGTTTTAACGTTGCCAAGCCTCAAGTATCTTGACATCAGATTCAATGACTTTGAAGGTAGTTTGCCACCAGAACTCTTCAATAAGGACCTCGATGCTTTGTTCTTGAATGACAACCGGTTCATTTCTACCATTCCGGAGACAATAGGCAACTCCCCGGTTTCTGTTGTCACATTTGCGAACAACAAATTCACTGGTTGCATTCCACACAGCATCGGCAGGATGGCCAACTTGAATGAGGTCATCTTTATGGGCAATGATCTTGGTGGCTGCTTCCCAGCAGAAATCGGGCTGCTTGGTAATGTGACTGTGTTTGATGCCAGCCACAATGGGTTCACAGGAATCTTGCCGTCCAGCTTTGCAGGGCTAAAGAAGGTTGAACTCTTGGATCTTGCAGAAAACAAGCTGACAGGATTTGTGCCTGAGAACATTTGCAGGTTGTCAAGCCTGACGAACTTCACATTCTCGTATAACTACTTTAAGGGGGAGGCTCAAGCTTGTGTGCCTCCATCAAGGAAGGACATTGTGTTGGATGACACCAGCAATTGCCTATCTGACAGGCCAAAGCAGAAGTCAGCCAGGGCATGTTACCCGGTGGTGAGCCGACCGGTTGATTGCAGCAAGGACAAGTGTTCTGGAGGAGGAGGTTCTTCAAACCCTTATCCAAAGCCCCAACCCATACCACCTACTCCAGAACATAAACAAACCCCATCTCCACCTAAATCTACTCCAGCTCCATTATCATCCATCCCTGCCCCTAAAACACCAGAATCCCCAAAACCAGAACCGAAGTTACCGTTGGGTCCAGCTGAACCAATGAATCCATCAACACCAGAGGTATCCTTACCACCAGCTTTCTCAATTAGTCCATCGGCTCCCGATAGATCCCCAACACCATCTTCATCAATTAGTCCATCTACCCCATTTGATCCATACCTTCCGGGACCTGATGGACATGGTGAGACACCATTATCACCAGCATCGTCACCTGATCCATTTAATAACTCACCGGTTGGACATGACGATACACCATCATCACCGGAGTCTGCACCGTCACCCGATCCATACAATCCGGGACCCGGTGGGCATGGTGAGACACCACTATCACCAGCACCGTCACCCGGTCCATTTAGTAACTCACCAGTTGGAAATGACGATACACCAGAGTCTGCACCGTCACCCGATCCATACAATCCAGGACCCGGTGGGCATGGTGAGACACCACTATCACCAGCACCGTCACCCGATCCATTTAATAACTCACCAGTTGGACATGACGATACACCATCATCACCGGAGTCTGCACCGTCAACTGATCCATACAATCCAGGACCTGATGGGCATGGTGAGACACCACTATCACCAGCACCGTCACCCGATCCATTTAATAACTCACCGGTTGGACATGACGATAAACCATCATCACCGGAGTCTGCACCGTCACCCGATCCATACAATCCGGGACCTGGTGGGCATGGTGAGACACCACTATCACCAGCACTGTCACCCGATCCATTTAATAATTCACCAGTTGGGCACGACGACACACCATCACCATCATACAAGATATCTATACCACTATCACCCTTAATTATCCCACCAACATCAAAGAAACATATACCATCATCATCAGAGTCTACTCCAACACCTGAATCATATAATCGAGGATTTGGTGGACATGGTGAGGCACCACTACCACCAAAGCCTGCATTGTCTCCTAATTCATTTGATAACTCGTCAACTAGGAATAACAAGACACCACCACCATCATCTAAAATCTCTATACCACCATCATCCTCGATTAGTCCATCAGCTTCAGAAAAACACACACCTTCATCATCAAAATCCACATCGCCTAGTCCACATAACTTTGGACATGACAAAACACCACAACTAAAGACACCAAAACCATCACCACAACCAAAGACACCATTTGTAAATCATCACTCACCTCCTCCACCATCACCGTTGTCGCAATCCACACACCCTCTAGTCCATTCACCTCCACCAGTTGTATACTCCCCTCTATCATTGCCTGTGCATTCTCCCCCACCACCTATACACTCTCCTCCCCCACCCCCACCCCCTTTGCATTCACCGCCCCCACCAGTCTACTCTCCCCCACCACCAGTCTACTCTCCTCCACCATCAGTGCAATCACCCACGCCCCCACCTCCAGTGCACTCTCCCCCGCCCCCGATGCAATCACCCCCGCCTCCAGTTCACTCTCCCCCACCCCCACCACCAGTTCAGTCTCCCCCACCACCCTCACCTCCGGTGCACTCCCCTCCTCCACCAGTTCAATCTTCCCCTCCACCTCCACCAATACACTCCCCCCCACCACCCACAAGCTCCCCACCACCACCGGTTCACTCTCTTCCACCACCACCACAATCAGTTAGATCACCTCCACCTCCAATTTTCTCTTCACCGCCAACAATTGTATCTCCTCCTCCACCTCCTCATGCTCTTCCTCCACCACCCCCAGAAGAAGACTTGATTCTTCCACCAAACCTCGGATTCCAATACGCATCGCCACCTCCACCAATGTTCCCAGGCTACTAATTAGTATACATGACCAATGTTTGTAGTTCCATAAGGCTAATGTACGCCGCTAAAAAGAAACTTCGGTACTCAAACTTCTTGATCAGGAAATATAATGTTTTTTTTCCACTACATAGAATGGAAGTTCTTACTGTTTACGTTACCAGAGATTTGTTTCTTTCATTAATTTTCTCTCTTTTCTCTATCATATCCAAGCAAAAATTGAGGAACTGGAACAATATGTTGCTACCCTGACAATAACAATGATTTGCTTGTAAATTACATTTTCAAGGCTCTTGTACATGGAAGACAATAATAGAGTTTTTTTCCTGTCAATGCCAAATGATTGATTTTGTTCTTAGTGCGTATGCCATTAGAGCTTCATGCAAGGTATTCGTGTGGAATGAAAGATCATAGCCAATTCACCAATGTGAAAGATCATAGCCAATTCACCAATGTTTTTTCTTGCATTTTGATTGTAAACATATATGTAACCTCATTTTTAGACTGAAACCAAAGTGCCAGCGTAAGCAAAGAAAAATAAACCCTGACCTTCAATTCCTGAAGCATCTGCACCATTCAATCGTTGAAACTCCTGCCTTTTGGAGTAAAATAGATCCTTTCTCTTCCTGAACCATACTAATTAATGATTGGTTAAGTTTGCAGATCATCCTGCAAGGTGTCTTTCAGTTTAAGCCTTGTCTATCGAAGAATAGAGACAAATCATTTCAACTACATACACATTGTTCTCTAGTAAACATTTCAACACATGAGTTTTGTTTCTTTGATACATATGAAATCCTTGTGAGCAATAATTTATCTTCGATCATGAACAAGATCATTATACTATTAATAGGAAATTTAGAGGTCACACTCGTTGTTACAGGTTACACGATATAGCCAACAAGAGAGTGATAATCTGACAACACAAACCCACCTACATCACTATCTGAATAAACTTAGCAAACCAAAAACAAGACATGATTGCAGTAAGAAAATCGAACCATTGTGCTCGATATCTATGTTATAGGTAACATGACAAGGTTAGTTCCATAATTTGTTCTAGTCTACGAAATTGATCTTATAAAGGATGGAGATGACCTTAGAACTTGTCAAAGGCTTCTCTTGATAATCGTCTAGGCTAGAATCCATAAATTCTTGTATTTCTTGCTTGATGGAACGTGTTGATACGCCTACAATAATGCTACGTATGCCCATGGCACGGAGTTCCCTTGTTGCCTACCATAAACAAGAGAAAATATTTTGTAATATGAAACTTTGCCTTGATATTATGGTACAAGAGTTTGAAATCCCCAAGTAATTAAATCATGCTAAAAACTGTATTGTACTTTATATTGACTGGTTGATATTCGATATACCTCAATCCCATTCATGATAGGAATGTCTCTATCCATCAAAATGAGGTCGAACTTTTTGCCTGAACAAGGGAGGTCAACAGCTTCTTTTCCATTGGCAGCGACGTGATTTTCGATTCCTAACTTATTTAAGAGCTTACTATGAATGGTATTAATGATTCTATCATATCGACAACAAGTGCAATTATTTTGGTTCCCATAGAGCTGCCATTTCTTGTTGCCATCTTGTTTCTCTTGTAGCTTTGTTGGTCCCAAACTACCTGAAGCTGATCTCCTAAAGCTGCAGAACAAGCTATTATAAGGTGTTAAATAGATGAAAATCATCAGATGTGATTGTCCTTATTTGAGATGGCCATAATGAAAGATGTTTCCCCAGAATATTTGCAATGTTCTGCTGAGAAAGGATAACAATACACTGTAAAGATATGCAAGCATGCACCAATAATTCCAACCTGTTTTAGTTTTTCTCCTCTTCCCTCCTTGACAACAATTTTAGCTAATCAATCCCTGTTACTCCTTGTAAGATATCCAATGATTTGTGGTGTGAAACAGCATTTTGAAAACAATGTCATTTGCTTTCCCTTTGTGAGTTAGATATGCTTGCTCCTTGCTTTGCATATTTGAATCACAATCTAGCATGTAATATTTTTCCCTTTCAATCATATCCAATATGGAATAATATAACACTTTAAGAGCTAAAAATTATTGCATTTTTTCAGGCTTCCATTCTAGTGACAACTTAAAAGTGAAGCAACTGCTTAGATGTTTGATTAAGTTTCGGTAATCAATTGAACACCACAGAATTACATGCCAAAATTGATGTAACCAACTCTACATGTTCCTCTCTATATTTACTAACTATTCATCATATCTTGGTTTGGACCTCTGTATTTGAATCTTTTCTAAAGACTAGTCCTCATCTTCCCATTAAAGTTGGAAGTACTAGTGATTTATGCCAGTTTGTTTTGTGCAGATGATGCCTAAAACCTAGTTGTGTATTATGTTGCTAAAGTTTTGTTTCAGATATACTTGTAACTAGGCAATGCTAATGTTTATTGAAAATAGTACAAAATTAAAGTGGTGAACCGGTCAGGTTGCTGTAAACCAAACTGGAACATGAATTGGCAAGCAGTTTTTCCAAGAACCAAGTCAATCTCTCTTTCGTTGTGCTAGTTATATTAATGTTTTTCAAGTTGGTGATAAAGTAGCAGCAACTGCTGCTAATTCGCTAAATGACTCGAGTGTCAAGTGTGGCCTCTTGTTAGATTTGTATTAAGGCCAAGCAACCATATTGTTACTTGCAGTGAATAAAATAATTTTATGTTCAAAGGAACCCTTCCTTCCTGCTTCTTTATTCTCATGCTGGTGATGCTTCGATCTTCATATCCTTCTATGATCAAACCGTGAAGGGATAGAGAATGCTATTGGGCTAGAAACAAACAATTCATGTACACCAAAATTAGTGGGCTAAGAGCAGCCTAGATTTATCTGTAATCCTTATCAGCCCATCTAGAGTGACCCCTATTAGTGAGAGAAAAGGGGATTTTAGGAAAGGGATTATTTATTTTTTAAAGTATTATTTATTTATAAATATATTAAAATAGTATATATTATTTATTTTTGAAAATTTATTTTTAACATAAATAAATTAAAATAATTTGATGAAATAATAATTTAAACACGATACAAAATAAAATTATGTGTCACTTAATATAATTCTAATTTCCAGCCCCAATGATCCATTAAAATATTAAAATCAATAAGAATACTATTTTGTTTCTAATTTAATAAGTAATATGATTTTTTTATTAAAAAAAATTAGATAAATTATTTCATATAATATGATAATTTATCCGTAAAAGTTATGTCACTGATGATTAGTTTTTAACACCAATTTTTTTATTATGCCAAGAGATCACATATGTTTTTTAGAAGAAAAAAAAAAGTGAGATATATCAATCATAAATGTGGCAAATATAATTGGCGTGACTTGTAAAAAATAATTATTAATTTTATTAAAAAAATAATTTGTGGTAATGATTTTCATAATGAGACTTGCATTCTAACACCTCCTTGTTCACATTTGAAATAAATAAATAAAAAATAAAATCCCTCCCGCGCTTCTACCATGTATCGTTGGCTCGTTGCTATTGCTTAGACAACAACATTACTACATAGTATATGAAGTCCTTATAAATGACCTAATACACCATATCCGATCCATAGATTCAGGTTTTACTCCACCAATCTCCACGTCAAATCGACTCAGAAACTATTCGATGGAATGTCTCAAAGAAACTTTAAGTCATGGCACGTCAGCGTATCTGCCCACGTAAAATCTCTAAACTTAAGAGATTCTGTTAGAACCGGTCACTTACAATTTTATGTTATTGGATTATGATGGCTTGGTTGGCTATTAAAGGAATGCCCTTGAATTGCTTGTAGAAATGGAAACGAAGAAGTGAGATTGGGATTGGTGAGTTTATTCTTACAATATGGCTTGTTTTATGTAAAGTTATTGAATTTGAATCATGGGGGGCAATTACATTCGTATACGGCGAAAATTAGTAGTGATGGAAGTGAAACTTTGTGGTTGATTCTTTAATTGACATGAATTATCAATGTCGGTGTTTCAAAGAAGCTCGTGGTTTTTTTTGTCAAGGGATATGAAAAAATAAAGGGATTTCAATTGGTTTCGAATAATGCAATGATAGCAGCATGTTGTGCAGAAGGTGAAATGGAAATGGCCTCGAGGTTTGGATTGGAAGAGAGAGATACATTGATTGCAGGTTATTTTCAAAATGGTTGTCAAGTTAAGCCATTGAAGATGTTGCTTGAACGAGGGGGAATGGTTTTAGATGGAATGAGAATACTTTTGCTTACCTTTTTGAGTTCCTGTGCTGATTTGAGGAACTTGGAAGGTTGGAAAAATATAAGCCATGCTTGTATTTTGAAGAATGGATTGAGTTCGAGTCCAATTTGTATAAAGTGGAACTTTTGATGTAATTGCTAGTGCTGGAATATGAAGTATGCAGAGTAATTGCATTACAATGGACTGGTGGGCCTAGAAGCTCTTAAGTTTTTTCATTCAGTCGGAGAGAGAATTAGATTGTTTAGACCAGTCTTCTTAATTTCATTTATTTTACCCAATGATTAAAAAAAATTAAAATAATATAATATTTATTTCATATAGCATTTCGGTCCATTTTGAAAATTCTGTGCAAATTTCAGCTGAAATATACTGGTTTTATTCTGTCCATTTTGTTTTGGTCAAATAATATTTTTTTAAATAATTAATAATTTTACAGTATTAATTATATATTTTAATCCGATTGTAAGATTGAAATTAAATTTTATGAGGAGTCTCTTGATATATTTATATATATTATGTTAAAATTTTAGAGTAATAAAAAATATAATGACCTTGCGAGATTGATAATAATATTCTTATAATATTATATATATTTATTTTATTCAAAAAATCATTTTATTGTTGTGATGGTGATCGGTGCATGTGCATTCCAAGTCCAAGCTGCAGTTGGTCCTGTGACGCGGACTCATAGTTGTGTAGTCAGAATTGGTGTTGAAATGGACATCAAGATGTTTAAACTTTAAAGTTAGATGTCACCTGCAACCCACGAGAAAGTTTTAACAATAAGCCCCTCCATGTCTGTGTTAATTTTTTGCGTGAATTTCATTTTTATAATATTGAACATTGTGTTGAAATAGTTTCATTGGTTTCTGCGAACAACAGAGAGATTTTATTGTTTGAATAATTTAATTTGCAATCTGGCTCTTTTTTTTGTGTGTTCATATATGCCCAGAAGTGCATTTTTTTTCGTTGAAACAGCTGTGGTTATTTATTCACAGACCTCTCTGGCAATTGTCGTTTAAGTAATTTGATATGGTTAGAGTGTTCTCTGTAGGTGGATTATTATATGAAGGAATGTATGATCTTCTTTCTCCATGATGTTCTTGGATAGAACCGCTGCTGAACTGCATAAATATATTGCATGTCACGTGAAAAACATTTGCTGAACTGCATAATGTATGGGGTTAAGCACTTTAATCAACTAGCCTAGTTGTTTTTAAACTCGTAATTGAAAACAGAATATGCTTTACTAAGATCCCATGAGATGCTGATAAATATAAAATGAAAAGGCAAATAAACAAAGCACTGAACCAAACTTGAGTCTTGCATTTGATACCTTCAGGCTTAGCTAGATTTAGGAAGTTGAGCTTTCGATGTGTTTGATTAGTGGGTTCCTTTTTAAGAAGGCTGCCGTGATCCTGGTATGAATAGTTGTGACAATCTAATTACTTGCATGGCTTGTATTTACTTCATTCACTATTCAATATTATAGCAGTAAATTGGATCTTGAATTCAGATGCTGGTTAAAAAACTGAACCGGTGCATTGAAAACCTTGTAGGAAAAAGGCACGCATTGGAGAATGCGATAAGGGCAGAAATTGAAGCACTGAATAAAGGTCAAGTAGAAGCCAGGGAAAGATTGCTTCTTCAATATGGTGATGCGTGGAGAAATCATCAAATAAGGACTTCCAGTGCGCAGCAATGGCTGAATAAGAAGATAGAGTGGTGACAGTACTGGAGACACTGCAGCGGGGCACATGTGAAATAGCCAGCTAGTTTCATGCAGAAATTGCAATAAAACGTGAATTTTTTTTTTCTTTTTTTGATGAGCTAGAGTATGGTTAAGATGGTACAATTTCATATGAAGTCTTGGATAATAACCTCTAACTCGATAGAGTGAGAAGGCAGCAATTGTTGGTATCTCATCTTGATCATGATGAAATAGGTAGGAGCTGACTAAACTTGAGATCAGAATACTTCACGGTTAATCTAGGCGAATTTGGTTTTATTCTTGAATCACAAGAATTGCACCTACACAGATGTAAATGTTGCCTTGCTTGACAAACTCAACTCATAATAAATGTTTTGGTTTAAATTATGATGTTGTCGCATGCTACTCTATGCTAGGCAACGAAGCAGTTGCGCAAGGTGGGTCTTAAGAGCCAGATAATTGGTATCACCTCTGAGTCTGAGGTTGATCAACAAGCTTTCATGGATGCAGGCCTAGACAACTGCGTTGAAAAGCCCCTGGATCCTGTAAGGACCACTGTTGTCTTCCCTAATTCCAAAAAATGAAGGACCTATACAATGTGAACTTAGAATTTGAAGGTCTAATTGGCTATGTTGGTTTTGATCCCAAGGTTCTTTGATTTAGAGATGAGCTCTATGAATGAAGTTTTTGATTGGCGAGTTATGCTATGAAGATAATGAATAGCTTAAGAAACAAAAGATGACTTCACTTCAAGCTGAACTAGGAAGTGGTGTTCTGTATTAGTTGTAAAAGGATTGACAAAAGTTGCAGAGATAGTTTTCATTTTTTTTTTGTTCTGATTTTGGTCATACTGCTGGTTAGTCATTGAATCCTTGTATTTGAAACTCATTTACTACAGTATCTATATATTAGGAACGTAAACATGGTTTCCCTGCTGTAGTATTTGAATTTAGTTTCTGCAGCATTTTTCTTCTAAATATTTATTGAACAAAGATATTAATGATCCTAAACTGGGTTTGACCCTCTACTCTTTTGCTGTGACGTGCTGCTGAGTACTGGCTTCTGCGGCTGAACTTTTAGCCAACGTTCTTTGGTTTACTGAAACCCATTACTCTTTGCTATATGTTCTCGTGTTTGACCTCTTAATATTCATGTGTTTCCAGATTTGATCCCAATAGTTTCAGTGAATTTTCATTTCAGTGAAAGCTAAAAGGAGAGTTCACTTTCACAATTCAATTAACAGTGAAAGTCCACTTTGGTCCCTTAATATTCATGTTTTTTTAGGTTGAGAAATCTCATTTCATTGAAAACTAAAAGAGAGTGGACTTCATTGTGGTCCCTCAGTATTCATGTTTTGTAGATATGATCCCTGTAGTTTATGTGAAAACTAAAAGAGACTAATGACCTTTCGCTGCTGAAAGTCCATTTTGGTCCCTCAACATTTGAGTTTTCTACATTACTTCCTTATAGTTTTAGTAAGATTTTGTTTTAACCCCTCAATTTAATAGTGAGAGTCTATCTTGGTCTCATCTTAAGAAGTGGGCTTAATATAAATGATTTCAGCCATGTTGGGAAATTAGATCGTAATTTGAAGAATTGAAACTCAATTTGATTTTAGAATTTTATACTAATTAAATGGTGTTTTGAGTTGGAAATTAGGTTATTAAAGATTCTCCCATATTTTTTGGAAAAAACAAGTTAAAATTTAGGTTTTAACTGTCCAAAAATTATGATTGTTGCTTTATCCTCGTAATTCAAATCACACTCAGTGCCTGTTTGGTTGGCGGCCAAACCGGCGTTTCAGTTAAAATTTAATTTTTTTTCATTTTAAATGAATATATTTTGGTATTTTTAGATCATTTTGATGTGTTAATGTCAAAAATTATTTTTAAAAAATAAAAAAATATCATTTTAATACATTTCGGCACGAAAATCACTTTCAAAAGCTACCACAACCGCACTCCCAAACAGGCCCTCAATCTTTTTCAAAGGACTTTTAATCTTTAAAAAAAACAGTTTTTAGCTTACAATAATTTTTTTAAAGAAAAAATTAGAATAATATTTAAAAAAACCCATCTAATTAAGGTTTTAACGGTCCAAAAATTATGCCTTGTTTTCAAATAAGATTGTGTGTGTGGTAATAATACCAATTACTTCATAAAAAATAATTATACATGATCTAATGCATATATAAGTTAAAAAAACTGCTCACGAACATTCAATAAAAATAAGATAATTATTTTGTAATGTTTTTTCTGTTAATTTTTTATATAACTATATCAAACTAATTATTCTTTTATATTTTTATATATTCACTTTATCGGAAATAAAAAAGAAACACATGAAAAAGGAAAGTGCTTTGATTAAATAGATATATTTATCTCCTAAATTAAAGCTCTTAAGAATATTTAATTTAATTATCTCTAGTTTCTATTCAAAAAATCATGATGCCATGAAAATATACATGTATTTTAATTATCTTTATTTTTTATTTAAAAAATTACGTTGCCCATAAGAAAATACATATTTTGTTAAAAGAAATAAAAGAATAAATGAGGAGGATTTTGGTAAAGAAAAAAAAACCCTAAGAATAAATATTTTAATTATTACATAATTAAGCAAGAAAATTTGGTTACGCCACGCGTCATTACGGGAACGCATTAACTAGTTTAAACCAATTATTTCGATCTAGCCGGGACACGACAATACATAAGTTTGCAAGGAAAAAAGAGAGTATAAGGCTAATTATTATTATTTTCTTAACTCACGGGCTAGTAAAGCAAAAACAAAAGTTTCAAGGGGTCAAAATCAAATATTTTGAGAGTGTTAAATAAGTTGAGGAAAAAAGAAGGAAAAGGCTTCTTTGAAGCGTCTGGTTTGGTGTCAACTGTCAGGTGCCATCTTAAGTACTTCAACAAAACGCTGCCGTCTTATACCAATCCCTTAAATCCCACGTCGAATCAGACTGATCCTCACCCTAAAAACCAGAAAGACTTGAAACTCAAAAACAAAGAAGGAAAAGCTTCGAATTTTATAGTACATTTTCAATATCAGTCCATTGATACACAACACAGCAATGGAAGATAGCAAAAACCCTCCAATTAATGAAGATAAAGAAGAATCCCAGCAAGAAGAAAAAAAAGAGGAATCACAAACAAGCAGTGGATGGGGAGGAGGGTGGGGTTTCTCTGCTTTCTCTGTTTTATCAGATCTTCAAAAGAAAGCTGAAGAGATATCTCGCAATGTAATTCCTCTTTTCTTATCACTCAGTCATTCACTCCCTTAAGTAATTGTTTTCTTTTTGGGCTTTGAAATCCGGGTTTGGATTTATCTGTTTTCTTTAATGCTAGATCTGGTTTGTTACGGGGAAAAAATTTCTTTGTTTTTTTAATGAAAAATAAAGATTTGTTTTTGATTGCTCTTTGATTTTCTGTTTTTGGTGAAAAATAGTTATTTTAGTTATCACTTTTGTTTTTATGTTTGCTTGTGCAAATGAACGTGATCTTGTACCCATGGTGATTTTTTTTTTTTTTAATTTCTATGGAAATATCTACTTTGTGATATTGGTTTCAACAACGTAGAAAGTAGAAACTATAATATGGGCCGTACTTGGATGTTTGGAAACACGATGTAGTTTTTGGATTGAGTTATGACAAAGCTATATGTTAAAACCGTTTTGCTTGGAGGTTTGCAAATGGAAGTTTTCATCGGCAACGAGATCAACCTTTAATTTAATTTCCTTGGGCGTTAAGAATATTGGAAAACTTTAAACTGTTTTGGGTTTCTTTCCATTCAAAGAATATGGGGAAGAAATATAAGTTTTGTTTTTCATGTTTAAGTGCCGTGTTCAATAAAAAACTTACTTGAATGCAGCCACCAAGGTTTCTACTTGGTTTCTCATCTGTTGGGATATGAGTGGGTTTCTTCCCACCTGTGTTTTTTTTTTTATGAATTAATGGGATCATGCAAAAGGTGGGATTTGGAATTGTTTTTTTCCAGTTTATGCTTATGTTTGTACTATTTATTTTGCAATGTTGTTGGTGGATTTGGTTTGGATTTTTTTAACAGTTCCTCTGTGGGTGCAGGC
This sequence comes from Salix dunnii, assembly GCA_015731905.1. Taxonomy (NCBI): domain Eukaryota; kingdom Viridiplantae; phylum Streptophyta; class Magnoliopsida; order Malpighiales; family Salicaceae; genus Salix; species Salix dunnii. The sequence continues at coordinate 7,470,045 of CM027667.1, read as the reverse complement.
TGCTGTGGTTGCAGAAAAGGCAGCTAAGAGCATTGCAGATTTGAATATTGCTGAGGATTCAGAATCTTCGAAAGGGGAGCCAGATGAAGATGAATCTGCAAGTGATAAGGAAACCGAAGGCGAGGAAACTGAAGATGACAAGCTTCGGAAATCTGCTTTGGATAAATTGGAAAAAGCAAGTGAGGATACCATACTTGGCCAGGCAAGTTACTTGCACATTGCTGTTTCAAATTTGAAGTGTCATTGTAGTTCCACTGGACGCAGTTATATCTATTTTTTCTTGCATCTTCATGATCCATAACTTGCTTTGGTTTCAAGTCCCTTTACTTGATATCTGTTTCAAATTTTAATATTTATCGCCTCCCTCGCGTTTTCATCACACCCTTTGAAGTTCTGCCTCATCATGTTACAGTTCTATTGTTTTGAATTTCTTCACTTGGCTGGCGCTAATATTTTCGCACATGGGTACTCAGTGCATTTCTTATTCATCTTTTTGTGATATTAGTTGCCTTGTTTAATTCTGTAAGCAGTATCATGTTTTCCCAACATTTTTAGGGTTTGAAGGTTCTTGATCACTCTGTGGAGAATTTGGCTTCAGGAGCTTGGCAGGCATTAGGAAGTGCATGGAAAGGGGGTTCTAATCTGGTTCAAAAGTAAGGTTCTTGATCATTGCAGCTAAACTTAGTTATTTATGCAATTGAAAATCTTTTTTGTAATTGAGGGAAATTTATTAATATTTAATCCTGAAAGCTTAGCAGGCTTTTCTGGTCTCTTTCCTTGTCAAACTCAATGTAGAAACTAGTGAAGAATAACAAATAGAGCTGCTATGGGGATTCTTTTTGGTTTGTTGTTTCTTTTTTCAGCTTTTGTCGCTGCGGCTGTCAGCTTTGCCTCCACCTTTGTTTGATGATATTAACTATAAATTCTGGTTTGATTGGAAGAAAAACCCAAACCAAATAAGGACTCATTTACATATTTAGTCTTAACCATCCATTGGAAAGAGGAATATATGAGGTAAGGATATGATCCAATAGGAAAACGCCATGGTGTCTAAGCTTGCACAGGCCTATGAAGTAAAGGAAAATAACAATACAATTGTGAGAGTACCGCTTGTTGGAAGAAGGGTAGCAACATTTTTGTTTTATATGTGCAAAAAAAATAGAATAGGAAAGTGTAACCAGAGTGGTAAGCTGCTGTGAGATCCCATATTTCAACCCAGATGTCTTATTTTCACTCTTTTTTTTGCTCCCCCCCCCACCTGTCTTTCTTCAGGCTTGAGAATTCTGCTGTGAACCTTGCGGATTCAATTCAGCATGGTAGCTTACCAGGATCAACTGGTTCAGTTGCACCATCCTTACTTGAGGTCGTGAATCCTGTTGGTTTGCTCTTCCTTCTCTCTTTTTTTCCAAATTTCATTCAGTTACTCTAGCCATCATTTTGCAGACTGGAAAAGCTTTTACAGCAAAGGGAATGCAAGTACTTGAATATGTAGGCAAGGAAACCATGGATCTTCTGATCACAGAGACTGGTATTGAGGTTGAGAAAAACACCAAGAACTCTGAAAAAGGAGCTGATGAGGATCATTTACTTGAGGAGATGACATTTGATCGGTGTTTCTATATTTATGGAGGTCCAGAACAGTTGGAGGTCATTTCTTTAGCCTTTTTCTTGGAACTTGCGTTTGGTTGGATTGATGTGAATATTGAACTCATTGGATTGTAATTCTATCAGGAACTGGAGGCATTGTCCAATCATTATGCCCTGTTATTTAACCGCAGAAAGGCTAAATTGTCATCAGAAGAGAAGTCTGTATATGATGGAAAGCTTAAACTGGTTCAGCAAATTTTTAGTTTAAGCACTGAAATGGATGGGAATGCTGCAGAGTTTGACAAAGGAAAGAAAATAGAGTCTGCAACTGAGGGAAGCAGTGACGAGATGAAAAGTTTACATGATTCAAGCGTCAGCAAGGCTGCTGACATGGCTGCCGGGTAATTTTCCTTGACACATACAAGATTTCTGGATTCATTTGGAAATTTAACATGTTCTATGCAGATCTCTTCATAAGTCTGTTATTTATGAAGCTGTTTTTGGGCTTCAAAAATTTTCAGTAATGGAACTATGTTTTCCTGTATGTAGTGTTGGTCCATTGCTCATTATCTAAATATTATGAATTGTATATGTTCTACAACACAACCTTATTTTTTTGCTCATCGGTGTTTACACTTGACACTGCATGTTAGCTTTGTTATTTCATTGTAATCAATGGTTGCAAGGCAGATGTCAGAAGATCCAATCATGAGTGGTGACAGCTGTCATTTGTCAACCACAGCTATAGAAATATGGCTGTCTGCTGTAGCTGAACTTCTTTGAGTTTTTGCTGTACACATGTCCTTGAAACGTTTCCCATCATTTACAGGTTCACGAATGCTTTAGCAGGACAATCTGTGAATGACATAATTCAAAGGACCGCTGGAAGACTAGAAACTCTTCACTCAGAGGGGGTCCATGTATGAAGATATCTTCTATTCATTTGTTCTTCTATGTTCACATTTCATTTACTTTTTGAAGAAGGCAAAATATGATAAACTATGCATGCCTATGCAGAGACTCTCTGAAATGTGCTGTTCAGCAATGTCTCAACTTCTGATGCTTGGTAAATCTGTCATATTCAATTGTAACAAAGCTCAGCAAGAAGATACCGATGGGGATATTGTGGACATTGACTGGCCTGAAGATTCTGTTGAAAAGGCTAAGATGATGCGCTCTAAGGCAGTGTCAATGACAGGATATGTGGAAGCAGTTTCCAACAGCTTTATCACAGGTAGAATTACAAGACACTCCCAGTTCTAATCTTATTGGTATTTTCTCTATATAAGCATTTTAGGTATCTTATTGAATCTCTACTTGATATGGTCTTTACATGATGTCTCTGGCCCATTAAATGTTTTAGCTGTTCAGGTTTGGTCCCGAAATTATTGACCCTTGTAACAAGTTCTAAATTTCTGCCATTTAGAATGAATGCTCCAAGTTTCTGCTCTCATGTTATTTAAATCTTTAGTTTTTTTTCAAATCCATCCAATTGGAAGAAATCACTTCCCTTAATAGGCATGTATAAACTTATCTAGCACTGAGTAGATGTTTTGTTTGTAAGAACTGTCCACGTTGGATAACAGTTGGGTTCTGTTAACGAAAGGCCTTCCTACTAAAATCATTTAGGTATTGCTGTACGAGGGAAAGCCTAGTTTTTTTTTTTTTTTTTTGCTGTGAATATTATGGAGTTGACTTTTAGAAAAGAGAAGCATGCACATGTAGAATGTAATCATGTTGGTAATTTAGAAAATGGTTGCCTGAGGGTGTCTGGGTTATTTAATTGTTGTCTTTTCTGTGGAATGAAAATGATTGGTCTTGTAAGTTCTATTCGAACAATTACAAGACTCAATAGGGTGATGGCAGCAACGTGGCATGCACATGATGGGGGTTTCAGGATATCACCATTTATTGTTTATCTATATATTTATTCATAATTGTTTTTCCAATGAGGCACTGTGCAATGTCTACAGGTAAAAAGGATATGGATAGGTGATTTTATCTGATAGTTTGAGCTTATTTTTTGATCCAGGTATCTCTGATGTGGCAGAAGCTTATGCAGCAGCCATAAAGGGTGCTGCTGCTGATTCCCATGAAAACTCCCAACAAACATCAATTCAGGACAAAGTCAATGCCTTCTCTGAACTTCTCCGCACTGACCGGACCACTGCAGTGAGCAAAATCCAGGATGGGCTCCAGTACTTGTCATATGTAGTCATTTCTACATCTATGCCTGCTGCTTGATCACTAGGCGTCTACCAGTTTCTTTAATCTTACATCCTCCAACTTCTCACTAGTTATGTTTGTAAATAGATAAATTCATCTTAGAATGGGTCTTGCAATCTGATCCAAAATCATCGGATCCACGTCTAGCTTGAGCATTCTTTTAGATCATTTAAGGGTTGAATTTGAATGCTAGCGTCCAAAGTTGAACAGTTTATATCCCATGTCAGACAATATCAGAACAAAAAGAAATATTGTTATGTTTGACATGAATTTGATTGGTTTATAATGAATCAGCAGTTAGGAGTCTTGATAAGATTTATAGACAACGTGGGAATTTGCTTTTTGCGCGGCTTTTGCTTGACCTGTTTTTTCCTGAATGAGCCCCCCCGATGCATACAATCTCTCTGGTGTATGCAAGTGAAGGGTTTACCTCTTGGCTCAAGAGTAACTATTCCACGTATATCATCGCAAGAGAAGGTGTTGGTGTTGGTGTTGGTGTATCTTTAAATCTCATGAAAGTCTTTTTAATTGAGATGTAGAAAGATGATGTGTATCTGTGATGAATAATATATAAACTGATAAAAAGATTGTAGATTATAATTAAAGATTAAAGAAGCAAAAGGTTAGATGCTTGTGTAAGCATTTGACCGCTGATGACGGGTTGTTTTTTATATTTAATTGTGTGAAAAAAAAAATATTTATATATAAAAAAGATAGTTATTAAAATTATAGAGAAAATATGCATATAAAATCCTCTTCATCTACTTATATATATATATATATATATATATATATATATATATATATATATATATATATATATATATATATATTAACAATATGGTTTATCAAGTAAGGAAATAGTCAATCAAAATAGAAATTCAAAAAGATTATATGTCCCTTTAATCAAAACTCAATTTTCTTATCCATGTGTTTCTTTTCTTTTTATTTATAAAAAACGTCTTTTTAAGTATTGTTTTTAATCACAAACCTTAAAGCCTAGGTGATTTGATTTTTATATATATATATATTGAATTGAATTGAATTGAATTATTTTAACGTATTATGTTAAAAATACTTTTTTAGTCTATTCAGTGCACCTGAAAGCCCCTTTTTAACATATAACACGCGTTCTCCTAGTTTTTTGTTGCAAGAAACACGACCAATTACTTCATACTAAGATTTATCTTGTACCATGGGAGATTTAGATTTGTCCTTCATTCACGATCTTTAAAACAGGCCTAATGTCTAAGTCATAGAACCTGACGAAGTCCCGGTAATCGATTTCTTCACTTCAAGCCATGGAGACACCAAAGAAACTGTCTCAGAGATAGGAAATGCATTCAGGAAGTGGGGATTCTTTCAAGTAATTAACCATGGAGCACCTCTAGAGTTATCCAAAAGAATGGTGAAGATGGCTAAAGAGTTCTTTGATCAACCAATAGAGGAAAAAAAGGTGAAGCGAGACGAAGGGAATTGTATCATGATAGTGAACATACTAAAAATGTTAGGGACTAGAAGGAAGTGTTTGATTTCTCACTGGAAGATCCTAGACTCGTCCCAGCCAGGGATAACCCTGACTGTCAGGAATTGAGGAACATAAGTAATCGTTGGCCTCAGTACTCTGCTGAATTTAGGTAACTTGCTTATTTTCCTACAAAATAGTATGGCCGACACTCTCAGGATGCTTTTATTAGTTAGGGATGTGTCTATAACTATAATAATTTATATATGGATTTACTTGTACTAAATTATCTAGCTGTTCGTTTAATACTCGCAGAAGAATTAGTCGGTATGTTTGACCAGATTAAATTTGATTGTGAATCATTTTCCGATCAGTTCAGGTCTTACATCTACTAGTAGTTCCGGTCTTAATGTTGCTCTTCCACTGGATTATGTGATGTAATGGATTGTAGCAGGGAAGCATGTCAGGAGTATTCTCGAGAAGTGAAGAAGCTTAGGCTGTTGGAACTTGCTTCTTTGAGCTTAGGCTTGCCAGCTAACAGGCTAAATGGTTGCTTCATTGACCAAACCAGCCTTCGTAGGATCAATCACTATCCTCCTTGCCCTAACACCTACCTAGCTCTTAGGGCTGGTCGACACAAAGATTTCAGTGCCTCAAGTGTCAATACTCAGGATGATGTTGGAGGATTGGAAATAAGACGAAAATCAGACGGTGAATGGATACCAGTTAAGCCAATTCTAGATGCACTTTTCGTTAATGCCTGCGACATTATTCAGGTATGACAATACATAATATTAGCTAGCTGAAGTCTTGACTGCCAAGTTACATTTATAGTTCAAAACACTATATATATAGATATAGATATGAGCTACTAAATGAGCAGAACCCTGCCAAATACCAGCGATATAATTGGGGGAAGTTCTGTGCTAGCAGAATCCGCGGTGATTACAAGAAACGGGATGTAGAAAACATCCAAATTCATCATTTGAAAAAAGTAACTTTCGTAGCTAGAGTGGATTTATGAGTCTAGTTTATGTGCAGTAGCAACTTGGCTTTGGCTTCTTTGTATTAAGGTGACCAAGATGACAATTCTGTTAAAATTTGGAAGAATTAATCAGTTTACAATATATCAAGGGTCGCTCCTGCAAGGTAACACAAGATCCTTCAGTAGCTACCTAGTTAGGTTGCTATTGTGCTATTATGTTGCACCTACAAACACTGATGGATTCTCAATGATCTCTCGCTTACTGCCATCCATCTTCAGTGTTAATTTCCATCTGCTTAATACTTGCTTCGTGGGTCCTCTCAAGTTAATGGGGACGAACATGTTGGTTAACAACGTAGTTGATTAATAGAGAGAAAGAATCGGACCCGTGGGATAAAAAAAATCATACCTTCAAGAACAGGATACCTACCTATATAGAATTCTAGAACTCACCATTGAAACTGTTCTTATCAAGAAAATGAAACGAGAATTACCCTCTCTACTAAAACCCTAGAGGTAGTTTTAGAGTAGTTATTGAAATCTCTATCTAGATGCTATTGACTGTGGAATAAAAATTCAACATTAGATTTGTTCTGGAAAGCAAGCATTCCTCTTTGCCGCCAATTTGTCCATGCGGTAACCTATCCATTGATGCAACCTGGAATCCTACAGCCCACAAGTTCGATTGCTGGTTGGTGATGCGTAATTTGGTTCACCCACTCCAAAGTCCAAACCAACTAATAAAAAAAGAGACAAGGACGAACAAGAAACAGAAACTGTCTATGTTCAATGTATGTTAAAAATGTTTCAGCTTTGTGGGGAATAAACTGTTGTTGAGTACAAGTTTTTCTTTTCGCGAGTTGGAATCTTCTATCCTAAAATATAAAATCAAGATTTTCAATAATGTTTTGTTTGTTATTTTAGTTTTTTTATTGATATAAAATATTTCGGTTTTGAAATATTTTAATGTATTGTTTTGAGGTTTTATATATATATATATATATATATATATATATATTTAATAAATATAATTAAAATTCAAAATAAATTAACTTTAAATTATACAATATAAATATAAAGTCAAATAAATATAATCTTAAAATTAAAAAGACAATCACAAATTAATTAAAATGAAAAAAAATTTAAGGCCGAAACAATACCAAAATATTCCGATAAAAATTTATAGAACAAATCAGAATTAAAATCGATATTTTCATCTCTAGTTTTTTAATGATATGAAATATGCTGACCATTCCAGACTAAACAAAATGGTATCACAACCTTATATAAAACCATTAAGCGCAAGGAAAAAATAAAAAGGAATTTTAAAACCAAAGAAAACCTGTTACTTGTCTCTGCTCTTTAAAAAAGTCAGGTTAACATTTTCAGTCTCTCAAACTCGTGGCCATGGGAGAAATCGATCCAGCATTCATTCAAGAAACAGAATACAGGCCTAGCTTCAAAACAATAGAAGCTGATGAAGAGATCCCACTTATTGATCTCTCTGTTTCCACTCCAGGTGACACAAAAGAAATTGTGTCAAAGATTGGAGAAGCGTGCAAGAAGTGGGGATTTTTTCAAGTGATCAATCATGGGGTGCCGTTGGAACTAAGGCAAAAGATAGAGCAGGTAGCAAAAGAATTCTTTCATCAACCGATGGAGGAAAAACTGAAGGTGAAGAGAGATGAGGTGAATCCTATGGGGTATCATGATGGTGAACACACCAAAAATGTTAGGGACTGGAAGGAGGTTTTTGACTTCTTGGTGGTAGATCCAACTTTAATTCCTGCCTCTGATGATCCTGATGATAAAGAGCTAAGGGCTCTGACTAATCAGTGGCCGCACAAACCTTCGGAACTCAGGTCTTCATTTTATTTTTTTCCATCTTCTTATATATGGGTATCAGTAATTGATTCCTAAATCTTATTATGTTAATTAGTGTTATTCATTGTTTTGGTCAGGGAGCTGTGCCAAGAATATGCTAGGCAAGTGGAAAAACTAGCTTTCAAGTTGTTGGAGATTATTTCTTTGAGCATAGGGTTGCCTGCTGATAGGTTAAATGCTTGCTTCAAAGACCAAATCAGCTTTGCTAGGTTCAACCATTACCCTCCTTGTCCTGCACCCCACCTAGCTCTTGGTGTAGGTCGACACAAGGATGGTGGTGCCTTGACGATCTTATCCCAAGATGATGTTGGGGGACTACAAATAGGCCGCAGATCAGATGGGGAATGGATCCCTGTTAAACCAATCCCAGATGCCTTTATCATCAATATTGGCAATTGTATGCAGGTACTTCCTTCTGATCAGAACAATTAGCTTAAGCTGAATAATTGCCAACGAATTCCATTCCCGCTTGCTAGCTGTAGGTGGTTTTTCACCCACCACAGTTCCCCATCTCCTTTTTCTTGTTCTTGGACCCAACATGCATGGTTGATGGGAGATTAGGTACGCATAGGATAGGAGCAATCATAAACATATAAGTTGCTGCTACAAATGTCCGATTTTCTTCCTAATCAGGGCTTGGATTATTGCCTTGTGTACAGGTTTGGAGCAATGACTTGTACTGGAGTGCAGAGCATAGAGTGGTGGTGAATTCTCAAAGGGAAAGGCTTTCGATACCATTTTTCTTTTTCCCGTCCCATTATGTTGATATCAAGCCACTGGATGAGCTAATAAACGAGCAAAACCCTGCAAAGTATAAGGAATTCAACTGGGGAAAATTCTTTGCTAGTAGAAACCGTAGTGATTATAAAAAACGTGAGAGGGAAAACATCCAAATCGATCACTTTAAGGCATCAGAGTGATTGGTTTACAGTGGGTTTTCCATGTATGTGCCTGTGTTTGTGAGGTTGTGTGACCTTTTATTATAAGCATAGACTTGAATGTGTTTCGCAACTTCTCGTGTAGAGTGTATTAATGGTCTTGAACATGTCCATTACAGAGCACCACTAATGCTCTTTAATATTTATATATTCTTATAATAAAATTATTATATTACATGAAGTTGTCGTAGTAAAAACCTATTTAATTGTCTTTACTATGTTGCAAGTTAGGGAAATATTTTTTATAATTATTAGGATTGAAATAGTTAATAGATTTGCTAGTTAAAAAAAAAAATATAACATCTATACATGTAAGATTTGATTTAATGAAACATATTAATACATAATATTATAACAACAGTAACATAGAAGGCTTAATATCGAAAAATATCATTGTTATTATTGCTAAAACAATAAAAATTATTTTGATGAGAAAAAAACTTAAGAACATTAATAAGAGAAGAAGTAAGGAAAAAAAGTAAAATTGATGTTGTTATTGCGTGAATAATGAGAAGATAAATTCAATAAAAAAAATAAAAAAAACTCAAAAAATTTAACAAAAGAGCAAACAAAATAAAAATGAATAAAAATAAAAATTATAAGCTAAAAAAATTATTTGACGTTAAAATAAAAAAAACAAAACTAATAAAAAAACAAAAAGAAAAAAAAAAGAAAAACAAATAAGAAATATCAATTTTAAAATGATCATAAACACAAATTAAAATTTAAGAACAAATTTTTTGGAAAAAATGTTATCTCAAGAAAAGAGAAAAAGAAACTATTTAAGAACTATAAATTTTTTAAAGAATTACAATAAAAAATCAAAAGTATAAGGGCCGAAAATAAAACCAAATATATTATTAATTTCAATTAAATAAAAAAATTAAAAAAATCAAATAAAATATAACATTTATATATGTAATGTTTGATATAATGAAACACATCAACACATCCTATATAATAAGAGGAACATCAAAGTTTTAACATCTAAAAATATCATTACTATTATTGCTAAAATAATAAAAATTATTAAATTACCCCGATAAAAAAATTCAAAAACATTAAGAGAAGGAAAAGCAAAAAAAAAACTAAAATTATTTTTTTTATTGCGTTAATAACGAGGAAAAATTTATTCAAAGAAAAAGAAAAGATCAATAACTTTAACAAAAAAACAAATAAAATAAAATTATGAGCAAAAAAAAATTGACGTCAAATAAAAAAATCATAAATGAAAACGATATAAATGAAAAAAATAAAATTATAAGCAAAATTGATGTCAAAATAAATAATGAAAAACAATCAAAAGAAAAAAAATAAAAAAAAAATGGAAAAAAAACGTTTATAAGCATTCCGCGCCAGGCAGGGCTTGAACCCCTGCCCCTCCTTCTTAGACAAGCATGCTTGCCTTCTACTGAGCTACAAGTCTTTTATTCTATATGATTGTGCAAGAATATCTAAATATGATAACAAAAATGAACCGAACAATCTAAATTGACTCAAAAACTAAATAATTTTATTATAATCCACAGTGATTTGTCTCATATACTACAATAACCGAACTCTGATCTTTTTTAATATATAGTATAATATAATATATAAATAAATGACATAACAGAAAATAGGAACTCGATTACGCACCATTATTTGTAATACTCTTCTTTTGAAAGGGGAAAAAATATTGTGTCGAATTTGCATTACAGACTGCGAAGTTCTCTAAAAGTATATACCAAACCTCCATTACCATGTATTTTCTTCTTATATATCCAGATAAAGAGCAACATCAGGGGAAGGAATCCAGGCAATACGGTGAATCAAGAAACAGATCCTTCGAGAAACACTAAAGCACGCAGATGATTATAAAAAATTAATGAAATTTCATGAACCTGAAGTTGAATTATCAAACTAATTTAATTGATTTTGTGAAGACGATAGAGGAATCACATGCATGTCATATCTTCAACAATTCCCGCAACTGCAACTGGGTCTTGGTTCAAAGAACTTGTTTCTCTGTCGTATATTAGGATTCAAGTCTTATTATATGTGATTATCACCTTCCAGTATTTTACATATTTATTGAGTTTATAAAATATTTAATTAATTTAAAGATTAGTTGTAATACGTATAAATTAAAGTCGTCATTCTAGTTTTTCTATTGGTACGAAACGTTTTGGTTTCGGAGCATTTCGGCGTGCTGTTTCGAGGTTGTACTGTTCATATATAATTAATTATATATATAAAAAACCCTTAAAATATTAATTTAAGAAGCATAATTAAAATTCAAGATAAATTAATTTTAAATTATACAATACAAATACAAAGTCAAACAAATATAATCTTAAAATTATAAAAAAAATCACAAGTTAATTAAAATAAGAAGGATTTTAAGGCTGGAATGGCATACCTGAAACAGTACCCAGACATGCCGGCTGGAATTTAGCCGGAATATTCAAAACGGGCCGAAATTAAAACCGAGATGAAAATAATATCATTTTATCTTGATTTTTTTAATGAAATAAAAATGAAATAAAACGTACCAACTATTCATGACAAAACAAAATGATATGCACAACCCTGGTATAAACCGACTTAAACACCGAAATTATGAATGTGTTCGCCCTTTCCGTCCAGCTTAATTCAGAGGCCCGCAGATCTGGAGAGGCCAAGAGTTAGGGTTAACTTTTAGAGGCTACCGCTCAGTCCTCTCACATCAAGATTTTAACCTGCGTATGTAGGAAAAGCTCTTATCTTTGAGCTTTCCGTCTCTTCTATTGACCTAATTTAGGGCTTTGCGGCAATTTATTTATGATTATTATTATTTAAAAAAAAAAGGAAATTACAATTAGGAGACATTTTTAGTTTGTACTCTTATTTTTCTACCGTGCCCTTATCAGTAAACGTCCTATTTAAATATCTAGGGAAAGATCTTTCTTTCTAAACTCTCTACTAATTTTGAAAAAAAAAATTAGCTATATTAGCATTTACTGGTTTATTTAATTTATATAGAGAGTTCATCACCCTATATAAAGCCCGAATTATTTTTATAATTAAGTAAAAAAACAAATCGTCTTTGAAACGAAATTATTAATTAATTAATTAATTGTTATTTGTATTTTGTGTGTTTGCTAGATTGAAATGTGAGTAACTAGGAATAAGAGATCAATTTGTCATTAGGAAACGTAAAGCATATGAATCTGAACGAAAGTCGGTCCATGAATGAAGGCCCGTCATACTTTTCTTTCTCGCTCTACGGTCTCTGTATTTTCTGTGATTTTAATTTTAACTTTAAAGTTTTTTTTAATATTTTACTATATGAACTAGAGAGAGATTAGAGAAAAAAATAATCATCTGAAAATAAAAATAAAAGAGAAGGTCAATGATTACGTCACAAATCAATGATAAAAAAAGAATAATCTTGTTACAAAGAATTTCATTCGATAGTAAATGTCTCATTAGAATGGATTTAAAGCTGCTCAAAAAAATAGATAGCAATAAAAGTTTCTCTGATTTGATTTTATATTTTTTGGGTTATTAGATTGATTTTGATTTTGAATTATTTTATTTTAATTTGTTTTCTCTAAATTTATCACGATCTCAAATATATATTTCCATGTTTGGTTGGTGCTCAAAATACAAGTATCTATATCTACACATTTTTTATAAATCTTAATTATAAATTTGGATGGTTAGCTATAAGGTTACGGATTATAATTTATTCAAGCGAAATGATAATATGATTATCAATGTAAAAGAACAATGGACTAAAACAGGATATCGGTGGCGGATCTGTCATCGTCGTCAAATGGTCGTTTGAAGCGACCTTTGCCATGCCAGCACAAACGTCACGGCATTCCAAGACAGCACTGTTTACACCACCAGTCCCAGAGGCTGTCTAGATTCACTTTGCATTAGACCTATAAAAAGCGAACTTGGTTGATTTAGGTTTCTTAAACAACTTAAAAGGAAGGAAAAGGTAATCACCATGGGAGAGGTTGATCCAGCCTTCATTCAAGCCCAAGAACACAGGCCGAAACCTAGCATCACCAGAGCAGAAGGAATACCCTTAATTGATCTTTCCATAATCAGCTCTCCTGGCTCCAACGTAGACAACGATCAAGCACTCGGTGGTCTTGTTGAGGAAATAGGCAATGCATGCAAAAATTGGGGTTTTTTTCAGGTGATCAATCATGGGGTGCCACTTGCTAAGCGACAAAGCATTGAGAAAGCATCGAGGATTTTTTTCGGTCAGCCTCTGGAAGAGAAAAGGAAGGTGAGGAGAAGTGAGGAGAAAGTGTTGGGTTATTATGACAGCGAGCATACCAAGAACGTCAGGGACTGGAAAGAAGTGTTTGATCTCAATGTCCAGGACCCAACTGTTGTCCCTGCTTCCTCTAAGCCTGACGATGAGGAACTAACCAGGTGGTTTAATCAGTGGCCTGAATACCCCACTGACCTGAGGTATATAGTATTGCTCTCTCTCTCTCTGTTTTCGAATAATCAATGATATTTTTATTTTATTTTTATCATGGGTTGAGATTTTGGAATCTGGAATGACTGTCCTTTGAGTATAAACCAAGATCCACTGATCAATTTAAACCTACCTCTAATTTAATCTGTAGACATTAGTTTTAACGGGTCTTATATGTAATCTAATACATTTCAATGAACAGAGAGGTTTGTGAAGAGTATGCTAAAGAAATGGAAAAGGTAGCTTACAAATTGATGGAGCTGATAGCCCTGAGTCTAGGCTTGCCAAAAGACAGGTTCCATGGATTCTTTAAAGAGCAAACCAGCGTCGTTAGACTCAACCACTATCCACCATGCCCAGTCCCTGACCTCGCACTGGGCGTTGGTCGACACAAGGACGCTTTTGCCTTGACCATCCTTGCTCAAGATGATGTTGGAGGGCTAGAAGTGAAGAGAAAAACAGATGGAGAGTGGCTTTGGGTCAAGCCAACCCCAAATGTCTACATCATCAATGTTGGTGACATTCTTCAGGTATATATATCCTTTCCAAAAACTTTGAAATTAACATTACTCGGCTATATCCTTTTTGATGCAGTAGCAATACTAGAAAACATGGTCATCATATCCTTCCTAAATTATTGTGTGTGTGTATATCTACAAGCTTGGTTGCATCATTTTCCAAAAACAGTATTCGGGTATGATCAACGTTATTGTCTGGAAATGCTAATTGTTTGTATAGGTATGGAGCAATGACACTTATGAGAGCGTGGAGCATAGGGTGATGGTGAATTCTGGAAGGGAAAGACTTTCCATTCCCTTTTTCCTTGGCCCAGCACACCACACCAATGTGCAGCCCTTGGAGGAGCTCGTAAACCAGCAAAACCCTGCCAAATACAAACCATACAACTGGGGAAAATTTCTCGTCACAAGAAAAAGTAGTAATTTTCAGAAGCTTGATGTTGAGAACATCCAGATTCATCACTTCAAGATACCCGAATCAGAGCTGGCCGAAAAATTGGACTGAGCGTTGTCCATCAACCAGTAACAAGACACTGCTGCCTATAAATGGCAGCACCTTGTAAAACCTAGAAATAAAACTTTTGAGCCGGGGTGCCATGTATTAAAAATAATGGAATTTGCTATGAATAAAGGAGATTACTGCAACCGTCACCGTTTTATCCAGGTTCTACGGTCAATCAAGAAACATGTCCGTCGAGAAAAAGTAAATCACGCAGATGATTATGAAAAGTAATGAACCTTGGTCTAATTTCCTTAAACGCAGATGATTAAAGTTGAATATTAAACTAATTTAATTAATTTTGTTTCTGCTACTGAAATTCTGAATGTGTTAGTCATTTGTGTCCAGATTCATTCACAATCACGAGAATCAAAATTTACAGTTTTCACGCGGGTTCACATCCTGTGGGTGTAGAATTTTACAGCTTCATAAGCACACTGTGGATTTATTTATTTCTATCTTTTTACAGCTTCACAGTTTCTTACATTAATTCTCATTAAATAATTATTTATTTTGCGTGTTAGTTTATTACTTTATTTCATTCAAGATTTTAGTTAATTCATTAGAAATGTTTATTTTTTCTCTAATCTTATCGTTATCCAAATTAAAAATTACTTTATTTAACACTGGTTTATCAGGAGTTTACAGAGTATTTTTAGATATAAAAACCAGTTTTGCGATGGTCACAGCCGTTGCTTTCTCCTATATATATATATATATATATATATATATATATATTATTGTTATTTTAAAAGAATGGTTATAGTTCTATATATATATATATATATATATATATATTATTGTTATTTTAAAAGAATGGTTATAGTTCACATGGCCATGGCTTATTGTTATTTTAAAAGAATGATTATAATTCACGCGGCCATGGCCAGGTGGTGGGATGGGATTTGATTAACTAATCATATCCTTTCAATTTTTGGAAGGCGACGGTGCACTCGCTACAAATACTGTAGTTTTGTGTGAAAATGCTCTTATGTCGATGTCTCTATGTATTCTAAACTACGAATTTTCTTAGCAATAGCCAATAGGTTTCAAAAATATTTTTAAAAAAAATTGAATTGAATTTATTTTTTATTTTATTTATTTTTAATATTTTCATATATAAAAAAAAATAAAAAATAAAAAATATTACTTTAATATATTTCTAAATAAAAAACAATTTTAATCACAGTATCATCATTATGATTATGATTCATGGGCAATAATGCCTTCTTTAAGTGATCGACTATAGCTTGTTTCGCACAGCTGTTGCTGTTGTTATTGAAGTTGAAAAAAAACAGTTCTATAAAAAGCGCTTTTAAATGCGGTTCAAAACTGAAATTGAAGCGTTTGGTTAAAACTGTGGTTGAGTTTGAGGTCTAATAAAAAGCAGTTTTAAGTGTTTGGTTACCATGCTTTTCATATTGCTGTCAACTTGTGAAATTACTTTAAAAGACACACACACACACACACACACACACAGATATATATATATATATATATATATATATATATATATATATATATATATATATATATATATATTATATATTATAGATTTAATTATCATAATAATAAAATATAATTAATAATTTAAGTAAATTACATAATTTTTAATTTTTTAAAAAATATAAATTTTATATTTTTTTTTAAATCGGACTGAGCATGACCCAAATAAATGGGCCGGCCCAACCCTACTTGACTTGGGCTGGGCTGAGAGCAGCCCAGCCCTTAAGACTCTTCTAAAACGCAAAACGGTGCGTTTTGGAAATTCAAAACAACATGTAGACACTAAGTAACGTTACTGTTCATCGCCTGTGATGAGAGGGTCAACGGCCGGTACCAACAAGTAGAGAAAGTCTATGTGGTTCTTTCAGAGGTGACGGCGTTGGAAATGGTGCTGTGTGGTGGCCGGTAGGAGCTCTGAAAGGTTGCAGCACCAGCTGTGCTGCTAACGCCGGGGCTTACTGCCACCGAAGCTTGTGGCATGAAGGAGATGCTGACGACGATGAGGTGGATGGTAGTGGTGTCAAGAGCTGTCTGTGACTGAGGAGAGAGAGAGCAACGATGGTGAATTTTAAGAGAGAAAGAGATCATTGATTGTGTGTTTGGTTCATTCAAACTCTTCGTATGTGTTTTAATGCCCAGATGTAACAAGCAAACGTGAATTAATGCTCAAATGTAATAAGCGAACATGAATCAAGCACATTTAAGAACTTGAATGCATTTGTGAGCCAAACGTGATATCTGGGTTGCATTAATGCTCTGCATGAACTTGAATAACTGCGGCTGAGTTTTTAAAAAGCATCTGTGAGATGCTTTTCGAAACCTGCGGCCGAAATGTTATTTGGCGTGGGATCCACAGCTAAATTTTTTGTGGGTGTTTGGCTAACATTACGTTTGGCTCTGCGGTGCGCCTCAACCGCAGGCCGTACTGCAAAGCCAAACACCCACTATAAATAAAAGTTTAACTCCTAGTTGTACTCTCGCACTACAGGAACTTATTCATATCAACAGTAACTCCAATAATATATATAGTATATACACACATACACACACTAGTTAATTACCTGCACTACGTTGTAGGCGGAATAAACAATTTTTATAACTGTTAAAATTGAAATATAATATTTCAACATATAAAGTTTGATATAATGAAACAGATCAACATATCCTATCATAACAACAATAACATCGAAGTTTTAACTTCTAAAATTATCATCATTATTACTGTCAAAACAATAAACATTATTAAACAAACTCGGGAAAAAAACTCAAAAAAAATAACAAAAAAGCAAGTAAGAACAAAAAAATTATTTTTATTATTCTTAATATTAATATTATTATTGCGTTAATAACAGGAAAAAAAATAAATCAAAGTCTAAAAAAAACCTAAAAACATAAACAAAAGAGCAAATAAAAAAATTATAAAAAAATAAAAATTATTGCTGTAAAAAAAATCATTTCACTTGAAAATTAAAAAAATTGACCGCACTACATTGCGGGTTGAGTGAATAATTTTTATAATTTTTGGGATTAAAAAAATTAATAGAATTTGCTAGTCCAAAATTAAAATATAATATCTATATATGCAAAATTTAATATAATAAAACAGAACACCACACCCTATTATAAAAATAACAACATTGAAGTCTTAACATCTAAAATTATCATTATTATTAATGTCAAAATAATAAAAATTATCAAATTATCCTGAGAAAAAAAAACTGAAAAACATTAACAAAAGAGTAAGTAAGAAAAATAAATAAAATTATTATTATTATTATTATTATTATTATTATTGTGTCAATAATAAAAAAAAATGAAAGACTAAAAAAATCCTAATAACTTTAACAAAAGATCAAACAAAAAAATAAAATAAAAATTATCAGGTAAAAAAATTATTTGACTTGAAAATTTAAAAAATTGACCGCACTACATTGTGGGCTGAGCAAACAACTTTTTATAATTGTTGAAATTAAAGAAATTAATAGGATTTGCTGGTCTAAAATCAAAATATAATATCTATATATGCAAAATTTAATATAATAAAACAAATTATCACGCCCTATTATAAAAACAACAACATCAAAATCTTAACATCTAAAATTATCATTACTATTCCTGTCAAAATAATAAAAATTATAAAATTATCCTGAGAGAAAAAAAACTCAAAAACATTAACAAAAGAGTAAGCAAGAAAAATAACTAAAATTATTATTATTATTGTTGTTGTTGTTGTTGTTGTTGTTGTTATTGTTGTTGTTGTTGTTGTTGTTGTTATTGTTATTGTTATTGTTATTGTGTTAATAATAAAAAAAAATAAAATAAATCAAAGACTACAAAAATCTTAAAAAATTTAACAAAAGATCAAATAAAAAAATAAAATAAAAATTATCAGGTAAAAAAAAGTCATTTGAATTGAAAATAAAATAAAAAACGAATAAAAAACTAAAAGAAAAAACAAAGAGAGAGAAAAAAGCAGAAATATTAATTTTCAAATGATCATAGATACAAAATAAAATTTAAGAGCTAAATTTTTTGAAAAAAATATCACCTCGGCAAATAAAAACATGAAAAAAATTAAAAATCAAAACTAAGAGTACACTTATATATACATGGACAAAAATAGGGATTATTCCAGAAATATAAAGAAATAAAAGGATTAAAATTAAAAATACAAGGGACGAAATAAAAATCAAATATAAAGAGATTAAAATCAACAATTAAAAGTATAAGGGCCGAAATGAAAATAAAATATATTATCAATTTCAATCAAAGGACAAAATTGCAAAAATTGAAACTTTTGTACTGAATATATTAATCTATTTAAACCCAATCCGGTAATTAAAAGAATGAGGACCGAAGCAAAACATTAATATTGAATGATCCAATTGAACTAAATCAAAACTTATATAATAGAAATCAAGACCATACACAAAACTAAAAATGCAAGGACCTAAGTGAAAAAGCACCAAAACCGAGGGTCTCTCCTGCACTTTTACGTGTAGGAGAGAGAGAAACAGGTCTAGCGGCTTTAATTGGCCACCGCCGCGTCCATAGCCACCGTTTGACGAAACACGCCGTACCGGAAGGAAGACAACGCGGCAATGAATCGACAGAAACACCGATGACCCATCTCAATAAAATTACAACCTTCTTTTAATTTTTCTAAAATCATAAAATCATAATTAAATTATTTTTGATATTAACATATTAAAATAATCTAAAAATACTAAAAAAAATTAATTAAAACAAAAACTAAAAATAATATTTTTTATTTTTTAAAAATGTTATATTTGAGAAAATATAAATTGATACACTTAGAACACTGGGAGTAATCTCTGTGTTTTATTCAATAGAAACAGTGGCTATAAATAGCCTTACAATTCAGGATAAAATCAAATAACAACCCACGAAGTTCATGTCCTAAGATCGTGGTGAATGACTAAGTCTTGTAACAGAAAATGTGATCTTCTCCCTAATAGACAGGAGACTTATTTGCAAAGCTATGGCTAAGTCAACATCTAATTTTATCATCCTACCTTAAACTGCATGTGCAAGCAGTTTATTCAGTGTATTCACAAACACCCATTAAGTCTCGTAATTTCAAAAAAACTTCAATCTTCAAAGGCTTAGTCATGATATCTGCAATTTGATCATGAGTAGAACAATATGTTAGTTCTATAACTTCGTCCTTGACCAGATCACGAAGGAAATGAAAACGAATGTCGATGTGCTTGCTACGTCCATGCATAACTGGATTTTTTGAAAGTTTGATGGCCGAGATATTATCGCAATATACAACCGTCGGTCCGGACTGTGTATAATTTAGACTTTTTAGAATTCTCCTCAGCCAGATGACTTGGCAAGCACTAGATGCTGCAGCAATAAATTCAGCTTCTATAGTAGAAAGGGTAACTACTGGTTGTTTCTTTGAAGACCAGGATATTGCACTTGAATTCAGCATAAAGACATAACCAGAAGTACTTTTTCTATCATTTTGATCTCCCGCGTAATCACTGTCCGTGTAACCGAACAATTCAGCAACTCCTCCCTTCTTATAGAACATCCCAAAACTGGTTGTGCCCTTTATATACCTTAGAATCCTCTTTGCCGCCATAAAATGAGATTCTATGGGGTGCTCCATGTACCTGCTGATCAGACTCACAGCAAACATCAAATCAGGACGTGTGGCAGTAAGGTACATAAGACTCCCCACCATTTGCTTGTAAAGGGTGCTATCGACTTGAACTCCTCCTTCATCTCTTGTCAGTTTAAATCCAGGAATAATTGGATTTTTCACTGAGTTGCACTGACCCATATGAAATCTCTCAAGAATTTCATGAGCATATTTGCGTTGGCATATAAATATGCCATCATCCTTCTGCAATACCTCGATGCCTAGAAAATATCTCATTTTTCCAAGATCAGTCATGTCGAATTCAGTCATCATGGATTTCTTGAATTTATTGAACATACCTTCATCATTCCCAGTAAATATGAGATCATCAACATAAAGACAACTGATCAAAATTTTACCTCCATCTCCAATTTTAATGAACAAGGTATGTTCATGTGGACATTTGTTGAAGCCTTCTTGCACAAAGTATGACTCTATGCGACTATACCAAGCGCGGGGAGCTTGTTTTAGTCCATACAATGCTTTCTTTAGACGATAAACTTTTGATTCATGCCCTTTTTTTTCATAGCCTGGAGGTTGATCTACAAACACTTCTTCATTAATTTCGCCATGCAAGAAAGCGGATTTGACATCAAGCTGAAAAATATCCTAACCTTTATGAGCTGCAAGAGAGATTACCATGCGAATCGTATCTAGCCATGCCACGGGTGCAAAGACTTCAGCGTAGTCAATCCCATATTGTTGACTATACCCTTTAGCAACTAGACGTGCTTTATATTTATCAACCTCCCCGAGCTCATTGAATTTTGTTTTAAAAATCCATTTGACTCCTACAGTTTTAGCCCCCGGTGGCAGATCAGTTAATTCCCACGTCTGATTTCTCTCTATTGCACAGATTTCAGCATTCATAGCCACCCTCCACTTGTCATCTTTCACGGCATCATCAAAGGATGATGGGTCATTGTCGGTGAACAATGCCAGATTTCCAAAGTGCAAATCGACTGCCACGTCGTCTGCTCTCCCCAAATGAACGTCGTCTGCCATGTCGTCTGCATCATTCAAATCGACTGCCACGTTGTCTGCTCTCCCCAAATGATCGTCGTCTGCATCATTCTAATTCACGTCGTCTGCATCACCAAAATCACTTCCCATTTCATATTCTCTCATCCATCGGGGCTGTCTTCTTCTTCTTCCTCGAGATAAAATCAAATTCTCAGAATTTTCAGAATTTTCCCCCAGCTCAGCTTGGTCTTCCACCAACTCCTCCAGTTCAGCTTGACCATCATCTTGTTCAGCACACCCTTCGTTATTACCAAACCCATTCCCCTCTGTTTCCGCAACTGCAAACCCATTTCCTTCCTGTTCTGGAAATGGCTCCCACTCGTCTCCAATTCTCGGTCTGCCATGATCTCCCCACTGGAAATCTGCCTCCTTTTCTTGCCCATGATCTCCCCAATTCCACTGTTTCTCTTCCTCAAAAACCACATCCCTGCTAATGATAATTTTGTTTGAAATTGGATCAAACATGCGGTAGGCCTTAGAATTTTCGCTTACCCCCAGAAAAACACACTTGATGCTTTTCGTATCAAGTTTAATTCTTCTTTGAGTTGGAACATGTACATGCCCCAAACAGCCGAATACTCTGAAGTGCGCCACCGATGGTTTAACACCATCCCATACCTCCTGTGGTGTTTTGTTTTTCACAGCAAGAGTGGGGCTGCGATTCAACACATGCACCGCCCAATTAACAGCTTCGGCCCAAAAGGTTTTGGGAATTTGCTTCTCTAGCAACAAGCTCCTCACCATATTCAAGATTGTCCTGTTTTTCCTCTCGGCGACGCCATTTTGTTGAGGCGAGTATGGGGCTGTCAATTGCTTGTGAATGCCATTATCATTGCAGAAGGCTGTGAATTCGGTTGAAGTGAATTCACCCCCTCGGTCTGATCGGAGGTTTTGAATGAAAGTTCCAGTGGCTTTTTCGACCCGAGCCTTAAATTGCTTGAAGGCTGAAAAAGCTTCTGATTTGTCTGCCAAAAAATAAACCCGGATTTTCCTGCTAAAATCATCAATAAACATTATGATATACCTTCTATTACTGTTTGAGATGGGATTAATTGGACCGCAGAGATCAGTGTGCACCAATTGGAGAATTGCAGTGGCCCTCCACACGCTTTCCTGAGGAAATGGGTCTCGGTGTTGTCTGCCGATCAAGCATCCTGTGCATACTTGTTGGGTTGCTTTGAATGGTGCTAACCCATTTACCATCTTCTTCTGCTGTAATATTTTGATGTCATTCCAGCTGAGATGTCCATAACGGTGGTGCCAAAGATTGGCCTGATCAGTGTTATTGGTTAAAAAATAAGCCTGATCTTGTGTGGACTTACAGTGACCAATGACAGTAAACAACCGATTGTGGGTCATCGCAGTTTCAATAATTAGACCTTTCACAGGATGAAAGATCTTACATTTGCCCTGCTGCATTGTCACAGCAAGTCCCTTCTCCATTAATTGACCAATGCTTAGAAGACTGTTCTTCAATTCTGGAACAAAGAAAACATCTGTGATGACATGATAAATTCCATTCACTTCTATTCGAATACGTCCTCTGCCATGCACACTAAGGCTGGAATTGTTCCCCATTTTCACTGATTCTTTGAAATTGCAGTCAAAGTCGAAAAATATATCCCTCCTGCCACACATATGGTTACTGCACCCGGAATCAAGAAACCATATGTGTTGCGCAGCATCATCCTGAGAAGAAATGTGTGCCATTAGCAACATTTCTTCTCTTGTCTCTACATAGTGTGCCTTCTGATCACCTGGTGTCTTGGAACATTCCCATTGGTAATGTCCGAAGTCACCACAATTGTAGCATTCTATTGTTGATTTGTCAAAGACAAACCTGCCTCTGCCTCTGCCTCTGCCTCTTCCTCCTCTTCCTCTTCCTCTGCCACGATAGGGGTTGCGTCCCCCATCACGACCTCCTTGTTGACCTCCATAACTGACCTGCAATGCTTGCTCTTCCATTATGACATGACGACTGATTCGTTGTTCATGAACCAGCAAGCTACTCTGTAGTTCGTCAATGGACAGATTGTCCAGGTCATTGGACTCCTCGATTGAACATACGACATAGTCATATTTCGGAGTCATGGACCTTAGGATTTTCTCAATAATCACCACATCTTTCATGTGCTCCCCATGAGTTCTCATTTTGTTAGCAATAATGAGAGTTTTTTCAAAATAATCACTGACTGAATCACCAGATTTCATGTGCAGTACCTCAAATTCCTTCCGCAAAGCCTGCAATTGAGCACGTTTCACACGTGCAGTTCCTTGGTATTTCTGTTTCAAGGAATCCCAGATGTCCTTTGCTGTGTCCTTCTTCAGTATGGTTTCCAAGATCGATCGGTCGAGAGCTTGAAACAGGTAATTCTTGCATTTCAGGTCCTTCAATTTCTGTTCCTCATGCAATTTCTTCTGCGTCTCTGTTGGTTCGTCTCCTTCTGCTGCTGCAGTGATCCCCATCTCCACAAGGCTCCAGTATTCTTTGGAGCGTAAGAAATTCTCCATCAGCATACTCCAGTGATCATAGTGACCATCAAGCTTTGGGATGGCAGGCTGAACAAAGCTACTTTCCGATGACATGATTTTGGTGTTTGGCAGGTTGTTGTGTTTAGTTCTTTTATGCTCTGATACCAAATGTTATATTTGAGAAAATATAAATTGATACACTTAGAACACTGGGAGTAATCTCTGTGTTTTATTCAATAGAAACAGTGGCTATAAATAGCCTTACAATTCAGGATAAAATCAAATAACAACCCACGAAGTTCATGTCCTAAGATCGTGGTGAATGATTAAGTCTTGTAACAGAAAATGTGATCTTCTCCCTAATAGACAGGAGACTTATTTGCAAAGCTATGGCTAAGTCAACATCTAATTTTATCAAAAAAATACTTTTAAAATACAGTTACAAAATATATAATGTAGTGTTTACTCCAAACGCATCACCCAGCTAATACTTTTTCCAAAGAATCGGAATCTATCATATATAGATATAGATGGTAGTTAATTAGATACATAATTCATGCTACACAACAAGGCCAATTAAATAGCAATCCGTAGTCAAAGTTCCGGCCTGGTTTGCTTCCAAGTGTATGCGGTATCACGCTGGCTGCATGCAGTCCTACAAATAAACCTCGCATGACCACAATCCAAGAAACAGAAACCCCCACTTCGAGAAAATCAAGGAGAGGCAGAGTTTCTTGTCTTGCCGAGTGATCATGGCTTGTGCTTGCTTCGGCAGTGTTCACCCAGGTATCGCCATGATATTTGTTCGGATCGTGTTTGGAGGGATCAATATCGTCTACATGTGATTGTAATTATTTTTTAAAATATTTTTTTATTTAAAAATATATTAAAATAATTTATTTTTATTTTTAAAAATTATTTTTGATAACAATTCATGAAAAAGTCTAAAAATATTTTTGTTATGATTTTAATTTTAACTTTTAATATTTTAGTCGATGAATCAGAGAGAGATGAGAAGAAGAAAATAATCATCTAAAAATAAAAATAAAAGAGAAAGTCATTGGTTAAATCACAATTCAATGATAAAAAACGTTGAAATAGATAGTTTGATATTGCTTTAAAAAATAAATCAGAGTCAGAGCAATAATTTTTTTTTCTGATTTAATTTGGTATTTTGGACCTTTTTTTGGGTTGTTAAATTGATTTTTTTTCTAAAAATAAAAAATTCTTAATGTCTAATTTTTCAGTCATTACAACAAAGACTTGATTTTGAGAAATAGTAGCTGATATATTATTTGATATTTTTTTATATAAAAAAAACACAACATGTTTATCCTTTAAAAAAGAAAAAAATAAATAAAGACGGCTCAGGCGTGTGAGTTGTCCCCAGCCTTTTGGGAAACTTAGCCTGGGGTGCTCGAGGCTTTTTTTTTTTTTTTATATATATATATTGTTTTTTTTATCCTTTAATTTTATTTTTTAACCTTGAGTTTTTATTAATTGATTTTGAATTGTTTTTCTTGATTTTATTTTAATTTGTTTTCTCTAAATTTATCTCGGTCTCAAATAAATATTTTCATGTTTGATTGATGCTTAAATTTATAAGTATATATTTCTATTCATTTTTTATAAATAATCTTCTTCTTCTTTTAACCCAATCCTTTATAAAATCTGAACTTCTAATTTTTCTGGTAAATATTTAATTATTTAAAAAAGTTGTTATGATTTACTAGTTTGAATCGTTCTCACACGTACAATCATAAATCTGGATGGTTAGCTATAAGGTTACTGATTATAATTCACTGAAGCAAAATGACATTATTATTAATGTAAAAGAAAAATGGACCACAACTGAATATCGGTGGCCGATGTGTCATCGTCGTCAAATGGTCGTTTGAAGCGACCTTTGCCATGCCAGCACAAACGTCACGGCGTTCCAAGACAACACTGTTTACATTACCTTCTTAACATTACTGCAAAGGCTGTCTAGATTCACTTTGCATTAGACCTACTAACAAAGTATAAAAAACCAAGGTTTCTTAAACAACTTAAGGGGAAGGAAAAGGTAATCACCATGGGAGAGGTCGATCCAGCCTTCATTCAAGCCCAAGAACACAGGCCGAAACCTGACTTCACTAAAGCAGAAGGAATACCCTTAATTGATCTTTCCATAATCAGCTTTCCTAACTCCAACCTAGACAACGATCAAGCACTCGGCGGTCTTGTTGAGGAAATAGGCGATGCATGCAAAAATTGGGGTTTTTTTCAGGTGATCAATCATGGGGTGCCACTTGCTAAACGACAAAACATTGAGAAAGCTTCGAGAATGTTTTTTTATCAGCCTCTGGAAGAGAAAAGGAAGGTGAGGAGAACTGAGGAGAAAGTGTTGGGTTATTATGACACCGAGCATACCAAGAATGTCAGGGACTGGAAAGAAGTGTTTGATCTCAATGTCCAGGACCCAACTGTTGTCCCTGCTTCGTATAAGCCTGACGACGAGGAACTAACCAGGTGGTTTAATCAGTGGCCTGAATACCCCGCTGACATGAGGTATATAGTATCTCTCTCTCTCTCTCTCTCTCTCCCTCTCTCTGTTTTCAAATAATCAATTATATTTTTATTGAGAGTTTGGAATCTGGAGGGTGACAGTATAATCCAAGATCCACTGGTTTATAGACATTAGTTTTAGCGGGCCTCAATTACTACTCTATGTAATCTAATACATTTCAATGAACAGAGAGGTCTGCGAAGACTATGCTAAAGAAATGGAAAAACTAGGTTACAAATTGATGGAGCTGATAGCCCTGAGTCTAGGCTTACCAGATGACAGGTTCCATGGATTCTTTAAAGAGCAAACCAGCTTCATTAGACTCAACCACTATCCACCATGCCCAGTCCCTGACCTCGCACTGGGCGTTGGTCGACACAAGGACGCTTTTGCCTTGACCATCCTTGCTCAAGATGATGTTGGAGGGTTGGAAGTGAAGAGGAAAACAGATGGAGAGTGGCTTTGGGTCAAGCCAACCCCAAATGCCTACATCATCAATATTGGTGACATTATTCAGGTATATGCATATCCTCTTCCAAAAACTTTGAAATTAACATTATTCAGGTTAGGTCAGAATTTCACTAAATTGCTCAGATGGCTTGTAGCCAAAACTAGTGTGACCGGGTGCGATCACGCCTCTTTTGGAATCCAGACCTTTTTCTCATTGGTCCATAAACACGTCACCTAGTTGATCCATATAATTTGTTGATGGCAAATCCTCATTTGGTCCGGTCAGATCCTAAATTGTCTGGGATGGCTTGTATCTACAAGCTTGGTTGCATCATTTTCCATAAACAGTATTCGGGTATAATCAACGTTATTGTCTGGAAATGTTAATTGTTTTTATAGGTATGGAGCAATGACACTTATGAGAGCGTGGAGCATAGGGCGATGGTGAATTCTGGAAGGGAAAGATTTTCCATTCCCTATTTCCTTGGCCCGGCACACCACACCAATGTGCAGCCCTTGGAGGAGCTCATAAATCAACAAAACCCTGCCAAATACAGACCATACAACTGGGGAAAATTTCTCGTCACAAGAAAACGTAGTAATTTTCAGAAGCTTGATGTTGAGAATATCCAGATTCGTCACTTCAAGATACCCGAATCAGAGCAGGCCGAAAAATTGGACAGAGCGTTGTCCATCAAGCAGTAATGGGACGCTGCTGCCTATAAATGGCAGTACCGTGTAAAACCTAGAAATAAAACTTTGGAGCCAGGGTGCCATGTACTAAAAATAATGGAATTTGCTATGAATAAAGGAGATGACTGCAACCGTCACCGTTTTATCCATTATTGTTATTCGTAGGGTAAGAATATGAGCCATAGGGTTGTGATCATATATAAATCCAAATAGAGACTAGCATCACAGGGAGAAATCCAGGTTCTACGGTCATTCCAGAAACAAGTCCGTCGAGAGAAAGTAAAACACGCAGATGATTATGAAAAGTAATGAACCTTGATCTAATTTCTTTAAACGCAGATGATTAGAGTTGAATTAGTAGACTAATTAAATTAATTTTGTTTCTGCTACTGAAATTCTGGATGTGTTAGGCATTTGTATCCAGATTCATCAAGAACCACGCGGATCAAAATTTACAGTTTCCACGCTGGTTCATCCTGCGGGTGTAGAATTTTACAGCTTCATAAGCACACTGTGGATTTATTTATTTCTATCTTTTTACAGCTTCACAGTTTCTTACATTAATTCTCATTAAATAATTATTTATTTTGCGTGTTAGTTTATTACTTTATTTCATTCAAGATTTTAGTTAATTCATTCGAAATGTTTATTTTTTAGTTAATATATATTATTGTTATTTTAAAAGAATGATTATAATTCACGTGGCCATGGCCAGGTGGTGTGGTGGGATGGGATACGATTAATTAATCATATCCTTTCAATTTTTGATAGGCATAAATACTGTAGTTTTGTGTGAAAATGCTCTTATGTCGCTGTCCCTATTCATTCTGTTCTGCTTTTTGCACTATATTTTAAAAATATATTTTAAAAAATAAATTGAATTTATTTTTTACTTTAAATTGTTTTCGTATATTTATATCAAAAATAATTTTAAAAAATAAAAAATATATTATTTTAATATATTTTTAAACAAAAAAAATAATTTTAATCAAACTCCAAATGCATTCCACCTCGACATCACTATGGTTATGATTCATGGGCAAAAATGCCTTCCTTAAATGATCGACTATAAATAAAAGTTTAACTCCTAGTTGTACTCTCGCACTGCAGGAACTTATTCATATCAACAGTACCTACAATAATATATATACACGATTTATAATTATTTAATATAATTCTCAAAATGGTAGAATTGGAGAAAACCAATTTATTGATGTTTATGATGCAGTCCTGGTGATCAAGCTAATAAAGGTTTCCTGCCTTGGTAATTCCAGGCAAAGAGGCATTAATCTCTTCTTTTTGGGAGTTTGGCTTTTAAAATAATTTTTATTTAAAAAATATTAAAATAATAATTTTTAAATTTAAATTTTTTTTTAATATTTATATATAAAAATAATCGAAAAACACTAAAATATTTTTAAAATATAGTGATAAACACCCTCTTATGCGAAAACGCTAAATTCATTTCACCGAAGGAGGAACACTGATCATTCCTCTTCGATAAGAAAAATTAATAAGATTATAGTCTCACTATCTCAAAATAAAATTCAAAAAGCAGCTGAAGAGGTCGATATTACCAGACAAATTCCTGTGCAGGACAAATCAATACAACATCAACATCTTGACAATGGAGTTTCCTCTGTGTGTGTCTGTGTGTGTGTGTGATAAGTCCATCTATTGCAAGAAAAATAGGCAACACAAATTAATGTCATCGTAGAGGATTGATATATTCCAAATATAATCAAGAAACTGAACTCTCAAAAATCATTGCTGATTTAACAATAACAAAATTAAGATCCATACAGATAGAGTTTAATTACAAAGAAGGCATTATCTCTCACCTGCTACAAACCTCTCCTATATGTACACATAGTAACCATAAAAGAAAGAAAGCAGCCTGAAAGAATGGACGCCTTCTCGTGATGAAACTGGACAGCGATGAACTTTCATGGAAGAAAACCAACGAAAGGAACCGGAGCGGTATACAGACGGTTTGCTAGAGGCGCAGCTGTACCATTCTGCTGGATAAATATTCCAATTGCTTCAGCCACAGCCATAATAAACTCCATGGCCAGTTTCACTAGAACTATGCACATCTCTAATCTCTGTATCACCATCTTCACTCGCTCTCTTCTTCTTTCCTCCGCGTCCCTCTCTCTTACTTTACAAGTTAAAGCAACCAATATATATTTCAACCTTTTTTTTTTTTTTGAAAATAGAAGATAATATCTATAGTCTATTTTGGCTTTTGGAAACTGCAGGAGACATCTCAACAGCAGGCTACTTCTCCCTCTCTCTCTATATTTCACAGCAATTTTGACTGGTGAAAACACTGGGGAAAACCAGGTTGAGAAGAGATAAGCCATATCTAAACTTCATCATGCGTGTATATATCAACAGCAACAAGGCATATGATTACTCTGGTTGAACAGGAGAAGATGCCATCATGTTATCCTTCTGGATATAACCGACAAGCTTCAACTAATAAGATGACCGTGACTTGATATTTTATGTTTCACAAACAGACCAGCACTTTGGCCTAGAAATAATATTGGGTAAGAGTTTGCCCCAGAACAATTATGCCTATCGCAACTGAGTGATCCAACTATTAATTCTCCCAATTTAGTCCCCGTCTACTGAGACTCCACTCAATTGATGCTCATGTGCCTTCAGTTTAAGCTTTATTTGAGTGCAAAACTCAGGCTTCTTTTCTCATTGAGGTATGCTCCTGGCTGTTCTTACAAACGAAAAGAGTTATGATTGAATTTTTAGCTCCAAAATATTTCAAGTTAAATTAGTTTTACACTAAAAACGATGGCAGGGGTTAATTCTCTAAATTGTAGATAATAATGGGGTTAATTGAATCAACCTTCAATAAATGAGGGCTCGATTGGGATAACTAATAGGTGGAGCACTCAGTTGGGGGATGCACGATAGTTCGAGGGGAAATTTTGTCCCTGCCCTGCACACATTAAAAAAAATTGTGAAATAATTGAGATGGTCCCCATTCGACCAACCAATCTTTCACTTCATTTACTTCCTTATCGCTTGAAAGATAGGCACAGTGAAAGATATCATCAGACTTATAACTTAATAAAATATATCGATTTAACTTAGGCTATAAGTTAGAGATATATTTTTTTTATAAAAAAAAAATTAACTTGATTTAATGTAGTTAAAACTCTAAAATATATCATCTTGATATTCTCATGAAAAAATAAAAAATAATTATGAGATTAAATTATTAATTGAATTGGTATTAAATAATAAAATTAAAAAAAAAATATATAAAAAATAACTTTATATATACCTAGGTCAACTCATTACGTATTGTTATTGAAAATAAACAAAATAGATTATAAAATTTAATTATTGATTAAAATAATATTCAACAATGAAATTTTAAGGAAAGAAATAATTTTATTGAGTTAACCCTTTAAATTTATAATTTATTATGAGGATATAATAATCTAATAAAAAATAAATGTAGTATTAAAATATTAAATTAACAAAGTGCCATGAAGAATAAAAAAATGAAAGCATTATTCATTTAAATATTAAATAATAATTTGTAAGAGGATATTTCCTCATTTTTTTATTTTTTAATCAATTAATAATATTAAATAATTTGTGAGGGGATTCAGTGTAAGCTCTATCATTCAACTAAAAAATATAGAGGCCCATAAAATTCGAAATCTAAGCCCACAAAATACAAAAGAAAGCCCATAATACAACAATCTCCAAGCAAGCAGCTTACAATTTCAAAATCAGTGGCCGCTTGTCGAAATTGAGTAAAACCTCTGAAATTATATTGTCTTTTGAGCTAGTCTTTTTTATTGAATTCAGGGTAGTGAGTCGAAAGTATCAACCTGTAAAAAAATACATGGAAACTGCAAGCTACTCGTTGGTGGGTCTACTGCATCTTCCACAAAAAGATTTCAAATTTAAAATTATTAGCAGGAGAAGTTAGTTCGCGTTGCTCTTCTTGGTGCCACTGGCGCAGAGGGGTCTGTGGGTTTTGTTGCTTTTGTGTGTTTGTGGTCTGTGTTAATCAATTATGGAGAGAGAAGTGAAATAGTTGTTAATTTTTCGTGGCACACCATCCATACTTTGCCATTACGGATTGCTGATAGAAATGCTGGGAAGTCAGTGGATTCAGTTTTTCCTCATATCAGCACGCAAAAGGTTATCCTGTTTCCTCAGAACAGTAAGATAAGATTTTGATGGGGGCTTTTTAGTGTTTACATTTGGTTGAATAAATTGCGTTTCACATGCAACCCGGTTTGTCCGGGCTCATAAAATCATATGCTCTAATATATGTTTAATTTAAATAATGTGTCAAGGGTCTAAAGAACAAGTGGATCTGTGGCGCAATGGTAGCGCGTCTGACTCCAGATCAGAAGGTTGCGTGTTCGATTCACGTCAGGTTCAATTTTAATTTTAATTTTCTCTTTGGATAATATTTTGGGAAAAAAGGAGTAAAATAAAAACAAATGTCAGAGGCAGGGCTCAAAGTGAGCAACTCTAACCGTCCACGCCACTCAGACGCCAGGAGGCTTGTTCTTTACTTTTCTTTTGATCACGTTTGTTTTTCTCGTCCTTGTAGTTTCTATTTTTTTGTTGAAAAAAATCATATTATTGATGAAAAATGTAATGGTTACGTTAAATAACTACAGAAAAGTATAAATGATGGCCATTCGCTAATGAAAATCTAACGAGTAGCTCTCCAGAAGGAGCACTGAGCAAAACCAGACAGAACGTCAGATCATCAAAAATATTCCTCTGATGTTCAGCAACATGAACCATTTTCCTTTCTCTCTCTCGCCCTAGCCAAGTTGTCATTCATTGTGAGATGTTTGGATACGTTAACAGTATCAGCCAAATCACCCGAAGCTTTGCTGATAAACAGCTTTGCCAAGAAATGATGATTGCATGTCACACGCATCCATGACGAAGATAACCTGGTGTTCCTTTTGCCAGCAGAAGCACTAAAGACAGCAGCCTGATCCTGTTGTTTTTGTCATAATAGACATATCCACATTCCACACCCTAAATATTCCAACAAACAAAAAGTTATGGGAATGGAAATTATTACAGAACAAGAGCAAGCAATATGATCCAAGATATGATAAAGCAAGACTTTATTACATGACCGTGTTACAAAGAGCACACAAACAGTATTTTATAATGCCACTTGAAAGAAAGTGTGACAGCATATCACAGAAGAAAAAACAGAAGCGCCCCTGATTTTCACATGCAGGTGGATGGGTTTCCGGCAAACATTAAATCCTCCTGACCGTCAAATCCTCCATGTAGAAACTTAGTCCTTCCATTCTTTTGCAGTCACTTCCACTTTCACAGGCAATCAACACAGCATTCTAGATAACCCTTCACCAGTAGGCTTTCACATTGCATATACAATCTCTCCACTGCTATCCAGGTCAAGCTCAGGATCACTCTCCAAGTCATCCATTTCATCATCAATGTCCAGGCTGCCAGTCAAATATTGGTTGAGACTAAGGGTGCCTGCTGCGGGTATGGTGGCTTCAGATATTATTTGCATTATCTCTTCATTGCTTTGCATTGGTTGATCGGGTTCTTCAAACTCGCTATTCATTGTATTTTCCACCATGAGATCTTCTGGGAGATTCTTTAGAAACCATTCATGATTCCTAATCTCGGGGATGGTTATCCTCTGTTCAAAAAGGTTTTCAAATTAGAAACTTTACCCACAAAAAGTCAGTAATAGAGCCACGAAGGGATGATGAAGGGTTTGGGACAAGATATTGGTGATGCAAAATACTGGGAGTGAGGGGGAAAGAAAGGACATGCCAATGAAGAGTGAGTAATACATATCAATTAACATAAAATAAGCAATCAAAACAATGTTTTTGAGATGGTAAACTGATATCATTATACAAATGTTAACAGAATCGAATTTCCGGAATCAAGAGAGCATATAACCTTTGCAGGGTCTGCTACAAAAATTCTTGAGATTAGATGTTGGCATTCAGGAGATATGTGAACATAGTCCGGAATTGAATACTGTACATTTAAAATTCGCTGCAAAAAACAACAAGATAGGTTTGTCAAGGTCTCAGCACAGCTCCCATACTAAAGCTAAAAGGAGAGGTGCTACATTACATGGATTGTCTTGCGAAAATTCTTGGGCTCATCAGGGTCCTCAAAAGGGTATGCTCCCACCAGCATAACATATAAAGTCACACCACAAGACCATACATCTGCAATCTGAATGAAAGAATTAACTGCAAGACATCAGTATGACATCGAGTTGTAATGTACACATGCTGTTGTCCAAAAATGACATTCTTGCTGTATAAGTTCAAGCATGTTGAATCAATAAGAAGAATAGAATCATACCTTGCCATCGTATTCCTTCTTAAGTAACACTTCAGGAGCAATATAGGCAGGAGTTCCAACAGTAGATTTTGGTTGTGAGTGCAGCACAGATGACTGTTAAAATAAGGACAATATGCAACTATGTCAGAAATTAAACAGGAAAAATCTTTGCGAATGTTCATCCATGATCCTATAGGCATCCAAGAAACCATATCAAGGATTTTCAAAGCTACGAGCATAAGGATTCTTATACCTTAGAGTAACCAAAATCACAAATCTTCAATCGATGTGCTGCACTTCCATCCAACAATGTATTCTCCAGTTTCAAGTCACGGTGGCACACTTGCTTCACAAAGGAATGAATTAAAACACATCAAACCCCTTGTACTTTTTGCTAAAGTAAGAACAATAAACAAAGGCATAATATATGATTTACTAACCATTGCATGGCAGTAGCTAACTCCTGATATAAGTTGTTGAAAGTAAAAGCGTGCCTGCATCACAAGGCTGAGCACGTTACAAAAAAAAAAATCATATCAGGAGCACTAAAACATATCTATGTGTTGGGTAAAAACCTCATCCTCGCTGAAGCGACCAGCATTACATATGCGCTCAAAGAGCTCTCCACCAGATGCATATTCCATCACAATTGCCAGGTGAGTTGGGGTTAATATGACCTATAGTTGTGTCATTGAGTTATTGAGTAAAAACTTCCTCTTTGTGAAGGGAAAAAAATAATAAGTTGTGGAAATTGACAGACCTCTTTGAATCTGACGATGTTGGGATGCCTGAGCGACCTGTGGTTAATGATTTCTCTTCGCACGTTTTCATCTATCTGTTGCATAGAAAATAAATTAAGGTTAGTTTATCTATTGCTGAATTATTGCATATCAAGTACAAAGAGTCCCTGTATGATACCAAGAATGCCAACTCCTAAGGATGGCAACGGTACTCACAAGTTGGGTTTTTTTATATACATATCCTACTCATTACCTCTTGAGTAAAAAATTTTGATATCCATATTGTATCTATTGAGTTTCTGATATGTATATGAATATCCATTTTACGATTATTATTTATTACTCAACAAAAAATAAAATAGTAAATATATTAAATGATAAGAATATATATTATACATATACGTGTGTGTGTGTGTGTGTGTGTGTGTGTGTGTGTTATATTGAATTAAAAAAATAATATAAATGTTCTTTATATATCTTCAGCAAATAAACATCCCGGGTTAGGTTTGGGTTGAGTTTGACAATATTCAAACTTTACTCGTTACCTATTGGGTAAAGTAATATCCACAATAATAAAGGGGAAAAAATCCATTCGAATTAATATCCATCAGATTCAGATTAAATTGTCACTGTACTGACTCCACAATCAATAACTTGAATGTGGACTCTACATTAGTTGTCAGAATACAAACTCAAAATGGATGGCCAGTTTTAAGAAACCTAGTGGCCAAGGCTGGCATGTCATTGCAAATGAAAAGAAACATTCAGTTTCTTTATATTTCTTTCTCTGGCAAATTACTAAACCTATAGCCATGCACACAGCAAAAATTCAAGGTCATATACAGGTTTTGTAAGTCGCGGGTTTTCCTGATTTGAAACCTGTGGCCCATATATGATATTCTTGTAGTTTGTCGTTGTTCTGGCAAGTTGTGTTTTTGCTTCTAGTTTTTACCCCCTTATTGATCATATTCATAACAAAATTCGTCAGAACAGGCATCGAATAAGTACCAGGCAAAACATTTGATCAACCAAAACAGAAAAAAAAACGAAAACCAACTGTAGCCTGTAAACCTAGAAAAAAGTGAAAGGAGCTCAGTTCAAGTATAGAAATAAAGCAAAAAAACCTAATTAATTAGACAATCGAAACAAACAAGTTGAATTCACATCGAAGAAATACATAAATCAGCCCTCAAGCACGCACAAGCAAATGTAAATGATAAATCAATTCAATTAACCACTAAATTAAGAACTTCCCATTAAGCTGTAACTAGAAACAAACTTAAGCAAGCTCGAAATCCCATAATAAACTTCATAAAAAAAAGAGTAAAAAGTGAAAAAAAAATAGACCGAAAGAAAAACACTGGTACTAACCTTCTCACCTCTCTCGATATACTTAACAGCAACAAGTTCATCAGTCTGTTTATCCCTCATCAACCTAGCCACACCAAAATTCCCTGAACCAATATCTTTCACCAACTCATACCGGTCTCCATCGTGCATAATCGGCAGGTCCATTCCCGGTCCCACTGTCATCGCCGATCGATCCATTTCTCCTTATAACTCCCACTATATATCTCTCGAAAAACCAAGAATCACCGAGAAGAAAAATAATAAAAATAAAAAGAAGGCTCAATCAATGACTCACATTATCAACATCACTAGAGAGAACCCTTTCCAGAGAGATCGAAATGGAACTATACGTGGACCAAAAAGATTCGATCTTTTAGCAAAAAACACGTGAAAAGCTCACCAACCCTTTATGGGTTTTTTATTTTTTTTAATTACAGAATGAGAGTTGCAGATAAGAGAGAGAGAGAGAGGAAAGGAGAGAGCTTGTGATAAAGTTCTCTTTTTAATAATCATTATCATTTTCTCCTGACTCCCTCTAAAAACTAACTCTTTACGCCTTCTTTCTTTCCTTCTATCTATAAGCAAAAATACAAAGATTTGTATCTTTCACCTTGCCTTTTCACTCTCTCTTATTACTCTAGGTGAGATTTTTTTTTTTCTTGGACAGTGATTTCTGTTGCCTAAAGTTTAGGGAAGTTTTATGTTATGGGTTTGGTCTGAATGGGGTGATGGTAATGAAATGACTGATTTGGGTTTGTTTGCAGTTTGGATAAGGTTTAACTTCACATGGAAGTCACGAGGACGAGGGACGAGCTTTCTGTTTGTGTGGGTTTAAAAGGAAAGATTCGATGTGGGGAGGAAGAGAGTTTCACAATTGTGGACTCTTCATCCTTTTTGCTTTGACTCGCTTGCTTTCTCCTTCAAAATTGCAAGCTCGAGCATGCATGCTTGGGCTCCAAGTGGCCAGGCTTTTCATATATTTTTTTCAATTAATATTTTTTTTTCTAAAATATTTTTTCAAGTTTGTTTTTAATTAATACTCATTTTCTATAATTTTTTATTTAGTATTTTTAAATGGTGATTATTTCTTGATGTCTTTAAATTTTCATGAGGTTAACATGATTTGTCTATGATTTTTTTACATGTTTCATATAAAATAAATTTATTTGTATAAATTAAAATAATTATTTATTATTATATTTTCAACACATGCACCTTACATGATTTTTTTTTTTAGTTTATTTTATTCAATAAATTTGTTATGTCTATCCATTTTTAACACAAGTTAAGCTTTAATAAACAAACTCATTAAACTACCCTTATTGTGTTATTGAATATTTTAATTTATTTTTTATCTCTTAATTTTTTAGATTTTATTTTAATTTTTTATTAATTTTATCTTTTTATTGAATTATTATGAACTTATAATTCACAATATATACATATCTTGACATATAACATGACCATTTTCAAGTCATTAATTTCATATGTTAACCCAGCTTTTTTCGTAATAATTTTTGTTCCCTTTATATTTTGTCATTGTTGGCTTGCTTTTTTATTATATTATCATATTAATTAAAATTTAAAATTTTCATCTATGTTTTTTTTTTTAAAGTATTGCTTCTATTTTTTAGCTTAAAAAATTTATTCTGACTTGCGTCTTGAAACTGGACACGCTAAATTTAATGCATGATTGAGAGTCTAACTGATGTTATTTTTTAAAATGATTTTTATTTAAAAATATATCAAATGATAATTTTTTTATTTTAAAAAAATTATTTTTAATATAAATACATTAAAATAATATAAAAACATGTAAAATAATTAATTTAAAATAATAAAAAAAATATTTTTTTTCTAAATACTTTTAAAATAAAGCGACAAACACCCGTAATTTGCAACGAACGTATTGAAATCACAGTTGTATGGTGCAATGATAATCCACGATAGCGGTGTTCTGGACGATATAGGTTGCTGTCTATTTCGCACCAGGTGGAGCTTTTAAGTGAGCACGTTTCCGAATCCTGTGTTCCAACAAGGATGCAAGTAACCACTTATTGGGCATGCTCGAAAGTAGAGAGTCTTTGCCCTGCTGTCAGGGAAAGTGGTTTCGTGTGTTGACTTTTTTTTATAAAATATTTTAAATTAAAAAAAATATATATTTTTCGATGTAAGTTAATATTAAAAATAATTTTTAAAAAATAAAAATATATTTTTAAATAAAAATTATTTTCATAAATAAAATCAGTCAACTTACAGTAACTTGCTGCTCCATAGCTTAGCTTGTGCTGGTTTATTTTTATTTCTTTAGGAAAAAAAGTTTGAACATTGACATAGAATAAATATATATCGGATGGCTCGACATGTAAGCTCCATAGATTTTTTTTATTCAAAATAATATCACTATAACTTTTGTTTTTATTTAGAAAAACAATATTTACGTTTCATTAAAAAAATTAATTAATCCATTACACCAATTTGTAATGGGGAATGTATGTCCTCTATGTTGACAGGAAATCGTTGACCCAACATTTTGATGTCGTGGTCGTTGGCCTTTTCTGTTCTTTCATGGACTTTTATTTTAAGAAAAAAAAAATGGTATCTCTAATTATATCCTTCTAGAATGCAAAATAATTTTCTCACCAGCCCTATGGTGTGTGGCGATATATATATATATATATTACACTGCAGATAGATAATGTTTTTTACATTATTATCTTGTAAGCTAAATGAGATCATTTACTAGTCACAATGAGATAAATTATCATGGGTAATAATAGTATTGTTCAGTTTTCAGGTCAGTTTATTTCATTCAGTTTATCAGCCTATTTATTTTTTATATTTTTACACAGTAAACTAATCACTTTTATCCTTATCCCTTGAAAAAAACAAAAACAAGTCTTAACGGGAGGGGTGCCACGGTAATTGTGTATTTTCAATCTATTTCAATTCAGGTCACTGGTTTATTGAATATTTTATACTTTTTTACATAGTAAAATAATCATTTTATCCCTAAAAAAAAATACAAATCAGTTTTAGCCGAGAGGAGTGCCACGAGAATTTCATTTTTTTCAAAATATATAAACACGGATATAACCTCAATAAGATGAAATTAAAGAGTTGGTTGTGGGGGTGTCTCGATAATTTACTATTTTTTAATATATATTCTGAAGCGGTACCACTGACACCTCCCCAAACGTGTCATCCATTCCCGTGCTCATGTGAGTTTTGAATGGCACATGAGGCATTTCCCAGCGCTAAAAAATACCTCGTCAGCGTCTAGAATTATTTTTTAACATGTTCTCTTCCTCGTGGAGTAGCGAGCGGCAGTTTAACATGGTCGGGGATACACCAGTGGTCGGTTGAACTTCTTTTCCCTTGTTTCTCTCTCTTGCCTGCGCAAACACACGTTGGGGCTCACTGCTTGTTTACTTTTCATTATATTCCCTCGGTTTTTGACTATTTTGTATGGTCTTTATCCTTGTAATGTAGATTTTGATTTGTTTCGATTTTGCCCTTCAATTAAAATTAATTATATATTATAATGTCATCTCGGTTTTTTAATTTATGAATTGGAAGTGAAATCCTTGAAATTTTCGGTATCAGGGTTTTGAGTTGTTTCAATTGTATCTTTCAATTCAAATCGATTATATATTTAAGTCTGATTTCAGTCAATGTTCTTTTAATTCCCCTTTTTGTCTTAAAATCTTTAATTTTTTTATATCAAAATTTTGATTTGTCTCAATTCTGTCTTTTAAATTTAATTTTTTTATATATGTATTTTTCATTTCGGCCCTTATAGTTTTAGTCTTTTATTGTATTTCAATTCTTTTATTTTTTTATATATTTTTTAAATGGTTTCTATTTTCTTTCATGTTTCTACATACATGCTCTTAGTTTTTGTTTCTTATTTTTATTATTTCCAATGTTATCAAGGTTTTAAATTTTTTTAAATGATGTTTAGATTTTAACTTGTGCTGGTAATCATTTGAAAATTGATATTTATTATTTTTTCTCTTTGTTATTTGATTTTTAATTTTTATTTATTCTTCAGGTCAAATATTTTTTTTAAATCTAATAATATTTATTTGTGTTTTGTTATTTATTATGTTTTTTAATTGTTTTTTTTTTGTTAGTATTGTTAGGTGTTGAAATTTTTAATTATTATAAATAAGACATTTAAAATAGTAATGATTAATATTTTTAAGTTTTTTTATAAATATGTGAGACTGGTTAAATATTTTAATATTTAATATTAGTGCATGAATATATATATATATATATATATATATATATATATATATATATATATATATATATATAGATAGATAGATAGATAGAGAGAGAGAGAGAGAGAGAGAGAGAGAGAGAGAGGCCTAATATTTCTTAAAGAAAAAAAATATCAGTATTCTGAAATACTTTTTAATATAATAATATGAAAAATAAATCGTATAAATAAAAAAGTAACTTAATTTTTTTTTTGTTAACAATAATTATGGTGTCATCGGCAGTATGAGCAATAAAAAATTGAATACAAATTATTTACTGTAATATTTATGATAACAACTACAATAATCATGACAATAACAATGAGAATGATAATCAAATTCATTCATTAATTATTGTTATTTTTCCTAGAGATTGACTTGTGTAGTTTTTTTTATGTATGATATTTCATACCCAATATTACATTAACAAAAAATATAAGAAGTCACACATGGACGAAAAAAGTCAAAAAATTAAAATAAATTATATACAATAAAAAAATATACAGGTGGATTGCCCTCCACTTCATCGTAGCCATAAATAATTTTTTTAAAATACAAAAAATATTAATGATCTTATATTTTTTTCATGATGTTACATATCCAAGCAAGATTACCGGCCTATAAGACTTTCAGTTCTTACTATAGCAAAAATACTCGCAGCAGCAGCAGCAGCAGTAACAACAACAATGATTGTATATGAGGTTTTTATATATTCATTTTATCATGGAAAATACATTTAAAATAATGATAATGATTATTTTAATGATTTTCTCTTGAAAATAATTATATATTTTGATATTTTTTAATATGAACACTGTAATATTAATACAGATATATATAAAATTAAGTAAGTTTTATTTCTTAAAATTCTCAAATTAATTTAATTTTAGTATTTTGAAATACTTCAAATATAATAATACGAAGAACGAATCTTAAAAACAAGATTGATTTTTTTAATAACGTTGTACATTAGAGTAGAATAATGAATTTATAGAACTTTTGTTTTTTTTTAATATATTCATTCTATTGCAGATAATGCATTTAAAATAATTATAAATATTATTTTAAAGGTTTTTTTTTATCTTATAAATAATTACATATTATGATATTTGTTTAATATCAACATCTCAAAAAATATAACAAGTAATTAATAAGTGAAGATTAACTATACATGCATAAGAGAAGGTTTTACTTTAATTTTACATCATCAAAGGTGAATTTACTCTGTTTTTTAACTAAAGTTATATTTAATATAAAGATAAATTCTATTAAAAATTAGAAGTCAAAACTAGGAGTATAGATATATAAATACAAATAAATTATTTAGAATTATACCAAAATTACTGGAAAAAAAATAAATGGATCGAAAATAAATCAAGAAATGAAAAAATAATTATTTGCAAAACTTTTAAGAGTTTTAATCTAATCATTAAATTGAAATACATATTTTGTTTTCATTTCGATTCATATACTTTTAACTCTTTATTTTATTATTTTTATTTTTCATATATATTTATAAATAATCTATATTTTTGTTTATGTTTATATATATACGCTCTTAATT
This sequence comes from Salix dunnii, assembly GCA_015731905.1. Classification (NCBI taxonomy): domain Eukaryota; kingdom Viridiplantae; phylum Streptophyta; class Magnoliopsida; order Malpighiales; family Salicaceae; genus Salix; species Salix dunnii. The sequence continues at coordinate 7,428,330 of CM027667.1, read as the reverse complement.
TTTGTTTTTAATTCTAATTATTTCCTTTTTTGTTGAAGTTTTATTTTTTAGAAAAAAATAATTCTTGGATTTTAGGTTTTTTTTGTAAAAAAAATATATTTACAATATTTTTATATACAATATTTCAGATCCAATATTATCGGGGAAAAAAACAATTCATAAACAAAATGGATAGATAAATTTATCAAAGTTATCTATAATTAAAAAATATACAAACCATTTCATTTGCATGTCGATCACAATGTTTCTTTTATGCAAAAAAACTCATTTATAATATATTTTATCTATTATAATTTTACAAATTAAATATTAAAATAATCAATTATAGCAAGTAAAAAATCAACTATAACACATAAAAAAATCAATTAATTTTTTAAATAAAAAAATTAGCATAGCCTGCTAACAAGTTACATCGTGACTTGTATATTAGGTTTGGAACAACCATCTGGTCCCAAAAAAAAATTGATTAGCCTGCACCTGAGCTCGGGTGGTGGGCGTGTTTGAACACCTATTCTCGAGTGCTCATGTGAGCCCACAGGGTGTTTAGATATGGGCTAACAATTAGGCCGATCATCCATATTGTGAGATTTTGCTAAAAATAGATAAAATCTTTACATATTAAAAGTTTGTTTAATATTGTAATTAAAGTTGTTTTAAAAATTTTATTTTTAAAAAACATATTATTTTTTAATATTTTTAATATCAAGAAATGATTTAAAAATATATAAAAAATAAAATAAAAAGATATTTTTTCTTAAAATGTAGGGAGAAATACCTAATCCTGAGCTGAAGTAAAGTCATTTAAAGCAAGTTCATTTTAAAAATTATTATTTTGGAGTCAAATTATATGAAAGAAAAAAACAGGAAGGAGACGTTAGAGCCAATAGAGGCACAGAGCTCCCTGAGCCCCCCTCGCCTGTCAAGTCTTCACCAATACCTCTTCCCTCTCCACTTAAGTCACAGCTGAAAGCTTAAACCCATAACAAAAACATCCAATGCTTCTCAATGGAGCCCAAGCTCCTTCTCTCAACTCCTTCTACCATCATAATAAACCCCCTTTAAACCCTGCAATACCCGACATATTAACCCTCGCTTCACCTATGCGCACTTCCCTCTTCTCCTCTTCCCTCTCCCTCCACCAACAACAGCGCATCCATTTCCCCGAACCCATTTACACCCCCCAAATGCTCCACCCAATTTCAATCTCGAAGTGTTTCAGTACTTCTGTCGAACAGTTGGCAAGCGGTTCTCAATCCGAAAGGATTTTAGATTTTGATGAAAATGAGAGGGAAATTTTTAAATTCGACGATGATGGGCTGGGATCTTCTGGTGCTGGAGGGGATAGGAAGCACTTGGATACTCCGGAACTGGAGGTGAAGGAGCTAGCGGAGTTGCCGGAGCAGTGGAGGAGAGCGAAATTGGCGTGGTTGTGTAAGGAGTTGCCGGCGCATAAGCCAGCCACTGCCGTGAGGATACTTAATGGGCAGAGGAAGTGGATGAGGCAGGAAGATGCTACTTATGTTGTCGTTCACTGTACTCGAATTCGCGAAAACGAGACTGCGTTTAGGGTACTATTTATAATCACACCTGGGTTTTCAATTCTTGTTCCGCAGCGCTACGATTTTAGTGCTTAGTGTCTTTTTTTACTATGATCGAACGCTTAGATACTGAGAATTGACGAGTTGTGATGTTAATTTAAATGGGCAATTACTAAAATTTAGTATCACATAAGAAAATGATAGTGGAGATATTGACTTGTGAGTTATGTTGCTGTAAAGCTAGAATCTCTTAGGATTAAGCTGGAATCTTTATCTAAATCATTGGGGAGAAACAGAGAAAGGGAGAGTTTGGTTATTGAGATTTTTTTTTGGTTGTTGTTAGGTGTATAAATGGATGATGCAGCAGCATTGGTATCGATTTGATTTTGCGTTGTCCACTAAGTTAGCAGATTACATGGGCAAGGAGCGAAAGTTTGCGAAATGCAGGGAGATATTCGATGATATTATCAGCCAGGGACGCGTTCCCAGTGAATCAACCTTCCATATCCTTGTCATTGCATATCTTAGCACGACAGTTCAAGGTAGCCTGGAAGAGGCTTGCATCATTTACAATCAGATGATTCAGTTGGGAGGGTACCGGCCACGACTTAGTTTGCACAATTCTTTGTTTAGAGCTCTTGTGAGCAAACCAGGGGTCATTGCAAAACATCATCTCAAACAGGCTGAATTTATTTATCATAATTTGGTGACATGTGGACTTGAGTTACAGAAGGATATTTATGGTGGTCTCATCTGGCTACATAGCTACCAGGACACTATAGATAAAGAAAGAATCACGTCACTAAGGGAAGAGATGAGGCAAGCAGGAGTAGAGGAGAGCCATGACGTGCTCGTTTCCATCATGAGAGCTTGCGCAAAGGATGGTGATGTGGAGGAAGCAGAAAGGACTTGGCTCAAACTCCTCCGTCTTGATGAAGGTCTCTCTTCACATGCTTTTGTGTGTAGAATGGAAGTCTTTTCAAAGGCAGGAGAACCCATGAAATCTTTCGAGACATTCAGAGAGATGCAGAAGGTTTTAAGCTCTTACAATGTTGCACCGTATCATAAAATGATAGAAGTCTTATGCAAGGCTGAAGAAGTGGAACTTGCAGAGTCACTTATGCAAGAGTTAGTTCAGAGTGGTATGAAGCCGCTTACACCATCTTTTATTTCTATAATGAACATGTTCCTTAATTTAAACTTGCATGATAAATTAGAGTCAGCCTTCTCTGCATGCCTTGAGAAATGTCGACCCAACCGGAGTGTTTACATGATCTACTTGGATTCTTTGGTGAAAGTCGGTAATTTTGACAAAGCTGAGGAGATTTTTAACCATATGCGCAATAATGAAGCGATTGGTCTTAATGCCAGATCATGTAATACTATTTTAAGTGAATACCTCTCTTCTGGATACCATGTGAAGGCAGAAAGGATATATGATCTAATGTGCCAAAAGAAATACGATGTTGATTCCTCATTGATGGAAAAGCTTGACAGTGTTCTGAGCTCGAGCAGGAAAGTGATAAGGAAGCCTATTAGCCTCAAGCTTAGCAAAGAGCAAAGAGAAATTTTAGTGGGTTTGTTCTTGGGTGGTTTGCAAATTGAATCAGATGGGAAGAAACACATGATTCAGTTCGAGTTCAATCAAAATTCTATCATCCATTCCATTTTGAGGAGACATTTACATTACCAGTACCATGAGTGGTTACATCCATCCTGTAAGCCTAGTGATAGCGAAGACATCCCTTGCAGATTCTGTACCATCTCGCATTCTTATTTTGATTTCTATGCAGACCAGTTTTGGCCAAGAGGCCAGCCTCAGTTGCCAAAGCTAATCCACAGGTGGATGTCACCTCAGGTTCTTGCATACTGGTACATGTATGGGGGCCACAGAACATCATCAGGGGATATTGTGCTCAAGCTAAAGGGGAGTGTTGATGGTGTTGGAAAGGTCATCAAAACATTGAAATCAAAATCTCTGGATTGCAGGGTGAAGAGAAAGGGGAAGGTATTTTGGATAGGTTTTCTTGGAAGCATGTCTACATGGTTCTGGAAATTGGTAGAACCTTATATATTAGATGACTTGAAAGATTTGCTAAAACCTGGTGATCCTACCTCGGAGAATAATATGGCAGAACTTCAGAATATGAACTTTGATAGTGGGTCTGATTTTGACGAGGAGGCATCTGAGGACAGCGACATTGACAGTTTATAGGACCTTTCGCTGGTGTATTGGGCAAGATGATATAGCTCCTTGTTTTAACTTCAGCATCAAAGCTGTTGAATATGAAAGTTGTTAACGATATGACATGTTACCTGGTTTCATGGGAAGTAATTCTTACGATTTAAAAGTTTGTGCAAGTTTGAACTTCCTATCATACTCCGCAGCCGTTACTCGCTACCTTTTGAATGTTTCATGGGATTATGTGACGAGGCCTCAGTGATGTGCTCTGTACTGGATTGTTTTTTGTTACAGCTCCTTGTCTTCTCAATTTTTTTACAGTGTATGAAATAATGCCAGGGTTCCCCCTGAAGATGCAGGATGGGTTTGGAAGCTGAGGAAATATACTTCAGCCTGGAAGTAAATAGTGATAATCCAGTAATTTTATTTCTCCATAACCCTAAATTCAGCCATAGTAAGTGCTACAGTAGTAGGCAATTTTGTTTACAAAAACTAATGCATGCTTGTTTTAGATTAAAAAACTTTTAAATAAAAAATATTAAAGCCAATCAAACTCATGGGTTTACTTCCGCTGGACTGGGATCGAGCTTAATTACTTTTTTTTTTTATTGCATAAATAATTATTTATTTATTTAATTAAATATATGTATAGTTTTTTTGGATTTCGCTTAGGATTGTTTATATATATAAAAACACATCATAAAAGTTCATATCAGTTATTCTTTTAGTGAAAACATTTATCCCATAATAAAACTAAGCTAAATTCTTTTTGTGAAAACATTTATCTCATTTTCAAAATTATATTTTTAAAATACAGTGTTAAATACCTTCGAAAGCCCTTAGTGATTCAGGTTGGGATTTTTATTCTTTCTATATATATATATATATATATATATATAATGAAAATTACTGGGAAAACAAAAATAAATATAACTTTCTAATGTTATTCAGTGACTAGCTGGGATAATTAATTTTTGTTCGGTTTAGTTTTTAACTTAAAAAATAATCAAATTAATTTTATTTTAAAAAATTAAAACAAAACCCGTTCCAACCAACCAATTTATGTTAAAATCAATTAATTTATATAAAAAAGAGAAAAACCTATATATATATATATATATTCTTTTTTTCTGAAATTCTTGTAATTAATTGATCGGAAAAGTCAGAGATGTCAGAAATGCCCGGGTGTATTTTAAAACGTTTTTTTTTAAATACATTTTTTTAAAAATATTTTATGATATTCATGTATAAAAAAATTCACGGGTTCAGTGTAAGAAAACCATGTATAAAAAATCATATACAAGGATCCATCATTAATGTTTCATCTAGAGATGAAGGGGCATTTTTTTATTTGTTTTAGTATTATTTTTATTTATTTTTATAATGTATCTTGGAGAGATGAATATATTTTTCAAAAAATAATTAGAATTATCCGAATTTAGTATTCGATGCACAAATGGATTGAAACGATTGAAATTTTATTTTTAATGGTGAGTTGGATTTATATACCTTTTCAGGCATGAATTGAGGATTGCTTTATTGTAATTCCTGAAATACCCCCACACACCAAACACCTTTTTGTGCGATACGCCACCTGACTTTTCATTGCATGAGAAACCGACGCCGCTTCCGAAACAACAACAACAAAAAAAAAAATCAAGTGAAAGGAATAAAGAAAGAAAATCGTTCCCAGTCCGAGAAGAGAAGAAAGAATCGAGAAAAATGGTGTCGGATTCGGACATCGTGGCCCGACTCCGTGAAATACTTCGGAGTTCGGACTTAGACACGGCCACTGCCGGCAGTATACGGCGGCAGTTAGAGGAGGATTTCGGCGTTGATTTATCGGAGAAAAAAAAGTTTATTAGAGAGCAAATTGATACTTTTCTCGAAACCCTAAATAAAGGAGATGGTCAATCAGAGAGTGTGACAGAAAATGAAGATGACGAAAATGAAGCCGTTGAAGAAGAGGAAAATGAAAAGGAAGGCATCAAAGAAGAAGAAGAAGAAGAACTAAAGGAAGAAGATGGTGAGACAAAGGAAAGCAAGGGGTAATATTTTTTTCCCTTCTAAATTTGTCTTCTTTTTTCATTTATTTTTTATTAAACAAACAATATAGTGTGTAATGATTAAAATTAACCCTCCACGTATGCAGAAACTGCTTGTAATTTTTCCTTTTAGGAAGGAAATTAGGTTTTTTATTGGTTGGATTTGGAAATTAGATATAGAGATTTGTTGTTTATCTTTTATGTACAAATTGATCGACTTTTTTTATATTAAAAAAAATGGGGATATGGTTTTTGTGGTGTCGTCATGTAGTTCTAATTAGGTTAAGAAATGTCACATTTGTGTCTCATGAGTCGTGTAGGCTTAGGTTAGTTTTTGCATTATGGTTTCTATTATTTTTTTTTATTTTATAAGAAAATGAAAGCATCAAGTTTAATTGTGGGCTATGAATTATGTGAAGCTTCTTAGAGATTATCTGGGATTAAATTGGGAGGATATTAGAATGGAAACGAAATTAGATGTGAGGATTGTATATGATCAACTTCGAGTTTAGATCGGAAGTGGAATTAGTTTATGAATTTTTTTGTCTGTTGGTTCAATATTGGGATGTGATATGAGAGAGGTGGCCTTTTTGTAGATTTAAATAATACAGTTTAATTATGCCATTTTGTCTTACATGAATTATAAGACAAAATGACCTTTTAATGGCGAACTAGTAATAGGTGTATCATCTCTACTTTCAGTGCTTTATAATTTTTATTGATTATTTCTTTCTTTTAGTTTTTGCACTGGCCTTCTTTTGTATTTTAGGGGGGCTTAATTTTGAATTTCTGATATTTGAGTTTCATTTCATAGGCTTGATTGATTTCTGATTGTTTGATTTTTTATATACACCGCAAAGAGGTGTTCATTTCATTACATTTTGAATTCAATGCATGTCAGATTGCTAAGGAACCATCTCACCTAAAAGCTTAAACTGTTTGTTGAGGCCCTAACATATGATTTATATTATTCTTTAACACACCTCCACAAGTGAAAGTCCTTTGGGTTTGAAACTTGCACACAAACCCACTCTACCTTGTGCTTGATTTTTATCAAATAGAATGAGGGTGGTGAGATTTGAATCATGACCGCTGGGTCAATAAGGTTATGATACCATGTTTAGGAACCATCTCACCTAAAAGTTTAAGCTGTTAATTGAGGCCCCGCAATATGATTTATATTATTCTCTAACACATATAACCAATCATTCCAGATACAGGTTTCTTATTAATCAAGCTTGATACTCTTGTGTCATATGTCTTTTAGGTCAAACAAGATAGAAAAGGTGAGGAAAAGAGGTGGTTTTGCTAGGTTAAGTAGCTTGTCCCCGCAACTTCAAGCAGTTGTTGGAGTGCCTGAATTGGCCAGAACTGAGGTATGCCAATCACCAACAAGATGATTTGTTTCTGGAGGTCAGTTCAGGTGGTAGTTCTTGGATAAGGATCTCACTCTTGTTCTCCGTACTTTGTTATTACAGGTTGTGAAGAAGCTTTGGGCCTATATCCGTGAAAACAATTTGCAAGATCCAAAGAATAAGAAGAAAATAAAATGCAATGAGGCATTGCGTGCTGTCTTTCATGTAAATTCAATTGATATGTTTCAAATGAATAAAGCCCTGTCCAAGCATATCTGGCCATTAACTGGAGAAAATGGTACTTTCTTGAACAAGTTATTCTCTTTTGTTTCATTCTGTGGGGGACAGCGGGTGGTTAGTTGTTATTGGTTGTTTGTAGTCTCTTTGTGCTTTCAAAATTTAAGGTTGCCCTCTGTTAGTTTTGGAAACCTGGATTATTTTGCTTTGGCAATTAAATTTAGCAGGGTAAGTTTTTCTACCTAGAAAAAAAAAGTGACGGGAGAGTGTACCTTCTCAATCTTATCCTTAGATTTTTTTCTCTTAATCTGACTGGTTTGATGATTTTTTTCATCACCTATTTTGACTGGTTTATTTTTTTACTTTCCCTTTCCTGGGCTGATATTAGCACCCTCCTCCCTTTTATTTGGCCGTGGTGCTATACCTCATTATTCCAGGGAAACTAATCTTTTTCCCCAGTATTTGGATTATATTAGGATGTTTATATTTTCCGCACTTTCGACTTCAACTACTACAAACAAGCTTCCTATTGAACTTCTGCTTTATTTCCTTACGGTACATTATAAGCTTCTCAATTATTTACCTTTAGATATCTCTTCTTAATGCGTGATAAGATGATTGTTTGGCTGATATATTAACCATTGATATCATTGAACTATCAGAAAATGTAGAACAGAAAGAAAAATGCAAAGACAGTAATGATTCTGTGTCTGAAGGAGACAATGGAGGGGAACAAGAGGATGACGAAGAAGGGGAAGAGGAAGAGGTAAAGAAAGAGAGTAATGAAATAAACAAGAAAAGACGGTGGGTTTCGTGTATCCTTTCTTATCCTTTTTTTTTCCATGAGTGAATTGCTATTCTTGTTTGCCATTATTTTGAGGTTCATAATGCTCCTCTGTTTTGAAAGAGTGGAAATTACTCATGCTTGCTTTAACTTATTATATGGATACTTTAGGAGTTGAATTTTTTTATGACTAAATGCAACTTTATCCTTAAAATATCACCTCTGAAAGTAATGAGGGGGTTAGCTATAGCTAAATTCATGCCCTGAAGAGGTTTTGGTTGAGGTGCTGAAAAGCATTAGTTTTCACAACCTTTCTACATGTTTGTATGGTTACTGAATGGATGATACGGGCCTTTCTGACTGGCAGTCCTAGACGGATATCTGGAAACATTAGGATTAGCATAGCATTCTCATTCCATTACATAGAATATTTATGGTTGTTTTATGGACTAAATAATCTTATCTTATCCAGAAGGTCTGCTAAGGTGGATGAGGATGTTAAGAAAAGAGGAGGTGGTTTTACTAAATTGTGCAGTCTTTCTCCTCAACTTCAAGAGTTTGTCGGAGTTCCTGAATTGGCCAGAACTGGGGTATTTTAACAGATGTCTGGATGCTCTTTTTGGTGTCAGTTGACTTGCAGAATGATCATTTAGGATTCTTTTTGTAAATCATATGTCCCACTTGCTTTTCCTGTTTGTTTTTGTTTTGGTAGGTTGTGAAGAAGCTTTGGGCCTATATCCGGGAAAAGAATTTGCAAGATCCAAAGAATAAGCGAAACATAATATGTGATGAATCATTGCGTTCTATTTTTGATGTCGATTCTATTGACATGTTTCAAATGAATAAAGCGTTGACTAAACACATATGGGCAGTCAACGAGGAAGATGGTATGTGTGTGCTTAATGAGCTTTTCTCTTCAATTTATAGTACACTAAGGAAGCCTTTGTGGGTGCCATTGTACAGAAACCTTAGCTCCTTCATCTTCACCATAATTAAATACCTTCTTGATTTAAACAAAGGTGGTCATTTAGTCAAGTTTTAAATAAAGTTTATCTTTTAGTCTCCATATTGAAAGACATATTCTTCGAATTGATATGTCAAATTTGGAACAGGGGATCTCAGAATTGCTTGATCGAAGCAATAAATGACAGAATGAATTTTTTTTATATGCGATGTATGCACAATCTCCTTTCAGCTCATGAAATAAGGATAAGGGTTGTGGTTCTCCTTCTTTAAAGTGACTAACTTTCTGTCCAAGGAAAAATGGAATTTGGCTGGTGTTTTCTGTGGGTTTCGTTTTTTTTTTTGGACATGGAGATAATTGTCGTTACATGCATCTGGGGCTTGAATATCTGATTGCCACTACTTAAAGGTGAAGATGCAACTATATTACTGGGGAGTGGGGCAAAGAACATGATAAAATGTGTAATATAGTTGTGTTGAACATATATCTCATACCCATGTGTGGTTTCATTCAGTGCAGTTCTCAACTTCCAGGCAGCGTGGCCTTTATTGTCATAGAAGTTGATCTTAACTACTGGCACTATACATGTCAGTGAGAGTAAGCTAGTTTATCCTCCAGCTAGGTTTCATAACTTTTAATGGTATATTAAACTCACATTTTAAAATTGGTGGTCTCCTCATGAAGTTCATACAACCACTGATAAATTTCTCGAGGAGAGCGAACATAATTTAAAATTTGGCATCTTACATAAAAGTTTTTAGTCTTTGTTCCAATCTCTGAAGAGGATCTCTTTTATCAACAGGTTACCTGGAAACTGTCATGATGTTTAATTTTCAGCTTTTGAACTGATTGGTGACTCGCATATTTTAGATTAATGATTAGAACAATTTAGGGATATCCCCTTTTGCACATCTTTAGTTCTGTATTAACTGAGAAAGGAGAATGTTTTAAATAAAATGTTTTTCTCCTGATCTTGTAGGTCCAAGCAACTCTTCACCAAAGGAAAAGAGGGCTAAACAAGGAAGAGAAGAAGGTGAGACTAGTAGCTATGCCAACACTTTTATTCTCCCAGTAGTTGCACAACCTCGCATAAGAAAATTGAGCATGAATCCTGGCTCTCTAATAGGAACAATTTGTTATTTCTCACTGTTCAGGTCCTGATGAACCTAAACAGAAAGAAAAGTGGCAAAAGAAAGGTACTTTTATTCTCCAAGTGGTTGCACAATCTACTCGCATAAGAAAATTGAGCATGAATTCTGGCACTCTAATAATGATGATATGTTATTTCTCACTGTCCAGGTCCTCATGAACCTAAAAAGAAAGAGAAGCAGAAGAAGAAAGGTATTTCTGGTCTCCTTGCTCCTCTTCAAAATTCTGATCAAGATATTGTTACGACCTTTCAATAATTCTGATGTTCATATGTAACTGCCATGAATGTACATGAATTCCATTAGCAACTGAACCTTCATGCAGTGAGCAAGTTGGGTAGATGAACAATTTTTCATGGACACTGTTTTGCCAACTTCATTTAAATGATCTGCTGCCAAACATGTTGGTAAAGCTTGCACAATATCATGCTCAGGAAATAGGCTTCTGGCTATAGGCATAAAGCAAATATAAATACACTACAGAGAATAAATTGGAGGACTGAAGATAAATATTAACAATAAGAGAGTGGGAGAGCTGACTAATAATAAAGATTATGAGCAGGCTTTTGGCTTGTTGACATTAATACCAGCCAAGCTTGTGTTGAGTATCAGCTTGACCAAAGGCTCAAATATTGTGTGTGCCATGTCTTGTTTACATGTTAAATGTATTTGTAATTGAGCGTGTACGTGCATGGATGTGTGTGTATGTGTTTCAGAATCTTCTCTTCATTCTATGATCATTGTTGAAGTATTCAAGAAAGCTTTTTGAGTGGATTGTATCATCAGTTTATTTTCTTTTATGATGTGTATTTTATGATTCTTATCTTCTTCATCGTACTATCTTTATTGAAGTATACAATAATGCTTTTTGAGTGGAGGGTATCATCAGTTATATGGTTGAACTATTTTTTCTTGTAGACATCTAGCCCTGATTTGCTCTCCAACAAGATACGGAAAGGCCAACTTTACTTCGAATTGCGAGATGCACCCTTACAACAATTAGAGTGCCGGTAACTTGGAAATCTTCAGGATCTGAATTGCAAGGCATGAATACGCACAAGGGCAATGCACCTCCTTTTCACAAAGAGAATACAATGATCTTTTGGTGGCATTTTTTTTATTTGTCCACAATTATATGGTGTGTTAATGGATAGTGAGGAAAAGATAGCTGAAGCTAATTTATAAATGCAAATCTCTTAAGAGGATGATATTCAATGTTTTTTATCTGAAGTTAACCCCCTGAGATGGTACTGATGAGCTTCCAGGCATGACTGGGCCTGCCACCCTTCTGCTACTATCAAACATAACATGTCCTTTTGAAGCATGGTTATGTTTAATTTTCATGACCCTTTTATTAAGCTCAGGACCTTTTTCTTGGGTTTTTTTCTTATGATTATCTCTGGCTGTATCATATTGATGCCTTTGGTGAATGATCAGCTTTACTATTTCTTTTTTGTTTTAAGACTTCTGTCAAATTCAGGTATCTGCACCTTTATCTTACTTGGAGTTTTCTGATTGTTTCTTAAGGATCCAGCTGACAAGAGGAGAATTGTTTGCAGCAAGAAGCTAAAAGAAATATTTGAGGTTGACTCCTTCAATGGCTTCACAGCCTTAAAGCTCCTGTCATCACATTTTATCAAGACTGAGAAGTGAGTGGCTTGTATGTACTTGAGCCCATTAGAAATGGAAATTTTGCTTGAGATGAATTTACTCTTTTACATTTTGCTCTGGCAGCCTGTGTGCTCCTTGTTGAAGAAATGGAAATAGCTATGCAAAATATTAGTACTTTCTACTAATTTTCATCATAGTATTTCTAATTTGCATTTCCACCCCATTTCCTCCTGTTTGGATAGGTTTTCTTTCAATCTTTTTTCTTCTTCTATTCTTTAGATTCTCTTGACTTTGTCATGAACATGGGTGGTAACCAGGGCGAGTTAGTTTACATCCTATACTTGATTTGCTTCTTATACATGGATTATATTTAGAATTTTACAAAGAAGTAGAAGTGGAATTATAAGTTGTGGCCACATGGAAAAAGAAGCTTGTCATTCAATGTGGTCTTACTAGGACCATAAGGTCGAGGAAACTTTCACATCATGTTTGATCTCTTGCAACATGATTTATTTATCATACATGCGGTATGTTCCTCTGCCCGCTTTGCCATCCAAATGGTGGTTGTAAGACGCTAGCCAGAATGTTGGATAGCTCATGTGCTCTTATAGTCTGGCATAACAATCTTATCCTCTTATCGTGACTTTGTGTTATGGAACTTGAATGCTATCGATTGTTTTTACGCCAAAAAGAAATGCTGAGTTTTTCAGTTAAAAGTGTTGCTGTCATGATGCAAATATTCGAAAGTTGCCTGCAGGAATTTTCACATGGAAGAATGTTGAAAAGTTTTTAGATTAAAAATGTCTTCTGCTGAATCAAGCTTGACGATACCCTTGCCAATCAACTCCTCATCCATAATTTCTGCATAAATGTTTTGATGTTTGCCTTGAAATAGTCAAATTCTCTGAATGGCAGTTATTTCTTATGGGTCTCTGCGTTTAGAGGCTTATCATCTGTCCGATGTGCATGAAAAATTGCGATAGCATTAAATGACATGTTTCTTTTACGTTGGACCCCAGATTGTGCATTTCATCATGGATTAAAGGTATCATTTTGCATGACTATTTTGGAATTTTTGTCCTCCAAGACGTGTTTGATAATCAAGGAATAAAGCATAAACAAAATTCGTTGATTAGAGGTTACCTTGAGGACAGGTTACACGAAAGATATCGACCTGTGACCTCGAATCTTTTATATTTTTTTGAACCCCTGTATCCCTGTCACTTGAAAGAGTTAAAATGCGAAGTCTGCACTGCATCTTTCAATTAAAGAATACAGAATCAGGAATGTTTGCTCCGTGGAGAACCTACGAAAAAGGTTCCCACTAGTGGATGGTGTGAAAAGAAAGCATTTGTCACGTCTTCAAGTCACTTATGCATCATTGTGAGAACTTTTGCCAATGAGAAAATGCTGTTGTTCACGTGAAATCATGTGAACCCCAGGGTCACGTCTTGACTGATGATCCATTTGAAAGTGGAATCCTGTGGTCTATCTTGTGCTGGAGGGTGGTGTAAATGGCCAAATGCTGTCCTGATTTGATTTTTATATTACTGCAGTTGTATTATTTTCTGGAATGGTGGGCACGGACCAATTTCTCGATTGCCATTTCCACTTCCGGCCTTTCCCTATTTTTATCATCATTATTTTTGGACCAGATAACATGTTTACACACTAATTATATTTCTTGTATCTTCGGTTCTTCTGATGATATGGCAGCAAGCTTACATCACTCGTGCGTCACGCATGTTAATGCCTCTCAGAGCATCCACTCTTTTGGAAAAGACATGGGAACAAATTTGAGGTAATCAAAATCATGTCAGTAATAATTTTTTTACATGAAGAAACTCTGTCGGCGTTAGTGCATGCTAGAGTGACGGAATGGACACCAGGGCGAGACCCTTTCTTTTCCTTTCCTAGTGAAAAGCTAGGGTCCAAATTGTAATTTGATAAAGAGGAAGAAAAGGGTTTTTTTCTTGACGAATAAGCTCAAAATAGAAGGGCAAAGAGACAGAACTTGATTACGAACATGTTGTGTAAAGAGTAAATCATTATCATTATTATTTTTTTAAATAAGAAATAAAAAAGAAAGTGGGGATAAAAACAAAAGAGAGAATATATATCAGCATGGGCCCTCTAATATTCGATTCGTTCAAAGCACCGCCGTTCTTATGTGGCGAGCCGATTCCCTTCTCCTCTCTCCACCTCATAACACATATCCACTCACTACGCGCTTGCCCCGACAGTGTCCCCCGTTCTCGCCACCAGCTCTGCCTTTTCTACTCCCCCCCTCCTATTTCTCTCTCTACCCACCAATTTTGTCAACTTCTACTCTCCTTCTCTCTTGCAAGTTAAAATTAAAGTTTGTCGCTGTTTTTTTTTTTTTTTTAAATGTGTTTTATAATTTTTAAATTTCTTAAAATTATTTTAATATTAAAAATAGCTTTCATAAAATTTGAAAATATTATTTTTATATAATAAAAATTATTTAAAAAATAAAAGCCACATCACTCTCACATACTTCCTCACAGGGAGCAGGGTTTTCATGGAACTCGTTTAGATCATCAGCATTTGAACTTAGAACCTGAGGCACTCTTCTTGATTTTTATTTTTATTTTTTTGCATGTTTCTATAGTAATCTATAAACTAGTTAATGTATGGATGTATCATTAAGATGGTTTATATATATCTACTGTGATATTAATTGTGTTAGAAAAATATTATTGACGTAAATAAAATAAAAAATATTATTTTTAGATAAAACTACTCTTAGAAATAACTATTACCACAATACCATATTACTCTAAATAAATTAAAGTTAGAAAAGATTCAAATATTCAAGTGAGTAAGAAAACTATGATGCAACTGACGATGGTTTACAAATAAAATACATGACATTGTACCTTACCATGTACAAAGCTTAGATTTTGTTTGATATTATGATAAAGTTTGTTTTTTAAAATGTTTCTTCCTTATTTAGAAATATATCAACATAATATTTTTTTTTAAATGAATTATTACTGATATTATTATGTAAAAACAACTTCAATATACCAAAAATAGAAAATTAAAATAATCAGGTTTAAATAGAATAAGGTTACCGTGGCCCATCATAGAATCCTCCCGCTTGATGTGAATTACTATTGAAAATCTGAAGTTGATGAACATGAGTTCATTTATAATAAAATAAGAGTTCCAACGTGCATTGCATATATATATAAAAAAAGAATCCAGAAATCTTTTTTTATTTTTTTTTTATCAAGTTTCGCTTACCGGCTACTAAGCCTCTGGAATTTTCATATCAAACCATCATATATATTGATTAGAGAGAATGAATTAAATAATTTATTTATTGGATATAAAGTGATTATTTGACAGCGTTAATAGATATTTCAGGGTTTCGCAATCATGAAGAAATAGATATTTAAAATTTATAATGAGCGTAATAATAATAAATCAACATGTCTATAAAAACATTGCGTCGATCTTATATGGTATGGAAAATATCTCGTTAAAGAGATGATTTGCTCGTGTAAAAAGAATATGGAAAGCATGCGATTGCTTTATGAAAAGAAGTAACAGCTAAAAAATACTGGACACAACCTGAGAATTTACTGATGTGATGCTTTGGAGAAACAATGCCATTCGAGTGTTGGTGGGTGGTTTCATATCATTTCAAAATTCTAATTGAATGCAGTTGTAAAGCAACGACTGGAGCGATTGCGACCATGCTGCCTCTCTTATCTCCACCATAATTTAGTCTGGGATTCGGCAAGTGACCCTTTTTTCTTTCCTCTCATGGATGTGATTGCAGCTCTAGGTATAGGACTTGATCATCACACTGTACAGGATGCGAGGATGGGAGAGAGATCAGGGCCGTGACATTTTCATTCTTCATCTTAATTAATTTCTTCGTCTCTAATAATTAAACGTGTCCGATCAGTATTTCCCCTTCCAAGTAAAACGACTAGAAAAACATCCTTGCAAAAGCAGTTACATTGCTCCTGTAATCCCATGTGTTGTGCTAGTAATTGAACGAGTCGTCATGTTTTTCTCGATAGCACAGTCAATTGAATACATAAATAAAACGTAAAGTATGATCCCATGTATTGACTTTCCTGTACAAACTCTATTAAAAAACTATTTTTATTTTCCACGTTAAAAAAAGTTTTTTTTTAATATAGATTGCCTGGGAGATCAATCAATCCGAGTCCAATTAGCTAATCTCGTTTGGTGGATGGAAAAAAAGAGTTTCAAATGGCTGGGGAACCGACCAATAACCAGGCTTTATTTGCTATCCAAATAATGATATACCTTGGGAAAATTGCAAAAGAAAGATCATATATATTCTCAGAGAGTTTAAATATTAGGGTAAGATGTCAAAAAAAGGAGGGGGTAAAAATGATGGTGCTAGGGCATGGGGCCGGAAAGAAGTGGGAACTCTTTAAAGGACCGAGCATGAACAAACAATAATGCTACTCAACTCCTGAGAGCAGACAAAGACACCAAAACCCTAAATGACAAGAAGAGCCTGCCTCACAGATCGAAGAAATAAGAAAAGAGAAATAATAATGTTAGAATTGCACTCCTCCATTATTTAAAAAGATTCCGTCTTGACAAGGGCAATGAAAGAATAACAAGACAGAAGATACCCTCATAACTTAAGAGAGAAGGGGTCACAAAAATGCCATGAACATGAGCCATTGTCATCACGTGAAAGATGCCTTTCGAGGGTGATAAGGATCGTGTATGTCCTCTTCGAAACCCCGTATACAGGGTATCTTGATTCGCTGTTGCTCTGGATTCAATGCAATTTGGTCTGTAACTATCTTGAAAATGAAAGGGAATCGCCCCGTTCACTGAATCTCGAGCAAGTTCCAGCTACTTGCTAGTATGGATCGAACAACATTTATCTGGATCATGCCATCAGACATTGCATGCATGGTGTTTACACAGTTTGATCTGCAACACTAGCTATAGTTTGTCCTCGGTTTTTCACCAGGTAAGAAAACCGTGAGTGACATCCTGATCAGGAAATTAAACCCAAAACGTAACGTACAGCTGGAAATTCAAAATATAGATTTGGAGAAATTTAATTGTGCACCAAGTGTGGATTTCGTGCATGGTGAAAGCTACTTTTACGATCAACTTGTCAATTCTGGTCCTTCTTTTACTTTTGCATCGAGATTATGATTCCTCCTGCAATATATACTTTATAAGAGTTGTTTTGCTGCAAATTAATTGAATAAATACTAGTTTTTTCCCTCGAGGATCACTCGACTTCTTCTTCAATGGTATTGATTTGATCAACCATAAAAGTTTAATATTTCAAGCCCCGTCTGCTCCGAATTCAATAACAAAATACGTACCCAATTCCGAATTTTGAGCTGAAATTTTTACCATTATGATGCTTTGGTGAAAATGATCGAACATTTTCATCGCATGCAAATACCGTACTTAATTGCCTCGACAAAAAACAATAAGCACCCCACAACACTCTTCACCAAACTTGTTTCTCCCATCATCTCTGACCTAAAACTCAAATTAAAGATGCATTTATTTTTGTTATACGATTGTCACGGGCATATAATCTATACTCCTCCTTATGATGGTGGTAGATAAGTATGAACACTTTTGATATTTACATCTACCGTTTCTTGGATTCTCGAGGGGATCCTCTAGAATAAGAAGATGCCTTGGCTTGGCCATCAGGGATTAAGAATTGCCTAGTATCTCACTTGGTCAAAGCTACCTCATCTCTTTCTCTTTTTCGAGAGTAAATTCCACACTTCCACTTTTGTTATCTTTTCTTGAATTGACCACCAAACTTTTTCCTCCTCTTTATTTTTATTCTCGGGGTTCAACGACTCTGGATCCCTCTTGTGACCTGGCTCTTCAATGCAATGCCATCATTACCTTTCATTAGAGGCAGAATTAGGAGAACTTTGTTTCCTTTGACCGCCACTGGAGAGGAATATTAAACCCTACCGCACAACAAAAGAGAGGCACGTTTCATTAGTTTTACCGTAATGGACTTGTTGCTGTTTTGAAGAATCAACTGAGTACCTGTTGTCTTACAGCCTCTTTTTCAAAATATGTTTTAAATTGATTTTATTAGTAAAAATAAGTCTTTTAAAATGCTTTTAATATAATGATTCTAAAGATAGAAAAAAAACCCTAAAAAACCCGTCCCCACGCGTCCAAATGACATTCGACACCTGCAATAAACTCTTTAGTTAATCACATAAGAAAATATTTCTTGCTAATTAGGTTGAATATATATTTCTCATGAGTCACGATTACCAATTCGAAACCGATTAACAAAAAGTGGGTGGTTCGGTCCAAACCTTCCTTCGGGGCAGAAAGGTATCCCTAGCTTTTATAGGTTTTTTTTTTTACTATTTTTCTTTTGAATGAAACTTCAAATTAGGGTTTCATCCGTTGATAAAATAAAACTTGGACGTTGTAGCAGTATGATCTGCTCTTGTTTTCATTGCATATATATATATATATATATATATATATATATATATATTGCATGTAGCTTAACTTCTTTTTCATTCGAGAAAATTCTATTTTTTAAAAGTTATATTTTATGGGTCTAGATAAGTGAGCAAAATCCTGATTATTTCAAATATTTTATAATAAATATATACTCTATTTCAAACTCAAAATATATTTATATAAATTTTAAAATTTTATTATTACATCATATCCCGTTAAAACTAGCTTAGCTTGAACACGAGGAAGTGAAGAACACATCTTATTTGTCTTGATAAGGATAACACACACACAATTAACAAAAGGGTATAGTGATAATTTGAAGACAAAGGAAGATTCCTTATTATAAGACTAAATCAATGATTCAAAGGGTCTGTTTTTTTTTTTTATTTATTTTCCTGTGCTTAAAATCATTTCAATATTGAAAATAATATATTCTGAAATAAAAAAAAACATTATTTTAAAAAACGACCATTACGAAGCTCCAAA
The DNA here is from genome assembly GCA_015731905.1 of Salix dunnii. Lineage (NCBI taxonomy): Eukaryota > Viridiplantae > Streptophyta > Magnoliopsida > Malpighiales > Salicaceae > Salix > Salix dunnii. Next base: position 7,409,479 of record CM027667.1, on the reverse strand, counting down.
CAGGATGAGAATAATTCATCCTCAACGATTAAGATAGAATTTCTTTTAAAAAAAGTCTTGCAAGATAAGAAGCACTTCTGCAGAACGGATAGTGGTTCCCACAGTAATTAAAGAATTAATTAAAGTGATTGACAAGCTTGATTATGATGGATAGAGAGATTCTTAATTCTATGGAAGAAAAATGTGGGAATCTAGTGGCTGTAAAAAGCTTGTCCTTTTTTCTTTTTTTTTCCTCGTAAAATATTGAATTTACATATGTTTCCAGCTGAAAAATCTGGCAATATCAAAAACCGGGCCCACACCCATCATCCTCAAGATTCCTTATCTCCAAGCTTAACCCCATGTTAAGAATTTGACAAGTCCACAATCGTTTTGAGGTCTTTTACATGTAATCCCGTGTCCTTTCTTCTTGAAAGGGAATCCATCTAATCTACCCCCACCTTCTTTTATTTATTTATTATTATTATTTTTCAAACCCAAGTCGGCCAATGACAAATTGTACAAACCATCTCACTATATATATATATATATAGTGAGATGGTTTGTACAATTTGTCATTGGCCGACTTGGGTTTATATATATATATAATACAAGTTAGAATGTCTAGGTTTAATTGATAGGGTGGACACATTTTTAATGCGAAAACCCGGATTCGTCATGGAGAAAAAAAATAAAAAAAGATTCCATGGACGGGTGTGCTTGGACCGTCGAGCAGGGATGGCTATGAAATTGGGTTCTGGAATCAACCAGAGAGCCTTTTTTTTCTTCGTGATCCACTAGGCAAGCCAGAGACGGATGCAAAGGCAGTGATTTCTCTTTAAAATCGAGAAAGGAGCACTAAACCAAGAACACGTAGAAGAATCTTTCAAATTCCGATGGCAAGCAAACAAAACCCACTAATACATACTTGTGCAAGGAGGTAAAAGTAGAAGACTTCGCCTCAATATTCTATCTTAGTGGCCTGTTAGTGTCCCCTCCAAGGGTTTGGACGATTCTTGACCTCTACCACAAAAAAAAACATAATAATAATAATAATTAAAAAAAAAAGTATATGTGTTTGTTTAAAGTAATGGCCCCCTGCTTGACTGCGCATAGCCTGGTAAGTCAATCTGGCAGGTTCGAGATATTTTACTGGGCCAATTCATCAAAATTTAGAGATTTATTTATTTATTTTTCGGGGGAGGGGGGGCTTTTTTTATTTTTGTAAAAGGAAAACGACAGGGTTTTAGTGCGTTTTCTAGTTATAAAGAGACTTGCCACCGGCGATCCAATGCCTTTGGGCGATGCCTTCGAGCATTGGTTTTGCACCCTTTTCATTATTATTATTTCTGAAAAGTTTTTGCTTCGGAGGAGCACAAAAGCTACCCCAAGCTTGCCTTCAAGATTAGTTTTTCTTGGTGGCGAGGCTAATTTGCGCATGGTAGCATTTTAATTCACTTTATACGAAAAGCTAAATTTAGATCAATTATAGTTGTTTCGTGAGATTTAAAAAAAAAAGGTATTGCATGAAGTGATGGCGTGCTGGGCTGGTGGCTAGCAATTTGATTTGACAAACCTGGAATAAGCTAGCAAACTATGCTTTGTATTTTCTTTTTTATTTTCCAAAACGCACCGGGGATTTTTTACACGATCACATCCGTTGTGCAAAAACATTTTTATTTTATTTATTTTGAATAATCAAAATAAATCTATAAATATATTGATTATACGAGCATTGCGGTTTTCGTACACGTCTAAAAAAACCCTTTATTTAATCTTTAAATTAAATTATCTACGAAGTTGGATTAGTTCAAGGTGTGAACATGTCCTCTCGCTTAGAGACAAGTGACAGATCCCAAATCTAATATCTCGCGAGCCATGAATTGTTAAATTCAGAAAAAAATACTGATCGATATGTGTGTGTGAGCCAAGCAAGGTGGTATCGTCGTGCATGGAAGAGCACAGTCTTGCGGTCTAATTTCTTAATTAGCATTTTCTCAGGCTAAACCCAGATGAAATTTATGACAATCTATAACCATCTAATTAGATTTGTCAGGGAAGAAAGAGATAGTGGGTGACTGCTGTGTCGTCTTTGAAAGATTGAACTTTGAAGGGCTAGAATTAAATACCGCACACAGAAAATGACTTCTGGGCAAGTAGGTGGGAGATGGCAGTGCTTCTAGTTTTTCCACCGTCACCTTCAAGCCAAACGAGCACGTTACCCTTGAGAAACCCAGAAAGCCAAAAGAATAGAAAAACATTTTCTTTTCGTGGAATAAAGTAAAAGGAAAATAAATGTACTCGTTGTACGATGCAATGGAGATTCCCATTTTGTACTACTCGTCATTTTGAATCCCTGAGTTTTGAGTTGAAACGCCACCGTGTGCGGCCACTCTGCCTGGGGCGGCTGTGACTTTTTCAAAAGTTAAAAATAAAATTACATGAAAGCAATCTCACGAATTTCGCACCCCATCACGGAGTTAATTTATTTATTTATTCATTCTAAAACCCTATATTTTCAATACATATGGTGACCCATAATAGCTGATAGATGAAAGACAGCAAATAGATGAAAGACAGCAAATAGAATAAAGAATGAACAGAGGGGGTCAAAACGACATAGTTAAAGGACTTCATTTGGTGGTATAAACAACTGTCACAACTGTCCTGATACAGATAGGCAAAGATCAAGAGCAAGGCTGCAAGTTTATCTATTTTCTTTTAATTTACGATCATAGTTATTGGTGACAACCATGGAAGTGCTGGTATTTCCCCCCCTTTTTATATTTGTTTTTAAAAGTACAGTTCATGTAACCCAGCCAGCTTCACTATCCCAGACCAGAAGAGACGCAGGTCGTATTAAATACAGAAGGGTGCTTTTTTAAGGTGAATATTACTTGAAAAACCCTTAAATACACTCGGGTTTTTTTAAGGATTTTTTATTTTTCATGCATTCTAGACAATCTGCTATTGAATCCTGTGTTGCAGGGTTACATGATATATAAAATAGATTAATATCATGGACTCAATTGTCAACTTATGCGTTACAATTGACCATTCTTTTGGAATCTCAGGGAAAAAAACCCTAGAAGAGGATGCCATGAAGTTTCGCGGTTGATTTCTGTTCTTGACTTTGTAGTTTCTTCTTCTTCTTCTTATTATTATTATAATATTAAAACAAATATCGCTGTTATATATATATATATTATTATATTTGATATAATATAATTACGTATTCCCTCCCCCTTCTCTATCCAGATTTTGATACCTTAAGCCAGGAGAAAGGGTAATGAACAGAGAGTTTGTCGCAAAACATGATCAACTGTTTGATTAGTGAATGAAATGAAAACAATTAACATATCTAAATTTATTAAAAGTAAAATCAGTTCCGAGAAAAGGATTTATTATAGTATTTATATATATGGTCCCATTACTATCAATTTAGTTTATTTTGGTATCTAAAACCCACCATGGGCTCCTTAATTTTCTCAATCTCCTGGTCCTTTCATCAAAACAAAAGATACATGATCGGACTAAAGTTGGTTAAATAGAAACAATGGGGGACCAAATAAAAAGGGGAGTTTGAGTGAGGTAAAATAGTTATGGAAATAAATAAAATATGATAAATAGATAAAATATGCGGAGAAACGAAAGTGAATTTAAAATGCTAACACAAAAAACGCATAAACAGAATCTGAGGGTTTTCTTTTCATTTCTTCGAGTCTTCTCTCTGTATTTGACAAAATAACCCTTCAAAATCCAAGACAACAACACTTTCTTCTTCTCTCCCTCCCTCTATATATGTGTAGATCTCTCCATTTCTTCATCTCTCCTTCTTCTCTTATTAGTTCCAGAGATTTATCAAGGCATCATAAAGTTTAATCTTTTATAGAAAAAGAATGGGTTCGCTTTCAGCTGAATTGAGCTTGGATTTTGCCAGGCCTTCAACAGCAAAAACATTGCCTTTTTTGCCTAAAACGATAACCGATTTTCTCAAGGAGGTTTCGGTGATCGGTGACTCTGCTGTGAAGGTTTTGAAAGTGGATGGTTTTATTAAAGATTTAGAAGAGGAAAAGAGAAAGATCGATGCTTTTAAACGAGAGTTGCCTCTTTGCATGCTCCTTTTGAATGATGGTTGGTTTGTGCAATTCTTTTAAACGTTTGTGATTTATTCTGTTAGCTCTTGAAGCATGTTTTAATGGATTTGATGGGGTTTTTTTTTCCTTGTGGGTTTTCAATGGTTTTGATTAATGGGATGCTCTGGATTTTCAGTTTTAAGAGTTTTATCCATGGAAAAATCACAAAATGTCTCTGCCTTATTATGATTTTTGATTAATGGGTTCCTTTTTGCTTAAAGAATGAGAAAGAGACTGAGATGATTATTTGTTTATTTATTGAATGCTCATTTTTTTACTGTTATTTTTTCTTGTTGCAGCAATTCAAGTTTTGAGGGACGAGTTAATGCAACGTGGAGCTTCAAAAAATCATCATCCAGTATTAGAAGAATTCATTCCATTGAAGAAAAAAATCGATGATGATCATGAAAATGATGGTTTAATTAAGAAGGAGAAAGACTCTAAAGACAAGAAAAATTGGATGAGTTCTGTTCAATTATGGAATGCTGATGATCATCATCCTTCTGCTGATCACTTGTTTGATCCAAAACAAAATCTCAAATTAGAATCTAAGGTATAACAACAATAACCACGATTGAAGTTCATGCGATTTGTTTCTAACTGGAGTCTTAAAAGAAGAGAAAAAAGTTGGAATTGATTTATTTGTTTTTTTGTGCTTTGTTTTAGACAAATAAGAAAGGAAATCAGTATGGAAATGAGGATACCTTCCAGGCTTGTATAGGCAGGACTGCAGCACGCACATTTATGCCATTTAAAGCTTGCTCTGGTTTATCAAGCCAGGAGGATAAATTGCCAGTTCCTGCTCTTTCTCTTTTAACTCCCGGAATTAAGAGCTTAAAAGAGGAATCCAACTCGACAGGTTCAAGAAGCAGCTGTAGTAGATCAGTTTCCACAACTTCTGCCCCTAATTCAGATTCAAATTTACGAAATGGACCTCAATCCCAGCAGCAGACTGCTAGGAAGCAGAGGAGATGCTGGTCACCAGAGCTGCACCGCCGGTTTGTCAATGCCTTACAGCAACTTGGAGGTTCACAAGGTTAGTATATGATGGTAGTTTTGAATATTGGTCTTTTGATTTGAGAATCTTGTTAGTGTGGAATTATGTATATTGGTGGATGAAGAATGATAGATGACATTTAAAATAATAGTGTATGCTTGGCTAGAAAGATGAAAATCATGGATAAGAATTTTAGATGCAATCATAATTTTGGCTAGAAACATGGAGACGGGGACGATAGATCACAAAATGTGTAAACTTGATGTATCTATTGGAAGTTGAAGTTAGAAAATTTCATTTTTTGCATTGCGTGTTTGGTCATTGATTCATTTTTCTTATGCATTTAATTTGATTTAGTTGCACATTCTGCAGCCGCTACTCCAAAGCAGATTCGAGAGCTAATGCAAGTTGATGGCTTGACGAATGATGAAGTGAAGAGTCATTTGCAAGTGAGTTTTGAATTCTGTCTGCTTCCCATAGTGGTTTATGATTCATACAAGCAGAAGTAAAAGAAAAGAAACTGCTTCATGCCTTGAATGAATTTTCTTCTCTTCACCTCTGTGTAAGAATCATATGAAGTTTTCTCTGTTCTCATGGAACTTTCTTGGCATTGCAGAAATACCGACTTCATACGAGAAGAGTGACACCATCTACAGCTGGCGCCCCTGCAAACCAATCTGCTGTTGTTTTGGGGGGTTTGTGGATGACCCAAGATCAGTATGGTGACTCCTCGAAGGCTACCAGTTCCCAGTCTGGCTCCCCCCAAGGTCCTCTTCAGCTAGCTGTAAACACTGGAGGGACCTCCACTACAGGAGGTGATAGCATGGAGGATGATGAAGATGCAAAATCTGAGGGCTACAGCTGGAAAAGTCATATTCAAAGATCAGGAAAAGATGATGTATAGAGTTCGTCCACCATGAATTTTGCAGATAAAGTATACATGGGAGGATTATATAATTATAGAAATAATACTAGAAAGATTACAAATTTAAATGAAGGGTTCTTGAGAATGAGTGAGGCTGTTAATTTTTGCAGGAGTAGCGTTCTTTCTGTCTTTAAATTGAGTTTCTGTATCCAGTCGAAATTCGTATAAACTTCTAAGACACCCTTTGCGTTCATGGTATAGACAAGACCTTTTTTCATACCATCGATGTTTCCTTATCTCATTCTTTAGAACTTGTGTTTGCTTAAACTTTTCCAGCAAATATGAGATTTTGGGATAAATATTGCTAGAGATTATCGTTCCACAGTTTCTTTTTGCTAAGCTCAGGTGGAATTAGCATATACTTTTGTCCACTTTGAACTTTATTCAATGGAAATGGACCTGCTTTTCATTTAGCTATTGATGCCTATGTCATGTATCCTCTATTGTTCCAAAAATTTGAAGGTAGAAGAACTCTCTAGTGGAAAACCATAATTGACCCTCAATCTGGTTGCCAGAAAGACCAGGAGAAGTAAAATAATTATTTTTAGTGATGCTGCCAAAAATGTTCTCTCGGAATAAATGTTGGATTCCAGGCCTCTGAAATTTTTGCCGGTCCCTTGAGGTACTTAAGCAGGAAGACAGGAATCTTTCATTTTCAATGTTGATAGCTCCGGGTTCTTACTAAGAATTTTCACAGTAACTTGAACTGTTGTTCTCTTGTTTGGAAGAGGATATCACTGAAGGCAAACCCCTTCTTTTCCGTTCAGGCTTCTCTTCTTCACCTTACATTTTATGTCGGCCCTGCCAAATTAATATATGGTAATCACTAAGCTACCCTTTTACGTTTTATTTTTGGATGCTGTGCTACTTGCATTTGTTAGGGTGATATATTGGGAATTATTCTGTTCTCCATGGCCATTATTGTATTGACTGGGATGAGCGTAAACACGCCTCAAAGAAATTATTGTTTCAATGTATGCTAGAATAGCTTTTGTTGATGCTGTCTTGGCTGTACAAGATGACAAGACAGGATCAATACTTATCTTAGTGAGAATATTATAGGTTTCTATTCCTTTATTTTCATGTGATCATGTCCAGGACACTCAATTTTTTTGGAATCAGGATTCTTATTCAAGGAAAAAGATAAGATTGACAAGTAAGCAGTTGACATTATTCTTCCAGATTTAGTTCACCAAAGCACTCGTTTTTCCTATGCACACTGTTTATGGCCTGTTTGGGGAGCAGGAAATCTGCCCGGCATTGATAATGACTTCAGGCCTAATTACCTGGTAAATACAGGAAAAAAAAATAAAATCAAGACTATTGAGGCTGTTCTTTATTTATTCACCAACTCGCAAAAAAAAAAAAAAAAACTTTCTATTTTGAGAAATATTTGTCATTAGAAGATAGAATCAAGCTTATCAGTATATAAACATGATTTTGTACCAGCTTGACCGGATTATGTGGTCTCCAAACAGCTTCCTTCCTGCTTGGTCAATTGCTAAAACCCCTAGATTTTATCCCTTCACCTAACCTAGTTCCCCACTTTTTTTTTTCTGGAGGGAAAAAAAAACCCCGCAATCAATAGCAAGGTTAATCTGGGTCCATGACAAAACAGTCACCCTCAGAAACAAAATAATAGAGAGAATCTAATAGACAAGATATCATGAAGGAGCCCACATGGATAGGCCTGCCTTTAATGAGTATAAATTGTTTGGTGAAAGAAGTGATGGAAAACGATGGAACCTCTCATTAAATTCTCACCCTCATAAGGTTAACAAAACTTAATTTATTTTGTTTGTATGCATCAGATTTTTTTTTAAAATCAACGATCTGTTCTGTTTCTTTATTATAAGTCAGACGACACAGAATAGAACATATGCGGCAGCTAAGAATATTAGCTGTCCGCATGATAAGCTAAGATTGGTATTTTTATTTTATAATAGTTTCCAACAAAATAATAACCATTCCCTATCGAAGATCCCTTCAAAGACCAGCTAGGGATGATGATGATGATGATTCTTGATAGGTGTAGTATAATTTGGAAAATTGGAGAAAAAGCTATGGAAAAGGGCAAGGCCCTCCGCTCAGATAAAAAAAATATTGTGAAAAATATTTGATAGGTAATAAAAATTTAAAATTAAAAGGTTTGTTTTTACTGTGGTTTCAGAGCTTATGTAATAATAATTGGAGGCTTATATAATTATCAATTTTAGGATCTATAAGATTAATTAAGATGCGCACAAGCTGATGTGAGTATCTATTTTAATCTTAAAAAAAAAATATTGAGCAAAAAGGCCAGCCAGCAACTTATATTTTTAATGAAGGAATTTATGTCCATCTTTTATGCTGACATTAGCTTTCAAGACGGCTAATTTGTGATCATAAGGCACAGCAGACAGTATGAGTTGAGAGCTTTTGTGACATTTACTCCCCATCTGATGCATTGGTTCTATCAATTTTGGCACTCTATTTTCAGCAAATGCAATTCTCCATGATGTTCTTCAATGTGAGAATTATCTTCAAGTTCATGATTATATCCATGATGTCCTGCCTCTTCTAGGCTAATATGCTTCGTTTTGGCATTTGATTTGCTTCACATTTTTTCACTGCTTTGACTGCTTTGATCATCACTTGGGCTCGCATGGCTCTCGAAATCTTATTGTGAATAATTATATTTACATGCCATGGTAAAATAAACCACTACGTGCCATAATGAAACAAAAAAAGTGTATATATATATATACACACACGCGCACGCACGCACACGCATATTACAATTGTTTGATTGGCTAGTCTTTACATGTATATCTTCGGAAAATCCAATTTTAAAAAAATAATAATTTATATTAATGTAGCCGTTTAATTATGACGTTTATTGATTGATATGAAATTTAGTTTTTATATTAAATATGTATCGAGGCCAAATTTATACCAAAAAAATAATTAATCTTCACATATCAAGTTTAAATAGATGATTCAAATCTAAATTACATTCACAGATACTATAATTATTTTTTAACTGCTATAATTGAATTTCTAGCTGGGATGATCAAATATTTTAGGCTGGGCCTTAAGCCCCGACACCAGTTCTAGATAACGCTGGTAGCGCATCGTATTGGGCCTGGACCTTTACCCTCGTGGATAGATATGGACCGGATTGTGCGGCAGCAACAGAAAAGTAAGGTCAGTTTTTTATGGCCCCTCAGAAGCAATGTTTAAGGTAAATGTGAGGAGAGAACGAGGGTGTTGGTAAGAATGTTCCATCTGGTAATTTATTAGATGAGAGAACTCATGAGGCTCAAAAAATTCTGGTCAAACCCTGAATCAACGCCAAGTGTACTAGGAAAATTAGCAACGCGCGCGCATGAAACACGAACACCTCTGTTTGGGCGCTAAATGTGGATTCAATATCACGACATTACAGTTACTCAACTTTAGGAGCAATGGAGAGAGAACACAAACCACCATACAAAACCAGGAAAAAAATTGTTAGCTAGGGAGGCAAGGAAAAATAAGTAGTGATGGCACAAGCACAACGCGAAGAAGGAATGTCTAAAGACAAAGAAATGAAGGAAACAACCAGACCCAAAAATGATAGCGATTCCGTGTCCTTTAAATTCAACGCACAGGCACCTGAATTTTTTCCAAGATCACATGCCACTGCAACCCAAATGCCTGTATCAGGATATTTTTATCCTTTCTTTGATTATCTTGGTGCCCCTGCTGCAGGAGGGTCTGACTGGTTCTTTGTTGGGAACCAAGACCATGCTGCCTATTTGATCTCTAATAATCCAAATCTTGCAATGCCTAATTGCCCCACCAAGAATAGCGATGTTCTCACTGACGATCTTCGAAAAAAGATCATCAAACAGGTACCTTTCTTCCGTTGAAATCTCATTTTCTGTCCTACTTTCTGTTGGTTCTCGATTTCATCCATCGTTATTCTTGTATTGGGGGTTATGTTTAACCATGTTCATTCGACAATCACATGATTCGGTGCTGTTAGTTTTCTTCTTCTTTTTGTTAGTTTCTTTAAATAGTGACATTAAAACAAAGTATTTTTAAGAGCTTTATAGCACCCTGGCATGCCAAAATCTTGCTTGGCTTCTAATAATCTTCGTTATGCTGTTTATTTCTTTTGTTATGTCATGCCTATCTCTTCCCTTCATCAACAACGTATCATGGTTTTGGCACTAGAGCCATTATGCATTTATGTTGAACATCATATATTCTATTCATAACAAGTCCCAGTTTTGAAATGCTCTTAGAATCTGAGAACTGTTTGGGTCTGAAATAGGTGGAGTACCAATTCAGTGACATAAGTCTTCTTGCTAACGAATCGATGTCGAAACACATTAATAAAGATCCTGAAGGCTATGGTAAGGATCATTGAAGTATTCTCTATGGACCTGTGTTTTGCTGTAGTAGTGGTTCGAATTTCTAACCATTTGTTTCGGTTGCATTGCAGTGCCAATATCTGTTATTGCTTCAACTAAGAAAATGCGGTCCCTTGTTATCGATAACGATTCGCTTGCTCAAGCACTCAAGTCTTCTTCAAAACTTGTAAGTCCTTTCGCTTAAATTGCCTCATCATTGTTTTGTGATTATCAAAAGTTGAACTGCTAAATCTAGAGGGATCATCTCTCTTTGTTGCTATCTTGATGTTCTGAAGTCCCTGTCTGAAGATGGCAACAAGGTTAAACGTAACATCCCTTTCACTGATAAAGATAGAGAAGAATTGCAGGTAAATCAGCACAGACTTTCTCTGTTGGATAAATGATCCGAAAGTATTTTTTACACAGATTGGTTTATTGCAATATGTTGTTTTTTCCTTCCTACAGTCTCGTATTGTTGCTGTGGAGAATTTGCCAGAAGATCATTCTCATCAGAATGTCCAGAAAATTTTCAGCGTAGTTGGAAGGTCAAGTCTACACGTTGGGCGCTGGCATTTTGTTTCTAGTATTCTAGAAAATATCAAGTTTATGACTGTGTGTTAACAACTGCCATTTGTAAACAGTGTGAAAACCATCAGAATATGCCATCCTCAAGAATCCACTTCTTCCGGGGCTAAAAATGACTTCTTTGTAACCAATAAGGTATTAAAGCTGAATTGGCACACTTTCTTTGCGAACCAGGATAGTGTTAAAAGGAAAATTATTATGATTCCTTTTCCTTTTATTCTGTAGCTGCACGCACTTGTGGAACTTGAAACCCGAGAAATGGCTGAGAAAGCGGTATGTCAATGCATATTATGTAAATTTGGTTTTAAATTTCTCATATTTATGCAATGAAATTGAAAGCTTCTACTAAGTTCAACAGGCTGAAAAGTTGAATGATGTAAGGAATTGGAGGAAAGGCCTTAGAGTAAGGTTGCTGCTTCGATGCTCGGTATGCATAAACTAAGCTATTAGTTGCACCATCTTGTGCTCTATAAAAGACTTGGTAGTTTACTATTTGTCAAACATTTGCAGCCAAAATCTGTTCTCCCCAGGGGCAGAAGGTCCGAATTTGATATTTGGGAGGAAGTAGATTCACCTCTTTATGAATCTACTGCAGATACCTTCAAACCAAACACTTCAGAATCCATCATAGAGAGTCAAGTGAGTAACTTCTCTTGTCCAATTAGCTAGTCTTATCCTGGCATCTATGTGTAAGCATACATATCTTAAATCCTCAGTCTGCTGGGATCATAGAATTGGTCTACCATTTTCCTAGCCATACCAGTTTTCTAATTTAATAACAATAACAACGTTAAATATCAAAGCCTTATAAACATTTTTCCCAAGGCTGAAGATAGTCCAGGAGCATCAAAGAAGGCATGGGCGGCAAAAGGCCATGGCAAGGGCAAAGGCCGTGGTCAAATCAATTGTAGCAGAGGTCTGCTAGCTCCTGTAAAAAGTGGTAGCACCCCTCAATGTGAAGCATCTCCTAAACATGCTTCTAAGGGTCCAAGAATGCCTGACGGGACCAGAGGTTTCACTGTGGGTCGAGGCAAGCCATCTGTTACTTAAGATCTGCCCAGTTCAATGCTGGAATAATGTGCATTTCCCCCCGTTTTTTTGGCCAATCGGTAATTGTTTTTTTTTTGCTCTTGTATTTTGTTTTTGAAGAAGCAAGAAATTGGTTTTGTAGAATGTTTAGTCTGATTTACATTTTCCAGGCATCACCAATGTTTCTTAATAATTCGAGAGGTGTATAGCATGGCATGGGATTGTCTTGTGAAAAATATTGTAGCTTGATAGCAATGTTTTCCATGAATGCCATTTTAGGCAGCAGTACTGTTTCAGCTCCCTTTATTCCTATGTAAACTGTCTGAATAAAGAATTCGAGGGAGGCATTCTCTCCCTCGCATTGTGAATTTTTGTTATGATAATCTCACTCGCTCTATTTCATGTTGTAATCCTATGGCTTTATAAGGACACAACACTGAATAAAATAGGAAAAAAATACATTAATTTTATGCTCTCCATCTGTAGTCCATTTCTGGAGAAAGAGAACTAAAAATACTACAAATAAAACACAATTCCCGCCGGATAGCAGTTGGCCTATTAGCTCAGTTGATTAGAGCGTCGTGCTTAAAACTGTAGGTACTCCATTGAGATAAAAAAAAAAAATGCTTTCAGGACTAAATCGAGATTTCCCCCAATTTTCTGTTCCATGTAAGAGTCATTTCTTATTTTTGGCTACCACAAAGTCATATTTTACTACAAATCCAATCAGACTCTGATTACTAGAAGAGATGATCATCATCTTTGTCATCTGAGCTTTTTTAATCTACTCAAGAGAACTACTTAAGTTACCACCTTTTCAGCGATGCCATTCTTAGAACAAAACCATCTCTGCAGTCTCATCCAATGGAAGAAACAATGTTTCTTTCGTTTTCTTCCTCCTGCCATCATAGTTGTCAAAATTGCGATTTTGACACGACACGGCAATTCTGAAACTCAAATCTTGAGATCGAATAGTAAAATCGTACCTGAATTTTTCCATACAACAATCATAAAATCACAACTAAAATAGTGTAGGTAGAAAAATTATAGGTAAAATATTTCTGAATACAATACAATATAATTATGGCCATAAAACTTCATTAGTTAAGGTTCATAAATGATTCAAAATAACTTAAAAATACATTACAAAACAATTATGTCCATAGAATTTTATTCGGTAAAAACTAATAAATTTAAAATAAATATTTTGCTGATGTGCTGTATAAATTAAAATCAGTCTCATGACCGTCATTTTCCTTATTGTTTTTAACACATTCATTAAAAGCATTCTATTGAAAGAATTGTCAGTACTAATACTGGTACGAACACTAATATTATTAGTACTAACTCCAACTTCAACAAATTATTTTGATATTAGAACATGAAAATAATATATATACAGAGAGGGAGGAGGGAGCCTGCGGCAGCAAGCACAAATTTTAAAATTTTGAAACTCAAACATTTGAAACATTTGAAAATAGAATTGTAAAATCGATTCGATTTGATTTTATGATCCTATACGATTTTAATCAAGTCTAATTCATAACAAAGTTTGATGAGTTAACTCGTGATTTTGACAATCATATCTGCCATCGTTTTGTCATAAAAGAACTCAGCAGAGTCATACCAATGATATTCAATGAACCAGGTGCAAGTGTGCATTCCAACTTTAATATTATCTGTAATAAACAATGCTGCTGTAAAAAAAGTCATCCCATCACACTTCTGATTTCTGGAAGTACTGATATAAATATCTTATTTTTGCTCCCTGTTAAATAATAAATTGTATATATGAATCTTACAGAATAACTAACGTTGTTTGGAAAACTAAAAGAGATTTCAACGAGTTTAGTGTTTTTTATTTTTATTATTCCTTTCATTTTTTTCCAGAAAGGTTCCTTAAAAACTTCTTAGACAGAAGCTAAAAAACACAACAAACAAGCAGGACGTCAACTTCTCGTTGAAGAAATCAAAACACAGCAAGCAAGATAGATTATAATGACTCCATCGATTCAAGATTTCACAAGCACAAATCACAATTTTGAGGGTTTAGTTTATCTAGAAGCAAAGATTCTTCTGCTGCTTTTTTCAAAATTATAGTGGATGTTTTTGAATTGTAAAAATACTAATAAATCTTAATCCACCACCCCCGTGTAAATCTAGAATACATATCTAAGTTCTTGCCATAGTTTTGTCTTACTTGATGGAAGTGGGAATTAAATTCTTCAGCAAACACTTTTTTTGTATATTAAGTGAATGATTAGGTCACTCCCTGGAATTATATGTCACCAACTACAGCATGCGCATGGCATTATATTATATATATATATATATATATATATATATATATATATATATATATATATATATATATATATATGCTTTTGAGCCGTCAAGTAGTGGTCCAGCTTGTGCAGTGGCCCTGGCAAATCAGATCCGAAGAAAGTGTCTGATATGGTGCAAATAAAATTTTCGAAGCTCATGGGCACGGTGATCTTCGCTAGCTAGTTGTCAGCATTGTTTAGTGAAGACCCGTGAATGAATGAAACATGTGATCATATCCTCGAATAATCATGCAGATGGATTTTAGTCAGGGTATTTTCTCTCATTAATCTAAATATATTACTTGATTAAAGGGGAGGGAGTGATGAGTTCTTGAATTGAAGTCCTGCTCCTAATATCTAAAGAGAGAGAAAATCTAATATTTGCGTGAGCAGTATAGAAAAAATAAAGAATGAAGGGTTGTTGATTATTTGATTTCGAATGTTTAATACTGATGTTCGTGTCTTGAGCCTTTCGATTCCCATTATAGAGCCTGTGATCGATCTCAAGAAGTGGAGGATTAATTTAAACAAAAAAGAGTGCGCCACAAGTCAATCTGAGTAAATTGTTTTTATTAGGAAAATCATTATTATTATAATATTTTTTAGTGACTCGACTGGATTTGATGTGGCTAACTACACGTGAGGGGTTAATCCAGGAGAGTCAAGTAGAATGAATGGCTTATCTTGTAGAGCTAGACACTATTAAATCATGGATTTCCACTTGGATTTGCTTTACACAGTGACTGGCTTTTCCATTTTCCATGCTCAACCAATGAATTCTCTTCGACTTTCCTTTGTCTTCCTTATAAATCAGCACAAGGTCCCCGTATTAAGGCCATCAAGATCAGCATTGCACAGCTTCTTCACATTCACGTGCAGATGACTGTGTCACGCTTCTCATACTTCACCATTCCCTTGTTTCTCTGCTTGTCTTCGCTTCACCTAGTCACTCCCTTCCCTTCTGTTGGTGGTCAGATTGATTACAATTACAACTACAATTACTATGATAGGTCATGCCCCCGTTTGAGAATGATTGTTCAGAATGGTGTCTGGGCTGCTTTCAAGACTGACACTAGAATTGCTGCATCCCTCCTTCGATTGCATTTTCATGACTGCTTTGTAAACGTAATACTACTTCTTAATCTATTTCTCTCTTACTTGACTGCATCCTTAGCATGGTTAGAAATTGAGATTTATTGGATAGATAGAGATTAAATTTATTTCCCATGTTGGATCGAGACTGAAGAGCAGGCTACAATATACCAGATAAACTTGACTTGAGATTTATTGACAAACTTATGATCTTATAGGGCTGCGATGCTTCGATACTTTTGGATGACACGATTGATTTCAGGGGAGAAAAGAATGCTTTTCCTAACCGTAACTCAGCTAGAGGATATGAAGTCATCGAAAGCATCAAAGCAGATGTTGAAAAGGCTTGCCCGTCAACTGTTTCATGTGTTGATATCTTGACTCTTGCAGCAAGAGAATCTGTCCTTTTGGTATGAACATTGCTCATATTCTTCATTCATTCATTCATTGTGCTCCTACAGCATATTCTGTTCATTGTTCTAAAATCCGTATCCATTTTCTGATTCAGTCAGGAGGGCCTTATTATCCTCTTTCATTTGGCCGAAGAGATGGATTGATTGCAAGTGAGAAGGCAGCTAATGAACAATTGCCATCGCCTATTGAACCACTAGAAAACATCACTGCTAAGTTCACATCAAAGGGTCTTGATATGAAGGATGTTGTAGTCCTCTCAGGTTCTTGCCCTTTTCACTTTCTGGTCACCACTCTCGATTTAAGCTGTCAACGGAGTGATGTTCTTGTTCAAATCACAATTCATAACGTTTGATTCCATATATGCCTTGCATGCATAGAGCTTAAATTGTAGCAAAGAAGTTAGCGACACCTCTTGTTTCATTTGGTTTAGAGGACCCCATTCTGTCATCATATATATATGTATACATTTCTTAAGCTCAGGTTTTTGCCGACGAAACTTTTGGCGGCAACACAAACCCGATGAGCTGAACAGAACTGTTTTCCTGATTTCTAATACAGTGGACAGGAATGATTAATTAGTTTCTTATCAATTATAGGAGCACACACCATAGGTTTTGCTCAATGCTTTACCTTCAAAAGGAGGCTCTTTGATTTCAAAGGCACCGGCAAGCCTGACCCGACACTCGAATCTTCGGCCTTGGCAAACTTACAAGGCATGTGCCCAAATAAGGATGCATCAAACAGAAATCTTGCTCCTCTTGACTCTGCAAGCACACACCGATTTGACAATGCTTATTATGTGAACCTCGTGAACGGAACTGGCCTTCTTGAATCTGATCAAGCACTGATGAGGGATCCAAAGACTGCTGCAATCGTTGCTGCTTATAGTTCAAATTCGTATCTTTTTTCGGCTGATTTTGCATCATCAATGACGAAGCTCAGCAATCTTGGTATACTTACAGGGAGCAATGGGCAAATTAGAAATAAATGCGGTTCTGTTAACTAAATATATATGTCATGTAAATCTGTTTATGGAACTTATGTTGCTCATCTAGCGGATGATCATGCAAGTTTTTTGATAAAAAGAAGGTTTATTTAGTGAATCTAATGGGGATTGAATCACTCTTGCCCACATGCGATTTGATATAGTTAAAAACCAGTATCCCTCTCAGGAAACATGTTGCATTAACTGGTTATTGCAAATTGACATGGTAGTGAGAGAACTCTGATCTAACATTCCCAATCTGAACACGATTCAATGTCAGGGCAATTTATTTTCATAGAGCTGAAAAACAATTACAATATCTGTGCGGCCTGTAAATATGGAAATAGCATCTAATTCTTCCATCGCTCTGTTTCTTCGATGGTGAAACAATCATTGCTTTCTTCCTTGATAAGCTAAACCAATGAAATCATTTCAGTTCTCCTTAGTTTTTAGTATAAATTTCCATTGTTTCCCGCAATCAACAACATCGCGCAAGTAGTTCACTTTCATATTCATGAGCAAACGAGTCCGAATCTCTTCTCGTACTTCGTCATCATTGCTTTCTTCCTTTTCATGTCGCTGCATCGATTAGCATGCGGTGCCGGTCACCATCCAAGCCCTGGTTTTTAACGAGATTCCAATGACCTTGGTGGTCATGGTTCATGTTGGGAGAAACAACAATACTCAACACTCCCTCTTTGTGTGAATCTATAGGAAACTATCAAATAGAGCAATATATATGCGGAAAATATATATCCAAACACCACAAGCACAAGACACGCACTTTTTACGTGGAAAACCTTCTCAATGTGAGAAGGAAAAACCACGGGACCGTAGTCCACTCAAACACTTCCACTATTAATAGTAATAGGGATACACAAGTCTTCTCTAGTCTCAACTAAAGGCATACAAACTGAAACTATCTTCAAGAAATACAATTTCTTGGCACAAATCAATCAATACAAGAATTCAAGGAATATCTCACCAAAAACAGAGGCTACTGTTCACGGGCTGAAAACCATATGCAAAGAGCTCAGAATCCAATCTCCACCGTTCACAATGAAGATTCACATGTCATGAACACCCCTGTAAAGTTTCAGCTCAATCGGACCACAAAAACTTGTCGATTAGACTACTTGATCATAACTGGACAGAAAAATCCGAGAACACTCTTTTCTCTCTATTTTGGCAACTCACTTGTTTTCTTGTGTCAATCACTCTATGACTATATCTCCAGCCACCAAAAGGGGTGGGGACATAAAACCCTACTTTTCTAAGTGGGTCCTTTTATGTGGACTAGATCCACATCACATAAGATTTTGGGTCATCCTCTACATAGGAGGGAAACCCAAACACAATAAATCTCCCCCATCCCGACTAGGTGGAGGGATTCGCCATCCCGGCGATCGAGCAACATATCTCAAGCTTCTCCCTTGTTAGAGCCTTCGTTAGCATATCAGATCCATTATCATCAGTATGAATTTTCTCAAGAGTTAACAACTTATCATTGAGAGTATCTCTTATCCAATGATACCTTACATCGATACGTTTCGATCTCGAATGAAATGAAGAGTTCTTTGCAAGGTGGATAGTACTCTGATTATCACAAAACAACACATATTGTTGTTGTTTGAGACCAAGCTCCTATAAAAACTTTTTCATCCATATCAACTCTTTACAAGCTTCCATTGCTGCAATCAACTCTGCTTCAGTTGTAGAAAGTGCAATACATTTTTGTAACCTTGATTGCCAAGAAACAGCCCCTCCTGAGAAGGTGATCAAGTAACCCGAAGTAGACTTACGGGTATCCACATCTCCAGCCATATCAGAATCTGTATAGCCAACCAACATTGGTTTACCACTCCCAAAGCTAAGACACATCTTGGAAGTCCCTCGTAGATATCTCAAAATCCACTTCACCATATTCTAATGTTCTTTTCCTGGATTTGAAAGAAACCGGCTAACAACACCAACTGCATGAGCTATGTCTGGCCTCGTACAAACCATTGCATACATCAAGCTTCCTACTGCTAAGGCATATGGAATTCTTTCCATATCTTCCTTCTCTTCATCCGTAGAAGGGTTTTGCTTTGTACTTAACTTAAAGTGTGTAGCAAGAGGAGAGCTAACCACTTTAACATTGTTCATGTTGAACCTCTCAAGCACTTTCTCAATGTATTGCTTTTGTGATATAAACAGCTTCTTATCTTTTCTGGATCTATGAATACGAACCCCAAGAATCTGCTTTGCTGGCCTCAAGTCCTTCATTGCAAATGATTGACTTAACTGCTTCTTCAACTTGTCAATTCTTGAAGAATTCATGCCAACAATCAACATATCATCAACATAAAGCAATAAAATAATGAAATCACCATTAGAGAATTTTTTTACATAAAAACACAATGGTCAGAAGTAGTCTTCTTGTAGCCTTGCTCCTCCATAACAGACTCAAACTTCTTATACCATTGTCTAGGTGCCTGCTTCAAACTATAAAGACTTTTCTTGAGCCGACACATATAGTCCTCTTTTCCTTTTACCTTAAAAGCCTCTGGCTGCTCCATATAAATCTCTTCCTCCAAATCACCATGAAGGAAGGCAGTTTTCACATCCATTTGTTCAACCTCCAAGTCTAGACTAGCTGCTAAACCAAGGATAACACGGATGGATAACATCTTCATAACAGGAGAGAAAATCTCATCAAAGTCAATGCCTTTTCTCTGCCTGAATCCCTTCACTACCAGTCTGGCTTTTATATCATGGTTGTGAAGTGTATTCTTCCTGCTTCACCTTGTAAATCCACATGTTTGTCAAGGCTCTTTTACCCTTAGGTAGCTTCACCAAATCAAAGGTGTGATTGTCATGCAATGACTTCATCTCATCTTGCATAGCATCAACCCACTTTGACTTGTGTTCATCTTCCATGGCTTCTGCATAACACTCGGGCTCTCCCCCATCAGTCAATAACACATACTCATTTACAGAATACCGAGTGGAAGGATGCCGATCTCTGGTAGACCTTCTAGGTGGAACATCTGGTGGTATCTCTGGTACTGACAACTGATTATGAGATTCATCCTGAAAGGGAACATCTGTATCATCTGGAACTTGAAAGTCATTTTGAACATCATGTTCAACTTGTGCTGACAAATCTGTCAAAGAAGACGAATCCAAGTCAATCAAACAATCACTATATCGAGGCACTACCTTTTCTGTCTTCTCGGTATCATGTATAGTTTGATCTTCCATAAACACAACATCTCGGCTTCTCATAAGTTTCTTCTCAACTGGATCATACAACCTGTAACCAAACTCATCTAAGCCATAGCCTAGGAAGATACACTGTCGGGTCTTCACATCCAGCTTCGATCTCTCATCTATGGGAATATGCACAAATGCCTTACATCCAAAGACATGCAAATGATCATAAGAAACATCTTTGCCAGTCCACACCTTGTCTGGTACATCAAACTGAAGTGGAACACATGGTGTGAGATTAAGGACATGTACTGATGTGTTCAAAGCCTCCCCCAAAAAGGAGTTTGACAACTGTAATTGTGAAAGCAAACATCTTACTCTTTCAACCAGTGTTCTATTCATTCTTTCAGCTAAACGATTCAACTGAGGAGTCTTTAGAGGTGTCTTTTGATGCCGAATACCCTGTTGCCTACAATACTCATCAAAAGGACCCAAATACTCTTCCCCATTATCTGTTATGATGCACCTCAACTTCTTCCCAGTTTGTCTCTCAACTGAAGCCTGAAATTGCTTAAACACGTCAAATACTTGATCTTTGCTTTTCAAGGTATATACCCATAATTTCCTTGAATGATCATCTATGAAGGTCACAAAGTAAAGGCAACCACCAAGTGTTCTAGTCTTCATAGGATCACATACATCTGAATGTACAAGATCAAGTATATTTGTCTTTCTGGCAGAAGGGGAACTCTTAAAAGAAACCCTATTTTGCTTACCTGCCAAACAATGTGTGCACTTTTTCAAAGATGCACTCTTTATCCCTGATAGCAAATTCTTCTTGGCCAATATTTCTAAGCCTTTCTCACTCACATGGGCAAGTCTCTTATGCCATAACTCTGTAGAAGACTCATCATCCATTGCATTAATAATGTCTTTGGAGAGTTTTGCTTCTAACATATACAAGGTAGAAAGCTTATAAGCTCGAGCAATAATCATAGCACCTTTAGTAAGCTTCCATTGACCATTATGAAAGGTGTTGCAATACCCATCATCATCAAGTTTGCCTACAGATATTAAGTTCAAGCGGATGTCAGTAATATGCTTCACATCATGAAGAACTAACTTCATGTCATTACTCATCTCCAAGCACACATCTCCAATACCGACAATTTTGGCCAGGTCATCATTGCCCATCTTCACTGTCCCGAAGTCACCAGCTGTATAGGAAGTGAAGAAATCTTGTCGGGATGTAACATGAGTTGAAGCACCACTATCAATCACCCAACTAGTCTCATGCATGCAAAATTAATGACATCATCATTATAAACAGTGAAGAAATCTTCGGAAGTGGTGGTGGCAACTCGATTATCATTCTTGCCATCGTCATTTTGTATCTCCTTCCCTTTCTCTTTGTTCTCTCTCTTCAATTGTCTGCAATATCTCTTGATGTGCCCTTTCATGCCACAATGATGACACTCAACATTGGCAAACCTGTTGGACTTGTTTCTGCTGTTATCTCTATTTTTCAGACCTTTGCTCTTACTCCTCCCCCTTCTTTCTATAATCAACACCTCTGACTGTGAAGAGGATCCCTGTGATTTTCTTCTCATCTTTTCATTCAATATACTACTTTTAGCCAGATCCATATTGATTTCACCATTTGGGGCTGAGTTAAATAGTGACATTCTAAATGTCTCCCAAGAGTCCGACAATGTACCAAGTAAATACAACCCTTGAACCTCATCATCAAACTTGATACTCATCCTAGCAAGCTGATTAATAATTCCTTGGAAAGTATTCAAGTGATCCGTTAAAGGAGTTTCATCTTGATATCTCAAATACATCAATTGCTTCATCAAAAACATTTTATTATGTCCAGTCTTACGAGCATACAACTCCTCAAGTTTTTTCCACAATGTGCGTGCATGTGTCTCACCCTCAATATGATTCAAAACATTATCATCTACCCACTGTCTAAGATAACCACATACTTGTCTATGCATCAAAGTCCATTCTTCATCAGATTTATTTTCTGGCTTCTCAGACGCAAACACAGGTAAATGGAATTGTTTCACATACAACAGGTCTTCCATTTTACCTTTCCATATATGATAATTTGAACCATTCAATGACACCATTCTACTTAGATTAGCCTCCATTATTCAACATAAGATATTTAGGGCACTTAATCGCACCTTGCTCTGATACCACTTGTTGGGAGAAACAACAATACTCAACACTCCCTCTTTGTGTGAATCTATAGGAAACTACCAAATAGAGCAATATATATGCAGAAAATATATATCCAAACACCACAAGCACAAGACACGTAATTTTTACGTGGAAAACCTTTTCAATGTGAGAAGAAAAAACCACGGGACCGTAGTCCACTCAAACACTTTCACTATTAATAGTAATAGGGATACACAAGTCTTCTCTAGTCTCAACTAAAGGCATACAAACTGAAACTATCTTCAAGAAATACAATTTCTTGACACAAATCAATCAATACAAGAATTCAAGGAATATCTCACCAAAAACAGAGGCTACTGTTCACGGGTTGAAAACCATACGCAAAGAGCTCAGAATCCAATCTTCACCGTTCACAATGAAGATTCATATGTCATGAACATCCCTGTAAAGTTTCAGCTCAATCGGACCACAAAAACTTGTCGATTAGACTACTTGATCATAACTGGACAGAAAAATCCGAGAACACTCTTTTCTCTCTATTTTGGCAACTCACTTGTTTTCTTGTGTCAATCACTCTATGACTATGTGCCCGTTTGGTAATGCGTTTCCACCGGCGTTTTGAACAATAAGCAGATTTGTAGTGTTTGGTAATGTACAAAACACATATTTATACACATGGGACCCACAAAAAAAGCGGTGCAAACCAGGGTCGACTAGAAGCAGCAAATTCATGCTTTTTCCTGCGATTACAAACAAATTTAAATACCTGCTTTTCCTGCGATTGCTTTTTTTTTTACATGCACAAAATCCTTCGTCGAATGCAGCTCTGCAACGTTGATGCATGCTCTCCTTCAAAACGCCAGGCAGACACCATCGACGACGGCCACAGCAGCTCTGCAATGTGGCAACTCTCTCTTCTCTCCACGACAACCGCCACGATGATGACCACGACAACACCCTCTCTCAACAGCAGCAGCTCTCTCTCTCCCTCCACAACTCTCTCTCTCTCCACAGTGGCCGTTTTCGACACTCCTCCCGGCCACCACAGGTCACCATATTCGGCACCACCACCACAGGAAGAACCACCGTTGTCTCCTCTACCCATCGGTATCGGCCGTTTAAGCTTTCGTCGTGGTCGGTGAACAGTAACGCAACCTTCCAACACTTCCTCCGGCCACTACAGGCCACCATTTATGACGCCACCACCACAGGAAGAACCACCATGGTCTCCTCTACCCATCGGTATTGGCCGTTGAAGCTCTCGTCGTGGTCGATGAACGGTACTCCAAGCTACTGTTCACGTTAACTGAATGCACGTGAACAGTAGCGTTGCACTGTTCACGTCTGAAGAAGAAGTGAACAGTGCAACGCACCGTTTCACTTGCAAAAGCTGGACTTGGGTTGGGCCAATCTCGGTCCAGCCCAAGTCCAGCAGTGTTGGGCCGGACCATTCATTTGGGTTAGGCCCAGATTGATTTTTTTTTTAATTATTAAAAAAATTGTGTAGTCACTCAGCTAATGTCTTTTAAAAGTATTTTTGCAAATATATATATATATATATATATATATATATATATATATATATATATTAAAATCATATATCTTAGTGTTTTTTTAATAATTTGGATATGAAATATTTAAAAAATATTTTTAATATATTATCAAACAAAAACATGTTTTTAAAAAATAATTAGTATATTACTCTATGCCTTTTACAGTAATTTCACAAATTAAAAGCAATATAAAAATCTTGGTAACCAAACACACAAAACTGCTTTTTTTTAACCTCAAACTCAACCACAGTTTTAACCAAACACTTCACTGCTTATTTTGAACCACAGTAAAAGTGTTTTTTTTAAAATTGCTTTTTTTCAACCTCAACCACAAAAGCAAAAGCAATACCAAACAGACCCTATATCTCCAGCCACCAAAAGGGGTGGGGACATAAAACCCTATTTTTCTAAGTGGGTCCTTTTATGTGGGCTAGATCCATATAAGATTTTGGGTCATCCTCTACATAGGAGGGAAACCCAAACCCAATACATATGGATCTCCTCCTCCTTAAGCCGAGACAGGATACGATTATTAAAAGCTTTTTTTTTTATGTTTTAAAAGTATTTATAAAAATAATTAAAAAAATTATTTATAAAGAAAATTGTTTTCATATTTTCTGATGTACTTGGAAATATCTTCATTGTTTTATTAATGTGACACTTTTTAATTTATTCTCTTAGGTTTCTTAGAAATTGATTTTTTTTTAATTTTATTCTCTAATTTTTAATTAGTTAGAAATTAAATTTTATAATTTATAAAAAAAATATTTTCATTTATATAGTAATATAATTTATAAATTTTTTTATTTATATTTTATAATAATTGCAAGTTTAAAGGCTTCACCGAGATTGACCATAATTTTTATTTTGGATTTTTAGTTTTATTTTTTAATATTGTATTGATTAGCAATTGAAATTTGTATAAAAATATTATATTTAATATGATCATTTTAGTCTCAAGATTTAGATTACAAATTTAACAAATTAATTCAGATAATTTCAAGTTTTTTTTATCATTTTTCTTAAATATATTTTTTTATTTGTTGTTTTGTTCTTTAATATTAATATCAGATTAATTAATAATTGATCTTCCAAAAAAAATTTAGATCTTACTAAGGGGGTGTTTGGGAGTGCTGTTGCTGTTGTCTTTTAAAGTGCTTTTCGTGCCGAAATATATCAAAATGATATTTTTTTTATTTTTTTAAAGTTATTTTTGACATCAACATATTAAAATGATCTAAAAACACTAACAACCAATTTTTAAAATAAATAAAAAAAAAAACAACAAAAACAACAGGTTTGCCAGCTATGCTAAACGGGCTCCAAGTGAAGGCATTCCACTAGCCATCACACTCGGTAGCATACAAAGTTCGGTTAGCATTATTTGGGGATAAAGTTGGCCAAATGGCTCAAAGTTTAGAACATATCACAAATACTTTCACCGGGGATTCTTTATTTTTATCTTATTTAAAAATATTATGATTATTTTATTATTTATAACAGTGTAAAAATTATATAATTATATTATTACAATCTTACTACATTAAAAAAAATAACACGTTATACTGTTTCTCTAATATAATTCCTGGCTTTTTTTAAAAGATATTTTTTAAAAAGAAAATTAGAGTTTCTTTTTTACCTTTAATAAAAGCAAAACTTATCCAGAGAAGCTAGGGAAATGCAACTTCAGAAATCAAGAAGTAATGATTTGGCATACAGCTGAGGCTCTGCTTGGCGCGTTGAAAGTAATCTGTCGACGATTGAAAAGGGCAAGAAGAAGAAGAACTAACGTCGGTTTTGTGCTGTATGCGCTTCTCTGTTTTGAGCAGGAGCTTGTTGCTCTCATATTGAAGTATGACCTGGTAAGAGCACATCACTGGTAGTCATGCCTCAAGATTGTAATATGGAAGGGTCAGGATTCTGTCTGGTTTTATTTGGTGATGGAGCTCCTCCCCATTTTCAAAGGGTTTTCTCGGGCCTCGATTTCTTCCAAAACCTTGCTTTCCTCGCTTTTCTTTTTCAACATTCGTGTCCTCGTTCTTTCAAAAGGTGTTTGATTAAAAAGAAAAACCATTAAAATAAAGACAAACCCCTAGTGATCTCGCTCATTCTATAATGTTCTAAAAAAGCTGATGATCACCTCCAAAAACACTCACCAATACCTTTTTCTCTTTCTTTCTTAACTCGAAAGAAACTAAGACTGCATTTCTCTCCCCGCATTAATTCCACACATTAAACACCGCTCAGAACCCTGAAATTTCCTGCATTTCAGGTTCCAAACGTCATGAAAACCACTACACTGAAGCAGACCCACTCTTGAGTTTCCATTTTCACACATCTTTAATCAACTCTTTTCAAGCAAAACCAACAGCAAAAATAAAAACAAAGTGCACCTACTTGTAAACTGTTTCTCAATGTCTGGCCCATTAGACCAGCAGCAGCAGCAAGAATCACCGCCCATGGAAGGGACCCAACAAGCTGCCTACACGACCCACACCGGTTATGGGTCCGTTGGACCAGTAATAGCAGTTCTTGCAGTGATCACAATACTAGGAGTCATAGCAGGAATGATTGGCAGGGTTTGTTCAGGCCGTCGGATCTTGGGTCATGGACAATATGATTTTGAGGGTTGGGTAGAAAGAAAATGCTCCTCCTGTCTTGATGGCCATGTTGCCCCCCCTCCTACCCGACCCGCAGATATTCCGGTGGCAGTTCCAGTTGTGAAGGAGGGTCCACAGGAGACCAGAGAAGAAAAACAAGAACAAATTCAACACAAACCACTTGCTGGTAGTAGTGAATCTTGATATACTAGTGGTGGTATATTATTTGAGATTCAAGGGATTCCTGTCTCTTGATTTTTTTTTGCAGTTTGTTTTATTGTTCTGTTAGGCTTTTTTATTATTATTATTATTATTGTGACATCATAGAATGTAAATCGTGAGCATCAAGACATTCTCACATTAATGAAAAGCAAACCACTTTTGTTTTATTCAAGTTTATACTGGATTGGATCAGATCATGAAGTGCTCAAGTTCGATTTTTTTTTTTTTTAATATTGGCTTTATTTATTATTAAAATGATGAATTGATAATATGCTCTTTGATTAATCAGCGAAATCTCTCTGAGTGGTTTGATTATAAAATTAGTAATCTATTTTTTCATGGTTATTTTTATGTAGTCGAGAAATTGTTGGTTCTGGAGCTTTTAGATTTATTTGTTTGCGAAGTTTTCGTTATTGTCTTATTTTTATTTATTGTGCTGGTTACTTTGGATTCTCTTCTCGTGATCTGTATCAGATTCCATTTAAATGATAAATGTGGTTTAAGTTCTTGATTGCTTCAGGTATTCAACAGATTAGTCGAAACCTGCTGTAGATTTTCATCACGTAGTCATTCGAAAACCATCTCTTCTTGTCACCCTCCACTGTCAATTCAGAGAGATAAGCTAAGCCCTCCCTCATTTTCTAGTCCAATATGTAGAGTGTAGACTGTCTGCTTAGTTAATTCTTCAAATGGTCGTCGGTAATCAAGGACCAGTGACAGTGGGCAAGCACTGTAGTCTGTTAGCATTATATTAGAGGAAATGTGGTGGTGGTCAATTTTCTGCTATTGCTGTTGGCTTTTAGATTGAAGAAAGTAGTAACTATCGTTAACATGCCTGTTTTAGTCTAGAATATGATGGAGAAAATGATATGGAGTAGTAACAGAATGGTAAAAGAGAGAAAATTATGTGCAATTACCAGAGATACTCTTAAGCCACCACAGAAGCAGTGGCTAAGTTGGCCGGAGAAAACCCATTTTAGAGGAGGCCATATCTCATGGTGAGCATCATCATGAATCAGGAACGAGGAAAGATTTTAAATATCGAACTGATAGAGATGTGGGAAGCTTTTGTCGCAGCCATTTCCAGGAAATCTTAGTGTCGAGTTCAGGGAGAAAAGTGACTCTTCCTTCCCTTGGACAGTTGCACAAAATCTGTACTGTGCATTTGGGACCATCTCTTTTTGTTGGAACTTGGACATCCATTAGAGTCAACCGTTGAGTTGCTTATACAATAATTTTCAAAATCTAACAGGGACCAATGAGCTCCCTTTTGTGTCTGGTTTTTAAAGAGAATTTATCAGACGCGTGAATCCACGTGATTTATTGTCCTATCAGTCTTGTTTTGTTTAATGTTGCAGCATATACCCTCTCTATTCGAATCACAGGGCCAATTTATTAGATGTGCCGGCCTACATCACCAATCCACTGAAGCTTTGCCGCTCTGATCGATGGAGGTTACAGCTATATAGAAATATTCAAGCGCTAAAAAGTTAATGAAAGAAAAGGCCCATCAGCCCTTCCTCGGCCCAAAAGAGGAAGCAGATAAGAGGTTCTATATCTGAATCTGCCCATTTGGAAATTACCCACTGAAACATATCACAGCCCGTTTTCTACTGCTGGTGTGAACATTAGAGTCGAAGATATTCTGGGCCTGGACCAAACTTGGTTGACGAATACTAATTCTTGCATCGTAGAGCAATGGCACGATATCTCTTAGGCATTTAATGGGCTCGATAAGTTCTGGGTCAAGATCAAGACAATGCTGGTCTGACTCGTGTGGGGTAGGAGGGTTGCAATATTGATTGGTGATTGCTAGTGTGGATTCAAACTTGGGTCCATAACAGGACAGTTCACCGTATCTACTTAGAAACTACATAATTGACTCGTCCTATATGATTATATTAAAAGAATCATATAAAAGAATATTTACACATTATAAATATTTTTATAATAAAAAATAAATAATATAGAGATTAACTTAATGTGAGTCGGTCACCTTGACAGTGTCCAGGACTGTGTTTGGCTAGCGAGGGTTTGGAGCTGTTACTCCTTTAGTTAATTTATCGACAAATTTTAACAGGGCGTCCACACTAAGAAACTGTGACCGAGACCTGCTAAAATCACCAACCATTCAGTTTCACTACACGTTTAAATTTTTGTCTGCTATAAAGTGGGTGCGTACAAACCCAGTGCACGAATTATTTCTACAGACTAATTTAAAAACTTGTTTATCATTCGTCAATTAAAAATAATAATTTAGGTGGAAAGCGTTTTCTGAGAATAATAAGAAAAATATAATGTTTAATTGTGTATTAATTATATTAAGTACTTGCATCAAGTGGCCGCTTGAAGGGGCCCGCAATTCCAATTACGCGAAGAAATCAGGGCACACTGGCATGATGAAACACTGTTGTCTCTGTAGAGCTTATGTAATGAATTGGAATTCCAGAGCAGCTCCAACCACCCCTATTTCATTATTATTAGTGCATTATCCATATCTACTGAGTGGGCCCACTACAAGCCTCTATTTTGTTTGCCACTTTGTATTATCACTATCATTCCTGTTTTCCTGTTTAATAAGATTATTTACGTTGTTTTAAAAGTTATTTTTTTATTTAAAAATATATTAAAATAATTTTTTTATTTTTAAAAATTTATTTTTGATAATATAAAATATCTAAAAATATTTAAAAAATAAAATTAAAAAAATCAATTTATTTCAAAAACAGTTTTGGAATAAAAGATTCTCCTTTACCAAGGCTCCTCCGGTAGAATGACTATTCGAGAGTATTATTGAAATTTTTTTTAGAGTATTTTTTTTTTAAATCAATATATCAAAATAATCTAAAAATATAAAAAAAATATTTAAAATAAAAAAAATAATTTTTTAAAAACATAATCATAAACACCCTATAGTTTTTACGGCGAGACGAGAATGCCGTGGCTGGTGCTGCTGATGCGAGGCATGCTTCGTCGTATTGTAACATGAATACTAGTATTTTTTCAGGAATATTCTTAAAATCATCATTAATAAATTTGTTAGCAGATAACATTTATTGCTGGACAAAAACAAAAACGCATTCCTTGTCACGATCCACCTGACCGAAGAGGTGCTCATTTCTGTTTTTTTTTTTATCACAAAAATCGAAGTATTTATTAACAATATTATTTTAGAAAAGAGTGTTGAGTCGAAAGATAAAAGACTGAATGCAAATTGCTAATTTGTTTTGAAAGTTAATTTTAATCCTTATCTTTTGAGCTATTATGTGAACCGGTCCCTCTAATGCTCAAAAAAATTAATTTTGATATTAACTAATATATATATTATTTCCAGTTATTTCTAGTGGGAGCAGAGAGGGTTTGTCAGATTAAGGTATAGAGAGAAAAGATTGTTATTAGTGATCATTACAATTATTAAAGTAATTAATTTTCTGAACTGTAACACCAGATGATACATAAAATAGTACAAAAAGGAGGTCAAGAGTGTTTGGTGCAGTGTTATATCAATTGACGTATCCCCTGTACAAGAGAAAGGGAACAACGAGAACCTAGCCTCCTCAAATCCCTGCGGCACTGATCGCTCAAACCCAAGGGAAGCCACATGAATCACTTGGGTCGCATCCATATTTATCCAGACACTGCACACTGAGATCTCATGCGAAAATAATTCAGAGAAATAGCACGGTATTTACACGTGCTGTTGACAGCATCTCAAAGAGACCAGTAAATACATTGCACAAATTTCAATGAGAAAAGATAAGATCTTGAAAGTATATTGAGGTTGTATCATCATACAGATTTTCAGTAATATAAATCGAATGAGATTACAAATGATGATCAACGTGGATCGGTAAAAGCACAGGGACCGCTACTATATTTTGACAGCAAATATGAACTACTCTGATCATTATTGATGACGTTTTTGATCCATTGAATTTGTCAAAGCTTTTCTGATGACTATATTGTACAATAAGAGTTTAGTGTATTTTATTTTTTTTAATTTTATTCGTACAAATAATCTTATAATTCAAACAGTGTTTTTGGATTGATATAGCTAAAAACTGTATTATTTTACTGTTTGTTTTAAATTGTATTATTTAACATTTTGAAAAAAAAAACTTAGCTAGGAAAATAGCCAAAAAACTGTAGACAAGGAGAGAGAGACGCTTGAAAAATGCCGCTGACAGGGAGGCAGTAAGCCCGAACTCTAAATTTTTCTTTTCTTTTTGTTTACATTTATTGCAAAAAATGAAGCAGGAGTGCTTACTGTATCAATTGTTTACTATATAAGGGGACCAGTCCAAGGGTTGGTTTCGCTTGCTTACCTTTTATGTCAAGAACTCTCTAGAATCCCAGACTCTTTCTTCATCTTCATATATGGCAAGCAAAGAAAGAAATACAGGGACAGAGATGGGAAGGTCAAGGTGTTTCCTAGACATAAGCATAGGAGGTGAGTTGGAAGGAAGGATAGTGATAGAGCTCTACAACGATGTCGTTCCTAAAACTGCAGAGAATTTTAGAGCTCTTTGCACCGGTGAGAAAGGCGTTGGACCTAACACCGGTGTCCCTCTTCACTACAAGGTCTGAACAGCACTTTTCAGTAACTTTTTAATAACTCTGCGTTTTTTATGTGTTTGTGTTCAGTTGTTTTTTTGGCTGGTTCATGAAAATACAGTCTTGTCCCACTTGAGCTGGTAGTGTTTACTGCTGTTTTGTTTTTTATTCGTGATCAAACATCAAGGTGTGTGTTAACTATGCTTGTACTTGATTAATGACATTTTTTGGTGTTTAAAACCTGATGGTACTTTAGGGAATTTTAAGGGTACTAAAGTCTTTTGATTTTGGATATTGTTGGTATCATGGTATCTGATTGTGATGATTGTTTCACCTTTGTACTTTTGGTTGTTGATGCCAAAGTTTTGAAAACGAAACCTTTCGGGGTTTTGGTCATTGAGACGTGAGAAAGAAAGAAGCTTTTCTGGGCAGAATTAGGTTTCCAGTTCATGATGAAAAGTCATTGCTGTCCCTGATTGTTACAAGTAGTAGTCGTGACTTCGTGCCTTTTTTAATTACTTGATCCCAAAGAAGCTTAAGGATTCTTTTCCCAGTACTTCAGACACCGCATTAATGATGGTTTTGGACCACTGGAAATGCCATGGCAGGCAGTTTCTATCTGTTTTCCTTTCCTTTATTTTTTCTCTGGCTTCAGGTCGAGTTTTTTTTTTTTTTTTTGGTGGTAAATAAAGTTCTCGTGCATTGGTATTGATATCTTGTCATTGTTCTTCTTTTTTCTCAATCAATATTTCTAGGCAACCTATAGGCTTGGATTTTTTTTATTGATTGCCCGCTGAATATGACACTAGTTATTATTATCACGTGCACGGCATTGGCTATAAAGGCCTATGGGAAGGAAAGTTTAAGCTTGTTGCAGTTGATTTTACTTGTTATTTTGTGGATACCAGGGATGTTGTTTTCATCGTGTTATCAAAGGTTTTATGGTTCAAGGTGGAGATATCTCTGCTGGAGATGGCACTGGAGGGGAATCTATTTATGGCTTGAAATTTGAGGATGAAAATCTTGAACTGAAACATGAAAGGAAGGGAATGTTATCCATGGCCAATGCTGGTCCAAACACAAATGGTTCACAGTTCTTTATCACGACAACTCGCACTGCTTATTTGGATGGAAAACATGTTGTATTTGGCAAGGTTGTTAAAGGAATGGGAGTTGTTCGTTCAATTGAGCATGTTACAACTGGTGATGCTGACTGTCCTGCTTCAGATGTTATCATTGTTGATTGTGGAGAGATTCCCGAGGGTGCAGATGATGGGATATGTAATTTCTTCAACGATGGTGATGCTTATCCCGATTGGCCAGCTGACCTTAACGAGATTCCTAATGAACTGTCATGGTGGATGAGCGCTGTAAATTCTATCAAGGCTTTGGGGAATGAACATTTCAAGGTAATGGTTTATATGTTCGGTTGTTCTTTTTCGCACACTGGTACAACTTATTGTTATAGCGTGTGTCAGGACTCTGAAGGGGAAACTTAAGGGATTCTAGTTGACTATATACATTGTTGGGGCGTGTAGATTTTTGTTGAACTGATTTTTTCAAGCCATTTATATTCTCC
The DNA here is from genome assembly GCA_015731905.1 of Salix dunnii. Lineage (NCBI taxonomy): Eukaryota > Viridiplantae > Streptophyta > Magnoliopsida > Malpighiales > Salicaceae > Salix > Salix dunnii. The sequence continues at coordinate 7,376,738 of CM027667.1, read as the reverse complement.
ACTGTATATGGGTATGGTTTTTTCTTTATAATTTTCTTCGTTGACATGCGTTGATGACCTGAATTCTAATTAACGGTTGCAGAAACAAGACTATAAGATGGCGCTAAAAAAGTACCGGAAGGCTTTACGCTATCTGGATATCTGCTGGGAGAAAGAAGGGATTGATGAAGGTGCACAATCTCTGCGCTCCATATGCTTCCTAGTTCCTTAGAACCTTGATGTTCTAATGCCATGCTAATTACTCCCTGTGCCTCAGTTGCATTTTGATGTATTTATATACCTTTTCTTCTGGTGGCTTTGCAGAGAAGAGTTCAGCTTTGAGGAAGGCGAAGTCACAGATATTCACAAACAGTGCAGTAAGCTCTTGTTCTCATCACTGTCTGGATATTTTACCGCCACTGGCTACTGAAGCTTTTGATCTTCTGTGTAGGCATCGAAGTTGAAATTGGGGGATCTGAAAGGAGCACTTTTGGACACAGACTTTGCGATACGTGATGGAGAAAACAATGCTAAAGCTCTTTTTCGCCAGGGACAGGTTAGAATCTCCATTTGGGAATAGTTTCAATCTTTAGAAACATGGGAGCTTCTGTACATGTTTGGTGTAGGCTAGTCCATCTGTTCTACAAAATTTTGTTTCTGAGATGCGTAGTTCTGAATCTTCTGGCAGCTTCCTTTAAATTGGTTTGCCTTCCCGCTCTCAATTTGAAAACATGCCTCGATTTCTTCCAGTTATTTTCTCATGTATCTTGCATTTCACAAGAATGTGTTACGTTGGCATTCTGAGAGGGTTGCTTTCGTTCACTGTTTTCTGCAAGCTATGTTGGTTTCTACTTTTTAAGGTTTTGCACAAATATTTTGGTGCGCTTTTTGCCCTTGATTTGTTTAACTTATAATGTTTGAGGAATTACCTTCCGATCCTGATAGATATTTTTTCTTCCGCATCTATCAGGCATACATGGCTCTCAATGATGTCGATGCTGCTGCTGAAAGCTTCAAGAAAGCATTGCAGTTGGAGCCAAATGATGGTTAGTGATAATTTGAAACAATATCGATGGCTTGTGATTCTGGGTTTATTCTAGGGATTGAAGCCCTGTTCAGATGTTTGCTCTCTGATAACATTATTAGTCTCAGCGACTATGTTAAAGCATGCTTAAAAATAGCCTGCTTAAATTTATTGACGTTGAATAAATTCAAGGAATCTTGGACTGGTATTTTACTAAGAATCTGTTGGAATTTGCTGATAGCTAACTTTGGTTTCTACTGCTTTTCAGCTGGAATAAAAAGGGAGCTTAATGCTGCCAGGAAAAAGGTTGGTGGATTTAACAGAATTTTTAACTTTTTGTGATAATAAATGGTCGCAATCATAAACAATTAATTTCTTGCAGATTAATGAGAGACGTGATCGTGAGAAAAGGCAATATGAGAAGATGTTCAAAACTTCAGATAGTACTTCTGCAGAACCGTAGCCATTGGTATGTGTATTACCGTTCAGAAATTCTTGCCATTGATTACTGGGTGTTGCCAACTGATAATATTTTGAAATACATGTTGCAGATCCCTTGAATTGCAAAAGCCTTCGATTTCGTTTGCTACTTAGTTTCATGAACCGAACCGGTTTAGGCTTTCTTGTTTACAAACTCTGTTATTCTTGAGGGAATATTAGGTATTAATATACATCTCATGCCTCGTGGATGCATGCTCAATGATTCACAGAATCACTGATATTTTGACTCACTTTTCAGGTTGTCAGAGAGCAATGGAGCCTTTATCAAAGGCAATTGTACAAATTTGAGGCTTGAACCAATTCTTAATAGAGTTTGCATGGAAATAGTTGTGAAACTTAGAGCTGGCTAGCAATGATGATTTACTCTTTGATGGACATAAAATCTTGCCATGTTCTAACAATGATGAATTGCCAGTCTTCCTTTTTCCCCTTGTTCTTTTACCAATGAATTGACTTTTTTCATTAAATGGTGCATCTATATATATCAAGTACTGTATTAAACATTGATTGGCCTGTAGGACTATAATCTTTCTTGTCTTCCTTTTCTGGTGTTTTCCATGCCCCCTCGCTTCACCTCTTTCTTCTTGGTGTTCGATCCTGAATTTGGTATATCATACTACAGCGAATGCTTACCTCAGTTTGTTCACTTGAAATGCCAAGACCATAGCAACGGGGTGGTTAGGTCATGAAAGCTATCGTAGGCCCAATACTGATCCAAAGACATTCAAGAGATTTTCATTCCGTGGTCAACAGATATTAATCGATGATCAAGCTCAAACCCAATCAAACCCAAAATATTTTGAGGATCAGTCACAGACATGCCCTTCAATCCTAGGTTGAGGATACTGGTGAAAGAAAAATAAAGAAAGATGTTAGCTAGAGGTAAAGAAAGAAATGTGCATTAAATATAAATATATCTCCATCCTAGGTGCAAATTCTCTCTTTCTTTAATTATTTCTTGTTTGCAGAAATGGATGGGAAAATATTATGGATCGTTTGAGTAGAAAATATTATGGAAATAAAAAAGAAAGTATTGCTCTCTTCTTTAGAAGTTTCAATGGCAGAAAACATTGGACCTCTTTCAGTAATTTTTCTACATCTTCGCTCTCTAAACATTTAAGCCGGGTTGCAGCTGCAACCAACTGTCCGTCATCCCCCTTCTCCACCGTGGCCTCGGCCAGCAACTCCCTCAATCGTGCTTTCAACGATGATAATGATTTGAGCTCATGGCTGCATCCATTGTGAATCTTGTTCTTGCTGGAGCAGCTTGTTGCCTTTACTCTGTCTATTCAGTGCTTCTAAAATAGGCTCATCAATTTTCAATTCCATAAACAACTCTCTGACGACCTCGTTGCTAGTTCCCGCTGCAGCAACAACCGCAAACCCACTATTCAAGATGTCTAAATTTTCACTTCCGTCCTTTAAAATATCAACCACCATTTTTTGTCCATCATCAGACCGAAAGGTTTCGGTACTTTGAACATCTGCAAATTACAAGGACACGAACAGTATATATAGAAACCAACCACAAACAAACGGCTAAAGTGATTACATTTTCTTTTCGTATTGTTTCCTTTTTTAGCAAGCATTGTGGTATTGCATTTTCTGATAAAGGCAAATATGATTCAAAACCATGTTTTAGTTGCCAATTAGACAAATGTCAATCACATTGAACATTTGGTTCTTTTGTTTCACCTTTTTACGTGATTGCATGCCCCGTAAATTGAGTTTTTTTATTGGATATAGCCATCTTTACAAGGGTTTTCATTTGTTGGATAAAAAAGTAAACCGAGTTTCCCTTCTTCCACCAGTGTTTCTCTGGCCGGCCCCTAGTTCAGCCTCCCCTTCCAGTGCTCCTTATGCTCATTCCGGTCCTTTCGTCATCACTCTCTCTCATCCTTCTTTATTTGAGATATCCCTGGACATTCCTTTCCCTGTATCTTTTGTCACTGTTCACCTCTTACCTCCACTCACCCTATGATTACCACTGCCATAGATGTTATTATTAAGCCCCTCATTATCCATTTTTTATGTGCTTTTACTGATCCATTCTAGTTTCAATCTCATCTTGCGGTTAAGAAGCCCTGTGGTTTCAAGTCAGTTGTCCAGAATCCAGCATGGCTCTTATCAGTGGATGATGAAATTCTTGCACTCCATCACAATCACACATGGCGCCTAGTTCCTCGCCCGGCTAATCCTAATGTTATGATGGCGCAAGGTTTTCTTTTAAAGCATGGAACTGATTTTGACGAAACTTTTAGTCCTGTTATTCAACCTATATCCGTTGCTACTATGGATAAAAGGCCATTACGTTAACTTGACATCATGGTTTCCTATTTCAGGAAGTTTATGTGGAACAACCCCGGGCTATATTGATCCACAATTCCCAGATCATGTTTTTCGCTTACAACTTGGCTCTCGTGCATGGTTCCAACGATTTATTTAGTGTTTGCGTGGTACTGGGTTTGCTGATAGTTGTACCAGTTCCTCTCTATTTATAAATCACACTTCTTTTGTTGTTACCTGGTGATGATATGATTATAACATGAAGTATATGTTGAGTTCTTCTATTGCTAGTTTGGCTAAGGACTTTTCCATAAAAAATCTCGATGAGTTTTCAGGGATGGAGGCTGTTAAACATCTTTTTCCTAGCCAAGTTAAATATGCAGTTGATATATTAAATAGTGTGGATATAGTGGACTGCAACCCTATATCAACTCCTTCTGCAGTGGGATCCCATTTAACTAATTTGGGCATTCCAATGCTAATTTTTTTTTATATATCTTAATACATCAACTTAATTAACTAAGAAGTTAAACTATGTCGATAACAAATTATTATGAATTGTAATAGTATAATTATATTATGAATATATAAAACTTTAACTCTTGAATTCAAGGGTATTTTAGATTTTTACACGAGATCGGTTGATATTCTTTGATTGTTTGGGGGTATTTGAGTTTTTTCTAAGTATTTTGCACAATCAAACCATATTTTTACTCCTGCCAGTGAATAACAAATAGTTGACTGCCTAAGGGTATTTTCAATATTTATATTGTTATGAAATACTTTTAATATAATCCTATCAAGAATAAATCTTTAAAATATGAAAAAATTTAAATTCTTTTTAAATAAAAATCAATTTAAATTAAAAATATATCAAGCAAAACGTAGACAAAAACATATAAAAAAACACGGGGATAATATATCACTAACAACATAACATTCATTATACATATATAAGAGAGAGTTTCATTTTTTTTTTTTATGCCACCAAAGTTAAATTTACTATGTCCTTTAATACAAGATATATTTAATATAGAGATGAATAACAATAAAAATTAAAACCCAAAATTAAAAGTATAGATACATAAATATGAATAAAAAATAATAATTACCCCAAAAGGATAAAAAAAAAATTAAGTGATCAAAACTAAATAAAAAATAAAAATAAAAATACAAAACAAAAAATTTCAAAATAAAACAAAAAAAATATTTTTTTTCCCTGTAGTTGAGCGCAAGATAAATAACTCTTATTTTTTAAAACATATATATAAAAAGCTATCATTCTTTTAAATACTCATTTAAAAATAATAATAATAATAATAATATATCCGTAAAAGAAATATAAATAATTTATCCATGTCGAGTTTGGATTAAAAAGCGAGGCCTGGGACCCGACGAATCGTTAAAACCGAGAGAGACAAACCGGTAACCACTCCACATCCATGGGAGTTTAGGAGGAAAAGATGATAGAAATTTTGAATAAATAAATAAATAAATATGAAAATAGGAGAAAGAAAAGTGGACCTTCCATTGACTTCCATTAATTATTTGATTTGATGAATATAGATCGAATTAATTATTTTCAAAGAAGCCAAAGTCAAACATGGCTAATTTTACTTGAAATAAAAATCTAGTTTACAAGAAGAATGGGCCTCAGGTTTTTTTACTCCCGGATTCGACGCAGGGCCCATAAACTGGAATAAAAAACCAATAAAAACCGTGGTGTTTTTGCAAGGAACATCAAAGGTGACGAAGCAAAAAGGGCAGCCATCATCAAGAGGCTCTGTTGTCGTTCTGGGTAGCTTGTTGTTGAACAGAAGAGATGACAGGTCGTGCTGATCTTGATACTGCAAACTTTTTTTCTCTGTTTCCATTCTAATTTAATATTTTTCCAGCAGGCTCGACTCAATTGCGTGTTCCCGGCTTTCCGGCCCATATCCAGACCAGCTGGACTGGTCTGGTTTGCAATAATCAAAGCTTTGTCCGGACTTTAACTGGCTTTTAGGCCCGATAAGGTTAGGCCGGAGTAAGCGACATACATTTTTATTTGACAAGTAAGGTGGAAATTTTGAAGAGTGTTCTGTCTTTAAACTTGTTAATATTTGTATTATTTTGTATTTGATTTTTTTTATTAAATACAATAAGATGGTGAGACTTAAACTTATAAAAATTAAGTAATAAAGTTTTGATATCATGTTAAGAAATTATCTCAGTTAAAAATTTAAATTTATAAATGAGATTCAGGATATAATTTATATTATTGTTTAATAAATATTTGGATTGAGGCAAAATTGAAACATTACAGATAAAATTAATTTCAGCAATGAAGAACAAATTTAATTGGATGAAAGAAGTACGTCCTCCCAAAAACATGATTTTAAATCTGGCTTTAGCATAAAAGGTAGAACACAATCTACAAGGTAAACAAAACTAAATCCTTTTCAATTCATCGCTACACCGATGTATATCGCCACTCTACTTATTTTATTCAGATCACACAAATCTCATTTAAAAACTAGAAAGGAAAAGAAGAAGAAGAAGAAGAAGAAAGACAACACGAGTGGTAATGCATGTGATTAATGGATGATTTCCATTTAATAACGACGACGGCGAAACATTGGCATGACAAAGAACTTCATGGTGCCGTTATTACAGTGGAAGCCAGCACCTCCGCCGCAAGCAAAGTAATGAGGCTGCCAACTGTTGAGCACGAACTCGAACCCATCACCACCTCCTTGTGTCTCGCTAGCAACCAACTTGGCTCTTCTCAGGTCGCATTTTAAGAAGCTCCATAGGTCTGGCAGCAGGTAAACACTGTGAGGATGGATGTTTGTGTCACTTGGTGGATCATACTTAAACACTGCACAAATTAATCATGTTAGTATATACAAAATGCAGACAATACACTCGCATGAAAGAAATGCAAATTAATTCCATCCACGCAAACATGGCTCAACGAAAAATAAAAATATACGACTGTGGGCTGCTCGAATAGGATCTCTGCAACTAACCAAGAGTGTCATTGAAGTAGAATGGTCCGTTTTTAAGAGCCCAGTTAGCGTAGTTGACACCGAAAGTCCAATTCTGAGATCCACCCACAACGATCTTGCTGGGTGTATCTGAAGTGCTGTTTTTGGGACAAGGGGGGCGCTTGTAACTCCAACCATTGTTGTAGCTCCAGCCAGTGTTGTTGAAACCATGTTGCCTGCTTGCCATGCTTACTGCCCACATGGAAGCACTAAGCAGAAGGATGAGTGCTTGTGCATGTGTTAGACGAGCCATCTAATTCCCTTTCGAGTGCAACTTCAGAAAGATGTGAATCTTTAGACAGAACTGAAACTTAGACGCTGTTGGTGTACAATATGAGTTGATAACATCTATATATAGGCGAGGGGGAGAGAAATGGTGTTGAGCAGCCAAACTGGCCTTTTTCCTTCTCCTCTTCCCCTTGTGTTTGAGTAGGTGTAGATGGAGAAATATGATGTTAACCAAGTTCAATGGCCGCCTAATTAATCAATCCTCTACTCTCTTTCCTTTTTTTCTATGAATCAAGTCCTCCACTTATGCTGCCAAAGTGGTCCAGCAATAAGAATTCGAGGTAAAAGATTTGTTTTTTTCATGATTTCAAGTTTGAGTTACATGTTTGGTAATATTATGATTACTGCATGATAATTAATTTTAAAATTCATGAAATTAATTAAGATATACCCCGAATATCCATTTTAATTAAAAAACAAAAATTTGAGCAAATATACTAGTTAACATTTCGGGGTATTTGGCGTTACCAAGTTAATGGCAGGGGGTAACCCGTTTTCTTGGATCATCAAAAAAGCAGGATGAAAAGCTCGGTGTATTTTCTAGCGATGGTTGGCTGTAGGAGAAATGGGGTCAACGAAATGGTACTATCACATAGAATGATTTTCTTTGAGAGTTTGAAGAATTGATCAAAGCCAAGTCCACGCTAAATGGAAGCTGCAAAAGTAATCAACATTGCGGTTTTAACTAAATTTGGTTGAAAAAAGCACTTCATTGACATTCAAAAATTATATCATACGCCCTTGTGATGTCAAGATGATGATTTCTCTATAATTATGTTATTATGAAATAGTATTGTAATTAATCGAGCTATTTTCTGTACAATATATATATATATATATATATATATATATATATATATATATATATAAATCTATATATATATATCTTTCTTTTAGAAATTAATTTCTCCAATTTGATTAAAATAGGCCTCACCCTCCATACCTTTCCAACTTTTTATTCCTTTATGTTTTTTTCTTCAACTATTTTAATCATCCTCGACGACCTATGTTTTTATCATATACATATTTACCATCTTCGTTACATCATGCAAACCAATAGGTGACGTATAGTTTTCAAATTCGTGAAATAATAATAAAAAAATTACAAATTGTACAATGAATCTTAAATTTGAGTTAAAGTATATATTTCCAATAAAAATTTAAACAATTAAAATTTTATTTAATTATCTAAACCTATAAAATATAGATTTTAAAAATAAATATATTCACATAAAAAAGTGTTAGAGACATAAACCACGAACCACTGCGACTTTTACTTGTAAGATCCCATTCAATAATAATAATAATAATAATAATGATAATAAAAGGTAGTCAGAACCAAGGTTATTAATTCCGTTCTGTTCCGGCTGGAATGGCCTGAATGTTTCGTACCATTAAGAAAACAGAAACAAAACGGCGTCGTTTTCGTCTCGGTTTAAATTACGTCCTGTTCCGGAAATTCCAGTCAAATTCCAGCCGGAACGTCTTGGTACCGTTCCGGCCTCAAAACCTTTTTTTATTATTTTTTTTATTTTTTAGAGATTATGATTAAAATTATTTTGATTAACCTATTGTCGTGTTTCTAATTTTGAGATTAAGTTTGTTTGATTTTGTGTTTGTATTGTATAATTTAAAGTTAGTTTATCTTGAATTTTAATTATACTTGATAAATTAAAATTTTAATTTATATATATATATATATATATATATATATATATGAACAATCTAAGCGTGAACTTACAAATCATGGCATTCTGTAAGTCAACAACGGCGACCGGAACAGTATTGACAACCTTGGTCTCAAAACCACACGAATAATTTGGTGGTAAACTTTTCTAAGAAATGATATCTCATTTCGTTGACCTTGTCGTATCGGTTTAAGGAAAGCAAATATATGCTGCCCCCGAATAAATAGTACCCAGTTGATTTTGATAATATGTTTTTTAAAAAAAATTAAATAATTTTTATTTTTATTATAAATTAAAATTTTTAAATATTTTTAGATCATTTTCATGTACTAATGATAAAATATTAAAAAAATTATTTTAATATAATTTTAAATAAAAAATATTTTTAAAAATAATTAAAGTCACATATGAACTTAAAGAGTAATATTCATCTGGTACGGTTATAATATATTTTTTTATTTTTAAAAATTTATCTTTAACAATAATTAATTTAAAACATTTTTTTTTAAAATAAAAATAAATAAACACACAACAAGCATGTGTTTTTAGCAGGCTATCATGAAGAAATATACCCCGTGTTTCTCAAATCTTATAATAAAATAAAAATAGTTTATTCGTGTTCTTTATTTTATTTTTCTCAATTTTTGAACGCAAAACACACGCCAATAAGTTGGTTAATTTAGATTGTGGCAGCAGAAGTGGACTAATAACTAATTATTAGATTCATTGATTCTTTAAACCCAATAAATAAATAAAAAATCACGAGGATAACAGGCACACAAAAAAAGCTCGAACCTTCGACACAAAGAAAACAAACAAATCTTTTCATCTGCTAGCCTAAATCCTTAGGTGCTGAAAGGAAGATTTTACAAGCACCTGTTTCGGTCACAAACGTGGCTATTGTTTACAAATACTCCTAATATGATCGGTTGGTGGGTCTCAAAATCGGGTATTTGGTTTCAAATATGTGATCGGGCTCTCAAAATCGGATTAAATTGAATTTCTTCAATTGATTTCATTGATTGAATTGGCGAGTACAGTTTATGCTACAATCATGATTATTTTTTTTGCAGTGCTCGAGTATAATCCCCCAGGTAACATAAACACTCATACTCGCAGTATCTACCTGCTGAAAAACTTGTGGAGATGTGACCTGGGTAGAGCCGTGTTGCTTGCATACGAGGGAAGAGATGATGTGCGGAGTTCATGCTCAAGAGATGGTAACCCTCTTACTTTGCTTGCGGCGGATCGTGCTGGTTTCCATTGTAATGATGGCATCTACAGGAGACACAAAAGACCTGCAAAAACAAGTACAAAAACCCTCAATGTTGGAGAAAACCAGGCTCTAAAAGAAGAACATTTCCAAATCCCCAGATCCTTGCTCATATTGAAAACCTTCAAATGTTGCATTCTATGGCATGCAGAGACTGTTTGAAAGTATTGATTAGATTGTTTTTAAAAATATATTTTTGATTAGAAATATTAAATAATATTTTTTATTTTTTAAAAAATTATTTTTGATATTATGAAAATATTTCAAAATATCATAAATATTTTTTAAAAAAATATATGAAAATAGACCGAGTATTTCATATGTGTATAAAATCGTACAAAATAGCCAACTTTGTTACGTGATGAATTTATATTTAAATTTATTATTTAAAATTAGAAATGAAGATTTGTTTTGTTTGATAGAAATTGATAAGTTGTTTTTTTTTCTATTTTCTTTTAATTTAATAAATTCTCATTATCATTTTTTTTATTAAACTTGATAAAAAAAAAATAGCCTATACAGATTAGATAGTTGTTAGCTTTTAAAATTATAAATAATCAATTGTAAGATTTTAAAAAATGCAAACAATAAAATAATAAAAAATATACAGACACACTAAATATAAAGATTTAATTATTTGATTAGAGATAAGATGATGCCATGTTTACGGGCTTGCACGTTAGCATGCTACCATGTTAATTTAATATTATATATTTCATAAAATCAAACAAAAACACTTAATTAAAAAACTTACACATTTAAATTGTAAAAATACTTGAATTGAACAGGAAAAAATATAAAATTTAACACACAAAATCTATAATAATCTCAATTTATTATCAAATTCTTTTATTTTCCCTCTCCTATTTGGAGACCTGGGCTCCGTAGCATATGGTTAAGGCCTGAGAAAGAAACAAACAGAAGGGAAGGCTTGTGGCCGAAAGAGGCCAATCTTGTGTTCAAGGAGAAATTGGATTGCGTAGAAAGAGTGAATTTTAACAACAATAGAGGGAACACGAAGAGATGAGTGTTTTTGGAGGAGATAGCTGGGCAAGAGAAGCACAATACAGGAAGAGAAGAGTTGATGATCTTGTAATAGACGGACTTGATGGGTCTTCTTACAGGAAGCTATCAAGTGGAAAATACGCATGTCTCGTTTGCCCTCACAATCCCGTCCTCGAATCTCCCCTCGTGCTTTCTGTAAGCACTTGATGCCCTATTATCTCTTTTCTTCACTTTTCTGAGTTCTTGCTCTGTAGAATCATTCATTACCAGCAATCCCTAGATCGAAAGAAATTACAAGGAGAGGTTTATGTAAAAGAATCGATACAAAAACTTGCTATTACCGAACCCCAGAAAGACTAAATGCAGAACAGAATTCTGATTTGTATCCATTTGAGGTTGTTTGAGAAGGGTTTCGTGTTAGAAATAAGTAGGGGAGAGAGTAGGAAAGGAATCATGGTGAAAATAAATCTCTTTAATATAATATATTACTGTCCTAGGAGAGGAAGTCCTAGTGGATTTGGATTGAAATACAATACTCTAAACATATATTTATCCAGTTAAGGATCATTCAAAAGACTTAAAAAAATTTTTTTGCTATATTTACATGCATATACCTAGGAGAAGTCTCGAGAAATTTGAGATGTGCTGTAGGATTATCTTTTCAAGACTTGCTAATAGCATCTCATTTGCTATCTCTTCAATTTTATTTCTTTAGAAATTGTATTTGCTTAAACATGGCTCATCTAAGTCATTTTTCTCCACTTGTGGCTGCTGTAATATTTCCTGTACTATCATCCTAGGCCACTATTTTCTCTTCTTTGAATTCCACTTGCCCATCCACTCCGACCAGATTGTAGTAGCTTTGATACCATTTAGAAAAATGCAGGGTAGAAAGTAGGAAAGGAAGCATGGTGAAAACAAATTTATTTCATATAATATTTTACTCTGTTGAAAGAAAATTTCCTAATGGACTTGGACTTGTAATAATCTAAACATGTATATTTATACAATTCTAGGAGAATTCAAGAGACTTAGAAGATAAATATATCTTTAATAGTTACATGCTTATACCAAGGACACACTAGTCTACTAAAAGACACTTTAAATGAAGACTTCAGAATTAATTCTAACAGATTGTTCAAATGTATTTTGTTTTGTTAGATGCATTGTAAGGGATCCAAACATATTGCTGCGGAGTCCAAGCTGAAGGAAAAGGAGTTGATGAGACAAAGTGAGATTAATAAAAGATTAGCGTTATCAGAATCTGGTGTTAGGCCTGCTAATCCAAGTGCTTCAAACAAAAATACCAAGTTAATGAGCAAGGCATTGATTGAACAGACAAAGAAAGCTGCTTCCGAGATACTTGGCAAAGGAACTGTCCAGTTGAGTTCCAGAAATCAAAATTGTGATCTGAAATTGAGTGTGGGATATGCAAATATTATGGACGTGGTGACCAAATTCAGTGAAAACAGCTCATGTCCGGAAGTGATAGCATCTGACAAGATGCTTGTGCAACAGCACTTGGATTTTAGGGAGCGGCGAGAGAGGGAGTTGAAGTTCACTGAAGCGGGCTGGAAGCGCAATTGCCATGGAAGATGGTTTAGAGATGAAAATGTGAGTTTCCTTTTTTTTATTAAACATTTTGACATTTTATTGCCACGGTAGTGATTATTGGTTTCTGCTTCTGCATCATGTATGTTGGTGTAGAAATTTTGAGTCTATTCATTCCTGTCAAGAACAAAATTATATCATCAGACAATTCAAATAAAAGGCCTCTTCCTTCTTATGTTGATTCATGTACAGCCAACATATTTATGCTTTTGATTTCTTGCAGGTGGAATTTGATTCTGATGAAGAAGATCCGAATGTCTGTCTTGGTTAAAAACTTAAACAAAGACCATCTACGAAGATTGTGGTTGTTGACAACATTACTGAGATGGTTGCTGCATGGTGCTGCAACTTTCTTTGGTTTTCAAGAAATGTAGCAAAATCTTTCTTCTATCTTGATACCTCGAGGAGCTAAAGATGGATGGCTTGGTCCAGATTTTCAATCATTTGGCAACAAGAACATGGGAGGAGCTTGCATCAGGAGGTTGGAACTGGAACATGTTTGAGAATGCCTAACTAACTATTCATGATTTTTTTTATCGCTACTGCTTGCTTAGTGCACAAAAGTAAAACCTCAAGAAACTTGAACAATGAAATTAAAAAATAAAACAAAAAACTCCAAAAGAGTCCAGGATAAAAATAACAAATCAAAAGAATAATAATCGGTGCTTAAATATCCCAACAAAAAGAATCACCCCACAATTTTAATTGCCAAATTTATATTTAAAGGGAGGAGAGAGAGAAAAAACATTCTTGACAGAAATATATTTAAAAACACTGAAACATGTGTCGGCGATATAAGAAGATGAAACTGTAGGGGAATTTAATTTTAAAGTTCGGTATTGTATTTAAAAAGTGTTTTTGAAAATTAAAAAAATTATTTTTTATTTTAAATTAAATATTTTTAGTATTTTTAGATATTTTTGATATTAAAAATATTTTTTAAAAATAAAATAAAAATTATTCAGATTCATTTCTAAATGATTTTTTTTTTAAAACTAAAGAAATTCAATTATATTTTCAAACATGTACTAAATAAACAGACACGCAGGGATTACAATATTCTAGGAACAATTACCAATACTTCATTAGTTCACTTAAAAAAAATCCTACTTATAGAAATAAAAATATAAGAATATTTCCATTTAATCTCAAAATAATTATTTTCTCATTTTTCTAAGTAAAATTATTAATAATTACTCTATAGCACTTTAAAATACCTCCAAAAAAAAAACACTGTTTTTCTAGGAGTTGTTAGATTAATTTTCGCTCAGATTTTATTTCTGAACCAAATCAACCAATTGATTCATAGTTGGTATTATAGACTTTTAAAAAAAAAAAAACTTAAAATCTAAACAAATTACAGCTTGAAGTCATTAATCAGACTACTCGTCGTTCGTAAGGAGAGACAGAGAGAGAAAGGAGGAAACTCCTCTTAAGCCCTTCAGTTAAAAACCAGAGCTCCATCAATCAACCTATTCACTGGTTCTTCTCCCCTCTAACTGCAAAACCCTAAATTCTCCAGATTCCCCTAATGTCCCTACCCAGACTCCAAATCTACCGTTCCTTGTATACTCTCTCTTCACCCACAGATTCCCTTTTAGCAGAAAGAGCCCTAACCCTCCTCAAACGTTATCCATACCACTTAAATTCGATATCTCCCCAAATAACCCCTCAACTAGCTTCATATTTACTTCTCCAAACCCAAAATGATCGAAACCTGACCTTAAAATTCATTAACTTTGCTAAACCCCACCAATTCTTTAACCCCCACTGTAAATGCATTGCCCTTCACATTTTAACCAAATTCAAGCTCTATAAAACAGCCCAAAATCTAGCTCAGGACTTGGCTGTAAATACGGTTGATGAGAAGGGTAATTATATCTTTCAATGTCTTAAAGATACTTACTTCATGTGTAACTCAAGCTCTGCTGTTTTTGATTTAGTGGTAAAATCTTATTCTCATTTAAATTTTATTGAAAAGGCTTTGAATATTGTTGATTTAGCCAAGCTTAATGGGTTTATGCCTGGTGTTTTGTCATACAATGCAATTTTGGATTCGATAATTAGGTGTAGAAAACCAGTTAGATTTGCTGAGAAAGTGTACAGAGAAATGATTGCAAGTGGGATTTCTTTGAATGTATTCAGTTATAATATTTTGATAAGGGGATTTTGTGCAGCGGGGAATTTGGAAATGGGGCTGAGGTTTTTTGAAGAAATGGATCGAAATGGATGTTTGCCGAATGTGGTTACATATAATACTGTAATCGGTGCATATTGCAAGTTGAAGAGGATAGATGAGGCGTTTAAATTGTTGAGGTCGATGGGGTTGAAGGGTTTGGAGCCAAACTTGCTGACGTATAATATGGTGATTAATGGATTGTGCAGAGAAGGGAGAATAGAGGAGACAAGTGGGGTTCTTGCGGAGATGGGTCATAAGGGTTTTGATCCTGATGAGGTGACTTATAATACTCTTGTAAATGGATATTGCAAGGTGGGTAATTTTCACCAAGCGCTTGTTTTGCATTCAGAGATGTTGAGGAATGGATTGTCCCCTGATGTGGTTACGTATACTTCGTTGATTAATACCATGTGTAAGGCTGGGAATTTGAACCGAGCAATGGGTATTTTTGATCAGATGCATGTTAGAGGTCTTTGTCCGAATGGAGTAACGTACACATCATTGATCAACGGGTTTTCACAAAAGGGATTCATGGATGAGGCTTACCGTATTTGGGATGAAATGATTAGAAGTGGTTTCCCGCCCACAGTTGTAACTTATAATGCCCTTTTAAATGGACATTGTATTTCGGGAAGGATGGAAGAGGCCATAGGATTGTTACGAGAGATGGAGGATAAAGGTTTGTCCCCAGATGTTGTAAGTTACAGTACTATCATAGCTGGGTTTTCTCGAAACCAAGAGTTGGACAGGGCATTTCAAATGAATGAGGAGATGGTTGAGAAGGGTGTTTCGCCTGATGCAATTACCTTCTCATCACTTATCCAAGGTCTTTGTGAGCAGAGAAGACTGAATGAAGCTTGTGATCTGTTCCACGAGATGTTGAATAAGAGTCTGCCTCCTGATGAATTCACTTATACAAGCTTGATTAGTGGTTATTGTAAAGAAGGAGATTTGAACAAGGCTCTTAATTTGCATGATGAAATGATAAAAAAGGGCTTTCTACCAGACACGGTCACCTACAATGTGCTTATCAATGGGCTTAACAAACAAGCTCGGACAAGAGAGGCAAAGAGGCTCCTGCTTAAGTTGTTTTATGACGAGTCTATCCCAAATGGCATAACATATGATACACTGATAGAAAGTTGTAGTAATACTGAATTTAAGAGTGCTGTGGCTCTCATAAAGGGATTCTGTATGAAGGGTTTGATGAACGAAGCAGATCAAGTTTTTGAATTCATGATTAAGAGAAACCAGAAGCCAAACGAAGCGGTTTATAATGTCATTATACATGGTCATTGCAGAGATGGAAATGTTCAGAAGGCACATAAACTCTACAATGAAATGGTTGATTTTGGTTTCATTCCTCATACTGTGACCATCATTGCTCTGGTTAAAGCACTTTACAGTGAAGGGATGGACAGGCAGTTGAATCTAGTTATAAGGAACATATTGAGAAGCTGCAAGCTTTCAGATGCAGAGCTTTCTAAAGTACTTGTTCAAATCAACCATAAAGAAGGGAACATAGATGCAGTTTTTAATTTGCTTACTGAAATGGCTAAGGATGGCTTTCTTCCAAGCGGTGCCAATGCTGGCCAGTACACTTTATGATGGATAATTCATTCTATCTTCTATCAATGTTCACTGGAAATATTTTGTCCTGTCAAGGGCCTGAACTTGATGAATGAAGCTGGATTTCAGTTTCTTTGCTTTTCTGGTACCTCAAGATGTTATGGACTTCATTTTCACATTTTCTATCCCCATGTCTTCTTGCCAATTATTCACAAGAATTGTAGATAAAACTATGATGATGAACTGTGCATACTATGTTATCGATACTCAATATGATGCAACACTAATTTACTGCATTAGTTCGATTTTTCTTTTTCATGCTTGTTTGCTCCTGGTCATAGCATAATATTGCATACAGAAGAACATGCTGTAGCTTGTCTCTTATTCAATCTATTCTGTCATTTGCGCATTATAATCCACCTCAGGATCACGTGCACAGGACATCTCACATCCACAGTGAATACTTTTGCTTCTCGGCTCCAGGAACCTTGAGCAACAACTGCGTGGTAGTGCCGAAAGCATTTATACGAATTTGAAACCCTGATTTGGACGGACTTGGAACTGAGCTGTACAGCTTTCTGGAGATCATCGGCTTACCTTATGTTAAAAAGTTTTCCCAATCACGTGCTCGTCAACTCCTGAAGATGGTTTTCGTCACCATGTCCCATGAAGTTGAGTGTTCAATATGGGAACATTTGTTTTTTAGCCCGTATTTAAATCAATGGGATTATGACTGCTGAAGGAAGTGCGGGTCAAATTTTTCTGTGAAATGGTTACCACGACGTTCAACCATGAGGTCACAATATAGTTTTGCTGCCTCAATAATGCATGCCACGTTTACTGTGGTTATAGAGGTGCTGTTATCGTATTCTTGTGGATCAATGTCATAATATTATCAAACTCAGTCTTACACTCGATGTGTTCTTAACTTGTTACCACAGGGTTTTGCCCATCAAGCTTGTATGTGATCTGTGTAAACAGAGCTTGCTTATCGGGGACATTTTGGAAGCTCCTGATTCTTTAGATCAAGCGAAGCTGAACTATGTCTCCCAACTCCCCGGGCATTTCAGCCATTGGTTATGATATTTTGCTGGTATATGGTTTGAAGAAAAGGACACGCAGACGCTGAAGCTATCATTCTTCCTTCGACGCCGTACTGACATGCTAGCATTCTTCGAAGCTTTTCTTCTCACGCCATTGGGCCATCTAGTTCAATGCAAGTGGCTATATTTTCCTCTATGCAGACTATACTCGAAAAACTTTATTCTTCTTTGTGCCTGACGCCAATAGTAACGGATTTGAGAACTGCAGCCGTGACTTTACTCTTCTCTGTGTTGTTAACCACGGAAAATAATTTCTCCAAAAAAAAAAAAACGGAAGGTAATTTACTAGGATTTGGTGAATTTATGTCATTTTCCGGTGGTCGCCATGTTAGCTTTATAGTTACATTAACTATCCCCCACTGCCAAGAGCAAAACCAATATTTCACGGTCCATGTCTTGAAGAATAAATTAAGTGACTTGATAATTTTTTGGCGTCAAGAGAGACCAAAACAATTGCTACGTTACCTGAATCATCATTCATATAACTCAGCTTCCGGTTAAACAGTAGTAGTTGCAGATTGGCAACGAAGCAAAAGGGCCACTTCTGCTGCTGCGGACTCGCAGCATCACCACTTGAAAACAGATGGCTGCTCTTGCTGGCAAAGCATTATTTAGCTTTTGGGCCAAGAACTTTGTTTGCCATTATCAGGTGATGGCGTACCTTACCTGAAGGCTTTGATTCATTCAGCTAATGAATTTACAAAAAGAGATTCCCCGAGACAGCATCAAGGATGTATTGCAAGGCTGATGCATGAATAATTACTTCACCAATGCATCACGACAGCAAGCACCATCTATGCAAAAGAACCCAGGATTCGAAAGGAAGTCGCACACGAGGAAAACATACATTCAATCTATGAGCAACAATACAAGTAACAATCAAGTACTGATACCTCCAACTACGGTTATCTGACTTTTCTCAGATTAGAGAATTCGATTTCCACGTTAGCTCACCCAATGCAGTACAGAGAATTGACTGCACATGGAGTTCAATGATTCAGAAAACCTACATCTAAAACGTTCCAAAAGAGGCCAAATAAGCAAGCAAAAGAAAACCCGCATGTCATCTAAATTGGGTTAGACTTACTATAGAAATTATCCTTACAGAGAAAGTAATGGCTGCAAAACAGTTTCTCACAAGAGCAGAAATCTATCTTGAAGAAAGTCTCTGGTGCAAATCATCAGCCAGCGCCTGCCTCAGGCTATCTCCAAAATAATGAAAAGACTTCTCGTTCTCGAGCCCTCTTGCTGGAACACCACCCTCATCTGGATCCTTCCAAGTTTCTGGCTCTGGCTCCCTTGCAATTTGGCACAAGTTATGCAGCACACAGCAAGCAACAATGGTCTGTGGTGCATGACTAAGACCCACGTTCAAATCCTGCAGAATCTTCCACCTTCCCTTCAACAATGCAATGGCATCCACCACTACTGACCTCCCTTTCATCAACATTCCATCAAACAAATTTTGTGCAGGAGTCCCTGACCCATTGGGTGAAAAGGGTGTCATAAGAAATGACAGCAATGGATAACACCAATCCCCAACTATATATGGCCGAACATGATGACCCCTAACATTAATCACCTTATCCCAAACAACATCACCCGAAACAAGTCTATTATACAACAAACTCCCCCTCAAGTGACTAGCATCATCACTCCCACCTGGCGCCTTCACACACACATCCCAAAACACCTTCCTATGATCAGCCACAACTTGCAATAAAACCGATGAATACCCATATCGGCATTCATACATGTTCCCCTCAATACCCCCACGTTTCACCTTAATTGGACTCCCATCAATAGCTCCACACATATTAGGCAAAGAAGTCAACTCCTCAAAGGCCTGTGTAGTCTCAATCAGCCTACGTCTACTAACCGGGATCTTAATGAATTCAGGGTAAAGCTCAGTCGCCAACAATCTTGTTACCATATTAGTAATCTTAGAAATTAAATAAGGCTCTAAAGAATACCGCGATGCAAGTGTTTTAGCGGAAAACCCGTGTGCTAATCTAGAGAGAACCATACCAACAGCATAATCAGAAGGTAAAGAAAGATTAGAAGCAGCAATATGGGGTTTTAATTTGTCAACAACAGTAGTAAAAACAGGATAAGATAACCCGTACATTGACCTCCATTGGGCGTCACGAAGGGGAGCTTCTAATGACCAGATGTGTTCAGTGGAGAGTGCCCGGAAAGCGGAAACGGAGAAGGTGGAGGATTCAGGGTTTGTAGTGGTGGTAGAGGTGGAAGAGGGGGGTTTGGTGGAGGTGAGTTTTTTTTGGGAGGCGAGGTAAGAAAGGAGGGAAGCGAGGGTGACGAAAAGGAAAGGGGTAGGAGGGGAGGAGGAAAGGAGAGAGGAGGGGGAGGAAGTGGAAGAGGATGAGCAGGGAGGGGAAGGGGAGGAGAGGAGGGGAGTTGATGGGTCTAGGGAGTTGTCGAGGTGGAGGAGGTTTGAGACCATTAACATGAAGGATTCATCCATGGATTTAGTGTTTTGGGAGGAGGGGAGGGATCTGTTTCAGGTGAAAGAGGAGGAAAGACAGGGTGATGCAGGGTGGAAAGTAGGAGTCGTTTGGTTCAGAAGTGGGGTTTTCAGTTCCCGAATCATCATTTCTACTTTACGGGAATGATTCCGGTGAAGTCACCATGGATCTCGTCACCTCCCTGGGATGGCATTGTTTAAGTGTAGCTACTTTGTTGATGTGTGGGCCCACCGCGCACTTCAATTTTATTTATTTTTGTTAACATTCAAGATATTTTCATATCCGTATTTATATCACGATTTTTGCAATTCCTTCCTCTTCTCAACTATGAATTTTCTAACAAATTGCTTATTATTTATCTTGCCCTAAATTCATTTATTTCTGATTGAAAATTTAAATTCATTTATTTCATGGTATCTTGCCATGAATGAATAGTATACACTTTAAAATCCAAATCTTTTCTTCTCATAATGATTGAAAAATCATTTATTTGTTATGGTATTAATGGGAAATAAATATTTTTTTTATAGCAATACTAAAAGAAAAATATTAGTTACATGTCACTAATAAAATGATAAGGTGACAAGCCCTCCAAGTAACCTTTTATAATATTTATCAATATAAAAAGCGCATTAACTATAATATATGATTCATGTAATTATTATAGATAGAGAGAAGTGACAATTTAATATATTTATAAATACTTTTAACATAATAGATATAGAATATGATATATAATGGTTGAAACTGGGCGTTTCAATGGTAAACACATATCATATTAACAATAATTTAAATTTGGTTAATGGTCCAACCACAATATTTTAAATTTAAATTTATGTTAAATTGAATTTGATTGTTCATAAAACTCAGTTATTTTGAATATGATACATCTATAGTATTCATGTGATTTCAAGATGTTTTCAATTTATAAAATGCAAGTTAAAATTTTTGACTTATTAGTGCTGTTTGGGAGTATAATTGTAATTGTTTTTTAAAGTATTTTTTATTTAGAAATATATTGAAATAATATTTTTTATTTTACAAAAAATATTTTTTATATCATTATATCAAAATAATCTAAAAACATAAAATATAAAAACTTAATTTAAATAAAAAAATAATTTATTTTTAAAAAAAATATTTTTAAAATATAATTTCAACGAAACACTTATACACTGTTTGGCTAAGCGGCAGAAACGCAGTTTAGCCAAAATTCAACGAAACACTTAATCTTCGTAGTTAGATGGACAAAAGTAATATTGAAAAAAAAAAACAGTGGAGGACACCGGTTTAACTCCCGCGGTAATTACAGTTATTTAAAATCAAGGCGAAATCAAACGACCCGTATCCCACAGCCGTGCTCGCTCGCTTCAAACTAGACAGAATAGAGATTTAGAACGACCTGAGTGAAAAAAAACCCTGAAAATATTAGGGCTCGAAACTGCAAATTTCTCCGTCTCCTCGATCACAATTAAAATAAAATTCCCAAATCATCATGACGGAGGTAAGTTAAAAATAAAACCTTTTTTTTCTCAATTTTTAATTTGGATTTTGGAGCTGTTTTTAACGGTTAAATTTGCAGTACTGGGTAAGCCAAGGCAACAAATGGTGCGATTTTTGCAAAATCTTTATATCAAACAACCCTACAAGCATCAGAAACCACGAACTTGGCCAACGCCACAAAGATAATGTCGCTAAAAAGCTCGACACTATGCGGAAAGATAACGTCGCTAAAGAGAAACAACAGAAAGAAGCTGCCCGTGCTCTCGAGCAGATCGAAGCTGTAAGTGATTTTTTATTACTAAGAAAGCGACAATTACTATTTCTTGTTTCTCGTGTAATTCATGAATGATTTGATTAATGTTTGATAGAAAGCAAATCGGAGTTATCAAAAGGATGTGGCGAATCTTAAGGAGGCGAGTAGTCTTCGTGCATTGGATATTGAAGAAGATGGTCAAGAGAGTAAGTAGCAAGAATCTTCTGAAACTTAAGAGACAATTTAATGATGGTCGTGATAGCATCGGTGTAGGCTTGAGTATTAGACATCATTATACTATAGTTTAGTGGGTTGTATTAGCATTTTTAGGGGCATTGGATTATTTAAGGAGAGGATCGAGATAACAAAGACTCGAGTCTATCTGGCTCTGTTAGAGTGTTATAGAGCTTTGATTTGATATCACCAGCAGGTCATTTAGACTGCCAGAAAAGTTTGCTTATTGCATGGTAAATTTGTAATTGGGTACCCCATGACTGAGCCCGTAGAGTATTTTAACGTTTTAAAATCTCCATTGGTGCTGATTCTTTTTCTTTTTATTTCTAAATGAAGTTGGCCACCAGGTGCTTCATTTTGTTGGGCAATATAAAGTGTGAGTAACTAGAACAAAGGGCACTTTATATATATATATATTGGAGTGCAACACAGAGATTGCATGCAAAATACTTGTGGACTAGGTAGGTTTTATGTACTCCCATTGCCCATAATTTCACTTTCATGAAAAATTGGACCACTCATCTTGGGCATACCGGGAGCACAGACAAAATTATATATGCTTCCTTTTTATACTTCCATAGTTTGCTTACCAAGTGCACACTTTTTAACTTTGGTTGCTAGCATTAGCTGGATATAAATAGTAGGAAGTCAACTCTCAGTTGACCTGTATGTGGTTGATTGTAGCTTTGGCTTCTTAGTTGACAATGTTTACTATCATGGCTGGCTAATGCAGTGTAAAAAATGTTTTCACAACAAGCTACATATAAGTTGAAATTGAATTTTGCGTCTCTAGGCATAGAGAAGGTGCTGTCTTCCAATATTTTCCCTAGAGTACAATTCTCTTGTTGGCAAATTGATTTGCAACTGAAACTTTGCACATTTGTTACCCATCAAATCCATCAGTGAATAATCAGTTACGGAGTCCTCCATACTAATTTGTTGCTGCTCTAACTATCCTCGTATTTTTTTCTCGCTCAAAAAGTGATAATGCACTACTACATGCTTATCACATGAAATATTGGATTCTTTGCTAAATGGATTGCTGCCCGGTTCTGCAGTGTCTTGTAATTGCATAATCAACCAGTTGGTGAAGACCTTTCAACAATTGATTTAGCCAGACATCTTTTTCTGCCATTATTGCTGTTCTATATTATGCTTTTATTGCTTGTTTGACAATGAAGCTATTGTTCTGCTTCTGAACCAAAGTCAGAGACATCCTGTAGTTGATTGGTGATCTTGTGATTAGTAACATAGTTAGCATGAGTAGAGAACTATAGTTGAGTGGGGTGTTGAGAGTGAACACCCAAGCAAAAACTGTTTTGAATTATAATTAAGCTAGTTGATAAGCCCTTTTCTACTGCCAAGACAGCAATGATTTCATAATCAACCAGTTAATAAAAGATTTTTCAACAATTGATTTAACCAGACTTCTTGTGCTGCCATTACCACTGCTCTGTATTCTGCTTTCATTGATTGTTTGATAATGAAGCTATTGCTTGTCTCTTACTGCACCGATTAACTGCCTCTAAAACAAAGTCGGAGACATCCCGTAGTTAATCGGTGGTGTTATGATCAGTGACACAGTTAGCATCAGTAGAGAGTCATTGTTGAGGGGGAGTATTGAGAGTCAACACACAACCAAAAGACTGATTTGAATTATAATAAAGCTAGGTGCTAAGCCATTTTCTACTGCTAAGCCAGCAATGATAGCATTAAAAGCTGCACAAGGAATCAACTTCAACCAAAGAAAAGTGATGTTAAATTTCACCTCAGCTGTTACTCGCAAATGGACCTAAGAAAAGTGACTTCTTTGACCATCTATGCACAAGTATAAAAGGGACGTTACTACTTGTATGTGTTCAATGAGTGGTTAGAGGAGAGAGCCTTGTGAGCTGGTGAGAATTGTGTCAACTGACGGTTAGTATTCTTCTTTATTTTACTGAGGATTCTCTTCTCATTTGGTTGAGTGAGGTACTAGTATGTTTGTTGTAGTATACTAGCTGTGTGCTTTATTTTGTTTGCTCTTACACCCTTTTGATACTTTGATCCGCATTGTCCTATTAATGGTTTTTGAAATTTTAATGTCTTGATTGTTTTAGTGTTCAAACTGATACAGCTCTTAATGATGACAGAGTGGGATTATGACAGCACTTCAGGCTATTATTACAATCAAAGCAATGGATTACACTATGATCCAAACTCTGGCTTTTACTATTCTGATGCTATAGGTAAAGGGACAGACAATGGGAATTCTACGGTCTTCCCCCGTTCTCCATAATGTTCACTACAAGATTTTAAATTGTATATTAGTTATGCATGTTAACTCAGAATTTATGTGACAGGCAAGTGGGTGACACAAGAAGAAGCGTATGCTGCGGTTCAGATTTCATCAAGCTCCAAGATTAAAGAGTCCATTTTTAAAAAGCCTTTGTCAGCATCAGCAACCAGTTCAGTAAAAGAAAATAAAGTCGCTGCTCAAAGTGGCCCTCCACCTGGTCCCATAGTTTCAGCTTCTTTAAATCCTAGAAGATCTGTTAAAGGTGCTCCTTCAAAATTTGCTGTTAACAAGAGGAAGAGGCCAGATGAAAAGCCAAAGGCTGTATCTGTAGAAGAAAAGGCTGCACTTAAAGCTAGGGAAGCTGCAAGGAAGAGGGTTGAGGAGAGGGAGAAATCATTGCTTGGCCTTTACCAACACTGATTTGGAGATTCCAAGCAAGCACGTTCTGTATCCTGAATATGAAGGGTATGTTTTCAGGATGTTATTTGCTATTGATTTTTTCCTGAGTTTAAATATGGAAATATAAGTTGCTTTAGTTTTAAATTTGAAGATTATCAATGTAATTGTTTTTGCTAATCTATTTTTAGCTTTGAGGCATTCACCTTTATATTTTCACACTCGCTCCTTTTTCTGGATACAACTGCTCTTGGCAATGGATGTTGCCAAGATCAAGATCTGATAATGCAATGTTTGCCTAGATGCATTTCTGCTCTCATGGATGCGGGTGCTGGACAGCTGAAATAATATAATATAATCTGCTCACTCAGTTTGTCATGCATCTAACCAAATACCAGCACACAGGTCCATTTCACTGTCCTCAAGTAACCCATTGCCTGGCCCTGGTCCAAAACTTTACCTCACAGTTCCCATTTTTCTACCTGGTTCATTACTATGTTTCTGTGAGGACATTATTGAAATTGTTTTGTTGGGTTTTTTTGTCAAAACAAATGTTCAACTGATATGGTCTTGTTAATGTTTCACCTGTTAAAACTTTATCCCAAATATGCAATCTCAGTTGCATACTTCAAAAGTTCTGTTTTACAAGTCATTCTTGGAATGGTCATACTCATATAACTGCACGTGAAAGGATATGTTGTCGTAATCAGAACACCAAATGGCTGATGGACTTTGATTATCCTGTTTGAATTGGCTTTTTATGCAGATATGGAGTTTTATCCAACAGCAGATGGCACACAATGGAAACTTCTTTTGCAACCTGCTTAAAGAGCCGTCCATGGTGTTTCAGGTTCTAATCTGGTCTTATATTGCCGTCTCCTCCATAACAAGGAATGCTAGGTTTCTAAAATAGTGGTGAACGAGGAAACGAGAATATTATAGTGTCTGTAACTTTGTAATCAAAATGTCAGCTCTGTATTCTTTTTGATAAGCAAGTTGACCGCACAGTTATGTTAGATCACTGTTTCCTTCTGTAGAACGGTGGGACTGGAGGCATGCGACCCCTGTGCTATTTGGATGAAAGCCCTATGGGAACTAGATGTTGCGATGAAGTAGTGAGTATTTATTTTCTTTTTCCTCTTATGTTGATGACATTGACGTCGTCTATGGTCCATGATCAACGCGAAGCTTTTTAGGGCAAGTGGAATGACTGCTCTCTCTCAGAAACCTGTTTCATGAAGTTTCTTATCATGCTCATGCCTCCGTGCTAATCATGAAAATGACTAACACCATGTATGCTCATGCCTTTGGATTGGGAATAATACATGAAAATTTAAGCAACGTTCTGGGGAATTACCAAGTTAAAAGGAGAAAGCGGAATGGTAATTTTTCCATCACAAAAACATTCTTTTTTCTTCCTTTTTCAATTGTGAACCATTGTGATATAAAACTCTGCATTCGTTTGCATGTGAATTCCTCAAGCTTGATTTTGGAGAATGGATCTCTAATTGTGCCAGGCTTTTCATGCCCCCAGCTGTACATGTGAAACATTTTTCGCCAAATTACCAAGTTTTATGCCAAACCTGGATGCGAGGCCACAGCAGTTGCCACGAATGAATTGAACGAGAAAGCGGCAAGATTCACCGTGTGTATTAAATGGTGCTCTTCAATGCAAAAGCACGAATTGATTTTCCGACACTTGCTCGTAAAAAAAAGGGGGCCTAACACGTGCGTTTTTCTCACTCTCTCTCTGTCGATCATTGACCTATCGGTTCTTTGATTTCAACAAGTCATGGAAAGCGGCTGTGCAGTCTGGACAGAGAAGAGACGAATAGTAAATGACTAAATGCAAGGCGAGTCCTTATCGTGGGCTCGTGTCGTGGCGGACGATATGGGGCATCACTTCAGGGCCTGTCATGCTGGATTTTGGACTTTTTCTGGACACTTTTCGTGAATGGAAATATTGGATGGTTAAAAACTCAAAACTTGAGACACCAACAAATGTCGATTTCAATATTAAATCCGATCCCCCTCCCCCTCCTCCTTCCTCTCGGCAAATTAGTCATTTGATTATTGATCACACAACCTGCACATGCTATTTTTCTGGACCATGCTTTATGATGTCTGCGTTTTTCTCTTTTTGTTATTTGGAGGTATTTAGTGTGCTGTCAGAGTCGCACAGTGAAGAACAGTCCTCCCTCAACCATCATCACTCCCATCACCAGTGAGATTGGATTTTAAGTTGTTTGGTATAATGTCAAGTGATTTTAGGGTTTGAGTTAATAAAGCGTTTATATATATGTCGATTTTCATTAGCTAAGCATCAAAGAAAGAATTTGTTGATCTACCACGATTCATGAGCTAACAATTTACAGTATGGAAAATAATATTTTTTTGACATTCTATAATTGTTTCGATGTTACTAGATGGCATCAAAAGGGAGAGAACGGGCCGGTGCCAAATCCTCATCAATTTCATATATTGAAAATACGATACTGATTGAGAAAAGGACTGGTGGTATTATATAATAAAGTTAAAGGTTTTAACAGAACCACTTGAGCATTGTTTAGCTTAAGCCTTGGAGTTCAAGTGCATTTCTCTGGAGATGATATCCTCCAAGGAAAGACAGTCAAAAGTTTGGAGTAAATTAGTATAAAAATTGATAAAGAGAGAGGAAATCAAGTGAACTTACCTGAAACAACCTGACAGCGTCCTTCTTTGACAAACAAAGTGGATGCGTGCATATAATGCTAACTATGGTAATTGTATAAAAATATAAGTGGCCAAAAGGTTTGATAGCTTTTGGTCGAGACAGTCATATTTTCTTCATTGATGATCTGATATTGGAAACTCCACTTGAAGTCTCTCTCTCAACACTAATTTCATGAATATGGACAATATTTTCTTAGCAAAAATGGCTATGCCTTGTACACTGTTATGGGAATTCTCGATCTTTGAAAAAACTAGCAAAACAAGGCAATGATTCTGTGAGAGTTAGACAGCCATCTGCATAGAGAGGAACAAGTTTCTGTGCAATAAAATCTTCATAAAGCAAAGTAGCGCATTAAGTGAAAATAAAAATTATGTTGGTGATATTAATGACTACAGCTGTGAAAGAAAAATCAGAACAGTCGGGTAGAAATCGTTGTTTCAAACGATATACATGCAAGCAAGCTGGCGACAGGTCTTCCTCAAGGCACGAGCCAGGAAAAAGGCTGTAGCTTTTTTTTCCAACCTGTTTCTGGCCCTTGGTAAGAAAGTCAAGGAGCTTTAGAAATGCGCAAGAGGACAGTGGTGGAGGAATCAAGCAGCACCTAGGATAACAGAACTTAGTCGGGCGTAAAAAAAAAAAACCCAGAAAGAAATCATACTGAATTGGGAATACGAGTAATTATAGAAGCAGTTTGGACTTGACTGAGATCACTTGGCACTTTGGATTGGTAGATTTTAAGAGCCCTAGTTATATTATCAAGAGATCCCATCATTATCAGCAACAACCATGGTGAAGCTGCCAAGGATAAAAATACATGGCCAAAACCCATTGACATACCATCATCATCGCCATCATCATTGATGTAAATGAGACAAGTTTTCTGCATTGAATTTTACTGTTCTCTATGGTCGCAGGAGTATTTCATCCACTATTGCATAATACAATGCCATGGCCAACTTATCCTCCCTCATATGTTTTCCACCATAGTTATCAAATCCCAGAGAATAGAGAGCAGCAAAAAGGAAAGTAATCATAATTAAAGGGATATTTCATGTGGGTCTCCTTTATGATAGACATTAAAACCTTTTACTAAAGCCAGGTTGCATGCATGCTGAAAACCCTCTCTTTTCTCTCAGGAGTGCCTTGCAAAAGCAGAACTCTGTACTTGAACAATCTCAATTTCTCTCTTTTCTTTACTTTTTAAAACAAATATTTACCATCGATATAGTAAACAATAAAATTTACGGGGAAAAAGAAGCAGCAGTGGACACTACTGGTGTAACCGAACTGTAATTAAAACAAAGCATTAATTTTATAAAATCATCATGAATGTTTAATTTACAAATCAAACAAGTCAGCATCACTGGGTATAGCAGCCAATATATACTTGTAAGTTGAGGGATTGTTTTGGCTGAATGCTTTACCAATTAGCAGCCTTCTTTCTTTTGTTTCAAACTCTTCAAATACAACAAAACACTAAGTTGCAGCACTCTAATTTTGCATTTTTAAGACAGGATGTTATATGCACGAATCTGAGAGCCTAAGACATTTTAAACAAAAGCTTCTTCCTCGACTGTTCATCATTACAGGTTGTAGTGATGAGCAAATCATGACCGTAAAACTCAGGAAAAGTAAAGTTATATTAGTTTTATTTTATTTTTTTGAGTGATTGATTCCTCCACCTTTAGTTTGACTATTGGTGCCAATACCAATCACAGACCTTTACACTGTTTAACGTCATGAGCGTAATTATTCCACTAACATAATGATTATGTTACGGAAATCCCTTTTCCACCCATGTGTAGTGCACTGCTTCCCTTTAATTTTTCGGCTATGCCATGTTGTGTTATCATTCTCCAACATTCCAACTTTCCGGAGATCTAGCTGGGAATGCAAATTTAGATGGCAACTGTTTACCCGATGAAATTGTTTAAAAATCATTATGAATGTTTCATTTACAAATCAAACAAGTCAGCATCACTGGGTATAGCAGCCCATATATGCTATCATGTTGGCATTATATTTGAAGAGTATTTTTTTAAAAAAAAATATTTCAAATTATTTTTTTTATATTTTTAGATTATTTTGATATTAAAAAATAATTTTAAAAAAATAAAAAATATATTATTTTAATATATTTTTGAGTAAAAAAAAACTTTAAAAAATTACACTCAAAATCAGGTTGGTGCAGTGAATCTCAATGGTACTATCGAGTTCCATTGTTAATCCCTATGATATGAATCAATCGCTCCACATGTAGTAAGCTCATATAATAAAACTTATAATCAAATAGACTTCTCGATTCTTTCTAAAAATAACTCGAAGATCTCATTCAAAAAACTATTCAGTTTAATGCTTATCGTGTTTTCTTGTTTAGTAGTGCATCGATCTCTGTTGCTTAAAACCGAATTTAGCTCTTATGACTGGTATTTATGAACTTCCCCTACAAGGCAAGTAATCAACCATAGAATACAATGTTGTCCAAAATCGCAACGCCAGAGTATTTGTTACTGCAGAGCAAAGTGATGAAATAATTATTATGTTCAGTCAAATTTGTCTATATCAAACCTGTTACCAGAAAACATTTGAAAATGTAGAGAAGCATAACAGCCATATTCTATTTCGAATCTTTTACTTGGTAAACCACGTCTCAGACACAGCCAACCACAAGCAGTGTTCTGTTCACATTTGTAATCTTGTAGGTGTCTTCATTAGTTATGCTGTATTTCCATACAATTTGTGGATATCGACACAAAGCACCATTATAATCATGTATAACAAATATACCAAGCTTACCATTAAAATTCAAATCACAGAAAAAAGGGAGAGAACCCAGATTGAGTTGATCTGAATCATCCACGTGTCAGGGACCTAACACCTCTAGAGATCTCATGCACACTTGCAGCCCGATTGAACCCCAAGCACCCCAATAAACCTTGCTTGTAAGGTAAGAAGGTTTTCCTTTTCATTTCCTCTGAAACCGCCCTGTTCACTGTGTAATGCACCTCATGAGCTGATATAGGCCCTGATCTCCTCCTGGAACTTCCTACACTATCTGTAGACCGAAAGCTAGAATTCTTGACATCCTCTGTCACTTCTTTTTTGGACAAGACTGAGTATTTTGTTAACGGATCATTGCAGCTTGTCGTTCTGCTTCCTTCTGACGCACTTCTGAATAGCAATAAATCCTTCAGCTTCCATTTCTTGTACCTTTTCGATGTGAATGATATTGCGGATAGGATAGAAGACGTGTAAGATGATTTAGGGGTGCCTGCTGTAGAAGAAATAGTATTTGAATTCTGGGAATTCTCTTCTTGATGAAACGTGATGTCTGAGACTCTTAAAGGAGATAAAGATCTGCTTCCTTTACGAATAGAACCTGAAAATGAAGAGCCACTGCCACAGCTTCTGCCTCTTCCACGTTGATGGGGTGCTTGGCCTTGTTCATCAGTTTGTGGTTTAACTTCTCCTCTACATGTCTCTTCAATGGCAGCTTGAAAGGGGTCAAATTCCTTCTTGTTTGTGGTTCTTGATCTTGGTGATCTTGGAGACCTTGGAGAAGAAACTGAAGAACCATAGCCAGGTGGTGGCTTCAAAGGCTTGATCTTTCCACCGTCAAAGAGTTCTTCAGCTGATAAAGAAGTTCTTTCTAATTGACCACTAAAGTCGAACTCAAAATCCTCATTAGAATGATCATGATCTCCATCATTCTTGCTGCTGTCTTCTCTCTGGTTCCTGGATTTGGGAGTTCCAGGCTTCTTTTCCCAGTCAAAAGGGATTGTAGATGATGAATTTGTTGAAAGAGTTATATCACCAAGCTCCCTATAGAAAGAAGACACGCGAGTGGGGCTTGTCGGGGCACTGAAGAGGAAGTTGCCGAATCTTTGAGGGCTTGAAGGGGCGGTCATGTAAGGAGAAGAACAGGTGCTATCAAAGTTGAAGTCCACGGCTGGCACTGGCATCACAACTTCCATTTCCATTGAAGAGGTTACTGGCTGTGATTTTCAAGGGCTGTCAAGGTTGGGATTAGTTGAGCTGCTTGGATTTATAGAGAGGATGAGAAAGAGTGGAGAGAAAGGAAAGGAAGGGGAAGGGAAGGGAAGGGAAGGGAGATTTGACTGGAGAGAAAATTGCCATGAGTTTAGTGAGAGGCGGCTTTCTAAAATCTATTAGCTCTCTTTTGACGTGTAACAATTAGCGCTGCCTGATGGATTTGATTCACAAGCAGAAATAGTCTAACAAGTTATTCGAAATAAGTATAATTTTTTTTAAGCAATTCGTTGGATGTGGATTAAGTGAATATTTGAGACTCTTGTTTTTTTATTTAAAAATATATAAAATTATTTTTAATATCAATATATGAAAATAACCTAAAAATACAATTAAATTTTAATTCAAAATAAAAATAAAAAATTTTAATTTTTTGAAAATAATTTTAAAATGCAGTGATAAATTTTAAATTTTAGATATGAATTCCTAAAAGAAAAAAAAATGAACTTGAATTTATCATCAAAGATTCACCAAACTCCACTCTATATATTTTAGATATTATTATTATTATTATTATTATTATTATTGCGTCAGCTTACATATGTGTTGAAGAGCATCACAGGCCGAGGAGTCATTATTTTTCATCATTGATGTGGTGTTGGTTTTACCCTTCAATTATCTACCTTTTTTACTTCATATTTCAACTAATGCAGCTGGTTTCTCTACAGCTTTGATAGCCACTCGTACAAGCTAAATCTTCAAAGTTGTAGCTCATAATTAGGCCAATTAAATAAATAAATCAGGAAAAGCAGGGAGTTTTACGACATGAGAATTAATATATAAGGTGTTTGCGATACTGTTCGGAAAATGATTTTAAAAAATATTAAAAAAATTATTTTTATTTTAAATTAAAATTTCTTTAATATTTTTAAGTCATTTTGAATTGCTAATATTCATAATAATTTTAAAAAATAAAAAACATCATTTTAATATATTTTTAAACAAAAAAAATTTTAAAAATAATATATAGCATTCAAGAAGGCAAGGGAGAGTTTTCAATTCTCATAATATTTTTCTAATGTCTCGGAATAAAAATAAATTATAATTTCGAGATACCAACAAAACATTACCTATGGATAACTCTTAATCATCCAAGCTAATATTTTTATGCAATTAACCCTAAAATATGAGATTTTATATATTGTATAGTAAAAATATCAAATATTGTACACATATATTTCTATATTTGAAGAAGAATATACACCAAGATTGACTATATGAATTTCCTGTCTATTAAATCTAAAAAAACAGCCACCTTATTCCGGTCGAATAGATATTAAACTCCCATTAATTCCTAATCCAGAGGGAGCTGAACGATGAGCATGCCCGTTGCAAGCTGAGCCACTTTCAGGCGGGGTCGATGAATTCAAGTTGAGCCAACGACATTATCCTTCGAATAAAGTAGAATTTGAATTTGAGTAAAATCTTAAAAGGCCAAAAGGAGTTTAAAGAATATGTGAATCAGATGGCTCTATTTTTGGTACTGCTGCGTCTTTTATTTTATTACCAGATATAAAAAAAGAAAAGGTTTCTCATTGATTAAATAATTTATGTTTTTTATATAATTGCGTCATATATAATTATTTTAGATTTTAGATTTAAAAAAAAAAAGAATATCCTATTTTTTATTTATAGTATTTACTTCACATGAAAACTTATGTATCATGTTTGTTTGAACTTAAAGTATATATTTTAATACATAATACCATAAATTATAATACCAAACACATTTAAATTCAAGGGCTCGTGGAATTAGTCAAGGTACATATAAGTTAATTCAAACATCTATATTTCAAAATAAAAACACATTTAAAATGAATTAAAATTATTTTTTTAATTTTTAATTTTTAATTTTTTTGCTTAACAAAAATTTAAGATGGTTGCATTGGCTATTTTTACATCAAATTTTAAAATTTCTGTCATTGGGCCACACCTGATATGATGTTAGCTGGGTCGATCCATTAACTATTATTCTAGTGCTTGTGTAGAGTTAATGTGTACGTAAATTTATCTTAATACTTATATTTCAAAATAAAAACACATTTAAAATCAAGTAAAATAATTTTTTTAATTTTTTTCTTATCAAAGTTTAAGATGGTGGCATTAACTATTTAAACATTGAAATTTATGTCATCGGGCCACGCCTAAAATCTGTGTTTAAATTAGTATTTTTATATTAGAGAATAAAATAAATCATGTTTTAGGGTCTCATCTAATAGCTTGAGTTTTTAGTTGAAATGATTCCTTAATATGATATCAGAACCCTGTTGATCTAGCAGTCATGAGTTCGAATCTCATCATCCCTTTTCTATTTGATAAAAATCATGTACAATATAAAATGAATTTATATACAGGTTTCAAGCTCAAATAATTTTTATTTTAAAAAATATATTAAAAAATAATATAAATATATTCTATTACCTCACTTAAATTTGAAGGTTTCCTAATCTTTCCCTCATTTCTCTCATGATGACACTGTGATTAGCCTGATATGATGTTAGCCGGGTCGTTCCATTCACTATCATTCTACGTACACTGCACTAAAACGTACCTCTGTTTTTTATTTTTTGTAATGACTAAATAAGTTTCCATGCACACTTCTAGCATTTTATTCGATTTCCATTTTCCTTTTTCAGATTTTTAACATGAGGAAATGATTCATAGTTTATTGACTGTGATGCTTTTAAGCTGAAAGGTAGTCAAATTTCTGTGGCCCTTGTTATCAGAATGCTGGTTGGTGAACATAGTTTTGTTGTACTGTTCGGATCATTATGCAGTGTGTGTAACGCGAGAAACACCAGGTACTTGCTCGCTGTTACTGTCTTGTTGTTATTTTAGATTAATGTTTGCGTAAGCTAGACGGTTCCTGTCATTTTTCATGTCTTTTCTACCTTGTTGTAACATGTTTGGCAACACACGCCCCTTCTATAGGAGTTCTTTCTTCCTTTCTCAATCGCGACAATTTATTAATTTGGCACGAGATTTAAGTTAGTTGTTCGATGGATCTCTATCAACACTAAATAATTTGGGACTGCTGTTTGTCGAGATCACAGTGAGTGTAGATCTTGACAGTAGAGAGAGTTGTCAGCTGCAATTTACTCTACTTCTTTGGAGTGGAGTACGTATAACATTGCTTTTATATCTGGTCAAGTGATGTAATAATATCTTCCCCAGGAAGTGACAGGGAACAGCAATCAACACTTGCGAGGCCAACTGGTAGGAATCAACACTAAATAGATTGAAAACGGAAGAATGATGATCTGATCCAATATTTGAGTTCGAGTGAGTTTCTTAAGGGTCATTCCAATGAATATATATTCATAAGGGTTCTGGGCATCACCATTTCCCTCCTTATTTCCTCTGCCTTATGAGTGTTTGTTTCTCTTTGGTGCTGGCTGCTACCCCTTCTGACCTTTGCCAACCGTGTTTTCGACTCTGTAAAATCAGGGATTCAAGTATCAAAAGAATTATCCGATTTAAGAGTTTAAGTTATTACATGAGGTTGATTTTAGTATATGATTTATATTATTTTTTAAAATATCCGATTTAAGAGTTTAAGTTATTACATGAGATTGACTTTAGTATATGATTTATATTATTTTTTAAAATATTTTTTTCATGAGAGTTTTAAACTTGAAATTCACACTATCTTGATACTTAATTCTTACACAATAATGTTCCGATACCATATCGAAAAACTATCTTATTTAAAAATTTAAATTATTAAGCAATATCTCAAATATATTTTATTTTTTTAAATAAAAATGGGAAAGAGTCATGATTACAAAAATTGTTAAATGAATTTGTTTTCTTTTTAGAAATACTAATTTTCTCTTAAAATATTTACAAGGGACAATCAATTCCTGTCCTTAATCAATTGGCTAGTATCCATCCCCGATTCTTTCCTGGTAAGAGCTATGAAGCTGCAAGCACCGATTGATAATCATGTCACGTCCAAGCATGAAACTCTGGAAGCCAACAACGAAAGCAAAGTTGGAATCAAAACGAAGGAAAAATTTTTTTTTTAGCTTAAAAGACAAGTACATTTGTAAGCATGATTCATTGCCATCAAGACAGCCATCACGCTATGATGTTTTGTCCACCTTATTTTGATGAGATACCACCTGCATGAACCGTGCTTCTTTGGGGTTTGATTTCTTTTAATAAATAAATAAATACACAGGTTTTTATAACATATTTTTTATATAAAAAAATCAAATCAAAAATAAAAAAAAAATCTATGTTTATATCTAATGAAATAAATTAAGCATTAGATGAGCTAATAAATAAATAAATAAAAAGCTATTAATGATAAATAAAAATAAAAATTAAGATATAGACATATATTTGGATCCAAACCAAGATAATTGACGTCACAACTGGAATTTTTAAAATAATGGTGCTTAATGATTTTCTTCATAAAAACTGATGTTTTTTATTTAACTAAATTATATTATAAATAGACAAACATTGATTAAATAAAATAAAATATTATGTAAGGCTACCACATATTAGAAGTATGATTCAAAATCAAATATTTGAAGCTTTCTTAAAATAAATTTATATATATATATATATATATATATATATTCATAAAATTAAATGCATATAAAATAAATATATAATAATTTTTATTTAAAAGAGTAAAAAAAACAAAAATCGATGAGGTATCAATCTACATATAAATTTAAAATAGATATATAAAAAGTGTTAATTAAAATAAATAAATAAAAAGTTAGGTCAATGCGCCTAACTCTCGTGGCAAGGGCCAATGTGATTGGATCCTTTTTTTTTTTTTTATGAGATGACATATTATTCGTCCTATTTATTTTAAAAACAATAAGTCAAACATCATATTATTAGTATTTGTCCCCTTTTGCCACGTGTCAATGGTTGAAAAACAAAATAAATAATATTTTATCCAAAATATATATATAAAACATCATAAATAACTTGATATACTTACTTGCAACCTTAAGAAATCATCTTAAAACCTGAAATCAAACCTAAATAAAAAATCTTTTCGAGCTCAAATTAATTTTTTCATATAAATTGCAATTGAAAAAACTTGATCTAAACTCTCTTATTAAATAAAACAATTAAGCAGTAACAGAAGACTATTTTTACGGTCAGAATATATAATAAAAGAAATGTTTTTCTATCAAGAGTCAATTCAATTCCGTGATTTTTCTCAATTCTCTCAAATCAAGAGGGCAGAAAAGAAAGGAAGTCGGGACGAATATTGATGATTCCGTTGGTTATAAAACATTGAGCGATTGTGACATACGATTTGCCGAGGAAGAAAATACATGCGATTAGCATAATCAATCAAGTTGCCATTGCCGGTTTATTGGATTTTTTTGTGATCCATGAACATGTGGACCGGCCACTTGGAGCTAAAAGTCTTCAATTGTGTCCTTTTTTTTCCCTTGCAATATATAATCATGCACGATAGATTATTCCAGAGTAATGTTTTTCATGCAAACACTATTCTATCCTTTGCCTTATATATATATATATATATATATATATATATATATATTAATTGATCTAGTAACACAATGGTATGGAGGTGGGCTGCAAGTCGAGAAAAAAGTTGGGCTGCTAGTAAATTAATTAATAATTTGCTAAACAGCTGGATAATTTCTTTTCTTTTTTGTTGAAAGATTGTTTTCATTTCCCATTGATGACACGACCGAATATAAGTTTACGAAGTAAATATCTTATCTAAAAATCAAGATATTAAGTGAAAGAATTTATAAGATATAATTTATATTATTTTTTAATATAATTTTTCAAGTAAAAAATCTATGAGCTTGAAATTTATATATAAATTCATACTGTATTGTATTTGATTTTTATCAAATAAATAAAGATAATAAAATTAAAACTCGTGATTATTAGGTAAATAAGATTCTGATATCATTTTAAAGAATCATTTTACCTAAAAATCTAAATTATTAGATAAAATTTCAGGATATAATTTATATTATTCTTTCACTTAAAGCCCGCAAAAACAAAAATCAAATCAGTATAATTCGCAACATGTGATGGAATTAGTTTTCGTAGAGTTTTTCCTTGCAATTTCTGATGTCAACGTTGCTTGTTCCTGTACCTTCGATATTTAGTTGACAACCAATCGTTCCTCTTTTAAAATGAAGAGCTTGTCGTAATATACCGATCCCACTTGCCTGCCTCTTGATTTTGTAAGGCTTGAAAACTGTGATAATCTAAGCCTGATACAAGTTGAGATAGTATATGCAGAACAGCTCTTCACGCTTCAATCAGAAGATGTGTACGCATTTTTATACTATTCTAGATGTTAGACTATGCACCTGTTTGAAATAGAGTATAATTGTAGTTATTTTTAAAATTATTTTTTATTTAGAAATATATCAAAATAATATAATTTTTAAATTATTTTTAACATCAGCGTAACACACGAAAATAACATAAAAACATCTTCTTCTTCTTTTAATTTAAAGTGAAAATAAAAATAAAAAAATTTATTTTTTTCAAAAATATTTTTTAAAATATAGTTTGAAAGAAGAAGATCCGCATGTCACTCTATCTTTCGAAAAGTATAATGAAGGGTTAAGCTGTATCATTTCCTTGTCTTCATCTGCAAGGAAAAAAACCATGTTGTCAAGGCGGTCTGGTTGAATAATTCAGGCACCATTCATATGATACGATATTTAAGTAATTGTTTAGAAATATGACTGAGATTATTCAGATTAATAGTTATAGGTGGTCAAAGATAAATTATGTGTAAAACATATTTTTTAATAAAAAAATCATGATTTTTTATACGATTACTGAATCGGATTGAAATTATGCATTTTTAGAAATCATATGTTGAGAATAATACAAATTATATTCTGAAGTTTCATTTAATAACTTAAATTTTTAGGTGAGATGGTTTTTTGACATAATATTAGAGTTTTGTTGACCTAGTAGTCACGAGTTCAAATCTCACCAGCCTCATTTTATTTGATAAAAATTAGATACAAGTTAATGTGAACCTGTATACAAGTTTTTGGATTTCTTTTTTTTTTTTCCTAGTTAATTTTGATATATATGTGTGTGTGTGTGTGTGTGTGTGTGTGTGTGTATAAAATAACCGAGACAAGTTGATATATATACGGTTATTATATATATATATTAACTGAGACAACTTGATTGCTATTTAAGTTTATATATAAGAAAGTAGCATGCTATTTTTCAAGTCAGTTTTATAAATAATTGAATTGTTAAAAAATATCAGACTTTTCTTTATACAAGCGATCTCACGCACGGGCCGCCCACAGTTTTAGCTATAGAACATGGAGGAAGCTCAACGGTAATCTGGGAACGAGAATTTCACGCTCAAATTTATCAATCCATTGCTAATATTTAAAGAAAGGTCGGAGACCATTTTTACGAATAAATGAGGATTCTAGGTAAGCATGTAAATGGCTAAGAAGTTAACCTTAAAGAGTGTTTTCCCTCCTTGATTTGGATCCTAAGACTGACAATAGAGCTACAATTCACACGAATGCTAACTATATATTATCAGGATATGTAATAAACATAAACTCGGAATCATTGTAATAGATTTTGCACATTCAAGTTTACAGTCAAAAGTAAAACTATTTGGATTACAGGGGGCAAATAAAAACTAAAAACAACCCGTTTACCAAGGCAGGAAAAATGACAGCTAAAGTGCTTTTCTAAATCTAAAAGAATTTTACAGGTAAGAAAATGACCAAATGATAATGGCTCCATAGTTTTAAGCTTTTGGCTTATTTATGGCAGGACTAACAAATATTCAAAAGCTTGAATTTTCCTTCTCATCATTGCTTGTTTAGACTTTCAAGTCTAAGCAAGTAAATAAGATTCCCGCCCATTAACTAGTCTTTTCAAGCAGATTTCAAAATTCTAGTAAATATTGTTACAAACCCTAGCACGTCCATGAAATAAAAATTCAATCAAGCTACAAAATTCTCACAGAGTACAAATATATAGCCAAAGCCATCCTACTTTAATCAGGTTTTTGATGACTATATTTGAAACCTGTCCTACTAATTCAGATGACAGGCTTTTCGTCTTCGTAGTGCCCAAGTTAAGAAGCGCCAGAAGCTGCAGCGGCAACGTACATGCCTGGTTCTTGATTTGGTGGCATAGCATATCCATACCCAGCATACCCTTGCCCTCCAAAATATGCTCCCTGCCATTGATTACCATGATCCCCTCTCCACTGCCAAACCCACGAATGAGATTCAGAAAATTAAATTGTTAAGGTAAGAACAGTTGGTGCATCATAACTCAGAAAATAATAACCACAACAGCTTTTACCAATAAAACAAGTCAACAGCATATTTGATTCACATCTCAAAGAACTAGTAGAGGTAACAAAATAAAAAGATGAGGCTGGAGATAGGTCAAATAAGAAATTGGAAACGAGTCAGAGCATGCAGGTGTTTGTAAATGTGTGCATATGCCATGGCGAGGAAGGATGAATCTGGTGTTATCTTATCAACAACCTCAACCATCATCCAGGCAGCTCATTGCCTCATGCACAGCATAGGTCAAGTTAGATAACCTCAACAAGAAGAAATGAAGGGACTGGTTATGACTAAGAGTAAGACGGACAACCAAGCAAAAAACTCTTTGGTGTAACATATCAAGTGTATTTTACCTGCTTGTTTGCTGGAGTGCGACCCCAGGAAAGGCGAACTGTTTGCTTGCCAATAGTTGTTCCATTCAAACTCTGCAGTGCATCCTCTGCATTCTTTCTGTGATCAGAGAAAAGAAGATGGATTATCATAGCCAAAAACATCAAGATAATCTGCTATTGTTTTCTACCATCGCAAAGGCTTCAAACATCATTCCTGTCGATGACATGTAGAAAGACCTAGTACAACTTGAAAACCTGGAAAGGGAGGGTACCTATTAGCAAATTGTACAAATGCACATCCTTTACCAGTTGGCATTTTCACAGAAATAACTTCGCCGAATTGAGAAAATGGCTGCCTGAGATCCTCATCAGTCACATCAGAGTCAATTCCTCCCACAAAAATCTGCCACATTGCATGAGTAAGGAAATTCACAGGATTGAATACAATGAAAGCAGCACAGGAGAACTAAACTCACAGTTGTATTGTTGGAGTCACCATCAGATTGTGATCCCTGGGTCATTGCACCATTTGATGGATGTCCACCAGCTAATACCAAAGCTAGTAACCGAAAAAATATTGGTAAGTTTAGATAAAAAAACCAATTCCAGAGTATACAACATAGGCAAGCCACTGCATTCATCTATATTGTCAGCAAGTTACAGGACACTGGCCCAAAAAGTCCAATATTAAAGAATTACAAAATCAGAGAAAGAAGCAAGAGTACGATCTCCAAAGAACAATCACCAACAGCACACTCTAAATAGCATGATCCAACACTAAATAGCAAGATCCAACTTAGAAACCTGTATCTATGGAAAAGAGATGCATAAAGCTTCAAGGTGGGACAAAATTCAGAGGAAGGCCACACACATCAAAACATCCAATCTTTGCAGTGGCCATCTTTCTTAAAACTTAAAACACTTCCATGCATGGTTCCACCTGTTTTTCAATAAAAGTAGAAAAGGTTGACAGCATTACAATTCAAAACATTCTGATATTTCGTGAATCCCTACAATGACATCATCATGAAACCCAGAAATTGTTCAGAGACCATAATGTCTAGTCATGCCCGAGAGATACAAATTTCAATTGGAAGTAGGACAAAGCTATCACAAAGGGCTTCAGGAAACAATCTATTAATAAAATAACAAACAAAAATGGTTCAAGATTGATTCTCAAGGTGCATTATGAATACGGGTCACATACAAGGAACAGCTGTTGATTGATTGATTCAGTAGTAAACACTGAACTCTAAACATAATAAATTAGTATAATGGCAGGGCAAGGAAAGATAAATCTTAAGATGAAATATATGTAGGGCCAAAAACCATACAAAACAAAAGGAAAGAACGAAAGAAATGTCAGAATGAATATGGCATGTAAAAGTACTAGCAGAAGAAACACAACAGAAGTATCTAGCGATTTGATAAGGAGGGAAATAAGAAAAGAGCAAAGAATACAGCCATCGAAGCACAACAAGTTGATGGCCCTTGAAGAAAAATGGTTCTACCAATAAACATCAAACACAAGCATGTCCACATGCACTCATGAGTTTGGTATGGAGCATCTTTTGAGGAACACAATAGCACTTATGAAAACAACTAAAACACAAGTTACACCACAATAATTAGATATTAGATAAACACCAAAAATAAATTTAAATAATCAAGTTAAAAACTAAATTAGAAAATTGCACACATGCACACTCTCAATAACGTTAATTTCTGACCAAGAATTTAGAAGAAACTAAAGCTGTCAGATTTGGGGGCCCCAAACTCTACTGCATTGCAAAGCTAGTAGCATCATTTCATACCTTGTGAAGAATACTGTTGTTGATATGCAGATGGCTTTTTAGGAGTTGCAACACCTATTCGCATAGGCCTGCTCGAGCAATAAGCACCATTCATCTCTGTCATGGCCCTTGTCCTCTCATTTTCATCACCAAACCTAACAAAACCATAACCTTTTGAACGACCAGTATTAGAATCAGCGACAACCTTTGCTCCCTTAACAGATGCATATTTGGCAGCAAAGGTTTCCTGTAACATTGCATCAGTCACA
This sequence comes from Salix dunnii, assembly GCA_015731905.1. Taxonomy (NCBI): domain Eukaryota; kingdom Viridiplantae; phylum Streptophyta; class Magnoliopsida; order Malpighiales; family Salicaceae; genus Salix; species Salix dunnii. The sequence continues at coordinate 7,334,572 of CM027667.1, read as the reverse complement.
TCCGCAGCCAAATCTCCAACAAATATAGACAGGTCAGAACCAGCATCGGCTCGCCTTTCACCTGCAAAACTTGCCCAGTTGAGACGAAAAGGTTGATCTGTATTTGGCATCATAGAGCCACTATAGCTCTGCAAGACTTTCTCAGCTGCTGCATGTGAATAAAACTCAACGAATCCATACCCTTCCAGCTGACCAGTTTGCTTATTTCGAATAATCTTTACTGTTGAAACCTGCAGATTTATTGACATCAGCATCAGAAAGTAGAAGTTTAATCAAGGGTTATCAAAACAATTCACTCAGTATGAAAACTTGAACAAAAAATAAATGAACGGCTGCATAATAGTCTTCTTGCACAAAACAACAGGTTATTAGATGAAAGCATCTACGGTGATTGACATTGAGTGTTCATCTTGAAGTTAAAAAAGACACATCAAAGCACAAAAGGATATGCTGGGTGATGGAGATTTTTTATTCAATGGCAATGGAAGGACTCAAATTGAGTTCTACCCCAACCCTCGCTTTGCACGAGAGAACATGGAGTAGGACATTAAAATTGAGAACTTGGTCAAAGTAATGCCATTCTGAAAAAAATGCTTGAGGCATGTTGATAATAGTAAGAGAGATCCGGTGGTTAAATGCAAACTGGCATTGACAATATATCTCTTAAACTCAATTTCCTTTCACAAAAGAACACTTTCTGCTGTAATAACTTGGGAAATTTTAACCCCCCTAGAAAATTCCTCATCAAATTAGCATTGCGATAGTTGGTGCAGCAAAGATTGACAACTAGTATCTCCTATTTGAGTTTAAGCAATTTGAAGTGGGTTCCCTCCATTTCTAAAAGTAGAAACTAGACACTTTATTGCGACAGGGATCACAAGGCATTTTAATCATTTCAGCCACATCGACTAAAAAACAAAAAAAGCTTTTAATTTAATGTCAGATCACAACACTAAATCAGATCAAGAATCTGCAAACATGCTTTAACAGCATTTAATGAAGCTGGTTTTTAAGTCATGCTAATCAAGCCCACATCATTAATGAATTGATAATTTCAAAACAAAACAGGTTAGTCTTCAATCTAATTCACAAAAAACAAATTAAGCCAGTCTTTATATCCGCGTAATTCAGTAAAGTAGTTAGCTTTAAACCCATGAGAGATCTAAAACCCAATATGTATTCAAAAACAAAAACAAAGCATAAATCCCACATAAACTCAACAGGCAAATAAAAATAAAACCCAGAACGAAAAAGAAAAGGACTCATACAACCAAAAGTTTAAAAGTCTTTATACCTCTCCAGTAGTAGAGAAGCAATTATGCAAGTAGGTCTCGTCCATCCAATGAAGCAAGTCACCAACCCATATAGTCTTAGCCTCCTCATTAGATCCATGTTGTTGCAGTTGTTTCTGCTGCTTTTGATAATACTGCTGCTGCTGTTTTTGATACTGCTGTTGTTGTTGTTGATAGTAAGCCATGTAATGGTGATGTTGCTGTTGAGGATACATCATCATCTGCTGCTGCTGCTGCATCATCACCATAGCAGCAGCTGGATACTGCATCGCTGCCATCCACTGCTGCTGCTGTTGCTGCATGTGTGGGACCCACTGTTGTTGATGGGGATGCTGGGGTTGGTGCTGTGGAGATGGGTTTTGATCAGGACCGTTGCCTTGCTGCATCTTGATCTGAATATATCAGACAATCTCCCCCTCTCCCACTACTCTCCAGCTAAGTAACTTTGTTTCTGGTTATTTTTAGAGAGAGGGGAGAATAGAGGAGTGGGAGGCTAAAAGAGGAAGAAAAAGGGTTTGTGAGTTTTAGATTTAAAGGGAGGCGCTGCGTCTTCGGATCTATCTGTTGTGCAACAGTGCGTTCGTGTTTGTGTGTTTTTGCGATTTTTGGGCGAACCTCATGCTACAGGTTGGCCCTCCAATTAGATGGCGAGTCTGGATTGAGTCATAATAATAATAATAATAATAATAATAATAGCTAGCTACAAATCAACTTCTAAACAACATGTTTAAGCAAGGTAATTACCATGGTGAATATTAATACTCATTCATTCAAACGTGTATAAACATAATTTTGATATAAAAAGAGATTATTTTCCACGATTGTTTAAGGATATGACACCATAGTATTACAACTTTTATGGCTTCTAAATTACTAATGTATAAATAAGTGTAATGAAATTTTGGAAATAAGTGTCGAGAAAAAACAATTACAGTATTTATTTATAAAAAAAATGGCAAAAATCAAATCAACACGATAATACCATCATTTGCACGCTCTCGAATAAGAAAGCATTTTCACGGTGATCAAGCTAATCCCATATCAAGCAAGGGACAATAAGTTAATTAAGATTTTGATAAAAGGGTGTGTGTGTGTATATATAGGAAAAAACTCAACATTCTTTAAACGATATGGGTTTGTTTAACAAGAGATGCACTAGATTTGAGAGCTGGGGAGTCAATCGAGAATAAAAACTATCGAGTGACTCGATTGAGATTGTGAGTTAGTTCAGGGATTATAAAGTGTGGCGTGCCCTTAATTTTCGGTGGGTCGGGGGGTTATAACTTTTAAGCCTTGGGTGCAACCATTGATTGCCGTCCATGACTGGTGGGGGCGTTTTGCTGACGTGGATAGCTCAGATGCAACTGGCTGGCTGGATGATAGAATTTATTTGACTATATTACGGGTGTATTTGGTATTGTTTTTGTTTTTATGGTTGAGGTTTTAAAAAAATAATTTAGCTGTGGTTTAAAATAAATTTTGAAATATTTGGTTAAAACTGTTTTTGATTTTGAAATTAATGAAAAGCAGTTTCATGTGTTTGGTTACCAAACTTTTCATATTGTTTTTAACTTGTGAAATTACTTTAAAGAGTATATATATTGTAGATTTAATAATTATAATAATATAATGTAATTAATAATTTAAGTAAATTTGACACTTTTTTTATTCTTTCACCAAATTACTTGCAATATCATCACAAATAATATATATACGTTAAGGTCTCTACAATTTTTGACTATTTACGAGAGTTACAATATCTAAAAAAAATCATTCAGGATATAATTGGGATTACGATCATATTAAAATAATATTTTAAAAAAATTATTTATGATATTAGTGTATCAAATTTAAAAATATCAAAAAATAATTTAACATAAAAAAATATTTTTAAAAAATTCATTATCCGAATAAAAAAAAAATCATCTTAATAAATAACCTGCAAGCCTTCGATATGTGCTCTTCAAAACATAATACAAAAGAGAGTGAAAATACAATGCAAAATATAAGACAAGAAAGATAGAAGTCGAAAATAGATTGGAGAAATCGCGCACCTTTGAGAATGGAGTTGTAGGGGCTTGGTGAGAGTGAGGGAGGTCAAGGGTGTTTTTTGAGATTTTTAATACTAACGGTAAAAATCAGGAGAAGTGATAAAAACAGATAAATGACTTGCGGTCGAGAAGCATGAAAAGCAGCTCTAAGCTGCTTTTCATGGATCGGTGGTTCCATGCTTGTAATAGATGGGACCCATCAATATTAACCTGCTTTATATCATTTATCAAACACCAAAACACCCAATTTTTTTCAAACAAAAGCTTCCACCACAATACCAAACACCTTCTACATCAGTTTACAGGGGAGATGGAAATTGCTTGTTGATCTTCTTTCACATATCTGAAACAAATAGAGAATAGGGAACATTTCTAATTTCTAATTACTACAAAAATCAAAACCATTTTATTTTATTTTTTTCCAAATTATGAAGGTCCATTTGCAAAACCCTCAAAATCAGAGTCTAATCTCCTGCAATCCATGCACGGTATCAGTAAATACCACTAGTTCAAAATGCTACGAGGCATTGATTTGGTGCAATTATTAATTTATTTATATATGGAAATGTATCCATTTCTATAATGGGAAACGAAAAGGATCTCACTAACATTAGCAAGTGCTCTTTAATTACTCGTCAGCAGCCTTTTCTAAAATAATGAACATTTAGGATGAGCCAATAATTGGAGTTAATCTTAACCGTTGATCTAGTTGAAAACGCTTGCTGGAGCTGGGGGCTGGACGCGGCAAATTTATTAATGTAAAAGGCAGACGAGTGAATATTTAACATGTTGCGCTTCCCCTTTTGGACTGGAAAAACCTTTGACCATCTGAAAAGACAGTCCGATCAAAACGGGGTCGTCGGGCTCTATGTGTCTGTTTAGTCAAACCTTGAACGGGGCGTGTGGCTTCGAATTCTTCTTTGTTCATTATCTGAACATGAGAAATAAACAGAACCAAAGCACGGCCGATGTACCATGAAGGTTCCCCGGCCAAACCAACTGCCATGATCCAAGCAGGACTCCTCGTGATGGCCTGACACGAGTTATCATATCATGCGCGTGAAAAAGCAATATTTACTATCATATCAAAACTCACCGCAGGAGAGGTCTGGCCAAGTCATGTTCCTCCTCATCTCGTCACATCCGACCTCTTCGACTCACCAGACTCGTTAGCAAATTCAGTCATCGCGTGAGGTTAACAAGAATAACTCGAAACGAAGTCATACTAAATGCCTTTCATCTGCTTTGAAATTAAACACGAGGTCAAACATGTAAATGTTCAACCTTCCATGTGTCTACAGAAGTTCCCCGTGCCTCCCCCGACTGTACTATAAGCCATAAAAACAAAGGCAAAACAGGTGAGGATCTTGTGAAAATCTTGTGCTCTTACCCATTTGGCGCTTGCCGATCTTGTGAAAATCTTCTACCCTTACCCATTTGGCGTTTGCCTTCATAGCTGGTACACATCGTACCAACTTTTCAGACGAGAAGAGGGGTAAGAATCTCTTAGAGAGAACCTTGCAGGCCCATATGCTATTTCCATGGTTATGTTGTCTTCTAGTCTGCATAAATACGTCATACACAAAGACAAGAAGAAACAGCAATTTCTTCTATTGCTAGACTTCAATAAAACAGTTCTCTCAAAGAAGCCAAAAGGGAGAAGAATAAATGGAATGTTAATTTGGAGGGGAAAATGGTGAAACAGGAAATTGAAAAGTTTAATGCAAAGGTTGCAGCCAAAATTTTAACAGGGTTGAACTGCGATAGGACCTGGCCCCTGTGAGAAATAAAGGGATGAGATGTTAGATGACAGAGCGTGCTATGTACACCATTACAGTGGCTTTACTTTCGGTAGTCTCCAGTTAGGAGGTTTTCATAGTGTGTTCCTTTCAGGGACTTTTGGACTTCATCCCAGTTCTCAACATAGTTAGAAAGGGCTCCTTTGTGTATCTTTACTTGACGACTCTTAAGTTCTCTTTGTGGGACCTTCAGAAAATCTTGAACATCTAATAATTTCTGAAAAATAAAAAAGAAACTGTTACTGTTTCTATTTTGAATCTTTTCTGTTCACAAGGTAGAGCTGAACCTGCATATATGGGCGTTGAGCAATAGTAGGGAGTTCTAAGCAAAAGGTTCAAAAACTTCAGTTTACCGTGTGGTTCTTGACCATATCCTCATAGTAAAGAATTATGTGCCTCGTACTCTTGAAGTAAACTAAGGCTTTGGCAGCTGTGTCTTCTACTTGCTTCAGATTGGGTATCAGCAATGTTGTATTGATATAAGGCTTGTATTTAGCTAGTATCTCTGCCTGAAACCATCACTTGCTATAAGATATCACAGACAAATCTGAGAGAGGGAGAGGGAGAGGGTGGAGGAAAGAGTTGAAGTCACCTCACGAGGAGAATGAACATGAGACTTGTGGGTGCCATTCAATGGCTTCACCTCTCGATCATAAGAATTTGCAAGTATCGAAATCATCCTGCGTAACAGATTTCTCCTGAAGAGAAATATAGCTGAAACACCTCTGGTTTTGAAATACTCCACTATTTCTTCATGATATTGCATCACACCCTACATAAATTGTTGTGGAAAGGAATGTGAGAAGTGAAAACGACATAAAATAAATCTAAAAGTAGAGAACCAGATGGGGGTATGGAAAATACTAATATTTGCAAGGTTGTACTGTCAAATGCCCATCTAGCAAAACTTGAATTTAGGTGTAAACTTTTGGTAACATTACATCTGCTAATAAATTTGCAAGAACTCAGTCTTCAAGAGGGAAAGAAACCTATGAACATCAATAAGAAATGCCTATCACTTTGAAAGAGCCTAGAGTAAGAGAAATGCAACCTGAATTTGAATTTAGAAAGCATCATAACAATGATTAATGTTCCTGAGCTGCTTCAAAAAGTGCTATAAATAATATTGTTCATCCAGTGCTTTGATATCAGTTAACAGAACAACAAGAACTTGAATTTGGAATACAGCATGGCAACAGATAACTATTGTTCCGGCTGAACGCTTCAAACTGTTTTATAAATGATATTGTTGATCCTGTGTTTTGACATTGAATCGTTGACAATAGAAACTTTCATTTCCCACATTGAGAAGTCTTTTAAGTTATAAAACGTAATACAAGCTTTCAACGAATAGTCCCATGCTGTTTCTGGAAAGAGGCATTACACGTCATAAATTATAGTCAACAATGCTTAAAACAACCTTCATACAGTAGAATCATATTTGCAAACATCCAGCAGTTTTTCCAGCATTCAACAAGGAGGAAACATTCAAAGGGGCCTCATAAGTGGAGGTGGAAGGAAATTGTTGCATTTTTTCTCTATCAGCCCTCCAAAAAATTTACTTGCAAAATAGGTGATAATTTAAGGGAAAATGCAAAAATCCAAACAAAAGGGTGCAATGCCTAAACAACAAGTTATCAATAAGCTTTAGATTGAAACCAGGAAGACACTACATTGCTATCAAAATGCCTTTTTTAAGGTTTAAATGTATAAGGAAGATAATTGATGAGTGACAGGAGCTAGTCACTGTGAATTTGCAAACCCATATATAACCCCAAAGTTTTTGGCCGAGTGATATCATAAGCTGATGCATAATATTACTAGTAAACATAAGCGTCTGCTCAACCTATGCATGTAATTACTGCTCTCCTCACTCATGTGATAAAATAAATACGTATCGACAATGAAAGTACAGAAAAATAACAAACAGTTTAAGGATAGCACTTTCACCTGATTAAGCATCCACTTCAATCCAACTGCAGCAGCACACTCGTTCTTAGAAGCACTACTTGACCAATCCAGATTATAGATTTTATCCAAGGTCTCTGTAATCGTTGAAACATTACTCCGCCTAACTTTAACAGAGAAAATCTCCCCATTCGAGCTTATGTTAGTATGATTATTTAACAACGTCTCAAACCATCCACTTCCAGATCTCTGCATTGACAGAATAGCAAAATACCGCACAGGATTGCACTTGCATTCAGCCCTGTAATGCACCAAAAAATCCCATCACCAACACAGCCCACACGAATAAATTCAGCGGCAGCATATATAATGTCTTACCTTGCGTAAGTAATCGGTTTCGGGTAGTGCACATAAGGGATTTCCCAAGGTTCAATATTAGGTTCCTGACACGGCCTCTCGATCACTTCAACATTCAAAAAGCCAGGATTCGTACGAATACCCATCTGCTTAAGACAAATTGAACATATATACACACCACACACCATTGCAAACACCAAAACAACCATCCTCAACGCCAACGGTGATTTCTTAGGAGTCTTTATAGGAAAAGAATCCTGTCATTCATAAATCACCCACACGTTAAAGATTCACTAAAAAACCACAAATACAATACACCAGAAAATTAATAACCAAATGCGATTTAGCTCCATAACTAAGACCAAATGGGTATGACTGTAAATGAAGAAAAAACAAGAAAAGAGTATTAATGGACGCATCGAAGTAAAAGCTTGAGAGAGATTAATGTTTTTATGTGAATGAGCTAAGAAAGCCATTAATACATTATTAGTGTTAAAAAGACAATAATCTTTCTTTCTCGTTCAGCAAAGTGATTAAAAAAATAAAGAAAAGCTGGGGCCTGCTTTGCTTCCATGTGAATGCAAATAGAGAAAGGAAGCAAACCCACAAAGATTGGAAGATTATAATGTAATATGATTAAAACCCATTTCATAAAACATCACAAAACACATCGGTAAACTCGATACTTAAATAATACCAAGCAATGCAGAAGAAAATAACAAGGAGCAGACCTTGGAGAATAAGAAAAAGGAATTGTCAGCCATGAGGGTTTTTCGAAGAGATCAAAAGGGAAGAAGAGAAAGTAGAGGCATTTGGCAGCTGCTTGTAGCTTCACTCTACTTATTTTATCACAGTCCAGCTAGAGAGAGAGAAATAAAAGGAAAAATAAAAGGATTATTGGCTTTTTTCTCGTGAAGAACACAAATGATTATTATATGTTGCCGTTGCACATTTCTTTTCTTTGTTTCAATTTTTGCTTTGGATTTGATTTAACAGAGATTTCCAGGTAATCTGATGTGTTTTTTCTTATTTTATTGTTAAAGAGGAAAACATGGCAGTCTCGCAGAGGGAGGCTTTACTGCAGGAGAGCTGTGGTTGATTTTTAAAGTAATTTTTGTTTAATAATATATAAAAAAATATATTTTATTTTATTTTAATTATTTTTTATATCAATAATTTTAATTTATAATCTAAAATAAAAAAAAATTCAAATTTTCTTAAAAATGGTTTTGAAATAAGTTAACAAACACCCTTTTTTGTTTAGAGATGAAAGAGTGACACGTGACAGTTTTTAATAATGTGTTTAGGAAGAAAGGTATGGCCGTTTGGGGTCGAGGTTTTTTTGACTGGTGTAGTGTACGGCAGCGCGTGCGCGAACTTTGCTTGGAAAATAATTTATCGCAAGTAAGGGCAACTGCAGCGGCAGTACCAAATAGAAAGGTATAAATAAAATATTATTTATTTAGCTGTTTTATTCATCTTTTTGAGCTGTAATGGAGATGCTATTTTAATAGGTAAAAATGGCATCACTCTCCTGGGCTGCTATTTGTAGCAGCTCGGGAGATTGAGGTAAAAAAGGTGGCCCCACCTTGGGGCCACCTTTTTTACATATTATAATATATATATATATATAAAATATAATTTATATATTAGAAAATAATATAATTATATCAAAAATATTTATTTTTATTTATAAATACTTAACCAGAGAGTAAAAAATTATATATAAAATTAATAATTATATTGTTGGAGGGTTTTTTAAAAATAATTATTTAATTATATAACTTACTTCTATTAATTGTATAATCAATGATATAATTAAACTACATACAAAATAATTCCATTATATTTAAAATAATAAAAAAAAATGGCTCTCCAAAATAGCTTTTACCATTAAAGCACACATCAATAAAAAAGCCATATATACACTATTCAAGAAGCTATTTTAAAGATTTGCCTCTTCAAAATACCTTTTATCATTAAAGTTGCTCTAAGCAACTCTCATCCAAAGTCCTAACGGTTGTTTAAGGAATATTTTCTTTAATAATTTTTTTTCTTAAGATTCCTTAGAAATAAAGGAAGGAGAATTTCACTAGGGGCAGAGCTGCGGTTTAACAAGATGTGGCCAGGTCCCGGGAAGGGACTGCAGCCCGTTGGCACGGAATGATCCATTTCGCAGCCACCGTGATGAGCCTTGAATTATTTACATTTGTGCTTGAATCCACGGCCCAGATTTTGTGACGGGGACTGGACCCATCCAGGGAACGGTGAATCTTGCCTAATACCAGTCCAATTCCTTATAATCTGCGATCCCAAGTTAACCTCTGGGCTGAGATATGGTTTTGTTTAAATTTGTTTTGCTCTCTGGTTTTTAATATATATTTTTTTTATTAGCGTGGTGTTCCTGTTATTTTACGTTCATGGATATAGGGAGTTAATGTAAGTTAGGTTTATTTTTGAATAGAAAATATTTTTAAAAATAATTTTAAAATTATATTCGATTAAAAAATAAAACATGTCGGAGCTCTCACTATACTTTTTTTTTCTCTTCTGCTCTTTGTTTTTTAGAAAATATGAGTTGAAAACCCGCGCTCCATCGCAGGGATTAAATTTTTTTTATCTAGATTTAACAAATAATTTTATATTTATATTTTTATTTTTATTCTTTTATTTTTTTAGTTTGGTTTCGATCCCTTGATTTTTTTTCAGTCATTCTATGATAGTTTTAAATTTTTTATTTATATCAATACAGCTTTGCTCTTTGTTTAGATTTTTACTTAATTTTTATTATTATTTTTATTTGTATTAAATGCAACTCGCGTTAAAAAACATAGCAAGTTGAACTTTAGTGGTGTAAAATAAGAGTGAAAATTTTTCCTATGCATATGTAGTTAAATGTAAAATGTTTGAAACACTACCTCAGGTGACTCTTTCGTTTTGTCTTATTTGAGTCTACAGAAGTTATTTTACTGTGCACTAAAAAAATAAATTATCAGGACACCCCACTAACAATTCTTGGTTTTTATCTTATTTAAGGGTATTATAATTACTGTATTATGCACAGAAATGGAAAAAATTGAAAATACCTGTGATATTATGAAATTATTCTAAACACATTTTACATAATAAAATGAATATATAAAAAACTATTATATATCTTTAGAAGTTTTACAATGTCGCACGCGCCATCTAAAATGTGCATAAGCTCTGAAATTGACGTTGTGCCCGAAAACGCGCCTACAACACTGCTACATAAAATATAATTAAAAATTAATAAATTATCAATACACTCTTATAACCAACTTTTGAATTTTGTCTTGTAGGGTTATATAAGCTTAAGTTGGCTGAGAGGCCATGGTTATAAAAAAACAAATATAAGTGAAAGAAAAAAAAAATATAAGCGTGAAAGCATTGTAGCAATCCATGTTATTTTTTTTAAAAATTGGCTTATGAATTAGTCGTGGTGCATTTAAGCTGGTCTGGAGATTTCGGTTATAAAAAATATATAAGTAAACAAAACAAAAGTATAAGGAAAAAAAGTATCAACGGGAAAACATTTTAGAAAAAAAATCGGTTCATGGATTCTCATGGTACACATAAGTTGGTTCGAACACCTTGGTTATAAAAAAAAATGGATATGGGAATTAATTGTGGCGTGCTTAAGACACCCCGGTTAAAAAAAACAAAAACAAAAAAAAAATATATAAGTGGAAAAAGAAAAAAGAATATAAAAAAGTATAATGGCAAAAAAAATATTTTTGGGAAAAAAACATAATAAAAAAAATAAAAAAATAAACATAATAAGAAAAAATAATGAAAAAAAAAAGTAAAAAAAAGAAGAAGCAAAAAACAGGGAAAAAAGCACTATAGCGGGTAATCACTATTGCAATCAACAATACTATGTGTGAGGAGCTATAATGCTGTCTCCACACCATTTATAATTGATATTGCTTAAAAAAATAAATTTGGTTCAGGAATCAGTCATGGTGTGCTTAAGCTAATCCGGGGACATCAGAAAAAAAAAATGGTCCGGTGATAAGATAAAAAATGTATAAGTGAACAAAAAAAGTATAAGGAATTTTTTTTAGAAAAAATAATAAAATGACCGGGGGATTAGTTGTGGTGCACGAAAGGTGGCCTGGACACCACGGTCATCAAAAACTTTTTGGTCCTGAGATTAGTTATTATGCGTCCAAGACAACACGGAGATCCTGGTTATAAAAAAAATATATAGGTAAAAAAAAGAAGCATAAGCTGACTTAAACACTATGATTATATATATATAAAAAAGAATAAGTTAGAGAAAACAAAAAAAAATGATTATGCAAGCACTGTAGCAATCCATATTGTTTTAAGAACAAATTCTGTTCGGGGATTAGTTGTGGTATAAATAAGCTGGCCCGTAAACCCCGATTATAAAAAAAAATACAAGCAAACAAAACAAAAGCATGAGAAAAGCACTTTAGCAAAAAAAAAAAAAGGGTCCGAGGATTAGTCTTGGTACACATAAGCTGCTCTAGACACCTTGGTTATAACAAAAAAAATTGAATAAGAGGATTAATTGTGGCGTACTTAAGCTAGTCAGGATACTTGATCATAAAAAAACAAAAAAAAATAATAGAAAAGAAAAAAAGAAAAAAAATATAACCCGCAAAAAAATATATCATGAAAAAAATGAAAAAAAAATAACAAGGAAAAAAATATAATCAAGAAAAAACAATAAAAAACAATAAAAAATTGGATCAAATGATTAATTGTGGTGCATTTAATTTAGCCCGGACACCTCGATCATATATATATATGTGGAAAAAGAAAAACAATTAAAAGAATATAATTAGAAAAAAAAATCATGTAAAGAATTAAAAAAATATATATAATCAAGGAAAAAAACTATAAAAAAATTGATTATAAGGATTAATCATGGTGCGTTTACGCTAGTTAGACACTATGATTATACGAAATATATATATATATATATATATATATATATATATATATATATATATATATATATATATATATATAGGAAAAAAAAGATGGGAAAATATGAAAAAGAAAAAAGAAAAAAAATAACAAAAAAAAGCTAGAAAAAAAACAAATGAAAAAGCAATGAAAAAATAAAATAAAAAAAAAGAAAAATGTAATCGAAACAAAAAAAAGACTAGAAAATAAAAAAAAAAATATATATATACTCGGCCCATGAGAGGGGTGCGGTCAAAACCCACCGGGCCGGGTTTGGTTTAATAATTGGATGCATCTTCAATTCCGTTTTATATTATTACTAGCCAAATCCCCCCGCGCGTTGTCGCTGGTATTTTTGTGTATATAATTTAACATAATTAAATTAACAATGATAAATTTATATGATATAATAAAATAAAAGTTATAGATTGGGAGATAAAATGTATAAAATTTTAGGTAGAGTTTGTTACGCAAGCATAGATTATATCTTTTAGAATGTAGGTATTGCGTCATAAAAGATCACAAAAGAGCGCAAATTAACATTAAAAAAAAAAGAGCAAAATATTTTGATAAGAAAAAAAAATTAATCATTTAATACAAAGAGGAAATAAAAATAATAATAAAAAAAAAATAAAGGGGAAAAGGAAACAATATTAATTTAAAATATTATAACAACAGCAATATCGAAGTGTTAACATCTAAAATTATTGTTGTTGTGACTATCAAAACAATAAAAACTATAAAATTATACCGAGGGAAAAAAAATTAAAAAGCATGAACAAAATAGCAAGCAAGAAAAATGATTAAAATATTATTATTATTATTATTATTATTATTATTATTATTATTATTATCATTATCATCATCATCATCATGAAAGATTAAATAAATAAATGAAAGATTAAAAAAATTGAAAAAAAAAATATCAAACAAAAAAATACAATAAAAATCCAAAATTATCATTGTTGTCACTGTCAACATCATAAAAACTATCAAATTGTTCTAATGGAAAAAAAACCTTAAAAAACATTAACAAAAGAGTAAGCAAGAAAAAAAATTAAATTATTATTATTATTATTATTATTATTATTGTTATTATCATTATTATTATTATTTTCATTTATATGTTTTATTTTTGTCTTAATAATGAAAGGAAAAAAATGGAAGAAAAAAAAATCTTAAGAACCTCAAGAAAACATAAAAAAAAAAAAAAAAAACTATCGTTGCTATTACTGTGAAAGAAAAAAAAGTTATCAAATTATGCCAAGAAAAAAAACCCTCAAAAACATTGACAATAGAGTAAGCAAGGAAAAATATTAAATTATTATTATTATTATTATTATTACTATCATTATCATTATTATTATTATTTATTTTATTTTTTTGTTAATAATGAAAGGGAAAAAATGGAAGTGAAAAAAAATTCTAAAAACTTCAACAGAAGATCATACAAAAGAATAACAAAAAAATAAAAACTATCATTGCTATCACTGCTATAACAATAATTGTGTGTAATTTTTTTATTATAATATAAATTCAGCTAAAATAATAAATTTGTGCAGAATTCATGTAAAGTGCAAGTTTTCTACAAAATATATAAATTTAAAATCGATATAAATTTATCTATTTTGTAGTTTCAAATGAAATAACCAGCATAAATTTATCATCATCATTAAAAAAGTAAGAAAACTCGGATATCTGAATTATCAAGTTCACTGTATTAAGATTAGTTTATTTTATAATTCAATTTAAATTAAACAAAAATAAAATATAAATTGTGAAAATACCTACAATTATCAAATAAAAAAAATTGTTCATTTCCTATCAACAAAAAGACGAAAACGTAGATTGAAAATTAATCCTGACGTTATTGCCATTATCATTGCTATAAAAGCTAAAATTATTACTAACATTACAGCCAAAACAATTCAAATAATTAAATTGCCATGAAAAATACAAAATAAAAAAGCAAAAGATTTTTTTTAAAAACATAATAAAAAATAATAACTAAAATTATCAATATTATTGCATAAATAATAAAATAATAAAAATAATATAATCTAAAGAACAAATAAAGAAAAAGAAAAAAAAAATGAATAAGGGGAAAAATAGAGTAATATTACTTTTAAAATGATCACCGATATAAATTAAAAATTCAGGAAAATCTTAAAAAAAATCGAAAGATTTTATAAAAAATAATCACTAAAATTATCATTATTATTGCGTAAATAATAAAACTATGAAAATCATCTAATCCAAAGAACAAATAAAAATAAAAGAAAACATCTAGCCATGGCACCCACGCTCATCGTGGCGGAATCATATTTTTTTTAACGTAAAAAAATATTTATTATGTATGAATTTTTTTATCATAGGATAAATTTAGATAAAAGAATCAACTTGTATATAATTTTTATGAAGTGCAAGTTTTGTATAAAATATATAAATTTTAAATGAACATAAATTTATTTGTTTAGTAGGTTTCAATGAAATAACCAGTATAAAATAAGTTGTAATTTTCTATCAATAATAAGTTGCATTGTGGATTGCAATAGTCTTTTTTTCGTCTTATTTGAGGATATTATGATTATTGTACTATGCACATAAATGAAAAAAATTGAAAATATCTCTAATATCTTGATATTATTTAAAACACATTCTACATAATAAAATGAATATATAAAAAACTAATATACATTTTAGAAGTTCTACGCTTCACGCGCCATCCAAAATGTGGTTAAGAGAAAGCATTGTAGCAATCTATATTGTTTGTAAAAAAATTTAGCTCAAGAATTAGTCGTGGTATGCTTACGTTGATCGGAGACCCCGATCATAAAAAAAATGTATAAGTGAATAAAACAAAAGTATAAAACAAAGAAAAAAAATGTATCAGCAGGAAAGCACTTAAGAAAAAAATGTGGGTCCGCAATGTGCACAGTGTAATCATGAATCAACCCTTTGAAAATGATAAAATAATTATTAAATTATCTTGGAAAAAAAAAACTCAAAAACATTAACAAAAGAATAAGTAAGAGAAAAACTTAAATTATTATTATTATTATTATTATTCTTATTATTATGTTAATAAGGAAAGAAACAAAAATAAATGAAACACTAAAAATATCTTAGAAACTTTAAAAAAGATTAAAAAAACAATTATTGCTATTACTGTAAAAAAAAAATATCAAATTATCTGGAGGGGAAAAAAAACATTAAAGAAAGAGCAAGAACGAAAAACAATTTAATTATTATTATCATTACTATTATTGTTGTTATTATGTTAATAATGAAAGGGAAAAAAAAACGAAAGACTAAAAACATGCAAGAAATTTTAACAAAATATTAAAAAAACAAAAACAATTATTGTTGCTATCACCGGCAAAAAAAAAATATTATCAAATTATCGGGAGAAAGAAAAAAAACGAAGAAGAGTAAGAACAAAAAATAATAAAGTCATTGTTATTATTATTATTACTATTACTAATACTATTACTATTACTATTACTATTATTATTATTATTATTGTGTTAAATACACTTATATATATATGGGCAAAAGTAGGGATTATTCTAGAAAAAAAAAATAAAAAGTATAAGGATTTAAATGAAAATCAAATATAAAGGGCTTAAATTAAAAAATTAGAAGTCAAAGGGCTGAAATGAAAATTATATTTATTCTCAATTGAAATCAGAGGACAAAACTGAAAAAATCGGAACTTGTGTACCGAATTAATTGATTTATATACAGACAATCCTGAAATTGAAAGTAACAGGACCGAATTGAAACTTTGACATTCAATTAATTAAAATCGGAGGACCCAATCGAACAAAATCAAAAATTATAAAATAGAAATGAGGACCCAAAACGAAATTAAAGTTGAGGGACGTAAGTGAAATGTTAACAAATATGGGGGACTCTCCTGCACATTGACGTGCAGGAGAGAGAGAAACTTGGCCGGCGGCTTGAACTGGCCTCCGCCGCGTCCACGGACATTAGGTAGATACACGCACCACCGCGGGAGGAAGACCACTCGGCGGCGCACCGGAATAGCCTCCGGTAGACAATTTCCGGACGCCCTATGATGCCGCACGCGCCACCTGAACTGAGCGTGAGGCGGAAAACCGCTTGGCGCGTGCGGATCACGCCCTGACAGACGCCGATTAAAAAATTCGAGAAACAGGGACAATTACCATTCTAGCCTTGAAGTCAATTCAGTGTTTTTGTCTTATTAGGGGCTATAACCGTATTTAGCCATTTCCGAAAATTAAAAAAAAATAAAAAGTTGCGGCGGACCGGACCGGACCGGGCCGGTCCGGACGCGCGCAATTACGCCGGTGCCCCTCAGCCGGATGACTTATTTTGTCCTATTACCGGGGGTTAAAACGTTAATACACTGTGCACAGATGATTATTAAAAAAAAAAAAAGGAAAAACCGAAAAAAAAAAAGGAAAAACCGAAATTGGCCCCGTTTCACAGCCACCTTTGCCGCGCGCCCGAGGGCCATTTTCGCCCCTACACTGCTCGAATCCACAGTCAACTGAGTCTTGCGCTATAGTGAAAACTCAACGCCCTTTATATTTTTTGTAATATATAATTATAGCTCTCCACACGTTTTAGCTTTTTGTATAATTTTCTTCCTATATATATTATGCAGTGAGTATCACAAGAATATAATATATCTTGGAAATTACACAACCAAACATGAAGAACGAATTATTACACTCCATAAAACCCATTACATACAACCAGAGTGGCATCTAATGACCAACCAAGGGCTTGGCTTTAGTGGCCAAGCTAAAGGCTCTGCGTGAACCATGGATCTGCGGATCTAACACGGTCGTGCTACGAAATTAAAGGGAAAATGAGGGAGCTGTTTATTTCGAGAATGCATGCATCTCTTGAAAATCCGAAAAGACAACACGAAAATCATGAAATTATTGGGATGGGCCTAATGGACAGCATTTATGAAGGAGACAACCTGCTTCATCATGACCTCGGCCTTGTCGCAGCTGGGGTTGAGTAAATGAAAAACGTGATCTTCTCCTTCAGTCTCCACGATCTCCACCGCTCCACCCCACCCGCTCTGCTTCAACGCCTCGTAGTATTTGTATACCCTTTCTCTTAAGACATCTTTCCCCGCAACAAAAATCAGCACCCTGCTGCACTGCAAGCTTGCCAGCTCCGCACCACCTGCTCCAACAGGATTGATCCTGGGATCGTCATAGATATTAACACCAGGAAAGATGAACTCTAGCACCGGACTAGAAAACTCAGGCTCTTTGTCACCAAAAAATGGGTGCGCCAGAACCATACCAGAGATTTTAACTCCGGTTAGCCCATTAACCCCAGCTCTAACAGTCATGTTGTGAACAATATTAGCACCGGCACTATCACCAGCCAAAAACGTTCTCTTAAAATCTGCGTGCTTGTTAAGCCAGGACTCGACCCCGTTACCATTTACATGAGAAGCAACCCACTGGATTGCAGCCCATGAATCATCATATGCGACAGGGAGAGGGTGCTCTGGGGCTCTTCTGTATTGAACGGACACGGCAATAACATTAGCTTGGTGGACTAAGTTAGTGACGTAGCTATGGTATATGGAAGAGAAAGGAGACTCGACGCAAAAGGCACCACCATGGATGTATATCAGGAGAGGGAGTTTTTGGCTTGGATCTTTGATTCTGGGGATAAATAGACGGACAGATAGGCCGTTTTTTTGTGAGACCACAGTGTCTTTGGATTGGACTCCTGTATGAGGGTCATCCGATGGTGGTACAGTTTCTGCGTCAGCTGTGATCCTCTCTACCCTGCCATTCTTGTAAATGCGAAAGAAGGGGGGGAAATCGTGAAGTATTCCAGTGGAGTCTGATGAATCCATAGTTTCAGAGGAGAAAAAAGAGGAAAAAACCTTTAAAGCGAGTAGTGTGGTGTTCCTGAACGCCAATTTGAAGGGGGATTTATGGGCTGAACGCGAGTGCGATTCATGTTGTTTTGAAGCGGGTGGTCTTTTTATTTAGAAATATATTAATATAATATTTTTATTTTTATAGAAGAAAAAAAAGGATTAATTTAAAGTAAAAATAAAAATGAAACTTTTTGAAAAAGCAAACAGAAACTAATTCTTGACCGACACAAACGAAAAGAGAGAAAAGGTAATTTGCAAGAATTGTCTGTTTCTCTCCGTATCCAGATTGAAAATTCTTGTATTTGCGTAATTTTTGTCGTTCAATCTCATCAATTACCCCCCTCATCGAATACAAACAATTATTAACTAATATATAAAAAGACGTGTCCCTTTCTCGGAAGCATTTTTATTGTGGATATAAATATAAAATATTGTGAATTATAATAATAAAATTATTATTTTACAAGGATAAAAAACATTAACCCCCGAGTGAGGAGATATTTTCTACATTACAAGGGAACATGTATGGTATTTTGATTTGTATACTGTAAAACTATTATTTTATCATTAGATATTGATAAAAAGATGAAGAACAGTGGGGATGTTTTATATTTTTTCATAAATTCATGCATAGTAAAACTATTAAAATATCCCCTAAAAGATTAAAAAATGAGATATGGAGTCGGAGGCATTGTAGTATTTTCATCACCAGTTTTTTCTTGGTTATTGCTGAATTTAGGGGTGTATAGGTAATTTACAATTTTATTATTATTTCATTTAAAAATACTGTAGGCGAGTTGACGTCTTTTGACAATGAAAACTACTTGTCCGCCGTGTCACCTGGTACACCGCCGCGTCATCTACCTTCCGGTACGGTGCTTGTCGATGCTTGGTGGTCCTTGAATTGCCGTTGAATGATTTTTAGTTTTCCCTCTCTTGTATCTTGAATTACATATAAGCCCTTCATGTTTGTAATTTGTTTATTTTAGTACCTTCTCTTTTGGTTTTATTCTTGACCTTTTCAATTGAAATTTTGATTTTTATCAATTGTGTCCTTTTAAGAGAAATTGATTATATACATTGATTTTCATTTCAGTTCATATATTTTTTTTATTTTTGATTTCTTTAATTTTATTGGTATGCGGGTCTTAATTTATTTTAATTTTATCATCCAATTAAAATTGGTCATATATATTATTTTTCAAATGTGTATTCTTTTTTTTAAAAAAATATTATTATAAATAAAAAAAATGCATGTATTTAATCAAATACATCAAGAATTATTTATATTATCAGATACAAAAAAAAACATTAAAGCTTATATTCGACTTGTCTCCTTGTAGGCCTAATATTCTTTTAATGTAAATTTTTTTATATCCAGGTATTATTAATGTGTTTTTAGTTCTTATTAATGTATAATTTAAAAATACATCATCATAATATATATTTTTTTTAAAAAAATTGACATTATTATAATAAAATAATATAAAAATATCAATTTTTTAATTTAAAATATTTTTTTTTTTCGAATGCCATTTTAAAACCTAAGAAAATGTCAAACTCAGTAGTTATTAATCATCACAAAATCCAAACAACTTTGTCCTCCTCCACAGGGTTCTCTGGTGACTTCCACAAGATACAATGACATTCATTATCTTTTAGACAGCCAAAACTCCTTCCGCACAAAGACCACTCAAACTTGCAATGGCTACTGACAATTCAGAAATAACCCATGATTTTCCAGGCTTTTTCAAGGTATACGAAGATGGCCGCGTAGATAGGTACTGGAATACCGGCTTCGTTGAAGCAGGCGTTGATACAGAAACCGGGGTCCAATCCAAAGATGTTGTGATCTCACCGGAGATCAACGTAAAGGCTCGTATTTTCCTCCCAAAAATCAACGGCCCAGCTAAAAAGCTCCCTCTTCTTGTCCACTATCATGGCGGCGGCTTCTGCATTGGCTCACCATTTGGTCCTGCCTTCAAAACTTATCTCTCAGCTCTAGCCACGCAAGCCAATGTCATTGCCGTGTCTATTGACTACAGGTTGGCGCCTGAGCATAAATTGCCAACTGCGTATGATGATTCACTGGCCGGGCTTCAATGGATCGCTACGCACTCTGATGGGAAGGGGCCTGAACCGTGGATTAATGAACATGCAGATCTCGGGCGGGTTATCATAGCCGGTGAGAGTGCCGGAGCCACCTTAGCCCAGTATGTTGCAGTCCAGGCTGGCGCTGCCGGATTGTGTGGTGTGGCTATAAAAAGGCTACTGATAGTGCATCCATATTTCGGGGCCAGGGAACCCGATAAATTCTATCAATACATGTGTCCAGCAAGTTCCGGGACAGATGATGATCCGAAACTGAACCCGGCAGTGGATCCGGATTTGTTGAAATTAAAGTGTGATGCGGTGTTAGTTTGTGTGGCGGAGAAAGATAAACTTAAGGGCAGAGGGGTGAGTTATTACGAAGCAATGAAGAAATGCTGGTCTGGTGGCACTGTGGATTTTCATGAAACTAAAGGGGAGGACCATTGCTTTCATTTCTTCAACCCTAGGAGTGAGAATATCGGGCCCCTTCTGAAGAAAATGGTTGGTTTCATTCAGCTGGATTGATTTTTTTCTTTAATTCGGTGGGGACAAGTTGGTGACTTTTCTATCTTGGCGTCAGAAGAAACATTATGGTTGAATAAAGGCTCTTTGGATTCTTTTACATTTTCTCTTTTCTCTTTTTCATTTTTAAATAGTTGTGCTTTTAAAATAATAAATTGACGTGTCGTTGTATTCAGTGGATTCTCTCTGAGACGTTTTTGAGAATTTATTTGATTAAAATCTTTTTAAAATATGAATAATCAATTGTTTTTTTATTTTTCCCTCTATCTTTTTATTGGAACGTGTGCGTGTCGTTTTTCAATCTGTGAATCGCGGATATAAATATTTTTATACTGTATTATTTTATATAATATCTTTTACGATGATAGATTGCAATAAATACTCAATTTATCTTTTTCGTGCTTGCCCGATTTTCAGTATTTTGCATTTCATTCCAAAAATATTTTTGTAAAATTTTTAATTTTAATTCAAAATTTTAATATTTTACACCATTTTGATTTATTAATATCAAAAATATTTTTTTTTAAATAAAAATTATTATTTTAATATATATTTTTTAAAAAATACAATTACTCGATTTACACAGCAAGCTTGCTACCCCCCTTGACCGTTAAAAGTAACAATGGATTGCATTTTCTTTTTTAAAAAATTTATATAATTGAGATATTCGAGTTAGTTTATATATATTATAATTAATTTTTAAATTCAATAAATATTCTATAAATTCAATAAATATATAAAGTATTGTAAAATAACAATAGATAAGAATTAAATTCTGTAGTTGAATAAAAAGACAGGTCCTTTCAATTATTAGCCTAAAACTCCACTTGCAAGGTGTAATTAATAATGGATTTTTTTCCCCCTGTGGTGTGAGGTACTTATCCATTTTTGTCCGAGAAATTGATTTTCTATGGATAACAATTTCTCGTTTTCTCTTCCTGGCTGGCTAGCAACGAGTGGAAAATCTCTTTGTTTTCCTTGATTATTATTTCAGATAAATTAGTTGAAAACTAACACAATATAAATTAAATTATTTTTCGTTGAAAACTAACACAATAGAAATTAAATTATTTTTCAACTTCAATCAAGAGACTACAGATTTTAACTCTTAGTGACAAATCATTTCTATCTATTAATGCTCAATAGATCATTTTTATCTATTATGTTTTTAATTTAAAGATATTTTAAATTATATCTGGCCATGCAACTTTTGCTGACAAATTAAATTTATATTTTAAATTTCAACAAAAAAAAAAACATAATTTGATTAGAAATAGTGTTCTTACTCAAATTCGTTATAAGATTTTGATGTTATCACTTCATGCAACTTAAAATACACAACTAGAGATTTAAGAGGACAAGAGACAATTATGAGCCTGTGATCGAGAGAAAGAGAAGGAAATGTATTATTAATATAAAGAGCTTGGGTATTTACACTGAGTTGTACGAGTTTGAGTTGAGTTGATCGGTTTTTAAAAAATCTCAATCAACACCTAACTCATGACATTTATTTATTTATTTATTTATTTATATTTAATATCCACGTCATTCGACAAGTCAGATAATCTGAATATAACAGGTAAATTTAATTTTCTAAACACATATTTTGAGATAAATCTCACTGGACTGGGAGTTTGTAACCCGTAATTGGACTGGCAGGTTGATTATTTTTTACCCACGCCTTGCACCGGGTGTTCAGGAACACCGGTTAGTGTGGTGTATGTTGTTTTTTATTTTTTTTTCATGAATATAAAAAATATTTTTTAATATAATTTATTTTTTATATTAGTACGTAAAAATATTTTTTAAAATATTATTTTAAAAATATAGTAACAAACAGTAACTAAGTCAGTTAAACCGCTTGAGGAGTTTGATCTCTTTAGAGGTGTGTGCTATATGCAACACGATGTGTTGATGAATATAATAAATGTAAGTGCAGCGAGATAGTGTAATCTGACGCGTGTACTGTATTTATCAAGATGGTCAAAATCCTTTTATTTTTTCTAAATGTTTTATTTTTAAAATATTTTAACATGTCATTTTAAAATTATATTGTTCATACATAATTAATTAATTATATATAAAAAAATTATAAGAAAAAAATTAAATATAATTTTTATTTTTATAAATCAAAATTGACAATGATTTTATTTTTTTATAGTGTATATTTTTTTTTAATTTTTATTATTTTAATTTTGGTTCACACACGCGCGATTCATTTGCATTGATGGATGGATGATACGGTTTGTCACTTTGTTAAATACTTTGTCATCCAAGACAATCCCACATCAAATAGATAAGAAACGAGACAAAGTGGTGTATATATAAATATAAAGTAAGAAACAACATTGTAAATTACTTGCCTAAACCAGGTCAGTGGAGTCAAAATGTTAATATGTAATTACCTAATTATACATGTAAAAAATAAAAATATTAATTTAATAAACACAATTTAAATTCAAGATAATTTAATATATACATATATATTGATATGGTAGTTTATATATATAATAAAATATTGCACTGTTTATATGTGTGTGTGTGTGTATAATTAAATATATTAATTAAAAAAATAGTTCAAATCTAAAATTAAAATGATTTAGAAATATGCAATTTAATCCAAAAAAGACACAATAAATTGATAAAATGATATTTTTGAACAAATTCATGAACGTGTATAATATTACGAAGATATCATCATCAATCTTGCAAGGTTATTACATTTTCTAATTGTTTTGAAATTTTAACATAATATATATAAATATGCCAAAAGACTACTCATAAAATTCCATCTCAATCTAACGATTGGATTAAAAGATATGATTGATATTATAAAATTATTTAAAAAAATACTATTTGACCGGAAACGGAATGACCAAAATATTTATGAAACGGATTAAAATTTAAATTAAAATAAAAATAATATTATTTTATTTTTTAACTAATATAAAATATTTCAGATATTTCGATCGAAACAAAATAATATTGATAACTATTGTATTTTGTCTTCCCTCCCAGAAGGTTCATCGGTGGTTTTATGCTCTTGACCCGCGTCAATTTAAATGGACAAAGGGGTGTAGATGAAAAAAAAAAAAAAAACTATTCGACCCAGTTTAGAGGCAATTATTTGAATAATAGATCTTAATCGTTGGTGATATAGCGTTGAGATAAATAATAATAATAATAATAATAATAATAATAATAAAGATAGTTGAAATAAAATATTTGCATGTATAACTGTTTTTTAATTATTATAACAAAGATGGCTTCTCTTCTCTTTGTACACGTTTATTAGAGCTAACAACTACGTTTAATGTTTTTGTATCTGTCAATTTATTTTATTAAATATAAATATAATTATTTATTTTATTTTTAAATAGAAAAAATCACACAACATAAAAAATCTGCAACGCCTTTCCTGGTTGATAAAAGCGCAAGAAGCGAGGACTCCGTCAGCCATACAATTCCCCACCAATCATGTGCGCCTCCTTGTCACTTTGCCCTTCTTTAACTTGTGGTTCTCAGCTGTCTACTTTTCACCGTACTCCCCTCTCGTCTAGATCTGTAAGAAGCAAGAGCTACCCTTTGTCTACTCGTTCCCGTGTTTCCATGGATTCAACCGTACCTGAAGTAGCCTACGATTACTCTCCCTTCCTTCGCATTTACAAAGATGGCCACATAGAGAGACTCAGGGGCACCGACACCGTCCCTTGTGGATTAGACCCAGAAACAAACGTCCTGTCTAAAGACGCTGTGTATTCACCAGAGTTAAATCTCTCCTCTAGACTTTACCGGCCACACAGCACCAGCCCTGATAAGAAACTCCCAGTCCTGGTTTACTATCATGGAGGTGGCTTTTGCATTGAAACCCCCTTCAATTCTCGTTACCATGGTCACCTGAACCGTTTAGTGGCGGTGGCCAACGTTATAGCAATCTCTGTGGATTACAGATTGGCCCCAGAGCACCCTCTTCCGATTGCATATGAAGACTCATGGAAAGCGCTTGAATGGCTCGCCTCTCATGTTAATGGAGATGGCCCAGAGGAGTGGCTAAACTCTCATGCTGATTTCGGTCAGGTTTTTCTTGCTGGGGACAGTGCTGGTGCTAACCTAGCACACCAGCTTGCATTGAGGTATGGTCAAGAGAAATTGTCTGGTGTTAACCTCGCAGGTGTTATTTTAGTGCACCCATATTTCTGGGGCAAAGAACCTATCGGTGCCGAGGTTGAGTATCTGGAAGTAAAATCAAGTGTGGATCCTATATGGCATTTTGTGTGTCCTGCATCGAGCGGGCTGGATGATCCCTTGATTAACCCACTTGTAGATCCGAAGCTGGATAGCCTGGGATGCAGCAAGGTGCTTGTTATTATTGGCGGGAAGGACTTCTTGAGGGAAAGGGGATGGCATTATTATGAGAAGCTAAGCAAGGGTGGGTGGGGCGGTGTGGCGGAGATAATGGAGGGCAGAGATGATGAACACGTGTTTCATTTGAGTGATCCCACTTGCGAGAATGCTGTGGCTTTGCTTAAAAGAATCGCTGCTTTCATCAGCGAAGACAAGGCCTGATTTTTTATCATGCTGCTTAATTTCTGCCTCAGGGTTTTCCCTGGAATAATATGATCAGTTCATTGTATTGCTGTTCTATGTATGCTACGTGTGTGTCTGTCTTCATAATGTTGCACTTGAATTCAAGTGCATATAAATCAGCTCTTTCAGAGACATGTAACACATCCAGGAAAAGAAGAAGAAGAAGAATAAGATGATTTTAGAACGATCATGTAAGAAATCTGAGAATTGCCAAAATTTTAGTTGTTGACGATATAAAAAAAGGGAATTTAAATTGGAAATGAGGGCATAGTGATAAAAAAAGAAGAAGAGGTAATTATATATATAAATCACACGGGAAACCTTGTATTTCTATTGAAAACCTAAAATTAAGGTATGGAATTGATCTAAAACCATCCATTTTTTTAATTTAATATAAAAAAATAAAAATATTTTTAAAACCGAGCGTTCATCCAGCTTTTCGCTGGGCTGATTTTCGCAACTTCAAGAAAACTCCTCTATTAATGCTGATGTATTTTCAGTTTATAAATAACGTTTTAATTATGGAATCAAAACTTAATGTATTTTTTTTCCAGCATCACATGTATGATCGATATAACTTAGTTTGAGTCATCCGATTAGATTCATTAACCTGACTACGCTTACTAATATTATTTTTCTAATTTAATAAAAATATATATTATTGAGCGGGAGATATAGGCTTGTGTAGCCCAACACGCTCGGTCCTCTAAAAAGAGATGAGGTACGTTGATTTTCCATGACAGGTCCGCGTACATAATCATAATTAGACAGCTCAAGCATGACTGGGCTTAGAAGCCCAATTTTACACTATTTATTTATTTAATGAAATGACATGTGGCCTCTGGTGGCAAGCAATTCGTTGCTTACTCTAACATTTTCAAGTCACTTTTCGTGGCTGGAAAGTCAAAGTCAAAGTTTTTTTAACTTTAAAAACACAATTTTTTAAGTTATTTTTACATCAAAACCCTTTAAAAATATCATAAGACCTCAACAATTCATTTATTAATCCAAAAACACCTCAAAATCACACAATAAGATGAACATAAATTGAATTACAGAAATATAAATCACCCAAATCCGATTTGGACTAGTATTATAATTATAGTAACAAACCAATAACCGCGTAAAAAAACTAAACAGCACTTCGCTCTCGCTTGCTGTCTTCTTCCTCCCACTTTAAAGAGTACTCCAGAGATCTCTCCTCTTTCAGTCTAAAGAAGGACGCCGGCCAGACACCCTCATTAACCCTCCATTATGTGTGTTGTTGGAAAACAAAGAAGGAAAAAAGAGAGCAACGAATCTGCTGGAGAGGCAAAGAGCACTTGTTTTTTTGTTTGTTTGATGAATGGTGAGTTCACATGAAAATTCTATGGAGTCAGTGTAATAATTAGTCATGTCTTATCAGTTATTTTTGTGATATATTTCACTATATAAATCACTTTCATCTCAATATATCACTCTCTTATAATGACCATAGCTCGACAATTAAATTAGAAAATCGAACATATATACGTACCGGGTTCTAGCCATGGCAAAGCTTAACATCGATCTTTGATGCCGTTTTGCTCGTAATCGTAACACCAATGGTGCTAGCTGAAGGGGTAGGGGTGGAGCTAAGTCCTTCAACCGACCCATCTACTATTCCACCCGAGGGTGAACCGGGGCCTGACAACTACTTCGAGCAATGTGCAGCCGTAAAAGGAGCGAAATGTGGGGAGGAGATTCTATATGGGAAAGCCCGTTACTCTTGAATGCTGTAAAAAACTTTTGCTAATGGGGAAGGCGTATGATGATGCATTGGTGAGGGTTGTTCTCGAATTTCCTGAGTATAAGGAGCATGAAGAAGAAGCTCGTGCAAGCTGCCTCATCTTCCCCTTCAATCTAACATAACACACATACATATATGCTTGAAAGGTTATCTGGTATGAGCATGTAAAGGAAATTGAACATATCACTGCCCAGTTAGAACGTATTTCTTTCTCTCTCTTTTTGCAAAACAGATAATGTTAATTTCTGGCTTGTTTGTATTGGCTATTGCGTTACTCGGAAAGGTGATCAGCAAATGACAGAAGAAAAAAAAGTAGATAAGATTGGAACTTCTGATAGAAAAGAAAGCATTTTTGGAATAATAAGTCACTGGAATGAGAATGGTTAACCCTGATCATGCATTTAAACTTCAATTTAATATACCATTGTTTTGGTAGTGTGACAGTAATCAGTGAAAGACAGTCATGTGTCTTTTAATTCCAAATTTGTATCGCATGATAGTTGTTTATGCATTTTTGATAATCAAACGGAGTATTGCTATATGAAATCCAGTCCTAAATCTACCATCAACAAAATTTGTCTCATCCTCGCAGTACTGGACAAATAGAGGTTCGGTGAGGTCTCCTATCCTCGCACATTTTATACTTACGTTTCTCTTTTAAACATCAAACTTCTATTTAATATAATTTTAGATAAAAGGTTTGCTTATGTTTTTGTAGTATCCTTTTCTTTTAAACAGCCAAAACTACTTCCGCGCAAGGACCACTCAAACTCGCAATGGCTACTGACAATTCAGAAATAACCCATGATTTTCCAGGCCTTTTCAAGGTATACAAAGATGGCCGCGTAGATAGGTACTGGCATACTGGCTTTGTTGAAGCAGGCATTGATACAGAAACCGGGCTCCAAACCAAAGATGTTGTGATCTCACCAGAGGCCACCGTAAAGGCTCGTATTTTCCTCCCGAAAATCCATGCCCCAGCTAAAAAGCTCCCTCTTCTTGTCCACTATCATGGTGGTGGCTTTTGCTTAGGCTCACCATATGGTCGTACCTTCACAACTCTTCTCTCAGCTCTAACAACGCAAGCCAATGTCATTGCTGTGTCTATTGACTACAGGTTTGGCGCCTGAACATAAATTGCCAGCTGCATATGACGATTCACTGGCCGGGCTTCAATGGATCGCTACGCACTCTGATGGGAAAGGGCCTGAACCGTGGATTAATGAACATGCAGATCTCGGGCGGGTTATCCTGGCCGGTGAGAGTGCCGGGGCCACCTTAGCCCAGTACGTGGCAGTCCAGGCTGGCGCTGCCGGATTGTGTGGTGTGGCTATAAAAAAGATACTGATAGTGCATCCATTTCTCGGGGGCAGGGAACCAGATAAATTCTATCAATACATGTGTCCAACAAGTTCCGGGACAGATGATGATCCGAAACTGAACCCGGAAGTGGTTCCGGATTTGTTGAAATTAAAATGTGATGCGGTGTTAGTTTGTGTGGCAGAGAAAGATAAGTTTAAAGGCAGCGGGGTGGCTTATGGTGAAGCAATGAAGAAATGCGGGTGGGGTGGCACTGTGGATTGTCATGAAACTAAAGGGGAGGACCGTTGCTTTCATTTCTTCAACCCTAGGAGTGAGAATATCGGGCCCCTTATGAAGAAAATGGTTGATTTCATTCGACTGGATTGATTTTTTTATATCAATTCGGAAGGGACAAGGCGGTGACTTTTCTATCGTGGCGTGATAAGAAACATTATGGTTGAATAAAGGGTGTTTGGGTTCTTTGACATTTTCTCCTTTGTCTTCTTCATTTTTAAATAATTGTACTTTTATAATAATAAATTGATGTGTCGGAATTGCCAAACATTATGTGCATTCTCTAACCCTTTTTCTTCTTCCTAGCATATTAAAAAATATATATGATGAAATAGTACAGTGAAAATAATATTTAGAAAAACAATATATATACTATTCATCAACTCTGAGTGTCAAATGTCATTTTTTGTAAAAAATAATTTGATTTATGTTGTTTTTAAAAGAATTGTTTATTTAAAAATATATTAAGATAATAATTTTTATTAAATATTTTTTTATATCAACACATGAAAATAATCTAAAATATTAATTCTTTTTAATTTAAAAAAATAAATAAAATTTTAAAAATATTTTAAAAATACAATATAAAACAAAACAGGAAGTAAAATTCTCATGAGTGCCAATATTTCATGACAGTTTATATAGATCATTCCGTTTATTGTTTGTGATCTTAGAGGTTTTCTTTTGGGTTTATCTTATTAAAATACTTTTCATAATATTAATGATGTCATTATAGGGCGTCCTGAGTGTTTTGTTTATCTCTTTGAGATTTTTTAGTGAATTTATTTGATTAAAATAATTTTAAAAATATAAATGGTGTCGCCATTAAAATTTCAATTGTTTTTTATTTTTCTCTCCATTTTTTTATTGGAACATGTGCGCGTCGTTTTTCAATCTGTGAATCTCGGATATAAATATTTTTATACTGTATTATTTTATCTAATATCTTTTTTTACCGTGATAAATTGCAAAAATACTCTATTTATCTTTCTCGAGTTTGCCCGACTTGCTCGTTTTATACAGCAAGCTTGATATCCTCTTGACCGTTGAAAGGAACCTCGGAGTGCATTTTCCTTAAACTTTTTCTTGAACGTGTAATTAATAAAGGATTAATATATTTTTATCCGATAAATTGATTTTCTAACAATAACAATTTCTCGTTTTCTCTGCCTGGTTGGTTACCAAAGAGAGGAAAATCTCGTCTTCCTTGAATAAATCACGAACACTGTCGTTGATGTCATGACTCCGAGACCTTGCTTTCTTTAGCAAATCAAGTCAAAATTTATTGTTGAATTTTATTCATATAGTCTGTTTGATATTGTAATTGCTGTTGTGATTGATGTTAAAAAAAAAATAGTTTTATAAAAAAAAATTATTGCAGTTTAAAATAAGCAGTGAAGTGTTTGGTTAAAAAACTGTGGTTGAGTACGAGGTTGAAAAAAAATAATTTTATATGTTTGATTACCAAGTTTTGCATATAGTTTTTTACTTGTAAAATGACTATAAAAAGCATGCATGTGTACACACACATTTAGAACTCTCTTTCTCTGTAATTAATACTCTATTTTTTGATATGAAGATAGAATGAGATAACGACCATTTCTTCTCCACTTTTCTGCATGATTTTCCTTTTGATTACTTCACTTTTGTAATCAAGTTACAGACATCCTCTGTAATTATTAAGGCTTTTCTTCTTCTTTTCAGATGGCTTCCTTTTGTTTTGCAGGTGTCCCCTTGAATAAAAACTTCAATTTCTTTATAATCATAAGCCACTTCAACCTTAAAAACACATTTTCAGTAGACGTTTTTCTACGGCCTCGTGTGAATTTGGTTTGCACTGCTTGCATGATGGTATGTGAGCTAAAGATAAGATTGATAGAAATGGTGAAGAGCATTTCATCCGTAGATCTCCATACGATCTTCATTCTCCTCTCATAATTAATCCACCTTTATCACCAGTAAACTACAGATTAAGCAGCAGTGCTGCTGTTTTAAAACAATAATATAAATCTTGTAAGCGATCAGGTATTTTGGCTTTGTAATTTTGGGAGCAAATGAGTCTTGGCTAGACAATAACACTTTAAGGTGAGGAGAAGTGAGGGAAAGCCAAGGAGCAGAGGGGATCCGGGACATAAAGGGAGCAGATGAGTTTGCAAAGGAGAGCAACAAATGGGTTTGCTAGCTAAGCTTTTGTCGATAGAAAAAAAAGCAAGTTGAAGCTGCTTCACATGAATAGCTTATAGGAACGTGTTAATGGTGGGCCATAGTGTCTGTGCAGCGGGTTTGGTGTCCGTTCCGTGTGTTACCAAATAGTAATACACTATCTTTTTTTAAAACGTGGTTAATCGTGCGTGCACTTGGGTGTTGCTGACCGCCTTCATGATTAATAATGCTATTCTTTTCCATAAAGATAGAGATAAATATAAATCGATTTTTGTATTTTAAGGAAACCAATACATTATTTTTTATGCTTATCATATAATTAATTCTTGCAGTTTTTAATTTACTTGCTATTTAGTGTTCACAATGGGGTCGGGTGGGGGTGGGGCCATGGCCAGGAGGGGAGAAAGATGGGGCAGGGTTTTTTTTAATTTTGAAAATGAGATTGAGATGAAGGGGACATACGGGCGGGGTGGGTTTATATTATAGTAATTATTATATTATAATAATAATTATTATTAATTATAATAATATTAGTTAGCATAAAAAAATATGAGTATTAATTTGATTGAATTATATATTTTAATTAATTATGTTTGAACTTATTGGTTATTTGTTAATGTGTTCATTTTGTTTTTTTTTAAGTTTTTCTAACACTCAAAGATAGTAAGTAACACTAATTAACTTTAAATATAACAACCATAAAAACACACATAAATTACTTGAAAAATATATAAATATTTTAAATTTCAAATTTCAAATATTGCAGGTCTTTTACTTATATTTAAATTTATTTTTTTAATTTAAATATAATTAAAAATAATAATTTTATTGTTGGAGAGTTTTTTAAAAGCAATTATTTAATCATATAATTTACTCCTATTAATTATATAATTAATACATAATTAAACTATATAAAAAAGAATTGAACTTTATTTTAAATAATATAAAAAAATAACTTTTATCATTACATCAATAAAAAAAACTATATATATACTATTCAAAAAACTATTTTACAAATTTAAATCTCCTATATAATTCTTGCTATTAAAGTTGCCCTTGGCAAAGCAAATTATTTTGGCAGATGGGTTGGTAATCAGTGACTCTTGATTGGCCCAATTCTCCTTTTAATTAAAGATCAGGCACCCTCTTTCTAGGTTATGCACCTCAGTTCAGATCCCAGCCAACCTTTCTTGAACAAATCCATTTTCTATCTCTCTCTCTCTCATCAATGGCATCATCACCAAATAATGAAATTGCCCTCAAATTGAGGTTCTTTCAGGTCTACAAAGACGCCCGTGTTGAATTATTCAAGCCACAGTGCAAAAAGAAGATCCCACCATCTGATGATGCAGTCACCGGAGTCCAATCGAAAGATGTTACTGTCTCGTCTGAACCTCAAGTCTCTGCCCGTATTTTCTTGCCAAAACTCAAAAATCCTGACCCAAAACTCCCTCTCTTACTCTACATCCTCTCTTACTAAAATGGTGAGTTTGATTTTTAATTTAATTTTTCAAGTACTTGTAATATTAGTTGCTCATAAACTGTTTTTAATTTATTTAATTTTTCATTAAAATCAGTATTTTAAGATTGTACTTCAAGATTGTTATTTATTTAATTTTAAAAAGATTAGTTCTTCAATAATTGTATTTAATTTTTCAGAAATTTATGATACTGGTTTTTCAGAAATTATTTTTAATTAATTTAATTTGAGGAATTATAAATCTTTTTCTAAGTATAAAAGTGAAAGGAAATCTGGTAAAAATAAATAAATAAATTTTATTTAAAAAAATAGTTTTATCATTACCATATGAAAATAATAGAAACACTAGAAAAAATAATTTAAAATAAAAACAATAATTTTTTTTAAAAAAAATAGATAGAGTAAATACAACTAATTAAGTTTGCCTACCAGATACATGTTTTAATATTATAAACCTACGGGTAAAGCTCATTCGTCCTACTGTTTTTTATTCAATTTACTACATAATAAAAATTCATATTTATAAAAGTTTCAAAGAAAATATTTCTTTTCATATAAATATTTTTATTTATTTATAAATTATACCAACATTTCAAAACTCAATAAACTTCTTCTTATTTGTACGGCTGTAATACAGAGCTACTCGGTTAATAAAAAATTAGCATTAATATTTATTAGAGTAATTTAATACCTCATTGTTTCAACAAACATGTCCCCCTTTTTTTGGGGTTATTGACCATATAAAATCAACGTCAACAATAATATTTAAGGATTTAAATTTAGTAATGACACGTCACATGTGTTTACATTAGATAACGATCATATTTTGGCCTCGGCATCGCCCACCAATACCACAAAATAATATTGTCCATGAATAGTCAAATAATTTATTGTTCTTTTATTAATAATCGTGCGTGCACCTGGCTGTTGCTGACCACCTTCGTGTTCAAGAGGGTGATTGGGAGTGGATTTTGATATTATTTTTAAAAATAAATTAAAATTATTTATTATTATAATTTTATATTTTAAGATTATTTTGATGTGATAAAAATAATTTTAAAAAATAAAAAATATTATTTCAATATATTTTTAAATGAAAAATACTTTTTAAAAATAGCAAAAACCATATTATCATATAAACACTAATAATATTATTCTTTTATATAAAGATAGAGATAAATATAACTCGATTTTTGTATTTTAAGTAAACCAATAAATTATGTTTTTATGCTTATTATATAATTAATTCTTGTAGTTTTCAATTTACTTCCGATTTAGTGCTCACAGTGCTTTTCAAAAATAGTTTTTACTTAAAAAACACACTTTTAAAATGCATTTGGAAATAAAAATCACTACACAAGAATAAAACATTAAATACAAGTAGATAAGATGCAAAACTTTAATAGAAAAGAAAGCATTTTTGGAATAAAAAGTCACTGGAATGAGAATGGTTAGCCCTAATCACATGATTATTGATTTTCATACGTTATTTTAGCAACTCAAAGGATTATTAAATGGTTTCTGATCATGCAATTATTTCTCTGATTGGTTTTATTTTTCAGGGAATCAAAGAACGACAGATGCTTGTAAGGAAAGCAAATTATTTTGGCTGATTGGTTGGTGCTCAATGACATTCTTGATTGGCCCAACTCTCCTTTTAGTTAAGGATCAGACACCCTCTTTCTAGTTTATGGCTTTATGCACATCAGTTCAGATCCCAGCTAACCTTTCTTAAACAAATTCATTTTCTTTCTCCCTTTTATCAATGGCATCATCACCAAATAATGAAATTGCCCTCAAATTCAGGTTCTTTCAGGTCTATAAAGACGCCCGTGTTGAACTATTCAAGCCACCCTGCAAACAGATCCCACCGTCCGATGATCCAGTCACCGGTGTCCAGTCCAAAGATGTTATTATCTCGTCTGAACCTCAAGTCTCTGCCCGTATTTTCTTGCCAAAACTCGAAAACCCTGACCGAAAAATCCCTCTCTTACTCTACATCCACGGAGGTGGATTCTCGATGCAATCTGCCTTTTCTCCGGTCTACCACAAGTTTTGCAACCATGTTGCAAGCGAGGCTGACTGTATAGTTGTCTCTGTGGAGTACGGTCTCTTTCCTGCCCGGCCCATACCTGCATGCTATGAGGATTCGTGGGCTGTGCTCCAGTGGGTGGCATCACATGTTAATGGGAATGGACATGACCCGTGGCTGAATGATCATGCTGATTTTGGGAAAGTTTTTATCGGGGGGGATAGTGCTGGAGGCAACATATCACATACTCTGGCTTTTCGGGTCGGGTCAATTGGGTTGCCTCGAGGGGTGAAGGTTGTTGGGGTGGTTATGGTGCATCCTTTTTTCGGGGGCACCAAGGACGATGAAATGTGGCTGTACATGTGTCCAACGAATAGTGGGCTGAATGATCCTAGGATGAATCCGGGTACAGAGGATCTCGCGAGGCTCGGGTGCGAGAGGATGTTGATTTTTGTAGCCGAGAAAGACTATTTGACCGTTGCATCCAAGAATTATTACGAAAAGTTGAAAAGGAGTGGATGGAAAGGAACTGTCGAGCTTGTTGAGAATGACAGGGAAGACCACTGCTTCCACTTGTTTGATCTCGATGCTGAGAAGGCTCTGGAAATGAGGCATAAGTTTGTTTCGTTTCTCAGACAAGACTAGTTCAGTCTTCTCTGAAACTCTGATGATGTCTGTTATATTGTTTCTCTTATCTTTGTAACGCAGTTTAATGTAATTTTTAATTTTCTTAAGTTTTTAAAAATAAAAATACATTTTTTATTACAAATACAGGGAATGAAAGTCCTAGTTTACGAAGGTTCTAGATGACCCATGCCACCAGATAAACACCCGGGACAACGATTGAGTCCATGCTAAAAACCGAAACACTGGAGCACAGCCCCAGAAATAGATCCTCCACGGATAGAGTTGAAGCTTTCGGTCAAGAGTTATTCATGTATCTTGCAATAAGCGACGGATTGTCTCTCATGGCATGTGATTTGCTGCTTGCTGGGACGTTTTTAGGGTGAATCAGGATTCAGATTACATGAGAGAATTCGGTTGCTTGTGTAGTTGAAGGCGTTTAAATTTCAAAATATTTATTTGTCACTCATCTCGTTTTTACTTTTAAAAAAACTATTACAAACTTTTATATAAAAACTAAAAATCTTTTATAATATATAATAGAGAGTAGAATAAAATAGAGAAGCTAGAATAAAAAGAATTTAAAATATATGTTATTTAAATAGAACATAAACAGAATTAGAAAAATAATAATAACTAATAAAAATATTTATTTTTCATGAAAAAAAAAGCTTAATTTGTTTCAGAATAATAAATGATATCTAAAAAAACATTTTGTTTGGATATAGAAATATATTGCAAACTATTGGAATGTTTAGTTGATGATTTTCTTTCTACACGACCACAATGTCAATATCTTTATTTTTATATTAAAGGTGCAGAAAATGTTTTATTTACATTTTTTTATTCAAGGACATTTTACATTCATATAATTTTTGAATTTTAGATATGTTTCTAATTTTGAGATTATGTTTGTTTGATTTGTGTTTGCATTATATAATTTAAAATTAATTTATCTTGAATTTGAATTATATTTATTAAATTAATATTTTCATATATTAATATATTATATTATATTTTTTTTCTTTTTATATCTTGGGTTTTTATTATATAAGTTAAAGTTAATTTATTTTAAATTTGAATTATATTTAATGAATTAGTAGTGCCAAAACATTATAAAATCAAAATAATTTATTCTAATTAAAATAATAAAATACCAACCGAAACAAACCTACATCCTTCTCCAACTCAACAAACCTAGATTTGTCTCATCCTCCCCCGTACACTACTGGACAAATGGAGGTTCGGTGAGATCTCCTATCCTCCCACGTACACTACTGGACAAATGGAGGTTCGGTGAGATCTCCTATCCTCCCATTTTTTATACGGTTCTATGTAATATAATCTTAAATAAATATATTTTAAAAAACACCCACACCACAGTATCTCAAGTGAGAAAAAATAAAGGATTTTATTTTCTTTTCATATGATACTTTGGTCTGTCGTGTTCTCTATATATAGATGTCCTAAGCCAACCCATCGTTATTGCTACTTCAACCTTTCTCTTCTCCTCCAATGGGCAGCATTGAAGAAGCTAGCAATGAAGTAGACCGTAAATTCCGATTCCTTACAGCATACAAAGATGGGCGGGTCGAAATACACTACTCGACCCAAAAAATTCCTCCATCTAACGACCCAAATACCGGGGTCCAATCCAAAGACGTTACCATTTCAACAGAACCACCCGTATCCGCCCGAATTTACTTACCTAAAATCCTTGACCCGACCCAAAAAGTCCCAGTCCTCTACTACCTTCATGGCGGCGGCTTTTGCTTTGAGTCTGCCTTTTCACCACTTTTTCACAGCCATTTAATGGCATTGGTTGCTGAATCCAATGTTGTTGCCGTGTCACTTGAGTACGGGCTATGGCCGGAACGGCCCTTACCCGGAAGTTATTTGGATGCCTGGGCTGGGCTCCAATGGATAGCATCACATGTAAAGGGAAATGGGCCTGAGCCATGGTTGAATGACCATGCGGACTTTAGTAGGTTTTTTATGGGCGGGGATAGTGGCGGGGCTAACATGTCCAATTTCTTGGCAGTTCACATCGGGTCATACGGGTTACCTGGGGTGAGGTTTATTGGAATGATTATGGTGCACCCGTTTTTTGGAGGCATGGAGGACGATGAAATGTGGATGTTTATGTACCCAACAAACTGTGGGAAGCAAGACCCGAAGCTAAAGCCACCACCAGAAGATTTGGCTAAGCTACCGTGTGAGAAGGTGCTGTTCTTCTTTGCTGAGAAGGATCATCTGAGAGAAGTAGGTGGGATCTTTTACGAGGACTTGAAAAAAAGTGGGTATAAAGGAGCCGTGGAGGTCGTGGAACATGGCGGTGTGGCGCATGAGTTCCATCTTTTTGACCCTGCTCATGACAAGTCCATAAGTTTGGTCAAAAAGTTTGCTTCCTTTCTCAATGAAGTGTAGCGCCCCTCTCCAAATATCCTCTCGTTTCCAGGAGCTGTCGCCTGAGGTCGACATGGGTCTCTGAACTGCTGCATGGTGTTCAATTATAGCGAACACAACAAGTTCGTTCTAAAATTAATGTCATATCTTTGTTTGTGTGCGAAGGTAAAGCGATGCTTGATTTCGATAACCACAAAATGAAAACACCATTCGGGACCCAGTTCATATAAAAACAATTCATCATTTCTACGATTTATTTATATATATTTCAAGGCTGCTTTTTCTCCTGTTTTATAACACAGCTACCTCGCTTCATTGGTTATAATGGTACAAAGGCCAGAAGCTAATTCCATAGCTTGTCCGAGACTTGCAAATCACTCTATTTTTGGTCCACGGAGACCCTGAGGTGACTTATGAAGCAGTGCGGGGGTTCGTCGATTTCTTGTGATCACCGGCTTCTAAGACTTTAATTTAAAAATCACACTTGACGTGTTATAAAAATAAAAAACAATTTATCATCGGCCTCATATTTTTTAATCAATTATTTAAAAATATTATAAAACCCGTTTTAGAAAACTGTAAAATTCATTGCAAGAATCATCGTAGATAATATAATAATATGCGGTCTATATTTATTGACACTTTTCATCTTCTTCTTATTTATTTAATTATTTATTTGTTTGTTTGAGTCTTATATAAATATTTTTTTACATAGGTGGTAAGATAGAAGAGACCAAATATCAAATATACCCAAATTATTATTTTTTTTTATCAATTTTATCACTAAATTATTTTGTTTTTTCAATTAATCTCACTCTCCTGCTAAACAACGTTACTTCTTAAAAAAAGTGTTATATATATATATATATATATATATATATATATATATATATATATATATATATAAACCCTTTAAAAATAGATGAGAGTTTTTGATTAAAAATTTCTAAAATTCTGAAACTAAAATTGACAGAAAAATATTTGATGATAATATTGAGAATACCGATATAATGGAGTGAGATTTTTTAGATTTATCTAATTATTATGTCATAAAAAAAACCTTTAAAAATATATGAAAATTCTTAATTAAGAATTTCTAGGAGTTTGAAAATAAAATTGATATAAAAAGATTATTTGATACTAATTTATGACGTAGTAATTATGTAAATCTCAAATATATATATCGTGACACATACGTATACGAGGAATTTTCATTCAATCCTCCTAGAAGGAAATCACTATCTATCAAGTGGTTATGAAATCTTAGTCATGTTCTAGAATCCGAACGACCCTTCCACGGGTTTTTTCAAAGTTGAAACCCGGAAATTCTATGGTCATCGAGGCTGCTGCGTTTAGCACCTTATTTATAAAGTATTTTTTATTATTATTATTTTAAATTAAATATTTTAATATTATTTTAATATATGTATATATGTATAAATCCCTTTAAAAATAGATGAAAGTTTTTGGTTAAAAATTTCTAAAATTCCGAAACTAAAATTGACAGAAAAATATTTGATGATAATATTGAGAGTACTGATATAATAGAGTGAGATTTTTTAGATTTATCTAATTATTATGTCATAAAAAAACCTGTAAAAATATATGAAAATTCTTAATTAAGAATTTCTAGGAGTTTGAAAATAAAATTGATATAAAAAGATTATTCGATACTGATTTATGACGTAGTAATTATGTAAATCTCAAATATATATATCGTGACACATACGTATACGAGGAATTTTCATTCAATCCTCCTAGAAGGAAATCACTATCTATCAAGTGGTTATGAAATCTTAGTCATGTTCTAGAATCCGAACGACCCTTCCACGGGTTTTTTCAAAGTTGAAACCCGGAAATTCTATAGTCATCGAGGCTGCTGCGTTTAGCACCTTATTTATAAAGTATTTTTTATTATTATTATTTTAAATTAAATATTTTAATATTATTTTTATATGCTAATATGAAAAATATTTTTTTAAAAAGATATATTTTTATTTTAATATATTAAAAAAAACATATTTAAAAATAATATTACCGACGTTTCCAATAAAGCAAAGGCAGCGTTCATGGATTATTTCAACGCCCCTCTAGAATTCCTCTACAAATCATATTTTACGTTCAGTCCAATACGCACGCACCATGGAATGCTTTTACGGTCCAGAATATACTAAAGTCGGTGCACTGTTTGACATGTCGGCGGCTTAAGAAATCGCCGCAGGACCTGAACGACAAGAAGAAATAACACCGCTTCGTGATACTGAAAAACCCTCCTTGTAATTTTCAAGAGGGAGGCCCCAAGCATGCAGACTTTATACAGATTACCCCCTCCTTTTTATATAAACAAAAATTAACATCCATGCCTTTTTTCAAAACGATGGTGATCTTAAGTCTCTGTTGCCCCGTAAAATCAGTGAAGTCATTAGCTGCCGGTCATTCCTGACGTTCTCCTGGAATTTTCTTTTTCTGACGAACCTCAACGGCTGAGATTTATTGTAAAATATTATTGTTTAACAAATGTATTGAAATGTTTCTTTTCTTTTTTTAATTTATTTTTTATATCAATATATTAAAATAATACAAAAACATATAAAAAATAACTGAAATAAATAATAAAAATTAAAAAAAAAGTTGGGTTATTAAATTTAATCATTAATTTGCGTTTGAGGTTTCGAACTTGGACTCTCCCTCTCACCTTAGAATTTCGAATCAGCCAACCCGTCTAGAAAAACTTCTATCATGCCATCGCTATAGTAGCTAGCCCGTATCAGGGGACACCGTAAGAATTCAAGTTCATGTTTGCCTGTCTTTTCGCCTGTCTATAAAAGACCCTCCATTCTTTTCTCGTGCTACCACAACCTCATCGTATATTGTAAATCAGAGCGAGAAGAAAGGAAAAGCCACCATGTTTTCATTCAACATGGACGCAGCCAAGGCTGATGTTGCCATAGATCTGTCTCCCTTTATCATCTTATATAAAGATGGCAGGATAGAGAGGCTCATTGGCAACGAAATCGCCCCTCCTTCCCATGATCCTAAATCCAATGTCCAGTCAAAAGATGTCGTCTATTCAAAAGAAGCAAAACTTTCCTGTAGACTTTACCTCCCAAAAAAAGTGCATCCAAACAAAAAGCTCCCTCTCCTAATTTACGTTCACGGGGGAGGCTTCTGCATAGAAAGTGCCTTCTCGCCCACTTACCATAATAACCTTAACCTCTTAGTCGCCGAGGCTAAAGTTATTGCTATCTCTGTCGATTATAGGAGAGTACCAGAACATCCCATCCCTATTCCATATGATGATTCATGGGCTGCCCTAAACTGGGCTGCATCTCATGTTAATGGAGATGGACCTGAAGAGTGGCTAAATAAACATGCTGATTTTAGCAATGTTTTTTTGGCTGGTGACAGTGCTGGTGGCAACATAGCACACCACGTGGCTATGAGGTTTGGTCAAGAGAAATTAAATGGTGTAAGAGTTTCAGGTATTGTTCTAATAAATCCTTATTTCTGGGGAGAAGAACCAATTGGAAATGAAGTTAATGAATTAGAAAGAGTGTTGAAAGGGATTAGTGCAACATGGCACCTTGCATGTCCTGAAACAAGTGGATGTGATGACCCTTTAATTAATCCTACTAAAGATCCAAATTTGTCTAGTCTGGGGTGCTCAAAGGTGTTTGTTGCTGTTGCTGAGGAAGATTTGCTCAGGGATAGAGGCCTGTTGTACTGCGATACTTTGAAGAAAAGTGGATGGAGTGGAGAGATTGAAATTATGGATGTTAAAGGAGAGGGGCACGTCTTTCATCTGTTCAAGCCAACCAGCGTCAATGCTGTGGCTATGCTTAAAAATATTGTCTCTTTCATTCATGGCCAAAACTGAATCTGTTTGATTGTTCTCTTTTTATCTTTCCGAGATGTAATGGACTGGGTTGACCTTAATGTTTGTACTGTTTTCGGAAAGACAGTTTTAGATTGTGTTTCATCGTCAATTTAATCCAATTTCAGACCTAAATTCCTTTTTGAACGGGAATTTTCTTTCTATTTAAACAAGGCACGAATCGTTGGATGCCGCCCAGAGTTACAAAGCATGCACTTAATACTAAAGCCCGCATCAGAGGAGTACGTATACATAATAAAACATGGACAGGCTGGCTCCCTCGATAAACATCGGCCATAAATATGAACAAAGTACAAGATTTGAAAACCGAGTGGCGAAGTCAAATCTTTCGAGCGTCGACTTATTGCATTTGGTATTTGCTATCTCAAATATGGACACGAACAACGACACATTAACAGCGTAAATACAAATTTGTCGGACTTCAAACTGACTGTTCTCTGATTCTGAATCCATGAGGTTACGTTAGAATAATCAGGAGCGACTGCTGAGAAAAATACCCCATCAAGAATGTTATAACGGCTGAAAACTTTCGTTGCAGCTGACAAATTTTTCGGTATCAACCACACGACGGCGACGACAAAATATTTCAATTAACAGATAGAAAAGGGGGAAAGTACCTGGCCAGGCCTTCTCTTGAATCTGGAATGAAGCAATTTTTATTTTAGCATAGATTCAGAATTTACCTGAAGGACAGAGCAAATGGAACACATAAATCTCTCTTTTGAACTCCATAATATCCACTTCTCCACTCCATCAATTTTTTTTTTTACTTCTCGTTGTAATGCCATCGCTATCTTCTCAGCCACAGTAACACGCAGCTTGGCGAACCCTAGGCTAGCCAAGTTTGGATCAACAACTGGACCGACTAAAGGGTCACCACACCCGCTAGATGTAAGGCATGCCAGATGCCATTCAACAAAAGCCTTTTCTTCTGATTCCTTTGGGCTCGTTGCCAATAGGTTCCTTACCCCAAAAGTACAGGTGCACCAAACAATCCTAACAACATCAGCACCACCTAGTTTATCTTGACCGTGCCTTATGATCATGTGGGTGATGTTAGCACCAGCCCTCTCTTCAGGAATTTTTTTTTTGCTGGATTATCTATTGGAAATACCGGGGGGCGCAGCAAACTCCAAATTCAATTGTATTTTTGGTGATTTAATGAAGATTAATAAAAATGATATGGCGGCTATTGTAGAACCTCGCATTAGCGAGATCAATGCGGATTTCTCAGGGTCTTGGACTTCGCATTCTTTCGGAGGGGATGCACAAGGTTTTTCAGGTGGCTTGTGGATTCTTTGG
Source organism: Salix dunnii (assembly GCA_015731905.1). Classification (NCBI taxonomy): domain Eukaryota; kingdom Viridiplantae; phylum Streptophyta; class Magnoliopsida; order Malpighiales; family Salicaceae; genus Salix; species Salix dunnii. Next base: position 7,291,829 of record CM027667.1, on the reverse strand, counting down.
AAAGACACGGCTAACAGGGTTCGTATTGAAGATAAAGGAGGCCAGATTGTGTGATATTGAAATTGAGAATGCATGTGTCTAAAGGCAAATGGTTTTGTACCGTAAATTATTTATGCCAACCCTTAGTATTCGTTGAAACACCTTGTTTTTTACCATATTAGATGAGTCCAAAAGACAGATTAATAAGGTGGAGCTCCTTTTGATTTCTCTCGTTGTTTGAAGTTTAAACAATGGATTGACGAGTGTAAACTTATTGATTTGTGTTTCATGGGTTCTTGTTTTACTTGATGGAGTCAGCAAGCAAGAGGTTAATTATGGTTTGAAAGAATCGTTTGTGCCTTTTGCAATCAATTTTGGCTCAGGTATTTTGATGATGCCATGGTTCTTCATTTTCCTCGGATTAAATCTGATCACCGCCCGATTTGTGTGCTAGCTTGTAATTCTGATAAGGCTGAATTGCGGCCTGCTTTTATGGGTCCCAGATTAGCTTGGCATCTTTGTTTCAAACATATTATTCTGAAAATGGATTCGTCTCTTCTGGTGGCAGCTTCGAGTTGCAGTTCCACTTCCTCAATTCATGATACTATGTTTTGTGAAATCTTGAGGTTTCTCGGCTTTGCCTGGGAATTTTGAGGTGTCATCATCCCAGAGAAGGGAATCCGTGTGCTGATTGGTTGGCTGATCAGAGTTTTTTTCCTAGGAATGGTCGGTGTCTTACCTCGGGATGTCATCGAGATAGCCATGTCACAGGCTATCAAAAAATACTGCAAAAAAAACTAAAAAAATACTTACAACAGATGCTCGGGTAAATATATTATTCTAGTGTGTATATTTTAAATAAAAATACAAAAATAAGCAATCAATGAGAGCTTAACCATTTAATTCTTTTAAGGGTAATAATATAAATTTAGCGTTCCATTATATCGTAAAATATTTATCCGATTCTCAATTAATTATGAAATACCAAAATAATCACATTGTAAGGATAATTTTACCAACAGCCATTAGCTTATTAGTTTTTTTTAAAAGGGCAAGAAAGTGATAAACATTTTGTTTGGTATTGTATTTCAAAAAAAATATTTTTTATTTTAAATTTATTTTTTTAATATTTTTAGATCATTTTCATATGCTAATAATAAAAATATTTTTTTTTAAAATAACAACACATCATTTTGATTTTTTTGAATAAAAATACTTTTAAAAATAATTTCAATCACATTTTCAAACAACTAATAATAATAATAATAATAATAATAATAATAATAAATATATATTCTTTATTCCTTTTAGCTTTTCTTTTTTCTCTTTTATTAAATTCCGTATTTTTGTTGTTTTTAGATTTTTGTATAGGATTTGTTTAGCACTAAGGTCTAATTCAGTTATTAAATAATTTTTTTAATATATTAATATTAAAAATAAATTTTAAAAAATAAAAAAAAATATTATTTTAATATATTAAACAACATCTATTATGCTACCTAATATGTCCATAGGCTCAAGACAAATGTTTAGTTAATTTACCGATTGAAGGCAATCAAACTAAAATAGTTTTTTTGGTGCTAAATTAAACAGATAAATATAATATATGTGATCTGCTTGTTTGAATGTTAAGCATGTTTATTTTTAAATTGTAATTATTATGTATACATTAAAAGATAATAAAAATGAAATGTTTGTGAATATGGGCAGGTTGGCAAGATAATAAAAATAAAATTCCTATGTAACTCTTAATCATTAAAGTTAACCCGAAAAATACTTAATTTAATCATGAAAGCCAAGCAAATAAACCTTTCTTGATATTCTCATTTGAAATTGGAAAAATCAGAAAGGATTTTTTTTTTTTGGTTGTCAAATATGATTGGTGGGCATAGCCCTGCTAATAATCGAGTTTCAAGAGGGGATAATAATAATAATAATAATAATAATAATGAGAGCTATTTGTTTATTACAACAGGGAAACCTGGTAAATAATAATAATAATAATAATAATAATGATAATGAGAGCTATTTGTTTATGATTTTATGACTTTTATTTTGTTTTGAATGACTAAAATGCCCTTATTTGCTATACCGTATTTTTTTATCGCGATCTCAGTCAGCCAAAAACCCATTCACACAGGGCAAGTCGATGAAAAAAACCACGACCACAACAAATCCAACAACCACCCCCCTAAGGCTTCCCTCTCTCATTATCAGAGACAAAAGGCAGGCCAAGAACAATCAGTCCCGCCCTCTGTCTTCACCCCACCCTCAAAAATCAAAACATTGTTGCCCCCAGCTGGCCACAACTCCCCTCTCACCTACTAATGCGGAAATCATTGAGTCATATCATTAAAGTTAAAACAAGAAGAAATTCCATTCTGAAGGTTTAACAAGATCTTAAACCGCCCGCATCAAATCTATTATCCAAGATGGAGAAGGATGTGTTATTACATTGTTTTCGTTCCCTGCATTATTTGACAACAGATGGAGGGAGGGGGTGGATGGGTTTAATATCAATTGAACTGAAAAGTTCAATAAGCACGATACAGTGGTAGCGTTGGAGATTTGTTGAAGTCCGTGTGGTGGGTTTTTGGTGGTGGCGGGGTTGCCGTGGCCATGGTTGTTATCGTGGCAGTCAAATAAGCTGGTATTTGAAGGACGGAGGAAATTCGATTCCAATGTATCGGTGATATGTTGGTCACAGATTGCTATGGTGATGCCCTCCCCTGGTAGACAGACAGGCACCCTCTTCTTTGTGGTCTGTGAAGTCGATTTTGGAATTAGGATTGTGATGAATGCATAAATTAGTTAAAAATAAGAGAGGATCCATTTTGTTCAATGAAGAGTGAAATATTGAAACGCATGGAGGTCCTAGCCACAGTCCGACGTAAATAATTTTATTTTCTCATTTTATCATACAGCGTTCATCGTAATGAGAAGACAATCCCCTGCAATCACCTAGCTATGGTTAATAAACAAGGCCAGCTTTTTTAGCAATGCTTTAGCGTTGTCACAGTTTGGGTTAAACAGATGAAACACATGGCCTTCTCCTTCTGTCTCCGCAATCTCCACCTCTCCGCTCCACCCGCTCTTCCTCAATGTCTCGTAATAATACAACCCCCTCTGTCTCAGCACATCCTTCTCAGCCAGACAAATGAGCACCCTGGTGCACCCCAGGCTAGCCATCCTTGAGTCAGCAGCTGGATTATATCGAAAATCATCTAATCCACTTGTAGTTGGGCTCACAAAAATCCATGACTCGTCCACGGTATCTTTAATCCCAAAATATGGATGGACTAAACAAAGCCCCGATAACTTCATTCCATTTGGATTTTCTATCCCAGCTTGAGCAGCCAAGTCATGTGAAATATTGGCACCTCCACTATCGCCGGCAAGAAAAACTTGGTCAAAATTAGCATAGTCCCTTATCCATTCTTCAGGACCTTTACAGTTAGAATGTGATGCCACCCATTTTAGGGCGGCCCATGAGTCCTCATAACATGCCGGGACTGGATACTCAGGGGCCAATCTGTAATCAATAGAAACAGCAACAACACTAGCTGCAGTGACAAGAGATGTCACATAATTATGATATGTTGCACAAAATGGTGATCCAACCCTGAACCCCCCACCATGAAAATAGATCAGGAGAGGAAGTTTGTGGCCTGAATTTATGGTGGCGGTAGGGATAAAAATGCGTGCTGAGACATCGGTTTCTGGCACGATTAGCACGTCTTTGGTTGATACCCCATCTGCAGAATTGATGGATGCGGGAACTTTATCGGTGCCAAAGAACCTTTCTACACGCCCCTTTTTGTATACACGAATGTATGAGCCCCACTGGTGAATTATTTCATCTGAACTTGAATCCATGATTCAGGGGTTGTGTGGAGTATATGGAGGAAGATGGGGTTGTTGATCTATAGAACTATAAAGCGATCGACGAGCCCAGGAGTCTTTAAAAACAATTATGACTACCTACCACCATTTTGGCTTCTTATGTACATCCACATGAAACTTTGTGATGATGTCTTGATACTATGAGAACTTGGATTTGATGCGCAGATTCTTACCATTTTGGGCCGAGTTATGTTTGAAGTTCCATATGCCGTTAACAAAATCCACGTAGCAAAGCGTAGAAAGGGTCCGAGCATATTGTGTTCTTTTTTTTTCTGGCTCTATGCATATTAATTGCGTGAATAGTCATGTACAAGATGCTTCGTGTGGAATTTGCAGCGGCAGTGCAATCCAGTAGAGTAAAAAAATAATTCACAAAGTGTAACTCGTGTTTCTTATAAAGTGAAAAGAAACAGAACTAGATTATACTTCATTACCACATTTAAGTACTAAGCTCATGGTCGAACTAGTTATTTTGAAAAATAATGAAACTAGATATGCGAATATGATTTTGAAAAAGTGAAAAGGAAAAGCAATAGATTTTCAAATTAATTTAATACTATAATCTAAGAAACTATTATACATATAAAACCCATAATCTTTTAGATTGAACCTCAACTCAGTTCTACAACTGTTATGTAATCGCTCTAAAAAAGAAAAGGTAACCCACGACCCCGATGTCAAAAGGTCCCTGCGGTATGTATATATTTTCAATTCTAAAACTCTTCCATTTCTTCTTGACTGCAACTAGTAGCAGCAAAGATGACACGACCAGTTTCTGAACACAGGCATGCCACTATAAAAATTAACTAAGCTGTCCATGACTCTGATCTCGTAAGGTGAATGCTACGGGAACTGCACTGGAAAGATCAGCGATTGGAAGCAAACAATTGGCAAGAAGTGCAGTCGCCGTTGCAGGAAAGTAGCTTACCCTGTGATATTTTGGGGAAGGAATGCTATAAACAGCATGAATATCGATTTCGAAGAGGTCCTCCTCCTCCTCCTCCTCCTCCTCCTCTATAGCTACTAATACCAGACCTTTTCTATCTCCTTCAAGTTGTGTAGTGCCTTCTTCGGTGATAGAAGAAGCCATTGCCAAAATCATAGTTATTTTGTGTTTTGTATGGTCCTATATATACATATATATATTGAAGGTTTATGGGTGGTGGGAAGCAGGCAGGGGGGGAGGTGGTAAGTAGAACGCTCCTCAACAAATCTACAACAATCAAGGGTTCCATTTTCCTTGGCAACCCTTTTTTGACGCCTTGTTTACGCTAGCTTACACAATATTTCTGGTGGAGATTAGAGTAAGTTTCCTGGCCGGGAAATGGAAGAGAACACAGCTTCAGAAATGAAACGCATTATATATCAAGCTAACGGTCCCAGTAATGATATTTTCAATGAAATTCAACTGAAAGAAGCCATCTGAGACATTCAATTATCAGAGAAAAAAAATATTAAATCTTTTGATTCGTGATGGTAGCAAATCTTTTGAAGCATAGCCACGGCATTGTCGCAAGTGCCCTCTCGTTTAGTCTTCATGGTTTCAACCACTCCATCTCACCCATTCGTCCTCAAAGTCTCATCATGTAACCGGCCCTTGAACAACGGAAGCTATTTTGGGACCGGTAATTGAATTATTTAATGAGTCATCACACCTACTTGGTGAGGACATACAAAGAGGTACCCCTTTTCCCTTATTCAATAATCGATTATCTCATTGCCAATATCCTTCTATTTCGCAAAAAAAAAAAAAAAAAATTCAGCCCACAAGATTAAGTGGGTGTTTGTTTTTGTGGTTGGAACTGAGTTAAAAAAAAAAATAGTATATTAGTGTTTGGATAGTGTTAAAACAATAAAGTATTTGTACGGGTTCAATATAATAAAACCATCGAACCACTAGTTGACGAAAAATAATTATTAATTACTTTCGTTATTTGTCATTCACAAATTTCATTATCTCCAACACAAAAATTACTGCTGAAAATTAATTCCAAATTAAACCCTCACGAAGCGTCCTCACCGTCTCCATTCCTCTTCTCCTTCATATCTACGCCTCCCATCCCTCCCTTCCTGTCGTGTGCAACACCCCCCCCCCCCCACTGCTCCCTTTTTCCTTCACATATGTGCTTCTCGTCCTCGCCATCTTTGCTCTTTTTTTTTCTTCACAGAACACCCTCCCGTCCCTCACTTATAATAACTATAATGACTATATTATATATGTTATTTAATCCTCTATAGTTTTAAATTATATACTTTGTGTGCGTGATTTGAAGAATTTGAGAATTTGTATCTGTAATTATAATTAAAAGAGAGAGCTTTTTGTAAGATTTATGCTTGGGAGGAAAACAGTAAGATAGACTTTCTTTATAGATGATCAAAACGGGAAAAAAGTTACTGGTAACTTATCTGGGAGCGCAGTTATAATTATTTTTTATTTATAAATATATTAAAATAATATATATTTTTTATTTTAAAAAATTATTCATCTAAAAATACTATTTTTTTATTTAAAAAAAATGTTTTTTTTTTTTAAATATATTTTTAAAATGCTTCTGAAACAGGCCCATTCCGACCATATGTCCGCACTTTTCTTTCCTATGAGAAATTGAGGGGATCGTTGCTCAAAACGACACTCTAAGTTGCGTTCCTCCCATTCGTACCCCTTTGATATTCCCCCTCTTCTCCACGTTGTTAAACCCCAATCAAAACCAAAAACCTTTAACCTCTCCCTCTCCACCCACAAAAATGGAGAGAGCAATTTTCCTTCGCAGTCCCAACAAATTACACCTTTTGCCTCGCCACTACTCTCCCCGCAACTTCTTTAGCCTTTTCTCCTCCTCATCTAAGTCGGCACGATCCTCATCCTTCACCCATCGCATTCTCCACCGTCCGATTAACCCCCTCACCCCTCGCTCCCTCCTCCTCCCTCGCCGCTGTAGATTTCTCCCTCTATCTGATACGACATACTCATCGTCTTTCCACTTCAACAAGCACCACTTCTCTTCTGCCTCTCCTTACGCCATCGCCACCCAATGCTCTCCAGGTCACGTGTTTTTCATTTGTTCTTGTAAAAAAAAATAATTCAATATCAGAAAAATGAGAGCTCGAGCTTTGATTGTGTTTGGTTGCAGGTGCTAGTACCTTGCCTGATGAGGTGGAGGCGAAATATGGATTTGAGAAAGTATCCGAGGAGTTTATCGGAGAGTGTAAATCAAAAGCTGTGTTATTTAAGCATAAAAAAACTGGAGCTGAAGTCATGTCTGTTTCCAATGATGACGAGAATAAAGTTTTCGGCATTGTTTTTCGCACTCCGCCGTAAGTTCTTAGCATTATCATTAGTATTATCACCGTGTTTTAAGCTTAATTTGATATTAAGTGGATTCAATTCTAGTGGTTATGTTTAAGAAAATGGATATTATTGAAATATTTCTTATTTTTATAGCATTCGTCTCTCTCTCTCTCTCTCTCTCTCTCGCGCGCTCGCTCGCTCTCTTGTTGCTTTTAAGATTAACTAGTGTTTAAATGGATGCAATTGTTGAGGTTATTTGTACTTTAGTAGAAATGTGTGGATATTAGTGAAAAACTTGAATTTATTATGCTTATAGAGGTTGAATCTGTGAAAGGAATTGGCTACGGAGTGTTTTGTATTTGAAAATTAAAATTGTTGAGTTCTATGCTCTTTGCAGTCTGGTCATTAGCGAAAAGTTGGGCTAAGTTTTTTATTCTTATAGATTCGTGAGAGAGGACCTGATAAATTTTTACACTGGTCAAAATTTTCTGCAAATTTAGTTGATGTGCAAGCTACTGGTCATGATTAATGGTGTAATGCAGGAAGGATTCAACTGGAATTCCACACATACTGGAACACAGTGTCTTGTGTGGCTCAAGGAAGTACCCATTGAAAGAACCATTTGTTGAGTTATTGAAAGGAAGTCTGCATACTTTTCTGAATGCATTCACTTATCCTGATAGGACCTGCTACCCAGTTGCTTCCACGAACACAAAGGTAATGGTAAATTAGTAAATGTATGATATTGCAACTTTGGGTGCTAGCATTTTTTTATTATTTCTTTTGGATTTTGTTTAAATGTTAATAATCAGATCTTGTTTTTCAAAACAGGACTTCTATAACTTGGTTGATGTATACCTGGATGCTGTATTCTTTCCTAAATGCGTGGAGGATCACCACACTTTTCAACAGGAGGGTTGGCATTTTGAGCTCAACAATCCTTCAGAAGAAATATCTTATAAAGGTTGTGTATTTTAAGAAATATACCCAGCTACTTGTTTGGCAGTATTATTCCTTGTTTTGCATTTAGTATCTTCACCTTTAATGAGTTTATTTTTCATTAATCTCAGGAGTTGTTTTTAATGAAATGAAGGGTGTCTATTCCCAACCTGATAATATTTTAGGACGGACTGCTCAGCTGGCAAGTTCCCTTTTCTCTAATTGTTTGATCTTACTTATTTCAGTATGAAACACGTTGACTACTTAGATGTTCAGTCATGCCTGCATGCAATCATTCACGAGTGCAATTTTGAGAAAGCAATTATTCAAATGCTCTTAGTTTGATATTTAGCTCATTATAGATTTTATTTGTTTTGTGGACATGCCTCCACTACAAACTATGTTATCTGTGGTAACTGTCACTCATAACTTCTGTGCAGGCTCTTTTCCCGGACAATACCTATGGCGTTGATAGTGGAGGGGATCCAAAAGTTATTCCCAAATTGACGTTTGAGCAATTTAAGGTCAGTCTCAACATCCTTGTTCTAGTTTGTTAGAGTAAAATTGTTCTGCTATGTGATTCATAAACTTCTGGATCTTTGATGGTACTCAATCCATCTATCTGTTTTAAAAAACACGAGCGTTTCATAATGGTTTTTAGAAGCTTATAAAACAATACATATGGTTTCATAATGGTTTTCAAAATAAATTAGGACAGTGAATACTTCAATTTCCTTTCACTGGTATGTATTACCAAGCACAAGAACTTTGACTTCCTGGTGTGATTTTACCGTCAAGTACACCTGCTGTCAAATATTCTCAATAAAGTGCAAATATTTATGCATGATTTTTATTTTTTGCATGTGTGTGATCTCTGTTACTGTAGTGAGTGTGCTATATATGTCATTTCCTTCTCTTGTACACGTGCTTGTGCGTGGTTTTATGTAGGATTAGTGTATTCTTGATTAGGAATAGGTACATACGGAACTCTCTTCTTTACTGATTAATATTAATACAGGAGTTTCATGGTAAATATTACCACCCCAGCAATGCCAGGATATGGTTTTATGGAGATGACGATCCAACTGAGCGCTTACGCATACTGAGTGGTACTGCATCCAAGTTCCATCTCTGTTGATAAGTTATGAAAGCACTGCATGGAAACCCATCTTTTTCACTTAAATGCAAGGCATGTTGGACCTCTTAAAAAATACTCAGGCCATTTTGTCCTAAAGGGAAGCATTTGCAGAGCTAGAGGTATAAAGGTGAAATGATGTGGACCATAATTGTCAAACTTTTTCACAGAAAAATAGATTGAAACCAAACTTTATATTCATCTATTCATTTAGTGGGTTTCGGCTGATGGAATGTGGCAACTGTTTCATAGATTATAATTTGTCAAAATATTCATATCATCATGCTTTCATAAAGTTCAAGTAGAATGTGTCACGTCGTGTGTGTATTTACAAATCCTGTAGGCTGGCCTATTGATTGTTAATGCCCCTTTTCAATTTCTACGATCAATTTGCTTTAGAAATCTTAAATTTTTTATTTAAGGAATAGTGTTCATTGTGAACCTTAAGACCAGTATACCATCCACGGTCATCTTGCATATTATCACCTGTAATTTTCCAGCTCAGTAATTAGCAATTTCAGGATTCTGAGAAACTTGTATTTAAATTGTTCTCTCTTTTTCTCTCAGAGTATCTAGATATGTTTGATGCAAGTTCAGCTTCAAATGAGTCAAGGATTGAGCAACAGAAATTCTTTTCAGAGCCTGTCAGGATTGTTGAGAAATATCCGGCTGGTGATGGCAGTGATTTGAAAAAGAAGCATATGGTATGCCTTAATTGGTTGCTAGCAGATAAGCCCTTAGACTTGGAAACTGAGCTTACTCTTGGCTTTTTGGATCATCTTATGTTGGGAACTCCTGCTTCACCCTTGACGAAAATCTTACTGGACAGTGGTCTTGGGGATGCCATTGTTGGAGGTGGAGTTGAAGATGAGCTGCTTCAACCACAATTTAGTATTGGGTTGAAGGGTGTCTCCAAAGAAGACATTGAAAAGGTAGAAGAATTAGTCATGGGTACACTTAAGAAGTTAGCAGAGGAAGGATTTGAGACGGATGCCGTGGAGGCTTCCATGAATACAATCGAGTTTTCTCTCAGGGAAAACAACACTGGGTCATTTCCTCGTGGCTTATCACTGATGCTTCAATCCATCGTAAGTTTTGCATGTTTTTTCCCCTCATTTCATCAAACTAGTCATCATTCATGTATTTCAGGTATCATTGATGTGGTTTTGGTTTGCAGAGCAAATGGATATATGATATGGATCCCTTTGAGCCTTTAAAGTATGAGAAACCCCTGATGGCCTTAAAAGCAAGAATAGCCAAGGAAGGTTCCAAAGCTGTTTTTTCTCCTTTAATTGAGAAATTTATCTTGAACAATCCTCATCGTGTTACCATTGAAATGCAGGTAATCATTATAGTCTGAAATTTCATTTTCTATATTTGTTTATACAGCAATTGCATCAGTGACACTGGGTATTTTCTGTTTCAGCCTGATCCTGATAAAGCTTCTCGTGATGAAGCTGCTGAAAGAGAAATTTTAGAGAAAGTAAAAGCAAGCATGACTGAAGAAGATCTTGCAGAGCTAGCACGTGCAACACAGGAGCTGAGATTAAAGCAGGAAACTCCTGACCCACCTGAAGCTTTAAGAAGTGTTCCAAGCCTCTCTCTGTTTGACATCCCCAAAGAACCCGTGCATGTTCCCACTGAGGTTATTGTTAAGCTTTTAGTGTTTTGTGATTGAATATCCTGCATATGGCTTCTTGGGGACCTGTGCTTAGCATTTATATACTAACTGTAGGCTGGGGATATCAATGGAGTGAAAGTACTGAAGCATGACCTCTTCACAAACGATGTCCTTTATGCTGAAATTGTCTTTAATATGAGATCACTGAAGCAAGAACTTCTTCCTTTAGTGCCACTTTTCTGGTGAGATGTTGCCTTTGAAGATTATTTCCATGGTCATTTCTTGTTGTGCATAATTTTTCTCTCCTGTCTCCACTATGAACATATATTGAAATTTCACTTGGGTCAGGCAAACTGAACAGAAATCTTAAAACTTAACATGTGCCATTCTTGATCAATTTTAATGGCTGCGCCTGTGTATTTCTTTGCAGACTATTTAATCACATTTTCACTATTTCTTGATATTCTTAGTCAGTCATTGCTTGAAATGGGCACAAAGGATTTGACCTTTGTGCAACTTAACCAGTTGATTGGAAGAAAAACTGGAGGTATATCAGTTTATCCGTTCACATCATCCGTTCAAGGAAGGGAAGATCCATGCAGTCATATAATTGCTCGGGGCAAAGCCATGGCAGGTCGTGTTGAGGACTTATTCAACCTCGTAAGTACAGCCGAATTGTTTTGTCACTGTATCCATTTGAAGTGGCTTTCAAGCACTTCTGTCGATGTAGATATTGCTGTTACCTTGTTTTCCCTAAAGTCTTCAGCGCACTGGGAGAAACTTGATTGTTTATGCTCTCGTTCCTTTTGATGTTTTTCACTTGCTTGTTCCTGTTTGTTGACATACTGCTATCTGGCATTTAAATGTGCTGATTGGTGATGCATTCTAGAATCTAGACATGCTTTCTTTTTTCATTTTTTATTCTATGTCCTAGTAAATTCTCCTTTAAAATACTTGAACAAATTAACATCTTTTTAATTATTGGTATTACATAAGCATGTATACTATATATAAGTTTACTTTCATGAAGATATTTTTTTTATTAAGGGTTTATATGGTTTTATTTTAAAAAAAAAATATTTCAAGCCTGCTTTTGTCTCTTGGTGCAAACATCTGCTCTGTTGTCAGACCCCTATTTTCTAATACTCAAGCTGACGCTTTATCTTTTGAAGTCTGTAGTGACATTTACAGAATCAGTTGCTTTGGGATGCAGCGAATGATGAAATGCTATTTGTTGTAGGTGAATTGCATTCTTCAAGAAGTCCAATTTACAGACCAGCAACGCTTTAAGCAGTTTGTTTCCCAAAGCAAAGCAGGAATGGAGGTACTTATGCGTTGTGTTTTGTATGCTGAATCAGAAATGCAATTGGGTCTTCACCTTCAAGAACTTAATCTCGATGTTCTAAAAAATATCTTCAGAACCGTTTAAGAGGCAGTGGCCACAGAATTGCAGCTACAAGAATGGATGCAAAGTTAAATGTTACAGGATGGATTTCAGAACAAATGGGTGGTGTAAGGTTGGAATGTTCATCTTTTAGTTAATCTGTGATTCTTTGATTTCATCCAACAACCTCATATGATATAAGTGTTTCAGTTCTAGGATTTTAAAACATACGCAATAAATGATACACAATTTTGACATAATGCTAATTGCTTCACATGTATAAATAAATTATGAAACTCAAGTTTTGAGGAGAGCTTTCTTACATGATATTGATACATCTCCAATTGTTGGGGTCATAGTTACTTGGAATTCCTGCAAGCTCTCGAGGAGAGAGTTGATCAAGATTGGGATGGAGTTTCATCATCTCTTGAGGAAATTCGTGCATCCTTGTTATCAAAGAATGGCTGTTTGATAAACATGACTGCTGATGGGAAAAATCTCACCAACTCAGAAAAGTATGTTAGCAAGTTTCTTGATTTGCTTCCTAGCAAGTCTTTTGTTGAAGCTGCTGCCTGGAATGCTCGACTTTCTCCAGGAAATGAAGCTATTGTGATTCCTACACAGGTGAACAAATTATTTTGCTGTCTGCCATTTGTCGGCCAGGGGAAATTTCTAAACTTTCACCTTCTACAGGTTAATTATGTTGGCAAAGCTGCTAACATCTATGACACTGGTTATCAGCTTAATGGGAGTGCTTATGTTATCTCCAAATACATTAGCAACACATGGTTGTGGGACCGTGTGCGTGTTAGTGGTGGGGCATATGGAGGGTTTTGTGATCTTGATACTCACTCAGGTAAAACAATGAGACAGTGCTTGGCTTGGAGTTCTGATGACGCACTGTTTGGAATAGAAAAGGAGTTGTAATTGCTATAGTATAAATCTAACCATTGCAATTCAATTAATGATTTTTATTATTTTTGTAGGAGTGTTCTCCTTTTTATCCTATCGTGATCCCAACTTGTTGAAGACACTTGATGTATATGATGGAACTGGTGCTTTTCTACATCAATTGGAAATGGACGAAGATACTCTCTCTAAAGCAATAATTGGGACTATTGGAGACGTGGATTCATACCAGCTGCCAGATGCCAAAGGTTATAGTAGGTATGTGGAGAACATGTTTTAGAACCTTTTTTGACTTGACACCCTGACTTTTTGGACACTCAAGACCATTGTTTCATCATTAACCTTCCATCGCTCTACCCGATTCTTATCAACCAAAACTCTAATCTTTCCGTTCTGTTTTATTACCACTAGTACTAGCCCTTGAAATCGGTGGAGTATGGGCATCTTTTAGCATTGGATCATCTGTTCAATCAAACCCAAAAATTAAAACCAACGTAACATAATCAAATAACACAAAGTGTCAAAGTCTATTTCAAACTTAAACACATTTTTCCAGTATCATCAACCATTATCAAAACTAAAAGGCCTAAAAACTTTAAGCTACTATCTGTCAAAGATTTCATTAAGAATTTGAATCAATGTGACATTCCGCTAATATTTTACAGTTTGGAATATTTTCGTGAGGTAGAGATGAAACCACGACAGTGGCCCTCTCAGAGGCACTTTAGAGTTTATACAATAACTTATTCTATTGCAGGTGGTGGTGTTTGGCATTGCAGTCTAATTACACTTTTGAAGAATTTTTTTTTTTTTAGCTTTAAATTGTTATTGTTATTATTTGGGTTTTTGGGTTGTTTTGATGTTCAAATAAATTTTTTTTTTTTAAAAAAAAAAAAATATATATATATATATATATATATATATATATATATATATATATATATATTATTTTGATGCATTTCCAAGCTTAAAGCAACTTGGAAAACAATTTCAACTACACTGGGTTGGCTGCTAGCTTCTCTGGCTGCCTTTTTAGGTGTTTCTGCTATAATTTTAGTGTTTTATCCAACCTGTATACTCCAAACAAGGAAAAATGAACTCGTTTCTATTTAGGGAAATGCGGTTCTAATTGGCTTTTATTTTTTATATTATAATCAAGCACACTAAAAAAAAGTTGTATTACATTGCTTTTCAGTTTATTGCGGTATTTATTGGGAATCACAGAAGAAGAAAGGCAAAAGAGACGGGAAGAAATATTGTCAACCAGGTAAAGATTGATGTTTATGTGCTTATTGTCTGCCTTGACCAAAAACTCCACTTGTATAAATACAAAAACATTGGTTGGTTATCACCCAGAATGGAGGACATAAATAATTTCTTTTAAAGAAATGGAAAAAGGAAATGCTGGGAAAACAGATCAGGCTCGAATCATTTAAAGCATTGAATCCATCGATTTGAATGACTTAAATGATATATCATGAATGCCATTTTGAATTTAGATTCACACCAACATTTGTGTCATTATTATCAACTAGGCAGATGAGTTTTGTTGGTCCATGGCATATAAATCTGTTCGAGTCTTCCATGCCAGGTTAAAATCAAGACCATTTTTCAAGATTTGTAAATTTCTTTATCCTCTTTCCTTCTTTCCACAGTTTGAAAGACTTCAAGGAATTTGGGGAGGTAATCGAGGCTGTGAAAGATAAAGGGGTGACAGTTGCTGTGGCATCTCCAGATGATGTCGATGCTGCAAACAAGGAGCGTCCCAGCTATTTTGATGTGAAGAAAGCCCTTTAATGCCCCACACATTGCATCTTTCAGGGCAGATTCTCTTCCCCACCGCCGCCACAGCATATCAGATCAATTGATATCTCAATTTTTTTCTTACAGTGATTGACAACTTATTATTGAGTAGGAGATTAGAGTAGATTTCTTCTTTTTTTGTTATTTAAAACCACAATACTGTTCCGTAGAGGTTACTTGTATCTCATTACTTCAAACAGTGTTGTCATTTATCGCCTTCAAGATGAACTCAAGAACTGTTACCATCCTTTTCTCCCTCATTTTTACAGATTGAAAAAACCATTTCGAGAGGGCTGCTGCACTTGATCTCACCATAGATTCATTTTTTACCCTGCACTTGAATAACTCACTTCAATGGAAAAGGAGATTTCATATTTTACGTTAAACTACAATAGCTAGTAAACGTTAAAACCTTGACGAGTTATCGGTGTATATAGATGGTGACTGTGGTTCTATTTATTTAAGAAATTATTATTAGTTTGCTCTTGGCAGCATTAAATTCTTCTAGAAGTGCATAGATAAGAAATAGATGAAGCATTTGCTTTGTAGAAAACATTTTCATCAAAAAAACATGGTTATTTTCTCTCATTTGGATGTGCTGATAAAAGCTAATTGAGAATATTTAGGTGTGTTAATAATATATATATAAAAAAGTCACGTTTTCTATCATTTAATTTATCAACTCCACCAATATCCTTTAAAACGAGTTTTTATATATTTGTTCAAAAATCCTTCAAATTTTCAACTGTTTACCGTTACCAAACCGCCTTTGCGGTATTAAAAAAAGAAGAAGAAGAAAGAAGCGAAAGAAAGACCCGGCCCATAGAGATAGAAGGCTCCGGCCCAATTAAAATTTAAACGCAAGATATGGGGTTTGGGAGAGAACAGAGAGGGTTTTGGTTCTTCAACGATGTAATCTTGGTAGATAAAAGGAGAAAAAAGTTCACATAATACCCACAAGAACCGTTGATATGAATTCTATCAAGATTACCAGTGAAATCCCTACTGAGATTCAGGTGCGTTTCAATAACATGGTCTTGTCGAATTTCCTGTCACCCTGTCATCATCCGCCATCTTAAAGAAACCACCTCAAGAAACAACGACCTTCTATTGAAATATTTCTCGAAAAAAGTGATAGAATTTTACTTTGTATACCAAGATGAGAATTTTCCTGATTGCCATGCTGAAGATTTCTATTGTCCGTTGTGATGGCTATTGACGATGTCAATATTTTGGACATGTAGATTTATTAGTTATGTTATTTAGTCTCTTTGAAAGATTAGAAATTGGTGGTCGAGGTCTTGTAGAATGATTTGTAATGATCCGGTGTATGTTAGCTGGTAGCCGCCGGGGTCTGCTTTTGTAAACGGTACTTGTCATTAGCATGCATATGATCCATTGAAGAGGGATGATGCATCCCTTGTAATGTATACCATTTACTTTGAGGAATGAAGTGTTCGGGGATATGGTAATTCCAGATTGTTAGGTTTTTAATGGAATGCTTCCGATGGTCCCTTTCGGGACCTGTTCAGGGAAAAGCATTGCGCAGTGTGGGTGAGGAAAGAGCACAGTGCTTCGGAATCTTGGACCAAACTTTTCAATATTGAACATTTGAAAGGGGCAAGAAGGTTGATTACATATAGGAAAAATGACTGATGACGATGTTATACTTTTGGGGAGAGGAGGACAAAGGAAAATTGTGGTTGTGGAATATTTTTTGGATACTTCTGGGGAGAGCCTCGTCTAGCCGAGTGAAGCAAGTGGAGTCTCGGCTGATTATGACTCTGGTTGTAAAGCACAAGCTGAACAAAGCGAAGAATTGGAAGTGTCGAAGAAACAATCTTCTTTCATAAGAAAGGGAAGAACTAAAAACTGTAATGTCAGTAGAATCTGTTTCTTAATAGTGACTCAGGTTTTAGATGAGACTCACTTTTGTCTTTGTATCAACTTGTCTAATGAATTGCAATTTTATTGCCCTTGATGACAACTGATATCTTTTTTGTTCAGTTTGATATAGAAAACTCAGCTTTGGGCTTTCTTTTACAAATAACCCTTGCTTTATATCGAGCGATTTCATTTCTAGGTTGAATTAAGAGAGACAGATCATGATGTGATGACGAGGAGATGTTCGGAAGCGAAGGGCACGATCTGAAAAAGAGATGATGTGGGTTGAAAAAACTTAGGTCCCTTGAATGTTGATTTTAATTCTCAATACAGTGGATCTATCTATCTAGTTCGTTTCAGCTTTAGATCTGTGAGATCAGATGCTGTCAGTCGTCAAAAATCTCACTTGACCATGTATGCTAAAAGCTGTTTTTCTATCCTTTAGGTCTGTATAATATCTATAAAGTTCACATAATCACTTGTGGACCATATCACCTGCTTCCTGGAGTTGGGTTGTCAAAATCAAAGATTAATCTGAAACCCATATAATCTATAAACCTGCCCTGTACGTTCTGTTGGATGTCTGAGTTCCGTTTTGGCAGGGGAAAGTTGGGGGATTTTGTTATATTTATCACTTCTGTAGATTTTTTATATATTTTTTATTTGCTTTGATTAAAAAACAAATGGCAGATCAACAGTACATGGCATGTTTCCATTGATTTCTGCGACCAGTATCCTGTAAGTTCTGCATGTTCTTCAGCCTTCAAGCTGGTGTGGATATTAGAACTTTTGACATTATTTATTGACATTATTTAATTTCTTGCACTCTCAGAATCCTTCGGAAGGTTGTAATATCCGACTCCAAACGAAGTTAGGTTTAGTCGTGTCATTCCGTTAACATCAGAAAATGTCTCCGAGTCCCTTGTCTGTTTTCAGGCCTGACTATTACTAGTCTTGATTGGGTGAAATCGGTTTGTACTTTGTAGCACCAGTTAAAACCTCTTGCCATGAACTTTCTGCGGTAGGATCCGTCTGGTTTTGGCGTTAAAAATATCTTCCACGTTCAAGTTCGTTGTTCGCCATCCACAATTCGCATGACATTGTTGGATTGATTTATTATCAAAAGGCACCTGGGTTGACTTTTTTTGGGTCAATGGCTCAGACGAATAGAGAGAGAAAAAGGTCTGGCATGATCCTTGATTTTTCCAGGAATCACGAGCCAGCCTTGTGCAGTGTATCCTTCTTTTGCTTTCTTTTAACCAACATACACATCCAATCGCGTGCAGAAGATAGCTTGCAGGATTCATGTAGATTAATTTTGTCAGCCATGGCATCTCTCTCTGAGATAGAGGGAGCCGGGTTTCGGATGGTGCCTTGCAAGCAGGAGTTATTCGACAATTCAGTCCTGATTAGCCTTTACTTTCAGTGACAAAAATAGCAGTCTCTCTCTTGAATTTTCCTAGCTAAAGGGATCATCAAAGGGTATACCCTAAATATTTTGTACATACGCATTGATTTCAGGTTAGCTCAACCGGCAGTGTCTTCATTAAATGACCAACTTGCGTTTTGTCAGCTATTTGCCCTGCCGTGTGAGCTGAAACTTGACTCGTAGTTAAATGCTGCCAAAACTTCTGAATGGCCTAGGCTGATATTTTTTGCTCCATGGAATTCCGATTTGAGGGGTCAGTTTCGATAATATATGAAACAGAATTCACAGAGGATGCAGGCTTTCGAGCTGCCATGTATGATTTAGACGTACAAAACTTTGACCTGCATGCGAGTCATCTGCATGGATATTTAAACCCGAGCCGGAAATTAATAAATACAGGTAGCTCAAATCTGCCGGCAACTCAGTAGTCAGTACAATCAATCACCCACCATTCTTCAACGGTCAGTGTGTTCCAGTAAATCCGGCGACGCTAGTGCTACTCAGGTACGTACCTTTTGCCCCTATAATTTCTTTGCTTAGTTGAAATAGATTTCTTTTTCAAAAAAGAAAAGATAGCCGAGTTCCAAGAACTTAAAAAATAACACATTTTTATGGGCTGCACCTCATAGACTCTGTTATTCCTGTCAACTCAACTCGAAAACAAAAACAAAATGTTTTTTAATTTTTAAAAATATATATAAAAAATGAATCTAATTGACCCACGACTGATATAGATCATATTTGAAATTAAGTCAACCATTTGATTTGTTTGTTCGCGAAGATGATCGACTTTAAAGACGGGGAGAAGTACATCCACAACAAGTAGAAGGTAGAAGAGAGTTGTGGAGACAAGGAATTAGACATCGGAGCCCTTTTATTCTGACGAGAGATGAGGAGGATAGACATAGCAAGCTGGGCCCACATGCAATGTGGATTAGACGATATTTTATAAAGCGATACGGGGTGTTTCGGATGTTATCATTTTAGATATTTTAAAAAATAAAAAATATATATTATTTTAATATATATATATATATATATATATATATATATATATATATATATAAAACAACCTCATTAGTCATTACTCTCAAATAAGCACTGTACTTAATTGCGGTGACAGGGAAGCTATCGCTATTATTATAATAATAAAGAGAGTATAGTAACATAGAAAGTCAATAGAGTCCTTGCCCCTGGGAAAAGCTATTTTAATGAAACTTAAAAGGGTAGAAAAGGTAAGATTGCACATTTTTTAATTAAAGTAAAAAAGATAATTAGAAAAAATAATTTTATGTGTAATATAAAGGTCTTTTACTCAGATAAAGACAAGCCGACTTCTTTGTAGAACTAAATTTTAGAACCAAAATTCAAGCTCGAATAACTAATTAAATTATTTATTTATTTTTTTCTAAATCTTAAAATTATACAATTTATTTATTTAATTAATTAATTAATTTATTTTATTGACCTATAGCTTGCCCCAGTCTCAACTCTCATGAATAGCATTGGTGATCCCCACGATTTTGGGGATTTGCGAGGGAACTTCGAGTACGTCGTGCAAATATTCTGGTGGAAAAGTCTCAAGTAACTTCACAGCCCAGGCAACTTGGTAAAAATGTTGGCCAACTGATTGGATGTAGCAGAAACATGGCAGATTATGCAGTTCATCCAGCTTGGTAATAGCAAATAAGTGGTGGGATATAGCAAATAAAAGGTAGTATACTGCTTCAACATTTTGAAACAAAAGGTCTGCAAAATTATTGGTGAATTATCCAGTATCAAATCCAAGACTATTGGTGGCCGCAAACTTCAGCTTGAAAACAACTGGGAGAAAGTAGAGACACCATTTTACTTTTGCCTGCCAAAAAAAAAAAAGAGGTTCTGTGCATTAATCGCATCACTTTCGAAGCTTTTCGACACTCTTTTCTCTTCCTTCACTTGGCGCAATGATTTTCTATGCGTCCAGAGATTAAAAAAAAAAGAAAAAAAAGAAATTAAAGGTGGGCGATACACTTTTAGCCATTGAAAAACGTGAGGATCATCTCAACGTGTCAGCAACTTTGAGAGCAATTATTTACCGATCAGTATCAGGACGTGCATGCAGTGAATCTGGTACCATACATTTGGGGTTTGCCTGTGAATTGTATTTTGAACCACATGCATGAATCCAGGGCTGACATGAATCCATGGCTGCGAAAGTTTACTTACATTTTTCTATATATATATATATTGAATATTGACCCTGTTATGCAGCTGTCATGATTTTCAGAGGCGGAAGGGCCTGTACATGACACTCATCAGACCAGCTAGTCTTATATCTCGAGGCTGGTACCTGCAGCTCTATATTGCAGCATGACTCAGCAAAAGAATTTTTGGAAATTTGCACCGCACTATTACCGAATCCGGGGCCAGAAGAATCAAGCAGCCATCTGCTCTATTTGATCACTCAGAATCATAAATTATAACAGCAACACAAGTGCTAATAACTTTGTTTGGATCCGTTTGATTCGAAAAAAATATTAAATCTGATTATATTTTTCATTCTTCAAAAACAAGCTGTTCTTTGTTATTTTTACTAAATATATCTCTAACTTAAATTCATTTTTATCATGATTTATTTATGAAAAATAGTTTTTAAATTTAATTGAAAATCAAGAGTTATAATTCAAAATGATCTCAAATAAATGTCAAATGCTAATGTCGTGTTTTGAAGAAGGAAGCGAAGATAATAAATGATTATTTATTTATCCTCCCACCGTACGTGCGGGGACAGAAACATGCGTGGGATAAGCTACTTTGTTGTGTATGTTCAGAAATTGAGTTGACAAGTATAGTTTTATCGTCGACAGTCAAAGGACGGATGAGATTGTCCGTAAGAGTAGATCCACGAGCGATATTGAATGAAGTGTGGTTTTATACTCTCTCTCCCCCTCTCTCTCCTCTGCTCTTATTAACATCCTCTGCTCTTATCCGTAAGAGTAGTTTACGATTGTGTGGTGTAAATAGAAATTAGGTTTCTTGAACTCTAAATTTTAAGTGAGAGACACTGACCTGGTAATGAATATATTAACTGGTAAAATAGTAATTAAAATTCAAAAATAAATCCAAAGAAATATTTTCTAGATTTAATTTGAAAGCTTTCCAGCCTAGTTTGAAGGCGTTAAAGATCTCAGCAAAAATAGTTGACTCCTTATGGAGATAACATGGTTGATTTAATTGTGGATAACTAAATTATTTTTAATTTTTTGTAGGCTTTTTGACCTTGTAAATATGGGCCATAAACACATGGACAATACGTTGCATGTTATTGTCGTGTACCTCTGATTGGTTGTTGACTAGATCCACCAATGGACAGCCAGAGGGCTGATAATCAAACGGTGCAGGAAAAAAAATCTACATTGAATGGTTTTGTCTGCGATCAAAAAGTAATCAAGCAGGAGGGACAGTCCAAATGGGGCCCAAGCCATAAGCCCCCCCGTAAGTATATCTCTAGTTGGATTCAAATTATTTGACCTGGATTGAAATTATTAGTCATGATTTTAGGGTCATTTTTTATTTTTATTTTTATTTTTATTTCGAGTGAATTGTGAGCCCTCGGAACTAGGTAATGATAAAGCATGAAAAGGACCCTATCAAGAATTTTCAAAATGTATACGCTACATTTAAACTTTTTTCTGTGTAATTTAGGTACCATTTTGGAAGCTACCCACCGACTCGGTACTTTCTTCCACTAATATTTCCTGCTTGAAAACAATGTGATTTGTGGATTATTCGGCTACTTTTTCTGAAAAAGAAACATTGATAGACAGCAAAGTTTCACTTCAAAACAATTCTCCATAGCAGTCGCCATTCTACTTTAGACAAAGTGGAGATGCTTTTTGAAAATGAGATGACCTTTTTGCCCTGTAAATTTACATTTTCGCGGTCCATATTATCTTCATTTCCGGCTCTCTTTTTAGCTCTCCTAGCTTTGAAACGTGCATGGCTTCGACAAGAAAAGCATTCTATCCACTAAACCATGGCCTGGACTTCCTGATCAAAATGTCTCTTCGAAAAGCAGGGGTTAGTTGAGTCGTGCATGTCCAAGCCAAGCAATGGAATGCAGATCTATCTTCTTCTTCTTCTTCTTTCAAGCAAGGAAATTATCCTTACTTTATGAGATTAGAAGAAGGAGAAAATTTATGATTGTCCTCAATTCTCTTTGATTAACAAATTTAAAATTTAAACTCGAGACTTGTTATAGAGATACGAGTCTTCTCTCATTATATAAAGCCTCTTGACAACAAAATAAAGTCTACTACTGCGACCATAGTGGGATATATTTTCCTTTTCTCCTTAAAAGGACCTAACAAACGAGCACAGCAATCAATGCCCTGAAGATGCCTATGATCTGTGCTGCAAGTGACTCAAAACACACGACGAATTAATTGCAAGATTTAGCCATAATTTCATGTCAATGTGATTTTAGTTACTAGACCACAGAAATACATTTATACTTGGAGTTCAATTCTTGGACGTTTGGAAGATGGTATTCAAGGTATACAGCAATAATCACGGGCCCACCCTGCTATTTTCACGTTTCCATTTAAGAAAACTTCTGCCCTATAAGTGGAATTAAAGTAGTTTATCTGCTCGTTTCAGAATAGCTAGTAGGGATGCAGAGTCAGGATTCCCCGCCCAGATCTTTTCATATACACGTTTGATATAGGAATCGTGGTTTAAAATTATTTTTTCATTTTCTGTCGGGGAACACATAATTAACACGGACTCTTTTTTATTTTTCTTACTAAATGCATGCAAATCACAGCACTTGCAGTAATTAAAATTCATAAAAGCTATCAAGAATTTGAGAAAATTCATTAAAAAAATGTAAGAGATTAATCTAGTGAGTGAGCTGTTACTGATACGTTAATTATTTTAAATATAATTTTACTGCTAAATTAATACTACCATTGTAGCCGTTACTTTTTATGAGTCATCCAGTTCTATTAAATAACGGGAATAACTATGGTTGCTGTCCTGTCCCTCCTCAACTATTTCCTGACTCTCAACCGTGCTGGCCACTTGAAGAAACAGTGGCTTGCAGATTTGCCTGCTTGAGAAACACGTGGCTTTTCACTGTACACTGCCAAGTCAAACATTATCAGCTGAATCACACATCTAGCCGGAAATTAACTAATTGTTTAATGATATTCATGTTTGTAAATAACATGGGATTAGGATGGCTTCCTTCTTCTATCTTCTGGTCTAGGTGCTTGAAAACAATAATTAGAGTAAAAGAAGCAGACCTCGCTACTAGATATTGATCACCTGCAACCGTGTCGCTCGAGGAGAATTTAAAATGTTCATGGGGGAGGTTAGCAATTCAATAACTGAGCAGACGACATTCACTCACCACCTAATTCATTTAATCAAATGCAGTTGCAGTACTAATTATAGTAATTCGCAGTTAATCATAATTTAATCACATGCGATTGCAAGATTAATTAGGCTTCCCTCAGTGGCTCTGTCAAAATAAAGAATTAGGTACCCGACCGAACGTGTCTGAGCCCGCACCTGTAGAGGGGGGCGAGTGGCATCATCACCACCTCTCATTTAAGGAACTTAAATCTTTTATTGATGCTATCTTCTCAACCTCTAAAATTATCCTATGAAACTTTATAGTATAGTTTATTTTATTTTTAATCACTGGCGCTGTGAACCGCCAATGACACAATAATAGTTTTTTAATCATAGCAAGCTTTAGTTTGGTCGACTCAATAATTACCGAGTCCAAATCTCATGTATTTAAGTATATATGGATGGATGTTATGGGAAATCTACACTAGTCTTTTTTTTTTTATTTATTTTACGGCTATAAAACCATATTCATATATATATATATATATATATATATATATATATATATATTCATATATATATATATATATATATATATATATATATAGCAGGATAATAAAAACTGCAAAAAATAGCACTATAGACATGCGTTTTGACGTGTTAGTAATTCATTGGTCAACAGAAGAATCTCTCAACCGCCAGATCTCCGTAACGGGAACCCGATCTTGTTTCCTGATCACCGTCTATATAATCAGGACCACGTAAAAAGGAAAAGTTAAAGCAGGCAAATCTTATCCGTCTATTAAATCAGCGGCTCTCCTTACTTCAGAGCCTCTCTTTTTTAACTTCACTTCTCTCCCCCGTCTTCTAAAACCAGAAAACACCAAATTATTGTAAAACAGAAAGAAAAAAAAAAGCATTTGAGAAATTGGAAAAAATGGGAGAGAGCGAGAGGAATAGTAAGCGAATAGCAGAAACTGAAATTCTAGAATCTTCAACCCCAAGTTTCTCTAAGAAAATGAAATTTGATTTTGACGAGTTTAGCTTACCTTCGGTTGATTTCAAGCTCCAAGCTCATCTTTGCACCGCTATGTCACCGGGAAATTTGATTTCGTCAGCGACTTCATCGAATTCTGATCGCTTTATAACCGGCAATTCCAGCTGTGAAGACTCTCCGGTTTCCTGCTGCTCCAGCAATGAATCGATCAAGGTTGTGAAGGACAGCTTGAGGTTTATAGATCTGGAGGTGAATTTGCAATTCAAAACTGAGAACATCAGCTAATTTCGGTTATGTTTTTGTTTCTGTTTGTTTCGCAGAGAAAGTAGAGGAAAATAAACAAAGTTTTGAGATGCCTTTTAAAATCTTCTTGCTAGTTTAAGTACTTCTCGGTTTGTATAAATTTTCCGTCGTTTGTTCAGCAAACAAACTGAGCCATTAATTCGTTCGAAATTGTATCGTGGAATTCTTGTGTCTTGCAGTTTGTTTAGTTGGAAAGAAAATGCAAATAAGCTAGAAACTCTAGGTTTTGAGAAGCTTTATTATAAATCAAGCGACTGAAGTTTTCTCTCACTCCAAGCAGATTTTTCTAGCTAAATACAAACAAAGATATCCAAAAATGGTGATTTGATTTGATTTTGTAGTTTGTTACCTGTTTGTTTACAGAGAAAACGAAGGAAAATGAAGAAAGCAAGATTTAATTTCAAGCTTTCTCTCTTTCAAAATTAGTGAAGTTTTCTTGTTCGTGGTCGTTACATCATGCTTCTTTATTTTTTTTAAATTGATGTTTCTCGTGTTTAGAGATTAAAAATATCTATGCATTAATTATTAAGGAATTTTATATATATATGCAGGCGAAGAGTTCCGAAACGGAAAGCTCGACGTGCATTGACAGGAAATTCAGGTTTAAAATTTTAAATTCTCACTTTCGCTTCATTAATTAAAGGAATATTCCTTTATGGTCACAGAAAACGAAACCGTTTTTAAACCCTTCATTTCTCCCATATTCAAACCACGCTTGCTTTTGCAGTAGAGAAACCACCCCTTCAAGCGAGTTTCACGGGATTTACCCACCGGCATCCATGGAGAAGAAAGAGAGCTCTCACCGGAGAAAGTCACCGGCTGGGAAAATGCCGAGCCAGGCTGAGATCGATGCGTTTTTCGCGGGGGCGGAGAAAGAGGAGCAGGAAAGATTTGCAGAGAAGTAAGTAGCAGTACGGTACAGTGTGGCAGTTACTTTTTTTTATTTGGTGTGCATAGGATAGGAAGTGTGGACATGTGGCGTATTTTAGCACGGATAGGATGGAAGTAGACATGTGGCGTATTTTAGCACGGATAGGATGGAAGTGTAACTAACTAACAAACTTATATTCGAAATTTCTAGGTACAACTATGATGTTGCGAAGGATATGCCAGTGGAGGGTCGCTACCAGTGGATTTGTTTGAAGCCACAGAGGAAGACACAGAATTGATAGAATGCAAGGGGTAGCATTAGCATGCATCTAGCATGCCACTGCCAATTCTTAGGAAGGTTATTTAGATTGTTATTGTGCAGTTCCTTTTTTCTTCGGAGACCACTCTTTATTTTTATAATATATATATATATATATATAAGAAGGCAGTTCTGTTAATTAATGTTCTTTTCTAGCGTTGCCATTGCTATACAGTGATCAAAAGGAGGTGTTTCTTGAATAAAATTTCAGCTAGTTAAATGGTGTGGGCAGAGTAGCCAGTTATATTTTGGAATGGTTGTTGGTAATTTAATGGGAAGGAGATGGCAGGGGTTTGCAGGCATTATAAATTTTTCCACTGATGGTTTTTATTTTGTTTCTGTGTTAGAAAAGTGTTTTTTGTTTGAGCTTTTGGCTTGGCTGTTTATGGGTGTGTGTTTTTTCTAGGTTGCTTTTTTGCAGAGAACGCTTTTTTATCGTTACTTTTCCTTTTATGCTTAATTTTGGAATATTCCCTTGAATATCAAGGTCATGATGGTTTCTTCTGGCAATTATGTATCATTCGAATATTATGGAGGGGCGCGTCTTGCGTCTTGCTGACTGTGCGTCTCTTTGCTGACTGTGCGGAGGGAAAATCTGATTAAAGGATGTTTTAAAAATATTTTTGAAAAAAATTAAAAGTATTTATTTTAAATTATTTTTATGTGTTGATGTCATAAATAATTTTTAAAAATATTAAAAAATATATTATTTTAATATATTTTTAAACAAAAAAAACATTTTAAAAAATAATCTCAAACTTATTCACTCAAAAAAATAGTGAAAAAACAAGCAGAAAAGAGCACAAATGGGTTTCTTTCCGAGTTTTGTGATTCTTTATTGATATAAATCCCAATTGGAATTTCTGGCCCAAGTTATCCCAAATATCATTATGCATGTGAATGAGTATTTTTTTCCTCTGGGCAAAAAAATGTATTTATAAATTAATTTGTATATCAATTATAAAATGAAAGATTTTTAAAATCTCTCCACCTTCACGTTAAGCTAGCGAGCATAAAACGATTTAAAATGAAGAAAATGTTGGGTTTATGCAGGAGTTGAAGTTTTGCCATTCAAGATAGTACCGATGAATATATGAGACGCATGGGCGCATAGCACACCTGCAGATTGCATGTCTAGATTCTGTACTGGTAAAGTTAGTTGCATATAATTTGTCAGAGTGAGTGGTGGTGGTGGTATTATAAAATCGGGGTGGAGTCGGTAAATCTGGGGGGTTTACCGTTGAATTATTATAATCAATTTATTTATTTTTTGTTTCGGGGTGAAAACATGCGTCTGGGGATCTGATACGTTGTCGCTTGGAGAGTTGACATGAATGGCTGGATGGTACTGGTGATAGCATAACAGACATTTCTTGCTCCTAAAGCCAGCTTTACGGGATACAAGACCTCATAACCGCTTAAAATTGGAAAGGAAGGATGGTTGAAAGGAGGCTTGCACGTGCAGTGGTGCAATGGCTGCCTTGTATAGCAAGATGGCTGGCCTTGGATCCGATGAGCCCATTAATTTAATGGCAAATTGCGATCAACAGCGGTTATGGTCCTTATCGTCGTGGTGGGGTGTAGAATGTTGCTTATTAATGAGAAAGAGGTCTCTCTCGATTTTGATGTCTCTTTCAGTTTCTCTGTTTACGAAACTGATTATGATGCTTGCAAGGGGGAAGTTGCTTGTGCTTCGCTTTCTTCCAGGTTGTTTATTTATAAAGTTCAAACATTATCGTATTATTGTAAGAGAAAGGAGGCAGGGAAGTGATCATTTCTTTATGACTTTGTCATCATTTTAGTCAACATTATTAAGTATACATCCCCTCCCTATCTTTTCGGTCGAAGATCACTTATTACTTATCTGTTAATATTTTCGAAAAAAATTAAATTTTTATTTATAATTTTAAATTAGATTTCAAGTATTTTTAGATCATTTTTATACAATGATGTCAGAATAATTTTTTAAAAATAAAAAATATATTATTTTAATATATTTTCAAATAAAAAATACTTTAAAAAATAATTACAAAAGAATCACTTACTCTCTTCCTCTCTCTCTCTCCAATCGCCTTGTTCAAATTCCTAAGTGAGGTGTTAACATCAATCAGCCAGGTCCGATTTATCCTGATCAGAGCCCCAGGTCACAAATTGTCTATGCTGAAGCTGACAATAACTGGATCCATGTAGTTAATAACATGTCCGCATTCTATATATTTTGATTAGACATGTAAGAAATAGTTTGTTTAAAATTTATACACTAGCTATGCAGGGAAATCCAGTCAAGATAAGATTTGCTAGAGGCATGCATTTACTTTAAAACCCTGACACGGAATCATTGCCCTTCACATGGCGCACTCCCTCTCCTTTCCTCTTTGTCTGGTAAATTAATAGCAGCATTCCTGGAACATCGTTGCGTTTTGCTTCTTTTCACTCTTCAATCTCCATTGAAGGCTTCCAGAGCCCCCCCTGCAAATGGACTGGTATTTCTGTGCAGCCATGTTTAAGCGGGCTGGCTTCCCAAGCTCGTGGGCTCGAGTCTAAATCTATCACTAGCTAATTGACCCGTTAAGAACTAAGAGCGAGCGACTAGTTCCATTTATTGGTGATGAGACTTGAACGCAACTGTTGATGATATATATATGATGACCTGGGACCAAATATAAAATTTAGTGTTACCAAATCCATGTTCATAGTACTTTATTTTAATCAAAGTGGACCTTTTCAGCTCTGATGTTGCCAGAACATAAATTAAAGAAACGAAATGCTTTGAAAATAACTTGTAAACCTGCTCTCTCGAAAAGTGAAAATGACATAAAAGTAAGTTGGATCACCAGGGCTGAAGTTTTATCATGCACACCAGCCAGTCCAGCCAGTAATTTCATTACGGCTGTCAATTGTTGATTTTCAGCTGCTCCACCAAATTAACTACTTGATTGAGGATTGAGTGGGTTCCCGTGATGGGCAGCGGACTGTCACTTCAATTTGAGGATTCAAACGTCAGCGTTTAAAAAACATTTTAGCTGATTAAAACCCTCAATTTGTCACCAGAAGATAGAAATTAGTTCCAGGTTTTATTTTACTGTGAAATACATGGAGGGAGGGAGAAGGAAAAACCAGTGTGGTAATTGCTTGCGTTGGTGGGGGGTGGTAACAAATAGAGATTGCAATGCGAGTCGGTAATAAATAAAAATAACAATTTAATATGAATTTTGATGGATACCTGTATGAGTTGAACTGAATGCATGCATTTTCTTGAATGATTAACTTATTTGTAATGCCCTGGATTTAATTATAATCCAACATAAATTAGATGGGTGTAGGGAGTTAAAAAAACAAAAAAAATAACGTCAAGACTATCATAATTTAAGTCACTCTAAATTAATTTTACAAACATATGATTCACATATAAAATTAAGATAGCCTGCATCACTGCAAGTTAATTTGACCAACACATCGTTTATGATATGGGATCATGGTAAAAAATAGACTTTTAAAAGAATGACATGACAAGAAAATCAAAATTAAATAAAAAAACTAGAAAAAAACTCTAGCTAACCAGCACTTGGGATAACCTCACGGAAATTAAAAAAAAAAGAAAAAGAAAAAGAAAAAAAAGAATAAAGGATCAATAATCTAATGTCAAATTGTGAAATTGAGACAAAATCAATTTTATATATAGCAAAAACATTGAGGAAAAAAAGCTAAATCAACTTATGATAACTCACTTGATATGTAGCTCATGATGTGAAACCCGTGTTAAAAATATAATTTTAAAAGAGATATAGATTGAATGATACCTTTTGTTTTAAGGGTTAACACAAATTCCTTGTGGTTGAACTTTTGAAAACATTATTCATCTAATTTCATGAATTAGTGTTTAAAAACCTTAAATGAATATCTAATCCATTAAATATCACTAATATTCTCAACTAAAAATGATAAATTCAAATTTTAAGTAAAAATAAATAACCATATAGGATGAATAATATAAAATCTATTTTTATCCACGTCAACTGTTTTCAAGAACAAATGCACTGATAATTCGATTCATGATAAACAAAAATGTAAACAATCTCCAAGTAGATCTAAAAAGAACAAAAAAATCATGATAATAATAATAAAAATACTACGAGACACTTGAAATCATGTTTTTGAAAGGTCAACTATGTCACATTATTTGTTTTTGAAAAAAATATTAAAAAAACATAAATGCTAAACAAGCGTAATTAGAAGTAAAAACACTTAACCAAAAACATTTATTTTCCTGCTTATTAAAAGAAATATTTCATTGTGCTGATCAATTTAATTATAATTAATTTTGCAATGTCCAAGGAATCTCTTGAAAATAATAATTTTACTTCTAATTACGCTTGTTTAGCGTTTATGAGAAAAAAAATATTCCAATAAACAATGAAATGGATCTTGTATCACAGTATTTTGACATGTAACTTAGAGTTATATTACTTTACCAACGACTTTTAGCTTATTTTAATGATTGTTTGGGAGGGTAATTAAGATTGTTTTTAAAATGTATTAATTTTTTTTTTAAATTTATTTTTGATATAAATATATAAAAATGATTTTAAAAGAGTAAAAAAATAATTTATAAATAAAAAATAAAAACATTTTTTAAAAACATTTTTTAAATGTAATAACAGAACCGGATGCGTATCTTTGTCGCTGCTATTAGCGAACTTATCCATGGAAGGCTTGTGCCTGGTTAGTCTTACGTGGCAAAAAAATAAATAAAAAAAGTCAATTGAGAGCTGGCTAGAGATTGTTTTCAACAATTTTTTAATTAAAAAACATATTAAAATATTAATTTATTAAAAATCTAAAAGAAGTTCAATTAAATATTTTAAAACACAGGAGAGAGGATCATTGGACATTCACCACTTAAAAGCCAGAAATAATAACAACAATAATCTCACCTAAAAAATCACAACCCACACAAAATCCTTCTGTTTCTACTCTCTCTCTCTTAGAATTCAATTCTTCAAGACAGAGAAGAGGACAGCAAGTCTTGAAGAAGAAAAAGAAATCGCGGCAGTAATGTTTGGTGATGGTAGTGTTTACTGGGGAAGGAAAGAAAGTGAATCGAAAGGAATTGTGGTTATATTCGCATGGATTTCGATTCACGAGAAACATTTGAACAGTTACTTGAATTTGTATTCCTCTCTCGGTTGGAATTCCCTTGTTTCTCATGCCGATTTCCTCTCCGCGTAAGTCTTTTTTTTGTTTTATTCTTTCTTTGCCAATCGATGTTTGGTTCCTGAGTTTTTTTTAATTATTTATTTGTTAGCGTGTTGCTGATTATCTAGTAAAAAAATTAGCTAAGGTTTGCTGATTTTTATTGAAATAAATACCTATATAATATATTTTTTCTCTCTGCTGTTGTCATATTTGAAAGTTATCTAATTAATCAAATTAATAATGTCCAGTAATGTGCGGATTCTAGCTTTTATTATTGAAATTTGATTCAATCTTCGAAATAAGAAAAGAAATGTGTACGGATTTCCGGTTAGATTTTGAAAGGAGATTTGTCAGTAGAGAGAAATGAGTATTGATTGGCTATATGTTGTTGGATGGGAATGAGTATAAGCAATTTTATCATATGGATATCTTTTATTGTAAAATGATCGAAGGGACAAACTTAATCAACTTTTTATATACAGTCAGTTGCTCCAAACCCAAATGCAAGTAGAGTGAAGATGGCTGAGTTAATTGTTTTCTTCGTAATGTTAAACTTAATATGTGTTTGTTGCTGGCTAATGATGAAAATTGCTACAGATTTTATCCTGAAAGGGCTTTGTCACTGGCGTATATTCTCCTCAATGAGCTTGTTGAGGTCAGTTACATAAACTCTTAACTAATTGTCTATTATTTAGCGAGATTTCAATCCTTATCTAAAAGTATTCTATCTTGAAGTTCCAACGAGCTGGAAGGGTCAAGTTTCAGTGGGTGCCCATGTTAGTCAAAATTATGCCAATAAAATCATGTTTACACTTTGCTGTCATGAGGTTCACATAAAAACAACCTCTTGCATTGACCGTGATGACAACGATGTAAAATGAGCATTTATTAGCTTGAAACTTTTTATGTTTTCATGATGCATAGAGTAATCTCCTGCTGTTTTTTTGGTATGCAGGATCTAAGGGTTAGGCCATGTCCAGTTGTATTTGTTGCTTTCTCTGGTGGTTCGAAAGCTTGCATGTACAAGGTTTTTCAGGTAATTTTAGTTAAATCTTTGGTTGGATGGTAATTTGTGCTATCCCCCCCGCCCCCTGGAGGACTAATTTTATGGTACTTAATGCAATTGATGCAGATTATTCAAGGAACATGTGAAGGTCATCTTAATCTGGTAAGTGACGTGCTTCTTCTATTCCAGAAAACTGAGTAACTCTTTTTGGGACTTATCTTTTCACTTTCTTAGTTCTATTTAATTGGAAGTTTTTGACTTTCTATTTGTTTGTTTTATTTTGTGAAGGATGAATATCGATTGGTTAAGAACTGCATTTCTGGGCATATCTATGACTCTAGCCCGGTAGATTTTACAAGTGATTTTGCTGCTCAATTTTCACTACACCCTGCAATTCAAAGAATGCCTGGTCCATCAAAATTCTTGTCTTGGGTTGCAAAAGGCCTTGCTTCTGGACTTGATGGTTTGTACCTCACAAGGTTTGAATTTCAACGTTCTGAGTATTGGCAGACTCTGTACTCTTCAATTGTAAGTTCTAATTGGCCAGAAATTTCCCTAAAGTTGTCTTTCTCTTTCTCAATTAGTAGATTTAAGTTTCTCCCCTTCTGTAGGACATCGGAGCTCCGTATCTAATTTTATGCTCAGAGAATGATGACCTTGCACCTTATATTGTTATCTCCAAATTTGTTCATCATCTAAAAGATCTTGGTGGAGATGTTAAGCTTGTAAGGTGGAATCATTCACCTCACACAGGTTTGTTCTGACCACCCCTTCTTTTGTGTTTAGTTAATACAGTGTGCTCTGGTTTTGAATGCTATTTATGGTTAAATTGCCTTTCTGATACTTAAGCCTCTTGTATGCATTTTATTTTGATTACGAGCCACTGATAATTAAGTAATCACACCGAAAGCTGTATCAAAATGTGCTTGTAAGCAGATGAGTTGGATACCTTCCCTTTTGTTGAATTGATGGGATGGAGACTTGAACATTGAGTGTTGAATTTGATGAGTGGTGGTCATTATACCTATTTGGTGGTTGCTGCTAACATGGAGCAATGAAATTTTTGTTTTGTTCTGTTGCAAATTAGCATTGTATCAGGGGCATGGATCCCATTCTTATGGCTCTTACACTAATTGGCCTTTGGTCCACGGGTCTCTGTTAGTGGCTTCCTATATAAAGCAGGAGCTAACAGGTTTAACTCCCAGTGAGAAAGTTGAGCTTGTAAAAAATAATCATTTTTGTCGCGTCTCGTTTCTTTTTGTATGCAGCATGTACAAGGAGATTTAATCTCAGGAAAACTGTAAATAGCACCTTAAAATGCTTCCAAGAGAAAGTTGGATAAATAAGGAAGTTCAGATCTTTTGTTTATCTACTTGCTTTGAATAGGGTAAACACAATAGTGATCTCTACAAATCTGAACGTCAGTGCTTATAGATTTACAATTTACTGTTGGATTAATGATCACATTAATCATTTCCCCTTTAATATGTTCAGCCAACAATGTGCACATGTATTTCTATCAATTGGCACCGTGAGAATGAGAAATAGCATAAATGACAAAAGTTACAGCACAAATCCATTAGGTTGTCAAGTTATTGGACCACTTTTGTTTCTTGGAATTGAGTTTCTGCCTCACTTCTATCTGTTCCATTTGCCGCATGTCTTTTGCATATCAAACTGATTCTATCCAGTGACATTTCAGGTCATTACAAGCACAATCCAATCCAGTACAGGGCCGCAGTGACCGATTTGCTTGACAAGGCTCCTTCTGTTTATTATCATAGAATCCAAAAACTCCGAGAAGGAATTGGCTTGGACAGTATGCATGATGAGATGTCTGAATTAATATGTGATCTACAGAAAGCTGCCGTTAACTCAAACCAAAGCTTCAGCAGAGTTGCTGTTGGGCCAGGTGACCACTTCTTTGTGCCCAGTTCAGCAGAATACTGCAATAGTAGAAAGTCAGAATCCCTCCAAGATGAAAGGAAAGAAAGATCAATTTATCTGCCCAACCCTCCAAGTATTAGTGCTCACAGTGTACTTGGCCAGGTCCTCTTTGATGCATGTGTACCGAAGAACATAGAAGGTTGGGATATTAGATTTTCTGGTTCTCTTAATGGGCAGCCAATTGCTTCTGCCCAGAGGAGACACTCACCTTTTCATGGTTTCAAATTCATTCGTCGCTCAAGATTATGATGCTGAATGGTCTGGACTTTGTTTAACCTGTCATTGGCTTTACATGCATCCTTTAAAAGTTTGCTGGAGAATTTTAGTATGCAACCCTCATGCTTGAAAAGTAACTTGGTAACTAAGCAATGAAGTGAGGTATTTTTTACATTTTGTGTGACCACTGGTTTAGATGTTTGCTTGAGCTTCCGAGCCATTCCGCTGGCATGATAGTGTACAGGTAGAACTAGTATAATATTGTGGAATGCTTGCTGCTTTGATATGTATAGCAATGAGATTTTAAGGATGATCAGATAGTCTATGATACTGGTGAGAAGAAAGCCAAGGAAGTGTAAGGTTGTATTTATCAGTTCGTTCAACTCTCTGGTATAGTGATTTGACGAGAAGATAGCAGCATAAGATGTAAATAGTAGTTTATGTATAAACTCTATGGCACCGTGGATCTAGAGCTAATTGTTATCATAGAAAATGTAAGTGCAATAAACTATCAAGATTCGGGCAGGAGTTTTGTTATCTTGGTAGTGTGTTTTGTACTCGAGCCTTCTGTTTTTGGTTGCTTTATTGCTTTCTGTATATTTACGTTTCCGAGTTGCTGGCTCAAGGTAAATGGAGCTCTTGAACAAAGCTATATATAAAATTTTTGGCATTTTTTATTTATTTTATGTTAATAAGTGAGGTCTGCAGCAATTTTCATTTTGAGCTTTGAGGTTTTTTTTTTTGGTTCTGTGAGGTCAATTGTTATTTTATCAAACATGATTGACAAATATATATTTTATTGATAAATATATCATTACCTAAGCCGGCTTTGTTGAGTTGCCGCCCTAGTCTTAAAAGGGTCTTTGGGATTGTGATATAACTAGAAGTTATAAAAAATATTCTAATTTAATGTTTGGTTAATTATAAAAAAAAAAATATAGCATGGGTTCCACATAAAATTTTGATATTGCTCTCCGTAAGAAAAACAAACATTAGCAGTTTTTCTTGTATTTTGATCAAAGGGAGACAAGGCTGCTGGAGGGTGTTTAAGGTGTATATATATTTATTAATTTAAAAAATATATTTTTAATATTAAAATAATCTAAAAATTAATTAAAATATAAATGAGATTTAGATAATATATGTTTATTAATATAAAAAATATATTTTCAATATTAAAATAATCTAAAAATTATTTAAAATATAAATAATATTTACATAATATATGTTTATTAATATATAAAATATATTTTTAATATTAAAATAATATAAAAAATTAATTAAAATATAAATAAATATATTAGAAGGATATAACAATATAATTTTTGCCTTGCAATCTTAATTTTACTTTGGATGATATTTTACCATATATTAGTCAGGATCGCAGATGTCTTTACATATGGATTTAGTTCGTGATGAAACTACAAGTAGTTTGATGAGATAATAAAAATAAATATCCAATTTACTTGAATTATTAATTATATTTTAATATTATGGTTATTAAATATTTAAAAAATAATACACACATATACTTTAAAGTAATTTACAAGTTAAAAACGATATGAAAAACTTGGTAACTTAACACTTAAAAATATTTTTCATTAACCTTAACACTCAACCACAGTTTCAATAAAATATTTTAAAAATTATTTTGAATCGCAGTTAAATATTTTTCATGAAATTCTTTTTTCAAAACCTCAATCATAAAAATAAAAATAATACCAAACATATCCTTATTGTGGATGAACTATGAGCCAGCACTTGGTTTATGTTTAGGTTGTTTGTTGAGTTGCTGCCCGAGTCCTAAACTCGATGCTTGGCTAATGACGCAGATGAATTGTGAGCTGGGCCCTGGTTTTATTTTCTGGTTTGTTTGCAGATCTGAGCTG
Source organism: Salix dunnii (assembly GCA_015731905.1). Classification (NCBI taxonomy): domain Eukaryota; kingdom Viridiplantae; phylum Streptophyta; class Magnoliopsida; order Malpighiales; family Salicaceae; genus Salix; species Salix dunnii. The sequence continues at coordinate 7,255,471 of CM027667.1, read as the reverse complement.
GCAGTTAAGTGCAACCAAGAGATGAAGGTAGCGCGGGGGGCGGTTTGGTAAGAGTGTGAATATTTTTTATTTAAAATTATTTTTAATATAACTATTTTTATATTATTCTAATAGGTTGATATTAATTTTTTTAAAATTTTATATATATATATATTCAAATAAAAAAATAAAAAGTAAATACCACAATAATTGTTTTTACTTAAAATTGTTTTGTGTGCACGCATGACTGTTATTGTATCAATTTAATTTAATATGATGATATTAAAAATAATTTTTTAAAAATAAAAAAATTATTATTTTAATTTATTTTTAAATAATATAAAATAACTTAACTCATTACCGATCATTACCGAAGCAAATTAATTACGGCTAGTTCAGAGGGCGAGACATCATCATTCTTTATTTGGGCAAATGCTTATGAATGACCAAGAATATCATAATGAAAGTGATTTTCATTAAAAAAAAAATGTCATAATGATATATGTTTTTTTTTAAATAATTTTTTAAATTAGCATGTGAAAATGATTTAAAATTAACTAAAAATTTAATTTAATTCTTCTAAAAAAATTGTAAAAAAAAAATTAAAATGTAATGTCAGTGGCAAAATAACTGTCTTAACAGTGAACTTAGCTAGAAGGCTGGTACTGGCTTCAATCTTAAGTATTTTCCTTAGATTAATTGTTCTTTTTTCTCTTCAATTGCGGCATGATTTTTATTTTTTTATTGAATTTTTGTTTTTCATGGTAAGTTTTTTTATTTTAAAAAATAATATATCTGATAAAAAAATGTTCTCATTAAAAAAAACACATTGATAAGAATATATAATTTATATTAAAGAGATGCATATTTTGCTACTCATTTTAAATTACTATAAAACGATACTAGTAAAAAAAATTCGTGTATAAAAAGGAGAATAATTTATTTAATAAAATATAATTTTAAGAATTTAAATTACAACTTAAGTCTTAAGGGTTACATATAGCCACTTGAATGAAGGGAAATCTAATTGGTAACAGCACGAACAATCTTGCGTTCAGGTCAAACTTAACAAAACCAGGTTGGAATAATTAGCAGAGTGGTCATCCAAGTTTCTAATTCTGTTCATTTAATTTCTGTATCAAAATCTGGACACAAAGTACCCAACTATTACACTCCAATAATTCGTGGTTATTAGGGTCCGCTCTTGTGAGTCAAGGAAAATTTAAGATGCTTATGACTTTAATAATCAATTAATTTTTTAGTTAAATCAATCTAATATATTTTTCTTATATAATGTGTCTTATAATTTAATATATAATATAGTATTAGGTGATGTCTGATAAGTCAAAGTGACTGGTAATTATGGTAATAATAGATAGTGTTTGGTAAGTTAAAATGGCTAGCACCTGGTATTCGTAAAAAAAATTTCTTCATGGGCGTGGACGTGAGAATTATCCGATGATAAAATCAGTGACTTTGCAAAGAGAGAGTGCGAGGATATTTTAAAGAGATTTCATGAGAAAATTCCTAACAAAAAGTTGGAAGAGATGAGCTTCTCTTTCAGAGGAAGCCCTCGTTGTGTAGGGGAGGTTGGATATAAAAAGGGTATTTTGTGCTTATTAAACCTAGATTTATCACCCTGCAGACAAATGACTAAAATCAGGAGCTTAAGGTGACAATTTACCCAACCAGATAGGAGCAGGGGCTAGAAATTTCATTTCCACCCATTTTGCTGGAAGTTCCTGACACTCCCTCGTGCTTCGAATTGTCCGGCCCGGTTCAAAAGGTGAGCTGGACATGGAGCATAAGCTTGACTCTCGGGTTGAGTTTAGTAATTATGATAAGAAATATAGGTATCTGGATTTATAAAATGTATAAAACTGTAGAAATTAAGGTACTAGAACACTGTTATACCAGATTAATATCTTGATGCATGAAGATAAAGAACTCAACCCTGTATCTCCAGGTCTTCCTGTTCTTGATTGACTTGTGTTCAAATAGCTTTTACACAGATGAACAAAGAAAGAAAGGGATGAAAGCATGGTGCGTATAAAATGTTGAGTGTGGAGATATTTCTCTCGGGAATGAGCCTGCAAATAACTCCATAGTTACAGCACCCGTACCCATTTCAAGTAAATGTTCATGTTGACGGCTCTGATTAATTGCAATTTCTAAGAATCAACTACACTTAGCAGAGCCAGAATATTTTATTTCCTGAAGAGTATTGAAGCATTTTGCTTCTTTTTTAATAATTTTATGATCAACTCAAGTTCATTCTAGCCAATTTCCCCCTAAAATAAAGAAAATGTTTTTAATTATACGTTCTGCGACAACAATTATGCACGTACAATTGGTTCAACTAAGATGGTTATCAGTTATTTCATTCCATTACAAAAATATAAAGAAAGAAAATGTCGAAAAGCGTCGAAATATAAGAAAATGTACGTGGAAGAGAAACAATTCTATGGTAAAAAGTTTGGAAGATCGCAAGTGGAATTAAGCATGCGTAGTATAAAAAGTTAGCCAGGCGTCTCCAGCCTCTTGGCCTGAGCACAAGCAGGAGAGATTTTAATTTGTAAGTTTTTATTTATAAATAGCAATGCTAACAGAGGAAACTAAGCATGGTGTGTTTGTTTCCAGCTCTTCTCTGCGAGCAGAATTCCCATATCCCACTTCAGAATCCAGTTACGAGTTTAGGAGTCCAAGGTACCAGCTGGAATGGGTAGATAATGGATGCCCTCTCTCTCTTGGATCTCCTTCTCCTCTCTCTCCTATATATCTTCTTACAATGATCAAACCTTCAGATCTTCAGCCTCTCAATGTCACCAAATTAACTCAAGTTTGTTGATAACCTATCCTATAGAAAAGATTTAGACATAGTTTGACAGGGGGGAGAGGTATCTATCGAATCGTTTAATTATCTAAAAACAATAATCATATTCGTTGAAGTTCTATCTTTTTTTCCATCTTGCTACATTCATAAGCGAAAGGAAGCTGTGCCCACTCACTTAAATGATCACGAAGAAAAAATTTCTGTCAAGGAGAGAGCTGGAGAGGTTCGAGCATATCCGGGAAAGAATTCCCTACTCGTGTCAAGTTCATGCTTCCGTCTCATGTTACTGGAGGATTTTGGCTGGTAGATTCTCATTTCCGCATCGATGTATATTTGGATCTTAAGAAAAAAAAACAGGACTCTTTACATACCTTCGTTTTTTGTTTGAATATAGGGTCTACCAAGGATGTTTTACCGTCTTCATTTACCAGATCATGGTGCCATAGTCATTTGGTGGGTGAAACTGGAAACGGGTATCAAGTAGTATATCTCGCAGAAAGGACTGGAGTAGGTGGGGGATGGTGAAGGTTTTCTTCAATCGAACGCAGATTACTTGAGCAAGATGCTTTGGTTTTCTAGCTGGTCGAACCTGACAAATTTAAGGTCACCTCTTTTAACCCCGTTGATTTTGTTTCTTGTTTGATAATTCTGCAAAATGTTAGCTACCTAAGTACTGGATCCAACACAAATATTCTGTAAAGCAACTTGTGGAGTCTACAGAAACAATAGTAAAAATGCTGTGTTTCGCTGTTCTCATCACCACGATAAAGGATCGGAGGCATTTTGATCATGGATAACTAACTGTTGTCATTGATTTTTTTCTCTCGTTATCAAATGATAGACTTTTACAGGTCTTCATCAACAGAGCAAATTGTTCATCTGAGACAGAAGGCGCTCTTGGCCTTTTGCATTTATCACATGCAAAACAAACAAATTTTGGTACGCCGTACGCGACTCGGTCAGCCAGGCTGCTCCTTTTATCATTCTGACATGCTTATAGATATTTGTTTGGAACTTTGTCTTAAGGCTGTCTTGAGTTTTGTTCTCTGAATAATAAAACAGTTTAAAAGAGAAGAAGAGATAGAACTTTTACAGTTGCTTTTTCTAATCTCTTCTATCAATGTTGTTTCTCTTGAACTTTTCAAATTGTCTTGCAGGAAAAATAGTTTCTGAAGCCTCTCCACTAGCAATCCATCAGTAGATTAACGATGAATTTCTGATGTTAACAGATACTAATCTCTGTCCTTCGTTAAATCAATTAGCTTATGACAGTAACTATGTTAGCTCAAATATTTTAGAAGATTAACATAGTTTTTTCAGGTTAGCTCAGAAGTCAAGACCATAAATGTTGTTAGTAATCAACCAACCATCTTGATGTACCAGGACTATTGACTCCCCCCCCCAAAAAATAAAATAAAATAATAAAATAAATAAATAAATTGCTCCCTTGTTGTCTTGCTTTCTTCTCTCTGACTCTGCTTCAACAAGTAATATCAGAGAAAGAGGGACAGAACCCATTTGCACAGACAATAATTTACCCAGTAAACTTGGCATATCAGCTAGAAGATCAGATAAAAGAAAAAAGAAAGGTTCATGAAAGACCCTCCTCTACATAGGGCAATCAGTTGGAAAATAACTTAACTTGCATACAGTTGATATTGTATCATATGTGAAATATCAGATCATGACCTCTTCATACATAAGCTATATAGCTATATATATAAATAAATATATATATATATGGACATTGTAGCGTGACCCCTTGCTCATCAAGTCACAACCTTTGTGTGGGAACGTGGGCTCATGCTCTGGTCAGAATTCCTAACTCATAATCCATAGCCAAACGAAGATAAGCCACATATATTACTGCATTTCTTTCCTTTTGAAACCATCTTATCATTCCTTCATATTGTTTATCGTTAGATCACCCGAGGCATTTATCTATCGAGCTACGTGCCCCATCAATTAAAACAGCCCGATATACCTAGCTTGTTACTCCATATTATATTCCTTCCTATCAATTATTTTTTAGCTGTATTTCAAAATATATGAATTTATGGCGATTGCTATATATAACCGATGCTGCTCGACTATAGCTGTGTAAGAGCATTCTCTTACTGTACGGTGCGTTTTCCGATGTTCTCAAGCACCCACGGCCATCCATTTCCGGTTCAAAGCTGTAGAGATACTGAAGAAATTTGCCATACGATATAAATGTATATTTGAAACCATCAAAAGCAAATGTCAGAATGGTTGAGTTAATTTCATTTTCCCAGCAGGTTCATCATGGAAATCAAGGCAGCACACTCAGACTTGCACAATTCGGTCTCTGTGCACAATGTATGGATATAGATAGATAGGCATCCGACAATCTTTTCATCGGGGAGCTCAGTCATTATATATCCAACCAGCACTTCAGCTCTACGGCACCTGTCCAGATCCTGACGTCAAAATTGCCATGCGTTGAGATCGAACTTGAGAAAGTCAGGTTGGGGTGTTAAGGATTGCATTTCCACCTCAAGTTTCCAAAATTAACGTAGCTTGGTCCAATAAAACACAGTAAAGTCTCGAACTCAATCCCAAACACAAATCAGGTGTTAGATACTCAATAATATAATATAAAAACTAAACAGCTAAAAGAATTAATTCTCAACTTAAAACATCAATAAGTTAGGTTGACTAACTAAAAATATATTTTTGAGCACAATCCATGGCTGGATAGACACTTCTAAAAGCCAAATTACACTTAATTATTACCACTTGAGCTGCTAGTAAAATAATTATTTTTCTACTGCAATGCTTATATATGACTGGGAATACTAAATTTAATTATAAGTCTAAATAATGATAATATCTTTTAAATTTTGATTTATAGTTTAATATTATCAAATTGAAAAACCACAAGGAGATCAATAATCACATCAGGCAGAGCTCCAAGATCCTCATAAGATCAAAATGACTTCTGTAGGATGGAAATATGAAATGACTTCAGAAGTAAAGTTAACTGAAATCATCCCCAGTAAGTTTAATTTACAGAGAAGTAATAACAGTACGGTTTAAAGTCATTTATTGGAAGAAGAAAAAAGGTCCAAAATTTCTAGATATTTGAACGCAAAAATTAAAAAGAGGAAAGGGAATTCTAACAGTCCAAAACTTTTCCAAAAATATAAAAATATTTTTGTACCCCGATAATTTTTGTAACATGTAGCTGCACCTTCCCGAAAAAAAAAAAAACCCACACATCTCCCCACAATTCTATGCTTTTTATTTAGTTCATGTGTCAGCAACATAATCAAAGGACAGGAATCTGAAAGAGAAACCTGCAATAACAACAGCAAAAACCTTCGAAGCTAGAAGCAACAAACCCTCCTGTCTGCTGCCAAATATGGATGACAAAGAAGACCAAAACACTTCCCCTAAACCTCAGCTTCCAATATCCAACCCAGCTCCCCTTAATACTTATCCCAGGGTTTGTCTTCTTTGTCTCTCTTCTCTTCTTTTTCTCGTGTTTCTTGCATGTCTGCTTATGTTTCTTGATCTTTGCAAATCCGTTTTGTTCACTTTCAGATTAGGAGAAGGAAGCCAAATATGTCCAAGATAAAGCTGACCCAGATCCACGAGAAGTCTCCAGAACCTGAGTACGAGACTGGTCATGAACTCGTGAGAATCTTTGCTTCTCTTGAAAAATCGCAATCTTTTCTGTAATTTCAGATTAAAGTTGGCTATAAGCCCTGTCTTGGTGGTGTGTATTAGTTATATGGGTTCTATTTTGCTCTGAGAGGGACTTCGTTACGGTTTTTTCTTTTCCTTCATTTGCTTTGTTTCCTGTGCTTGTTTCAGCTGTTTGTTGTTTCTTCAAGGTTTTAGGGCTTTTATAAAGCAATTTTTGGTTTGAAATGTCAGATTAGGTGAACCCTGTTAGGAGTTTTTTTTGGGAAACGATAATACCCTGAGGGAGCGCCGAGGTCACCAGGATACTGTAGTGGATGTTCTCTGTGAGCTGGAATTATTAACTCCATGTGAAAATTTTCACTTTGATAGCAATTAAGAATTGGATAAAGCGATGTTAAGCAAAATTGGGAGCTAAATATGATGCCACCACCTTTTCCTGTCCAGGGCACTTGTGTATTCCTTCACGAAGTGTCCTTTAGGTAACCCTTTCTAGTGCGGGTCATTTCTTTCAATTCCAGGTTTCAATCAGGTAATACTAATTCATTTTTTTTTTTTTTTTTTTATGACAGCTATTCTCAAGGTAGTCGTTATCTTATCTGAACACAAGATGTTGTACCTATCCTAACACCAAGATTGCTTGATTAAAATCTCAATATAGTGAATGCAGCAGAATGGTTAATGACTTCCATTGAATTAAGCCCTATAACCCTATTGAATTAGAGGTTTGAACTTTTCATGTTAAACACATGTACTTTTGATATATGTTCTATACTTTGTCTCCTTGTAACTCTTTCTTGGGTGGATCAATTCTTTCCATTAAAAGTCTCATTCTGCCCACATTTTTTCATTTTTATTTCTGATGATATGCTATTCTCTATAGAAGCCCCTTTCTAATCCAAACTCAAGACATTAAACCTACCGTGATGACAAATTTTTTGAGTTAAGGTAAATAAAGTAAATGCATTACCATGCTTGATAAACGTTTTAGATTAAGACCTTTGAATTAGAGGTTTTGAATTCTACAGGTAGGCATGAGTGCTGGGTTCATATTTGTTCCATACTCTGTTCCTTTCATCCTTCCATTCCTTTTTCCATAGATATTTAAGATATTTCAGGGTATTGGGCAGCCAATTATCAAGCCAATTTGTTTTTCAATAATAGTAGCTATCTCTGCCTTCAATATGCATACAAATATTGGAGAAAGAAATTCTTATCTGGTTGAGATGTGTTTTCTTTGAGTTATCTGTACTTGATACAAACTGGCAGGTTTCAATTAGAAGCCTGATTTTCTGTTTAATAGAAAATCTGGCACGGTGTTCTCTTAAACATCCAGGTTCTCTAGTGTTTGTTCATTTGTTGTTGTTTGATGAATTAATTAAAGAATTTTTTTTTTTGAAAATTCTTGATCAGGTGTTGTTTGATAAATCAGGGGATTCAAGGGAGCCCAGAAGGTTAGAGTCTCTACCAAAAAGTCTTATACTTTAGATTGAAGCATATTTTTTCTTAATTATATTCTCATCTGGAATCCTTTTTATAAATTTGTATAGCCGCAAGCGAAAGAAAGACGCATTCAGTGTATTCTATGATAGTACTGAAACTAAGTCTCCTGCTATGGAACTGGCGGAGGAGATGCGGACAAATTTAGAATCTGCATATCCTAGCTTTGCAAAAACTTTGGTCCGGTCAAATGTGACTGTTGGGTTTTGGATGGTAACATGAAACTCTGTCCTAAATTTAAGAATCAGATGATTTCTATATAGTTTAGACTGCTTTATGTGTTCTTTCTCTCATTCCAGCATCTTCCCATGCGGTTTTGCAAAATGCATTTGCCAAAGAATGATACAACAATTTTTCTGGAGAATGAAAGTGGGGAAGAATACATACTAAATTACATTGCAGAAAGAACAGCACTGAGTGGTGGATGGAAAGCATTCTGTGCTGCAAACAATTTACATGAGGGTGATGTTCTTGTTTTCCATTTAGTGAAACCTTCAAGGTTTAAGGTACCGTTAGATTTTATAATCACATGTTCCTCATTTTTTTAGTCAATAATTATTTTAGATGTCCTCTCCGAAGTGAATAATTAGGAAATAACATTCAATGATAGGAAGATTTTGGACTTCTCAATTATAGTGTAGAGAACTAGAAAAATCATCCTATCAATGACCTTCTATATGATGGCTCAGGGCCATACTTTACGATAATGATCACATGAAGGAGAGAAAAACTTGAAGGCTAGAGTAGATTCTTTTTTCTTGTTTCAGAGTTCACTGGCTGTGATTATGCAGTTCTGAAATTACAAGGTCTGTTTTGACATTTTAATCTCTGAGAGCAGAAAGGAATAACCCTTCATTCTTCACACATGCACGCGCACTTGCACGGGCACAAGTGTGGATTCACGAAGACATGCCCATTCATTGAAAAGCGAAAACACAGGCAATGCTATGCATCTATGAGAATAGAGACACTGTCATTTTCTTTTTGAGCTGAAGCAAAAGTTGGTCACACTAAGCACACATACATGTAGAAAAGAGAAACACTGGAAGTTTTATGGTTTTCAGTTGGGATGGGGGTTTCATTTTCCTCACTCGAAATGCTAATCAGGCGGGCATTTTTTCTGAAGTTGCTCTGCATCAAACTGTTGTGTCCGTGGATTTTCTACTATGACAGTTGCTTCACATAATTTTCTCGTAGGTGTACATTGTAAAAGGAAATGGTTCTTCCCAAGTAGATGGGGAGTTTGGCATTCCGAGTTCAGGTGCTTATGGAAAAGAAATCATCTCTGGTATATAAATCTCTATTTGCTGCTTCGATGACCACTTAAACTTGATCTGATATATATTCATATTTTTCCTTCTTTCCCTAACATTGAAGAGCCAGCTGAAAAAGATGTAAAAGGCAGTAAAAAGGCAGAGCTTTTGGAGCTTCTTCCAGTTGGCCATCAGGAAGAGAATAATCAAGAGAATGGCCTGATTACAGTGGACAACAATAAATCCCATGTTGCAAATCAATCTGAGAATGAAAGTGAAGATTGCGCCTCTGAAACTTTGCGAGACATCAAACTTTCAGGATCCACTGTTGATTTTAATACTGTAAAAGGCATTGAGAATTTCAGCATTCTTTTAAACGGTTTTTCTATAGACTCTGAGCTCTCTGAACATCATCGGACTAGGTACTATGAGCTATGTCGCTCACAGAAGTCATTTCTGCACAGCAATCTTCTCAACAGTATTAATCATAACTTGGCAGTTGAAATAATAATCGGGACTGTGGACATTTCAGAGGGGATTAGATCTTCGAAGCTTTCCAGCTCTCAAGCTGACTATGGAGTTTGGGACAAGACTTTGAAAGGATTTGAGCTGTTTGGCATGAAAGTTGGATTTTTGCGCGAGAGGTTAAGCCGGCTAATGAGTCTTGCTCTGGAATCAGAAGAGGCTATGGAATCAGAATGCAGAGAAGTTAGACTTGAGCAAGTTCGTGTAGATGAGGAGATGAAAAGCCTTGAATTGAGGCTTTTGAAATTGAAGGAGACAAGGGAAAGACTTGATGATGAGATGGAGATTCTGAAGGAGAATGCTGAGAAGCATGAGCAGATGTTTCAGGAAGCGGTCAACGCCCCATGGTAAAGAGAATTGCAACAATAGGAAACATTCCTCATGCTACTGAGTATTTTAATTCTTTGTTTTAAAGTAGCTGTAACCATGTTAGTGATTTGCAAACGGAGATGTTGTAGTTTATGTTTGTAAGATTTTTGAGTAACTTTGTGTTTTAGCTGGGGCAAGCAGCTTTCATGTAGTTTTAACCATATAATTTATTAGATACTCACAGAATTGGTTGCCATTCTCTTACATGCACGCAGGATCTGCCATGCAAATAATTATTTTTCATGAGCCTCATATTTGCGAGGGAGTACCGATCCCGATGGTAATGGTAAAACGATATTTACGCGTTTCGTGTCAATTCATAAGATTCATCCCTAATCGATATATATATATATATATATAATATAAAACAATCTTGATCGTAGTGTTATCATACAAAATACGTGACAGATTTTTTTTTTTTAAGTTGATTGTATCAAGGTTAGATACATTAGTTAGTCTTAAGCACAGTCTTGAAAGAAAGCTAGTAAAACCTCAATGCCAAGAGAGCTAATTTATAATATAAAATAGATGGTATAGAGTATATTTAATTATAAAATTTCGGCATTACATTGGGGCCAGCTTCTTTTTATATATATATATATATATATATATATGGTAGTGTCATATAAAAAGGTATAAATAAAATAATAATTGTTTAGCTCTTTTTTAATAATTTACATTATAATGGTGGTGCCATTTGCAGAGCCAAATATGACATCCCCTTCACAAGCTACTATTTATAACAACTCATGAGAGAAAATTAAAATTTCGACCTTACGGGGCCACCTTCTTTATATATTATAATATATATAAGAAAAATAATGTAACTATATCAAAAATATTTGTTTTTATTTTTATTTAAAAATATCTTAATAAGAAAGTAAAAAATTATATACAAAATTAATAATTATATTGTTGGAGAGATTTTAAAAAAAATATATTTAATTATAGAATCTATTCTTATTAATGGTATAATTAAACTATATACAAAATAGTTCCATTAGATTTAAAATAATATAAAAGAATAACTCTCCAAACTGACTTTTACCATTAAAGCACACATCAACAAAAAAACTATTTATATATTATTCAAAAAATCATTTTAAAGATTTGGCTCGCTTAGCCAAACGGGGTCTAAGTCTCTTGCATTGGAGTTGTCTTTTCGGTGTTTGGTAATATGATGCCACCTCATATTTAAAAAAAAGTGAAAAAATTATTTGAAAATGCTATAAATCACTAAAATTACTGCTTGGAGTACATAAAAATTTAGTTGTTTCTCATGGCTGAAATTTTATTTTATTCGCCATCTTTTCCTTATTTTTCTTTTTTCTTTTAACTGAAATTTACTCGGATCATCAATTTGTTTCTTCTCTATTTGTCTTAAGATGTATTTGGAAATACAGTTGAAATATGTTTCTAAAAGATTTTGATTTTTTTTTAATAAATTAGTTTTTATGATGTTTTTGTGGATCATTTTAACACTAAAATCAAAAATAAAATTTTAAAAATAAAATTATTATTAAACAATATGGCCTCTTCATGTAAGCTAAATTCCTCACATTTTATTTACAATTTAGTCCAATTAAGTTGAATTGCTGAGATTTACCGAACATTTAAATACAGAGGGTGTCTGATATTAAAGTTTAACTTGCTTTTCATCAAAATTAAAAAAACAAATTTTGATTCGAGTTATTTTTTTAATAGATTATTCAAAAATAATTTAAAAAATATTATTTAAATAAAAAGTTTTTTAAAATTTGGCTCCAGAGAAGTGACAATTCAGGCTTAAAATAGTGTTAGACAGTACAAATTTCAAATTATCGGTCTTTTCATCTTCTCCTTCGTCTCAGGCTTTGTTTCAAGTTATACATGTATTAAAAGTTTACCCCTTTTCTTTGACGCACCTTCTTCTTCTTGTTGGTTACCCCGATTTTCACCAAGCATGGCTGTTCTTCAAGCAAACAAACAGAAGGTCATCCCCCCCCCCTCTCTCTGTGTGTGTTTAGTCCTGTACTTCGGCAACTCAGGTTGTTGGCTAATTGTGATGGATTTTGGGTTTACATTGCAGGAAAAGCAAGCAAGGCCTCCGAAAGCGAAAGGAATAAAAAAGGTTTGCTATTTTTTATCTTTCTTTTTCTTTAAAAACTAGAACTCATGTGCTCTTTCGTGTTATTTATTTATTTGGGGGCTCTTGTTGGTGAATCACTGCTGATGTTTTGGGCTAATTGAGCTAGCTCAGTTTGTTTATGTTTTATGTTTTGAAGATGAATACCTTTAAGAGATTGATCAATGTTTGCTGTCACTCGGTATTGTTAGCCTAATTTTGTCCCAGAGAATCTTTTTTCAAGTATTTAATTTTGATAGTCTTTCTGATCACTTTTTTATTTGAAATGGAAACAAATTGAAAGGTACAGCCATGTTAGCTTTTAGCAATAGCTGAAGGTAAGTGAAAATTCTTTCAAGTTTGGGTGAATGTATACTTCTTCTCATTTAACAGAAATGATAATTTGGCAGTTCAGAAGAACTAGAAGGGTTACTTTGAGGGGATGCACTGAAAGAACAAATTTGGAAATCATACTGATGAAATTGAAAACAGCTCTTACAGATGGAACGCTAATTTATACTCTACAATGTTTTTATGCTCTTGTGCTTTTTGAAAACAATAACAAACAGAGCCAGAGCAATAACAAACGGCTGCTTAAAACATTCTTTTCCTCACCAAGAAAGTCGTTTGTATTCTGATGCGCTACTGAATGTTCTCTTCCTGTTTAAATGTTAAAAATGGTAAAGCTCGGTTGATTAGAGAATTGCCAATTCTTGAACAGGTACCGAGTAATGTTTCTATGAAGTCTGAAAGGTCAGTGGATTAGATTCAGTGGCTATCTAATATTCCTCTAGCTGCAAGAAGCAGCGTTGTCTTGTAATCTGCACAATGTTAACTTAATTTTATTCTCTATAGCCACACATCTAAGAGAGCCAAAATTGATGACCTATATGATAATGAGGAAGTTAAATCTGATGTCATGGTGAGAGTGAAAGAAACTCAATCTATTCTGTCACCTGAATTCCCTAGTATCATAAAGCATATGCTACCCTCGAATGTTACCAGAGTATTTTGGCTGGTAAGCTTCAAGCTGGTTCTATTCTTTTGCTGACAATTTTTTATGGTTTATGATATTTGATTCTCCAAGTGACCTGAATGGCCAAGTTTTTGGATGGAAGCATTTTCCTAGGAGATTTTGTGAAGCATATTTGCCGAAGGAGGACATTATGATTGTTTTGGAAGATGAAAAGGGAAAGAGTTATGAAACAAAATATCTAGCTCACAAGGCGGGTCTCAGTGCTGGATGGAGAGGGTTCTCCATCGATCACAAAATAATGGAGGGAGATGTTCTGATTTTTCATTTAGTCGAACCTGCCAAATTCAAGGTAATTTTATGAATCTTCATCTTGAATGTACAATTGCTTGAATACATTATTTCAATTGCTCCTCTCTAGGGTCCTCAAATAAATTGAATGGATCTAGTTTGCAAAAGTTTCAGGATTGCTTCGAGAAACAAGACTTTAAGCCAAGATACATAAAAAAAAAAAATCTACTATTTGAAGCCTTGGAGAAATTGGATACTAGTAGGCAATTTAGATGCTAAATCTTAAACTTCAGAGAATAAGAAATGAGGAGTAGGGAAATATTATCTAGTGGTTATAGAAATAGTCTCATGGTCTTAGTTTGGATTCGTTGGGTTCCTCTGGCTATGTATCTTCTGTATCTTGTGAGATTTGGAATTTGTCAACACTTGCCTTTTCAAATATCTGCAGCCTTAACTTTTCCAGGCACATTGATGTGAATCAATGCATCACGGAATAAGTGAGGACCGGAAACAGTTTCCTAAGCCTATTGCACGCGGATTGTGAGACATCATTCATGAATGTTATTTTGCATGAATATCTCTTTCTACAAATTCTATTATTAATTATATTGCTGTTTGGTTTCATTTAGGTCTACATTGTAAGGGTAAATGATTCAGAAGAAATGGATGGTGCTCTTGCCCTTTTGAAATTGGAAGCTGGTGTCAAACAAATGGGTCCTAGTAAGTTTCAAAGTTCTGTGTGCTCACTTGTCAATTATGAACGGCAGAGAGCATTATGTTACTTTTCATCTTCCTTATCTGCAGTCGATAGTTCAGAAGAAGTGGACGGTGCCCTTGGCCTTTTAAAATTGGAAGCTGCTATTAAACAAATGACTCCTGGTAAGTTTCAAAATTCGCACCCACCCAATTTGGCTCATTTATCAATTAGGAATGACAGAACATTGTGTAATCTAACATATCTTCATTATCTAAAGTCAGTGAAGCAGTTCATGTAGAAAAACTGAGCAGGGTAAGCGAAGAGATGGAAGATCTGCATTTCGAACATCTATTGCAAGACAATCCTGGAAAGAACAATGAAATGAACGTCAAGTTGGCCTGTCTTAACAACTTTGGGCCTACATCAGATCTGTATGAAGATGAAAGTGAAGATCTTGGCTCGGAAACTACAGGTGGAATCAGACTGTCAAAATCTGCTGCTGATTTTAAAGAAGTAAAATGTTTTGAGGATTTTGACATTATTGTAAATGGCTTAGTAATTAACAGTGAGCTCTCCAAACACCTTCAAACCAAGTACTATGAGCTTTGCTGCTGTCAAAATTCCTATCTCCATGAACATCTTCTTGATGGCCTTAACTGTAAACTGGTTGTTGGAATGCTTTCCGAGACTATCAATATTGCAGATGCCATTAGAGCTTCAAAGCTTGTTACTTCTCTGGAAAATTTAGCGATCTGGGAGAAGACTCTGAAAGCCTTTGAAGGCTTGGGAATGAATGTCGGTTTTTTGCTTGCCAGGTTGGGACAGCTTATGCATCTATCTGATAAATCAAAGAGGTACGAAGAAGCTACTCTGGAAAGAGTGAACGCCAAGGAGGAGATGACAACTCTTGAGGCAAAGCTTTTGGAAGTGAAAGATACTATAAATAGGCTAGGCGTCGAGATCGAGAAATTAGTGGCGGATTCTGAGAATCTAGAGCCTAAATTCCAAGAAGTGGCTAAGGCCCCATGGTGATGAAATGACTGGCTTGTTTCTACATTTTGCTGGCGAAAAAACCCATGTATGTCACTGTCCTTTAATGTTTATGCGAAGCATTCACCACTCAGAATGTATCCCTAAATACTAGAAGAAAGCAAGATTAAGAAATATATTGCTAGAAAATTTTGCGGGCTTTTCTTGCGTGAATTGTAAGAAAATAGAGTCAAAGTAACGAAATGACTACACTACAAAAAAAGAAAATGGTGAGAGTAATTTTCCCTTGTGTATATAAAAGTCGTCCATTTGGTATAATTTTCTCTCCAAAGATTCACTTGATAAAACGTAAAGATAATCTTAAGTTTTTGTAATGTAGTTATATGATAATTAAAAACAGGTATAGTACGATTTCAATAATAATAATAATAATAAAAAGGTTTTGTTGCTTTAGAGAAGAAAAAAATTACAATTTAATTAGTAAAAATCATTTTTACAATGGAATAAATATTTATAAATACTAAATATTATTTCATTATTTTATAAACTTGAAAAGTTATATTCTAGAATCTTACCTATAAGTTTAAATTTTTAGGTGAGATGGTTCCTTAATATGGTATCAGAACCTTGTTAACTTAGCGGTCACGAGTTCGAATCTTACTATTTCCAATTTATTTGATAAAAATCAAGTACAAGGTAGTATGAGTGTGTGCAAGTTTCAAACTCAAAAAGTTTTCACTTTAGGGGGTGTGTTAGAGAATAATATAAATTATATTTTAAAACTTTAACTATAAATTTAAATTTTCAAGTGAGATGATTTTGATAAAAAAAAATACATTATAATTATAATCCCTTACCTATATGACCTCCTCCAGTCAGAAGAGGTAAAAAGATGAGACTCGAACGTACCGTTGCTGGCGCGAGCAAGATTTTGAATTCAAATAAAACTAGTAAAATATTAAATGGGACTCCACGGCCACCACTCCATTGTCTCTGTACAAAACCAAAAAACAAAGGGAAGCCCAACATTCCTTTTTTTTTTTTTTCATCTTTTCTTCACTTTCTCCTCAAGTCTTTTTTTCACCAATAAAAAAGAAAAAAAAGGGGTTGGATTTTTTGAATCAGAAAGTGTGACACAAAAAATGGCGAAATCAAAGCAAACATACGAGGAAATCAGGCAAAAGAGGATGGAAGAGAACAAGAAAAGGATGGAAGAGCTCAACCTCACAAAGCTTTCTCAAAGTCTCCTTTCTAAGCCATCTCCAGTACGTACACATCTTATATATATATATATATATATATATATATATATATATATATATATATATATATAAACAATAGTGCTTTAATTTGCGTCTTTGTGAGTGCATTTGCTCGTGTGTTTTAATGGATCTGCACTTTTAGTTTTTTTTTGTCTTGTTTGAATGTTATGTGATAATAATTTAACAGGTGAAGAAAGCGAAGCCCAGAACTTTTAGGCAAGCAGCGGCCTTAACTCCTGTGAGAAGATCAACCCGAGTTGCAGACAGGCCTACTGTTAGCTATAAAGAAGTAAGGATTTTGGCTTTTGAATGGCAAAAGCTTACATTTTTTATTTCAAAGTTTAGACCTTTGAGATGCCATGTTTGATTTTTGGGCTAATACGCGGTGGTGGTGTAATTGAAAGTATCTTTTGTTTTCTCGCAGATACCCGTGGAACCTATGGAGAGAACCAGAAGGTTGGTTAATGGAATTCTTTTATTCAGAAGACTGAGGGCTTAAATTTTGCTGGATGTTTTTATGCAACTATGAATATGAAATTCTTATGATTTTGTGATGTTCTCGTGTATTGTAGAACCTACAGTTACCGAAGGAGAGGTTTTGGGGATTATGCTTCTAGTGAAGCGAGGGCGTATGCAATTGATAAAGCAGAACAAATTCAGTCACGTTTGGGAGCTGATTTCCCAAGTTTTCTAAAACCCATGGTCCAATCACATGTCAGTGGATGCTTCTGGCTGGTAAGAAATCAGCGGTTTTGCCTTGTTATTGTAACTTTAGAAAGCTAGAAGGAAAGAATCTTTCTTTTGAGAAAGTTGCTGGCTTGTAAACAGGCCAATCATCACTACGTTTTTCCTTTTTCAGTGAATACCAATTGAAAAACTGAAGAGGTAAAAATTTGGAGAAATAATTTATCAATTTTGGTCCTTTTCATGTTCCATGATCATCATGTCCTTGTTCTCCAAACAGTAAAGATGGTAGGTAATTGCATGCTCAGATTTTACAAGGGGATTGGAGTTTTATGAAATCGCTGAACGTATCTATCAGGGCCTGCCAGTTTACTTCTGCAAGTCGCATCTTCCCCTCAGCGATGAAGTGATGACTTTGGAAGATGAAAATGGAGATGAATTCCAAACGAAGTACCTCGCTCAAAAAACTGGTCTTAGTGGCGGATGGAGAGGGTTTTCCATTGATCATGAACTCGTTGATGGAGATGCATTAGTATTCCAGCTAGTCAGCCCTACAAGATTTAAGGCAAGCCTAAATTCACTCATTAAAACCTGTGCTTGATTTGTTTTACAGTAGGCTTGGGTAATGTTCCTGGTGCAATGTGATTAATCTCTTATTTTGATTTAGATATTGTGCAGCATTGTAAAACACCAAACCTTGGACAGTATGCAAACACTGGCCCATCGGACCAAAATGGAATTATTGCCTCAATATATTGCTTCTGGTCTATATGTTTGGCAGTCTTCCTCAACTGAATGATGTCCTAACGAAGTATTATTGCCCCTTTTTTTCTGCCACGCTTATGTAGATGAAATTTCAGCCACATGAGTAATCTATGCGTATCAATTCTCTTAGTTGCTACTCTTTTTATTAGGTGTACATTGCAAGGGCGTATGATTCAGAAGACAACGAAAACAAGGAAGACATGGTAGAAGACAATGAAGGGAAGGAAAACATTGACAATGACAAGAATTCAGATTCCAAGCACTTGGATGGGATAGCCAAACGAACCAGAGCAAGTAATTGCTTTTCAACCCTTCAAAACCTTCTGCAGTCTTCCATGATAGGAAATCAATCCTCATAAATAGTCATAATGATAGTTATATAAATAGATTCTGATCCCTAAATTGAAATATGAGTTCTCGTGGGGGGATGCATTCAAGTTTGAGCCTGATTTAGTGAAAAGTTATATTCCAACTGGGAATCCCCATCTATGCTAACAGTTCAAAGCAAATGATAGGAACACTTTGTGGAAATTTGATAACTTCATTTCAAGGATTTTTGATCTGCTATTAAGATTTCTTTTCTTGTTTACTGCTATTCATATGCTGACATACGTAAATTTTGGTACTGGCCAGAAATATTAGAAGACAAAAATGAAAGTACTGATCAATTCACACCCACATTCATGATTTATATCACTTTAAAACCATTTGACAAGGTTCTGACTCGGATATATTACTGCTTTTTCCAGACAGGAAGTAGAGTTTCATGATGTGGAGCAGCAACAAGTTTCCTTCTTCTCAATATAAGAGCTAACCTATAATGGAGAAATGATTTTTTTGGCTTGGCTCTGCAACACACCATTGTGGAGTTGAAAGTCACTCGCAAATTACTGATTAGATTTTGTATTAGTAGCCTAGAAACAGTGGCTGCGAACTGAGATTCATTACTTTTGTCTACTTCATTGATTGTTGTTAGGTTATTGAATCGAACCGCCATGTTCTCAAGTTCGATCTTTGCGGTCATAATCACTATTGCACTAATGTCCCGGAGGAGAGCCTCTAATTTGGTAGGATTGCTCGTGAAAATAACATGAACCAGAGCAAAGAACTGAAATGAGATTGTGGATGTTTTGAACAAAGGGAGTTTTGGCCCAGACACGGCTATTGGTCAGATTTTTGTTCGTTTGAGCCTCCTCCTTTGACTTAACGGGGAGTTTTTTTGAGAAATTCGGCTCCTTTTCATGCAAAGACTATATTTGTCTGGATCCTATGCTGTGAGGTATATTATGGACGGCAGTGTTTGCGGCTTCTGATAAAAGACACAGAGAAAAAATTGCAGTGAAATTTGACAGAGGTAGATGAAAGTGAAAGACGTTGTGGAGGGATTTAATATATATTTTTTAGTGTGGTTTCGTGTTTTTATAAATCATACTTTTCATTTTATAGCTTATATATTCAATTATAATCTATATTCTCAACATTATACTTTATTTGATTCGTTTAATTTATAATAATATAGAAAGTACGTGATCTTAGCTCTTTTTAAATTACTCTAATTAAAAAAATATGTCGAGATAAAAAATGTAAGATAATATATTTTGATTTTATTGGTATACTGATATATTTCATTTAGACAGTAAATGAATTTGTTTTCTCGGTTATTACTTTATATTCAAATGGCTACGAGAAATAATTTTTTTATGGATAAGTTATTTGTAATATTTAAAATCTAATCTAAGAAAAAACACTGCTCTGTAAAAGCTAGTTCAATAATAAGGGGGGAAAGAGAGAGGAAAAACGCCATAATCATAATCGACGAAAGTACCCAACAATCCACGTGGTAAATGTCCAAAGAGGCACACTTCTCGAAAAATAAGAAAATGAAAACCCAAAATGTAGAACTGGTGATACGAGCCAGGTTTTGAATTCGAACAGGGCTCTCGATCTTACAACTCACCATTCCACCACAGAGAGAGAGAGAGAGAGAGTGCCCGACAGATAATAATACTATTAGGGAAAAATATTGAAACTCAATCGTAAAAACTCAATCGTAAATTTCTTCTCAGCTTTTAATTTCAAGTCTTTTCTGTCTCCCTCGAATAGGGGCGAGGGGGGAGGGCGGGTTCATCTTTCTGAAGAAAAATGGTGAAACCAAAACAAACGTACGAAGAAATCAGGCAAAAGAGGATGGAGGAGAACAAGAAGAGAATGGAAGAGCTCAACCTCACAAAGCTCTCTCAAAGTCTCCTTTCCAAGCCATCTCAAGTGAGTACGCACAGTCAAAGATCTTACGCGAGTATTTGTTTTTCTAGTATGTTAAAGGAGAGATTATGTAGTAATTAAATAAACAGGTGAAGAAAGCGAAGCTTAGGATTTCTCGGTCACCAGTGGCCTTGACTCCTGTTAGAAGGTCGAACCGGGTTGCGGACAAGCCTCCCGTTAGCTATAAAGAAGTAAGCTTTGGTTTTTGCAACGATGACAGCTAAATTTTTTATATTATAGTTTAGACCTTCGAAATGCCAAGATTGGTTTCTGGGCTAATATCTAGTGATTAGTTTATTGAAAGCAAGTAACTTTTGATTTCTGGCAGGTTCCAGTCGAACCTTTTGAGAGAACCGGAAGGTTTTATACTTGGATCTTCTTTCTTTTTTTAAGAAAAAAAAAAAAGAATTTGAGTACTTCAACATTTTGTGGGGTGTTTTGTAACTTGTGTTATGTGTTTGTGACTGGCACTTGTATTATAGGATTAGGAGCTACCAAAGGAGGAACCTCTTGAATAGAGTTTACGCTTCTGATGAAGAAAGGATATATGCGGTTCATAGGGCAGATCAAATGCAGTCAAGTTTGGGAGCTGATTTCCCAAGTTTTGTAAAACCTATGCTCCAATCACATGTCACTGGAGGGTTTTGGCTGGTAAGAGTCGATGGTCTCTCTCTCTCTCTCTCTCTCTCGATCCATCCATCCATCCATCCATATAAGTTGACTTGGTTTTTATTAAAAATTGGTCTGTCTAAGAAGGTAATCCTAGAACTAAAAAGGTTCCGGTTTTTAGTAATTATCTCCCTAGAACTAAAAAGGTTCCGGTTTTTAGTAATTATCTCCCCCTTTTTATGTACTATGCACACGCAAGATTTTACTGCCCTCCGACTAGTAATTTGTATAATCAAGCTGATCTTTAATATTTTCATGATTAATTTTTTCTACAAGAGGTTAAACATGAAATTTCTGTCGTTGGGTAAATAATTGTGATTTCAATGTAATCAATAGGGTCTGCCTTTCCCCTTCTGTAAGGCGCACCTTCCCCTTTATGATGAAATGATCACTTTGGAAGATGAAAATGGAGATGAATCTGAAACAAAATACCTGGCTGCAAAACATGGCCTTAGCGGGGGATGGAGAGGGTTTTCCATTGATCATGAACTTGTTGACGGAGATGCATTGGTATTCCAGCTTGTCAACCCTACTAAATTTAAGGTGCGCCTTCTCACACTTAAAACTTGTACTTGATTAATTTAACAATATTAGGCACAGACATTCTTG
Organism: Salix dunnii; assembly: GCA_015731905.1. Classification (NCBI taxonomy): domain Eukaryota; kingdom Viridiplantae; phylum Streptophyta; class Magnoliopsida; order Malpighiales; family Salicaceae; genus Salix; species Salix dunnii. The sequence continues at coordinate 7,234,037 of CM027667.1, read as the reverse complement.
AATGCTGTGTGATCGATGTCTACTACATTTCTGCCAACAAGGATATTTTTGTTTTATGGCCTAATGCAAAATTGGCTGGAGCTTGCAATTTTAATGATGCAAGCTACATGCTGAGCTGCTAATTATATGCAAGTATTGCCCAATTTGAACGAAGAAGGATTATTGCTGCTTTTTTGAAAACTGTCGTCATTTTGCAGCCTTCCCATTTGAGTGATAACAGTGTTTTTTGTAAATTCAGGTGTACATTGTAAGGGCATATGATTCAGAAGACAATGTAGATCAGGAAAACACGAAAGATGATGAATGCAAGGATAACACGGAGAAGAAGGAAGATAAGGGGGAAATTGAAGAAAATGGCAAGGTTTCAGGTGCCCCAGATTTGAGTGGGAGATACCCCAAACGAATCAGAGCAGGTAAGTACTGCTTTTCAGCCCTTAAAAATCTTTAGTGAAATCAAGTTTTTAGATAACCCATTTGGGGCGGGGGCAACCCAATTTCAACATGAGCAGTTTTGAGATGGATGTCACCACCTAGTTCAATACACCCCTTCACTGTGGCATCCGAATAGGATATTCCTCCTGGCTCATTTATGCGAACACATACCAGGAAAAAAAAGCCCTGCCACAAAATCAATAGATCACACATATTTGGATGCAAATCAATTTACAAGGTTGATATTGCTTTTTTGACAGGCAAAAAGTAGTGTTCGCTGTAGCTGAGCATCAGCATGTTCCTTGGTTTTCAGCGTGTCGGAGCTAACGTATAATGTAGAGCTGACATTTTGGTATTTGACTTTGTAAGGAGCCATCATGGAGTCAAAAGGCAAGCAGATCATTATCGTTTTGTAGCATAGAAACAGCGGTGAAGAGCTGCGCTTGAAATATCATTGCTTGCTTCGTGATTATTTTAGGTTATGTTTAATGTCGACTATCTCACTTCAAGTCTGTCTCGACAAGATCTTGTCTTTGCAATGGCAGTGACCCTGGGAAGTTTTACAGAGATGTCGTAATCAGTGTGGCTTGTGAGATTGGAATGATCTTAAATGAAGCAAGCAAAATGATAGTACTTTAAGCTTTGAATTCAAAACCATTAAAAATATCCACCAAGATTAAGGCATGAAATGGTTTTTCGTCGATATTTTTTTTCTTCGAAGAATGAACGAAAACGAAGATTGGACAGTTGCCAAAGATGCAAGACCCAAAAGAATGTTACGGATAAAAGGGCTACGAGGCTTGAGTGCTCTGGCTTCCGAGCAAATATTTGTGCTCTCCAGCAAAAACTAGAAGCAGTTGAATCCATCAGCTCAATTTTTCATTAATCTTGGTAGTAATTAAAATCCACCATTGCACTAACGTGGCAAAAAAAAAAAAAATCCATGTGCATTAAAAAAGGTTAAACTGTTGAAACTCAAACCTTTGTAAAAGGTTCGTTATTGAAGTTTATTTGATAAAACTCAACAAATAAGATGATCTGGATACATCCTTCAACTTCTTCTCTGTCATGTCCACAGATCCGCTTGACAAAGATACTAGTGCTCTAATTATACTCAGAAACAGGTCTGTTAATTGTCAGTGAAAATCCATATCACCACTCATATTCCACTCTCCACCTGGCTATATTAATGTTCTATTCGATTTGCACTTAACATGGTGGCTCTCCATTTTGATGGATTTTCTTAGCGTTGTTTAACTAGCCTCTTTGGACCAGCTGCAAACCTAGAGTGAGATAGGGTCAAACCTTCTTCCAACCATAAACTTATTTTTTCAACCCAGAGGCGGCCATTGAGTGAAAACTTCACATAAAATGCTCATAATTTGGACTTTTGTTCACTGTAGGTTGGGTCGATGCAAATGACAACCTGTAAAATAAATGCTGTCAGAATTGAGCCATCTTGCGATCATGACCTATACAAATGAAAAATATAAACAAAATGAACTGGGGCATAATGAAGTTGGAGAATCTTGCACACCTTGCCAACGCTTTTACCCGAGTGAAGGTACTCGACAGCATCCGCAACAGAATGTACACCATCAAATCTTTTCTGGTCTAATTCAACCTGTCACAATTGAATGAAAGCAATCCAATCTTATGGGTTCAAGTTGACGAGCAATGATGTTTGTGCATGAAACAATGTTTGCAAATGATATTGACATCATAAACAGCTTTCATTTTCCTCTTGCTTGGCTTTAATCTAATAATTCCTACTTCACGCATCATCAGTAGTCAACGCTTAAGCTTCTAGGCTACATCCAAGCTAAAACACGTCATGTGGATGTCATGAATTTGAAAAACTTGCGGAACAATACAGCGTCTATCTAGGTATGGAAAGGCATCAAAAGGCAATAGAAGAACACAAATTGTTCCATTCAAATAAATCAGCATTTGCTTTGGAAGAGAGAACCAGCGAGTGAGAAGGAAAAAAAATTATCATCTTTATTCATCTTATTGATAGAAAGAGGAAAGGTAGGAGATAGTTTGAAATAGGGGGCAGCAGAGCAATTTAAAACATACCCTCATAGCCATCGTAGTTTGAAAAAAAAGAACAGAGAAGTCTGTCAAAATAATAGAACCAAAAGAAGAATTACCTTAAGCTTTCCAGAAGCAAACATATTATATAGTCTGTCTAGATGTTCTGCCCACAAGTGAGTATGTTGTAGAAGGAAAAAACCAGCCTGTAATCCATGAAAAGAAATCAAAGAAGGCCAATATTTTTATCTCCTCCGAGATAATTTTCATACACCATGAAAAGGTTAAAAACCAGCCTGCTCCACTTGATTGCTGATGAGCATTCAGTTCTAGTGAAAAGTACAAGGTTCTTATCTCTTTTCCCTATCCTAAGTGGGCAGAATATGTCATGTGGTACATCCATGCTTCCAATGGCAAAAGCCAAAGCAAATTAGGATGCACAAAAACTCTATGCATCAAAAGGGACTAAAATAATTGAGTGCATTCAAATATGTAGAAGCAAGCAATGAGCTTACTACAAGTTAGTAGATTCCATGAAGATGGGCTGTGAAGGGAGAAAATAGTTCAGAAACAACTTTGACCCCTTGACATACAGAACATTTTAATCGTAGCAATTGAGCTCGGGTAATTTTTAGAGTTTTCAGGTATAAACAATATCATCAAGATTAGTATTCACTTGAGAAATCTATTAAGTTGGTGAGCAAGGGCAGGTGGTCGCAAAAACTGGCCAGGCAATGGAATTGCAACGTTTAAAAAGCAAGATGTTCTAGCAATGCATACAAGAAACAAAATCATGTTGAATGATCACTGCTCAACTGAGTAAGGACATCAAAATATTCCGTGAAATATGAAGGTTAGAATGTAAAATTATGAACTTTAGCTTCATAAAATGATATGGAAAGGTGTGATGACAGCACATGCATAGTCTAGCAACTACATACCACAGTTTGACTTTTTGCTAAAATCTTCTCACAGAGTCCTGTATAATTAGCTGGTGTCCATCCATGCTCTCCTTGATACTGAACATAAAATAAAAGGAACAGCCAGCTTATGGACAACATATAATAACCAGTTACACTACAACAAAGGACAGAAATTCATTGTCTTTGTGAATCATGGGAAGTAGGTACAATTTACAACGTTTATTAAGGGAAAGGATATTGCAAATTGTCAATTGCACATTAATAGCAGACATGTGTAATGTAGTATGCTCAAGGACCTCCTCATAAATTTAACCATATGATCATTATTCAATTTGGAATATAAGAATCTAACATGAAGAGAGGAATGGGAATTGACATGATTATGCTGGCCACTTAAATTGTGTCAGGTAAATAGCATTGAGTTTGTCCATCAACTTCCATAGATACAAGATATTGTTCTTGTTGATGAGGTAAGACCAAACACAAGTTTTTCTCCTGGCTCTGTAAAGATGCGTATCACAGGCTAAAGTAAATAGCAGTTTGGCTTCATAAAGGGTAAATCAAGGTGGCGTATAAAAAACATTCCAGTAATTTCAAAGTTAGCGATAAAACTAGACAGTAATTTAAAAATGAGAAAAGGAAAAATATAATTTAAAATGCAATCAATTGAGAAGCTTATCAGGAAAAGCAACCTGAGAAATCATTCCAATCACAATGAGTCGTCCATGCATCGCTAATGCATTCAAACACAAATCAAACATGTCACCACCAACAGATTCATAGATGATGTCAATACCTTTTGGAAACTCCTTTTTTAGAACCTGGCAGAATTCAGTCATAAAATTCCTCAAAACTCAGCAATCAAAAGAAAAGGGTGAACTAAAACAATTGCACGACTCATAAAATTTCTATACTGAGATCCCATAATCTACTAAACAAATGTGAAATTTACTTGGCAATTGTGAAGGCAATTTTCACATTTAATAATACAGTTCACTTATTAAGAACCCACAACAGCTTTGTTCCATATTTGTGCAAGAGTAACACAACTAAAATAAAAATTCTTCAGTATTGAGCTCTAATTTTTTTTATGTAAGATGAGCTCATATTTATTTCTCAGAGATGTATTAAATTTCCAACTTAAACAGTGAGCCAGCAACTGCATCCAGTCTCCAATAAAATCCCAATGATTTCAAACTGTCTTATTATTATTATTGTTTATGGATTATTTACAGAATCTCCATTAAAACCATATTCCATGGTATTTACCTCTTTCTTATTCTTAAGTCTACATGCACACGCTTAATTCTGCATAATTTTGATAAGCCTAAAGTGTTTGTTGGGAGGAGGTAGGAAGGAGCAGGGATATCAAGCAACTCTATTTGATGAATCAATAATTTATTGTGGCATAAAATTTCAGACATACCATTTTAACATCTTCAGCTTTATAATCTATGACCCGATCAACTCCCAGTTGTTTTAAAAGAATTGCCTTTTTGTTACCTCCACAGGTTGCAACTACTGTATTTCCTGCCAACTTTGCTAGCTGCAAGTTAAGTATTCACAACATTTAAACATTGCCCATGCAAAGATGGAGATTAAAAATCAAAGATTCGGAGAAGGAAAGTGTTGTTTTCAGAATAAGAACATGGCAAAACTTAAATGAGAACTGAATGTTAAACTACTCACAAAGAAGAAAAAATCTTTGGAATTAATAGAAAGCATATAAAAGATAAAGCTTATTTTCAATATTTATGAATGCCATCATAGTTTAATTATAGAGACACTAAAAGTTACAGTATTGTTCCAAAATGTGTAATACAAGGCAAATGCCATAACAGTTCTCTCTTGTTGTTGTAATCTCCATGATTCAAGTGGCCTTTACAAATCAATCCTGAACGCCCCTACTTTTTGTTAGATGATCATCAACAACAGTGTATTTGGTTTTGTTACATGTTAAATAATATAATGCATCATTTGTGGTACTTTTGTAAGTGAGCCTTGTGGGTCTTTCAGAAGTAAGAATTATATTCCTATGATAAAAACCTGAAGATATTCAGACCTCACTGGCCTCTGTTTTGAAAGGAACAACGCATACTTTCCTTTATATTCTGTTTTGCTAATTCTCCAACCTGTAACCTTTAAAAACAAGGGGAGTTTTTTCCAAACTATATTCAATAAAAGGGCATTTTAGATACAATCACAGAATTACAATGTTCATATCTATACAGTTTTGCACTACTTAAACATATAATCTGTTTTTCTATTCCAAGTAATTGATATGGTATTGGAGCACAAAATAAAATAAATTGAAATAAAAAATATGAACACATTACACAGCTTAAATCACATTCAGCGCAGTACTTTATGGATGAAGAATTGAAGACCATTCATATATGAAAAAAAATGAAACCTGGACAGCAAATTGACCAGTCCCTCCTGCAGCAGCAGTCACAAGAACTGCTTCTCCAGATTTCATTTGTCCACACTAAAAATTCCACAGGAAAAAAATATTGTCAGAAGGAAGCAACACAAATTGTTGTACAGGTTAGTATTTGATATATTCTAGAAAATAGTAAGACATTTCCAAACCAAATATAAATTAATTCAGAAAGAAGCCTGGTACTTGGCCAGAATTAACATGTGAAAGAAGCACGACCTTTTCAAGAGCAATTGATGCAGTCATCCCTGAAGTCAGCAAGGCAACAACTTCAGGATCTGGTCTAGGTACAGGAAGGATATGTTTTGCTGGAACCTGAATTGAGTACAAAATCAGTTAAAAGCTTGACACTTGCATATTCACAAAATCAACATTTATAATCTAACAATCCTTTTATTATTATTATCTAAAAACCCAATTATGATTTAGATAATGGAGCAAGTCTTTCTAACTGCCAAACATTAAAGCAATTCTGTTTGGGACTTAATACCACTGTGAATTCAGCATAACTCCCAAAAGTCATGAGTGCAGCAGGAGTGCCAACTTTCAAGTCAGTGACAGATTCCCCCACAGCTGCAACTATTCCCACTGCCTGGAAACAAACACAGAAAAGTCAGGTAGAAACCATAAATTCTAAAAGTCTGAAAAATATAATAATTAGTAGCCTCGTGATCAATATTGTGTTAATGGGATTTTAATATGCACCTCGAAACCAGCATCGAATGGAAGACTGGAGGTAAGGTCTTGGTTCTTGCCAGAGAAATAACGACCTGAGCTGAAGTTCACCTGCTCAGAGGTTCATAATAAGTCTTTGTTTAGGTATTCAATGCACAAGTGTGTTTGCAATCATCACTGCTAATGTCAATTTTACCAAAAGAGGGCAAAACAAATGACTTGACAAAATGAGCATATCTTTCTCAGGCATTTTTCACAGCCTTCACATTCATTTTTGTATAAACAGGTCCCTGTTCTGTGAATTAACCATTTTCTCTTATCAAATCCTCTTGGAAGTAAAGAATATAGCAAATAATTTAACACACCAAGCCAGTATGGGCAGAATTGTAAACTGCTTCAACAAAAGTTATATTTATGAACGGTCATCTCATAAATTTGATAACCATCCTAGATCTAAATAAAAGTCAAACAATAGTGTTGTTGCTGCAGCTGGTAACTGGTTACTCAGTGAACCAAACAGTTCATCTTTTTTGAACAGGTTAGTTTGGAAACAACAATCAATGACCAAAAAAGAAAAGGCAAATTATTTTGGGAGTCATGAACTTACATCACTAGCATTTACACCTGCATAAATGACTTTCACAAGAGCTTGATGTGATCCAATGGGTAATCTCAACGGTGTACGCACTATGCGAGTGGCATTGCGAAAATTATGGCTCAAGGTATGAACAACGCTGAACAGAAGAAAAAAAAAATGTATTGATCACTGTCACTAACTGATTGGCAGATACTCGCCCTTCAAAATGTTCATGAAGTAATTGACAAAGAGATTGGTAAAGAGAGTTACATGCATGCTCTCTTCTGTGAGATAGAGCAAGGTAATTAAAGAAAATCAAGAAGGCATGAGGTTTATATTTCTCATATTCACAAGGTCAGCACCTTACGGAGATGATAGTATCTTTAAGAGCATGTGATGAAACTAATTCCAAACATTTCTATGAACCTAGTGGCTAAGCATGTATCGTTTACTTATCCATTATACATACCAACAATTTATACAGCTATTTTAAGCAGTCTTCCATCTTGACTTTGTTTGCATTGGCAAGTGATTTTACTACTTGCACACTATTTGTGAAATATATGAGTAGAAAGGAATAGAAGGAAGTGTCCATGCAATAATTTTGGACCTTTAAGTATAAGGGGGAAATAATTAAAAGAACAAAGCAATTTTTAGATGGAAGGCTGGCATCCTATCTTAATGAAGGTAAGTCTAGCAGAGTATTCAACAAATGTGAATTAACATTGAATTGAAGTCTAATAAACAAAAACCATTAATAAAAGAAGTTATAAGTTTGACATAACTTCACTCACAGTTTCTCGTAACTCTGAGGAAATTGGAGATTCACTGGGGCATGGTATGACACTCTTCTTTTGAAATTTGAAGAACGTGCCAGGTATTTTGCTTCTTCTGTAGGAGTGGGCCAATACTCCATGCCTCTACGATTTGTAATCCATAGGCATGAACCAGCCTTACTTTCATCACTGATAAGCTCAAAGGCACCTTTAAAAGGCAGATATATTGGATTTTCAGAATTTGTTTTAGAGAAAATAAAGACTTTCAGTAACAACTGATAAGAAACTAGTGTCAGGGAAAAAAAACAAGGTTCAGTGACAAATGATTACGTGTATTGAGAATTAAAATTTTTCTGACATTTAGTATATGGCCAACAGTCAATAGGTAAGTAGTGATACAAGGGGGAATTAAAAACAACTAAAGAACCTTTAGGAACTTTTACAGGAGATTTTGGACAAAAACTTCGCAAGTGCAGGGGTAGCAATCCAATACAGGCATTATTGAAGATTTCTATACTAATAAGTTAATAGTTGCTTATTTGGAAGAAATAATTGTCATATACTATACCTTTGACCACCATTTTCATAGGAACAAAGCCTCCCAACCTGTCAATTAATTTAGAATCCATTTTCTCTCCCATCTCTGTTTTGACAATCTGCATTGGATTTTCCAACAAGTAAAATAACAATCCACAGTAAAAAGTACATCCTCTGTGTACTTGTATATTCATATAAAAAAGTGAAATGTCAAACTTTGAATTGATGCATAGTTAAAAGTTATTGATAATGGATAGAAGAAGAAGAAAAGGGAAGGGAGACAATTGGTTTCCTTGAACTAGATTCTATGAACACAAATCAGGAACAGAAATATATAATCCTGATCGTGAAACTATTCCAAGAAGAATAACAGAGATGAACAGATGATTGCCACTTGCCAATTTGGCATCCATTCAAAATAGTCTATATTTTGCATGAAGTGATGACCATAGTACACAGAAACTTAAGCTATCATATGATAAATTTAACTTCTATAAATACTTATGTGACTCCGGGATTTTTTGTTTATCATGATGAATCTTATTAAAGGAAGAGGGAAACAAATAGGAAAACGTTATTCCCCTGTACCCTTTTAGAAAAAAGAAAAAACTCAAACCAGCCCAGTGAAAAGAAAGAAAAACAGGTAAATAACTAGTAGAACTACATAGAGTTTCAATGTTATAGCCTCACCTCAGGGCAAAGCACATTGATGCGTATTCCCCGGTGTTTATATGGAACAAGTGATCTAGTGAACATAACAACACCACCTAAGAAACAAAGCTTGTGAGCATCAGAGTATTTGATATGGAGTTTGAGATGGACACTCATACACATTGTCTAGATGAACAAAAGTTGATGGAAATAAAATCAGCAGACCTTTAGCGCTAGCATAGATAGGATCATTATACATCGGATAAAGACCGGAAGCAGACCCCAGATTTATAATAACTCCAGGCTTCTGCGCAGCTAGCATAGTGTTTATCTGTCCAGAAATTGCAGGTAATAATTATTCAATCACCAATTTTTTTCATCAACAAACAAATGAAAAATGAAAGTTCGAGTAAGATTACCGCAAGGTGAGTGCAATCAATTACTGCAAGCAAGTTCACATTAACAGTATGCTTCCACGAATGAGTACCATCTGTTTCATCTTTATAAAATGGTATAGGATTACTGATCCCAGCACAGTTAATACATATATCCATCCCTCCATAAGTTGACACATGCTTCTCAAAAGCAGCAGCTAAATCTCCTATTCACATCACCCAGAAAAATAAAAATAAAAAATCAACATAGCCATCACAACGGCATGACCTTACATGCAATCAAAATTGAACTTTAAATCCAAAATGATAACTATGAATGAGCTTACTTGATTTTGATACATCGCACCGAATAAAAAGAGCAGCCGGAAATCCCAGATTGGAATGGAATTTGGCATTCTCTTTCTCTACAAGTGACGCAACTTCCTTTCCTTTTTCTTCAGAGAAATCAATAACTGTCACGAATATCCCCTTCTCTCCAAGAGCTAAACTAAGCGCTTTCCCTGTAAATACACAAATCACTAATACTTAAAAACAAACGGATTAAATATCATAAAATGAAGAGAGAGAAAATAATTTTAGAACTCCACTGGATCGAAAATTTTCAGATAAAGTGAAGCTGATTTTACTAGCAGAAGTTGATTGATAAGGATGAAAAAAGGGCAGTTTCAGTTACTGATCTTAAGCTGGATAATTACAAAAGCGATAGTGAAAATACCGATTCCAGAGGCACCGCCAGTGACCATGGCTGATAAACCTGGTTTGATTTTCATTTTCTTTTTAGTTTTATTGACGTGGTGAAGAGATGTTATTTTATTGGTTTTATACAGAAAGGGGGGAGAGGGAGAGGGGGAGAGAATGCAATAGAAGGATACAGGGGGTGCAGTGTTTAAATGGCGGGCTGGGTTGGCTTCGCTGGATGACGACTCTGATTTCGCCGTCGTTTGGGTTAAAAAATCGAGGCAATAATTTTCATGATTGGAGAAGCAAGTTATTCTCAAATTTGTCCCAGTCGATTTTGTAAGGTACTGTTTGACTTTGTCTTTGTCATCGTTGTCAAAGTATTTTTTATTAAATAATATATTAAAATAATATTTCTTATATTGACATGTTAAAATGATCTGGGAAAACAATTCAGAAAAAAAAAAAAAAAACACGCGGACTGGAAGGTTTCCCGCATTGTGATAAATATCTGAAGGTCTTTATCTCTCCTGGTTGCTCTTTTTTCCTCGAATGCGAGGAGATCATGTTTTTGACACGTGTATTTTCAAGAACGAGGGTGCATTTTACCTTTTAAGTGACAAGAAAAAATAATTTGGAAAAAGTAGAATGTTTTAAAATAATTTAGAATGTCATGATTTTTTAAAAAAAAATTTTTATTGCATGTTTCGCATTGGTATTATTCAACTATTTTATGGTATTTTTTATAGTATTTAATGTATTATTTTGAATTATTCAATCTAAATAGTTTTCTAAAACTTAACAATGTGTAATTAAAACTTAATAATGTGCAATTAATTTGTGTCTGTGTTTTTTAAAATATATAAATAAATTTTAATTTTACTTAAATAAAAAAATACATATATATGGCTCGTGGTAGGTTAGTAACCTATTTTTAATATTTTATACTATTGTCATAAATAAAGAATAACATGATTTATTATTTATAAAAATCTTTTAACGATCAAGAACATCATTAGAGCTACATGAATACGTTCAAAATATTTTTTTTATTTTAATATTGTTTGTTATCTACACTGAATAAAAAATTTAGAAATAGAAAAAACTATCATTTCAGGCGACATCGATGATGTTGAAAAAATAATTAATTAAAAAAAATAATGTGGATTCAGATTCAAGTATTATAATTGTTAATATAATAATTATTAAGAATTTATATAGTTATTAATTTTAAAATCAAATAAATTAGTTAAAGTGATTTGAACAATCGCATTAATATATATATATATATATATATATATATATATATATATATATCTTTACACAGGCATATTCATCTTGGTGTTTTCAACTATAGCAAGCAAAATCAAACAACAAAAATCATTGAGCTATCATACCAATAAGCACAAAAAATATAATACTAAATAGAAGGAAAAAATCAAATCAAATATTTATATTTCCATATATGGGTTGAAAGCACCTTTCCTTGATTTCAAATTGTTCATGGAGCAAAACCTTATAATTTATAAATCATCCTTTAACATAAAAATGTCCAACGTGACAATATTCAAATATAATCTTCTTACACGGAGCCGGCGGAGAGTTTCTTACACGACATTTCCATTGCCTGCTTTGATTAATTAACCCGCAATCCAGTTAAAGAAGACAAGCAATGGTATCAAGTTGTCTGTATCTCATTGTCATGAAACGGCATCTTTTCATTGTTAATTCATTAACGGAGGATGTTCCTTTTGACGCCTGGGCATCAAAGCAAGGCCAAAAGATACCCGCTGTTGACTTTTAAAGCCCAGGATGTTCCCTTCGATTACATGAGTTTCCAGACTGCAGTCTCTCTATCGCAAGCAGGGGTATCTAGTAATATGATTGTAGTTATTTTTTAAAGTATTTTTTATTTAGAAATATATTAAAATGATATTTTTATATTTTTTAAAAATTATTTTTAATATCAATACATTAAAATTATCTAAAAATATTAAAAAATTTATTTAAAATAAAAAAACTTTAAAATTTTGACTAAATTCCAGTTTAGCCGCAGTGCCAAACAGGCTCGCAGCATTTTGTTGTCCATGAGAAAAAACCAGCAAAACCCCTCTTCTTCTTCTTCTTTCTCCTGATTTTGTCCAATTTCGTGCAACTAGTAGCGTTCTTCTAAAATTCAGCACGTTGTGTAGAAGTGTTATAATACTCCTCGTTTCTTTGTTCGTGCTAACCAAATTGCCAGCCCAGATTCAAAAGAATGGAAAAGATCATGTCGAAAAAATAAGTTTAAATCATGTCTGAATTGCTCTGATGTATATTTTGGCCATACGTATTGTACTTTGAAACTTAAGTAGCTTTAGTGATTAATTGAGATTATGATTTAGATTATTTTTTAAAGTATTTTTTATTCAAAAATATATCAAAATAATATTTTTATTATTTTTTATATCAGAACATTAAAATATTTAAAACCACCAATTTTTTAATTTAAAATTATTATCTTTTAAAAATATTTTTGAAACATAATTTCAAACAACTCTTGGTGTCTGTTTGAGAGTAGGGTTGTCATTGTTTTTAAATTATTTTTTGTTTAAAAATGCATCTAAATGATTTTATTTTTATTTTTTAAAAATTATTTTTGATATCAACATATCAAAATGATCTAATATTACCAAAATTATTTAATTTAAAATAAAAAATAAAATAAAAATTCAAATTTTCTTACCAACACTTTCCAATCACGATAACAAATAGCCCTTAATCTCCTTGGAATCTAATGCCTTTAACTTTAAGAATGCGAGTGATGGCACTTCTTACCACTACAGCACAGAAGTTCAACTACTTCTGCAGAATGTTTCCGTACCTCGTACTGAAAGTCTTGAAGATGTAAATGGTGAGTGAACTGTGCTGATTGAAGTTGAAACTTTATTCGAATTCCAAGAATCAGTGCAAGCTCGAGTCATTTGATAATTTGTCGCGCTGCCCGTTTTCTGCGAGGACTTAAAAGTGAAAGTTGTAGTAGGTGTGTGTGCTCTCCAGAATCCTATAAATTATTGGTGATGCCAAGCTCCAATTTTAATGAATTTTGTTTAACATAATAAAATTATAAAGGTGATATTAACCTATTTTATGGTAGGAAAAAAAAACTTGTGTGGGAATTTATTTTATATAACCCGGTTAACTTGATTAAAAAAATAACCTCGGTGATTAATAAAAAATAACTTGACTAGAAGAAGATGCAAGAAAAATTTCCAACAATATTTTTTTATTATATAAGTATTTAAATGAGAAAATATTGAATTAATTTAGATCAATTTGAATTAATATATCAAATCAGTCAGGAGATTCTAATAACCTCATAAAAAACAAAATAAACTGAAACAAATTATAAAATTTAATTTTTAATTAATCAATTTCAAATAATAAATATAAAAAATAAATCAATGAAAAAAACTAAAATAAAAGCTCGAGTTAACATGTTAAACTCACGATTGGTTCATGGGTTCAAGATAACTCTATAAAAAATCGATTAAGATAAATAATAAAATTCAATTCTTAGCTAACTAGTTTTAAATAGTGGAATTTAAAAAAAAAAAAAAAACTCAAGTCAACTATAATTAATATATTAATATGTGACTCAAGTCATAAGATTGTGATATTCTCATGAAAAATAAATTAAAATAAATTATAAAATTTAATTTCTAATTAGTTAGTTTGAATGATAAGAATAAAAATAAAATGACCAAAAAACCTTGAGATAAATCAAATTAATTTGTCAAACTTACAATCTAGATCATGAAAAATATTCTAATTTCATGAAAATAAACTTGAAATAAAAAAATTATGAAACTTTTGGAAGTCTAACATTAAAGAATGTAATTAAAAAGAAAAAAACATTGTTGCGGTACTTTTTGTGAGGAGATTAGAAAAAATAGAGTAAAGTATCCAATGCACTTTTGTGAGAATATAAACAGTGAATTAATTTTTATTTTTTTACTTCTTGTTATTAATTGGTAATGAGGTGAGAGGTGTTAGACTTCAACCATTTGATCATAATTTAAAAATAATTAAGATTGCACGTCCAAACTGTTGAATTCCTCTCTGGAAGCTATCTACGAGGCGAAGATTGCTAGATTGAAACAAGTAGAGCGTAATTGATGATGTAAGGTCCAATTTTGACGTCTCCCCCGTAGCTATTTTAACAACTGCTGATACGTGACAGAACCTCCGAGAGGAAGGGGGAGGAAACCATGTATTACGTTATGGATGTTTGGGAGTATAGTTGTGGTTGTTTTTTAAAGTATTTTTTATTTAGAAATATATTAAAATGATATTTTTTTTATTTTTTAAAAATTATTTTTGATATCAGCACATCAAAATAATCTAAAAATACCAAAAAAAATTCATTTAAAATAAATAAAAAATATTTTTTTACAAATACCAGTACAACCACAATGTCAAGTAGGGGCAAAAGCTCTTCTTCCTCCATGGTTGACAATCGGGGTGATTTTTTTTTCCTTCAAGCTTTTATTTATAAAAATAATTAAATCAAAATCATAAATAAAAATATTAAAAAATCAAACTAAAACTAGTCTAAACTGATCTATTTCAATTTGGTTTTTTTATGTAAAAAAAAAAAAAAAATTAATTTAAACCAATTCAATTGATCGATTGTAGCTTTAAAAATTCAAATCGAACCAGACCAAAGATTTTAAAAAATATCCTAATTAATTTAATTATTTTTTTAATAGTTTGATTTTGATCGATTTTTTATTTATTTTCTTGGTTTAATAGTTTTTTATTTATTTTTCATTCTCGCCTGGTGGTCATGATGACGTGTGATTGTTAAGATTGATTTTGTTTTTAATCTGGGCAGATTCAAATCAAATCAGTATTTAGGTGACACTTACGTTGTATCGATCGACCATAATGGCATATTTTGGCTGACCTGTCCTGTCTTTTCACGTCTTTTTCAGTGGATCCAATGTAAGAAGCTATTTCCAAGTCCTTTCTCGCAGAAATTTATATTTCCCAGATCTATTTTATAAAGCAAATTCTCTCGTGCAAAACTTAATTCAGAAGTACCGTGAAAGTTCTGGTTCTTTTATGAGGTCCGGATTTTATTTTAATGAATTGAGGGCTAAGTTGATATCATCGATAATGAGTTAATTTTCTAGTTTAAATTGTCTGTTCTGTACTTTAAAAGCGTTTTGAGACTATTTAATAATTAAAATAATAATAATAATACTAAAAATTCTTCAAGTGGAGATATATGGTATATTTAGGTGATCCATATTTTAAATCTCATCATCGACGTTGGATTTGATAGTCAAATAAAGTAAGAGAAATTAAATAATAAAAGATTAAAAGTTTTTTTTGTTAATTTTTCTATACATGGATGGAATAAAAAGATTGAATGATATTTAATAATAAAATAGAATACAAGCTACAAGGTTATGGTTGATTGTGATTGTTTTTAAAAATATTTTTTATTTAAAAATATATTAAAATAATTTTTTATTTTATATTTTAAAAAATATTTTGAATATTATCACATCAAAATAATTTAAAAACATCTAAAAAATTAACTTTTAAAATAAAATTTTTTTTTTCATAAATAATTTTTATAAACACTTCCAAACACTCCTAACTTAAAATCTACGGTATATATCACAAACTCTTTTCCATCATCGAATCACGCTCGTTAATGACCTTTTCTGTAGCTACGTTACGGTCCATCATCGAGGCCTCGTTTGGCATTGCGATTCAATCTGTTTTTTGCTGCTTTTCGTTGTTTTTTTTTTCATTTTTAAAACCGGCGGTTTAGTGTTTTTAGATCATTTTGATGTGCTGATGTCAAAAATAATTTTAAAAAAATAAAAAAACATCATTTTGATGCATTTCGGCACAAAAAACACTTTAAAAAACAAAAACAACCATACTTCCAAACACCTTCCGAATCACGCTCGTTAATGACCTTTTGTGTAGCTACGTTACGGCTAAGCATGCAAAGTTGGAAGTCAAAATAAGGTTCCGTCTGCAAATGAACAATTAGGGTAAAACAGTAATTTACTAGTGCATGTACGAAAATCTTTTTCATAATTAACTTGACGGTCTTGTTTTCCACTTCTCAAGTAATTTCTTTGTCGAAGAAAAGAAAGAGATAATAAAAAGGAGTCGCCGTCGAGAAAAGAAAGAAAGGAAGGTATCATTAGAATAATATTTTTTTTATTTAAAATTATCATATCAAAGGTTTCATCTAATTTGTTTTATGAAATCTATTTGAGATTTAAATTATTATCCCCAAAATATTTAAAATACAGCAATTGATTTAAATTATTATCCTCGAATTAAAGGTTTCAGCAAATAAGTTTATATATATATATATATATATATATATATATATATATATATATATATATATATATATATATATATATATATTCCCTATACATGTGTTGTCATGAAAAAAATTAGAAACGCGTCCTCACTTAAGGCGTATCGATTCGTAATTATAAAGAAAGTTGATTTTCTCGTGCAGGCCTACCGAAATATTTTAAACTAGCTACTTCATCATTGTTTTATTATAAAAAGCCTCTGGTTAAAAATAAAAAATTCTATTAAGTATTTCATTAGATAAATTAAAAATTATACATATCAATAAATAAATAAACATAAGCTCTTCTACTTGACTCACCTTATTTTTATTGAATATTTTTTTAAAAGTAAAAAAAAAATATAAAGTGTTATTAATATTTTTTAATATTGATAAAAAATATAATGATAAATAAAAAAAATCATTCTTGGATATAATAAAACAAACTGAAGATAACATGCATTAATAAAACTATATAAAATTGTAAACTGGTTTTTAATATGGTAATATAATGTTGCAATCGCTACGGTGAAACGCTATTTACTTTTAGTTTTGTATAATATTGCTTTAAGATAAAAGTGTAAAGAAAACAAA
This sequence comes from Salix dunnii, assembly GCA_015731905.1. Lineage (NCBI taxonomy): Eukaryota > Viridiplantae > Streptophyta > Magnoliopsida > Malpighiales > Salicaceae > Salix > Salix dunnii. The sequence continues at coordinate 7,216,949 of CM027667.1, read as the reverse complement.
TACAAAAAAGTGAAGATGAGACTAAAAAAAAAAACTATAAACATGCTAAGTTTCGAGTGATTAATATTTCAAGTACAAAAAATAATATATATTAAAAAAAATCTAAAGAAATAAAACTACAAAAAGTATTACAAAAACAATGAAGATAAAAAATAATGATAAATACACCACATGTAAAATAATAAAAGTGCCAGGTACATAAAATTAAGAATTATAAAACAAAAATGTTTCACGATAGATTATGAGTGAAAACATTGAGGATTGTAATAGTATATATTTTAATCGGTTCAGTTTTCAGTTCGGTTGATTTACCAGTTTATTGATTTTTTTATATTTAGTTGCACAGTAAAATAATATTTATGTTCCTTGAAAAAGATAAAAAAACAGGTTTAACATTGAGGAGTTTTACGAGAATTTCATAATTTTTAAAAATAGTTAAATACTAATTTACTATCATACAAGACAAAACACGTTTTTGGTCTGGAGGGGTACCATAGTGATTTCCTGTTTTTTTGAAAAATGACTAAATAATGATGTATCTCAATAAGATAAAATTGAAGATTTAGCTGTAGGTGTGTTTCGGTAATTGACCATGTTCTTTTATTATTATTTGCCAAAAATTATGCACGCGTGTGCAATGCACGAATGACAGTGCTTGGCCTCACGCCCATTTTAGGTAGCGCCTGTAGCGTTCTCCATCGTGCAAAAAGGAGTTCCTGGCATCTCCACTGATAAGCCGCCATGTGATCTTCCTCATGGTGTGACATGTTTTGGAAATGGATAGTTGGAGTGTTGAGGGTGGGCGGCTAAATGTTTATTTTTTGTTTTCTCTCTCCTGCACACTAAAGTACAGGAGAGGCCCTGGGGTTTATAGTTTATTCACTTTCGTCCCTACGTTTTTAAATTTTTACATGGTTCTAATTTCTATTATATAAGTTTTGATTTATTTCAATTGGGTCATTCAATTGAAATTAATTATATATTTAGGTTTCACTTTGTTCCTCCTTCTTTTAATTTTCATATTGGGTTTAAATACTTTAATATATTTGGCACATAAATTTTAATGTTTTCGATTTTATCCATAATAACAATAATAATAATAGTTTTTGTTTTTGTTCTCACCTACTCTTTTGTTAATTTTTTTGTGCTTTTTCTTAAGATAATTTAATAATTTTTATTATTTTGACAATAATGATAATTTTAAATGTTAAGATTTTGATGTTGATGTTGTTATAATACGGTATGTTGATATGTTTCATTATATCAAACTTTATATATATATATATATATATATATATATATATATTATATTTTAATTTCAATAATAATAAAAATTATTTGCTCGAATTGCAATGTAGTGCGGACAATTAAATAGTTTATTTTCTAAAAGAAAACAAAAAAATATAGATTTTGTATAACTGTAGTAACGTTACAGTGAAAAGAGATCTCAGTTATACTATTCTCACAGTAAGAAAATAATGGTCAAAAATACTTCTTGTTAACAAAACCTCCAAGAAATCAGAAAGAGAGATTGGAAGATTTCACAGCTGTAAGGAAGAAGCCTCGGGAATGCGATCAAGCTAATCTAATTTAAATTACCGTTACGTAAACGACTTTTAAAAAATACCGTTGGTAACCGAAGCCGTGCGAATTAGAAACGTTAAACATTAAAAAATGAACCCAAGAAGTATAAACCAAAATAATAATAAAAAAACTCCACACGCAACCTCAAAATTCAAGAAATAAAGGAAAAGCAAAAACAAAACACAAACAAGTAGTCAATCAATCAATATCTTTTGTAATTTCCAATCATACCCATCTCTCTCTCTCTCTAACAAAACCCAATCCTTCTCTATCTCTCTCCTTCTGTCTCTTGATGGAAGATAATTCTAACAATTCAACTTCCATCACGAGCCAATCCCCAACCCTAACTTGACAGACCTTAATTTACTATCCAAATTCTCAATTCACGATGTTTTCGTGGAATTTTGCGAAATCGGCGGAGGAGTTACTGCCACGTTGGGCGATGAAAAGGCTGTGCAAGTTTGTATTGAAGAAGAAATTAGGGAAGTTTATATTAGGAGATATTGATCTTGAGCAGCTCGATGTTCAACTCGCTGAAGGCACCATTCAACTCAGTGATCTTGCTCTCAATGTCGATTGTCTTAATGAAAAGGTAAAACATTTAATTCAAGTTCTGTTAAGCTGCAAATTTTGCCTTTTAAAGTTTGTTAAGCTAAAGCTTTCAATTACTTGTTTGTTATTATGCTTTTTTGTTAATTGTAGCTCCATAAACAGTTGGTTATGTTTATTATTTGCTTCAAATTGGACAACATTTTAGGGTCCTTTGTTTAACAATTTGTTATATTTGTCTCTCTCTCTCTCTCTCTCTCTCACACACACACACACACACACACACACACAAAATTTTTGGTTTTTGAATTGAGGTTTGAAGGCGATTTTCTCATTGGGGCAATTTTATCTGTTTGGATTGAGTTTTCTAGTTTGGGGCAGCGGCTTCGGTGGTGATAAAAGAAGGTTCAATTGGCTCATTGTCAGTCAGAATGCCATGGAAGGGTAAAGGTTTTCAGGTCGAGGTGGATGGGCTTGAGCTTGTACTTGCACCCTATTTGAAGAAGAGTAATTCACCAGCTGAAGACGAGACTAGTAGCTCTAGTCAAGAGAGTAGACATGGGCACAAGGAGGTGGAGGTGGGAAGGTTTAGGGATGATTTGATGGAAAATGCTCAAAAATCTAGTTTTGGTGACGTTCATGAAGGTGTCAAGACAATTGCGAAGGTGGTGAAGTGGTTTTTGACGAGTTTCCATGTAAAGGTTAAGAAGTTGATTGTTGCATATGAGCCGTATTTTGAGAAGGATGAAAAGAAGGTTGGATGTCAAGAAACTTTGGTCCTCAGAGTACCTGAAATAGAATGTGGAACCTGTGTTTCTGAGGATGCTAACCGAAGTTCTGATGAAAGAGTTGAAAACTTTCTAGGGATAAGTCAGTTAATGAATTTTATTAAGTTTCAAGGAGCAGTGCTTGAACTTCTCAAAACGGACGGTGTTGACATTCAGAGTTGCAGTCCATGTGTTTCAGATTCAAGTTTTAGCGAGCAATTTTCAGGGTGCTGCAGATCGAAACCTACAACTCCTATCATTACAGGGAAAAGCGGTGGATTTTCAGGGAATTTAAAGTTAAGTATTCCCTGGAAGAATGGTTCATTAGACATTCACAAATTAGATGCAGAGGTTTATGTGGATCCTGTAGAATTAAGACTTCAACCAAGCACAATCAAGTGGTTCCTACTTTCATGGGAAACTTATAAGAATATTGATCAAGATGGCGGGGGGGATGCACATTATAAATCAACAGAATCTGTCTACTTTAATTCTTCTTCTCATTTCCACTCTTCGTTATCTGTCCCTGCTGTGGTTGCTAATGACAAAGTGAGCCCTGTTCGTGGTAGTTTTACATCTGCCTTTTCTTCTTTCACTGGGAAAGAATCAGTTAGTGAAGCAATGCTACCTGGATCACATCTTATATCTGACTGGGTGCCAAATTCTATTGAAAACAAGAAAGATGGTATCCAAGAAGAATTAGACCTTGGAGCAAGGTTAGTGTATATTTCTTGCTATTGAGTTCCATACATTTTTTTTTTTTAATCACTCTACCATATGGAATTATGCCACCCAAGCACCTGATCTTCTAAACACCATGGAGTGTTTATCAAATTGTTCCATTCCCCCCTAGTACTCTGGAATTTTAGAAATTCAGCACTGAGATCTCATGCTTGGTGAAGAGGATTGTAATTCTGCAAATAAATATCAATCGTTAAGTCCATAAAATCTATTGCATCTTTAAGTCCATATTGTATTTTCTATATGCAGTTTTGGTAATCTGAGTTTCTTGGCCTATTTACAGTGTGGACCAGTTTTTTGAATGTTTAGATGGAATGAGAAGTTCACAATCAGCTCTGGGAAGCAGCGGGATGTGGAACTGGACATGTTCTGTTTTCAGTGCATTAACTGCAGCATCAAGCCTTGCTTCTGGATCTTTTCAAATCTCTTCTGGTCTGTGCACCTGTTGCCATGTTGAATCTAAATTATTAAGCACACCATTTTGTGCATCCATTGCATCCCAAATTTTAGTGCTACTTACATTCAATCTTATCATGAATGTTGCTCCTCATTTAATATCTTGGATATAGCATGTTTACGGCGTTTCTATATTATGATACAACTTTCATTCTCTTTTAGAATCTAGTTATTATTCCATTAGGCATCATATTGTTTCATGAGATATATCTGGCTTATTAGAACATTTACATTCTTAATACATAGAAAGTGCATCCATTCAGCTCTTTTGGTTGGTGGAGTAATGATTTCGTTGTGTTTATATCTTTTTTTAATAGTGATGACTGTTGTACTGTTAATGCACTCGCTATAGACACGTGATATTCATTTCTATGTTTCCAGTACAACATATATATTTGAGGATACTTATTTATCACAATAAGGTTTTCAGACTTCAATGGTATTTTTTTTTCAGATATCTGACCAGTGCTATAATTTTCCTTTCCTTGACCATGTGCAGAAGACCAGCATGTTCAAACCAACCTTAAAGCGACTTTGGCTGGAGTTTCTGTCTTGTTATGCTTTCAGGATGAAGATCAGGAATATCTGTATGGTCAAAAGAGTGATCGGAATACTATTGGACTGGAGATTTGTTGTCTGGGTGCAGAATGCAAAGATATTTTTGTTGTTTTGCAGGTAATATTTTTCCTTGGAAGAATGAGAATCCTACTGTGATCTGCATAATTATTTAATCTTCATTGGTATTCTATGATATTCCTCTATGCTAACTTGATAATTCGGCAAGGTCAACAGGTTTGTCCTCAAGAATTGAGGTTTGAAGGAACAGTGAAGTGTATTGAGTTTATTGATTACGTGTGCAATAAAAATGATGCCATGAATAGTCACGTGCCAGAGTTCAGTAGTGACAGCTATTGCCAGACTCTTTTGATCCAGAATCTGCAAGCTGAAGTCCAAGGTGTTCTCCCTCCATTTCCTCATTCAGATGATCTAAACACATTAATTGCACCAAGAGTTCCATTTGGAAATGCGACCAAAATGAAACTGCTTGGTACCTCAGGTGTTACTCGGTGCCAATTTACTGTAAATTCTGATTTGTCAGATGGAAATTTTACTGGAACAAAGTCATTCTCATTGCAACTGCCGTTGTTGATATTCTGGGTGGACTTTGGTTCAGTAAACAAGATACTGAATCTTCTGAAGGATGCTGAAAAATCTGTTGAAAGGAGTATTCAGAGGAATGGATTTCCATCTGTCAATGAGAAGCATGAATCATCTCATGGATATATGAAAAAAGGTTCAAGTGGGGTTTCAACATTGGCCTCTAAAGAAAACTTGCAAGGTAGTATATCAGTCCTTAAGGCGAGGGTAATACTATGTTTCCCATTTGTAAGTGGTGGAGATATTGGAGGCCACTCTCCCTGGAATCAATTTATTGCTGTTGATATTTCTTCACCATCAAACTTGGAAAGACCAACGTTGAATTCCAGTTCATGGAAAAGGCATGCACCAAGGACCATATGTTCTTTGCATTTGAATGTTAGTAATCTCGATGTTTACTTGGTTAATCCAGCATGTAATGATAATGGAATTACCTCGTCTACTTTGATGCCAAGTTATAAATTTTGTGCGCAGAAGATTGTGTCTGTGAAAAATAGAGCTGGTTGCCTATGTACAATTAGTATGCTTTGGCAGGAAGACCCTGGGACTGGTCCTTGGATAGCTGAAACAGCCAAGTCTCTGGCAACTTCTGAGGAATCCAGGAGCAGGAAAAAAATGAAGGTGAAAGGATATGAATTTGCTAGTGCAACTGCTGTGAAGGATCTAGGAGACATGAATTCGCAAACCAGAGAAGTGTTAATTTTGAGCTCTGCATTCTTCTTGCATGTTCATCTGTTTCATGTTGTGGTTGATCTTAGCAGTTCCCAGTATAGTAATTTGCATTGCCTTCTAGATCAGATGATAAATGGATTATCAGGCATGGCCTGCAATGCAGTCGGTGATAGGGAATTATCTCCAGTCAGTCAAACATCGGTTCTTGTGAAGTGTGAATCAGTAGATTTTTCTATTAGACCAGATATAAAGGATGACATAAAAGGTTCATTGCAGAGTGAACTTCCTGGATCATGGCATTGTTTAAAATTGAAAATTCAAAAATTTGATATGCTGTCTGTCTCAAATATTGGAGGTATCAGGGGTGCCAATTTCTTTTGGCTAGCCCATGGAGAAGGTAAATTATGGGGTTCCATCACTGGAGTTCCAGATCAAGATTTTCTTCTGATTTCTTGTAGCAACTCCACTAGGAAACGTGGAGATGGAGGAGGTTCCAATGTGCTGTCTTCTAGCTTGGCTGGTTCTGAAATTATACACATATGGGATCCAAAGAGCTCACATGATTTTACAACCATTAGTGTCAGATGTGCCACAGTTATTGCTGTTGGTGGTCGCTTGGATTGGCTGGATGCAATATCCTCCTTCTTCATCTTGCCCTCTCCTAAAGCGGAGAAAGAAAACAATGAGAATTTGGCAAAGGGGGATTTGAATTACCCTTCTGAAACTTCTTTCATTCTAAAGTTGGTTGATATTGGAATAAGTTACGAGCCTCACTTGAAGAAGTCAGTGGTTAGGGATCTTCATTCCGAGTCTGGTTCCTCATATTCCAAAGAAGAAACAGGTGAGCCACCCATTGCTTGTCTATTAGCTGCATCTTTGTTTTCTCTTTCCAATACAACAACGGAGGATTCTATTGATAGTGATTACAAAATTAGTGTGCAAGAAGTAGGGCTTCTTCTTGGTGCAGCACATGAGAATATTGGTGGCACTCATAGTGTGGAATATCTTCGTCAGATGGGTTATGTGAGAGTTGCCCGTGAGGCCCTGGTTGAAGCAATTTTGAAAACTGACTGTAAGAATGGCCTTCTCTGGGAGGTAGAATGCACAAAGTCCCACATTTATGTGGAAACTTGCCATGACACTACTTCTGGTCTAATGCGTTTGGCTGCTCAATTCCAACAGCTCTTTGCCCCTGACCTGGAGGAATCAGTTGTGCACTTGCAGAATAGGTGGAATGGTTTTCATCAGGCCCAAGAGAAAAACGAGTTCAATGATGAAGGTCGGATTTCCAATTATGATTGTGCGCCATCAACTTCCCAAGTTCATGCCCCTACTGCAGACACAAAGAGTAACCTTGGGGTGGCTGGTTTAATGGATGAGATATGTGAAGATGCATTTCACTTGCATGGGATTAAGGCATGCCGGTTTGGTTCCTGTGGATCAGAAATTCATGTTTCGCTTGATGAAAGTCTCCTTGGAGAAGCTTGCAGCCTAAGTGTTGAAACTCCTGACTTTTTCTTGAATGATCTCTCTTATGATCGGCAAGTGCCTTCACTAGGCCTGGAAAGTAATCAAACCACATTTCTACAAAGTGGTTCTTTCCCAGAATTTATAGAAGGCTATTGTGTGTCTGATTTACGCCCATTGTCAGAATTATCCATAGGCAGGCAGTCACCACCTGAGAAACTTAAATGCATACTCAAGAATTTTGGTGATGCAGATCATGGAAGAGGAAATGGTGGATGGTATGGGGATGCCCCTTTAAGCATTGTTGAAAATCACATTTCTGGAGCAAGTAGTGAAGCCTGTGTGAATCAGGTTTTGGAAAACCAGCTTCCAACTTTGCATCCTGCAAGATCTGATGATTGTGGGAAGGCCACAGGACGTGTACTTTTTAAGAACATTAATGTGAACTGGAGAATGTATGCTGGTTCTGACTGGCAGGCATATAAAAAGAATGGTGATCCTTGTAGTCATACTTGTGGAAGGGATACAGCTGATTGTCTAGAGCTTGCATTGTCTGGAATGAAATTTCAATACGATGTCTTCCCAGTTGGTGGAGTATGTGCATCTAAACTCTGTCTCACAGTAAAAGATTTTCATCTTTCTGATGAGAGTAAAACTGCACCATGGAAACAGGTAATATAAAATTCTCATCCATGATATTTAATTATTTTGTCATATATATATATATATATATTTATATATATATATAAATGATGTTTGAATTAATGTACGTATATTTTTTTTTTCAATGAAAGATACTTGGATATTATCATTCAAAAGACCATCCTAGGGAATCCACTTCAAAAGCATTCAAGCTGGACTTGGAAGCTGTCAGACCAGATCCTCTAATCCCTCTTGAGGAATATCGGTATGTTTTTCACAAGTCATGATTACTGATTTTTATTCTGGTAGATGCTTTGATGTGTTACGTCTCTGTTTTGGAAAGCACTGTCATACTTTTATCTGAAATTTTTCAGCATGCAACGATTGATGATTTTTTTTTTTTGAAAAGGCTATAGAGAATTTCGGCTGTCAGTGTTCATGACAAATCAGGAATGGAAATATAGATGTTTTAAACAATTGTTTTGTTTCGTTTGTTTGATTCCTAAATATCTTAATGGGGTTGGCAATTCACCCTATCCTTTGCAGTCTCTTGTTCTTTTATGGTCTTACTCAAAATATCAATTGCTGTACATATTTAGACCTCTGCATCACTATTTCTTCTTGAACTAGAGTCAACCTTATAACCGTGGTTTTTGTTTTGTTTTATTTGTTATAGTGAAACACACTGTTTATAAAAGTGCTGCCTCAGTGTTAATCGTCACATTTATTCCTTCCAGGTTACGCATAATTCTCCTTCCTTTGCTATTGCATCTTCATCAAAGCCAACTTGATTTTCTCATTAGCTTTTTTGGGCCCAAAAGCTTTTCAGCAGGCCAGTCTTCGGATCAAGATCAAAACTCAGATGGTGCAGAGACTTCTGCAACAAATAGCTGTAATCTTGCAGGACATACAATTGCAAATGAAGCACTGCTTCCCTTTTTTCAGGCTAGTACAACAGGGACCATGCACGCCATTCATCAAATGACATGATATCATTACATTACATGTCCTTTTTGTTAAGATACCATTTGAGTACCATCATGTGAACTGGCCGGGGAGATGGCTAGCCCCCACTCAAGGGATTGTTTTCCTTTCATGCGTATACTCTGATGGCCTGTATTTTCATTGAATAATTGCATGAGAAAGATGGATTTGACTACATAAATAATTGAGCCAGGCCATGATTTTCCTGATCTATCTGTTTTCAGTTCTTTATCATATTCCGAGTTTGATTTCTTAAAGTCAATTCTATGTGCTGATCACATTAACTTATTTCAGAAGTTTGACATATGGCCCATTATTCTTCGAGTTGACTACAGTCCCCATCATGTTGATCTAGCAGCATTGAGCAGTGGGAAGTACGTGGAACTCGTGAACCTTGTCCCCTGGAAGGTGAATATATTGTTACTTCTGTTGAATTTTATGAAGTTCTACTTGGTAGCTATTAGTGTTGATGGAAAAAATCAGTCTGTGGACAAGCTCTGATTATTTAGGTGTTCTGCTTTCCACTCTTGTACATTTGATAATAAGTATTGTAATTGATTCATGATAAAATGACACAAGTAACATTCAAATGCTTTTCAGTGGGATTGGGTAAGGCTCAAGCTAATTTTTACGCCGTGAGATTACTGTTGGTCTAAAATACATGGCCTTCTATCTAGTGCATTTTATGGCTTTATGGCCATTCAGTAATAGATAAAGGCCTGTTACAATTTCAGATGGCAAGGATTTTTTTGTTCATAAAGAGATGACAGCAGATCAATAATTCTCACTCAAATATTGTTGTTTTGCATCTTTAATCATTTACTTTTAAACAATTATCAGAAAACTATTATTAAGTCAATTCCCTAGACTAAAAAAGGCTGCACATAATATAACTTTTGAGAGTTGCCTGTTGGATGTTCTCATCACTATCAGTAAATTCTGATGCAGGGCGTTGAACTACAGCTAAAACATGTTCAAGCTGTTGGTGTCTATGGCTGGGGCAGTGTATGTGAAATAATTATAGGGGAGTGGTTGGTGGAGATCTCTCAAAATCAGGTCTCAGTTCCATCAGACATACTTATTGGGAACTCTTATGATTCAATTCTTCTATCAAAATGTTTTGTGATATTTATTTATCTCTCTCATGCTTGTAGATGCATAAATTTTTGCGAGGCCTTCCTACTATCCGGTCCCTGATTGCTGTTGGTTCTGGTGCTAAAAAGTTTGTTTCTTTGCCTGTTGAGAGCTACAGGAAGGATCATAAAATAATCAAGGGAATGCAAAGAGGCAAGTCATTTTGTGTTGAACAATTGTTTGGTCTCTAGCAGTAAAATTTGGGTTATTGCATCATGTTGTAAATGTTACCAGGTCATTTTGTGTATCACATGATGACATGAGGTGCTTATATTGCATGTTTGTGGTTAACACCTCTACTTGTCACACACACACCTCCTGTCCAAATGGTTTTCTGTTTACTCGCAAGATAAAATTCTGATCATGAAATTCTGCTAGGTTGCTCAATAATAATAGAGTATGCTTGATCTGACTGGCATGCCATTAATATTATAATTCTTTTGGCGCTTTATTGAATTGTCTCTGTTTCAATTGTTCTATGATACTGTTTTCCTCCTTGACTAATTGTAATTTGTGTTTTTGCATATATTTCTGGTCAGAATGTCTTAACCTTCAAGTTTATACATGAAAGTAATCATTATTGCTAATTCTCATCCCCAGGTACAAGTGCATTTCTAAAAAGTGTATCGCTTGAAGCTGTTGGGTTTGGGGTGCATTTGGCAGCTGGGGCTCATGATATTTTGCTCCAAGCAGAGCATATTCTTACAAGCATTCCTTCTCCTCCTGTGTCATGGTCTGCACAAGCCAAAACTAAAGAAAATGTAAGATGCAATCAGCCAAAAGATGCCCTGCAAGGAATTCAACATGTAAATTCCTCAACTTGCCTTGCTTTTTACATGGCTGCTCCTTGCACTTTCTGTAACACTTAAAAAATTATATGCTGATATCATGTAGTTTTGGGTGCATTTTTTTTTTTCTGGGACTAGACATCTTAGAAATAAACAGATAGGATTTTTATGGCCCCAAAGACCATCATACATTGGAGTTGGTGTCTGATCGCATGGAATGGTGTAAGAGGATCTGTATAGCTGACCAGACCCAACTATTTTGGATTAAGGCTTAGTTGTTATAAAGAGCATTATACATCCATATGTTCGAGGAAATAAAACAATGTATTGTTGCCTGCAGTATTTGTTCCCCTAATAAAGTGGTGCTCTCAAATTGGCAGGCATATGAGAGTCTCAGTGATGGCTTGGGAAAGTCTGCTTCTGCTTTAGTGCAGACTCCGTTGAGAAAACACCAGCATGGAGCCAGCACATTATCTGCCCTGGCAACTGCTGTAAGGGCTGTTCCTGCTGCTGCCATAGCTCCTGTTTCTGCTTTTGCAGGTGCGGCGCATTATGCTCTTCTTGGCCTTAGAAATAGGTCAGTTTCTCTTACTTTACCTTTTGGTTCTGATTCTGATTAGATCTATTCATTTTCCAATTTGACAACTTTTCACTTGTATAATTACTCCGGTGAGGATGTTGCAGCCTTGACCCTGAACACAAAAAAGAGTCAATGGAGAAGTATATGGGTTCCACAAAGCCAAATGACTGGGATTGATTGAAATGCCTGAAGAGTCCATTGCGTGACTACAGGATAGAAGGATTCTTGCTGCCCTCTTTATAAGAGAAGGTCACTGAAGACCTTCATATGTCATCATCATAGCCAACATGTATAAAGTGAGTTTGAACTCTACCACTTGGTCTTTTTTGAAGATTTTATAACAATAAATAAAATGGATCTTTCTTCAATGGAATGCTTAGCAACCTGTGAATGTCGGTGGTCCATGTAAACACGACATAGAATTTTAGGTTTTGGCATTAGTAAAGCCCAGCTGATGATTATTTAGCTGTGGAGGTGTTGATACCTGTGGATTGTAATTTTAGGTTTCTATTTTTCATTGCTCAAGTATCTATCAAGGTTTATAATTTAAAATTTTCAGTATAGGAACTTTTATATGGTAGTTAGAAATACAAGAAACTATACTGTCATTTATCCATTGTGTGCTGCAGGGTCTCTAGCATTGCAAAGAATTAAAAGACAAGTAGTTAGGTTCTTAAACGCTCTCCTTGGTTCCATAAAAAAAGAAACACAATCATCCTGCAGGTTACAACTTGTTTATTCCCATGCCCGCTTGTCCTTGCTATCAGAGTCATTTACTCTCGATTTATTTTTGCTTTCGCAGGTGTGCAGTTGACAAAACCATCGAACAGATTATTTTCCATCCGGGGATGACTTGGCAACATTGTAGATTTTGTAATTAGTCACTGATGCTTTTAAGATTTTAGCCATAGAGAATGGGAATTGTGATTATAGCCATCCATCCAAGTTGGTTAGCGGGTGATAGAGAAAGTTAACCTTAATTCTTTGATCGCCTCACATGGTATGCTGTTTCTATTTGTTGTACATAATTCTAGTGTGTTTTTTCCACACATTCCATTTAATGCCTTAAAGAATGGCAAGGTTTGATCATTTAATGCTGTAATCATAGGGAGTGATGTATTTTTTTGGTTCCGGTTTAACTCCTCCTTATAGGGGTGTCCACTCTTCAGCAGAATATTTAGTTTTCTGGCATTCTGATTTTGAAACCGGAAAGAACTTATTAATTTCTATTATTTCTTTTCGGAAAGCTTAATTACAAAGAGCAGATATTCTTAACTTGTGCAGGGTTAGTTAGACAGCAAAAAATGCGACGGTGAAAGCATCTCTAATATCATTAGTCTTTTAGACGAGTTTTTTTTTTTTTTTGTAGTATAAATATGATTCTTCTTTTTAAATAACCCAGTTGTAGTTTAATAAATTTGGCGAAGTGATAAAGGAGCGTTGGTGTGTGTACTGATGAGGGTCATCTCACAAGTAAATGCAGTTTTAGAAGGAAAAATAAGTAAAATAAAATGCAAATCAGGAGATCAGTGGAAGCACACAGCACCATCTGAAACCCACGGATTGAAAGATAGTTTTCCATGCCATCGCCGTCAATTGGTGGTTGTCAGTTGTCACCATGACTTCAATTACGGCAACTTCATTTTTCAAAAAAATTAATGTAAAACAATTTAATTTATGTAGCTCCATTGTAAAAAATAAATTAATTTTTATGACGTTAACTAACAATCGGTTGAGGTTATTTTTAAAAATATTTTTTATTTAAAAAATATTAAAATATATAAAAAATATTTTTTATTTAAAAAATATTAAAATAATATATATTTTTTTAATATTCGTTCTTGAAAATAATTTAAAAATCTTAAATTTAAAATAAAAATAAAATCCAATTTTTTTCAAAAAAACATTTTAAAAACACATTACCAAACAACTCAAACAAAAGGCATTCTGCGGGCGAGTGACCGGGCCGAGATGATACTTGGTGACGTCTTTGAAACGGTAGTTTTTTTTTTAAATAATATTTTTTATTTTGATATTGAAAATATTTTAGTAAAAAATATATATATTTTTTAAAATAAAAAAACACTTTAAAACTATAATATACTTAGAAGCACGCATCTGACGCTTGGATACTTCCTCTGCACTTATCTTGCATCAAAAGCCCGAAAAGCACCACGCACTTTTCTTACCATCTACGATATCGTGTCCCTTTTTCAGTGATATATTCTTGTAAACTTATCACTGTGTTAATTACTAAAAAGTGTCTTCACCGCAAAGCTCCCCGATAGCAAATATCAAACCGAGTTCTTGAACAGATGAGAATAACGCAAATGAAACTCATGTTAAGAAATAAAATCATAATACGATGGATTGCACCGACCAATCCTACTTGATTCAGTGGAAGTTGCTCAACAGCAACCATTTGTACATACCAAAACATCAAAATACCACTCGTTGCCTGGGGAGGGTTGTGCTGAAAGGGGAAGAATAAAGGAGAGAGATTGCTGTTTAGAGTCCAACAAAAAACTAAAGCCAAAAAGAAGAAGAAGAAGAAGAAGAAGAAGAAGAAGAAGAGTGAGTTAAACAAAATCACAGCAGAGATAAATGAAATTTCCCTCCTTTGAAAAAATTAATGGCCATGTCTCTCTTTCACTTTGGATAACATTACACTGCACTTTCCTTACAGTTTAACGCTCCTTCAACCAACACTTCCTGTAACAGATAAAGAAGCCAAGCTAGATTTTAGTAGTTTTTGTTGCAAGTTTTAACTTCAGATATCCGTTGATTTTCAGTGTAAATTGGATTTTAACTTCAGGTATATGTATAAAAAAAATCGAAAGGAAAAAGGAAAGAAGACAGATTTTTGTCGATCGCACCTGTGTTCTCTTGTTAGTCAGTCCCTCTTCATGAACAAAAACGGGCCTCTCTTCAACAACTCTATCCAAAACCCCAGCGACCCTATCGCTTTTCTTAGGTGCAATGTGACCCCTCTTTAAGCCCAGTTTTTCCTTCCACCAGCCTGAAATCTTTGGTGCTGGGAACGCATCATACTTATCATCGACAAGTAACTCATCTCGTAAGGTCATTTTTCGCAGGTGGTTAACGTTGGTGCAGTTATCCTTCAAAGGCAACATTGTACCCTTGAAGAAGATTTCATCTGCAGGAATCATGGAGTAGTTTTTCACCGAGAACTCGAAATCTGTGGAAACTGGTGCTTCTCTATAACTGCTGCTTTCGTACTTGTTAGCGTTTTGTGCATCAGCAAAATCATTGGAGAAGGAAATTCTTGGGTCCATGGAGGAGAAGTAACAGCTTTGTGGCTCACTGTTGAACATTTTTAAGCTTGCAGTAAACTTTCAAACCGACAAAATTTGAGTATCTTTATGTTGTTCCTTCTCTTTCACTGTTTAGAATCCCCATGTAGATGCTTGCATTTATATAGAGGTAATCTTGTTTTATGTGTATACTTAGCAGACATCTCATGTTACTACATTTTGTCGGCTTTTTATTAAAGATGAGGATAATACATTTTGTATTATAATGCTACAATATTTAATCACTATGAAACAACTGTTCAAAGTTAGCATTATTGACTCTAATGTGTGCTCAGTAGGCTTCATGCAGGTGATGCTTGACAAGCAGATAAGACCATTATGAATACGATCCTGATATTCTGCTTGATGCGGTCAGATCAAGCCAACATTCATTTTAGAAGGATTCATGATCGTTTGACCATTAGCGCCGAGAGTTTTTTTAAAACACAAATTGCATTTCCAAACAAGGGCCTCCCTAGGGACGAATCCAGGATCAGAAACATGGGGGGGCAGGAATTTTTCCCTTTAAGAAAATAGAGGATACTATTTAAGTACGTTAAAAAATATATTTCTCTTAAAGACAGAAAAGTAGAATTTTTATTTTTATTTTGAAGGATCAAAGTATCAAACTATATATTTTTAAACTTCTGAAGAAAGCGGGTTAATTATATTATAATTATAAGGGAGGAGAGAGCCAGCCCTTTTTTCCCTGGAGGGTTAAATTAAAATGTTAAGTTTTTTGGAAAGCAAAAGGGAATACATTTTTCATTTGTCAGGGACTAAATTACAAGTTTCTAAGGAAAAGGGACCAATATACAGTATTATTAAGATTTTTCATCATTTTCTCTTAAAGTGACCCTGCCAGAATAATAGCATGATCGGAACCAAATCAATTTAAAATTGATTTCATTTCCTACGAGTAGGGTTGAATTCAATTGCAATATTGTAATTCAATTTCTTTGTTCGTAACCAAGTCAATACCCTTGAACTCAACTTCACTTTTCAATTTAATATATATAATAGAATAAATAAGCCAAAACTTTATAAATTTACCTTACAAGTCATGTTATCAAACAAAAAGAAACTTAACCTGATGCTCTGTAGATAAACAGTTGAAGAAGAATCTTCTTTACAATCAAAAGAAAGATGGGAATTCTTCTTAAGTTGTCAGATTATAAGCTTCCTTTTCATCTTATATATATGGTTGCTATGATCTTTTTTCACCTCTTATGTGATGTCTCTCTCATATCAGTACATGGTTGGCAGGAGCTTGCTAGGTGGAAGTGTTTTCAAAGAGCTAACCCAAAATAATTCTAGAGATTGCTTGATGAACCCAAAATAATTGATGTTGCCATAGCTCTAAAATACGTATTTCATGCAAAAAATAATAATGATAGCAGTACGTTACCTTGATCCACACTTAGTCCACTTCTCATCCCTTCGAACATTTGACTTTTAGAGTTTGTGGGTTTCTCGTATTCCTTATCCTATATTTAAAGCTTAGATCTCCACTTGCATTCACCTACTAGCTATGCTATTCAAAGGCTCATGTGGGTTTGAGCTGTGATCTGGTTGTTAATCCAATATATAGAAAGCAAGGTCTCTCAACTCTAGTACAAAACAAGAAATTTTCTGCCTTTCTTTGACTATTCATTGCAGTTGAATTAATAAAAAAAAAAAATTTTTGGCTCCATATCCTTGAATTAGGTTATAGACATTCACATGGTTAATCTTCATTTATAATCTATATGGAATTTCATATGATTCACCAAATGGGGTTTTGACAAGTGGTTGATTCTCACACTACAACTGCACGAAGCTTTGAAAATGCCCATGACCTTAGACGGACTTCATGGGCTTAGTGGACTGTGTCTCCGAATTGGTCTCCCATCTTGTTAACAAAGTTTGTCTTTTATGTTTCTCTTAATCTAGCAAGAATCTAACAGAAAATTGAGTTCAACTCAAAGAACGTTTTACACTGTCAGATCGTTAAAAAAACTAAGTAATTTTATCTGGTGCTTTGTATGTGGCCAAAAATTCTGCTTACTGACGTCTCCCTAGTATGCCATGACATGAAGCAACGACCGCAGAAAAAACAATGGATGATCAGGCTATTCTATTTTATTATGTGCTTAATATAGTTGTCCTCTCAAATGAGATTATTATAGGCAATATTTTGATGGTCTTCAGCTGTTTGCTGCTTAAATCAAGGAATACTGGAGAAAAACTCACCACAAAAGTAATCGCTTTTATAATTAGCCTTGTACAATCAGTAGAATCATGACAGCTGGAAACCAAGTGATTGCTTCCAAATGAAAAGTAACATTGCCTTCCTCTCAAAACAACCCTTTCCTCAAGCAGGAATTTGAGTGTATGAACTTGATATCTTCCCAAGTGGACTCTTCCTCACAAAGATTCGACCTCTGCACCAGATCCTACGCCACTGGTATGCTATGCCCTTCCCACAACCTCTTTGCTAGGATAGTAACTGGTGCAGCCTTAATTGTGCCGTTTGACTTTAAAGTGCTAGGTAAGAAGACATAGAATGAAAACTGGTGTTATACCACCGTTCAGGCAAAGGCACTGTTTTGGCTTTTGGAAAGTCATGCATCGCAAATATGTTTCCAGTGTCCTATTCAGCCTATACGTTTGTCTATCAGACTCTGGATGGCAAGGAGAGCTAAGACAAAGTTGTGTACCCTTTCCAAAATTGACCGGTGAACGACTAATCTATGTCAGAAACAATCCTTGTAGGCAACGCATGCAGGTTGTTAATCTGTTGGGGGAATAACCTGGCCTCTTGAACATCTGTAAATGGATGAGAAGGTGCCAAAAGATGTCCATGTTCGATCCACCACCACTAAAATCACATCTTTCCCTTCAGACTTAGACAGGCCTTCCATAAAGTCCATGGATATATCACTACTGTGCTGTGATGGAACGGGTAGTGGCTGAAGTAACTAGACTAGCCACATTTTCTGACTTGTTTCTAGCACGCACATCACAAGTATCAACATTTTATTTTATTTGATGCTTGAGACAGCGGCAATAGATGAGTGGCTTCACTCTCTTGTATGTGCTATGCACAGCACCATGCCCACCAATAGCACTTCCAAGCACCTTCTGCAACAAAACAGTTCTGATAGCATTTTAACTGCCAAAGAAAACTTATCCCTTATATCTCATAGCCCCATCCTTGTACTCATAATTTGGATATGTTTTCTTATCCAAAAGTACAGCAGCAATTAATTCCTTCACTGCAGTATCTTCCTCGTACCTAAATAACACCTCTTTAATCCACCCAGGAACCACCATGCTTATAGTCAAGCATTCCCCTTCATCCCTTTTTGACAAAGCATCTACAACCACATTTTCCTTGCCACTTCTATACAAAAATTCATTATTCAAACCAAGCAGCTTTTTGACCCCCCTTTTTTTTCCTGAATAGAAGAGTGAATCTTCTGCTCTAGCATGTATTTCAAACTCTCATGGTCAGTTTTAATGATAAACTTCCCATGTTCCAGATAGTGCCTCCATTTTTTCACAGCCAACAAAACTGCTAAGAACTCCTCATAAATGGATAGCCCAAAATGCTTATTGTTGAGAAATTACTGATACAGGCTAATGGTTTCCCTTCTTGCACCAGAATTGCTCCTAAGCCAAACTCAGTAGCATCAGTTTCCAGCGCGAATGGCTTTGAAAAATCAGGTAATAAAAGCACCGGTGTGGTGCTCATTGCAAGTTTTAGTCTCTCAAATGCTGGCCCTTCTTCATTCCAATGAAAACCATCCTTCTTTATGTTAGAATTCTAATGAGATTAGCTTTGTTCTAGTTGTAGGATTCTAAAGAGATTAACTCGTTTTTTTAGCTATAGAATTCTAAATAGTTTTTATGATTATCTTTGATAGGATTTATGATAAATCCTATCCTTATCCAATAATCTCTCCTATCTATTGAGAGTTCTAGTTTATTTCTATTTCTAGTTTTTGTAAGCCTATAAATAGGCAAAGTTTCAATTGAATAAATTGAATGAATGAATGTGATTCATTCCAACATTTATGTGATTTTATGGAATGAATGAATGTGATTCATTCCAATATTTATGTGATTTTATGGAATGAATGAACAATTGGTTCATTCCAATATTTTTATTTCCAACAATTGATATCAGAGCAATGTTCTTACGGGACTGTGGGGTAATATTTATGTGATTTTATGAATGAATGAACAATTGGTTCATTCCAATATTTTTATTTCCAACAATTGGTATCAGAGCAATGTTCTTACGGGACTGTGGGGTATTTTTTTTGAGTGATAAACACAAGAGAATTTGAGAGCTAAACACAGAGTGATTGATTGCAAACAAAAGAGGTTTATTTTTATCAAAACATGTCTACCTCAAGCAACACTGCTGTTGTCATTCCAGTATTTACTGGAGAACATTATCACATATGGGTTGTAAAGATGAGATTCTATCTAAGATCTCAAGGGTTGTGGAATGTGGTCACAACCGATGTTGATCCATCACCATTGTCAGTCAATCCAATAATTGCTCAAATAAGAGCACATGAAGAAGAAAAACTGAAGAAGGACAAAGTTATTACTTGCCTTCATTCAGCATTTGCAGATCATTTTTCCATAAAGATTATGGATCTGGAAACACCAAAGCTTGTATGGGATAAGCTTCAAGGTGAATTTGAGGGAAGCAACAGAGTCAAAACAATTCGAATCCTTGCATTGAAAAGGGAGTTCGAACTGATGAAGATGAAAGATGTTGAATCTGTCAAGGATTATTCTGACAGATTAATGGATGTTATGAATCAAATGGGGCTACTTGGAAATGTGATTGAAGATCAAAAGGTGGTAGAGAAAATGATGGTTTCTTTGCCACAGAAATTTGAAGCTCAAACTCATATTTGTATTGTTGACCATGTGAAATGATACACGAAGATAGGAGGAGCAAAATTTGAAGTTTATGCTGATTTTAATTTGGGACAAAACAGAGTTGATAAAAACTCAGTCCAACATGATTTGATGACCAAGGCATTTCCAGTAGCAAGATTGGAATTCCAGAAGATGAAGTTGGGATTGCCCAAAGCAAATCTCAAGGAGGAGTGTTAGAATTCTAATGAGATTAGCTTTGTTCTAGTTGTAGAATTCTAAAGAGATTAACTCGTTTTTTTAGCTATAGAATTCTAAATAGTTTTTATGATTATCTTTGATAGGATTTATGATAAATCCTATCCTTATCCAATAATCTCTCCTATCTATTGAGAGTTCTAGTTTATTTCTATTTCTAGTTTTTGTAAGCCTATAAATAGGCAAAGTTTCAATTGAATAAATTGAATGAATGAATGTGATTCATTCCAACATTTATGTGATTTTATGGAATGAATGAATGTGATTCATTCCAATATTTATGTGATTTTATGGAATGAATGAACAATTGGTTCATTCCAATATTTTTATTTCCAACACTTTAATGACTCAGTTTGTGGCTTGCTGATGATTCCATAATTTTTGACAAATATTCGATAATAAACCTCAGCACCACTCTCATCTAATAAGTCATCTATTAGAGGAATTGGAAATTTATCATTGGTAGTGATGTTATTGAGTTACGATAATCCACACAGAATCTCCACGTTCCATCTTTCTTTTTAACCAGAAAAAATGGAAGGAAAAATGACTATGGTTGAGCTGAACTATTGCCAACTCTAACATCTCTTCAACCAACCTTCTACTTCATTCTTCAGGTCATAGCAGTGCCTACGAGGCCTGGTATTCATTGGTTAATAACCATGAATTAATGGAATGCTATGATCATATCCTGTTGGTGGAAAACCAGTAGGTTCTGCAAAGGTATCTTGATATTCCAGCAATATATCTTTAACTGATGAGTGCACATCAGCAGTAGGTCTAGATTCCCAGAGTTATCACCCCATTGACGCTCTACTTCCAAAATTTATACACCTTCCTGGCTGAAATAAACTCCAGTTCATCTTCTTCTGTCATTCATCTCAAAAGTACCTTATTCCCTTCTTTCTTGAATGAGAAGGACGATTCAACAAAATAAAAAAGAACGGGACTAAAGCCTTTCATCCAATCCACTTCAAGGACAATATCACTGCCACCCAACTTCAGAACTCTCAAATTGGCTGTGCATTTGCTAAGAAAATACTTTAGCCTTGCACATAATCACTTTCCCATTGGCAACAGTAACGTTCAGGGGTATAGTAGGAGTAACATTCAATCGTCGCTTCTTAACAACCCGGAGATCCACAAAACTATGAGTATTACCAATATCAATTAAAATGATCAGTGGTAATTTCATAGCCTGACCTTTGATTCGGATGGTATTACAAGTAATAACACCAGATATAGCATTCACCGAAAGGCCATACTCTTCCACCACACCATCATCTATCGGTAACTCTTCTTTTCCTTTACCAGCTTCCCCTTCAGCACAGCCTCTTCCCAAGCCCACAAACTGGTGGGACTCTTCCTCTTCTTCTGCTTGATCGTCTTCGTCTTCCATTGAAAGAGTCTTTTTTTTTAAGACATCGGTTTGTCAGTGATTTTTAAAGAAAGCTTCGCATCATTTCCCCCCCCTCGACCTCGAGTAGAGGGTTTGGCGGGAGAATATTTGTATGGGAAATTGTTACTGGCACAGCCCAGAATGTAACTGACACAGCATTCTTTATTTTCGTAGATGAAATACCAATATTATCCTTATCTAAGCAGTTTTTTTCACTTTAATATCACATGAAGAACATCACGTCCTGAGCTTCCTTGTCCCTTCCCTTGTTTTATTTGAAAAACCAAGACAGAATTCCAAGCCTTCTAATCAAATTGGCAATTTTCGATTTCGAGAGTCCATGTAATCTCTTGCTTCTGTTTTTTTTGCCTCAACAGGAAATGATTGAAAAAAAATCAGCCTTAAACTGAGAAGGAAGCCTCTCCATAGAGATGGAGATAGATTCCTCCACAGGGAGGGTATCTTATGATTGCGATTGGTTTGGTCTCTGTTGTGTTGGGTTTCCCATAGCCCATCTATGGCGGGGCTGGTGCTGGTAGGCTGAGGGTTCAAACAGAGACAGTGGTTAACGGTTTAGTGGACGATGATGCATTCAATCAGTGCATGAATTGGTGGCTAATCAACATTTATCGAGTCTGTCGACTGTTTTTTTAAAGTGGTGGACTGAGGAATTGAATGAAGTACCAAAATAGGCCAATTACATCATACAAATGAAAAGAATTTGGCAAAAATGATGAATTCTGTTCCCCTCACTTTTACTTTTCCTGTACCATCTCAAGAAATTGTCTACCAAGGGGTGGATAGAAGAAGAGGTATTGGTTGTGCATGGACTTGATCAGATATATCAAAGACGAAACATGCATGTTAAAATTTTCATGTTTGTGCAGTTAATGAGCAGAGTAATTACTAGTTCAATGTTTTGCAGGAACCTTTTTTCACATTTTTCCCGGCATAGCTCTTGAGACTCCAAAATATGATTTATATTTTTTAACAGCGAGATCGTTAAATGAAAGAAGCTTCCTAAACTTCTCTCCTGGAAACCTTCCTTTTTCTTTAAAGGCTAAATTGCAAGTCATTGATGTTGTTGTAATAAAAGCTTTAGCCCCTTATTAAATTAAAAGAAGAAGAAAAACATGACATTGTCATTATAGCGTTACAGGCCACACAGACTGCAAATTTTGTGAAGATAGAGAATTGTGCTGCATGCAATCGCATCCATTACTATATGTAGGTATTTCAGGTGGATGGCTTGAATTTAATTTGAAAGTAATTTTCTGGAAGTCACCTTGTGGATTTAAACAGAGAAATTTGGTATTTGAAAGAAAATATATGGGCCGTAAATTAATATATTTTGAAGACGTAGTTTTATATTTAGTTAAGGATCTTTAAAAGTGTTGTGCAGTTGTATTCCTGAGCAGGATCTCCACTTGCTTTGAAAATTATCGTAGCCTTAAA
Organism: Salix dunnii; assembly: GCA_015731905.1. NCBI lineage: Eukaryota > Viridiplantae > Streptophyta > Magnoliopsida > Malpighiales > Salicaceae > Salix > Salix dunnii. Next base: position 7,194,120 of record CM027667.1, on the reverse strand, counting down.
TTGAGCATCAACCAATGTCAAATGATACAAACCCGAAATGCTTTATCATTAGATTTATTTATTGCACACCAACAAATCTCAATCACAATCACAAAGAATCCTGAACAAATAGTCAACTCTGTTCGTCCGTTTACATTTTAGCTCTTGCAGCTTTAAAGAAATTGTCACTTAGGAAATTTCAGACGTTCCAAATTATGTTATCTGGTTTTGAAAAGCTTCTAGCAAGGAGGAAGATCCTTAGGTGGAGGCAAAATAGATTGATCCGTGAGTTTTCCATTTTCGACAACAAAAGCTGTTTTCAATCCCCAGCCTGTGTGCAATTCTAGATGACAGTGCATGAACCACACCCCTGAAAAGTAATAAACCACTTAAGATGACTAGACAACAAGAAAAACCACGAGAGCAATTCTCTGCTAGTTTACTTTTAGTAAGTGGTGACATGAGATGCTACATATTTGTGTCACTAAACTTACCTGGATTATCAGCCCTGAACCTTATGGCAGTCCATCCACCAGTAGGAACACCAACTGTATTTCTCTCGGGAGGATCAACCAAGTTAAATTTTGCTGGGTCCTTTTTAGGATCAAAGTTTCCAATTCCGGTCCCAACAACGAAGAAATTGTAACCATGAAGATGGAAAGGATGTGATTCAACAGAGAGAAGATTGGTGTCTTGTAGTACCAATTGCACAGTTGAATTGTAGGCAATTTTACTAACCCTGGTGCCTAATGTAGTGCCAAGATTGGCAGTAAGTGGTGCACCAGTATAATTGAATGGCGTTGGAGGGTTATCTGGGAAATCTAACCTAAATACTCCCTTGATGTTGAAGTAGTGAGCTTGGAGTAGACCAACTTGGGGCATTACAAAAGTGATGTTGTTCAAGGAAGCGGCGAGTTTTGTTCCGTTTATGCAAGTTGGACAAGGGTTTATTCCTAGACCAATTGTGTAAAAAAGATGCCGGTCGACTTTGAGAGGGACATTTGCTTGGAATTGAGGAGAGTTTAGACTTCTAAGCTTGGAATTGTAGCTAAGTGCGAAAGCAGTGTCATTTGGCTCTGGTAGATGAGGAAGGAGAGGAAGCACGGTGTTTGGGATGCCTTTATATTGCAATATAGCAGTGGCAGTTTTGTTATCTATGGAAAGCGGTGCGTCCATGAAAGGTCTGGCAGCCATGAAATATCTGTTTGGTTTTTGTGTTGCTTGAACAAGAACATTTGTGGTTTGGCCGGGTGCAATTAGTATGGCTTGAGTAGTAAAGGGTTTGGTGTAAACTGCATCAATTTCTACCACAGTCATGTTGTGACCAGCAATAGCAAAGAAAAGCTCATCGTTGAGTGCAGCATTAATGATTCTCAAGAGGTATGTCTTTGACTGCTCAACCTCCAAGGTAAATGTATCTGCCCAAAAGAAAAAGGATAGGGCATGATAAGATATCTCGGTGATCTTAATGTAGAGCATTTAGAAAATTGTTCCAAAATGTGTCCTGTTATATTCCAAGTCTTACAGGTTTGATGCTAGAGGTTGTTTGGAAATACTTGAAATAAATCGGGGAAATTTTTAGAAGTTGATCTATATTAATCGTAAACATAGGAATCAGATCCAAAAATTTGCTCACGTTTCTCAGAACATGGGAAGAGTGGTCCTGGCTTCCCGTTAATGGTATGTGCATCAGAGGCATTTGGCGGCAATCCCAGCTTGTCCCCTTGTTTTTCAATATCTTCAACATCATTGTTCCACCATTCTCCTACACATTTTCAAGAATCATAGAAAAGAATTAGAAGTTAATATATCCTAGATTATATGATTTCATTTATCAGGTTGTTGATTTCTCTGTCCCACCTAAGATTATGTTTTCTTCTCTATGAGGCTGTGGGAAAGGAAACGGGGTCCCTGGTTTGGGCATGATAACAATTGCTCCATATACCGTGGCCCTTAGCCATAAGATATGCGCATGCCACCATAGTGTTCCTCTTTGACCTGTTACATTAAAATCATATGTGAAACTATGCCCTGTCTTGATAGGACACTGTGTTATATAAGCAGGTCCATCCGCCCAGCCATTACGAAATTGCTTTAGTCCATGCCTGCAAAAACCAACATGCTTTCCCGTCAGAAAAATATGCATCATCTTTCACACAATTCATGAGGTTAAAAACTGGCACCCGTCCATTGATCATACCAATGAATAGACATGTTATATTTGGCGTGGTTGGTGACGTTCACTAGAACTCTGTCACCTTCTCTTACATATACTGTTGGCCCTGGAAACCTCCCATTGACCGTGACAATGGGCTTGGCATGACACAGCCTGCTAACATTTTTCACTTGGATCTGAAATAAACAGAAGAGGCAGGAGAGAACGTCAGCAAGAAAGCAGAAATGTAACAGAGAGTGCATAAAAATCTAGCATTGATGTTTAAGCATTCACATCGAACTGGTATCTCTTAACAGCAGCTTCAGCCGGATGATAAACGAAGTAGAGGAAGAGAATATAAGAAGCCCAGCAAAATTTTTTTGACAACGCTGCTGCCATTTTGTTGGTCTAAATATTTTGAACGTAGCTAAGGTGTTTTTTGATGAGACAAATGGAGTCAAAATCCCTTGCTATATATAGTAAGTGAAAGGGGTTAATCAGTCTGTTAAGGGAGGGCGGTGGTGCTGTTGAATTAGGTGGAGGATGAGTACTGATAGCATATCAAAGCTTGCAAGGAAGATTCTGATTGGGACTTCAAGAGTCTTAATTCAGCTTGAAGAAGAGAATAGAATAGCTTATAATCCACAGGATTTATTAAAAATAGTGGAGATATACGAGCACCGAGCATGAGAGCTACCCCAAGCCAAACATGTCTAACCTGAGCTTTACTGTTAAGGGAAGAGATAGTATTTTACTCCTTTTCCCTTCCTGTTGTCCATGCGAACATAATTTTGACCATTTTTTTTAGTTCCATATTTCTAACCATTTTCTGACATTCCCATCTCTTAATTCATGCACCTACTTCTGTTAGGTTTGATCGATAAAAGGTAAAGATGTTAAATTATGAAGCGAAAAGAGGAAAGGAAAAAAGGTGATCACGAAACTTTCTGACGAAACAAGTTGGAAAAGAAAACTAAGAGATTATATTATTCACTATCATGGCACCTTGTGTGCCTGTTTTTTCTTGAGGACGATTCTTTCAATTCCACCCCACAAGTGATGAGATTTTCTTATGATAAAAAAGTTTACTTGAAAATCTCATCAAATGACTCCCCTTTTCTCATCATTTCTCATCATCAAATGACTCCTTTCAATTCCAGCAATTTTTGAAGTAATTCTTTTCCCTGTCATCTTGATTGACCTGACTCTTTAATTATCTAACCAATTCTGTTGTTTTTTTTTTCTTAAAAAAAAAACTCTGCAGGAATCCTAAAATCCTTTGGGTTCCTTATAAAACTTGACTGATCATGTTAGCAAAATCTACCAGTTGAATTCAAACAAAACATTTTCATTTTTCGTTAGTAAATGGTTAAGTATTTTGGCTCATATTTTTTATTAAATAGCTTCTTCTTTTTTTTTTTTTATAATAATCGGGGTGGATACGTCCTATTAAATTAATCTGGGAAAAATAGACCCAATTAGGTCATAGTACAACAAATTGTATACTTTTGAGAGTGATTCTGTTAACACATCAGACTCTCGATCTAATAAATCTCTAGTTAACCCATAATTAGCTAACTAATCAGCCACACAATTGGCCTCTTTATGGACATGAAAGATTTTAACCTCTCAATCTCTACCCAATATATCCTTAATCTGCATGATTAAAGTGTAATTTCTATCCATACTTACTGTTTCCCTATTAATAAACCCTATTACAACACGAGAATCAGACTCTAAAATTATCTTTTTGTATCCCTTATCCTATATAAGCTATAAGCTGACATAAACAATCTATAATTCAACCGTAACTGGTGAACATATCCCATTATTCCTTACAAATCTCATTATCCAAGAATCCATATTATCCCGAATTACTCTAGCACCTGCCACCCCTGGACTTCCTTTACTACACCCATCCACATTCAATTTAATCCAATCGTTTACTAGATAAGTCCAACCAACTTGTTGAATGACTCTACTATGCCTCCTCTCTCCTATATCGTTCATCTTAATATTTATACTATTTAAAACTATTTTTTTTTATCGCTAGAATAGTCTCAAACCAATTACCTTGAGTTGAGCCAAACACTCTATTACATCTCTCTTTCCAGATATACCATAAAGCTATGCCGAATTCCAAACGCTAATTCTCTTCTTCTGCTGGCCAGAATCGATATTATCCATGCATACCAATTTTATCTGAAGATTAATTCTCTCTCCTCTATCTTGACAAATGCCTACCAGATTTTACAGGTTTTAGGACAATCTCTTAGCCCATGAGCTAATGTTTCTACTTGATTAAATAGCTATTTGATTCTATATGAAAAAGCTAACTTCTTGTCTGAATTAAATGATTTAGTCCCGGCATTAAAATAATTAAGTCGTGATTGCAGACCTAACGGGGTGTCTGGAAAATTGTTTCTCTTTGTTAGAAGACAAAATTGTTCCGATAGGTACTCCAGAGACTCTAGACAGATTCAGAAATCTTCCTGGCAGAATTGCTCATCAGATTCTTCGCTTTATTTCCATGGAAGAGCTTGCTCGATTCAGATTGGTTTCTAAGAGATGTAAAAGGTGGTGCTTCACTATCTCTCACCTGACTTTTGATAATAGGACTCACGGACCGATTGATTCAGATCGTCAAATCCAACAGAACTTTGTTTCTTAACAAATGGATGGATCAGCGTCAGGCTGATGGCATCAAGATTCCAACATTCTATCTCAATTGGTTCTTAGGAGGAAGTTATTCTTGCGAAGAATTTTACGTTGGCAAATGGTTGTCTCAGGCTACGGGTTCTGAAGTTAAACTTCGTAAGATAGAAGTCATTACCAGGTCAACTATGTTGGAAAATTGAGGTGCCCATTATTTCAATTAAAAAAATTCTAGTCTTTAGCTAAGAATTAATTGAAATATTTCAACCCTTAGTTGAAGAACAAAGAACAAAGAACAAAGAGATCAAAGGGTAAAAACCCAATATCTATTTTTTATTGTCATCCCTCTAATTGTATTTATAGAGGAAATTAAAGGCATTACAAGAACCCTAATCAAATACAAACTCTTAAACTAATCTTATCATAGATAAGATTTAAACTAGAAGTAGAAAAGAACAATCAAAACACATCACTAAATGCTAGAATTTAAATGGCTAACATTAATAAAAAAAACTTATCACTAATTTGTAGCAGAATTGAAACCAAATTCTTCAACAAACTACCAGTTTCGGTCTTGAAATACGAACCCTTGAAGATTCTTGTGCTTAACTTGACGAACCAAGGCATTGTTAGATTTATCGTCTTCTCATTTCTACATTCTCAAACAATTAAAATTAGAAAATGTACATCCAGAGTATGAGTTTATTAAAGATTTGGGCTCAAGCTTCTGCAAGTGATTGAAGGTTTTGCAACTTTTAAATTGAACTGAGCTAAAACATGTTACCATCAGTAGCGCATCTCTTCATTTTTTTCTCCTCTATGATAGACGCACACATGACTTGTTAAATCTTACAATTTTTACAGAGAATCCTACTTGTCTTGTTTTGGCATGGTATCCTGACAACCTTGGTTCTTCTTTAACACTCTCCACACCTGAGCTTGGGAATATTTCATGGTATGGATATCCCATCAGTAGTTACCAATCTTATAAGATATCAGCGTTTTTGGAAATGTTTCAGTTGAATTTCACTAGACTTCCTTGCACTTATCTTCCCGATTTATCTCGCAAGTTCTCTATTATGGCTCACACCAGATTGTTCAGAAAAAAAATAGGCCATCGAACCGTGTGTTGTAAGAGAAAAAAAGATAGTGAGTGGTGTGAGTATCAGAACTACTGCTGTCCTAAATCGTCAAGTGGTATCAGAGCCTTGCGCCAAGTTCAACATTTATTCAGGGCTTCTTCTTCTTCTTCTTTTCCAAAATCCATTTCCATTTGCCATTTACGCGTATTAATTATTAGAAAAGAACTTTTTTTCTTAAAATTAAGAATTCGTGTAGATAAAGAGAATTTTAATGATTTTATAACATAACCAAGTATACAGAATAAGGTTTTTTTATAATTTTATTTTTATTTTATAGATCTCGAATGATAAGAAAAACAGCATATATATAAAAAGAAGTTATAATGAGATATCCAAGCAAAGGATTCTAGAGAGAAGAAGTTTCTGCACGAAGTTTTGACTGGATACAATTAGAGAATTGGATTCCCGCAAGCATAACCCTCCATCTTAAGCACTAGTCATAGATTGAGTCATCATTTTCATAAACTCGTCCATGTCAACCATACCATCACCATCAATATCCACTGCGCTCACCATTCTCCGGCAATCCCCTAGGCTGCACCTCTCACCAAGACGCCTCAGGACTTCCATAACTTCCTCTGCACTTATCTTACCATCTCCGTTCGAATCAAATGTCTGGAAAGCGGTCTGTATGTCTGTTGTCCTAATTCCTCCTCCCTTCTTCTGCGCTTCCATGAACTCTTTGAAATCAATGAATCCATCTCCATCTAAATCAGCAACCTGGAAAATTTTTGGCACTTCTCCAAGCTTGTTACTCTGTCCCAACGCTCTCAGAGTAGCCTTGTACTCTTGCTGAGAAATCTTGCCATCTCTGTTGGAATCAAATTTATCAAAAACTACCCTCATTTCCGTCATATTTGGCTGGAAAGTGGACAGTATGCCAGAGTTTTGTCTATCCCGGGAAGAAAACAATCGAGATGGCTTTCGCAAAAACTTGTTCTTTGAAAGCTTGTACTGGAACTCTAGAAAGCTAGGGCTTGCCATTTCCCTGTTGATGTTGGGAAAAAAGTTGATATCTGCAAAGTTTTACTTGGCCTTGAAAACTATAACAGCTGATATATTTGATGCCTATGACCAAGGACACAAGGAAGATGGCCATATATTTAAAGCTTGCATAGAGGAAAGGGTCGGTTTTCCTTGCAAGCAAACACATCATAAGATTCTGAACTGACACATAAGATAAACATAGAACAAAGCTGTGGTTATAGAAATGGAATAGCGTTGAGAAAAGAATAATTCTTTGCAAAAGTTACAGCGAATTCCTTGTGTTTCTTATCCAAATTCTCCTTTTGAGGATTCTCCTTTCTCTCTCTCTTTAAATGTAATGACTAGTCATATTCTACATGAAGAATGTTAACAGTTGCAGGAACACTACAACTCATCGGTTACAATTAGGTATATGCTCCCGGGGCACTAAAACTTGTCATAGGTCTGGATGGCTTCCATTGTCTAATTCCTCCATCACAGCAATGTCCTTCCGAGCTGTTATCTTTTGTACGTATCCTGCATCATAACAGTATCGAAAGGGAAGTCAACTTCAGATAGTAACTCCACAACAGGCAATAGGAAAAATGCAACCACGATGTCATTGTTCAGAATATTGAGTCGATGCTCATGCGAGATCATTTCAAGTTCTCCTAAAATGCTCTTAAGTAATTTAATAATTAAGATACAGAGAGTATACATGGTAAAAAAGAGAGAGGGGATCGGGACCATTTGAGAATAACTTTAATAACTTTACTCCCACAACCCACCACGAGGAAAAGCAAACCGAAAAAGTTATCAGAACTTTAACCTTTCCTAAATTCCCCTGACAAGGCTTCCTAAGAGAATATTGTCTGCTTCTAGAAACAGAAAAGGGGAAGTTGCAAAACTTGTTGCCAAAACTTTCCCTTGGGATTAAATATTCTGTTTAATCAACCAAACCATGTGCCTCACAGTTTTGCACGCCTAGCAGACAGCAATCATATAGGACAACGAAAGCCCACAATTTAGACATCACTACCTCAATCATAAAGGTAGAAAGAGAAAAACATTGTTAGAAAGGAAGATACTTATACATTACATACCGTTGCACTTATAATCAATCCAATCCTGAGATCATGTAAGCTTTGCAGGTGATCAAATTATGAGTTAATTTTTTTATGGGATCAAATAATGAGTTCTGATTTCTACTTCAAGATATATAACTCATCACAAACATTTTCAAACCTGGTTTTACATGCAGTCGAGAAACATCAAACATGTCGATCCATGTTGATGTAGAAATCAGGATTCATCTTTATATATTCGTTTATCCAGGTAACCAAAGGGCTAACTTGTATGGACTGTGATGAATCCATGTTTTCAGCTTTGAAATGATATAGCAGCTTGGTATTGTGAGAGATGAATATCATGTAATCCCTAGCATTTCTCATTTTCATAAACTGAAATTTGAATAAAGGTTGTGGGCTAGCAAAGAAGAAAATTACCAATTCCAAGGCATGGTACACATTTGCAGGTAACCTCCTTCCCCCTTTTATTATAATAGCTGACAAACCCTGAACCTTGGCAGCTTCGACACTTTCCAGTCCACTCATAAACCACTTCTCTACAATCCTACAATTCCAGAAATTAGATTCAGAACTACATTCATGCGGCACCTGATAGCCATAAATAGTACCACTATGTCACAAAGCAGTACAAAACCTGAAATATTAAACATCCACCAGTTGAGCTCGTTTTAGAACAACAAATAATTTTGAATTGCTCCAACCAACATGCAGCCTCTATTCACCAGTTACAGAACTTTCGAGAACACAAGTCTTTCTTCTAGACTATTTTCCCTTAGCCTCATTAGATTTCCTTGGGATTAAGAAGGGAATGTGAATAAGAGTCTGATTCCATCTCATATTTAATATTATGTTCCTCTACTGGTCATACCATTGAACTTTTTACCAAAGACGAGTAATTTGCCTAAACCAACATGAAGTATCTCAATTCACCAGAACTTCCAGCTCTTGAGTGACTCTACATAAGATCCTGAATCGATTCCATACATATTATGCTGTTTCTCTCTTGTGAAATTCTAAATCTTACTAATGACAAGCCAACCAGACTTTCACCGGAACCAAGAGAAAAAAGGATTCCAATTCCATTCTTAATCCTACGCAAACCAAATGTGGCCTTCACTAATTGTTTCACCAAAAATATATTCTTTATATCATCCATCTGTACGTCCAAGAATTTAAGTGCTGAAGAGGCTTAAAATGAAGCTATATATATCTTAATCTAACTCTACATTTCTTGCTATATCTACAATGGATGCACAATTTAGTTCCGAAAGAAGCAAAATACTGGGGGGGGAACTCTAGGTTGAACATGACAATGATATAAAATTGCCAAATACTCCAAATCAGATAATAAAAAAATCATTACTGTACTAATCATGAATTTTGCAAATGTAGCAGCATTAAATAAATAACTATTATACCTCAACTTCAGGATCACAACGTAACCGTTTATCAATCTCTTCAGGAGGCACAGGTTTAGAATCAGGATAAGTCATAGGGAGAGGTAAAGCATCTTCATTATCTGCCAAATAACTCTCTCTGTTTCTTGACCATTTCTTTTCTCTTGCGTTCACTCTTGAGCTGCTGCCACTACCATTTCCCCCAAACCCCTTCCTCTCGCCATCTGCGGAAGCGGCTCCATCTAGTTCTTGTCCAACCCGGATGCTGCCTCCGCCAATGGAAGCATCAGCAGCCGAGGTGAATTGAAGCCACCGCGGGAATGAGAGGTCTCCGGCTGCAGAGCATCGGAAAGAGGGGGTTGTGTTGAAGGTGGGTTTTGAAGGGAGGACGAGAGAGGTGGGGTTTATAGATAGCATTTATAAGAGAGGAATTAGGACAGTGATTTGGAGGATTTCTGGTTCTTGGGTTTTCTCTTTTATATGGTGATGATATATTTTAGATTAAAGTCAATTTCCACGTGAAAAAAAAAAATCTAGTTGGTAAATACTAGGAGAAGTCCCAGGTTTTTTGTCCGTAAGAAATTTTGGTGTTATGAGCGGTGCAATCGGAGGTGCGCGTGCCTTTTCCACCTGTAGTTAGTTTTCATGTCTTATTATTTATATTTTATTTATAAGAGCTGTGTTATTTGGACTTTTATTTACCCAAAAAATTAATATACAGTCTATTATTTCATTTGGATCCAAAATAAAAAAAAAATCATTTTTATATAATAGATGCGAATAAAACTGTCTAAGAATTGAGTGGGAAAAAATATGGAAGTTAGTATGAGAAATCCACTATCAAAATCAAGACAGCAACTGGGCAAATTGTGGAAAACAAATCTGAAAATTGTAATAGTAGCTGGGAAAGAAATGTTCATATAGCAATGTTTTTCAAATTGTTTTTTCTAAATGTATTAAAATTATATATTTTTAAAATTTACTTTCATATTAACACATTAAAACAATTTAAAAACACTAAGAAAATAATTAAAAAATAATCAATTTTTGATAAAAAGATAAGTTGGACCTAGATATTAAATATAAATTGTGGGATTTGGAAATGAGGTTCATTTTCAACTTGTGGTATAAATTGAAGCTGAAACACCCGTTGACAATCTGCTATAACCAAAACACAGCTACATTGTTGTTGAAGACCTAAAATCAATCAAGAAACAGCAAAAAGCATGAGGTCCTCTTCTGGCAGTATCAGATGCCCTAAATGGGAACATCAATTCGCACCTCCTAAGGGGGCATCATAAGCAATCATGTAGTTTTATGTAGCATTTAAAATATGTTAGTCATGTGTACAGCTTGAATTGCAATGAAATATTGCAAAATCAAATTGTTAGAACATAGTCACACAACTTAGATACTATGATAGATCTGATCTCTTTCCTGTCCCTCAAGAATTTATGGGTCCCATCATTGAGCTTGTACGGTGTCATTAGGCCCTCAAATTTTCCCAGCCACATCCTGAAGCTGTGAAGGAAAAACTTGTCGCACCCCTCTCCTTGTTCTCCATTTGCATTATGCTTACTCAGGAAGATTGATGATTCCCAGGAGACACCCTGTAACAAAAACAGAATCACCATTAGAAGTGAATATAGCTTGATTAGCAGCTATGAAATCCATGGAACGTTGTCTATAAACATTGATTTTAACAGTTGAGTGCCAGATCCAGAAAATTGTACACAAAGAATATGATATTTTTCGTATAAATATCATGCTAAAACAATCGCTAAAAGAAAGCAGCTTTGCCCATAATTCATACTGTATATTTAAGCCCTTCTTATTTCGCAGCGAATCTGGGATCCTGCCATCAAGATTGTTATTTTGGAGGAATCTGTCAACCCAAGATAGAATATGTTTAGCTGATAGTGTTAATAATATGATGTGTAAAACTTTTTTGGCAATCAGGATGAACTTACAACTCGCGAAGCTGCTCAAGTTGGCCTAAAGATTGAGGAATTGTCCCTTCGAGCTTATTGTTTCCCAAATGCCTTCATGAGATCATAAATGGACAAATATCACAAATCTGCAACAAGTACAAGGAACCTAAAGAAGCTAATCATAAATCATTTCTAGAACATACAGAGTTTGTAGCCCTTTCATTGTGCTCAAGTTTGGGATAGAACCTGTGAGTTTGTTCCCTCCTAGCCATCTATATTCAGATCATCCAAACTCAAAGTTATCACTGTTGATCAAGCAACAAAAACGAGTATTTGGAGTCATTCAACACAATTAAACAGTCTAAGTTTCTTACATGTGGGTGACTGCAGTTAAATTGGCTAAGCTTGAGGGTATTGACCCGGCGATGCCCATGCTTGTAAGGTTCCTTCATGTAATGCAGAAAACAAAAACAGAAGCCCAACGGAGATAGTTATGCTTTGGTTGATTTTCCAATTTAGTTCTGTAGAACTGTAATTTTTTAGCAGCACTGATATGCCTTAAATAATTTCAAAGATCTATAACACCTGCTAACGTACCTGGTTCAAGTAGTTTAATTTAAGCTCGTTAAAAGAAGTGGTAAATTAAAGTGAACTTACAAAGCCACAACACGAGACAATTTATCTTGGGAGCATTTAACTCCTGTCCACGAATACTCTGGAGGCAGGCAAGGGTCGCCACTCCAATCGGACGGAGGGTTAACAAACCTTCTTGCTAAATCTTCCATTGCCATCACTACGAAATATGAAAACCAGAGAACTGTCAGGACAAGGCAAGAAAAGACCTTCTACAAATAGATGGTCATAACTTTGCAAAAATGGGCTACCATCTCTGGTTAGAGTTCTTCCACCAAGAGGCAAAATTTGATATATTTCACCAGCATTGATCACAGGCCCAACAGGTATATTGTTCCCTGGAGTCAAGGTGATGTCTGTGCGCCCAGAAAGAGGCCACTCTGATCCATAAACAGTCACACCGTTTGCTGTCACATTGATATCCTTGTAAAAATTCTGTCCATTAATAGAAACACTGAAGACCCTCCAGCTGTACGGGCTCGGTGTCCGGTTGTCCTGGAAATAGAGTGCGATGTAGTATTTGGTGCTGGGAAGCGACACTGGTGGCCACTGGATTGTTATTGTCTTTCCTCTGCTTGTTGTGATAGCTGATGAGAAAGCTTTCTGAGGAGGAAAGTTCCAAAACTCTGAAGAAGTAATGTTGTTGTGGCATTCAACAACAGGGTTCTGATCTATAAATGGCTGCCACAACCGGTTGAATTGATCATCTGGAAAACTAAGTTCAATTGTTTTTGCACATTCACCATCAGAAGTCTCCGGCCAGTATGTTTTCACTAATTTTCCTTAAAGAAAAAATAGTGGGGGGGGAAAAGACAAACTAATAAAGGAAAAGAAATGAATGCAGGTTAATTTGCATACCCAACTATTTCTTCATCAGCTCCAAAATTGTCCCGAGCAACAGTAACAAGCGCATACTTTGAAAAATTTGTCGAGTTGTACACCGAATTCTCAAGGTACTCTATTTCAAGAGCTGATATAAAAGGACTAGAAGTAGTATGCTCATTTCTTGCAAGACAAACACTCAATGTTTTAGCCAATGAAGCCAGAATAATCTCATAATATGAACTCATCCCATTTGCATAATCTTCTGTGGTATTGACAGTGCTCCATTTAGTCCCTTGAATAATCTGATCAAATACTGGAGGCTCTTTCCCTCCATCATAACCTCCATAATAATAGGTGGTCCTAACTAAATATTTTCCTCCTTTCATCACAGGAAGTACATAGCAATATTTTTTTGCCGAGGTATCAGGAAAGAAGCGCAATGTGGACAACACAGGCAATACATCTTTTGTTTTGATAGCTGATTTGTTTCCAACAGATATGAATCCTTTGTCCGGAATGTATTTGAGGTTGCCATGAGTTATGCCCTCGGAGGCACCACAATTTAATTGCAAACCTGCATTACAAGGTTGTCATGAACCAAAGCAATAATCATGCATGAAATGTCCAGCTCTATCATATATAGAAAGCAAAGAGAGAAATAATATTTTTGAAGACAGAATAGAGGGGCATAAGAAAAATGGTTTCCATAATGCTGTTACCTCTAGGAGCAGGAAGTGAATGGACAGCGAGGGGGATGCTTACAAGCCATAGGAGGAGGATGGCAAGGGACATTGTGGGGCTGGGAAAGGGAACCAGAAAGAATGGAAAATTGGCAGGTTTTGTTTAGTTTTCCATGGGGCGTTGCGTGTTTCCAATTCCAGATGGGACACGTCCAAGGCTGTGCTTGAAGATAGAAATGGAAATATGATATTGGATCGACGTGCTTGACCAGGTCACTCACCTCCTCGATGTTTTTTTTTTTTTTTTCGGTTTAAGCTTTGCAGCTCTCTCGGACCAGGTTTAATACCTTTATAGTTTAATATCAGTGACTCCAACGTTGTATCTACGCGCCTGTAGCTCAGTGGATAGAGCGTCTGTTTCCTAAGCAGAAAGTCGTAGGTTCGACCCCTACCTGGCGCGTTTCTAGTTTTTGTGCCCCCGCAAGTTCAAGTATGGGCTGGCTCCTTCTCGGCCCAGCCCTATTTTACATCTCAGAAAAACAGAACCATCAAGTGTTTTTTTTATATAAATATGTCAAATATTATTTTTAATATTAACAAAATAACACATCAAAATATATCCCTGGATTACAGAATCCCTGAAAAGATGTGAAATCTCTGATTGCACCACCACATACATCCTGGCAGCTCGCTTCAATGCTTCTCCAGATGAGGTGAGGATTTCATATAGATGGCGCTTCATCAGCCTAAATATTTCATTGCTAACTAAGAAGACACCAATCATTCTGGTTGCAATCTATTATAGATGAAAGCTGTGGAGAAACTTATCAGTGGGAAAGAAATCAAATTAGAGGGACTGGAAGGGAGAGCAAACCAATCTCAAATGCAGAAGGTTAGTTGGGTGTCATCATTTTTGGCAAAACAACACTGGTTATGTGGTTTGCTATGTCTCGATATTGCTTCTAACTTTGTTTCATATGTTTGTCGGCAGTCTGACCTGGAAGTAGGAATATCCTCCCTTGCAGATGCCATTACCTGCCGGATAGCTGCGTGCGATTGTAGATTTGCTGTAAACTCTTAACTACCCGTGTGGCTGCCTGGAATTTCTGATTGAATTTTTTTTGTGGGAATTTGTGCAGGAGCGTCGTTAAGTTCCTGTTTTGAAACCTAAAGTTTTCAAAATTCTTGATGTTAACCGGTGCCTTTTATTTTGATTTTATAATCCAAATCTAACAAGTTAATCCAACTCAGCTGTACTTGTTTTTTTTTTAATTTAATTATTCAAAATTTAAATGGGTTGAAAATTATATCAAATGATTTTTTATATGGCTATTATAGTTTCATGATTTGATTAATGAATTTAACAAATTAATCTAAGTTAATCCAAATAAATTTAATATATTATTATTTTAATATTTTTAAAAATTAAATTGATTATCCCATTGCTCTTAAATATTTTAAACAAATTAACAAGTCAATCCAAATCAGCTTTACATTTTTTTTTAATTGAATTATATTTTTAATTGAATTATTCAAAATTTCAATTGATTGAGAATTATATTAAATAATTTTTTATTTGTTTTTTATATAGTTATTGTAGTCTGATGATCCAATTAATGAATTTAACAAATTAATCTAAGTTAATCTAAATAAATTTAATATATTATTATTTTAATATTTTTTAAAATTAAATTGAACACTTTAAAATTTTCATATTTATTAGGTGAAATATTATATAATTGTTTTTACTAAAAAAATATCTAGATATTTTTTAAAAAAACCGCAGCTCATAATGACAGTTGAAATATAATCGGCGTCGAGGGAATGGTTCCATCACGAGATTCATAGAAATGTGCGGAACAAAAGAGGAGATGCTCTCTTTAACTTTTGAATTAAAATTTTGTTCAGGGTATTACTGATAGTGATTAAAAAAATACTAATGACGGATAGGATATTTCTTAACGACGTTTAAAGTTTCTCTTATGACACCATCCAAACACGGGGACGACACGTGCCCACCTTTATAAGCGTTCCTCGATGTCTTTGATGCCAAGCAAACTGCGGACGTTAGCTCAACGCTAAAGTGTAACTGCCGATAGCCGGTAGTCGTACGCGTGACAAAAGGTGGACATTTGTTGCTTCGGTGCCCTTAACTTTAATGTCTTTGCGGGTCTACCTTTTTAATATTCGAATCATCCTTTCTCACCCTTTGAAATTTAGATTTTAATGGTTTTGTGTTTTAAAAATATTTAAAAAAATATATAAAAAATAATTTTTATCTTTTATTTTTTAAATTTTAAATTATTTTTATATTTTGAGATTAAGAATATTTTTAAATTATAAAAAATATATTATTTTAATATATTTATGAATAAAAAATATTTTTAAAAGCAATCCCTTACTCTTCCACTATAATAATATTTTTTGCATGTGAAATATTTATGTGTGTAATGATAGCCAACTTTAAAGGTGGACATTTTTAATGTATTTTTAATCTATTTGGGTCCCAGTGGAGCATAGACCAGACATAAGAGTAGGGGGGGAGAAACATTCGAGCCATGAAATTCCGCAAATTGCTAAGCAAAAGGCATTAATACAAATATAACAAACCCGAGGGCATCAATGCAAAAGACTAAATATATAATTAAAACCGATATAACCGGTCAATAGAGATCTTTCTATAAATAAACCATAACTGCCAGCGGATCACTCTAATTCTTTCGGGAAATTCTACTCTCTTCTCTCCATCAGCAGATAGATCATATTCCAAGCCCACATTCTCTCGCTTAATCCCAAGAACTTCAATTCTTTTTTTTCCAGAAGCTCAGAGAAAAAATGGGAACCTCTCAAAGCCGTGAAGGCCGAGAATTATCAGATACGGAATCAGAATACCAATCAGAAGAAGAAGAAGAAGAAGTCCATTACGAAGCCGTTGAACGGCAGGAAACTCCACAGGCCACTTCCTCATCCAAAAAAACCCTGGATGAAATCGACTCCAGACTCAAATCCCTCAAACTCAAATACCCTTCAAATTCCCAAACTACCCTCAACCCTGTCAAGCTCTACCTTCACATAGGCGGGGACTCGCCAAATGCTAAATGGATCCTCTCCGATAAGCTCACTTCTTTCAAATTTATCAAAACTAACGGTCCTGATGATTCCGGTTCTGATCATGATGAAAAGGAAGGCGATGGGAATTCTTTTTGGGTTTTGAAAGTGGGGTCTAAAGTGAAAGCTAGGGTTTCGACGGAAATGCAATTGAAAATGTTTGGTGATCAAAGGCGAGTCGATTTTGTGAATAATGGTGTTTGGGCTCTGAAATTTTTTAGTGATGAGGAGTATAGGACTTTTGTAAGTTTGTTTCAAGATTGTTTGTTTGAAAATGTTCACGGGCTTAATGCTACTGAAGAAAATAAGTTGAAAATTTATTCAAAGGAGTTTATTGGTTGGCTTAAGCCTGAAATAGCTGATGATTCGATGTGGGAAGATGCAGTGGAGGAGAAGGAGGAAGAGCCGGTGCGTGCTAGTCAGGATTTATTGGAGGAGTTTGAGGAGGCATCGAATGGGGGTGTGCAAAGTTTGAGTTTAGGTGCTTTAGATAATAGTTTTTTAGTCAATGATTTGGGTGTTCAAGTTTTTCGGAATTATAATAAAGGGATTCATGGGAAGGGTATTTGTGTGAAGTTTGATAGTAATAGGAGTGAAGGGTCTAGTATGGAGCAATCTACGCCAAAGAAGGCAATGTTAATGAGGGCGGAGACGAATATGATGTTGATGAGTCCATTGAAGGAAGGGAAGCCACATTCAACTGGGATTAAGCAGCTTGATATTGAGACAGGGAAGATTGTGACTGAGTGGAAGTTTGAGAAAGATGGGACAGATATCACCATGAGGGATATAACAAATGATACTAAGGGATCACAATTGGATCCATCGGAGAGTACGTTTTTGGGGTTGGATAATAATAGGTTGTGTCAATGGGATATGAGGGATAGGAGAGGGATAGTGCAGAATATTGTTAAGGGTGGTGATTCACCGGTTTTGAATTGGAATCAGGGGCATCAGTTCTCCAGAGGGACTAATTTTCAGTGCTTTGCTAGTACGGGTGATGGGTCAATAGTAGTCGGATCACTTGATGGGAAGATTAGGTTGTATTCCAAGACATCAATGAGGCAGGCGAAGACGGCTTTTCCCGGGCTTGGTTCACCGATCACTCACGTGGATGTTACATATGATGGTAAATGGGTGTTGGGGACAACTGATACGTATTTGATCCTCATTTGCACCCTGTTTACAGATAAGGATGGAAAGACTAAGAATGGTTTTGTTGGTAGAATGGGAAATAAGATACCAGCTCCAAGATTGTTGAAGCTGACTCCTTTGGATTCACATTTGGCTGGTGCGAATAATAAATTTCACGGTGGCCATTTCTCATGGGTAAGCATACATACTTATACATGCTTTTGCAGAATGTTTTTGTTATTGCGTGTATATGCCTTTTTTGTTGGTTGCTATGTGCTGTTTACTGTTACTGTTACTTTAACTGGCTACCGCTTTTAATTTGCATGTGGCAGTTGTGTTTAATTTGATAATTATCTGTTCATCATTTAAATATACACAAAGTGCATTTAATGACGCCATAAATAAAATCCTCACAGAAGTTGTGCTTCATGCTCTCTGTTTTTCAAGCTGAATTTTCTAGCTTAAATCCTAAAACAGTAGGAACCACCATAAGACCGTCTTGAATTTACATTTCACTTCCAATTATGTGTTCTTGTTAGTGTATAGTGTATGCATACGGAAATCCTTTTGTTAAACATAATAAGTCAGTCTTGCTGGCTTTGCAATCACCTATAATTATGCGTAGGGTAAAATCTGTTTAGCATAACCACCATTTCAACCTCTATGGGAATAGCATCCACACAAACTGGCTAATGCTTTCAAATGTCCTAGGCAATTTCATGACTTGGCAAACATGGTTGATAAAAGTTTCGTAAGTAACTATGTTAGTTATCTTGCTAGAAACCAATATATTCATGATACTCGGTAAATCTTTATCATGTTCCAATTTTGTCATGAATTTTGTAGCTTGAATGCATTTGTTCCTTCTTCTCCTATATCAGTGTCCTGGTGAACCTTCAGTGTAGAGAAGTAGTGGTAAATTGATATAGATATTAGACAGAGAAAGAAATAGAAGGTTTAAACTGCCAGCTGATAGCATAGACATTAGTTTAATAAATGGTCGGTGGAGTTGAAAAATTGGATATATCAAGCAAGATGAAGTTGATGGCATAATCAATTAATGGAGATATAAAATTTGTATCGCCATGTGATGAACTCTTTGGACATTCATATGAATGTGATTTCCCCAATGTTATCAACTGAATCTAGTGGAGAAAAGCGTCTAGATTCTCACATTAATCTACAAGTGCTAGCCCATATATGGTCATGAGTTGGGTGTTTGCAATTGCTTGACATCCTGTTATGCCTGATATTAATTGACTATTGCTTTTTGTGTTTTTCCTCATGTTCAATGTTATCTTTCAGGTCACCGAGAATGGTAAACAAGAACGTCACCTGGTCGTAACAGTGGGCAAGTTCAGTGTGATATGGGACTTCCAGCGGGTGAAAAACAGCGCTCATGACTGCTACCGAAATCAGCATGGTCTCAAGAGCTGTTATTGTTATAAGATCGTGTTGAAGGATGAGTCTATAGTAGAAAGTCGTTTCATGCATGAAAATTATGCTGTTAGTGACTCCCCAGAAGCTCCACTGGTGGTGGCAACCCCGATGAAAGTCAGCTCTATCAGCCTTTCTGGCAAACGATCACGGGGCTGAAACTGAACGTCTATGTTTATTTCTTTTCTGTTTGTGCAATTCATTTCTGCTATTTTCAGTTTAATTCGCTTCACTTTCCGCATCTTCTAGTTGATTGTGGCATCTAATTGAGTCTAGTGTGAATCTTTCATCTTGTTTTACCATTAACTCGTGAGTAGCTGTTTTATAAGGTGAATGAATGTATGAAACCTGGTGTCTTGCAAACTGCGTTGTAAAAATATCTCGCCTATCATGAGTTTCACTGATTCTTATTCTAAAGCACGATCTGAGGTCAGAATGATTGTAGAAAGAAAAAGGAATCCTGATCTATTTTTCTTCTTGTCTATACATGAAATGAATAGATCGGCTCTGAAATTGAGCGCGTTGATCTTCTGTGTTGAGCAATCAATACACTGGTAGATATGGGCTGCCAGCTCGGATGGTTTGAGCTAATTTAAAATGGCAGAGTACATGACAGCGTCAATGTTTTTTTTTTTTGTTTGTTTTTGCAGGGGATCGGTCACAGCCGGCTGGTTCCCCCTAGATTAGACCCTGTCGCCTTAACGTGGCTGGCATGCATTGTGACGTTTGTGATTAAACCTTTTTTTCTCATTGAAGCTGGGGGTGAAAACAGACGGTCGGTATTGCACGGGTTTTGTCTCTTGTCTTTACTGGAATCATTAGCGTTAGGAATAAAGCCAGTGTGCAAAACCACACGCTCCTCAGGTCCTGATTCTCACAGGTCGTGAATTAGCTGTGAATTTCTACTCGGCTCGGGGGATAACTATTCTTCTCTTGTTTTGTCACCCATGCTCGGCTAAATCAATGGGAAAAAAATCCTTTTTTATATATAACAAAAAAAAAAAGTAAAACCGAGCTGACCGGTCAACCCTAACCTACTGTCTAAATTTTGCATCAAATTTACCTCCATATTAGCTGTGCTCTTATAACCATAAGCGAACATGTAGTTGGATCCGCAGAAGTTAATCCACATCGCAAGCATGCTATTCATCCATCCGTAAGAGGCCGTCTCTTTATTCATGCAACTTGATGCTCCTCCAAGTTTTGGTCTTTCTTTCTTTCTTTCTTTGTCATGTGTATATCTAATTATAATTAGCACTAACGGCAACGATGATTTCGTTTTCCAGGTTAAAACCATTGAATCTCGGATTAAGATTTCAAAAATAAAATTAAAAATGTATGTTGTAAGTATATTTTTTTGGGGGTTTATAAAAACTTCAACTCTAGATATTCTTTCCAAGCTCGGGTTAAACGAGTAAGATTTTAGTTGTTTCAGGTTCTTACAAGTTGAAGACACTCTAACTCGAATATAAGACTTGCAAGACAAACCTCAAACACTTTGTTACTACACTATACATATAAATATAATAATATATAATGATAGTGAATCCAAACAAAATTAAGATTGAAATATATCATTCACTGGAATTAGAATTAAAGAAACTAAGAAAATTGAAAACTTGGTGAAAAACAATAAAGTATAGCGCAACATGATTCATTGAAGAAGAAAAATGATCATCATGCCGATTCTAAATTGCTGATGTGATTAGGGAATCTGCACCTTCTGGCTTATACTCGTTTCACAAGGAAAGATCACGAGTCCTTTTAATTGCTTAAGTAATCTCATAAATAAAGCTTGCCAGAGTCACGTCGTCTTGCATCAACAAAGCTTTGTAATTAACACGTGTTTATTAGAACTAAATTACTTATTGACACGGCCCTTTTTGCCTCCAGACAAAAGTCTTGGTCGCCGAGTGTAAACATGGGTAAAGCATTCCTCTAACCCCTCGCCAAATCAATCAATCAAGTGGTATCTGGCTCCAATTAAAAACTGTAATCACCACCATTATCTTTTGTTTCTTTTCAGATTGCTTAGCTTCTTTTTTTACTCATTTTGGCACGTGCTCTTTCCAGATTGCTTAGCTTCTTTTTTTACTCATTTTGGCACGTGGTGATTTATTCAAACACATGTTCAACGTGATTGCAAATTGATTCCTCATCTTGTCATTCGCACGTAAAACCCACATGTTGAATTATCGCTTAGGTGCTAGGTTTCTTTTTTTCTTTAATTGAAATAGAATTTTTCGATTTTAAAATATTTTGGTGTTTTGTTTTGAAAAATCACTGTTTATGTTTATATACATATATAATTAAATATATTAATTTAAGAGAAAAAAATTCCAGAACAGATAAAAATTCTAAATCAGATAAAATTTATTTCGGTTTTTTAGGTTTTTGCAATGAAATAAAATGTATCAGTTATTACAGGACAGAATTGAAAATCTTGGACTGTACGGTGGGACTGCCACTTCTGCAAGAGGAATGGACATTGTCCCGCAGCATGAGTGGAACCCACAGGACCACAGTGGCCTTTTTCATCAGGTGAGATTCTCCTGTCAGCTTATACCTGACGTGGGTCTCTAGTCAACATTCGAGGTCTCCGCGGCTGCTCAAATCAGAGCAGGAACAGAACTGAAAAACAGAGGAACTAGTGCGTGTGGAACGTTTTGTCTCATCAACTCTCTATGCCACTCGAAACAACAATTTAGCACAAATTTCCTTTATATTGTACAGTTAGAAGTGTACAAATTAACACTACAACCGACGACTTGGTGATTCTTTCTTGAAAAATAACAAAAGAATCGAAAATTTCTTACAGTTGACATTCTCAGGCACCAAAATAGACATTAAGAAACTCTGTAAACTTAATTAAAAACCAATAGTAGCAGCAGCACTTGCAGTACCGGCAGAATCGGAAGAGTCACCATTACCGAAATCCATCATTATCATCATCCATTCTTTTAACTCTTCGTCTGCAGTCTTATCCCAGAACTCGTTGTCTACTCCCTTTTCCGCTTCAAACTCACTTCTCGTGTCACTGATTTCCTGCTGCTTTTCTTGCTTCTCTGTACTCACTTCGAAACTAGCAATGCCACTATCAGGAAATGGGAAGTTCAGCTTAGCTCTTGGCCCTCTAAAATCAATGGCTGCCTTGTCATAAGCCCTTGCCGCCTCCTCTGCAGTGTTAAACGTCCCTAGCCAAACCCTTGCCGCCCTCCGTGGATCTCTTATCTCTGCAGCCCATTTTCCCCATGGCCGTTGCCTTACACCTCTATAATTCTTCTTTACTCTCTTTCGTTTCCCTTTCTTGTCATCCTTTTTATCTTCTTGATTTGGCGGGAAAAGGATGCATCCTAAGCACCCTTTGATCTTGCAAACACCACACGTGTCAAGATCAGAAGATGGAGGCAAAATAGAGCTGTAAAAATCATTCCCGTTACTGCTGCTTGTACTTCCAAATTGTGAATGTGAAGCGATGAATGGCATATTGATACTATTTATCTCCCTTGAGAAATCCATTGAAACGGTGCCAGAAACTACGTTTTTGAGAGCAGCAACCATTACAGCCAACTCCTGCTCGTGGGTCAATCTTAGCGGTGGAACTGGCGGTGGTGAAAAGACAGTTGCTGGGGGAGCTTCACTGATTCTGGACCTCTTTGAAGATCTTTGCATTTTCTAAACTGCTCTGCGCTTCTGTTTCCTGGGTCAAATGTTTTCTTTTGATTTGTTCTTCTGCTCTGTTGCGAATTTGTGTGTTAAGAGAGAGAGGAATTGGGGAGTGGGGGGAGGGGTCGGAGTATATATGGATAGGAAAAGTGACGTGGCTAATTAGCTGTCACGCTACATACACACGGGGTATGGAAGCTTTAATGGCATGTGTCTGTTCTGGACCCTTGGTGACAAAGTAGTTTTTTTTTTTTTTTTCAAGCAACGTGGGAAACTGTGTCGTGTTTGACGTGCACGCGGCTCATTGTGCTCAGCTTTAGCACTGAAACTTTTTTGTTTGATTAGAGTAAGCTACACCTCTTTTAAAAAGTGTAATTCTTTGAAAAAATGGATTTTGTTATTATATTATTATTATTCATATTTTCAAGGTCTTGTTTGTTTTTATATTTTAAAATTATTTTTAAAAAATTATTGTTATTTTTTATTTGAAATTAATTTTTTTATGTTTTCAAATTATTTTTATAAAATAGTGTCAAAATAATTTTTAAAAAAATAAAAAAATATTATCTTAATATATTTTTAAATGAAAAAAAAACTTCTAAAAACAATCAATAAATAACAAATCCCCTTCAAACATGGATAGCTGCGCTACTTCTACAAAACTAACCTTTTAATTTTTAACTAGATTATTCGTGTTATTTTTAGTAGTGTAAATTTATAACTACACAATTTTTCCAATTATTTTTTTGAAATGAATTAGTTTTTCAAACAAATTTCAACAATAGTTTATTAGACAAGTCTAAGTTATGTTTTAGGCCCCGTTTGTTTGCTGGAAAATGATTTCCTTTTGGAAAGTGAATTCCAGGAAAAATGAATTCCTGGAAAGTAAATTTCTAGAAAGTGAATTCCGATGTTTGGCAGTGTTATGGAAAATGAACTGAAAAACACTTTCCAATGTTTGTTTATGTTATGGAAAATGATCTGGAAAATAATTTATTGATAAATTAATTTTTTTTCAAGTTTATTAAAATAATGAGGAACAAATCTTACAAATTAAAAAGTTGAATAAGAATGAAATTGAAAAAAAATATAATTTCATAAATTATCTCAAATAAAATAAATAATAATCAAAATAATAGAGATCAAATCTAAAAAAAAAATTAAAAAAATAAAAGGTGAATAAATTAAAATAATAATAATTAACATTTCATAAATTATTTCAAATAAAATAAGTAACAATAAAAAAAAATGAGGACCAAATTTGATAGATAAAAAATTTCAATAAAAAAATGATAAGAAAAAAGCAAATAGCAATTATAAAAATAAGAACCAAAATTAATATAAAAATTAAATTTTAAGAGATGGAATTGAAAAATAAATATTCAAAACAAATTATATATAGCAATCAAAAGTTTGAGGATCAAATTTGATATACTCAGCAAATAATGACATTTCTAAATTTTTCACAATTTCCGGAAAGTGTTTTCCGCCCAAATTTTCCGGAAAACACTTTTCTGAAAACCAAGCCAAATTCTTCTTTGACTAGAAAGTATTTTTCGTTGACCGGAAAATTTTTTCCTTTGACCAATTTTCTGAAAGACAAACAAACACAGGAAAGTTTGAAAAATGATTTGCCGAAAAATAAATTCCGGGAAACAAACGGGCGTTATTCACTTGTCTCACTCTCCAGAACTAGTAATGTTTTTTTATATATGTATATAAAATAAATACACACACACGGTTTTTATTAAAGATCATGGAAAGGGTAGGCTACCTGTCTATTTCAAATTAAATTGATTTGACCCTTTTATTTCAGAGATAATAGTTTTTTATATGATTGAAAAAAAACAAATTGTGTTTGTTTATAATTAAATAACAAAAAATATTTTTTATTTATTTAAATGAACTTAAGCATGTTAAATCTGAATTTTGCTTCGGTTGAAGATCCAACAGCTATGTTGTATATATACAGTATAAAAATAACCGGTTTATAGTACTCCTTTTAAAACCTGAAGGGAAAAGAGAGCCTGATTATCTCTGTTGCTCGAGAGGTCGCTCCAAAATTTGACTCTGCAGTCAAGACGACTTCTAACGGTGTATAGGTTTCTGTTGATCTCTACACGGTCGTTGAAATTGTCGTCGGAAGCATTTATTGGAAGGAGACAGCCAGGCCGTACGCTGCTTGGCCCCTGAAGCTACTGAAAGGACAGCAATCAAACCATTTGACGGACTGGATAAGCTCAAATTTCTGGGACGATATATAGCTCCATCGACAGCGTCCACCGAGGCAAGAAAGCAACATCTAACGGTCCCAATTCCCAAGAGCCAAGGAAAGAAAATACGAATCAGGAAAGGCGGCTGTGTGACCACACGCGACCATTGGATTTGAAGTTTCTAGAATATTTTTTATTTACAAATATATTAAAATAATACTTTTAAAAAAATATTGGTGAGAACCATGACGTAACTTTGCAGCAATTTAAAAATGTACTGGAAACAAATATCAGGGCCAGCCAGCTCTTTGCGGTTCAAGCTAGTTCTTTTTGTTTACGAGAATTCATCATCAAAACTACCCCGTTTCGTTTTTTATTATTATTGTTATTAGATACTTTTCAAGTTAGACATAGACCTTCCATTTCTACTCCGCGATCACGCCAGTTATTTGTGTCAGTGCTGAGTGCTTCCAAGAAATAAACAGGAAATGACTCGGTGGAGTATGACGCAGCTAGTTGTCTCAACTCACCGCTGCTGTCATTCCATGAGCGAGTTGTGTCTGAGCGGACATTTCACGTAAACATGTCCCTTTTTTAAACATACCACGTCATTTTCTGTAGAAATTTCAAGGCTATTTCTGCACAGCTCAGTCCACACGGTGTGCTCTCCTTTTTTTCCAGAAGGTATCAGTCCATGAAGCCAAAACTGTAGAGATATTCTTTTTAACCAGAGTTTTGATTAAAAAACAAATTTGGGAAACTCCAATAAAATAATTGAAAGGATATAAAGACTAAATCATTTAAAAAACATATATTATACATGATTTCCTATATAATTTCCATACATCCCTTTTAAATATTCAAATAAAATTATATAGACTAATTCAAATATTATCATATTACTTAATATTTTAAAGAAGAAATCAGTATCATAATTTTGTTTTGCGACAAAGGTTATGCTAGGATGAAGCTACACCATGCATTATAGTTGTTAATATTAGAGAATAATATAAATTATATTATGAGATTTTATCTATCAGTTTAAATTTTTAGATGAGATAATTATTTAATATAATATCAAAACTTTGTTAACTCAACAGTTACAAGTTCGAACCTCATCATCTTTATTCTACAAAATAGTATGAACTTCTATATAAATTTTAAATCAAAAAATCTTTCACTTCAAAAAAATATATTAAAAATTAATATAAATTATATTTTAAAATTTTATCTAATAACTTAAACTATTAAATAACATATTAAACCCGGCCTTATACCAATCAAGCTAATCATCAATCCAAGAACCCACTTACTCAGTTCTTATCTGAACAAGCCTTTACCTGTCATGTCCTCCACGCTCACGGTCGTACGAGGAACAATATATCTATATATATATATATATATATATATATATATATATATATTATTCATTGAATTAAATACGCGGCGTGCTGGAAGTGGTTTTGGCACTGAAACACAAAAAGCGTAAAGAGAATGCGCTCTCAAAATATTGGACTCAGGGCTTAGAAGTCTCCTTTGCATGGGTATCGAACGAATGACTGGAACTTGCCTGCTTCAATTTCAACTGGGAAGACCTAATTTAATAAAGTGGAAATCGGGGACCAGGGTAAAATACTCTAAATATTAAATAAAAATAAAAATAAAAATCCAACGTGATAATTGCTCAAAAGCCCAAGTTTAAATGCGAGGATGAAATACAATTCCTGTAAGAATCGATTTAGACAACTACCAACCATTGTTTGTTTGCTCAAACGATACGTCGCTTGAATTCTCATCCCTTCAAGATCCAGCCGTGTTCTTTCATTCGCCAGAGATCATCGAGGTCGTTATCTCAAGCAAAATTCGATTCTCTTGTTGGAATATTTATGGGTTTTAACGCGGTCCGTCGTTTGAATTCTTGTTGCTGTTAGAAAGAGACAGCTAGATGGACAAGGACATCCTTCCTTCTGGTCTTTAAAGTCGCACCATCCACCAGTATTATTTATTTGACGAAAAATAAAATAAATGGTGTTTTTAGCATGCTTTGCCTTCTCGTATATAATATGATTGGAAATTCAAAACGAGCTCCTGGCCTGGGGAATTGAAAGCATCTTATTTAATATTTCAAAATTTATTAGATTTAAAATTTTCATAAATGTTTTTTAAAAAACACTTTCTAACCTCAGGAAACTTTGGTGTTATTTTTGCAAGTGCATTGAATCTTCATTAGCAATTGAAAATAATTTTAATTTAAAAGTCAAAGTTTGACCATTGATCGATCAACAAAACGACGAGTGATAAAGGGACACTATTTTATTTTTATATATGTAAAATGATAATTTAAAAATTTAATTGATTGGATTGATAATAGATACAAATCTCAATACAAGTCAACATGCGCAGGCATTTAATGGATATAAATTGTCTCTCGAATATTTATAAATATGGTATTTATATTAGCATTATAGTCCGATTTGATAATATATATGTGTGAAAAAAACATATTTATCAATTTAGTTCCGGCTAAAACTGGTCATACCAATTAAAAAACAAGATAAAATGGTATTATTTTTATCTCGATTTAAATTGCAGTCCGTTTCAGATTTTTTGGTCAAATACCGGCTAAAACATACCGGTTTCTTTCCTTCAATTCTGTTTCGACCAAATATTATTTTTTAAAATAATAAAATTTTACGATAAGTCTCTTGATATATTTATATATATTATGTTAAAATTTCAGAGAAATTAGATAATATAATGATCTTGCGAGATTGATGATGACATTCTCGTAATAGTATAGATGTTCATAATTTTGTCCTGAAAAATTATTTTATCATGTTTTTTTATATTAAATCAGACAATTCTAAATAATTTTACTTTTGAATTAATATATTTAATTAAATAATACAATTCCATAACATGTCAAAACGCTCTGAATCCAAAACATTTCATTTCAATTGAAAAAATAAAACATCAACTGAAACGATATTGAAAATTTTAGAAAAAAGAGAATAAAATTCACGCGTGGTAAGAAATAATAAAAAATTATTTACTGAGATTTGTTCTATCATACTTGTATTTATTTATTCATTTGAAGTAGATACAGGCACCACAGGTAAAAAAAAAATTCTCAACGGGTTTTAGATGCATGATCTGCACCGGGCCGGTGCATACATTGATGAATTTTTTTTCCCAGCCTTCCACTAGAATCCAGTCCAAGACCCTGCATAATATCTAGACCAAGTTACCACCAATATCTTGCTTTCAAGACAAATTAGAGGATTATTTAAATAAAATAAATAAATTTGTAGTACTGTATAACTGGAGTAGAAATTCGCACGAGATTTGGGTCTGAGTAGTTTATATTGCTTCCAATTCTATCTATATTACCAGGAAAAAAAAAGAAAAGAAAAGAAAAAGAGAAAAAAGATAGTTGATTATATTTACAACACCAATAGTTCCATAGAAGCTCCAGGACTGAACATTTCAATGATTTGACTCCACAAGAGCGCCAGCTATCCGTGTCCAGACGACGTGCTTCCAAGAAATATACAGAAATGGCATTCGAAACTCTTACCAACAAATAAGAGCAGAGTTGAGTCCATAGCCCACTCCCAACACTAACATTTTGATGGCTCAGTGGAGTAAGCTGCAGCTAGTCGCCTTCTGCCACCCGCCACCAAAATGCAATGCTGGTCAGTGATGCATTACATGTGCGAGCAATGTCGGGAAGAGTTGGATCTCTGCCTACATTTTATAAGAGCATGTCCCCATTTATGACACCACATTATTTTTGTAGAAATTTCAGAGTTGATGCCACGATGCTCAGCTAACACGCCGTTTCTCTCTTCCGTCCTGCGCAAGGTATCAACGCCCCCATAAGCGAGGATTATATAAGGATTCTTTTCACTGGTAACAGAAAAGAAATATTGGCTTGTTAATTGGGATTCAAAAGTCTGACATTACACGCCTCCATTCACGATGCAATTAAAAAAAACCCTGTTAAATTACTGATATACGCTCAAATTGAGATGCAGGTGGTAGCAAACCAGAACCCGTAAAGAAGGAACACGGCATCATTCTTGTTTGTCTCGGGTAATAGGCAGCATCACATCTTATGCATGGACTTGTCGAGGTTTTTATTTTTTCAGAACCCAACTCTGTTAATCGAAAAACTCGTGATCGTGAAAAGATTTTCCAGACTTGAGCGAACCTTACAGGCTGCAGCGACGAAATGGCTTTTCCAGCTCAAAATGATGTAAAAAAGTTCTAAAATTGAGTGGGTTATCCGTTGCCAATGAGAGCCCGTATGAAACATGAGTGGAAGCCCTCGGAAGAGTTTCGCAGAGGGACCCTAAAAAAGTAGAGATCATAGACGTAATCCAGTAGCCGCAAAATAATATCCAGTTAAGAAAATTTGTGACGAGTTTACAATCAGAATCGCTCCCGCAAATTGTAAAATCATCTCAAGCCTCAGCAGGGATATGCAGCGCAGGCATCATTTCTCTTAGGAACAGAAGTGAAAAGGTGGGGATTTGAAATCTTTAAGGCATCACGTCCTATGGATGCAATAAGAAACCACCATTGCTCAACCCGACACATGCTTTTGAATTAATGCAGTTCCCCGTAGCTTTTACAATATAACTAGTGATTGACTCCCACACCAGGAAAAGAAAAGGTATCAAAAAACTACTCTTTCCACTTTTCATTTTCCAATATATGGACCGATCTCATACCGGAACTGCCTATTATTTGTACACGAGAAAGAAATCAAGAGATAAGAGCGGGTCCTATCTCCTCATCTCTACGCCATGAAAAATTTGATCAATATTGAAACGAGTAAATCATTCACCTTTTTGGTGAAAACCAACAGACTGAAGATACAAACCTACATACAAGTCAAACTAATCTCCTCAGAGTCGCTGCTGAGAACAAAAAAGTAGAACAAAATGTCCACCTATTCATCATCTTCTGAATCTGCAATTGTATGAAAAGATGTTAATAGCTTTAAATAGATAAAAACAAACCACAAATCCACAAAAGAAGATGACATATGATGTGAAACGAGATGATAAATGGACAACATTTGACTGTTCCTAATATTATGTGCCAAGGACTGTTCAAGAACTCTCATATTGTTGGAATAAATTATGCCCAAGACAGCCTCTTTGAAGTAAAATTTGAATAACTTCATTCCTCAGGCTCCAAGCTCAAAGCAGCTGAAGTAAAAAGAGGAGAGGGGGCACGGTGGTTCTACGACTCTTAAGGTAACCATAGACATAGAGGGTGACCTTCTCCCTCTAATCTGAAATTTTCCATTCTCGTTCCAAATTAGTTGTAAATTTTTAAGAGTATAAAGCTTACCAGATCTTATATCTTCTCCCACTCTTCCCCTGTTTCTCATCTGTTTCATTATCATTGAGTATATCAGTACCCACCAGTATATGTGGAATACAAGCAACATCAGCAGCATTGTATTGAAGACATAATACACTAATTTGTCGTGCGCCAATGATAAATCCAGAAACCCCACCAAGTCATAGCTGGGAAATGCCAACCAAATAGTAGATGAGAAAAAGGAGCAAAAATTAATGAAAATAATTCATCAACCATGAAGACAAACCTTGTCGCTTTGATAACCCAAAAGGGAAAGAATATTAGACGTAGTACGAGCCATGAGACAGCAAACAGTCCAAAGAAAACACTTGCTTTAAGCTCCTTGCCAGAATATTTGAAAACTTTAGCAGCTTCTAAGAATACATCACTTGCATCGTGTAAGGCGAGGATGATCGTTCCTATCCGGAAAAATCTGCATGCGAAAGCTTATGAGTGAATTTCTCATTGAATGTGTCCAAATAAAGTATCACTTAAACTTTGCTAGTCTCAATAGCTACTCCTGTAAAGAAATCAAAAGAGGGCCACAAGAATAGAACTCTAAAGAAATAAAGCTTCAGCGTCTCAATATAAATATGCTTGCAAAATACTAATAATAAAGAAAGGAAGGAAGAACGAAAGAGAACAGCTGGACGCGCTTAATAATAACACAGTTTTAATTGACCTCAACCTCAAATATTATTATGTACAGAAATGAATACAGGGGCACGAGTAAGAGCTCTGAAGAGCTTAGCTCTTGCATACAACATCTCTCAAAAAGTTTTTCCATCTCAATCTAAAAAGGCTTGTAAAATGACTAATAACAAAGTGGGAGAAAACTCTGCGTAACCTCAAGAAGACTTCATTTAGTATTAATTAAACCATCAGCTCATGAGTCGGTTGAAAATCATGATAACTAGCATTTGATTTTGGAAAACATGATAGATTTTATAGTCTATGCAGCTATCTTTGGTATGAGTATCCAACTTAGGGAACTAGAAAGAAGCAATGAGATGAGGTTCTCTACAAAAATGAGACAATGATGAAGAATTTGAGTATTGCTGGCTCACAACTCAGAGCACCAAAGGAAAGACTGGGTTGTTACCTTGTAATATATGAGTATCCAATTAATATAACCGTAATTACATGATGAGACATCATCACAGCAAAATCTTTCCTTCTAGTTTCCCACATAAGGAGCGCAGCAATACTGTATATGTAGAACCCACATTGGCACATGTAGAAAAGCATTACTGGAAACCTGAAATAAAAACAATTTGCGTCAATCAAGGAAACTAAGACCCCAGATGTGGCCCTCTTAGAAGCAACCCTAAAATGAAAGCCTCTTAAGCAGGCTCAAGTATCCGGAAAATACTTGATATCCCAAGCCATAAAATGCATTTCTGCCATCCACACTACTCCAGGTATGCATAACTGGTAAGTAACTATCATCACCAGCTGCAAAAATTCATAGCATATGAATTGCTCACCTCGGTGCTTGATGTGGCCAGCCTCTAAAGTACTCTTTTGTATCTCTGAACCATGGTTCGTTCCAGGTGATGTTTAGAGCACATATCTCAACAGTAGCATAGTATGTAAACTTCCACATAGATTCTGAGCATTTTCTAATCGTTGCCTCATCAATCCTTGATGGAATGACTTTGGCTTTCCTATGCAACAACCAAATGGCCAGCCTCTGAGAGATATGGAGAGTTTATCAGGATCCTATGGATAAAAGGGAGCAAGTGCTCATACATATTTTTCTATGCAAGGAGTCACAAGAGGCAAGAAACAAAGCAAGAAATATGATATAGCGGTGAATT
The DNA here is from genome assembly GCA_015731905.1 of Salix dunnii. Taxonomy (NCBI): domain Eukaryota; kingdom Viridiplantae; phylum Streptophyta; class Magnoliopsida; order Malpighiales; family Salicaceae; genus Salix; species Salix dunnii. The sequence goes on along the minus strand of CM027667.1, from coordinate 7,161,915 downwards.
GTAAGGAAAATAAATAATCAACATTACTATAGCATAGAGTTACAGACTTGCACGGATTTTTTTTCCTGATTTGTTGGCTTAAATAAAGACATAAGCGCCAATAGCTGTCATTGTATTGTAGCAATTAAAAATGTTGTTCAAGATTTATGTGCCACAACGCAAAAGGAAGATTTCCACCTCAGCATATCTATGGCATTCTCACACAATATTTCCTACCACTCACTGCGGCCAAGGCCACTTGCAAATACGATCTTCAGAGCTGTAGGGAACTTTTTAGTGCAAAAGCAAACATTGCAACAACCGTAACTGCATAATTCAACGAGTTTCTAATGGAGGGGACAAAAATCAATACTATTTTACATTTCAAGGCCCTAGTCATGATCCTATAACTGAAAAACTCTTAGCAATTATTTTTCAAGCACTGTAGGAACTTATGAAGTGAACCAGCGGGATCATGATAGATTAACGCGAGGTGTTTTCAAAACAGATCTTTTCAAAAACGAAGGGAACGGAAATCAAACGAGATCTATGTTCTTAAATCTGTCCTCTGATCACGTGAAAATGAAAGGGAGAGGTGAAAAAATTCTCCAAGATTATATCGTCGTTGAAAAAAATAAAATTACAGAACAAAATCATTTCCTTAGAATTTAAAGCCTGTGGTTCTGTTTCACCTCACCAACCTCAGATTCCAATAATAATACTTAAACCATAATTAATTCATAAATAAATCCTCCTCTGATAACTCAACAACATTTTTTTTTATAAAAACTGGAAAATAACTGGATATAAAAAAAAAGCAGAGAGATCTTACTCGAAAAATGAATCTGTCAAATAAGAATCGAGCTGGAAAGAAACCAAAAGCGAAGCAAATGGAAAAGAGGAAATGCGAGGGGTTTGCGGAGCCATTGTGGCTCAAGATCGAGTCCATGCGAGAGATCTCCAGCCAAATTTGTAGAGTTAAGCATCAATTCCTGTCGCTGATTCTCTCATGATAATCCAGATTAAGAGCAAAACAACTCAACTGTTTCACGCCTTTCACTAATTTTAGTAAAGATTAGAGTGAGAAAGACGGAAGTGTTCTATATTTTTCTCTCCTTTTTTTGAGCGAGTTTTATGATGAGAAATAAATTTGAGGACTGAGGTTATAGAGACAATCAGATCTCGTTGTGTTTTTTAGTGTCCGTGTAGAGAGAGCGGAAAAAAAGAGAGAGAAAAGGCGCTGTTTCATTTATAGTGCAATCTCATATTAGTCCCCAGATTATATAGAAATCATCCATTGTATCCCCCAACTTATTTCTTTGTCAATACACTTTGCCACGTATCAAGGCTAATTATTTTCTACCCAAAGTATCTATTTATGCATGTCAAGAAAATATATAAACTTTGAATAGTATTAACATATCATATCATATCATTCTAGAAAAAAGAACTTTAATTGGAAACTTATGAAAACATAGGGATCCATTTGAAAAAACAAATAGATCGGGCCCTACTTGAGAAGTGGGTAATAGTTTGGGACTAGTCTGAGATTTACCCATTTATTTATTTGACAAGGAAATGAATTTCTTTTTCTTCTTTCTTCTTAGGAGGTTGCGGGCGTCACGTGGGGGTGGGATGGGTGGGATGAGCCCATCCATCGTTTTTTAGGGTTAGGTAGCTTTGCTTTAGCCGATTCGCGTGCTCCTTTTTTAGCTTTGCTGTAGCCTATTCGCAGATAGTATTTATTTGCGGTACGCTGCAAGTTCGGTTAAAAAATATAATGTAAACCATATATGAATATTTTTATTTATTTTTCTCATGAAGAAAATAAATCATGTGGAAATTCATTTAAAGTGACTCCTTTATAAATTCAAAAACAAACTCGTCAACCTGCAAAAATATAATTTTACTCAAAACAAAAATTAAAATATTAAGATAACAATATATTATATTAAGTTGGGTCAACATAGGTTAGCATATTAAATTTATGACTCAATTGAACTTACGGTAATCTTATAAAAAAAATCAAAATAAATTGTAACACTTAATTCTCAACACATTAAATAAATTATGAATTTAAATTAAAATATTTTTTTATTTTTTATTTTAAATTATTTATATGTATATTTTCAAATCATGTACTAAAATAATATTTAAAAAATAAAAAAATATATTATTTTAAAACAAACACACTGAAAAACACAATCGTCGTCGTTATAATTACTATCAGTATGTTGCAAAGATCAAGGTTACGAAATGCGAGAGCTAAGCATATCACTTTGCATAAAGCATATTCCACGGAGGTACATGGAGATAATTGGGACCAATCGCTTCCTCATTACAAGCAGTAAGAATACCACTAGGTGAAACTTCTAATAACTAAGAGACAGGGGCCCCATGAAAAAACAACAGGGGGCTGGGTTAGGCGGGTTGAAAAAATGGCGAACGAGAGAGCAGGCATCTTAAACTCATGCGAGATTGATGGAGTGTTTCCAAAATCTGGCTGGGAGTCCTTGATGGGGCACAGGAAATGGGCCGTATTGAATCCCATTTTGTGATCCCACCACTTCCCACCTGCAGAAAAGAATTCATCATTTTTGTTCACAAGATTTCAGCAAAAAAGCTGGGCACCAAGGGATGAAAAACACTGTCACTGTGCGTGTCCATGGAGCTGTACCTGAATTTGGTCACTAGATGATGGATCAAGATAAGCATCTCCAGCTTGGCAATTTCATTTCCAGCGCAAGCATGCACTCCATTTCCAAATGGCATGAAAGTGTTGGGTTTGGGAGCAGTCTGAGATAAATTAATACGTGACAGAGAAAGAGATCAGCCACCAGAATTGTTTCTAGCTAGTTTTAGCGAAGATTTCTTTTATTTTCATGCAACAAACCTCGAATCTTGATGGGTCGAAAATGTGAGGATCAGGAAAGAATTCTGGGTTGTGATGAATGTTCCTGAACAACGGCAACACCTTCCATCCCTTTGGTATTAGGCATCCTGTAAATGCAATAAATTCTCTCTTTTTCAAAAAAAATTATAGCTGTTAAATACCATTATCATTACAGAGAAGTTTTGGTTTAGCTCCTCACCATGGTACTCGACATCGACTATTGCTTCCCTGAACGTGAAAGATATTATGCTTGCCATCCTCAAGCTCTCTAATATAACCTGCGGGTTTCATATAATTACGAGTTTTTTCTTAATTAAGCCTACTTTAGCAATAGTTATATTTTAATGTAAATAGTACTAAATACCCTGTATGTAAGTGGCATATTTCTTGTCTGTGCCCATGTCAGAGGCTTCTCTCCTCTTCCGTTGGCTTCGTATATCGCCATTTGCTCTGCCTGGAATGTATAAAACGAATTATTCACAGTAACCTGGGTTATATGAACTAATTAACAATCTGGGTTTTTTTTTTAAAAAAAAAAAAAAAAGAAGAAGAATTAAGAACTGCTAACCTTAACAGCTTCTAGGAGTTTTTGGTCATCATGGAGGTATTTTAGAATCCATGTCAGAACACTAGCTGTCGTGTCCTGAGCAGCAAAAAGTACTCCTATAATGTTGTCAGTAATTTGATCTTCAGTTAGAATTTCTCCCTTCTCATTTTTGAAGCTCAGAAGATTAGCCAAGAAATCCTTCTCCGGTAGTTTTCTCTCTTTCTTCTCACAAAGTTTTCTCTCTTTCTTCTCACAAATTATCTCGCTCAGTATTTGATTAAGTCTTTTCCTTGCCTTTGATATCCATCAGGAAAAAAAAAGAATCAAATTCAAATTCTTTTGAGGCTACTACTGAGACGGATGGTGGACAGGTAATTTCTTACCAGAAGAGCTTTGTGGTAAGCAGTTCCTGGGATTTTTGTTGGAAATGAATTGTAACCCTTATCTACTATGTGGTAGCTGTCACTCAGCATCTGTCTAAAGTTGCTGCTCAACTGACCGAAGATTGAAAGAATGCCGGCGTCAAAAGAAAACTGCGTGGAGAGCCAAAGTGAAAAATACCTACTTAGAGAATCCTGGTGTAAACATAAAGTGGAGGACCCAACTCCAAGAAGAACACAACAATAAAAACAAAATTGAAATTAGGAATTACAGATCGATTGCAGTAAAAAAGAGGAGGAATGAGAAAATTTAATTGCAACCCCATATTCTTAAGATAATCTGGATGAGCCAAAAACGCATTTAAGAAGCAAGAGTTTATAATATGTACTCAAAAGAGCTAGTCATAAGCTAGCATTTTATTTTTGTTAAGAGATGAGTAATATTTTATGCAATTCAGAAAAAAAGAAAAAAAACAGTTCACTTTCTTGAAGCAAACCTTCTTCATTTCATGTAAAGTGCTGATGATATGCCCACTGGACCATGATTCTAAGGCAGAGATGGCCACGGATTCGATGCTGGGGATCAGTTTTCGGATTGTGTCTGGGGATAAAGAACTTTGCACCAGCTTCCTTGTAAGATTGTGGTAATTTCCTTGGTGAAAAAAGAGAGCTGAAGGGCCGATCATCTTCTCTTTGCTTTTGGGGTATGTAGGCTTGAACAGCTGAGCATGAGTCACCAGCACAAATCTTGCACCCTCAGGGCTAGCTAGCATAACACAAGGGCAGCCAAGTATGTGGCTTTTGAATACTTCTCCATATCTGAAAAACAAAAACAACAAGGTCGGTTTTTCCAAACTCGAAATCCATGCGATACGAAATATTGAGAAAGGAAATCAAGTTCGCATGGTTATAATCACTGGAACCTTTTTTGCCTTGTAACGAAGAAGACATTTGGGTCTTGAGTATAAAGCTGGAGAGTTTCGCCTACCAGAGGCCAGCCCATTGAACCTGGTGGAAGCTTTGCTCTCTGTTTAGGTACGGGCCTCCACATCTTCTTCAGGAGGGGGTAAGAGAGAAGACTACAAAGAAAGAGGCATGCTAAAATAGAAGCAACCTCCATGCAAATGCACCTCTCCCTCCAGAAATTCGTCTGATATGCTCTGTTTCTCTCTGTCTTGGTGCTGCGGTTGTTTTCTGGAAGTGAAAGGAGTGGATATGGCGGTTGATGCCAGGTTGGTTGAGAAGATTAAGTGTTTATATAGAGGAAAGGAGAAGTGGATTGAGACAAAACAGTAGTATTGGGCCGTTGGCATGAGATTGTCAACTGTGCAGAATAAGTATGGTAAGATTCATGCATATCCGTTAAAATATTTTTTTTTGTTTAAAATAATATTTTTATTGTCATTTTTAAAATTATTCCTAACATTGACACATTAAAATAACTTAAAAATAAAATAAAAAACTGGGTGTTATTTTAACTGTGCTTAAAAGAGACTCTGATGAATCCTCATGAATAAGATTTAGAAGAGCAAGTTGTTTGCTAGATTCAATTCTTCATACAAGGTTTGGTTTGAGGTTGATTCTGTAGAATTTGATGCTTATATATTGATGTTGCTTGAAGAAAAGAACATGCCTGGAAAAGAATTGTTCCCCTGCTAGCCAGATAACACGCCATTTCCAGAAAGGACGAGCTGCTTGGTTCATGTGAACTGTAGTCGCAGTCCCTGTCAATTCTTTTATCTATTGACCGTGAAGCTTTTTTAAGAAAATGGTTTTAAAAAAAATAATCACTTCTTCGTATTTCTTTTATGGATTTAGTGTCATAGTATCATAAATAAATATTTAGGTATATTATCTGAGTACTAAACTAGTTTGATAAAAATATTTTTTAAAACAAAGATGGTATTATTTTAAAGTTTTTTTAATCAAAGATTTAAAGTTTTTAATCAATGATAAAAGCTTTGAATTAAAAAGTTTAATTTCTGGACTCGATGAGAGGACGCAGAAGAACACTGAGAGAAAAAGGAGAAGGCCAGATCGATCCAGGAAAATAAGAAGGTGCAAGAATTTTACATGGTTTAGTCGCTTTGCCTGCATCTACATGCATATAAAAGTCGCAGTCTAAATTTGAGATGTGTGCTAACTAATATGATCACAATTCAAAATTTATATAATTATTAATTTTATAATCCGTTAAATTAATCAAAATATACATAAAATAATATGTGGATACTCAATTTAATAATAATAATAATAATAAAAGTTACACTGTGAATTCATATATTCCATGGCAATTTGGGTTCCCTCCAGCCCTGCACGTATTCACATGTTCTTCACCTGGACACCTCAACTCGATCATTTTCAACAGCCCAGAATTGTCTTGTTCAGTCAAAATGGTAGCTAGTGACAATAAAACTATAACCGACGCTTCTTGTCATGTTGTTTCCATGATATGATTGATTATCATAAGAATCCATTCAAACCACCTCATGCAAATAATCTAAAATTATATAGATAATATATATAAGTAATCATTGTTATAAGTTCAAAACTTGAAAATCAACCAAAATAAAACTAAGATTATGGGTTAAGACAGTTAACTTCTGGGCTGATTTTTTTAAAAAAAGATCAAAATTGGAAATAATAAATTCCATCAAAAATATTTAAATAATTGAGAAATCCAGACAAGGAACGTGGGATTCAGTGCACTAAGATGTCAAATTTCAGATTCCATAGTAGATTTACGTAAACGTCAGATGCTTGTAAGGATACGACAAGGATTCCAACTTCCATTAGGCCACTCTGGCTGGAGGATAACATTTATCGACTAGGCCCGTTTATTTTTTGGAAATCATTTTCTGGAAAATTATTTTTCAAACTTTTCTGTATTTATTTTTTTTAAAAAAAATTAGTCAATGGAAAACATTTTCCGGTCAATGGAAAATATTTTCCAGTCAAAGAAGAACTTGGCTTGGTTTTCAGGAAAGTGTTTTCCGGAAAATTTGGACGGAAAACACTTTCCGAAAATTGTGAAAAATTTAGAAATGTCATTATTTGCTGATTATATCAAATTTGATCCTCAAACTTTTGATTGTTATATATAATTTGTTTTGAATATTTATTTTTCAATTCCATCTCTTAAAATTTAATTTTTTATATTAATTTTGGTTCTTATTTTTATAATTGCTATTTGCTTTTTTTCTTATCATTTTTTTATTGAAATTTTTTATCTATCAAATTTGGTCCTCATTTTTTTTTATTGTTACTTATTTTATTTGAAATAATTTATGAAATGTTAATTATTATTATTTTAATTTATTCACCTTTTATTTTTAAAAAAAAAATTAGATTTGATCTCTGTTATTTTGATTATTATTTATTTTATCTGAGATAATTTATGAAATTATATTTTTTTTTCAATTTCATTCTCATTCAACTTTTTAATTTGTAAGATTTGTTCCTCGTTATTTTAATAAACTTGAAAAAAAAAATTTATTAATAAATTATTTTCCAGATCATTTTCCATAACATAAACAAACACTGGAAAGTGTTTTCCAGTTCATTTACCATAACACTGTCAAACATCGGAATTCACTTTCTAGGAATTCACTTTTCAGGAATTCATTTTCCTCGTAATTCACTTTCCAAAAGCAAATCATTTTCCAGCAAACAAACAGGGCCTAAGTCCCTGTTTGTTTGCTGGAAAGTGGTTTCTTTTTGGAAAGTGAATTCCGGGAAAAGTGAATTCCTGCAAAATGAATTCGGATGTTTGGCAGTGTTATGAAAATAATTTATTAATAAATTTTTTTTTCAAGTTTATCCTAGGTATATTAAATATTTAATATAAAATATTTAATCACTTTAAATAAAAAAATAAAATCAAATAAGTATAATGATGAATTTTTTTTATTATATCCTATATTCATACATAGCTTATTTTATAAAATATTACAATATATGTCATATCATATTATAGAGAAATAAATTTGTTAAATATTTTGTAAGTAAAAATTATTCAATTTTAAAAGCTTTAAATAATTTGTTTTTTCATATTAAGAAAGCCAAATTAGTTTATGTTGAGAGTTATATGTTTGGGTTTTTGTTTTTGGTATGAAGTATTTTTGAAAAGATAAATAGATACAATAATATTTTGATGCGTATTTTAGATAAAAAAAAATAGGCAAAGGCAATTATCCCTTTAATATCTATAAAATAAACATCAAGAAATAAATATTTATACCTAACATCAAGAAATAAATAGTCATGTTACCCATTATTTTTTCTAACTAAACTTTATTTAAAACACATGATTTAACCAATCTTTTCCCTTGTCAAATACAACAAAACCCACAATTATCAATCAACTAGTTATAACAATTCAACAAATATCTTTAGTTTTAAAAATGTATTTAAGACAAATGGAGTGGAAATCACCATATCTCACTGTGGCAACAAGATTGCAATAATAGCAACCCAGTTTCCCTACAAGGCACGTTTTTGTTTAATTCAATTTATCCTTCATGGCGATAGGCATACCAAAAGCCATGCACCCGTTAGCAAAATTGCAATACCCCACAAAATAAAGCACAACATGAACAAGCTCAAATGAAATAACGATGAAAATTTTATACAAAACTTTCTTTAGGGTGCAGAGAGATGAGGCAAAGACGCGGAAAGTGTTTTCCTTTTGTGCAGGAGCTGAAAACACTTTCCGCGTGTGAAAGTATAATTTTAAGTTGACTGGGAAAGTGATGGAAATCATTTTCTTTTGACTACTTTTCCAAAGTGTTGCCAAACACTGGAAAGTGAGGAAACTGAATTCCTGGAATTCAGTTTCTTTGAAACAAACGGGGTATAAAAACAACTTCCATTGCATAACTAAAAAAAAGTACAAAAAAAAAACACTTTTTTTCTTCATTTCATAACTACAGGCTAGAGCTATTGAAAAATTAAAGTAATATTTATAAGTTAAAGAGTTATTTCAATATATTTGATAAAAAAAGTTAAAAATTATTTAATATATTTTTATGCAAAAAAGAAATGTTTTAATTGTACTTGTGTCAATTATTTATTATTAATAAATAATTATATACCAGTTAATTATCCTCAATACGTTGCAGGTGTAATGTGCGCGGAGCAAATAATTTTTACAACTATTGAGAATAAAATATAATATTTTAACATGTAAAATTTGATATAATGAAACAAATTAACATGCTCTATCATAACAACAGTAACATCAAAATCTTAACTTTTAAAATTATCATCACTATTACTGCCAAGACAATAAATATTATTATACAAACCTAAGAAAAAAGGACAAAAAATAATAAAAAAGCAATTAAGAACAAAAACTAAAATTATTAATATTAATATTAATATTAAATTAATAATGAGGGAAAAAATTAAACCAAAGGCTAAAAAAAACCTAAAAACATTAACAAACAAGCAAATAAAAAATTAAAATTAATAATAGAAAAATAAAAATTAATGGCTAAAAAAATCATTTGACTTGAAAATTAAAAAAATTATTGCAATATGTTGTCGGCCGAGTAAATAATTTTTATAATTATTGAGAATAAAGAAATTCATAGGATTTGCTGATCTAAAATTAAAATATACTATTTATATATACAGAATTTAATATAATAAAACAGACCACCACATCCTATTATAAAAATAACAACATCAAAGTCTTGACATCCAAAACTATCATTGTCATTACTGTCAAAATAATAAAAATTATAAAATTATCTCGAGAAAAAAAATTGAAAAAGATAAAAAAAAGAGCACGTAAGAAAAATAATTAAGATGATTCTTCTTCTTCTTCTTCTTCTTCTTCTTATATATATATATATATATATATATATAATTGACTTCTCTAAATGATTTTTTTCCATTGAAATGCAACTATAAAAATATTATATTTACAAAACTATATTATTAATCTAGCTTATTTAAATAGCATTTTCACTTGAAGATACTCTAAGAACTCCTGTTTGTCATTGCATACTAAAAGTGATTTTAAATTACTATTATTTTTTATTTTAAATTATTTTGATGTATTTATATTAGTGTGTGTATATTATTTATATATTTTTTTAAATAAAAAATATTTGAAAAAAATAAGCACTATAATAATAACAAACACATATTAAAAACTATATTAAAAAAACATTTTGGCTTGAGAAAATATTAAATTTATACTTTATATAATATTTAAATGATAATAATAATAATAATAATAATAATTTTGAAATATTTATTTTTTATAAAAAATCACATCATTACTGAGCACATGTTAATAGCCGGTGCCTCCCATAGTCCCATGGTGATGCGGACGCATACAAGGGGGCGACGGTACGGCCAAGGTATTTATAACTCCTGTGATCTTTCTAGATTAATTCCTCGATCGAACGGCACACAAGTAGTCACATCCCACGGACAGCAAGCATCCGGGGAACCGTCACGAGCACTGGGGTACACAAAAGGATGTTTGGGAGAGCTGTTACTGTAGTTTTTCAAAGTGTGTTTTGTGCTGAAATATATTAAAATGATATATTTTTATTTTTTTAAAATTATTTTTGATATCAGCACATTAAAATGATCTAAAAACACTAATCATCTGTTTTTAAAATTCAAAAAAAAAAATAAACCAAAAACACCCAAAAACGTTTTTGGGTGGCTTCGAAGGAATATGAGGTGGTGAATGCCGTAATGACGCTTACGGGACTAACACGTGTCAATATCTTGTTGAGACAGAGGGATCCAGGAAGTACCGGAGGTGGGCTAGGTATGGCGGACGGTTCGATAAAAAAAAACATGGAAGTAAAAATAATAAAAAAAATGGAAAATTTTCTTCTCAGGAATTAAAATTATAAGATTTCCTCTCACTTTCGTCCGTATTCCAACCAAACAATGGAGAGTTTTCTTCCTTCTCATCTGACTATCTGTGAGCAATCAAATACCAATTTTAATTATATATTTACTAAATAACATGGTATTTTGTGATTGTAAAACATCTACCATTTTAATTCATAATAATAAAATACCCGAATTCCAATATCCCATTTAAAATTTAATTTTAGCTGTTCACGGGTAGTGTATCTTTACATGCAATATAAATAAAAAAATATTTATGATAATAAAAATAAATAAAAAAGGTCATTTAAGGTAATGACCTTGAGTCAAGGTATAATGTATATTTCTTAACAGGCACTCAAATTTTATTATGAAATAAATATAAGGATACGTGACAGTTCTAGGCAGATGCAAGGAGCTCGAAATGATCGTTGAAAATTGAAATGGAAATATTTTTTGGATTCAAATAAAAATAATGCTAAAATATTATGATTTCTTTTTCATCGAGTGAAACATTAATTTATGATGACTGGATTGACAAAGCTATTTTATCGCTGCTGTCTTTTTTTCAACCACTTAGAATATAAACTTTGACCTTTTCTATCAAATTAAACTCCTTCCATATGACCTGTGGTCAAGAAATGCGTGGCGTTTGTACACAGTGCCTGTTTGCAGCTAGAGCCCGTTTGGCACGCGGCGTTTGGCCATTTTTTATTTTTTTTTTAAAAAAAAATGATGGTTTAGTATTTTAGATCATTTTGATGTGCTGATGTCAAAAATAATTTTTAAAAAAATAAAAAAATATCATTTTAATATATTTCAGCACGAAAAACACTTTCAAAAGCTACCGTAACCGCCCTCCCAAACAAGCACTTAGTGCCAAACTAATTATAAATAATTTTTTTAACATTACTTAACAAGAATTATGTCCAAACTAATTATCTCTACAAATATATGGCATTATAAAAAATATAAAAAAAACTATTGCAATTTTTTTTATATTTTAAAAATTTTGATTCTTACTGCCACGTATTATTATCGGCAGCAGTTGCGGTCAATTTTCCGGGGAGAAATTAACTGGGGATTATTTCTCCAAGCGCGCGGTTTCCCTTGTGTTTCAGTGTCATGTCAACCTGCATATTCTGCAAGGGGCAACAGATCTCTCTCTCTCTCTCTCTCTGCATGCCTATGAACAATAGCCTTTTTCAAATAAAATCTTCAAGCAGGATATCGATCGCATAGCTTAAAATTGAGAAAAATGTACCATAGGAAGCAAAACTTGAATTTTCCTGCTGTTTGTTCAGTGTACTCCCTTTTATTTGAGTTCTGCTGGCTTATAAAAAAACATAGAAATTCAAATCAATCAATCCATTCACTATCTAAAAAGATACCGAGAATCATTACTATGGGCCAAACCCAGTTTCCACCATGTATATCCATTCTAGATGGCAAAGTTTAAATCGAACAATTTTTGACCGAGGGGAACACTAGGTGACCTCGACAGAGGCAAAGATTAAATCTTTTGTTAGATTTTGCTACAGAGAAATGCCATTGAAGTACGGTACTGGTGAACTATCTCTCTCGTGAGTCATGTACATGATTCCTATTCATGGGGATGGGCTCAGCCTCCAGTGCTCCACCCATGATGAGTGTTCCCTACCACTTGCTATATTCCATCCAAATGTATAAAAATAATGCAAGAATGGCATCTATCTGATCCACTCGAGTCAGGCTGCCATTATCCACTGGGTGCATGTAGCCAGCATATGACGACTCGACTTGCTGTGAATATCCAAGGAAGCAGAAGCACAGGCGTATCATCGCTTCCCGAATCCTGACCCGGAAACAATACACTGCTACACGGTTTCTCCACTGCTTTTTATGGATTAAGCGGCAGATCATCGAGTCCTGATCGACACAAAATGACATGAAGCAGTCCGTACACTTTTCTATCACACGCACTTCAGCTTGACGTCCTGCATTGAAAGGGTAATTTCATGAAGTTATTTTTTTCTGTCAAAGAAAAGAATTTAAACTCGTAGCTTTTTTAATAGAAGCAGTACATTATTAGCAGTATCAAATATCGCTATGCAGGCAGGATACTGTTTGACACTGATATTAACTGCACTAAACTACTCGTCCACGACATCCAGTTCATCAGCTACATTCTCTTTTACCCCAGCAAGCTTTAGCGATTGCAATTGATTCAGAACGAGAGGATCCATATGGAAGTAAACATCTGTGTAAAACTATATTTTCCACTCATTCTAGCGCCCGCATCTTCTCTACCTTTTAAATTTCTGCACCTGTAGATTCTCGTCTAATTATCAGCGTGAGGTCAGCCATGAAATATTGTCTGACATGATTAAGGAGCTGATTTTATGCCGTCATGAAATATGTACCTTGAAAAATGTCAAACATATATTTTTTTTTTATATCTTGGCAGCATTTATATAAATATAATGGAAATTATGATTTTTTTATTAGTTTCAATACAACAGTATTTATAATTCGATTACAATGTGGTTGAAAACTCAATAGCATTTATAATAATCGATTATTATTATTTTTTTTATTACAAGAAGATATCCAAACTCAGATTATTTTAAAGAAAAAAGAAGACAATAACACTAATTGAGCTATAATTCACCAGCAATGTGATTATATTTAAGCCATCTGGAAGTGTTTGTCACATAGTTCTTATGCATAGAGTTTCTCGAAGTCCTGACATCGATTGCCACAAGGGGGGCTCGGTTATAATTAATTACACATGATGGAGAGGAATACTATTAAAGAATTATTTTATTTAAAAATTTAAAATGTTATTTAAGATTCTAAAATATAATTTATATTATTTTTTAATATATTTTTCAAATAAAATTTTTTCAGGTTTAAAATTTATACATGTCTACAATACCTCGTGTTTGATTTTTTTATAAATATAATGGAAGTAGTGAAATTTAAACTCGTGACTGTTGGGTCAACAAGACTCTAATATCTTATTAAAGAATAATTTCATCTAAAATTTTTAGCTGTTAGGTGAAGTCTTGAAATATAATTTATATTATTCTCTAATAAACACTACGGACTAGAATTTAGTTGGAAAACGTGATAGATTTTGTATATTATTGTCTTGATAATTTTAATACATCAATGTAAATATAATTACAATACAAATAGACCAATTTATATTTTATAAAAGATAAAATCGGGGTGCTAAAAAAGGGAAGTGGATGAGGGTGAATGGAAAAGGGGAGAGGATGGTGGGAATAAAAAATCAAATCAAATCTTGTGGAATCACCCCAGAAAACAAACAAGAGGAGATTTGTTTCCGGATACCTTCATGCGCACATACACCTAAATGTAGCTAAACAAAGAGGCCCGCCAGCCACAAAGCTGATCATTTGATTCCATTTTTGGAAGATACGGCGGGTGGTGATTTATTATTGCAACCCTAAAATAAATTTAATCTAAAATAAAATTAAATTAAAAAACTATAAACTCCTGAATATAGCATGGCAGGTTGCTGCGCTTGTAAACTCGCTTATGTTTCTTTCCTGTCATTATTGTTTTAAATTATTAGATTTTTAACATGTATAGTTTTTTTTTTAAAAAAACACTAATATGACATGATAAGATCGCATGAATTGAAATCCTAAATAAATTAAATATTAAAAGGTGAAATCTGAAGAGAAAAAATCAATTAGGTGGCAAATAAAAATGTTCATCGGGAATATAAAATTGAATTGAAAAATAACTTTACCACAAAGAAACAAGGGCTAGACCTGAAGAAAAAAACAAAAACAAACTTTAATTAAAGAATGAAATTAAAAGCAAAAAAAACTTTACCAAATAAAAATTTGGGCGATGTTTTTGAAATAAATAAAACAAATAATACTGTGAAATGTAAAAATTTGTGGATACCATGCTAACAGTGATGTTTTTTAAATCATGAAGGGTGTGATGTAATGATAAAAAAATTTGAGATATATAAAGCAATTTCAAGTTCAAGTTAGGATGTGCATCTCTTGTAAAAACCTGAAATAACTAGGGTTTTACTCACTAATCTAGGTTGATAAATAGTTGCTTCACGGGGTTAGTAAAAAGAAGTATTTGTTTTTAAAGCAAAAGTTTTATAAAAAATGGCAAACACAAAAAACGAAAGAATATCTTAACAGGCTAGCTGCAACCTGCAATATATGTGGCTGTGCGAAATCGTTGCAATCTCAGGGAGGCTGATGCCGGACAATCAATTCTACACGGTCTGTATTAATTGCAGAACATTGAATATTTTGATGTTAAAGGAGATGTCTGATTTCTAACACGTAAAATTTGTGATTCCCATTGGTAAGAGAGTCATATGCTCACACTGCATGGACCCAAGTGCATGCTAAGTTACATATCTTGATGGATTTTGGCTGGTCACGTCTTCATCTCATTTATCTGCTACGACTTTTTGCTTGCACTTGATTATAACCAAGCACAACCAAGTTGTTGGATTCTTGGTTGAAAAACCTGCAACCCATCGTAATGTCCCTGTCCCGACATTTTTGTTGAACATCCGTTACCTGTTACTGCTAACTATCCTAACTCGCATTAGATGATCATCCTTTCACTTGAATGTTCAATCCATCTGTATTCAGGCAGGAATAAGACAGGTCTGACTTTTTTCATCTGAAAACTGAAGAGAAAGAGAGTGAAATTATTTTAAATGGCAATGGATGAAGCAAGAGGCGGTGCATGGTTGCTCGAAGTCTTCAAACAGAGCGGCTGGACCTGAATGTTCTTCATATTTGAAAATCTTGGTTGGCCATGTTTATATAAAATGTCAGGGGATAGAAGAAATGAGGGATCTTTCGTTGTACAAGAACAAACTGTCGAGTCTTGATCCTGCTTGTGGCTGGTCACTGACGGAGACAATTCAGTATCATACATTTCTCGATTCCTAGCTCCATTCCCCATTCTTCTTCATGAAATTTAACTGATTATAACACAATAAACAGTTGGCATTGGCTTAGGGTATGGCATTTATAGCTATTAACTGTTCCTTGGCCTGAAGAAGAAAGCTGGCAATATGATCATATTTCTTCGCCTGAAATGATCGTGCTGTTTACCATAGACACAATAAGCCAATACATTTTAATATCACTTCAATCCCGAAATAACAAATATTTGTAGCAAAAGTAGATCCTGTCAAATCCAACTACACGACCCCTTTTCAAAATAATGAAACACAACTTTGTAAATCTTCTGGACACCAATGTTAATGGAGCAAGATCTTCAATGGGAGCAATTCGATGGGACGATTTCTAAGCCTGTCTAAAGTCTCGTCTGTTTCCATCGTTCATGTATGCGTGGAACTTGGTAGGAAAAACGAAAGGCCAGTAATTAATTTGGATAGCAGAACCAACCACTGATCGCAATATATGCAATAAATAAGTAATAAAGTGGCAAGGACAGACACTCGGTACAAGTTTGCACGCACCCATTTATTATTATTATTATTATTATTATTATTATTGTGAATTTTTTGTTCTGATTAATATACTTGAAAACTTTTGTTTTTAAGAATCGTTTTGAGAAATATCCGAATCCATACTCCACGCGTAAAATAATTTTCATATGGTATAACAGAGACAATACAGTGTTCACTCTTCATCACCTGGCTTGAGCCTTGGACTCATAAATATATGAAGGGTCTAACTAATAAGTATTAACAGCAACCATACCTGGTGATCTTACAGTAAACGAAACGTCACCGTCTTGGGCGAGAAGTTGATTGGGCTTTACGCGCTATACACAAACCAACATCTAAAAATAGTGACCTGCTCCCACTGAAACAAGTTTCAGAGCCCCTTTTTTTTTATATATATATATAAATCCACATCGAAAAATATGTAACTTTAGCCCTCGGCCCTCTACTCCATGCCCAATCTTAAGAGCTAAAGATAGACTGCCGAACCGGGCCCAGCAACCAATCACAAATTGTTTTTTAAACTTTTTGTCTCCTCCGCCGAGTATGGAAAAAATTCATTTCCCTTCGAACCGGAATCCAAAAGGGTCTCCAGTTCTGGAGCTGGTTGGGCCTTCGACTCATTTAAGTCGAAGTAAGAGGGTGCTGTGTTGTTTTTTAAAGTACTATTTTAGAAATATATTAAATTAATGCTTTATTTTTTTTAATATTAACACATTAAAATAATTTAAAAACATTAAAACTTTTAATGAATTTTTTTTTCTTCTTAAAAATATACTTTTAAAATGAAAAAACAACGCCTAGGGCCCCGTTTGTTTCCCGGAATTCACTTTCCGGGAAACCACTTTCCAAATTTTCCTGTGTTTGTTTGTCTTCTGAAAAGTTGGTCAACGGAAAACACTTTTCAGTCAAAGAAGAATTTGACTTGGTTTTCAGGAAAGTGTTTTCCGGAAAATTTAGGCGGAAAACACTTTCCAGAAGTTGTGAAAAATTTAGAAATGTCATTATTTGTTGATTATATCAAATTTGATCCTCAAACTTTTGATTGCTATATATAATTTATTTTAAATATTTATTTTTCAATTCCATCTCTTAAAATTTAATTTTTATATTAATTTTGGTTCTTATTTTTATAATTGTTATTTGCTTTTTTCTTATCATTTTTTTATTGAAATTTTTTATCTATCAAATTTGGTCCTCATTTTTTTTATTGTTACTTGTTTTATTTGAAATAATTTATGAAATGTTAATTATTATTATTTTAATTTATTCACCTTTTATTTTTTTTTAAAAAAAAATTCTAGATTTGATCTCTATTATTTTGATTATTATTTATTTTATTTGAGATAATTTATAAAATTATATTTTTTTTTCAATTTCATTCTTATTCAACCTTTTAATTTGTAAGATTTGTTCCTCATTATTTTAATAAATTTGAAAAAAAATTAATTTATTAATAAACTATTTTCCAGATCATTTTCCATAACATAAACAAACACTGAAAAGTGTTTTTCAGTTCATTTTTCATAACACTGCTAAATATCAGAATTTATTTTCTAGGAATTCACTTTTCAGGAATTTATTTTTTCCAGAATTCACTTTTCAAAAAAAAAATATTTTCCAGCAAACAAACGGACACTAGTGATAATAATCTTTTCTCTTTTGTTTTCTCAACATTTTGTGAAGAAAAAACTATACAGATGGCGGCGTTGGGTGTTTAATAAAAACTATTTAATTAGCTTTAATTTTTTTTGAACGGTTTTAATCCAACTATTTCATTCAAATCTTCTTACATCTGAGCTCTCTTTCCTCGAAAAAACAAGAGGAAGAAGAAGCACAGGCAAAATGACAAACCAAAATTCATTCCTCCATGGATATTTAAATGGATTCTTAAATCATTCTCAGCTGTACCCTTTTCCTCCTTATCCGTGTCAAAAATTGCAGATTTATGCTATCAAAATGACAACGTTTTGAAAGAAACCCGATAGTTTTTTTTTTTTTTATATATATATATATATAGATATATATTAGAGATGGGTTACAAAGTTGAAAGAGATTGAGTAATGAAAATAATTCATATTTTAGAGATAAAATTAAAAAAAAATATATATATAATTTACAGCATATGGGTTGTAATTTAGATCTTCGCATGTGTAGGTGGTGGTTCAGGGCTTACCCTGGGCTTTTCACTGCTGGACTTTAATATTTTAATACTTGTTTAAAAAATATGGTATAAATTATGATTTAAAGTTATTTTTTTTTAAATAATTTTAATATTACAACATCAAAACGACTTAAAAATATATAAAAAAAATATTTTTTTTTAAAAAAAACAGAGTTAAGATGTAATGCCAAACACCCTGTTAAACTTCAGGTAATTTGGAGGTTATGGAAGCCAATTTTCTTGATTAATTCAAATGCTAGCATCCAATTCAAGTCTTATTCTTAATCGAGAGTGGGGTGCAAATACGGGTGGCGGTTGGAAGTGAAAATGCAAGAGGAGGAATGGATAAGAGGGGCCATTGCTTTTGGGTTTTCAAATATCCCATATCGAAAACAAAGGCATTGACCTGTCAGCAAATGCTCTATATATTGACAATTAAACCATCTTCGAAACCCACGCGGCCGCGCGGTGAGCACAGAGCGAACTATTCTTTCGCCTTTTACTAAAGAATACCGTGTGCTCGCCGCAAATAGTGGCATACGCCAATTTTTTAAGGAGTCTGCTCTGACGAGTAGCTCCAGCAATTATAGTCAAAATGATGTGTGCAGCTGTGTTGGCTTGACAACTTTGGTCTTTTAATCGGCATGTTTATTTGATGGGTTTTCCGGATTTCTAAGCTGAGTTTCGCCGTGATATGGTGGTTATGTGACTTGTTACTTATCCCGAAACACTGCTAGCACAGTCAAGCTGTCGTCAACGAGCAGAGAAGGTTGTGCAGTAGCAGTGATTTAGGAAGGAAGCTGGAAAGTGAGGAGCTCCTTGCACATTCTTAAGCTAGCCGGGTCACCCATATTAAAAGAGTGCTCGTTAATTATTGTGTAAAATTTTAAAAGTGCCAATCAGTAGACTGCTTTATGCACAATCAGGAATCTTTCCCGCACCTCTGCTACCCGACCCAATTAACTACCAATCCCGTTGCTTCAGGCACAGCAGTTCGGACCTGGAGAGTGGGCACTAATAAGCTCTTACAAACTCACGAGTTACTCAGAAGTGCGAGGTTAACAACATAAAAATCAGGTTTTGAAAATATATGTTTGGCTGCTGAATTTAAACTATACATGAAGCTAGCATTTGTTTGAGATATTTTCATTTTATTATTGTCTTATAACATGATAGATGTTAAGAACTCCGAATCAACGCCAACAAAACAAACAGTAAAGCAATCAGGTGCCTGAGTTCCACGGACACCTTCCCATTGCAATTCCGAGACTGGAAAGCAGGCACTCATTCTTGTGAAACAGATAGCATCTAGCGAACGAGATTTTTTTTCAATTTTTGATAAAACGACATGTTAATCAACTTGTCTACCAAGCGGGAAGCGTTCGTTTTGATTTGCACTACACTAATTGCTGCCAAGTTCAGTGTTGAATAGAAACCTTTCACTTTCTTGTTTTTGAATGAACGCGGTGAGGCTGGTTTCACAGAGCAGCGACATCCTCCTACTCTAGGAGTGGTGCAGGCCACAGCCTCAACTCTTTGCAAACGTAATTTCTAACCGCTCACAAGTATATATTAACTAGGGCTATAGGAATGGTGTTTTTATTTTCTTCATCCCAATAAGATTCATTCTTAGATAATAATCCACAAGAGAAAAGAGTTATGTGGGAGTCGTAAAAACATTTCTACAATTAAATTTCAGTCTCCCGAGTACTTCTTGTTATGCATCTTTAAAACTATGCTAACTTTTATTTTCACACACAAGGCCCGACCTGGCCTTTAACCATTAAACAAAACCCAGCAGGTAAAGCCGAAGTTGTTAGAAATTATGCTCGTAGAAGCTCTAGAACACAACACCCTTCCCTATTCATTTCTTAGACCTCTATCAGTCTTCATGGTCGTATGAGATCATTTCAGTGCTTCATTTCTGTTTCCAAAGGCTTGAGTTCCATCCCCTCCAAGTTTGCAAAGAAACAAGAACGAACATATTTACTTTATGAACTAATCCTCCATGTCTTCCCTCTCCCTAGGTACAGCTCCAAAATGTTTAACTAAAATGTCCACAACCAAAGGCACCAAGTCCTTGCAAGGAACACTTTTCTTATAGAGATCTCCCAAATGCGAGTCACTCCCAACTCTTCCTCCAACAAACACATCTGCTCCTTCACAAACTTTCCCATTTTCATCTCTTGTCATGCAGCCCATGAATCCAATATCGGCAACTTGTACCTGCCCGCAGGTATTAGGACAACCTGTCCAATGCATTCTCACTGGTCGAGTCACTGACACCAACCTCTGCACCTCCTCAGTTATCTTCAAGGCCCTAGCCTTTGTTTCAATTATTGCTTGCCCGCAAAACTGGTTGCCAGTGCATGCTACCAATCCTTTCATGAGAAGAGGTGGTTCAGGTGAGAACCTGTCTTTCAATAGAAGTTCTTTAAGCAAGGCTTCAATCTTTGAGTTCTCGATATTGGGAATTATGATGTTCTGCTCCACAGTAAGTCTGAGTTCGCCGGAGCCATAAATGTCAGCTAAACGAGCTAGCTCATCCATGTCTTCTCCCTGGACACGGCCAACAGGAATGTGAAGACCCACGTAGCTAAACCCCTCCTGCTTCTGTGGATGGACACCGAAATAATCCCTCCTTTCCCATTGCTTTTGAATCAAATCTTCAGAAGACTCTCTCTCTAGCCATTGATGTGGCAATCTTTTCTCTACTTCTGACCTGAATCCTTCAATGCCCTGCATTTAAACAGAAATCGCAATTTGAAAAGGGAAATACTAAGGAAAAAAAGATGAATAAATCTTGTGTCAAAAGATGAACGGTGACTCACAAGCTCATCAATCAACCACATCATTCTTGTTTTTTGCCTGTTCCCTCTGAAGCCAAGATCTCTGTAAGTCTCTAATACTGCTTTGCACACTGGGACGACATCATCAGCTGGCACCCAGGCATCAAGAGGAACTGCCTCAGCACATCGCTTGGGACTAAAGAAACCACCCACAAGCAAGTTGAATCCAAACCGCCCATCCTTCATAGCAGGCATATAAGCAAGGTCATTGATGTGAGGATGCTCGTAAAGATCATGAGAACCCACAACACATACATTCCATTTCCTCGGCCTAGAAAGACATAGAGAGGTGTTAAGGTCAATGAAAATAACTCCGCATTTATCACATACATTAATATAGAAGAAGTGAGGAAACTTACAAGTTAGTGAAAGCAGGATTGCCACGAAAATTGGAAGTGATAAATTGAGACAGCAAGTTGGTATAAGGCCTGGTATCAACAATCTCATCCGGATCAATTCCTGCAAGAGGATTCCCCACAGGGTTTCTAACGTTGTCCATGCCACTCTGCAGACATGTCAAACCAACTTCTGCGAGACCCTTTAGTATTTCTGGCACATCAGGCAACTCCACACCACGGATTTGCCAGTTTTGTCTAGTTGTCACATCTGCACAGCCATCTTTCCCATATTTCTTTATCACACTTGCCAAGTATCTTGTTTGTGCACTTGTTGTTACCCCGTTTGGTAACTTCAATCTCATCATGAATCTACCATCTGATCATTAAAAACAATTTACATCAACGAACTAATCTAGTAATCTTCAATGCATTTAGATACAAAATGGATCGTGGACAGTTAAATCAAATATACTCTTGAAGAATCTACTAAAACTTGACAAGTTAATGCTCACAGTGATGCTTCCTTCTGTGAAAGAGACCAAGCCACTTGAGTCTAACATCAATATCATCTTTACTGCTCTTCTCTTTGTCAATCTCTTCCATCGACAGCTTAGCAAGCTCCTCAATCCCATTTTCCATGTAAAGCTTCATTGGCTCTCTCTCTATCTTCACTTTCTCTGAAGGATTAATCCCCTGTCTAAACTTCTCTTTCAACACATAGTATCCATCTCTCTCCTCCACTCTTGGTTCCAACCTCCCTGTATCCACTGGCTGAGCCACCGTGGGGGGTCCAGCGAAGAGTCTTGTTCTTGGTCTTGCAGAGGAGCTTGGAGCTGTGTGTGACAAAGGTGGTGTAAGAAAACGAGCTGAAAGCGACGACATGATGATGGTAGATATTTACTAGTGAAGTGTGGATATTTGCTAGAGTTGTAGATGAAAGTAATGGTGGTGACAATGAGGAGAGAAGGCATTTTGTAAATGCTGTATGGGACCTTAGGAGGAGAGAAGGGTTTTTTTTCTTGTTTTCAAGGAGGGGGACTCTTGGGAGGTGTCAAGGGTCATCAAATTGGATTGTTTGGTAAAGGTGGTGGCTGGAAACGATGACAGTTGATTTTCCTTCCTTTTAATTTTCTAATACGAGGATCATGTTGAGATGCTTCCATGAGCATATTCTGGCAGCGGAGAATTTACAGGAGGGTAAAACAAACAACTCATGAGATATTTTGTCCTTTCGTTTTCACTGGCAGATGGAGTTTGGACATCAACTATCAATTGTTTAAGAGCATTGTCCAATGTCTCAACTCTTCAGTTACTACTACATTCTGTTTTAGTATTGACCTATTTTTATCTCCTTTTTTTCTCATTGAAAAAGTCATCGATTCCTATCCAAAATTAGTTCTATGACAAGTCTCGGTTTTATTTCAAGTATTTGTTTATCAGATCGATTGCACACTCTTACTGCTAGAAAATATCATTATAACTATTTATTATTCGAAAGAAAAAAAAAATATAGACTTAAATATTAGAATGATGAGCTGGCTGCCTTGTTTGACATTTTTCCTGAGGCAAAACACCAATGAAAGTGGAGACAAGAGAAAGTTGCCCTTTTTATTTGTTTTTGCCTCAATGTCTCCCCCACGCATCAGTAGCAGAACGAGAAGGGATTAGGAGCCTACCTTTCGAAAAGAGCCAAGAGACAAGCTCGAGTCGCCGCCACAAAATATCAGAGCAGAACATGTGGCCTCGCCTGACCTTTCGCTCCCTGGTTTTGACGGAGCTATTTAACTATAAAGTATAAACTAAAAGAGAGGGGTTTCACGACAACCATCTTTACAAAACACTTGAATGTCTTTTTTTAAAAAAAAACAAACAAACATGTTTTTTTACGTTTTAATATTTATATATTTTTATCCTATTATTGTAAATATAGTAAGTTCACCTCGTTTATTTAAGTATTTTTTAATTATTTTTTTTAATATAATATTTTAATATTAAATTGATTGATACTTAAACTTCAACTTTTTAATATACTATTATGATCTCATAACTCGAATACATTGTTTAAGGCTAACCTAAATAAACTCGAGTTATTTTTTTTTGTTTTATTTTAGTTTTTCTCTCTAATTTTATTATTCAAAACCATGTAGATTAAATATTGAGTTTCATAATTTATTTTAATTTGGTTTCAAAGAATATATCATGGTCTCATTATTAAGATGACCAATTTTGATATTTTAACCACAATTAAATAATTTTTTTTCTTTTTAAGAGGTTGTTTCAGTCTCATGACTAGCACCATACATGAATGATTAAATATTGAGCTTTATAATTTGTTTTGATTTTATATCCATGGAGTTATTTCAATATCATGATTAAAATCACATATATGATAGATTAATCCGGTTAAATAATGTAATTTTTAAATTTTTTTATTTGTGAGTTATATTGGTCTGATGACTCGAGTGATGAGTTTGACAGATTTTTTTTTTATTTTTAATTGAGTTTTTCTTAATTGATTTATTTTCCATGAGGGTATTTCAGTTTTTGAGCCGAGTCAAGAGTTTGATTTTGAATCAAATTGTTTTTTTTTTTTTTTTAATTTTATTATTCAATATTAGTTTTATTGAGAATTATACTTCATAATTTATTTTGATTTTTTTACACAGCATATCATAGTGTCATAATTTAAATCACGAATCTAAAATGTTAACCCTAATTAATTTAATTAAATTCAATATATTATTTTTAATATTAAAAAAATATTATCTCAATTTTTTTAATTAAATTAATCTCTTACAAGTTGTATGAATTAATTTTGGACTTGCATGTTCAACCAGGTTACATAGAAAAAAAACATCAATTTTTTTTTCTACATTCAAGATTTCTTTTACTAAAAGTGTAAATCTGAACCAACCAAAATTGTTTTTCTTTTTGTTGTTCTTGTTCAGATTTACACTTTTAAAACATGGGAAATATTCAATGGTTTATGTATTCAAGCGATCTGCAATGTGAGAGAAGAAGTGTCTACGGAAAATAAAACAAGAACAACAAAAAGATAAATTTGGTTCCAGCTACACGTAGCGGGGACTCCAGTGGAGGAGCAGAATCCCACATCGACTAAACCTTAGGAAAAACAATTCTTTATAAACGATACGCCAAACAACTTGTTTCGCCGAGCTCCGTAACGTGGGCTTGTGATCCAAGTGGAGGCATTAGGGTGATGGGACGTTGATCCTGTCCAGAAGACCGAGTCTTGAGTGACTAATCTCTGACCTGCCCGTTCCAAGCCAAGAGCTGAACTTTGCGACCCAGGCGAAGGCTTGAGTCACTAAGTTCCTAAAGTGGGGGGCAATGCGTGAGGCTGGTTTCACAGAGCAGCGATAACCTCCCGCTCTTGGCAGTGGAAGGATAACAGGTCGGTGTCACTTGGATTCGTATGGTCTGATGGATTGATCTAGCTGGACCATCGCCTTTTTGTTGAGAGTAATTTGCTGTAAGAAAAAGGCAGCATGGTTAAAAGCATTAATTTAGGTTTGGCAATATGTTGTTTTATTATTACGCATATTTCAAAGAATAATTAATAAACTATATTATTTTCTTTTCTGTGGGGATTATAAGTTTTGTTTACATGATTTGGACTCTTTTAAGTTAGCAATAAATATATTTTCCATATCTTATAAGTTAGAACTTGAAGGTTACCCTACCCCCGCTCGATCTTGAGCCTTTGAGGAGAAATTGGATCTCTTGATCCTGAGCCCATTAGAAGGCTACTAGGGTGTTTGGATTTATAACCTGACAGAGTGGTTCTATTCAATGAAAAATATATTATGTCAAACGAATCTAACTTGATGGTCACCACCATTTGAGCACACCGGCGACAAAAAGACATTTACTACACAAAGACAAGTGGCTTCTACCAGGTCGGGACATTCAAGCCCATACAAGGGGCCTTATAGGCCGAGAGAGGATTCGAGCCTAATAGAAGCTTGTTGGGGTCTCTTGAGGGTTTGTGTTCAACGGACCATTTGCGCCGTCTTGAAGGTTGTGCCTCAGTCTTGGGATTGGATCCATGGATGGGTTGTTTCTTCAGAGACATGGAATCCACTAAGTCCAGGGTTGCTAATTTGATGAGCCTTGCCTTGTCTCATGTACCGAAACAGACATAATATGGGCAAGGAAAGCCCATGGCCCATCCATAGAGCCCATCCTTGTTGCGTGATTTAGAGGCTTTATTGTAATTCCCCTTAATCTTGTATAGTATAACTACTCTCATGCTTTTGGAATAAAAAAATATATTATGATTTAGAGGTATATTTTTTCGATAACTTAAATAATAATAATAGTAAAAAAAGAAGAAGTTTGCGCCGGTGAGCCACCCGGCTTCTTCAAGCAATCTGTGTGGTCACTCACGGAGTTGAAAAGGCAATTTTCGCGGTGTTTTTCAATTCACAGTGCTGGGGCCTGTCTTCTCATATTTGGCTTAATTTCAAGTGGTTTGGCGGCTGTCAACTTTCTCCTGTTTTTTTTTTTATTATTATTATTTTCATGCCTGTACTTGCAACAGTTTTTAATTTACTCTCAATTTTTTTAATTAATTTTTAAGACTTGAATTAAATTGTAGGATTGATTTTATTTTTAATTTCATTTTCCATCATTTTTTATTTTAAATCTAGTTTCATTTTTTTAATTTTATTTTGGATAGTTTTTAAAATTGTTTTACTATTAAAATTCCATCTTCATTAGCCATATTTCTATATTCAAGTTTATCTTTATTGTTATTATTTTTTTTTTATGGTGATAAGTTTTTAAGATTATTTTTGTTTCAATACTCGACATTGAATTGTGTTTAATGAGAAATTAACCTGAATTTATTATTTTTTATTAAAATTTTTAATTTTATTATGCATTTGATTTGATTTAATTGGATATTGTTTTCCACAATGCATTTACCGGGTTTCATATTTTGAATTAAATTAATACCTTTCATTGCAGAGTGACAGGATTTTTATATGCACGTATATAAACACGACCCTGAGAACGATGGTTTGCGGGGGTAGAATGAGATGATATTGTCAATTCAAAGGAGAATCTGAAAAGGTATTAAGGGGATGTTCTTGACACCAGCAATCTAAAATCTGTCGAGAAATTCTTACAACAGTGCATTGCAAAGAACACTATCGAAAACAGCGTTTAGATTTATGGGAGTCGAGATTGCTATGCCTCGCCAAAGATACCTTTGACAAGGTCAAGTTAAGGGCATGTAAAAACCAGAAGAGTATCTCAAATGATTCACCATGCATCGCCAAGGTCAGTGAAGGATCCACATTTAGCTGTGTCACAAGGTTTGGGTTTACCCCAAACAACCCAACTTCCCTTAAAGCTATTTCATTGCTCATGTAGAACAGCAGATACATGGAGGCCAACGGAGAAGGATGGAAGCGTCCCTCCAAACAAATCTACTGTGACTTCCTTGCACACATTGTAACACAAGAAGCTCAAAATTAGCAATCGTAGCCGTGAGAATTCAGATATCGTCCTAGACAAATATCACCTCAAACTTTGGACATGGGTTGACTTCCAGGTGATTCTTCAAATCATCACTACTGTTGAGTCTGTAAGTGTACAGAGCTTGCCTCTGTGTCATGCCTACAGGGTATACTCTGTAAACTTTAAAATCGTTTCCTCCCCTTATGCTCTCAGGTCTTTCCTGCTTCCAGATGGGCACATGCTTCAGAGACTTAAACTTCTTGAGCACTTCAGCCTCTAGAGCATTTACAGTGAGATTGCCAGACCTACATGACATGGTTTTGTTAATGTTTGTATAAAAGCAGACTATCTATTTAACAGAAAAAGAAGGAAAACTTGAATATTTGGCCCCTGCATCCAGATTAAATCATTGACCATGTTTCCCACAAATATGCTAAAACCAAGCAAGAGGCCAAAAAGAAGGGGGGAAGGGGGGAAGCACAAAATAAATCGATCATGAATCACACTATCACTTCTCGCTGTGTTTCAATTCCCAAATTCATGCAACAAGACAGATGCAATGGTTACTCAACTAGTGATTTTCATTTGGAAGCCTTTGTTTAACTTGCACACAAAAGTTCATGGACACACTGATGCACAATAAAGACAACAATGCTCATCAGATTGATGACCTTACCTCAAGAAAATGGACTCCATCTCAAATCTTCCCCTCTCTCTTACATATAAATGATACACAGTCTCTGAGTCTCTGGTGCACCTGCAGGGGCGCCTCTTAAACCCTGGACTATTTTCCTCTTTCTCCCGAATCATAGTAGCAAGGTGAATGCAAAGACGACATGATGAGTGTACTGCTGCCATATCTATCAGGGCCTTGAAAGAATCAGATGGGCCCTCGTATTTCCACCTAATTGATGGACAGCTCTCAATGAGGAACTATGGGGAAATAACAAGAAATATATCGGGAAAACATTCCAGTCGCCCAATATCAACTCAAAAATAACAAATCATTATTCTACTGGATAAGATTAAGCTGTACCTTAATGATTGATTGTAGGCGTCAGGATTTTCTCCAAGGTATTTCATAGTCTTCGCAATTGAATCAACATCTTCTATCTCCTTAATATGTAAAATCGAGTTACGTGCAGGAGCAAAATCTTGAATATTTGGAGCACCAACAACCACAGGTATGGTACCTAAAAGAGTTTGGTTTCAATATCCATTATCACTATACAAATCCCATTTAAAAAATTCTAAAACATTTGCAAACTCAAGCAAAGACACATTATAGTATTTGGCAACAACAGGTGTAACACATTTGTTGAGAGAGAGCAAGTTCCCATACCGGCAACAAGAGATTGGAAGAATTTTTCTGTGACATAATCCTCCTCATTGGAATTCTCAAAAGCCAGGCTAAATTTGTAACGCTTCAGAGTCTCTACTTTGTCAACTGCATAACATATATTACAACAATAATAAAACCTGCTCCATCATGGTTCAATGGGACAGTGATCAACAATAATATCCTCCTCACTGGAATGTGACAGTGATCTCAATAGTTCAATGGGAAACGCGAAACCTGTGGAAAATACCATATATTGAAAGGATTTTGGCATGCTTACCTCTTCCATCATGGTTCCGATGGCAGTTACCATAGGAATCTATGTTGATTTTCGACCTTTCAAGTTCATCAAGTGCTTGCAAGCGGAAGTTGCGAGCACCACAATTGGAAATGAAAGCAGCTGCGAGTGCTTTCTCAGTCTTTGGCTGCACTGGTGCCATGATATCATACTCAGCCCAGGAAAAATATCCAACTGGCACATCTGAGGAGAGACTTGTTGTCATTACAACATTGTATCCCCTTCTAATTCATAAGAAAACCAAAGCATCAGTTTAATCATCAGAAAATTAATTATAGATCTGAGTAATTGAATATTGAAAGAAATGCACTTGAGAAGAATGGCAGTTATTTTCAACCCTCAGCATAAAAATTTCAGATAATATGCTCTGTTGTAGAAAGAGTACTCACATATTATCAATGCATTTCTAGAATACTAACATGTACCACACCATGAATCTCAACATCACATGCCAGGGTAGGAACAATGTCCAATGATGTAGAAAAAGTAAATCTCTTGCCTAACCAACCATTTGAACATCACAAAAAACATTTCTGGAAATCTTTTATGTACCCTCTAGTCCTCCTATATTTCATCAAGAGAAGAAAGAAATCTACAAAAAGGAAAAGTAGACATGAGCTATTCAAATCCAAACAACAAGAAGAGGCCATAATTTAGGAGCTACAAACACGGCCACAATAATTTTTACTACTAGAGTTTCTCAAAGCACAAAGCAAAGTGTTTTGTCTCAAAATTCAATCAAGTCAATTTGGATAGTGCTTACCCACCGTCGTGCATGAGCAATATTATTCTCTGCATAGTAGGAAGCTGATTCCATTGACCTTAACACACTAGCCGCTCCACCTTGTTGAGGTGAGCCAAATCCGGCATCTGGATTCTTACTGGGGTTAAATCCAAACTGACACCCCACCCCACATGTGTTCCATTCCTGAATAAAATGCATAGATCCAAGTTACAAAACCACTGTACAACATAATGACAAAAAACAACAACTTAGTTTTCAAAACCCTTTGACAGTTGAGTTGTTTGAAAAGGGGAAAGAAACTGCACATCAAGTTTCTTCTGCTTGTTTTCCATCTCATATATAAACAATTAACTCAGCTAAACTAAATCAAAACCATGATTCAAAACAGCTAATTTAAGTAAACTACACGAATCATCGTCTTCTATTCCCTATGTCTTAAACAAACCACTTAAACATAAGAACTCTGTTGCTTGTGGGTGTTCCTCTAAAAAACAACCCTCCAAGGAATCATCGGGAAATGGTCCAAAGTCCTAAACATAATTAGTAAATTCTTAACTACATCACACTCAAAATTCATATAAAAATAACATCACAAAATTCACCAAGTAGCCAAAAAGAACAATAAAAAAGTAATAATCATATCCCATAAATCTTGAAAAAGGAAAGCTCAAATCCAACAAACCTTTTCCGCTCCAGTGACCATAATGGGATCTTTATCAAAATCTCTCGAATAAACCACAGCATCCTCCTTCTCTAACCACTTCTCACAGCTATCTGACTCCGGAGTTCTATCAGTTTTATCCATGCTCCCTGTTTCCAATCCTAGATCATCATTTTCCACCATATCAACAGATACAGCTGACTTGTAGAAAAAACTATCAGCCCAAGAATCAACTAAATCAGCATTTTTAGCCATATCAAGGCGACCCAGAAAGGCGATCTCTGCTATCACCACGAGAGCAACAAAAATTGGCAAAAAATTTGACCACTTCATTTTAAAGATTGAAACTTGAGTAGAGCTTGATTGTGACCCATCTGATACAGGCAACCCTTCTTGTGTTGTTGATGTAGCTCTTGATCCTCTTAGATTTGTCGAAACACCCATCGAGCAAAAATCCCTTTTTATAATTAATGTAGAACAAAGAATAGGGTAAGTTTCTTCTTTTGATGATTTTAGGAGGTGATGCTGTTATATGTGTGTCTCACCCCCCGAAAAAAAAAACAGAGAAACATCATTAAAGGAGGCTTTGGTTTTTTAAGGTTTTTGTTTCATGCGTTTCTTTGGCTTGAAAGGAGGATAAAATTTCCAGGTAGAAGACTTGGTGGGTTATTAGGGTATTTAGGTCCTCTTCTCCTTCTTCAAAGTCACCGGAGAAAATTGAGATCTTTAGATATTTTATTTATTGATGGTGTGTAGACCGGGGAGGGAGAGAGAGACCAAAGGGATAAATTTTGATAAGAAGGAAATTGCCTTGTGAATGAACAAATTACTAGAAGTTAAGGTGTACCACGCAAGCATAATATAGCGAAAAAACATATCGAGTACAGCGACCGAGTTATTGGTGTCAAGAACCAGTCAGAGGTTGGGAAGTAGGGTTGCTCGAGTCCACAAAAAATGATTTGGCAATCTAGAGCAACATAATAAATATTTCAAAAAATAACATAGATTTGTACATTCCATTTGTTCACGATAGCACAATATTTTTCCAAAAAAAATTAATTACATAATAAATTAAATGTTTTTTTTCCGTAGTAGTTCTATTGGCTATATATATATATATACCATTGCAAAATAGACCATGCAAGTTTTTTTTTACCATTGATATCTAGGTTAATCTATATGTATTATAATTAATTTTATAAATTTTAAAATTAATGATCATGTAAATTTTTAATAACTATTATATTAGTAATAACAGAGCTTAAAGCTAATATTATAAGAAAAGCAAATATTTTAATTTTAAATTTTGATCATTAAATCATCTACTAAATATTTAGAGCTTAGTTTTTAATAGACAATCAATGGACATATACTATATATTTTTTTGGAGTGAGTGCTGGTTTACTGTTATTATTTTTTTACCAGAAGACTCCAGATGGCTGAGATGATTGTAAAGGCCCATTTCAACTACTAATCCATTCTTAGGTTCGATGGGCATTCTCCATCGGTTAAGAGGACTAAACGATATGATTAGCAAAGCAATCTAATAAAGATTGATGTTACTATGTCAGGCTAGCCTTTTGATGTGAGGATTATATGGGTGAATTTGATAGATATGGAGAGCCCGTTTAGGTTTAACTGGAAAAGTATAAAGAACCCTAACATCATTTAAAATGAAACCCCACCAGAAAAAGGGTGCCGGCTATTTGCAGAAAGGGAATGAGGAACCTGAAAATGTTGATAGATGGATAGCCCTGGTTTGTCCAGTTCCGAAGAGAATGTACGTTCTCGGGTTTTTCTTTGCTGGTTCGGTTTTAACAAGCTCGCTTTTCCTTCTTGTAAAGTACATATTCGGTAAGAAGTCTGAGAGCATACGGAGAATGGAGATCCGAGGCAGTCTGGCCTTTTGAAGAAGGACTTGTGGCTTCAGCATTCATCGATCTCTTCTAGGCCTTTGCGACATTAATAATCTGAGCTTCGAGACTTGCAGATTTCCCATTACAGAAATTAAATCTGTGGGCATATTGTACACTGTGAGCTTTCACCTCAAACTTGCGAGTATCGTGCGTGATTGAGCAGAAACTCCAGATTGCTAGTGGACGAGCTCTCGAAAATCATTAGTTTAGCAAAATGTTCGAGGTAGATTCTTCCTGGTAATTTCATTTATTTTATAGTCAAGGTTGATAGTTGAATTGATATTTAAAGGCTAAGTTGACTTGTTGCTAATATTTGTAGGGGGAAAAAAAAATGGATGTTGAGACTCTTCTTAGGTATATATTAAAAAAAGTATAATAATATTTTAGAAATATATGTTATTAAATATGTATATAATAGAGAATAGAAATTGTGAATTTAGTATCTAAATTATTCACGAGGTCATTGTATTTTAACCTTGTCCATTTTAGGAGAGAGAGAAACTGTTTTTTGTTTTTTATTGTATAAATGATGAGATAAAACATTTTATTAATGAAATATAAATACATATTATTAATAAAATGAGATGTTATAACACGTGTTTGTAAAACCTATTAATATTTGAATCGAAATGTTATAGGTGTATCCCCTTTTGCTAGATATATATTTGCTTAGGGTTTGATTGGTTTTCACTTGGATTTTTTTGGTTCGATATATTTGTCAGATTTTATATTATTTTATATTTGGTTATTTATAAAAATAAGATATTTTAAGTCTAATATATTCATCGGATCTGTATTATCCTGGGTTTGACTAATTATTAAATTCTAAGTGTTTTGGATCTAGTACATTCATGAACTTATATTAGCTTGAATTTGATTGATTATCAATCTTAAATGTTTTATCTTGATCCAACATTTTTCTAAAAAATATACAAATAAAATCTTAGTTCTAGTTTGTTAGTAAACAATCTGATAACCAAGGAGATGAAAAACCTAAGTGCTAACTAGCACATTTGCAAATTAGATTAAGAGGAAACCTTGATCGACTCTCAAACCAATTTATCCATTCTTAATTAAATCCCAAACCTATAACTTATAACAATTAGGTCCCAAACATTCCAAGAATTCCTCTGTTACATACTTTTTTCAACCGATCATCTATTTTTAAGTCTGTAATGCATATTTAAAGTATTAAAATCATGTTGATTTCAAGAAGAAATGATGAGGAAGTCAACAAACATCAACATTTCTTGTCTAATATTTAAATGATTTTTTCTTGATCCAACATTTTTCTGAAAAATGTACAAATAAAAATCTTAGTTCTAGTCTGTTAGTAAACAATTTGATGACCGGGAGATAAAAACCTAAGTAATTGAATAAAATCTCAATTAAAACACATGTATATACATGAAAGAAAGGTTAACTTGAAGAAAAACTTAACGGAAATAATGTTAATATACTTTAATAGAAAGACTTGATTGATTTAAAAAAAAAAAAAACGTTTGGGGACTAGTTATGATAATTTTGTATGTTAGGGATTCAGTTTGGAATCCCTAAATAGTTTTGGGAGTAAATTACAGTTCCCCTTAAATGAGCTATGATTCTCAATTTCGAAATTTCTCACGTGCATTGGATCAAAACTATATGAAGGTTCCTATTAAGTTCATAACTAAAATTATGATTATGATACTGAATAGATTCACCAAAAATAACATAATTGTTTGTAAATTACTTGACCATCCACAACCATTTTACTTCTAGACAACAGTATAATCTTTGTAATTTTGCATGTGCTAACAAAAATAGGGGAATTCAAGGGGAGAAAATATAGAAACACTCTCATTGATTAAGCCAGGACTCCAAATTAACTAAAAACTAAAAGATGTGAGTGTTTTATGTATAATGTACTGTAGCATATGAGATGATTTGCTATGAATTTCAACAATACATCAACTATTTTATCTTTAATGACCCTAGTTGTGTTTATTTTTGGTTGGGAGTATTTTTTATTTTTCATTCTCTTTTGAAATTGTGTGTAGAACCAGACAACAACAAATTATCTCACATAAACTATGTCCCATGTTTCACTTTAAGACAACTTCTTTTTTCCTTCCCATGTGTTTGATGGGTGTAGGTTCACTTCACCACTTATAAAAATTCTTCCTGCCATAAATTTACAAACCCTTTCAAAAGTATAGATACAATTAGCCATGTCAAAGTTTTTTAGTAATATAATCATGATAATAATAGTAATATAGAAATGAATTTTCAATGACATTTTCTTTTTTTTATAGATAAAAATGAATTATTTATTTTTATTATTTAATTATTATAATTGATTTCACAATTTATATTTTATTTATTACAAAAGATAATAAATTTGATAATTCAAGTATCTGAATCTTCTTACTTTTCTAATGACAATAATAATTTCATATTGATAATTTTATTTAAACTTACTAAATAGATAAATTTATATCAATTTAAAATTTTTATATTTTATAGAAACCAACACTCCATATAAATTTTATATTAAATTATTATTTTACTCAAATTTATATTATAATAACAAAAATCTTATACAATTAATATTTTTTATTTATACAATTTATCAAATTTATATTATTTATTTTTGTTATTTAATTATTATAATTGATTTCACAATTTATATTTTTTTTATTACAAAAAATAATATATTTAATAATTCAAGTATCTGAATCTTATTACTTTTCTAATGACAATAATAATTTTATATTGATAATTTTATTTAACTTACTAAATAGATAAATTTATATCAATTTAAAATTTTTATATTTTATAGAAACCAACACTCCATATAAATTTTATATTAAATTATTATTTTACTCGAATTTATACTATAATAACAAAAATCTTATACCATTAATATTTTTTACATTAAAAAATAATTTTAGCCACGACAAATCACGGGTAAGAGATAGTGTGTGTATATATAAGCCATGTATAGCATCTTCTCCATCGTGTACATCTCTATTCAAGATTTTTCTGTAGAAAAAGGTCCAGGATTTATCTTTTAATACTGCATTCAGTGTACAAAACTGGGCAAATAAATAAATAAATAAACAAATAAAAGTGCAACATATAAAAAAAGCTTGGTAAACTCAACCTCAAACTGCCCATTCAAGCAAGCATATCGCACAGCAGATATGAATGTCGTCATCCCAACATAATTCTACTGGCAAAACTCTTCAGGCAGTATCATTCTCAGCAAGCAACCATCAATATCTTGTTATCTGCAGTTTTCTCAAAGATGATTCGTCAATTGGGCAAGACCTTGCATTCTCTCGTGTTTTCATGTATTAGAATCATAAGTAACCTTTTAAAACTTCAAATACATGTAAAGCTTAGCTCCCTCTTAAGAAATAATGCAGGCGTTTTTTGCAGACGAAGTTATCGGGGTTTTCTGACAGCAATTCTTGATGCACCTGTTCCTCTCTTTCAGAGGAATATTGACTGAGTGTTGAAACATCTCTTGTATCAGACCTTGTGAATGGCACAGCCTAATAGATTTGACAAAAATGAGACTCCATACTCACAAAATCTCAACACCCTTGCATTACACTTTTATCATATTTGTAAATCATGACTTAACATACAGATACAACATTAATCACATTACTTGATCATTGCTTGAAGCCTCAGCTTCAGATGTCTTCGACCTTTTCAGCATGTGGACACAACTCAACTTCTCTCCTTGGTCTTTTTCAACAAAGTTCTGATCTGAGACTTCTGAAGAACCAAACAATTAAGCAAACATAAAACTTCTCATTAAGTAGAAAAGTACTTTGTTCCACAATATAATCTATAAGTTTTAGCAACTTGTGAGAGTGACATTGTTTCCATGACTGTCAGTGAAATTGCTTTCAATAAAAATTATGGACGTGCACAGCATTTAAACCAAATACAAATTAAGCATTACATGTGGACAGACAATGCAAACGCATGGAAAATGTGAGAGAAACTATTGCATCTGCCAATATTTTTGCTTCCAAATCTGCATGATTCAAAATAAGGGGAATAAACTAACGAGCACTTGTTAGAAACTGGCATAAAGCATTAAAACAGGAGGAAAAAAAATAAAGGTGCAATCATATCTGATTTCTAGCCAAAAATTACTGTAAAATATGTGAAACCAGAAAAGGCAATTACATCTTTAGTTTGCGTGAGCAGAGATTGCAAGATGCCATGACCAATAAACACAGCAACATTTTCAGTTCATTTTCCTAGTCTGTACAAGAAAAAGTTGAGCATATGTTCCCACATGCAAGTCCTCTCACAACATGATGTAACAAACAAGGCAGTTAATCAAATTGTAGTGTGACTAGGAAATTTTTTACTGGTGTCAGAAACATCTGTGAACTAATTGATACCTATTGTGCTGCCAATATAATTCTGATCACATAAGCGGCAAACAGGGTGTTGTTCTGAACTCCTTGCCGATCCACCAAACACAGTTGCATTCTCTCTTTCATGAATCCCCCCGCTACAATATACACTGTGCCCTTGAAGATCATGGTGTGCAGCATTCCATTGGTTTCCTGCAGGCGTGAAATGACACATAGCCGGAGTAATGCCATTGACAAAATGAGAATCAGCTGTACTTTCCAACAATGGCTCATTCCTTTTCTTCTGCCAACTACCATCTCGCAGAACCATGAACTGAAACATAACCAAGAATCACATTGAACGGAAAAATAAAACTTTTGGAAACACTGGGGGAGTTGGAGACTTGAAATACCAAGATTAAAAATCCCCTAACCTGGCGTGACAATGAACATGACCTCCCTCCCATATCGCCCAACAAACCACGAAAACGAATGGGATTACGCAATTGATTCTTAACAAATGACGCTTCTAATGAGGCAAGATATAGCCTATGTTTCTCATCTGTCCACACTGCAGATGTACCCTGCTACAAAATAAAAGTGATTTTTTTCCTTCTTTTTTTACCAAAAAATAATCGGGTGATAAAACACGAGAATTTACCAGCTACTAAGGAATTAAAACACGAGCTATAATAGTAATAATAATTATTAATTAATTAATTCGCTAGCAGATTTTCCAAAATTTGACCTCAATGAAAGTTTATCTTTTGTTTCCTCTTTCTGGCGTAAGTTTTGACTTGTTTTCAATAAGGCAAAATTTAGAAATAAACACTCGAAAACAGCTAAAAGAAAAGCAAAATTTCACACATCTTGCAAGGAAAAAAAATCTGCAAATCAACAAAAGAAAAGCTTTTCAGATGGTCCTTAAACTCATTGCCTCGGAAACAAAAGGATTATGAGAGATTGAAATTACCGGTCTTGCATTCGCGTCGTCGAGGGTTGAACCAGAGGAGTACGAGATCGACCGAGTCAACTCACTGCTCTTCTTCTGATCCGGTAACGGAACATTCCCTTTGAGATTCTCCTCCTCCATTTGTCCGTTATCAGAGTATTTCTGTAACCCCCAGTTTTTTTTTTTTTTTTATCGGGAAGCAAAATATGAAAATCGTTTTCCTTTAATTTCGTTATATAAAGAGAGAGGCCGCGTTAATTTTTCTTGAAAATAAAACAAAATCAGAGAGGGGAAGGGGGGAGCGGGGCCAATAAAGGCTCCAGATGTAAACGCTTTTACACGTGTCAGCGTCAACAGAACGGGTCACGTCAGCACATGCTGCTAATATCTTCAGGTATAGTCAGCCAGATATTTTTGAGGAGTGTGTGCCTGTTTGGGGATATTTATTCCTTAGAATAAGAGATATTGGGCTTTGAGAATTTGTCTTCGAAAATCAGGATGCTTTCAAAAAATTGGTAAACTATAATTTG
Source organism: Salix dunnii (assembly GCA_015731905.1). Lineage (NCBI taxonomy): Eukaryota > Viridiplantae > Streptophyta > Magnoliopsida > Malpighiales > Salicaceae > Salix > Salix dunnii. The sequence continues at coordinate 7,124,139 of CM027667.1, read as the reverse complement.
AAAGAATAAAATCAGTGAGTTAAAGTCAGAAATAAAAACGACAACGTTTTTAATAAATATCAGTTGAAAATTGCGACATTATATACAAATGGATAAAAATCACTGACATAGATTATAGTAGGATAGAAAAAATATATAAATAAATTAGACTGTAAAAACAAATTGAAATTCTAACGAAAATACTTTTATCTTGACGAATAAAATTCAGCAACACGACACTCCACTTCCAGAGAAAATCGAGCAACCCCCGGCAAAAGTTTATTCGAGACAGGTGGGCTGCAAAATATCTGATATTTAAAATATTTTAAAAAAATAAAAATAAAAATATATTATGTGAAAAAAATTAATGTAAAGAAATATTTATTAATTAGTTGTTAGTCATTTTTTAAATATTTTAATTCAACTAACTATTTGTTTACTTTGCTCTTCAAATCACACTTATCTAAAGATTATTTGTACATCCAGTAAAAATATGATAGGATAAAACTCATTATTACTAAGAATAACGGGTCTTGTTATAAAAATAATAAACTATTTATCAAAGTTTTCTATTTTGTTTTGCTATTTTTAGATTACTTTCTCTTTTATTTTTCAAACATAACAACAACAAATACTAAAAAATAGATTTAGAGATCGAATTACAATTTAAAAAACTAAAGGGACTATACAAGCAAGGAAACAAAATGTAGGAGGACAGACTAGAAATTTTGCTATCAAAATTAAGACTGGCCATGAAAGTTTTTCTTGTTGTAAACTTTGACTGTTGAATATTTTATTTCTTCAATAAATTTTAATAAAGTCGGTCATGTTTACGAAAGTGAAATTGAAAAACAAGATGAGAAAATATATATAAAATAATCACTTTGAATCACTACAATATTTGACCTAATATATTTTGTAATTATAATTGTAATACACTAATTATCAATTTAGAATAGTAAAAATACTGAGAGTGTGGTTAAGATTAGATACTAGTTATTAATTTAGAATAATAAGAATATATTTTGAAAATAATTTTTGTTTAAAAATATATTAAAATAATATTTTTTTATTTTTCAAAAGTTATTTTTGATACCAGCACATGAAAATGATATAAAAATATCAAAAAATTTAATTTAAAATAAAAAAAATATTTTTTTTTAAATAATTTTAAAATTACGTAAATAAAAAACGAAATCATGCTCCCTAATTCTTCTTTTTTGTTTTTTTTTCATTTACTATGTGTTACTGTAGATTTTTTGTTTTTCAAAAAGAGATCAAAACGTAAGCCCTCCCGCCATCTAATTATTACCATATAAACGTAACAGCAAACACACAGGAATCGTGATTTAAGAGACACCATGAAGGCTAAAAAATCCCGCTCACCGCCGCCTCTGAAACCCTAAAACAAAAGGCCTCTCCAGCTTCTTCAATCGTCAGGACAGTCAATGTCAATTCCACCACAACCCCTCCCGCCACGGCGGAATTCCAGGCCTACTATGCTCAACAAGCAGCTATCGTGGTCACCAGAAACGACCCGGGAGGAAATATGGCTTAGAAGAAAAGGAAATTCTGCAACGCGACGCCGGTGCAGCAAGAGTGTGACAGACGATGATTTAGAGGAGTTAAAAGCATGTATTGAATTAGGATTCGGGTTCGGACCTGACTCATCTGATTTGGATCCGAAGTTGTCGTGTACCTTGCCTGCTTTAGGTTTTTACTGTGCTCTTAATAAACAGAATAGTAGTTGTTTATCTCGATCAGCTTCTACGTCGTCGCTTTTGTCTGTTTCAGGTAAAAAGGCTCCTCCTGTTCTATAATGTATTTATCGTGTCCTAGCCGTTGGATTTTTATTTTTATTTTTTATCTGATCACGGATTGTGTTTTTCGGCAGGTGATGATCCGGAGACGGTGAAGAGGAGGTTGAAGCAGTGGGCCCAGTTTGTCGCATGCTCGGTCAAGCAATATTCAGGCGAACCAAATTGATGTCTCTTACCTGCAGGTCGTTGGCAGATTAGCCGGGTTTTTTTTTTTTTTTTACCAAATTGATGTAAGCTATGCCACCTCAAATTAATTTTTTTCTACAGTATTTTCCTGTTAAATTTCTCTGCTTGGATCTTAACCTGCTGCGATTGGATGAATAATGCAGAACATACAACGTGGTTGGAAGAGATCACGAGTTTTTATTTTTCGTTTGGTGGATTTGAAGGGACTAAAAAACTTTTTAATAACCCTATCTTCACTTCATAAGTTTTATGGTATTTAAGAAGTAATTAGTGATATTGTATTAATTATTGTATATATTTATTTTTAAAAATAAAATACATACATACATATATATATATATATATATATATATATATATATATATATATAAGCTACTAGTTATTAATAAAATAAAATACTAGTTATTTTTTAAATATTGATCCAAAGAATAATTAATAATACGCTACTAGTTATTTTACGAACATCATAGAAAATTTTCTCACTGAAAAAAAACCCAACAAAACAGAGCTGTTATAAATATGTGATTTTTAATAAAAAACGATTTTTTTAATGAAATATTAAAATTGGGAAAGGCTGTTAGGGTGTGCCAAATGGCCAATACACCCCGCCTCGTTAGTTCCCATGACCATGATTTGAATTTGCAACAAGAGGCTGGCCATTAGCTGGGCTGGAGTTATGGGCAGCCTAAGCCTTTCTATTGGACCAGTCCAAATTCTGGCCTGGTACTTGAAAATTAAATCCAACGTATCTCTTTGAATTTAAAAGAGATTGTTTCATTCAAGAAGACTGAGATGAGAATTATTGAGGCCATGAAATAAGATTTTTTTGCACTGATTTATGATCTGGACTGGATAACTTTAAGTAATTGATAGAATTCTATTAGGAATTGTTTATTATGTATTAAAAAAAATATTATTTTTTAAAAAAATATTTTTGACATCATCACATCAAAATAATCTATAAATCTAAAAAAAATTTGAAAATTAAAAAAAAAAATATTTTTTTTAAATACTTTTAAAATGAGCATGCACCTAGTCTTGAATTTGTAGAGTTAATGAATGTGCTTAATTACTTGTTTTGTTTTGGAGTGTGATTGTAATTGGTTTTGAAAATATTTTTTGTTTAGAAATATATTAAAATAATATTTTTTTTATTTTTTAAATTATTTTTAACATCAATACGTGAAAATGATCTAAATATATTAAAAAAATATTTTAAAATAAAAAATAAATATTTTTAAAAAACACAGTGAAATGCACACTAAATATATTTTTATAACTTTATCGAATCACTTTGTACTAAACTAATCTTTATTTCCATGCAAGATACATCTGGTTAAATCAAACATGAACACGCCAGAAATTTCAATAATAATCTCTTCGTCTTGTTTTCCCCTTCTTTCTCGTTATGCAGTATTTTATTAGAGAAATACTTGACCGAGGGAGGAGCCGATGGGATCCCAACCCTGACCATGCCTGTGTTTGCATGCCCAGCAGAGGATAATTCCAAGGATCCAAAGCCCGTGTCCAGTTCATCAATCAAGGCTGTAACAGTTTAAACTCCTGCAAGATACACATACTGGTGTTTGCTCGTAGCTTTTTTCAAACATCACACGTCAATTTAAAGACACAGCACGTCGCTATTCACAATATAAATCCACCCAGCACCGGAGTGTATCTTGCTTTTCGGATTTGCATTTGAAGCAAGGAAAGTAGAGGGAAGGAAGCCAGGAACTGAAGAAGACGCAAATGATCTCCAAAAAAGGAAAAGATAAAAACCACCACCGACCCACTCCTTTTTCCCATGTTATAATGTAGGTGATGGTGAGAGCCCATGATTGACCGCGTGATACCTCTTATAGACTGCACAGGCCTGCTGTAAACGGGGATAACAGAATCCGTCAGGAATTCTAGCAAGAACAGAGAAACTAAAATCTTCTGAATACACGCTCCTGATGCTGTCATGCTTCGTGCCATTGCTAAAATGGGCACGAAAACGTGGAAGCAGGCTCTGTAGAGACGGGCACCTGACGGCACCATGGTTTGAATGGTTCCAAAATAGGCGAAGGCCCGCCATTACTCTTTGTCTTCATACCCTTTTTTGCTTTTCATGCCTTTAATGTCAATGAAAAGAATGGAGGAATCGTGACTGTCCACGTGGTGCATGCAACCCCAATATCAGTGCCAGCATGTTAAGAGATTGCTTATCTCAACTGGGTTCTTCTTTTGGTGACAATAGATTATACAATATGTGGATACCATGGAATCTTCCTGTACCAGTTTTGATCTGGTCGCGACAAGTGAAGTTGGGGAAGTCAGGGTCCATGCTAGTGCCAGTTTATAAGGTTCACATTGCAGTATCAAATTCTACAGCCACCCCATGGTTTTGCTTCAACCAGTTTGTTTAAGTTCATGTTAGAAATTTGGAATAGGATATTCAGTTGACCACATTTTTTGCGCTATGAAACACATTGAATTCTCATGGCTAAAGAGACTTACTTTTTATTTATTTATCTGTATGAAATGTCTCGAGATAAATATAATCATTAAAAAATAAGATTTGGAATCTGACAAACTTATTTTTAACATTCTTAAAAAAAACTTATTTTTTTGTTTTATGTTATTTTATATATTTTTCGGAACATATAATTTTATGATTTTATTGTTTGTGCAATAATAATGATAATTTTAATGATTTTTATATTGTTAAAATGTTTAGATTTTTTATTTTTATTTTTTTGGGTAATTTAATGATTTTAATTGTTTCATCAGTATTGTTGAAAATAATTTTAACTGTTATAGTAATGAAAATGACAGCAACGCAGGGATGAATTCTCAATTTATGTTTTTGTCTTTTTGTGAATAGAAAATTAACTATTTATATTTTTTATTTTATTATTGCAGGTCTTTTCATAATTTATATTTTTTTAAATATGATTTAAATTGAATTGTAAAATAAACTAATCTTGATACAATGAATTCAGTAATTCAAATATCCAAATCTTCTTGTTTTTTTTTAAAATGATGATGATAATTTTATATTGGTTATTTCGTTGAAACTTACTAAACAAATAAATCTATATCAATTTAAAATTAATATATTTTATAGAAAACTTGCATTTCACAGGAATTCTGCACAAATTTATTATTTTGACTAAATTTATATTATAACAAAAAAATACAAAATTATTATTTTTTTCTCATTGAAAAAAATATGAAGTTGCTCGCTACGAGGAGCGGGGGCAATGGCTAATGCGCGCGCGCGCGCGTGTAAATGACTTGTTCGAAACCACTTTTTTATTTTTTTGAGATAAGCAACAGCAACAACAAAATCTAGGGGAATGGATGTATTTTTACAACAAGCATGGTGGATCATTAATCCAATGTTGAGTTTTTATGAAAATAATTATGTATCTGTGAACAGTTAAATAAAATGAAATCTAATTAAAAATAATTTATTAAATATTTTTAGACAATTGAGTTTTTAATTTATCTAATAAGACATGAATTTTTAATGTGTAGAAATTAAAGAGTTATCCATATTTTAGTGACGAGTTAAAATAGGAATACCAAATGGTGAAAATATCAAAAGATACTCGATTACCCATATATAGGGTCATGATCCACAAATTATACGTGCTACTTCATTCTCATACTGATATCCCATTATCAGAAAAAAAAAAATTAAGGTTAAGTTAAAGAAAAATAAAGAATTTTTAAAGGAGAACATGTTAATTTGAAAAGTCATCTATACAACTTCAGAGAATAACTTTTTAATATAAATTTAGATATATTTATATTTTATTATTTATACATTCTTGATAATATGATATGGAAGTAATTTCGATGTGCTATGAAATTCTATATATAACAAGGCAATCTTGAAGGGATGGACTTTGTAATCTCAATTCTGTATGCACTACTTATCAAAGGATACATGTGATATTTCCAAGATTACATGATTGACTTGGCCAATTTGCAGAGTCAAACCTGATCAAAGGTACAATTATATATCTCACGCAAGAAGAGAGCAGCATCAAGAGATTTTACCCCCCCTGACATCAAATCAAAGCCATTCATATGATCCTTGTACAATGAACGGTTGACATCCATTGACCACCAACACCAACTCGCATGCAATCGCCTCTCTTCCGGACACTGACTAACCATTAAAACATACCTCATCACCATCCACTTATTTTCGGTCGGAAAGTAAAATAGACGGTGAAGAGCAGCACACCTTTCCTTCTCTCATTGCATACACGTCACATCGAAATTTCAACCCTCTCCCATTGGACCACGTTGCGAGATCTCAAATCAAGAAATAATAAATAAATAAATAAATAAAATCTTTTGCACCTCCTTAAATTGGTGACTCGTGTCCGGGATGCATTAGACACTTGTCGCCTCCAATAGCGAGTGAAGAAACCCAAAAGAAGCACGACACCCTCTCTAGTCGCTTCCTCATTTTTATTTTTTTTAATAAAAAATTAACGGTAACAAAATAACCTCTCTTATTTCTTTTATTGTCTCTTACATTGTTTCTCTCTTTCTAGCACACTGCTCTGTATTTTTTTTTTATCTTTATTATTTCTTAAAAATATTGTTTTCTTTGCTAGATTTTAATTTACTGCTTCCATCAGAGATGGATTCATTTTTGTTGGAGATGGTTGTCTGGGCTATCCCCCCCTATTTTTCGGGCGGTGAAAGTAGAAATATTGTGATAAAATGATTTCCCTGGAGTTTAATTAGCGGGTTTTTTTCTTTGTTTAGTTTTGAAATTGGCATTGTTTTTTATATATATATATATATATATATTATTATTTGTAAATTGAGTTAGTGTTGCCTAGTTTTATGGTTTTAAAGCTTGATCCTTTTTTGCTTTATTTATGGATATTTGAGTCTGGGTGTGATGTTATCAGTACATAAGCATGAAAAGTAACAAACTTGGAAGCTGTTATTGGTCTGCTATCTACTTTTTTAAAAGTTTTAATGAACTTTTTGTGGATCTGAAATTGAGGAGAGAGCATGAAAATTACTGAGATTTAGCTTAGTTTGATCTCTACTTATCAGATAATAACTGCACAGGAGTGTTTATTTAATTCTTAAATTCATATCATTGTACCTTGTGCCATCATAAATTCCTGGAAATGGGATCATCCCCCCTCCTCTCCCTGTCTGAAACTTTATAATTTCATTGATTCAACTCTTTGAAAATATGCTCTAGTGTACGCTTCTTTTTACGAAATATAGGTGCCTGTGTGAAAGTTTACTCCTGGTTTAACTGATTCGAAAATTGTTCAGTTCGTTTTGTTATGATTTTGGAAATGGTATTAAGAACACTTTAAATATCGATATCTTTTCTGTTTCAATCCACGGCTAAACTTGTTTTTGTGTTTTTGGATTTTTGGCGTTACCTGTGTTGTTGGTGCATGGTTTTATGTTCATGGTTGCTTGAACTTTGGGAAAATGTGAAAATTGTAACTTTTACTCGTATATGACTTGAGCTGGTGATTTTATTTTTTCTCATCTCAATTTAGATAGAGGGAGGGAAATCCCATTTTGATCTTCTTCAATCGGATAAAAGTTACGAAACCCGTTGATTGAGTCAGCCGTTGCCACTACTAGTAGATTTTAAAAAATGGACTCTCATTGGGACTTCAAGAACTTTGGAAATGCCTCACTGGGACAAGGAAGCGTTAGAAAGCCACCAGAGAATGCCCCCTTGGTCCGCCAGTCTTCAGTATACTCATTAACTTTCGATGAATTCCAAAACACCTGGGGTGGTGGACTTCAGAAGGATTTTGGATCAATGAATATGGACGAGCTGTTGAAAAACATATGGACTGCTGAAGAGACCCAAGCAATGACAAATACAGTTGGTGCGGGTGGAGAAGGAAGTACCCCAGGTGGGAATTTACAGAGGCAAGGGTCTTTAACTTTGCCTAGGACGCTAAGTCAAAAGACTGTTGATGAGGTTTGGAGAAACTTGATCAAAGAAACCAGTGGTGATACTAAAGATGGGAATGGTGGTGAAGGATCCGATTTACCACGAAGGCAACAGACTTTAGGAGAGATTACTCTGGAGGAGTTCTTGGTGAGGGCTGGGGTAGTGAGAGAGGATACTCAACAAGTTGAAAGGCCTACTAATAATGGTTTCTTTGGTGAACTATCGCCATTAAATAGCAACAACACTATTGGTCTTGGCTTTCAGCAGCCGAATGGAAACAATGGGCTTATGGGGACTCAGATAATGGAGAACAATTTAGTTTCTAACCAGCCTTCTAGTTTAGCTCTGAATGTTGGTGGAATCAGACCCTCGCAGCAACTACCGCAGCCTCTCTTTCCCAAACCAGCAGCAACTGTGGTGTTTGCATCACCTTTACATGTGGCAAACAATGCCCAGCTAGCTAGCCCCGGAGTAAGAGGATCAGTTGTTGGGATTGCAGATCGATCTGCGAACAATGGTCTAGCTCACAGTGGAGGAACAGGAATGGTTAGTTTAGCAGCTAGAGGTCTTACAGTTGCAACACGATCACCTGCGAACAGGATATCACCGGATGCATTTGCAAATAGCAATGCTGACACATCTTCACTATCGCCAGTTCCTTTTGTATTTAGTCGGGCAAGGAAACCCAGCGCAGCTCTGGCGAAGGTTGTTGAGAGAAGGCAGAGAAGAATGATTAAAAACAGAGAGTCAGCTGCAAGATCACGGGCTCGCAAGCAGGTAAGTATAGTGACTGAGCTATGATTATACATCTCTCTATTGAGGGAAAGAATCCCGAATAAATAGATGATAAGCTGTACTCAATGAGATTGAATGTTTATCATCTATTTATTCGGGATTCTTTCCCTCAATACTCTCAGCTGCTGAGTACTCCCTTGTGTGCTGCTTTTGTGCTTCTATATTTGCCCTGACTTTGGTATTTAAGAGCCAATCAAGGAGCTATTTGTGTTCCTGGCTGAATTTTAGACGCATCCATTGTTCTTTTTTTTGCTGCAGTATAGGCCTAGCTTGATGCCTGAATGGCATCCCTTGGTGCTTCCACGCATAGATTTAAGCCTTTTCCCCCTGACTGCTGACACCGTGGGCACATTATATCATCGAATTTTCATTAATTCTCAATTTTTTTCCTTTCCACTTTGAGATGCTGGTGAATAAGCAAACTCTGCTTGTGAGGCAGCAGTGTTTTAGAATGCCAGGTTGTATAGAGTCTTAAAGGCCATTTATATCAAGCCTGTTTGTCTTTGCAGCCATGCATGCTGTGCTTTTTTTTTAAAAAATGATTTTGCTTCAAATTATTATTTTTTACCGTTTTTTGAGATGTGCTCACATAAAAATGAATTTTGAAAAATAAAAAAAATATTTTGAGAACACTTTGAAAAGGAACCAAAACCACAATAACAAACACCACCATCATGTAAGTGCATGAGTATATGGTTGGCGGTAGAAGTCAACCTCTCTCTTCTCCTGATATCTAGCAACAAGTTTTGGTTCACTTAGTTAAATGTTCTACATTTCAGTTGCTTGAAATTGTCACTCTTTGGTAAAGTTTCTATTTCCTTGAGGTGATGCCTGATCAGTAAGTTTATAGCTGAGAAAACTGACTGATACTTCTTATTGCTTTCCACTTTTGGGTTCCTGCAGGCCTATACATTAGAGCTGGAAGATGAAGTTGCAAAGCTTAAAGAACTGAACACAGAATTACAGAAAAAACAGGTATGCTCTTTTCTGGAGAAAAAAAAACATTGTGATTTGTTGGGCGGCAAAATTGCCTGACCAAATCTTTGTTGCTGCAGGCTGAAATATTTGAAATGCAGAAAAATCAGGTATGGGCCTCTTTACTTGTACTGTTGTCCTTTACACTAAACAAATTCATTTAATCATATGTTATTATATCCTTGGTTATGTTCTTAGAACCATCGAAGCTTGTGTTTTTGGATGGGGGGGTCATTGTGTTATGGAATCGCCATCTTTGTTTATATCCTTAGTTTGTTAACTTTTCCCTCCTCGTATCTCAAGCATACATTTCCTGGGTTATCGGAGAAACAATATGTCTCGTAACTTCGTAGATAATTGCTTTCTTAAATTGATGGGGGGTATTTCAAAGTTCACTGGCCATGCTAATCCTTGCTGTTGCTGATTTGACATAGTGACCTTATCTTCTCCGTGTTTTGCAGTTCTTAGAGACAATGAAAGCGCAGTGGGGAGGTAAAAGGCAATGCTTGCGGAGGACACTGACTGGACCTTGGTAGAGCTGATAAATTGATTGTGGATAGTAGCAGCAGTGCTCGAGCATGCAAGATCTTAGCCATTTGTGTGGTGCAAGGATTGGAGTGTGCATATGTGATTTGGATCTCATACTGCGAGGATAGGGCAGGGTCGTTGTGTATGTGCAGGAGTAGAGGGTTAAGCTGTAAATTATGACAACTGGCACCAGAAATGTATTGTTTCCATGAAATTATTATATCCCTGTAACTTTCTTATCTACGTTGATCTCTGTTGGTTTTCATTCCTTCATAAATGGCTACCCGAGCCAGTTTTGTTCTTTAGAAATGTATTAAAATAAAATATATATTTTATTTTTTAAATTATTTTTAATATTAGCATATAAAAATAATATAAAATATTTTTTTTAATTTAGTGTAAAAAATAAAAATAAATTATTTTTTAAAAAACGTTTTAAAAATACAATTCTAATTAGAGACATACTCAGCTCAGCTCGCCTCATTCACCCCGATGCCATGCTTGTTCAGAAACTTGGTTAATTTCTAACCCTGAATCTTGGTGTATATTTGGAAAGAAATGCCAAATATAAAATTATCTGTCAAGCGATAAAAAGGCTAAAATGTACAAATCTCTTTTAAATTTAAATCCATATAAGAATTAATTATTATACTTTTAATTTTAATTTTACTTTCTTTTATTTTTTAAATGCTCTTTTAGTATCTAATGAAATAACTTAAATACTGTCTCAATCATCATCAATTTAATTGGTTATTTTTAGTTCTTTTTTATAGAATTAATTTGAATAAATAAATAAATTTCTTATTATTTTATTTCTCCATTCAAAAATCTTGATTGCATTTTTTTTTAAAATATAGCTTAATTACTCTATTTTTTGTCAAAGAAATAAACTTAATTAGTCTTAAATAAATTACTTTGTTTTGTTTTTTAAATTAAAACCAAACTTTTTAGATGTAGATTTAAAATTATAGTATTAAATCTTATTTTCAAGTTTTAAAATCAGGTTAATATAAAATATAAAAATACTTAATAAAGTTGAAGATTATTGAAATTAAGAGTATTTATATTATTCAGTGCGCAAAATATGAAGGGAAATTTAAAAATAATAATGGGACTTGATTTCAGATATTTAAATATAAAAAAGATTTAAGAGTTTAACAGATAATAATAATAATAATATCGAGTTTCATGTAACTTGATCGACTAGGTGAATACAAACACGACTCCATTAATAAATAACATATACATACACATACACAACGAAAATAAAATAATAAATTAAAGGATGACATAGCACAAGAAGCACCTGTTGATGCTAAAAAATATTTGAAAACAAAAACAAAAACAAAAAAAAAATTGAAAATTATTTAATGAAATATATGATTGTATTTAATAAAATTACAACTTAACTTACGCAAGAAAATAATAGAAAAAAATAATCACAGAATGCATAAAAAAATATAAAAACATGTTAGATAAAATCTTGTTTCATAGAAAATACGAGCGTAATCATTAACTACAAATAAGAATTCCAATAAGTAAATCTAGCGTTTAAAATTATATTTTAAAAATATTTTTGATTTTTTTTAAATATTTTTGAATTATTTCCATGCGTAGATATCAAAAATATTTTAAAAAAATTAAAAAAATATTATTTCAATGTATTTATAAACAAAAATTATTTTAAAACAATATTAATACTAGAAAAAAAATACTGAATAAAAAAACTAAATGCAAAGTTTCAAACGATTATTTTTTGGAAAAATAAAAAATATGTTTAATAATTCATTCTTAACAAAGATATTATAATTTAGTCCATACTTTTTTAAAATAAAAAAGTCAAGGTTCAGTTAGATCTGAACATCAGACCAAATGAGTCCAGTTGACACCGGCCTGTTATCCTTCCACTGCCAAGAGCGTGAGGTTATCGCTGCTCTGTGAAACCAGCCTCACGCATTGCCCCCAGCTTTAGGAGCTGTGTGACCCATACCTTCGTCTGGATCACAAGGCTCAACTCTTGGCTTGGAACGGGCAAGCCAGAAATTAGCCACACAAGACCCAGTCATCTGATCAGAATCAACGTCCCTTTACCCTAGTGCCTCCACTTGGATTACAGGCCCACGCTACTGGGCTTGGCGAATATCATTGTTATGCGTGTAAGTTATAAACATTAGATCAGGCTAAGAGTTAGACGATGTGGGATACCGCTCCTCCCATAGAGTCCCCAAAATAACCTTTATCTTTTTGCTGTTCTTATTTTATTTTCCGTAGATAGACCCTTTTTCTCTCACATTGAAGATCGCATCGCTTTGCAATTTGAATGGATGTGTATATGTATCAGAACACATTCAAATCTTGTTCAAATTTACACCCTTAGCAAGAGAAGTTGAGATGTTCGAATTTCTTTTCCAATGAATTCATTCATAACCAAGAAAGTGAAAGGTCCCGTTTAGGACTGAACTGGGCAGTAATTAGTGTAATGCAAATCAGAATGAACGCTTCCCTTTTGGTAAACAAGTTTATTTAGTATGGAATAAAATCCTGTTCTCTAGATGCGAAGGTGTCGGCGAAGCACAGGCACACGATTGGTTAGCTGTTGCGTTGATTGATTATGAGTTATGCAAATGCAAGAATCTTGTATAGTCTATTTAAGCGGCCAAAAACATGAATTCAAAACCAGATTTTTATGTTGTTTTCCTTGCACCTCGGAGTACCTCTTTAGTTTCTAAGAGCTTATCAGTGACATTTAATATTGTTGTTGTCAAGCCACCAGAGTAACAGTTCTTTAGTACAACCTGTTGGAGCAAGCTCCAACTGGTGGTACTTTCACTACTAATATGGTGGCTTAAATGCAGATCAAATGAAAACTTTCTGTATTGTTGGGTTAGGTCGCTAGATATTAAGGGTTGACAGAATTGGGCGGAAGCTTTTCAGACACAGCAGAAGCAGTAGCCAGTTCTAAAATTATTCCGTCAAGAACAGGCAAGCATGTGAGGAAATATATGGTCACGATTAATCTCGGCAACATCATAACCATTCATGAAAGTCTTGATTTAAGTTAGTAATCTTTATTATTCCCTGGCAACGAGAATAGGTCCACAATAATACAGGTACGAACTGAAAGCGCTGGTGTTGCTAATGCAACCTGAGCACGATGGGATGAATAAAAAGCAGCAGTGTTGCCCAGTTGTTACACAGCACGATTTCTATGTCCATTCATACTGTTTGGCACTGAATTATCATCTAAGGTTTGCAAACAAGTTTGTTCTTATGCAGACGTTAGCTTCAGCTCACAACATAATTTCTGTCAATCGCCATTGGACGAGTAGCTTTGGTTTCACAGAGGCAAAAATCAACCCTCCCTCGTTCTGCTATCCAATAAAGCAACTAGGACTCAGTATTTGGACGAATATGAGTCTGATAAATATCCATTGGCAAGCGCCTCAGAATTTTCTCTCTTAACCGGTTGATATGAGTTCAGGGAATAGACTGTTCTCCATGGATCGGAGATATTGCAAGTTGCCTTTCATCCAGAAAGACCTGATGACCTAGCTCCTGGGATAGTCAAAAACAAGGCCCTCAGCTACGCACCTCGTTCTTGCATGACCAAAAAGCTTGCTCACAATAGCCAAAGCAAAATCTGTTACGGTAGAAAGTCCCTTGCTTGTGATCAATTTACCGTCAATAACTACTTTGGCACCATTTGATACGTTGTTTAGTTTGCACACAACAGATGGGTGTGCAGTGGCTCTCTTATCCTATAGTTGGGAAGAAAAGCAGATGCTTCAGCGTACTACTGTTTAGAAAAGAGATTTCAATCAGTTCAAATTACCTTTAGTAAACCCTGTCTGTGAAGAACTGCAGGGGAAGAGCAGACTGCTCCATATATTCTGCCAGCTGTATCTTGCTCTTGGAGCAGCTTCTTTAGAACCTTAGATTTGTGAAGCCGCTCAGCCCCAGAATGTCCTCCCTGAAAGTACAAAGCAAATCAAAACTCTTCCAAGGATACAGAGCGAACACAAAAGTAGGTGTCAAAGAAAGCACAAGACACCAGACTCAACTTTCAGAAAGATCTATAATATTTAACAAAACCTAGATTTTGGATGTGCTACTTGTTGAGACACTTCATCCCAAAAAATGTGGGGAATGATAAAAAGTAGTGCAGTAATTTCAGTAGCCCAAGCTACTGACAATATCTCTACGAGATATTGCAAATTAACATGAAGATGAATTCATCAACATAAAGCAGAAGTTAAGACTACCGATGTACTCAAAGCCCTCTTGTGATATTTGACTAGTTTGAATGGACCAAAGGCATCTGTAGATATCAAAGTGGGAATTCCACAGATTATAAAACCCTCACAATTCTACAAGGAATGAATACAAGAAAAGCAATTTTTAATATTATAAAAAAATCAGAGTTGTCTTACTGGTAGAATGATTAGATCATATACTGATTCAGCAGCATCACCAATTAACTTGTCAGCGACAATTTTTATGCCTCGTGATGCCAAAATTTGCACTGATTTTTCAATTGAAGCAACCACAACATCCACCTTTGCCCGCCTTAAAATGTCTACAATAGCAACTATTTCAATCTCTTCAGAGCCATTTGCAATTGGAAGGAGAACCTGTGTAACATGTGGAAGATTAGTTTAATGATAAGTAGGAAGAAACTAAAATGCCATAGGGATGATAACGCAAACAAATGCTATAAATTGGGATTGCACAGGGATGCAGGAACTTCTTCATGAAGCAGATTTAACACAAATGATTAAGATACAGATGCATTGAAAAATATCAGTGTGTCCACCTAGCAACTGAAAAAATGCACAATTATTTCAAATATGAGGAGCTCTTCTTTCTAAAGTGTTCCACATCCCCACATCGACTGTCCTCCAGGTAAAGAAGATTACAAACAGGATGGTAGAAGAAACTTACACGAGGATTGTGATCAAAAGACCATTCAACTTCGTTGTATTCTTCTTTTCTCTGGGTGTCGCCATCAGCTTGCATCAGCTAATATAAGGTGCAAAGAGATGTTAGCTCAAGATGATTAACCGCAAAGCATCTTCCAAAGGGTAAACATGTAAGAGAAGACAAGTAAGTTGACTGATGAATCTTTTACAAAACAGATGAAAACAGCTCACCTGATCTATGCATGCCATAAACACGATCACTTATCATTTTTCTCTACTTTTTGTCATACATATTCTGTACATTTTTAAATAATCCTATAAAAATCATTACATGGGTAAAAATTAGTGACATTTTGAAGATAAGAACTTGACGAAGTTATCACAAACTCTTTGCATTCTGTGTTAGAAAACTTGAAGGATTGTTAATATAATTAATGCTCTAACTCATACTGCATCTTTCATACCATCAAGACTTTCTTTCCCCACTATAAAAATACTGCATTATAGGATAGAAAGAAATCCATCCGATCCTTACATAATCTGCCTGAACAAAAAAACCTTAAGATGTGCATGACAAGGTCTGAGTCCCAGTGAGTTGAATGAATGGACAGATGCCAAAAAAAAAACTTGAATAATTTGTATTGCTTTCTGCAGAATTTGTTGTGCTAAGATCCTAGTAGTTAACAGGATAATAGAAATTTCATGAGCCTGTTCTCAGCCATTTCATTTCAGAATTCTGCACAGAATCTTCAATGGTATGAAAACAGTTTGCTATTTATTCCTGTTAACTTCAGCAGATCATCTCCAGAAAAAAACAGCAGAGTTTAATTCATGATTATACACTACTGAAAATGGTGATTTTAACTTCTATTTGATTGGGAAGAAGAGGCTCTGAGTAAACAATGGCATGACTAAGCTGCACATGCTTTCAATGCATTAAGTATAATGACAGGAACTTGATTTCCAAGATGCTATGTTGACGCATGCATGAAAAGTAAAAATGAAACTGGCAAAGCAATTAAACTTACCAACAATTGTCCAACCTCCTTGGCAACAGACTCTCCAAACAGCTGGTCTACCAAGGATAGAGCAAACTCGAAAGAAGTTCCTGGACCACGGCTTGTTGTAAGCTCTCCTGAAACTTGAATTTTTGATGCAACAGCCCAGAAAGTAGGAAGCTTGTCCATAAATGCAGGGTGACCTGTCATCTTACATCACATGCTAAAGAACAATTAGTCAACCAAAATACTTTCATGTTATTCGACAAAATTCAAGCAAATTCAACACATGAAAACCACCTGCTTTCTCCTCAGAAGGCCCCATGGAAGAAGAGTGATTGCTGGAGCGGCACATATAGCTCCATATAATCTCTTACTCTCAGCTTGTTTGCTTGTAATTTGCCTGAGAACTTCACAATCTCTCAACCTTGCGGAGCCTGGCATTCCTCCCTTGAAACCATTCACAACACGTAAGCCTTTTGTACAGATTAACTAGCGAAATCAAACTTCAAAAGCTACAGCTGTTTTCCAAATAAGATTTACTGAACTAACAAGCAACCAAACTCCCTATCACAACCCCAGAGAAAACACAAGCTTCTTGATTTTCCAGATAAATCCTGTCATTGAGTATACTTTATTCCTATACTTAACATTCACCCTTCTATTTATACCTTTCTTACCTGCACTATCATAAATAAACTAAACCATACTTTTAATTAATTTCTCAATGAGTGTAGGTGACTAACCAACCATTTATTGAAAAAAATAAAATATGCTATGTCATAATATTTCCCCCGGCTGCATTGTCAATGAGAAATAAATATAACAATCATGAATTAATTTGCAAGCCACGAATGATTCGAAGTAAAAAACAGCTAACCGGCAAAGCAACAAGATCGAAAACTTCATTGGCACATTTGGAAATGGAGGTATCAGCAACAAGCCTAGTGCCACCTGCAGCTTCAACTTCAAGCTGTGCTTCTACTGAAGCAACAGTTACCTCTGCACCAGCCCTTCTCAGAACATCAACAATAATAACTGCTTCCATTTCTTCTGTACCAAAACCAATTGGCACCAGAACCTATCATTGCCCACCAAAAACAAACATTTCAAAACCCATAAAAAAATCAACACTATGGTCACTGCAAGTTCAAGTAGGCATAGCTATATCGACTTTCCGATTTCATGTCGAAAGGGGAGTTTAGAATTCTTGAATACAAACAACAATTGAAAAGGTACGTTTGATTATAACCATTTTAAGGTAAAAGGGTATAAGGTTTATCCAAAAAGGCACCTTTTTGAGAGGAAGAGAGACTGGAGTGCTTGTTTCTTGAACACTCGTTGATGTTGTAGGTGTTTTTGGAGATGGGATTTTGTTAGGTATTGAAGAAGAGCGTTTTTTTGTAGAGGGTGTTTTTGGCTGTGGAGAAAAGGTCATGGAAGCAAATGATAAAGATGAAAAGGTAGTTTTTGAGGCAGAACATGAAGTTAGTTTCTTGAAAGGAGGGAGCTTTGTAGGAGATGGTGAGAGAAGACAGAGCATTGACTCCATTGATAAATGTAAGTATCACTTCGGAGCCTGCGGTGCTAGACTGTCTGTAAAGATGTTTTAGCTTAGTTTGAATCTTATCCAGGGATAGACTGTTTTGCTTAGCAGCAGCTCTAACCAGTGACCAACGGCAGCGTTTCATCACGAGCACCAGTTTTAATTTTATCATTACGGGTTTTGGTTAAACATATATTAAAAAAATATTATTTTATTTTTTAAAAATTATTTTTGATATTAACATATAAAATAATTTAAATATATATAAAAAATTAAATAAAAAATAAAATATTAAAAAAACATTTAAAACACAGTACCAAGTCTTATAAGTTATAATCTATCTTTGTAAATTAGATCATTATTTTATTAAAATAATTTTATAAAAAATTCAAGAATTAAGTTAATTTGCATCAATCTCAATCTACTACTAATTTTAAATGAAATTAACTTAAAAATAAGATATTATAACTATGTACAAAATGCGATTTCACCCAATATATTTGAAACAACTAAAAATAAAAAAAATATAGCTACATTGTACTTTCAAGTTAGAATCTATCAAACTAAAAATAATAAGATCTTATTTATTTATGTGTGTATGATAATTTTTTAAAAATATTTTTTTTATTTTAATATATTTTAAAAAAATACTTTTAAAATTAATCATTATTACAATCACTCTCTAAATAATAATTTTCGCGAGTGTAATAAAATTATTGCCAAACAATTAATCCCAACAAACTAAAAAATTATATTTTTTTCTTCCAAACTAGCGAAAAGTTAGTAACACAGTATAGATCAAAAATATATATTAATCTACTATAGAATTGTCTAAACGAAAAGAAAAATACCCCAGAATCCAATAAAAACTTGAAAAATATAAGGGGATCCAATTGAAACTTGGGCAAAATAAGAGGAAACGGGGATGAATTCGAAAAGTGACTGTTGAAGTTCAAAATAAAAAATTCTTCAGCAAAACAAAACGTTGCAAAGAAAAAGATTTATTTACTTGGGTAAAGCATTGCCAGATCTGAAGATAAGCAGAAAATGGTAATGGATATGTATTCCACACAAGCACGAGACGCGTAGAGACAACAACCAAGATATTAGAAAGTCGGAGTGATAAGACAGAGACCAGAAGGCACTCAAAAATATGTTGAGGAATTTAGCGAGAAAAGCAGTGTCAACTACTTCAAATCCATGGAGATCATCAAAATCAATTCAGCTTCTCCACAAAAGAGACTTCTGCTTAGGAGTCCTTCCTGATGGAGTGGACAGAAACTCCGAGGCCTTTGCACAGAATTCTAAGGCTATGGAGGGTCTTATTTCACAACTCCAATCCCATATAAATAAGGTTCATGCCCACGTAGTTATATGTGGATTTATATGTGTTTGTTTGTGTTTACGTGTTGGGTTTTGAGATGGGATTGTTTTATTTTTCAAGGCTCTCGCTGGAGGAGGAGAAGAAGCTGTGAAAAGAAACAGAAAAAGGAACAAGCTTTTGCCTAGAGAAAGAATTGACAAGCTAATTGACCCTGGTTCTTCATTCCTTGAGCTCTCTCAGGTTTTCGGATTTATATTTGCTGATGTTTTTATTTCATTTATATGAAATTTGAAATTTTGTGGTCAATGCTCTTGACAGACTGCTCTTGACAGAAAATGGTTAATATAGGACTTCTGTAGTGGATCCTTAAAAAACTATGATAAAGATACAATCTTTAAGTTTCTGAAAAGGGAGTTTTTGAATTTTAGTTTATGATGTTGACTCTATTTAAAAATTTGTTTGATATAATAGTAACATAATTTCTGGTGTTGCTGCTTCTTATTGCATATTTTAATGTATTAAGCTTGCAGGCCATGAGTTGTATGGAGAAACATTACCGTCTGGTGGAATAATCACTGGAATAGGTCCGGTTCATGGGCGTCTTTGTATGTTTGTGGCGAATGATCCTACTGTTAAGGGAGGAACTTACTATCCTATTACAGTAAAAAAACATCTTAGGGCACAAGAGATTGCTGCTCAATGCAAATTGCCATGCATATATCTTGTTGACAGTGGAGGAGCTTTTCTTCCAAAGCAGGCTGAGGTCTTCCCTGACAAGGATAATTTTGGTAGAATTTTCTACAATCAAGCTGTAATGTCTGCTGAAGGAATTCCTCAAATTGCTCTGGTATTAGGTTCCTGCACTGCTGGTGGTGCCTATATTCCTGCAATGGCTGATGAAAGTGTGATGGTTAAAGGAAATGCTACCATATTTCTTGCTGGACCACCACTTGTGAAGGTCAGTTCCAAACTTCTCGCGTTCCAAATTTACTTCATCAATGAACTCTACATTGCCGTTGGATCTTCTGTGCTGTGCATTTATATAATGAATCCATGCATATATTTTGCTCAATACTAAAATTCGCTCTGAAGGAGAATTGTGATAGGCTGCTACAGGAGAGGAAGTCACTGCGGAGGATTTAGGGGGTGCTTCTGTGCACTGCAAGACATCAGGGGTTTCAGATTATTTTGCTCAAGGTATGTATCATCTGTTTATGCTACCTCCTATGCCATACTTCTGCAGTTTCTTGCCTGGATAAGCCTTTGTTTATGCTAACAGGATTTAGTTCATTTGTAGAATGATTTCTGATGATTTTTTAGTGGAATTTGAATAGAAAGTTTACTGTTGTTGAATTCATTTTTCTCCATCTTCTTGTCTCTGTTCCAGAAACTCAGTGAGTGAAATCTTTTGCCTATCTGATCATATATATGGAATTGTCTCTCCTTGTAGATGAATTGCATGGACTTGCGCTTGGTAGGAACATTGTAAAGAACTTGCACATGGCTGGGAAACAAGGGATGATGAATGGATTGCATAATTTAAACCCTGAGTATAAGGAACCTGTATATGATGTAAAGGAGCTTCGGTCTATTGCACCAATAGACCACAAGCAAGCCTTTGATATTCGATCAGTTATTGCCCGGATTGTTGATGGAAGTGAATTTGATGAATTCAAGAAACAGTACGGAACTGTGAGGACTTTTAATCACTTGTCTGGTTAACTTATTTATCTCCACTGTTTTATCTGTGAATAACATGGTTCAAAATTGCCCCTCTACAGACTCTCGTAACAGGGTTTGCTAGAATTTTTGGACAGCCATTCGGCATCCTTGGAAACAACGGGATACTCTTCAATGAATCTGCTCTAAAAGGGGCCCATTTCATTGAACTATGCACTCAACGTAACATCCCCTTGGTCTTTTTACAGAATATCACTGGATTCATGGTGTGTAAGTTGGGCCACTTTGATTAAAACTTTTTTTTTTTTTTTTTTTTGCTTTGAAATGTAACATGTAACCATGATATTGTCCACTTGTAGGTTGGGTCAAGGTCTGAGGCAAATGGCATCGCAAAATCTGGAGCGAAAATGGTAATGGCAGTTTCTTGTGCAAAGGTTGGTTTCTTTTGCTCATCCCAATCTTTTTTCTCTCCTTATCTTTACTCTCATATAACTGCAAAGACATGAAGTTCTCTTTTACAATCATCACATCTCATGATTCACAAAAAAATTGCAGAATTCATGGGAAAAAACTATCCACACCTGAACCGTTGCCTATAAATACTTGCGCAGGTCCCCAAGGTAACCATCATGGTTGGTGGAAGTTTTGGCGCAGGAAATTATGCAATGTGTGGTCGCGCTTATAGTCCCAATTTCTTGTTCCTTTGGCCAAATGCCAAAATATCTGTGATGGGTGGTGCTCAGGTAGCCCCTTCACCTAAATTCATCATCGTATGTAATCAAGGTGTCAATAAAATTCCGTGCCATTGCTTTGATATGAACTAAATACATAATAAAATACCATATCTGCGTTAAGTTATTTATTTTTATTTTTTGGAAAAATTTCAGTTGTGCTAGCAAATACTTATTCATATTGAAGCCAAACACTTGCATTGACATGGAACAAGATCTATTTAATAGGGCATACTAATTCAGTTGTTTCCACTTGTATCGTTCAGGCTGCTAGCGTGCTGTCCCAAATCGAATCAGCAAACAAGAAAAAGCAAGGAATTCAGGTGACCTTACTTTTCTTATAAAATATTACCGAGACCCTAACCAACTTATGGGCATGCTTATCTGGATTTGGATACGCTTTCTTGGATTGCAGTGGACAGAGGAGGAACAAGAGAACTTCAAGTCGAAGATCACAGAAGCATACGAGCGAGAAGGGAATTGTTATTACTCCACAGCAAGGCTCTGGGACGATGGAATCATCGATCCAGCTGACACGAGAAAAATCATAGGCTTTTGCATCTCTGCCTCCTTGAACCGTCCCTTGGAGGACACCAAATATGGTGTATTTAGAATGTAACAAATGCAACCTTTGCACAAACTCCGACGATAAAAAAATAATATACCAGAATTTTTCTTCTTAAATCAATAAAAGAAATCATCGTTCAACTTGGATGGTGCTCGTTGACATGATATAATTCGTGCATCTCAATTCTTAGCGTGCAGTACTTATTTTCTCGCGACTCTATATCTGCTCGAAGCAATGAGCTGTGCAAGTTTATTTTATTTAATATACGTACTATAGTGAACAATACGAGTGACAGGAAGCGCCCGTGGCCTAATGGATAAGGCGTCTGACTTCTAATCAGGCGACTGTGGGTTCGAATCCCACCGGGCGTGATTTAATTATCGTTTTAATTTTTGGATTTCCTCGAATTGGCTCCTCGATTGCTCATAGTTTCTCAATTTAGTCCCTGTCTACTGATTTTCTCTCGGTGTCCGCATTTCTCCGTCTCCATTGTCTATCCTCTCAGATCGTTAATCTGTAGGCAACTCCTCGAATCATGTGACTCTTTTTTTCCCCCCTTAAACAAGGGACTTCCCAATCTCTCAAATAGAGTTCGAATGTCCTGTCTGAAGTCTCAATCATTTCATCAACAACGTTATTATGAAGAACAGAAACCCAGAGCCGAAATTCGTTGTCTTTTGGGTTAAATTGAGACTTTCACCGCATCACACGTTACAGCCAGGTATTTGATCCATGGTTATTTTTTTTTTACCACGGTGATATCCTCCATCACTTCTCTTAGTTAGAAGGAAAGAAAGATTAATAGAGATAAGTATTCGGGTTCGTGTCCACCAGTCAAATAATATAAAATCAAATATGTTATCCCTTTCAGTTAAAAAAGAAAAAACGATATAGATTCTGGGCCTGTGGGTGCACTGGTATCAGATACTGGGCCTGTGTTGATTTTGGGCTGACAATAGAAGGTTTTGAGCCCACGGGAGAGCTATCAAAGAAGGCAAACCTAAATTTTTGAGATTTTGGCTATTTTTATTCTTTTTTGTATCTCCAACGGGAGAGCCATCCGGGTAGTCAAAATAGCTTTACTTTGCCTCAGAAGCTATTCCTATATTTTTTAAGAGAGGAGCTAAAAATTAAAATAAAAGGTACATATAAAAAACTCATACCTCTGAGTGGGGCTGGGGTTGGGGAAGGCTGATCCGCAAAATGCTTGGGGCTGGGGGAGAAGAATTAAAAAAAAATACACATAAAAAAATTCATACCTTTGAGTGGGGCTCAGGCTGGGAAGGCTGATCTGGAAATGCTTGGGGTTGGGGGAGAAGAGGCTGGTCTGTGTGGGCGGGGTGGTCTGTGTATTTGTGTGTGTGTGTCTAGGGAGGGAGACGATAGGTCTCTGTTTGTGTGTGTGTGTGTGAGAGAGAGAGAGAGTGTTCAGGGGGGTATTATCTCTCTCTCTCTCTCTCTCTCTCTCTCTCTATATATATATATATATATATTATAAAATAATATAATATAACTATAAAAAAATATTTTTTTTATTTTTATTCAAAAATACATAATCAAAAGAGTAAAAAATTATATATATAATTAATAATTATATTATTGGCGGGTTTCTCTAAGGCAATCATTTAATTATATAACTTATTCCTATTAATTGTATAATTAAACTATATATAAAATAATTGAATTTTATTTAAAATAAAAAAATAGCTTTCCAAAATGGCTCTTATCATTGGAGATCATATTAACTCAAGAGCTATTTATATATTATTTAAAGAGTCATTTTTATAATTTAACTCTTAAAAATAACTCTTACTATTGTCTTTTAATATGATAAATGGAATTTTTAATTGTAAACTCGGGAAAAGAGAGGAGAATTTTGATGGGTTGATGAGAGCCAAATCTGATTGGAGTGTTGCTTGCTGCAAATGACGATGGTAGAAGAAGAAGTATTCTGTTGAGAAATACGACTGGAGGGTGGATTAAACGGACAGATTTCCTTCCGGCCGAGGAAAGTTTCCACGTGCTCTTCAACTGTAACCAGAAGTCAACAAGTGAAGGTATTGACGAAGACACCTCGTCTAGCGTTCCTCGATTTTTTTGCTGGACAATTTTGTTTTAACATGATCTATTTACTTATGTATGTATGTATGTATTAGAAACAAATAAGTGACCAAGCAAGATCTATTTACTCGTGTGTGTGTGTGTGTGTGTGTGTGTGTGTTAGAAACAAATAAGTGACCAAGCAATAATTCTTGTCTTTTTTGTGGCATTTGTTCATTGAACGGGATAGAAGTGATATAGAAAATAAAGATAAAAATATGTAAAAATAAGTACGTTTTTAGGATAATTTTAGAGTTTATTTTATAATTTAAATGTATAAATACCAGAACTTGTATTTTTAATGTCAATACTTTCAATTTGTTTAGTGCACGATAGAATAATTATTGTGGTTATTTTAAGATTTAATCCAAAGGTCAATTCATTTAAAATCTTTGATCATGAGTTAGGAAAGTTAATTTAAGGTCATCTTGATGGATAAAAAAATAAAAATAAAAATTATTATAATTTTAAAATATAATTTGAGAGTCGAACCAGTATAAAACTTCAATCACAAGACAGATTGATCATTATTGTAGTTTAACATTTTAACTCAGGAGTCAACTTGGGTAAATCTTGAGTCATGGAATAGGATGGTCTACCATTGTTGTTTAAATCAAAATTAAAATCAAAATAAAAAATTATTATTACCGTGATTTTAAAACTCAATTCAATGATCGTTTAGGGATGGGGCTCATATCTCTTATCATGAAGGATAATTCAAGTTGATATGAATCAATATATAGTTATAAATTATTATCATTATAATTTTAAAACCCGAGTTAAGAGTTAACATGAGACAAGACTTAGTCACAAAGCTAAGATAATTAACCCATTATTACAAAAATAAAATAGAGATAAAAAATGTTATTTAACTTTTACCCACTCAAATAATTGTTATGTTATATTCTAGAATCTAGAATTTGCTAATGTGTTTCGCTGGTACAGATTACTTGATACGATCCAGTTAATTTGATAAATTCAAATATAATTTAAATAATTAAAAATAAAAAAATTAAATATAGGTAGAATACCAATATATTTTATCAATATAAGTTTTTCTTAAGAAAATATTATTTTTTTGGTTTAAATTATTTTTTTAATATTTATAAATCGAATAACTACAATACTTTCATTTTCTTGAAAAATATTTCAGGTGGGTCCTTACCCTGTTCTCTCGTTAAAATCACAGCGATCTGTTGAGCCGATTTCAGTTCCTCGCGTATTATCATCGTGCTCAGTGCTCACACATTCAGACCCACACGATACACATAGCAGCAGACACTCACACCTTCTCTTTCTCTAACTAAATTTCTGTACCTGTCTTTTCTTTCATTTTCTGAAATGGCTTCAATTGCAACTTCACTTTACTCCCAACCACTCACGAGCTCACGCGCCGCCGTTCGTCACAAATGTCAGCAGTCGAAACCGAACAGACTCTCTTTTCCAATCAACTTCAATACCGCTAAAAAAGCAACGAATCGCACTGTTCAACACCCGCCTCTCCCTCTCAAGGTTCTCTGCGGTCGCGGAAACCGAGGTTAAACAAAAAATGAATCCCTGAAACTCTTGATTCTTTTAATTTGTTTCTCTTGAACTTTTAATTTGGTTTCCTGTATGAGCTGTTTCATTCTTGATGTTTTACTACTATCTTCAATGGTGATCCTAGTTGCTTATTAAGGATTCGATTAGAGTTTAGGATAATGGATGATTGCTTTTAATGATTTTAACCGGGTTGGCATTTTTTTTTACCAAAGAATTAAAGTTTTGCTTCCAACTACGTAGTGGTAGTAGAAGGCTGTTCCTGATAGCAAATTTAGGTTAACCGGGAAAGAACTTGACGTGTGCTTGAGATTTCATGTTCAAGTTGGAGATAATATGCAAATGAATGCAATCCCTAGAAGAAATTGAAAAGACAAAAAAGGGGCAAAAAAGGAAGCAGAGTAGGAGAAACGTGGAAAAAAGCTAGAGAGAATTAAAGATTTGCTTCTAACTACTTAGTGTTAGTAGAAGGCTGTTCCTGATAGCAAATCTAGGTTAACCGGAAAGAACTTGACTTGTGCTTTTGATTTCATGTTCAAGTTGGAGAAAAAGTGCAAATAAATGCAATCCCTAGAAGAAACTGAAAAGACAAAAAAAGGGGCAAAAAAAGAAGCAGAGTAGAAGAAACGTGGAAAAAAGCTAGAGAGAAAAAGATAAGAGTTGGAGACTGAGATTCTTACCGCAGAGTATCGAATCTGAATATAGCTTCAAAACTCCTGATCTAATAGTAAAACAAGGGGCACGGGTGCATCTACCCATTGAGTTCTTATTGAAGTGGGAACTTTACAAGGAAAATCGCTCGCTATCTGTTGGTTGCTGGAGGCATTCTGAAAACATCAACGTCGAAACTCGCATGACTTGCTATCCCTAGAATTATGGTTCTGAAATTGAGTTCTGTTTTGTAATCTATGTTTTACATGTTATGTTGTTAATATTTGTTATTATGTCCATTCATCAATTTGGAAACTTGCATTGTCTTTAGGCTTGAAGTTTTTCTCAGAGAGAGTTTTAACCGTTTTCCGCTCTTCTGCATTTGTTGTACTATTTTGTACTATTTCCTGGTCTTTTCCTCCATCAGGTTGCTGCTAGTATCCTCATCGTAGACAAATAAGTTTTAAAAGAGGAGTGAACCAAAAAGCTTGATGAAGTTAAATGCCCCTGCTAGGAGGTGGTCTATGGTGAAGATTAGATGCTTGCTCTTTATACTAGTTGTTGGCATACAGGATGCATATTCATGATGTGTTTTAGACAATAGCTACATTAAATACGGAAAAATGAGATTTGGTGTCAATATATGCAGGTTCGAACAGATTTGAACCATCTGAATAAAGTATGTGAATCAAAATCTTTAGAGAATTTGGGAACATGTTTCTTTCTTCTTCTTTTCCTTTGTGCAAGTGTGTGTAGAGTAGTTGCTGATCAAATCTTTCAGAGAATAGAGTTTCTCATGATAGTCTTGGGTGATCTGATATATTTCAGCTCTTTCATCTTCAGTATCGCTCTCATTTCTGCTTGCTTTATGGTTTTCAAAATTGAGATTTTATATTCTTTTTTTGAGATGCTAGCCTGCTAATAAGTTCCCTGCAATTTGGTCTTTCTAACCACATCTTTTGGGTTTGTTCAGCTACAGCTGTTACTCGGGACTCTTGGGAGAAGTCAGTTTTGAAAAGTGATATTCCTGTTCTTGTTGAATTCTATGCAAGTTGGTGCGGGCCTTGCAGGATGGTTC
This sequence comes from Salix dunnii, assembly GCA_015731905.1. NCBI lineage: Eukaryota > Viridiplantae > Streptophyta > Magnoliopsida > Malpighiales > Salicaceae > Salix > Salix dunnii. Next base: position 7,096,772 of record CM027667.1, on the reverse strand, counting down.
ATCGAGTAATTGATGAGATTGCGGCAGAGTATGATGGGAAACTCAAATGCTTTGTACTTAACACAGACAATGACCTGCAAATTGCGGAGGAGTATGAAATTAAGGCGGTACCGGTTGTTCTACTTCTAAAGAATGGAGAAAAGCGAGAGTCAGTGGTTGGTACCATGCCAAAGGAATTCTATATTGCTGCAATTGAGAGAGTTATGCAGTCGTAAACTTGGTTCAGTGCATGAAATGAACATGCGGCACAGTCAATCAGTGAGTCGTGTTTGGTCATAATGCCTTCCTGAATTGCTATTTCAGTCATCGAGTGACAATGGTGTGAATAGTGTTATAAAATTTACACTTACCGGTTCTCTCTTTTGGACTTATGGTGGTGGTCTTTGTCTCACCTTTTCTCGGTTGAGAATCAGCTGCTACCCTACCTGCTGTGGATATATCATTAAAATTTTTCTTGCCACGCTGTATATCGGAGGATTTTTTTTTTCTATGGAAACACCAAGGTTTGGACAATATATTGAGCTTAAAACTGTATGCTGTGGCCGCTTGGTAGATCTGTTCGTTATGATCTGCTGGAGATGGAGTAGAAATTTTATGGGACTCGAACTTACCTCCCTATGTGAAGGAAATGCCTGTACGTCTTTCCACTCTATGCTATTCACCATGGTTCTGGTTTTGATTCAACGTTGATGCGTGGATGGAAATAGCCATTACACACATGCTTCGGCGTGGATTAATAATTTCTCTCAGCAATAAAAATAAAATATATACAGGTTTACTTACGTGTTTTTTATTTTTATTTTTTATTTTAGTGCATAAATAATAAAAAATGAAACATAAAATCGAAATTGAAAATATTAAATTCAAAAAGGGTAAAATAAAAAACATGAAATAATTAGGATTAAGTTAAATTTAAAAATTGAACTTAATAATTTTTTATTTAATTATTCGTGCGTAAGACTTTATTTTATATATACCGATTCTTTCTTGAAAAAAAATATAACAGAGGAGCGTGAGACTGTAGTAAGAATAGCCTTAGTTTATTAGATTTGATAACAAAATGTTTTTGCTTAAAAAAAACCTTTAAGAAAACAATCTTTTTAAAAATCAATTAAGAGGCGTATCAATATCAAGGAATTATCTTGTTTAAAAATTTAACCTAATAGATAAAGTTCTAGAATATAATTTATATTATTCTCTAACACATCTTTTTAAATGAAAGTTTTTGAGGCTTAAAATTTGTATAAATATATCTAGTGTTTAATTTTTTATTAATTGGAATGAGATTGAGATTTTAACTTGTAGCCATTATGCTAAACTAAACAATACTTTATTAAAGAACTTTTTGTTAAAAAAAAATATATATGGGATGAAATTAAAAGGTTAAAAAATATATATAAAAAATATACCGGGGATGCGAACTTGGTATAAGAGGGTCTTTAACATTGCGTTTAAAAAATATTTTTGAAAAAAAATGAATTTTTATTTTTATTTTTTTACTTTAAATTAAAAATTTTCTTGTTTTTAGATCATTTTATTTTTATATGTTGATGTCAAGTATTTTTTAAAAAATAAAAAATATATAATTTTAATATATTTTAAAATAAAAAACACTTTAAAGCAATTAAACTCTAAAACAGTGACTATATTAACACGATTGAATTTAAAATGAGCATGAATGCTTTTAAAGCCTATGACTGCATGCTAAGATTAACTTCTTTTTTAAGGGGCCAATGACTTATTGTCTATCTTTGATTTTTTTTTTATTATTTTTATTTTAAAAATAAGTTAACTACACATCACTTGTTCTTTTTAAGTTTCAACTATCATAGTGAGTGGAAAATGTTTTTTTTTTTTTAATTCAATACAACTAGAAAACTCCTTAATAAAATCACTTATGATTTTTCAAAATCAATTCAAAACTAAAAATCAAATCAATCTCATAAATATTCCTTTTATTTTAAGATAACTTGAAGATGAAACAAAATGTAAGTGAAACTACTGTTACCGATGAATATTTTCTGACATTAAAATTCCTATCTGGTCTGAATGAAGTTACAGTAGGTCCTGCTTCTTATGATGATTATTATTATTCTACTATGTGGATGCAGCCTGGGGACATAAATAGTCTGAAAGCTCAGCTGGTGAAGTTGCTTGAACTTTCAGGAGGATGTTTGCCTCTTGCCCGAGTTCCTCCCGAGTACCGGAAGATGCATGGAAGTCCTCTTTATGTTTCAGAGTATGGGGCATCGAAGCTTGTTAATCTTTTCAAGAAAGTGGGTGATGCAATGGCAATAGATGGCAAGGCTCAAAAGAAGTCAGTCCAGCTTGAAAACTGGAAAGTGGGTCCGAGTGCTCCTCCTATAATTCTAGCAAGGAGGGATAAGAAAGGAAAGCGGCCTCAGGACTGTTGAAGAATTTGATTCTAAGTTTTTTTTTTAAATGTTAGTTATTTAATTCCAGCATTTAGTGATGTGTTTTGATTATTCTTTTCTACTTCTAGTTTAAATCTTATTTATAATAAGTTTAGTGTAGGAATTTGTGTTTAATTAGGGTTCTTACTGTAATGTTTTGATTTCTTTTATAAATATAATTAGAAGGATGGCAATAACGAGAAATTCTTGGATTTTGCCTCTTAATCTCTATAATTATTTGTTCTTTATTGTTTAGCTAAGAGTTCAAATTTTTGAACTGAAATAATAGGTAAACTGCAATCCAAGAAGGACAAGAGTTTGGACATTGTGACGGGTGGTGGCTCTTCAGATGAGCTCTCAGATGTAGAAAGAATGGTAAATGAGGAACAGGAGAACAGGAGGAAACAAGAGAAGACTATTCTGGGAACACCAAGCTCGATATGAAGCTGATGGCCCAAACCTCGAGCAGTTCAAGTTTGAGTTGCAGGAGATTCTAGTGAGCTATTCTTGTTGGATCATCTTGGGTTGTTTTGAGGCAATATACCAGCAACGATACAAGAAACCATTGAACTATCAAAGTCTTGGTGTGGACCAGCTAGAGCAGCTTTTTGACAAGGTGAGAGATGTTGTGGTCCTGAACGAAGAACCAGCAAACAAGAAGAAATTACTCGCTGCAGTTGGTGGCTAGAACAGTTTAGAGTTGCTTATCTACTAGCGTGTTCACTTCACATATATCACATAGTTGAGGCATGCTTATCATTGCATGCTCGCTAATACTTCGTTTTTTTGCCGTATTTCATAAAAGATGAAGGAAAAGGCTGGATCACATTTGCTCTTTTATAAATGTGTCCTGCATGGATTTGAGTGTAAAGTTTAAAATTTCCACGCATGCCTTATGCCTCCTTTTTACTGATAAAATTACTGATGTGAGCTCTGTAACGTAAACTCACAGTTTCTTGCCCAAACACTTTTTAAATGCTCTCACCTACCTACTCTTGTATTACACGGTAGCTAATGAATGTTTGATCTTACTAATCTATCAAAGTGAAGATATTTCTGCTTTTAGCATTTTTGTATGGAGTGGGTGTTCTTAAGACTGAGAACCTACGATACCCCTCATATATTACAGTGATTAAAAAATGAGAAAAGTGGTCAAGAAGCTTTCTCAAGCCTAAAAAAGTATATGCTTTAGTAGTGCCTTAGAACAATTTATTACCTTCGCTTCGCTGAAAAACAACCAGCAGAATAAAATTTGCGAAGTTTCCCTGGAGGGGTATTTTCAGGTGAATCCTTTGGGAATTGTGGAGAGGCTACACTTAGGCAGACTTGCTATGTTATCATTTTATTTGGTGTAATGATCTTAGGCTTAAAAACTGAGAAGGATTCTCAAATTAGATGTGCCGAGAGCAGGCGATTCAAGTCTTAGGGGATGCAATCGCAGAGACAATGGGACTCCTAACGACATGTTTTCCATTGACCTCATTCCAGCTCAAAAAGCCGTAATTCCCAAAATAATCGCTCTGTGGAGTAACACTATCAGCTTCCAAATCGATCTCCACGGTCATATTAAACTCAGCTTTGCTGTTCTTTCCTGAAAATGTAAGTGTTGTTGGTTGGACGAGAGCTTTCATACCCCGGGGAGCTGAGATCACTGCACGATAGATAGAGCTATTATCTGCTACATTTGTCAACACCCTCTTGAAGGTAGTGGTGCTCGTATTAGTGTTGTTCAAGAGAACAAGGAAAGAAGGATAATTGAGATCCAGGCTAGCATTTTTACAAATAAAATTTGAAGTCCTTGTGATGATTTGAATCTGTTGGCTTGTATAGTTCATCGCACACAGGTAGTTAATGTAATCCTCTGCCACTATATCGTACACTAGGCCAGGGTCCATTGCTTTGTTGGGATTGACATGCCCCGATCCAAAATCAAGGGGTGTCCCAGCAACTTCAGTGGTCATATCAATGATTCTACCGCCTGCATTGTCTGAGACATCAGCAGTTGTCATCAATGCTGATCGGATGGCAGCAGAACTCCAATCACGGTGGGCAGATTTAAGCAATGCAGCTATCCCAGCTACATGGGGGCATGACATTGATGTGCCAGAAACAAGAGCATAATCTGTGAGCAAATAATTGTCTTCACGAATCGGTGCAAATCCTCTATTAGGAACCCAGGCAGCCAGAATATGATAACCAGGAGCCAGAATGTCAGGTTTCAGAGTCCACGGGGATCTTAGATCAGGTCCTCGAGAGGAAAAATATGCCACTTTCGGAGCTGGCTTAGTACCTAGCAATGTTAACCCGAACTTTACACTAACTGTTGTGTTTGTGGTATTCATGATATAGTTCTTGAGCAAGTTTCCGTCTTTTTTGCTCACTATCACAATCGGCATGTAGAAGTAGTCTGGGTGGAGAAATTCTGCATCGTCTTCACTGAAGACAGCCCCAATAGCTCCAGTAATGTCTGGCCCATACCGGTCATTTTCAGACATCTGTCGAAACTGTGATGACTCATCATCATAGTCACAGAATAGGAACTTGCCTGCAACATCTTTGGGGTCCAAGGAGTTCCAATCACAGATTTCTTTGCTTCGATTCCCAAGTCCGAAGTATACAGGAACTCGGGAAATAAACAAATTCTCAGGATATATAGATGTTCCAGTGACGATAATTGAGCCATTTCCCAGTGTCACTTCAGCTCCAAACTGACGGTCTATGGTTCCGGCACCAACGGTGGTGAGCCAAGGAGCTCCATTGAGCATGGTGTATCCATGAGGGCCTGAATTTCCAGCAGAACATGTAACAAATATCCCTTTCTTCAAGGCTGCAAATGCTCCAATGGCTATTGGATTCTCATAGAATGGAGTCTCAAAGAATCCCAAGGACAATGACATGATGTCCACACCATCTTCTATGGCTTGATCCATGCCAGCAAGCGTATCTGTTGCTGCGGCATCATAATCGTCATTTTCGCCACTATAGAAAATCACTTTGTACATAGCAATTCTGGCCAATGGTGCCATTCCTGTCGCTGTCCCTTTTGCATAACCGAAATAATCAACATGTTGCACCGGACTGCCACCTGCTGTTGAAGATGTGTGGCTTCCGTGGCCCATGTAATCCCTTGGAGAATCATAGTCATCTGAACTTGATATATTCAACCCTATTTGCTTCATGCCTTGGCTGAACTTGCGTGCACCGATAAGTTTGTTGTTGCAATGAGAAGTGTTAAATCCTGTTCCTGTTTCGCAGATGCCACGCCATCGCGGCGGAACTGGCGGCATGTTTTTATCATTGAAGCTCTCACTTTCAGGCCAAATCCCAGTATCAAGAACACCAATAATCACATCGTCACCAAACTTGCCACCTGGCCATGCTCCAGCACGTTTGTTTAGGTCCAGAAACTTTGGGGTGTGGGTGGTGTGGAGATGGCCTATTGATTCTGGGAAGGTGGCAACATGACCAGTCAAACTCTCCAGTTGGTCAAGGTGGGTTTGGGACAACACGGCACTGAACCCATCCATGACATGCTTGTAAGAGTAGAGATGGATAGGTGGAATGTCATCTGGCGATGACAGGGATGACAGTGTTGACATGTACCAATCATGCTGGGTGGAGAAGGTAGCTGGCATCACTGTTTTGTCCATATGGATAATGTAGTTTTTTCGGTTATTTGATGTGGACGATGATGTGGCAATTGGGAAAAGAAGGCAGAGAGCAAAGAGAAGTCTGGGGGGAGTAAACTGACCCATTGTTAGGGTCATTAACTACAGAAGGTGGGAGCTGAAGTACTGAACATTCTAAGAATCTCATATATACACACACTCAAAAGCTGATCCATGTCTTAGGCATAGGTTACATCTAATTCTTCAACAATATCAGAAGCGGTCACGGATAAACAACAGAAAGAAAATACAAGTTGCAGATTGGTTTTGATGTTTACCAAGCCGGCAGGTTTACAAGGTTAGCATTGTTTTCATCATATAAATGTCATCCAATAATCGCAGATAATAGATTTTTTTGTCTTTTCTTTTCAGGCTGGATTTTCCAGAGGAAACAAAGTAATCTGTTCCATGACTGGGAGTCATGTCAACCAACGTCTTCATGCTCAACTTTTGGAGTTGGAAATGATACTCGTTGTCTCCGTCCAAGCATATGCAAGTTGAAATGCTACTATAAAAAGCTAAACTGTCGGTGACATAACAAAAGGAAAGGAAAAAAAGAGCACAAGAGTTTCGACCGCATGCAATCTTCTGGCTGTCCAATTCAATCAAATCTTTGTAGTGTATCCGAAGTTCCTAGTCTCTCCTGTAATCATCAAATACAAGTCGATGCGAAAATTCAAAGTTCAGTAACCTACCAAAACGGAAAATATGAGCCTTTGAAGTGCTCTATATAATAACTGGAGTTGATCTTACAAAAAACACCAATTCAGGGGATCCTCTTGCTCTAGATATCCACCTTTTGGTGATGTTTCTGCCAGGGTAGTCAAGAAACCAGGCTCTTTTTGAGATAGAGATGCGTGAGCTTCTAGTGGAGTAGAGGTGCCAGTTTTGATTTCTACTAGCGTTCCTAGCTTTTTCCCTTCACATTGAAGAGTTGTTCAGGTGGTTCAAAATCTTGGTGTCCTTGTGAGCTGTGTGGCGCGATTTAATTTCCAGGTGGGCAATAAAGTTGATGCGTTCCAGTTCCAATAGAAAGCAGTGGTAACTCTATATTTATGGAGAATCCTGTCTTCATGTATTAAAAGTATTAAAAGTTAACACCTTTCACTGGGTTGTACCATTGACACAGCAATCCACATAATCCATGATAATGATTGCCAAATCAAAGATTTGTTCTTCGATAATGAAGGAGAATATATATAAATATTCCAGCTTCAATTCTTCCAAAATTTTAAAACATTAACTAAAGAAATGGATGTATAATGACTACTTTTACTAACTCGAAAAAAAAAAATCTTTTACAATTGCCTTTTCTATCTAATTGGTGATAAGTATTCTCAAGACATTGACAAACCCAACGGAATGAAATTTTAACTCAGCAAACATAGCTACCGTGATGAACATGACTGATAGAAGTTCAACAGCTCTCTAGCATACCATGATTGGTGATTGAGGCACACGAATACAAATTATAGCCTCAAACAGAGAGCATATTGGAGGGAGATTGTGGGGAGCCAGTTTCAAGTAAAAAACTTCTACTACAATACGACCTCGAGGTGCTTGAAGAGGAAGCAAGATATCTTCCATCCCCACTGTGAAAAATAGTATCACCCTTGTGTGATTTCCCCTTGCTCGTTCTTCCTCGTCCTTCACTTCCTTCACACTCTTCATCTTCAACAGCCCGCACAAACCCGCTATGCATTGGGTCTGAACTCTCATACAAGAGTCTAAGGACCTGTTTGATTGAAGGCCTTGCCCGGCCTTCCTTCTGCGTGCACCATCTAACAATAGTCACAATAGTCTGAAGCTGGTCCATGTCAAAGGAATCCCTGATGCGTGGATCCACTAACTCAGGTAGTCTCGAATCTGATGCCATGAATATTTGAGACCACTCCACCAAATTCCTGCTCTCCTGTATTGCTCTTCTTGCAGTCACTATCTCCAACAGTACCACACCATAGCTATATATATCACTTTTCTCGGTAAGCTCTTGAGTGACCACATACTCAGGATCCATGTAACCTGAAAATCGTTGCATATTCAGGCCTCAGAGCAGTGAAACATGTAAATATTTAAGTTTACAACATGGATCTTTTATTCCCAAACCTGGAGTTCCACGGATATCAGTATTTACTGGCTCAAAGCATATAGAACCATCCTTTGAAGCATGGGCAAGGCCAAAATCTGCAACCTGGAAAATAAAATTTGTGTGAAGGAGATACTGTAAAAGATAAACCAGTGACACATGATTTTGAAGGGGCCATTCTTGCAAGGCAAAATTGTTCCATCAAAAATCTTGGCGTTTTGAAAAAAAATGGGTTTTATTACAAGTACTATCACTTTCACAGTGGATAATTGAGAAATACAAAAAAGGCCATGAAAGAATTTTTTTTGCAAAAACTACATGGAGGCAAGTCAATCCACTACCTTAGCAACAAAATTTTCATCTAGTAAAATGTTGCTCGATTTTATGTCTCTGTGGCACAGAGGTGGATCGCAATAAAAGTGGAGATACTCCTGCAAGAAAAGAAACGAGCAGGGTGAAATAATTCATGTAATTGAACCAAAAGTCTGAAACAAAACAAATCTGTCCCTAAGACAAGATGCTGTTTCTGTTCATTACCAAAGCATTGGCCACGTCAATAGCAATCTGCATTCTGGTCTGCCAACTCAGAGGACTTCCAGGGGCTGCAAACAGGATGTGAAATCTATTCAGAATACAAGGCCATCAAATAAGAGATTTTCACCAATATAAGAAAATACTCGTTTGTATAATCAACAGAATTTGAATCCATAAATCAGCCAGAGAAAAAAAAAATCTTTGTTAAATGAAGGCTGAATCGCATGTGTGCATTTGCATCAAAGAGAGATATTTATCTTGCGAGCATCACCACAGAATTGTTTTCCAAAGAGAAATAAAATGAAAACAAAGAGTAATGCACCATCTCAAGTAGCCTAGCAAAAACAGCAGCGAAAATAAAGAAACGTACAATGAAGATGATCCTTTAAGCTTCCGTTTGCCATATACTCATACATGAGGAACCTGCCATTGAACAAACAAAGAGTATTTGGTTTTGATGCCAGAATAGCAATAAACGAAGAGTATTTGGTTTTGATGCCAGAATAGCAATAAACGCACACAAAGCCAGATGATTTGAAAAAGATTTAGGCAGAAACCTTGCAAATATCTTACCCTCATGTTCATTATATTAAACTCATGCAAAAGTAGCCAAGGCACACGTTGAGCACGTCACATTGAAATTACCTCAATCATCTACTCGTTAATTGTTAGAAATCATTTAGCAACGAGAAACTTTGCAAGGCTGCTTTCATTAAGAGTGAGCATACAAACATTTTAATAGGAAATAGGAAAAACTCATCGAGTCATGGTTTTATTTGTAAGATAAGATGGGGCCAATCATAATTACATGCATGCAGAATTAAACTACCTCTCATTCTTTTTTATGCAAAAGCCTCTTAGAGCAACAAGATGCCGGTGGTGCAACCTAGCAAGTAGTTCTATCTCTCTGCAGAACTCCTCTTCTGCCTGCTCTGAAACCTTGTTCATCCGCTTCACTGCTGCCACTAAGCCATCACTAAATTCAGCTTTGAATACAGTTCCAAATCCTCCCTTTCCAACGATTGTATTCAAGTTATCCGTTGCCTTCATTGTCTCCTTATAGCTGAATTTTCGTAACATTGATGCAGGTCCTGCAGATGATAACCAGCCCCACCCAAACAACCCCAAGTTATGAACTACTAAATAAAAAAGGCAATTTTAATGCAGCTCAGCATGAAGAAAACACGCAACCAGGAAAACCCAGAGCCACACCTTCTTGAAATTTCCGTGTAGGCCTAGGAGGAGGGATGGCTCTTGAAAAGGTCTTGTCTATATTCTCAGATTCCTCTAGTTCTCTGCTTTTCCTACGAATAAGAACTATCAAGACTATCAGCATCACAAAGGCAACTGTTGTGACTGCAATGCCAACAATTGGAACTAATGTCAGATGGTATGGGTGGTGAGTTGCTTTTAGGGGTAGTCCCAGCATAACTTGGCTCGGACCAGCAGCTGTCAATGGAGTTGGAGGGGCTTCAGGAGTGTCTGCAGATGGAGGTGGCTCTGAAACACATGTATAAATGAGTTAAATGGTTGGATGACAGAACATAGAACAAGAACTACAAATGAAGTGACTTCCCAAGATGTGAGACAGTTCAGATAAAAGCACTATGGCCAAGAAACTACATTCAAATCATTTTAAACATATAATATCCTGTGTTTAGAAGGTGATAAACATGACAATTAATGGACGGAAGGGTCTTACTGAGACAATATATTGGGAAAACGTTAAGCCTTTTCCAGGGTTAATCTCTATGCATCCTCATTCTTCTTAAAATATTGCATTAAACTCAGTCCATCTACCCTTTAATGGGGAGTTCCCCCCCAAACCAAACCGATTGTTGAAACTGTCAAACTAACACTAATCACAGACAATATTTGAACTTCAACTTCAATTATCTAAACCATTATCTTAATGTCATAAAAAGCAATATAGATTTAAAATTCGAAATGTAAAATAACACAAGAATATACAACTAGAACCATACATACTCAACACAAACTACAAATCATTAAATACAAGAAACAGAATACTCATACCTGAAGGGATGTTGAGTCCTTGAACTCCGAAGAAACAGCTTGCAATTTCAACAGCCAAAGCATCATCATATTGGCTTGCAAGGGCAGTGAAAGTTGCATCCCGGCAGGTACTCAATGTCACATTATTATCTGTTCCCACCAGATGATGAAGGTATATAATGCCAGCATTTAAACACCTCTTGCAGTCACTTTTTAATGAAAGTGGCAGCCTGCAATTTTGTGCGACACTCACATATTTCGGAGACTCCAGCATCTGAGTGATAGTTGTTCGACCCTTGCACTCATAATTCACAAGAATTTTCGTCCCGAACCCACAAAAAACTGTTGCATTACTTGGAACTCCATACAGTTGCATGGTTTGAGAAATGGAGCGAAGACATATATCAGATACATTTGAGGCGACCCCTAAATTGCTAGTTGCATTTGCATAGCGAGCAATAGAAACTGCAATAAATGCATTAATGTAGCGGCAACATTGTCCTCTTTTATCATTATCGGAACACACGGCAGCTGCTAAGGTAAAGTTTGATCCACTCAAATCCAAGGGGCAATCTGCAGAAGTAACAGGTGTTATTATCAATCAAACAAAACCATTTTTCACTAAAAAAAATCATCGCCAAAAACATAGAGTTTTGATTGTTCACTTGAAAGCTACAAATTTCACCAATTTCTACACTAACATGACAATATACTTCCTTTTTGGTACATTAAAGTAGACAATCTCTAAATTTTATGGCATTGTGACTCTATAGCTGTAATATGATAAATGGCACGAACCCAGTTACAGGCAAATTAAAGCAATACAAACAAAATTAGTCATGAAATTCCAGAAGTCCCAAGAATTAAACACATTGCACATGCTCATTAATGTCAAAGCCAAGCAAAGCAATCACCAACAAACAAAACCATAACTCAAAGATTCAAGCTAAAAACCAAAACTCTCTTCCAAAAATCCACCCTTTTCTCACAAAATAATTCCAAACCAGAAAGAAAAAAAAATCAATAAAATGCAAGTAACTTCCTTTCTTGCACCAAAAAATATAATTTTTTAAAAAATAATCAAAGCCTCCATCTTTCCAAAACAGAAAAGAAATATTGATTAAATGGTAATAACCTGCCATCGTTGAAGGCAGCTGCTTTGCAAGAAATGCAAGTAAACCCAACACCAGCAAGGCGTGTCTATAAACCACCATAGTCAAGACCCAAGAAGGAAACTTCGGGGCTAGAGAAAGAGAAATAGAAGGCAGGCGTTATATACAGAAGCGGGGTATGGTATGTGGGTAACACATTTTAAAGGACTAAAATGTTCATTCACTGAGGAGAGAGAGACTAGTGTGTGAGTGCAGTGTAGTAATTGTGGCTTTTGACCACATCGGGAGTGGAAAAGTCTAATTTCTAATTGCAATGCACATAAACAAGAAGTGGGTCCGCGCTTCCATGGTCACATTGTTCGCTCCTGGTTCTGGGTCTCAAGTGGTTAGTGGTTTCACCAGGGTCCAGCCACCAGTGGGGAGTAAAGAAAGTGGTTTCACCAGGGTCCAGTCACCAGTGGGGGAGTATGAAATGGCAGGTGTTGGATGTTGGGTATAAATTGAGCTGCTTTTATTGTTTTTGTCATCACTGTGATTGTTTCTCTCGACCATCAGAAATGTAGTTCAATAAAGTGAATTTGAAGGGAGATGTTGCTTCTCTTTTCTTTCTTTCTTTTCCTTCTCTTGGCAGCATTGCCAATAAATAGTATAGTTCATTATCTAGCCTTTTCACACCTGGTCTCCCAAGCTTGCAGCCATCGGTTGTCTGTCTCTTTCGTCTATATTATTTCTTTAAAATATTTTTATTTAAAAATACAGTAAAGTAACATTTATTTTTTATATAAAAATCTTAAAACAATAGGGTGAATTTAAGAGATGTTTTATTTTTGTATTCTAACATGTATGATTTCATGTCACGTGAAGCTGTGTTTCTCAAAAGAAAAGGAATACACAGTAATGACTTGGATCCCACCCCAGCCTGATATCTGGAAATGGTTATATTCACAAGAAAGTAAAAATATTTTCACTCTATAGAGAAAGAAGAAGAAGATAGTTTCAGTTTGTGAAAGTAAATGGACACAGCAATAGCTAGGGGGAGAGAGAGAGTGGCATACGAGGATTATGAGAGAGAGAGTGGGGGAGAGAGGGAGTTTTGCAATAAATTATCACCAAGTCTCTTAAGATAGACCAGGCAGCATGTGGGGTATTATGTAAACGGAGACTCGTTAGGCCAGGAAGCTCGAAGGGACCCGCAATTTCTTCTCAGAAAAAGGGAGCACGGAGCAACAGCAACGGTAATGGGGCAATGGTCTCTTTGGAACTATATATATGAATCTCCAATGTGGACAAAATGGCAGCTAATCTCTCCTCCAATAATAATAATAAAAAAATCGCCATTAATAAACTACAAGCCCACATGTATGCTACAGGAATCTGCTGCTACGTGTTAAAACCATTGTTTTTTGAGTGAAAGGGAGTGACATTTTTGTCTGTTCAGGAAAGCTTTTGTGAGAAATGAGTAGGACTCGTGAGTGCTCTTTCTACTTTTCAGCCCTTGTAATCCACGCCTGGAATTTGAGCGCTTTTGAAGAGGGTGATTAGAGGATAATTGTTGCTTCACTCTATCTGATTGCGTGAAGTGAGAGGGTTGTCTGATTCCAAGGTGTTCGCACAAGTGCTCGAACATTCTCAATACCTTCACCTAAATCTCTCTTTTTTATCACCGGACAATTGAAATATTGGTGGATTTAAGTTTTGTGATAGATAATTTTAGGCTCGCTTAATCGAGATATATATAAGCTGATTAAATATTTATACTAATAATAAAAAAAAAAATATCATGTTTTAGTTAACTTCATGCAAAATTAGTCATATAACACTCTTCTCACACCAGCCCATCAATGAAGTGTTTTGATATTATTTTTTAAAAATATTTAAAAAAATATATATATTTTTTAAAATTTAATGTTTTTAGATTATATTAAAGTATTGATATCAAAATATTTTTTAAAAAATAAAAAATAATATTCTAATATATTTTTAAAAATAATCTCCACTTTGCAACCGACACTAAATTCATCATCGCAACTTCATTTATTGTTGTCTTTTTTTAGAAACCTAAGTAGTAAATAAATATGTTTAAATAAATAATATAATACATATATTATTTCTTAAAATAGCCAATCATGTACCTCTGTTTTGAAAACACCTTCTGAACAGCACTGTGATGTCACATCATTAGTGAAATAGGTGATTGATATTTTCTCTGAAGTAGAAGAGCTCGGGTCAGAAAAAATCAAAATAAAGCCTCTTATATATATATATATATATATATATATATATATATATATATATAATAAAGTCACTAAACCGTGGTTTTCTCTTTGTTTTATATCAACCACGTCCACGTGTGACTTGAATAAGTGTCGCTCAGACTATACGGAAAAAAATAAATAAAAATACGAAAGACAGATTGCTGTCTACACATGCTATACAAATCCAGTATCTAATGATTGAGCCAGCTCCAATGAACAAAAAAAAAAAAAGAATCATGAATATTTCTCCAAACAATAACTGTAAATTAAATAAAATCATGATATGCAGGGAATTAATTCTACAAGCAGGTAAGCTGCAATGCACCTCAGTTTCTCAAAGCTTTTGCATGCTTCTATCCTCGTGTCTCATAAAATCGTGGTGGTGGGTTCCTTATTGTTTCCTCGGAGGCTACTCGGGCCCATAATGGCCTGCTTAACTGCTTCATTGATTCTGGGAATGGCAAAATACGTAAAACTGTCTGGCCCATCCTTTTGACAGTCCTCGTTTCTCAGCTGGGTGGCTTCATGGTCAGCTTTCGGTGCATGCCCTCTAATATAACCTCATCGTCCCAACCCCTCCTTCCCATCTGTCAAAAGCTTCAAACCCATGATGGCCCTGGAAACAAAAACGTCCAAATGCTGCATCTAATGCACATCAACCTGCGTGGTGATGAGACGTTAGAACAATACAAGAGAAGAGGACCATCGAGAATTCTCTTAGCTTTTTGGCCTCCCTAGAGTCCAATCATACAAACAAGGGGGAATTGAGAGAGAAAGAGAGAAATCATGTGATTGGGAATGGATCAACACGAACAAACTGTATGGTTAATATGTGGATGTTGACTGCACGTTAAGGCTCTTTGGCAGCATGTAAAGACAGACAGCAAATTGTTGTTTTAACGTGCAATTACACGAGAAATATGCTATGGATTTGTATGGTATTCGGTAAAGCAAACGTTGCTATCAGAATGGTAGTAATTTTTTGAGAGACACCTCTGTCGTCTTATGTTACAGTAATTGAGAAGTCCTTGTTGAGTATAGCAACTATGAACTGCGGCAAATCTTCAACATTCAAACTACTAGCACTCTAACAAAAGCAAACAGGGAGTGGATTACTGTGCCAGAAAGCTACTTTTATAAGATAAACAATGCCTAAATTTACAAGATCTCTCTTTATTTCTTCAAGAACGGGAAAGTACATAGTTTTTTTCTTTCTTGGGCCGTAGTAGAATAGCTAGATTTTAAATATTCGATATTTGATTCTATCACGTACTCAATATTCACTCTGTTTTGCAAATAAAAAGACTGCTAGTTCATTGCAAAGGATTTCCTTGGTACGAGGATTGCAGGTGCCTGCTTTGGACGAGATATACTGAGAAAACAGATAAAGGTATTACATTTTGGATTGCAATCCAATTAATACAATCATCAATTATAAATAAAATCAAGTGTTAAATTAAATAATAAAATAAAGAATCTAAAATTGTGATTTGTTTCTGTAATTGTTTTATTATATTTCTATTTAATTGGTTGGTTGTAATTACACGACCTCTCTAAAATGTTTTTACATATATATAGTTCTTACATGAACTCTTTGTAATATGTTCCTCATCTTTTTGGTGGCTAGCAAAACAAAAGATAAAAAGTAAAAGAATTGTGGCTCACATTTATTTTTGGTGATCATATAGCTGAAGATTTTCTAGTTACTGTGGCCCATTAACTGGAATGATTGGATAGTCGAAGCCGCCAATGAACATTATAGCCGAGGAACATTACTGTGGCCCATTTAGACAATCGCTTGACTAATGCCCATATTTTCTTTTTTCTCTATGGATCTGGTCTACCATGCAGTTCTTGCTTTTTCTTTTTTAATTAACGTAGACTTAACAGAGGTTTTCTCATGCAGATTGGCATTAGAGGATTAATCTTGATATGTACGACTTCCGGAATGACATCTGGTTGTGCCACTCCTTTGGAGGAAACTGTTACAACATTACAGCTTTTGTAAGTGCTCATAGAATGCTCTGGCTCCACGTATAGACGTCTGACAGGCACGATCGACTACCAAATCTATTTTCAAATTTTGGAAAAATGAGACTAAAGTTTTAGAAGGATTCCAGGATTAATGCTTGACCATTTGTATATAGTTAGTTGTTCTGTAAGGTATTGGTCAATCTGAACTTTGCTAGTCCGGTTCCAGCAACCAGCCATTAATGTTCTGAAAGAGATTCAACATTTCTCGAAGCCAGCCCATCAGAAACCATCACCATTTTCATCGAGGACTATGTTACATCACCAAGAGGCTTGACTAAAGTTGATGCTGCTGGCTTGATGAATTATTGGTTTCCTGTATCTCGGATGCCAAAAAATGATGGCAAGTGGCCAACAGTTGATGATATGGTCCAGAAGAATCAGCGTCTAGTGGTTTTCTGCTGAGGCTTCTGAAGGAATTTCCTGTGAAACGGAAATATGTTGTAGAAAACCTTCAAAGTCTGTTAAGGAGGCCTCTGAAGGAATTGCCTATGAATAGAGTTGTGTTGTAGAGAACCCATGTGAGTCCTATTATTTTCCTGAATCTGGAGCAATTCTCTGGCTAGTGAGAGCAGATTAACATTTATGGGTGTGGAAATTGCAGGTGGAGATGTGACGCAGAACGGAAGGCAAGATTTACCAACGTAAATCTTAAAAAAAATTTAAGCTTTTAACTGGAAAGAAACTTGATGATTTTTATTCCGTATGCGCTCTGTTGACAATTGGAAATTTGCACAGTAACTGTTCTTCAAACAGTTACTGTAGCAATTAAAATCTGGGAATTTCAATTTGCGGAAATTGACAGATTCAAAAATGGAATCTGAATTGACATAATCTTATTCAAATTGAAGGTGCCTTAATATAGGCTTACATGATAAAGTCCAAAATGCATAAAACTCTCAACATGCCGAGAGATTATTGAACAAAAACAGATTTTGCGTAAAAACCTGTTAAAAACAGTAAGCTGACATTCAAAAACTTAAAATTCAAAAAACAGAGAAAACATCTTATCCTTAATACAAATCTCACTAATTCTAACACGCTCTTCTGTTTGCAGCCTTTAAATAGGCATTACAAAGATTCAAAAGATTACAAAGATATGGCAGCAAATCTGCACAATTATTCTAAACTGGAAATAAGAAACCAAAAAGGAATTGCGACATTAATTGAAATGCATAAAGGAAATAAAAGAAACTGGAAATAAGAAACCAAAGAAAAGGAAATGCAGACATAAAGGAAATAAATGCATATCAGCTGGAATTGGAAATTTGCATGCCGTGAAACCAGTTATCAATTCCCGATCATCCTGCTGCCAGTTGACTTGTGCTTTTTGGACCGTTCCTTCTTCTTCATCTTCTTGTCTAACACTTCTTCGAACTCTGCTGCTAGCTGTTCTGCATCAAGATGGTGGAATGATTGTTGGTTCATGTCTAAACAGCGAAGAATCGCTTGCCTTGAATGCAACATTAAGGTCAATAGTTTTAGTAAACTATTTTCCTGACAGGACAGATGTTACACAAGCCTGCAAGCATAATTCTGCTCCCTTGATGGATATGATGAGCACATGCTATTAGGCTGCGGGTAAACGGTGGTCTAACTTCATTGCAGTTGGTTTTTATACGGTATCCACACTTCCCTTTATCATTCGTAATCTGTAAACTACATGAAGAAAGCTAACCCAATTACTTAGCCATGAACAATTTCATGCCAACTGCAAGGTCTGCCTCAGTCTGAACTCCATTTATTTTACCTGGTCGAGCTCAGATTGAAAGTTCAGTAATTTGATATTCATTTGATTGAGAAAAAAAAGGTCAAATATGACCTTTGGTGCACGTAACCTACTGGAGCCAATTATTGCCCATTCAAGCTATGCAAATTTTGATGCAAGACCAGTTCAAGATAAGTGGTTGGTTGGGAGTTGGGACAGTTGTGGTGGCAATTTTCTTCTCATTGCCGATTTAAATCATGTACCTGTGTTCTTTGGATGCATTAATGACAGAAAAGATATGCCTTTCTAATCAATAGGGACTTGAACGCAATGGGATTCGTGTGATTAAAAGCAGGATATTCTGTTATTCCACATTTTTTTTTATTTGGATGCACAGGTGTTTCAATTGCTAGGGTTGGCTGTGCTGAACATGTCTGATGGCCACCTACCTTCCTTTCCGAAACAGATAGTCTTTCATTAATCGAAGGTGAGTATAGAATTCATAACCATCATTACTGCCTGCCTGCTTTCTGCAATGGGGATGTGCTCTTAAATCAATAAAAATGACATGTTTAGCATATTCATAAGAACCCACCATGTGATTGTAACCTTCCAAGACTACATTTCTTTTAACAAAGTTCGTAAGACTGCCCCGACTGCTTTTCATGGGCTGCATTTGGTTGTTTATTTTTTGTAATGGAATTTATATCAGTCAACAGAAGGTTGTTCTTCAATTACTCTTATATAATACGGTGGCTGCAAGTTCCAACCACCTAATTTCCCATATCTAACAAGAGCGTCTTAGGCTATTGTAAAAGTTGTCGAATCATCAAAAGTAAAGTTGATATAGAAATTCATGAAGCAATTAGAACCACTGGCACTGGCTAGGCAGATTCAGCAACGTAAAGCTCAGTGACATTCTGGGAGTTCACACTTAACACAGTGAGATTCATTTACTTGACACACAATAATGTTCTTCTTTTCACTTTAGTTAATGGCCAATACAAGGCAAGATGGATTCCATTTTCCATCGGGTTTTAGCTGGTTCTGATGAACGTTTGAGAAACTGGCCTTCTGTGGGTCGGCTGGCTGCTTCGAGGGTCAAGCCCCAGGCCCACACCAATACAAACTGGGTCGCAACTTTTCTAAATCAAACCACTGAACTTTTAGGCGTAACAGAAATTAGCTGATGGTCCAAAAAGGGAATGGTTCGGCTACCTTTCCCAAAAGTCTGAACACCCACTTCTTTATTTTCCCTATTCACAGTGTTTTTTCAAAAAAAAAAAAAAAAACAGCCTTTTTAATGGCGAGAGAGAGAGAGAGAGAGAGAGACTATTCTATTGGGCCTGATGACATAACAAATCATGGGCTAGTTTACAAGCCTAGACTGGTCAGTTTATCGGCAAGAATACAAGTCTAGGCTAATCTTTTGTACGAAGAAAATAAAAGAAGAGTACAAAACCTGGCATCCTTGGTCAAGGGTCACCATGCGAGAGGTAATTGTGCTAAAATCATGGGCACTCAACTTTAATCAAGCATTTTTTGTAGCCGGTTTGTGCATGTCTCAAGGCACCATAGTCTCTTTAGTTTAAGCCACCCGAGGTTAATGACACATTGACTCAAATCTTTCTGATCAAGCTCTCTAACCAAGGCAATTAGCCCCTTATACTGCCCTTTACGTATTAAAAAATAGAATATACGATTTGTAGATGGATAGGGGAATCAGGCTAAAGTGTCTCATGGCTAGGGAATAAACTATATTAATGGGAAGTTGGCATATTCCGAACACCTTCGCTATCTTGTATTTTAATTGAGCCAGCCAGGGTTGCATTTTATACACGTAGTGATCCTGTTCTTTTCTTGTCTGTGAATCTAATCTCTGTCGAGCAAAACAGTGTACGGGCAAAATGTTTTGCCTAGATGCTCCACTAGATTGAATTGTCTCACATCTGCCTTAGTGCTCTGCTTCAATTTGCTAGCACCAGCATAAGCAGCCCTGATAGTTGCTAAAGTTGAGTTCCATATATTCTGCTTCGTCATGATTATTCCAAGACTTTCGAGTTATCGGCATCTGCCATTTTCAAGTTCTCCAGCAGTAATGAAAGCACCAGCCATTTAATATATTAAATTCTGCGGTAGAGTGGGGAATGTCAAACATAAATACGAAATCAGAAACAGTTAATGTTAATACACTGAAGTGATCCAACCAATTCATCTGTGGCTGAAAGTGAGCATGAACAGTCCACTTGCACCACTTGAGAGTGAATGAATATTCAATTTTTAATGTTTTTTCTAAAACGTTATCGATCTTAACTATTTGGATCGTGCATTTAAGGTTAAACCCTGAAAGCAAAATCTGCTTATTTTGAGGGCTCATTACTGTTTCATCTGGCCTGGAATTTCTGCTAAGTACCTTGAATATTATTCCTTTGAAAATATTATTCCATATTTGTTGTGCCATCGAAGCATTTGATGATTCACGGATGTGGATGTGTCCAATTTTATTATATCTGAAAGATCAAAACCATATATTAATATGTATTCAGATCCAGGCCACCGGCTTAACATGCGCACCAAAATAATGCTCGTCCGATAACGTTGAGATTCGGAGATTTTGACCTTCTCAAATAGGATTCAATTCCAATATCAGATAATGCCCTTTTTTCATGAATTTTCAATTCTCAACATGACCTGTTTGCTTTTAACGATAAATGAATTTAGTCTCGTAATCTGGTCCAAGAAAATTTCAGTATTTGGAAATCTGAGCTGACAGTCGGCCAAATTTGAAAGCTGTCTATTTAGCTTGTTTATTCCACGATTACATTGTCAGCCTATTCTCTTTTTGGCTGCTTGACTCACAAGCCACGTAAATTCAACTCCAGTATTGAAAACATTATCCATTATTTCTATCAACTCACTTAAACGCAGGCCATGGGGGAGTATATATTGAGTGCTGGAATCCCAAGCATGCAAATTCAACTGCATTCAAATATAGAAATGACGTCTATTATATATATCACATAAAATATAAAATGGAGTCCTTGGAGAAGAAAGACTCGAGATTCCACATCTCCGTCTCTTGATCCATTCGCTGGTGTTCTTGAAGAACACCAGCTTCTGCTACCCGTATAGGCGTGAGCTGAAACCAAAACTTTAGGCCATTTCTTGTGATCTTAACATTTTTGCAGAAATGATGTATTGCTGATGAAATATTTACAGAGAAACCCTAGTGTGGCGGCTACACCAGAAATTGTTGTATCATTCAATATTAAACACCTGCCCCTCTCAAAAAAAGGTGCAAATTTCGGGTAATCAAAGCAAAAGTTGTGATGCAAAATGCTCATTCTTCCATATCATTCATAATTGACTTAGTGACTAAAGCTGTATTTTCTATGACTATATTATATTGTTCTAATTGAAGAACTTGCTTGAATTATACGACAACATCCACAATGATCAAAAAGAGATCATCATTTGTTATATGTAAAAGTTTAAAGTAGGAGAGAACATTATTGATCATTGGATGGATTATAATCATGTTGAGTTTGTTTATCCATTACAAGACAAATAAGAAAATATAATAAAATAAATTATATAGATGATTATCATCTTCTTTGATTAGTTTTCTAAAATAGTTTCTTAATTATCTCAGTGTCTGTTTGTGGGTGTGATTAATATTGTTTTTTAAAATATTTTTCATTCAGAAATATATCAAAATAATTTTTTTAGACATTAACACATGAAAATAACCTAAAAACACCAAAAAATAATTTAAAATAAAATAAAAATTCTAAAATACTTTTAAAATATAGTACCAAACACCCTCTTAACTAGTTAAGTTTTGTCCTTCTATTAATTTGACTTGACTATTTCCATAACACTATTTCTTTCATGCACACCCTCATAATATCTATGATAATTTTAATTTGTATGAATTTGACATACATTAGCCTGATTTAATATTGTTGTAGCCTTGCATACTTATCAAAGAGATCATCATTAATAAACGATTTATTTTAATAAATCATAATCTATTCAGTTTCAGAGAATCTTATGGAAAACTTGTAGTCTGTGTTTTGTTTTTCAGCCATATTTCTACACCGATATTTGGCTGTGAGCGCTTTTCAATCAAGTTTCGGCTTTCAATGTCTACTTAGGTTAGATTATTCATAGTAAAGTCTCATTCAATTTTAATCTTTGGATTCTTCCTTTCTTATTTTCACCGGCTATCGAAGTTCATCCAATTTTGAAGAATTTTATGGCAAACTTGTAATGTGTGTGTTTGCATGTGATGTTTTTTAGCCAAATTTTATTGTTTTATATATATATATATATATATATATATATATATATATATATTATTTTACAATAAAATTATCAGATGCTATATGATAATTTTGCATCTGATAATTTTGTATGATTTGTGCTTATCTTTTGGAAGATTGACGAAAAGTTTACTATCATTTTAAATTATTTTCTATGGAGTTGTTTTTGTCTCACAACCCGGGCAACTAGTTTAAAATATTTTTGAAGTTTTTTATTTTAATCTCATTATTTAATATTAAATTGATTGAGAAATACACTTTAAAATTTATTATGTTTTATTTTCAATGAGATTATCATGGATTTATAATTTAGATGTAGATTTGATATGTTAATACCAGTTAATCCAAATTTATCTAATATATTATTATTTTAATATTAAAATATCATCTAATTATTTTCAAATAAAACTATAATCTTACAACTCATCCGAGTTATTTTAAAATATCCAAATCACATCTTAATAAATCCTCGTGTAAAAATTGTTCAAGCATGGAATAGCCAAGAGACGCAGCGGCAAAAAAATTAAGATTTATTTTATAAATCTCGAGTTAGAGTCAAAACATGTATATTTTTTAAGAATTGGGGATATTTTCAATAGTTCGGACATTCACCTAAACCGAATAATTCTTCTCATTTCACCCTTGTAACATTTTCCTTACCGTTCATAAAGTATTTTGATCTCATTCACTTCAGGTCTCTTCGATTTTATTTTTTTGACAGTAGAAAAGAAGGAAAAACACTGACGCCCTTTGCGATCATAGGTATCCCAGATTTGAACTCCACCGTCGTTATGGCTGCAATAATAACCCCAAAGCTGTGGAACCGCACTTTGATCCTCCTGAATTAAGTGCGACTCCACTAAAGAATCTGAATTACAGTAAACTCTTTTGACTCTTTTGTTACACGCCAATAACAGCCCATTCTATAAAGCTAGCAACTCCACCAATAAATTATTGTCTACAGCTTCAAACCCTAGTAGCCCACTAGCCAAGCACCATCCCGGGTTGAATTTGAATCATCACCACATACACGCTCACATGCCTTCTAGCTTTCACAGCTGAGAAAAAACGTCCACGTGGAGAACTCCACCACACAACACTAAAAATTGACACTGGGTGTGGACCACGTCAGCATCACAGTTGGAGTGGATACGTGGTCACCAGCAAGACCAACAAAATAAAATCCGAGGCCGAATCACAAACCCAACTAGGTTTGCCTCCTTTACACTCTAATGCTGCGAGATGTATTTATTAGCAATAAAAATATATAAATAGAAGAACCCCCCCCCCCCCCCCGAGATGGATGTAATTAATTTGCGTTTCTTTTTCCCTCCATCTCCTTACGGTTCAAGGATGTTTTGGCTATAATATAAAATAACTGACACGTCAAATCTGATGGGTTCTTCGAAACCAAACGGTAAGAGATGCTAGGGGGGAACAGAACACTATGGCTTAATTAATTTTTCCTTACAGCAATAAAAATGAGCCGCAGGATGTCTGTCGAACGATTTGGAAAAAATAGTTAGTTCATAGCGTTAAAGTCTTAAAAGCTAGAACAGGCATCTAGACTATTTTTGTAGATTTGAATTCTTGATGTGACAATTAAGTCAATTGAATAGCAACTGACAATTCCGATTGCGTCTTCATCCACCGGGATAACTAAAGTAGCGAGGGAGGTTATTTTTAAAGTATTTTTAATATAAAAATATCAATTATTATTATTATTTTAAAACACGTGTCAAACATCCGGTGAGTTGATGGGTGATTTAAAATGATTTCGCCGGAAAATTTTTCTAGAAGGGTGTTCTCCGGACGTTTTCGGGCTTGGAGACTGATTGATCTGTTAGTGAAATCACCGGCCATCTTAAAAAGAGTTCTGCTATCAATGAAGATTTAAACCGAGTTTGCTTTTTGGGAAGGACTGGTCCCTTGTAGCTAGAACCAAACCAAACCCTTGTTGGTTATTGAATTATTGGAGTAATTAAAATCATTTTTACCACCATTTTAAAAGCTTTTTATTTATTTATTTGAATGCCATTTGTTTTCATGCAAAAACAAAAATACACACGAGGGATGAAACCCATAAATTCTGCAAACAAGATTTTAAATCAGAACATTTAAAAACAGCATCAAAACAATAAATCCATTTATGATTATACAAATTGTACAACTTAATGTATATAGTTATATATTTGCAAACACAGAAAGGGGATCATGGATGTGTGAATTAGAGAATAAAAAAAATGAGACCCGCTTGTAAGGCCAAGTGTTGGCGGCAGATATACAAATTTTGGCAAGAATCCAGTAACAGAGCCTCCGTGATAGGAAGCCTTCCCCGGGTTGTAGAGGTGGCCCACGTTCCCCCATGTCAATGTAATCATCCACTCACAGATTATAACCACTGGGGCATGATAAAAGAATGCAAGTTCAATTGAAGTAGAAGACTATCGCCATCACTGGCTTCTGTGTGGTAAGTTGGAGTACGAAGAAGAAGAGGAAGAAAGTGAACAAAAATTGCATCGAGAATCTCCCCAGTTTCTCCTGGCTAAGATCTTACTTTATCATTATTATTTTTTTATCCCTTCCAAGAGAAAAATGAATGCTCGTACTAAGTTAAATATAGAGTGAACAAGATTGCATATGATTCATCTGAGACAAGTAAATTTAGTTGTTTTCTATAATATTACTGTACGTTCGTAATATAAGAAAAACACTTAAGAAAACAGTGATAGACATACCAGATGATTTGTGTAATTAGTCGAAAATTAAGTTAGTGTCACGGTGCTTGGAACCAGTCAATCAAGGGGAAGTTAATAATAATAATTTCTGGAGGGCATGAATCAATCTTAATATTTGGCAAGATGTTGAGTGAGTGGAGCTTGATCTTAACTAATTTGAATGCCAAATGGTTCCACGACAATGACCATGAAACATACCAAATGGGATCCCAAACAGAGTATTCTGTCAGGCCACAGTGAAATGCAGCATGGAAAGCAATAACAAGTCAAAGAGATGAGCACACATGTCTAGAGAGTGGTCAGTCATTCAAGTATGATACCATTGGATAATCGTGATAAATGAAGTGGAATTCCGTACCTGTAAAAAAATAAATCCTACTACAGAACTTGTAATCACAGCAAAAAGAAAGAAGGAAAGAAAATGAGCTGGAAACACGTGCGAGGGGGGGAGGAAAGTGCACGTGCAATGGTGCTGGGCTGGAGAGGCAATTGTTGCCTGGTTGACCGGAGACATCTGGGTACAGAACGGCGTGGCTCGTGGGGTGCACTGTCTCTACAACCCTCACGCTTGTGTGTTTAATTTGCAAAAATACCACTATACGACACCGCCTCCTTCTTTCCTCCTCTTCGATCGTATCCACCACTCGGTTTTCACTTTGTTTTCTAACTACGACTCCCTGCCACTCTGCCAGTTTTCAGTTTTGTTCTGTTCTGTCATTGAATGCAAACCCCCAGAAGAAAAACCACTCGACAGACAGATTCCTTACAGTAGTACCTTGTAACCCCTGCGACAAGTTTAAGGAGTCTTCTTTCTTTGTTTTCTTTCTGTAGTACAGTTGATGCTGCCCCGCTTATAGATTAACTCTCTATTTATTTTTGGTTTTACAATCAAAAGCAGCTTTTTTATATGATGGATTTATTACTGGGTGTGGATATAGTGGGAAGGAGACTTCAAAAAAATCAAATTAAATACGTGAACTGTGAAATGCAAGTAATGTAATTCAAATTATACATATTTTTCTCTAGTTATTTTTTTACAATTTAACCATTTCCAATGAAGCTATTAGCTCCCTTGCGAATCGGTTGCTGTCCCGGACGTAAATAAATTAAACATGTAAAAATATTTATTTGATAAATGTAATTTCTTATTAATTCTATATGATTTATCCCGGAAGGATAATTTGTACTTTATGACATGGTTGAAGTACACGTAAACTGAATAAAAAAGCAGCAATACATTTGTTTTCTGTCTGTTAAAATAATTAATACCCCGGTACTGTTCTGGCATGCAAAGAAAATGTGACAGTAAAATATTAAGTGGATGGATAAAAACTAGAGAAACGTGTAATACATTTTTCAATGAAAAGGGAATTAAAAATGAATAAAATATAAAATGTCGGTACTTTGAAAAATAAAATAATGAGGACTGGTAACCTGGGATAAGCTACGAAGATATTAATATTTTTTTTTTACGTACGTGACAGATGTTCCCAGGTAAACGTGCAGTAGTTGAAGGTCAATTTGGCGATCTCATAACCATGGTGAGTGAGTGCATGTCTCGAGAATGATAAAGGATATTTAAATTTCTCGATCAGATTTAATCACGCTTTAATTCCCCATATATTATTAAAATAATCTACGATTCTGAGCCTCTAAACTATTCTGGATTAGGTGGAAAGAGAAAATTAAATGATATGGGTGAGAGTCGAGGGGGCAAAATAAACAGCTAGACCATGATCAGTATTTTAAACACCACAATTCAATTTGATCACTGCATTTTGACGATCCAATTTCTGATTTTTCCAGCCCGTGATTAGCTGATCGGAAAAAAAGAGAGTAAATACTCATTGATTATCCGATGGTGATTTTTTTGTTAGTAAATGAAAAGACTAGAGAACCTTTTCTCAGCTAGCAACCCTAGCACTCATGCAAGCGAAGATAGCAGGACCCACTTAATCAATACCGTCCACTTGATGAGGGGCCCATCTCCATCGAGAAACCACCACCTCACTAGTATTATCCACGGAACAAAATTTTCTTGCTCGAATAAAGTGGTCGAGAGACAACCTGGACCCGCACATTCCTCTGTTTTTTCATGTGTTCATCTTTGACCTTTGACTGCCCTAATACTGTAACATAAACAGACAATCCCGACCTAATTATGTTGATGGCTTCTTTGCTCTTTTGTTCTTTCATTTCGGGTAATTTCATTTACCACCCGAAACTTCAACGTATTCTCTCTTTCGGCAGGTTTATTGCATTTCACTACAACTTGCAACCAAGTCACGAGCATGGGTTAACTTTGTCAATCTAATCACTCATTTCGCTCGAGAAAGTTAGCTTTGACCAGCAATAAACACAGCTAGAATAATTACGAGATATATATCCGGGGGGGAAAAGAGTATAATATATCTTCTTTTCCATGCAAGCTGTGGTCCGGTAAATAAATAATAAAACCACATACTATACATTTAGCAATTGAGGATTATTTTTTAAGCATAGCACTATATATATATACAATGATAGCTCTTTTCATTACAGCAGATGCGCTGGGGATACAGAGGCCTCCTTAATCAATACGACGCGAAAAGCTGTCTAGAAAGCATGGAAACTTTGGAGAGTAGGGGTTACTATTGACTTTTCCTTTGTATCGCAAAGCAAAGATTTGACGCAGCGCCAGACTGTAAAGGATGGGTTAACATAATGTTGCTGCCCCTCAGCATCCATAATGGACAGACGCCCAAAAAGGAAGACACCATAAAGTCATTCCAGTTAAATCAGCGAGAAAGAATAGAAAATATTTAAGTTAAATAAAATAAACTGAAAATACAACCCAATGAACGATGCTCGACCACATTATACTAAATTAACAGACCTGTCACATAATTTTACCACGTCCTTGATGTAAACAGCAGTTAGATTTGAGAGCCTGTTTTTGTGGGCCCCCTTTTGTCCTCACTAATTTCATTTGACCAACAAAAAAATCCTTTCCTATTTCCCATTTCCCTCCCCCACAAACCAACCAAATTCCATGACACGTGTGGCAAGGAGTCAGATAAGACCACACCCCAACCCACACCCACACCTACACTCTCTCTCTCTATCTCTCTCTCTCTCTCTGCTGGCTACATGTTTCTCCGTTCCATTTCATATAAGAGGAACCCAAACCAGAACTCACAGCCTAAGAAAGCTCTTACAGAATTTTCAGACCTCCCCGTATCTCCGTCCCTTCTTATAAACAACCGAACGAATTCCACGAGTTTTTTTCTTTCAATGCCTGGAAGCTTAGAGCCTTTAGATTTATCAGTTCAGATACCTTACCATTTCCGGTGTCCGATCTCTCTTGAACTAATGCGTGACCCGGTCACCGTTAGTACCGGTCAGACTTACGATCGTTCCAGCATAGAATCATGGGTGGCTACAGGTAATACTACCTGCCCTGTTACCCGATCCCCGCTCACCGACTTCACTTTAATCCCTAACCACACCCTTCGCCGTTTGATTCAAGACTGGTGTGTTGCTAATCGTGCTCTCGGCGTTGAACGAATCCCAACTCCGAAGCAGCCTGCCGAACCGAGTTTAGTTCGTTCCTTGTTAAACCAAGCTGCTTCCGCGTCAAATCCAACTCACTCTCGCCTTTCTGCTCTCCGTCGACTCAGAGGACTCGCTCGGGATTCCGATAAGAACCGCTCTGTAATTTCCTCCCATAATGTTCGTGAAGTTCTTGTCAATCTCGTGTTTTCAAGCTCTCAATCGCTGGATTTGAGCCACGAGTCACTCGCGATTCTGGTTATGTTTCCGCTCACTGAGCTCGACTGTGTGGCTATATCTTCAGAACCGCAGCGGATCAGTTACTTGGCTGATTTACTATTTCATTCGTCAATCGAAGTCCGAGTCAACTCAGCTGCACTGATTGAAAATGTCATTGCAGGAACAAGATCATCAGATCTTCGACTTCAAATCAGTAACACAGAGATAATCTTCGAAGGAGTGATAGAGATTTTAAAAAATCCTTTATCATCTCCTCGTGCGCTTAAAATTGGGATAAAAGCGCTCTTCTCTCTATGTCTGGTTAAACAAACAAGACATAAAGCGGTCTCCGCCGGAGCAGCGGAGACATTAATCGACAGGCTGGCAGATTTTGATAAATGTGATGCAGAAAGAGCCCTGGCTACAATAGAATTACTTTGCAGAATACAAGATGGTTGCGCAGCATTTGCAGCCCACGCGCTGACTGTGCCGTTGTTAGTTAAGACTATTCTGAAGATATCGGATAGAGCGACGGAGTACGCGGCGGGAGCGCTGCTGGCTCTGTGTTCAGCGTCGGAGCAGAGTCAGAAGGAGGCGGTCTGTGCAGGGATATTGACGCAGTTGTTGCTGTTAGTACAGAGTGACTGTACTGACAGAGCTAAGAGGAAGGCACAGATGCTGTTGAAGTTGTTAAGGAATGCATGGCCGGAGGATTCTGTTGGCAATTCTGATGATTTTCTTTGCAGTGAAGTGGTGCCGTTTTGATGATTGTTATGGTGAATGATGATTACTTTCCATTTCTATTTTTTCCCCTAGTTTTAATTAGCAAAAAAAATGGAAATTGAGGTTTTAGATTTTGGTATATAAAGGAATTGTAATTTTTGTATGTAAGAATTTTTGTTGAAAAGTTTTTTAAGGAAAGTTGAAAAGCAAATGAAAAGTTAGATCCGCTTCATCTTCGTGTATATATTTTCCCCTTCTATTCTTTATATGCCTTTGTTTTTTCTATTTCGTGGGGTGGCATTGAATTGAGATTTACGATTATTTTATACCTTAATCATCCTCTTAATCTTCTTTGGAAACACTTTTTGAAAAGGATGGCTTGTGGCTTAATATTTGAATAAGATGGTGGCAGATAGCTTAATTTGCCTGTCCATGCTGTGTTTGACAGCGTTTTCCTCGAAATCAGATTTTTGCGTTGGGAAGCAGAGAACTTGACTGGAGTCCTTGGATTCAGGGATCTCATCTGGAAGGGTTAAAGTTTAGGTATTGCAATCCTTTGAAACCCAAATGCCAGAGTTATAATCTGGGCAATCATGATGATCTACTGAGTTCATTAATTGCCGGAGAGATGGTGCTCATGGCCTGCCGAAAGCAGGGATGGTTGAGCTACCATCCCCACAGCACAATATGGAGATGAGCTGATTTTTTTTCTATAATTGGTAAGCTGTCACGAGATACCAGCGTGTTTCTCAAAAATCAAAACCCAATTTCTGTGACCCTTTACCATAGAGTGGAGCACTTTTCTGTTAAATAATTTCTTGACGACATTGTAATTAGATCTTGAAACCTCTCAAGTTGTTGTCTTAGTTAGGAGTGAAGTCATGAAATTATGGCTCATGTTTTCTTCTGATGTAAGAGGCATCCTATGCTGGTAAAGGGATGGTGCATCTTGGTTTTGACCCGAGCTTATCAGAGACAGCTCCATTCCAGCGTGCTACAGGGATATGTACTTGCAAATTTTGCCATGTAATAAATTGGAAAAGAGGTGGGCAGTTTAAAGATGCAAGAGATGATCTTCAATTGTCTGTGGAATGAAAACCATGGAGTTGAATCCCATGGTCTGGTTCATGTTCTTTCTCTCAGGGATGGCTGCTGCTAGCACTCACCTGTCTCAGCCAAACTCTGGTTTCCCCTCTGCAAGTCACAACTAAACAAGAACAGAAGGAAAGTAGTTCGTTTGTCTTTAAACCTCAATGATAGGCAACATTTGGGACTCAATAATTCATGTTTCTTTCGGCCATCAAATGCCCCCTTTAGAAGCACTCATGAAGCTCTATGGAACCCACAAATCCATTCAATCGATTTGATTTTCATCCACTACATTGCCATGTATCATTTTGCAGATTTTTTATTTCTATTTTGTTTGCTTGTACAAAAAACCATGCACCAGACCCCATTGCTTGATATCATTTATGCGCCCTTAACCAAAATTTTCTGTTGACAAGCTCTTGAAGAGAGATTATAACATTCAAGTGGCTCATTTGCTTTTAGACAGATTCATCAATTCATCCTTCTTTTCTCTCTCTCTCTCTCTCTCCATCTTCTCAATTGTCATTTCGTTGATGCATGGAAATGTGTACACAAACAGTAGTTCTTTCCTGCCTTTGCTCGCCGGCCGTCTAATTTCAAATTTCCGTTCCCTTCCCACAGGGGTCGCTGGGGACAGCATGTACTGATGCGCAGACAAAAAGAAAACATGTGGTTTCCCTCCTGTTTTTAGAGGGCTGTCATTACAGCAAGGGCAACCATATACATGGATGTGACCTGTTACCAGACCACTGCAAGGCCAGTTGTGGTTTAGATAGCTAGCTGAGTGACTATCTAATCCAGTCATATTAACATTCTTCTGCTAGGTTTTGGGACATTTTTTTATATATATTTACGTTAGAAGATTCCTTCTTGATCAACATGTATTTTAAATGATCTTTTTATTGAATATCAGAGTAAAAAATAAAGATCATTCTCAGTATTTTTTATATATATATATAAACATAAAAATAAAGAAAAAAGCAGTTGGATGGTTTGTCTTGTGAAGGTGGAATTGAGAAAATCGAGCGAGAGAGGCGCCGATGTCAGAAATGGGCCTTACAATTTGATCCACATAAATGGGCTTTATATTTTTCTAAGACAGTCGTGTTTGGTGGGGTCTGCAAGTCCATGTCCCCACATGTTATCGGGGCTTGCTTACTTTCCTGCATCACAAATCTAGATTTATTCTGAGCGTTGACTCTGTCGTCAAAATAGATTTGAGCCTCAGGCCTGACATGTCACAGCTCCGCTGAACAGGCCTGATATTAAAATGATGCAAAATAAAATTCATTTTTTTTATGGAAAAATACTTTCCTATCACAAAAACAAACAAAAGCATGCCTTAATCAGGCAAGAACTCACAGGGCTCTACGTTTATGAACATCAAGTAGACCTATCAGCTTCCGACAGTGAGTTGAAATTGGTAAACAAAATCGATCCAGTTTCTCTTTCGTTGGCTAAAATCAAATGTATATATATTCCCCGGTGAGAGATCCTAAATATAGAACATGACTTCAGCGACTGATTTTTGCATATATGATGCTGTGATATTATCAACTCATAATGAATTTACCATAATTAAAGCATGCAGTGCAAGTTTTGGAGTATTTCAAAGGGAACCTGTGTGTGTGGATCAAAGCTTTATTTTGTGATTTCTCTTACAGCGCTCTAATCTGCTGATGGATTGATTAAATGGATTGCTACTAAGAAAACATGACCATTAGTTTTATGGTCTGCTCACGAGCCTTCAACTGTAAAATAGAATGTAGATGGCTCTTCTCTAGGTACGTAAACCGCGGGACCTGTTGGTATCGGTGGTGATCACAACAGGATGGTGACTGGCATATTCATTCCGATGAAGTAGAGTTGCTAGCCGTGGTCAGAGCGTTGGAATTATGCTTGTCAAATCATCATTGAATCTGATGATTCATCTACTATTGTAACTTGGATGAATAAACCATCGATCTAAGAGAGCATGGCATCATCATGAACTTTTCATCCTCGCCGGTCGTTTCTCCTTCCACATGGGCTCTAAGATTTTCTCTTATATTTTGCGTGAAGCAAACCACATGACTTATGGTCTGGCAAAACAAAGTATCTCTTGGAGTCTTGACTTCATTGCATGGTTATGATCTTTACAGCTCAGTTGTGTGAAGGTTTCAAGGGCAGGAACTCTTTTTTCTCTTAAAAATAAACTACTGGAATCTGCAGAATTTTCTTCTAGTTGATTGGAATTGGTATCTGCATGCGTTTGATGAGGTCTTGCCCTTTAGAAATGAGTTTTGAATTTCATATGGTTTGATTTTGTTTTTAATCTTGTTTTGTTACAATCTCCTTCTGCCTATTCATAGGCGTTCCTTGTACTGTTTCGCCAATCGAAAAAATAAAGTGCATGATTTGGAGAGACTCTCCAAATTTATCTCATAAAAACAACAAATTAAATAGCAAAAGAGAGAATGATTCAGAAAATTTTGATTGATAAACTGTATAACACGAAAAATATTATTAATGAAACTGATAAAAATAATACTTTCAAGGGTACGTGTATATATATATGATTACATATACATGCATGCATAAAATTAACTTCAAAATATTTCCTCCCATATTACAGACTAAATGCTCGTCAAAGTACATCCAGAGGAAGGGAAGGTTTACCATTCCACTATTTTCTAATTAATGAAGAGTTCTTTCCTTCTTAAGAGAAATCAAATCCATATCGCTAGCCATTTGAAATTGTGATCATTAGGAAAAAACTTGCAAGAACAAATTTTGGGGGTTGATATTCATTTTCTGTAATCAAGAAGAGACCCAACACATTATCTCACATGCAACTTGTCTGTATACTTCTTCTACTGGGAAAGTCTCTCCGAACTGATCAGAAGCTCCACTTGCCTGCTTATATTTTTTCACATGGAGGATCAACATATAAGTAAAAACGATGTAGTTTGTATAAGATGTGAGCGCGCGCGCATATGAAAACTTACAAGAGAAATAAATGTAATTATGAGTTCTTAAAACATTTTTGAACATAGTGTTTGATATTTTGAGAATGTTGCAGAGAAAAAATATTTTGAATCACTCCACAAGCTACTTCATCATATGTACTTCACATTTTCTGTATGTTTTTCCATTAGATTAATATTTAACGAGTCTTGTGGAGTCTAATATAGCCACAATTCTGCGTTCTCGGTTGGATTCGAATTTTCCATCTCTTCCCAAAAGTAGCAATCAAAATGTCAGAAAAGTGAATGATAATGATAAAATACTAGTAGACACAAGGAGAAAGTAGTGACTTACATGCGCTTGAATCATGTACATGCTCCGATTGGAATCAGAGGAAACATGAGCACACAGCACCTCGACATTATGCTTCTCCAACACAGAGCAGATAGTAGTGAATAGTCCCGGCTTCTTTGGAGAGCATATACTGATCTGTGCTTCATCGCCACAAATATTTAAGACCACATTTGAAGAAGTCCATGTTTGAAAAAGTACAGGAAATCTTGAGAATGAGGGTAAAGATTTTGTTGAGCTGATTGTCAAGTTACTAGAAGAACCTTGATCAGCTAAAAATGCCTCTCTAGAGTCTGTTTGCTGTTGTGGGAAAATCATAGATGGCTCATGACCAGAATTCATGGCGCCATGGAGCCTTCCTTGCTTCTCTTTTTGTAGCTTATGGAGAGTTTGCTGTAGGGTTTTGATGCAGTTCAGTGCTTCATCAACAATGGTGGACTTGTCCGCCTGTATATAAAATGGAAGGTGATCTAGACATAATTGAGATTATCACATCTTGTATCATAATTCACACAAAAGAATTTACATCTTGTAATATATATCTAATGTGATATTTATCCTTTTTATTCACATGTAAGATAATTTACCTTGTGCTGATAACTCAGCTGATATTAGTAGACTTTTTTCCTTAAAGAGATCTTGAGTTTGAACCTCTCTTAGGAAAAGAAAAGAAAATTGATCAATAAATACACAAATTGTTGCTAAATGGAATTGGGAGATCTAGCTAGCTAGTAGCTTTCGATAAAGGTTGTGGACTACAATATATAGAAGATAGCATTTCGCCTTGCATTCAAAACAAAACTCCTTGCTAAATGCACGCTATATGGTTGAAATTTAAGAATCAAAACCCATTTTTAGGTTACCTTTCTTGACAGAAAGGCATAAATAAGGTTTCTATAAACCATGAAGCAAGGGGGTTAGAGTTCAGTGGGAAATGAATCAACATGAGCCGAGAGATCAGATCAGAAATGATCGCTTACACAACTTAATTTACCTAGTTAATTGGAGCTGACACCTATGCAACTTTAATGGGAACGCTGATGTTTAACTTGAACTTAGCCCACCCAAAAGTATGCAAGAGGAAGAAAAAAATGGCAATCCTTCTTCACAACCGCATGCTCGTGAAGCAAACAAAAATGGAGCCCTTTAGAGATATTTATACTTGTGTGTGTATATATATATATGAAAAGGGAAAAATTTTCATACCGAAAAGGCAGCCTCTTTTCATAAAGCTAAAGAGTTAGTGGGTTGCTCTTCAAAACTCACCAAGAATTGTATCAAAACATGAGAAAAGACGTAATTAAAGAGGCCAAGCTAGTGTGTGTGTGTGTGTGTGTGTGTGTGTGTGTGTGTAAACCCTAGCCAGCAAGCGAAAACTCCAGAAATTAGACTAATTAATCGTATACTCCTGTTAGGTAACTTGAACCTTGAAGTGCATGTATAATTACCTTAGGAGGAAGTTGAGGAAGCAAAGCATGAAGATTGCAGAACATGGTCCTCATCTTCTTTCTCCTCTCTCTTTCGGTCCATATATGTGTCTCATGATCTGATTCTCCTCCTCCTTCTCCTTCTCTAGCTCCACCTACAGTTCCCATGCCAGCATTTGACCTCTCTTCTTGGTCTTATTTTCTTGTTTTGTGATCCCTTCTTCTGTACGTTTAGCTACTTGAGCTCGAACCCCGCGGTAGCTTATTCTTCTCTAATCATCGGTTCCACCTGAATTGTCAGAATCTGATAAATCCCAAGTTTGGTTATCCCAAAAGAAACTTTCACGCCCTCCTCCTCCTTTCAGACAACCCTATTTTTTATATATATTTTTAATAAAAAAACAGACAGATTGGCAGACAAAGAGAGGTAATACAAGGATGAAGAGGGAGGGAGGGAGAGGAGGTGTTCATGAAGGTGGCAAAGAGAGAAAGAGAAACGAGAATAGGGTAAGGTATGGGTGGGACAAAATACGTACAATCATAAGGCAGTGCCGTTACTCCTGTTAAGCTAAGCGCATTGGAAATCAAACTCGATTTCTTCCCTTTTCTTTCAATACGTAGGGTCCCACGGCCCCACCTCTCCAAACCATATTTATCCTGTTATGAGAAGAAAAGAAACTAAATGCCTTGTTTACAAAGAGAATCTCAATCTAGATCAATGGCAGTTTTGCCTTATTTGAATCTCAATCTGAGAGGGTATTTATGACTCAAATTTGAACGCACTCATCTCTTGCAATCCAGCCCTATTTTTCTATCTTATAGTAAAAGATACGTGTGAGTTTAATACCGTCTACATCTTTAATTACCCGAAATTATATTCAATAAAGATTAAAAGAAGGCTTCAAATGCATAAATACTAAGTTCTCAAAATAAGATGAGATGATATTCGGACAATATATTTAGGCCCTGTTTGTTTGCTGGAAAGTGATTTCCTTTTAGAAAATGAATTCCAGAGAAAGTGAATTCCTGAAAAGTGAATTCCAATGTTTGGCAGTGTTATGGAAAATGAACTGGAAAACACTTTCCATTGTTTGTTTGTGTTATGGAAAATGAACTGGAAAATAATTTATTAATAAATTAATTTTTTTTTCAAGTTTATTAAAATAATGAGGAACAAATCTTACAAATTAAAAAGTTGAATGAGAATGAAATTGAAAAAAAATATAATTTCATAAATTATCTCAAATAAAATAAATAATAATCAAAATAATAGAGATCAAATCTAAAAATTTTAAAAAAAAATGAAAGGTGAATAAATTAAAATAATAATAATTAACATTTCATAAATTATTTCAAATAAAATAAGTAACAATAAAAAAAATGAGGACCAAATTTGATAGATAAAAAATTTCAATAAAAAATGACAAGAAAAAAGCAAATAGCAATTATAAAAATAAGGACCAAAAGTAATATAAAAATTAAATTTTAAGAGATGGAATTGAAAAATAAATATTCAAAACAAATTATATATAGCAATCAAAAGTTTGAGGATCAAATTTGATATAATCAGCAAATAATAATATTTTTAAATTTTTAGTGTTTTAAAACAAATACAGGAAAATTTGAAAAGTGGTTTCCCAGAAAGTGAATTCCAGAAAACAAACACAATCTTAGTCAAATGAAAAAGGTAGCAAAGGAGCAATATATTGCCCCACTGAAATTAAAATCTAATTATGATCAACCAAAAGGAAATTAAAGAAATTATTGAAGTCTTTAATAAATTATATATATATATATATATATTAATCTCCAGAAAAAGAGAAAAAAAAAACTAATAGCGCGTATATATGGCGTTACAAGGAAGGAATGGGATTATTATAGTAAGAATACATCCAAGAAATCGAAACAGAGCCTCCTTTTCTGACTCCAAGCCATGGTTCATGCAAGGCACCTCTGAATACGGTCCATAAGCAGTGTTAGTTTGCATTACAAGAAAAACTAATTTGAAAAGAAAGAAAAAGGTAATTTAAGTGGTATATTAATTCATTTTATATGGTCAATGGGACGAAAAGTTAGCTGCAAATTAACAATATGGGTCCCTTAACGATTAGGTTAATTAATTTACCCTAATTAGTTATTATCATGGCTGTATTTATATATCAGGAATTTTTCAAATTGATGTAAATTACGTTGTGTACATTCTATAATAAACACACCCGTGTATAAACATTATAGTATCATCGACTAATGAGAATATCATCTGCAAGGTTGCCCAAGATCTGTACTGTTTCTGTGGTTATATTTGTTTTGCTGCATGGGGACAGAATAAGTATCATTCTGAGGAGAAAACATCGTTGGTCTTAGAAGTGTTCATGGAAAGAGGAAGAAGGAAATGTAGAGATATATTCTATAAATTACAGCCGTGAGTAGCCCAGGGAAAATATATTCATTTTATCAATTTATTATATAGTATTTATATTTATTTTTTCTTATGAAATAATGAGAATTGAATCATGAAAAAGATGAGAGTCGTAAAAATAAAGAAAGCCTGAAAGTGTCATAAAATCAATCACTACGAGGCAGTATACATCCATGGCCGCCGTTATCTGTGTTTAAAACAGCATGAACTTGTATGGAAATAAACATGTGGCTCTGAAACATCCTATATAATAATATCTGTTCAGTAAAGTACTTGTAAAATGCAAGCTCTCTGAATGGTTATTTGTTTCATATATATATAGTGAGAGAGAGAGAGAGAGAGAGAGAGAGAGATTAAGTTGATTAAATGTGCATGAAGTTAATAGAATATTTAATTTTTATCACTTTTTTTATTCATTAAATGAAAAGTTCACGTATCAATGCTCATGGAATTTTTTATTTTTATTTTTATTTTTTAGAAAAATATAGAATCATGCGGGGGGAACTCTATTGCTCCAGGTTCCCCCCCCAGTTCATGGTGATAGTCCTCAAGTACCAAAAACGAAAAAGGCAGCGGCACCAGTTGCAGCAGCAAAACTGTTAATGATCATATTTTCAGAGAGCTCATCATCCATAGTTGTTTCTCTACTGTTTGTAAAATCAAAGGAAATTTTGTGGTGACGACAAGCTAATGTTGCTTTAACAAGATGGAATAACGCAGCTTCTTTTGTTAGCAAACCAAAATCGATATGTAATTTGCAAAAATCATTAAAGTATGAACAGTCTTCAAAATATAAATATGATTTAAAAAAAAAAACATAATTTTGTCCTGGCTTGTTTTCCGAGTAGATACATGCAAAGCTCGGTAAATTATCAAGGTCGTTAACATCAACATCAAAAGGCTAAAATATCTTGAAAATCTCCAAGAAAATTAAAATAAATTTGCCAAACATCAAAGACATAACTAAATAACTCTGTGATGTGATCAGCTAATTGCAATCTGCATTATGATAACGTCATAAAATTTATTTCTCATGTATTCATGATAGTTTTAAGTTATAGAACAGACCCTCTTATCACTCATGGTGATAACATTCAGCTACAGCTGTTCAGCTCATCAAATTTATGCAGTTCATGAGCAAATAAAATGGGTTTAAACCAAACGAGGTGTATAAATAGGATATCATCTTCCCAGATTTTGGATATGATTATCCGTTTTTTAGAAAATAAAATTTCCAGGACCTGACATATCTTCCCTCTCAAGGGATTAGGGCTGTCATCTTACAAATGGGACAAAGATTTTTCTGCATTAGCCATTGTTTGATGCAGATGGTATGAAAGTCATGTCCACAATCGATTATTCCCATGTCATCCCCATCCACATATTCTTCCTGTCATAATGAATAATGATAGTTAAAACAAAACTAAGAAACCAGTGGAACAGCCAGCGGAAATGAATAAAAATAGCATCTGTTTCTTCTCCCAAATCGCATATGTCAACAGTAAGTAGCTCATACCTGACAGATACAGCAAGGCTCCAAATCTGCTGGAGATTCTGTGCTAACAGGCACATGCTTTTGCTGTTTCATTAACTTCAAAATGGTTTCCCCACTTAGTCCAGTGCTCACGTCTCCTATACGTTCTTCCAATGCCAACAATTCCTGACGTTCCAATCTTTTCATCAAGGAAACAACCTTCAGAGAATGACTATCAAGGGAATTAATTGCTCAATCTTACCTCATAAGACATGTTATCAACATCAAGGCGCATATCTCTATGTTGATCATGCATTTCAGCCATCCCATGATAGATCAATGGGTCAAAAAGCATATAATCCTGTGATATTACCATACCAGTAAAACAAAATCCATGAGATACCATTTCAAGTTCAAATGTTACACAATATCATTGTCAATGCTTTGAGGCAAATGCCAAGGCTTTCCCCTCAGTAAATAGTGTCTACTAGTGAGGCATTCATAAAAAGAAGCTTCGAACTTCAAGAATATACACTTTTCTTCAATAAAATATCTTAGCAATGTAACATGCTTGATGGTGTTCTTAAGATGTGGTCAACAAGTCAAGAAGCTATGTCAATGGCCTTTGGGCATCATAGATTTGAAAAGAAAAAAGACCCATAAATTTCATCCCTGAGAAACTCACTTATACTTAGTTTAGCTCCTCTTTTTACAAGAAATTCCACTCCCCAACCTATTTAGACAAGTTCAGTTCCAAATACAGGGGAATCACTGGAAAGAGGAAATTCTAGAGCCTTGTGTCATTGATCAACATATTCTACATCTCCAATTTTACTTGAATACAACTTACAAATGATATCTAACTTCGACTAAAATAGAAATTCTTTAAATAGGACAACATCCAACATTTCAAAATAAAGACCTCAACAGTATACATTTTCTATCATTATTTTCCTTCTTTTATTTTGAAAACCTGAAGAGTGTACCTGAAGTTTCTAAAAAGAGCATCTGTTGAACTGAATTCTTTTGACATATTATCAATATTTCAGCTGGTACTCACAGCATACAAATTTAGCTGGTAGAATATAGCCGAGTAATGTAAAAGTTTTAATCAAGTAGAATGTACTTGAATTTCTTAAACCAGTATTTGTTGCATTAATGATTCCAAGTTTGTGTTACAGATTGTTGTTGACACTGTTCATTTACTTGAAACCAAAAAAAGACCGGTATTACTAAAACACTAAGTTTACAACATTAAATAACAGCCACGATGATATAAATAAATATAGATCAGTTTAAGAATCAATCAAACCTCAACCCGAAGGTTTTCACCCCTGCGCATGGCATTCAACACTTGTCGAATCTGTTACACACAGAAGAACACAAGCTGTTATTTCAAGAATCAGTTAGTATCTAGTTACAAAAATGATAAACACGCTTAACCAAACCAAACAGATACCATAACTAGATAGCATCGTTATAACAGTATTATTTTTTTAATAAATATACAAGCATAGCAACAAATTTAGCTAAAAAGCAAAGCATCTGAAACTGATAGTTACAAACTCCAAGTCCTCAAAACAGGGATTTGGACAAAGTTTAAACCAGTTAGCAACTATTGACTGCAGCAAAGTGTGAAAAACAATACATCCTCTTTGGCACAATAATTCAGTGGCCAAGCACAATCGGCAAGTTATTTAAGCACCAAGCATGCATTCAATTCTAACAGGCATGCAAATCATAGACATACTATCATGTATTTAGGATTTCTGAAAGCCATCGGTTGCATTAAGTGCAGAAAATGAGGATAGCAAGATTCATAGCAATGCTTAGAATTGAGCTTGTGCCTCAAGTCTTGCTGAGCAAGACGTAGCTACTACAATTCAATGCCACTTAAATCCAGAATGTCAGCATTGCTGCATTTAAATGAGAAAATACCACACCTAAGAACATGTCCTTTATAGCAATAACACGAACAGTAAAGACAAAAGGCAGCATATATATACCAATACAAGGAGGGAGAGATGAATACAAACCTCAGATATTAGCCGATGTCTCCCTTCAATATCAGCAGCTAAAGCCCTCAATGATCGGGGCATACCAAGAATGTCATCACTTTGTTCTTCCATAAGAAGTGCTGACCTTGGAAATGGTGGATTATGTCCATGGCTACTAGACCCAGAAGAAACCACTGTCTCCTGTGCAGAAGGACCAGAAGACAATGGGGAGAAATGACCGCTATGACCTCCAGATTCTGGGTCCATTGGCGGGAAAAGAGACCAAGTAGAAAATTCTGAAAATCTTTGCTGATTATGTGTTGTAGGGTTGCGATGAATCCATCGAGGAGCGGGTGACAGACGGACACCTGAACTGGGGCCAATTCTGGTAGAAGAAACACTACCTGAGGTGCTCATGTTCCCAGCGGCCAAACCCCAGCGTGTTGGATCTTGTATCATGCTTCTCATTTCAGTTGCAGGCGCAAACATCGGATGCTCTGCATTATTTCTCTGAAAGTTGCTTGAGTTTGCTTCTTCACTTGATGCAGCACCTAGCTCTCCAGGGAAGACAGAACTTGGTGAATTTCCAACTCTTGAACTTGAAAAATCATTCCAGCAGAGCATGCTTCTAGATAAAGCAGAAGGGTTGGTGGCACGAAGCTGTCCCTGAGTAGCATTTGAATTTGCTGGATCTGTTGATCTTGACTCCAGATAGTCATTAACTGAGACAGGTCTGGGAGGGTGCTGCCAGGACCAACGCCTGGAACCTCCTGTTGTTGATACATTGAAAGCAGCAGATGCCTGTTGAAGTCCAGGACTTGTCCTCCTACTAAAATTTCTCAGAGGGTCCACATTTCCACTAACATTTGATGAAGGAAACGCATCAGAAGGTGCCGCTCTCATTCCAAAACCAAATCTTGGGTTCAACTGTTCAGGAGTAACACTAGGACCATTCCGTGTGGGAGTGGATAAACTTAAGCTGCTAGAAACACTATGATTATTGGGGCCATTATGCCATGCACTATTTTCAGCTTGTGGGAAGGAACTTGAGCTTGCACCAGGAAAAGACTGTCCAGAAGTACCTTCAAGGGCCTTTCTCTTGCATGATAAACCCCAACCCCCCAGAGAAGATCCTGAACCGCCATGTGTCTCCTCGACTACACAACCAGAACCTCCAGATGAAGTACCAACATCATCAGAAGAAACACCAGCCGACAATGCCTGCTCTATTTCTAATCCACCAGGGTTGAGACAACCAGGGCCTAAGACAGCTCCTGTAATAGGCCTGCCATTAATGGTGTCTCCAACATGAACTGCATCTGGATTTTCATTTGGTGGGGTATGATTAGAGCTGCAGCCTTGCAAGAATAGAGGTCCACTCCTAACCTGATTGCCACTGATCCCCATATTGCCTCTACCTGGAAAAAGGATATCGGTTGTTTCAAATAGCCTTTCATCTGATCTTTGACCAATGGCAGGATAAGCATTGACTGAAGAAGACCACCTTTCTTCCATTTTTATCCCATCATCATTCACCTGATTTTGCAGGCTTAAACTTGAGCTAGATTCACCTGAATTCCAGCCACTGAAGTTCTGGATATCATGAGTCATAGCATTTGAACATGATACATCGCCAGAAGTTACAGCATTATTTGACAATCTGCTATTTACA
Source organism: Salix dunnii (assembly GCA_015731905.1). Lineage (NCBI taxonomy): Eukaryota > Viridiplantae > Streptophyta > Magnoliopsida > Malpighiales > Salicaceae > Salix > Salix dunnii. Next base: position 7,054,037 of record CM027667.1, on the reverse strand, counting down.
GGATTTAGCATGTTATCAAAGGAAGTTTGCTGACTTGCACCGGTGTTGTCTGAAACAGATCCCTGATCAATGTCAATAGTTTCAGAAAAGGAATGAAATGCACCCCTTTGCCTACGCATCAGGCACAATGTGTCCCCCCTAATATAATTTATATGATGATGAAAAATACTCCAAGTTCTCAGCAGGAACGATGCTTCATGTTATGCACTCATCAGCAATACCTGCGCGTACATAACAGCAGAGAACGATGAAAATCACACTTTAGTCTCTCCTAAATTAAAATTCCAGTGCCTGTGACGAGATGTAAATTTTGACATATATTATTTCCAAAAGTGTAAAGAAAAAAATGAATGGACCATAAAGAGAAGAGGAGAGAGAGATTAAAAAAGGCAGTCTTTGCTTACAAATGCAGTGGTAAAACTCTGCTTTGCCAGCTTGTTTCAATGCTGACAAGAAGATCAAATGCATTTAAGCATGTGCTCAACTATTATCCTGCATCTGTCCCCAAAACCATAGATGGATTAGCATCCTGGCCGCAAAATCTGAATCTTTAGGGTGTCTTTAAGCATTCATAGCAATTTACACACCACAAAAGGTAATGGAAGCATGTGTGTTTTAACAGCAAATTCTACAGAACAATCAGACAGAAAAAACATACCATTTCAAATTTTTCCACTTGTCTCACAAACACCACATCATAAAATATAACAGTCAATTGGAATTTTGCAAAAATATATAAACCATAACATATAATCAAAAGATATTATATCAAAGTCTCCAGTTTAGTCTCTCTCATGTCACGTCCTAAAACCCACAATCAGTTCTTCATACCTTGTTCCAGAAAATAAGATACTCATCTGCCTTTCAGGAATTTTATTATCGAGATTTTTGTTTCTCGGATACTTCTCATGGAAAGATGAGTAGACTTACATAGACAAGATTCAGACTAAACAGATTGACCTCTGGCATTCAAATGCCAGACTCCAGGTAGTAAATCTAATTTGACTCCGCATACCAGCATCTCTTGTTGTGCTGCATCCCAACCAGTCTCGTCAGCTATCCATGCTAAATCTTTTTTTCCAAAGACTATCATCATTATCAATATTCTCGCCACATTATCAACTAAATTCATACCAATCTATTTCTAGATCTTTTAGCACAACACTAGACATTAGCCATTATATACTCTGATGCTGGAATATCAATCATGGGCACACTAAATATGCAGATTCTTCTTTCCTTATATTTCTCCATTCCATTCCAAAACTGAAATATATCCCAATTCCCGATAGCTCCTTACTAGGCAGCATTGCATAAAGCCTCGCTTTTCCATATATCATTTCACCCTTTTGGATCATATTTAATGAAAAGTTAAGACAACGCCATAGCAACAGCTCAGCTACAAATATGTCGGTGCAGCATTCTTATTTCTGCAATATTTTCTTAACTATGATGCTAATGTGCAAGCTCTATAATAGAGAGTATAGCGTGTAATCACTGAAAACTTGCATCAAACGTGAGGGATATTAGATTAACAACATTCGAAAACCACCAAAACGAGTAGCTTTTAGCTTTAGTTCACAGATTTTAATATCGAGATTAGAAGCTAGCAACTTGAGCCCGAACCCATAAAAGTTTACAAATCTAAATGTATGCAGAATCAATATTTTCTATCTTTGCGTAACAAAATTTTTCACACCCACAAGACCAAAAGAAAGCCCAAATTTCAAAATGAAACAAAATAAAATGGCGAAAAGCAGCTACTCCACCTTGTAAAGTTTTTTTTTAAAAAAAAAAAACATTTCAATGAAAATAAAAACAGATGAAAAAGGCGTTAACAAAAGACCCACATAAAAACAATGATCAAATGCGAACACAATCACGAAATACATAACTAATCCAACATGGGTCAGCCTGATCTTTCTTCTTCTTCTCTCACAAACACCTAAAACTAAACACAGCCTCAAAAATAAATTCTGGAAAACAAGATAAAGAATGTTGATTATTACAGCCATGAATGGAGATTTAACAAAAAAAATTAAGATAATCGAAAGAAAATTACAGTAATTACATCGATTAAGAGAAGTACCTGAGAGAAAGAGAGATTGGAACGAGAGAAGATCCAAAATGAAAATTTTAAAAGATCAAACGGGTTTTATATATATAAATAAATAAATAAAAACAAGCGGAAATAATTAGAAACGTGAAAAATCTTTTCTCCTCTTTTTTACTCTGGTACTCCAGTTTTTCTTAAAACAAATTATATTCGTATGGCTTCGGTTACTTTAAGAAAGAGACAATCGGAAGGGGAAAAGAAAAGGAGATTAAAATGGGTGAGATGTCTATAATCTGCGCCATTAATTTATTTTCTTTAATATATAAAATGGCGATGGCATGTATGGTGATGGGGTGGTTCTCTTAAGTGTTTAGAGGGCAAATTTATTGTTGAGCACGTAGCTTTCTTGCATTGCCATGGGACCTTCCTCTCTCCAACATGCTTATTTATTTATTTATTCTCTCTCTCTCTCTTTTTACGTGGGCAGGAAAATGGGATGTTGAAAATGAAAGTGGAAGAAATTTGGGGATGGGCAAAGACAAGTAGACACAGCACTCTGAAAATGGGCAAATACAATGGATTGGAGTTTGTACTTTTGTAAGCATTTGTTTTTTAACAATCTGCCTGAGTTTTTATATCTATCCTTGGATGTGATCTGCTTACATATCTACTACTGTGGCAAAATTATCAGTTTATGTTCAGGCCCAATTTTGGGATTCTGGGACGATGTTTTTGATCGACCTAGCTGGCCCAGAATGCGATTGTTTTATTCGATTGGATGCTCGTGGAAAGATATACTTTAGTGTAGCCGAAGATGGTTTGGGGCTCGGTCGGGTATAAAGTCAGCTTTGGATTCCTATCAAGTTGAATTAGTTTTGTGGGAGTTGGGTGCCACGCTACCACTACAATTGAATTAGTTTGTGTTCGAACGGTGATGATGGACAAGGTGGACTAACACCACCGCTATTTGGTCGTGTAATGGAAGAGAAACTTGACGTAGACTGGAGATGAAGGCAGGAGCAGGAGTTGGTTCTCTTGTTTGTTTCCAGTAATTATGCGAAGAAAAAAGGATATTCGTTTCTCGACACTAGTGAGTTTTTTTTTAAGGTAAATCAAATTCCTGTTTCCTTTCTCGATAAAGTTCATGAAAAACACCCATCACCCACAGAGGAGCGTATCAATTCTCCGAAAGATGGTTCTGGAAGACAGCCACACTCGAACCATTTCTTTTTGTAGCCCCATGTTAGTGCATGGCCTGGGCTTTGGCTCGGCGAACAGATATGTGGGCAAATAGGATGTCTGTAGTAGCATTAGATTGGTGATCCGCTCCAAACCTACTGGGCTTCATTGATACCTTCATCGTGCCCCACTAGTCCCTGACAAAGTTCACTTTGTGCAGTCTGTCAACCTTTTATTCAAGCAATTCTGAAGTGATTACAGCCGCGGGCATCTCTAAAATCCCTCCTCTCTTTTTCAGGTTATTCCTCGCCATTAGTCTTCTCTTTGAAGAGCACCCCAACTGCAGCAGTGTTCTTGAGGCCTCACACAAGTTTATGTGGATAGACCTCGGCAGTTAAAATATTGTGGAGGGTAGAATCAAAGTTAGATTATCTCATCCCCCTGATATCATCTTCCAATTATCAATTTCTTGGTTCTAATTAATGCGTGCTTCTCTTTACGTTACCCTTTACCATCATTTTGCTCCAAATGGCCCTGGACAACTTAAACAAAGTGATAATTAAAAGCATCGTCAAAATAGTCTGAAATCCTGATATTTTCTCTCAGAGAGTGGTAGGTCTATGATGTCTGCGTTTCGCAGGCACCTGGCCCACTGTCATAAGCATGATTCATCATATACATAAAATCCTGAGTAGGCTGCAGCACTACATTGTGGATAAAATGATGCTCTCTCTTCCATTAATTATTTTTTTCCAGAACTCGATCACCTAAAGCAATAGGATTTCGTGCTTGCTACGAGAATCTAATGCTTTCCCCTCGCACTGTGAATGTACGGTTTCTCATCAATGCTCCGAGGTCTGATGGTTTGGTGTTGTATTTCCCACCACTCAACCATGGTCGAAGCGTTGGTGTCGAAGGCAAGTTCTCTCCCACCCGTTTACTAGTCTGTGGCTGTGCCCATTTATTGGCTACCCGGCCAACTGTTTTGTCTGTTTGGTTTGGCGGTCCGATAATTATTTTATATATAAAAAAATTATTTTTAAATAAATATATTTTAATATTTTTAGATTATTTTGATGTGTTGATTTTTAAAAAATAAAAAATATTATTTTAATATATTTTAACATGAAAATTATTTTAAAAAACTATCACAATCGCATTCCCAGACACCTTATCAGGCCCATGCATGCTATAGCCAAGTCTAGATTTTTTTCGTAGCATTCTGAAAAAAATTAACAAATTCAATTATATATTTAATTATGCTATTACTCTTAGAAATCATTATGAATTGTTATTTTAATTTTTATGTTTTTAACTGTTTTGCATACATATATAATAAAAAATAATAACATTAATAATAAAAAAATATATATTTGAAAGATGGTATGAATAGGATGGAATGCCTGTTTGGGTAAGCAGTTGAATAACTGTTTGGTCAAATTTTGAAGAAAAAAAATTTATTTTAAATAATTTTTTTTTTGTATTTTTAAATTATTTTGATATGCTGATATCAAAAATAATTTTTAAAAAATAAAAAAAATATTATTTTAATATATTTTTAAATAAAAAATATTTTTAAAAATAACCACAATCCCAATCTCTCTCGTACATCCCAAAATCATGGAAAGGCTGAACCACAGCACTGCGCGGAGCATTCGTTCTTTCCACATCTTGAGGCATGGCGCGGCTATGAGACCAAATTAAGGAGTGTTTTTTCTTTATTAATTTTTAAGGAGTATTTTGCTTTCGGTTTTAATATATTTTTTGTATTTTTTTATTAATTTTAACGTGTTAATGTCAACATTAATTTTAAAAAATAAAAATATTAATTTAATACATTTACAAATAAAAAATATTATATATTTTTTCCAACACTCTAAAAACTAAACTAGATTCCTAATTAATTTAATTTTTATAAATAGTTTGAATTGTATTTTTTATTTTCAACATCATTAGTGGACAAGTTTACAAGAGAATTACATGATAACAAAAGATTTGTGGATCAGAAAAGCATATTTTAAATTCAAATAAAAACATGTAATTCTTGTAAAAAAAAATTAAACAGTTAAAAATTTACTCGTTAATTTAAATTTATAAAATATATTTTTTAAAAATAATTTTTTATGGGATAAAAAAAAAATTCACGGGCAGGCAAGAACAACAAGCACATAGAAACTCAACTATGAGTCATGCTAGCTAGAAATAAATAAAAAAAAAAAAAAAAGGGAAAACTATGCTGGTTTTTGAAAAGATAAGATGATAGCGAGCCCTCTCGGAGAGTCAACTGTGGCGATGCTTTTGAAAAAGGAGGAGGCCATGTAAGATTTGACCAATCGGGTGACCAGTATTGCAAATTATTCATCTAATTATTATTATTTCCTAGATATTTTATGTATTGTGTATTGGATATTTTTTGTCTAGTATTATTTGTTATTTTTAAATTAATTACATAAAAAGTTTTATTCCACTATGGTTTCACCGATGATGATCTTGAATATTTATCCCACACGCAAAAAAATGAATAAATATTGTCTTAAATGGATTTTTAACTATAGAAATCATCATCATTTTGAGAATGTTTGATACTATTTTTTTAAAATATATTTATTTATTTATTTTACACTTCAAATTAAAAAAAAATATTTTTAAATTATTTTCATGTGTTGATATCAAAAATATTTAAAAATAAATAAATAAAATTATTATTTTAATATATTTATAAATAAAAAATATTTTTAAAAACAACCGCAACAATAACCTCAAACAAGTATCACAATGATAGCTAGATTATAGATTGACAACTATTATCCACTCCTTTTTATTATTTTTAATCCAATAAAGTTATAGTTTAATATATCATGGTCTATATATTTTAAAAATAATATCATCTTGAATATATATGCATATATACATTTATATATATATATATATATATATATATATATATATATATATATATATATATATATATATATATATATATATTACAGTTTTATTGATTGTTTTTATTGCATTTGTTTGAAAAAATGATTAAATTCAATGACAATAAAAAAACAATTCCTATGATTTTTTTTTTCACATCAAAGAAAATTTAACTTTTACCAATAGCGTAGCTTTGAGTGTTCGTTTAGAAAAATAATTAAAATTGATTTTAAAAATATTTTTTATTCTGGTATATATCTAAATATTTTTTTAATTTTTAAAATTTATTTTTAATATCATCACATAAAAATAATCTAAAAATATCAAAAATAAAATTTAAATTTTTTAAAAAACATTTTAAAACATGAAACACCCTCTGAGCCGTCCGACCATTTCCTCCTGCTCTTTGTTTTTTCACGCGGTATCCCCAGGCATTTTGTTTCTATTCAGTTAAAGGAAACAGGGTTTGTTTTCTTGTAAATTTCTTTTAAATTTCTCAACAAATAAGGAAATTCCTGTTAACATAAAATAAAAATCAATTGGAAAACCATTTGCCGGCTTCGTATGTTTCTATTATTTTTTTAAAACACGTGAAAAAATCTGGACTTGACAAGTGTCATCTTCCTCGTTCAAAAGCGGGGGATGGGAAGACACATGTTAAGCATTCACAAATTTGGAGATTGATTATTTTACCCTAAAATGCCCTTTCCATTTCGTGAAACATCCTTAATTATCTCCAAACACGTTCTGGGATGTATCATGTGCAGATGCTAAGGAAATAATCAATTGATTATTTTATAATCAATAGAAAAAGAAATTAAGAAATTGAACAGCTCTAATTAATAGAAAATTATTCTAATATAAAAGAGATGACCAAGCATCGTATATGAAGAGGAAATACAAGCACAATAAATTGTCTATATCATATAATCGAAGGAGATGATCAAGCAATCAAAAAAATTGAACAAATCAAGGCAAACAAAAATTATTTCTAGCATCCAATTATGCAGAACTATTTATTTCATTTTATTTATTAGAAAATAATATAAATTATATTTTAGAATCTTACTTAATAATTCAAGTTTTTAAGTGAATTGATTTATTAACATGACATCAAAACCGTACCAACCTAGCAACTAGAAGTTCAAATATCATCATATTTATTTTATTTTATTAAAATAAAATATAAAATAATATAAATTTGTACAAACATGAAGTAAAAAAATATTCACAAGTTCATATTCTGAAATTCTATTTAATAATTTAAATTTTTAAATAAAATAATTATTTAATATAATCAAATAAAATGATCAAAATTTTCTACTATATAAAAAGAATATAGACAAGAGCATGCTAGAAAAAGGAGGACTTGGTCGAATACGGGCTAAAGAGCCAAGTCCACAGGACGCCACATGTCTCAAAGGCGCGCACCTTGCGAGGAGAGGTTTGCGAAGGACTTGTAAGCAAGAGATGGCTGCTGTCACTCCATCAAAGCCTCAACCTCGCCGGTGATCTTAAACTCCGACCAGCACATACAGGCATACTCTCTACATCTTCCCTGAAAGTTGCCGAGACTGTAAAACGAAATTGGATTTTTTTTCTGACAAAAGCAAGTTCTTGGACAAAATTCAAAGAAGAGAGATTTTTAGATGACAAAGTCAATAATAGCTCGAGAGATTCTTTGAAGGACTCGTCCCTTGTCACGGAGGTGGCCATAAGCTACCGACTCTTGAACGTGGAGTCAATCGAATTCTCTCTGGCAATTTCACCTATCCCTTACCCTATTTCTGCTGGCACTGGCAACCATTTCCAACAACAAATTGGTGAGCCCACACAAACCTTTCCCAGTTAAACACATCCAACACCTTTTAATTAATAATTAATTATTTTATTAATTAATTCTCTTCACTCTCGACAAATTAATTATACATGGCATAGTATATTAGCTTTTAAAAATCTGTACCGAGATTTGGTGTCATAGATCCAAAAAATGACGTCAGCGATACCTAAGAGAAGGAGTACCACTAGCCCACCGCTCCATCACCAATAAAGTGGGTCCTATATTTGGTGGGCCTAAAACCCACACTATCCTCCTTCCTAACTCTAGGAACCTCACCAACCCCCACCCGGTTGGTAGCCGGTCCAGCCTCCCCGCTAGGCCGCTACTCCAATTCCAGCGGGGTTCTTTTTTTCCAATAAATACCACCTGCCCTTACCATGTTCAATCAGGTTAGACATCATTAACAAAAAAAAAAACCCTTCAAGGCCAAGGAAGAGATCGTAATTTACTTGGAAGATAAACACAATAATGGCCACCACCGGAGAGGAGCAGCAAAGTCAGGCAGGAAGGCACCAGGAAGTTGGCCACAAGAGCCTTTTGCAAAGTGATGCTCTTTACCAGGTAATTTATCCAGGAAATCCTTGTTCTTGGTCTTTTTTTTTTTGCTGTTTGTTTTTTAACATTTTCTTTTTATATTTGGATTTTTTTTAGTATATTCTTGAGACTAGCGTGTATCCAAGAGAACCTGAATGCATGAAGGAGCTTAGGGAGTTGACTGCTAAGCATCCTTGGTATGTTTCTTGTTTTTCATATACATTTAAAGACACAAACATAAGAGGTTTTGTCTGGCATTAGTGCTTATGGTGTTATGTTAATAAATTTGACGTGAATGATGGGAAACAGGAACATCATGACCACATCTGCTGATGAAGGGCAATTCTTGAATATGCTTTTGAAGCTTATCAATGCCAAGAACACCATGGAGATCGGTGTTTACACGGGCTATTCTCTCTTGGCCACTGCCCTTGCTATCCCCGAGGATGGAAAGGTAAACTAAAAACGTAGAATGTCTCGGTCTCAAATCAAATTTTATTTATTCAAAAAATAATAATTCACGCGGTGATAAAAAAAATAAATGGGATTTTGTTACTCGCAGATCTTGGCTATGGACATTAACAAAGAAAACTATGAATTGGGTCTCCCAGTAATTCAGAAAGCTGGTGTTGCACACAAGATTGATTTCAAGGAAGGCCCTGCTTTGCCAGTTCTTGATCAAATGATTGAAGATGTAAGAAATACTCTGTTCGACAAAAAATGAAAATGAACGCAGGAAAAACATCCTTTTTTGTCTACTTGTATGAGAAAAAGAAATGATGCTCGTTTTTTAATGTATTACTAATCTTGCTATTCTGTGTGGGAAACTGCAGGGAAACCATCATGGAAGTTTTGATTTCATCTTTGTGGATGCTGACAAGGACAATTATATAAATTATCACAAGAGGTTGATTGAGCTTGTCAAAGTTGGTGGGCTGATCGGGTACGACAACACTCTATGGAATGGATCTGTGGTGGCACCACCTGATGCACCAATGAGGAAGTATGTGAGGTACTACAGAGACTTTGTTTTGGAGCTTAACAAGGCGCTTGCTGCTGATCCCAGGATTGAAATTTGCATGCTTCCTGTTGGTGATGGCATCACTCTCTGCCGTCGGATCCAATGAGGGACTACATTTCCTGCCAATATTATTATTATCTTATGCTGACCATTGAATGGTCACATGAGTGAGATGCAATAAGAAATCTTACCCACTTTGTATTTCAATGGCTTGTATTTGTGTACTTGAAAGGAACGGTTAATGACTGAGAAATTCTTCTCTTAAATTTCTGTAAGTGGGTTTTTACGCGCTATATTAACATCGTTCTGTGGATAAATCCTTGTTATGCATCGCTGAAATGGATTTCTCATCTACTTCAGGCCATCATAGTTTAACGAGTTCACAACCAAATTCTGGGGAAGTTTTATTCCAATTAAGAGCTCTAGACATTATGAATGATTGTATCTAAAACTTCTAACCCGTTGGTTTTTGTTTCTGTGCAAAATGTTTTTCATGTTTTAATATTGTGTTTGTCTAGATGGTGAGAAAACAAGAAGCATGTACGATGCACCGACTAACTAGTCACTAGAGAGAGAAACATGAAGGTTTTGGCGAGGAAAATCCGATATTAATAGCATCAATATCTTGAAAGGAAGCCCAACTTCTCACGCAACAATGATTTATTTCCCTTGAAGTTGTTATTGACGGTCCGGACTTGCAAGAAAAACTATTGGGAGTGCCGATTCTAGATTACGAAATGCAATCATATTTTTATCTACTTTTTTAATTTAATGTATATAAAAAGCAAAGACAGTAGGTGAAAAGGAATAGTGTAATTCTGATTCTTAGTTGCCATTATATGCAGGTGCATGCGTTCATGTTCATGGTTTGTCGTATTGGTGTGGTGGCTCCATCCTCCACCAGCCCACCAGACAACATTTCTAACATTAGAAGTAATAAATTCTCAGATGTTGACAATAAGAGTAGAAATCTGTTGGCCAACTGCTCATGTTGATGATCGGGACCGCTTTACTTCACATTGATAACCTGTTTCTTTTCCAATCAAAATACCTACGCAATAATTTGTCATTGAAAACTTGCTCGAGGAAATACCTACGCCATAACTTCTTTTTGCTCTCGAACTGTTCGCCTGGCATCAAAGTTTAGGAGTGATTTGATTTCCATTTAATGGCTCTCGGATTGATTCTTATTCCCACTCTTTCCCAATAAATAAAGATCGATCCCTGCTAAAAGCAAATAAAGACCAGAGGGATATTTGATAATTGGATATTCCGAGTGCAATGTTAACCACGTTGGTAGTAATCTGAAAATGCATAGAAAACAGCCCTCTTGATCTAAATCGAAACTTGACGTAGTTTTGGGCACCGACTCATGCAGGGAAGGTTTTTTCCCCGTCTAATTGTATGCTCATTCGTAAATATCACATCGCCTTACTTGATTTTTATCTGCTGAAGACAATGCCTTATCCATGACCCGGAGAACCTCGGTCAGCTAAAAATAGCCTCATCGAAGGGCATAACAATCCCAGAAAATGTCAATTCACTCTTTAGAAGCAATCGACATTTAACAAACCCACACAAAGTTTGGCAGGAGCCATGTTTGATGATGCACACTGAACAAACTCCAGAAAAGATTTTGCATCGCATCTGTGGGCAACAGTGATCTCTGTTTTTGCATTTTAAAAATATTTTGTTTCAATTTTAAATATTTTTTTATATTTTCAAATCATTTTAATATACTGTATATATATTTTTAAAAATACATTAAAAAAAACACTTTTAAAACAAAAAATATTTTTTAAAAAAAAAAAAACACTACACTATGGTGCTCTTAAACTAATTTTGCCACAAAGTGCAAACTGCAAACGACAGAACCACTTTTAGTTCCCCACTCTCTCTCTCTCTCTCTCTACGCCCAAACCTGCGCGCGCACTTCTCCAATGGCTCCACCTGAAGTGAGCCCGAGGCCATGCCTACTTTGGTAACTGGGAGGAAGGATCGGGGGAAGGAAGGGAAACGGCTGGATGGGAGAGGGTTTCTTTTGGAAGTTCTAAAGATGGTTTGGTTTAGTTTGGCTTTTTGTTTAGTGTATATATATATATTGAGAGTTTTGTGGGTTGTACAAGAAGACTGCGATTTCTGGTGGCGATGGGGTGGAGCTGTGGCCGAGTAAATCGGCCACCGCTAAGTTTATGATCGAGGACATAAACGGACGGTTTGTCACTGTTTTTCAAAAAAAATGATTTTATTTTATTTTATATTGATTTTTCTGATATTTTTAAATTATTTAATATACTGATATCAAAATTATTTTTTTTTAAAATATATTATTTCTATCACACTCCTAACTGGCAAATAGCTGCGGCAAGTAGAAATGGTTTTTTATTTCGAGAAAAAATACAGATTTTGTTGTTATTCTACAATTAGAAAAATATTTAAATAGTAATTTGCTTGTGGATTCATCATTAACGGCGTGTTTCCTTTTGTTTTCATAGCTTAGTCTATTTGATTCGTCTTCCAACCAAAACAATAGTCGGATTAGATCTGGCAACAATTGATTAAAAAAAAGGCCTGAGGATCAAATTCATAATAATGTCGGTGGACGGAGGGGTCCTTCATATTTACCAAACAATCGGAGCCTCATGCACCTTCCCTGTTTACGTTTCAGACAATAATATATTGATAGTTTAGAGACAACTTGTTAATCTGTTTTAAGCTTAAAGTATCATCTATCTTGTATGTCCACTTGGTTTAAAGTCGTGAGTATTGCCTGGGGATTCAGCATGAAGGATACACTGGCAAACTACCACATTTCTTTCTCCTGACAAGGAGCAAACTACCACCTGGGAGTGTTTCAGCTAAAGCGAGTCCTGCAAACTGTTTGTTTTGTCATGATAATTATGCAAATAATAGCATACAGTTCATTTCTGATATGATGACTTTCATTCTGTCCTAAAAATTTAGACTGTTAATTATGTTCTTTTCGGAGTGATATCATCTGGACTATCAAGATATCTGTACCACAGATCACCGAATGGTAAAATCCGACTTTGTTTGGTGCCTGGCTAGTATCATAGGCTTTAATCTCGACTTTTCAACAAACATGTCCCAGTTAATTCAATTCCCTGTAGCTATGCAAGAGGGCCAGCAAATAACTGGGATGGCCATGGTTACTTTAAGAGAACAACTAGCCTTGCAGGTGAAGTGTGCACTTCTTTCCATTAGTTACAAGAACTAACCTGGAGGTCAATCCAGCCTGAGGCTTGGGTGGGGTGATCTGGGTTGACATGTTCAGCTCGAGTTTTGAATTATTTGTTTCCATAAAAGTCTGTTTTTTATTATAAAAAATGCAGGGCTAAGGTCACCGGGTTGACCTGCTGATCTTGTAACAATGATTCTCTTACCATGTCTGTTTTTCTTTACTCTTCTCAAGCCATTCAAATGGTTTCTACTAGTTCAGAATCTAATCTAATCTATCCGAACTGTTGAAAAGCAATTCAGGATTGCAATCCCGATGGGGTAACAGGTTTGGCTTCATTCTTCTGCCTGTTTTTTTTTTTTTATATATATATATATATCATAAACGCAGCGTTGATCCGCTTCAGTATGTGAAAATAGCGAAGGTGATGAAAGGTGAAAAGACATCCAAGGTTGTTAAATAGTTCCTAGTTTTGGAATAAGCTTGAATATAATCAGTTTCTGTTTGCATTTCAGGCTGCTCATGTCCTTAATTACAGGGTACTTTGTAGGACTTCGTTTGCTGTCTACAACAAGAGGAAATCACTTTGGCAGACCATCCTGTAACGTTCACAAGGGTGAATTCATCTAGCATGGCCCATGTACAAACTCTAAACCCTAAAAGTTTATCCATGTTTAATCCCATTCTGATCAGGGTACCATAGATTAGTTTGTTTCTTATACAATTTCCTTTTTCTTCTTCTCCTTTTTTGGCACCGCCGGTCACTGTGAACATGATGAGCTACGCCGAAAGAGCTGACATGCAAATCATGGTGGCCAAAGACATAATCCCAGACCCAGAATTTCTTGCCAGGCACTTTGAAGATGCCTTGCTTGAAATGAAGGAAGCAGCTGCAGCCACCATTAAAACAAATCAAACGAAAGATCCTTGCTCGCTGTCTGATTAATTAGTGAGCACATAGATTTCACTATACAAATTTGATCGTACAACGAAAATACTCTAATTTTTAGAAATGGAAAAAATAAAAACAGAGACGTGATTTAACATACAAAAAAAACTCACACCCATTCTCTAATTAATGTATAATTTCTCATATTAACTTGTTTTTTTACTAATTATTTTTATTTAATTCATCTAAAACATAGATAGCCACTCTTAAAAAACCCAGAGATTTATCCTTCATCCCTTTATTCTCTTGATATCTTCAAATGTTTGTGTTGCCTTGTTTTTCTTCATTTTCGTTCATGATTCATTTTAATTTACGGACCTAAATTAAATTATCAAATGTGTTATTTTTTTATTTGTATTTTAATTATAGTTTAACAAGTGATTTAGGTACATTTTTAAATTTCTTATTAATTATTCTTTACTAAATATCAATTGCTGATTATTTTTTTTAATCAAGTGAGGGGCACCAACATAATAGAAAGATGATAAAATCCTAATATTTGTAAATATATTATAAGGCTTTATATTATTTATTTGGGTGGGATAATTTAATATCTAAGCTTCAACGCCAGAAAATTAAACTTTAATTAAAACCTTGTAAGAGTATTTTTAATATTATAGTGTTTTTTGTTTAAAAATATATTAAAATAATATGATTTTATTTTATAAAATTTGCACTTAACATTAACATATTAAAATGATATAATAAATAAGAAAAAAATTATTTAAATCATATAAAAAAAATTATAATAAAAAATAGCAGGATCGAATGCCAATACAATAAAATGCAAGCAAATTCAAATTCCATTAATCCTTGGACAAAAAAGCAAATTGTTGACACCAGGCCTGCAACTGCAAGTTAGTACAAAGGGCTAGGCCATGAAAAGTGGAGCTGTAAACGCCCATACCCAAATGGGTCAATGGGCCTGGCCCATTTCAGGAAAAATTCCAGCCACCAACAGCAAAATCTATGTTCCTTTTTTGTATCCGTAATATATTTATCTGTCGAGCTCTTATCCTTAAATATACAGAAAAGCAAATAAACTAGTGGCAGCAGAGTGGAGACTGAAGAAAGCTATGAAGATAGGAGTGCTGGGAGTGGCGCACAGAGTCCCTTCTACCACCACTCTCCCTCTTCGCCAAGTCAGAGCCAGGGTTAGATGTTTACCCTCCTCTGGTAATTCCTCGACTTGTTGGTTTATGTAGACGATGCATGATTAAAAATCATTTGCTTGCAAATTATTTCTATTTTCAGAAAAATCTGGTGAAGATGGGTTAAAGATTCTATCATTTTTAATCAGTATTTTATGGCATTTAGAGAGTTTTTCAAGTGAAAATGCAGGCCATATATCATTCATAGAGGATGTAGCTGCCACTCAACCTCCTCAGCATCTCCATTACTTGCTCAAAGTGCTTGAAACTAGAGGTATCGATCACTGATTAATAATCTCTGGTATTTGAAAAAACCCTGGAAATGTCAAATGTGTTCTTCTTTTCTTTTTTTCCTTTGGTCTATTGATTCATGGCCTGCCAAGTTTTTTTATTTGTGTGGTTGCAGGTGAAACCATCATTTCCCCAGGATCTAAACAAGGGTTGATTCCACTTGTTATTCCTCTATCGGAGAATCTTTCAGGTTAGACGAACATTTGTTTGTACAATGTGTTTTGATTCTTGCACTAATGAGTCATGGGCAGTTCAAGTGGAAACTCAGTTTCATATCATAAATGTGTTGCGAATAGGTTCCGTAACTGCACTGCTGCGCTGGCCAACAGCCCCACCTGGGTAAGATATGTACAATTTCTAGTCGAATGCGGTGTTAATTTTCTAGCGTGTTTCAGTGCTGTTAATGACAATTGGCAAACTTGTTTATTGCTTTAATAATCTACACTATTCCATGCTGTTCACACAGAATGGAGATGCCGGTTGTGGATGTTCGCAAGCATGGGGTGTGGCTTTTAGCCAAGAATGTAATACATTAAACTGTAAGCATGCATCAATGTGCATAATTAGATGGAGAATAGCAATATACATATGTGTGCATAATTTTGTTGCTTATTGATTATATCAAATTCAATGCCACTCAAAAGTTTCGCTTTTCTGTGTTTTGTTAGGCAGTGTCTCGGAAAATGTGTCGATTAGTTGGGCAAGGACAGCTTACATTCTTTAGCGCTTGCAATGCAGGTAGATCAGTATATGCACAGGATTATGGTTGAGGAAGATGCTAACAATTTCAACGAAAGGAATGGTGAACTCTTTCATGCTGCTTCAGAAGTGGGTGAGAAACTTTACAAAAGGGGTGATTTTGCTGAATCTCAGATTGCAAGCCTCGATGGTTATCTTCTTAAAGAGGTACAGTTGTATAAGCAAGTTTGTAAATGAATCTACATGTTGCAATGTGACTGTTTATTGTTCTCTCAGGTTGGGCTGTTCCCAGATGTCTTAGAGCGTAAAGTAGCGCGCCATTTTGAGCAAGGGGATCATGTAAGTTACTTATGATTTTGTCCATCAATTGTTACCATGTGTAGTGCTTCTGGGCTTAACAATTTCTTCCATACTGTGGGTGGAAGGTTTCGGCAATGGTGACAGGGGAATTCTATACAAAAAAGGATTTATTTCCAGGATTTGGAAGGCCCTTTGTATTCTATGCAGAGATTTTGAAGAAGTTTGTAGAAATATTTTCAAAATACTTCCATGTATTTTAAGTCTTACACTTTTTTATTATCAAACCTTTTCAATTACTTTCTTTCTTTTTAGAGTTGGACGTACATCAGAAGCTAAAGATGCTGCAAGGGTTGCTTTAAAATCACCATGGTGGACTTTAGGTTGTGCATATCAGGTATTGACCCTTCTTCAAATAGAACTTATTGTCTTTAGATCTATTATTTTCCTTCTTCTGATTTTCCCTTTATCTTGATTGTGGCTAATCCTGACCAGGAAGTGGCAAGCATTGCACAGTGGGAGGATGAGCAAATTGAATACATTAAGGAGAAGGTGAGTGAAGAGGGTAGGCAGGAGGATTTGAAGAAGGGAAAGGCGGCTGCTCAGGTACCACTTTAGCAGAATAACTTTCTGATTAGCAAAAGACTGAAATTCCATTAGAAACTCTCATCTAATTCACGTGGGCTGATTTTGATGGTCATGTTGATTTGGCATGCAGATAGCATTGGATGAGGCTGCTTTCTTGTTGGATTTAGCTTCTATTAAAGGAACCTGGGATAATGTTTTGGAGCGTATCGCTGAATGTTATAGGGAGGCTGGGTTTGATGATATCGCAAAATTCATTTTGTACAAAGATTGATAGCCAATTAGGTGAGAATCACCCGTTTCATGTCGTAGAACCTGCTATCTAATCTATTCTTTGATTTCTATTTGTTTCAGGTGAGAATCACCCGTTTCATGTCGTAGAACCTGCTATCTAATCTATTCTTTGATTTCTATTTGTTTCAGCTGTTCTCTTGCTGGAAGAGCAGTGTGAAAGTAGTCTGTATTGCATGGTTTTTAAGGCATCTGCCTAGAGTTATTGTACAGTATATAACGCAGGAAGATGTAACACTAGATACATCTTTTTTCTTTTTAATTATACATTTTGTCAATGAGAATGTTGAGCCTGCATTTCTTTGTCCAATCATAGAATATTTTCTCCCTGGCTTAAAAAAATTGGTGGACTGGTTGTGGATAATAGAGATGATCAGATTATTACTTGGGAGGGGGGGGTTAGAGGTGATCCTGGATTTGTTGCTTATTCATCACACGAAATCATTAGCATGAATCCTTAAGGTTCGCGTGTCGACAGTGCATGTCAAATCTAGTAGTTTAGCAGCACAGGATCTGAAATTTCTTAAGAGTTTTTAGTCTCGATCAATCACCACCATCATTCCAGAATTTAGAAGATACTATATATTGTCAAGTAAAAACGAACCGCGTGCATCAGCCATATCAATGGCAGCGCCTGCATATCATCCCATTCTCAGTAACAAGTGCCACTGTAAGCTCTTTAATTTCATCAAACCTAGATTTATGTACACAATACTTAAAGGATACTATACATCTCTCACTCTTTATCTCTCTCTCTCGCTCTCGTAAAGGGAAAAAAGATCTGATGCCCACATTATCAATATAACCAATCATCAATAAAAAAAAGGAAACATTAAATTATTCAACCACAAGATCCTGAGCGCAGTGACTCTCTAGTCCAGTTTGAATTGGTCCCGTCATGGCAACAGCAGTTTCTTCCAACTGGGCCTCAACTAGTTTTTGTCATACCTTCACTAAGGATCGTGACTTCACGCTGGCCCCTTTCGTCCTTCTCATTAGTAGCCTCCTCAGCAAACCAAATACTTGCCTTTTACTAGGAATAATAGCCAGAGCCCCAACTGCAGCATTACCGGATTTGTGCTTTGGTCCAAAATATGCTTCAGGAACACATACCAGGGCATTAGGACTGATCAATTCATTACCATTATCTGCGTGATTAAGAGATGATTTTTGGGCATCTTCAGTCGGAGATCTGAGAATAATTGCTTTGGATCTATCTTCAGCTATCATTTGATCACGCAAGGAGAAGCGCCTGTTCATGTTCTTGATATTGGTAGCAGTGGCGGTGGCGCCAGTAGTGGTGAAAACCTCGTCAAAAAGTGCTGCTTCTCTTGGTGAAGCCAGAGCCTTCAGTTGTTTCCCTAGATTAAGGATGGTTTCCTGGCATTCTGCTAACTTTACAGAGGCTGCTTTGATCTCCCAGCCCTGCAAATTTTCAATATTAGATTCAGCAATCGAGTGGAATAAAACAATTATCTATCGTGAAGTATTGGATTATCTTGTAAATTGCTATCAAATTACTTTCCTAGCTAAGTTGTTGAGTATAAATATCTGATAAGGGCATTTTAATTAACACAATAAGATGTGACCAGTAACTTACATCTTGTGGTTGTTTCCCCTCTTCATTTATGCCACAGCTCCGGGTTTCCTTTGCAGCACTGTTTAATGTTACAGATATATGAGAGTCCTGTCAATTTAGGAAAGTTTTGTTTTTTGGTAGTTTGCAGAGGATAAGAAGAAAAAACTTGTTACCTTTCCAGCTGAAGTTGAAGCTCAAGACAAGTTGCTTCTAATTCTTCACAACAGTTACTTTTGTCCTCAAATTCAACTTCCAAAGATGAGAACTTGTGGAAGACCTCATTCAATTTAGCTTTGGTAACTGTAAGCTGAGTATCAAGATCTTCATTGATTGACTTCTGATTTTCAATTTGATCCTCAATCATTCCTTTTGATTCCTTCAAAGTTTCCACTTCTGCCTGTAACCTTTCAACACTTTGTTCTGATTCCCGAAGCTTCATCACCAGAGACTCCGACGTATCGGTTGCAGAAAGCAGCCTGGCTTCCATATTATTCAGCTCAATTTTCAGTCTATCATTCTCTTCTTGCAGATCAGTCAGATTATATTGATCGTTTTGTTTTCTTGTTTCTTTCACTGGGGTGTCGGCCCTGAAAGTTTCATTAAATGAATCCACAATCGAAGATTCATTTGGAGACTTCCAAGTGAGATAACCGTTAATATCACACTCCACAGGAAGCTTTGAGAATGCTGATGTATCAGGTTCGCAAACATTTGGATGATTTATATAACCTAAAGCAATTTTAATGTCCTCCAGGATTTCAGTTGGACTTCGTTTTGAAATACGCTGCTGTTTGAATATTGCACTCAGAACAACCTGAAGCCAGTCGAAAGACTTATCAGTTAAATCATCTTTCAAGATCTCTTGTTTCTCTTGCTCTACGGGAATCAGTTCCTTTCCAGCTAGGGAAGGGCGACTCCCTCCTGCACAAGGTGTTTGTGTTGAAACCATAGCTAATTTCTCCATCTCAACAAAATCATCCATTAAACTCATGTCCATAACTTCAGTGGCTTTATGTCCTGACGGACTTTTGAGTTTCCCATCTCTGAAATGTTCCAATTCTGAGATTAGAGCATTAGCCCATAATCCAGTATCAGAACCTGGAGATGGAGATAAGAGTTCACGTGATGATGGGCTATGCTTTGCCAGCTCCACAGATTTCTGGCCTCCAGAAAGCTCCACAAGCTGAGCCTCAACCTGCGATAACCTTGAAGCGGTTCGTGAAAACATGATCCTTGAAGATTGGAGTTCAGCATTCTTCCTGGTCATCATTTCTCTGAGTGCTTTATTCTCCTCCTCCTTACCATGTAATTGCCCAATCAGGAAATCAAAATTCTTTACGGGAATTTCTGGAGAATTTTCCATGATGGGGTCTCTGAGTACCAAATCTCTGGCGAGGTTCGGTTTTCTTCTTAATTCCATCGGCTCCTTTCCTAGCATTTCGACTTCACTCTTGATCTTTGAGAAAGAAGCAGGACCAGGCAGCCTTTTCCGCATTAGGGTACGAAGTCTCTGACATTCTGCTTCTATCTTCGTGACTTTCCTTACACTCTCCAAGTGTTGCCTTCGTGATGCATCAGCAGACCGACGGTTATATTCCAGCTCCTCATTTCTAACCTCAAGTTCCTTCTGGAGCATGTGAAACTCGTACTTCAGAAAAGCATTCTCTTTCTCTGTGGAATCTAATCTAGCCATTAGTGCATTGAATTCTGCAAGGGTCTGAGATGCACGTTTATGCAGCTCTTCAACCAATTTCTCTTTGAGTACAAGGGCATTACTCAAATTTGTGTTCTCAATGGCTAAATTTGTAAGCCTTTTGCTTGTCTCCATCAACTTCCCTTCCAGTGTTTTCTGTGCCCTCTCAAATTCAATTGTTGCTTCCTTGACAGCATCCTTTATCTTTTGCTCCTGTTCTTCTCGGACGGAGTTCAGTTGCTGCATGCATTTCTTTAATGCAGCATCGGAGTGACTCAATTCTTCATTGGTAGCTATTCCCTGCTCCAGGGCTCCATCCAGTTCCTTCTTTACGCAATCTACTTCTGCTTCTGTCTTTTCCTGACCTGCGAGAAAAATGTTCCGTCATTGGATTAACCAAAACACAACTAGCCAAGCATATGAAGAAGGGTTATCAGAAGTAATACAAAGACAGACACTAGAAGCAACTGGCGGATTTATGAATCACCTGCAGTAATTCTTTGTTCTGATTTTTCATTTTCTGTCACAGGATCATCTTTTGCATGAGAATCAAGAAGCACTGAAGCTAGCTTTTCGTTTAAATTTCGTCTAACTGGTCCTGATCCATTCCCAGTTGAAGTATTCTGCGTCTAATGAAATGAAACAAAGGAATGCGTGAGTTGGATCTCACATTTTCAAAATCAAGTGAGTTCAATATCTGCACAAGTAACCTGCTCGTACTGAAATGCAAGTTTCCTCTTAACATCGAAGAATCAGAAAAGAAAGAAACAACAACAACAATAAAGGCGTATGCAAGATTGCTACAGGTCTGGACCACACACGATAGAAAAGCTCATAAAGGTGTTTTCTAGTCTATTTTGTAATGAAATTCTTTCGATATTCAACAACAATAAAAAAAAAACGCTAGAAGGATTATAAAGGTGTTTTTACATAGGGTAAGGGAAAGCTGCTAGTCAGTTATAAAAATTTAAAGAGAGTAGTTACCTCTTCATCAATTCCTTTCACCGAAATGCCAAATTTGTTCGTTGCCACAATTGTCTTTTCAGAAGATCTTTTCCTCCAAAGCCAAGTCTTGTTGTCCATCGCTTCACTCTCTGTTTATACTTGTAAAGTAAATTCATAAGCAATAAACATTCTTGTGAAGATTTCAACTAGAGATGCAAAGCTAAAGCATTTGTACATAACATAAATACAGAGGTGAGAGACTTCTGGATAAAGATTTCAGCTCCTAGTTAGTCTCAGTTCAGTGATGCAATCACTGACTTTAGAAACAATCTTCACTTAAATCTCACTCATTTGATGAAAACTATACACGGATGAGCCTACTTGAATACTAATATAAGCGAGCATCAATTACCGTAATTAGCTATATCCTATGATGCGGGCTACCGTCGGAAAAAGAAAATAAAAAAGCAAGTGTTGTAGCTGTTGCTCACCTGAGCCTGGCTTAGCAAGAAGATATTAACAGGTACAAAGGATCATCCACCATTAATGTTCAAATCAAAGAAGCTGAGAGAGATTGGGGGGGGGGGGGGGGGGGGTTTATAATGTAGAAACTGTCCGGACTTAAATGCAGCAAAACCTTGAAGGTAGAAACTGTGAAGTTGAAAACAGCTGAGTATAGAGTATAGACCACAAGAATTTGAGCCCATAAAGATCAGGAGATCTTATACAAGGACAAATGTGAGCTTGGTATTTTTGCATAGGATGCTATGCTACTGCTCCACCGACAACTATACCAAAGTGAGCAAATTATATGAGAGAGAGGGAGGGGGGTAAAGGGGGAGAGAGGAAAAGAAACCATGAAAATTGTCAAAGGCAAGACAAGCGAAAGATTAGGCCAAGGCTGTCCTTTTCAGGTTTCGTTTTCATGCTTTGTGATGTGAGATTATCGAAGGATGGACAAACGGTGTCGTGCTAATTACGGGCTCGTGTGGAGTACGCTCTGTTGATTATGATAGAGTGCTTAGAAATAGCTTCAAAGGAGAGTGGGATATGTGGCCTGATGAAAAGTGAAAATGAACTATGATATCATGATTGTGTCTAGGGTATCATTGAAATAAATAAATTAATTAATTAATTAAATTTATATTAACTAAACAATAAACCGTTTGCTACTTTTTCAATAGATTTATTCACTGATCATGCATATTTAAATTATTATTTATTATAATATTAAAATTATTATTTTATCTAAAGGCTAAAAAAATTAGCATCTAGGACCGGAGGTATTTTAGAATTTTCTAGGAGATATAAATGATGTTTCTAGATTTGTTACACAATAAAACTACAAAAATGCTCCCCAAAACCACGAGATATTAGCCTAGAAACCGAGGGTTATTTTTTCAAATTATTTGCACAGTAAAACGATTAAAATAACCTTCGTTAAAGATAAAACAGCGTACAATATCCGGGGGTAGAGCCATCTTTTCCTCGTGGATTTTTTCATGAATATCATTAGGTACAAGAGTGTGTAGATAATTAACCAATATTTTATATTTTTTTGAAACACTGCAGGGCATGTCATTCGGACGCACCCTTAGGGTGCCGCGTTTAGTGGTTTCCACTAGTCAAAACTTCACTCTTGATGTGTCATATGGTGTGAAGCCATGTTTTCTGTCTATCATAGTTGCGAGTTATGGTCATTGGTGCTCTAGTAAACGCTGGCAAACAGTTTTGTGTTGTTTATTCGTTTTCTCTCTCCTGCTGCTATAACTTATGTCCAAGCCCTTCATGTATGTAAGGTGTTTATTTTAGTCTCCAAGGTTTTGATTTCGGTTTTATTCTCGATTTCTTCAATTACAAGTTTGATATTTTTTTCAATTATGTCATTCAATTAAAAACTAATTATATGTGGAGGTTTTTATTTCAGTCTTTATTCTTTTGATTTTTTATTTCTTTTTTATTCCTTAGATTTTTCCAATACGAAGGTTTTGATTTGTTTTAATTTTTTCATCTAATTGAAATTGATCATATGGGCTACTTTTGATTCCTATTTTTTTTATTTTTTTTATAAAATTATATAACAATTACCTTTAGAAATGTCATTATTTATTTTGATCACAAGGTTTTTATTTGTTTCAATTTTATCCTTCAATTAGAATTGATTATATATTTTATTTCTCATTTTGGTATTGATTCTTTGAATTTTTTATTTGATACTAATTCCTATGGGTTTTTTTATTCTTTGATAATTTTTATTTTTTATTCGTATTTATGCATCTATATTTTTATTTTTATTTTATCTTTTTTTATTGGGGTTTTATTTTTAATTGGTTCAATCTTGAAATTTTAATTTATGTTGATACTCATTTTAAAATTAATATTGCTCTCTTTTTTCTTTTGTTCATTTTTTTTTGTTCATTTTTTTTTGTTATTGTTTTTTGTTATATGGATCAAATGATTTTTTATTATTTGCTCAATAATAATGATTATTTTAGTGATTATTTTTTTATATATAAATATTTTTTTTATTTTAATAATTTCTCAGGGCAATTTAATGTTTTTAATTGTTTTGACTGTTATGTTGATAATAATTTTAATTGTTATAACAATGATAATGAAAATATCATAAGGATAAATTTTTGAATTTATTTTTTTATCTCTTTATGGATAGAAAATTACTTATTTATTTTTTATCCGATTATTACAGGTATTTTTACAATTTATATTTTATTTTTATTTGATTTAAATTGAATTATAAAATAAATTAATCCTACTGCAGTGAATTCAACAATCTAGATATCAAAATCTCCTTACTTTTTTAATGATGATGATAAATTTATGTTGGTTATTTCGTTGAAAACTACTAAATGGATGAATTTATATCGATTTATAATTCATATATTTTATAAAAAAAAACTTGCACTTTGACATAAATTCTACACAAATTTATTTTTTTTGTTAAATTTATATTGTAATAAAAAAAATACACATACTTGATATTTTTTACGTTGAGAAAAATATGATATCGACTGCGACGAGGCGCGGGGGCATTAACTAGGGTGTGTGTGTGTGTATACTTATATATATAAAATACGATGCCGTTGGCAACGAGGCGTAAAGGCATTGACTAGGGTGTGTGTAAATCCCGGTGTAACCTGGTCTCTAAAAAAGTATTCCTTATGGATTTGTACAATTTTTATTTTGTTTCTCTGTCTTTATTTTTTTTTCCATCACTTAATTTTCTTTTCAAGTTTATCATTCAGCATGTAATATTTTTTTTATATATTTTTTTTTTCGTTAGCATTGCGGAAGTTTCTCCTAATGTTGAAAAAGTATTCCAACATTAAAATTTAGGAAATTAAATTAATTTTTCTAATTATAAATCGTTGATTTTTTCAGGGATGAAAAATGATACTAAAACAAAATTATATCCTCTTTTTATTTTTTCCTATTGTAGTGGAGGTAGGTTTCTTACTTTGTTTAGCTCCTCTAATTATGTTTTTTCAATGTTTGCATTTTAGTTTTAAAAAATATTTTCTTGCATTTTATTTTATGATATAAAATTTAATAAGATATTTTATCCCTTATATTGATATTAAAAAATAAATCATGTCAAAATGTTTTTTGAATCAAGATAAATTTTGAGTTTTTTTTTCATTAAACATTATTTTGAGGCTAAGTACAAGTTCAGTGATGTTTGCATGGTGTTTCCCACTCAATTTCTCATTTTCTTGCTCTTTTTTTTTTTACAACTCTCTTTATTTTCCTTTAAAATACAGGGCTAAAGTGCAAACAAGATAAAATTTTGGATCAAATTATTTAATTTAAAAACAATAATAACCATAAATACAACCTTGACAAAAATCCAAATGCATGATTAAGCAAGAAGGTGATGGCGCAATTTTGTTTTTCAATTCCCTTTCATTCCATTTGATGTATGTTCCAATCTCCGGAACAATTTTTATTTTTATTTTTATTTATGAGATTGAACACCACCTTAAATACATGCTTGTTCTTAATTACATACAAAGTCGATATAGAAAAATATCAAATATAAATCCTCATTAACACTATATTAAAAAAAATGACTAAAGGAAAAATATAGAGACACCAATAACTGTATACACACACACACAATATCAACTTTAAATCCCACTATATATATATATATATATATATATAAATATATAATATCAACTTTAAATCCCACAGCAGAACATGAAAAATAAAAAAAATGATAATTAAAGCGAAGAAAATAGAGGACAGAAAAGGCAAAACACTACACGAATCCGCGGGTCGCATGAGACTTTTTTTTGTTGACCGCCACGTCATACTCTATACCATTAAAATAACTTAAATATTTTCCTTAAAAGTCGATATGTAAGCCTGGCATTGCGATTCAATTTGTTTTTTTGTTATTTTTCATCGTTTTTTTTTTTTATTTTTAAAACTAGTGGTTTAGTGTTTTTAGATCATTTTGATGTGCTGATGTCAAAAATAATTTTTAAAAAATAAAAAAACATCATTTTAATACATTTCGGCACGAAAAACACTTTAAAAAACAAAAACAACCACACTTCCAAACATCCCCTAAAAATTTTCACGGACCGACGATAAGTTTCCTCCATGTCAGATTCATGTCTCGAGATGATAAACGACGAGCGACGAAAGCGAACCCATTTATCATTCAAACTAAATTTAACAAAATGACATATTAGAAAAATAAATACTATACAGTGATATAATAGTAAATACAGTTAGAAACGCGGGGCATACTAATATTATTTAATATCGTGCTGGTGATTATAATATTTTTTTAAAAGTATATATATTAAAATATTTAGATATCAAAAATAACTTTATAGTATAAAAAATATTTTTAAAACAATGAAACAAAGAAGCTTTTAAAACATAGTAAGACTATATAAAGATAAATATAGTTAGTTTTTTTATTTAAATGTGTGCATTTTTTTCAAGCAGCAAAAAAATTAAAATAAATAATAAAACCAATTGATTTTATTAATTAGCCTGTTTTATCTGTTTTCTATATTTTTGATGAAAACTTACCCCAATACTTGCTCTGATAAAATTTAATGGACGTAAATAAATAAATAGAATATTTTTTATATAAATACTGAAATAAAAAATCATGAAGTGCAAGTACTTTATTAAAAAAATAAAATAATAGCAGCATGGAGACAACTATCACCTCAACATTTCTTTAACAAAACTCGTACAAAAACATGATTGATAAATTTCATGAGTAAAATTACTAGAACATTGATATAATACTTAAATAAATAAAAAATAATTACTCCAAATTTTATTATTTCAAAGTTGAGAAATATAATTTCAAAAGTATGATTGAACCACGATTACATTACATTTCAAAACAAATTTGAAATAAAAAAATTGTTTTTTTATTTATTTTCAATTAAATTTTTTTAATATTTATAAATCATTTTCAAGTACTAATATTAAAAATAAATTTTAAAAAATAAAAAAATTAATATATTTTAAAATAAAAAATATTTTCAAAAACAATTTCAATATCACTTCAATATAAATTTCCCTTTTACACCTTGAAGTGATCTACTAGTCCATGCCTCCTTGTTATTCCGATTAAAACCTTGTTTGAGAATGTCGCCCAACAAAACTCATAAAAATATTATTTTTTGTTATTTTTTATGATTTATGAGTTGTTTTAATGTTCTAATATTTAAAATTATTTTTTAAAATAAAATTATTATTTTAATATATCTATAAAAAAAATAACTCTAGAAAACAACCAAGGACAAACGCGTAGAACATAAATCCGCGTTGTAATTCCTATTTTTCTAGATTCCTATTTTTCTAATAAAATCGAACAAAGAGACTCCCAAAACTCTCTCCAATCTTAACTCACGCCATCAACTCGCTGAGCAAACCCCGTCCCTGTTTCGCCTATCAATTCCGTACCCTAACAGCTTTTCCCTTCGCCATGGAGATCGACACCGCGGTGGAGGAATCACCACAACAGCCGATCACCACCGAAGCAGCCACCGACGGCTTAAACCAGATGCAATCTCCATCGGGTTCGATGGGGAAAGAGGAGAGTAACGGAGCAAAGACGGGGTCGTCTTTGTCGGCGGCGAAGTTCGATGATGATGAGGAAGAAGAGGAGGATGTTTGCAGGATCTGTAGAAATCCAGGAGACTTGGAGAATCCGTTACGGTATCCTTGCGCGTGTAGTGGAAGTATTAAGTTTGTTCATCAGGATTGTCTCCTTCAGTGGCTTAATCATAGTAATGCTCGCCAATGCGAGGTTTCTCTCTCTTTCTACGTTATTTCGTGTGTTTGATTTGTTAATTAGGGGTTTTGTGAGATATGAATTGAAATGTTGAAAGATTGATTGGAAGAGGTTTAATTAGGATTTGGATATTGCTCACTTAAATCAATTTTGTGAAATTAGGGTTTTATTAGTGTCTTCAAGAAAACATCCAACTTTGTGTTTCTTTTTGGCTTTAATTTAAGAAGTGACTCTTTTAGGCTGTTGATTGCGGATTATCACGAGGTTTGTACTGGATATGCTTTTAGGCTCGCAGGAATGTTAAATTTAAGACGAGGGGTGAAGAAGAAAAGTGATGAATTGCATGAATTTTTTGTGCAATGGGTTAAACGCATGATTAAAAGCGCTATCTCTAGTATTTTTTTTTTTTTGTCAAATACGGAATGGAATGCATTTTCTTTCTTATGATTTTCTTTGTTTACTAATCGCTTTCTTCATGTTTTTGTAGGTTTGCAAACATCCTTTTTCTTTCTCACCTGTTTATGCTGAGAATGCCCCAGCTAGGCTTCCTTTTCAGGAGTTTGTAGTAGGGATGACAATGAAGATTTGCCATGTTCTACAATTCTTTTTGCGTCTTAGTTTTGTGCTTTCAGTTTGGCTTCTAATTATACCCTTCATTACATTCTGGATATGGCGGTTGGCTTTTGTGAGGAGTTTAGTTGAAGCCCAGAGATTATTCTTAAGTCACATCTCCACTACTGTTATTCTCACTGATTGTCTGCACGGGTTCCTGCTTTCTGCGAGTATTGTTTTTATTTTTCTAGGTGCCACTTCTTTAAGAGATTACTTCAGGCATTTAAGAGAGCTTGGAGGACAGGATGCCGAGAGAGAAGATGAAGGAGACAGAAATGGTGCCCGTGCTGCAAGACGACCACCAGGACAGGCTAATAGAAATGTTGCTGGCGAGGTAAATGCTGAAGATGCTGGTGGAGCACAAGGAATTGCTGGGGCTGGTCAAATTATCCGAAGGAATGCAGAGAATGTTGCTGCTCGATGGGAGATGCAGGCAGCTCGTTTTGAGGCTCATGTTGAACAGATTTTTGATGGTTTAGATGATGCTGATGGTGCAGAGGATGTGCCCTTTGATGAGCTCGTTGGCATGCAGGGTCCTGTTTTTCATTTAGTTGAAAATGCATTTACTGTAAGCTCAGATCTATATCATATTGTTTGGTGTTATTCAACAAAATTTGAGTAATTTTCATTTGAATTATATGTTTTTGTTACAATTCTATACTCTTCTCTACCTCTCCTACCCATTTGGAAGAAAGAGGACAAGGAATTAGTATACTGGTTCACTTTCTACCTTACCCTGTTTTAGTCAGCCCAATACCAACTTTTTTTAGGGAGTGTTGCAAAAAATATGAGAAATTTCACTACTGACACATTTTTTTCCATTTTTGTCCAACTCTTTCTGCTTTCCTTTGTGCCTTGCAACTCTTTTGAAGAGTTATTCGATCTGTCATGCTGTTCAGTCCATAAAGAAAAGTAAAGACTAAATAAAATTGGGCTTCTACTTTCCATGTTGGTGAGTTTTTCATTTTGGTTTTATTCATCGGCAGGTTTTGGCTAGCAATATGATATTCCTTGGTGTTGTAATCTTTGTGCCATTTTCACTGGGACGGATTATCCTATATTACATATCATGGCTTTTCTCGTCTGCAAGTGTTCCTGTGCTGTCAACAGTTATGCCACTTACAGATACCGCTCTCTCCTTAGCAAATATCACCTTGAAGAATGCATTGACTTCTGTTGCAAATTTGACATCTGAAGGTGAAGATGGAGTTCTTGGTCAGGTTGCAGACATGTTGAATGTAAATGCCAGTGGACTAAATGAAGTCTCAAATAACATAAGCAGTCCACTTTCTGCAGATCTCCTAAAAGGGGCAAGCGTTGGCACGTCACGGCTTTCTGATGTCACAACTCTTACTATTGGATACATGTTTATATTCTCTCTAGTCTTCTTCTATCTTGGTGTTGTTGCTTTAATCCGGTACTCTAAGGGTGAACCTTTGACCATGGGGAGGTTTTACGGTATTGCTTCAATAGCAGAGACAATCCCATCCCTCTTCAGGCAGTTCTTGGCAGCAATGAGACATTTGATGACCATGATTAAGGTTGCCTTCCTTCTAGTTATTGAACTTGGGGTGTTCCCTTTGATGTGTGGATGGTGGCTGGATATTTGTACAATAAGGATGTTTGGAAAGTCTATGACTCAAAGAGTGCATTTCTTCTCGATTTCTCCTTTAGCAAGCTCGTTAGTTCATTGGGTTGTAGGAATTGTTTACATGCTACAAATCAGCATCTTCGTGAGCCTTCTTCGTGGGGTATTCTTCTCATTAATCTTATCATAATTCAAATTTGAATAGCTGATCATGTGGTTTGATCATGTTGATAATCTTTTTTCTTTCATTGCTCTTTGCAGGTTTTGCGCCGTGGTGTTTTGTATTTTCTGCGAGATCCCGCAGATCCTAACTACAACCCATTCCGTGATCTAATTGATGATCCTGTGCACAAGCATGCTCGCAGAGTTTTATTGTCTGTTGCAGTTTATGGAAGTCTAATTGTGATGCTTGTATTCTTACCTGTTAATATTGCTATGAGAATGGCTCCTTCCATTTTTCCACTGGACATATCGTAAGAAGAAATCTGTACTTTATGGACACCACTGTTCATGTCTACAATTACCATGATCGCTAATTACTTTTATTTGCTAACATCAAAATGCACATTTATTTCAGGGTATCCGACCCATTTACTGAAATCCCAGCTGATATGCTTCTCTTTCAAATCTGCATACCATTTGCCATTGAGCATTTTAAGTTGCGAACCACAATCAAGTCCCTTCTCCGCTACTGGTTTACAGCAGTAGGATGGGCACTTGGCTTAACAGAATTCTTACTGCCTGGAGCTGAGGAAATTGGTGGTCAAGACAATGAAAATGCGGAGCAAGGAAGGCAGGATAGACTACAGGCTGCACTAGGTGGACAAGACAGGGTCCTAGAGGCTCTTGCAGCTACAGGTGACCAAAACACTCTTGCAGCTGGAACTTCTGCCGAGGAGGATGAGATTGATGAACAATCCGATTCAGAGTAAGTGCAATGTGCTAGTCATTAACAGTTTCAGCTGGTTGTATGAATTACATCTTTCTTTGCGGCGTGCTCTCCTTTTGACCATCTTTATTACCTGCTTCTTATTATTTTTAAAGACAGTTTATCATCTCTACTAGTTTGCTAGTTATGCTCTTTCAATACCTTTTTACTTGCGCATTTTCATTTGCCCTTCTGATTATTTTTTTTTCTGATAGCAAGAATTGGAAGTTATTCTACTCTTTCTTAAATGTTACCTCCATGACATCTATTGGCAGTAAATCTTTGTGCTGTTTCCCCATCATCTGTGACATTGCTGCTATCTCATAGATCAATGTTTGTTCTAAATCTTGAATGCAAGGGCAGAAAGAGGCTTTATCTTTAGGTCTTAACAATATTTTCATGATATCATTGTGTTCTACTGTATGGCATTCCATGGATATCTTATGATTTTATGATCGATTATGTTATTATATTGTGCATTGTTCTGCTCTTCTTCAATCATCTAGTGTCTATTGGGATTGCAATTCACCATCATCTGCCAAACCTTTCTATTAGCAATGCATTATTATCACTTCAATACTTTTATCATCATCTATTTGTTGTTGCACTCATCTATTATTATTGGGACAAGCTGCATTTCTTGCTTCCTGATATTGCATGTGTGTCTTTTAGCAGGTACAGCTTTGTTCTAAGGATTGTCCTCTTGCTGGTGGTGGCATGGATGACTCTACTTATGTTCAACTCATCGTTGATTGTTGTCCCAATCTCACTTGGGCGTGCTCTTTTCAATGCCATTCCTCTTCTGCCAATAACTCATGGCATCAAGTGCAATGGTAATGTGATTACTTGAATTTGTTTATATGTCCTTTTGCTCTATGCATTTGGAATTAGAATGCTGATTTGTTCTTGTTCTATTTCTTTAATCAGATCTCTATGCTTTTGTAATTGGAAGTTACGTCATTTGGACTGCTTTAGCTGGAGCAAGATACTCAACTGAGCAAATTAGAACAAAGAGGGCAGCAGTTTTGTTTAGTCAAATCTGGAAGTGGTGCAGCATTGTTCTCAAGAGCTCTGCTCTATTGTCAATATGGGTATGGTTTATGTTTATCTTGTTTCTCATAAACAGGAACTCTTGACTCTCAGCACTTAAAATTGCTGTTTGTTGTCCAGATTTTTGTTATTCCAGTATTGATTGGGCTGCTCTTCGAACTTTTGGTAATTGTGCCTATGCGGGTGCCTGTAGATGAAAGCCCAGTTTTCCTTCTGTATCAGGATTGGGCATTAGGGCTCATCTTTCTCAAGATATGGACTCGGCTGGTGAGTTATCAAATTGTGCAGTCTCTTTATTATTTGGGATTATTAGCAAAATGCTTATTTTGATTCATCCCTATTCTGCTGCATGCTATCATCAATTCCTTAAAGTGACATGTAATACACACGATTTTATCTGACGATCACCTTACTGCCATTAAGATAGTAGAGAGAAAGGAGGGTAGTATCCTGGGGTTGGGAGATACTAACAATAGTGATATCAAAATTTATATATTATGCTGGATCCTTCTCTATTTATAGAAAGTTAGAAGGTTTTGATTTGAATGTGATATGAAGATTTCCAAGTAATGAACTGAAAAGAATCTTTGAAGGAGTTATCTTTTCTCAGCATTGAATCTTGTGCTTGAACAGGTAATGTTGGACCAAATGATGCCGCTGGTGGATGAAAATTGGAGAATAAAATTTGAAAGAGTGAGAGAGGATGGTTTCTCAAGGCTGCGAGGCCTTTGGGTACTGCAGGAGATTGTTTTCCCAATAATAATGAAGCTGCTAACAGCCTTGTGTGTACCTTATGTCTTATCAAGAGGAGTATTTCCTGTTCTTGGGTATCCACTGGCAGTAAACTCCGCAGTTTACCGATTTGCATGGCTGGGATGCCTCTGCTTCAGTGTGCTGTGCTTTTGTGCCAAGAGATTCCATGTCTGGTTCACCAACCTTCACAATTCCATTCGCGATGATCGCTATCTCATTGGTCGCAAGCTTCATAACTACGGGGAGTATAAAGAGAAGCAAAATGAGACAGGGACTTCCTCAGAAGCACAAATTTTAAATTCTCAGGGCACGGGCTTGATTCAAGAAGATGGTGTGGGATTGCGATTAAGACGTGCTATTCGAGAGGAGGCTTAATTTATCATGCACTGTTTTGAATGTTGCCAGGGCTGATAACC
This sequence comes from Salix dunnii, assembly GCA_015731905.1. NCBI lineage: Eukaryota > Viridiplantae > Streptophyta > Magnoliopsida > Malpighiales > Salicaceae > Salix > Salix dunnii. The sequence continues at coordinate 7,021,170 of CM027667.1, read as the reverse complement.
AGTGGTGGGAGATATATATATATATATATATACCCTCGTGATGTCAAGAGGATGCGCCATCAAGAGTTTTTCAAAACTTGCTCGTAACTTCAGAGTTGTTTTTGTGCATATTATACATGTTAGACTAGAAAATTAGAAGAGAACAACCCAAGTGTTTCATTTTAATGACACTCTGTTTTTACGTGTAAACTCTGTTATTTGCTGTAGGCACATGTTTGTATGACTGCGACAAACTCAGTCGCCCCTTGCTAAATTCGATGTAACCACTAATTGCTTTGGATCGAACCGGGCCATTTCATGTTGTCCTTGTAGCGAGCGAGCTCATTTATATTTCCTGGAATATTTTTTAGTTGGTTTCGTAAGCGCAGCAGGGTTATATTCAGCTCCAGTGATTTTATCGGGATGAAGGATAGTTGTGGTAGTTGTGATAGTGATATTGGTATTCATTACTAGGCGCTGATGAGAAGCGACGCCACCCCAATAGAAAACATCAGCCATGTTGACCCGGCCAGATTGAAAATGCTCGGGAAATATTTCAATGATTTTGAGATAAAATTTTATATGTATTATCTTAATATATTTATATGTATTATATTAAAATTTTAGAGTAATTAAAAAATATAATGATTTTATGATATTGATAATGATATTTTTATAATTTTATTTAGAAAAATTATTTTACCATGTTTTTTTAATTATACACAAAGACATTATAACCCTGAAATAGCATTCAAGACACTTCAAAACCAAATCATTCTTCTAATTGAATAAACAAAGCATAATCCAAAACAGAATTAACAGCCATATTATAACAGTACTTTCTACTTTGCAGTTAGTTTAGCCCAAAACTTGTATTGGCTGAGGAGAAGCGGAAACCCTGCCTGACAGCAGAACAGATTATCGTTCTCCCTTAACTGGATGCCTAAGTCGTCCATTGCCACTACAGAAAATAAATCTAGATTTCTCACCCATTAATCTAATCCTGAATCAGGCCCATGACATCACACGAAACGAATTAAAGCAACATAAATTTTTCACTCGCGATACATGATTTAAAGCATAAACATCCAATCTTGATCTCAAAATAATTTCTGAAAAAAACTCGAAAGACAAAACCAGCACCTAAGCTACCAAGCATTCAAGTCTAAATCGTATCCAAGCCATATCTAGAATGATTTCATATCCGGCATTTCAAAATCTATGCCCAAGCTCTATCTAGGGCACAAGGTTGGCATTTCAAAAACTATGCCCAAGCTCTCTGCCTAGGGCACAAGGTTGTCGTTCAATGACAATGAAGCTAGTTGATCTGCTGTGCCAGTGGCCTGCTGCTGAACAGTCCTTAGAACCTCCATTGCCTCGTTAACCTTCGCTTTGAGAGCTTCTGGTGACTCAAGCAAGTGCAGAACCTCGGTCTGATCCATCTCCAGAAGCATGCCTGTAACTTTAGCTGCGGCTTCAGGTTCCAGCTGTTCCACAAGAGGGTACAGATTTTCTCCCAGCATCTAAAGTTATACATCCAGTAAAATGTAGTTAGATATTCGTTTCATGAAATTAAGTATCAATTACGAACAAACAAGCATCCTATGTATTAGGCGACCATGCTCATTCCACTACCCTCCTCAGTAGAGGCCTTTTTTATAATCCCAATAGAGATGGGGATTGGGATCCTTTCATGTTCGTTTTGTAAATCCAAATACTCCTGCACACATAAAAATCTACTACTGCGTCTAGTTAAACACCATTTCTCAGGTTATGGCCATATATTTCTTTCTGATTTGTCCAAGAAAAACCAGCATACCTCTAGATATTAGAATAAAGAACAATGACCTGTTTAGGCAAGGGAAGTATTAAAAATTCCAAAATGACTTGTGCATCCTTTTGTTTTTATACCTCATATTGAACAGAACAAGTGTCTGAACTTGAAAGCATCAGCCAAGGGGCCTGCCCATTCTAACCTATTCCCCAATGGGGCAGCTATGTAGAAATGAACAAGCAAAAACATTGGGATAGTGCATACCGTTCTCTGCTGATCTGGAGTAGCATTTGCAAGTGCAGTAGCCAAAGCCCCTATGGGAATTGGCTGGGACAATGGTGCATCACGCATTGGCATACCACCCATATCATATGGAACAGAAAGCATGCCTCCAGCAACACCAGTCATTGGAACATCAGGCAAGCCACGTCCTGGAGGGTAGCGATAGACACGTCCCCTAGGAAGCATCTGTCATTTATACAAAACCATAAGACAAAGGATTCTTCCATCTCAATTTACTATCAAGGATAAGACAACAACCTGCTGCTGCATTAGTGGGACTGGCTGCTGAGATTGCTGGCCAGTACCTGCCCGTCGACCACCAGGACGCTGACCTTGCTGCCCCTGCTGAACCATCGGCACAAAGAAATTTGGCATCGGATTTCCTCCAGGCCTCATACCAGGCACTAGCTGCTGTTGATACCCAAACCCAGGCTGATAAAGGAACAAATCATTATAAAGCACTTTCAAGTGAGAATGCATTTTTTGTCAAATTGGCAAGCAGGTACCAACCTATTAGTAAAAGATCCGAACATCCATACAAATTGCTATGCAATTATTTTGAAGCAACATGGGTACAAAGGGTTACCTGGGGTGGTATGATAGCAGGTGGGCCTTGTCCATAGAATATTTGTTGTCCAAGGCCTGGACCATTAGGAGGGTACATTGGCATACGGCCAACTGTAGGTGCCATTGCTACTGGTCGCATTTGAGAAAATTGAGCCTGTTTAATAAACAGAGATCTATCATGCACAAACATCCAACAAAGTCAACATTACAAAGAACATGGCAACTAAAAAGGATTGGCAAGAATTAAAAAGTGAAGATAGCATAGCTGAATGTTGACACAGAACAGAGAAAAACAAAAGATAACATGTGAAGAAAACATACCTGCAACCTGGCTCTTCTATCTTCCTTTCTTTGTGCAAGTGCAACATATAGAGGCTTGCTAGCAATCATTTTCCCATTCATCTCCAATAGCTATCAAAATAACAAAATGATATTAGTGCATAATAGGATCCTTGTGAATGAACAGACAAGGTATCAACTCACAGCTCTGGATGCCTCTTCAGGAGTTGAGAAAGCAACAAACCCTGACCCTCTGCTTATTCCATTTGGGTCTCGCATAACCTGCGCAAGAAAACATGTTTGTGAAAAGATGACACAACATATTATGCATGATGGATGTCTAGCTACTCGAAACTCAAAAGCTGCATACCTTACAAGACGTGATTGTACCAAAGGGAGAAAACAGCTCTCTAAGTTTCTCATCACCTATGCTATCATCTAAATTTTTAATGTACAAATTTGCACCCTGAAATTTGTCAGCTGCTTCCTTCATGCTCTGCTCAAAGCGTTGTTTTAACTCAACTTCCCTTTCATATTTTTTCTGAGCTTTCCCAACAAACCATTCCTTGTCATCAAATTTCTTTCCATTAAGAGCCTCTGCTGCTTTAGCAGCGTCATCTGCATTCTCAAAGTTCACAAATCCAAAGCACTTAGACTTTCCATCACCATCCCTCATCACCACAACACTGGTGATTGTTCCATATTCACCAAAAGCTTTGTTCAAATCCTCCTCAGTAGTCATTTCAGATAGATTCTTCACAAAAACATTGTTGAATCTTATCTTGTCAGTGACAGTCTCCCTATCCTGTTTGCGAAGGAAAGGTCCCACATAAACTTGCTTATCATTCAGCAGCATGCCATTCAGTTTCTCAATTGCTTTTTGAGCAGCTTCATCACTGTCAAACTGCACAAACCCATAGCCTTTTGACTGGCCAGAGGGGTCAGTAGCAACCTTGCAAGAAAGAATGTTCCCAAATACCGAAAATGTGTCATGCAATGCTTTGTGGTCAATTGCCTTGTCCAGATTCTGTCAAGTAATGCATTCATAAAGTCAGACAAGAAACAGAAATGGAACTCACGGATACCAAAGACTATAAAAGTAGCAACAGCAACAAGCAAATTGACTGATAATCCAATACAAATACCTTAATAAATATATTTCCTGCCCCACTTTTGCGAACACTCGGGTCACGATGGGAATACATAACCCTGATTGGACTTCCATTCAATGGAGTGAAATTCAGCATTTCCAATGCCCTTGCAGCTGTCAGCATGTTCCATAATTACAAAATGAACAGATAGAATCTAACGACACATAAGAAGACATAAGAAAATGACACTTCTCGATTCAAAAACACTCGGAATAATTCACCGCATGCTAAACATCAAGGGTACCGTTGCATTATTCATTATCAAATTCAGCCAAGTCTAAATACCTACAACATATAAAATTTTCAACATTCGATTGAAAAACCCTCTCATACATACTGAAGTTTGGAACTTTACACTTAGATATATAAATAATCAAAATACCATTCATACCCACAAAAACACTCAATTACATATAAAATTACACTGTAACCTAACACTAACCAACAATCACCGATTAAAACCCAGAATTTGGAAGAAAAAAACTAACCATCTTGAGGATTGCTGTAGTTAACATAACCATAACCAAGGGACCTGCGGCTCGTCAGGTCCTTGCAAACCCTGACGGAAACCACTTGACCCACTTGATTAAACAGATCGTACAGCTGGGAATCAGTCACATTCGCTTCCAAATCGCCCACATAAAGCGATGTCGTCACAAAATTTGGGTTATTAGCCCCTCCATTCACACTCTGTTGCTGAACCGGTACTTGAACCTGTGCCATTTCAGTTTCTCTTTCTTCCTTCTCAACAATGTTTTTATTTTTTTAGGGTTTTGATATAACTTCCCTCTCCTCTTTTTATTACGACTATAAAAAACACATACCGACTGTTCGATAAAATGTCCAAGAGAGAAGTTTAGAATTTTTCTACTTTTTATCTTTTGGGTTTTTATGGAGGAGAGGGAAGGGGGTAAAGGGAGAGAGGATATTGGCCGCCGGATGAGGGAAGTTGTGGCTGGGCGGCGGAGATATTGAGAATGGGAGAGGTGCAGTGGCTGGGGCTGCAATCTAAAAGGGAAGAGTTTTGTGGGCTTAAAGGGTATTTATATAGAGAGGGTAATTTGACAACCCTAAGATTGTGTGATGTAATGTGACAACCCTAAGTAGTGTGATGGAGAGATATCAGCCATTGGATTTGATAGTTTTGGGGTCCAGATTTGAGGTAAAGCGTGGTAACTGGTAGGATGAGGAGATATTGACGCGCGATGGAGAGCGCGTGTTGTAGTTGATGTCTGGAATGAAAATGGGCTTCAGTTTGAATTTATTTTTTACCGTAACGGTAAGACGTGACAAGCGACTGTTCCTAATTGAAATTAGGGTGCATTTGGAAATAAATTCAAAGAAGGAAGAAGTTGGAAATTCGTAGGAAAGATCCTTACTGTCCTAATAAGTTGTTTGAAATGACAACAACACGTCATCCACTCTTAGTTCTCTATATATTACTAATTAAAATGTTTTAATTAAGACATGATGCTCGAAATCCTAAATTTTGTACATGAACATATTAATTATTTTAATTTTTTTTGTGAGTTCAAAATTTATTGGATATCGCCTATTGTTTACACTCAAAACAAGATACATCTCATTACTTTATTAATTGCTTTGATAGAAAATTTGGGTTTATTTTCATGGTTGAAAAATCAGAAACATTTATACCTTTAAACTCTATAAAGTTAGAATTAAGAAATAAATTGGTGCATTTATAAAGAGATTTTGAACTAATAGTGAGGGGGAGTTTAAATCATAAGAGTTCACTTTTTTTTATGACAAGAATGATATTCAAAAAGCAATTAACAACTGCATACACATCTCGGCAAAATAGAATCATATAAAAAATTGCAATGCATTGCCATAAATACGATGCATAACATGCTATAAAAAAAATCTTGAATAATTCATGGCCTGAAATAGTGAATTGGACAATGTATATCTTGACTAGAAACCTAACACTCGTCGTGAATAAAACAAATATCGAAAGAATCTTGAAATAGGTATAAGCCTTCAATTAGTCATTTTAGGATTTTTGGTTGTTTTCTTATTTTCATGCATTTGACAACAAAAGAGTAAGCTTGATACCAAAAGTCTAATATGTATATTCCTTAAAGGTGTGAAGAATCCAGATCATACAAATTATTTAATCCCTTTTCTAGATAAATAATTATGAACCAAGAAGTGATTTTTAAAAAAGACCATGAGCGGAGCTAGGATGGAAGTAACCATGAAACTATTTTGGCTAACTTGAGATGAGAGGAGGATGCGGATGTAGAAGTTGGGAAGAAAGATACAAATATACTTGATTGCCATTCATCTCAATTTCATATTGCAATAAGTCTAATTAGTTGATACATGGAACGATCTATTGAGACTCATTTGCAAGCAACAAGACAAATGTCGAGGTATGTGAAAGGTATAATTAGTTATGGGTTGTTTTATAAAAAAAAATGAACTAAAGAGCTTGTTAGTACTTTGACAGTGACCACACTGGCGATCAACATGATAAGAAAGTGCTCATGGGTATGTTTTTATTACGAGTTCAAGTGTAGCGTCTTAGCATCAAAGAAACAACCAACAATTATTTTTTCAACTATCAAAGCCGAGGTTATCATCATTGCATCTAGTGTTTGTCAAGTTGTATGGCCAATGAGATTTTATTGTAGCTTAGTATGATCGATACAAACCCATGACTATTTATTGAAATAATATCCCAACCACTAAACTATCAAAAAAATCCAATGATGCATTGTCATAACAAACACATTGATGAGCGGTTTCCTTTCATTTGAAATCCTGTCAAATATGAAGTTGTTGAACCTATACAGTGTTCTTCTTGGAAGCAAATTGTAGATGTATTGACAAGGTTACTAAAGCTTAAGGTATTTGTAAAAATACCTGGTCTCGTGAGTGTCTGCAAATATATGAGGCTAGATTGAATATTGATAGCATTTAGTTTAAAGATGGATGTTAAAGTTGTTAAGATCTCTTAATCTCTTAACTAATAATAGTTTGAAGTCATACATAGTAATCCCTATTATTGATGAACAAGTTAATTTATGTTTAAACTCGGCCATGCACCATGATTCTAAGATTATTTGAAGTCATGAAATCGTGAGTTGTTGTTTCTCTTATTGTTTTGATATAAGACCATTTAATAACCATGCTAATTTTTAAATAATACAAATTCTCTGGATTCACGGTAGAGCTAACAATCTTTTATTTCGGCAAAAGTTCTCCATCGTTTTATTTGATTCCGTCAAATAAAATAAAAACAAAATGATTTTAAACTTGAGTATATGTCATGTATTCCACATTTTAGATACATTTTAAGCTCAAATAATTATCTGTCATTAATTTTTGAAGTAAATACCACAATATTATATTATACGATTTCTACTGATAAATGAATTGGTTTAGACTCTCGTGGTGTCGCGAGTTTTTAAATGATCCAAGAAACCTTTAATAAAAGTTGATTTACAATTATATATATATATATATATATATATATATATATATATATATATATATATATAGATATAGATATAGATATAGATATTCAAATGATATTGCAGCGCCAACAAAACATATGCTATGAAAAAATATAGCGAGTTGTCGATCACGTTGTCAATAAAAGTTACTATATGATTTGAATATATTAAAATGTCCTTGTATTTAAATTGACAATATCGCTATGTTCATTAGCCATGCAACACACGGTGTCTACCAGAGGATTTTTATTTATTTTATTTTATTTTATCAGCGTCGACAATTACATTTTACAAAATAATTTTAAAAAGGCCTGACTTACCCACAAAGAAAGGGCAGCAAAACTTTTAGAAAGGGGAGAAAAAGAGAGGAGCTTTCATGGATGACAAACCTTCTCTCTTTATCAATCCCTTGATCGATCGGTTTCCTCGTCTACAAATTGATTACACCATGACAAAGTTAGGCGGCAATGTATTTTTCAGTAATTTTTATTTTTTATTTCAATTTTTATAATGTTTTTTTTTAATATTTTTATGTGTGGATGTCAAAAATGATTTTTAAAAATAAAAAAAATATTATTTTTTCAGTAAGAAAGGTTAGCATTGCCATTAATTAAGAGATATTAATTCTATGTTTTGCTCATGGATTAGCAAAATTACACCGCATGGTGGCCTCGAGAGTCGCGCTATAAGAAAACAAATTCCTAATTTTGGATGAGAATAAACTTTTTCAAAATTCACAGTGACTGAACTTGATTTAGCTGGAAAAGAAAAGAAAAGAAAGAAGCGAGGGAAAAGCCAGGCATGAAAGTGAAGGGTGAGTGTATAGAGTGGCACGTGGCACGAAGGATTTAGAGCCTTTGAGTCGGTCTTTGTTTTTAGTAAAAATAATAATATTTTTAAAAATATTTTAATGGTTTAATATTAAAAATAAAAAAACAATCTCTACCACAATTTCAAATACTATTCTAACGTCACGAAGATTCCATCATCCAAGAAGAAAACATGTCAACCTTTAATTTTAACATTAATAATTTTATAAAATGTAAATGCCTTGAAAATATATTTTTTAATTATTTTAATATATAAAAATAAAAAATACTTTTAAAATCAATATAAAAACCGTGTAAGACAATCATTCCATTGATAGCTATGTATGAAAATATGGTAAGAGGTATTTTTTGGTTATTAGAAATCTTGAGCAAGTTTTCAATAAGTATTATGTGATGATAAATAATTTATAATCTACATATAAAGTTTAAATTCAAGTCAGATCATATATTTTATATTAAAATTTATTACAAATATAAATTTTAATTTTTAAACTGAATCAATAAAATATATTTTTCAGCATAAAAAAAAGAAGAAAAAAAAGAAACAGCTCTCAACAATAAAATATTGAAATATGAATAACACAGCCACACGGCAATGTCCATTGAAGCCCGCCACACAACTCGTTCAACTCTTTGCATCCCGACGCTGCCGAAATATGCGAATGAATCCCTCCTCTTTTCATCACGAGAAAAATATGACTTCCTTTCCACAATCAATTTTATCAGAGTCTTACGAAAATAAAATTAAAACTACAAAAAGCCATAAAAAATTCTCTATTTATTAATTTATCCCTTTTCTCTAAGGAAGAGAGTGTGCTTGTGTATTTCAAACCAAAATAATAATAATAATAATAATACACCCAAGGGTTGAATTAATAATCATTTTAAGAGAGCGTGAGCTCAGCGGGGTCCATCTAATTAAAGAAAAGTCCTCACCAACCAATTGGCGCTTTCCACTATTCTCCCTCCCAGGCCTCCTATTCCTCCACCTTTCTCGGAACAGAAACCCGCTTCAAATCTTAATTGAAAATTCCTTATTTATAGGAATTTAACATTACATTCCTAATAAAAATTTTCTCGGACAAAACACGCTTAACTTTTACAATTATCAGCCAGTTCAATCACAACTATAGGCTTCTGCTTCATGGCTTCTGTCACAAACACATTACTTTCTCTGCCTTCCCCGCCCTGTTTTAATTTTAATAATTATAGTAATCAGTCACCGCCACCTTCTCCTTTTGTTTCTAAGACTCCCAGATCAAAGCGTTGTCGTTTTCATTCCTCCGCGAGATCATCCAACCGTTCTTCTGTAACTGTTGCCTTGTGTACTTTAGCAAACTCTGTCCCGGTAGATAACGAACTTAACCGCCTTTCCCTTCTGTTTTCTCTTTTTCGTTTTTCGTTTTTTTATATATATATACTATTCATAATTGTAGGCGAGAAGTGAGATCCATACAGTTGGTGATTTTATGACCAAAAAGAAGGACTTGCATGTGTTTAAAGCCAACACAACTGTTGACGACGGTAAATACTACCTTTTCTTTTTAAGTTATACTTTAATTGGTATATATATTGTTTACTTGTAAATTGTTATGGTTGGTTGATTCGTGTATATTTTTTTATATATATATACATACGTTGCAGCAATGGAGGCCCTTGTAGAGAAGAGAATAACGGGGTTTCCTGTCATTGATGATGACTGGAATCTGGTAAGATTTCCATTTTATCATGCGATCCCATTCCCATGTCATATACTCCAATCATGTTTACCAGAGTCTTGCTTGCATGCTTCTGTTCTTGGAATTATTTTATGAGAAAAAGGGGCAAGGATTTAAACTTGAAAGCTAGTGTATGGGGACGTAGTAAAATATACATGCTCCTTGTGCCTGAAATTGAAGGATATCATGCACAGATTCAGCACTTGAATCTATAGTTATTTGAGATAGTGCTGCATGAAGAATTGATTTCGGGTCTATACTTGTTACAGGTTGGTATTGTTTCTGATTATGACCTGTTAGTGCTCGGTTTTATATCAGGTACTGGAGAGACTTTGCTTCTAATTTTTCTTCTAATTTCCATTTGGACGTAAATCCTTGTTTTCATGTTTTTCAATAATTTTGGGTCTGATCATCTTTTCCTTTTTTTCCTTAGAAGAGAATACTTAAGCTGATTGGAGAACGATCGTGAATTAGATCGTTATTGTTTTTAAAAACAAAGCTTATCTACTTGTTTGATTTTCTGTCCTTTTCATCTGGAAGCAAGAATCTATTTATTTTCTTTCCTTTTCGCCATTCAATCGCGAGAATAGCTCTTCTAGCGCACTTGATTTTGAACTATGCAAAGTTTGATTGTAAGAGTTTCATTAAAGTAGTATTCAGGAAACTTTGCTACAAGAACTTTCCCAAACCATGAGGAATCGTTGGCCATAACAATTTAAACAAGGATATGACATGGTTGCCAGCTTCATTTTATTTGCTAGATCTGCTTGCTTATCTGGGGAAATAATACTAAACTCTCTTGGCATCAGTTGAATAACTCAAATCTAGCGTTAGTTTGCATGAGTCTAGACTTAGGTAAAAAATGGACAATCCGTAATGTAGGATTCAGGAAGGAATCATGTCCTTGTGATCTCCAAACTGAAGAAATGAATTTGCTTCATCCCTTTGATTCTGGCAACAATTATGATAATTCTTGATCTTGTTTGTCAAGCAATTCTTTCCAATCTCAAGTGACTATATCAGGAAGGATGTGTATCAATTCAGTTTTCAATTATTTAATGATTGTTTTGTTGACTATTGGTATCTTAAAGCTTTGTCATTCATTATTGCTCTTCATTGACGAGCTGACTGCAATTTTGTGGAGTTGGTTTTCTATTATGGCTATTCCTGTAATGCGGTGAAACTGCTGCTAATTTCTTTCTTCTGTGTCTATCAGGCAGCTGTCAAAATGACACAATTTTGTTTCCTGATGTTGATAGTTCCTGGAAGGTGAGTATGGAGTTCTCTATCAAATTCTAGATGTTTGCATTTCGTTTTTATATTAAAGCATGCTTCCATCTGTTTGTCTGTGGTTTTGTTTTCATAAACATTTAGATATCTTGGTTGATTTCCATAGTTAGCTTTTGTGTTTGTGAAATTCGTAGTTAGCATCCTTCAACTCCCAGTAATGTTACAGACTTGCTGTTATACTTGCCAAGCATATATGAAGGAACAGAAATAATTGAACACGGTAATTCCTTTAGGCTTGAATATAGCGAGGATTAGGCTTAAGCAGACTGTTTCTTTATCAGACTAAGATGTTCGGGGTGGGGGCTAAGTCCTTCCAGCATTGCAGCTGCCCATACCATAGCTACGAGTCCAAGTTTTTGAATGAAACTAGAGAGTGGATTGGCTCTATAAGACAATTTGACCTTTTAAGTCTGCCATCCCTCCTTTTCAAGGACACGGCATACAATCAGGGGATGCCCAGTACATCTTCCTCCACCTGGGCTTCTCACAATTAGCTATCAACTCGTACTGTAGGGAGGTGGAAGCCAAAACTCTGATCCAACATGACTGGTAGTAAAGAATGCAGAAGATGGTAGGTTGATAGTTTGTTCAATAATTGTTACATTTAGCACCATATCCTATAACTTGATGGTTGGTCTCACATAAGTTTTGCTTGGACTAATTCCCTAAGTGTAGGGAGATGGTGGTTCTTGGGTAGATGTGGTGATGGTGATTTCAAGTAGTTAATAGAGACCATACAAGTTCTCGATAAAAAGTAGTTCTCCATTGTTGGCTATTACTGAACAAAATCAGGCCTGTAATAAATAGCTTGATGTTTGAAGTGCATGTTAAACTAAAATCAGGACTTCACTTCTAAAACATTTTAGGTAAATTGTTTCTTACTGCTGACTTTCTATTTCTTGACGAATGTTGAAGGCTTTCAACGAGTTGCAGAAACTGCTAATCAAGAACAACGGCAAAGTTGTTGGTGATTTGATGACACCAAATCCTCTAGTCGTTTATGAAACCACCAATCTAGAGGATGCTGTGAGGTATCAACTCTTTCTACTCTAGTATATCTTTTGTTCTTCCAGGACATCTCTGTTTAAGCCTATAATATGTGAGAAGTTCTGTTTTGTACTTTCTTAAATGTATGAAAAACTGTCGGGAAGATTATCATGCAATTTCTCTGTCCAAGTTTCTTAAGAGCTAATCGAAACGGTTACCATTAAATTTCTGAATGTTTCTCGTCCTGCAATAACATTCTACGGATATTTCACATTAGAGGTTGAAAAACATGCTTAATATTCTAATCTAATTCCAGGTTGCTGCTTGAAACAAAATATCGGCGACTCCCAGTGGTAGATAACGATGGAAAGCTGGTAAGAATTGTAAACAATGTTCTTGATTTATTCTCATTTTATGGATTCTTATCTGCTGTGTGTAATTTATAATTGGTCTCTAAATTTAATACCATAGGTTGGAATCGTTACTCGAGGAGACATTGTTAGAGCTTCCCAGCGGATGAAAAGCTCCACCGAAAGATTGACATGAATTCCTGTATCATTGATGGATCATGATTTTTGGAGTCTAGATTGATATAGCAGCTCTTTTTTTTTTTCTTAACATGAATGTCACGGAGTTCATTATTCCTGGTACAGTCGGAGGGAAGCTACCAGTCTCCTTTTCTGCTATAAACAGTATTTTTAGCGAGGTTCAAACTTTGATTTCTAGTTAAATGATATATATAGGCCCGGTAAATATAAAATCATTTGGCAGCTCGTGGTGAAGGTCTACAATGTTTCCAAGGAATTAACATGTTTTCATTGGCCGAGTTGCTTGTTGACTCATAAATTAAACCGCAAACAGTCCATGCTCAAAGATTTGAAAAGTCAAAGCTAAACCATGTGCTATAAAGCGGTAGCTATTTGATAAGATAAAGTTATTTTTAGTAATTGTATGATTTTTTTTTACTCTTTTAACATAGTAATTATATTAATAGTTAAAATAATATTTTGTTTTTTGAATAGCTATTTCCACATGTTTATATAGATAAGTCGAAAATTAAAAAAATTATATAATATTGTTTGCTCTTTTTTGTCTTTTTGTGGAAATGATGTCAAAAGTATATATTTAGTTTATAATATTGTTTGTTCCTATACATTTTATTTTATATTGTTGATTGGTATATATTAAATATATTTAATTATTCTATATATTATTTAATAAACTATTTTATTAATTTGATTTTTTAAAATTACATTTTTTATCGGAGTTGCTCGGCGAACCAGTAGCTAACTGTTCAGAATTATCCGATTCTGTCATGGGTATTTAAGAGAATGTAATAGCGGTAAATTTTTAGATTAATTGATTGTTAAATACATGAATAAATGTAAAAAAAAAAACTACTGTGACTTGTTTCGTATAGTGAGCCAAGTGCGAATTGGTTCCACTCTTCGTTATAGCGATTTAGTACAAAAAACAATTATGTTACTGTCATTTTAACCTCTAACTAGCCCTAGTTTATATGAAATAACAACCTATAAAGTTATTAAAGTGTAAAAAAAATTAGAAAATATAATATAATCTATGTTTTTTTCTTCTTTATTATCTTCTTGATTAGGCATTGGTTGAATCTTAATTAACATCGGGATGAATTAAATATGGCACCAAATTGAAGAGTCATAAAAGATTTAGATACAAAATTTAAGAAATATATATTGTGAAATAGACCAATGTTGGTCTAGAAGCGACCGCGAAGCCCCACTTGCCTCCTCCAGCATTGTCTATTTAAACACAGAAGAGTTATACAAATGCATGCTCCAACCAATTTTTCTTTCTTTTAATATTTTATATTTATTAAAAGAACTAAATTATTTTTATTCAATTTAATAACAAAAAAAAAACCAGGATAAAAGGATGAAAAAAATCTCTATATCAAGTTAAACAAATTGCTATTAATAGGGTAAATAGCGATGTTTGTGTAGAGTCGTGGTGTCGAGGGCATGTACGTGTACACAGGAGAACCCGGGCTTGTGACACGTACTTGCCGATAAATTGGCATGCTAGTCATAGAATGCAAGAACACGAAGATAGCCCTTTCTTCCTCTTCTTGTTTGTCTTCATCGCCGATTCTAGTTTCTCTTGTAATTCAACCATTGAATTCTGTTGTCCATAATCTTATTTTGGCAATATGGGCAGTGAAGTCAACCAGCTACATGTTATTTTCTTTCCTTTAATGGCTCATGGCCACATGATACCACTAGTGGACATGGCCAAGCTATTTGCTTCCCGAGGCCTAAGGACTACCATTGTCACCACCCCTCTAAATGTGCCTCTCTTCTCCAAAACAGTCCAAAGAACCAAAAATCTGGGATTTGATTTTAATATACGAACCATCGAGTTCTCCACTGTTGAGACTGGATTGCCAGAAGGATGTGAAAATGCGGACTTGATTATTTCTCAGGCTATGGGTTGGGAAATGGTCGCAAAATTTTTCTTGGCAACCGCCATTCTCCAAGAACCCTTTGAAAGGCTACTAGAGGAAATCCACCCTGATTGCCTTAAATTGCGGACATGTTCTTTCCTTGGACTACTGATGCTGCAGCTAAATTTGGAATTCCAAGGCTAGTGTTTCATGGGGCTAGCTTTTTTTCTTTATGCGTTGGACAAAGTCTGAGACTATACGAGCCACACAAGAAAGTGTCATCAGATTGTGAGCCCTTTTTTATGCCTAACCTTGCCGATGATATCACGTTGACAAGAAATGAACTGCCACGTCCTGAAAGACATGACGATGAATCCGACTTCAACAGCTGTACAAGAAGGTTAAAGAAGGAGATTTGAAAAGTTACGGGGTGTTTGTCAACAGTTTCTACGAACTTGAGCCGGCTTATGCTGATCATTACAGAAAAGCTTTTGGAAGAAAAGCATGGCATGTAGGACCCGTTTCTCTTTGCAACAGAAACATAGATGACAAAGCAGAGAGGGGAAGAGAGGCTTCTATTAATGAAAATGAGTGTTTGAACTGGCTTGAATAAAAAAAAAACCAATTCAGTTGTTTATATATGTTTTGGAAGTATGGTAAGCTTCAATGCTTCTCAACTAAAAGAGATAGCAAATGGCCTTGAAGCTTCTGGCCAGCAATTTATCTGGGTTGTTAAGAACACCAAAAACAGTCAAGAAGAGGAAGCTTGGTTACCTGCAAGATCTGAAAAGAGAATGGAAGGGAAGGGGCTAATCATAAGAGGGTGGGCACCGCAAGTGTTAATTCTTGACCATGAAGCAGTAGGTGGGTTCGTGACTCATTGTGGATGGAATTCAACAGTTGAAGGCATTGCCGCTGGGGTGCCGATGGCCACATGTCCGCTTTCTGCAGAGCAATTCTACAATGAAAAGCTGGAGACAGAGATATTGAAAATAGGTATCAGGATTGGTGTTCAAGAACAAGCTTTATTGGGCGGGGAGAGCATCAAGAGTGAAGCTTTAGAGAAGGCGGTGAGCCAACTCATGGAGGGTGAAGAAGCAGAGGAAATGAGGAGCAGAGCAGCTGCATTTGGGAAGATGGCAAGGAAGGCAGTCGAAGAAGGGGGTTCCTCCTACTCTGATTTGAGTGCTCTCCTCGATGAACTGAGCTGCGGTCACCAGGGGTAGATTCATATCTCAAGAGCACATTTCATCTGTGTCTGTTTTTGCAGTAATTTTAATCTATTTTATCGTGAACATTGTTGTTGCCGTCACTCTAACTCAAGATTAGCCAACTTGATTTGAACAACGTTGAAAACATAGCTGCCCTAAATCATTTGGACCAGCCTGAATAATATATATCTGCGATTTTAAGTTTTATTGATGGCCAAGTTTTCATTTGTTATCGTGATTATCGTAGAAAGCACGGTTTTATTGTACTTTTCTTGGAAAGTAAAAATTACTGTAATAGTTTTTATTTTTCAATTAATTTTGTATTTAATTTCTTCTTTTGATATTATTTCTATTAGTTATCATAGTTTCAATACTATCTTCAATGTTTGATATCATTTTTATTGGGTCTTCTTTGTCTTATGACGACTAAATGTTTACTGGGACTAGCCTAATTGAATTGTTTTTTTAAAATGATTTTTTTATAAAAAAAATATTATTTAATATTGTATTTGATTGAAAATTAAATTTTATAATTTATTTTATTTTATTTTATTTTTTATTAGGTTATTTTAATCTCATGACCTAGTAATACTACTTAACGGGTTAACTCAGATTGAATTAGCTCTTTTATGTGTCATTTTTTAAATTAAAACTCTTACAAACTTCATCCTTTTACATTGGATTTAACAATGGTTATTGAAAATTGAGCTTCATACTTTATTTTTATTTGTTATCTATGAAATTATTACGGTCTCGTAATTAAAATAATAAATTTGACAAGTTAAATCATGTTAAATCAAGTAAAAAAAATTATGAGGTTATCTTAGTCTGTAATTCAATTTATGAGTTTGGTTGATTTATCTAGGTTGTCTTTGTAATCTTTTTTAATTTGCTTTTTTCATTCTCACCCCTGAACATTAACCTAATCATGGATTGAAATTTATAATTTATTTTTACTGTCTTTTCATAGATTTGTCTTGATTTTATAACCTTAATCACAGGCTTATATGACAACTTAGATTGTCTTCTTAGTTTTTTTAGTTAATATTTTATTTTCAACTCCATCATTCAATACCGGGGTAATTTAAAATTAAATTTCATGGTCTTTTTTATGAAATTATCTTAGGTTGTGGATTCAACATATTAACCCAACTCAATTCAATATATTATTTCTCGTAGTTAAAAAAAATATCATCTTGAATTTATGTTGCCGAGCTATTCTTCTAAGACTTGCATAGGTTGATTTTTTACCCATGGAGTTAATCAAGTGATATCATATTAACTCTCATATAATTAAAAAATAATTTTGACGAGAAAAGAATATCAACAACATCTGAACACGTTTTTTAAGTTCAAGAAAAATCTAACCTAACCCATAATATAGCGCGGGTCAATGATATAGTTTATAACTTGATCTACAAAAAGATAAAATTAATGACATGTATAAAAAAAATCTACATAATATAAGATTCTTAAAATAAAAAATAAGCTAGTAATAATATTGAATATAGTCAGTGAGTTGTTGTTGAAAATTATCTTAAATAAAATTAGCGAGTAGTTAATGGAATTCATCTTGAACTTCCAAATTTAAAGAATTTGCATGGTGGTCGATTACTAGTTATCAGCATGTAATTACATGCATATGCGTACTTGATAATTAAGTTTTGAATACATTTAATAATATCTTCTAAATAAGGGTATTTGATTTGATTCTTAGGTTATTCGTGACAATGGTTACGTCGAAGAATTGAAAAGAGATAAAATGATGGTGGTGATATAAAAAAACAAAATTAAATAATAAAATATCTTAATATATTTAACCTTTTTATTAATTGAGTTTAAATTAGATACTCTAATTAATTAGTACCCCAACTTTATATGAGGGTAAGGTGTTGACAGGGGAATATCCTCCTAAAATTGCTTTATTCCCACGGCAATTCTTCTTGAACAAGCAAAATTTATCGTGCTATGCCGCGGACCATACTATTTTTTTTTTTTAAATGCTAGTATTATTAAAAACAATTTGTCGCCATCATTCAATTCAATCAAGTGGTCTGATCCGGCTAAAATTTCCAATTAAATTATACAAGAGTCAAATCAAAATAAATCAATCAATTAAATAAATTTATATATATCTTAGATAATCAGTAGTACAGTATTGTCATGAATATATATATATATATATTAGATTTAATGGGAAACCCGCCAACCCCATAAATCAAGTAACCTAGGTAAAGGATACCAAACGTGCAAATTGAATAATGGTATTCATCAAGATTAATAAATAATCTTTTCCCTAAAATAATTGTTATTTGACTATATGATAACAAAAATTGTTATTAATTATTAAAAAAACATAAAAGTTGAAAGTAAATTAAAATGGAGAATAAAAAATAAAATCATATATTTTATTTTCCAATTACAAAATGCAAGTTAAAATAAATAATAAAATCTAGATATCAATAAACACGTCATATAAAAAATAAATAAGCAGGTAAAAAAGAGGCCAAAATAAAAAGGAAATGGTTTACTATTGTAGCTGACATTGTTCTTGGATGCTAGAAATTTTTTTTTTAATTTTAAATATAAAATATACTTTTCATATAAATTTTAAATAATCACCTATGTTGTTGAGTTTTTTCACTTCAATCACTTATCTTTTAATCCAACCATTTATTTGAGGGAAAAAAAAACATGAGATTTAGTGCTTAAAAAGGCTTAGCTGTGAAGAAAAAAAATAAAGTTCAAGGATGAAAATAAATATCTGTTTTAAAAACATCATGATAATTCATAATTAATTATGAAATGATGAATAAGAAGAGGATCTATAGTAAAAAATTATAAAAATAGATAAATATCGGGGGGAAATTCAATCAAAGAAAAAAAAATCAATAACTTTAACAAAAAAAAAACAAAAAATAATAAAAAAAAATTATAAACAAAAAAAATAATTTGAAGTCAAAATAAATAATAAAAAACAATCAAAAAGAAAGAAAAATGTAAAAAAAATCATAAGTTAAAAAAAAAAAGCAAACAAAAAAATGAAAATAAAATAAAATTATAAGCAAAAAAATTAATGCATAATTCATGCTAGACAAGGGTTCGACCCCTACCCTCCTTAGAAATATGTGTGCCTATGAGCTACAAGTCTTTCAATGTATCTTACTGTGTAAAAATAAATAAATATTAGTAAAATAACGAACTGAAAGATTCGAATTGGATCAAAAACTAAACAACACTATTATAATCTGTAATGATTCTCCTCACATACTACAGTGAAATGATACTAATATCTTTTATTATATATTATAATTCTCTCCATCTCTTTCTTATAAAACTAAAATCAATTGGTTTGCAATTATAACAAAATTGGAGGGGGGGGCGGCCAAAACAGACAATAATATAATATCTGAGCGCAAAAGAAGAATCCTGACGTAAGAGAGCGTGTTCAACGAAGTTGAACTTGTAGCATATCTGGCTGCTTGGTCATAAAGAAGATCACGTGTATGACTTGGTGTGAGGTGTAGACCAAAAATACCTTTACTTTTGACTCTGACTATGGGTGCCATATTAGCAGTAATTTGAACCACTAATTTAAATAAAATAGGAAACCCAAATATCATTAATTTAATTTGTTTGTGTCGGAAAGTAAAATTTGGGTAGACAGAAAGGGATCAGACGAGATAAATCTATTTTACGAGGAAAACAAACCTAAACATGAAAAGGTTGTAAGATACTTGAAACAAGATAACCCAGAGAGAGAGAGAGAGAGATGGAATGGATTTACTAAATTATCTTTAATTTCAAGAAGAATGAAATCAGTTAAGAATGCACAAATCTAGATGGACACCATATTAAATAAATAAATAAAACCATGTTGTTTGAAAAAAAATTGTTCTGCGAAAACTCAGGTAACGTCTCGGACTTTCGTAGGTAGAATTGACACTTTCTGACAGGAGCAGTGACGTGATTGTAGTGTAATAGCACGTCCTGGAAACTTTTTAGTTGTAGAAAAGTCTTATTTAAATAAATTCCGTCTTCCTAAGTCCTAGCCTCTGTTTATAAAAAACCAATCCATGTCCAAAAATTTATTCAAACCAGAGCAGCCTGAGGTTTTCTTCATCTTCATCATCCATTTTTTCCGACAAGTTTAGTACACCAAGTTATTTTTTTTTATCTTACAGGGCCAGATGGGTAGTTTGGGTCGCCAAGTGCACATTTTCTTCTTCCCTTTCATGGCTCATGGCCACATGATACCTTCTGCGGACATGGCCAGGCTTTTTGCTTCTCGAGGTGTAAAGACAACCATCATCACCACTCCTCTCAACGCACCTTTCTTTTCCAAAACCATCCAAAAAACAAAAGATTTGGGTTTTGATATTGATATCCAAACCATCCAATTCCCTGCAGCAGAGGCAGGATTGCCGGAAGGATGTGAAAACACAGACGCATTCATTACAAATGAAAATGCAGGGGAAATGACCAAAAAGTTTTTCATTGCCGCAGCCTTACTTCAAGAACCCTTTGAGAAGGTACTGCAAGAAAGACATCCTGACTGCATTGTTGCTGATATGTTCTTTCCTTGGGCGACTGATGCTGCTGCCAAATTTGGAATTCCGAGGCTAGTGTTTCATGGCACTAGTAACTTCGCTTTATGTGCTGGAGAATGCGTGAGACTTTATGAGCCACACAAGAAAGTTTCATCAGATTCTGAACCTTTTGTCGTGCCCAGTCTTCCTGGTGATATAAAGCTGACGAGGAAGCAACTGCCAGCGTTTGTAAGAGACACTGTTGAAAATGACTTCACCAAGTTAGTGAAAGCATCCAAAGAATCAGAGTTGAGGAGCTTTGGTGTTGTTGTCAACAGCTTTTATGAGCTTGAGCCAGCTTATGCTGATCATTACAGGAAGGTTTTGGGCAGAAGGGCTTGGAATGTAGGCCCGGTTTCTTTATGCAATAGAGACATGGAGGATAAAGCAGGAAGAGGAAAAGAAGCCTCAATTGATCAACATGAATGTTTGAAGTGGCTTGACTCCAAGAAACTCAATTCAGTTGTTTATATCTGCTTTGGAAGTATAGCAAACTTCCCTGCCTCTCAGCTAAAGGAGATCGCAACAGGTCTTGAAGCTTCTGGGCAGCAATTTATATGGGCTGTTAGACGAAACAAAAACAGTAAAGAAGAGAAGGAAGATTGGTTGCCCGAAGGATTTGAGGAAAGAATGGAAGGCAAGGGACTGATTATAAGAGGGTGGGCACCCCAGGTGTTGATTCTTGATCATGAAGCGATAGGTGCATTTGTGACTCATTGTGGATGGAACTCGACTCTTGAAAGCATAACTGCAGGGAAGCCCATGGTTACCTGGCCTGTATCTGCCGAGCAATTCTATAATGAAAAGTTGGTGACTGATGTCTTAAAAGCTGGGGTTGCCGTTGGAGTCAAGGAATGGGGTTCAATGCATGGAAATCATGTTAAAAGTGAAGCCATAGAGAAGGCAATCACTCGAATTATGGTGGGTGAAGAAGCAGATGAAAAGAGGAGCAGAGCAAGAAAGCTAGGAGAAACGGCAAGGAAGACTGTTGAAAAGGGTGGATCTTCTTGCTCTGATTTGAGTGCTTTGATTGAAGAGTTGAGGTGCTATCGCCCTTGAAGGATTGTCCAGACAACATAGAATATGTTGTTCGTATTAGTTTTTGACAATATACAGCTTATCATTTCCTTTATGTAACACTTCCAATTGCAATCTCTAAATTATATCTCTTCTTAAAATAAATTAGATTTCAAATGAGTTGGGATTGTTAAATGCACAGGCCAGACGAGTACACATACAAAACTGCGAGTCCATTATTTCCAGAGCCACTTCAAATCCGTTCCATTTCTCATGGTCCTTGGATGAGTGGTTATGAAGGCCCAGAAACCATGTCTTTTGATAACTAAGAAAGAAAGAAAACAGGAACGAAGCTCTTGTCCCAGAAAAAAAGGGTCCAGATATTCTTGCTGAAAAGCTTGATCCAATAATCGTAAAATCTCCATGATATCCCACCTGTGAGTCAAAGAAAAAAGATGTCCTTCTCTGAGGAACTCCATCGGATCCCAATCGGTTTTCATCATAACATCTCAGTTGAGGGTGTTTTTGTAAGATTTGTTTTTTTGGGGACAGCACAGGCTATTTTCACACCACAAAGACAATTTTGTCAAATCTGAACACTCCTATATAAACCTGACGCGGCACATAGGATGAAGAATGAGTAGCAGCCCACAGTGAAGATATCCAAGGGAGCCATTGAGACTTGTATTATTGATTTCGTTAATCTTATTTTTTTAATTATCATATTTTAAGGGGATTATCTTTCTTATTTACTTTGGTATATAATAATAATCTCAAACCCCTTTTCTTTTATATTTTGAGTTGAAGTTCCTAACATATGCTAAGAATTTAAAATTATTTGGAAGGATCCCAGATTTTAATAGAGATCCTAGAAAACACATAGATTTCTCAAAATACTTGCATGGTCGGATACATAACTCTTGACTAAGCTAAAAAAAAGATTGATATTAAAACATATGTATACAAATTCTGATCCTTTTAAGGATTCCCAAAAAAATGAAGTTAATTCTAGCCTATTTTTTACTTTATATAATTTATTGGGATTTTTTTATTCTTATTAACGTCAAAATATATATATATATTTTTTTTTTGTTGAAGTGAATAGAATTTTCATTAGCATCTATGAAAAATTGAGTTAAAAATACTAAAATATGAAGAGAGAAAAAAATTAGAGGGATTCCTTATCAAAATCAACAGTCAACTCAAAAAGGATAGACAATATTGGATAGTTCAAGGATGAAATTGATCAACTTAATAATGCATACCGCCATATTATTATTGGATCCCAATAACATGGCGAACAAGTCCATCTTCTTGTTGCCGAGTTAAGCTTCCAAGTATCGCTATCCATGATTTTCAAGCTACCTCTCTCTCTTTTCCAGGCCGAGGAGAAGACTTGCTATGAAAGTCAAAATCAGCAAGCAAGCAAGCACATGGGTGTCATTGCCGGGTTGCATGAGTCTCAATGACTTTTGACATGGTTCGCCCGCCAGAGATTCTGGTTTACTTGAAGGCCTAGAAAATCTTGATTTGGTCGCTGTAAACTCTCTGGTGCTCTAAATATGCTTCTAGAGAAAGCCACTCATCCACATGGACTTTAATAAAGTTTGAAATCAAAAACATTATCATTACTTTAATTTTGAAAACTGAAGGATTTCAATATCGATAATTTAAAAGGTATAAGGACTATAATAAATACATCTCACAAATCTCTTAAAGCTACTTGTTTTCTATAGTGTTCACAGTGACTTGTGAGGTATCCTCACCACACGTTTTAGATTTTAAGAATTGTTTTAAAATTATTTTATTCATAAGTCTCCAGTCCCTCTTTAAGGACACTGTCCCACGTCAACTGCAATTTCTGCACCCAATAATTGAATGAAAATGGAATGAAAAAAGAAGAAGCCAACATCTAATCAAACCTGAGGTGGGCAGCGCAGTTTGTTTCATCAAGTAACTCTCTATTTTTTTAAATGGTGATCACCGGATGGAAATTAAAAAATTTCCATTTTTCATAAAGTTTAATTACATGCAAAATTAACGTCAGATCTTGGCAAGTCCCATATTAGCATCAAGTTATTTTCTTTTTCTTCTTTATCTTACAAGGCCAGATGGGTAGTTTGGGTCGCCAACTGCACATTTTCTTCTTCCCTTTCTTGGCTCATGGCCACATGATACCTTCTGTGGACATGGCCAGGCTTTTTGCTTCTCGAGGCGTAAAGACAACCATCATCACCACTCCTCTCAACGCACCTTTCTTTTCCAAAACCATCCAAAAAACCAAAGATTTGGGATTTGATATCGATATCCAAACCATCAAATTCCCTGCAGCAGAGGCAGGATTGCCGGAAGGATGTGAAAACGCAGAAGCAGTCATTGCAAATGAAAATGCAGGGGAAATGACCAAAAAGTTTTTCATTGCCACAGACTTACTTCAAGAACCCCTTGAGAAGGTACTGCAAGAAAGACATCCTGATTGCATTGTTGCTGATATGTTCTTTCCCTGGGCGACTGATGCTGCTGCCAAATTTGGAATTCCGAGGCTAGTGTTTCATGGCACTAGTAACTTCGCTTTATGTGCTGGAGAATGCGTGAGACTTTATGAGCCACACAATAAATTTCATCAGATTCTGAACCTTTTGCCGTGCCTAATCTTCCTGGTGATATAAAGCTGACAAGGAAGCAACTGCCAGACTTTGTACGAGAAAATGTTGAAAATGAATTCACCAAGGTACTGAAAGCATCCAAGGAATCAGAGTTGAGGAGCTTCGGTGTTGTTGTCAACAGCTTTTATGAGCTTGAGCCAGCTTATACTGATCATCACAGGAAGGTTTTGGGCAGAAGGGCTTGGAATGTAGGCCCGGTTTCGTTATGCAACAGAGACATCGAGGATAAATCAGTTAGAGGAAAAGATGCCTCAATTGATCAACATGAGTGTTTAAAGTGGCTTGACTCCAAGAAACTCAATTCAGTTGTTTATATCTGCTTTGGAAGTTTGGCAAACTTCACTGCCTCTCAGCTGAAGGAGATCGCAACAGGCCTTGAAGCTTCTGGGCAGCAATTTATCTGGGTTGTTAACAAGGGACTGATTATAAGAGGGTGGGCACCCCAGGTGTTGATTCTTGATCATGAAGCGACAGGTGCATTTGTGACTCATTGTGGATGGAACTCGACTCTCGAGGGCATAACTGCAGGGAAGCCCATGATTACATGGCCTGTATGTGCCGAGCAATTCTATAATGAAAAGTTGGTGACTGATGTTTTAAAAACTGGAGTTGCTGTTGGGGTCAAGGAATGGGTTAGCGTGCACGGAGATCATGTTAGAAGTGAAGCCATAGAGAAGGCAATCACTCGAATTATGGTGGGAGTAGAAGCAACGGAAAAAAGGAGTAGAACAAGTGAGCTAGGAGAAACGGCAAGGAAGGCTGTTGAAGAAGGTGGATCTTCTTTCTCTGATTTCAATTCTTTGATCGAAGAGTTGAGGCGGCATCGCTCTTGAAACTTCGACGGGCAAAAGGATTGTCCAGACAGAACTGTAATAGGTTTTGACAATTTACAGCTTATCATTTCCTTTTTGCAATTTCTAAATTAGCCATCTCTTATTAAAATAAATTAAATTCCAAATGAGTTTCTGACAACCCGAGAGCTGCAAATTATTTTTTCCTATCTCTAAAAATGAGTTGGGATTGTTAAATGCAGGCCAGACGAATATGTATATGTAGACACACAAAACTGTGACTCCAATTATTTCCAGAGCCTCTTCAAATGCGTTCCATTCCTTATGGTCCGTGTATGAGAGGTCCAGCTTATAATAGAATGTGGTCCCATTTTAGGCCGACATAAAACCTGCAACCCAGCCCAGCGCATTATCGCTTAAGGGTATTTTTTCAGATCTTGTTTTTAAAATAATTTTATTTTATATAGAAATATATTAAAATAATATTTTTATTTTTATTTTTAATATGATGTAAGACATGCATTTAAAAACTTAATTTGAAATAAACAAAATTATAAAACATTCTCAATCTGGATTTCAAATACTATAAATCGAACAATCATTCCATTGCTTTCTCGTAACAATCAATTTATTGTAGAAAGGATGAGTTGAAAAAGTGGGTTTTTTTTAATAAATGGGAGTAATTAATAATTTTTTTTTACTGATTTAATTTAGCACAGAAATCATGTCTTTTGATAACTAAGAAAGAAAACAAGAACCAAACTCTTGTCCCAGAAATATTCTTGTTGAAAAGCTTGATCCAATAATCGTAAAATCTCCATGATATCCCACCTGTGTGAGTCAAGGAAAAAAGATATCCTTTTAAGGGGATTGTCTTTCTTTTTTACTTTGATATTTATTAATAATCTAAAACCCTTTTTCTTTTATATTTTGAGCTGAAGTTTCTAACATATGCTACTCCCAAAATAATTTAGAGGTCGAGCAATATTTTTTTTTATTTTCTTAAACATTGAATATTAATAAAAATACTAAGAACTTAAAATTATTTGGAAGGATCCCGGATTTTAACATAGATCCTAAAAAAATATATAAATTCCTCAAAATACTTGCATGGTCGAATACGTAACTCCAGACTAAGCTTAAAAAAGATTGATATTGAAACATATATAAGAATTTTGAGAATCACGTTATATTATCTATCTAAATTTGTATGATCTTTTAGGGATCCAAAAAAATTGAAGTTAATTCCAGCCTATGTTTTTATTTTATATACTTTATTGGGTTTATTTTAAACTTACTAACTATAAAAAAGATTTTTTTTTTATTTTTTTTTGTTGAAGTGAATTAAATTTTCACTAACATCTGTGAAAAAATCAGTTAAAAATACTAAAATATGTAGAAAAAAATTAGAGGGATTGTTTATCAATATCAACAGTCAACTCAAAAGGATAAGCAATATTTGATAGTTCAAGGATGAAGTTGATCAGATTAATAATGCATACCATCATATGATTATTGGACTCCAATAACATTGAGAACACATCCATCTTCGTGTTGCCGAGGTAAGTTTCCAA
This sequence comes from Salix dunnii, assembly GCA_015731905.1. Classification (NCBI taxonomy): domain Eukaryota; kingdom Viridiplantae; phylum Streptophyta; class Magnoliopsida; order Malpighiales; family Salicaceae; genus Salix; species Salix dunnii. The sequence goes on along the minus strand of CM027667.1, from coordinate 6,994,564 downwards.
GTATCTCTATCCATCTTCCAAGAATTGTTTTACAGTTATTTTATTCACAAGTCTCCAGTCCCTCTTTAAGGACACTGTCCCACGTCAACTGGTGCTCCCCCCTGCCCCATTCCTGCACCCCATAATTAAACGAAAAAAGAAGAAGCCGCCATCTAAGAAAACCTGAGGAGTGTAGCTAATTTGTGTCATTAATTCTATTCTCTTAGAGCAACTGCAGCGGTAAAGCAAGATGAAGAGGTACAAATAAAATAATATATATTTAGCATGTTTATATTATTGTATATACTGCAAGGGGAGAGATATACACGCGGCTAAAAATAGCCATGATCTCTCGAATTGCTATATATGGCAAGAAACAAAAGAAAAGGTATAGTACAATTTGTTACCGTTGTAATTACTGTTTAGCCATCGGGCATATATGTTGCCTGACGCTGCAGGTTCTCTCATTCCGCACTGAAGAGAAGGAAGAGAGAACAACGGCTTTTTTTTCTCTCGAAGCATTTGTTGATCAAGAGAAATAGAAGAAGAAGAATAGAAGCCGAACAAAAAGGTTAGATTTTTTTCCTTTCTATCTATTAACCTGGGTTATGATTTGGGGTTTTGATTTGGAATGTGATGCTGTGATTTGGGGTTTTGATTATGGTTTTGACAGATCAATTTTTGTTATATGTTGTGGATTTAAGGAAACATTGATCTGTCATGGTTCTGAGTGCCAGAATCGTCACCAAGGGTTCTTCAATTTGATATTCTTTTAACTAATTTCCAATTCATTTCGAGTGTGCTTTCAATTGGGGGGTTTCTTTTCTACTAGACATATCTACTGACATCGACTTCTACTAGATGTGCTAGAAAAAAATAAGTTGCTAGGTTTTCTTAATCACGTATCCAAGATCCTTCCAATTTCTGATCAAATAATACTGAAAATAGGAGTGCAGACCTCAGTTACTAGAATACCTTGACTTCAGAGTTAGGGATGCCCATTTGATGATGCTTGTCTTTTGATTTGTTGTGTCTTTCAATGACTGATTTCATGCTGCATGAGCAGATTCATATTTGGTATTTATTTCTTCTCTTGTTTAAATGTTTCCTCAATAAATTATGTTTGAATTCATGTCAAGACCCAGAAAGGCATCACTTTATGCAATGAATTTGATCTGTTGTGTGATTTGTATTTTCTTGATTTTGGATTGAATTCTGCATCTGTCAATGTTGCGTGTTTTTTATCTGCAAAGCATGACCGTCGATTTCTTTAACAAAATCGTGAGTGATTCGGAGCACATTTTATAAAGTGATATACGTTGGCAGAGTCATGTTTAAATCTTCTTCATGAAATTTCAATTAACACATTACATATTTATGAAATAGCCTTGCAGAAGAAGCAGCAACTCAAACAAAATGGCAGGTGACTAGCACGCCGATTGAAAACAACTCATAGGATTGGAATATGAACATGATAAAAATGCAAGTTCCATTAAATTAACTATTACAACAGTAGAAAAAAAAAATGGCTCTTCAAAATGGTTTTATCATTAAAGCACATATCAATAAAAAAAATCATATATACACTATTCAAAGAGTCATTTTAGAGATTTGGCTCTCTAAAATGATTTTTGCCATTAAAGTTGCTCTTAACTCTTAGAATCACTGGAAACAGTTAATTAATCATTCTAGGACACGTGGATTAATCCAGTTATATTAGTCTGAAAATTTATAATAAAAAAATCTAAAAATTGTTTTTTGGATTTTTAATTAGCGATAAATGGATGGAAATTGAAAATTTTCCATTTCTCTTAAAGTTTAATTACATGCCAAATTAACGTCAGATCTTGGCAAATCCATATTAGCATAATTTGGTGATGAAAAATAAAGTCTTATGTTTGTATAACCACATATGCTTGGCCTTATTTGTTTTTTTTGGCATAGAAATTGATTTTTTTATTTTGCACAGTGAAATAACGGTTTTGTCCTTAAGAAAAACACAGATAATGGATGGAGGGGTGCCACGGCAATTGCTCATTTTCGGTCCAGTCTAATTCAATTCTCCGGTTTATTTAATTTTTTGTATTACTTTACATAGTAAAATAATCATTATATTCCTCAAAAAAAGATAAAAAAAATCAACTCTGGAGGAGAGAGATGCCACAAAAATTTCATAATTTTTTAAAAATAGTTAAATACGGATATAGTTTCTAATAAGATAAAATTAATGACTTGGGCACAGAGGTAGACCGGTAATTGTTAATAATTATTTATTATTTTTCTTAGAATATTGTTGGCGCGTGTGGTAGAAGCGCCCGATAGTATTCAGCCTCGCGCCCTCTTCGGCCAGTGCAAGAGGCTGAGATTTGATCTAAGTCCACCTTAGTTATAAGTTTAAGTCCCTCTTGTTTTAACTTAAGTCCATGTAATAGAATCCACCCATTTTTTTTTCTTCAAGCCCCTATGTTTTAGGTTAAGTCCATGGGTTTATTTCATGCCCACATTCATATTTTTTTCCAGCAGGTATCCATTTGAGCAACCCACGTCATATCAGTCATAACTCCATGTATATTTTTCTAAAAATTACGAAATTTCACAGGAATGTAGTAGACATATATATACACAACTTTCATTCTTTGAAATTTTCCTAAAACTCACTCCAAGATCCCGAAATAATTCACACAAAATTTCGGACAGAAAATATTTTTCCAGCAGGTATCCATTTGAGCAACCCACGCCATATCAGTCATAACTACATGTATATTTTTCTACAAATTATGGAATTTCACGAATCTTTTTTTCCTCTTTTTTCTCTCCTGCTACCTAAACTACATGTCAGCCCATTGTTTTGTGTCTTTTTTATTTCTATCCCTTCTTAATTGTGTTACGTGTTCCTTATTTATGTTGTGAAAATTTTAATTTATTTTAATTATGTCCTCTGATTGGAATTGGTTATATATAGCATTTTCATTTCAGTCCTTATTCTTTTAATTTCCGGATTGCTTTTAAATCCCTTGATATATTCGATACAAAAGATTTGAATTTTTCAATTATGTCATTTAATTGAAATTGATAATATATTTAGTTTTCATTTCAGTCCTTATACATTTTTTTTTTATATTCTTAAATATTCTCTATTTTTGTCCATGTTTATAAATGTGTGTGTGTGCTCTTAACCTTGATTTTTAATTTTTAATATTTTATCTTCTGTTGAGGTAGCATTTTTTTTAAACCGGGATGACGTGTGTGTGTGTGTTTGTATATATTAAATAAAAAATATTTTTTAGAATATAGTTGCTCGCACTCTAAAGACCCTCTTATTGTCCTTCATGCTCACGAGCACAAGGTTGTTAAAATTATTTTCTTTACACCATATGAAAAATATAATGTAAAATCTTATATATATTTTTAATTAGATATTAATAATTTCATCTAATATATAAAATTATATTTAAATCTAATAAAGAGAATCAATAAAATTATAATGAATTAGGCTAAATAAATAAAAAAATCATGACATTAAAAGAAAAAAAATCAAAATTTTCAATATAGACAAATTACTAAATGATTGTAAGTACACAAAAATCCCATGACAATCTGGTATTTCTCATCATAAGAAGCTATAATAACTTCTTTTAGGTTGTAAGTCAATGAGTCTAAGTTAATAATTAACTAGCATAAGTCTAATAATTTAAATAGACCATTAAACAAAGTTTAATGCGTTAGAAAATATTTAGATTGAAAATAATTTTTTAACTTTAAATAAATAAATATATGATAATAAAAATAAAGTTTTCCTTGTAAAATATTTTAATGTAGTCTAAATCTCTATTTTTCATAAATTTATGGTAGATTTTAAACATATAGTTATTTTTCGTGTATATATATATATATATTGAAATGTTTAATTTTCCTCCCATTTAGAATAGCAATAATTTTTTTTTTTTGTAACTCTAGATGTGTCCAAAACAATACATGAATGTCCAGTTTGATATATTTGATAAGATTCATCTAACAACCTCGACTCTATAAAATAATATATTTCTAAACTTTATTCAATCTAATATTTTAATAAAATATATTTTCATGCATCGAATATTTCTCATAAAATTCTAACTACATCCAATATATAGCTTGCAAGATATATTTGATCTTGCAAAATTATTGACAAATATTTTAAGATTACATTTAAAACTAGCTTGGTTACTCATATCACGAATCTAGTAAACTCGTAAAATCAGGATTTTACTATTTTTACTGATTTTGTTTGGTCAAATTTAATTTTACTAGTATTCGAGCAAAGTCCAATTTAATATATAAATATATATTGACTAATAAAATGATAAGATTTTAATAGTTAATTTGTTATTTTTACAGACTTGCACAAGGATTTATTGGGCTGTCACTGGCTCACTGTTGGTTCTTACGAGGATGCAAGGTGTGGGCTTTGTGCCATGTCCATGACAATCAAGAATTATTTTGAAAAACAATCTCCACTATAAACATATCCTAAAACATTTTAATAATAATAACCAGTATTCATAAGTTCATTTTTTAAAACAAACACATGCAAATATTAAAAAAAACTTAGAACTTGTAGATCAATAATCTCACAAAGTCCCACTATAATAGGATCACAATTATAAATAAAATTTATAGATTGAATAATTAGACAATCACATTTTTTTTCAATTTTATTTAATTTCCCCAACCTAGATAACTTATTATAAAAAGTCAAGATACTTGGTGATATTAAAATCAAAATGGTGAGTTTATATATATATATAATCATAAGTCAATATTCTCCAACGGGATATGACAATAAAAGACTTAAGATCCATCTTGCAAGTCTTGGATTCGAGTCTGGACATGTTCTTTCTGCACGAGCCCAGAACAACTGAAGTTCTACTCGTTTATTCCAGACCTGTAAAGAATACTCAAAGAGAGATGGGGTTTCTTGAATCCAAAAAAATCAATCACCTGTAAAATATATGTTTTGATAAATGTGAGAATTCTCATGTATTTAGGTAAATAATTTTGTACATGAAAAAATATTATCATATTTTAAAAGGATAGATTTGAAAATACACATGCTAGAAATATTAAAAATAAAAAAAATCATGTACCTCGAGCCTAGATAATTCATAAGATATTTATATTCAATGAATTTTGTTATTCCATGGTAATGCGTAATTTTGTCACACAACGGATATACCTTGTATATTAATTAACAAGAAATAAATATATCAGATTTTTGTACACCTACCGAGGACTCGATAGCTTTGTTGTCAAAATCACGAGTTGACTCGCAAAATCATATGATTTTATGAGTCAAAATAAGAAATATGATCAAATCAGGTTAAAAAAAATCGAATTATGTTAAAATCAAAAGAAAAACATTAAAATCATAAAGCATTGTAAAATCGGACCGGATTGATCTGATTTTATGATCTCAGGCTACTCTAATTTCTACATTTCCACTAATTTGACACAGGCTGCCTAGGCATAGCCCCCTGTCCCCCGCTCTCTTTCTCATGGTTTGTTAAATGCATGCAACCATGCACCCATCATTTTTAAACAATAAAAATTTCTTGATTCTCATGTGTTTATTTAAATATTAATTTTAAAATTTATAACTATTTTTTTATAGTTATTTTTTACTTTAAATGATATATTTTTAGTATTTTAAAATTATTTTCATGTGCTAATATTAAAATAATTTGTTGAAGTTGGAGCTAATATTATCAATATTGATGACAGTACTAATAAAATTTTCAATAGTAATAGTTTTGATAAATGTATTAAAAATGGCGAGGAAGATGTAGGTAATGAGTTTGCTTTTTGTTCACATAGCACGCCAACAAAATATTTATTTTTATTTTTTTTAGTTTTTACCTAGTGAAATTCTATGGACATAATTGTTTTGTAATCTATTTTTAAATTATTTTAAGTCATCTATAAAAATTGATTAATAAAGTTTTATGATCATAATTATGATGTGTTGTATTTGAAAATATTTTACTTATAATTTTATAAATTTTTTACCTACATAATTTTATAATTTTTATACTGTAAAATATTAGGTACAATTTTATAATTTTAATTTTATAATCCGAGTCTAGAAAGAAATTCCATGTAATGTCAATCATAATTTTGACAACATTGCTCGGTGGTGTCTAATTATTCAATATACAGATTTTATTTCACAATTTATCGTGTCAATAAAGAGAATCTCAAAAGACCCATGTGGTAGTGTCACAAACCATCTGTTTCACCTCTGTGCTTTTTTAAAGATCCAATAACAGTAGTAGTCCATGGGCCCAAACTCACTTCACATCATTTCACAATCGGAAAGTGAGCTGTTTGTTTTGAAATTCGGAGTGTTTTTTCTTTAAATTATTTGTTTTAATGATTTTAAATTATTTTAATATATTATCGTCAAAAATATATTTTTTTTTTTGAAATATTATTACAATCAACAAAGAAACCGTGATTTACTGTTCAGTATGATTCATTGTCACTGTTCACTTGCAATTTGATCCGGGTTGCGCATGCAGATGTTCATCTTTTGTTTTTTTTTGTCTTTCTGTTTCGAACAGTGATTTAACAAATCTGCCCCCAGAAAACGACAAAATACGCCACCGGCCTAAGGAGCTTCATCGTCATTGCACATTCCGGACCGGTCCGATCCGGTTAAGTTCACCACAGTTTTTTTTTTGAAATTGGCTAAATACGAATTTAACCTCTAATAAGACAAAATTGATGACTTGGCATCAGGGGCATACCTGTAATTGACCTTTTTTTTAATATTATTTTCGATTTACGGTCTGCAAGTGGAGAGCACGTATCCCACGATGTTCAGCCTCCCGCCCTGTTCAAGTGGCGCGTGAGGTGTCATCCAGTCACCGGATATGAGTTACCGCCGTCTCATCCGGTGCGCCCCGACGTGATTTTCCTCCCGGTGCGGCGTGTTTTGTTAAAGTATGGCGGTGGAAGCGGTGGTGGCCCGTTAAACACGCTGACCCCCTTTCTCTCTCTCCTGCACATACAAGTGCAGAAGAGGCCCCCGAGTTGTTGCTTTTTTCACTTCGGTCCCTCAACTTTAAATTTTGTATTTAATCTTGATTTTTGTTGTATAAGTTTTGATTTAATTCGATTGGGTCCTTTGATTGAAATCAAGTAAATGTGAATGTTTCACTTCGATCCTCCTACTTTTAATTTTCGAATTAGGTTGAAATAAATCAAGAAATTTGGTACACAAGTTTTAATTTTTTTCAATTTTATCCTTAGATTGAAATTGATAATATATTTGATTTTCATTTCAGCCCTTAAACTTTGAATTTTTTATTTTAATCCCTTGACATTTGATTTTCATGTCGGCCCTTATACTTTTAATTTTTTATTTTAATCCTTTTTTTTTGGAATAATCCCCGCTTTTGTCCATGTATATATAAGTGTGTCTGATCTTTGATTTTTATTTTTTGTTATTTTCTTATTTGTTGAGGTGATATCTTTTCTTTTAAATTAATTCTTAAATTTTATGTTTATCATTTGAAAATTAAGATTTCTTTTCTTTCCTCCCTATGTTTTTTATTAATATTTCCTTATATAGAAATTGTTTGCTTAGCTCGCAACGTAATGTGGTCTGTTTTTTTTTTAAAAACAAATAATTTTTTTACATTTAATCATTTTTTTTTACAGTTAATAATTTTTTTAATTTTCAAGTCAATTTTTTTAATTTTCAATTGTGATTTTATCTTTAATTTTCTCTTTTTTTTTTATTAGTTGTTTTTTCCCAGTCAAATGATTTTTTTATCCTTATAATTTTTAATTTTTTCCTTTTGTTAAAGTTATTTAGATTTTTTTAATCTTTCATTTTTCTTTTCTTTTCATTATCAACACACTAATAATAAGAAGAAGAAGAAGAAAAAGAGGAAGAACAAGAAGAAGAAGAGGAATTATTTTAATTATTTTTCTTTCTTACTTTTTTTAATTGTTTTTTCAGCTTTTATCGTCGAGATAATTTGATAATTTTTATTATTTTAACAGTAATAACAATTATAGTTTTAGATGTTAAAGTTTCGATATTGCTATTTTTATAATAGTATGTGGTAATATGTTTTATTATATTTAATTTTGTATATATAAATATTATATTTTAATTTTGAATTTGCAAATCCTATTGATTTCTTTAATTCAAACAATTATAAAAATTATTTACTCAGCTCGCAACATAGTGCGGTGTATTTTTCAAATTTTCAAGTCAAATAATTTTTTTAAAGAAATGCTTTCCCCTTGCATTTTTTTTAATAACTGGCTTCCTTTTTTTTTTTTTTAATGAACGAGAACCTTTTTTTTCATATTTTTTAAATTTTTTATTAACTAAAGTGTCCAAGTCAGTTTTTTTACCAAATTTCTTTTTTATGTTTTTTTAACTAGGGTATCCATAGCAGTAAATTTGTAATAAATCATGGCATCTTCTTTGCAAATTTTCTAACAAATTTTATCAAAAATATTTTAACGATAGCTACATTCAATCCATTTTTGATAGAAAAAAAAATATTTAATAAATTTTAGCAATTATAATTTTACTATTTAAATATTTAAATAATCAAATATTACACGTATAAAATCAATCAATTTTTTATATAAATAAAAAAACCCAACAGATCACAAGGGCAATCCGCTCGTGTATTTCTAAACAAAAATCCTATCTCTCAATGCAGTGACAAGAAAACAAAAATGAAAGTCCTTTTACCGTGAGTCAAGCGTTGGCCCTGCTCACGGGCTGTTACCAGCTAGGTATTCCACGTCATCGTCTGGACTATCATCCTTGGAATAAGACAATCGGCAATTTAGCTGATACTTGATGCCTTGTCGACCGTCTTGTCACAGTGCCTCTGGAACCAGGATACTGCTCTTTCATCAGACTCAAAACCAGAAAAAAACTGGCCCAGCTCTGTAAGGTGATCGAGTACTCGGGTCATCTCAAGCCATCCATGCAAGATTGCATGACAGGATGGCGCAAAAAGAAGGGGAAAATATCAGGGATACCGAAGCTTTGACATCGCCCACACATTAGATTAATAAGAACAAGATATATCGCGTAATCATATGGTGATCACTGGTTTTTTTTCCAATGATTATGTCATGTTTTTTTATTGATTCATTAAATGAGGGATGTGGTGCTCTTCTGTACCCTCAAGACTACATGTATTGTTATCTATAATGCTTAATATTATAGGAATGGTTATTTTTACGACAGACTATTAAGTAGGTTAAACGGGCTTCAGGAACGTTTGCCTAGAAATTGAAAAGAAAACAGGAAGTAAAGGGTGCGAAATATCACTGAACTATAAAGCTGCATCTGCTTTGGAAGCAGAAATGAGTTTACGTTATTCATTATGATTTATACGACAGGCTAGAAGCAGATTAATTAGGAGAGATATGTGTACATAGGGATAGGAGCAGCCGTCAAGCAAATCAAGAGACTGTCTTAAAAGGAGGGATCCATTTAAAACCGCAGCTTATGCTTATGCGGTTTAAGGGCGTCATATGTTAAAGGTGCAGCGGCCGGAGCCATTGATTGTTGACCAGATGTCATCGATGAACTTGAATAACCACCCTTCCTACAAGGAATATAGGTGAGTGATCTCTCATTGGGACAAGTCCTGTGTTTATAGAAGAATGCGGCACAATCAGCTGCTGATCTCTGACCAGGAAGACCCAGAATGCAATTCATTCTAACATCAAGAGTCTTTTTCTTTATCAATTTCATGCACCGAGGTCCAACCTGAGTGAAATAGTTCTGTGAGAGAGACAGGTTTGTTAATCTAGGCAGGTCGCACACCATCTCCGGCACCGGCCCGTAAAATTCATTCAAGGCCAAATTCAGGCTGTCCATCTTTTCCAGGCATGCAAATGAATGGGGTATAGGCCAGTCAACTTGTTGCCGCCCACATCAAACACGACAGCCTTGTTCAATTTGCCAATCTCGTATGGCAAGCACCCTTCGAGTTCATTGTTCAAGAAAAGCACTTCAAGAAGGTTTCGGGCATTGCCGGCACTTCTTGGAATGGGACCACTGAACTTATTGTTGGCAAGAGTGAGATAAAGGGCAGGTGTGGAGCCGAGATTTTTTGGAAGCTGCTGTGAGAATTCGTTGTTGTTTAGGAAAAGCACATCTAGGTGTAAGTTGAAGACTTCAGCTGGAACTGGCCCTGAAAATGAGTTGAACCTGATGTCTAAAAAGGTTAAGTTGGTGGCTTGAAGAACAGACCTAGGGAATCCACCAGAGTGGTTGTTGTTGCTGATATCGAGCTCAGAAAGGTAACGTATTCTGGAAGTGCTAATATCCAGTGGCACTGGACCCCTGAAATTGTTGGAGTTTGCATGATAGATGCACAAGTCAAACAATTTATCGAGGAAATCTGTGAGCTGAAGATCTGGGCCACTAAAACCGTAGCCATTGAAATCTGCCGCTGCAAGGGCTGTCACTTTCTGGTCAGGTAGAGTTGCACATTTAAAGCCCGGATAATTACAGACATCGCTTCCCTCCCATTTTTTTGCAATGCCCAGGGGGTCAACACCAATTCTTCACTTTCTGGTCAGGTAGAGTTGCACATTTCTTTTTGTAAAGACTGGGGTTGGTGCTGGTGTTCAACCAAGTATAGGTTGGTGGTGGATTATGTGAAGAGTGAAGCAATAGAGAAGACGGTGATGGAGATGATGGTATGTAACTAAGCAGAGGAAACGAGGAGTAGAGCTAAGAATTTAGGGGAGATGGCAAGAAAAGCTGTTGAAGATGGACGCTCATCTTACAAGGATTTGAGTGCTTTGATTCAGGAATTGAACCCTGATCATGCTTTAAGATAGCAAGTTGCAACAGTCGATACTTCACGAAAATATTTAACAGATATTTTGCTTATAGCTATTGAGAGCTGCAACAATTTCATTGTTTTGAACTTTACCTGCAGATTCAACTAGTTATGATATTTTCTGCACATTTTAGGCATCAAATCATCAAATGTTGCAAATATTGTTTTTCAAGTAGATTTTGCAATTAGGTTATAAACAAGATTCGTTCAATGAATGCCTACGAAAAACAGCGACAAAAATAGTTCGGAGCTCGGGACACAGGCATGGATACTCCAAGTCCTTTGCAAATTGCAAACAATTAACACAGTAAGATTAAATCGAGTTCAAATATCATCAAGAACGGCAGGTCATAAACTAAAGCGTGGAGATACCAACAATTGTATTGTTTTTAAAAAGCAAAGTCATTCTTGTGGACAAGGAGAGATTTAGTGAATGGTGGACCAGGCAAAGAAGACAATGAAAAGGAGTAATCAAGAATCCATTAATGCCAAGTTTGCGCTCATTGAAACTTCACAGATATCCTAATCCCTCTGAAAACGATCGATTCAGCTAGCTAAAAGAAAACCTTGCAAAACTATTCATAAGGGTGTATTTTACCCTTTTAAAAGTTAAAACCCAACGAATCCGGACTTTTCCACTATCTCGCTTGAGTGTGTTTTATTGCTCTTGAAGTGGTTGAACCCTAAGGTAACCATGGGCTGCATGGTGCTGCTCTTCAGCTCTCATTGCTCTTCGGTTCTGACCGAACTTTCCATCGTCATCTTGATCGTGATCCTGTTTTTGCTTGTTAGACAAAGTAAGAATGAATCTCTCTAGAGGCTTAACTTCATGGGAAAGTAGACGTATATTTTCAGGTTATCATTTATATTTAGATTTTGTATGAAAGTCTGTGAAGAAAAATAACCTTGTAGTGATTTTTTAAAAATAAATATAAGGTTGTTTATTTCATTTTAAAGACAAAAAAAAATTGACAAATATATTAGGGATATTAATTAAATGATGCAGTACTGCTATTTATTTTTATATAAAAACCATGTGATGGTTTCATTCTTATTTCATTTTCCTATTATTTATTTATTTTTCTTTTATTTATTTATGACAAAGCTCATGCTTTCAATAATTAAAAATTTTAAAAAAATCTTAAATTTATATTCTTAATTATAATTCAAAAAACATAACATTATCTCATCAAACAATTCATTGATTTGACTTATAATATAATAATTCATAGTTAAATAATCTGATAGTTTATATAACAAAATAATTACAACTGCTGAGATTTAAATAAATATTTAATCTCAGCTCGCAAAAACCATTAAAAAGGGATATTTTAATTCTCAAGCCATAAAAAAGAAGGGGAGAATAATGAGGGAAGTGAATACGAAGATAAAAAGAGAGAATAATTTGATAAGATAAAGCCTGTTGATTTTTCTTTAATTTAAACTCAGTTGATTGGTTTTAATAAAGTATATATTATATGCATTTCTTAAATATACTTTATCCATCTTTATTTGCAAACGGGTTTATTTATTATGTCTTTATTATTATTTAATTTCGACTCGATTTGTTTGCTAGGAAAAACAATATCAATAATCTGTGGGGACAAAATAGTGGGATCTTTGAAGCTTTATAGGTGATTAAAGAAAAACACCTTTGTCCTATTATCGGTCCATAATTAATCATTTAAACAATGAGAAAAGCACATCTAGGTGTAAGTTGAAGACTTCAGCTGGAACTGGCCCTGAAAATGAGTTGAACCTGATGTCTAAAAAGGTGAAGTTGGTGGCTTGAAGAACAGACCTAGGGAATCCACCAGAGTGGTTGTTGTTGCTGATATCGAGCTCAGAAAGGTAACGTATTCTGGAAGTGCTAATATCCAGTGGCACTGGACCCCTGAAATTGTTGGAGTTTGCATGATAGATGCACAAGTCAAACAACTTATCGAGGAAATCTGTGAGCTGAAGATCTGGGCCACTAAAACCGTAGCCATTGAAATCTGCCGCTGCAAGGGCTGTCACTTTCTGGTCAGGTAGAGTTGCACATTTAAAGCCCGGATAATTACAGACATCGCTTCCCTCCCATTTTTTTGCAATGCCCAGGGGGTCAACACCAATTCTTCACTTTCTGGTCAGGTAGAGTTGCACATTTCTTTTTGTAAAGACTGGGGTTGGTGCTGGTGTTCAACCAAGTATAGGTTGGTGGTGGATTATGTGAAGAGTGAAGCAATAGAGAAGACGGTGATGGAGATGATGGTATGTAACTAAGCAGAGGAAACGAGGAGTAGAGCTAAGAATTTAGGGGAGATGGCAAGAAAAGCTGTTGAAGATGGACGCTCATCTTACAAGGATTTGAGTGCTTTGATTCAGGAATTGAACCCTGATCATGCTTTAAGCTAGCAAGATGCAACAGTCGATACTTCACGAAAATATGTAACAGATATTTTGCTTATAGCTATTGAGATCTGCAACGCTATTAGCAACATATTTCGTTGTTTTGAACTTTACCTGCAGATTCAACTAGTTATGATATTTTCTGCACATTTTAGGCATCAAATCATCAAATGTTGCAAATATCGTTTTTCAAGTAGATTTTGCAATTAGGTTATAAACAAGATTCGTTCAATAAATGCCTACGAAAAACAGCGACAAAAATAGTTCGGAGCTCGGGACACAGGCAAGGATACTCCAAGTCCTTTGCAAATTGCAAACAATTAACACAGTAAGATTAAATCGAGTTCAAATATCATCAAGAACGGCAGGTCATAAACTACAGCGTGGATATACCAATAAGTGTATTGTTTTTAAAATGCAAAGTCTTTCTTGTGGACAAAGAGAGATTTAGTGAATGGTGGACCAGGCAAAGAAGACAATGAAGAGGAGCAATCAAGAATCCATTAATGCCAAGTTTGCGCTCATTGAAACTTCACAGATATCCTTATCCCTCTGAAAACGATCGATTCAGCTAGCAAAAAGAAAACCTTGCAAAACTATTCAAAAGGGTGTATTTTACCCTTTTAAAAGTTAAAACCCAACGAATCCGGACTTTTCCACTATCTCGCTTGAGTGTGTTTCATTGCTCTTGAAGTGGTTGAACCCTAAGGTAACCATGGGCTGCATGGTGCTGCTCTTCAGTTCTCAATGCTCTTCGGTTCTGACCAAACTTTCCATCGTCATCTTGATCGTGATCCTGTTTTTGCTTGTTAGACAAAGTAAGAATGAATCTCTTTAGAGGCTTAACTTCATGGGAAAGTAGACATATATTTTCAGGTTATCATTTATATTTACATTTTATATGAAAGTCTGTGAAGAAAAATAACCTTGTGGTGATTTTTTAAAAACAAATATAAGGTTGTTTATTTCATTTTAAAGACAAAAAAAAAAAACAATTATGACAATTATATTAGGGATATTAATTAAATGATACGGTACTGCTATTTATTTTTAAATAAAAACCATGTGATGGTTTCATTCTTATTTCCTTTTCCTATTATTTATTTTTTTTCTTTTTTTATTTATGACATCATGCTTTCAATAATTATATTTAAAAAAAACTTAAATTTATATTCTTAATTATAATATAAAAAACATAACATTATATCATCAAACAATTCATTGATTTGACTTATAATATAATAATTCATAGTTAAATAATCTGATAGTTTATATAACAAAATAATTACAACTGCTGAGATTTAAATAAATATTTAATCTCAGCTCGCAAAAACCATTAAAAAGGGATATTTTAATTCTCAAGCCATAAAAAAGAAGGGGAGAATAATGAGGGAAGTGAATACGAAGATAAAAAGAGAGAATAATTTGATAAGATAAAGCCTGTTGATTTTTCTTTAATTTAAACTCGGTTGATTGGTTTTAATAAAGTATATATTATATGCATTTCTTAAATATACTATATCCATCTTTATTTGCAAACGGGTTTATTTATTATGTCTTTATTATTATTTAACTTCGACTCGATTTGTTTGCTAGGAAAAACAATATCAATAATCTGTGGGGACAAAATAGTGGGATCTTTGAAGCTTTACAAGTGATTAAAGAAGAACACCCTTGTCCTATTATCGGTCCATAATTAATCATTAACCATTTAAACAATGAGAAAAGCATATAGAAACTGCGTACATATCGACCAGTATTATTGTTTTTTAAGTGAATTTTGCAAGAGATAGCCACCTCCATGTACGAACGGCTCCATCCATTCTCAATTCTTTAATGATTTTGTTATACATGAGGTGATACAATCTCATTCTAGCCGCCTCCACTTGGCATCGAGAATGCCTTCGTAGAGAAACAAAGAGGATAGGGTTTGAGGAGAGCAAGGGGATGAGACAATGGCTGCCGCCTACGAGTTATAATTTTAGGCTGCAAGAGTGGATCTGATTATTGATATATATATGTATGTATGTATGTATGTATGTATGTATGTATGTAGTAATTCTCAATGTAATTAGTCTAGAATTAATGATAATATAAGTATTTATTGATAATTATATAATTTAAACTTGAGATTACTGTAAAAATAATTTTTTTAATCTGAAGCTCGAGCATTATATTAAATTATTTACTGGGTAAATTTTAAGATCATGAGAGCTGGTGTCACCGGTCTCCAGGTGGATGACATGCGACTGCCCACCTCTTATTTCCCTTTTAATTAATAGAAGGAGCAAAGAATTTACAGGGCTTGAATTGTTTGTCAATAATATCACCGGGCAAAGTTGGAGTTTTATTGTTCATTTAACATTTTTTAAACAAAGTTGAGTGGAGATCTATCAATTCCATCTTCTTCTGCTTTCTTTTTCGAGCTTATTTTATTGACAGTGAATTCATCCCAGATGGAGCGTTGGTTCTCGATGAAAAAGAAAAGTGAACTGGGCTCAGTTCGGACTCGAAGTCAGCAGACTCGATTCAAAAGGCACAGGAAATATGGCCGCTCAGGTCACTTGTTTATACTTTGGAGTATTTTTTCACGGGTCTGTCTCCTCTTTTCATTTTAGTTTTTTTTTCTTTTTACATATTAACTAAAAAATAAATCGTGTCATTTTTTTTAGCTCCCATTACTGTTTACACAGATTTATGTTATTATTCATTACAATAATAAAATTATTATTTTATCCTATAATTGAAATTTTTTAACTCTCGGATCCGGGGATCATTTTGAATTTTCCAAGGACATGGATGACATTTTCATATTTATTGTACAGTAAAAATACGAAAATAACTCCCAAAAACGACAAAATATTAGCACAAGGACCCAGGATTGTTTTGGTTTTTCCAAAATATTTGTATAGTAAAACGACTAAAATAATTCCCGAAAAAAACAAAACAGCATACAATATTCGGGAGTAAATCCGTATTTTCCTCGCGGTTTTTCCCGTGATTACCAGTGGATGCAGGAGTGTGTATCTAATTAACCAATATTTTAATTTTTTTTCTTAAACACCGTGGTGCGTCGTTCAGACAAGCCCCCAGTGTTTCACACCAACGCGCCCTTAAGGCGGTGCGTGCGAAGCTTTCATGCAATCAAAACTTCACTTCCGGTGTGGCACACAGTGAGCTGCCATGTCCTCTGTCTATCGTTGTGGCACATTCTGGTCATTAGTTTTCGGGTAAACACTAGCTAATGGTTTTGTGTCGTTTATCTGTTTTCTCTCTTCTGCCACCGCAATCTATAACCAAGTCCATGATGCATGTTGAATCTTTATTTTAAACCTTGAGGTTTAGATATCGGTTTTATTCATAATTTTTTTAATTGAAAGTTTGATTGTTTTCAATTGTGTCATTCAATTAAAATTACACGGCAATTACCTTTAGAAATGCCATTATTTATTTTGATCTTAATGTTTTTATCTGTTTTAATTTTACCTTTCAATTGAAATAAAATATATATTTTTATTTTTATTGCGGTCCTTATTCTTTGAATTTATTATTTGATATTAATTCCTTTGGTTTTTTTTTATTCTTGGACAAATATTTATTTTTTATTTGTATTTATGCATCCATGCTTTTAGTTTTTATTTTTGATTGTTGTCTTTTTTATTGGGGTTTTATTTTTAATCAGTTCAATTTTGAAAATTTAATTCATGTTTGTGATCATTTTAAAATTAATATTGCTCTCTTTTTCTTTTTATTCATTTTTTTTGTGTTTTCTGTTATTTTTATTTGTTATTTGGATTAAATAATTTTTATTATTTTATTATTTGCGCAGTAATAATGATAATTCTAGTAATTATTTTTTATTTGCTTTTGATAAAAATATTTTGTTTTTTTAAATAATTTTTCATGGCAATTTAATGGTTTTAATTGTCATAGCAATGATGATGACAATAACGTAAGGATGAATTTTCAATTTATATTTTTATCTCTTTGTTAATAGAAAATTAACTATTTATATTTGGTATTTGATTATTGCAGGTATTTTCACAATTTATATTTTATTTTTATTTTATTTAAATTAAATTATAAAATGAACTAATCTTAATGTAGCGAATTCAATAACTCATATATCCGAATCTCCTTCTTTTTCAATGATGATGATAAATTTATGCTGGTTATTTAGTTGAAAACTACTAAACATATAGATTTATATCGACTTAAAAATTCATATATTTTATAGAAAACTTGCACTTGATAAGAATTATGCACAACTTTATTATTTTAGCTAAATTTATATTATAATAAAAAATTACACACAATTAATATTTTTTACGTTGAAAAAAATATTGTGTCGCCCGTGACGAGGCGCGGGCATTGGCTAATACACACTAAAATAATTTTCTTGACATTTTTGTATTTTAAAATAAAAATAAAAAATATGTGAACATAGATGAAAAAAACAATTCATGATTATAACTAGAAAAATTAAAAGATAAATATAAAACAAAATATTTAATTTTGAAAAAAAAAAGTCATGATCGAATACCTAGCGAATACCTATCTGATCGTGTTTGCTGAATTTATTTATCAATATATTTTTTATTCAATCAATCAATGATAAAAATAGACGCACCATGTTAAGTTGACGGGATAAAAGAAATATTACGCCAAGCTGTGTATATTAAAAATATTATTTGAAAAATAAACTTTATCCATACAAAAAAATCTAGATAAATTATAAAACTTTTTCAAGAAATAAATGCATACAAAATAAAAGTTTGAAATCAAAATTATTATTATTATTTTAATTTTGAAAACTGAAGGGTTTTTCAATATCTATAATTTTAAAAGTATAAGGACTATAATAAATACTTTACACAAATTTCTTAAAGCTACTTATTTTCTCCGGGTTTTTTACTTTCTCATATCTTTTGATTGCACAGCCCCATCAAATAATTTATAATTTAGTCCATTACAAAACTGATTTAAAATGTAAATAAAAAAATAAAAACGTTAACAGTGACTTGTGAGGTATCATCAGCACACGTTTTAGATTTTAAGAATTGTTTTAACACTATTTTATTCATAAGTGTCCAGTCCCTCTTTAAGGACACTGTCCCACATAAACTGGTGCCCCCACCCTGCCCCATTTCTGCACCCGATAATTAAATGAGAAAAAACAGAAGAAGCCACCATCTAAGAAAACCTGAGGAGCGTAGCTAAGTTCGTGTCATCAATTCTATTCTCTTGACTCTTAAAATATTGAGCTGTTCATATTAATTACCCTTAAAATTAAAAATTAATATTAAGATATATATAAATTGATCTAAATATTCATATTAAAAGAAATATTTAAAAAAAAATTTCCAGATTTTCTTTTTATTTTTTTAATTCGTGATCACCGGATAGAAATTATTTTTTTTATTATTAAAGTTTAATTACATGCCAAATAAACATCAGATCTTTGCAAGTCCAAATTAGCACAATCTGTTGATAAAAAATAAAGTCTTGAGCTTGCATAACCAAATATGCTAGGCCTTGTTTGTTTTTTTCTGCATTATTTTTAATTTTTTAATTGTCACAAAAACATGTATTAGGAAATTCTGATCGATTAGGAAAATGTAATCTAAAAACTTTGCAGGAGATAATTAAATATCCAAAATCCAATTGAATAAATGGAAATTATTTTTCTATAAAAAACAATATTACACGCATGGACAGTTATTTTATCATCACGATGTTTTCTAGTGTGATAGTATACGTTATATGAGCTATTTTTGCTGTAAATTCCATTGATTTTAAGATTTTTTTTACTTTCTAAATCATCATAAAAACATATATTAAGAACTATAATTACTCAAAAAGATGTGATTCATACACTTCGCGATAGATACACAAATATGAAAAATCCAATAAAAAACTAGAAGCTAATTTATATAAAAAAACATGACAATGTTACATACATGTACATTTGTTTATTATTACGATGTCTATTTATTTTTTGAAATTTGAAATTTAAAATTTAAAATAACTTTTTTCTGTGCTATATTGAAAAATAAAAGAAGCTTACAAATCTAGATCCCCACCACAGCACCTTTCACCTCTGTGCTTTGGAATTGGCGTCGTACCCTCCCAATCTCCTCCGTAGATTCCTCTGTCTCCCTCTCTCACATCGAGTTAAAGCAAGTATTAAGATCGAGAGAGAGAAACATTTCAAAACCTGAACCATTGGAGACCTCGTCTGATTCATCTTTCAAATTCTCACTCCAAAGAAAAATGAAGACCAACACAAACACAAAATTCATACTCCTGCACTCATCAATCAACAAGACCCTTCCTTCCTCTCATCGTCTCTGGTTACTCTTCATAATCACTTCCTTTACCATAGCTTTCACTCTCACTCTCTTCACCTCCGCCACCTTCTCTACAGGCACCACCGCTACATCTTCAGCTCTCATCACCTCCACCACCTCTCTCCCACTCTCCATCATTGCTGCCCTCCTCCACTACGCCTCCACAGCCAACATCACAGAACCTCACATGTCATCCGCCGAACTCACCGCCATCGCCACCACTCTTCAAAGCTGCTCCCCTCATTGCAGTCTTCTCGTTTTTGGCCTAACCCACGAGACCCTTCTGTGGAAATCACTCAATTTCCATGGTCGTACAATATTTCTGGATGAAAGTGAGTATCTTGTTTCTAATTATGAAAAAAAACACCCTGATATCGAAGCTTATGATATACAATTCACCACCAAAGTTAGTGAAATGAGTGATCTTTTATTGGTGACAAAAGGGCAAGTTAATGGCGACTGCAGGCCTGTGCAGAATTTACTCTTTTCTGATTGTAAGCTTGGCATAAATGACATGCCTAATCACATTTATGAAATCTCGTGGGATGTGATTTTAGTTGATGGGCCTCGTGGGTATTTCGCGGCGGCTCCAGGGAGGATGTCATCGATATTTACTGCTGCTGTTCTGTCAAGGAGCAAGAGAGGAGGCAACAAGAAGACACATGTCTTTGTTCATGAAATTGATAGAGAGATTGAGGAGGTTTATAGCGAAGAGTTTCTGTGTGAAGAGAATTTGGTAGAGACTATTGATTCATTGGGACATTTTGTCCTTGAGAGAAGAGAAGCTAACAGCTTTGAGTTCTGCAAAAATCCGACATCGTTGTCATCGTTATCGCCAACTAAAATAACAAAGACGGCATCTTTATCATCAGCGGATGATGATTTTGATGATTGAGATCATGGATTCGTGTTGTACCATACCATGTTTTTCTCTTTTTCTTTCTTTTAACATAGAAATGTAATTTGTATAGGACTCAAAACTGTCAAAACTTCCCTCAAAATCAAGCAAGAATCAAGTGCCCGTTGCTCAAAATCTTGCTTTTATCTGTAGTCTGTATGGTTGATGATAAAAGGTCGGATTTTTGGAGCAAAAATATGTCCAACTGACTGATGATTAACTAACCATGAGTCTTGGAATAGCTACAGTGTTTTTCTCAATTTACTTTTACGCCTAATCTTGTTTGGTCAATGCCAAAAGAGGTGCGATTTTGAAACAAAAATGTGAATAATTGACAATTAATGGGCCATTAATCTTGGGATGGCCGAAGCGCATATCTCAATTCACCTTCATGTCTAATCTTGCTTGATTGACGAGAAGAGGATAGGAATATATAAAGAAAGAAAAATGTGACTAGTTGCCGGGTTAGCAAAGGCGTTTTTCTGTCAGTTTCTCTCTGTGTCTTGCCCTGTTTGGTTTCTAAGAAAAAGAAAAAGGTGGGGATTTTGAAAGAAAAATGTGACTAGTTAACTGTTCATGAGCCTCTGATCTTGTATTGGTTAAAGTGTTCGGCCTATTAAACATATTCAACCCAAGCGGACACTTCATCAGACCTCGTAACAACCTTTTAATACTAAAGGAATGCTAAAATGTCCATCTCATTGTTCTTCACATTTCTTAATTCTCCTTAACAAACCCTTTTGTGCACCTCCAAATTTAGCCTCTATTAAATGCTAAAGATTCTTGCATCACATACATGTTCGATTTTTCTTTTTCATACTATGGCTTATAATTTATATACAATACATGATGGCCATATACTCTGACCTGGACATGTGTTTTTTTTCTCCCATTGTTCCATACATGGAAGAAGCAAGCCTCCTGCTTTATAAAAGCTACAAAGAACTTGTGAGAAATGTGAGATCTTTGTGGGGTTTTTTTCTTCCAAACTTAAAAATGTTCGTTGTTTGGTGCTAAATACCCAAGGGTTACGAAACCTTTTGAGATTGATGTAAAGCATTTTTTGTTTGAATATTTTAATATTCTTAACATTATTACATCAGGCTATTTAAAAATGTAAAAAAGTTAATTTAAAATAAAAATCAAAAACTAAAATTTGTAAAAACACTATTAAAACGTAAAAATAAACAAAATTCAAACCAAACATAAAGATAAAGGGGAAGAGGAGAGGGAGCGAAGAGGGTAAAGAATATTGTTGTGTCGGTGACGGTTGGGGAGCTTTAGCTGACTTCTTGCTTTTCTCTCTCGATTGACTTAATTTTGGGATCCACACGCGCTCCTTCGCCAGTGCACTACAACGCGTCCAGTATTGGCTTTGCAATAGAGCTCAGACACGAAGGTTCGTGACGGTTCTGTACACATGTGTTTTAAAAATATTTTTATTTTTATTTTTTTAATATTTTAAATAATTTTAATAAATATATATATACATATATATCAGAAATTAATTTTTAAATAAAAAAATAAATATTATTTTAATATAATTTTAAATAAAAAAATAATTTTAAAAACAATCTTAATCATTCTACCAACCATATATTAATTCATGGGATTGGCGATGCAGATGCGAGATAAGACGCCAGCCAATAAAACTGTACTACCCTGTCAGCGCAACCCTTTATTGAGCCTGTTTGGCTCCATGGTTACTGTTATGCCTAACGATAAAAAATATATTTTTAATTATTTTTTTCAAGGTCAAGAGTATAATTTCGATCGTTGTTCCGGTTTTTTTATTGGTACAGTCCATGATGTGGTGGTTTGAGATATATATATATATATATATATATATATATATATATATATATATATATATATATATAAAAATTTTAATTTATCAAGTATAATTAAAATTCAAGATAAACTAACTTTAAATTATACAATACAAACACAAAATCAAACAAATTTAATCTCAAAATTAGAGTTCATATATATATATATATATAAAAAATTTTAATTTATCAAGTATAATTAAAATTCAAGATAAACTAATTTTAAATTATACAATATAAACACAAAATCAAACAAACTTAATCTCAAAATTAGAAACACAACAATAGGTTAATCAAAATAATTTTAAACATAATCTCTCTCAAAAAAAAAAGATTTTGAGGCCGGAACGGTACCGAGGCGTTCTGGCTGGAATTTGGCCGGAATTTCCGGAACGGGCCGGAATTTAAACCGAGAAGAAAATGACGTTGTTTTGTCTCGGTTTTCTTAATGGTACAGAACGTTCCGGCTGTTCCGGCCGGAACGGAATGGAATTAATAACCTTGGTTTTTTTAACTGAAATACGGTACAATAATTAATATTATTTATAAAATTATTTTTTATATAAAATAATATTTTTCATGAAAGTTAGTGACAGTTTTTGGCGGGTATAATATTGTGTTTTAAAATTATTTTTTTAAAAAAAAATATATTTTTTTTTTAGTTTTTTAAGATAATTTTCTTATATTTATATAAAAATAACTTTTAAAAAATAAAAAATATTATTTTAATATATTTCTAAATAAAAAATAATTTTACAAACAATATTAATGATTCTACCATCTGTTAATTCATGGGATTGGCGATGCAGGTGCCAGACAAGACGGCAGCCAAAAAACTGTACTGCTCTGTCAGCTCAGGCCTTTACTGTCACTTCAGTTTCTTTTCTTTTCTCTTCTTTTCTTTTCTCTCGTCGAGCTACGAACCAGTATCCAAATTGTACAGTGACTAACATATCGGTCCTCTATATTTTTAATCTTTCTAATTTATCCCCGGTATTTCTACAGTTTCCCTGACTGAATATAATTAAAACTGGTTGAAAAAAAAAGGAGTTTTTGTAAATAGCTTTACTATATTATATTTCAAATATACAAATAAGGAAAAACATAAAATGAGAATCTTGTCATGTTAATTAACAAAATAAATTACATAAACTCTTTTATTTCATAATTAAAAATATTTCTTACATATAGCACACCGCATTTCAAAAATATTTTTGATAAAAATTGAATTTTTTTATATTTTTAGTTTATTTTCATTTACGAATATCAGAAGTTTTTTAAAATAAAAATATTACTTTTATAAATAATCTCAAATAGACTTCCAGGCAGTTAATAAAACAATTTAAGTTTTTTAAAAATAAAAGAAAATCTCTCTTAAAAATATATTTGGTTGTGGAGTCAGTTTTTCCGTGCTGTTAGGTGAGAGAAATGATAGCAAAACTCTGAATGTCTTGCGCTATCCATTTATCTCTGTAAGGGCAAGTTCAACGTTTATGTTATTTCAAGAGTCAAACTAAAAATTTGTCTTTTTAGTTTTTTTAATCAAAATTTTTATCTCTAATGCATATCTAAAATGGATATTTTGATTTTTAAGAGCTATTTCTACATGTTACAGGATAAAGAGTCAAAAAATTAAAATAATATTTTAACAAGAAATCACGGTTGCTTCAGGCAAATGTCTAAAAAATGTGAATATTATCGGTAAGATGGATTTATATTTTGTTGTTTCCATCAAAAAATTATGGTTTTTATATGTGAGTGTGTGTGTGTGTGTGTATAATAATTAATTATATAATTATTATTAATAATTATAATAATAATAATAGTTAGCATAAAAAAATAGAGTTACTTAAAAAACATACAATAAGTAGCTTAAATTTCAAATTTCAAATATTATGAGTTTTTTTAATTATATTTAGATTTATTTTTATTATTTAAATATAATTTAAAAAATAATTTTATTGTTTGAGAGTTTTTCAAAAATAATTATTTAATTATATAACTTATTCATATTAATTGTATAATTAATTGCATAATTAAACTACATATAAAATAATTACACTATATTTAAAATAATACAAAAAAATAGCTTTTCAAAATGGCTCTTACCATTGGAGCACACATCAATAAAAAAGCCATATAAACACTATTCAAGGAGCCATTTTACAGATTTAGCTCTTAAAAATAGCTCTTACCATTGGACTTGCCCTAAATATATTATTTTACTAGTTAACGTGGGGTAAAACAAAATCAGTTTTACTGTAAGGAAAATGCTGCGGATGAAATTTTTAGTGTTTAGAAAATAACATGAGAAATTAACATGATGTGTGCTGAATAATGAGGCGCAGTGTACGTTTTAAAATGTTTTTTTAATTCAAAAAATATAGTTTTATTTTAATATCGATACATTAAAATCATTTAAAATATCTCAAATATAAATTTTATATTTTTTAGACAAAAACAAACCCTGCATGAAGTACAGGGACTGATCAAGCTATGAGTTCATGTAATGATTATTTATTGAAATTGTTTTTAAAAATATTTAAAAAATATATATATTATAGTTATATTTTTTTAAAATTATTTTTTATATCAATATATAAAAATATAAAAAAAAGTTTAATTAAAAAATAAATTTCAAATTATTTGGAATACATTTTTGAAACGAAGTGAAAAAACACACCGAATGATTCGCAGATACTTTTTTTTCAAAAGAACTTATACCTTTGAATTTCTTCACGTGCATCACGTGACGAAAGCGTACGTTATGGCACTGAAAGAGCGGGAAATGGAAATGGTGTCGGTTTAGGTACGTGGTGATAATGGTGACAGGTGATAATCTGGACAGCGTGCTTTCCTTGCTAGAAATAAACGCAGTCTCTGTGGTCAAATGGAGATCGACTATAATTTTTATTATTATTATTATCATTTTGAGTTGTTAATATATATATATATATATATATATATATAATAAAAAAATATTTTTTAAAAAAAATAACTGATCACGCTCTTATTGTCTTTCATGCTCACGAGTGCAAGGTTATTTTTAATTATATATTAATAATTCCATCTAATAAATAAAATCATATTAAAATCTAATAAAGAGAGTCATTATAATTATAATGAATCAGTGATATAAATATATAGAAAAGATAAATAATATAAATAAAAAATCAATGACATGAAAAAAAATCAAAATCAAAATTTTCAATATGGACAAGCTACTACATCATAGTAAGCACACCAGAATTTCGTGATAATGTGGTTGCTCTCGTCATGGTAACCTCTTTTAGGTTGTAACTCAATTAATCTAAATTAGTAATTAATTAACATAAATATAATAATTAAAATAAATTATTAAATAATTTTTAATGTGTCATGAAATATTTAGATTAAAATAATTTTTTAACTTTAAATAAATAAATAAGATATGATAATAAAAATAAAATTTTCATTTTAAAATATTTTAATTTAGTCTAAATCTCTATTTTTCATAAATTCATGCTAGATTTTAAACATATAGTTCTTTCTCGTGCGTGTGTTGAAATGTTTTTTTTCCATCTAGAATCGCAATAATTTTTATAACCCTAGATGTATCCAGAACAATACATGAATGTCTATTTTGATATATTTGATAGGATTCATCCAACAACCTCAACCCTATAAAATAATATGTTTCTTAACTTTGTTTACTCTAACAATTTAATAAAATATATTTTTATGTATCTAGTATTCTCCTGTAAAATTTAAGCTATGACCACTATACAGCTTGAAAGATATACTTGATTTTACAAAATCATCAATAAATATTATCAGATCAAAATTAAAAATAGCTTTGTTGCTCATATTATAAACTCAATAAACTCATAAAATAATACTGATTTTACTGATTTTGCATTAGTTAAATCTGATTTTATTAGATTTCGAGTATAATCTAGTTTTATATATAAATATATATTGACTTGTAAAATGGTAAGATCTTAAGAGTTAATTCGTTATTTTTACAGACTTGCATGAGTGTTTATGGGGTTGTCACTGGCCCACTGTCGGTTCCTGCGAGACTGCGAGGTCTGGGCTTTCTGCTATGTCCACTGCAATCAATAGTGATAACCTTGGGGGTGTTTGGGAAGCCACCTAAAAGCGTTTTTGGGTGCTTTTGGTTCTTTTTTTTAAAAAAATTTTAAAAACATACGGTTAGTGTTTTTAGATCATTTTGATGTGCTGATATCAAAAATAATTTTTAAAAAATAAAAAAATATCATTTTAATGTATTTCGGCACGAAACACACTTTCAAAAGTTACAGCAACAGCTCTCCCAAACACCTTCCTTGTATAGCACATCGAGTAAATCTGTTAAATGAGCTGGACAGGGTGGAGGAGTGGAAAGAAAACATGGTGTAGATTTTAAAATGATAATCGTAGTTTTTTTAAATGGCATTGACTATCCCGGAGTTTGTTTTCATAATTATGGCAATCAAATCTCAGTGCTTGTCTGGCGTTACATTTTTAAAATGTTTTTAATTATTATTATTTTATATGTTTTGGATTATTCTAACATGCTAATGTTAAATATAAATTAAAAAAAATAAAAAATATATTATTTTGATGTATTTATAATCAAGAATTATTTTGAAAAATAATTTCAACTATAAACATATCCTAAAACATTTTAATAATAATAATGACCAGTATTCATTAGTTCATTTTTTAAAATAAACACGTGCAAATATTAAAAAAAAAAAACTTAGAACTTATAAATCAATAATCTCACCAAGTCCCACTGTAATAGGATTACAATTATAAATGAAATCTGTATATTGAATAATTAGACAATCATATTTTTTTCAATTTTATTTAATTTCCCCAACCGAGACAACTTATTATAAAAAGTCAAGATACTTAGTGATATTAAAATCAAAATGGTTAGTGTTTTTTTTATAATCATGAGTCGATTATCTCCAAAAGGATATGGTAATAGAAGACTTAAAATCTATCTTATAAGTTTTAAATTCGAGTCTGGACATGTTCTCTTTGCAAGAGCCCATAACAATTGGAGTTCTACTTGTTTAACCTAAACCTGTAAAAAATCTCTAAAAAGAGATGGGGTTTCTTGAATAAAAAAAAAATCAATCACTTATCGAATATATGTTTTGATAAATGTGAGAATTCTCATATATTTAAGTAAATAAATTTGTACATGAAAAAATATTATGATATTTTAAAAGGATAAATTTGAAAATATACTTGCTAAAAATATTAAAATAAAATAAAATCATGGACCTTGAGCCTATATAATTCGTAAGATAATTATATTCAATGAATTTTTTTTATTCAATGGTAACATGTAATTTTGTTACAATAGAATTAACAAGAATGGATATACCTTGTATATTAATTAACAAGAAATAAATATATCATATTTTTATACACCTGCCGAGTACTCAGTGGCATTGTTGTCAAAATCATGAATTTAGTTGCAAAATCATACGATTTTGAGAGTCAAGATAACAAATTTGGTCAAATCAGGTTCAAAAATGAAACCCCATTAAAATCATACTAAAACCATTAAAATTGTACAAAATCGTAAAATTGGACCAGAACGGTCTGATTTTACGATTTTAGACTATTCTAAATTCTACATTTCCACTAATTTGACTCTCCCTCCCTCTCTCCCTCCCTCACTCATGGTTTGTTAAATGCATGCAACCATGCAACCATCATTTTTAGATAATAAATTTTTATTGATTCTAGTGTGTTTATTTAAATATTAACTTTAAAATTTATAATTAATTTTTTGTTATTGATATTGTTCACTTTAAATTATATTTTTTAGTATTTTTATATTATTTTCATGTATTAATATCAAAATAATTTGTTGGAGTTAGTACTATCAATATCGGTGTTGATGCCACTAGTAGTACTAATAATATTTTCAATAGTAATACTTTTGATGAATGTATTGAAAATAGCGAGGTAGATGATGGTAATGAGGCTGATTTTAGTTTACATAACAAGCTAACAAAATATTTGTTTTAAATTTATTAATTTTTACCTAATGAAATTCTATGGACATGATTGTTTTATAGTCTATTTTTTTAGTTATTTTAAATCATGTATGAATCTTAACTAATGAAGATTTATGACTATAATTATAATGTATTGTATCCGGAAATATTTTACTTATAATTTTATAATTTTTTACTTATACGATTTTAACTATGATTTTATGATTTTTATAATATAAAATATCATATATGATTTTATAATTTTAATTTTATGATCTAAATTTCAAAAAAACTTTCGTGCCGTGTCAAAATCATGATTTTGATAACATTGATCGGTGGTGTCTAATTATTCAATATACAGATTTTATTTCACAATTTGTCGTGTCAATAAAAAGAATCTCAAAAGACCCATGTGGTGGTGTCACAAACCATCTGTTTCACCTCTGTGTTTTTTTTTAGATCCAATAACAGTAGTAGTCAATGGGCCCAAACTCATTTCAGAATCGGAAAGTGAGCTGTTTGTTTTGAAATTCCGAATATTTTTTCTTTACATTATTTGCTATAATATTTTTAAATTATTTTGATATATTATCGTCAAAATATTTATTTATTTATTTAAATATTATTACAATTAGTAATAAAACTAAAAGAGATCGGCATTTTACTGTTATTTACTGTTCACTGGATATTTACTCTGGTGCTTCGCATCTATGTGAGCTTCGTTTGCTTTTTTTTTTTTAAATTACATAAAAAAAAACCACTTTTTTTTTTAAAAAATGATTTTTTTTATAACTGGTTTTTTTATTTCACTGGACATTTACTTTACTGCTTTGTGTCTACGTAAACGTTTTTATTTTTAACTGTTTTTTTAAACTGAATTTTTTTAAAATAACTGTTTTTTTTTATTTCACTTGATATTTACTCTGCTGCCTCGCGCCTGTGCCAACTTATTTTTTTATATATATAACTAGGTTTTTTTTTTTAAATAACTGTTTTTTTTTTAAATTAACATTACTGGATTTTTGTTTTAAAAAAACAGTTTTAAAAAAAAAACTAGATTTTTTTTTTGATAACTGGTTTTTTTATTTCACTGGACATGGGCTCTATTGCTTCGAGTCTACGTAAGCTCGGTTTTTTTTAATTTTTTTTTAAACCATTTATTTTTTTAAATAACTGATTATTTTTTATTTCACTTGACATTTGTTATGTTGCCTCACGCCGACGTAAGCTCAATGTTTTTTTTATAGCTGGTTTTTTGAAATTAAAAAAAAAAAAAGCTCCTACGTGAGCTCATTTTTTTTATAAATAATTGTTTTTTTTTAAAATGGATTTTTTTAATAATTTTTTTTTCACTGGACATTAGCTCTGCTGCTTTGCGCCTATGTGAACTTGGTTTTTTTTTTTTAATAACTGGATTTTTTTATTTAAAAAAAGGTTTTTTTTAAAACAAGATTTTTTTAATAATTGGTTTTTTAAAAAAATATATATTTTAAATAACTGAAGTGTCTGGGTCAGCTTACGCACATCACAATTAATCTCCGAATTCATGTTTTTTTAACTGTTTTTTTTAAACCAGATTTTTTTTAAATAACTGTTTTTTTTATGTCACTTGACATTTGTTATGTTGTCTCGCACCTACGTAAGCTCTGTTTTTTTTTTAATAACTGTTTTTTTAAAAAAAACTGGATTTTTTTAATAATTTTTTTTTTCACTGGACATTTGCCATGCGACTTTGCGCCTATGTGAACTTGTTTTTTTTTTTCAACCGGATTTTTTTAAAAATATATCTTTTTAAATAACTGAAATGTCTGGGTCATCTTACGCACATCACAATTAATCTCCGGATTCATGTCTTTTTTAACATTTTTTTCACTGTTTTGTTTTGCTACTTATACAATTTTTTATTTTTTTTTTACAATCTAGGTGTCTGGATTAGCTTACACACACTATAAATTTTTTCTTTCCAAGTATATATTTTTTTTATTCCTGGTCAGCTTAGCGCGCCATGAATAATCTCTGGACTAACTTTTTTTCAACATTTTTTCCTGTTTTTTCCCCTATTATACATTTTTTTAATACCTAAAGAAGATCGCAATTCCAAAAAGTAATGAATATGAATACACACACGCGCGCGCGCGCTAATATGAAATAAATAGTACAATATATAATTAATTTAACATATTTATCAGAGAAAAAATTACAAAAAATTATTATCATTATTTTTAAGGTGCTAATATGAAATAAATAGCAAAAATATATAATTAGTTTATCATATTTATAGAAAAAAATTGAAAAATATTATTATCATTATTTTTACTGCCTTATCTGCAATAATTAAAAATTTCAACACCTACTAATATTTTAAGGACATTTGCTCTGCTGCTTCACGCCTACGTGGGCTCAATTTTTTTCAATAACATGTTTTTTTTAAACCGGGTATTTTTTTAAAAAAATTTAAATGAATTGGGTGTCCGGGCCAGTTTATATGCACCACGACAAATCTCTAGATCTATGTTTTTTATTACATTTTCCCCCTGTTTTGTTTTGCCACTAATACAATTTTTTTTTGTTTTTTCATAACTAGAATGTCCAGATTAGCTTACGAGCACCACAATTTTTTCTTCCTAAGTATATATATTTTTTTTGTTCCGGGCTAGTTTAGCACACCACGAATAATCCTTGAACTCATTTTTTTTTAACATTTTTTCTGTTTTTTTCCCACTTATATATTTTTTTATATATAATCAGGATGTCTGTATTAGCTTACACGCACTACAACTATTATTATTTTATACAATACCTAAAGGAGATCACAATTCCAAAAAGTAATGAATATATATATTTTAAGGCGCTAATATGAAATAAATAGTAAAATATATAATTAATCTAACATATTTATTAGAGAAAAAAATACAAATAATTATTATCATTATTTTTAAGGCACTAATATGAAATAAATAGCAAAACATATAATTAATCTAGCATATTTATAGAAAAAAATTGACAAATAATTATTATCATTATTTTTAATGCCTTATCTACAATAATTAGAAATTTCAACACCTACTAATATTAAAAAAATAAAATAAATGACAAAACAAAAATAAATATTATTAGATTTTAAAAATATTTGGCTTGAAGAACAAAAAAAGAAAAAAGAAAAAAGAGAATAATAAGCCGAACAATTACGACACACCCAACCGTCGATGAATGCCAAATTGACTACAAAAAAAAGGAGTAATTCATCTCTAATTGATTTTATCGATTGCATTTTGTTCATTAACCGTTATATAATTGTCAAAATAATTAAGACACACCAAACAATTAATCCATTGCAATTTTGCAATATATGAATTAAATAAATCGACATATAATTGCAATCAACTATAAATAATCCATCTTTGATAGATTTTAGCGGTTTCACTTTTACTATTTGCCGGTTAAATCGTCTGTTGCCGTTAAAAAAAACTCAACCATCAATAAATTCAATACAAGAATTTTATAAATTAAATATTAAAATAATCAATTATTACAAAACAAATAAACCGTGTGGGATGTTGCACTGTGCTCCCTCTCACAGATCACTGTGGATCGCGACAGTGTAGGGGCGAAAATGGCCCTCGGCCGCGCGGCAATAAGGCATCCGGCTGAGGGGCACCGGCGTAATTGCGCGCGGCCGAACCGGTCCGGTCCGCCGCAACTCTTTATTTTTTTTTTCCAAAATGGCTAAATACTTTTATAGCCCCTAATAAGACAAAAACATTGAATTGAATGCAGGGTTATAACGGTAATTGTCTCTATTTTTTGAATTTTTTAATCGCCTCACGCCTGCTCAGGCGGCGCGTGCCGCCTCCTAAGGTGTCCGGAAATTGTCTACCGGAGGCTATTTCGATGCGCCGCCGCGTGGTCTTCCTCCCGCGGTGGCGCGTGTTTTCAAGCCGCCGGCCACGTTTCTCTCTCTCCTGCACGTCAATGTGCAGGAGAGTCCCCCATATTTGTTGACTTTTCACTTCGGTCCCTCTACTTTTAATTTGTTTTGGGTCCTCATTTCTGTTATATAAGTTTTGATTTTCTTCGATTGGGTCCTCCGATTTTAATTAATTGAATGTCAAAGTTTTACTTCGGTCCTTCTACTTTCAATTTCCGGATTGGCTGTATATAACTCAATTAATTCAGTACACAAGTTCCGATTTTTGCAATTGTATCCTCTGATTTCAATTGAGAATAAATGTAATTTGCATTTCAGCCCTTTGACTTTTAATGTTTTAATTTAAGCCCTTTATATTTGATTTTCATTTAAGTCCTTATACTTTTATTTTTTTATATTTCTAGAATAATCCCTACTTTTGTCCATGTATATATAAGTGTATTTAACACAATAATAATAATAATAATAATAATAATAATAATAATAGTAATAGTAATAGTAATAGTAATAGTAATAGTAATAATAATAATAATAATGACTTAATGATTTTTTGTTCTTACTCTTCTGCGGTTTTTTTCTTTCTCCCGATAATTTGATAAAAAAAATTTTCCGGTAATAGCAATAATAATTGTTTTTGTTTTTTTTTTATCTTTTGTGAAAGTTTCTTGCATGTTTTTAGTCTTTCGTTGTTTTTTTCCTTTCATTATTAACATAATAATAATAATAATAATAATAATAATAATAATAATAATTAAATTGTTTTTCGTTCTTGCTCTTTCTTTAATGTTTTTTTTCCCTCCAGATAATTTGATAATTTTTTTTTTACAGTAATAGCAATAATAGTTTTTTTTTAATCTTTTGTTAAAGTTTCTAAGATATTTTTAGTCTTTCATTTATTTTTGTTTCTTTCATAATAATAATAATAATAATAATAATAATAATAATAGTAATAAAAAAACTAATAATAATAATAATAATTTAATTGTTTCTCTTCCTTATTCTTTTGTTAATGTTTTTGAGTTTTTTTTTCCAGGATAATTTAATAATTATTTTATTGTTTTCAAGGGGTTGATGCATGATTACACTGTGCACATTACGGCTAATTTAAAAAATTGATACATGTTATCTCATAATCTATAATTTATCTTAATTATATCATGTAAATTTATTGTTTTTTATTTAATATTATTAAATTATATACACAAAAATACCCGCGGCAACGCGCGGGCAATATAGCTAGCTATATATATAAAAGGCGTGGGTGTTTCACTGTACACCCACGCACTGTGCACACAGACTCAGTGCACTGTGGATAGCAATAGTTTTTTTTTTTCTGATTGTATTTTTTTTCTCTTTTTTTCTCTGCTTTTTTGTTTTGTTTTTATTTTATGATTACGCTCCTCTTATTGTTTTTTTCGTTTCTTCTTTTGTTTTTTTTTTTTGCTTTTTTTGTCCTAATTATTCTTTTTCTTCTTTTTTTCCTCTGTTTTTTGCTTCTTCTTTTTTTCCTTTTTTTTTTTTTTCCTTATTGTAATTTTTTTTCATTTTTTTTCTTATGATATCTTTTTCTCTTTTTCTACTTATATATTTTTTTGGTTTTTTGTTTTTTAATAATCGAGGTGCCCGAACTCGCTTAAATGCACCACGATTACTCTCCATATCCAATTTGTTTTTTTAACCAAGGTGTCCAAGCCAACTTATGCATACCACGACAATCCCCGGACCCACATTTTTTTCTAAAGTGCTTTCCTGCTGGTACATTTTTTTCTTCTCATTTTTATACTTTTGTTTTATTCACTTATATATTTTTTTTATAATCGGGATCTCCGACCAACTTAAACACACCACGACTAATTCTTGAGCTAATTTTTTTTACAAACAATATGGATTGCTACAGTGCTTTCTCTTAACCACATTTTGGATGGTGCGTGCAGCGTAGAACTTCTAAAATTATATATTAGTTTTTTATATATTCATTTTATTATGTAAAGTGTGTTTTAAATAATATCACGATATTAGAGATATTTTCAATTTCTTTTCATTTATGTGCATAGTACAATATTCATAATATCCTCAAATAAGACGAAAACGTTATTCCACTGTTCATATGACGAAAAAAAAAGACTATTGCAATCCACAATGCAACTTATTGTTAATAGAAAATTATAACTTATTTTATACTGGTTTTTTCATTGAAACCTACTAAACAAATAAATTTATATTCATTTAAAATTTATATATTTTATACAAAACTTGCACTTCTTAAAAATTATATACAAATTGATTATTTTGTCTAAATTTATGCTATGATAAAAAAAATCATACATAATAAATATTTTTTTACATTGAAAAAAATATGATTCCGCCCACGACCAGGCGCGGGTGCCATGGCTAGATGTTTTCTTTTATTTTTATTTGTTCTTTGGATTAGATTATTTTTATTATTTTATTATTTGCGTAATAATAATGATAATTTTAGTGATTATTTTTTTATAAAATCTTTCAATTCTTTTTAAAGATTTTCCTAAATTTTTAATTTATATCGGTGATCATTTTAAAAGTAATATTACTCTATTTTTCCCCTTATTCGTTTTTTTTTTCTTTTTCTTTATTTGTTCTTTAGATTATATGATTTTTATGATTTTATTATTTATGCAATAATATTGATAATTTTAGTTATTATTTTTTTTTTATTTTTTTATAAAAATCTTTTGCTTTTTTATTTTTTTATTTTTTATGGCAATTTAATTATTTTAATTGTTTTGGCTGTAATGTTAGCAATAATTGTAGCTTTTATAGCAATGATAATGACAATAACATCATGATTAATTTTCAATCTATGTTTTCGTCGTTTTGTTCATAAAAAATTAACAACTTTTTTTTTATTTGATTATTGTAGGTATTTTCACAATTTATATTTTATTTTTGTTTAATTTAAATTGAATTATAAAATGAACTAATCTTAATACAATGAACTTAATAATTCAGATATCCGAGTTTTCTTGCTTTTTTAATGATGATAATAAATTTATTCTGGTTATTTCATTTGAAACTACAAAACAGATAAATTTCTATAGATTTTAAATATATATATTTTGTAGAAAACTTGCACTTTACATGAATTCTGCACAAATTTATTATTTTAGCTAAATTTATATTATAATAAAAAAATACACACAATTAATATTTTTTACATTAAAAAAATATTATGCCGCCCGCGGCGAAGCGCGGGGGCATTGTCTAGTAATATATATAAAATCAATCAATTTTTTGTATAAATAAAAATCAGCACATCACGCGGGCAAGTTGGATTGTATATTTCTAAACAAAAATCCTATCTCTCAATGCAGTGAAAAGAAAACAAAAATGAAAGTCTTTTTCCGTGAGTAAGGCGTTGGCCATGCTCGCGGGCTGTTTCCAGCTAGGTATTCCACGTCATCATCTGGACTATCATCCTTGGAATAAGACAATCGGCAATTTAGCTGATACTTGATGCCTTGTCGACCGTCTTTTCACAGTGCCTTAGGAAGCAGGATACTGCTCTTTCATCAGACTCAAAACCAGAAAAAAACTGGCCCAGCTATGTAAACTGTAAAGTGATCGAGGACTCGGGTCATCTCAAGCCATCCATGTAAGATTGCATGACAGGATGGCGCAAAAAGAAGGGAAAAATATCAGGGATACTGAAGCTTTGACATCGCCCACACATTGGATTAATAAGAACAAGATATATCGCGTAATCATATGGTGATCACTGGTTTTTTCCCCCAATGATCGTGTCATGTTTTTTTATTGAGTTATTGAATGAGGGATGTGGTGCTCTTTTGTACCCACAAGACTAAATGTATTGTTATCTATAATGCTTAATATTATAGGAATAGTTATTTTTACGACAGACTATAAGCAGGTTAAACGGGCTTCAGGAACGTCTGCCCAGAAATTGAAAAGAAAACAGGAAGTAAAGGGTGCGAAATATCACTGAACTATAAAGCTGCATCTGCTTTGGAAGCAGAAATGAGTTTACATTATTCATTATGATTTATACGACAGGCTAGAAGCAGATTAATTAGGAGAAATATGTGTACATCGAGATAGGAGCAGCCATCAAGCAAATCAAGAGACTGTCATAAAAGGAGGGATCCATTTAAAACCGCAGCTTATGCTTATGCGGTTTAAGGGCATCATATGTTATAGGTGCAGCAGCCGGAGCCACTGATTGTTGATCAGATGTCATCGATGAACTTGAATAACCACCCTTCCTACAAGGAATATAGGTGAGTGATCTCTCATTGGGACAAGTCCTGTGTTTAGAGAAGAATGCGGCACAATCAGCTGCTGATCTCTGACCAGGAAGACCCCGAATGCAATTCATTCTAACATCAAGAGTCTTTTTCTTTATCAATTTCATGCACTGAGGTCCAACCTGAGTGAAATAGTTGTGTGAGAGAGACAGGTTTGTTAATCTAGGCAGGTCGCACACCATCTCCGGCACCGGCCCGTAAAATTCATTCACGGCCAAATTCAGCCTGTCCATCTTTTCCAGGCATGCAAATGAATGGGGTATAGGGCCAGTCAACTTGTTGCCGCCCACATCAAACACGACAGCCTTCTTCAATTTGCCAATCTCGTATGGCAAGCACCCTTCGAGTTCATTGTTCAAGAAAAGCACTTCAAGAAGGTTTCGGGCATTGCCGACACTTCTTGGAATGGGACCACTGAACTTGTTGTTGGCAAGAGTGAGATAAAGGGCAGGTGTGGAGCCGAGATTTTTTGGAAGATGCTGTGAGAATTGGTTGTTGTTGAGGAAAAGCACATCTAGGTCTAAGTTGAAGACTTCAGCTGGAACTGGCCCTGAAAAATAGTTGTACCTGATGTCTAAAAAGGTCAAGTTGGTGGCTTGAAGAACAGAACTAGGGAATCCACCAGAGTGCTTGTTGTTGCTGATATCGAGCTCAAAAAGGTAACGGATTCTGGAAGTGCTAATATCCATTGGCACTTGACCAGTGAGATTGTTGGAGTTTGCATGATAGATGCACAAGTCAAACAACTTATCGAGGAAATCTGTGAGCTGAAGATCTTTGCCACTAAAACCGTAGCCATTGAAATCTGCCGCTGCAAGGGCTGTCACTTTCTGGTCAGGTAGAGTTGCACATTTAAAGCCCGGATAATGACATACATCTTTTCCCTTCCATTTTTTTGTAATGTGCATGGGGTCACCAGTAATTCTACGCCTGAATCTCTGAATTGTTTTAAAGTCTCTTTCGATGTTTTTGCTCACAAACTCTGTCGGTCGCGGTTTCGGTTTCGGTTTCGGTTTCGGTCTTGGTGGCGGTGGCGGTGGAGGTGGGGGTGGCGGAGGTTTTAGTTTTGGTTTCGGTGACGGTGGGGGTGGGGGTGGCGGTGGCGGAGGGGGTGGCGGTGGCGGTGGACAAAGGGGCTCGGGAGGGGGAGGGGGAGGGGGAGGACAATCTTCATACTCAGGAGAAGGGGCAGGAGAATAGCCACCCACACCCCCACCTATGATTATTTCCAAAGCTTCCCTCTCTGTCCCGCCTACCGCATTGTAATGCAAGCATGAATGAAAAATGAGAGTGAAAACTAGAATTGAAGAGCACAATGAAACGGTCCCCATCTATACCCACTGAAGGTTTCTGGGCCTGAGAGAGTAATGAAAATAGAGACATATATATATAGTAGTATAAGGAGGGTCGAGGTGGACCATGAGTAGGGAAGCCAAGATTCACGGGCACACAAAATGTTCAAAAGAAAACTTGTCTTGGGATGGGACTGTTGGTATCTCATATTCATATGCCTTTCTACATTCCTGTCACTGTCGCTGTGGCAATTTTTTATGCGCTCCGTGCCATGCTATCCCCGGGATTTGGGGAGATAATGGTGTGTGGTGAAAATAAAAATATTTATTTTATAGTCGTAAAAATTACGACTATAAATATAAGGAGTTGTCAACTAGTATTAAGGTCACTAGGAACCTATTGCTCTGCGAGAGTCTGGATAAGGGGACTTGTTGTGCAAGGGGAAAACGCATCACCCATAGTGCACCCTACCTA
The DNA here is from genome assembly GCA_015731905.1 of Salix dunnii. Classification (NCBI taxonomy): domain Eukaryota; kingdom Viridiplantae; phylum Streptophyta; class Magnoliopsida; order Malpighiales; family Salicaceae; genus Salix; species Salix dunnii. Next base: position 6,956,239 of record CM027667.1, on the reverse strand, counting down.
AGGTAAGCTGCATTGTTGTTTGATTATTTTTTTCTAAGTTTACTTTTTTACACTGCATAAAAAATATTTATTTTTTTATCTGCGGGTGTACTTTACGATGTAATTTTACATCGCAGTTAAGAAATCTTTTTATTATTTTTTTTATCTACGGATGTAATTTATAATTTAAATTTACACCGTAGTAAAAATCTTTTTTTTATCCATTGATGTATTTTACAACGTAAATTTACACCTTAATAGATAAAACAAAAATGGTTTTGATTATTTTTGATATTTTAGCCAACTTCCAATGGATAATCAGAAACCGGTTACGATATCTAATTTTGTTTTTAAACATGAAAAAGATGCAATATATTTTTTTCCGAAAAGTATGCTCGGAAAATCTTGGAATTCGGCTGTATGCACGAAAACAACACTTTTCATATTTTTGAATTTTTTTTGTAACAATAAAAGTGGTAAAAAAGAAAAATATATTTTTATTTTTTTGTTTTTATTTATTTATTTTTTTAATGGGCTGGGCTGTCAGCCACAGTGGGCTTACAACCTGCCCCGAGTAGGCTGGGCTTGATATGCTAGAGCCCAACTCAAATGGGCTGGGCTAAGAACAGCCCAACCCAAAACGAAAAGAAAGGAAAAGAAAAAAAAAGAAAAGAAAAGAAAACAGTAACAGAAATAATATTGTTAACGTATTACGTAAACAGTAAAATGGTGGTCGGCCGACCACGACGAGATGGTCACCTACCACTGCTGCCGGGTAGAGGACGTCGGGGTGGTTCTCCCTCTCGTGACGGCGTCAAAAATGGAGGCCTGTGGTGGCTGGAGGAGGGCTTGGAAGTTGCCGGCCTGCTACTAGTTTGAGCTCGCCGTTGCTGCTGGTGTTCTCGTCGGAGCTGGAGAAGAAGTTGAACTTGATGGTGGTCAAGGTGGATCGGTTCTGTGGAGGAGGAGCTCACGGTGGTTAGGAGAGGAGAGGGCTGGTTGTTGCTGGAGTTGGCGAGGAGAGAGAGGGACGACGGTGCTGGTTTTAGAGAGAGATGGGGTCGGCTGAGAGAGAGAGAGAGAGAGAGCCGGTGCTAAGTAAAATGAAGGGTGATGGCGTGATTTCGTGTAATGTGTCCGTGTTCATTGCTTCCCCTATGTTTTTTCTTCATTTTTTTCTGTGTTTTCTTCCTCCTGTTACGCCATTTTTCTCCTCTGCCTTTTTCATCGTGCATGGTGGCCTGTATTTATACACACGGTGGCTTGCTTAGCTGGGCTACTTTCGGCGGAGATGGTGGCTGGCGTGCCTGCAACGGTGGCTGGTCGACGCGTGCTCATGCGGCTATCGGCAGGCATGCGAATAAAGGCAGCGACGGGGTTGTTGTTTTGGAGGGAAGTGAAAATTCAATTTGGTCATTTAATTTGCAATTATTCTAATTGCACCCCCAATTGGATTTAAATTTCTAATTTTTTGCAATCGTGCCCCTGTCTGAATGTCAATAATAGCCTTAACTTTGAATGCCTTTTTCACTTTGGTCCCTCACTTTTGATTCACGCAATTTGACCTTTAATTGACAATTAAACTTCATTTTGACCCTTAATTTTGCACCATCAGCTTGAAAAAAATTCAATTGGGTCTCCAAAACTTCTAATCTTTTCAATTGAGCCCGAATTAAATTCAAGAATTTGATTTTTCATTAATTAAGCCCTTAATAAAATTAAATTGACCAATTTAAAGCATAATTAAGTCCTTGTACTTAATTCAATTCTTCAATTGGATCCTAAATTAATTCTCAAACATAATAATATTTTAAATTAGCCCATGATTAAATAAAATTGGCCTATTCAAAATATAATTATGATTTTTGACCTAATTTTTACTTTGAATTTGTATTTTCTTTTATTTTTGGGCACAAAAGAGATATGATTCAGCTGAGAAAATATTCAAAAATTCCACTGTGATTTTTCTACCGACGCCAAAACCCTTTTATTTTATTTTTATTATTTTTATTTTATTTTGGGGAGTAATCTAAAAATTGGGTTACGATAGTCACTACAAGAAAAAACCCCTGTTTGCAACGAAGCCATTCATTGCAAATAATGAACAAAGTCGTTGCTAATATTAATTAGCAACGGCATTTCCAACGGAAGCTATCCGTTGTAAAGAGGCCCTTCCAAATTCACTTGTAACGGATTGTCCGTTGCAAGTGAATTTTCAACGGCTTTGCAACAGATGTTCTGTTGCTAATGCAAGCATTTTCGTTGCAAATTTGCAATGGAAATGCCATTGCAAAGCTTACATTTGCAATGGCAGTTGCAACGGAAATTCCGTTGCAACTGCTAATTCACTTTTAAAATCAATTTTAAATATATTATTTATAATTAATTGCAAATAAATATTTTAAAAGTAATAAAACATATTGAAATATTATTAATATTGAAAACAAAGTAAATATGGTGGAAATAAAAATTATTATAAATTAAAATTCATAATACATCAGAGATTCGATTGCATTGACATGTCTAAGTAAATCAACATTTACAATTCTCCTTGAAGGAGAATCAAATGATCCCTCTCTTTTTTTCTCCTTAACCATGTCTGCTTCTTCATCTGGATCTACAATAATCCATTGGCTTGAATAATCATGAGATACCCAGGCAACTGGAGGAGAATCAACTAATTCCTTTCCCAATTGCTCCTGAAATGTGTCTGCTTCTTCATCCGAGTCTGCCATAATCTTCTAATCAATTTTTCGTGAATGATGATACTATTAATGTTAAAAACAATGCTAGCTTCAGTAAAAGCATGAAAAAGAATAATTGAAAAAAATATACTTGCAATTAAGTGATTAAAGAAGAATAAATTTAAGAGTTCCAGTTCCCATATGAAAGAGCATAAACTCTTTGGAATTGCTCGACAAGAACAACACGGTGGATAGAAAGAGTCATCATCAAAACAAGCAACTGTTACAAAACGCAAGCTTATCACCACCCACTTATGGACACTTTTAGACAAAACAAGCCTCATGTGATTTATATATGAGATAATAAAAGCAACTTTGTATGTTATTTCTTTCAGCAATAATTCAAAGGGCAGATAAGTTCTGAAGCATTAAGAATCAGGTCAGTGCTTTTATCACGAGTTCCATATGTCAGAAAAATTGTGGGGGGTTCTTTAAGGAACTTTGTACTCGCAATACAATTTTATGCACAACATACATATAGATTAATAGACACCTCATTTTATATGGGCTCACGTGTAACACGCAACAACCTCTCCAACCTATCCTCAAGCAAAATCCTTTACCAATTTAATCAAGTCAAATCTCCATGCAAACCCCCTGTGTGACATTTTATCAAGCAGATGGCGTGCGATAAACTAAAACCAAGACCTCAAAAGATACACCCTATAACAAAAGTTCCTTTCTTTTCTTCTCTCTTATCTCCTAAAAGACCTCCAAATATACAACACACCCTACAACAAAAGTTCCTTTCTTTTCTCAGGTAGGGAATTAAGAAGTTCAAATGCAGGAAATGTTTGTAAATTCATTGAAATGAAATGCAGGAAATGAAAATGAAATGCAAGAAATGAAAAGGAAAAGGAAAAACAGAAGCTCTAGGGAATTAAAAAGTTCAAATGTAGGAAATGAAATGCAAGCACATCGAACAAATTTAGAAACTAAGAATTGAAAAAATAGAAATGCTGACCATACAAGCAACAAAGGGAGCTGATCTTCTTCATGGTGGTGATGGGTGTAGTTGGTAACTGCAGATTGACGTCGGCAAGCTGTAGATCGTGAAACAATGCTGGAATAATTGTTGCCTTCACTACAGTAAATAATTTCCATTTTGCAGTGTTAAAGAGAGAGAACGATCGACGAAAGAGAAGAAGAACAACAAATATATTAAATAGGCACTGCGCATGTGATATATATTATATATGAGTTTAAAATATTTAAATTTGCAACGGATTTTCCGTTGCAGAATACTTATCATTTGTAACGGATAATCTGTTGCAAATATTTTCAAATCTGCAACAGAATTTTCATTACAATTTAAATCTGCAATGATAAATCCGTTGCAATAAAATTTTTTTTTTTAATAATATGTTTAGCAACGGAAAATTCATTGCTAAATTACATCGGAAATTTTTTGTTGCTAAAGACCTCTTTTTTTTGTAGTGTGTTTGCCACTCCATCCCTGTGAATCAAACCTTATGGTTCGATTTACAGTGCCATCGCTCGTGGCCATGGAAAGATCTGATGAGAAGAAAAAGTAATCACAGTGATTTCCCAATTGCTTATGCATTCAAGTAATCGAATTTCCAAAGCACCTTCACTCCAGTTAGAGACTTTGATCTTATCTGCTGCTGAAGATGAAGCCGCGGCGGCGGCGGCATGAAATTAATTTTTTTAACTCGATAATCGCATCTTGACACGATTGGGGACAGCATCTTCTTCAGTTATTGGAATTAATCTGTCGTGACACGGGAGTTTTTATCTTGTGCACTATTCTTGATAAATTTGACTTTTCTTCACTTATCTTCGACCATGAGGTTTTTAGATGCTCATCGGAATAGATATCTTGTCGAAGTGGGTGGTCTCTGATCAATGATCCCTGAGCTTAAGAAATCATCTGCACATGGGTTTAATGGACAGCCACCACCCGGAGTCATCTATCCCCCGTCATCATTCACCGACACGTCCAATATCATAGGACCTGTGAGATTTTAAGAGTCGCGTCAAAGATGTAACGGAAGGCAATATTTTTCGAAAAAGTTTAATTTGTTTTTCTTTTAAATGAAAATATATCTAAGTATTTTCAAATTATTTTTATTAAGAATATCAAAAATATATTTAAAAAAAAAAAAAAACACTTCAGAAATTAACTAAAAAACGCGTTTAAATATAGCATATGAAGTTAGATGGATCATCGACAGGTCACCTACCTGCTGAGATTTTAGTAGCCACGTGAGGCTGACAAGACCCTTAAACTATCCAAAAAGTTATCTTTAATAATTGAGAGCTCTTTTTTTTTTTATTATTATTATTATACAATTTGTGAACGAGTAGGGGTGAAGCATTTGAGAGTTGATGAGAGGCAACACACGAGCAACTTATATAGTTAATTTGGAGTAAACATCCTTAATTTCTAAGAGGAGTGAGCATGTTTTTATTCTTTGGTGAAATAATGCTTATTTCGATGACGATAAACTCGAGCATGGTGGAATCATTTGCACATGGGTTTAATGGACAGCCACCACCCGGAGTCATATAGCTGTAATCTTGATGCTTTTTTTAAAAAAAAAAAAATCATCTTTGTTCCTAGTAAATGAACATGATTTTCTAGTTTTTCATGAAAGTAAATTGTTTTTGTTAGCGCATGTGCTCGAGCTGTTGAAAATTTGAAATTAATTAAATAAAAATAGCATTTTATTTTGTTATTTGATGAAATAATGATTTGAATAAAGTAATATAATTTAAAATCTCAACAAAACACTATGCGACAGCACTTTTCTTGCTCTGTGTAAAATATAGAGCATTGGAATAAAATGTAATTCCTGAACAAAATCGGTATTGTATATAATGAATTGTTATCGCCACTGTGAGAGCAACTCAGTCTATTTTCATTAGTCAAAAAGGGCCTCGGCTCGTCAGAGAACCAACTCAGTTGTGGACCGTGCTCAGTGAATCTGAGCCCTTGTGCACATGCAGAGGGCAGACATTATTTTCTCGATCTTATTGGTTCACGTTAATCTCGAGTCCACCAGAATATGGATTCTACCAATCGCCGATTCTTAAATTTCGGGGAACATTACACATCCTAAATTTTTCTAAGCACGTGAATCTCTGAATTGAGAGGTCCAACAAGAACCTTAACCACTAGACAATCATGCATTAGAAGAACCTGCGCAATTTCCTTGGCTGGGTGCCAAATAGCAAGGGTCGCCCTTTCCCAGGTTAACAACCCCATTAGTCAGAAACAAGAGTATGACGAAGACAAGAATCTTAACACGCTTGTCCACAACAAATCCAAATGGACCGATATCTGCTCACGTGTAAACTTGTCAGCCAAGAAAAAGGAAAGATCCTGGATTTGAGGGTCAAACTTGAAGCATATATGGCGCAGTTTAAGAAAGAAGAAAACCAACCTCAAGGAAGATAAGAACAGCACAAGAAAATTCAAAATCAAGACTTTTCCTTCGGTAGAATAAGTCTTAAGAGATTAAAATAATCAGAGAAAGCAATAATTCATGAAGAAAACGAGCAGACTAACATATAAAAAAATCAGTATTTTCTTCTTACAGTGATCTGGCGGGGAGGGAGGGGTGGGTGCGAGTTTTCTCATTTGATTGGATGCCAAGTTTGATTGCCAAATAGTCTCAATCAGAGAAAAGACTTCATCGTGTTTTTCAGTGACCAGCAACTGTGCCCCAGTTTTCTAAGATAATCTGTAAGTATTTAAACGAAAGAAAGAATGTTTCATAAAAGCAACCATTTTACATATTTTAAGTTGGCATTTCTCTGTCTTATTTCACAAGGTAGAATCTCCAACCACAGACTACATCAAGAACGAGAAATTTCCCAGGAAAAAAAAAACCAAAACCAATTAACCAACAGACAAATTATTGTTCTGTTTATCACTGCACCCCGATTTCCCAGCCATCACCATACGACTGATCATCAGCCGAAAATCTGTCTCACCAGACCACATGGATTCGATGCCAAGTCAGCTTCATATACAATTTATCATATACGATATATGGCTCATGGCCACATGATCCCGACAGTAGACATGGCAAGATTATTTGCCAGGCGTGGAGTAAAAGCTGTTAAATTCTGATGAAAATCTGTAATTTTCGTAAAGAACAAGCACTGTTCAAATCAGTACTCAAAAACTGATAAAAATCCTGAGAACCGCTACTGTAGAGATCAAAAACTGGGCAGGAAAAAAATTTCCAGAATTTTGAGGAAAATTTCCAGAATTGAAAGAACTTAAAACTCTGTAATTTGAGCAGAAAGAAACGTGAACATGGGCAGAATATTTTTTTTATGGTTACTTCCATCCCGTTAATTTTATTTATATGAATCAAAGTAATACAACGGATAGAAATTCAAAATTCTGTTACAATTCCTACTTATCCATGATTTGACCATTAACTGAATTTGACTAAAGACATTGACTAATTGACTAAAGAATATTAAACATCCTGGATACAATATGAATTCAATCATTAAATGATAAACTTGATTCTTCAATCTTCGATTCTCCAGCTTCATCATCTTGACAGCTTGCTTGGCAGGCCTGGAATCAATTCCAGGTTTCAACAAAAGCAACCATTGTTTCCACTTCTCTCAACGCGCCCATCTTCTCTAAAACTATTGAAAGAGATAGACAACTGGGTCTTGATATCAGTATTCACAATATAAAATTCCCTTCCGCAGAAGGTGGGCTGCCAGAAGGATGTGAGAACCTAAGTTCTCTTACCTCGCCTGACATGTTCCCGACTTTCTTAAAGGCCATCGGCATGCTTCAGCAACCACTTGAAAAGCTCCTCGAAGAATGCCATCCCAGTTGTGTTGTGGCAGACATGATGTTTCCATGGGCTACAGAAGCTGCAAACAAGCTCGGGATCCCAAGGGTGTATTTCAATGGAACTGGTTTTTTTTCCTATGTGTGTCTTCGCATCCATAAAGCGCTATGAACCTCACAAAGGAGTAGATTCGGATTTCGAACCATTCGTGGTGCCTGGCTTACCAGATCAGATAACGCTGACAAGATCACAACTGCCAACTTTCATTAGAGAGGGAACTGAGAATGAACTTACAAAGCTGATGGATGAAATCTCACAGTCAATTGTGAAAAGCTACGGAGTCTTCACGAACAGTTTCGTTGAGCTGGAACCAGCTTATTCAGAGCACTATAGAATGGAAATAAATAGGAAAACATGGCACGTTGGGCCGCTGTCCCTTTGCAACAGGGACATGAAAGATAAGGCAGAAAGAGGCAACCTGTCCTCCAGTGATGAACATGAATGTATGAGATGGCTAGCCAAGAAGAACCCCAACTCAGTTCTATACATATGTTTTGGAAGCTATTTCAACCATCCCGCTGCTCAGTTACTTGAGATTGCCATGGACCTGGAAGCTTCGGGGCATAATTTCATCTGGGTTGTGAGAGAGAGAAAGCTAGCGAAGCTTGCGGAAGAGGAGTGGTTGCCTGAAAGATTTGAGAAAAGGATGGAAGGGAAGGGCTTAATCATATCGGGGAGGGCACCCCAGGTGCTTATCCTTGATCATGAAGCTGTTGGAGGGTTCATGACCCACTGTGGCTGGAACTCCACATTGGAGGGAGTGACTGCAGGGGTTCCAGTGGTCACATGGCCACTTGCTGCGGAACAATTCTGCAATGAAGCGTTGATTACCGATGTTCTCAAGATAGGAATTGGAGTTGGTGCCCAGGAATGGTCAAGATGTGAACAGAAACTTATAGTGAGTAAGGAGGCCATAGAGAAGGCAATTACTCAGTTGATGGCTGGTGAAGAAGCTGAGGAAACAAGAAACAGAGCAAAGGTTCTGAAAGAGATGGCGAGGAGGGCTACGGATGGAGGAGGATCATCTTACTGTGATTTAACTGCATTTCTTGAAGAATTAAGGGACCTTGAGACAAGCAAGCAAGAATGCGCAGCAGATTAACAAGACTGTTTTGCTATACGATTCTGAAAACTAAAACTGTCAGGGGGCGGGGGGGGAGGAAGTATACCGTAGAATGCTAAATATTTAGTTTTTCAACAAAATAAAAGAAAGATGAGTTCTGCATGATGTAAAAATTAAAGTAAATATTTCAAAATACTGTTGTATATTGGTAAAATATAAAAGATTTTTTTGAGTGTAAAGAGTATATATAGGACCTATTATTTCATATTAGAGGGAAAAAAACTCTCATATTTATAAATGGGATAGTAACCAACAAAGAAGATAGAAGTGAACTCGTCCACATGAGAATGAGTTGAGTAATAGGAAAACCTCTGATTTACTCTCCCTGCTCGCGAGGCAATAACTATGCTCTCTGAATTTTTTTATTATTTTGTTAAAATATTTGAATAATCCTTAAACTGAAAACATTAAATTTATAACCACTAAAAATTATTTCTAACCATTACAAATTTCAAAGTTTTTTCAGAATATAAAAACTATAATTTAAATTATTATAACCTTGTATGGCACATCGAGTAAATCTGTTAAATGAGCTGGACAGGGTGGAGTGGAGAGAAAACATGGTGTAGATTTTAAAATGATAATCGTGGTTTTTTTAAATGGCATTGACTATCCCGGAGTTTGTTTTCATAATTATGGCAATCAAATCTCAGTGCTTGTCTGGCGTTATATTTTTAAAATGTTTATAATTTTTTTTTTGTATATTTTATATTATTCTAACATGCTAGTGTTAAAAATAAATTTTAAAAAATAAAATATATTATTTTTATATATTTATAATCAAGAATTATTTTGAAAAATAATCTCAACTATAAACATGTCCTACAACATTTTAATAATAATAACCAGTAATCATGAGTTCAATTTTATAAAAAAAAAACACATGCAAATATTAAAAAAAACTTAGAACTTATAGATCAAAAATCTCACCAAGTCCCACTATAATAGGATCACAATTATAAATAAAATCTGTATATTAGATAATTAGACTATCATATTTTTTTCAATTTTATCAAATTTCCCCGGCCAATACAACTTATTAAAATCAAGAATTACAAGATACCTAGTGATATTAAAATCAAAATGGTTAGTTTTTTTTTATAATCATGAGTCAATTATCCTCAAAAGGATATGGCAATAGAAGACTTGAAATCTATCTTGTAATTTTTGGATTTGAGTCTGGACGTATTCTCTTTGCAACAGTCCATAACAATTGGAGTTCTAATCGTTTAACCCAGACCCATAAAAAATCCCTAAAAAGAGATGGGGTTTCTTGAATAAAAAAAAAATCAATCACTTATAGAATATATGTTTTGATAAATGTGGGAATTCTCATATATCTAAAAAAATAATTTTGTACATGAAAAAATATTATGATATTTTAAAAGAATAGATTTGAAAATATACATGCTAAAAATATTAAAAATAAAAAAAATCATGGACCTTGAGCCTAAATAATTAGCAAGATAATTATATTCAATGAATTTTTTTATTCCATGGTAACGTGTAATTTTGTTACAATAGAATTAACATAAATGGATATACCTTGTATATTAATTTACAAGAAATAAATATATCAGATTTTTATACACCTGCCGAATACTCGGTGGCATTGTTATCAAAATCACGAATTAACTCGTCAAATCATACAATTTTGAGAGTCAAAATAACAAATTTGATCAAATCAGGTTAAAAAATTGGATCCCGTTAAAATCGAACCAGAACCATCAAAATCATACGGAATCGTAAAATCGGATCGGACCGGTTTGATTTTTAAGATTCCAGGCTATTCTAATTTCTACATTTCCACTAATTTGACACCGGCTCTCTCTCTATCTCTCTCGCCACCTAGGCATCGGCCATCCCCCAGTCCCCTCGCCCTCTCTCTCTCATGGTTTGTTAAATGCATGCAACCACGCATCCATCATTTATAGATAATAAAATTTTCTTGATTCTCATGTGTTTATTTATATATTAACTTTAAAATTTATAATTAATTTTTTTATTATTATTGTTTACTTTGAATTATATTTTTTAGTATTTTTATGTGCTAATATCAAAATAATTTGTTGGGGTCAGTACTATTAATATCGATGTTGATACCAGTAGTAGTACTAATAATATTTTTAATAGTAATACTTTTGATGAATGTATTGAAAATAGCGAGAAAGATGACGGCAATGAGGTTGATTTTAGTTTACAAAGCACGCTAACATAATATTTGCTTTAAATTTATTAGTTTTTACCTAATGAAATTATATGGACATAATTGTTTTATAATCTATTTTTAAGTTATTTTAAATAATATATGAATTTTAACTAATGAAGATGTATGGCCATAATTATGATGTATTGTATTCATAAATATTTTATTTATAATTTTTCCACCTATATTATTTTAGCTACGATTTTATGATTTTTATACGGTAAAATATCAAATACAATTTATAATTTTATGATTTTAATTTTATGATTCAAGTTCAGAAAAGATTTCCATACCATGTTAAAATCATGATTTTGACATCCTCAATCGGTGGTGTCGAATTATTGAATATACAGATTTTATTTCACAATTAATCGTGTCAATAAAAAGAATATCAAAAGACCCATGTGGTGGTGTCACAAACCATCTGTTTCACCTCTGTGCTTTTTTAAAGATCCAATAACAGTAGTAGTCCATGGGCCCAAACTCATTTCACAATCGGAAAGTGAAAATCCTATCTCTCAATGCAGTGAAAAGAAAACAAAAATGAAAGTCCTTTTTCCGTGAGTCAGGCGTTGGCCCTGCTCGCGGGCTGTTTCCAGCTAGGTATTCCACGTCATCGTCTGGACTATCATCCTTGGAATAAGACAATCGGCAATTTAGCTGATACTTGATGCCTTGTCGACCGTCTTGTCACAGTGTCTTTAAGAACCAGGATACTGCTCTTTCATCAGACTCAAAACCAGAAAAAAACTGGCCCAGCTCTGTAAAGTGATCGAGGACTCGGGTCATCTCAAGCCATCCATGCAAGATTGCATGACAGGATGGCGCAAAAAGAAGGGGAAAATATCAGGGATACTGAAGCTTTAACATCGCCCACACATTAGATTAATAAGAACAAGAAATATCGCGTAATCATATGGTGATCACTGGTTTTTTTTCCAATGAATATGTCATATTTTTTTATTGTTTTATTAAATGAGGGATGTGGTGCTCTTTTGTACCCTCAAGACTACAAGTATTAACAAAAACACTAAAAGACATCGCTCTTTTACTGCTCATTCCTGTAGCACCAGACCCGCGCGCACTGTTCACTGGCAATTTGACCCGGTGCTTCGCGGGTGTACATCCTCTTTTTTTTTTTTTTTTTTTTTTTACATGTATACTTTTTATATTTGTTATGGTGGAATTGATATAAAAATACATGTGGCCGAGCGGTTCACCTGCGCGCTGGAATTTCCAGCGCCCAGGGTTCGAACCCTCTCTGCCAACAAATTTGGCTTTGTTTCTTTCTTTTTTTTTTAAATCCATTTTTTTTTAAAAGCAACTGTTTTCTTTTTTGATTTTTTTGCTAAAATCCATTTTTTTTTAAATCAACTTTCCAGTAGCTTTCCTTTTTTTTTTTATTATTATTAATATTCTTATTATTCTTATTATTTTTTTTTAATCTATTGTTTTTTTTTCTACAATCCTGATTTTGAAAATAATGTCTGGAAAATTTGCTTTCCCTTTTTTTTTTTTTATTATTATTCTTCTAATTATTATTTTTTTAAACTAGGATATCAATGACAGTTTACACTTGCCATAGCTAATCTCTGGATTCATTTTTTTTCTCTTTTTTGTTTCAACTTATACATTTTTTTTTATTTTTTTGTTTCGCTTATTTTTTTTCCCGTTACCAGGTGTCCAAGTTAACTTATGCGCACCACAATTTTTTTCTCATTACTGTTTTTCCTTTGCACTTTTTTTATTTTCTTTTTTAATAATAATTTACTATTCTTGAATGTGTTTTTTTATTTTGGATTTTATTTATGTTTTTGAATATCGTAATTTATTTTATTATTATTATTATTTTCCTATTTTTATATTTTCATTCGTTTTTATATGATTTAACTTTTAATGATTGGTTTTTTATTGTTTTAAAAATAATTTTTAATGTTACAAAAATTTTATAACTATCCAACATAACTAATGATCCACTTTTTTAATATTTTTTTGTTTGTTTTGCCACTTATATTTTTTTTTCTTAACCGAGGTGTCTGGATCACCTTACGCGCACCACGGTTTTTTCTTCCCAAGTATATTTATTTTTCCTCGCCAACTGAGCGCGCTGCGAATAATCCCTGTGTTCATTTTTTCTTAACATTTTTTCCTGTTTGTTTTTCCTACTTATACATTTTTTTTATATAATCAAGGTGTCCGGATCAGCCTACACACACTATGACTATTATTATTTTATAGAATACCTAAAGAAGATCGCAATTCCACAAGGTTATATATATATATATATATATATATATATATATATATATATATATATATATATATATATATAAAAAAATAAAAATATATAATTGCTCTATCATATTTATCAGAGAAAAAATTACAACTAATTTTAAAATACAAATCACTCTAAACTAAAAATATATCATGTCACATATATATAAAATAACTGCAAAAAAACACAAAAATATACGATAAGTATTATATATATGCTAGGATGAACAACTAAGTCGAGTGGTTAAAGTGTTTGCTGCCGCACCACAAGAGCGAGAGTTTGAATCTCTCCGGCTGCTAATGTTTTTAAAAACTGATTAACAATGATTTTCACTTTTCATTGTTGTTTGAATTTTTTTTTAACTATGCTTCTTTTTTTAAAAAAAGTTTGAGTATCCATATGAGCTTACGCACACCACGACTAATCTCCATATCCACTTTTTTTTTTTTTTTGCATTTTCTCCCTATTTTTTTCCTACTTATACTTTTTTTTTCCATGACCGAGATGTTCGGGTTAGTTTATGCGTGCCACAATTTTTTCTCTCATTACTGTTTAAAAATGTGTTTTACACTTTCTATAGACTTATAAGGTAACCTAATCTTTGTACCCATCTTTTTTTAATTACACTTTTTTTTCATATGTTTAGTTTTAATATTTTTAATTGGGTTTTTTTTGTGTTTTTAAAAAGTATGAAAGTAAAATATTTAATATTTTTAATAATGAGAACAATTCGAACTAGCAATTTGACTGTACATCCTAAATGGTAAGCGGCCTTCATCTTTAATATTAGAATGCATTTAGACAAAAGCGAATATTTTTTGCTTGAGCCGTTACAACGCTCACGCGTTTTTTGGTCGGCGCGTGCGGCTTCATACGGCGTCCAAAAAAGCCCAACCGGCGTCTACAATGATTTTCAGGCATGTTCTCTTCCACATGGGGTGGCGCGTGTACCACGATGATGTCCGGAGACGTGTCAATGGTCGTTTGAATTTTCACCCCCACTTTCTCTCTCCTGCCTGCGCCAGATGACGTCAGTTAACCTGTTTTTTCGCAAAATTCATTTTAGTCTCTAAACGTGTTTCTTTCTTATTATTGCCCTTAATGCTATTATATAGGTTTTAATTTCTTTCAATTTCGTCCCTCAATTGAAATTGATTATATATTGAAGTTCCAATTCGGTCCTCATTCTTTTAATTGAGTAGATTGGCATGGAATTCGGAATTTGTTTGGTATCAAAGTTTTAATTTATTTCAATTTCATCATTCCATGCAAATTTATTATAAATCCTTAATATTTTCAGTATCAAAGTTTGATTTCTTTCAATTTTATCCTTCTATGGAAATTTATTATAGATTTCAGTTTCATTTCGGTCCCAAATCTTTTAATTCCAAATTTTGTTTTAAATTATTTAATTTCAATATTTTGTTTTGCTTCAGTTTTATTCTTGAAATTAATTATATTATTTAAAGTATGTCAAATTAATTATATATTTGTATATTTATGTCAAATTAAAATATGTTAAACTAATTATATGTTCTAATATTTATTGAATCTTATCGCCTAAGAATATATATAAAGAAAAAAAAACATGAACTATGATTTTTTGAAGAAAAAAAACTTAATATCAGTATCCTTAAATACATTTAGTATAATAATTATCGCCTCAGAATATATATAAAGAGAAAAAAACATGAACTATGATTTTTTGAAGAAAAAAAAATTAGTATCAGTATCCTTAAATACATTTAGTATAATAATATAATGAATAAATCGGTAACAAAAAAAATATATGGCTTTGAATTTTAATTTTGTCCTCTTTTTTACAACTTTATTTGTTCAAAAAAATTACAATATTCTGGTTCTTGATATTGCTGGACAAGAAATACAATTCAACAAAAAATTGACACATTTACCTAAATTTCAAATATACACGAGCCACTTCCCGTTTCAATTATATTGTTCTTTTTAGACGGCAAATAAGCCATTATAACAAGGATACAATTTTTTTTTCCCAAAAAACATATTACAATATTTTTATTTACAGTGTGTCAGGTCTGATATTACTAGGGAAAAAAAGCAACTCATAAAATAAATATGACAAATTTACCTATGTTATCTAGAATTAAAAAATATTTGAATCGCTTCCCGTTTTGATTGAACTGTTCTTTTTAGACGGCAAATAAATAATTATTGCATGCAAAAAAATTATATTTATTTTTAAAAACAAATTACAATATTTTTAGTTATAATGCGTCAGATCTAATATTATTGAGGAACAAAAGCAACTCATATAAAAAATAACATATTTACCAACGTTATCTACAATTAAAAAATATATGAACAACTTCCCGTTTCGATTACTCTGTAAAGTATATGAGACTACTATTTATTGAATATTATCGCCTTAAAATATATGTATAGAAAAAAAAAAGATCTAGGATTTTTTTCTTAAAATAAAATAATATCAATATTCTTAAATACATTTAATACAATAATATGATTAATAAATCTTACAAAAAAAATTTGCCTTTCAATTTAAATTTAATACTCTTTTGTTTAGGTTTATTTCTTAAAAAAACATTTTACAATATTTTAGTTTTTTATATTTTAAATCTAATATTACCGGGGGGAAAAATAAACAAAAAAAAAATTTACACATTGACTTACGTTATCTGCAATTAAAAAATATGTGAGTCGCTTCCCGTTTCGATTGCACTGTTCCTTTTTGGCAGGGAAAAAATATTACCTACGTTGTCTACAATTACAAAATATACAAACCACTTTCCATTTCGATTATACAGATTTTATCAAATATAATTTTACTAATTAAATATTAAAATAACAAAACACAATACATGTAAAAACATATTTTTATATGTTCTAATATTTATTTAATATTATCACATGAGAATATATATAGAGAAAAGAAAACATGACCTAGGATTTTTTTAATAAAAAAAAAATATCAGTATTCTTAAATACATTTTATATAATAATATAATGAATTAATCAGATAACAAAAAGAAAAAAATTTGTCTTCAAATTTTAATTTTATACTTAACACAATAATAATAATAATAATAATAATAATAATAATAATAATAATAATAATAATAATAATAATAATAATAATAATAATAATAGTAATAATAATAATAATTATTATAATAATTTAATTTTTTTTCTTGCTTACTCTTTTGTTAATGTTTTTCTCTCTCCGTATAATTTAATAATTTTAATTGTTTTGACAGAAATGGCAATAATGTTTTTTTTTTTTTTCCTTTTGTTGATGTTTCTAGAATATTTTTAGTCTTTCATTAATTATATGTTCTAATGTTTATTGGATATTATCTCATAGGAATATATATAAGGAGAAAAAAACATGACCTAGGATTTTTTGAATAAAAAAAATTAATATCAGTATTCTTAAAAACATTTAATATAATCATATAATGAATAAATCGGATAACCTAAAAAAAAATTGCCTTCAAATTTTAATTTTGTACTTAACACCATAATAATAATAATAATAATAATAATAATAATAATAATAATAATTTAATTATTTTTCTTGCTTACTCTTTTGTTAATATTTTTTTTCTCCATATAATTTAATAATTTTTATTGTTTTGACAATGATGGCAATGATATTTTTTTTTAAGTTTCTTGGATATTTTTAGTCTTTCATTAATTATAAGTTCTAATATTTATTGGATATTATCTCATAGAAATATATATATATGAAGAAAAAAACATAACCTAGGATTTTTTGAATAAAAAAATTAATATCAGTATTCTTAAATACATTTACTATAATCATATAATGAATAAATCGGATAACATAAAAAAAATTTGTCTTGGAATTTTAATTTTGTACTTAACACAATAATAATAATTATGATAATAAGAATAATAAGAATAATAATAATTTAATTGTTTTTCTTGCTTGCTCTTTTGTTAATGTTTTTTTTCTACATATAATTTAATAATTTTTATTGTTTTGACAGTGATATCAATAATTTTTTTTTTGTTAAAGTTTCTAGGATATTTTTAGTCTTTCATTAATTATATGTTCTAATATTTATTGGATATTATCCCATAGGAATATATATATGGAGAAGAAAACATGACCTGGAATTTTTTGAATGAAAAAAATTAATATCATTTTAAAATTAATTTTGAAATTTGGTACTCTTTTGTTTAAATTTATTTCCTAAAAACAAATTTACAATATTTTTATTTTTAATATTTTAAATATAATATTGCCGGGAAAAAATTAAACTAAAAAAAAATACAAATTTACTTAGGTTATCTGCAATTAAAAAATATACGGATCACTTTCCATTTTGATTACATAGATTTTATCAATTATAATTATACTAACTAAATATTAAAATAATAAAATACAATATATATAAAAATAATAAATTTTCTACATAGATAAAAAAAACCGCCACATCGCGCGGGTATACCGCTCGTTGTTATCTATAATGCTTAATATTACAGGAATGGTTATTTTTACGACAGACTATTAAGGAGGTTAAACGGGCTTCAGGAACGTCTGCCCAGAAATTGAAAATAAAACAGGAAGTAAAAGGTGCGAAATATCACTGAACTATAAAGCTGCATCTGCTTTGGAAGCAGAAATGAGTTTACATTATTCATTATGATTTATACGACAGGCTAGAAGCAGATTAATTAGGAGAAATATGTGTACATGGAGATAGGAGCAGCCATCAAGCAAATCAAGAGACTGTCTTAAAAGGAGGGATCCATTTAAAACCGCAGCTTATGCTTATGCGGTTTAAGGGCATCATATGTTATAGGTGCAGCGGCCGGAGCCATTGATTGTTGATCAGCTGTCATCGATGAACTTGAATAACCACCCTTCCTACAAGGAATATAGCTGAGTGATCTCTCGTTGGGACAAGTCCTGTGTTTAGAGAAGAAGGTGGCACATTCAGCTGCTGATCTCTGACCAGGAAGACCCAGAATGCAATTCATTCTGACATCAAGAATCTTTTTCTTTATTAATTTCATGCAATGAGGTCCAACCTGAGTGAAATAGTTGTGTGAGAGAGACAAGTTTGTTAATCTAGGCAGGTCGCACACCATCTCCGGCACCGGCCCGTAAAATTCATTCACGGCCAAATTCAGGCTGTCCATCTTTTCCAGGCATGCAAATGAATGGGGTATAGGGCCAGTCAACTTGTTGCCGCCCACATCAAACACGACAGCCTTGTTCAATTTGCCAATCTCGTATGGCAAGCACCCTTCGAGTTCATTGTTCAAGAAAAGCACTTCAAGAAGGTTTCGGGCACTGCCGACACTTCTTGGAATGGGACCACTGAACTTGTTGTTGGCAAGAGTGAGATAAAGGGCAGGTGTGGAGCCGAGATTTTTTGGAAGATGCTGTGAGAATTTGTTGTTGTTGAGGAAAAGCACATCTAGGTCTAAGTTGAAGACTTCAGCTGGAACTGGCCCTGAAAATGAGTTGAACCTGATGTCTAAAAAGGTTAATTTGGTGGCTTGAAGAACAGACATAGGAAATCCACCATAGTGCTTGTTGTTGCTGATATCGAGCTCAAAAAGGTAACGAATTCTGGAAGTGCTAATATTCAGTGGCACTGGACCAATGAAATTGTTGGTGTTTGCATGATAGATGCATAAGTCAAACAACTTATCGAGGAAATCATTGAGCTTAAGATGTGGGCCACTAAAATTGTAGCCATTGAAATCTGCCGCTGCAAGGGCTTTCACTTTCTGGTCAGGTACAGTTGCACATTTAAAGCCCGGATAATTACAGACACCGGTTCCCTTCCATTTTTTTGTAATGCCCTGGGGGTCACCAACAATTGTTTTCTTGAATTTCTGAATTGTTTTATAGTCTCTTTTAATGTTGGCGCTCTCAAACTGCGGTGGCGGTGGCGGCGGGGGAGGCGGTGGCGGCGAGGGAGGGGGTGGTGAGGGAGGCGGCGGTGAGGGCGGTGGCGGTGAGGGAGGGGGCGGCGGTGAGGGCGGTGGCGGTGAGGGAGGGGGCGGCGGTGAGGGAGGGGGCGGTGAGGGAGGCGGTGGCGGTGACGGAGGGGGCGGTGAGGGAGGCGGTGGCGGTGACGGAGGGGGCGGTGAGGGAGGCGGTGGCGGTGACGGAGGTGGGGGAGGTGGTGGACAAAGGGGCTCGGGAGGGGGCGGGGGAGGACAATCTTCATACTCAGGAGAAGGGGCAGGAGAATACCCACCCCCACCCCCACCTATGATTATTTCCAAAGCTTCCCTCTCTGTCCCGCCTAACGCATTATAATGCAAGCATGAATGAAAAATGAGAGTGAAAACTAGAATTGAAGAGCACAATGAAACGGTTCCCATCTATACCCCCTGAAGGTTTCTGGGCCTGAGAGAGTAATGAAAATAGAGACATATATATATAGTAGTATAAGGAGGGTCGAGGTGGACCATGAGTAGGGAAGCCAAGATTCACGGGCACACAAAATGTTCAAAAGAAAACTTGTCTTGGGATGGGACTGTTGGTATCTCATCTTCAGCAGATACGCCTTCTGCATTCCTGTTTACCACTCCATCCCTGTGAATCTAACCTTATGGTTCGATTTACAGTGCCATCGCTCATGGCCATGGAAAGATCTGATGAGAAGAAAAAGTAATCACAGTGATTTCGCAATTGCTTATGCATTCAAGTAATCGAATTTCCAAAGCACCTTCACTCCAGTTAGAGACTTTGATCTTATCTGCTGCTGAAGATGAAGCCGCGGCGGCGGCGGCATGAAATTAATTTTTTTAACTCGATAATCGCATCATGACACGATTGGGGACAGCATCTTCTTCAGTTATTGGAATTAATCTGTCGTGACACGGGAGTTTTTATCTTGTGTACTGTTCTTGATAAATTTGACTTTTCTTCCCTTGTCTTCGACCATAGGTTTTTTAGATGCTCATCGAAAATAGATATCTTGTCGAAGTGGGTGGTCTCTGATCAAAGATCCCTGAGCTTAAGAAATCATCTGCACATGGGTTTAATGGACAGCCACCACCCGGAGTCATCTATCCCCCGTCATCATTCACCGACACGTCAAATATCATAGGACCTGTGAAATTTTAAGAGTCGCGTCAATGATGTAACGGGAAGGCAGTATTTTTCGAAAAAGTTTAATTTGTTTTTCTTTTAAATTAAAATATATCTAGTATTTTCAAATTATTTTCATTAATAATATCAAAAATATATTTTAAAAAATAAAAAATAAAATTTTAAAAAAAAAAACACTTCAGAAATTAACTAAAAAACGCGTTTAAATATAGCATATGAAGGTAGATGGATCATCGACAGGTCACCTACCTGCTGAGATTTGTCCCATTGGATTTTTTATACCGCTTCAATCATAGAGCTGGGAATGAGCATTAAATAAATAAAAAGTGCACATCCCTGCTGTTTCCTACTCTGGGCCCATCAACTCGGCACTCGACATTCCCATCTCACAGTCAGAATTAAAGGGTGCTCCCCTCGTGTTCCTCGCTCGAGGATAAGGAAGGCCATGGAATGGCGACAAAACTTCTCTCTGCAGATAAGAAAGGCCATGGGTTGTTTTTTATTCTTTTATATCGGCCTAAACGACATGACAATAAATGAAGCTCCGGTAAAAGTTAGGATAGAGACAAAACAGAGTGACATGTAGAGAGTAATCACACTGTGCATTTAGTTGCGCGTCTGCCTTCCCTGTCAACATCACCTTTTATTCGTATATATATTAAAATAATATTTTTTATTTATAAAAATACATTAATTAATTAAATAATATTCTAATTGATATCATGATAGCACTTTTCACAATATTCGTTTACAATTTTTTTCATTATTTCTCGAGTGAAAAACATTAATAATTTCATTTTTTAAATACAAATACTTTTTAGAAATATAAAAACTTTTTTAATTTTTTTGTTTAATTACTATCATAAATTTATTTTTTTATTATCATAAACATAATATAAAGATTCAGTTTTTTTTTTTAATAATATAACTATAATTTTTAATTTATGTAAAAAATAATATTCTATTATTATGAATATTAAAATGACTATACTAAATTTTTATTTTGACTTTTCTAATAAAAAGTAGCTGTAATCTTGATGCCTTTTTTTTTTTTTTTTTTTAAATCATGTTTGTTCCTAGTAAATGAACATGATTTTCTAGTTTTTCATAAAAGTAAATTGTTTTTGTTAGCGTTTGTGCTTGAGCTGTTGAAAATTTGCAATTAATTAAATAAAATCAGCATTTTTTGTATTATTTGATGAAATAATGATTTGAATAAAGTAATATAATTTAAAATCTCAACAAAACACTATGCGACAGCACTTTTCTTGCTCTGTGTAAAATATAGAACAGTGGAATAAAATGTAATTCCTGAACAAAATCGGTATTATAAATAAATAATGAATTTTTATCGCCAGCGTGAGAGCAACTCAGTCTATTTTCATTAGTCCAAAAGGGCCTCGGCTCGTCAGAGAACCAACTCAGCTGTGGACCGTGCTAAGTGAATCTGAGCCCATGTGCACATGCAGAGGGCAGACATTATTTTCTCCATCCTATTGGTTCACGTTAATCTCGAGTCCACCAGAACATGGATTCTACCAGTCGCCGATTCTTCAAGGCCCAAGTTTTCATCGAAACGTACCTCCTCATTTCGGGGAACATTACACGTCCTCAATTTTTCCAAGCCCGTGAATCTCTGAATTGAGAGGTCCAACAAGAACATTAACCACCAGAGAGTCATGCATTAGAAGAACCTGCGCAATTTCCTTGGCTGGGTGCCAAATAGCAAGGGTGCCCTTTCCCAGGTTAACAACCCAATTAGTCAGAAACAAGAGCATGACGAAGACAATAATCTTAAATTAGTCAGAAACACGAGTATGACGAAGACAAGAGTCTTAACACGCTTGTCCACCACAAATCCAAATGGACCGATATCTGTTCACGTGTAAACTTGTCAGCCAAGAAAAAGGAAAGATCCTGGATTTGAGAGTCAAACTGGAAGCATTTATGGCGCAGTTTAAGAAAGAAGAAAACCAACCTCAAGGAAGATAAGAACAGCACAAGAAAATTCAAAATCAAGACTTTTCCTTCCGTAGAATAAGTCTTAAGAGATTAAAATAACCAGAGAAAGCAATAATTCATGAAGAAAACGAGCAGACTAACAAATAAAAAAAGCAGTATTTTCTTCTCACAGCGATCTGGGGAGGGAGAGGTGGGTGCGAGTTTTCTCACTTGCTTGGATGCCAAGTTTGATTGCCAAATAGTCTCAATCAGAGAAAAGACTTCATCGTATTTTCAGTGACCAGCAACTGTGCCCCAGTTTTCTAAGAAAATCTGTAATTATTTAAACGAAAGAAATAATGTTTCATAAAAGCAACCATTTTACATATTTTAATTTCGGCATTTCTCTGTCTTATTTCACAAGGTAGAATCTCCAACCACAGACTATATCAAGAACGAGAAAATATTTCCCAGGAAAAATAAACCAAAACCTATTAACCAACAGACAAATTATTGTTCTGTTTATCAGTGCACCCCGATTTCCCAGCCATCACCAGACGACTGATCATCAGCCAAAAATTTGTCTTACCAGACCACATGGATTCGATGCCAAATCAGCTTCATATACTATTTTTCCCATATATGGCTCATGGCCACATGATCCCGACAGTAGACATGGCAAGATTATTTGCCAGGCGTGGAGTGAAAGCAACCATTGTTTCCACTCCTCTCAACTCGCCCCTCTTCTATAAAACAATTGAAAGAGATAGACAACTGGGTCTTGATATCAGTATTCACAATATAAAATTCCCTTCTGCAGAAGCTGGGCTGCCAGAAGGATGTGAGAACCTAAGTTCTCTTACCTCGCCTGACATGTTCCCGACTTTCTTAAAGGCTATCGGCATGCTTCAGCAACCACTTGAAAAGCTCCTCGAAGATTTCCATCCCAGTTGTCTTGTGGCAGACATGGTGTTTCCATGGGCTACAGAAGCTGCAAACAAGCTCGGGATTCCAAGGCTGTATTTCAATGGAACTGGTTTTTTCCCCTTGTGTGTCTTCGATTCCATAAAGCGCTATGAACCTCACAAAGGAGTAGATTCGGATTTCGAACCATTCGTGGTGCCTGGCTTACCAGATCAGATAAAGCTGACAAGATCACAACTGCCAACTTTCATTAGAGAGGGAAGTGAGAATGAACTCACAAAGCTGATGGATGAAATCTCAGAATCAATGGTGCAAAGCTACGGAGTCGTCATGAACAGTTTCGTTGAGCTGGAACCAGCTTATTCAGAGCACTGCAGGATGGAAATAAAAAGGAAAACATGGCACGTTGGGCCGCTGTCCCTTTGCAACAGGGACATGAAAGATAAGGCAGAAAGAGGCAACCTGTCCTCCAGAGATGAACATGAATGTATGCGATGGCTAGCCAAGAAGAACCCCAACTCAGTTCTATACATATGTTTTGGAAGCTATTTCAACCATCCCGCTGCTCAGTTACTTGAGATTGCCATGGCCCTGGAAGCTTCCGGGCAGAATTTCATCTGGGTTGTGAGAGAGAGAAAGCAAACGAAGCTTGCAGAAAAGGAGGAGTGGTTGCCTGAAGGATTTGAGAAAAGGATGGAAGGGAAGGGCTTAATCATATCGGGGTGGGCACCCCAGGTGCTGATCCTTGATCATGAAGCTGTTGGAGGGTTCATGACCCACTGTGGCTGGAACTCAACACTGGAGGGAGTGACTGCAGGGGTCCCAATGGTCACATGGCCACTTGGTGCGGAACAATTTTACAATGAAGCGCTGATCACCGATGTTCTCAAGATAGGAATTGGAGTTGGTTCCCAGGAATGGTCAAGATGTGAGCAGAAACTTATAGTGAGGAAGGAGGACATCGAGAAGGCAATTAGTCAGTTGATGGTTGGTGAAGAAGCTGAGGAAACAAGAAACAGGGCAAAGGTTCTGAAAGAGATGGCGAGGAGGGCTACGGAAGAAGGAGGATCATCTTACTCTGATTTAACTGCATTGCTTGAAGAATTAAGGGCCCTTGAGACAAGCAAGCAAGAATGCGCAGCAGATTAACAAGACTGTTTTGCTATACGATCCTGAAAACTAAAACTGTCAGGGGGGGAAGAAAGTATACCGTATAATGCTTAATGTTGCTTGTCAAATATTTAGTTTTTCAGCAAAATAAAAGAAAGATGAGTTCTGCATCCATGCAACAGTCGTGCATGTCTGTGGTTACAATGAGCTGTAGCTATTATTGATGACTCCAATGGATACGAAATCTAAACAAATCGCTTGAGTTGAAATGTGGTGGCTTGTTCTCTGTTCAAAACGGTAACTCTAGACTATAATTCACATATCCTAACATTACATTACTCATGAAATCGCTTAAGAGATTATGGCTCTACCCAGTTGATAGTAAATCACAGCAACCGAATTCTCACATAATTTAGTTTTGACCAAAAAATAGTCAGAAACTTGAAATCATTTAGTTCTGACCTTTTCAGCATAGATATGATTTTTCATGCGATAATCATACTGCGAACAACCATTACGAAATTCCTTTCATCTCATGGAATTCGTTGACAATAATATAACTTATTTTGGTGGCTGAAAATAAAGTAAACAATGACTTTCTAACTCATCATTAAAATCCAACAACTTCTCTCCCGAAATAGGAATTGACAAATAACACAAATAAATTTGCATGTCAAAACTGATTTTTTAAAACTCCAGAGAGCTTAAAATGTACACAATGTTTTATTTTTAAAGATCGAGTACTTGAGTATATTTTTCATGCAATCTTTGACACACCATCTTTTTTTCACGTATTTTGCATTTCAATTTATTTTCTTTTAATTTCACTATTAATCAAGAATTAAATTGCAATTAGTCTGTTTGAGGATCAAGTTATACAAAATAAAGCTTCAATAACCAAAATAAATTGATAAAAAATAAACGGAATATAAATGTATGAGAATCACCGGCTCAACAATGAAAACCCAGCTTCTTTTATTTAACAAAGAAAGAAGAACGGCGTAGGAAAACAGGAATGATGAAAGGGGGAGAGACCATGTAGATGAAGCTATCAACCATATAACGATGACGAGCCACTGGGCCGGGCCTGTAGTGAGGATTAGGGTGAACCTGTTAAGGTCCATTACATATCTGAACTCATAAACAAGATGATGAGGGGAATACAAGAATTGGAATATAATATGGGAAAATAATGCCCACACCTGATCTGGTCAGCCATCCCCAATCAGCAGGTGAATCATTGTTCTATTTCTAACCTTTATTCACCCCAGCGATTGAGTTTTGATGGAGCTTCAATTCAACCTCACAGCGATCATATTGGAGCTCAAACTGGTGTGACAAGCTAAACTACCCAGAAAAAACCTTCGATACCATTCAAATTCTCATCTGATCAATAAGAGGAGTTTCTTAGCTACCAATTCAATCCCAAATTGATTTAAGACCTCATTATCTACAGCATAGCCGGTAAATAGTTTTACTTAGATATTCTCGAACCAATTTTCACCCATCTAAAGAATATTATCATCAGAGATGACAGTTTCTTCTACGCCATTGCTGGATAGTCACCGGACGTTGGAATTTTCTTATCAGTAGCATTTAAAGACAAAACGAGGCTCAAGTGGTGCTTGTAATTTAAAAAATTATTTAATAAAGACATTTTAAAAACAAACCATTGCCAAATAATCAAACAGCTCAAGCGGTGGTTGTGAGCCGTCGGGAAATGACGAGCATGTGCGCCCTGTTTCTGCTCCGCTGTTTAATTTTGACTTGCTTTTGTTGTTAATAAAAAAGAAGCTCGAAATGCGAGGCACATGAGTTGGTGGCGCTTGGCAATAATTCGGAGGAAAGCGGTGTCGTTTGGGTGAAGCCCTTTGCAACCTGGTAGGTGGCTACAAGTTAGAAGTTACCTCAGCTGTGGGTTTTGATACAATTTTAATAAATACATACACATGCTCATGTATTTATACAGGTCATATTAATAAATCATGATACATGAAGTTTTTAAATATCATGTTATACTGACGTAACACGTAAAAATAATAATAATATGTCAATAGCGATTGCTGAAGTAATATACAGGGGATACTTATGTTTTGACAATAATTATTTATTAAATTATTTTTATTTTTAAAATATATTAAAATAATATCAAAATATTAAAAATAATAACAATTGAAAGCTAATAAAAAATTCAATTTTTTTTTATGAAACATAAAAACAAATAGGATCATGTCATTTTGAAAATGATAAAGACTTTTTTTTTTTAAATTATTTTTTTTTCTTTTATTCAAGTCATTTTGGCTTGCTTATTAAAAATAAAAAATATATAATTTTGATATATTTTTAAATAAAAATTATTTTAAAAGACAAAAACTACTATACTCTCAACCACCCTTAATTGCTCATTAAAAAACATTGAATTTGCTACATGTTTAGTATTTTGTTATTGTAACCGGTATATTTAAAGAATATTAAATTGAAAATTTTGATAATATACGGTTACAAATTAAAACATATTTGAAAAAAAAAATATTTAAAATAAAAAAGAGCAGTCTACAACACAATAACAAGCATATCATTTGACAGCTATCTCTTCAATAAATTATTGCATCTTTTTCTTGCTCAGTCCCACCGCTTCGATGTATGAATAAAAATCCCACTGTACAAGGAAAACCCGACACTCTTCCCCAGCAGAATTTAATAGATCCGTGCAAAACACGCGGCTTCGTCTAACTTGTTACTGATCCCTATTTCATAGCATCCCTCACGTGCCCCCACATGTATAAAATATCAAAACTCTTATTTTAATCTCTTGACGTTGTTTCTCCGGACAACAATGGGGTGTTTGGGAAGCCATCCAAAAACGTTTTTGGGTATTTTTGGTCTTTTTTTTTTTTTGAATTTTAAAAACAGACGGTTAGTGTTTTTAGATCATTTTGATGTGCTAGTATCAAAAATGATTTTTAAAAAATAAAAAAACATCATTTTAATGTATTTCGGCACGAAACACACTTTGAAAAGCTACAGCAACAACTCTCCCAAACACCCTCAATACTGCTCCATAAGTTCAATAATATTCAGTTTCGTCCCTATAATTTTCACACATGCATAAATGATCAAATAATAAAACATAAGCCACATAACAATGAATGATGATGGGTCAGTTTAAGAGTATGGTTTAAATTGTTTTTATTAAGAAATATATTAGAATAATATTATTTTTTATTTTTTAAGAATTATTTTTTATATCATCACATCAAATTAATAATAAAAACATATAAAAAAATTATTTAAAATAAAAAATAATTGTTTTTTTTTTCAAATACAATGCCAAACAATCAAGACGTCTTCTATGAAAGGTATCCATAACATGATGGTTTGATTTTTGTTCTGATAACATTATTGATAGTGTAATGTTTTTTTTTTTTGAACAAATAAGGATATTTTATAAATAATAAAAAGTATAAGCGCCAAAGCAAAATGCATAAGGAATTATAAGGGTATATATACAGTCTACAGAAAAATCGTAATTATAGTAAACAAAAATAAAAAAAGTAAACAAAAATAAAAGGAGTAGTGGACACCACAAACTCTCCAAATATAAGAAGGACCCACCTAGGACCCACGTACTTGCGGGATAAGATACATACCCTCCTATTCCAACGCACCTTCCTTCAACCCATCTCCTGTACCAGCACCACTTTTCCGACCCCTTCAATTCCCTTCCCCACCCTATAAATACCCCCGTCCCTGGAGAATTACCTCGAAACACAGATACAAACACAAACTCCGATAACCCACAAAACAATGGCTTCCCTCTATCAATCTTTTGCCTTCCTGGCTATGTTTTCTTTCCTTTCTGTTTGTCTAGCCATAGACATGTCCATAATTGATTACAACTTAAAACATGGCCAAGTCCCAGATAGAACAGAGACGGAGACATTAAGACTCTACGAGATGTGGCTAGTAAAACACGGGAAAGCATATAATGCTTTGGGTGAAAAAGAAAAAAGATTTGAATTTTTCAAGGATAATCTTAAATTCGTTGACCAACATAATTCGGCTGGGAACCCAAGTTACAAACTTGGGTTAAACAAGTTTGCAGATTTGAGCAATGAGGAGTACCGGGCGGCTTATTTGGGCACGAGGATGGATGAAAAGAGAAGGTTGTTGGGTGCACCAAAGAGTGAGAGGTATTTGTTCAAGGACGGTGATGATTTGCCGGAGAGTGTTGATTGGAGAGAAAAAGGGGCTGTTACCCCTGTTAAAGATCAAGGCCAGTGTGGTATGTTTTCATTTTTTTTATATATTTATACATACCAGTTGCTGGACTGCAAATCGAGATTAACCCCCTTTTGTCTTCCTGTAAAACAATCCCCTCCCAGATTTTCCTTGGATTTTAACCTTATTTTTGTCTTTTGTGTGTTTGTTTTATTTCGGGGGCATGGGGTTTGATAGATAGCGAGCGTGGGACCAGGGGTCATGTTTTTCCCCAAGGATGTTCTTAGTTGGGATTTTCTTTATTTGACCGTGATAATTACCGCTATCATTTGATATTGTTATGTGTCTGTTTGTTATTTCTTGGAATAGATGTTCTGTGGGGTATTTTCTATCTTTCGCCAGATTAAAAGGGATTTGGTTAGTATGATTTAAAGTCTTTGATTTTCTGGATGTGATTCTTAGGTATTAAAATAAGATCAGACAAGAATTTCACAATCCGATTCTGGTCGTTGGTAACTAAATTTCGTTTATTAGGGTTTTTTTTTTATGTCCTGTACAGGTTAAATTGTTTGGTGTATTGTTCTTGTGGCTTCAAAGTTTGTGAAAGCATTATGGTAGCTCTAGCTATTTTTTTAATGTGAAGGGTTTTTTTTTTTTTTTTTTTTTTTTATGTATATATATTAAAGGGAGTTGCTGGGCATTCTCAACTGTTGGTGCCGTGGAGGGAATAAACCAGATTGTAACTGGTAGCCTGACATCTCTGTCAGAACAGGAGCTGGTGGATTGCGATAAAGCTTATAACCAGGGATGTAATGGAGGTCTCATGGACTATGCCTTTGAATTTATTATGAAGAATGGCGGTATTGATACCGAAGAAGATTACCCTTACAAGGCTATTGATAGCACGTGTGACCCAAACAGGGTATGTGATGGATCGATTTCCCTCTCAAGTTTTCTATTTTGGAAAAGTAATGTTTTTTCTTTGGTCAGATTTGTATATTGCACATTCTTAATGGATTTTGATCATTATGCCTGCTCTAGAAAAATGCAAGAGTTGTTACAATTGATGGATATGAAGACGTTCCCCAAAATGACGAGAAGTCATTGAGAAAGGCTGTGGCAAATCAACCTGTTAGTGTTGCCATTGAAGCTGGTGGAAGGCATTTTCAACTCTACCAGTCTGTAAGCACCCTATTTTACTACCTAACTTTATGCTTCGACATCAAGGTTTAGCCATCAGAATTGTGTGCATGATAGTTTGTTTCTAATGCATAATAGGCGGAAAAACTTGAACTCATTAACCTTTATACAGTGACATTTGAATTTTTGAATGGGACCACCTCACACAATGAATTTTAAGTAGTCTTTGTGCAAATTGATTGATTACATGGTTTCCATCTTTCTTTTTTCTTTGTTCAGGGTGTTTTTACTGGTTCATGTGGAACACAGCTAGACCATGGTGTGGTTGCTGTTGGGTATGGTACAGAAAATGGTGTTGATTACTGGATCGTGAGGAACTCATGGGGTCCTGCATGGGGAGAGAACGGGTACATCAGGATGGAGCGTAATGTTGCCAGCACGGAAACTGGCAAGTGTGGAATAGCAATGGAAGCTTCGTATCCCACCAAGAAGGGTGCAAACCCCCCGAACCCTGGTCCTTCCCCTCCATCTCCAGTGAACCCTTCTCCTCCAGCTTCCTCAGAGTGCGATGATTACTACTCATGCCCTGCTGGAAGCACATGCTGCTGCATATACCAGTATGGTGACTATTGCTTTGGATGGGGTTGCTGCCCTCTGGAGTCCGCAACCTGCTGCGATGACCATTACAGCTGCTGTCCTCACGAGTATCCTGTCTGTGACCTTGAAGCTGGAACCTGCAGAATGGTAAGTATTTTCATCTGCTCTTTGGAGTGCAATTTTAACAAGTTTGTGGAGGCAGCTTCTGAAATTTTAACCTTGTTTGTTGATATGCGACAGGGCAAGAACAATCCATTTGGTGTTAAGGCATTGACTCGAGCGCCTGCTAGAATAACTCGGTCTCACCAGCTTGGTGGTAAGAGGCCAGCTGGTAAGAGACTTGGCATTGTTTGAGATATTAAGATGTTTTCAAGGGTCTGCAGGAGTGGAGATTTCTGTCTTCAAGGAGGAAATGCTTCTCTTTGCCCGAACTCAAAAGTGCACGTTTGGCCCACTTTATTCCTCGAAGAAACTTGCCATCCAGTTTATCATTTGTAGATACCTTCAATGCCTGCTGCTGAAGCATTCTAAAAACTAAAGACTGGATCGTCTCCTTTTGTAAATATCATCATCAACTATCGATTCCCGTGAATTCTGTTTTTCGTTTATGATGGATAGCTCTGTGCTTGCATTGTTTAGAATACCAGTTCACTTCTCCCATTTCAATTATTAGATAAGATCTCAGGTGCACGACGGGACCTTTACCTCCTTTTGTCTCCTTCGCATGATAGTGATGGTGGGCCTGTTGAGTTTATTTAATATATCAGCCAATAAATCAGAAGATTTACTTATTTATTTATTTATCTATCATAAGGGGTGGCATATAAATAGCCTCTCTTGTCTCTTTTAATGAAATTCCATGTATTTATTTGTATCCGCTCCAACTGTAGCCAATTTCTTTCTTTTTAAAGAGGTGTTCTTGCCATTGAGCTATTACAAGATTTTGGTGACCGACCATTAAGTAGTCGAGGGACCTGGCGATGGATTAAGATTGATTCCTAGGAATTTTTATTTTACATGGACGAGGTATATTCCGTGAGACTTAAGTTCTTATGAATATAATTAAGAGGAAAATCATACACGATACATGCTAAGATAAAACGAATAATAATTTGTTATAGACTAATGAAGAATGAAGACCTTTTTTATTTATTAGAAATATGTTATCTATTTTCCTTATTATCAGAAAAAATGAAACCACCATCCAGAAGAAGTCTTACAAAATTTCTACCTTATAAAACAAGAACGACCTTATCTGATTCACCTAATTATTTTCTTAAGATAAACACCCCTTTTCCATTTTTAATGGTAGGACTCATTCTTAATTTATTCACGATCCTAAACATTCTTATCACTAATGATGAAATTATAATAATAATAAACATTTTTATGGCTAATATTTCGAACGGTACCGTTTTCCCTGGTACCTGATCTTCTCTGACACCCCCTCCCTGTAAAGTAATAAATGGGCGTTCCCATCCATTTCTACCGTTGGATCACAATAAAATGCAATCAGCAATCACCGTCACGCTTACTATTTTTGCTAATCCGTTGACCAAACCGATCACGTGAAGTAACGTCAGCAACAAACAACTTCCTTCCCTTCATTAACTAATAGTCTCAAATTCTCAATCTCTATAAAACTATCCCTCCCCCTCCCCCTCCCCCTCCCCCAACCCCTAATCTAGTTATCACTGATCGAATCTCAATCAGGTAACAGTAACTGTTTGGATCTCAAATCGCTGAACTCAATTCCTCTTTTGTTATTTTCAATTCAATTCACCTCTTTTTTACTGTGTGATTACTGCGATTCTCTTTGGAATCTAATTTTTTGCAATCCACTTTTGCGTGGATTAATTAATTTTTGTTTTATAATTAATTTCTGATTATCGAGTGGTTCAGTGTATTGCCAGCCTGAATCTGATACAAATGACTCTCTTTACTCTAAATTGGAGTGGAAGCAGCTAAATCCATTTGGCATTAGTGATTTCTAGTTTCTGATACCGATGATGCAATGCTCTCTCATATTTTAGATTTATGCGATGTATGCTTGCTTGTCAGATAGCGTTATACATTCCGAACCTCCACCGGAAGATGTTGTTTTAGGGCTTTGAGTATTGAGTTGCTGCGATGAGCGTGTCTGCGCGGGGATTAACGTTTCTTTAGTGGAACAACTGTTATATTATTTATGATTTTTATTGTATGTGATTGGAAAAAATAAGGGGAATGCTTTGTTGAGACGGAGTTATTTGGACTTTGGTGCTATTTTACGTGGGAATTATTTTCATGGTATTTATTTATGACGGTTGTTTTTGGTAAGTGGAGTAATTGCTTATGATGTTCGTATGTTATTTTCTTACCTGCAGTAGCTACCTCTGCTGATTTCTTGAGTGTTGCCTTTCGATAATTATCAAGACATTTGGGAACAAGAATGGATTCAGAAACTGCTCATTTATCACTGCCACCTGTTAATGATCCTGATACACAAACACCTCCTCATGCTGCTGCTGCAGATCCTGTGCCCAAGAATTCTGCAAGTGATGCAACATCAAAACTATCTGCCGCTGGCATAACATCATGGGCCAAAAGTTTGAAAATCCCCCAGCCATTGATTTCCTCGCCAGATGATTCACCTACTGGAAAAACTGGATCAACCTTTGCACGTTTTACCAGTGGACTTGGACTGCGCTTGTCTCCTAAATCTCCTGCAGCAGAAGATAGTCCTGAAGGAGCTTCATCAACTTCACAACCTGGTATATTTGGAACAATTACTAAGGGGTTAGTTGATACTTCTAAGAATGCAGTGAAGGCAGTACAGGTCAAAGCTCGTCATGCTGTCTCTCAAAACAAGCGAAGATATCAGGTAGGATGATGGTTTCTGTAATATTGTTTTAGTTTTGTATAACCGGATCATATACTGCTTTCCTTTTAGTTTCATTCTTGTTCTTCCTGTATGTTGGTTAGTATTGCTTCCATGATTTCTTCATCGTAGTTCTTTTTTAAACGATTCCACTGCGAAGAGATACGATGTTCTGGAATGAAATAAATTGTGCATGCTTTTTATTTTTCTGCTGGCTACCTTTATTTATTATTTGCGTAGCACATCTTTTTTTGAGGAAGTCTCTGATTGCATTTTTTTGTACGGAAGATAGTAGTTTCTCATATATGATCCAAGCATACTTGGATAATTTATGATCGCAGTAAAGTCATGAGAATGATTCATGTTTATTTTAAATTGTTTATCTTCAATTTAGGATTTTCTTTTTTTTTTAATTCCAACTTCACATCTAATCATATAACCTTGGCTGTATCTTTCTCTTCAGGAAGGAGGTTTTGATTTGGATATGACATATATCACTGAGAATATAATTGCCATGGGATTTCCTGCTGGTGATATGAGCTCTGGGTTTTTTGGTTATGTGGAGGTAAGCAGATCAATCTGCACCATAAAGTTGCCATGTTGTCTTAACTAAATACTTCAATGTTAATGTATCTAGCTGTCTAATGCAGGGGCTCTACCGAAACCATATGGAAGAAGTGATCAAGTTTTTTGAGACCCATCACAAGGTAGCAACACATTCAGTGATATTTGTTGTTATTGTCTTTCTGTATTTATGTTTTTTACTTCCACATGACTTCTATTCCTTTTTTTTCTGTATCAATAATTGTAACATGGTGGGTCCATTTGATATTTAGCTTGTTCATTGCTGTTAGATTACAGGTCAATCTCAAGTGTATAGTTGCATTTAGTCTGTATTTGCTGCTTCAAAGGGAGTGGCTCTTGTCTTGATGGATACAATTTACTGCACTTTCTGCTCAATTTGGAACATGACATTGAATCATACGCATCACCTAAACTCATGCATGTGCGATTTGGATGGAGGAGAGCTCTGTGCATGATTTTTGCACTCTATGCATGCAACATGCCTTCTGAGTTTCAGCTACGGTTGCGTTCATTGATATTTATCCTCTTGATAAGAATGCTGAATTCTGCGTAGTGTGATCTTAATGTCTCCCTTTTTATCTCAAAGTTGGCTCCAGCTAACGAGTAGTTATAAGTTATATCTTTGTACATAATGTTGCTAACATTTTTTTTTTATTTTTTGGGAGAGCATGCCTCCGTTCAATATAATAAATAAAAAAGGGACTTCTTGGTTCTGAAGTTAGCTCTCCATTTGTGAAGCGGTTGAATTTTTATCCTTGTTTTTTTGCTGGTATTGGAAGATTCTGTGTTACCTTTGGTTTACTTTCTATGAGCAGGACAAGTATAAAGTGTACAATCTTTGTTCTGAAAGGCTGTATGACGCATCATTGTTTGAAGGAAAGGTGAATATAATTTTATCTATGTTGTCGTTTCATATTTAATCTCAATCTTGCTGAGGCTGTTCCTGGTATGGACTGTGTGGAGGAACACCATATGGTTGATTCTCATATCTGCATATCTGCTATGTCAAACTCTTGCATCAGGTGGCTTGTTTTCCATTTGATGACCACAATTGCCCCCCAACACAGCTAATAATATCATTTTGTCAAAGTGCTTATTTGTGGTTAAAGGAGGATATTGAGAATGTTGTGGTCGTGCACTGTAAGGCTGGAATGGCAAGGACAGGGCTGATGATTTCTAGCTTTCTTCTGTACTTGAAGGTCAGAAATATTAAATGTTCCTAAATGTAGATGAGTTGGAAGGAACATTGAGTGACACGCTAATGTTTACACTCAGGTTTTTCATGTTATACTAAGTTTCATCTTTCTGCAGTTCTTCCCTACTGCAGAGGAGTCTATTGACTACTACAACCAAAAGAGATGTTTTGATGCCAAAGGGCTTGTTTTGCCCAGCCAAATTGTGAGTTAATTATTCCATGTTTATTAAAAAAATATGCACATTGAGGATACTTCCTTTATTAGCTGAGGTTCTATATAACTTCTCTAAATTTTTTGTTTTCTTTTTTTGAAGAGATATGTAAAATATTTTGAGCGTATCTTAACATACTTCAATGGAGAAAACCAGCCAGGGCGTAGGTATACTTCTGGCTCAATGTTTCTTTCAAGCATCTGTGTTTTGTAGCTACTGACATCACCATTTATGCAGGTGCATGCTCAGGGGATTTCGGCTTCACAGGTGCCCATATTGGATCAGGCCATCTATTACCATCTCTGATCATAATGGTGCGTTGTGTTATGGTTGCTTTGCCTTTTTTATTTAGCTTGGCAGCCCATTTGACCGCTAGAAGGTCAATTCCTGCTTGTTTCATTCCTCTTTCCCCCCCCTTCCTATTTTATTATAGGTCATTATCTGGGTCTGCTGTATTTGAGGGTTTTATCTGTGTATATATAGCTTATTGATTGATCTGATCTTGTTCTCAGATCTGGTTTTGTTTTTTTGTGAACTCTGTAACCTGTATTTATAATGTTTAGTATGCAGGCTTGTAACAAGCTCTATTTGTTTCCCTGTTCATTTTCTTTCTAAATAATGATCATTGATGAATTACAAAGACAGCTATACTGACCCAACCCTTGCCCAATGAATACATATATGTGTGCCTGCCACTCAAGCATCTAGGTGTATGCGTATGTGTACAAGAGGAGTGCCAAGACCACATTGAGACTGAAAATAAAAAGAAATGCTTTTCTCATTCACAGGTGTTCTCTTCTCCTCAAAAAAGCATCCCAGAACCAAGGATTTGCCGGTAGGTCTCATTGGGTGCAAGGCAGCGATTGGTATCATGCCAATACTCTGTTAAAAGTTTTCTTCTGGATCTCTGGTGTCCATCCCAAGATTTTTTTAATTCTACATTGAACTGCGCCAAATTCTTTTACCCATTTGAGTTTTCACAAATGTTTCTTTCTTTGTGCAGCCAGAAGATTATTGGTTTAGTGCTCCCAAGAAAGGAGTTATGGTCTTTACTTTGCCAGGAGAGCCTGGTCTGACGGAGGTGGCTGGAGACTTCAAGGTTCAATTTCATGACCGTCAAGGGGATTTTTACTTGTCCGTTCTCTAGTCTCCTCCCTCATGAATGGATCCCTTTATAGATTTTAAGAATAGAATGAAGTGCCTTACTAATGCTCCTTTGCAATTTCAGTTGGTTGAACACGACATTTATGGAGAACAGAAAAATTTTGAACACCAGTGACATCGATGGGTTCAATAAGGTAAAGGACTTTTTTTTTAATGATTACCTACCCATTGAGCAGTAATAATTAACTAATCTTGAATAGCTAGATTTTTTAATTATTAACTAGAGTGAGAATGACTGTGCCTCTGGCAATATCAATTTCAGCCTTCTCTGTCTGCAAAATAATCTGCCCAGATTTTGTGCAGAGGAAACTGCCTTCCCCAGGATTTCAGGTTGAGGTTGTGCTAGTAGATCACGACGGCTCTTTTTCAACTGGGTCAAATGCTGAA
The DNA here is from genome assembly GCA_015731905.1 of Salix dunnii. Taxonomy (NCBI): domain Eukaryota; kingdom Viridiplantae; phylum Streptophyta; class Magnoliopsida; order Malpighiales; family Salicaceae; genus Salix; species Salix dunnii. The sequence continues at coordinate 6,919,627 of CM027667.1, read as the reverse complement.
ACTGATGTGAAGAAGTCGGAAGAAGGTTCAAGTACTGCTCCTGCATCATCTGATGCAGCTGCAGCTGCACCAAACCAAATTAAAGATCTAGGAAGTAATGATAAAGATGATGTGTTCTCAGATGGCGAGGCAGATGAATCAGTATCTTCCAAACAAAAGCAGGCTGAAGCATCCTCTGCAGGGGCACAAAGTGCTGCCACATCTGCTCTTAGTCCTGGAACTGATAGTAAATCAGGTCAAGTTGCAACTTTAACCCAGGCAACTGAACAGTTTTCTCTGGGAAACATGGGCTCCCAACAATCACACGCCACCACTAGTCAGCCAAAAAGGGAAGAAGCTGGTGGAACTGTCTCAAGCCTTGAGACGAACAACTCCCAAAGTGAATTCAAGGCAATGGCAGCTGATGCATCTGTCTTTACCTTTGGAGATGACGAAGACTACGAAAGTGATTGAGCAAGGAGGAGCGTTGATGTCATCCTGCAAGGATCTGTACATAATCAGTCTGCTAGTCATACGTGTACCTGTCAGTGATCAATCCATATGTTTTGTCAAGTTCTTTCTCTGGCTTATTATTTTTGTAAGTCGAAAGGCATGCAGTTGGCAACAATAATCGTGCATTATCCTGCGCATCAATTAGTGGAATTGTTTCATTATTTTCATTGCAAAAAAAATGTAGTGCTCTGTACATTATTAAATTCAAATTATCTGGAAAGAGTTGTAAGCTCATTTGCTTTTGCTTCCTAATTTAAATTTCAAGAACACGAGCTGTCCTGAAGATAAAATTAATGGGCCTAAGCCCAAATTAAACGAACCGCGATGAGGGAGGACTGCCCCGGTAACGCAGCCAATAGCAAAGAAGAAAGGCCTCTGGAGGGTTGGTAAAAGATCAAATTGTGTCCTCGATTCTTGCTGATAAGCTTCTTGACATCAGCCAGCAGAGATCGATCAAAACTGATTCACTGGAAAGACCGACCGCCAAAACTACAGAATCAACCTCCAAGTCCACTTAATGATAACCGGAGGTGGTGGTCTAGCGGCTGGCGCTTGGGTTCTGCTTCGGTAGACCTGGGTTCGAGCCCGGGAAACAACCCCTTCTCGTAAGAGTTTGGGACAGCTGGAGATTTATGCATATCCTGGATTTATAAATTATGCTTTCTGGGTCATGTGTCCCCCGTTCCTATATGGATATAAAAAAAAAAAAAAAAAAAAAAAGGAGTCCAAGCAAAAAGAATTTCAGAGCTAACATGCATAGAAGAGCACTAGTTTGCATGTACATGCTAATGGTGCAAGGGACTAGAGTTTTTTTAAAAATAAAAAAAAAAATCTTAGAAAAATTATTTGGAGCTGTTATTATTTTTCTTTAATGAAAATATTTTTCTATTCACAATATTTTTATTTATTTTAGCTCACGATATTTTTAATTGGAATTGTTATTATTATTTAAAACATCATTTTATAATTGTTAAATCAATTTAACAAACAATCTCAAAATAATATGTCCATATTATATGCATGATAGAAAGCTACAAAAATCATAAATATAATAAAATTATATTCAAGATCAATTTAAATTTTTTAAACAAAACCATTTTCAATCGAGTAATTTATTATTAGTATTCGAATCATATATATAATAATTAAAAAATAAACTATAAAAATAAAATAGAAATTTATAATAATATTTTAAAAACATGTCGAAGGCAAAAAAAAATGGATCTAATAAGTTTTTCTAGAAGTGTTAAAAAAAGAGGAAAAAGGAACGGTGAAGGAGGTGGCTTTAATTTACAACTATTATTTTTTAAACAATAAAACACCTTTCCCTTTGTTAGATTCTATTCACCATAACTTTTAATTCTAATTATTATTTTTATATAAAAAAAAAACTTATGATAGAAATTAGGCAGATGGGTTTAATTTTAAATAAGGTTTAATAAAAATAATTAGAAATATTTTTTTAATGATGGAATTTGGTATAGATCACTAGTTAAAAGTTATAAAGTTTTAATTTTTAATTAAAATTAGATTTCTTACTTAAATTTATAACAAATTTTACATGAAAATTACAAGGAGCGTGTTATTTACGAAGGCGCGTAAACCATCGCCTGAAAAAACAAAACTAAACACGGCAACCAGTTAACTACCCGGAAAGCACCCAAAAAATCACCGTAGCTTCTTCTTCAACTCCAAGGACATGGACATGGACATCCATTGAGAGAGAAAAAAACCCCACCAACCATTACCATATAAATAACGCTTTATCGTTTCCAGAAAAGTTAAAAATTAAAAATTAAATTAGCGTTTCGTTTACCAGCCTCAGGACTCGTCTTTTTCCTTTTCGTGATCCGACAAAAACATGATAGAGAAAACTCTATACATTTATTAGGTTTCTATTACCAAATCAATAATTACTAGTATAAGCCTCCTCTGATCTTTTCTCTCTATACACCGTATCCTTCCTGTACAATGTCAGTTTCTGGTATTCAAGGCCAGGTTCTTCAAGTCACTGGTATTATATTTTATTTTTGTTTGCTTAATTCTGTTTTATTTCAAGTGATAAAACAAACCCTTTATTATCTTTTTTGTTTTCTTATGAAATTGATTGTCGTTTGAGGTTTTTCTTTGATCCAGTTGCTGGGTGTACTAAACTGAAAGACACTGAATGGATATCAAGACAAGATCCTTACGTTTGTGTTGAATATGGTAGCCAAAAGTGTCGCACAAGAACCTGCAAAGGTACAGAATCTTATTGGAGTATTAGTCGATTTTAAGATCGCAATTTGGCTTTAATTCCAAGTTTTGTTAAGAACTGATATTCATGTTTTCTTCCTTTTTAGATGGAGGCAAAAATCCTACATTCCAAGAGAAGTTTATGCTTACACTAATTGAAGGGTTAAGAGAGATAAGTGTTGGTGTTTGGAACAGCAATACCCTGTCTTCTGATGATTTTATCGGCAACGGAAAGTAATTAATCTTCAACCTTTTGATCTAATTCTGTTTTTTTTAGTTGACTCTTTTGGCTTTGGGTTTTAAATTCTGATTATTATTTTTTTTATGTTACTGTGTGTAGGATTCAATTGCACAAAGTTCTTTCCCAGGGTTTTGACGATACAACTTCTCCACTTCAAACTAAAACTGGAAGGTAATTATAACTTCAATTTGCGTGTGCTTTTTTTATCGGCGAAGGAGAATTGGTCTTGCTTTTTTTGTTGAGTTGCTTGCATTTAGTATCAATATCCTGAAATGGTGGTTTCTATTTGAGTACAATGGAGCCATAAGCTACCATTGAAAATATGTGTTTTGATTCTGATGTTATATCGAATTAACGATGGATTGGTAAATTTGGGGCTTGAGCAAGAGACTTTATGTTTGCTATACCAATGAGCAAAAAGTACTTTGGTTTATTGTAGCATGGAATTCTAAACAATGGAGGGGCCGAGGATTTTGGACGTGGAATTGGATGTCGGTGAAGGGTGCATTTTTACAGATAAATGAGAATTTTTGTTCATTGACGTGCTGTTTTATGCTTTTATTTTGTGGTAATGTTGTGCCATATCAGAAATCAATGGCAGATCATTTCGGTGCTTTCTGCAATTTATACTTGAGTTATCAACATTTAATGGTAAACTTCTTCTCAGTGGCCACTGCATGGCGTCCAATTAAGTGAGGTATCATCATCTGAATGCTTTCAACTTTGCGAGGCAAGGATGGAGAAAAAAGGGCCACTCGGTTTCAAACAGAGGACAAGGATTTTACCTTCCCTCATTGGGAGAGGACATTGTTTTTCCATTTTGAGGCTGAAAGAATACAAGTCTCTAGAGTGATTATTTTGGAGCAGAGATGAATTGGTTCATAGCATAGTTTCTTCCTTGAGGAATTTTAACAATCCCTCCATTCTTCTACCAAATTAGCAAGGTTAATTTCATACCAACATAAATATTCTGCGTGCTCCTGTATCAGATATCAAATAAACCAAATATTCTGCGTAGTGGCATTGACAATGTATTCACACAGGCATATTGTTTTTGTTCCAGAGTATGATGTGTGATTTATTAACTGGTTACATGTGTTTTTACCTGTTTATTGATAGTCTTACTCTTCTAAAGCACGCCTTTTGTTTTTTCCTCCGATCACAGGTATGCTGGAGAAGTAAGATTGATAATGCACTATGCAAATGCCAGTGTAAGCTGTCTTACCATTACATATACTGAAAATACCCCTTACCTCTTACGAAGATATTTTGACTGGTGGAAGCTAAATAAACTGTGTTATTTTTTGCAGAAAGCAGCAGCAGGCTATGCTTCTTCAGCACCACCATGTGTTCACCCTGTTCCTGGAGTCTCACTATACAATGGGCTACCACCTGCTCATGGAACACCTCATGCTCAACCACCGTCAGCCTACCCAGTTCCATCACCATATCCCTCGTGCCCACCTGATTCAGCTTATCCACCATCAGCGTATCCACCACCACAGCCTACTGCATATCCTTCTGCACCATACCCAGCACCTTCAGCATATCCTCCACCACCATATCCACCTCCACCTCAAACTTCACCCTACTATCCTCCACCACCATATCCACCTCAAACTTCACCCTACTATCCTCCAGGTAACTGAAAGGTGCATTTTCATATTTCTTTTTTTTAGATACTGATATTCATCCTGGTAACGATGTTAAAACATTCATTTCACCGTCTTTTGTAGGTCCTTTTTTTGGAACCTATCCTCCACCACCATACTAAAATGATGCTTCAGAATGTCAAGAGCGAAGAAGCAATATGTAGAATGAACTGCTATGTAAAGAGCACTAAAATTTATCTATGCTAGCTAGTTTTTTCTCCACATCGAAGAGTTTTATGTTTTTCTTGACTCGAAGTATTTTCTATGAATATATCTCATTTTGCGAGATAACTTTTATACTGGCTGTACTCTTTATTGAGCTGCTAATAACCATCTGCTCCAGCATGTGTCAGTAATATCAAGATTTCAGCATGCTTCCGCCTCGCAGACAGTCTTAGATCTTCCTTGCCGCTACACTTCACTCACCTTCGGTTTCATTCAACTGTATGGTATCCCACCCACCCACAAACTCACGGAGGTCCACACCCACTCCAGGGATCGCGCTCTTGGTAAACAGACTTGGTCCAACCTGCCATCATCTACAAAGTGAGGATTTACCCGGAGCAAGACTGGTAATCTTTGTCTCGCAGTTCAGATCATTCAAAGCAGAGAAGGAATAGATCATCTGTGAGACGGGAGGATGCCAGTTGTGGAATATATTAGCATTGGATCAAGATTTCCTCGTGCTCGTTAGGTCTCTATAAATGGGGCATGCGGTTCTAGCAAGTGTTAAACAAAATTTAATTACTTGTCATGATGTTATTCTGCCTCCATTATTTATTGTAGATGCAAAGACAACTTTATCTGATGTGATTCTTATATTTCATTTAAATTTCAAGGTAATAAATTTTAAAATGACCTTTCATTTTCTTAAGAAAATACATACAAGAAAAATAATACATTAATTATATTTAGATATTCATAACTTTATTTTTTAAATAAAACTCAAGTAGCGTATGATTTGATAGATATTGCAGATTTGATGATGAGCCTGAATTTGTTAATAGCAAAGATTAATGTATTATAAATCAAAATAATGATTTAGTATTTATTTTATGACGTCATGAATTGCTATTAAAGGTTTATGTTAGGAATAAAAAAGCAAGATGACACTTCCTATTTTACAATATAGAGACTTAAAAATTATGCAATTTAAGGCCCCGTTTGTTTGCTGGAAAGTGGTTTTCTTTTGGAAAGTGAATTCCGGGGAAAATGAATTCCTGGAAAGTGAATTCCTAGAAAGTGAATTCCGATGTTTGGCAGTGTTATGGAAAATGAACTGGAAAACACTTTCCAGTGTTTGTTTATGTTATGGAAAATGATCTGGAAAATAATTTATTAATAAATTAATTTTTTTTCAAGTTTATTAAAATAATGAGGAACAAATCTTACAAATTAAAAAGTTGAATGAGAATGAAATTGAAAAAAAATATAATTTCATAAATTATCTCAAATAAAATAAATAATAATCAAAATAATAGAGATCAAATCTAAATTTTTTTTAAAAAAAATAAAAGGTGAATAAATTAAAATAATAATAATTAACATTTCATAAATTATTTCAAATAAAATAAGTAACAATAAAAAAATGAGGACCAAATTTGATAGATAAAAAATTTCAATAAAAAAATGATAAGAAAAAAGCAAATAGCAGTTATAAAAATAAGAACCAAAATTAATATAAAAATTAATTTTTAAGAGATGGAATTGAAAAATAAATATTCAAAATAAATTATATATAGCAATCAAAATTTTGAGGATCAAATTTGATATAATCAGCAAATAATGATATTTCTAAATTTTTCACAACTTCCGGAAAGTGTTTTCCGCCCAAATTTTCCGGAAAACACTTTCTTGAAAACCAAGCCAAATTCTTCTTTGACTGGAAAGTGTTTTCCGTTGACCAACTTTCCAGAAGATAAACAAACACAGGAAAATTTGAAAAATAATTTTCCGGAAAGTGAATTCCGAGAAACAAACGGGGCCTAAGAGTATATATATCGGAAAGCACTCTCGCCCTGAACTGTTTGTCCCCTTCTAGCTTTTCACAGATATAAAGAAACACAGTAAACATGGTGACAGTTTGCTTGTCTGTTTTGACTTCTCATAGAGATTAGGAAAGTATAATTTTAATAAGTGGTATAATATATAGAAAAACTACTTGATGTGACTGGACAGACATTCTGGGACAACCAAAAAAAATAAAATATGGACAAGGAAACCAGGATACAGGGTATAAAAAACATTATTTAAATATGGGGTTTTTTGCTGTTTTTATTTAATAAAAACGGTTTTTTTTTAAAATGAATTATACTATAATTAAAATGCATATTTAATACGGACACATTAATCAAAACGAAAATGGTAAAGTGAGGATAACAGGTTGTACAGTGGAAATAAAACCCCCCTGTTTTTTTCTCTCTCTTTTTAATATAAATTGATTATATACATATATGTGTGAGGGTGCATACATGAGAGAATCCATTCATCAATATCAACCTTAGAAAGCACCTTGAGCTTAATGCCAAAAGCAGCATGGCAATTATATACCCACACGGACCTTTCTAAGTATCACAAGCACTTCTTTTGACACTGGAAACGTAACCAGTAATCCATGTTTACCTGCAAGGAAAAGAAATATTTAAGAAAAACCCGAAATGTTGACAAATGGACTTGTTATTTTGCTGTAGGATATGCGTTGATAATTAAGGTCAGATTTCGCAGATGCTTGTTAAAGAAAACACTGGTTTAAAATTTTAATTAAACCATTAATTAGGTGAGTGGTTGCTTTCACTCTTGAATTACAGTACGAGTAGCTGCTTTCTCTAAATCTTTATTGCTAGAACTAATCATTTTTCTCTTTGCATTGATGAGATAGGTTACCTAGAAGCACTTGGGCTCACAGATTCATGCATGTTGACCTGTCTTCTGGTATCAATCCTACATACTCTTCCAGCATTTGATCATAATCATCGCACATGAAGTTGATCAACTGAGATCTTCCCAAATCATCAGCGATGAACATTTGCAAATCATTGGGTCTGCACTGGAATATACAAAGTCACATTCAAAATATATCTGATATGCTCATCTACCATAATTCGTGAGCACCTTTTGTGGTTGCCATGTGAGGCTAGTTAGTTGTGGACGAGGCAAAGGTACCAAGTTCTTCAGCTGGCCATTACTTTATAAGCAGTTGGGATGGACGCAGACATGATTCTTTGGGGTTAAAGGCAAAGTGAGGTATGATTGGTGAGTTTCAAAGTTTTAGGTTATAGTGGATGTCAAATTTACCTCTCAAGTCTCAGTTCATGAGTGCTTCCATGTTTGTTTTTTGAATTTTTAAAGGAGCCAATGTGAATGAAACCTGCTAAAAAAAAGCAAATCATCATCCACAGTTGCTAAAAAATGTTGAAGGTGCTTGAAAAGCATGGCAACCTTTTCTTTTTATGTCACTGTGGTTGATTTTCAGTACTAAGCGATCAGACATTTCATTTTCATCGGAGATTTTTCACTTCCTACTGTGAGTTGATTACTCGCTATAGTGGATTATTATTAGACTGGGTCCTTCATGAATGGCCCGGCTATATTATGATGTAGACAGCCATGGAACAAAGTCCTCATTAGGAAAATAAATAAAATATTTTAGTTCTTATATTGTTTTGTTTGTTAATTGAACCTTATTTGATTTTTTTTTATTTTAATATTTTAAAAAATGCAATTTAATCCTAATGATAGTATTTATGACAATTAAGTCCATGCATCATTACTCTTAATCATGCAATGATTTGTTACAAAGCTATTTTTTATATGGCGTCTGTAATGTGACGAGTCATTACAAATATAATGGTATATTACACTATAAATTACACAGCCAAAAACAGGAGAGACCGGAAGAGAGACCACCTCAAGATACGAGGTTATTTTTCGAGCCAGCAGGTTTCTTTGAAGAGAGACCGGAAGCACTGCCAATCCTTTTCAATTCTGGAGAAATCATTTGGTGAGTGGGAAGGTGTTGTTTAGGACCAAATCTTAAACAACAAAAAGTGCGGCTAATTAAAGTTTGTTAATTTTGATTATTAATAAAGATGATGTTACAGCTAATTGGAGATCATCCTTAGAAATCTATAATTGTAAAGTGGAGTTCGATTGCCATTCGTAACAGTGCAGCAATTCTCGTCGAGACCGGCTGCCTGTGTTAATAATCAACCACATCCATGCAATTAATTAAAGTAGCCCTTCTTCTCAAAATGACACTGGTAAAAGAGAATTTACTTGAAGTGGGAATTGAGCCATGTTTTTGCATGTAGATGTTTAAAATAGATCCAAAACCAGTCTGGGGGAGAGTACTAATTTCTATCATCATATAATTAGGGTGGTTGTTTTGGAAGTTAACTTGTGTCTGCATACGAGAAGAAGAACTTTTGGAGGTTTCTCGTTGTTAGCTTCTGCTAGGTCAATAATCCCTTTTGTCCATCATGTTGTTTAATAATTTTAAATGTGTTAGGTACATTAAGAAGATAAATTTACTTCCCGAGAAATGGAAATAGAGATGTGAACTGATTGACAAGCAGTCCAAAACATGATCATGCTCTTCAATTCTTAAAGACTCAGTGCAGACAACGGTCAATGCCGCTGGTTTGAACTGTTGATAGTCTCTGTAATATTCACCCACCGCATGGAAAAATATTGGAGATGAGAACAATGACGTTGACCTTCACTACGGAGACATGATCCATCTGTTTGGTTAACTCCTGTCTAATTAAGGAAATTCAATGGAATCAGCTGAAAGCAGCGTGGGGATCAGTTTAAGAAGTATGATCATTGCATATTCATAGTTCAACTCTTCTAACGATTGATCTCAATAATTCTACAACCTGTGAGGATTTTGTCCCCCCCCCCCCCTTTTCTTTCTCTCCAAGATTATCGCTGGAAGCAAGAAAATAGTAGAATATAAACTCTTGTCCTTGATGTAACAGTGCTCTTAACAACATTTACATGATTACATTGCATTGGGGTGAGAATTTGATTCCAACGACACCCACAAGATCTTTCATGGTACATCTGCATTCTGCAATATTACCTGTCTTTACTGTACGTGGTTGCAGAAGAAGAAAAATTCTATAATTGATACCAAAAAGAAAAAACAAATGAAAACTTGTAGTAGTGATTAGTGCATAAGAGGAAGAGGACAAGAGAGAGGGTGAGCTTTTGCGTGCATGCCAGTTGCGAAAGAAGCTAGGACGACGACCTCCTTATTGTGGTCGTTCCAAGGCTGTTACTGGCCGCACCGCAGACGACAAGACACCATCAAATTTAATGACTTTTCTTTTTGGATCCATGTTTTATTCTTTCTTTTTCTTAAAAAAATGGTGACTAGAAGTGAACGAGAGTCAGCTTGTGAATATTGTTCATGTTGATCGCCACACGCAGTCAAAGAAGGTGAACCAACTGACTGGTAAGATAGTTGACTTTACGGGTTGGATTGTGATCGCGTGGAAAAGAGTGTGTGACTTCGCGTGGATGGAAGGGCCCTGGCATGTTCTCTGGCGTAGACTATGTTCTTTGTCTTTTTGGAAAATTTCTTCTTCAATCCAACTAGCAAGATAGAAGATTTTTGTTCAAAACTTCTCGTGATTTTTTCCCCTTTTTTGTTTTTGTTTTTGTTTTTGCTTTTTTTTTTGTTTTATTTTATTTTCTAAATTCCCCTTTTAAAAGTGATGGTGACCGGAGGGGAGTATTGCCTTAACTTTTTCTGTAAAGATCATTTCGTAAAAACATTATCCATAATAATGAAACTAAAACGCACCATAATTTATGGTTAGGTTTGGAATCAAATGTCAACCAATATATATATATATATACCCAAATATTTTATAATTAAAATCTCGCCTGCGTGATTTTCACTCCAAAAAGAAAATTTTTACGACAACGATCTGAAAACCAATGTGTAAATCTTCAAGCTACAAAAATCAAGGATGAGCTTAACAATGAGTGCAAATAAGTTTTTACTTAGATCATACCAGCAGTTACTATTGATATTTGACACCAGCACATGAGATGATTTTATCTTCATATGTCTGGGTTTTTTTTTAGTTTAATTGTCATCTATATTCTCTCTAACTCTTAAATGGGTTCGAGTCTTTGATCCATCCCCGTCTTGAACTTTTTTTCTTTTTGTGTGCTGCGTTATTGGTTACTCGACAGAGATACAATTTATGTCTTCTGCGATAGCATATCTTAATCCAAAATTACATCGCGGTAAACTCTTCTTCCCACGCCAAAAATCCCTGCGTGTCTCTCCCATCTTTCTAAATTCCAGAGCAGAAAAGATCACGGTGAGTTAATTAGGCTGCTATAAGAGGTTGTTTTCATGGGTCCGGCTTGGTGTGCGTGCCGCTACTTGCATTTTCTGCCAGCCAAACCAAACACACCGAAAGCAGATGATAATAATAATAATAATAATAATAATAATAATGAGTCCAACCACAACCCAAACATACTTCTTTAGGTTGCCACTTCAAGTGAGAGTGAGATGCGTGAAACCTGCCCTTTTAAAAACCAATCCTTCCCCTTCCTTTTCTTTCTCACTTTCGTTCATCCTCTCTTCGCTCCTTAGCTAGCTACCACTCTCTCTATCTTGCACCATCCACAGAAAAGAAAGAAAAAAGAAGAGAGAAAGGGGGACAATGGGTTCTTCCTTGTGTAATGAATAGAGTGCCAAAACCTCTTCTTCTTGGAAGAAGATGGCAATACCTGAACAACAAGAAGTAGAACAAAATGAACTAAACACACAACAAGAACAAAACACTTCATTCTTGCTAGATGCACTCTATTGTGAAGAGGGGAAATGGGAAGATGATTCAGAAGAAGAGGTTTTGCAAGAGAGTCCTTCCGTGAACAACCCTTCTGGAGATCTCTTTTCAATTTCATTGCTTGAACAAGATTTGTTCTGGGAAGATGAGGAGCTTCTCTCACTCTTCTCTAAAGAACAAGAACAACAAGCTTTTGTTGGTGTCAACAATGTGGAAAGCGATCCCTTTCTTTCCAGGGCTCGTCAAGAAGCTGTGGAGTGGATGCTTAGGGTTATTGCTCATTATGGGTTTTCAGCTCTCACATCAATCCTGGCTATCAATTATCTAGATAGGTTTCTTGCTAGCCCTTGTTTTCAAAGAGATAGTAAGCCATGGATGATCCAGCTTGTGGCTGTCACTTGTCTTTCTTTGGCTGCCAAAGTTGAAGAGACTCATGTTCATCTTCTGTTAGACCTCCAAGTACGTCAATATAAAACCCTTCATCAATAACACTTAATTATATATTATCATTTTCTAATTCGAAGATTGGTATTTAGAGGCTTTCTTTTTGTTATGTTTTAGGTGGAGGACACGAAATATTTATTCGAGGCCAAAACCATTCAAAGAATGGAGCTACTGGTGCTTTCAGCTCTGAAATGGAAGATGCACCCAGTGACTCCACTTTCATTTCTCGATCATATCATTAGGAGGCTTGGATTAAAGAACAATGTTCATTGGGAGTTTCTAAGGAGATGTGAGCATCTCCTACTCTCTGTTGTCTCTGGTAAGCATGGGATATAGCTGTCTTCAAAATCCCATTTTGACCCTAATTTAGAGTTTTCGATAAGAACAAAGTGTAAAGAAAAGATTCCCTCTTTGGTTTGAGTTTCGCGTCATCTGATTTACGTTGAGTTTTTTATGGCTTTTTTGGTTGCTGCTGTAGATTCAAGATCTGTCCGCTATCTTCCTTCTGTGCTGGCCACTGCTACAATGATGCACGTTATAGACCAAGTTGAGACCTTCAATCCCGTTGACTACCAGACCCAGCTTCTCGGTGTTCTCAAAATGACAAAGGTATTGTATATGATCTTGTCATTAATCCTAAATTTTGTCTCGCATTTAAGTCCTTAATACAGCCACATTATATTCTCATTATTGCGCAAGACATTAATGACTCAACAGCTTCATTTGTTTGTTAACAGGTTAAAGTAAATGGCTGTTATGGTCTGATTCTTGAGCTATCGCGTGCTCAATCCAATTCCAATATCAAGCCTAAAAAGAGAAAGTTTGAGCCAGCGCCTCTGCAAGGGTCAGCAGTCTCTTCGTCGTCACTAGAAACTCTCTTTAAGAAGGGCAGAACCCAAGATCAATGGGTCTTCGTGGACATTGTTGGCAGCCCACGTTAACTCTCTCTCTCTCAAAGCAGCATCTGCCGCAGAGTAATATTGTTCCCATGTTTATCTAGACAATTCCAAAGTTCCGCAATATATATATATTCTTCATGAGAGGGTGGCCTTGGAAGAAGAGGGTGAGAGAGTCATCTCGTTTGTTAATGCCATGGGCTCATGCACTTCCTTTTCATGTATAAGTCTCTTTGGCAGCATACTTTATATGGACATATTAATATTATATTCATAAAATAAAATCAAAATCATTTTTGTTCATTTGTATTATTAATGTTCTCTTGTTTGCTTCCACTTTCGGTAGCCCTGAATCTGGCTTTGCTTATAATTAAAGATGGAAGGAATCGGACTATTCTTCTTATGCATAATTTGAGATTTTGTAATGAAAAAAGCTTTCTCCGAGGGCAGAATGACACGCAGATGTTTAAATTAAATAGCACTAGATGATGATTAAGGATAAATAATAATTAGTTTGAGATTATGGGATTGTCTGCTTGCATGTGGAGAGAGGAGCAGCTTGTCGGCCAGTAGTGGGGTTTGGTTTTACGGAGAGACTTTTGTTTGGGAGGGTTTTGACCTCGCAAGAAGAGCCAACCTTCTTTCTGTAGTCGAGTGTGACCGTAATTCCCCTCCCTCTCTCTCTCCCTCCCGATCACCTATTCCCAACTTAAGAAAACACTGTCTATTTCTCTTAGATGTCCTGCACTCTTTTGTTCCTAGGACTGCTTGTTGGGTGGTGAGCTATGATAACTGGATAGGGAATCAGGCTGTCTGCGAAATTTTTTGTTTTTTTTTAAAGAAGAAATTCATGTGTTCATTAAATACAGGAATAGATCCTTTGAAATACGAATCTTAACTAATTCATTTTAATTCTAGAATATATACGTACAGGATTTATAACGACAACACAATTTGATCAAAACTAAATATCATATCTCCATGGGGAGATATACGGGTCATTTTCTCAAAAATCCAAGCACACCATACCATCTTTTCTTACATCATAAATTATTAATTACGAGCAAAAAAGACGTTACATGATCAAGTTTTTATTTTATATATCCCTTAAAATAATCTTCAAGAAATGAAAAATACCTGGGTTTTTTCCTTTCAAAACCTGTCACAAGTAAAATAACTTCCACGTACGTACAGCTTATTAAAATATCAAACTCTAATTAAGAACTAAAATCTTCTTCCTTGACATGTGTAGACACCCCCCTGTGAATCTAAGCACGCTATAACATCTTTTCATATACGTCGGACAATATTCGTTAGAAGAAGTCCCTCTATTGCCCCCTATATATATATATATATATAGCCCTAGCATAAACAAAATGACAATCGCGTTGGTGCTTTTTCCTCCCTTGCAAACAATTGGTTTGCATTGCATAGCTTTAGCGTAGACTAATCTTTTCTTGATTCTCTCCTTTTTGGGTGTTATTAATGGGATTAGAATGACTTCGATCAGCAATTTAATTTAATCATCATAATCCTTTCAAGTTAAAGCAGCGTATCACAAAAGTTGAGAGTGCCCGCCATGCTATAAAGTTCACATATTCTTCTTCCTGGTCAGTCTTGCTAAATCGCTACGCAGATTCATGATGCCCTATTTTAGTGGATATTAAATTAAATACAGGGCATGCTCATCATCCCTTGCGGTACTTCTTTTCGCTTTATTTCTTTTCTCCTTGAGAGTTTCTCTTCCTTTTTTCACGTGTCGAACACTAACATTATTTATGTTAATCTAAGCAGTGCATGCCAGCCACCTGCGTCGAAGAATTCCAGTCCACAATATATGATGCAGGACTGTCGTCATTAATTGCAGTGCGCGAGTCACTGTAATATACTTGAATTAGACTCTTAAAATGTCTTTTCTTGATTTTCCCTCCTTTCTTCTTCCTCTTCTGGTTTTGATGATGATGGTGGCGCTATCAGGAAAACCCCCCACACACAAATACTAATAAAAAATGCACAGTGAACGGTAGTTTCTGAATTAAATTAGATTTAATTGTCAAAATTCAATAAATATAACAAGGAAGAATGCATCTTGTAAGAATTTGATAGTCAAAACGGTAAAAAGTTACACCATTTTCTTCATGGTACGATGGTACTGGCAGTATAATTAACCTGTGACAAGCAATGACATTTTAGCAAAGAAAACGAGAAGTCTTCCCACGAAAGAAAAATTAAGAGAGAGCAGAAAAAAGGCTTTGGTTTTGGTCTGGAGTAGGTGTAGCTTGTTTGGCGGAGTGGGTGTATGTTTTGCTGTTTAAAACATTTTTTAAGATTATTATTTTTTAATTATTTTGATGGGGTGATTTTAAAAAATAAAAATATTATTTTTTATATATTTTTAAGCGAAATATTAAAAAAAAACAATTGTTATTATACTTTCAAGCAAATTGTAAAGACTAAGATTCATTATGTTTTAATTTTTTTAATTTTTTAATTTTGAATTGATTTATTAAAATATTCTCATATATTAATATCAGGAATATATAAAAAGGTATTATTTAATATATATTTTTTAAAAAAAAATATTAGAGTACCCTATATTCTATAAAAAGTGAAAAGGGTGAAAGGGGGAGATCATGAATTCGGGGGACAATCTTTCATGTTGTGGAGAGATGACTGGGTTTTTTTAATCTTTCTTTTTCATATTTGGTTTCTCTACTTTAAGGGTAGTAGGATAGGTAGCTAGAAAGTAGATGTTCTTGCCTAGCAGTGCTCTTGATTCTGGAGAGAGATTGTTGTTTTTTCAAATGGAAACAGCTTGCTCTCAAGGTTCAAAGATAGTGAGGTCAGTCTGTCTCTGCACCAATAATTTTAGAATAATGGCAAAAGCTTCTACCATTGTGATCTTAAACGCTCTTTTGACCCGCTATCTCCCTCTTATTGTTCCATTAATAAAATCACATTTCGACAAAGAAATCATCATGTAATTTCTCTTCTGCTATTTTCTTGGCCACAGCTGTAAAGTTTACAGGACAATAAAAGAGAGATCAGGACCATGCACCTGCCCGGGCCTCCCTTACCAGCCGGATCTGTTGTTTTTTTATCTGGAGAAAATCGAAATAATTTTCATGTGAAGCACTGTTCAACACTAGCGTTTCCCATCTTTATCAGTTAATGGACTGTCAATTGTCCTTTTGACTGTCTGAAACCACATCAAAAAATGCCATGAACAAGCGCAGCCACCTTAAGGCAAAGAACTGTCTCCATGATTGAACATCTAGCTAGCTAGCTTGTCTTGTCTGCTCTGTAACCCAAAAAATGATCTGATCTTTAAATAGCTTGTAATCTGGTGATGAAAGGGAGTAGTGTCAGAGGTTGAATTTGTTACCCTGGACCAAAACTGAAAAAGAACGATGAGTGTAGCCTAAAATGAAACAAATGGGCTTTCACTTTCATAATATTTATATTTTCTGTAAGAACCTGGCTAATGGGGAATCCAAGAACTCGAAATGCAAGCTCACGTTCATATG
The DNA here is from genome assembly GCA_015731905.1 of Salix dunnii. Lineage (NCBI taxonomy): Eukaryota > Viridiplantae > Streptophyta > Magnoliopsida > Malpighiales > Salicaceae > Salix > Salix dunnii. Next base: position 6,903,325 of record CM027667.1, on the reverse strand, counting down.
GAATGTTCACTCGCCCATTTGAAGCTGCTTTTTTCTTCTACACCCAGTTTTCTTTGGCAGCTCCCTTGTTTTCCTTTCATGAATCTAGCCAGCGATAGTATTGGAAGTACATGAAATTTTTTATTTTTGTCAGAACAATACAGACATTGTTATCTAAATTTATTCTTGTGGAATTTCATGTCATAAATATCATCGATGGTCCTGCGATAACACAAACGATCCCGGTGCAAATTTGAGGAACTGTGGTCCACTAACGGAAAGAGTGTGCATCTGAGGTCTGACATTAGGGCACTACAAGACAGGTTTCTGTAATTAAGCTCCGAAACAAGTTTCGATTTTTTTACCAAAAGCTTGCAAAGATGTTCGAAGTGCTTTTTGCCTGACATTGGCCAAACCTTGCCCATTCTAAATTAATTTAACTTTTCTTTTTATATATATACATAGCTGGTGAGAGTAGAGAATCTGAATAGATGTGAAGGAAATTTTTGAGAGAAGAAAATAATTAAATTGCCATGAAATTTCAAACAAACATAAGAATACATAGATTAGATTTTCTAAATTAAAAGATTAATTAACTATTTTACTAAAAAACACTTGGATTAAAAAATGGCTTCATTTTCTCCGATAATACGTATGAGACAAGACCATGTCTCGCAGCTGGAAAAAACTAAAGTTCTGAGTTGTAAAAATAAAAAGACTTGAATACAGAGAGAGCATTTTTCTTGTGATAGAATGTTCTGCTACCTCTGTAATTTTTTCATCCCATAATGTAATGGAAAAGGTACATTAATTATATATGTGTTTCAAAACATTAATTATATATGTAATTGTTCCATCACAGCACTGATATGGTCCCCGAAGAACCAGGTGGTCTCCTGAGAAGTATGGCCCCTGAAGATCAGAACATCGGCCCCAGAGAAGCAGTGTCTACTGTCTTCCATGCACATCCATTTCGTGAACCAAGTAATTGTTAGCATTTCTTCTTATCCTTCTCTTTTATTAAAGTCTCCTCATTTGGAATCCAGTGGTCAACATCTCAGGCAGTGCCAAAAATTCACTCCATTTGCAATAAACCATTCCTGGACATGGACAGCCTCATTTAATGTGATAGGAAAACCGGATATCGATAGAGCACACATTCAATGAAGCTATTCGCAAAATAATTAACATCAATTATGTGGTCCGATCTATGAAACTAACCCGACATTTTTCACAGTACTGATAACCAAGAGGGATCAGCTGTTAAATTGTTGTGATTAGATCTCAACGCTGTGTCCCTTAAATTGTTGGATTTCATGAGAATTACACAGGTTGGAATCAAAAATAGAAAATCCTCCTCGATATCACCTTCCATTGCTCAGTTGAATAGCATGTAGTTTGAGAGCTCTTATGAGCTGTTCCATAAACGAACCCATCTAACATACTAAATGAACTGACCATAATTTGCTCATAGCCACAGTGTCTGCTCTGCCAGGTCTGCACAAAGCAATGGTCGTATAAAGCTCTTTAAAAATTAAACAAGGGGGGCCATCATCAATATATAACAGCTCAAGGAGAGCATAATTACCCTCTCCACCACACACATAACTTTCTTGTATTCAGATGTTATGTGGGAAGTAGACAAGTAGCATTCAATCGAGAAGTAATGGTAAGATCAGTGTTACGGGTAGTGCTGGTCCTGCGGCAGGTTAAATGAGAAGATAGATGGGTCCGATAATAACATTCTTTAGGAGGTAAATTTTTTTTGTCTTAAGCTGTGGAGTTTTGTTTTCAGGCCTCAGCAGTCTCTTTATATGGACAGTAGGAAAAAAACAACAGAATTATCTGACGTCTTCAGGGGCCACGCCTATGTCTCAAATCTGTGGAACTTGGTTGCCATCCTGCAATCACGTCTGCTCTTTCAGACAAAGATTTGGGGTATCTTCTGGCACGCCAAGGGTGGCCTAACTTGTATCATCAGAGTTTTCAAGAGGGAGAGAGGTTTTAGATGCACCCAAAAGCCAACTCCAATGGTCCCTTCTCTCTGTTCCTTGCCTCGAAACGGTGCTTTACTTCTCCCTTGAGTAATTATGCCCACAAATACCTCAAATCAATTGACAGTGAAACAGGTGGGAGACTCCATTTACAAGAAGGATAATAACCACCAACCAATAAAATGGTACGTTTGGCAACCAGCAAGTTAAACCATGCAACTAGTTGCCATTGAATTGTGAAGTATCCATAGATTTGAATTTTACAGTGTGAAATTGACCATCTAATAAAAGACGCGACTCTAAACAAACTGCATTAATGGTGCTAACCAAACTAGAAAATAGTGCTTGGGGATGATGATATAAATAGCAGAGGAATCATGATGTTGGTCATGAACCTGTACAGCATTATCTCAACATCCCTGGATGGTTTAGATATTCCCTTGGCTTGCGGTAACACCTGAATTAACCTTTTATTTTTTTAACCCTATTTGGCTTTTCCCATTGTCCACATCAAATTTATTTCTTGGACATAATCGACAGTACCCTCTCTGCAGATCTATTGAAGATGCAATTCTCCGCTCTTCCGTTTCATGTGATGCAGCGCCCTGGTAGGCCATTATCATTTGGGAGCCACCAGTAGCATCTGTTGCTCAATGGTTTTCCCTTCCATGTGACACTGGTTAGTTACTACATGCACATTTCAATAGCGTGACTGCCAATCATGGTTGCTAGCTGACAGTACTGAATTAGGTCACTTCCTGCAACCAGACGGGGGATTAGCTGTCCTATAAATGTTTCCTTTCAAACCTTCGACCCGTGACTCTACATGGTACACAAGTGTTTTATGATTCCTAGCTACGTCCATCGTTGGGATCATCTGTGATCGAACGAAACTGCAAGACTAAGAAATTACGTCGAGACAATTGGTTTCAGGTCAACTCGAAGAAATTTGCGAGTTGTTAAGATTGTAGATGGGTAAAAATATGGTTAACGGACCGAAAATAGCATAATTACTGTAATCGAAATAGTGTCGGCCTTTATTTTCATTGAAGTTACTCTCTCTGGTATATTTGGAGAATACCACTGCCAACCGTCATGAGGAATCGTGAGACTCGCAAGAGCCGGCCAGAGAAAAATTTGAAGGCCTAAAATGTTCCCGCCTGTTCCTTGCATGTCCCGGTCAGTGATTTTCAGATGAAAACATCGGTACTCTAAGCGCCTTAGGGCATCAAAAACAGCATAATAATTCTATTCAAACGAGTTTACGAGAATTTTTCATCTGTAAAATCGATTTAACCAAAATTTACATCACCAAGCGATAAACTAAACTTCATCTGGTGGAAATTCTCAAGCTGGATTGGTGGGCTATATCTATTGCTCTGCACTTCCTTTCGGTCTCTCTACACAACACGCAGAGTAGCCCAGCTAAGTCTTAATTGTTATCGATCATCCATAGCCTCTACATCCTTGAAATTTCAAAGCCAGGTTCCTACTGGGAATTCCAGGCCCAATGAGGCTAATATATTTGGGTACTCTAAAAAATGATTTGCTGTGGTTACACAAGCATAAGCAAACGATCCACATATCACAAGATAATTCATGCTAGCACATAGTTGAAAACATCCTACGTGTGCAAGATGTGGAATATTTTTTAATACGAGCAATTGAGCATCTTAAACTTTCAATCAGAGAGAACGGTGTGCGAAACAAAGCAATCTGATCAGGTATGCCTTCTTGCTTCAATTCCACACTATACGAGGCAGTACTTCACAATGTGACAAACACATTAATGCATCACCAATAAGCATGCAGATTTTTATCACACGGCTTGCCTGTTATATTTTAAATGAGAATAAAGTGTGCAAATAATTTGCTACCATATACAATTTCAACATGCCAAAAAGAAGAATTATATACATGTTAAGAAGGTCCTCTTTTCACTGCAAGTTCCAAAAAAGCTGGTAGATGTAAATGTCTCATCAAGAAGTACATAACCTAGCAGAAAATAGATTAGCATCCATTGGTGCATGACAACCATGCTGTTAGCACAGCAGATAGAATTGCATAAAGGCAAAAGAAGTAAATTGGTAGTCTAGCCATGAGGTGGGATTTACCAGCTCGATCAACCTCCACGCATGTGAACACCAAGCTCACCAAACTGATCATCAGCTTCAACAGTATCATCAGAAAGTCGAACAGCATCAAGCTTTTGTTTTAAAATCTCAATAGCATTAAGAAACAACTGTGAAGCCTTGACTGCACCAGTAGATTCCACAGTAAATATGAAACTGTCTTCCTTGGCACGAATATCAATGAGCCCCCGTTTCCCCATTGCTTCTGCTTTCTTAATCACTTCATCATCATAAGTATAGGCCTCAGGATCAACCACTACAACCTAGAAAGGAAGTGTTTCAGAAGTAAGCACTACAGTTAGATAGCAACAGAAAACCAATTCGAATCGACATCAGGTTATCATCACAACAAGGAAAAAAACATCTGAGTACTTTTAGGTCATAGCTGCTAAAATAACTGCATAGTACAGTTGAGCAGAGTCAATTTAAAACACACACATAATCTGTCAACACCACATTTAGACTTAAAAAGTTATTTAGGAAGTAATCAGTTGTGCTATTTATGAATTGTGATAGGTAAGGTATAGGTAATAACAGAAGTGATATTTATGAATTGTGATCAAAATGAACTCAAGAGACTAATTGTGGACAATTGATGAGAGGAAGAGCTGGTCTACAAATGCAATTAACAGCAACTTAACCACCCAATAAATGGCCTTTTCAGTCCTGTGCATGTTGGGAACCTTACGAGCTTGGCTTATCTTTGCATTATAGTTTACTGCATGAGATGGGTTGAACACATCACCAATTGAAATCTTAGCCATAAAAGTATAATATTTCAACTCTGAACATTTCAGCACCTCTTTGGGCTGGGATAATCTCTTTGCTTGTAACTCAGTAGTATACCATGTACCAAGTTCATGGATTCTAACATATTTGGAAGATCAAAATGCAGAACAATCATCATATAGCAGAAGAATTTTGCAGGGTTCAATACGAAATCTGCAGACTTGGACGTGCATGAATTGAATAAATTCATAAAGATGCAAGATAAGTACAGAAACACCCAAAGTCTCAAACTGAAAACCTTGAGCTGAAAAAAGATGTTCAACGTTATTTTGCAGAACCAGAAGCTGTTGCACACACAAATTCAAAAACAAGAATATTCATACTTTCTAACAAGAGGCACTTTTAGAACTTTCCAACTACCTACCCCTGTACCAAGGATAGCCTTAGTTGAGGCCCATAGCACGTGTAAGAGGTCAGAAAACAAGGTGAGAAGCATCCGCAGAAACTTCCTTTTAACTAAAAGTAATGCACACCTTTAAGATGCATACATTTGAAGAGGTTGAGAACTAAAGAAAAAAGAAAGTGGATGTTGTTTTTATGTGTAGGAAAAGATAAGAACAGGAAAAACATTCAAACAATATTTTAGGTGACAGATTCAAGTCTCAACGACGCCCAAGATTAGTGAACAGAATTCTTCACTATATGCAAGTGACTATAAAAAGTTATTGACCGAGACGGGATATATTAGACCATAAAATCAACAACCAACCTGTTGGGTAACTTTATCAATATCAAAAACTCTGGTAGGACTGCTTTCAATCCAACTTAATTTTTCCTCAAGTGTCAAAGTCTCCATCAAATCTTCATTGATATGAATCTCAGGTTCATACATGAAAGTTACAGTTGCAGCAGGAGACCATTTCGCATGATCTTTCCCAATCCCTTTCCTAGCTATGGCCCTCAGCCTCAGTTCTTGCCCACGCCGCAGCTTCACAATAATAATCCCCCTACATGAACAAAACCCAAAATAAACACAACTAACTCAGCTCCATTTTTTACAACGTCAAACAGCACATGAAAGTATTATTTTATATCATTCGTTTGTAAATTAGATTCAATACTAAATACTAAACTTTAACAACAAAAAAATCAAGAGTTTTCCTCTCAAATCATCCAGCTTTCAACCATAAACAAATTCACTGACAAATAAATAAAATGAACAAGAATCGCATTTCCATTTCAACTTACAGCTAAGGAAACAACCACCCAAAAGAAAAGAAAAGAAAAAAAGAGCCCCCAAACCCTGAAAACACAATAAAATGTAAGAAGCCCTAACCTTTTTCCATGCAATAACAAAATTATGAGCAACCCATATGTACATTATAATGTCCAAAAAAAAGAACACGGGTTTCTAACAAAACCCCAACGGTAGCATCAGAAAACCCACACATTATTCTTCATAAACAACAAAAATTGCCTCTTCTCAGTTTAATAATCAAAATCAACAAACCCCTAAACCCTGAAATTAAAAAAAAAAAAAAAGAGTACCAAAGAGAAACAACAAAAAATACCTCTGCGTCTCTGTATTATCGGAAGGCTCGTTAGGGTCAGAAGGATCAGAGAAATCAACAGGAATAACGGCATGATCCGAACTGTACAGATCCTTACTAGTAACATCAAGCGTCTGGTCCGTTACACACTTAGCTCTCAAATGAAACTCAACAGAGCAATACTCACACTGGCCGTCACCATCACAAGCGTCACAGTCACGCGAGAATCGCATCCCCATAGCACGCTCACTGGTGAGGGGAATGAGGCCGAGCCGGTGAGCAATGAACTCGTCGTTTAAGACCGATGAGTTTACTTCGATTTCAACGAGATCGATTGCGATTGTTGGAACTTCGGCGATCATGACTCGCCTAAGAGCGTTGGCCACTGACGCGTCAGTTTCACGGAGCTCGAATTTTAAGTAGTCGTCTTTCATTTCTCGGATTTTGATTTTTGGGAAGCGCTGGTAGGAGACGCTTTCCATTGTTGAGGTTTTTGGAGTTGCTAGTGCGTGCGTGTGTGAGAGGGAGGGAGGGAGGGAGGGAGAGCGCCCTACGAAAATGAAGATGAGGGGGTCTCGGTTTCTTCTTTGTCCTGTGGGCTGTTGTGTGGGGCTTCAGTTAGATTGGGCGTTATTTTTAGAGACGTTGGGCTTCGGTTCGGGTTTAATTGGCTCCGAGGCCATAGGGAAGGACTTGTTAGATATTCCAGCATCCATCTTTGGGCTAATTTTGATTTGCTACGTGGGCGAGTTTCTTATGTTACATTTTATTTATTTTCAAAGCTAGATAAATTCCAAACGGTATCGTATTACAAATAAATTTTTTTTTTAAAAAAAAAAAGGTCAAATTTTTAATCAAACTATTTTTTTTTATCAAAAGTCGAATCATTACCTTGTCAAGGTCTAACCAAGTTAAATTTCACTTTAATTTAACTTAGACTCATATGAAATTGATTTGTCATCAAATCAAGCTAAATCAAGTTTAATAATGTTGATTATTTCAAAAAAAAAAAAATTAATCATGTACTTGTATTTTTTTAGGTCATCCAAATTAATAGAAAACATATTTATAAAATTCTTAATTTCTTAAAATTTAATCAAATAAAGTCTTTTTAAATAATTTAACATTATTAAGTCTTCTATATAAGTTATAAAGAATACAAATAATATCGTATTCATTTTTTATATTAAAAAAATAATAATCTATCTTTACATGGATTACTTTGAAAACAATGAAAAAACATAAAATATATTTTGAAAATTAAAAAAAAATACATGTGTTAAATTAAGAATCCAGGACATTAAACTAGAAAATCATGGGCCAATAAAGCAATAGTTTATGTTATAAAATCAAATAATAGTTCCCAAACAAGCTCTAAATCACCAATAACTTCCTCTTAAAGACTGGATTTTAAGTCAATCTCTAAGCTGATATTCCTCGTAAGAAACAAAAGACACGTGCACATGAAAATATTTGATCTCCTTCGCCCATTTAATTTTGCACATTCTCTTTTATTTATTTTGCAGGTTAATTTTAATTGAAGTATTTTTGTTTTTTTATTCTTATAAATAGACCAAGAAAATACAATTTATTTATTTAAAAATTAATATAAAAAATCGAGAGAAAAAATACAATGATCTATCTGAGTTATTGCAAAAACACATGAGCAATTCAAAAGACAAAACCAAACTAACCAGAGAAAATTCAGTTTTAAATTGCCGGATTTTTTTTCTATTAAGACGCAATTAATGTTATGAAGCTTGTAAATGCGCAATTCAAGAGGCTTTCTTTTTTTATTTATTTTTATCCCAGTGATTTTCAACCCCATTCTTTTATCAATTTTATTAATGCATGCGGCTTATAATTTATTCATAATTAAACCCATCTCTTTCATACAACTCCTTTACCATCAATCCCGCCAGCACATCTCATGCCTGGCAACTCAAGACCCCATATAGCCTGCCTTCGAAGCCGTTACCACCTCTGAAACGGGCTACAGCACAATCTGGGCTGAATAAGCTTGAACTTGCAAACTCTTTGTATCATCCCATCACAGCCATTTTTGCAACCACATTTACACGACTCGCATATCCTGGTCTATATGTTTGACCCAGCACACCGTTGACTTCGTTGCTTAAAGAGTAAAACTTGAAACCAAGGTCAAGGTGAGCATAACAATCGTCCTTGGTTATGCCATAATTATGAACTCTTGAATCTTCTTCAGTTATAGGCACAACCTTTGCTGTGATCTTTAAAAGCCCTTCAACTTCAACTACGGCATTATTTCTGTCACTAATTCTAGTGACGGATACACTTGGCATGCTTGTGGATTGCCATTTGGATCCTTCATTGGCTGGGAAGTTCAGGGGCTCTCCGTCCAAAGCGAGAGAGAGGAGGTCTGCAGAGTCATCCCATGTAGATGCTTTAAGTGCACCAAGGAAGAGTTGGTGTTTGTCGAAGAAGATAGCAATGGACTGGACCCAAGTGAAGTCCCGCGTTAGGTTCTCGTTTCGCTTTCCAATGAAATGTGCATTGATATGGAGGTTCGGGTCAGATACAAGGCAGAAATTGTGGTCCTTCTTGCCATGGAAGTAGAAGGTAATGCCATCATCACCAACGAAACGAGGGTCTTGGCACTCTGCTCCTGGTCTATAGCACTTTGCCAAAGAGAAAAGCAAACATAACTCGATGATACAATGGATCCCTTGGTCCATTTATAAACGAAAAACTTGACTAACGAAGCATCATATTTCATCATGTTATGAATTTAAACTAGTGGAATTTAAACTTAGATGATCGTGTAAGAATATTAATTGCACTGAACTACTTACTGCAAACAGGCTTGCAAGTGACACAATCAATTTCACATCCACCAGGGCATGCACCGGGACACACATGCTCAGTGTTGTAACATCTGGGTTAGTACTTGCTTTTACACCAAGCTGTCTTGGGTGAGATAGAAGGGGTCGATTAAGGGGGAGAAGAGGAAGTAGGTGAAGTGGGAGTATGTAGAGACGGAGGAGGAGTTGATGATGGAAAAGGATTAGATGGTGTTGTAGCACGTGTTGGAGTAGGTGTAGATGGTGAAGAAGCAGAGTTGGGAGGTGTGGATTGAGATGGAGGTGAAGGTGAAGGTGAGGTGGGAGTGGTAGGAGGAAGTATTGATGATGGAGTGGATGAAGATGGAGGCGATGGTGATGGTGAAGAGGGAGTGGTAGGAGGAGGTGTTGGTGAAGGAGTGGATGAAGATGGAGGTGATGGTGATGGTGAAGAGGGAGCGGTAGTACGAGGTGTTACTGAAGGTGATGACCACGACGGTGAAGATGGTGTGGTGGTAGGAGGTGGGTGTGATGGTGATGAAGACGATGGAGTTTAGGGTGGAGTTACATAATCTGGAGAGTTTTGAGATGGCGGATGATCAAAATTTGGAGGTGGAGAATTTTTGTGAGATCCTTAGATTTGTCATGGTTGCTGTCTTCCGGAGGTGAAAGCTTTTTGTTAGATCCTTCAGATTCATTGTGGTCGCTCTGTTCTGGAGGTGGCGACTTTTTATTAGATCCTTCAGCTTCATAGTGACTGCTATGTTCTGGAGGTGATGAGTTTTCGTTAGATTCTTCTGGAGGTGAAGGTTGCTTTTTAAATCCTTCGGATTCATCGTGGCCGCTCTGTTTTGGAGGTGCCGGCTTTTCATTGGATCCTTCAGATTCACCGTGGTTGCTCTGTTCTAGAGGTGATGAGTTTTTTTTAGATTCTTCTGGAGGTGAAGGATTTTTTTTAGATCCTTCAGATTCATCATGATCGTTCTGTTCTGGAGGTGACGGCTTTTCAATAGATCCTTCAGATTTTGGTGAACCTTTGTCATCATGGCCATTAGATTATGGTAGAATGAAGGGCAAGTCTGCTCTAGATTATAGCAATGCCTGTATCTCTTGATCATGCATCTTGCATAGTTTGGGGCGCTGACCATGCCTGATAGAGATGCCTCTGATACAGCGACAAGCATTAGGAGTAAACTTGACACAAAAAGCAGTTTTGTGAATGGAGTCATCGGTGACTGCAGAACTGTCGAGCAAGAGCTGGGTTGATTCTTCATGGTTAGAGGCTACTTTGTTGCTATGGGAATGAAATGTCATTGATAATAACTCCTTTTATAGCTGTCAAAAACGACCATATATGAGGAATGGGCTAATATCACGGATCATAATTCTTGATCAAGTAATTGTTCGCTTGAAAGTTAATCTTTCACGTGGATCTTCAACAAGTTAATTAAAGACAGCTCCACTTCCTTTCTGTTTAGTTTATCTCCCCTGTATTGTTATTTCATACACCTCATTAGTTTATTTGAGCTTCTGTTGCGTTTATCATGAACATAAATAACATCACTTATCCATGGAGAACGCTAGCAAACTTTCAGCAGATGCTGCTCCTCCATTTAAGAACTGTCCCTTAATCCTTTCCTCGGAGAAAACATGTAATTAATGCTTCCATCTTGGAAAGTAAAGTGTATGTAGCATGCAAAGAAAGATGATGAAAGAGCTCCTTTCCTTCTCCCACTCATAACCTGGGTTTCAACGTCACCAGTTAACCTTTACAGCTATGCACTGTAGTCCAAAGAAAACGTTGGAATCAAATGTGTTCATGAAACTGATCAGATCCCTGTTGTTATGGAAATTCGGAGTCACTCGTCACTTTCTTAGCTCGTACAGTGCTGCTCTACAAGTGTGGAGTATTGTTAGCACGTTCATATGTCAATGACCCTTAGACGCTATAGACTTGACAGGATTCCTGTTTATCTGAAAGTTATCAGAATAACTGGTATATGCTGAGCTCTTAACTTGTTTGGATCATGATAATTTGTTGTAGAAGAGATTTAAAACCACCTGGTCCGCCTGTACGAGACATTTAAATTGAGTTATAGCCGTTGTTTTTACACGTTCGATTCAAGTTCAAGGTTGCTGAACGTGATTGAACCTACAGACAGCTTTTCAGAGTGTTCAGTTTTGGCTCAAATCTCCGTGTAACTTTGAAGGTGTGTTGCAAGTATATAAATGTCTGTAGAAATTGAGGTTGATATGATAATTTACCTCGTAGCAAGTATTAACCATAACTTTTTATCATATTTTTCACTAACGACTATTAATTTGCTTTTCAAATTATTTTTTATTTGAAAAATATAAAACTGATTTCTTTCCGATTTTTTTTAGATGATTTCGATATCTTGATATAATAATTTTAAAAAAAATTAAAAAAAAACTATTATAATAAAATTTTAATTGAAAAATACTCTTAAACACCATCCTCGTCACAATATTAAATATACTATAGGGGCACTTGATTCAGATTGTAATAAAGCCACAATTTGTTTTTCTTTTCTTTATAAAAAAATTTCCTTTTAAACCAGGATGATTTAGGATATCAGATTTAATGGTTTGCTTTAGTTAGCTTGTTATGAGTTTCTAGGGGTGTCAAGGAAAAAATTTAATGCTCGATTGATGCCTGATTTAGTACAATAAAATTCTATTTTATTGACTTAAAATGATTTTGAATAATTGGGGATTGAATTTCAAACAAAAAAACATGCTCAAGGACTGATTTGAGCAAAAAAAAAAAAACTGTTGGCCCACGTCAACATATGAGAGAGGCCATGAACTGGATATGAGTTATATAATTCTCTTTAAATGCAGTAGTACTCTCTCTTCTCCCATGAACTGGGTCATCAGCAATTGAAAGGGTTGCTAGAGATACACGCCGATGCATAGCAGCAGCGGAAGCTGCTGGAATGTTCTCATTTTTTTTGTCCAAGGGAGGAATTTGGCTACCAGGGTGCTAATTAAAGTGCAGGCAAAGACACATCACACATATATGTAAGTAGGTGGTTGTTTGGACGAATGCACTTGGAGAAGAGGAATTACTGCGTAGACTTGGTCTTGCACCGCAATATCCCGTGAGGATCATTATATTCTTTTTATTTATGTAATTTCCATGCTCATTATCCAGGTTACAGACTTAATCTACTGGACAAATTCTTAAATGCTGAAGGACAAGAACGGGAAAGTGATGGAAGTTGCTTTCTTAAAAATGGTGTTGCCTGATAATTTTGCCTTCGGCTTAACTATATCCAAAACTATCTGTAAGCACAACAACAATTCATTCATAAAACAAGAATTATCATAATGAATGACATTAATCTTAGCCAGTTATAGAGAAAAGTTTCATGACAAACGCTGCATATCAGAGTTTTTTTTTCCCCAGCTGTCATTCAATATTGATGCATAGGAACACTATCCTGTCATCAACATACAAATTCAAAGTTTCACAATGAACAAGTGAAGTGATTCCCCAGATAATTATTGATTGACAGATAGAATGACACATCATCTTCAACAATCAAATAACTTACAACTGTTGAAAAGGAGTAATAAATAGCTTACAAGTTACAATGTTCAAATATCATTTGACAAGAATGCATCTTGCTGGTGATCCATCAGCGCCAATCATCCTCAGAGGTAAACAGTGGACGTTATAATGTCCTGCTATAATGTTGTCAAGTTTTAGGCCTTCCACAAGAATGATTTTCTGCAACATTTGTGCACCGTCAATTAGTTTCAACTTTTGACATAATGTTTAATCTCCATTTTATATCCAAAAATAAAACCATATTCATGCAAGGCAGTAAGCTAAAAGAGCAGACAGATAATAAGTGGAAAATAAGTGTTCTCAGAAGTAATTGTGATCAAAATGATTGCTTACTCTTTTTTTCAGAAAAATAAGATGAGGTGGGATTGTATTAACATATGCAGCGGAGGATAAGTAATCAACTCCTGCATTTCATAACAGATAGACCATCAGTTTTGTAAAATAAAGATACATACAGTATCTTACATTGCGAAGAGAATTTGGATACCATAAGCAAAACAGGAGACTCATTTAATCTTACCAACTAGTTTGATGTCTGTGTTCTCAACCAGCCATTTCGCCCCGTCCTCCATGAATGCAACATAACTCGAGTCAAATTCTTTTTTAAACATAAGCTTCCTGGAATTCGATTGATTCATTATCCTTAAAGGGTTGTTGCTCTTAGATTTATCAGCATTTTATGCTATTTGAATCAAACTAATGACATAAACAAGGGCTGTCCTAAGGAATTTCTAATCACTTCAGTCTAGGTAAGTATGCTGGTACAAGACAGAACGCCCATAAGAATTTCAACTCTAGCTCATCAACGAATATTATAATTTCTACGTTTCTGCTAAACTAGTACAGAAAAGAATCTGCAGAAAACATTTCTGGATCTTGTTATCAGTATTAAAACTTGAGATGCAGAAACTTGATACACAAATTAAGTAAAAAATTACCTGTCAGTATTTAAAGTTCTGAATAGCACACGGCGCACTCCCCTTGAAATATTCAAGGACTTCATAACCTCCGCTGGTACATGAAGCTCGACTTGTTATAGCATGATGTATTAAAAAATTATTAAGACAGGTCTTATCAGTCATCATCAATGTAAACGGCGAGTAGATTTTCATGAACTTCTTATAAGCAATTCCATAAAATAAAATTGATACATGGGTAAAATCTAAGAAACACTTTGACCATGTCTAATTGGGCTCTAGAGAAATTGGGATTTTATAACACACAAACCAATAGTATGGATTCCAGAGTATAATCTTAAACACATACCAGTTATGTTACTATCTCTTGGAACATCAACCAGCAGTGCAGGACCTGTTGAAGAAAATGAAACACAACAATAACTGGTGATCTCCAACATGAAATTGTAGGGACTAAGACACTCCCAAACACTTACAATCATCTGATTAACACCTTGAAAATCAATATTTAAATACCAGCAATAACACAAAATATTGAGCCATTCAGGGCTTGATTTTCTGTTTTCCTAAAATCATCATATAACGTCCTAAAAATATGCGATCGTCTATTTAAGCAGCCAAAATCAAAGGAAACAGAAGCACGGGCTAATTTGCATTACCATTAAGCACATCCAAGTCAAGTGAATTGACGTTGTATCCAGCTTCATAGTATTCCTCGTAGACATGTCCAGGTGCATCAATATGCGTGCCTGTGTGTGTGGACAGCTTAAACTGAGAAGAATTTAGTTTGGAACCGTTCTTCATGCTAGAAACAAGCCAAATGAACTGGCCCAGACCGTCCTTGGATTCCCATGTGGGCATGTTAGGATTTATCTCGTGGGTGATATCGAAGATTTTCCCATTACCATACACCTCACGATCTCTGTTCTCTCTTCTAGGTTTACGAGCTAGTGAAAGGGTGACTGGAGATAGCAGCATGCCTAGTAGCAGCAGAAGTTGCAATGCCCTCATGGTTTTGTCAAAGGGAGGAATTTTGGCTATCAGAGTTCTTGGTGCTTAGCAAGCAGGTAGATGAGCAGGCACATATATATTGACTGTTGGATATTTAGAGCATCATTTTCAAATCAAGATGGTATCCATTTTTTAAATTTAATGGTTAGATGTTTGATTAAAAGAGTATTAATGGGACAGACAATTAATACTAGGAAAGCTATAGGCATTGCTTTTCTATAAAAGTTGGCTGGCTATCTCTGTCTTGGATTTAGAAACTAATCACGTATTTTTTATATTAATCCTCCTAGTGATTGGTCTTTCTACGAGATTAGCTGTAAGAACAGTATTAATGATCGTGATAAGCCATTACTCCATTAATATAGAAACAGATAACGATAACAAGATCTGAAATGGTGAAAGGAAAGATAGGGATGTCGGGGGTATAAATTATTAGGGTCAAGGGAACTGCTTAGTGAATTGTTGAAAAATGATTAATTGATGTCTTGATCTGCCTTGTTGACTCACTTGTCACTCGTTGTCTTCTTTGATGGCTCTGACTATTCTAACTTTGGATCTGCTTCCTTTTGTGACGTGTCAACATTTATCAGCGGGATGATAATCGTGATATAAAATCAACCAATTTAATAATTTATCCAAACATCTTATATTAAATAATTGCTGAGTATTGTAAAATTACTCGATAGTTTTTCAGTGAGATTTACTCGTTAGTTTTACAGTGTTAATTACTCGTTAGGTTTATAAGATAATTATCGCTAAGTATTATAAAACTAATATCTCGATAAAATTAATGACAGAGGTTATTCATCACAAACAGATCAGAAGCAAATAAACAATGTGATGCCGGAGTTTTTAGAGAGAAATAAATATTTTTTAATTTATACTTTTATTCTGTATTATTAAGTTTTTTTAAATATTTTTCTACTTTATTTTTTCTAGTCGGTATTGCTAGATTTTTCTAGTTATTTTCTATGTATAAAAATTATAATAGTATTCCAACAATTGAAAATATAAATTAAATATTGCATTATCTTTCTACCATTACAGTTTTTATTTAATTCATAGCCCTTGTTGTTTTTTATTATATCTTACATCACAATGTTATTTCAACATAATGAAATAATATTTTTTTTAAATTTGGTTTAATAGCTCCATTGCTAGATTTATTTAGATCATATTTAATATTGTGTTTCAAAAATATATTTAAAATATATATATTTTTTATTAAATTTCTTAGATGTTTTTAGACTATTTTTATATGTATTATTAAGAATATTTTTTTAAAAAATATCATTTTGATATATTTTTTAATAAAAAATATTTTTAAAAATAACCTCAATTATAGTCCCAACAATAATTTAATTGCAAGATAGTATCCATATAGCTCTCAAAACCATGTTGAATATATTAACAATTAGAAGAAAATTAGCATTCTTCTTGTTCTATTAATCATATGATATTTAAAATTAGGTAGTTCTATTTCTATCAATCAAGACTCAACAGAATTTCTGATTATTGTTTTTTTGGGATGAAAGAGATATTTGTTATTGATATATAATTGAAGTATGTGTCGTGTTTATGCTTGTCTGCCTGTCTTTTTCTTCTTGTATATAGTCATAAATTTGTGTTTTTTCCTCCTTCATATTTTGTTGTTGATGTTATGTTTCATATATAGACAACAAATCTCCATTAATATTTTTAATTTCATTTTCTCAAGGCTTCATTTTTTCTCTCTAAATATTAAAAATTGCATAAAAATCCTTGAAAAATCATCAATCTTTCAAAAAACTTTCCTCTTTTCCATGATGTTAAGTACTTTTTTATATTTTATAAGCACCAATACAGGTGCAAGAATCCTTAAATGCTTCATAAACGTTTCAGTTTTCCTTCCCCCACCAAACATCAAAACTAGAACAATTCGATCCAACCAAATTTCTCCCTTCTCTTTCCATCCAAGTCTTTTACTTTTATTTTTATTCATAGACATTAAAACCTTTTAGACATGTTCATGTAATATATTATACATTCCCGTTCCCTATTTAATTTGAATAATTCAACTATCTCACTATCATATATAAACTTTTAATGGTTTAAAATGCTTTGAAAAGGATTATCCAGCATGAGAGTAACGTGCTATTAATGCTTATGATACGATATTTTAGTTTCTTTAAACAGAAACAACAATATATTAAAAAAATTAAAAACTTGATTGGTTTAAAATTTTGTTCTCTCTACTATTTATTTATATGTACACATGGCACAATGAGTTTACCTGTTTCTAAGTATAGTTGAGATTATTTAAAAAAAATCATTCATAAATGTGTTAAAATAATTTTTTTTATTTTAAAAAAATTATATTTGACATCGACACATCAAAATCATTAAAAATATAAAAAATATCAATTTAAAATAAAAAATATCAATTTTTTAAAACTTGTTTTTCAAAAGTACTCCCAAAAATCTCACGTGTCACGGTGTGATTAGTTAATAAATGGGCCCCCTGCACGTGCAACCAAATTCATGTGTTAAAATCAAAATTCACACCCCAGTATTTATGATTTATTAACGTTTTACTATTATAGAAGCCGCTGTGCCAAATTGGGGCCTACCCGTTAAATATTTCAGAGACCTGCACACATAATTTAAAACGGTTAGTTAATACTTACGGAGACCTTTGCACGTGACTTCGAGTATCGCATTGTATTGACTTGACCCTGGAAAAGCCGTAGAGTGGATCACTTGCAAAGTTGCAATACGTGTAAATAAGATGTTTTATATTCTCGGTGCATGATTATTTAAGTTTTTTAATTACTCTGAAAAAAAAATACTGCAAATTATATCACATGACTTGATATTTTTATAAAATCATTTATTAAAAAATAATAAAAATATAAATGAGATAAAATCTATCCAATAAAATGTTTCGATACTATATTGTAGTCATTTTCCTGGTTCAAAAAGCTATACAGTATACATCGTGAAAAGAAGCCTATAGTATGATCTTTTATTCAGTCAAACTAAAAATAACCATTGATGAGAATTTAATTCGAAGTTTTTCTTGTTAAAAAAGTTATTTCTTTACATAATTGATGAACGTGGAATTTACATGCTGACATGTCGATAGAAAAAAATAATCTCCAAAGACAGTGATGCCAACAAAATTTAAGATTTGCATTGTAGCTTTCAGGTTCGGGTCAAATCCTGTTTATATTATAAGAATATGAAACAAATAAATTTCTACTCATTTATCTCAATCTTGCAAAGTATGACGGGAAATGATGGAGTTTTCTTATATTAAAAAAAATAAATTATTATTATTATTATTTGAGAAAATCCCATCACCTTTAAATACTATTTATGATTTTGGATTAAACTAGTAAAACACTGTTTGTCTAAAATTTCTACACGATGAGTATATATTTAGGCCGTGTTTGTTTCCCGGAAAGTGAATTCCGGGAAACCACTTTCCAAACTTTATTGTGTTTGTTTGCATTTCGGAAAGTTGGTCAACGGAAAACACTTTCCGGTTAAAGAAAAATTTGGCTTGGTTTTCAGGAAAGTGTTTTCCGGAAAATTTGGGCGGAAAACACTTTCCAGAAGTTGTGAAAAATTTAGAAATGTCATTATTTGCTGATTATATCAAATTTGATCCTCAAACTTTTGATTGCTATATATAATTTGTTTTGAATATTTATTTTTCAATTCCATCTCTTAAAATTTAATTTTTATATTAATTTTGGTTCTTATTTTTATAATTGCTATTTGCTTTTTTCTTATCATTTTTTTATTGAAATTTTTTATCTATCAAATTTGGTTCTCATTTTTTTTATTGTTACTTATTTTATTTGAAATAATTTATGAAATGTTAATTATTATTATTTTAATTTATTCACCTTTTATTTTTTTTTAATTTTTAGATTTGATCTCTATTATTTTGATTATTATTTATTTTATTTGAGATAATTTATGAAATTATATTTTTTTTCAATCTCATTCTCATTCAACTTTTTAATTTGTAAGATTTGTTCCTCATTATTTTAATAAACTTGAAAAAAAAAATAATTTATTAATAAATTATTTTCCAGTTCATTTTCCATAACACAAACAAACAATGGAAAGTGTTTTTCAGTTTATTTTCCATAACACTGTCAAGCATCGGAATTAACTTTTCAGGAATTCACTTTCCTCAGAATTCACTTTCCAAAAAGAAATTACTTTCCAGCAAACAAACGGGCCTTAGATTGAATCGAGATTTAAAAGTTTTTGTTTATATCAAATTTTTGCAGGATAAATATGCACTGGTTCAAACCGAGATTTATAAGCTACATCCTAAACTAATATCATCATGTCATATCCTGCACTACTTATCAATATATCAAAAACAGATAAAACTTATCAAGGATAGAAGATAGACAAATAGATTAATGAGATGGAGATGGATTTCAACATATTATTGCTATCGTTTTACACCAATAGCTAACCTTGGTATTTTTAAAAGTTATTTTACATTATATTTCAAAAATATTTTTAAATCTTTTTCATTATATTATTTTATGTTAAAAATATTTTTTTTAAAATAAAAAATATTATTTTGATATATTTTTTAAAAAATAATCTATCTATATAAAAATTTATTTGAGAATTTAACGTCAAGCTCTTTGAATGACATAAAACAATGTTTACATGCTTGAAAGTTGTGAGTATTGTCATGGTACCATTAGAAAATTTTAATTGTGTCAATGGAAAACTCGACAATTCTAAATAAATTGTAAATATCTTGATACATACATGTAGCTGTCCGACCATACACTAACTCCAACTTTTGAAGTGCTCTCCAGCCACGCATAAAACTCATCGAAACTCAAATTCCACACGCACAATCCCCCAGCCCCCCCTCTCTCTCCTCTCAAAGTTCCAAAATCTCTGAACTGCGAAAATGATGCCAAACACCCTTCACTTCCTACTCGCCATTTTCATTCTTTTCAACACCAAAAATCTCGTAGCTTTATCACTCACCTCACCACAAGACATCTCAGCTCTCAAAGCCTTCAAAGCCTCAATCAAGCCAAGCTCAATTCAACCTTGGTCTTGCCTGGCTTCATGGGACTTCATCGCCGACCCCTGCGCTTCCCCTCGTCGAACCCACTTTATTTGTGGCATCACCTGTTCCCCTGACTCAACTCGAGTCATACAGCTCACTCTTGATCCAGCTGGCTATTCAGGGCAACTCACCCCACTCATTTCCCAACTCACTAGCCTCATCATCCTCGACCTTGCTGATAACAACTTCTTCGGTCCTATCCCCTCCTCCATCTCCTCTCTTATCAACCTCCAAACCTTGACGCTCCGTTCCAACTCGTTCTCTGGCCCAGTTCCTAATTCGATCACCAATCTTAAGTCCCTCGAATCTCTAGACCTTTCACATAATTCTTTATCTGGGTATCTCCCAAAAACCATGAATTCAATGTCAAGCTTAAGAAGACTTGACCTTAGTTACAATAAATTAACCGGGTCTTTACCAAAACTACCATATAACTTACTAGAACTGGCTTTGAAGGCCAATTCTTTGTCCGGGACATTATCAAAATCATCCTTTGACAGCTTAACTCAGATAGAAGTAGTCGAACTCAGTGAAAACTCGCTCACTGGCACACTAGAATCTTGGTTCTTTCTCCTACCTGCGCTTCAACAAGTTGATTTAGCCAATAACAGCCTGACACGTCTCGAGATCTCAAAGCCTGTTAACAGTGACCTCGTGGCTGTTGATCTTGGGTTCAATAAAATCGTGGGAAACCCCCCCTTGCATTTTGCTGACTATCCACTGCTGTCATCATTGTCACTAAGATACAACAGATTACGTGGCACGATCCCATTGCAGTTTAGTCGAAAGAAGAGTTTGAGAAGGCTGTTTCTTGATGGGAATTTCTTGATTGGAAAGCCACCACCGGCTTTTTTCGCCAAGGACACGTCGGTTTCCGGTAGCATAGGGGATAATTGTCTGCAAGCATGTCCAGGTTCGTCTCAGCTGTGCATGCCTTCGCAGAAGCCAAGTTCTATATGCAAGCAAGCTTATGGTGGAAAACTAAGATCTTAAGGCGTCAGGTTGATATATATATATATATTGCTTAGAGAAAGTAATACTAATGTGTAATGAGTGTTTTTTAAACTGTGAATGAGATATAAAGGTGATGATCATGTAATTAGTTATTGAGTTTGATCTGTAATAGTTAGGATCTTGTTAGATTTTCGTTTTTATCAAGACCAATTGCCTTACCATCGGCCTTAAAATTTAATGGCACACAGGTCTCTCTTTAAAAAGTTACTACGGTCAAGTCTCTCCTGCAAAAAGAAAACGGCAATGGAACATGGCCTTTTCAAGTAAATATTGATTATCCAAAGAACACAAAGCACAAATATTGTAATGGAAATTGGCGAAAATGTGAACACGGTTCAGCCGTGTAAAGGGTATATATTTGGTGGCTCCGGCTTTAAAGCACCTCCACCTCCATTTTCTTGGATCTTTCATTACTAGTTTCAACTAACAGATGTCGGGATAGTTCGGCATATTGCATCTGTGGTGTGCTCTTTGCTAAATTTTGTTTGTAATCCGAACAAAAAAACGTGTGAAAAGTTTGGGTAGCATACCAGAGACAAGTCGTAGAACACAGTTGCTCTGTTTTGGTACGGTCTGGCTGTAGCCGTGTGTATCTGTCGGTGGAGCAATACCTTGGCTGTGTCTTTGTCATTATAATAAATGATCCTTACCAATTAACTGTGCGTGGCTGATATTTGTGTTTAGCCATTGCAGCCTGTTATAAGTTTTAATAATTTGATTTAAATTAATTTATAATTTTTAAAAGTTATAAATATATTTGATTAAAAATAGTTTCTTATTTACATAAGAATTTAGTTTGCCATTGAATCAGAATTTTGATTTAATCAAATGTTTAAATTTTTAATATTCAATTCATGTCAAAGGTTTAGTACAAAATTAATCAGTATTTTGATTTAATAATAAAAATTAAATGATAGATTCTAATTTACATGCATTTTTTCTTAAAATAAATACTTGTTGAGGGTTAGTTTTACCAAACACACTTAACTTAAAGTTATTTAATTGAAGCTCTTGCACATAATCTAAATGATGTTTGATGCTGTGTTTCAATTTTTTTTTTAAAATATTATTTATTTTTTATTTAAAACTATTAATATTTTTAAATTATTTTAATATCCTAATATCAAATATTTTTTTAAATAAAAATATTTTAATATATTTCTAAATAAAAAAATATTTTAAAAAATAATTTTAATCAAATTCCAAAACAGTAAATTTCTACAGCAACTGCTGCTGGTATGGAATAGGAAAGTTATTAACCAACTTCTAATCGACTTTAAGACTTTAATAATTCATTCTTCCGCCAACCCTTTTGATCCCAAAACAACATTTACTCCTATGATTCGGTGCGATACAGTGAAAGGAAAGCGGTGGTTGCAATGTCAACAAGGATCGGGTGGATTTACCCTCTGGAATATCGTTCGCAAAAGTCCAACCACATCACCGGACATTTTTCGACCACCTTTTTTCTTGTTTTTATAAAACACAGCGATATCTTAGCTTCGAAGGTTTGTCAAAGCCCCCAAACGCACATCTCCTTGAATTGCTTGGCCTAGAATTTACATGGCGTCTCCCTGAATTTTTTTCTTTTCAGCGACGAATTAAGGTGTAACAAAAGAGCCACGTGGAGAATGGAGTAAAGTCTTTCCTTGTGAGTGATTAAATTAAATAATTAACTGAAAAACATTGGAGATAACAAGCTTCAATTAATGTACAAATTCCAATGATAAATGTAAGAAAAAACAAAACTACAGCTACATCGTAAAAGGGGGGTGCCGGAAAGTGATACCCGAGAATCGTAGAAACCGGAAAAGAAATTCCAGCGCATGATTACACGACAAGTGGTTCACTAGGGTGGGGGCAGTTCACTGTCAGCTCCACCAGGCACCAGCCAGCTGTGAATCGCAACAAAAATGCAGGGACCCGATTGTAGGGTCTCCATTGCTGCTACAAGCGATAACTTCAGCCTGGTGTTGAAAATGAAAAGGCGAAGTGTAGGAGCTAGAAAAGAAGAGGAAAGAGAGGTCATGTTCCTCTAGGGGTTGTTGATCACGATTGATAATCACACATGAGATATTGCATATAATTGATTGGAAATTGTGGCAGCCACGTTTATCACCGTTAGCTCTCTTGAGTTATTAAAATATATATTTTACCCTCGGAAACACAAAGTCACATAGGGGTAATTTGATAATTTCAAGGGATTTCATCAGTAATTGCTAAATTTAAAAAGAGGAACATTTAACTGCTCTCCCTTTCTATATTTTTTATATTTAAATCATATTTAAATATCTTTTAAAATAAAAAATGATATGCGTATTCACTGTTTTGTTCTTCTTCTTCTTATTATTATTATCATTAAATTGTTTGAGATGTATTTCTGTTAATTAAAAAATATAAATGTTATTAAACAAATAAATAGTCGACACCTGTATTACACGTATCAAGTTGTGGCGAGCTTCGTGACCTCTATAGACAGCACCAAAAGACATCTACTTTGATGCTTGCAACTTTTTACCTTTTCTTTTTATATCTTTACCCGTGCGTTGCTGCGGGTATTTTTGTATATATAATTTAATATAATTAAATTTATAATGATAAATTTATATGATATAATTAAATATTTATCTATTGCATGTTAAAAAATTCAAAGCAACCATTCAATTTATTATTTATTTGAATTTTTTATTATTTATTTTATTTTGAAGTAGTTTATGAAATCGAAATTGTTTTCGATCTCATCCTCCTATATTTTCCTAATGTAGAGTTTGGTGCTGTTTATTTGGATTGCTCTTTCATTTTAAAAATATGATTTTTAAAAAAATTTAATTGTTAATTTTCTGTTTTTTGATTTATTTATTTGTTATTTACAATTTTATACTTTTAATATCAAAGTAGTCTGGGGATTTAGTTTATTGATGGAGTCCAGGTCTAAGATTTTACATGTGTTCATGTTTGGGAGATTAACTTGGATGTAGAGGATTTGCATGAGTTTTCTCCCTTTCTTAATTTTTTATATTTATTTTCTATAAGATATTTTTACCTGTAATCCTCTTTAAAATCTTTTTAAAAAAAAAATAGTTGTTATGATTTGATTTCGTACAATTTTCTTTCTCTTTCAAAAAAAAATCTATTTAATTTGATCCTTAATTTTCTTGTTATTATTATTTTGTTTTTACTTTGGTGAGTTTTTTCAATTGATTTTATTTACAATTTTATACTTTTAATATCAAAGTAGTCTGGGGATTTAGTTTATTGATTGAGTCTAGGTTTAAGATTTTACATGTGTTCTCCCTTTCTTGATTTTTTATATTTATTTTCTATAAGATATTTTTACCTGTAATCCTCTTTAAAATCTTACTCCTCTATTCAATTAATTAAATATAAGGATAAAATAATCATTTAATTATACATTTTTTAAAAATAAATTGTTTCTTGATGGACAATATTTTACTGGAACAAATAATCATCTAATTATATATATATAAAAAAACTTGTTGATATAATTTGGTACATATCTCTTGATGGCGGGATCAAATATTTTAATTCACATCTATTTCTTGTTTTTTTTCCAGCTCAATCTTTACTTATCATTTACAAAAAAAAAATTTAATTATTGGCACATATAGTTTTTATTTGATTTAATTAAATGCACAAATATTTTTCCCATTATCATTGATTTTTTTATAGCTAAAAAACATGTTGAAAGAATCTAAAAAATTAAATTATCTAACCTCAACAAAGCACATGTAAAATAATTGGTGATTTTCTACATGATGGCGGAGGAAACTCCACGTGTCCTTTTTCTCCCCCCTCGATTTATCTACTAGGGTCAAGAAAGTACGCTTCGCTATTATTAGTGGGTGTTTGGCGCTGCAGTTCAACCTGCAGTTGCATTGAACCGCAACGCCATAAGCTGTTTTACCAAATAGGGACCCCAGTTTTTTGCTGTGGGTCCCACCAAAAAATGTGGTCGAGCCGCAGGTAATGAAAAGCATTTGTGAGATGCTTTTCAAAAAACACAGGCCACATGCATGGGGACTCGACCACAGGTAATTCATGAACAGAACATCTCTCTCTCTCTCTCTCTCTCTCTTCCTCAACATAGCCTCACATTCACATGCTAGTGAAAGTTGTCATTACAGGCACCCGTTGAGAAGAAACAAGTCGAGCAAACAAGATTTCCAATCTAGCAAAAAAACTGAGAAGAATGCATGCATGTCACGTCGATCTCTCTCTCTCTCTTCCTCAACACAGCCGACGATCTCTCTCTTTAAAGTCATTGTCATTGCCCTCTCTCTCCATGGTCACCGTAGCTCTCAGCACCACCGTCATCCCCTCCTGCACGTTACAAGCTCTGCCATGACCTCCAGCAACCAAAAACGAGCCTTGTTGTAAAAGAACAGCAGCGGTAGCAGCAGCAACTACCACCTTCTGAGGCTTATACTGATCACCACACAACACCAGTTCTGATGCCGCCGCCACAGGGAGAACCACCTCAGCCTCCTTTACCCGACGGTACCGGCTGTTGACCCTCTCGTCACAGTCGATGAACAGTAACGTCACCCAACCATGCAGTGTTTTGAATTTCTGAAAACGCACCGTTTTGCGTTATAGAGGAGTCTTAACACTTCTTAAAACACACAGTTTTGCATTATAGATGAGTCTTAATACTTGGGCTAGGTTGCTCTCGGCCCAGCCCAAGTCAAGTAGGTTGGGCCTTTTGGGCCAACTTGGCTGGGTCGGCCCATTTATTTGGGTCAGACCCAGTCTGATTTAAAAAAAAATATAAAATTTATATTTTTAAAAAATTAAAAATTGTATAATTTACTTGAATTATTAATTATATTTTATTATTATGATAATTAAATCTACTATATTTTAAAAAAAATATATGTGTATATTTTAAAGTAATTTTACAAGTTGACAACAATATGAAAAGCATGGTAACCAAACACTCAAAAATATTTTTCATTAAACCTCAAACTCAACCACAGTTTTAACCAAACACTTCAATTTCAGTTTTAAACAGCAGCTAAAAACGTTTTTCATGAAACTATTTTTTCTCAACCTCAACTACAATAACAACAAATGTGTGCCAGACATGCCCTTAATCTCGTCTCTATTTGATCAGGGAACGCCCATTTAATTAAACGAAGCATGTGCATTGGAATCCAAGATTCGGCCGGAGCCACTCTTGAGTTACTGTTTTGCATTGTGTTCATAAAGAATTTTTTTAAAAATATAAAAAAAATGTTATTCTTATTTTTTATATTAAATTCTTATTTTTATATAATGATATTAAAAATAAAAAATATTATTTTAATCTTTTTTATAAATAAAAATCATTTAAAAAAACAACCTGTCAAAAAAGCTGTAATTACGAGATGGACAATAAGCAGCCTGCTGGCAAAATATCTTAATGCAGGTGAATTTTACATATACATCAAAATCACGAAACTCTAATTGGTTTTCCAAGGTAGAAATCACAGCTGTGCACCGCAGAGCTCAACTGTATAGAGTATTGAAACGCAGCAGTTTGTTTAGAGGCCAAGACCTACATTACAGAAAAAGGTTCGCTTCAGTAGAAGGGTTGTGGTTGCTTAACACAAGTGGTCTCTGATTAGGGTTCTTGTTGACGCAACAATTTCTTTTTGGAAGAAATTCTGTCTTCACATCCCGCGGGACCTCGAAGGACCTTGGAGAAGAAGCTGCAATTGGCATAATAATATGATATTTGACACATCTCATAAAAAAAACATATAACACGTGTTTGTTATAATGACATACCTCGTACACTAACTCGTCAGGAGAGAAATTGGGTTTACCCGGTCCATAATCTTAAAACTAAATACAATAATTAGCCCAACAACTTAATGGGCCAATGATGAGCACACAACCCGTATTGTGTAATACGGGCGCAATGCTCACAGGGCCCAGGCTGCTAACTTGTCCAATCCTCTCTGAGACTCGACAACTTGTGTTCCTTGTTATGGTTATCGTCCGCTAAACTCTTAAAACCCTAGACACCTTTAATTTGCTTTCAGACATTAATTTTCAGGTACCTTTATAATTTCTTTAACAACCCTTGAATTGTAACTTGGAACCTTCAGTCATGGGAAAGTCAAGGTGCGTAATTTCCTCTTTTTTTTTTCCTTCTTAATTAATGATTGTTCGTCTTTTGATTGTTTTTTATTTTATGGTTGCAGACAAGATGTTACGTCTAACGCGGGCCGTAAATTCGAGAAGAAGGTTCAGTTCTATAGCAGTGAGTTTTAATTCTTTTCTTTTTAAATTAATTTATTAAACAATGGCTGCTCTTCTTTTTTTCTAGCTCTATCCTCTATTATATTTCTTGTATTTGCTTTTCAATGCAGAGGTCAGAGATACAGTTTCTGTTTTGAATGCTCAAAAATCTATTACTAAGGTAACCATTTGTAGTTTGCACTTTAGTTGTCTCGGAATAGTATATATTTTTCCTTGTTATAACGGGATTATACGGGTTTAGATTGTGCTTCTGATGCTTGCTTAAATGGCCGAATTTGTAGAAATTATATTCAGAAGTCTTCTATATAACCATGGCATCTCTAGTCACAGTTTCAGATAGCTTACCAGTGGAATGTTTCAGTTTTCTGAGTTCTGAAGAACTATCTTCATGTGCGTTATTAGTTGCAATTTTGTCCTTTTGATGTTTTTAAATGATGGAGCCATCTCTAGATCTCTTATTTTCTTTGAGTACAACAACTCATGACAACCTGAGAGGTTTGATACTTTTGTGTCCTTGTTTTTAACGGGTTTTTATTCTCGAGCGCTGAAAGGAATGTATATATCTTTGGCATTGCAAATTAGTCAGTGAAAAAACCGATGTTTGTGCAAATGTCAGCTGGAGTTTTTATATAGGCTCTTGGTGTCCATGCCTCCCTTTGCAATGTTCTTCCTTCAATTTTTATTGTTGGGATCTTGTTAGTTTCTGCCTTATTATATTATGAACTAAACAAATAATTCATGTTCATTCAGAAGAAAAAGCTTCGGAGCCGACAAAAGAAATTGAAAGCATATGACCTCTCTACCCTCACAGAATTCCTCCCCGAGTTGAAGTCTCCTCAGCAATTGAAACCTGTTGCCGAGTTTAAATTGAATTCCAAGTCAAGGCAAAAACTAGTGTGCGTGCTTCATTTCCTTAGTTGTTATCTCATAGAGATGCTGTTTTCCTTTACGTTATCTTTATTGATTGAGTCTTTGGTGTGTGATACCTGGTTTCCTTCTGTCAGATTGAAGGAAGGGAAGCAATTGAGTGTGGTTCTTAACCATCCAGCTTTCCAGGCAGACCCCCTTGGATCCATTCATCAACACTTACTGAGCACACAACCTGTTGCGGAGGAGAAACCAAAGAAAAAGATGAACAAAAATGGAGGGAAGAAAGTAAAGGGGAAAAAGTCAAAATCATTAACTACACCACAGTCTATGGATTTCTGATTTTCTATTTTGATGAGTTCATCATGTCCATATAATTCCCTGAAAATTCCTTCACTCAAAATTTTTGGTTATCACTGCCCTTACATTTTTAACTGTGTTGAAACTTGCAATCAAGTGGTCAGTCCTATAGGATTTTCCCTTTCTGGATTTGTGTAATTGAACCTCCATTTCCGAACTCGTTTAACTTAACAATTTGTAACTTGTGGAAGCATTTCCTTTTGTTGTAGCCTTCTGCGTTATGCCCTGAATAATTACTTTCCAGCTGGAAGTGCAACGATGACACAAATGTATCCGAGCTTTCAGATAGTAATGAAAATTGAATGGTCAATCATATAATTCACATGTTTCTATTTCTATTTTTGGACCTATTACAATCACAATGGTCATATTTAGGACACCGAATACATTCTGTGGGAATACTGCTTCACGGTGTCTCTTTGCTGTGAAACTACACTAAAACAGAATGTGTACAATGTGCACGGTTAGGTTCTAATCTACTTGATAGATTCTCTTGCCATCGCTTCCATTTGTAAATGACGAGTCACAAAACAGGAGATTTCGAAATTACATCTCAAAATAGGGGGGAATGTTACGAGATACATGTCGAGCGCCCTCAGAACGTGCAATGATTCTGATCTAGCCGATTTGGCAAGGAAGATGATGCTACAACCTTAAATGTTCCTTTAGTTTTTTAGCAGAAATCGGGAATGATTTCTCATGTCATGTTGCCTTGATAGACAAATTGTTAGGCAGCCAGTCCAGACCTTCGTGTAGTCCACGTCCAGATGTAGCTGAAGAGCTTTGAATATACCTGCAGAGAGTACAAAGTACCACTTTTCAAGCTGCTGAGCAATTGTTGGCACACATGCTACGACAAAGGAGAAATGAGAAAAGGAGACAATCTCCAATCTAAGAGTAGGACACATTGACGTGCCAGCGACGCCGTTTAAGAGTAGGTAGTCCAAGCTTATCAGCAACCTCAGAAACAGGCATAGCATTCGGAACATCCTGCTTGTTGGCAAAGACGAGCAGAATCGCATCCTTCAGCTCGGTCTGCAAAATGAATAGAAAATGTGCACACCCGTTTAGATTGACCGAGACTACACAGCATATGAAGAATCTCATAGAAAAGGAGTTGCATATATAGGAAAGGAAAGTCATCTGGATTTCTACGAATCAGCAGGATCTTTAGGCCATTCGTTCTCCTATTTTCTCAACTATTCTTTTCTGACACCCAAGAAAAGGTAGAGCTTTAATTTTTGATAGATGGAGATCACCAACATCAGATAAAATGCGATGCAGCTCATTGCGAGCTTCTGAAATTCTCCCCCCGTCATTGCTGTCCACAACAAAGATGAGTCCGTGGGAAGTATGAGGAATAAATGAAACATAAGCTGAAGAACAGGATGTTTTGTAAAGATGATTAAATTATTAAACGAAGGAGATACAGATCTCTAACATGTGCTGTCTATCTAGTATATACCATGCTTCCAGCTGCATTACGAGCAGATTATCAACAGTTGGATTTTCTGGCTGGGAGCACAAGTCTTATACTCAGCCTAGGCATATGCAGCATTTGAATGGATAGACAACTGTGAGAGATAGCCAAGAAATGTATTGAATTAAACACCCATTGGAGGATAGATACAAGCCAGCTTCATAATGGAGGTGGGAGAGTTTATGGGTGTAAATACCAATTGTAGGTACTGTAAGAACAATTTCTCCCAGCTTTAGTTTGTACAGGATGGTTGTTTTCCCAGATGCATCAAGCCCAACCATGAGAATCCTAATTTCAGTGTTCGGAAAGAATCTTCTTGCAAGTCGGGATATGGTTGCGCCCATACTACGGTTGGTTACAACCTAAGAAACACAGATGTATCAAGGTAGAAAAAAGGAGTGGTGCTTAAATGTTGCATCGAGGAAGAATCTTTCAATGATAACAGAAGATGTATGGAACAAGATTTGATCAAATATGAAAAGAACTTGTGGAAGAGTGAAGAATATAGCAGGAAAGATATTTTATACTTTATGTGAATAGCTGGCAAGAGATTTTGAATGAAAAAGGCAGAACGAATAAAAATATGAGGAAGTAAAGAATGGAGCTTGCTGTACTATCTGTAGTTGCTACCATGAAATTTCATAGGAAAAAACCAAATGAGAAAAGTGGAGTTGGTTCAGATTCCATTTCCTTGTCTTCTGAAAGCCGAACAGAATATAAATATGAGCTTTTATAAAGACTTGTATTCACTTCTGTTTCTGCATCAGACAAAGGGGGTGATTGAGAGTGTTTATAAAAAATGTTTATGAATTTTTTTTTATTTTAAATTAAAAAATTTGATATTTTTAGATCATTTTAATGAGTTAAACGTATAAATAGCCTTAAGATAAGCATCGGAAACAACGCTTCTTCAAGTAAAAAACGATCGTTGTCAGATAATTGTCCTTGTAACTGGGTCAGTCCAAGATATCCCTTGTATGGAAGCTGATCTGATAAAACGTAATACCCCGAAGGAAAATGCTGTGAGCAAACTAAGATTGACTTGACTTTTACATTTTCAAATATTGTAACATTGGAACCAATGAACAAAAGGTGCAACTTCAATATCTTCAGAATCACAAGCTGTGCATACACAAAACAAAACCTAAGTATAATCAATTCTCAGAGGCCGACTGGAAGATAAACAAAGCTGTCAAAACACCCATCAATCCTGTTACTGCCAAGGCTACTGTAGGCAAGGGGGCTGTGAGTCCAAAATTCTGCAAAAGCAAAATGGACATGGATGTGATAAGCAATTGTTCACGATTACCAATTATTCCATCAATAGTTAATTCACACTTGAATAAATTGGCTCCAAAATTGATAACTCCGATCAGCCATAAGTAGCATCAAGCACTTTCTTGGCTCAATTGCCAAGACCTCTAAAGATAAACCAAGCTCCGTTACATGAGAATCAATTCATAATTACTAGTTGCAGTGTGGAATGTGGTCATCATTGCTGAAGAGTGCCAGTGTTTTAACTTTACTTTCATGATCACAAAAAAAGAAGTTATTTCCTTGGTTTTGAGCAATAGCAGTATTGGATACCAATACCATTAGTGACACTAAAGACATTTTATTTCAAAGTTTGATAGTCTAGTCAACAAAGTAGAATCATTATCATATAGTATGGGCAATCACAATTTAGTACAGGCTGCATGTCAGAAGTTTTGAAGTCTTACAAATCACATTGTATTAATACAGTGTTGTATAATGGATCATTGACAGGAGGACTGGCTATTTAAAAATGATAGTATCCCTTTGTTTTTCGAACATTGAAACTCGTAATCAATACATTTCATACCTCCAAAAGTCCTTTTCCTGTAGCTATTTCAACACCAATGACCCCAGCAAACCCCACCATTGCAAGCCGTCCAATCCATACATCCACACCGCTGCCCTCCCGGGTACTTTCCTCACATCTTACAGAAACAAATGTTGCTCTCCCTGCAGCCTTTTTCTGACGAGAAGTTCTTGATATCACTAAAATAGAAACCGAGTATTAGCTCCCTATACTTTTAATGTTTACATTAAGGAGTTCGATTAAAAGTTAAAAACTACTCCTGTGGAACTTTTTGGTAAAAAAGACGCGGCAAGAAAACTGGCAAAAACAGGCCACATTACGATTTAAATCCAGACGGCACTAACTTCGCTTTCATCCTTAATAACACAGCAAAACCCTCGAAGGTGGGGTTCAAATTCATTGACTCGGTCACGAACAAAAGAAAATGATAACTCTACCTGTCTGTTAATTCCCACGAACCTGGGGATTTGCAAACCAATAACACCAAAGTGTGCTTCCATAAGTACTCTTTAAATTTCATTTTCTTTTTCAATCTCTTTCCCAATTAAATTTAAAACCCATTTTGTACTCACTGCGATGGACATCAATCCAAAAAAAAAAATTGCTGCCTTTTATACTAAATGATGAAGATAGAAGACTCTAACTTTGAACACGCAGCTAGCTAAAACAGGGTACAAATTAAGGAACAAATGCAAAGCAAGTAATAGAAGACGAGAAGAGGCATGAAACAAATGAAAATTCTTACAGAGTGGAGACCCAGTAGCGAAAGCAGTCCCGTTTCGCGCAAAACTAGAAGTGGGTAATCGAGAAATGGGAAGGCAGGTTCTTGATGACCTAACAGCACTAACATCTGCAACATCAACATTTCACAAAGCACATTAAATTCCATACAGCATAAAAACTTTGAGACTGGCATAGATAAATACCGTGAATGGAGAGGGAGAGGGAGGCAGAGACTTGAGCCACTGCTGCCATAATTTGGTGATTTTGAGAAGGAAAATTTGTGTAGCGCCACGCCACCTTACTGTAATAATCTGTTATCCTACTCTTTGATTTTTAGTGGCGGATGAAGATGACCAAACATTTTTGTGAGACGTGTAGCGTGGATTGACAAAGTTTGTCGTTGTAGAAAACTAGAAATTAACGGTCTGTCAGTCTTGGTATGGTTATAGGGTTAAATATTATTTTTGTAAATAATCTTTATTTGAAAGTATTTTAAAATATATTATATTAAAATTATATAAAAATTAATGATTTAAAGCTTTTTTTTAAAAAAAATATTTAGTTAAATCATAAAATTCTATTCTTACAAAAAAAAAAACACTAGAAAATTGGATAATTCAGCGAAAGAGATTTAGGCGTAAAACTTGCAAAAATACATCACAATGACAATATGAATCGAAAATCAATGCATATTGAATGGAATTGATGTGAGTTTTTTTTAAAATAATCATATTTTACGTTCGCAAATCCAAACAAGCCCTTCCCCGTGGACAATAAAAATCACTTGCAACGAGAGAGAGAAAAACGACAAGTCGTTGTGTTAGCATGTCTCAGTGGATTCTCCATTCCCGTGATGGGATACTGTCAACAAGCCATTTCGTTTCCGTATTATCTATCTATCTATATATATATATATAAAAAAAAAAGCTCAAAATCTCCCCCCTCGTTGTAACGGACAATCATTAGCTTTACATTGAACCAAGCACAACCTCTTCCCTTCTCCAGTCGTCAAAATCTTGTCCCAAGTCGTTAGCTTTAATGGCATCCTTCTCGATTGGGACACACAACTTACACATAACAAACCGATTCAAGAAACAGTCATTCCGTTCTCTATCTTCCACCCCTCTATCTTCGCTACTTTATAAGTCTTGTTTTGGTTCATCTTTGTGTAAATTAAGAGGTTCAAGAACTCTTGGTAATGGACTACGTGCTAGAACTGAATACAAGGCTAAAGGGTCGTCGTCATCACCTCCACCTTCTTCTCCTTCAAATGAGCAACAAGGTCAACAGCTCAACATTGATAAACAGCTTCAGGTTGTTTTTTATGTTTCATTTTCGTTAAAGTCTCAGTTCTTACGAGGGCCCCTTTACTTGTTTTGCTGGTTGGTGGATTGGAATTTTAGGTTTTGGCATATTATGTATGTGAATTTGGTTGTGTGAATGGAGTGCTCTCAGATTACTGGAAAACGTAATTTATAATTTATTTCCACTCATGTTCTGCGTTTCTAATGAACGTGTCTGCTTAATCTAGTAGTATGGGACTGCCATTATTACTGGGAAGTGCTATCTTCATATGTTAATTTTGTCGGGGACAATGAATGGTTTCGTTTTTTGCTTATATCTTTAAAGGTAGATTCTGTCTGCAGATTTCTCTTTCTTTGTGGCTAGGCAGGCAAGTAGAAAGTTTATGAAAATGTTCGACGGGCTCTGCTTGTACTTGAATTACTGATTGTAGTCTTATTTGTTGCTTTGGGTCCTTTGTTTTTTTTTGTAACACAAGAATCAATATTATTAATGTTGTTGAAAACGCAGCTATAACTTATCGGTATCTTTTCATATTCTATGCTATTGGTCAGGCATGTTATTGATCCTTTAGCTTGTAACCAGGAGCTGGAACAAACATCTGGATCATGTGATCCTTTGTGCTCACTTGATGAAACCAGCTCACAAGATTTCGAAGCCAACTACCAGCCAAAAACTGATTTGGTGAAAGCTCTTGCAATTTTTGCTGCAGCTGGAACAGGGGCGGTGGCAATCAACCATTCTTGGGTGGCAGCCAATCAGGTTTATCTTTATCATGTGTACAGGTTCATTAATTAAATAAAAACTTATCAACATTTGCATCCGGACATATTATGAAAGGTTATATGGTAAGCTAGTAGTTTACTTGATGATCTTGCTGAGACAGGATCTTGCCATGGCATTGCTTTTTGGAATAGGATATGCGGGCATTATCTTTGAAGAGTCTCTAGCCTTCAATAAAAGTGGAGTGGGATTACTGATGGCTGTGAGTTTATGGGTAATAAGAAGCATCGGGGTAAGATTCATACTCTTTGCTTATTTACCCAAACTGATTTAGCTTCTATATTAGTTCTTTTTTTAATTAGATTCTATTTTTAAGTTCCTTTTTTCTCTGGAATGCGTGCCTTCTCCATTAAGTACTTGTAATTATAATCTTGTGCAGGCTCCTTCACCTGATATAGCTGTTTCAGAGCTGACTCATGCTTCTGCAGAAGTCAGTGAAATAGTATTTTTCGTGCTTGGTGCAATGACCATTGTAGAGATAGTTGATGCACATCAAGGATTTAAGCTGGTTACAGACAATATAACCACTCGAAAGCCAAGGACTCTCCTTTGGGTGGTTAGTGCTTTATTTCTTCTGTCATGGGCATACTGACAAGTCCTTTGTTTCATATGTTTGATAGATTAGTTATTATTCGATGAGGAGGTCGCATGGTTGCGTCATAACTTTTTCTTGCGGTTCAATATCTTGCAGTTATACACCAATTCAAAAAATCATTTTTTTTCCATTTAAGGCAGCATCAACTCCTCTGTTACATGGTTACTCAAAGGACCAATAGTTATGGTCTAAAATGATTAGTTTTTAGTTCTAACTATTTTTCATTTTGGAATTTCTCTATTATCCTCATAATTATTGTGTCATGATTCCTTATGAATTGTTTGTGACCAGTGATTCTTGGATCTTGCAGGTTGGTTTTGTGACATTTTTCCTTAGTTCAGTCCTTGACAACCTGACATCTACTATTGTCATGGTTTCTTTATTGAGGAAACTAGTACCTCCATCAGAATACCGCAAGTACGTGCTGAAATTTTCATGAACTTACCTTCTTCCTTTTGAGAATATTGTAGAATGTAGCTTGATATTAGTCTCTCATCCAGACTTAAATTCCTAGTTTTATAGGAATGCCGCAAGTATGTGCTGGAAACTAGCATGCTTTGATGAAAATGGTTATTAGGTTTTTACTTGGGAAAGTTCTGGATGTTTCCATGTTTAACACCACCTTAACAAAATTAGGATGTGTTTAGTTGTTTAGTTCTTTGATGAAAATGGTTATTAGGTTTTTCCATGTTTAAGATGATTAGGATTCATGTATGAAAAAATTATCAAAAGTTTTAGAAATCTGGATAAGTTTGAACCATTACATTAGATTTAGAATTGGGATAAAGAAGAGACAAACAACCTAGCCTAAATCCCAAACTAGTCTAGGTTGGCTATGTGGATCCTTTTTCCCTTCACTAGATGATATTCCAATCAGAAAAGGAAGAGAGTGAAGAAAAAATGTGGATGATCTTAGAATGGTGTCAAACCTTGATTTATTGGAACCTGAATATAGAGTTTCAGTATCTCCAGCAAGAAGAGAGCCCCCTGATGCATCTGCATAATGGCATTGCTTGATAGATTATTGAGATGATATAGTTTAACGAGAACAGCTGGGATCTTAATGTACTAGTAATGTTCCCTTTTCTTTTCTTTCCATAGAGGGGAAAATGTTGTGTTTGAATTCTTACTTCGTCATACCTCCTTTGATTTTTGGGAACTACTACATTTTTTTAACCTGGAAAACCTCTTTAGCTTAGTAGAGCTCCATTTACATATATGGGTTGCTTACAGGCTTCTTGGAGCTGTTGTTGTGATTGCAGCAAATGCTGGTGGTGCATGGACTCCAATTGGTGATGTTACAACCACCATGCTATGGATACATGGGCAGATATCCACATTGCCAACCATGAAGGTCTTTTCATTTTCTGCTGTCCATCTCCATGATTTGTTTTAATGTATTCCCTTGTATACAGTTGGATTCGGTAGAAAATAAGCTAAAATGCACCATTGGCAGGGAAGTATATCATGCATCAAGTGCACATTGGATTTACCCTAAAATAGGCTGGTTAACTTGGGGGTTCAAATCAAAATGACTGGATAAGGTTTATTCCTTTTTGGTGGCCAGTAATTTTGATACCTCAACAAGGTCTTGTGATGAGAGAAAAAAAATCATATGATCTTATCTTACACTTTTTTTTCTTCTTGAACCAACCTCACATTACATTTTTACAACCATGTAGATGGAGAAGCGCTTGGAATCTGTGTTACAGTTGATGGATTGACATGCATTTTAGTTTAAAGCTTGGAAATGGCATGCCTCAGTTCTTTGAAAAAAATTAACTAGAAAAGATCAATTAAAAAGCACTTCACCTTTGCATGCAGGGCCTGCTTGTACCCTCTGCTGTTTCTCTAGCTGTCCCGCTTTCTCTATTGTCCCTGACCAGGTACTATTCTTCTTGACACATTAAAGAAAAATAAGAATTAGAGCACTGTAAGATTTAATTTAACTTCACATATTATGAATGACTGAAATGTGTTTCTAATTCAGTGAAGTTAACGGAAAGGGACATGACTTGCCGAATGTTTTGGCATCTGAGCAGATGGCTCCTCGAGGACAGCTTGTTTTCTCTGTGGGTATTGGAGCTTTAATTTTTGTACCTGTGTTTAAGTCCCTGACGGGATTGCCTCCTTACATGGGTATGCTACTTGGGCTTGGAGTTCTTTGGATTCTCACAGACGCTATTCATTATGGCGAATCGGAAAGGCAAAGGCTAAAAGTACCACAAGCCTTATCGCGGATTGACACTCAAGGAGCCCTTTTCTTCCTTGGAATCCTTTTATCTGTGAGCAGGTATACATGCAAACAGTGCATGGATTTTCTGGTTCCATGCCTGTACTTCGTGCTTACAATTTGTCCTGCATTAATTTTTCTTTGAATTTTTTGTTGTCAAGGTTTGGGTTTTTGACTGATGTTTGTAAGTTTGATTAGCGACATGTATTCTTCTTCATTTTGCAAATACAGTATTCCACCTTTCTATATATTTTCTCATGAAAAATCTATGGTGGCACTGGGAGGTAGAAGGTTATGGTTTTCTTGATTATAATAATTTTGAATAAATTTTTTTTTCCCAGTCTGGAGGCAGCAGGGCTTCTTCGTGAACTGGCAAATTACCTCGATGCACATATTCCAAATATTGAACTGATTGCAAGTGCAATAGGAGTTGGATCAGCAATTATAGACAATGTTCCGCTGGTTGCAGCAACAATGGGAATGTACGATCTCTCCACTTTTCCGCAAGATCATGAGTTTTGGCAGTTAGTTGCATTTTGTGCTGGAACTGGTGGTTCCATGCTAGTTATCGGTTCTGCCGCTGGAGTTGCTTTAATGGGGATGGAAAAGGTTGACTTCTTTTGGTACCTGCGGAAGGTATGTTCCGGATGAATGGCATTCCTAGTCAACATATTTATCTTCTTTTTAGTAAAAGAACTTGCTGTCTTCTTTCAGGTGAGTGGTTTTGCTTTCGCTGGTTATGCTGCTGGTATTGCTGCCTATTTAGCAGTTCATAACTTAAGCATCTCCCTACCAACAACTCTAGCTGAGCTTCCTTTCCTCTCAGGTTCATAACTCTAGTACTCGGTCCCTGATGGTTCACTGGCTTTAAAGGGATGTGGCCATCCGCATCTGATTAAACTTATATAAAAAAAACCCGAATGACAAATGGGTTCCCTGATGTTAAACAGTTCTGAGAAGTAAAGATACCTGAACGAACGAATATGAATTAGATACGATAAATTGTGTTTTCATTAGATTCATGTCGTCGATGGCTTGCCTTCGACCTGGTAGAAGCCGAAAACATCTTTAGTTCTTTAGAACAATTTCGATTAGAGCATGTGATGTCATTTTATTTTTTCAAAAAAAAAAAAACAAACAATATTATTTTAAATAAAATCAAACTAAATTTTTAGAGGTAAATATATAACCGGTAAAACCTTCAACCCGTGGATGGCAGGTTAAACAAGTTGGCTTAAATAATCAAAACAATGCTATTTAAATAAAAAAAAAAAATGAAACCACCATACTAATGACTAATAATTAGACAGATCCCAAATATCCTGATCATCAAAGATGGTACCATGCAAGTACAAATTATGGGCCAGCCATTGTCGGGGCAAACAGCATATCTAACACGAGTAACAAGCAACAGCTGTTCATTTGTCATGTTTATTCATCAATAAGCGAAACATAAAACGCACAAGAATAAAACATTTAAGAAACTATTTCATTCATGAATACATTCAAGATGAAAAGAAAACTGAATTAAGGAGCACAATTGCAAGTTGAATTAAGAGGCACGCTTGCGTAACCATGATTATTCTTTTTCCCTCCCCTAAGCTGCCTACTAGACAACACTCATCAAAATCGGGCACTGGAACGAAGTTTTGCTACCCATTCGAATAGAATTACTTAAAAAACAAATATAACAAAATGACTTGGCCACCCTATAACTTGAGGAAAACGAACTCTTCAATGGCCGGGATATCACCTATCATTTTCAAAGTTTCTTTGCTGGGTTGCTCATCAACTCCGATTGCCATGACAGCTTGCTTACGTGGAGCGATCCTTCCTACGCTCATGAAGCTGACATTGACATTCTGCTCTCCTAATACGCTTCCCACCTTGCCAATCATACCAGGCTGGTCAACTTGTCGGCAGAGTATAATGCTACCTTCCAAGCTCACATCCACCTCGAAAGATCCAACCTTGGTCAAATGAGGAATTCCATCCTTCACTCGTCCCTCAACCTTAATCTCCCCGGTCTCCGAAATAGCACTGGCGAATTTTGATTCCACATTGGCAATTTGAACCTGGATAGAGTCAAGTGGACTCTCAGGTGATCCGTCTAGATGAATGCGTTCTTCACTTAATCTTAGCCCCCTCTGTTTAGCACTGAAATCAGCATTAACCAAGTTCACAAAAACACTAGATATGGGCTCAATTAGACCCTTGGTAATCATGGCACGGAGCACCCTGGTGTCAAGGTCATCAGGAGCCCTAGAAGAAGCATAAGTCACTTTTACATCCTTCACACCACTCCCACCTGACACTAGCTGGACAGCCAGTCTCCCAAGTTTCTCAGCAAGCACGACATATGGTTTCAGCTCAGTCAGAACCTACAGGGGAGTAAAAGCAATGGGAAGGGAAAAGATTATGTTCCTTAATTTCTTACGACCCTAAAAGCTGTGTGAATTAAGCAGTGAATTGAATTGAAGATGACCAAAGTTTGTAATGATACCTCAGCAGGCACCATTGGTGCATTGACTGCAGTGGAAGCAAGCTCCCCTTTCAAGGCTCCGACAACAGCTTCTGCTATTTCAATAGCCACCCCTTCCTGCACATTAAACAGGAGTTTTGTTTTATACGATGGTAAAGGAAAAAAGCAACAGGACTGTTAGCATATGATCAGTAACCACACCTGAGCTTCAACAGTACTAGCACCAAGATGTGGGGTCACAGTGACCCTCTCATGCTGCACCAACTTGCTGTCCTGTGGTGGGGGCTCTACAGTGAAAACATCAAGCGCTGCCTGAGCAACGATTCCAGCATCCAAAGCCCTTACCAGGGCATCTTCATCTATCACTCCTCCACGAGCAACATTGACAATTCTTACTCCTTTCTTCATCTTTGCAAAAGTCTCGTCATTGAGGATCTTTGCGGTAGCAGGAGTAAGTGGCATGTGCAAGGAGATGAAATCTGCAGTTGCCATGGCTTCATCAAAGCTCACAAGCTCCACACCAATTGCACGAGCACGGTCTGCTGGGGCATATGGATCGTGAGCAATTACATGCATGCCAAGCCCCTTAGCACGCCTAGCAACTTCTGATCCAACCTTTCCAAATCCCATGACAGCAAGTGTTTTCCCAACAAGCGACACGCCCACATATTTGTTCCTCTGCCACTTTCCTGCATTAATCAAGAAACAATTGAAATAAGTGCTTCTAGACGGTATATCAAATCCAATTGTAAGCACTCAAGGCAAAACTCGTTAATTGTAATCTTATGGTGTTCATTTAATATATCCACTAACCATAAACTTGTCATAGCCATTGCGAAAAGATTTGCGCAGTCAATAGGACATAGTTTAATCATAACTTTCCTTGACCAATATTTAAAGTTATTTACAAAGAAAAAAACCAGCTATCTGACTTATGTCCACGTTTTTGTTTGATTCTTCCTTTGAAATTTGTATGTTGACAAAAAATAATCACATGCTTCTCCTAGAACCCGTCCTCAACCCGCCCCACCACTATTTTCCCTGGATATATTAAATAAACATCCCCAGTTACGTATATGTACATCAGCTTATTTGGCCTTTAAAGAGACTAAAGTATCCATAATAAATCTCTTAAGCATCTAAAAAACCACATGCGAACAGATCTCACCAAGAAAAAGAAAAGGAAAGGAAAAAATAAAGGACAGAAAACCTAGATCCGCCCTTAACCTAGAGTACCTGAAAAAAGCATCAATTCAGAAAGATCATACTTTTACGAACCAAACTATCCAAAATCCCAACTATTCAATCAAGAGCCGTATCTCTTTTAATCCATAGCCACTCAACAAACTCAGACAAGCACAAAAAACGAAGAAAATGCAAGAAATTGATTACCAGCTTTAAGAGAGGCATCAGCCTGAGCAACATTTCTAGCCATAGCAGCCAACAAAGCAATTCCATGTTCAGCAGCAGCAATAGTATTGGCAGTAGGAGCATTGACAACCAAGCATCCATGTTCAGTTGCGGCAGAAAGATCAACATTATCAATACCAACACCAGCTCTACCAACAACCTTTAATCTGCCACCAGAAGATTCAAAAACCTCCCGACTCACTTTAGTACCGCTACGTACAATAAGTGCATCACAAAGTGAGATCTTGGTACAGAGTTCATCTGGGCTTAGATTGTAAGAGCAGTCAACGTTTGCAAAATCTTTCAAAAGGTTTATGCCCGCTTCTCCTAGTTTTTCTGCAACTAACACTGTTGGTTTTGAGTTTAGGCTTGCGGAGAGGACTATGAAACGTTGTCTGCGTGACGAGGTATAAAAGGGGGGGAAGGTGGGGAGTTTGTTGGTGGAAGTTAGAGAGAGGGAGGAGAGATTTTTCTTGGTGGTGAGGAGGTTGGAAGAAGCGGTGGATGTGGTGGCTGCCATTTTGGTCGAGATTTTGCACAAGGAAAAGAGGATCTAAGGTGGGATTTTATATGTGTAGGATTTGGTGAGGGTTTTGGGGGGGGTGAACTGCAAAAGCAGTGCACGCGCGTGAGTGCTAGTGATTGGGGCGGGAGAGAGTGTGAGTGCGCTGCGATTGTTGAGAGTGGCGGTTGGGAATTTATGGAGTGCTGATGAAAAATTATTTTTTTAATTAGCACTGTTTAAAAGAAATAGCAAAACTTAAAATATAAAAACAAAAACCTGTTGGGGAATCATGCTAGAAGTTAATTTTTAAAATGATTTTTATTTATAAATATATTAAAATAATATTTTTTTTATTTTTAAAAATTATTTTTCATATCAATAATTTATAAACATCAAAATAAAAAATAAAAATTTTATTTTTAAAAAATATTTTTGAAACAAAATAATTACAAAGTTGGAAGATGCGATGTTTATCCAGATTGTACTATTTAAAAAAAAAAAAAAACTGAGCTCATTGCTGACGATAATTAATATATGTGCTGTTTGGGAAACATGCCCCTCGTTCCCTTGTCTGTCAATTTTGTTTTTGCTTCTATTTTTGTAGTGATAATATAATTGCCATTCTTTGACTCCTTATTCCTGTAATCATTTTCAATTAGACTTTAAAGCTCATTGCTGACGATAATCGATGCGAGAACATCGTGTGCTAGAAAGTAGAAACTGATTCTGGAGCGATTAGTTGTCTGGTCTCATGTTGCTACTGATTTTGTATTGTTTTTCTTTCTACTCAGTCCACGTGGTGTTCTTGTTATTGCAAAATAGACTGGAGTAACTTTTTAATCAATTTTAAAGACAGGCTGTCGGATTTCATGCTCCTCGCTGTGGCTACACGTCGTTTTAATAATAATTACAGTGATATCTCGTCTCTTGTCATTGATTAATATTGAAGTGAGCTGTGTTAGTATTGATGTCGGTGATATTTATTTATTTATTTCATGTGATATAAGAATTTTTAGAGGAAAATGTTTTTTATTATAAATTATATTTAATTTAAAACTATATTGATATCGAAAATACTTTTAAAAAAATATTATTTTAATATATATCTAAATAAAAAATAATTTTAATCATATTTCTAAACATACAAGGAATCGGCGGGTTATTTTGATGACGACGGACTAGAAATAAGGAAGCTAGTGTTAACCAGGCCGTTAATTAAGTAATTAATTATCTCTCTTCAGCGATTAATTTCATGAAAAGGATACAGAAACATCCCCCACCGTCGTGTCGGCTAGTTTTTGCAGGCTAGATGTACCCTGCTAGAAGGAGGCGGCTGGATGTATGTAAACCACTTAATAATTCAAAATTAACACTAAAAATATTTTAATATTAGCATATTAAAAAATATATTTTTTTCCTAAATATTCTTAAATCACATGAAAAATACCATGGTCGAGGAAAAAAATAACAATGGAATTGTTCATGTATTAATTTGGAGTGGATCCAGTTGAATAGACAAAACCCTGTTACAAAAGGTCGACATGCTCAGTAACAGTGAATATAAACTCGCTAGCAGTCACTTGGTATTATTTCTATCGTTTTCCTATAGTTTGTTACTGGTTAAGGGTTGAGGTAATTAATAGATTTTATTAGTTTAAAAATAATATATAATATTTGATATAATAAAATATATTAGTATATTCTATTATAATAATAGCAACGTTGAAGGTTTAATATTTAAAATTATTATTATTATTATTGTTAAAACAATAAAAATTATTAAATTATTCTGATGAGAAAAAAACTTAAAAATATTAATAAAAGAAGAAGCAGGAAAGTTATTATTATTATTATTATTATTATTATTGCGTGAATAATGGAAAAATAAATTCAATAAAAGAATAAAAAAACCCATAAACTTTAACAAAAGAGAAAAAAATGGAAATGAAAAACAATATTAATTAAAAAAATCATTTAACGTGAAAATAAAAAAAAACTAATTAAAAAAACCAAAAGAAAAAACAAATAAATTAATTAAAAATATTAATTTTCAAAAGATCATAAATACAAACTAAAATTTAAGAATATTTAAAAAAATATATTATTTCAAAAAATAAAATAATAAAAACTAAAAACTAAAATTAAAGGCAAATATATATATAAATATGGACAAAAATAGAAACTATTTAAGAACTATAAAAAATTAAAATTAAAAATTAAAAATACAAGGGCCTGAAATAAAACCAAATAAATTATCAATTTCACTCAAATGAAAAAAAATCAGGTAAAATATAACATTTATACATGCAATATTTGATATAATAAAATATATTAACA
This sequence comes from Salix dunnii, assembly GCA_015731905.1. Taxonomy (NCBI): domain Eukaryota; kingdom Viridiplantae; phylum Streptophyta; class Magnoliopsida; order Malpighiales; family Salicaceae; genus Salix; species Salix dunnii. Next base: position 6,859,294 of record CM027667.1, on the reverse strand, counting down.
CGCCTTATTACAACAACAAGAATATCAAGGTCTTGATATCTAAAAATATTATTATTATTCTTGTTAAAATAATAAAAATTATTAAATTACTCAGAAAAAAAAAGATCAAAAACATTAATAAAAGAGAAAATAAGGAAAAAATAACCTAAAATTATTATTATTATTATTATTATTATTGCATAAATAATGGGGAAAATTCAATAAAAAAAGAAAATGCCAATGACTTTAACAAGAAAGCAAAATAAAATCAAAAAAATAAAATTAGAAGCAAAAATAATAATTTGATGTGAAAATAAATAAATAAAAACTAGAAAAAAAATGAAAAAGTAAAAAAAAAATCAAGAAAAAAAGAAAAAAATAATTCAGATAAAAAAAAGGAAAGAAAAATATATCAGGCACGGTTGAACCCGTGACATCCGCCTATGTGACAAACATTTTAACCACAGAGCAACAGGTAATTCTTGGGTATTTAACTGTGCAAACATAAAAAAATATTATTAAAAGGCGAATCACAACGAACCAAGTAAGAAATTGAGTAATATTATTATAATCCATATTGATTATCTTCCCATGCTACAGTAATTAACTTTGATTTCTTTTTATATATTAAATAATAAATATTAAAATATACCATAAAAAACAAAAAAAATAATATTATTTTTAAACATAATTAAATACCAAACTTATCATGATGTGCACTTTAAAGCATAGTTATCAGTTTTATTTTGTTTTAACTCAAATATTTTATATTAACTAAAAAATAAAATAAAATGATATTATTTATATCCTAGTTTAAATTTAAGCTTGTTTTTTTTATTTTTCAGCCAAATACTATTATTTCATGCGTACCATTTCGGTCATGGACAAAAAAGCCCATCCCCGCCCCCTCACCCCTGTTGTGTATTTAGGTAGAATTATCAAAAATTGATTATTTTTACTAAATTATATATATTTAAGAGATATATTGAAAATACGAGAATAAAAAATCAAAACAATAAAAATTAAAAAAATATATTATAAAAAATAAAATTACAGTGTCAACTTTGATTTTATAAAAAATAAAAATTATATTTATATCAAAGAATTAAATTGAAACACCCCTTGCACCTCCATAAAAAAGCAATTTTAAAACAAAAAAAATTAAATTATTTTTTGTGCGGACTAAATACTAAATGATTTTTAGAGATGTTTATAATTTTACTATTATGTTTGTTTAACTTTATGTTTATATTATGTAATTTAAAATTAATTTATTTTTATTTTAAATTATATTTATTCAATTAATATTTTAATTATATACATATAATTAATTAATTATATATAATCAGTACAATCCCAAAACAATACATGCAAACACTTCCGCACCAAAACTTTTCATTCAAATTAAAAAAAATAAAACAGCAAAGCAAAACTGACAAATTTGCTTTAAAGATCAGAATCTACAGTTTGGTGATTCCCAGTAATTTCTCTCAGTCTCGTGATGTAGTTGCTTTGTTAGAACTTGGAAGTATTGTTTGGAAATGTAACTGATATTATTTGTTTTATTTAAAAATATATTAAAATAATATTTTTTTAAAAATGATTTTTTATATCAGTATAATAAAATGATTTTAAAATATGAAAATTATTTAATTTTAAATAGAAATTAAAAAAAAATCAAAATTTTCCACAAATATTTTACACCTATCGTATCATCAACTCCCCTCCGGTGTCTGCCACTGTTAACAGAGAAAAAAGGGTCCTTGAAATGTACAAACGCTCCACGCTCTTCACAGCTGCGTGGAGTTTAAGGAAGTGGAATGGTTTCAAGATCCAGAGAACGAAGGTCTGTATCGTCGTTTAGGTCTGTATCCTCGTTTAGAGGATAGTGGGAGGTGGACCCAAACCGTCGTCGGATTTGGGTTGGTGAAGCTCTATTATTTACTATCACCCGAGCCCTGGAGGTCCAAAAGTAGTGCTACCCGATTAGATGAACGGTTTGGATCATTAACAATACCGTGGTTTGAATTTTTCTGGATGGCATAGTTTTCAGACCAGGTTCAATGCATGTCTGGGAGGATATTTGGATCATTAACAATACTGTGGTTTGTTTGCAGCTTAATTTATCTTTTTTCCTCGGTGGCATAGTTTCCAGACCAGGTTCAATGTATGGTTGACAAGACACTTGGATGATTACATCAGTTCAGGACAATAATATTTTTATTGTTATAGAAAAATTATTCTAAATTTTACTGGGTCAAACAAGTGATGTACCAATCTATTATATTTATATTCTTTTCGATTTAAGTTGAAATTTACTGAAATTAAATTTAGATAATTGATTTTTTAAAATAACCAGATGAATCGAGCCAAGTTTGATAACTGGAGCAAATCTCAACACATAAAGCTAGACAAATTCATTTATTCACTGTTTTCGGAACATGAATGGCAATTCCGATTGATAAAATGGATATTTGTTTCAGCCTAGGAGGAAAAAATCCATACTCTCAATACAATGAGAAATTTAAAAACATTTTTAATAAAAATGACTTGGAATATTTTTTTCATATTAGTAATATAATTCAAACTATACTTTGTAACCTAACAGTTAAATTTTTGATTTCTTATTAAATAAAAACTTTAGCTCATTTTTTTTATAACCATGAACTCAACTTAGTTTTAATATATTTTTTTAAATATTCAATTTTAAAAGAAAAAAAAATAAGAGGTGACTTGAACCCACACGAGCACGAGCATGAGCATGCCTGGATTTTGTTTATATTTTTTTAAAAGGTGACCTGTTTTTTGATTAAAAAAAAAGGGAGTGATAATGGACAGCATAGTGCATACAAGCACAGATTTTAAGCACCAAGCTATTTTAATCTAAAAACACCTCATCGTCATCCTCATAATATCCAAAATCAATTCAATCAACTCCAAATACCAAAAAAAAACAATTCCAAAATATGAAATCAAAGAAAAAACCTCTTGCTTTTTAGGTGATAGTAAATTAATGTACTCCATAGAAAAAGAAAAAAGAAAAAGCGAAGTGAAGAGGCCAAAAGCAGAGAGAAACGGAGTCCGAGAATCTAGGTAGATCTTGGATGGTACGGTCGTGGTGATGTTCCTGTGTCGGGGTGCCGTTGTAGAATAACTAACCAGACAGGAGTCAGGAGGTCACGTGACCTAGAAACCAAAGGAGCCAGGATCTCGCGGGAAGGAGAGGAACCAAGAGAACGGAGCAAGTCCACGGTAAAGGCAGTCATGCCCTATAGAATACAGACAGTATTTCGCCCACATGTTTTAGAGTGTTTTTTTAGTAATAATTAACCAGACAAAAGTCAGGAGTCGTGATTTAGTAGCCACTAAACAATTCATTTGCTCTGATGAGCGTCAGATTATTTCTAAAAATAAATAAATAAAGAGTGATTTTTTTAGCACTGTAATTAAATTTAATTAAAAGGTTTGATATTGAAATCCATCAGTCCAGTTTTATATATAGCTTGAGTTTTTAATTAAAACCTGTAAAAATTGATTTATAATAAATAAATTAATTTAACAGGTTCAAAGATAATTTAGATGGTTAGTAAAAATACAATATAATTTTTTAAAAAAAATATACAAGATTTATTGAGTAAACCCGTTAAATCCATGAACTAGGTAATTTATGCTAAAATTAAAAATCTACAAATTGGTTAATGAACTCTAGTGAAATTAATAAATATTATTTATTTAACTATACAATAAAAAAGATATAATAACAACTATAGAAAACATATAAATGACAAATTCAAATAAATTAAAAGGAAGATGGAGGAATAAAATCATGTAATTTATTACTCAACCAATATAAAAAATAAATTATAAATCTAAATATCAATAACACACGTAACATGAAGGCCAAATTAAAAAAACATAACAGAAATAAAAAAATGGTCAAAATGAAAATAAAAAAAAGAACCATTATTGCAACTCACTAAACAAAACAAAAAATTTAATGTATTTTTAAAATTGAAGTATAAATATATTTTTTAAATAAATTTTGAAAAACCATTTAAACCACTGGAGATTCTTACTTGAATATTATATTTTTCAATCCAATATTTCCAAGAAAATAATAATGAAATTAGATGTTTAAAATTGATTTAAATAAGTGGGATGGTTTCAAGATCCAGAGGTCGAAGGTCACGAGAATCAATGGGCTCTAGAGGATATCCCAGGAGGTGGACCCAAACCGCCGTTGGATGGTTTTGGACAGATCTGTTATTTTTCTTTGAACAGATAAAAGTGGTGCTATTGCGTTTTGGATTGTTGACAACAATACTATGGTTTGCATGACAACTTGTTTAGGGGTGTTTGGGAAGCCATCCAAAAGCGTTTTTGGGCGTTTTTGGGTTTTTTTTTTTTTTTGAATTTTAAAAAGCTACAGCAACAGCTCTCCCAAACACCCTCTTAGTCTCTCGAGAGCATGGTTTTCAGACTACTTTCATAGAATAATTAAAATTTTGTTTAAATCATCGAATTATCAATCAATTCATAATATTATCCAGTTAAATTCTTGTTAATATTTATTATCAAAACAGTAATATCTTGCTCTCTAAAAAACTATTTTTTATTGATTTAATCAAGTTTAAATCATTTTTTATTAGGTCATTCAAATATCAACGCAGGGGCGGGCTGATATCCAGTAAAGCACCGGTTTGAAATTATATTTTAAAAGTATTTTTATTTTTTTATTTTAAATTAAATGTTTTTGATATTTTTATATTATTTTTAGATGGTAATATCAAAAAAATATTTAAAAATAAAAAAAAATATTTTAAAAACAATATCAAACACGATTCCAACACCGCCATTAATACTTGTTTGCGGGTATACATAGTCAACAATGGAGCCGGGGATTTTGGTGTGATCTATCACGAAAACTCAATTTTTTGGTGGAATAAAAACCAGTTGAACTGCCAGTGCAAATTACAAGGTGGGGGGTGCATGCATGGCAAGAGGAAAGACCATGGAAAAGAGCTGCACAGCGTAATAATGGCTACTAGTTTTGCTAACGAGGTGGTATTCACGGTGTAAATTAAGATATTTAATATTCCAAGAGAATATTTACCTTGGTATATTTATCGAGTTTGTTTACTATAATTATTTTTTATTTAATTAAAAAATACTAGAAATAGACAAACTAGCTAAAATTATTAAATTCAAGCTGTAGTGAGAGTTTGTCTTGGTTGGAGAATTGAGGGAGGGATGATTCTGAAATCATTTTTGGAAATTCATCTTCACGGGATATGTATTTCGATCAGGGCCACTTTGCTTGCTGGGCTGGACAAGCCCAAGAGATGGCGGTGAGGCTTTGAACTCCAGGCTCATGGATTAAGAATATTCGAGCATCGACTCTTTTTAGCCTCCGTCCGAAAGTTTTATTTTCTTCTCTTGACTTTCCTTTGCTTTCATACGAGAAAGTCAATTAAAAACAAGATTACGCTGAATGCTCCACTCCAATTGAGATTGGGACTCGCCAAGCACGAGAATGAAAATACAAGGATATAACAAAAACAATTAGCTTAAATTATTCATTATATTATTTCAATCAAACATAACAGGATTTTAAATCGAAATAAGTCTGGGAAATATAATTAATTTATCTACTTATCACGAGTCTAAAGTAAGTAGTAGACAAGTGAGGGAACACAATTCTGGATGTTTGACATCGTTTTCTAAAATTAATTGCAAATTTTTTATTATTTGAAATTAAAAAAATATTTTTAAATCATTTTCATATACTAATTTTTAAAAAATAATAAAAATATTATTTTAATATATTTTTTTAAAAAAAATATTTTAAAAAACAATATCAAAACCGATAAAAAAAAAACACCTTTTCCTTATGCATAACTTGTTCACATGGGTTTATCTATATATTTATTTTAGCATTTTAAAAATATTTTATATATATGAATATTAGAAGCAAATTATTTCATTAATTTCCAAATGAAAACAACAATTCGAAAAGGAAAGATAAGTAAAGACACAGACTTGGAACAGGCAACATGAAGAGAACACAACACACTGGGAATTAATTCGCCTCAATTCTTGAAACAAGGAAAGCAAGCATGTGAAGAACACAGGGTTACGAGGATGCTGCAAAATGCTTGAGGTAAGCATCAGCCAGCATGTTGCCCAGCTTGACCTGAGATTCGGTCGTCAGGTGAAGATGATCCTCCTTGAGATCCAACCCCTTGGCATCCACACACGCCACATTTGGCAGATTAATGTTTAGCTGTGCTTCTCTTACTTTTTCCATGTAGTTATCGTCCAATCCCGATGCAAGTGCTACCTGCATAACAAACATACTTTGCAACTGAATCACGGCAATAAATGACTAATTAACAAAACCCTTTCAAAAAACGATGCAAGAAATTAAGAAAATCTGAAGTACTGTAAACCGAACCTGAATGATAGGAAGGGAAGGCAAACCAAGATCCTCTCTAACATTCTCAATCAGTTTCTCCATGTTCCCCCGGTACGCATTAGCTTCGATCTGAGTAGATGTGTCACTCTCTCCTTGGAACCACAACAAACCCTTAATCTCTCCACCATCTTTCACACTCTCCTTCGCTCTCTTCACCATATTCTCGTACAATTCCTCTCCGCGTGCCCACTCTTTAATAGCCGTGCCACCCACCGCACACGGCACCAAACCCACAACCCCAGTGACCCGCTCCTTCACAGCGTTGGCGAACGACATGCCAGGCCCCACCCCGCAAACTTTTTTCGTGTCAATATCGGCGTGGATTTGTTCAATCGACGGTTCCCATTTGAGTTTGGCTGATAAACGGAGGATGCTGGGGTGAGGTTGGCATTCTAGAGGTACCACCCTGTCCCAGAGCTTCTGGTTACTGTGGGAGTCTTTGATGACGCCGCCGCGACCGGACATGTTGCTCTGTCCAGCTAATATGAAAATCGTTTTGGTCGATTGGGCCATTTCTTCCATTCCCAGATGACCAGAGCCTTTGTTTTTCTTTATCTGCTTCAAGAATCGGAGTTGGGTCTTTCGGGAAAAGAGGATACTGATACTGATATATAGAGTAGTGCATCATTCTGCGGCTTGGTAATACCGCAGTTACTGCAGTAAAAGACAATTCAGCGGGGCATATCTCCTCTTCCAGTGTTTTAGCACCACGTTTTTGTCATTGAGTGTCAATGATGTCTGGGGTGGTTTGCAGAATTGCAATGGAAATAAGGACAGGAATTTATTTTTTGGGAAATCACTTTCTAAATTTTTTTTTGTTTGTTTGTCTTCTAGAAAGTTGGTCAATGGAAAATACTTTCTAGTCGACTTTTTAGGAAAGTGTTTTCCAGAAAATTTGGGCGGAAAACACTTTCCGGAAGTTGTGAAAAATTTAGAAATATCATTATTTGCTGATTATATCAAATTTGATCCTCAAACTTTTAATTGCTATTAATAATTTGTTTTGAATATTTATTTTTCAATTCCATCTCTTAAAATTTAATTTTTATATTAATTTTGATTCTTATTTTTATAATTGCTATTTGTTTTTTTCTTATCATTTTTTTATTGAAATTTTTTATCTATCAAATTTGGTCCTCATTTTTTTTATTGTTACTTATTTTTTTGAAATAATTTATGAAATGTTAATTATTATTATTTTAATTTATTCACCTTTTATTTTTTAAATTTTTTTCTAGATTTGATCTCTATTATTTTGATTATTATTTATTTTATTTGAGATAATTTATGAAATTATATTTTTTTTCAATTTCAATTTCATTCTCATTCAACTTTTTAATTTTAAAGATTTATTCCTCATTATTTTAATTAACTTGAAAAAAAAATTAATTTATTAATAAATTATTTTCCATAACATCCATAACATAAACAAATACTTGAATTCCAAAAAATAAACGGTCTCTGAGTGTCAATGATGTCTGGGGTGGTTTGCAGAATTGCAATGGAAATAAATGCTACGAGCAATGCTTGCAGGGGGGGAAGTAGATCGTAATGGGCTAAACAAACTGGATGCGGTCCGTCTGTAAGCCTCGAGTTATGTCAAATAGTTTGGGTTGGTTTCGGTGTTTGACTATTAAGCCTAATTGGGCCATTGGGCCCCTCTCTTAATTCGAAGTAATAACTATCCACGGGAGGACCATGGCCAGGGGTGACCTTGTTTCGGGACCAGAAGGTCTCCGATTAAGAACTGCCTTCCAGATTAGTTAAGAGGGAGGGACCACGACCATAATGCTATTTACAGATTCAAAAACAGGTAATAATTGACTTGAGGACATGAAATCATGTCAAATAAAATCACTCTAATTTAAAATTTTATTGCTAGGTATTTTTATTTAAATTGTCTGCTGAAACATATGCCAGTCAATTTTATTTATATAAATCTTAGGTTAGAAAAAAATTCCCAAATAAATAAATAAATAATTTAATCAAGTGTAGTGTTTGACTTCCTAAACTAGACAGGAATAAAAATAAAAACCATGGGTCAACAAATATTTTCCTGTATTAAACAGGAGTATCTGAAACAGAAAATACAAATGGTTTTTCAAGGGAAAAACAATGCATCAATTTCTTCATTTTAGAAAAAAACATCTCGAATTCAGATTAATTTCTATCTGGATCTTATGAATGTTTAATTCTAAGCATCAACTTTAGTCATTCATTGAAATGTGTCATGTCTATACAACTCTTGAGCAAGTGCTTATGTGTGATGGAGTAAATTTATAATCAAAACAATTGTATGGTCTAAAACATTAATTTTATTTCTCTAAATGTTTTTTATGTTTTCCTCACATTCAACCTCTAACCTGTCAATCATGGTACATTGTTGTTTATCAATGTCCTTGTTTATGCTGTGATTAACATCATGATTATATCCTAGTAAATATCATAAATTGATGGTTTATTTAATTCCGTAAATAACTAAGATTATATAAAAACAACTGGTTCGGATATTGTATTCGTTGTAAGTAATAGGTTGCCTCCTATTATGCATGGACTTCTTAAATGAATTCTCGAAGTTAGCTATGAATCTCTTGTCATTTTTTTAGAACCTCCTCGCTATTGGCAATTGATATGTTTACTCTACAATATATCTTTGCATGTTTTTTCATCACCATTTTCTAATTATCTATTCAAGAAGATAAACTTCTTCATCCTTTTTTACACAAAGCACGTATTGTTTCATAATCTTTTTTAAAGATAATTACTCAACAACACGCATTTAACTATAAAAAATCAATTAGTTATAGTGCCAATTAACATGAACAAAAATGACACAAGATTATAACAAGCATGAATAACACAAATTATGCTTAATAAGTCACCACACAAAAAACCTAACAAGAATCTATTTTTAAAAAATAAATAGTGCTCTAGAATACAAGATAAACAATCATATTTACGATGATCAAATACCAAACTACACAGATCTCATATGCTAAATAGTCTAAAATCTAAATAAAAAAAATAAAATTATCGTTGTTTACCTTTTCAAATCACATAAAAAAGCATATATATTTTTTCCTAAAAATTCTTCTACATCATTTATTATAAGGCATTTGCAAGTGCAATATTTTTTTAAAAAAATATATTAATTTTTTGCCTAAAAAATTAATTTATTACCAACACATCAAAACAATTTTAATATATAAAAAATAAATTCTAATAAGAAAAACTTATTTTATATATAAAATACGTGTTCAAAACATTATATGTATAAAAAAATCGCCATCATGTTAATTATCTATCGCTGGAGATTATTTTTAAATTTTTTATATTTTCGAACACAACGTTTCTATCCAAAAAGTCGATTCTTATTTACAAGTCCCAAGCGAAGTGGAACTTTATCGAACTCGCCATCCTCACTCTCCCTTTCTTAAATAAAATAAAATTAAATAAAATGCAAACGCTACTCCTGCCGACGGTTCGTGCCGGCACGGCGTCTTTAGCTGCGGCGGGACCAACCCCTCCTCTTGTAAACCGCCTAAGCCATCGAGCATTCTTCTCTCCTCCGAATACTCTTCCAATATCTCACAAATCCACACAACCTTTACCATTTTTCTCTCACAGTAGCTCACTATCTAGTTATGATCCTCTCAAGAACAAAACATCAAAACTTTTGTCTTCCCAAACAAAGGCTTCTAATGCAACTGCTCCTGCTTTCAATTCCCAAAACGACGAGACAGAAAGGGCAAAACTCGCTCAGGTAAAAGCCCTCTCAAAACCCTTGGCTTGAAAGTTTCCAATTGAAGTTATTGTAGACTTTGGAGTTCTAATTTACTATCTGGATTCGTTGCGTGATTACAAGTGCTTTATTTGGCAACCCATTTGTGTAGTAAAAGAAAAAAGAACTATCTTTTACATGGGTCTTTTTTTCGAAAGTTATTTTTGTTCTAAGCATTGTCTTCTCTTTATTTAATTAGGGAAGTTATAAATGGGTTGTATTGGAAACCCATCTGTGTAGAAAAAAAGGAGCTGGTTTTTATATGGGATTTTGATTTTTAAATGTCGTTTTTTGTCTTGACTATTGCATGGTAAGTTTTCTGTCTGGTTACCAAGAAAACGAGGTAAATGAAGAGAAACTGATACAACACGCAAGTTTCTGATTGTGAGACTTGAGCTCAGAAAAGAGGCTGCTTTAAAATGGGTTCTAAATTTTATTCTAGTTTGCTAATTTTTATGCTTGGTTACTAAGAAAATATGGAAGTAGTTGTTTTGTGAAATGTGAGATAGAGTGAGATTCTTATTGTTGTACATATGTAGGTGGCAAAGAGATTAGAGGACACATCAAGGTATTTTAAGCGGTTGGGTAATCTAGGATTCTGGGGGCAGCTAATATGTGCTACAGTGGCAGCTGTGATTCTTTCGTTTTCTATTGTTGTCACTGGGAAGATCCCATCGCCTCCTACATTTTATGCTACTCTTGGTGGGATTGCAGCTGCATTCATTTCTGTGTTCTGGTCATTTGGGTATATTCGGCTTTCTGAGAAGCTGCGAAAAACTGCTAATGATCCTTCCAAGGTAGGTGTATATAATGTCATATAAATTTTATAAGTTGGTGCGGACAGTGCTTATTACTATGTTATTTGTAGTCATAAACAATGTTATCTGATCATCCTTAAAAAAAGGCCGTTTCCAAGGATTTTGAGCTTAATCATTGCAAATGACAGGTTACGCATTCAGCCCTTGCTTTTAGATGCTGAATGAGGTCTCATGTCAAAGTCCTTTATGGATTGAGTTTGAGAGCAACTTGAATGCTGTTTACTCTATGGAAAATTAGGTGTTAAGAGCAGGCGATTATAGATTTATAATCCTACTAAAGAAGAGAAGTGGAAATTAAAGCTCTTTTGTAAATGACAATGGTAATTACTAGTCACACTATGTCAGAGAAAGAAAGGGAACCAGCTTTGAGACACCAAGTCTTGATAAGTAGAGTTGTTGCTATAAATTACCCTAGGACCAGTTAATTGATTGACATGGATAACTGGTAGTTAATATAAGAATTTTACTGTGCTTGTTAACCTTGGAGAAAGCTACTTTTATGCTAGTTGCAGCTAGTACAATTTATGCACAATGGAATTGATTGGTTTATATAGGGATCCCGTTGTTTATTTATGCCAAATAATTGATTGGTAACATGGCCTATTCAAGGAAAAAGAGCTTTAGGGAAATGGCTAGATTGTCTTCTAATTTCATTTGCAGTAATCTAATTGGAAGTCCACCCTTGAAGCAGTAACTTAAATGGTTTCACAATGCCAAGGCATGGGATTTTGTGTAAATGGACATTAAATTAAATTCAGTGGGTATTTTCCTCAATATATTGTCTCTAAAAGAGAGAGGATAACAGCGGAGCAATTAGAGAATTCAGATCCCTTACGTGCTTTACATCTTGAATTGATGTCTGCATGCTGTTTCCTTCTTGAATGCACATGATCATGGAGGTTTATTTTACAAGGAGAGCATATTGTAGGGAATTTTTATGCAGTCTGACTTAGCTTTTTCATTACTTCCCATCTATCCACGTGATTTCTGTCTTTATTGGTGTGATTCATTGGATAATACAAGTAAGACAGACTCCATACCGTGAGACGGGATTCTTGAATGCAGGAAGATCATGAAACTAGAAAACTGCTAATATTTAGCACTGGTTACTTCTTCTTTTGCATAACCGATCATCCCCATTAAGAGAAACAAAAACAAGAGCAGGAAAGCCATGCTGAATGTGGATCATGGCTAGTAGAACTTCAAAAGAATGTGGTCAGGATATGGTGCCAGAATTCAGCACCTTCTATTTAAGTTTCTGTATTGTTTGACATTCTTTTTCTTGAAAGCCCTTGTTCACCCACTAAACAACCAGATATATTCTGTATGCCTACAATATTTGTTCCATGCTTAGTGTTCCTTAATGGCTTGTGGTTTTAGGCACCTCCTCGTGCTGATGTTGTGAAAAGTTTGAAAAATGGTATAGTTCTGAACCTGCTGGGAATGGGATCAGCCATTCTTGGCATGCAAGCCACAGTGGGGTTGCTGGTTGCAAAGGCTCTAACTTCCTCTGCAAATCCTAATTACCAGCAAATCACTACTGGTTACAGTCCAGTTCTTGCTTTGGATGTGTTTTTGGTGCAGGTACTCGTTCAGATCCAATTCCTACTTTCAGATATTAAAGTTCTGTTAACTACAAGCTCATGAGTGGAGTTGCATTATAGAGGTCACCATGGCTTTATCTGTTTTTAACGCACCTGCATTCAGACTAATAAAAAATAAAATAGATAACAATCTATAGATGTCCAAGTTATTTGATTTTTGTCTATGCTCACCATTCTCTGTCTCATTTGCAGGCGGCAGCAAACACCATCCTTTCTCACTTCCTGGGGCTCGTGTTCTCCATGGAACTCTTGCGCTCAGTGACTCTACCAACGTCAGAAAATCTTCCAGTCTTTAAGGTGGCATAAGCTGTACCGTTTCTTGTCCAGCCAGTGTCAGAGGCATGTTTTTGTAGCGACAGTTGAAGATCGTGATGTTAAAAATTTCTGCATAATATTACTCCAAAATGCGTGCATTTCTAATAGTGATATTTTGTAGCCTTCCGTCAATGAAATTTAATTGTTTCCAAAGCCTCGAGCACTTAAACCCAGGGTATGAATCAATGCTTTCTACGATTGAGTATAATAATATCCACCAAAATCAGAGTTACAAAGGAGGCTAACACCTGTTTGTATGGTACAGTTGCTAAATGACTGAGAATTTTACCCATAATGTTCTAGCCTCCCACTCTGCTCGATAAAACCCCTCAATATGCAGATTGAATGAAACAAAACTGTTGTCTAAGCAACAACAAAGTTGTGTTCGAAGCCAGAAAGATCGAAACACAAAGCAAAGCAGTAAAATGACCAACCAAATTTTTAATTGCTCTCTCATGTTTAATCAGCTCTTCAATTTGTTGCAAAAACTCGAGATATAAAAGAGCGAACTGTACAGTAATAGCATAAATTCATTTATGCGACAAAAACAAATACAATGCTACGCCTATACATACAGTGGCAATCAATAACAAATACCAAGATGCTTTTTAACTCTTCAACAAAAAGTTAAAAGATAAACCTTCAATGATCAAAGCTAGTTTTCTCGTTTATCGAAGAACATCATCCAGTGGGAATGAAGTAGTATAAAATAAAAACAACAGCAAGGACCGACAAAAATGCAGATCCAGAGCTAGGGAAACAATGACCTCCTTGCAGAGAAAAATAATGAAAAATCTAATGTTCTTTATAGAAGGTATTAAGGTCAGTTCTGCAACTAAAGAACTACCATGAGTAGGTAATATTCGTTACTAATATTGACAGCATCCCAATCGAAAAGGGAAAAAAAACCCTCAACAGCTTCATATGCTGAAATCCATCTCTAAGCCACTAGTCACTTTCTGCTGAGCAACTTGAAATCCTGTATCCAAAGAGAGTTTGTTCAAAGAACGAAAACCAGAGATATAGAGAACAGAATTGGCATCGGTAACCAGATCCAGTCTGAATTGAGTTGCCAAGATGGTTTTAATTCTGACATTGAAAGGAATATACGGTTATCCATTGATCCAATAAAAGTTATAAATGAACGACCAAGATGAAGGTTAGCATGTACTGAAGAAAGGGTAACTCAAGACGTGGACCATACTGACAATTCAAGACATCCGCCTACCGAGGCTTTCCCTGTAGAAATATTTAGAGGGAGATCATATATGATGATGCTGACCAAAAATTAGAATGCGAGACGAAATGGGAGGATGGAAAAAACGGAAAAGATAATTAGTGGAGTAATAGTAAATCAGAAAAGGAAGGAATATAGGCACCATAAGAATCTTAAAAGCTTGTGAATCAACATAAGATGAAAATTCAAGCCAGGGAGCTTTCAACAGAGAGCGCAAATTTGGAGAACAATATCTGCAATCATATTTATAATGTTCAACGGGCTCATAACATGAAAGAATCTTAGAAACTTACCTACCAAGTCTTCTTCTCTTTGTTTGAAGGCAGTGGAATCTTCTTCAAGACGACATCATCAATTTTCATATGCTGTGCTTGAATTATTTTAGGGGCCAAACATAGCTTCTCATCAATGCGGTGCTGATGCTTGTCGTACATCAAAGGAGCTGAGAGAATGAGAAGAACCCCTGCAAATGTACTCAAATACAAAAATTCAATGCTTGCCCTCAAATTATGGACTAATTAAAAAGGAAGAAAAAAGAGCAGTAAAGAACTCACCAATGTAGACAAGAGTGAGGAAGATGCAGAGACTACCGATATAAGATGCTGCCCGCAAACAAGAAACAAGCTGTAGAAGCACATGTGCATCAAACATATAAATTTCCAACTCTTGCAAAAAAAAAATAAAAAAAAATAAAAAAAGCAAAATCTTTCACGGGAAGATACGTATAGCTCCTAACCTGAAGGAAAACTTTTAAATTTCTTATCAATCACGATTACGCGCGCAATCGATAATGCATAATTGGCGTACTCGCGAATCACACTAGCTGCCTTGGCAACAATCTGCTCAGGAATTTCCAATTTTGGAAGTGGAGGTGATGGCCTAAATCACAACTACTAATCAATATTCATCGTTTTCATAAAATCCAAAATCACATATGCACATCATTTTCGATTTTTTTCACCCAAAACAGAAAGTCCTGGAAACTGCCATTGAATCTTTTTTAAAAAATATATCGATGAAATATCTATCTCTTTAAAAAGTTAAGGGAGGCATAAGTCAATTACCGATTGAGAAGGGAAGCAGATTTAGCCCAAAAGAAGAGAATAAAAACAAGAAGGAAGAAGACGTCGGCCACAAACGATGACAAACTGTAACCAGCTCTCTCAACTAAGATCCAAAGAGTTGTCGCTGAAACTAGAACACCAAAAATTGCATACCATCTCTTCCATCACAACACATCAGCCACTGCACCGAAAATTAAATTACGAGTTCATATAGCATATCTATTTGTTGGAAAAAAATTACTTATTTACAAAATAATTTATTTTCTCTAATGATATCCAATAAATACCAAATAACCAAATATAAATCGAAAGAACCTCCAAATAAAATGCGAAGCTTTTTAAATTTCAAAGTCAAATGAAGTAATTTAAATATTTTAAAATTAAGTCAAAAAACACATTAATCAAAGTTTAATGTTTTTTTGTTTTTAAAAATAATAATGGGATTACACTGTACAGTAAAAATGCAAAAACCCATTTGACCCGTTTATTCTTGTAATGTTTAATGAGTTCTGTGAAAAAAAAAATTTAAGCACTAAAACAAAGATAAATAATTTAATTAACCAAAAACAAAATATTAATTTCACTGAGTTTTCACAATGAAATACAAGTGCATGCGCGTCGAAGCCTCGAGGTGTTTTAGCTTCTGTTATAATAACATGCAGTGTAGAGTACTTATGTCAGGCTTCGGAAAATAATTCTTGCTTGGTTCGTGGGACGCCAGGAATTTTAAATTTATCCCCGAGGTGTCATCAGGTGAGGTCGATTGGATTTGCATCAACCACCACAAGAGTACCTACCGAGGCAGTTAAATACATCGGTTGAGTATCGGATTCCATGGCCGATGACAGAAAGTGAAAATTAATTGCACTCTCTGATTCGAAATTTTCTTAACACAAGTAAAATATGACACCTTACATAATACAGTGCGTCACAAACCTGGTTGGCAATGAAGAAACTCGTTTTGTCTGTTTTACATGGCATTTTGATGAAAGAACACGATCCAGATGACAAGTTCAACAGGTAATATAGCAAATGCATTCAATCAAAATTAACTCTTTCCTAATCTAATTGCATCTCTCTTTGGTGAGGCACTTCACGAGTTACATGCAATTAGATTAATGCTTCGAGAGACAAATGATACATATTGGGAAGTTAGAGGACAAATTCAAAGCTAGTTGAGGTCATTTCCCTAGCTCTCTAAAGATTCTGGCAGGAACCAAGCTTGAATCTAACTTCGGAATAAAAAAATTCGGTAAGAAGCTTGTTATTTTTCTGTTTAATTGCAATCATCAGAGCTCGCTTCATCATCCAAAGATTCTTCTTTCCGGTGCTCTTCTCCACTACCATTTGGTTCCGTCTTCTTCTCCCTTTTCCTTTGCTTTTTCTTTTGCCTTTTCAAACGCTTCTTCATTGTACGTTCCTCTGCAGCTTTCATTCTTTCCTCTCTTCTCATGGTAAATTCAGCTAATTCCTTTCTTCTCTGGTAGTCTGCATCCATCCTAGCAAGCCTGTCCTGCTCTCTCCGTCTCATTTGCCGATACTGTTGCGAACAAAAAAATCTATAAGAACAAAATATTGAGTCACAAATATATGCAAATGTACATCCTCACACAGACATTCCACGCACATACATGTTTTACTGCTTCACCAACATTTTTGCACATTAAACGCAGAGCACATGGAAGATACAAAACAACATGGAATTATTAGGTAAGTTTAACTGCCATGACACCAAATACAACTTCCAAACAAGCCTGGGTCCATTACAAGCCTGTTATTTTGATGGCCTTGAACAAAAAAATTTGAGAAGAGACAACCACATCTAGTAACTTCTATCGACTAAATTCTCGTATCAATGACTTCAAATAAAACCCCCTGAACCACAAAAATCTCCTCTGTGATAAAAAAGATCCTGGTATTTGTTATTATTCCTCGGGTTCTTGTGTTTATCCCTGTCTTCACTTCACTAAACGAAAAGAACAAGAAAAATAATAATGAAAAAGCTCATATTTTTCATGGACTTTCACCATCAAACCTTACCTAGGACGTGAAACCCTTGTTTTTATCTCTTAACAGGCAATAATATAAATTCAACCCCACAAAAAGCAAAGTAAAGATCCAAACATGGACAGTTACCAATAGCAACAGCAGCAGCATCACAGACACATGAGACCACCACCACCACTGCAACAGCAGCAGCATCACACGAGACCACCACCACCACTGCAACTGCAGCAGCAGCAAGAGCCCCCTTCGGTGGCAGATCCTCTGAAGAAACCCAAGCTCCCTCTTCACTAGAACCAACACCTTAGACATTTCCCATGTGCGCACATAGCACACACTCCAGGATGTCAGTTTATACTATAACACAAAAAAGTAGCCTAACTATTTGCTTAAAAAGTATAGACAATCAGCATATCAAATCTCTTTCGTTTGATGGTTGCATCTTACTGTGAGGCACTAAGCCACAAGACTCCAATGATTAATATCTTCAACAAAGTTCCACAGCAGACCAACCAAGCAGAAATTCTTCCACCAGCTCAAGACCTGGCTCTTCACTTTAATTTTTCATCAACTCAATCCTAAAGAATGCTTGATCATATGGCTTCACTAATACCCTTTTTACTTTCATTGACACGTCATGAAATCACCAACAAATAAGAGAGATGTCCTGTTTGTTTAAACCTCTGTAGGTCTGCATTCCTAAATTTACAGTAGTGCCAACAAACAATAAATGCAGGAGAAGACTCCATTTAAAACAGGATATTAAAAAAGGACTTGATACATTACTCGAAGAAAGGCTTTGGACTCGAATCACTACTGTCATGTTGTGACAAGTTATAACCAGTGTTATGGTCATGGTGGAAAAGGTTAGCATGAGTCCACGCTAGTTGCATTCGGTACCAACCCTGCCACCAACTGCTAACTCGACAGTGCTAATATCAAGGTTTCAAATCACATCCAGCTTCTACAAAACATACTCCTCTAGAAAAATGCAATCAATTCAGCATCGATCTCTCCTAGTTTCGAACAAATAAACCCCCTGATCCCCTAGCTTTAATCCTGCATTACAATTATCATTCATTCTATCTATTTTAACACCAAAAAGGAATACTTAAGAAATTGCAGTTTGAAAAAACCAATACTAAACTTTTCGGTCAATAATTTCATAAATTATATATAAAAAGGATAAATTACCTGGTGAAAATCACCGGAACCAGAACCAGCAGAACTACCGGAGGTATTACTAACTCGAACCGGCACGTTCTCAAGTATTCTTCGAAGCTTCACCTCTAGGTCTTCCCCCTCTTCCTTGAGCACAGGCGCCTTATACTCCACCAACGCCGTTGATCCCGTTCTTGCCGCGAGTGGAAGTGGAGGAAGCGCCGGTTTTCTCTTCTCCGGCGCAGCTGCTACCTGTAATTCACCATCCTCGGGTCTGCCCGTCAACATTCTGATCCAAAACCCTAATTCCCTGGTTCAGAGTTTCTGAAGTTGTATGAATATCGGTTTAGATGTTATTTTAATTTTAATTAGTAAATAACTATTGTTGAAAAAAAAAATAGATGGATTTAATTTAGTGGTAGTCGTTTGTAACGGAATTCTCGTTTCTGAATTCGGTTTGTTTTTGGAGTAATTTGATGCTGCTCAAACACCAAGCTATATATATATAGTTTTTTATATGACGAATCACAATATAAATTTATAAAATATAAGACAAAAAAAAAACAAGTATTAGTATAATTTTTAAAAATTATGCTAATTTTATTTTTCCTTACTATATCTACGTTTCATCTTATAAAATCTCAAACAATTAAATTCGTGTGTGTGTTTTGAATCTGAAATTTTACATTACCATATATAAATAAAGTAATAAAATTATATTATTATTAAATTGAGCTTCTTTATTTTTAATTAGAGATCCTTCACTATTTTCTTATGTTATCTTCACTTCTCTAGAGGCAATTTTTTTCCTTCAAAAAAGTAAATTAATTTTTATTTATTTATATCTATAATATTTGTCTCGTATATTAAAAAGGATGTCTTAAAAATAAATTGTTTTGTAAAAATTATAGTACTTATTATAGTCATGTTAAATTGTTTCAGTGTTAGACAGACGCACATTAAAACCCTTTTTCCTAGCTGGTATTTTTATTTTAGAATTAAATTTAGCATTTTACAATCAATGAGTATACCAGGCATGCGCTAAATATACTTTAAATAAGTGATGATTTTAGGCCTACTACACGGCCCAGTTGAAACTTTCATTTTTAATAATTATGATGCCCAGGTTAGTTTAGCACGTCTTAATTATTCCAATTGAAACTCTGTAGAGCATGAAGCTAAAATGCCCCCAGACAGGTCCATAATTTGCCAATCTGTAATGTAGGTCACGGACCCAATTGGGTCAAACCTGAAATGTAATGTAGCGAGCCTGGCCATTGCGGGGGAGAGCTCGGGTGTGTGGTGGGCTTTCAAGCTGGTCCCACGTGTCTGAGTTTGATTATTGTTTTATTTTTTTTGTAGGCGGGTGAATAACATATCACATGTCAGAGAAGATGACATGTCAGATATGAGTTTAAATTTTGATCACCGTTTAACGGTTAAAAAGTTAGAATAGTGTTTTGTTTGCCCAAAAACTAAATTTTCAAGTTATTTCGACCACAAAAACATCTCGTTGGCACACTTTGAATATTCCAGAACAAACTTATCTCATCGGCACACTTTGAATATTCCAGAACCAATTTATAAATTGAAAACACCTTGAAAAACAATTAAAAAAAAAAGAAATCAAACCAAGATGCTCATGAAACAATAAAAAAAATCTTAAATCAAACTGGAATAGATTTATTTTTTTGGTTTGATTATGTTTTTTTAACATGCAATTATAAAATTTTAAACAACAATCGTTAAACATTTGTCACTTTATGGAATGAATCGACACCAATAAAATATTTTAATAATTGGGGATAACTTAAATAGTAAACGGCGTGCCCCGACATATGCGTGCTCCGGGTATCAGCCCGTAGGCTTTTTATTTATCCTGTTTTGAAACACAAACTAAAGAATCTGACATATATGCAAGTCAATAGGCGAGTTAATCTGTAAAGTACAAGGAAATTGACTGGCAGGATACCCTTGAATGTTAAACTACCGATCAACTTTGATTTTATCTCTCATCATCATAATGTGATGACTCTTTTTCATTCTTGTTTTTAATGTCCTTGTACACAGTTTATTGTGAAATCTTTAGTATATCATCCATGTTTGATGTATTTCTCATTGCAATCCCTCATTTTCTAATTCTACCACACCGTGAAATCAAAAGTAATTGGACTTTAATTAAAATAAAACTATCTAAAATAAAATTTTAAGAATCAGAATAGATTATTATAAAATATATAATATATTCATGATTTCTTATATGTGAAGAATTCCATCCAGAAAAAAAATACCCTGTGATGTTTCATATATGTAGAATGTAGCAAGTGTTTGTAAATGTATTTTAAAAATATTCTTGAAAAAAAATAAAAATCTTCTATTTTTATTTTTGATTTTGAATTATTTTTTTTCGATGTTTTTAGATATTTTAATATGTTGATATAAAAAATAATTATTAAAAAATAAAATATATATTATTTTAATACAATTCTAAACAAAAAAACACTTTAAAAAATAACTTCAATAGTAAACCCATGCAGACAATATACCCGAAGGTGCTTGATCAATCTATACCGAGAAAAAAATCCACTCGGAACGGTGTCAGATCAATTTGATTGAAAATTACAGAAAAACCATTAAACACCAAGAAAAAAAAAAATTCATGAGCAAATAATGAACAATAGCAAGTACAAGGATACAGAACCAGGAAAAAATAAATTATTATATATATGTAAAAAGGGTGGGTCGGGGAATCTAGAAAAAACACAAAGCTGGGCTACGAATCCTGTTCGAGGTCTGACGGGCCATCTCCCTCGCGATTTCTAGTGCCTTCCCGATCACCAAAATACAGAGGGTCGCTGGTTTCGGCCACTTGAACCTATTTTTTACATCATTTTCTCCACCAATATTGAATTTACTGTGAAAAACACTCGCCTCATATCCTATTTCTGCTCTCGATTAAATATTCGACTAAGATAAATGTATGATCTACTTCTACTACATGATGCCAAGAACCCACTTGCCCACTTCTTTTCAACACAGGTGGTCTTCGAAAAACTAACACCTCGATCTGCGTTTTTTTTCTTTCCAGCAAGAGCAATCACCCTTAACTTTCTTAACCACATAAATACAAATTCAAAGTGGAATCAATTAACCACCGGCTTGAGACATTCAAGCACTATCACCACTGTGGATTGCAATCAAGATAGCAACATGTGCAATGCTCGGGAAAAGCAAGCTCTGTTTTTATTTATTTATATAATATTCAGCAAGGGAAACATCCTCTACCGTTCCCTGCCATGTAAATATCGTTTTTATAGTTGTCTCTGTATCTTCCACCCCATTGTCCAACGCACTTGAATTTCAAAATCAGAACATACCTAACTGCACTTGCTTATATTGTTTTTATATACGAGATGGGCTCAATTTTTTTGACTGCAACGTGTCTTCTATTCAGGGAGCTGGTGATTCTGCAAGCTTCAACAAGGCCGATCATGAGTCATATTTAATTGGTAAAAATAAAAATTGCAAGTTGATATATATATATATTGCATGAATAAAATCCCCGTCTGGATTCGTTTCCGACAATCTGCAACGAGTGCAGCAACATGTGAAAGCCTAGACAAAGGAACACCCACCAATTTGTTCTGAAAATGAAACATCCTTGATTATTCGTTTACACGTGCACATTGCTTACATGATAATCTACTCATATCACTGTCCATAGTCCAATGCACTTTGCAAATGTAAACACGTCTTATTTTATGCTATAAGATTACGATTTCCATCTTCGAGAGCTCGCTATGCATCAGCCATCCAATGTCCAGCTCTGCTCCATGTTCATCGGTGCTGCAGCAGTAAATTGTTTGTAGTGCCCTGTGCAGTGTTTTTTCCCTGGTTTGTTTTTATATTTCAATTTTTTTTTGTTTATTTGTTTAATGTTTTCAAATTGTTTTCACACGCCGACGTTAAAAATAAACTTTAAAAACACTTTCCTAGTCTTCGTGTGCTTCTGTCCACATTCCATGACATCAAGGTTAATTTACTGTAATTGTTAATGAATCCCGCCTATAATCATAAAATGACGATTAAATATAAGGTTCGATGATTTTACTATATCATAAAATATAGATTATCGATAGCAAATTAGTTAATTTCAAAGGACATTCATATATTTTTGCTGATATTTCAAGCGATTTAAGAAACGACCCATGTATCTCAGCCTGATATGTATTTTACAGTGCATGCAGCGACGCGCTAACTCGCACTGTTGTTTTTTATTTGTCAGCAAAAACAATTGTACAAAGCAGAAACTCAATTTCGCAAAATCTAAACTTGGTTAATAAATTATATCCGATGATAAAGGGTTTGAAATCTATATAATATATCTTGAATTTAAATTAAAATATGATTTTTTTATATAAATTCAGATTAACTATAATTTTATTCCCAACATACAAAATATATTTTCTATAAAATAAATTTCCTCGAATCTGTTTTTTTAATAAATTATGCAATTGCGTGAGAGTATGCTCTTTGTTTTTTCCTGGGTTTAGTACTCTTATTCCCTGTAGGAGCTCGGACTCGTTAAATACAGCCACGATGGGAAAGGTTGGTATCATTGAGGAGTCCGGTGCGTATAAGGTTATTGAATTCCTTTTCTTTGGAATCTTAAAAGCAATAATAATCCACTGTGAAAAACATTAAAAGAAATAATAATCCACTGTAAAATTCATTATTTGTGGTATATTTGTATAAAATAATATATATTTTAAAAAAAACTCATACTGCAATAAGAAATAACTAGTTAAACGAGCCACTCGTTAACTACAGATCACAAAGGCGTAGTAGCAGAAAGTCAGAGTATGTTTTGTCCACCAAAGTGCACGTGTAGCCTGGCACGGTGAATATAACAGTGATAATCAGATTTCGATGTTAGTAATTCAGTTAAATAATATTCTGTTGAGTCGGTGACCGCTTCGTGTCGGTGACAAGAAGAGCCGTTAGCATGTCCATGATGTGTCAGGCTTACAGCCTGGACTGTCAATTTGTCAGTAATCATCCCCTTCCAATTCCTTTTGTCGTTTTGTCCATGTCATCACTACCGTGCACCCTCACTAACTACACAGCCAAACAATACCTAAAAGACAAACAATCAAAATCCCTCACGTAATGCCCTCCAGCCTGTCTAGTCAAACTTATCCTCTTAACCGCCAATATTCGCCCTTTACTTTCTCGCGATATTTTCCTCTTTCAACCCCATCTCCTCTACCTTCTAGACTAATAACTTCCATAACTAATCTTTTTGCCCCATTTGACGTGTGTTTTTTTCCCTTTCCCCTGCAAAATAAATGCATTTTCTTTTTATTTCTTCAAATAAATTATTTTTATTTTATTTTTTCAAACTAGACATTCTTTTTCCACGTTGGATTACACTTGTTTATATTGTCTGTCTGAAAAATAGCTCTGATTATATCTATATAGTAAAATAACTTTCCAATATATAACAGTCTTATTATTATAAAATGATTTAGTTATCAAATTCATTATTATATAACAGATCCACGTCATTTACGATGATTGTCGGAAAAATAAACATGTCATTTCTTGAAGTTTCCTTTCTTTCTTGTTTTTAATTTTTTTTCTTTTATGGTGATAAAAAAATCTAGATTTGTATTCCATCTATAGTTATTGACAAAAAAATAGATCTATTATTTTTTTAAATATCTCACTTATTTGAATAAAAAAATCAACTTTGACCATGGTTTCTTGTAATAAAATACTTATGAGAATATTTTTTATTTTCTAATCTAATTTTTTTTTAACGTATGCACTAAAATAAAATATTATTTTATACACCACTTTGTTTTTTTTGTTTGTAATATAATTCAATTTTAAACTAAATTTTGGTTACCATATAAAAAAATAATTTATTTTGTTTTTAATATTTTTATATAAAACACTTTAAATGACAAGTATTATAAACACCTTTTAGTTTTAACGATGAGATTTATGCAACGACAACTAGCCACACGGCAAACGCCGATACCATACAGAAAACAACCCATTGAAAGGAGCTATCAGTTATGGCAACTACCGCGAGAAAAATCCTTCAAATTCCCGAACCTCCCGAGTTTTTCTTTTTAGATTCTCAGTCATCCGAGGACATACGTGGCAGTTACACAGTTGTATTATAATTAAAACCGGTTACTGGAAAATACCAGTATCCACGTTCTCCATATCCACGAATTTCCCTTATTAACCTGTTTAATCCCTTCTCTCGACCCATCCCTTATATAAGCCCCCGCTTCCTCCTCCCCCACCAATTCAATACAGAGAACCTCTCTACTTTAAAACCATCGTCTCATCTCTTTTAGGGTTTTTGATGGATAATAACCGGGTTAAGGGACCATGGAGCCCGGAAGAAGACGAGCTACTGAAGCATCTGGTGATAAAACATGGGCCGCGTAACTGGACGATGATAGCAAGAGCAGTGCCGGGCCGATCCGGGAAATCCTGCAGGTTACGATGGTGTAACCAGCTGTCACCGGAGGTGGAGCACAGACCGTTTTCACGGGAAGAAGATGAGATCATCATCAATGCTCATGCCAGGTATGGTAATAAATGGGCTACCATAGCAAGACTCCTCGATGGACGTACGGACAACGCCATCAAAAATCATTGGAACTCCACGTTAAAGAGGAAATACGCGGACTTGTTTGAGAATGATGGAATGGTTAATGAAGATGGAGTGAAGGAGAAATCTGCTAAAACAGGGTCGTCGTCTTCGGTTCACAAGAGGACTAGTTCTCCTTCCGGATCTGACGTCAGCGATGTGGGGTTACCGGTGACGTCATCTATGCTGGTACGCGAAAACGTGCCAGTTGTAGAAACTGGAATTAGCAACAACGACGGCGTTTCGACTGAACTAACGCTGTCCACTCCGGGGATAGAGTCTGGGCAGTTGGGGAGAGATGGGGTTGGTGCTAAAGGATTGTTAACTGGAGATGTTGAGAAAACGATGACGTTTGCGCCGGAGTTGTTAGCAGTTATGCAGGAGATGATTAGAAAGGAGGTGAGGAACTATATGGTTGGGATTGGGAAGAAAAGTGGCTAATTAGGAATATCAATGGAAACAAGATTAATTATGAGATTAGTTAACAAATGGGTTGTTAGGTGAGAAGATTAGAGATTGGATGGATCGATCATGCGCGTGTTGAGAGGTTAGGGAGGTTTGAGGCTTGACAAGAGGGCATGAAAGAAGCTGTTTGGTTTCTGGTTTTGTTCCGTCGGGTGTGTGAGAAAAAAATCTGCACGTACAAAATTGTAGGGAAAGAAAGGATCGGATCACAGCAGTGGTTTTACTCCTTCGCTGAAAGGAAAAAATCGTTGATGTTTGCTGGAAATTTATTTTTTCCTTATTTAGCATTTTCTTTCTCTGCTTTTGAGCTCGCTATGGTTTTGAAATTCAAAGATGTGCAAGAATACTACCCTTTCTGATATGCTGGTCCTGCTGGTTAAGATATCACTGGTTTTGAATTTAAACTGCCGGTTAAGATATCCCCGAGAAATTTCTGCAGGGAAAAAATATAAGAAAATACATTTAATATATATAAATTAGCTACAGAAATTTCATTTGGTGCTATACGGTTGGTTGGCTAAAAAAATTAACGATAATGTTCAATCGATAAAAACATGTTCAAAAATATAAAAACAATACCGAACAATGAAAATAAATAAATAAATTGTCAAGCTCGTTAACTTGTTGTCGATCAATAAAGTTGAAAAACACTTCAAACTTGATTTTCAGCTAATCAGACATTAAATGATTAAATTAAGAAAAAAAACACCCCTGAGTTAAAACAAAACAGAGACTCGGTGCTGTTTGGAGTCTTTCGACCAGCCCACCTCTCGCACAAGTTAGATTATGAAATTGATATAGTTTGATAAAAAGTAAAATGAATAAAATAACAAAACTTATTTTGCAAACAATAAGAAAAAAATAACATTAACTCATGTTAGCTTTTAAAACTCATGTCTCGAACCATTCGATCGAAAACATCATATATGAAAAATAACAAGAATATCAATTTCTGGTAAATTAAATATTAAAAAATTAAATTAAAAAAATAACAACTAATAACAAAAAAGAATTCTAAAAGAAAACAAGTTATTGAAAGACAAAAAAAAACTTTTCAAACTTGTTTACTATCGAGATTAAACCCACATGTGAGTTTAAGAGATTGAAATAATTTTATAAAAATTAAACAATTAAAATCACCAACTTGTTTATGAAAAAAAATATTATTGAGTAATGAGATAAAAAGGGAAAAAAAATATATAAAAAAAAGACGAGAACCATGCCATCTTACAAAAAAAAACTTATTTTTTGATGTTAACACTTGAAAATGATGATTGATTTTTATTTTATAAAATTATTTTTGATATAGATCATGAAGATATTCTAAAAATATTTTTTTAATTTAAAATAAAAAATATAATAATTTTTTATTGTTATATATTTTTTTAAAATACAACGAAAACCACCACGCCACCGAATAGCAGTGACCTCTCCCACGCTCCTGACAAGTTTTTTTAATCATTTTAAAATATCAATCCAACGCTAAAAAAAAACTCAGGAGAAAACATAAAAATGCCCTCGCATCAAGCTTAAATAAATTACGAAACAAAGATTGATTTCATGTTTTCACTGTGATACGAATAATAAAAATATACAAATGCCTCAAGGCCTTGGTTGATCATGATATAAAGGATGATATACTAATTAAACTGTACAAAAACACATGAAATAAAGAGAGAGAAAAAACGACAGTTAAATGTTTTAGTATTTTATTTAAAGGATAGTGAAAGTTTTTCATGTAAAAAAAATGATAAATGGATCATATAAAATATTATTTTTAGCTTTAAATTTAATCTTCGGCTTTATTCGAGGAAAAAATAAAATATTATTTCATTATTATAATTTATATTAAACTCTTTATTATGCTATAACGTTCTCCCAACGCCTTATATATTTTCGTTAAATGACCTGAGAAATTTAAAGTATGCTCGGGGGTATCTAGAAATAAAAATTAAAAAAAACAGTGATTTTTCAATGCACTGTTATCTTTTAATTTTTAATCATGGGAGCGAGCGGTGCATCGGGGTACGTTTGAGTACTTTGGCTGTACGATTTTGGATAGTAATGTGGATTTGTCTGGACTCTGGATACTGTTGATACGGCGGTTGGTGACATTTACCACAAAAACAGCTACTAGGCCAGGATAAACATCTATGGGCCCAAGGCCTTGAATATTTTCAACGAAACTAGAGAGAGAGAGAGAGAGAGAGTCTTTGCAATTTATGGGCATGCCTGTCACCGGGGTCACTGGCTAATGGACATAAATAATATTATTTTTTAAAATATTTTTTGTTTATAAATATATTAAATTATTATTTTTTTAATTAAAGTTCATTAATAAATTACAAATAATTAAAAAAATTCATTATTTTTTAAATATTTTGAATTCAGTATCAAACACTATTATAGTGTTGTAAGATATTTTCATGTTCACAGGGTAATAAATTGTTTTCCTTTGGTAAAGTGTGTTTAAGTAACTTATATGAGAGAATAATTGAGATTTTTTTATTAAAAATATATTATAAAAAATCATTTTTTTGCATTGTATTTCAAAAGTATTTTTGATTTTTTTTTTATTTTTTACCTTAAATTATTTTTAGATTATTTTAATATACTAGTATAAAAAATGATTTAAAAAAATTAAAAAATATATTATTTTAATATCTTTCTAAACAAAAAATAATTTCAAAATACGGCAAATATACTCCGAATCCTACACTTCTACTTCTTCCCGAGAACTACACAATGGATTTGAACAGGTCTCATAAAACAAAAATCTACTTCAGTGGGTAGCAAAACACATCCAGGTAGGCCGGGAAAAAGCCACAAACATTTTTCCGCAGCTCAGAGTCAAAGCCCATTGCAAGTTAAAATCCTGGCCCAGTTTTCCCTTCCTCCTTTTGGTTCGAGAGAGAGACGACTACCTGCAGAAAGAGGAGTCGTCGTCGTTTTTACGTTTCTTCTTCTCACCATCTCCACAGAAAGCTGTGAGAAGTTCTCCGCAGATCTCCGACAAGCAAGCAAAATAAAAAACCTGACCTGAAATCACCAAGAAGAAGCAAATCATCAAATATATTAAAAAGAAAAAAGATGTTGCCTACAACGTCGAGAGGGCGTGCACCATCGTCCTCCACTTCTCGAGCGAACTCCTCCACTTTCCCTCACTACCTCCGTCGAATCATCAAGGTCCTCTCCTTTCTCCAGATCTCATTTCCACAATAATCTTTCCCTTCGCTCGTTTTCATTTTTACTCAATTCATTTATTAACATTTCCAATTTCACCTTTGAATTTATTAATTACTTTCACATACTGTAATTACTCTTGCAATGTGTAATTTCTGGCTGTGATTAAAATCGGATGCAATGACATTTGCTCCATTCACAATTCTTAAACTATTCTCGGCACATGTTATAATGATTTAATTAGTTTTCATTTTTTGAGGGGCAAATTTTGGTGTCTAACTGCGAGTTTAGGAGGATTCATTCTTTAGTTTATGGCGCTCATTAATGTTAGAGAGAAATGCGTGCATCGATCCTAGATTTTTGATGTTAATATCTTCTTCGATGGTGCTTAAAATTAAGTGTGAATTGCTGCGGCATTTACAAACCATTGTGTTTTGCAGTGGCAACAAATGGACATTGAATACACTTTCTGGCAAATGCTTAACTTGTGCACCTCACCAAAAGTTGTGTAAGAATTACTTCACTTGAACATTCCTCGTCACTGTCCTTGCTTTTACTATCATGTCATCTTTTTACCGGTGTATAAGTTGGCAGATGAGTGTTGCATCGGTAAGAGCTTGCAGAATTGAGACTGCTATACTGTTTTTTTTTTTTTTGTTCTCTGCTGCAAAACTCGCATCTAGAAGTGGAAAACTTTACTTGCAATTCTAGTTCAGAGTTTGGATCAAGCGTGTATAATTGGTTTGTTTACTTTCTAGCTGGCAAGTTTCTGACTGAGTTATTACATTTTGCATGTTGACTGTACATTATACAATGGATGCAGCTATCAGCACACTAAGTATCACAAACGTAAGTTCATCTCCGACTGAAAAATCTTGTATCATGAAGATAAATTGTATTTTGCTGTGCTAAGTGGTTATTTTGAAATCAATAAATATTATTGATTTTTTAAAATGTTTTTATTTTTAGTTCTTAATTCATAGCCCTAAGAGTATACGATCTCTGTTTCAATTGAAAACCAGTGGTTGTTTTTTATGCACCAAATGTTTCAAATGCAATATTGCCAGACTTGGACTGTATATTTGATCATGTTTATGGTTTGAATTTTACCTATGCACTCATTGGAGGTCTAGAGCTAGGAAATTGTCTGTAGAAAATCACATACAAAATTTTTTAATGTTCTTTTATTGGTTTCAGAAACTAAGAATCAATGGGCACGTGACGACCCTGCTTTTATTGTAATCTGCAGCCTCCTTTTGGTAGTTGCAGCTTTGGCTTATTGTGCTGCGTAAGTTTCCTGCTTTTAACAACTTCTCAAGATTTACTGTTATAGCTATTATAGGAATGATGAATAGTTTTCACATTCTTGCCCATTTTTTTTTCATGATAATTGAATGCGTTTATAGTTTAAACTTGCAGTTGTTAACTATGAGTATGCATGATGAGGCAATGTTTCCAAGTAAAGTAATGTTGCATATGCATGACTAGGCTGCATTTGCATGTATAACTTCTTCAAAGTTAGCTATGTCATGGCCAAACCTATAAGTTAATTTTGTTTTTTTATCCCTTTTTTACTGTTAGACTATTATTCTTTCCATTGCTGCATTCAAAAAGTTCTTTGAGTGATCCCTCTAGTTTAAATCTTTGTTGGTCTCTTCTTTTCATTTCAGGTATGACCATAGTGCCGGACATGCTGTTTTTGTAGTTATTTCCATATTATTTTCTCATTTTTTAATTTCAGGAGCTGGTCTGGCTACATTTTGTTGGTAAGAACCACTGTCCACATGAAAGTAATATGATGCTTATCTTGTTTTTCAGCTCTCCCATTATTTGAATGTCCTTAATGATGAGTTAAATTACCATGTAAATGTGGAAGTTTGCACTTTAATAAAAAGATCTAGTTTATCTTAAAAGAACCCTGCAATTTATTTGTTGCTGTTAATGCTACAAGCTTTGCACATGATATTTAATTGTTGAAAATTATATGCTGCCAATTGAAACTGGTGAAAGAATGATATTCACATATGTGTTACTGCAATGGAGAGATTGAGATATTCCGTACCAATTAGTGATTATAAGGGTTTCGGCATAGTTTTAGATAATTGAAGTACTTGTTCTAGCATCTGTTACTTTAAAATCTTCATCTCCAAAATATTGTTTTACCATCTGGAATGACATCACTTGCCCTAGTGATGCTTTCCCTTTTTGTGAGAATTTAATCCTAAATTAAGAAACTAATGAATTTCTTTCATTGATGCTTCGTTTTTTCCTTCGTCTATTATCAGATCTTTTGCCTCTTGATTTCCTTCCTATGCTTTGTATGTATAGAGCTTGCACGTATGTGCTACACTAAGCTGGCATGATAGTTTTTCCCTTTCTCAATTCCATACAGGTTCCTAACTAATGCATACCTTCGGGAGGAGGCTCCAAATAGTCATGTTGTTGAGCAACGGGTTGAATGGCAAGTCTAGAATCTTCTGCTCTTGGTTGTTTAAAAAATATGTTTTTAACAACTGTATGCTTGTAATTTGTTGTTTGGAAATCATGATAGATTCTTGTCCATGTCTGTGTCTGATGTTTCATAGATGGTCTTTATCTCCCTTGCATATTTCTCATTGATAACACTTAGTGCTGATCCTGTTTTTTTTATTCTTCTTTCTGGTTTAAGGCTGTATGCATTTGATGTGCACTGCAATTCTTTCTTCCCAATGTTTGTCATGCTTTATGGTGAGTGTTATGTGAATACGTGTTTCAGCTTTTAATTTTCAACCTCAATTTATGTCACTGAAGTTTACTGATGTCTTGGTTTTGCAGTTATACATTATTTCCTGTCACCTCTTTTGGTTGCCCATGGGTTCATGCCTGCATTGCTGTCAAACCTGCTGTTCATGGTGGCAGCCTCATACTATCACTACCTCAACTTTTTAGGCTATGACGGTGAGCTGATTTTTCATAGTATCTGATTGACTACTTACACGAACAGGGTTTTTTTTTGGGCACAATATCCTTTAAAGGAGATCACTAGTATGTGAATCATTAGAGATAACTTAAAGGGATGGATGGATTGAGGTCCATGTCATTACCTCGATCAAGTGTTCTGAGCAACATTTTTAGACAGAATGGACTTTAATATGAAATCTGGTTGTCTTAAAGTGCCATCTTATCCCAGTCTTATTTAGGGCATCTGCCTATTCTTGATCTAAGCCTGAGGCGGACTGTATTGACTTGGTCAGAATGGTCACCAAGGTGGAAACCTCCTTGTTGTTCTGCCAGGGTTCGAACTTATTGTCTAAAAAATTCGTTGTTGCATACGCCCTTAGAGCCTTGAACCAAGGCTCTGGGAATTAAATTACTCGAACACTGCTATTAAACCCAATGGCATTGTTGCCAAGAATGTTTGATGTAATCACATCATGTTTTTTTCTTTTTTAGAAATAAATTACATGAGATATTTTAAGCACTTGCAATTGTAAAGTAAATCGCATATGTGCAGTGCATGAATGAGAGGAGTTAAAAGATAGAAATTAAAAACTGCAGTTGCTTATCTTTTTTGCATGAAATTATAGGTTTTATGTGCACGTCAATGACATTTAGGATAGAGGTTTAGTTGAATGAGCTGACACAGATCTGGGGCATGTTTCACCTCCAGTATAATCCTGGATGAAGTTCTGACACCTTGCCTGTGTTGTTTCTTGTTTAATCGTTGGGTCAGTTTTTGAAACATTGGGTTTAAGTGGGAGGAGCTCACTGCCAGAATCCAGCTTCTCCACTTCCAGAAAAAAAGAAAGTTGTATCGAAGCCGTTCTTTGTCTATGATGAGTAATAGAAACTTTTGCCTGGATATAGTTCCAAACTTGGGTGGCTATTGAATTTTTTTGCTGTAATGATACAGCTGCTGATCACCTTGATCAATTAAGATACTGATAAAATGTTTTTTTACTGCAGTGTTACCCTTTCTGGAGAGAACAACTTTTTTCCTCTATCCAATCGGTGTTGTCTTTGTCCTTTCTCCTATTTGTAAGTTACTAAATACAATTTCTGACTTCACCTTCGTATCAGGTTGTTTTGTATATCAACCTCTTAGTTCTTTCAACTTTGCAGTGGTTTTAAGTGGCTTCAATCCTTCGAGATATTTTATGAATGTGTACTTTAGTCAAAGGGTTTACTAAGCTAACAGTTCGGATGACACATATATGAGATGGGGGGATAGTTCAGAGACTGCATCAACTATGAGATGGCCAACTTTTTTTCACATGCATGTAGTAAAACTGAGGGCAGGATTGCAAAATGAAAATCTTTGTAGCATTATTGTAGTTTTTTTTTCCAATGCAAGTGCAAATCAAACCAATTAAAGTCAGGCAAGAAGCGTTTTTTATAGTCAATATCATTGTTCCAGCGGATCTATTGCATGTCAATCCATTGTTTTCCATCATCTTTTATTTGAAAAAGTGAATATGATAATCCCTTCTCTTTGGAAACTGTATGCATCTTCTGCATTCTAAAACAGAAGCTGGGTAACTGCAATTTTATAATCAAAATTGGATTCATTACTGTAAACTCCAATTCTTTTGGTGCTGACATTCTTGATAAATGTTACTGTTATTAGTAACCACAATTGTTTTGACTCGTATATCATTTACTCTGCCATTAATTCTTATAAACAAGGCGTGGAATATATTTTAATGCAGAAGATTCTCTGGTGATCTCGGTTTTTGTCTCTTAATCTTAACCACACAAACAAGGATCCTTGTTAAGATATCATTGGTAGCTTATATAGAAAATACTCCTAGAACATGTTCCATCCAACTAGTAGTGAATTGCTTGATATTAGCCTGTTACCAGCAATGGTCGTCTGGGATCCCAGGTATGGGGATGCCCGACATTTAGCCTACACTCCTATTTGTAAAATCAGTCAGGACAATCGTTTTAACTGTGAAATCAGTCTCGTTTTACAGATTTTGTAAATAGAAACGAGATTTCGAATCTGATCGGGAGAAATCAGGAGTCAGGGTCACAGGACCAACACTACTCTCCCGTCCATTCTTCCACAGAACAGCTCCATCAAATTGCTGTGACAATAATCTCATAAAACACAAGGCGGCATTAATAATCGCGAGCAGCCCGGACGTAACACATAACAAATATGCCCCCAAAATGTGTCCAATGGATGATGCTTTAAGGGATATTAAAAATGAGCTCTACTTTGATGCAGCTAACACCAACTATAGCGATAGTTGTGCAAATATGCATGCGGTGGTGGAAAAGGGTTTGGTTGAAGTTTCTTTCATGATTTTGAATTTATTCCTGGACATCTCAGACCATGCTAGGAAGAGCAAAGAATCATGTATGAAGAGGGGTTCTACACGTGGAGTTTAAGTTTTGACTGCTGGTTCAACATCGTGGTTCGGCATCGACGAGGCCGTGAAGATGAGGTTCATGCCGCTGTCGCTTCCACCCAGACTCCAGTCTTTAAAGCAGCACGTGTAAAAAAAAGAAATTATATAGTATATTAATGAGTTATGCTGTCAAGAATAACACAATTATATAGATCATGTAGGTAATGCGTTTCAATAGATTATGCTGTTAGAATAATCTATTATACATATATATAGAGTTAATCTACTACATCAAGAAATCCAATTAAAATTTAAATAAACCAAATCAAATTATTTTCATTAATAATTATTAATAATAAAATAACGTTAATTTTTTAGTAATTGCTTTTAGTGGTCTGCTTTATATCAAGATTTACTCGTGGCGTTATCACCCAGGGTTTAAATTAAAATAAAATCATAAGAAGTAATTTTTGGTCAGAATTCAATTTGGATATTAATAGCGTGCTTGAGATTTTATTGGAGGAAATTGGTTTGAAATACCCATCATGATGTCAAGGTAAAAAGGATATATCGATGGTTTCATCTTTCTTTTGTGGTCGCCTGACATTTTCAAAGACATCAACCGAGTGACGGTGGCGTGGAAAAAACAGGCTGATAGCTGGTTAGGCCACCCAAGTACGACTTCATTGACAGCTCAATGAAGCTGCTAGCCAGTCATTCGCTGCAGTTTAAAAGGCGGTTCGATCATCGTCAGGTTGAAGAATTGGGTCACTGGGTTCACTCGGTGGATTGGGTCGATATGTAAAAACTAGCTTAATTGGAGATTTAACCCAACCGCCCAAGCTGTTGGGCTTAAGTATATTTTTAGGTTCATTCTCAGTTTTCACCGTCACGGCCAGACCCAAATCCTTCCTGGTTAGGTTTAACCACCTCCCTGTTTTCTCAACGGAGAAAAGGCCACGACGAGGCTAGGGTTTCATGAATCACATGGCAGACTTTGAAAGGCAGTTCAACCATGTCGCTCGGTAAACTCTCCTCTTTCTCGATTCGCGGAACTTCTTTTCCTCTTTATTGTTCTCATTCAAGTTTTCCTACCCGTGCACCAAAAAGCTTTTCTCTCAAGGTTGAAAATTGATCAGCTTATGAGAAAAAAAGGAGCGTTCTTCTACGAGACCATAATGTGTTTGCTACCGACCTCATCCATAACCAATACAGCCTCATCTTTGCCCCCACAAGAAAATCAAATCCGAACCTTATTTCTTAAATTCTTTTGTTGCTTTTTGTTCACGAACGATTACTGCAGGTGCGGCTGCGGTTCTGATATGTCAGATGCAGACTGCTCCATAAAGTAATGGTCTTTCTTCTTAGCGAGCTTTCAGTGGATGTATAGTGCGTAACTGTTTCTAGTCATTGAACACGTCCTTTAAGCGTGTACTTCCAAATTACTTGAGAACTTGTCAAATGTTCAACAAATAAAGCTTATCTTATGCGACAAGATGTTTTCAGCAAGTTGGCTATCTATCATTGCCACGAGATTTGTTTATGGGACTGATCACCAGAAGCATTGCGCTTTCAATTATAAGGTAACGCATAACCATTAATGAAAATAAAAGGCAACTCGACTATTTCTTTATTTTAAAAGCAAAGACAAATTGTCACATTTCAGCCACAAATCACTCGAAAATAAAGTCACATCTGAAACAGGTATTAATGTGTATCGGGTTTTTTCGAATTTGAATAGTATTGTTGTTCAGGGAATAAGCTTGCTACCAGCAACATCGACAACAAATCTATACCTCACATCGTTTTTCTCAAGCCTCTCAAATGCTGTGTTGATATAATCCATTTTGATCACTTCAATCGTGGAGGCCAATCCGTTTTCCTTGCAGAACTCAAGCATCTCCTCTGTTTCCTTTATGCTCCCAATGAAGCTCCCGGTGATCGACTTTCTCCCTATACACAAAATTGCACGAGAAAAAAAGCACCCTCATCAGGGGTTGTGGATCATAGCAAAAAATCCAGGTTTATTCTTAATTGAAAACCAAGTAGAAAATAGATAAACAATCTTCAAAGCAAATAGAAGGAGACTCACCAAGCATAACCATAGGCGTAACGAACTGCAATGGGGCATTAATAACACCCATCAAGATCAGCTTGCCATCAAGCTTCAATAGAGAAAGGTAAGGCTCGAGAGGATGAACCACAGGCACAGTATCGATGATATAGTCAAGTTGATCGGCAGCTTTTTGCATGCTTTCCACATCCGAGCTGACCAAGTATTCATCAGCACCAAGATGTTCCATAGCCTCCTCCCGCTTCTTGTCAGAAGAGCTAATCACAGTTACATGGTGTCCCATTGCCTTTGCTATCTTCACCCCCATGTGCCCAACTCCTCCAAGTCCTAAAATCCCTCCTCTTAGCCCACTCTGTTTCAGTCCAAAGTGTTTAAGTGGGCTGTAAACTGTCAATCCAGCGCACAATAGCGGCGCTGCTTGTTCTGGGGACATCCCCTCAGGAATTCTCACCACAAACCTGAGGAAAACATCAAAATTTATCAAAACAGGCACAGGTTTTGCTTAATCAGTCGAAAAAGGTTCTGTTTTATTTTGGATTGGAAGAGGGTTTTTCTAGTGCAAGAAGTGACATTTTTGGACCTACTAAACTTGATTATTGCATTCCAACTCACTAATTGATTAAATACAAACAGAACTAATTGTTTATTTGCGCTAAAATTCACATGGGTTGAAATAATTTTTTCTCCACAGGTTGCAATTTGGATTTCTTTGACAGAACCATGTACCAGGAACAGTTAAAAAAAGAGAAACTTGTCGGTCATAATGAAGTCCAAAATCAAGAAAACTTAGAAGCAAGTAATTACAAATTTAAAAGGGATTAAAATGTTTTGATGATTACTTTTGATCGACAACCATGGATTCAGCAAAGCCTCCTTGGGTGGGTTTGCCATCAGTGTAGACATCGTTGTACGACCAGATTTTCTTATTGCAGTATTGCTCGATCTCTGATTTGCATGGATGGCAATTCTTGCAGCTTCCAACAATGACTCCAACACCAACAACCTCTCCAACTTTGAACTTTGTCACGTCTGATCCCACCTCGACAACCTCGCCAACTACTTCATGGCTATAGATTGCACCAAAATACCAATAAACATCGTTAAAGAAAAGGGAAAGCTAAATAAAAGAAACATGCAGAGCAGTATTTAAATACTGTATGCCTGTTTCTGCCATCTTGGGGAAAACAAAAGAGGGGGTGTTGATTATAAGTACCCAGGGACCATAGGATAGTGTGACATTCCAAGATCATTTTTGATTTGGTGGATATCGGTATGGCAAATTCCACAGCTGATAACCTTGATAAAAACATCTTCTGGGCCCGTATCTCTGCGGCCAAAAAAAAAACACAAAACAAAATACAAGGTAAGAATTTAGAGGCATACCATTAGTGCATGTAACTTACATATGGAGCACACCTATTAGTACTGTGTGTCGGAGAAAGAGATAATTCAAGAATCTTCACCTGAGACTATAGGTGTAGGGAGCGAGATGCCCAGTTGAGTCTGTTGCTGCCCATCCTACAATTTTCCTCTCTGTTTCAAGGCTACCCATTTTCTTGAAACAATGAAGCTAGGAGAGGGATGCAGTTTTTGTGGAGAGTTGAAGAGTTGGACGCCGCTATGGATGAGTATATATACAGTAAGGGGTGTTTGGGATTGCTGTTGCGGTTGCTTTTCAGCAAACCTGCGGTGCAAACGCTGCCCCAAACGGGCACTAAGCAAAGCAAAAGAACGGGGAAGGTAAGCGACAAGGACATCTTAGCATACTTTACGGGTGGTGGTAGGTGAAATATGATGGAGTGACGCCATCCTCTGCTTCCACAAACAAGGGTCGTTTTTTCAAAGCTCAAAACCAAGTGAACATTCTCCGCACGATCAAAACATTGGTGGGGCCTCAATCGTATTGATGGGTGTGATTAACTCATGGTTCTTGGGAAACAAAAGGGAACATGATGGTTAAGAGCACTGAATCCATGCTGAGGTTTGGTGCATCGCGCACACGTCACTAATTGAGTATTTCATGAAAGGAATATCTTAATTTCCATGTTGGTTAAGCAGTTGGCTAATTATACTACTTTTGCTTAATTCATGTGGTTGGTGGTGAGTGGTGACAGTATACCCTTGGTATTTACCTGAGATATTTACCACCGCTCTTCACGGTACAGATATTTAAAATAAATATATTTAACTAATAGGATTTAAACTACAATCAACAATAACAGAAGAGCTGTGTGATTTGTCTGTCACATAATGGGTTAATTTTCAGAGTTTACAATCAATGAATCCTAGACATGGATTCAACTAAGAAGTTCGAATCAAAATCAATTAAATATTTATAAATAAATTCAAGTGGAAAAAAGATATCAGTCTAGAAAAAATCACGGAGGGGTAGAACATTCTCGAATCATGAAAGAGAGCAAATGTTCCTCCTGACCATGATCGATTGTAAAATGCCAACATACCTTATTGCAAACACAGCCATACCCCTAAACATATGGCTCGATATTTTTTCATGAAGGGGCAATACAGTAAATTCACCACCCTATTTCTTTTTCTTTTTTTTTTCCTTTCTCAATAAACTATTCGCAACCGCAGCAGTCGAGGAAGGGAGAAGGAAACTAACACACTGGGATTATACTAATCGGAGTGGTTAGGGTGTTTTTTAGTTGACTAAGTCATGGAGAAATAATGGAGGATATTAAATTTGATGACCAACAACAGGAAAACGATAACAGTGAGGAAGACAGGATATACTTATTCGTATATCACCTACAGGAGACTGTTCTACCGAGCACCATCCTCGTCCCATGATCCAAAAAACTCGCAGGCCTCGGCATTATTAATAAACTCGAGGGGTGATTTTGATTTGTGCTGATCATGATTATTATTATTATTGTCATATCATAGTTTAAACTTTATAGGGCTGGAGCCTCTCCGAATACGGAATCCCTTTTAATAATATCCACTCGTGTTTCATATAATATTAGGGTTGGAGGGCTCAAACCTTCAGAATTGCAATCTCAACAATTTGTTTACCGATCGTTTGTTTTTTTCTTCACAAGGTTGGATTCACGTTTCTGCAAGATATTTTAGCAGTGGCAGCCCGTGACTTTGCTGTTGCTTCTCTGCAAGACACCCTGGAAGTTGCCTGAGAAGCTTAGTTTATGGTTCACCTGGGCATGCTTTTAACTGATCCTTCAGAATAAATCGAGAATATAATGACAAGATAAGTTAATTTCATATATATTACATTAAATTAATATTATAAATTGGTTTGTGGGTTAGGACCTCGACGTTTTAAATCAATCGAGTAATAATTTCTCTTTATAAAATAAATCTGGCATTGCCATTATACATACAAGGCATGCATGATAGATCCATGCCACCACTTGTGAGTTATGACCTGTAAGATTCTATAAACAAGCACCCCCAATTTCTTTTTGTGTCTGACTTGAGAGGGAGGACAAAAGGGCATCGAATGTCAGCAGCCCCATATCTCCGCCACCAACTTTTTCATCCTTGGAATTTCAGGATCACGGGCAGGCATGGCTCCACTTCTTTGATTTGCTTTGCAGCGACAACCGCCTGCTACTTTGACAATTTATGAGGCAGCAGAGGATTGGTTTACTTTCGCTTTATCGGGAGGCTCTAAAATGCCACCACCTCGGCAGACCATGCTAATCAACTCTTGTTTTGATCTGTTCCCATGATAAGTCAGAAATGGAAGCATTCGCATGGGAAAATTTATGTTCAAACTTCTAGAATGAGATATTGTGCACAATAAAGCCTCTATTACGGTTTGAAAATATTGTAGAGATTGTTTTTTTTTTCTCCAATGAATATATATATATATATATATATATATATATATATAAAGCATCTATTATGGTTTGAAAATATTGTAGAGGTTGTTTTTCTTATATTGGAAGAAAAAAAAATAATCTCTACAATATTTTCAAACCGTAATAGATGCTTTATTGTGCACAATATCTCATTCTAGAAGTTTGAGCATAATACTAGAATATTAAAACAATCTTAAACCACATGAAAATTAATTTATAACTTTTTTTCTCACACAATCAAACAACAATTCCCCAGCAACAACTTGTTGCATTTCAAAAATATTTGTAAAATAATTTTATTTTTTATTTTAAATTAAAAAATTTAATATTTTTATATCATTTTCATATTGTAATGTCAAAAATAATTTTTAAAAAATAAAAAAAATAATTTTAATATATTTAAAAACAAAAAATATTTTTAAAAATAATTTTAATCACGTTGCCAAACCGGCACTAGAATAAAAAACCTGGATAATCATTTGCTTGAATAAGGGTGTAATGAATCTAATTTACAAAGTAATTCACTAAGCCCGTTGACTTTCATGTATGATAAGAGAATCCCAACCAATCCATACATTCCTGCTATGGTCATGGTATTTTTAGGCAAATTCTTGTATATTAAGACAACAATTTTTGACAATTCATTTATATTTGAAAATTCTTTTTAAAATGCATTTAGAATGTATAAATATTATTTTTTTTAAAATTTTTTTTGATTACCAGCACATCAAAACAATTAATTCACAAACACTAATAAAATAAAATAAAATGCTGAATATAAAGTTAAATCGAGTGGTTTTAAAATTCACGTTTTGCACTAAACTTAATAACAATGTAAAATAGTTTCTTATAACTTGA
Organism: Salix dunnii; assembly: GCA_015731905.1. Taxonomy (NCBI): domain Eukaryota; kingdom Viridiplantae; phylum Streptophyta; class Magnoliopsida; order Malpighiales; family Salicaceae; genus Salix; species Salix dunnii. The sequence continues at coordinate 6,818,425 of CM027667.1, read as the reverse complement.
ATATTTTTCAACATATTAAAAAAATAAATTATCAATGCAAACGTAGGGTGGATTTGTAAATTATTTATTATTATGAGAATGGACTTTCTATGGTATTTGTTGGTCTTCGAAATTAATAAAATCGATTGAGTATTTATTCAGATGTTCGTGTCGTGTCGGTTGAGTACTGATTGGAGATGTTCGTGTCGTGTGCGAGGAATGACTGCAATTTGTCCCAACACAGCCATGCCTTCTCCCACCATATCAGTAGATATATATATATATATATATATATATCTGTGCATGTATGAGAAAAAGGAAAAGAGAAAAAAAGAGAGTACAGTGAGATACGAAAGAAGCATCTCTGTCTCCAACATTTTGATTATACTGAGGATATGATAAAAACATCAATATAGATTATCTCTTAGAGAAATCTAACTTACCTAACCCAACATATAAAGTATTGCTTAGAAAAATTTCCAAGATTCGATAACAAGGAATGAAAGCAACAAGAAGAAAACCAACAAGGAAAAGATTAAAAAAAGGAAAGAAAAGTCTTTCGTTAGATGTCTGCATTAGAAGCATCTCTTGTTGTTAGAGGGGATATTGGGAGTTTAAAAATCATAGCCCCCACCATCTGTCCTTACCCTCTATAAGATCTTATCTGTATTTTCTATCATCATCCTTATCTTCGCATGCTTGCCACCAAGCCATCAGCGCCACCTGCTCGAGATGGCTTCGCTGAGGGAGGGGGCTACTCCACTATTTCACGTCTCCCATCTAAATCATGATGAGATCCTGTCAACTAAACCGAAAGAGACTTGATGTAGTTCTATTAAACGACTTCACTAAAGTTGACATTGAAAATCAACTCCCCTTGCATATTTTATTTCTTTAACTCATCTCTATGGCCACCCCATATGACACCCCTGCTTCTCAGACAGAACAACTAATGTACTAACGAACAAGAAGGCAGCATCACATTTTCTGTCGCGGTCCAACCCAGGCTGTGTATATGTAATAAACATGACCATGATTATTCAGGTCTGTGCTGTTACCGCTACTAGAACACAGCAAAATGGATAAAATATTACAGGGAGGGGTCGAAACAAGGTGATTAAAAAATTGATCAAGCAGCAGCAGAAGCAGCTGTATTCAGGGAAGACGAACGACACCATGAAGATGCAAAATGTCATAATCTAATCAAGGGCACGACCCATCTATAGAATTAAACATGAAGCAATCGTATTTTATCTGGAGGTTAAGAAAAGGCTTTCATAATTGCATTTGTAAAAGCAACATCTTACAGATGCATGTAAAAACCATGCTGGGATATGATCCAACAAATCATCCTGGTTTAGTGCAGCAGTCAGCAAGACAGCAGGTTACTGCGATTCGACTTCGATCGTTATGGGCTATGTTGCAGGTGGCATTATATTAATATTGATGTTGATGCAGGGAAAGGACATTGTCTAGAAGGTTTGGCAACCTAGCACTCGTTTAAAGTTAAACATGTGCTTCTAACCTCAAGGAAATAGTGTGAAACAGCTGAATTTACCTCTGCTTTTTAGATAAAAGAAAATTATATTAAACGTTGAAAAGAATCACGAAAGCTCGATGGAGAAGATCTCCTCAAAGAAAAGAAACCAAAAGAAAGACCTGGGATAAAAAAACAGCCCATGAAACCTTGAACTATTGTCTTCGGTAGATTCTTTAAAGAACAAATTATCAATACCTAATTCAACATAGGAGAAAGAGATGCAAAAAGGTCGTGCCACTTGGTGCCGATGTTTTCTTTCAAATAATTGCTGTACATGCATGCCAAACCTGTCCATGTTCTCCTATTCCTCCCTTTACTTAAATCACAATCGAAGTGGGGCTTTCTCCAAACTTTTAACCCTTCATAATATGCTTTTCTGCCTGCCCGCCCTGCTCCCCAAAGGACAGGCTTGGAAGACAAGAGGACTTTGTACATGACTTGAATATTTTTTACTGTGAACCTTATGAACTATAAAGATAAACCTTGTATGATATAGGAACGGAAGTTTGCAGCATGATTTCAATTGGTGCCTTACAAAACCCTCATCCTCACAAAACATAAAGATTTTCTCTTGAATAGAAGTACCGTTTCATACACAGCTGGCTCTAAAAGTTACAAATATTTCCAGAGGCTCATAACAGTTATTTATTTGTTATTTCAAAAAAAATCATACTTGTTATGCTTATGTAGTGCTTTAATTGGAGTCTAATCCCTAAAATCACTCCAGAACCAGGTCAGGATTTTCAATCTATAAATTATATAGCCACCTAGGTACATAGATAGCGTGTTTGGCAATGCATCTGCGAGGGCTTCAGCGAAATGTCTTTTGGCTGAGAAACATTGATGCATTTCTGGAAAGCTTTTTGATGGTTCTAACAGGCAAAAGGAATGAAAACAAAGAAAATGCATTTCAGTCAGAAAAAAAAAACACTTTGCGAATGCATTGCCAAAACCACACATGTTATCTACTAGTTTTTCTTTAACTGTTGGCAACTCTTCGTTCATTGAATATTATTCTCCTCTCCTGCATCTATCACAACATACCTCAAGAAATATGACCTCAAAGGCATTTTCCTAGTTGTTTTACTATCAATTTGCATCCCACTCTGCAACAAGTTCGATAATTCTTTACAGATATAAATGCATTCCCTGGCTGTCACAACCTGTCATTTCAGCAATTACCTCCTGCTCGAAACCAAACCATCTTCCCTTGATGCAAGAAAAACAATTCTCCCAGATATTATGTGCTGAATGCCTGACTCCTTGGCCAGACTGCTTCCTTATCCCCGTCAAAATTTACTTTCAGCAGTAATAGGAGAGATGCATCTCATTAGGCATTCAGTACTCGCTACCAACTCAAGAAAAAAAGAAGAGAAAAGGGAAACCCCAAATTAGAGATGCCTGGTTCAACATGCATTCCTCAAAGCTTGATCAGACAACCTACTGAGATGATTTTTCACCTCTGCCTCTCTCTCTCCCCCTCTCTCTCATTTTGACCTCAAACGTTGGCACATTATAGATGAAGATCCCAAAGCTTGAAAGATCCTTAACTGATTCATGATCTCAAAATACCCCAACTTTTTTTCATATAAGAAGGTAAAGGAGCATCGAACTTGAGGCTAGCCAATTGTGAGAAGTCATACTCTGAAGATAATTGCACATCTTGCAAAGCTGTAGATACATCGGGTAAAACCATTTGTTTACAGTGGAGATGTAGGCGGGGGTGCTTTTCAGAGATACTACCACTATCCAAATCTAGGGCAAAAGGGAGTATTTTCTCACTTAGGGACTTCTCATTTGAATTATCTTCAATATTAGACCAAGAAATCTGTTTCCAATTCCTGTGAGCTTGCCACGCATATTTGTAGTCTCCAACTATTGGTGTCTTCAATACTTCAGCACAGTGTACACGGAGCTGTGACAGTGACCAGAAATAGTTGAAAGAAAGTGATATGGAAAGTTAGCAGGAGTATGAGGACAAAGATACAGGCAGACATCAAAGATTCAAGATATGTGCTGGCTCTGCTTCAGACCTGATGCTTTCTACCAGTGAGTGGGGACAGCTCCAACCATGTGAAGCCTGCATTAAGCCACATATTAAAACTACGACCCAAAAATTACACAAACAACTTAAAGAATGACACCCAGAAGATCTAAAATTCTCAGATAAATGTTCCATTTCAATTACCCAAGGGAAAATGGAAAAAATACAGGCACGAGACATAAAAGACTAAAAACAATCCAGGACAAGCTCAGGAAACAGTAAGTGGAATTTTCTTTGGCTGGCAATATTGTGCTCTCGTCAAATGCTTTAAAAGAGAGATATAACAGGTTCAGTGAATTTGTAGCAAACATGGTCATGCTCTTCTCCTTGGTGTAACTCCTAAGAACCATCCTTACATCTTTCTACAATTTTCAGCAAGCAAACAGCACAACTAGTAGCAAAACACTCACTAATACTGCTTGAACAACCTCCCACACGCACATAATCAATCCTACAGCAATTAACTACCAAACTTTCATCCTGAAATCCTGTAAAACACTGCCCACATGCTGTTCACAGCCCCCTAAAATTCAGAACCAGAGCATTATATGGCTCTTAGACAAATTCAGTTAAAGAGATTTGCCCAAAGATCATGTTTGACTACATGTTGGTGCAGACAAGAAGATATTCATGAATGACTTCAATGTACAATGATCAATTTGGATATCCATGAGATATCTAAATCTGGTTAGATGTAATAAATAATTGGTAGCTTATTTAGTTGAACATAACAACTAAGATTCTGTTTAATTCTTTTCACTAGCGAATTATCAATAGAAAAGAAAAAAACGTGTGTCAACATAAATCTCATCTTCCCGACACATTACATCATCAAGCCATGTTAATACAAACCTAGACATATATGATTAAACAAATCACATGTAATAGACGTGACAGAAGTAACGTGCTACCATGAGATGATTCAATTACTCTGTACTGTGTAACTGCATGCTGAGAAGACAAGTTTTGTGAATTCTCAACCACTGTTATTCGATCAGATTTTCCATTGTCCACAACTACCTAGAAGCAATCAGAGCACGAAGATTTTCAATTTGTTATTGAAAAAACCATAGGCTTCCTATTAATGGTGTTAAGCATTAAACTTATTCTAACCTTTCCCAACGGTACTGAAATTAATCCCTTTAGATGTCTTGGAGAACCAATGACAAGTGCCCAGTATTTTCTTTGCAGGATTCTTCTTTTGTTACCTACATCCTTAAGAGAGAAGATGAATATTGTTAGCCTGAAACTGTGATGGACTAAACAATTTTCCACTTCAAAAGGGCATTTACAGACTAAGATAAAAAGGAGAGAAGAGTCAGGAAATGCAATACAGTAGACAATACATCATTTGATGCTGCAAGAGTTTTCTCCCGGAAGATGGCATGCAAAACTGTAGCACTTGTTTGTGTCCTTCCCATCACCAAGATACCACTGCAATCTCTGTCAAGTCTATGAACCTGATAAACACAATGGTTTCATGGAAATATTTGTTGTAAGGCAACATATGAACAAAAGCGGAGAGCATCTCTGCTAAAAGAAAATGAAGACCACTAACTTTTACACAATGAAAAAAACACTCTACTAACTATATCATATTTACTCCATGCTACTTTCTGGAAATTGCCTCAGATCAGTTCCATGAAATATTCAATAGAACACATGCTTTTATGATGAACACAAGAAATATTTTTAGCAAGTAGAGTGTACCTGTAAAAGAAGTGGTTCTGAAGTAACTGATATTAAACAGCATGAATTCACCAGAAACTCACCAGCCGAGGGCGTTCAGAGTAGTCATAACTTAAGCAGCTAGCTGACAATTCGTCTAAACTTCTTTTGATGCCAATGCCACCCTGTCCAAAGTAATTTAAGACAAACAAAGTTAAACTTTAACCATTATTGTTCCAACACAGCATAAAAAAGTCATGGAGAAGCGGGCATTCTCTAGGTCACCTGAACAGGCATTCCAGGAGGTTTATTGATAACAATAATTGCCGTATCCTGGCAACAAAGAAAGGGTGTTGGGTCAACTTTTGTAAATAAAAAGCATAACTTTTTGACAAACCAAGAGAGTTTAAGTCAATAACCTTAAACAACTCTAGGCCACGAATAAAGTTTATTTCTTCTTCACTGCAATGACAGTCTTGTTTCGAAGAAGGTAACACTTTTACACTAATAGGAAGAAAAATTCTGTCTCCTACATCCATCGAATCCTTAGCTGCCACCTTTCAGTAATTTTCAAATATCAAAGACAGAAATCATAGCCATACAAAGTCATAACAAACAATTCTTTTAATGCATTCCTAAAATGAAAACCAAACAGTTCTAATCATGAGAAATGCTATTTTAAGAATTTAATCAAATCCACCAGAGTAATTTCTTACTCTTGTAAGCCGATGTTCCTGACATTGATCACCAAGATTACAACTTTCCATGACAGAGGATTCTTTTCGTACCTGTAACCACACACACCATGACAAATCAGTCATCCTCCACCTAGCCTTTTATTTAAGTTGTTTCAAGTTAAAATTCAGATTGAGTAGCAAAGACCTTTCTGGAAAGAATAGCCTTTTATTTAAGCTGTTTCAAATTAAAATTCAGTTTGAGTAACAAAGACCTTTCTGGAAAGAAAAAAAAATCCAACATTTCAGCAACCGTTGAACACTGCTAATTGACTCTAACGTTCATAAACATGTAATGATTGAAACTTTGAGTCCACAGCCATTGTTTCTTAAGGACAGATCCTATGGGAAAAAAAACACAGATGCGTATTAAAAGCTCAAGAAAGAAAACCTCAAACCTGTCTTAAGCGAAACAGCTTTTGTACAAGGTTTCTAGGGAGTTCAGGGCAACAGCGAAGGACCCACTTAAGAGCTGTTGTTTCAGAAGCTTCCTTTGCGGGGATTTTCGCAGAAAGCGCTTTTCCCAAAAAGCTGCCATTGATAGTTGGAGTGTATGGAGGTAAAGTGAACCATTTCCCCCTTTTCTCATTCTCACAATGATTTTGGCTTTTGGAGTTGTTGCTGTACTGAGATTGGAATACGCGGAAGGTTGAGATGGGCGGTTTGGTTGAACGGAGAGAGGAGATTGACCGTGATTGTTGGAGGAGGACACGGCCGAGGAGCGTGTGCTGCACCATCATCATGCAAATTCGTGGTTTTTGGTAGTTCGATTGTTGGGGAGAAGAAGGGTTTTAACATGAACATGGGCTTGGGCTTCTGTTGATCTTTTTAGAAAACCCGCTAAGCTTTCTAATGACAAGTCTAATGACAAGAACCATTTTTAAGAGCTAAATGATATAAATAACTCTTTGAATAGTGTATAGATGGCTTTTGAGTTGATATGGTCTCCAATGGTAAGAGTCATTTTTAAGAGCCATTTTTTTAATCTTATTTTAAGTAAAATTCAATTATTTTATATATAGTGTAATTATACAATTCATTATACAATTAATATGAGTAAATTATATAATTAAATAATTTTTTTTGAAAAACCCTCCAACAATAAAATTATTTATAATTAAAAGACCCACAATATTTGAAATTTGAAATCTAAGCTACTTATTGTATGTTTTTCAAGTAATTTGTATGTTTTTTTATGGTTGTCGTATTTTTAATTAATGTTAGTTAAATTATAAATTAATACCCCTATTTTTTCATGTTAACTATTATAATAATAATAATAATAATAATTGTAATATAATAATTAATTATAATAATTATAATTATAATATAATAATAATTAACATAAAAACCCACCCCACCCGTCCATTCCCCATCTCAAATTTAAAGCTAAAAAACCCTATCCCATTTCTTATCTTCTCTCCTATTTCTTAACAACAGCCACCCCATCTATGAGAGTTTGTGAGGTGATTTGAGAATTGCATTATGCCATGAAAGAGGAGCAATGGAGTTTGGTTTGGTAGGTGAGTGAAGAGTAATTCGATTTGGATACGAGGCTTGTTGGGTTGTGGGTGAAGTATTTAACTGATTTGATTATTGATATTTTAGTTAAGTATGAAGGCTCGTTGCCTGATTTTAGTTAAGCCTTTTTAATTATTAAATATTATTTTATTTTTTTAGCTCTATGAATAAAGCATGTAGAAATAGATCCTGGCCATGACAATAGCCATTTTGACTCTTCAAATACCTTCTATATAGGAGATGAAAAAATTGACTAAAATAACTAAATGAATAAATTTTTAACTTTGACTCTTGATTTAGCTCCAGCATTGGAATTGCCCATTAAAAACATCCACCGGGACTAAATAAGGATACAGAGCTAGCTATTTAAGAGCCCATTTGTCTTGTGGCGGAACCATTGTGCTCTGATGATTTCCCTCCTTTTCTTTTCAAGAATAAATAAATAAATTTATCATCTATCAGTTTTTTGGGGTATTTTGTTTCAAAAGTTTTTTCATGGTAATTAAGTTCTTATATTATTATTTTTATTTTTTATATTTTTTTTATTGAAAACATGTTTTTAGTCGGCTAATTTTCTTTTTGGTATTAATATTTTAGAAAATTCATTTAGTTTCAATTGGACTAAAAAATGTATCCAAAACATCCATCCCTCAATTAACATTTTCAATTATTGTCCTCAAGAACTTCTTAAATTTGAGTTAAAAAAATTTAATTATATATAAAATTCTAATTATTCCATTGGTCATATATTGTTTTAAATAAAGCCCAAAAGATGAAAAGATATTGGAATCAAACAATCATTAAAAAATCCAAATCAACCGAGGGATTAACGGTTCATTGAACTCAAATTGGAAGTTTCTTTATCAGTCAAAAAACAGTTTATCTACTTGGATTGATTGATGGTTTCCTGTTTATTAATGCATGGGAGTTCGATATCAATGAACTTTTATCCCTTCGTTATATTTCATGTTTTTGAAATAAATTATAAATTATTTAAATTAATTTTTTATTTTAAATGATTTTTTATATATATTTTTAGATTATTTTGATATATTGATTTCAAAAATAATTTTAAAAAATAAAAAAATATCATCATAATGTTATTTAAATAAAAAAAAAATTAAAATACAATCTTAAACATTATCTTTCTGCAGTCACAAAGCCATCAGGTGACCTGTCCGCCATCCGCCACTTGCATGCCTGCTTGCTTTGCCATTTTCTGATGATGAAATGATGAACGGGTGCAATTAATATCATAAAAGAACCGATTCCCCTCTTATTTTTAATACACAGGACTTTGAATTAATGGAGAAACAAAGACCTTTCAGTGAATTTGTCAATATATACAGCGTTCAATGAATGCATTAAGAATAATAATAAAAAAATCGTAAATATATTCAGGGAGGAATGTGGCTAGTCTAGCTTAAAAGTTGCCTTATCATATATATGAATCGTGAATTTGCCATATTTCAAAAGAAAGCAAAGGCAATGTCATCTTCTTTGATTAAAATGGATATCGGATAGTATATGCATATCTCAATTAAACCTATAAATCTTGAAATTAATTACCACTTAAGCCTCTATTATCATCATGCCACCTTCTAAATGGTTAAGACAGTGTCATTTTTCTTGGCTAGCCGACAATCCTCGTATATTTAACATGTTTGCAATTTACAACCTTCCGGTGGGGGACCAAACCCATGCAAAACCTTGACGACCAGTTCTTTTCTCATGTTTTTGGGGCACATGAACTCGCCAAATCGTCTGTCTTTACCTAATACTCTTTCTTATAAAATTAGCTGTGCTGATATATAACTTTTCATGGAGCAGTACTCACTTTCATTAAGTTTTTGGATTTCGCTAAGGTATTTTTTTAAGTCTAATGCTCTTCATGGAATCAGCAATTTTCGTTTTCTTAACAGAGTATCTAACAGCAATATTCGCGGGACAAGATGCAGCTGGGGCGGGGGTGGGGTTCGAAGATAGCTACACCAGCGGCTGGTGATTGCTTGGTATCTTGGTTTCCATTGCAAGAAATATGTGATGGAACCTCACCCAATTCATTGAAATTCGAATACAAGTTAGGTCACGAAGCACACCGTTGTTAAATCACGCACAATCCTGGGGAGTTCAGAATTTGACGGGAAAGGCTCGTGAGTTGACAAAGCAGCATTAGCATATGCACAGCAGCCCTGCAGTTAAAGTTGCAAGTCTCATCTCCAAATGTGTGCTGGTTTTTGAGGTTAAATCTGTTTTTGAACGTATTTTTAAAACTATTTTATCTATAAAAATATTATATTGATGATTTTATATATTTTTCGACCATTTTAATTCATTGATGTTAGAAATTAAAAATTATTTTAATATATATTTTTAATTGAAAAACACATCATACTACATTACCAATTAAACACTTGAAATTAAAAACCATATTACTAAGAAAGTCCTAATATTTTACAGAAAAAAAACGAAAAAAAGCTTGAAATGGATAAAAATTCAAATGAGATCATGACGTTATAAAATAGAAACACTAGCAATAACTCATTGATTGTTTAGTGTGTTTGTAGGATTCTTCACAAAACTTAACTTGTTTGAGCCATGTAATAAATTCTTCAAATAGTTTATTTTATAAAAATAAACTTGTTTAAGAATATTACATGTATTAAAAAATATTAATATCAATTTTAAATAGGTTTATCACCATACCATATGAAAGTAAATCTATATTTGATCCATGTAATAAATTGGTTCACAGGCTCATAATATAATTAAACTTGAATAATAAAAATAATATGCCATATCTGTTTAATTATAATCAGAGTTGAGTTGAATTCGAGTCAAGCTCCGTCCATTATGAAAAAAAATAGTATTGCTTTGAAAGACATAGATTTTAAGGCAAGGACTAATTGGGTATATCCAAAAGATAGACGACCCCAGTAGAAATGTTTTAGCTAGTAGGCTCCACGGAGCATTGTGTTGTAATTAGAGGACAATTATTTTTTTTAATCGGATAAAAGTTGCAATTAACTTTATTTAATGCACATTAATTCATTTGATTTCTTATGATTAGGACCCGGCATGTGATAGGAGTAATAGAGACAATCATTAAAGATTCATCTCCCTAATCAAAACGTATTTACAGAGAACAATAAATTTAGACGCAACCTGCTGAAAAAAATCAGTCCCAAAGGCCAGGAACATCTCTCCCCTTTTTCTGTCTGCAAAGGATAACCGAGGTCCAAACTTTCTGCTGCTCATGGCATCATGGTCATCACTGGCCACCAGGCATATCAACCGGCAGTCTTTAGGCGGTTTGAATATGGTTCCGAGTTGACCTCTTAAAATGCCACGTGATAGGAGGATGAGTTCAAAAGCCACAAAAGAAAGAATTTCATGTTATGGTGGGTTTACCTTTTTTATTTATTTATTCCACGATAACTAATATTTATCGCCTTTCTCAGTTGAAAAAACCCCCCACCGTCTACGGAGTCTCGCGTGTTTAAAGAAGATTTGAATTTTTATTTTTATTTTAAATTAAAAATTTTTGCTCTTTTTATATCATTTTCATATACTGATATCATAAATAATTTAAAAAAAAATATTATTTCGATACATTTTTAAATAAAAATTATTTTAAAAACAACCGCAATGACACTCTTAAACAGTCAATAATTTTTTTTTATTAATATGTGTATCACATTTAACTTGTATGCATTTCGACTATTACCACGAATTCTGAAGTTAATAAGCTCATGCTAACTATCATATTAGCTACTGTATTGCTTAAACTTAAGATTACAAGGAAACAATCCTTTTAATCACTAATTCTTACAACTGATCCCACTAATAAATTATTCCCCACCGTCTAAATCTTGATTCTACATGATGGGGTTGTTTGGAACATTTCGTTTTCAGCTTAGAAATTAGTAAATTATTGCCCCAGTGAAGTATGCGATTATTAGTCTTACCCAGTTTGCTTCTTTTCTTGAGCTTCCATCAATTGATTCACCAAATATTAATGGGTGACTGTCGGCAATAACTTAACAAAAAAACCACTACAAATATTTCGTAGTTCTTTATTTTTCTAATTAGGGTTTTGGTCCACGGCCTTGACAATTTGTTAATAAACAAGCGTTTATGGTGCTACCTGACTTAGTTATAAGTCAAATATTTGTTTGTTGTCATGAGCAATTTGAATAAATCTCGCTTGCCTAAAACATGAATGAGCCACGTAGAACCCGATACGTCCCCCCAAATCAACCAGGAAAGCAAAGTGATTAGAAAATTTTCTTCCCCGTCAGCTATAATATCCAATTAAAATATCAAGCAACGACAGTCTTGATAACCTAAAGTTTTGACTAAACACAAAATTGAGGTGATCCTAGCTAAAGTGAGTTCTCAAAAGAAGATAGCTGGCTAATGTTTTCATACCTTGATGGTCACGGGCGAGCTCCTAAAAGTCGGTAGAAAATGGGAAAGAAAACAAAAGAATTTAGCTAGCACTACAAGTTTCGATCTTTAATAATTGTGTCTTTGTACGAGGTAAAATCGCTGCACAAACCTTTCGATCCATGCTGGTCCACCACATTGCTTTGTGTGATCCTAGTTTATCCATGTCATTGCTTGTACTTTTTTATTAGATCTGGTATTGTATTTTAAAATAATAAAATTTCATGATTTTATATCATTTTTAATAACTTGATATTAAAAATATATTTTAAAAACAATATAAACTACATTAGTAGAATATAGACGACACTCCCAGTCAGATAGCAGTAGAATATAGACTACACTCCCAATCGGATAATATAAATCAGTATCTTATTAGTGGTTGCCAAATTTTACTGTTGCAAACTCCTGATAAGATCAGAGAATTCAAAATATTCAGGCTAGGAGCAAATCGAATTGGCCATCGCCGTCTCACTTTCATTAACCATAACTTAATTCGCACTTCTCTCGAGCTCACGGCCAGTTTCGTATCTCGATTCCCGTTAATGTTACCACCTGTCCATTCTTAGAAATCGAACTCTTCGCTTTAAGGATCTGCCAAGCTGATTAGAAATTTCGCTTTCCAAAGATCAGCCAAGATGGCACCCTATACTATGAACCAAAGGTGGCCTGGCGGCACACGATCAATAATTCAAAATTATCACATGCCTTCGAACAGCGACGCCCAACCTCTTTAGTCAAACCATCTCCCGAACTAACTTAAAGAGTTCGAACTACTGATTTTCAAGCCCTATAAATGCAACTCCAACATATAATTCCCATTCATTAATGTCAAAACACACAACACATGGTCAGGGAAACATATTTCGATTGCACATAATCAAAACCATAAGGTTCGAAAACGTATATGTCTAGCATGGGGAGAGAACAAAAACCTACAACCCTCTTTTCTCTTCTTCTTCTCTGTTCTCTCTTGCTAATCACCATGGTTATTGGCACAGAATCACGGCCTTTTGGTGGTTCAAAGCTGAATAAAGATGTTAATGCTGGGGAGGTTGAAGGTCTTGTCGGAGGATTTTCTCTCCAAGCAGTGAAGAAGTCAGGGCCAAGCCCAGGTACAGGTCATAAATACGAAAACTTTCAAATTGAAGGCGAGGCTACAAGGTCTGTTCCGAGTCCTGGCGAGGTTCATGAGCACGCTATCAACGGCAATAAACCGTAACAGCATTTTACGTGCCTAGCCAATGGGACGAAGATCTTTTCAATTTTCTTTAGGTTGTATAGGCAGGAGAAAAAATCAGATTATTAATTAACCAAGTAAATTTGATTTTAATTATAGGAGCCCAAACTTTACAGTGAAGTGTATTGTTTCAACATGTGTGTGCGCTATGGATAGCACGGAGACGAGCTAACGCGACTGAAATTTGAGAATACAAATACCAGGTGGTCTAATTTCTGTCCTGACAATACTTCTATTTTAATATTGTCTTTATTTCTCTTCTCGATTAGTAAATTTTCCAACAATTTATTTGGCATCGTTCCGCTAAATGTCTTATTTTGATTAAAATATGGCTAATCGGTTTAAAACTTATCCTGGGTTATTAATCAACATGGAATTAGCCCCTAGCTTCTTCTTTTATTTTAATCTGGGTCTTCAGCTTCTTCTCTCTCTCTCTCTCTCTCTCTCTCTCTCTCTCTCTCACTCTCATCAACGATGTCAATTTCCCTTCTAGCTAGCTGATCACATGTGAGAGGTATACGTGTACGTAACCTTTAAATATCACAACATGTGTTCTAGGAGAGACACTTGCGTACAGACACATGATTGAAATCACTTGAAAATAATCGGACCTTTTTATTAGTTTCAAATATTGGTTATGAATTATGTTGAGGATCGATATGAGAATCAGGTAGATGGTTCTTGTTTTAAGACAGAAACAATCATGTTGCTCTCACATCCAGTTTGTGTCGTTTGGAGACCGGTTAACTCGCTAGATGGAAGGATGATTTCCTTGCAAGAAAAAATGGTTCATGACCTAAATAAAAAATAATGAAAAATGAAGGACTAGGTTTCTACTGACCAGCAGTTCTCGTTATAGTTTTTAATCAACTAACTATAAAATATTCCGTTGTTCAGAGAACTCTTTGTTAATTCCCTCGTGTTAGATATTTAGATTTTAAACTATAAATTACGATGATTGACATCTTCATTATGTTAATAGACATTAAATAACTACCATACTCTTTCTAAGGACTTTTTCATTACAAAAGTATATAAATGATTCTTATGGACAGTTATAAAAAAAACCTAAATTAATATAATAAGATATTTGAATGAGTATCATGATTCATGTTTTTTTTAATACGAGTAAATTTCATCTTCTAGAAAAAATATTTATAGATCTAATAAACGAGTAAAATTATAGTTGTTTCAATCTTTTACACAGAATATATGTTCTGACTCGAACTTAAACTCGAAATTTACTATGCAAACAGCAAAGTTATTTACTAATGAACACAATGGGTAATTATAAAAAACTTTATAAAAACATATTTGATGTGTAATTTGTGTTTGATTCGTGAAAAGAAAACATAATATCGTTCTGATAAAAAAAACGTAATATTTTTTTAGTATCAGTAACACTCGACAAACTTGGTAATCATTGAAAAAAGATTTAAGTGGTCCGAAAATGATATTTGGAAATAAAATCTTGATTTGTCGATCATTTAATTTGATTTAATTACCCTGATAAAAATAAGACGACATTCAACGAGTAAGACCACCGGATGTTATTAAATATATAAAAAAATATATAAAAATTTCGATTATGTTTTAAAAAAATATAAGCTTACAAGCTCTTGTTAAGAAAAGGTCCAAACAAAGGATAAAATTGGTCTTACATTAATCCTTCGTTCCAATCTAATAATAATAATAATAATAATAATAATAATATCGGTCTCAATAAGTATAATATAATGTCAAAGAATTTACGATCTAAACATTAAATTTTAAATTTAAATTGAGATGTTCATCCCTTATAAAAATATAAAAAAAAAATCAAGATTTTATTTATTTATTTAAATTTATAAAATATATTTTTGAATAAATGAGGTTTCACTAAAAAATATATATAAAAATTTAGATTAGTTAAAACTCGACATTGTATTTTTTAAAAAATATTTTTATTTTATATTAAATATTTTTGATATTTTTATATTATTTTGCCGATATCAAAATAAATTTTTAAAAAATAAAAAATAATATTTTTATACAAAAAAAATATTAATTATACATACCAACAGCACCCAAAAAAAAAAAAAGCTGACGTTGCTCTGGCTAACCGGATCGAGTGTTGAAAAGTCACAATGATAACCAGTTGACGCTGCTGAGATCGATCGCTCGTCGCCGGCCTTTTGGGGTGGTTTTCCCTTGACGGGCTGCTAATATTTTTTGGGTGTGGAATAAAAGGGCTATACTTGAGCCTATCCAGGGATGGACGGACGTGCCTCTCATATATCGACTCCTTATCCATTGATTTAAGTGGAACGAGATTTTCAAAATTAGAACATACCAATCAGATTCTCTTATTGACGATAATGGACCATCCATCTCATGGTGCAGTTCGAGAGCCAAAAGTATAAAAATAATAAGAAAAGCTGAACCAGTCGGAGTGAATCTCTTATCAGCTTGTTTATTTTTTTGTTTACAACTATTTTTTTTTAAATATATATTTTATATGTATTTCAAATTAATAGTTTTAGTATTAAAAAATATTTTTAAAAAAATATCATTTCAATACATTTTTTTTTAAAATAAGATATGATTTCCCCCCCTAAAGATTCGAAATACTTCGCTTTTGAGTTTTGTTATTTTCACCGTCCAAATCAGGGCACCCAAAATGCCATGCGTCATTGCCTGCATCATACTTTGCAGAGTTGTCCGACGTGATTTTTCAATATATTATATGGTGATATGTCGATTGCTTGCCCCACTTAACATTCTCTCTCTTCCCCTCTCACTCTCGTCGTGTGAATTGTGAAGTCATGGAAATCTTGAGCGAAAACAGAGAAGAAGAAATTCATGTGCTAATGGTGGCACTCTCATCTCAAGGTCACATAAACCCCATGCTTAGACTAGGAAAACGCTTAGTCAATAAAGGTCTCCACGTCACATTGGCCACCACTGAATTTACTCGTCACCGTATGCTCAAATCTTCCACCATACACCCCACCGCCTCCACCATCTCAATCTCTGGAGTACAGGTTCGCTTCTTCTCTGATGGTCAAAGCCTAGACTACGACGGCAAGGTCAATTTAGACTCGTACATGGAGAATTTAGCCAACTTCGGAGCAACCAGTCTCTCAAACCTTATAAAGGAGCATTTCCCCAGTAATGGTCACAAAAAGCTCTCTTGCATCATCAACAATCCATTTGTTACTTGGGTAGCTGATGTTGCCATCAGTCATGAAATTCCCTGTGCCATGCTCTGGATACAGCCATGTTCACTTTATGCCATTTATTATCGCTTTTACAATAAGTTAAACCCACTCCCTACTTTAACAGATCCTGAAATGAGTGTTGAGTTGCCAGGCTTGCCACTGTTGCATGCAGAAGATTTACCTTCTCTCCTTCTTCCTTCAAATCCATTTGGCAGCCTTCATAAATTGTTATCAGATATGTTCCAGAACATGAAGAAGTATAAATGGGTTCTTGGAAACTCATTCTTTGGGCTTGAGAAAGATGCTATTGAATCCATGGCTGATCTCTGCCCTATTAGTCCCATCGGTCCTCTAGTTCCTCCATCACTTCTTGGTGAAGATGCAGATCACGACTCGGGCGTCGAAATGTGGAAACGAGAAGATACCTGCATTGAATGGTTAAACAAGAAAGCCCCTTCTTCAGTTATATACGTATCTTTTGGAAGCATTTCTGTCTTATCAGCAAAACAAATGGAGTGCATAGCAAAAGCCCTGAAGAACAGTAACCGTCCATTTATCTGGGCGGTTAAGCAACCATACTTGCCAGAACCTGATGGCGCGGGACAATTGCCATTAGGATTCTTGGAGGACACCAAAGACCAAGGGCTGGTTGTATCATGGTCTCCACAAACTAAAGTTTTAGCCCACCCAGCTACTGCGTGTTTTATAACTCATTGTGGATGGAATTCTATGCTAGAAACAATTGCAGCGGGTGTGCCGGTGATTGCATACCCCTAGTGGGCCGACCAGCCAACAAATGCAAAACTTATTGCTGATATTTTTCGCCTTGGTCTAAGGCTTAGAGCAAATCAAGATGGGATTGTTAGCAATGAGGAAGTTGAAAAATGTGTTAGAGAGATCATGAAAAAAAAGATTAAAATAATTAAATTGCCCTGAAAAATCATAAAAAAAACAAAAGATTTTGATAAAAAAAATAATAAAAAACCAATCACTAAAATTATCATTATCATTGCGTAAATAGTAAAATCATAAAAATCATCTAATCCAAAGAACAAATAAAAACAACACAAAAAAAGGAGCAATATTAATTCTAAAATGATTACCAATATAAATTAAAATTTCAAGATTAAGCCGATTAAAAAAAATTCAAATAAAAAAAACTATAAAAAAAATAAAAGCATAGATCTATAAATACGAATAAAAAATAAACATGATTTAAAAATTAAAAAAAAATAAATTAATTAATATAAAAAATCCCTCCAATGATCAAATAACATAAATAAGTAGTTAATTTTCTATCAACAAAAAAACGAATACATAAATTGAAGATTTGTCCTTATGTTATTGTCATTATCATTACTATAATAGTTAAAATTATTATTAACATTACTGTAAAAAAAATTAAAAAACAACAAAGAGAAAAAATAATAAATATCAATTTTAAAATGATCATAAACATAAATTAAACTGTAAATATTTTAAAAAAAGCTTAATAACAGTAAAAATAATAAAAATTGGTCAAACCATAATTATTGTTAGGAGAAAAATATTTTTTTTATGAGATTTAAGATTTATTACTCATATTATTATATTAAAATTATTTCAAAGCAATGATAGTAATTTTTTTCATATATATAATTAGTCTAACATATTCAAAATAAAACAAAACTACAAATAATCTTTATCATTATTTTGAATGTCTTTTCTATAATAATTAAAAAATTCAATACCTAACAATATTAACAAAAAAAAAAAGCAATAAAAAAACAAAATAAATGACAAAATCAAAATAAATATTATTAGATTTTAAGAAATTATTTGACTTGAAGGGGAAAAAAGAGAAATTATAATAATTATTAATTTTTAAATGATGACCAACATATATTAAAATTTAGACATTAAATAGAAAAACTTAATAACATTGGAAATAAAGAACAATTGGAAAGAAAAACTAAGAGCGCATACATATAAACATGAACAAAAATATGAACTACGTAAGAAATATGTAGAAAAAATAAAGGAACTAAAATAAAATCCAAGATTAAAAATATAGGGGATAAAAAAAAACATATGTAATAAATTTAATTTGAAGGACAAAATTGAAATAAATCCAAACATTGATACTGAAGAAATTAAATAATTTAAAATAAAATAGGAAATTAAAAGAATTATGACCGAAATAAAACTGAAATTTATAATTAATTTGTATGGAAGGATAAAATTGAAAAAAATCAAACTTTGATACCGAAAATATTAAGGATTTATAATAAAATTATCATTATCTTTGCGCAAATAGTAAAATCATAAAAATCATCTAATCCAAAGAAAAAATAAAAATAACAGAAAATAAAAAAATGTGTAAAGGGAAAAATCGAGCAATATTAATTTTAAAATGATAACCAGCATAAATTAAAATTTCAAAATTGAACCAATTAAAAAGAAAACTCCAATAAAAAAAAAACTACAAACAAAAACTAAAAGCATAGATGCATAAATACAAATAAAAAATAAGCATTGTCCAAGAATTAAAAAAAAATTAATTTCAAATAAAAAATTAAAAGAATAAGGACCGAAATGAAAAATAAAATATATAATTAATTCCAATTGAATGATGAAATTAAAACAAATAAAGAACTCGAGACCAAGATAAATAATGGAAATAATAATGATAATTGCCGAGTAATGTTATAAAAAAATAAAAAAATAGGAGGGCTGAAATGAATAGTGGCATATATGACCAATTTCAATTGAAAAACCAAATTAAAAGAAATCATAACCTCGGTACCGGAAAAATTGAAGGAACCAAAAAGAAATAAAAAGTCAAAAGAACAAGGAATAAAATAAAAACTTTCCTATATAATCAATTTCAATTGGATGACACAATTGAAAACAATCAAACTTTTAATTAAAGAAACCAGGTGTAAAATCAAAATCCAAACCTTAAGGACTAAAATAAACTTAGTACATGAATGAGGGAGTTGTCAGACATTTTTGCGGTTGAGAGAGAGAGAAACATCAACTGACACAAAAACATTCACCTCCGCTTACCGGAACACATATGACCAGAACTCGCCCTGACGACAGACATAAGACACAGAGGCGCATCTTCTGACATGATGGAAGTGAATTTTTGACCGTTGGAAAGAGCCGCACGTGCCGCCTAAAGGGAGTGTGGGCGTGAAACACTATCGGCGCGTCTTGAGGACACAATTGCACTTCATCCGAAAAAAATAATAAAACAATAGCTAATTACCAACGCACCCCTGTCCCTACTGATATTTACAGAAAAACTTGAGTGGAAAATACATTCCTGCCCCCGTTTACTATACGCAATTTTTTTTTTCCAGAGGTTGTTTTCGTTGATGCACCGTGCAAATAAATGGGGAAAACCGAAAGAGCCCTTGGTGTCTGCGCCACTATTTTATTTTTTTTGTGGCTATTTGCATCGTTTCACTGTGCAACAAATCCGGAAATGCCGCCCGTCTCCTGTGGAAAATTCAAAAACACCCCCGGTACCGATGGCAAAAAATTTCAGACCTGGGGTAAAATAGTAATTTTACTGTGACAATAAATAATAATTTGAGTCTGTGTGAACACTAGAAAAACAGTAAAAAACCCACGCCTATTATCTTTTATATAATATAATATTATGGTATACGGCAACGAAGGTCAATTGTGATTGGACAATACTTGATACTGCGTTTTTTTATTGAGTTTTATTTATCTGTTATTTATTCCTTCGAAAGAATTTCAAATCATGAAATGTAGATCTTATTATATTTAAGATGGTTGTAGTTCAATTTTTTTATATTTATATATGTTTGAAAAATTAAAAAAAGTTTGAAAACAAGAAATACAAATACAGTAAGAATTCTTCTCAGTAACTTTACTTTAACTTCTTCTCTTTATTATTTTTCCACACTGAGAGTGCTGGAATCGTGATACATTTATAGCATTGGGGTTACTGCACTTGGCAGTAGCTTATTGGTTTGGTGTACAACAAGAATTATTTGTTGTTGTGTACAATGTCTAAGATTATGGGCAACCAACGCTTTATCTAACAGAATTTTTTATATAGTTTGTTGTGTCTGCTACCTGTTTGTTATAATATATTTCTGCAATTCTTTTTTGTGCAAGGGCCAGCTTGTGACTCAGCATTGTTCTCCCATCCTTTCATTCTAACTGTAAACGAATTCAATATATATATATATACTAGCTAAGTGCCCCTGCGCGTTGCCGCGGGGTATATAATATTTTTTTAAATGTAAAAAATATTAATTATATATATTTTTAAATTGTATTATAAATTTAGTTAAAATAAATTTGTCCAGAAATTCATCCTCACATTATTATCATTATTATTGTTATAAGAGTTAAAATTATTATCAACATTACTGTCAAAATAATAATAAAAATTAAATTGACTTGAAAAATCATTAGAAAAAAAAAAATTTTATAAGTAAACAATAAAAAATTAATAATTAAAATTATCATTATTATTGTGTAAGTAAAATTATCTAATCCAAAGAGCAAATTAAAATAATAAAAAAGAAAAAAGAAATAAAGGGAAAAAGCGAATAAAATTTATTATTCATATTATTATAAAATCAGTAAATTATATTGAGAGAAAGAAATATAAAAAAAATAGGAAGCACGAAAAAGCATTAAAATATTGTTATTATTATAATTCATAATAATAATAATAATAATAATAATAATAATAATATGAAAGAGTAAATAAACAATAAAAGATTAATAAAAAAATCAAAATCAAAATCAAAATCAACATTGTTATTACTACGAAAAGAATAGATATTATAAAATTACCTAAATGAAAAAAACCTTAAAAAACATTAACAAAAAAGTAAGCAAGAGAAATAATTAAATTACTATTATTATTAAATAATAATTAATTAAATTACCACTACTATATTATTATTATTATTATTATTATTATTATTATTGTAGAATTAAATAGTTCATTGAATAATAATAGGGATCCTTATAGAAATAATAAGAAATCAAGTGATGAAAAAAAAAATTAAAAGTATAAGGGCCAAATATTAATTATGTTAGATTTTTTTATTATAACATAATGTTAGACAAAATAATAAATTTTTATAGAATTTTTTAATTATAAATTTGTATAAAATAATAAATAGTTTTATCCATAAAAAAGATGAATATATAAATTGAAAATATATCCTTATGTTATTATCATTATCATTATTATAACAGTTAAAATTATTATCAATATTACTGTCAAAATAATCTCAATAATTAAATAATCCTGGAAAATAATTAAAAAAAGCAAAAGATTGAATTATAAATAAGAAAAAAAAACATAAACACTAAAATTATCATGATCATTGCATAAATAGTCAAATAATAAAAATTATCTAAAAGCAATAAAAAACCAATAACTGAAATTATTATTACTATTGCGTTAATAGCAAAATCATAAAAATCATTTAATACAAAAAACAAATAAAAATAATAGGAAAAAAAAATAAATAAAGAAAAAAAAGAAGCAGCATTAATTTCAAAATGACTATCAATTTAAATTCAAATTTCAGGATTTAACCGATTTAAATAAAATCAAAAGAAAAAAAAAACTATAAAAAAACTAAAAGTATAGATGTATAAATATGAATAAAAAAATATACATTGTCTAAGAATTTATAAAAACAAACTAAATAAATTAATATAAAAAAACGATGCAATAATTAAATAAAAAAAATAGTTCTATCAACAAAAAGATTAATACATAAATTGAAAATCTATCCTCATGTTAATATCATAATCACTACTATAACAGTTAAAATTATTGTCAACATTACTGTCAGAATAATTTAAATAATTAAATTATCTTGAAAAATCATTAAAAAAAGGAAAAGATTTTTGTATGAAAAAGGAAAAAAAAAACAACTACTAAAATTATCATGATTACTGCATAAATAGTCAAATCATAAAAATCATCTAATCCAAAGAAAAAAAAGAAGAAAAAAAAAGAAAAAAACAAAGAGAAAAAAAGAAAAAAAATAAAATAAAGGAAAAAAAGAAGTAATATTAATTTTAAAATGACTATCAATTTAAATTCAAATTTCAGGATTTAACTGATTTAAATAAAATCAAAAGAAAAAAAACTATAAAAAAACTAAAAGTATAGATGTATAAATATGAATAAAAAAATATACATTGTCTAAGAATTTATAAAAACAAACTAAATGAATTAATATAAAAAAACCATGCAATAATCAAATAAAAAAATAGTTCTATAACAGTTAAAATTATTGTCCACATTACTGTCAGAACAATTTAGATAATTAAATTATCTTGAAAAATCATTAAAAAAAGGAAAAGATTTTTGTATGAAAAAGGAGAAAAAAAACTACTAAAATTATCATGATCACTGCATAAATAGTCACTACTAAAAATCATCTAATCAAAAGAAAAAAAATAAGAAGCAAAAAAAAAAAAAATTAAACAAAGAGAAAAAAAGAGTAATATTAATAGTAAAATGATTATTATAATAGTTAAAATTATTATTAATATTATTGTCAGAACAATTCAAATAATTAAATTGATTTGGAAAATCATTAAAAAAAATAAAGAAATTTGTATAAAAAACAATTAAAAAATAACAAATGAATTAATATCAAATATTAATAAAAAAATAACAATAAAAAATAAATTAAAATGAAAAATAATATATATAGAATTAATTCTAATTAAAGGATAAAATTAAAACAAAAAAGAATTGGAGGACCAAAAATAAATAATGGTGATTGGTTTCATTTTATAAAAATCAGAAGAAAAGGGACTGAAATCAAACTTTGTATATGTTACCAATTTCAATTGGAGGGCTAAATTGAAGAAATGAAAACATCCGTACCGGAAAAGTTGAAGGAATAAAAAATCAATCAAAAATTAAAAGTATAAGGACTGAAATAAAACTCTCTTATATAATCAGTTTTAATTGAAGGGCACAATTGAAAATTAAAAAACTTTAATTTCAATAAATCAGTAAGAAAAACGAAATAAAAACATCAGGGACCAAAATGAACTTCTCGCCAACATCGGGGACCGGATCAGAATTCGCGGTGGCAGGAGAGAGAAAAGCGACCGCCGGCCAAAACACGTCCACCGTCGCTCAACCGGACATATATTACGGGAACGCGCCGCGACGGAGAGGAGAGGGCTTCCCGGCGCATCTTCTGGTGCGGTGGAAGCGAATTTTTGACGGAGGGACCGAACGCTTCTGGCGCGTTCGTACGACGGGCCAGCAGTTAAAACGGAAAAAATAATAAAATAATAGCTAATGACTGGATTGCCCCTGGAACCATCGAGATTTACGAAAAAACCGGGTCAGAAAAGACGGCGGTAGCCCTGGTTACTGTGCGCTATTTTGTCTTTATCGGGGGCTTTTTTCTTCTGTGCACTGTGCATAGAAAGTGGAAAATCCGGTGATGCCCCCGGGTCCTGTGCGCTATTTTGTCTTTATCGGGGGCTTTTTTCGTCTGTGCATAGAAAGTGGAAAATCCGGTGATGCCCCCGGGTCCTGTGCACTATTTTGTCTTTTTCGGGGGGCTTTTTCGTTAATACACTGTTCAAACCGGGAAAATAAAAAAAAAATAAGGCGGAAGAACTCGCGCGACGCACGGACGAAAAATGTCCAGTCCACAGTGCAATGTCTCTTAGTGTACAGTGCCAAAAGCTATAGTAAAACAGGCACGGCAATTATCTTTTAGTTAATATATATATATAATAATTTTATTGTTTTTTATTTTATTTTTTTGGTGTCAAAAAATCTTGAAAATCAAAATGAAATAATAATAATCGGGGTTTGAAACTGGATTGATTACCGAGCATCATATGCAAAAATAAAGCTTGGACTTCACCATATGTGACAAGAAGATGCTGAATCAACCCCCAAAGCTTTACAATCGGTAGAAATCTCACGCACCTTGACCGGCGAAACAAACGAAAGCTACTCACACGTCGATGAATTCCATCGCGAGACGCCATTGAACAAGCGACAGAGAAGTCTTGCTGAAGAAGAGATTGCGAGAGTGCGTAGGGCGAGAGGGAAGCACGTGGCACAGAAAGAGGGATCAAATGCGGAGAAGATGAAGACTGCATTTGATATTATTTTTATTTTTATGGTTAAAATTAAAAAAAATAGTTTTATGAAATTAATTTTAATTGTAGTTTAAAATAAATTTTAAAGTGTTTGATTAAAACTGTTGTTAAGTTTGAAATTAATAAAAAAAGAGTTTTGTATGTTTGATTAATATATTTTTCATATTGTTATTAACTTGTAAAATTACTTTAAAGAATACATGTACATACACACGCACATATATATGTGTGTGTTATATATATTATTTTTTAAATATTTTAGATTAATTAATAATTATAACAGTAATTATTTAAATTTATTTATATTTTAATTAAATTTTTAGATTTTATATTATTTTAATATTAATAAAATATAATAAATAATATTATTCACTCCCCACTCTCTCCATAACTGAAAACCCCTCTCAAAATACCCCCCCGTAACAGCCCCCCTCTCAAAATACCCAGATCCCACTCCCTTGCCACCCCTCTCCCCTCTCTCTCCATAACCCACCACTTCCCCCTCTCTTTCCGGTAAGCCCCCTTTTCTCTCTCAAAATACTCCCTCTCGTCCTCCCCTCTCTCTCCAGAATGCCTTATTCAATCTCATTTTTTTAGGCAGGTTTGTAAGCTTATTTTTTTGACAGGTTGGGGATTTTTGAGTTTTATTTTTCTGTGCTTGTGGTGGTGTGTGAAGGAGGGCGAGATGTGTGAAGGAGAACAGGTGTTGATTTGGAATTAAATTCCAACGTTTATGTTTTTGTGTTGACCATGGTGGATGAGAATGTTGAAGGATTTTGTGCACAAAGCAGACAATAACAGGAAACGCGGGCAAAAAAAAAGGAGGCAATCGCAAGAAAAGATATAAATTACGATTTATAAGTTACCAAACGAGCATGAAGGGCCTCTGCAATAGCTTCACTCACTATAACTGAGAGCTTCTCTCTCTTCACTCAACCTCAACAACTAGGTGTTTGTTTGTTATTAAGATTGTTGTTATAATTAAAGTTTAAAAAAAAATAGTTTTTATGAAAAATATTTTTAGTTGCAATTCATAATTAAAATTGAAGTGTTTAGTGAAAATTATGGTTAAATTTGAAATTTAATAAAAAACAGTTTCATGTATTTGGTTACCATGTTTTTCATATTACTGTTAACTTATGTACACACACATGTATGTTGTTTTAAAATTTTTGTAAATTTAATAATAGTAATAATATAATGTAATTGATAATTTAAGTAAATTAGATATTTATTTTTATTCTCTCATTAAACTACTTTCGATTCCATAATGAAGTAAATCCATACATAAAGGGCTTTTTGACCCTTTGCCATTTGATCGAAAAAATCTAGTAAAATATTATCAGGAACAACATCTATGATCCATAAATAATGTTATTTCAGGATCTATATCTATATCTATATCTATATCTATATGTTGTTGAGATATAATTTTAAGGTCGAATCCAATTACAACTTTCTAATCCATAATTAATAGAAAAGCAACGTTTTTTGTGGAGTGAAACGAAGCGTCTTTCCCTTTAATTAGGGCTGATCTATATCTACACTTTTTTTTCTTCTAAAATATAATTTTTTTTTAAATCGGACTAGACATGTCCCAACTAAATGGGCTGATCTTGCCAAGTTGAGCCATAAAAGGATAAACTCTACTGGATTTGGGCTAAGCCGAGAGCAGGTATAGCCCAGGAGTTAACAAACAAAACAAAACGGCGCCTTACATTGCTCGCGTAACACGTGAACAGTAGCAGGGCGGTCGCTCGATGGTGATGAGAGGCTCACTTACTGATACCAGAGGGTAGAGGAGATCAATGTGGTTTTTACTATAATGACAACGTCAAAAATGATGGTATGTGATGGTTGAGGGAAACGTCAGAAGGTTGTTGTTGCTGCTGCTATTAGAGGTCACAATGAAGCTTATGACGTACAAGAGAAGCTACCAGTGTTGAAAGGGATGATAGCGATGCTCTCCAATAACTGTTGCTAGAGAAGAGAGAAGGAGCTGCTGGTGATTATGGAGGGAAAGAGAGAATGCCAACAGACTATAAGAGAGAGAGGGAGATTCCAGTGTTTTTTTCGGTACTTCTGCTGCTGTCAGTGATTCTTTTGTACATTGTGAGGATGTAGTTCCCTCCATCATCACTTGAACACTCCAACTTGGTCTTCTATTAAGGATTTCAAGTTTTGTGTCGGTGAGAGGGAGAGACCAATGCTAGTGAGAGAGAGATCATAATTTGTCAGTGTGAGAAGTATCCTCAAGTTGCTTTTCCAAAATTGAGGTTCGTCATATTTTGATATGAATGTTTTAGATATTTTTTATATTATAGATATTTTGATTTATTAATGTTAAAAATATATTTTTCAATATATTTACAAACAATTTTTTTTTATATAAAAACAATTGAAGATATTAGTATTAACAATAAACTAAACTGTGTAGGGAAAACATTATAGCTCCTTGCACATTTTACTATGGATTGCTATAGTGTTTTCCCTTGCACTTTTTTTTTTCCGAATTGTTTTTTTATAACCAGATTGTTCGGGTCAGCTTACATGCACCATGACTAATTTTTCGATCCATTTAAAAAAAAAAGATTTTTGGTTTTTTTTGATAAACAGGGTTTTCAGGCCAGTTTTCACGCACCATAAATTTTTTTCTTCACACATATTGTAGCTCCCCACACATTTTACTACGGATTGCTACAGTGTTTTCCCCTTCGCTGATTTTTTTTAATATATATAACCAGACTGTTTGTTTTGTTTCTTTATAACTGAATTGTCTGGTTCAACTTATGTGCACCACGACTAATTTTTCGATCCATTTTTAAAAAAAAAATATTTTTGTTTTTTTTGATAAATGGGGTGTTCAAATAAATTTACACGCACCACAAATGTTTTTCTCCACACACACACATTTTTTTTTATTTTTTTATAACCAGAGTGTTCGGGTCAGCTTATGCGCACTACGATTAATCCCTGGATATACTTTTTTTTTTTTAAAAAAAAAAATCTCCTTTTCTTTTTATCTTAGAAGAACTGAAAAAATCAAGGGATGGAAGCTAAACTATTTTTTTTTGTTATATAACGGGACTGTTTTTTTTTTTTTGTTTTTTTAATAACCGGAGGTGTCCGGGTCAACTTACATGCACTACGACTAATCTCCTGACTCACTTTTTTTTACATTTTTTTCCTGATTATTTTTCCCACTTATACATTTTTTTCTGTTTTTTTATAATTGAGATGTCTGGGCCAGCTTACGCGCACTACGACTAATTCCTAAACCCACTTTTTTATATATTTTTTTCTCTTTTTTTTAACTCACAAGAACCGAAAAAATCAAGTGATTAAAATTAAATCAAAAAATTATATATATAAATGGTGTAGGGGAAACATTGTAGCTTTCCTCACATAACAATGTGGATTGTTATAGTGATTTCCTTTGCACTGTTATTTTTTAAACCAGACTATCATTTTTTATGATAATCGGGCTGTTCGAACCAGCTTACACGTACCACGACTAATCCCTTAATTTTTTTTTATTTCATAAGAACAAAAAAATCAAGGAATCAAAACTAAATAAAAAATAAATAAATAAAAATGGAAATACAAAAAAATTATATATATATTAAAATTAAATAAAAAATATTTAAATTTTAGCGGTGGAGCGCAAGTTCATAGCTCGTTTTCACTATGCTTCGTCATTGTAGCTGTTACCAAGTTAAATCAAATCAAATAAAATCATGATTTGATTTTTGACAGCAACATGTGCCCATTTGTTTCGTCTTTAGCATTATTAGATGGGAGCGCGGTTAGCACGTACTGTTCAGCCAGCTGGTCCGTGCGTGAACTGAGCGCTCCGCGTGGTCTAGTAAGGGTGTGTTTGGTATTTACTGCGATGCAAAATAAGCTGTGAAGTGTTTGGTTAAAACTGTGGTTGAGTTGGAGGTTGAAAAAAAAGCAGTTTTATGTGTTTGGTTACCAAGTTTTTCATATTGCTTTTAACTTGTGAAATTACTTTAAAGGGCATAAATATATACACACATATTTATTTATATATTTATGTATATATTTATATTGTATTAATAATTATAATTTCATTATATAAGGAATAATTCACGTAAAATGAACACTTCTTTTTATTCTCTCATCAAACTATTTGCAATGTCATCACGAATAATATTCATACGTGAAGGCCTCTGCAATCCCTGACTATTTTAGCGTGCTACAATATCTGATAAAAATATATTTTTTATATTAATACACATATATTATGTAAATATTATTTATATTTTAATTAATTTTTAGATTATTTTAATATATATATATATATATATATATATATATATATATATATATATATATATATATATATATATATATATATATATATATATATATATATATATATATATAGATATATATACAAGATGAATATAATGTTTCTGCCATGTTTCGATAATTTATATTTGATGCAAAATCTCAACTTTTACTAAAACAATTAATTAATTACTTTCACAAACCCAAAAATAAAATAATAAAATATAATAAAAGACAGAGAAAAATAATGTCATCTCCATCGTTCTTTATCCCTTCCACTTCCAGCCACTTCTTGTTCTCTCATTTCTTCAGGAGCTTCTCTCTCTTTCTTTTTCAAAAACAAAAAACCCAGAGCAAATAAACTAATAATTCATCTCCAATATCACCACCAGAACACCAGGCTATGAAATGAAACCATAAAGAAACCCTCCCTCTCTGTCTTGAATCCTTTTCTTTAGCAATCAAGAAAAAACACCTAAAATGAAGAGAGAGCATCAAGAAACCATTGGTGGTGCTGGGAGTTCTAATGGCAACAAAGCTGAATCTTTTTCTTCATCAATGGCAACCGGGAAAGGAAAATTATGGGTCGAAGACGATCAAGATGCAGGTGGCATGGATGAGTTACTCGCTGTTCTGGGTTACAAAATCAAATCAAATCTTCGGAGCTGTCGGTCATTTTGTGCAGAGGAGAGGAAAGGGATGAGGCGCAGACAAGAGGATAAGGTAGGGTTTTATATTTCAACGGTAATATTTTTTACTTTAAATAGCAATCGGAGTTTCAGAAATGTAAGATCGCAGATACAAAAGCATCAAAAAATAGCTTTGTATGAAACGGTGTTTCGGAGCAATTTTTCTGTGGGTCCTACACTTTGAAACTGTGTTTGATAAACAACCAAACACTCAATTGAGAAGCCGTTTGGCAATCGTGGATCGCACCACAATTTTCAAGACAGAGAGGGAGGGTTTCTTTATGGTTTCATTTCATAGCCTGGTGTTCTGGTGGTGATATTGGAGATGAATTATTAGTTTATTTGCTCTGGGTTTTTTGTTTTTGAAAAAGAAAGAGAGAGAAGCTCCTGAAGAAATGAGAGAACAAGAAGTGGCTGGAAGTGGAAGGGATAAAGAACGATGGAGATGACATTATTTTTCTCTGTCTTTTATTATATTTTATTATTTTATTTTTGGGTTTGTGAAAGTAATTAATTAATTGTTTTAGTAAAAGTTGAGATTTTGCATCAAATATAAATTATCGAAACATGGCAGAAACATTATATTCATCTTGCTGGGCATGTGTATATATATATATATATATATATATATATATATATATATATATATATATATATATATATATATATATATATATTAAAATAATCTAAAAATTAATTAAAATATAAATAATATTTACATAATATATGTGTATTAATATAAAAAATATATTTTTATCAGATATTGTAGCACGCTAAAATAGTCAGGGATTGCAGAGGCCTTCACGTATGAATATTATTCGTGATGACATTGCAAATAGTTTGATGAGAGAATAAAAAGAAGTGTTCATTTTACGTGAATTATTCCTTATATAATGAAATTATAATTATTAATACAATATAAATATATACATAAATATATAAATAAATATGTGTGTATATATTTATGCCCTTTAAAGTAATTTCACAAGTTAAAAGCAATATGAAAAACTTGGTAACCAAACACATAAAACTGCTTTTTTTTCAACCTCCAACTCAACCACAGTTTTAACCAAACACTTCACAGCTTATTTTGCATCGCAGTAAAAGTGCTTTTTTTAAAACTGCTTTTTTTCAATCTCAATCGCAAAAGCAAAAGCAATACCAAACACACCCTCAATTGAGAAGCCGTTTGGCAATCGTGGATCGCACCACAATGCCAAACGGCCACTAAGATTTTCCCAGCGATTTCTGGTGTTTTCCCGTCCTATTCGAACCACCATTGATTTGTTTTGTTGTTGTTATTCACGTTTAAATTTAATACAAATTGATATTTATGTTTTATCATTATTGTGAAATTCCAGTCCTTAAAAGAATATCGTCAACATACAACGAGATCAGACAAGAAATTGCATTCAACTTACCTAACTAATGGTCTACAGTTGGAATAACGTTGCTAGTTGTTGAAGACTTGAAGTCTCTAGCTCTGCTTCAAAGGTTTGGCATCGAAGAGAACATAACAGTTACATATTGGTCAATGGTAAATTTTGAAGAACAGCAGTTACATATTTGAAACTGAAAGTCTTCAATGGGCGATAGGTTGATAAAGCTTGAGATTTGTACCACTAGTTTTGATTTCAAATTAAAATATATTTTTTATAAAAAATTAAAATAATTAAGATTTTATTTTCTAGAAAATAGATCCATAAAATATATATGTCCGGATACAATGTTTACTCCTCATCCAAAATTTTTTTAACCTGAAAGCCTTTTTTTTAGCTTTGAAATGGATTTTTCCCCAGTTTTTAAGCTCTGTTTTTGTCTGTAATTTAATGATTGTTGAATTTTAAGCTCTGAAATGGATTTTTTTTATCGGTTTTTAAGCTCTGTTTTTATCTGTAATTTAATGACCGTTGAATAGTTTTTTTTCAAATTATTTTTTATTTAGAAATATATTAAAATAATATTTTTTTAAAATAACTTTTAAAATAAAATTACAGACACCCGGGCCTTTAGCTTCTCCTCGTCGGGATGAATTTCTTTTCGCTGGAGTGCCATTCGCTCCTTTATTCGATGGATTCATTCCGGCAAGAGGATTTCTCCTTTGAAGTGGCCGAGAGGCAAGGAATTTAAGTGTTGGCTAAGCCGCTAAGTTGCTGTTAGGTTAAATTTTTTTTTTTATTATTTTAAATGATTTTTTTTAATATTTTTAAATAATTTTAATACACTAATATCAAAAATAATTTTTAAAAAATAAAAAAAATATTATTTTAATATATTTTTAAATAAAAATTACTTTTAAAAATAACCACAACCACCCTCTCAAACATCCCTATCTCATGTTCCTTCCAGACCTTTTATCACCTGGGGAAGCTTTTATTATGTCGTTTAAAATGACGGTCATGTTTCTGCCTCAAGTGTCTGATCAATCTTTGTCAATCGGACCCCCACATTGTTTTCGATGGCGTGTATCCACCAGTTTATGTCTCTAGAGTTGTCGTCTTTTTTTTCAATGCAATTAAATTTTATGTCTGAAAAAAATATTTCATGAATCTAAATAAATGAATAAAAATTTAATCATTATAATTTTTTTTATAAAAAATACAGAATCTACTTAGACTTTAATATCTACTTATATAGATCTCCAATCCTCGTGACACTTTACTTGAATACAAGTTGTCGCTACTTGTTACCGATTCCATTCAACTCAAAACAACCTCGTATCACAACATTTTGTGTGAAAGTGTCGGGTCACTTCTATCACAACATAAATAAATTCATAACTAATTCAATAAATATTGTTTTAAATAAAATATAACTCAAATACTAGAAAACTATACTTCAGCATTTTATAATATTATTTTCATAAAGTTACCTTAACATTGAAGAGGTACACCATTCATTAAAAAAGATTTTTGTAGAAACCAATTACTTTGACTCACCTGAAACTACAAACAGCCAATCATCTAGACTTTCTATATCAATCCAATAAACAACTTGATTAAAAAAATAGATTAAATTATTTGAACATGGAGATTAATTTATTGTATAACATGTCAACGTTATTCCAGAACATCTTAGAACTCATCGCATGCAGATTGAGGTACCTATCCTACACACCTTTTGCGAAGGCAATTGTTGGGCAAACTCACTAGCTAACCTTGGCTCCTTTAGATTGTCAATATTACTGTCTCTTATTAGAGGGCGTGCTTCCTCAATTTTATGTTCATATATGATGGGGATTACAATCACGTGTCTGTCTCACTTGTAATTTTATTTCTTAGGACTTATTCCTTATTTACTGCTAAAAAATATTAAGCATTTGCTTATTAAGATAAATGGAATAAGCTTGCAAAATCTTAATAATAAAATGTAGAGTGTAGTGAAGATAATTAATTGAGTTAAATAAAAACCATGTTATTTGTGTTGGATGCTTTGTTCTTATGATAAATTAATGCAATCAGTCTTCGCAGCATAAGATGATTAAAAGATTTAAGCTGATGAGTCCTAAAATATAAGATGTTTAGGAATAAGATTGATTTGTTGGATATTTTATTGGTTTTTTAGTTTAAACAACCTAAAATGAAGTCCAACAACGTAATATGAATTGTTTTTTTTTTTTTTAAAAAAAAAAAGTGCAAGTGTTTGTATATATATAGTAGTTATTTACCTGCACTTCGCCGCGATCAAAACCACATTTTTCTCAACGCAAAAAAAATAAAATAAAATGAGAAGAGGATAATTTTTTATGAAAAAATAAATTTAGAAAAAATAACATATTTGTGCAGAATTCCTGTAGGATGCAAATTTTTAATAAAATATATGAATTTTAAATCGTTATAATATTATCTATCTAACAAGTTTCAATAAAATCACTAACATAATATTATCATCATCATTAAAAAAACAAAAAGATTCACATACTTGAATAATCTAATTCAGACCAGTCTTTATATAATCAATTTCAACTGAAAGATATAATTGAATAAAATTAAAACTTATATTGAAGAAATCATAAAGAA
The DNA here is from genome assembly GCA_015731905.1 of Salix dunnii. NCBI lineage: Eukaryota > Viridiplantae > Streptophyta > Magnoliopsida > Malpighiales > Salicaceae > Salix > Salix dunnii. Next base: position 6,784,886 of record CM027667.1, on the reverse strand, counting down.
AAAATAATCTGAGACTATAGGAAAACAAACCTTTTAATTTTAAACTCGTATCACCGAGTCACCTATTAAATGATAAAAAAATATGGCCTAGTGTTAAAAGTTTAAGATTAAAAGGTTTATTTTTTTGTGATCTTAAGTTCAAGATTGATAATTACTAATATGATAATCATTAAAAGTTTATATAATTATTAATTTTAAAATATAAAAAATTAATTATCAAACGAGTAAACTATCATACATCCATGTTAATTTAAAAGCAATTATTGTGGTATAAAAATATCGGCAGCCAACTAACAGTTTGTGTAGATCCGTGCATCACTAGAAAACTTTGAATGTAGCTCCTTATAAATGACATTCGCATTTCATTCCATGTTCACCACCCCTTCCCAAATTCATCAAGTCCTATCCTGCACATCAATCTCTTCTAATTCTATCGTGTCTCTCTGCCTATAAAAAAACCAGAAGAGAAAAATGGTTTCCGAGACTCTTGGCCATCTGCTCCTTGTTTCTTTCCCAGGCCAAGGCCACGTAAATCCTTTACTTAGACTTGGAAAAATGCTTGCCTCCAGAAGCTTCCTTGTCACCTTCTCCACTACAGAAACCATTGGCAAACAGATGAGAAAAGCCAATAACATCACAGACGAGCTGACACCGTTTGGTGATGGCTTTATCCGGTTTGAATTCTTTGATGATGGACGGGAAAAGTACGATCCTAGGAGCGAAGATTTTGATCAATACTTACATCAACTTGAGCTTATTGGTAAACAAGTAATTCCTCAAATGATCAAGAAAAATGCAGAGCAAGGGCGGCCTGTTTCTTGCCTCATAAACAACCCTTTTATTCCCTGGGTTACAGACGTCGCCACAAGTCTAGGTCTCCCTTCTGCAATGCTCTGGGTTCAATCCTGCGCTTGTTTTTCCGCATATTACCATTACCATCATGGTACTGTTCCTTTCCCTGATGAGGAGCACCCCGAGATAGATGTCCAATTACCATGTATGCCTCTCCTAAAATATGATGAAGTGCCTAGTTTCTTATACCCTACAACTCCTTATCCTTTCTTGAGGAGGGCTATTTTAGGTCAGTACAAAAATCTTGACAAGCCATTTTGCATCCTGATGGAAACATTCGAAGAGCTTGAACCGGAGCTTATCAAGCACATGTCCGAAATCTTCCCCATCAAGGCCGTTGGGCCGCTCTTCAGAAATCCTAAGGTACCGGAGACAACGGTCCGTGGAGACTTCCAGAAGGCAGATGATTGCATAGAATGGCTTGACACAAAGCCACCTTCATCAGTTGTCTATGTGTCTTTCGGTAGTGTTGTGGAATTGAAGCAAGACCAATGGAACGAGATCGCTCATGGTTTATTGAATTCGGGCGTCTCCTTCTTGTTAGTTATGAAAGCACCCCAGAACGATGCAGGACAACATCACCTCCATGTTCTGCCAGATGGGTTCTTTGAGAAAGCAGGAAACAAGGGCAAAGTGGTGCAATGGAGTCCTCAAGAGAAGGTTTTGGCTCACCCATCAGTTGCATGCTTCGTAACACATTGTGGGTGGAACTCTTCTATGGAAGCACTCACATCAGGCATGCCAGTGGTGGCTTTTCCTCAATGGGGTGATCAGGTAACTGATGCAAAATATTTGGTCGACATCTTCAAGGTTGGTGCGAGAATGTGCCGCGGAGAAGCAGAGAACAGACTGATTACTCGTGATGAAATAGAGAAATGCTTGCTGGAGGCCACAGTGGGACCTAAGGCGGTGGAAAGGAAGCAGAATGCAATGAAATGGAAGGAGGCAGCCGAGGCAGCGGTGGCCGAGGGTGGTTCCTCCGACAGGAATATACGATGTTTTATTGACGAAATGAGTCTAGGGATAGCTAGAAAGTGCAATGAGGTTCCTAAACCGGTAGTGGCGAACTCCAACGAGAAAGTGGTGGAGCTGGCAGGGTCATCGGCATGAGGAGATTTGCTATATACGCAGTGGATATGGAGCGGGTTTAATCCAGTTCAGTATGATTAAATTACTATTTCATGTAGCTGTCTGCTTCTCACTTCTTTTAATTAGCTTTTAAAAAAAGCATTAGAACAGGCCAAGTGCCATAGATGTATGGTGTTAATAATCTGCATTTATCTGATTAATAAGGACCTGCTATCTTGACATGCAACACAGTTCTTTTGGCAGAATTTTCTTATTTTGTTTTAACAGAGTTCTGGTGGCCAGCGATATTGACTTCGCTATATTTTCCAGCAAGAGTTAAACCATAAAATCAGGATGATTTCTTTTTAGCTAGTCATGATCAAATTAAGTCCCTGCTTTTTTGAAAAAAAAAATATTATTATTATTATTAATATTTATACATCATTTTTATGTTATGTGTTGATATAAAACAATAAAACACTTAAAAAGCAACTGAATCAAACTTACAAACGAGCAATAAATCTAAGCCACAGTGCCCTAATCTGCTGACTTCTGCCAAGAGAGACCCACCATTCCAATGCTTGTAATCTTATCTTCAAATAACTTACTATTAAGATAACATGTTTTGATATTGAAATAATTTCTTGATATAATTTAATCTTTTTTATTTAATGATTAGAAGGTCAACTTAAAATATTTTTTTGGAAGATGGTTAACGATCGATTAAGTTTTTAATTATTTTATTTTTTTTATTTTAATAAAATGACCTGATAGTTTAAGTGACTTGCAGTTATGCATCCCCTCCATTACTTACTACATTTTTTAGTGGTGTACTCAACCCCAACTTTTTTTTCCAGCGCCAGTTTTATTAATGTGGTAATTGTTTTTTAGAAAAAATCTTTTTGAATAAAACAATGTATTTTTTTGGGTTTTCTTTATATTCTAATGTTAAAAATAAATAAAAAAAAACAATTTTTAAAATTACTAAACATGTCGCGGGTCCCATCCCGCAACATGCTGCTTCCAACCGAAATTCAAGCGAATTATCGCGGAACTTCAATGCTTCACGGTAATATTTTAGGATTGGCTACACCGGTTTTTTTTTTTTTAAACAGGAAAAAAATAGTGAAATGTAACGCCGCGATGACGGCTTTCCATTTCATTAATTGATGAAAAGAGTTGAAAATTTCGAAAACTCGGGAACCTAGCCAGCACATTTGACTTAAACAAATGGCTTTCTAGATAGAAGAACATGGCGGACACGTCTAGGAGTGATGGGCAAGACATGTTTCAGCACATCAATCCCGAATTCGATTAGCCAATTAAAAATTCAAATAACATCGATCTATAGATTTGAAATTAGGGTTCGAGGAAAGATACCAGTTCATGTATCAATAACCAGCTTGTTACTGTAAAGACACTCTATATTTGAGAATGGAAACTTCAAGAATGAACTTTACTCAGTAACTTTGTATTATTGAAACTAATGGCTTTATATAACCTGTGTTTACAAGATGCTCACGTAACATCATGTTCACGTGTTTACTGGAAATAACAAAGAACAACTGAAATAACATAAATAGTTTAGCACACAAAAACAGATTAGCAATTCTGTTACTAACAGAATTGCAAACAATTGAAAACAGAAAATACAAACAGTTATGATGACTCAGAAAAATACTACCATGCACGCAACACATTCCTGATTATTATCCTGACAATCCCTCCCCTAAACCCACTGTGATGCTTCAGTTGGTTTAATTCATTAGCTCTTGTTATCAGCTTCTATCATTCCATCTTCAGCTCTTGTCATTCCCATTTGCTTTCTATATTTCTGGAAGGATTCCAACTTTAATGGTTTTGTCATAACATCTGCAACTTGCTCCTCAGTCCCACAGTATTGTAGCTCAATAATTCCCTCGTTAGCAAACTCCCTCAAGAAATGAAAGCGCACGTCAATATGTTTGCTTCTCCCATGCAAGACCGGGTTCTTTGACAATTTAATAGTGGAGCTATTGTCACACATGATTGTAGTAGTCTTCCATTGCACATGACCCAGCTGTTCCAACACTCTCCTCATCTAAACCATTTGACTTGCACACCCCGCAGCTGCCACAAATTCTACCTCTGTGGTGGACAATGTAACAATGGGTTGCTTCTTCAAAGCCCAGGATATTGCTCTAGACCCTAACAGAAAGACGTAGCCTGAAGTGCTTCTCCTATCATCGCTATCACCAGCGTAATCATTGTCGGTGTAGGCAATCATATCGGTTGAGCTTCCCTTCTTGTACATGATTCCATAATCGAAAGTACCCTTCAAATACCTCAAGATCCTTTTGGCAGCTTGCAAATGAGATTTTGTAGGATTAGACATATATCTACTAATCAAACTTACACTGTATACCAAGTCTGGACGGGTTGATGTGAGGTACATAAGGCTCCCTATGATCTGCTTGAAATACGATTCATCAATTCTGATTCCATTTTCATCTTTATTCAGTTTTGAACCCGGGACCATTGGGTTGCTGACTTCACGGCTTTCCATCATTCCAAACCATTTCAAAATCTCCACAGCATACTTCTTTTGGCTTATGAAAATACCATAACTCTGCTGCATAACTTCAATGCCAAGAAAATACCTCATTTTTCCCAAGTCAGTCATCTCAAATACTTGCATCATTGAGCACTTGAAGCCATTCATCATTTCTTCATCATCACCTGTATAGATTAGGTCATCAACATAAACACTCACAATGAGTATTTTACCTTCTTTGTTTCGTTTTGTGAAAAGAGTTTGCTCGTTTGGGCATTTTTCAAAAGCTTCATCTGTGAAATATTTCTCCATGCGATTGAACCATGCCCGTGGGGCTTGCTTCAGGCCATATAAAGCCTTGTGCAGCATGTAGACCTTTTCTTCACTTCCCTTAATCTCGTATTCTTTCGGTTGCTCAACGTATACTTCTTCATTGAGTTCACCGTGAAGGAATGCCGATTTCACATCCAACTGGAAAATGTTCCAGTTTCTTTGAGCTGCAATAGCTACGATCATCCTTACCGTTTCCATTCTTGCTACCGGGGCATACACCTCTGTATAGTCTATCCCGTGTTTTTGCATATACCCTTTAGCCACCAATCGTGCCTTGTGCTTCTCAAGTTCTCCAAGCTCATTATACTTGGTCTTGTAGACCCATTTAACCCCAATTTTTTTGCTTCCAACTGGCAACTGGACTAATGTCCATGTCTTATTTTTTGTGATGGAATTCATCTCATCATCCATGGCTGATTTCCAATTTGTGTCTGACACTGCTTCTTCATACTACATTGGATCATTCAAAGCCATGTGTAGAGCTAAGTGTACTTCATCATCATCCAAACCAGTAACCTCCCCACTAACAAAATCTGTCATCCATGCTGGGGCTTTTCTTGCTCTTCGCAGGCTTTCTCCTTCGACAGTCTCAACTGCACCTTCTGTTTCTGAGGTTCTTAAGCTTTCACCTGCACAGTCTCCACTTCTCATGTTTCCCAGGCCACCAATTTCAGCATCTTCTTCTCTCTCAGTGTCATCACTTCCATCCTGATATGTTTTTTCTTTATCAGAATCGTCTCCCCACTCTAAGTTTATTGATGTCTGCTCTTTGAAATCTCCTTCCCAATCCCATTGCTTCTCCTCCTCAAATATTACATCCCTGCTCACTATTACCTTCTTCGTGACAGGAATGAACAACTTGTAGCCCTTGGATTCTTCACTAACACCCACAAATATACACTTGACGCTTCAACTATCAAGTTTAGTCCTTTTTACCTCCGGCACATCTGCATGTGCTATGCACCCAAACACTCGAAAGTGTTCAACAGCAGGCTTATTTCCATTCCACGCTTCTGCAGGGGTCAGATTTTCCACCATTAATGTTGGGCATCTGTTTAGCACATAGTTACTCCAGTTCACTGCTTTTGCCCATAGAGGCTTGGGGATTTCTTTCTCAAGCAGCATTGCGCGAACCATGTTCATTATTGTTCTATTCTTCCTTTCGGCTACCCCGTTTTGCTGAGGGGTATAAGCCGTTGTTAACTGCCTCTTAATGCCATGTTGTTGAAAGAAATCATTGAAATCCAATGGTGTAAACTCACCTCCCCTATCAGTTCGCAAGCATTTAATGAAAAAGCCTATCTCATTCTCAACCATTCTTTTGAAGCATTTAAAATGACTCAGTGCTTCTGATTTTTCCCGCAAGAAATATAACCAAGACTTTCTGCTGTAATCATCTATAAAACACAGAATATATTGTTTGTTACCGTATGACAGGGGAGTTATTGGACCACAAATGTCCGCATGTATGAGTCCCAATGCTTGGCTAGCTCTCCAAGAACTTCTTTTGGGTATTGAATCATGATGGTGTTTGCCGATGATGCATTCTGTGCATAGCTCATCTGAGTTAGTGAGTGGAGGAAGACCTCTGACCATTCCCTTGTTCTGCAAAGTCCTCAATCCTTTATAGTTTAAATGCCCGTACCTACGATGCCACAATTTTGACAGATTCACCTGTGAGCTTGCGTTGTGGCACTAATCTTGCTGTGTTGCTGTTTGTGATAGAGCAGATAGGATAAACATCCTATTTGCACTCATATTTGTCTCCATGATCAACCCTTGGTAAGGGTGATAGATCTTACATGCCTTTCCTTGAATCAAAATTGCCAAGCCTTTCTCTTGAAATTGACCTAAACTCAATAGATTATTCTTCAATTCTGGCACATAATATACGTTAGTCACCGTGACATTGATTTTATCAAGATGAAGCTTCACACTCCCCTTACCTAACACCTTCATCTTGGTGTTATTTCCCAGCCTGACTATTTGATGAAATCTGTCATCGATGTTGCTGAACTTTGTTATGTCTCCACACATGTGGTTTGAGCATCCGGAGTCAAGGAACCATGCATCTCTTCCTTTGGCTATGTTTTCTTCTTCATTAGCCATCAACAACATCTCCCCTTCCTCATCAAGTTGGACGTAATTCATTTCTCTATTCCAGGATGGACACTCATACTGGAAATGACCCAATCTGTGGCATTTATAGCATTCAACTGTGGCCTTGTTGAAACTGCTTATATTGCCTCTTCCTCTTCCCCTATAAGTATTTCTGCCACGTCCCCTTCCTCTCCTTTCTTCCAGTGTTACCTTCAACACTTGTTCTTCAACACTGTTTTTTCTGAACTTTTGCTCATGCACGATCAAGGTGCTTTGAAGTTCATCTACAAATACCTTTTCAGTGTCTTTTGATTCCTTTATACAGCAGACTATAAAGTTGAATCTTTCAGTGAGAGTACGTAAAATTTTCTCCATGATCTTTACGTCTTCCATCTCTTCTCCATAAGTCCTCATCTTATTTGCCACAGTCATAACCCTAGAGAAGTATTCTGTCACTCCTTCTCCTAACTTCATTTCCAAAGTTTCAAACTCTCGTCGTAGAGCTTGAAGGTGAGACTTCTTGACTCTTATGTTTCCTTCAAATCTTCTCTTCATGGCATCCCAAATGTCTTTTGCAGAGTCTTTCTTCAGAATAGTATCAAGAACTGTTCGGTCGATGAATTGGAAGAGATAGTTCTTCACCTTGAGATCTTTCAGCTTTAAATCATCAAGTTTCTTCTATTGTGCATCAGTTTGGATTGATCCCTTTACTGGTTCAGTATAACCAACCTCCACCAAACTCCAGAATTCCTTTGAGCACAAAAAATTCTCCATAAACATGCTCCAATGGTCATAGTGACCATCAAACTTAGGAACGGATGCTTGCACGAAGGAACCTTCATTTGCCATCTTTGTTTTCACCCTTGAATTTTGATAGCTCAAAGTTCAAGCTCTGATACCAATTGTAAAGACACTCTATATTTGAGAATGGAAACTTCAAGAATGAACTTTACTCACTAACTTCGTATTATTGAAACCGATGGCTTTATATAGCCTGTGTTTACAAGATGCTCACATAACATCATGTTCATGTGTTTACTGTAAATAACAAAGAACAACTGAAATAACAGAAACAGTTTAGCACACAGAAACAGATTAGCAATTCTGTTACTAACAGAATTGCAAACAATTGAAAACAGAAAATACAAACAGTTATGACGACTCAGAAAAATACTACCATGCATGCAACGCATTCCTGATTATTATCCTGACAGTTACAATCAATGACCATAATCTTTAAGAACTGATTTTCTCTTGATCTAGCTGGGAACAGATGGCTTCACCCTGTTCAAAGCAAAGACTCAGTTGTAACGAAATTAAAAGACGGTCCTTACGAATCTTTTACAGATGCCTGTTAAATGGACTGAGATATAAAAGCTAAGGGGTATTCCTGTAGGGATTGGGAAGGCACAATATACCATCCACCTTCTTTGACCCTCTCTTGAAACTCAACATTTCAGGAGTGATGTAAAGAGAAGGAATCACACAACAGCGTAACTGGTGGACCTTCTGACTTAGGCTCTTGATGTCTCTGGCAAACGGAATTATCCAATTGATACAGGTTCCAGGACGCCTTCATTTTCTTCGATGCCATCATTCCAATATACCGACACTTCTGAAGCAATCGGAGTTTCCTTCGTGGGAGCCATTTGTTTGGCCCCAAGGCTTTTCCGAGTCAGCAAGGTGGAAAACCAGCTTCCATCAGAAACACTGTACACGACTACACAGGACAGCACGTTACACCAAAGTTTCTCAAATATTCTCTACTGTCAATCACATTTACAAGAAAACAATAATGTGTGACCTTTTACAGTATATGCACACAAATTAAAAAGTTATATCCAGCCATAATTGTCACATATAGTGGTCAACTTATGAACTACTGGACTTCCCCAACGACCTGAAAAATCCAATCATATTGTTGTAAACATCCTCCTTTCCTTGTGTGCTCAAAATGAAGTCCAAGTGACCATAGTTCTCAAGATAAAGCAATTCTGGTTTGCCCTGTAACCCCTTCAGAGTGCGCTCCACATCTGTCACATCTGCTAAAGAATCATGGCCTCCATATCCCATCCATAATGGCAATGTCTCGGGTATGAGACTAAGATCAAATGCCGGGGGATTCAACTGACCATATAGCTCCAAATTTTTAAACATTCCGTAGTCATAGCGGGAGAAAGTTCCCTTACGAATCACTGCAGTGAACAGCAGGAAGCACATGAGAGATTTAGTAAACAGCAAAGTTCTTTAAATATAAGAAAAAAGTTAAAAGAAAAAGAAAGAGGAAGAAACAAAGTAATTGGCATCCACAACTCATTTTGATTAAACATGAGAGTGAAAACGAAATTTCCAGATACAGAACGTATTCACATCAACTTCACATGACTGCAAAAGAAGATGCGCAGGGCATACTCTGAAAGAGATGCCGCAAGTTTTTTGCTGATGATGGGTGAGGTTCAAATTCATAAAAGAGGTCCGCAATCGAGCTATTAAAGCAACAATTCTTCCCTGCAAAGGTAAAGAAACACCCACTTAAGAAAGATAAGAAAAACATCATGTTGCACAAATAGCCACATCGGGGTACTTCATTCACAAGCACGATGCAAACTACAAAGTAAGAAGAAATTTCCCAGCAAACATGATAGTTTGTAAATTAAACTTTGTTCCATGAGAGACTAAGAGGGAAGACCTGTTATGGAAGTTAGCAAGTCAGCGCATTCTATACGACCATCTCAAATGGAATCCAAAAGGTCAATAAATATTTTACTGTAGATAAATAAAAGACATCATGAAATGAAAGATAATAAAATTGTTAAACCCTAGATAAAAGGAGCAAAAATAAAAATAGAGATGGAAGTATGATGAAACCTTCTAAAATTCAATTGATGAATGCCCATGGCAAGGACCATCTGTCAGAAAAGAAAATATTAGAATGCATAACATCCATGATGAAATTAAATAGATAATTAAAACATAATCAAAGAGTGGAGATAGCCTTTCAAAAATAATTGTCAGGAGAAGAAATTAAATAGAGAATTAAAACACAATTAGAGAGTGTAGCCAACTTTTAAAATATATATAGTTTCTTGAGAAAATAAAATAGTTAGGAGAATAAAATGCGGTTTTAGTATAGACATTGCCTGGTATGATGAAGGGGAAACATAGATTTTCTTATTGATCGGCCCGTATAATAGTTATAACTACATAAAAACTAAAAATATTTTTTATTTTATTAATGTAGATATTTGGATCAGTTTATACTCAACTAATACCATGAGTCTTGAAGTTAATGACTATATAAATTTCTGGTGGCAATCATATTAATAATTATAAAATTCGAATATGAGACTATAGAAAAACAAACCTTTTAGTTTCAAACTCGTATCACTGAGTTCAGTGTTAAGAGTTTAAGATTAAAGAGTTTATTTTCCTTGTGATCTCAAGTTCAAGCTTTATAATTACTAATATAATAATGATTAAAAATTTATATAATTATTAATTTTAAAACATAAAAACTTAATTATGAAACGACTAAAATATCTGACATCCATGTTAATTTAAAAGCAATTATTGTGGTATAAAAATATCGGCAGCCAACTAACAGTCTCTGTAGAACCGTGCATCACTAGAAAACTTTGAATGTAGCTCCTTATAAATGACATTCGCATTTCATTCCATGTTCACCACCCATTCCCAAATTCATCAAGTCCTTTCCTGCACATCAATCTCTTCTAATTCTATCGTGTCTCTCTGCCTATAAAAAAACCAGAAGAGAAAAATGGTTTCCGAGACTCTTGGCCATCTGCTCCTTGTTTCTTTCCCAGGCCAAGGCCACGTAAATCCTTTACTTAGACTTGGAAAAATGCTTGCCTCCAGAAGCTTCCTTGTCACCTTCTCCACTACAGAAACCATTGGCAAACAGATGAGAAAAGCCAATAACATCACAGATGAGCTGACACCGTTTGGTGATGGCTTTATCCGGTTTGAATTCTTTGATGATGGATGGGAAAAGGACGATCCTAGGCCCGAAGATCTTGATCAATACTTACATCAACTTGAGCTTGTTGGTAAACAAGTACTTCCTCACATGATCAGGAAAAATGAAGAGCAAGGGCGGCCTGTTTCTTGCCTCATAAACAACCCTTTTATTCCCTGGGTTACAGACGTCGCCACAAGTCTAGGTCTCCCTTCTGCAATGCTCTGGGTTCAATCCTGCGCTTGTTTTTCCGCATATTACCATTACCATCATGGTACTGTTCCTTTCCCTGATGAGGAGCACCCCGAGATAGATGTCCAATTACCATGTATGCCTCTCCTAAAATATGATGAAGTGCCTAGTTTCTTATACCCTACAACTCCTTATCCTTTCTTGAGGAGGGCTATTTTAGGTCAGTACAAAAATCTTGACAAGCCATTTTGCATCCTGATGGAAACATTCGAAGAGCTTGAACCGGAGCTTATCAAGCACATGTCCGAAATCTTCCCCATCAAGGCCGTTGGGCCGCTCTTCAGAAATCCTAAGGTACGGGAGACAACGGTCCAAGGAGACTTCCGGAAGGCAGATGATTGCATAGAATGGCTTGACACAAAGCCACCTTCATCAGTTGTTTATGTGTCTTTCGGTAGCGTTGTCGACTTGAAGCAAGACCAGTGGAACGAGATCGCTCATGGGATATTGAATTCGGGCGTCTCCTTCTTGTTAGTTATGAAAGCACCCCAGAACGATGCAGGACAACATCACCTCCATGTTCTGCCAGATGGGTTCTTGGAGAAAGCAGGAAACAAGGGCAAAGTGGTGCATTGGAGTCCTCAAGAGAAGGTTTTGGCTCACCCTTCAGTTGCGTGCTTCGTAACACATTGTGGGTGGAACTCTTCTATGGAAGCACTCACATCAGGCATGCCAGTGGTGGCTTTTCCTCAATGGGGTGATCAGGTAACTGATGCAAAATATTTGGTCGACATCTTCAAGGTTGGTGCGAGAATGTGCCGCGGAGAAGCAGAGAACAGACTGATTACTCGTGATGAAATAGAGAAATGCTTGCTGGAGGCCACAGTGGGACCTAAGGCGGTGGAAATGAAGCAGAATGCAATGAAATGGAAGGAGGCAGCCGAGGCAGCGGTGGCCGAGGGTGGTTCCTCCGACAGGAATATACGATATTTTATTGACGAAATGAGTCTAGAGATAGCTAGAAAGTGCAATGGTGGTTAAAATGAGGTTCCTAAACCGGTAGTGGTGGACTCCAACGAGAAAGTGGTGGAACTGGCAGGGTCATCGGCATGAGGAGATTTGCTATATACGCAGTGGATATGGAACGGGTTTAATCCAGTTTCAGTATGATGATGTTACTATTTTATGTAGCTTTCTGCTTCTCACTTCTTTTAATTAGCTTTTAAAAAAAGCTTAATATGTAGTACAAGCCAAGTTCCATATGTATGGTGGTTAATAATCTGCATTTATCTGATTGATAAGGACCTGCTATCTTGACATACAACACAGTTCTAGTGCCAGATTTTTCTTATTCTGTTTTAACAGAGTTCTGTGGCCAGCGATGACTTCGTTATATTTTCCAGCAAGAGTTAAACCATAAAATCAGGATCATTTCATTTTAGCTAGTCATGATCAAATTAAGTCCCTTCGTTTTTGAAAATAAATTATTTTTTTTAATATTTATAAATCATTTTTTTTCGTTATATTTTCCAGCAAGAGTTAAACCATAAAATCAGGATAATTTCATTTTAGCTATTCATGATCAAATTAGGTCCCTTCGTTTTTTAAAATAAAATAATTTTTTTTAATTTTTATAAATCATTTTTTTTTTTTTGTGATGTGTTGATATCAAAACAGAAAAACAATTAAAAAACAATTGAAACAAACTTACACTCAAGCAATAAATCTAAGCCACAATACTTTAACCTGCTGACGAAGATGTTTGATAACGCATTCCGATCGTCATTTCAAACAATAAGCTTATTTATAGTGTTTGATAATGTACAAAACACAGATTAATTAATGTGGACCCCACAAAAAAAATACCGAAACCATGGTTCACAAGAAACAGGTTTTTTTAATGTTTTTCCTGCATTTGATGAATGGGGCATTAAACCACTGCAGTGACTGATTCTTATATCTCTACCAAAATAATTCCACCTTCATCAAGCAGACAACCCTACGTGAATGAAGACAAGATGAAATAATTCCCCTGAGTTGTAAATTCAAACCAACCCAAGATGAACCCTTCTCCTCCTTCAAGGGCAAGAGGACATAGATTGTTGCTTGGCAAAATGAAGACATGATGAACCAGAGCTTCTCTCTCTCTCTCTTTCTCTCCATAATGGCACCTTCCAATGCTGCCGCTGGCCACTGCAAGCCACTATTTTCGACGTCATCGCCACAAGAAGAACCATCTCGTCCCCTTCTACCCATTGATATTGTCCGTTGAAGCTCTCGTCGTGGTCGGTCAGACGCTACTATGCACGTGAATTAATTCACGTGCACAGTAGTGCTGCATTGTCCATGTGAAGAATATGTGTACAGTGCAGCGCACTGTTTCACATCTTTAATTTTTAAGTTGGACTTAGGTTAGGCCTGCAGTTGGCCCATCCCAAGTCCAGCAGAGTTGGGCTTATGCCTAATTTGGCTAAGCCTGCTATTGGCCCGGTCTTTTTTTTTAATATATATTTAAAAAAATATGTAAATACAGATCAGTCCTGATGGAAAGGAAATATTTGTTCGTGATGAAATTGCAAGGTAGTTTGATGAGAGAATATATATATATATATATATATATATATATATATATATATATATATATATATATATATATATATATATATATTGTTTTCATGAATTATTAATTATAGTATATTAATATAATTATTAAATCTACAATATTTTAAAAAAATTATACACACGCACACCCCATTTAAATTAATTTCAAAAGTTAAAAGCAATATAAAAAGTTTGGTAATCAAACACATGAAACTGCTTTTCATTAATCTCAAATTCAAAAGTAGTTTTAACCAAACACTTTAAAATTTATTTTGAACCGCAGCTAAAGTGCTTTTTATGAAACAATTTTTTTTAATCTAAACCATAAAAATAAAAACAATATCAACCACACCCGAGCCGAGAGAGACCCACCATTCCAATGCATGTTACCAGCAGGTCTACTCTCATCTATAAATTATACAATAATCTAAAAGAACTCGGTGATTCACTGTAGCACTAGACTCATTGCACTGTGGACTCGCCATTTTTCATCCATGCGTCGTGTCATAACCCAATTTTGGGTTATTCCCCAAAACTTACCCAAAAATAAAATAAAAATACCAAAAATAAAATAAAACGGGATGGTGTTTGCATAAAAATCAAGGTAAAAATTTTGGATGTTTTCGAAGGCTCGACCATACCTCTTTTTGCCTAGAAATAAAGGAAAATGCAGATCCAAGGCCAAAATAATTTATTATCGGATAAATCTGTATAAAATTAAGTCAAAAGGCATAATTATATTTTATGCACCAATTTGATTTTATCATCGGTCAATTTAAAGTATAATTATGCTTCAAATTTAATTAAGAGCCCAATTGAAAGATTTAATTAAGCGCAAAGGCTTAATTATACTTAAAATGGGTTGAATTAATCTAATTAAGGGTTTAATTGGTGAGAAATTAAGTTTGGAAGATTAATCTAAGTTAGATTGAGAAAATCGAGATTTTCGATGACGAAACTCTTCAAGATTAATTGAGATTTCAATTGAAGGATTTAATTAAGCGCAAGAGCTTAATTATACTTAAAATGGGTTGAATTAATCTAATTAAGGGTTTGATTATTGAGAAATTAAATTCGAAAGCCTAATCAGGTTTAAATTGAGAAAATCAAAATTTTCGGTGACGAAACTTTTTGGATGAAATCAGAAGCTAAAATTGAAAGTAAAAATATCATTCTTCCCGTCGAAAAACTCTTTTTGTGATAACCTATTTTTTTCAGTGTATTTTATATTAAATTAAAAAAAAAAGTCAAATCATTGATATAATGTTCTTACTTGCTTTTTTTTCCCTCTCTAGGTAGTTTAATAATTGTTATTATTTTGACAGTAATAGTGATGATAATTTTAAAAATTAAAACTTCGATGTTATTATTGTTATAACAAGATATTTTGATTTGTTTCATTATATCAAACTTTACATGTAGAAATATTATATTTTAATCTGAACAATTATAAAATTATTTGCTCCGCCCACAACGAAGTGCGGGCCATCAAACTAGTAACTTACTATTAAGAAACATTGTTTTAATATTAAAATAATTTCTTGCCATAATATAATTTTTTTTTATTTAATGATTAGAAGGTCAACTTAAATATTTTTTTGGAAGATGGTTAAAGATCGATTTAAGTTTTTTATTATTTTAAGAAAATGACCTGACAGTCTTACTGACTTGCAGATATGTATCCACTCCATCACTTCCTACTTTTATTAGTCGGTGCTCAACCTCAACTTTGTTTTTCCATCGCCCGTTTTATTAGCGTGGTAATTGTGTTTTAGAAAAATTCTTTTTTAAAAACTAATGTATTTTTTGGGTTTTTTATATTTTTATTTTCTGATGTTATAAATAAAAAAATAATTTTTAAAATTACTAAACAATCGCCTAGAAGAAATAGAGACAAAAGGAAAAAAATGTCGCGGGCCCCACCCCGCAACATTTTGTTTCTAACCGAAACTGAAGCGAGTTCTCGCGGAACTTCAATGATTCACGGTAATATTTTAGGATTGGCTACACCGGTTTTATTTGTATTTTAAAAAAGATAAGAAAAAAATAGTGAAATGTAACGCCACGATGACGGCATTCGATTTCATTAATTGATGAAAAGAGTTGAAACCTAGCCAGCACATTTGTTTTTTTTTTTTTAATAAAAAGAATAAATGGCTTTCTAGATCGAAGAAGAACATGGCGGACCTGTACGGGAGTGATTGGCAAACATGTTTCAGCACATCAATCCCAAATTCGATTAGTCAATTAAA
Source organism: Salix dunnii (assembly GCA_015731905.1). NCBI lineage: Eukaryota > Viridiplantae > Streptophyta > Magnoliopsida > Malpighiales > Salicaceae > Salix > Salix dunnii. Next base: position 6,768,979 of record CM027667.1, on the reverse strand, counting down.
ATTTCACATAACATCGATCTATAGATTTGAAATTAGGGTTCGAGGAAAGATTCATGTATCAATAACCAGCTTGCTATAATCAATGACCATAATATTTGGGAACTGATTTTCTCTTGATATAGCTGGGAACAGATGGCTTCACCCTGTTCAAAGCAAAGCCTGAGTTGTTACGAAGAGTTGGAATGAAATTAGAGATGTGTTTGGTATTGTTTTTGATTTTATGGTTGATATTTAAAAAAAATAGTTTCATGAAAAGTATTTTAACTACGGTTCATAATTAAAATTGAAGTGTTTAATTAAAATTATGGTTGAGTTTGAGATTGATAAAAAATAGTTTCGTGTATTTGATTATCATGCTTTTCATATTACTGTCAACTTGTGAAATTATTTTAAAGAATATACACACATATATATTGTTTTTAAAATTTTATAGATTAACAATAAAATATAATTAATAATTCATGAAAAAAACAAATATTTTTTTATTCTCTCGTCAAACTATTTGCAATCTCATCACGAACTAAATCGATATGTGATTGCCTTGTAATCCTTTGATATTTGATCGAGGAACAACATATGATAACAATGTCATTAGTAACAACATCTGCGATCTAGTTGTAGAGATACAATTCCAACGTCAAATACAATTGCAATTTTCTAATTTATAATCAATAAAAAACAACAAGGTTGTGGAGTGAAACGAAGTCAGGCACCTTTCCCTTTTATCGTGACTGATCTCTATCTACATATTTTTTTTAAAAAATTCGGATTGGACCTGACCCAACTAAATGGGCCAGCCTAGCCAAGTTGGGCTAAAAGGAGGTCCAACCCAAGTCTTTTGTGTGTGTGTGTGTCTAGAGAGAGAGAGAGAGAAACAGTACATTGCACTGTTTACGTCTTCTTAAAACGTGAATAGTGCAGCACTACTGTTCACGTGAACAGTAGTGTCTGACTGACGGTGATGAGAGGCCAAATGCCCGATGCCGATGGGTAAAGAGGCCGAAGTGGTTTTTCATATGGTGGCGGCATTGAAAATGGTGGCCAGGAAAAGTGTCAAAAGCTTGTTGTCACTGTCGCTACTTCTATGTTGGGGCTTCTTGCTTTCACTGGAGGTGGTCACAACGGAGCTTTTTGAGTGGAGGAAAAGCTACTGGTGATGAAGGGATAATGGTGGTATCTCCAAGAGCTACCCCCGACTATGGAGTAAGAGCCACTGCTGTGTAAGGAGAAAAAGTTGTCGTCGTGGAGAGAGAGTTGCATCTTAGAGAAAGACTGCTAGTTGCTTCCCACCGTGATGTTGCTTCTAACCACGACCTGCAATCCATGAAACGCAGGGAAAAAAACATAAATCTCGATCACAAAAAACATCATTTTTTAGCTTCTTCTAAACCATCATTTCAGTTGATTTTTTGATGGATCCCATGACAATTTAATATGTATTTTTTAGTTACCAAACACACAAAATCTGTTTTTTGCTTGGATCCTGATTTGAATCGCTATACCAAACGGCCCTGAAAAATGGTTCTTACGAATCTATTACAGATGCCTGTTAAATGGACAGAGATATAAAGGTAAAGGTGAATTGCGGTTGGGATTGGGAAGGCACAGTATACCATCCACCTTCTTTAACCCTCTCTTGAAACTCAACATTTCAGGAGTGATTTCAAGTAAAGAGAAGGAATCACACAACAGCGTAACTGGTGGACCTTCTGACTTAGGCTCTTGATGTCTCTGTCGAACTGAATTATCCAATTGATACAGATTCCAGGACGCCTTCACTTCGATGCCATGATTCCAATCTACCGACACTTCTGAAGCAATCGGAGTATCCTTTGTGGGAGCCATTTGTTAGGCCCTAAGGCTTTTCTGAGTCAGCAGGGTGGAAAACCAACTCCCATCAGAAACACTGTACACGACTACACAGGATAGCACGTTACACCAAAGTTTCTCCACTATTCTCTACTGTCAATCACATTTACAAGAAAACAATAATGTGTGACCTTTTTACAATATATGCGTGACCTTTTTACAATATATGCACACAAACAGAAATAAAAAGGTTATATCCAGCCATAATTGATAGGCATTATTGTCACATATAGTTGTCAACTTATGAACTACTGGACTTCCCCAACGACCTGAAAAATCCAATCATATTGTTGTAAACATCCTCCTTTCCTTGTGTGCTCAAAATGAAGTCCAAGTGACCATAGTTCTCAAGATAAAGCAATTGTGGTTTGCCCTGTAACCCCTTCAGAGTGCGCTCCACATCTGTCACATCTGCTAAAGAATCATGGCCTCCATATCCCATCCATAATGGCAATGTCTCGGGTATGAGACTAAGATCAAATGCCGGGGGATTCAATTGACCATATAGCTCCAAATTTTTAAACATTCCATAGTCATAGCGGGAGAAAGTTCCCTTACGAATCACTGCAGTGCACAGCAGGAAGCGCATGAGAGATTTAGGAAACAGCAAAGTTCTTTAAATGTAAGAAAAAAGTTACAAGAAGAGAAAGAGGAAGAAACAAAGTAATTGGTATCCACAACTCATTTTGATTAAACATGAGAGTGAAAACGAAATTTCCAAATACAGAACGTATTCACATCAACTTCACATGACTGCAAAAGAAGATGCACAAGGCATACTCTGAAAGAGATGCCGCAAGTTTTTTGCTGATGATGGGTGAGGTTCAAATTCCAAAAAGAGGTCCGCAATTGAGCTATTAAAGCAACAATTCTTCCCTGCAAAGGTAAAGAAACACCCACTTAAGAAAGATAAGAAAACATCATGTTGCACAAATAGCCACATTGGGGTACTTCATTCACAAGCACGATGCAAACTACAAAGTAAGAAGAAATTTCCCAGCAAACATGATAATTGGTAAATTAAACTTTGTTCCATGAGAGACTAAGAGGGAAGACCTGTTATGGAAGTTAGCAAGTCAGTGCATTCTATACGACCATCGCATATGGAATCCAAAAGGTCAATTAATATTTTGCTGTAGATAAATAAAAGACATCATGAAATGAACGAAAATAAAATTGTTAAACCCTAGATTAAAGGAGCAAAAAGAAAAAAAGAGATGGAAGTATGATGAAACCTTCTAAAATTCAATTGATGAATGCCCATGGCAAGGACCATCTGTCAGAAAAGAAATTGTTAGATCATTTCCACCAGGAACTGTGCCTCCAATGCAATCCCAAGAATCGAAACTAAACAAACCTGATCAAGATGCAAGCCAACCATTCTGAGCACTAGAGGAGCAGTTAGATGGTCCAAGTATGATATTGGACACAGGAGAGCAGCAGCTTCGACCATTTCCACAACATTTGGCTGAATGAGAGCAGCTAAAGACATGATGGTCCCCTATAAACAAGTAAATAATGTAAGAGCATACACAAAGGCAAGGATGGAAAACTAGATGTAATAGGATGCAAAAGGAAGATGTGTCAGACCTGTGAATGTCCAACGATGAGAACTTTAGAGCTTGTTACTGAATGAACAAAGTGTATCATTTCAGCAAGATCAAATAGAGCCAACTCCTCCCAACTCCAGTCCCAAAATTCCTGAAAGAGAAACCCATGCTTACTGATAGTTACAGCATGTAAAAACAGGATATGGAACAAATCGCCCATTGAAACATACATGAACAGGGACATATTTACATGCTTTTTACATCAATCGACAGACTCTTTGCTACCAGTACATCTATCCACAAAGTAACCAGAATCAGAAACCCATGGATATAGGCATGTTCTATACTCTCTACCTTGTCTTTCTCAGATAAGGATATGTGCCCCTGACTCCAAAATGTACCACGCACACTGCTAACCCATACATCAAAACCTTCATCTGCAAGGATGAAGCCCAGTGACTGCTCTGGAGAACCTAAAAACCATGCATCACCTGCCTGTTTGCATATTAGAGAAGAAGGGCAACATCAAAATCAATGCCCAGAAATCACATTTTACTCTTTTTTCTTTAAATGGTGAGTCACAGTTGAATATTATCCCAGGCAACAATCAGTGACACATCAACTTTATAAGCTCTAGCAATTACCAATAACACAGATCGGTTTAAACCATAACCTGTGTTCAGAAAAGTAACAGGAGAAAAAACAAACACCATTTCGATGCACGCTTCTCTTGATGATATACAGACAATTGTACTCGTCTTTCCCTGCAGTCCTGGGCCTCCAGTGCTTTACATGAGAGAATTTTCTCTCAACAGTGTCAAGGATGCCTTTTAACTTCAGGAAGACCGAAGATTAACCCATCTTGTTAAACAAACTATTATAATATGAACGTTAAATTCGACTTTTCTTTCCTGTCAATTAGCACATTCCCTTTTGTCTCATCACGACATCATAAAGATAGTTTTCTTTATTTTCACCCCAATTGCCTCACTCAGGCTTTGTGACAAATTACTGAGAACACATGCCCGTTGAAAAACATGAGATTCAAGCAAAGTTCAATATCAAATTCTATCAATGCAAACGGAACATGAGCAGAATGAAGAGCAAATTCACCATAAAGAGTCCATGTTGAAGCAAAACAGGAGGACCCCTCAGCCCTCCCTGATCCTTGTTACGTGAAGACACGCGATGAAGAGCTACCAAGTAACCATCTTTAGTTTGTACCTGAATGAAGTTAAATAATTTGTTGAATTCCACACAAAGCGTGAATATCTTTCATTAACTAAAAATTAACAAAAACAACAAAATATTGACAGAATTTCACTAATTTCTCGTGCTCTTAAGAAAATCCCATTAACGAATCTTTAAAAGAGAAAGAAAGAGAGCAAATCCTGGAGAAAGATTAAGGCCTTGTTAGGATGCTTTGCAACTAACATACAAATTAGTTAAAAGCAACAACTCTCTAAAATCGATTACTAATTCTATTCATTTTCTGAATCTACTTTGTCGCTTAAACAAACAAGGACCTTATGGCATTCTCGTATTTAGCTTGGAAATTGTTCCTATCTTCTATCAATCAATTCAGTCCAGAACGGAATTTCAAAGGTTAAAACGACTCAACTCCTCCAAAATTAAGAGCTTAGAGAGAAGGGGGGTACAGTGTGTTCCGCGCAAGAATAACCGGCTGGTTTAATGAGCTGATTGCACAAAGTCTCATCCGTTGATCGGCGATGGAGATTGGCTCCGTCGAAATTGAATTCTCTGGCGGCAGATGTGGAAATGAAAAGGGAGATTATTATTGCGAAAACGACCAGCAACAGCTTCTCCATTGCGGGGGATTGGAGTTAATGGGCGCCAAGAAGGGAAGTGGCTTTGAGCCACGGGGTGTCGTCTGATTTCTGATGACGACGACGAGAGGTAGGATTTTTACTTGTTAGAATGTGTGATAATCGGGCCCTATCCTAAGCGCGTTTAATACACACTCGGATTGGAGTTTTTAGGGGTTAAGTGATATTCTGAATTTGTTTAATTTTCAAAACTAAGTGTTTAATCTTTATTTATTTTTACAAAAGGTGTCCAGTATTTTATTTACTTAGTCACAAATTATAACAAACACTATAATGTTCAGGAAAAATATTTTAGTTCCTCGATGGCAACAGTTTTTTTTTTTTTTTCATTTTATTAGTTTCTTGCTTTTCTTTCCTTTTTTTTAATTAATTTTTTTTTCTAATTTTTTTTTTGTTTTTTGTTTTTTTTGTTTTTGTTATTATTTTTTTTCTAATTATTTTTTTCTCATATTTTCCCATGATTTTTTTTTACTGGTTATATTTTTTTTCCGACTTATATATATTTATTTTGTATAATCAGAGTATATAGCTAGCTTAAATGCATCATGATTAATTCCCGGATCCAATTTTTTTATAGCTTTTTTTTTTTGTTTTTTCCTTATTATGTTTATTTTTGTTTTTTTTTCCATGAAATTTTTTTTACTGGTTATATTTTTTTTTCTTTTTCTACTTATATATATATATTTTATGATTGGGGTATCCTAACTAGCTCAAGCGCGCCACAATTAATCCTAAGATCCAATTATTTTTTTATAATCAAAGTGTCCAGACCAGCTTATATGTACCAAGACTAATCCTTGGATTTTTTTTTTTTTTGCTAAAGTGTTTTTCTTATAATTTTGTTTTATTCACTTATATATATTTTTTATAACCAGGGTTTACGGGTCAGCTTATATACACCACAACTAATTCCTAAACTGAATTTGTTTTAAAAACAATATGGATCACTACAGTGCTTTCATGCTTATATTTTTTTTCTTTAACTTATATATTTTTTTATAGTTATAGTCTCTAAGTCAACTTATGCTTTTTTTATTTTTTTTACTAATATTTTTTTTATAACCAGAATCTTCGAGCCATCTTAGACGCATGATAATTAATCCCCGGGCCAAAAAATTTTGATAACTAGGGTATTCAAGCCACCTTGCGTGTATCGCGACTAATCCCCCGATCAACTTATTATTTTTTCTAAATTTTTTTCCTTATAATTTTTTGTTCACTTATATATATTTTTTTTTTCTTATCACCTAACCAATTTTTTTGGTAACTGGTGTCTCCGGGTCAACTTAAGTACACTATGACTAATTCCTGGACCAAATTTATTTTTTAAAGCAATATAGATTGTAAATGGTGTGGAGAAAGTACTGTTCACTATGACTAATTCCTGGACCGAATTTATTTTTTTAAGCAACATGGATTGTAAATGATGTGAAGAAAGTATTGTAGCTCCTCACACATAGTATTGTTGATTGCAATAGTGCTTTCCAGTTATAATGTTATTTTTCCATGTTTTTTGCTTCTTTTTTTTTTATTATGTTTATTTTTTCATTTTTTTTTTCTTATTATTTTTTTCCCCGAAAATATTTTTTTGCTCATTATACTTTTTTATATTCTTTTTTCTTTTTCAACTTGTATATATATATATATATATATATATATATATATATATATATATATATATATATATATATATATATATATATATATATATATACATACATATATTTTTAACTGGGTTGTCTTAAGCCAACCACGTTTAATTCCCATATCAAAAAATTTTTGATAACCAGGGTGTTCAGACCAACTTAAGTGTATCGTGACAATCCCTGTACCCATATTTTTTTTTCTAAAGTGTTTTCCAACTAATACTTTTTTTTTCTTATACTTTTATTTTGTTCACTTATATATTTTTTTTATAACCGGAATCTCCGGACCAGCTTAAGCACACCACGACTAATTTATAAGCCAAAAATTTTAAAAATAATATGGATTGCTACATTGCTTTCACGCTTATTTTTTTTTCCTTTCACTTATATATATATATATATTTTTTTAATCATGCTCTCTCAGCCAACTTAAGCTTATATACCCCTATATGACAAAATTCAAAAGTTGGCTATAATGTTGTGCTGGTAATTTACTAATTTTTAATTATATTTTCTGTACCAGCGTTGTGAGCACGTCTTTGGGCAAAATATTGATTTCAGAGCTCATGCACATTTCAGATGGTGCGTGCGGCGTCGTAAAACTTCTAAAAATATATAATAGTTTTTTATATATTCATTTTATTATATAAAATATGTTTAAAATAATATTATGGTATCAGAGGTATTTTCAATTGTTTTTATTTTTGTGCATAGTACAATAATTATAATACCCTTAAATAAGACAAAAATCAAGAATTGTTAGTAGGGGTGTCCCGATAATTTTATTTTTTTAGTGCACAGTAAAATAACTTTTAAAGTTTTAAATAAGACAAAACGAAGAGTCACCTGCGATAGTATTTCAAACATTTTACATTTAATTATACATGTATAGAAAAAAATTTCACTAAAATAAAAAAATAAAAGAATAAAAAATAAAATACTATGCTATTTTTCAAGTTATTTTGATAGAAAAAAAGTTTGAAAAGCAAGGATTTTTGATATTTAAGTATATGTGTGTGTAATGTAATTTATATGTATTAATTAATTAATCTTTTTAAATTTTAATTATGTTTTTTAGAAGAATTTTCCTCTTATTTAATTGTTAATATATCGTCTTGTTAATTATATGTTTTAGGTATTACGAGCGAATTTGCCCGCTCCGTTGGGCTTTTTATATATGTAGATAATTGATTGATTTTATAAATATTATATTTTGTTATTTTAATATTTAATTGGTAAAATTGTAATTGATAAAATATATTAAAAATAATTTTTTTCAACTACAAAATGATTGAATATTGCTATTGCTAAAAAACTTTTGATAAAATTTGTTAGAAAATTTATTAAGAAGGTGAAATGATTTGTTAGAAACTTGTTGTCACATAAACTTTGGTTAAAAAAAACAAAAGAAAAAAAAACCGGTTTAAAAAAAATGACTTGAACACGATGGTTATTAAAAAATAAAAAACAAATGTGAAAAAAAGGTTATCGTTTATTAAAAGAACAAAAAAAGAGTATAAAATAGAAATTTAAATTCAAAGCTAAAGCCAAAGTTATATTTATAAGATTTATTAATCATATTTTTATATTAAATATATTCAAGAATACCGATATTAATTTTTTTTTTGCAAGAAATCGTTCGTCATTTTTTTCCCTCTCTATATATTTTTAGGCGATAATATTCAGTAAATATTAAAACATATAATCAGTCTTGTATATTTTATAGTGTAATTGAAATGGGAAGTGGGTCGTAGATTTTTTAATTGTAGATAATTAAGGTAAATTTGTCAAAACAATTTAATGAGTTGCTTTTTTCCTCTTGTAATATTAGATTTGACACATTATAAATAAAAATATTGTAATTTGTTTTTAGAAATAACCTCAAGTTTTTTGCGTGCTATAACTACTTATCTGTCGTCTAAAAAAACAGTGCAATCGAAACAGGAAGTGACTCGAATATTTTTTAATTGTAGATAATCTAGGTAAATTTGTTATTTTTTTTAGTTGTATTTTTTTGCCCAGTAATATTAGATATGAAATATTAAAAACCAAAAAATTCATTTTTTTTAACAAAAATTTTTTTTTTGCAAAAAAATAAAAACAACAACCAGTTATTAAAAAAAACATTTTTTAACAAAAAAACATTTTAAAAAAATAGTTTAAAAAAAATCAGATTTGTAAAAAAAACAACAAAAACCAGTTATTAAATTTTTTTTTTAAATAAACCATTTTTTTTAATTTTTTGTTTCTTTCAATTCTTTAAAAAAAAATCACATTTTGGTGTCCGAGCAGTTTGAATTTGCGCGCGCCTGTGTTAGCAGCGCGTGGACAACCGCTCAGCCAAAGATTCTGATATGTTATTTCCACCTTAAAAAATACAAAAAGAGTCCTTGTGTAAAAAAAAATTATAAAAAAAAGTTGATCCGGAGATTAGTCGTGGTGTACATAAGTTGCCCTGGACACTTTAGTTATAAGAAAAAATCTTGTTTTTTGTAAAAAAATAAAAACAACAATCAGTTATTAAAAAAAAAATTACCAACACAAAAAAAAAATTTTTTTAAAAAAAAACAACAAAAAAAAACATTTAAAAAAAAACCATTTAAAAAAAAAATAGAAAAAAAAATTTTTTCAAAAAAACAATTTTTTTGAAAAAAACAGTAATAAAAAAAATGATTTTTTTAAAAAACAGTAATTACAAAAAAAACCTTTTTTTTAAAAAACCAGTAATTAAAAAAAAACAAAATTAGAATTTCAAATGATTTTATAAATGTTGTATTTTGTTATTTTAATATTTAATTAGTAACATTGTAATTGAAAAAATCTGTTAAAAATGGTTTTTTTCAATTAAAAAGTGATTGAATATTGCAATACTAACAATCAAAATACTGTAAATTTTTTTCCAACAATAAACTTCAACAAAAGAGCAAAAAATTAAAATTTGGAGGAATTTTTATTTTATTTTATAAGATTTATTTATCATATTATTATACTAAATGTATTTAAGAATACCGATATAAATTGTTTTCCTTAAAAAAATCCGCGGTCTTTTTTTCTCTCTCTGTATATATTTTTAGACGATAATATTAAATAAATATTCAAACATATAAGTAGTTTAACATACTTTAATTTGACATAAATATACAAATATATAATTAATTTTACACACTTTAAATATTTTTTTTATTATTAGGCGATAATATTCAACAAATATTCAAACACTTAAATTATTATTATTCAAATTTATTATTATTATTATTATTATTATTATTATTATTATTATTATTATTATTATCATTGTTAGCATTTAAAAAATATTTTTGATTTAAAATTATCATCATCATCATTGTTAGCATTTAAAAAATATTTTTGATTTAAAAAAATTATTATTATTATTATTATTATTATTATCATCATCATCATTGTTAGCATTTAAAAAATATTTATGATTTTCAAAAAAAAAATAATTTTGAAATGATTACTATCAGGAATAAAATTTTGAAGACTAAATAAAAAGAAACCCCTACAAAAGAAAAGATAAAAGAAATATCCAAAACCAAATTAAAGAAAAATATATACATGAACTTGTACAATAATAGGGAATAATGCAGAAATATATAAATAATAATAAAGGAAATCAATTTCAAAAGAACAATTAAAAATTTAAGGCCCAAAATAACAATGAAAGATATAATTAATTTAAAGTGAAGGATTAATTTGAGAACAATTAATACTTTTGTACCAAAAATATTCAAAGATTTAAAAGGAAAAAAAATTAAAAAGAAGAGGGACTGAAATTAAAGAGCAATATATAATGAATCTGAAATGAAGGACAAAATTGAAAACAATATAACCTGCTGCACTAAAAAAATTCAGGAATCTAATAAAAAACCGAAAAATTCAAAGAAGAAGGACTGACATGCAAATTGCATATATATCAATTTCAATGAAAGGATTAAATTGAAAGAATTCGAAACTTGGATTACAGAAATCAAACAAAAGTCAAGGGACTGAAATGCATGCACAATAACCCGGGGGACTAAAATTGAATTCGGCGCTGAGGAGAGAGAAAAGAAGACATAAACGTTCAACCGACTATATGAGCCTCGACGTCGATCTTTGAAGAGCACGCGCCACTCCATGAGATTCAGGGAAGGGTTGCAAATCGTTCTAGCCGGCGGAGGAAAATTTTTCACCGCCGTATGAAGCCGCACGCGCCTCCTGAATCAATGGAGGTCACGGAACGCGCCGACGCGCCCGTACGGCTGCCTGACAGCGCTGACGCAAGGGAACAGTACCGTTGTGGTCAATTACATAAACACCCCTAATACGAAGGCATGGATTTTGTCGTTTCGGGGGCTACATACGTAATAGCACATTTTCAAAAATATATATAAAAAAAAAGGTTCCGGCGGACCGGACCGGTCCGTACGCGTGCAATTACAACCGTAGCCCTCAGCCGAAAACGTGTTTTTGTCTTATTATCGGGGGTCCGAGCGTCATTACACTGTTCACATCGGGAAAAAACAAAAAAAAAAGGGTGGACGAACTCGCGCGAAGAACGGAGACAAATATCCAGTGAATAGTGTTTTTACACTGAGTGAACAGTAAAAAATCGAGCTGTTTTAGCTCTTTAGGTAATTTTTCATCCCATCAGGTGATGAATATATCAATATTTGACTAGCATTCATTTGCTTGGACACTTTATTATATATATATATAAAAGATATAATCCGACATCTATTCATATAAAATTTAAAAAGATACTCGATTATGAAAATCAAATAAATCTAGATACTCGATTATATAATTTTATATCAAAGCTATCAACATTTATATGTATTTATGTAAATAGTTTTGGATGGTTGCTTATTTCAATAAAAGGATTTTTTTTTATATAGAAAAACTTGTCTAAAATCAAAATTCAAAACTCGAGTATCACAATGAAATCTATTTACTCCATTTGTCTAAAGGTTGTATCCATGAGAAGCACAATTTAACCTGAAATTTTGGTTACTATTTGGTAGATATGGATTAACACTGTATTTTAAAAATATATTTTTTTATTTTTTTAATTTAAATTATTTTTTATATTTTATATACTAACATTAAAAATATTTTTTTAAAAATAAAAATAGATTATTTTAATATATTTTTAAATAAAAAACAATTCTAATCAGAATACCAATCATTGACGTGGTTGAAATGAAATCAACCAAATGCAAAAAGATAGCACGTGGTTATCACGCTAATTTCTCGGATTTAAAAACACAAAATGCAAGGAGAAACATAAGTACAACTTATGCACGACCTTGAACGGAGCGTGAGGTTTCCTAGTTGTAGTTTACAAAGGGGGTAATTTAACAATCGAATTGATTTGTCTTTTGACTATACTCTGAGAAACTAACAAAATTCTGCTGTGTGAAGTAGAATTTTGCGAAATATTTGTTTTTGTTTTTTTAAAATAAAATACCTTTTATTTTATATTTTAAATTAAGTTTGTTTTTATAGTTTTAAAGTTTCAATATTAAATTTTTTTAAAAAATAAAATAAGAATATTTTACTATATTATTAGGTCAAAAATACTTTAAAAATAGCTATTTTTATAATATAAAAAAAAACTATAAGATTTTCTAATAAACACATGTCAACAATGTGGTTGAATAACTATCAAACCCAGGACAGTCAAACAAGTTAATTTGATGATTATTTTACTCGGGGTGAGTTCTATCACGTGTCAGGATTTCTTTTGAATCACTCAAATATTGAATGACCTGCTTAACAAATTTTTTATCCTATATATTGTTTTATTAAAAAAATAAAAACATTTTTTTAATATTATTTTTCAAAAATACTTCCCAACAACATTAACAGTTACACAAATGATATGATTATTTTGAAAGTATTTTTTATTAAAAAACATATTAAAATATTTTTTTATTACTAAAACAAAATGATATAAAAATATTAAAAAAATAATTTAAATAAAAATATATAATTATTTTTAAAAATATTTGTATCGTCACATTAACAAAATCCTTCAAGTGTTGCTGCGATAACAAGCTACCCTAATCATAGTATTCGTCAAATTGACTAAACCTGACCAGATTCAATGAACTGCAATCCAGGACGCAAAATCCCGCAAACCTTGCCACCATGTATCACGCCTCCTCGTTCTAAAGTCTAATCTCGCCCTCCTTAAAAGCGTAACTGCCACCACCGACCACCAGATCATAACCGGTATAAAATGGCATTCACAGAGTTCAGGAAACTGGACGAGAAATATTTAGTGGAGTACATTAAGGCCACCCCTGCTTTGTCAGATAAGATCGGCAACAATTTTGACGACCTGAAGATCAAAGAAGTTGGGGATGGAAATCTCAATTTCGTCTACATCGTTGTTAGCCCAGCTGGTTCTTTTGTCATCAAGCAGGTAAGTGAAGAAAATCAACTTGGGTTTTCTATTTTATGTGTAAAATCTACGAGGGTTTGTTTTGTTGATGGAAGAATATAGGAATCGAAATGAACTTGAGCGATTGATTCTGCAAGTTGTAGCATCTTGAACAAGCAATTACTATATATATAGTGACGTGTTTCACTTATCCAAACTAATGTGAATACCACGATGAATTAGTGGGTATGCAAAGATATATTAAATGGCCAAGTAATATCATGTCTCTCATTTAACTTATTGAATTTGCTTTAAATTTGGCATTTCACTATCTATAATACTAGAAGGCATATTCAGTTTGATCAATTATTTGTTGAGCTCGCAAATTCACTGTTCAAGATTGCTTTCTTTTCATATGAAGTGAAATGGGATGGAAATATATGGGGTGGATGTTTGAACTTATTTGTTCCTGTTCTGATCTGGCAATGTTTATGGCCAGGCAATTCCATACGTACGTTGTATTGGAGAATCATGGCCAATGACCAAGGAAAGAGCATACTTTGAGGCATTGGCACTTAGAGAGCATGGCCGATTGAGCCCTGAAAATGTGCCTGAAGTTTATCATTTTGACCGTACTATGTCTGTGATTGGTATGCGCTATCTGGAGCCCCCACATATAATCCTGAGAAAAGGGCTGATTGCTGGAATTGAGTATCCATTGCTAGCAGAACACATATCAGATTATATGGCAAAGACTCTTTACCACACATCACTTCTTTATCGAACTACCACTGAGCATAAACATGACGGTAAAATATTCTACACTGTTGTTTATCATTTGTTTTGGTTTGTATTTTGTTATATTTAATTTCTCAATGGTGCAATGAACATTGCGACCTTGAAGAAATGTGCTGATGTGCTCACTTCAAATGCTCAATGCAGTTGCTGAATTCTGTGGAAATGTGGAGTTATGCAGGCTTACTGAGCAGGTTGTTTTCTCTGACCCTTACAAAGTATCTAGTTTTAACCGCTGGACTTCCCCTTATCTTGATCGTGATGCGGAGGCTGTCCGTGAAGATAATATTTTAAAGCTTGAAGTTGCTGAGTTGAAATCCAAGTATTGTTTTCATTTCAGTAGCTCGTTCATTTCACAAGACATGCCAGTCTTTTCCACTTCTTTTAATTTGATTGTATGATTTACTAGAGTTGTTTTTTCTCTCACAGGTTTTGTGAGAGAGCCCAAGCCTTAGTACATGGAGATCTCCACACTGGATCCGTCATGGTTACCCCTGAATCTACTCAAGTTATAGATCCAGAATTTGCATTTTATGGTCCAATGGGTTTTGATATTGGAGCTTTTATTGGAAACTTGATTTTGGCTTTTTATGCTCAAGATGGACATGCTGATCAAGGGAATGACCGAAAAGTATGTCTAAGTTTCTATTCTGTTTTTTTTTTTATATATATATATATATATAAAAGAGTGGTTTCCTTATGAACTAGAAGGCACAGCTACAGCCTGCCTTGTGGTTTTTACTTTGTAATGTTTATATTTATTGGAGCGTTATTTGTTTGCTGAGGCTTATCTCTGAAAGTTGTACTTGCAAGCAGGCATATAAAGAGTGGATTTTGAGGACAATTAAAGAGACCTGGAGTCTTTTCTACAAGAAGTTCACTGCACTCTGGGACGAGCACAAGGATGGCTCTGGTGAGGCATATCTTCCTGGAATTTATAATAATCCTGAGCTTCTTCAGCTTGTACAGAGAAAATTCATGCAAGACTTGTTCCATGACACCTTGGGATTTGGTGCGGCCAAAATGATAAGGTGAATTGACAGGTTCCTATTCTTGTTCTTAAAGTCCTTGTTCAAGCTTCTAATTTTTGGTGCTCTTCCCCGAGCTTGAGCATCCAAAGCTAATTAACTTATTGTTGAAAAAATTATCAGTTTATCCAGTTCTAAAGAAAGAAAATGCTATGCGTGAATCTTCTCATTGGGAATTGCAGAAATGGCTTAAAATTAAAAATAAACTGTTATTATGTTTGATCATGTTCTGTCCTGTCTGTTTTTGGAAAGGTATGCCTCCCTTGTTTCACCATGGCACTTTTATGAGATGATGTATGAGACCGCATCATCGCATATGTTTCCTGGGCATGCTCTCTCTCACCATAACTTTTTGTCATTGGATTTTAGATTTTTTTTCTACGGTGTAGTGTTTTAAGATCCACTAAATGGCTTGATTCCCAATCAGGGAAAACTGAATTGCTGTCCTCATCCCTTGTCCCGTCTAAAGCCACTAAATAGATCATTAAAGTTCACTGGGACTTGCATTATTTAGGAATTCTAAACAGGGGGGCATCTTATGTTGGGAAGCAAAATTTGAGATCGATCAGCTCAGCCTTTGGTTTTGAGGTATCAGTGCAACTCATTTAGATCATGTGATCTATTAAAGGAATTAACTCTTTATCATTTGTAGTTTGAATATGCTTGACATGTGGGAAATCTGGTTATAACTTGTCTAATAGCGGGAAAGTGCAATTTTACGGTCTGTGATTCTCTCGTATCTCTTTTTTTGTGTGTGATATTACAATAAAAATCCTTGATCTTGAAAATGTTATTTCAATGCCACAACATCACTTGTATAAATCTCTGTGACAGGAGAATTGTTGGGGTGGCTCATGTCGAGGATTTTGAATCAATTACTGACGCGAGCAAACGAGCCCAATGTGAGCGGCCAGCTCTCAACCTGGCGAAGATGCTTCTCAAGGAAAGGCGAAACTTCCAGTCCATAGATGATGTTGTGTCAGCCATCCAGCAACTGCAGTGATGACAAACTTAGGGTTAGATTTTGTTTCAAATGTTGGAGCTTTGTGTGATCTATTTTGTTTCAATCTCAATCGAGGTTGAACTTTTCCGAGATTTGTTTTTAAAAATAAAACTTCTATATGACCGTCTCTGGCCATGCCATAACTAATTTGAAAGCAAAAAACAAAATGCACACCGGCTTGCAAATTGGGTTAACGGACGGATGCGTGCTTGCTCAAAAAATATTTCAATATTTCACTGTCGTGGTCGATCACAATCATGGCATCACACATTTATTTTTAAGTAATTTCATAATAATTTGTCCAATTGAAAGCAATAAATCAATGTTACAGAAAGAAAGGAACCCAGATCCAAAGCCATCCTATCTTAGAAGTTGGCACTGCAATAGTCCAAGGATATATATTGATGCGAGCAGTTACAAGGGTGCAACCTTTCATAATTTCAGCGAGGAGGATGGTTCTGTTTTCCGTGCTTGGTAGTCTGTCCAGAGCTCATCGACAGTCTTCCCCAGCAGATCAACCCAGTACAGAGCACTAAAACTTCTCATGATCTTGTTAAGCTCAGCCACCTATCCATTTCTAAGATCAGTATCCTTGATCGCACCTATCACCCTGCTCTCTTTGCACCCAGTTATTAGTTGCATAATTAGCCCTTAACCTTACAAAATCAGCAATCCCTTCAATTAGTCCTCCAGGATTCTTCCGTCACCGTCCCATCACCGTATGGGAGTCTTTTCATGGTAAAGCACCGCACTACCCTCTAGATCTGTATAGCTGCGGCTGACATGAATCTTATTGTTGTCAGCGTATCCAATACCATCGATATCTATTATTAGAAGGCAACCCTTTTAACATTTTCTCCATCTGCAGGGTTAGTGTGGTGGAAGGTCCTCCATTTGAACGCTGTAACACATGATAGCATTTGCTTGCTATAATCCACCCCGATCTCTCTGGTGAAACGGGCTCCACCGGCCGTTGCACTAGCGTTGTTGGTGACAGTGTAGACTGTGCAGTCATCGGCCGCAGCATTGGTTGCAAGTATTGAGAGCAAAGAGAGGATAGATATGGGCCACGTGGCGACAGTTGTTGTGGGGATAGTCAAAGTAATAAAACAAAGTAAATATAAAGGGCAAGGTGTATCAAGATACAAAAGATCGTTTACAAAAGATTGCAGAGGGCTACTTGAAAAACCTTCCTCCAGGATACAAGTCAAAGCCCTGTGAGATCCAATACGAAAGAGGGTGAATATTTAAGAAGAGGAGAAAGATCAGAAGAATAGGTCGTGTAATTTTCATTACAGATTTATACTGGTGTTTATAGAAGTAATTAAAGAGACATTTCGAAGAAACATGTTTCCAGATGTCTTGTAAGCGTTCCTCCTGATCAGAAGGAACAAGAATTCTAACATAAAATACCGCTCTTTGGATACCTGTCGAAACAAATGCCAACGTTTCTTTTCATTCAAAGACAAGCTTCTTATTTTGTTTTTGAAAAGAAGACAACAGAAGTACCATGGTCAAGAAAGCTGTGGCACTATATTTTCTTAGGTCGTGTTTGATTTGCCCCGGATACGATCAGATGCATAGCATATTGCCAAGGCAATATGACAAACATGACCATTGGTTTTGGCTTACCCCAAACATGAGGAAAACCTATCCCCTATGCGCCTTTATTGAGTACCTAGATTGATCCTGTTCTCGCTTTTGTTTTTTGTTTTTTTTCAGTTCGACGTAGAAAATAAAACAAAAATCTTGATATCCCACCGCGTTCGCTAAACAGAGGATTACAATGTTGGAACAATACAAATGAATTAAACCCGTACAAAAGCAACATTAAAAAATCGGCAAAAACCAAATAACAAGCCAAAAGATGCGCCAAACAGACAGCATGAATCTCAAGTTACCAAACTTGAAATGTGAGCAAGCATAGCCGGTTCAAGCCAAATTGGGACCAGTTCTAATCACACCACTTGCTCTCGAACTTCTTCTTAACTCCTTGCCAAAGCATATGTGCAGCAAAACTCCCCTCTCTAGCTCTTTACATGGAGATTATTCAGGCAGGGAAACACTTTAATTTGAGTTGAGACCCATCAAATTTTGATATTGAGGTATGAGCTTAACTCATTTAGATCATGTGCTTGATCGAAGCCATAAATCTTGAACCATGAAAATCTTGAAATAAAATTATAAGGAAGGTGTGATTCTTGAACTATGAAAATCTGGTTATAATTTTTCCGCTATGCCAAAGTGACAATTATAATGTGTGATTATCTCTTGTCTCCATGTAAAATTATTATTAAAATTCTTGCTCTAGAATTTTTTAATATAAATAACACCAAATCTATTTTCTTGGCGAATCTCATGTAATTGTTTTATGGGGCATGCTGTAATATTATATTACGTGATTGAATTACATAATCGTCCCCAAAATAACTCTATTTCAGTTTAATTTTTTTAAGGGTCACTTTGATTTTCAGATAAACTCAATATACATGGGAGAGTAGATGCATGTCTCTGTGAACATCTGATAGAAATTCAAACTTGTTGAACATTTTTTTTTCCTACTTGACTTTCACTCAGGTTCTGCCCTGGCTAAATGGGAAATTCAAAATTGTTCGGGTGATTTTGTTTTTAAATCATGGGTTCACCCCTTTAGCACATTTAATTAGAGGAAGTCTAACAGGTGTGTTATTTAAAAAGGCAAAAACAAAAAAGTATTCTTTTAATATTTTTAATCTTTTTTTTTTTTCAACGAAACAGCCAGCTAAAATTATTATTCTCTGTCTCATGAGCTATTTGTAGTAGCTTCTGAAAGAAAAGCCATAAATTATATGTTAGTTTTTTTATTTTATATCATAGAGAGATAGGGGGGAGGCTGAAGTCCTTTTATATTTTAGGTTAGTTTTTTTTATTTTAAATTCAATTTTTTATTTAAAAATAATTAAAAATAATTAATAATTATAATATCGGAGGGTTTTTTAAAAGTATATGTTTAATTATATAAATTAATTGTATAAAAAAATTAATTATTTCTAAATTTTTTTAAATATATTGTATCATATTATAAAATTGATATCAACTCAGTTTGTTTTTTAAAGTTCTTCTAACATTCAACGACAATAAATAGCATTAATAAAAAATATCATAAAAATTAAAATGATTCATAATGAATTTTAATTAAATAAAATAAAGATAGTTATTCTTTCAATATTTGAAATTTTAAAATTTCAAAAGTTGGTGACTTTATTAAATTTTTTTTGAAATTTTAGCGGATTTTTTCAATATTTTAAAATTTAAAATTTAAAATGTTGCGGGTTTTTTTTAAAAAAATTTAAATTAAATTAAAAAATTAATAATTATATTGTTGGAGGGTTTTTTAAAAGCAATTATTTAATTATATAATTTACTCTTATTAATGGTATAATTAAATTATATATAAAATAATTACACTATATTTAAAATAATATATAAAAAATAGTTCTTCTAAATAGCTTTTAGTATTGGAATAGACATGAATAAAAAAACTAAATTTATACTATTTAAAAAACCATTTTAAAAATTTAACTTTTCAAAATAATTTTTACCATTAAATTTACTCTGTATCAAACGACCATCTGAACTACAACCATTTACAAAACAAGAAATCCATGTTGCAAAAAGGAAACTTAGGGGGTGTTTGGGAAGCCACCCAAAAGCGTTTTTGGGTGCTTTTGGTCTATTTTTTTTTATTTTTTTGAATTTTAAAAACAGACGGTTAGTGTTTTTAGATCATTTTGATGTGCTGATATCAAAAATGATTTTTAAAAAATAAAAAAAACATCATTTTAATGCATTTCGGCACAAAACACACTTTCAAAAGCTACAACAACAGCTCTCTCAAACACCCTCTTATATTGAAGTGATACTTGCTCAAACCATCTGGAAACTCTCTGTAAATTGAAGTCATTGCAAAGGAAGAAGGTTAAAGAGGTTATTTGGGTTGTCGCAGAAGTTGTTTTTCTACAATGTTTTTTTAATTAAAAATATATTAAAATAATTATTATTGAAGAACCAGTCTTGCTATTGCAACAGCGAATACTGAGAGCACACAGGCTGGAGGAAACTTCAGCTTCCCTCCAGTTGTCATGGTTTTAAATTGTTATGCGTGGTCAATATGAACTATATTCTTTAATATATATATATATATATATATATATATATATATATATAACTATATTCTCCTATTTGTACTTTACCTTCAATCCAAAACATTTGTTTATTCGCATGTTGTCCTTATACCATAGTATATCTATGGATATATAGAAGGAAGAAATTCTTTAATATATATATATATTACTATATTCTCCTATTTGTACTTTACCTTCAATCCAAAACATTTGTTTATTCGCATGTTGTCCTTATACCATAGTATATCCATGGATATATAGAAGGAAGAAATTTCCTCCAGAAAATTATTATCCTTTTAGTCTGTGGAAATGCATGTTTATTTGAAGACTTACCCTTTTAATGCTAGCGGGAGCTCTCGTCAATCATAAAACAGGACAGATATTTGTTGAGGCTTGACCATGTATGGGATGGAGCAATTAAAAAATCAGAGAAAATAAATGGACCGAATTATAGGCAGTCAAATATTTGGGGACGGATCCAGACTTTAGCCCTCGGAAGGACCATGATGTATATATTTTCTATTTTGAGTGGCCATTTCATTAAGAACGAGATTCAATTTTCACAGATTTCATGCAAATCACGTAGGAGTCTTGCATTCATGGATGACTTGAGAGAACTCCTTTTTTCACGGTTAACGATTCTGCTTATTCCCATCTGTGAAATTTGTGCTGGAATAGAAAAGTTAACAGCAGAATGAAAAAGTAACTTGAAAAAACAGACAATGTTCATGTTCTGACGTCCATGAAACAATTGTTGCCAATCTTAAAGGATCTTATTCAAATTTTATTTAGGATATATATTTTGATCCGAGCTAATAAAAACACAGCATTTCATAGATTCTGTTCTTAATTGGCCGAGCTCTTCTATTGCCCGTACCGGGCCTTGTAGTCTACCCAAAGCTGATCAACGGTCTTCCCTAGCAGATCAACAAAGTACTGAGCACTATAACCAGTCCTCATCTTCTTGTTAAGCTCAGCAACAAAACCATTTCTAAGACCATTACAATAGTCCAAAAACCTAGCCGTAACATCATAACCTTGATCCCACTTGTCACCCTGCCCTGGCTGCACCCAGTGACCAGGTGCATAGTTTGCCTTCAACCTTACAAAATCAGCAATCCCTTCAATCAGTCCACCTGGGGCTTGTCCATTGCCATATGTGTGTCATTTCATGGTAAAGTACACCAGTGATTTCTGTTTTGACATCGCCTGAATAACTTCCTATATAACTGTCGCTAACATGGATTTCATTGTTGACTGAGTAGGCAACCCCGTCCATGACATCTATGAACAGGTTAACTGCTTGGATATCTTTCCTGTCTGCAGCATTAGTTTGCTGGAAGGTCCTCCATATGAAATCTGTAGCAGATGCTAGAGTTTGCTTGCTGTAATCGACCCCGATGTCCGTGTTGAATCGGACTCCACCAGCAGTTCCAGTGGCTCTGTTGGTGACAGTGTAATCCACTGCTGAAACGGTGGTGATTGCTAGGAGTACTAGCAAAGAGAGCACATAAACATGGTGCAACATAGTTAGGCAAGAAGTAGTGAAATAAGGTAATTTTTTAGTGTTGTGTTTAAATTGTACAAGATCTTCGTCGCAATCTATATGGTTTATATAGATAATTAGGTAGGAAGAAATAAAATTTACTTCAAATTCCGAGCTTGAATGTATGTGGATCATACTCAATTATCAATGTTTATTCAATAAAAAAATGTATATGAAAACGAGAAATCAAAAAACCATTTGAAAAAGTCTGGGAAGGACTTTTGACTTGGGTCTCTGCCGACCCCAAACTCGAAAATTCAAAATGAACAGTGTCGCCCACAATCTTTGACAGTCTCCTCTGTAAATGAACCGGCATGAAAGGCATTCTCTTGGGTAAGATTTGAAAGGCCGTGTTTGATAGTGTCTGACCAAAAATTCTATCGTAGTTTATCCTTACAATTCAATTCTAGATCATATCAATTTGTAAGCCTCGTCAGCTTTAGTTTCTAGATATATTTCTAGCACATATATGAGATGGGAAAAGAAATTCAATTTTTCGCCCCATCTACACCCCTGCTAGGCTATGGCTGTTTGAGATTACTATATAGACTAAAAGTTTATCATACTGGTCCACATTGATCATATATGAATTCCACATGATCTTATCTACTTGTCTTCTTATATTTAATGATTTAGTTTATGAGTAAAATGTAGACTTCGGCAGCGAAATCATTTCGTGGCTAACATAGCAGCTTTTAGTTTTTTTTTGTTAAATTAAGCTTTCTTACGTTTAATTCTCAATTTATATAAAAATAAAAATATTAAATTTCAAAACTTTGACAAACGACCTAGATATATTTATAGCCAGAACGAGTTGATTTGCCCGCTCGTTGTATTAGTTTTTTTTATGTAGAAAACTAATTGATTTTTTACGTGCTATAATTAGTTATTTTAATATTTAATTAGTAAAATTATAATAGATAAAATATATTATAAATGAGTTTTTTTTTCCTTCTAAAAGTAACAGCACAAATTAAAATTAAAAGCCAAAATAATTTTTTATTTTATAAGATTTATTAATTATATTATTATATTAAAAGTATTTCAAAATACTGATATTAAATTTTTTTCTTCAAAAAATCCTAGATCATTTTTTTCTCTTTCTTTATATATTTTTCAGGAGATAATATTAAATAAATATTAAAATATATAATTAGTCTCACATATTTATAATAAAAAAAACTTAAAAATAATCATTATCATTATTTTGAATGTTTTATCTAGGTTTTTTTCGATGTAGAAAATTGAATGATTTTATACGTGTTGTAACTGGTTATTTTAATATTTTTAATTAAATTAGTAAACTTTAATATAAAAAATATTAAGGATTTTTAATAATTTTGAATGGAAGAATAAAATTGAAATAATTCAAAATTTTGATACTGAAAATATTAAGAATTTCAAACCAATTTGAAAAATTAAAGAATGGGGACATAGATGAAACTACAATATACAATCAATTTCAATTGAAAGACTCGATTAAAACAAATCAAGAGCTATGTAATGACAATAAGGATAAGAGAACACAATTGAAAGTTTAGGGACTAGATAGAAATACCATAACAAAGAGCTACACTTGCTCGACCGGTGAACCAAGCGAACCAAATCGACTCGAACTGACCTAAAAATTGAGCATTTCTATTGGTGTCTACAGTGATTTGTGTCACGATGAACATGGATAAAAATAGAGACTATTTAAAAATATATTTAAAAAATAAAGAAATTAAAATAAAAAAATTAAAAGTATATGGGGCGGAATAAAAATAAAACATGTTAATAATTTAAATGGAAGGATTAAATTTAAAAAATTAAAAGTGCGGTAAGGAAAGAATAAATAATTCTTTTATTTCTTGATTTAGTTTCGATCCCTTTATTTTTTTCAGTAATTTTCATGTAATTTTAAATAATTTATTTGTATTTAAGTATCTACACTCTTAGTTTTGATTTTTAATTTTTATTAGAATTTTTATTTGTATTAGTAGGCTAATTATTTTGCTTAGATATATAGTATTATAAAAAAAAAATCTAAAAGCATTAACATCCTTTTACGTGTTAAAAATTTTGTTTATGGCAACGATGAAGTGGGGGGCAATTAGCTTGTATATTTTTTCACTGTAGATAAACTGTCCTAATTTTCTACCTATTTCGTCCACATATCACTTTATATATTTTTTGTTTATCTGATATTATATATGAAATATCATATATATAAAAAGCCACGGAAATCAACCTTTAAGACAAGTAACATCAACTAATGAATTATTTCGATTATTATTGTCATTGTTATTATCATGATTGTTAAATTCTCACAATTATTATAGTTGTTATTATAAATAATTTATATTATAATTATTATTGTTCATACTATCGATGACATGATAATTATTGTTAAAAAAAAATTCTTGACATCAACACATCAAAATCATCTCGAAACACTATAAAATAAAAATAAAAATAAAATTTTTCAAATTTGTTCAAAAACAATTTCTAAATTCATTCCTAAACACTTCTACCATCTTTCATCAAAACTAAATATCAATTCACCTTTTCAATATAGATAATTATTTATTTATCTATACTGGCTGTAGTGCTAACTATGTTGTTTACTCAATGGAAGTCAAGCAAGGATGTTATAGCCCACAGGTCAGGGAAAGCTAAAAATTAATTGCTGCTACCATCTAATGTCAAGCAAAAAATAGGAACAAAAGTCTTGATTAACTGCTGGGAAATTAATTGTTGCCGCCATTTAAGGTCCAACCAAAACTGGAAAGAAGAGTCAAAATTAATTATTGCCTTACTCTTACAATACACAGTTCAAATGGATGTGAATTAAAAGTATCTTCACATTTTGTTTTAGCTTTCTTTGCATTGGTCTTACTAGAAGTTTCCTTCCTCCTTCCCCGACGAATTACATGCAGTGGTTACAGAAATGTTGAAACCAAGCAACACCTTGGTGTGCTTTAATAGCAGGGCTCCCTGGCTTGGACTGTTATTGCACTCACTCGCAAATTCCAATAAGAGGTAAAATACGGGGTTTGTTTTATTTTTATAAATATATTAAAATATTATTTTTTTTATTTTTTAAAAAATATTTTTTATATCGGTATATAAAAATATTTTTATAAATGTATACTAGCATAAATAAAACAACTAAACGAGGGATTTCCCTCTAATTAAATGATAAGTAAATTTGCCAATATATTTAAAGGCCGTACATCAGTTTTATACCTGTATGGGCTTTGCATTTGATTTTTCCAAATACTGTTAATCACCTTAATTAATTAACACTCCCGATATATGTATACTAGCCAAATACCCTCGTACCTCGTCATGACCGATATCATATTTTTTTAATATAAAAAATATTAATTACGTGTATTTTTTTTATTGTATTATAAATTTAGCAAAAATAATAAATTTATGCAGCAATTATGTGAAGTGTAAGTTTTCTATAAAATATATGAATTTTAAATCGATATAAATTTATTTGTTTAGTAGTTTTCAACGAAATAACCAGCATAAATTTATCATCATCATTAAAAAAATAAGAAGATTCGGATATTTGAATTACTGAATTCATTGTATTAATATTATTTCATTTTATAATTCAATATAAATCAAACAAAAACAAAATATAGTAAAAATACTTGTAATAATCAAATAAAAAAATAAATAGTTAATTTTCTATCCATAAAAAGACGAAAATATAAATTAAAAATCATCCTCACGTTATTTTCATTATCATTGCTATAACAGTTAAAATTATTATCAATATTATTATCAAAACAATTAAAATAATTAAATTGCCCTGAAAAATCATTAAAAAATATATATTTTTATATAAAAAAATTAAAAAATCACAAAAATTATCATTATCATTACGGAAATAGTAAAATCATAAAAATCATCTAATCCAAATAACAAATAAAAATAAGAGAAAACACACAAAAAAAAAATAAAGGGAAAAAGGGACAATATTAATTTTAAAATGATTATCAACATAAATTAAAATTTCAGTACTGAACCGATTAAGAATAAAACCTCAATAAAAAAAAACTAAAAGCATAGATGCATGAATAAGAATAAAAAATAAATATTATCAAAAAATTAATAAAAAAACTAAATGAATTAATATCAAATAAAAATTTGCAATAATAAAAATATAAGTAATTAATTTTCTATACATAAAAAGACGAAAATATAAATTAGAAATTCATCCTCGCGTTATTGTCATTATCATTGCTATAGCAGTTAAAACTATTATCAAAATTACGGTCAAAACAATTAAAACAATTAAATTGACCTAAATAATCATTAAAAGAACAATAAAAAATTATAAAAAAAAACAATAAAAAATTATCATTATCATTGTGCAAATAGTAAAATCATCTAATCCGAAGAACAAATAAAAATAAAAAAAACAAATAACTAAAGGGAAGAATAGAGGAATATTAATTTTAAAATGATTACCAACATAAATTCAAAATTTAAAATTAAACCTATTAAAAATAAAACCCCAATAAAAAAAACTAAAAACTAGAACTAAAAGCATAGATGTATAAATACGAATACAAAATAAATATTCTCCAAGAATTAAAAAAAAACAAATGAATTAATATCAAATAAAAAATTAAAAGAATAAATACCAAAATGAAAAATAAAGTATATAATTAATGTCAATTGAATGATGAAATTGAAACAAATAAAAACCTTGGGACCAAAATAAATAATGGAAATAATAATGATATATGCTGAGTAATTTTATCAAAAATTAAAAGAAAGAGAATTGAAATGAAAAGTTGCATATATAGCTAATTTCAATTGGATGACCGAATTAAAAGAAATCAAGACCTCCATACGAAAAAATTGAAGGAACAAAAAAGAAATCACAAATCAAAAGAATAAGGATTGAAATAAAATTTCCTTATATAATTAGTTTTAATTGAAGGGCGCAATTGAAAACAATCAAACTTTCAATTCAAAAAACTAGTAATAAAATCAAAATCAAAACCTCTAGGACTAAAATAAACTTACTACATGCATCAGGGATCTGTCAGAAATTTCTGCTGCCGAGAGAGAGAACATGTCAATCGACACAAAACCGTCCATCGCCATTTACCCGAACATCAATGAACGGAACGCGCTGTGACGGAAGACAGAGGACATGAAGGTGAATTGCCTGAAACGGAGAAAGTGAATTTTTGACCGCGCGGAAGGAGCTATCGTATATTAATAAAAGGTATCATTGTCATGGTTTACGCTATCGTATATTAATAAAAGGTATCATTGAGATTCACACAAAATATGCAGATAGTGGGATTCGAACCCAGGCCATTTCAACATCTGATTTCATCTTGCGCCTTCACTAGCTCGGCTACGCCCGCATCGTTGTCAGTATTTATGATATAATATATTAATAGTAATTACTATGTGGATACACACAAAATATATAGAAAATGGGATTCGAACCCAGGTCCTTTACGAAGAAAATCTTAATTTCGTGCCTTGGATAAACTCGGCTACCTTAACATCTCACTCATAGCTCGAGACAATATATATTAATAGTTTTTTTTTTGGCAAATTAAAAGCATGTAGAGAGTGGGATTCAAACCGGCACCCTCTCTTATATTTTTGTACTCTTTGGACCAACTCAGCTACACCAATACATCGTTCATAGTTGACAACAACATATATAAAAGTTAATGTTGTTGTGAATTCAAATAGTAAAAATACAACGTAAATATATATATATGTGTGTGTGTGTGTGTGTATTGTAAATTTAAATACACACATGTTCTAGGTTACAAAATCAAAATTGATGAACTGACCAAATATAAAAAAACTACGCTATTGTTCAAGTTATTTTGATAGAAAAAAAGTTTGAAAAGCAAGTTTTATTTTATATCTAAGTAAATGTGTGCATATTCTAATTTACATGTATTAATCAATCTTTTTAAATTTTAATTACGTGTTTTAGAATAATTTCCCTCTTATTTAAATGTCAATACATTGTCTTGTTAATTATATGTTTTAAATATTATTTTTCATGCCATCAGGTGATGAATATATCAATATCTGACTAGCATTCATTTGCTTAGACACTTAATTATAAAAAAATAAAAAATAAATCCGAGATCTATTCATATAAAATTTTAAAAGATACTCAATTATGAAAATCAAATAAATCTAGATACTCGGTTATATAATTTTATATCAAGGCTATCAACATTTATATGTATTTATGTAAATAATATTGGATGGTTGCTTGTTTCAATACAAAGGATTTTTTTATACATAGAAAAACTTGTCTAAAATCAAAATTCAAAACTCGTGGATCACAATGAAATCTAGTTACTCCATTTGTTCAAAGATTGAATCCATGAAAAGCACAATTCAAACTCAAGTTTCGGTCACTATTTGATTGACATTGTATTCCAATAATATTTTTAATAAAAAATAATATTTTTTATTTTAAATATATATTTTTATTTTTTTATATCATTTTCATGTGTTAATATTAAAAATAATTAAAAAAATAAATCAAAATATATTATTAATTACCCACCTCGTTGAAATGAGATCAACAAAATGCAAAAAGACAGCACATTGTTATCACGCTAATTTCTTGGACTTAAAAACACAAAATGCAAAGAGAAATTTTAGGGGTGTTTGGGAGTGTGGTTGTGATTGTTTTTTAAAGTGTTTTTCGTTTAGAAATACATTAAAATGATATATTTTTTTATTTTTTAAAAATTATTTTTGATATCAGCACTTCAAAATGATCTAAAAATACTAAAAAAATTTAATTAAAAATGCAAATAAATAAATAAATTTAAATTTGAACAAAAAATCAATTGAAATATAATGTCAAAGAATCCCTTAATACAACTTATGCACGAGCTTGAACAGAGCGTGAGGTTTCCTAGTTGAAGCTTTACAACTAGAATTGATTTGTCTTTGACTATACGATGAGAAACTAACAAAATTCTGCTGTATGAAGTAGAATTTTGCGAAATATTTGTTTTTGTGTTTTTAAAATAAAATACCTTTTATTTTATGTTTTAAACTAAGTTTGTTTGGATAGTTTTCACGTTTCAATATTAAAAAAAATCTTAAAAATAAAATAATAATATATTATTAGATAAAAAATACTTTAAAAGTAACTATTTTTATAACACTAAAAAAAACCATAAGATTTTCTAATAAATAAATGTAAACAATCTGGTTAAATAACTATCAAACCCTAGACAATCAAACAAGTTAATTTGATGATTATTTTACTCGGGGTGACGTCTATCACGTGTCAAGAATCAAGATTGCTTTTGAATCACTAAAATATTGAATGACCTGCTTAACAATTTTTTTATCCATTGTTTTATTAAAAAATAAAAGCAATATTTTTAATATTGTTTTTCCAAAAAACTTTCCAAAAACATTATCAGTTACACAAATGGTAGTAGTTCATTTTAAGTGGTGCTGCGATAACAAGCCACCCTGATCATAGTATTCGGCAAATTGACTAAACCTGACCAGATTCAATGAACTGCAATACAGGACGCAAAATCCCGCAAACCTTGCCACCATGTATCACGCCTCCTCGTTCTAAAGTCTAATCTCTCCCTCCTTAAAAGCCTAACTGCCACCACCGTCCACCAGATCAATTCCGGTATAAAATGGCATTCACAGAGTTCAGGACACTGGACGAGGAATATTTAGTGGAGTACATCAGGGCCACCCCTGCTTTGTCAGATAAGATCGGCAACAATTTCGACGACTTGAAGATCAAAGAAGTTGGCGATGGAAATCTTAATTTCGTCTACATCGTTGTTAGCCCAGCTGGTTCTTTTGTCATCAAGCAGGTAAGTGAAGAAAATGAACTTGGGTTTTCTATTTTATGTGTAAAATCTACGAGGGTTTGTTTTGTTGATGGAAGAATATAGGAACCAAAATGAACTTGAGCGATTGATTCTGCAAGTTGAAGCATCTTGAACAAGCAATTACTATATATATATATATATATAGTAACGTGTTTCACGTCTCCAAATTAAATGTGAATACCACGATGAATTAGTGTTGGCATGCAAAGATATATTAAACGGCCAACTAATATTATGTCTCTCATATAACTTATTAAATTTGCTTTAAATTTGGCATTTCACCATCTATAATACTAGAAGGCATATTCAGTTTGATCAATTAATTGTCGAGCTTGCAAATTCACTGTTCAAGATTGCGTTCTTTTCATTTGAAGTGAAATGGGATGGAAATATTTGGGGTGGATGTTTGAACTTATTTGTTCCTGTTCTAATCTGGTAGTGTTTATGGCCAGGCAATTCCATACGTACGTTCTCTTGGAGAATCATGGCCAATGGCCAAGGAAAGAGCATACTTTGAGGCATTGGCACTTAGAGAGCATGGCCGGTTGAGTCCTGAAAATGTGCCTGAAGTTTATCATTTTGACCGTACTATGTCTGTGATTGGTATGCGATATTTGGAGCCCCCACATATAATCCTGAGAAAAGGGCTGATTGCTGGAATTGAGTATCCATTGCTAGCAGAACACATATCAGATTATATGGCAAAGACTCTTTACCACACATCACTTCTTTATCGAACTACCACTGAGCATAAACATGACGGTAAGTTATCCTACTCAGTTGTTTATCATTTGTTTTGGTTTTTTTTTTGTTATATTTGATTTCTCATTGGTGCAATGAACCCTGCGACCTTGAAGAAATGTGCTGATTTCCTCACTTCAAATGCTCAATGCAGTTGCTGAATTCTGTGGAAATGTGGAGTTATGCAGGCTTACTGAGCAAGTTGTTTTCTCTGACCCTTACAAAGTATCTGATTCTAACCGCTGTACTTCCCCCTATCTTGATCGTGATGCTGAGGCTGTCCGTAAAGATGATATTTTAAAGCTTGAAGTTGCTGAGTTGAAATCAAAGTATTGTTTTCATTATAGTAGCTCATTCATTTCACAAGACATGCCAGTCTTTTCCACTTCTTTTTAATTTGATTGTATGATTTACTAGAGTTGTTTCTTCTCTCACAGGTTTTGTGAGAGAGCCCAAGCCTTAGTACATGGAGATCTCCACACTGGATCTGTCATGGTTACCCGTGAATCTACTCAAGTTATAGATCCAGAATTTGCATTTTATGGTCCAATGGGTTTTGATATTGGAGCTTTTATTGGAAACTTGATTTTGGCTTTTTATGCTCAAGATGGACATTCTGATCAAGGGAATGACCGAAAAGTATGTCTAAGTTTCTATTCTGTGTGTGTGTTTTATATTTCTTTCCTAGTTTCAAATGCCTTATCTTCATAAACTCTCATTTATACATTCATTCAAAATATTATTCAAGTCTTGTACTTGTCAGTCCACCTATATTTTTGTATCTTATTCCTCTCTTTAATCGTGGGATATGCTTCTTATAGGTTGGGCGTTAATAAACGTGGAGGTTGTTTTGGTTTCTTTATGAACTAGAAAGCACAGCTACAGCCTTCCTTGTGTTCTTTACTCCGTAATATTTA
Source organism: Salix dunnii (assembly GCA_015731905.1). Taxonomy (NCBI): domain Eukaryota; kingdom Viridiplantae; phylum Streptophyta; class Magnoliopsida; order Malpighiales; family Salicaceae; genus Salix; species Salix dunnii. The sequence continues at coordinate 6,737,609 of CM027667.1, read as the reverse complement.
TATTTATTGGAGCATTAGTTGTTTGTTGAGGCTTACCTCTGGAAGTTGAACTCGCATGCAGACATATAAAGAGTGGATTTTGAGGACAATTAAAGAGACCTGGAGTCTTTTCAACAAGAAGTTCACTGCCCTCTGGGACGAGCACAAGGATGGCTCTGGTGAGGCATATCTTCCTGGAATTTATAATAAACCTGAGCTTCATCAGCTTGTACAGAGAAAATTCATGCAAGACTTGTTCCATGACACCTTGGGATTTGGTGCGGCCAAAATGATAAGGTGAATTGACAGGTTCCTATTCTTGTTCTAACAATTTTACAGTTTGTGATTCTCTCGTATTCTTTTTTTTTGTGTGTGAAATTACAATAAAAATCCTAATTCTTGAAAATGTTAATTTTAATGCCACAACATCACTGATTTAAATCTCTGTGACAGGAGAATTGTTGGCGTAGCTCATGTCGAGGATTTTGAATCAATTACTGACGCTAGCAAACGAGCCCAGTGTGAGCGGCCAGCTCTTAACCTGGCGAAGATGCTTCTCAAGGAAAGGCGAAACTTCCAGTCCATAGATGAAGTTGTGTCAGCCATCCAGCAACTGCAGTGATGACAAACTCAGGGGTAGGTTTTGTTTCAAATGTTGGAGCTTTGATTGCAAGTATTGCAGGCAAAGAGAGGATAGATATGGGCCACGCGGCGACAGTTGTTGTGGAGATAATCAAAGTAATAAAACTAAGTAAATATAAAGGGCAAGGTGTGTCAAGATTCTGTCTTTAAGACGGTGCTTTCGCCGTATAGGTAGTTTACAAAAGATTGCAGCGGGCTACTTGAAAAACCTTCCTCCAGGATAAAGTCAAAGCCTTGTGAGATCCAGTACGAAAGAGGATGAATATTTAAGAAGAGGAGAAAGATCAGAAGAATAGGTCGTGTAATTTTCATCACAGATTATACTAGTGTTTATAGAAGTAATTAAAGAGACGTTTCGAAGAAACATGTGTCCAGATGTCTTGATAAGCGTGCCTCCTGGTCAAAGGAACAAGAATTCTAACGTCAAAACCGCCCGCTCTTTGGATACCTGTCGAAACAAATGCCAGCGTTTCTTTTTCTTATTTTGTTTTTAGAAGACAACAGAAGTACCATGGTCAAGAAAGCTGTGGCACTATATTATTTTAGGTCGTGTTTGATTTGCCCCGGATACGATCAGATGCTGCTATTCGTAGCTTATTGCCAAGGCAATATGACAAACATGACCATTGGTTTTGGCTTACCCCAAACATGAGGAAAACCTATCCCCTACGCGCCTTTATTGAGTGCTTAGATTGACAATGTTGGAACAATACAAATGAATTAAACCCTTGCATAAGCAACATAAAAATCGGCAAAAACCAAAGAATAAGCCAAAAGATGCGCCAAACAGACAGCATGAATCTCAAGTTACCAAATTTGAAATGTGAGCAAGCATAGCCGGTTCAAGCCAAATTGGGACCAGTTCTAATCACACCACTTGCTCTCGAATTTCTTCTTAACTCCTTGCCATAGCATATGTGTAGCAAAGCTCCCCTCTCTAGCTCTTTACAGGGAGGTTATTCAGGCAGGGAAACACTTTAATTTGAGTTGAGACCCATCAACTTTTGATAATGAGGTATGAGCTTAACTCATTTAGATCATGTGCTTTATCGAAGCAATAAATCTTGAACCATGAAAATCTTGAAATAAAATTATAAGGTGTGATTCTTGAACTATGAAAATCTGGTTATAATTTTTCCGCTATGCGAAAGTGACAATTATAATGTGTGATTATCTCTTGTCTCCATGTAAAATTATTATTAAAATCCCTGTTCTGGAACTTTTTAATATAAATAACACCAAATCTATTTTCTTGGCGAAGCTCATGTATTTGTTTTGTGGGCATGCTGTAATATAATATTACGTGATTGAATTACATAATCTTCTCCAAATTAACTCTATTTCAGATTAATTTTTTAAGGGTCATTTAGATATTCAGATAAATTCAATATACGTGGGAGAGTGGATGCATGTCTCTGTGAACATCTGATAGAAAGCCAAACTTGTTGTTCTGTCTAGAACATGTTTTTCTTCTACTTGACTTTCACTCAGGTTCTGCCCTGGCTAAATGGGAAATTCAAAATTGTTAGGGTGATTTCTTTTTTAATCATGGGTTCACCCCTTTAGCACGTTTAATTAGTTACAGCATATAAAATGACCCTTTGAATCAAAACCATTTAAAAACAAGAAATCCATGTTGAAGTCATTGCAAAGCAAGAAGGTTAAAGAGGTTATTTGGGTTGTGGCAGAAGTTGTTTTTTACAATGTTTTTTCATTAAATATATATTAAAATAATTATTATTGCAGAACCAATCTTGCTATTGCAATAGCAAATGCTGAGAGCACACATGCTGGAGGAAACTTCAGCTTCCCTCCAGTTGTCATGGTTTTAAATTGTTATGCATTGTCAATATGAACTTATTTTTTAATATAAAGAATTTTCTTCCATATAAATATATATAAATATTCTCCTATTTGTACTTTTCCTTCAATCTAAAACATTTGTTTTCTCGCATGTTGTCCTTATACCATAATATATCTATGGATAGAAAGAAATTTCCTCCAGAAAATTAATTATCCTTTTAGTCTGTAGAAATGCGTGTTTATTTGAAGACTTTCCCTTTTAATGCTAGCGGGGGCTTTCGTCAATCATAAAACAGGACAGACATTTGTTGAGGCTTGACCATGTATGAGATGGAGCAATTAAAAAATCAGAGAAAATAAATGGACCGAATTCTAGGCAGTCAAATATTTGGGGATGGATCCAGACTTTAGCCCTCGGAAGGACCATGATGTATATATTTTCTATTTTGAGTGGCCATTTCATTAAGATCGAGATTCAATTTTCACAGATTTCATGCAAATCACGTAGGAGTCTTGCATTCATGGATGACTTGAGAGAACTCCTTTTTTCACGGTTAACGATGCTGCTTATTCCCATCTGTGAAATTTGTGCTCGAATAGAAAAGTTAACAGCAGAATGAAAAAGTAACTTGAAAAAACAGACAGTGTTTATGTTCTGACGTCCATGAAACAACTGGTGCCAATCTTAAAGGATCTTATCCAAATTTTATTTAGGATAAATAATTTGAACCGAGCTAATAAAAACACAGCATTTCATAGATTCTGTTCTATTGCCCGTACCGGGCCTTGTAGTCTGCCCAAAGCTGGTCAACGGTCTTCCATAGCAGATCAACAAAGTACTGTGCACTATAACCAGTCCTCGTCTTCTTGTTAAGCTCAGCAACAAACCCATTTCTAAGACCATTACAATAGTCCAAAAACCTAGCCGTAACATCATAACCTTGATCGCACTTGTCACCCTGGCCTGGCTGCACCCGGTGACCAGGTGCATAGTTTGCCTTCAACCTTACAAAATCAGCAATCCCTTCAATTAGTCCACCTGGGGCTTGTCCATTTCCATTCCATTGCCATATGTGTGTCATTTCATGGTAAAGTACACCAATGATTTCTGTTTTGACGTCGCCTGAATAACTTCCTATATGACTGTCGCTAACATGGATTTCATTGTTGATTGAGTAGGCTGTTAGAATTCTAATGAGATTAGCTTTGTTTTAGTTGTAGAATTCTAAAGAGATTAACTTTGTTTTAGCTATAGGATTTTAAAGAGATTAGTTCTGTTTTTAGTTATAGGGTTCTAAATAGTTTTTACGACTATCTCTGATAAGATTTATCATAAATCTTATCCTTATCCAATAATCTCTCCTAGTCTATTGAGAGTTCTAGTTTATTTCAATTTTTAGTTCTTGTAAGCCTATAAATAGGCAAGTTTCAATTGAATGAATGAGTGAGATTCATTCCAATATTTTTTATTTTCAGGTTCTTCAGAATTTCTTGTTTTTTCATATTTTTTAATCTCAACATTAATTGTTCTAAACAATTATTGTTTAAGTCAAAAGTCCAACATAGACAACCCCATCCATGACATCTATGAACATGTTAACTGTTTGGATATATTTCCTGTCTACACCATTAGTTTGGTGGAAGGTCCTCCATATGAAATCTATAGCAAATGCTAGAGTTTGCTTGCTGTAATCGACTCCAATGTCCGTGTTGAATCGGACTCCACCAGCAGTTCCAGTGGCTCTGTTGGTGATAGTGTAATCCACTGCTGAAACGGTGTTGATTGCTAGGAGTCCTAGCAAAGTGAGGATATAAACATGGTGCAACATGGTTAAGAAGTAGTAGTGAAATAGGATAGTTTCTTATTTTTGTGTTTGAATTGTACAAGATTTTCACCGCAATCTATATGGTTTATATAGATAATGAGGTAGGAAGAAATAAAATTTACCTTCAAATTCCGAACTTGAATATATGTGGACCATACTCAATTATCAATATTTATTCAATAAAAAATGAATATGAAAAAGAGAAATCAAAAAACCATTTGAAAAAGTCTGGGAAGGACTTTTGACTTGGCTCTCTGTCGACCTCAAATTCAAAAATTCAAAATGAACAGTGTTGCCCACAATATTTGGTAGTCTCTGTAAATGAACAGGCATGAAAAGAATACTTTTCAATTTCATTATGTTACGCCCGGAACAGCCGGAATATTTTGTTTAATTAAAAAATTAGAGATAAATTGGAGTTGTTTTTGTCTCGTTTTTAATTCCAGTTTATTCTAAAAATTTTGATTAAATTTTGGCCGGAATGTCTCGGTACAGTTCCGGGTGTGTCGTTCCTGTCTTAAAATCCTCTTTATTTTGATTAACTTGTGATTTTGTTTCTAATTTTGAGATTATGTTTGTTTGACTTTGTGTTTGTATTGTATAATTTAAAGTTAATTTATCTTAAATTTTAACTATGCTTGTTAAATTATATATATTTATAAAAATAATACAACCTTGAAATGGCATGCCAAAAGCTCTGAAACCTAAATATTCTGTACCAATAGAAAAACCAGAATGACAACTAAAATAGTATTAATAACCTTGATGAAAAGTCTTCAATGGCAGGGATCCTTCTTGGATGAGTCACTGCATACATGAGGTTCATTTTGTTTTGGGTCATGCAAACACTAGTCATATAAACTCACCAAATTTTGCGGGCAAATGTCCATTACTAATGTGGCATTCATCCTTGTTATCTCCACCACACATCCTCACAAGACAGAGGTCGGCCTGTGTTGTTATCCTATGAAAAACAGAAGGTAAAACAAATAAAAACACCAAAGACATGAAGACACCTCAATTACCATGAGCAATTGAGTTATAGATTGTGTGGCATGGGGGGGGTCATAAGTATTTTTTATAAAATGAACATTTTTTATTTTATTCTATGAATTAGACCCAAATAAATCTATCATTTGTTTTGCCAGTGGAGCAAGAGAGGATATTTTACTATTCCACCCCTTCAACTCGAGCCAAGGGGTTCTAGACCATGTAATAATGGAGGTAGTTTTCTTCCGATCCTCGTACAATCCCCGAGACCTCTTTTCTCAGAAAATTCTAAATCTTAGCCAAGGCATTCTCTTGGGTAAGATTTGAAAGGCCATGTTTGATTGTGTCTGACCAAAAATTCTATCGCAGTTTATCCTTACAATTCAAGTAATGGCTATTAGAATTCAATTCTAGATCATATCAATTTGTAAGCCTCGTCAGCTCTAGTTTCTAGATATATTTGTAGCACATATATGATCAGGGAAAAGAAATTCAATTTTTCGCCCCATCTACACCCCTGCTAGGCCATGGCTGTTCGGGATTATTATATAGACTAAAAGTTTATCATACTGGTCCACATTGATCATATATGAATTCCACATGTTTTTATCTACTTATCTTATTATATTTATTTATCTAATCTATGAGTAAAATGTAGACTTAGGCAGCGAAATCATTTCGTGGCTAACACAGCAGCTTTTAATTTTATTTCTTTAGTTAAATTAAGCTTTCTTACGATGAAATTTCAATTCAAATAAAAATAAAAATAATAAAATTTCAAAAAATTAGACAAACGGCCTAGATATATTTCCAGCGAGAATGATCTTACAAGAAGTTTCCTTCCTCCTTCGTCGAGGAATTAAATGCATCCGTAACAGAAACGTTGAAACCTTCCGGTTCAAGTCAAGCAACACCATGGTCAGAAAAAGGTGTATGAACAGTGTCCTCTTTAATAGCAGGGCTTCCTAGGTTGAACGGTGCTTGCACTCACTTGCAAATTCTAATGAGAGATAAAAGTCGAAGTTTGTTTTATGTTTAAAAATATATTAAATAATATATTTTTTTATTTTTTAAAAAATATTTTTGATATTGGTATATAAAATGATTTAAAAAAAATAAATTTTAAAAAAAATCTTCTTTTTTTTCGTTTTTGAATGGAAATGCCACCAACTTAAAGCTTTTTTTTGGTTTGTTTTTCAAACGAGAAAAATAGAGACTCGACCGGGTTGTCCACAAATTCACTTGACATAGACTAGTCTTATTAAAAAACTCATTCAAAACACGGGAGCTTTCAGCGTCTTTCAGAAGGCCTAGGAGTAAACCAACTCTATATAGAGAGCAGAGCAGCAACACAACACATCAATCAAGCAAAGAAAACACCATCATGGCTTGCCTACCTATCTTCCTCGCTTTTCTTCTAACCCTATCAACCCTAAATGCCATCAATGCCGTGGAGTACACTGTTACCAATCGGGCTCCAACAACCCCTGGTGGCATCCGATTCAGTAACGAACTTGGAGAGGATTACACCATAAAGGCAATGGATCAGGCAACTACCTTCTTCTGGAATCTCTTCCAGCAATACACTGAAGCAGACAGAAGGGATGTGGCTCGTGTGTCCTTTTTCCTCGACGACATGGAAGGGATTGCCTACGCTAGCAACAATGAAATTCATGTAGGTGACGATTACATTCAAGGCATTACAGGTGACATCAAATGGGATTTCAATGGCGTGCTTTACCATGAGATGGCTCACACTTGGCAGTGGGACGGGTCCGCGGGCACGAAAGCTCCCCTCGGATTGATCGAAGGGATTGCTGATTTTATGAGGCTAAAAGCTGGCTACGCACCTAGCAATTGGGAGAAACCGGGGCAGGGTGAAAGGTGGGATCAAGGTTATGCTGTTACGGCTAGGTTTCTGGACTACTGCAATGATCTTAGAAATGGGTTTGTGGTGGAACTTAACAAGAAGATGAGGGTTACTTATAGTGATAACTTCTTCGTCGAGTTGCTAGGAAAGCCTGTTGATCAGCTGTGGATGGACTACAAGGCCAAATTCGGGAACTAAGAATGCATCACACGCCAATATAGCAGCGTCTACTAGCAGAAATAAAACAACTAAACGAGGGATTTCCCTCTAATTAATGATAAGTAAATTTGCCAATATATTTAAAGGCCGTACGTATATCAGTTTTATAGCTATCTGGGCTTTGCATTTTATTTTTCCAAAGAGTGTTAATCACCTTAATTAATTAACACTCCCGATATACATATATTATCCATTTTGCAATATTATATATTCATGTAATAAACTTGTTGTTCTTCGAAGAACAAGAGAATGTAAAATTCTGGAATGGTTTACTTAGCATTTTGACATTTTTAGTACTGCATGAAAAAAATACAAAATGAAACCCTAGTTATTGACGGCCATTTTAAATGTGTATAGTTTTTGAAATATTTTATTTTTATTTGCAATGATGTTAATTCGTTTTTTTATTTGATTTTCCTCGATAGAAAACTATTTATATTTGAATTGGTCAGGCGTGATATACAAGAGTTTAGTATTAGTAAAGAAATAATGATACACTTGGGCTATAAGACTTTATTAATAATAATGATAAAGAAATAAGATACCATGTATACTTGTTTAGAATTATTAATATTTAAAAATTATATAGATTTTTTTCATAGTGATACACTTCTCAAATGTTTTTCATTATTATAAAATCAATATAAATGTAATGTTTTAAATAGCATATAGAAAGCTTTCGCAGAAAAGAATTAATTGTTGTCTATGTAATATTCAAAATATCATTATATAGACAGGCCCACAACACGAGAGGGACAACAGCTAATAGTTTACCTAGGAAGTAGATACTTTGGGCCTTGGGAAGTTCATCTTTAAGCCCATCGGTAAACTATTGGGCCGCTCAGTCGATATTTACTCGGTATTTAGCATCCACGCCAGCGGAAACACGAATGCACTAGATCGGTCATGTGGAGCTGCGCACTTTAATAAGAAATCTACAGCCTGGTTTATCATAGGACTATCTGGACTAGAAAGTCAGTTATTTCCTATATGCTGTGGAATCAAGAAACTCTAATGTATATTGTTACGGCCCATAAAGGCCCATAATCAAGCTGGGTCTTAACTCTAAAGCCTGGCGAATCTTAATTTTTTTGTTAGGACGAATGTATGTCGTTTTTTTATTATTTATTAGTAAAACTCAATGTTGTCTGGATGTTTCTTTTACAGGAGCGGAAGGGGGGTTTCTTTTCTGGTTCTCCGGCCATCGGAACTAGCTCTTAAACTTTTGACCTGGTCAGGCCAGAACACATCATAACTCAAATTAAACATGGACTCTATAGATACTTCAACTTTTTAAGTAGTTTCAATTCAGCTAACAGGCCAGAGCATGCCATGCCACAATTGTTTTGCAAACACAATTCTTGCTACGTGCGTACTTTCCGACGACGTACATGGTTCCAATTAATAACAGTTTCAGAATTGTTGATACCGAGAAGAACAGTATAATCAACGCAAAATGTCCGAGTAGATGAAATCAATATCTATGGAAAACAATGCATCCCAAGAGAAAATTTCAGTTCAACGATTGCATCTCTCTCTCTATCTATCTCTCTCTCGCTCCCTCTCTCTCTCTCTCACACACACACGCACACGCACATATATATTCACAGCGTATGGCAGCTTTCATCGGCACCCATTGTAAGCGACTATCAATATAAAGCGATAAATGTGAGTTCAAAGAACCAAGTCACATGAAAACAATAATCGAGAATTCTCAAGGCACAATGTCTTTCATGGATATTTTCTACATCTTCCTTGTCAAGATAAGTTTTGCAGCCATTCAAGCTATCTAGCAATTCAATACCAAGTTATTAACAATAAAAGAATCTACGTAAAATAAATGCAGCCTGATCAGAATTAAGTTTGTGGAATGTGATTGTGAAATTACCGTCGTCAAGATTTGTCTTCTTAACAACTAACAGGAGGGAGAATAGGTCTTGAATCTTTTGTATATTTTTTCTTTTCTTTCTCTTTATGCATCACAGGATCTGCTTGCTTGGATTCCAAAATAGATGAGAAAATCACATGACATCTTATAATTAATATTGTTTATTAACACTCATACTGTAAGCAGCTGTGTTCTTTTTGTTGGAAGTTAAGTTGCTTATCAGTTTGAGTAGTAATCATGTGCAGAAGAGGAAGACACTAAGAGATGTGCAGAGAGTTGCATTTCATCATTAAACATGCAAAGAAGTGTATAAACATGACAGTTACATTCTGTTATGTAGCATGCATAAAGTGTGTTCAAAGTTTGTTGTAACTAACTGTAGAGAAGTTGTAACTCATGCATAAAGTGTGTGTGTGTGTTCTGCCTTAAGTATATAAGAGGCATAACATCAAATAATTCATATGCAAAAATAGATACAAACTTACCTTCTTCTGGAAATTCTCTCTACCTCAAATTCTCTCAAATCCTGCTCTCCCAAACAAAAACCCATACACCTGCAATATAATTGAATCAATTAAGAACACAATAATTGATCAATTGACAGAAAATCAACATGGTATCAGAGCTCTAAAGCAGATTCAAGAAGGGGCGTAATCTGTGAACAAGATTCAATCAAAAAGAAGAAGAAAAAAATCTCAGCATGGCTGGATCATCAGACCTAAGAGCTCCACAATTCAATGGTTCAAATTATGACTTCTGGGCAGTAAAAATGGAGACCATACTTACAGCTTATGATCTATGGGACATAGTTCAAACCATTGATCAAACTCAAAATCCTGAAGCAGAAGAATCTGCAAAAGAGGAAAGTAAAGCAAAGGGGACTTCAGAGGAGAATCAAGTTGCTACAAAAGCAAAAAGGATCAAGAATGCTAAGGCACTAAGCATCATACAAGGAGCTTTGACTGATGATCTGTTTCCAAGAATCAGAAATGAAAAAACAGCAAGAGGAGCATGGGAGATTTTGAGCAGAGAATTCAGAGGTGATAAAAAGGTAAGGGCTGTAAAACTCCAAGCAATTAGAGCTGAGTTTGAATATATGAGAATGTCAGAAAATGATAGCCTAGATAACTACTTAGCCAAGTTTTTTGAGGTGGTGAATGATTTGAAATCACTTGGTGAGGAGGTGACAGAAACTAGGCTAGTGCAAAAATTGTTAATGAGCCTAAGTAGAAGATACAAGTCTATAGTTTCTATAATTGAAGAGACTAGAGATCTTGAGGTACTTAGGGTTGAAGAAGTCATAGCATCAGTTAAGGTGTATGGTAAAAGAGAAGATTTGCATGATGAAAGGGATGTAATTGCTGGAACTGAAAGAGCCTTTAGTAGCTTTAAGATCAACAAGTCAGTTCATGGCAGCAAAGGTTCACAGGGTAGAACAAACCCTAAATGGCAGGGACAATTCAGAAAAACACAGAATTGGTCTCAAGGAGGAATTATGAACAATAATCAGTACTCAAACTGGAATCATGACAGTAGAACAAATCACAGCAGTACATTCAGTCCACAACAGAATCACAGTAGTAGCAGTAGTCAAGCAAATGCAAAGCCACAATGCAACATATGTCAAAAGTTCCATTTTGGTATTTGTAGATACAAAGGCAAGGAAAAATGTCAAAGATGCAGTAGGTTTGGGCACAACACAAAGGAATGCGATGATTACAAGCAATTGGCAAATTGTACAAAGGAGGAAGAAGTGTCCATTGCAAATTTATTTTATGCTTGTCATGCAGCAAGTATAAAGGATAAGGTTTCCCCTACTAACATAGAAGAAGGCATAGGTGAGGAATGCCATACTAGTGAGGATGAATCAATTCAAAATGAAGATGATGCTGTTAATGGGAATGAGGAAATTGATCCACTTGATGCTTTTATGAATTCTATGGTGTTATCTAAGATTGAGAAGCTGAACAGTACTCTGGCTACTCATACTGCTGATGACAATAAAGCAGACTTGGAGAATAAGGATAAGAAGGAAGAGCGAATCAATGCAGAACAACAAATTGAAGTCATGCATGATGGTGTAATAGAAGGAACATTTGAAGGAACCTCAAATCTCAGGACTGAGTTAAGCAAAGAGGCAGTCAAGTCCATTTCAGAAGTTCATGCTGAATCAGAAGATCTTGAAATCAAAGTAAAGCATCCAGAGGTAACAACAATTGATATGGCTGCAGAGGAAAATCAGAGTGAGAGAATGATTGACGCAACTGAAATCATACACAATAAACTCAAAAGTGAAGAGGTAACCAAGAGGGAAAACCAACAGATCATGGAGGAAAGGGAAGGTGCCAAAAATGGTGACCTAGTAACCCTCGGTAAAGAAACAATTAAAGAGTGTCAGGTGCAGAATGAGAGCAAAATGGCTGAAGCAAAGCAACTGGGAGAACAAAATCATGGATTAGAAGCCCGATTTTTGAAACTTAAGATGATGTCAAGAGAGAGAGGAGATGAACCTTCTGCTCTCACAAAAAAACTTGAAGAAAATCAGAATGAATCATTTAGAATAGCGATTCTGACACAACAGGCTAATACTATGATAGCAGACTTGGAATCTATACGTGCCCAGAAAGAAGAATTGGTGAATCGACCAGTAGACAAACCAGTCATTGGGGTCAAATGGGTGTCCAAGATAAAATTGAACCTAGATTACGGGTGAATTTTGGAGTCAAACCGGTAAGCAACTTAGGAGAGGCTGTTGGAAGTTAAGTTGCTTATCAGTTTGAGTAGTAATCATGTGCAGAAGAGGAAGACACTAAGAGATGTGCAGAGAGTTGCATTTCATCATTAAACATGCAAAGAAGTGTATAAACATGACAGTTACATTCTGTTATGTAGCATGCATAAAGTGTGTTCAAAGTTTGTTGTAACTAACTGTAGAGAAGTTGTAACTCATGCATAAAGTGTGTGTGTGTGTTCTGCCTTAAGTATATAAGAGGCATAACATCAAATAATTCATATGCAAAAATAGATACAAACTTACCTTCTTCTGGAAATTCTCTCTGCCTCAAATTCTCTCAAATCCTGCTCTCCCAAACAAAAACCCATACACCTGCAATATAATTGAATCAATTAAGAACACAATAATTGATCAATTGACAGAAAATCAACACTTTTCAGCTCTTTCTCAGTACTGCTTTAAGTTAAACAATTTTTAGTTACCAGAAGAAGAACAAAAATGCAATATTTCAAAATAATTAAACTTATCGAGCTCGTTAAGCTTTACAGTAATCATAACTCTTCTTAATTTCTGTATACAATAATCACATTATGCATTTATCATTTTTTTTCTTAGCAGCCAGATTTCTTTTTTTCAAATAATGACATTGGGATCTATTCAAGGTCTTTATGAGATGATTTTTCGTGTTAAGGGAATCGTAAGGGAGGCCACTGCCCTCCCCAGTCTCTTAAATGATCTGTCATCGCTAGATTGTCCACCACAAAGAATTTTCTCATCTTTTCAGTAAGAAATGTAAAGGCAAAGAGCAGGTGGAACTTGAAGGTAACAAGTTCAGAACTTGCTTTGGTAGATAAAGAGCAAAAGTGATTTTTTTACTCTCATTTCTAAACTCTGTTTGGAAAAAAAAAATATGAAGCAAATTCATCATATCATTAACCAAAAATCGGGATATAAATAATTTTAATACTGCAGTGTTTCATTAACTTTATAAGAAAATAATAAAAGTGCCCACATAAAAGAAAAGTAATATTCAACTTTAAAAATGATGTGCAATTTGGTGTGCAATGGTTGAGTCTATTCTATAGCTAAAAATAAAGCTAATCTCTTTAAAATCCTACAATTAGAATAAAACTAATCTCATTAGAATTCTAACATCCCCGATATTTTTGGCTACACAGGCATGACTTAAATAATTAAGCACCAGAATTTACAGTGGTTCTCAAATATCAGTGACCACGTCCGCGATTGCTTGGCCCCGAACGAGCTTGCCTTATGTTAAGTGGAACGCCCTTCTCCCATTCAAAAGAGTGTCCTTGTGTAACAGGCCTACCCTCAACGTGCATGGTGTGAGATAGCAAGAGGAAGAAGATCAATATGGAAATTCCATTGAAAGCTACTACAAATGCTCGGCACCTCATTTTCTCTAGCGATCTCCCTCCTCTCTCTCTCTGGCTAGGCGTTAGGTAGGGGTGTAGTTATATATTGTTATCTAATGCGATGAAAAGTGAGGAGAGGATAGCTGTTTATATATTAGGAGGGAAAGAGGGAGAAAAATAGTGATAGCTAACGTTTAATAACGCTATGTAGCTCATGCACGCGTTTGAATTTGGGGCTTCTGATCTACCGTTTGACTATTGACATGTTGAGAATATTGAGTTAGGCTATGAGTCGAGTCGAGTCGATTTGTCAGAGGCAAGAATTGTATTTTATCGCATTATAAGGATACAAAACTCTCCTTTTTGGTGTTTCGTCTCGTTAACCTGATCTTATACTAGTGCTTTATTGACGTAGTAAAAAGGCAAGGGCTCGTCTCCTTTGCTCAGCCCCCAACTCCAACCTACTCCCATTTAGTAGTCCCCAATGCCTTGTGTCCCTTTCCCATTACTATTCTCAATTGAACAAACCCAAATTCCTTTCATTTGTCTAAATCTCGTAGATTGAGCAGCACTTAATCAGACTCTCTCTGTAGCTTCCTATTCTGCATCTACATATGCTGCAATCAATTAGGCATATGGCGGGTGTAGAGTAATTAGAAGAAGTTCGTGTTGCATGGCGCCAAACTCTAAGCCCCGGTATACTGCAGCAAGGAAAAGATCAATAATGCTCTCCGCCCTACTTTAAGTAGATAAATTATGTGATAGAGCATGCTGGTGTGACATTTGAATGGAGAAGACGTTACCTAGTTACGTTGATTAGCTGACAGCATCGACGAGACTTTTCTACAGAGATTTCATCTCCAATACTTAGGTTTCATGTACAGTAAATTCGAGGCTTACAGATGAGAACGATTATAATATTTACCGACTTGGGAGTGACAGGAGTATCTGTAAATGTGTTTGGTAAATATTTTTGAAAAAAATTGAAAATATATTTTTTTTATTTTAAATTAAGAAAATATTGTTTTTAGATAATTTTTATGTGTTGATATCAAAAATAATTTTTTTAAAATAAAAAAATATTATTTTGATATAATTCTGAATAAAAAGTATTTTTAAAAACAATTTTATTTACATTTATAAACATATACGAAATTTTACTTAGAGGAAAAGAAAACTAGAAAAATATTGGAAACAAATACAATTCAAGTTCAACTAACGGAATAAATTAAAATCTTGACCGTATTCAACATTCTTTCCGTGGAGGTATCTGCTGTGTATGTTAGGTTTCATACTTTGCAGGGTTGTTAGCAATACCATCTGGTCCTCAGTCCACGCCGCTCATTGCTACAAAAATATATTTCAAAGATTATAAATCCGACCATATCTCAATTCTTCTGAGAAAAGTAAAACGATGTCACTTTTGGTGGAATGGAAAAATCATAATTCAGCGCTTCCCTCCCGATAAGTGGAGGGTAAGAGACGTTTAAAGTGCTGTTGTACATGTTATCAAAAATAATTTTAGAAAAATAAAAAAATATTATTTTAATATATTTCAACATAAAAAATACTTTAAAAAATAATAACAACAGCATTTTCAAAAAAACCATAAAGAGAAGGGCGTTTGTGACGGCTGGATGTGAGATATAGATTGTTTTCTAAATTATTTTTTGAAATAAATCAATCAATTCTTTATTTTTTAAAAATATTTTTAATATAATATATTAAAAACACTTTCAGAAAATCTATATCCTTTGTTAACAGTCAACTTCAAACTTATACGCTCAAACCCTGCACGCGTACGTCTAGCCCAGTAAGTGCTAACAATACAATTATCAAGGACTTTTGTTAGCCTAATTTCTTTTAAAAATGAGTTCCAAGAAAAGTGATTTGAAAATATTATTTTATGTTGAAATAGTATAATCATAGATTTTGCCAGTTTAACAGTGTCAAAATTATAATTTTATTTTAAAAAAAACATTTTTTTTTCTTATATGTTCTTTCACTCGGGATTTTTATCATCGTCATTGTTTCAATCTTCACTTTTTTGTATATTTTCTTATTTATTTTAATTTATTTTGAAAAAAGAAATATTATTTTTTTATTGATTATACTTTAAATATTTATCACTCTACACTTGAACTATTTAGACCATTTTTTTCGTTTTTATCTTTATTTTTTGTCGGTTTTACCATTCTAACTATGTCAAAATTGTAATTTTATTTTTCCGAAAAAAATTATTGTTTCTTTATTTATACTCGGCATTTTTATCATTATTTTTTGTAATATGTTTTATTTTTTTCCTTTTTCTCTCACTTTATTTTGGAAAAAAAATATTATTTTTTATACTTTAAATATTTATCATTCTACAATTGAGCTATTAATACCATTGTTTTTGTTGTTATGTTTATTATTTTGTCAAAATAAAAGGCTTTTTTACACTTATTTTGAAAGATTATTATAAAAAGATTAAAGAAATAATGTTTCATTATAGCATCAGCAACATTGTTTCATTTTTATGTGATGTCAAAATTATAATTTTATTTTTAGAAAACACGTTTTTCTTATATTTTTCATTTCTATCACCTTTTGTTTTTTCTTGCCATCATTGTTTGTAATATTATTTAGTTCTCTTTTTTTCACACTTTGTTCTAGAAAAAAAAAATATTATCTCTTATTATTCACACTTTAAATATATATCACTTCACAACTGAGCTATTTATATGAATTTTTTTTTTGTTTTTATTCTCTTATAAAATAAATTTCTCTTTGCAATTTGCTTTTTGAAAAAGTATTATACGAAGATTAAAAAAATAATGATTTATTACAACACTGGCTGCATTGTGTTCATTCTCGTGCTACACTATAAAATAGTTTGAAATCTTACACGCTCTTATTAACTCATTGAATTTTACTAATATAATTATCAACTTTTTGGTTCGTAATTATAATTTTTACTCGATGTCAAAAGTATTTTAATAACACCTATAAATTATTTTTGGGTTTGAATTTTTTTTCTTAACTACAATGAGATAAATTGAATAAACATCTAACCACTTTATTTTTTGCTTTTATTAACATAGACAATTTTTATTATATTTAATTAAATCATTGTATAAAATTTTTCATTTATAATTAGAATTATAAAAAATATGTTTATTCGTGTAGTAGAAAAAAAATGAAATGGAAAATTAATATTATTATGCTTACTAAAATAATAATTTATTATTTTTTAGTCCTCGTTTATTCATTAGAAAATATATTGGGAAAATGAATTATTTTATTATATTTGGTCGTGAAATGACAGAATAGTTAAAAAAAAAAAATTGAGGGTGTTTAGAAGTGTGGTTGCGATTACTTTTCAAAGTATTTTTTGTGCCGAAATACATCAAAATAATATTTTTTTTATTTTTTTAAAATTATTTTTAACATTAGTACATCAAAATAATTTAAACGTACTAAAAAATTTTTATTTAAAATGTTAAAAAATAAAAAATTTGGCAAAATACCGGTTTTCAAACAGTCACAAATGTAATCTCTTTGATGTACATTGAAAAATTAATTACAAAAGCTGACATGTAGCCTTCAAAATGAAAAGGTGTTTTCCATACCTCAAACCAATATCTAAATATAAACATTCCAAATTTCGAAAGAAGTACAACTTCATTAGTATTTATTTATAATTAATATTGCGAATTAGAGAAGAGCATGCATTGATTTTTAGTATACAAACATTGATGAACAATTAACTTCCAAATAGTTTAAATAGTAGCATGTACCGTGCAAAATAAACACTTTTCCCTCTTAAACCCCCTTATTGTTTTCGTTTTAATGGGCAACACATTCTATTAACTTCGAAATACACCGAAATATATTTTGTATTATAGTTAAAAAAAATTATATAAAAATACATCTTGATTTTTTTATTTTTAAAATTTTATTTTTAATATCAACAATTCAAAATGATATTTCACCAAACAATAAAAAGCGTGTTTCGTGTTTTTTAGGAAATCACTTTAATACAAATAAAAAACGACTAAATATTGATGCTGACGGTTAATTAACATGACAGTGAAAACGTTGTCGCCATCTCCTTGTCGCCGTGGTAAGAACTCGAATGTCGGTAGCTTTCTATGCAGCGTAAGTAGTCATCAACCATCAACAATGCAGATTTTATAACTGTAGCGTCAAACCATCAAGATGACGATTCACTAGAGGTGCTGCATTAAAACCATCTAACTCAACTGGGCGACTTCGTCACATCCTTTCCGCTTCAATGGATTGAACAGTGCAATTGAACAGTGCACTGTGACGATGCACATGCCAGTTGATCTGTTCTTTCAATCGCTAAAACTATTTCTGAAACATGGATTGAAGATCGCTCTGTGCTCAGCAATTCAGATGGAACCGTTTATCAGTGTGTATTATAATCTAGATTTTCTATAAATCGAGGAAATCTGCGAGGATTCACACCAAGAAGAAAAAGGCTACCTTTAAACTGAGGTGTTTCCAAGACATCGCTCCTGGGCCAACAGAAAAATGCACAAGGGTGGATATGAGAATGAAATCCACCTATTGCCGGCACCAATGATCCAATTGTCGCACAATGAACACCGGGATGTGCATTCCACTCAGTTTGGATAGTTTCCCCAAAGTTCCAGGTCAACTTTTCATAAACACAGGCCAGAGTTCTTCAGATTGAATACAGCAATGATCCTCCATATCAACATCAGGCATGCCCACTAAGTTATGAATACTCAGGCCAGGAGCAATAACACCAATCATAGAAGGCTTAAATGCCTAAAACATTCCAAAACCACATAGCTGCAATTGGCAAAACAGGATGAAAATCAAAACCTTCCAGAAACACATGAATTTTTATTCCTTGTCCAAAAATTGTCCATTCCGATCCTAATAATTAAGGCCAAATTCCAGCAAGCTTAGCTCAGGAAATCTAAGCTCCAGCTTCATCTGAATTATCTTAATTTATATCTAACGCAAGTTGAATAGTTGTTCATGTGCATCTGGTCATTACTCCAGTTTGAATTCCCGTTTTTATATATATATGATGTTGAAACGGTTTCTGAACCATCCCTAAATCTTCTTAATCGTCGACTTATTCTCAAACTAATTTTTATTTAACAAAACTAATCTCTCCGCTTAAATAAATCTTAATAGCTAAACCTCGTATTGTGCTTTCATAAAATCTTGTGTTTCTTACAATTGAATAACATCATTGAACAAGCTCATCCATACGTCACCGAATGAAGCTTTCAAAGATTCACGAGTCAATATTTGGGCTCCAACACACAAAGAATACCGCCAAGCTGAACGACTAGTAGTCATTTTTATAACCATATAGTATCTGATTAATGACTAAATAAGTAAACTAAACAGGAAAGTTAATGTATAATTTACTTATCTTAGCCAAGGCATTCTGTTGGGTAAGATTTGAAAGGCCATGTTTGATTGTGTCTGACCAAAAATTCTATCGCAGTTTATCCTTACAATTCAAGTAATGGTTATTATAATTCAATTCTAGATCATATCAATTTGTAAGCCTCGTCAGCTCTAGTTTCTAGATATATTTCTAGCACATATATGATCTGGGAAAAGAAATTCAATTTTTCGCCCCATCTACACCCCTGCTAGGCCATGGCTGTTCGGGATTATTATATAGACTAAAAGTTTATCATTCTGGTCCACATTGATCATATATGAATTCCACATGTTTTTATCTACCTATCTTATTATATTTATTTATCTAGTCTATGAGTAAAATGTAGACTTAGGCAGCGAAATCATTTCGTGGCTAACACAGCAGCTTTTAATTTTATTTCTTTAGTTAAATTAAGCTTTCTTGCGATGAAATTTCAATTCAAATAAAAATAAAAACAATAAAACTTCAAAAAATTGGACAAAGGGCCTAGATATATTTCCAGCGAGAATGATCTTACAAGAAGTTTCCTTCCTCCTTCGTCGAGGAATTAAATGCATCCGTAACAGAAACGTTGAAACCTTCCGGTTCAAGTCAAGCAACACCATGGTCAGAAAAAGGTGTATGAACAGTGTCCTCTTTAATAGCAGGGCTCCCTGGGTTGAATGGTCAGCGGAAGTGGGGTTTCTTTTCTGGTTCTCCGGCCATCGGAACTAGCTCTTAAACTTTTGACCTGGTCAGGCCAGAACACATCATAACTCAAATTAAACATGGACTCTATAGATACTTCAACTTTTTAAGTAGTTTCAATTCAGCTAACAGGCCAGAGCACGCCATGCCACGATTGTTTTGCAAACACAATTCTTGCTACGTGCGTACTTTCCGACGACGTACATGGTTCCAATTAATAACAGTTTCAGAATTGTTGATACCGAGAAGAACAGTATAATCAACGCAAAATGTCCGAGTAGATGAAATCAATATCTATGGAAAACAATGCATCCCAAGAGAAAATTTCAGTTCAACGATTGCATCTCTCTCTCTCTCTCGCTCCCTCTCTCTCTCTCACACACACACGCACACGCACATATATATTCACAGCGTATGGCAGCTTTCATCGGCACCCATTGTAAGCGACTATCAATATAAAGCGATAAATGTGAGTTCAAAGAACCAAGTCACATGAAAACAATAATCGAGAATTCTCAAGGCACAATGTCTTTCATGGATATTTTCTACATCTTCCTTGTCATGACAAGTTTTGCAGCCATTCAAGCTATCTAGCAATTCAATACCAAGTTATTAACAATAAAAGAATCTACGTAAAATAAATGCAACACGATCAGAATTAAGTTTGTGGAATGTGATTGTGAAATTACCGTCGTCAAGATTTGTCTTCTTAACAACTAACAGGAGGGAGAATAGGTCTTGAATCTTTTGTATATTTTTTCTTTTCTTTCTCTTTATGCATCACAGGATCTACTTGCTTGGATTCCAAAATAGATGAGAAAATCACATGACATCTTAAAATTAATATTGTTTATTAACACTCATATTGTAAGCAGCTGTGTTCTTTTCAGCTCTTTCTCAGTACTGCTTTAAGTTAAACAATTTTTAGTTACCAGAAGAAGAACAAAAATGCAATATTTCAAAATAATTAAACTTATCGAGCTCGTTAAGCTTTACAGTAATCATAACTCTTCTTAATTTCTGTATACAATAATCACATTATGCATTTATCATTTTTTCTTAGCAACCAGATTTCTTTTTTTCAAATAATGACATTGGGATCTATTCAAGGTCTTTATGAGATGATTTGTTGTGTTAAGGGAATCATAATTGATTTTAGAGAGGCGTTAATTGCTGGCTTACGAAATGGCAACAGCAGATCCTAGACAAAATTATAAGAGAAGCGATAGCTAAGTGTACAATGTTATAAGCTTGTGTCAGCACACAAATTTATTAATGTTAATGTTGGAAAGTGAATTTGATTATGTCAAAATTAAAACAAAATAATTTATATTTTTTTAAAAGAAAATTGTTGGTCTAGTGAGTGCAAATATCTTACTTTATTTTTTATTTGTGAAGAAAAAAAACGCTATCTTGCAAGCAGTAACGTGTATCTCATTGCTTGAAATTAATGTGTGTATATGTGTGTGTGACACACACGTGTTATACATACACACATAAAGGGAGGGGTTAGCTTTGACAAAGAAGATAAAAGATTTAAATGCAAATAAGTTTTGAAATGTAGGGGTATAATTGAATTCTTATACATGGATTTAAATGTGTATATGTTGAAAAAAATGACAAATCGTAAGGGAGGCCACTGCCCTTCCCAGTCTCTTAAATGATCTGTCATCGCTAGATTGTCCACCACAAAGAATTTTCTCATCTTTTCAGTAAGAAATGTAAAGGCAAAGAGCAGGTGGAACTTGAAGGTAACAAGTTCAGAACTTGCTTTGGTAGAGAAAGAGCAAAAGTGATTTTTTACTGTCATTTCGAAGCTCTGTTTGGCTAGAGAGAGAGCATGAAGCTCTTTTGTACTGGGTAGATTAGATCAGAACAGGCACATAAATACAGGACCTTCAAAATGAGAAACGGAAAAAATAAATGAAGCACAAATTCATCATATCATTAACCAAGAATCGGGATATAAATAATTTTTAATACTGCAGTTTTAAATTAACTTTATAAGAAAGAACTAAAAGTGCCCACGTACCTAAAATTTTTATTTTATAAAAGAGAAGTAATATTCAACTTTAAAAATGATGCGCCCTCTGGTGTGCAATGCTTGAGACTAGAGGGCATAAGCAGGGGGGAATCCCACCATCTAATTGGTGTTTATATCGTGTATAAAATTGGGCTAGATTTATTCTTTCGAAAAAAATTCATACAATAATATAATTATTAAAAAAAAAACGAGAACACCATCATACATGAACAACAAGACGACAAATCTTTAATTTGTGCAACTCCCAAAGTATGGTATGTGTCATTGAACAACAGATTCTCTTACAAATTACACTCGAATATCGAAGTCACAAAAGAGATCTAGCCAGCGAAGGAATAACTTTGTTGTCTCGAATATCGAAGTCACAAAAGAGATCTAGCCAGCGAAGGAATAACTTTGTTGTGCGGGGAGAGTCTCCCAGACATTTTTGGCTACATATGCATGACTTCATAGAGTTTCCTTATTTGAGTCAGGCTATACTATTTTATGTCTGATTCTATGAGAATAATGCAAAAATTTGTAAGAGATAAAACAAATAATTAAGCACCAGAATTTATAGTGGTTCTCAAATATCAGTGACCACGTCCGCGATTGCTTGGCCCCGAACGAGCTTGCCTTATGTTAAGTGTAACGCCCTTCTCCCATTCAAAAGAGTGCCCTTGTGTAACAGGCCTACCCTCAACGTGCATGGTGTGAGATAGCAAGAGGAAGAAGATCAATATGGAAATTACATTGAAAGCTACTACAAATGCTCGGCATCTCATTTTCTCTAGCGACCTCCTTCCTCTCTCTCTCTCTCTCTGGCTCGGCGTTAGGTAGGGTTGTAGTTATTTATTGTTATCTAATGCGATGAAAAGAGTGGAGGGGATAGTTGTTTATATATTAGGAGGGAAAGAGGGAGGGAAATAGTGTTTGTGCTTTCTTGATGGCTAACGGCTGATAACGCTGTGTAGCTCATGCACGCGTTTGAATTTAGGGCTTCTAATCTACCATTTGACTATAGACATGCTGAGAATATTGAGGTAGGCTATGAGTCGAGTCGATTTGTCAGAGGCAAGAATTGTATTTTATCGCTTAGTCATCCCATAAAACTCTACATTTTCTTGCTAGATAAGGATACAAAACTCTCCTTTTTGGTGTTTCGTCTCGTTAACCTGATCTTATACTAGTGCTTTATTGACCTAGTAAAAAGGCAAGGGCTCGTCTCCTTTGCTCAGCCCCCAACTCCAGCCTACTCCCATTTATCAGTCCCAAATGCCTTGTGTCCCTTTCCCATTACTATTCTCAATTGAACAAACCCAAATTCCTTTCATTTGTGTCTAAATCTCGTAGATTGAGCAGTACTTAATCAGACTTTCTCTGTAGATTCCTATTCTGCATCTACATATGCTGCAATCAATTAGGCATATGGCGTGCGTAGAGAATAATTAGAAGAAGTTCGTGTTACATGGCGCCAAACTCTAAGCCCCGGTATACTGCAGCAAGGAAAAGATCAATAATGCTCTCCGCACAACTTTAAAGTAGATAAATTATGTGATAGAACATGTTGGTGTGACCTTTAAATGGAGAAGACGTTATCTAGTGATGTTGATTAGCTGACAGCATCAACTAGACTTTTCTACAGAGATTTCATCTCCAATACTTAGGTTTCATTTTTTTCATGTACAGTAAATTCGAGGCTTACAGATGAGAACGATTATAATATATACCGACTTGGGAGTGATCGGAAGTATTTGGAAATGTGTTTGGAATATATTTTTGAAAAAATTAGTTTTATTTTTATTTTAAATTAAAAAATATTTTTTTAGATAATTTTTATATGCCGATATCAAAAATAATTTTTTAAAAATAAAAATATATATTATTTTAATATATTTTTAAACGAAAAATATTTTTAAAAATAATTTTAATTACACTTTTAAACCGATACGAAATTTTACTTACGGGAAAAGAAAACTAGAAAAATATTGGAAACAAATACAATTCAAGGTCAACTAACGGAATAAATTAAAATCTTGACCGTATACAATAGCCTAAAAAAACACCATCAATTTGTATAACGGGGACAAGAAGGAAAGAACCCGCGATAAGTCACATGGCAGGGGTTGATCTCCAGTTCCAGTGCACGTGCCAGCAAGACACGCATGAGAATCAACGTGATAAATGGGTCAATTCAACATTCTTTCCGTGGAGGTATCTGCTGTGTATGTTAGGTTTCATACTTTGCAGGGTTGTTAGCAATACTATCTGGTCCTCAGTCCACGCCGCTCATTGCTACAAAAATATATTTCAAAGATTATAAATCCGACCATATCTCAATTCTTCTGAGAAAAGTAAAACGATGTCACTTTTGGTGGAATGGAAAAATCATAATTCAGCGCGCCACCATTTGCTCCCTAGATGTGGAGGGTAAGAGACGAACTGCACAAGCAATGATCTCATGGACACGATAATAAAAACGAGAAAAATCTGTTCAACGAAATATAGGGCGTTTGTGACGGCTGGATGTGTGATATACATTGTTTTCTAAAATATTTTTAAAAATAAATAAATTAAAATAATATATTAAAATAATTTAAAAATATTCAAAACTATTTTTGTAACACTTTCTAAGACACTTCCTGTATTAACCGTCAACATAAGCTCAAACCCTGTAGGCGGACGTCTAGCCTAGTAAGTGCTAACAATATAATTATCAAGGACTTTTGTTAGCCCAATTTCTTTTAAAAATGAGTTCCAAGAAAAGTGATTTGAAAATATTGTTTTATGTAGAAATAGTATAATCATAGATTTTTCCAGTTTAACAGTGCAAAAATATAATTTTATTTTTAAAAAACATTTTCTTCTTATATTTTTTTACACTCGGGATTTTTATCATTGTTTTTTTAATCTTCACTTTTTTGTATATTTTATTCTTTATTTATTTTAAACTTTTTTGAAAAAGGGGAAATATTTTTTTTTTGTACTTTAAATATTTATCACTCCACTTTTTTGAAAAGTATTATATAAAGATTAAAAAAATATATGTTTTATTAAAACAATGACAGCATTGTTTCATTCTTATTCTACATTACAAATTAGTTTGAAATCTTACATGTTTTTATTGATACATTTAATTTTTACTATATTTTATTAATATAAGTATCAACTTTTTGATTCATGATTATAGTTTTTACTCGATGTCAAAAATATTTAATAACACCTACAAATTATTTTTTTGTGTTAAGAAAAAAAAAATTAACTGCAACGAGATAAATTGAATAAACATGTAAACACTTTATTTTTTTTCTTTTATTAGCATAGACAATTCTTATTATATTTAATTAAATAATATGTATAAACCTTTTCATTTATAATTAGAATTTAAAAAATCTTGCATATTTATGTTTTAATGCCTGATTGTAAAATAAATTAGAAATATTTTCTTATTATGTTTAGTCATGTAGTAGAAAAAAATGAAATGGAAAAATAATATTTTAGTTATTATGCTCACTAAAATAGTAATTTTTTTTGTTTATTATTTTTTTAGTCCTCGTTTATTCATCGGAAAATAAATTGGGAAAATGAATTATGTTATTATATTTGGTTGTGCAATTGACAAAATAGTTCAAAAAAAAAAACACTTCATAATCTCTTTGATGTACGGAATATTAATTACAAAAGCTGACATGTAACCTACAAAATGAAAGTGTTTTCCATACCTCGAACCAATATCTAAATATAAATAATCCAAAGGTCAAATGAAGTATAACTTCATTATTTATTTATTTATAATTAATATTGCGAATTAGAAAAGAACATGCATTGATTTTTACTATACAAACGTTGATAAACAATTAACTTCAAAATAGTTGACATAGTAGTATGAACCGTGCAAAATGGAAAAGTGTTTTCCCAAAGTTTAAAAGAGCTACACTTTAGTTGTAGCTTTCTATGCAGCATAATTAGTCAATCATCAACAATGCAGATTATTTAACTGTAGCGCCAAACCCTCAAGAAGACGAAACACTAGCGGAGCTGCATTAAAACCATCTAACTCATCTGGGCGACTTTGTCACATCCTTTTCGCTTCAATGGATTGAACAGATACACTGTGACGATGCACATGCCGGTTGATCTGTTCCGTCAATCGCGAAAACTATTTCTGAAACATGAATTTTAGATCTTACTGTGCTCAGCAATTCAGAAGGAACCATTTATTAGTGTCTTATAATCTAGATTTTCTATATATCGAGGAAATCTGTGAGGATTCACACCAAGATGAAAAAGGCTACCTTTAAACTAAGGTGTTTCCAAGACAATGCTCGTGGGCCAACAGAAACTGCACAAGGGTGGTTATGAAAATGAAATGCACCTAATGCCGGCACCAATGATAAAACTGTCGCACAATGAACACCGGGATGTGCATTCCACTCAGTTTGGATAGTTTCCCCAAAGTTCCAGGTCAACATTTCATAAACACAGGCCCGGGTTCTTCAGGTTGAATACAGCAATGATCCTCCATATCAGCATCAGGCATGCCCAATAAGTTATGAATACTCAGGCCTGGAGCAATAACACCAATCTTAGAAGGCTTAAATGCCTAAAACATCCCAAAACCATATAGCTGCAATTGGCAAAAACAAGGTGAAAATCAAAACCTTCCAGAAACACATGAATTTTTATCCCTTGTCCAAAAATAAACACGTGATTTTTTATTGAAAGCATTATAAATAGTAACAGTGATAGCTATGATATCCAGTGATTCAGGATATACTTTCGCCCGATAAATCACCTGCAAGATTGGTAATCAGTTTCAAGCCAAGAGCACACGCGCGACTCCATTTAAAGATGAGTGCAGATCAGAAGTTCAATCATCTCTGGGAACCTGCGATGAGAAAGCAAAATCATGTTTAGCGAATTTTTGCTAAACTAGGTGTTAACAATCATTCTTGATGACAGCAAGATGGCAGGATCAGGTTTTGGAGTTTTGCACAAAACCATGTTTAGCAAATTCTTGCTAAACTAGGTGTTAACAATCATTCTTGATGACAACAAGATGGAGAGATAAGGTTTTGGAGTTTTGCACAATCAACTCGCAGGCTCACAGCTATGAATCCATGCAATCATTAAATGGCATGAGACCAGCAACGCTTCATGTTAATATCCAGTGAAAGGTTAATAAATCAGACCATCATTGAATGAAATATTAATTTGTAAGAAGGCGTATGGTACTCAACTAAGATGGTTTGGCACTCTGGGAGAGACTCATCATGCAGGCACTTACACAAAGATAAAGCTTAAGGCACAGTTATGGAAATCACAATACTGTTGTGGTTAGCTCAGCTGCATGTGTTTTGACTAACACTATTCTATTCTGTCCATTCTATCCATTAAAAATATCATGTTCATGTCCCGAGTTTTCCTCCAAACACCAAGAAGAACAATAAAAAAATTGATTTCTTCATGATAAATTGATCGTAACACAGCTGAAAATTGATGGCTTGGTTTCTTCTTATAAGTTTTTTTTTTCTTTTTAAAATTTTAAAGAAAACACACGCTGCTCATATTATATAATGGAAAATGGACAGAAGCTAACTGAAAATAAGGGTTTCAATCAAAACACCCTATATAGTTCAGGGTTTAAATCAGGGGGGGAAAACTGTTAAGAGGCATC
Source organism: Salix dunnii (assembly GCA_015731905.1). Taxonomy (NCBI): domain Eukaryota; kingdom Viridiplantae; phylum Streptophyta; class Magnoliopsida; order Malpighiales; family Salicaceae; genus Salix; species Salix dunnii. The sequence continues at coordinate 6,710,455 of CM027667.1, read as the reverse complement.
TGTCATAAAGACAAATAATTTCAAGAACATTTTAATGGATTAGCCTGTTGTGATCATCAATTGATGTTAGACAAAAACCCAAGAAATTCATTCATCCAGATATTTGGAGTAAGAACAAATTTGACGAGAAGAAATACAAATCTAACAAGAAGAAATACTTTTAAAAGTAGTCTGTATTCTTTTATGGACACAAGATAAAGCTAGAAGTTTAGATGCAAATGCTAGAAACTTGGATTAATAACACTATAAAGAAGAAATCCATGGATCCTAAAAAAATCAGCAATATATAATCCAAGCTACAAACTATCAGATTTGATCTTTACCTTTAGGTTTGGTTATCACTGTGAGACCCCAATTGGGATAGCAAGGTAATTGGTTGATAACTCTTCCCCATGAATTGCTTCACTTTACAGCTTGAAGAAAATGAGTGGAGTCAAGAAGTCCTTTTAGAAAGGCTATGATAATCAGTTAAATATGCAAACCTCCTCCATAATTTTCTCCAACAGATGCCTAGAAGATCGAGGTCACAAGAACAGGAAGTCAGAATTCCAATAGTAGATTAAAAGAAAAGGAAAAGAGGCTCATCAGTCACACAGGCGTCAAAAAAAATGGAAGAGGGGAAGAACAAATGAAGACCTCAAAGTAAAATTAAAGCTACACCAAGTTCAACTTCCTAAAGTACAAAATCCTGAGCATGTAATAGTATCCAATGGAACAAATGAAGAGATGCTAGGACACAATCAGCACAAAAGGATTAAATTCTTATTGTCCATGAAAAAAGTAAACTAAAGCACTCGAGATAAATGACAATCATCACAAGAGCATGCAATAATTACTTTCAATGAGGCAACAGGTCTTGATAGGGTATTACAAAATCAAATACACAACTTAATAGAACCACAAAGCAATTTTAAATCATAACAGATCTTCTACCCAACTGTCATATAAATTATTCATGCACATCTCAAACACAAATTTTATAGAGAAAACTGTATGCATCATTACAGAACCACAATAAAATTGCTTCCACGATAAATGCAAAACATCTACAACAGAATCAATAAAAAAAAGTGGGTGTGCTGACCTGAAGGTAAGGAAAAACAATATTGAAAACTTGTAGGAAGAATTTTGACTTGGTCGTCAACCTGAGGCAAGATTGAAGTTTCATTAGCGATACTTGCAAAGATTTGAATAAGAATTTTCCATGTAAATAAAGAGCACAAACGCAGCAGTAGTATAGCTTGTTAAGACCAGGAATAAAATGGCATCATCATTCACGATGCCCAATATTCCATACATAATTAGCCATCATAAAACAAGCCACACTTACATCAAAGAAATTTACATGCAAAACTATGTCAATATGATAGACCAACTACAAAAGCCAGTAGTGAAAAGCAACGCTTGATTATTCATTACCAATACCTTTTCTTTATAATCAATCTTACCAAACCCGAGTTGCAGAGGTAAGAACTAGTTGCACTATTCTAACAACAATAACTTGCAAACAAAACTGGAGAGAAGCAAGAACTAACTTGTGTGCACATATGAGACAGAGACACAGAAGGAGACCAATCAGATACATGCACATACCTTCTAAGAAGACAGAAACAAACATAAATTTCTTCGAGGTCTAGCTCCATCTTTAGTTTAACATATTGCTTGAAAAGTTCACACAAATCATATGTAGCTTCCTCACCACAAGCATCACTATTTTCATCCAAAGGATATAGACATTCAGAAATTATGCGTTGCAGTATAGGAGATAGCCTTCCAGTTGATCCCAATGTGCAATACAACTCTGCCAAAGTCTTTAATATCAAGCAGCTGCTGATTGTGAACTTATCAACCCACTGTGGGGGGCTCCCAATCCAAAGATTAGTGTTCAAAACAGAGGCAGTGGAATTTGATTGATTCTCGGTAATTTTAATATTCAAAGCTCCCTCAGGATTTTCTGAAAGGTGTGATCCAGCATTTGAAGTCAACTCTTGTTTTCTGTGTGCGGGAAGCTGTCCAAGTATGTCACCTCTCAATTCTTCTGGCAATTGTTGTAACACTGATACATCCACTTGACTTAGAGATGAAGGCATTAAATCAGTGTTGTTAGGGCTTACAGAGCAAATGGCCTCACTCTGCAATCCAGCCCAGGAAGGTGCTGGCTGTGCTTCCTCGATCATATGCTGTTTTGCCCTATTTTCCACCACTATGAAGTCAAGGGGAATCATATCAGATGCAAGAGGTCCCTCAACACCATCAACTGCAAGCTCTTCCCCTTCAGCTGAATGAGTGCTGGGATAGCTGTTGACGTTTTCACTTGCAACACTGCTTTTAGCTATGAAATCTGTTAACTTCCCTCCATAAATTTCATTTAACTCAGAAAAAAGTTCTGCTGGAAGACCCTTGACAACTCCCATATCAAGATGAGATAAAGGTGGTGGAGCTGAGATACCGCTTGATGAATTGCTTTCCACTTGAGCAGAAAACCCAGTGTTGCCAGGAAATAATTGACCTGAAGTTCCAATCATGTTCTTTACCTCAGAATCCATCCTAGCCCTCTCTTTGGTCATACCGTTCATGCTACATGCTTTTTCAGTGGTGGTTGAGGTGAGCCATGACCTCAAAGAATTTCTTTCAGGCGCTTGTTTAGAAGGGTCTGCATTTTCTAGCTTGGAAACTTGCAAGCCAACACCCCGAATGTCCTCGACATCCAAGCAGAAAGACCCAAAGAGCTGTTTGGTTATCCTTTGAAGAACTTCGACATCATCAGTAGCAATAGAAACTGTCATGGAGTGGCTCAGGTTTTCACAGTCCCCGCAACCCATATATTTAGCAGGTTCATCAGCATCTTTTCTTCTCTTCTTTATCTTAAGGGTAAACTTGCGCCCTTGCACACCACATCCTTGCAAACGGAAAGAAACCTCCTTGCAAAGATTTAATAGGAAACATTGGCTATCTTGCGGATCCTTGAACCTGATACCCCAGTTGACTTCAGCACCTATAGTCTTGCTTTCCTTAATGTTACCAACCAGTCTATTATCAACTCCTCGACTATAGTTCCACAACATTTCTCCAGTTTTCAATCCAAAATCCTTTTGAAGAGATTCCTTGGATATCAGGCGTAACTGTCCACAAGTCCAAACATTTTGCTTCTTCAACTTCTCCTCCAAAACATGCCCTATTCCTGGAAGTGCCTTAATTGGAAGTTTGTGCAGATACTCATCCACACTTACAGATGGGATATAGCATTGACCGTTGGGTTTAGCACTTCTAGTGGCAAGTCGAGCCATGAGCATATTCCCAGCTATCCCAGCACTTGCAGTGCATCTTGTAGTGTTGAAAATCTCTTTCCTTATTGTTGAGGCTAAAAGCTCAGGATCTCCCATATCTTTTTCTGTGATGTCTAAAAATGCTTCATCACAGCTTATGGCCTGCACTTTGTGGCAGTGCTTATGCAAGATGCTGTAAAACTGATCAGCTACTTCTTCATAAGCTTTGAAATTGTAAGGAAAAATGACAAGTTGTGGACAAAGGGCTTTGGCATCTCTAACAAAAATCCCAGCCTTGACTCCATAGTTTCGGGCAGGGTAGTTTGCTGATGAAATTTCAGCTGTTCCTTTGGGGTTGTCAGAATGGCATACTGCTACAGGCTTATCATGTAACTCTGGATGGTTCCGGATGACTACAGAAACAAAAAAGCAGTCCTGTGCAGCATATAAAGTCAATAATCATCAAGAAAACAAAATAAAGAAATATGAGAAGACAAAAATATCTAAAAGACATCCAAGTCCAACTATTTTATACTACTACTAAATATGCTTATATGCTAGAATTGAAAATGGTAATAAGGTGGAACTACTGGATAATTCATGCCAGGCTTAAGAGATCACATATTTTCAATGCAACTATCAGATATTCTGTTACAAATATATGCTTTCCCATAAACAAGTAGGAGAACTTATTTTAATTTGCATAATGAACTGTTTAGAAAAAGCAAGATGGCATTTAACTGTCAGTTTCCTGTTTCCACAAGCCTGGCGCATGAGCACCTTAAATAATCCTCAAGGAAAGAAGACAGAAGCAGGAGTATGTTCAAAAACAATACCATGTCAATATGGATAATAGTAGACTTGTCAGAATTAGCAGAGGTGTTGAGATCTGAACTTCTGCACTTAAGCTCGCTTGATGAGCTAGGAAAACGCTTACGATACCGACTTCTCCAGGTTCCTATGAAGTGCAGCCTTGAACTCTGCATGAACCAAAGCTCTGTCAGCATATCACCAAAGAAGGCACCGTGGAAGTACCCTAAACTATCAGCACATTGGGGGATGGAAAATTCACAGGATGTCAAGAAAGCGTGATCACATGACAAAAATGACTCGTTATGAAAATTATGAATTCAATGTCCTTAAGTAGTAGCACTTATGGGTTCTACATGCATATCAATCTATAATAAATTTACTTTACTAATAATCAAGAATTAAAAGAGCAAGGCCATAAACACATAGGATGGATACTGTAGAGAGGAATAGATTGAGAATAATAAAGTTATATTGTGCATAGTCAGTATTCTAATCAAGTACCTTAAAGTAATTCTCCACAAAATTGGGATCCCCAAGAGTTGAATGATGTCGATTTGAAGGCCCACCAGGTTCTGAACTCAATGATCCATCTGAACTTTGATTGCGTAAGCAATAGCCACTAGCTGAAGAAAATAGAACTGGACCAGATTGATGCTTGCTGTTTACACTGTTTCCATCTTCTGCATCACTACTGCCAAACTCTGCCATCTTTACTTCTGCAGATTTTCCACTGCTACTATTTAGCTCCTCGAACTGATGATTAGGATCATCAAGTAGTTCACCGGCTTGCTCAGCAAATCTCATGGGTTCATCCACTTTGGAAATACACGCATCCTTTGTGGTGCCACCCTTCAAAAATGGATCCAGGTTTACTTGACAAACTTCATCGGTCAGAACATTCTCCAGGACTGGGTTACTTTTCAGGGTAAAGAAGGCTGATAATTTTGGTTGGTTATTAGCAAGCTGGTTGAGCTGGTAAGGAATCCCTGGCAACAGCACAATAAATTCCATAGAGTCAAGATGTATGACTTTAACATACTTTTAACTCTTCAAACATCAGAGAAAGTGAGGGCAGAATCCCTTCAGGCCCACTCAAGGCAATGGCTCATCAAATTTGAAACTTTATAAGTTATACCCTTTTGCCAAAAGAAATATGCATTTCAATCATTATCAAGGCCTCTCACAGATTACTCTTAGATTTTGATCGAGAGATGTCTGTTATTGACATGCTGAGTATTAACAAGTTAATGTCAGTACAAGTAGGTGGACAATATTTCTGCAAAATAAAGGTACCCCAATGCCAAGTAACAGTCGAACTCCTCTTTTGAAAGAAGGACAACACATTCACCTACTTCAATTCTTTTAATAAATTAAAAATAAAATAAAATAACCCCCCCCCCCCCCGGGCATATTTTTCTAACAAAAGCAACGCTGCTTTTTTAAGCATTGACAGAGAAATCAAGGACAACGCAACCTCAACATGGTTACCACTTACACTTAAAACACCTCTAATCCTTCATCGATTACATTTCGCTTTAGAAAATTAGATTTGGTAAGGTTCTCTTATATCTTATTTCTATTCTCCATCGAAAAACTATGCCATCTATAACAACAAGTCAAGATCAACAGAACACGCACTTACAACTCAAAAGTTTGTTAGCAGCAATAGAATCTAAAATCCATGCAGGTTTGACCACTGGGAGCCCACCACTAAATGACCTGCATTGGATTACCAGCAATGAACAGAAAAATTAATTCCAGTTCCATGTTTATTAGTTTTAGAAAATAAAAGCAATAACAGTGTGAACCTCAGGTTCTTGATTTTACTATCGGGAAGGTTGCTACAGATTATATGCGTAACTTGATGCCTAGAAAAGTAATTCGCAAATCGCCCACCATATTTCAACATGTAAGCTCGCAGTTCCTGTAGCAGATGTAAAATACCAAACACAAATTCAAACATTAAGGAATCGCAGATTAAAAAGAAATGTATAAAAAATTAACCTGATTCGAAGGAATTGTGAAACCATCAATAAAAATATGGACTCCTTGAAAAATCAGCTTCCCGGGACTCGAACCAGAATGGGAAGAAGTGGAAGCCTCTGCTTCAAATTGGTCTTGAAGCTTCCTATTCTTCTCCGCCATATAACTGCGCCCAATTTTTTCCAAACATTAAAATTATAACACAAATACACAATCAACAAACCACTGTTCACAAATTAAGTTCCAGTGAATCTGAATTAAGTTGTTTTTTAAAAAAATTACTAAGCTGCACGCTAAAATGAACGTAAAGCAACATGTTCATTTCTTGTGAAATTTCAAGTTCTGCGGAAAAAATAAATCATCAGAGAAAAATTGAAATAATATTTTTTTAGAAAAATACTAGAGAGAGAGGACCTGCCGAAATTGGAGAAAGGAGAGTTGCGAGAGGAGGAGCGAGAGGAGGACAGAGAGTTGGCACCCCAGGCCATGCCTAGGGTTTTTTGCTTGCTATTTTTATTATTTGAAGACTTCGAATTACCCAAGCCTCTCTTCGATTTTCGACTTGAATTGGCAGAGGAGGATCGAGAAGAATCATAACTCATTTTCTTTCCGTTTTTCCTTCTCTTTAGGTGTGATGGATATGATTTATAGAGAGAATCCAGATGGAGTGCTGAAGAAGCTCTTTGACTCTATTGCTCGGGTGTTCTAAATTTTAAATGAAACGGTAAAAGTGAAGTCCCGAGTTCATATGCAGGAGAGACGGGCTTATTGGCCCATGGTTCGGCGGACTAGGATCATGGTTCGGCCTGGAAAGTGTAGTCTCCGGATGTTAAGTCGTGATTAGAGTTGTTACATTGTTTTTAAAATTGTTTTTTATTTAAAAATATATTAACTATATATTTTTTATTTTTAATATTATTATATTAAAATTAATAAAAAATACTATTTTAATTTAAAATAAAATAAATCAAAATAAATTTTGAAACATTATCAAATAAAACTTAAAACACTATTGCTGCTCTACAAATCGATACCCAATAGTTTTTACTGGGCATTTACTTGCATCTCGTCATGGTTGAAACTATTTTTTTTTAACATAAAAAATTAATTGTATAGTATTTTTATTATAATATAAATTTAGATAAAATAATAAATTCATATAAAATTCATATAGAGTGAGTTTTCTATAAAATATATAAATTTTAAATTAATATAAATTTATCTGTTTAATAGGTTAATGAAATCATACCATAAAATTATCATCGTTGTTAAATAAGTAAAAAGATTCAGATATTTGAATTATCGAATTCACTGTATTGGAATTAGTTCATTTTATAATGCAATTTAAATTAAACACAAAAAAAAATATAAATTATAAAAACACTTGCAATAATAAAATAATAAAAATAAATATTTAATTTTCTATCTTCAAAAAAAAATATCATTGAAAATTTATCCCTACATTATTATGACTATAGCAGTTAAATTGGTGTGAAATGAAATGAAACTATCCCTTATATACATAATGAATGTTTTATTATTAGTGATTTGTTATTTTTATAAAAAAAAAATATTTATTTTATCTGCGTATGGCTTGATATATTTTTAGTTTAAAGTGATTTTCATTTAAAAAGTAATTAAATTATTTTATTTTTATTTTTTTAGATTTATTATTGATATTATTATATTAAAAGTATGTCAGAGTATTGAAATTAAATTAATTTGAGATTAGAAGAATCCCACTTCAATATCTTTTTTTATATTTTAATATGTTAATATTATTAAATACCAGAATATATAACTAGCTTAACATATTCTTAAAAAAATATTTAAAAATATTCATTATTATTATTCATAACATCTTATCCATAATAAAATCAATATACAATAATAACAATAACAATAACAATAACAATAACAATAATAATAATAATAATAATAATAATAATAATAATAATTGAAAACATTTTAGGCAAATGAGAATGGAAATAATAAATTAACGTAGATTATGATCGATAATCTAGTGATGTCTCATGATAATAATAACACTAATTTGGAAGCCAGGTGATTGAATGGTTATTTGAAAACAGTGTAGAGATTATTTTTAAAATATTTTTTTACTTAAAAATGTATTGTAATAATATTCTTTAATTTTTAAAAATCTATTTTTATGTAACATATCAAAAAAATAAAATTAATTTGAAAAATACTTATTTTTATTTAGTTAATATCCAACCACTCAACATTTCTCCATAACCCGTGCAAAGAGTAAACAAATCCCCTACCCTTCTCTCTCTCTCTCTCTCTCTCTCTCTCTCTCTCTCTCTCTCTCTCTCTCTCTCTCTCGTCGTTCCTTTCCCTGTATGTTTTTTGTCTGTCTATAATATACATAGAGGTATCAACCCAACACACCCTTTCTATATTTTTTTTTCACAAAATAAAACATAATAGAGTCATTCGCTGCTTATGATTCTAACAATTATTTCAAAGTTTGTAATTTTTGTTTGGGTTTAATCCAGTGTCGGCTTTTATATACTACTATTATAACCAACAAAGAAACAAACATGAAACTCTCTTTTACTTTTACCCATTTTTTATTATTTTATATTGGGCTCTCTTAATCAACTTCTTTTGTTGCACGATCTTAATCGGTTGCTAGACTTGATTTTGATTTCTAGGTATTTCAAATATTTCTTTTATATCTTGATTTGCATTTGATTTTTGGCTGATTGTGTTATATTTTTTGTTTGATTTCACCTCTCGCTGTTTGTGATTTGGGTGATTAGTTTTCAGAGTAGATATTGTATTTTGTGTTATTAAGTGATTGGTGACGATGGATTATCAAGTCAGTGACTGTCTCAGACATGGGTTTTAAGTTTTTCCTTGCATATGAAATGATATTAAAATGATTTGGTATTTTTTTTGGAAAAATAATTGACTAACGAACTCAACTCTCGCCGACTTTCACCGTGGCCGATAAACTAGTTCTGGTTTCAACAAAAGAAATCAAGAATCTAGACATCACACATAAATAAAAGAAGAAAATGAAAAACCAAGAAACCCCCCAGCCATCAACACACATCTCAGGTTGGTTTATGCATTGTTAAAGTCCCAATTACCTCATATGCTACAGTGCAATAAACAATAAAACATCCACACCTTTTATATTTCAGTTAATACGAGCGGTATACCCTCGCAATGCGGCGGGTTTTTTTTATCTATGTAGAAAATTGATTATTTTTATATGTATTGTGATAAATTGAATTTCAATTTACATCATGAATTTTTGATTTTTGGGTAGCCATTCACAATCACATGGACGTTAAAACAGCGGATAATATATTCAATATGCAATTATAATGAGTCTGGGTAAACAATATATGAATGATTTACTTTCGTTTTCTTGCTAGTGAATTACTGACTTGTATACTTAATCTTTAATTTTAACCATTTGATATTTATTTTTCTCTTATGTGATGTTAATGCCCGATGAGTTCTATAAGATCTAGACCAAAAAAATCAAGAAAATGAATTAAGTCAACAAGATAATTTAATGTTGTGGAAAAAAACATAAAAACATGTTATTAATTCACAACAAATTTAAGAGGACAGTGCAAGATTTAAAAACTTATTCATCTCCCCTTCCTTTATGAAAATCCAATCCAACACCAACTAGAAGAAAACCATGGAGTTGGTGGTGCCCTTGCCCCGAAACCATATTTTATTGTGTTTTAAACCAGTATTATCACAGCCATATAGATCAGCTGCAACTGGTATGATCGATGAGCTGATGAACTCGTCACATGGTTAATCTAGTTACAAAGGATGTTTCACATTGTATTTCAAAAATATTTTTGAAAAAATTGATTTGTTTTAATTTTTATTTTAAATTAAAATTTTTTATGTTTTAGATTATTTTTATTTGTTGATTTTAAAAATAATTTTTAAAAAATAAATAAATAAAAAATATTTTAATACATTTTTAAAACAATAAATAATTTCAAAAACAACTTCAAGTGGCAAACTTGAAGTAAATGTTGTTACAATTTAAATCAAAGGACAAAGATGAAAAAATTGAAACTTGTGTACCGAATTTATTGAGCTATTTACTACCAATTCAGAAATTAAAAGTAGGAGGACCGAACTGAAAGTATATATTATACTGATTTTGAACTGAAGGTCGCAATTGAAACAAATAAAAACTTATATAATTGCAATAAGGGCCATAACAACAAATTCGGTAAATTTATCATTTTTTTTATGAGTTGCTTTTGTTCCTCGGTAATAGTAGATCTGACGCATTATTAAAAAAAATATTGTAACTTGTTTTTAAAAATGAACATGATTTTTTTGCATGTAATAATTATTTTTTTTCATCTAAAAAGAACAGTATAATCGAAACGGGAAGTGACTCGTATATTTTTTAATTGTAAATAACCTAGGTAAATTCTTCATATTTGTTTTATGATTTGTCTTTTTTCCCTAGTAATATTAGATCTGACACATTGTAAATAAAAATATTGTAATGTGTTTTTAGGAAAAAAAAATTTTTGTGTGTTATTATGATTTGTTTATCGTCTAAAAAGAACAGTGTAATTGAAACGGGAAGTGAGTCGCATATTTTTGAAATCTAGGTAAATGTGTCAATTGTTTTTTTTAGTTGTATTTTTTGCCCAGTAATATTAGATCTGCAATGTTAAAAACCAAAATATTGTATTTTTTTAAGAAATAAATTTTTTAAAAAGAGGAAAAAATTAAAATTCAAAGACAATTTTTTTATGTTATTCGATCTATCAATTATATTATTATATAAAATGTATTTAAGAGTACTGATATTAATTTTTTTTATTGAAACAATCCTAGGTCATGTTTTCTTCTCCCTATATATATTCCTACGTGATAATATTCAATAAATATTAGAACATATAATTAATGAAAGAGTAAAAATATCTCAGAAACTTTAACAAAAGATAAAACAAAAAAATAAAAAAAAAACTTATTATGGCTATTACTGTCAAAACAATAAAAATTATTAAATTATCCGGAGAAAAAAAAATATTAACAGAAGAATAAGCAAGAAAAACAATTAAATTATTATTATTATTATTATTCTTGTTGTTGTTGTTGTGTTAAGCACAAAATTAAAATTCAAAGATAATTTTTTTTTATGTTATCTGATTTATTTATTATATTATTATATAAAATGTATTTCAGAATACTAATATTAATTTTTTTAATTCAAAAAATCCTAGGTCATGTGTTCTTCTCAGTATATATATTCCCAAGTGATAATATTCAATAAATATTAGAACATATAATTCATGAAAGATTAAAAATATTCAAGAAACTTTAAAAAAAGAAAAAAATAATATCATTCCTATCACTGTTAAAACAATAAAAATTATTAAATTATTCAGAGGAAAAAAAATATTAACAGAAGAGTAAGTAAGAAAAATAATTAAATTATTATTATTATTATTATTATTATTATTATTATTATTATTATTATTATTATTATTATTGTGTTAAGTATAAAATTAAAATTTGAAGACAATTTTTTATTATGTTATCCGATTTTTTCATTATATTACCATATAAAATGTATTTAAGAATATTGATATTAATTTTTTGTATTTAAAAAATCTTAGGTCATGTTTTCTTCTCTCTATATATATGCATAGACGATAATATTCAATAAATATTAGGACATATACTTAATTAAAGATTAAAAATACTACAGAAACTTTAACAATTTTATTATTGTCAAAACAATAAAAATTATTAAATTATCTGAAGGAAAAAAAAATTAACAGAAGAGTAAGTAAGAAAAAATAATTAAATTATTATTGTTGTTGTTGTTGTTGTTGTTGTTGTTGTTGTGTTAAGTACAAAATTAAAATTCAAAGAAATTTTTTTTTATGTTATCCGATTTATTCATTATATTACTATATAAAATGTATTTAAAAATACTGATATTAATTTTTTTATTCAAAAAATCCTAGGTCATGTTTTGTTCTCCCTATATATATTCGTATGTGATAATATTCAATAAATATTAGAACATATAATTAATGAAAGAGAAAAAATATTCAAGAAACTTTTCAAAACGAAAAAAAAAACAAATATCATTGCTATAATTGTCAAAACAATAAAAAATATTAAATTATCCGGAGAAAAAAAATTAACATAAAAGTAAGCAAGAAAAACAAATATTATTATTATTATTATTATTATTATTGTGTTAATTACACTTATATATACATGGGACAAAAGTAAAGATTATTCTAGAAATAAAAAAAAAATAAAAGTATAAGGGCTCAAATTAAAATTAAATATAAAGGGATTAAATTCAAAAATTAAAAGTCTAAGGGTTGAAATGAAAATCACATTTATTATCAATTTAAATTAAAGGATAAAATTGAAAAAGTCGAAACTTCTGTACCGAATTTATTTAGCTATTTACATTAAATCCGGAAATTAAAAGTAGGAGGACCGAAGTGAAACTCGCATATTCAATCAATTCAAATCGGAGGACCCAATCGAACTAAATCAGAACTTATATAATAGAAATAAGGACCAAAATCAAAATTAAAAGTCGAATGACCGAAGTGAAAATTAAAGAACATTGGGGGACTCTCCTGCACTTTTACGTGCAGGAGCGAGAGAGAACGCTGGTAGCGCCTTTAACCGGCTACCGTCGCGTTCACAGGCTTTTTCCGGTTACACGCGCCACCGCGGGAGGAAGACCACGATGAGGCGCATCGAGAGCTACTCCGGTAGCAAATTTCCGGGCACCGTATGAGGCTTCACGCGCCAGACTGGCGCGTGTTACGCACATCCTGACAGCGACGGAATTAAAAATTCAAAAAGAGGGTCAATTGCCGTTATGGCCCTGTCATCCAGTCAGTGTTTTTGTCTTATTAGGGGCTATAACCGTATTTAGCCATTTTAAAAAATATTAAAAAAATAAAACTTGCGGCGGTCCAGACCGAACCGAACCGGTCCGTACGTGGTCAATTACACCCGTGCCCCTCATCCGAAACCGTGTTTTTGTCTTATTATACGGGGTCCGAGCGTCATTACACTGTTCACATCAGGAAAAGAAAAAAAAATAGGGTGGACGTGCGCGCGCGACGCACGGAGGACAAAGTTCGTGTCCACAGTGATGTGGAGTGTGTGTGCACAGTGTTTGAATAGTGTTTTTCGTTTTGTTTTAGTGTATTTGTTAATATATATATATATATATATATATATATTCACAATGGTGATATGTAGAAGTGATAAATTGAATTTCAATTCACACCATGAATTTCTGATTTTTGGGTAGCCATTCACAATCACATGGACGTTAAAACAGCGGATAATATATTCAATATGCAATTATAATGAGTCTGGGTAAACAATAGATAAAAGTTTTCTTGCTAGTGAATTACTAGCTTGTATACTTAATCTTTAATTTTAACCATTTGATATTTATTTTTCTCTTATGTGATGTTAATGCCCGATGAGTTCTATAAGATCTAGACCAAAAAAATCAAGAAAATGAATTAAGTCAACAAGATAATTTAATGTTGTGGAAAAAAACATAAAAACATAAAAATATGTTATTAATTCACAGCAAATTTAAGAGGACAGTGCAAGATTTAAAAACTTATTCATCTCCCCTTCCTTTATGAAAATCCAATCCAACACCAACTAGAAGAAAACCATGGAGTTTCATTTATATCGGTGGTGTTCTTGCCCCGAAGCCATATTTTATTGTGTTTTAAACCAGTATTATCACAGCCATATAGATCAGCTGCAACTGATATGATCGATGAGCTGATGAACTCGTCACATGGTTAATCTAGTTACAAAGGATGTTTAACATTGTATTTCAAAAATATTTTTGAAAAAAATAATTTGTTTTAATTTTTATTTTAAATTAAAATTTTTTATGTTTTAGATTATTTTCATTTGTTGTTATTAAAAATAATTTTTAAAAAATAAATAAATAAAAATTATTTTAATACATTTTTAAACAATAAATAATTTTAAAAACAAATTTAACCACACAACAAACTTGAAGTAAATGTTGTTACAATTGTTAATTGATGACCTGTTTTTGAGTTTGGTATTTGAAAGGATTTGTTTGTAGAGAGGGTGGTAATATAATCTCAGTTCTCAGGTGCAAGATAACCTGGCCATGCTTCTTCGATCACTGATGTTTTCAATTTTTTTAAGGATTTCGTTTCTCATAATATTTCCCATATGGTTAGATCAATCGCTTGCCGTTTGCCAATAATCATATCATTTCATACACTTTTTTTTTTCTTTCTGAATTCCAAGAATCTTCACCTATTTTTAGTTTTTTTTATAATTCCAAATTAAATAAATAAAATTCTGATTATTCAATATTTTTATAAGGCCCATTTGTCTTCAAATGTCCCCATCCATCACCCAACTTGCTCTTACACACACACACACACACCACGTACTAAAAAAAAATGTTGTGAAACTAGCTCGATCTAAAAATACATATAGAAAAATTGCATCGCGTACAAACAATCTACATCACAATCTTATGGCATTATCTAGGTTTACACCAGTAGAATCAACATAAACACCTTAAAAAATTTAGGTTGGACTGCTGAAAGTATAGAATAACATTCCCTCGAAAATAATATAAAAAAAAAGAGTTGAAAAACATTCACAAAAATATCTCAACACTCATTTCTTCATTTGAATATTCAATTGCATTATTAGTATCAACACAATCTTTGCACTGTACAGACAAGAATTGTGTTATTTTCCCTCAAAATAGTTTTTCAAACCAAGCTAATTTGTTTGAGACTTGAGAGGGTTTGAACCTCGTACCCCTGGTAAAGATCCCAAGTTATTTTTTGGGGTGTTCGGCCTTAGATTTTAAATCATGTTTGAAGGGCATTAACTTTCATTTTATTTGACCTGAAAATAAGTTTATTTTTTTTAATAGACTTAATGTACTAATGTTAAAATTTAAAAAATAAAACTAAGATAACAGTTATTTTTAAACATTTTTAAATCAAAATTTATTTCAAAAAATAACCGAGACAGCATTCCCTATTCAAGCGTTTCATTGACTAATTTTGGTGCACCACAGCACCTTAAAAAGCAAATAAGGCTCCAGGTAAAAGATACAATTAGACTAGCAACCGACCCTTATCGAAATTGGCATTGATATCAGTCAAGCCGCGAATATTTACAGGTGTGATCCATGCTAGCTCTGCCAAAGAGGCCACGTGTACACACCCACCCCAAAATAGGCAGAGAATTGACTATTTGAATAGACTTACTGTTGACTTGACGTCAATGATGAATAGTTGTTTCCCATAGGAACAGGTGACCAGAAATCAGCTCCATTGCTGCTCGCCAGGTGAACAGTGCAGTCTACCGGCACAAGACACAGCCCCCTGCTGCACAGATTCTTTATTGGCTCCTTTCCTCCAATTTCCCCGCCTTCCTAGCATCGTTTTACCATAGGAAAAAAAAACAGAAGGCCATGTCAATATCAATACTGATAACAATTTAACTCGTGTTAATGTGATGGGGTGAATTTTTTTATATTTTTTTTTACTAGAAATTAATTAAAGTTTTATTTTTGTCATATTAAACTAAAAAAATATTATAAATTAATTAATTTTATATAAAAAAAACTATTTACCACAGGCAAGTTTATTTCCCGTGGTCAAAATTTTCACTTGCTCCGTGTGGTCTAGTCAAGAGCAAGTGGGGCCTTCTTAAGGTGGATCTAGATGCGATGACGTGGATTCATACGGTCGGTTTTGAAGAGAGGTTAAAAAGGACAAAACAATAGTTGTACTTTGTACTCACAGGTAGATTTTGCAGGTAAGGAGAGCACAGGACCTTTACTTGATCTTGCAGAAACCTGATATATCCCGTCGCTTCATGTAACACTGAAGCTGTATCTGTCTGTAGATTTAAATTCCCAATGACATCTTTACTTAGCATGCGGCCAAAGTTATTTTTCATCATAAAAAAGATTATTTGAACCACACAGAAAACAATCCTGACCAAATTGATTAAACATAGAAAATTACTTAATTGTGCATTTCAGACCTTGCCAAAGGGGGATACAAGCTGTTGCAGTGAAGTGATTCTGTCTCCTGCCTTCTCTCTCTTTTCCTGGCAGTAGAAGGGAAATAAGCTGATCAGTGCACTCTGGTCAAAATTACAGAATTATATGAAACGTGCATGCTGGTATATCCTAGAAATTAAGAAAAACTATAAACCTTAACCATGGCATTTCCGGTTGTTCTGGGATTCTCAGTTTTGGTCTTTTTGCTGGTTCTCTGGCTACGCAAATTTGTTTTGGCTATGGTTTTGGTACTCTTCACTGTTACTTCTTGGCTTGACCCATATCTTTTTCTCTGCAAAACTAGCAAGTATAAAGAGAAGACCAGAGAAACTCAAAAGCAAAATATGTAAATTTCAACCAGATACTAACATTTGATCGGGAGATGGTACTGATTGCATTAATAGTGCTGTTGCAGTTGTCACCAGAAGAAGCTGAAGACGAGTCGCTGCATGTGACCCCAGGGATTTGAGGGGTAGTCGTCGTTGCTTCACTAAACATCACAGTTTCATGACTTTCATTATGATAAGTATGCCCCCCGAAACAAAGCATTCTGGGAGACTTTCCGGTGGAAGAAAAACGTAAAGCATGGGCCATATCAGCACCAGCACCCACTTCATTGTCATCACTAGAGAAGAGCAGTTCAGATATACTAGGAGGATTGCCCCCTGCTACAAGATGGTTCCCCTCGAGAAAACTCTCACTCTCAGACATCAAAAACAAAGCTTGGAATCGCAAAGAATACAGTGTAGCAAATGGCGTTCTTTGTTTGTGAGAGTGTGGTAGTGTGGTTAGGTCGGGGGGCCAGAGGTAGAAGCCGTTACATTAGAGAGAGTGTGAATTGACCACTGTGTCGTGTATGGGATATTTCCAATATTGGCTTTGGGTTTTGGCGTGTTTCAGTCAATCTCACCTCGCCCGAGAAAACCGTTGACTGTCTGGAAATATGAAAGAGTGGTGTAAGTTATTTTTTAAAATATTTTTTTATTAAAAAAAATTAAAAAAAAATATTTTTGTATTAATATATGAAAATAATCTAGAAAAATTAAAATCAATTTAATTTAAAAAAAAAAACTCATTTTTTTTGTAAAAAATAACTTTAAAAAACAGACAAACAATCCCTAAACGCAGTGCCAAATCAAAGCAATTGGTCTGGTTAAAACCCTGCTAGCTTTCTTTCTTTCTTTCGTTGCTTGGCTCAGACACCAGTCTAGTCACCACCATGCACCGACTGGTGCTGGTTATAATGAAACTGACTAGACTCGACGTGTTTTCTTTTCTTTTTTAATTAACGTCCGGACCAGCATATATCTCTTTAGTTATTAGTCTGTTAGCAATTATAAAATTTAAAATTAAAATTACAAGAAAAATAAAGAATTTTTAAATTAATTTTTTTATTTAAAAAATTATTAAATTATTCTCTTTTATTCTTTCTGTTTCAATTTGGTAATATCAATAATAATAATAAATAAATATTATTTCAATATATTTCAATTAGAATTTATTTTTAGAAACTATTTCATTACCGAGACACGCTTGTTCATACGATGCTTTTAAGGATGTAGTGGTATTAATTAATTAATTAGTTTAGCGCAAGTTAAGGAGCATTAAAATTATAGATTGGGTAGCAATCCTCAAAAACTCGTGAATTATTTATCTCTTATAATCTTGGCTTGATTGAACATTGCTAGCTGGATAGTATTATTTTCATCAATCTTGATGGACCAACATTACATATTCCACTCCGTTGATACGAGACTAGACACCTAACCTTCCCCTCTAAGCATTCGTCTTATAATTAGTTATTTAGTAGTCTACAGTAGTGCATTATGTTACGAGTTGGATTAAATATAAAAAAAGAAATATTTAAATTGAAATAATTATTTGGTGTTATTATTAAATTTAATTGATATAATAAATATCAAATCTTTCCTTCTAACTCCATCACATAAATTTAAAATTAGCTTTAATATAATCAGCCAACTTGGTCGGTCAAAACACAACCTGCTCAATCATAAAAGAAAAATAATAATAATAATAATAATGGAGTTGAAAAGAAAAAACAATGAAACTGACAGGAAAAAAAATCTTATGCGCCTAAGTTAGATTTTTTATCTAGCTAAGGTTTAAAACAAACTGTATAGAAACTATCATAACATAACTTAGTTGATCTGACCAGTTTAAACTCAACTCAACTTATCAGTTACAGAAATTTGAGAATAGAATTAAATAAAATCAAAGAAAAAAACTCTTGCTAGTATCTCGTGTATAACTCATGTTTAAAATTAAATTAAACTTAATTTACTCGAATTAAAAATAAAATGCAAAATATATATACAATCAAATCTTTTTTTTTCTTATCTGTTTTTTTTTCTGTCCTGACAAGAATATATATTTCATCCTCAAACAACACCCACGAGTATTTTTTTTTTTAATATGGATCTTGCATTTTACAATAATTCACAAGGTACTTGTCAATATTATTATGCAAAACATAATATTAAAAAAAAAACAATTAAAAAGAAATATTATTTTAATCATTATATTCCTGTTAATTTGAACAAGGTAAATAAAAGAAATAGAGAGAAATATATAAAGAGGCGAGTCGCTGAGCAAGGAGGATGATAAAAATATATGATATTCCAAAACAACGTATACTGAACTCTATTATTTAATACAAACTCATTAACATTTAAATCAGTATTTCTCAACATCTTCTCTATTTTCTCTTGTTTTTCATGACTCTCTCTCCTTGTCTTCAACGTACAAGGACCATGTGCAAAATAAAAAAGTTCATGATATAAACATAAAATTTTTTAAATACAGGGACTAAATTCATAAAAATTTAAACTTCAGAGATAAAAATGTAGTTTTTCGTTTACTCAACAAAAAAAATGAACAGCTATAAGATAAGGTATGTTTTCAAGTCGCACGCACGTCGTTCATGCATTGGTGTCGTATCTTCTTCCATGTCTCCTGTCTCCTGTCTCCTGTCTCCTTGTCCCCTGCTCCTTTTTCTTTAATAATCAGATCGCGTTTTTACACTGCAGTTTGTGCTTGGTATGGATGTAAACACCTTGAGTTTTATTTTTGTAAGATTTAAGAGGTTTTGGTGGAAGAAAATAGGAGAGAAGGGGGGCATTTAAAAGTAGAGAGAGACGAAAGATGGCGTTAAATTCATTTTTAAAATTCATGTATAGAGTATAAAAACTAACCTCTCAATTCTATTTATTTGTTTTCACCCTATTTTTTTCTCGCTCTAAAATAATTTTATATTTGTCTTCTCCAATCACTATTGATATTTATTTTTAATTCCATTCATCATAGATTAAGAAACTCCGATCTGTAGAATTCTGCATCTCGCATAGTACAAGTTTTCTCTTCTAAATAAAGAAGGAATTCTACGTTTCAAAAATATTTTTAATTTTTAATTTTTTAATTTAAATTAATTTTTTTAATATTTTAGATTATTTTTATATACTAATATTAAAAATAAATTTTAAAAAATAAATTATTATTTTAATTTATTTTTGAATAAAAAATAATTTCAAAATCAATTCCTATCCTTGATAAAATACATGCACAGAGTCCGGTCGGATTGAAGATCTCTTAAATCTTGAATTTCAAATTAGTTAGTTATTTATTTATCCTATCTGTTTGTAGCTTTTTTAAATGAATAGTGGAAAGCTATATATATATATTAACAAGGAACAATTATAGTGTAAAATTATTTTTATTCCAACATGATGAGGAACAAATCTTATAAATTAAAACGTTGAATGAGAATGAAATTGAAAAAAAATTTTTTTTTCATAAATTATCTCAAATAAAATAAATAATAATCAAAATAATAGAGATCAAATCTAATTTTTTTTTTAAAAAAATGAAAGGTGAATAAATTAAAATAATAATAATTAACATTTAATAAATTATTTCAAATAAAATTTATAAAAATAAATTTAATTATAAAATAATAAATTTTAAAACTCAACGTATCTCTCAGTTTTCTAACTTAATAGTTTTTAATTATCCATGTATTTAATTCAATACATGAAGTTTCCAATTTATAATTAGTTTATTTTGTATTAAAAACTATGTAGAAAATGCATGCACATTTTTTAGTTAAAAACCAAATCGATTATGGGTGTTTGACATTGCATTTTAAAAACAATTTTGAAGAGAAAATTATTTTTTTATTTTAAATTAAAAATTTTAGTTATTTTCATATCAATTTCAAAAAATGATATCATTTTTTAAAATAATTTTATATATTTTTAAATAAAAAATATTTTAAACAACATTAATAACTTAACAACACTCCTAACAGTGACAAACAAGTAACGTATTCTAAAAAACGACGGAGCAGTCAATCTCACAGCAGGCAGCAGGTGAAAAATCCCAACGCAGCCCACAAGTCAAGTTCCGGCCGCTGCTGGTACAGGTTCCACTTTCCAGTGCGGTGGTAGCTGGCAGCTCCGAGACAGCAGACACGTGGAGGTCACGTGGCACTTATGTTTACCAAAAGAAACACGTGGAAACAGACCTGGCTATACTAAGTGTATAATAATATATAATAATCTCTTCAGCTTGAGGTCGGGTCTATAATATCCATGTATTCTTGAAGAAAACCAATATCATCCCGGCTCATTGATAGACATGAGTAGCTTGTGGACGAGTTGCATCCCCGATACTCCTTTGATAAGCAATCTCATTTTCCGTCAATGTTGCATAAAATGCTCAACCTCTTAAACCTCTCGAAAACCACCATAATATAAATTGAATGTGGTGTTGGCCACAATATATCTCACGGAAGTACACATCAATTGTTTAGCATGGAAGTACAGGCCATAGAAGGGTGGGGACATGGAATGATCAGTCACTTCATGACTATCTTGAAATTATTACTGAGAGACCTTTTGGTATCAGTGTTTGTTTTAGAAATATATTAAAGTAACATACTTCTTCTGCAACACGGCATATATGGAAGAGAGAAAACCACAGAACTAGCGTACCACAGTTGATCAAAATGAGATGCATTGTTCAATCGACTACTATTATTAATCTAATCGTACACAGCCTGTCGGCAAACATAAACATCTAAAAATTAGAGAAACATACAAAAAAATCCAACCATATTAAAAGCCGGGCAGAAACAAGTCATAAACCCTTCGAAAACAAAAGAACTCGTGCCAACCCATTGGGGTATAACGACAAACACCTGGCAGGCACACGCATATTTTCCTTTTCTAGCCGCAACAAATCTCCTTCAGTTTATCAGCAGCAGATTCATCAACCGAATACTGCACTCACAATGCACATCCGTAAGGAAAAACTCTCTAAAACAATTCACAAGACACGTAAATAGACGAGCATCAAAGGCATATAAAAAAGGGACCTTGTTGAGAACCCATAGGGAGTGGTTATAAGCTCTAAGGAAGAGCTCGTCGAGGAATTGGGTGTCATTGGCATCAGCATCTCTGTAGTTGACGAAGTTTTCGCGTGCGTATTTGGCGTAATATGGCCTTGAGTCCTTTGGTAACCGCCTCACTAGTCGCAGAACCTGTCCATACACTCCCAATGCTTTCTGCATTTCTCTTCGAACAGTTGACAGGAGATGCTGTTTCGCCGCTAGAAGTCGCTAGAAGTCGAGGCCTATGTGTGCCATCAACGGGCTTTACTCAGATAGTGTTGGGCTTCTAATGGGCATATGGACTTTAGGTCCAAAAAACAAAATACTTTCTCTTCAGCCTCGGAGCATCGTTTGTGAAATGGAAGGTAGCTCTCGCCTTTAGATGACCTTATCATCCAGTTTGTTTGCAATATTTTCGCTGATAGTATTTTTAGGTTTAACTAATTGGTTTGTAAGCTAATTTCATTTAATTATATGATTAAAAAATAACAATAATAAGTAGATCGAGTAGAAAAAACATGAATATCTTTTAAAAAAAACTGGTCAAAAGAGAAAATAAAAATAAAAAAACTCAATTCATAGTCGATCTATTATTAATCAACAAAATTAAAAATTAAAAATAACTTGAATTAACATGAGTTAATATATTAAACTCTCGGATAACCACATAAAAATCAAATAAAAAGATCACAATTCTTAATTTTTATCAAACCTGACATGAAGTGATGAAATAAAAAAAAAAACAATTCAAAACATTGACCTAAAAAACTACCAATATAGTTTTGTAATACTTAAAAAAGGAAATATTGACCGTATCAGTATATCACCAAGCTCTTTCTAAATATATAACTTAGGAGGCCAGAATTAGGGCAACATAAATTTCCATCACAGTGCAACACACAAATGCAAGAAGTGCTTATGATTTCTGACCACGGAGTACGTGAGCATTTGTTTATAGTTAGCTAGCCACCTTGGCCGCCTCTTTTTTTTCGCGTTCATGAATCAGTAACCTGGGCTTGCTCTGCTGGCCTCACCTTCAACCGCGTAATTAAAATTCTGGCGGCTAATTTTCGGAATTCTCGGTGGACCATAGAAGACACGCGTTTAATTTTAAATCCAAGCCATTTTTTCTTTAGTTTTTGTGACTCAGAACTCACCATGCACACTATCAACGTCCCTTGGTATACGTGTAAGGCAACTCTCCAAGAAAACGTTAAATTTCCACGTCGTCCAGCAGCCACCTCTGGCCATTCAAGCACTTGTCTTTCAACATCCCCAGACGAGATATATCGAAGATGAGTTCAAGAAAGAAAACAGTATGCATTTACTGCAACCGCAAACCAAACACATTACAGAACCGCGAGAACCACCAGCTCTCATTCGTGGTTTCTGTTAACTCCAAGTTGACACGCCCATTATCACTCATTTTCTCTTTAAAATCTTATGCAAACCTTCAATCCGTCTCCAGAGTTGCCTATCTTCCAAACAGTCACTAGACAAACAAAAGCAGCCAATCCCAAGACATCAACCAAGATGATGGACGTATGGTCATGGATATGCGAGATACCACACTCGGACGAGTGGACCGAGTCAGACTCAGCACTCATGTTTGAGCTGGCCAGTTCGAAATCGAGCAAGGACGAGTCGACTCGATCTATTCAACTCAAAGCTGAGAGAACTGCCGGGTCAAACTCGGAAACGTTGGTGACTTTCACTATATGTTTACGGGGGTTTCATGCTTTTGATGCTCCAAAGACTCTATGGGTCTCTGACACCTGCCCTCTCAACTCTGAAAAACCCTTCCTCCCTCTAGTACTCCAGCTTCTCCAAGAAATCATAGCCCGTTCACCCACGGCGCAGAACAGCACTTGCCCACGTTCCCAACTACAAAAGCTAAAACCCGACCCGGTAGCTTGGATTATGGACTCTCACTCAGCCGAGTCCTTTTCAAGTTTCTTCAGTTTAGTTTTTATCACGCGCTTGTTTTGGTTGTGTGCATTTGACGCACCCACGGAAGCTGGGTCTCTGTGCTTTGAATCCGTATTGGGTCCTCACCTGGAAACATTATCATGTAAACAAGCACCTGTGCTGAGAACGTTTTTAGTTACAGTGGGAGTGGATGCTGAGCTATGTTTTATGCGCGCTCTGGGTTACATGTTAGCAAAATGGCACATTTTAAGGGAAGTAGGAGTTGGATTACAAACATTAGCACCCTTGGCAAGTCAGCAAGCTGGGTTATCTTATGCAACGGAGGCTCATGGGTTATGGGTCTTAAAGGGCTACGCTCCAATTTTAGCAATGAACCCCACATGCCCCAGAAACAATAAATTATGTATCCTTGAAGCCAAGGATACTGTGCTGAAATATGCCCTGGCACACCACCAACTGGAGGCAGTTTTCCAGTTGGAATACGCAGTTCGATTCTATGACGGGTATATTCAGGTTAATGCACGTGTCAATAATTTACGTTTCCACGTGGTGAGATTAGGGTTTAAGAAAAGTGAAGGTGTGGATTATGATGACGAGAGGCATTTTGTGTCACGGGCTCGAGTTTGGGTTGGGCCAGAAGTTGGAGCGACTTATGTGGGTGGATTGAGTTTGGGCCGGTCCACAAATAATGGGGAGAAGGAGGTGGAAATCCAAAGGATTTTGAAAGGTAGTTATGGTGAAACAAAGGTTCCGAAGGTGAAGACTAGATCAGGGATGGCAACAAAGACAAGGATGAAAAGCTGGAGGTGGGACCAAGATGTTGAAGGGAATGCTGCTGTTTTTGATGCTGTCTTATATGACAACATGACGGGTCAAGAAGTTGCCACAGTACGGAAACCAATCGGTGATGGTAATAGTGTGGGTGCTGGGGGCAGGAATGGCAAAAGCTCTGGTATTAGATGTAACGGACCAAACAGACCGTTTACAAAAACAGGAGGGGTGGTTTTTGCAGGAGATGAGTATGGGGAAGAAGTAGAGTGGAGATTGAGCAAGGAAATGGAAGGAAGTGTATTGAAGTGGAGGCTAGGAGGGCAGGTATGGGTGAGTTACTTGCCGAGTGAGGTGAAGAGCTCACATTTTGAGACGAGGTGCGTGGAATGGTGCGATGAGGTTGATTTGCCCCTGATTCCTGCTACATAGACAAGCTTTAATTACTCAAAATGCGAAGCTACGACTATCTTGTAAATTTGTAGAAAAGGGTCTGTGTAAAGCTAATGCTAAAATTCTATTTTTAGTATTGTTACCTTTTCTTCCATGGAATGTCTCGTGTCTAATTAACTCTACAGCAATACTGTAACCCGGGACAGAGGGCGTCCTGTACAAATTAATAATAATAAGACACCGCAGGTTAACGAGTATATTTCCAGTGTTAAAGAATTATTTTATTTAAAAATTTAAGTTAATGAGTAATATTTTATATTATGATTTATATTATTTTTTAATATATTTTTTAAAATAAAAATTTTTTAGACTTAAAATTTACACAAACTATACCAGCTTGTACTTGATTTATATAAAATAAAATAAAAATAATGAATTTAAACTATTTATTACATTCTAATACTATATTAAAGAAATATTTCATTTAAAAACATCCCTAGTAAGTAAATTCTAATAATATAATTTATATCCCTCTCTCCTAGGAATCGGGGGTGAAGAATCTTATAAGCAACCGGGTCTAGCTCCAGCCTCTCTGAAGCAAAGGGTCCGGCTTCTTCTCAAGAATAACGTCCAAAATTTCCCACATCTTTTACCCTCGCGGTTGATCTCGTAGAAAATTCACGCAACGCATTTGCGTGTTACATCTCTCTCGAGTGAATAGCGCGTGAGTCACTCTAAATTCTTCTTCCTTGATCGACTCAAATCCCGTTCTCAAAAAGAGGTCAGATGTTCTTACTAACTCATAATCCATCTGTTGATACACAGTTTTTTACTCTTTCACCATAGCAGTGTTTCTTGCATTCGTGCTTGTATCAAATCAAAATTTACGGTTTTTATACTGGGGTTTTACCTCTGTTCTGTTTTCTTTTCGGGACTTATTTTAAAAAGTCTTTGAAATTTCGATATGGGTTTGCACATTGTTTTGAAAAGGCCAGTGAAATGGCAACCTGTAGTGGTTTCCGAACCTGGGTCCATTAGATCCCTCGTGGTGGTGAGTATAGGCTACACCTATATAGGTTATCATGGGCCATGAAAGTCTCGTATCTCAGGACCAGGCCTCCCGAAGCAAAGGTCTTGGGGATCTTCTTTACGTTGCCAAATGCTAGCCGGGGGAAATGGCCCGACGCCCCTTGATATTTCCCAATTCTGTTCTCACGCTCAGTATCGCAGAAACTTCATGCAACCTCCTCGTTCACGTGTATGACATGACGCCTTCTCTCTGTTAATGGCGCATCTGGTTCTTCTGATCTTAAATTTATTTTAGTTTGGTACCCATATTATTTTTGTTCTAATATTACCCTTTTATTGTTGAGACTATTTTGTACTAAAGTTCAAGTTACAATATTCTTAACCCCAGCATCTTATAAAATTATATTAAAAGAAACTATTTTTTTTTTACCAAAAAGGGTATAAGGTTTTGATGCAAGTTATGAATTTAGGAAATTTTATAATTGCCTTATGTTTTTTAAGAAAGGAAATAAATAAAGAAGCGAGTGGTTTATATAATTTTTGATATATAGGAAGATGGGTTCATAATAATTATTGTAAAAGAAATAAAATACTTTAATTAATTCGGGGAAAAAAGAGCCATAGCCAAATTACCAAATGAGCCTTAACATGCTCTACGTGTCATTTAATGTAATAGGAAGCCGAAGATAAAATTAAGACTAAAAAATACAGTAGAAGGACCAAATTAAAAAAACTAAGAAATTGGGATTAAATACACCTTTAACCCTTACAATGCCTGATTCCACATCCATTCCTTTTCTCTCATGTTGATTGTTTCTCCCATGCATCCTCCGGTCAGTCACTCTAAATTTCTTCACGCGAACTTAGCCCTTCAGTTTTCTTACTGATCTTCGCACTCTCTCTTTCTCAATTTCCTTCCACCGTGACTATCCACTTCTCCCAGGTCAGACATTTCAGTGTTTTCGATGATTCAAATTTACGGTTTCGTTTCATTCAACAATTGTTTTTTCTTCCTGCTACGTTCTTATAAACTTTCTTGCATTTTCCGGTTTCTGTACCTGAGTTTTATTTCTGCTGTGTCTTCACTACTGTCTTCCAGTGAAATTACCGCACACGATTGAATAGCGTGAACTGTAATGAAAAGTTTACCGTGATAATTTGATGAGAATGTTGAGCTTTAAATCTTATTAAATGAGAAATGGAATTGATACAAATAAAACAACAGGGGCCACTTTAGTTTCCTCCTCCTGTTTGCATATGTGGTTTATTTTGATCTTCAATGAGTGTGTAATACCTGATCGTGTACATTGTCGAGTGGCTTCTTTGTTCTGTGTTATCATCTAGACTGATCTATAAATTGAATCAGGTTGACATGGTTATTGAGGCTGTCATGTGTTCGGTTTTTTAGACGCCTAATGTGGGGTTCCCTGCATTAAAAGCAGCAAAAAATAAATAAAAAAAATGAAAGAACAAACACTTCATATTTAGCTTGGATTTGGGTGTGTTATAGTGGAGCAATCGTGGCAATCTAATAGCGTGGGGGAGGTGTGATAATGAGTGATAAAGGACTGTGTGATGGGGTTTTAAGTGTTCAATTGCCAGGTTTGAATTCCCTGCTCCCTAGATTTATATGGGCTTTGGCTGAAAAGGTAAGAAATGTTTGCTACTTCACTTGATTTAGTCCATCCCATGCAGTTGGAGGTGGCATTACTGCTTTTTCCGGACTGGCCTTAAATCTAAGACAATGATTTCTGAGCGTGTTCATATTTTTCTCTGTGATCCGTGAACTCTGCGATTTCTTCTGGTTAAGGGCAAAAGCTGAAAGTCTTCAGAGATTCTTGAACAGAATATTATATTGACTGGTCATGGATTGATGTCCTTGCAAAGCTTTGACTACTCTATCATATTAGATTCTGGAATTTGCATTGAAAAATGTTTCATACCATGAAAATTTAAGTTTTACGTTGAAAGTAGTGTTGCCAATTATTACGTGCTTTAGCATCATTCTATGAAAACCACCCCCCCCCCCCCCCCCCCCCATCTTAGAACAGGAATTAGTCCTTTAGTCCTTCTGGTGGATAAACTCGGTTCTATGTTTGAGTATAATTGTAGGAGGCTCACAAATAGAACATGATCAGTGAAACTATTCTCTGTCCTTTTTTCATGTATTTGGTATACTAACAGCATACTTGCAAGAACAATTACTCTATTGATGTCATAACAAAATTAATTTTTGGTGCCAGCAGGTTTCATATTTACATCATGAGCAGCCTCGAGGATTCACCAATGAGTGACTCCGAGGGTTCTGAAATGAGTTATTCTGACACGAGTGATTTTGAGGATTTCGAGCTGAGTACTCCAGAAGATTTCGAGTCTAGTACCCCTGAAGATGCTTGCCTGGAATGCTTTTGTGGACGTCTTGCAAAACTTCGAATATCAAATACTATTAAGAATCCATCTCGGTTATTCTACAATTGTCCCAAGAGTCTCGAAAGTGTAACTGCATCTTTCTTTCTTTCTTTCTTTTGAATGTGAATTTATATTATACATTTTCATTCTGAAAATATTAATTTCTATTGTTCAATTTTTTTAGCCTGTCATTTTTTTATGTTCTTTTTATTGCCAGCAATGCGGATATTTCGAGTGGGCTGATGAGCTAGGTCAAGCCAAACATACCAAGGAGATAAACAAGATTCGCTTTCAGTGCACTCAACTGCAAGAAAGGTTGGAGGACATTCAGCAGCGACGTGAAAATGATAGGATTGTCTGGCAGAGGGAAAGATCCGAGCTAATGACAAGATTATTTACTGTTCAAGCTGAGCTTGATGAAATCAAGGAGAAAATTAAAATGGCGAACGAGTCAGAACTTATGCCTCCTCTTGATAAATTATCCAGTGCAGTTGCAGATGATGACGGAGATGATGCCAAAGTCATATATGCTACCTAGGCAGTAGCCTTACCTACAAACTAGTTGCAAAATCCTTTCCCTTCCTTCCTTGCTGATATATATTGCAAAAAACTCTCTTTAAAACTGATAGTGAAAGACCTTTTCATGTAAATAACTGATAATCTGGTGTATCTTGTTTCGAATGGGGAAAGAAATATGGAAGTCTGAGAACTTCACAGAGCTCTCTCTCTGATTTGAACATTTTTCTGCATTTTGAGGTAATATTTGTACAATTATATTACGCGACAAAAATTAAAGAATTATCTCACCTAAAAATTTAAGCTATTAGAAAGTCTTATGATATGATTTATATTATTTCTTAATACACTTTTCAAATGAAAGCTCTTTAAGCTTGACACTTGTATAAATTCACACTATCTTGTGTTTTATTTTTATTAAATAAAATAAAAGTGACGAGATTCGAATTCATGATTGTTGGATCAATAAAGCTCTAATACTATGTTAAGGAATTATTTTATTTAAAAATTTAAGTTATTAGAAGATACTATAATATAATTTCTATTATTTTTTATCAACAAAGTAAGGGAATTGTAAGCGCATGCTGCATTTGAATTTGCACTTATTGAAGAGTTTCATTGAGATGATCTTCTGCTTTCCAGTCCGGAAGACCATGCCATTACAGAGTTGTAGGAGACCTACCCTGATGTTGTTCTTCTATTCACAAGGTAAAGAAAATCACCAGTATCTTCGTTGCTCCCATTGCAATTCTTACCACAGTTCAGTCATGTTCACGAGCTTCTGTTACTTGCCTCTGCTTTTTTTTTACCAAAGTCAGCTTTTTACCCTTGGCCGGTACATCACATAAAAGGTGACGAGGCACGAAGCTGTATAATTTTTCTTGATATTTTTATTAAAATGAATAATAGTCTAATTATTTCAAAATAAACTAGATATCTTGAATATGGAATATGGTTTCAGTTGGATCAGCACTATATATATTTAAAATCCCTGTTTTTTTTTTTTTAAAAAAAACCTTAAATGACTGCTAGCGTTATTAATTTGTTGTGAATTTTTGAAAACGAGAAAACACGTGCTTACCAACTTAATTATTATAGCGTATCTTGTCCCTTTGGGCAAAGGCATGGCAATCGACATCCTAGATATTTTGCCTCCTTGAAATCTTAATTTTTTTGAAAATAGTTTCATCTTACTCGATGCGAGGAATAAATAAATCAAATACGTTTCATAGATTGATGATTATTAATGCATAACCTCACCTTATATATATTTTTTAGAATATTAGTTAACTATAATGATAATAATAACCAGCGCAATTAGGGGGTATTTGTGATTGGTGTTGCGGTTGCTTTTCAAAATTTTTCATTCTCAAATATATCAAAATAATATTTTTTTATTTTTTAAAAATTATCATCAACACATTCAAATGATTTAAAAAAAAAAAATAATTTTTATTAAAAAAAAAAATTACACATCAAAACTGCGGTGCAAAAGCTGCCAAACAGCTTCTTCACCGCCTCCAGGCTCCAGCACCGAAGAGCAGTTAAAAACTGGTGATGCAAACCTAACCTCACAAAAACAGCATAGCATCTCACCTACTGCCCCGACAAACAAATAAAAGACAATGTTCGGAGTTTCTCCCGTGATCACGTTCTCAGTCCCCATGTCCACCCGCCGCGTGGTACATGGCATTAATAACCGGAAAGGAAATGAAAATCTGATTGCAAAAAACCGCGACATCACATGGACCCCACACCGCAACATTACACGCTGTTTGCAACTTCGCATTCATTGCTGCTTTCCTTTCCTTTCCTCACTCACTCTCCACACCTTTTTTACCCATCTCTCTCTTGAAGTTGAAACAAGAAAAGTTTTCAGTTGGTTTCTTATTTTAGTGGAAAACTGAAATTAAAATAAAGATCACAACACTCCATGGACGTGATGGAGGATGAGGAGTGGGTTCTTGTTCGCCGGACTACTGAGAAAGATTGGTGGAGTTCCGGTTTCATGGATGACGACGACAATGGAGAAGATCCTAGGTCGCTGAAGATTACATTTGGTGGGCCAGCCGAGCATTGGACGGACGCGATTCCCATAGGAAATGGAAGACTCGGTGCCATGATTTGGGGTGGTGTTGCATTAGAAACTCTTCAGCTTAATGGTGAGTGACTACTAAGCAAAAACAATCCTCATCGTGCTTTGTTCTGTTTATAAGAAAAAAAAAAGGGGCTGGGCATTTGTAATAGGTGAATGTAAGCTGGATTGCTAAGTTTAGATCGGTTTTGTTTGTGTTCAATACCTGGCCTAAAAAGGATATTTAAAATGTTATTTTTCTGGGTGATATAAAAGATATTTTGCTTACTATTTATGTTACCTTTATGATCATGTTTTTAAATGAATGTTTGTAGTTAGATGACAGGGAAAGTAGAGGATAATGGATAAGTTTTTAGGTTTTCATGCACAATATTAATTCAGTTTTCTCTCACGAGAAGTGAGATCATTTGAATTGGAGGTTCTTGCTCTTGTGTTTTTCTTTAGAATATTGGTGCTCGAAGCTTGAATTTCTTTTACTTTCATGTTTCTATGAAAATATAGAGGGAGTGAAATACAGTAGTTTTACCTGGATTTATTGATCACTGCTACATTGTTGTTTTCTGCATTGTTTGATAAGTGATGAAGTTGCTCATTGTCTTTCTCCTTTCTCACGTGCGTTTGCCCGCTAAATGAGTAAAGCTCCCTGCTTTTCATCTGGATTCTTTTGTAGAGGATACACTCTGGACCGGGACTCCAGGAAATTATACTAATCCTCTCGCCCCGGAAGCCCTCTCGGTAGTCAGAAAACTTGTCGATAATGGTCAGTATGCTGAAGCTACAACTGCAGCAGAAAAGTTGTCCGATAAGCCTTCTGATGTATGTATCATCCTTGTGCATGATTTACTTTGTTTCATTTTATCAATGAGTATTACAATATAATGCTTGCTGGCTTGCCATCATGTCTGGAGTTTTAAGCCCATTGTCATCCTGCACTACCTCCCATTCAAAATCCCTGCTGATTTAAGTGGCAAACAGATAAAATATGCTATTCTGACCGGTTAAAGCTTTGAAATTATTTTAATTATAGAATAAAGATGGAAGGTTAAGTGTGAACATAGCCAAGAGCAGATCATTGTGATTAGGACATCCTAGGTTGGTGTCCGGTGCATCGATGCTTAAGTCTGGGTTTTCCTAACCTCAAACCAGCAACATATGCTATGGCTTGGCCTTGTAATGCTTTCTCCTAAAATCTTGTGATAGATCCTTTATTCTTTGTTTGCTAAAGCATTACCGATTTCCGGACAACTTCATAATTGTTATGTTAACAAGATTTATATTCTGATTATTAAAATGACTTTGTTTTTCGTATTGATATCTCCATTCTACTAGGGAAGGTTTGGAATTTTGTGAAAGTTATTGCCCTAACGTTTATTTTCTGCTATTGAAGGTTTACCAACTGCTTGGTGATATCAAGTTAGAATTTGATAAATCCCATCTCAAATATGTTGAGAAATCATATCACAGGGAGCTGGACTTGGATACTGCAACCGCTAGAGTAAAATATTCTGTTGGGGATGTAGAATATACCAGGGAATACTTTGCTTCTAATCCTAATCAAGTGATTGCAACAAAGATTTCTGGAAGCAAATCAGGCTCTGTATCATTTACGGTATATCTAGACAGCAAGATGCATCACCGTTCATATGTTAAAGGTGAAAATCAGATTATAATGGAAGGAAGTTGTCCTGATAAAAGGATCCCACCAAGATTGAATGCAAATGACAATTCAAAGGGAATTCTGTTTACAACAATTCTCGAATTACAGATTAGTAAAAGCACAGGAGTAGTTCATGTTTTAGATGGCAGGAAGTTGAGGGTTGAAGGTTCAGACTGGGCTATTTTGCTTTTAGTGTCTTCTTCTTCATTTGATGGGCCATTCACTAAGCCTATAGATTCCAAGAAGGACCCTACTTCAGACTCCTTGAGTGCATTAAAGTCAATAAACAATTTGTCCTATACTGAACTATATGCACATCATTTGGATGATTACCAGAGTCTTTTTCATCGTGTTTCACTCCAGCTTTCAAAAAGCTCCAAGAGCATTTCAGGAGATGGACCTTTGCCCATGAAGAAGCATATGGCAAATAATAATGATTTATTTTTCAAGAGAAGTGAAGATGATACAGTTTCAACTGCAGAGAGGGTGAGATCCTTCAAAACTGATGAAGATCCATCCTTGGTGGAGTTATTATTTCAATATGGTCGTTACTTGCTTATTTCTTGTTCAAGGCCTGGAACTCAGGTGGCAAATCTGCAGGGTATATGGAACAAGGATATTGAACCGCCATGGGAGTATGTTCAGCATTCCTCTCTCTCCCTTTTTAATGTTAATCGCATTATATGCTGTGCATTATCTGTCCTGTAGTGTGCACTCAACTCTTCCCTTTTGTTCACATACATGCATGTGTGTGCCTGTATCCACACAAACTTGCATTGATATTTGGTTTAAAATTTCAGGGTCTTATTTAGCTGCTGGTATGCACTGAGAACTAGGAAAATGCTGGATCACTCAGATTCTAGATGAGAGCTTTATCTGTCAAGTCTAAAAATATTTTTTCTTCTCCAAAAAGTGGACATTTAGTGGGAGTTGGGAGAGTACTGCTGCTGATATTGTTTTTTCTTCAATTGTGGGTGAAAATGATCTCTTTCCAACAAAAAGTTTTTTCCTCACTTTACTTCAACCTTTCTCTGCTTTCCTTCCTTCACTGCCCCAAACAAGCTGAGCTGATGGCATCCAATCCCCAACCCCCATGTTTTAACACATTGAAATGCACAAAGGTTTTGTAGATTTTCATTTAATAAGTCACTGCACAAAGCCAGGGTTTTTAGATGGACATAGGACTTGATTGAGAAGAAAGATGAAGTGAGCGTCGTGAGGAACAGTATTTCACTTCCCTCCCTGCACATTAGCCTGCCAGCTTAAAACACTTCCTATCTGCATAACATACCAAAGAAATATGACACTTCAAATTTACTGCAACTGTTCATGTCAACATCTTCTGCTTTGATGATAAACTTTTGCTATTTTTCAGTGGTGCCCAACACTTGAACATAAACCTACAAATGAACTACTGGCCTGCCCTTCCTTGCAATCTAAAAGAGTGTCAAGATCCTTTGTTTGAGTATATCTCCTCCCTGTCAATCAACGGGAGTAAGACTGCAAAAGTAAGCTTCCTTTTACCCCAATCATTTACAGATGAAGCCTTTCAAAACCATTCTAAACGTCCATGTATTTTTGTTTGAAAAAAAGAGAGTTCTGTTTTCCTCACTTAATTGCAGTTAAAGCCTTTAAAACATTTTCTGTTTCTTCATGTGTTCTCGTTATGCTGTGTTCTCTTCAAGTTGAAGTAATATTAGAAATACATGGATCCTACAGCCCAGCAATCTGGCACTCGGCAGTGAGCTTGTTGGTAAAGTGCTGAAAAAAAATTTAAGCTTAAATTTGTGCACACAGTGATTAGCAGCTATTGTGATTCTATAGAAGGGAGAATTTAGTTTCTCCTTATCCTGATAATCATGCTTTAAGTCAGTTAAGTGCATCTACCTTTAGCAATCAGATGAAAAGTCCAAAACCAGCATGACCCCCACCCTATCTGGACCTTGATCCAGCCACAAATTATCAGGAATAGTTTCCTTCCTCAACCAACTGCATGCTTTTTTTGTGTTGTCTTGATGCTTGATCTTGAAGTTAACAGAGTGTGCCAGTAGTTTTTCTCAACCTTTTTACATCTGAATGTGTAAATTCTCTTATCCAGTGCTGAATATTGCAGGTTAACTATGAAGCAAAAGGATGGGTTGCACATCAAGTATCTGACATTTGGGCAAAAACATCCCCGGATCGAGGTCAAGCTGTATGGGTTTTGTGGCCAATGGGAGGGGCCTGGCTCTGTACACACTTGTGGGAGCATTATACTTACACGATGGACAAAGTAAGATCCAAACTTAAGTTTAGGATACAATGAGGTGTATGCTAACATAAAATGTAAAGAGGGAGGCCTCACTTCTTTGAGTGATAGGTCCTTAAGGAGAAATGGTCATTTTGCCCCAAGTACGATTGATCCCCTTGAAGCGGAGCAAGTTAATTTACAGAAACAAGAGGCCATGTGGGTCTGTTAAAATGATGCAGTCAACTTAGATTATTACTGCTATTGTTGAAGTTGTCTAACCACTTGCCATCTATCAAGAAATCTCATACATTGATAGGCGCTGGATCAAACCTAGGATATTTGACTACCAATTCATAGCCTCAACTTACATCTCTGTACTAATGTGGATAATTGGCGATACTTGACATGTACAAGTGTTGGATAACCAGACATGTCAAACTGGAAATTTTGTCTACTAAGCCTGCCATTTACTAACCGGGCAAAACACTTCAGGGAAGGGTTTGGGTGGCATCGTTGCTTCACAGAAATGTAGAATTTGTTAGATAGAATAGTTGCACTTAATGTAGTTGTCACTTGTGTCCCCTTTAAGCAACTGATAAACAAGTTGCTTGAATTATTTTTCATATGAATAGAATACCTGCAACGAGCCTAGACTAATATATAAATTTTTCATAAGGAAAATGTTGATCACACTAGGTCTCATTTTTATACTACTTCCATAACTTTTCCTCTCCCTAATAATTCATCTGTGATAGCAGAGCATCCAGGATATATGTATATTCCTGGAGATGTCATTACTCATTTTGTAGAAAAAACTTCTATGTTGCTTTTTAATACTATATGTACTACAAGTTTTTTATTCAGTAAATGGTTGCTAATTCATTGCTGCTCAATTAGGATTTTCTAAAAAATAAAGCATACCCGTTGTTGGAAGGGTGCACATTGTTTCTATTGGACTGGTTGATTGAAGGACGTGGAGGATATCTAGAAACTAATCCATCAACTTCTCCAGAGCATATGTTTATTGATCCAGATGGTAAACCTGCTAGTGTGAGTTATTCATCAACCATGGACATGTCAATCATAAAAGAAGTATTTTCTGCAATTATTTCTGCTGCTGAGGTGATACTCCTTTTCTCAGTAACACACCTTGGTCATTTATATCTGTTTTTCTCAGTAACATGCCGTAACCATTTATTTATTTTATCTCTATATACCGGGTCACCTAATAAGTTTTTACAATACACATCAGATTTTGGGCAAAAATGAGGATGAAATTGTTCATAAAGCCCGTGAAGCTCAGACAAGGCTTTTACCAACAAGAATAGCTAGAGATGGCTCCATCATGGAATGGGTGTGTATCTTGGCTTGATTTTTTTTTTTGGTATCTTGGAAGTTCAAATATCTAGAACAAATGATCAAGTTTTGGTTTGCATAGGTGTCAGACATAATATATTATTTTGGGTTTTGTGACAGGCAGTGGATTTTGAAGATCCAGAGATTCATCATCGACATGTATCACACCTCTTCGGCCTGTTTCCAGGGCATACAATAACTGTTGAGAAAACTCCGGACCTCTGTAAAGCTGCAGACTATACCCTTTATAAAAGAGGTGTATTATCTACCGACTCAATATACTACATAGATAATTGATAGTTAAATGTGCAGCTTGGTTTGGTGGTATTTCCACACATGGAAAATGGTGTTAAAAAGAAAAGGAAAAATCTTAGCTTCCAATTGCAAGGCGTGATTTGTGTAGAGATTGCTTCGTGCCATGGTGGGCATCGAAACATTAGTGTCTGCTAAGAATGTGAGGTTGTTTTTGAAAATGATTTTCATTTAGAAATACATCAAAATGATTTTTTTTTTAAATATTTTTAATATCATAACATGAAAATTATCTAAATACACCAAATAAATTTAATTTAAAGGAAAAATAAAAATATTTTTTTTTTAAATTTTGTCAAAAACGCTATTTAAACATAGTGCCAAACACTCTCTTAGTACTACTTTATTTATTCCCAATGTAAAATTCAGAAAGTGCATGTGAGTACTATGTTTCTCCATTGATTATGGTGGTAATTGAGTTATAGAAATGATTAGGTCACTTTCATTTACTCAAGTTGATTCTTTGAAGGTGTACTTGTTTTACTGAATTTCATTAGCTGTGGCATTATACTAGCAATCTCAATTTGTCTGTATATTTGCTTAATGCGTGACCAGGAGAGGAAGGTCCAGGTTGGTCAACTACGTGGAAAACAGCATTGTGGGCACGCCTTCACAACAGTGAACGTGCATATCGGATGGTTAAACATTTATTTGACCTGGTGGATCCAGATCATGAAAGCAATTACGAAGGAGGGCTATATGGTAACCTGTTCACATCACACCCTCCTTTCCAGATCGATGCCAACTTTGGGTAAGTAACACTATTTTGTGACAATGAAAGTGCGAGTAATTATTAGTTCTATTTGTATCCAACTTACTTATGGTGGCCTGGCTTGAGTTTCAAGTAATGGTAACCTGTTATGGATTATGGAGTGCAGGACCAATAGTTGACCTTGTTGGAATGAAAATTGAAATGCTGTGAAACGATAATTTTTTGAACGTTCTTCTCTTTGCGCACCCTAAGGAACCCATTTAGAGGAGTGTAAAGGGCTGAACATACAAGTATAAAGGGCTGAACATACAAAAGGCTCAACTTTCTAGGTGATCAAGGCCCTCTTCGATTGCGATTCAACTGACTTTTCATCAGATTTTGAAAATTCTTGTTTTTAAAATTAATTTTTTTAGTATTTTTGGATCATTTTGATGGACTAATATCAAAATTTTTTTTTATACTATATATATATATATATATATATTATTTTGATGTATTTTCAAGTGAAAATCACTTTGTGTCTATTTAAGTGTTGATAGAGATTGCTTTTCGTTTATAAATGTATTATAATAATATTTTTATTTTTATTTTTAAAATTCATTTTTGAAATCAATATATCATAAAGATTTAAAAACGAAAAAAAATCCTAATTTGAAGCAAAATAAGATAATTGAATTTTGATAAACAGTTGTTTTATCTAATAGGACCTTTGAAAAACAATCTCAATACATTACCAAACATTCTCCAAGAAAATCCAGTCTCCAAGAAAATCCAGTTTTATGATCCAATGATATGGGAATTAGAAATAATTGATATCACATTTATCACCTTTTAACATGTTTACTTTGGAAGTCATCAATGCCCTTTGAGAGTTTCTATGCGATCCTTTTTAATACATCTCCTATAGAACGACATATAGTTGAACAATGTATGAATTCTAGAGAGGAGTTGAATCCAGAAGTTGATTTGGAGGAAGGTTATTTATTAATGTTGGTTGCATGCGATTTTATTGATTTTGTGATCTGTTTCATTTCAGTTTTTCAGCAGCAATAGCAGAAATGCTTGTCCAGAGCACCGTAAAAGACCTGTACCTACTCCCTGCTCTTCCTCGAGACAAGTGGGCGAATGGTTGCGTGAAAGGGCTGAAGGCACGAGGTGGGGTGACAGTCAATGTATGCTGGAAAGAAGGGGATCTTCATGAAGTTGGTCTTTGGTCGAATGAACATAATTCTATCAAACGATTACATTACAGAGGAACTATAGTGAACGCAAACTTATCACCTGGTAGAGTTTACACATTCAATAGACAGTTGAGATGCATAAAGACATACACTCTTCCATCCGCAACTTCCTATTGAAAGTAGAGATAAGTATCTTTACAACAATATTATTCAGACATTCCGTAATAAATCTGGCCATGAACTACGATTTTTTTTTTAAAATATCTGCCACGATTTCTACTTTCTTTTTTCTTTCCCCTTTTATTTCCAATTGGGTTGCCACCTGGTCTCCAGTAAAGAAGCAAACTAGCCTTAGTTTGAGAACTTTGAGTATAATCTGTTCTGTAGTGATAACAAATTTGGCTAAATACTTTCATAGAAAACCTGAAACTAACCGAAGCCAAATCCCACATCCTCTTTAGTTTATGAGAAAATGTGCTCTATTGGCTATTTCTTTATTAACATCCAAATTCTATGGGATTTATGAGAAGATGTACTTGAAAAACGTGGCTTTGGAGTTGAACCCTAGTTGAATATTCACGAATTGTTACGACTTTTATTAAGGACCATGTAGAGCGCTCGATTGATTTAGAACGAGTTCCATGACTTTACACTCTAGCCTTGAGACCCACAATGAACCAAGCATAATCATCTGCAGATTCAAACAGATAAAAGAAAATTGATTGTAAATCATTCCCCTTCATATGTAAGAAAGAAAACAGGTAAGAAAACGTGACGTATCCTTTGATGAGTTATGAAAAGCGTGCTGCTACATAACATGTTCTCCCTTGAGCAACAGGGCATTTACACAATATCAGAAATGAACCAGCAAGAAAGAAAAGTATTATTGCTAACAAAACCTGACACAATAAAAACGAATCCCACGTGTACCTCCTGGCTAC
Source organism: Salix dunnii (assembly GCA_015731905.1). NCBI lineage: Eukaryota > Viridiplantae > Streptophyta > Magnoliopsida > Malpighiales > Salicaceae > Salix > Salix dunnii. Next base: position 6,671,341 of record CM027667.1, on the reverse strand, counting down.
AATCTGAAAAATAGTGGGGATGGGCTCTGCCGCAGCTTGCTACAAAGATTCAAAGAAAGATTGGTAGAATCCGAGTTTGATGGAGGATAACTATGGACAAGATCCCAGGCCATTGAAGGTTACCTTTATTGGGCCAGCTGCCGTGATTTGGGGTGGTTTTGCATCAGAAACTCTCCAGCTTAATGGTAACTTAATGAATATGACTTTGCTGATTATGGTATTTGTGGTTTTAGCGCTCAATCTAGATTGATGTAAGAGATTGTTTGCTCAATCTTGATCAATATAAAAAGATTGTTTTTGTTTAGCCCATTAGTTCACGCGGAGATCTTTAATATGCATTCTTTTTTCTTTCAATGTACGTGCAATAAATCATCGGTTCTATATGCAAACTTTAACAAAACATGAATTCCTGATAAAAAAAAAAGTCAGAATCTAGAAGTTTGTATTAACGACAATGTAGTTTACTGACGTTTCTCATAATTTTCCTTCTTTTTTTTTCCATTTCGTTTTCCCCGCAGCAATCGCAGCAATGCTAGTCCAGAGCACTATAGAGGGACTGTAGTGAAAGCAAATCTATCTCCTGATACAGTCTACTACACATTCAATACAAGTTCGTGATGCTTTAAGACATGCCCTCTCCCATCAGCAGCTTCTTACTGAATGTTGAGATCAAGTAATTCTTTGAAAACACAAAATATTAGAAGTTTGTGGATAAATCCGTGAAGTAACTGCAGATTCTTTGCGAGTCTACCGTGAGAAAATCTTCTGTTCTATGGCTGATCGGCTCTTGTTTACTACATTTAATGTCAGTTTTTATGCGAAATATATTGAAAGACCAAATCAGCCCTCATTCACCGTGTTAGTCACGTGCAAAGTTTTCCCGCCTAAAACAAAGGCCGTTATAAATCCTGCAACTTACCGAAGCCAAATCCTACAACCTCTTATAACTAACTGGCAGAAAGAATGAGAGAGAGATCTCAAAGAAAGCCCGAGCCTCCTCCTCCGCCTCCTCTTCTCTAATCTCCTGTACCTTCTACAAAAATAAATAAATCTCTCTCTTTGTCTCTTTATCCGTGAGAAAAATGCAGCAGAGGCCAATAAACAGCTTATGCCGAGCACTTGTTCAGGATCAGGATTACGTAATCGAAATAGAACAGCACATTCAAGAAATGAAACACGCACCAAGGAGGGTGGAAAAGAGATCTGGTTATTTCCGCCGTGTTAGCATTCCCATCATGACGAGGGACAAGTGGATTCATGCTATTCCCATGGCTGTGTTGCTATGCCTCTTCACGCTCTGGTGGTTCTCTTATCCAGGTGCATAGTTCTTTTCCTGTTTCTTTTTCTGGTTTCTGTTCTTTAAATTTTGACTGTTTTCTTAGCTGGGTTTCTTGCTTTGTATGTATAGCTTGTTTTTGTGCCACTCTACTGATTTTTTGTGAGTTCTTGCATTCAAATAGTGATGATATGCTGTAATGCAGCTGAAATGTTAAATGAGTTGTTAATGTTTTCCTTGAAATTTTTGGTTCTTGATAATGGCATTGACTTAATTTATTTGACTGATTGTTTCAGATTTATATGTGAGAATCTTGATCCTGAATTTAACTTTAATTAATTAGCTTCTGTATAACATATCTGTTTCCTCTTGTTTCTTCTTTTTCTTTGATATTCAAATGAGTATGTTCTCTTTAATCTTATATTAGAACCCTCTCTTTGTTTTCCTGAATTTATACTTGTGAAAGAAGAAAAAAATCATAGCTCGCAAATGGTGCTTGAAAGAAGTGATCGACGTGGAGAATGGAAGGGGAAGTCGATGATTTGCAATGGACGGATAATTAGGTTCCTTTCATAAGCATTTTAACTTCTGGTTGACTCCCCAAGATATATCTATTTGATATGTAAGATAATTACACCTCATTAAAAATAATAATTGTAGTAGGTAGTCACCAAAGAAAGGAAAAAGAAAATTGGCAGCAGGTCCAATCTGATGAATCTGATATATTTTGATCAGCTGGCAATCTCATATTCTTGAAATTCATTTGCATTCATCTTCCTAACAATCTATTCTAAGCAATGAACGGAAATATACTTTTATGAACAGAAATTAATCTATGAGAAATAGAAATCACTGATATCATCTTTTGTTCCCTAGCTAATAACTTTGTCTCTTTTCCCATGAAAAAGTGAACTTGGAGATCAAAGATGGCAGAATTGTGGGTATACATCCCGCTGATCATGATACACTGCTACCCCTCGACACTAGGCATGTCACACTTGCTGCATCAGCTACATCCCCAATTGCCCCAGTTCCTGAGGACCTCACACTCAGTAATGAAATTGAAGCGCTTCCAGTTAGTAATGAATCATTTCGGCTTTATGAGAATGATGAAGAATTTGTAAGAACTACATATAGTGCTGATCATGAGATGCCGCTGTCTCTGAATAGTAATCATGTTGCACTCACCACGACATCAGTTGTATCCCCGATTGCACTTGTTCCTCAGGACCTTGCACTCAGTAATGAAACAGAAGAAAATCCAGTGAGTGATGAATCATTTAAGATTTATGGGAATGATGAAGCTTTTGACAAAGCTGACCATGGTAAGATGCTGCCTCGCAATACTAACCATGTTGCACTCAGCACCTTAGCATCATTAACATCCCCGGCTGCACCAGTTCCCCAGGAGCTCACACTCAAAGATCAGACTGAAGCACATTCAATGAGTAATGAATCATTTTCGGCCTAATGAGAATGATGAAGCTTTTGGAAGATGCAAACTATCAGCCGACATGAATTGCAGTTGAGATCAGAGGTGCATATGACCAGATGGTTATTCTGTGATTGCACGGTCCCAAGTGTCACTTTCAGAAGATGGTTGAAACCAAGTGTTTCGGTACATTTAAACAAAAAACTGAGGTCGTTAACCATGAACTTGTACTGATTTTACCTTGTATGAATAGAGCAACAAATGGCTCATTGTAGGTGATTAGTTTTGAGGATTGCAAAATCTGATTTTGTGCAACAGTCCCTTCTTGCTGACAGCAAAATAATGTGTCCACTCAGTAATTAAAGTCATCGGCTGTAAAAAATTGATTGCAAGGGTGAAATTTTGCTGATGCTGACATCATCCAAAAATTGCGAAGCGTATAAGAATTTGTGTGTGCACATCAAATTTAATTATTTAAAGACTTTTTACCAGAAATATTCATAAAAAAGACTTTGAGTTGATGCTGCAATTTCCTACGCAAAACTATTTTAGGACAACAACTCACAAAAGAAACTCTCCACTCCCCTTCTTCTGATTCCCATTTTCTTCATTTCTTTACTCGTCTTAACAACGGAAAATAGGGAGCAGGTTTTAGTGAGCCTCCCAAGTACTGGACTGACGGAATTCCGACTGGTAATGGCCGTCTTGGAGCCGTGTAGGGTGGTGTTCCTTCAGAGCTAATCGGTCGTTCAAGTAAGAGAATAGCGATGACATTGAGTTTGTAACCATCTACCTGTCAAAATAAAGCCTTTATAAAATTATACACGTGATGCTCTGGTCAAATTATAAAGTTTGTATTTTTTTAATTATTTATGTTTTTTTCAAACTAAAACTAAAATTAGGATTTTCCAAAAGTTCATACTTTTTTTTTTCTTAACAAACGAGATGTTCCAAACTAAAAGATCTAAACGGCTAGTTTTGTTTACTCTTGCTGTTAAAAATATATTTAGTTTTAGCTTTTTTTAATATAATTTTGTGAATATTGCAATTTATATATATAAAAAATCTTTTTAAATAATATATTTTAATCTTAAAAAAAGAGAGAAGGGGAAATTGACAAAGGAATGAACTGATTAATATTTCAATAAATATAAATATTTATTTATATTTAAATATAATGCCAAATCAGCAGCAGACCAGGCCAAGTTTCTTTACATCCGGAAGAAGCATAACAGCACATTAGGGAAGAAGAGACACCACAAAGTAGAGTAGTGAACTCCACACTCCCCGTCTTCTTTCTTCTACTTCGTTCATTTCCTCTTTTGTGATAACAGCAGAAACAACAACAACAACAACACTGACCCTGATGGAAGATGGAAGCTGGGTTTTAGTTAACCCACCCACTGATAGAGACTTGTGGAATCCAACCTCGACTTACTTGGAGGATTCCAAACCCTTAAAGATCACTTCTTCTGGGCCCTCCAAGTACTGGACGGATGCAATTCCGATCGGTAATGGCCGTCTCGGTGCCATGGTGTGGGGTGGCGTCTCATCAGAACTTATCCAGCTTAACGGTATGTAAAATAAAACAGAGAAGCTTGCTTTTCCATTTCCAATTTCTTATGTTAGTTATCTTTTGTTGAAAATTTAAATATTTTATACTGGTTTGTTCTGTTGAATTCCTTTTCCTTTTGCAGAGGACACACTTTGGACAGGGACTCCGATTGATTATACTAACCCTGATGCACCAGAGGCATTGGCTGAGGTTAGAAATCTTGTGGACTGTGGTGAGTTTGCAGAAGCTAGTGATGCAGCAGCCAAGTTGTTTGGAACTAATGCCAATGTATGTTAAACATTCATTATTGATGTTTCCTTGCTCTAGCAACTAAACTCGTTTTGTTTTCTCTGATGATTAGATGTAAATAGACGGATAGTTTTACGGGGGGCCGCATTCGAAATTTATATGTTTTATTTGATGAAACCTAAACCGAAACTGGACTAAAGCTGCTGACATTGTTACCTTTTCTGGGGCTGACAAATTGAAGACACTGAACTCAAATTATGTAGTTCTTTAACATGATTTTGTAGGCTTTCTACTTGTGTATTGCTTGCACTTCCATCTCATTGTTGGCTGTAACTACCCCTTGCATTTTATCGGTGTATTATTTCTAGTTTCCTGGACATATTTAAACCTCAGGGACATGATTTATAATGATGATCAATTAAGTCTATGGAAGAGGCTTTGAAAAGTTCTGGCATTCACATTCTAATGATTTGCATTTGATGATTAAGGTTTACCAACTACTTGGTGATATCAAGCTAGAATTCGATGTTTCCCTTCTCATGTGTGCTGAAGAAACGTATTATAGAGAGCTAGACTTAGATACTGCAACAGCAAGAGTGAAGTATTCTGTGGGTGATGTAGAATTCACAAGAGAGCACTTTGCGTCTTATCCAGATCAAGTGATTGTGACAAAGATTACTGGAAGCAAAGAAGGGTCTGTATCCTTTACTGTATCTTTAGACAGCAAGTTGGATCATCATTGTTACATAACAGATGAAAGCGAAATTGTAATGGAAGGAAGATGTCCTGGAAAAAGGATCCCGCCAAAAGTCAAGGTCAATGGTGATCCAAAAGGAATTCTATTTGCTGCTGTTCTTGGTTTACAGATTAGTGATGATGCAGGTCCGATAAGTGTTTTGGACGATGGGAAGTTGAGGGTTGAAGGTGCAAATTGGGCTGTGTTGCATCTGGTGGCTTCATCTTCGTTTGAAGGGCCATTCACAAAGCCCTCGGAATCAGAGAAAGATCCTACTTCTGTGTCTCTCCGTGCATTGAAATCAATAAAAATGCAGTCATATTCTGAGCTTTATTCACGTCATTTAGATGACTATCAGAACCTTTTTCACCGTGTTTCGTTGCAGCTATGCAAGGGCTTTGATAGAAGTATAGGAGATAGATCTTTGGAGATCACCAATCTTATGCCTTCTGGAATCAAATGTGTTGAAGGGAACAAAGAAGTAGTTCCAACTGTAGACAGGATAAGATCTTTTCAATCTGATGAAGATCCTTCGTTGGTGGAACTCCTATTCCAGTTTGGTCGATATTTGCTTATTTCTAGTTCACGCCCTGGAACTCAGGTGGCTAACCTTCAGGGGGTATGGAACAAGGATCTTGAGCCAAAATGGGAGTACGTCACACTCTCTGATCTTTTTCATTTTTCATCTCCCTCTTTTCTTAATCTATATATATGTGTCGGAAGTTAGGGAGCTGAGGGGGCATATGGGAGATTGAAGCTATGATGTCTTCCACATCTTTCTGCATCAGGATGTCATTTAGACTGACCCCTTCATCTCTTTTTTCAGTTCTGCTCCTCACTTAAACATCAATCTTGAAATGAACTATTGGCCTTCCCTGCCTTGCAACCTTAGTGAGTGCCAGGAGCCCTTGTTTGAATTTATCAAATCTCTATCAATCAATGGAAGTAAAACTGCACAAGTAAGAGCTCTTTCCATTTCTATCTCATATTAAAAAAAATCATTTTGTAATTTATTTAACCTTTTATTTATAGTTTATTTCACTCACTGGACTGTTTGGTTAGATTACAATGGCAGAGTTACTACTCAAACTCTGGCCAATAATTAAGAAATTCAGTTGTTGCAATTAGCATTGTAAGCTGGTAGACTGATATATGTATATCTTTGCTTATGAGGTTTCCATGTCAAAATAGCTAGGTTACCAGAGAGTCTAATCCTCAAAGTAGTCCCATACCATTTACCTTTGCTATCACTCAACCAGGATGGGGGCAATATATATTGTCTAGTCAATGTAGCATCCAGGACCTCAACCAGAATTATCCTCAACCATACCCTGAGTCCATTGTAGTGTTTTATGTTCTTTATTCTACTTCTCAAATATTTCTTATCCGAGTCTCAGAATGTTTCAGGTAAACTACAAAACAAGTGGCTGGGTTGTGCATCACAAGTCTGACATATGGGCGAAACCATCAGCAGATAAGGGAGAGGTTGTGTGGGCAATATGGCCTATGGGGGGGGCATGGCTTTGCACTCATTTATGGGAGCATTACTGCTATACAATGGATGAAGTACGCTATTGACTTTTCCTTAAGTTGCCCATTACGTTGCTGTCTTTGATAATTGGCTTTCTCGTTTGTCTTTATGACCATAGTGGTTGCAGCTTTCCTTAACACCTATTGTGATGAATTGTTTTTAGGACTAAGTTACTGTACATGCAGATTTTATAAAAAGCATAAGATCTGATATTAAGGGGAAGGCCTCTTGCCTTTAAATTCCATAATACTCTGTTCTACTAATTTCTACTCTTTCTAAGATTAGATGACTCTTATGTTATTAAGTGGCTACTGGACCTTACATCATGTTATTTTCTTCCCCTCTGTTGTTATTGGGCGCTGTCATCAACTGATCTTTGATTATCTCATGAAACTTTAGAGAGTCTCTGTACTCATTTCTTTCTCAAAAGAAAGTTATAAAGAAATTTAATGGCATAATTTACATCATGTTATTTTCTTCATCTCTGCTGACCTGTTATGCTGATATTTTCTAAATGATTAGGATTTTCTTAGAAATAAGGCATACCCTCTGTTGGAAGGATGTGCATCATTTTTGTTGGACTGGTTGATTGAAGGGCATGGAGGATATCTAGAAACCAACCCGTCCACTTCTCCTGAACATATGTTTGTTGCCCCAGATGGTAAGCCTGCTTCTGTGAGCTATTCATCAACTATGGATATGGCAATCATCAAAGATGTATTTTCTGCCATTCTTTCTGCTTCTGAGGTGAAAGTCTTATTCTCAATGGCTGTAATAATTACAATCTTGGTATTTGCTAAATTTTCTATTTTCTAACTTAAAATTGTAATGTGTTTTTGCTAAAAACAGATTTTGGGAAGAAATGAGGATGCTTTTGTTCAGAAAGTGCATAAGGCTCAACCAAGGCTTTATCCAACAAAAATTGCTGAAGAAGGCTCTATTATGGAATGGGTGCGCAAGTGGCATATATATTTTGTATTGTTGTCCATGTAATGTAGTCCTTTCCTGTATTTTGACTGCTAGATTTTGACAGCTGGAATCCTCTCTGTGGTAGTGCAGGCACAAGACTTTAAGGACCCTGAGGTGCACCATCGACACCTTTCACATCTATTTGGCCTGTTTCCAGGACACTCGATAACCATCGACAAAAATCCAGAGCTTTGTGAAGCAGCAGAAAATTCTCTCTACAAACGAGGTCAGCTTAAATATACAACTAGTTTAGGGGTATTAAGGCTACATGGTACCATCCAGTTGTATCACTTTCTTGCACCCTTACCCTATTCTTTTCTGGTCCTGAAAGATTATATTTGAGATTGATTTCTTACATAAAAAAGTAAAATGAATGCATACTCTCAGTTTCAAGAGTCAAAAAAAAAAAAATGTTATGCTTTGAACAGAATAGCTCTCGTTGCAAGAGCAAAATGATATAAAAAAGCCTCTTATGGTGTCATGGAATATCACTAGGTATGCTAAATTATGTCAAGTTGCTTATTATTCAAGTGGAGAAATTATGGAGCAGTGAATTATATTGAATTTCTTGATTGATGTGCAAAAATGTCATGCTTTGAACACCAAGTTCTTGATGCAAGTGAATAATATACAACAAGGCCTGTTGTGGCTTAACAAAATATCACTATGCATGGACAAGCATGTTGAATTACTTTTATTGGATGAGAGAACATGTGCAGCCAGAGAGCTCCATTGAAACTCGTATGCATTGTCCACAGATGAGATTTGTTTATGCTTGAAGGATTACTTTATCTTTCCTAAAATTCTATACTGTTCAAAAGTTCATCTTATATTCATTCATGATTGTGGTTTTATTATTTGTGACTTCAGCTGGGACGGCTTTACTTTAGGGTTATAGTCTGGTATTGTGTTACATTGTTTTTGTCAATGGAAACAGGAGAGGATGGGCCAGGATGGTCAACCACATGGAAAATTGCTCTATGGGCACATCTGTACAACAGTGAGCATTCTTATAGGATGGTTAAGCGATTAATTAAGTTGGTGGATCCAGATCACGAGGTAGCGTTTGAAGGTGGACTATACAGTAATTTGTTTGCAGCACATCCTCCTTTTCAAATTGATGCCAATTTTGGGTAAGCAGCCTTGTCTATGTTATCATTGACAATGCAGTAAACTTTCCGAATTAGCTTCACTCAACGCGTGTCCAAACATGTAATCCAGCCGGTTTGTAGTTCTAAACAGACGGATACCATCTTCAAACACCACAAAAATTTGTGCATGCATAATATCAATGATTTGATAGAGATGTTATTTCAGCAACTTTTGGTTTCAGATTCACAGCGGGAGTTTCAGAAATGCTTGTCCAGAGTAGCATAAGAGATCTGTACTTGCTCCCTGCTCTCCCTCGAGATAAATGGGGAAATGGATGTGTGAAGGGATTGAAGGCACGTGGGGGGTTGACGGTCAGCATTTGCTGGAAAGAAGGAGATCTTCATGAAGTTGGTGTATGGTTGAAGAATGGAAGCTCCTCCCTCCAAAGAATACATTACAGAGGAACTAAAGTTACAGTAAACTTATGCTGTGGAAAGATTTACACATACAATGCACAGTTAGAGTGTGTAAGGACATTCTCCCTCGCATGATTAAACAGGCTTCTCTTGTATACAACCTTTTGAGTGTCAATTCTGAATCAAATTCCATGAAAACGATGCGTACGAAAATCCTGGCAAGGAACTCAGCTTCCTTTGTATGCGCATAGCCGAAGTGTTTTTGTTTAGAAGCTACGGGAGGTATTGTATTTATTTTATGTTTCTTTTTTCTTTTTATGACAAAAAACAAAAACTGGCTTGTTTTTTTTCTAAGAAAAGGAAAAAAAGAAGAAGAAGCAGTAATATGATTTAGATATTTTAAAACCAAATGAAATATTTTTTTTAAAAATAAAATAAATCAAAGCAAACAATTTTCTTTTATTTATGTTTTGAGGAATCTGATGATAGAAAGGGAAAATGGAGACCATATTTCGTTTATAGGCATTGTCGGTCCGCAGCCCGGTTTTCAAACAATATAGTGTAGCTCAATTGTTTGAATCGACTAGGCCTGGGCCAATAGATACTTCCCTACGACGCCGTGCCATAACATTCCCAATCATCTTCTCCTCGAAAAGAAAAGTCTAAAACCCTAACCAAAACCCCTTCCCCTTTCTTCTCCTTCACACGCTGAAATGGCTTGGCGCAGTGGAGGATCACTCTCACGTTCGCTCATGTCCGCCTCCAGGGCATCGCTTCCTCGCTCTTCTGCACCTCGCCATCGTCTCCGTCCGCCGCTTTCCTCTGCCCCCCGTTTACAATCTCGCCGCTTATCCTTTGCTCCTTCCAGGTAGCCATGTCCTTCTTGAATTTTTTTTGTTGATTTTTTTTCCTGAAATAACATTTCCCAATTCTTCATTTTTGGCTCATTTATATTTCTTTCTATTATGGATAATAACGATGTAAAGTTGACCTTATTTTGCGTGATATGCTATTGCTGATTTTGTTAATAAATTTCACTTATTTTAGCTTGATGGGCTCGTTTGAAATAGAGGGCTTATTCCTGTGGATCCTTAAATTAATGAAGTTACCAGTGCTAGTAATTCTACATTACATAAGAAATAAAGAAATCGATTTTGAATCTATTTTTGCAAAACGTTTGTCGAAGCCAATCTGGGGATGGGAATTTCATAAATTCTTTTAGTATATTTTGGTTAATGTTTCTCTTCGTTGTTGTCTTTTTGTAGGAATTTGGGAGAGCTGGGATGCATGCAGTCGTTCTTGCCTTTGGTGACCTCGGGACACTTGACATCGCGTCTCAATGCTAATTTGCGGGCTTTTTGTGAGCTGTCTCATGGTACCTTCTGTCGTTCTTGTCCAGATCGCTAATATTTTCTTCGTGAGTCTTACTGTTTTTATGGCGCGGAACAAAGCAAAAACAGAATGTTTTTTAATTGTTGTTATCCATGAACTGCTGTGGCATAGCTTCTATTGGAAAGAGCAAAATCTTTGGGGTTGCTTTCCATAAGTGTGTCAAAAAATGTGAACAATTCACAAAGTGAGCTATAAAGTAGATTTGGTTTTTGTTGTATTTATGAAACATGGTTAATGAGAGGAATTGGGATGGGATTGATAGGGAGGAATGGAAAAGATGGGTGATGCACGTGGACTTACAGTCAGCCAAAGGCGTGGAATTGATGCCACAATAGTAGGTTTCTATTTTTTTTATGTTTCTTGTTCTTAAAAAACGTAAATGCAGTGCATCAATATTGAGACCAGATATAAACCAGAGCCTTCATGACAAAGAAACATAGATGTGTTTAGCCAAATGCACCATGCATTTCAAATTGACTGTTTGCAAGGTTCCAGTGATCCTTGACTCTTGTGCTGGGAGATCCATCTCTCCTTGATTATTTTGTTGTTATATCAAAGGTTCTCTGTATAAGTCTATCAATATTACAATGGTAAAACCTGCTTTCCATTTGCTTCTAAGATAAACACACTGTAATTAGTTGGATTTTTCTTTATTTTTTTAAATATTCTCGTAATAAGTTTAGTTGCTACGCAATTGTTCCATATTCCTTTTTCCTTTGCTGCTGATAAAAATATGATGAGAAATCCTTTTGCTGTGTTAGTTCTCCATGTAGTTTATGAAAAGAGTCATTACTTGACCCAATGAGAGACGTGTATCAAGTACTGCATATGGAAATTAGAATTCGGTGGATTCTTTTCCATCAACATAATAGGCCAGTAGATTTTGTCTTTCAATTTGTTTCTTTGATCGTGTGTAGTTTTCAGCAATTTACAAGTAAAAACTAGGGTGTGTTACTGCTCTGTTATTATTATTTGACAGTTTCATCACAATAAAATAAGAAATCTGTTTACAAAGGAGCCACAAGAGTTTGTGATCTGTACTGGAAAGGCCGAGTTTTAAATCAATTAATCAGTTTTGATGCTGTTTTCAGTAATGAACATTATTCCTAATTTCTGATAAGACAGGAATTAGAAATCTCGAATTCAATACTTTTCTGTAGTTAAACTCCAAGATTCTTACTGCTTGAAGGAATTACGCCCCAAAAAACTACTCTTTTCTAGTGGAGAATTCTTGCATGGATTTTGAACCATTACCCTGTTATTGTAGGTACTTGAAGAGCCTTTGGATTAGCACTACCATGTGCAACGTTATCTGAAGTCAGTGACTTGGAGTACTTTGTGTGGTGCTAGGAAGTTAGGCTTTTTGGCATGGATATTTAATAATGATTTCATGTTCTATGCTACATCTGAGATCAAAGTTATATTTTCTCTACTCTTGGACAATCTATTAGATGGTTTTGTAGGCACCTGTATTCACTTGTCGGTATGCGTGCCCTGTTTCTTTGATTTGTATCTTGTCCCTGCAAGGTCCTGCTGTTGATACTAAAGATCAAACTTTTTTTAGTTCTTGGAATTTATGCCCTTGTTCATTGTATAAAAGATTTTTTTGGACCATCACTAGCCAACTGTGCAGGGAATACTGTCTTTTTTTTGTTGGGGTGGGGGTATGGATTGTGTTTGGACTGTTGATACCTGAACGATGGGATTTTGATACCTGGGTTTTGGGTATTCGTGGGGTAACTTGAACCTAATGCTATGGTTTAAAATTATTCAGTACATATTAGCTTGATATATATATAACTTTTTAAAAAACTTTGAGGTTATTTAATTTGATACATATTCATTAATCGTCGTCAATAATAGATGAATTGTTGTTTGATCATTTTAAAGATACTATAGAATTTTTTTTTTTTAAGAATTGACAAGACTTGGGCTGTCATATAAGATTAAGGAAAGAGCATATTCCAATCACCGCCTTCTGAACTTGTACAGCCTTTTGAGCTCAGTATGGACACTTGTAATGGATAGTTATGCTTTCCAGATAGACCACTGCCCCCAGTAGTTTTTTTTTAATGGCCCAAGTTTTCCAGCCACTGCTTAATGTGCTTTGTTATTATATTTTCGTTGACAATGGCTTGGTGTTTCATACTTTCATTTGTTGAGGAGGAGCGAGGAGGATCGAGGACATTTGAGAGAGGTTTTGGTAAACCGAGTGCTTGAAGCTTGAGAGTGTGATGCTTAGACCCAAGCCTTGATCCATACATGAATTAACTATTCAAACTTTACTTTATCTTGAACCTAATTTAATCGAGTTTTGAGGATCTATCGAGTATTTAAATTCCAAATCTAAAAGCTATAATTTAAAACTTTTTGATATATAATATTTTGTTTTATATATATATATATATATATATATATATATATATAATTTTAAGGTTCATATGTTTTAGATTGGGTCTGTGTCAGGCAAAACTATTATCTATATTCAAATTCAAAACTTGACTTTTTATTGGGTTTAAAATTTTATAATCTTGAAATTGCTATAGTGGGGGATGGGATATTTAGCGGGAGCAACAAGCTTGTATTTTGCTTCTGTGTTTCTTGAAACTAGATACGAGTTCTTTTACAATGGTTTCTTTAACTTGAAAGGTTATCGGTGGGCTATGGGTGAGATTTTGTTGCATGCAATGACACTGGATTGGATTGTCCTTCAAGGAGAGAAGAGTGTATTTTTCCAGAAGTTATTGACTGTGACGAGCAAAATACAGTCATTTAGCATCACTTTAAGATGCTGCATCTGATTTCTGTTTGCCTTTTGACATTCCGTGGAGGAACTCCTGGTGAGCACATGGGATGTCCACACTTGACCATTGTCCCATACTAGTTATGGTTTATATATGAACAGCACGAGGGGCTGTTCTTCAGCTTATGCACCACGACCCACTCCATATAGACGCTAATGGAGCATCAAATTCCAACCTGGAGTAATTGGTGGTGTTACACTTGCAACAGTGTACATCCAATAAACTCAGGCCCCATGATTGGCTTTAATGTCATTTTCATCAATGAGAATCTTAGAAGGTGCTACTTCCGAACAAACGTTACGTTTAATGAGAAAAATGGTCTGGATTCTGAAATGATCTACTACTATATTGAATCCAAATGCATGCCAGCTTCTTGCAGGTATTACTTCCGGTCAGCTATTGGTAGCTTTTGATACACGAGAATGAATACGATAGAATAACACAACTCTTTTGAAATGGTGTTTGGTGGATGGTGCACATATTGAAAATGGTTTCACAGGGCATTCTTATCATGTCCACTCTCCACTGCTCATCAAATATATTGTTGGGGAGCAACATAATAGCCTAACTTATTCGATTCTATGGGTTTGCTGAGGGAAGTCTAGAAGTTTTGACGAATTCGGAAGTTGAGGAAGCTCTGAATCCATCCTGTGCAACAAAGGAATAAGTTCTTCAACAACTCCATTTCCTCTTTGTAGAGGAAGCTTGTGCCACTCTGCAACAGAGCATTGGCTAAATGAAAGTAGTTGTGTCGATATTCGTTGGAAGGAAGCATTCGGGGCCACATGCAACTTGTTGAAAGTCCATATTGTGCACGACTATTTGTAGAGAACTGATCCCAGGAAAAGGCAAGTCAATAATGAACATCAAGTGCTTGGCATTTTATGTTGCAAGTGGAAGCCTTTCTTCTGGCCCAGGTATAGTGATGACTCTCCTCATTATCCAAATTACATAAAAAAATTGCTTTCCAACTACAGAAAAAACTTGTTCCCAGCAAATTTGCTTTCTTTTTCACCGAACTTGTATCACAATTTTTCGGATGACACACAAAAGTAGCCAACCAGAACTTTTAACTTCGGAGATTCTTGTGTCATATCCTTTTCCACTTCCTATGGAGTTTAGTTTTTGGCAAAAGAGAAACCAACGTGGAGCCAAATTTCGTGTAAGCTAATTAAATCCACAAGAGATGGGAAGGCCACTTTACTTCACCATTATTCTTATTCCATTTTTCGATGCACTACAGCGGTACATTGATCAAAACCATTTTGTATCAATCTTCTCATGACCAAACATATTGTTGCAGTCCCATTCAACCATTTTCAGTTGCTTTCCAATTAGCCAATGTGATGGATGTGTCACCCTATGATGCTGGCATGCTGCTTAATTATATCCCACAAATTTGATCTCGAGGAAAGAAAACGACGAAATAATACAGTGCTTCCATATCAAACTGGATTTCAAGGGTCCACAGGCAACTGTGAAACCTACTTTTTCCTACCCTATAGTTGTAATCTGCCACAACTTTGACCTCAATATCGAGCGAGGCAGTATTTCACACGTGAGGCACGCAGCCCTTCTTACCACTGACATGCAACATCGACTGAGAAAAAAAATATTACACCTGAAAGACTAGATAGAGTTAAAAAGACTCTAAAAGCATTATCCCTTGTAATATACAAACTGAATCGAATGAGGAATAAAAAATATGAAGAAGTTGAGAAGGTTGTACGTTAAACATCAAACTTAAGGCCTAATTTTCTTCCACCGCTTTTCAAGTCTAAATCTTCGTGATGTTATCGAATATCCAATTATGTATGGAAGGATACATACAGTATTCAGCACCATATATGCTGCGAGAGAAGGAAAAAAAACAAACATGTTGCGAGCTTCGTAGACAAAAAAAGAAAGAAGAACTCCCCATCTCACAACTCTCTCTAAGCCTAGACATTCTAAATATCAATGGCACTCACTCTCGTCTCCTTAACCTATTCCTCTGGGTCTAGCCTTTTTCAGGCCACGCTTCCCTGTAAGAAAGAAAGGGAGAGGGCAATGAAATATCCTTCATTTTCATCTAAGCTCCACATACCTTGTTAGCTATAACAATAATACTGCAAACAAGTACAAACCACCAGCACTCCTCTGTATGTACATAAACACTTGGCCATTGATTATTTTTTTAAAATAAAAAAAAAGGCAGGACATGAAACTCCTAAATGAAAAACCCCACAAAGATACTCTTGTCTGAAGGAAAACTATATTAAAATGGCAAGAGACCACTCTATCTTATTATTGCTTTCATCACCATTATTGGCAATTCCTTGGGGGCCATCACCATTCAGCCCCACCAACATCAAATCAGAAGGCAATTAGAAAACAAAGGAACCCTACCACTATCGAATTTAATATTTTCGTTAAGCTTTGAAGCTTATCACTCACTCATTCACCTCTCCGAACAGGAAATGCATCTTTTCAATGTCTTTATCACATAACATACCAGCTTGACATAACAGAGATTTGAACACTACAAATGTGCCTGTTTCGAACTGTGCCCACCATCATAGTGTTTACCCCAGATACACTGGGGAAGAAAAGTACAGGCAAAAAAATGAAACAGAAAGCTATTGTGAATAAGAATCATATGCCGGTGTGATCCTATCTCCGTGGATGGATGGCTTGCTATCAACAAAGTAATCCAACCCTAATCAAAATCACTTTAGCATGCTCTCGCATTTATCTACAAGGATGAGTGGATCTACCCATCCATCCACCCATCATCTATTTAAATGAACAAGCATCTAAGAACCTTCATACTAAAGACAGAAAAGTGAAGCAGTTTTATTTGTTTACGAGAGGTTAAGGGGAGCGTGAAGGCTGAATCGATTTACCTTGGGATTATGATCTTGACCGCTGATGGTATTAATGTTCATTGTTAACATTAATTAAGTTTCTTTACTTACTCCAGAAGAGAACCATGCGAAGATGGCTTGATTTGAGGCGTGAAAAGATGAAGATGGATGGAAGCGGAGAATCCTAAGGTTGACAAGGGCAACAGTAAAGATGACATAAGCATTGTCCCGTGAGACACCAAGCATTGGGCTAGTGGGGTTGCTGTGTTGAGACCAAATAAATTTAAAAAACGTCCACTTTAACTTCATTTCCAAAATTGTTAAACCTATCTACTTTGTTTCCCCTCTCTTGCTTCGACCTAACCCTTCGAGTTTGCCACAATCATTCCATCTTTTCCCTGCTCATCTTCACTCCTTACACTTCTAAGAAGTTCAGATTAGTGAAGATATGATCTCCCAGGAAGAAGCGATTGAAATAAATACCAGCAAGCACCAAAACCAAATAGTGAGCGACCATAATAGCAATGAAGGTTATAATGATAACAATCCAGGAGAGTGGCTGAATCTGAGCCTAGGTGGGAATTCACCCTCAACAGCAGGAGATTATGACTCGCAATCAAGACCTACTTCTAGCAAGGTTTTCTCGTGTAACTTCTGTAGAAGGAAGTTCTTCAGTTCACAGGCACTTGGGGGTCATCAGAACGCCCACAAGAGAGAGAGAGGTGCAGCCAGAAGATACCACTCCCAGAGGATGATGACAATGATGGGCTTGCCTATCAATTCTCCAATGGCTAGATCACTTGGGGTCAGGCCCCATGCCCTTGTGCACAAGCCAGCCAGAGACGGAACTCCTATTGGAGAGAGATTTAATGAAGCCAATTCAGGATTTGTTATGTCATGGATGCCCTTCTCTCTTGATGATACAACGGATTTGACATGGCCAGGCAGTTTTCGCTTGGATTCACAGCTACCAGAGACATCATCGGGGCCACTCAAGCTTGACTTGAACCTCCGACTCTAATAAACCCCCCCCCCCCCCGATGTGGTTCCCAATTTTCTTCACATGGAACAGTTTTTGAAGTGCCATCTAATACAGAAACTAATACAGGTGGGCAACCAACCTCTTGAAATGTTAAAAATCATACTAATTCTGCATGGTCAAACTAGAAGAAACATGAAAAATGCCCTACCATGTATGCACGTCATGTCCAAGAAACATGGAAAATCCCCATCACCCTCTTCAGTTCAACTTCTGGAAAAATAAATGCCCGGAACCATATGGCACCTAACATGTATGGGTTCTTCAGATCCTTGTCAACCTCCCTTTTCAAGCCACTGTCATTTCTTTTTAAAGTGATAATAAAGGGTTTTTTTTGCGATAATTATATCATTTGACACCTTCAGTAATTACTCTCTTTACCGTAATGATTATGTTGTTTGACATCATTAGACGTTTTTTTATTCAATTAAGAGATTTTTGGGCAATAATTTTCGGTGCAATAAATACCCATTTTACACCGCAGGTAATTATTTTTTTGCAGATATGGCTTATCTAATAAATATTTGTTGGAAGGGAAGGATTGTAATGGAAGGAAAACAATAACACCATTTGAGATCATATGTTATAGCTCTCTCTGTTCCCAATATGGCTCTCCATGTGGCCTTTCACACTTCAACATTACCCTTGTTTTTTTCTTATATGACCATAGTTCGCTCAATTGCCCAAAAGGATCCATCCGGCTGACCCCAACTACTTTGGGATTGAGGCTAGGCTGACGTGTACGTCCCGAAGATAGCCATGCTAATTTTTCTTATGGTATCGGCTCGAAGGTCTTGTTGTGCCTCAAAAGCTCCCTGGGACGACTTCCTTTCCTCTGTTTTTGCATCTTTTCCCACGCTTTCCTTTGGCAAAGAACCAATAAAAGTCAGTTTCTTATGGAAAAATCTTGAATTCTTTCACTAAGTTACCAGATTTGAAGTCTTGAAATCAACCTAATATCATGCATGTCCTGCGCCCATTATCTCCTCATCTTCCTATTTATATAGCCGCAACTGAGACATTTTCCATAGAATCTCTATGCCTTTCCTATGATCCAATATATATCTTAAAATGAATTTGATTTGCTAGAGTTATGAGAATCCCTACCACTTCTTCTTTTATTCATCCAAGATGATCCTAATCTCCATTGATATTACCGCCGCCCTTGACCTGGCCAATCATCTGTCTAATGGAATTTTCATTTAATTTAAAAGGGCTTAACCGTGGCAAATCACGAAAGAACTTGGATCTTGCAATCAATCCTCTGTCCGTGGAAGTCACCCAAGAAGCAAAGGGAGAAACTACCCACGACTACATTCGTGTTGATTTATCTTCTCCAAGTCTTAAAAAAACATTTGATATAATACCGTAATTCTTCTATTATTCCTGCCTCGGTCCATGTCCTTATGGCCCTCATCTTGCAGAAGCATGTTGAACTTGTATCAATTTCTCCAATATTACATACAACCTTTCATCCAGTCCTTGGTTGTTTTGTTTGCATATCCCATCCCAGCATGCTCAGCTAACTTGCTCATGTGCGTGTTTTTCCAAATAACACCCCTTACTTTATAGGTATAAATCATTTGACACCGTAAATCCTCCAAGTCCCGTCTTAACTTGATTATCTCCGTGAACATGGTCAGGAAACACCAAGTGAAAATGTCAATCAAGATAAAATGATCATCATTGATGATGGGTAGGGTTTTTTTTATTCCTTGCAAAGAGTTCTGTAAGCTCTTTGCTTTTATAATCCCTTGTCATCCGAGCACTTCCTACACTTCATTTTCTTCGCTGCGGTAATGTTTTTCGGTTGATACAGCACTCCAAAAGCTTTTGCTTCCTTCTAATTGCACTTCTTTTATACACTCTAAATATAGCTCATATGATCTACTAGTGCTTATGTATCTCGGATTGTCCTGGTTACAATGTCATGTGCATGTTTTCCCATTAGTTTCCGCATCCCATTCTCATCCGATGTAGAAACAATTATACAAACATGAAAACAGAATATGGTAAATTAATATCTTCATCCAGTGAATATCGTTCCCTTTCTCTTTCCACAAATAAAATCATAAAATAGCTTACCAATCTTATTACAGTGACTTCAAAACCCACTGGGGGGGATAAAATCCACGTGAAAAGACATGATTTCTATATGGCCTCAACATAGTAAGCAATCCAAATCTTCATGCACAAACAATTTACAGTCCTACAAATTACAGTGGACCTTAAGCTTTTGAGTCTTGTGCATGATGATGGGAAGCCTTTGGCTGATGATGCTTGGATCACTATATGAAGCAGAGTCAGTAGGATATCCTTTCTGCAAAATAACATTACAGAAATAGATGCTTAAAAATTGGAGAACACTTGTTACAATGTTACGCAAGCAAATGGTACTACATTTAGAAATATATCCAAGAAAAACATTAATGGCCTACAGAGAAAGAGATAAAAACAGATGCCCTTTTGAGAACAGGAAGACACCAAAAATTAATATTACCCGATTTAAACAGCCTAAGCGGATGCATATTAAGAAATCTATACTCCAATACATCATATGAATTTGCAGTGATAATATTGTGACATTCACACATGTACAAGGCCACACACTTCCACTTAGAACCTACTTATTTCAGAACTTCTGCGGTCATACTAAACAGGATAGAGTGCAGAAATTAGCAGATTCAAAGATGAGTAAATGACAACAGCACGTCATCATAAGCCAAAACTTTCCCAGGACATGCTGGACTTCTTATTCTGCTCATCCTGTTGGAAAAATTATGTATTTCTGCCTTTCTATCCAGATTAGTTTTTCTTTTTGCTCCTCACTCCTCTTTTAGACACAATTTTGATAGCTATGTGCACTGCTATTATTTAGAAATAACCAGATTATCATTCCCATGACAACACTCAGAAAAGAAACTATCTTTACGACTTCTGAAAGAGTAGAAACCAGGAAAATAAATGTAAAACCCATGTTTTGGCCCAACAAACTCAGCTAGTTGAAGATACAAGTATCATGAACTTGATTTTCTGTTGTTTTTTTATTGGGGATTTGATAGTTGGAGGGGAGGATTAAGAAAGTGTTTTAAGGTTATGATGTTTAATATATTGATTTGATATATGGATGATTTAAGAGGTGTAATTGAGGCTTAGGGTGTTAATTCCTGTTATAAAACAAACTGATTGTGGCATGGATTAAGGGATTTTGGAAGAGCAAATTGTTCTTTAATCTTTGAATCTGCGATTTGGGAGATTGATAGATCAGAATTCTGAAATCCCAATTAACCAGTCTACCAGTTGGACTAAACCGGTCGAATAATTGCTCTGACGGTGTCAGTCAACCAGTTCACCTGGTGCTTTTGGTCAACCGGTTGACCGAGCTATAGGGGTTGTTTGGTTTTTTTCGCTCGATCAATATGGGATATGTTCAAGAGCAATTGGATGGATGTGTTTTGGTTTTATAATTATATTTTGATATCTAATTTTAGAGTTGTAATGTTTTATGTTACTTGTGGTTTGTGAATGTTTTTTCATATTTGTTATAGATTTTGCTATAGTTTCTACTAGCGCAAGTAGTCTCCAGTTATACATTGGTTTGTTTTTTGCTCTGTTATCTAGGTAACTGAAATAATATTTAATAGGTATGTAATATAAATAATAGATGTATGTTTATTATATGATGAGTTCAATTGGCTAATTTTTGAATATTATATATGTTGCTTTATTTTCTGAGTACCAATCCGTACTTGAATTTGAACTCTTTTTCTATTGAATGAAATTCTATTCTATTCGATATGATAGTTATTTGCTTTGATAACTATGCAAGTATCTGTAATGATATTGGTATACTTATCAAAAACTACATACTAACAGAGAGTAGTTAATTTATGTGCACAAAGTAATTTGTATACCTAGCTAGAGAGAGAGGCATTAGTCTATTATGACTGATCCTCCAATACTTTTTGGGATCACAAATCTTGTATGTTATTGAAATCTTAGGGTTTCATCTGCTATTTGTTATTTGGCTTGTATTCTACTATCATATGTTATTACGCTTAATATGCATGTATATAACTCACCCCTCTATTTTATTACTATTTTCAAATTCTTAACTTTTATTAGCAGGTTAGCCTTTGGTTGAGAGTTGTGGCTTGATTTGTTGCCATGCCTTCTTGCTTTTCCTGGCTTTTTTTCTTCTTCTTTTTTATTTGATACTTAGATGCTCCACTATCATGTAAGTCTAGATTTTATTTCAAAGATTGAATTATATTAGTGTAAATGTGTAATAGGTATTTTGAATTATTAATTGTTTTTATTAGTTTTGAAGAATATTTTGGAAGATTATGAAATGTTGCGATATTTTAATATGCTTTTTTTATGATATGTCTATAATGAGGCTTAGTGTAGGGGGGTGTCCCTATGACACTGCTCCTGTGTTGCCGGTCACATGCCTGGAATTCAGTTCATGACAGTTGAGGTAATAAACACCCACCAAACACACATCTAGCCATACATGTGCTCCTTATCATGTGTGTGTGGACACACACACACACGTACGTACATACCTACATACATACATACATAGAGAGAGAGAGAGAGAGAGAGAGAGAGAGAGAGAGGTTACAGCAGCCAGAGCTTCAAAGGTGGCTTCTCTCCAGCAGCTTTCTCGAAGAACAATAGGATTTGCACTGTCACTAAAAGCACAATGCATACGAGTGTCCCTTAATCTCATTAGCACTCCATCAACTCTAAGCTGTAACAGAGGAGGTGGAAAAGAGAAATTTAGTGAAACAATTATAAAAGTGAAGAAAAAAAATGTTACTTTTCAGGAAAAGAAAAATGTTTAAATCTTCTTTATACCATGCATTAATACATGCACACGGGCACAACGAAAGAAATGGAGTTGTTTTTACCGAAATGGATATGCGAATTGAGTTAAAAAAATCATGATGATTAACTCACCCAGAATCGCAAAAGAAGAAACCAGCAACTTGGCATAACTCTCTACAAAACTCAAAGAGGAGATAATCAACTGTTTGGAAACTGATTACCAGGCAGCATGTCAGTGCTTAGAACAACTAGTAAAATTTTCAGTATTTACCACTTTTACAGTTAAAAGTGACACCCCGTTATCAGCCAGTTCATCTTCATACAAGACTACCTGTGGCATTAAACAGATTATTTAATCACTACACACCCATAAATACCAGGAAGAGAATGAATCTCGAATTTTATGAATTTATGCTAATGTTACACAATGAGTCAACCTCATCATAGAAAAGAATAGGCTCTTTTGATGCAAGTGCAACCACATCAATTTGCTCTTCACAGTCTTCCCAACAGGGGCTGCAGCTAGCCTCCAGAATTTCCTCGCTGTCTTTCTGATAACAAAACCAAGGATATGATTTGCAACATGTTCTTACACAAAACCAAATGACACGAGAAAGAGAAGTCATATTTTATATTTAACAAAAGCTTAATTACACTATATTGAATCAGCTTATTTTTTGATTCATCAATGGTCAATCTCAGCCATGGTCAACATTATTTTTTTTTAAATCCAAGTCATGTCATAGCCTTCACAGTAAACCCAAAAAACCTAAAAAAAAATGTTTTAATCAGGATCTCTTTTGAAGTTGTTAACATTTTGATGGGAGGGAAATGGCAGGAAGAAAGCAGAAATAATAAAGAAAAGAAAAACAGAAAATCCAACATTATATAGAAACTGCTAGCGTAAAAATCCTTAACAAGGAGGACAAGAATTAATCCATTAAGTCCGCCTGCTTAGTACATGGCTTAAAACTCCAACACAAAACATCCTATAGCAACAAGTCTTCACTTTACTCTCTGTCAACCACAAACACAACAAAAAGTTTGTGAAGTAACAGAACAAACCTTCTCTGTATCAAATTCCATTGTTTCACTACCACAATAAGGCGTCGTGAATGTATAATCATAATCCAAAATCACCTGCTGGAATGGTTTGCTGTAAGTTGAATTCGCAGCAAGTGTTAGCTAAAAACAATCTCTCTGACCTCAGATAATTAAAATTAACACAATGAGGTTCTGGATGCCATCTATTGATGCAATTAAATCCAAACAGATACTTAAAAAATTACCTTCTAAATTTCCATTGTGCAGCAGCAGGGACTTCGACCGGTGGTAAAGCCTCTTGTTTCCAGCCAGTTAGGGCATCAAACGCGTTGAAATGAATTTTGGTACCACTAGTCGCATGTTTGAGTACTAAACAACTTTCTCCAAAAACCATCTCTGGTAAATGAGAAGTTTTTAGCTTTTCTTCCCATCTGCAGTAGTCGCATCAACCATCAAAAACTCTAGAATTAACGATTTGTACTCAGATTAGCATGAGACACTTAAATTGAGTGCGAATTTGAAACTAATTTAGAAAGATATATATATATATATATATATATATATATATAGAGAGAGAGAGAGAGAGAGAGAGAGAGAGAGAGTACGTGATCAGAGAGGAGGAGTTGAGAATGGAGCCGTTGCAAGATACGATTTCCCAGCCATGGATGCGGAGTCCATGACGGCCGTCGGTTAAAACCTCGGCGCCAGCGGCTTTTAGGTCTTTGTCATCTACTTCCACGTCCATCGCGATGGATTTTTAATTATGGATTGGATCGGGTTGGCAGGTTTTCTACTTCTCTGACTTTTTCGGGTCTTAACTATGAGCATCGTGGTTTAATTAGGCATTCCGGGTACGAGATTTGGCGGGTCCGGGTTGGGCCGAAAAGACAGATACAATTTAGTAATAGTTTAGGAATAAATTGGGCAATTTCTATAGCTTCGTTCTTGTTTTTAACCTAATTCCATGGTTAATTGACTTCGAAGTTGGAACACCAAGCGATCTAGTAATGTACTGAAAATAAGCAGAAAAATTTAATGGTTGATTACTCTCTTAATATTTACATTCCGAGAAAAATAATAGCATTTTTACTCCAATACAATACAATGTCATGTGATTTGGTCAAGAATCTAAATTAAAAAAAAAAAAAAAACAGTATCTTTCGTCTTATCCTTTTAATTTCGATTTTTTAAATGGAGGTACATTTTACCACTTAGAAATATACATATCAACTTATATGGAATTTGAACACGAGAAGATTGTACATTTGGAAGGTGTAGTCAAATTATAAAGTAATAGATTTATTTATTCCTGGAATCAATATAAAGTAATAGAACTTAGGGAATATACCGTGATAAATGGCTTAAGATTTATAAAATAATTATTGAGTTCAAATCAGGACATGCACCTCCTGTAAAAATCTGGAACAGCCAAAATTTTATTTGTTCATCTAGACCAATAAAATATATTTTTCAGGAAATAAAATTTTCTCAAATAAAAAAAAAATAATAATAATAGACATAGGTTTTTATTATACAATACATAAACCATATTTAATTATCCGTTTATATTGTCTTTGGGTAAATGGTAGCCAACACCGTATAATGTTACTGCCATTAATAGGGCAAACTAAGAAATTTGATATATATGCCGAGGATCTGTCTCAGAAGATTACTTTTTTCCAAAAATGCCTTTCGTTTTGAACCTTATCAATGTGTTAGTGCTAAAAGATGTATAAAGTATCAACCTTTGAAATTACAATAGGACTCCG
This sequence comes from Salix dunnii, assembly GCA_015731905.1. NCBI lineage: Eukaryota > Viridiplantae > Streptophyta > Magnoliopsida > Malpighiales > Salicaceae > Salix > Salix dunnii. The sequence continues at coordinate 6,646,358 of CM027667.1, read as the reverse complement.
TGTTTGCATTTCAGTGGCAATAACACTCACCGTTTTAAGCTCTGGTTACCTTTTACCTGTATTTTTCGTTTTTTGGTCATGAGGTAACCTGTTTTGAGTACAAAAATAATAGCACTTGGGTCCTAGTTGCCCATACTAATTCTACAAAGATTCAACTGAACCCTAAACAGCATTTAGAATGAAACATAAGTTTTTTCTTCCATATTTTATACACTCATTCTTAGCATCAAAAGATTTCTTACCTGGGAGCAAAACTTGTGAGGTAGAAACTAGAAGAGACTGAAAATGCAACCCCTAAACATTAGGGCCGGCATATTATGTTTCCTAACGCTTGGTGGTCAAAGTAATGTACAGAGTTATTTGCAAATTCAGAATTTACCTCGAACTCCAACCATAAAACCTGCCATACTAATGGCTTGCTGCCTGGGTATGCAAAGCTAACCGTTACCAATTTACAATGCCATAGTCTTGAAGCACCTCCATTTTGAACCACCAGCAATCAACAAGAAGTTGACTTCTACCACCATCCAATTGAGCAAGGACATCAAAAGACAATGATGCTGTAAAATCTGCTGGAAGAAAACAACACTACTTCAACGCATTCTTGAGAATCTCACAGAGCATAGCTCATTGATGGCCGCAAAATAACACATGGGAACTTCTGAGGGAGGAGATAAAGTTGCCACATGCTTAAACTGTGCCCAGGAAAACAGAAGAAGAGAAGGAAATCACCATATTAATATTCATTAGCTGCAACCCCATGACCTAAATTTTATAGGCCAAAGTTGTGCGATCAACACAGAAATGGCAGGAATCCAATGAATCATACTGCCATTTCTCAAACCAGTTTCTTCGGAGGGTAAGCACAAAAAAATTCAGATACTGTAAACTGGAATACCTTGTGCTGTGTGTATTTATCTCTCACTGCTCGTGAAGAGCTTCCTTGTCTATTTAATTGAATGTCATGAATGGCAAGAACGCATTCCTTTAGGTCAAATGGTCTGTAACCTGAATGACGCTGCAATGCCGTACTCTGAAGACACGCAAAAAAAATAATTAAACAGAAAACATTTGCAAATAATGCAGCAATCTTAAAGCAGGTCTAAGATTCAAGATATCCCGATTTTATCATCTATCTCTCAATATCCAGGAAATTATTTACTTCTGCCTGTTGCGATCAACCTGTGCCACTTCCAGTTCCCATAGTGAGAAGAGATTATGGTTGACTGCCAGTGTTCTTTTCGCTAATAAGGATATTTCCAAATATCAATGTCTCTGCAAAGCTGATAATTGCATGCACACTCAGGCCTACAATTAAAATTCTCAGGCATAATGAAATATATATCCTTTTTTACTCCAGCGGTGCAAAACATTGTTAAACAAGCTTTATATTTGTTTACCCAAGGATGCATCTGTGGCTGGATCGTGAAACTTGAGAGGAAAACAGCTGACGCAGCAATCACTGATGGTAAGAAGCGCATGCACCCATATTCCAACAAACTTAGCTCCGCCAGATAACAACTCAAGAACTCGAATTGCAAATCAGAAGACTGATAAGAACATTTTCGACAGACTAAGAATTAGTAAAAAGGGAAAGAAAAAGGAGAACAAGCAAATAACATTCTGAATATAGCATAAATAGGTTAGCCTACCTCGCAATTTTCTTGAGCAGCTTTCAGCAAGATTCTGCATATCAAGAATGACGTGTTGTTAGTAGGACTGGCTACCAGGTAGGAATCATCCATGGGACAAGGAAAAAGAATTCATTAAATGCAATACCTTACTGCCACCTTTTTTTTAAAAAAAAAAAAATAACTTGCCTGAGAAAATTTATTGTTGTAGGAGCACCCATTTCATAGTTCAAGGATTTAAGTACTTGTTTCTCCATATCAAGTACCTGCACATTTTCCCAAATTGAAATCTCAACCAAAAACATGAAACCAAAGTGCTGAACTTAGCTTTATAAAATTTATGAAAAATAAAATAATTGAAGTTCGCATCAAGTAATTCTTAAAACCTGAAAATTTTGAATACGTAAAACAACTATTTCAGTTTCTTAACAAGTTCAATATGAGTTTAATATGTTTCAGATACTTGGTAGGTTCAATTTCAGTTTAATTTATTCCCTCAATGTTATAAAGTGAGACACCTGATCCTTGGTGCAAGTGTTGTCTGTTATGTGGCAAAAGCTCTCGACATGTGGAGGACTAATCTCTTCATACTTCCTGAGTCATCATAGCATTAGTAATTAGCATTACAAAAGTGGAACGCCGACGAATAACTAACAGATAACAGAACAACAAAATAGAGAGCCGTCTTTTTACGAGGCAATAAGCATGCAAGAAACACCAAGAAGCTGTAGATTGTTCCTGCTCAATGCCTGTGAAGATAGAAACCTATCGATATACGATACAGTGAGATAAAGGGTGTCTGAGACGAGTCTGTATTCTTCTGCAACTTCCACTAACCAATCCACTAGAATTTCCCGCATATTGACTGAAACATCATTCTGCACCTCCCGCATGTAATTTGGCAAGCACCTTCTATTGTCCTCCACCTGAATAACCAATCATTATTTTTAAATTTTGCATTTTCCAACTGTGTTATAAACACAAGTATGATGCTCAATTCATTTAGTGAGAAAACAAAGAAGAGCCGAGACACCAAATGAACAAATTCAAACTAAATCAACGAAATTGGAAACTACATGAACCTGACACATGGACAAATTGTCACATGGACCCAGCCTATGTAAAAAAACAGTGATCCCCTGTGATACGATTGATTATTGCAGTGAGACTTCATAATTTGATCAGTGTGAATCTAAATTTCGTAAATCTATGCAAAAAAAGTACTCCAAGTTGACGCATACCAAATTTACATGTCAGCAAATTAGGAAACGCATCCTCCAAATCCAGAGGCAAGAGATCAAAATTTCTTTTTTTCTCTTGTTTTCAATCATCTTACCGGTCAAAATATTAAATATCATTGAACCCAAAACCAAAATGAACACAAACATGAAGTAGGAGTACTTACGTTGTACAGGGAGAGAGGGGCAAAAAACAAACTCCTAATCAAAGGCAAAACCCTTATTTCTCTTACTGGTTAAATCCAAAGTTCTTGTTGCATTGGTTTCTCATTAAAATGAAGGAAAACTGCACCACCAAACTCTAAAACCCGGAAATAATTAAGAAAAGAACAACATTCTTTTAATCAATTAGTTACTAATACCTCCAAGGAGTGAAGATATCGATACATAGAGGAAGTGTAAGAACACCTCCTTAACCCTGTTTTTTTAGTGGACTCAGAGCTCAGAAACATTTCTAAAACGTTATGATTCCCCTCCTCCACTTCACATTCAATATCCGGGATGATCTCGACATTCGAGACCCGACTTGACTCAGTACTTGATGGTTGCGAGTCAACTGCATACTTAGACTCGCTGATATTGTAATCCAAGTTGCTTGTGGTGATATGGAGAGAGTTGGTGAGTTCACCCAGTGGGACTCGCTTCTTTTTGGAGGGTGGCAGAGGGTGGTGACCCTTTGGGTCCCGTTTCCTGGATGATGATGAAGAGCGCGTGGATTGCACGTGGTTTTCATTCTCGCCCATTTCTTCTGCGAAAGTGTCTTTTCTATCTTTAATGGTAGAGAGCGACAGACGGAAGGAGAAGAGAAGATACAGGCAGTAAGTTTTATATACTTTCATTATTGCAGAACGGCGAACTTGTTCTATTAATAAGCGCGTTAAGTTAACCATAACAGCCTATAGGATTAAAAGTTTAAAACATTATTATTATTTTTCTGTGTGTGTTTTCTTTGGGCGGGAAATTTTGTTTCTCCATCGAGGAGCAAGCGGTGTCGTTCTCGTGAATGAATAGTCTATATAGATAGAATATGGGCTTCTTGTGAGAAACCTACCTTCTTTACTTTTGGGCTGATGGTAGTAGCAAGGGATGGGTTTATTTATAGTTACTTCAAAATAAAGAAAGAAACCGGGAAAAAACAGGTGGATAAAATTTAATTATTCCTTACAGCTTTCATTCGGATCCGATAACAAACCTAATTTCTATATGAGTCATATTTCCATTAAACGTAGTTTTGGGGCTTGCCAATAAAGGTTTGATTTGAAGCATTAAACATTATTAACTAGGCCAATCGGGTTGAGCCACTATACAGTATAATAATAATAATAATAATAATAATAATAATAATAATAATAGCACCTTCATTTCCCCAGATGATGAAGTGAAAATCCACTGATTTTCTGTTAATGGCCAAACACGCCATTTCCAGGTGTTGTTTCTCTTTGTTTTAGGCTGTCCGTCATTTTGCATACTCAAGCACGCAAATATCATACTACAGGTAAGGCAATTGCGCATAAATTCGTGGCATACAGATTCAATGTAGCGAACAAATTTTAATGCTCATTACAGCTTTAAAAATCACAGCAAATAAGGGAATCAATTTCGTGTGCCCATTGCATTTTCGGTTCCTGTCAACTACATCATCGGTATGTTTCCTAAACTTAATCTATCTTTTTCCTATCAATTGAACCCATGTAACCCATGTAATAGAAAATTGAGAAAAAAATTAGAGCAGAAGGTTTGGGGACAGACACTATTTTTAGGCAGAACACGAGCAACAAGCTCAGTATAGAAATCGAAAAAAAATCCTTGTAAATGGAGTTGAATTAAGGTAAAAAAAAGAAAAATGGTGCAGTCAGTGTGCACATCACCGATTACAGTACAGCGGTGGAGTCATTGGTCACCTTCATGGCACAGTTAATCCTCCACAATAAAACCAGCATGTCATCTCCTAACATGGTCAGTTCGCCTACAAGGGGCATAGAATAAAATTGATTTCCCAACATATTTCCTTCTTGGCGAACAAACCTGAATCGAAAGAGTGTCGGCTAAATGAACTGCTTTCTCCATTCCTGTTTCCATAAATGGTGTTTGATAATCTACTTCACATTATCTCCTAGATTTCGGGGTGTTAATTTTTTGTTTATTGCTCTTTCGGTTATTCGATTCATTATCCCTCACATGGCCATCACAGCTACCTTTTCCTGCCTGAAGCACTTTCAGCTTTACTTGTACCAGTAGATGATGAATGGTTGAAGCTCCATCGGGCATTCGCAAACCACTTGTTAACCTGCATAATACAACTTCTAGGTAAGAATGAAACTATGCTATCTTATCTTAAACCCAGAACAGTAAAATTTAGAATGAATGAAACGGTTTCCCATTTGTATGACCTGCTCAGAAGTAATTCGTAGTTCTTCTGCCAAACTTGCTTTCGCAGCTCGGTCTGGATACTGATTTTCCTTGAAGTAACTGTACAGTCTCTGCATACAAAAAAGATCAACACCTTAACATCCTCTACCAATTCTTCCAGGGAGAGTGGGGAAAAAATGAAGCTGCAAGATATATTATTGAACAATGATAGCATGGCACCATGATTTCCAAAAACATCTTACGCAATGCAAAATAAATAATGGCTCTCTCCATATCAATCTTTGATAATTCTCTTTCTTCAACTAAATAAGCAGCTTTTGCAGGTCGAAAGCAAAATAAGGATGATTTTGCACCAGCACTCTTTGAGAAGTACTAGGAAAGTTTCTAATGTAAGTGGATCATGGCTGAAGCTTGCATGCACAAGTGTAAATTTGTTAAAGCAAACTTTGAGGCCTAAGAAAAATGCCAACTAACACAGACCAGCATTCATTCAGTGAGACTTTTGAAAAGTGACTGAAGGGTTAAAGAATAATATGAAACACTGAGGACCGGGGGGGGGGGGATTATTTATTTTGTTCTCATGCTAAAGAAGGGCAAAAAATCACACTATATTTTCAATATGACCCTGCACCTTAATGAAAAAGGATATAAGACAGAATGATGGCATGGTATCCTCACCACAATTAAGAATTGGTGGGTTATTAGAACTGTTGGACATATGAAACAGATAACTCACAAAAACATACCTGAGTTACATCTTCTCCAAGTTTTTTATATGTGGAGGGCCTAACGCTTTTACCGCTAGAACCAGATAGAGATGCACCAACATATGTTTTTGCTGGGGAACTATTTGTATCTTGCAAGATTGAGTTTTGGCAAGTTCCTCTCTCAGGATTATGTTTGTTCTCCTTTAATTCCTGATTCATATTCTCAGTAACAGAGGAATCTCCATTTGCTGTCACTGTAACAACATCTCCATTGTTTTTCCTCCTCTTCCTTGGTGCAACAGTATCAGTGTACTCATCATCACTTGAAGTAGAAATGTTTCCATATGTTTCCTTCACAAATAGAGTGCAGAAACATGAAATTAAACTATTGAAAGAAAACACCATATGATTAAAAGATGGACCAAGTCAAGAACAAAATCGGCATATTTGATACTAAGTTCATACCTCTATGAAGACAGAAGGTGGAAAAATTTAATGTGAAATAATTCTGAAAATATTTGCAAGGGAATGTAATAGATATAGTGTTATCTAATGCGTAGCACAACTATTTTCTACATATGTAAGGGCACCACATTCATATGGAAGCACAATCATAAGTATTTGGCAATGGCATATTAGAAGGGGTCAAAGTCATGTTTTGATATCTATTATAATTCCATGAGAATGTGTATAGCGCATATCTAGCAATAATTCCTTGTTCTCTATATTTGGTGCTCTTCGCTGTAAAGGAGTGGAACAAATAGTAGTCAAGTTAAAATATATTTTTTTATGGAAAGAATCAATTCCTTCACTTCCCAACAGAAAGCAGGCAAAACACCCATTTGAAACAAAAGATCAGGGCATGACTCTAATTACAGGATCATGCTTGAAATACATGTTAAGCAACCACCAAAAAAGTGCTAAGACTAAATGATAGAAAAGCAGTTTCAAATATTGTAAGATCAGAGGCACTCACATCATAAAGCTTCTTGTAGTCCAATCTGTCAACATTTCTTTTTCCAGAAACAGTTGCTGACTTATCTCGGCATGGATCTGGTTCTAGCATGGATAAAATCTCACTGTTTAAAGACTGCATCTTCTTTCCATTAAATTTAGATTTTCTACCATTAGAAACTCCACGAGCTTCAGTAGGCATGCGGCATTCATCTTCTAAAGACAACCCATCACTATTAATAATGGCAGCAAGATCCTCAGAGTCTGATGTAAAATCAGAACTTGAACTTTCCTGCTTCAGCTTCTCCTCAAGAACTGGAGCATCAGGATCATACTCATCATCCTCTGAATCATCAGAAGAGAGCCCCATGAACTCTTTACCATCAGGGGGGGGCTTGAATTCTTCGGATGCAGAAGTGAAGTCGGATTCGTCAGAGCTTGATTCCTCCTCCTGGCTCTTCTTATCAATTTCTGGACCATCAGGATCATAATCATTATCATCAGAATCATCAGAAGATGGTCCAAAGTTGTGATCCAGTTTTTGTCCAGACGCTGCGGCAGCAGCCTCAGGGAACACCTTCTGCACACAGGATAGGAGTACAATATGGAATGAACACAAGTTTTTAATTAACAAATATTAAGGCTGGGGGCTGCATGATTACCTCCCAGCAATCGCTGATAGATATATTTGTTCCTTGAGAATCATTAAGCAAGTCAGTGCAGTCAACTTTGCAATCACATCCAGGGCATAACCAGCCCTCATCACCAGGGGGAACTAAAGGAGAAATGGAAACACACAATCAGGAAAAGTATAAAGTAACTTGGGAACAATTATTCAAATCAGTGTCATCAAACAAGTGGATAGGGCATTACTTTCTTCTCTTAACAATGGTGGTATCAAACAGAACTGATGAAACCCTCGGTCACAAGCACCATCACATAGTATAATATCATTATCAGCATTCAAATCTTTGGACCCACATTTTGCACAGAATATCTGCCACAAATGAATTGTCTAAGCAATATATTCACCGTCATAAAAACCATCCTAAACAGCAATAATCATGGAAATAAGAAGCTTGTTAACAAAAGAATATGACAAATAAAAAAAAATCCTACATCCTCACTGTCAATCTGTCCTTCAGAATCAAATAAAGATGCTGGGAACCTTCCTTCGCTGCATAGTGAATCAATATGTTGAAATAAATCCCTTATTTTCACTTTGCGTCTGATTATTTCAGATGTTGCTCGCTGCAACTCCTTCTCGGGCTTCAACTTTTCTAGGCTGGAAAATTACACATGTCAAAGAAAAAATTAAAGACAAGCTCTCCAACAGAGAAAACACTACACCATAAAAAAGAGCTTGAGATCAAATAATTTTAAAGGGCCGGTCAAACTGGATTTCATTTAAGAACAAAATGGTTTCCTTCTATTTCTCATTATCATAACAAGCAAAAACAATTCTTTGACAATGGCCTCTTTCAAATGCAATGAGTCCTTGATGGATAGTCAGCGCATAAATTTGGATGCAACTTTCCATACTATTAAAAAAAGTGCACTAAAATCAAAACAATAAGCAATAAGCAAGTACAAAAATTAAAAAGTCACTAAAAACAAAACACAAGAAAAGGCTACAGAAAAATTGTGATAGAATAGTACACACCTAAGTCCTTTCCAGCCTTCCCCGGAATATGCAGTGATCAAGCTTTGCTCATAGTTCATCCGATTTAACAAGTACCTAAGATGTGCTTTGATTTTGGAATATTCATCAGCCACGATATTCTTTCCTCTTCTCTTTTTCCTTCTTTTCCCTTTTTTATCACCAGTGGAATTAACATTACCTAAATTATTGCTTGATTCAGGAGCTTTAGGGTTCCCTTGTGATCTTGACCGGAGAACTCTATCACTACTTCTTAAAGATCTTAACATATATTTCTTCCTTGACAATTTTGAAGCACTCTTACCTCTAGGTCTACCGCGTCTAGCAATAATCACAACTCTAGATGGTGTTTCCAAATGTTCATGATCAGGGCCTTTGTCCTCATCATCATGATTTGGTCTTGTTTGTTCATTTGCAGGAATAATGATGTTGTCGCCAGGAAGCAAGCCTACATGTTTGATTGGAGAACTCTTGGTCACAAGTTGAGCAAGCAGCTCTGAATTCTTGATAGCAGTGCCACTATATAATTCAGTGCCAATTCCCATTGACTCATTTTCTGAAAGTTCAGAGCCAGGCTTCTGTCTTTCTTCTGATGGTTCATAACAAGCTCCGTTGGAAGGTAACTCATGTGCATGCACAGATCTAGTTTGTTGAGGGTATGAGCTTTTATCATTCTGGTTACCCTTGCTTGCATCTCCATGTGGCAGACTCACATCTTCAGCACAAGAATTGCTGGCTAGATCTTCAAGTGATATTTGTGAAGTTTCACTAGCAATGCAGCTTGATGGTGCAGCATTGGTATTTATAGGTTCCTGTAGAGTACCAGAGTCAATGGGTTTTGATGATTCACAATGCGTACATGTAGTATTCACACTTCTAGCACCTGGCTCGAGTTTCTGATCTATAGCAGTTAGTATAGGTCTTGAAATTTCATCAAAAGGAGCACCCTTGGCACCTTCAGGAGGTGGGTCCAAATCAGTAAAAGAATTGTTCGTTACATCTTCAGTAGATGGTTCCACAGTTTCCCTAGCACCAGATTGGAGAACAGCAGCCCCGTTCTCTCTGGCTTCAGTTTGTATGATTTCAGACTCAAGCTTAGGATTCTCTTCTGAGTATTCACCACAGTTGTATTCAGCAGTAAATTCATGAGTATTTTCCAGTTTAGTTTGTGCAGGGCATGAGTAACTTTTAGTATGAGAACTAACTTGTGATGGAGAAACACCCATGTTCTCAGCCTCGGACATGGGTATAAGTAAAATATATCAGATCTCTAGAATTCAAAATCGAACCTTGTATTGGAAGGGTCTCCAACAAAACTACAGAGAAAAGAAAAAACATGTGTCACTACAGATAGTATGGATGTTCTTCTACTAATATATACTCCATACACTTGCAGAATACATTAAACACCAGGGAATTTCTTGGAGAGAGATAGTAATCCTATCTCAACAAACCAGCCCAAATAAGCAAAGCATTGACAAGGTCGAGGCATAATAGTTATTTCAAATGTTGCCTTGTCTTTGCACAAGTAAATTCAAGCAAATCTCCATAAGAACACAAACACTGTTGTCATACGCTTACTGTTCACTAATACACAGCAATTAAACAAGTTTACCACTACAAAACATATGCATCTCCATGTAAACGACGAGCCAGTTTAGACACAACCTTTAATTGCACACTTGCAACATTTGGCATCAACACGCATATTTTTACCTGTTACTGAAACACTGCAAACCTAGATAGCATCAATTAACCTGAATAAGTGATAAATTCTTGAATATAATAAATATTAGCCTCTGTGGTCGAAAAACTCTAACCTCGTTCCCTTGCAATTATTTATCACTGAGTTGATAGGACCTTGAAAACATATTCCTCTACTCGCGCGCCCGCTCTTTTTATGGACATTTTTACTTAGCTGAAACTAATCTATATATCGCTGACAAGAGCATTAGATTTCAAGGATAAATTTTTTAAAAAAATACTATCAATCTAAAGCTCCTGTTGTTTCTCTCTTCTTCTTTTTTGGTTTTCTTGCAGTTTCTTGGCATCCAAACAGCTAATCGATAAAGGAACTGCACTCGGACGACATTTCTATGTTGCATTCCTTTTAAGCTCAAACAAGACAAAAACATGAAAAAACATAACCCTCAACTTTTCTCGGCGAATTTGTTTTATTTTCTGGAGGAAAGGAGAGTAAAAAACGAACATAAATAAAAATGAAACAGAGATATTTTTAGAATAGAGAACTGACCTTAGCCTTTTATTTTTGCTGCTTATAGTAGTAGTTTCTGCACAGGAAAGGAAAACAGAGTTTTGATGCCTAGAGAGGTTGGAATTTTTTTAGGAACGATGAGGAAGAAGAAGATGAAAGCGGTCGATAGTGGTGGTGGTGGAGGAGGAGGAGGAGGAGAGTAGAAGAAGCCTCTGAATCTGGGCCACCGTCACCGCGAAAGTTCCTGCTATTGTGCGCTTCGTTGTAATTTTTGTGTGTTTCCCATTGTTCCTTTTCATGGGCTGGGATTTCCTTTTTTTAATATCCGCTCTCTTCTACAGAGAGGCCAAGTGTGGGCTAGTTTGCGTTTTGTATATTGGTCCGACTAGCCTGAAGCAGATAAATACGGAAATCTTAGTAGCAAGAGTCGGCGGCTATATTTCGATGGCCTGTGTACGTGGGCTCGGGCCTGCTCTTATAAGTTTATTTGTAAGCATTACCTTAAAAAATGGAACCCCCCTGCGGCTTTTTGTTCGTGTTCTTTTACCAATTTTTTTTAATTAAATAGAATTAATTAATTTAATTTTGTTTTACAGGGTATTTTCCTAGCTAACCATACAAATTATTTCAACTTTTTATTATATTTTTTAAAAATTTAACTTAACTCAACAAGTTCTTATAGTTTTGAGTGACTTATATCGCTTGATTTAAATATCTCATTATTCTAGATGAAATAATTACTGCTTACATTTATACCTAACAAATCTCCCCCGCAAATGGGAATCTAGTTTATTCGAACTCAGCTTTCATTCTAACAAAAGCATTCAATAATTCGAGTGAGGTGATCAGAATTTGACGCGTGGCTCTATTGATCAATCACGAGGAAACCATCAAGATTATTGGAGCCTGACCACAAATCCCACCCGTCTCGAGTCAAACCCTCTGCTCTGGTATCAGTTTATTTGTAAGCTACTTGTGTTTGAAAGATGTGTGGGCTTCGGTGTATGTACTGGAACGAGGGTTCGCAAAAGTGTAGATCAATGAATTACGTGTATATTTTTTTATTTAGATCCGAGAAACTCTATAGGATGAAAAATATATCTTGTGATATCAGGTATGCGGTAAATGAGTAGATTATTATTTGTTTTGTATTTTTGAAAAATATATATTTTTGAACTTAAAATTTGTTATATAAATTATATATTTTTATTATCACGTCACACCTTCTATAAACAATTATATGTATATCTTTTATACAAACAACTTGACAAGATTAGTTGTTTTGTATTTTTGAAAAATATATAGTTTTGAACTCGAAACTTATTATATAAATTATATATTTTTTATTATTACATCACATTTTCTAAAAACAATTACATGTATATCTTTTATACAAACGACTTGACAAGATTGTACCCTATCTAACCGGAGCATATCAACAAATAGCCCGTTTCAAGATTTTCAAATGGAAAATGAAGAGGTTTTATCAGTCGATCCTGTGTATTTTCTCAGAGATGATAAGGGTTGTTTTTAAAAATATTTTTCAATTAAAATAATATTTTTTATTTATTTATTGAGATTTAATGGTTGATTATAAATTATGATATGTTGAGGCAGTTGCTCTGTTTTATTTCAGATTTTTTCTTGGGTGTTTGCTCATCTGGATTTTTCTTTGGCTATTGTTTTGGCTCTGTTGGTTGCCCTTTAGATTATTATCTTGCTTGCAAAAAAAAATCTAAAAACATTAAAAATAATAATTTAAAATAAAAAAAATATATTTTTCCACGTCAAAAACAAACACGCCATGGAAACAAAACTCAGTGGCCTCCATTAAGACACCAGTTTGTAAAACTACGTGTTTGACCTTGCCTGTCTAATGGCAAACAATTATCCGAAACAAAGACTGAAGGTTTGCCTGCATGACACATGATGTTTGTTGGGCTTGAAGCAGTTCAATTTTTTCATAATTTCATGCGGTGCCTATCCAAATGGGTAATCTTCCAGCTTTTTCTGGAATCCTTCTCTTAATCATAACCATTAAAGCTCACAAATTTATGATCTTCGGACTTCTGTGCGAGCAGGGTTAGCAGCCTGTCGATTATAATTCACCGTCTAATTCTTAATAAATATTAATTAGAAAATAATATAAATTATATTTTAAAATTTTATTTAATAATTTAAACTTTTATACAATATATTTCTTGATATGGTATCAGAATCTTATCGATTTAACGATCACGAATTCGAATCTCATTACCTCTATTTTATTTTATTAAAAAAATTAAATATAAAATAATATTGGTGTATATATATATATATATATATATATATATATATATATATATATATATATATATATATTTCAAGTTCAAAATTTTTTTATTTAAAAATATAAATTATATTATAGGATTATAATTAACAATTTTATATTTTAAATAATAATTGACTGAACTCAGGGAATTCAAGACAAAAGGAAAGCAGCATGAAATAACCCCCACCAACACGTCTTTCGCGAGATTTTCTTCCATTCACCACCCACTTCTAGACCAGGAATTTTGTAGCCAAACTTTCTTCGGACTTCGCAATCCGCCATGAATATGATTTTGAAAAGAAAAAGAAAACATAATTCACCATATATTTTTTAAATAATTAACTACAGTGCATGCAAACTATTATATAATAAGCTTTACCATGCGCCAACTCTTTTTCCTTGGTGAAAAATCACTTACCGACCAAAGCACTAAAAAACTGTTTGAAATTGGATAGACGGGAGAGGTTAATTGATTGTTGAAGAATATTTTAGCAACATGGCTCAAAATATTGGACCACACAGGAGCAGGTGGTACGTAATTTCAAAGTTGGCTGGCTAGATAATGAGACGGATGGTCCCTCGTGTAATCCTTACGTTGGACAAAAAATGAGCTGGCTCATGACATCAACACTGATCAATTGCTCTGGAATTTTTTTTATGTGACGGTGAGAGTTTATAATCCATACGATAAATTTTAAATTTAAATTAGTATATATATATATATATATATATATATATATCTTTTTAAAAACATGAAATAACCAGTATTTTATCTGATCAACTAGACCTTTAAAATAAAATTTTTAAAAAATAAAATTTCCTCTCATCTAACAAAAATTGATACCGGCAAGCCTGCAAAATATATCTCCCAGAAAACTCCCTAAGACAGTGATACAAGTAAGAAATGTAGAGTGGGTGGTCCTTGCTCTCCCCGTCTGCCGAATATATTAATAAGCAGCACTAGGGTTTTAATAAATTCCACCGTGCCTGCTGCTAGGGCAAGTCCCAGCATATTTTAGGAGCTCGACAGGATATGTAGGCATCTCATGAGGTATGGAAGCATCACATGAAGTAAAAACAAAATTTAAAGTAGTTGATCGACTTTTATGGCATTTAATGTAGTAGTGGTTATCAACCGGCATAATAGTTGGGAAAACATGGACCTTCAATTGACACAGAATATTATATTCAATCTGCAGTCCGAGGTGTTAGAAATTTTTAATAATATGGTCGGTATATTAACTGTTATAAAACCAGGCATGTCAGCTTATAATTTAAATTGTTATGAATAGCTTTATTAGGAATTGATGGCTTTATGTTATCTCTAACACTAACTGCCTGTTTGGCACTGCAATTTAAAGTGTTTTTGCTGTTTTATGTCCTTTTTTTATATTATTTTAAAAATTGGTAGTTTGATGTTTTAGATCATTTTGATGTACTGATATTAAAAATAATTTTTAAAAAATAAAAAATATCATTTTAATATATTTCAACACGAAAAATACTTTAAAAAACAACAACAACTACTCCCAAACAACCCCTAACCGGCTTGCCTCGGTTAGAACGGGAGTCATTGTAGGGCTCGTGTCACGATCTCCAATCAGATTTCCTTCCTTGGCATGGAATTTAGTGTTTTGAAGATTATATTTTTAAAATAATTTTTATTTGAAAATATATTAAAATTAAATATTATTTAAAAATATTTTTAATATTAGAATATGAAAATAATTTAAATACACCAAAAAAATTATAATTCAAAATAAAAAAAAATCAGTTTTTTTTTAAAAAAACGAAGTGAAAAAACATTATGTAAATGATAAAAGCATGAAAGGAAAGGAAAAAGGCAAAATATTCCTTAAAAGTGGGTGTGGTAAAGCAACAACTTCCATTTATTTTTGTGTGGTGTGATTAAGTTTCCTGGAATGCTAGATTTCTCGATGCTCACATCGACATCATGTCCATGACGATTCAATTCGCAGACAATCTTGATAAGTCGCTCTAAAAGCAAAAAAGGAGAAAAGTTGAATATGAATAATATCAGAGGACTCGTGTTAGGTTGAAGTCTGCGTCATGAATTTTAATAGCTGCCTTTGTGCCGCTGAGTAAAATATCTCATTATCCGAGACAGACGACGACGTTTTAAGTGGACATCATAGACTTTTCCACCTTGACCATGGCTATGAAGTGTACCTTCCGTAAATCTGGGTTTTACAAGTAAACGTAACCCCTCTTTTTTTTATTATTGTTTTTGATATTGGTATTTAAAAATATCAGAAAAAATCATTTTAAAAAAATAAAAAATATTTTTAAGTACAATATCAAAACTCATAATATCACTTAAATGGACAAGGTTGACACATTCGCGAGGATTGTGTTGTGGTCGCTCACTTCTAATTTTCCATACTGGTACTTCCTTCCCTACCTCATAACTTAAATCACTAGCTCCTCTCATGGGTGTTGTTTTTTCTCCCATTCATGTGGATGTTAATATTGTTGATGATTTTATTGAAAGATTAACTGCGAAATTTTCCACCAAGAACATGGAAACCCATCAGCATCCTACCGATTTTATCTCTGATTCGGATCAAATATACAAATAACATTTTACAACGTGTTCAATTACTGGACCAGTTGGGAGTCCTATTGTCATTGTTCCTCGTCTCTCTAGCTAGCAGAGGTTCTGACTCCCATGATCCCTTGTTATATCGGTCTCTTATTGGTGCGCTTTAATACTCACAATCACAGGACCAAATATTGTTCATGCTGTCAGTGTCGCTAGCCAGTCTATGCACAAGTCTTCAATTGATCTTTTTCAGCCTGTGAAGAGGATTGTTAGTTAGAAGATTAAACGGACTTTTGAGTTTGGTCTATCTCTTACTCAATATTCTTCACCCTATTTTAGGTTATGCAATCTACTTTGGGGATAAAATTTTATCCTGAAAATCTAAAAAGCAACCTATGATATCACAAACAAGTTGCGATTCTGAATATCGACTCTTGGCTCTCCCTGCTGATGAAGTCAAGTGGATTAATTAGTCATCTTCTTCATGATCTCAAAGTGTATCCTCCCTTGCTTCCAATCATTCTTTGTGATAATCACAGTTTAATTTTCCTTGTTGCCAATCCAATTTCACATAAATTATCTAAACACATTAACATAGATTTGTTAGAGAATTATATAGATTATATTTTGAGGTTTTACCATATATATATTTTTGGATTTGAGGAAACCACATCCCCAGAAAGATCACTTTGTGGGTTCAGGTGAGTGAATAAAACCCAGCTGTCCCAGGCTCTTACAAGAAATGCACACCCTGACTTGAACTTGAGACCTACTATGTAGATCTCCAGCCCTTTGCCACCACGCCACACCCCTTGGAGATGGTTTTACTAAATAGCTTAACCTCTTAGACGAGATGGTTTATTGACATAGTATCAGAGTCTTGTTGACTTATCGATCATGAGTTCGAATTTCATTATTCTCATTTTATTTGATAAAAATTAAATACAAGATAATGTGAGTTTGTACAAATTTAAAATTTGAAAAGCTTTCAGCTGAGAAGCTATGTTAAATAATAATATAAATTATATTTTAATAATTTATCTAAAAACTTGAATTTTCTAGATATATGGAGAAGATTATCACCTTGCAAGAGAACAAGTGGCCTCGGGACAACATCGGGTTCGTTATGTTCCAACTTATCTCCAACTAGCAGACATGTAAGTCTTGGTCGCTCTGCCTTTATCTTAGCTGGTTCCAAGCTACACGTTCAAGACTATTACACTCAAGGCTTGCGGGGGGGGGGGGGGGGGTTAATAGAGTTGGAAAATGATCTGTTAGGATCCACAAAATCATCATCGGATCATGTTTGACTAACTATTAGAAATAAAACTAGAATACCCCAGATGTTATGTGGTGATTCCACAACCTTTTCAACTAGTAATCTCACCACCATAAAATTTTATGAAAACTTGGTGGCATATCTAAACCTTGTACAGCTGATATTTGATAATTATATTTGAAATATGGCATCACTACGGCAAATGATGTCTACTTAATTGATGCTTAGCGATCTGAATAGTAGATTCCGTGGGGAAATACTGGAAGGATAGTGAAGTGTAGATTTAAAAATTACGAGAGGATAATCGCAGGTTACTGTACTTCTTTTCTTGTTCATTTGTTAGGAAATGTATGGGGTTCTTCTTTTAATTTCCCTGGAAGATTATATATATATTCCTGCTGCTATATTTCAAACTGTTTTATTATTATTATTATTATTATTATTCACTTTTCTTTCCTTGCAGACACTCAAAACATTCGGACTAGCTATGTTATGGTCTTTGCTTTATTGCTTTCAATTTGTAGGTTCTGTGCAATTCATCCCTTTTTGTCGGCAATCGCTGAAATGATCAAAGTATGTTTTCACTCAAACCAATATATATATATATTTATATATTGTGTGTGTGTGGAAATGATATAAACATGTCAGAAAGAAAAGAAAAGAAAACTATTGGTCCATTAAGTCTGAAAGAAACATTTCATGAAGTAGACAAGCATCTTGGCAAGGTCACATCCTTTCCACAGGTTAAGCGAACCACAATACAAAACCTGACCCTGAAGCATCCTTATCAATAAATAAACTTTAACAGTTTGTCCCCAAAGCTACATAGCTTTTGAAATGCAGCCCTCACTCGAAAGAAAATGAAGAATCTATTATTAATAAGCAATCTATTATTACTCTACATTCGAATCCATTTGACTTAATTAATTTGGTTGGACGTGCCCAAGGAAATCACCTTCTTCTTTCCGGGGTCCAATGTGGCACAGCTGGGCTAAAATGCTTGGATACCACCCTAGAATCAAGCAACTCCATGATTGGAGTAAAATTAACGCACCTTGGTACCTTATACTGATTAATGGATGCCCCCCTTGAAATCGCATAATCCATCAGCTCCTCGAATGTACCATTTTTTACCACACGTATCTCTAGTGGTCCAATTGAATTATCTGCGACTCGACCTTGTCGATAAACCGAGTTCAAAGATTCCTCCATGGCAAGGCAGCATTGGTTCAATACCTCGTCACCAGGAGAGTTTGCTGGGTCTTTCACCAATAATTCCCAGTAAATCACATAGTGCCCTGGTATCGTCTTTGTATCAGCATAACTTGTGTATTCAACTACACTTGTGTTGAATTCACGTAGAAGTTGCGATGCATTCTCGACTGCCTTTTGTAACTCAGACTCATCTGTTTTGTCTGAGTCAATACTGAGCAATACATTCTTTCTTCGTACGAAATGGAACTGAGGAGCTGAGTTGTGGAACCCAGTAACTCGAAGGATGTCACCAACTCGATACCTGTATAAACCGGCGTACGTTGTGATAACAAGCTCGTATTCTTTACCCAATTCAACATCAGCAAGATCAACAAGTTTTGGAGCTGAATCCTGATTGATCCCAGCAGGCTCATGGGGTAGAAACTCAAAGTAGGCCATATTCGGCATGATTGTGTAGCTAACTTCTGATGGCTTGCACATTGGGTTGAGGTTTAACCCAAAGTAACATTCTGATGAGGCATACATGGTGCATGCTTTAGGTAAGCAGCCGCTGTAGTAGTCGAGGGTAGGGATATATTGGGCCATGGCTCCAGTGACGATCACGTCAAGATATTTGGTGTTAGGCCAAATTCTTGTAATGATCCCTTCCCAGTTTTCCTTACCACACTCCATCCTGACAAACTCTGCGAGCTTTGGGTTCGGTTTCAGAATCTTCAACGTGCAATCTTTGACCGTCGGGTCAGTGATTTTCTTGTTTAGCATTCCTGATTCGATATCATCAGAAAGTTCACGCCAGTGAAGCTGGAGAAACCTTATAGCACGGAGGAGGCCGGAGGCAAAGACTGCACCGACCCTGAGAACTTGCTCGCGCTCTAGAAGGCCACAGAGCATCTGAGTGTACATGCTCTGGAATGAATCTGCACAAAGAATGGCTTCGTTCGGGCTTGTGTACACGTTGTAAGGATCATATGGGCGTGTCTTGAAGTGGTCACTCCTGTAATAGCTTGTAAGCACCGGACGAGCCAAGAGACCTCCTGGGGTCCTTGTTTCAGATTTCACAAATAAGAAGTATAAGCCTTTGCCTTTGTCTAAGCCAGGCACGTAACTGTTGCATAAAAAGTGCATTTTTATAAGTATAAAAGTATGTATATAAAAAAAAATCACTGATGCATGTGAGCAGAAATTAAATGAAGCTCGCATAATATTCTTGGACGCGTTTATAGGAAATATTTTTTTTGGAACTTACAGGTTCATTACTGGCATAAGTAAACTATACAATAATTGGCGACGATCCAGCTCTTGTTTAATTGTTGGCATGAGCTTTCTTTCACCAGCAGATGTCCCGGAACTATATAAAAATCAAGAAGAAAAAACTTAATTAGGCCAGGGATCACAGCACACAAGGAAACTTTACGAGTAATATATATAAAACTCACCTAGTGAGGAATTCTGAGATGGGGTGAGCTGATAAGATGGAAGAGCGATCTCCATTAGCAATTCGTTGAATTTCGGGCTGAAGATCCTCGTATCTAATCATGGGGATTTTAGACTTAAAAGTCTCACGGTCAGTTGCACCATCAAGATTGAACCGTTTTAAGTACTCAACATCAGCGTTTTGGGTCAAGATTTTAGCCAAAACATCCTCTTGAACGGAGCCAGCGTTTCTAGTCATTTCTTCAAGGAATTGGAGAGCTTTAGCATCTTTCTCACACGCTGGAGGACCCAGAGATGATGAAAGAGAATTATCAACAGCCATAGAGGGAGGGTAAAAAAAGAAAGGGGTAATTTGGAAGAAGGAAAATGTGCTTTTAGAGAGAGGGGGGGGGTATATATTGGTAGAATTAAGAATTTTGAGTTGTAGTGTGAGAAGAGAGGGTGGCTTTACTGGGCTATATATAGGGGAACAAAGTCAGTCAGTCAGCAGTGGCATTGCGTGGAGGGAAATGGTATGCCACGTCATGATCCATGTAAGAGTGTGACCTTAAGGGGCAAAAGGGAGATAGGAAGGAAGCAGACGGACCTCGATGGGATTGGGGAAGGGAAATTTCAGAAACAAACAAAACAACTGTCTTGATAAAATGTTGGTTTAATAGGGGACAAGTGGGTTCCACAACACGTAGACTTGGCTAGAAATAAGGCGGGCATGTGGGGTTAGGTGACCGCCATGTCAGCGAAGAACTGTGATGCAAAATGTTATACGCGTCACCCACCACGCGGCTGCTTTCGGGGCAGATGCTGGTCATCGACGGTGACTCATGTCAGCGTGGGAGACATTTTTCACTGTTAGATTATCCAGACAACGTGAAACAGATGCTTAATGGAAGTGCTGATAAAATCTCTTTATTTCCTCGGTATTCTGTGCATGTACCGTACATGTTGCTAAAAGGTTTTCTTTTTCTTTTTAAGCTATATTAGAGCCATTTTTTAAAAAATAATATCAAGATTGCACTCTGTCATTCAAGTATATAATCTAATTCATGCTCATTAAAATTCAAATTCAAATTAATACTAAAATATTCAGTTACGAAAGAAATTCTATACAAGTCACAACATTTTCGTATTGAAATTAGAGTTAGCAATGTGAATTGCAACTCCAATAGCTGAAAGTTATATAAATATTACTAGAAAAAAATATGGCACGCAAGACATTGAGCTCGAGGCACGAAATTCATGGGGAGAGAGCACCGATTCGCAGGGATAAAAGATCGCCACCTCACATCATGCATGGCTTAGGTAAGATGTATACTATTTGTCAAATGCCAGGCAAAACCGCTTACCAAAGAGAGACAGACTTTGCGTGATGATCCTGCACTCAAAAATGCGTGCTCCTACGTGGTCAAATTCAACAGGCTCTAGGAACTCCTTTGCCATCCTAAATCAGTCTCTTCTTTTTATCGAAAGCGAGACAAGAAAAAAAAAAAAACAAGAAGAGAACTTCAAGGCAAATGCTTGGATTCGATTGATCACCAAATCATGGGGGCTGATGGGAATAATTCTTCTAGAGCATGTTGTTTTTTACCTGAAAGTTGGCTAACAATTTAAAATATGCTACAACGTATGTTCTTGATCAAAGAGTGGGATTTATACATTAAAAAAGATTATCGGCTTGATTTATCGTTACTCAAATATTAGAAATGGCCTGCTGATCATAAAAAAATGGTTTTTAATTACATTTGTTGTTCAATTTAAAAGATAATAGAGAATGGTATACTTGTGGCTCTGCTGCTTTTTTGACAGACACGACACATTATTTTATTTTTGTTCGACCAACAGCATGCCCTTTTTATCAATCCAGCTTGAACTGGAGAGAAACAGCAATGATCCTCGTTTAGTTTATCCTGTTGGCCAGTGCATAAGTTCTTGGCGTCTGAAGCATCTTTATTAATCCAGGTACGGCAAGCAATGAGAATTCTCAAGTCACGGCAAAGATTCATTAGGATTGGAACACAAACTCTACGAGATTCCCAGAGGGTACGTGGTACAGCAGGGGCATCCACGCGTGTCGTATTTCCTCCGTAGTTTCTTCCCTTCTTGTTTGATTTATTCCTCTGCAGATCCTTCACTTCTTGTCTGATTTACTTTAAAAAAAAAAAAACATGATAGGGAATAGTCTGTGGAAAATAGCGCATGCATGTTTTTCTGTTGATTATGCGATGATAATTGAGAAAAAGTACGTGTTAGAAATACAAGTTACGAAGAACATCAGCACTGGGATAATATTAATTCGAGGATTTTATTCTCCTAATATCTGAAAATGACATGAAGAATCCAGCAATACATAGATCAAAAGTGAGTAAATCAGTTAGTCATCGCACGAACACTACTGTAGGCAGCGCACCGAGCAAAACATGCTTTGCATATGGGCTGTCTCCAGATTGTGAGTTGTGACCGCTTGCCAGAATTGAAATAGACAAGCATAGATAGTGTATGTCATTTTGCTTGCTAGGAAAACTAGCCGGGTGCCAAAGAGCTGATGCATGGGTCCTCTCTGCATTATTGGCTCTAAATTAGATTATCGTATTGACGATGATATAAGCAGCCCGAGATTATTAATTATCTTGTTGGGCAGAAATGTGGTTGGGTTGTTTTCAAAAATATTTTTTGTTTAAAAATATATTAAAATAATATATATTTTTAATTTTTAAAAGATTATTGTCAATATCATTACATAAAAATAATATAAGAATACTAAAATTTTTTTTTAAAAATTAAATAAAATCATTTTTGAAATACAATATAAAATAAGCAATGCATCAAATGATATATCTATACAATGTGATATTGTAGAATCTTAAAACACTTATGGCAACAAGTGAAAAGCAATTAACTTTGAAGATAAATAAATTACTGCTGATAATAATAAATAAATCGTTATTTTAAAGTACTTTAACAAATATATATATACTGGGTCACTGACGCAGCCAATCATGCTTAAATTAAAATAAACAAAATCAAGTTTACTTGTCCTAAGAAACTGTTAGGTGGTGTTAATTTGTTTTTAAGAAATTGACAGTTTAATAAGTGATTTTCACGTAATCTTCTCTTCGTGATTTTACGTAGATCTCTTAGGTATGTTTTTCTGAAGGGGTTTAGGAAAGGATGAGTAAGTTGGGGACAAAAAGGTAAAAAGTGAAGGACAGAGTGTTTTTCTTCTTCTGGTAAAAAAGATTGGGATTTAAAGCATTCCCCTTACATCTTTCCTTGTTTATACTCTGTAATTTTCTTAAGCTGTAATTTACAGACGAACTTATATCCTTTTCGATTAAAATACGCACTGTTTTTGATGATTTTTAAGTGTTTGGCACTGCGGATAAATCTGTATTTGGTTGTCGTTACACTATTTTTTTTCATTTTAAATAAATATATTGTGGTGTTTTTAGATTATTTTGATGTGCTGATATCAAAAATTATTTTTAAAAAATAAAAAAATATCATTTTAATGTATTTCGGCACGAAAAACACTTTGAAAAGCAACAACAATTACACTTTCAAACACCCTTTAAAAAATAAAGCTAGTTCATCGCTTAACTTGTTGCTAGAGGGGATCGTGGTGTATATTCAGGTGGTATTTTTAAAAATATTTTTTATTTATAAATACATTTAAAAAATGTATTTTTAATATTTTCAATTAAAACAGTAAAAAATATAAATAAATAGATAGATTTTAACCAATCACCGTTAATACTACGAGGGCTATTTAGCATAATTGCCTTTCCATTGATGCCCTCCGTAGCGACGAAGAGGACTTTTATCAATTAAAAAACACGGCAGCCACGTACGATCAGGGCACGAAGACAGTCCGCCCCGGTATGTAAAACGTTGACAAACAAGAATCTAAGATGTAATAACACCGCTAAAGCAGCATTGCCAACATAATTTCGTTGGTTAATTTCCCTTAACAAAGACTTATTCCTCAGTGTTGATTTTACCGTACACCGATTTTTTTTTTATTTGCTTGTTCGATTACTTTACATGTATTTTAATTAATTTAATAATTCATAAAATTAATACATGTATTTTAATTAATTTAATGACTATATAATCTTTAAGTGATTATCATACTAGCATCGCAAATTTCAAATCTAACACTTCAGGAGAGCAACTCACTTAATCCTAAAATCGTACAATGACAACTTGCTAGATGGGTCATGTTATAAATTTTTAATTATTGTTTCGTGGCCGCCTCACCTTGTTTACTCAGCATTGAGTTTTGCTCTTCCCTTGGACTGACTTGTATTGTACAAAACGAACTCCTTTTCTTTAGCTTTTTAATTTTATCTCCCACTTGGTATAAGTGGAATAATGCTTCATAAAAGGTGTACAATGTTAAAATGCACAGACATGAGAAGAAAACAGCGGTGCGTTTGGTATGCAGGTGGCAGCAGATGGAATTTGGACCGGGGGGGGGGGGGGGGTTAAGAGAATGTTATTCTTCGAGAAGAGTGATAAAAAAAATTAGAAATGAAATTAGAACAATAACTTTATTTTTCTTGTGTTTTGAAGTTTATTTATTTATGTGTTTTAAAAATATTTTTAAAAAAATACATATTTTTATTTTAAATATATATTTTTATTATTATTTTTAAATTATTTTGTTGGATTGATTGGTATCAAAAGATAATTTAAAATAAAAATAAGTCAATACCATGCCTCCAAAACTCTTTTAATAACGTGTACCGACCGCTGCGACGCAATTCTTGTTTGTTTGAAGAGTTTATTTCATCATTGTCAGTAGTTGGGGTCATGATGAGCTTTTCAATTACAACTTTCAATGGTCAGACGGAGACTGGAGTGTTTGAATAGGATGGGGGCATAATCGACTTTGCAAATTCCCATCTCACTGTTAAGGTTTCCACGAAAGTTTTAGCTCTAGATACCTTGACTTTTAACAACTAATCTATGGTCTAAACCAATGAGTGACATGTAAATGTCCCCCCCCTCCTTGTTAAAAAATATGAGGCACGGGGACCACTAATCCAGTGGAAAATTATTAGACTTTAATACGATAAAAGCTTTTATCATTATCTGATGAAGAGACTGTAAGACCCTTAGATTCATGAATTGATCAGACATGGACTTGTGTCTCGATAAACAAATGATATTACGAAACCTTTGTTGATGTCATGAGTATTTTTGGTTAGGTAAATGACTAAATATATAACTAGTTAATTGAAGGGACGTTTTCATGAACAGTAGAGTAGAGAGCTTTAATATATGAGCATGATTGATCACTGCGCTGCCTGCTGATTTGGAGTTCAGCAGCACAAAAACAAATTGGATTAGCCTCTTCAGTTCTAACGTGGGGCAGCTAAAATATTTATCCATGATTCTTGCGTAAATAAATCAAAAGATCGATCAAATGAGGAAATTGTGTAGCTAAATGAATGCTAGGATGCCTCTGGAAACATTGGACGGCAAAACATGTACACGTCACTTTCAACTATACATGGACAAATTAAAGACCATCGAGGACAAAATATGGTCAGACAAAAGCCAATCGACTCATGTCATTGCCAGACTTGTAGATGAGAATCGGTCCGTGTATTTCCCTTGCCACTTCGATTCAAACTTGTGATATTTTTAACCTCTCCTGGTAATTAATTGGAATTACAAGATGGACCATTGTTCGTAAGATCTAGGTAAAAACAAGGCAAGTGT
Organism: Salix dunnii; assembly: GCA_015731905.1. Lineage (NCBI taxonomy): Eukaryota > Viridiplantae > Streptophyta > Magnoliopsida > Malpighiales > Salicaceae > Salix > Salix dunnii. The sequence goes on along the minus strand of CM027667.1, from coordinate 6,621,057 downwards.
TTATATAATCTCATAAATGTCTATTTATTATTTACAGATATAATATTGTTTTCAAAAGGGTGTGTAAAGAAGAAGAAGAAGAAATCACCAGGTATTTATATAATAAAAAAAAAATCATGAACTGGGTCCTAAAAACAATCCACTGTAGGTTGGTGCTAGCTCCTGGAAGGTGAAAACCGACCGTTTCTTTGCCTCACGTTTTCTTGAAGGCAAAAATCCATGCTCGCCGATACAAGTCTAGTCGAGTATATATGCTCGTCAGGCCACCAAATATTTGCACGTAAAGGTGGATTAGAGGGGACAATTTGCACTTGAATACTTTATTTTAAAAATATTTTTGATAAAATTTTAAAATATTTTATTTTTACTGTTATTTTAAATCACCTTTTTATATTTTAAATTATTTTTATGTGTTAGTGTTAAAGATAATTTTTAAAATTTAAATAAAATATTAATTATATGCATCATCAAATAAAAAATAATTTTAAATAAAATCTCAAACACGTTTCCTGTATTGTCAATTCACGTGATACAAAAGTGGCCATAGTTTTAACGTGCACGCATTGCGTCGTGGTATACGATTCTGGCATTATTGCAGAGCATCTCCAGGGAGATAATAAATGGAAAGCTAAAAATTAAAAAATAAATATTATAGTTTTTTAATATTTATTTTACATGCAGAATATTATTTTGTTATTTTTTCTATATATATTTTTAAAAATGCAAAAAAAAAATAATTCATTACAGGGGTATTTTTCTCCAGTTTTTTTTTTCCACACAAGCTATTAATAATACTATATAAATTTAAATTATTTAAAAAAAACTATATTATCAGTTTTGCTATTCAAAAAGGGGGAGATGCTCTCAGAGGATCCAAATCCTTTGTATTGCCTTTTTTCACTGTTTTTCAGTCGACTATTACCTTTGTAGTAGTTGTTCTCAAACCTTTTTTTGACGAAGTCGTTTAGTGGAAGACATCAAAAGAGTAAGATTTTGTCTCCTGGCTTCTTCCTGTGAAGTTTCCCTCCTTTGCTTTTGTTCAAAATCTTTTTTTATTCCATAAAATCTTACTTTTTGAGTCATTTTTTATAATTTTTAATTAAATAAATAAAACTTTAATTATTTTATATTTTAATAAAATAAATATATTCAGATTCAAACTCGAAATTAATTAAATTTCTAGGGTTTTTTTTTCCTTTGCTGCCACGCCGCGTGGCCGGATTACAAAGAAGTTGTTTGTACAAAGCATCACTGTCCTCTACATTTGGTAACTGGGCAAAGTAAATCACGGGAAGTTAAAAAAACGATAATTTAAACTTAGTTTTTTTTGTCATAAAAGAGCTAGAAGCTGAGACATGAGTGGTCGTTAAACTGCAAGTTCAATTTCAACTTTAAACTAGTCGATAATTAATAAAAATAGAAAATATTATAGTTATAATTTATAAATATGATTATATATATTATATTAAAAATAAAAAGCTAATTGTTACGTGGCTAAAAAGTGTAGTTAATTGCTTTAAGAATTTAGAGAGTATTTTACCATAGAAGGTTGTAATTGAGCTTGTGAGTTTGCTGTGATGGCAATTTTTGTTTAAGTAGTGAATGGTTAGTTTCTCAGTATAGAACTGGAGGCTCAAAAGATGCTCCAGTATTATATAATATACCGAGTTAAAAATCATGGCTCTTGTGAAATTGAGTCGTCGGGTGGGGATAGACAGCTAGGCACAAGGGTCGGTGGCTGGTGGCAATTCACCTAAACAGATAACACCTTTTTCTTACTTTTATTTGTCTGTCGCGTTGAAGCTTTTTGGCAAAACCTAATTGCGCATTGAGTTTTCATAAATCCATCAAATAAACTTCTATTCTTTCAGTTTCGTTGAATTAAGAATGATTTTTATACCCAATAAATAATAATGAAAAAAAATTGCATGTATCATGAGACTCACATGCAGTATTAATATAAAAATTAAAAAAATAATAATAGCCAGTCAAAACTGGCCACTTACCAGTCACCGTCCTCATCTCCAACTCCAACAGCAAACTCAATTTCCGATGAAAAACTCGTTTTATCGCCAAGCCATTATTTAAGTTAACAATGGTGGTTTACATAATTTCCGAGAAAGCCTCCAGCTTCAAATAAAACCCCAAAAACTCCCCATAGCATTGTCCAATCCAAATCTCCATTTTCTCACCCTCTGCCACCGATTCATCTTTCGTGGTCACGAAAACTCGTCGCCAAGGTACCATGATGATCTCCAGCAACTTCTAGCTTTAATTCGCCTGTTTCAAACCCTTGCTACCATCTCCGTCACCTTTGTTGTTTCTCATCGGAAGCTGGATTTGATGCCAGGGCAGGAAGAAGACCATAATATGGCTTGCCCTAGTTGAGTGATGATGGCCACCGTCGCCACTCCAGATTTTACTTTTTTGTTCGGGCTGCCTGCAAAAATATTTGATTCTGAGAAATCGAACTTGATTGAAATCGGAAATACACGAGTTGAATTATTATTATTATTATTTTATGTGAGCAAACAACACTTTTAAAAAAGCGCACAAACTTGTGCTTATTGATGAATTTATAAGAATAGAGGGTGCAGCTCGGAGGGTTTTGCATCCTTTTTCTACGTGCGGTTTTCCTTTGATTTTTCTTACTATACTTGTAATCGATTACATAATTGAATTAAATTGAGAAAAGTAGCTGGATATTAGGCTTTGAACAAGAAGAGCAACGTACGTAAAGTAGAGAGGGACCTAGCTATAGTACGTGGCGGCAAGATGTAGTGCGTTGGACATGGAATTTGGTGGCAAATTTCTCTGTAGGGCAAAAGCAGAAACAAGTTACTGGAGCGACTTTAAGCACACCACTTTGGCAATGTCCGTGTGCTTTTCTTGATGCATTGAACCTTCCCATTGAATATATTTGACTACTTTTTTTTAATTATAATCGTCCATTTCAGGTTAACAGTGTTAATAATATATGATATATTATTAAGTTACATATATTTTTTTTTTTAAAAATAATTTTTAAAACAACTCTAATTACTGTCTGAAAGTGTAGTAATAATAATTTTTATAATATATTTTTTTTTCAAAAGAACCTCAAAATATTAATGTTATTTATTTTTAAAATTAACATGTCAAAATATTTTTTAAGAAAAATATTCATTGCAGACTTTCATTTGGCTACTTACAGAGAGGATAGCAATTGTCATGGTCAAACTTGTCGGTCATCCTATTTGTTTTGCAAACTTTCACTTGGCTAATCTTCCAAAGAGAATAGTCAATTGTCGTGGTCAAACTTGTTGAGCATCGGTCAAGATAGATTGTCAAACTTGTGAATCGGCAGTGTGAGGACAAACAACAAGGAAAAATTTGCGCCATGTTCAAATTTTCTTTTCTTTTAACGGGTATTTCTGTCAACTGGGACTAGATTAATTTTGAATTATGCTATCATTTTTGTATCCGTGATGAAAATCGACGTCATATTATTAGACTTGACGTCAGCGTTTGGCTGCAGGGTGGATTATTTTTTTAGATTTGATGGATAATAGATAAATATAAATATTATAAAACCCAAATTGTATGACCCATTATATATATATATATATATACTATATGGTAAGAGTAAATATTTCAACTCATGGTTAAACTGTAAACTTGGTGACCCACAGCATCGAAGTCTTGGAAAAAAATACCAGCCTGTAAAGACAGTCCGAGAAATAATTTGTTTTTACGAAAATAATAACGTTCACCGTTATGGGCTCAGACGAAATATAAGTTCTTAGCGGGCCTCCATTCAACCATTAACATCACCCTCTAATGAAGGCCCGTCTTTATCCCATGGCCTTCAGCCTGCGGTTGATGTTACGAGGAACCCTATTGAATTACAAGACTGTTCATGACTGTAAAGCTCAATTTGATATTTGTGTGATTGGAATTGTATTGACTTGTAAAGTATTTTATATTTAAAAATATATTAAAATATTATTTTATATCTTTATTTATTTTTAATATCAGTATATTAAAATTATTATAAAACAGTTAAATACATAGCCTTGATGATTTTCCGAACTACATACAGTTTTAAAATGCATCTAAATATAATTTCAGATTAAAAAATAAACAATAAACAATGCCATAAGCATAACGAAGCAATGGGAAACTTGATTTGGATGGCAATTCGTAATCATCTTATAGGCACTGTCATCGAAGAATGAGAGTGGAGTATTGATAGAAATGTTTTTCACTATATTTTTAATATATTTTTTTAAAAGTTTTTAAAAATATTTTTTTATTTTAATTTAAAATTTTTGATTTTTATAAATTATTTTGATGTATTAATGTCATAAATATTTTTCTGAAACTTAACCATATTTTCAATCGAAGTTAATAAAAAAATAATTAGCTAACATAGTAGGTCTAATTCTCGCAACTATATTCTGACAAATTTATGTAGAAAAAACTTGTTTAGAAATGCGGTAAAAAATAAATAATTTTTGCTTTGAAATATACCAAAATAATATTATTTTATTTTTAAAAATTATTTTTAAATGAATAATTCAAAGCTTTTTAGAAATAAAAGTACGAATACCAGACATCAACTTAGAATTGTAGTTAAAATTCTATGCTCACCTTGCTTTGTTTTCAAGGCAGGCTGAAAATGGATTTTGTACCCGTCGCTTGACAGCTGAGAGCCCACAAAGCGACCGCATCCTTGTCAATTTTCATAGCAAGTCCACAGACCGTTTATAATTGGAGCACTTCCTTGCTCACTCAAAAATCAGCTGTGCCGATAACCTGCCCGGGTAAAAGAACTATTGGATTGCAATATAGGAGTTTTTATAGTTTTCAAATATCCATGTAAATATATATTTTTAACCTTAAAAACAAAAAAATAGCTTTGTTATTGGATATTTATATTAAGGTTATCAATATCATTCCGGTTGCCATTATGGTTTTGCTATTGATACAGAACGTTTCGGTTTTGGAACATTTCGGCGTGTCATTTCGGGTTGTGCTGTTCATATATATATATATATATATATGAAATAAAATTAAAATATTAATTTAAGAAGCATAATTGAAATTCAAGATAAATTAACTTTAAATTATACAATACAAACACAAAATCAAACAAATATAATATCAAAATTAAAAAAAATCACAAATTAATCAAAATAAAGAAGATTTTAAGGCCGGAATGGTACACCTGGAACAGAACTGAGACATTCTAACTAGAATTTGGCCGAAATTTCAGAAATAGACTGAAATTAAAACCGAGATGAAAACGATGTTATTTTATCTCGGTCTTGTTAATTAAACATAATATTTCAACCATTCCAAAAATGGAATTACCAACCTGGTTTATCATTTTTAAAATAGAGGAGTTTATATCTTATTTGTAAGGTTTTTATTTTCTGGCCCGGAACACGATTCAGTTTCCTTTTCCGGTGACTCGTCCAAATAAGGTAAGAAAAAAGGGGGCCCACGTAAAAGGTATCCATCAATTTTATCTACATGTATTTGCGGTCCAGGGGGTCTTGATTTAATTTTAGAGGAGAGTGTTTTATCTCAAAAACTGTGTGTTTATTTATTACTATGTATTTATATGAATTAAGCAAAAACATATCGATTGGATTCTACTATACAAGTGCTGACTTTCTTGATATTTTGCTGACGTGTAACGTCACCTACCATTTCTCTTGCTTTATACTTTTTGTCCGCTTCCAAGAAATATTGTGGCTGCAAATTTCCACTGTTTAGAGAGGAGGAGGAGAGAAAAGAAGAGGTAGAAGAAGAGGGAAAGATATCTCAAAAGGTTGCGATTTTAATGGCAACCTTTCTCTCCTCTTCTTCTCTTCCTCCGTTCTTCTCCTCTAATCACTATCCACATCAGACGCCGCCGTCTTTCTCTCTCCACTTCCCCCTCTCCCATCCTCTTCGCGCCACTATTACTGCAAATTCTAGAAAAATCAAAACCCTAATCCTTGCTTCGCCTGCTTCTTCCTTCGATGGATTCGAGTTTAATCGAGAGTCACGCTCTGCTGATAAGGTTGGTTAGTATCTCTATTTACCCATCCTTTTCTTTTTCTCTTTCAATTGGATTGGACTTTGTTTTATTTTACTGGGTGTTGTTTATATGGAATTAATTATATTAAATGGATTTGATGATATCCGATGGGATTTGTGGAATTGAGGTTTAATTCAGCCCCTGGAATTTTTTAATTGCCGAGGATTAGGTTTAAGGCGAAACTACTGAATTGGATACCGTTGGCTTTGTTTGAATTCATGAGTGCTTTAATGAATGAATTTATGAAATAAATGGACTGTGATGTGACTCGGGATGTAAATATGGCGCGCTTGCTCAAATTTAGGTAGTATGTTAATTGCTGGTATTGTGTTTTGGCAAAATGTAAGATTTGAAGTGAAATGAGTTGTGTAGCATTTACAAGCTTTTACAGGGAGGGGAGAACAAGTAAGAACTACTACAGATAATTCATTATATGAAAGCTGTTTTCGTGGAATGACAGTGTACATCGTGAATTTTCAATGATAAACTGGTTTATTTTCATTTTGCAATATGAACTGGGTCTATATGTTACTCCTGTTTCTCTTCCACGGGGCGAAGTTTGCACCTCGTTTGTGATTTTGTGTGCTACGCTCTATGCAACTGCAATTTCAAGATTGGTCAATTTATTGATCACTTTGTCTCACTACCACGTCGTGGTAGTTCTTTGTGTAGACAATAACAAGAAATAGGAAAATCATTTTTCATGTTGAGTTCAAGGTTGTTTGTTGTTGGTCTTTGATTAATTGTTCAGTTTAATTCTTGAAGGATCATATGATATTTGTTGTGATTAAGAGTTTATGCTCTTGTAGAAATCAGTTCTCTCAGATTTGATACATGAGATAGAGCCATTAGATGTGAGCGTTATTCAGAAAGATGTTTCACCTACAACTTTGGATGCTATGAAGAGGACTATCTCAGGCATGTTGGGCTTACTTCCATCAGACCGGTTTCAAGTGTTTATTGAGGCTTGGTGGGAACCTCTCTCAAAGTTACTGGTCTCTTCAATGATGACAGGGTATGATCAGTTTTGTTATATTACTAAATATTTCAATTCTCTGATGTCAGAAGGGATTGATATCATTTCAGTAATTACTTTTCAACTCATTGCTTTTGTTATGTAGCTTATATAGGAAGGTTGTTATTTGTCTAGGCCCATTTAATATCACATGATCAAAAACGAAAAGAAGTTATTTGTGCAGTTGATTCTTGCATGGTTAGTTGTTTGTACACTTTATGCAACACATGATGTTTGGATAAGCCTGCCTGTAGTTTATTCTTGTTTTTGTTTTACGATCAGTGTTATGTAACACACTAGATATTCATGAGTTGTTATTTCTCCTTGGATTGCAGGTATACACTGCGGAATGCTGAGTACAGGCTATGCCTTGAAAGAAACCTTGATATACACGAAGAAGATCCTGAAAAGCAAGCACAAGAAAATTCAAGAAATGAACTTCAAAGGACAGTACTAGAGAGTGAAAAAACAAATCAAAGTTTTGCAAAGGACACTGAATTTGAAAAAACCACAGAATACCCATCCAACAATATTGATCTCCAATGCCTTGGTGAAATATCCCCTGAAGCTCAGCAATATATTCTTCATCTGCAATCTCATTTATCTTCTGTTACAAAGGTATGCAATAACATTCTAGATCTCCTTTGGAACGCAGACTAGTCGTAGTTTATTTTCTTTATAATTTTGAGATGATAACTAGTGGTTAAAAATGTCCCACACGGACCTGGATGCTAGCTTGTTGGTAGCATGGTAGCAGAATATGACTTGGATGTCCAATGAGGGCATCATAAAGGATGCAGCCTTATGAAATGGCAGGTGCTTTCATAGGAATCCTCAGACTAGTAGAAATGGAAAGCTTTGTTGAGTGAAATTATACGAGTCATTTTTAAAGCTAATAACAAGATGCTAATTTAAATGCATTCTCGTGTGTATCATGGGTTTTGATGCTTAGGATTTGATACGAGAACAGGTTTTGTTAAGTTTTTGACTGCATGCATGCTGTTTTAATTCTCACTAGGCTTGCATGTAATCTATCTTGCTGATTATGTAAATATCACACATATATGAAACTTTGCATTTCCTTTTTCTAAAGTATCCTGAAGTCCTACATGTCTTTCTATATACATATCTTTTCCATGTCAAGAAGAGATGTGCTGTAATTTAGGAGAGAAGATGTTCCATTTCCAATGATAGTAGTTTGCTGTAGTCCTGTACCTTTTGATAATCATGTAATGTATTTGCTTTGCCACCATGTCCACATAGGTGAGAGAAAGTGAGTTAAATGTCTTTGGTGGCAATACTCCATGGTTATTTTGAGATTTTGATTGATGTTACTGAATGTTATTAGAAACATTTCAGTGTTTGCATGCATGACTGTTTTGTTTTTTTCCCATTTAATTACTTATACCTCTCATCTAATTTCTCCTACTGGGAGTTCAACCTTTAATTTGTCAATTTCTGGAGACAGGCTCAGAACGTTTAAATTCCCACCCTGTTTTGCTAGGAATTAGAATATACATTACAAAGAGGTGGAGGTCTTGGTGCATGGAATCTGGCCCAATAATACCTCCTGACCAAAAAACCACAGAGAAAATTGTTTTTCTTTGCTGCTCTATCCATATGTTTTATTCAGGATGTATTCTTACCTTTTCTTGTCTGTTAAAGGAACTACATGATGTTAAGAGGAAAAGTGCCGCCCTTCAAATGCAACAATTTGTTGGTGAAGAAAAGAATGATTTACTGGACTACTTAAGGTCACTACAACCAGAGAAGGTAATGATTATTCCTAAGCTCATTTCCCTACAGAATCTCTTTAGAATTTTGCCTGATATTTTCTTATCACTGTATTCTTTACATGAAATCATCTCCACTATCAGATGCTGTATGCTTTACATGAAATGATCTCCACTATCAGTTGCGGTGGTTGCATGCTTCATATCAAACTGGTTGATTATAGGGTTTAATGCTCTTAGTAGAGTACTAATGAGGCCTTGCTCTTGTTTATAATGTTTGAAAAAGCTTGCTAATGGCTCAGCACATGAAAGTGGTGATTCTATATGTTAATCCTTTCTGATATGCAAAATTTCTTGATATTCCTGTTTTTTCATCAGAATAAGCTAAGAAATGTTTCCTCGAAAACCATTCCAATAGTTAGCAGTTTTAATATTCAGTCTTTCTTTCTTTTTTTCCATCTTCTTTTGCAACTGTACTGAGTGCAAAGCTATTTTTATTGTCCAGTATCCAGTTTTAGTATCTCAATGTCAGTACTGTTTCTGAGAATTTGAAGTGCAATGGTTTTTTATTTTTTGGTTCCTTTCCCCAGCATTTGGTAAGGCATTTTTCCAGTAGACATGATGTTGCCTATGGATTTTAAGCCACATCTCTATCTTATCCTGCAATTCCTTACACTGATTTCAATGTTCACAGGTCCACTTTTAACTCTAATGCTGCTGGTGTTTGTACGTGTGTAAAGTGATGATTTACGGCTTTTGGTTTAACTTTTGTCCCAACTAGTGCAGTCTTAACTAGCTACATGCTCCTACACGATTATTTATGTTTTCAAAGTGTTCATATGAATCTGCTATGAGAACAACATTGCTATGATTTTTTTTTTTGTTCTTTCATAACCACTGGAGCACTGGTGTTCTTTCTACTTGTGTCTGGACAAGTTTTTTACTTGTATATAATACGAAACCTGGTCAAGCAATGAACTGCTTGGCTTATTTTAGATAAGCTGCTAATATATATGGTTGTAACACGAACAGGTTGCTGAGTTATCAGAACCCACATCCCCTGAATTAAAAGAAACTATTCATTCTGTGGTCCATGGCCTTCTTGCTACCCTTTCTCCTAAGATGCATTCCAAGACTCCTCCGCAATCAGACAACACATCAACTGGATCACTAAATATTGGAGGTGATTGTGCTGAACTTGTTGAGAACACTTCACTTCATTTCCAGCCCCTCATTTCATTGACCAGGGACTATCTGGCGCGTCTACTGTTCTGGTTAGCCTTTCTCATGAAACTCTTTTTTCACGATGCTTGCATTTTTCCCTCTGGCAATAGATTTTAATACTTATATATCCGTTATCTTTTATTCTTCAAGGTGTATGCTTTTGGGGCACTACCTTCGAGGTATTGAGCACCGAATGGAGCTGGTAGAACTTCTATCATTGACAAGCCATGAAGAGAATGATTCCTGTGGAGATGAGCAAGGTGCTTGAAGGTGCTTTCTTTCAGATGCTTCGGATTGTAAATAATCAAAGTTTGTTTTTCAACATGAAGAGGCTGGAAGTGAGATGCAAGTATAGGCCAATTGAGCTCCTGGGGATAGATAGTTTCCTGACGTGTAATAGAATACCTTGCTATATTCCGGCAGTATATCATCTTGTCCTTTTTCTTTTTCCGTCCGATTATCACCACACGTGCACAAAGGAGTAACCTGTACGTTTTTACTTTCATTTATGTTTTTAGCAAGTGCTGTCATTATTTTTTCGAGATATCCGTAGTCTCTCTCGATTTGATAGCAAAGGTATTCCTTTGGATATACGCGCAGACTATCATGGCTCATAAATGAAAATTGTTTGCATCCTGCAGAGTTGAGGATTTCTCATGAGATGTGCATTTCTGTCCCCTGGGCACAAGAAGTGCGCTGTATTTGATTCACTGTTCCAGCACGGAACTAGTATGGTCAGCCAGGTATTTCAATGCTCCGATTAATTTACAGGCTTGCCATATGCCATTGGCCATATTAATTTTTTAAAAAACTTAGCAAAAAAAGAAATGAAGTATGAAGTCTGCAAGTGATTATTTGGCATTTCTATGGTTTGCAGGTCAATATGAATCCTTTTGATTATTTAAATTAAATTACATGAAAGCTCTCACTTGACTGGTTTAAAAGTATCTTGTCAAAATGGTAAAAAGAAATTGAAAAAATATGTTGGGATTGATATTAAAAAACACATTCTGACACAAATTATTAGCTAGATAGGGTTTAAATTTTATGTGTCTTGATATGATTCATTGATTTGATCGCATAATTTAAATGAGAGATAAAATTCGATTAAAAAATCATTTCATGCGTGTATGATCCTGAAATAAAATCCGACATGTAATTTTAAAAAAAATCAGATTAAAATAAAAGGAGGGAAGAGCAGGTTCATAAAAACCCAACATCTTTTTCGTGGTTCACCTATCACACGCACGTGAAAAAACCCTGAACTAGGCGTCTACACGAAAGAAACAACGTCCCGGATTCATTATCCATCGCCAAAAGAACACAACGAAAACAAATAAAACACAATAAAAGCCCACAAAATGGCAAACAAATATGATGCACCCCTTAGAACACGCTCACCCACAGGTTGTTCTGGTCTAGAAAAAGACAAGAATCTAGAATAACCGCGGAAGGCTTCCACGAGGACTGTCATACATGAGAAATCAATTGCCTAACGTTAGATGACCGGACTGGGAGAGAAACTGAATGAGGGAGACGTGCTTAATGGAGTGTACAGTGAGGACGTTTCGAATTTTGATAGGCATGGAAGGTAGCATGAATAAAGACTTCTACCAGCATTTGGGCCTGTTAATCTAGAAATTGAGCTCGCCTTTGACTTACAATTAGCGGGCTTGTTGTGAGCTTTTAATACTGGGCTACAGACCCGCTGGAAAAAGAGTGTTCTGCTTGCAAGCATCATCAGTGAATATATTGTATCTTGCAAATGCGAGCATCCAAGCAAAATATCATATATATAATACCAATACTTTGGTGAATTTCATATGGAAGCTGTTTCGGAAATTCAGCCAATACAATAAATAGTACAAGAGTTGACAGCACCATAATCCCATCCACTGGACGACGCCCAATGACAACATGGATCTCAAAATATGGAATAATCGATAAGGTTTATATCAAATACAAGATTCAAATGACAATGCCATCCAAATATAGCAGCTTAAACTCATCGGCTTGTACAACATAAAGCTTAAGGATAGAATATCAGATCTGCTTTCTACGAACCAAAAACAGCTATGGCAGTCAAATGAGCTGTGGCTCAATTTGCAGATTGTAACACATGCTCTACTAGACTAGGATTAAAATCTCCTTGTACCAAAAAGAGTTTCCTGTGATTTAATCTGAATCTGAAGAGTCATGGCTCTCGCTTTGTCGCACGCTCCTCCTGGTTTGTGCACTTGATTTAGATGAATTTAGAGATGATTCACCCTCGAAGAAGATTACTTGAGCTTTAGCCAGTCTCTCCTCCAAATCCTCTGTGTTAAACTCGTCTGTCCCTCCAAGCTCATCAAATCCCACCTGGTCACAATAAAAACAGGGCAACTATCAAAACAGCAGAAAAAAGGAGTGAATTTTGTCAACAACACATAGCTATAGATATATATAACATACCACATAATCATCTACTTTGGCATTCTTTATAAGTGCAAGTGTTGGAAGAACAAGAATCTTGAGTTTCTCAGCCAAAAATGGACTTTTCTCAGCATGAATCTTCACAAAACGTGTCTCTACATGTTGCTTTGCCAGTATACTCATGTGCTTGTCCATCACCTGTAAATGAACTGTAAGCATAAAAATTTCTCCTGAATCTCCCATTTTCCCAATTTATGTAAAGGCAATACTGATATCACTTTCACACACAAAGTTGCTCATCACATGCTGAATAGATATAAGTAATTAGGAGTTCTTTATCATAATTAATTTGTACAATTTTGGCAAGATCCAACTATCAAGCAATGGTATTATGTTGCTATTTAAACTTTCAAGTGCCTATAACCCTTGAAAAATTAAAGAAAGACTCAAATTTAAATAGAATTAACTGCATATGTATTTGAATCAGTATAGAAAACACAACATATAATAGTTCCGGCGTCAGGCAACCTCTAACATTGATTAAGAACAGTCCTGTGTACAAATTGCCCTTCGCAGCCCATGTCAAGAAACAAAGACTGGCAAAACCCTAAACATCCACTCCCATGAAAAAAGTTGCAAATTCTGCTAAATAAAACCCGCAAAGCTCAAAATTCCAAGATTTCAATTTCTACAAGAACAATAAAATTCCATAAAACACTAAAACATAAATAAGAAAAAAAAAACTTTCTTTAACTAAGTAAATGGAAGTGATAATGATTTCCAGTGTCACCTTGCAAGGCCAATTATCGCGATAGAAATGGCAAACGACACGATCACTAGCTTTAACAGCAGAGAAGAAATCCTTCTCTGATGGAATCTCAGTGTACTCGCCATGACCTAAAGAGATCCAACGGCTACGCTTCTCCGCCATTTTCTTCATTTGTTGCAAGCGTCTCTCTCTCAATGCCTCTATATCTTCGAGATCGAGACGATCTAAGGCAGCGATCTCATCGTCGATCTTGTCTTCCACTGCCTTGGCTACAGTGAGTACCTGCTTCTCTATAATCTCTTGAACGTTAGGGTTTGCCATTATTGGATGATTTCGGAAGATCTCTCTCGCTTGCACGAAACGAATTTTTAAAAATGGGAAATTGAAAGAAATACAAGGAGGAGCAAAGAGATTTTTTTGCTTGGACAGTTGCACTTGGCAAGAAAATTTCCTAAATGCATCCCGTTTTGATTTTATGTTGGGCTTGGGTCGTGTCCTTCAAGGCGAGGTCCGTTTTACAAGTTCAGGCCCACATAATACCTAAGTCTTAGAATCTTGGGCTGATCTGAAAGTTTAGGCTTTTCTATAAATGTTTATATTGTATGTGAGATTATAAAAAATATAAACAAGAACCTTTTAGTTAAAATATTATAAGTATTACTATTATTATAGCATATAATTAAGCTTCTATTCTCCGATAAAGATAAACATAAAGCCTTGATTCCTAACTTCAGTTGAAAATAAATTAAAATAAAAAATTGGGCCCCCATCTTTCATGAACACATGTTAATACGTTTCACTTAAGAAAAATGATGATTGAGGCTATTGATTTGGAATCATACATATTGAATTTAACTCACAAGCAGGGATTAGTAGAGAAAGAAAAAGAAATTTAATTGATTATAAGTAGAGGAAAAATCTTAAAATGTAGAGGGATTCTGATACAGTGTTGTTGTACACTGCTCTTTCTCAATCTTGACTGTCTAAAAGATAGGTTCAAGGACGCTTGGGCTTGCCCTTGGAGTTCATCTTGTCCCCAGAACAAGGGCGCTCGTGCTTGTTCCATAAGTTCCAGAAGGCACACACTTCAAGCACCTATACACTGTATGCAAGCGTCTGCGCACCTCCTATCGCTCGCATTTCTTGGTACAGAAAGCTTCACCGAAAGAAATCGCCAGCATCAGTAGTATGTATTCAGAAAACTACTAAATTAACACAAAATAGGATGGAGTCTGCTCTATTTGCTTTTAAAAGTCCAAGAAATACTGCATTATTGTTTCAACTTCAAATAAACGAAGCCCTTTGATTAATTACATGACTTGGCCATGACAGGTTCCAGGAAACTAAGATGAGAGCTGAAGAGGAGTGAACACGCAGAGAAGTAGCAAAGAAGAGCCTCTTCATCATTTGTTTTGCCCCAATCAAGAATGACAGCGGAATTATGTAGAGAGGGGAACGAGGTCAAGTGCAGTGAGAGATGACGTGGGAATTCACACATACACATGTATATATTGTCGTAAATCTATTGGAAATTACATTATATGCCCCTCATGACACACCCATATTTTTTATCATGCAAATCTATGGCTATAAAGATATAGTCATGGATTTGATCATAGGGATCAATTAAAGGATCATGGCTAATTATCTCCTTGATGGAAGAAGAAAATTGAAAAATAAATTAATAAGAGGGGTCCCTAATCTATCTATAAATAATAGCTTGTGTACTCCATCTACGACTAATGATAGATATAGATTAGAAGGCTCCTCTCGTATTTTTTTTTTTAAATTTAAAGTTGTATTATTGATTGCTTCATTAGGAAAAGCTTGGTTGCTGCTGCAATTAGAATTCATTAACTTCGATACTTGAGCAACAATGACTGGAAGTATTTATAATTTTAAATTTCCACTGCTATATGTATATAGTATTTCGATTATATAAAGTATGTATAACAAAATCAACCCATGAGACAGCTTAAATCCCCTTTAGACTCAGCATTTTCTGGTCAATTCCTCTTGTATTTGTTCAGTAACTAAGTATTTCCCTCATCAAGAGGTTTTCTTCTCCCTTTCACAAGTTAAAAGATAACCAGAATATACATAAACAATAAAGTTAATCAAATTGTATGATACAAGAACTCTTTCCCGACTTTTATTATTCTCATGAAAAAAAAAACTATAAACAAATATTCTATGCACAAGATGATATGTTAAACCAGGCTAAGATTTCTATCTCAAGCTCTACAGGTGTGTGTGTGTGTGTGTGGCAGCAAAGCTAGCAAAGATTAGTGGTACGGGTGGGAGCGATCGAAAGAACAGCTGGAGCTTTGCTCGGCACTTTACGAGGGGGCGATGGATTCAACCATGTATACAGACCATCTGTTACGCGTTCTCAGCAGGTGTGAGTTGTGAAGAAGGGATTGTACTGCTGCGCTTTCCTTCTCCTTTGTCCTTCTGTGCCCACGGTTACTCAACACCGTAACTTAGATAAAAAAAATATAATGATATTTACAATATAATAATTATTCTAATGTTATATCGGTTATGTTGAATAAAATATATATAATTATTTTCTTCTTAAAATATATTGTTTTTAAAATTATATATTTTTTTAAATCAAATATATATATTTTATTTTAGTTTGAATTGAGAGTTGAGACTAATAATATTATAATAAATTTGGTTCAAAAATTATAATTGACTCGACGGTTAAGGTTAACTCGGTGACTAAATTGGCCGGGTTTTAAAAAATGGAAGAAAGGCTGTTTTGACCTTACTGTCCTTGATGTGCTGGCTCCCATCCTACCGTGAATATAAGCATCTCCTGTGTTTGATGCCTTTGCTCATTTGATGAAGAGCAAAAACTTTAAATATGCCTTCGCTGAGTTGTTGTCAGCCCATGACCAGTAACGATCCTTTTACGTAGGTTTAGTGATTGTTTGACAGTATAGTTATAATTTTTAAAATATTTTTTGTTTATAAATATATTAAAATAATATTTTTCTAGTTTTTAAAAATTATTTTTAATATTAATACATATTTTTTTAAAAAAAATAATAATATAAAATATAAATAGAATATTTTTTTTTCTTCAAAAAATGCTTTAGGAAGCCAATCATGGTATTAATGTTGTCGAGCTGTCCGGACTCCGGATTCCTTCCTTCTAATTAATGGCTTTGTGCTCCCGTAATTTTATATATATATATATATATATATATATATAGAGAGAGAGAGAGAGAGAGAGAGAATCCAATAAAAATAATTATAATAGTATTCAGGATATTATTTCATTGAATGCTTTGCGGTTTTAAATTTATTTTCAAATAAGATTATGATAATTTTTTTAAAATTAATAAATGCTTTTTTTAATACCCTTCAATTTTTTTCTTAAAAGTTTAATAATTAGCTATAATTAAATAGATAAAATTATATTTAAAATGTGATTAAGAGCTCCTAGGAATATCTTTAATCTATAGCTATCTCAATTTTATATAATTTAATCTTAACTTTGACAGCTTTTTTTTACAGTAAAATAATATAGCATCCACAGAATGCTTGCACATTTATTTTTCTAGCGCGAGAAGAATCTCTTATTCAGCCGGCCTGCAGGCAGCACTGCTCGGGCAAAAGACAAGTTTACTCTATTTTCTAACACCAAAACACTTCCAGTTTTTATAGTTGTGTAAGAAATAATTAAGTTGCTGAGGCTCCAAATGCTCAAAATCAAATCACAAACGCTATAATGCCTTTGGTTCTTTTGTTAAAAATCACAACTTTGACTATTCATGGTAGACTTGTTTACGCTGAGGAAAGTATGTCAAAGATACAGATTTTATAAGCCAAAATTAATATACATTTTCTATCATGGAAAGAATATAAAAGATGTACATTTCCGAGTAAAAAAAACTACATACATCAACCTCCCATGCTATTGGAATGGCAAGCACCCTGGCTTTTAGGGTATCCTCTAGCATTGTCACAAGATGCTAGCAAATTGACCTGTAAATTTTACCTTAAAATCTTGAAATCTATAAAGGGAAAGGGAAACGAGCAAGAAGCTTCAAGTTACAAAGAATGAAGAGCAAGGCATGCGTTTATACCTTAACAATTTCGTACTTCGAGTTTGGACGCAAATGAGCTGCCAATATACTCAAGTTGAAATCCTGTGCACAGGGGCATAAAAAACACAATTAGGATTCACTTAATAACTCCACAATGCACAAGCCTCAGCTTAGTATTTTAACAATATACAAAGTAGAAGCTACTCAAATGGAATTAACTGTCACGGCTAAATGACTATTTCCAAAAACCCATTGATGGTTAACATGGGTGGGGTAAAGACCAAGCAGAGAGTAAAAATTGGCAACTAGAAAAGAAGTTTCAGCAACAAGTAAAATAATACTGAATAGAAAAGAGCATAGAGGTTTAGTGAGGTAAAAATTCCCACATAACAGTATTTTAATTAAAATCCATAAACTGAAAGGGCTATGAAATTTTTTCTTCTCAAATCTACAATTCAATAACCAAAATCAAGTCAGGAATTAGTGGAAAAAGTAAACTCACCCTAAAAGGATCACCCCTCAAAGACTGCACATACATTGAAGTCCCAAAGCCCTTTCCCTGCAAGAAAACAACAAATGCTCGTTTTACAAGTTCCAGGGAATGAGACTTCCCAAGGCCCTCCCAAGGCAAATACTCCGAAGCATTTCTGTCATTATATATGCTTCCACATCCCAATCAAAAACTGTGTTCCACATTTAAGAGTTTAATATGGATGTACCTCCAAGGATATGTCTCTCAGTCGCCTTCCAGTTTGAGCACAGCAAACACGGACCACATGTTCATCACAACTCCCACTTATAATATAATCCCTTCCATTCATGTAGTAGGAACGAGTGTAATTCTGAGAACTTCCTGTAGGTTCTATGTCAAAACTCAAGTGAAGCCTCCCATCAACAGCCAAAAGTTGTCGAACCTGATCCATTTCTACTTATTAATCTCAAGACTCCACTAATTTCCTTAAAACGAGTGACCAGAATTCTATTAAATTTTAGAAGAAATAATAATAATAAAGTCAGTGCACAAGTTATAACTGAAGGAGGGGAAATGAATATTTAGCAAGTCACCAGGCCCAAATTGCAAAAGGAGCATAAATTAAGCACCAAGAAGCTAGCTGTTAGAATTGCTTAAAATAGAAGAAGCATGTCTATAAGTTTGAAACCCTAATGAATCACATCCACGCCCTAATAAACAAACAATTCTACTCCTCGTAAATCAAACATAGTATAATAGATAAGCCATGTCATCACAGGCAGTAAGCACAACTTAGATCCCCAGGTAATCAGGGCTCAATCATGTTGATCATAAAATACTAACAAAACATGGACTAGGCATTACAAGAAAGAGAGGCTTTAACAAATGGCATTGTGGAGCAAAGTTTTAATTTTTATGTACACCATCACTCAATTTAATTAAGGGTAGAATCTGCACAAGGGAAAACAATTGATGGGGCCCTAGTTCAAAATTCAGCTTGATGGAAATGCCTCAAGACCAATAAAAATGCAGAAGATTATTTCAAACAGTACCTCATTATCAACAGCAGATGCAAGAAGATAGTGATCATCAGTAGAAAAGCACACCATCACATTTCCTCTAGAGCTTGAGTTAGTGTAGCAGGGTCGTATTGGTTTCAGTCTCAAGTCCCACAGCTTGACATCATGATCAAATGAAGAAGTTGCAAAAATAGATGGGGAATGGTTTGAGAACTTGACAACATTGATATGCTCTCTGTGCATATCAGTGAACACCTGTATGCGCCTTCCACAGTTGATGTCATACAAAGCAACATTTTTTGAGTATCCACTTGCAAGAAATAGTTCGTCGGTGGAGTTAATGTGAACAGATGTCAATTGGTCAAAGTCATCAAAGGTGATTGAGCCAGCACCTAAATACATGCTTGTAACTCTAGGGGGCAGGTGCTCAATGTCATACAATTTTAGCGAACCATTATCTGAACCTGCTATGAGCTGACATTTAAAGGGCGAGGGACCAAATCAGAATCAGAAGGGGGGATATGATTAGGAACTTGATAAGCACATGATCAAAGCTCTAATAAATAAATGATAGATAGAGAACGTTGAATTATCATGTTGCCAAAAGTAATTTCATTGTCATGTAGACTGCTACCTCTAAAAAGCAGTTTGGTCTTCTGAAGCAGCATGCACATTGTTTAAGAGTTTCATGTTTCTAAGTTGACATGCATGAGCATCATACTGTGCATATCACCTCAAGAAATTCAACTAAAAGCTCTAGATTCGTTTCAAAATGGATAATACGTAAAATTAACTATTATCCATTTCTGAAACCAGTTAACCATAAACAATTACCTAACTTATTTCTAATATATATAGCACCCATCAACTAGCATTAAAAAAAAAAAGCAATTACAAATGATAAGCATCACGGGATGATAGGACTGTGTGTATTCACCGCACTCAATGCAGCATGACATACCTTGGATGGATACTTCTTGAGCCAGCAGAGCCCCAGCACACTATTCATGGCACCAGGTGATGGAACATACCTAACCACTTTCCCATTCTCATGGTTGACCACAACAACTTCACCATCTAGAGTTCCAAACACCATTAGACTAGAAAGAGATGGATGGTACTCAAACTGTCTGGGGCGAAAGCTCCTACTTCCATCACCCAAATCACAGCCTGATACAGAAAGTGAATGCAAGAATGGCGAAGCAGCAGATCCCACCTTGGCAGCACAAAGAGACCGGGTATAAAAGTATGGTGAATTTCCATAAGAATAAGAAAGCTTTTGATTTTTTGACTGTAAATGAGAACGATTTTCTTTTATTTCACGCTTATGCAAGATACTAACAACACTCTCTTTATGCTTACGATTGTATGGTAAGTACTCAAAGTATTGTGAAAAAGTAACAGCAGCACTTTCTCTGTCAATCTTTCTGACAGGTAAGTTGTCCAGAACTTTCAAATGGGGTAGTGAAGCTATCATGTACTCTCTATAATGTTTTTCAAAGCATATCGGTGAAGCATGTTGAGGGATATACTTCAAAGGAACATCTGCAATATGTCTCTCAAACAAACCAGGGAGGGACTCTTCTTTCGGATTTCGTGATGCACCAGAAGAAACCTACCAAAGAAAATTAGAAATTTGATTATTGAGGATTTAAAAAAATAACAGAGAGTTGGATGGACACAAGAAAATTGTAAAAATTCAATCTATAGTAGACATTTAATAATCCAGCATTATAAAGGAAGGTTGGATCATGCAAGTCTGCACATATTAGCATAACTAACTAGACCCTTTCCCCTTTAAAAAGAAAAGGACAAGAAAAACAAGATATATAATCCATGAAACCTTTACAGTTAAATGTGACAGGGAGAAATATCAAAAATTAAAAAGAATTACAGGTGAAAAGATACAAAAATCATACTTTGCTACACTTCCTAAATAGGATTGCTTATGTAATTCAAATGACTCGTTGTGAATGCTATCAATTGATAATGAACAGAGACACCACTTTATCAAGCAATGAGATGCATCTACCTCTTGCTGAAATTATTAGAGACCAGCACATAACGAAAGAGCACATGTGAATTACCTCATTTTGCAGATTGACCTGCCTGTTCCAACCTGAAGATACATTGGCCAACATATCCGTATAATCAAATTCCCGCCAATTACTTGAAAAATCAACTTCACTATCATCTGATGTATCCTTCATCATACTATGAGCTGGTTGATTTATAGCTCTATTATTAAATGAAAAAAAAATCCCAAATACCTCGTCTGTGCCAAGGTTAAGATATGTTTCTTCATCAATATCAGTCAACTGTTCTCCAATGTCAGTACAGCTGATTGGCAGAACAACATCAGGTCGGTCCAAATTTCCACCTGAAGATGCTGAAGGTGAGGCACTACCATTGCAGCATAGCCACTTCTGAAACCGAAGTTCTACCAAACAAGAGAGTTTAGAAAGTGCTGAAATAGTTGTCCAAAGATTTGCAACTCTTGTATCACACATTGAGAGGCAAACTAGATTGGGCATGCAAGCAAAACAATCCTCCCGGAAGCTTGTTAGTGAAGTACTAAAATCAAGGTTGAGAGTATGTATCTGCATGAATTTCCCTGCCATGTTCAGCTTCCGGAAATGAGAAAACCTCAAATTCAAAGTTTGGCACTCCAAACCTCTTTGCGCAAGCTCCCTAAGTATGAAACTGAAGTTAGTGATAAGAAATAAATCACATCTGCAAAACTATAGTGACATTCCCAGCTCGTTTAAGATCAAGAATTAAGGACTTGAGACTATTCTAGGAAAAGAATATTTGGTCAGATTCCGAGGAGGTGGAAGGGTTTAAGGATCTGTTTTTATCAAGGCCTTTCTCTCAACTTCTGGCTGCTTTAAGAACCTTCGGCAGCTACAGACTTCACATTTCTCGCATGCAGGGATTTGTTTTTCTTTTTATGGTAAATGAGGGCATTTTAGAGTTTTTTGATTCATATCTCTGATGTGGCTTTCCTGGTCATTGCAAGCAGATGGCATCCCCTCGATGTGTTATCAAAAAACTAGTTTACACAAAAAATAAAAATAAGCACAACTATATACCGCAAGAAGTCCTTTCCAAATGGTGAATCCTGAAGATCAACTACTCGAAGCTTTTGATTGAAAGTACGCATCAAGGATAAAGCACATTCTCCTTTCAAAGTGCATGATGGTCCATTGCGTACGTCAACTGCTTCAATCTCGGAGGTTTCTATGGTTGCACATACATCAAGAAGCGGTGGAACATCAATATCTTCAAGATGGTCCAGGATGATCTCCAAACTGCATAACTCATTGCAGGACTTTTTAACCTCAGCCTGAACCATCAAACAACGATCAAGTTCAACTTCTTGTTTTCATCAATAACTAAACTAATCATTAGCTTAAAGCGGATAATAATGTTGAGCACACAGGTAAGGTGCAAATGACCTTAAAGAAACCAGATAGAATTTCTGTATTAGGCAGGACATCATGCCTCTTGCAAGAATCAATGTACCTAAAACCAGAACCAAAATATAAAAGAAATCAGTGTAAATCAAGTGTTTCCATTTATAGACAAGAAAATAGCAATCACTAATTCGATAAGTCATAAGGAGTAATCAATGACTATGCATTCCAGGATCCATTTCTTTTTTCAATGCAAACAACTTTTCTCCAAATTTCCACATAACCCCACATGAAAATATTGCCAAATTTGAATTCTTTCACCACCAATCCTTGCGTCTCACTCTGTAACTTGATGAGTCGAAATTGATTTCTCCAATTCAACTAAAAACAGAGTCCTCCTTTATAATCTCCCTCATTTCAGTTCCAAAGAAACAAAAGGTAAAATTTACATTTGTTCGAGGGTTCTTTTTATAATCAAGCGGGGTTCGAGGAATTTCCTTGTTAACATAGAATTCAGCGTCTAAAGAAAAAAGGCATTCAAATTGTAGAGATGAAAACAAAATTAAAAAAAAAAAAAAAACTTACATTTGTTCGAGGGTTGAGATACTAAAGGATGGGATACCAGTGGCCATGATTTAGATTCGGAGTCTCCGGTTATCAGCAAGGAAAAATGAAATAAAAGAAAGAAATGGAAAAGGAGAAAAAAAAAAAAGTAACCCTCTGGTTAGCAGAGATGATGATGCTTTTTTGTAGCTTTCACCAGTTGAGCACTTATGCACAAGCACGGAGACAATACGTATAGGTTTTATTTAACATTTATTTCTATGGCCTTTTGTTTTTAGGAAAGTTAGCAAACTATATATATATATAAAATCACCCACAAAAAATCAAACCATAAGAAATGCTTGCTGCGCCTACCAAATACACGAACCTACAATAAGGGGGATTTGGTGATAAGATGGGCGGTGAAATCAATACACACACACACATATAGTTATATATAGTTAGAAAACTATATATGTGCGTGTGTGCTTGGGTGCCCTATGCGTTTAATTAATCAAAGTTTTGAAGAGGGTTGGTGGATCAAACAAACTCTCTCTCCAAGAGTATCCTTTTCTTGGAATCCTGATGTCAGAGTATATTGAAAGATTAGCAGCACAATCTCCAGCCTGACATGATTGGAATGCCTTGCCAAATAATAATATGCCTCGGTTCTTTCAGATCATCGGCGTGCATTTCGACAGCAGTGAAAATCATAAGCCCGTGATTTGAAAGAATGGATAATGCACTCCTAGGGAGAGAATGCATTCTAGTCCGGTGATTTCACCCATATTTACCTTTATTAGAAAATAAAAATAATAAGATTTTAACTCATAATTATTCGATAAATAAAATCTTGATATTGTTTTATGAAATACTTCAACCTGAAAATTCAAATTAGCAAATCATTGGTGGCTTGTCAGAGACAGAACAGATTAGTGCTGTCTGGACCATTTTTGTTTCAAATCTTTCCCTCGGACAATTTATAGCATTTATCATGGAAAAGAGAATAGCTTCAAGCCCACGAAATGCAAAAACTTTCAGGCTGATAAAAATTCCTCCAATTCAAGTTTAGGATAAAAAACAATTGTGCTGTTTTCTCGTGCCTTGTTTTAAGAGATTCATTTACTAGTTTTGTATAATTTAAATTTTATATATTATTTTTTATTATATATTTCTGTCAAATTTGATTAGAGATGTAATGACACTTAGCGATCGAAACACTTATGATGATAGAAAAAAAGAATTAAATGTAAAATCCAATAAATTATAAAAATAAAAATACTAAAAAATAAAACAACGAGGGCCAAAAGTAAATAATTAGAAAAATTACAATGAGATTAAAAGAATTCTATACAATTACCCACCCACCTCCCCGGTCTTTCACTTCGGCCTCTTACTTTTTTCTGGGCGTCCGTTTTCCTTCATGTCTTGGGACTGTGTCGCCAAGAAGCTTTGAACTACAAGCCCGCAAGCATCAATGTCTATCGAAATAAACAATAGGTATTTTCATGTATTAATATCAAAAATATTTAAAAAAACATTATTTTAATATATTTTTAAATAAAAATAATTTCATCTACAATCACAAGCAAGCATTACATGTGAAACTCGTCCCTTAAAAGCACTGTGCCCAGCCACTTCATCCTTTGAGAGTTCTATCTTCTGCGCACTTTACAAGCTTTCTAACATAGGAACCAGAATGTTTTCTTGAAAACATCAAGGGCCAGAAAACTCTTAAAAAAGATTAAATTGTAACAAAAATTATTGTTTATGGACCAAAAATAATTCTTAAAAAATAACGGGTTCTAAATTAAAACTTTTGACAATTTGTTTTTAGGATATTGCATGCAAGGGGCAACGATTTTTCTATAAGCAGGGTCAAGAATTAAACTAATGGGCCTGGCACCCTGCCCATTGCTAACTGGGCCTATGTATAGCGAGTATACGTCGTAGAAGATATATTTTGGTTATGGATTCCGTGTGTGTTTTTTTTAAATAAAATAAAAGTTACTCCTGATGATTTTGAGCACTGGAACTAATTTCTTGAAAATATCGATTAATTACATAAATTAAAAATATCCCATTTTTTGCTCCTTTCTATACCTACTTTTCTAATCAGATATAAATAATAACAAATATTACATCACTAATTAATTTTTTGTATCCCTCATGCTTAATCATCATATTAATCTGCTATCAGTCCTCCCAGCAAATATCGATCCCGACGTTTACAGTATAGAGATATTATGACGTGAAAAAGGTTATAATTTCCGAAAATCGAAAAAGATCTAAAAATCTAAAGAAACTTGATAAACACTCGAGCATTTCTCCAATAATCAACGAACAGTGCAGTGTGCTTCCTGTTCCCTTTCGAAGCATCCTCTTGAAAGAAAGAAGCACCTGGGTCTTATTCTTCTTCCACCCAGTCACATCACGTAACTTGAGTTCCAACGCGTCATAGCCATGGAAGAAAATTAATAGCTAGAAATCAAGCAGATGAACCCCGAAGAAGGCATTTGTCAGGTTTGTTCTGAAATTTATGGATCATGTTAGTCGCGTAATTATAAATTATATTTTAAAATAATATAAATTATATTACGAGGTTTTATATGATAAGTTAAATTGTTGACTGAAATGATTTTTTGATATTATATTAAAATATTATTGACATAGTAGTAATATGTTCAAATCTTACTACATTTATTTTATTTCAATAAAATCAAGTATAAGATATAATAGATTTATATCAATTTTAAATTAAAAAATATTTTACTTAGAAAGATAGGTAGAATAATAATATAAATTATATTTTTTTTATAAAAAATAATAATTTAAATATTTAGATAAAATAATTTCAATAATTAAAAGCATTAATCACCATGATCGTCCTGATGAAGACTCGAATATACCCTCTGCACAGATCAAGCATCCAAGAAAGTTACATGGGGCCAAATTCAGGACCACCCAAAAAGGTGTGCACTCACGATCCTACAATGGAATTTGCTTGCTAGCTTTATAGGAGAGTCTAGTTGTAGGTCTTCTCTTTCAACCAACTAGCCCTCTACATACTTATCTCCTCAACTCAATCACCATGAAAGAACCAGGGTTGTTGGTCTGGTCCAAACACGGCCTCGTCGGTTTCGTGTTTTTATAAGCACAAGTGTCTTTTTATTATTGTAAACAAGTTTGGATGTTTATTAAAATTGTTTTTTTATGATTTTAAAAGTATATTTTATATATTAGCTTGATATAAATAGATGACGTGAAGTTTCTTAATCACCGCACCAAACCTTAAATTAACAGGCATGTACTCTACAAAGAGTCCTACTGTGACGTGTATCATTTAAATATTTTTTTTGATATAACTGGAAGTAGCTAATTATAAAGCAAAACTCTTAGAAAGCAAAAACACACTCATGGAAATATATTCAAAATATCTAATTTTTATTTATCTATATCTTACTTCTTGCCAAAAACCCATCATCGTTCTCCATCTAGAAAAAAAATTGAGAATTTACTAGTACTAAAAAGGATAAACAAAACTTTAAAAGTCTAATATTTTTAATTAAAAAAATATATAAATAAGAAAAAATAATTAAAAAATATTTATTTTCTCAAAAAATAATATTTGTGTCATTTTTCATTCATAAAAAACTACAGTTTTGTATACGATAATGTGCTTGAAGTGTTTTTAAAAGGCATGATGTAATGACAAAGGGTTTGTGATATGTATACCAGATCTCAAGTTCGAGTCGAAACGTGTATTTTTTATAAAAGTCTAGAACAATCGGGGTTTTATCGTTCATCTGAGCTTACAAAATATGTTTTCTGAGATATAAGATTTCCTTGCATCCAAAAAACAATATTTTAAGTATTGATTTTTTACAAAATATTCTATAATTGAAAAAATATCAGGATACTTTTTAGAATTATCATTTCAAAATCTTGAAAAAAAAGTGCTACAGTTACCCAATCACTTGAAAATGCATTATCAAACACGAACTGAAAACGATACATGAACCGATGCTATCCCGAGTAATTGACCGCCGATTTCAAATAGGTTGTCCATACCATCCATTAGTTTTAAAATTCACAGGGTGATTGTATTTGGACAGCCTTATTGCTCTTCAAAGTCTCTTGTCAACTTGTGTCTGACAAAGCCCTAACTGGATAAAGATGGCCATCTTCCAACTTTTTCAAGTAGGGTTCTTCTTAGAAAAGGCATAAATTAAGTGCGAGGCTCATTATATCAGAGATCCTGACCAAACTGTTTTCATGAAGGTGCATGCTCATCTCTTCCTGCACTTGGAATTAAAACTACACCAGTGGTGCACGTGCTTCGGAGCGTAAAGAGGAAGGCTGCTGCTACCGTCAAGATGATTATCATGGATTTGGGACCCATAGAAGACCACACTTTTACACCCTTGATTTCTATGATAGACTCGAAACACATCACAGAGAGACATTCAGACCTTGACGTTTCTTTATGATCAGGCCAGCAATAAAAAAGTAAGTAAGAAAGAAACTTTGCAGCAATAAATGGGGTTCATCTTGTAAAGAAAGTGGCAGTGCAGAGCTATTTCTATCAGTATGCTATGAATGCTTGCCAGATTTCTGGATGTTCACATTATACTTTGCAATTAAGCTGCTAGTAAGTGGTCTTCTGTGCAAGACCATGTTTACTAAAAGCATTCTGGATTCTAAAATGTTGGGCTGTCTTTTTCATGATAAACAAAGGTTGTAGAATAAACATCAACTACTAAATAATATCATGTACTGGAAAGGAAAAAAAATAATCCAGGAGGGATGCCTTTGTCTCTAAGGAACAACGATTTTGTCTACTGTTCACTGCCTTATATAAATTGGAAATGGCCCACTGGATCAATTATTATTCAGTTTGTAAATATAATATATAGATTGATGAAACAGTGGTGGTGGTATTAAAAATTGCAGACTATACTGAGGTGGGTTTTAACACCCTAGTTTAAGATATCTTTGCATGAATGATGGGCTCACAGGTACGAGAATTCCAGGACCAAGGACGACAATACGCGAGAGCAATTATAAAACGACGTGGGATGATATTTGAGATCCTCTATAAAGATAACCTTAACAAAACGAGACACCGTGTCACCTTCTCCTTGGCAGACTCAACGAATACTTGTTTTACAGGTTCAAGTTCCTCGACTATCATCATCAAATTAGACACAATATATCCACGTCATTTACATCGTCTCGACTCTCTACCAGCTTTATAAAAGATAATTAATTTTTGAAGGGCTTTTATCAAATCCAAAAACATATCCGAGGTAGCAGCCACGTGAGATGCCACCACACTTGCAGAAACACAATCCTGTCACGGAGATTTTGTGATGTAAAATTCATCAATGCGGGTCTTGAAAAAATACCGTATAAAAACAAGGCAAGTGCACATGTCATTGCATGTTGTTTTTTTAGCCATAGCGAATAAAAGTGCTTGACGATCGCGTATTAAACCTTACTGTTTATTTATTTATTTATTTATTGCACGACAAAGCCTTGTTGCAACAGCAGTACTGGAAGCTATCTCAAAAGCGCTGATTGAGAATTTCTATTTTATTATCATGGGACTTGTACATAATTTGAGTAATCGCTCATCACCGAGGCTCTCCACATCTCGCCAGACAGATATTACGATCTCTATTTTCCCATCGTATAATTAATAACTTTAAAAAAACAAGTATAATTAAGAAAAATATGTGACTTTGAGATACAGCTCCTGTGTATGATTCTTGAGTATAAGCACATTTTCATGCTTGTAGGGCACCTTTGTTCATGTGCAGTCGATCATCAAAGCCCAAGTTGGGCATCTCATAATCCGGAAGCTAGTAGAAAATTGAATCCCACAGAACAAATTAAATTTAATTCAGCGAAATATCACATTAAATTTTGCATTACTTCTCTATACTTGAATCTGTATTTCTCCACTTCCATGAAATATTTTGGTGGGCACTAGAAGTTACTCGCCCTACTGCTGTGAGCAATTGGCAGTGGAATCACCCTTTTGAGACCTAGCTAGCTAGGCAGGGGCGAGCATAAAATTGGTTTACCATTTTATTTGCCTGTGGCATTTCATTTGCTTCGTTTTTTAAAGTAGTGTATAAATTGTTTTTTTTTCTAAGAAATATTAAATTAATTTAATATATTTTTAATTAAAAGTATTTTTTAAAAATATCATCCACTGTAACGTGAAACACGTATGAGTATCTATTGTATTTGACATGATCTGATCCGAATATTGTAAATATTGCAGATATTCCGATACGGGTTGGATGTAAATCTATTGCGGGTCAAACCCGTATTTATTCTTTGAAGAGCATGAGTCACGGTAAGAAAAACCACAAAACCCTGATTCAAAATCGTCTGTCTTCTTCTATCGGTGGCTGCCTCCTCGTTTACTCTGAAATCTTAATTCTCCCAGGCTCTCATCCTGAGGAAAGCATTTATAATTTGCTCAACAGATGGGTTTTTTAGTTAGTTTTGAATTTCTTCATCAGGTAATGTGAAGGGCACCTCCTCGTTTCCTTTATTGTTGAATAATATTACGGTTATGATTGTTTTTTTGTTTATCTTTTTAGAAGTTAATATCTGGATTTCACATTTAGCTGTATAATAAATATAAATTATAAATTTTATTTAATAGTTTATATTTTTATATAAAATAATTATTTGATATAATATCATAATTTTATTAACCTAACGAATATAAGTTTAAATTTAATCATTTTCATTTTATTTAATAAAAATCAAATATAAGATGGCACGACCTGTTTTTAAGTTTCAAGCTAAAAAAATATTTTTTTTATGAGTGATATTATAGAATAATATAAATTATATTCTGATTTTTTTAATAATTTAAATTTTCAAATAAAATTATTGTTTAATAATATTATATTTTAAAAATAGATTTCAATTATATATATATAAAAAAAAAACCACCACGCCAGTCCATGGACAAACATAAATATTTGTGGCCAATCCTCAATCATCACGCGAATGGAGTTGTGCCAGAACAATAATGCAGCCGTTTGGTGTGGCCCTGAACCTCCTCTTTGATTTTCTGTTCACATTCAAAAAACAGGCCACGCTCACGAAAGAACAGACAGGAGTAGATTAACAGTAGAAATGAGGTGGAACATGCAACTGTATATTGGGTTTTTCAATGGGCAATTATCTCGACGCCCTCTTTGGCAGGCAATTTACTGGTATTTCATTTAGAAATTTCTACATCACTATATATGATCTGGCTATCTTGGCAAATTAGACTGCTCATGTCCCCATTTGGCATCTTGTAAAGGTGAAAACCTAGTAATCTATATAGTAGATTTTAAATTTTAAATAATAAATAAAAATATATATATTTTATTAAAAAAAATTTCAAAATCTCTTATAAAAAATGTAATCCAAACACCCATTTATTAGTGGGAGGATTTTATCAGCTGTATGCAACCATATGGGGAAAAACTAAAGTTAGTTTAACGCGTTTCTTTGGGCCCTCTAACGCGGGAACTTTTAACATTTTCACATGGCCAATTGTCTCTTGTGTGAATCGAGTGTTGATTTCTCTAACCTAGGACAGCGCCACTACTGTACCCGTACAATCACCATGAGCTCGTTAAAATATTCAAGCCTGAGTCATTATTGTATTTATGTGAAAATTAAATTACAGGATCTTTTTGCAGATCAAACGCAGATATTCAACATTTATACAATTCTATTTATTAATTACACCGATGCAGTTACAGGATACTTGCCTGTTAAATTGAACCACGGAGCTCAAGAGTCATAGGTGGTCACATTTAATTTATACCACACTTGGTAAGTGTAACGTGTTCAAAGTCATCTCTCCTCGGTGGACTGTACTTGTATATTTAACGTGGCTAAATTAGGTTGCATCGAAAAGCAACCACAGGCTATGGTATTTTTTCCTCTTCAACCACTCGAATATTGGACGTGTTGGAAAATATTCTAGAAAAAATTTTAATATTTTTAAATTATTTTAATATGCTGATGTAAAAAATTATTTTAAAAAATAAAAAAATATATTTGATGCGTTAAATACAATCTCAAATAGGCTCTATTGAAAATGTGGTAAAGAGTACCTCAAAAAGTTTTTTATTTAAAAAAAATATATTTGATATGGTTTTTTTTTTAATAATATAACTATATAATTTTATGCGATTCTATTAGAAAACCACCAACACCTTCCAGTCTCCTTGAAAAGAAAGTCAATGAAATGAGAATCGTCGATTAGAATTACAGAGATTTAACTATGAAATATGAAAAAAAACGCGTGGTACGAGCAGCGAAGGACGTGAGAATCAAATTTAAATTAAAAAACCTCTCCTATATCGGGACGTGGTAATTACATTTATTATAAGATTTCTAGATAGTCTGCTTCCTTTTCTGTTTGGAATTAGATTTTTCCTTTGTTCAATTTTTTAAGCCTTTGATTTTTCATTAGAAAATATATTCACATTTTAGAATTAATCATTTTTAAAATATTATTAATGCATTTTTTATTTATTTAAACCTTAGGTAAGGATGCAAATATTTTTACATTTATCAATTAAAAAAATAGTGAATTTAGCTTTGATATGTAGCAATTGCAGCGAAATATTTGACAGCTAGAGAGTGTAAAAAAGATGAAATAATTTGTTTAACAGAGACTTTGTGGTCACTCTACTTGGATGCTCTGGTACTTATTTAATTTAAATGTATTTATCACCAAAACTCATCTAGTTTCTTTCTCCTGTATTGTAATTAAGCAATATCTACTTTGACTAATTTCCTTTTAACTATTTTGTTTTAATCACCGTTACAACGACGATTACAAAACAAAATTTGTTATATTTATTTTAAAAAAATAAATTGAAACGCATTATCAAATAGATACTCAATGATTAAATCTTGTATTTTTTTTAAGATCAATAAAAGAATCTTATATTGATCTATTATCAGAAAAACCAGTCATTGGTAATATTTTATCACTAAATTCTGAATAGTTACAAGTCAAAAAATTATACTTGGTTATTTTCGTAAATAAACCTTGGATTTAGCTATTGAGTAGCCAGCGAGATGCATTTGTTTCCCTTGAAATATAACAACCTTGTTATCGTTGTGTTTTGGATAATAAAATGGTCATTTTCGTTGTTACATTTATTGCTAATTGTTTTTTTATATATATATGTTTAGACCTTTATATGTAAATTTTTCATGCGATGACGGTATTTTTATTTAACTAAATAAATTAACCAATGTCCATGCAGTCTTGAGATATGATTTTTTTTTCATTAATATAGATATTTTGGTCAATCTATGCATAACTTAACTAATTCCACGGATTTTAAAATTAATAATTATTTAAATATATAGTGGACATTGAATCTTACATCATAATATAGGTATTTGGTAGAGCTGTTTATTTATAAAGTATTTTTTAAAAATAGTTTTGTTTTAAAATAATTTTAGATATCAATATATTATAAAAATATATAAAAAATAACTTTTTTTCCACTTATTTTTGTCAACAAAATTGAAAAAACAAACTCTCATTCACCCTGTAATTTTCCTGCTACATCGGCGAGAAGAAAACTTTCACTCTGGTCTCACATTCTTTGACCGGGAGTATTAGCTAGAAATACCGAGTTTCTCTCGGCTGTCGTTTTAACTAGATTACCTAATTAAAATGAATGCTTTACCTTATATTTTAAAAATATTTTTGAAAAAAATAACACACACACACACACACCTTATATTTTAAAAATATTTTTTTAAAAAATAATATATATATATATATAAATTAATATTTTTTGATGTTTTTATATCATTTTAATATGTTGATATCAATTTAAAATATATATATATATATATATATATATATATATATTATCTTGATATATTTTTAAATAAAAAATTTTTTTGAAATATATTCTTAACCACGATTCTAAACAAATATTATTTTCAAATAATTTTTTTTTGAATATTTTGAAATTATTTTGTTACGTGATTTCAAAAATAAAAAAAAAATATTTAATTATATTTATAAATAAAAATAACCTTGGAAAAACAACTTCAAAACAGACTAGTTAATGAATGGGCACTTCAAATTCCTCACAGACAATTAATGGTCGCTGAATTAATTTCTGGTCAGCGTAAATTCCGGTTAATATTGAATTATAGACATTTCTATTCCAGGAAAAATAATAGCAATCATCAGTCAGTCATACTCGAACACTCGACATTTCTTTTTTTCTTTTTTTTTCCCAGCGAAAATCCATGACTGGAAATTTCGCAGAGATTAGTTCAAGCCATCGCTTTATCCTTCCTTGTAACCTGGCAAGTCCGTGTCAGCATGTCAAGGTAAACTTGCCGGTCTGCGTAAACACTGCTGACATGGATAAACATCTGGCAAATGACATCATCAACTGCGGATGATTCGCCCGTGACAGCGTGTAACCTAAGGCACTAATTACCTGCATCGATGAAAGATTTATTTATTTAAAAAAATAGTGTTCAGACCAAAAAATCAATGTGTTGACTTATTGGTTAAAATGATTTATTTATTTTCTCTACATTAGAGTTAAAGTTCTATTATACATCTTTGTTATTTTTAGGATATTTTATTTGTTTATTAAGTTTATAGGATATTTAATGAATTTGAAGATTAGTCGTAGTACATGTAAACTGGTCCAGACTTTTCGATTATAAAAAAATATTGATGTAAAAACAATAAACTTTACTTTTTTTTCTCTAATTTTTATTTATTATATTTAAAAATAACTTTTTTATATTCACTTGTATAGTTTACCACACACATGTAGAGAATTGTGATAGTTTTTTTGAGTAGCTGGGCACATAAGTGAATAAAATTAGTTTATTTTCAAGAAATGGACACTTGTTGCATGATAAATCAATTCCATGGAACAAGGTATCTTAGCAAGTTGAGATGCGAATGAATAAAAAAAAGTTTTTTTTTAACCCTTTGATGTGACTGGAATTTTTATTGAATAATAATAGCAAGGTTTGCTATAAGGTAAATAATCATGAGTTGTATTAAATCCCAGTGATTAAAGATGTTTTGATTACTGAATATCGCTGGACAATCATGGCCGAAAAAAATCATAAAACAAAAAACATTTGCAGAGAAGAGGATGAAAATGACAAGAAACGATGTTTAACTGTTATAGAGAATGATTAAAATTATTTTTTAAATTGATTTCAGTTAAAAAAATATATCAAAATAATATTTTTATGTTTTTTAAAAATATTTTTTATATAAACACATCAAAATAATCTAAAAACATTCAAAATTTTAATTTAAAATAAAAACTAAATAAAAACTAAAACTTTTTTTAAAATTATTTTATTTTATAAAAAAAGACTTTTAAAACATAATAACAAACAACCTCATAATTCTCATGACAGCATAGTCCACACACAAGCAAATATTTGTGGCAAAAAATAATTTTTTGGAACAAGCTACTTTGGAAATACCGATACAATTTTTTTTAGGAAAATAAACATTTCTCACGGCTAATTTTATTTATTTTATTAAAAGAAAATATATTTTCTCATATTTTTTATTTTTTACATGAAGGGTTATAATAGTCAATTGACAAGACAATACATAGACAAATAAAATTAAATATTTTATAAAACCCCCCTATAATTACAGTGTTTCTTAACCTGTTGCGAATGTTGCTAGACTCTATCGCTGCTTTATTATTTAGCACGAAGAAAGCTCTCGTTAGAATTTGGTTAGGCAGAGGCAGCGGAAACAATATCAACAGACCAAATTTGGCCTCTACCCAGCACCCACCCACACAACCCGCATTCTCACTCTATATAGCACAGCCCTTTTCACTTCCTCCCAGAACACACCGTTACACTCGCACTGTCCCTTCACCTCCGTCCATCCCCGAACTGTTTTCCCACCGATCTCTCCGCCACTCACACGCCATAAAAAACATTCCTTTCATTTCTCCCATGAAAAAAACTTATTTCTCTCAACAGACTCCCCTAACTAATCTCTAACAGAACCAAAAAAAAAAATCACCTCCTCCTCCTCCCCTTCATTACCAGTCACTCTTATTCTCCATCGTCCCCCCCCCCCCCTTCAATCTCCCCCCTATAAATGGAAAAAAAGCAAGGCTTTCTCTCAGCACTTAAAGAAGAAATAGTCCGCGGACTCTCCCCTTCTCGTTCTCGCTCAAACAGCCCGGCCATTACTGCTTCATCAATGTCGGGTCTGCTCTACAGGAAAAAAAACAGCAAGGACACTTCTTCCTACGCCGCACAACCAGAACCGTTGATTGGGAAATCGAGGAGCTCAAGGCCAATGGTCGGGGAAGCGTTATCTCCTCTAATAGAGGGCCCGGATCCGGATGGAGGGGTAGGTGAGCATAAACAGTCTGGTCCGGGTCTGGGTCAGTGGATGAAAGGGCAGTTGTCTAGGACTCCATCGGTTACCAGTTTGGCTTATAAGAGGTCTGATCTGAGGTTATTGCTTGGTGTCATGGGTGCACCATTAGCTCCGGTGCATGTTAGCACTTTAGACCCTTTGCCTCACCTTAGCATTAAAGACACCCCCATTGTAAACTCTCTCCCTCTCCCTCTATTTTTCTTTATTAGAAAGAGTTTTTGTTATATGTGTGTGATTTGTGAGTTTTTTATTTTTTATTGAGGGGGGGTTGAAGGTTTTACCAAAATAAAGACGTATATTATTTTTCAGTTTATTAATTACGAATATTGTTTGTTTTGTGGAGAAGGCTAGGTGAAACTACTACCTACCGCGTAAGATTAGTAGCTATGTAGTTATGTGGGTTTTCTTTTCTTTTTGGTTTTAATGTTTACCTTTTAAAAATGGAGGAAGTTATATATAGACTAATGGTTTATTTATTTTGTGAATAGAATGATTTTGTTGAGTGGCTACTGGATACTTGATTATATTAATGAAATGCTAAATCCATTGAATCTTTTTTTGTTGGTTTTCTTGGTTAATCTTTTGTTTGGTTGATGAGAAAACAGCAGAAAAGGCACAGAATTAAAAGTTCATGATGTTATGTTACCTGTTGTTTTGCATAATTTTTCTGGTTGAACTCCAAATAAGATCATGAGTGGAAATTGTTGTTGTTTTGCTGCTCGCATTATTGAAAAAAATTGATGCTGTAAGTATTTTCTTTTATTTTTCCTTTTCCACTTTTTTAAATTGATGTTTGCATCAGTGTGAAATAGGTTGTTGCTAACTGGCAGTTGATGGTCGTATTTTCTCCAAATTTGTATGCGACTTCATCTCTCTGCTCTCTAACTAGGTGGAAATTGCTCCATTTTAAAAAAAAAAAATAGAAAAGAGCCGCTCTTAATAATTTGTCTCCTGTGGGATTGTATTGCTGCAGGAAACTTCCTCTGCTCAATACATATTGCAGCAGTACATGGCAGCGTCTGGTGGGCAGCAGGTGCAGACCTCAATTCGAAATGCTTATGCCATGGGAAAGCTAAAGATGATAGTTTCGGAGTCTGAAACACCTACAAGGGTAGTGAAGAACCGCAATGTTGCCAGAGCTGTCGAGTCAGGCGGGTTTGTGCTTTGGCAGATGAATCCTGATATGTGGTATGTCGAGCTTTCTGTTGGGGGTGATAAGGTCCGTGCTGGCTGCAATGGCAAACTTATCTGGAGGCACACACCTTGGTTTGGTGCACATACTGCCAAAGGTCCTGTTAGACCATTGCGTAGAGCGCTCCAGGTGAAGTTTTCTATGCTACTTCCTCTTGCAAGCTGTTCTTTGGGCATTTACAGCTGTGCTAGTGATTGGCTCATCTGTTGACTTGTTTATGCCATTTCAGGGTCTTGATCCAAGAGCCACAGCTAGTATGTTTGCTGATGCGAGGTGCATAGGAGAAAAAAATATAAATGGCGAGGACTGCTTTATACTAAAGGTATTGGCTGATCCACAGACTCTGAAGGCTCGCAGTGAAGGCCCGGGCGAGATCATAAGGCATGTTTTGTTTGGCTACTTTAGCCAAAAGACTGGACTTCTTGTTCATATGGAGGATTCACATCTGACCCGCATCCAATCCATTGGTGGAGATGCAGTTTACTGGGAAACGACGATCAATTCATTCCTCGATGATTACAGGCCAGTTGAAGGGATCATGATTGCCCACTCAGGTCGCTCAGCGGTGACTCTTTATAGGTTTGGGGAGGTAGCAATGAGTCATACCAAGACAAAAATGGAGGAAGCTTGGACTATTGAAGAGGTTGCATTCAACGTGCCTGGCCTTTCAGTAGACTGTTTTATCCCCCCAGCAGATTTAAAATCAGGGTCCTTTAATGAAGCTTGTGAGCTACCTCATGATGAAAGGGGAAAGAGTGCAATGGCATTGGTAGCACTTCATGCGAAAGTCGCAGCACTAGATATATCAGATGATAGCTGTGCAGATAACATGACATGGAAGACGGAGGTCTGATCCAGGGTAGGATTGCATCGCTACAATTGTTCATACTCGTAGCTAGCTACAATTGACTAACGGGTTAGGAATTACGAAGTAGGGGTTCGAGTCATTTTTGGGACTTTGGGATCTACCTGTGTTAAATCTGTAAAATAGAGCATAATCATTCACTAGCTCAAACTGGGGCTTAGACGAGTCTTTATACTCTCAATGCAGAATCCAGCGATGGAGTTGGAGCTCGGTTTTCCAATTAGGGATAGAGCAAATGGAGGTTTTAGTTTTAGTTTACCTTCCATGCCTGGAGGAAGGTGGTGAAACTTTAAAATAGCAGAACATTAACATTTTATACTTCAACTAATCCTATCTTGAGTGCATATAGCAGTGGCAGTGGAAAGGAAAACTGCTTCTGGCTAACATGAGTTCAACGCTAACATCTCGTTTGTTCACTTCTGTTTGTGGGCTTGTTACTCTTGGTGTGGTTGTTTGCTTCATATTGAAGGTTCTTGGTTTTGAAGGAAATGGAAAATTTTGTTTCTGTTGAATGCATGCCAGAGACCAACCAATTCATTTACCATTATGTTTCTGTTTTTGGCGGCACTTTTGCAGTGCCGTTGAAAAGGATGTGAACACTGATTTTTGGTGATCAACTATCGAATGCCTTATGCTTAAGAATGTAGCTCAACATCAAGTCCTTCTTCTCAAGTTTTTGGATCCGCGTGAAATTCAACACTTTAGCCTCCAACGTTCAGAGCTTTTTACCTGATCCATCCCGCAATATACAAGCTTTTTTATATTTTTGGGACCTAAGTCATTTCTGCCTGCTGCTGTTTTGAATATCTTGATTCCTCCGGTTGAAATGATGTTTTGGTGCCCTCGTTTCTCTTTTCACAATGGTTGACAGCATCCAGTGGTGACGTTGGAAAGCTCAGCAGCATTATTCCATCGCCACCTCTTTGTACACTACTTCTTGGCGGGGTCCTCAATTTTTTTAAAAGGCTGTGTATTAATTAAGAGAATTTGACCCTTGAATCCAAACCCATTGGCATATGCTTGAGGTAGTTGCGGGCTTTGCATCGTTTGAGGCGAAACTGTGCATGAAACATGTCATTACAGCAAAGCACGGGGTAAAAAGTCACCGAAACCCCATGTGATTTCTTCCTTCCCCTTCTTTTGCTTTCTCTCCCCAAACTGCTTTGTCTTGTCGTGCCCCCACCCCACCCTGCCTTTGCAGGCATTGTCTCTTCAAATCCTTAACTAGCTCGATCTTACTGT
Source organism: Salix dunnii (assembly GCA_015731905.1). Taxonomy (NCBI): domain Eukaryota; kingdom Viridiplantae; phylum Streptophyta; class Magnoliopsida; order Malpighiales; family Salicaceae; genus Salix; species Salix dunnii. The sequence continues at coordinate 6,582,561 of CM027667.1, read as the reverse complement.
ATATATAAAAAGGAAGGATGTAAGTTTCTTTTATATAACTATTTTTGCTGCTGCTGTAATTCAGTTTATTGGCGAGTCTTCGTTGAAGATGGGAGGTTCGATTTCTGTTGGGAATAATATCATGTTTCATGATGACACGTCTTTGTTTTTTCAGAAAAATGGGGCAGACGATCCCAGGTGTACCGGTCCTCCTCAGGTCTGCTTGTTTGGGCTCTGCTGTGATAGGCTCAGCCATGCTGGCCACTCAGACCCGTGTCAGTATTTTTTATCTGTCATCTGGATATTTTTGTATTCTTTTAAAAAAGAACTGGTAATATATATTTATTTCACGGGAAATAACCTAGACTAGATACGTTTACACATGCTGGGGGGAGGTTCAGCTCTTCCCCCTTCATGATGTGTGTCCCTGTATGGTCCCTGATTGATGGTTTTGTCTTCCATCATTTCCGGTTTGTGTTTCTTTAGGTAAATTTAATTTATTTTCTGTAACTGGACTGCACAAACTGAAACGTTTTATTTACTATTCTGCAACAAGAAATTGGAGGGAGCAGTGCCTCGAAGGCATTGCAGCAATCCTAATGGATGATCGCCATGCCTTGCATTCGCACTGCACTGCACGGTTTTCAACAATCCAATTATAGAAGAATAAACATTAATATACTAGTGCAGGTCCACCGTGAATAACTTGGGATCGGATAAGAAAAAATGAATCTCGGTTCCTAAAATAAGTGTTTAAGGATTGAATTAGAAAAAAACTAATTAAATCTTCACAAAATGATCGAAAAAACCCATGTAAATTATAATCAACCTATCAAACTCATGAGCTAAGTAAAGATAATCATGAATCACAATTAAAAAAAAATTAAAAAAAAACCAAAATGAATCCAGTTAATATTTAAAATATGTGATTTATATTATAATATTATAAGATTGAGATCACCTAAAAAAATCACGAAAACCGGTGATGAACTAACTAAATGCTGAAAATTATTTTTAAAATAATGAATTATTAAAAAAGACTATAAAAAATCAAAATGATTGGAAAAATATAATTCATATAAAATAAATTACAGGATACCTTTTATATTTTTGTTGGACTGGCATGAATCTCGAAAATGAGAGAGAGAAAACACTAACGTGTCTGGTCACTTGCCATTGATTGAAACATGTTGTCCTAGTGGACAAAACTTGATGTGAAGTTTCATGGTTGTTTTTTTGCAATTGAATAAGGTTGCACACCACGGCTTGATTGCGACAAGATTTCTCCACGTGTTGGCTTGCCTGTCTATTTTCGGCTGTTCTATTTGTTTTAATTTAAGACATGGTCCTTTAAAACACGATTGTTTTACATCCATGTAATTTAAATTTGTTTTGCTAAACCACACATCAACTGAATGTCGTGATTTTCCCTAGACACTGTGAAAACTTCATGCACAAACATTTAAACAAAACAAACTACAAAATCAAAACCCAAATAGGATCAATATGAATAAATGAGAAAAAAAAACATCTTATTCCCTTGATTATTCAAATTAGTACTTGATATTAGATATCAGGAGGAAAAAAAAACATTTGTCCTGACCTCAAACTTTGTACCCCGGATTATAATTCTTTTATATCAGCTGAAACAAATTTTATTTTATAAAACCGACCAATAAATTGTTCCTGCTAAATTACAGAGACAATAAGGTGGATGCTGACATCGTGAAATGCGAACTACCTACTACACAAGTAAGACTGTAGCACCCATTTTAAACGGGTCGTGTTTAAAATTGTATTTTAATAATATTTTTTTTAAAAAATTATTATTATTTAAATATTTTTAAATTATTTTGGCTGATTTTAAAAATTATTTTTTAAAAATAATAAAAATATTATTTTAATATATTTATAAATAAAAAATATTTTTAAAAACAACTTAAAATATACTGAAAAAAACACTAAATGCGGAACCATCCTGCCCTGCAAAAGTCCCGGGGTTTTAAATTGCTCGCCAGATATGTTTTTCACCAGTTTTTTTCCGGCAGCCATTATGTAATCTGGGCCTGCACAGTGATTATGCAGTTAGGCTGCGCACTTGGGAGGCTCGTATGAGAAAGATATCTTAGCTAACATAACGTCCTCGCCTCTCTCTCTCTCTCTCTCTCTCTCTCTCTCTCTCTCTCTAAATACTGACAGGTGAGATGTCAAGTCAGTTAATTACTTCGACAACAATGGATGCTTGGTGCGACCTCCTTTTGTTTTTGTTCTGTATAGTGATCATAAAATTTGGCACATCCTCCCGTGTACGTTCACATCAAACTCAAAACATCATCAACCCAGCTATCGAGGTAGTTTTAATGTTGCTATCAATATCTTTTTATGAATTTTATTACAAGACAGCTTTCACTCGTTTTTAATCTTCCAGTTTTACATGTGATTTTGATGTTTGCCCAGTTACTGTCTAGTCAATACACCGATCTAGACCCTTCAACAAATACAATGATTTTTACATCTCTCAGCAAGTTAGTTGGCGTAGAAGTTGCTGGCGTGTAGCGTCAACTTCCCTTTTTGCATGACATGGAATTAAAGTATAGCAGGTGGCTAGGAATTTTGCAGCGTGCTGCCTGGTTTTAAGCGCTCATACGTGTGTGTCTGGGTAAATGAACTTCTTCAATCTGGGAATGGGATGTCTACTATCAATGAGCCTGGACGGTACGGTTTGAAGGTTGATCTTAATTAATCGTCTAGGAAGCAGCAGGAAGACTAAGACCGGTAGTCATATTCGAGTGTGTGCCTCCAAGTTTTTTTTTAATGGTATTTAATTATTTTAAGTATAATTCAACTAAGCTCATTCTACTTGTGCTTTCCTAGCTGATTATGCTATAAGCTGAAGTTCACTTAAGCTGTCTTCAAAGTTTTCAGCCATCTTGAGGGAAAAGACCACCGGTGTACTCATGATCGCTTTGACTATGACAATCTCCATCATGTCTGGTTTGATAAAAATCCTACATATGTGCCAGAATTTCAGGAACTGTTCTTAAATTTCTTGACATGTTTCGCAATATATATGTACAGTGGTGTGAAGAGCTGGGAACTTGCAGATAAAAAGTAATACTATCAAAGCGGTGTCGGCAAAGGAACCTTCCCACTGGATCGTGGATCACCATGGATCGATATTAATGATAGGGTAGATCAGTATCCAAGAACGGGTGAATATTTATTGAGATTCTGTACTGTTACCCATTCCACAAGTAATATCACCACTCCTTATTTATTTATTTATAAAAAGGGGTTAATTTGTATCCATTTCCAAAGATTCATATGCTTGTTTTTTTTAGATTAACATGGATATTCGGTTTAATTTGTGTATATTTTGATTAATTTTATAAATTTTAAAATTAATAATTATGTAAATATTCATTGAGTATCATTGAACTTGTAACTGTAAAAAAATTAAATCATTTAGCCCTGAACTTTTATTACTAACCATTTACAGAAAAACATTTCTATCTTTATTTATGTATTGTAGCGGGATGAAAATATTTAATTTTTTTTCTGCTCGTTATTATTGATGACTACGTAGGACATGCCTGTTATTAAAAATATTATTCGGAAAAAAAATAAATGATACACGCAGAAGATGGCTTGTAATATATTTTTTATTTTTCTTAATAACTGAGGTGTATGGGCTAATTTACATATACCATAATTAACTCTAGATTTATTGAATATTCCTCAAATTTAGTAACCATATAAGGCACTGCAAATGTGACAGATATACATTGTAGGACTTGAATTCTAATGCAGAAAAAGAAAACAAGTTTCTTCAACCACTAAGTCAACACACCACTTGTACTTCAATGTTTTTAGTGTCTTTTTGGCATCGTGGGCAAACTTGCGTTTGATTTTTTTTTTTATCTTTTTTTTATTTTAAATGAATATATTTTTATATTTTTAGATCATTTTGATGTACTGATATCGAAAATAATTTTTACAAAATAAAAAAAATCATTTTAATATATTTCAAAACGAAAAATACTTTTAAAAACAACAATAATTATACTACCAAATACCCCTTAATAAATAGCGTCGAAGCTGGTCTCGGTCGTAAAATTTAAGGTCCTAGCAGTAATAAAATTATATTTGTAAGCATTTATGAATGTTTGGTTGCGGTAATTGTTTATATTTCGTCGAGCTTAAGAACAAGTAACGAGCATTGGTTGAATTTATATTAAAAATATTATTGCTAATTAAAATAATAAATAAAGAAATGAGTGATTTTTCATCTATTAAGGTGGAAATAAAAAAGACCATGTAAAATTAAATATATATATTTTTTAAAAAAATATTTAATAAAAACAACCTAGTCGATACGAGAATATTTGTCATTAGATGATTATTGAATCAAAATTTAATATTCTGAAACACCTTTAAAAGACGCACAAAGGCCATATAATACTGCAAGCCCCATATCACTTCAATGAAGATGGGCTCCATTGGCCATTAAGGATGAGGTGTTTTATGGCCAGCTGTGTTATCGCTATAGGTGGCGAAAAGACGGAGCTCCCTCTTTTGAGTTTTGGGCTACTAAAAGCTTTAATATGGGCTGGAAAAACTAGGCCTAAGTCCAGTCCAAAAAAGAAATATTTACGCGTATGTTTTTTCACTATTTATTGAATTAAAGTTTTTTTTTTAATTAAAAACACGTTTATTGTATCATATCGCTATTACAAAATTCCATGTCTTCCATACAAAAAACAATCGATAAAACAAACAGAAAGGGAGAAGGAGTTTATTTTTCTAAGAATTAATTTCAATGGTGTTTAGTCATAATCCAAATATAAATAAAATATATATAGATTAAATTAAAAGCATTATTATACTCTTAATAAATAATACTACGTGAATATTTTTTAACAATTCTCCCGGATTTTTCCATAATATAAGAGAGTTGGAGCGGAGTATAATTTATGATACAAAAAAACCCTCTCATTTAAACAGTGTTACTTAGCGAATTGATTTAACTCGGACTTAAAATCAACATGCCGAGGTTCACTGTCAATTTATATAGTATTCGTTGAACTCTCCGTCAGAAAAGCAAGGTGGCCAGCTCACCGTACCGGCATCGGAGTTTTTATGGGCGAACGTGGTTGAAGCTTTTAAAAAATGTAGTTGTTGCCAATGAAAAAGAATTAGCGACTGCATATGAATGCATAGGCCGAATAAGTTGGATTGTTTTATAGACGAAGCAAATGCAAGGTAACCTAGCCATTTATGATTCCACAACGGTAATAGAGGCCGGCAGTGCACCGTCCTTATGGGACCATTTATATTTACAAGAGTGATGAGTTGGGTAGGTGGCACCCCCCCTTCAACCCCCGGTACAAATTTTTAAAATCATCTAATTTAAATTATTAAATGAAATTTTAATATAATTTATATTATTTTTTAATATATTTATTTTAGATGAAAAATATTTATACTTAAAACTTATATAAATTCACTCATGATTTTTATCAAATAGAATGAAGATGATGAGATTTAAACTCATGAACACTAAATCAATATGACTCTAATATTATGTTAAATAATAATCTCATCTAAAAATTTTAAATTATTAGATAAAATTCCAGAATATAATTTATATTAGTTTTGATTTTCTAAGAACGTTACCTAGATAATATCTCAATCCCATTGCATAAATTTTGATGCCAACGGTTTTATCCATAGCATAGCTGTGATCTTCAACTCCATTGGACAGGTAGAGGAGAAAGAAGTGAAGAACAGTGAAGGTGCAGGCAGATGATGAAGGAGGAAAGGGGCAACTATCAGCAATCTCAAATACAAAACAAATCCCCTCAGACGAGCCCTCGAATACAAAAAGCTTCCCTAAAAAATCTCCCCAAAGAATCCAACCGAATGTATATTATATGGCTCGAGTACAGATAATAAAAGATCTCATCACCGTGCAGGGGCTAGAATGGCAGCCAGTAATATATGTAGACAACAACAGATATTAAAAAAATTAAAATTAAAATTAAAAACTGAGACACGAAGATGACATGTCTAGATTAGCAACCAGAATGCTGATCCCAAGACCAAGCTCACGATCATCTTCTGCATGGACCACATCTTCTCCACTCCACTCTGCGAAAGACACCATTTTTTGTGAGAATAGGTTAGGAGATTACAGACGCAACATTCACAAGCTAAAAGCCCACCTCTGGTAGGCCATGCAATTAAATGGATCCCAGTTGGACCCACTAAGGTTTGGCCCATATAAAAAAAGTAGACACCCATTAAATGCAACCCAACTTGCGATGTGGGACAGTTATTTGAGCCCCAAAACGTATATTTTATGTTTCCCAAGAGCCCTGCAACTGAGCATGAAAGAAGGGTGGTCCTCCCTGCGAAGACAGTACAAGTAGAAGTCCTTGGGATTCTGCGTCTCGCACTCCCTCCCATCCACACAGTGACTCTTTTTTATTATTATTAATATTATTAGTGTTTCCCTGCTTTAAATTATTATGGATTCATTTCGTTCTCTCCAGTCACGTGAAACTATCTGGCTGGGTTATTGCAAAAAAATCCACTCTTCTTTTTTAAGTCTTACATTGATTAAAAACCGTTGATTCTCCCACTCTTTTTAATCAAATCAGACCAAACATTGACTTTTAAATCAGATCTATAAACTACTACTGAGTGATTGGTTCACAGTTCTTAATTCGAATCTAGTTAAATTCACACAGGAAAATAACCCCAGCAAGCAGAGCCCAAGACCGATATACTAGAGAGGCAGCATCGGGGGACGACTTATGACACTTGCCCCACTCCTGCTTACAGTGGCACACAACACAGTATTTTGTCTGCATTACGCCAGATCCTAACTAAATTAAACACTGCAAGCTAGAGTACTAGGACATCTAGCAAGTTTTCAAACTAAAGATTCAACAATGCAGTTCAATTGAAAGTAAAAAAATCAGGGAGATTAGAAGTCGGGTACAGAAAAATAGATTAACCGTGCATCAATAAAACTTTTTATATATATAGCGAATGACGGGTCATATTTGTTAATTTTGAATGGTTTAACTAAATTACTAGATCACATGAATGTTTAACAAAATATAATCATATGAGAATATAGAAAGAGATCACTGGACTTACCAAATCCGTTCCTGAGGGTCCAGGAGAGGAAGCACCCAAACTTGGAGCAGGAGCGCCAGTTGGTGGAGCTGGAGGACTCAATAACGAGGGAGATGGAGCTGGAGACTTCAACTTAGACTTGCTGGGAGCTGGGGCTGGAACAAGAGCTGGTGGAGCTGCCAAGGGAGCTGGTGGAGGAACAGCAGGGGGAGGTGTTGCTGGTGGTGGGGTGGCGGGAGGAGGTGTTGCTGGTGGCGGGGTGGCGGGAGGAGGTGTTGCCGGTGGTGGGGCTGAAACTGGAGGAGGGGTGGCAGGTGGTGGGGTGGCCGGTGGTGGGGCTGAAACTGGAGGAGGGGTGGCTGGAGGTGGAGATTGAGTAACGGGAGGTGGGGCTGAAACTGGCGGAGGAGTGGCTGCTGGTGGGGGAGAAGAAGTTGGTGTCGGGGGTGCTGGTGTTGCTGTTGGTGAAGTTGCTGGTGCTTGACCAGCAACGCCAGCAACGGAAATGCAGATCAGAGAAAGAAAGACGACAGCTTTTTTAATCGTCATTTTTTTTTAGTTTCGAGACTCTCTCTCTCTGCTCTTTGCTTGGAGTACTGACCAGTGTGGAAACAGAGAAAGGAAGGGAGGGTGATAAATAGAGTGGGAAGGAAGAAGGTTCGGAATTTTGAGAGGCATTGGTAGGGCCAATGAGCTACCAAACGGATCTGAGGCGCTTGATTATGTTGTTTGATGTGGGACCAGCAATTGCATGTGATTTGGATATGAGATCCGGATGACACGTTAGTAGCAGCCAGCCAGGTTTTTTTTAAGAAAAAAAACAAATTGTTAGTCGCTCTTTAGCTGTGTATTAATGATGAGTTTTGGTTAGCTTGGGGGATTCTCCTCTTTGGGGGAGTGAAAAGTCAGGAGGGTAGAGTCGGACTTTCACATGATTAAAAAAAATCATGATTGTTAATGATTTTGTTGGAATGATTTCTTTTGTCCTTAAAAATGGCGAGGCATTTGTCAACCGCTAGGGGAAGTAGAAATGGTTATCGGTTTAAATAGTTCAGTTTAAATAAAAATATCAATCAAGTTGATATTAAAAAAAAAAAAGTGAACAACGTTAAATATAAAAAATAAAACTAATTGTTTCAGTCTACATGAAAACTAAATACAAAATCAACTGGAATTGCTTGATGATTTCTTCAAAGACTCGACTACATGAAAACGTCGGACGACACTGTGAGTTTACGTTGAATAGGAAAAAACTAGTTAATTATCTGTAATATGTTGTTGATGGAATAAATAATTTTTATAATTATTAATATTAAAATATAATATTTCAATATGTATAGTTTGGTATAATTAAACAAATTAACGTACCTTATCATAACAACAGTAACATTGAAGTTTTAACTTCTAAAATTATCATCACTATTACTGTCAAAACAATAAACATTATTAAACTAACCCAGGAAAAAAACACAAAAAAGCAAGTAAAAACAAAAAAAAAAATATTTTTATGGTTCTTAATATTAATATTATTAATGTGTTAATAACAAGAAAAAAACAAGATTAAATCAAGGGCTAAAAAAAAACCTAAAAACATTAACAAATGAGCAAATAAAAATCAATAAAAATTATTGCTTGAAAAAAAATCATTTGACTTGAAAATAAAAAAAATTGATCCCACAACGTTGTAGGCCGAGTAAACAAATTTTATAGCTGTTGGGATTAAATAAATTAATAGGATTTGTTCTTCTAAAATTAAAATATAATATTTATATATGTAAAATTTAATATAATAAAATAGATCACCACACTCTGTTATAAAATATAGCAACATTGAATCTTAACATCTAAAATTATCATTGTTATTAATATCAAAACAAAAAAAATTATCAAATTAATTGCCCACCGTGTCACAACATGCGCCGTACCAGAAGGAAAATCAAGCAGAGGCACACCGTTAAAGACGCCGGTAGCCCATCTCCAGTGACCCGAGCACTCCTAATGCACCACCCTAACAGGGTGTGAGGAGCAATACTATCGGTTGGGTGTAACATAGGCACCGACAGTATAATATATGTGTGTGTGTGGTCAATTACCGGTATACCCTTGTGCACAATGCATCAATTTTTTTTATTAGAGGCTATATCTGTATTTAGCCATTTTGAAGAAAAAAAAGACGCCGGAAGGAAAATCAAGCAGAGGCACACCGTCAAAGACGCCGGTAGCCCATCTCCAGTGACCCGAGCACTCCTCATGCGCCACCCTAACAGGGTGTGAGGAGCAATACTATCGGTTGGGTGTAACACAGGCACCGACAGTATAATATGTGTGTGTGTGTGTGTGTGTGGTCAATTATCGGTATACCCTTGTGCACAATGCATCAATTTTTTTTATTAGAGGCTATATCTGTATTTAGCCATTTTGAAGAAAAAAAAGGTAGACGCACTAGACCGGTTCGGATCGAAAATGTGCAATTACAGCGGAGCTTCTCCGCCCATAAGCTATTTTTTTTTTATCTTTTTCAAGGGTTAAAAACGTTAATTTACTATACAAATAATAGTAAAAAAATCAAAAAACCAGCAAACTAACCAGACCGAATGAATCAAAAACCAAACTGACCCAAAAATATACTATTATAATCTATAATATTTTTACTCATAGTCTACAGTGTTTCCCTGTCTGTTTTAGTTAGTTTTATAATTTAAACGTTGCTTGCTATAAATAAAATCTAGCTTCGTGCCTGTTTGGCACTGCAGCCAAACCTGCGTTTGGCTGTTTTTTATTTTTGTTTTTTTTTCATTTTAAATGACTGTAGTTTGATATTTTTAGATCATTTTGATGTGTTAATATCAAAAATAATTTTTAAAAAATAAAAAAAATTATTTTGATATATTTCAGCGTGAAAAACACTCTAAAAATCAACCACAATTACACTTTCAAACACCCGTAAACCGGATAAAAAATGCGAAGTCCCTCTAGCCTTTCTCGATAATGAAGTACCACACAAAATCAGGCACAATGATTCCTAGTCTCGTTGATATATATATATATATATATTCAAGAAAACGTAAATTTCACAACACACCACGTAAAAATTCACCCTTCATAGACTTCTCCGGGCAAACCGTGTATGATAATTAATTTTAATGTCTATAAAATTAATTAATTAATTAAGATATAATATTTTTATATTAATAATAAAAAAATCAATGAAAAATTATAATTATTTAGTAGATGGTTAGCTTGAGACTAAAAAGATTACTCGCCTGTAATATTATATTTGAGCTTTACAGTTATTGATGTGATGATTACTAAAAATTTACATGGTCATTAATTTTAGGATTTTTTATAATTAATCAAAGTAAATGCAAACTGACCTAGATATCTATACTAATAAAAAAAATTAATGAAAATTTGTAATTATAAGTGTGCTAGCTTAACTGGCTAGTGTTGAGTTTACTTACTGGGAGTTATAAGTCTGAGTTTCTGAAGGGATGCTGAATAATTACAACGTTATTAATTTCAATGTTTATGAGTTTAATTAAGTTTCATGTAACCTGCCCATATCAATAAAAAATACTGTAATGAAAATAAAATTAAAGATCACATGTAAATATTAAAAAGTAATATAAATTAAATATATTAGATTATTTTTTACAAAGCACATTATTTATTCCCTAATTACTTCATTGATACATGAATTGACTCGGTGATCAGAGCATTTCTTGAATTAATATTCAAATCCAAGTCGACATCTACGGAAATGAGAGGTATTCTAGTAGTCAAGAATAATGAGCGACATAATGACATTCCTTTTTTTCTGAAGAAGCAACAGGAGGACTATGATTGGTGGACCCTGCCCTCATATGAGCTGCCCCCTAATCATAACATCGCTATTGAATTGGCACCGGCAGATGTATAGTTTACGCTTAAGTTTGGCTATAATCTGCCAAATTTCGGTTGGTATATTGGAGCACCGCCTATTGGGTGGTGGCCCATGCCGCGCTGTCTTGCCGTGACAGGCGCTCTTCATCGAACTTGAAGGCTAAATAATCCTTGCCAGTTCGTTGTTGAATTTGAATAATAAAATCAGGCCTGGAGACATGCTAATTATGCAGAAAAAATGATGATAGCGAGTAAAATTTCCAACGAGTTCCAGCTACATCTGTTGCTGCGAGCCTGTAGCCAGCACTCTGTTTTTTATCTTCTTCTTCGTGGGTCCTCACTCCTAAGCTCGTTGAGTGCGAGGGATCATTAAACCGGGTTCACGTGTCCCAGCCAAATCGGTTAGAATTAGGAAAGTAAATGGGAGATGGCCTTTGCTTATAATCCAATCCTCCGTCAGATTTCCCTTTTTTTTTTTGTTCATGGTATAAAGATAAAAGAAGATGTTCGTTTTCATTAGATCCCAAGAAACTCCTCTGCTGTATCATGATTACTAATAGCTTAATCAAGGGTTCTGTTCTTAATGACCTATCACCATCGCCAAAGTCCTTGTAAGTTCGTAGTTTCTTTCGCAACAAGCGTTTAATTATAGACTTGTAGTCCTTTTCGTCGTATCTTTCTTTTTTGTTTCGAGATTGATGGTCGGAGTCGGTGAGTGGTGGCATTCCACAGCCACGGCAAAGCATGGGCATGCATTGTCTTGCTTCAAAAAAAAAAAAAAAAACTTTCTCTCTCTCTCTCTCTCTACAGTCATCATAACTTCCTATAAAATATATTTTGTTAATTTAAATTAATAAATAAAATTTTAATTATTTTAAATTTTTATAAAAAAATAAATATTTTAATTTGAATTTGATATCTAATATGCAGGTATTAAATTATTTATCATTATATCATGTTCTACGAGGACAACTCTAAACTATATGCACATGCTTGGCAAAGCATAATCCGATTAGCTTTTTTTTTGTTGTTAAAAATGGAGTCTTGCTGACTTTTTTTTCTGAAAACACTATGGACAATTATATAGACGAATATCTTTTAAACCTATTATTATAGGAAAAACAGAACCTTGAGTAGATTGACATGATTTTTCATTTTATATATATATATATATATATATATATATATATATATATATATATATAAATGATTAAAATGTTGTTGGTAACCAATTCAATTATAATGTTTGATTTGATTTGAATTCATTTGATAAATAAATTGAATTTATATATTTTTTTTTAAAATAAAATTCATTTTATTACTCTCATTACATTCATATGAACTCTTCGAAGATCTAAAAAAAGAGTTGGAAGAGTATTTTAGAAGAATTAATTTTATTATTATTATTATTATTATTTTGAAATTTAGTTATTAACATTTAAAATAATTGTAAACTAAAAAAATTATTAAAAAATGAATTCAATTGAACCGAGACTGCGAGGAATAAAGTTTCCATGAATCTTCAAGTCTCTACAATATTGATCCATACGTGAAAATCAATCAAGAGACATCACTTAAGCAAAAAACAAAAAGAAATCCCGCGCCAAAAAGAAGAAGATTCTTCCACGTATGGAGTGATGAAAGCCGTAATTTAATTAGGTGGTTGATTATTTTCAACGCAAAGAAAGCAACGACTGCCTGGGCATTCCGTGGAAACTGAAATTGATAAAGCTCGCACCTAGCTCTTCCAATCTATGTTAAACAATGCGACAACCAATGGCTTCTTCTTCAATTCTTTATTTCAGAGCTGTCCACGGTGCCATTACGAAGCCTGTCAAGGATTTGCCTTCCCAACTTCCTCCATAATTCAGCTGTTAACACACACATTTCCCCTCGCATTTTACACGACAATTAACAAATAAGACCACTCTAGAATCTTGATTTTCCTGGTCCGAATTGAAACATTACTGTATATATACCAGATACGGTTCATGAGGACAAATCATGCAGAAGGTAGCTCCGAAGTCCATGTAAACGAGAGTAAAGTAAAAGGGAACGTGGTCTGTGGGGGTGGGGGTCAAGGTGGTTTAACGATCATTTCCAGCAACATGAATGATTGTAACTTGCTATCCTCCCTTTTGCTGGCCCATTGGTTTCTTTTCCTTGAGGTTAAATTGACCTCCTTCCTACCTCTTAATCAATCCTTCGCTGACTTTATAGTAATGTGGTTTAATTAAGCTGCGAGGCGGTGATTAAGGTTTTACCAGGGCAAATAGTCAGACCATAAGCACACTAATCATGGATGGAGAGACTGCATCTTACTCTGGCTTTATCACTACATTCATGACGGTGGAACAGTGCACTCCACTTTCGTCGTGGACAGGCCTTTCCCTTTTACCAGAGAAAAAAAGAGAGAAGAAAACCATACATTTATCAGCTGAGAGATACACCCTTTTTTTAGCTGCTGTATTCGTGTTAAAATGTTAATTTGCTGCACCATGTGTGTTTTCTTTTGATCAATTTGGCTAAAATGCGACGAATATTTCTGATGACAGTGTCATTTAGCCTTCACCAGTCAATTAAACCTGGCTTGCTCATGATCAATAATTGGCTTAATGAAGCTGGTTAGCAGGCATGCTGGTGGTCTTGGATGAATGTTCTGTCAGAGAACGAGGCTAGCTGATCAGCTTCTCTATGCGGGAAAATAAATTATATTTTCGAACAGATTGAGTGGAATTCGTCAAAACTGAAAGGAGCAAAACAAATTGCCATCTCAAGACAATTATTGTGGGAAAAAGAGATTGTGCTATTTTTATCGTCGTTGCTGTCTTTGTCTCCCGTAATCAAACGCTTAAAACCACGTTGAAGAAGACCGCAATTGCTCTCACATCCTTGAATTAAATTAAAAAAAAAAAAAGTTTAATGACCATGGGATGCCTTCTTGTTGGGAGTTGGGTCATGGAAACACTTCTGATATCATAACGGATTCTCTCTCTCTCTTTTCTTTTTTATTTGATGAAATTTTATTTATTTAAAAGTATATTTTATGAAACGAGTAAAATTTTGATAAAAGTTACATGATATATTTTTTATATTATAATATTTTAAAAGCATTTTTTATGAATAATATATTTTTCTTAGATTTGAAAAATCCACTCGAAACCCACCCAAATCAAGCGTGAAATACATATTTATATTATAAAAAAAAACACCTATATTTTTCAATATAATATGATATATGAACGTATATAAATAATACCTATCATTTTATTATTTAATATACATATATATATATATATTAAATTTTTTTTATTTTTTATTAATTAATAAACAATAAATTTCAATTGGATACATGAAACCTAATAAATAATTTTTAAATATTTAAACCTTTTTACTGATTAATAAATAGAATATAAATATATAAAAAAAATACAACCCACGTTACGATATGCATCCTACTATTTAGATGTTAGAACTTGCGTCATGGACTTTGCGGGTGGCGAATTTGAACTCTGCTGAAACCTCAACCACACCTCCGTCACCTGAAGCCGAAGTCAGAGAATGAAATGAAAGTTAAAGCCCAAATAGGAAACGCAACTCTACAATCCATTGGGCTTTTCTATTTCTCTTTTAGCCCAACCCAACTCCTCAATTCCCATCCTCAAACTGCCCAAATTTGTGGTGGATGTATGTCTCTGTCATATCACCACCAAGACACTTTTGACCCTACAAAAACTAAACGATCATTTTTATAGCACTTGCTCCAGGCAGGGGTATTCAAGTATTTAAAAAATCCTGGAAAAAGTTAAAATAATAGAACGCCATGATTAAGGCGGGATCAGACAAATACTGTGTTCCTCACTCACACAAAACCCGATAAACCCTTATCTCTCTTCGCATTCTCTCAAAACACCAAAAGGATAAAATAAAATAAAAAGCAAGCAAATTCAAAACCCTCAACTCTCACAGAAACACAAAATTCTCGATTTTTTTTCTTTTTTCAAATGGCAATTTCTTCAGGGATTTTCTCTACTTTCCTATCCGCCGAAACGGTGCCGCTTCTCGGGTTTCCTTCTCCGACATCCACTCCTCCTCTCAGGTTTCTGGCTGCGCCTCCAGCGAACCCGCGCATGGTGCGTAGTACTGTAGTTTCCTGCGCTACGGCGTCGACTGGAAACCGTGCTCCACGCGGCATAATGAAGCCGAAGCGAGTCTCACCCGAAATGGCAGACTTTATTGGTGCTCCTGAGGTCTCTCGTACCCAGGCTCTCAAGCTTATTTGGGCCCATATCAAGCAGCACAATCTTCAGGTATAATTTCTATTAGAAGCCGACATTTTGTTTTAAAACCTGGGGTTCCTGTTATTTCCTGTGCTTAATTTTTAGTTAAACGTTTGGATAAGGTTGTTTTAGGACAGTAAAATGTGGTTGTTTTTTATTCATGGGTTTGTATGTTGTTGATTATTTAATTGATTAGCAGGAGACATTTCATGTTTGTGGATAAGGTCGTGCCGGTGTCAGCGAAATGTTCCGGTCATGTTATTGTTGCTGTTATTTTTACTTTTATGCGGTTTTTAAGTGTGCTCTGCCCTCTTCTTTCTCTGAATATATTAGGGGGTTTGAGATGGGTTGCCATAAACAAAATGTGGGTTATGCGGTGATTTTATTTTAGTTCTGAATACGTAAATATGTTTTATGCGTTGTTTCTTTCGTGGGTTTGGATAATGATATGAGGCTGCTGAATAATTGTGGGTTTTTGGGTATTGTTTGTTTGCTGCTCATGTAATTGAATGGTGTTATACTTGGATATGTTTGTTCGATGTAGTTTTTTATTCTTGCATGCCCTGATCATTATTGCTGAATCCGTTGATGTATGAACTAGGTGTCTCTCATGTGAGTGATAGATTTCATCACTAGAATTTGGACCGAGACATGATTTTATATAGAATTTGGGTTGAGACATGATTTTGTACGTAGTTCAAGTTTGAGAACAATTCAGAATAATTTCAAATTTGTAATACATGAATGTGGTATGCACTACTTTTTTAATACGATCACATGCAGTATGTTTTGATGAATGTGGCTTAATTAGAGGCACTATATTTTACTAACCCGAAAACGCAAGGCAGTGCTTGCAAAATTGGAGGGTCAACATGAAGACTGGCTGTTGTCATGCCATTTCCAAGCAGCTATCTTCCTTCACTATTAGGGTTTAGCTTCCAGCTGAATAATTTGGTTGAAACAAAAAGCATGATTGTTATGTGAGTAATGGATACAATGTTCACTTAATTAACGTCTTACTTCACCCTTTAGAACATTTGCTAGCCCATCTGCTGGTGTGGTCACTTTCCATTATTTGTTGCGTGGTGTATTTGTTAGAGAATAATATAAATCATATTATGGGGCCTCACTTACAAGCTTAAGCTTTTAGGTGAGTTGGTTCCTTAACATGGTATCAGAGCCTTAATGACCCAGCGGTCATGAGTTCGAATCTCACCACCCCCATTCTATTTGATAAAAATCAAGCACAAGGTAATGTAGGCCTGTGCAAGTTTCAAGCCCAAAGGGCTTTCACTTGAGGGGGTGTGTTAGAGAATAATATAAATCATATTATGGGGCCTCACTTACAAGCTTAAGCTTTTAGGTGAGTTGGTTCCTTAACAGTATTTACTAGTTTGGTGCTAACTCTTTTCTTGAAATGCAGTATTACTGCTCCTGTAGCTCTTCATGTTTGCATGAATCTGGTGTTTGTTTATCTAGCTGTTTCTGAGCCATTGCATAGAACTCCCATGGTGCACGCATATATGGTTATCTCATTAATTTGGAGCTGACTGAACCTGCCGTATTTTTGTAGGACCCTAGTAACAAGAAGAACATACTTTGTGATGAGAAGTTGAAGAAGATATTTGCTGGTAGAGACCAGGTTGGATTTCTTGAGATTGCTGGGTTGATTAGTCCTCACTTCCTCAAATGAAGTTCAAGATAATGGATCCAGTCTTTGTGGTCATCTATACCGTGGCAGGGCTGCTTTCAGGAGAATGTGTTTTTAGTCTTAATTAGTACTACTTGCGTACAGAACTAGCTTTGTTAAGAATTTTGCTTATGGATCCCTTAAATAGCACAATTTTCAAGATGATATTATAACTGTCAGCCAGTTTATGCTTCTGTTGATGGATCTCAAATTTTGGTTGAATCATGTGTGCAGTTGGGTTCTGGCAATATTTTCATATTGGGTGCTTGCTGCATGAAACAGGCTCATGGTATATGATTTTAGATAGTTTTGATCTAACTGAAAAACTGATCTCAAATGATCATGGCAGCAGACATATTAAGCCGCCCCCAGCATGCACCTAACCTTAATTACGAGCTAGAAATGTTGAAATGATTATTGGCTACTGAGCGTCTCTGCAAGGGCCTCCGGAGTTGGACTCATAACAAGCTCTTACACAGAACTCCCCCAGAATGGGAGTGCGCGCGCAAAAACAAGTAATTGCAGTGCGGTGAACTTTACTGGAGGATATTTGGTTGCAGAGACCAGAAAGAGTAGAATACAGCTCTATTCCAACCCTCGCTTATGGGTATCCTAATTTTCCCGCAACGGGAAACACAAACTAGATCAGCGAATTCCATATCACTAAATGTGCGGCATTAGCTTTTGAACTCCACGAAGATTGGAGAGAGAGGCTTTTAAACTGGAAACTTGCTTGTTCCTAGTCCATGCTTGAACTTTGAAATACCTGTAGAAAGTTTGATATAGTGGTGGAATCTTCAGTTTTTTATTAGAAAAAATAATTTAGTCTGTGAGATAGTTTCTTATATATATATATATTGGATTTTATATATAATTGTGTTTTAGATATTAATTTTGTTTAAGCTAAAACTGTATTTTTAATTATTTTACATGTAAAAATATACAATATTAACTTTAAGCAAGTAAATATTTTTATAATATTTCTTAAGAAATTGCAACTATTCCTCCGAAATATTTCAGTAATGGTTTTAGCTCTTTGTCAATTTCTTCTCTCCTCCAAAAGTCAACTCTTGCTGACATGGCAAGCTCTATGCTAGCTAGAGATTCTTGTCTGCTACCATGGCAATCTCCACTACTCCCTCTCCTGCCATCTCAACTACCAGGTAATTGTGTGTTGGGTATTTATTTTATTTTTGTGGTTAGAAATTAAAAAAATAATTTTATTTATTATTTATAATTGAAATTGAGGTGTTTAGTTAAAATTATGGTTGGATTTGAGATTAATAAAAAATAATTTTGTGTATTTAGTTACCAAACTTTTCGTAGTGCTGTCAATTTATGAAATTATTTTAAAGAGTATGTACATATACACAAATTTGAAAAAATAAATATGAGTCAAATTAAAATCTATAATTTACTAAAAATATACCTCACCAAATATTTTTGTTTCTATTTCTATTTATTTATTTTAAGTGAACTCCAGACCATAGATAATTCAATAATTCTAGTTATTTATTAAGTATCATAAAATTTCTCTGCATCAACATGTAATGACATAAAATGTTTTTATTCTCTACTTATAAATTAAATTAAAAATAAATAAATGACAATTATTTAAAAAGTTTTGTTCAAAAACTAATTTTGTTTTCAATCAAACATCAATGATTATAAGTTTCATTTTTGATATTATCAACTCATGAAAAAACTCTATTTTCTATCTGTATATTCTTAAATAATGAATAACGATCCCAATAAATACTTAAAAAGTTAAGCCAACCCATGCGAAGACACAGAGAAGAGACCAAGGTGGGCACTAGCAAGAGCCATAGCCCAGAAGAAACATCTAGAGCAGAAGAAACATCTAGAGTTTGTAATGTTTGATGAGCATTTTGCTGTCGTGGCCGTTTTGCTCTCTCTCTCTCTTTCTTTTATAACCAGGGTGTCTGGGTTAGCTTACGCTCACCTCGACTATCCCCCGGACTCACTGAACATCCTGCAAGTTTAGTGAGCAAGTAAAGCACCGCAGGGGTAACAAACATACCGGCAGGGATTGAACCGGGGTGACGTAAAGGGGGGGCACCCTCCAGAAACCACCACTGGGACACTCGAACCGTGGTCCCTTAAAGGGGGGGCGCCCCAACAACCACTGGGATAGACCCTGCTGGTGTTTTGCTCTCTTTCTTTCTATGGGAAATGGTAGTGATTTCCCCACCTATACACTATGAAAAAGTAGATTAACAAATTTTGAAAGGTGAGACTCATTGAAAATTTCATTTCTTTTTAACTTTATCAAACACTAAAACACTAATTTCTTTTAAATCATTATCCCGACGACATTATCAAACACCCACTTTATTGGTAAATGTAAAAAATTATTTTATTAGAAATATATTAAAATAATATATATTTTTATTTTTTAAGAATTGTTGTAAATATAGCCCACTAAAACATTAACGTACTTAATTTAAAATAATTTTTTTGATCTTTTCTTAATATTTTTGTAAAACACACTTCCTGATAATGTGCCCGTTTGGCATTGCGATCCCACCGGAGTTCGCCAATCAACTTATGCATTTAGTGTTTGGTAAAGTTTTAAACGCAGAATTTTGATATAGGGCCCATACAAATTTTTGATGCAATTGGCGTTTTAAGAGAAGCAACTAATACATGCTTTTTCTGGCGATTCAATGTTGAAACACATAGTAGCAAACGACGATTCATTATTTCAAAGACAAAAATTACCGTTGAAAATAAAAACCCTGAAACATCCTCACTATCAATATCCCTTCTGTGCGCCTCCTCCCAAAAGATGGATTTGAACCGCGATTCAATGTTCACCTCCAAGGATGAATTTGAACCAAAGCGAACTAGTTTCCCAGGGTTGATTAGTGAACGGTGATTTTTGTTCTTCGGTGTAGAAGGAGGATATGGAAGAGATTCAAGGAGGATTAGAACCAGAGGGTCACGAAAGCAGAGATGAGTGAGTGGGTTAGGAAGATGGTGAAGCAGATGGGTGGAGAAGATGGGAGACGAAGCAAATGGGTTTGGGGGGTGGTTTGTTAGTAGATACAAATATTAAAAGATAATAATATTAAAATATTAGTTTTTAATATTAAAATATTAAAATAATAAAATAATTATATTATTAAAATAATAATAATATATTTTTTAAAATATTAAAATAAGAATATAAAAATCTAAAAAACTTAATTAAAATATAAATACATATATATTATAAGATATCACAATATAATTTTGTCTCGCAATCTTAATTTTATTTCAGATGATATTTTATCAGATGTTGATCATCGATTACATAATTAGAGATCGCAGAGGCCTTCACGTATGAATTTGGTTTGTGATGGAATTACAAATAATTTGATGGAAGAATAAAAAGAAGTATCCATTTTACTTGAATTATTCTTTACATTATAAAATTATGATTATTAATATACTATAAATATATATAAATAAATATGTGTGTATATATCTATACCCTTTAAAGTAATTTCACAAGTTAAAAGCAATATGAAAAAATTAGTAACCAAACACTTAAAACTGTTTTTTTTTCAACCTTCAACTCAACCACAGTTTTAACCAAACACTTCAAAACTTATTTTGAACCGCAGTAAAAATATTTTTTTTTAAACTGTTTTTTTTCAATCTCAATCGCAAAAACAATGCCAAACACACCCAATCTCAACTTGAAATACCACAAAAAAGCCCCTCCTTTCTCAAGTCAAAACACCACACAAACTCAACTAAAGAAACCAGCTTATAATCCTTAAACCCGTCAAAAGCCCGCTCAAATCCTCTCTCTAAAAAATGACAGAAACTAGCTATCCCTCGTCTCCTCACAAAGCCGCCCCCATCAAAACTCTCACTCCCTCTCCATTCCCACCTACGCCACCAACAGCTAAAACTAACAACACCCACTTCACCATCACCACAACATGGCGCCCCACTTACGCAGGGCTTTCTTTTCAGGCAAAGCCCCAATCTTTCGAAACCAATCAACCCACAAATTAGATTCTTTAAATGACCCTTCTTTTATTCTTTCCTATCCCAAGAAGAGTTGAGTTTAAGTAGTGGTGGTAAGGAGGGGTCAAGTGATGATGTTTTGGGTATTATTAAGGGTTTAGGGTTTTATAAAAAAAGTTACCAGGCTATGAGTGTGTTTAAGAATAAGAATGGTTGTGTATCTGTCTTGAGTAATTCAGCTATGGCTGTGATTATTAACATGCTCGGTAAAGAAGGAAAAGTTTCGGTGGCTGTGGCTGCTGAATAATTTGCGTAAAGATGGGTTTGAACCTGAATTTTATGTGTATACATCTTTAATAACTGCTTGTGTTATTAATGGGAAGTATAGGGAAGCTGTGGTTGTTATTAAGATGGAGGAAGAAGGGTAAAGACCAACTTTGATTACTAATAATGTGATTTTGAATGTGTAGGGAAAAATGGTTATGCCTTGGAACAAGATTATAGTTCTGTTTGAGGGGATGAAGAACGCTGGGATTTTGCCGGACGAGTATACATATAATACGCTGATAACTTGTTGTGGACGAGGATCTTTATATAAAGAAGCTGCTGCGGTTTTTTGAGGATATGAAATTGATGGGGTTCGTGCCTGATAAGGTCACTTCCAATACTTTATTGGATGTTTATGGGAAGTCTAGGCTGATTAAGGAGGCGATCGAGGTATTATGAGACCCTAATCAGTGCCTACAGTCGGCGTGGTTCATTTGACCAAGTCATGGCTATATACTCGAGGATGCTAGAAGCTGGGATTACACCTGATATTCCCACATAATGAAAGCTTAAAATATTGTTTTTGATAAGATGACTACATGGGTTTAGTTCTCTTAATGCTCTTAATTTTCTGTTTTGTTTCCGTGCCTCTTTTTGTTCTCTGATAAAGTAGCACTAGTTCATTTAGGAGCTCTAGTTTCCTTGAACAGATCCCAGTTGGTGGTTATTTTTAGCTGCTGTTGCAACTTTAATCTTTGTTGTTGTTGTTGCATCAATGAACATACTGATGAGACGACCAGAGTGTTACCTGGCACTTTAGGCATCAAAATAAAGGCAAGCAAGAGCAGCATTAAATAAGAGAGATAGTTCAATGGGCCATGATTAACAAAACAGCAAGGGTTTTCAGAAATCCTCAAAGAATGTTTATCCCAACATTTTGTAAGCGTTCCAGGTTCAACAGTTTTTGGAAACTTGATGATGAAGACGATATTTTCACCATTTTTTGCAAGCTTGTAATCCAGTTTATTTTTCTACTGTGGGGGAGCCGAAAACAACCACCAAGTAGATTCTTTTCGGTCAACAGCTTTGTATCCTGATACCAGCCTAGAGTCTAGCCCTAGCCCTGGCCCATTCCATTCTCAGCAAACCCCATCGTTTACTTCTTACGCCGCAGGAAGGCTGAAATGTTGAAAAAGCTCTGAGTTACGTAGTCGGGGAACATGAAACATTGAACTGCCGAGGCAACAAATCACTAACACAATTCTAATCAACTGGCATTAGCGATCCATTTGGGACAATTTCAAATGTGGCGTTTATCTGCTAAACATGTAACACTGAACTTTTCATGGATAAAACCATTGATTCAAATCGTCTCTGGTTAGTGATGCTCTTTAGACAATTTTCAAAGTGGGGATGGACATTATTTTCAAATAGCAGTGATTCACTATGCATTGCATATATTTCATGAACATCTAATCTAATGAGAATGAAAGAAAAAGAAACTCAACATGACCAAAGATGTGAATATCTATTGTATGCAATAGAACTACAAAGTATAAAACAACATTTGGCGGGGAATAAACATAGTGCAGGTTCAATGGTTGTACTTTCTAAGATTGCAACTGATAGCATGCAACATTTAAGATACTTTAAGCGTCATTTCAAGTCAAGGTGCAAATATTAACAAAAGATCAAACCGTAGAGACAAGTTAGATTCTTGATCAAAATGACAAAAAATATAGTAACAACATAAGAATGACAAACATTTAATGTAATCCATGAATGCAAACAGGGAATAGCACTTTCTATAAATCATGATCAATATGAACATGAAATGTGGTGCCAGAGTCTCCTAAATCCAAATTTTACTAAAGCCTGTTTGATCTTGACTAAAATGTACACAATCATTTGCAGCACCAGAGTCAGAGCTCCAAGTGTGGCCATAGTTGCATCAGTAAAGGATCAAAGCTAAAACTGCTTTTCATGTTGAGAAGCAGTATAGAATTCTGAAAAATTTTGAGGTACAGTAAATACCAAAGCTAGACCGAGTTACTGATTTATAAATTCATCTCCTGGAAGTAGTTGTGGAATTTTATTGCTGGTAGTTGCTTCCATAGTCAAAAGCCTATGAAATTAATTAAAACTTTTGCTACGACTCTCTTGTACGATACCTCTTCTATTTTAAAGCCAGATCCCTCCTGTCTCCAAATGCTATAGTTTGATGAGTAATAGAGCTAGTTATACCTCTTCTATTTTAAAGCCAGATCCCTCCTGTCCCCAAATGTTATAGTTTGATGAGTAATAGAGCTAGTTGCTCATCGGACACTTTAACATCAATGAATGCTCCTGATGCTGCTGCAAGTCTTGCAGCTAATTGATGCTTACACTGAAATAGATTCAAGAAATGAAAGAGTTAATCATAAAACATTATAGAAAAGTGGTTTCAACAATCTAAAATGATGAATAAGAAAAGAACTGAAATCTTACACAAAGTTGTTCTCCTCTGTTGACAATGTCATAAAAAAATGAATAACAGGCACAATAGTGTTCAGGAAAACAGAGGTACTCCTCCTTTCTCCGTGATTCTCCCATGACCTAACCACAACAGCAAACAAGATATTATTTTACCAAGTGAGTTCTTAAATGATCGAATCTTAATCTTTACTTTTATCTTTTTAAACGAAACATATTTAACAATTTGTTCACAGTGCTAACTACCAATTTCTTCAACAAAAACCAATTTCACCACAAACCCATTTGCCAAATCAGTTCTTAAATGATCGATCCTGAAATTTTACTGCTATTCTCAAATGGTGATAAACTTAACTGCACTCTTTTAATCCTCAAACCTTTGTTTAGTAAGCTAATGCCGACTAAGTTTCTCAAACATTACTATTTATAAATTTACACCAAAATAGTCAAACTCATCAGATATTCCATTTAAACTGAAGTTCCCAGCTTATCGCCCTGCCATTTTATCACAAAACAATTCAACTTAAACCAATCCTCTTTGCATTTTAAAACCTGATTTAGGTCATAGATTCAGACTCTAACAACCATGTGCAAAAATTTGAACTCTAAAGTACAATGCATAGCAAAGAATAGAATTGAACCTGAAAGATGGAACGACCACTGGGATGACCAGAGATCTTTTTAACACCTCTCTGATCCACTATCTTTGTTGCTCTCTCAAAATTCTTACCAAACAAGAAATGCAAGCTACATTTAACCCAAATAACACACATAAAGAGAAGACCCAAAATCAATCAACTCATTTGCAACCTTTTAAAAATCAATACTAACTTGATCAAACAAAGCTAGAAAATCGGAAACTGGCTATTTTATATGCTACTCACATTGAAAGCTGCTCCTCAGTCACTGCCACCATTAACATCAGCCACACACACAAAAAAAACACTAAGCGTCATTTAAGAGAAGGTGGGCTTTACAAGATTTTAAGAACTAAATATTCAAAAGCATAAGATACAGAAAGAGAGGACCTGACTGGGTTGATTCAACGGTTTTCCAAACTGTATCTGCAACCAAACTACTTGCATTCATTCCTTCTTCTTTAACTTGCACTGCAACCTACCAGAAGCAGCTGAATTACCTGAACGTTTGAGGGTTTCCACTGATTCTCATTTGTCTAGAGTGTCCTGTTTCTGAAATTTCAAGTCGTATTCTAAGAAAAAGAACAGAAATTTCGAGTTCATGAGCTCAACCTCAACGGGCTCAATTTCTCCGTGATTGTGAGTCTATTTCCCTTGCTCATTTCGAAATTCTTCACTTTTGAGCCCGGTAACAAATGGGCTTTATGAGCTAACCGGGTCTAATTTCTCCTTGCATGTTTTTTTTTTTCTTAAAAAAGGATTATTTTTATTAGTAGAAGAGGAATTCAAGTGTCGAAAAAAGTCATGTGTAATTAACCTGACAAGTGTCCCACAAAATAAATCTCACTGTATTTTTTTATATTGATTTTATTTTATTATTTAAAAAATATTTTAATAAAAAATTAAAGATAATATTCGAGGCCTATAGCGAACCTACATTATGGTTTTGTTTATCATTATATTCCAAAAATTATTTTTGAAAAAATCTTTTGTTTTTAATTTAATTTTTTTATATTATTAAATTATTTTTATATACTGATATCAAAAATATTTTTTAAAAAATAAAAAATATTATTTTGATATATTTTTTTAAAAAAAACAATCTCAATCACATTAAAAATAAAATATTAATTTAATACCAGTCATGACTTCTCCTAATTTTGCAACTTTGCTCATACGACCAGGTTACATATACTTCCACTGACTTGCTAATGTAATCATGGATCATGCTTTGAAGTTGTCAGGGTTTTGGGATCTTTTTGCTCATTACGAAAGTTGTAATCTTTGATTTGGATTCCGGTCGAACATCATCCGGCACCATCAATATCGGACTCGGTCCTATGCTGTTCAAAACTTGCTCCTACCGGTATAACTATGGGGGTCAATGCTTTCAATGTGAGTATCATATAAAATAGCCTGTTTTCCAATTTTCTAGCTTGCTTTCATCAAGTTAGTGCTCATTTAAAGCTAGAAAATTAGGCAAATTTTGACATAGAGTTAGTTTTTTCTTCCTGAAGATTATAAAGCAACGTTGTAAATTTCATTTCAGTAGGTGTTTTGTTTTTTTAATTAAAACAAAATATTTTGGTTTTGGAATGTTTCGGGGTTGTATTATTTATGTGTGTGTATAATTAAATATATTAAAAAATTTAGTTAAAATCCAAAAATAAAATTATTTAGAATTGTGCAATTTAATAAAAAAAATATAATAAAATGATTTTTCTGAACAAAATTATAAACATGTATAATATTACAAGAATGTCACCATCAATCTCGCAAAATCATTATATTCTCTGATTGTTCTGAAATTTTAATATAATATATATATATATATCAAGAGGAGTGCATATATATATATATATATATCAAGAGACTTCTCTTAAAATTTCACCTGAATCTAACGGTCGGATTAAAAAATATAATTCATATTATAAAATTATTTATTATTTATGGCCGAAATAAAATGGACAAAATAAAACCAGACTAATTTTTTAGCTAAAACATCAAAAATAAATTAAAATTTAAATCTAGATAAAAAAAATAATAATTGTCTCGTTTAATTGTTACTGAGCATTTCTACCGTTTCAACCAAAACTGACACGCCCCTACAAAGTGCTTTCCTTGTGGAGGTTGGGTATCATCGAGGTCTGAGCCACGACGGTAGAAGCAACTGGCAAATAAATGCTATGCGCAGGGCAAGGAGGCTCACGTGATGGCATCTTTAACTCACCTCACGTGATGCTAATGTGTGCAATGGTTCAAGAATGGCTAGTGCTTGAAATCAGAGGCTTCTGATAAGGCAAGGGCAGTGCACTTTATCACATAAAAATGCCCTTGGACCATTTGGCTACCGGAACTTCCAGATGTTACAAGCCGGGGAAAAAGAAAAACAATGATGACCTGTAATTTCTTAAATTTGGAAGACAGAAAAGGCACAAAATTGGTGCTACAATTTCTGAAAAACTAACCAGTCATTGATAGAATGAAACAAGTGTAGATAGATATATATTTACTTGGAAAAGACTAATTCCCAGAGCCTGCTATCAACTGACAACTTCATCTACATAAATGTATTCTCCTTTACTATACCCTGAAATCAAGAAGTCGGCGCTATCCCTTCAAAGGGTTTGAATTTGTTCAGGAAATTGTTTGCAGCAAGTCCACCCCTGCTTGATCTGCATTAAGGGAGAAAATGTCGACTGGAGCACTGGTGCAGCCAGCAACATTATTCTTCAGTCTACCATTGGAGGAACCTTTTTGGTGATGAAGATAAAAGACAATCACAGTGATATCATCATGAAAATGCCGCCGATTTCCCCTTTTAATTTTCTTTATGTCATTATATCTCATCTCTCTTTTCTTTGCAGCCTCCTGCATTGCAGCTCTCACCAATCTCTTAGCAATCCCCTGCAGGTGTCAAAACAGCCCAAAGAAATTGTCAAGCAAGCAACAAATTATGGACAGGTACAGATAACTCCAGACAAGTGAACATCTGGTTTGTCTGCAATATGCATCTGTTTAAGACTTCGGATGTCAGGAATATCCTATTTCCAAGAGAATGTCCATGTTCAACAAAAATATGGTGCGTTTAAATGCTACAGGTAGATGAAACTGAATTCTCGCATTCTCACGGGTTCAATGAAGCTTGTTAGAAAAAGAAATTCAATTTTCGTAGCCAATGATCCCATCAAAACTCAACTTGTCTAACCTCAGAGTATGAATTAGGCCCGAGATTTAAACATCAATAAGAGTTGCAAGATAAAGTAAATGAAACACACAAGTCAAAGACAGGCACTCACAGCTCTTGGGTTTTTGAAAACAATCTCCACAGCTGCTTCATCGGTCAATTGTTCCCAAAGGCCATCTGAAGCAAAGATCAGGAACAAGTCTTCTGGCCTCAACTTTCTAATAAGAATGGAAGGTTCTGGTGTCATTACTGGCCGTCTCAAAGGAATAGGGTTCCCAAACTGCTGAAAAATCGGGTCCCTGTTAATCTCTGGTTTCTTCAGATACACATCACCAATGGATCTAGATACCTGAAAAGGGAAAAAGGAAAAAGGGAAGGTTTATTCCACCTTCAACGACATGCCTTTAGATAGTAAATCAGCTTCAAAAATTCAGGGAGCCAAGTAACAAATGAACACAAAGGTTCAGTTCATCAACCAAAAAGATCACACTATGATGTTTCTAATCTCCAGATAAGTTAAATAGAAAAACAAAAAAGGATCAAGACTTCCTGTGATTACATAAGCATTCTTGTTAGGCCTCGGGGTTTTTCATGTATATCTCATGCATCGAAACACATACTGCTTCAATTGATTGCATGAAATTGTAGACCAGGAGGCAGAGCATAAGATTCCCACCCCAGACCAACTTTAACTACAGTGTTTCCATCATAGACAGATGCCCATCATAAAGCAAAAGCAAAAGATATAAAGATATGAGAACCGAGCATAAAACTGGATGCCTTCAGAATTGATCCATCCTCAGACCAATTACACTACATAATAGTGTTTTTAAGACAGAGGTTATCCAGGTAACTCAAATCAAACCTGGCAATGCATTGAAAGGCAATCAAGAGGATGAAGAAACATATTTGGCTCCTAAATGAATGAGTGCATTATGCCACAAACAAACAATACCCCGTCAGCCAAATTCTCATAATTAACAAGCGAGAAAACGAGCTGCTCAGCAACAAGCAATTTTACCTGGATAATGCCCTTAATCCTCCAAACTCCACGAGTATAGACTACAATATGTGAATCATCGGGATGAAGTGCCTGAACCTCCTTTCTCACCTCCTCAACAGCAACATTGTGATCGGTTGATAACCGTTCTGCCACCACCTTTTGTTTCTTATCCTCATCAACTCCTCGGCCAAGAACTGCCCTGGAGTCCCCAAGGTTCGCAACATATAACACATCATTTGAAATTGCACCAACCAAACAACATGATCCAGCAGAAGCAATTTGCGGCTTCATTGGCAACGATCGCTTCACTAAATGACAAAATTCCTCTTCGGTTGCATTAAATGCCTTCTTTATCACGTCAGCTGATAACCCCCCATGCTCTGTAGCAAATTCTGCAATCAGAACTAACATCTTAGATAAGGAATGACACAATTACGAAGAAGTCTGTTGTCCAGAGGCGAATTTACTCTCACGTCTTAGGCAGCCAATTTATTTTTATTTTTATCACATATTATCTAGTTTCTTTTCCAAGTGGCCCAAAAATAAAAACAAAGAAACAAAGCTCCAATTCAATAAAGCCAGCAATCCGTCATTGAAACATTCAAAGTTTTCTACAACTTATCACCCTGACACTAACTTAAATAAACCCACAAAAGCAAGCTCAAACCTCTCACATCGAGTTTCATTCTATTGAAATAGAAAAGATATCAATACATTCTACTGCACTATCACAAACACGGTAAAGGTGACCAAGGAAAAGATAGAACAAAATGAATAATAAGATAACGTATGATTGATATTAATAATAATAAAAAACTCTCTTTTCTTTCTATAATTTGTGACATGGGGTTTGAGAATTTAAACTCAGACACACAGAGACTGGACCTTCAGTCCTTAACCACGAATAAATTCAGGGTTTAAGAGAATCGCCGTGATCGTGATCATGATCATTACAATCAAGAAAACAACTAATTAAAAACATCCTGATCAAAACAAACAAAAGAAAAATAAACAAGAGGAGAGAGAGAGAGGAGAGAATTCTCACTATGCATGTAAGGAAACAAATGTTTATTAACAAATCGGGAAGCTTCAGGACCACCATGGCCATCATAAACACCAACATAAGTAGCGGAGGAGGACGTAAGAACCTGACTTTGATCTTCTAAATTAGAATTAGCTTGAACAACTGCAATTGAATAATCACCAGACGCATGCTGTTTTAAATCCGCATGCCACATCAATCCATCACCACCACCACCCGCTAACCGACCAAAACACCTCTCTAACGGTCTGTACCACGATCTCAACATCGTGTGCTTTAACAACTTCGAATGCTCTCGTTCTCGTTGTTCTTGGTTTCTTTGGCTCTAGAATTTTGTGGTGGTTTCTCCTTTTCAATTTCCTTATTCGGTTTCTCTGTTTCTGTGTAAATAGATATAAAGTATTTTTTTTCCGTTCAAAAGGAAAGAGATACCGCGTGAAGACGACGAGTGAATGACAGGAAGCTTTTTTGCTTTCAGTGTACACACCACGTTAACCCTCTTTCTTTATCTGTTTGCATTCCACACACACACACACACACACACACACACACACTTTCTTGTTGCTTTACGAAAAAATTTAAAATGTTTTGTAGGGTTATCTTTTATTTCTTTGTGGTAGCAACTTTGATTCCTGGTTATTTAGTTTATTGTTTAGTCGTAATAGGAAGTTAGAAAATGATTGTTTTATTGACTTTTGACGTAGAATGCTAGACTATGACCACAAAAATTATTATACGAATAAAACCCTACATTTTGGACCCAGATATATGTGATGACGGATTGGGGTTGGAGATGACAAAGAAATTGAAATTAGGGTTAGCATCAAATTTCTTGGAAGGATCTCTATATCCGTCCTATTCTTTACATGGTAAGATTAAATTGTATCCCCACGACGTTTTCTTGACAGAAACAATGTAGAAAACACGTATTTGATAGTAATATAATTTACACGACACGTCTACCAGTTGATTATTCCAAGATTTAAACTTAAAAAATGAAGGAATGAAGCAAATAATATTTTAGACTAGACCAGTCTCGTAAGCATCCATCCACGAAAAAACTAATGGATTGATGTTTTAAATATATAGTTTGTAGCCTGCATGAGTCCTAACGATCAACAAATCGTTATATATATATTATTGTTCATGAGATATATTGAAAATGTAAGAACTAAAATTAAAACAATAAAAATTAAAAAAAATGTTACTTTAACTCTGATTTTATAAAAATAAAAATTATATTTATTTTTTTTGTTTTTTAATTATATATATGTAATTAATTAATTAATTATATATAAACAATACAATCCTGAAACAGTGTATTAAAATACTTTAAAATCAAAATATTCTATACTAATAAAAAAAATAAAACATCAATAAAAACGAAACTGAAAGTCAAGCATTTACAGATGAATCTCAACAGCAAACAAGGCGCTTATATGTATAGAGAGAGCTGTTTAATGATTGTTATTTAGATTTTTCATGTCTTAATTTGGCATAATTTTTTTTTTTTGAGTCTACGAAAAGGGGATGGAATCTATTTAATTATTTATAATATTCTGAGCTAACCCAGGTGAACCCTTCAAACACAAAATCAGCGAGTGATACAATATTTGTGGGAAACTCTCGGGTAAATTACACTCGTTGTTTGAAAGTCTTAATTGCGCTCTCACTTTTTCTTCCACCATATCACACACGACGGTGGATATTGACTCCGTCCCTGCGACTCTGCGTAATTTAACTATTGTTTTAAGTAACAAGTCAAAAGAGTGATTCCATGTCGTGGTAGACAAACGTGTTTTATCGTTCAAATCACAAATAATAAAGTCCAAATTTTCTACCAATCAAATTAAGAAACACTGAGACCCCTTGAAGTATTGTCTGGCATTGATTACATGCTGGACATTCTTGTATACAGTCAGTAGTTATACCCTTCTCTTACATCCAGGTTCCTAGTTATTAACATGCGATCGATGGATGCTGCAAACGCAAGCAACTATCAATGGCGTCCTCGTTTCCCATTGACAAA
Source organism: Salix dunnii (assembly GCA_015731905.1). NCBI lineage: Eukaryota > Viridiplantae > Streptophyta > Magnoliopsida > Malpighiales > Salicaceae > Salix > Salix dunnii. Next base: position 6,550,965 of record CM027667.1, on the reverse strand, counting down.
ATTAAGATGACAGATAGCGCGGCATATGTGTGTGCGAGCGCGCACAAACTTACAGCCTTGTACGTAGTTATAGGAGAGTGCTTGTCATTTACTGTGCGGAAAAAATGAGATCAGATGGAATTGAAAACCGGCTGGATCAGAAAGTTAAGGCTTTGAATGAGTGATTTGGTAGGTAGCCGGAGAATTCTCATTTAGATACAGTTCCTGCTCACTGTTTTCCAGCACATAGTTTTTCCACAGTTTTCCTTGAAAACAATGCATATGACCATGACTAGAACAGATGCATAACAGATACCTAGTAAACGACACGATAAGAACAGAAAATATATATCATTCCTGCTTCCAATACTTCAAACTCTACCAAACAAATGAATTTTAAAAGAGGAATTTTGAGCTAATACAAACATATTGTTCAATTCATTCGCACATCATCAATCCATTACACTTAGATTCTTGAATTCATCCCAGCTAATTGCAGAGCTTAAAATCTCATCCATATCTGGAACCAGGTTTTCCCTGTCAACTTCTCCTCTTGCTGTGTGTAAGCATTTGTAGAATGATCATCTCTCATCAAGAACATTCTTGATAAGTTTTTTCGGATTCTTGATGAGATAGTCACTGCTAAGATTCCAATTGCGGCCAACAAAGCTATGGTAAATGCTAAAAAAACCCATTTACTAGGTTAGTTTCAAGTGCTTATCTCAACCCATCAGATTAAGTTGTTAGATGTATCCAACATATAATTTATATTATTTTTAAATAATCTTTCAATATATTCTCTCAAGTAAAGTCTTTTTGGAACAAAAATTTACATGGTCTTATTTTAATTACTTAAAATAAAAATGATGAAATTTAAATTCATGACTGTTTAATAATTAAAACTCTAATACTATATTAAAAAAACTATCTCTAATTGAAAACTTAAGTTATTTGGTAAGAATCTAAAATTATTTTAACCGTTAGGAACTATATATAGTTCCATAGCCAATAAACTTGTGATTGATGGAGGAAAAATAGAAAATGAGCAGAAGCTCGAAGTGAAAGTGACAATCCATACACAATCTAAACAAATGAACAATCTGCAATAGAAGAGTAGTGCGGAGAACCTTTAGTTGCTTTGCGTGAAGCCTTGAAGTAAATCCAAGACGTATCAAATCCATTTGAAGCTTTTTCTCCATGGAATCCAGGAAAAAGTTGGAGGGCTTTTGTATGTCAAGAAGCTCTGCCTCGTTTAAGTCCTTGGTTCCCATTGAGGATGAAAAGACAGCGTTGGGAATCTCTTAGCACACCACGTCACCCACCTATACCTGCTAACACTGGTTTTCTGATTGACGAGCCATCCAGATTCCGTGTTCAACCAGGGGCCACAGGTGAGGGCCATGAAGAAACAAGAAACAGGTTTTGATTCACAGAACTAGACCCGTTGCTGAGTGCATGAGATCCTCTGTCAAGTAAGGAAATCCGTAGCATGCAGATTTAAATCTAATGCCTAACCACAGGAAAATGATTTAAAACAGTTTCTGAACTGCTGAATTTTCCTGTCTGAACACCATTTCGTTCCTGAAAAACCAGATGGACCATTCAAATGCAAAGAATAACATTTACCCGATTTCTTCCGAAATTTCCCATGAAATAATTTATGGCACACTCTCACTTTGTTAATTGGTCCGACATAGAATATGGCATGTACCATTTGGTACGATACCCTATATATGATATTACCAAGCGCTTCCAAATACAGTGAAAAATTGAAATGAATGTACAAGTGGGTGACAGATTCATCTTCGTAGCAACAAAACGAGCGTTTGAGATCATCCTCGGTTAACACTCCATGCGCAAAAGAGGTGAGCTTTGGAGAGTAAGAGACTGCTACCGGATTTGTAGCACCAAGCTACAGACCCATTAATGGGTCTTTCCTGCTTCTTTCTATCAGGTGAGCAGAAATGACGGGTGAACAATGGAGTGTAATTAGAAAAGGGATAATATGAATGTGCCCTGTATTTATTGTGATATATATTACACAAAATAACTCTTGAAGTCAGAGTAAAAGTTGGGCAAGTGAAAGTTTTGCTTAATTTGCAAGATCACAAACCAAGAGCTCAGATGAATACTTATAAAATTCTACTGTCATGACCAAAGCATTAGAATTACAGTGTGAAAAACTAATTGAACACCCAACTGTTTTGATTTGATCATGTTGCGATCACTCTTATAATGGATTCTGCAGTCAGGTTATCATGTTTTTTGAGGCAAATTACACTCAAGAGGGGTTTTTAAAACGGATTAACATGTGCTTTAAAGATATGGAATGTGATAAGAAATTTTCAGATGTTGACACGCAACGGAAAGCGATTTCTAGGAGCAACTGTAAACCAGGTTTTATCCGGTTTGTATGTTTATATACATCATTCTTATACGAGTAAATTGCCATACAAATCTCCAGAAATGGCATTATCTGGCCCAATTGACCCCATCAAATCTTCTAGAGTTGGAACAACATCTCTCTCCAGCAAAGCTGCCAAGGAATCATTCGAAAAACCATTAACCATTGTCACCCTATTCAAATTCCTTGCTGGGAAATTCAAAATACCAGTTTCACCTCTTAGATTCCAAAATACAATCTCTAGCAAAGTTGTACACCCTCTCCTTCTCCTATAACTCCCCCACATGCCCCTCAAGCAAGCAGATACCTGCTGTAGTCCTAAGTCAGTGAAAACAAATATCTTTTGTGGCATATTCTTTTGGTTAATCTTCTCCGCAAGAGTAAATTCGAATATTTTATCAAACACCCTCTTAATATTTTCAACCTTACTATAGTCCAATTTCCTTATGAACTCAATCTTGCCTCGAAAACAACTTCCTTGAATCATGCAAATCCTAGGATCATCACCTGAAGTTACAATCTTGCCCTTCCATGGTTCCTCACCGAGTTCTGAAATTGACAACCCCATCGATACACAAATATCCTTCTGCATTTTGTTCATGTCCCTTGATATCCCATAAACTGCCAAACAATTTTCAAGCTCCTTTCTTTTTCAAGTAGTTAACAAGGCTTTCCCATTTAGACTCTGCAACCATGCCGCTACTTTTATCCGTTAAAGAAGCTACAATTTCATGAGGAAGCAATTTTGTTATCTCTTCGTTGTTCTTGCTGCAATCTCCACGTAAACGTTAAACCTTTTATTGCAATCCGCAGTCCAAAGCCCTGAATACATTTTCTTCACGGTGGTTGACACAAACATAAAATGATCAGTTGGGTTATCTAATACTTCAAAACCATGCCGGACAAGTACCAGCTAGCTTGGAAAAATGATGAAGCTTTCATATTTGTTATTATTTTCAGTTTATTTTTTTTCTTAAGAGTTCTCTGTATGCTTGGTCATATATAATCACTCTTAAAAGTGCTTCAGTCCATGGCAGGCCTGAGCATGAGGCTCGAACTCTCACTCTATGTCCATGTGTCTACTTTGTTTAATTGTGGATAATGGAAGAAATTCGTTTAAATCAAACATTTAGGTGGATCATACCTGCTACACAAGTATATGCTTGCTGTGATATTTACAAAAAGACACAAGAAAAAGAACATAGTGTCAGAGCACCAATCCATTTGATCTAACAAGCAAATCAAGATCTGAGATGGGCCCAGTTCTTGAAAATACCAGCAAACTCTGGCATACGCAAAGTTTCTATGTCTAGGTTTCAGCTCATCTCTTAATTAGGCAAGATATTGACATGTTTTTTTTTTTTTGAGAAAGCAAGCTCAAGATTCTTATCATCCCATTAAACACTCAATGGCCTCTAAATATTTATTCAAAAACGTAAGGACAAACAATCACTTGAGCATCTGATGTGATATACCGGTTATGGATCAAAGCATCAGATGCACTGACAATAAGTTTTAAGGACCTTTTTCTCTCTTTATTTTTTAGCGTGAAGAACTTCATTGGAGATTCTAAGAAAACCAAATTGATTTCATGAATTTGTTCTCTTGTCGTGAGTTTTACTGTAGGATTATACTACACATTATTAACAACTAGTATCTTTGTGAAGTAGAATTGGTTTACCGGTTGAGAGCTAGTTGGATATACTATTTCTCGGTTGATTTTTCTAAGAAAAAGAAGTGGTCTACCAGTCAAAGAATAAAACTACTCAAATAAAAATCTAATTTGATAAGAAAAATATCATGTCGACTGAACCAGTCAACTGGTTCTCAGCATATAGACTATTTCTTTTGTTTCTTAAAAACTGAATATCAAGCTTAATTTTCAACAATCAGATTGGTAGAAAAAGCGTGGACATATACAAGTGAAAGCATTTTCCGAATGCAACTGAAAGCCAAGTTCCTTAGTAGTAGTGTTTTCTTATACATCAATTATATACAAGTAAATTCTCACACATCTCAACAGAAACGGTTGATTTCTCAACATGATCACGGTGGACTAGTCCCACCAAATGTTCTAGCAGTGGAACTACATCTCTCTCCAGCAAGGCTGCCAGTGAATCATTTGAATATCCATTAACCACTGTCACCCTGTTAGAGTGCCTCGCTGGAAAACTCAAATCACCTCTTAGATTCCAAAGCACAATCCCTGGCAATTCTGTATAACCTTTTCTTTCTCTTTTAACTCCTCCACATGCCCCAATAGTTGTTAGCAGATGCCTGTTGAAATCCGAAGTCACCAAAGAAAGTATCCATCGCGGCATCTTCTCTTGGCTTATATTTTCTGTAACAAAAAATCCCAGGAGTTGATCAAACACCATCTGAATATTCACATTTCGATTATACTACATTTGCCTCATGAACTCATAGTAGGATTGAAGATTGCGTCCTTCAATTTTGCAAAGCGTAGTATTATTCACAATCTTTCCCTCACGGTTCTTCACTGAGTTCTGAAATAAATAGCTCCATTGATACACTAATGTCCTTCTGCGTTTTAGTCATGTCTCTTGATATCCCATAAATCGCCAAACATTTTCTTAGGCGGCTTCCTTTCTTTTTGTACATAGTTAACAAGTTCCTCCCGTTGACAGACCACGACTTTGCCACCAATTCCATCCCTCAAAGAAGATGCAATTTCATGAAGAAGCAAGAATTCCCATTTCTTCAATGTTCATGCTGCAATATCAGCATGAACCCTTAACCTTTCATTGTAATCCTCAGTACAAAGACCTGAATACATTTTCTTCGCAATGGTTGACAAAACAGGCCTCTGTGTGATTGAATCACACCTTCTTACACTCACAGGTATTTTCGAAGAGGAACAGGAACTTCTTTCATCAAGCGATTTCGAACCCTACAAACAAAGTAAGCATTTTTAATATCTATATACTCAGGACCTGAATCAGAAGTGAAATCTGTCTTTGCAATGCGTTCACAAATTAGAGCTGTCGCCCGACTTCAAGAAGTCAATATCAGACTTGAGCAATTCTGCAAAAACAAGCTGCAATGCGATTGTGCAAGTATTGATATCTTGAAACATTATGGTGAAAAAGAACTGCAATTCTAGCCCAAGAAATATCTTTCTCCTTCCTCGTAGCCCTCCTCTTCTCTTGGCCATCTCATTCCGTTTGCCATTGATGGTGGCTAACCCAAGATGGCAAATGAGTTGAGAGTGGTATTTGGATCGTCATTCCAGGCACGTTCTAAAGAGAGTTAAATTTTCAATTTTAATGTGTTGGTGGTTTCGAAGAAATTATGTTTCTTTGGAGGTGGCGATGGTGGTGGTTATATTGATGGGTGGGGCGGTTGGGGTGGTGAATCTGTGGTGGGTCAAGGAGGAAGGAAGAGCAAGCCATTTCAATGCCAACAAAGGTATCAAGCCACAGTGGCGCTGCCTGGTATAAATTGGAGGTGGCAGTTGAAGATTAAGGTGCTTTCATATCGAGCATTTGCATGGGGGAGTTGGGGACCGAGGACTTGGAATTGCCAAAAGAGTCTAAAATTATCAAGGCCGGCATTAGCTTTTGATAATCAATGGCATAAAAATTAGGTTTAACAGATCAGTACAACTAAGCCTTAAACTATGTGATACGGCCCTCTTGGCAATGAGTTTTGAACCTCCATCCTGTAAAGCGAAACGGAAAGGTGAAAAAGCTTTAGCCATTAGATTACCTTTCCGGGAAACTATAAAAATGAAACATGCCGAATTGTATTATAATCTTTCATTGAAGGAGGCTAGAGGGTGAAGAAGAAACGAAAAACATCGTTGTTGCCCACATCAATTGCTATGATGTGTCCTCGAATTAATAACAACGCATGGCAAAGCTTCAATAAAGTCTCACTACCATTCCCCTTAGCTAAAAGTAACATGATGATTGGTCCAGAAATTCAAATTACTTCACAAAGTTATTGCAGTCGAATTCTTGAAAGACTGAATCCAAAGGAATTATGGTAAATCACTTTGTGCCCTTTTTTCTTCTTTTTCTAACAAATTGAAAGTCTTCACAAAAGGTCTTGTATCCATCTGATTATATCTCCCTTTAATATAACAAGGAAAAACTGTACGAGTATTGGAAAAATGAAAATGACAGCGAATTGAAAACTTGAAATCAAGGAATATCACTCGGCATCTGGTATAAATGAAACTCCAGACAGAAAATATTATGTGGGAATTAAGGACTCTAGGGCTAAGATAATTTACAACAAAACCAAGGATGACATGAACAACACCCGAAACCAAACATCAACGAAACAACATTAATGAAATTCCATCAAGATGAAAACTTTGAATTAAGTCTACAATGTATGAAAAGTCGCAGAGGATGAAATATAAAACCTTCTCGGAAGGACTTCATGTTCATTTTATTCTCGGTCATTACTCACAACTACATCTCTTCGACAATATGGGCAGTCCCCACAAGTTCGGACCCAAGGATCCAAGCAAGCAGAGTGGAATCTATGCTCACATGGCAAGCGAATAAGCTCATCTCCTTCTGTGAAACTCTCGAGACATATACTACAATCCCATGACACCTGAGATACACCCCCTTCCATACCCTGCTCTACTCTGCTAAATACCTCTGATTGCAAACAGTGAAGGGCATCTTGAGTTAGACCAGGTGGTTTCTTCTTGTGTGATTCCTGCACGGTATGAAGTCTTTCTGTTTGAAGGACCGAGTCATTGAGAGAACCTCCAGCAAACAACCTGGTAGAAATGTCAGTTTCCCAGTCCCCTGCATCAACAACCCTCAATTCCTCGCCAAGCATGTACTCCCTGTTATGGGTGCCAAAGGAAGCCTGGCCACTTTGCCTGAATAAAGCCAAAATAAAAAGGTCCGTTCCTTAGATTAATTCCATGACCAAGGCTTCAGAGATAGCAAAACATGCTTGCATTAGCAAAAGAAAACTGTCATTTGTGTTTCTCCTATATATGGCCTGGATCTAAATTCTTATGGTAACATATGAGACATCGTGCAGGCATCTCCAAGCAATAATAAGACAAGCAGTAATGATAGTAGTAGGTGGCATAAGAAATGGGACCAGAAGCAGCAGGCCATAACTATCAAGATTTTAACAGCAAAGGCATGATGGAATAGCATGAAGATGTGACAAATGCCAAAGGTTACCAACATTAAAATTGATGGCTGCCAATTCGTGATGGATCCAAATACCACGATGTATGCATAACTCTGTGCATTATATGGTGAATTCAACAGGGTATCTAAATCACCTGTTTCCAGAAAGTGACACTCCTCTTAACCTTTCGAGAAGCCTTGCCCTAGCAAGTAGCACAGCTCCAGGAAGTCTGTCATTTACTGTCACTCTTGGTCGGCTTGTGCTGCTTGGAGTTTCAGTGCTGTTATTGTTGTTTGGTACTAACTGACTGGTACCTTGATCAAGTCGAGATATGGCATGTTCCTGTGCAAGCCAAATGAAGAAAAAAATGAGCGTGGCAAGAAAAAAGAACATAAAGTGGCATTGCAAAACTGAGAGTTGGTTAGCAACAAAGTAACAATTGCAATAATGCAAAAAAACAATGTCTTATGGTTCACCAAACAAGTGAAGAGCATAAGTTCAATTGAGAAAGCAGACACCGTAGAGCAAACAAAACCAACAAAAAGAGATATGAGCGAAAGAGTACACAAACAATCAATCCAGATGATTTTAATATTACGTACGCATAATTGAGACTTGATAAGAATACACATACGATAACCAAATGGAATGGCCCATTGTCAAGGTGCGGCTCAACAACATACAAAATACACACCTTTATCAGTTGATAATTAAGATGGATATCTGGCAGAATGCTTCTCATTAAGCAGATTACGACTTAAGCATAAGACATCGGAAAACTATGAAACTACCATAGACTCAAATCTTTCAAAAGATGCAAGCTAGCATGGATTAATTTCAATCTATACGCGAGCTATTTCACCGAATAGTACATTCTCATTTATATTAAAATCACCCCATTCTTCCTCAATCAAAGCTAATGATACAATTGATTTCCTAGTTTGGCTAAAATTTATGTGATTTTAACAGATTTCGACGAATCCAGACGATCGACAGTAAATTTATTCTCTAGAGAATATATATAAAAAAAAACTTCAAATTAAATACCCACTTGAAACAAATTTACCGAATTTTTCTAGCTTTCTTTAGTAAAAGTTTTTGCTTATTGCATTATTTACGACTGCTAAATAAATATTAGAATTGCAAATCAAGTCATTAAAGCAATACAACAATTAAAGATATAGTTTTTGAGCTCTCAAATTCCAATTAAAGATAAGTTGCTTACAGAGGGAAACGGCAAGCGATGGCTGGGGTGCCGCAAGTGGGGAGATCTGCGAAGAGGATCACAGCCGTCCAAATCATGACGGTGATTATGCTTATTGTGATGGCGGCGATTGTTATTTTGGTAAAAAATACGGTCAGAAACAGAAGGCTCGGGTCCTTGATCGGTATCGGCTCGGCTCACTCGCGACCTTCTTTGATAAAACAACTCCGATGCGCTCGTCATGCACCACAAAACTCAGGAATCCGGTTTATTTGTTGCCACCAAAGTGGCAGCATAAAAAGGAAAGAAAAAAAATAAAAATTGTAGATAAAGACAAGGGAGAAATTTTTAGAGAGGTTTCGAAGAAATAATGAAAGTTTGAAAATTGGAGGGAGATATCAGAAGGAAGAGAAGAGGCGGGTTCGCTGAAACGCGGCAGATGTTTTTCTTGACGAGTGAGAGGGCTGGGTAGTCTGTTAGCTTCGAAGAAATGCAGATTGCACTGTGGGGCAGCAAGCAGGGGATAAAAAGAATGTGAAATTGATTTTCGGCAACGGAATTTTAGGGGGGGTGCACCGCTAGGTTAAACTTCAAAACAGTCCCTTAACTATGGTATGTATTTCAATTAAGCTTCCGAGATGTAACTTATATTATTTATCTTTCTTTTTTATTACTATCTATTTCTCAAATTTAACTTATTTTTATCAAACACTTTCCATGCTAATTATATTGTAAAAAGTCTTGTCTTGCTGGGAGCAATTATCTTGGAGAATGATATATTTTTCCCAAAAATGTTTTAAGAGAGGCTGTCCACTTCGTTGCAAATAAATCTTTTTCAAAATGTTTTATTGGCTTAAGATAATATTTGGAACTACGGTATAATTTTAAAGCTTCAAAATAATTATTTTTTATTTTTTTTATTTTTTTAATATGATGGTTTTTGCAGGTATATTTATTATCAATAAAATGATATTATATTGTTTTTGTTAGAAAAATATCGTATCTCAAATATGAACTTAATTTCATTTTTTAAAATTTCTTCCAAAAAAAAATATAAATATTTATAGGTTCTAAAATTAAAAAAAGAGGGAAAAAAAAGAAAGAAAACAATTATGTTTTGTTAATTCAGCTCATGAGGAGTTTTTTATTGTAAAGTGAGGTAGATATGTAGATTGTAATTTCTAAAAGATATAATGTGATGATAAAAAATTTAAGAACTACATAATAAATTTTAAATTTAAATTACGATGTATATCTTTTATAAAAAAAAATTAATCAAGCTTTATTTACTCGTCTAGAAAAAATATAATCTGTAAAAATGCTGGCAGCCAAATTAATAGCGTACGTGTTTGTCAGGTGCAGATTATCAAAATTATACCGTGATTGTTGTTGGGTGGTAAAATCAAAAGAATACAAAGTTTAAGTACTGACTAAAAAACATAAGTCATAGTGGGGGCAATATCTGTAATTAGTGTTTTTTAGTTCTAAAAGAAGACAGTATTTAAAAAAAAATAAAAAAAACCGATATGATTCAAAGTAAAAGTGGGAAATGTAGCGATGAAAAGGCAATATCTAAATATGTATAAATAAATAATAAAGGAAAATGCAGTGATATAGGCGAACTTTAATTAAATATAATCCCTTTTTTATCTGCTATGGATTAGGGCTGGGCAATCAAAGTCAATGCAAAAGAAGTAAAATCTGAGCGCTGTTGAAATAGGGACACCATTGATCGGTGAACATATGTGTTTATTTTAGTGTCGATAAGGTTATTTTAAAAATATTTTTTTTGTTTAGAAATATATTAAAATAATATTTTTTTTATTTTTAAAAATTATTTTTGATATTAACATGTCAAAATGATATAAAAACACTAAAAAAATAATTTTTTTTAACAAAATAAAAAAATATTTTTGAAACACAACTTTTAAGCATTGTATTTAGTATTTTGATACTAATCTTGTTTGATATTGCGTTTCAAAAATATTTTTTAAAAAATATTTTAAAGTAATATATTTTAGTGTTTTTAAATATTTTCAATATCAACAATAATTTTTAAAAAATTAAAAATATTATTTTAATATATTTATCAATAAAAAATATTTTTAAAATCAATTTCAATCAAAATCTAAATTCTTAAAGATGCTGGTATTGCTAGCTGCTGCATCTCCTTCTTTCATCCACCAACTTCACTCTCCTAATAATTTTTCTTATGGTGCCCTGACAATAAGTCAGCGTGCATTGACCACCCTACAGACCTGACCCACCTAGAACTACCTGTTGTAGTAAATTCTCATGAATGTCAAGGTGTTTATGAAATGGATTTTTGACGAATTATGCTCATTTTTTTCATGAATAATTATCATGGGGAGTCTTATGTTTTTGTTAGAGGGGTCGTCTAATCCCCAGCATCCTTAATAATTTCTCTGAATTTTCATTATTACGTGGATTTTATTTTATTTCATTATAAGATTTGTGTTCCTGCGTTAGTATCATATTGCTTAATTACAGAGAAAAAGGTTTAGATCCTGTGTTTTTCCTTATGTTTTTGTGATTCAACTACAAATCTTACGCAGCTGAGAGTTTAGACTTGTGTGTTTGCATATCTTATAATGAAATATGTTTCTCCTGCCATCAATCTTAAAATAAATTTTATAATTAATATATCCTGAAACTTTTCATTTTCATTATTATCTGATGGGGACGCTTGAAATGAAGGGTTTCGATCTGAGACTTTTAGAAACGAGTAAATTTGAGATCGGGCTGGCTTACCTCAAAGCATAAGCTCTTTGCCAGCCCCTGACATGATTATCGGTAGTATTAAGGATATATATTTCTTCCCTTCGTTGTGATCAGCTATAGCCCTATGAATAATCGTGAAGTATGCTGCCGGATCATCCGTTGATTAATGTGAATATTGCATGAGTGTACGTAGCAAAACCATTCCGGAAAAGGAAAAGGACTGCATAAATTTCTTGGGCTTGTGCTTTTCAATTAACAGCCTTCAACTCTAGCTAGGAGGATATCTGCAGCGATGCTATCAATTACTTGCAACGTAGGCAAGCAACACCACCATTCAAGAACAAGACAAATTTAATCACTTATTTCCTGAGTTTTCATCTCATTATTAGCATGGAGCTGAAATGAAGCCTAAAGATTGGTAGACAAGCAAGGATGATGGGGTGGTGTATCAGGGTTATCAGGGTCTGGTCTCTCGACACCGTCAACGTTCCTTAGCCAGTAAGTCTGATTTAATGAAGCTGCTTTCTCCGGCACATCATCCACCACCCACTCACGACCTTTTGGGACAAAAATCCCCGAGCGAGGATGAGGAACCCAATCCTCCATCTTGCTATCTTTGTTGTTCCTTGGTTTTTCTGGGTGATGCACTGCTGGAGGACTGCTAAAATGGCACTGGAGTGCTGGCCTGGTTTTCCTGCACGAGATGCCATACCTCAAATCAATATCAGAGCCAAATTAGCAAACACAAAACATATCCACTCACTGACCGACACAAATCACTAGAAGTGCAAGAACTTAAGCTCATTTGCAAAATAAAACTGATTGTGGATTTAGTGAAACTCTAGTTGACTTCAGGTCAAAGGAGAACCCACAATAAAAAGTAGTTATCATTGGAAGCAAGCTAATAGCATTACCTAAGCATTAGCATCTTTGTTTTTGAAATCATAGTTCTAGCCGTGTGACTGGCGACACAAGTACAGAAGCTTATGATAACTAGGATGTTACAGGGCTGCGAGTCTAGGTTAAAGGCTTGAAGGTCCAAGGTCCTTTATATAGTGATATGCTACGCTACAATCGAAACAGATGGAATGTCACCATGGATAAACAAGTACATACAATCTTAGTGATGTTCTATCAAAACCAGTGGAGGAATAGGTTCGTTTTGAGCACCTGGTAGTGAAGGGTGGCCAGTGGTACATCTTCGAAAAGCAAAAGTGCATGGGAACCAAATAAAAAAAACATAATTCTTTGGAGAAAAAAATAAATATATGGGTGCGAGATACAAATCGGTGGCTCTAAAAGCATCACTGTTCATAGTTGCTTCAATAAATGGTCGATGGGTATCGGGTGGGTGTGATTGTGATATAACCATTGTTGACTTCAAAATCTTATTTTAGCAATTTGGAATATATGGATTTTTCTTAAAGAATGGTGATTGATTATTTCTGGTTTCTTCTGGGTTTAATTTGAAGTAAACGTGTGAAATTATCACGGGCCAGAAATCGAAAGCATCAAAGAGCTGTCGAACAAGACATGGGGTGATTGTAAAATAGCAATGGATTGGGATGTGTTCGTGTTTGGGCCACCACTCAAAATTTGATCGGAGACAACGGACCATTCGCCTGAAAAACATAAACGTCCTCTTACCTGCGACCAGTGAGTACTCTTATAAGTGAGAAAAATGTCTGTAAGTGTATTTTTAAAGTATTTTTGAAAATAAAATATTTTTATTTTTATTTCAATTTATTTTATAAAATTGTTTTGACGGGATAATATTAAAAATATTTTTTTAATATATTAAAAAACAATTTAAAAACAATTTCTAACTATATTTTCATATTAGAGACAAAATGTCATTACCATGGACAAATATAGTCACGTGGGCCATGACGACACAAGTTTGGAAGTTAAGTAACTAATCAGATTCAAGGAAACCAAAAATCCAACGTTGAACTTCACTACACGGGCACTAGTTTTTATTGCCTTGTCACGTTACACTTCCCAACTTCCCATTGCTTGTTTATTTATTTTTATTTCCTGCAGTAACCCACACGTATCCCTCCCCGTGGCGTCAAAGCCGGGAAAGGAAAAAAAATTCCTTTTCCCGACATCAACGCGCACAGAACAAAACACACAATCAATCCCAAAAATCACTTTTAATTTATTTATCACGTGTTTAATTAAATTAAAATATTAACTTGTTCTACTTTTTACATTTAAAATAAAATATTTGAATTGACATAAAGTATAGATTTTTAAATAAATATAAATAATTTTATTTCATATTATTTTTTATTAAATATTTATTAAGAAAAGTTAAAAAAAATCAAAACATTATAATTGGTTGAGGAGGATAGTAATAAAAGAGAAACATTGACACTTGGATAAGGATTGATGCGAATAAAAGTTTATCAAAGAGATGATAATATCTTACTTTTGCATTTTTCATTAATTAAACTAGAGAGTCACATGTTATACTGCGTGATGGGTCAAATTTTTATAATATATGAGAAATATTGAGGCAGTGATGAAGTCAGTCCATGCTAATTTAATAGCATGTGATCTAAAATACAAGATTAATTTAAACCTGAAAAAAAGAAAGACAAAATATAACCACAAAACTCAAAATCTGATAATTTATTGTCAAGTGATGGGGGGAAAAATAATAGCATTGAAGAAAAAAACTCAAGTAAACTTAGATTAATTTGACTAGTCAACTATAAATAATATGAAATCATGGTAAAAAAAAATCTCAAGAGTAGGATTTGATAAAAAATAATATTGAAGTTTAATAAGAAATTATTTAAGAGAAAAATATATATTAATACAAATTAACTTGATAAACTTCCATTGCACATAATCTTGCAAAAAACAAAGAAAAAAAACAGCAAAGCTTAAGGGTCAATAATCTAAAGTCAAGCGATGAAACTAGAAAAGACAGAAAAAAACTAAAAAAATAGATCAACCTATGCTAACTCGACTAACCCGTCATTTATGACATGAGATCAAGATAAAACAATTAGATTTTCAAAAAAATAACTTGATAAAAAAAACTAAAACTAATTAAAAAAACATCAGAAAAAACAAGATAAAATGGGTTAATTGGACTAATCTATATTCGAGACAACTCTATAAAAAAAGAAAGAAAAAATTCACAAAGCTCAGCGATTGATAATATACTAATATCACATGATAAAATTAAAAATATAAAAAAAATCACAAAATAGATTGATTAGAGTTAACCTGAGTAACATATTATTCCAGATACAAGATTAAGATATCCCACCAAAAAAGAGAGTGAAATAAATAACAAAGTACAATGCTTGATAAACTAGATATCAAACAACAATTTAAAAAAAAAAACAATTCAAAATATAATAACATAACAAAAAAAACAAACTCAAACCCAACCCAGATCACGAGATTAAAATTTCCCGATAAAAAAACATACATAATAAAAAAACAGTAAAATTTAAAATCACAAAATAATTTTAAAACCAAACAACGAGAGCCATTTATGATTGAAAGAAAATAATCAAGGACTCAATTGAAGAGCAAGACAAATCAAGAGAAGGATAAGAAAATATAATAAAAAGAATGAGAATGCAAATTAGGTTAAAAAAACTAAACAAAAAAAGATACCGAGGGATAAGATTTTAAATAACAAAATAAAAAAGGACAAGTAGACAGCAGTTAGAAAACGACCAGGATCGGATAAAAATAATAGATAAATTAAAAATAATAAATAAATTTTTTAGAAAATTAAGAAAAGGATAAAAAACACACACACAAAAAAAATCAATGACCAAATTGGATAAAAAAACTAAATTAGATACAATTCTCAGGGATGAAATTAAAAAAACGCTAGAAGCAAAACAAATAGTTACTGAAATAATGACAATCAAAGTTGATAAAAATACAAATCAGAGGGCGCAATTATTTTTGGGAATGGTCAACGCGAATTTCTATTCCATGAGAGGAAAAAAAGTATGAGAAAAAAATGTCTACTATGAGCTAACCATGTTTTTAGCACAAGCACGTGTCATTGGAAAAAAAAAAAAACTACGAGCTAGGCTTTTGATTTGTGTGGAGAAGGAAAAATTAATTCCAAAAAAAAACATAACTAGAAACCAAAAATACCCTTAAAGCTATATATATATATATATAATTTTTATTAATTTTAAGAGTAATACTGTAATTTCACTATTCAAAAATAAAAAATGCAAAAACCTATTCGTGGTAGTTTAATGGTTATTTGCCTAAAATATATAATTATAGTTTTAATATACAAATAATAATAAAAAGACAAAATGTTGCCGAACCAATATAAGTTGAGTGAAAATTGATGGTTTTGTCATCGAGCAATACTGTAATGCACAATGGATACCTTAAAAAATGATTCAACACCCCTACCAGTTAGGCTTTTGATTTGGCGTGGAGAAGGAAAAATTAATTCCACTGTCACAGTACAGTTAACTGTCTCGCAGGCTAGTGATCTCGTTTAGTTTTTTAAATCGATATCCGCAATAAATTTTAAATACCAAAATTCACTTAACTCACTCAATTATTCTCCCACAGAAAACTGTTTCATTTTTCAAAATCGAAGGAATACAACCCAAAAAACAACAACGAGACTCGTAAATGAAAATCAAAACGAAACGATCAAAAAGTAATCTGGGGTTACCAGCTGCAATAATTCTCTGTTCTCTGTTCTTTGTTGCCGGCTTCTACAGCTCCATTTTCTTCTCCCGCGTGCGTCTCTCTCTCTCTCTCTCTCTCTCTGCATGCTTTGATTTTGTGTTTTATCTAACTACTCTGATTAGAGGGTGATTATTGTTTTATCATGGTTTTGCAGGATGCGCCTGTTACTGCACGGAGGTCAAGAATGCTTGAAGTAGCTGAAGGGGATCATGATACGATGCCGCATGGGGTTACTGGGGAAGCTTCTATTGAATCCATTCCTTTTCAGGTAATAAGTGTTTGGATTAGTGTTAGATTGGGGATTTATTGGACAGATGGACTTAAAACCAAGTTAGGCTATTGGAGTTTGACGTGAGATGGATTTGTGGTAATTTTTCACTGGATAATAGTCTGTGGGCAAGTTATTTACAAGTACTAAGCTTGATAAATTCCAAGAAAGGAAATTAATTTTAGTTTTGGTTATTGAAGTGATGGCAAATAAGATTATTAAAATGAAAATATTGAACCGTGGAAAGATTTATGGCTCAATGGAGATGGTGTTGGTGGGTAAGAAAATAATGCATTGAAAGGGAAAAAAGAGTTTCAATCTTGTACATAAACCAATGTTTCCGTGAGAGAGGGGATGGATAGGTTGTAATATTTTTTTTTGCTGATGTAGGTATGCTTTGAATGATGTAAATATGTAATTCTATTCTGTTTGTGCATCTTGTTATATCTGGTTTCAGGTATTAAGCTGGAAACCAAGAGCGATTTATTTTCCAAAGTTTGCGACTCCTGAACAATGTGAAAGCATAATTAAAATGGCCAAGTCTAAATTAAAACCATCTTCACTTGCTTTGCGAAAGGGAGAAACTGCTGAGAGTACCAAAGGAACTAGAACAAGGTAAATCATCTCATTCTCATTTCCCTTTTATGTGCATTGCACCATGGCCTTACCTCACAACTTTTTAGACAAAGTAAATTTCATATTTTTCACACTATAACTCATGAAAACAGTTCAGGAACATTTGTTAGTGGATCAGAAGATGAAACTGGGACCTTGGGCTTCATCGAGAAGAAAATTGCAAAGGCTACAATGATCCCGCTATCCCATGGAGAGGTATTTTCTTGCTGTTATGCTGTCCTTTCTTTAGCATGGCTTGTATCTGGGGCTGGAATTCAGAGGATTGTGATGATAATTATGTAACAGCTAGTTTACTACTTTCCATATCCAAGGGTGTACTTGTTTCTCTTTCTTTTAGTAAAGCTAAAGGCAATAACTTACATTCAAATACCACTCAATCAACAGTTGTTAATGCTTTATGACATTGTGTAACTTAATGTTCCAGACTATAGAATCGGATGGATAGCTGACTTAATTTTTTGTTCTGATTTCTTTTTTAAATTGAATCACTGTCTAGCGACTTTCTAAATATTTGTGTTCCAAGAGAACCAGATATTATCCAGCCTTTTTGTTATTGACAGTGGCTTATGAGCAACGCACATACACATTGCTTGGTATCATGCTCGTGGGGCTCTCATAACTAAATCCAGCACATTGGTAAAAGTTAAAGAAAAAAAACTGCTGCAACTTAGGTGGTCATTACTAGCAGATTAAATGGTAAAATAACTTTCAACAAAGTTAATGATGCATATGAGAAAAGCAGAACGATTTTCAAATGATGTCACAAGCTACCTCTGAGAGACTGTTTTAGCAGGTCAGTTTTCTTTCAACATGCCACAAACTTAAAAATACCAAGGAAAACTGAAAAACTGACAGAAAAGACAATAGCTTTTATTAACACCTGTTTTTGCTAGTCACTTGCCTTACCTTTCTTTCTGATGACTTCATTGATCGGCCCAATTAAGCCCTTTTTCCATGGCACTTGCTAGCTATTTTATTTCAGAAATGGTATGAGGCTATAAGCAATGTAGATGTGTCTTATGGTTTCAGAAAAGAAGTTAGGGGCCCTGATTCCTGAATCTGCAACTCAGCATGATTATAAACTCTTATTCTGGTTTCCCTATAGTCTTTTAGTTGATAGGGGTAAGTTGGAGAAAATGAAGAACCATGTTTTGGGTAGATTCATATAGTCAGTTAACAGTTCTTTGACAGTCTAAAATAAAGTTTAATGCTCTTGAAATGCTAGCAAAAACATGTGAAATCCAATCCCTTTACTTTTGCTTTTCCTCCTATACGTGCTACCTAGAGCCGTGCCTGGCATCTCTGATATTTTGGATGTATGATGTTAGAATAACATCTTATATTTTCTCGTGAGCATGATTTGATCTTTTTCAGCTAATAACTCTTAGCTAATCAAGTATTTGATATAACGTCTCCTTGCATTTAAAATTTGAAAATAATTAACCTTTCTTTACAGGTCATTTCTATGTTTGTCTGAGTGGATATCACCCTGTTGCAGGCATTTAATATCTTGCGTTATGAAATCGGGCAGAAGTATGATTCGCATTATGATGCATTTAACCCAGAAGAATATGGTCCACAGTCAAGCCAAAGGGTACATAACATGCACCTCCATAGCATCTCGAATCTTTAATTTACCACTCCCTGAAGCCGCCACTACATGTAGAATGCTGTACCAAATTGGTGGTTCAGATCACTTTCTTGCATGCATTCATTTTCATTCCATGCCTTTCCTTTCTAATTGTCATTTCAGTTGTTCTAGCATGGCATCATACCCAAAATCATATTTGAAGCGTTTTTATATTGTTCACAATTGCTTACAAGGTATAATACTTTACAGTATGTTGTACTGTTCACAAAGATTGCTCTTTTTTTATAAAACAAGAGTTCTTGCTGTAACTATGAAAATTGCACAAAAAATTATAAATTTGTGATTGATTTTCCATCTTGCAGGCTGCTTCTTTCTTGTTGTATCTGTCTAATGTGGAAGCAGGTGGAGAAACTGTGTTCCCCTTTGAGGTATTTGACCAAATTCTGTGTCTTTTTGTTGCTTTATGATTTGAATAATTTTCATACTGATTATAACCACCCTACCGGTTCGATTTATAGAATGACTCAGCAGTCAGTTCTGGTTTTGATTACAAACAATGTGTTGGTTTGAAAGTAAAGCCTCGGCAAGGTGATGGGCTTCTATTTTACTCATTGTTTCCAAATGGCACAATTGATCGGGTAATTGTTATTTTTTTTTTTTAAAAAAAAGATCATATTCACCCCATTATCGAACTTGTACAACTATGCATTTTACTTCTTGTTATGTTGACTTGTCTAAGTATGTAACTGAATAGTTTCCAATAAATTGGTATGTGAAAGTTGGTAAATGGTGATGCTAAGCAGAATATCAAACCCAGAACGATTTTGAAATTGTTCGTTATGTCACGATGGAGTAAATAGCAGAAAACCGCCTCACTTGAATGGCATTTTGCAGTACTATTCTTTAATGTACTGTGTTCAACCAAAACGCTTTCTTGGCATTCTGCATTGCCTCCTTTACTGGATGATTTACGCTACATGATTTCCCCACTTCATTATATTCTGAAGGAGTTGGTATGCGGGAAAGGGAATGGTCGGAGGGCATTAGCCATGGTTTACAGAAATTTTTATTTCTCAATCTATAACGACTAGTTTAACCATTGATAATCTAGTTTCTGCATGTGATTTCTCATCCATGTGCGATACACTTTTGCAGACATCTCTTCATGGAAGCTGTCCAGTCATCAAAGGGGAGAAATGGGTGGCAACAAAGTGGATTAGAGATCAAACTTGGAATTTGGATGAGTAGATATTTTTAACCAGTGATTCCCCATCATCTGATGTCGTTGTAACATCTTTGTGGAAACACTGTCAATTTCATCGATCTGAGCAATTTGATGTACCCTGGCGCGCGTAAGTATATTTTATAAGTGAATCATGCAGAGATTTTTACCATTGCATTATTATTTTACCACATGGGAAGGTTTCTATATTTCACTGGTTATCATGTCAAAAGAAATGGAAAAAAGAAGCGCTTGCTGATATACATCAAGGCTATGATTTTCTTAAAAAAATAAAAATAATTTTAACGGTATTCAGTAAAAACAACTCAAATTATCTTGTTAATGGATCAAAGTGTAAAATGTAGTTAAAGAAAGGAAAAGCTGGAGCAGGTGGGTCCGTGTCCCTGGCCCATAAAAAAAGAGCTTGGCTAGCGCACCAGGCCTTTTAATTTATGTTTTATTAAAGAACGAGTGATTTCTTCTTTTCTTTTTTTTGCATTGTTTTTTTTTTAATTTATCTAGATTAGCTTGTACGTATCATAATTAATTCTTGAATTTACTGAATATCCTACAAGCCTAGTGAACATGTAAGATATCGTGGAGGTGACAGACATGCATTACAGTACTCAAATCTAGATAGTTGACAGGAACAAACATTGTACTGATAACAACATTGTACTGATAACAGGCCAGAACTTCTTTTTTTGCATTGTTTGAAAGTGTTATCGATATTGTTTTTGAATATATATATATATATATATATAGTTTTAAAAAATTATTTTTAATATCAGTACATAAAAATAATTTAAAAATATTTTCTTTTAATTAAGAGTAAAAAATAAAATAAAAATTTATTTATTTTTTTAAATAAAATACCAAACAATTTCTCAGGATGGTTGTTGGAAAATTCAATTTTGTGCTAAAAAATTATTTTTTTAATCTAAAATATCTAGAAAATACTAAAAATCTTGATAGATTCATTAATGACATCAAATAACTCTAAAATCCATCAACAAACCTAATATCAATTTTAATTCGAAAAATCTTTTAAGCTCAAATTTACCACTCACAGAGAATACTAAAGAACACCATGGTGGGACCTCCTCGTAAAACAAACCATCCATTTTAGGATTATTGCGTTCACAAGAGTCTTGTTTCTCATAACTTGAGATTCCAACCATAGACTAAATATGTGGCTCTCGTAGATGAATTCTTTGTCAAAAATTAATTTTAAATTCATAAATAAAAATGGCAGCATAATTAGTATCATTTGATTAAACAATGAAGATATATAGTTTAGCCAATGAAAAAAAGTAATGAGCAAAAAAAAATAAAAAATCACGGCAACAATCCATTTATTGATTGTGCACAGTGCATTTGGCCCCACTATTTTTATCATGCCAATTATTTTTATTTTTTTTACAATAATACAGCTATTTTTATTGAACTAGTTTTTTTTTATAAAAAAAATCACATTCTTGATACACCAAGATAATTACTCATTGCAGATTCGATTAAAACTAGCCGTTAGAGACCACCACCCCCTAGCCGTAACGGCTACTTTTATTTATTTATTAAAATAACCGATATACATTAGCATAATAATTTATTTTTCATAAAATCACGTCCCCTAGAAAAACAAACAATTTTGTTCTTTCAATTCCATCTCTCAAAACCCAAAATTTATCCTATCTAACAAGCATAAGACTGGCAATTAAATTCTTTTTAATATTTTTTTGTTTACAATTTCCAAGAGATTAAATTGTTCAATTCAGCAATCAATGGATATTGGGTGCTTAGATTTGGGATGCACCGCTATGTTAGACAAGCACGGCAGCGATAGTTTTGTTCCAGTTAACAAAGAATGTAATTCGAGGGAGAAGGTTTCTTCGGGTTCTAAGATTGGGAAGGTAAATCCTTTTCGTTTTTGGTATTTTTTTCAAAATTAAGGCTCTTTGATTTTCTTGTTAATTTGTATTGAATTTTAACTTGACTGGAATCAAAAGCTTAAAGTCCCTGGAAGAAGAGAATTGGGTCTTCTTTTTTGTGCATCGATTTCTTTTCTTGATGTTTCAAAGAAAGTTGAATTTGATTAGAATTCTAAAGACTCTAACATCAATCAAAGAATGTT
Organism: Salix dunnii; assembly: GCA_015731905.1. Classification (NCBI taxonomy): domain Eukaryota; kingdom Viridiplantae; phylum Streptophyta; class Magnoliopsida; order Malpighiales; family Salicaceae; genus Salix; species Salix dunnii. Next base: position 6,528,954 of record CM027667.1, on the reverse strand, counting down.
GCAATTTGTTCAATTCTTTATTGGATAAAAATTCTACTGCTCAAAAAAAAAAAACCTAAAGCACCGGAACTTGGCAGGGTCTCATTTTCACTTATGTTCTTTGATCCAATAACGAGTGCTAAGTTTTAATTTCTAAGTTAATGGCTCACCATTTCATGAATACATTTGCTGTCATTTAGGGCGGCGACAGCATCATGTTTGGGGGTATATGTATGATTTTGGTAATGGTGGATGGTTCTCTTATTCTGATACTATAAATTTGTGGAGGTTAATTGTGATATTTTTATTTCACATTCTTGAATATTGCAGAATAAATCGCCAACAGGGACTGGCCAATCAGCGTTGAATGCTCTAAGCAAACTCACATCCCAGATTAAGAAGCCTACTCACCGTAAGAATTCTCCCATCAACTGGTTCCCACGCAAGAAGGGGGACTCCTACTTGCAGAGGAAAATCAAAATGCTGCAGGTTGGTTGTGTCATGTGCTTACTGAATTTTCACCTATGCCCACCCCGGGAAAAAAACAAACGGTTAACACGCATCGTTTTTTATGACAACTGATCTGTATATTGAATCAGGAATTGGATGGAATGAATATGACTCTCGATGAGGCGCTTGGTGATTCAAACCCACATTATTGTAGAGTCTTGAGAGAGAAAATTGAAGCAAGAGAGGCTGCAAACAAAGCGGTGGAGGCTCGAAAAGCTGCACTGGTGGAAGCATCTTGGTGTCGGATACTAAAAGCTGCCAGGTAAACTTTTCGATGCACAAGGATTTAAAATATCTTGATGTTTTCCATTCTTGCACTGAGCTTCCTGGTTTGTATTTTCAGGATCCAGAGTAAAGAAGCAGAGGAACTGCTGCTTGAAGCGGACAAAAATGCAACCGAAGCTGCGAAAGCTGCAAAAGCTATGGAAGTAATTATGTTCGATATACCAAATAGTCCTCGGATCCCTTGTCAAGCTCAAACATCTACTGTTAATGTAGGGGGGTCTACTGCTCAAATGGTCACATCATCTTTTGCAACTGTATTTGAGGTGGATAAACAAGTAGCTGCAGCGGTCAAAACTGCTTTCACCAGGCTTGCAAACTGTCCTACTTTTAACAAAGAAGAATTCAAAGATCTGCTGCGAAAAATCAGTCAGAATCCAGGTAATGATGATAGTAATTCTGAATTTTCAGAGTGTGAATCAGAGTCTGGGTCAGGATTTGAACTGGTATCTAAAGACATGGATTGTAAGTTTCCTAGTCCTGGGACAAGAATCAGTAAATATAAGAGAATACTGTCTTTGGACAAGTTCGATATGATCAAGCTCGTGGATGTGATGCTTGAGAGGCTTAGATGTTTGAATGAAGACGAACTTTCTTCTTTGGCAACTATCGTTGCAACATGCGGTTTAAATGCTGCCTTGGCAGAAGTAGAAAACAGTAAGGTGCATTATCCATTGTTTGCTGCTGATCATACCTCTAGTCAAGCACTTAACCTTCCCCGAAGAATGTCTTCTTCTGTTGGTTCAGGAGCAATGAGAAGGAACGAGGTTCCGTTGGGACTCCCAAGTCTAGGTAAGTTCTTGGTCAAGCACATGTCAAAACTTGAAAGAGAGGTGCAAGAAGCTAAGGATAGGAGGAGGAATGAACTCAAGGCTGGGAATGCGAATAAAACCGGTGATGGAAAGGTCAATGTAGATTGTAAGAAGGCTTCGTCTGAGAGCACTCCTGATCTCGGAAGTATTCTTATGAAGCATTCCTCAAAGTTAGAAAAGGAGATTGAAGAAGCAAAGAAGCATTCAAGAAAAAGTTTTGAAAATATTTCAAATAAACAGGCCAGTGACTTGACTACATCCGCGGGCATTTCTGACCTGGGAAGTATATTGATTAAACATCCGTCAAAGCTTGAAAAGGAAGTTCTAGAGATAAGAAAAAACTCAGGAAAAACATTTGACATGGATGGCAAGGACCTTGGAGGAGAAATTAATGGTCGAAGAAAAGATGTTCCAGAAGTGCCAAGCTTGGATAAGTTTCTGGTAGAACATGTGTCAAGACTAGAAAAAGAGGTTCAGGAAGCAAAGAACAGAAGGAAAAATGAATCAGTTGAAAAAGGCAGACTAGGGAAGGAGAATGTGGACTTGAATAAAGAAGAGAATTTACTGGAAAGAGAGGAAATGCCAGCACTGTCATCGGGAAGCAACTGTGGAAATTACAGGCATAAGAACAAATATGGAGGAAATGTTACGGCAGGTGGTGAGGGCCTGGACAAAGTTCTGGTCAAGCGTGTCTCTAGACTGGAGAAAGAGAAAATGTCATCGAGTCTAAACCAAGAAGATATGAATTTGAAAAGAAGTGGCAGAAAAGTGCTAACGCAGATAAATGAAGGTGGTTTTGACCAAATTTTGGTTAAACAAAAATCAAGGCTCGAAAGAGAGAAGATGGTTTCTGCTCCGCAACCTGGAGAAGTGCCAGCTAGGCTCTCCGTATCTCGCAGAGAAGCAAGGGAGAGAGAGTTGCAAGAAGCATGGGGAGGCTTAAGTTTAGGAAACTCCATTCGCCCACATCTCTCCAAACTAGAAAAGGAAAAGGCAAGTTCTCGCAAAATTTTTAGCCTATACTATTCGTGGGATTATTTTCCCAGTCTTGTTGAGATTTTCATGACGGTTCTTCTTTCTTATTTCAGGCGGCTTGGATCAAAGCTGAAGAGGAGGCAAGAAGGCAAACCACGGGAGTGTAAATTCTTTCAGCCATATCCCAAATTCTTGCCTCGTGAGTGTAAATTCTTTCAGCCATATCCCAAATTCTTGCTGTCAGATTCTCTCTAAAATCGTTTTACCACATTGTACTGTATTATATCTTCATTATATTAGCATGGGGATTCAACTCTGATTCCTCATCTTGGTTTTTCTTATCGCTCTTAGAAAACCTTTTGAATTTGCTGCTCTCCATTTCATTTCAACCAGCAAAAGAGAGAATTGTACGTCTACCCTTATAGCTGAGAATGCAAGTTAGGATTGTACTGCACGAACTTAACCGGGGTGGTTTTTCCGATTAGCAACTTAATAGACTAAAAATATCCCGTTCCGGTCAGGCCTCAACGGGCAGATCCCATTCCGTATCAGGCCTAGGCTGACCAAGCAAGGTTTTTCACCGGCCGGAAGGTTTTGTGCGGCACCCCATCTAGTTTTAAAAGCAATGGTAAATTGGTAACTTAGAAAAAATATTCTCCTAGCCACCCCCGTGATCAAAGCATCGATTTTGGCTTCAAGTGTCGTCAATGCAATTTTCATCGGTCAAGAAAAAACACAAGTGGATACGGCACAAGTGGATGGCCGTGTCGTCTATGCAATCTTTATCTATCAACAAAAAAACAAGTGGATACGACGGCACAAGTGGATGGCCGTAATTTTTCTCCCCCTTATTCTACCATCGTATTAACTCAATCGGAGAGAGTTCATTACTGGTAAGACAATGCCCCAGCACTCAAATCAAAGTGTAATTGTGGAAATCGCAGCATTAAGTTTTCAGCCACTTTATCAGATTTCAGCCAGTAAAAAAATGTCTTCTTTTACAGGTTGTCTTCAACGGCTTATGGCAAACAATAACATTACCATCTATAATTTATTTATTTTTATATTTTTCTTTACTTCCATTTTAATATGTATTACATCATATAATGTATTTTGTAGTTTTATCCCAACATTTAATTTAATTGGAGATTGAGCTTTTTTTTTCCTCCAACTTTATGCATTATATTTTTTTATTTAATTGGCTTATTTTAGATCTTTTTATTTATTGTTCTTTATCAGTTTTTAAAATAAATTTATTTTTGAATTAAATAAAATTAATTGATTGAATATAAGTGAATGCTCACTTTTTTTTATATATTTTTCCAGTGTTACTCCAATGATTTACAATAAAATTTAAATCATTTCAACAAGCTTTTATCGTAATAAGTGATATTTGGGAGTATTTATGAAAAAAATAAAAAAAAAATTTATTTGTATTTTTTACTTTACTTTAAATTAAATTTTTTGGTATTTTTATATCATTTTGATGTGGTGATATCAAAAATAATTTTTAAAAAATAAAAAAAATCATTTGATATATTTCTAAACAAAAAAACACTTTTGAAAACAATCGCAATCACACTCCTAAACAATCACCTCTAATATTAATATTACAATTTGTTTGTTATTGGAGTAGAAAAAAAAAACCTAAGCCACCATATCCAATTTCTTCTTTCCTTTCTTCCCTGTTCATTTTTTTCTTATATAATGAACAGTGACAATATAAGAAAACTTAGAAATAATCAATCTCTTTAAAAAAAAACAAGTTTCACGGTCCAATCCTATAATTTGATGGTGAAATTGGCCACTACAAGTCGTCGTTCAGAAACCCCATTTTTTGGATTGTTCTACTGTCAAGACCGGGGTTCGGGAAGCACAACAGTGCTGATATCTGGATGACTGGCTTGTTCTCGCGATGCTCTGCTGCTTACAACATTTTGTTCTTCTGCATTCGTTTTCCTTCTGATGATCATGTTTTTGTTAAAGTTGTTAGGATTTACTTTATTTGTTTTCTGTTAAATAATCCTATTAACTAGGAATTACAGCTGTTAGGATGATCAAGTCAGCAGGTCTGTTATTGTTGAGTTGATCAAGTCAGTAGGTCTGTTGCTATTATTTAGCTGTTTTTTTCTGAGATTCAGTTGCAGTGTAAGGCTATTTATAAAGCTAGTTAATCTTCAAATAAGATAAAAGTTGATACAGTTCAGTTTACTTGTTAATAAACAATCTGATAATCATCATTTGGTATCAGAGCAGGTAAACGGGACTTTATTATCTGAAGCAGCAGTCTTCCATAAACACTAGAAATGGCATTTGAGGGAAACACTAGTGGCTTTGTACAACCAGCAATCCCAAGGCTTGATGGTTATTACAATCATTGGAGCATGCTGATGGAGAACTTTCTCAAATCAAAGGAATATTGGGTACTCATTGAGGAAGGAATCCCCGAAGCAAGAGAAGGCACAAATCTGACCAAGGCACAATCAAAGGCGATATCAGACCTGAAGCTAAAGGATCTGAAGGCAAAGAATTTCTTATTTCAAGCAATAGATAGAACTGTCCTTGAGACTCTTCTCAAAAAAAGACACTTCTAAAGACATATGGGACTCCCTGAAGAAGAAGTATCAAGGCACCACTAGAGTTAAACGTGCCCAGTTCCAGGCTCTTCGTAAAGAGTTTGAAATGCTACACATGAAAGCTGGAGAATCTATTAATGATTATTTTTCAAGGATACTGACTATTGCAAATCAGATGAAAATGCATGGTGAGAAACTAGAAGATGTGACACGCATAGAGAAAATTCTACGCTCTATGACTTTTAAGTTTGATTATGTGGTATGCTCAATAAATGAATCTAATGACATTGATATTATGTCAGTAGATGAGTTGCAAAGTTCATTAGTAGTGCATGAACAACGCATGACTGAACACATTGAGCAAGAACAAGCTCTTAATGTGACTTATGCTGTAAATTCCTTTGGAGGAGGCGGGGGTCGTGGAAGCTTCAGAGGAAGAGGACGTGGACGAAGTCTTGGGACTAAAGAAGGAAACTTTGGCAAAGCATTTATTAAACACTACAATTGCCATAAGATTGGTCATTTTCAATGGGAGTGTCCCCATAAAAGGGAAGAAAAAGCAAACTTTGCTGAGATAAAAGAAGAAGAAGAAGAAGAGATGTTGTTGATGGTTTACACAGAGAACAAACTATCTGGAAATGGAGCAGTGAAAGAAGAAAAAGAAGAGATGCTATTGATGGCCTACACAGAGAACAATCGAGCAGTGGCAAACTTTGCTGAAAAAGAAGAAGAAGAGATATTGTTGATGGTTTACACAGACAACAAGCTATTTGGAAATGGAGTAGTGGAAGAAGAAGAAGAAGAAGAAGAAGAGATGCTATTGATGGCCTACACAAAGAACAATGGAGCAGTGACAAACTTTGCTGAAGAAGAAAAAGAAAAGATGCTATTGATGGCCTACAAAGAGAACATGCCAGCTGAAAATGGAGCAATATGGTATCTTGACTCTGGATGCAGCAATCACATGACGGGAAACAAGAGTCTTTTCTATGTCTTAGATGAAGATTTTCGAGAAAAGGTCAAGCTTGGAAACAATTCCAGCATGAGTGTTATGGGAAAAAGAAGTGTTCAAATGCTGATAAACAACAAGATACAGAACTTAGGTGATGTATTTTATATACTAGAACTTAAAAGCAATCTGATCAACCTAGGACAACTGCAAGAAGTAGGTTGTTCAATTATGTTCCAGAGAGGAAGGTGCCAAATCCATGATTCAAAACGGGAACTAGTTGCTAATATCAAGATGTCTGGAAATCGAATGTTTCAACTTATAACTGAAGCTAGTGGAGATCAAACCTATTTCCAGACATCCAGTCAAGATTTATCTTGGTTGTGGCATTACAGGTTTAGACACTTGAACTTTAGTGGACTCAAAACCCTGTAGAAAAAGAAAATGGTGAAAGGGCTTCCCCAGATCGATGCTCCCTCTCATGTATGTGAAGAATGTGTGATTGCAAAACAACATAGAGAATCATTTCCTAAAGAGAGTACTTGGAGAGCAAATCATATTCTACAACTAGTGTACTCAGACATTTATGGCCCTATGAATCCCACTTCCAACAGCCACAAAAGGTACTTTATAACCTTCACTGATGACTTTAGCAGAAAAACATGGGTGTATTTTCTAGCAGAAAAATCAGAAACCATTGAAGTATTTAAGAGATTCAAAGCAAAGGTTGAGAAGGAGAAAGAAAAACTCATTCAATGTCTTCGAACAGATCGAGGTGGAGAATATACATCCAATGAGTTTGCAGATGTATGTGAAAGCAATGGAATCAAGAGACAATTGACTGCAGCGTACACACCACATCAGAATGGTGTATCGGAAAGGAGAAATAGAACCATTATGAATATGGTACAAAGTCTCCTAGCAAGCAAGAACATGCCTAAAGCCTTCTGGCCTGAGGCAGTTGAATGGAGTGTATATGTTCTCAATTGAAGTCCAACATTTTCTGTGAAGAATATGACACCAGATAAAGCTTAGTCATGTCAAAAACCAACTGTTAGTCACTTCAGAATATTTGTATGTGTGGCATATGCACACATTCCAGACCCAAAGAGAATGAAACTTGACGATAAGAGAGAAAAATGTGTACTGCTTGGTGTGAGTGAAGAATCCAAGACTTACCGTCTTTACAATCCAATAACAAAAAGGATTGGTGTTTGACGAAAACAGCGACTATGGTTGGGAAAGCACAGACAAGAGAAATCCAATGGCTGACAAGAGAAATCCAATGGCTCTTGAACTCACAGACAATGAAAAAGCTGACGTTGAAAAGGATGCACACAATGGTGAGGGAGAATCTTATGAATCAGGTAGTATGAATCAGGTAACTGAGACATCACTACCTGAGGCATCTGAAACTCCTCTACAAACATTCACAGATCAAGGAGAAAACCAGTTTGGATGAATGATTATACAAGTGGTGAAGAACTTCCTGATGAAGACTCATTGGCTCATCTTGTTTTATTTGCAGAGAGTGATCCGATTACTTTTGATGAGGCAATTAAAGATTCAAAATGGAAAAAGGCTATGGATGCAAAAATTGAAGCCATTGAAAGAAACCACACATGGGAGCTAGTGGAGTTGCCTGAAGGAGAAAAAACAGTGGGAGTAAAATGGATTTACAGAACAAAGTTAAATGAAAGAGGGGGAGTCGACAAGTTCAAAGCTCATTTAATTGCTAAAGGATATACTCAAAGGTATGGAATTGATTATTCTGAAGTGTTTGCTCCAGTAGCAAGGCATGACACAATTAGAATGATTATTTCTTTAGTTGTTATGAATGAGTGGAATGTTTTTCAACTAGACGTGAAATTTGCGTTTTTGCATGGAGAACTTGTGGAACAAGTATTCATAGATCAACCACCAGGCTATATAAAGAAGGGAAGCAAGGATATGGTCTATAAGCTGAAAAAGGCTCTTTACGGTTTGAAACAATCTCCAAGAGCTTGGTATAATCGCATTGACACTTATTTCAGCAAGGCAGGCTTTCACAAGTGCCCCTATGAGCACACACTCTACATCAAAACTGGAGGAAGAGGTAATCTTTTGATTGTATGTTTATATGTGGATGACTTAATATTCACTAGCAATGATGAAGATATGTTTAAAACATTTAAACAGTCTATGATGAAAGAATTTGAGATGACTGATTTGGGAAAGATGAAATTCTTTCTCGGTATAGAAGTGACTCAATCTGCAGGTGGTATCTTTATCTGTCAAAAGAAATTTGCTCGTGAGGTTTTGGAAAGGTTTGGAATGGATGATTGTAATTCAGCCAAGGTTCCTATAATCCCTGGAACCAAGCTAACTCGTGATGATGGAGGAGCAAAGATTGACAGTACATATTACAAGCAAATAATTGGAAGCTTGATGTATATGACAGCCACTCGACCAGACTTAACATATGCTGTCAGTCTCATTAGCAGATTTATGGAAGCACCAAGTGAACTACATTATCAGGCTGTCAGAAAGATACTTCGCTATTTAAAAGGGACTCTTGACTATGGTCTGTTCTATAAGAAGCAAAAGAGTGGAAGAAATGAATTGGTTGGTTTAAGTGACAGTGATTATGCTGGGGATGTGGAAGACCGTAAGAGCACATCTGGATATGTATTCCTCTTAAGTGGAGCTTCAGTTTCATGGTCTTCAAAAAAGCAACCTGTTGTTACTCTATCTACAACTGAAGCAGAGTTTATAGCTGCTGCATCATGCGCATGTCAAGGTATTTGGCTAAGAAGAATTTTGGAAGAGGTGAAGCACACACACAGCAAGGTCCGATTATGTTGTTCTGTGATAATAACTCAACAATTAAACTGTCAAAAAATCCAGTCTTGCATGGAAGAAGCAAGCACATTGATGTGAGATTTTATTTTCTTCGTGACCTCACTAAAGAAGGCAAAGTGGAACTAGTTCATTGCAGAAGTGCTGATCAAATTATAAACATTCTAACTAAACCTTTGAAGGCTAAATCTTTCGTGAAGCTGAGAGCATTACTTGGCATGTGTTTCTTTGTTGAATTAAACTGATTGCTTACAATCATACAGTTTAAGGGAGAATGTTAAAGTTGTTAGGATTTATTTTATTTGTTTTCTGTTAAATAATCCTATTAACTAGGAATCACAGCTGTTAGGATGATCAAGTCAGCAGGTCTGTTATTGTTGAGTTGATCGAGTCAGTAGGTCTGTTGCTATTATTTAGCTGTTTTTTTTTCTGAAATTCAGTTGCAGTGTAAGGCTATTTATAAAGCCAATTAATCTTCAAATAAGATAAAAATTGATACAGTTGTGTTTACTTGTTAATAAACAATCTGATAATCATCAGTTTTTATCTACTGCAGAATCTAACAAAGCAACAGTTTACTTGACGTTGCATGAAATAAAGCAATAAACGAGAAAATTTGATCCAGGACAGAACCTGGTCAATTCATTTGCTTCTCTTTTATGTATAATCAACAACCTTGTAGCTCACTAAATCTGTCCCATTTCCTCTTTTCTCTACCTTTTCAAGTACCTGAAGAATGGAAGTGAAAGAATAAAAACCCATCACCTCTGAAGTGATTCTGTGTTTGCTTGGATGTCGAAGAAGTGCTTTACAGGGGTTCCTCAACTTGGGTGCAAGATCTTCTGCAGCAATTTTTAATTTTCCTTTCTTCAATGTTTTCACGTGTTCTATGCGTCGCTTTCAAATCACCTCTGGTCTTGAATTTAGAGCTCCAATGGACATTCCAACATCGACGCGCGATATGCTTCAATTGTTCTTACTGCAGGAATCACCCACAATTTCAGAACTACGACCAGGAAAAAATAGCTGCAATATTATGAAGCAAATGGAACCTCATTATAGACGGCATAGATTGAAGATTGAAATTTTAATACGTCATTTCCTGGTGTTCTAAATATATTAATTCGAATTTGGTGTTCATAATCTATAAAAAAGCTCAGTGTAATTAACTCAAAACCCAAAAGACAATCCTCAGAAGAGAAAAGATGTGCAGATCGGTAAATAGTCAACAGCATCAAAATGAATAGCAAGCTTGCATGGGGGCATGCGGAAAAAATCAACTGTTGCTTCCAACAGTGCAATCAACAGCTCCAATTGTAAAAGAAAACAGCACCCTGCCTTTCAATAAAAGCCAGATTTCTTGCCCCCACTAGAGCCACAAAATTATATTTATTGTTTTTATTTATACTAGATAAATAATTATTTTTAAATATTTAAAATTCGATTAACACGGTATAAATATTTAAAATCTTTACTTACGAATCATCAATCATAAGTAAAATATAAAACCGATTACCCGTTGTCATCCTTTTGATACTTTATTATTACTTATTTGTTTCTAGAGTCTTCTTTTCCACGGCAAAACCAGTGCTCTACCCTCTTCCTCTGCATTCTAATTTCACCAAGCAATCAGAAACTCAATAAAGATTTCTCCCTGGTTTCGATATCAAATCACCATGGGAGGAGGAAACGGTCAGAAATCAAGAATGGCCCGGGAGAGGAACATGGAGAAGCAAAAAGCTGCAAAGGGTATTCTTTTTATATTTTGTACTTTATATAATTTCTCCAAAGTTTGGTTCTTTTCTTGGAAACCTACGGATCTAAGTGGTGCTGTTTTCATTTTTCTATTGAGTTATTTTAATTTGATTTCTTGTGAGTACAGGAAGCCAGCTTGAGTCTAACAAGAAAGCTATGTCTATCCAGGTAGTCTCCTTGCATGCTTTTGCTTTTAATTTTTGATATCATACGTATGCTATATCTTTGCTTGTTCTGCTTCTCTCTTGTTTTCTTTTATACTAACAAGAAACGTTAGTATAGTTTTATTTTGTTTTCGAATTATGATCTACAGTCACTCGACAGTTTTTTTTTTTATCTTCAAATTTGGATTTTAATTTGATTGGATTTGTAGTTATAGCAGTTAGTGGTTTGGATGTGTGTCAGACGCCATTCTATGGGAATGAATAAACTGTGGCTGTCTTCATTACATGTTTTAGAGATGTATTGGAATTAGAGAATATTAAGTTTGATGGGTTTTTCTTGAGATTATGTTGAGTTTTCTTTATTTTCTCTCCTGTGTTGCAAACATTAGAATCCCCTTTCTCAAGTTCAGGGTGGAGAATGTCATGAAACTTGTGGCGAGTTTGTACCTAGATATTCTGCACAAGTTGGATTTTCATTTTGCACTGATTTGTTATAGAGATCTACTATGACGCTTCACGGTATACAATTAGAGATGTGAACAACGAGAACTTCATTTCATAGTCTGTGAACACTAGACCATTTCTGCATTTAAGGTTTCCCAGTACAGAGTTCTTCTTTCTGGTTTATAACAGGCAGTCTGGTGAAGTGCTTGCTGTGAACTTGTATTTATATTTGTTTTTTCTTCTCATTCTTTATGGAGTGGACATTTTATTCAGTCATTTACAAGTTTGTGACTTGATCTCTTGTTGCTGTCTACCTTGATGCCGGCGCTGGTTCCTTCCAAAATTGATCCGGCGGATCATGGAACTGAATGCAGTGCAAGGTGTGCATGCAGACATTCATATGCACCACAACGGAGGTGAAGTGCCGGGAACATGCTGAAGCAAAGCACCCTAAGTCTGATGTGTATGCTTGTTTCCCGCATCTTAAAAAATGATGCTGAGAAGTTCTGAGTAGGAACTCGCATACTCAAATCGATATTATAATTCTACTTATCATGTACCTTGCTGCCCTTTGAACATTTTCATGATTATGCAAGCTATCCATTCAGTTCAGTGTTCGTGATCTGCCTTGTGGATTTTAGATGTCAAACTTAATTGTCTCCCAGATGAATATTGCAAAAGGATGTCATATAGTTGATAACTCTATTTTTTTTTTAAATAATTATATATACATACCAATCCTGAAATACTTTGATTTTTTGTTATTTTTTTATCCAGTAATATCGTGTTTATTATAAAATTAAGAAATATAAATTTAATAATAATAGAATGGATTAATTGAGTTGTCAATGCTTAATAAAAAATCAAATATCTAGAATAAGACGGTGGAAAACGGATTTTTTTTCTCTCACGGCACTTTTCTTTCTTTCCATCATTACATGGTTATCACGCCTTGACCCGGTCAATTTTAAGATATAGTTATTATTATTTTTAAATAAAATCCTGCCTTTCTTTTTTTAAAATAAAATTAACTAACCTTTTTTTAGTATGTTTAGAATAATAATAGAGATTATTTTTTGAAATATTTTTTATTTGAAAATGTATTTAAATATTTTTTTAAAAAAAATTATTTTTGATATTAACATATTAGGATAATTTAAAAATACAAATTATTTTTTTTAAAATAAAAACACAATTTGAATTGCAATATCAAATTATATTCTCATGTTTCACCAAGATTATTAGATTTGATTAGAAGAATTCAATTTGAATATTTAGAAAAACTTTTTTTTAAAAAAAGTTGATTTTTTTACTTTAAAATATTTTTTTATTTTTTTAAATTTTTTTAATATGCTCATATAAAAAATGAGTTTTTCTTCAGATATTATTTTAATATATATTTAAAAAAAATAAAACATTTTAAAATAGACGATTTGGAATTCGAGATAGTTATTAATTCACCAAGGCAAGTCGACTTCAATAAAAATTATCAAATTTGATCCTCAAACTTTTGATTGCTATATATAATTTATTTTGAATATTTATTTTTCAATTCCATCTCTTAAAATTTAATTTTTATATTAATTTTGGTTCTTATTTTTATAATTGCTATTTGCTTTTTTCTTATCATTTTTTTATTGAAATTTTTTATCTATCAAATTTGATCCTCATTTTTTTTATTATTACTTATTTTATTTGAAATAATTTATGAAATGTTAATTATTATTATTTTAATTTATTCACCTTTTATTTTTAATTTTTTTTTAGATTTGATCTCTATTATTTTGATTATTATTTATTTTATTTGAGATAATTTATGAAATTATATTTTTTTTCAATTTCATTCTCATTCAACTTTTTAATTTGTAAGATTTGTTCCTCATTATTTTAATAAACTTGAAAAAAAAATTAATTTATTAATAAATTATTTTCCAGTTCATTTTCCAAAACACTACCAAATATCGGAATTCACTTTCTAAAAATTCACTTTTCAAAAATTTATTTTTCTTGAAATTCACTTTAAAATAAAAATTCACTTTCCAAGCAAACAAACCGGGATCGTCCACCAAGCAAGTCGACTTCAATAAAAATGCATCCTTTTTCGTCGTGATTGCTGTCCTGGTTTGACCTCTTACTGATTGTGGGCCAGTCTGACGTGGAATAGAATGTTAAAGATATATATTATTCAATTCAACACTTGAAAGTTGAAACTTCAAAGTCATCAATGGCAGTAGTGGAACCCGCATGTTGAACGCGCAAAAGACTTAGCCAATGACCAAAAAGCCCAACACTTCTCCCCTTCTTCCATTCTCTTTCTAGCTTGCACTTGCGCAATCTTCTGGTGTGGTGCAGAAACGGTAGAAAGTCTTTCTTTCAAGGTTGAAACAATGTGCGAAACCCCACTTTCTTAGCATTTCTTCTTCTTCTTCTTCCACTCAATTGCATTGACTTGACTCGTTTTTTTATTAATTAGCCACCATCTCTCTCCCTCCCCCCCTCTCCTATGGTTTTCTTGTTTCTTCGAACTAATCCTTTTTTACTATAGTTAACCCTCTCAAGAAATGGCTCATCTTTACCTTCTATCTATTTTCCTTTCCCTTCTTCTCTCCATCTCCCCCTCCCTCTCCAGCAACTCTGAAGGTACTGCTGCTCATCAACTCCATTCCTTTTTGGGTTTCAAAGTTTCATCCTTTTTGCTGCGCTAGCAAGATCATAGTTTTGCCTATTTGTTTTTTGTTTTGTACTGTTTGATTTTGCTTTTGTTGGCAAGAAAACATGTGGTTGGGTTTGCTGGTTTCTGAATCTGCTGTCATGTGTCTTTTGTTTGTATTGGGGGTTTCAGGAAATGCTTTGCATGCTTTGAGAAGTAGGCTTTCTGATCCAACCAATGCGTTGCAGAGCTGGGACCCAGCTCTTGTCAATCCCTGCACCTGGTTCCATGTCGTATGTGATTCCAACAATCATGTTACCCGCCTGTAACTTCTTAACTCTCGCTCTCTCTCGTTCTTTCATTTTAATTTTTAGTTCATCATCATTTATATTTCGTAATTCGTAATAAAACATTATATAGTTTTATTCCTCACTATTTTTTCGTTGAATTACAGGGATTTGGGTAATTCTAATATTTCTGGAACATTGGGACCAGAGCTTGGACAACTCAAGCATCTAAAGTACCTGTATGCCATTTTTCTCCCCTTTTGCTATAATTTTCGAGTGCTGCATCTTGTTACCTATTATGCTGTGAAAACAGAAGAAAATTAAACCCTGAATTACATCCTGTATGTGTTCTGATTTTTCTTTTTTCTTTGAAGTAAATAAAAAAATTCATCTTGCATTTAGTATTTTTTTGAATGAGACCTCGTAGAGCTCATCCAGGCTTTTGTTTCATCAGAAGCATTTAGTGAAGAATCTTACATGCCATTCTAAGACTTTATATCATCATATTAATTGCACGGTGAATAAGCTGCTGTATTTCTTTTTCATATGATTATATAAAGTAATTGGGTTGTGAAATTCTTGAATGCCTGCAGGGAGCTTTATAGGAATGATATAGGAGGGAAAATTCCCAAGGAGTTGGGTAATTTGAAAAACCTTGTTAGCATGGATATGTACGGCAACAGGTTTGAAGGAGAAATACCTAAATCTTTTGCCAAGTTGAAGTCTCTCATATTCCTGTAAGCATTTTCACTTTAGTTGGCTAAAGCAAATTGAACATACACAAGTCAGAAACTACTTCATTTTTGAAACTTTAATTTGATCGAAATGATGGTACAGTCGACTAAACAACAACAAGCTATCAGGATCTATTCCAAGGGAGCTCACAACTCTTAAGGAGCTCAAAGTTTTGTAAGTAGAGAAAAAAGAACGAGGTTTTAAATTTGAAGTTAATAGCTATGTAGATTGTCTATTTTAGTTTTCTAAGTTTGTCATGTTTTCCTTTTGGTTGCAGCGATGTTTCTAACAATGATCTCTGTGGAACAATTCCTGTTGATGGCCCCTTCGCCTCCTTTCCAATGGAAAGGTATCTTGATCCTTTTAACTTACTGTCTTGCTTTTTTCTTGAATCATTATGACATGGAAGTTACTTCCTAGTGGATTGCTAAGTTTCTTATGGCCAATTGCATATCTGAAATGAAACTGTTATTCTCCCTAAAAATCCCATATAACGAGTACACTGAGAAGTTAGACCCTGAAATGAAGAACTTCAGTGGTGTGACCTTACGTGCCTTTTATCTGTGTGAATCAATGTTGAACATGTGACTGACATGTAGCATTTATGAACTCGCCTTGCATAATTGCTATGCCCCAATAGTGAAAACCGGGAAATCCTCTATCATATAGAATTCATTTTGTAGGCTTGTCGTTTGGGAAAGTTCCCCCTTTTACCTCCTGATCTTCACTCTATCTATCAGCACTGCTTGCATCAGTCACATGGAGATGCAAGTACACCAGCAAGTGGATTAATGCAACTCCTGAACCATACAAATACTATGTTGCATGCTATGTACCATAATTTGAATTAAATGTAGCGCACACGAAAAATGTGGAATGTGCTTTCTTATACATAAATTTTATCGTATTTCACCTGTATTAGAAACAATTAATTCATTTCACAATGCATGCACGAAGTAGATATGACTCTGTTACAGTTTATTTTCTTAGTTAATTTTTCGTGGTTAATTTTTTTGCTGGCCTGTTTCAGTTTTGTAAACAACAGGCTTAACGGACCTGAGCTGAAGGGACTAGTGCCTTACGATTTCGGATGCTGAAGACTGTAACCTTGATATGCCTCATTACGATACGTAGTCAACAAACAATGGCTTGTTGTTGATGTCCAGAAAGTTAATCAAGCAAGCAAATAAAATGTTTTTACGAAATCTGCAGGTGGTCATAGACTCTTAGCCTGCCTTCCCCAGTGGAAACATTCCTCGCTCGCCAATTATTATCTTTACCACTCATTATCAATATGTAAAACTGAGCAACGAATTAGATTTCTGCGCAACATTTGCAATAAATTTGCTCTGTTTTAACACCTTGCTTTTTCCTGTATTTTTTATATTGTTTGATCAAGCCGCTCAGACCATATGGACCTGCTTGACACCTGCCAGACATTCCTCCACTGCCAGGAGCGGGGAGTCTATCAGTGCAGCATTTGTATGGGTGTTGATAGCAAAATAGATTTAGAATTATTCAAAACTTAAGTTCCCCATTCGCGTCTAATTTGGTAGCCAGTAGTGTATTGCAGATCAAATAACATGCAGATTTTGTCTTCATATTTTATCGAAGATAATACAAATGACAGCAACTCGCATTGAATTAAGCATTTGAAAACATAACTCTCACGTCGATCTCCTACCATGTTCTTCTTACAGTGCCTTAGTTACCCGTCAATTTCTAAGAGCTTCTTAATGCAAGCACGAGGTGTGAGAAGATTATGATATATTTAAGTTAAAAGTTCAGAGCCCATTTTCTGAGATATAATCACAAAATGGCAAAGAAACATCCTCTGCATTGTCATTGAAGTATTTCATGATCTTCGTTCGATGTACGACAACCTAAAACTTAAAAGGAAATGTTATTTCAGCGCAGAAACAGGGATTTTGTAAATAGGTTCGGGATTTTAGTTATTTTAGATATTGTCAAGGAACTAATTTAATTAAAAGTTTAAACTCATAATTGAGACTCCAGAATATGATTTATATTATTTTTTAATATACCTCCTCAAAAATTTAAGCTTATATTATTTTCTAATATATCCCCTCAAGCGAAAGCCCTTTGCGCTTAAAATTTGCATAGGCCCACATTACCTTGTACTTGATTTTTATCAAATAGAATGGGGGTGGTGAGATTTGAACTCATGACCGCTGGGTCAACAAAGCTCTGATACTATGTTAAGGAATCAACTCATCTAAAAATTTAAATTTTTTAAGTGAGGCTCCAGAATATGATTTATATTATTCTCTTACAGTTATTCTAACAAGTGCTCTTAGAATAGTAGTGACAATTATAAATTTTAGTTTTTTTTATTTAGAGAACATTTTTTTTTCATAGCATCTTTTTTTATCAATTTACACTTTCTATTTATTATTATTATTATTATTATTCTGTTTTATATATATATATATATATATATGTATATATATATATATATTAATGTTTTATTAGTTTTTCCATTTTTTATCTTCACTTTTTTTGGAAAAAAATATTTTTTTTTTATTTACAGTTGACCGATTTATACTATTTTTTTGTTATTATCTTCATTCTTTTAAAATTTACAATATTTTTTTATTTACTTTGTTATAAATATTTCATATGGACTTAAAAAATAATGTTTAATTGTATCAATTACAATATTATTTTATTTTTCAGTTGCATAAAAAATTAGCCTGATATCTTTTATATTTTTATTAATGAGCATGATGTTTATTATATGCAGACATTAACTTTGTAATTCATTATTATTTTCTTAATAGATTTATTAAATAAAGGTTAATATCATAATATATATTAGTTCTTTTGCTCATGGCTTGAAGAGTCATTAACAATTTATTTTTGCATTTATTGCGATTGAAATATAAAACTGATGGTCCGGTTGAAACAGCCCATCAGGTGGTTCATATGGATCTGATTGGCGCTGGCCTGTTATCCTTCCACTGCCAAGAGAAGGAAGGCGGTCGCTGCTCTGTGAAACCAACCTCACGCGGTACCCTCCACTATAAGAGACAGGCTAACAAAGCCTTCGACAGGTTAGCCAGGACCCACTCGTGGCTTGGAATGGGCAAAGCTAGCGTAAGCCATGACAAATCCAACCTTCCGTGACCGAATCAACGTCCCCCGAAAAAATGAACCTAATGCCCTCACTCGAGTTGCAAGCCCACGCTGCTCTGAGCTCGGAGAGGACAAGCAGTTAAAATGAAGTTTATAAAGTAAGAAGCGTTGATCTTTCTATTCGATGCGGGACATTATTTATTGCATACCCAAGACTGGCAGTCGCACCACCAGTTTGGCAGAGAAAAACACATTTGTGTTGGTTTTGATCATGATTGGTTGGGCTTTTATCGCTCCTTCACCGGCTAGGAAAAATACAAGGACTCCATCAGCTTATTCTTGTTTTCATGCGCATTTCAAATATGAAATTGATATTCAGAAACCTAGAGATGTGCTCAGGAATATTTTGATGAATCTCGATCATTTGAACATCGACATGATAGAAGATATCAACGGTCTGATATGGATCTCGCAAGTATCTTTCTGCACTGTAATGTAAAACTTAGTGATAAACAGAATGGCCATTAAAAAAGAGAGGATCCTGGACTGGAATTAGACGCTTGATTTGTACACGGTTGAAATTGACCGGTAACGGGTTGACTCGGCGTGTTTATCGGGTGAAACCACGTCGGCTTTAGATTTTTCTTTCTTAAGAAAATCTAGCCTGAACCCGGAGCCGATCGACATCTACAAGTCCAGAAATAGTTTAATTTCAATGAAAACGACGTGTCAATCGTATAGATGGGGAGCAAATCGGTTCAGCAAAGATACCCAGGAAACGTGTGAGCATAAAGGACACGTGGATTGAGAGGGTGGCAAAGTTGAACGCGTGTCGGTAAAGTGATGGGGAATGGCTTACCGAAATGTTGGAAGGAGGGGAGTTTAATTTTTACTGATACGTACTCGTTGGTCTGTGGACACTAAGTAGTACTCGCTGCCTCCAATTTTCTATTGTGTCCCCAAATATGCGTTTTATTTTTTTTTAATAAAAATATGCCTTTTTATATTATTTCTATCATTCTTGCAGTTATTTAAAATTGTTTTTATTTTATATTAATTATTTTAAATATAGTAACTTCATGATGATATAATGATTGTTTAATTTCACCGGCAAAGTGTAAAATAATAAAAAATCAAAATTAAAACTTAGACTTTGATTAAAAAATTATACTGAAAAATATATTTTTTTATAAATATGTTCTCAAGAAGTTAATTGAATTCGATTAATTCTTTAATTTTATTCAACAAATAATACTCCAATTTTGATGTAGTTTTTATTTATAAATCACCCTTTTTTATTTACTTGAATTAAATTGCACAATGATTTTCATGGTGAGTTGAAAAAAGAAGGGAAAAAAAATAGCATTAAAATGAATGAAAAGCAATGATATTAGGAAAAGAAAATAGGCCCCCCAAAAAATGCCAACCAATGAAAATGAACGAGGGAGAAAAGGCGAGTACAATCATTTTCCATACTCGTGAAACTATCAGTAGTATAATAAAAAACGTCTCTTTCTATTTTATATATAGACTGGTCCACAAGACACAGCCCGCTCATTTAAGCCATCTCTCTCTCTCTCTCTCTTCTAAAACCTCCAATAAGCCCGAACCCCTAATTCACAAAAACTAGGGAGACACCTACCGGCTTTCTAGACACCACCAAAATGAGCGGCTCCTTCATGAGAAACTCCACCATTCCGCGCCTGTTACGCACCCACACCATCACAGACCCAGCGGCAACGAAAATAACAGCAACAACAGTTCATTCTATTCTCAGAAAACAACAACAACAGACAAGAACTTCCTTTGATTTCTCAAGTTTTTTTAAGAGATCAAGAGAATACAGCAATGAGCTCTCCCCTTCCTCTCTTTTGAACTCTTCTTTCTCGTCAAAGGCTGGAACCTCTGCGTTTTCCAAATTTGGGTTTGTTGGTTGGTACCTCGGGATGGTCAAGTCACGACCTGTTTTGACTAAAAGTGCCACTTCCTCTCTTATTTACACTGCTGCTGACTTGTCGTCTCAGGTAAATATGGAGCCACAGAGTTGTTAACATGACTTATTGGTTGCCGGGTCTTTGCTGTTTCAAGTGGTTTTGCTTTAAAAATGGCGTCTTTTTAAGGACTTGTCTTTTGCCGTTTAATTTTCAATTTTTTTTTGTGTGGATTTAGTTTGTGTTTATGAGTTATATATGGAGAAGCACACTGAATGGGAGAGAATTGAATCGGGATCGTGGTCATCTATTGAAAAAGAGAATAACTAGCTGGCTCTTGATGTTAACTGACATTGCTTTCTACTGCGCCTAAAATCTTCATTTCCGATCCATCTTCTTGTTTTCGGGGGTGGTTTTTATATATGATCTTGTATTATATTTTAGCAAAAAGCTGTATATCTGTGATGCCAATTTGAATTTTTCGGAAGCCAGGGTTGTTTGATTTAATGTCAAGTTCCGTTTGTTTGCCTTGTGAGATGATGGTTTCGTATTAACCAGGGAGTGTTTTTTAATGTGGTGGAAAGCCATCTTCTTCTCTCTACCTGAGTAAGAATCTTTAGTTGCTTGACTAATTTGGTTGAAATTATGGATTTCCCCCCTCTAGTTACAATAGATTCTCAACTCTGGCTCGTTGCTTCATGTGTTGAAGTTATAACTTGGAATTTGGATGAACCTATGGCTACTCCAATTATCCGCAAATTAGGGTGGCTTATCATGTTTTTGTTTATGTTGTTCAATCTGCTTCATAATTGTGTTTTTATATCCCTACTATCGACTAAAGCTCTCCGTTGTCTCCACCTTAGTGCTCCTCTCTCTTTGGCATTCACACGATAACTTAGCCCGTTCGGTAAATGCTGTTGTGTATTAGGAATAGGACAATGAAACTTTCAACCATCAACTGCGTCAGTTTGCATTTTACTCACTTTGCGTATATTGCCCTTACAAAGCATGTATTCAGGTCTTCTTAAGACTGGCACGAGTTACATCATCCCCGCTCCTCTCTTCTTCTATGCATTTTCAGTTGATCTTTTTTATCCTTGCCTGATTTAATGCAAAAACTTCACATGTCTGTGCAAGGCTTAGCTGCAAATAGTTGCGATTAATGTTTGCATGTTTGCAATGGAAACTAGCTTTATCCCTGACATAATTTTATGAAATATTTTTTTCTATTTTTCCTCAGACAATGTCACTGTCAAGTTCGGAACCTTATGATCTGGTGAGGACATTGCGTATGGCTGGATATGGGTTGCTGATAGTAGGACCATCGTTGCATTTTTGGTTCAACTTCATGTCGAAACTCCTTCCTAAACGAGACCTAATCACAACATTTAAGAAAATTATCATGGGTCAGACCATCTATGGACCTATCATGACTGTTGTTTTCTTCTCATCGAATGCATGCTTACAGGGTAAGAGAATACCTTTGTTTCTACAGATATCATATTTCATATGCACTATTACATGAGGAATTCTTGCAATTTCAGATGATACTTTTTGGCTGTAAGCATAGAAGCCTGCAAACGAACAAATAAACTTGATTGAATCTGCAATGGTTTGTTCCATTATATCTTACTTGGCTGTCAATGGCCAGTTCATTCAAGACCCGCATTTCATTAAATAAGCATGGAATAATTGAAGTCAGTTTTTTTTTATAATTCTGAAATGAAGGGGGTTGTTAAGTAACTTTAAAAATTTGAACTATGATAATCGTGAGTTTTTGACCACATATCTAATATAGACTGTGAAGTGCAACCCATGGTGCATTCTCGAGTTCAACTGTTCTTTCTTGGCATTAAAAAGCTCTGAATTGTCTATATATTTTGAAATACTTGGTATTAAAAACATTCTGTCTGCGGGCATGTCTCTACTGCATTTGCATCTTTGTTCACTTGTATTCACCAGACAGATCCTGTTCCTTCAGTCAATAAAAAATGTATTACATTCTAAACTTTATGATGCAAGGGTCACGTGTGCCCCACAGAAGTCACAATCACTTGTATGAGCTGCTTGAGAAACTTTAAAGTGAAGTGTTTGTTTCCTTGGATTACCTGGTTCAGGTGAGAACAGTGCCGAGATTATTGCCCGCTTGAAGCGGGATTTGTTGCCTACATTTATAAATGGCGTTATGTACTGGCCTGTATGTGATTTTGTCACATTCAAATTCATTCCCGTCCATTTACAGGTACACATAGGTTTTTTGCCATAGTCAAATCTATTATCCATCCTATTTTGTTGTGATCTGGTTTCTGGACTTCTGACTTTTGTTCTCGGTGTTTATTGACAGCCCCTGGTGAGCAATTCATTTTCATATCTATGGACTGTCTACATGACATACATGGCAAGTCTAGAGAAAGCAGGCTCTTCCAGCTGATGAGCTCAATACTTGCATTTCACCATCATTATGCATTTAACCACACCGCCCTGCACTGGAGGTTGCGTACATAATCATCAGTGAAACGAAATTCAATCCCTTCAATGAAATGCTGCTGTGATATCTAATTCGGGAAAATTGAGGAACTTGTTAGTTAGATCTCTGATACAATTGAGAGTAGCAAGTAGCAACCATCATGTTTGATGGTTATCTCATGATTGTTTTGAGATAATTTACCAGAAATGTAAAGTAGAATTGTAAAGCAATGGCTTGATGTCATTGGAAACATCTCTTCGAAATATTGCTCTCTGGAATTACATTTAATTTGTATCAAACTCCAAGTTAAAGTGCTGACCATGGAAAAATGTTACCCATTTTTGGGGAAATTGGTGATACAGAAGAATGAGCAACCAGGATTTCAGATAAACCATGTGAATCATTGGAGTTTACAGTTTCTCTGCATGTCTATTGTCTCATCTCAAAGACAGCCCATACTTAACAACTGAAAGCTGAAGTAGAAGTCATTTCATCTCTTTGCAGATACAAGATGTTCACAATGTACTCGAGACACATCCTTCATGGTGAAGGCAGAGTAATCTCACCTGTGAAAGAATAGGGCCCATTTCGGCATCACATTTTCAATTTGTTACAATTAATAATTCAAACTCGAGCCAGTATTCTATGAAGGAGATGACTTCTGGATAACTTCAAACATGCACGATTTTGTTAAGATGCCATTGTTAAGTGATAATCCAAAAACAAGATTATGGTGGCAAGGTCCATGCTTGTAAAATCGAGGAAAGTGAAGTCCAGTAACAGAGAACTTGTGCGCTGATCATTTGAACAGGAAAAAAGGAAATTGAAGAGGGTGCTTAGTTCTCTGATGATGACGATGATGATTGAGAGGCTCGCGCCAGGCTACAAAATGAGTGCATCTTGCAAGTTTCAGTCAACAACCACTTGTACATCATGAAACGCAGGATCATCCCCGTTGGCGTTTGTATGCTTTTCATTGATTGAACCAGTTTCAGCCAACCATTGGCAGATAGTTTTAGACCTTCCTATGAATAAAGGGATTTAATATCCAGCAATTCACATCCAGGTTCGATACCAAGCATCCAGCATTCTGGACAAGGATGGCAGATGCAAGGATTGGGGGCTTAAATGGAAAATAAAATTATGTTAACGATTTATCCAAGATGAAGTCCTAAATATATTTATACCCAGCAGAAGTAACAACAGTAAACATCATTCTAAATCAAAGAAGCTTTATTTCATTGATAATACACTACAGGGATGCCAAAAAAACGAGAGATTAGCTTATGAATTGTGTAAATTTCCTAAAATACCTAACTCTATCCTGTATCTAGTATTGCATTATACTGTATAAACATATTTCCTGCAACAGTAATGACGGCTGACATTTAAAGGCAACCAGGTCAAGCTGACCTAAGATCACATCTTCCACAAGTTATTATTCCCTTTGGAACTGCCTGTAAAATTCCAAGCAAGTGGATGGAAAATTGGAGTAGATTACTGGTTCAAAAGACTGAATCATCAATGTAAGTGGCTATCAACTGAAATCCCATTTCTTCAACCGCTTTACTTCTAATACGATGGTGAAGAAGGTATCAATTACACTTCAAAACCACACAAGGAAATTTTTTCAAGTTGCACAGGCCAGTCCTCCCCAAGTATTTGTGGATTTGACTCCATTGCAACACGAAAATCCAACATAGATGCATTAACTGATTCCGTCTGTCTTTTTACATATGTCCCAGGTAATGTTTCATTCAAACCAGGAATGAACTGACCGTTTGCCCTTTTCAACTGCTCACTATCACACCTTGCGCCAGCTAGAGCCATACAAGGCTTGATCAACCTCTTCAAAAATGCATCCAACCCCGTATTTAGCAGGTTAACACAGTCCAAAGACACACTAATGCCCTCCATCTCCAACTTCCGCTCCAAACGACTTCTTAATGATCTAGTGTCTGGCAGCTCTCCACTGTTTAGAGAGGTCTCTGGAATGTAATTGCTCCCTATAGGAATATTTGAAAGTGCTTTACGAGATCCACCCGGATTCAGTGAGATACCAAAAGGAGCAGTAACTGGACTTCTACTTTGAACACCAGGGCTCACTGCCATCTGCTCAACCTCTTCTCCCTCTTCCACAGAAACAACTTCAATTGGAGGCCTGCTACCAAGTGAATGCAATTCTGTTGCACTTTGCTGCTCTTGGGCCCTGGAATTTGATTCCTCGCATGCCATGCTTTGGGGCTTGCCAAGTGGGCCCAGAGGACTTGGGCGGTCCCTAAACTTGCAATCTCGATTAACAGGTGATCTTCCCTTGCGAGGGGAAGGAAAGGTGTCCCTATAAAGTGACTGAAGATAATTTCTCTGATGCCCATTTGCAGTTTTAACAGTAAGGTTGCTTCCTGCTCTTTGAACACCTTTGGGTGGTGGAACTTTTCCATGGCAAGCATTCTTGAGAATAGATCTAATAAGGCGGTTGTGAAGATAGATATTTTCTCTACCAATTATCCTAATACAAAACTTATCAAATTCACATTTGGTAGTCTTCAAACTAAACAATCGTGTAAGCTCATCAAAGTATTTATCAGCTCTTTGATGTCCAATCTTTTCAAGAATCAAAGACTTGAGCTCTAAAGTATCAATTCTACTATACATTTCATTAGACGTCATTTTTTTCTGTCAAAATTTATTTATCTTCACCAAATCCAAAACCTTGGAACTTCGAAGCAAAACCCACATCATTACAGTGTTTCTTCAAAGATCCAAAACCTTAAACCCTAGATCCCAAAGCACGGTTCCCATCTGCATATTAACCAGAGATACATTAAATTTTAACAAAGCTCGCGCATTTTTTTTTTCTAGTTCTTATTAAACATTAGCAAACCCTAGGTACAAATTCAGCTAAAAATAAAACCAGCTTGTAATTCTAATTTTAAAGATGCTCACAGACAAGAACAGTTAATATAATAATAAAAAAAGAAATTACTTTTACTTTAATTTACGAACTAAATAAACAGAAGTTCCAGAAATAAAAAGACAGTTAGGGAAATTCAAGAACCCGATTGAAAAATAACAGAAACCCATTTGAGATTTAAATGAAAGTCGAAACCCCAAATGGTGAATTTTGAATTAAAAAAAGGTAGAAAGAAAGAGATACGTACCCAATTGGGATTAGGGCTTCAAATGGTTGTGCTTGTGCAAGGGTCTTTCCGGTGAACGATCCCTTGTCTTTCTTTCTTTTTTTGTTATGTTTTTTGTTGGGCGTCTTAGAAACAGACCGAAGCCTAATAAGGATAGCTCGTGGGCTTTATAGGACACAAGACACCACAACACGTCACGTGCACTTTCTTAAAGGCCTGTTTGGTGGCTGTTTTTCTAACTCATTTTTGGCAGTCTCGACAAATTTCGTTTTCTGAACTTGGATCACGCAAGTGAAAATTAAAAAGCTTTCTACTTCCTAGGCAAAAGCAAAAGGAAAAATCTTCATGCACGCATCTTTTTGAATTTATCATGGTTCGCTAATGATCGAATGTTTGCACGTGAATAACTTATTTCACGAAAAATAAAAAACTTCAGACTTTAAACTCCTATAGAATTATGGGGTCAGAGTCCCGCGTATTTCTTCTGCAAATTAATCCAGTTTATACTGTAATCCAGCTAGTGGCATTATTTATCCCTGAAAAAGGATGTAGATTGGGTTGATCTGTCCACGAGACCCTGTTTCTAATTATTTTTCGACGGAACTTGATCTTTCGTGGTGACAATTGACACGAGCGGCATACTTTTGGAGCTGATAATTCTTTTTTGAGAAACAAATAAGAACATATTTTAGTGTTAAACAGCAAAAGTATTCGGCTAGGTAGCAGAATCATGGAGAGATGGACATCATAGAGCTAGATTTGGTATTGCGAGTTGTTTTTTTAATCTAATTTTTATTTAAAAATACATTAAAATGAATATATTTTTTAATTAATACATCAACTTTATTGTTTTTTTTATAAAAAAAAATGCTTCAGAAATTCAAACCAATTAGCCTCTTAATCTCTCATTTTCCTTTGGCATACAAGACTCTCCCAAGGGCACAGACTATGGCAGGATATCAACTCGTCAAGAACGGCTATCCAACCTAGACACGAAAATAACTTCAAGAACACCAATATCAGAAAAACAGTTTTGCAAGGCAGACAGATAATCTATACATTTTTGAATTAGCAACCCTGTTGAAGCAAAAATTTAAAATGATTTACAGAACTAGAAGAGTAAACATGAACTTCTCAAAACTCCTTCAACTTAAACTTCAGTCTTCTTGATCTGTTTTTGTACGAGGAAATGGAAGGAACCCCAACTAAAGCCTCAGTGGCAGCTCCTTTATTGTGGTTCTGGCACAGCCCGGTTGTCCCTGTAGACCAGTACGGGAAGGCACTGCCGATACTTCCTTATCGAATTTGGTCCATTTCCTGTCCTTGGCACGAACTACAGTCAGTATAACAAGAGTCCCAGAAGAAAAACTGCACCACTAAATAAGAATGTTTGCAAAGAAACCAGAGGTGCATAAATTAAACGAGCAACTGCACGAGAAGCAGTCAAGGCTGTGTTGCACCAAGATGACATGATGAAGCACTGACTTCTTTATTTATAACTTTATTAAAGCTGAAAACCCAAGAAGCATTTCAGTGGCATATACGATGTAAAGAAAACCAATTGTCCATGAATATGTGACTAGGAACTAACTTCTGTTTTCATCAACCACTTGACAATTAAAGCTACTGTGAAGACAGTATACATCACCCTTCAAACCCATGCAAGGAGATTTTCTCGAGTTGCGTGGGCCAATACTCTCCCAGTATCTGGGGATTTGACTCCAATGAGACACGAAAATCCAGCATGGACACTGATTTTGTCTCTCTTTGCATGTATTTCCCTGGTAACATCCCATTTGAACCAGGAATGAACTGACCACTTGCCTTTTTCAGGTGCTCCTTTCCATGCCTTGAAACAGCTAATGCCATACATGGCTCAATCAACCTCTTTAGATACGCATCTAATCCATTATTCAACAGGTTAACACAGTCCAAAGACACGCTAATGCCCTCCATCTCCAACTTTTGTTCCAACCGACTTCTTAATGATCTAGTATCAGGTAGTTCACAACTGTTCAGACAAGTCCTTTTAAGGTGATTGTTGGATAAAAAGGCATTTGAAAGAGCTTTCCGAGACCCAAAATTCATGGAAATACCAAGAGGAGCAGTGACCGGGCTTCTACTCTGAACACTGGGGCTTCCGGCCATCTGATCAACCTCTTCTCCCTCTTCCACAGAAAAAACTTCCACTGGAGGTCTACTACCAAGTGAAAGTAACTCTGTTGCACTTTGCTGCTCTTGTCCCCTTGCAATCAATTCCTCACATTCTACACTTTGAGGTTTTCCAAGTGGACCCAGCGGACTTGGGCGGTCCCTAAACTTGCAGTCTCGGTTAACAGGGGACCTTACCTTTCGAGGGGAAGAAGGAAAGGCATCCCCATAGAGTGATTGAAGACTATTTCTCTGATATCCATTTGTAACAGTGAGGTTACTTCCTGCTCTTGTAGCACTTTTGGGTGGTGGAACTTTTGAGCAGCATGCATTCTTGAGAATGGATTGAATGAAGCGGTTGTGAAGAGGGATATTTTCTCTACCAATAATCCCAACACAAAACTTGTCAAATTCACACTTGGTAATCTTTAAATTAAGCAATCTTGTGAGCTGATAAAAGTATTTATCTGCTCTTTGCCGCCCAATCTTTTTAACAATCAAGGATTTGAGCTCTAAAGTATTAACTCGCATAGATATTTGATTGGACACGGTCATTTTCACACCCAAAACCACTTAATCCTCGCTAAAATCTTGACTTTAAAGCAAAGCCCACAACATCACAGGATTCACAACGCTTCCTCATAAATCCAAAACCCAGAACCCTAATGACAACATCTGCACAGTAACCAGAAACTCATCAAAACTCAAATAAATCTCACACATTATTTTTTAGTTCTAATGAATCATGAACAGATACCAAGCATAAATTTATCCAAGGAATACAACTTGAACAATTAAAAAAAGAAGTTACACAAACTGAGAAAAAAAAAAAACTCAGTGTAATTCTAAATTAAGTAACCTGAAGTACCCGAAACAAAAATCGATCAGATTAGAAAGATTCAAGAAACAATTCAACAAAAAACAAATAATACAAACCCATTTGAGATTTAACGAAATAAATAACCCAAGAAGTTAATTGAGAATTGCAATGAGATGGCGTGAAGTACATACCAAACTATGAATTGGGTTTCTTTCTTTTTGTGCGTTCTCTCCAGCTATGCAAGGATTTTTCAGCTTGATCGATGGAGTCTATTTTCTTTTTTGTTTTTAAGAAGCTGACCAATGTCCGAGAGGGCTTTGTGAGCCGGTTCAGGACACAAGTCAACACAAGCTCGGTTTGAGAGAGGGATTGTTTGCTTGCTGTGTTATATATGCCGGAAATACCTCCTTTGAAGAGTCAACTCAATTGCACCATAGGATTTTATTTAAAATTATAATATATATAATTATTTTATTTCAAAAAATAAAGAATTCGGAGGTTTTCGTATATCTATAATTATTTTATTTCAAACATAATTAGTATATGTTTAGAAATTTTGATCAAATAGAATTATTACATGTTTATAAAATTCTGACTTCCAATTTTCAAGGCACAGCACAGTCATGAAGGAATAAGAAGCTTATAGGCAAAAATATTTTTGATATGGGCCATTTTGATTCTGAATAAATTAACTAGTTGTGGGATTAGTGCTGCAATTAAAGCTTCCATCGTTCACTGCTGAGGCATATAAATTCAAGCTCTACTGTTTATCCACTCATTTATTTTATTACTGTGGAAATAAAAATAAAATCACATGCATGTATTTATAATATATATATATGCAGGTCAAGATCTATACTATAATAAGAGTCGTTGATTATCCTTCTAGTAAGGATAAAGTTTTTAAACAGTAAACCTCTTTAACTTCGTATTGTTTTAAATAAAATAATTGTTTTAAATCAATTGATTATTAATTTTTCAGAAGAAGATTCCATTCCCCTTATAGGTGAACCGAACATCGACTCTTGGCCATCCTATTCCTGTGTGTATAAAGTAAACAAACCAAACAAGCCCTTAATCCTTCCTCGGACTCTCTACACTCCCGCCCTCTCGTGTCGGCAACAATATGTCTGACAATCCATGGCAGCATCTCTTTCAAAATGTCTCAAATTGCATCCAAACCCATCTGGCTAATTTCACGGGCCAACCTCGGGACCCCTCTTCATCCACGAGCAAAAACAGTCTCTTCTCTCCCTCGCCGTCTTCATCACTTCTATCATCCAAAATATACCCAGCAAACAGAGACACTTCCTCTGTCCAGCCTAAAGACGTTCTTAACAAGGTAACCCCGTTCATTGTGTCGCCTTAGATAATCATTAACCTTCATCAAATTTGAATTTGAGTTTCCTATATGTATGTCTGGTTGGTTTATAAGGAAAGGAGGGTTAAACTCCGCAAACTGTTCGGCAAAAGTCCTGAATGGATTATGGTGTTTTTGAGGATTAGTTTTCTAGCAGAGGTTTCCTCTGCACCATTTAGACTATTAAAGGAGAGCTTTAAAGCTTGCAAAATACGGACAGAGGTGTCAAAAACTAGCATAGAATTCCTCAATCTCATGTAGTTTTTAGTTGCCAACTTTTGGGGCTGCCATTTATGTTAACAGGTATGCTTGATTAAACTTCTACTATCTATTTGCTTAGGGAAAATCTGCTGCTCCTGTGACTAAGGAAGAGCTTGGAAGAGCTACTTGGACTTTCCTGCACACGCTTGCTGCTCAGGTACTCTCAGAAGGCAGCCTTACTCCCCCAAAATGGCCTGCACATTTAGTTATTTGTTGAAATTTAACCATTCTATTGATGATACGATCTGAGGTTTTAATTCTAACCTTTTCCCTTTCAGTATCCTGAACATCCAACTAGACAGCAAAAGAAGGATGTAAAAGAACTGGTAACTCTTTATACTAGTGCTTGACTGTATTCCAATTTGATGGTAAACACATGAGTTCCTCCTCCTCTCAACTATTCATTAGATGAAACCTTGGACGAGTCTTGTCGAAATAGTAAATCAACCAGGAACAATCTATGACACAGTAAGAACTTAGAGAGAGAACTTGCTTAAATATACTAGAAAAACCAAAGTTGATCTTGAGTACTAGTCTATGATCTGTCTTGACCAAAGAGCATGCGATTCTATAACTTTTCCCGACCAGAAGTGTACACCTGTGGCA
Source organism: Salix dunnii (assembly GCA_015731905.1). NCBI lineage: Eukaryota > Viridiplantae > Streptophyta > Magnoliopsida > Malpighiales > Salicaceae > Salix > Salix dunnii. The sequence goes on along the minus strand of CM027667.1, from coordinate 6,498,166 downwards.
CGGGCAGGTTGTTCTATTAGTAGCTGAATCATGCCCTGTTTTACTGTTTTAGTAGTTGCCAATGATGTGATCCAACTCTATTTAGACCTGGCCAGCCGATCTTGATGTCTCCCTTGTCTTCAGTTGCATTTTCTTTGGACATGAACAACCCATTTCAGAGGAAGCTGATACGCAAATGGCACATTCTTGCGTGCTTGAAAAGCTCAGGCTGCCGTGCCATTTTGGTTCATTCCATATATAACTAGATGTGATACATTTCCCTCCTCACTCATTCCCTGTTCATCCTGCCTAAAATTGAGCAGTATATTCATTCCAGTATGCTTATTAAGATTTTCAAGATCAACTAACGGGATTGCTTTGGCATTCAGATGGCAATTTTATCTCGGATGTACCCTTGCCAGGAATGTGCAGATCACTTTAAAGAAGTTATAAAGTACAAAGGGGGCTTTTTACTCTATACGACTCGCAATCTTTTTTGAACAGCCTGCATTTTTAATGGATAGTTTACTAATGGCTGCGTTTTTGTGTTTGGCAGAGTAAACCCCGTACAGGCCGGATCTCATGCTGAGTTCTCACAATGGCTGTGCCATGTGCATAATGTTGTTAATAGAAGGTAAGTTAAGATGTCAATTCCACCTCTGGTCTGGAGAGTAGACAAACTGACCAACCACCCTGGCAAAATTATGTACTTTTGCTAACATGTGGGTGATTTGAACAGCCTTGGTAAACTAGTATTCCCTTGCGAACGAGTTGATGCAAGGTGGGGCAAGCTAGAATGTGAGCAACGTGAATGTGATCTACAAGGAACTACAAATTTCGATTAAGATTAGTTTGCTGCTGTACTGTAATGGAAAAACCATGTTAATACACGTTTGTCAATAAAGGTTCAAGGAAGGAATATACTTTTGATTGTACTTGTTCAGCTTTTGATTCATCATTTCGAATGTCTTCTGCTAGCAATTAGATGTAAGACAAAATTTAACTCAGTAGGCTTTTCATCATTCCCTGTCTCAATTTATTTTCACGTTCCATCGAACTTCTTACAATCAATCCATCTAGCAAGGTGGGACGTGTACTGAGGAAGTCTTGCTTAGGCTGGCCTTAACAATCTTAAAGCTTGATAGCTTGTCATGGTGTATGACGGAATATATATATATATATATATATATATATATAGCTTTCAATGGATGGTAGTAAGATAAGAAATATCAAAACATTAACAAACCGCTTGTCACCAAAGTATAATCAAGGTTTCTTCTTTTGCATTTTGATTCAACTGTAACATAAAACCCAGAGAAGGAGAAGAAGAGGATCACTGCCTGGAACAAAAAGATAAAGTTTTGCTGGTTGATGATGGATCCTCAGCTTGATCACCCTGTGAGCTTTCAAGAGAGACCCCCTGCCTGGATTGCTAAGATATTAGTTTAACCGTCTGAAGACGATGCCCCACCCCCAGCTTGATCACCCTTTGAACATTCAACCGAACGAAATGGAGGTGCTTCACCAAATTTCAATATATAAGCAGTCTCATAAACAGGTCTCAGTTGCATAATCACTTGTGCATCTAGATACGAGTCGCAAGCAAAACACCAAACTGACAGATCACTGTAATCAAAAGCAAACCAAATTCAAATTCAAATTCCAAGCCAAGAAAGGCGTAAAGCCGATTGGAAATTATCAAACAGGTCAACAATATGCAATACTCGCATCGCATGCCATACCTGTAACTGAGAGCCAAACAATGGTTGATTTGCTGGGTATGTTGCAACATATGCTTATTCACAAAACGGCTACAAAGTACATCCTTACACGACAAACACAACCAGTTCTCAGTTGGATGCTGGCACCTTCAAACATGTAATAAAAATTATTTTAAAAAATCAGAAATTCTCGAAACATCTGATTCGTCCACAATATTTTTTTATTAAATAAATAAAATAAATGTTAGGTTTTGAGAGAGAGCGTAGAAAGATTACCTGTTGCAAGGAGTATCAGGAGTTGGTATGTGAGCAAGATCAGACGAAAGAGAACCCAGGTGATCACATGATGTTCGGGCTTCGACCCAACCCGATTCGGCACCGTATATTAAATCGTTCTGGTCATCTTCGAATATCAGCTCCTATCGTTATTCACAGAGCTTGGTTAGAGTATAGAATCCAATGCTTCGAAAATAATTACTTTAATAATTCTCAGTTGGGTTTAATATCTAGAAATTGTGGCATATTTTTGTAAATTTTGAAGAAAAAAATAGTGGGCTTACCAGAGGAGTAGAGGAAGAGGCACCAGCTTGATTTGCCATTGAGGAGTCTGTATTCTGTTGTTGCAGTATGCGAGTGAGGTTTAAGAGGAACACTGAACGACACCGTTCTGTCCCAGCAGGTTCGAACATTTTCAACTTTGCCCCCTGTAGTTCACATTTCTCCAGTATTAAACTTGTAATTTCAGAAACATTCCAATATAGCCTTTGGCGTGGCTCAAATTTGATATATATATTTTTTTAGAATAACAATGTCATTTTTGTCACTTGCCATGTTCAGGAGGTGGGTCTATTTACACTTTGATCCCTGTTGTTTTTCAAATTTACTTTTCAGCAACATAACTTTATTTTTTACTTGTTTGTTCTTGTTAGTCTCAAGATAGTAGAAAAGGTTGACGAAAATAACTTTGATTTTTTTATCCATGAGTTTCTCTTGACAAAAAGAGTTTTGTGAATCTGATTTCTAGATTTAATGATGCCAAAAAAAAAATATTGGTATACAACTTTTTTTTTATCTACTTTAATTTTATTTTGAGTTTTTTTTATTAGTTAGAATGTGTTTTGAGGTTAGATAATTATATTTTCTAGGTCCATAACTTTTTTATCCAACTCTAAAATTTTTAGGTCTCAACATCCCAATTTTATTTTTTTTTAAGCTGCTAGAGATGCCCGAGACTACTATCAAGGATGAACCGTCACAACTTTTTTTCCACAACCTTTTATTCTATAAAAAATAAATAGGCTTGAACTCAAGGGTCAAGGCTCAGGACTTAATAATGACCTGAAATCCCTGTTTAGCTTTGCATTTTAGAATTATATTTGAAAATTTATTATTATTATTAATTTAAACTAAACTTGTTTGGTATTTTCATATTGTTTTTAAGTGTTGTGTCAAAAATAATTTTTAAAAAATAAAAATATATTATTTTAATATATTTTTAAATAAAAATATTTTTAAAAATTACCTTAATCATATTTCTAAAACATGCACGCCCCTTTCTTCCCGACCTAGGAGTTCAAGTGCTTGATTTTATTGGCTCACATTTTCTTACTTTTTTCTAAATTGTTTTTTGTATATTTTAAAAAATTTATTTGGGATAATGATTGATATAATATTTATTTTATTTTATTTTATTTTATTTTTGAATTAAACATATTGTTAATAAAATACTTAAAGTTCTGTCAAAATAAAAAGTGCACAAATAAGAAAATCAATTTTTCACCACCAAACTTAAATAATTGAAAATTATATAAATATCTATTTCAATAAAAAAATATAAACATAAGTTTTGAAAATGGACCCGCACTATCGTATGTTCAAAGAAACTAACAAGCAAAAATATCTTTTAAATAATCTAATTAAATACCATAATAATTTCAAAATATTCTGGCAACGGATCAATACAGAAAGGGAAAACAACCTTTGTGATTGTAACAGAGGGCTTCGAGCCTCTGACCCACAGCCCTAAACCTGTATTAACTCTGGGCTAAATCACATAAAGGCCCAAACCAGACAACCCTACGGCCCGTTTGAAACACCAGGAAACTAGGGTTTGCTAACGCCTGTATAAATATTCACTTTCCTTTCCAAGCGCAAAAACCCTCTGCGAAAGTGCATGCTTTCAAGTTATCTCTAGGGGCTCGACTGCTTTAGCGATCAGTAACAGCAAGGATGGGTCACGCTAATGTCTGGAACTCTCACCCCAAAAACTACGGCCCTGGTTCTCGCACCTGGTAATCGATTCGAGAAAATGAAATTATAATCTGCTATCCATTCTACCTTGTTTACTCCATGAAAAAAAGGGTTCTAACAGTTTTCCTTGTTATGCTTCCTCACTGTGTAGTTAGTTCTGAAATTTTTATATCATATCTAGGAAATTGTCCTATTTTTCATGTTTTGATTATGTAATCGGGATATATGATTGTTGTCTTTGGATAAAAAAGAAATTACTCTTTCCTGTTTTGGATTATTTAGCATTTATGAGCGGTAGCATCCAGTGCCCAAGATGATGGTTTTAGCTGTTTCGTGGGCTGGGTTTATTTTTGAAGATCGATGGTTTCTAAAATTGATTTTTCCAAGAATTTTTGTATAGGGTTTTAAAGTGTATCCATATTGTTAATTTCTTCTTATTTTTTACAATGGGATGGTTTATATAGAAGCTTGGAATGTTGGTTTTTGGATTCTAATGTATATTATGATGTTTTATTGTTGATTTATCAGCCGAGTGTGTGGGAATCCCCACGGTATTATCAGGAAGTACGGGCTCATGTGCTGCAGACAGTGCTTCCGTAGCAATGCTAAGGAGATTGGATTCATCAAGGTAAACTCATTGATTATGGATGGCTGTAATCTACTTTGGCATGTTATTATATTAGCCTTTAGTTTGTTGATATTCCTTTCTGTTCTTTTTTTTGCAGTACCGCTGAAGAAGGTTTAATAGCTCTTGTCCTGCTAGACTAGTAGAAGATATCGCGCTTTTGTTTTTTACATTACAAGATACCTCATGTCCCAATGGACTAGCAGGAGATACCAGCAGATGTGTTTTGCGCAAGTATGATTGGTTATATTTTAATGTTTGAATTAACTTGAAGACTGTTTTTGTTGGTTGATGTAACTGATGATATTTTGGGATTATCTCCTTTATCGTTATCTCTCCTTTTCATAATTGATTTGTTCCAATTCAAGCACCTCTTTTGAACTGTGTTACACACCTGTCCACATCACAATGCTTGCTAAATCATCTGGTGGTAGCTGCCACCTTTTGGTATTGAGATTATAACATGACTCTAGGCACTTTGATTGTGGTTTACAGCTAGAAGGGTGCACCAATCCTCGTATGGTTTGTTAGAATAAAGGTGAGAGTCTGCATTGTAAATCTGGTGAACATGTCAAAGGCCTCTAATGTTGTTTTTTCTCTTTTCTTCTTGCCTTGGTAATGTAGGGTGTGTCTCAGGCACTTTTTTAAAGCAATGTGAGGATTTATGCACTTCCTTGAACAGCAAAAATTACATTTTGAGTCCGCTCAACTGTCAAATATTATATAGTGTAATTAAGAGATGTAAGTGTTGCCCGAACAAGCAAGCCTTTGAGCGAACCTTGTTGACGTTAAGTGGTTGTCAAATTTCCAGCCCTTTTTCTCCCTCTGCTTGACCCTGTTATAAGTTGAAAATAGAGGCGTCCATGCAGTGTGCATGGCTTGATCTGTCAGGAGAATGTGGTCTCTTATATGCTATCCAGGCAGGTAGGATTCTTGAATGTCTCGCTCGATTTCTCGACAAACCTTGAATATGCGAGGGATGCAGGGAGTACTCGGAGTGTCGTACTTCAGCGCACAACATCAATGCGATCTCGAATGCGTGGCAATTTTTAGGACTGATAAATTGATTTCAATTTTAAATTAGCATCTACAAAACGGAGCTGGTCAGAGATTTTTAGAGTTCAGTAATGATATTTCTAAAAGTATTTTTTTGCTATAAATATATTTTTACAATATTTATATAAATATGTCTTTTACATAGATACATTAAAATAATATAAAAACACAAAAAAATAATCTAATTTAAAGTTAAAAAAAATATCAAACTTTTAATAATACAGCAATGCAGCAAATCAAGCCTTCTCGAAAATAAAGCTCAACAGTATTATTGTTCAAGTCTACGCGGAAAATTGCTTCCAAACAATCCAAACTCATAGTACTTATCTCTTAGGATCCTGCAATGTATTTCGATTGATGATCACTGGGAAACTGAGTTTTTTACTGAAGATGACAATCACTGGGAAAGGGGGATGCAGTATTATAAATGCTCCACAATGGAAGAAGCCAACTTTGGAGTTCAAGTGTAAAGATTGGAAAATGTGAGATAAAATGCTTGAATTTTCTCCTGGAAAAGAACACGCGTCTCTGTCAGGTGTCACACTAGAAACTTCTACTAAAGAACAAAACAGAAAATAAGGAAGAAAACGATGCAAACTCATGTCAGTTTTCAAGACTGTTTAGACTGATGACCATGTCTTTTCGACAGTGTGCACAATTCCATATGCCTTCTTTTCTACTGCAAATTGGCACCATAAAGTCCAGGAGCACTGGTTCTCCTCTCTCTAAGAGGTAAAGGGTCCAACTTTTAGAGTTATCAAACAGTAAACCCACTGTTCAATTGCTGATTTTGTCACTGGCATTTAGGGAATCTCGATTTGTTCATCTGTGATTATTGACATGGAAAGGATGGCGGTTTTTTGATTCCGGGCTCTGATCCTTCTTGCTGAAACTGCCTGTTTGTCTTCCCCTTATTCCTCTTCCCATGGTATGCTCTGTTAACCCGAGTTTTATATGGTTTCAATCTAATACTATAATTCATTAAATTTGATTCTATCTGTTTCATATATATTCTAAGTAAATTTTCAACAGGTACAGTTATAATTTGTTCCCTCCTTGTTGCCATATCTCTTTGTTTCTCTGCCACAAGCTAGCTGTGTTTGTAACAGTTGTTAAGGTAAAAGGACAGAGTTGGAAGGCTTTACATATGCATCAATATCAATAATTGAGGCATCACTATTTTTGTTTTGGTCATCTCTTCCAAGCTAAACAGGAGGAGGAGGAGAATTTCTTTATTTTCATGATTGATTTAATAGCCCAAATTTATATACTTCAGGCGACTGTATATGAGAATCACTGGTTGCAAAGCCCTATTCTAGTGATGATGAACTTTCCCTTGCAAACTCCATTATTATTTAAGCAATGAGTCGTTTGGACCCCTAGGCCATATCACTTTCTGTTTCCAACAACTCTCTTTTCACTGTCCATCATCAATGCATGTGCCTTGCGATCATAAAGTAAAGCAAGCAATCACCAAATGTTCTCTTCATAGCCAGGTTTGCTATTAAAAGACTATGATCTGTTTTCACTGTTCTTACTACGTAATTTATGCAGAGTTATCATTAATTCACAGAGCTAAAACTTTAGGGGTCAGAGAAAATTCATTTTGGCACTTTAACGTTGTTGATTTCAGGAGTGTGTAAAAATTCAATCATATATTTGTAATCAGAGAAAAATCAATTGAAGACAGGTACATCATAAATTAAAATTGAAGATAATTATAAATTCAAACCTGACCTAGCTATGTTCATTAAAATTCTATTAGATTCTTTTTTAAATTTTAACTCTGTGTGAAGATTGTAAACAAATAGTGGAAAATCTATTTATTTACTACCGGTTCTCTAATCTCGCTTCCTCAATTAACTTTGAATGAGTTCTTACCATAAGAATTTCCTATCAGCTATCATTACATTTTCCTACCAATAGGTTTTGTATGATTAAGATCACTTTACAGCGTGTGCTGTCCTCTCCATTTTAGCTGCTTACAAACACATTTGTTGCGGTCCTGATGATGCTAACATCTTTTTGTGCTATCATGTACAATTTAGGTTTGCGAATTGAGAAGACTCTGCTTACTCATGACATGCTCTGCACCGACAGACATAGAAGCACCAAACCCTGAAAGACTATAATCATCCATGCAGAGCTAAAGAGAAATTGCGAGCTTTTAATCCAGTCATTTATTCTTGATCGCATTGATCTAACCGGACGTGAGTAGGGACTGGTATATTACAGGAAACCTGACCTAGGACAATAATGATTCGTGATTCATCTCACACTTGCCAAACTGGACCACTAGCTAATAATCATGTAGAAGATAGGATTAGCTAAAGACCATTTACCCTGGTGTGTCCCTTGGGTATGATCGAGGACGAACTTCAAGCGTAATCACCTTATCCTTTCTTTACAAAACCAGGCATATTATTCATGATGACACGCATTAACACACCACATAACCCATGTAAAGTTAAGTTTGTTCTTGCCAATATCATGTTACATCTCACAAATTCGTATCAGAGAATGTCGATTTTCATATACTTGGACCGCAATTATTTACCACTTACAGAGTCGGGAAGCGCGCACCCATTTAGAGATGTTAATGCTTTGGATTGAAAAGATGCGAAAGAAAAATATACTGAAGCCTGGATTTTGAACTTTACAAGGGTCTAAACTTAATGCACATGTCAGGTCATGGTTCTGCATAACCTCGTTGCATAGCTCGATCAGCTTTGCACCAAGTTAATATAGTGATCAGTGATCAGGTAGTCAGCATGTGTGTGTGTGTGTGTGTCATAAACTGTCCTTGGTTTGTTTGTTTGAATGATGAAATCTTAAAGGCAAACTTATAAATTGCATCGTTGCAAAATTACTTGTCTAATGCTTGTTTTTGGCTTTTTGCAACAGAAGGATGCTCTACTTAAACAATTCTGAAAATGGCACTCGTTTTGCATAGTTAACTCATTTCTGTGAATCCTGAAACTTAAACCTTCTAGCCGGCATTAGCTTGCTCTCATTTAGTGCCCAGAGATCATTCAAGCTGATAAGCCTGGCAAGTTTTAACTAATGCACGCTGTAGAGTGACCTTAAATGGTCACATACACACTGAAATCAACCTTCATGAGAAATAAAAGCGCAGCCATGCTAAAAGTGAGTGCAATATTCTCCTTCACCAACCTCCTTGACTACTGTTTCTTCTCTTTCAAGATAGTTTGAGTGCCCCCTTTCACATTTCTTTCTAGCACCAATCAATCATCTCTATCATTGAAGTACACATCTGGAATTCTCTTGAAAGCTTCATCTCTCCATTTCGAATATAGTTATACCACATTTTCTCCTTTTCTTCACCGTTATGGTTTCTTTACTCATGGATTTAACTGAGTTTTGAACCTTATCCTCGTTGCCAGGGATGCAAATCCCTGAGAGAGTACAAGCGTGTCATCCCTTTGATAATAAAATCATCTAGGCATTCAAGTGGCGCATCTTTAGCATTTTAGAGGCACATGCTAAGTTATTTCTTTAATAAGCTACTGAAATAAATTACTTCAAGATATGTTTTCATTCCTGAGTGCGGCCCAATTGAAGATAGAAAAAAAATACTGAAAGGAAGTATTTGCGAAAACCCTGTAGTAGGTCACCCATCAGAGGTCGAACTCGTAACGTTTCTTTTCGTTTTTTGAATCTTCGGGTGTAAGAAAACCATAGGGCACATTTTAATGCACGCACATATGACTTTCCCCATTGTCACATATTTTCTTTTTAATTCTTCAATAATTACAGGTAGATGTGAGGTTGAAGTGGAAAGCAGAAGCAATGCTGGAAAGTGACGAGTCCAGATAAGATCATACTTCCAATTATATTATCACTTTCAAAGGGGGTTACCGAATTAACCAAACATCACTTAAGTGGCTGTATTACTTTTAAATTAATTGTAGCATGGATTATATTCTAAGTCACATGCCTTCCAGAGTTCTCGTATCATCATTTCTCTGTACAGCCATAGCTTCTTCACAAACAGAGTTTTTTAATACACCGTGCTCGTCTTCATCCTCAGATGAAGTTTAATGGCGAATTGTCTTTCAGACTGATTCCTAATTGTGTATTCATTTTAATATATATATTTGTTCGTATTTTTGCTGCACATAGGAGTAGCTATGTGCAGTGTGGAATACAAAAATCACTGCTGGTAATCAAACTATATTTTTGCGTGCTGGCGCCGTCCCCCATCCCCTAGCGGTCCCCCTAGTAAATATCTCGTGGTGATGGGCAAAGGTTTGTCCATGGTCCATGTAACCTGTGACTTCAATGTCTGGTTAACCAAAATTGGAGTGCCGTGATGAACAGCCAGTTAACCAGAGCTTTGGCTGATGTGTTCTTAGTTTTACGAGGTTGTCTTTATTCATGAACCATTAATTGCTGTGATGGAACTCAAAAGCTTTTTCGACCTTGCCATATTTGATTCGCAAAATCGTTGACCTGCTGGACTTTTCATGTTATCATCTGGAATTGTAAGAGACAATTTGACGAAAGAAGTTCCTTGTAAATGTATTGATTTAAATTTTGATGGCCTGCTTAAAAACTAGAATAAAATAATTCTTTTTTGAATAAAAGGAATTTAATCCATATGCTATGTATTGCATATCGAAAGATAAAAAAAAAAAAAAAAGGGAATTATATGTTTTACAAATTACGAAAAATATGAAATTTGTGTTTGCAATAAGAGCTAAACTGATAAGAGCTAAAAAGGGAAACAAAACCCATATTAACTATGAAAATAATGATGAAAAAACTAAAAATAACTATATTTTTATAAAATAAAGAAACATCAACCTCAATTGATTATAGCTAACCGACTCATATATATATATATATATATATATATATATATATATATAATCCATGGAATATTTTAATGAAATCTCAATTCGGTTGGACAGCAATTTTGGTATCTTATTTTTGTCAAAAAAAAATATATGTTTAAGTTCTTTATTAGACTTTATCTTGTTTACCTGATATATAAACGAACGAGCTCATAAGACGCTGAGAAGCTGTTTGAGTTTACAAAACTCGAGCCTGGACACTGAGTCATTTTATCAACTCATGAAGTACCACTCACCAATTTGAATACAGCAGTCAACCCTGTATAATATACCCGTATACACAAATTTGAGCACGCAGTTAAGTCGTGTTCAAGTTATGTTGAAGTTAGCTTCGATTAGAGAACTGTAGCAATCAGACATACGACTCTACACCTCTCCATTTCCATTTGCAGGTTGACGATCATTGCTTTTAGTTTCTTTTAGGATCACAACTAGTCAACTAGGTTTGGCTTCGAAGGGACCCCATACCAAATTGGACAAAAACTTAAATGGGAAAATAAATTTTGCTGAGAATCCCAGGCAATTGACCTTGTTTCATGATCTTGAAACATGAGTACTGTTGAATTCAGGCGTGCCCAGAACCAGTTTAGTTAATGTCGAATGGTCCACGAAGGACGACCTAGATCTGAGAAAGCAAAGCTAGTGGGTTGTGAGTGGGGCAAGATTAAGACAGGGTTAAGGAGGAAATTCTAAGAATTAAAAAGCGTTAAAAGCAAGGGTTTTCGGAGAGGTTGAGAAAGATAGAATGAGATGTTGCATCTTATTATATGATTAATACCATAAAAACTATAATTATTATCTAACAAATGGGTTATATAGCTTAGCTTAGCTTGCAAAAATCAACAAGGCAAGGCGTTGTTCTTGTCACCTTTTAAAACTTTTCTTTAAGCTAGTAGCAGTTTCATATTGATGACACCAGCAGACTCCTTGTCTGCTCGAGAGCTCTTTTCACCATTGCTGTCTCTCTCAGGTCAGCCCTCCCTTTCTTTATGCTGTCTCTCTGTCTTCTTTTAATCTCGTTAATGTTTCATCTCCTGCCCTGTTTATTACTGATCCAGGAGGTTAATTAATCACGCCCACACAAGTTCTTTTTCACCTTCGTTTTTTTCCCCATTTGATGAAAACAACTTATCAGATCATTATCCAAGAATGAGAAGAAAAAAAACCATTGTTTTAACTCTTTATTTCTTCCTGGATCTGGGACTATATTCCCTTCCGGCTAGCAGGATTCAGGTCTCGATTAAAACTGCGAGAAGTAATGTTTTATACAGATACTCTAACAGTCATGTAAATACATGATTTGCTTTTTCATCGAGCAAGAAAGATAAATTCGACATCAATACATAAGAAAATCCTGACATCATCATGAGCACTGTTTAACAACTTTAATTGAAAATGACATGGTCCGAGCCCTGCGCTCCATAGCTGGTCCGAGCCCTGCGCTCAACAACAAAGAAGTGACTTCCTAACGAGTGACTTGCAAAATGCCAAGATCATGGATGTGAGATGCCCTGCCAATTTCGCGACTATTTATATAAACATATGGGTTTAGACAAAAACATTTCTTTTCTTTCGGGTTGGCTTTAGATGCGGTTGCTTAGGAATCCCACTTGACTTTTCTTTTTAGCACCAAGATTCGTATTTCTACTGTTCAACTTGCTCGCTGCTCGCTCAGACTACTGTTTAATCATGTTCATCTGATGGTACACGAGGGTGTCGTTGCTCTATTATAATTCCATTTTTTTTGGACCTGGTTTCCTTCATTTGACCCCTCGGGGCCAAAGATCTGGTTCACAAGCATCACAGGCGATGATAAAAATCAAAGCATATGACCCAGCAGCCGAGTTTTGTCTTCATTTGAGGGAACTAGAATTGCGAGTAAATACATGCTTGATAATAGCACCTGGAATTAATTTACAAAAATTAGTTAAAGGAGAGAAATTGATAGTTCAGCTACTGCCAGTGACTGGTTTCCTTTCTCGTTTTGATTGCCTTGTATTCCGATCATCTTTCAAGTCTAAAGGCTCCATCAGTACTGTTTTTCTTACAGTAATTTACCTGTAAACACAGTAGAATAGACATTAAAATTAGGGTTCCCCTGCTCGAAAGCTTGCTAGAAGTTGTTTTCTTTATTAGGTTTAAATCAGTAATTGTTTTATTTGCATGTGAACACAGTAGAATAGACAATAAATTAGAAGCTGACGTCATCCCATCAACAGTATAAAATATTTAATTTAAAGTAAAAAAATATATTTAAGTTTTAACTTAAAGCTTGTTAAATCTCAATTTCATACCGGCACTTAGTGAGAAAGATTTATATTACTTGAAAACACGTGATTAGCCATGAAAACAAATACATCTTTAGTGTTAGAACTTGATTTTCAAAATATTTTTTTATTTTATTTAAAAAAATCTAATTGATACTTTCTAGATGTTTTTAATGGGATTGTGTTAAAAATTAATAAAATAATACTTTAATATGTTTTTAATTAAAAAATATTTTTAAAATGTAACTTAAACTATAGTGTCAAATACACACAAAAAAATTAAATAATAAGACAGTTTAACTCGTTTTTTTTAAAGTGTGTTAATCTAAAAAAGAAAAAATAAATTATTTTAATGTGTTTATATAATTAAATCTAAAAACCCATAATTATATTATTTTAATGTGTTTATATAAAAAAAATAATAACACTAATGTTTTAGCAAAAATAATCTGAACTCATTATCAAATATATGCCAAAACAGTGTTTTTTTACACCATGTTTATACACAATTGTTGTTATTATTATTTTAAATGAATTTAAAAAATAATAATAAATAAATACAATATTTTCAAACAAAAATAATTTTTTTTAAATAAATAACTAGCACTGCTGTAATACTAAATATTTAATATAATAATAACACGACATGGAGATGATGACTTGTGTACTTAACAAAGTAGAGGCATGATTTTATACAAATGCCTTGATTCATCAAAGCGTATATCACCGTCACGAGCTCTAATTAGTTTCTACAAAATAAATCAACAATCATCAGGTTCCCCCCCTGAATTGTGAAAGATGAGCTTTTACCTAACCAGCCAGATTAATTAAGGCAATGATTGTATGTGTAGCAGAAGCATGCATTTAAAAATTTATATATTTTTTTAAAATAAATTAATATTTTTAACATTTTAAATCATTTCAATATAATAATATTAAAAATAAAAAATATATATTATATAAAAAATATTTTAAAAACAATCATGGATAAAGTTAACAAGTTTCGTAATGAGACGCAGAACCAGCCAAGAATTTTATACAAAAACTCTAACTCTCGCACCAGAATTTTATACAAAAACTAAGGTGTGTGGAGAGGACTAGAGAACCCGAAAGAAAACCATACTCTTCACTATGATTTAAAGATTAACCAGAACTTAAAATGTCACAAACACAATTAAATTATCGTAACTTCTCTCCAAAGATTCACAAAAACCCACACCCAAAACACACAGTCACATAAGCCCAACTGTGAGTCTCTCCTCTCTCAATGTCAAATCTCATCTCTCTCACCAACTCCTTTTGATCTCTCTCTCTCAAAACCCGAAATAGTAGTAAAAGCTAAAAATAGAGACTGATCCCTCGGCAACCCATTCTGGGCTTCTTATTTCTTGTTCAAGATCCTAACTTTCAACAGTTTTTTTTTGCAGGATTTAGGTATGAAATCTAAAATGTTGTGTCTTTAATGTGAGAGGAGCCATTGGCCAAGAAAAACCGAAACTTTTTTCAAGAGGCAATGTGAGAAACTCATAAACCAGATTTGTCACACACAGAATGGTGGCTGCCATTCCTCAATCTGCAGCAGCAGCAGCTAGTTCAGCTGACAAAACCCCTAATCTAACAAGACCCCCACTTTTACCTTCAGATAAAGACCAGCAACAAAGCAATGGAAGTGCTCACATTGCAAAAAGAAAACCCAGAGGCAAACAAGTACCTTCTAGGTACCTCTCTCCTTCCACTTCCACTTCCACAACCACCACCACCACCACCACCTCAAGTTCTTCATCTTCGAGTTCTTCTTTTCCAAGGAGATTTGCTTCACCACTACTTTCAAGGTCTACAAATTCTGGACCTGGACACACACCATTAACGACAACTACAAGTTCTCTTCTTTCCGGGTCTAAAAGATCTCAATCTGTTGATAGAAGGAGGTCTGTTACTTCTTCAAGGCCAACAACACCAAACCCACAGCGCACTTCAACTGAAATATCAGCTGCTACGAAGATGTTGATTACTTCAACAAGGAGTTTATCAGTTTCTTTTCAAGGCGAGGCCTTTTCGCTTCCAATTAGTAAAGCTAAGTCTGTGACACCACCACAAAACAATGTGGCTAGAAAAGCCACTCCTGAGAGGAGGAGAGCTACTCCCGTGAGAGATCAGGGTGAGAATTCAAGGCCTATGGATCAGCATAGGTGGCCAGGTAGAAGTAGAGAAGGGAATTTGAAAGAGCGAAATCCACTGCTGTCCAGGAGTTTGGACTGCAGTGTTGGTGGCGGTGGCGAAGATAGGAGGGTTATTGGATCTGGGTTTTTGGGGGTTAAGTCATTGCAGCAGTCTATTGTTGATGAGGGTAGGAGGTTGAGCTTGGATTTAGGCGATGCTAGGCAAAACACAGATACTATTTCTGTAAATGGGTCGTCTTTTACTGGTGATTATACTGCTTCTGATAGTGATAGTGTTTCCTCTGGTAGCACTTCAGGAGTGCCGGAAATTGGTAAAGGGAAAACTGCTGCTCGTGGCATTGCTGTTTCGGCAAGGTTTTGGCAAGAAACCAATAGCAGGTTGAGGAGGTTGCAGGATCCAGGTTCACCCTTATCTACTAGTCCTGGCTCTAGAATGGGTGTTTCACCAAAAGCTATTCAATCAAAAAGATTTAGTAGTGATGGTCCTTTGTCATCTCCAAGAATGATGGGGGCTTCACCTATTAGGGGAGCTACACGGCCTGCATCTCCAAGTAAGCTTTGGACATCTTCAGCTTCATCTCCATCTAGAGGGATGTCTAGTCCTTCAAGGGTGAGATCAATGAGTAGCAGTTCACCCTCAATTCTTAGTTTCTCTGTTGATTTAAGGAGAGGGAAGATGGGGGAGGATAGAATTGTTGATGCGCACATGTTGAGGCTTCTTTATAACCGTTATTTGCAATGGCGGTTTGTAAATGCAAGGGCAGATGCTACCTTCATGGTGCAAAGACTGAATGCAGAGGTATGGTAAACTGGCATCCTCTTGTATGTATAATTGTTTTCAATTTATTGATCCCAGTTCTCTTTTCCTAACGTAGTTTATATCTGGTGCATGTGCTTTTCATTGGTGATAGTTGATGTGTGTTTTTTGTTGGTGATAATTGATGTCTTCATTTTGGCGTGTGGCCTTGAAAATAATCTCCGTTTGAAATCTGAAAGTGAATGCCTGATGATTTTCTTTCACTGGTTGCTATCTTCTCAATATTCTCGGGCAACATTTACTCTGGTATCATATAAACTGTTTAGTACTTTTTGCATCAACAAATAGTCTATAGAGTGGAAAAAATGAGGACGGCATATAATAAATCCGCTTCCAAATTCAAAACAACGGAGGACAAACCATAAATCTAAGCAAGTATATTTCCGTGTGTATTTTGTGGAGAGGATAGGACAGGTTAGGGAATGAAGGACCTTGACTTGAGGCAATTTGCAATGGTACTGGAAAAGGATGACATTAAGGAGTTTGGACTTGCTAGAGATAGAGTTTGCTTTTCAGATGGCTTTGAGCTGCTATTTTAAATATGATAAGGAAGCTACTAGTTCCGTGACTCTGGTGATATGAGCATGGGAAAGGGCATTTTGTGGAGATGGATGGTAGACTCAAGCTAGGGAAGTGGATGAATATTCTCCATTGTCATTCTGATATGGTGGAAAATATCAGAGGAGGTTGGTGTATTTTTCATTTTCTCTGCTTTTGGTATTTGGATGTTATGAGAGATGCTTTGACTTGACTGTTGAGAGCAGAGGAGAATTGTTTCTTGATGCTGTTATAGAGGTCCTTGGAGGCTTCACTATCTGAATATCTCCTGTTCTCCTGTCCTTTGTGATTTAGAAGATGGGACAGGATTGAGATTTGGTGCCAACACTTACATTCTGGCTAGTTTCTGAGTTTATGGTGCAGGGTATGTCAGAGTTTTTAATGATTATCCAATATAAAAAGAGGCAAACTTATCATCCAACTCTTTTTACTTATTCGAGGTTGTTTCTCCTTTACATGGTCCAAAAGCACATGGAAGGAAAAGTTGCATTCTAAAGTAAGTGTCTAGCCTTGTTTCTGTCTGTCTACCAGCCTTACTTGCCTGACAGGCATGTTTGGTTCAAGCTGGTAAAATCTAAAGGGTTAGGGTAAGTTTAGCTCCTGTTTCTAAAACATTTTTATTTTCTTCTTAAAATGAACCCTCTTTTCAGTCTGGAAAACTAGTTTGCCAAGCAGTTCTTGAGAACAATTTCTGAAAAGTCGTTCTACAAAAAAGCTCCATTATTAACAGCAGGAAGAGGTTGATTTATGTGTTTCCAAAAGCTTTCCAATGATATGTCATGAAGAAACAAAATTCTGCTGAAGAAAAATTTGTCAAGTTTTTCTCTTGCGCGTGTTTCTGAAATAAATTTTAGAGAACAGGAAACAGATAGGATCACCAGCATTCAGCATAAATGAACTCCTATGCACCTCATGGTCATCCAATACTCTCTTCCATCCCTTTTACTTTGTATCTAGGTTTGTGTTTCGTTGATGACTTTTTGTTTGCGATGATCATATGTGGCATTGCTTTAAATTCAGGAGTTTGTTCTTGCGATACTGGCTATAGAAACTTTTGTTTGTACTGGCTTCTAAGCCCTATATACAAGCCTGATACAATTTTATTGAAAAGAGTTACTTTGTTGCCAATATATCAGGATATATGTAGTAGACACACTGGTGTAATTTTTATAACATAATGTTTTTCTTTGTACCAGAAAGATTTGTGGAATGTGTGGGTAACAATCTCAGAACTGCGGCATTCTGTCACTCTCAGAAGAGTCAAATTACTATTGCTGAGGCAAAAGCTGAAGCTGACTTCTATCCTCAAGGGACAAGTAAGATTAAGAGATTCACTTAACTCATGTTACAGCATTGAACTCTTAATATTTCTGATAAATTATCTTCTTTCAGCACTGGATTATATCTTACCCTCTTTATATTTATGCTAAGCTTAAATCTTGATGTTTTGAACGGCAATGCATGATGGAACTTCTATTTATATAGTGATGTAAACTGGAAGTAACTTGGAAATGTTTAGAAATCAACCACATCATCAGTCTATGGAAATTTGGGATATGACCAAGTATGAGCCACCTGTCTTGTTTTTTGGGGGGCTTTCAGGGAATAGGGAGAATTTTTACATTTAATTTTTGTCACCATCATTTTGCCTTTCTATCTAATGTTTGTCCTCATTTTGCAGCCATTTCATCTCTTTTCCTGTATGTAATATCTCTTTACTTGAAGATTCACAGCTTGAGAATTAGTAGAAAAGTTAAACCTGGGAAAGCAATTTAGCCTTAAAGATGCGCATGTGATTTGGTATTTATACCTGTTGGACTCTGACTGATCAATTTCTCTCATATTGTGACTTGTTTGCGGCATACAGATTTTAGAGATGAGGTTTGCCTGCTCTTACCTGCCATTTGTGCCCCAAACACCTTCCAATATATCATTTTCTTTTTACGTTAACTTTTTTTGGAACATGACCTACAAAAAATCAATACCATCAAATTGTTTCTAGAATTCATATGGAGGGGATTCTGAAAATGTCCCATGAGCTAGTGAGGCTAGAGGCCTTGGTGTTTGCTATGGTATAGTTGCCTTTAGAGCTTTCCTATAGTTTATTGATAATTTATTCAGGAGTAAAGTCTCCGTATGAGTTGGTCATCCACCTTCTATTTTAAGGGTCTCCGATTGATGAATTATTTACCAGCACCTTCTAAGGATTGGTCATGTTGATTGTGTTGACTTAGTTGACTGTTTTTTCCCCCTATTTTGGCACTGCCAGAAACACATTTAATTTGTAATCATTCTGGTTTTCTCATCTTCATTGCTAAAAGTGTTCTGTACTTTGTGAATGCAGATTGCCCATTTAGAAGAATGGTCACATCTTGATAGAGGTCACTCAAGTTCTCTGGAAGGTGCAACTGAAGCTCTGAAGGCCAGTACGCTTCGCCTTCCTGTTGTTGGAAAAGCAGTGGTATGTTCCTTTATTAAACATCCAAGATGAATGGCAGCATTTTACAAGCACAACACCAGGTTAACAAACTTTACTTTTCTATGTTACAGGCCAATGTACAAAATTTGAAGGATGCTGTTGGTTCAGCAGTTGATGTGATGCAAGCAATGGCCTCCTCTATATGCTCGTTATCATCAAAGGTAGCTCATTATTTTAAGCATAGTTATATATAGTATCATGAACTCGAGAAAGGGGTCCATTAACTATGAATTTCTTGCTCGTGCCATGTATTCTTCTAAAATATAACACAGTGCCCGGAAGACAAACAATGAGTTATTTAGCTGTCTACTAGCTTTTGAATATACTAACAATAAAACATGACAAGGTGTTCATACTGCTATGTTGGTGAAGAGTCAGGATTTGCTAGCTAGTTCAGTCACCCAGTTTTGACTCTGGTTTGAGGGAGTTTGCTGGATTATTCCCGGTCTGGCTCACAGTTTGCCTGGTTTGACTGGGTGGGCAGGTCCTGTTTTCAAGTGCTGGTCAATGCAGTCTGCCACTACTAGCCATTTCTTTTTACCTTTAATACGTGAAATCCCATTCCCCTAAAAATAAAATCAGTGTTGACTTTTCTAGCAAGTGAAACAGACATTAGCTTAGTCATTCAATCTGGATCTCCTATAACATTGACTGTCAGTAGTGCCAGTACTGTCTTCTTTGTCATGCTGTTATCTAAGTTCAAAATTCCAATGATCTTATTGCGAGTTCAGTGTCAACTTCTGAACTTAATGGCGGAAGCCTGAAACTAGATTTATTCTGGCCTTGATAAATCAAGGGAAAGGGGCATGGAAAAAATGCACCATTGGAAATAGATTTGTTTAAAATCATTTGTTGCCATTTCCTTGGAATTTATAGAGATGCATTTACTCGCACATCTAAAACAATTTATCATTCACAGGTGGAAGACATGAATTCATTGGTGGCTGAACTTGTTAATGTGACTGCTAAGGAAAGACACATGCTTGAACAATGTAAAGATTTCTTGTCCACCTTAGCAACCGTGCAGGTAATGGTTCTTTCTTCTGGCTACACTAGGATTACTGAATCATTTTCTTCCAAGTCTGCTTATGAAATATTGTATATTTATGAACAGGTTAAGGATTGTAGCGTGAGAACACATATACTACAACTTAATCGTTTACCAACTACCAGCAGCCTGACAACACGTGTGTAGAACTGATCTCACTTGACCACTCACTCTAAAATGCTAACATTACTCCCGACTTTTCTTTTTCTATTGGGTGGAGGAGGTGCACTGAAGGTAATAAACATGGATTGAATAGTTAGTTTTGGCTTCACCTTCGGCATTTTTTTGAACCAGTTGTGGTCTTGTATTTCTTTTATTCCATTTATCTTTATATCCGAAGTTGACAGGAAGTGTTTTTTCACCACCTACTAATTAGCTGTATACAGCAAAAAGAAAGTAATGTATATTTATATATGTAACATGCACTGTGGTTCATCTGATTACTGAAAATTATGTAGTTCTTGACCTACCTTTTCTTATAATCTTAACATGATGTTTTCATCTTGTCATTCATGATTTTCTGGTTGGGAGTATAGTGAAAATTAGTTAGTTCACTGAACAATTAATAACATTGCAAAATAGTGTCTGAGTTGAGTGAAGCCGGTCATAGTTACAGCTCTCTGCCAAATCTTAGACGTTTGGCTATGCCTAGCATGGACACGAGTGATGTGCCTTTCTTCAAGTATCAGTGAAAGAATATAGGCAGAGCTTTGGTATAGACTACCCAAAATTATGAATGTGTTTACACAGGAAACGTGTGGCTTCTAGTACTGCGTCACTTGTACGTATTCAATGAAATTTTCATTTACCAAGAATGGGTTTGAATATTTCTCTGGTGACAATGATACTCTGATCGACGAGAGGGAGGGCTGGGTTTTGCTATTTCTCTTTGGAGGGTGAGGGACAGAGGCACACTACCGAGCGAAAGAGTCTTGCATTGTGAACTTAACACTTGCGATGATGGTTTTCTGAATTTTTTTCCCAACCAGATTTTTCTTCGTATAGTAAAATATGGGGGAGTAGATATCAGAGAAAAAAGGAGTGCTAAGCGGGGGTGGGCGCGTGTGTATATATATATATATATATTGTGTTATATTTGACTGTATAGACTATAGACTAGGAAAGTCAGCGACAGCTAATGTTGTGGCTGTGCTTCCGGCGCATGGGGAAGTGAAAGTCCACAACCCTACCACCAGCATGAGCTGCCGGTACATAGAATCCAACTTCTACTTTCTAACGAGGTTCTAGCCTGATTTTAATATTCTTTCAAGTGAAGTAATAACAATAGAAGACATCAACACCTTTCCATCTTCGGCGGCCTTCTCCTACAGAAACATATTGTCGAATTCTCCGAAAAAGCAAAACCTTTCTTTGATTCTTGTTATGTTTTTTCTCTCCACCTTTTGTTATTGTCCAAGAAAAGTACGTTTAAATTGTCCATTCACATGACTGTTTTGATTTCCATCTCTCCCTCTCCCTCTCTCAAGATTTGGAATAAAAATAATGGCCACGCACACCTTGGAGCTGACATTGCATCTCCAGAGTCTATGCGTGGAAAAGGACTAAACTTATCACTTCCTGTTGCTCCTAAATAAAACCCTCTTGTTTCTGTTTCTTTAGAGCTTCAATCCCCATTTACGCATCACAAGATTATTATATTCAAAACTATAAGAATTAGAGTGATTGTCCAGAAACCATGGCATTGAAAACACTCCCTAATTGTTCCGTCATATGGTCAAATTTCGGATTTTCATTGATCGTGATCGCATATCAGGTTGGTGAAATGTGAACTGTTGTAACTTAAAAGGTTAATGATTTGAACAACACGGTGATAATTGATGGTTGATTGTTTGAAACGAGGAAAGGTTATCAAGGCATGATTTCATTACATTTGGAATTAAAAAGATCACGACAAAATTTTGAATTTGAGTACCATGTGGTTTGTGGAACCCTGATATACCAGGAACAAGTTTTCGACAAAAATCTTCTATGTTGGTTTAGTAAGAAACCCATAAGCATATTTTCGGCATGACCTTTTGCTTTAAGCTGGAAAGATAAAGAACATGAAAAAACTGTAAAGTTGTGTATATATAGTATAAAAAATATAATATTTGATTTGAATGAACGATAAACAATATTTATAATTAGATTACCATGACGACAAATATTAATATGACTATTATAAATTATTATTTTGATTTTTTTGTGGAAAATAGTTTTAATCTTGATGATTTCAAAATTTTTGAAGAAGATTCTCTTCATTCTTGATAAATGGAAACATTTTTCAGTTTTTTTATTGAAAAAGAAAAGGAAAATAAAAAAGAAAACTATTTTCTGACTCCAATTCTTTGTACAGCAGTATATATTGTACAGTCATGTGTGTGTGTGTGTGTGTGTGTGTGTGTGTGTTTATACATGATGGATTATTAATAAAAAAATTAAGAAAGGGTCGTGGATGGTCCATCCTATGTATATATTTATGGTGATGAAGCGAGGACAGGGGCAAGTTGTAAAACGATAATTCAACTTGGAACCCATATTCTAGACTGAGGAGGGATACGTTGCAAGCCCTTTGGCTATTGGTTACATGAAGAGGCCAGAAGCAAAATAAATTAACAAATAGTGGAGGGTATAAGAGAGGGATCATAGCTGGAGAAAGGCTACGAGTATATGTATGTAATTAAAGGGAACGAAATCTAATGCTGACTACGTACCGGAGGCTTTGAGTTTGGGAAAGAAAAGGGGCAAGTGCCTCTTTCTTGGTAGCAAAAGCCATTGAAATTAGGTCATGAATGGTGCTGGGAATATATTTCTTTAACTATCCAAAATTAGAAAGCAAAAGAGAATGGAAGTGGAATATTAACAATCAATGCACCAAACGCAATGGTATTTTATTACCTTATCAAACCTTATACGTGAACTTAACTTTCTGCAACGTTATGATTCTTGTTTGTGAGTGGGACTAGCTGGTAGTGTGGACGGTTCAGGATGTTTAATGGCTTGGGTAAGTTGGACAATAACCAAAGGTGAAAAATGACTCAGTATTCCAAATTTGACAAAAGCCATGGATACGATCCAGAATCGCCACCTCAGCCTCCCAATAAGTCATTTCCATCTCCAGCAAATAGCCATGCCATCTTGGAAAAAAACATTGCAGGATTAAGAAGAAAGAAATTAAGGGATCGAAGACATGATCATTGCTTTTTTTATTCATCAAATGCTATTAACAGCTCATGTTAACCCCTCTGCATAGAATAAAGTGAGAAATGATAGTACTATATATATGCTAGCTAATTAACCTCCTGGCCGGGAAATATCAAGATCTGGATATACACCTGAAAGCCCTAGCTAGAGAAGAAAATGATGTTACACAGAAATGAAAAATTAATGACTTGTTCAGTTGCTCATTTATGCGTATTCAACATAACACTGATAACAGACAAGAAAGCCTTGATGGTAATACATGGACATGTGATTGTTGGTAAGTTTCTCTACGACAGTGTCATTTTCAGGTGTAATTGACTTTCCAGCTGCACCTGCTTAAACAAACAGTCTCAAAAGCTTTGGTTCACCTCCATCGTGAAATCTGCAGTTATTCCCTGAAACACTCTCCAGTGTTGTGGTTTCAGACTCTTCTGGTGGTGTGTCCGCTAGCTGGTACATCAAGCAAAGATCAAGGTCAGCCCTCATCGGTCCACGTTTGGACGCATCAACATCCCTCTTTCTCTTCAACGGTTTTGGTATTGAACTGACATGATCTACTGGCGGTCTAAAAATGCCACTTTCGGAGACATTATAGAATTCTGGCCGGGGTTCTACTGTGCCGCGACGAAGCACCGTCATCACCGCCTTCTGGCATACATGCCAGTTTCCTGTCCAGAGAAGCCCCACTGCTCCACTAACTGGGTTCACTGTTCTTCCCACGGCCTCAAACAAAAGCGATCGAAACAATGCTGGAAAGACCGAGCCACCCAAAACAAAAACTTTAATCTAGGTCTAATATATGATCTGGCAGAATTGTCTAGATTTTTTTCTTTATGATGCAAAAGAATTGAACTTAAGATCTGATAGTTCTTTTAGTGTACATGCATAATTAAGTTTTAGAGACTTACAAGGACCTTGGTTTTTGGGCACGGAGGAAATGAAGGACATGAGGCCGGCTCGGCCGAAGAACTTGGCAACAAAGACGGTGGCATTAGCTTGAGCTTGGGGATTATCTATCCACTCTATGCATTGTCTAAGAACACATTCCTCGCTACATCCCTTTCGAAGAACTCGACAGCCATTGCAGCTCATTGTTCAAGATTTTTCTTGGGAATGAAAATAATTAAGATTGTCAGCAAAGAAAAAAGGGTTTCTTTCTTCGGTTACAAGAGAGAATAATTGGTGTTAGAACAAGAGAAAAGGAAAGTTACAAGAAACCCATATATAGAGAGGAAAGGGTTGCACTTGAAATATCTCAAGTGGATAATAATTGAAGATGGCTAAGCATATTTAATTATGCATGGTTAGGTTTAGTTAACTGTGGTTTATTAAGGTTTAGCCATTTTAGGGTTAAGTTCCAAAGAAAGTGGGTAAGAGAGCAGCTGCGTGTTTCCGCGAATGATTGGGTGGTTTCCTTGCCCATTTGATGACTACGAGTTCATTTCACTGTTAAAATATTCTTTTTTCCTTTTTCTGTTTTCTTTTGTTTCCCTCCGGGAGAGGGGGGATACACTTGTATGTATGTATGTATGTATGTATGTGTACTTCGTTATCCAATTCACCTTTCACATCTTGATTGATTCCATGTGACAAAACTATTCATGGCACATTCAGGTAATTCAAGATCCAAAAGAAGCAGTAAGATAAAAAAAAATCCAACTTAATTTATGTTTATATAAAATACAAATAGAAAAGAATATAATCTCTAATTTATTTATTTTTTTTATAATCAGGATGTCCGGATTAATTTATATGCAACATAACTAATTCTCGAATTCACTAAATATCATAAAAGTCCAATGAACAAATAAAATATTGCAAAAATAACATACATGTATAGAAAAACTCGAACCCTGATATAGAGAAACAGACCAAGTCCCTAATTTTTTTTTTTTTTATGAATCTTGATATCTAATTATCATCATCATCATCATCATCATCATAATTAGAGGAGAAAAGACAAGCATGAATCCCATGCGTGGCATTGTTATCACATGCTTAACCTCTTTGCATCAACACACATACATGCACATGTATGAATGTATAAAATCATCTGAGCTTGATTTTACTATAAAATATATTGAAAAACCAATATATAAAAAAAAAAAAAAAATATATATATATATATATATCCCATGACAAAACATGAGCAACAAAATAATAAATAGCCAAAGTTCGTAGAGAATGTGATTCCAACACGAGCATCGATATGAAATTAACCATAGCAGGCATAGCTGTTGCCATTGTGCACACAATAGCTCGTTGCCAGGAAAGCACCCCATAGGTTTGATTAAACAAAACATGAGCTGTCTGCTACTGCGGTGAATGTTATTTTTAAAAAATATATATATTTATAAATATATTGAAATAATATTGTTTTTTTAAATGTAAAAAAAAACCCAGATTTCTATTATGATTTCATTTCGGATCTTCAGCTTTTCAAATTGAGAGATAATTGAAGAGAAGTTGACTAACTTGGATGGATTTTTCAAAAGTTAAGGGACCATTATAAGGCCCTTGACAAGTTTATTTTTTTGGATGCGATAACACTCCAGATCCTTGAAAACATATTTTGTGGACTTAGATAAGCGAGCAAAACTCAGGTTGTCCTATATTCTTATAATAAATATACGTACTGACTCGAAACCAAAATCTATTATATATATCTCAAACTCTTTATTATCACACCATGTTCATGACAAAATATATTATCCATTCAAAACAAAACACATGAGTGATTGAGAAGATTGAAGGAGCAGCTACGAAGGGATGACATTGGAATAAAAAATAATGAAAAATGGACCAGCTTTTGTCACTTTGGTTTCTGTCTTTGGTTAGCCCAAAAACTCCGGCACTGCCCTTGTAATAAACGGTCAAAAATACGACCTGCCACAATTTATGCCGCTGGATGCCTTCTCAGGCCTGTTTTTAGGCAACCGGCTAACCATTTCCTTCGAGATAAACGGCTAGCAAAAAGCTTTCAATTTTCTTACAAATAAAATAATGTAATTCACAGCAAGTTTATTTAATTAATGGCTTGCATAGAAACCTTATGATTAAATAAATTATCCACGCCATGTTCTGGGTACCTTGTAGCCGCAGCACACTTTACATGACCTTTTTCCCTCGCATGTTCGGCCATCCTCGGACTATTTTTAATGCTATGTACATATAATTTCATTCCAGTCCCTTAATTTTGAACAGTTGAGTGCAATGGTCCTTGATGCTCTAACATACTCCTTTTATATGGGGATAACATTTATTCAATTAAATTACTGATTTATTTTATGAATATATGTATATGAATTGTGTTAACGATCCAATCGTTCATTTAAACTTAGGCCCAAATTAGGAGGCAAGTGTAGCCCAATATAAACAAAACAGTGGGATCCATTAGAAATAGTTAAAAAAAAAAAAAAAAAAGAGTCATGGATTTAAAATGCTGTGGATTGGACAGTCTTCTGATGTCTTTCTTTTTTTTATTTTATTTATTGGAAAATATATCTTGTCTTTTGGTTAATATTTTTTATTTTAGATTATTTATAAAAAAATATTTTTAATATCATCCCTCTTAAATTTTTCTTTTTTGTTAAATTTGTTCCTTAAGAAATTCATTGAAACCCTTCAATTAGTTTTTTCTTAAAATTTGGTCCATGTTCTTTTCATTAATATTTTTTTAATTTAAAATCATTCATAAAATTGTATTTTTTTTCCAATTCCATCCCTCATGGATATTTTTCGTATGCATGATTGGGTTCTCATTCTTTTAATTTCTATTTATTTTACTTAAAATTGTATAGAGAATTATTAGTTTTTCAACCTCTCTGAGCTTTTTTTCCTATTGAATTTGATCCTCAAGTTTTTTATCTCTATTTTTTAACTTTAGAGTTTTTTTTTAGTTTGGTTTTGTTGTGCAATTTCATCATTCAATATTAAATTTGTTAAGTATTGTCCTTCATAATTGAGTCCAGATTTAGAACTTAACAAGTTACGAGTTTGAAATGCTAATTCAATATTTGGAGTTTCATCTTAATTTACCTGGTTCTTGTAATGTATTTTTCAAACATATTTTTTTTCATGTGATATATTTTTTAAAAAATAGCACTTTTTTAAAAAAAAATCCGGTCCTATATTGAAATGTTTTCCTGCTTTTATTTTTCAATATCTATGAGATTTTTTTCATTTGTTTTGAAAAAAAAATATTTATCAAGAGTTTTTTTTTTTGGACTTTGTTAAATTTAGTTTTTTTAAAAAGGATTTTTATTTTTAATTTAAAACGAGACAATTAATTATATATAAATATCATATTGTGATATTTTTTTTGTTTGCTTTTAGGTTGCTATCTTGACAACATGGATGATTGATTTGTTCTATTTATTTTGCATTAATGTCTTTTTTACGTCTCTTTCAATTGTTAAAAAAAATTGCTCAATTAAAAATTTGACTAAAACAAGCCATCAACCAAATATTTTTATTTTATAAAAAAAATAAAAGAAAATAGTCAACCAATCTTGACTTGGTTTTTATTTCATTTGTGTCGTATTTACCAAGACATGGTCAACTCAAATTTTCAATCATATTATATGTAATCAATTCTCTTCTAATTTCTTTGGAGACCCAAACTAGGTCTCGGATCTCTTGGGTCAGAAGTGAGCTCATAAAGCCTCCCTGCAAAGCTTTAAAATTTATTTAAAGAGGGCCGAAACTCGCTCACACTTTACAATAATTTCTTCATTTTTTTCAATTAGAAAAACAATACACCACAGTAGTATCAAGTACAAATTATATTTTAAAAAGTTATATGGATGAACTCACTGAAATTCGATATCTTTACTCCTGATTAATGGTTATCTAAAAATACTTTTACAGCAGGAGAATTCGGGCCCACAGCAAAGTTTTTACCTTTAATATACAAGTTTACTACAGCAGTAATATTCAATGATTTCTTCAGCCCTGCAACTTCCCTGCAAATCTGTTTAAACAAAATAAAGAACCGTTATTGCATAGTATATATGCATCAGTTTGCTCAGTTAGAATTTTGATGAGAAACACTACTGTTTTTAAGTAGTTATAGTCATTAACATAGGCAAAAGGCCAACAGGAAACAAGAAAAAAACTACTCAGTATAGCTAAATTCTACTAAGAGACTGAATGCCTCCCGTTTCTGGAAGGCGTGGATTTGGCTTCTTCCATGTTAGCAGAAGCAAGACTTTCTGATGAATCCGAGCCACTATTCTCACCCTTTTCTCCTTTGCTTGACCAGAGCTTTGTAAAGATCTTCGATTTGAGCATCCCTCTCATTTTGTTATTGACAGCCTTATCCGCACCATTTCTACCATTAGCCAGTCTCAAGGAAGCTACCTCCTCCTTTAGAGCCTTGAGCTCCTCGGCAGTTGCCACAACATCCCAATCTCCCTCTGTGTTAGTATTGGCTGACCTTGAGCTCCTTTGAGACCCGTTGTTTAGATCCCTTATGCTTTTAGGAAGGTCAGGGGTGCTACTGCCAGATGAAGCAGCCACCCTGACCTGCTCAAAAAAGAGTACCTGCACAACTACACGCAACGGTAGCCTGTCATTCTGCACCGCATGCATGCATGCATCGACTGATAGTTTCTTGCAGTCCATCAATTTGCATATCCTCTTCCTCTCACTCTTGGTGATCCCCGGGTGTTCCTGTGTCAAAGAACAGCAAAACTCTACATATCAGTAACCACAAAGCAATTGAATGCATCCAAGTTTTATGACCGGCTACACTCACCGAACATGTTTTATGTTTTCTTTCGACCATGATTGTGGATTTGAGGGGTCAAATATGCTGTTTATTGTCTTATTTTGAAAAATAAATTGATGTGAATTAAAATAAAAAATCAATATTACCTTGAGATACATGTCAACTGCCCGGTAAAGTGCATCATGAGCTGGTCTAGAGACACCAGATACCATCTCAGCAAGCTCAACAAACTTCAAGAGGGGCAGATTGGGATCCTTTGCTATTTCAGCCAGGTACCCATCTATCAGTTTTGCCACCATTAGCTTGGAAGCATCAGATAAAATCCCTGGTTTTCTCATCTCCTGAACCCCATGGTCTTCTTCAGACTCCATCACGGCAATCTGATCTCGCATCAGAAACTCTTCCACCATTTTCTTTACTGCATCAACATCATACATCATGTTCTCCCCTTCCCCAGCATGAATCAAAAGATCATTTACAGAAGCCTCCTCTAGTTGCTGTCCAATTCTACTTATCAGCTGTCCTTTGATTGCATCTCCCAAGTCAACATATATGGCTGCTTTTAATAGTTTCAACAAAAAACTACAGGAGACGCTGCCTCGCTCAGTAGGCAACAGCCACACAATGGTATCAACTGTTGATCTATATTTTGCTGCGTCTCCACACTGGATCATACCCTTGCTGAAACCTGGCAACCTTCTGTAAGCATAAGCTTTCAAACCTTCTCCAATCACCTCATCAGAAAGCATGCCTTTGGTTTGGATTGTAACAAGAACACGCTTATACAATCCAATTTCAAGCTCACATAAATCCTCAACCCACCAGTCCGATGGCACTAACCGGTTTCTCAGACCATTCAAGTTTGGATCATTCCCATTTTCCTCGGGGAGTTTTCTCCGGTTATACGAATAGGACCAGTTGACTTTTGAAACATCAACACAGGCCTTGGTAGCCACAGCATGAATGCAATGGCTGATCACCTTCAGTTCCTCAGATAATGGTAAAAACGACCTTGTGGTCTGAAGAACAATGATTGAATCCTTCCAGCTGCGAAAAATGCTAGAGCTAAGGAAGACATCAATTTTGTAAATGAGGTTCCCTTTTTCAATAGTTTCATGCATTCCCAGGTACTCAGCCGCACATCGGGCAGCAACAACATTATAAGCATTGAGGGTTACAGTCATGCCATAACAAAATTTGGCACATATCTCAAAGGCAGAAGGCCCACCTGGAATATCAGAAATGTCAACTTCATCACTATTTTCTCCGTTGGCAATTGTTACCAAATTCTGCAAGCGAGCACTTTTTGACAGAAGAGGAAACTGCATAGCAGGATTTTAAATTAATTAGCATCAAAATGATTATAGCAACATAGCATAGTAACACAGATTTCTATTGACATGTCAGCACAATTCCAAGTCATAGCACTCTACCCATTATAGCTGTAGCCTTAGTCCAAGGATGCCTTTGACAAAAGGTTACATGGTTTATTCAACAGTAATATTGAAACAATTAAGCAAAGCTGGCATCGTACTAACCTTGCTTCAGACATTGCCAAACCAAGCTGAGCTATGTCAGATCATTGTCTTGACATGTAAGAACCAAAAATCATATTCTAGGCTCACTTATATTGAATAAATTAGCAAAGTCATGTATAGCATCAGGAAAATATATGTACCAAGGGTACCACACAGGACAGACACAAAGATACATAGATCAAGATGAAGTTGCATAGATAATACCAAAGTCATCAACTAGAAATGTATACTGGATTGAAGGATCATATGTACCTTATGCAGATAAAACTTCATATCCCCCACGTTAACAATGATATCAGTTGCCAGCTCAGTAGCCACATATCTGCACATGACATATAAAGTCCCAGTAATGTCAGCAACAATCAAAAAGTTAGGAAAATTTGACGTTATGCATATTGTTAAGTGCAACTACATTCTATTCCAAAGATGTAAACCATTCATTTACTCTCTGTTTTTAATGTATTAATCTTCACAGGCTGACCAAACTTTAAACGGGCAAAGTACAAAAAATCAAGATCCAATTGGTGGGTGGAAAGCCAGAATATCAAGCATTCAACAGCTTTGGACCAGAACAGATTTCAATTTTCCTCAAGTAATCAGAAACATAACAATCTCTCCTTCTGAACCACTTTGCATTGCAAAAACTCTTCACAGAAGACACAAATCATCAGCAAACACTGGGCTCATGCATGAAAGTAATATCATGTACAAATAGAATTAAATACAGTGGCGAAGCATTTTAAAGATTGTTTCAGTTTGTTAAAGCATCAATGATATTAACAACTGCCAATAGAGGCTGAAAAAAATCCTCATTTCCAGCAACACAAATGCTGTATGAGACCTTCAGTAGAGAACCCAAACTTCACCGTTCTCCAAAGAAATTAGTCAAACAACCAAAGTAGCAGATCTACCACAAAACAGCAGCTGTGCAAATTCAGCAATAGAGGATTGGCTTAAAAGAAACCAAAAAGAATCAAACATAAAGCGACAGGAATTGTAAATAAAATTTCAGCAAGGAATAAAACAGAGCGCAAATTGGACTTTGAAACTTCTCACCTAATACTGTTCTCTTCTGTCTGAAATGAATCTGGCTTTGATCCAAGTTTCATGAACTTCATCTTGCCAGGCTAAAGATCCAAATACTGTAGTTTCAAAAGATACCTTCCCTGCACTCAATTGATCACTCCTAAATCAAACACCTTATGCTATACGCTCACTGCCACACATTCCCAATGAAACATTTACATAACCCAACTCTGAGAGAAAAAAATCCTGAATTGGAGAGGACACTCCGGGAGTGGGGACCAAGTTTCTCAATTGTAACAGGCTTCTAGGTCTAAGGGAGAGTCAATGAGGATCTCATGAGACGGTGAACAATATATCCCAAGTAAGGTATGACCGAATCTTGACAGAAACCAGGGCAGGAAGTGTGACGGGGAGAGAGAGAGAGAGTTAAACGGATGTAAAGAAGCTGGGATTAAGTAGTTTTTCAACTAAAAGGATCTCTTAAATAAAATGAAAGCCAAAGAAATGGCTGTTGCCTTAATCGGCGGCAAAGCCCACGGAGTACGGAGGCTATGAATCAGCCCAGGAGACATAGCCAACAGGCACTCTACACTAAAAAATTCACTAATTAGAGACAACCCACAAGCATAAATCTGACTCCACCTCACCCACACCCTATTTATTTATCTTTCCATCTCTGATTACTCTGTTACTTTGTTTTCTCCCTTCTTTATTTAAAGATCCATATCAACAAGACCAATTCAGCTTAATTAAGCTCCAAGTTCCAAGTATAAAGAATATCTATATTTTTACCGTTGAACTTTGAAAACCTGAAAAAGAAGAAAAAAAACAGCATCTTGGTATCAGTTGAAGAAACCACCAAAAACGCAGACAACAAGCATCTATCTTCAGATATTTTTTTTCAGAAAAAGGCAAAAGTATGGGAATAAATGAGATTTATGCATAGTAAAAATGCTGTAGTAATGAACTATCAAACATCAACTACCAACAAGAAATTGAAACTGAAATCAAAGGAATCTACCATAATATGTTACAAAAATCTAATTAAATAACAAGCATCTAGTTAAATAATTGTGACCAAAGATCAGGATCGAGTTGTTATAATGTAAAGCCCTAAACCCCCACATGTTGACGTATGAATATAGCCAACTTGGAAACCAAAAGACAAACCCCCAAAGCCACTCTCCGTGTAAACCCCAACAATATCCAAGACTGACCCAAGTACACGAATCTACAAAACCGTAAATATTACCACCATAGTCCTAGAACCAATGTAGATAAACCCACCGAAAGAACCCCATTTCAACAGCAAAAATCATTAAAAATAAAAAAAGGCTTTAAAGCCAAGACTTAAAAGCTACAACGAATCCACAAACAAAATAGATATAAGTCTCTGGAAAGAACGCTCACCGAAAACTGCTATATTAGTGACACTCAAAGATGGTAACTTTGAGTCTCAAGTACCAAAAAGGATTTAACAAGGACAAAGATCTAAGGGAATCACCCAGAAATATAGCCAAGAAATGTCGTGTCACTTAGTTACAGAATTTCAAAATCCCACAACTTCTTACTCAGAAACATGAGCTAGTTTTATCTCATATGTATGTACTGACAATCCTGCATTGCTTGGTTATTGCATCAAGCCAAAAATAAAAATTTTGTCTTCGATTTTCTTTGATTGTTTAGAAAGTAGAGAAAAGCTCGTTCAGTGTTTGGAGAAGGGAGCATTAAAGAAGAGGGCACTCATGACTCACCACTACCTTTGCTCTGTCATGCACGCCTAAACTGACACACAGCTTGCTTTCTTGTGACACTCCACTCCCCTTTAATATAAATGACCCAACTTTAGCCCTTGGGGTTTTGCGTCCTCAATTTACACAGTGACTTGTTTACTAGTACCATCACTCTTCTCTGCCTCTCTCTCAAAAAGAAAGGATGATAATAATGCCCATATCTGACTAAAGTTTATTAAATGATTATCGTGCTCTAAAAAGGCGAAGAAGAAAGAAATAAAAAGAGTCTCACTTGTGTTTATGTTTTTTTTCTTTCTTAAAACTTGAGATTTTCAGTTGTGCTAAATTTATGGTGCCTTACTGCAAGTTGGAGTTGCGGGGGGTTCTCAATGACCTTGATGTTACCTTATTTTGTTTCAGGAAACAGAGTACTGTCATTCTAATAAAAAAAATTGGTAATATTCTGTTCTTGAAAATATCAACTTGTTTGCTTGCTTATAATTTTATCACTGAAATTTTATTCATTTCTTAAAAATATACTTTGTATACACAAGTCAGCGAATAAAATATTAATTATTCCAGATTTTTATTAAAAAAAATACATTTTCAAAACCTGCAAATCACAAGCTCTTTTTATTACACGAACTTTATCACTGAAACTGCCATGCTGTGAGTATGGAAACATGCATTTTTCTGGTTGATTCTTGAAAAGAAACACCTTGGTTTAGGGCACCTAATGGTTACATCCTTGATTTTTAATTTATTTTTGATTTGGAACGTGTAACTCGGTATAATGGTTATGCAGTGCATTGAGTCTCTTCTTCTCTGATGAAGTTTTCAATAATAAAACACTCAATAAAGACCCCACAAAAAAGGAAAAAACATAATTCTTGACCCGCAGCTCTTCACCAGCTCAATTACTTATTAATAGTTTAATTAGGAGTCACATGCGTGAGATGATTGTCTTGAAACTAAAAAGAAATGGAAAAGGAAAAGGAAATTAATGTGTATCCTTGATAGGATATATTGATATTTTGTTTGGTTCGCAGGATGTTGTATACTAGGTGTTTAGGAGTTGATTATAAATGCGTTTATAAAAATATTTAAAAATAATAATAATTTTAAATTTTAAATAAAAAATAATATTTTTAGATCATTTTGATATGCTAATATTAAAAATAATTTTTAAAAATAAAAAATATCATTTTAATATATTTCTAAATGAAAAACATTTTGAAAAACAACCATAATTGCACTCCCAGATATTAGAAATTTATTTCAAAAACATCTTATTAAATGAGATTTATTTTATATATTAATTTTTATATGTTATATATATCCTGAAATATTAACCCGAAGTAGCCATATAATTACGTGCATCAATCACGAATAACACATCCGAAGCAGATTAGGTGCAACTAACGCTAGCATTTATTAACTAAATACTCGCAAGTCAAACCGAAGCTGACAAGTTTGAGTCAAATGCCTGGCCTCTAAAGGAATTGGCGCAACACTGCACTAGTAGCATGGCAAAAACTTGTGTTAAGCATATTTCGTATTCAAGTTTTGACATTGTTTCTCTATAATATTTATATTCAACCGCGCCATCATCCAAAAATAAATAAATAAATATATATATATAAATGTTATGGGATTATTTAAAACATGTGTACCTATGAAATACATGGTGTTAATTTATTTTATTATTAATGTGAATGTTCGGGTTAGCTTATGCATATCTCGATAAATTTTATAAGTTTTAAAATTAATAATCATACGAACTTCTAGTAATGAGTAATTATATGGCTTGAATATAAAATCATAAATAAAAAATTTTTTAATCACAAACTCTTATTATTAGATTAACTATTAGAGAATTACATGGTATTAATTCTGTGTAAATAATAAACGCATGCTGGTTTTCTATCATATGTGTAGATATGATAATTATCTTTGCATTCTCTCCTAAGAGAAAAGTAGTCAAATATTTTATGCAAGTGAATGTCATGTGGCATGGGTGATGTATACCACCATGCCCTCACAAATTATTTATTCATGATTAAGGATCTTTTCAATAATGGGAGGGGAAATGTTTTTCTAAAATATTTTCTACCGACGCCTATCAAATTAAAATATATTTTATTTTCTTATGATTTTAAAATTCAAATATCAAAATGATCGAAGTATAATATACTAACGTGAGTCTTGAAAACAATTAGAAAGCACCCAAACATGACACCAAAGGGTGCCTAATTCCTTAAAATTATACCCAAAGTGCTTTATTTGGTCTCACCCCACTATTATCTAGATGGGAAAAACAATTTAAGAATCCAATTGAAAATTGATGGTAGGATTGACGGGGATTGATAAAAGGGTTACTTACCCCATACGAAAATGTTGACTTAGACCAGCTGCTGAGTGATGCATTCACATCTGCATTGGTCGCTTAAACTCGATGAGAAATCAACTCAAACTTCTCATGATTTTAAACTTAATTACAAATAGATCCTTCTTTGACTATATGCTTTGTTTATGAGATGCCAAGAATCCCATCAAACCCTAAAAACCCCAGAAGAAACAGTGATCTACAACATCATTAATTTAACCAGCAGCATTTCACGTATTCCATCGATCTGAGCACATCCCTGTGGAAGTGCTGCATTTCTTTGCAGTATATCACCACACGACTCTTCCCCCACACCACATGTCAGGGTCCCCGTTATCTTCTCTCTAAAGGGCCGGCGTATGAATTCCTACACATGCTGCTGACTATACCACTTCAAATACTGCGAGATTTGTAAACCTGGAACAAAAAAGAAGGAAAGAAAAACCATTTCCTTTGAGAACACTTGATTCCCATTGCGCCAGCAACTACTAATCAAGATCTAATTTAAACAAAAATGATTTTTGGCAAATTAAAGTCATTGTGTGGCGCGAGTCTTAAGACGTAAATAGTCAGCAACTTTTGGTCACGCGTATTGTTTTAAATCATGATATATGAATGCTTATTAATCCTAATTACCCTTTGGATCTCAAGAGAACATGATCTCTAGTTTTGATGCCAACGCTTGCTGTGGTAAATAGATCCCCCACGTCAACGTTTACCCACCACATGTTTTTTTCTCCTTGTATTTTATCACACTTGCTCATCGCTAATTGGTTGCCAACACTTCATTTTTCAGATCGATCATTGTCTCCCCGGCCAGCTTAAGGAAGTCTCTAATTTTGATGAGGACAATTATCTTCGAATCTACTCAGAGCCTAGTGTCCCTAACTTTGCTAGAGAAAGGAGCAAATAATTTGGGGATTCGAGTTGGAAGGTGAGATTTTAAAATATTATTTATATTATTTTTTTAATATATTATCTTAAATAAAAAAATTTTGAATTTTAAATTCTCTCGTGAATATATTATTTTGTATTTGATTTTTATCAAATAGAATTGAAATTGTGAGATTTAAATTTATAATTGTTTGGTCAATAAAATTTTTATACCATTTTAATGAACTATTTAACCTAAAAAATTAAATTATTAGGTACAAGGCAGTCAATTTCACTTAGGATGGTGTTTTGTTTATTCAATTGCAACATAATATTTTGGTTTTAGAACGTTTTGAGGTTATATTGTTCATAATTAATCATTTAATTATATTAAAAAAATTATAAAAAAAATAAATATAATTTTTATTTTTTATAAAATAAGAGTTGACACAACAATTTTATTTTTTATAATATATATTTTTATTTTTTATTGTTTTGATTTTAGTTTTGAATTTTCAATATATATATATATATCTCAAGCATTATAAAAACAATTTGATCCTGCACGGAAAAAAACAAGAAAATCATATATATATATATATATCAAGCATTATAAAAACAATTTGATCCTGCATGGAAAAAAAGCAAGAAAATCAAGTTACATCAGTGACCCGTAACAATTTATTCAAGTGGTAGATGGTTTTTTTATGTAATTGAAATGAGACACGCAAAGTAATACCAGTATGTTTCGGTCAATAGTTGATTAAAAAATTCAGAATGAACTGAAATTTAAATTAATATAAAAATGATGCCGTTTTGATTTTTTTTTTAATGGTATGAAATATATTGGCCGTTTTGACCAAAATAAAATTGATATCTATAATTAAATGAGATCTGAAAATATAATTTATATCAATTTTTTAAGTAAAACCATATTAGCAAATACCAGATGAGGAGGAGGAGGAGGATCCCATATTTGCATCAACTGCAAGGCATTGTGATGAAAGAATGCAGAGACTAGCCTGCTAGCAACAAGTTGCTTTCTGCCTTTTTGGCCCAGCTTAAAAGCAAGCAAATTTACAACTCATGAATGTACTAACAGGAGAGAAACAAAGGGATTGCTGTACTTGATTGTCTAACCCAACGCACATGATGGCGATGCAATATTGTTTACCTACGTCCATCACTTTAAACATCATCACATTGATCAAAAAACGGTGCCGTAATCATGATAACCATCGGCCTCGATGTTTAATTAAGCACAATACGGAGGTCTAGATCAGAATATTAATCTGATTACAATGCATTCTCATCGCGAACTAAGATGCTTGCCGACGCAGCTAGCGGCCGACTTCTATATTTATATATGGTGTACGTGAAATGGATAGAATTAAAATAGGGCCTGCAGGACCACCACTGGTAGCATCCCCCCCTGTTTTGCGTTTGGTTTGCCGATAAGGCTCACAATGGATCCAGAGTTGCATATTAAAACTTGAAAAGGCTCGAAAGAACACACAAAATCAGAACATCGCATACACCGATTCGACTTAACTATAATTAAGCAGAATATGCGGAGTAGGTCAGTCAACGGTAATCCTAGGCCTTGGGAGGTCAAATGCCATAAACACATGCCAAAGCACATAAGAGTTCATTAAAAACACATCAGACTGTTAACTACTAGTGGGAGCACTTGTGTTGATTATGGTGATGCCATGCTTGCGTCATAATAATTATTTTGCATGAAAACCAGGATGACAGCATATAAATCTTCACGTTCACGAGCTTCATTGAAGACTTTTTAGTTCATTATCATGCATTGCAAATAATCATGACTAGTTATGGATTTGAATTGAGGGATATTTAGAAGTCAACAAAGGTTATTAATTTATTTGACTTGGGATATGCTCTTCAACGTTCCCATTCACCTGCAACTCATCTTTTAAGATGGGTATGTCTAACCATGATCTTTGACTACCATTTCGTTGTAGTCTAGACGAGCGAATTTGCTCGTTTTGTTGGGCTTTTTATATATGTAGATAATTGATTGATTTTATAAACGTTATATTTTGTTATTTTAATATTTAATTGATAAAATTATAATTGATAAAATATATTAAAAATAGTTTTTTTCAACTAAAAAATGATTGAATATTGCTATTGCTAAAAAACTTTTGATAAAATTCGTTAGAAAATTTACTAAGAAGGTGAAATGATTTGTTAGAAACCTGTTGTCACGGAAACTCTGGTTAAAAAAAACACAAAAAAAGAAACCGGTTTAAAAAAAAAGACTTGAACATGATGGTTATTAAAAAATAAAAAACAAATGTGAAAAAAAGGTTATCGTTTATTAAAATAACAAAAAAGAGAGTATAGAATAGAAATTTAAATTCAAAGCTAAAGCCAAAGTTATATTTATAAGATTTATTAATCATATTATTATATTAAATGTATTCAAGAATACCGATATTAATTTTTTTTGCAAGAAATCGTAGGTCATTTTTTTCTCTCTATATATATTTTTAGGCGATAATATTCAATAAATATTAAAACATATAATAAGTCTTACATATTTTATAGTGTAATCGAAATGGAAAGTGTGTCGTAGATTTTTTAATTGTACATAATTAAGGTAAATTTGTCAAAATAATTTTATGAGTTGCCTTTTTCCTCTTGTAATATTAGATCTGGCACATTATAAATAAAAATATTGTAATTTGTTTTTAGAAATAAGCCTCAAGTTTTTTGCGTGCTATAATTACTTATCTGTCGTCTAAAAAAACAGTGCAATCGAAACGGGAAGTGACTCGAATATTTTTTAATTGTAGATAATCTAGGTAAATTTGTCATTTTTTTTAGTTGTCTTTTTTGCCCAGTAATATTAGATATGAAATATTAAAAACCAAAATATTATAAATATTTTTTAAGAAATAAACTTTCAAAAACAGAGCACAAAATTAAAATTTGAAGACTTTTTTTTTAAAAGATTTATTCTTTGTATTATTATATTAAATGTATTACACTGTTGGAAAAAAAAAGATAGACGTGCGCCGCGATGCATCGGAGCAAATTGCCAATGAATAGTGACTATGAGTCACGGGCTACAGTAGAAAACCGAGTTGTTTTAGCTCTTTAGGTAATAAAAGAAAACAATAATGAGCTCAGGGACTATTTGCGACGCGCTCAGTTTGCTAGGAAAAAAAATATACTTGGGAAAAAAAACCGTGGTGCGTGTAAGCTGACTCAGACACCTCGGTTAAGAAAAAAAATGTATAAGTAGCAAAAAAAATATATAAAAAAAGTTGATCCAAATATTAGTCATGGTGCACGTAAGTTGGTTTGGACACTTTAGTTATTTAAAAAAAAATCTTGTTTTTTGGAAAGAAATAAAAACAACAACCAGTTATTAAAAAAATTCATTTTTTTCTTTCAGTTCTTAAAAAAAAAAAAATCACATTTTGGTGCCCGAGCGATTTGAAC
Source organism: Salix dunnii (assembly GCA_015731905.1). NCBI lineage: Eukaryota > Viridiplantae > Streptophyta > Magnoliopsida > Malpighiales > Salicaceae > Salix > Salix dunnii. The sequence continues at coordinate 6,458,341 of CM027667.1, read as the reverse complement.
TCGCGCGCGCCTGTGTTGGCAGTGTGCGGACAACCGCTCAGCCAAAACTTCTGATATGTCATTTCCACCATAAAAAATACAAAAAGAGTCCTTGTGTAAAAAAAAAATTATAAAAAAAATGGATCCGGAGATTAGTCATGGTGCACGTAAGTTGCCCTGGACACTTTAGTTATTAAAAAAAAATCTTGTTTTTTGTAAAAAAATAAAAACAATAACCAGTCATTAAAAAAAAAATTAACAAAAAAAAAATTTATAAAAAAATAAAAACAACAACCAGAAAATAACATTTGTAAAAAACAACAACAATCAGTTATTAAGAAAAAACACTTTTTTTAAAAAAGAAACCATTTTTTAAAAAAAAATTAAAAAAAATATCTTTTTCAAAAAAACATTTTAAAAAACAGTAATAAAAAAAACGATTTTTAAAAAACAGTAATTAAAAAAAATGTTTTTTTTTAAATAGTAATTAAAAAAAAAACAAAATTAGAATTTCAATTTGGTGGCCGAGCGTCTCGAACTCGCGCGCGCCTGTGTTGGCAGCGCGCGAGACAGCTGCTCGGCCAAAGCCTCTCATCTGTCCATTTCTACCATAAAAAATACAAAAAGAATCCCGATTTTTTTTTTAAAAAAAAAGGTGCACAAACTCGCGCAAAGCAGGGAGACAAATATCCACTCCACAGTGTTTTCAGTCTGCGTGAACGGTGTTTTTCCGAGCTGTTTTAGTTATATGTAAATGTTTAGGATACTCGGCTCTCACCCGAGAAAATTGGGTTTAAGTCCCGGCCATGGAATAATTTTCATTCTAGCATCACATTTTATTCTCAAAAAACGTGACCTAATGATAAAGAATTTATAATTTGCACAACAGGTCTTGAGTTAAAATGTATATTCATTGTAAAAATCTGAAACAATTAGAATTTTACTCCCTTATTTGAGTCCATAAAATAAACTTTTCAGAAATAATATTTCTTTTCATCCAAAAAAAAATATAGAAAAACCACCCCAGTCATGCACCTATCCCTTGTGTGCACAGTGCTAGGTGTTTTCTAGAGTATTTGGTTTGATAAATTCTCACGAATTAATATAGAAAAAAATCAACAAAATTATGTTAAATCTAAAGCATTTGACTTGAAACAAATAGATATTATTTCGATTTTAATATATGTTAAAAATGACAAAAAAAAAAAAGAAAGAAAAGAAAAGAGAGCATTGTTTTAGACAGTTAAAAATCTTGTCCCTAACATCATCATGATATTTCCACATTCATGCTAGCTTTAATTTATTCAAACTTGTGCAAATAGCTAGTTTTTTCTTAAAATATAAAAATCCAGAGTTAGAAAAAAAGTTAGTGGAGTAAGAATGAGTTACATTTAAAAGAAAGAGTGATAAGTCTATCGATACATCCACTTTCAGCATCAGAAAAGGAAAGCCGGGAACGAGAATCGATGAGAGTCGTAACACCTTGGAGGAACCCATTAAAAATGTTTATGCCAAATTGTGCGATGCCCATACAACGAGAACTGGCACGCTTTTCTCTCTAGCTTTTGCGATCATGGTGCTTGCACAGGGAAATGATTGCTGAAGAACTTGCCCTTCTAAAAGCCGAAAACTTTGCGACAAAGTCTTATTAGGCTTATGTTAGGCACCTCACGCCATCAAATTATGAGGCCCAAGCTCTCGAGTTTCGTCTAAAGTGTCTGCAATCCCGTAGGGGAAGGAAAGTTACGTGAATGCTTTTACGGCGGGAAATGCAAAAACAAGTCTACACGGTAAAATCTGCTCATTCTAAGATCTAAAGCTGCGTTTCAAAGCACGCCTCCATTCGACAAAGAAAAAACGATTGCATCTTAATTTCATTGTACATATGTAGACTGGGTAGCTACTAAGAAAAGTAGAGATGGGCTCTGGCATGGTTTTCTCAGAAGACCCCTTCCTAGCTAGTATATCTCTTCTTCAATGCATCCCAGGATGTTGTGGGCGTAGCCCTATCCTTTTTTGGTAATTCTTTCTCAGTTTCTCTGTGTTGTGCTCTTAACAAAAAACAATCAGGTCACCTGCGCTTGCTCGTCATTATCCAAGGATGGGAGCAATGAATAAGAGAAGAAAAGGCCTTCTAATTTGCGACTAAGGCCACACCGCTCTCACTTCGGCCTTTTATTATTGGCCCACTCCTCTCTATTCCCATTCTACTGGGCTGTGTCCATTTTTTTCAGCAAATGGACCACCAGAGATATACATAGAAATTGGCTACGACCCATGAGAATATGATGGTGATAGCCTGATATTTTAAGGGAAAAATTTCAATCCCAGTTTAGATTAAGAATTAGTTTGCTGGCAATTTTAGGCATCCGGGTCGTTGGGGTCCGAGCTATTAAATAAATGGCATAACACCACTACTCTTGTATTGTTCATTATTTTCAGCTGACCTGATTGTTATTTTTCTTAAGCTTGCAAGTAAAGTTTTTGTTGTTTGTGACTTGAGTGATGGAGACTAATCTCATGAATTCTAAAATGAATAATTAATTACTAGTCTTTAATGATCTTAAAAATTATAAGACTCAAACCAGTAATAGCAAATCTAAATTTGTTTTGCAAGTTAAGTTGCCAGATCGCAAAGCAGTAGTGATATGATGCTAGCACTGGGAAGCATCAAAATGACTGAATAATAGAAGACTACTAAGAGAATAATCCAATGCCCCTTGTGTTTGGTATGCTTCCACCATGACAAGCCAATCAGACTACTTAAAGAATAATTCAATGCCCCTTGTGTTTGGTATGCTTCCACCATAACAAGCTAATCTTGTTGAGCGACGGCGGCTGAAACGATCAAACTAAACACCATATAGCACGAACTGGTGCATGCATGCGTGGCTAGGCCGGGACTCCTTCCAATATATGAAGTTCACTCTGTCACTCTATTTGATGTTTCTATTTTTATTACCTAACAGTCAACCTTTTTTTTTTTTTTTTCAAACCAGCTATGTTTGGCTTCTTACTGTCATGTTCTTAGCGTTGGTATATCCCGGTGCAGAAAGGGGAAGAGTGATAGAAATGTTTGTATTTTTCTTTAAAAAAGCTATTTGACATCGACAGATTACGTGCAGGGGGGATGGTAGAAGAAGTCCGATATGAAGAACAAGTTGCACGTGATAAAAAGAAAACGACCACGTATGATGTCAGTGGCTACGAGGGGAATGCATGGATTGGGTTGTCCAACAAACCTCAAGAAATGAACGCCTAATTTTTTAAAAGCTATAGTTTTTTATTTGGGTGTTCATGTAAGACTTTAAGACTGCAATAGTTCTTACCTGTTAGAGTAAAAAAAAAGAGCAGTTTTTGAGATTAAAATCCATTTCCAAAACATGTTGCCGAGCAATTTCAAGGTTTCAGCGGATCAAAATCTAGTTTATGTCCATCTTGTAACCCTCTTCTTTCTTTCTTCTTAAATGTCACCTATGGTTAGGGTTAATTATAGATTTCGGGTTACTTTTATTTTTCTTAGTAATTTCTCTGAAGATGAACTTGACACTTAGCAGTGTAGCTATGACTGATAAAATTGCAGATTTCCAGGCACCCGCTCGTCTTTCACGGCTCTCGTGTTTTTGCTCCAGCGACTATCATTATTTTCGATATTATTTTGATTAATTTCGAAAAACTAAATTATTTGGCAAACCTGCGTCCCTACAAGTCCAAATCATTCAATTCGCCATGTTTAGAGCTTTACCGGTACTCCAGTTAGGTATGGGTGAGTTTTTTTAAAAATAAATACGTGCAAGCTCTTCCTGAAATGATATATTTTTATTTAATTAAATAAATTAAATCAAGCAATTAAAAAAAAAATAACACGTCAAGGGAATGATAGCCTCCCGTGGGCTTGGCCTATGAAAAGATTTTGCAGGAGCTTCGGGTCATGAAAGCGGTATTCCTTGCAAGCTAGACTTTTATTTTTGCCAACAATGAAGGTGAAAGACTTGTAGTCTATCCTTTATATATATATATTTTTTAAAATAATGGTAGATGACATGTTGTTTATGGCAATAAACAACACATTGTCTACTAGCTGGTATTTTTTGTTTTTTAACTGATTTTTTATATATTCTAGATAAATTATATATATTTTTATAAATTGACCTTAAAAAATCTAAAATATTTTATGAGAATTCAAAATTTATCTGAAATAAAAAAAATAATCGAGCTTATATCTATGTTTTTAAGGCAATTTAATTGTGAATGGGAAAAGCATATATAATTTAGAAGTATGAAATTCACGATTAATATTTTGTCTGAAGTCTGAAAAGGCCATTCATTTCCTCTATTCTTTTCACGTCTTGTAATCGCATGTTTTCTAATAAATTAAAAATAATTCACCGACCGATAATTTAAGACCAGGTACGTCTATATAGCTTTCTTTTATATTACCTTTTAAATTATCACCTAGAACGATGGCATTCCGGGCACATGCTGGGTGACAGTTCTACTGCCAAAAACAACATTAAAATATAGAAATGCATTACTGAATAACCAGGGATTATTCAAACTTTTTCTCTAATTCAATGTTTTAATTCTTTGTTTTTTTTATTAATTATGTATCCGGGCTAGCTTAAATGTATCTCGATTAATTTTATAGATTTAAAAATCAATAATTATATAAATTTAGAATGATTATTATATTAACAAGTGCAATTCTCAAATTTGATATCACATAAAAACAAACTATTTAATTCTAGATTTTTACCCTAAGTCTTGCAATTAATAGTAGTGTGCAAGAGTGGACCGATTCACATACATTTACAAGTGATGGCACTCAACCTTTGTTTCGTATTCTACCTCCCACACGCAAAGAACTCCCCCGACTTTTGCTTGTGTTTTCCTCTCCTGTGACTTGGAAGCGTTAGAGCTCTTCGATTAAGCAAACACTTTACCCTATTAATTAAGTGTATAAATCTCATCTTATAGTACGTGCCGCCCAAAAAACTCATTCTCCCTTCTTAACTTGTATCCAGAGCTTAAGTAACTGTCCAAGCCAAGGAATCTTTCTAGTGTTTCTCAGCTGATCTAACTGTAGAGCCCTATCAAGAGAGGAATATCTCTTTTATAGCATATCACTGTTCTAGTATCATCGAGAATATCCTATACAGAGAGAGAAGAGTGTAAGAAACAATCATCAAGACCGCGTTTGGATGGATAGGGATTGGTGGCACGGCACGCATCAGATTCTTCACCCCTTCAAGCATCAATATTGTATATCCATTATCCACTACTCAGTGCCTCAAGCCCTCGCTTCCTATGCTGCTATGCGTCATTTGTAAATGGTTGCTCGTTATCCCGGCCACGTCGAGGCTAGCTAGGAGAAGAATAAAATATATATTAACTGTTTAATTGGACAAGTTGATCGATAACTCCCCTTGAATATTTCAATGTGTAATAGTGCAGTTCGCGTTTCACGGGAAAAACTCACAGTTCATACCGCGTACAGGGAGAATATGTTATGGAGGTGACGAAAGAGAAACTCAGCATTAAATAGCATGCATCAAGCGCTGAGATCTTTTTCTCTCTCTTTTTTTTTTAAAAAATTTAGTAGGGTTTTTATGAAATTAAAATATCTTAGCATTTTTCTATTCAGTAGGGATGGAATGGCTTCCTAGACACGTGGAGGATGAGGTTTTGTTCTCTTTCTTAATATATATGTGAAATTTGTTTTCGTAGACTCTGTTAATGAGGCAACAATACACCCCCGTGTCCTTAAATTTATTTCATTCCTTTATAGGAAATAAATATTAAAAAAAAATCTCTAACCATTTGATTGTCTCCTTAACAGCCTAGATTTTCATTAGCTGACAATAGATAATATAATACTCGTGAATTAATTAATTTCCTTGTAAAACCGCAAGCTGTGCTCTATCGTGTCCTAAATAATTTACCTAAAGCATAACTTTATGAATTTCAACACTAATTTCTCTCTTGAAAAGGCAATATTTTCATTTTCAATCATGCGAAATCCAAAATTCTGCTGAGAAAATTGATCCCTCGAGTCGTCGTCCTTTACTTCTCTTCCTCTCTTTTGTGGGCGCTTGCAATAAATATTCAGTAGGTATCCTGCTAAAACACTGTGCTGAGGATTCCATATCAATTCAGCAGTAACGTGTAAATGAATCCCCACACGAGTATTATTAACTCCGCCGGCAATACCCTTCAGGATTAAGAGTGAGCCTTGAATATATAAAGAGTTCATTGCAGCTAACCTTTCCATCTCCGAGTGTCCCAGGCCACGCAAAAGACGTCACATCATCATGCCAACATGTGTGTAAAGGCATGATCCACATGGGAAGTTATTGGTATAGAATTCAGATCATATCTTATCACTCTAACATGGGATTGTTCTTTGTTTTGAAAGATCAACTCTCCCACTACGAATCCCTTGCCTGCCTGGCCTCTTGCCTGCTGGATCTGGCTGTTCACGCGGCGATGACTTGCTTCAATATCAGGCCACAAAAAAAGGGATGCTAAATATTATAAGACATGGCTTGCTTCAGTGGGTTTGGCATTTTACCATGTACCAGGATATGCAATGCATGGAGCTTGATTTCAACATTCACATGTCGCCCTTTTGTTGCTGACTACAAGGCCCATAATTCTTCATGATGTGTTCATAAATTCAGTGAAACTGAATTTTTCATCACGTTTGCTTAACTTCTCTGACATTTTTATTTATTTTTTGAAAGATATAAGAATTAAAAAAAAAAATTGAGCTGTAACACGTCCTGCTCTCTACCTAAATTAGGCCTTTAAAGCGTGTCCAGAGACTGATCATCCCAAAGATATTCGAGTAAAATTAAAATACGCCATGAAGAAGAAATCCATTCATATCCACAGAATAATAAATAATTGAATATCAATCTCACACTATTTTAAAAAATAATAAATATTACCGGAGAAATAGCACTTAAAAGAATGAATTAATGCCCAATAGCATATGAAGTCTACAAACAATTAAGAAATTCTCTTTACATAACCAATTCATCATCAGAGAAAACCCTAAAAGATAAGAACAAATTATACTGCTTAATAAAGAGAAAGAAACCCAACAATCTTCCTAGTTAAACCTAATCTACAATTCTAAAAATCAAATTTTACAGGGAATCCACGCCAGTCTTTTCTTTCTTGAGCGACAGCATTAATCTTGGCCTTTTCCCTGGCAAGGGACTCTCCACTTCTTGATCTCCGAATAGTGCCTGGCGACCAATTCTTGGACCTTCAAATTCAGGCAAAGCAGGCAAGTTCAGGTCAAAGTCAAACCCACCACCGCTTCTTTGACTTTGACTCTGGCTCACGCCGCCGCCTCCAATAGCACCACCTTCTGAGGTGGTGATTACAGCACTATTACTGCTGTTGTTGTTGCCTCCAATAGTACCTTCATAGTGACAACGTTTGTGTCCACCTAAGGCCTGGCCGGTAGGGAAAGTTTTGTGGCAGGTAGAGCACTCATGGGTCCTGCCACTGGTGTTGGTGTTAGTTGCAGCTGTGGCGGAGGTTGATGGGTTTTCGGTGGCTGTGGCTTTGGCTGTGGCTGAGGTGGACTCAGAGGAGGATTTCCTATGACTGGCTTTGTGCCCACCAAGAGCCTGGTAAGAAGGGAAAGCCTTGTTGCAAACCGTACACTTGTATGAAAGATTCAAAGTTGGTGGTTGGGGTGGTGCCGGGGAGGCGGTTTCTTTGTCGGCTGTGGTGGAGCCGCCACGAGCGAGCATGATAAGGCAAAGTGCAAGGTACTCTTCCTCTGTTGATGGGGACTCACTACGGGATCTCTTGGAGCGTTTCCTTTTAATACACGTGTCTTCATAGTTGAAAGGAGTGGCTGTTGTAGGAGAGTTCAGAGCTTCAAGAGCCATAGTTGAGATTCTTGATCTTGAATTCTTTTGAAAGCAAAGAGAGTAAAAAACCAACAAGTTTTCAGAAGAGAGAAGGAGAGATAAATTAGTGAGTGAGGAAAAGGGAGAGGCTCGATTATATATATAGAGGAAGCTGGGGTGGAGTGGGAGAGTTGGCGGGTAGGGAAGTCGGTCAACTAAGCGAAGGAGTGAAGAGAGGGGTGGGATTTGTGGAGACTGAGCTACTATAGAGGTTGTGGCGATGACTTTTTCTAATTTCCAGGTCAAAACAATGCTACTCCTGCCTTTGTAACCTATGATGAACACACATGAATTAGTAAAAGGGTAATTCGCGTCCTAGGCTAACTTCGGGTCTTTTTTATCGTGTGTAGCACGCCTTACCGGGTCAGCAATGAGGCATTAATAAGGTGGATATACCTGCAAAGATTATATTTTTATTGACTTTTTTATATTTTAGTCTTTCATCTCACAAGTAAATCTTGGAAAATCCCCCAAGATTTTTCCATTTAAGTGACTTGCTCCTTTCCAATTCCTTTCCTTCCTTGCAATGGCATTGAGTTTTTTTTTTTTTTTTTAATAAATACTAGTTTTAATTCTCCTCGAGGGAAAAGTAATAGCAAGTCATTAAATTTTCCTGCGCGTGACTAAACATAAACAAGCTAACACTGCCACGTCATTTTTCTTCCTTCTACTATCTGGTTAATTTCCGGGTCATATTGATGTCTGTTACCGAATGGTATTTTTCTTCTCTTCCACGTGGAATTATGGCTTTGAAACTGCTAGAAAGCACATACCAAACTTTTGGCGAAATAATCGATAATAATGGATTTTAACCTGGACGTGGACTATTTTCAACGGTTAGCTTCAAAGGGGAGGTGGAAGAAAAGGAGAAATGCTCCATATAAAATAAACTTACCCGCAATTTCATTCACCGGCATTTTTTCACTGCTACTCGTGCTTGCATAAAACACGTGTAAGGGTATGTTTGGTAGCGTCTTAGAATTTATTTTTTAATATATTTTTAAATTTTAAAAAATTAATTTTGACATCATTCTATCAAAACAATATAGAAAAACTGATATTTTAATTTAGGATAAAAAAATCAAACACAGTCTAATTAGCTCCATCCGTGCTCTTCCATATCTTCCTTGCAGATTAAGGTATTCTTACTCGTCCCCATTTCTTTTATTACACTATATCGGGCATCTAAAAATTGTGTGGTATGTATTTGAGGCTTTGAGCAAGCCAGCCTTCTCTAGAAGTAGACAGACAAAAATACTTTTGTCCTGCTTCGGTGCTTCCTAGTTACTTCTACCCTTATGACCATTCACACTCACGCGCCGATAACTTCCTCTGTTAGTTGCCGCTTTTTACCGACCTTGTCTAGGATTGTGGTCGTTTCTTGTTAGTTGGCGATCTAGAAAGGCAGCTATCTAATATTCGCACACTGAAACAATATCTTACTCTTCGCCACGTGTTTAACTGCAATCCCATGATTATCCCTGCTTTGTTTTCTATACAAGCCCCTTCACTCCCACCGGTAACTCACTGACTACCCCCTCAATTTTTCTTGAAACTCTTTAAAAAAAATTTTACAATGCATGCGCTTATTGGTTCATTTATATACAATAATTGTTTTGGATAATTTAATAAAAATTTAAAATGAAAAAAAAAATCATTTTAATATATTCTTAAATAAAAAATTATGATAAAAGATAACTACTATTATAATACTAGTAGATTATTAGCTATGTGTTGGTGTAGCGGTTCAACTACTATTTTATTTATTTTTTATTTGTTTAAGTTAAATATATATTTTTCCTTGAAAAGGTACTATTTTAATATTTTGTTATACCATCATCTTAAACATCTCAAACCATGTTGTAGTTTTGTTTTTTCCAGGTGTTAGAAGAAAACGATTATTATATAAATAAATCAGACAGAGAGTGAATTTCTTTTCTATGAATTAACAAAATAATTCCACAAAATCGTGATACATAAAAAAAAAAATGAATATTTTATTCTTCTATTTTCATTCCGTGGCGTATGTGTACATAACGCTTCTGTTGATGCGTAGGAATTACAGGCATGCACAAGTTTTGATTTCCTAATTTACAGGCGTGGGTGAAATGATTTCTTGTGATAAATTTATGAACTCTCGAGAATTCTGGAAACCTGGATTTTTTTTTTATTATTATTGAAAAGAATATTCGGATCAGTTTGCACGCAACTAGAATAATTTAACGAATTTTAAAGTTAATAATAATTTAAATTTTTAATGATTATTATACTAACAATCATAAAATTCAAAATTGAATCCATAAGAAATAAATATCTTAATTTCATATTATTATTATTATTATTATTATTAGGTCACGTATTATATTATATGGTTAAATCGAATTCTTTTTGAATGCGGAATGAAAGACTAGCATTATCTGACAATAATAATAATAAAAATTAGTTATGCTAATTCGAAACAATCAGCATATAGCATCGTTTTTTTTTTTATTATTATTATTATTTATAGCAGAAGAAGAGAAACGATAGGAGTATCAAAACCTCATGGGTGCCATTAAAAAAAAAGAAAGATTGCATGTCGCAATGAAATGGTGAATCGAGAAATGTGGAAATCTTTTAAAATCCACCTATAGCATTGCTTACTTGTAAATCCCTTCTCGTGTTTTTAATATAAAAATACAGAGAAAGATGAGGTCGGTGTGTAAACGAAGAAAAAAAAAAAAACAGAGAGCGGCGTACAGTGTTAGTTGTCCTGGATAACAAGATAGTGTAGCTGGTACAGTCTAGTAGTAGCAAGAGAGAGTAGACTTCTGGTGTTCACCGACGCGCAACCGTGAGGGCACACGGCAAAGCAACGCTCCAGTCTTCTCACGTAGACACGTGTCGCCACTTTCTGGGTGGTTTTTACACGCTAGCAAACAAATAAAGATAAACCGGCAAGCAATTGTAAATGACCCCACTGAGCCATCCACTGGCTTCGAGATCTCTAACAGACTGCCACGTGGGGGTTTCTGATGGAGGTTTTGCCACGCATGACCCTTTTTTTTTCTGGTGAACATCCCCTACCACAATTCTAGTGGCCTTTCTTCATTCATCGTCACCTAGCCTACAAAAAAGGCAAAAAGAGTGGTGCCATACGTGTTAAGCGTGTTTAAGGCCACCTTGATTACACGTGTTAATGTGGACAATCTGTTGAGGTGACTTCACCGTGAAGAACTTAGCCGAGTGATGTTATCAATGAGTCGGCCAGGTTAACGGGATGCCAGAATTCTGTTAAAAAAATAAAATCAATTTCTTCTAAAATACTGCTAACTTGGGGTGTATTAATTTATTTTATTAGTATAATTGATGGATATAATTAGATGGGAATAATTTAAGCCGGATAAAAACAAGTGAGTGGATAGGTACAGCCCTCAATTTAATTAGGGGCGTGGCATTAAGCTTGAAGGGCCAGCTCTGCGGATTTATAGCTGGGTTTCACGTGTCTCATGGCTGTCAGCAAAATAAATGAAATTAAAGCACGCTCTGTAATCAGTCTTGTAGGGCATTCCGTTTGGGGTATATCTCTGTCCGTGAACGTGTAGACGTTAGCTAAGTACCTGTTGGAGGGATATCCTCAGTATTTGTCACGGATGAATTCGAGGTTCTGTTAACTGCTCCTCGTTAACAAGGAGGAGGCATTTAAAAATATTATTATCACCGGTAGTATCGCTGAAACAGTAAACTCGAGTCACTTTATATTTTAAAAAAACGATAAACCACTGAAGGTTTTTCCTCGTGTTATAGTACTCGCAAACAAACACTCCTTTGGTATCCTCCAAGAGCAAGAGCATTGTGATTGCATTCATTGGGCTAAAGGTTTTGGGTCAATAAATTAATTTATCTCAAAAATTAAGCCGATAAGTGTGCATGATTAAAAACTTTCCAACATTATAATTATTAATTTTGTATATAATTTTTTACTCTCTTGTTGAGGTATTTTTTAATAAAAACAAAAACAAATATTTTTAATATAGTTACATTATTTTCAATATATATATATATATATATATATATATATATATATATATTCTACTATTTATAATTATATATATATACACCCCAATCTCCCCCCTCGACAGATATATATATACACTTATAATTATAATTATATATACTGATAAATAAAATTTTTAGATATTATATATATTATTTTTTAATATATCTTTATAAATAAAAAATTTTTAAATTTAAAAGTTACACACATGTCCATGAGTAACAGTCCGGCTGCTACCCTCAGAAGAATTGAGGAAAAAATGAAAATAAAGAAATACAACAGTAAAGAAAATAGGAATTAGATCCGAATAAAATAAAATTAAAAGGTTGTTTTGAAAAACTAAAAGTTCGGCGTGCAAAAAAAGAAATACAACAGTAAAAATATCTTTTTTATTTTAAAATTTAAAATAGTATTTTTTTTAGGTAATTCTGATGTTAAAAATAATTTAAAAAAAATAAAAAAAAATATTATTTTAAAATATTTTTTTTAAAAATACTTTAAAAACAATTGTAACCCCAATACATGTTGCCCCAAACACCATTAAAAGCGCCGGAGCACCACTCGCGAGTTGATATGTGCAATGCACTCATCATCTATAATTTGTTTTTTTAATAATATCCGCCTTAATTAAAATATGAAACCGCCTCAGCATATTTTGCTTCTAGAGTTCCGCCAGTCATTTAAATATTTTGAAAAATAATAAAAGGTGAAAAAACCTCTGCATGTCAGTCTATTTTTGTTAATATTCTAAAAGTAATCAAATATAAAAACACTGATTCACGCCTTCCAATCTGATAATATAATTTGAATCTCATGAAATACCTATCTTACCCCATATTGCTGATTTCACTAGTTGTTATTCTAGAGGGTAAAAATAAAATTGCACTGTTTAAGCATCTACGATCCCTTTTTAATTCTTTATCCAATTGCTCTTTGTTATGGCGCCAAGAAACCCATGCCGTGTCAGAAACAGCAGATTTGAAGACAGCTGACGGTTCAAGCCGGAGCGCATCCCAGACGTCACTTTAACGGGCTCTATGCTACAGGGTCGGAAGAAGAAAAGGAGTGCACATTCACACTTCGCTTCGTGGCCCGGCTCATAATGGCTGGAGGAAATGTCTTCTTTCTTGGATAGTTTTGATTCTTAGCAGCGAAGGCTAACACGTCTTGATATGACTGGCATTATGTTACGTCTATGATTTTAAAAATTCCTTCTACTGTATTTTTTTATTTATTATTATTACTCTGATAAAATAATATTACAAATGTTTTTTTAAAATAATCATTACTGGAATATTTTGCTGTTTTATGTTGAATTATTGCCTTTGTTGGATTGAATATCTGTACGAAGTTTGTACTTGAAACAAACTAATTGGCCAGGTTACGTTTTCCTCCGTGTTTTCAAACTTTTTAAGATGACTAGGACAAGGCTCGAGACAAGATTGAAATTTCATAACGTGAAGGACAGCCATTCCACCTGGCTAAGTTACTTGTTTACTTCAAGGAGCTAGTTTTAACAGCGGGAATGGCCATCAGTTTTAGAGGGTGCGAACATGTTACTCTTGCCTCACCGATGGCTGTGGATCGAAGTCCATAGATATGCGATAATTCCACTCGTAATTGTAGTTTCTTATTATCGGTCTGGAAATGTGTTTGAAGGTGATATTTAAAATAATTTCTATTTAAAAATATATTAAAATGATAATTTTTTATTTTAAAAAATTTATTTTGACATCAATATATAAAAATAAAAATGATATAAAAATACTGAAAATTTAAAACGATTTTAAATTTTAAAATGCAGCCCCAGAAACTCCCTTGATCGATGCTGTGTTAAAAGCGGCCCAGAACCATAGTTTTCCCGTCAACCAAATTTGGATCGTGGAAGTCAAACGCAAGACCAATGAATAGACTGTATTATACACATAGCACACGTGAATTTTGAGTGGAACTTGTCTTCCTTTTTGCTTGTAAATTGTGAGTGGGATTCTTCGAAATACCCAATAGGAGAGAATAGTGATCTTGTTGACTGTTGACGAGGGAGCTGCAAATGCGATCCATGTCGTTCAGCCGAGGCTGCTCAAGAGGTGGCTGGACGATGGGTCAGGGGTAGTTCAGCTCTTTAAGATTAATGAAGTAGTTGCTCGTCGGTGAGTAAGTAATCCAGCCTACCTTTTAAATCTACTTTCTTGACTCCCAAGAATTGTTGGACGCGGATTAGGCCCAAGCCCATCTCTCCAATTTTACTCAGCAATACGACTCCAACCGGTAATTATATCCTGGAAACATTCTTCACTTAAATTCATGTTTCTTCTATACCTTTTCAATTATTTTAATAAACATATTTAAAAATAATAATTATTTCCTTTTTTTTTTTTGTAACCTTTTCATTATAAGAAAGAAGAAACAAACTGGAATCTAAAAGGAGGTGAGACAGAAGATGACCACCTCCAAAGTTCATATCTGAACGAAAACCTGGCCAGTTACCGGAATTCTTTGTTTTTTAATCGCTGTTAACGACGAGGAGGACAAGGCCCATGCAAGGATTGAGATTTCAGGAAGTCAAGGACCAACCTTGACCTCACTTACAAGTTATAACAAAATTTCTTGGAACCATCTGCTTTGCTTTTATATTTTAAAAATAGTTTTTAAGAAAATGATTTTTTTTTCATTTTAAATTAAAAAAATTAGTTTTTTTTATATAATTTTACTGTGGTAATATCAAAATTATTTTAAAAAAATAAAAAAAATATTATTTTAATATATTTTTTTAAATAAAAAATACTTTTAAAAATAATTTTAACTGTACTCCAATTGTGATTTTGTGGAATGGTGTCTTCGGATACAATAAAGTGGGCTGGACCATGTACCAGGCCCATTTTAATTTACGGGCCAACAAGTAACTAGTAAAGTCCGTGGTGTTTGAAATGAGAATCGGGAGTGAGGGGCCCAGAGCAGTGCCTTGTTGTTCTTCCTTGGAACCAGTTAAAACTTAAAATAAGAAAAGGACCCAAAATTCCCTAAAGCACAAAAACCTCAAGCTTCACTATCTCGAAGGCAAATAGAAATCAAAGAAGAATAACCCGCTCGGTCTGTTTGGGTAATTCATGACCATGGCAACTTCTCTGCTATCTCCACTCGTAGCTCCAAACCCAGAACTGGTACATCCATCTACTGGGTTGCAACACAAGTCTTCCTTTCTCCCAAGCACCAACCTCTTTTTATTAAGCAATCCAAGAAATCAAAGGGTGCTTCAGCAACAGAGATGCTGCTATTACAAGTCCCCTTCTGCATCTGGGAACTCACTGAATCATATTCCCACTCAGTTTAGGGAAGAAAATCTCAAAGATGGATGTATGTCTCCCTCTCTCTATCTAACTCCCTGCTTTGTTATATGTGTTTCTTATTGTTTGCTTTATTGATTGATTTATATATGCGATTAGTCTTATTTTTATCCTTGAATAATCAATAGCCTTTGGGTTTTGTTGTGTTTGGTGTTGCCTCTTATTTATTTATATGATAATTGAGACTCTGGCTCTGCTCTTCAACCTTGGTTTAGATAGCGTTGAATGGAGGAAAGTAAACCCTGTTTTTTTTATATATATAAATACTGTTTTCTGGAAGCTAAAAATGGTACTCATATATCATGGCAGGCTTCTAGTTAGGAGGTTAGCAAGGGTCTGTGTTGAATTTGTAGTTATTAGCGCCTTTTCAGTTATTGTTTTGGTGCTACAAAAATCATTCGGATGATATTTTGAAGAGAAGATGATGAAGTTGAACTGTGAGAATTATAATTTCAGCAGCCTGGTGGTGGAGGAATTGCAGCATTCTGAAAAAAAGTTACTTAAATATCACTATAGCAGTCTCAAAAAGCCCTTATGTTATCTTTTGATCAATATAATGCACCTAGAGAATAGTGGCGAAGCACTTAATTGATGTTTTGAGTGGTTTGATGTTCTACAGTTGCTCCCCAAGAGTACACATGGTTTAGGGGATTTATTTTCTCTACCTAAACTCTCATGTGCTCGCTCTCCCATGGGTTCTCTCTTTTACGAGTCCTTCATATCCTTTGAAGCGACCCAGTGGCTAGTCTGCTATGGGTCACCTCAAATCTAGAACTTGCTCTTTAAGATAATAGCATAGTTTTTGTTGTTGTTAGCTGTGGCAATTCGTTTTTTTTTCTTCCTGTTCAGAGTTTCAACAGTAATCTCCCTTCAGCTTCAAGCTTGACAAATCTCAGTTGCATTTCTTTGCAATGAGCTATAGAATAACTTTTCATATTTTCAGAAAGAGATTTAATCTTTTTCAGGTTATGCCCTTAATATGTAGACCAACTTGTTTTGAATTGCATGACTCCAAATTATTCAAGCTGAGACCTTCAGGCTCATGCCATTCAACCACAATCTCCATGCTTATTTGGACACTTATCTTTCTTTCGTTTATGAAATACAAAGTGGCCTTTTTTATTAGAATTTGAGAACTGCAATACTTCTAGTTTCTCTTACTTGTGAATTCCCCAGCAGCTCTGAATTTGTGTGTTCTTCCAGATACATGACAAGCTTCAGATTCTAACTTCCCTTCCTCTTTGCCTTATCCTATGCAGTGATGGAAAATTATAAAAATGTACCTCAATCACTTTATGGTCTTACTCCTTCACAAATGGACATGTTCATGACTGAAGATAATCCCATTCGTCGTCAGTCAGGGAGTGTCACAGAGGTTCTTTCTTTCTACTCCAAATTATTTTCTAGCTTCAGGATGGTATTATAATTATTAATTGCAGAATAATAATAATTTTTCTTATAGCTTGCTGAAAGTTGATTTCATCTAAGAGCCTAAATCTTATAGTGGTTATCCTGAGAGATTGTTATGTCCTTGCCTTTTCTGACAGCAAAGCATCTCATCTAGAAAGAACTATCTGGATCACGGAGGGATGTATAGTGTGTCAGGCATGATGGATCAAGGTCCTTCAAAATATAGCATGAGTGTAAGCATGTACCGTGGAGGGGGTAGAGGATATGGAAGACCTGAATCTGCCCCGCCGGATTTGCCTTCTTTGCTCTTAGATGCTCGGATATGCTACCTTGGAATGCCAGTAAGCAATTATTTCTATATCTCATTACTATCCTCAATATCAACTAGAATTGTTTATCTATCTTGTCATTTTCCTTCTGTCTGACTTGTATCTTCTTAACATGTCCTATCCATTTACTGCAGATTGTACCAGCTGTCACAGAGCTTCTAGTTGCTCAATTCATGTATTTGGATTATGAAGACGCTTCAAAGCCTATATATCTATATATAAACTCATCTGGGACACAGGTTTGCCCTGATTTTTTTTTATCCTCTTCTTTTTCTGGCAACATGTATGTATTACTAGATAAGCCATTAGTTGACTTGCGTTCTAATGATGCCTGAAATCACATTCACTTGGTTGAATATTGTAATTATCTTCTCTAACTTGGTTTCTTACTGTTTAGAATGAGAAGATGGAGACTGTTGGATCTGAAACTGAAGCATATGCCATTGCAGACATCATGTCAGTAAGTATCATAATATAAAATATCTTCTGCACAAAGCTCTTCATAAGATCTTTTTAGTTCGTGCCATGTGTTGGGCCAATGTTGTGTGTGTCAGCCCGCAAGATTTTCAATTATTTTGACACTAAGTTTATGGTATGGACTAACATCGTGTGTTTGTGTTTGTTTGTTGTGTATGTGCCTGTGAGATTTTTAATTCTTGTCAATCTTTAGATTGTTTATTATGCTTGAAACTTATCCTGTGCATCTCTTTTTATTTGCCTGAAGTACTGCAAATCAACTATCTATACCGTGAACTGTGGCATGGCATATGGTCAAGCAGCAATGCTTCTATCTCTCGGAGCCAAGGGTTATCGTGCTTTGCAACCAAACTCATCCAGTATGATCCAAACCTCTCTTTACAGTTAAAAAGATTGTCTTGATTTGTTTTGAAAAATTTAAATACTATTTGGAACTCAGGGAATAGTATATTTCTCTCATTTCTGCATGTCCATTAAAAACTTAAAATCCTAGTTGTACTTGAATGTGGTTTAAAAATAATGTTGTTCACTATTTTCAAACCATGTCATCTAACAGTATGGATGATATGGCTGCTAAGGTACCATTCTTGAGAAAAAGATGTGTGAGAACAATTGAAATGACTGATCTGTTGAAGTTCTATAACCTAAAAACGTTTGCCAGATGTAGAGAAAGTGGTATAATAGTTATTGGACAGTGTTTATCTTTGGTCACATAAACTTGCGGCTTAACCTGATGGTCACACCCAATTTCTGGTCCTCCAGGAAGGCCATCATTTTGTTTTCTACTCAGCAAATCAATCTCCTAGCTGTTCGGAACCTGTGAAAAAAGCTGTACATATTTGCTTTCATGATCTATTTGATGAGCTTGGCAATAGTGACTAGTGCATGCAGCCTGTTGATTGTTCATTCAGACTATAGGGCCATTGATATGGCACCTGTTTCAAGTAAATATAGAGGTTTTGATCACAAGCTTCTAATAATTTGATCTGAATGGCAGCAAAATTATATTTGCCTAAAGTCAACAGATCAAGTGGAGCAGCAGTAGATATGTGGATCAAGGTCCCTCCTCCCCTCCCCCTCCCCCTCCCCCTCCCTCCCCTTCTTTACTTCCCTTACCCTTTTTGACAATTTTTTTTAGGCCAAGGAATTGGATGCAAATACCGAGTACTATATTGAGCTTTTAGCAAAAGGGACTGGGAAGCCGAAGGAAGAACTTGTTAAAGACATCCAGCGACCAAAATATCTCAAAGCTCAAGAAGCCATAGATTATGGGATTGCAGACAAGTTGCTTAACTCAAGTGATGATGCATTTGAGAAACGGGTAATTTTTTCATTACATTTGGCTTTTCGTTTTTCATTTGATTTCATGTGCATTCAGTGACAATATGCCTTCAATGTCTAGGATTATGATGCATTGCTTGCTCAAACAAAAGCCATGAAGGCACAAGCTGCTGGTCCAAGAGCAGCTCCATCAGGATCTAGGTGATGACAAAATACAGTGTAGCCTATCATACAGAGGAAACTATCAAGGTAGGACACTCTTTTGTTGATGGTAGCGCTTGTCACTCTGGCCAGATTCCTCGGGATCCGTATGCCTATCTAAAAAATGTTGTATACAAAGCGTATCTTGACCAAGGGCTGTGTTAAAGTTGCATGTAACAATAGGCCACCCGTTCATAATAGTAATGTAATGCAAACAAATCCATATTTCGGTTTTGATCTTCTTGGAACATTATATTTTTTCTGTCGTTTTCTTCAAGAGATGAGCTCTCTTCTGCCCAGAGCACAACTTACCAAGGACTCGTCTGAGATTTAGAAGCACGGCTGATGTGTTGGTGCTGAACTGATAATTGAAATAAGCTAATTTGGCATGAAACTGTTTACACATACTTATCATTAGACCGTCTCAAGACTCGTGCCATGGGTTGGTTAAGGGCAATTTCTGGGGTGGTGGGTTAAGTCAGGTTTATCCCAGAACAATATTATTTTTTGGGATAAAAATTTGGAAGATTCTTAGAGTTGACCTTGACTAATTTTTACTTGGGTTTGCACATTTCAATTAAATTGTGAATTAACCTGATAAATTATATTTGGGCAACTTATCACCTGCTTTAAAAACAAATTTGAGCCGGGATATTGGATAAGTATGGTTTGCAAATGTTAATTGGAGTAAGTTTGATAGAGTAATGCTTAAATTTTGAATAATTCTATAACTAAAAATTTCATCAAAAAATATGTTTTAATCAGTGGCATCCATTCAGCTGATTTATTTGTTTTGCGTGACATTTCACCCTGTGGTTTGGTTGGAGTTATAGATTTATTGGGAAGATATATGAACTATGAACACAAATTAAAAAAATATAAATATAAATGAAGTCGAATTATTTTTCTCAATTCAATTCAATTCCTAGACGAGTGAGTTTTTATATATATATATATATTTTATCAGTGCAATTGAACTGGAATAATATACTCTTGTTTAGGATATTTTACGGAGAATCATTTCATACCTTGCTGTTAACATTTTGCGGATCGAAACTCCGGAAAATGTTAAATTCTGAACAGAAGCATCGATGGACAAAATATTTTAACCTATTCTCTTTTTTCCTAAAAAAAATCAATATTTTATCCTTTTAATAAACAGACATTTAACCTACATGGATATTAATGATATTTAGCGACTGTTCAGGAGAGATTAATTTTAAAAGTATATTTTATTTATAAATGTATTAAAATATTGTTTTTATTTTTAAAAAATAATTTTTGATATTAATATATGAAAATTATCTAAACACAATAAAAAAAATTAATTTCAAGTAAAAAATAAAAATAAAAATTCAATTATTTTAAAAAATATTTTTAAAGTACAATGTCAAACATCCCTGTAACACCTTCACCATCAATCTCCTTTTGTATCCAAACAAATAAAATTTATTTCCCATCCATTTCCCTTAATTTATTTTATCCAAACAAGGAAGATAAATATATTTCTCATCCCTTCCCTCCTCTCCTCAGCACAATTTTTCTCCAAAAGTTCAAATTCAAGGCACTTTTTAATTTATCTATATTTATGGTTTTGCTTGTCTTTTTGTGCCTCTATTATTCCATTCCATTCTATTATTCCTTCACCACAATGAAATTTATTCCAAGGTTCCACACCCTCGTGTACTTCATATGCCAAAGAAGACAGATGATGATCCTGGTAACAAAAGTGTTTGAGTTTCAATTTGGAGTTATAAATTTTAATTTCATGGCAGTAACAATTATATTTTGTTTTTTAAAAAAATATTTAAATAATTTATTAACATTAATCTATCAAAATTATCTAAAAATATTATACGCGGCTTAAAGCGAGCTGGCGCACACTACATGGCGGCTTCGGTTTGCCCATCCATCAGAATGATTACTGATAATTCAATTTCCACCGAGGAACATTCTAGTGGCTCGTGTGTGATTTGCTCAGGAATGTAAAAACGAAAGTAGCATAGTATTCTCACGTATTTCCTAATAAAATTATAATTTAATCATCTTAGATGCAGAGGGCTGTATTTACGCATTCCTTTATTGTATGAAGGGTGAGCTGATTACTAGGGATCTCCATTTAAATGATAAATACATGTCGCCAAATCAGTGTAAGAAAAACAAAGCAATATGAAAATTACACAAGCAAAAAACCATATAAATTTTGTCCAGTTCTCTTTACAGATTGTTCCCCTGGTCAATCGAACCTCCATTTAGAGTGTTTGCGCTGGAGGTCCTATCCGATTGCCACTGATTTTGTTTAAACAGAGCTTTGTAGACCTTACATCCAAAATACTCATTCAAAACTCGAGCAACTCTTTGCATAATGATAAGAAAGAGTTGCACGGTCACATTCAATTGCGTATCTAGGAGACTAGATAGACAAATACTTACGGAATCCAAAGTTAGCACTAACCTGTTTGATCACTTGAAGGAATATGAGACGACAGGGGCAATCCAACATGATTCAAGGATTAGTTCACATCAGGTTTGGAAAGCTTCGTAGGAAAGAATAAAGCCTAGAAAACCACAAGACACTGCATATCCAAGATACCAGGCTAAGTTATGCTGGGGGGATGGGGTATGGTTTGGGTTTTGGTTTGACTTCTATTTCATTCACACCTCGTACAAAGATAGCATCTGGCTCATGGCTGCAAAATGAACATGCAACAATCAGAGCAAACAACATGGAAGAGAGACGGAAGAATGGGATTAGAACAACTCTTACGGTTTATCTCCCTCTTCATAAGTGTAACTTGATGCCACAGCCAACAGACTGCCATCTCTGCTAAATGAAAGTGCTGCAATACTTGATGGATACTTTGAGTACTGAAAAGGGTAAAATCACAAGAAAAAGTTACAAGCTTAGTAAATTAATGCTTTCAAATGCCCAATGATCATGTACCTGATACAGTCTCTTTTTGTTGTTTCCATCCCATACATTCACGAAACCATCACAACCTCCAGTAGCAAATGTACCATAGCTGCAAGTTGAGTATGGAGGTAAGATAAAGTGACCCCAAAAATTGTAAGCTCGGAAATGGAGAAAAAGAATCAGGCTAAAATCTTGATCAAGACATAATTACTTGGACGCTTAAATGAAATTTAGTTGGGCAAAAATAATAGTTATGGACTCCTGGATCTGACAAATGAAAAGAATGTTCCTCTAAGAAGAAAAAAATCATCTAAATACTCCATCAGAACTTGTCAGCTTGGAAAAAGGGGTGAATGCTGCTAATCATTAACAAGAACTCAAAATTCATAAAAGTTGGGGTCCGATGTTCATTTGCTAGTGTCTTATGCATTATATTATTGTTCCAGTCCATTTATTCACATGATTTTCATTTAAAGTAACCTTTTGCCAAGTTAAGACTCAAGAACAGACCAGCCATTAAACAGCAGACGAATAATTTATCTTGAGCTAGATACAACTGCATTACAAGGACAGGGACAGTACAATACCGAAAGTGTTACACGATCAACCTTGGGTGAATATATAGAATTTGTACATCCATCTTATTTTGTCAATCAAAAGTTGGAGTATTCAGAAACTTACACAGGATGGAAAGCAATAGCATTAACAGGATAGACAATGTCCCTTCCGGACTCTGACTTTCGATGACACTTGAATGCATATCTGCATAAAGTTCAACTTTATCAAAAACGTTCAGTGCAAGACAAAGGATATTAGCTCTTAGCAATACATGAGGATGCTTTCAATTTCACGTAGTTATACCCTAAGGGCATTGAATTGAATAAAAGATGGAGGATATGATCTCCTAAATATACATTTGCTGCATCATTTTTACACAATTACACTAAGAGCAATTTCCTGATTATATAACTTATACATATGAGAAATGCATATCAGTGCCAGACTATGGAGAGACTGCATAAAAAATGATGACAAGAAAACTACAACTTTTTTTAAGAGTATACACCCCACAGAAGGAGAAATTGTTGCTCTGTCTATCAACCCGTCCATAAACCAGGTCGATAGTGACATGACACATGGATTAATTATTACATATCCAATGAAGGTTCCATTCACTTTTTATGCAAGTGTCATATTGCTATTGTCAATTATTACATATCCAATGAAGGTTCCATTAACTTTTTATAGAAGTGTCATATTGCTATTGTCAATTATTACATATTGCGATTGAGCTGATAGACTAACTCATCCTCAAAATTTCTCCGCAGAGGAAGAGCTATAGAGGACAACCAAGAGTTCAACGTTATTGTGTCACACGATATTGTTTGAAAACACCCATTAGTTCCTGAAATTGGCAGGCAGTAAGAGCAGAGTAAACATTTATCATGCAGCATTAGAAGTGTTCCACCAGTTATTTCCTTGGTCATCTAAGCCAAAGACATGAAAGCCATATAAATGTAAAAGAAAATGAGGGAGAAGAACAAAATAAAATTTGCACCATGCTGGAAGGAGCAGAGGAAAATGAAACATACTTTTTTGCTTGACTGGCCTCTGAGGAATCAAAAACCTCCATTGCAACTCGCCCTTCAACAGAACTGAGAGCATATCCTGCATCATGTAATTCAGGTTGATAACAGTCATCCATGAGAGAGCTTTAAACCAATAATGCAAGACAAAGTCATGACATATATGGAAATCGCCATTGCATATACCACACACTTTTCCTGCCAATACTATACCGCATTGAACTATTTGAAGCCAAGAGGACTCTATTCATGGAAGAGCAGAGCATAGAGCTAAGCAATGTTCCTTAATCACTTTTCTGTTTAAGTCAATTTCTTGAGATTTGAAGCAAAATACAAGAAGATAGAAATAACCTCATGATACAGAAATTTAAGAAGTCATTGCGCAAGCACATATAAATTCAGTGCCAACAGGTTGGCTTTCAATTGAGAGGTTGCAGAAATGGCATATGATTTCTCCCATCATAAAGCATGACAACGAAGACAGTACCTGTGCCATTGGGATAGCAACGCACACATCGAGTTTGATATTTCAAAGATGATTCTCTCCTTTGCTCAGGTTGAGACATATTTCGCAGATCATAGACATTGACGTGTCTTCCTGCATTAGCTACTACTAAACGATTTCCAACAAGAGATAGAGAGTAAACACGCTCAGGTTGCGGATATGTGCCAATGAGGGTGCGCTCTTGCCCACTAGCTCCTCTAGGATCCCAACACTTGATTGTCTTGTCCCAGCTACCTGTGATTACTTGTCCTGTAGTAAAAGAAAGATGGAAAAACAATTAAAGAGAGGAATACGCCATATTTTTTTAAAATAAGAAGAAGGTTACCACTTTATATTCCCATATAATATCTCGCTGGTAGGGCTCCGTAGAGCCTCATTACAAGTAAATATAGCAAACACAAACACAAGAGCAATATGGTATTAATATAGAGCAACTAACATAGCATAGAGGTTGAAAAATAGAAGTTTGATTAGCACATGAGACAAGTAACCACAAGCCGTTTTCTGCTCCTCTTTCTTTTGGTCCTGCCTGTTTGTTCATCTTTAGAGGTTAAAATATTCTCTAGCTTCGACTATGTGTTAATTAGTCATTCTTCACCTTCCCAGACTATTTTTCTTTGTACTGGCTGGTCTAGGCATTTCCAAATGTTACTCTGTTTTACTTCTTTGGGTCTCAATTGTGCATTATTGCACTTGGATTGCACATTTGCAACCCTAGGGCCTGTTGCTAAATACATCATTGTTGCTGCTAACAAAAATATCCAAGTGAAAAGCCATAACCAAATAAGCCACGCATATAGTTCATGCAGATAGAGAACATTAAAGCACAATAGATCGAGTTGGACATGCATGCAAAGTGTGGACAAGATCAAACACTACGAAGATAAATTTGGAAGCAGATTTTTATCTGACAAACTCAAGTTAAACACACCAGAACTAATTCACTTTCAAAATGACAAAGCAAACAAAACTATCATAACCTCCACGGCAATAAACAAGTACAATATATAGGCAATCAAATGAATCATAATTTAAACACCCGTACCTGCAGAATAAGAGTACTCGACACAACGAACATGTGCATCATGCCTTCCCAAAATATCCACCTTTTCGCAGTTAAAAACCAACCTGACTTGTTAAAATTCAAAAATCTTGATCAGTATCAATAAGAAAATCTCCAAACACATTCTTCACATAATAAACTTCCGCTCAAAATCAACTCCTAAATCCACACACATTTCGCAATTTAGTTCAGGATCTATTTGAATACTAACCGTCGCACGATGCTGTCGGCGCTGGCACTGAAACCGGAAGAATCGTCGTGGAAGCAGCAATCAAGCACTGCACCACCGTGCATAAACTCTCCTCGCAAAGCATTAGCACTCGCGTCGTATAATCTCACAGTCTACAATAAAAAAGAATTAAAAGTGAGTTGTAGTAAAATGTCAAGATTGGGAGTGACTTGATTGATGAGGGTGTACCTTGTCCCATGAGGAGACGAGCAGGTGGTCGCTATGATTGGAGAATCGGAGGTTCGAGATCCCGTCGGTTGGTGGATTCGAGAGTTCGCGTCCGGACAATGGTGGCGGGATAGCAGCTGTCATCGCGTGATTTTACGGAAGGAGATTCAGAAAAGCGCGAGAAAGTGGGTGTTGTGATTGTTAGGATTTTGAGAGGGAGGGAGGGAGGGGGAAGGGGATTTGAAAGTGCGAGCAGGGACAGCCTAGTGTTACTGTTTCTTTGAATTATTGTTGATAATAGGAGAGGGGAATTTGAATTTTTAAATTCGAATCGAGATGGTGGTAGGCGACGGTGATGTAAGGTGTCTTTGGTAATCAAACGTGTTTCAGGTAATTTTAAATATTTTTTATATTGAAAATGAATTTAAAATTTAAAAATTATTATTTTAATATAATCAATAAAAAATAATTTTTAAACATACTCTCATATACACATCTATTTATTTTGATTGAAAAGTGCTTCTATGAATAAAAAAAGTTTCGAATCAAATTT
The DNA here is from genome assembly GCA_015731905.1 of Salix dunnii. Lineage (NCBI taxonomy): Eukaryota > Viridiplantae > Streptophyta > Magnoliopsida > Malpighiales > Salicaceae > Salix > Salix dunnii. The sequence continues at coordinate 6,432,335 of CM027667.1, read as the reverse complement.
CTTTAATATTTTGTAATTAAATTTTTAAAAATAAAAAATATTATTTTAATATGTCTTTAAATAAAAAAAATATTTTAAAAATAATTGTGTGCTTCGGTACCATTAATCGCCTTGTTTTTTCTGTTTTTTCTTTTCTTTTTTTATTTCTCCATGTGTTTACATCTTCTATCTCGTGCCCGTTTGTCATTGCTATCGCACCTACGTTTCGATCGATAAGCAAGCAAGCGGCGTTTGGTAGCGCAATAAGCAGCTGGAAATTGCAATGGGTCCACCACAAAAACGATTGAAACTGTGTTTTGTAATAAGCAGCAAATTCATGATTTTATTGCGATCGATTTGCAATGCGTGAAGCCACTACAACGGCTGCTTTCATACAGTCACGAATGAAAACCCACAGAAGACAGCCATAGTCAAGAGAGAAGCCACGACCATAGGACAATGCAGCGCAAAAAGACAGCCATAAATGGCACAACCAAGAAGACGATGGCACTACAGTGAATGCTTCACCAGCCACGCCCATAAGGAAAAAGACATGATAGGTTTATTGCCAAAAACAAAAACTCTCTCTCACTCTCCCAAACAGTCATGGATGTCGGCACCTTCCAACGTTGTCGCCGGCCACCACAAGCCACCATTTACGACGCCATCATTTACGACACCACAACAATAGGAAGAACCACCTCAGCCGCATTTACCCATCGACATTGCCCGTCGAATCTCTCTGCATGGTCGGTCGGACGCTACTGTTCACATAAATTAATTCATGTAAACAGTAGCGTTGCACTGTGCACTTCTTCAGACATGTACGGTGCAGCGCACCGTTTCACACCTTCCCTTTATTAAGCTAGACTCGGGCTGGGCCTGCTCCCAGCCCAATCTGTTTTTTTTTTAAATATATTTTACAAAATAAAAAAAATGTGTGGACACAAATCAATCCTGATGAAAGGGAAATATTTGTTCGTGATGACATAACAAGTAGTTTAATGAGAAAATAAAAATAAATATATATTTTGTTCATGAATTATTAATTATATTTTATTGTTATGATTATGAATCTACAAAATTTTAAAAATAATTTGTGTGTGTATCTTTTAAAGTAATTTTACAAGTTGACAAGTAGTTTAATGAAATAATAAAAATAAATATCTATTTTGTTCATGAATTATTAATTATATTTTATTGTTATGGTTATGAATCTACAAAATTTTAAAAATAATTTGTGTGTGTATCTTTTAAAGTAATTTTACAAGTTGACAACAATATGAAAAACATGATAACCAAACTCATAGAACTGTTTTTTTTTAATCTCAAACTCAACTACAGTTTTAACTGAACAGTTCACAACTTATTTTGAACCGCAATAAAAGTGTTTTTCTTGAAACTACTTTTTTCAAAACTCAACCATAAAAGTAAAAGCAATACCGACCACACACCTCGTTTTTTGAGGTTGAAAATTAATCCAAACCTTTATTTTTACTTTAAAAGCTCGGTAAGAGCGTGTGTAAAAATGTAGAGGACATTGTTTTTTAAAGTGTGTTTTTATTTAAAAATATATTAAAGTAATATTTTTTAAAAAAATATTTTTGATATCAGCACGTTAGAATAATTTAAAAATACTAGAAAAAACTTATTTAGAGCACAAAAAAAATGACTTTTTGCAAGAAGCACTTTTAAAGTGCTTTCCAAATACCCCATAAAAACTCATCAAAACTCAAGGTTGTGAGTTTTGTTCTACTTTATCTAGAATAGTCCCTATTTAAAAATATACTAAATTAAAATTAAATTTATCTCATTCAATTTTTTTTATCTATTATAGAAATTTAACCTAAATTTCAATTGGAGTGTATTGATTTTGTAATGTCAATATAGTGTTTTTTTTTTTTTGTAAATATTATTTAGTTTTAAAATATCAATTACATTTCGTAAGATCATTGAATAGACGTAAGAATTCAAGAGAGTTTCTTGGTAAATTTTATGTTCAGAATTTAGAGCAACAAAAGTTTATAAAAAACTTGTAATATTATCAATTATATTTTCATAATTTTGTTTGAAAATATCATCTCATCATGTCATTTTAGTATCGTTTTGTTCTTAATTTATCATTCAACAACGAGTTTATTGATTATTGATTTTCATAATTTGTTTTAATTTGATTTATTCAAAGTTATTATAATTTCAAGATCTAGTGAATTTGTTTTAATTGGTAATTGTTCATGTTGTATTTGGATCTATCAATTTGGACGGGTCATACTGGTTAAACTTTTACTTTATTTTCTGTATTTAAAATATAAAATGAATAATTTTTAAGTTAATTTGGATCTAGATTTGAGTTCAATATATAATAGAAACAAAATTAATAGCGCTTGCTAAACAAAACTTGTCTACGCTTAAAAGTTTGCCCAACTACGAAAAAATTCCTTGGAAACTCTGTCAGTAAACTGAAAAAAAAGGTTTATAAACTAACTTAAAATGTGGTTGAAATTGATTTTAAAAATATTTTTTATTTAGAAAAATCCATATTTTTTTTACATTATCATATGAAAATAATAAAAAAATGATTTAAAGTAAAACAATTATTTTCATAATTTTTTTTAAAACACAATATTAAATAATGTTTTAAATATAACTGGGTGAAAAAAGAAAAAACCTTGTAAAATAACTTAGTTTTACATTTTGCTAACATTTTTTTTATTTTTCTTTTATTTTATCAAGCTCATTTCCTTGTATTCTATCTCATTCCAACAACAACAAAAAAAAAAAACCTCAGCAATAAATCTAAATGACAAGGCTCCTGTATAAAAAAACTAACTAACTTGATACCTTAAACTCAAAAAAACTAACTGCCTTGATACCTTAAACTCAAAAAAACTAACTGCCTTGATACCTTAAACTCGTAAAGATTTAAGCCTAGCTCACTTATGGCTTGCCTCAGTTCCTCCTATGTGAAATGAGAGATAAGGGGGAGGAAGAGTACGGGCCCAACGAGCCCATCAATCCATATTTACAGCTCGAAATATCTCGACCCAATATCTTAGACCAAGCCCATTCTAATTATTCTTAAAATTAAAATTAAAAATATTAAAAAGAGAGATGTGAAAGCAGAATCGGATCTCCATGGCCAAAATCACGAATCCAGAGGGACCTTCTCTCTGTACTCACATACTTACCAACTAAATACAATTAACTGAAAAGAGTTTTTTTTTTTAAAAAAAAGAAGAAAAAAAGGCCTCATAATTAAGCTTCAGATTTTTATTTCTCAATTAGATCTCCCTCTAGTTACTTAGCAAATTCTTTTTATAAAATCGGAGCTCCCTTCCTAGATTCACCTTCAGCTCTCTGCGATGGTGGTCTGCAAATGCCGTAAGGTAGACAGTCACCCCTCTCTTATTCAATTGGCGTTAAATTGTTTGTGATTGATTGATATATATATTTAGATCTGGTTATTTCTTAATTTGAAACCAAACGCCTACTTTTGGAATCTAATTTCGATCCAGGGTAAATGATTTTGCGTTTCATCATTTCTTTTTTCCTCAACGCATTCATTAATGCGTTTTTCATTCTTTGAATTGGAGATTGGTTATATATTTATTTATTCTTCTCTGGGTTTCAGGCTACAAAGTTGTACTGTTTCGTGCACAAGGTTCCCGTTTGTGGGGACTGTATCTGCTTCCCAGAGCATCAAATTTGTGTGGTATCTTTATCCATCTCTATAACTAGTCTTTGATTACTGCATTGTGGTTCTCATTCTATTATATTGTACTATCCTTGTTTGACATGGTAAGGACATAGAACGAAGGCGAAAAAAGGTTGTGATGTAGGACTAGTAGTTAGAATTCAGCAGATGTTAGTTACTCAAAGAGAGGAATTACTGAAGACTCGATGCAATTAGGGTAGAAGCAGGAACTGTTGATGGCACCAAAGTGACTGCCTACCCGGTATCCATTCCTTAAGCTTGAAATTATGGATGAGATGACAAATCATCCATCCAAAAAGAACAGAAAAAAAAGGGATAAATATCAATGTGCCCTTTGAAACTTTTGGCACATGTCTTTGATTGGAAACTGCCTGAGGTTACATTTGATTAGAATTAGATTTGTTTGATCGGTTAAAATTCTTCAACATACAATGAAATTAACATTTGTTAGGACTGTGGACATGTTCCTGCGTGGATTTGCATATATAATGTAAAAATGTTTCCTGTAAAGTGAATTTTGTAGGGCTCACTGGCTCACTCTATACAAATGTTTACATGGTTTCTAGGTTCGTACATACTCTGAATGGGTAATAGATGGAGAGTATGATTGGCCTCCAAAATGTTGCTCATGCCAAGCTGTGTTTCAAGAGGGGGATGGTCCTCAAACCACACGACTGGGTTGCTTGCGTATGAGTCATTGCAGATATAGTTAAATGCTCTTAGTTGCAAAATTTCCTTAAACACTCAAGATAATATTTGTTTTTCTCTTTATTTTGGGGTTATTGTAGATGTTATACACACAAATTGTTTGGTTTCACATATCAAAAGCTTCCCTCCACATACTGCACCAGCTGGATATGTGTGTCCTTCATGTTCAACACCAGTAAGATAACCCTGAAAGTCATCTCCAGCATTTTTTTACATTGGTACTGCTTTCTGTTTGCTTTGATTTATTTCCATATGGTGCTTTGTTGGTGCAGATATGGCCTCCTAAAAGTGTGAAAGACTCTGGATCTCGTCTCCATTCGAAGCTGAAAGAAGCTATAATGCAGGTAATGTTTAAGCTTGGATTTTGGATTACTGTATTTCATTATTAGTGCTTGAATAGTTGCAATCTATCAGGGTACTTGTGTGTTTTGATCCACACTACTGCTTTACTTCATTAATTATCATATCATCTAACTGCATAACTTCTCTTGTGTATGTAACTTTAGTACACTGTAGGTTTTGTATTGAATATTTGTTAGCAATATCTTATATGACTAAGTCCTCAGTTCTGTCACCTTTTGGTTGTTTATTTTTTCCTTTTTCAATGGGTTATCTTTAATCATCTTCCTTTTCCTTGTTCCATTATGCCAGCTTATGATAGGGTAAAATGAAAAATATGTATCATATGGTCTGGTCATTTGCACCTCTAGCCTCATTATTACTAAATTAATGATGTTATGGTCAATGTTAATGGAACAAACCACATGACACTTAATTACCAAAATTGAAAACAATAGCTGAATTGCAATAGCCCAAGCCCCAAGGTACATTTTTTGCCTTTTACCTAATATGTATGAGCTATCTGTTGATTTCTTCTCTGTGGAAACTTCATAAATCCATTCTATATTATATAGCTTATAATTGTTAAAAGTAGTTTATACTTGTTAAAGTCAAGACCCCCTGGGGGTAAAGCAATTTTAATAATGCAAAGGTAATCAAGTTGCAAGTTTGTTACCTTGTCTAGGGAGTTTTAAGCCACCTTGACCTCTACCCCCCCCCCCCCCCCCCCCTCAAGCATGCATTTCTCACACCACATGCACCAGAAAGAGGGTTGTGACATATGAGTAGCATGGTCATGGAAGGCAGGTTATCTTCCTGGTATGCCAACTGTTTAGATTGGGTGATCGTAGGCTATGCAAGATTGCTGATAGAGTTTAATTTTCTAGGACGGATAGTTTTTTCATGTCCATCTTCAAATATTTGTGGATTTATTCTTGCAAAATGTTGACTTGTGAATCCTCAAAAGGGTGTATACCCTAGCATTTTTAGTGCCTTAGTAGCAATTAGACTGATAGATTCCCATGGCGAGAGATTTTTTCATCTATGTTGAATTTTGAACCATGGGGTTGCATATTGCATGAATGAATGATTTAGTGATGGACTGCAGTTAAAAGTTGCTGATATGATGACTAGCAAAAAAACTAATATGGGTGTTGGGTGCTTGATGGCTCATAGACTTTGCATTTAGACAGAATCCTGATACGAAAGATCTTTTCTGTAACTTGTTTTTGAACCATGGTTCCTGTGTTGTATGAATGAATATTTTAATTTAACAGATATGATAGAAATTTCCATTTTTCCTTATGTATTTTTGTGCTTATCCTTACCATGATAGTTATTATCTGGCTAAAAAAAGGAAGGCTTCACCTATTGCATTTATTTATAAGGGGAAATGTTTTGGCATCCATTTTCTTTTAAATTTTCCCCAGCTGAAGAATACTTGAAACAGGGGCTGAAGTTATGGTCTTCTTTCTTGTGTTGTTATGTAGGATTTTAATAACTTTTCCTTGCAAAAATGCAGACGGGTTTGGAAAAGAACTTGTTTGGAAGTCATCCATTTTCATTGCCACCTCCTGCATTCACCTCAGATCCATTGGTTGCCATTTCTTCATCACCCTCAGTAACAAGTGAAACTGGAACAGGGCCTTCTAAAATTTCTGTGCCGGACATTATTGAGATTGATAGCCCTGGTTCTATGCCAAATTACATGAAAAACTCAAGTACTGGCATTGTAAGCGTTTTTTCCTCCTCCTTTTTCCCACTCAAAACAATTTGTTCGCTGACTTCAATTTCTTGTATGTTCTGTAATGCAAACCAGCCGGTTGCTACAACACGGAAGGTTGGTGCACAGGTTGAGCGACAAAATTCTGAAATTTCATACTTTGCAGATGATGAAGATGGAGATCATAAAAAGTACAGTCGAAGGGGTGAGTATAAATTTGTCTATATGTGAAGTTCAGATCAAATCATATGATGAAGTTTGCTGAACACCTTATAAGATCAGTATCTGCGAGCCTGCTTTCTCCTTTTATAATATTATCCTGCGCACTACACAAATCATTCCAAATAGTTGTTTACTTCTTTGAGCGATCAGAAGTTTTTAGAACAGAAACACAGCATCATTAGCGAATCAGAACTCTTTGATATGCTGATACTGATTCTTCTGAAATCAGTTTTCTTAGGCTCTACAATTTTTCTGTGTTTTTTAATACTGTCTCAGTTTTCTTAGCGAATCAGAACTCTTTGATATGCTGATACTGATTCTTTTGAAATCAGTTTTCTAATCAGAACTCTTTGATATGCTGATACTGATTCTTTTGAAATCAGTTTTCTTAGGCTCTATAATTTTCTGTGGTTTTATATACCGTCTCAATTTCAACACTTTTCATTGCAGGTCCATTACGTCACAAGTTCCTCAGAGCTTTGCTTCCCTTCTGGTCTAGTGCTCTACCAACGTTACCGGTTACTGCACCTCCAACTAAAGATGCAGCAAATGCAGATGATGCCTTAGAAGGTCGAACAAGGCATAAAAAACATTCAAGGATGGATCCAAGAAAAATCCTCCTCATAATAGCAATCATGTAATTTTCAGCACTCCTTTTCTGGACCAGTGTAAACTTGTTTATCTGGTAAACGCTTCCAAATTTGAAGGGTGTGGTTTTTGTCCTATACATAAGCAATTATCTGTGAATTGATATTCTGCTAACCAAAACAATGATCCCAAATTACAGAACATGATACAAAAGACTATTTTCTACAGTACAAGCACTTTATGATAGCTGTGCTCACTAATGCAAGCGTGCTGTAATCTCTTGCAGGGCTTGCATGACAACTATGGGCATACTGTATTACAGAATTGCGCAACGGGGCTTAGGGGAGGAGCAGCCAAGTGATGAGCAGCAGTGATGTATGCAAGGTTATGATGGAATAGGATAACGAAACATTGTACCCCTTGGATGCATGCCGGCTAGTCAGTGGTGCTTTTGCTGCTGCTCATTTTGTATGCCTGCATTCATGCATGCACCTGTTACTTGTGTTTGAGTGAAATGTAAAGATCTTTCCTGTCCACCTTCATTTCAACCTTTTTTCTTTGGGTTATTCATAGTTGAATTGGAGAATCGGGTTAAAGGATAGGTGTTTACGTTTATAATGGCCTGTTTTTTTGTAATTATCTACTGTTTAGTTAATAAGACTTGGAGAAATACTAGTTGAAAGGTCCATGAGTGAGGCCCTCTTCTCCCTTCACCTTTTCTTTTCAGTGATGGTTGGATTTGTGAAGAATCTAACTCCGTGGACAAGGAAAATTGTCACTTTTATGTAGGTTTTACAGTCACAATAGCTTTTGAATTAAATCATGGGCACTGAAGGGGTGTTTGTTCAAAAGTGTTTCTTTTTAAATGACTTTTTTATTTGTTTTTTTAGATTATTTTTATATATTGATATTAAAAATGGTTTTTTTAAAAATAAAAAAATATATATTATTTTAATATATCTACGAGGGAAAAAAAAAAACTTTCGAAGGAATCTCATTTTTTTTCTTTTAACTTTTACCGCGTGACTTATCTCCTGTCATGGAAATTCCCTTGCTTTCCACCCGAGGCGGTGCGTCATTCTGTTTCAGTGGAAGAGATGGAAGCACCAGGATTCCATGAAGGTGCTCCTCTGCATAGAAGTCCAAAAGCGGCCTCATTATATAGCCCATAACTGCCTGTGCCCTCCTCTTTTACGTGAATCGTACAACAAGCTGAGTGGATTGAGATTTATATCGACCTCCTGAATAAGAATTGAGTTGATTAATTTATAATCATGTTGATATATATGGTTAAAACTCGGGTGAAATGAGATATCTCAATCTGTTCACAGAACAAAAAGAAATTGAATACCTTGATTTCAAGTGTTAGTCTTATTAATCATCTGATTTTCTATCTCTTAAGAAAAAGGAGGTGCAGGCGTAACAAGGTTACGTGTTTGGTGGAGAATGCGGTTAAAATTAGTATTTTAAAGTTTTTTTATAAATATATTAAAATATTTTTTTATTTTTTTAAAATTATTTTAATATCAGCACATCAAAATAATATAAAAATTTAATTTTTTTTTAATTTTAAATAAAAAAATACTTTTAAAATATAGTTTTTGTTTAGTATTGAGTAAAAAAAAAAAACAAAGAGCGGCGGGGTGGTATTTTTGTCACAGCAAAAACTGAAAATCAGCTGGATTAAAAGTAGAATGGTCTTATTAATTAGTTAGATGCGGCCCGGTGAGAGGCATTTACTTCCCTATCACACACGCGCGCGCCATCCTCCTCCAGGTTTTATCTCAAATCTCAGACCCCCCCATGTCTCTCTTCTCTTCAGAAATATAAAGTTCTGGCCCCGAAGCCAAAGCTAAAAGCAGCAGCCCTGAACATTTATCACATTAAAATCCATTCCCTTGTCTGCGTATCAAACAATTTCTGTCTAATTTCCAGCTTTTGCTATGCATCTGGCTTTGTGCTCCAGAATCCCCTCTGTTCATTGGTGATAACTTGAAATTTTTCCTGGACAACATGGGATTTTTCTTCCCGATCAGCTGGATTGTTTATGGACTACAACACCGTCGAAGACATGGCCAATTTTGCCCCACAAAGGATGCTGAATCTCTAGCGTGATCCTGGTCCACTAAAACAGAATTTATTTATTTTATTTTTTTGAAAATCTAGGAATGTACTATAAAATTATCTTAAAAACAGATTGATTTCATAAATTTTTTTTCTATCATTTTCCTTCCAATTAAATACATTTACATGTCTCGTATCACTCTAATCAAGCATAACCCTATTCACTTAAAATACCTATTTATTTATTAATTTTAGAATACAAGGTCTTACAAAGTAATATCATTCTTATTGATTTCGTTTAGAGATTTAGATGTTCAATATAGCCTCGGGATGCATCTTATGACAAACATTCAGAATTGTAGAGGAAGAGCCCAGTTGGCCACGGCCCAACCACTTTTAAATTAGCCTGGGCCTTCAAGATTTATCGGCTGCATTGGGCATCAGCATCAGAGCCATCAGCTAGACAACCCTAAGCATAACATAAAATTCAGGGCAGCATAGCCTTTTAAATAAGTTTTTTTTTTTTTTTTGTTCAAAATAATAATCTTCCACGAGCCTAATATTTTGTAGCTGGGAGACAGCCTTAAGCTAGTTTCAAGATAGATGGCTTTTCGAGTCAATAAACTGAAGCAGAATTAAAACCGGGACAAAAACGACACCGTTTTATCCCGGTTTATTGAACGGAATAGAACGTTCCTGCCGTTCCGAACAGAACAGAACAGAATTAATAACTATGCCGGAAACAGCCTTAAGCTAGTTTGAAGATAGATGGCTTTTCGAGTCAATAAACTGAAGCCACTCTCTAAACTCAGATGCGGCAAATAGTTATCATCGTCACTTTCTTATTCAAAACGATTCCTTTTCAACTCGGTGTCGATGCGACCACATTCTAATTTTTATCCTATTTACAATCATGGAATGGACAGGAAAAAAAAAACACTAAACATCGAGATATTTACAATAATATTAGTTTGCCAGCTGCAAAATTTCAGAAAAAAATAAAATAAAAACTAAAATACGTGAATAAAAAAATCGAGATAGCCTCTGCCCTGAGACAAATCGAAAAATGGGTATCTAATTTTGAACATGAGACATTTTAAACTAGCAAATTAACATCCTGATTGCAAATTTGCAATACACGTAAGTGCATCTCTTAGTATGATACAAAAAAAACAAAATTACTCACTCAAAAACTAAATATGTTCATCCTATTGATTTTAATTAGTAACCGATTTACCAGTATTTTTGTTTTTGTTTTTGTTTAGATCTGTATTTTAATATGATAATTATAAAAAAACTTATTACTATCATTTCATCTAACTGCTTAACTCGGATATATATAAATCTGATGAGTTGTTAGACTCATCATTGAAATGTTAAGTTTAATATTAAGATTGAATTTAAATGGGTTTGATAAGCGGTTGGATTTATCTTCTCTAAGTTTAACCAGACCCAAAACCATGGTCTTTTAGTGTTAAAAATATTTTATTCTAATGCACTGAAAATATTTTATTTGAGATATCATAATTATTTTGCTAAACGATATTTGTTTAACAAAAAAAATATCGTTTTTAGAGTTTTCTTTTAAATCATAAATGTTTTTTCTTTCAAACAATATTCATTTAAGAGTCTTTAATTATAGATGACAAGATTTTTTTTGCAGATATTAAACATGATCCATTAGCTACCTCGATGAAGATAAACAACTAAAATTACCAGAATAACCACATATAGTAGATATCCATGATTAACCAAATAAACTCATGTAGGTAGACCATTTGATTCGTCATTGAATCAATATAAGCCATACATTTTTATTAAACAGTGTTGTTATTGACACAGATGAGCATTATATCAAATCATTTTAAACAACTATGATATTATTATTATTATTATTATTTATTGGATGGAATCAAATTTCATGAAAATAGTTTTTTATTATTATTTATTTTTGCTACAGGGATTGATTGCAGATCCCATGAAAAAGATCATATATTTTCCACCCACATATTTAGAAAGATACGATCAAATGTAGCCCACTGTCTTCTTTCAGAATACTACAGGCTCAAATCATGATCAACGGGATTAGTAATCAGCAGCAGCAGCAGCAGCAGCTTTGGAGGGTGCATTTATTAGGTTTTCTTTTAGCCCTAACTCTGGACTCTCTCAATGTCATTGTCACCCTAAAATAGTGCAGTGCATGCGCCAAGTGTAAGGTATATATTACAGCTCCTTACGGAATATACTCCAAACCCAAAATTTCAATGATAAATATTAAATTGCATTAATTAAAGAGTGTTAGTCTCTTTTAATCACTAATTAAGAAACTAAATATTAGGGCCACTACTTCTTGCTTGGCTCGCTATATTATCTTTGAGCAGCCAAATATTTGAGAGCCATAATTATATAAATTTTACAGTTAATGAATACTATTTACTATAGCAAGACAAAAAATTCGTCAGGGGGAGGCCATGTATATATATATATATATATATATATATATATATTAAGAAGAAGCACCACACTTTCAGTACCTAATGGCCTCCACTGGTCACAGAATTAAGCCGGGGAATATAAAATCTCAGTGCTTTATCATAACCCTAATATATATAAATTATCACGAACAATAACAAATTAAAAATAAAATAAAAACTAGATGAGAGGGCACACATTGGTTTATTTCAAGGAAGAGATAATCAAGAATATGCGAATATTAACATCGCAAGCTGTATAATTTGCCTTCAACAACTCATAATATGCTCCCTCCTTTTTCTTTCATGCAATTTATCCCTTTTATTTATTTATTTCAAGGCCTCGGCTCATAATAATTGAAAAGTGGAGATATTTTTATTGGGTTTCTTGACCTGAATTAATTACTCCTGCCCTTTTACGCGCAAAGCTTAAAAGGATTTAATATGTAAGTAGTGCTACTTAATATATTCCTCCTTAAATACTTTCAATGGGATCTGTCGTTTTCCCCATTAATAAATAGCATGTACTCTGATTAGTATTTCGCACGTATTTCCTGCTTATTATTTCTCCACCCTTTTATTTAATTATTATCTACTTAATTAATTAACACTTTTCTTTATTCGATGGCCTGAATTAAAAATTATGCGCAGATGACACCTCTTCCCTCCCGTGCAAAAAAATATTAATTTATCCAGTATACATGGAATTTAATATTTAATCAGAATAAATAATTATATTTCCTTTTTCGGGGTTTCAGCACCGTCAATCATTTTCCCATCTTAGGTCATTGTAGCACAGGAAAGGCATCACTGACCTATGGAGGATACTGGTCGTTGTCCTTTTTAATTACTACCCTATATAGCTTGCAGGTGTGATGTGGCCTCAGACTCCAGACTCTTTAAATAATAAATAATTTTCACTTAAATCATGATATTTATAATGCACTTGGTAAATAGCAAAATAAAATAAAATTATAACTCAATTTAATAATTTATTTTATATTTTTTCAGGTTTTATATTTCAAACAAGTAAATGGTTAGAAAAAAGAGAGACTGGTGCATATTTTTTATTGAATATTTTTATTAAATTTCTTTAAATACATCATATTAATATGGAAGGCGGTGCAATTTTAAGATGATTAGAAAGAGGTTTAGCCTCCATTGATGTATAAGCCGACAAGAAATTAGTTTGACAATGAAAACAAATAAAAATCCAAGAGTAATTAAGAACGTTCTGGTGTTTTTTATTTTATAATCATCTTGCTAATTAATTATTACAACAAGAATGTTTGTCTAATAAATTATACAGAGAAGTTGCTTGCATTTTACCAACTCTTGCTAAGCTACAAAGATACTTCGCATTTATTATATCGAGTTCTTCCCATTTCGGAAGAGAAAATCTACATCACACGATCCCCACAAACGATTATTATATTCCATTTCCGCTATGATTTAATTGTAAAGAAAAACATCAACCAGAAGAGGCTGAGATCATCGCGAGGTGCGCCTCTTCACGGTGTTCTTTTAATTGCCCGCGGAGGTCGTGCACCGGCTGCTGACCACCAAAGAAGACGGCTTTCTCATTTTGAACGAGCCAAAACTCTCATTTCTATACGATAACAGCAGTTTAAAACGCAATATTCTCAATTCTGACAGTGCATAACAATATGAGATTCATAAGGGCTTTCCAATATTTGATGAAAATGCAAAGATTTTATTCATGTGCCATCAATAGGAGCTAGGAAAGAGATCTGCAATACTATCTGGAGCATCCAAATTGGTGTCCTGTGCAAAAACTGAGAAGTAAATTAAATTATAGAAATGCTTCTGATCAATGGATTATGCGAAGAATTCTGCTGATCACTACAAGAAGACAAATTTCATTATAGAGTAAAACAGGACAAAATAATTTTAATAATGGTTTGTCTGAATTTTATATGCTAGCACGGAGTGGCCATGCATTCTTTTTATTTATTTATTTAAAAAACACCAAAAATAATTATCTGCATAATGGCATCCTTGGTCAGAGAATTAAGAATATAAAAAGAAATTATCATAGCCAATAACATTTGAATTAATCGTATCGCAAGTTGTTTTTCTTTTTCGTCTTTAACAAGTCATAATTCATGCCACCATAGAAAGAATTAACCATAATTCTCCATAAATAAATAGCATGTGGATGTGGATTCATGACAACTTGACTTGTCGTCTTCTCCATAAATATACAGCATGTGGATTTATTACAACTTGATTTGATTGTTAATATACACGTAAGGGTTTTTTTCTACAATGATCTGGCGTCCCGAAAATAATACTGAATTCGTTTAGCATTGAAAACCCTAGCTACTTGGATTTCAGCCTTCTCCATCGAAATAATCTTTATACTTGGGAGTGAAATCTTTCTGCTACTCATTGAATGTTCACAAGCTGCTTGCATTTTACCAACTCGTCTGAAGCTAAAGATGATTAATGGAATATTAAGCTTCCCTTAGCCAGGAGGGAAAAAAAGCTACATTAACTGCATACTCGATCAATGCTTAATTTGTGTATATGCTGTATATAGTATAAAACAGCAACAACGGAAGGCATTAAATTGACCAAAGCCAGCATAAACGTGTCTCATCCTTGGAGGCAGCATTATTATTATTTGATAATTTTCACTGGAATTTTATGGTGAATTAAAGAAATATTTAACCAACGAGCTAGGGTGGGAGATTATGAATATAACGACAGATTTCTTGAAGTGTCTCTTCATGGGGTTCTTTTAATTGCAAGGGGTCATGCACCCTATGCCAGCCAACAAGAAATGCTGCACTCTCATTCTGAAGGGGTCGTGCAGGCCGGCTAACAATCAAGAAACCAAAATTTAAAACGTTTACATTCCTCATTCAATATTAGAAGAAACAATTTTAAATGTGGAATTCTCATTCTGCTGTCTAGAACAATATCAGTTTTACAAGAGTTTTTCCAATGTCGCTCCAGTGCAGAGATTCTATTCCTACACAGTTAATACTTCAGCAAAAGAAAGTAAACATCACCCCTACAAGAGATCGTGCAATGGCCGGCGTCAAATTAAAAAATTATGGAGTAAGTAATATGAAAATACTCACCGAATTTTCCTCTGAGCTTTCTATTAAGAATGCTTGATTTACGCGTTCCATAAAGCGTAAAGATCGCCGGATTATGAGGTAGCTAGGACTTTGGGATATGGCATTAAGGACTTCGGTTTTTCTTCTTTACTCACACGGTGATCATTAGTTCAAAGTTAAACGTATTCACTACAATAATATAATATAGTAACGTTTTGTAAGAGTGTTTGTAGAAATATGGGATTTTTTTGGGTTTTGTACCCAGTCTTTATTAATTTTATTTTCTTATCTTACAGCTCATGGGGTGTGGACTTTCGGTATTGTTTTTTTTTACAGCAACATGTCTCTGTAATCTGCAGAATGTGCTTATAATTAAAAGCAATTCTCTACTTTGGAAATTACAAACGGGATTCAAGCATTAATGTCTTTGACTTGGAAACCATGCAAAATCATACAGGTTAAGAACCAGTTCGCTGCTTTGTATGCTGGAATTAGTTACTCTATACTGACCTAGAAGACTTGTGCGAATTCAAGCTCCATGTTAAAATCAACGAAAAGGAGTAATGATGTGTGAAGTTAGAACATCTAAACAAGCCCCGTTGAAATGAAATGATCAAGGAAATCTTGTTTGCATTTGTTGATAGATTAATGTCATGTTTAAGCGTCGATTAAGATTGGCTTCTTACAAGAGAGAAATAGATTCTAAGCTCAAGGAACACTTGGTAGCTAGAATGGAGGAGACAGAGAATCCAGTTAACATATATATTGTCTGGTTCCAGGTAGCTCTGATCGGAAAGTTAAGTCTCATCCCTCCACGACCTGTAGCCATCCTTTTCATTCTCTTTAAAAAATTTCTTTTTGTACTATCATATTCAACAAGAACCTCCCACGTCTATCTATTGACAGGTGTGATTCTTTTTATTCATCCTCTACCAATTATACAGTTAACCTAAACAGAAACACAGTTAAGTCCCTTGAACAAATTTTTAAGGCTTACACAATCATCCTCTTCATTTGTCCTTTAAGATTAAGATTAAGGTGTTAATGAAGGGTTGCTGATTATTTTATTTCCATCGCTGCTTGATTTAGGTCCTACAGATGAGTTGTACTTGGCCCCATTGGTTCCAAGGAATTCAGACCCTTTCATATACTAATGATTTCTAATAATAAATTCAGATATGGTTACACAGATGAAGTCAATGTTTGTCTCAACATTCTTCATTGCTGCTGGGTATATATATGCCATCTCAACCCTGTTTCCTTTCAAGCACCGTACTAATCGAGCTTCTAACAGTTAAGTAAAAAACAAAAAAGACCCTCCCTCTATTAGGCTACCAAAAAGAAACGAGAAAAAAGATGGAATCTACTGGATCTCTGGCAGAGGGAGAGTGGAGTTCTCTTGGTGGAATGTTCACAAGTGAGGAGGCTGATTTCATGGCACAGTTGCTTGGTAACAGTACTCCTTCTAATCAGGTTGATTCAAGTTCAAACTTTGGAGTTCCATCTGGTTTTTGGCCTAATTATGAACCAACAACGTACATGGAAGGGGGGACTGAATGTTCATTTTATTCTTTGGATATTGCTAATATTAATTTGCACCATTTTTCACAAGGGAGCAGTAGTTATAGTGGTGGTAGTGGCATTCCTTTTCCCAACTCAAGCCAAGATAGCTACTACCTGAGCGATTCTCATCCAGTTTTGGTTAACAATAATAGCTCAATGTCAATGGATTTTTGCATGGGAGACTCATATCTCGTTGAAGGCGATGACTGCTCAAACCAAGAAATGAGCAATAGCAATGAGGAGACTGGTGGAAACCAGACTGTAGCTGCTCTTCCTGAAAGCAATTTCCGGGCCAAGAGAGAAACAGAGATGCCAGCTTCTGAGCTACCCCTGGAAGACAAAAGCTGCAACCCACCTCAGATTCCCAAGAAAAGATCACGAAATTCAGGAGATGTAAGTACAATATCCAGCATTTACCTTCTTAGAATCTGCTACATTTGCAGTGGATTGAGTCTATTTTATGCTGTAAAACATAAGGAAAAGGTTTTAGTTTTTCAAGGCACTGTCTTATTTTGATTCTAATGATGTAGGCTCAAAAGAACAAGAGGAATTTAAGGTCAAAGAAGAGCCAGAAGGTTGCCTCAACTAGCAACAACGATGAAGAAAGCAATGCTGGCCTTAATGGGCCTGCCTCAAGCGGTTGCTGCTCAGAGGATGAATCCAATGCCTCTCATGAGCTCAGTAGAGGAGCGAGTTCAAGTTTGAGCTCGAAAGGGACTGCAACTCTCAACTCAAGTGGTAAAACACGAGCCAGCAGGGGGGCAGCCACTGATCCCCAGAGTCTCTATGCAAGGGTAACTACCCCCTTTCAATGTTTTTGCACAGCATTTCAATTACTAGATTTGAAGAAGCAGTGGTTGACAAATCTTCCTTTGTGTCTTGCAGAAAAGAAGAGAGAGAATAAATGAGAGGCTGAGAATTCTACAAAACCTTGTCCCAAACGGAACAAAGGTATGGAAAACATTTCACGGCACCATCTCTATATATTTTATCAATAAATGAATTTTGTGATCTGCAGAATTCTCAATCTTGGTTTACTGATATGGCAGGTTGACATTAGCACAATGCTCGAAGAAGCTGTCCAGTATGTGAAGTTTTTGCAGCTCCAAATTAAGGTCAGAACAAATTAACATCCTTCTTTATAAGAAAAACAAATTATATCCAATGGTGATTGCTTTAAATTTGCTAATATTTTGACATGAAACAAATTTTCTCTCTTTTCATTTTCTTGTTTTAATTTCTGCAGCTGCTAAGCTCTGAGGACTTGTGGATGTATGCGCCTATCGCTTACAATGGGATGGACATCGGCCTTGATCATCTGAAGGTTACCACACCATGACGATTGAAGAAGTTAAGAAGGGTGGTGCTTTTGATTATACCTGTTAGTAGATGAGATTAAAATAAAGTCACTGCCACTTTGTAATGGTTTTATTCTGTACGAGTATAGATGAGGTCCTCGCATAAAACTAATTCACGACAAGTGATCCTCGTGAAAAATTCTTTCATGTATACACCTTAACTTGGTGGACATTATTTCAAGCAAAGTTTATACTTGAATATAAAAAGTTCGTTCATAAGAATATACACGAGCTTGGTTATACGACAGTCATTTTCAATTGGTGGCTTAGCTTTTTATTAATATCTAAACAAACCAAAGAATTTGCTGCTCGGTGTTGGCATATGATTCTGCTTAAATGTCAGTACATATGGATGAATTCAGCTGATTTTTTATCTTCCTTGGAGATGACAAACAAGGATTATGCATCAAATAAAGAAAGGTGCATTCTTTTTTATACTACCAAAATGCATTTCCTTGGAAAATCTGCAGGAAATAATGTTTTCGATGGCTAATTGTGTTAAGCTCTCGGCTCACTAGAAGAAGCTCAAGGTGACAAGTAAACAAACCAGAGATTAGGAGCCAACTCTCTCAAGGACAAGGCAGCACTTCATCAATATAAAAGAAGTGAAATGGATAAAATTCAATATTAATGCCCCTGATCATAATCAACTTCAATCAGAAAGGCATTTCAAATTCTAAATGCTCCTTTTATTTTCCCCTTTCTCCTCTTGCTTCTTGTTAGAAATTATTCCAATCTTAACTTTTTGTTTGATTTAACGTAGCAGCTAAAGAAGCGGCTTTTGCCAAACGATCCTTCTGTCAAATTCACGGGTTCGTTGACAGATTAATTTTCAGTTTTGGAAAACTATGAGTCTACATAAAACTTCAAGTGAATTTTGACAAGCAACCGAAAAAACGTCCGGGGGCTAACAGCTACTCCTTTCAGGCCAAAAATTAAGAAGCTGGTGGCCATACCTGGTACTGCCCGCTGGGGCTTCCAACGTACAGACAAGGAGACATCCTACATATCACTGAGCATCGATCATCCGTGTCACATATAATATTACCAGAATATAAATAGCAAGCCACTGGCTAATGTTCATGGTTTCTTATCATGTAAACAACACATAACTTGTAGTTGCAACCTCATTTCCATTTTGAATGGTGATTTGTTTTTATAATTGGAATAAAATATTTTAATTTTGGAGTATTTCTGTATATTATTTTGGTGTTGTATTATTTGTGTGTGTATTAATTTTAAAAAAATATTTCAAATCAAAAAATAAAATTATTTAGAATTGTACAATTTAATCTAAAAAAAAACTATAAAATGATTTTTCTTAATAAAATTATAAACATTTATAATATTACCAAAATATAATCAATTTATAATATTACGAGAATATAATCATCAATCCAATATCACAAGGTTATTACATTCTTTAATTACTTTTAATTTTAACATAATACATATAAATAAGTAAAAACTCCTCATAAAATTTTATCTTAATTTAATAATCAGATTAAAAAATATAATTGATATTATAAAACTATTCATTATTAAAAAAAAATATATTATCTCATCAAAAAAATCTAGAATTTAATCTAATATTATTATTTTTTTTTAACTGATACAAATCATTTTAGCCAAATCAAAATCGAAACTGACGACACTGGTTGCAACATGCCATTCGCGTAGCTGCAAGGGAAAAAGGAAAGGGAAAGGAGAAAAGATAACGAGCAGACAAATCAAGTGGCAATGGCAGCTTCACCTGGCAGCCGTAATGAAACACAGCAAAAGTATTTCCAACATAAATTTGATCGTCCGTACAAATGAAAGCGGCAACACTACTTGAAGTATAAATAAATATAGCGGCAAAAAAGGTCAGCCTGTCTAAACTCTAAAACGGATGGACCAGTTACAGGGTTACGATAAATTAAGTAAGAATCCAGGGTCGGGAACGAAAATTTTTGGACATTACAGCCAAATCCCTTGCTATCTGCCCCAAATCCAATCCCTACTTCAAGTGTAAGATTTTACAGTCCTAACAAACGAAGTACAGTTTTAATCTGCACTCTTATTTGTCCATGTACATTACAGGTGTAAAATCCACGCTGAAAACCGTTGAAAGGATAAAGGGCAATCGTAGAACCACTTCAACACTGCTGTTACTAGCAACCTTCAAAAGAAGCATGTACTGTGCCAGACGACAGTTTTCTTCAAGCCCGCTCCTCGTGAACATGATTTGGAACTTCTGATTGACTGTCCAGAGGCATATACTGTGCCATGATAGCTCTTATCTCTGAATCCATGTATGACTGCCAAAGCAAAAAAAACAAAACAAAACAGAGTACATATCAACTGCAAGATAAGATAAGCAACTTTTAAGATAACATGTTAAGAGCAATCCACACTCATATATGCAGCTAATTGATCTGGCTGGCTAGAGGTTTTCTAACCAGAGGTTGAACCCAAAACCAAGAAGCTTCAGTCTGCCCATAGACTCGATTTGATTGGCTTTGAAGCATTCAGGCATAGCCAACCCATATGTAGCTATCCATCATTAAACTAAATTTAAACTAAATTAGCCACAAGTGGTTGGCATAGTTACCATACTGGACTTTCCACCATTTCTAAAATGTTCAGCTATGTCAACACTGGAGATCCTAAAGAAGGTATAAACTGCTTCGCAAGAGATCCTAAAAGCAGTAGTAGATGGCCCAACTAAAGCAGTATATTGGAAAGAAACTTAGCAGATAGTCCTATTCTTCTTCCTTTTTGCATAAATAGATGATCTAGCTTTCCAGGGGCTTAAAACAAACACCACTAGGTTGCAAGCCCATGATACCCCCATTGCTTCAGAAGGTGGATCTAAAACGTTGGGTAGAGATCTTTACTATAGAGAGACCACCACTATTCTAAATGTTTGTGGAATAGACAGATGTCTGAAGTGAGCAAAAAACAAAGTAAAACCTAACCAAAGGTATGGTTCTAAAAAAGAAAAAAGAAAAAAAGATAGGAACCATGCTTACCCTCAATCTATATTTGTAGATAAGATATCCTCCACCGCCAGCCATCGCCAGGCCTAACAAAATGACCCAAACTGCAGCCCATGCTGATCTCACTTCACTGCCACTCTTACCTGAGAGAGAGAGGGGGGGGGGGGGGGGGCATCAAAACAAGGACCACATTTTGCATAAACAAACAAAGGAGGTACAATCTCTAACTCACTTATGCAGGTATCATGGTCCCTGATATACAGAAGATCCCCACTACAAGAGCATTCATAGCTTCCCCAAGTATTTTTGCAACTACATGCAGAGCACTGGCAGGCTTTTCTCTCTTTGCACTCATCAACATCTGTAAAGATAAGCAGAAGGAACAAAATATTAATCAGCAGCATTGGCAACCATACAGATTTCTATGGCAGGATTTCAGTTTCAGCTGTAATCAAGGAGAAAACCCAAAACAATTGACTAGGCATGAGGTGGTTACTCAAAATATTGTTATAAAAAATCAGTATAACTTGAGCATCCAGATGGCCTGAGCACAGATAAATTTTAGAAATTATAAGCATGGCCCCACGACTTTGGGTAGCATAGAAGTACTAAATTGAATGCAAAGGATTTAGACAACTACAGCTTGACCCGCATGGCATTATGCCTGAGAAATCATGCATGAATCAACAATTACCACTCACAAGGGCAAGTACTGGGTGCACCTGGATAACCAATAACTAAGTAGTACCACGAAGGAAGAGAGAAAAGGCCTAATAATGTAAAGGGACAGAATGAAATGACAATCTCTAACTTCAAAGCAGTATGAAGAGAGTCAACAAGGATCAATCAAGTGTCTGTTGAAGCAAGGTGGAAGAGCTGAGTTTGTCAGGTAGCATTTTAAAGACAAGGGGACACAGAAGAGCCCCTTGCTGGAGCTAGTTCTGAATGCCTAAAGTAGGCCTTTTATTGGTAGAGCCTTTATCACAAGGGGCAAGTGTGGGGATGAGATAGTGACTGTCTTTTTTGTATATGGCTGTATGTCCTCAGAACCTAGCAATTATGCTCTATTTCTCAACCAAACATGACCCTGTTGTTCTGTTTGAGATTTACACCTCAGGCACCATAGCATTCTCAGTAGACTCAATTTACATACATGATCGTAAAATTCCCTTTCAGAATAGATCAAGCTCTCCATCCTGAAAAAAACACAATATTAAGGAAGACAATGGAGGAATATCTTACCAACACAACTTTTCACACCATCACCTTTAAATCCTGGAGGACACTGGCATTTACCACCATCAACATCCTGTCCACAGTAAATTAAAAAATGGAATGAATAAATTTACTGGAGAATAACAAGTTGAGAAACATGATGATCACTAACCAGACAAGCGGAGAAGGTGTGTCCATCCTGGGATCCATGCCAACAGCCTCCATTGTTTATCTTGCACCTCCCAGATCCACTCACTGCAAAACAATACAGTCACTTTAAAACATAGCACATTTAAGATGTTGGTACAAAAGCATAACAAAAAGATTAAATAAGAATATAAGATAAATTGCCTCTTATGATGTGCATCTAATACTATCTGAGAGTCAAATGTCAGGTATGAATCCTTAAAAGGTACAGTTAATACTGGAGCATGATCAACAGTCATATAGATAGATGAGGCAGTAAATCTATTGCTGCTGAGTCCAGAACCTAGGATCAAACACTACTCATGTTAGTTGAACGGAATGGCTAGAACAGCTTTTGGAAACCATGCTTCCCCCGCCAACTCCACTGTGCTTCAAAATGATTAAAATGAAAGAAAATCAACTCACACAATTGATTCAAGTTAACTAACCCTGGAACTTTCCTGCCTCGTTAGCCCACCTTCCAACTACAAACCCTCATACAACATATGTTGTCTCTCAAGTATAGGTCAGATTCATGTGCCATCCATGGAACTAAATTTTCTTTATGGCACAACCTTGTAGTTATACTGAATATGAATATAATCAGTGCTGCAGGTATTTTTTTTCCTAATAGTTTCTTTCAGACATTTATTTATAGTCATCAGCAGGACATCCAAGCTTTGCTGAAATGAGTGAACAACTATATCATTACATTTTTCATAAGTTTATGCTGATTTTAAAAAAGAGAGGATAAACTCACCTTCACAGTGGCTGTAACCATCCCCTTTGAACTGCACACCATCAACAAGAGGGCACTCACATACTCTCCCACGAAATGTGTCCTGCATAGATAAAAGCAATTGTCAAGTGGAAGTAAGGATATCAAAAGCCAGAGAGCGACGTCTCGCAGCAAGTTTTATATCATACCCTGCAGGCTGTAATGTTGGCTGTTTTATCTTGCCAGCAACCCCCATTATTGTCCAAGCACTCATTTGTCTCCACATCTGCATCAACAAGATTCACCGATCATGAAAAGAGTACACAAGGCAGCCAACACTAGATCTTAGTCTCAGCAAGTTAGGGTATCTTAAATATAATATGGTTTGAGGCCTAGTATGCTTTCAGTGACTGCTCACAATACCAGGCACTCAAATCTTCTTAGGCAGGTCATCCATCATTTCATCACATGATGGCCTCAGAACAATGAGCAATCATGATAAATAGCATAAGAAAACTTACCACCACTCAAACAAACACCTGGCTCTGTTGTTTCCTCAAAACCAGAGCATATGGCCTTTAGAACAGCACCTTTCTCCAACTTTCCTGTAAGCACGTGTTTTTTAAAAAGCATAAATAAATACCCAGATGTAACTTTTCATCCAGGATAGAAGCAGGCAATAGCAGACCTCGATATTGACGATTGTTGACAACAAGGGTGGGCAATATGGTTACATCACCCCTCGATCCTTTTCCAACCTACATGAAAGTCTTCGTCAAGTAGCTATATATGACTGAACTGATATCAAAGATTACTACAATTGCAAACAAGGACAAGCGTCCAAACTTGCAGATTTAAAGTGCTGTGTTAAATTGAAGAATAAGCATAACAGAATTACCTGGGCATTTTGCTCTTCCTTCAGAACAGGATTGTCAGAGTCAGCATCTGAGTCTCCCATACACTTATCAATCTTCTTAGCATCGAGCCCTGAAGTAATGACAGGTGAACAGCATGGAACATTCAACACATTCAAAACTCTCTTTTTTCCCATTTTCTATTGTGATTGATAGTATACTTAAAATAAGAAGTTATGAAATACTTACCAAGAGATTTGATTACACCATCAGCACATTCTTTGTTGTACCTTTTCTCTTTCATGGGACATCTGATTTGAAAATCAGTTACATAATTCCACCACACCCACGGTTTTTTGGTCTCATTTGCAACTTTAAAAACACATAGTTGTCTTAGATTTTCAAGAACAACATCTTTCCCATCATAACCTGAGCTGAAGTCTTGTTCAGGATCAGGAGCACAATATCTTCCATGATTTATGCACTGTGACTTGCACTGCCTGCTCAAGGTGAATGCTTGAGGACAGTACCAGGTAATGTAATGGGGTGTAAACTGAGTGTAACCACCTTTCTCAAGTATCTGTGCCGCGCCCCTAAAATCCTTCACGAACTCCATCAGCATATCACACTTAACCCCACATTCATCATTGCTGTTGGTCCATAGCTCATACTCCACACGATCATCCGGGTGTGGAACAGCTTCTCTCCAGTCAAGATTCACATTTACCATATCCCCGCTGTTAACTGCTTTCTTTAATGTTTCACCAAAACTTTTTTCAATAAGAGCAGATGGTATTGTTATGTTCTCAATGTATTTTGCAGATGAAACATCCTCTTCAGGCGTGTCCATGGTTATTAATGCTTCCTCCATGTCATCCGCAACAAGCACTGCAGATGCCCCAGCCTTCTGGGCATTCCAGACCTTTAAAGCAAAGAAGCAATCTGAAAAGCAATCAAATGAATCAATTTTGGTAGTGCGTTTCAAAAGATTTTTTGAAAAAAATTGAAAAAAAAATTCTTTTTATTTTTTACTTTAAATTAAAATCTTTAGTGTTTTTAGATAAAAACACTTTCAAAAACAACATCATCGCACTCCCAAAAAGGCACTTAGCATGAGAACTGTGTTGGTAATCTTAGAGGAATGTAGTTCAACAGAAGGCAGCAAAGTTACTACACACACTGATTAAAACGAACTAAAATTTCAGCTAGTTGATCTGAACCAAACGGAAATCTCCTTGAACCTCTCTATACTTAATAAAAGTAGCTAAAATAAGCAAATGATCCCAATTAAACACGGGGAAAGAACTAAAAAAAGGGCACCTCGCAATCAACCAAAAATCAAAAGTGTTGAAATCGTGATCAAAGTTTGTAATTTTAACGATTTTATAAGATATGTTTGGTATAAAGAAGAAAGCCCTCAAATAAACCAAAAATCAAAAGGAGGGTAGCTCCCCAATCAATCACAAACGACCCAAAACATTAGAACAACAGTCAAATAAGCAAAAAAAAAAAAAAGACGCCACTTAATAAAATTAACAAAAGGGCACCTCGCAATCAGCCAAAACAAAAACACCACAAATCTTCCAAAAAACCAACCAATTAACCTCAAAAACAAAAAAAAAAGTTGTTTCTCCAATCAAGCAAACCTAGACCAACCACACACAAGAAAAAAAGAAGAGAAAAGAAAAGAAAACAAGTTGTCCAAAAACATCAAAAGGGTACATACCTCCACGATCCACCAAGACAAAAGTGGGTAAAGCACCAGGCTTCGACTGAAACGAAATCCCAAACCCATCAAACTCTTTACAACCCTTCTTATTATCTTTTGGATACACAACAGCACCTGCCATACTACCTCCATATTGTGGTATCCCAAAGTTCCCAATTGCACTGTCATAAGTACCCTTAATTTTATCTGGTGATGTAACCCTCAAGCTGTTTTTTTCAACAACAAATCTAGCTATAGAGCTTGGTACTATCAAAGAAGTTAACAAAAACCCTAAAAAGAGACTCACAGATAGTCTCTTTAGCACCATTTTTTATTAAAAGGGGTTATAGATTGGAGAATTTTTTTGTGGGTTTTGCTTGTTTTGATCTATAAACGGAGCTGAAAGAAAAAAGTTTGGGTCTTTGAATGCAAAAAAATAATATTAAAATTGGTTTTATTTTATATTTGTTTTCTTTTGGTTTTTTGAAAGAAATGCAAAGGAAATCTAAAAAAGAGTGGGTTGCTTTAATTGTTGGGTTTCTTGTCGACAAAAGAGAGGAAGGGTCGTAGAAGGAAGTTCCTGCTGATGCGCGTGAGCGAGATTTGTTTTGTTTCTTCGGGTTTTTTTTTTATTATTATTATAGCAAGTAGGTGTTTAGAAGTCTGTTCATGATTATTTGTTAAATTATTTTTATTTAGAAATTGATTAACAATATTTTTTTTATTATTTTAAAAAATATTTTTTAATATTATTACATTAAAATCATAAAAACACAAAAAAATAATTGAAAGTAAAAAATTTAAAAATATTACTTTTTTTAAAAAAATATTTATAAAATACAAAAACAAGTAATCTATAAATAACATCAACATTTATGTTTTAGGTGTATTTTTTGGAATGTGTTTTTGAAGTTTTTTTTAAATAATTTTTATTTTTATTTTTATTTTAAATTTAATTTTTAATATTTTTAGATCATTTTGATGTGGTGATGTCAAAAATAATTTAAAAAAAAAATAAATAAAAATATTATTTTGATATATTTTTTATAAAAAAATAACATCAACTACACTCTTGAAAAAAACACTTAAGATATCAAATGTAATAAAACATGAAATATAATTGTAAAATATTTGTGAAATAATAAAATATTTATTTATTTATTAGTTCTATTAGTCAAATAATGAACTTGTTCTATTTTATGGATGTCAAAAAAAAAGAAAAGAGGATCGAATATTACAGAGTTTATTTATACATGGACACGTGTTTTTTTTTTACATGACATGTTTTTATCCGGTTTGAACTCCATGCGAAATACAAGAATTTTACTCAGTCAATTAATTATCAAGTTTCATTCTTCTTTTTTTATTTAAATAAAAACATATGCAAACTATTTTATAGGTAGATTAATATTAAGTTTTTTCTCTTGAAGATCTTAATATTAAATTAATTTAAATTTGTTTATTCGAAGTCGTCATTATTTTATTTTACTTTTTGAAAAAAAAAACTTAACGTCCCGCCTAGCTGGTGTGATTTACCCAACTTGGTCAACATTTTTCATGGATATTGACCGGCAAGTAGCGCTCAATCAAGTTAAAATCCATTTAGAAAAAGGAATTACGATCCTAATCACATTAAAGGGTGTTTATATATATATTATCCAACTATTAAAGGGAATTACGAATTTCTAACGCAGGTGCCTGAAAAAAATAAAAAATTATCCAACAAAAAATGCTGTTCTAATAATAAGTATCCATGCTCGTCGTCTCCCACAAAAAAAACACAAAACAGAAATCGTATCCATGCTCCTTCCAATGAAATCATTACACGTAGTTTTTTAGCCAATTAATAGTTAGCAGCACGATAGTGTCCTGCCTTTCTGGCTCGCATTAATTTTCCAGCTACAACTTCTCCGATCTCCGCACCATGATGTAGGTGGTGTTTGGAAAGTGGGAGAACAATAATTAAATTAATTATTTAAAATGTCCATCCTATATATATATATATATATATATTTATGAGGGTTGATGACGCTGGTGTGCTTTTTTGTACATGTGTTTAAGATGATGGGTTTATGGCCGTTTAAAATTGAAATTGAACATGTTTTTTTTGTGTGGATATTTTGACATGCTAATATTAAAAATAAAATTTAAGAATAACAATAAATTATTATTTTAATATATATGTAGATAAAAAAAAATCATTTCTCCTGTCTGTGTCTTATTAGTCTCAACCCATGGGATTATCACATGGAATTCCCTAAATTGAAGACCCGTTTACAGACACAGCCCTTATTGAATATTTGCATAATTACCTGTTTTTCTTTTCTTTTTATAAAAAATAAAATAATATAGGGTGCATAAACAAATGTTGTTAATTAATGTGAAAATGGAGTCATTTTAAATAAAATGTTGTTAATTAATTTTGTAAAACAGAATTAAGAATTTCAGGTTCCATTACTTCTTGACCACTCAATACATGGGCCAGTATTACAAGCTGACCAAATCGGATTATCTTCCCAGTTGACCAGTCACGAGTTCGGATGACAAAGCACAGCCAATCTTAGAAGGACATGTCATTCCTTGCGACACTTATGATTCTGGACGCTGGCCAAGTTCTAGGGAAACCCAGGCTCTTATGATGTGGACAATTACACCCAATCTAATCTCTCTTGAGTCTTGACGTATTTGATGGCGGCTCGCCATAGCGAATATCTGAGATTGCAAATTTGAATTTTGAACCACTGGGGTAAATGTATAAAAGAAGAGGGACGAATTCGAACTATAAAAGTACGGGGACTCTTGGAGAAAACTAACAACGAGTCCGCTGCCCCACTTCTCTCGCAGGCAAGTCTCTGGCTCTGTTTATGTGTGTGATTGTATGTATACAAAGAGATTCCTTTGCAAAATGTTGACTGCTAGATTAAAAGATGTGATTGGTTTTATAAAATTATTTATTATTTAGAAAATATTATTTAACCAAAACATAATAGGTGAAATAAAACTGGAATTTCTCAATTGGTATTTATCTGAAAAATCTGAAACAAAATAAAATTTAAACTGAAATAAAAATAATATTATTTTTTTTAATTTTTTAACTAATAGAAAATATTTTGATCATTGTAGCTGAAACTGACATCCATGGTTTATTACTCCAAACAAAACCCTGAACCTCATGGCCAAGCAAATGATGTTTACAGTGTGAAATGCACCAGTCCGCAGCTTTGGTCCGGACGTGGGTGTGAGAAACAATGGGCCAGTGAATGGAGATCAGGCGGTGCCAGTGCTTCGGAAGTCATCTAAATCAGCAGCAGAGGTAACAACAATTGCGATTGACAGGATGCGGTGAAATAAGGGCAACACGGGTATGCAAGCGACTTGGTCTTGTGGATGGCGAGGGGCAGAGGGAGTGGATAGCAAGAGAGCATACATTTATGATTGGATCTCCTGGTGAGCATCGGGTGACGTGGATATAATTCACATCTATTTATGATGTTTCTACTTGAAATTAGTTTAAAGAAAAAAATATATCAGAAAAAAAGAGTAGGAAACGCTAGAGGAAGGGGTTGAACCTTCGACCTTGTGGTTAACAGCCACACGCTCTAACCAACTGAGCTACTCCAGCTTGATTGAATAGTGTTCGATAACTTAGGATAATAATTTGAGTTTAATGACTTGAGGAAGGCGTGAGATGCAGACCACCAGGCAATTCCCCATTGTAGCATCTTAACTTTAGTTTCTATACAGAAGATGGGTTGCTCGGAGCTGTTTTAGGAATATTTTTCTTCTTTTACCAGAAACCATAGCAAAGAATACACACCACTAGGCAATTCCACCGTCTGCCATTGGTGATGCATTGAACATTTCAACAACAAAAAAAGAAAAGGTCTTAGAACCATCGAATAGTGGCCTACAAAGTAGTTTATGTGGGGAACTTGCTGTCACTAGCACAAGCACGCAGAAACAATTCAAGTTTTAGCTCATAAACCAACCTCTTCCCTTAATGGTATGTAGAGTTCAGCATTTGAAGAATCAAAAGTTGTTGGTCTCACTGAGAAAATGTGATGGAGATATTCTTTGTCCTGTTTAAACATCAACTATGTTAATGCATTTCAAACAAAAAGGAACGAGTAATGAAAGGCAACAACGGAAATATTTGAGTCAAGAAACAAACCATGATATGTTTCTCAACACGATCTTCTCCAAGAAGATTCTTAAAAAATTTCACCTGCAGGAAAAAAAGAAGCTTAGTGAATTAATAAATGGAGGGCTAACACACTTGGAAATAGGTGCAGAGGCTAGAGGAAATAAACGGAGAATTAAATGAACTAGAAGGAAGAATTGGATACCCTTAGTATTTGAGACCATGTATATAGCTCTAGTCCATCCTCACCGATTGTAACAGCTTCTGGAGCAGTACCATTCTAATGTAAAACTTATATTAGTATGCTGGCTGTTGGGAAATCTGTGCATGGGCATGGAAAAAAAATATTCAATCAAGCAGTGCCTCGAAATAGTCCAGCACATCTAAATTTGCAAACGAGCCTTGTCTAGCAGGGTCCAGCTCCTTGTTCAAGGCCTTGACGATAGGCGGTAGTACTAGTAATTCCTTTCCCGCAAAACACCTTCATTGAACAAAAAAATCAACTTAAAGCAATATTAATATCATGTAACTAGATAGCGTACCTCTTTTCAGATAGGATTTTTTCCAAATAGCGTCCAGTTTCTTAGGGCTAGTAGTCTCAAACTTATCATCACCATAATCATCTACAATGTGGTTCTTGTTAAACGAAGCATATAAAAAGCTGCTGCTGCTGCTGCAGCAGCAACAAAGGCTTTTGTGACAGCGAACCTGGGTAACGAATTCCTTTTGCCTTCATCTTAATACAGTTCGGAAACCAGAGCTTGAAAAAATACGGAGAATGAAAGCTGATAAGCAGAGGAAAACGTGAATCGGCAAACTAAACAAAGAGGGTAATGTATTTATAGGGAGACTGGCGGGGGGCATGTTCGTTTTGAGTTCGGAGTCAGGAGTTTTCCTCTCTCTTTCCTTTTCTCATTCGGTTTTAGACTCTCTTTTTTGTGTGTGTTTGTTTTAATTTTTTTTTTAATTTTTAAATTATTTTTATGTGTTAAAATAATTATTGTTAAAAAATAAATAATTAGCATATTTTAATTATTATTATTTTAATTTCTTGCTTAGTCCCAGTCCTCCTAGCCTTCAGACGCTTCGGTCCTTGTTCGCTCAGCTCAGTCTCTGAGCTTGGGCAACCTGGCTCATATTCTTTTCAAGTCTCTTTAAAATTAATTCCTGCCCTAGATATTATATATATGAAAACCGTATTATAATTTTTAATGACGTAATTAAAATAATGTTTGTAAAAAAATGTATTATAAATACTATAACTCAAAACACACATATAAATAGATAAATAACTTTGCTCTATATAATGCGAGAATTTATGATTATAAAAAGATTTTATAATTAATTATTTATCAATATAACATGGATATTTTAAAAAAAGTTGTAATATAAACATAAAGATACATTAATACAACATTTTTTTTTAAAAAAATGTTCTTTGTAAGTAGGTCAGCATTTAGAACAAAACGAAATATTAGCAATGATGGACAACAGTATCATCTTTTAGTTTATAATAAGTTGTGATTAATTATATTCTTGCTCCGTAATTAATCATGATTGCTGGACATGTCTTCACATTCTAATCTTTTTTTTAATTTGTGAATTATCTTAATCATGTCAAATTATATCATTTAGTTTTATCATTTGCCTACTACAACTCATAAATGAATCTGAAATAACACAACAAATTACTCAATATTTCCACCACTTCCAGTGGCATGAGTTTTTTCTTGATGTGACATTATTTTTATCATGAGTTTGTTTGGATAATTTTTTTATTAATGAAAATTTATGTATATATATATATATATTAATATTTGATAAGTAATTATGTGAAAAAATACAAGGAAGTAAAAATATGATCAAGTAATATGGATTAGGCAATGGTGAAAATTCCCTAATGATGGCCCTTCCATACACTGTTACATGTATCAATTTCTTATGCAAAATAAGCACATTACAGTGCATAATATGGATCCAGTATGGTTTAAAATGTATATCACATCAATTTGTGAATATTTAGAACATGTCTTTGATACTTTATTCAATAAATAGATGATTTATGTTGTACTTGAATCAATTTCAGGCATGTGCATCAACACCTGCTTAGGAAATATAGGAAAACAACAATAACAATAACAATGACGTCAGAAATGTCTACAAAATGAGATCAAAACCATAGAAGGCTGTCGTCCACACGATTTAAAGAGTGATATAGTGTCTGTAATTGAGGAATGAATTCAACTGCATGTAACATTTTTCATAGTGCTGATTAGATTGGCCAGGTCAACTGCTTGTTGCACTATTAAATAGAACTCATAGGAGAAATGAATTCAATCCAGCAACTCTGCACTCAAAATGTCTTGAGAGGGGGTGGGGGTATCAACAAAATTGCAACCTGATCTTAGAAAACACAACACACTGCATTGTGCAGATCAAAATAAAAACTTCACAGCATCCTCTCTCTTCCTATGACGCCAAGAGTGCTTCAATCTTTGCAGTTTGATCCTCTTCGTTCTTTGTGGTAGGACTCCTATTAGCATCGTCAAACAAATCATGCTTCCATTTCTCTCCTCGCGTACCACTTGGGCGATAACTTTGTCTGTCACTGAATCTCTCTCTTCCCCTGTAATTTCCACCACCAAATCGTTCTCTTGATGCAAGGTCAGTCTTCTTCACTTCTCTATTTCCTGCAGCTTGCCTATCAGATCTGTCTATATGGCGAGGGTTACGGTCTCTTTCCTCCCTCCTTTCACCAACAGGCAAAGGACGATGATAATGATTTGACCTTGCAGTTTCCACAGTAGCTTTGTCAGTCTCCATCGGCATTTTCTTCTCCCGAAATGCAGGTCTTTTCCTCACAGGTGGCGCCGGCAGCTCAACCTCCATTTTCAAGAAACTATCATGGCCCCATACACTTTTGTTATCCCCCTTACCTCGTGGCTTCTCATCTCTTTGCCGCGAATCATAAGCTGCTGCCTTGTTTTCTGTCCTTTCACCCCGATCATCCTTTGAATCCCTAAATCGGTGCTCTTCATTATATAGAGGAACACAGGAACAGTATGTGAAATTGTTTGACAACAACAAATAAAAAAGAAAAATAACAGGTTCAAAGAATTATCTGGGTCATGGAAGTGAAATCAGGAACCCACCAGTAGCAGTTCTCCGGCCAAAGCTTCGACCAGCTAGCCCAGCGTTACCGCGTTCATCATGCTGTTGAAAGACATTTACAGGCAAGCCTAAGAATGTTATATAAATGGAGGCTTTCGAAGGCATGGGTCAGAACAATCCCACCAGAAAAAAATGTTTTGAATGCACTGAATAAAAACCCAGTAATTAAGATCGAGAACTAATGCTCATTTACTCGAGCAAATGATCATTTACATAAATTCAAGGCTCTAAAATATATTCTCTTGTCCCACAAGCAAGAGGGTGCATAGAAAATATTATTGTATTGGAGATCCATATTGCCCTAAGCTCTTTCCTGTCATTAAAATGATTCATTCAGCACATTAGCTAAGACAATCTCTATGATACCAAAGACTTGTCAAGGAAAAAAAACCCTCTCTCTCTCTATTTTATTTTTTTGCAAAAGTTGAACTGCTGTGTTTTGGCTCAAGCTAATAAACATTTACAAAGATAAACACTGTGTAGTATAAATGGCATTTCAGGTAAGTATAGAAACCCTTAAATGGCATTTCAGGTAAGTATAGAAACAATCCCAGACCACCAAGTCCAATGGTGGCTGCAAACTCAGATTTCCCATATCCAGAGACCGAGCATACTTAGCTTTTCTGAACTTAATGTCCCAACTGCTCTAGTTTTCACATCCATTAGATAATGACATAAGACACGAGAACAAGTTCCATAAAACCACATATCAGCAGTTACTTCAAAAAGAAACACCTGAAAATAGGAGCGAGACCATGGCACTTCAGTTGGATTAGAAGAATGCTTGGTTCCTTCGCCGTTTCCATTTGGTTTCTGGTCTGTTTCTTTGCTCAAACCACCAGACTCCACCTTGGCAGAATCCGGACCAGATGGGGTCTCAAGAGGCAATGCGTCTTGCAACCGGCGCCGGTTCTTTTGATCTAAATTAGAGTCAGTTGTTACTCTCTCTGTCTCTGGTTTTCCATCTCTCCTTGACCTCTTAGGACTTCAAAAAACCAAACACTCAAAAACATTACCAACATCATCAACTCAATCACGATGGTCATATTTGGTTCTAAGACAAAAAAAGCCCACATCATGGATCTAAGCGATTCATATTACCGCTAAATAGCAACAAAATGTAGGGGCATACATATAAAACACCAAGGCCGTGTTTTGTTGAAAACGAGAGAACATGCATCATGAATTGCAGTGACAAGCTAATTATGACTATAGAGCAACACAAGGCGCAGTATAAAGGCCATACTTGGTTTTATGATAAAGAACCCAGCACATCAGGACCGTAAAAGATTACCTGGTTTCTCTGTCGAATCCAGAACGGTGTCGCCTAGAATCAGAATCGCGTTCTCGACGAGACATCGCGAGAAGGAAATTTTATTTTGGAACAGTGACTTAGGGTTTTAGACTTTTAGGAATGTGGCGTTATAAGGAAATACTATGAGGTTTTCCTCACTGAATAAGTGGCTGAGGATCCTGTTATTTGATATTCGCACGATTGGATTACTAAATCACTGGATTGACTTTGTTTTAATCTTAACCGTCCATTCTTCTCATAAAAAAGTAAGCTTCATTGACGTGAATAATTAATGCTAGTAACATTATATTATTGGTTCTAAAATTTTAACATGGATTTCTTTAATTTTAACAAGGATTTCTAAAATTTTATTAATGATATTAAAAAAAAAAAACATATTATTTTAATATATTTTTAAATAAAAAATACATACTCTAAAAAAACAAAAACAATAAAAAATAAACATTATCATACTATACTCTGATACTCTTTGAATTACACACAAAAACAAGAGCAAATTGAAACGTAGGAAACATAGAAAATGCAGGAGCAGCACCACCACAGCCAGCGAAGCACCACAATGACCTCCACTTTTTTCTAACTTTGGCAAGAAATCACAAGGTTTATTTCAGGCTTTATTGTCTCTTGTTAATTTAATTTGCAGTCTTTCTTTTTATAGCTTGCGTTTTTCATTGTTTTTTCGCAACTCCAGGCCAATGGGCCAAAGTCATGCTCCTTCCTTTATTCATTTCACTGTGTGTTCAAGAAACCTTAAACAAGTGTAATTAGTTGTCTTATTGATACTGGGTGCTACCCAGTTTTCTCCTGAAAACTGTTGTACAGATTTGTGATGCATTTCTCGTCAACATTTGCAGACTTGTTAGAAGGAGGCTACAGTAAGGATCAGGTCCAACTTTCTCTGTCCAGCATGATGTCTTTTGTTATTATATTCCTTCCATTCGTTTTCAGTGGCTAAAAGAAAGCAAAAAACTTTCTTCATATTTCATGTCAGAAATTTGATCCTAACCTCTGTTGTGATACTGGGCCTTAAATTGGCCGTGTAGCATTGATCAGAAGCTTAGTTCACATTACAACGATGCTGCCATCAATGTCAAGTTAATTCAAGATCACCAGTGAGTAAATTTTTCATTTTTGAGTGATAAATAAAATCCCGTGACAGTGCTGTCAGCTGTTACTTGTAAAGCTTCAATCTTATGCATTTGATAATGTCCTTTGTATCCTGATAGATTTCGACAACTCTAACATTAAGCAGGAGGCTCCTGCCCTCCTTGAATGCTACTGCTTCACTGAAATTGCCAAATTACAATTCTAGCATGGTATGGATTGTTTCGTTCTGCACTTAAGTAAGGTTATCCTGATTAGTTTTTTATCATATTAAATACAATGTGATTCCCACCTCCCCTTCTCTCCTCGGGCAGAGACTGTAGGTTGCCTCGTTTCCATGCATGGATTGTCCTCTATGGAGATTATAAATGCAAGTTAAACTAATAATACATGCTTTAACTCCTGTTTTGCTGAAGATAAATGGAGATACCACAGAATTTGTTTACATGTAAGTTTCAAATAATATGATAGCAAAATTTATTCTTCATTTTCAGTAAACCGTTTAGGATCAAATATTTATCAAGATCTTGCATTTCGGATGAGGCAACTTTATCCCCATATGCAGAGTGAACCAGTACTATCTACAATTAAGATATCTGTAAATATGTAAATGTAACAAAAGGTTCCGTTTATGTTTTCAATGCTGAACCAAAGGTTTTTCTTTCGTGTAATTTCTTTCTGGTTGAATGCATCTACAGTGAGAATTATTCACCTTTTCTTCATGTTCATTTGCAAAATAAATCTCTTTTATAACTGCAAAAGCAAAATTGTTTCTATTTCAGCTAGAAGTCAATACTTTCTCAAAACATTTGCAGCAGCAGCAATGATCTCTCATAGGTTTTCAAAAAGGAGAATGCCTGTATAGTTGGAGGATCATGGATTATGGGCAATCTAACTACAGTTAAGGCCAGGTTTGATGATCATGGAAAGAGGATGACACTTCTGGAACATAAAATCAAACCACAGTCATGCTTACCACTTACTAGTGAATTTGACACCAAAGCCCTTGACAAGATTCCTAGAATTGGATTAGCTCTTACTCTTGTGCTCTGAATGGTTTCGGGTGTTTGGGAGTGTGGTTCCTGCTTATTTTCAAAGTGCTTTTCGTGCCGAAATACATTAAAATGATATTTTTTTTATTTTTTAAAAATTATTTTTGACATCAGCACATCATAATGATCTAAAAACACTAACCATCGGTTTTTAAAATGACAAAAAAAAAAAACATCGAAAAGCAGCAAAAAACAGGTTGATAAGCAATGCCAAACGGGGCCTAAATTTTGCAGTAGCACTGCTGTAGCTGCTACAACTCTGATCCATCATTACCTTCTACTAGTTCTCCGTGATATTTGTCTAAAGATAGGTTGCTTTTACCACTTACCCCATCTAAAACATACATAATTGCTGAAAAAGTCCCAATGATGCGCTCTTCCACAAATTCACTTCAGCTGTTAGTAGCCTGCATTGTTAAGTACCCATTTGGTTTTGTGTAAATCACGTTTCAAAAAAAATTATATATTACTCATTTGGTAATGAATAAAATAGAAACCAAATCATGTAAATAATGGCTATATTTATATATTACTCATTTGGTAATGAATAAAATAGAAACCAAACCATGTAAATAATGACATAGTCATTATGAAACGTATTTCAATCAGTGTTTTCAATAAAACAGCTTTAAGTAGTTTTTTTTACTGACAACAAACTAATTTTCATCAACTTTATTTTTTCATTTTATTCAGACGCTCGAACAAACCTGCCTTATCAAGGAATAGCAATAGCCAGGCATCAAGGATAAAAGAGATATTTTGGAAAGCAAGTCCAGTATGATGGCACAAGCTGCTCTTATACGCAAATAGACCACAACCACTTATATAGCTTGGAAGATATCTAGAAAAATATATAGAAAAATACGAATAAGAAATACTATTCATGAATGAATAGTAAATCAAAACTAGCTTGGTTAATTTGAAGATTTGAGTTCGGTTAAGCCTTGATTTAACCAAGTTTTATCTCTAGTATTTTATTGATCTTATTACAAACCATTTATTTCAAAGATCTCTGTTTTTAGTTATATTATCTGTTATATTTTTTAAATATCTACATTTACCTACGATCCTATTTGGCATTACGTTTTAGAAATGCTTTTGAAAAATTTGAAAATTTTTATTTTTATTTTTTATTTTAATTTTACGGTGTTGTTAAATCATTTCATGTGCTAATGTTATAAGTTATTTTTAAAAAATAAAAAAAATTATTTTGCTGTATTTCTAAATAAAAAGCACTTTCAAAAACAACCACAACCACACTCTAACACATCCACAACCAAACACAAAAAAAAAAAAATTTTTCAACCTCACACTCAACCACAATTTTAACCAAACACTTCATTGCTTATTTTGAATTGCAGTAAAAACACTTTTTTGAAACTAGTTTTTTTCAACCTCAACCACAACAGCAACCGCAATACCAAACACACCCTAAGTGTCCGTTACAGTATTGGACGGGTCAATGTGCCAATGCTTTTGGTTGCAACTTCCCAAGTCACTTTGGTTATTTGATTTTTTTTTAAGTGAATTTTCTTTAGAATTGTATTAAAATAAATTTTATTTTTATTTAAAAAAAATATATTTTTAATATCAATGCACTAATTTTTTTAATATAAAATATAAAATATAAAATAGTGTCAAACAACCTATTAATCAAATCATTCCATAAAACGTATATAACTGTAGCCTCTTCAAGGTGTCAACAAACAGCCAGAAGACTCAATTTTTTAGTTTAATAAAGTCTTTTATTTTTGTTGGACTTTTGACTTGAATAATAATTATTTAGAACAATTAATATTAGGATTAAAAATATGAAAAAACAAGAAATCCTGAAGAATCCGAAAATCATAAATATTGGAATGAATCTCACTCAATTTATTCAATTGAAATTTGTCTATTTATAAGCTTAGAAGAACTAGAAATTAAAATAAACTAGAACTCTCAATAGATTAGGAGAGATTATTGGATAAATAATAAGTTTGTTGATAAAACCTATTACAAATAGTAATTTCAACTAAATTAAAAGACTACAACTAAATCTTCTTATTTTCAAAGCTGATCTCATTAAAATCTAACACTCGTTCTTGAGATTTGTTTTGGACATCCCCAACTTCATCTCCAGGAACTCCAATCTTGCTGGAGGGAAGTGCATTGGTCATCAAATCATGCTGAATTGGATTTTCATCAATTGTAATGGCTGACTTATTGTCACAATAGAGCTTAGTTGGTGAACTCTGTTTTTGTCCAAAATCAACATCAACATATCCTTCAAATTTTGCTCATTCTGTCTTTGTGTACCATCTTCCAAGGTCAGCATTATAAATATGAGTTTGAGCTTCCTCTCTTGTTTCACACAAGCAATTTTCTAGGTGAACACAGTTCATCTGAGATTCATCAACTCTTCTCTACCCTTACTTGGTTGCCTAGTGAAAAAACCCTGTTTCGCATTCAAAGAACTAGAAATGCAAGAAACCTCATCCATGGGCTCGTCATCCACCATACCAGTATCATTTGAGTATTTTTAATGATTTAGGTTGTAGTTGTCATAACAATTATGCCATGAGAGACTGTCATTAACTATGGCATGACAAACATACCCTTCAATTGCATCAAGCTTTAAATAAACGTTATTATCATTCATTTCAATTCTTGCTACTTCTGATCCATGAATATCAGCAATGAAACAACAATTATTCTTGAAGGAAACTTCATAATCATTCCTTAACATCTGTGCAACACTTAATAGATTTTGGTCTAGTTCAGGAATGTAAAAAACATTATTGATGAACTTAATATCTTTTTTGGTATTGACAACAATTGTTCCCTGCCCTTTAGCCTGGATAACATCACCATTTCCCAGCTTGATTCTTGGTTGAATTGATGTGTCAATGGAAGAGAAAATGGCCAAATATTTGGTCATGTGACTAGTGCAGCCACTGTCGATCAGCCAAACCTTTGCTCCATATGTGTTGATACCCTGAGATGCCATTAACAAGTATTCATCCTCCTCCTCCTCTTCTTCGGTCACATTTACTTGCTTTTGAATAAGCTGTTGAAGTTGTCTCCTCTTGGCTCTACAAAACTTCTCATTATAGCCAAGGTTATTGCAGAAAGAACATTTCAAAGAAGGTTTGTTCTTGTACCAACAATCCTTCTCAGCATGATTTGTTTTTCTACAATGAAAGCAAGGTGAAAAAACTTGTTTCTTTCTCTGCATGTTTTCAAAATTTCTTCCCTTAGTGTTGGCTTAGAAAACACCTTCGATAATCTTCTCATCTCGCATTAGTACCTTCTGTTATTGACATGAAACTTGCTTGTCAGCTCTGTAATTGATAGTGTTCAAATCACAAGACTCTTCAATAGCAGAAATTTTGGCTTTGAATTTCCATGGCAAGGAAACCATGATTTTCTCTACCACCTTTTAATCCTCAAATACTTTGCCAAGCAACTTCATTTGATTCACAATATCCATTAATCTGTCAGTGTAAGTTTTGACAGTTTCACCATCCTTTATCTTCATCAATTTGAATTCCTTTTTCAATGCAAGAAGCCTAACAATCTTGACTCTGTTGCTTCCCTCAAGTTCACCTTGAAATTTATCCCATACAAGCTTTGGTGTCTCCAAATCCACAATCTTTGTGAAAATATGATCTGCAAGTGCTGAATGCAGACAAGTGATAGCTTTGTCCTTCTTCAATTTTTCTTCTTCATGTGCTCTAATCTGAGTAAGTGTTGGATTTGTTGATAATGGTAATGGATCAACATCAGTTGTAACCACATTCCACAACCCTTGAGATCTTAGATAGAATCTCATCTTTACAGCCCATATGTGATAGTGTTCTCCAATAAATACTGGAATGGCAGCAGTAGTGTTGCTTGAGATAGACATATTTTGATAAAAAAAAAAAAAAAAAACCTCTTTTGTTTGCAATCAATCACTATGTTTAGCTCTCACCAAAATCTCCCAGTCCTGTAAGAAAAATTGCTCTGATACCACTGTTGGACTTTTGACTTGAACAATAATTGTTTAGAACAATTAATGTTCATATTAAAAATATGAAAAAATAAAAAATCCGGAAGAACCCGAAAATCATAAATATTGGAATGAATCACTGTGTTTAGCTCTCAACAAAACCCCCCAGTCCCGTAAGAAAAACTACTCTGATACCATTGTTGGACTTTTGACTTGAACAATAATTGTTTAGAACAATTAATGTTGAGATTAAAAATATGAAAAAACAAGAAATCCTGAAGAACCTGAAAATCATAAATATTGGAATGAATCACTATGTTTAACTCTCAACAAAAACAATAATCTTTTGTTTGCAATCAATCACTGTGTTTAGCTCTCAACAAAATCCCCAGTCCCGTAAGAAAAATTGCTCTGATATCACTGTTTGACTTTTGACTTGAACAATAATTGTTTAGAACAATTAATGTTGAGATTAAAAATATAGAAAAACAAGAAATCCTAAAGAACTTGAAAATCATAAATATTGAAATGATTCTCACCCACTTTATTCAATTGAAACTTACCTATTTATAAGCTTACAAGAACTAGAAATTGAAATAAACTAGAACTCTCTATAGATTAGAAGAGATTATTGGATAAATAATAGATTTACATACAAAACCTATTATAAATAGTAATTTCCACTAAATTAAAAAAATTACAACTAAATCTTTTTTATCTTCATCTCATTAAAATCTATCAGTTTTAACCTTTAAAAGGTCATGCACAGAGGGGAATGGAAAACAAAGAAGCGGCAGGATTTTCTCTATGCTTTGTTTTGCTATCAGAGCAAACCCTATAAATGAATCTATTCAAGAAACTGTCACCAAGTACACTTGCTTTCTTGCTGATTACTTTGAGGCCCTAGTCGTTTCCTGATAAAACGGGCCATCGATTCTAATAGCAGAGGTATTGCGAAGCAAACCTACCAATTACATATCATTGATGATACATCCCCGGTCTTAAACAGGCCCACTTCCTTGTCCAGTCCCTCTGGACAGTTCTGAAATCATCTGTTCTGTTTTTTAGCATTCAGTAAGAAATGTTGGAAAGAAGGTTGGTAGGGAAATGGTGCCAAGTTCATTAAATTAAAGTGGATCTCAGTTTGTTATTCTATTTCAGAGTATCAGATAATCGGTGGGGCAAGTGGGTGTGCCAACACCCTATGCATCATTAACCCACATGGTGGATATTATCCAACATAAGGCAGATGAGCTAAAAAAAACAGCAACAATAATAATCTGAAAATATATCCACCAATCGATATGAAGCCAATAGTTTCTCTATCATCTGCCGAACTTGTTTCAAAGATATATAAATTTAAACAACATACTTTTTATGCAAATTCTCACTGCAAACACAACATTTTTTCATTATTTGGGTAA
Organism: Salix dunnii; assembly: GCA_015731905.1. Lineage (NCBI taxonomy): Eukaryota > Viridiplantae > Streptophyta > Magnoliopsida > Malpighiales > Salicaceae > Salix > Salix dunnii. The sequence continues at coordinate 6,390,674 of CM027667.1, read as the reverse complement.
ACTTTATCATCAGGAGAAGGCAAATTTCACATAAACATCAAACAATATGGTGATGACACAAATTATTCCCCAATAAACTATAGAGATAAGACTGTTAAGAGCACCTATGAAAAATTTGTGCAGAGAACACACCAAACCACGGCCATGATGGTTAACAAATAAACAACTTATTGCTGTAAAACCCAGTCAAACACAATAACCATGAAATAAGAAATAAACGACAAAATATCTAATAAATGAGAAATAAAACTTAACATAACTACTAAATGAGAGTTAAACCTTGAAAACAGAATTTTGCAGAACAAAAGGACTAAGGATAATATTATATACGAAGCTAAACATTCCAAACTTTGTTCTGATTATGAAACCTAAGCAAAAAAGGAAATGCTAACAAAATCACTTACTTAAACCATGAAACCCCTCTAAATGTACCTTCACGGCCACACTAATCCTCTAAATTTTGAAGCGGAATGAATTAATAGGAGAGCAAGCAAAGTTAATGTTGTCGCTCTAACTTTAACTTTGCTTGCTCTCTTATCAATTCATTCCGCTTCAAAAACAGCTCCAGTTCAGCTATATGCAACTTCCTCCACTTCTCCTCCATCCCTTCCTTCTTCATTCCATGCCCAGAATCCAATCCACTTCTCACCACATAATCATCCATTGTTCCAACACTCGCATTTCTATCAAACTTCAAAACCTTTTTGACACTTGAATCTCTCTCCATCTCAACTTCCATTCTCTCCTCCCCCGCATCCATAGACAACTCAGTCTTCAATGCCTCTAATTTCTTAACATTTCATGTTTTACTACCATTAAAATTAGTGTTTTTCTTCCCATTAGATTTAATACTCCCTTCATTGCCCCAAATATATTTCGACAAATCAAACCCCTTCTGATCATGCGGTTTTCTGAAGACCTTGTTTTCGCTTTTTTTTCCCTTTCACGTGATTCTCAAACTTCATCCTTGACCTAGAAATCTTATCCTTCAATTGAGTCGTAGACACATCAAAAAGCAAAGACTTAATAAAATCGAAAAACACACTCATAACCTTTGATGGTTCATAACCTTTCTCTGCAATAAAATCAAGTATACCTTGCTGTTACCCGTAATCAAAACGCAAGGTATAATTGATTTTATCGCAGAGAAAGGCTATGACCCATCATAGGTCATAACCATTCTTGTTCTTAGCCCGTTTCAAGTCTTTAGGGTCGCGATCAGCGCCGTTACCCCTCTTCAAAGCTGTTGATTTCTCCGGGGTGGCGGCTGCAGATGGTTTGGATCCGGACTTCTTAACAACTGATGCAGCTGCTTCCTTTGGCGGGGTCTCCTCCATTGGTTTGGAGGATATTGGCTTGACACTATGGGCGGGTTCGGATTCGGACTCCGACCCAGATTCAGATTCAAGCTCAGATCAGATTGACGAGGGTGGGTTCGGGTTTTGGGGGACAGGGTTTTGGGCTTGGATGGTTTTGGTTTCAAAGATAATAAATAGATGCTTCATCTTCACCACTGGAAGTTTCTTCTTCTTCGGAGCTAGAAGCAGAAGGTGGATCTTCAACGGTAGGAGCACGTTTTGGTGCCACTGCGAAACAGAGAGGATTAGGGTTTCGTAAGAGAGTTTGGTTCGCAGCGGCGGCGTGCCATGGAGAGAAGAAAGATATTCTTCCCCCAAAGTTTTTAAAGGAGAGGACGAGACAGTGTGCTGTCGGTTCCCTTATCGTGGTGTTTCTCACTGTAGGGAGGTTTAAATAGTAATTAACCATCCGAATTTTATTATTGTAATATAGATTATTGAGTACAAACAGTCAATGAGAATTACATTTGCACCAATCTTTTTCAATTTTATTTTCAATAAAATTTTCTCTTCAACCGTATTTTCTTCACCTTGAAATTTCTCCACCATGATTGTTTTATTTATTTTTTAATGTAATCTCAAATTTTTTTAAATCTCTCTTATTTGAGAAAAATAAGAAATATTTTTGAATCATAGACTTTCACTGTAAATTTAATATGCATAAGTATATATATTTTTTTATTTTTTAAATGAGTGGATATTAAAAATAATTTTTTTTTAAAATATATTTTAATATATTTTTTAAAAAATAGTTTAAAAAATTATTATTATTATTATTAGAGTTTCAAATCATAAAATATTAAATTTAAATATTTAAAAGAATTTCTTCTATTTATTTAATATTTATTTGGGAGTGATTAATGTTGTTTTTTAAAGTAATTTTAGTTCTGATATTTTTTAAATTTAAAAAAAAAAATGACAGCAGGTCTAAAAAAATATAAAAAAGATATTTTGAAAAACAGTACCAAACACCGTATTACTTTTCTCTGCTTCTGTGAAGTATCAAAAATGACATTTAACCCTTTCAGCTACATTTCTTTCTTGGGTGTCAGCTACAAGTTTATAAAGAAACCTTCTTCCATTCTGTTACCAGTTATCACCCTCTTCAGTGACAGAATCTGTAGAAACAAGAAATGTCCTTGGAGGGGAATGACCAATATAGAAGCATCAAATGTGTGGCTTTTTGCCTTGTTTTTATGTTCATAAATATAATCCCTGTGTTTTGCTAGGGTTACTGACTATTTTCTTTCATTATTTTGACTTTGTATCCAAGAAACTCTCAACAATTATATTAGTCCTTTCTTGATTATGCGTGCCTACAGATTTCTATTGAAGACACTGGTTCTATCTCTGCAAATTTCGTGATGTTTTTGTTATTTTTTTCTTTTTCAGGCCTTTGTTCCGAGTTTCCTCTTTCTGCATGTGGTTTCCCCAGTAGTAATAAAATTTAATTTTTTTCTCTTCCCCCGTAATGATGTTTTCTGTTATCAGTTCCCTTAAGAAACAATTATAACTCTAATCCTTGTAAGTTACCTGGTAAACTTGAATGTGGATCTCAATATTCAGACCCTTACCTCATCTGTTGCCAACTTTGGAGGAGGCTCAAAAGGAGGTTTGCCAGCAAAATCCAGCAAGGATACTGACGATGCTACCATCAATGTCAATATTCATTCAGTATCACAGGTCAGCTCTTGGATTTAGTTTGCAGTTCTCAACTCAGTTTTACCAAACTGATTTCTTCTGTGTTGCGGCAGGTTTCGACCCATCTCTTTTTTTTCCACTGTTTATATTTTAAATAGTTGAATAGAAGGTTTCTGTTTCCCTGATTCCAGTTTGATCAAATGCACTTTCAGTGAGATTAGTCACAGTTTCTCTTCAATTCAATGCATGTGCAGATTCTAATTCAGCCTTGATTTCAATACTTCCACAGATATGCGGCTTTAGCGATGTCTGTTCCTTGGCTCCACTCTCTTCCTTCAAACTGGTCTGTTCCTTCTGTCATCAACCCTGAAGTTCAGCTTTCCGCAACAGTTGGAACTCCGAACCTTGCATTTGGCATGTGCACAGCTTCCGATACAAATGCTAGAGAATTTTTGCAGTTTGAGACAGGCATTAGCATGACAAATTGGAATTGTGAAGCGTCAAATGTTCTGTAAGCTCACTTGCACAAGTGAAAAATATGAGCAAGCATTTCTAGTTGAACCCACAAAATATATTGCAAGATAAAGGACTGCTCAGATTCACCATTAATAGAGATATCAGATGTAAATAGAATCAGAATCATAAAACAGAATATCTGATCCTACTTAGAGTTCATATCTCTAAAATAAGCATGATTTCTTCTTGTGAATGTTATTATCCTGAGACTTTAAGACAAATCATTCTCTCTAAAATTTTCAGGAAAAACAAGGGTTAGATGCTAAGAGCAACATATTTACACTATTTTGATCATGAGAAGAAATTCTCAGCAGCAGCAGCAATAACTAGGAGGTTTTCATTAAAGGAAAACATTTTGATGGTTGGAGGATCTTAGACTATGGGCGATCGAATGGCAATTAAGGCAAGGTTTGCTAACCTAAGATATCTGGCCACACTCCTACAGCATGAAATCAAACCCAGGGTCAACTTAGCAATTTCTACTGAATTTGACGCCAGAGCCCTTGACAAAAGACCTGTAATTGCATTGACTCTCTCTCCGGTGCTCTGAAGGTTTCATCTTTCAGTTTTGGTGTCCAGCTGATGAAATTCTTATCCCCCATTTCCTTTTGTTGGTGGTGTTCTGCAAGAAAAGCATATAAAGAATCTGTTTCTTTTACGATATCCAAAACATGTACCTTTACCGGAAACGGAGGCTTAAACTAGACTTTTCGTTGTCTCTTCTCTGTTAGAAATTCAACTGCTGACCAGCCACCTAAACCCTGATTCGGTTGAGCAGTTACCCTGCACCATAAAAGTACACGAAAAAAGTTTCCAGGCTATCTTATCCGTGTTGTTTCTTATATTGTCATGTTTTTTAAAAGATCATACATTTTTATGCTTTTGGATGTCAGGGTCACGGCTTTAATCATTGATTATGCGAATCCATTACAATTCAGTTAGTCGGATCAGTCCAACGCACATAAGCACACGAGTTGTTTCTTCAGAAAACAAGCAGCATGCCTGAGGATACAGGCGAAGAGCAGCTCTAATTCAACTGTGAGATAAAAGATCATACATTAACTTTGGTGATATGGGGGGGTCTCTCATTAAAGGTCATTGACAATAACTAAAAACTTGAAGGAAAAAAATGAAGGGGTATATTCGACTAACTTGATGAGGAAATAATATCAAATACACATTTTAGCTATTTATAAGTAAAAAATTTGAATATATACATATAATAATATCTAAGTGAGAATGTGATTAAAATTGCTTTTAAAAATATTTTTCATTCAGAAATACATTAAAATGATATTTTTTTTATTTTTTAAAATAATTTTGACATCAGCACATCAAAATAATCTAAAAATATATAAAAAAAAATTCAATCGTTCTCAAAAACACTTTTAAAACGCAGTATTAAACACTTGGCATATGGTAATAGAATACATGTCAAAAATAAGACAAAGCTAATGGCTTAGATAACATACGAGACCCTAATGCAGAAACAATCTTTTATATCTTAGCATAGAAATGAAATACAACTCAAATGACAACAAAAAATCTGTATTACAAGTTACATTTCTATTCCCTTTTTCTATATATATAGCTGAACCAAAGCTCTGTTTTGCTATTTTCATTTTCGTTAAATGCTTTTCCAGTGAGAAATTTGCTCACCTTTGCTTCTGATCCACTGGATATGCAGCACCAAACCATCCCTTCTATTTTAGTATCACCCTCAATCCTTCCATGAATATGCTGACATAGCCATGTCTATTCTTTTGATCAACGACTAAGTCACTGAAACTAAGTTTTCCACAACAATTGGTACTCCACATGTTGCATTTGGAATGGGAACAAAGTACTATACCACTTGTAAAAAAATTAGCATGTATGACAAGGCCCAAGAGTGATGTACTGATTACTTTGTAGGTTATTTACCTGCATTAGTGAAAATTTTGAACATAAAAATCCTAGTTAAACTCACAAAATATTGAAATGATAAACAACTTGCTAATAGTTAGCAAATTAGCATGATTAATGCTCGTGGCTTTTGTCATTACGCTTAATAACTCCAACAGGAAAGGAGACGTTAGGACAATTCTCTGTAGAATAAATTTTTCATGACAGACAAGGCTGACTTTCTAATGGCATCATATGTCCACCATTTTGATCATGTGAGGAAGGCTGATGCAGCAGCAGCAACGATCTGTCAGATGTTTTCAACAAAGGAGAATGGTATGATAGTAGGGAGCAGCATGGATTATGAACAATCTAACTAGAATCAAGGCAAGGTTTGACAGTCGTGGAATGCTGGTCACTCTCCTGCAGCGTAATTTCTGGTGAATTTAACACCAGAGCCCTTGCCAATATTCCTGCAATTGGATTTGGTCTATCTTCTGTTCTGAAAGTTTCTTCATTTTTCAGTTGTGTGGTTCATTCTGATTCCTCATCACCTTCTCTTGATGCTGAACGATTATTCACTGCTTTAACCAAGTCAACTGTTTAGCGTGCACCATAAAAATGCATAGCAGGTACACTTTTCAAGCATCATATTTTTGCTGTTTCTTGATTGCCATGTTGTCTGACAGATCCTACATTTCTATCTCTGAATGCAAGTCACTGCTCTGATCATTTGAGTATGTAATTCATCATGGTCAATTAATTGGATCAGTCTAATAGCACTCGGATCTGCACACAAGTTTGAAAATTTCTATGTTTAATATCCAACAGAAACTTCAGTGATATGTAATTTCTGGAATGTGGCAGGCAAGAGTTTTTTCATTTTAATTAGACAAAATGATATGGACCATTCTAAACGCATCATCATTTGGAAAACAAAAGGAGTTGCAATTCATTTCTAGTGGAAACTAAATTCTACATGCTGAAATATGATCTAGTTAGGACAAAGTGGATACATATTTGCAACATCATCACAACATTTCCCAGCAAATTGTTTCCAGTAAAAAAAATCAAGAAAAAACTGTTTTCATTGCTTGAACACCTACAAAATTTTGAGCAGAAAGTACATAGCTGGTATTAGAAGACTGCAGATCACTGAATAGTCAATTATATTTCTTCTGGTAAGCTCTGTGCTTGAACATCATGTTACAGTGTAATGACTTGCAGCTTAAGTGGCATATAATTATATATCAAGTCTTGCCGTGCACCATCATACCAAAAGAGCACAGTACCTTTTCCTTCCTCTTGGCCTCATCAAACCAGCAATAGAATTTATTGGCATCTTGATATAAACCGCAAAGTGTAGGCATTTTCCAGGAAAATCATTATATTTCTCCGAGCTAATAGGTCTGGGCAATAATTTAGGCTAATGCCTTCAACCAAACATAATTCGTTTCAGTTCAGAACTCCATTTTTTGAACCGCGTGATTGCAGAATGAACTGTATAAGCAATGGGTAACGCCCTTCATTCTCTACTTTTGAACCTTGCACACCATTTTATTAGAAGCTCTTCGACATCAGCATCCATTCTGGTTCCAGTGCCACCCCAGACCAACAAGTGAGGAAGGTCTCCAATAGTTGAGCCCGTCACTTCGTACACAGCCTTGAACCCAATTCTAGCGTAGAACCTAACAAGCTAGCAAATCAAGAGACAAAGCAATACAGTTATAACTGATTCAGCCATACAGGTAAGGATTTTACATCTGCTCGGTAGAAGATCCAGGAACTTGTGTTTTTCAACCATTATCATATTTTGGAAGCAATAAATAATCAAGTCCTAATGCTCGGTGTAATTGACCTATCATTACAGGTAACCTGCACCATTTCTAATCATGTGGGTAACTAAAGGGTTGAAATAATTAACAGTAATCCACAACATTGAGGAATTTCTGCCTAAATAATCAGATCAAAACAACTTTAGTTCTTCAATCAAAGGTGAGGAAAGCAGATAAATTTATCCAAAGACCGAAAGCAGAGAGCACAATAGGCTGCTTCGGTTTTCGTAAACTAAAAAGAGAATTGTGGGGAAGGCAAATAACCTTTGAATGGTAAAGATCAGAGTCATTAATAGCAAGCAACTCAGCAGTCTTACAACCAGAGTCATACCCGTACCGAATAGCAACAGCTCCAATGAACAAACCAATGCCAAAGATTGATTTTTCCATGCCAAGTGTTTCTCTTCTCAATCTTATTGAATCCAAATGGAGAATCTTGCCTTTTAACCAGACTCTTATCAGCCCTTCAGCTCTCCCAAGCTCATTTTGAGTTTCAAGACTCTTAGCTGTGATTCTGAAAAAGGGTCCTAGTGTTTGTAGCTGAAGGTCCAGGTTCTGGGCCTTTGATGCAGCCAGTACTTCAGACATGGTTGGCAAAGCTACGTTTTTTATATTGCTAGTATTAATCTCATATTGAATGTTGCTGGAATTGAAGTGGGTTTTTGCTGGTGTCATTTGGCCTGCAGATGACAAATAAGAAACTGGAGAAATTAAGTAAGAGACATGGGTTCTTGCTTGTCTTCTTGTGTTTGGCAAAGAGATTTTGAAGGTAGGAATAATGGATGTCAATTCCATTTTTTTTAGTTATTTAGTAGTGGAGCAGAATGAAAGAGAATGGTCACTTTGAGACAGGCAGCGCTGAGAGGGTTTGATGCTTATCATCATGGAGACATCCAGCGAGGTGAAGCGTGGCACATACATTGGATCACCATTGGACTCCTAAGTCCTATGTCGAGTTTTAAAAATCAAAATAGGTCCCTTAAGATGACAGATTTCACTAGACGGCCTGTCTTTGCTGCTTATATTAGTAGAGTGGGAAGAAGATAAAGGTAGCTTTTATTAGAGGTTAACTATCCGTACGTACTTAATCAGGCCATTTACCACCTTAAGTGTTACATAATCTCTGTTAGAAACATACCTTCTCTGGTTATTTTACAGTTTCTTGAAATCTGTAGGGAGAGAAAATCAAGTCGGGGCATAATTCACGTGCAATGAAATCATGCATTGCAGCACGAACCCCAAATCTTATCTGACAGTAGTCCTTGAATCATCAAAGCCGGATTTAAAACAACGGTAATATCTAATTCAAACATCATAATCAGCAGTGGAGATCATGGTCATGCTGCCATCAGCCATTGGTTTCCCTTTGGATGCATCCAAAGCTTCCATATCCACATGTAAACAATGAGTGATAAAAGAGGAATGGTTCGGGATAAGAAATTTATCACCTGCTTCAGCGTTAGTGAGAGGTGAGATAGCCATGGACGAAGAGGAGGTTTCATCTCTCCCCCTCTCTCTCCTTTTATTTAATTATTTGGGTATTGAAAAGGATTGCCGGAGATATATAGGCCTGGGACTGAGGAAGAGGAAGAGGCCTTGATTCGATTCGAAGCCCGAATTCTTGGGCCGAGATTCGTTTTCGTCATCAGGCGGCCCGTTTTAGAAAGATATCGGGTAGGCAAACCCGGTCTCATTTTCTTCACGGTCAAATCCAACTTAATTTTGCATCTTATTACAGTGTGCGATGTGCCGTGTATTTTTTTTCTTTTGCTAAGTGAACTCGTTCCCCTTATTTATTATATATTATTTAAAAAAAAATTAATTGTAGCCGATTCAACCACGGTTTTAAAACACGAATTGACCGGTGAGTTGACTGGCAAGTTGATGGGTGACTAGGATTTAGGTAAAGTTTAAATAGAGAAAGAGAAATAATTTATCTGTAATTTATTAAAAAAATTCAATTAAATCTATTAATATTGTTTTCTAAAAAATCAATGTGTGTGGTATTTAATTTTTGTCTAGAAAATAGTTGTATTAACCTAATTCAATTCATATCTGAAACTCATCGTGAAACATGTGTAGAAACTATGGTTCATTGTAGAGAAGAAAAGGGAATGAAGAGTAATTTTTTATATATTTAATTAAAGGAGATTTTTTTCTATTTGAGAGATGAATTTTGTAATAGAGAATTAAAGCTTTTTTAGTTTGTCAGGAGGTTTTATCAATAAACAAATCACAAATTTATGGTTAAAAGTAATGCCAGGTCAAAAACAAATTACAACATCGAGTCGAATTTACTTTTCAATAAAAATAAAAATAAATCTTTAATTTCAGTTTATAATTATTTTCATTCAAGTATATTTGTTACTAGTATTCGAGATAATTATTAAAATTATATAATTTTATAAGTTAATATATATTTACGTGCAAAGTTAGACTAAAAATTTAAAATGAATAAAACCAACTTGACTAAAATTATTAATATATAATTAATTTAAAATAAATTAATTATAATTTTACAAATTTACCATTCAAGTTTTATTTATGTTTCTTTTTTGTCATCGATTTTAACAGCCATGTCAGGAGTGATCTTATGTTAAATATATTTGGGATTATCTTGAATTGTCAATAAAAGCAATCTGAATCATTGTTGTTAAGATCACAGTAAGATTTTACAATTCAAAATAACAGAACTTATTAAATCAGATAAAAAAATTTGATCCAATTAAAATTAAATATAACCAGTAAAAATTGATATAAATAATAAACTTTGATCGGATCAATCTGAGTCTACAATCACACAATTCATTCTTGTCACCCCCAACACCTAGGTGACTAGCCGCCCCCCCTCTCCAAGCCCCCTTCTCTGCCCCAGGTGCCAGCCCCCCCTCGCCCTGTCTCAGGCTAGGCTTTTTTCTGTTTGTTTTAAAAATAAAAAATTCAATATTTTTAAATATTTTAATTATTTTATAATATATTTTAAAGTTATTTTAAATAATAAAATTTTATGACCATAATTATACTATGTTATATTTGAAATATTTTATTTATAATTTTTTTTTATCTATATAATTTTAACTATAATTTTATGATTTTTACACAATAAAATTTTAGATATAATTTTATTATTCTTATTTTACAATCTGAGTTCAAAAATTACTTCCATTTCATTTTAAAGTCATGATTTTAACTATTATAATCTGAATTATAAATTTGAGTGAAAAAAAATATCTCTTTATATGTTATCATTGTAATGGAGAGACTTAGGGGGTGTTGGGGAGTTTGATTGCTATTATTTTTCACAGTGTTTTTCTTACTGAAATATATCAAAATGATATTTTTTAAAAAATTATTTTTAATATCAACACATTAAAATGATATAAAAATATTAAAATATATTAATTAAAAAAAAAAAAAAAACCAAACACAGGGCCGCAATGCTTACCATCCAGCTGGATCAGCCTATCTCGGTGAGTCAAGTTCCTATCGTCGTGTCTTTTCATCTTAAAACCCCATCACCATGAGGTATTATTTTCTGACAAGACCCCCCACAGCTTTTCAAAAAATGTTAAAAACGATGGTCGTTTAAATAATGTAGGGTCCCGCGTCGCCATTTTTATTCCACCGAAAACTGCATGTCGCCTCCTATTCTTTTTTTTCTTAGAATAATAATAATAATAATAATAATAGATTAGATTCATCTTCCCGTGCCTCCTCCTTACACGCGCGTTGCTCGCAGAAATACAAACAGATATACAAAATGAGGTGATGCGTAATTAATTTAGTATTTCTGAATTTTTTAAATTTCATAAGGAAATGCAAAAGTGGAAGATTATTAGTGCTTGGTAGATTGGACAGGAACCTATCACAAAGCACTTCAGAGCTGACGTGGAAAACTGTGACGTATTGTCACCTCCATTCCGAGAGGAAAATTCAGTCCAGAAAGAAATGATTGTTTGACTCCATAGCTTTCGCAATATCTTATTGGTTATTTATTGATTAGGATAATTTTGTTGGATTTAAAAGTGTTTTCTCAGGAGTGTGGGAGAATTAACACGGCATCCAAATTGACCGTCCAATCATTTTGTCCAGAGGAAAAAAAATCCAGTGCTTCGGTTAAATATCGAGAATATTGGTCAATGAATTATCATTCCCCACAATAATATAAATTATATTTTATATATTTTAAATAAAATAATTTTTTATTATGATATTAAAATCTTGTTAGTTCAACAATCATAAGTTTAAATTTTATTATTTTTATTTTATTTGATAAAAAATATATTAAAAAAATATATTTTTTTTATTTTTTAAAATTTATTTTTTATATCAACGTATAATTTTAAAATATAATTAAAAATAAAAAAACTTTTACAGGAGTGGCAATCAGGGTCCAGGTCTCCCTCCTCAATTATTGGTCAAATTAAAAGGTCAAAGTAGTCATCTAGCTTCCTTGGAAGGGGACCCCAGTGCTCTGTGACGGTTTACGTTTGTCCATTTCATTACGCCGTCTAAAAACTATTTGAGTGAAATTAAAACCAGTACTTGATTGTTAAAAATTATAAAAGTCGGAGCACCGAATTTCGCATTACCACTAATATAACTATAAACTGACCGGCACTAATTAAAAAACAAACTGAACTGCTAATAACCTATGATTTTTGCTTGCCATGCTACATCATTGCGTGAACCAATAGTTTCAGGGTGTACCTAGCCCCCAGCTTATCAACGGCAATTGAACTGAAAATATATATCAAGGCTCAGTGTGGTTGGGATTATTTTAGAAAATATTTTTTATTTAGAAATATATTAAAATAATATTTTTTAATTTTTAAAAATCACTTTTAATATTAACATGTGAAAATGATATAAAAAAATAATTTAAAATAAAAGGTAAAAAATATTTTTTTGAAAAGTGAGGAAAACGGTGCAAGTAGTCGAGTTTCAACCAGGAATATCAAGTATATATTGATTTTCTGAAGATAAAATGTTTAAGGTAGCTAGGAGTCGCGGACTGACTTCCAAATTTCAACCGTTAATACCGTGTGTGTATGACAGAGACAGAAGGGGGACGGGGAAACAACGTATGTATATTTTTGAAAAAAAAATAAAAAATATATATATTAAATTAAAAATTATTATTTTTTAAATTTTTTAGATTATTTTTATATGTTGGTGTTAAAAATAAATTTTTTAAAAAATAAAAAATATATTATTTTAATATATTTATAAACTAAAAATATTTTAAGAAAATAACATTAATCATACTTTCTAACGGTCTCTGACTAAGCAAGATATATCTTGACCCCTGACATGACACTATGGATGGGTTTTTTTTACTTGACCCTTGTTTGTTGAATTTTAAAGTCAATGAGATTTGAAAAAAAAGTCAAAATTAAAAACGCCCCGGAAATTGGTGCATTTGAAAAGTTTTGGAAAGATATTTATTGTAATCACAATACTTTATAAATTATATATGCTCGGTCCCTTCATTTTTCAAAATCAAAGAGAAGATCATATTTGGCATCAATTTTCACGGCCAAAAATATTAAAATTGATGTCGAATTGTTCATCTTAACGACAGAAGCTCGCATTTGTGTTTTGTTGACTTTATATTCCCACTGAAAACATATTTTATATTGGTCAAAAATTTTGTCTTCGGTTGTTTTTGAATTCTAGGATGGATTAAGTTTTTCAACACCATGAGTGAGTTTATCTAGTTTATTATAATGCTTTCAACTAGCCACTCACCACCCATGAGAGAGAATAATTATTAAGTTAAACCATGCGAAGAAAAATAATATAAAGATTATTACAGGTTGTAAAGGTATAATTATCACTTTGACCTCTGGTGTATTAAAATTTAATTTCTAATCTCGAGGGTATTCTTGACTTTCTACCCAACTAATTGATATTTTCTAGTTGTTTGGGGGTATTTGTGTCTCTTACTATTTTTTTGTACGGTGCAGCTACGTTTTTACCCCTATGATTAGACAAAACAATGCTCAGTAGACAATTGTTTTTTGTTTTTGTGTTTTTTGTATGTAAATAAACAGTAAAATAATTACTATACCCTCGATCAAGATAAAATTATAGTTTACCGGGTGAGGCTATTTTATGTTATTCATCATTTAATGCACAATAAAACTATGGGTGTGACTTCATAAACAACCAAGTGAATGGATTAGCTTTGGAGTATATGTGTATTTTCACATTAATTTATTTTTAAAAAATGAAAAGCTACGAGCACATCTCGCAAATAACACAACAATTCTCTTTCGCCCATGTTTGAAGGTGATGCGCGCGATGTCTTGTGGTGGCTAAACATGGATGTCTATCATCTTACTGGAAGCACCGCAATGCTCTCTTTCACATGATGACATGCGCGTGATCCCATGGTGGTTGGGGGAGTGTCAGTGGATGATTTATTCTTTTCACTTTTCTCTCTCTTTTTACTGGCTACTTTACATGAAAGTCCTCATGGTTTAATGATTTATCATTTTAGCCACTCGATTTTTTATGGTGTTTTTTCATCATAATTTCTTTATATAAATTTTGACTTGTTTCACTCTAGTTCTTTAAATGAAATTGATCATGTATTTTTTTTTATTTCAGTTTCTATTATTTTAATTTTAAATTTGGTTACAAATCCCTTCATTTATTCGATATGAAAGTTTTGATATTTTCTAATTTTTCCTTGAATTGCAATTGACCACATATTTTTGCCTTTTATTTTGGTTCCTATTCTTTTATTTTACTTTGTTTATTTTTTTTATTCCCTCTAGAATAATATATATATTTTTGTCTATGTTTATATATATATATGTATACTCTTAGTTTTGGATTTTTTTTACCTATTTACCCTTTAATATATCATTCAAGGTTATCAAACTTGCGAGTCAACTCGCAGACTCGTGCGAGTTTGCGAGTTGACTCATCAAAATTGGTTGAATCGAAAAGAAAAATCGAAAACCGGTCAAACCAGGTCAAACCCGGTCAAAATCGGGTTGACTAGTAAAATCGGACCGAATCGGTCCGATCTTACGAGTTCAAGGGATTCGGTCGCGGGGCTAAGGGCTCTGAGCTTTCGTTTGCAATTTTTCATTTCTTTCATTTACAATTTTACAAATTTTATTTGCAGCTCAAAATCCTCTCTTCTCTTATCAGCCAAGAACCCTAAATCGTCATCTCTCACCCCCAAAATCTTCTCTTCTCTTCTCAGCAAAAAACCCCCAAATCATCAGCTCTCATCCCCAAAATCTTCTCTTCTCTTCTCAACAAAAAATCCCCCAAATCGCCAGTTCTCAATTCAGCAGCACAAGCAAAGGCACAAGAAAGGGAGGCAGATGAGCACAAGAAAGGGAGATGAGCAGCGGCTATACAATGAAATGGAGATGTGGGGGGGGGGGCAAGGTAAATAGGTAAGGGGATTAGGGTTTTATAATAATAATAATAATAATACATTTTTGGGAAGGGTGTGTGTGTGTTATAATAATAATAATAATAATACGTTTCTGGGGGTGTGTGTGTGTTATAATAATAATAATAATAATAATAATTAATATCTTATTGGGAAATAAGTTATATAATAATAATAATAATAATAATAATAATAATATAATTTTAAAAAATAATTTTATTATTGGAGGGTTTTTTAAAAGCAATTATTTAATTATATAACTTACTCTTATTAATTATATAATTAATTGCATAATTAAAATACATATAAAATAATTGAACTTTATTAAAAATAAGATAAAAAATAGTTCTCCAAAATAACTTTTACCATTGGAGAACACATCAACAAAAGAGCCATATATACACTATTCAACAAAAAAACCTTAACTAATGAAGTTTTATGGCCATGATTATGTTATATTGTATTCAAAAATATTTTACATACGATTATACGATTTTTCTTCTCACACGATTTTAACTGTGATTTTACGATTTTTATACGGATAAATTCGGGTACGATCTTACGATTTTACGATCCGATTTTTCGAAACCCCTTCCGTTTCGTGTCAAAATCGTGATTTTGACAACCTTGTTTTCAAAAGTTTTTTAAAATGCATGTTTTAATTAACACCTTGTCCATGTGTTGCTTTTGCACCTAAAGTTTTTATAAAAAAATAGACAAATTATTCAAGTAAATTGATTTTCTAAAAAAAATAATTTATGAGGACACTAGCATGATTTTTTTTTAATGCCTGACATATTTTATAGTTTTTTTTTTTTCTATTTAGAATAATTAATTTTAATTTAAATGATATTTTTAAAGACTAAGAGAATTACATTTTAAAAAAAAAATTTTTTAGTTGAAATTGACTATATATTATGTTATTTATCTCGGCTCTTATTATTTTATTTTTTAAAAAATTCTTTCAATTATTGAGATTTTTTATATATTAATTTTATTATGGATAAGGTGTTGAAAATAATGATAGCAATTATTTTTATAATATTTTTTCTTAAAAAAGTAGATTAATTATATATTTTGATATTTATGTAATATTAGTACATTAAAATTATATAAAAAACAAAAAAAAAATCTTTACAGACTCTTTTTAAAATAACACAAACACCACAATTAATTAAAAAAATTAGTTGTTAAGTTCTTTTTTGTTATTATTCTTCTGATTTTTTTCATCCCTATTAATATTTGGGTGTTGAGTTTTTTTTTTTATTTGATTGAAATTGGCTATATATTGTGTTATTGTTTTCGGATCTTATTCCAGTAGTTTTTTAAAATTCTTTTAATTATTTAGTTTTTCTTATATATTATTTTTATTATGGATAAAGTGTTGAAAATAATGATAAATATTATTTTTAATGTATTTTATTTTTAAAAATATGTTAAACTAACTATATATTCTGATATTTGTTTTATATTAATAAATTAAAATAATATTAAAATCTTACTAATACCGATTGTTTTTTTGAAGATATTTTAAATGTTTGTTTTACATTGCTAATAATTTTTTTGGTTTTGACTTCAATCATAATAATAACAATAAGAAATTTGGATTTAGATATTTATAACAATTAATCAGTTTGCTACAGAAAATAAAAAACTTAGCTCTAGTGGATTTTATCGATTGTAGTTTTATTATATACCAATTAAATATCTAACCTAATAATTAAAATACAACTAACAACCAATCAATTTGCTACATAAAACAAATAACTTATTTTCAATGAATTTTTTCAATTATTTGCTCTTAAATATGCTAATTTAGTTGTTTTTGATTTTTTATCTTATTTTTATAAAATTATTTTACTTCGTATTATTATTAAACACAAAAATTTGTCTGATAAATAATACTTATAATATTACTTCACAAAAATTCTGTTTAAACTAATTACTGTAGTTAAATATATAACTTATATTATAAAAAACTTTTATTATTTATGTTTTATATTTTTAAAAAATTTAGTTTTTACCGCAGCTTAACCCGATATACTAGCGATATCCTTCGCGATCGCTAGTATATTATTAGAATACTATCCCGTGTCTATTAGCCTCAAGAAATCATTAAAATATCCAGCCACTTCCCTTCTTCTCTTTCCATAATTTTCACATTTTACAAAGCTTTATATAACTGTTGCGATCAACAACCTTGTCCTCAACCTCATTACACCCCGACTTTCCAATATATAGTATCCTTCCTTACATCTATACAATTTATATATGTTTATTAATTATTTGTTTGAGAGATGAATGCTTCCGGGCTGAAGCCAGCTCTACCTGGAATTTCGAGCTCGAAAAGGCTCGGATTTTTTACCTTCAGTGACGGCAATAAACCCTTTGATTTGAAACCGAGAGGGGTTTGCCTGATCAAGGCTGCCATGGAAGAGACACAGACGCTTAAACAGGAAGTGAATGGCATGGTGGATAAGCCGGCAAATAGGCATGCAGGTAACTCTCTTTATTGGGTGTAGTATTTGTTGATAATTGTAATTGGATTCCAGCCAGTTTATTAAAATTTAGCTGGTGAAAAGGTAAAAAATTCCCGGTGTTTGACTTTGATGTCTTTTCCTTTATTGAAAAGTGTGTTAATGAAGGTATTAATTACGATTGGGATTTATCGAATGGATTCTTGCTCTTCTTTGTAAAGTTTGATTTTTGACTTGTTTCTTGACATGGGTTTTGGATAGGCAAAAATCATAACCAATTGTCTACAATAGGAAACTCAACAAACATAAAGTGGCATGAATGCCCAGTTGAAAAAAATGACAGAGAGAAGCTTCTCAAACAAAAGGGTTGTGTTATATGGATCACCGGTCTCAGTGGATCAGGTTTGTTGTTCTTGCCTCCATTGAATTCTTCTTGATTTTTGTTTTTTCCCTCAAGGGTTGATGGTCAACGGATTCTGACCATGTTTGTTTGATTTAAATCAACAGTGCTTTAAATGCTTACTATTTTGGCCCAAATTCCTGTGGTGTGTTTTTTGTTCTGACTTTTTGAATCAAAGGATGCTGGTCAAATTTTGCTGATTTAGTGCTTTCACACAAACAAACATGAAGCTTAGCATGTATCGCGTTGATTCTGTTTTTTGTTTTTTCGTTGCCTCTGGATTTCTGTTGCCACCATGGGAAAGAAGAAGTAGATTTCCAGATAACTTGTGTATCTAGTCCTCCCCTTTTTCTTCCTCTTGCTACATCTCTTTCATGCCTTCTTATGCTCCGAAACTCAATTGATAGGGAAGAGCTCTGTAGCATGTGCCTTGAGTCACATGTTATACCAGAGAGGAAACTTGTCTTACATTCTTGATGGCGACAATGTCAGGCATGGCCTAAATCGTGACCTTAGTTTTAAAGCAGAAGACCGTGCCGAGAATATAAGGAGAGTTGGTAAGTCCTGTATTAATTGCTTACATCTTTTGATTTTTTTTGAAGAATTACTTGCTGTACTATCATGTGCGAGTGCAACTGTTGGAATGTCTACTCACTTGATAATTGTTGATTAGTAGTAATTTACACTCATGGATGTTTGGATGATTGAGTATGAAATTTTATAATTTGCCTCTTTGGTGTTCAGGGGAGGTAGCAAAACTTTTTGCAGATGCTGGATTTATTTGCATCGCCTGCCTGATTTCTCCATACAGAAGGGACCGGGCTGAATGTCGTGCAATGTTACCAAACAGAGATTTTGTTGAGGTTGGTGCTTCGCCAGCTTATGACTTATTTTTCAAACTACGAGTGCAGCAAGTTGGGTTCTACTGTAGTTTTTTTGTTTTATTTCCGTTACTTAGTTTTGTAACTGACTTTCAGATGCTGTTCATGTTGCTAATCATGCCTGATGGAGCTTATTATCACAGGTGTTTATGGATGTTCCCCTGCAAGTTTGTGAGAACAGAGACCCCAAAGGTTTGTATAAGCTTGCGCGTGCCGGAAAGATCAAAGGTATTCCAGGGAACTGCAACGCAACTGAGTTGTAATGGCTTACATAACTTTGAAGAGTTCTAAGATTCATCTATATCTTACAGGTTTTACAGGCATTGATGATCCATATGAACCACCATTGGATGCTGAGGTAATTGTACGGAGCAAAACAAAATATTCTGGCCAACATAAATGCTCACAGATGCACTGTGAAAGTAGTCATATACGCCTGCATGATTTATTGCTAAGAAGAATGCAATGTGCTTCTTTTCATTCATTTGGATGATTGATGAAACCCATAAATTGTGGTACACGTAATGTGGTTCTGCCTAGAGCATCAAGAAAACAATAATGATCTTTACTTCAGCGCATGAATTGCCATGTGTTTAATCGCTTAGTCTGGTTTTGTTCAGATTATATAAAAAGCTCTCTGGAGAAAGAATGCTAATTTGCGAGCTCTTATAAAAAAACTAACCAACACTCTTCTTTATTTGTGCATGTGGGTTGCTCCTGGGATATTTTTTGTCACTGAAAATGAGCGACTTCATAAAGAGAATGTTATAGAAGCATTTCTACTACATCAGGACTTTCACATATCATGAGTGGTTTAAGAAATCCATGTTATGAGAATTTGTTATATTAATAGCAGAAGGTGCAGATTAGGGTGAATAACAAAACTTTACCATGATCACCATTATTCTGTTGCCGTTGCAGTCATGTAGCTGAGTTCCAATAGTATTTACCAATGTCTTGTGAAGAATCCTAGTTGTCTCTTTCTTTTTTCCTACTCAGTTTCTTGCACCACCATCACTATGCAATCCTTCTACTAGTTTGTAACATTTTTGCATATCATCAATATATGGTATTTATTGTTTAAAATTGTTTTTCAGATAGTATTGCAATGCAACACAGGGGATTGTTCTACCCCATATGACATGGCTGAGAAGGTGATTTCTTACTTGGAGGTAGAAGGATATCTCCAAGCATAAAATTGTTGCTGCGATCACGACTCACAGTCATGTTGCCTTTGTATTGGAGAACTACTAGCAATGGAGGAAGCTGCTCGCATCCCCAGTTGATAAATATCAAATAAATCGATTAGTCTTTTGGTGTTTCGTTAGTTAATTTATCAATTAACTGAGGAAACCTTCTTGGCCTCCGCAACGAGGATGGCAATTTCATTTCTTTGGATGTGTATGTATTAATTAATCTGTAACTGGCTTGGGAGATATGTAAGATACTTCTGAATGTTTCTGTGGGGGACGTAGTTATGCACCGAAAGGGAATAATAATAATATTAATAATTTATATTCTTGTTTGATTTCTATGAATTTCATATTTGATTGTCTTCTTTTCTTTGCCGCTTTTTGTTGCAATTGCTATAACACTGCTGAAGAAATTGGAATTTCGAATTCAGCAGTTCTAGTTCATGAGACTTCCTGAAGTGTTTCCATACGCAGAGGTGGAGTATTGCCATGTTGCTGTTGTCTGTCTCATTTCTCGTTTCTAGTTTTGGCCATGACAGGGATTGTCCCGGTTGAGGTGATGTGCTTTCTATCCGCCTGGATCGAGAATCTATCTGGAGGTGACCGTGAAACAGCTATAGAAAGGTATTTTGGAATACCTTTAAATTTTTTTCGGTTAATCAAAGCAATCTCGCAGTCTCTCACCGTCCTCTAACCCTTGGCAGCCAATTGTATTGGTGCGTAACCCCAAAGCCAACAAGCCACAGGATAGCCCGGTACCAAAGCTTCTCTTATGTATTGCTATAGCTAGCGCAAGAAAGAAGGTTTCGTAGCTCAACATTTTACCGGCAACAATGAGAGTAAATAAATAAATAAAACGCATTATATTTATCTATGCAATTGACAGATGACACTCTGACTGTAACCATATTATAAGTTAGATTTTAGAATTTATGATCGTCTCCCTCGTTAAACTCTTGACTGGAATGTTGGCATGGCTTATTCCCGTGCTGTTTTATTTATTTATTATTAATGTAGGTATTTGGATCACTTGTGCATATCTTGACAAATCTCATATGCTCTAAATTTAATGATGTATTAATCTTTAGTGACTATTATATTAACAATCACAAGATTTAAACCTAATACCACAAAGAAATAAACTTTTTAGTCCTAATTTTTTTCCATTGAACCACCCTCTTGGCTATTCACTCTTTTAACCTCTTTTGAGTTTTAGAACTGCTCTTTTTTTAGCACCATCTATTTGCGTCCATGCATTTTTTGTTTTGTTTATCAGCCTCGAACTCTTGACTCGAGAGCATGCGTTTTGAGCTGAATGTCACCAGGATGCTGGGGCAAAATCTTCTACTTTTTATGAAGAGAAAACATATTTTGGTCTAGCTAGACAGGGTTGTGCCCTTTGTTACTGATGACGGTACTGATTTTAACAAACCAAAAATCAATAATTTGGTGATTTCATGAAAAAAAAAACCCTAGCTTCTCATTAAATTCGGATATAATTTATAAGCTGAAACACATCTTTTTGCCACCTCAAATGTTTAAAGAAAAAAACAAGAGTTTAGAATACTTCTAACTTGTAATTTTCAGAAAATAATGACCAGCTAAAAAAAAAAGAACTGAAATAATTTTGAAAAAAATATATTTTAGAATACCCTCTATTTTGTGCGTGTAAATCTTCAGTTTTAGAGTTCCCATTTCCATTGTTCCAGCATCGAACCCTTCACCTTCTGGGTTTGAATGATAGATCCAAAGACACCGCCATACAAAAGCAAGCAAAGACAGCGCCATGTTCTCACAAATCTTCATACTTGTTGGAGTAAAAAAGGTGCTGATGGACCCCACTTTGGTTCTTCGCAGTGGAAAATGTAGCTTGATCAAAATTTATCTTTCTAGGATGGGCTATTATCCTTGGTACTAAAACCTTTACGTTTCGGGAAGGTTTATGTTTTTGAACAGAATTAAAATTAAAATTATTTTCTTTTTATTTTTATTTTAAATAAAAAATTGATGGTTTTACATCAATTTCATTTTATGTACTAATTTTAAAATATATTTTTTTAAAATATATCATTTTAATACATCTTTAAATAAAAAATAATTTAAAAAATAATTTCGATCACATTCTGAAACAAGATAAAAAAATATAACATGATCAAATTTTCTCGTTTTTAGGGTAAAAGAGGATGGGTTATAACCCTAATTTATCTTCCAGTTTTAAAACCCAACTCATCATCGATCAAGTTTCCTGAGTCAATTTTATTAGACTATGCACGATGGCTTTTTCAATGCATTAATCAATGCATTAATCAAGTAAACTGCACTTGTCTCTGAGACAAAATGGTGCCTTTTTTTTCAATGACTTCCGACAGCATCTTGAATTTTGGATAAAAAAAAGCAACAACAATTTTAGGTGTTTAGAAGTGTAGTTGTAGTTGTTTTTTAAAATATCTTTTTGTTTAAAAATATATTAAAATAATATTTTTTAATTTTTTAAAAATTATTTTTGACATCAGCATATTAAAATAATATTAAAAACATTAAAAAAATTTTATTTAAAAAAAAAATCAAATTCCAGGAAAAAAAAAAAAAAAAACCTTGGAACACAGTAATAAACAGGCAAGCTACCGAAGTTCGTGCCGTGACTCAATGTCCGCCGAACCATGTTCGTGTCGTGTTGCTAAAAGCTACCGCAGTTGGGGCTTTGACAAAAAATAATTAAATTAGGGCAGACGTGTTTTTGCAAATTCACATGTTTGATTCAGATTATATACTTTTAATGTTTTAGGAGCTGTGTGTGTGTATATATATTCTCACAATTATAAAAATAAAAAGATTAAAATATGTATGATTAGATAAAGAATTTTATAGGGTTGTTCCTGGCATGATTTAATACTCGTTTAACATTGTATTTTAAAAATATTTATTTTATATTTTCAGATTATTTTAATTTATTGATATCTAAATATTTTTTTAAATATTATTCTAATATATTTATGACTAAAAAATATTTTTAAAAAACAATCTTAATTATATTTCAAAAAAGGCATTGAATCTTTATTTTTAACTAATCATCTTGGCATTTTAGGCTATAAAATCTAAAGCATCTCGACATACAATTTCTTTTCTAGAAGTAAAATTCAATAGAAAGATCGATTAGCTTTTTCAATAATTAAATAGAAAAAAAGAAAGAAAGATAAATGGAAAACAAGGGACTGCTTTAGTAATTAAAGATTAAAAATCCAGTCTCAAACTCTGCGAAAATAATGGAAATTAATGTAGACTAACAGCAGTCGTCAAAGGGGAAACAAATCATGCTCGGTCAATATAGTTTAAGAAATAATTGATACTCTGCATAAATTCCACGTCTTACCAAGATTTGATGCTTCTTCCCTTTTTTTGGATGAATTACATCTCTTGCTTGCCTCAATTCGATTAGGGTTCTTAGGTTTCCTCTTCCACCATAGCACCATTATATATGTGTGTGTGTGTAATCTATTTTCTGGAATTGAAAACTCTCTCATCACTCGGTATGTATGCTCCCTGTACATGCATATTAATTCATTAATTACTAGATAAAAAATAAAATAAAAACATATTTTTTTCAAAATTGCTTTTTTATTATCATTTCAATTTCCTTCTTTAATGTTTAGTTTAATGGAGATTGCAACTTCATGATTTTTTTTTTATTTTATAATATGATTTTGATATAATAACTCATGTCGCAAGTTAATCTGATTTTTTTATTTTCAATTTAAACACTTGATACTTGGTTTGTTGATGACTAACGTTCATGATTTTTTATGAGATTATTGAGCTTTGTAAATAATATAATGAATTTAAAAGGTTAATCTAATTAGCTCAAGTTTTTTTTATTGACACTTTTTTTAATATTTTATTGATTAAAGATTTCATTTGATAATTTATTTTGTCTTGTTATCTATAAAATTAAAAAAATTCTGCTACAAAATACTTTAGTGATGTCTAGAAACTTTTGTTATGTTAATTTTTGTTCTTAATTCAACTCGCAGCTCAGCACCAAACAATAATCAAATTAAGATGCTAAATGTATATGTTATTTTTATATATGTGATCTCATGGTTAATTTTGACTGGATTGCTCATGGATTTTCAGGGTTAAACTCAGCTATTGTATAATGAAGGCAGGAGATGGGATTCGTGGTCAGCTTCTTCTGCTACTTTTCAGTATTTTCCTTTCCGCAGGTTTGTTTCCTCCATGATGTCTCTAGTAACTATGATTTAATTAAGCTAGCGACTAGCAGGTGTACAGTAAAAATGTCAGGCAGCCTTAGGTTTGCTGGGTTGGTGGTCAACCCGGTGTAGTTATATTTGACATCGTGTCTTGGATATTTTATTAATCACTACCACTACATAATATTGTGGACGTCTTAATTACATGTTTGCAGGTCTTCTAACCAATGGTTTACCCTATGATTACTCGACCAGCCTCGAGGCAAGCTCAAAATACATTCAACTTTTATTTATTTTACAAAAACATTGAATAATTTCATGTGATTAGAGAATTCATTTTCTATTTTCCTGATGGTGTAATTGCAGTGTCTGGAAAATCCTCACAAACCTCAGTATAATGGAGGGATCATTGTCAACCCAGAACTAAATGATGGACTAAAAGCATGGTCCACATTTGGAGATGCGAAAATTGAACATAGGGAATCTGATGGCAACAGATACGTTGTGGCTCATACCAGGAACAATCCACACGGGAGCATGTCACAGAAGCTTTACTTGAAAAAGAACCACCTCTATACTTTCTCTGGTATATATGCATGGCTAAGTTCACTTATGTCTCATCAAGGGTTAAGATAGGGTCAAGGGTATCTGCGACATCTCCAAAAAAGAAAAAAAAGAAGAAATTTGCATAAAATTCTGTTCTTCTTTTGTAATTTGATCGTGTGAATATTGTGCTTCGTGTCAATGCAGCCTGGGTACAGGTTAGCGAGGGAAATGTTCAGGTAAGAGCCATTTTCAAGACAGATTCTGGCTTCAAAAAAGCTGGTTCCGTTTTCGCAGAGCCAAGGTGCTGGTCCATGCTTAAAGGTGGTATTACAGTGGATACATCCGGCCATGCTGAGCTATATTTTGAGGTACTGATATAGTGTCTAATTTCTAAAAACATAATTATGGTCTTGTTTTTCTGTACCTGTTTACGATTTCTATTTTTTTCCCGTAGAGCAACAACACCTCAGTTGAAATATGGGTTGATAGCATCTCATTGCAACCGTTCACTGAGAAAGAATGGAGGTCTCATCAAGATCAAAGTATTGAAAGGGTTAGTTGATCACTGCTAGTTCCATCTTTCATCGTTTATTTAATCACATTATTTTTCCGGGCTAGCTATGTATCAACAATTCTGCACCTAATTGGATACATATATTCGTCGCAGACTCGAAAGGAAAAGGTCAGAATCCAAGCCATGGACGAACAAGGCAATCCCTTATCAAATGCAACGATCTCCTTTGAACAGAAGACACTGCGCTTCCCATTTGGCTGTGCTATGAACAAGAACATCCTCTCCAACACTGCCTACCAAAACTGGTTTACCTCAAGGTTCAGAGTGACAACATTTGAAGATGAAATGAAGTGGTACAGCACCGAAGCTTCACGCGGTCAAGTTGACTATTCAGTTCCTGATGCCATGCTGGCTTTTGCCAAGCAACACAATATTGCAGTCCGTGGCCACAATGTGATTTGGGATGATCCTAAGTACCAAAGTGGATGGGTAAATTCACTCTCACCGAATGATTTTCGAACGGCTGTACAAGCAAGGGTTGGATCAATTATGACAAGATACAGAGGCAGGCTTATAGCATGGGATGTTGTTAACGAGAATCTGCATTTTTCTTTTGCTGAAAGCAAATTAGGACAAAGTGCCTCCTCAGAGATCTACAACTGGGCTGGCAAGACTGATGGATTCACTACATTGTTTCTGAACGAGTATAATACCATTGAAGAGAGTGGTGATGGTGCCGCTTCACCTGCTAAGTACCTTCAGAAGCTGAAAGAAATCCAGAGTTTTCCTGGCAATGGCAATTTGCGCATGGGAATTGGACTAGAGTCTCACTTTACGACTCCAAACATTCCTTATATGAGAGCTTCTCTTGATACTCTTGCTTCCGCTAATGTTCCCATCTGGCTCACAGAAGTAGATGTTCAAGGCAACCCAGCTCAGCAGGTTAGAGATTTAAAATGCAAAACGACAATCTGTCCTCTTTAAGTGCATCCTCAAATTGTTCAGGAGGGATTAGGCTTCTTTCAAGTTATAGTTAACATAACTGATCATTTTGGAATCAAAGTTTAAATACTGAAACAAGAGTGGAACTGAAACAATTGTATCAGATTCCCTAATTAAATAGTCCATAATGGTTTATTGTTAATTTCATGGGCAGGCACAATACTTGGAGCAGATTCTAAGGGAGGCATATTCTTACCCGAAAATTGCTGGAATAGTGATTTGGTCAGCATGGAGTCCACAAGGGTGTTACAGGATGTGTTTGACTGATAACAATTTCAAAAATTTGGCTACCGGAGATGTTGTGGACAAGCTTTTGCATGAGTGGGGAGGTTCACTTGTAGGCGTGACAGATGCTAATGGCTTCTTCGAGGCTTCCCTTTCCCATGGAGACTACAATGTGAAGATTATTCGTCATGGTGTGACAGATAAATCTTCCTCAACTAGTAACCTTAAGGTGGCTCCAACTGTTTCCAGCAGAACAACTTTGATTCACCGAGTTACTGCTTGATTGTTTCTCTAATATTATTGCTTCTTTCTGTTATCTGTTGTCAAGAATTCAAAAACTACTTTTTGTTGCCAAAGATCAACACTTTCTTTTTAAGATTTAATTACTTCTCAGGAAAAACTTTTTTTAACAAGTCTCCTATGTTTTTAACAACACACCGCTTTATTTAGATGCATTTTTAAACTATCGTGGATGATGAAATTTGCTAGGTTTAAGAATTTTATTTCTTAAATTATTTGTATGTAATTATACAATAGGCAACCATAGATGCTTGTTAAATCAAGCACAAGTCATATAACATGGTATTTATTTGAGAATATGGTAACTTGATGAAAATCAAATTAAAATAGTTTATAAAATTATATTTAAAAATAGTATTCAATAACCATTCCATATAAAGACTGAATTGAAGCTTTTGATAAAAAAAAAAAATATGAAATTAAACCTTAAACACTCATCTTTAGCCCTTTTTTATAGAGATTTTTTAGAAATTTAATGCCGATGTAATTCCTTTCACTAACAAGTTAATAAATAATTCTTCTTGGACCAAACCCAAGTTTAGATTTCAGCTGATAAAAAATAATATTTTGTATCCCAGAAAATTATTTTACAATAATAAAATGATGGGGAGGAGGTAAATGCAACTCAAACTCATGAAGCCCTAGTGTAACCAATTATCGAGCTACTCAGAACTGGGTTAAATGCTTAGTTTGGGTAAGAGCAGCAACTTGGCCTTGTATATCTAGAGCATCAAATTAGGTAATCAGCTTCAAGGATAGAATTCTCCTTCAACTTTAAAAATCTTCCACGACTTTTTGTAGTGAAATTTAAAGATAATGGATGTACCAGTATATATATATATATATATTTTGCAAGTGATTCTTCCACATTGTATGAACATGCACCTCAACAGAGCAATGAATTTGATGATAAGAGAAACCAACTCACTATTTAGTATTTATCTTAACGCAATGGGTTTCATACTCGGTCCACTTCTGAGTTGGATGACACGAACTCATCCCCTTTGCCAGAATGCATGTCACTATCTTGAAAACTAATGTTTGACGTGAGTTTAGGCAACGTGCTGTAACTCACCACAAACTCGACAAGAAAAGTTAAGCCTCTCGGTCGACCCATCCAAGCATGAAAGGGCAGAGGGGAGGCAGAATAAATGATCACAGAAGGAGCTGGAAAAGAAGAAGAGGAAGATTTTGCCCTAGCCATTTGGACCTGATCAAGCGGGGCTTGCCTCTTACAGGAGGTTTTAATTTGCCATAAGGACTGTACCAGTATGGCAATCTCTGTGAGTTTCCAAGATATTCTTACGTATCATTTCCTGAGTTTGACAAAGAAGTAAAAGGATAGGGTTTTCTTTTTGGTTTGCAACACTCCTATTGTGAGAAAAGATGATTTTTGTGTCAATAAATGAGAAAAAAATACACCGCCTTTTTCTCTTCCTTTTTTTTTTTTTATATATATTTTAATTTTCATCATTCTCTTCTCAATATTATTAATTAATATTTGATTGATTTTAAATATAATTTTATAAACTATTTTAATTTGATTTTCATCAAGTTACCATAATCTCAAATAAATACCATGTTATATATGACTTGTGCTTGATTTAACAAGCATCTATGGTTGCCTATTGTATAATTACATACAAATAATTTAAGAAATAAAATTCTTAAACCTAACAAATTTCATCATCCAGTTTCGATGGTTAAGCTCGAAGTTCAAATTTATCTATTATATTATCATTTTAATATTTAAAAAGTCTATCTTAAATTATTATTTTGAAAGTAAAATTCTATTTTTGTAAACCAGTTATTCAAGTTGTTTTTGAATCTTCAAGACGATTAAGTTATATCGAAATATTTTTATATGATTTAATATTAAACTTGGGTTATAAAAAAACACTAGGCTAAGAGATTTTAGAGTTAAATTGTGTTCAATAACAACATTTTATAATTTTATGTGACCTGATTTTATTTTATGTTAAAATAAGTGACATCTTGTAAATTACTATTTCGTATTTAATTAGTTTTTCCTAATTTATGTATTTGGGTGATTGTAAATAAATACCCTTACTAGTACAGCACCTGTAACGTCGTTAAATAATTCCAAATAAGTGTCACGGGCAAACCTCAAGCAGAAGAAAACTTTCATTAGCACTGTCCGAGTTTGACAACCTTACATGCGTCAATGGTGTTCTTTAAAAGAGGAAGTGTGGAATTTAATTTTAATATCTCAGGTCACGTGTCTTTGGCTCTAGGTGGTTTATGAGCTATATATTTTATTTCAGAAAAGAATATGAAAATGATTTTGGACTGATTTTTCTCTTCGCGGTGTGTGGGTGGCTTACATTTCAGGGAAGCTTGTTTGCTCATGCTTTTTTGAAACGATGAAGATGATAGCAGGTGGCTGGTTATGGGTGCATATAAGCATTTTCCTGCCTTCAGGTCTCTCTCTTTATCAAGCACACACACACAAACACACACGACTGCCAGGATAAAGAGAGGCCCATTGCTAGGGGAATGAATGTCATACAAAAAATGTAAATTAAATAGAAATCACAGGGAACGATGAAACATTAAGTGGGTTTACGCATGTGTATTTGCTTACTGTTGTGAGTTATGGTCTACAGAGGATTCTCACTTTTACACTTGTCATTTACTGATGCAGTGTGCAGGATTCATGCTGTCTCCTATGATTATTCTGCTACAACAGAGGTAAGCAGAAGCACTTTTCACCACTCAGACTACCCACCAAACTATCACTGAGAAAAATGTTACAACTGTTCTCCTAAACTTTTCCGAGCAGTGCTTGATAGAGCCCCAGAGAGCTCAGTATGAAGGAGGAATAATATCTAATCCAGATTTTACTCATGGCATACAAGGGTGGACTGTGTTTGGACAAGGAGCAATGAAAGAAGGAATATCAAATGACGGAAACAAATATATTGTTGCCCACAGCAGAAGTCAGCCACTGGACAGCATTTCCCAGAAGGTTCAGCTAGAGAAAGGAAAGCTCTATAGCTTCTCTGGTATGTCTTTTCAAATTTATTTAAAGAAGAAAAAAATCTCATTAAATTGCATTTTCCTCCAAAATGGGAAGCTAATCGCTAAAGAGAAGTATTACTGGCAAATCAAAGGAAACTAATATAAGAAGGATATACTTGTTTTCACTCCCTTTTCTTTCCTTTGTTATTTTCCAGAAAAAAAGTTTAATGGAACTTAATTGGAATCTCAGCTTGGGTTCAAATCAATGGAGGACATGGAAATGTAGCTGTTGCATTCAAAATGTCTCATGGTGAACTTGTTCGTGGTGGTGAAGTTACGGCTAGGAATGGATGCTGGTGTTTACTGAAAGGCGGTGTGTTTGCAAATATTTCAAGCCGTGCTGAGATTCTATTTGAGGTAAATACCATGAAAGTATCATGAATTCTAGTTTCCTAACAATACACAAGCATTTGAATAGGATTCAATTATCTTTCAAATAGAATATTTAGATATATGTTTGTTTTCTCTCCTTCATTGTAGAGCAAAAATACACAGGCAGAAATATGGGTAGACAATGTCTCGTTACAGCCATTCACCATGGAACAGTGGAGATCCCACCAAGATGAAAGCACTGACAAGGTAATTGATGAACTTGCATATATCTTGAAAAAAAGAGAGAGCAAAACACATGCATCTTACCAAAGAGAAAACAAGTCCATGTTTGTAAATTTGATAAACATCATCATCAAATGCAAATTCCAAGTTGATTCCGAACCTGCAGGAAAGGCTAGGAAAGGTGAGATTCGAGGCAAGGTATGCCAATGGAACTGCAATAGAAG
Source organism: Salix dunnii (assembly GCA_015731905.1). Classification (NCBI taxonomy): domain Eukaryota; kingdom Viridiplantae; phylum Streptophyta; class Magnoliopsida; order Malpighiales; family Salicaceae; genus Salix; species Salix dunnii. The sequence goes on along the minus strand of CM027667.1, from coordinate 6,360,453 downwards.
GTGCAAGGTTCTCAATAAAACAAACCAAGTCAGACTTTCCATTTGGATGCAGTATGAATTATCACATTATCAACAACACAGCTTACCAGAACTGGTTTGCTTTAAGATTCAAGTACACCACTTTCACCAATGAAATGAAATGGTACAGCACTGAAAAAATACAAGGTCAAGAAAACTACACTGTTGCAGATGCCATGGTAAGTTTTGCCCAACAAAAAAACATTTCTATCAGAGGCCACAACATTTTCTGGGACAATCCGAAGTACCAGCCAGAGTGGGTTAAGAATCTTACTTCAGATGAATTAAGGAAAGCTGCAGAACAAAGAATAAAATCAGTGGTATCGAGATACGCAGGACAATTAATTGCTTGGGATGTAATGAATGAAAATCTCCACTTCAACTTCTTTGAGGACAAACTTGGCAAAAACGCTTCTGCCGAGTTCTATGCAAGGGCATACCAACTCGACCCAGATACCACAATGTTCCTGAACGAATACAACACAATTGAATATAGCAGCGATGGAAAAGCAAATCCATTCAACTACATGAAGAAACTTTGTGAAATTTTGTCATATCCTGGAAACCAAGGAATATCAGCAGGCATTGGTTTGCAGGGCCGTTTTGGTTCTGGCCAGCCTAACCTTGCTTACATGAGATCATGCTTGGACATTCTAGGATCAACAGGATTGCCTATATGGCTTACAGAAGTGGACGTCGGCAAAGGCCCGAATCAGGTACTGTAATGTTTTTTTTCAAGCAAATAACAAAACTGCTGCCTATTAAGCGTTCTCTTACTTTTAGTTACTAAAGAATCAGATGCCAATCGATGAAAGATAAAACTAATGCTAGATGCTAATATTTCTTATGGACAGGCAGATTACTTGGAGCAGGTGCTAAGGGAAGGCTATTCTCATCCAGCTGTCAAAGGGATTATAATGTTTGTTGGTCCAGCAAACGCTGGGTTCAACAGTACAGTCCTAGCAGACAAGGACTTCAAAAATACTCCAGCTGGAGATGTTGTGGATAAGCTGATAGATGAGTGGAAATTTCAGACCAAAGAAATAAAAGCAGATGGTAAAGGGTCCATTGAAATTCCGCTGTTTCACGGAGATTACAACATAACTGTCAAAGACCCGGTTAGCAGTTCCTTAACTGCTTTCAGTTATAAGATGACAAAAGATGTCACAAGAGACACTGTCCATCTTCGTATCAATGCCTGAATAATATGAACATTCTACTGCAGTCATAATGTATTCCTAATCTGTTTCTGGCCAGTGTGATTTTAAGAACTTTGTTGAATCTTAATGATATTGCCTGATGATTCTCTTGCAAAAATGTTTATACCTTTTTGTCGTCTCTTCAGAGTACTACAGAAGTACAAACGAAATTATAGATAGTATCAACAGAAGCAAGAAAGTAAAGGGTCAAGATGAAACTAATCAAGTAGAAGCTAATTTTGCAAAAGCTTCAATCTTTCGAGTCCATTCATATGATTCAAAGCTTTTTTTTATTGCTTGAATAGAAGCACAGTGGACGATTAGAACTACTATTTTCAACTTCAAAGTAGTGGCAAAGAAATCCATCAATCGCCTGAATTTCTCCTCTGAGCACGATAATACATAAAGGAATTGCTCTTCAACATCTCATTTTCTTTCTTCCAAGCTGCTTCACTCTTTTCTAATATCGCTCTAAAAGCATCTAAGTGCTAGGTAGGAGGCTTTGTTTCAAGGCAGGTCCGATATTTGTTAAGATAAATCACCGCATAAACCATCTCATTATCAGTTTTTCTACCCAATGAAGAGGTACTCCCTCTTTTATCAATAAGTAAATCAATATTTGGTCGCAATGTTACTCTCAAAATCAAACAACCATGAAGAACACAAATATATAACCGCAACAAGTTTCTCAACACAGTCTCAGGTTGGGTATGATAAGCAGGGGAAGAAAGTGGCGCCAGAACGATTCGCAAAGCCATTTGCGAGGAGAAACTCGAATTTGAAGGGGAGCCCAGATGAAGAATGGAAGTGGAGTGATGGTGAAGCAGACGAGCCTATGAAGAATTTGGACCGAGCATACATCAGAGCCGAGGGCCTGGGTGGCTTTAGCATTGAAAACGTCACGTCATGTGCAAGCGTGAACCGCAAGTCTCGCTGTGAAACGACAAGCTGTCCCCTGAAGGGAGCATCTTATGAACGTGCTACAGAATATGAGAATTATTCCTATATCAAATGTGTATGAGAAAAAGAATTAGGTTTTGCCTATATACATTTTAAAATTTTATTTGATTTATTATTTTTTCAAATATATTTAATTAGGAATAAAAATAAAAAATTTATTATAAAAATTGATCTAGTACATTTAATAAAGTTTATTCTTTTGAGTATTATTTTTAAATTAAAAATAAAAAATTACGGAGAAATTAGAGCTAGTAAAAAAAAAAAAAGAAGAGAAAAACGAATGCTAACTAACTACATGACATATTTTGATTCATCTCTCAATTCCTAATGTTCATATTTGATGCTATTTTCCCCTCTCTGTGGCCATTTTTATGGTGTATAGCGACTAGCTAATATTATTTTATTAATTATTTACGAGATCTATTTTTAAAAAATAGATTGAAGGGAAAAACAAAAAAAAACAAAATTCACGACTCGTAAAAAATAATAAGAATATTTTCACTTAATATTTCTTTTATATACATATTTATATATTTATTAAAATTAAATCTAATAAAATATTTCTGTTACTTTTAAATACCATAAAATTTCTAGTGAACGCATGCACAATGATAATATTACACACGCGCACACAGCACAGGTCTGTCAATGATCTTTGCAGCAATGCACCGGCAACATTCTGATATGGAGTCATATATTTAATTTTGACCAGCAATTCATTCTCGTCCTCCAAGTTTACAAAATGTTACAGTGAAGACACTACTTTGAAGTGCACAATTCAAAAGAAATACAATAAGGAATGGGGGAAATGAGATGGCGGACACTGAAAAAACAAAATTCAAATCAGTCCCCATTTTTATGTTGTCATGCCATTGAAGGAACAGCTTCTGTCCATGTGTCTCTGAAATAATATTCATAAGCATCCAGCCTTTCTCAGCTTTTGTCCTTTAGCACCAAACTAGCAACTTTCTTTACAATAAATTCCAGATAAGTTTCACGAGCCAGCTTGGAAAGTATGGAAGTTACAGTCAATCAACTTTGTCCAGCACCCAGGTTTGCAAGTGCTTGTCCTTTTCCTTTTTTCTTTCTTTTTGAGAATGGACTTGGCAGCAGTTCTGTAGCATATTGTTCTTGCAGTGCTTTTGACAGCCATTCATTGTCTGTTTTTATTTTAGCACAGATCTAGGCATCTTGGTATCGTACATTTAGTTGCATTTTTTTTGAGTTCTCGAGAAATAGAAAAACAAATGATCTGGACTGGCAGCTCTCCCCACTGTGTAGTATATGTTTCAGTGATAGCTTTTTGGCTCCTGTCTCTGGGGAAATGAAGATACTAGCAGAAGCTTTGATCTTGGTGTTTTTATGCATTTTTCTGGGTCCAGGTCTCTCACTCACTCAGGCTTATATCTCTATGTTTGGTTGCCAATCTTGAAGTTGTTTTTGTTATGAAATAATGAATTGATTAATTCTTTCCACCATATTCTTCACTGATTGATGCAGAGCATAGGATATGCCATGCTTTCTCTTCTAATTATAATGCTGGAACAAAGGTACCAAGGACTATCTTTTATCTATCAAGGCTTCTGTTCATATTAGTCTACAACAACAAAAAATGTCCAAGGCTTGCAGTGGTAGTTTAAACTAATATTCTTGTAATGCCAAGCAGTGTTTGATAGAACCTGAGGCAGCTCAAGATGGAGGAGGGGTAATAGCTAATCCAGATTTTACTCGTGGCATGGATGGGTGGACTGTATATGGACAAGGGGCAATGAAAGAAGAAATGTCAAGTAATGGAAACAGATTCATTGTGGCGTATAACAGAACACAATCACTAGATGGTATCTCCCAAAAGGTCCAATTAAGGAGAGGTCTCATTTACAGCTTCTCTGGTATGTTTTCCAAGTTTTCCCATCTGTCTCAAGTTTAAGATTTTTTTTAACAAAAGAAATTTGTCCCATTTTCCTTCAAAAGGAAAACAAAGAACGAAGATTATCACCAGCAACCAATACAGAAAATGAGAGAAAACAAACTCAAGAAGGTTTCTAATTATCTATTTCAGAATTTTGAAAAGAAAAGTTTGAATGAAATTTCAGCATGGATTCAAATCAACAAAGGAAGTGAAAGGGTAGCTGTTGTTTTCAAAATTCCTCGTACTGAACTTATAATTGGTGGTAGAGTTCTGGCAAGGAAAGGATGCTGGTCTTTGTTAAAAGGTGGTATATTTGCAAACTTTACTAGCCATGCTGGTATTCTATTTGAGGTAGAGTGCATGAATTCTAGTTTCCTTCCTAGCAGTGCAAGGGCATCGAGATCTAATTCATTGCTTTTTTTTTCTCAAATTGAATTCAATGATATGCTTGTTTTTCCCTCATTGTAGAGCAACAACACAGCAACTGAAATATGGGTGGACAGTGTATCCTTACAGCCATTCACCTTGGAGCAATGGAGAGCCCAGCAAGATAAGAAGATTGATAAGGTATTTCAAATCTAGTTGCATTGCTTGTTTATGGCATAGCTTCAGCAATCTTGAGAATACACAAAACCGTACAAATGAAAATCTATAGCCACCAAGATGAAACAAATCATATGACCTTGCATGGAGAAAACATATCCATGTTATTTCAATAAATTCTAGGTCGTGATCAAATCCAGTGTTAAATTTAATCCTGCAGGAACGCAAGAGCAAGGTGAGATTCAAGGTAACTTATGGAAACGGAACTGCAATGGACAGTGCTGCTGTTTCCATTAAGCAAACCAGGTCAGAGTTTCCATTTGGATGTGGCATGAACTTCCATATTATTGACAGCATAGATTATCAGAACTGGTTTGCTTCAAGATTCAAGTATACTACATTCACCAATCAAATGAAGTGGTACAGCAATGAGCCAGAACAAGGACAAGAAAACTATACTGTTGCAGATACCATGGTAAAATTTGCCCAGCAAAATGGCATTTCTATAAGAGGCCACAACATTTTATGGGACGATCCAAAGTACCAGCCAGAGTGGGTTAAGAATCTTACTTCAGAAGAATTAAGGAAAGCTGCAGAAAAAAGAGTGGATTCAGTGGTTTCAAGATACTCGGGGCAACTAATTGCCTGGGATGTAATAAATGAAAACCTGCACTTCAGCTTTTTTGAGGATAAACTTGGCAAAGAAGCTTCTTCCAAGTACTTCAAAAGAGCTTACGAACTCGATCCGGGGACAACAATGTTCCTGAACGAGTTCAGTACCATTGAATATAGCAATGATGAAGATGTGGATCCAATCAGCTACATGAAGAAACTAGGCGAAATTTTGTCATATCCTGGAAACCAAGGAATATTGGCTGGCATTGGTTTGGAAGGTCATTTCGGTGTTGGCCAGCCAAACCTTGCCTACATGAGATCTGTTTTGGACATTCTAGGTTCAACAGGATTGCCTATATGGCTTACTGAAGTGGATGTCGTGAAAGAACCGAATCAGGTATTATAATTGCTATTCAAACGAATATAAAAAAAATAATCCCAGATGCATTCTATCAATGCTGTTTACTGATTCCAGGTTTCCAACTAGTCTAAAAAACGTAGCAGAAATTAGATGCTAATAACTGTTTGTCGGTGGGCAGGCAGAGTACCTGGAGCAGATACTAAGGGAAGGTTATTCCCATCATGCTGTTCAAGGGATTATAATGTTTGCCGGGCCAGCAACTGCCGGGTTCAATGCTACAACCTTAGTCGACAAGGACTTCAAAAATACCGCATCAGGAGATGTTGTGGACAAACTGATTGATGAATGGAGAACTAAACCTACAGAAACTAAATCCGATGGTGAGGGATGCTTTGAAATGTCCCTGTTTCATGGGTACTATAACATCACCATCAAAAACCCTGTGACTAATTGCTCAACTACTTTGAGCTACAGGGTGACAAAAGGCACTACATTTATTCATATCAACACATGATTTCTCTCCCTAACACCGCTAATTTATAGCCCTTTTGTAATTTTAAGACAAAAATTAGCATTGGTCATTGAGCTTCTGAATTGGGTTAACTGTTGTTCTGTTTTTTTTTTTTTTTTTTTGTGACAATTCTGTAACTGGCTCTGGAATCTGGATAGCTAGCTACCACCTTAATATTAAACTTAGTGGAGCTCTTACTGTTTTTTTCTGCAAGTTTTTTCATTGATCACCGACGCCCAAGAACTTTGCTCAACAAAAACCCACAACGTAGAAATTATTAACATTAATATTATCAAGAAAAACTAAAATAAACCAGTTTCACTGTGTGAGCACACTTCATCCCTGACATTTCACTATTCATTGCTCAACAAAAACCCACAACGTAGAAATTCATGAAATTATGTATGTTTATATCATGTCTTCATGATAAGTTTCTTTATTATTGTCTCTACAGATTAAAATGATTAATATTGTCCTAATTTTTCGAGATAACGCAAAGAAACCTTTTAATTGAAGTCTTTACAGATGATTACTTTTTTTTAATTTAAATAAGAAAAATTATGATTATGTGAAAGTGTATGTTTTTTTTTTTTGCAACATGTCAACATGTATGTTTCATACATGTCATATGAAACATACATGAGATTTGTTCATGAGCAAGCATAATTTTCACCTGAAGAAATTCGAGCAATGAACGGCTAGAAATGCTAGTCTTGCAATGGCATGGTAATCACCAATACCATGCCGTTTTGGACCTGGGCCCAAACAATCATATTTTTCTTCCTCCTCCCATCTTTTTTAAACACCTATGACATTACTCTTGGAAGTTCTAAAGTTAGCTCTCATGATCGTCTATAAATATCTTAGTTTCTTAGGTAGACAGGATATGCTTCTCACACTTAAAAATCCATCAGCTGATGATCACAATTTATAGAAAATCTAATTTTTATGTGAAGTTTTGCATAACTTCATCAATTTATATTTTCTCATCTTGAATACCATTAGATCTTGCACAATCTCTTTTGATTAGATTATAAAAATAGCTTCTTCTTTTTTAATTTTCTTGAGTTATTGAATTTCTTATGATAAAAATAAGAAATTTTATTTAATTAGCTATTTGACTTGTGAGTGAGTTAGATAATAAAATTTTCAGTAAAATAAATAATTATGTAGCCTTTTTCAACACTTTTGTTAGCATGAAAAAATTATAATTTTATATTTAAAAAGCTCATGCGTGAATTTAACTAAGTAAATTGAGAATTATATACTATAATAATGAAAAAAATGATTAACAATAATAAAATACCAAACTGAAAAACAATCAAGAGATAAATATAGATCAAAATTGGGTCCTCTTTGTTTTCATTTTGTCCATCCTTAACATGTTTTGATAAAATGGGTCATGAATTCGGACATAAAAGGATGCAATTGAATAGAAGCAAAGGTTGAAGACTAAATTGAAAACAACATTGTAGATTGCTACCATGAAATCCTCACGGCTTAATGATTTCTATAATTAACCAACTAAAAGGCATGTATAAAGTAAAAACAAAAAATTATGGAAACAAATCATAATCTTTAATTAATCATAATCTTTTGATATGGGACTTCATTTTCTTTCTAATTGGTGACTGTATTGTTTGGATTTGAATTCAAAATATATATATCTTGATTTGTTTTCTCAACACAAGGAACGACTTGATGTCCTTACTCCATATTTGGAAGTTGCAGGAGAGATCTTTTGCTCTTAAAATCTCTAATAAGTATCTGTATATTTCTTGCCTGTCCTGCCTCTGATTCATGGATTCCCTTCTCTTTATTTGTCTGGAGAACTCTATTTATTCAGTCTGCCGCACCTCCATCTTTTTTCCTTCCAGTTTTCAGCATCTCTTGGTGAAAGGTACGTATGCTGCACCTGTGAAATCATGCGTTCTTAATGAGGGATCGTCCTCATGTTCTTCATGCAACTGTGTTCAAATGTCAACATCGCTAGTCTTCTCATGCATTAGCTCTCTTTCTTTGCGGGGCTTAGGGTTTTTTTTTCCTGTTAATCTTACACGTAATGCATGTTCATCGTTTAGCGATGTGGATCAAATCCATATCTTATCACTTGAATATTTCAGGGAAGGCCTGTAGATTTGTGAGAAGATGAAGATATTTGCAGAAGCTTGCATGCTAATGCTCTCGTGCGTTTTGTTACATCCAGGTTCCTCTTCTACCGTTTGTCTTAGTAAAATGCTTTGCATGTGAATAAAATATTAACACGAGGGGGAAATGATTCCCATTTATATTTTATTTAACCAAAAAAATTAAAAAAAGGATTTTAGGTTATATCCATGTTTTTAGATTCTAGAATCATGACGTGGCATTTAGCATATTATTTAATTGATTTGAAAGATGAGTGGACAAAAGGGCAGAATTGAAAACACTCAGATAACGTCAAGGGTAAAATTGAAGGATGAAATTGTTCAAGGGCAATATCAGTAACTATCCTATAAGTTAAGGGTATTTTTGTAGTTAACCTATTTTTTCCCCTACAACTAACAAGTTGCTTTTCAACTGATGCAGGGCTTCTGACACGTGCTTTCTTCTACGACTATTCTGCGACAACAGAGGCAAGATTAAAATTCTCAATTCACAAACTAAAAAAAAACCCATATAAATCTTGACAGGCACAAGTCACTGGAGCCACAATCTGCTCCCTTCCAGAAATTGCAGCTGATCTTTAGCCTTTTAGTTACTAAGAGAAAAAATGCTAACAGTATTTCTTAATTATATGGGCAAGGGTTAGCATCAGTTTCGTTTCAGAATTCAATCTAAGTTTTAAATGTAATCTGAAATTTCTATATAAAGGTCTGAATGGCAGGCAAACTGCTGCAACTCCACAGAGAACAATGGACTTGCAATTTTCCATGGGCATATGATTGTTTTTTTCAATTACTGGGAATGTTTCACGAACTATGATGCATATAGAATTGAGACCCTTGGACTGAAAAGTTTGTCATACAGTGCCTGGCCAGACCCCAGAATTATAGCTACGAAGGAGGCATTCTAGTTAATCCGGAATTTAGGCGCGACATCAAAGGGTGGACCGTGTTTGGAAATGGAGCAATGAGAGAAGGGGTGTCTAAAGAAGGAAATATGTTCATTGTGGCATACAATAGATCGCAGCCGTCAGACAGCATCTCGCAAAAGGTTCAAATCCAGCAAACAAATCTGTATAGTTTTTCTGGTATATCTCTTTCCTAAACCTGTCAAGTTTTATAGAGTTTCTCTACATTTTACATGTCACCATTGTTTCAGTCCTGAAAAATTTAACTGAAATGAACCTTTTAAGCTTGGGTCCAAATCAGTGAAGGAAGTGAGACTGTGGATGCAATGTTTAAAACCACTCATGGCGACTGGATACGGTGTGGCAGTGTTATAGCTAAGCATGGATGTTGGTCTTTACTAAAAGGTGGCATGGGTGCACATCTGTCCGGCCCAGTTGATATTTTCTTTGTGGTAACGTGCTTATTACATCTTATCAATGTCAATTTCTCATTAAATAGCATCGAACTTTGCTCCAATTTGGTGTGAAATTCTGTAGCAGAGGCATGCAGTAGTATAGAGGTGCCATCTAACTGAATCCTTTTGGAACTACAGTACTAACAGAATTCTTCTCTTTCGTTAATATAGTGCAACAATACAAGAGTGGAGGTGTGGATAGACAATGTTTCCTTACAACCGTTTACAGCCCAGCAATGGAGATCTCACCAGGAGAAAAGCATCGAGGAGGTAAATGAAATGAAGAATCGACTGCTTTTGAGATTAGCATTTTATTTAACTACCTTTAACTGACATGAAAGATCTGAGATTAGTTTCTCTTTGTCTAATTGGAATACTATAGTTTGTTTCTCAGAAGTCAAGTTAATATTAATTAATCAATCATTTCTATGCTGTCGAAAAGTCTATAATGGCATGCAGTAAACTGCATCTGTAATATTCCAGTTCGAATATGGACTCTGCAGGTGCGCAAAAGGAAGGTGAGGTTTCAGGTAGCTTATGCCAATGGAACTGCGTTGAGTGGAGCTGAAGTCTCTATCAAGCAAACCAGGTCAGGTTTCCCATTTGGATGCGGTATGAATCATAATATCCTCACAAGCAACGCTTACCAGAAGTGGTTTGCTTCAAGATTCAAGTTCACTACATTCACCAATGAAATGAAGTGGTACAGCACCGAGAACGAACAAGGTCATGAAAATTATACAATCGCAGATGCTATGCTAAGCTTTGCCAAAAAGAATGGCATTGCTGTAAGAGGCCACAACATCTTATGGGATAACCCCAAGATGCAGCCTCAATGGGTCAAAAATCTTTCTCCCAGTGAACTAAGAATAGCAGCGACAAAAAGAACGGATTCAGTCGTTCGAAGATACTCGGGGAAACTGATTGCGTGGGATGTTATGAATGAGAATATGCATTTCAGTTTCTACGAGGACAAGCTTGGCAAAGATGCTTCGTCAGAATATTACTTGAGAGCTTACCAACTTGATCCAAAGACGAAAATGTTCTTGAATGAATATAATACCATTGAATACAGTAAAGAGATACTTGCAAGTCCAGTCAACTATGTAAAGAAAATTAAAGAGATTCTGTCGTATCCTGGAATCAAAGGTATCTTGTTAGGAATAGGAGTACAAGGCCATTTTAGTTCTGGACATCCAAACCTTGTTTACATGAGATCTGCATTGGACATTCTAGGATCAACAGGATTGCCTATATGGCTTACAGAAGTCGATGTCCAAAAAGGCCCTGATCAGGTATGACATAGATTTTCAAGTACATATCTGAACTTCATTCATTAGCCATTCTGCATGAAAGTTCCGATTCCAAATATACTGATAGATAGACTATCTATAAATTTTCTTCCTTGGATCGTATGATTTTAATGGACCAGCCATTTTTAACTAGAAAGATTGTTACATTCGTTCAATGACAGGCACAATACTTAGAGAGCATACTAAGGGAAGGTTATTCTCACCCTGCTGTTCAAGGTATTATCATTTTTGCTGGTCCAGAGGTAGCTGGTTTCAGCGCTACAACCCTGACAGATAAAGATTTCAAGAATACTCCATCAGGGAATGTTGTTGATAAGCTGATCGCAGAGTGGAAAACTAGGACTCTGAAAGTCATAGCAGATAGTAAAGGATTTGCAGAAGCTTCACTATTTCAAGGTGATTACAATCTGATTGTCAAACACCCAGTGACCAATTTGTTGACTAGATCACGCTTTAAGGTGAAAGAAGACAAATTTCAAGAAACTATAGTACTTCATGTCACTGATTGAATCCTCCATCTATGATATTGAATTTTGTACTGCAATAAATTGTAATTCTTAAGTGAGAAAAGTAATGCTTATGCAATATCATCATTTAGTGGCATAAAAAGCAGTCTAACTACCACAATCATAAGGGGTTGGCCCTACCTCTGATCTTTTTTTTTTCGTTTTCCTTCGGAGCAAGTTCTTGAAAGAGTGAATTGAAGTTAGATTCCAATTGTGCTCATGCATTTAAACATCATTTGCTAGAAATCTGCCCGGGAGACATTTGATAGTTTTGGATGGCATGCGGTCTGCACATCAGAAAAAAAAATAAAATAGAACGACATTTTATAAGTCTTGGCTCTTTAAGAGCACAAATCCTGCTATACACCAGCTCAATTGCTCCAATGAATGAAACCTGATGACCACAACTTCTACTCTTGCCTTCACCGTTAGAGGCGCAATTTTTATTATTTTTCTAGGACTCAAATAGAAGCTTACCATGTTGAGTTAGATCTAGCTAGTATATAATGAATACTGACAAGGGCCCAGTGACAGTTTGTACCTGACAATTAGCCCATGTTAGAGAAGAGAAACCATTGGCGGAGGATCTGTATGTATATAGTATGTATAGATACACTGCTCAAATGCAAGTGGGTGGTCAGCCGTAATAGAAAATAATAATAATTGAACTTCACAAGAACCGTAGTGAAATCCTAACCTGACATCATTATGCAGATACTAATCGCCACTTACCATGCTTTACACCAACAAACAGACATAACTTATTGGTTTAATTAAGCTGGAAAAGAGCATATAATATAAAGAATGTGTCTGATTATGGTTAGCACGTAACCGTTATTCGTTGGTCCTATTTGTATTAAATAGATTTATGGTCCATTTGGATGACTAATCAAAACCCTAAAGAAAATATATAATCAGTTTCCAATTGCATATACTTGCGTTGCTGAAGAATCATTGAATCTACAATTTGGAACAAAAAAGTCTGCGCAAGAAATGCAGCTGGAGTAGGCTATTTACCTCAGCTAAATAGTCACTGGTTCAACTTTGATATATTATGATGTTGATGCTGACTCGCCACCAAATCACTGGAATCGCTAAACTAATTGTCCATCTTGATGAATGGTTTTGTTCTTACTTCGATTTTCTTACAAGTATATTAGTTTTAATGTCTCCTTCAAAGCACACATGTAGGCCATGCCAGTTTTCGCAAGCAATGAGCATTCAGGATGCACCACCCAAGAAGAAGAATTCACCTTTTCCTCTCTATCCTCTTTGGAATCTCAAAGTCGCGAAACATGAGGATTCCACTTGGATTATCTTATGGGTTAAGATGTGGCGACTCGATGAAGCGAAGGGACATTGCAGAAGCAGAGAAGGATGATTTCTGAAAGATTCTGCATGGGCCCAAGAAGCCATTGAACTAATTCTATAGAAAAAGTCAAATTAAATATAGCTATCATGAACCCCTTACTAAAAAACCAGTATACTGCCTAAAATAAGCTGAAATAGCTGATGCAACTTGCTTTTGATTAGTGGAATACATGTTAAAATAGAGGTGGACAGTGCAGCAAGGAATCTTATAAGATGGAAAAGAGAAACAATGAACATTCAATATAACTTTAGTCAATAATCTTTTTTTAACATCCAAAGTTTTCGCTTTCACTGATCTTTGAAAATGTTCGTGCTGTAGAAATATTTACACGGTTGAATTTAGGATGGCTGCGTTGATTAGCACGCGCACAGCTAGTCTCGGGAGTGCTATAACTAGAGGTGTGTCACAACTAAGAGGAGAATAAACACTCATATTCAGGATCTGTCAAGGGATCTTATCCAGAGAAAAGTCCCCGACTTTCCTTCACAACATCATTTTCTTGGCTTTGGTTTACTGCATCAAGAAACTAGGTATCAAGGATCTTCATAAAGTGAGGTACTTCCTCTACCTCTTTCACTTCTTGGTTTATATAACCAACTGCTCCGTGTATTATGTTCTCTGTGTCCATTCTCTTCTTTTCGGCTTATAAAATCCTGCAAGTCTCGATAAAAACGTCGATGCCATGTACTTAAGATCAAACTAGTTTACTTATTGTCCCTCCGTGTTGGTTTGCCGTAGAGCTCTGTTAGGTTTCTGCCTCTGATCCATCTGTGATTGCAGTTGACAAGACAATTTTAGTTGAAGCCATGGTTCTGCGGCTTGATCATATCGGATTCTTGGATAGAAGCAATAACAATTATTCCTGGAAGTCCCTCCTTTTATTTTTCATCTTTACTGTTCCATGGTGCTCTGGATCGTGACAATTTTTTGCAATTTGGATTTCATAGGTTGTACTAAATACAAATTTTAAGCAAGATCGGTATGGACCATGGTGCCTTCAGGACAAATTCAATATTCAGGACCACCTCAGACACTTTCATGGACTTGAATTTCATAGACGAACTCTTGGTTCAAGGATATTGGTGGGAGAGTGCTGATGGAGTCAACTTTTTGGAGTCTGAACCTTCCATCTCTAATGTTCTGTGTGACCCTTCACTATACGTGCCTTTTATGGGGTCTGGTCATCTGAGTATAAACTCACACCATCTGACCTGTCAAGAAGAAACAGACATCTCACTTGAAAACCCACCTGTAGTTTATCCTGAAACTGAGGAACATGTTGTTGAGACCATCACATCTCCAGTACACTCTGAAGGTTCTCAATTTGAAAGCGTTGAATTCGTCCCGGAATTCTGTGAATCATGGGAGTGTCTGAAACGAGAACCTGAGGAAGAAGAGACGCTCCAAGAGACAACCGACTCGGATAACAATGATTTAGACCTGTACCAAGAGCAGGAATTTTCAGATTTTGGGAAGCTTCAACAAAACCCTGAACACTGTACTGTTGAAAGTGGCAGAGATTCTTTTGTTCCTTGGAGTCACCTATTAGGCAGCAGAAAAACAGGCAAGAAGAGACAGACCAAGACAGAGAAAACAATAAGCTTGCAAGTTCTTCGAAAATACTTTGCCGGGAGCCTTAAAGATGCTGCAAAAAGTATTGGTGGTACGAAAATATGCAATTACAATTGGATCTCATTTTCTTTTCTTTTCTTTTTGTTCTTGCTTGTGTGAATTTAAGGATAATTTATGGAGGCAGCACTTTAGCCTGGCAGACCAATAAGTGCTTGCTCAGCTTTTTTCGCTCTAGCCTAATGAACAAACAAATGCTTACACAGTTTGTTTCAATTGCAGTTTGCCCCACCACTCTGAAAAGGATGTGCAGGCAATATGGTATCAATCGTTGGCCTTCACGAAAAATCAAGAAGGTCAACCACTCTTTGAAGAAACTCCAACTTGTAGTCGACTCTGTCATGGGAGCTCAAGGACTCATTGAAATTGATTCCTTTTATAGTTCCTTCCCAGAATTGAGCTCCCCTGGATATTTTGAGCAGAATCCCTTTTCACCATTCAAGATAACTGACTACCCTAAGGAATCAAACCCAAAACCTATAAATCACCTGTTCAGCCCTAAAGGCCCCGTTTCAAAATCCCAGTCCTCGTCGAATAGTCAGAATTCTGGTGTGTTCATCAGTAACGGCAAAAGGCAGCTTACCAGCACCGTCAATGGCTTGAGCACTGGACAAGCTTTAGCTGTAGAAGACCCTGTCGAGGTGATGAAGAGAGCATGCAGTAAGTCAGAATTACACTCCTTGAATAAGGAGGAACTTGATAGAGCCAAAAGCAATGAAACATCAGGCCAGCATCAAAATCTGGAGACTCTAGCATCCCTACCGATAAGTAATAGCCAGTGTTTACGAGATGGAGGTGCCTTCAGAATTAAAGCCACTTTTGGAGATGAAAATATCCGTTTCAGCTTGCAACCAAATTGGGGTTTCAGGGACTTGCAACGAGAGATCGCAAAGCGTTTTGATATAGATGATTTCAGCAGAATTGGTCTCAAGTATTTGGACAATGATCATGAGTCAATTCTTTTGACTTGTGATGCTGATCTCGACGAGTGTAAAGATTTGCTTGGCTTCTCTCAGAGTCGCACAATCAAAATAACCCTCCATCTGGTTACCAAACCAAACCTGGGAAGTTCATTCAGCAGCAGCAGCAGCAGGGACTTGTTCTAATGCACGGCCAGTTTCTGATTCACTTTTCATTTGCGTGGACAAAAAATAGACTTTTGTAATGTTGAGAGATTTTGCTAGGAATCCTTTTATTTCCATGTTAGCATAATTAACAGTCATTAATCTTTTCTATAGATCAATGACTATTAGAGAGTCATTAAGGAAGATAATAAGAAATATGTAGCCATCTGTGACCAAAATCACTATTCTATCATGTAATCCCTCGTTGCAATGAACTCTCATCGGTGAAATTGATTGAACTTTCATCATTGAAATTGATCAAAGACTTGCAGCGAATCAAAAGCGAAAAAAGAGGTTGTTTTGCAAATGCTATGATGGCTGCCATCTTCGATCATGGCCTTTGCGCCACCAACTCCATACTTCGAGTGAAATACTGACACTGTTTCTCAGTCCAGGCACTCTTAGTTTCTCCTTTATTGCTATACATATGGTCTCTGCGACATGGAAGTAAAAACAAAGTTTAAAATGAAAACAGATCAGTTCTCAGCTCATTGATTGTCCGGAAATAACCAGCTGATAACATTTTTGTTACATTTCGTCAAATATATGTTGATTTGGTCGTTGAATTGACATATCACTACGTGTGCATGAACATGATATTTTTGTTTATTTTCTATTTTCGTCAAATGTATGTTTTAATTTTTCTATTTAAGTGTTTGTAGTTTTAAAAACTTATCAATCGAGTGCTTATAATTTCAACAGCCAATCAATAACCTCTTCAAAATCTTTTATCAGAACATGTTTGATTAAAATTACAAGCTAAAATGAGAGAATGGTGATGAACATATAAGAACATGAAATTTAGAAGCACCCAGCTGAAAATCTTTCGAAAGTACAAGCATACAATTATAAAAATAAATAACATATACTCATATATTAAAAATAAAAGTACAGGCACTTGATTAGAACACAAAGTGTAATGTTTATATATATTTGATGTTCATGTCAACATACTGACATGTCAGTTTAACAGCCACGTCAACATGTATTTTATAGAATTTAACAAGAATACTTAATTAAAAAAAAATTGAAAACCTGTACTGTACATGATAAGTAACAATATATCACAATCAAATAGACAAAGAATAAAAAATTCACACGTAATAAATATCAGTATATCATTGAGAAATTATAAGGGTGGTTTGAAGCAGTTTGTGCACATGCGTGCCCATACAATAGTCCATAAAAACTATCTCGTGATATTGTAATTTATATATTAAATTTTGAGTTTAAGATATATATTTTTTATAAAAATTTGAAATAATTAGAATTTTAATTATTATTTTTCTGATAAAAAACTAAAAAATCATAGTTAGAAAAATATAAAGCAATGAGAATTTCATTGCTTTTAATTAGAAAAATAAATAACATTGTTAACATGTTCTCAATAAGTCAACAAACTTTGTGATTTGAGTTGTAAATTCGACTTAGATTTAATAAATTATATTTTATTTAGTTGTATGGTAAAAAAATAAACAACAATATTAAATGAGTTTCATTTTTATATATAAAAAATCTATCATGACAACTTGCACTATAAACAAGCTTGTCAAAAAAAAATCACAAAACATAATTTTTAAATAATTAATTTAAGTGATGAATTTGTTTATAAAAAAAAAATTATATCAACAAAAATAACATGTCAAGCCTGAAGTTCATATAACCCATCTAAAGCAAATAAAAAAAAATACAATAATTTAAATCCCAACAAAAGAAATATATGGTAGGTTCTCACATGAATTTAACTTGGTATTGAATAGGCTACGCTCGACAAATTAGATTTAAAACTTAAATAAATATTTATTTATTTTTATATTAAAAAAGTCAAATTTTTAAATTCTCGAGAAAAAATGACGTGGAACATGTCGGGGCCAGTCACTTACCACCACGTAGTGGTCGGTCCGCTGATCGAACAACCTGGAGAGTGTAACTGCCAACCAAACCCTTCCACCATGCCAAGACGTCATGGAATACGTACTTTGCAATGAATCCTTCTACCTGCCGCCACAACTATTTTTTTTTCCTTCCCTTTCCAGGAGGTCGGAATCTGATTAAAATTATAGTGGATCCAGATCATATTTCTTTAATCTAATTAAATTATAGTGGATCCAGATCATATTTATTTAATAAATAAACTAGGATTTTTAATTTTAAATCTATAAAATTAATTAAAATACACACAAATTAACTCGAATACAATAATAAAAAAAATAAAAATAAACGAGGGTTGGGTTTTATAGATTCATATTGGATTTTATATTAGTTGATTCGGAGCCTTGTGCTCTTCATATAAAAATCATGCTTCGACCATTGCGTCTTGCGTCATGGGAATATTTTATATAAATCACTTTTAAAAAAATAAAAAAATACAGCTCCGTTGAAAATTAAGAATTTAAATAATCCCACTGGATTTTTATATATTCAACGTATTAATTTTTTTAAGCAAAATTGTATGGGATTAGGGGGTGTTTTGTGTTAAGAAATCATCTCATTTAAAAGTTTAAACTAATAAATGAGGTCTCAGAATATAATTTATATTATTTTCTAAAACATTATCTTTAATTGAAAACTTTTTAGACTTGAAACTTTCACAGATCCATATTATTTTATAACTCATTTTTATCAAAATAGAATGAGGGCGGTGAGATTTAAATTCATGACCGTCAATAAAACTCTAATACCATATTAAGAAATCATCTCACCTAAAAGGTTTAGTTAATACGTGATATATCATAATATGATTTATATTATTCTCTAACATTTAGACTGCTTATTAAAAATGTTTATGAAAAAATATGATTTTTTTTTATTTTTTACTTAAAATTAATTTTTTTTTTGATGTTTTTAGATATTTTTAATGTGCTGATGTCAAAAATAATTTTTAAAAAATAAAAAAAATATTATTTTAATGTATTTCAAAATAAAAAATAATTTAAAAAACAACTACAACCATAACTCTAAACCTGTACAAAAAATGATATAATCTCAAATAACAAGATCAATATTTTTTGACCGAAGATAAATTTTAAATTAAAAAAAAAAGAATAATAAATTGAAAATAGTGAAAAGGGTCTTTTCACGTGATTGATTTGAGAAACATACTATTAATGGAAGCTTGAAAAAGTAAGCATCGACGTGGAGAAAAAACGAAGGCATGAGCATGTAAATTATTTATATCTCCCCTAGAAAATGAATATGAAATTATATATAGAAACTCGGTCGAACATACTACACTCCTGGATTTTGATTGTTATTTTACTATATACTATACTTAAATATATTATATTTTCAAAATTATAATAAATTAATATGCTCCGGTCTTTTATAGACCAAACATTTTATAATGAGATGCGAGAGCCTAACATGGATTAAAAAAACAATTATTGCAATGTATAATATTTAGGTGATGAACAATGAAAACTAAATCTCTTTTAATTTTTGTTTCTTGATTCAACTTGTGCTATCAAAATTATATATTAATTTATTTGATTATTTCATGATCGAATACATTCACATTAAGATAGATCTACTCCCAGCCCTATCAATTTATCAATCTTTATCTGCTAGTATTCAAAAAATAGAGATAATTAAAATTATATTTTTTGATTTATTTATAATCTTTTTATTTTTATTTTTTGTGCAGATGAACTTTATTTTTTAATATACATATTTTTTTATATATAATATCTCTGATATATGCAACCTTGCATATATTTTCTCTCTTTTATTTTATTCAATTAATTTAATATGTTTATTAATTTTTACTATTGTTTGATAAACATATTTAGTAAAAAAGCTCAATAAAAAAATCTAAAGCTAAAATTATTTTAATAAAAAAATCTTCAAAACATGCGGGGTTAATAGTTTGATCTAGAGATGTTTTTTATTTTTATTTCTAGTTATTATTATTTTTTATTATTAACACATATAATTCTTAATTCATTTAATTATATGTATGCATAAAATCTTTTATTTAAACTTAGATATTTTAAACTATAAAAATCTATTAAAAAAATCTATATATAATTGTTTTACACTCCACACCGTCTCTCTTCACTTCACCTCAAGCGCGTGCATATATACCTCACCAATTAGATCCTCACACCGGACAAACACCATGTAATTGTTTGAGACCTCCACTCCCTGTCTCATAGCGCGTGGAAAGATTGTTATTAACTGGCGTTTCGATTTTTAAAAGAAACAGGGAGGGAATTGAATTTCAATCATTAAAAGGAAAAATAAATAACAATTATTAAGAAAGAAAAAAACAGCTAAAATATACCGCGCGTCCCTCTATTTTCTCTCCTCTGTACCAAACAATTACGAATCATTATTTATTCCCCTTCTTCTTCAAGCTTCAATTCAAACCCTACTTTCTCAAATTCTTGACTGAAAAGATGGGATTATGGGAAGCTTTTCTTAATTGGCTACGAAGGTAATCTTTTCATCTCTGTGTGTTTCTATCTGGATGTCGAGAAAGTTTGGAACTTTTCTTTTCTTTTGTTGCTTGGTTTAGTTATAAAGATTGTTAATTGGAGATTTGAGGCTTAAGTTGGTTTAAATTGCTATTTGACTTTTGGTTTTAATGTGTCAAATTAACCTATCAATGAAAAAGGTCAGATTATTGCTTTATTAATTTAATTGGGAATCTAATGGAGGATTTATGTGAAATTCGAAATTCTTGTTTAAGATATTTGAAGGAAGTATGTGGAATTTGTTTTAAGAGTTTATTGGTAGGTGATATTATTTGGTTGACTGTTTAATGATTGTTTGGTTATATGAATCGTAGGATGCTTTAGATGTAATACTTGATTTTCAACGCCTGGAATTAGTTTTAATTGGCTATTACGAGCGTAGAAGTCTTCAGTTCAGCCCCTTTAAAGCTCCGTGAACTTGATACCATGAATTTTTGAACCGGAGCAGCATCACATTTTGATGGAAGCACACAGCTGCATAAACTGCTGCTGTCCTTCGAAGTTATTAGAATATCCGAAATTGTAATGCTTTGGTTGCACTGAACTCTATATGTTATGTTTCATAAGCAGCGTGAAAAGGAGAAACACGGTGTTAGGTAGCATGCTGGCAGCTCTTTCATACAGTGTCTTGCTGGTTCCACACTTTTTTTGTCTCCAATTTTTAGACTTGTTTGTTCTTTCAGTTTTCCACAATGAGTGGAAAATGTTCAATTTGTATTGAACATTTCACTGGTTTTTTTATAATAAAAAAGATTTTGATTCTCAAGTGGTGCACCCTGCCTTTTGAAAGTCATTTGTTTTTGCAGCTGTTGCTTTGACAAAAATATAATGTGAGATCATTAAACCATGTGCCACAGACCTTTTCACTCATTCATTTTAGATGGTCTCTATGTTAGAAAATAATATAAATTATATTCTGGGGCTTCACCTATAAGCTTAAGCTTTTAGGTGAAACGGTTCTTTAATATGGTATCAGAGTTTTGTTGACCCAGCGGTTACGAGTTCGAATCTCCCCACCCCCATTCTATTTGAGAAAAAAATCAAGTACAATATAATGTGGATTTATGCAAGTTTCAAGCCCAAAAGACTTTCACTTGAGAGGGTATGTTAGAGAATAATATAAATCATATTCTAGGGCTTCACCTATAAGTTTAAGCTTTTAGGTGAAATAGTTCTTTAACACTCTAAACATCTCTGTGTGAAAAGTTAGCTTCTGGGAAGCCTATGCAATAAGGTAGACCGTTTGTTTGTATTGGAGTGTCCTTGTTTGTACTAATTAGATGGTTGACATGAATTTTCACTCTTGGATTGGGAGCTTCTGAATTTAAATTGTGAGCCTATCTGGGTTGAAATGATCTCAGTTATCCATGCTGCTCATCTTTTCTGTTGTTATCTAACTTGAAAAGACTGTTACACATGATTGAATCTTCCCTTCTAATTATTTTTATTAAATGATTGTAGTCTCTTTTTCAAGCAAGAAATGGAGCTGTCTCTTATAGGACTTCAGAATGCTGGGAAGACTTCTCTTGTAAATGTTATTGCGGTAAGTAAAAGTTCATGCGATAGGTGTGATCTATATTTTATATGCTTCTTTTCTCCTTTGGTTCAGATGCTGATGCTTGTATTTTGTTTCTGGCTGTTGATTCTAGACTGGTGGATATAGTGAAGACATGATCCCAACGGTGTGCCATTCTCTCACAAATTGTCATTCCATTATGCAGAAAATTTTGCCTAAGAAGTTTTCATTCTGCCTACAATTCTTTTTATATTGCCATCACATTTATCCTATTGACATTCAAGTCACCTCTTTCACCATCAGGTTGGATTTAATATGAGGAAGGTTACAAAAGGCAATGTCACAATAAAGTTGTGGGATCTTGGAGGCCAGCCAAGATTCCGCAGTATGTGGGAGAGATATTGCCGTGCAGTTTCAGCCATTGTGTATGTCTCACGCTATTTAATATTCTCATAACAGTGTCTTTGAACCTGGAAGACTCATTATATTAGTTTTAAGCATGGTCATTGCTTGTCATGCAGTTTCAGCCATTGTGCATGTCTCACTGTTTAATATTCTCATAACAATGTCTTTGAACTTGGAAGACACTCATTATATTAGTTGTAAACATGGTCATTGCTCATTAATTATTACAGATGATGTTTTGTCTTCTTTTTTTTCCCTTTGTGAAAAAAAATCGTGTGTTTTAATAGTAATTGCTAGGCCTGTCTTTTGTGTTTTCAGATGAAGTGCTTTTATAGTGTCATTGCCAGAGATTTTGGTTGTTGAAGAACCTATTTAAGCAGTGCCCTAAATAGAAGAGTTGCATTTCCGCTTTGGCCCTTTCATTTACATTATGGTTTATGTTAATCCCACTCTCTCTGTTGCACATGCACCTTTGTATTTCAAACGAGGAGTGCACTGTACCATTTTAGCCATGAGGTGCTAAAAGTAGTTAAATAAGCGACTCTTCATGTTGTTGCTTGTGGCAAAGATTTTTCTTCATGGATAAGTTATCTTTTACTATCCACTGTCTGGTAAACAAGCTTAATGATTTATATATTATTTGTTTTTCTCTGTTTTGTCATGCAGATATGTCGTGGATGCTGCTGATAATGATAATTTATCTGTCTCAAGAAGTGAACTTCATGATCTTTTGAGTAAACCGTCACTGAGTGGTATCCCTTTGCTAGTCCTGGGAAATAAGATTGACAAACCAGTATCCTTGTCTAAGGAAGATTTTATGGAACAAATGTAAGTTTCACTAGACATCTTAAGATGCATGCAGGTGGCTGTAAAATATTTTTTTTACTATCAGGTTTCAGAGCATTTTTTGCTAAAAATTATGTTATTCTGTGCAGGGGGCTGAAGTCCATCACCGACAGAGAAGTATGCTGCTACATGATCTCATGCAAGAACTCAACCAACATCGATACAGTTATTGATTGGCTTGTAAAACACTCAAAATCAAAGACTTGAGCCACAGTTCCTGTACTTTTCAGCTGTTGCGGCCACGATTTTGAGTTGCTAGTTAAAGGTCTGCTGTGTCTAACTGGGTTATCGATGTCTGACCACAGTCTTTTATTCTCTCCTGTGGGCTGTTGTCAATGTATGTATGATTTGAGCTCACGTCCGAGTGTTATTGACACTCTAGTAATGTTTGGTTGCATAGTGGTTTGATTTTTATTGACAAATATTAATTAATCAGTGTGATTTCCCAACGCAAACTTGTGATACACAGTGATTATGAATGAATAATAGTTTTTGCTTGTACTGACAGTTATGTATTTATTTGAGATGCTGGTACTCGGTAGAATTAAGCCTTAAGCTGATGGTTGTACATTCCTGTGTAATAGTTGCTGTGCATGTATGCTATACCTGTGGTCTAAACGGCAACACCTATGACCTAGCTGCAGTTGAAGGACTCGTAAAAAGGTACCGTTGTAAAAAAGCATTCCACCAATAACAAATCTATGCCTTGGCAGTTGATTTGAGCTAAATCACTTCAACTGTTGTTAACCCTTTTTTTATGTTATTAGTCGAGCGAAAGAAATAACATTTTAGATAGGCGGTGAGGCAGCGAGAGAGTAGAAATCCCTCGTTGGACACTTGGATCCTATCTAAAAAGAAGGAAGAAGATTAAAGAATACTAAATAAATTTAGCTTCAACTAAGAGCTCGAAGAAGCTCAGGTTCTAAGGCCCCATGCTATAAGTTGCATTTGAAACCAATATCAAAGTAGCTTAGCATCGGCCTTGATGTCCTCGGGCCACTGCTGTTTAGGCGACAACCCTGATTATACAATAATCCAGGTACAGTCTATAACCTAGAACTGTAAAAACCGTAGCATACATAAATGTATGAAAAAACCTGAGGACTTGATGTTGTTTCCCATGATAAAACCAACCAGCGAACCAACCAAATTAGAAACTAACAACTGTCTTATCTCTTGGCTTTTTCGAGTTTTGACCTCAGTCAAATGCACGCTTATCATGGTCCGTTTGTTTGTCTCGAAAACCGATGAAAAGTGTAGAGAAAATGACTTCGAAAATCCTCTCCTCATTTTCTCTTCCTTTCCCACTGTTTTCCTGACACCCGAATGGAGCATCAGAAGTGGCATCCCCCGTGGAACGTTTTCGGGCTAGGTATGCCTGTATTGCAATCACTAACCATCTACACTCTCTCCAATTTTAAAAAGGTATTAGAAGTGAAAACTTGCAGTGATAATTTGTGGGTTTTGGTTATTTTTGTTAGTTATGTGGATTTTATGTGTTGGTGGTTGTTTTCTTAGCTAAGATAACACTGGGCAGCTCTTTCATTCTTCTGGGTTGCAGCTTTTGCCATGTGTAGTTGCAGTACTCTTTTTTTAGGTTTTTCCTTTTATTTGACGTGAGATTCTATTCTTTATATAATCCTGTTTTGTTGGATTTCAGGAGTTATAATTTTGGGTTAGATGTCTGGTTGCATATTTATGCCCTTTATTTCCATTTTTTTGTGTTGCCATTTGTACTCGAACATTACTTTTTAATAGAAGATCCATTTGTTTACAGGCATGCTTCATGAATTCCATCTACTTCACCACTGTCTGTGTTTTGGTGCAAGGGAGGACAAAATTGAGGGCCTCTTGCACCTAATCAGGCTGCAGAATATGTTCATTTACGAAGCCTAACTTAAATATTGTTGTTCCAAGGTAGAATTCAGTACATATTTGTTATCTGTGCAATCCATTCCTACTCATTTTTTGGTGACCTGTAGTAAATCAGATTCTTGTCCATGTTATTTTTCTGCAACCATTTACCGATCAAATTGTTTGTTGTGGAGCTTCTTTTTCTAACATGATGTCTCTGGACCATGAATGTTCTGCTGTAACATGATGCCCCTGGTTCCATCTTGCATGCTCATCTCAGAAGTCAGCTCCATTTATTTATTCCTTGTTGGTTGAGTTGGGATTTAATTCTCTGTGTTTCTCTAAATATTCTATCAAGTTTGGGGAAAAAAAGAACTGGTTGCAACCTCTCATGAATAGCAAGATTCTAATGGGGCTTTCCGAGATTCATACTTGAGACCTCTCACAACCAAAGCAAGAATCATACCACTAGACCAAATGCCTGTGATCTAGGGAAGCAAAACCTAACTGGTCATTGAATTTCTGAAACAGAAAATGGTCATTCTATGCTGGGATTGGTTGCCTTACACCCTGAGAATTTATCTCATTCACTTTGAATTGCCTAACTAAATGTTTTCATACTCACTAACCTAATCAGATGCATTCTTGAGTTTCTAAACCACTATTTGTATCACTGAAGGTTCTTCATAAGATTTTATTTTCCTTCCGAACATTGACAGGCTCTACTACATTGAGTAAAATGTTGCAAAATCAGAAAAGCTTATGTTGGTATATGTGTTGAAGGCAAGAATATTGATTACGAACTGCTCTGACATACCATTGTAGATATGTGGTTGGACTGAGCTGCCTATACATTTGGCAGAAGGCTTACCACTACAATTCTATACTGAACAGACCAAACCTGTTGATTTGTTGCTATACAATTTGACTTTTAAAATCTTTCCCGTGTTCTAGCATCAACTCTTGCATTAAAATTGGCTTTGGGTATGTTTCTGTTCTCTTATTTTTGTCATGTCAATTGAGTCACTGAATTTGTTGAATCAAATTGATGCGTACACCATTTGGCAGGTTCAGGTAAATGACTTTTACCAATGGCTGGATTTAGTGACAGGTGTGAGTCTTTCTTTCATACTCTTATCTCTGCTTATTTATTGATCAGCTTATTGGTAATGAATCTTACCAGAAAAAAAGAAACGTTTCTGAATTTTCTTTAATATATTATGTTAAACTGTTAGAGTTGACATTAGGTTCGTTGCTGAAATGTTTGAAACTGCTAGAGAACTAATACCATATGAATTTTAACCTTTCTGGGAACCTAAAATTTACACGAATCATTAAATCCCCAAATCCACTAGGCCATCAATCAGTTGAAACTTGTTTAGAGATAGTTAACAATTAGTTCATCACGCTTGATGCAGGCATATGTCTAGCTTTCCCTCCTTGTTAACTCTGCTCATTTATTCATTTCCAATACTGTGGCACAGAGTCTTGTTGAAAGACTAACATATCTGAATATCAAAATATTAATATCTTAGTTTTTCAATTTGACCTTAGGCTGGCACACGTTAATGCTGTCATGTGGAAGAGAGAGAACCAATCATTATGGCTAGAGTGAAAAATGGGGCATTCCGAGAATCGAACTCGGGACCTCTCGCACCCAAAGCGAGAATCATACCACTAGACCAAATGCCCGTTGGTGATATTTGTTATGGAAATCTGTCTTAATGCTCTAACAACTGCAAGTTTGAAACTATACAGCATAGTTTTCCCCTGGAAGGTCAATTAGCCATGACACTTTGAGGCGTGACAGTCTTCTTATTGGTTTTATGACCTCTTTTCTAGCAAAAAGAGGGGAAAGAGTAAATATTTAAGTTTCAAGTCTAATGCCTCTCTTTTAGTTAGTAAACTTTATTTGGTGTTGCCTACTGCAGTCTTTGACCAGCTGTTCTTTTCTGGTGTCATTGAAAGGTTGTAAGAAGTAACAGACCAGTCATATTCTGATGAGGTGTTCTTCTCATTACGGTTAGCAAATTCTCATCACTGCTATGTAAAGAATGTCCAAACAATGGCATGTTTCTATCATCTTATTTAGGTTCTGTACTTGTTGGTTGACTACCAGAACTTGCTCTCAAATGCTTTCTTACAATTGTTAGGGTTGAGGCATACCATACATAGTTTTGTTAGATTGCTTATGCCACAAGCACATTTCTAGATTTCTTGCCTTGATTTCACAACCATCTATTATTTACTTGCCCATGATGTAGGATCTTGTCTGTAAGGCACACGTTGTATGTCTGTTCTGACGTTGTCATATTGTATTGAAGTTGACTTTGACTACATCATAGGGCTAGGTCCAATTTTTATAACAATAATATGAGAAACCTACCTCAAGAAATAAATAATAAAAGATGGAAATAAAAAAAATACTTGAAACTGAATTCTTAAAATCTGAATGAAAAAGTTTTGGGGCATTCCGAGAATCAAACTCGGGACCTCTCGCACCCAAAGCGAGAATCATACCACTAGACCAAATGCCCATTTCTTAATGTGTATTTTATTTAAATTTTAAAAATGTGATCCCCTATGGCACCTGGTTTTCTTTAAAGTGAATGGCAGTCACTCCAGTGGACCAAACATTCTTTATTGCCAGGCCTTCTGTGAGCTCTTATTGTCATTCCTCTAGTGGATGGAATGCGAAAAACTATATAGTAATCCTCTAGAGTGGGTTCCTTTTCTTTTCCCCATTTGCTAGAATAGTAGGGGTGGTTATTTGTCTAAATGTGTATAACTGTGTATATACATGTACACGCGCCCGCGTATATGTTTATTTTCATTGTGACAAGTGAATAAAATGCCTCAAATGGCATTATTTGGCACCATATTTGAGTATTCCAATGCGTGCTTCACAATTTATCTTCTTTGGTCCAGCACCTCTTGCTGCATTCTCTGTCAGAACCTTCTGCATGTGAGGAAACAAAAATTAGGAGGGGGAGGGATGAATGGCGAGTGCAGTGGAAAGCTGATCACAAAATGCCACATTCAAGATATCAGAACGATCTGCATGTGAAGAAACAAAAAGACATATTGACCAGCATATTCTCTGAATCAAATGGGGCATAACGAGAATTGAACTTGGGACCTCTTGCACCCTAAGCGAGAATCATACCAGAAGACCAAATTCCAAGTTGCTGAGGTTGATTTTCTAATTTCTTTGTATGGAGTTTCTGATGAAATTGAAGAGAATTCTTTTATTGTGGTTCAGCACTTTCTGCTCTGTTGGATTTTATTGCAGTTTCTTCTGCCATTCCCCTGGCATGTTAAAGAGCGAACAACTTCTACAAAAATTTTCACTCCTTTGGATCAATTGGAACTTGTGTATACATAGGGTTATAGTACTCTGTGTTTGAATTGAAAATGCTTGATGCAGGAATCTTTTTAGCTTGTCCACCTTGTTTTCATTACTTTTTTTTAAAATTTCATTGCCATGGAATCTTGTCAGAAATTAATATTTTGGAATATAACAGAATCTTATACCACCGCTTTCTGGTTGGATATTAAAATTGTAGTTGGAAACGATCAAATTGATATAAATTAAAATTGGGGCATTCCGAGAATCGAACTCGGGACCTCTTGCACCCAAAGCAAGAATCATACCACTAGACCAAATGCCCGTTTGATGTGTTTCTTTCCTTTACAATTTAAATTTAATATTTTATCCAGCCAATCTTTTTACTTGAAATAGAATTAGAAACATTAACTTGGTTCAATCTTCAAACATTTGCTGCTGTGCTTTGGTGAGTTCTTAGTTAGGATGGGGCGCAAAACTTAAAAATACATTTATGTTTGTTTAAATCCGTATTATGCAATCTCTTCAAGCCACATTCCCAACCTCTTAGATTTTATATTGTGTTAATTTTTTTAGACCAGACCTTTTTTTCTTTTTTTCACTCGGCGTCTGAAATTTATATGTAGATGAATCTTGCAGAAGAATTTCTTGATGATAGAATTAGATTAAAAGGGAAACCATCTAGTTGGCCATGCACATTATCCATTCCCAAGGCAATCATTAGATAATGCAATGATCAATCGGGCTGTGCAAACCATGCAGGGTTTTTTTCTCAAGTGCCGCTCTGATATTGAGATGCAGATGGGGACTCTATCATTAAGTCTTATACAAAGTACAATCCTCTTGGAACCGGATGCTAAACGACTTGTGTTGAGTTTGTAAGAATGAAGTTTCAAGTAGAAAGTTTATGCTTCATGAGCTGTTCCAATGCTAGGATGCTTATCGGCATAACTTAATATATTAATCGGGGCGGGGATGAGATGGCAGGCAAGTTAGGTGAGAAGGTGATCAGAAAATGCCATGCTAAGATAAGACAGAACTTTCTTTTGTGTGAAGCTGTAAAAAATGAACGCAAATGTAAATGGTTCTTCTTTTCTTGATGAATGAGGCTAGACACGGGTATTTTCCATGCTTTGTTATCTTCAATTGAGCATAATAGTCATATATTTGCTCAAAATTCATCGGGAAGAGACTTGTTTGTGCTTGTCAGAAAACATATACCAGGATTTGCAATTGACCATAACAGTTAGGTTTAGGTTAGTTTCCCTGAGTAAAATATTTCAATCTCTCGTCTGCTGAGGAAGCAAAAAATACGTTGGCTCTTGTGAGCCAAATGGGGCATTCCGAGAATTGAACTCGGGACCTCTCGCACCCTAAGCGAGAATCATACCACTAGACCAAATGCCCAGTTTTTGTTGTGGATTGGTTTTCAATCAATGCAATCAAAACTTTTTGCATTGATTAATAGGTACTTATGTCTACTTTGTGTTAATAATAATGTATACATTATTTAAATTATCATGGTTGGAGTAAGCATATGCTAAACTATTTTTCAATTCGGCATTGCTAATATGTCTGAGTATAAAAATGTTATATCATACCTTTCTTCGTTTGATTTCCAGCTGGATATCCAGCTCAGCATGTTAAAAATGTTATCATGGAAAATCATATTCTGAGAAGAAAAGAGGGGCATTCCGAGAATCGAACTCGGGACCTCTCGCACCCAAAGCGAGAATCATACCACTAGACCAAATGCCCAGATAATGAGAGGCATTCTGCACAGTTTATATTAATATAAATACAACTACATGTTGGCGATTAACTGGCAACAATGAATTTGTAATAATTACCGTACAAGGCTGTGGCACTCTCCTTGATGGCTTGACTGGACGACACTTTCTGTTGTTATGAAAGGTTGCATGGAATTTTTTTCTTGGAAAGATTGCCGGTACGAGCGTAAGATTATGCTCTCTAATTTGGCCTTTTTGTGGCATGTTCATTGAGCTATATTACTTGATCTTGATGTGTAGTTTCAGGGCTGAGGCTGATATGGTTTTGCCTTGATTACAAAGGGCATAGGTATATTTGTAGATTTTACACCTTGATTTTATGATCTGATGAGCAAAGTCAATTCCATGGTGCGGAATCTTTTCTGAAATTAAAGTACTTGGACACAGTTTCATAGATTTGTAGTGCAGTTGACTTTGGGAAAGATCAAGGGGACAAAATATTTTAAAATTAACATTGGAAACCTAACCCTGAAAAATAATATGAAGGTCGTAATATATATATATATATAAAAAAAAAGTTTTACTGGGTTCTTGAAAACAAACAAACAGGTATTAAACTGGGGGCATTACAAGAATGTAACTCCACGAGACCAGCAGCCCTGTTAATGATGTCCATCATATGCAATATATCCCATCTCCTGATGCATTTACAGTTCAGCGCAGTTTTTCCTGGGGATTGCTACTTGAAAGGTTTATAGCAGAGACAAAATTATAATATGTTAGCAAAGAAAGGAGTGGCAGTCTCCTTGCTGGCTACCTGAATTTAAAAGGAAACTCTTGAAATGTATTTTTGCTCTCTCCGGCAGGTTGAGGCTGATGGTTTTGCAGTGACTGCCGTGTTTTTCTTCACTGCATGCTTATTTCCTTGTCAATTCTATAGTCTTTCTTTTTATTTAAGGTCCTGAAGGTTTCATTTTGGTAGTGCTGTTGTTTACTGAGTTCTCAGAAACCAAAAGGGTACGCTGGGGCATTCCGATAATCAAACTCGGGACTAGACCAAATGCTCATGTGTTTATGTTTTCCATTCTCATTTTAACTATTCTCTTACGTATTAGACTAAGGTATTGGTATGATATGTATCTATATGAAAGGAGTTTCTCATTGAGATGAGTTTTAGTTGATGCTGGCGAGGGATGCAAAGCCTACATAGTTTCTAGCTAGTTAAGTGGAAGAACAATATTCAGAAAATGGAATGTCCTGGCAGAGGCATTATTATTTATTCTGTGCAATAAAAGGTCACTGCACATCAGACTTTGAGTTATTTTTTTTCTAATGATGGATATCTTCGAACTAATTTCTGTACATCAAAACCAAAGTTCTGACAGTTGGGCCTTGAGTAGGCCATCCTCACTTAGAGTGGTGTAATCATGAGAAATCTTGACAGCATGATCCACCACAGTGTTTTCGTTCTCTAATGTGGTTGTTCTTTGTATCAACGCCACTAGTAAACGGCTATTATTTTCCCAGATGAATGAAACTAGACACGGATATGATCCTAGCTTGGTCGTCCTGATTGCAGCACCATATGAAGACAAGATAGCAGGACCGTGCAATATTTTGATGTTAGATTACATTCAGCTTCATCGGCTAAAATATTTTCACCATGTTATTTGAATTCGCAGGCAAAGCAAGAATTATACAACCAGACCAAAACCCCGATTGATATTTTTGAGAAAACCCATTTGAATTATCTGGACAAGTCTTCCATTTTATAATCTATTCGCATAACTACAAAAAAAATATTCACAGAGCCATGTTTTTGTGTCAACTTTGTGAGGCGAGGTGGATCTCATTTATTAAAAACGAGAAAGAAAAAAAAAACAGAGCATTTTTCGCATGTATTGAGGGCTTCCTTATCGGTTGTTCTGATAAGGAAAAACAGCCGATATTGGGGCGTTCCGAGAATCGAACTCGGGACCTCTCGCACCCAAAGCGAGAATCATACCACTAGACCAAACGCCCACTACATGTGAAGAGCGAAACCTTAAATATTTAAATTAACAACATTTATGGACATCCATCTTCTCTTCAATTCGAACTAGGTGTCATTTCATCTTCTTGACTATAAAGAATCATCTCCGGGTAACACATGCCTCCCGCTGATATAAATATGTCGTTTTTGCATGTTTTAAAATATAAATGTAATAAACTCAACATCAACTTGCTTGTGCCTGTGTTTTGAGCTTTAACCAGAACATTTGAGATATAAACGGATGAGCTGTATAAACACCAGATTTACAATCTGATATGGTATGATAAACCGCATTTTCCAAGAACACCTGGATTTTATCAAAACATCTTCTCGTTCATTATGCTGGAGTACGGTTGAAGACAAATTTGCATGAATCCAGCAGCTCACTAGCTATTAGTTATATGGAGCATCAGTAAAAAAAAAAAAAAACTTTGATCGGGGCCTCCTGATACCTAATATTAAAAGGATTATTATCCATCAAGTGAATCACTTCCCTGGATAATTATAACTCGTTGAAAAAGTAGTCAAGCAATCCTTAAAATATGAAAACGAAAAAGAAAGTAACAAGGCACCAGCTACCAGCTTCATGATGATATTCTAGTACTCGACAAGTTTTAGACCCACCACCTTTGTGAAAACATTAGCTCATCCTGTTCTGTTTTGATCTACCCAGAAAATCATCTTTATATCAGTATTAAATTGCCTAAAAACCAACTTCTACCATCCTGTTAGATTATCGTGTGTATTGTTTTTTTTGAGGATCGCTATTCAAAGAACAAAATTTCACTAACATGATGTTTAATTATTGTCCCGGGATACAAATTATGAAACCAGTAAACCTATTTTGAAATGATAAAAGTTTATTTTAAAATTATTTAAATAATCAATTTATTTTAAATCTATATTTTTAGGGTTTAGCCAAATAGATTTCTCTCATCTATATATTCATTAGCCAAGCACAAAAACTAGATGAGATGAGATTTTTAAAACAAAAAAAAAAACTGGAGAATTTTGTGAGAAAGAAAGGGAGAAAAAGGATAGATCTTGGAGATAAAAGCTAGAACTGGACCTCCCAAAAATAAAGAAAGAAAATAGAATGATTACATCTGATAAGAAATTGCTTAGAGATCGGGAAAATGATAGCTAAGAGGCCAGACCATTCCAGTCAATCATGTACAAATTTGCTTTCATGTCACCCGCAATTCACTGCAACCCTTTGATTGCTTTTAATCTCCTTCAAAGTCATCAACTACGCTTTCTTGTCTTCGCTATAATAATCAGGCCAGGGACCGATGACAAACGAGAAATACCACGATTGGAGCACAAGTGTTTAGGTTTCTAGCTCCCCATTTTGCTCTTCTTATTTTTCTTCAAGGGAGAACAAGGATATGGCAGCCTTTGCAGGAACCCAACAAAAATGTATGGCTTGTGACAAGACCGTTTATCTTGTCGATAAGTTGACTGCTGATAACAGGATTTTTCACAAGGCCTGTTTTAGATGCCACCATTGCAAGGGTACCCTCAAGGTAACGTAATATTTTTTTCATTTTAAATTTTCTTGATCATTTTGGTTTTTACCATGTTCTATGCATCATCTTTGAACTGTGATGTGTCAGGAAAACATTTCTCCTCAGAATTGTCTTTTCATATTGTTTGCCAAAACTACTTTTCCATCAATTTTCTTTTCTGATCAGATCCAGCAATACTCTTCTTTATATCAATCTAGTTCCAAATTCTCAAGATTTCAATGCTTGTTAAAACTTTTTTTTTTGTGGGTTTCGTGATACATGCAGCTAGCAACATCTTTTCTGGCTAAATCTAAGTTAGGATTTCTGAGAATCATCTTTCATTTTCTTCTTTCTTTTGAAAATGTCCTCAAATCCAGTTAATTACTCATTAAATTTCTTGATGACCACTCGTTGACATTCTGATTTATGTTATGCAGCTAAGCAACTACTGTTCTTTTGAAGGGGTTCTGTACTGCAGACCTCATTATGACCAACTCTTCAAGAGAACCGGCAGTCTAGACAAGAGTTTTGAAGGTAAAAGCACAATCATGCCATTATCAAAACTTACACGCTTCAAATCTTCTTGATATGATCAATAACTATTTAAAATATCCTAACTTGAATTCAATCTGCCCTGTCACTTTCTATAACTAATTTGTCAGGAAAGCCGAAAATTGTGAAACCAGAAAAAACTGTTGATAATGAGGTAATCCCATGATTGGAAATGAAAGTATGTTGTTTCATTCTATTTATTTTATTCAATTTTGATCCACCAATTAAGTACCCTGAACTTGATGTGTCTCATAGAACGCCAGCAAAGTTTCGAATTTGTTTGCTGGCACCAGAGAAAAATGTGTAGGGTGCAACAAGACTGTCTATCCGATCGAGAAGGTAAGAGCTGAAGAGTTCGATTATAGAATCAGAGGATCATCCTCTTAAAAATAACCAACCTTTTTCTGAAGAGAAGTCTTTGATGTTCTTACAGGTTACGGTGAATGGGACTCCATACCACAGGAGCTGTTTTAAGTGTACCCATGGAGGTTGTACGATAAGCCCATCTAACTACATTGCACATGAGGGAAAACTCTACTGCAAGCATCACCATATCCAACTTTTCAAGGAGAAAGGAAACTACAGTCAGCTTGAGAACGAACGTGAGAAAAATCCGGTCGTCAGCATCACTGCTGTGGAAATTGCTGCTGAATCATAATCAACTAAACACTACATTCACCATCTTTAGCTATTGCTTTTCACGTCCTTCCTACCATACATGGCAGCTCAGTTTCTTCATGGTTCTTCTTAGCTTCTGTTTGTCTAGGACTGGTTTTCACTTGTAAGGTGAGATTTGTGGTTTCTTGTGGCTGTATTTTTGTGGGGACTACGATGTATCGTTGAGTTTTCTGGAAAGATCAAGTAGCCTAAGATACTTCGTGGCACAGTTTGTACCCTCTGTTTCGTCAGTATGTAAAGATTGTGGTGTCCTGAACAATTATCACCGTGTTCTATTTAGCCGTGAACAATTCAGCAGGAAAAATGGTTGCGTCAACCTAGGAAGAAGCTGCATTGTGGTATTTTCAGAAAAAGAAAGATACTGTCCCACCCTACCGTAAAACGGTTTAAAGCACTAACATTTATTCAAGATAGATAATGAATCACACCCGTGATGAGGCATGATCAAGCTTGTAACTTCTTTATTCCATAGTAGTTTCCACCATGTGGCATGTACAGACCACAAATTTTAAGTGGGTTGTTTAAAGCCAACAGGAAATGCATCCCCTGACCGCTTTACAGAAACATTGCCAATTAAAATACAGCGGGCAATACTGAAAGGAAACATAGACAACCTAAGAAACTTCGTTATTGAAATAGTATTACAACCCAGTTCATATAACTGTACTTTGTGGAGCTAGCCTAACCATGTATATACGAACGAATTGAACTCTTGTCCCTCTTACCCGTTTGCTTTCAAAACACCACAAGCACAATAACAGGCTTTACATTGACAAGACAAGCATTGGATTTCATCGTGCACTCACTGAACTGCTCCAGAGTTCGCACTGCATAAATGTTCATTTCTTCCCTCTTTGCAGAAAAGCATATTTACTATGACCTCAACCCAATAGAGTATCGTGTGTACCGCTGCACAGACCGCATTAAATAAGCTTCCATCTCAGGAACCCTCTATGGTTTTATTGTCCTTTAGTATCTGACCTGCAAGAATCAGAAGCTCCACCATTTCAAAACCTGCAGCAGAAACAGGATCTATCTTCTCACTATCAGGTTCCCCATAAACATCAGTTAGCTTGCTGTGGAAACTTTCACCAATTGATGCATCATCTGCCTCGGCAGACCAACTAATGGGTAAGGTGCTTCCAAGGGCAGTCTTCACAAGTCTAGCCTCGGAAATGATATCATCAAGAGCTACGGGCAGGCCACTAACTGTACCTTCACGAGTATCAGACTCTTTGACCTATAAATTATGTAATAGCATTACATAGAACTTATTATTTTCAAACTAAGAACAGACTATCTGATCAGACATAATGCACAATAACTTCTATAAAGCAGGTGACAAAATCAGCATCATATTAATGTATTAGGTATTGTTTGACCTTAAAAAATGGCAAATTATCAACTGTACCACCATTCCAAACAGTAATTATATAACTGTAGCATCCTAAAATGCTTATCCAGTCCTGAGACAAAAATGAAGCATATCTGCGCTTGAAGACATGATCCTGTACATATGACGAAGAAAAAATTACCTTTAGAAGTGCAAGGCGAAGTCTATGAATTGCAGAAATTAGATGATCCATGCTTTCCATGCTTTCCTTGAGTGTGGCATTTTCAATCTTCATTCTGACATATAAAGTATAAACATCCATTTCATTATCAGTTACTTTGTAAGAGAAGGGTTCTTTGTGTTAGTGGGTGTTGGGGAAAGGGAGGCAGCCCGAGCAGTCTTTGTAGATGTAATTTACTGAAAATGTCAGAGGATGTGATCTGACATGCAGGCACTGCCAATCAAGATTTCAGTTGTGGAATTCAACCAGATTTTACTAACCTAGCAAAATCCATGTCATTTGACCTTTTCCCAGAGAAACTCCCTGCACCACTCGTAGAAGTTTGAGCTTCATTTCCTCTATCCATTGTGCCCATCCAACGTCTTAGATGTGTCCTCTTCAGCAGGTTTCTTATCTTTCCATCTCTTTCATGATTGGAAAGTCTTCTCTCCCCATTGTCAGACAAAAAATCTCCTTTTATCTCACTGCCGACGTTCCTGCACAATATGCTACATTCATTCAGGTAGTTTTAGCCATCAGTTCAAAGTGTGCATCTGTTAGCAAGGGAAAAGAATTCATGTGCACTTCAACGCTTGTTTTTATCAAGATGATTACTTTAAGGACATATCAAAAGAAATCCACAGCCTAATTAAAACAAGGTAGATCAACTAGAGAAGTGAATGGAGAAAACCACTGCAAGCAAGGAGTGAACATCAGTGTGAAGGAAGGTTCAATGTGCTGTGTGAAAACAGAACTGCAAACCTTTGATTTCGGTCTGAATAACCTCTAGGGGGTGCGGCATTAGCTTTATCAAAATTCACAATAACTAGTAGCATTGCTCATCAATAACCTGTTTATCTTTAATTGTTAAAGCATTTTAACTTGATCTAGACTCATACTTCAAATACATGAAAGCTCCATGTACTCATCTATGATTAGCTTTGGTTTATTCTGAGACATCAACCTTGCAAATGAATATGTACTTAATGCTAACAATAGCATATGCCTCAAAAAGAAATTATAAGAAAAATAAAAATCATGCTGCATAGCTTTGGGAGAATTCCCAGCAGATAATAAAAGAAATATAAAGAAACATTGATTTTAACAAAGCATATACTGCAATGTATATTTCAGGAAAAGAAGAGATCATACTCTTGTAGTTGTTGATATTCAAGCTTTAACTGCCCCAACTCCATAAGAACTTTAACTTTTTCATTGGTGACCTAAACCATCACAACATTTGTACATTGATTGTGAGGTTAAAGAAGGATATGAATTTTTTATTACTTGGATAAATGAGCCTCAAACTTCATATCAGAAGATATTCAGACTCGGTGAGGAGAGTAAATAATGGAAAACATACCAAGGAGAAAGATGTTCCATTCTGCCTACTAACATTTTCATACTATCTCCTTCATGTATGATAAGAAAATTACTGTAGTGAAGCATCACTCTATAACTCCATTTGGAGATTTGCAAAGATATTGCTGATTACTTATAACACTCAGGTAAATGAAAGACCAACACGATAACTTGCAAGTAACAAAGAATCCACGGGAATTACCTGTAGTAAGTTTCTTTGAAGCTCCTCTGTCTTTTTCTGAAGAGCCAAGCAGACATTTCTCTCCAGTAAATGCCTTTCTTCCTGCTGAGATAAAAGCAACAGTGCTGAAACCTGAGAAAGAAAGAAAAAAGAGCAGAAAGAGTATAATTATCTCAAATCAGCTGAATCACTTGAACATACAGCTGGCCAAAATAAATAGTGTAAAAAGAGAGAAAATGATAAAACATGAAATAAATCTCGGACCTTTTCTTGCAATGCCTGTGCAAGGGCTTCAGAGAAGTTGCCTTCTTTATCAGCCATGATATCTGATGAGCCTTCATCATCTCTCTACAGCAGGTGATGAACATAAAAAATAAATAAATAAATAAAAAACATGACGGAAATAGCAGAACGGAAATTATGTTTGAACTTCTGGTTCTGTTGAAGCATTTTCCTTAATGCTTTAAAATTTCCACGCTAGTAAAAAGACTTTAAGAATTATCAAATCAGAGCAAAATAGAAAACTGGGTTAAGGACTTGTTAGTAAAAGTAGGGGCTAGCTGAGTTGGTACACAAGAGGTGGCAACCGGGAAGAACAATTCTACTAGGCAAATATCACTTTCTTTATCTGTTGAAATACCATACACCTAATTTGATGCAAACACCTATAAATTTCTCGTCATGCTCAGAATGATGGAGGTTAACACTACAAAAATTAGGAGGTTGAATTGAGATCCTCTCTGCTGTGTTAAATGGGTACTAAAAAACTATCTGATAGCTAAAAAAAACCAAAGCATCGGTAATCTCTTGTCTATAAACAAAACTCTCACTACAAAAAGTTTGTAGAAAGTCCTGAACATCCAACTGAGGTATCAAAATATCCTTGAGAGGTGGATATCTGACTGAAAAATTGAGAATGAAGAAGATCTCAAGGAAGTTTAATCACCATTGACCTAATTTTCTTCCCGCAATCAATAGGAAATTTTGGAATTGGATCATGTATTGAATTGAGGAAGATCATTGGAGGTTAGGTCAGCTTCCTCGGTCTCTATTTGCTAACTTCTCCCCATGCCATTGTTTTATACTTACGAGACAGCTTCTAATGGAAAGGAAATAGAATTTTGTTACGCCAAATAGGAGCACAGGACCATTGTCTGACAGGACTATCCTGCTAAGAGCTATTTAACACTAATTCAAATTCTATTTACACTCGCATAATATCTTCCCATAGATTCCAATATTAACAAAGCAATAGAGACTAATATTTTACAGTTGGCAAATTAATATTTTTGTTAAGAATTATTTGTCTTGGTTAATAATTATTTGATGACTCTTCCTCCCAGCTTATTTTCCCACTGTCACCTCTAGCTGGCTAGTGGCTTGTTTAGGCCCCTGGCTGTACGGTCAAGACACCAATAAGGAACCACTTCCTTTGGCAAGTAAACAGATAAAGATTGTTCGCTAGTTTTAAGAATCTACTTGTGACGGTGAAGCAAATTGTTAATATGCACTCTACAAATAAAGAGACAGGAGACAAAGTACAAACATAGTGGTTGACCTACCTTGGATTCCAAGGAAGGATCAGCATCAGTACTCACATGCAAATCTCCAAATTCATTTTCTTGAAGTTTTACAACTCTACAAAGCTCCAAATTCTGTTCTCTGGTCACAAGAAATTGCTTGATCTTTTCTTCTGCTGTATCAATAATTGATTTGAGATAAGATCTTTCCTCACCGAGTAAGCTTGTGATTTGATCTCTATGCTGAGAATGGTAATGTTGTAATTCTTCTATCCCTGTTACAACCATTTTGTTCCAAAGATCCTGCAGGAAAGTCAACAATTTCATTGATTAGAAAGGGGATTTGGGGATCAAATTTAAAGCTTGGATATCAAGGTATTAGTCTCCGCACTTGCTTCATTTCAAGTTCATGAACTTTCTTCTTTAAGTGATTTTCAATTTCCAAACCCTATAATCAACAACAAAATCTATATTAATCAAATATACAGCACAATATTACAATTACAAGCCTAGATAAAGCAGAAATTAACCAGATAAATTCATACCACTCGTAGTTTGCTTTGAAGCTTATCTAGAGAGTTCCTCAGTGCCTCCACCTCTTCTTCTAATACACTCTGTCTGATGAGAAGTTATTCAAGTTGCATACAGAAAATATGAAGTACCTCTAGAGACAGCTAAAATTCTCGTAGAAGCTGATGTAATAATTCCATGCTCTTTGTGGATGTAGGGAATGAATTTGGCATTATCAATTTCTTCACCCATCATTACTTGCTCATGTATATCGTAACATTCTTTAAATTACAAGGTTGATGCAGTGAATTAGAAAGAAACAGGTACAGGCTAGATACTATGATTAATCAAGTATTTATTAATATTCAGGCTTCTAAAATAGAGAGAGCCATCCTATACATAGTCACCATATGATGAGCACTAATGCTGATATGATGGATACTCAAGGAACAAGTAAGAACAATGGTCATGAGAACTTACAATGTATTTAGAAGTGGAGGCATCATTATAACTCCACATTTCTTTCGAGTCATGCAACAGACATGCACATTTATCATCCCAGCTTGTATCTTCAAATCCCTCCAGAGAATACTGCCTGATCTCATGAAATCTGTTGACAACCTGTAAATGAAAGGTAAATAAGGACTACATGATGCATCCTGAACTTCAAAAGTACAATGAAATCTGAAGTTCACTGCACAGACATTTTCCATGATTCAACTAGGGACAAAAGACTATTACCATGTAATTTGTATGCTGGATGTGTAAGGGTTTCAGCTTTCAAGTACATTCTTGCTATTACCTAAGAACATGAAACAATTACCTTCTTGAAAGTCTCAACCCGCTCTTCTTGCTTTGATAGATCACTCTCCAGTGCATCATTTAGTCTCTTCTGTTCAAGAACATCTGAACTAAGCACTTCTAACCTGCATAAACAACTCTTTAAATATTCATCATGAAAAAGTATTCATTCAACCAGCATCTCAACGATGCATCACATCATTACAAACCGCAAAACCCTTTTGAGAAAACAAATGGAAAAGGTCACGCATGATAAAGGATACTTAAGTTAACAGATGAACAGCTATGAAATCTAGACATGCAATGCCGCTACCTTTCTCAATGATTTGGGAGATTTTGAAAGGAACATAACATCACCGTAAACTATTTATAGCATTCTTCCATATAATACTTCATGAGAAAGTGGCAAATGGCTGTACAGATAGAATATTAAAATACACCGCAGGAAGTGTAACACTCAAACAACTAACAAGATATGCATCATAATCTCCAGATAACGTAGTGCAACAAAATATGCAGTCAGTGTACAATAACCTTTTACTTTTGTGACTCTGAACACAATATCAAAACCAAAAATAAAGTATAAACATAACCAAGTACCTCTGCTGAATTTCATTAAATTTATGGGACATGGATTCCTCCTTCTCCTTTGCCTTTTCAGCCTGCCATAAATCATTAAGGAAAATTTAAACCTTAAGAATATACATTCAGGAATATACTCATGAAAGGTTATGGGTAAGAAACCAAAGTCAAGCATCTAATCAACAATCTCAAAAAGATTTTTCATGACCTCCATTATTGAATTATCACGCTCAGCAAAAGCAGCAGCTACACAACCTTGGAAAAACTTAAGCTGCTTCTCTGCCTCCATATTCTGGAGAAAGAAAACGAAACAAGAAATCAGGATTAATAATGAAAGCGAAATTTCATCCATCGCAAACAAAATACATTAAATATTTTGAAAAAGAAAACAATAAAGGGAATACAAGCATATCACAAACATAATAGCTAGCAAAAACTGCTAGTCCTATCACCATCGCCAATTGCTTGTAGGTGAAAATTAGGTCATAAATTTGTAATCGCCAAATTATCATCTCCTCCAAATGTAAATATTGTAGTTTATCAAGCTAGGTCCTCAATCAAAGCTAGCACAAGAAATGACAATTGAAAGACAAAATTTTGAACGGAAAACATATGATGCTTTTGTTTGATAAAAGTTGCTTCTTATGATGCCAAAGTATTATCAAGTCTCTCCTGTTGGTTTATGCTGTCATTTGGTGGTTGTTGAATTCGTAATTCCCTTTAGTACATCTTCGATAAGAACACTCACAAGAAAGAATGATTGATGCCACATACAAGCACACACCAAAATAAAGATGTGCAGAGAGAGTGAGAGACCAACCTTTGCAGCCTCTGCTTGGTGTAGTTCGGCCAACTGGTTCTGAGGACAACATGGTAAACATGTAAGCTCTATCACAAAAGGCATCGAAAAGTGACAAAACAAGTAATAAATACAAAAAAAATCTCACTTTAATTCTGTAAGCCTCAGAAAGCTCCTCTTGAAGATTAAGATTATCTCTTGTGCAAGCAACCAACTGCTTTTTCAATTTCTCAGTCTCCTGGACCAATCCAGCTGTCCTAATAGAGCATTATTTTAATAGTACAATCCTTATGTTTCCTTTCACTGGTAGCAACCCCGTAGAAATAATAAGATGAGAAAATTCTGGTTCTATACACAGAAAAATATAGATAAATAAATAAATATACCTCTGAAAATGCATTCGAGTAGCAGCAGCAAGATAACTAGGTCCAGCTTGATGCATGCACAATTGTTCTATATCTTTGTGCAACTCATCACGCTCTACAAAACAATACACTTCAATCACATTATGGGGAAGGAAAAAAAAAGAGGCTACAAGCAAAATGGGTATCTTTAATCATTTAATAAAGCGCTGTATTTTAGACTCAGTTTGGTTTCCACGTCCAAGAGCAGAGCACAGATAAGAATTACCGAATTGACCTTAGAATAATTTAACAAAGAATTCTAAAAGAAAGCAATATAGCGTAAGAAAACAGCATCACTGAAGTTTTAAACAAGAGAGGAGGATCATTTGGGTCAGAAAAAAAGAAGATATTACCATGTTCCAGTTGTTGGATTCGAGCAACCATGGACTCCTTGTCGTTTAAATTTGTATCCATCTCTGTTTGTGAAAGGAAGGTGGATTTTACAGCAAAAAAAGAGCCTAAATTCAATGAAATTAGGTTATTATCTGTGCGTGTGGGGGGGGTAAGGAAGAAGAGAAGGAAGGAGATGTATAATTAATTGCAGAGAAAAGGGAAGAGAGCTGAAGTGAAGGGCAAGACAGGAATATGACAAGTCGTTCAGTCGTTTAAGCTCCCGAAGCAACGACCTATGATTTGGTTTGCCCAAAGATATACGCTGTCATGTTCTTTAGCTTCTTTCTTCTTATCGCTGGTAGGGTTTTTATAAATATATAAAATGGCGTGCAAACTGGTGTTAAAAGCTTTTTCTTAAAAAAAAAAATGGTTTGTAGCTAATTCAAATGGATATGTCATCCTATTGCGGTTTTTTTTATATGATAATAATAATAATAAATTATTAAAGTAGCTTTGTGTGTTAAGCCATTAATCAAAAGAGAAATCATTTTCTTTCTTTTTTAATTCTTATAAAAATACATATATTATATTAATTTGATGCGATAATAATATGATTTGAATTTGATAGTTTTTTTTTAATAACAAAGATATTCTCTCAAACATCTTTCACGTCAATTGCTGGGTTTAGAGAAACTAAATACGAATCTAAATATAAAAAAATA
This sequence comes from Salix dunnii, assembly GCA_015731905.1. Classification (NCBI taxonomy): domain Eukaryota; kingdom Viridiplantae; phylum Streptophyta; class Magnoliopsida; order Malpighiales; family Salicaceae; genus Salix; species Salix dunnii. Next base: position 6,317,177 of record CM027667.1, on the reverse strand, counting down.
AAGATAAATTCAATTAAAACAAGACAATATTACAAGAATCCTGACAGCCTGATCTTGGGGCCAAACCACAACGACGGTCGTCTTTAAGGTAAAGAAACGGTGAGGGTTAAGGAAGAATCGCTCATGACAGAGAGAAAATAGTGGCGGTAACAAGGAAACATCTATTATTCTGGTTTTTTTTTTTCTAGTTATTGAGATTTTATATTTTTTATATGACGCATTTGACCTAATGAAATATCTTCCAATTATACCAAGAAAAAGCTAACATTACAAAATGTCATACTATAAGCTTGGTTAAAAAGGCATGTAATAAAATGATACAGAAAACATAGGTCTAATGACATTAAAGATATATGTTATATCAATTTATACATTTGAGCGGAACTCAAAGATCCCTCAATCAGTTTTTTATAAAAGGAGGAAGGGGACACGGTGTCAGCTTTTTATTAGTTTCAGTTTAAAAGAAAAATAAATAAAAATGGATTACAAAATAAGAATTAAAAACTCCAGGCGAGAAGCACACGACAAGAGAACCGCTATGTACAACGATGACTGTGCAATTTAAAACACAATGCCCCAAAGCTACTACACTAATTAATCGCATCTTTGATGAATTTAATACAAGAATGGAAAGGACTACAATATAGAAATAAACATCTCGGTCCAAATCCCACTGCCTTTTTCTCTTCAAACATTGTAAATAGTCCTGTTATTGCATTTCTTAACCACCCTACGGGTAACAAATATTGACAACAAAGCAGAAACTTGAGGAAAAGAAATTGAAAATTCTGATCCAAAATTGTTTACAGGAATGAGCAGCCTATGCAATCTAACATACCAACAAGATCAAGCAAAGGTCAACGCAGCATGGATCATCCAAATAGGTCTTCCGATATTTACAGAAAACAATGTTAGCAAACTAGTGTGTTTCGGCATCAATCAAACTCCTTATTGACCTTTTTGAAATTTCCCATCAAGCTCGAACCGTCTGCACGCACAAAGAAACTTCATTCATAATCTCTTATGAAGATAAATTCCTAAAGATGCAATGAAGCAAGAGATGCAAATGAAGTATCACATCTTGAAAAAAGATATTCATCATTATGAGGATCATATCCAAGAAATGGTAGCAAGCCGGAATTTACTAGTATCTAGTTTAGGTGCGATTACATTTTTTAAAATTGAAGGAAAACATGGGGGTGAATTAATGATGCGTTATTGCCTTGATGGACTGCCCAGAACAGATCCAGGCTAAAACAACCATTCAAGGAATAAGCAATTCAAAAACGGTTATGGAAATCATGGGTTAGAGGTTTTTACCTTTCAGCTTTCAATTTCAAATGCAAATCTGCTAATTATTTTGTTACAAAAAGGGTTTCTCAAACATTTCAAAACCGATCATTAAGAGAAGATCTAGTGATGAAGTTTACCATCTTAGGGGCGGTCCTTCCTTTCAGTGTCTTCATTGCTGCTTCCGCAAATGCTTGTGCTGCCTCCGCATCAGCTTCTGCTGTCTCCGCCTCCCTTGCTGCCTCTTCAGCTGCTGCTATAGCAGCTTCTGCCTCCGCAACTGCTCGAGCCGCTACCTCAGCAGCCTGTTCTGCAGTCATAGTCCTCATCTTCCCCAGATCCAAATCAATCTGAGACATTGTAAGCACATTGAAATCATCCCTTTCAATTTTGGGAGAAATCCTCTGTCTACCTTCAAAGAATAAGGGAGAAACCCTTCTCTCAGCAAATGCTGAAGCACGTGCTATTCTATATTTCCGTTTATCCTGCAAAAGGGAAAGCAGCTGGATGTGATCTGACATTAAGACATCAAAGTACAATTGGCGAGAATGGAAACCAACACAGAGACGAAGCATTTCTTTTTTTAGCTGAAACGGGACTTATGTGATCTAGACATTCAACTCAGCTTAAAATCCTTTCTCGGACACAAATTCCAATAGGAAATAAAAATATAATTGAAGAATGAAGCCACACACTTAGCAGAAGATACACATGCTCTTGCTGACTTCCTTGTCCCCAAAATTAAGGAAATTAAGACTTAAAATAACCACCAGCTAATGTGTCAAGCTGGTTATAAACAACAGTCAGTCACAATCCAAGTGTCTAAACACATCAATAAATGTTCAATTCTGATCTGAAAAATAGTATTACTTGAAAAAATAAAATTGTACATGAGCCATTTCAAATTACCAGCATTTAATATTCTACAACATTTATTGCAAGCACAGCAATTACAAGTGTCAAATAAGTTACCATGACACAAAGTTTGGAACATGATTACCTTAATCAGTTTACCATTTGCTACCAAATACTTCAATTTCGCTGATAATATCCTCTTAAAGTCATTTGGTGGCCAATATTGTTCCTGAAAAATAAGCCAGGAAGGTCAGCTAATTAAACAAATAAACTTCTTAACATGAAATTATATAAAAGACACAACATATGCTGATAACATAAATGCTTCCTTCATATGATATGCCCAAAAAAAGGGAAAGATAAATTTTTAAAATGTCAACGTGAATACTACCTTTACCAACAAAATGTCATTAGCACCTGTCCCGAAAACTATCCTGCCCAGAATTTAATGTTATTAGCACTTGTCCCAGAGATTATCCTGACTAGAACTTGTTGGCTCAACACATTGCCAGTCATGGTAAGTGATTAATAGCAACATAAAAGGTTAGTGGATTTATATTTAACTGTATCACATTATCCAGTCAGGCATAGACAATCTGGTGTTAAACATTGCCCTAAAATTATTATAAAACAGTGGATATATATTCCTTGAAGCAGAAAAGTTATAAAAGGGTAGTAGGTTTAAATTTATTTGTATTGCATTATCCAGTCACGCATGGGCAGTGGTGTAAAACATTACCCTGAAATCATTCTAAAACAGTGGATATACATTCCTTGACACAGAAAAGTTAAAAAAGTAACCCCATTGTTGTTTGGCTTCAGACAAGATACATGATCAAAAGACCTTCTGAAAATATTAAATAATTGTTTATTTTGTACAAGATAAATAGTGAGAGAATTATCAGCCATATGGATTAATCAAATTTGAATGAAATCCAGCTTTCAGGTTATTGGACATTAGAAAGAATAAGAAAATACCTCAACCTTCTGTCGTGTTCGTTAAAGCTATTTTAGAATTGCCAGTTTTCTATTGTCAGTTTTGAAGCTTAAATTTGTAGACTTTATATTTGATTCTTAAATTAGCAGATGCATTTATGTATATAAAGGATTGTGTTAGATCTACCACACCCATTGTAAGAAAACAAAGTTCTATTCATTAAGGATTTACAAACAGAGGTGCACCTCTATGTATGAAGCAATTGCAGTCTTATGAGAACCTCCGGGCTCCTTCAAGCTAGTTATTGCCTCCATTATAAGATTATCCAGCCTGCAAAGATGGTTACCGGTTAACAAACATCATAAAAAATATGTAATATTTAACAGTTACTGATTGTGTTCATATAACCAACAAACAGCCACAGGCACTAAAAATTATTCAAGGTCAGACACTGAATGTGAGCAATTATCAGTCAAGTTATAACAGAAGAAAAAATCTCAAGTCCCATACATGCTAAACAAACAGTCAGAATAGCTAATAAAATGTGACGCAAGGATGAAAACTAACAGGTGGCCAATGAATACAAGAGAATGATTGAATTTCATGATAAGTGTATGGTTTTTTTTTCTTTTGATTATAAAAAAGGTCTAACCTTACAGTAGTTCTCTTTGGATTAACAACCGGCATCGCAGCACTGCTAACTGGAAGAGGTTTGGCATCTGGAATATCTTCATCGCTTTGGCCAAGATTGACAAAAGCCATAGGGTTCTCATCCTGTCTATGGATATGGTGCACCCTTTTAGGTGCTAACTTAGGCTTCTCTCTCGAGCCATAGCCATTTACCATTACACTCATGTTTCTCCATTTGTCCTACCGACAAAAAAAAAAAGATCAATCACCCAGAATTGCATTATAAAAACATAAAGACAGACTACCGATCCCACATGTTCACTAAGCTGATCGATCAAGTAGCTGAACATCTAAAGCATAGACTATATTCTACAAGCATTAACATCCTCCTTGAAGCAAAGCTTAAGCGAGTTAACCTTGAGGTCCACATTTGAACGCAGATACAAGACACCGCTAAATTCCGGATCTTTAAGTATCGTGCGCCATTTTCCAGCTCCATGCTTAATCACTCCAGCTTTTAGCGCTGCTTCTTCTTCTGCCGTCCATTTCTGTTTGGGTGCACCCATCAAGCTTATCAATAAATAGACTCCTCAAAAAAACCTGTGAATAACCAATCCGTTGTATCAGCAAATGCCAAAAAAAATAAAAATCTACAGACAAGTCGAAACCCACGGAAAATGATTCTAGAAACCAAGCAAACAACATCATCAATGATATTTACAGTTACTCCTGACATTTTTTAAGCTCGGGGCATAGTAGATGGCATTTACCCTTTAAGTTCCATCCCTATCTTAAACTAATTGAAAACAAAATCGCATCCAACTCGATCAAAATCCTATTGATCTGGTCGAAAATTATATATACATGAAATCAATATGAATCAGGTTCTTCTAGGCTCATTCTTAACTCAATTTCACTTGCTCGCATCAATAACGAACACAAATCATCGAATTCTAAAAAAGAAAAATCCCAAGGAAAAACCTAGATTTTCAATTCTTATTGAAAATCGTCCCTTGATAGAATCAAAGAAATAGAAATAGAAATCGAATTTCGCAGGCAGAGAGAAGGTATCGATAAAATAGAGAGTTACCCCAAATTGATTCTATAATTTAACAAACCCTAACCCTAGAAAAGGGAAATATTATTTGCACAAAATGATTTTTTAAAAGAGTGGAATATCCTTTCCGAATGCTAGAGAGTTTTTATTTTCTCTCTCTTTTTTATTACCGACTGCAGCGGCAACACTTGGAACTTTTTATCTCTTTTAATTATATTTTTCTAAGGTTTAGTTAAATAAAACTGTAACTATAATTAAAATTGAAATATCAGATAAGAAAATAAAAGACTAAAATATAAAACATGAGGAAAATATATAGTGGTTCCTAAATTTATAATAATTTTTATTTTGACATGCAGATTAATTTTAGCTTGTTTATGTTCTGGAATTATGTTTACAAATTATTTTTGTGTTTATAAATTGAATTATCCATATTATTTATGTGTGGAAAATATTTTTTTTCTAGGTATTTTAATGTTAGAAAACTCAAAAATGGATTTTTGAGGGAGAAACAAATCTTCTTTAATTTCCCGGTCTACAACGTTCATGATTTAGTGTCCATTTAAGAATATATTTGTGGTTAATTTTGAAAATATTTTTTTGTATAAATATATATTAAAATATTTGATATTAATACATAAAAATAATTTAAAAATATTAAAATAAATAATAAATATAAAAAATTATTTTAAAAAAAATTCGAAATGCGGTGACACAGAACCTTAGAATTCCATCAATTTTATTTATTTTTTTTAAAAAAAAAAGTAGATTATTTGTGGACAAAAAAAATCTAGGGTCTGAACCTGGGCTTAGGTCAGGCCCCTGCCTTCGGCCTGCACTGTCTTTTAAAGCTCGTTTTAGTTTTTTTCTAGAGTAAAATATTGTAAATAATTCATTTTATTTTAAATTCTTTAATAATATATTTAATTTATTATTTAAAATTGATTTTGAAAAAAAAAAACATTTAAGTTTGAAGTGTTTTTATTTTTAAATTATATTACATTCAAGTGGAATAATATATTTTATGAAGGGTAGGTGAATAGTACCCTTTTAATAATAATCAAAAACATATATTAATAATTTTCAATTCATATTTATTCCATTTGAGTCGTATGTTTTGTAGGATAATTTTGATTAAACTGTGTCAGCTAAAAATACATTATTAGCATGTGATTATTCTTCTTTGTATTAAAAAATGAATAAATAAACAGTTATGTTGCATTGTAATGGTGTTTAACATTGTATTTTAAAAATATTTTTGAATAAAATTAAGATTTTTTTATTTTTATTATTTTAAATTAAGAAATTCGGTGTTTTAAGATTATTTTCATATGCTGATATCAAAAATTATTTTAAAAATATAAAAAATATCATTTTGATACATTTTCGAACGAAAAACACTTTCAAAAGTAACCACAATTATACTCTCAACTAGACATTAAACTAAAAAGTATAGACTATACATGAAATAATATATTTAAGTTGAAAAATTAAAAACAAACTCAATTTAATTTTAGGGTCTTAAACGTTATTTATAGAAATTCTAAGCCAATTGATTGGTCCTGTGAGTATTTTAAGGGCGCATGAGAGGTGTTGTTTGTTCATAAATAACTTTCAAAACATGTTTTTCTAGGCAGTTGAACTGGTTTGGTCAGGTTTGGTTTGGTCCAATTGATGTTATCAACAATCTTTTTTTGTGATTTTCCAATTGGTTAATTGGTTTTTTTCTGTATTTATTTTTTATTTTTATTTCAGTTCAATCGATTATTCAATTATTTTTCTAACTCCTAGGCTACAGGGAGGGAGTGGGGGGAGCTTGGGACGTGAAATAAAAAATAAAAATAAAAAAGTTGCGTAGCTTTAAAACTGCCAAACATATATTCATCTGAAAGCAGGGACGCGACAAGCAAGGGGCCGATCTTGGAGAACAATAGGTTAAGAGTTCTTACACGACAAAGACCATGAAAGATATCGCCCTTATTTATAAACAATAATAATACTTATTTTTTAAAATTAAAAATACATGAAAATAATATAAATTTTTTAAAAAAATATTTTAAGAAAGTGCATCAAAATAATTTAAAAAATCATTTACACCACAAAAACAAACATTAGAACGTTTTTAATGTGAATGACGATCAACTTTTAGATATTTTGATATATACACTCTACTATAAGTACAATTTGAAAGTCTTTTTTCCTATTGATAAACGTTTCTTGTTGTATAAAAAGGCGACAACGAAGTGGAAACAAAGGAAATGACCTCACCAGCACCATGGACAAAAAGGGTTTCCTGTTGGTTTCCACCACAATAATGCCAAAGAAAAATGTTGGCAGTTGATTCCCTCGTATTCCCACTTTTCCCTCTACAGCAAGAAACGCATAGAGAACAAACAAAATTCCAACATGTGTGAGCCAAACAAAAGTTCAAGAAATGGCATGTATTCTCTATGCAACCTAACTTTTGAGCTCTCGCGCTTCCACAAGATGGCCAAATCTAACCAATCAAGACGATTAAACATGTTCTATAAATTGGAGGAAACAAATTGCTGATGAATGTACTTGCATTTAGTAAAATCACAATTCCAAACATTTTATAAACATCTAGAATAAAAGCTAATAAATCATAGTAGCAAGGATTTTGAGAGTAAAGCGCACACAAACGCATGAGAAGTTGGACATATTGTTCGCTTCCATGCAAAGGTTCAGATTATTTATGCAAGACAAGCATTAAAAAAAGAAATAGCAAACTGGACAGGGGGGCTTAAACAATAAGAATAATATCATTGGATAATCCCTGTGAAGGGCATTCAAATGACCATGTGCAAATCAATCGTCATACTTCTATTGAATCATCCCACCATAGCCCTCTCATCAAAAGCAGGCATCCAGGAGACAGCAACAGCACAGGGCAGCCAAACTACATGTGTCAAAAGAACAAATTAAAAATTAAATAATCATTCTGGACATCGCAGCAAAAACATTGTCAAAGAAGTTGCAGCCCTAGAGAGAGCAAGAGCAAAAAATATATTTCCCGGAGAAATCATTGCTATGAAATTATAGCCCTACAGAATGCAAGGGCGCAATCACACAACTCAAGCTCAACTTCTTCCTTTACAACTCTATGTACCCAGAAACAGAAACACGACATGACACTATCACAAACATCCACAAAACAATCACGGCTCAAGTTATATGTGGACACCACGATCACAGCACACATTACACCATCGCAACTCCGAGTGTACATGGACACCACAATTAAACTACTAAAAGGTTGGTACAATATTTTTGGGCGTGACTCGGAATAAGCAAGAAAATTTATTAAACATGGCTATACCAACAAACTAGCAGTAGTCTGGTTAAGATAACTCTGACAACGTTGCACCGTGATACTATTAATGTGGCGGATTCCAAGACATCGGAAATATTAAGAAAAAAAGGTCAGGTTTGACCAAGATATGAATAGAAAAAAAATGAACAGACCACTTTTCTTCATCATTTATCTGAAGACGGCAAGATAGAAACTCCAAACCTAAAAGTACCTAATCTTTTCGACAACCGCAAGATAAACACGAGATGTAAGCAACCGTGATGGCTCAATTCCTTTGAACAAGAATCCAGATTAAACATAATCGCAGATCTAGATTATCAAAACCAGGTATACCAAAATTTCGCATTGCAAACATGAAATAGAAAAGGGATAAAGGGCGTTGAGGCCTACCATCCTTCCATGCAACCAGGCCCAGAACTTCCCTGGTGTTGATTGGGTGGTTGACCATACTGAGGAGCATAAGGTGGAGGGTATCCTTGTGGTGGATAACCTTGCGGTGGATAACCCTGTGGATACCCTTGCGGTGGATAACCTTGTGGCGGATAAGCGTCCTTCGGATATCCTTCTGGTGGATAACCTGTTAAAACAAAACAAGAAAACCCCACTATTCATTAGATCTAACAAATCCCACAAGTCATTGACAAAATACATGATATTTTGTTAACTTTTATTTTATTTTTTATTTTTGGAAAAGGAAACAAGCTTGAATTGCTTCAAGTCAAAAGGAAAACCTACTAAAACAAAACAACAAAACCCCAGTATTCATTAGATCTAACAGATCCCTAACAAAAACATATTACCATGCAAAACACCCATGATTTTCATTAGAAAATAAGGACGTGTTTAAGAAAAAAAATCAAATTTTATTAATATTCCCGAAAAAAGAAGCAAACTTGAATTGGTTATTGAAGAAAAAAAAGAATTGAAGAGGTTATGAGTGATGAAAACCTTGAGGAGGTGGGACGCCAACAGGAGGTTGTTGCTGGTTGTAATAACTCATTTCTCTACAGGGATTTTAGAGAGATCAATTTATCTTCTTGGGCTGTTTTGATTGCAGAGAGATACAGATGCAGGCTGTATAACGGGGTTAGGTTCAGTGCGCCGCTTTTATACGAGAAAAGTGTAGTAGTTGGTTTTTACAGGACTCGCTAACCAGGGGAGAGAGAACCAATGGAGGTTTGCTTTAATAATTATCTCAAGTAAGTTCTAAAATTTAAATTAAATTAAATACGTATTTTAGGGGATTAATTGCCAGTGATTTTGACGTGTGAAAACTGTTGAATAGACATGTGATTCGGATTTGAATTATCATATCGCGACTGTTTTAGAAAATACGATGTCGTTTATTCTTGGCACTACACTGTTAAATAAACTTATAATATATCAACTTGGATTTATTCTTTTATTAAAACAATATTTTTTAAAAATAAAAATGTATTAATTTAATCTCTGTTAGCGAGCACCGTGTCCACTGTCCAGTACGTGTGAGAATTATCTCTAGATTTTATCGAGTAGAGGCGCATGAATATATATATTACTTAATATTTATTTATTAAACCTGTTCAAATTAAACCTGGATTCCATTTTTATTTATTTTATAGGATTCACTGATCCTTGGAAAGAATAGTTTACCGAAAATAGATATAAAATCAAACCCGTTTTATCACCTGTTAATCGAATTTGCTCCGAGAGATGAGCATGCAGCGTGACTCAATTGATTTTTCTTATAAATACTAATTACTTATATATACCATAATTAATTATAATATTTATTGAATATCTTGTAAAATCAATAAACAAATAAAACATTACAGGGATAGCAGACATACATAATAAAATTCAAATCCTAATACATAAAGACTCAATTGAATTATTATTTTTTTGATAATTGAGTGTCCAGATTAGTTTATGGATATATAATTAATCTTTAAATTTATTAAACATTATACAATTCCAATAAATATATAAGACATCAAAACTAATCCAAAACACTGCTAGCGACTCAATTGAATTTTCATCTCCCTCGTAATTGAGAGGCACAGAAGTCGCATGAATTAAATGTTTTTTTTATTGGTGGATGAGTTCAAAATGAATTGGTAAAGAAAGATCCATTCGAATTTAATTTTGATAAACACTATATACGACCAATGAGAGAGCGATGGGACCAGGCTGGAATTCGATGAAAAATTAAATTATATGAAAATTATGTCAAGCTTACAATGAAAAAGACAGAGAGGAGAATGCTGCTGATAATATATACACGGCTGACAGCCAAGCTACCATTCACTTTTGTGTATTTTAGCCCTGGGATTCCACGAATGATTCTTCAGTAATAGTATTTTTTATTTTTTTTTAATACGATATAAATTGTTTTTTAAGTTTTTTTTATTTAGAAATATATTAAAATAATATTTTTTTTATTTTTTAAAAATTATTTTTAATATAGTATATTAAAATAATCTAAAAAAATCAAATATTTTTAAAATTAAATGCAAATAGTGCTTTGTGCCGCATCATACCCTTTATCGTTTAAATACAGAACTTCCCACGAGAACGCACAGCCTGGGATGCGAGGGATGTGTTCATTGCATGGTTTATAAAATCAAAAGATACTCTCTTGATGAACTCATTTTTTACTCTGTGCTTTACAGAAACTCTATTTTTTTATGTAAAATAATGTCTATCACATCTACCGTGAATTAATATTATAAAATTGACCAATTCATACAATATTATTAACAAAATATTTATGACTGGTAATATTATTATCAGAATATTCACTTTATCATTTCTATTTTTATATATTGACGGATATATTTCCTCAATGTGTGTATTTGTTGGTAAACTAATTATTGATAAGAATTACATTCCAATATCGACAAAAAATTTATGGATAAAATAATTAATTCTGGTAATGAAAGTCTTTTGTTCACACGAAGGTACTGGCCATGTAATAAAAAACCATTAACGATAAATGTTCGGTGTATTTTAAAAGATGCAAAACACGTTGACAAATATCCGACGACGCCCGCTCGAGGCATATCCGGCTGAACTAGCAGCAGTTCAATCGGATGTCTGAGACAACGGTTTAAATCGACCGGTTGCTGCTACTATTTTCGATGCGGTTCGCAAAGGCTCCACGGTCCATGGCACGTGGCTTCCACCATGGCTACCACCTCGAGATGATCCAAAGCACGTGGCGTTTATCATGGAAAACTCTGAAGTATCTAGCTTTTTTAGCATGTTTCAAGCACTCAAAAGATCATATTTATTTAAAGTGTATATAGTATTGTTTTTGTTTTTGTAGTTGATATTTTTAAAAAAATAATTTCATGAAAAGTATTTTAGTTGCGTTTCAAGATAATTTTTAAAATATTTGGTTAAAATTAATAGTTGAGTTTGAGATTAATGAAAAACACTTTCAAGTGTTTGATTACCAAATTTTTCATGTTAATTTTAACTTGTAAAATTACTTTAAAGTGTATATGTGTGTTGCTTTTTAAATATTTAATAATTATAATAAAATATAATTAATAATTTAAGTAAATTAGATATTTGTTTTTATTCTCCCATCAAACTATAAATCTATACTTGAAAACCTCTGCAATCTGAGAATAATATATGATAAAATATTATTTGAAAAAAAATTGGGATTGCAAGATAAAAATTATATCGTGATCTCCTTCTAGTATATTTTTTTATATTGTAATTAATTTTTATATTATTTTAATATAAAAAAAATATATTTTTTATAAGAAAATATAATAAATAAAAGAACAACGGATTATAATAGTAATTATAATTAGTATATATTTATTCATTCTCTCTCTAATATAATACTGGTTATAATTATCTCATATGTTCATTCTCTCTTTGGCCCCCCTAGTAATTATAATTAGTATATATTTATTTATTCTCTTAATTATCAGCGCCCCCTCACTAAACACACGAAAGCAGCAGTTTAGTGCTTCCCATGAATTGTAAATTTAGTAGATTTTTTAAGTGGGTCCACATGTTTTTTCAACAATCTACATTCATTTAACACTCAAAACATCTATTTTTTTTATATTGTCTAACGCAATGGCGATTTTTTCACGCTTCGCGCCCCGTCATTCCCTGGGTTGGGAGAGATAACGGCGCACGGTGAAAAAAGAGGTTGTTTTATAGCCGTAAAAATTACGACTATAATTATAAGGAGTCGCTACATAGTATTACGGTCATTAGGAACCTAATGGTCTGCGAGAGTCTTGGGTAAAGGAACTTGTTGTGCAAAGGGCAGACGCGTCACCCCCAGTGCACCCTGCCCAAGGTAAGCTGCATTGTTGTTTGATTGTTTTTCTTAAGTTTATCTTTTTTACACTGCATTTAAAAAATATATATTTTTTTTCGTTCGCGGGTGTATTTTACGATGTAATTTTACACCATAGTTAAAAATCTTTTTTTTCCCCTACGAATGTACCTTACAATGTAATTTTACACCGTAGTTAAAAATTCTTTTTATCTACAAGTATACTTTACAATGTAAATTTACACCGCGAAAGCTAAAACAAAATAATTGTTAAATTATTTTTGACATTTTGGGCGAATGCCAATGGATAATCGTAAACTGATTACAATATCCAATTTTCGTTTAAAATATGTGAATGATGCAACATATATTTTTTTATGAAAAATATGCATGAAAAAACCTTGGAATTCGGCCGTATGCACGAAAACAAACATATTTTTTAGTAAAAAATTTTAAATGCATTTTTTTTGTTTTTTTTTAAAACTAAATAATAAATAAAAAAAATGGGTTGTGCCCGGTCCCAACTAAATGGGCTAGCCATGGTGGGCTGGGCCGAGAGCAGCCCGGCCCCAAGATTTTATTTCTTTCTTTAAAAAAAAAACGAAAACAAAAAACAGAAAAACACGTGAACACTTCACTGCACTGTTGTTACGTGAATAGTAGCCTGGTCGGCCGACCACGACGAGAGTGTCAACTGGCACTGCCACGGGGTAGAGGAGGTCGAGGTGGTTGTCCCTGCGGTGGTGGCGTCGAAAATGGTTGCCCAGTTGTGTCCCCTCTTTCGTGCTTCCTTTTATTTTCAAGGTTTTCACTGTCTCTCCCCAGTGACAGTCCTCCCTTGCCAAAATATTCCCCCCCTTCTGTTTTCCACCTGGTTTTTATCCCTTCATTTCGAAATTTTCTCCCCCTCTTTTCATCAGTTTTCAGCCTCTAATTTATAGGCAAAAGAAGGCATGGCATGGCAAGGATGTGTTGTCCGAGTATGGGCTATTGAGTATTGCATAAGGGAAGGGGGCGTGGTTGAGCATGGCTGCAGGCATTGGGGGAGCATGGCTGTCTGGGATGACTTGACAGGTTTGTTTTTTTTTTTTTTTAATATCATAAAATTGACTGAAAAAGGGTGGTTAGAAAAAGAGTTTTTTTTATGGGAATAACGATGTTTTTATCTTCAATTTTGGCTTTGATTTCACCCGAAAAAGTTTCGTCACTGAAAATTCTGATCGTCTCAATTTAACCCAAATTAAGCTTCTGAACTAAACTTCTGATCAATTAAGCCCTTAATAAAATTAATTTGACTCATTTAAAGTATAATTAAGCCCTTACGCTTAATTAAATGCTTCAATTGGGCTCTCAATTAATTCCGAAGAGTTTCGTCACCGGAAATCTCAATTTTCTCAATTTAGCCCAGATTAAGTTTTTAAATTTAATTTGTCACCAATTAAGCCCTTAATAAAATTAATTTGACCCATTTAAAGTATAATTAAGCTCTTGAACTTAATTAAATCCTTTAATTGGGCTCTCAATTAATTCCGAAGCATAATTACACCTTAAATTGGCTGACGATTAAATCGAATTGGCTCATAAAAATATAATTATGTCTTCCGACTTAATTTTTACGGAGATTTATCAAATAATAAATTATTATAGCCTTGAATCTGCGTTTCCCTTCATTTCTGGGCAAAAGAAAAAGATACAACCGGGCTTTCGAAAACGTCTAAATTTTCCACATTAATTTTTCTGCCGACACCTGCCCCTTTTATTTTATTTTTGTTATTTTTTGGTATATTTTGGGAAATCATCCAAAAATTGGGTGATGACATTGTCGGTCACACCACACTTCCAAACACCCTCTTATTGTATATTTTTTTTCTCACCTGGGTTCTAAGACTTTTATGTTTAGTGACCATAAATGAATGATCAATTTACTCATTATTTTCAAGTCAAGAGCAACATTGAAATAATGAGGATATAAATGCAAAAGCCGGACTGCATCCAGGTTCTTAATTTTATTTGAAAGTAATGCAATGAAGTTTCCTCGGATTTTTTTTTTAAATACAATAATAGATGCAGCCGTCTCCAAAGTCAAATGCGTTCTTCCGAATAAAAGGTCTACGAGTTCCTTCGTCACCGCGCTGCTCTCCGATTTTGATCTCTTCCAGATGCCACCGAGCATCGATTCATAACTCGTGGGTTCACGAATATTTTTATTTTTATCCATTAAATTTCAATAGAACCATCATAAATTATGAACTGGTCCCGGGTTTAGAATACAGATAATAATTGTATCTAGTGGTTGATATTTTATTATATTTCTATCATATTTACGATTCATTATTTAAAAAATTTAATTGTTTATGCTCCATCTACAACCCAGGCACCCATTCGAAAGAAACGTCATCTCTACTCGGAAAGAAGTTGTTTTCATCCAATGCTCGTTAATTTCCTTGCTCCGAAGGCTCTGAGCAGCTCGTAGATTCATATATATATATATATATATATATATATATATAATAACCCTCAAGGCAGCACATTACTCCAGTGCTGACAAATGCAGTGACGGACGAACTTATGACCGCTTCATGGGATTATGGATCCAGGCCGGCAATGCTGTTCATGAACAAAACACATTGATAACAGTAATCGATGGCTATTTAGTACGGTCCAATTAAATGCCTAATAATTTATTTCAATCGTGCTCGGTTACTTAAAAAGGCTTTTAGTCGAGAAACTGTTAGAGAATAATATAAATTATATTCTGAGGTCTCATTTATAAGCTTAAGCTTTTAGGTGAGATGGTTCCTTAACATGGTATCAGAGTCTTGTTGACCTAGCGGTCACGAGTTTGAATCTCACCACCTTCATTCTTTGATAAAAAAAAAATTTAGCACAAGGTAGAGTGGACCTGTGCAAGTTTCAAGGCCAAAGGGTTTTCACTCGAGAGGGTGTATTAAAGAATAATATAAATCATATTCTGGGATCTCACCTAAAATTTAGAGTGATGACTTTAAAAATTAATGGAGTGATTATGAGTTTTAATTTTATTTCTTAATTTCATGGGTAAGAAGAGCTCAGAGAACAATAACACAGAAGAAAACGTATTAAATTACGGTGAGCTAAAAATATGATTTGAATTACGCGCAACCTTATTTTAAAATCTTCCAATAAAAATAATAGACTTGTCAACTTATAGATTGACCCATCAAACCTATAATCAGCCACGTGTTTTGATCATAGTCAATTAAAAAAAAAAACTAAAAAATCTTGTGAAATTACTATATTCAAATTACCCGTTAAATTATAATAGTGCTTTCATAGTTCTTGATTTTTTTTCAGCACTAAATTTATCCGGATTCGAACCTAGTGGTTTGCTCCCGTTGGATTCACGCGGCATTCCTGCGGTATTGGAACAAAAATCCAGTGTCCGGATGATGATTGATCTTATAAAAAATAAATTGATTTCATTTAAATACAATTAAAGCTCTTAAAATCAAATCAATAACTAATTTGTTCGAGTTTACATTCATCGTTTTGTTTGGTACTGTTTTTTTAAAATATTTTTTTTTATTTTAAATTATATTTTTAAAATAACATTAATCACAACTCCATCTCCTTGTCATTCACATGAGCAATGAAGGGTCTTATATATATATATATATATATATATATATATATATATATATATATATATATATATATATATATTTCATTCTGAATATACTTTTTACGGTAATTTATCTTGTTTCAGCAAGAGGCCTAAACCGATCACATATTTGTGTCCTGAAAAAACATATTATATTTATTTATTTTTATACAAACTATATTTTTTTATCAACGATTTAAATTGATTTTAAACTTATCAAATCACTCGAACAATTCTAATATAATTTAATTTTAAACTTGTAGTCAAATATTTTTAAATTAACCCGAATTCAATAACATAGTTTTATGTCAACTGATATTTGTCTTACATTAAATAATCCTATCCAGATCCGCAATTGACGGTGAAATTTAAACTTGGATCCCATGCATAAAAATAAAAGGAGATAGCAGAAAAGGCTTATAGAGTGGCCCATTTCATTACCAGGCCCAATAATGAGTTTTCCCCTTTAAGAAGGCCCATATCCGGGTATAAAGGGAGGGAGAGGGATGGAAGGGGCACTGGAAAACTGAGAAGCAGAAAAAAACACTTCCATCGTGGACGCCAGTTAATCCAGCTGGCAATACAAAGTAACTTGAAATTGCATCTAGTTTTCCTCGGGGAGGTGAAGATTCCGTCGAAATAATAACGGGCCGGATTCCATAGAAGGATTTTCCGGGTAGGTTCAGTGAAGTTGTTTCCGTCTAGACCCGAAACCAAAATTACTCGAGAAAACGTCAGTAGTTCCTGACTCGATCCATTATCCAATATAAATAGATAGATTTACCTCATTCATACAGACAAGGCTAGCCATCGGTCATTGACAACGTGAATGATTGAACCTAGTCACCAATACTGGTTAACTAGTGCAATCAAATGAATAGGTGGGTACTAACTCATGCTATATATTTTATGCTACCAGTTACGTCCTAACTAGAATCATTCGTCCTAACTAGAATCATTTTTTTTGTTAACATAAAAAAAAATATTGAGAACATGATATTTTTTTATTATATAGTAAATTTGGATAAAATAATAAATTTATGTAGAATTTTTGCGGAAGCGTAGGTTTTTAATAAAATATATAAATTTTAAATTGATATAAATTTATTTATTCAACAAGTTTTAATGAAATTACCAACATGAAATTATTATCACCACTAAAAAAAAAGAGATTTAAATACCTGAATTATTAAATATATTATATTAGAATCAGTTCATTTCACAATCTAATATAAACACAACAACAAAATATAAATTGTGAAAATATCTACAATAACAAAACAACACAAATAAATCATTGATTTTCTATCTATAAAAGGAAGAAAACATTATTGAAAATTCATCGTTATATTACCATTGTTATCAAAACTATAATAGTTATGATTATTACCACCTTTACCGTCTAGACAATTAAAATAATGAAATTGCACTAAAGAATATAAAAAAGCAAGCAATGAAACAATTAAAAAAATCAATAAAATTATTATTATTACTATCATTACACAAACAATGAAACCATAAAATTATCTTGAGGAATAAAAATCACTTTAACAGAAAAAACAAACAAAAACAACAACAAAAAAAGACAAAACTAGAATAAATATCAAGAACACAAAAAAATCATATGATCCAAGGAACATATAAAAATAATAGAAAACACCAAACAAAGACTCAAAGGAAAAATGAAAAAATATTAATTTTAAAACGATTACCAGTATAAAATAAAATTTTAGTACTAAACCAAATAAAAATAAAAATTCAAAAACAAAATGACAAAAATTTAAAACCAGAACTGAAAGCATAGATGCATAACAAGATAAAAAATAAATATTGTCTAGGAATGATTGAAAAAACCAAATGAATTAATACTAAATAAAAATTTAAAAGAATAAGGTCTGAAATGAAAAACAAAATATATAATTAATTTCCATTGAAAGACAAAACTACAATAAATCAAAACCTTGAGACCAAAACAAATAAAAGGTTTCTTTTTAAAAAAAATAGCAGTTTAATTTTTTTAAAATAAAAAGAATAAGGACCAAAATGAAAAGTAGTATATATGACTAATTTTAATTGGAGGACAAAATTAAAACCAATCAAAACCTACAGACCAAAACAATTAAAAGAAAATGATACAAATCCAAAAAAAAAAAAATAAGGGCTGAAATGAAAAACAACTTATATGATCAATTTTGATTGAAGAGTTCATTGAAAACATAAAAATTCTATTAAAGAAATCAAGAAGAAAAATATAATTAAAAGACCAGGGACTAAAATATATACGCAAGAACTTACAAGACCAACATGCATTTTACTGTTATAGGAGAGAGAAAAAGGGGGAAAGCAGAAAAAATCGACCATCAATGCTTCTCTGCTCTTCTTACAATGACGTGCTCACCAACAGGAGAAAAAACACATGGTAGCACACTTAGAAACATGACACGAGATATTTTCTACCACTTATTGACATCACGCGTGCTGCTAGAAAGGCACTCACACGTGAGACTTGAAGGCTCGTCCAGCGGACGCGCCTTCAGTAAACTTAAGGAGAAATAATTTTAAAATATAAAATTATCTAAATACCCCTGATTAAGATGATAATCACTAAAAACTTGGGAGAAAAGCATCACTATACCCCTAACATCATGCCTTAATTTTTATCGTTTATAAGGGTATTTAAGTAGTTTTACAGTGCACAAAAGGTGGAAAACCTACACTTCCCTTACCTCAAGCACCAAGTCCATGTTCGCTCAAGGACAAAGGCGTAATCATACTGTTCAATATAAGGCAAAAAGCCGAAAAAAACCACATCAAACCTTTAACTTTTTGCCAATGCCCAAAGATAAATAAGTAATTTAAATGTGCAAGTAAAAATTGAAAAAACCAAGATATCCCCCAGATAATATGTAAATGCTACACCGTTCCTCTAGAAAATGCCCATCCTCAACCCCCCCCCGATATCCAGGTTTAAAATTTGTGAATTGGGGGCAAAAAATATAATTTTACTGTCGAATTGCGTTGTCTGATCTAATCATACTTTTTTTTTTTTTTTGTTATATATATATCGGACCTTTCTTTCTCCCATACCATCAATTTTACTGAGGCATGCTCTATTTTCTGGCCCGCATCAATTTTATTTAATCTTATGGGCGGGCCTGTTACTTTTCTTCTATTCTCGAGTAAACGATGGACTTCCAAATAATCGAGAAACCATTGACAGTGGAGGAATAAACCAGGAGATGAGAAGTGTATGTAGTAGCAGGAAATAAAAAATGATTGCAGTGTGGGTGCAGGGTGCAAAACAGTATCGCTGACAGGATCGCCGTCCCATTCAAAATACTGCATCCGGGACGAAATGTAAATCATTTACTTTATTATTAAAGGACAACGACGACAGAAGATTGAAATTGTTCCGGAGTCATCACCCCTTGTTACCAGGATCAGAAAAGGATTTCTTGCATAAAAGACTAGCTCTGTTTTGATCATAAATCGCGCGGGAGGTTTGTTTTCAGACAGTCCAGTTCAGCTGAGAGTATCAGAAGTAAAAAGGAGAGAAGACAATTACTTGACCCATCCAACTTGCTGCAAGAACTGGAAGCGAATGGGATTACAAATATATCAGTATCTACTCAGGATCATAGTTCCAGGTCATTCCATTCATGGCAATCATTGGTGGCCAAACCAACCTCTTCAGTAGTTAAATCACATAAAAATTATTCCTTTTTTACTTTTAAATATAAATATAAATTTACATGTATTACTTTAATGACCAGATCGTAGAGCAGGGGAGTAGATGGGGAGGCAACTCGTGGATACTTTAATGACCGGATGGCAGACCAAACTGAGTGGATTTGCAAGGAGTTAAGCAAATAGCGGGAGGTTGCGCAGGAATTTGAAGACAGGATTTTAGATTTGGAAAATATTAATTATCTCATCTGTTTTTGCACAAGACACCCAGATGAAAAGTCACGAAAGCTCATCACAAGGAGAAACATATTCAAAGTATTGGTGACCCTCCCAGCAATTAATTTGGTTAATTAATAACCAAACCAAAGACTAATTCCTTCTTCATTCTATTTAGTCTGGAGATTCATTCATGTAACAGATACATTATTAACAGAGATCGAGAGCAAAACGTCAGTTTTGACCATAAAGAAACTCGTTACTTGAAAGAAAACCAATCCATCGCAGGTTTTATTTGGCCACCCACCATTAACAAGCCATTTACGTACCACTCCTCAGATCCTTAATCAGGACAACATTTCATTCTTGTGTCAGTACCTTGAATTGATCTTGATCTCACAGGGGGTAAAACTGCCATTTAGATTCCCATAAAAAAAAACAGAAGACAAGAGTTCAAAGAATATAAGCGGAGAAGTCACTCTCAATCTGCTGCAGTTGGTACCTTTCTTACTTGCAAAAATAAAATCTCTCTCAAATTCCAACAAGGAAAAAGAAATCATAAAAGCTTGAAAGAAAAGGAGATAGCATTTAGTCACAACAATCACTGCCTAACTCCTAACTCCTCCTCCTCTGACAGGGTAGCTCTACAACACTTTTCTCTTTATTATAGCCTCTTCTTGTATGCTTCTGAGACAAACAGAGAAACAATGGCAGTGGGAGGTGATGCCAAAGTTGATGAGTTCGCTCCATTTCCTGTTAAAGATCAGCACCCTGACGTTGATTTCTGCGTCTCCAGCTCTCCTCCTTGGCGTAATTACTCTCTTTCTTCCCCCCATTTGTTTGCGTCTTAAGTATGAAAGCATTTTGGAAATTCTGTTGCCTTTGTGTTTCTTCTTCTTCTTCTTGTCGTCCCTCTTCTGTTTTTTGCTCATCAATACACGTTCTCTTGTATCGCACGATGAAAATTGTAAATATTTGTTCTTGTTGCTTTGTTTTGCGAGTTCTTGCTGATGAACTTCCCGCGCCTTCTTGTTTTTCTTTATCTGCCATTCATTTCTGTTTACTGGATTTTTCTTATTTGTGAGATTTTGAAATTTAAAAGATAACAGTTCTCTGCCATTTTCTACTTTTGAGCACTCCATTTGCTTATGTTTTGTTAAACTTAACTTTTACTTCATTTATTTTTTCAAATCCGAATGTTGTATTGACGATCAATGACCTAACGCGCTACTATTTTCTCTGTGTTTCGAAAGAGTTGTTTGATTACTGAGAAAAGCAGAGGGGGAAAACGAAGAGGAACTTTTGAATCATCTATTTTTTTATTTAATTTAAATCGAATTAGGATATAAGGTATTGTTTACCTAAAATGAATTGTGATTGTATTCGTGGAACTTTCAGTGATAAATGAGAGTCTCGTTAATACTCAAATTTATCGTTCTCCAGTTTCTTCTACCTTTCAAGTCACCGAAACAAAACTTCACCTCGAAAAGAAAAAAGGGACAAATGATTCACTAAATATATATCTATTTGTAGTTTTAGTGCTTGCTTACGATTATGGTTCTATTAAAACTATATTCTATAACAGAAAATCAATTTGATTTTAAAGCTTGTTCTGCTGGATGCAGCTGAAGCAATACTGCTTGGGTTTCAGCATTATCTGGTGATGCTCGGGACTAGTGTGATCATTCCTTCCATAGTCGTTCCTTTGATGGGGGGTGGCAATGTAAAGACCCCATTTGATTAACAGATTTTTATTTTGGTTTCAAGTTGGTGTTTCTATAATTTTCTTTTAAATTTTGTCTCGATTTTTTAGGTGGAGAAGGCTGAGATGATCAACACTTTGATCTTCGTGGCGGGGATAAACACTCTTTTGCAGACTTGGTTCGGCACTCGGCTTCCTGTGGTTGTTGGAGGATCCTATGCTTTTATTATCCCCACAATTACCATTGCTTTATCGACGAACAATAGAACTAATATCATATTTCTTAGCCCACGGCAGGTTAGTTCAGTTCCCTCCCTCATTTTGAGAATACAATTCTCTAACTTTTCTCCTTCTTTTTTACTCGGAGAATATGAAAGGAAATGATTAAAACTGCTTGCTATTCTGGGAAGAGCACGAGGAAAGTTAGAATTGATTATAATTTTTCTATCACATTTGTGGTTGGTTTAGAGGTTTAAGCAATCTATGAGAGCTGTACAAGGAGCACTCATTGTCGCTTCATTCCTTCAAATGATAATTGGTTTCTTTGGATTCTGGAGAATTTTTGCGAGGTATGATGTTGTGATAGCGTGTTAGTGCATTTGGGATGACTTGATGCATCATTCACTTGCTCAAGGAAGCTTGGTTTTCATGTTCTGTGATGCAGATTTCTCAGCCCCCTCGCTGCAATACCTGTTGTGGTTCTCACTGGACTAGGGCTTTATGCACATGGATTCCCACAAGTAAGAGGGCTAAACACCCAATTCAACTTTTTATTGCGGGGGCAATTAATCTATAGAGATTAGAGCGATAATTTCTCAAGGTCTAAACCTCTTCTATTGGTGGTTGTGATTCAAAATAATTCACAAAGCCTGTTCTGTTTGCGGAGAGAAGCAAAACATCTTTGCTATCATATTTGTATGATTTCTCACTAATTGATTGCAAACTTCATCTGAAGCAGGACTTCTGGTCTTTCTTCTTTGAGTTCATACCACTGATCATTTTTAGACAACAACAACTTTAGCCATGTCTTAAACGTCTTTCTTCTTTGTGCATTTCCCAACAGCTTTCCTGACTAATCTTGCTCTGTTGCTACAATTCCCAACTGGAGAGCGTATAGAAGTCCTTAGAAAAACTTGTGTTCATATCTTTAGCTGGTTGCCTCAAAAGTTATTTTAGTTTGACTAGATGGCTGTTTTAGCTTTGCGCTGTCTAGTAGACTTGATCTATGAAGCTAGTTGTGTTATGGACGGGACTGGTTTTTTCAGTGCTGCTTTTTCTTCCATTCCGGGATTAATTTGCTATCTCTTGGTTCATGCTTGTAGCTGGCGAGATGTGTGGAAATTGGACTCCCAGCACTTCTTCTGTTGGTCCTTATATCTCAGGTGAGCGACATCCTTGATCGTTCTTGGTTTTTTCATCGTCAACCAAAGGAGTTCATAGTTTTTAGAATTGAAAACATATATGCAAAATCAGAGCCTATGTATTGATCTTAACTGATATTTATGTGTATATTCCTTGTTGGTGGAAGAGATTATTAGCATGAGCCGACATTTTTTCAATAAGTTTGCAATTGTTAGTATGAAAATAAAGCAGCAGGATTAGTTTCCTAAGCGAGGGCCTTGTGCCCTCAGTATGTTCTCTTTTAAAACGTATGTTAAATTTGAGAATGGAAGGATCTTTTTCTATCCAATCATGTGCTCCAATTGGATACAAGTTAGAGAAAGGTTACCTGTTTTTTTATCTAATATGCTTGAGGTTTTTCTTCCCACGGCAACCAATGATATTGCAGTATGTTCCTCATATGATGAAATCAAGGTGCAACATGTACAGTCGGTTTGCAGTCCTTTTCTCAGTTGCAGTTGTATGGGCATATGCAGCAGTTTTGACTGCTGTTGGTGCATATGATAACAAGTCTCCGCTTACCCAACTTAGCTGTCGTGTTGATCGTGCTGGGCTCATTGGTGCCGCTCCGTGGTGAGCTTAGATCTATTAACCAAAGCTTGAATCATTTAATAGCATTCATACTCTTAATAATATAAACTCACAAGTTGAATTATGTGTTCAGGATAAGGGTTCCATATCCATTACAATGGGGAGGTCCTACTTTTGATGCTGGCGATGTTTTTTCCATGATGGGTGCTTGTTTCGTTGCAGTTGTTGAGGTATGTTTTGTTGCATTGTAGATGCCAAATAAAATGGTTTGCCTATGCTAACCTCGCTGACAGTGAGGATTCAGCCAGTTCTAAATTATGCTCGTGGATGCCTGCTCTATAAAAATTGTTAGCTCTATAAATGTTGTCATCGAGGAGATGGATGGCGATACGTTCTTTTGTGAATTGTGATGATTCGCACGTGGAGGAAATTTTGAACCCTTTCACAAATGTAAACAAAGCAAACACCGTGCGTGCTCGCATGAATTAATTGCTTGAAGTTCCTGGTCTTGAGCTCCTGTTCTATTATCATTCTTCGTTGCCGAAAGTTTCCTAACAAGCACTCCTCTTTTTTATCTAACTCTGTCGGTGTTGTTTTATTTTTCTGCAGTCTACTGGTGCCATTATTGCAACATATCAATATGCGAGTGCCACTCATCTACCTCCTTCTGTACTCAGCCGTGGTATTGGATGGCTGGTAGGGCGAATGATCCAATGGTGTCAAATTATATATTTTTTCTGACCCATTCCACTCCGTTTGTTGTTTCTGGACACAAATCACTTTTCTAACTTTTATAATACCCAGGGAATTGGAACTTTTCTGGATGGATTGTTTGGTACTGGAAATGGGTCCTCTGTTTCAGTGTATGACTTTAAACCTTCGAAGTTAGTTTTTTTGCTTTTGTTGAGGAGTGGATTGTTCATTGAGAATGTCCTGCTAAGCCGACTTTGGTTCGATCGAACTATAATGTTGCTTATTTAAGACGCTCTAATTCATGCATAGATGTAAAATACTGCTGCAGTTGGGTGCACTGAATTGATGGATGCCCTAATTCTAGCATTTTCTGCAGCTAATTATTTAATCTAATTCTGCTCTTTTATGCTTGTAGTGAAAATGCAGGTCTTGTGGGATTAACTCGAGTTGGAAGTCGAAGAGTCGCTCAAATAGCAGCTGGCTTCATGCTTGTATTTTCTGTGTTAGGTGTAGTATTCCACATTGCATTGTTTTGTTTTATTTTTTCGTTTTTTTTTTTAATGAAACAATAGAGTGTTTCACTTGTCATTGCAATCAATGTTATTAGATTCTCTATTTTTCCTGCCATGATTATAGACTACTGTCATTTTGAAAAGGTTCCTTTTCTTTTTCCCTATCGTTCGACTTGGAAGTCTTGATCAATTTGCAAATAGAAATTTAGCGCCATCTTTATATTGTTCACACAGAAATCGATCTTATGGTGTTGCAATCCATCTTTTGCAGGAAAATTTGGGGCTGTTCTTGCTTCTATACCATTGTCAATTGTGGCAGCTCTTTACTGTGTCCTCTTCGCCTATGTGGGTAAGTATTGCTTTTCTATTATTATGGGGCTGGATTCGAAATTATCAATCAATTTTACAAGGGGTAAAATGATGTTCTCTGAGACAGCTTGCCTGATTCTAGAAGAGGAATGAGAGTGATGGATTAAAACACTCGAGACCACTGAGAGTCAACATAATGTGTACCTGGAATTCTTAAAATTTTGTACGTCAACTTGGCTTAAAATTACGTGACATATGTTTAGTTTCTATAAAGTCTAATGCCATGCCTAAATTCAAGAATACACTGAATCAATAAGAATCACTATGTTAAATGAAATAGTGAGCAGCGGGAAAAATGAATCTAGTTTCCATGAGATTTTTATTTGTGCTCGCCTGCTAGTTGGGAAGATTGATCCCTATCACGCTGCCACTGGCTGGCATTTGCGTTCAGAATATGATGAGATCTTCATAAGAATCAATGTATTTCTACATTTACAGAATAGATATGCTTCTTTGTTATGCTGCCAACCTCTCTTCAAGGAAACTGGTTTAAATCGACTTCTAACTGTCGTATTATTTTGGGGAAGCAGCTTCTGCTGGTCTGGGACTTCTCCAGTTCTGCAACCTGAATAGCTTCAGAACAAAGTTCATCCTTGGCTTTTCTCTCTTCATGGGACTTTCTGTGCCACAGTACTTCAATGAATACCTTTTGATTTCTGGTCGTGGCCCTGTCCACACTGGTGCCACCTGGGTGCGTGTGATTGGTTTGCATTTTATCTCATAGCTAGCTTGGTCGTTCTCCAATAAGCTCATCATTTTTTGACGAAGTTGTTCTGATTTCTCTTCAGTTCAACGATATAGTGCAAGTGATCTTCTCGTCTCCAGCAACAGTGGCACTTATAGTAGCATATTTCTTGGACTGCACTCACAGTCTGGGGCATAGCTCAACCCGCCGAGACAGTGGCAGGCACTGGTGGGCGAAGTTCAGATATTTTGGTCAAGACACCAGGACCGAGGAATTCTATGCATTACCTTGGAAACTCAACAGGTTTTTCCCTTCGTTCTAAGTTTGGAGCTCCTGCTTGCCATCAAGGAAGAGCCGATAAGAAGTGAAAATAGAAAACATTCTGAATTGTTGCCCTCCTAGGGTTTCGTAGCGGGGCAACAAAGTTATCTATCAAACCAGAACTGGAAAGGATATTTATATAGGGGTTGAGCCAGGCACACCAACTTGATTTGGTAGGTCTAAGCTTTTCATCATTTATAAATATTAAATGCAAGCTGTAATGATCTTAAAGCTTTCTACTATACATGGAAGATGATATATTCACTGTAAACAAGAACCTAATTCATGTTCCTTTACTACAAGCTGATGTTAGTTTTGCCAAGCATTCTCAAATATAATGCATGTTCTGTTTTAATTTTAATTCCAGCTTGTGATGAACCTCTTGTATCCTGCTTCTTCAATGGCGATAAAAATCTGTCATGCTTTGTGTACGACAGTCTTTACGTTTGCTAAGCAAGGATTTTTCTTTTTCCAGAGCAACCTAACGCTTGTTTTTTCTATGGATGTTGGAATGTAATTAACCACAGTCAAATTTCCTTGCAACATATTTGTATGCAGTCATGTGTCTAAGCTAGTGTTTTAATTTTTCAAAACCACTTTTGAAGTAACTTGAAATAGAATTTAATCTTTATCAGATACTTTTTTTCTTCTTTTTTTGGCTTTGTATGTTGATTACATTTTGACGGACTATTTGTCTTGGCATTTGTTACACCTTTGAACGTGACAAAAAAGTTTTGTCTTCCATGTCTCATCTTCCACAATGGAGGAATTTTCCCGATTTTCTTAGCAAGTCAGGGAGTCAACAGTGACTAAACTTTCCAGCCCTTTTCGATGGTCATCTGCCGGACCCGATTTTCCTGAATAAAAGTAAAATGAAGTTGGAATGGAACAGGAATGAAGAACTCCCAAGTCAAGGCCTTTTAGGTGTCACTTTGGCAAGGAAAGCATGGTTGAATTCGGTGATTGAAATTGGTGTTGGAATTAGTCGGGTCCATTCTCCATTACGAACAGGAATTGTTTGATGCCAGAATGCCTCGAACAAACATTCTAAAGTTCATGCAAGTTGTGGGGTGTTGGCATGTGATACTGGATGGTTAGCAGTCGGAGGAGGATCATTTGTATTCTCCACTAACCTATCAACAATTGCATTTCCTTTCCATATGAATGTGACTCCAGAGAGACCAGTGACTGTTAATGGTGTTTTTGGAAACATTTTAGCTCATTGTGCATGCATGCATAGGGACCCATCTGTAAACATGAGGGCCTTTTCTTAGCTATGTGGCGGTGCATAGATGAGCACAAGTCTCAAGCGAGAAGCGAGGAGTGTGGCTTCAATCAAAATCATGACATGGGCAAAAAATGAAAAGAAAAGGGAAAAAATCAAGTTCATATCACACTGTGTGAGTTGTGTCCTGCTCTACTATGGCACCAGCCCATGGTTAGTGTCGTAATCTAATTTTGGATCATTCCCTAAAAACTATCGAAAAATCCAAATCATTTTGGGGTGCGACAGTTAGCATGCAAGTGCTAATCAATAAGCTAGCAAAATTGGTTATGTTGATTTTAATGCCTTTTTGGTGAAAAAAACACAGAAACTGTCAATTCATTTTCAGTAAAATCTGTGACTGTGCACATTGCATAGTGAGCCTGAGCTGGTTCAGGAAAATTGTTCCATCAACTTTTTACAATAAGATGAATCTGTATAATGTAAAAGCACCTAAACCCTCCATGGAAAAAAGAAAAGAAAAGGTGGCATGCAGTGAAAGAAACCAAATTCTTACAGCTGCAAATTTTGTAGTGAACCTGCACACTGATACCTTCACCGTTCGACACGAATACATCTATATGTCCCCGATAAAGGGTACGGAACCCATTTCCATGGCAAGAGCCCTAGGGTGCTTGATAGCGAGAGGCTACTAAAAATTTCTTCAGCCTACAGGGGGCTTTACAGCTATGACAGAAAGTCAAATAACTTTACTCTGCAATGACCAAAAGCGGTGGAAATGTTATTCAATTCGATATTTCTTGCAAGGCTATACGAACATCGACATCCCATTTATTTTGGCAAGATTTATATAATTTGCCTGGACAAGTTGTCCAATGTCTGCCTTCTACATCCATCGAACTTAAAACGGGCTGATGTTTGTTCATCCATCGAACATCAACTCTGTCTCACACAATCAAACTGGGTGTTGATTTTCTAACAAAATCTCCAGGGGTAACATCGAATCTTCTTTCCTTTCATACACATCTGTGCAATGATCACGGTCTGCTTCAGGTTACCAAACAGAAGAGCTACTGGATCACACGATCGAGTGAAGGATATTAATTTGGAAGGTCGTCACAGACAAAAAAAATTATGGATCCAAACACACGCCGTGTAAACTTGTTCATTACCACCGCTAACAGTGGCATTCAAATCTCCAGAGCTGATGAAAATTGACCCTTGTATATCTTCCAGTCGCTTTCGCCATTTGTATGGTGGTCACTCTCAGTAGTCATATCCAGTAGCTAATGGCGTTTAAACTCTGCAGTAGTTGCTACATTATTTGAAGAATAATAATTGTTTTTTAAAATATTTCTCAACATCAATGTAATCTAAAAAATATATTTGTTATAAAAAATAAAAAAATCATTGCTTTTTAAGTTCTGTTATATAGTTTTGAAATGTTGATATTAGAAATATTCACACAGCATTTTGCAGTAAAAAATTAAAAACAAAATAAAAGAAAAGGTTGCGAAAAGCTCATCTTTCTACCGGTGGTCAAAACAAAACCACCGTTCGCAAACCCTCGTGAAAAAAATCTTAAACACAAAATCACCCTTGTCTATCTCTCACATTGTCTCAATACCCCCACCGTGTAAAGACTATCTCCCCTGTCAATAAAGGTTAAAGAGAGCATAAAAAACAGAAGAACAAAAACTATTAAGGAGAGTGGAGAGAGAGGGGGAGAGAGACACACGCGAACCTGAAACATGTTATCCCCAGAAGACCCATAACCAAGCCATGTCCCAAACCAAACACCCACCACCAAACACCATCGCCAATATATTCTCCCCTCTTTCCGCCGTCACGAATGCCGTTATCCTCCCATCAAGCGCTCGCGGCAACCCTCGCTATGTCTCACTCTCACTCTCACTCTCCAGACCACTGTGCTTCTGCAGTTAACAGCCTTTACTGTGGTGAAGATGCCGGTGAGGTGGTCCAACAGGATGCTGGCATGTCGATCTCTAGCTACCATCAGTCCCCGTCGTCGTCCACCGTCCCTACTCCACCATCTGATGAGAATACAATCACCAAATTCATTGACTCGGAATCTCACTTCATGCCTTTGTCTGATTATTTTCATCGTTGTCGTCACCGTTCCATTGACATAACGGCTCGCCAAGATTCCATCAACTGGATCCTCAAGGTAGCTATTCGTATAGATACGTTTAAGTTAATTTTATTCGTAGATGTGGCTGTGATATTCGTTGCTTGGAAATGCAGGTGCATGCTCACTATGCCTTCAGGCCATTAACGGCGTTACTCTCTGTTAATTACTTCGACCGTTTTCTTTCATCCTATTCTCTTCCGGTAAATAAAAAAGAAAGCACTTTCCACTTTTTTTTCCCCCTTGAAAACTCCATTTCCCACGAGAAAATATCGCATGGTCCTGGAAATTTCCAAATCTGTCTTCAAAATATTCCATTTTTCAACTTTCCCATCAATATGACAGATTTTCCGGGCAAGCGAATGCACACATTGCACACCAAAGTGATTTTTTATTCATTCAAAGCTCTGATTTTGTTAACCGAAACAGGAAAATGGATGGCCGTTTCAGCTACTATCAGTGGCATGCTTGTCTTTAGCTGCGAAAATGGAAGAACCCGATGTGCCATTATTATTAGACCTTCAAATATTTGAACCCGGATTCATATTTGAACCCAAGAACATTCAAAAAATGGAGCTTCGAGTCATGGCCAATCTCAATTGGAGATTACGATCTGTCACTCCATTCGATTATCTTGATTACTTCATTTCAAAGCTTCCTTCTTGTTCCTCTACGAAACCCGACAATTTCAATCGGCTCTTGAAATATTCCTCGGATCTCATTCTGAACACCACCCGTGGTAATTCAAATCCTCACCCGAAACTGAGTCATGTCTTACAATTTTCATCAAAAAAATTTTTAAGTTCTTCTTGGATTTTTCAGTGATTGATTTCTTAGGCTTTACACCGTCGACGGTGGCAGCGGCTGCTGTGATGTCAGCTGCCGGCAAGAATGGTGATACGACACCATGGGAAGCTGGTGCTGGGCAGTTCTTCCATGAGAGAGTGAACAAAGTAAAATATTAACGTTTTATGGGTGTAAATAATAGTTTTTGTTTTCAGTGGTGTCTTTTTTGTAATTGTATACTTTTGTTGCCTTTTTTTTGTGAATATTTTCTTTTACGAGAATTATTTGAGAAATATTGAAATTTGTGTAATAAAATTGTGTTCTTTTTCAAGGAAATGGCGAGAAGCTGTCTCCAACTAATGGAGGAATACCTGATCGACACATGTCCATCCGCTCGGCTTAAGGAGTTGTCGGCTGAGGCCCCAGTTGAGCCGGCTAGCCCAGTTGGCGTGCTCGACGCAGCTGCTGCTTGTGGGAGCTGTGACACGCGTCCCGATAATCCCATCTCGGCTAGCAGCCAAGCCCCCGAAACTGAGCGGACTATTAAGCGGCTAAGATCTTCTGCACCGGATGTACAGGAACTGTAGATAAGACCATCACCCCGCACCGCCCATGCTCTCTCCAATTTTCATTATCTTTATTAGAGGGAGACTTTTTTTTTTGGGCTTATTTCAATGCGTTGATTATAAAATGAACGGACGGGATTGGATATAAATTAAGGGAAGAGGGATTTTGTCATTAATATATATATATATATATATATTTTACTTGAGTGATTAATATTCATATAAGTTAATTTATTATTTATTTATACTGGGTCATAGTCTTGTTATTAGTTGGGTTTTTTGGTCAAACTGTACAGGGAGCGAGCTGGTGAGGTCTCATGATGTTTCAATTATTCTCATCAATCATCTGTACATGAAAACGAATGGGGTCACACAGGAAATCTAAATCTAAAGACCAGCCTCTTCTTTTTCTCTTGACAAAACTACCCTTATGAAAATCCTTAATTATCTATATTTTCCCGCTGGAATCATTATGGTATCTGGCTAAGTGGGTTCCAGTTGTAATATCCACGTGTCCGACACAGATCACAGAGAGTGGGCTGCCTGTTTATAATGACGATGTCCGACTCCTCTGTACATTAGAAAACGGAAGGGTTTTTTCTTTTCAGTCTGTCCTTGCCATGACTAAATACTGTGGCAGGGTTTGTATCTGAGGAAGCTCATCATATATTATTTTGAGCGTGAATCTATCTATCTATAGGAATCTAATTTATATATATATATATATATATATATGGGAATCTAATTCATATAATAGAAAAATCGTTTAGTCTAGGTTTATCTTCTCTGTATTGGAAACTCTTCTGGGCAATACCATGCAGGGTTTGGTGATGAATTGCAGCTAGTAAATATATTTGTTTGTTAGAATAATATTTTTTCAAAATAGATTTGCGGGGAAAGTTGTTTATCGAAATAATATATTTTTTAGATTTTGATTTTATCGAAATGATTCAGAACTAAAATTGTTTAGCATCCTGAAATGGTTTCGGCCCAGTAGGGAAGCAATGAGGTGGGCATGACGGTAGCTGCCACGTAAGGGGAGGAGAGAGAGGATTTGGAGGGAAAAGAGGTGAGTGGTGGCGTTGTGGGAGACAGAGAGGAGAAATGAATCAGAGCCGTCCAGGTGTAAAGAAGACAGGAGTTTAAAGGCATATGAGGGCAGAGATTTGATATGATGGGGGTGGGGATGGTGGGGCTATGAACATGTCAAATCACCTAGGAGGTTGTTCGGGAACATCAAAACCGAGACGATCTCTCTCTCTCTCTCTCTCTCTCTGGGCACGAGAGAGAGAGATGGATCATAGGAACGCCCTGCAAATGTAGGGGCTATGAACTCCACACACGTGTGCGTGCGTGTGTGGATAGCTCTATGAACCCCGTAGGTTTGTTCTCTTTTGTCGAGTGTCTTCGAGGACAAAATGCAGAGAAGCCCCTGATTTCGATGGGCAGCACGGGATGGGAGAATCCATTCTCTTCATGGACTTTCTTCCCGCATGAAGTCATTTTCGTTTTTATACAGCATGTTTTCCCGGTAAATTATATATTGACATTTTTATTTTTATATAATAAACCGAACAGCTTTCTTAGTTTTGAAAATTAATTAATCATAATTAACTCGATATTATCTTATTTTACAGAATATTTTTTCTCATTAATCTTTCTCCTTACCTGTATTATCTTCATCAATTATTGTCCAGTTTATAAAATAAACTGAACCGTCCCTTTAGTTTTTAAAAATAATTAATTAGTCTTCATATTCGATTCAATATTATCTTATTTTTTAAAAAAAAATTCTCATTAATCTTTCTACATATTTAATTTTTTCCCTTTTCTATTTTATAAATTAAATTGAATTGAAAAAGAACTTGAAATGGATGGAGATGATTAAATTAAAAACACAAGGATCATTTAAATTATTTTGTGGTGTCGGGAGAAATTTTAAGGGCTAAATAATTGAAATGAATATTTATTTGTTTGTTCGTTTGTATTTCAAATTGATGTCGGACATCTCCATCCACGCCTATAATTTGATCTCGACCACACAGGCGAGCCCACCCATAACCATAACCAATCAAATTATATATTCTTTATTTTTTAAAAATTAATTTTGATATTAATATATAAATATATTTTTTTAAAAAAATAATATAAAATAAAAATATCATTCACGCGCGAGGTGCGGGAGAGCGTGTGTTCACGCCCTTCTCACTGGTGCCTATAGATGCGATGCCCGTGTCAGCCACATTTCGATCACGGTGAGGTCCAGTGATCAGCTTCGCGTAAACCACGAAAACGATGGACAGCCTCTTTCATCTCCTATCTATTACTCCACGTGATTTCTATTACCACCATGATTTGTCTATCATACCATTGTACCGCTTATATAATCCGGTTAGTTAATATATTTTAAAAATATTTTTTTATATATTTTTATATTATTTTAATAATATTTTTTTTTAAGATAAAATTTTAATTATTGTATATTCCTAAACAAAAAATATTTTGAAAAAAAAAACTCTCGAACAAGTCCATAGTTCTTGAATACGGAGTGTGATTATATACCCATACGATTACCCTATACATATTGAGGATATATTTGAGATTGTGATTGTTATTTTTTAAAAATATTTTTTATTTATAAATATATTAAAATAATCTAAAAATAAATAAATAATTTTTTTTTTTCAAAAAGTATTTTCTAAAGCTTTCCAAACAGGTCTGGAAATTATCTGTTTCATTATTTCATATCACCAAAATAATGGTTCGTTGGAGTGATTGATGGTTCAATATTTGTAGTCATGCACACACTTGAAAGAAATCTAGTAAATTCAAAAAATATGTTTTTTTAATATGAACTTTAAAATTAATAAATAAATAAATTCAATAAATTGATTCTAAACTATATTTCATGTTATGCGGCTCAGACGTTCTCTATAATAAAGTATCCCGCTTGATTTTATATTTTTTTCCTTCTTAATTAAATGCACCTTTTCTCGCGGATAGTTTAGACATCGAGATTTTCTCTCATCTCAGCTTTTCTGGCTTATTTCTCCGGTAACCAGCCTTCTGCTTATAATTTGTTCGTGTTCTTTCTTTAACCATTATCGTAACCTTTCTTCTCAGAAGAGGAGTCAAAAACTTGTGGCTGGGGTTTCCTATTGGTCAACTCGGATCCCATATCCAGGCTGTACGCAGCCGAGGGATGGAAAAGTGGTCCAGAACCTCCACCCCATTTCCTGCACTGCAGGAACAGTATACGAAGGAAGTGTACGTGTATATACATGTATGGGAAGCAAGATTGTGCGCCGCACATGTGAAACTGGGGTTGGGGCAGAAGTGGGCCACAAGTGTCCGAGAAAAGGGCCTACACAAAAGCTACAGTGATGTTAGAATTAAAAGCCCTGCCAGCTTCTGTGGAAAGATGGCCTGACCTTAGCAACCGAACTGGATGGGAAGAGAGAAGCATTAACAATCGGAATCATCACCACCAGTCTTTCTGTGACGACAGTCCATGCTTGCACAACCACCATGGCATCCCCTTGTCCTTTCATTCAACCAAGCCACATGGTGGTCTCTCTTGTTGAGATGATTTTTCGACTGGTTTTATTGATTTATGTTATGACCCTCTCAAGTGCCAGCTAGTGCATTGCTGGCTTTCTTAGAGCAGTAAGCTATATCTTAGTCCTTCTAGGTTAAATAAAAATAATTAACTGATCTTTGTAGTTTCAGGAGCTATATATTTTATACTGATATTCTTCAATTTTCTGATAGTTTAGCCCTTTCCTAAAATTTAATGGACAATTTGGATGAACTATAAGGACTAGATTATAAACAACTCATGTTTTGTATCTGCGTCACTTTGTTTGTTTTATTGTTTCACCAGCACAGGTATTATTAGTTATAAATTGTGTGCATTGCATTGCAGTCCTCTCCTTCTCCTTCTTCTTATTCTTATATTAAAGGGATTGATTTATTAATTTTGATGAGCTGCAAGGATAAATAACTCCCATTCTTTATCTGCATCGCCTTCTTCTTTGCAATAGGAGTCAGTAATACGAGGCCATACATGGCCAATGGACCTGTGATTCTACTCAGATCCTCCTCAATCGGGGGTCAGATTCTCGACAATATGTGTGTGTGTGTGTGTGTGTGTGTGTGTGTGTATTGAGCTGATTGCACTGCAGATTATTGTTCAATTGGTGGAGTAAACTGATTTTTGATGGATTAAATTTTATATAATATGGCATGAGCTAAGGAAGTCTGTATTCTGAAAAAGAAGAAGAGTGCCTAGGCTGGGGACCTCTCCAGCCATAGAGAGGTAGAGCCAAGACCCATTCTGTCAAATTCGAAAGCAGGCAAGTTGCATTATGCTAATGCCTGAATTAGAAACTGTCAAGAAAGAAAAATGCCACGTGATAGCGAGCTGTGCAACTTTTACACTTTCTCTAATTTAAACCCTGCTGGTGAGACTTTCGGTATAAAAAAGCGGTCACGAGACTTGGAGCTAGAAATTCGAAACCCAGAACCAGCTCTTCATCGTTTGCAAGTTGAAAACCAGAACCGAGGAAAAATATTAAAAACCTCCTCTGAAAGTGGGAAAACATGCATTCAAAACATCATTATTCCGATATTTTTCCAAAAAACAAAATTAATTGTCGTTGTTTGTTTTTTCTTTCAAGTTAAACTATATTTAGATGGAATAGACTAAATCATGGATATCCACGCTAGACCAACTGGATCTAAATCAACTTTGAAATCCAACCCGGGTCGGTAATAAGATAGTGGCAACCATGTTAACCAGTAGCTAGGTTTAGATGAGTTTAATAATATGAATACGAGTTTCCCGCAGCAGTGCCCGGTCAACTGACTGATATAATCCTGGCCAGGGGTAGAGCGAAGGTACATAACATGGATCCCACAAAGATTAAAAAAGAGAGAAGAAAGCGATTAAGATTTGTTCATAATGACAGGCAAAGTAGAAAATCCAAGTTTTGTCCAGCATATAGTGAAAGATAACAAGCTTTCGTGAAAGACTAATAATTCTCCTAATAGTGTTTTACAG
Source organism: Salix dunnii (assembly GCA_015731905.1). Classification (NCBI taxonomy): domain Eukaryota; kingdom Viridiplantae; phylum Streptophyta; class Magnoliopsida; order Malpighiales; family Salicaceae; genus Salix; species Salix dunnii. Next base: position 6,281,241 of record CM027667.1, on the reverse strand, counting down.
TTGACATCAACTCACAAATCCATATTAGCACAGTCATTAATGCTAATTGTCTCTATAATGACAGTACTGGATACGTACGCATCACCGGAAGAAATAGAAATTCCACGTAAAAGAAGACGAAGAAAAGGAAGGAAAAACTTTGTAGACAGCAGTTTTCCCATACCCTATATATTTCAAAAACCAGGGCGGAGGCAGGAAATTCCTTTAGATCGAGAGACCAAAATTATTATTTTTTTCTAGAAAAAACTGGTGATCTGTGTTTTCATACGTGCTAGAGATAGCATTCTTGCTCTTTTGATTTGCCAAGAAATATAATAAAATTCATGGCCATCGCCGTGCTGATCAACTGGATTTAAGGATCGTTTAAAGATGCCCTAAGACTTTTATAACATCTTCATTGTATCGTAAACCCTAAAGAAGTACAATGTTATCGTATTTAATGAAGTCTCTGGTCCAAAGTAACGTACGAATGGAAGATGCTGATAAGCTTGAAGGGAAAAAAATATATATATTCTAAGAAGGTAAAAACAATTGGACCGTACGTAAATAGAAGGATCACTAGTACAGTATTTCAAAATTATTACACACGAAGGGTCAAATTTCCTTTATTAAATGCTGCTCTAGATGAGCATTTTTCCTGGTCATTCAAGGACAGCCTTCTAAGGTCTGGTTACCCATCACAAAGAAGACACCCTAGAGAAGAAGGGTAAAGCTACCTCTCGAACCCTCTTGACCAGTGTTCCAACATAGCTGTTATGATACGGACTAGATTATGCAAAATATCAGACTGCTTGCTTTGCTTTTGTCGATGATGTGCTGTTGCTTTTAGAATCCTGTTCGGCCTAGCATAGATGTATGTATGTGTCTGTATCATTACAGGGTTTGCTGTGATGTCTTTAATGCACATCCATCTTACTGCAAGAAATTAAATTTTCAGCCCAGGAATATCAATGTTTTAGGCAGTTAGTTTCACTGGGATCCGTCGCGTTCACTAAACCTTAAGCATATCTATTTTTACTGGTTCAGTTGTACCGTGCAAGGAAATTGAACGTATCATATATATTTCTTGTAAATGTTTAATATAATCATAGTTCCAGGGGATAAATTTTTCAGCCCTGAATAAAATAGTAATATTACTGTTATAATCTATAATAATTTGTATCTATATATACAATAAAAATACTAAAGGAAAAGTGCCACGTATTTTATATTTTAGTTAATATATATAGACATCTGGTTCTTCTATTTCATGGACTAGTCATTCATGTAAAAATAATTATAAACTTTACAATCCATGAAATAGCAGAGTACGTGGCATATACGGTCAACAATATTAAATACAATTTGACACCCTCCCTGGCTTTTCCAAAATTATAATTTTGATATTTTCACAAAAATAAATGAAATAATTGCGCGCAGATTCGAATTTCATTTTGTTTTATTTTATCAAAATTCTAATAATAAAATTGAAACACACTTCTTAGAAAAATAAATTGGAAACCAGGTGGCTTGAGCTTACAGGGCGTGAATGGCGTGGCGGATCAATAAGTGAAAAAACATATGATAGGAACCTAGACTGGGTCGAGAGGAAGTGGTTCGACTTTTGTAATTGGGTCAGACCTGTTTAGGTTTTCAGTTATTCGGACAGGTAGTTAGGACCTAGATTGGGTCATGGAATTAAAATACTTTTGGGCCAGACCAGTTTTTTTCGTTTTCTTTTTTGCTGTTTAATTTTGTACTGTCTTCGGTAGAAATTTACTTGAGAAATAATTTTAGTTATGATCATCATGATATATTAATAATTTAATAAAATTCCACATTCACCCATTTTTTTTATAAATAAATTAGATATACTTTATAGTGATTCATTTATATTATAAATAAAATTCTTTCCATATTATAATTTTTTGTTTAATAATTATTCTCATATAAAAAAACTGAACATCTAGTTTTTTTCATTATATATGATGTCACTCATAGAAACCTGGAGATTATAGATATATTTTTAGCTTGAAGAAAACAAGAAATGAAAAGGTGTGGCCAGCAAACCTAGCAAACGAGAAGAGAGAATCTGCAAGAATAGAGCCAATCAGTGCACATGCTTTGGGGGGCTTTTAGAGTGATCTGGGTAGAATATAGAAAACCTATATGAGTTAAAATTTATAGACATGATTGAACAAAATTATAGCGATATTTAATTACATAATAATAATCTATAACTTTTATTGTATATACTTCCGTTATTAAATTTCAGTTTTCTCGCCTTTTAGCTATCATAAATTAAAAGAAAATATAGAAATTCATGGGAAACAAAGCAAGTTTGACCTTTTAACCATGAAAAAAATAGATTGGAATTCAGAATATTTATTTATTTATGGGTTTTTAAATTTATCAAAGTGGTTTTTGGTATAAGAAATGTGGCTACGGATTGCATAAAATATTATCTCATTATTTTCAGATTAAATCATGAAATATTAACCCGTAATATTTAGCGTGGATAATATATTATAAATGGAAAGAAAAAAAAATAGTAGACGAAGACATGAAAGCTCTGACATGCATACTACAGTTGACAAAACATGCAGTCTATAAAAAGGATAACAGGAACTGGTAGGTATTCCTAGTTTTGAGGATAATGTTGTAGGTTGTCCCTGCCATTTTTTCTGCATAAAAATAATTTAATTTAATTGCATTTTTTCATACAATTATTGTCGAAAAGAAGACAGCAAAGTGAATTCTCTCAGATAATTTAATTTAATTTGGAGAATAAAAGGTTAAACTTTAGCTAAATATCTAAATCCAGTTCTCTCTGAGATAAAAACAAATATAGAGAAGAGAAGAATAGGAGCAATGATCTCTGTGAGGTAGAAAACCCCAGTCATCATCCTTCATCGATGATGCTCCGCCTCCGCCACAAGCACGCATTTCCCCCGACTCCTCTCTCTGCAATCTTTTCCTTTTGTTTATCCACTGTCAAGCATGCTTGATCCCGAACAAAGGAATTCTACTCGAAGCTCAGCCGGCATGTTAAACAACAAGATTCTATAGTGATTCACGCGCTGTGGCGGAGCGTTGGAGAAATGCAAGGCGTCGTAGAAGCAAATCATTGCCCCTGATTACGAAAAGCAAGAGAATGAGGACAGGTGTGTTTTGCCAGAAATGATTAGGAGAGAGGGATGTTTCTGCTAGTGATGCCCCGCGTGGCCGGTGCTGCTGTGCCCTCCTCTCGTGCCTCGTCCGTACGATGTCCTTTGCTAGACGACAGAAGTTTTCTACCCTTGGATACTAGGAAAAAACCATGTTGGGCCCCGTAAAGAGGGGACCAGAGACCCACCACGTGAGTCTGGCCGCCGATACCAGAAAATTCTACAATCCATGCAAAACACGAAGGACATTGTGGGCCTTGCGGGTTTATGGGCCTTTCTATCTAATCACGGGCCATGTTTTGCTACCCAAGTTCATCTGCCATCCATTGTGGGTACGTAAATGAGAGGGAGGGAGGAGCTTCACAAAATCAGCAATCCCCTCTACCATTATCAATTTTTATTATTGAAAAAAATGAAATTAAATGTTCGGGATGGTCAATGATGGTAGCCGCACTTGAAGCAAGGTTGTCAATACTGTTCCAATTATTGTTTCAGTTTTTTTATTGGTGCAGAACTTTTCAGTTTCGGAGCATTTCGGCATATCATTTTGAAATTGTACTGTTCATATATAATTAATTATATATTCATATGAAAAAATATTAATTTAACAAGTTTAATTAAAATTCAAGATAAATTAACTTTAAATTATACAATACAAATATAAAATCAAACAAATATAATATCAAAATTAGAAAAAAAATCATAAATTAATCAAAATGAATGAGATTTTAAGGTCGGAATGGCACAGCCAGAACGGAACCAAGACGTTCCAGCCAGAATTTCTGGAACAGACCGGAATTAAAACCGAGATGAAAATAGCGTCGTTTTATCTCGATTTTATTAACGGAACGAGACGTTCCAATTATTTTAGACAGAACAAAACAGAATTAACAACCTTAACTTGAAGTATCCTCGAGAGATTTGTTTGCATGGAACGAGTGATCCGAGAAGAAAACTCACATGGTATTTAAAAAGGTTTCTGATGACCTTACCGTCTCTGGCCATGACAATTGCTAGCTATGTGGTAATCAATGGTTAACTAGTTGTGGATCTTTGACCGGTCGGCCCTTCTCCAATCTTTTGGACCTTACGCTGATATAATTAAAGAAATCTCATTAAGTTTAACCATGATTACCAAGGATACTACTCCATGGTTATAATGCAGTCACATTTTTATTCTACGTGTAAACACATACATCCTTGCCCGTGCACTCATTTATCTGACCATCACGTGTAATTCACCTCAGCTTTATACAGAGATAAGATTTTGAAATCCTGGTCCTACTGTCATTATAAATACTCTTTTATTGCACGAATATATATATATATATATATATATATATATATATAGACACACACACACACACCCGACGTTCCTGTTTATCCAAGTACAATACGACACAATAAAAGCTCTTGTAGAGGAGACCAAGCTCATTTTTTCAAGATTGAAGGAGACATACGTACGTTTAAAGTTGATATCAGTGTAATTAATTAATAAATAACAAGAGATTAATAAATAAATCAAGTGTTTGGTTTCAATGACGAATTAAAAATGTATTGTTGATGTTAATATATGCTGTAACTTTACTGCTAATAATCATATTCCTGAGGAGGGCGATATTCATAAGTAAAGAAGATTGCAGCAAATCATGTTGGTGCTGTACGTATCAGCATAAGCAACAGTACCAGATACAGCAGAGGACTGTAACATTTCTATGCATGGTCAGCTAGCTGAGTCGTGTTCTGATAGATTTAAAGATATAGTTTTGATTTAAGGATATTTAGAACCCTACACATGTATATATATGTACATATGTTAGCGAGAATGCTGGCTAGCTACTTCTGGGCACGTAAATAATAAAGTTATTTAATTTAGCAGAAAAAGAATTATTGTTTGAAGGTAACTTTGGAAGGAGTTCCGAAGGTCACACAAGTTAGAATACTAAAAGGAGATTTAGCAGAGAGGTTCGGGTTGAAGTGCGTGTGCACGTGCAGACATGTGTGTGAATATTTAGAAGCTCTCGCATATGCATATTTATGCAAATGTGTATATGCACACGTGCCCACATGCATGTGTGATTTCTTCAATGGATCATACAGCTAGGAGACCGCCGAATGAATGGACCATATGGTGACGGTTTATGAATACGATCGAAGTTATTTTTTATTTAAAATTATATTAAAATAATTTTTTTTTATTTTTCAACAATAATTTTTGACATCAACACATAAAATAATAATAATGTTAAAACACCAAAAATAAAAATTTAATATTTTTTTAAAACGCAATTTAAATATATAGTATTCGAAAAGTAGAGAGGCTAAAATGTGAGAGCATGTGGAGATTCATAAAAACCTAGCTAGTCAACTGCATAAGTAGCATCGCACTCCTTGCCCCGAGAAAAGTTCCTCCAATCTTCAGTCTCCACTCGGGCAGTCATGCATCACATTAATTTGTGTGGGTGTGCGAGCCTACGAGGAGGGGCCGGAGGGGGTGAGTGAGCACTCTACAGAGTCTGTATCTCTTCATTATCAATATCACCACCCAAGTGGTTCCATAGCCCAAGGAGATGGGCTTTCCCTTCTTTTCTTTCTTTCTTTCTTTTCTGAAAAAACGCCCCATTATTTTCTGAACTTAACTGACCAAACATGACACATGCTAACCTAAAAAATGGGTACAATAATGTTTATTGTTTCCATTTTCATGTTAAACTAATAGCTAGCTACATTTATACACAAACAAATAACTACTTGTACCGAATCATTCTCTGCAGGACCACGTACGCTTAACTTTCAAAGGAGATCATGGCAAAAGTAAACATAGTAATAAAATCAGAAAGAATTAACCGCAGTTTTTAACCAGAAAGGAAGAAGAAGAAGAAGAGCATGCTGACAGGGGAGGGAGGGGAGAGAGAGGGGCATTACTGCACAAGGGATAGGTGTCCATGTATAGTAGAAGTGGAAATGGACGTGTACCTGGCCTCGCTGGCTAGCATGTGAAGAGGCCGTGGCTCTCTCTCTTATTACATGCACTCCCATCTGGCATTTTTTGATAGATTCACATAGAGAGCTAGCCTGAGTGAGGACAAAAATACTCTAGGATTTGAAACTGATTCTCTTTGTGTTTTCCACGCACTTGTAAGTTTCTATCCCTAGCTCGACACCAAAAAATAGACATACATAACCCCACCGTGGCTGCTAGCAATGCCCCTAGGTGTTTCTATCTAGCTCGCTCTCCTCCATAAAAAGGCAGCTGCAGCAGCTCATACAACAAAATCCCTCATCTCCTGTAGTTATAGTCTCTTTCAGATCACTCGTTGTAAACAAAGAAAACCAGCTCCTCTAGACCTAAGCGGCCGGAACATGAATAGTTTCTTAGCCTCGGAATGCAGCGATGACTGTGAGTCTGGTTGGACTCTATACTTAGAGCAATCTTTTCTTCCTCACCCGAATCCTAAACATAGAAATAATAGTACTGACGTTGTTGATTCAAAGAGCACTGGTTTCTGTAGAAAAGGAAATAACACTAGAGAAGAGTACTGCGAGGAGGAGGAGGAGGAGGAGGAGGAAGACTTGTCGATGGTCTCTGATGCATCCTCTGGTCCTCCACATTTCCAAGAAGATGAAAGTCACTTCATCTACGATAATGGCTACTTTTGTCCATCACTTAAGGATACTACGTTGCTGAATAACGGTGCCAATTATAGCCAAAAAAAGAAAGAACACAGACGACGTCACAAGCAGGATCAACAACTGCCTTCTTTTCTTGACGATACTGCTAGCTCTCCAGCTCTCAACTTCTCCAAGGTTTGTTCGTGATAAACATGTGTGTGTGTGTGTGTAGCCTTATAGCGATATTTTCTACATATAGAATGCCAATCAGAGAATTTTTCACATCTTGTATCATACCTTCATTATTCTTGATATTAACTTTGTTTTGTTGTTTAATTATTACTATTATTATTACTATTTGCAATATATTGCAGAATAATTTTGCCCTCTCCAACAACCAAGCTTCGATGGAGAGTGTATTGGATTATTCACAAGGTTTTTCGGCTACTCATTTTCAGGTACCTGGCCTAATTCATTGATCCAGGGTTTTCTCTGCCATTTTAACACCAAAATAGCTTCTGATGGTCGATATCAAGCATGCTCATTCTTGCAGGGGAGATCTGCATATCATGACCACATTGGTTACATAATAAAACACTGTGCAATGTTTAAGCCATAAATGATGAATGTTTCGGATTATTTTCAGGTGGTTTTAGGGGAAGAATAATATATGGTGATTCCGCATTACTTCCTGTCACTGCAGTTATTACTCTCGAAGCTGATCTAGAAGAGATGATGGAAATTAGAGGGCGGCCAAATGCAACCAACCAAAAAAGAAGAAGAAGAAAGGCTGCCAAAGTAAAAAGAAATGGATCTCAAAAGATCTTGTTCCTTGCAATTTTCTTCTTTTCTTTTCAAGTTTTTTCTTTCTTTCTTTTTCCTGTCAATGCAATGGGAAACAACATGAGGGGAAAAGGGTGGAAACAAATTTCTTGTCATCAAAATTTATTTCTCTTGCTAATGAACAGTGGGTACAAAATGTGCTGTGCCTTTTGGGCGGCCTCTGTGTGAAGAAGAAGTTGTGTCCAATCCTTGTTTTTTATGGAGCCCCATGCTCTTTTGCAAATCAGATCTTGATATCTCATAAGACTCCCATGTCTTCATGCAATATGCAAATAAATGAATAGGCTCCGAAACAAAAATCCCTTTGCGCCAAGGAATTGGCATACAGGGATAATTAATCACATACATGGCAGTGCTAGAATATTTTGTAATTTTTCTTGCCTTTGAAATTTAGTTTATGATTGAAAGGTATAAAAAGGGGTACTTTTCAGTCAAAGATAAAGAATTCCTTGTGATCTCTCACTTCTTCCTCTCTGTTTCGATCGTAGTATTTTATTTCGGCCATCCTTGTTGGTTGGTTTCAAATTCAATTCGTGTTCCATGCCTGTCAGACTTGCCATTTAGTTGTCAATTTTCATTTCCCTTTCGTCTTCCCTGTCATGCACGCTCCCCATATTTGTAGTTCTCAATTCATGAAAAATCAGCGCTGTGAAGAACATTACACATAAAGTCTCAAATTCACCAACTACTCCCAATAAATAAGGGGATTGAGGTCCTTGCATGCCTAGAAGAAAGCAAGCATGAAGTGACCTACAACATTATCATAGAGAGAGAGACAGAGAGAGAGAGAGATCATTGACTGAATCATTCACATCTAATCATCTACTAAACGAAATAACTCTATAATTGAGACACCCTTATTATTTTTATAATTTTGTAGCACACCAATACTCTGTTTCAACAAACAGTACAAGAAAGTACCACAACCTAACTTTGGTGGCCGCTATCTAGATACGATCCAGATAAGGATCAAATTATCAGATTTGTGTAGGTGGGATTTCTCCAAATCGACCAGAAGAAAAAACTGGAGCACAAGTGAGGACAAGGCCTCCACAGTGTCCCCCAAGTGTTCAGACAAGGCTCTATTCAGATAAGGTCGGAGATGACAGAGGAAATGTCAAAGTTGATGTTGGAATATTTCATATGCATCTCCATGACCCTTTTTTAAGCCCTGGAGATCCTGCCTCAGATCTTGCTCACCCAATGGAACATGCCTCGTTTTGTTTATTGTGTGCTTTTTATCTCATTTGTGAGGATCTTATTTTAAAAGCAATTTATATACATATAAAAAAAAAAACGTGTTCATGTTTTATGGAAAGTTTTGCTCTCTCCTTGACCCTGTCTGCTTTGCAGCTGTCATTGGACAATTATACATGTCCTCCCTTGCATTTCTTTATTCATTCAACTATACCCAGTCAGTTCCTCATTTCGACATTATATAATCTGGTATCTATCTAATAATTAAGGTTAGGTAAGAAGATATGACTCGGGAATTTAGGATGCCGAAGCAACTTCTGATCCGCTACAGGAAATGACATGTTCATTTCCCACATAAACAGCCATCGATCTCAGCCAGGCTCTGTAATGGGAGTCTTCCATGTAGTAAAAAATGAAATAAAAATAATACAAAACCCTAAACTAAGAGGAAAGAGAAGCTAAAGATCAGCTAAACAAAATGAATGCAAATAGTAGATAAGAACATAATTAATTAGGAGTGGTCAGTGCTGCCCATCAATTTTGGATAAGGATCCATGGGGGAAACATCCGTTGCCCTTCCAACCACTACCAGAACAAAACCTTCAAACCCCCTGTAACATGCAGAGAGGGAACGGAGCAGCTTTGTCGTTTCATATACATGCAGCTAATTTCCACTGCCGTTTCCATTTCCTTTTCAGCCACAGGTGCTCCCATTTCTCGTGACAATGGATGCTCTGTCTCCTTGTTTCTTAACGTCCCTTCCACCCCTACGGCTGCTGCATGTGTTACGAATCAAAAACCGAAACTAAATTTAAAAATAAAAATAGGTTTAGATGCTGTGTGGATTCGATAACCATGGACCCGGATATCCAGCTCGAGCCCATTTTCCACCCCTAACAACCTCTGGTAATTAGTATGAGCTCAGCACTTTCTCATTTGTTTTTCGAGATGAATCATTAACTATTTTATACATATATATTATTTTAAGTGACATAAGAATATAATGATTTTTTAGCCCATGCTTTGAAAAAACAAGATTCATGAAATATAAATACTCTACAATTTTTTCATGCTTCATGTTCATAATATTTTCATTCCCAATATTTTCAGAATATATGTTTTTAAAAGTATATCTATAAAATATTATAGTGTTTTTTATTTGTATTTTAAAATATCTTTTTAAATATACGAGAGTCTATATATCTACTAAATATGACTTCCTGTAGTTGCCAATAATCTTGATTAGTAAGAATAAATTAGATTTACTGAAATAAAAGGTTAATTATTATATAATATATAAATCTTACTACTATTATTCGGTTCCTCATGACCACCATGCATGATTGCCCTATGTTTATTATTGAATATTCTATATAAAAATCCCATTGGCATCATGTTAAAGGATCTAATCACGAGCTAAATATATAAAGAGGTGATTGATTAAGCAAGGTTCAATGAACAATACCCGTGAGCAGTAGAATAGCCAGGGAATTATTTTATTTTCTTACCTTTTCAGGACACTTTATCGCGGTGCATGGGCCATCGATTGGGCCTACAACTTTTGGGATATATTTTTTCCTCTTCTCATGAGCATTCGTCGTCCAATTAATATAACGTTTATTTTAATTTACACCATCAACGAATTAATTTCGATTAAACTCAAAAAACCAGACATGGATTTGAAAATTAAAATCCCTCGTTGCTGGGATGGAACTCTAGAGATGTGCTGGCCGCGGTGCTAAAGGATTAACTTGTGACACGTGCAATGCCTAGACTATCACACGGTCGACATGTTTTTGGACAAAAACGAGAAACAATTTTCGTCGGCTGAGCAGAACATGATGTGATCTGGGCCGTTTATTTATTCCGTGTTTGAGACCTAAAATCTTGACATCGTATCATGGCAGGACATTTTCTAGACGGACATCACATGTTATTCCTCAACTCAACTTCCTTCTGTACTTTATATTTCAGTTCAATAAATGGAGAAGCTCTCAGTTCTCTCCGTTTGTTAATAATATTACTTTTTTTATATCTATTTAAAAATAATAATAATAATAACAATAATAATAGATGTTGTTTAACACGTGGATGACTAAAAAGATTTACTATATGTAAGAGTTTAGTTTAATTAACTGTTTGAAATTATAGTTATTATTGATTTTTAAAGTCATAAATATATTAAAATGATATTTTTATTTATTTTTTTAAAAAATATTTTTAATATAAACACATAAAAATGATCTATAAATATTATTTTTTTATTTAAAAACATATTTATAAAACCCAATACAAAATTTCCAAGAGGAAAGGGCTACACTCGGCAGAGTGCAAATTGGGCCATTAAAAGAGAGGAGCAAGCCGGTCCATTCAAGAGCCCATCTTACTGTGTTCTTTCAAAACGCCATTGCAATTTTTGTGATGAGAGCACAAAACTCTCACGGAGACTGGTCAGACCAGAGGGGCCCAGGAGATAATTGGATAAAAACATGTGCTTTCCCCCGAGTTCAATCCTCTGTGATTTCCATGGGTTTCTACGGGCACACACTCAAGTGGGAAAAAGAGATTTGATCAGCGATAAACTTCAGCAGAGGATTCGAGTTGGTGAAAAATAATATTTGATTTTAAGGAAATAAAAATACTTGAGGGACCGGTGTGATTTTATTCTCAAGATATTTGTCCAAAGCAATAGAGTACGGAAATTAACGTGAAGAATCCACGTGGGCCTATTTTGCACTACTTTTCAAAAAAAAAAAATAGCTTTTTAGTTTTTTTAAATTATTTTCATAATAAAAGTATTTTTCAAAACTAAAAAAATATTAATTTATTATATATCTAAACAAAAAAATATTTTTTAAAAAAAACCTTTATCACATTTTCAAACAAAGTCATAAAGATTTTATATCGTGGATTCCACCGTGAATAGTTAAGATTTAAATCTTAAAATTGGAGGGTGATATTCTAGTGAATTGAAAGGCTATTTTTATAACATATACCAAAATAGATCAATATTTTATTGTAGTTTGTGAGTGTATTCACTATAAATTGTAATAATGCTTCTAGATTGGTTCGGTTCGAGCAAATCATGATTTTTTTTTTTTCTTATATTTTTGGAATCTTAAAAATAACTTTTTTGCCCTTTAGGAGGACAAAAAAACAATAGTTGCCAAAGAAGATGCCATGTAATTTCATATTACATTGCAAAGTAACATAACTCTTATACCCTCCAACAAGACAAAAACCATGGTTTGCTTGCGAGCAAGGTTGTTAAAATCGTGATTTTGACATGAAACGGAAGGGGTTTTAAAAGATCGGATCGTAAAATCGTACCCGAATTTGTCCGTACAAAAATCATAAAATCACAGCTAAAATCGTGTGAGCAGAAAAATCATAAAATCATAAGTAAAATATTTTCGAATACAATATAACATAATCATGGTCATAAAACTTCATTAGATATGGTTTTTTTTGTTGAATAGTGTATATATAATTTTTTTGTTGATGTGTTCTCCAATGATAAAAGCTATTTTGGAGAACCATTTTTTATCTTATTTTAAATAAAGTTCAATTATTTTATATATATTTTAATTATGCAATTAATTATATAATTAATAGGAGTAAGTTATATAATTAAATAATTGTTTTTAAAAAACCCTCCAACAATAAAATTATTTTTTAAAATTATATTATTATTATATAACTTATTTCCCAATAAGTTATTAATTATTATTATTATTATTATTATTATTATTATTATAACACCCACCCCTTATTATTATTATTATTATAACACACACTCCCAGAGACGTTTATTATTATTATTATTATTATTATAAAACCCTCCAACCCTAATTCCCTTACTTTGCCCCCCCACACATCTCCCATTCCTTGTGCCGCCGCTCATCTCCCTTTCTTGTGCTCATCTCCCTCCCTTTCTTGTGCCTTTGCTTGTGCTGCTTAACTAAGAACTAGCGATTTGGAGGATTTTGTGCTGAGAAGAGAAGATTTTAGGGGTGAGAGCTGATGATTTGGGATTTTTTTGCTGAGAAGAGAAGAGAAGATTTTGGGGGTGAAAGATGATGATTTAGGGTTTTTGGCTGAAAAGAGAAGAGAGGATTTTGAGCTGCAAATGAAATTTGTAAAATTGTAAATGAAAGAAATGAAAAATTGCAAACGAAAGCTCAGCACCCTTAGCCCCGCGACCGAATCCCTTGAACTCACAAGATCGGACCGATTCGGTTTGATTTTACGAGTCAACCCGATTTTGACCGAGTTTGACCGAGTTTGACCGGTTTCGATTTTTCTTTCCGATTCAACCATTTTTGATGAGTCAACTCGCAAACTCGTACGACGTGTCTTGGTGGACGCACCGTTGTATCTTCTTCCTCATGCTATGACGTGTGGCCTTACAAGGTGGTTAGAGAAGTGATGGTGGTCAGTTGAATTATCTTCCCTTTTCTCTCTCCTTCACGTCAAACTATATGGCAACCCCCCGTTTTATGTTTGTTTCATTTCAATCCTTAATTTTTTAATTGTGCTATATGGTCCTTATTTCTGTTACATGAGTTTTGATTTGTTTCAATTGTGTTATTTGATTGAAAGTGATCATATATTATGTTTTCATTTTAGTACTTATTCTTTTAATTTTGGGTTTGATTTTAAATCCCTTAATATTTTCGGTATAGAAGATTTGATTTTTTTTAATTTTGTCCTTTGACTGAATTTAATAATATATTTGGTTTTCATTTCGGCTATTATAGTTTTAATTTTTTAATTTTAATTCCTTTGTTTTTAATATTTCTTAAATAATATCTATTTTTGTTTATGTTTATATATATATATATATATATATATATATATATATATATATATATATATGCTCTTAGCTTTGCCTTTTAATTTTTATCATTTTTTCTTTTGTCGAGATAACATTTTTTTTGAAAAAAAATTATTTTTAAATTTTAGTGTGTGATCATTTGAATATTAATATTTTTTGTGAGTTCTTTTGTTTTTTTATTTTCATGTCAAATGATTTTTTTTAGTTAATAATTTTTATTTTTTGTATACTCTTTTGTTAAAGTTTTTAGACCTTTTTTTTTATTGCTTGATTGATATTTTTTCATTATTAACGCAATAATAATAATAATAATAATAATCTAATTTTAGTTTTTTTTTTTTGTTTTCTCTTGTGCTAATGTTTTCGAGTTTTTTTTTTATCGGGATAATTTTATAATTTTTATTGTTTTAGTAATAATAGTAATGATATTTTTAGATGTTAAGGCTTCCATGTTGTTGTTGTTATAATAGGGTATGTTGATTTGTTTTTGTACATTCGATACGGGAAACTTATTTGTGATATTCCGTTTCCTTGTTCCTGGATCAATTGCTTCAAGCCCACTTTGATTACTAGAACCAAAATAATATTTCACAGCATGAACATCTTTAAAGATCGTAGCAAGTTAACGTAGAGTATTGAGAGAAAGAACTTTCTTCCAATTATTTGAATAACTTATATCAGTCACTTATATAATATGGAAAGTGAAGTTGTCCATTTATACTAGAGGAGGAGAGGTTACTTAGCGATTACCAATAAGTAACACCTCTAGATAAATAAATAGGTTCATCCCTCATGGACGAACCAAGTCAAACCCAATAAATAACAGTTTCATTATATCAAACTCTCCATGTATAGATACTATATTTTATTTTTGAACTAGCAAAAACTATTAATTATTTTAATTTTAATAAGAATAAAAATTATTTATTCAGATCACAGAGTAGTGCGAACAACCTAACTAGTTTCTTTCTATTATGGGATCTATTCTAAAACAAAAAAAATAGCAAAGAATGTGTATACGATAGCCAAATTTTAATATCATTTTTTAGTGTATTTAACCTGAAAAAATCATATTAATATATATTGTTAATAATTCTAACACGATGATATCATAAATAAATAAAAAATATTTTGATAAATTCTCAGTTAAAATTCATGTTTTAAAATAACTCTCCCTCAGAAAATAAAATATAGATATATTAATGCGATAATTCTTCAAATATAAGTCATTGTAATTCAATCCCACAAGAAACACCCACAAAAAAGAAAAGAAAAGGTGAGAAGAATTAGTAGCAATAGGAGGCAGTACCGTGACAATCAGTGCTATACCTCCTTGTGATTTTTGGCCTTCTTTCCCTCTGATTTCTTCAAATATTCTGTCATCCAAACAATGGTTCATCAGTCAGCTAAGGCTCCATAGACGCATAAAGAGAGAAAGGCTCAAATGAGGGGGGGGGGGGGGGGGGCACAAACAAGTGATGGGTATATAGTACTTCTAAGAAGCTCGGTGCTGGAGTCACTGGTTGAAAACACATCAACCACGGTAGATAAGAGGATTCCTCTTCTTCCATTAATGGCAGCTGCCCTTGCTGCTGCTTTAGTAGTTGGTCTTTCACCTTCCTTCTTATTCACTGCATGAACATTTGATGAAGCAAACTTGTTGACTGTAACTGTCAGTGCCATCAACACGCTTTGGGATATTGAAGTCATCTGCTGAAAACCATTCGATAAACACCCCAACACCTTCGCTCTCTCTGTGGTGGTTGTAGCGCTGCGGCCACCAGCTTCTTCTTCTTCTTCTTCTTCGTGCTTATAGATGATGAGGTTTCATGGGTCTTATCTTCTTTCAACTCCAGTCCAAAATCCAAATACTCTGTTCTGTCAGCAAAATATACAGAATTATCGCGTTAAAAAAGTTGGAAAAACAGACAAACAAAACACACAAGATGTTCGCACGTGCGAACCAGTCCTTTCTATCTAGCAACCGACATGTCAATCGTTCTCTAGAGATATAGCACGTCCCTCCTTTTGTGTTATTAAGTTTTTACTTTGTTTTTATTCTTTTAAAAAACTGTTGTTTATATTTTAAGAGATTCTTTTGTAATAGTGATTTTTTAAAATAATATTTTTTAAAAAATTTATATTTGATATCAACATATCAAAATAATTGAAAATATAAAAAAAAAATATTTTTAAAAAATATTTTTAAAACACAAAAATAAATAAGATCTAAATAAAATAACTTTTTTGTCTCTTCATGAAACCCACAAACCAGTGACACGGTGACAATGAAGGGTTAGCCTTCCTCACCTCCAAGGTAGAGGGAGTGGATTACTTCACAACCGCTTATGGAGGAGCAACTGCTCGAAAACCTCCGGAAAGTGAAATTGTGGGAAGGCAGTATTGCATACCTTTTTTCCTGGAGGAAAGATGGAGATGGAAGAAAGGCACGAGCATTACAGATCGGTAGAGTGATATGCCGTATCATTCAATTTTTAAATTTCCCTGACGAGCGAAGCCTCCTTTGACAAGCTAAGCGGTTCAAAATATGAAATAACACTATATATTATACATTTTTGTTTTAACTTATGATGGTGTTTGTATGAAATAACACTATATATTATACAACAGCCACTCGTAGTTTTGCATATAATACAGTAAAATACATAGCAGGTCAGTTGTCTAACAGTCTCTTGTGCTTGCACCAGGCAATGGCAATCACATACAAAAATATGACCCCACTAGTGCCACCAGCAAGAGTCCATAGAAACTTTGGCATTCCTGTTTGTACGTCTTCTTTGAACATCGCAATTTTGATATTCATGCCGAAGATACCAACGACGACGACAAAGCAGCTCACCACTAAGGTTGCTGTTGTCAACATAACCCCCATTTGCAGGAGATGATTCTGTTTGTCATCCAGCATTATGTTGATGTAGTCCTCTGTGTCATCAACGTACTCCCTCAGCTTCAAAATGAGTTACAATGACAGCAAATGAGCTTTATGTACTAGCAGTATCAAAAGAATACACTGCAGTTACATCATTAAAATCTCAACTAGGGCTCAACATAATCACTTGCACTTGATAAGCATCTGGATATGAGAGCACGTCATATGATGCCAATGGACCTATGTAGAAGAATCAAGTGGAAAAATTAAATTGCATACCGTGGATAATTTGTTCAATGTGCCATCAATTTGTACAAAGTACGCCTCCAGGAGCATTTCTAGCTCCTCTACATTGAGATTCTTGCTTATAGCACTTCGTGTTGTACTAGTATGGGTATTGCTGTATCTGCCAAGTCCATGAGGTGCAGTAAACTGATGATCATGTTCATTATCAATGTTGTTAATATCATCATCCTTGTGGCTAGTAAGGGCTCCCAAAGACACCTCAGCAGGGATGCTGGTGCAAAAAAATGAGAAATTTTCAACAAATAGATAGCTCAGCAAACAAGAAGGAAAAAATTGAGAATGTTTACGATGACTGATTAAATTATTAGGTACCTGTCATCTGAGTCTGCCTGAAGCTCGTCATCATCCATGTCATTTCCCTCATTTAAAGAGGAAGTTGAAGAATCATCAAGCTGTTGCTGAACCAGCTTTTCTGTCAGATACAACTCCACCATGTCTTCATCATCATCCAGCAGGTGTTCTAATTCATCCCTAACCTAGACATTGCATGCCTGGTTAATTATAGTAACATAAGAGAGCCTTATGTAAATCTTTTGAAGCACAGAAATTTTAAAACTTCTTAAGCTTACAAACCAGGTAGCAATTCATATCAGCCTATTACCCCTTACTATAATAAAATAAATGTATTGACCAAAAACTTAAGAATCATCAAACCTTTTGAACTCGGCCAGTTATTGCAACTAAACGACTTTTAATCTGGCGGACACGTTCTAAATTGAGAGTACTGATCTTTGAAGTCAGCTTATCCAACGCTGGATGTGCCTCTTGCTCCAGTGTTTTTGCCTGCGTAAGAAATGGAAAAGGGGAAGGAAACAAGTAGAGTGAGGATTTTAATGCTGCCAGAAAGTTACCAGCCTTGAGATTTAGGATATCAGCTTCATTTTGTAAGAAAACCTATCCAACAGGGAGTTGCATATGCTTACTTCACTTTCTAAGCAACTGCAGGCAGCCTCAAGACATGTTTCCAATGCAACAAACTCATATGGAAGAATCTTTGATCCATCTCGATTCTCGAGACCCTGTTTCCCTTCGGCCTGGATTCCCTCATTGCAATCCTCAAAATGTGAAAAGCCTACTGGACTTTTTTGAGGACTTGAACCCTTTGACCCAGGCTCTTCCACACGATAAGGATTTGCCTTGGAATGATCACCATTGCCCTCCTAAGCAAGGATCGGGAAAATATACAAAAACAAAAGAATATGACGGTTCAAAATATATTCAAAAGAAAGTGCACAACAGGAAACCATAGGAACATATGACTTTAATACTAGTAATAAATATAAACATATCATATATATCTCTTGAACTGAAGCTTCAAAAATCTTATTAACTAGCGAATCAAACTAAAATTCTAGATCTTTGATCGGCGAAAAGAAATTTATAAACTAAGTTTTTGCTTGGAAATACTCGACCCATTCGAAATTGTTTTGCAAGGAATTTTTATTGAAAAACAACGAGTTACTTAACACAGCACACTTGCAATGTATTTCATGTAGAAGTCAAAATAACTCCTGCATAAGACACTCCAGTTAATTGCTTTATTCTCACTTACCACTTACTCAATATTAACCCATCTTTCAAATTCAATTACCATTTACAAATCGTACTTACCATGTCAGTTTTATGTGGTTACGCTGACATTTCCAAACCCGACTTTAAGAGTAACCATTCTAAATGCCCTCGTTATTTCCTGATTGAGAGGGGGGAATCCCGGTCAATTTGCACGTCAACTTGATAAACACAAGCTAAATAGCAGAGCATTCTATTTATGGTTTTGTTTGAAATCCAATGAAAGTAGCAGTAACAAAAACTCACACACAAAATTCCACATTAAACAAAAAAAAAAAAGTCACTTTACTCTACACCGAATCAAAACAATTAATCACAGCTCAAAAATATAGAAACAAGAAAGAACAGACAGTACAACCTGAGCTTTAGTAGCATGATAGTGAAAAGTCAACCTCCCTTGCAACTCTTCAACAAACGGAGTGACAGAAGGGTCTCTAGAATTCAACAACCACACCTCTTGTGCTGTGATAATCGCCTTGATATGCTCCAAATTAATAACAATCGCTCTCTCTCGACCCAAAACAGTAGATGGGTAAGAAAGTAAGGGGTCAAGGATCCGAAGGTCGCGAGCAGGAAGGCCAGTACGGCGCATGATCGCGTGCTTACCAACTTCCTCTACCTGGGCTTGGCCGGTTGAGTCTAATAAGAGCCAGGGTCGAACCCCTGTTGCTTTTTTGCGAGAGGTTGGGAAAGGGAGGGTGAGAGAGGTTGTGGTTGGTGCGGGTCGGGCCATTGGGTCCTGGTCACCTTCAGGTTTGGATAGTGGTGGAGTTTGTGGGCGAGATGTCATGGCTGTGGTGGAGAGTCTGGAGACTGGTGGGTGAAAGGTAGCAGGGTGTGTGTTATACTACTATAAGGCACGAGCATGATCTTAATCCAGTTAATGTGGAATCTATTTTAATGATCTCTCTTGTCTTTAAATTAAGAAAAATAAATCAGTAATTGTAATTCAAAGACGTCATTTGTGCCTTGACCTGTAAACCAGATGTTCAATATTTTCAGGGTGATTTTATTCAAATTAAAGAGAAATATTCATCATAAATCAGAATATATCTTGACAATAATTGTTTTTCTACTCGAGAAACTCCATTTCTTTGAATGTATTTTTTGTGGGGGGATTAATCGGGTAAAATCACTCAACCTTAAGACTGGTTCAGTTGCTGTACTTTTGATGTTTCCCGAATAGGCTGATGTCTCGTGCCATCTTCTCCGATCCTTTTTAAGTTTTTCGTTCCCTGGTTATGATTTTCATTTTCTTTTTTTTTTTTTGTTTTGTCGGCAGAATTATTTCGAGTCTGGATGCCGGTACTTTATGGGGCCCAGCACGCCTTGCTAGCATTTACTGTTTTTAAATGATTTTTCACATAAAATATATTAAAATAATATATATTTTTTATTTTTTTAAAATATCTTTTAACATCATCAAATAAAATAATAAAAAATTAATTTAAAATAAAAACAAATTCAATCTTTTTTAATATGCTTTTTAGAGTATTGTTTTATTTAATAATATATTAAAATAATTTTTTTCATAATAATTATAAAAAAATAATTTAAAATAAAAACGAACTCAATCTTTTTAAAAGGCACTTTTAAAATGCTTTTCAAAGTATTGTTTTATTTAAAAATATATGAAAAAAATATTTTTATTTTTATATATAGTGAAAATAAAACATGCATGAGTTTTTATTATTAATATTAATTAATAATGTACGGCAGATTTGAAGTGCCTTTATTAGAACTACAACTAACTGTCATAACTATTTACCGATATTGAGAGAAATAAAAACGATCGTTTATCCTCTCATAATATATCTGAGCTCGAAGGAAATTATTATTTTTGGCTGGGGCCCATTCTCACTCGGAGGTTAAATCAGTTTTTCTTGTTCTGTCGAGGATTGATAGATTAGTTGCAGATGTATAATCACCCAATTTTCAAAGGCCCAAAATGTACAGTTAGATATTATATTTTAAAAATATTTTTTATTAATATTAAATTATATTTTAAAATATTTTAGATTATTTTTATGTATTATATAAAAATAATTAAAAAATATATAATTTTTTTTATAATATTTCAAAATAAAAATTATTTGAAAAAATAATTTCAATCATGTTCTCCAATAAAAACTTAATACAGGATATGCATTATAAGGCAAACAATGTGTCTCAAAATATTTTTATTTAAAAAATATTTAATTATTTTTAAAATATTTTTCAATATCTTTAATAGCAGGTAAATTATTAGTGTTTCAATATTAGATATTTTTATTTTTATTTACCTCTTTGTTTTTGTTTATCATTAATGATTTTTTTCATTTCTTTACTCGATAATTGTTAATTTATTTGGTTAAATGTGTGCATAAATTTTTAATATTCATCTAATTTTTTTTATTTGGTTAAATATTTATTTGATTGAAAAATTTAGCATGTTCAACTTTTTTTTATTATGTGTTTTAGATTTGATCATTGTTATTATTATTATTATTATTATTATTATTATTATTTTTCTTAACAATTTTATAAAAAATTTCTTTGTTTTTAATCTCACCTTTTAACCTAACTTTATATTTTATTGGGTTTTATTTTATTTTTTTTATTAATGTTTTTATTCTTTTAAATTTAACTCTTAACTTGATTATTATTTTTTGCAATTATAACTCTCATTTTCTTTTTATAGTTTTTAAATGTAATTTTAACCTTTATATTTTATTTCATATATAACATTTTGAGTCTGTTAACATGTATCATAGTTTATAAAGTTATTAGAAATTGGATTTTTTTTATCTTTATTGTATTTTAAAATTATCATTCAATATTATTTTTACTATAATATTTTTATTGTTGTCTCAAGATTTAATTTAATTTTATTCACTTCTTTAAAAATATAATATAAATATCTACCACTTTTTTAATTGTTTTATAAAACTGACACAACCCGCGTCAAGCGGCCAACTAGCTAGTCTTATATTTAAATAGCACACTCGAGTTGATTTTGTAGCTCGTGAAAGAGACGGCGTCACAGGCGTTGGATGACGTGTAAAGCCAAAGGAGTGACGTGTTTTAGTTGGGATTGAACGTACTCCCACATCGGCTAGTTACAAGCCAACACGAGACGTTATGAAAACAGGGAAGCAACCAATGATCGTCTCTTCGGAGACATCTGATAAAATTGGAACGATACAGAGAAGATTAGCATGGCCCCTGCGCAAGGATGACACGCACAAATCGAGAAATGGTCCAAATTTTTTTTATTTGTTTTCATTTATTCCTCCTCCTTCCATGTTTGTTTGGGGTTGGGAAATCGCAATCAACAGGTCAGCTGACATCTTCCTTTGTTTCTGTTTTGCTGCGAATCTTTCACCATTTCTTGCTATGAACTAGACAGTGTGTTTGTTCATCTTTATTTTTCACATATATCTATTTCAGTTGAATTAATCCAATTATTCACATATGGGACCGCTATCAACAATGGATGACAACAATACACGATTCTAATTGTTTAATCCAGTGATTTCTACTCCCTCTGTGTGTGTGTGTCTGAATAGATTGCAGACTTCGGCGCGCTTCCTGTTCAATCTAATAATCTAAAGGTAAGAAGAACACGCAGTCTTTTTTTTTTTTTCTGATGCTACCCTTAGCTTTTTTGGTGAATGATAAATTACAAAGCATTATGATGGGACAGATACTGATTTCTCACATTTGTTTTTAGCTGGACTTGTAATTCTTTTACCAGCATGGATCATTAAGCACATAAGAGAAACCATCTTCCTTTAATCTCACATAAGGAATTTGATTTGTTGCAGCAAGGACCATACATTGCAATATAGATCGCCGGCCTTTAGGCGTTCTCCAGAAGAAATATCTTCTCATTGCACCAAGACATTTTTGCTCGCTGATTAATTCTACGCACTAACGAACAAACAATGGCTTGCTCAAAATATCTCTGCTACAATTTATAAAAGGTACATGGTGTTTAGTTTCTCTAGAACTTGAATCTTTGTTTTTCAATAACTCACTCGCGTGTTTGAAGTAAATGTTTTGTTAATTAAAAGTGAGGACAAGAAGAAAACATTTCGAAGAAAAAAAGACTACTTCTTGTGCTTGTAGTTTGAGCCCCGCGCCAACTCAATAATCCTGTCCTTCCCTCATTCATACCAGCAATGTCATGGAGTAGAACAGTACAGAATTGTTTGAACAGAAAAGATTAAAATGAAGAAAGAAGCACGATTGTACCGTTTGTTATTTGATAGCAATTACAAATTCTCTTGGAGTCGTGCAATCAATAAGAATGGAAAACAATTTATTGAATCTTGAATACTTAAAGTCTAAAACTGCCCCATTTCATATTGGCGATATCTGTGATTCTTCATGAAGTCACTGAGAGGAGAATTATGGGATGTTTCGGTGATTTCCTGAAAATATTTCCACCATATCATAAAACTGCTTTTTTCCAAGAAAATTTCAGGAGATACCGCATAGTTATTAATTTGATCCATCACGTATTGCTCAAACTTATTGAGTTCTTCTCTCGCTGACAGATTCTCTACAGTACTGGAGGTTTCATCCTTCAACAATTTGCATGAAATAAGAGCCTCCTCCACATTCACCCAAAAGCAAGAATCCTCTGTAAGAATACTAGCCACACTTCGTTTCTTCTTTTCATTTGGTGGACCTGCAAGTTTTTCTGTTTGCTCCTTTTGCCATTTCTCCAGCAGAATATAATGCATGGATCTTTCATAAGTTTTATTTCCTCGTTTCCCAGTCTGTCTATAGTGTTGGGCAATGTCAAGTGGTTCAACCATTCTTCTATAATTTGTTCCAGCGAAAAGCCATGTCTTCCGCATAAATTCTCCTTCCTTCTGGGGTTTACGCTCAGAGTCCTCCGCCAACTTTTTCCAGTAACCGAAGAGAACTTTCTTGATTTTGGTAACGTCTTCATCGCTTCTGGAGTACAGGTTCTTGTAACTATCATAGTAGCCTATCCCCTTAGCCTTGCAGTCTTTCTTGTACCATTCTAGGTAGGCCATTTTTACCTTAACTCTGTTTAGTTTTTCGTTCGGGTCAATGGCCTTCATTTGTTGTGCCATTCGGTTTTCGTGTCTTTCCAATTCTGATACTAGATCATTGATGCTGCTGTTCTGCTCCTGCTGAATTTAAACGCGTTTTCCATTAGTTGTTTGAAAAACTAGAAGAAGGTAGTTAAAAGCTAACTGAGGCTGGGTTGTTAAAGAGATAAAATAATTGCTAATTTATCTAATGGTCACTCTAGCTATGCCTTGGCCTTAAGTTTCAAAGGACTTTAGCATCTTCAAAATATTGAGAGTGATTTCTTTGTGAAAATCATCAATCAATGTTGTGAAGAAATTTTGTGCAGTCATATTTTATTGGGAAAAACAGTGCTAGTTACCTGAGCAGTCATTTCAAATCCAATGGCTTTCAGTTGTAAAACCATTCCTGGCCGAAGTGGAGGTGTAACTGGTTGGCCAAGTTGTGTGTTTTCCTTCATGATAAGCCTCGACTTCAGATGCTTCACTATTCCGCTATAATCATCAATCCCCGTTTCTTCAGCAGAAAACGGAGTTATTGTGGTTTTCAATAAACTTGAAACCACTTCAGGGTCATCAACACAATTGCATCCCAACTCAGAACAGAAGAAAAATGTACCGAAAGACTTGTACTGAGGATTAGGTTGTGAGGTTATGAGAATTCTTGGGGATAGGTCCTTGTAGCCAGCAACGTGTAGAAAACAAGAATTCCATTCTGAATGTTCTGAGATGGCTCGTTGGAGGCCTAGGTCGCCTATAAGAGGACAACCAAAAGTGATGCAGAAGGGGAGTTGATTTCTTCTGGATGTTTGTTTGATGTTGTCTAACAACCATAGAGTAAAGAGAGAAGCAATTGTTCCTCCGAGAGAGTGTCCAGTAACAATCAACCGAGAGTTCACCAGTAATTCTTCATTCGTGGAATCATGGATCTGACATTATATAGTACATTATTTTGAATCGAAAGTCATTGTTATAACTAGCTAGCCTCATGGCCGCGCTTCCCCGAGGTAAGACTCTTTTTTTAAATAGGCTTTAAGTCCCACATAAAGGCAAATGAAAAAATAAATCAAAAGATAGCGGAGAAGAGGAGTACTTGATCTTTGAGTTGAGAGAGCTCTTGAAAACAGGCCATAAAAAGGTTTACTGAAGCTCTATGAATGGAGAAGGACGGATTTCCTTTGGAGCATAAGAAGTCAAAGAGAGGAAAATTCTGCTCCTTGAGAGTTGATGATGAAACCAAATCTCCTCCTTGTAAAATATGGTCTTTTGTACAGAGAGGTGAGGTGGCAAAAGCTACGATGGTACAATTCGGTTGGTGAACAAGTTTATGTCTTACAGAGAGATTGCAAGACAATTGTTGATCGGGATTGGTTTCTGCGTGCAGGTCCTCTATGGCATCGCATGAAAGCTGGAGCAGATCAGCGTTGACCACTAAGTCTGCCAAATCTAGTCCACTGATAGATCTGCAGACAAGAACAAAACCACACAGGAACAAGATGATAGCATGAGCTGTTAGAAATGAGGATGAAGATTTTGCAGAATTAAAAGTTATTGGGCAAGAAGAGTTCTTTTGCTCACGGAGGAAATTGACTCATTCTTTATCACGCCAGAAACGAAGCTGGAAGAATATAATTTTCACAGATGACGAGATGGGGTTCATTTATAGGTTAGTGGGAATCTGTACAAGTGGGCAAACGCATGAAGATATTATTTTGATGCTGCTTTATTTATGCGATTTTGATTTCAATTTCAAATTCTTATTTTTACATACAGAAAAATGAATTTAATTTCTTTCATGAAATCCTTTTTAATCAGAAAAATATATTCTTTTTTGGCTTGTGATCTCAATTACTAATTTGAATTTGAAACAATCTGTCTCACTCAAATTATATACTGAAATTTTGATATGTCACATGGATTCCCCTTGATTTATTTATCATAATATATAAATAAATAAATAAAATATAAGAAATCCGTCCTCCTTACAGAGGGAATAAGTGATTTTTATTAAAGGTTTTTGCTGAAAAACAGAGCTACTTCAAAAAAGTGAACGAATACTTGATTTTTTTATGCTGTTTTAGGAACATATAGGATTTGATCATTCAAGGCATCAGGTTGACTTGATTGAAAAAGTATTCTTTTTCTTCCAATTAAAATTCTTTCAAGATCAGCTGATGGAGTTCCTCTGCGGCCTATTCCGTTAACAATCACTAAGCTGTTCAAGAAAATCCTTGAATAATGAAGGGTCCTTACCTGGAGAAGGTGTGACAAACAGAGATGGACATGGTTTGGGATTTTCCTGCAAGAAGTAACTGGATGCCCCTGGGACTCTCAGAACAAACACGCAACTAATGAAGCTTTGTACAAAGAACAGTTGGAATAAATAAAGCATTGAGCACCTAGGAAGCAAGGAACACCATTCTCACCTTCAGAAAAAAAAGTTAACTATTCGAACCGTGTCTCTTGCAACAGGTAGCTTCTACACTGTACTTTGCCCCTGTCCCTGGAATTAATCTGTGTAAATAGGTGCTGCTAAATTCACCATTCTGGGAAATTAACGAGCATGTCATGATATAAGGGGTGTTGCAAGATGCCACCGATTTCCATCCAGCTTCCTAGAAAGAAACACTTAAATGGGTAAGCTGCCGAGAAAGGAACAGAGTTATTGGTTGTGCTTTCCTGTTGCCCTATCCTGGACATCATGTGGGTTCCAAGAAATGGGCGAGCATCTCTGATCAGCTTACTTTTTACTTCGAAGACTCTAGAACGGTCTTATAAAGTCTTCCCTGGATATAGAGTCAATGAATTTCTACGAGAAAGAAATACGACCCCTGTTCTTCTATTCATGGTTATGGAGTCTGATCCGGTTCGCGATCCAGGTTAGGGTTCTGGACTAGTATATTAACTTGAAATGTTTGTTTTAAAAAATATAGTTTATAAATGAAAAAACATTCTATTGAAAAATAAAATAAAATCAAATCTGGTGTGCACAGACCCGTTGACTTTTTTATTCGTTAGAATTTATGTTTCACTGCAGTATTCTTTCAGTGAGTGTTTTCGCTATTCTCAAGCTCGACGAGCTAGTGCTGCTCCTCGTTTTCTGCTATAAGGCCTGGGCCTTGGAATGAAGTGCATTAAGTAAAGCCCATTAATGAAGCCTAGAGAAATAGTAATGTTCATTGTTCAATAAAATGCGTGTAGGGATATTTTAGTCACTACGTACGAACCAATTTAAAGCCGCTTCTCCTTTCATTGTTAAAAGGCCAAACTTTCTCAGGCACAGATGATTTCGTGTGTGTTTAGCTTAAAGTATTATATATTTTTTTTTAATATAAATATATTAAAATCATTTCAAACCATACTTATTGATCCCGTTCCGTTCCGGCCGGAACGGCCCGTTCCAATGCAAAATCCGGGACAAAACGGCGACGTTTTTGTCCCGGTCAAAATCCCGGCCCGATCCGGCAATTCCGGCCGGAACGCCCCGGTTCCGTACCGGGCGTTCCGTTCCGGATTCAAAATAAAAAAAAAAACTCAACCCATAAATTATATATTAGTAAAAATAAAAAATAAAAATCATAAAAGTTAACATATCATGCACCCTAGCTTTGTTCATAGAAATATCAAGAGCCGGAACATCTTCCTCGATGAAGAATTCAACGCGAAGATAGGAAATTTCGGCATGGCAGGGTGCGTTGAAGATAATACCAAGGAGCCAGACTTCAATTCAACCAACCCTGCATCTTGGAGCCATGGATACGTGGCCCCTGAGGCTTATCAAGGAATGGTTTCCTCTAGCACAGATATGTTTCTTTTGGGGTGGTTTTGTTGGCGGCAACTAGAGAAGAAGAAGGGATGAGTAGGGTTTTGTTTATTCAAATGAAGGGGACAAACGGGTGGGGTAGTTTTTATAGTAATTAATAATTATTGGTTTTTATACTAATTATTATATAATAATAATTAATTATTATATTAATTATTTATTAATTACTATAATAATAGTTAACATAAAAAATAGGGGTATTGATTTGTAATTAATTTGATTGAATTATTTGTAATGGAATGTATTTTAATTAATTATGTTTGAACTTATTGATTATTTCTTAACGTGTTCATTTTGTTTTTTTAAGTTTTTCTAACATTAAAAAACAACAAGTAACATTAATTAATTTCAAATACAACAACCATAAAAAAACATTGAATTACTTGAAAAACATACAATAAGTAGCTTAAATTTCAAATATTTTGGATCTTTTAATTATAATTAAATTCATTCTTTATTTTTTATTTTTTAAAAAATAATTTTATTGTTGGAATTTTAGAGATGTTTCTAATTTTGAGATTATGTTTGTTTGATTTTGTGTTTGTATTGTATAATTTAAAGTTAATTTATCTTGAATTTTAATTATATTTGTTAAAATATTTTTTTTCATATATATATATATATATATATATATATATATATATATATAATTAATTTATATGAACAGTACAAAACCGGAACGGAACGCCGAAATACACCGAAACCGGAACGTTCCGTTCCAAACAAAAAACCGGAACGGTACCCAAAACGGATTTTACAACATTGTTTCAAACTACCTTAAAAACAATTGGGTTGTAACTCAAAACAAACCCTCATCTCTCTCTCTCTCTCTCTCTCTGCTGGGCTGATCATTTTTGAATTTGAAAAATTAATTTAAATGCTGATCTAGAATTTTTATTTTATTATAGGATATGGTTTTAAATAACTTTTATATAAATATTTAGTTACGTTGAATTAATATGTTTAGGTGAGTAGATGTATCAACATGCTTGTGAATATTTTTTTATTTGGCATTTAAACTCACCAGCCGATGCAATAAAATAATGACAGTAATAATATTATTTTAAAATATTGAGAATGATTCAAGATTTAAATAGAAAATCTACCAACAATCGTTATTTTATTTAAATTAATTTCATAGATAATTATAGTTAAAAACCAACTGTTATATACATATATGCGCGCGCGTGTATGTAAACATGACAGTGAATAAACTTGATTTGGTATTAAAATTCATCGATTCAATAAATAAATAAATAATAGTCGCTCACTGTTTATAGCGCACACAGCTTCACTGCTTGATTTAAAAAAATTATTTAATATCATTATTAATTAATTTTTAGATGAACTGGAATTTAAAGTTCAACTCAATTAACTTTAAAGGTTAGAAAATTAACCACAATAACCAATATATATATATATATATATATATATATATATATATATATATATATATATATATATATATATATTAAAACAACAACATATTAAATGATTAACATCTCAGATCATGTAATAACAATTCTATCTACAAATAGGTTTCGAGTAGCAGCAAGGTTATTAATTATTATACCAGCTAGTTACCAACAATTCGACGTGGTGTTTGACAGTCCTTATTTATATAAAAAATTATTTTTTTTTATTTTTTTAAATGAAAATTTTTGATATTTTTATATTATTTTGATGTTCTAATATTAAAATAATTTAAAAAAATATAATTTTTTTTAATATATTTTTAAATAAAAATATTTTAAAAAACAACTACATCCGTAAATAAAAAACACTAATTTATTCCCCGGGGGTTCCTCTCTTTTTTCCCCCCACTCCTAGCAGCTGCCACTCCTGTGTTCTTCCTCGCATATGCTCGGCTTGATTGCTTATTTTCAGAAACTTCAAAGTGGGCTCGACTGCTTATGCTCAACTCCTCGGACAAAGGTGCCTAAACTGGTCTGGCCCATTTAATATAACAAATCCATCAAAAAGCCTCAAAGGGATTTTTCTTTTCTTTTCATAATTTCAAATAAACTCTGCCATTTTTTTCCATATATATATATATATATATATATATATATATATATTAACTATACTATAAAACGTGAGGCGTTTTTATTGTGCACAAATGCACTGTGCACACAGACACAGTGCACTGTGGATTGCAATAGTATTTTTTTTTCGTTTATTGAACAGTGTAAGCACGATTTTAGCCCCCAAAAACGCCAAAATTGTGCACATTACCGGGGGCTCTCTCGATTTTTCCTCCATGTATTGCACAGTGTTAGCACGTTTTTAGCCCCCGAAAACGCCAAAATTGTGCTCAGTAACGAGGGCTCTCTCGGTTTTTCACATTCTATCTGCACAGTGTGAAGACGAAACAAGCCCCCTAAAACGACAAAATTGCGCACAGTGAACGGGGGTAGAGGCGTATTTTCCCTTCAGGTTTTTTCGTAAATGTCAGGAGGTTTAGGGGCTCCTTCGTAATTATCCTATTATTTTATTATTTCTTTCGGACGACGTTTGGCGCATCGACGCCCCGCGCCAGCAGCGTTCCACACACACGCGCCCTTTCGACGGCGCGTGCGTGGCCTTCCGGCGGTGAAAAATTCACTTCCGCAGCTTATAACGGTGCGTCTCCATGTCCTCTATCTTCCGTCGCGGCGCGTTTTGTCACTGGATGCTCCGTTAAGCGGAGGAGAAAGGTTTTGTGTCGGTTGTCCGTTTTCTCTCTCCTGCCGCCACAAAATCCGATCCAGTCCCTGATGTATGTATGAAGTTAATTTTGGTCCTTTATATTTTGATTTTTGATTTCTTTTTCGTTCATTGAATTTATTCGGTACAAATGTTTTAGTTTCTTTTAATTTCGTCCTCTACTTAAAATTAGTCATATATACAACTTTTCATTTCAGTCCCTCTTCTTCTAATTTTTTTATAGCATTAGACAACAATTAAACTAATTATTTCATGATTTATTTTGGTCCTCAGATTTTTTTTTCAATTTTATCCTTCAATTAGAATTAATCATATATTTATTTTTCATCGTGGTCCTTGTTCTTTTTAATTTGTTATTTTATATAGATTTATTTGTTTTTTTTTTATTCTTGGATAATATTTTATATTATTTCTTTGCAAATTAAATTAACTATTTATATTTTTTATTTCATTATTACAGGTATTTTCACAATTTATATATATTTTTTTCATGTAAATTTAATTATAAAATGAACTAATTTTAATACAATGTGTTCAATAATTCAAATTTCTTCTTGCTTTTTTTAATGACAATAATAATTTTATAGTTTTTATTTCATTGGAACCTACTAAATAAATTTATATTCATTTAATATTTATATATCTTATACAAAACTTTCACTTCATAAAAATTATATACAGATTTATTATTTTGTCTAAAATTATGCTATGATAAAAAAATATATACATAATAAATATGTTTTTTACATTGAAAAAAATATGATTCCGCCTGCGACAATATAGTGGTGCCACAACTAAATGTTTTCTTTGATTTTTATTTGTTCTTTGGATTATATGATTTCTATAATTTTATTATTTGCGCAATAATAATGATAATTTTAGTGATAATTTTATTTTTTATTTTTTTAAGATTTCCCTGAAATTTTTATTTATATCGGTTATCATTTTAAAAGTAATATTACTCTATTTTTCCATTTATTTCTTTTTTTTATTTGTTCTTTATATTATATAATTTTTATGATTTTATTATTTACGCAATAATAATGATAATTTTAGTTATTAGTTTTTTTATTTATTTCTTTTTTTCATTATTAACACAATAACAACAACAACAACAACAACAACAACAATAATAATTTAATTATTTTTCTTGCTTACTCTTTTGTTAATGTTTTTTAGTTATTTGTTCCTCGGGATAATTTAATAATTTTTATTGTTTTAGCAGTGATAGCAATAATAGTTTTTATTTTTGTATTATTCTTTTGTATGATCTTCTGTTGAAGTTTTTAGAATTTTTTTTCCCTTCCATTTTTCCCCTTTCATTATTAACAAAAAAATAAAATAAATAATAATAATAATAATAATTCTAATGATAGTAGTAGTAGTAATAATAATAATAATAATAATAATAATAATAATAATAATAATTTAATATTTTTCCTTACTTACTCTATTGTTAATGTTTTTGAAGGTTTTTTTTCTTGGGATAATTTGATAATTTTTTTTGCTTTCACAATGATAGCAACAATAGTTTTTGTTTTTGTTTTATTCTTTTGTTTTATGTTTTCTTGAAGTTCTTAGGATTTTTTTTTCTTCCATTTTTTTCCTTTCATTATTAAGACAAAAATAAAACAAATAAATGAAAATAATAATAATAATAATAATAATAATAATAATAAGTTAATTGTTTTTCTTGCTTACTCTTTTGTTAATGTTTTTGAGAGTTTTTTTTTTCCATTAGAACAATTTGATAGTTTTTATTATGTTGACAGTTACGACAATGATAATTTTGGATTTTTATTGTATTTTTTTGTTTGATATTTTTTTTTGTTTTACAATTTTTTTAATCTTTCATTTATTTATTTAATCTTTCATGATAGTAATAATAATAATAATAATAATAATAATAATATTTTAATCGTTTTTCTTGCTTGCTATTTTGTTCATGCTTTTTAATTTTTTTCCCTCGGTATAATTTTATAATTTTTTTTGTTTTGATAGTCACAACAACAATAATTTTAGATGTTAAGACTTCGATGTTGCTGTTGTTATAATATTTTAAATTAATATTGTTTACTTTTCTCCTTTATTTTTTTTTTTATTATTTTTATTTCCTCTTTGTATTAAATGATTTTTATAATTTTACTATCTGCACAATAAGGATTTTGTGATTAATTTTTTTTCTTATCAAAATATTTTACTCTTTTTTTTTTAATGTTAGTTTGCGCTCTTTTGTGATCTTTTATGACGCAATACTTACATTCTAAAAGATGTAATCTATGCTTCCGTAACGAACTCTACTTAAAATTTTATACATTTTATCTCCTAATCTATAACTTTTATTTTGTTATATCATATAAATTTATCATTGTGAATTTAATTATGTTAAATTATATACACAAAAATACCCGCGGCAACGCGCGGGGGGATTTGGCTAGTATATATATAAAGAGGCTGATCACCCCGTGATATTAATTTTTTTCCCTCACATCTCCACAGCGCTCCAAAATTTAATGCATATTCATGAATGCAGTTAATCAAGTATAAATACCTCACTGCATTAAAATGCTGATGCCTTCGTAATGGCATATTTGAGTCCTCATGACTTCCTGTTCCCTTAGACACTGGAATCAAACGTTCTCTAGCTTCCTCGTCATCTACTGCCCTGGAAAAATTGACACCGAAGCTCCCCGGGATGCTTGTAACCTGTGGAACAGAACTGTAACCCACCCTGCTAGTACCTACCCTGCAAGAACAATCCCCTATGCAAGTCATGTAATAATCTTTAACTTTGTTTAGAATCTTAATAGGTGCTACCATAATCTTCAGAAACTTGCTTTTCTTCTCTGCTTTCCTTCTCGTGTTAGGAGATGTCCTTAATAATAATCGATGTGAGTTAGAAACTACTGGAATTGTTTAAGAACAGGAAAGAAAAGGATAAGATGTTAGATTTAAGGTGGTGTGGTAACGGGATTTTGACGTGGGTTGGAATTGTTTCTTGGAAGCATGAAGAGCAAAAATGCGTGCAAAGTGATTTAGCTTTAGGGTCTAATGGGAAGAGAGTGAAAGTTATCGGAGCTAGTTTGCTCAACATACTGGAATTGACCCACTGCTTGTCCCAAGCTCAAATTTCCATTCCTGAAAACCAAAATATCACTTTCGTTTTTGACATTTTGTTGGTTAACATGCCAGAGTGTTATTTCCTTAAGAAACAACAAACGGGATCCTTAATCCGGTGAGCTGAGGGCGAGAATATCGAGATTCTTATTTCTTGGTTTCATGTATGCAGAAGTTGAATCCCTTAAACGTTAATACTACAGATCATTCTGCTGCATACAACATTGTGCAATAAACTAAGTAGACGTCTATATTAAAATATGTTAATAATGAATCTTGTAGTTTTTTTTGGAACGTGGGTGTCCGCCAACTTATGTGCATTTCGATTGATATACACAGGTCTTAAAATTAACAACTAGTTATAATCGTTGGTGATCATAACTGATGTAAGATTTGATTGATAATTTTTGAGAAGCAAACTCAGGACCCGATCGGTGAACTACATCCCTCAAAGTTATTTAGCAAATTCAAGAGAATCTTCATTTATTAAATATAGAATAACCCAAAACATTAGTGATTCATCCCCTTCTCATTTCAATTGATTCAGTGAATCCCTCTGGATATGAATTAGATAGAATAATGGTAACTATTGAAATATCCTTGAACACGACAATAAGGTCATCATCAGATTAAAAGGGCTCCAGTAATTAACCTTCCTGGTTATTTCAGCCCTGTTTTATGTCTTTTTCACATCGTTAAAAATGATGACCTTGCCATATTATTCTTACATTTGCTGCGAGCTATGCTCATGTCGTCTTTTAGTTTTGACAATATTCCCCCCTCCATGCAACTCTTCAAGATCATTCAAAACAGCCCTGCCTGATGCTACCTCCAAGAAACAAGTCTATCATCATTTTAAAATCTAAAAATTATTGCCCTGCATATATATTCACACTTGCGTTCATCTCAAGATTGTAAATTCTTCTTGGTTACAATCTACCTAGACGTTGGAGCAAAAGTTGAGGAGCACAGCAAACATGCAAAGCAACAAGCTCATTCGAGTCTTATTTGCACCTTTCAAAATCATTAGCAAGGCTAGGTTCTTCTACATGAAAAGAATACGGAATTGTGCTGCAAAAGTTGGCAATGGAAGTTTCGTTGGTGGCCCAACTTCTCATGTCGTGCCCTTGCCTAAGAGTCTCAGTGTTAAACCTGATCCGAACACGAACAGGGATGGGGTGCTCAAGGGAATTTTAGAGTGTTTGGCTAAGAAGAGAATTGATGATGTCCAGATAGATTCAAATAGGAATGGGAATGGAGATGTGAAACAAGCTAGTGGCCGCGTGGGAAGGAGTTATAGCGTTGGTGTCGGAAAGATTGGGAGAATTGATGAGGATAAGCCTTGTTCATTCAGGGAGGATAATAATTTCAAGGCAGATTCGCTTGCAAGAAGTAAAAGCCATGCTGTTAGTAGGAAGAGTGTTGAGTATCAGTACTCCTAGATTTTCCTAAAACCTGCAAGAACTCAGTGTGGGAGTCATGGATCTTCGCTTCTGCTTCTATGATTTTTACTAGACATTTGCAATATATATATGATGATGATGATGATGATGATGAGCAATTATGCTTTTTATAATAGTTGATTGTTTTACTCTTTCGTAGTTCTTTGAAAATTATCTTGTGTATATCTTGATGGACGGGCTCATAACTTTCTTGGTCATAATAAGTTCACAGCCAGTATCTCTCTCTTTAGGGCTTCAGAGTTGCTTCTGGGCAGGATAGACCACACCCTCTGTAACGTCCACTTGTGTGTTCCTCAGCTCTCACGTGACTTTGAGACCTAAAATGCAAAACATTAATTATATTTAAAAGGGAGGGATTTTATCCGAACTCATCGTAATACACGACTCACCGTCTATTTATACCTATACATCCTTCGACATTGTGATTTCTTAGAAACTTAACTTCATATTTTATTTTTTATTTATTTATATTTTATGATCTATTCATGATCTATTCCAGTCTTATGACATATACATTGGATTTAAAGTGTTCACTTTAATCTTTTATTTTTAATTTTTTTAATTTTTCAATATTTAATTGATTAAAAATTATTT
Source organism: Salix dunnii (assembly GCA_015731905.1). Lineage (NCBI taxonomy): Eukaryota > Viridiplantae > Streptophyta > Magnoliopsida > Malpighiales > Salicaceae > Salix > Salix dunnii. Next base: position 6,246,090 of record CM027667.1, on the reverse strand, counting down.
TTTTTTATTTTTTTTATAAGGTTATTCTTATCTTATAATTCGAGTTATTTTTTTTTTCATTTTTATCATTTAATATTAAATTTATTAAACAATAAATTTTATAAGAGATTATTATTGTTTTATGACTTGACATGCAAATTGAGAAATTAACCAAGGTTAATCTGAACGACTGAACCAATCTAATATATATATAATTTTATTTTGGATATTTATTTGAATCAAATTATATTTTTATCAATTATTTAAAATATTTTTAAACTTAAAGTTAAACAAATCACGTTGAATCAATTGTTTTTTTTTAGCAGAAAAACATTAACAACATTTGAACATATTTTTTATATATAAAAAAGATTTGATCCAAACCACCACTACGTGGCAAGGGATAAAAATATAGTAGAGATACTATAATGTCAATCATATTGACTTCAACTTTGGCAATGAACAACTTATTATAATCCAGGACATATCAAATGATGTGGGTTTAGCTGGGTCTGGCGGCTATGGATCTATAGACTCCTCAAGGTTTTATTGGTTATTTATTTGGAATTGAGAAGCTTACAGGCATTCACTAGGTTCACATTGCTTTGAAATTGTTAATTGATCGAATAGAAATTAGTGATTTTACCCTCATATTTCACATCCAAATTCAATTTAGTCCTGAAATGATATTTTAGCATAGAGTTTCTATTAATCTACAATCGATCTAAATAAATAATAATTGGAATATTTCTTCAGATAATTAAACTATCTGATTTAATATGTGATCTTGGACGAACAACAACAAAACCAGATCCCTCAGTTTAAAAATGTCTCGTGTTAGCGATTTTCTTCCATTTCTCATTGTTTGATACACGCAGGGATCAAATTGATGCAACTGGAAAACGTTAGGGGTAACATCGCAGCTAATTTTGTGAAAGTAGTTGTCACCCGTCAGAATACAGTTGTCCAAATAGTTTGTACGGCTGCGATGACCTCATGGACGGATGGAACCGGGTCCAACGCGAGAACATTTATCTTGACTCTCTTGGAGCTGACTTGACTTTTTCTTCTTCTGTTTTTTAAAAAGCTGACGACAGCAATGTTTTGTATTTTCATATTTCCTTTCTATAATTACCCTGCAAACGAAAATTTCAAAAAAATATATAGGGATTTTGCAGTTCGAAGGTCCTGAAAACAAAATAACTGAGTTATCAGCAAATTCAAATGTTATGGTGGGTATTATCACCTTTTTTTCTGAAAATAAATAAATAAATAAATCACATTCTCATTCCTTATAATATATACGGGTATAATAATTAAATGATTTATTAGCATTAATCTTTGTGTTTTGAAATTTGATCATTCACGAGGTGGGATTCTGAGGCCATGGAACATTTTCCATTTTGGCCTACTGAGCAGAGTAGTATAATACACTCCTGTTTACTTTTGAAACCTTCAGATACCTGTCGTTTATGGCTGGAAAGTGTCAACACGGTTTTCCTTCTTCCCTTCAGCATACTCGACGCAGAAAAGTCAATAAAATCCAAATTCAGCCATCACGCACCTTTATATATATCTGCTGCTACTTCATGATGGCCATAAAGTTCCAAGATTTCAACTTCTTGCAACAAGATATCCCACCTGCTTGATTCTCAATAATTGCACTTCATTTTTTTTGCGAATTAGTAATAACATGGGTGGGACAAATACGGTGAGGCGCGAAGCAAAAAAGCGAGGCAAGCTCGTGATAGTTTTGCTGGCGCCCTTTCAAGTTCTGAGGAAGGCTGGGAACTTCTACATGAAGTTCGTGGCAGATTGCTCTGATATGGTTGGGAATGATTATAATGGTATGGTAGGTGGACCGACAGCTCAAATGTCAACCTTGCCCAAGAGTTTTAGCAGTAATTCTACGAGAGAAAGCAGTATGGGATACTCAGCTTCAGGGAGGAGGAGTGGACCGCTACAATCAAATTCTGGGAGAAGAAGCGGTGTGCTTTCAGAATCGGCTTCAGGGAGGAGAAGTCACGAGATGCAGCCTGGCATGCATTACAGGGAAGCAGAAGTCACCAGAAGGGAGAGCACGATGAGATATTCTAATGGAATGGCGGCAATGAGGAGCTATAGTGTTGGGATAGGAAAGATTGGCAAAATTGATGAGGAGAAACCTTGTTCATTTAGAGAGGATGAAGAAGATAACAAGGTGGATGTGTATCCTAGAAGTAGAAGCCAGGCGATTACAAGGAATAGAGTTGTTTATTACTAGTGAAATTAAGAGAGTATTCATTAAGGTTTAATTACATGAACATGACCAATCATTGTGGTTGAGTAATCAATTTCTTCTTCTTCTTCTTTGCTTCCTAGTTTCCGCCTGTAAATCATGGAATATGAATTCAAGAATATTCAGTAAACAAGCTTTGCTTCACGATTGAACAACTCTCCAGGGCTTGATTGTTTCTCTCAGTTATGAAAGGTGTCAAGGACATCGTCAACAGTCATCCACATCCAGAATAATAAGGTGTAGAAATCAGGAGACTTATCAATCTGGGAGTCTGAGTTAGCTATGCTTAAATCTTTTCAAATTTGAATCTGTAAGCAACAAAGCACATCTCAAGGCGCTTGCCTTTAAATACTCTAATACATATTATACTTGTTATTCAATTTATATTTCTAAACTTGGATGTCATGAGGTGGGCTTGAAAAGTCTAAGAATTAGCCGGAGGAATTTGCAAATCCCTGGAGAGGATGAGATTTGACGTGATTCTTTTGTACTGTGACTTTTTTCGTGAACCATCTTCACCCTCCTTTTTGCCCTCGTTTTGTGCTGGCGCATCTGTCCCCGTTTTTGTTGTTGAAATCTATGGCATCAAATTCGGCGTCGATTCCATTTCTTTCATTATATAATAACTAGGCATTCCAAGAGCTGCATCAGTGTTTCTGCATTCTATATGATAGACAGCAGAACATCACCAGAGGTAGATGCCCATTTTTCTGCATGCCTCGGTCTCAGCAACCATTAACTAGGGCAAGTACCTTCAACTTCGAATAAAATGGAAATGCAAATCAGAATAAATCTATGATCAACTATTCGTATATTATCTTTATGCCTGCGTCTCGTAAGGAAATTGTTGACGTGGCGAACTAGCTAGCTAGATCCAGTAATTACTTGCACAGAAGAATATTGCCTAATTCAAAAAATCAAACCTATTGTAATAATAATAATAATAAAAAAACTTTGGAAACAAAAGCTTGTACGCTTCCTAACAAAGTATATATCAAAAGCAGTCATATTACACCATGCATGCATGTTCTTCAACAGCTGTACAAGATCCACATCCATTCCAAATTGAAATTAAAAACTAGGGTTGGTTTCTTGATGAGAATTGGACGTGATGATTAAACAATATATATCACTTGAATCTTGTCCCACTTCCAATTACCAAATCAAATCCAAAAATTCATCATCGGGACCTGTAGAATTGAAGGCAAACTTGATCTTCAGTAATCTTTCACGAGCAAATCCCAGCAGTCTATCTTTCATAACCATTTCAGTTATCCAGGAACAAGTTACGAGATAAGATAATATTACTGAAATAAAATAATATATATATAAAAAAAAAATGAGAGAGAAAGAGATCTAGAAATGAAGGGAGCAGGAGGAATAGCGAAGCACACGTTCTGCTGGCAAAGTTCAAAGAAGTCCCGTCCGATGAAACTAAGAAACTGATCAAACCAATCATGTTTTAGATTCAATTATTAATATAATAATCATTAAAATTTATATAAATTAATCGATCAAAAGTGGGCCCAGACACCCGCAATTTAATCTTAAAAAAAAAAACTGATCAACCTGATTAATGTCTTGAATCTTCCAGTTTGGATTGAAGGGTCAGGATTGCAATAAACACGAAATAGGACATGGACGCTTTACACCAAATATTATGATTCACGGTTTAAGCCGCCAACTTTATTGGGCCCCTCATTTTCATTTCGTGCTTCTTGGATTGGGCTGGGTCCATTTAAAAATAGCTGAACCCCCAGCCCCTTATTTCGTTTCAAGTCCGGTGTAGCCCCTCCTGCTCTACGCCGTCGAGATTCGGGTCAAGAGCTCGGTTTTTTATGGCTTTATATTCCCGTTGTTGAATTTAATTTGTTTATCTTTTAAAAATCTTTACTTTAATATTTAGTGCTTTCCATTACAGTATTACACGACTCCTTGATAAAATAAAATAAAACAAACATAAAATTTCTAAAAAAAGCTATAAATAAAATATATCATGTCTTATTTGAAAGTGTAATTGAGATTATTTTTTAAAATATTTTTATTTATAAATACATCAAAATAATATATTAATTCACTGTAACGTTTTATGTCAAGTTTATTGTTTATTTTTATTTTGTAAGTTAACTGTCCAATTTATCCAAACTTCAACCAAATATTTCTTAGTTTGGTCCAACTATACGCATGTATTCAACTAATTAGCCGAAATTACTTACAAAAGAGGGAAGCCTCAATTGGAATTTGATTCAAACACCAATGATCATGACTGCAAAAGTTCTACCTTCCATATTTTCATATAATTTATTTCAATTATTGATATTTCTTTTTGCTGACGTTTAATCTAAGCTCATCAACAGTAGTAAAGTCAACTATAACCATCCTTTGCAACGCCTTGGAAATCAAATTAATAAAATACCCTCTGAACGAAGTCATTGACGGAAATGTATTGCTTGCCTTACATGAGTTTCTTGTCAAATCACAGAAAATATATACCAAGTGAATTATAATGAGCCCGGAGTTTTGGTCTCTCTCCGCCTTAGTTTGACCTGGAAAAAATAAAATAGACGCCGGAAGAAGATGTGAAACCATTTACAGCACATGAAATGGAAGTCTTGCATGTTGATCAAAAGCCAGAGTAGACTTTTGTTAAAATATAATTCCGTAATCTACATGAACTGATGAATCATGCCACCTTTTTAATATAGTCAGAAGATATTCTAATTCTACCTGTAACTCTAATAAAAATGCCCAAGCTTTTAGACTAATCCCAATTAGCAAATAAGTTAAAATTTCAGAAACATAGAAAAAGAAAAACCCTGTAAAATTGCAGAAGAAGAAGAAGGTGATGCATGGGGGTGAGCTTCGGTGGCATGAAATGGAGTAGTTTCACTACTGTGAACGGGCTTCAACATAATCAAACAGAGCTTCTTTCTCACTCTCTCCTTTGCAAAAGCATAGGGAAGACTTGACCCTTTAGATTCATGCAACGGGAGGAGTCTCCTGCACTAAAAACGCTTTTTTTATTGCTGATGCCGAGGAGCCAAATGGCCCAAAATCCCAACTTTGCATTTGCCCATGGAAACTCTCTAATTTTACTTCTTCAAAGGCAAACTCGGCCACTCAAATCAACGGAAATATCCTTCTTCTTTCTATCTCTCACATGCTAATCGCTTTAAATTTATTCAGTCCTTGACAATTGCAGAAACAATTAATTGCAGAAACAGGTAGAGCATTAGAGAACTGACCCATTAATGTAACATGGACAGATTGTCGGTGTGAAAAATGCTGTTATTGTAACATTGTTTGTCAATATATATATATATATAAACTATTGTTTCGTATAGATTATAGATGAACCCTTCTTTAAGTTTCGTCTTTGTTAATTCATATTCCATTGGAATCCATACCAAAAGTGAGCAAATAGCAACAGATTAAATATGTAAGCTTTTCATTGATCCTTGCATATAACAAAACATTCCGACGTCAGGCCAAACCCGAAACGGTTCCCCACCTTAAGAGTTTTTAACTTCTGAGAAAACACAGAATCGGAAGGCTCGCGGAAGAACACCCCCTAAAAAGACAAATTCTAAAATCTTACCTATACAAGATCAGAGAACACTTATTGGAGACGAAAATATTGCTGAAGAGAATCAAGAAACGGTGCGTTTTCCAGGATGATCAGCAGCTCGAAGAGTCTTGTCAATAAGTTTTCTTGCTTTTCTGCTGCGGATCTCGACCCTAACACTTGCACTCTTGTCCATCTTGATGTACGGTTTCTTGGACTTCTTCAGGGCTCTAACTTTTGATTTGATTGACTGCACCAGATTCTCTAGCTGAATTGCCATCTGGGCCAACTAAAAAAAACCCCACTGAGTTTAAGTTGTAAGAAGAAAACGAAAAGACGAAACTCGGGTTCTCTTCTCTATAAATCCTGTGTCTTCGACATTTGCTTCTCTGCCTTACCTAAGGTTTTGCTGCTTCTTTTTTAATGTGGTTTTCTGGCAAAGTGACTCTGTGTTCAGGTTTGGTTTCGCTTCTTATTTATATCGACAGGTTGGTCAGATATGGGGCATGGCTTTGTAGATTATTACAGGGTACCACATGCGGTGTTTTTCTTCTTTCCGACTCTTGGTACTGGACTGGAGCTGGGATGAGGTGCGTTTAAGAACTAGCATGCGTCCATGATAAGGACGTGCCTTTTGATTTTCTGACCTCAGGGTATTGAAAAATATAAGGTATATCGATAATGGTGAGCTTGCAAGAGCTGAAAATAAATAAATAATCAGAACAAAAGCCTACTAAAAGAAAATATATTTTTTTTCAAAAGCTAATGCAGTAGAAAACTCGTAAAAGTCCGTTGCTGGATCCTGGAAAAGCCAATCAGCGAAGACATTCATGAGTTGTGATGCAAATGTCAATAACTCGTAGGTCTCCCCCGAAACAACCACGACCTCAGCAATTAATGTGACACTTTTTCTCAGGGATGTTAAAAAAAAAAAAAATCGATTTATCTATAATATTTATATATCCAACTTATCAAACTCAAATAATATAAATATTCAAGATGATAATAATAATAATAAAATCAATTTTGATTTCTCATTTCACATTTAATACCTCGAAACTCACTGATAATAAAGCTTAAGACTAGAGATTTGTTTTTTATTTCAAGTTTGAATTATGCTGATATTAACATGATAACTATTAAAGATTTGCATTGATTGTTAATTTTAAAATTTATATAATTAATTGAGATATGATTAAATTAATAAAAAAACAGTTCCGTACTATTAGAAAATTTGTCCAAAATTGACTTGGGAATCCATGAAGAGAAATCAATCAATGACTTGTGATCTCGAGACAGGGAAAGGTAACAACCACCTGCCTGCACACGGCATTTCTTTCTCAATGGGTCCATTTTTGCCTAGACTTTTAAATCGCACCTCCATTTCCCCGCCCCAGTTTCAATTTCATATCTGCATACTCGACAATGGCAATCGTGGTCAAAACACTAGCAGGCTTTAGCAGCTTCCGTGAGGGTGCCGGTGCAAATTTCAAATCTGACCCTGGATAATTTTCCAAGAAATAAGGTGTTTTATATCATGCATGCAGTCTCCTGCATTATTCAACATAGGTCTTTAAATATTGTCAAACTTTTGCCTGCCATCTTGGATTGCGGTACGGGCTGAGTTACGACGACTGAATAAGCTGAGTATATGCAGTAACTCGGGCAAGATAGTCAGAACTCACTCTATCCGATACCCAGAATGAGAAACTAGAGCGAGAATGGAAAAGGGAACATGAGACCAAGCATATTTGTGCTCAAATTTTAAGCTTTGCAAGGAGAAATCCAATTTGAAGATTGTTTTCAAATTTTAATAAACTGTAGTTAAGGCCACAAACTCCTTAATCACCTAAGCGTTCTATATGATGTGGAATAGCATGCCTCCCAAATTGATGGGGACTAAATCTCAACCACAAATTAAAAGAGAATTCAAGCAGTTTGCAGAATCTTACAAGAAAAACCTCAATCAGATGGCAAGCAACTTCTTGCTTTTTTTTGGTACCAGATGCCACGATCAGGGCAAGCACGTGTAAGCTTTCTTCAAGTTAAAAATACTCTCGGCGGTCAGAGCCACAACTCACAACATCCCATGGAATACAAAAATGATCGGAGAAAAAAAAACATTAGACTTTGGAAAGCATATGCAGCATCTAAATGCTTTATCCTGCCAAAATTATTCATAATATTATAGCAGCTACCGAACATAATTGATCGGACATGGAATAATGCACCGCAAGACTAAGGGATCTCAATGTCAAATCCACTTCTTTTCTAAGTTTTTTTTTGCCCGAGAAAATAAAATAAATGTTGATATGTAACGTATTGTGGTGGCAAAGACCTCCCCTAGCACAGCTGCCATAACCTCCCACCCCAGCCGGCTCCAGGCATCATGTTATAGATCTTTTTCCTGAATAATTAAAATGATCGTCTCGGAGAATTTCAGGATAGTCATGCATATCACGAGAAACATTTCTGATGGAACTCCAGCTGATTCAAATAAAGAAACATAGAAGATTATATAACAATGGCCACAGATGTATCACACGCCATGAGAATTTGAGAAAATAGAAATGCCCTTTAACTGGTAAAGGAACTTGTTTGAGCATAACTGGTGTGGGCTTTGTCTGTAAGAAGTTGAGAATTGACTTAGATGACACCCAAAGATTGGACAATTCTTCTCTGCTAGTAAGAAAATCCCATCATTGGCCTGCATACTATAGTTTTAAACTGCAAACAACACCAAGCATGCTGATTGCAGAAGATACCAACTGCAAACAATACGCATAATCTAGTTTTACTAAGATATGAGATAATTACATAGAATGCATCGAGGCAAGTGTGGATTATTATGAAGTCCGACTTTAAAGTGGTTCAAACAGGACGACATCACTTTTTAGTGAGCCAGATTTGCAAAAGACACATCAAATCTGAGAGATTCTATATAAGAGTGGCAGGGTGCTGCTATACGCGTTGTTGTCAAAAGTTGCCATTGTTGCAGCTTCAACACCTAGACAAATGGCAATTGCGCCTGCTTCCATCACTATATTCACTTCTTTCTCTGTGAAGTCCAAAGCTGACGAGGAATTTGAATAAATCCACTCCAATTAACTTCATTTTCTAAAAGGAGGAGAAACTTCAATGATGGGGAATTTGAATCTGAATCTTAGCATTTTAATTAAGAATACAGTTTCATCAAAGTTCATCACACTCATTGATGTATATGCTACAGACCAAATGCTCTTATCCTGTAACGCTACAAGAATACCAAGATCAAACAAAAGCATTCAATAAATCCACAAAGCCCTGAATAAAATTAACTACCCACTATCATATATGTGGTCTCTATTCTCGTTCAATCAGAACACGGCAAAGATTTTTGGCATGCTTGTAAGGTGTTTGACAAAGTGGCAAAGGCACTATCCGTTGTCTAATCCAGGCGCCATGGCCAAATGATTTTGCCCCGGTAAGAAATATGCACCCGAATACTCAACTTCGGATAATGATCTAATATTTGATTGCAAATTAATGGATTGTTATTCTGAATTGGAGCTTGTTGGCCCATATTTTAGCAATGTATCAATTGTCCGGTAAAACAAACAATCAGCAAGAATTAAACCAAAAGTAATTGTCCATACCAGTACTTTTACATTCTGCAATCTCATATACAAGCCAAAAGTCAAAAGAGTATGGCAACGAGCAGCCACTGCTTGCTTTTCTTTCCTTTTCTTCTTTCCAAAAAGAACCTTAAACATCTAAAGACTAATTAGATGATATTGATATCTTTGAACAAGCAGTTTAACATTAGCACCACGCTTCTACAAAAAAAACTAGACATAGCCCACACCTAAGACTTAATGGCATAAACTGAAACCCACCATCTCCCGCTCCTACCCATCATCATCACCACCGCCATCCTCCTTTCCATCCCCTTCAAACCCACCTCCCAACTCACAAACCCTCTCCCAGATCTCCTTTGAAACCGGCACAACTGATAATCTAGGTTGCCTAAACAATTGAAAACCCTTTAACCCTTCATCACCCTTCAATTCCTTCAAATCCAATGGCCTTCTCATCTCCCCCACTGCTTTGACATCCACCACTCCTTCGCCACCTACTTCATACCACTCTCTCACCACAGTAACCGCACCAACAACACGGCGCGCTTTGGCCCCAGAGTGGTAGAAGAAGCACAGATCATTGAATTTCATGGCCTTGAGGTTCTTCTGGGCTTGCTTATTTTTTACTCCATCCCATTCGGATATGCCTCCATTGGTGGCCTGATCATCCCATGACCACTCTCCTGGCTCCGTTTTGAGAAGCCAGTATTGCTTTTCTCTACCCATTTTTATGTTATCTTTTTGAAGGTTCGGGGTACGATTTTGTTTTGTAGGGATTTGAGGAGTATTTTTTTGGAGGGAAGATGGACAGATTAGCTGATTTGTGGCGGGAAATATACTGTTTTTGGCGCCAGTAAATGTATCTGTAATCTATGATATGTAATGATTGCATTGGTTTATTATTATTTTTATTTAGAAATATATTAAAATAATATTTTAAAAAAACAAATTTATTTTTAAATTAATATATTAAAATAATTTTAAAACAGAAAAAAATAATTTAAAGGAAAAAAAACTTATAGGATTAACACGGTGTTTGTTATTAATTTATAAAAAAAATTAAAATATGTTATAATAATATTTTTTTTATCTCTTAGAATTTATTTTTGATATCATAATATTTAAATGATTTAAAATAATTTGAAAAAAAACTATTTTTTAAAAATATGTTTGAACAGCGGAAATAAAAATAAACGAGACCTAAAAGAAATTGTTTTTACGGCTGATTCTCTAACGTTTTGATTTTTTTTAATTTTTAGTTAATGTTGTTTATATTTATATATTTTTTAACGCAATGATATAATATTATTTTAATATTTAAAAAAAAGCTTTTAAAAATGGATAATTAAATGAGATTTCTACCGGGGCTGCTTACTTGTGGACCTTAGCTGGACTGATGCCTATACAGCCTGTTAGGCCCATTAAATCAACGAGATTTCTAGTGCTGCTGCTTGTTCAGCTAAAAAAAAATGGTGGGTAAATAAAGGTATATGATTATGGTAGTCACTATGCAGGAGAGTTTTTTCTTCCGAGAAAGACCAATGGTATTATGGGTTTTTTTTTATTCAAAAAAATCACATCTTTCATAAAATATATTTTGTGGATCCAGATTAGTAAATAAAACTTCGGTTATCTCAGGTTTTTATAAGAAATAAACGTCCTGACTCAAATTCGAGACCTGCTATGCATATCTCAAACTCTTTGCTATTACCCTATACCACTTGGTATCATCGTTACCATTACTTAATATTCAATTTCTTGATGCAACTTTTCAGGTTAATATTTTTGAGCTATAAACTCATGGCATTAATACAAAAGCATGTAGCATATCCTAAAATTAATGTCATTGCTAAGTATCTGGAATGGGATGGACCCAAATTCTGATAGAACGCGTACCCATAATTGCATAGATGATGGCGATGTTTGTTTTTTCCTCCACTTCTTATTTTGACTTTTCTGGCATGAATCATAATACCTCGACATTACCAGACAAAATGGTGGGAAACTTTCATGTGCTCAGGTGACATCGACGCCCACCATTTGCCAGACTTGCTCGAGTATCGCGGCATCACTATCATGCCTTCAGGGGAAGCCACATTTCATGCTTGCGAAATCTATGATAACTCATCGTGAGGCAGCTCAGAGGACATTCAAAAGCTCGAAGACTTTAGTTTAGGGTCAAAAACTACTTTCAGGTTGAATTGGGATGAAAATGCGACATACAAACCCATATGCCATCATCCATCATGCATGGTTATTTCTCCGAGGTTCAAGTTGTGAATTGAACAATGATGTGTTGTAGCTGTCATGCTTACCTTTGAAGGAACAGCTGCTCCACAAGTAATGCTTTGTGATTGATCACAGTATGAAAGTGGGGGAAATGCATTTATTTTAGTTGCCGGCGGTCATATGAGAAGCACTGAAGAGGGAATACGACAACAAAGACATGCATAGTGGAGTAGGTTGTATTTCAGGGAGCCGTGTGACCAAGGTGGCTGACATACCTTGATCGGGCTTTTGGATCATACAAAGATCATATTTGTGTGTCTTGATTGTTGCTGAGAAAGAACGGCAAGTACAAAAGAGAGAAAAGGATGGGCTAAAATTGTGTGGTTCTAGTTTATAATATGTAATTATGTATTGTTCTGCCATACAAAATTAAGGGTCTACTTATTTTATAATTGCATGTCTAGAGATCAGTAAATACACACACACACACACACAATGTTCTACCACACATAATCAAAATTAAGGTCTTTAATTAATAGTGTAGGGCATAACGTATTAAATGTAATGTAACAAAATATATCTGAAATTCCCATTACAATAAGTTCTTTATTTATAGTATATTCTATCAAACTTGTATGGTAACAGCTCTAATCGTGAAGTAATATATGTTAGATTCAATGATACTCCCTGTTGAACTGTTGAAGTCTTGGGTTTTCATGCTTTAATTACATATAAATTTTAATTTTCTATTATTGATTACCAAGTCTTTGTTTTTAAATAGTAGATAAGTTGGTTTGATTGTTCAAGCTTCCTGAGACCAGAGCATCCCTCACCGGCCGGATGATTTACGTACAAAGGAGAAAAGAGAGTGGTTTCTACTAGAAGATACTAGTTAAGCCACGATCAAGATTTTCACAGTTGATCAACATTTACCTTATGATTGCTAGATTACTTGTCTCGTAATCTTCATCGATGGATGTACCCCATGTTGTAAATTTGTAATCAAGTGATCGTGATTAACATAAAAAACTAGTTGATCACAAAATTCAGGCACCAACCAGAAACAAAAAGTCCAGTGATTAGACCAGTATTGATTGGTAATTAATGAGCTCTATTGTATGCACAGAGAAACTGGTCTTGCCCGACAGAGAGTAGCAAATTAGAACCTCAAGAAGCCAGAAATATATTAAGTACCCGCTACAACATAAGCGGCAGCTAATAATAATATAGCACATAAACTAGATAGTTATACAATATTGACTCTGAGAGATGGGAGAGATTTTATAAGGAAGTCTCCCAATTAAAGATGTAATACTAACTAAGAAAACATATATAAGATTTCATGGCTTGTGTTTCTGAGTGTAGATATAATCAATTTGAGCTGCAAGTGTTCTTCTCATCAAACACTCGTCTTCCCCAACTCCTTCACAGCTCTTTTCCACCTCAGCAGTCTCTGCTTCAGCATTATCCTTCAATAAATCAAGAACAAAAAGGTTCAACAAAAGGCAGATAAAATACAAGCAAGTTGATGAAATATTAACATATGTACCCCATGTAGAGTCTCCACCGGAGTTACATCAGCGAAGGTTGGCTCCGGCCGGGCAGCATAGGTCAAAGTGAGGGAAGAAAGTAGAAGGGCTATGATGCAAACGGTGCTGATCTTGTAAGCCATATATTCTTCTACCTTCTCCTTTGATTTCTCGCTCTCTATAAAATATCAATGGAGCATGAAATATGGAGAGAAGAGATTGTAAAGGGTTAATTTATAGACATCATGGAGGGCAAATACGGAATTATCTTTTTTTCGAAGATAAATTATTTATATCCCAATTGATTTCAAGGAAAGAAAATAGTTGGAGAAAAATGTACGGATATGAGTTAGATGATCTGGTGATTAGCATAGTCGTTGAAAAGTAAATGAGTTCTAGAGCCCTGACCAGACTTGTACGTAGTTTCCTTACAGCAAAAAATAATTATTTTTTGACTACATTATAAACAATGGAAAGCAAGACTTTTTTTTAAGTTCTAGAACCATGATAAATATTTGTTTGACAAATGTTTTTACGAAGGGTGGGAGAGAATGACAGGGTTTCGAGGGAACTGGGGTGTTAAGGAGGCAATTGTTAGGTTTTGTAATTGTTGGCTTCATTTTTTTATAATTTTTAGTCGTCAAATAATCCTCACCGAAGCATTTGACAGCTGAGGAAGCTGCCTGGAACTTACGTGCTGTTGGCTCTGTCAACGGTGACCAAACACCAGCCGTACTTATGGGTATTCATGCGCAGAGAAAGATGGAAATGCTTTCGGTCAAACCAAGGTTACTATCAAGATTTTAAGGCAGGAAAACCCCCAGAATAAAAAATAAAAAAACAAACAATCCTATTTTTATTTTATGTTTGTATGATCTAGCATGATCAGTACTGAAAGCGAGCTAGCCATGATCTAGCACGAGTTTCTTTGTTTTTTACATTGTTATTCCATATGCTAATTGATCTACGAAACTCCTCGCAACTGGCTCAAGCCACTTGCTTTGTTAAGGCCAAGATGTAGAAGTCGTAAAAAACCCTTTGACATTATTTAATTTACATTAATGGTATTTATGAGATTGTATTAGCAAAGCATTAATTACTTCCATTGATATACCCGAAAAACTTCATGATAGGAGACTCATAATGAGGTGCATCGAATCGAAGGCACAAACTTATAGTGCAGAGGTTAATGATGAATCTGGCATGCTCATTTGGTCATCCAAGTGTTTTTGCGTTAGTGGGTCAGAAGCATGGTTGTGCTCTAGGTTTCTAAATGATGAAAAACCCTACTAATAATTCCGTCACCAACGCACATTGAGATTTAAGAATAGCTTCAAGCAATGAAGGGGGACAAAGAAAAGACCATACTGGGACGAATTTGTCAGATAGACCATTCTGTTTTAATTTCTTGAGTTGATAAAATGTTTTGCTGCTAAAAGTTGGTGGAGAAAAGTATGAATATAAGCATGAACATGGTAATGAAAGAAGCTTCTTTGATTTGATCGGCTCAACAGATACTATCTTATTCATTCACGAGATTTCTATACAAAGAACAACTGTCTGTGCTCATGTCAATTTGCAGTCGCAAATACAGTTGGGAGTTGATCATCGATCACAGCGTTGGTGGTCAATTTAACCTTTTCTTTTCTCCTTGTGGTTCTCGAGGTGTGTACGTTCCTTGCGTCTCTACTGATAAAGTTTCTAATGCTAGTCAAAACCAATTACAAGGGTTTCAATATCCAGTACTTGTATAGAAAAGGTTACGGAGCTACTGATAAAGTCTCTGTGTCCATGTTTGACGAGATGCATGGGCATGGCCTTTGCATTTGGTTGATCTTCGTCAAACAAGAGCTTACACATTAAAATAAACAATATCTCCAGTCTAAAACCCTAGTATTGAGTCATGTATATATATATATATAACCTTATTTAATTACCACTCATGTAAACCAATAAATTCCCCCTCGCATATTAGTCTAACCCATTAAAACACAGCTCTATTTTTAATTATTTTCCGATGTAGAGTTGTTATTATATATGTAAAGTTGGTCACTGATTCCAAGATCTATACATTTTAAAACGCCGGCCGGCCGTGAATACCTACTAGCCATGCAAATCTTGATAAAAGAAGACAAATCGTTTGCAACTATGGAACAATAAGTTCAGTTTGTTGTGATTCACTTCCCTTCTAGAACAAATTGAAGGGCCTTTACGTCGTCATTGGTTTGGACAGATGCTGGACGAAAGGCATTTGAAACAAAAAACAATATTTTTGTTGAACAAAAGAAATAGATACCATTAAAATATCAGACGTGATTATAATATAATATGTTGATTATATATGTTAACCAGCAATGTTAACGAATTAGTTAATCCTCCATCACCCATCTTGCTAGAGCTTAATCACCCTCATTTCCTCTGAAGACGTGTGAAGATTTCTTTTTCTACTGAATATCTCGAGCGTAATTACACACTCCAAAAGGCTAAATATGAATAGCTTTGAATCACAGAACACTGGTGCTCTGGAGAAATCATGGGAGCAGCCATAAGAGAGAAGGTTACACCATGTCAATTGTTAATGGACCATAATCGAGGACTATATTAAGCAGCCATTTACGATAACTCGATTTGAAATAGCCCCGGAGTTCATTCCGAGACTCAAATTCCAGTAGGCCGGAAAAGATGAATAGGTTGGACAATAAGGCCGTCCTTTTCTTCTTTTCATTCAGGTCCTTCTCCGTTCTGTAATCATCCCTTGTAAGCACTGGCAATTTCAGCTACAAATCAACCAGAAGTTCTGACCAAGTGGAGGCCATAAGTTCAGAATGACCACAGAAAAAGACCATTACAATATCAAAGATAGCCTTATCGTGTAGGCCAGGCCAGTGCTTGCTAGCTTGAACTTCAGGAATGTCATCGGCTTTCTTTAGCGAATCACTGCAGAGGAAACCGCTGAAAACGCTTGAGGTAAAATTGACTTTTAGGGAACAAAACGCTACGTATGCATCAAATCCTGCCATGTTAAACCATAAAAGACAGACACAAGACAGCCTTTTTTTTTAGTCGCCCTTTATTTCACACTGTCACCAAAGCTTGCTATTATATACGATCATCAATAGACATGTTTAATTCAGGCCCACTAGCAATAAGATTCAAAACTGGCATTATGGCAAGTTGCAATTGCTAAGTTTTTGATTTGCGGCTAGAATCACCATCTAAAGTTTCAATAATTTAAGTGTTTTGCTTTTCTTTCTTTCTTTTTCTTCTCCTGAGGGACTCGAGGATAATTTCTCGGAGCCACATTTTCCTCCCACCAGAGCCCCTTTAATGATGATGCCATGACAGGTTTCACAAAAAGAGATCTTCCTTTACCATCCACTGAGAATCGAAATATTTATGGCCTTCTTCAGTGGCCACCAAGTAACCACATTCCACCTCGTTTATACATTCGCAACCTGTTTTTTTATTTTTATTTCTATTTCTTAAAGCATCATTTTCTGGGATGCCAATTCTACCCGAAACCAATTTAGTTATCGGCCCTATCGGATATGAGTTCAAATTTTTTGGACCCGGTCAAGAATTCGAGTAAATTCCAGAAGCAAAAAAGAAAAGTATAGAATCGGGTACTGCGCTGCTATCCGAAAGTCAATTTGAAATACATTAATAACCTAAAAATTTACTTTCATAATATAAAAAAATATATCAGCGAGATTGTACTCTTCTCAAGTAAAACCCAATCGAAATCAAAGACGTTTATACATGCAATTAAGAACACCTGGAAATCACCTTTCTTGTAGTTTGGACGAGTAGAACCCCACATTTCTCATCGGCATAGCAGCCCAGTACCTCCGCCTGCAACAGCAGCAAATTAAGCCCTTTGTTTTTTTTATGATGGATACTATACTCGAAATCCTATTAGATTCAGGGTATTCAAAATTCATATCCATCAGATTTTGGATTGAGTATGAATAATATTTTTAAATTCAGATTTAGGTATGGACCCCTATTGACATCGCTCTTTACCTCACCACTATAGCAGTTCATCTGCTAGCTCTACTGGGCTCTTCATATATGCATGGACGATCTCTTAGAAATCTGTTACTGCCACTGTATGTATAGGCTTAAGACGTCCAGTTGGATTGCTTACTGCGTTGAGCAAAATAGCAGATTTTCGGCTCTAACGAAAGTTGTAGCCCAAACTCGTCTATCCATCTGGGCATTTTTTGTTTTGTGTTCTTTTCTCTCTTTTATTTTATGTTTTTTGCTCGATTTTTCTTTAGGCTCGACCTTGACCTTGGTGAGTTAGATTTCTTTACCTCTAAATTTCAGGAAATTATTGTTTAAAATGAAATATCGGGGTAATAATTTGTTTTCCAAAAAGAGAAGGAAATATTGCAAAACATAATTTATAATACAACCATTTATATTTATATTTTGGTGGGGATCCGAAAGTATTCTGATATGATGAATTTATGATCAACCAAAAATTTAAACATCAGGGGGACCAAAAGACAACTATTGCCCGAAAGGAGGGAAATGTAAGAGTGATTTGGGGTTTCAATGAATTAAAGAATTATTTGCTTACATTAACAAGTACAAAGAGTAGTAGAATTTTGTCTGAAGGCAAGCCCCACTGCCACCATGAATTTGCCTCTGATTCATCTGGCGTCGTCATGGGTGTAACTCTATATACAGGACAGAACTTGAGGAGACTATACAGAAGTTTAGATATCATCCTGTAGGCGTATCATATTATAGTCCAAACAATCCAGCCACAGGTTGCGAGCAGCCAGAAGTCAAAACTAGGCAATCTTGTAATTGATTGCTGATGCCAAAATCTCAAGACAGCAGAACACACGAGTTTACAGGACTTGAATGGCTTCCTCTTCATCAAAACAGCTATGGGAGTATCTCTAAGAGCAACGGAAACCTTTGTGTTAGACGCTTACCTTTCAGAACGGAAGATCATGTTGAACAAGAAGCAAAAGAGACCATGCAGTTATGATTTGAACAAAAGAGGGATTGAGTAGACTTGGAAGATCCTGAAGTTGTTGTTGCTTAAGTTCACTCGCACTAGTCAAAACTAGCCAGTTTCAAGCGGCCATCAAGCTCAGAAGCATGATCCTGTCTCGAAAATAATTGAAAAGCCCCAGCAGAGAAATAAAATGGCTTCCTCCAGCGTGCAGTTCAGTTGCAGTTTGTGAGTCTTTTGTGAAAATCATGCCTCTTCCCTTCCAAAAACTTCTCAACCCTTGACACAGCAGTTTGAAAGAAAAGGTACATAAATCGATATTATCAAGAAAATATTATCTAAACTTTATTCCTTTCCTATATTGTGGTCACGAGAGAATTTCACTTGTTGATGTTTCTTGTTTGAAATAGATTTACTGACAAAAGTTAAGCAGGCTGCTGAAGATAAAAATTTTCAGGGGGGATGCAAGGAAGAGAATAAGCAAACTCAACTACCATCACTAAACAAAGGTAAAAAGAATCAGTTATTTCATTTACGAATAACATGGCAACTTTCTTGATTTATAATTTTAGATTTGTAGTAACCATTCTTACAATGAACGGTGGGTTGCTTCCTGCCAAAACAAGAAGAAAAAGGTGCCTCAGCTTCAAGCACCGTTTTGAGTAGTAATGCTGAAGAAGACAGCATGCTCTCAGCTCTCTGGTGCGACTTGCTATTTAAATCATTGATTGCAAAGCATAGCCTTGCTGGTTTCGCAGAGTTACGGGAGGTTGTTGACCCTGCTTTTTCTAAGCACCTGAAAACCGAAAGGGTCTTACGGCAAAGCATGCAGCTACTTTTGATTGTGTAAACGAAGCATAAAATTTACATAGAAGGTACAACAGAAGAATTCATCTGTCTTCAGGAGCTTGGAAAGATCATCTGCGAGAAAATTTGCTCATGGGGAAAACAAGATGCAGACGAACAAAAAAATATTAATGTATCAAGCACAGTAGAATATGGCAGTTATTTGCAGCAGAGGATAGGGACAGAGATAAGAGACGCTATCTTGAATAAAATAATTCAGCAAGTGCTTGATTTAGTTTTGCATAAGCAATTGTGTTAACTGCTTGGGTAAACAGAGTGAAATATAGAAACAGAACCTCCTGTAAAAAAGTAAGAGGAATTCAGTGTTGGCTTGCCTAGCCTCAGGAGTTCCCATGGCATCATAAACTTTCAATTTGGTTTCACAACATCAATAACTAATGGAAAACCGTTATACATTCTTCCTCGTTTGTGTTAACGCTGACTTTTAACAGCACGGTGACCATTATGAAGAGAGAGAAATATTGGCATGATTATCAAGCAATGTAGACTGGAAAACAACGTGAAAGTACTCGAGCTAAGAAAAACTAGTTTATATATCGAACATGCAGAAACTGCAAACAAGATCCGGGCAGCCAGGAAAAAGCACAAAGTATCATGATCCATGAAAGATGAGCAAGTACTAATGATAGAAACAATACACATATCATAACGATTCGTGGAAATTCATCACATTCTATTGATGGGCGTGGGTCAACCTTTTGGATCATCAGCCAGACTGCAACTTCACAATCTGCATGTATGCCCACTGTGGCACCATTATAGCTGGTTTCATTGTTAGCATCTTATGGATGATTATTTACCATTTATTTACCAAAAGCACCTCTATTTTACCAATACCTGAGGGAGAACGAGTCTGAAAGCAGGAATGGTAGTCCTTACAACACAATACAATACAGTCCCTCACACATAAAAGCAGAAAAGTAGCAGTTCACCGCAGCAACCATTGGCATCATTAAGTTATAGGAATAAGTTAGCCAATGTGTATTTGACGAGGCCGCACAAAAAATCTGATGGTCCAGACTAGTAAACAAGCCTATCAACCAACCAAAGACAGGAACAATAATCTAACAGGTCAAAAATGATTGGACCACCTGCAATTTCAAACAAATCCTACTTTGGCTATTAACTAGTTCATAATTTAATTGAGTTCTTTGGTACATTTTAGAAGTTTCATTTTCTGGATTTTTTTTGCAATGTTATAACAGTGTCCATGCAAAGTGACCTCTCAAAATATTATCCAAAACAAAACCATGGATGTATGGCTGATTAAACCAAAAACCAATGCACTTACAGATTACAGAAAGATGTAAGAATACGACTTAAACTCTATTCTGTCAAGGTAATGTTTTAGAAAACAGTTCATCTTTGTAATACAGATAAAACATTGAGGAAAATTTGGAAAAAATAACAATTTGTAGTAAGAGATAACTACCGGGTTTCCCTATCCTCGCCAAATTCCCCATCTTCTAGATCCTCATTATCACCAGCTCTACGAGAGCCATTATGTTGGTCTCTCTTGTGTTTCTTGTGCCTGCTTTCACTGTCTGACTCGGGGGTGGAACCATGCTGCGCCCATTATTGGGGAAAAGACAGAGGAAAGCATGTTTCATTAATACTTTATTACACGTGAAGCCAAGTATTACATGCATGAGAGAAAAAACTGCATACCGTTCTTGATTTTTTATGGTCATTGCTGCTATGTCTATGGGAGCTCTTGGACCGATCCTTCTCACTTTCATCCAGATCATCCAACGCATTTTGGTGCCTCTTCCTCTGTTTCCTGCTGTTATTGTCACTCCCAGATCTTTTCTTATCACTACAAACTTGAGTTTCTGTTGTATCAGAGATTTCAACATCTGCTTCTTCCTTCCTCATATGCTCCTGGTCTCTTTCATGTCCCCTCTCCTTTTCCCTTCCATGCTTAGCTTTTCTCCTCTCTCTTTCCTCTCTCTCTTTTTCCTTTTTTGCCTGCTGATTTTCAAAACCAGAAATTTATGTATAACTGTCCAACTTATTTGTTTTATTAGTACCAGATGGAAAGTGACCGAAGCTCACATATGTAATAGTCATGGTTCAAATATTAGTTCATAAATAACAGACAGGACCATGGTTTTGTTCACAGTGATTGTTATTTTGGACAATTAATCCTAGAGAAACATCAGCATTACAATTTTATGCTTGCAAATGGTAATCTGCTCATACCATCTAAATGCTGAGAGTCATAAGATCACAGTAAGTTCTATTTTCTATACAAAAAAAAATATTGGAAGGACAAGTACACATTGAGTTTTGAAATTTGTTTAAATTCACGCAAACCAGGTCATACCTTCTCCTCCTTTCGTTTATGCTCATTCTCCTCCTGTTCTTTCAGTTGGGATATATATTCCTCAAACATCTCCCTGCAGAAGGCTTCTTCACCAATGGAACTACAGCAAAACATCGGGCAAAATGATATTATGAATAATGTAAAGCTCAGATAATGGATACAGGTTCCTGAAAGCTCCACAATTAAGACAATTATAGGATAAATGATAAAAATATAGCATTTAGCCTGGAATCAATTTGTGACTCGTAAAACACAATTAATTTGAAGTGGAAAAAAACTGCATGTCCTTCTAGCAAATACCAGAAAACAAAATGCATTTTCATATACAAAAAGAGAGATCTTGACATGGTTGGAAGTGTCCAAAACTTTTTGCAGATGCATATATCATAGATCTATGAATAAACATTATCACAGTTTCAAACATTTGCCAAGTAATACCTGTACTCCCGACTACCTTCGAAGATTTCCTTGAAGCTCTCCCACTTTGAAGATGCAGTTAAATCCTGTGACAAAGCAGAGACTCAGATGGATGATTGGAAGAAAATGCCCTTAATTATCCATCCAATAAAAGGACAGTATACCTTGAATGACTTTAGTAGATTGAGAAAATCATCCGCAAGACGTTTACGCTTCTTGGCTTCTTTCTCCTCCTTTTCCCTGGCTCTTTCCACCAACTCATCAAATACCATCTGCAGAGAGGTAAAGCGCCACATCAGATCACCGCTGTGACACATGTTTAAAAAAAAAAGCTATCAAGGGCAGAAAATCCTTTGAAAATAAAACCATGTATACAATAGTGCAGTTACCTATTTTCAATTCTAAATACCATTTACCTTCGGATTGGGGCAGTGCTAGCTTTTGAGCTAATTCTGCTTCTAATATTTGAATTAGGTTATCCATAATCAAGTCAACATTTTTTATGAATTGTTGGTCCAAGAGATCATATTCAAACAATTGCCAAGCAACGTTGAGTATATTCTAGAGCAATGGAACAACGTTAACATGCAACCCAGGGATTCTATTTTTTTTTCCTTTTTTTCTTTTTTGTCTTTCCAATCAGATGCCAAGAATTCTGACTATTCATAATAGAAAAAAACTCAAAAGGAACATGTAACCCAATGAAATGTGGAGAAAATGACATTGTAAAGACAAGCATGCCAATTAACCTTAAGAATGAAGAACTTCATGATTTAAAGAAGAATAATCAACTAAAATTAGAGCTTAAAACACCTTTAGGTTCACATCTGATATAGGCGGAGAGCTAACATCCTCAATAATAGCAACCTTCATATCCTGAAGTGTCCAGTTTGATGCCAAAGGAACCTGAAAGTTCAAGCATATTAGACATCTGAGAGAACATGATATGTGAAAAGATTTTCAGATTATACCTTTTTCAACTTTACAACATCCTTTATCCAAGTTCTGTCTTCGTGATACTGTAAAACAACAGACACGTTGCAAACATGAAAGTGCCAGAATATCAGGTCAACGAAAGCACACCCTTTCAAACCAACAAGTGTTAAGATATTTTAATCAACCTGTAACATTCTCATAAACAATATATTAATCATGAAGAACAAGTAGCTAGACAATCAGGATTTTCACTAGAGAGGTTGCTGCTTGTGTCTTGCATTTAAGCCAAATTCTATGGGTCCAACTTCATCAAAGGACAAATATTTCTATATTACATCTTTAAAAAGTATCAAAAAATAATTAGCTATTTAAACTAATTAACTACAATTGCGATGACCAGAGTTTGCAGGCAAATACTGCTCAGAATCCTGAAGGTGTAATTAAATGCCCCAAGTTTTTTATAGCTTGTACAAGGGAAAAAAGTTGAAAAACTAATATAGAGGGTATTCAAATGAAAATGCTGAAACATCAAGAATAAAACAAAATAAAGCATGTTCCTACAAACTCTGAAGTTCATAATAACCTATTTTTCTCAACTCCACATGCTTTTTCTTGATGAATCTGTCAATTAACATGAAACTAAACACCCAATATAATTACTTGTTTCTGTAGCTCCTCTGAGACATCTTCAAACAAATCTTTTGGAGTTGAACCTGAGGCATTTGAAGCAACAGCCACATATGCATGCAAATCTTTAACCTGAATAACAAATTAAAGTAAGAATCTATGAGAAAATGCATCCCATCCATAATATGAGACAAGACAGCTCTTCTTAACAGACACTAATTATACAATGCTCAGTCACAAAATCAAGTTGCTTGTGAGACAGACACATACACACACAGATGCTTATAGAAAAAAAAACAAGATGGGTTATTAACCTTAAGGTGATAATCACGCCAGCTAGTTTTGGCTGTAAGAATGCCTAAAGCAACATGTTCTTCAAGTAGCTTGCGGAAATCATCACGATTTTTACGCTCCGCCTTTCTTTGTTCATCCTATTTTCATCAGCAACAGAATAAGAATATAGTTTCAAACAAATAAAATACATTTGTTTCACAAAGGCTAGCTAATAATATCACCTTCTGTATCTTCCTTTGCTCCTCTTCTTCCTTCAACAAATCATGCAAATATTCCTGAGACAACACTGTGAAATTAGATCCAAATACTTGTACAAATGTTACTAGCTAAATGAAGATGATTACCTGAAAAATTTCTAAACGATCAATTTTTTCAAGACGTGAACATCTTTCATCAGCTTCTAACCGATCCTGTACTTTTCGCCACTGAGTGCTTGCCTACAGATGGAAAATGATGGATAAGTTGCACTGCTTAAGGAAACCTGAAAATGTGAAATCAGCTTTGCCAAAAAATTGCCTTAATAAATTCACACGATTCCAAAAACTGCCTGTATTCCATGATGTTGTTCTTGCGCTCCTCATGTGCCTTCGCTCGTTCCTAGTCAAAATCCCAATTTAAGATTTAAATAACTTCTTCGTATATTGCTACCATCGGTCATTAGACTTCAGAAAATAAACAAAAATACAGTAAAACACACAGGCTAAATTATCTGGATGAATGTTAAGAATAGATGATAAAGCAATAGAGCTAGCAAAGTATACCTTTGCTTCAAGTTCCTGCAAGTAGGTTTCAATCAGATCTCTACGGTCTCTTTCCCGTTCAACAGCTTTAAAACGTTCATCATTTTCAAACAGAGTTGCTACTTTACTGAACAATATTTTGAGCATTTGAGTACGAATGAGAAATTATTACAAAAACAGTAATTTTATAAGGAGCAAGAGGAAATATATTACAATGAAATATTACATCAAAAATACAAACCTCCATCTCATGGATGCTGCCAGCTCTTTGGACTCCTGAAAGGATTTCATGTTAGAACCAGACTCTTATAGACAAACCACATGTGCATGTGCACTAGTATCTGCATACACAAAACAGAATAATGAAACTCAAAAAAATTACTTCTAGCATTTTCTTGAATTCTCCCCGTGCTTTTTTCTGTTTAGCCCTCCTTTCCTCGGCTTCCTGTTTCCTCTTCTGACCCAAGAACTGAAACAAAAAGTTTGTGGCATGATAAATGACATTTTGAATGCACAGGAAATTCCACAAAGTGCGATTTTTTTGTTTTTTGGCAAGAGAGAATGGAGAGGTAAGAACTTAAGAGAACATCAAATGTAAGTATTTACCTCGTTAAATGCTTGCTTCCGCTCTCCAAGTGTTTTTAATGCACCATACCTTTTATCATTAATTGTTACTCTCATGGCCTGATATAAGCAGCAGCAAAGTCAGGAAACTTCCAAATGTGGGAGACAGAATTATACAGTGTGTTAAATTACCTGGTCCCATGTCCACTCAGACCCAACATTTGCAGACTCCAGAAGTGCTTTAAATGCATCTTTTGCCTCCTAGAAAAGGGGCAGGAATAGTGTACAGTCAAAACCAGAAAAGGCATACTATGAGAAACTTGAATCTGTAAAATACATACCAGCTTATCAGCATAAAGTAAGGGATCCTGGTTAGCTGATTTCTCTTCCAATGTAACATTGATAACCTTTTCATCCGTGACTGCATCTTTTTCAGCTTCCTGGAAGGCATAAACCACATCAAGTTGCTAGCAAAGCAAGTCCAGTATGTTTCCAGACAGAGAAATCCTAATGTTGACAACTACCTGTTTATCTTGTGCAGGAGCATTATCTTCTGAACTACGCTTATCGTGAGTTGAAAAGTTGTCGCTCCTGAAAAATTAAAAAATAAGTGAACCTGGGATGCATGCTACTTTTGTTTCTTATGAAATAGGTAAGGAATATTATACATTGGTCCAGTTATTGTGTTAACTGCTGTGGCAATGATTTCAGCATTTTTTGGAACATCAACAACAGGACTCTCAGCTGTCTGAACTTCATCTGCATTGGTCGTCGTGGGAGAGGACATAACAGGTAGGGCTGGTGACTCAGAAGCTAAGTGAGATTGCGAATTACCAGCAGCAACAGGCTTAACAGGAACTGGACTCGATGGTGCCCCTTGAGCTGTAGAAGACAAAGCATCGGCACTAGATGGTGCTTTATCCACAGATGGAAGAACAGAATTAGGAGCATGAGATTTTGCAAAGACTTTTGATTGTGTTTCCATGATGGATGGCTTTTCTACTTGTGCACGGGCCAACTTGAAGCAAGCATTTTAAAACAAAAGTGAGATAAACATGTTTGTCATTTAAACAAAACGATGAAAATATGTTTTAAAAAAAGAATTAAATACATCAGTTCAGGAGAAACCTTCAATTCTTCTGGGATTTCCCATTTTGACTGCTTGGTAACTCTGTTGTAGTAATATCTAGAGGATTCATAGACAGAACAGCACCCAAAACATCACAAATAACTTATTGCTTTGCTAGAATGAGGGAGAGAAAAAGGAATTCTGTATAAACAAAATGAATAAATAGATCCTGGGAGAGTAGAGTGAATTACACACTTTCGTCCATCAGGACTTGTGAATTCCTTCCAGTCAGTTGATGCATCTGCCCTCTATATTGGCAAAATAAATAAATCAACAAATAAAGTGAAGCACTATCTGATAACTGCAACTTTGCAAAAATAAATAGATGAACTTCTTAATGAAAACTTAAAAAAAAGGAGACCATGGTCCTAGATAAAAATTAAATTTGCTTTAATTTAGTTAGAAACCATGAATGACAGAATTTAACAATTCTTATATATAACAACAAAAACTATCAACTTTCAACAAGAGGAAAAAAAAATCTGGAAGTTGGTGGCTTCTTATGCATCAATTCCAAACAAATGAATAGCTTAACTGGATGAGGACATTGCAAACACATTAAGAGATCAACTCCCACTTCCCAAAAAAGGGGAGAAACAGCATGGAGGATAAGTACTTTCAGTGTTAACCAAGCTTCAAACCCACTTCCAAGCAATCATTGTTCACAAAATGCATTATTTTCACTGAGCTATATCCAACTTAATCATCATGCTTATTTTTATGAACAATGAACAAATATGCAAAAACTAAAAAGGAATTAAAAAAACTGGGAACCAACAGTATCATAACATTCCAGATAGTGTAAATCCATCATATAAGGTAGCCACATGAAAGTAATCCAGGAAAAACAGCCAGGATTTCCTTCTTTGGCACTTAGTTTCGTGAAATTAAAGTAGTACTTAATTATCAGACAGGCATTTAAGCCTAGAATGGCGCTCAGGATATTGGTCAGACATTTAACGCCTAGTAAGGATGTTTTGTGGTTGGTCATACCAACCAAGTACAACAACAATTTCACACATAAATCCATAACAATCAGTAAATAACACAATGACAGGAATTACTAACATTCAAGCTAAAAAGTAGCTAGTGCGAGCAGCAAAGACCCATATCCTACCTCTCATACAGTAGCACAGCTTGTACCTGTCAGCAGCTTTAAAGCTATGGGAGTCATAACAAGGTAATTTTTAATATTACAACAACTCAAAGGGAGTTCATGTACCATTCAGCCTATTGAGAACAGATGTCAACAAGGGACAAATTTTTTGACACATTAATTATCACAAGAGTACCTTGAGAGTACATCAGTGGTAAATGAATAGGAGTTAATGGGGGATTACATGATCGTAAATAAGCATCTTAGAATAAATCATAAACACAGTAAACTTACAATTATATTTACTGAGCTATACAAAAAATGAAAGGTTGAGATATTATTCACACTGTAGCATGTGCTATACTGATTGCGTGAGTACCAGGTATTGTCAGTCAGAACCAGAAAAACATTCAAAAAGTAGTCATTTTGCAAGCATAATCCAAATTATCATAAAGAGTAATCCAAATGATCAAAATGAGAAACTGGGCAAGCTAGCAGGGAGAGGGAGAGAGTGAAACATCTACTTGAAAAAACATTTCCAGACAAAAGATGAAGTATCTTTCCTTTTACTTTCAAATGTTAGACACAATTACGTTGAGAAAAGAAGTTTAAAAAGCAGTGGTGAAGGTGTGAGAAGAAAAACAGCCAGAGAAGAAGAAGCAAATTTTCTTCCAATAACAAAGAAGAATAGGCTGGGTGAAGGTAAGAATGGTTAAAACACCACTAGCAATTTGTCAATTCGTGGGGCCATTTCTTTCTAGGCCAGTTCACCAATTTTTTACAATAAAAGAACAGGTACAAAAAGACAAAAGTACATGGTTGCCTGCTAGAGAAAAAAAATCCAACCTTAATGGCGAGCTAGCGTGGCAGGTTTCATTTACCAATCTTGTATAAAATGTACCAAGTGATCAGCTTGCAATTGGGGAAGATATCCATAAAACAAGAAACTGTCATATTAAATTCTAAGAAAATTATACTAAAACATGGAGGGGTGCATATACAAACAGTTCCACAAAATTTTTAAGCAATGAAGGTACAGAAAGTGAATAATTCAAGAGGCTAAAAGAACCAGTAACATGAACTCGCCTCAATCGATGTCATTAACTCGAAAGGCTTCTCCCAACTAGATTGCTTTGTCCTCTTGTTGTAATAAAATCTGGAAGTCAGGCACAGTGTAATACATTAAACAAATATTTAAATACAATATCAATTAAACATCAAAAAGAACTGTTAACAGCAATGCATTATCACAAGAAGTGATCCTTGATCAAATGAAGTTGGGGCAGAGTGCTCATGCCCACTTATAAAAAATAAATAAAACACGACCAAAACTAATCTGGCAGTGTTGTATTGTGCATCTACAATCACCTGCCCCACTAGGAACCACATACCTCCTTCCATTAGCAGATGTATGTTCTTTCCACTCTGTCAAGGCTTCTTCAGTTGGCCTAGGCTGGATGCTTGATGTCTGAAAATTTATGCAACGCCAACACCAGAAAAAAGACATATAAAGAATTGTTCAGATTGAAAAGGAGAAAAGGTAATGAAGAGAAACGACATAAAAAGAGAGGGATATGAGAGGGATCTTCCAACCGGAACATTGGCAGTGGTAATTGAAGAATGTTCACCACTGTGCTGTATAGGTATAACAGGTGCGGTGTTCTGGTTCATGGATGATAATGCAGGCTGTCCTCCTGAGGGAATTGACGATGCATGCATTTGAGGGATAGGTTGATATTGAGATACAGCATTAAATGTTATGGGTGGTTGACCATATGAAGATGGTGCAAACTGCAATAATCAGATTCTCTGAATTAAACACTTAAGATACCAATCAAACTCATAAAAATCAACTATGGGGGAACTCCTAATATCTTACAGTATACGATGAAGATAGAGGCATTCCCGGGCCACCTAAACCAGGCATATAGTTTGAAGTTTGGACACTATGTGGAGGCATTGGAGATCCAGACATGACATGCCTGTTTGGCTGAGCATTTGTCAATGGAATTGCTTGTGGTGGTGGAGGAGGAGCATGGCTTGGCTGGTTATTTATAGCTGGCAACTGCTGCATCGAATGAGGAAATTGAGGTTGTGGAGGTTGAGGAGGCAATCCTGCATTCATCACAGTGACACCCTGGCCAGCCGGCTGAAAGTGCGGAGAGCTCGCAGGAATGAATTGTTGTGGCTGCACTGGAACAACAGGTCGGAACTGCAGCGACAATTAATTGAAAAAGATTTCTCCAGATCTATTTGAAGTAAATGGAATGGTACTCAATAAATTTTAACAGGTGAGAAACGTTACTTGAACAGGCATCGGTGGTGGTGGAAACAAATTCCTATGAGGATCCATTGGGCCAACTAGAGGAGGCTGAAGAGGCTTTTGAATCATAAAACAGCAGAATAAGCAAGGGATAAAGGAAAATTGCCAGCATAACCAGTTTTGGAAACAACTGGCAAATTCACGAGTATTTTTTGTCTTCCAATGAACATAGCCATAAGCTTCAAGGCAAATGGCACGAACTAAAAGATAGAGAACCTTGGAGACAAGAATAATTGATGTATTGAGAGAAAAAGGAATAAGGAGATTACCATTTATCTCATATATATCAACTCTTAGTTTTTTTCCTTTTAGATAAGAAAACTTTTCACTAGATAATAGCAAAATCACTAGCATTTATTTTTGTACCATAACATATCATTTTGTTACACTTCTTTTCATCACAGCACAGATTTCTATGGTGTATTATTAGCATATTGATGATAAATGCAGCAAATAATTTATTGCATGACAACTCGATGATTCTCGTGCTAGGTAGATGGTGGGTTGCTTTCAAGATACGCGGTCCATTTTACGTGACAAGATGTCAAATAAAAAAATTAAGTGTCGTGTCTAAACACACAAAGTAGTATTGTGGCTCTTGAATACTATCTTTCAAACACAAATAGGAAAACACTTTATATGATAGCATTAATCATGACAAGAAAAATATCAAACATTCTCCATCAGAAGTTTTACAAGAACATGTCGACAAAGTGAAGAAAGCCTCCATGCATGCATAAACAAACAAACATATCACCCTTAAGATGCCATGCAAAAAAAAAAAAAAAAACACTCTTGTACACTTGATGGATAATTATTCCTTCAACAAAGGATCTAGGAAAAAGAAAGGAAAAATTATGGACATTTACTGCACCTTCTCAAACAAGAGAGTGGTCACTGTTATGAATATTTCAAAACATGCAAATTTAAATTTAAGAGATTAATTATTAAGAAATTCAAGGTCTGTTGCTGTATGGATACGTAATAGCAAGCAGGCTAGATTTGAGTACACATAAGAAATGAAATTGCATACTATAGAGTATTTTGTAGAAAATTACCTGCATTCCAGAGAATTGAGGGTTATTGGCCATTTATGGATGCAGTGTGCGTCAGACAACAGCTAAACCAGCAAAAATTACCAAAACTTTAGTATTTTCCAATATGGCAATAACAGAAACCACAGTATGTTAATATAACAGAAGCACACATGAAAAAATCAAATAACATCGATAGAAAGACAATAATTTTTCTGATGGTAAGTAGAGCACAAAATAATTCTTTTCAAACAGATGAGCTACTGCTATATATATGGAAACCAAAAGACTTCCAGTCACAAAAAGGAAGACAGCAGATATCAAACTTATGCTTGTGGCCAACAATGTAGGCAATAAAAAAAAAATAGCCCATCGATATACATGCTGTCCATTATGTCAACCATTGTCCGCTTCTGGAAACAATCTTTGGCATGTTTTCAGAAAATTAAATAAGATGAAACATGGGATTTCAGAAAAAAGCCGAGCCTTCAGCTAATATCTTAATAATAGAGTTTTTCCGGTTTCAATGAGCCAAACACCACATTCCATTATGCCTATTAAAAAAACAAAACTACCAAGGTTCATTTGGATGAAAAATCATTTTCATTTAAACCTTTGAGAAGAACTACATTAATAATCTTTGCATCCTCTGCCTTCTTTTTCTGCCTAGAGCTTTATTGCTTATGTTGATATATTAACGTGGAAAGGCTACAAGAAAACATAAATTCAGATCATGGAAGATCCCCTCTACCTGCTCACGGAAGACAGTCCATCTACGTAGGAAATTAATGGCAGGGGGAGCATATGTGTGAGATTCATGGAATGGTAAGGTAGTTACCATCCAATGGTTTTGCCTGCAGGATACAATAGACAAGTTGAAAAGCTCTGATGTGCTGTTTATGACGGACTCTTCTAACTATGTTGGTTCCCTTTACACCTCTGGAAATCATCCAACTTGCTGTCTTTCTTTAGGGCACACGTGGAATTGGCAGCGATTCATCAGTAATTGGCATTCTAAGCTTCACTTCGCTGGTATTACATTATTAGGAAATTCATCATATTTGCACTAAACAGTTCACCTCTTAACAGAAGAGCCGAAGATCTAAGGTAAAAAATGCAACTTGGAGGCAACTGACATCATAATTAAACATGCTTTTAAAGATAAACAAAAAGTACCACAACTGATGTTACAATCAGAGAAGTAATTGAATCATTGTTAGGGAAAACATTGTTGCAACTTAAGTTTCTCGCCATCTCATTTGTTTTCAACCAAACACAGTGTTAATTAACTGATACAAATAAAGCAATGCACGCGCACGGAACCATTATCTGTAATAGGCGAGACAAAAATGTCTGATTAAAAATGAATACTGCTCAAAAGACAATAAAATCTTGAAATCCCAGTCCTGAAATTCCTTGAATTTAAAACAGGCACTTGACAGTTTCAAGTTCCTAAATGTAGCAAACAGAAAGAAGGGGGGGGGGGGGGGGAACTCGTGTGAGCATGTGAAATGCAGTAACCAGCAGCTTTATGAACAGGAAAGCAGGCACATGTAATTAAACCTAACGATCAACCTCAGTACCATTTAATTTATTCCCGACATTTTTTGAATATACTAACTTAGGAGCTTAAAAACCATCGATCAACTGACCATTAATATCCTTTATATCTACATTTTAAAATGACTGCCTCAAATAGCAAATGCGGTTATCACGTTCTTACAAAATGTCACAATTCAATACCTTTGCCCTTAACAAAAGCAGCAGATCATAACCTACAAACTCCATTGAGGTGCGTCAAAAAAGTCTGAACTCCTCACAACATTCTTTTCTCACTTTCTCGATTCTAAACTACCATCCCCTTGTTGCCCTTTTCTCGAGTTATATTGCTGCTTATCAAAATTCATAACCAGAAAAAAGATGGGGGGAAATCCCCCCAAAAAAAAACTACACGAACGCCACAAAATACAATTAAACAAACTAGGTTTCCATCAAATCTTCCAAAGAGATAAATTTTAAACCTCCAGATTTATAAAGAAAAAACTCCAAATCTTCGATTCACCAACCCTCGACATTTATATAAAGCCTAAAAACCCCACAAAAAACAAAATAAAAAAGGTTTCTACTGGGAATCCCATGAACCCACAACCTGTAACTCCAATTCTAATTAAACACGTAGTAATACAGCTCCAAAACAGCAAAGAATCATAAAGAGCCCTAGTTTTATTGTTCTTTCAGGAATTCAAGAGTAGCAGTTAATTCGAGTTCAAAGCAATCAGGAGTAAACCATACCAACAAAATAAAGACTAGATTTTGGTGTCGTTAGAATCAAGAAGGGAGATTACGTGCATGTAACGTAAATGGAAAGAGGTCTTGTACTTTCAATTTAAAGAGATGATTCTATGCTTGTCTGAGAGAGAGAGAGAAGTGTCACGCTGGTTTTCTCTGTGAGGAAAAGAGGTAGAAAACACGGTATTAGGAGGTGTTTAGGAGTGTGGTTCTAGTTGTTTTTTAAAGTGTTTTTTATGTAGAAATATATTAAAATAATATTTTTTTATTTTATAAAAAATTATTTTTAATATCAGCACATCAAAATAGTATAAACATACTAAAAATATTTTATTTAAAATACAAAAAAATTTAACAAGACGCCGGTTATACCGCTCATTCAAACAGGAGCTAAGTGCTTGTTTGGCACTGCAGCCAAACTTGTATTTGGCCACTTTTCTTTTTTTTCATTTTAAATAATTATGATTTAGTATTTTTAGATCATTTTGATGTGCTGATATCAAAAATAATTTTTAAAAAATAAAAAATATTATTTTAATATATTTCAACACAAAAAATACTTTGAAAAACAATTACAACCGTACTCCCAGTCACCCTTAAGGAATTGTATGATACTGTGGTTCAACTGTAATTTTATATTTTTAAAAAATAAAAACACTTTTTAAAAAAGCTAAAGTGATTTAAACATTTTCTGAAACGCACGCAAATTTGAGCAACCGCCCATTGTTTATTCACTTGCACGGCTGAAACTGGAATAAAAAAAATACAGTGGCGCGCCTGTGTCTGTTCTGTTTTGTTAAGGGATAACTTTAAATTAATTCCCAGCCTGTGACCCGTTTCTCAATTGGATCCTGACGAGATCCATGGAGGCCCAGTTGAAAAGGGGTTAGGCACATCTGTTCACGGAGGAAGGATTTCTGTTTGTAGACATTATTGATTAAAAATATATCAATCGAGGTTATACTTCTTGTGTTGTTTTTGACTTGTGTAGCTGTGTGTGCATATTCTTTTTTTATTTTTTTTATTTCGAGGATGGACCGTTTCTCAATGTGAGGTTTTTTAGTCAGGTTTGTATCAATTGACGTGCAGGTGTGCATGACGAGCATATTGAGAATACCGGCCGGTCTGGTGAAAAAAGAACCAGTTGATCACCACAACGTGTCTATTTCAAAGGGTTGTTGAGATTGTTTGTAGAAGTATTTTTTAAAAATAATTTTAAAATATCAAAAAAATCAATTTATAGTAAAAAAAAAATATTTTTTTCAAAAATTCTTTTAAAAAATATTGTCAAATAAAATTTATAATTGTGATTTTTTTATAGTTATTAATATAATAAAAGAAAAAAAAAAACTCAACATGTAAAACTGAGTTAATTCAATAAAAAAAACTAGGCATCTTTTTACAGGAAAAAAAAAAACAATTATTATGAACCAAAAGCCTAGACATTTATTTAGTAGAATAAACTGATACCTGGCTATTTTTGTGTTATAGAAATGCTTTTAATATATTATTTTAATATAGTTTCAAGCAAATGAATAATTTAAAAAACAATCGTTGTCATAATATTAAACAAGATTGCAAGCCTTGCTATAGAAACAATATTTGACTATTGTGTTTTTTTTTAATATTTTTTAAATAATATTCTCTTATATAGTATGTTAATATTAAGAATACATTTCTTTTTCTGGAAAAATATTTGAAGCTATTCTAAATGAAAAAATATTTTAAAAAATAAATTATACCACAATTTTAAATACACTTAAAGTTATCTCTTCAATGGTGATGATGGATCACCAGTGTGCAGTTATTATTGTCATCAATGAGAAAATAAAATGCATGGTTAAATCATTCAATGATGAGTTGTTTGAAAAATAGGTTTTTATATATTTTTTATTGAATTATCTCAGTTTTATAATATAAATTGTGGTTATGACAGGTTGACCATGTTCATTTTTTTATTGGATTATGTAAGAATTTTTTCCCACAGAGTTATTTCAATATTATGATTTAAATAGCAAGATTGACAAGTTAATTTAAGTTTTTTTTTTTATCATTTTCAACTTATATATATTTTCTTGATCTCACCCCTCTAACTATTTTGTCATCTTTTCTATTTAGTTTATTTTTTATAATTTTATCTTTTAATATTAGATTGTCTATGAATTTAGTTTTGTATTTCTTTTCAACTTAATTTTAGTGAATTTATCTCGGTCTTATGTTTTTTTTTTTTTAATTTCAACTTTCATTATTGGATAAGTTGAAAACAGAGCTCTATTTTTTATTATCTTTTTATAAAACCATCACGGGCCTAGGATTTGGATCATGTTTTTAACATGTTAGTCTTAATTGATATTTTTTTCTCCAATTTAAATTTCCAGTGTTAGATTGGTTGGAAATTAGATTTCATATTTATTATTTTTATTTTTTAATATCGGATTGATTAAAAATTAGATTTTGAGTTTTTTTTTTATTTACTTTACATTAAACTATCTCAATATCATGATTCGAGTTACAAATCTAGCAAATTAGTTTCAGGTTGATTCAATTAGTTTTTTTGCTATTTTTTCACTTGATACATATTTTTTTATATTTGAATTTATTAAAATTGACAAACAAAATTGACAATGTTTATTTTGATATGATCCTCGTGGTGTCATCATGGTTTCACATTACAAGTAGTAAAATAATCAAGTTGTCGTGAGTCAATTCAATACATTACAATCTCAATTTTTTTTTTAAATATATCATTTAAGATACTAATATTTAAAAAATAATATTTTAATATATATTATTTTAAATCATTATCTAACAAATAAATAAATTAACAATAAATAAAATATTTTTTTCATGTGAAAAAAATCAAACCGTAAGAAAAAATATAGATGATGCCAGTTCGTGAATAAAAGCTACAGCACCACGCTTTCATGAATTTGCAGTTCCTGCACTTTATTGGCGAGCAGGGGAACTTCTCTGAGCCTTGGATCGTGATTGATCATCATGCATGGTCGAGATTATTTTCGATAATGTCTTTGAGTTGGAGTCCATTACTTCGTTTATTATACTGTACACATACGAAGATCACAGTGAGCAACATGTATGATAGCAGCATCCGATCAAAAGAAGAAACACAAATCATCATCAATCATCATCGAAAAACATATTATTATTGATTATCCGACTTGAAGAAAAAAGCTGAAAAGAGATCGAGCAGCCACGATCCTTGGCAGTGCATTAATTAAAAACTATCAGTACAGCTTGACCTGTTAATCATTACAGCTCCCATATTCTCTCCCAAAGTGCAGACAGCACAAAATCCAGCCTTCTCCTCTGCAAGCACGCAAGGTATGACGGAGATCATCACCCGAAAGATCTATCAAGAAAAGAAAAACAAGCATCATTCGGTAGGGTTGATTATACTTGAAGCACACGGGGCAGCCAGTCTAAGTGGGTACTGTTAATATGAAGCACGCCACTGCATCTGTAGACAGAACAGAAGGCCTGTAATGTCATCAAGAGCAGGTGAAAAATTGCAGCCAGCAACGTGAGAAATTGCCAATAACCAAACACATATCGCTTCATAAATTTCAGAAAACACATAATTGCCAAGAACAGAAGGCCTGTGATTGTTTGCTTGGAGTGAGAAGGCTCCTAAAGGACCCAACCAATTTAGAGGGTGTTTGGGAGAGCTATTGTTGTAGCTTTTCAAAGTGTGTTTCGTGTCGAAATATATTAAAATGATATTTTTTTATTTTTTAAAAATTATTTTTGATATCAGCACATCAAAATGATCTAAAACATCATACCGTGAGTTTTTAAAATACAAAAAAAAAAAATTTAAAAAGCTGCAAAACGCAGCCGCTGCCGTGTGCCAAACAGGCTCTTAAAATGTCAATAAAACATAGTAAATATTTTTATTTTTCTTTGGTTTTAATGGTTAAGGGCTTAATACCTAAGTTAATTACCAATGAGCTGCATAAAGATTAAATTGAATGAATTGGGGAAATCCCCCGTGTGTCTTCAATGTATAGACACAAGCATGCACTCATTAATATGAATGGTAAGAAAATTGTAGTTATAGAGCTTTTATCCTTCAATAATTAACGATGACGACATGTTACCTGTAATGTTCTTATATATTTTGACGTATTGATACTAAAAATAAATTTTAAAAAATAAAAATTATATTTTGATATGTTGATAATATTTTTTTTAAAATATTTTAAAAAATAACCTTAAACAAATGACAAATCCACTACAAAGAGGAAAAAGTTGAGTGTTTTAAGCATACAAATCCAATGGTTAGAACTTATAATGACGGGATTCAATTGAACATTTAAGAAAATAGTTGCCCATGATGATGCTAATATAGGACTCGTTGCATCTTTGGCTACATTTTTTGGTCAACAGTTAAATTTGGGCAAAAATGGTCACATGAGTCTCGTTTTTCTATTTTTTTTT
The DNA here is from genome assembly GCA_015731905.1 of Salix dunnii. NCBI lineage: Eukaryota > Viridiplantae > Streptophyta > Magnoliopsida > Malpighiales > Salicaceae > Salix > Salix dunnii. The sequence continues at coordinate 6,208,821 of CM027667.1, read as the reverse complement.
TTAAAAAAACAAATGCTCCTAAAATTTAAAAAAAAAGCCGTCGGGAAAGGCCTACACTAACTACCAAACAGGCCCAGCTAAGGTTCACGTGTCCAGGTCCACCCTTATCCACCTTCCTTCCAATCGAATCAAAAGACTTAAATAGCTGGCCACGAGCGGCAAAAATTTAAACATAATTGAAAAGACAGAAAACCTAACTATAGTTAATAAGAATCAATCACAACCGACCACGTCATCGATGATTGCCGTTTGTTGCCCTTTCTTAATCAACCCCGGTTAAAAATCCCCAAGTATCTCTATTATTAATAACCACCCAAATCCCCCGAGTCATTGCCATCTCTTACGAAGTGATCTCCAGAAGGCGTCTTGATAAACGTCTTCGTCCCCGATCTCCTTCTTCAACAATCAGATCTGTCTTCTTTGTTTCCTTGATCAGCGAAAATGAGAGAGTGCATTTCGATCCACATTGGTCAAGCCGGTATTCAAGTCGGAAATGCCTGCTGGGAGCTCTACTGCCTCGAGCATGGAATCCAGGTACCTCTCTCCACTTCTCTCTCAACAGATCCGTGCATTATGGTTTCATGTCTTGTAGATCTGATGCTTTATGCGCATATGCATTTCCACTCGTATTTAAATCTTAAGATTTGTGAGTTTTTATTGTTTTTTGGATCTGTGGGTTGTTTTTTGAGATTGTTCGGTTTTTAGTTAGATCCATGCTTAACCGCTGTCGCTTTGAAAATCTGAAATTGGATTTTCGACCTCTTGTCTAGTTTTCGTTGGCTTGTATCAGATCTTAGTTTTTATTCTCATTTTGATCTAATCTGTTAGTTATTGTTTTCAAATGTCTATATATCTTTAGATCCAGGCATGATTCTCAAAATTTATTGATTTTAAATTGTCTTAGATCCTTTAGTGACCTCCATTCCCAAATCTTAGCTGTTTTTTTTTTTTTATTATCAATGAAATATAATTTGCCAAGTATTCCGTATATTCAAGTTTTATTGTTATTTTCTTTTTAATTTTTATAGGTCACGCTTTTCAGTTTTTAAGCAGATAATTATATTTGTTTTGATTAATATAAATTACTAATAAATGTTTTTGTATTCCCCTCCCTGTAGCCTGATGGTCAGATGCCAAGTGACAAGACTGTTGGTGGAGGGGATGATGCTTTTAACACCTTTTTCAGTGAAACTGGTGCTGGGAAGCACGTCCCCCGTGCTGTCTTCGTAGATCTTGAGCCCACTGTCATCGATGAAGTCAGAACTGGAACTTACCGCCAACTTTTCCACCCCGAACAACTTATTAGCGGCAAGGAAGATGCTGCCAACAACTTTGCCCGTGGACACTATACCAGTAAGTGTCTCTCTGGTTTTCTCCTTTCCTAGCATTTTTATCCAGTGCTGATTTAGTGATTCTAATGATTTTCTCTGTTCTTACAGTTGGCAAGGAAATTGTTGATCTGTGCTTGGACCGAATCCGAAAGCTTGCTGACAACTGTACTGGTCTGCAAGGCTTCCTTGTATTCAATGCTGTTGGTGGTGGTACTGGGTCTGGTCTGGGGTCCCTCCTCTTGGAGCGTTTGTCTGTTGACTATGGAAAGAAATCCAAGTTGGGTTTCACTGTGTATCCATCACCTCAGGTGTCCACATCTGTTGTTGAGCCTTACAACAGTGTTCTCTCAACGCACTCCCTTCTGGAACACACAGATGTGGCTGTGCTTCTTGACAATGAAGCGATCTATGATATCTGCAAGCGTTCTCTTGACATTGAGCGACCAACCTACACCAACCTCAACAGGCTTATCTCTCAGGTATATTATCTGTTTCTGTGTTGGGATATTTTTGTGGGATTATTGACGCTCAGAATGCTATTGTACGGGTCAACAATATTCTTCTGTAGCTGCTCGAATTTGAATATAGCAAGGATCTGACATGGCTTTTTTATATTGTGATTTCAGGTCATCTCCTCCTTGACCGCTTCTCTGAGGTTTGATGGTGCTTTGAATGTGGATGTTACTGAATTCCAGACTAACTTGGTCCCTTACCCAAGAATCCACTTCATGCTTTCCTCCTATGCACCCGTGATCTCTGCTGAGAAAGCCTACCATGAACAACTCTCTGTTGCTGAAATCACCAACAGTGCATTTGAGCCTTCATCTATGATGGCCAAATGCGATCCTCGCCATGGTAAATACATGGCCTGCTGTCTGATGTACCGTGGTGATGTTGTGCCCAAGGATGTTAATGCTGCTGTTGCCACCATCAAGACCAAGCGTACCATTCAGTTTGTTGACTGGTGCCCCACTGGATTCAAGTGCGGTATCAATTACCAGCCACCAACTGTTGTTCCTGGTGGTGATCTTGCCAAGGTGCAGAGGGCTGTTTGCATGATCTCCAACTCCACCAGTGTTGCTGAGGTGTTCTCTCGCATTGACACCAAATTTGACCTCATGTATGCCAAGCGTGCTTTTGTGCACTGGTATGTTGGTGAAGGCATGGAGGAAGGCGAGTTCTCTGAGGCTCGTGAGGATCTTGCAGCCCTAGAGAAGGACTATGAAGAGGTTGGTGCTGAATCAGCTGAGGGTGAGGATGATGATGGCGATGAGTACCTGTGAAGTGCTTCGTAATGGCTGTAGCCTAATATGATGATGTGTGTTTCTTCTGTATGGCATTTGCTGCCTATGTTGTTGTATCTCTTCTACATGAACTTGCACTTTTAAAAACCTGCTTTCATATCATATGTTAAAGCTCTACCGTTTTTATTCTCTACATGGAATCATGGGGGCCGCTAGCCTTCTTTAACAAGTATTCTCTTGCCTGTCACATTCTGTCTTTAGCTCAAAAACCTGTTAAAAGATAACGATTTAAGAAAACAAAACACAGAAAAAAGGATTACCGAAAAGGATTTGAACAACAAATAAAATTAATTCTTGTTATTTTAGATAATGTTTCTTAATATTAATATTAATGTATTAATATACTTAGGAATAAGCAAAGCTAAACTAAACAGAAGAAACTATTATTTTAATACATTTATAAATAAAAAGTAATTTCAAAAATAATGTAACCATCGCGTAGATAACTTCTCCTCGAGTTCATTTTCTTAGAAATGTTGAAGATAAATTCTCCTCGAGTTTATGATAAGGTTACGTGTTGAAAATAACTTCTCCAGTTTTAGAAAAAATTTCATAATTTTATTTAGGATTGATTTTTATTTAAAAATATATTAAAAAAATATTTATCATATGAATACATTAAGATAATATAAGACTAAAATAATTTTTAAAAAAATTTCAAGCACGCATCAACGATGACTCACGCAGCAGTCTATTCATTAAAAACAACATGCTCATGTAGATAGATTCATCCTCCAAGTCTTGTGCTGCAGTAAAACCAAAGCGTCTCCTTATTGACCAACCCGTTTCTATCTCATTCTACAATGCTCATGTAAGACAAAAATATCCTTATCAGGCATTGAATTTAAAATTCCAACGATAAGATAAATGTTCGAGAATTACGTTATTTTTGAAAGTATTTATCAAAGATTATCAATATTGTACTGGTCACTGTTCTGATTTTTCTATTAATACAAAATATTTTAGTTTCAAAGTATTTTGACATGGCATTTTGGAGTTATGTTCATATATATATATATATATATATATTAATTTAATAGCATAATTAAAATTCAAGATAAATTAACTTTAAATTATACAATACAAACACAAAGTCAACCAAATATAATCTCAAAATTAGAAAAAAAAATCACAAGTTAATCAAAATAAGATGGATTTTAAGACCGGAACAGCACACCCGAAACGGTACCGAGACGTTCTGGCCGGAATTTCCGAAACAGACCGGAATTAAAACTGAGACGAAAACGATACCGTTTTGTCTTAGTTTTTTAATGGAACGGAATGTTCTGTCCATTTTGGCTGGAATATAACGGTATTGACAACCCTGATATTTATTATTTAAAAATATATATTATTTAATTTTAGTTATATATCCACTGGATTTTTTTGTAGTTAAAAATTTATATTATTTCAAATTTATCTTTAAATAATTCTATTGGAGTACGAAAAGCCCTTCGCTTTATGAAATAATCCTTGTAAATATTATTTTATTAAAAAATTAATTTATGAAATAATCCCTGTAAATCTTAATTTATAAAATATGTAAGATTTTTGCAATTCTTGACTTGGAAAGACTTCTCAAACTAGTCATAGATAGATAGATGATCATTTTCTTTTTTATCCCTCGTTTCTTTACTTCTGCCAGATAATACAACAATTTTACAACATTTATTTATTTTATTTGTAGTTCTTAAACATCTATTTTCCAATAAAACCCTTCTCATTCTATCCTGCATGAGTTTTTTATCCATGGTTATCCAATAATATAATGGCTTGAAATCAACTTGTTCAAATAATGATTGACGGAATTTGAGATAGCTAGAGTTTTGTTCGTTTAACTCGAGTCTATTTAGAATATATAAAGAAAATAAAGTTTTTTCAAATAAAAAAAATATAGAAATAGCATAAGAAAATAACAAACACGAAGAAAGACAATGGTCTAAACAATAAGAACGTAAACGTGTGTTTTATTTGGGAATATTTCTCATATTTTTCAAGGTTATGCATGCTAAAAAACATCCTAAATAAAGTTAAATTTTAAAAATATTATAAATTAAATAGAAAAACACTTAAAACTAACTAGAAAAAATATTTTTTTGGATATGATAAAATTTCATCGCCGAAAAGCACATTTTATGACTTTAAATGAGTGAGTAAAATCTTAGCTATCTTAGATTTTTACAACAGATACACGCTAAGTATTTATTTGTAAAACCCCAACTAGCATATTCAAAATATGGTAAATCCTGAACAGTAAATCGTGGATTAGATTTTATTTGAAGGCTATCACATTGCCATGAAATCTTGAAATCACGGAACACAGGATATTTAAAACCTTCAAAAAATAATATAAGTACAATACAACGGTAAATCAAAGGTCAAGAAGAAGAGAGAGACCGGCGGACGGCAATGATAATATATCCCCTAAATGAAGCGTTATTGTGATGAATAGTTCAACATCACAGCGAGTCAATTACATGATTATTTAGCATAGGATAATGTTTAAAGCTGCAGCTACAAAAGGATAGCAGGGAAAGGAAACCTAAGAAATAAACTTGAAAGGCTCGAAGGCGTGGAGTTCCGTTATGAGGCCTTGAACGCATGCAGCAGCAGAAATAAGTGATATAATCAAGCAGGACACTGTCAAAATCGTTAGCCATGTCCAGGTGAAGGTAAATCGTCTAATTTTCGCTTGTGATAAGTACATCTGCACTGGGAAATATAAAGTCAATGGCCAAAACGATATCGCTCCTATGAGACCCAGAACACTGTTGAAGAACGGAAATATCATTGCCATCACAGTTGATATTATCACATAGGCTGTTCTCCACAGTAACCTGAAAGAATTCACATGAAAAACACCATAGAATGGAATGTGAAGAGGGTGTTCCTTTTTTATGAATCCACTCTCTGGCAATTTTTTGTGGAGTGAATCTTCCACGAGCTTGAATATGGGTTGGGAATACACCTACACACAGCACAGCATTAGGACAATTTTCTACTATTTATTTGTTCCTATAAAAACCAACAACTTCTCAGGTTTCGTTCCTGTGATTGTACAACCAAACAGGGCTCAGAGAAGAAAATGAAACGGGCATCCTGACCGTAACTTTAGACATTTACCTGGTAAGCACCAACAAGGTGAATAGCAATGCATAAGTTAGCAAAGTCAATGAGCCAGTAGGGCTCATAAAAACCGAATCCTGTTAAGAAGTTGCCTGGTGCCGTGTTGCCGAAAGCTGCATAACCCAGCGTTCCACACATCATGTATAGTGAAGTGGTTGTTGCGACTCCAACAAGGGAAGCCTTCTTCATCATTTTGTTCTCTGGTGGGCTTGATTTTAGTGTATCCTGTAATCCATGGAATTAATCATTTAAGGACATTCTTTCATGCTAAGTGTTGTTCGTGGTAAGAGAAAGCTGGTTAAACTTCCTTTCTCTTAACTTCTCTTTCCTGGGTGTAAGTGTGCTGAATCTGCCGATATATAATAAATCGAGTTACCTGTATCTCAACAAGGATTGAGGAATAAGTATAGGCAAATGCAATGTTTCCAAAGGCTTGAAAGCAATTCCAAGTCTTCTCTGTGCTTGTCACATCCACCCCTACCACTGTTCCTGTTAGGCTTGTTTTAACATCGTTCCCTCCTTTAAAAACAAAGAAAACAATATCACATCAATCAAATCCACAGTTTTTTTAATCACTATCAGTATTGCGCAAGCACGTAAGATTTATAACTAAGCCTGTGAGTTAGAATGATGGTTTGTTTTTGTCAGTTACTGACCTGCAATTGCAGCTATGGAGAGACCGATGCCGATCAATGTGTATGCAAAAGACATGATAGCAGCGAGGGTGGAAAGCCCGGAAAGATCATGAAAATTAGGTAGTTGGCTCGTTATGACTTGTACAATCCCAAATATGATCATGAACATATTCGTTGATGCTTGGCACTCTGCGTCATGGCCTTCCTTGTGAAAGCAGTTTGACCTCTTAATGGCCCTGTTAATTGAAGGGAGAGCAAAAAAAAAAAAAAGACATTTCAGTATAGTAAAAATCAATAATTATTGTACATCTGTACTAGTTATTACTCATCAGCCTTACTCCATTGGAATCACTATGCTTGTGATTCTTTAGAATCTCTCAGGTTTTTGGCGTCAGCTGCTTGCATTCTTGAATTTCTATTCAATAACTACAGATATAAAATAAAAAAAATGAAAATTTGTTGGAGCTTACGCCATGCTTATAGACGCGGTGATTGTGTATCCTATTGCTGTTCCTACAAGATTTGAATATTGAGATATCCCGCAAAGTGTGTACCTGATTCCTCCTACAGAGAGAAAGTGGTTGAAAAATTAGTATCTGTGGCTTGTAGGTTCTAACCGTGGAATGGCCGATCAAGAGCTAAGTGGGTGCAAGACAGATTAGGGTGTGGGAATTCCCGATAATGAGCCAACAAAAAAAGAAAAACAAATCGACGACGACGACGACGACGACGACGAGGAGTTCAAATAATTTTCGAAGCAAGTATACGAACATTTTTCAAGGGTATTGGATATGTTGTGGATATTGCCTACCTAAATGAGCTTTTACAGCACCCATGTAAGTGTAGGTTCTTGTCCCTTCAAGGGGACCTGGGAATCTATAGCAGTCGGCCAGTAGACAGGAAGTATACCAAGTTATGACAGAGAAGATCAGAAGAGAAACAGGTCCTGCAATCCAACCCAGTTGAGCCATGGCCCATGCAAGAGATAGAACTCCAGACCCAATAACAGCTGTAATGATGTGTGCACTCGCAGATATCAAACCTCCTGCAAAGGGGCAAAAAAAAAATAAAAAAAATGAAGAAGGATGCCACAAAGAAAGTTAAAGAAACCCTGGATCAACAAGGAGAAAGAAACAGAAAATGAGAAAATTGTTCGTGGATCTAAAGAAGGAGAGAAAAAAAATGATACCCGCTCTCTTTAAGCGACCATCATCGTCAGTTTTTACAATGTCTAGAGCAAAGCTTTGCTCGTTCACTGGCACTGTAGCCATGTCTGCCTTTCTGTCTCTCAGAGATGTATCTGAAAAGATAAATGGAGCCTTGGAAACTGCTCTCTTTACTCTTGAGAGTCGAAATGGCCACACCGAAAACTAGCATAAGCTTTAATGCAGCGAGAATCAAGAGGGGGCCTAAAAATCAGAATCAGTTGTAAGTTGCTGCTACAAGTCCAGGTGGACAAAGATAGATTTGGCTGGCATATCAGGGATCATAACCAACTCCATCTTTATCTCCTTTCCTTTATCTTCAAATAACCTAACAAAATGCGGGATATATATGGACAAATATCAAGAATCTATACATGCAAGGCCAGAACAGGTTGAAAGAAATATGTTTTGGGGGGCAGCCATCAAGACCTTTTCTTTTCTTTTCTTCCAAAAATGGTTCCCGGGATGCATTGACGTGTGTTGACAGACATTAATGAGCACCCTCAGTGGGGTGTAATGACACTTCTGTAATTAATTATTTTTTTGACAGTTATTTGATTTAATTTTGAAAAAAGAATTTAACACCTCACTAGAAAAGAGAGAACAAATCTCCTTAATCATTATACCAACCTCTTGAAGCCTTTTTAAAATTTCAACTTTTAAACAGAGAGGGACACTTATCAAAACTATGTTGATTTTTTTTAGAATATGAAAATTTATTAAGAACTTATTTTTTTTTATTTTTTTATTTATGATAATCAATTTCTTTTTCTCTCTAATTATTTAATTAATTATATTTCAAAATGACTGAAACGTTTCTATTTTTTTAATTTGATTTAAAAAAAACAGCACAAATATTAGAAAGGAAATGAATTTCATGTAAAAAGTAAAAGGTCAAACATGAAAAGATAAAAAAAATGTAAAGATTTAAATAAAAAAAATAATGTCTCTGAAAAACTATGTGTTTACTACCGGGAAGTGGGTCTCTTTGACACAATCATAACCTTATCTTTCATTAAATAGCTTGATTAACATAATGTTTGGTATTGCGGTAATTTTATTATTTTGTTCAACTATTGAAGAAGAATATTTACCTAACTAAATAGTTAATATTTTTTACTACTCTATATATGGTCAAGCCATGGTTATGGTCTCACTCAAATGCATTACATGGGATGTATTTGATAAATTTCTCCTCTGAAAATAAAATCTGTTGTTCATCAAGAAAAGGTAAGCTTTTTATGTCAATTTATAGCAGAATCCCATAGAGATATAGAATAGAACCTTCTTTCTAGGTAAGATAGTTAATGTCATATGACAAAACTCACATATACTCTTCTGTACTGTAACCGTCCATAATATTCATTCAGAGACACAACACTCTTTGCTTTTCTCAAAAACCCAGGCATCAACGCCAACAATCCAACACCTTTTTACTTGATTTAAATGTTTGTTTTATTTTAAAAAATCTAAACAGAAAGAAAAATAAAAATTAAAACTTTTTAGCAAAATCCTTTTAACTCTGGATGACTGGAAACTTCTGCATTACCATTACTTGTTTGATTTGAAAAGGAAAAAAAAACCCTTTCCGGAAAGAATCTCCGTCCTACTGTGTACTCTGAAAGATTGATAAAAAGGAGACGAGTTGACATTTATGGCATGAAATAGAATAATTGAAGCTCTTGAATTTTGCTGCGGCACTTAGACTGGTTACCCTGTCGAGGAATTGCATGCTACAATCACGAGGAACTGGATTCTAATAGCACATAAAAAATTACACCACGAACAGCTTTCTTGCCTTGTGAAAGATGCTGAGCATCCAGCTGTTGAGAGTACATGGTAATTGGTGTGAAGGTATTTACAAAGAAAAAGAATTAACTAGGCCATACAAAATATTTTACACAAATATCAAATCTATAATTGAAGTTTAAAGAAGCTGGTTTAAGTAGAATGGTTTTGTGCTTCATTTTAAACTGGGAGCTATTTGAGATATTCTTTCATCTTCCAGCAGTTCATATGGATCGATATATTGTGGTGGTGAGATTGATGCGTTGCTTCCGTCATGGACGAAGCTTGGCCCAAGGTACTGCTCAAGAAAAGAGGAAATCTATCAGTAACCAGTTTCTTTTTTCTTTTCTTTTCCTTTTGTTTTTGAATCATCAGTAGCTAGTTCCCATGACACAAGTAAGTTATGAGCAATCAATGCAATGACAAAGACTATTTGACTCTCCCTAGAGCATCAACAATCAACAGCAGATTCAAATCCAGAGATGAAATAAGAGAAGCTAGCTGGGAACAGAAGTAAAGGTTCTAATGAAAATTTACAAGGCTATGTAAACTCTAAAATTCCAATCATCTTAAATTCAAAACCGAATTACAATGTATGAGACATCATGCAGAAGTAAAAGGTAGACTCACGACTCAATAGCGTAAGAACATTCACTCAGAGACACTGCCTTCTCCATATTTTCTGTTTTTTCCACTTAGTAGAAGAATGTTCCAAAATTGAAGGAAATAGAGGGCTTAGTTAGCAGGCAACCGGCTTGAAAAATAAGGTCAAATTACTGCATTATAAGATGCCTCTTAATTAACCAAAGATCTCCTTAAGCTTGCCAGTCCTATTCTTGGCTGTATAACAAACTACAGGATTGCCAAAAATTTGATCTTATGCCCCTTGTTTGATGAATCCTCATCAACATAATATCATGATCAACATTCGAGGAGATGTTTTATGTTATCCTACCTTTCTCGTTTATGTATATGACCTAAGTCTGATCTCATGACCAAACCAGTCCAATTTATATTCATGGTAGCTTGAACAAGTGTACATACAGAGACCCAGCAGAAACACCCTATATGACAGTAGCCGACAGCAGCCACTTTCAGATCTCACATTTCAATACACCACATCATTGATCACCTTCCAGCTAATAACATATTTCAAATAAGCTGCATAACATGTCAGAGTAGAAATAATGACGGCAAAATTGGCACTTAGAATATAAAAAACACCTTGACCTAACACTGCACAAGGTTTGGACAAAGAAACACCAAACAAAATTGGAAATGATCAATAGTAACATATAAAATAACAGAAAAATAACTTACAAAGTAGAGACAAGAAAATAATGCGACAGTTATGAGAATCAATGGCCAAAATCCCAGGAAGAAAGTTCCTCCAAGAGTAAGCAAAAGTTTAGCCCTAGGAATCAACCCCTGAAACAGGGAAAAGATTGTAAGCCCATCATATAGCTTACCTTAGATTTGCAAATGAAAAAAAGAAGAAGATCTATCTCCAATAAAAACAAGGACTAAACAAACGATCACATCTGAATAAGTGGAAAGAAATAAATGTAACAGCCAAGTATTGATAGCCATTTAGGAAGACCATTAAAAAATAACCTCATCAGATCTACTTTAGATTACAAACAGCACCAGGAGCTTCAACATGAATGAGATAATAATGATTCATTTAGGATTAGAGCCAGTAGAAATCACCTTTAGATATAGGTAAGAAAGTATACACAACAAAAGATTTTCCCATGATCATAGCTCAAGTTTCGGCACGGCCTAATTAATAGAACATTCAAGCAATACTTCGGAAAATAAAGAAAGAACAAAACACACTTTGGGAAATAGAAAACAAAGAGAAGAGAAACAGATATAACCTCAAGTCCTTCACTGTTAAGAGCCATTGACTTCTCCCTTTGATTAGACAAACTTTTATCAAGTTCAGTTGATACTGAATTTCTTTTGGAGAAACCCCTATCTTCATCTCCTATTTTCATTTCATCTTCCACTCCATAATTGCCTCTATTAGTCTCTTCAAGCAATGAAGTTGGAGTCATGCCCCTCCTCTTCAGTTCCTTCATGAACAAGGACTCTGTTGGCTCTTCCCCTATATAACAGAGCACAAAACCCTCTTCACTTAGCAAACCCACAAGCGCCTAACATAAAATAAACAAAAAGCTGATATCTTTCTAATATAGGATCACGAAAGACCAATACAGTTCGAAACTTTGATATGAAAATTAAAAATCAAACTTGCCATTTCTTTGATTATTATCTTCTTCTTGGACTGAACAAAAAACCTTAACCTTTTGTTGTCTCTCAGAATATCCTTTAGAGCTTCCATAAAAAGTTCTCAACTTGGGAATTGTTTTCCTGTAATTTGATTTCCCGATAAAGTCTTTGGACGGTGAAATGGAGAGGGGGGAGAGAGTCGATCTCAGTATGTGTAGAGAAGCCATGTTGAGGTGGTGTTTGGCATGAAGAGAACGAGTCTGCGTACTGAGATTACTTCAAATCGTTTTCTTAAGAGGAGAGAATAAAATATTATTAGAAGAAGTGCAGTTGAGCAATTGTCTCTGGAGAAAGGAAGCAAGTGGTGACGACAATTGATGGGTATTGGTTCTGTATCACCACATATGCGTATTCTAGTAAGAAGAGGCTATATGGAACTAACGTACGCACAACTGATGTGACTGTTGGATGGCTTCTGTGGCTACGAAGTCGGGTGATGTCATTTCTTGTGGGATAGGAATTGCCACACAATCTACTCTACACACACACAAAAAAAATCAATGAAGCAAGCTCAAAAAAAGAAAAGGAGGATAATAATAAAAAGGATGAACAGTGATCTTAGAGAATAGAAAATATTAAAATGAAGGAACGGCATAGAAACTTGGAAAACAAAGAGAATGCAGAAGCAATGAAAATAGTAACGATTTTTGTCTATGTGCAAGAAAATCATCAAGTAAACTGCGAGAGAGAGATGATCGTTGCTTTACTGTGTTATCCAGCATCTTCCCTGCAAACACTATCTCGAGGTTGCAGGCGGGCTTAGCATTTGACATAAGTTTATTTGATATTTATTCTCATTTGAGGAGGTGGAAAAAAAAAATATTCTTGAGATTCAAAAATAAACATATTTGAATTCATGTTACTTTCACGGCACTTTAAAATTGATAGAAAGATATAAACTCTCAATTCACGTCTCTTAAGCATATGATTACACAAAATCTTTGTTTTGTAGCATATTTATTGGGGAATATGATTCATGTCAGAGATTCCAACGAGGAGTGTCTGAAACCTAAATAAAACTTGCAAGTTTCAGTTGCTGCCCATTGAAAAAGTAATTCCAAAAACTACAGCCAGCTTGAATAGATGGATCTTGCAAACATTGTGTAATAGCCTATTACGACCCGGCAACATCGTCTTTCTTGCAAAAAGCCCGCAAATTGGCAGTGAATGGTGGGGCTAAACATAAAATGCATCGAATTGTGACTTCCATTGGAGTCACATGTACACAAAAACAGACACCCGGTAGAGTTTTGATGATATGGACAGTAGTACATAAATTGCTCACCCCATTCCGTGGACTTCTTGTACTGTCTACTTTCGATCACCAAACTCAGTAAGTACTAAGACCAGCAAACCTTTCTTGCAGAAAAAGATCAAAATACAGCCATACTCGAACTCTATGTATCACTTTGAGGTTTGAACATTTCAAGGGCCAGGTGATACAGGGTGAATTTATTAAAAGAATCATGTCCCGTCACTAGAAGCCCTTTCTATGTGAGGCAAGCAATGCCGTCTTTCAAAGCCAGTACCAAACAGATTTTACTTGGTGCAAGGAGCTATATTAGTAAAAAACAAAAAAACAACCTGCTTGAAGAAGGAAACTGAAACCCCACTAGACTGCGCTGTAAAGGGGCAAGAATGATGACCTTCCTTCTGTTACAAGTTTCCCCGACATTTTTATGTAGGCAACATGTTGCAATATGGTCAACCTTATTTCTGAACGCAAAAATTCTTGAATGGCAGAACCATGTGTGCGCCCCCACATGGAAGCTTTTATTATAGTGGTTAGCGCGTGTAAGCTCATTATGATCTGAAACTTGCCAATAATGGGAGACTTGCCGATAAATTGCTTCTTCTTTTTGTTCTTCTTCTTATCTCTCTTCTAGAATAAAAAAAGCATGTAGGTACTTTTGTTTATGATTTATATAGATATTTTGATTTTTTTTATTGATTAGATTTTTTTTATTGATTAATATATATATATATATATATATATATATATATATATATATATTTAATTTTGATTTATTTAATTTTTTCGGTCCTTTTGATATCGTACTCATTTTTGTTTATATTTATGTGTTTATACATAATTTTAATTTTTATCATAATCTTTTATTAAGATTTTATTTTTATTCAGTTTAGTCTCTAGATTATAATTTATGTTGATGGTTACTTTAAAATTGATATTTCTTCTTTTTCTTTTTTTTTATTCTTTTTTTTTATTCTTCAAATCAAATAATTTTTTTATATTAATAATATCTATTTTGTTTTTGTTATTTTTTTTATCTACTCCCTCTTTTGTTCAAGTTTTTGGATTTTTTTTTTCCATCCTGGAACTTGGTATCTGATCAGATAACGACCATGCATAATTTACAAAACCAAATTCATTTGATTGAATGGACCATTACACATCTTCTATTGTAGTACTATGCATTCTCTTCAAGAACAGATGGATCCAAACATCCCAGTTTTAATCACAAACTTTCCTTCAAACACTGAGGATTAATCCACTCACAATCATCATAATGGAATAAGAACAAAACCACTCAGATAAAAAGGGTATGTGCACCCTTCTGCCTCGGACATGAAGTTTCCTCTTTTACTTTACCTTACTGATACCTAACGTACATACGTGAACAGTGAAGGGAGAAATTCTCCTAAACAATGTTCTTCACCTGGATTGATTGGAATGTCGTTGAAGTTGCATGTGTTGCGGTTAAATCTGAGACCACCAGGACGGCCTCTCCCTCTTTTACCATTCCATTTGTTCTCATCAGATCAATGGTTTTTGAGATGTTGGCTTCCATATCATCTACCAGGTCAACAAGAATTGGGATAACTCCCCACTGCAAATTCAAAGCCATCCGAGCATCACTGTCACTCGTGAAAGCAAATATGGGAGGGTAAGGCCGATTGCGAGATAGAAGTGATGCCATTTCACCATGCTTTGTGTACACAAAGATAGCATCTACACCAAGGTTGTTGGCTGCAGAACAAGAAAACCAGCATAAATTTCAAAAGTCATTGGCCTGGATATTTTGGGTGATACTCCAAAAGTTAACATCACGTGTGGGCTTACAAGTTCAAAAGAGTAGGGAAGACCATGCATTGATGATATACCAAGCACATTATTAGCGTATTTCACTGGATTTCTACTAAAACCCAATGGGATTCAATGGCTCTTTGATACCATTAGGGATGGCAGCATGTCAAGAACTAAAATCACACATTTGTTCATCATTGAAACTATAGATACAAATCCCATATCATTTCCCCCCTTCAACATCTTAGGCGCGGAGAATATGCAGTTCACAATCTTTAAGACATTGTTCCAAATTATAACTTAACCGAATGCAGGATGATGAACTATGCCAGTTAAGGTACTACAGAAAACCCTACTCAATTCAAGCATCATCGATTGACTTTTGGCTCAGTATTGATTAAGGTTGGAATAATATGTAATATTGCAAGGAAAGCTATTGTTTTAGTCAGTAAGTTTCCCAAGTTTATACTGAATGTTGAGAAGATACTATTTGTTAAAAAGAGTTAAAAAGATACAATTAACATTTGTCATGCCACTTATCCTCTTAAAACTTCAGCACAAAAGTGTTAAATGTATAGGGATGTTAAAAGAAAATTATACCCATTTGAACAGCACAACTGCATATTTCTTCAGCGATGCAATCAGACAATGAACCTCCCAGCTGACGGTTATGAATAGAACTCTGTCGGTTTTCCTCGTGACTCCATAGTTCCATTCGACTGCTGGCCATCTGCAAGACAGAGAGAGCCTTCTCCCCATGTAACCCAATAGCTGATTCACCAGACAACATCAGTGCATCTGCATACTGTCGAACAGCTTCAGAAACATCTGCCACCTTATCAAATAAAAGAAGGTAGTCAGTCAAACAAAATCTCAACAACACTATATATATTGTTTTCCTTTACAGAAAGAAATGCATGGACCCTCTACAACAAAACAGCTCCTAAGACAAGACTTAATAATCTCATGAATTGAAGTCTCAATCTGAACAGCTCTACTGTTTCTCTCAATCCATTTCATGTCATGTCTAAAAAGACAGCTGCCATCATTCCATTCGACGTGATACTTGAAAGTGACACCTGTTTAATTCTAAAATTAGTTGAATGGATTTTCAAAGACCTCTTACGACAAAGCAATGAAATAAGTTGTTCCTTTGCCGCTTCTTTATCTGATTTTGTAGTCTTGTATATAAATTCTCAATCTCACATTTATTGTGGAGCTTTTAAAATGCCTGTGTAAGGTTTGATTCTTTTGGTTTTCTACTCTCAAGAACATATCCTGTTCAAAAAAATAATGTTTAGATGTTTCTCTCCCTTCAGAAAAATAGTGTCCCCTAGCCAAAATATTAATTTGCAATTACAATAGATGCTGGCATATAATAAATACCTCAGCACGTGTTGGAGTTGGATATTCAACCATTGATTCAAGAAGTTGAGATGCAATAATTACTGGCTTGTTCATCTGCCTACATAAGTGGGTTATGTCCTCCTGGACTGTTGGAATCTGTTCAAGTGGAACTTCAACTCCTAGGTCACCACGGGCCACCATGATTCCATCAGATGCTTCTATGATTTCTTCCAGCTTCTGAAGAGACTCCAAGGTCTCAATTTTTGCCAGTACTCTTATTGATCTGTAAATGACATCAATCTTTAAGTTTTTTCACTTTGTTTTCCAGAAGATTCTAAGTAGCAGGAAGGAAAAAGAACAATTATACCGATATGATTAGCTAACTCAGTAAAATGTACATAGATCAAAACTCTTTCAAAAATACAGCAATGTAACATTATCTACATATCTGCCAATACAAGTTTGTTCAAGTATGGTTTATACATCTACTTGTTAGTCTGTAAAAGAGAATCTAAATAACTAGCCAAGTAAAAAACATAATGTTATGGGAGACAAATCGAAAGAGGAAGGGAGATTATTATGTGGGTAAATTATGTGATATCTCAACTTGATGAGTTGTATTCTTACTTGGACGATCTGGCAAAGAGATAGTTCTTCAGATCCTTGACAGAATCAGCATCATTTACAAATGACATGGCAATAAAATCAACACCTTCAGAAATTCCAAAATCAACATCTGCCCAATCCTGTAGATCATTTAATGAGTATAACTGGTCAATATATCATAAATTGACCACCATGGAATGCTGATAGCTGTTGAGAGAAGAGTTTAATCATAAATAAACCTTTGTGGATAGAGTTGGAAGACCATGATAGGAAAGCTTCCCATCTCTCCAGAAGCTTAGTTTAGCTCGAGGTAGAAATAGACCAGGATCTGTGCACTTGCAATGCAAATCATCCCCCATCTTTTCGACAACTTCAAACCTTGCCATGCCACCGTCAATAACCAGTTCATCACCCACCATGATGCCTGCCGATGATTCAATTTTATTGAGATAGTTTAAAATAAAGCATTTTTTAATGCTTCTTCTTAGATTTAAAAACTAACGGATAAGTGGCCCAATAAGCAATAAAATAAACTCATTACCTTCAGAGAAGCCTTGATAATTGGCTTGCACAGTATATGGACGAGAACCTTCAAACTTTTGAGCTGTAAATACCCAAACTGAACCTTCCTGGTGCCCAGTGAAAACAAAAATCCACCGATCACAACAAGTTATTAAAAGAACCCAAAATTAAGAAATAGTCCATAGACATATTTTCCCCTAATTAAAGGGAAACTAAATACTGAGTTCCAGTTATGCTGCATTCTGTTCGTAATTCTCCTAAATTAACAGCTAGAAAATAAAATGTTCATATTACTCCAATAGAGTGAGAAGCGTCTTAAAGCATTGATTTAAGCCCAACAATACAACGGGATTCTAACAAGATACCTCTGCTTTGAGAGAGGAAGGAACTCCATGATCCACAACATGAATCAGACTACCTTCCGTGTCAACCATAACCGAAACAGAAAACCCTCTCTCTTCATTCAACTTCTTGATTTTCCTAATGACATCACGGTGCCACTCTCTTGTGTTATGACACATATTAAGCCTAGCCACATTCATCCCTCGCATTGCCAATCTCTCCAAATCCTCCAGAGAGCAACAAGCTGGCCCTATAGTGCACACTAGCTTTGTCTTCCTCATCCCCAAGAACCCTTTTTCTCTCAACTCTCTCTCAACCACCACATCAAACCCCAGATCCAAGTTCACCTCATAATTCTTCAAACCCATAACACCTGCTTCTGCTGCAGCTTTTACTGCAATCTTGGCTTTACTCTTCACATTCCTTCCATTGCAAGAAATTGCCCCACCAGAAATAGTCACTGGTTTCCCAAAAACCCTTTTGTTTAAATCAAAAGTCGGGCTCTTTGCAAAGATCTTTTGAAGCATCGAATCACTGTAAACTGCCATGGTTTAGTTCGAGTAAAAATAGCGGAGGCCTTTTTTTTTAACAAGACTCAGTTTTGAAAAGCAAGAGATTAAAACCTCAGGACAGGTACGCTAACAGAATCGATAATTTTGATGATAGATTTTCGGGTCTTGTTTTAGACCGGGATCCCCGTTGAGTGGTAGAAGCTTTGTACGGCGAGTGCGGAGATTACAAGGGGTTTGGGGATTGGTATTTTATAATTAACTAATAGTCTAATGCTATTTGAATATAGCATGTAGGAAACAATAGATTATTTGAAACTGGAGGGCAATTTATTGGCGGTAGGGGCGCTAATTTAACGGTCAACTAACCCTCGTAATGACAAGAGGTTGTGCCGCGGGACATGTGGGTCAATTTACTGAAAAAGAAAGGCGCTCGGAGAACCAGAAGATGCAGGCTGTTTAGCGCTTACGGCGACACAGACCTGTACGGACTGCATTTTGCGGACAGTGGCCGTCAGGGTGGTGTAGTATGGTCCCCGTGGACCCAAGACTACGTGTCGTTGCAGAGTTTATTTCAATGGGATCTCGAATTTTGGCATAGATTTTTGTGGAACGGACTTCTTTTTAACAGGTTTCTGTCCAAAAATTTACTCGTGCAATTGTAATAGAAACGGTTTTGAAGTGAATGGTTCGGTCCTATTTAATTTCTTGAACCACGCTACGCTGAGGGTATAAATATAATTTTCCTCGATGTTACTGTTTTTCATAAATTATGAAACTCCATTTAATAAAAACTTATAAGGAAATATTAAAAAAACACGTGGAAATATTAAAATTCATTTTTTAAAATCAAGAACTAACCTTGTGTTGGGATTTTTTTCTTACCATGATAATTTTATAAGAATTAAATCGAGATAAATTATGAATTTAAATTTTAAATTAACACAGTGTTAAATAAAAAAAAAATCAGAGGTCTAAAAAGACACCAACAAATAATAAAATTTAAGTTTTTTTTTTTGTAAAATCAGGCAATAATAAAATACTATAATATTTATTAGAGATTATGATAACTCTGTATAAAATAAACTAAATCTAATCATCAATTTTAATTCTTAGTGTGCGTGTATAATTGAGCATTAACTCAATGTCATAACACTTTTCTTGAGATCATAATAATCTTGTATAGAAATAAACTAAATATATTACAAAACTTAATTTTCAAGTTAAATAATATGGGGGTTAACCTGGTATGACATAATAATCTTAATAGTTTTATGTGACAACCTAAATAATTAGTAAAAATATAACTTGATTAAAAAAATTCAAGATGATATATTTAAAAAAATATTGAGACACTAGCATGATGAACAACATTTTTTTTTTCTAATATCCAGATGGAGAAATGCTGTATCAACCTAGATTAATATATTAAACTTGCAAAGCAAATAATCATATTTAGATAACTCGATAAACAAATTAATTTAAAAAGACAAAAAATAATCTGGGACAACTTAGTTGATGACTTGTTGTGCATGTGACCAATATAGCCACATATAAAGCAAATACGATAAATTGCAAGCTTAATTCTCAACAATCTTAATTATAAGAGACACGATTAAAAAATTAACTAAAAAATCACTCAAACCATATGTTAACCCTATAAAGTTGCAGCCCAGATAATGATATCAATATAACTTCATATAAATCAAATAAAAAATAATCATAGATCTCAATTTTCAACAATCTCATCATTCAACAATCCTAGTGTTATAAGAAGATACAGAAAAAATTAAACAAATAAAATAAAAGATATAATATTATTTCACTGTGTTTCGAGTCATATAACTATAATATAAAAAATAAAATTATGAAAATTAATTTCACAATCCCAGTTTCAAATAAAAAAAACATGTCTAATCTTGAAATAAAGTGTTAAAAAAAAAGACTAACCTATTTGTTTCCAACAATCACTTAATTTGTCGACTCAGATAATAATATTTAAAGAAAATCACTTCACATATACTTATATATTATAAAGGTGTTTCCAGACAATTTTTATATATTTAATTACACTCAATATATTCTGGAGAAATTATTGTGCCTTCAATTTATCTTTTCTGTAGTTTCTTATTCAAAACCAATTGAAGTATATCACGCGAGTTGCACGTGAAATATTATCCATTGTTTTTTTAAAAATAAATGCTAGAAGTTATTCAATTATGTGGAATAATTTGCACATGCAACTTATCATAATTGAATATTAAATCTCAATGAGTGAAAAGTATCCTGAGCATATAAATTCTGAATTTGATTGAATTCAAGCCACGTGGCTTATTTTTGTTAATCTTGATGGTAAAAACCTGATGTGATGATGAGTTAGAGATGCAACAATTCTCTAAGGTACAGTGAGTGCAAGATCTTTATGATGTGGTCGCCTGCGTGGAAAAAAAGAGAGAGTCCAAATCACACTCTTGACGTGTACTTTTCGTTATTCCATCACGATAAATGTTAAAATCAAAATATGATGTCATTTTTATCTTATTTTTTTTTATATTTTAAAAACATTTTACGAGGACTTTAAAGACAATATAAAGTATAGGATGGATTAAGGGGTGTTTAGAGTACATTTAAAAAAATATTTTTGAAAAAAATTATTATTTTTATTTTTTATTATTTTATTATTATTTTGATGTGTTGATATCAAAAATAATTTTTTAAAAATAAAAAAAATATCATTTTTAATACATTTATGAATAAAAACACTTTAAAAAATAACTGAAACTACATTCTCGAACAGGTACGGAATAAAAAGATTAATATATATTTGAATATTTTATTTTCACAATAAAAGTTTTTGAGATAAAATTAGAGTTTAACTGCATTTTTTTTAATTATAAATGAGAGTTGAATTGAAAGAAATGTGGATTGAAAATTTATATTTGAGTTTCCTATCTTTTTTAGTTATTAGAAAACCTGTCCCTTGATTTTTATAACATTCAATTTTGACCCTAAATGTCATTTTTCTCATTTTTTAGTCCTTTTTCTAATTTGAAAAGAGAGAGGAGGTCGGATTATGGCCTGCAGAGATAAAGGTGTTTGCCGGTGAGGAATTTGGTAATCAAAACAATTGTTTTTTTTTTTATGTTAAATGATTTTATATAACGAGGACAGTTTTGGTCAGGTGTTCAAGAACACCTAGATTTTCTCCTCAATTACAATAATTTCTTAAATTCTCGATTAACTTCAATAATCTTAACATAATTTCATGATTAATTTCAATTTCCCTCAAATTTATCAAAAACCCTAATTTTTTTAATTTCATGAAAACTCAATCAATTCAAAGCTTGGATTCTTCAAGAATCGTATATAAAAGTGATAGGGCTCCTTACCAAGTAACAGTCGAAGCTTTAACACTTTCAAATTGAAATGCTTTTCCTAGTTTTGACTTGTTCCCTCTTTTGGCCGAAAGCTCCCCCTTCCTCTTTTGAAAATTCAAGCTTTTTTTTTGTCCTTTTCTTTCTTTTTTTCTCTTCACACACCTTCACGCGCGCGCATACACACGCGCACAACTTGTTTTTGCAAATCCCTTCTATATCCTGACGCCTGTCCATACTCCATGCCAAATTTCACCCGAGCTCATTTGAATTTCACCAAGTCACGCGCTAACAGATTTAGTTTCGTGTAATTCATTTTCATTAAAATTTAATTTACCATTTTTTTTTATCAGTTTTCATAATATTGACTTTTATTATCAATATGGATTTTACCCGGAGGTTTATACTATTTGTTTTTCTTCTTAATTTTACCATTTAATATTAAATTAGTTAAAAAATAAATTATAAATATAACTTAAAAAATAGTACATGACAAAATTATTAAACTCAATAGGTTGAATTTAAACCTATGAAACCAATTAATTTAATTAAGGCTAACTCTCCAGAATTTAATTAGAAACTCAAGTTACACAAAAAGCTACATTATAAAATTTCAAGAAAGTCAGTTCGATTCATAACGAAGGCGCAAGACAATTAATTAGTGATTAGCTATGATAACATTAAATTGACTGTAATTGTAATTCATTATTTTAATAATTGACTATAATGGTTTTGATGGTGATATAAATACGACACTGTGGTGGCAGTCATGACATTGATAGTGATATTACGATAGTGGTGATAACTGGGATTATGGCATGCGGGGTTATATTGGGGGCAGGTCAAGGATTGTTTCTGTTATTAATTATGAATTTCTTCATGCAAAATAAATAAAAAAACAAATTATTATATAATTGAAAAATAATATATATATTTATGGAGACGAGAAAATTCTATCATGAAAAATATATTTTATGAGCTGAGATGAACCAATAAAATTTTAACTATTTTAGACTCTAGTATAAAATATACATCTCTCTAACTCGAGCTTAACTGAATAAAAAATTAATTACTTTAATTTATTACAATAATGACGGCATGAATAATGTAATATGTTTTTTCACATAGTGCGGTGAATCTATCGCTCTCTGTATATATAAAAAATTGATTACTTTAATTTATTATAATAACAACGTAGTACTCACGCTTTAGAAATTAGAAATTAATTTCTTGCAATTATTATAATTTAGAAGTAAAACCCAAAAGATCACGCTAAAAATTATAAATTTGTGGCAAAAGTCAGAGGACCGGCTGCCAGTTGACTAGAGGTGAATCTGAATTTGAAGATGGTCGTGGTTGTTGCAACCAACACAAAACTTTAGTGACTGTTTAATAATTTAGTTGAAGTTATTTTTGTTTATAAATGTATTAAAATAATATTTTTTTATTTTTTTAAAAATTATTTTTAACATTAACATATTAAAATATCTAAAATTATTTAAAAAAATTAATTTAAAATAAATAATAAATTTTTTTTTCAAATTTTTTCAAAAATATTTTCTGAAAACACTCTAATGTGATCACTTCTGATCGCCCACACTACTTGCCATGCCCAACCGGCAGGCCGTTACTTTAACGATGGTTTTGTATTGTATTTGAATTTATTTTTTTAAATATTTTTTATTTATAAATATATCAAAATAATATTTTTTATTTTTTAAAAATTATTTTTAATATCAACACATGAAAATAATATAAAAATATAAAAATTTTTAATTTTTAATATCAGCATATAAAAATAATCTAAAAACATTATTTTTTTTAATTTAAAATATTTTATTTTTAACTTTTTTTTTAAATTACTTTCGAAACTTAATGTCAAAAATCCATTTAATAAGCCACGCCAGCCAAATGGCTCATTTCTAATCCGTTCTCCTCCTCCTCTCTCCGAACCAAAATCTATCATGTTTCAATGGTTGAGCTACAAACCTTTCCTTCCTTTTTTTTTTCCAGTTCCGGCCACCGGCAAGTTTAATGAACGAAACTCCAAACTCCAAAGTCTCTATATTATCCCCACCACAGTTAGAAGCCTTGCATTCATAAAATGAGAACCAATGGAGGGATGCTCATACGGAATCAGAAGTATGAGGATTTTATCAGAATAAAACCTCCCAAATTGTGTCTACAGTTCGAATACTTCAAAAAAGCTCACCGGAAGATAGGGGGGCCACAGTGATGTTTCTATGACCTCGAGCTATCAATTGATTATCATGTTGTCTCCAGAGTCAATGCATCTCCGCCCTAACACTAGTAGTGTTTCATGTGCATCACATTATTATTTTGTTGTGGCCGTGATTTATAATTGTCACCGACCAATCCAAATAAAGTCAGTTTCTTTGATCATCATCTTGACACCACCAAAATGTTAGCCAGTGGGAAGTGATTTGCATGTAATAAACCATACAGAATAGCTGATTTGATCTACCCGATCTGGAGAATCTGGTTAAAATCTTTGTTTTTTATTTTATTTTTAATAATATCTTTTTAAATTAAACATGGTCAATCTGAACAGCCCATTTAACTCATAACTGAGATGTTGTACTGAATCATGGATTGCATCGTATTGAATGCCTTTGCTTTGCTCGTAATTCACAATCTCACACAACTGCTGTGCAGAACGGAGGTGGGAGGCTGTCAATACTTTCAGGGATCGATGTGAATCCAAGGAAACCAACTGCAGCAATTAATTAAATCATTTCAGGAAACGAAGCCTAATTTGCAGGTACATTTCGCTAGCATTAACTGCGAGTCAATCCTTCTTAATTATCTTCTGTAGAGCAAATGAATTGTTGAGCTAGTCCTATTATGGATAACTGGAGACATCTGCGCAGGTTAGGCACTTGACCAGACATTAAAAGCTCTTTTCTTTCTTTTAAATCTGCTGTAGCCATTACAGTTCACATGTAAGTTAGGACAGGTCCTAGTCCTGGAGGCATTGCAACCCTGTAGCTAGCTGGAAAACG
Organism: Salix dunnii; assembly: GCA_015731905.1. Classification (NCBI taxonomy): domain Eukaryota; kingdom Viridiplantae; phylum Streptophyta; class Magnoliopsida; order Malpighiales; family Salicaceae; genus Salix; species Salix dunnii. The sequence continues at coordinate 6,184,368 of CM027667.1, read as the reverse complement.
CATTACTTCCACCTCACAGGATTAGCTGCTACTCATATCAAACCATCAATCATGAACCACTCAACCAAGCTAGCCGACCAAACCCGTTTCATATGAGCCAATCAACCCTAGCGTTCGGTGCTCATGGGATTCGCTTGTGTTACTGTACAAATAGATTGATTATCTCCATTGCCGCATATATTTTAAAATATTTCCGGACCTAAATGTGCTGCTATATCTCAGCTGCCGTAGGGACAGGAGCAACTCCAATAGCATGCTATTTTCGAAGTGGGATATGAAGCTCAAACATGTGGCACGTGTATAATGCGAAACAAATGGCAAAGTAGCAAAATAAACAAGAGCAAGAGATCCTCCCCCTCTCCAACAACAAAATATACTTTCCTGATTAAATTAGTTGATCATCCAGGGGAAATCTACAGCTTCAACTTCCATGTGCTGTTAAATCATCCAATTACCGACTCGCTATATCATTGTGATCCTTAATTAATTAATACCTTCTTCTTGTTGTAGATGACTAGGAATCCAATACTCTCTTGCATGGATATGCTTCGTAGTGAAGGTTAAGATCGTATCTCATTAGCACGTGTATAAATATAATATATAATGCACAAGCATAGATAGGTTTCACACTGCATCTCATTAACGTTTCTTACAAAAAACAAAATAAAATAAAAAATTATTATTTTTTAAATATTTTTAGATTATTTTGATATAAAAAATAATTTTTAAAAAATATTTTAACCATGATTACAAATAATAAATTAAAACATACAATTTATTACTGGGGGCAGTTGAGTGGTGACCTGGCGGTACAAAAATCATGACAGAAAAGATAAAAAACTCATGTCAGGTATATAATATACTGTTTTATATTATGATATTAGTTTTATTTTAAAGTATTGTTTATTTGAAAATATATTTAAAAACAAATAAAATAAAAAATATTATTTTTTTAAAAATATTTTTAAAATAAAAAATAAAAAATCTTTTAAAAAAATAATGAAACGAGAGGTGGAACTATTCTTTTAATATTGTTATTCTGTATTGTTTTGTTGACTTGTAAATAGAAAACTGGTTTCTCGACGACTCAAACTTGCATATCGAGGTCAACAGAACAAAATTATTTAAATAAAAAGGAAGGAAGGAAGGGAGGAAGGACTGTGGAGTAGTTGACTAGAAATACTTTGGTTGATGAATTCTAAAATTAAGGAGTTATTTATCTAGAAATTTAGAGATTATTTGGAAGTATAATTGTTTTTGAAATTATTTTTTATTAAAAAATACATCAAAATAATATATTTTTAAATTTAAAAAATTATTTTAAATATCAACCCATGAAAATAATTTAAAAATATAAAAAATAATAATTTAAAATAAAAAATAAAAATAAAATCTGAGACCCAACTCGTTAAGAAGCATCCTCCTTCCCCACTCTGCTGGTCAAGCGACGACACATTTGAGACCTAACCCGGCCCGCTCAAGCATATTCTCTGCAAGTATATTCCCAGCACAGAAACCCATTTTTTTACTGGATATAAAGAGACTCGAATAGTCTACTCTCCAGGACAAATATAAATAAATAAATAGATAGATAGATAGAGGAGAATAAAATTTGTAGGCCCTCGCTCAGGGATTGCGAGCATATTATTGCATTGAAGTCCAATTCAGAGGGCAAACAAATCACTTGAGCTCACTGCCATGGCAACTAAACTTATGTCCAGTTAAGGAAATACGTTGTAAATTCTGATTTATTTAAGGAGAAAATATTTTTAATTAAATTAAAAACCAAATCTATAGTTTATATCAAATAAAAATAAATAAATTAGATATGCATGTAGAATAATATATAAAAATTAAACTCAGAAGTAAACTTTCTGTCATTTTTTATGATGGAGTTCGTCTTGGGGTTTGGTGGAGCAACAGCCAGCAGGGATAAATTGATAATATAACTGTGATAACGATTGTTTTTAATTTAATTTTTTTTATTTATGAATATGAAAAATTAAATTAAATTAAAAAATAAAATATTTTAAAGCTCGACAAGCCAACTTGAATCTTTTTTCTATATAACAAGGAGCAGCACAAGGCAACACACGCTCCAAAGTAAAGCAAAGTCACCTCTCTTCAACTCCACTCTCTCCCTCTGCAAATTGGATTTAATATTCCTTACAAAGATCCATAATCTCTGCAACTTTTAATCTACAAAGACTGAGGCGCGCTGCTTACACATATCTAAAGCAACAAACAATCTATCCCCTGCAAGAAATACACTCGGCACCGACTCCCCTCCCCCCTCTCTGTATCTTGACCGCGACAAACAGAGTGAAACGCAAAGCAAACACACGAAGATACTCAAAAAGAAATATTGAAACTATTCAGGTTCATATCTTTTCTTGTTTTCTAGGGATTACTAATCAACTCACACAATCCTTCTGCAAACAAAAAAGGTTCAAGGGTAAATAGAGAGAACCCATAAAGCAAAAATTTGATCTTTGTCGTGATTAGAGTGCTTTGCGGGCTATGAGGATACAAGGAGAAATGCCACCTGAAAAAGAAGAGGAGGAGAAAGTGAAGTCGTTGTCTTTATCTATACAGCAGCCACAGAAACTGGTGGTGGTTGGGTATGCTTTAACATCAAAGAAAAAGAGGAGTTTTTTGCAGCCAAAGCTTGAAGTTTTAGCCAGGTAGAATCTCACTGTACATTATTCACTATTTACATTTCGCTGTCTGTGCCTCTTGTTATCGAGATTTAGTTTTATTTACATATATGTGTTTCTTTGTAACTCTTGATTGCGGGCGTGAAGACCTTTTCTCTTGTGGGGTTTCTGCTTAGTTTTACTATACCTGAAATGGGAATTCTCAGAATTTTGCAAATTTTAATGTTTTTTGCTTTTTTTGAGCTTGTTAGTTTTTGGGTTGTGAAATATTTTTTTGGTTACTTTGTTTTTTAGTTGGAATTTGTTTTTTATTGAATCTTGCAGGGGTTTGCAGTAGCTGAGGGACATGTTGTTTCTGCTTTAATGATGAATTAAAGTATCATGGCCGGATTGTTTTATGGAAAATAATTTTTAGGCTTTTTTATAGTTGTTTATTTTTAAACAATTTAGTTTAAAATAATTAACTTGGTTTTCAGAAAAATATGAAGAAAAATATTTTTTTATCTATTGATTATATTAAATTTAATTACTAATATTTTAATTGTTATATGATTTATTTTAAATTGTGTTTTTAATCTTTTCATTAAAAAATGATTTAATTTATTTTTTATATCTTTTTTTATTAATATTTTTGAACGGAGATTTTTTTTTTAATCTATAAAATTTAGGCTTTATTTGAAATTGTCAGATTTAATTTTTATTTTTCTAATAAACTCATAAAAAAACAATAACAAATTATTTTCCAGTTAATTTTTTATGATATAGCCAAAAACTATAAAATATGTTTTTTTTATTAAACTTGAAAAAAACACTAATAAGTTATAATTTCATTTTTTTTTTCATTTGTTTTATAAAAAAACATTAATAAGTTATTTTTTTAATTATTTATTCATGGCATAGCCAAAAAATAAAGTATTTTTTAATAAACTTGATAAAAAAACATTATCAAGTTATTTTTCATGATATAATAAAAAAAATAGAAAGTGTTTTTCAATTTATTTTTCATGATATAGCCAAAAACTGTAAACATTAAAAAATAATTAACTTCTCATGAAAATTATTTTCTAAAATAAACCATTTTCCAGCATATAAACATGGAAGTGTTTTGCTTGTCTTATCATATATGCTTTCACGCCCAGGTATCTGAATTCTTCAGAAAGTTAAAGAACGAAAATTGACGGGAATATTCCACAATATATACTCTTTGGACTGTTCTTCATTGATGAACATAAAGTCAATGTTTGGTACTTTGTTATTTAGTTTTAAAATGTTAAGACTTTACAAAATTCCTGTCGATTATATATCCCTGTGCATTTTGTGTGAATAAAATATTTGTAAGGAATAGCCACGTGATGTCAGCACTCGTTGCCAACTTTACAACTCTATTATTGTTATTTCTCCGGGTTTTATTTCTTCCTGTGTTTGTGCCTATCATTATACACACTGATAAGCTGCATTTGTAACCTGTAACTGCAACTTCATACTTTACTCGGTTTTATTTTGTCTGTAGTTATTTGTGCTGAAAAAACTACTGTGAATTAAGCTTGTTTAGAACAGTTTCAGGGGTCCTTTGCAAACCCCACCCTCTCCCCCTCACACTCTCTTTTCTGTCATTGTTCTTGATGAATTTAATTCCTATTATGGTAGAAAGAAAGAAAAGATCTTTTGAAATGCCTGCATCGGTTGGATGAAGGAAATTCTTGATACTCGCATAACTCAAGTTTCCAAACCGTTGCCTCCTTATCTTAAGGCATTCCACAACTATAAAAAAATTTCTGTGTCTGGTGCAGAAATAAGGGAATATTGTTCGTTGCCATTGATCTAAACAGGCCATTGCTGGATCAAGGTCCCTTCGATGTTGTTTTGCACAAGGTTAGTGTTGATTTCTTTCTCTCCTTATCCTCTCAATATTACCTTTCTGAATATGTATTTTTTTGTATGATTGAATAGCCTTTTCATTTGCATTTGCTGGTTGCCTCGGGTTAATGGTTTTTAATTTCTGATCAGACTGTAGGCGAGTTTTTTTTTCCCCCATATATGCTCTTCTTGTCCTGCCATACCTAGTACTAAAGCAAGTATCTGATTAGTTTATCTTCCGTGCAGCTGGTGGGAAAGGATTGGTGCGGAACTATTGAGGTTTGTCATTGAATTTTGATCTCTTAATGTTAATTTTTTTATCTACTTTTAATACTGTATAATGAATGAACCAGAGTTTTTCAATGTTCAACATATAAATTGATGTAAATTAATTCCATCCATATGCGCTGGGGATTAAGCATGAATTAGTGTAAAATCATTGACATAAAAAATTACCCTCTTGAACCTGGAGACTCCTTTAGTCTGACATAATATGCAGAGCTTTGCACTCCCATCTCATCCCAGCATGAATCTTGACCAGATGTTTGAAGTCATTCTCTCGAGAACTCTAACAAGCAAGGATTTTACTTCCTTGATCATTCTGGATGACCTCTTAAGTTTGTTGAGCTTAGTTGCAATGTTTCATTCATCTCTTTTTGAAGTTTCTACATTTTTTGCTGCTGGGATTTATTGGCTTGTTGGACTTATTAAACATTGGTCTTTGCAATTGATAATATAATGGAACAATACATTTGATCTTTCTTAACTATAGAAAGTGCCTCTAGCAGGTCTTGAAGTACACTTTCTTTTATGATGCCAGATTGGCTCACTTTTACTGATCTTTTAAAGTTGATGCTACAATGTGTGTATTTAAATAACTTCTCTATTAACCTTTTCCTTGTCCCCATAGTGTGTGGTGTGCATATTTACGTATCTTTTCCGTATCAGATTTTCTCTATAAAAAAATTGAGTGGTTATTAAGGTAATTAGTGGTTTGTGCTCTTGCATAACTGGTCCTTGGCATAGAGATTTGGATTGCAATGTAAGGACTTTCATGCGTTAGTTTAATTTGTACAGCTTATTACAGTCAATGGTTTAGCTATTTTGTAAAGGTTTAAACCATTATAATTATGATTTATTGGCTACCGGATGCATCAATTCACTGACAGTTACTATTTCTCTAATTTCTGTGTATTATTCTCTTAAATTTTTTCTGTTCTAAACTGTTCCTGCCCTGAGAAAGGAGTTTATCTTTACTTATAGTTTATCTTAACTTATATATATATATATATATATATATATATATATATATATATATATATATATATATATATATATTCTTCCCTCATGAAGGATTACAGGAAAGAAAATCCTGAAGTAGCTATCCTCGATCCTCCAGATGCTATAGAGCATCTACTCAATCGCCAGTCCATGCTCAATGATGTGACTGATCTCAACTTATCTGACTGCCATGGTAATCCTTCTGCTGTTTCCATCCTCATTGTGGGACACTCTTCTCTTCCAGCTTTCTGAACTGTCATACGGAAGAAGCAGTTCAGTAATGCTGACCAGATTTGCATTTATTGTTGTTTCTACAGGCAAGGTCTGTGTTCCAAGGCAGATGGTAATTAATAGCGATCCATCATCCATCCCTCATCAAGTTACTAGAGCTGGATTAAAGTTGCCACTAGGTGGGGTTTCTTTTTTATTTGCAAACTAACAGATGTCTAGCACTAGTCTCTCCAAATATCCAAGGTTATGAGTTTATCAGGTTCATTGCCTTGGATATTTGGAGAGACTAGTGCTAGCCTTGGAATTATTTTAGTATCAGTTGGATGTTTCATGCAACTTAATAAATGTCTTCATGGTTTTTCCTAACCGAATATTGTTCAATTAATTTTCCATGTGTTAATATTTTCAGTTGCAAAACCGCTAGTTGTGGATGGAACTGCCAAGTCACATGAATTGTTTCTTGCTTATGATCATTTCTCCCTTTCAGAACTTGAACCTCCCTTAGTGTTGCAAGAGTTTGTTAATCATGGTACCATGTTCTGACACTAATGCAAGGAAATAATTCATGATGTGCCCATCAGTGTTCTTTCTTAAGTTGATTTTTTTTTCTCATGCTAGGTGGTGTTCTCTTCAAGATTTATATTGTTGGTGAAGCCATAAAGGTTGTACGACGATTCTCTCTTCCTAACGTTACTAAGCAAGAACTATCAAAAGTTGAAGGTGTTTTTCGTTTTCCAAGGGTTTCATCTGCTGCAGCTTCTGCAGATGATGCAGACCTTGACCCCTCTGTTGCTGGTGAGATTCTTGGAAACATTTTACTTCTCAGTTTCAGGTTCTAAACACGAACTATTCTTTTCAGTTTCCTTTCGAATGCTTTCATTATGATTTTCTTTCTTATTTCTACGGTTTCATTTGGTTTCAGTTTTGTAACTAATTTATTTATTCCCATCTTATTAAGATAAGTCATTTCATGATTTTGAGGAATAAATACTGAAACACTGAGTTTTAGCATGGGCCTTTGTTCGCTTGGTTTATTATTAGAGCTGTAGAATATGATTGAAAACAGATTCTTACTGATGTTATATTTCAGTAAAAGTGATTTGTATGGTCATGGAAAGAACTGGAACTGGCTCAACTGTTTCTTTGCATCTCCCTTACAATAACTTTGTGTTGATCTTGCAGAACTTCCTCCCCCTCCCTTACTGGAGAAGCTTGCAAGGGAGCTTCGTCACCGACTGGTAGATCCATGTTTTTTGTCTTTTCTTTTTATATATATCTTCACTTTATTGAGCTCTGTGGTCGGCGAGGCGTTATGTATATCTGGTTTGCTGTTACTCTTAGCTACCTTATTCTGCTTTTTCTAGGGACTCCGATTGTTTAATGTAGATATGATCCGAGAGCATGGGACAAAAGATGTTTTTTACGTGATAGACATCAATTACTTTCCTGGCAAGTATTTTATCTTTCAAGTTTTTAATTTGGAATAGGACCCTTGTCTCTGTCTGACATACCTCTTGATGTCCTCTCATGAATCTTCCCCCTATTATGGCGCTTGATGCATTCTATTCCAATAAAGTTTGTTATGCATGCTTGCTTCTGTTTCACAATATTTTTTTAGGGCACGCAAGTGATTAAACAAGTTTTTAAATCCATTTGCAGGTTATGGGAAAATGCCAGATTATGAGCATATTTTTACAGATTTCCTACTGAGCCTGATGCGTAGCAAGTACAAGGACAGACCTGTACAATAACTGCTGAGAAACATGTAGCCAGCTTTAAATGATGTTTCTTGCAGGTGTAGATCTCCTTGGGAAACTGAAGAAAACAAGTCAATTTAGTTTTTCTGTAGTACTGAATGGTATGAAACGTCCCTTGCTCAAGCCACATCCCTGTCAACGAGGTTCTTAATGCAATTTCAGCTTGTTTATAAATCTGATACTCTGTAATGTTTCTAGGCAAAATAAGCACAATACCAGATGTCCATGTGTGCGCAAGAACTTCATTTTGAGACAAATCACCACTTCTCAACTTGTATGAGCCATTGTCTCTCTAGTCTTGTGAGCACCCAACCTCCTCATTACCTCTGCTGAAACTCAAAAGGAAGTAAATTCAAGTAGTTCATGAACAAGCAGCCCAATATCATTTCCCTCCCTTTGTTCAATCATTTTTTTTTAATCTTTTTGTATTCGCATGATATAATTGGAGATGAATGTCTTTAGTTATAAGATTTTCTTGTAGAAGTATTCTTTACATTGCTATATGTATATGTTCGGCAAATCAAACATCTCTGAACTTTATCTGGGCAGCTGCTGGAGATAGCAAGCACTGTTAGATTTGGAGATAAAATTTGAATTACCTTTACCATCAGGTTTTGCTGGAATCTTTTATCTAATTACTGATGAGTTTCATGGCAATATACATAGTGGGTGCATGGTTCTTAAGAAATAAACCACGATAAGAAATAAATGCACGTAGCACCCTAGTTAGCTAGGCAATTACCGGGTCACCAGTCCGATTTTTTATTTTTTTAAGAAAACAAGGTCATAATTATTTTTTTTTGTCGAATTTGGCTCCTCGCATTTTATTATGAAAATGTTGCTAACATTTGTATTGAATTTTAAGTACATGAGAAGTTTCAAATAGATTCTAGCGGTGGATGACAGACGTGCATGTGGTTCGTACTTTTATCTGAACGTTCCAAGTTTTTGCATGGATAGAGAGCAAGGGTTTGAAATAAAATTATTAACTAATCGGTGGTGTATCAATTATATAAATATAAATTTAGTAAAATATTAATGATTGACATTATACAAATAATTAGATTTCCAATTATTATTTATTAAAAAAAACGACCTGTTTACATAAAATATTTTGAAGAAAATTGAGGGATTTTGAAGCAGAGGAGAGGCGTGACCCCAATGTGGCATGCAATTCCCAATTCATTAAAAAAAGGATTTTAAAAGGATACGTAAATGTGACAAGCTAGCAATTGGATTTTCTTAAAGATTATAGATATGAAGAATAATTTCTCTTGAATTAACCCGTCATCATCATACTGCTACAATTGTTGTCAGTTCAACAATAAATCCCATTACATGCAAGGCAATATGTTTTTTTTTTTTAAAAAAAAAAACATTTTTATTATTATTATTGGAGCAATTATATGGTTAAAATAGCATGCATCAGATTACATGGTCATACAATCACATTAAATACCTAGAAAATCTTATTTACATACAAACAGACAATGGCAACAGACCAGATCACAAATGTCCCCTCCCAAGCTGATATTATTTTTCCACAAAGAGAGAGAATGGTTGTCACGTAAATCACCCGATGCAATTTGCTAATAGGTTGTCAGGTTATTCAGGACGTCACAACAGAATCACTTGGTTGTGAAATTACAATTCTTGTGCAGTGGTTCAGGTTCCACTGTCAAAAGAATAAATAGCAGCGGCTAGCATCTGAGAAGCAATTCCACTATATATACAAATATTATATGCAACATTCGTTTCTTCAAACTGTATCATCTATATACACAAGTTAAAATGGGCGGCTGCTTCTCTTGAGGGGATCAGGCTATGCACAGTTGTTTATACAGCAGGGTTGCTTCTTTCAGTTCACCAAAAGGGACACCACCTGAAAAGCAGAACATAAATGAAACCATGCATGTCATCTTCAAACACATTGGTATAGAGCACTTCTAGATAAAAACACACACAAAAAAAGGTGGGAAGGCAGATTGGCATCATACCCAACAAAATTTTGGCACAGATTTTCGAGTGACATGGCTTGAATAATTAACTTCTGAACTTGCAATTTAACAGATAAGCCATGATCTACTTCACGAATATCTCCAGAAATTAAAGAGCTGTGATCTACTGCATGTTGGGTAGAGCTTGCAGATAATGAAGGTGTGGAAAAATCACGTCCAGTCAGTTTATTACTCATCCGGGCCATGACAACCACAGCACGGACATTCAAAACCTCATTAGCATCACCAAGCTGATTAACAGCCTACATAAACCCAATTGAATATATAAGCATCATCAAAGAACATAATTGCAAAGGTTCTAACATCTGAGATATAAAATGATACCTGAAGAAGTTCTCTCTCACGAGCACCGCGTTGCAGTTGAGGGAGCGGGAGCTCTCTACTAGGAGCAGATTCCTCAGTATTCACAGCAGCAGGGACATGACTATTGGCAAGAATTGACATTTGTGGGACCTCATTAAAGTTGAAAAGGCGCCAATTGATGAGAGGATCATGAACAAAAGCCTGAAAAATAGGGGAACCAGATTCACTTACCTCATTTTCACATAAACAAGAATCTGCACTTTATTTTTAGCAGTAGCATTGAAAGCCAGATAAGTCATAAATTAGCCACCAAGAAACCTTTACCCTTTTTTCCTCATTGAACAGGATATATTCAACTCAATACTTAAAATTCTTAAATATTAACAAACGACATGTATAACTGTTTGTCATGCAATAAATACTCTTACACCATCTGTACTATTGCAAAATTAAACTTCTTGTACCCTCATTGGTTGCTGTTGCTTACACCAGCATATGATGTTTATAAAAGTGGATTTTCAGAGGATATACAAAGCTTGCATTTAATTTGATCTTTGAATGTTCCAACCGAGTAGGCACACGAAAGTATAAGATAGAACAATCAATTCAGTGTTCATACCTCCATCATGGCCATAACACTATCCCTGTGTGTTCGGAGAACTTGCATCACATTTTCACAAGTAGAGCGGAAATTGCCCTCTATACCACTAACCTCCATAGCTTTCACAAGCATTCTTGTCAAACGGAAGGGAACCTACATTGAAGATGTCATTTTAAGCATTCTTGTGCATTAGGAATCATGAAAAGGCAGTTTTTTTCTAGAACGTACCTTCTCAGGAAACTTTTCCCTGTTCATTGATGCTTCAAAGCAATCTCCAAAGTCAATATGCAAGATCTTCCCACTGCAAAACATACAAGTATGAAAAAAAATCCCAAATACTAGTACTTTTCAATAATTGCTTTGTTCTAATCATTATCTACCTGTAGCGATGCAGCATAAGGTTGCTAGGGTGTCGATCACCTAAGCCAAGAAGATAACCAACCTGAATAAAAGCAATTAACGTTAAATCATTTCCATGCTCTCAGAAAAACAAAAAAATTAACTATAAAGAGAGTGAATTAAGAAAACAGGAAAGTCGGCGACAGCAGCTTTCATTTATTTATTTGATAGAAGTTAAGACAAAAGAAAGTGAGATGGCCAGCAACAACTTCATTATCTAACAGTTAAACCTAGAAATCCAACAACTAGATGCATCAAGAACTTATTTCCTTCATCATTGCCAGAACATTCACCTGGAGAAGTTCTTATGCTGGAAAAGTTCAAAGGCAAAAGAGAGCCAATGATTTTTGGGAATATTCAAATGATTGTCAAATTAGGGCCAGGGAGTTGCCCCACTGAAATATTCAAGATAGCGACAGGAAAAAAAAAAAAGATTCCATTTTTGATAAGTTTATTTTTGAAAATGTACAAGTCAGCTAGACTGGTGATATAATGACATTTGCTGGGAGTTCTATTAGAATAGGAATGGACCTTTAAGAAAGCAGTTATTTGATATAACAAAACACATAACATACTCCTGACTGCTAAACGATAATACAAGGTGAACAGATACCATGCTCATGACTGCTAAACTCCTTGTGTAATTTGTTCTCCTCTCCAGCCATATCTCAGAAGTGCGACTTTTTAACCACAAAACCTAGCAGAAAACATAACTTGGTGCTCTGAAACAGGGTCCATTTGAAAGAAGAAAAAAATATTGATAAGATTAATTTTCATTCCATACCTTGGCCAGGTCTTTTCCTTCAGTATTTTGAAGAGCATGATCAAAGACTTCAACTTTAGCTATGAGTGGTAAATTGTCATAATCCGGAGCAAAACCAAGCATGAGTTTGTGCTCTTGATTTAGGATGATCTGAAATGATTAAGAAATACTGGACTCCATCAAATGCAGCTGTCTCACCACAAAATACTAGCATAACAGCACATTGAACAAGCGAATTCAAAAACCTCAACACCCCATGCCCCCTATCCAATCCCCTCAATAAACTTTAATATACCTTTCTAGCATCCCTGTATTCTCGAATGAGATGGTGTAGTGTATCACAATTAGGAACCCATTCAATTAACCCACTGTTTGAAGATAATGGAATTACAGCATATCGGTGAATAGACAGATCCTTCTCTTCAGTATTTCTTGAATTCCTCAGCAGAGTATTCACCAATCCAAACAGCTGGCAACAAGAAGCAGATTTTTAGCATGACCAAGCAATGGAACCAAATAGCATCATCTTGCACAACATAGTAAAATAATAAATCTCTCTGCAAAAGATAGATAACCTGCATGACACGCTCATCTTGGCGCAAATCTTCATGTCCCTTCAGCAAAAATGCATGATCTTCCCCGTCACTGCCATGAATAGTCAATCTTCGGGGTCGCTGTTTTGATGTTATGACAACAAGCTCAGGGGAAAATGATGCTATTGTTACTACTGGAACATCTGAAGCATGAGAAACCAAGTCGGAAGATTAGCTAGGAAACTAGGGTTTGATAATGACTTGAGTATTCTAAAAAGCTCATTATACCAGCACGATACGTTCCAGGAACAGCAAGCTCCAAATCACGGCATTCTATCAGCTCAGGAGAAACAGACTATTTTTGCACAATCAAAAAATGGTTAATTCCAATTCTAATAATGGCCAGAAATTAACAAAGAGCTATATCATTCTTGCCTGCAGGTCAAGAGTCGTCATGACTTGAAGCTGCTTGTCTACTCGTCTGAAAACATGATAATATAGATCCCATGCCTGATCAAGACATAGTTCACATCATTAGCTTGTGGTTTTGATACAAGCACACCTTCCCAAGCATAGCTTCAACTAAGCCTAAAAATTGATTACATTACTTGAGCTATGGAAAAAAATGTTTCTCCTCTTAGTATTTTAGGATTATTTCTTGTTGTTCTTCTGTGCATATTCTACCTCAAAAACTCTTTTTCCATCAAATAATAATAAAACCCCTTCATATGTGAAATGTAAGTTCCACATAAAACAGTGAGCTTTTTAGGAGTGAATCGTGCACAAAAAACATCCTCATAAAATGTGGTGGCAATGTGCATGCTAAGATGGATGCAAGGTAAAGAGATAAGATTAGAAATTATCACAATTTCCACTGTATGGCAAACTGGAGAAAAACGCCTTCGACAGCAGTCTGTCTAGAGTAGGCCACTAAAGGCCGCAATTCGCAGGAAGGGAAAGTTGACAGTGGAAGGGATGAATGGAGGTAGAGGGAAACTGAACACAGCGGATGGAAGTGGTATTGGATGGTTAACTATCTGAATGCTGTGACAAATTCAGTTTGTGATCACACAGAATGGCACAAAAGTTCCATATAGCTGGCCCTGACTAGTTATGGATTAAGGTATTGAATGGTTAACTATCTTAACAATGAGACAAATTCGGTTTATGATCACTCAAAATGGCACTAAAGTTCCATATAGCTGGCCGGGACTAGTTAGGGATTAAGGCTTTGCTGCTGCTGTTAGAATTCAAAGTGAGAGGAGGGGCAGAGTACAACTTCATCTAAACTCTGTCCTTACTGGACCAAGCTTAAACTACAATCTACAGTGGGTGATTACATCCAAGACAAAAACAGTGTACGGCAATTATTCAAACACCAAAAATTGATATAAAAAAAGGGGAGATTAAATTGATAAAACAACATCGGGCTCCTGAATCAAGATAAATAAATCAGTTTACACCTTTTAGAACTCTAATAAATCTAGAGGTCTGTTTGGGATTGTAGTAGAGTTTGCTTTTTAAAGTAATTTTTGCTTAAAAATGCATAAAAATAATATTTTTTTTTCATTTTTTACACCAGCACATCAAAACAATCTAGAAACACAGGATAATTTGAAACAATTTTTTTTTCAAAATTTACTGAAACTCCGGTGCAAACGCAGCCCCAAACAGGGCCTAAAAGGCACTCTATATATTTGTTGATGCTTTTGATGTTTTGAAGCGAAAACTATGCACAGAATAGCAATCAGTATGAGATAATATACTCATATGTCATTATTTTCCAACCAATTCATCCACCCCCGGGTAGATTCATGCGCACATAAGAAGAGTTTACTATTTCCTGACCAGTACTAAAAACCTACCAAAAAGTCACACATTTCACTCCCTCGAACTACCATACCTGAGTAAGTTCAGCCTCTTTTAGAGTTCTCTTGTACTTCATACAACACTCCCATGCTTCTAACAATTCATGCCGGTATGCCTGTGGACCATTTCAGAAATTACAAATGGGTTTCAAGACAAAGGGAGTCATCTGATTCAATATATTAGAATAGCAGCATAGCACTCCAGAATCCAACAATTGAATTATGCTCAAAATCCAGAACAGTTCTAAACTAATATCAAATGCACTAATAGCAGATATCAAAGAGCAGAAATATGTAATGAATAATCCGATAACATTAATTGCAACCTCAATGAATGCTCTCTCCTTTATAGTAATATTATCCTTCATAGCACCCTCCTCAAGCATTTTATGCAGAGGCTCCAATGCCTTAAGCATTCCCTCAATGTTCTGTTCACCAAAATACAAACGACTTGCTTCTTCCAGTCCCTCATGCCACTTTTCATGCCAAAGTATCGCGACTCTAACTAGTTCTGTTGATACAAGTTGTGCCTACATGTGAATGAAGACCATTAGTAAGATAAACCAAACTGCTACTAACAATTAATCAGTTATATTAACCACTAAATTACCTGATCCACAAGCACACCACTATGCTGCCTAACTTTGTTTACCACTTCCTCAGCAGCTGCTTTACGTAAATTGCTTATAGATTTACAAGCCACGAGAAGAGGATACATAAGAGCCTGCAAAAATATCAATTCCTTAAACACATGCAGAGGTCTAGATGCATTTGAGTGAAGAGACATTTATCTTAAGAACTTATATGCAATGCAAAACTTGTGCCACCAAAGTAGCACTTAAAAATATATTGGAAGACTACACTTGTGGAATAAAGGAAGATTCCTACTTTATAGGTTGAGCAATTAACATCTAGTGTTTACCTCAATGACAATTTTTAGAACTAGTATTTGTGACTTCAATTCAATCAGGATTCTCTTGCTTTCAGAAATTTTACCCATGCTTAAAGAAATGAAAAACAATCGACCCGAAGAAACAATAAAAAAATAACATTCTACCACACAAAACTGATTTGAAAATGTTCAAGATTATTAAACGAAATTCTAGAAAAATGTAATATTCACGAACTATTTTTTGCACTGCATGTTGCAATTGTATGGGTTTTCTTTTTCCATGGGGATCGAGTTAAATACAACCTTCTCTAGCATAATCACTATCTCATTCATTTTGTTCTGCAGCTTAAGTACAAACTCAACAGTTTATATTTCAGTTCTTCGATCCAGTAGCCCTGCTAAAACAGTATAGCTATCATTTTGAAAAGCATCAAGCAAAAAATGCAAACCTGTGGATGACTCTGTCCAATTCGCACCAAAAGCGATTGAATTAGTTCTCTCAGAGCATGGTTATTCAAATGTATCCTGGCAATTATTTGAGGTAAAACAGCAAGCCATGTGTTGATATTAACATGAGCAAATCCTTTCTGCAGTGCCATTTGAACTTCTGCAGTATCTCCATGGTTGAACCACAAGGTAAGAAGGCGGAGTATATCCTGAAACAAGTAACACAATTAAAGAGAACACCCATCTGGAGTATTAGTATATAGAAGGAAACAAACCAGGATCCAGGACAATAAGAAAGATGAATATTTTGTTATTGAATTTAATACATGAAATAGGAAACAGCACTCTTTTCCCCAGTGAAAAATGCAGGCATCGCCATATAATTTTATACCTATAGTATTAAAATGATCATATGCACGCTAACACATCTCCATATATATTTTTAAGTACAATCTGCAGGTTCATTGAAATTGTGACCAGATGCACACAGTAATCTTCATCATTTATAACAACCAACTAGGTTCCTGTTTAAGTGACTGTTACAATCTGGAAAGAAAGAAGAGCATGGTAAAAGCTGAAGGCAAAAGATGAAGTCCACATTTTTTAGGTGTGTGACAAAGATTTAAAATGTGCAAGGAGACCTATACATGAGATATTATTTACCTGTAAACTACCATCAACACCTTTAGCATTTGCTGCATAGGCAATTGAATGAAAATATCCAGTGACAGCTTCAACAACAAACTGTGAGGCAACATTTGGAAACCCTCTTAGAGTATAATGTGACATGACTGCTGTATTGAACAAAGCCCATGAGTGCCATGCTTTTCCCCATTTTGTTTCATACTGAGTGGCATTCCTGAATGATGAAAGGATCTCTGCACCCAAAAAAAAAGGTGAATCATTAAAAAAAAAAAACCAAAAAGACTTCTTACAGAAATTAGTGTGGAAAGGAGGCAGCAACCTTGTATTGAATCATCATCCAAACCAGGAGAAAGCGCCCATTGCCAGGTTCCAAGTATACGATAAACACGTGCCCGGAGATGGACATTTTGACCTGTGCTACCCATTAAACCTGTTGGTTTGATTGATTGCATATTTGGGGTGCTTGAAAGCTCTATGGCCAAATCCTGTACAAGTGATTTGGCATCCAAGAAAAATATGTAGCAAGAGGGAATCAGGATTAGCAAATGGAGCTATATACGATTAAGGTAATTGTGCCTGATATAATCAGCTAAATCAGTTATGCACACCTGCAACCTAGAAAAAGCTTCTTTTCGCTTGTGATCCTCCCCAAGTGACCATTGATATTTCAAGTATGCCAACATTACTTGAGGAGGCCCATGGTATCGCATGTTTTCAGGAGATCTCTCAGGGTCGTACTGTTTACAATTCAAATTTTAGCAGGCAAAGACAAATGAGAATCAATCCCAAAATTAACATCAATGTTGGTTTGGCAAGACATGGGCCACGGACCTGCAAAAGTTTAACCAAAGTGGATCTAGCCTGACTGATCCGATTACTTTTTCGACATAGAGAAGCGAACTTGAGCCAGTTATCGATGTCTTTAGTTGGAGGCAGTACAAGTGCTCTTACAGCTAAAAGAGCTTGCCAGAACTGAAAAATCAAGCATAAAAATGGTCAAGCAGGTCAGAAAAAACAATTGTCACTATCCCTGAAATCTTTTCACTTAAAGTGGGAAGCAATAGTCTGTGAACCCTCATCATAGCACTTGCAATATGTTTTAACTTGCCATGATCTCAGCTGGCTTCATTTTCACAACCATCCATACTGGAAACCTCATATCTAGAAATATTTACTATCAAGAAAATATCTCAACTTCAACTGGTAAGCAGAAAACATGAATGGGCATGTGCAAGAGAGAGAATAATGTCATCTCTACCTCAACATTACGCTTTGCTCCTTGTATCCTTTCTGTCCACATATTGCGTACAAGGGCCTGCCGTCGTTCAGCAACAGGATTTCCCTCAGGAAGTGTACAATAGTCGATGACCTGTCACAAAACAAATTACCACCCCATACTCCAGTTTAATTTCATGGTTGTAGGCAGAAATAGAAAAAAAACAAGGTAGATATATTCTCAAAGCAAACCTCCTCTAGTTCTGACAGCTGCTGAACACGGATCATGTTGACATAAGCACGCTCATAGCTCTCCAGAACCTGTAGAAGAAAATACCTCAAGATATTATAATAGTCAATAAGAAAGAATTTCATCCGGAAAGAGAAGTCATATATGCAAAAGCCAACTTAGAAGCCCATGCTTAATTGTAAGTATCATGAGGAAATCAGAAACTGACCAGTGCAGCAAGCTCAGTTGCCAAGCACTTCCTAGCTCTCTCAATATACTCACCAGCTTCATCATACTTGCAGAAAAAATGGTAATAATGAAATGATTAAGCGCACAGAGCAAAAAAACAACACAAATAAACTGGAGTTAATATAGATCTAATTCAAAGAGTACCTTCCCTCTACGAACTAATAGCACAGCCCTGAAGAATGTGCCATTACTACTTCCATCACCACTGGCAGTAGTATTCCCCAAACCCCGAAGTTTAGTTTCATCACCATCATCTAATCGAGACACATATTCTGCCATCTGATCCCACTCACCCATGTTCCAGGCAGCGTTAGCAGCCTGAAACAATCAAGTCACAAAAGTAAGCATGCACAGTGGATCAAGTTATGACAAATGCATGTAGTTCAGAAAACAACCATCGGAGCCATTTCTAATCGAGCAGAAGCATCAGCTGGTGTCCAATATTCCTTGCATAGGTTGTTAAGCTCTTCCCACCGAGCTAACTGAGCAAGGCATCGCATCCTCCCTAAATAGAACACAATTATGATAACTTTCAATATTCCAAGATCTTCAAACTCTTGAAATAAGGATAAAAAAGTGATGTATCCCCATCCCTCAAGCTGGAAAAATACATGGGGAAGAAATGGAGGATAAAATTTGATATCTAAATAGAAGACTAAAGGGGGGTATCATTGCATGAATAGGCCATCAAGGTAATACAGACCCACTGGCCCAATGCTTCCAGGTGGCCTCCATCACCAATAAAAAAGAGATTCATTCAAAGATAATCTTTCAGCCAGCCAAAAGGACAATCCTATATGGCTGCATGAGGTTTCTAATATTTTCCTTATTAATTTTCTTATTTAGCTATAAATGTATATGTTATTTGGTTTCTCTAATTGTCATGTGACAAGTATTTGACTTTTAATAAAAATCTCTTCTCCTGCATGTACCAAGGCTAGGATTTAGACTGGAATAATTCGCCACCAGGGATATTTTTATTAATCAGTGTTTTATTTTCTATCCATCAATTCAGATTTTAGAGATTTCTCTCTGAACTCCAGGCCTCCTTTTCTTGTTCCAACTTCAATTTTCGTTAAAGTTGTGGTCAATTTTCTGCAGTAATTGTTGTTTAGTGTTGCTTTCCTCTTCCAAACCTACATCAACTTGGATCAAACAAACATCATTATGGAGACAGAAGACGACTACTCTAGTTGCAACCAATGGCCTCATAAACCAAGAAAAAGAATGCACTAATAGAGTTTCTTATTGGACATTTGACTTCTGAGGCAAGAATATTCAAAATTCAACAATGACATGAGTTATCCCCACCCGTGAACAATCCTAGGCAGCATCTAGGCAATCAGGTGAGTTCACACCACTGAAAATACTTATTGAACATTTGATACAATCAGTAGATGCATGGACTAGCTTTAAGAAATCAGTGCTACCTCCATATTTCATGACCAGTTTATTCATATGATTCTATCAATTTCCTTTTCATTTTAGGTAAATTGCAAAAAAGAGCTCAAGATCAGATTTCTGATATAAAAGGCAGGTTAGTATGATGGAATGACTACAAGAAATTAACTATACACGAGAAAATAAGCCAAGCAGTAGTGACAACCAACATGAGTTAATTCAAGCAAACCTAATGTAGCTTCCAATACAAGATGTGGACTTGAAACTTGAGAGGCTTTGACAGTGTATGCTTTGAGAGCATCGTCCCACCGCTGCAACTTCTCATACCTACACAAATGCAGGAAATTAAAATAAAAAATATTTTCATCTGAAACAAACAAATCATCAATGATGTGTTCAGAGAACAGAAATATGTTCCTTCCATGCCAATGTTTGTTAATACCATGACTCCTTAAGTTGAACATCCAGGTTTTGTTGCGCATAGGTCAATATCCCAACAGCAGCCTAAGAAACAACGGTGGAATGAAATAATAATGATCAGAAACTACGACAACCTGACATAAAGTTTTTAAGAGGCAGCTGGAAAATTGTACAAAAATTAGAGAATAGTTCTTCCTCAAAACTGACCTCGTGCTGATGTAACTGATTATTTATATGAATGAGAGCTTCAACTACAGCAACAGGACTAGCATCCATCGTCTTGGAGGGTGAGCCTTCAAATTCCAATTCTTTATAATGCAAAGCCTTGGCAAATGCATGACACTGGAATGTAGCATTCACCATAAACAAATGAATGAAATATACAAGTACTAGTTTTAATAGATACAAAAGCATGAGGGCCGTGCAGCTATAGTGTTACTTATTAGTAATACGAACCTTATCTGCAAGAGCACCAAGGAGGCGGATGTCTATAGGTAGACGATTCTCATCATGTTCCATGAACTCTGCCTGCAAAGGAACATCAGAAGGATAAACAACCACCCTTCATATAATAGCAGAAAAGGGCAAGCATGTGAAGATCTACAAGGACTACTACATAAATTATGATATTTAGCTTTACCTTCTAGGAGCCAAGATGAAACGATGTGATGCCGTAAATAGGAGAGGTGTTTTAAAATTACAGTAGTTATGAATATTTTGATATTTCACATAAAACTACAGTATCTGGAAATTTGTTGTGATCAGAAATATTAATACTGTTTTGAATCTTAGTTTAATTAGGAACTAGAGTATTAGTAGGAAGTTTTGTTATGATATGCATTTTTCTTTCCTACTTAGATTTCTGTTTTGTGCATATAAAAGGAGCATTTTTCTATGTAATGATCGGACTTCGAATAATGAAATTGTTAGTATTTAATTTAGTTTGAGGGTGGCGGCTTTATGTGTTCTTGCTTCCTCTTCTCTGTTCTCTAACACTCTTTCCTCTTCTTTCTTTTCTTGATATTGCTATTCCAAGCCCAAATTGACACCAAATTCTCCCGAAACACATGCTTAATCAAATCCAATTCAGCATACATTACCCTAACCATGATTCCCATCAAAAACACTAAAATTTTAATATTCAAGGCTGTTCTGCATCACAATGATCCCCACCTCTGGACAAATTTCTTAATGCTGGTACCAGAGAGCAGGGATTGCAGGGGACAAATTCATAAGGACGACAATAAATTATATATCTAAATCTTGCATGTTCTATCCTTTCCTTTTATTTCAATTCACATTCCAAATTCCCAATTACTACTATCATGGGCAGCCACAAAAGCATAAACAGTGCAAAAAACTTATCTTCATTACAAAATTATGCATCTTGATGATTCAGGTAAATCTTTATGAAAGATATATGGTGGAATAAAGTTTGGGAAATTTTGAACTTAATTTTCATGTGTGGAAGAAATGGAACAGCATAAATAATTCAAGCTTTCCTTACTCTTGCAAGCTTTCCCCAAAATTTACTGTCCATTCCTATGCTGGTAAAAAAAGGTAAAAGAAAACCACTTTCTCTTAAATTGTTTCTAAGCCACCTGTAACATCAATATCTGGAAGACGTATCATTGTTGAGCTGGAGTCAGGATGACGGGAAATGGAGAGTAATTTATTCAGGCTGCAGAGTTTTAAATGAAAAGTTGTACAAACTCCAACGGCTTATGCTGCCAAAGATTGTCTAATTGGTTACTTAAAACCAAAATAATATTATAAACATAACACAGTTCACAAAACAAGCAAAAGTTTCCAGCATGCAAGCATGGCTCAAAAAAGGTCTGTCTTAGACCACAATGTGATTTCTACATTTTTTAATATTAGAGAGAACATACCAAATTAAGAAGTGTTGCTAGAATCTCTGGAGGAATATTTGGAGATGAAAATGCCATCTCCAAATTCCGAACCAAATGTTGCTGACTAGCATCATTGAGTTGTGCCCAGCAGCTAACAAACCCAGCAGCAAATAATTCCCGGCCAACGAAAGGCTGCAAAAGTTGTGGATCAGAATAGAAACAGCAAGAGTAGGTTCATAAACGGTGCTATTGTCCATACCTGTAACTGTGCAAGCCTTGCACAGGTTCGTAACGCTGGAGAAGGAGACTCCTTCAGCAGTTCAATGCTCAAATGCCTCATCCACTCTGCCCAATCTTCTTTAGTACTGCGCTGAGAAGCCTCTCCAGCGGTGCGTAATTGAATATCATTAACCTGCACATACTTACAATAGTTAAACCACACAACAAGATGAAACAAAGAGATTTCAAATTGACATAGCGAAAAATGCTTGCATGGGTGAGATGAAATGCCAAGCAACAAAACAATGAAACTCAAAAACTCAACATTTTGTGAAGGCCAGAGATAATTTTATATTTTTATCGTGCCCCACTCAAATAAAAGCCTGTTGGGCTTAAGACATGGGCAGTTCATCTATCAAGGGTAGTCTACAATAGGCAATTTTAAAATAAGATTCCGTAATGTTTTTAGATAAGCACAACGCAACAGTATTATGGCCAATTAGTCAGTGCTGGCTCATGCACAGCCTGTTTTTTACCTAGTATAAGCCTGCATTTTTTCCGACAGTCAAGCTCAATGGGCTATCACTTAAGGGCATATGTTAGAGTGTAATAAAACCAATCTGGGTCTCATTTGATACCCTAAGTTCTAAAGTTGAGTGGTCTTTTGAAAATCAAAACCAAGCATATGAAATAATTAGCTGAAACCATTTAATATTTATAGCTTTTGACATGCATGATAACAATTGATCCGGGGCAAGCCTCCTAGACTTTTACAGTGGACTCGGCATAGCCTACATACCTACACAGCTAAATAAAAATCAGTAACAAAAACCATTGAGCAAATGTTCATAAGAAAAAGTTACCTGATGGCCACTGAGATGTCGTTGCATGTCAACCCCATCATCATAAGGGTCATTCTCCATATCATTTAAAGGATCACTGACAACCTCCACTGGTAGTCGTCTGCTCAATCTTTGTGCAGCTGTACTCCCCAAAATTAGAGGTTCACGTCTCCTCAAGCGTCCTTCAAGTTCTTCAAATTCTTTATGCTGATAAGAGAAAGAGCTTGTATTTTAAATTCAGGGGGAAGACTGACATCTCAATTCTGAGATATAAAGCAGCAACACAAAAGAAGGTTTTTGTATAAGCAAGTCAAATAACAATAATGCAGGTAAAAACACAGACCTGCAATCGATACTTCAGTAAGAGTTTGTGGATTGATGGGATGAAAATGGTGAAATCCTCTCCTAAGGCATGAGCCAGACAACAAAGTGCATCAACAGCATCTTTCCTGAGTTCATCATTCTTCCTGCAAATTCAAGCTTACATGTTTGGAGCATCATGCAAGAGAGAAATGCAACACGTACCGAAGTATGGAAATGGGAGGACAATTCATATTAACATTGCTATATTTTTTCCAAGGTGAAGTTAAGAGAATCAAGAGAGAGAAAACTCACCCACAAGTAAAAAAAAAAATCAAGTTTCTTTAAAATTTGCAAGAAATTAGGCAGAAGGGGTATCACAATTACAGAACTATACATACAGAGAACTTGCATCGATACATATGACTTTGTCAATGCTCCATAGAATAAATTGATCTGTGTTTAGTTGATAACACTATGGGATTCCGGTAACCATCAACACCTCAGATTTTGGTTTACCCTAAAATCAGTACCCCCTGATTAAGGCTTCGTTAGGTAGTGTGGTTGGGTACACTACCAAACAGGCACTAAAAAGTATAGTCAGAAATGAGAAAGAAAATTTATCATGCAAGGGCCCAAAACAAGATTGCGCATGATGCTAAAAGGGAAAGAATTGTGTGCGTTTGGCTCATTGCAGCTATTGAATACAGGGGAAAAACACAATAGTGAGCAGTTATTGGATTCAGAATAGAGGGGGGGAACCCAACAGTGAGCAGTTATTGAATTCAGAATAGAGGGGGGAAACCCAACAGTGAGCAAGTCAACCTCATGCCCAGGACAAAAGCATAAATGAAAAGTTACCCATGCAACCCCCCCCAAATAAATAAATGAGACAGAGAGGACATATCTTTCACCAAGATTTCTGAGTCCTTATTGATTTTTCTTTCAACATTAAAGAGGGAGGATCACAATTCTCAAGCCAATTAACATTATTCATGATACACCTCATTACCAGGAAAAACACAGAAGAGACTTCCATGCAACAGAAACCGATCAAACATGTCAGTAGGACAGGATAATCAAAAAAAGAAAGGTGTGATAAGATCACATTTCATAAAAAATGTTAATAGTGTGGCAAACATTTCATGACAAACAGAAACATGAACAGGTAAGGAAAAATGGACCGAGATGACCATGTCTGAATTTAGCAGACATGCATGAATATATACACAGACACAATAGCAGTAACCAAAGAAGGTTTTCTATATAGAAAGTAGAAGCAAAAACCTACCCATCCAACACTAACTTCAGGTGATGCACAAGGGCAGAAATGTGACCAGTAACCTGATGAAAATAAAATGAGAATATCTGTCAATAAGCTACAGAAATCCACAACTACATGTGCATATACATTGGTGTCTGTACACATGCTAGCATGTGTTTGGTAACACAGCTTTACAATATAACAAGAGATCTGCTTTTCTTCCATTTCTGGAAAACATTTTAACTAATATAACAATATGACTGATACACAGTACCATTCTGGATCTTATCATGATAGCATTAAGCAATGACCATTAGCGGTCCATTTTAATGCAGGAAACAGGAGATTTTACAGGCCAAGAACTCACCTGTACACAGGGGATCAATCTTGTCAAAGTTTTGATAGCAGCCCGTCTTATATCCACAGAAGCGTCCACTTTAAACAATCGAATAAGTGCAGGAAGAAGTAGATGCATATGCTCATCCAATGTCCCTAAATTGTGCAAGCATGATGAAAAATTCACTACAGGCTGGAATTCAGAAGATTTTTTAAGCATGGCAATTTGTAAAACAGAATGTCAAATATCCACCGCAACATCCACTCTAACAGTGTTCCAAGTGGAATGAGAAACCAGTATGGAGCTCTTTGATGTATGCACCAAAAAATGCCACTGTCCTTCATAACACAAGGTCTTAATGAAACTAATGTTGTCCATAGTCCATACCCAAAGATGAGTTGCATTGCTTCAATATTTCACCATTAGCACACAGAAGAGCACATTATCCAAGTGTCACCATATAATTTCCCGATAGATTCTAGACTCTTAAATGGAAGAGAGAAGGTTCTGCATTCTTTACACTCTTACACTTGATTAATACATTACAATGTTTCACAGTAGCTGCTACTAATATGTCATTGAATGAAACTAACAGTGTCACATAAGAGAGCACTAACCACCAAACACTTCAAGTGTGTGAAGTATATCGAGAACATAGGTGTAGTCGTTACACCTTTCTGCATCGCTTAGAACTTGAATACAAGATGGCAAAATGACAGGAAGATGCCTTCTGAATTCATCATTGAGGGCCAGGCAAAGTTGTTCCACTAAATGCAAAACCTGAGTATAAAGAAGAGTATGTTTAAAAGAGACAAAGAGGACGAGACCAAAATATACAAGAGACATTACAAGAGTAGCCTCCTAACATGACATGCAGTTTATTCCATCTACACCAAATAATGGAAACATAACTTACTGGAAATCCACGAGAAGGACGAATAGCAGCTGGAAAGCTGAAGGATGACCACAATTCAGATATTAAAGAGAGCAATTCAGGCAGATATTTACGAATGTGCTGCACAAGCAAATCAAGAGCACCATATATCATTAAAAGACAAAAATACAAAAGGCACTATATATGTGCAACCACTTCAGGAGATCATAACTCACCTGGCGCACAATAGATACCAGAGTTCCAAGCTTCCATGTTATAAAATCTTTAAGATAATCATCACATGTACGAACAGTGTGAAAGAGATCTGGCAAAACCTACATAAAATAGGAAAGGAGAATGCAAGTTAATCAAGTATAAAACAATAAATGCTGTCCAGGATACCAAACCAAAAAACAGCTTGCAAATACAAAATACCAAGCAAGCACTAAGATCCTCCAACATATAAATATGTTATCTACCAATATTTTTTGAGTTCCAAGCCAAACATAGAAATTAACATAGAAAGATATCACCTTTTGAATAAAAAATACTTTTTCTTAACCTCCTAATTTCAACTTGTGTAGTTAAAAATTTTCAATTTTTATATATGAGTGGAATAAAGCTAACTAACAACTAAAGAAAATGAAACAATGCAACATAGTAACCGGTTGATCTTCATAATTAAAGGAGACAGTAAGTTGATTAAAACAAGGGCAAGCAACAAGATAACAATAATCCAGCAAACAGAAACACATACAAACAAAGAGAGAGAAGGGAATGCAAGAGGAGGTAAGATTTCATTCATTCACAAATACTAAAATTTCCAGGAAAAAATATAAGGGAATTGATTCACTAACCTTGGGTATATACGGTACACAGCCAAGGCCCATTGACTAACCTCGCAAATCATAAAAATCCCCAGCATTAATTGATGGTGCCAGGCATCAAGATAAATTAAGATTGTATTGTTATTTTTGTCAATCAACAGAGAACTGGAAAACATTGTGCTATTTTACCTTAAATATGAACATAAGAGATCCTACCACCTTTTGGTGGTAGCTAGCGAGTGAAGGATCTCTAAGAATTCTCATGAGGGAGCTGATCGCAACCTGAATTCATCAGAGAGGAATATTAACACCAGGAATAGTGGAAGCAATGACAAATGCAGTCAGTACTACCGTTGAGTAATAATCTTCTGATGTAGCAAAAGATGGCCAAAGGTCCATAGGTATTTCATCCATTGATGGAATGTGTTGACCTGAATCACTGGCTGCACGTGCAGCCTCGCCATGTGAACCAGGCAAGCTTTGTTGGTTTCGTTTATGCACAAGAGGATCCAGAGCTCCCATGATGCCAAGAACCTGAGAGCTCAAAAGTTAACCTTGCATCAAACAGTTATATCCAAATGTTTTTTGTTGATGTGTAGCTACCTTCAATACTTCACGTCTGGTGGACCACAGTAATTCACCATTCAAAAATTTGAGGAGTAAGCCTAGTAACTGTGGATACTCGTTATACGGAGTTATGACATACCTGTCAGGAAAAAGAAAAGGACCTACTCAAGCACTAATGATAAGAAATAAAATAACATAAAATATAAACAAACCTACCTTGTAATAAACGACTACAGATACCTAATAATTTACATTATCTACATCGCAAGAGTAAAAGTACACTTATTTTATTGTGACCTTGTTGTCAATGATAGTAAGGAAAAAGGAAAGCCCATCAACACTGTTCACAATGGAATCCTACTTCGTTGAAGAAGACTGGTTAATCATAATCTATATGTTCAACTTTACTCAATAATATTATTCCCTCAAGGTTAAGTAAAGAGAGGAATGGACGGGAAGAGGAAGGACCATATGGGCCAAAGGAAGGAAAAAGGAAAACTCATCAACACTATTCACAGTGGAATCCTACTTCTTAAGAATGGGTTGTTAGTCCAACACTTGACTACATTTCTTTTCAAGAGTCAAAAATAGAATACCAAGGGCGTCATCTAAGATGGTCAAAATACCACAACATTTTTCATTTAAAAGATGTTTTATTAAGAAAGAAAACTATTTATGAATTGTAGCATGCAAAGCACAGCAAACTGAAAATGATACCAAGGCCCCGTTTGTTTGTTGGAAAGTGGTTTTCTTTTGGAAAGTGAATTCCGGGGAAAATGAATTCCTGGAAAGTAAATTCCTAGAAAGTGAATTCCGATGTTTGGCAGTGTTATGGAAAATGAATTGGAAAACACTTTCCAGTGTTTGTTTATGTTATGGAAAATGATCTGGAAAATAATTTGTTAATAAATTATTTTTTTCAAGTTTATTAAAATAATGAGGAATAAATCTTACAAATTAAAAAGTTGAATGAGAATGAAATTGAAAAAAAATATAATTTCATAAATTATCTCAAATAAAATAAATAATAATCAAAATAATAGAGATCAAATCTAAAAAAAATTAAAAAATAAAAGGTGAATAAATTAAAATAATAATAATTAACATTTCATAAATTATTTCAAATAAAATAAGTAACAATAAAAAAAATGAGGACCAAATTTGATAGATAAAAAATTTCAATAAAAAAATGATAAGAAAAAAGCAAATAGCAATTATAAAAATAAGAACCAAAATTAATATAAAAATTAAATTTTAAGAGATGGAATTGAAAAATAAATATTCAAAACAAATTATATATAGCAATCAAAAGTTTGAGGATCAAATTTGATATAATCAGCAAATAATGACATTTCTAAATTTTTCACAACTTCCGGAAAGTGTTTTCCGCTCAAATTTTCCGGAAAACACTTTCCTGAAAACCAAGCCAAATTCTTCTTTGACTGGAAAGTGTTTTCCGTTGACCGGAAAGTGTTTTCCGTTGATCAACTTTCCGGAAGACAAACAAACACAGGAAAGTTTGGAAAGTGATTTCCCGGAAAGTGAATTCCGGGAAACAAACGGGGCCCAAATAACAAACAGGTATTGTAACAGTTTTGTCGCCGCATTACATGGAAATCATGGAGTTTCAGAAGAATTAAATATGTAAACCTTATACTCTATCCTGACCTAAAGAAGAAGAAAAACGACATGATATTAACCATGGAAAAGAATTTAACATGCATCATTACTAATTAAGATTCACATCAAACCATCAAATAAAAAACAAAATAACAATCTTTATCAAAGTAATGGAATGGCATGTCACATACCCAGTGCTTTGAACAACTTGCCCAAGAGTTGCAACAGCCACTTCACGCTTTGTAGCTGCTGCTCCATCTAACAAAGCTTCAACTATGAGAGGCATAAGCTCCGATATATATTGCCTCATAGCAAAACCACCCTAAACAAGTACCACAATCATAATTAACCATTTACACATCATAACAAGAGGGAATATATTTTAGGCAGTTACATGTAGATCAAAATAGGATGCAAAACAAAGTGCATCGAAAAAAACAAATATGGAAAAAGCTGATACAGCATGTCGCTTAGTCTATTGTTCTGGCAAGGAAATGCACCCCATAGATAGACTTCAAGCTTTGTAACGTTACAGGTATGAAATTAAATATCCTAGAATGTAAATGCAAGAAGCTGATTCCTAGTCCAGCTAAAACTTCAGTTTAACATTTAAGGAGAGAGCATGAGAAGCAACCAGATGAAGTCTAAAAAAAGCAAGCTGAAGTTTCTTACTTGTATCGGCAACAAGAAGTGCCAAAAGAAGAGTTCCAAGTAATTAAATATTAACAAGCATCATGCAAATGAGAAAGCAACAGAAAAACTTATTAGCGTAACGGAAGGAGCTTGAGGACAAACAAGCCCAATTAACAATTTATATTCTTCACAGCTAACGATTTTCCAATAAAGATGTAAAACCCAATTCATAGTGACACATTCCTCCCCACCAAACCCACACACAAAATAAAAAAAACTTCTCTATTTTCCTTAATGCCTCCTAGAGAACAAGACAATTTATAACATCAGAGTTCACCCACCACTCTAGCAAGATCTCCAACAGTTATGAGAACTCCACTAATGATACCATTGTTGGCATTTATTCCTGTGCCTTCAATAAGTCTTGCCACAAGTGCCTGCACAATTGGAAATCCAATATTTCAATAAATATGACAAGTAAAAGAACTAAACAAAATAACCATTAACATACATATCAAACCTTGTGTATTGGAGCAATGTATGGAAGCACAAGTCGTTCACAATTACGTATCAAACAACCCAATAGCTTTGCACTTTCTTCTCTGCATTTGTTATCTGCACTGCTGACATTACAAGAAAGTTCCATATCAGACACCTTTGCAGATTGGTTGAGAGGACTTCTTTCTGTTCCAGCCCAAATCACCATATTTTTTGCAAGTAATACAAGTTCACATGATAGCACAATAGCTAAGAACTGCTGACATCACCTCTGTTTTAGATAGGTTAACAGCTGTATGAGATGACGACGGAGTGCAGGAAGGACATATGCGGGGTTCTTTTCTGATAGTCTTCCAGCCACGGAGATTGCATATTCTCTAACACCAAAATCCTGTGATAACAGCAATATCCTAGTTTTTGACAAATTCACAAGGGACCAGAAAACATTCAACAGAAACAAGAGCTTTGTGAAACTGGTTTGTACAAAGTACAACCAGACAGAGACCTCAACCTAAGATTATCAAGATAAAGGACCAAATAATGGCCAACATGCTATTTTTTGAGGAAAGATAAGTATCGCAACTAAAGTCTTAATCAAATATGCAAACTCTACACTTACAGGAAAAAAAAAAACAAAATGGAAATCAGAACTCTCTTGGGTCAAAAAAAGGTTAAAAAAATCTGTCCATTAGGTTTACTGAAACACGTGTGCAAAGAAACAAGATTTTTATTGAAACCGAGAACAGAAAAGGGAGGGAAACTTGGAGTCAGGGTGTGCCAAGAATTTTCCATAACTATGAAAAGATGCACCCTCTTAGGGTTTTCTCCCTCACATTTTCTATTGACTGTAAAAAAACCCTATTGCTTAATTTCACAAACTAGCAGTATTGTAAACAACAAACCACGATAAGAAGTGGATTTGTAGATTCCGAATTCAAAATCAAAATAAAAGAACCCCAGTGCAACTCTTCGAAACAGATGAGATGGATAGATAGAGAAGAGTGAGTGATCCATTTACCAAGCTACTGGAACCAGAAATAGCAGTAAGACATCATGTACTTTCCAGAATGGACATTGCAGTTGAGAAACAGGAAGCAACCAGTCTTGCCATGTAATCAATTATATAGTAAACCAGAAGGTTATCAAACAAGAACCCAAAATTAAATATGAGGATAAAATTATGTATGCAGATGTCAATGACAGTTGAAATCTTATTGAGTGGTGCAATTTAATCCTGAGTATCTGATGCCAAAAGTTTAAATGCTCTGTTAAAAGAATATAAAATACAGCTGACTAGGGCAATCTAGGGATACAAAACTATAACTTCGAAAGAATAAAAATTATATCACAGAAAATATAGGGCAACTTTCTAATCAGATACACTTTCCACAACAGATTAAGTGATCGTAAAAATTAATCTGCCATGATAATATTGCATAACCATGAAAGTCTTCCATCAGATGTAATATATCCAAGAGCCACATACACACCTCATCATTCAAAGCAGCAAAAACTGCACTGAGACTATCAGCTTGTGCTAGAAAATTATCGAAACCTCTATTTCCATGAAGAGAGGAAAAGATAGATTGGCGAACAGTGATATCAGCATCTGCAACAGCTGCGATGAGAAGCTTTTCCACGAGCTGCAGATGCAATATGTGAGATTACAAGCAAGAACAAAAAAAGATCACACCATCTAACACACACTTTTTTTTTTGTGGAACATGATAAATGAATCTTAATACAGATCTCAACTAGTTAGTGAGCTTAAGAAAACATGAGGTTGATAAATTAAAATATGTATCCAATCTGTTGATTCATGTTATGTATAGCATACAATTGATAAACAGCAGCGGACATGGCATAAACTGAGGAGTTGCAAACTGGATGGTACAGGCAGGAAAGAAATGACAGGAACAAACAAAAAGGTTTGGATGTGGGGGCGTAGAACATCATTTAAAAAGAAAAGAGCATCACAAGATAGATAATGGAGGAAACTAAACCTCCTCGACAAGACGCCATCTCTTTCCCCCAGTACAATTGGATCTGCTAGAACCAAACTCTGTAGATGCCATACCAGAAAAGGAATCTGCAACTAACTTACAGCAACAAAGTGCAGCATCTTTCCGGGTAGCTCCATCTTCATCATCCAAATATACAACAACTGATTTCCTTGCAAACTCGAGAAGCTCGTGCCCCTGGAAAATAAAATAGCTTCAGAGCAAAATCACAGGTGCAGTATGATTCAATTTAAACATTATGTTAACCAACCTTAAAATTAAATCGAGCTAGTGTCTGCAAAGTAAGTTGCACCAGCGCAGAACCACTATGGTCTGATACTTGCTGAGGTGCATTTGCCGCACCCCCTCGAACTGGAGGAACAGCTGTCCTTGGCTGAGAATAATGGGACTTTGAAAGAACTAATGAAATGCAGTCCAACAGCCGCTCTTGAATAGTTGGCAGCAATGATGGAATGCTGAAACAGCAAGTGATAGCATGGAAGACTTTAAGCTCTTAAGCACTTTTTAAGGAAAACATTATAAGAAAGAAAGAAAAGGGTAATTAAATGGCGTGCAATACCTTGCACTTATCTGCTCCAGGGCATCCACTAGGGTGGAAGAGAGCCCAGCGGAGAACATAACATCCAAAAGGCTGCTAACAAAAGGTTCCATAGCAGGCCCCATGGCTTTTGCAATGTTTCCAACACAAACCAATGCCTCAAGTGAGGGTTTGGCCCTCCGTGGAGCAATCTAAAAGAAGGGTACAAAGGGAAAACAGAAAGATACAAATAAATCCCAAAATGCAAAACATGATATAGAAAGAAAACCAAAACCAATGGAGAAAAATAATGTCAGGCACATAGCGGCTTGCTTACTGCATCACGTAAATGAGCTGTAATTGTCGGCAAATAATTGGCAAGTTCCCCATCCAAAGCACCAGCCATCTCCCCTAGGGCAATGAACCCACTCCCACGCTCAGCTGGTATTCTCAACACTGCAAGAATATGATTCATGCATATCTGCAAGAAATCACGATTTGATGTTGTTCATAATCAGGTGAATAATTGCTGATGTATCTGAGATGCTTTATGATCCAAAATACTATTTGTCATGGCTGCTGCAGTATGATTTAGGGACAGTAAAAAACACAAACCTCCAGGTAATTTGTAACAAATCTATCCCGCAGAAAGTGGGCAATGCGAGGTAGCAATGAAGTTATACTAAGGCGAACAAGTCGATCTCGATGCTCAAGGTATCTAAGAACAATCTCAGCAACTTCTCTGTACCTTGACATCATGAACTCACCAGTATTCCTACATAAATCATGTTCAATCACATGAAACATTAAGCACTACACGAAACCAAATCATGGTAGTCATTTCCATTCAACCTTTATCAAACAACCAGCAGTTAGAGAATCACAAAGAATCATGTGGAGCTTAAAAATACCATACATGTTACACAATATCAAAGCCCTACAGTCCTGAGAAATAAATCAATTTATTCAACATTTTATCAAGTGCAGCTAGCACAAAAAATGTATCATATATAATCAGAAAGATAGCACTGTACTTATAAATACTTTTGCATGGCATCTTATAATTTTGCCAAGAAAAAGAATGTCATGTCACTGCTACATGTCATTTTTCTTTGCATTTCTTCTTTACTAGCGTAGGAGCCACATACATTATAAATGAATCAAGTCATAAAATTAGGAACATGCCTTCTCGGTTATAAGATGGACCTAAGAGTGAGATGAAGCCATGAATATTGACAAATTAACAAAACCGCTACCCAGAATATATCACAATATTATGGAAGTCCCATCATGTCAATACGAAGAAAAGTTTTTAAAGTCTTTCTCAAAACTTTTACATGATCCCATCATATCAATACTTCCTTGCCACATCCATGACACCCACCCTCCATAACTATTTTTGCAGTATAAGATGCCAAACTAATTCATTGAGCAAACCAGCCTCCAATTTTCTCAAATGCAAATGAAAGGAACTAGCTCCAGCCAAATAAATAGTAATTAAACCACTTAGTCCCTACAGTCCCAAGAATCTCGTTGCAATTCCTCCAATTCCGCTATCAAAACAAGAATATATAATAAAACCATAAAATTAGTGGAAGACTGGAAAGTTCTTGATTGGAACTAACACTCAACAACTAAAGCTAGCACAGCTACAAGTATTTACTCTTGACAGCATAACCTCTAAGTAAGGGCCAGATAGGATATAGGATAGGAGATTGGCAAAGTACAATTTTTTTGCCAACGTAAAAA
This sequence comes from Salix dunnii, assembly GCA_015731905.1. Lineage (NCBI taxonomy): Eukaryota > Viridiplantae > Streptophyta > Magnoliopsida > Malpighiales > Salicaceae > Salix > Salix dunnii. The sequence continues at coordinate 6,150,481 of CM027667.1, read as the reverse complement.
AAATGGAGGCATCAATAAAGTTTCACACCATTAGGAAAAATTTTAGAATAACATATCTTATTTCAACAAAAACAAAATTGACAAAAAAAAAAATTATTGATCAAGAAACCTTACCTGGCTCGGGTTTCAAATTGAACCGAGAAAAAGTTGACCTAATGTGACCCACTTAAAACTCAGTTTGATATGAAGAAAATTAAAATGTTCTGCCCATACTTGGATGGGTTTAATAACTTATTTTTGTATTCAACTATATGACTATAAAAGCTCACATGAACATGAAAACCACCAAATAAAATTTATAAAAACGAAAACTAGAGTGCCCGCTAATATCATAAAAAATAATGCTATGAACTTTCTCAAAAATAAACAAAAAACAAAAGGTCTTTAATCTAACAACACCAAAAAAAATTCAGCGATCAAATAAGATTTTAAAAAAGAAAAAGAAAAAAAATCATTAAAGGTTGTACAAGAAAAGTGCTAGTTAATATAATAATGAAAAAAAAGGAAGTGTAAAATATAGAAAAAATCCAAAAAGGAGGAAGAAGAATAACATCAACAAAACCAATTAGGTGAATCATGAATGGGCTTACACATCATTCGAAAGAAGCCTAGCCTGTGCACTAGGCCTTTTGGATGATGCATCATCAGTTGTTTATTTACAAAGAAAACAAACACTATCAACTGGTTTAGAATTTGAAGACCAGAACGTCATCAAAAACTTGTTTTCAACTCGTGTTTTGCCTAAAAACACCTTGAAGACACCCTAGAGACCTTAATAAACCTATTTATGGCATCAAATAACCTTAAAACAGTAAAATATAAAAAACATTGTGAATTCAAAAAACTTCTCCATCCCAAATTTGCCTTCTCAGGTAAGGTTAAGGCCAAAGAGCACACATTTGAAACTCTAGTTATCGAATGGAACATGTGGACACCAAGATCGACTTTTGTCGTGATTGGAATTGGTGTCAATGATGATTTTCTCTCTCCTCATCCAAAATCCAACAACTCTCCTCTCCCAAACCAAAGGACTAAAAAGCAAAGAAAATAAAGTTTTAGACCAAAAGTTAATTTTCAAAAACCAAAGAAATTGTAATTGTGTCAATTAGAAAGTAGGAGGACCAAAGTTAACCTTCGCACAACAAATTTGAAATGGTCGCCTTGTTTCCCAATGTTTTTCAATTTGGTCCTCTAAGTTTGAATCTTTTCATTCATCAACAAATTAAAAGCAATCAAACATCAATTTAGCTACAAAAGGATCCAACCACATGGAAAAAAAAGTTTGATGACCAACATGAAAAAAATCCTTTTGAATCCATAGTGATTTGTGTGTGTGCATGGTGGATTTGCGACATCAAAATCCTATCTCTTTTAGTTTTTGTTCTATAATCATGCCCTAAAATAACTCTAACTACCAACCTCAAAATAATCAACATTTCTAGTATGATTATATTAACGATGGTGTGAAGTTAAGTGTAATGTCTTGTTAGTTTGGTATGTTGATCGCAAGAATGGGATTTTGTTTAGAAAGTTGGGCCTTTTGTTTGCTGGCAGGCATGTGTTTTCCAGTTAAAAAGGAGAACACCTTGCTTATCAGACTTAAAATGATATTCTACTTCATTATTCTTCCATAATACATGTTAAGCATATGTTTCATGAATACATTAATATTGCATGCATGTTTGTATGCATGCATGTATACAATCTACATTCTAGATCATATAAATTTTACATAAAAAAATTGATAGCATAGCGGAAGAAAAAAAGTTGTTTTACAGCAAACACCAAATGGATTGGGAAAGTTTTCCATCACATTTTCTTTGGCAAAGCAAAATATTGGAAATTATTCATTGTGCCAAAATTTGATTTCCAAAATCAAATAATTTTCCATCAAACAAATAAAGCCCTGAACGTTAAATCCCATAATTTATTATTTTTCATGATTCATGTCTGCTAAAACCTGCTATCAAAGTTACATGAAACTGTTTTTTGAGCATGTTTGCATAACTGTTTACCTCTTTTATTTATCTTTATTTGCATAGCTGATAAAACATATGTTATATGAAAAGGATAAAGAGCTTCATTCATTAGCTCATTGGCAACGGTTTGTGATATACTGCTATTGACTAGACTTATATTAACTAGCTTTCAATGTCACATAGCATGGGAAAGGGCTTTGATTTTTATGCTCATAAAACACTTGATCCAAAAAAAAAGTTTAGGGCAAAAATTGTACTCTTAATAGAAATAACTTACAGCAACATGATCGCTAAAAATAGGCAAACAAACAGTGCAGCAATTCATTCAAGCTAGAAAAATCAAAAGGCCCTGTCAGAAATATTTCCACTATAACAAACACAGCCATTTATACCAACCTTAAGAGCTCTCCAACAGCAAGTAAGGAGCCATGTATGCTGTGAACAGAAGCATTTTTGCCCAATCCATCTTGTGTAGCCTCAAACATACGATAATACCTGCCAAATGCCCGACCAAATTGACTTGCTTACTCGATACACTTGATGAAAAATTGCTTGTAGAGAGTAACGCAAACATTAATACATTCAAACACGCAGTTTGAAAATCAAGTAAGAATCACCAAACTAGTGAAAAAGCAATGTGAGATATTTACTTATAACAATTATCCCCCAAGTATCATCCCATATCTAAAAGGAATAAAAATACAGTAAGAATTAGTTCCTAGTTCCCCTTGCAACAAGACCTCTTACTAGGCAAACCCCAACAGTATACACCTGCTTTGTTGCTTCATTAGGCAATAGAGAAAACAAAATTTCATTGGAGTAATATTCAAACATTAAGGTAAGCCTTCCGGATCAAATTGTGTTAGGACTCTTTAGAGAGTCCCAATCAAATCTTTATGGAACACAAGATAATGAGATGGAATGTTGAACTAATATAGCTTGTTCATTTTATTTTAGTGCATTAGTGTAAACATGTAATGGGAAGTCCTAATAATATCTTTATGCTAATCAGGTAAGTGGCAGAAAAAAAATCTCAGTTTAATCCTGCAATAGCATATCTTGTGACAATCAAGTAAGATAGTTAACCAATGCTGACATCCCAACAACATAATTCTACGTGAAATTTTAACGAGTGCTTTTTAAGCTTCCAGGTATTTTTTGTTCTTGCTATTCTTCCTATCATTACCGCTTCTTTAACATACCAAATAAAGTTGGAGAGCAGCCCCTTCTAATACCATTACAAGCACCATTAACCATTTTGCAAAATGAAAATGACACTACTCCATTTAACAAGCCAATATGGTACCAAAAGCCCACAAGCTTGAAAATCCTTCAAAAAAAGTTTGGTCCTTTGAGGAGAAACACTTTATCCCACCATGACTACCAACTTTGGGATGCAAAATGTATATACTTCTGTAAAATCAAAATATTATAACTGACCACTGCACACGCCAACGTGTCTCACGCTTCTCGATAACTCGAAGGCAAGCACGCAGTGCCTCCACAGCCTTCTCTCTAATTGCCAATGTTGGATGCCTCAATGCAACCCAGATAGCATCGACAAATTCAGTTACATGAACATTGAAAACTGTAGGAGCATTTTCTGCTATTTCCTACAACAATCAAGGTTAAAGAATATGTCCTTAAGATGTACAAATTCTCAAAAAAAATAAAAAAAAGTAAAAAGTAAAGCAAACTAAGAGTCTTTAAGATCGCATGAGAAGGTCTTTCCAACATCATCAGAAAGACAAATAAATACTCAATCAATAGAATAACAAACAACCGTGCATCTAAGTTGTCAACACAAAATAAAAAGGAAAAGTAAATCACACTTACTTTTAAAATCAAGACGGCGGCAAAAAGGCGAAATTCTGCTTTATCATTGCAAAGCCAGCCTAGTGCCATTTTAACCTAACACAACCAAAGATATCAGACACTGCACAAACAACAACACAGTCAAGCCAAACAAGGCCTAACCAACCTGAAATTTCACTTCATCTGCCGTCATTGCTCCGCCAGCCCTAGCTAAATGGCCAAGAACTCTGCTAGCAAGTGTCAATACATCGAAATCCCGCTTTACCTCGAACACACTCCGCATATAAACAGCAAACTTGGACACTTTGGATGCATTCTCTCCAAGTGCCACGTCTATTAACCCATCAATTGCTCTTAATGCACCCAAATTCTCAGCAACCTCATTGCTTTCCAATAAACTAGAAATTCTTTCATATAAAAGATCCATAAAGCGTGGAAATGCTTCTCCACTTAGATCGCGTGCTTCTTCCTCTAGATGTTTTCTCAATGCTAATGTTGCACCCTCCTTTTACATAGCAGTGCGAGCATTTCACCATCAAAATCATACTTAAATAATAAAAGAAAAGCAACACGTGCAACAAAAAAGCCTAAAACTTTCATTTTCTGTTGTGATCTTTCTATAACTTCAATACTAATTAGTAATTAAATATGAATGCCTAGTTAGAAATTCTCAGTACCGATTTCTACCAGGTATTAACTCTATCACGAATAACTAATTAAACAAAAAGAGGCCTAACAAGAAACAAATCCCTCGATTCAAAACCAGGCAAGTTAATTTAGTAAGGAAAAGGCAACAACACGCGTAGCTCAACGCACTCACGTTTCCACTTTCACATTTCTTAATTTCTGATATTTTTAGTAACTCGATTAGTAATTAATTAAAAAACCTAATTCAAATTAGCTTTGCTTATTTCTAGTAACTTTATCACTGATCACCAATTGAACAAAAAAACCTACACGAAAATTTTCTTCACTGGAATTAACGAGAGAGAGAGAGAGAGAGAGAGAGAGAGAGATTTAGCAATACCTTAGGGTTGCCGCGAGTGCAGAGGTCGGCAAGGATGCGATTGAGAGCGTCAAAACTGCCACCACCAGGGCCGGTGGTTGCAGGACCAATCAGAAAACGGAGGGACAGCGGGGTGGAGGCCATTTTCAACAAAAAAACCAAACTGCTATTAACCTCTAATTAAACTTAATTTAGTAGTAACTACTGTGTGGATCTTGTTTAAGACATCGATATTTCTCGTCGAGTGGCAAGAAAGTTTTTGCCCTCTCTCCGTTTTTTTTTTTTTTTTTTTTGAGAGAGAGAGAGAGATATAGACGTTATAGGTCGGGCTTGGTGTAGTGAGTGAGCTTTCACAGGGAGGGGTCTCCCTTTTCTTTCATTCTTTCTCACTTTTGCGCTTTCTGTTCTCTGCGTCGGGGATTGAGACCGCCTATGTTAGAAATATATAGAATTAATTCAATTTAAATTTAAATTATAAGGGATTTTTTCAAAAACATAAAAATAGATGGGTTCGTGCTGGAATGGGAAATTAGACAAAGGAAGAGGCCATTAGACACATAAACTTATTTAAAAAATCAGGGGATATCACTTGACTAACTATAAAATAAAATAAAAAATATCTGAGAAACAGGGAAGGAGGGGGTTTTTCTTCCTTCACTGATTGTATCTATTTTTTTATTGATTTCATTTAATTTCAACTTAAAATATCTTATTATTTTAAAATTATATTTTAGGATTTGTGTTGATTTGTTTATTGTGATGTTATTGCAATCTCAAATAAACTTATGACATTTTGTTTGTATTCAGCTTTGCAATGTCTATTTTTATTTTAATTTCAACTTAAAATATCTTATTATTTTTAAATTATATTTTAGGATTTGTTTATTATGATGTTATTGCAATCTCAAATAAACTTATGACATTTTGTTTGTATTCTTTGCTATGTCTATTTTTATTATTGTACGGCCAAATAAAATTTATTTATTTATTAGAAAATATTACACTTGATAAAGTCTATGATCCACGTTATGAGATTAGTAGCTTGAATTATGAAACACAAATCATTTTAATAGGTCATCGTCTAAATGTTTTAAAAAAAAACAAATCATTTTTTTCAATCATTTAATTTATTATTAAATCCTTCAAATCAATAAAATTATATCAAATATTTCTAAGCTATTTAATTTTAATCTTGAGCCAAACATGGAGCCTTCGTCAACTTTTCATATGAATGTCACATACAATAAAATAAAATACCTTAATAGAATCATTTTAGAGTTGAAGAATAAGAGCACGTGGGCAAATAAAAAGAAAAAAAAAATGAAGAAATGAAAGTTTAGATCTAGAAATTCCATCGAAAAAATGGGAAAACAAAACGGTAGAGTAATTAAAAGTACATGAGCAATTTCATATTTTATAAGATATTTTAGAAATAAAAAAAAATTATAGGATTGTTTTAAACTAAACTTTTTTCAACTCTTTGCCTTTGCTAGTATCGAGATCCACATAAAGATTAGCTAAGATTATTTAATTTTGTTTGAGATAATTTTTTTGAATTTTTCTTTATTTTGATATATCAATGTAAAAATAATTATTTAAGAAAATATTATTTTAATTCATTTCCGAGTAAAGTAAATATTTTAAACAATAACCGGTACCATAAACATCTTTTTTTTTACCGGGTTAGTTATTTTTAAATTGTCTTGAAAAAATAACTTGTATTCAATACAACTAGTCATTTAACTTGCACTTTTCTGTTGAGTTATATAATTTTTAGAAAAAAAATATAGATACACAAGATATTAAATGTGTTTATTTACATAAAATACCAAAGTATAAATTGAAAATTCTATGCAAATATCTAATTGATAAATGGATAGTTGTTTGCACAAGATTGGTAGTAGCAGATAAAAAAATTTAGAAAACATTAAGACATGAATGCATATTAGGACATTCATCTAACTAAAATGAGACACCAATTCAATTGTGTCTACTAAACTTATTTATATAAATTAATAAAAGATAAATTCACACCCTAAGAGTTACAATGACTTTAAAGACAAGTACAGATAATTGACTAAATAAACTTGTGTCATCAAAAATTTCATATAAAACTGAACACATCAACAATATTATCTAATAAATAATTTTAATTTGTGTACAGAACATTATGGATAAATTGAAATAGTAGCTTGAGAAGCCAAACAAAAATATAATCAGTTACAAGAACATGCATTAAAAAAAACACATGCAGAACTTATGATCTAGGTCATAAGATCGTGATAAACTATCTGAAAAACTTAAAGATAATCACAAAACTAACACACACGCACACGCACACATGAGACAAAATTGATATAAAATGGCAAGATAACATGACATTGAACCCTTGATAAATCGATTATTGAATGATGAAATCAATAAAAAAATATGAAAGATCAAGGGAACAAAGGTGAAAAAATATCAACACGAGGATACAAAATTTAAATTTGAGGTGTTAGATTGAATTGAAAAATAGCTTTAATAAAGAGGAAAACAAATAAAAATAAAAAGGGTTGAATTAAAAAATAAATAAAAGAACAAAAAATTTGATTGAAAAACAAAATTGAAAACCAAAAAAACTTCAACAAAACTGTTAATAAAAATAAAAATAAAAATAAGGATTGAAATGAATACACACGTGATAAATAACAATTGAATATCTAAATTAAAAAAAAAAAAACACTATAAAATGAACAAGAATGAAATAAGAAATTAAAATGACAAGGATTGAAATTTAAAAAAACAAACACACGAGAAACTATAATTGAAGGACTAGAGTGAAAAGAAAAAAACTTCTATAAATAAAAAAAGAACAAAATAAAAAATTGAGAGAGGGAGGGTTGAAATTGAGAAGTAATAAACAAAAAGGATAATGTTATACATTATCTATCAGGATAGAGAGGGGGGCATAAGATGCAACGCACCGCTTTACATGGAAAACGACACGGTGATGCATACAGGGAGACAACAAAAGACCAATTTTGAGTCAAATCAAACGACCATAAATAACAAACCAACTACTATGATATGCAACGTGTCACTCTGTATGGAAAATGAACTGGTGACGTGTCAAGATATAATATCAAATGAAAAGATGTTTTATTTATTGCCTTATTTCTTAGTTTACTAAACAAGTTCTTTTCGGTTTAAATGTATTTCTATTGACTCCTTAGACAAGGGTATTATGCATGAACGTCATCACAAAGACTTAATTTCGTTCCTTAAAAGTGTTTTGTCATCACCGATGTACCAACACAGCAAATTAATTCCCTGATCAGGGAAAGAAGAGGGATCATTCAGATAGTGAATTATCTGAAACTATACGGGATAGCTTGCTAATGCAATCACAATCATGTACTTGGAACAATCAAAGCTTGGAAAACTCCATGCAATGATATAAAAACTTTATAAAAATCATTTTTTTCTTAAGAAAACACTTTTAAATTGATTTCCAAACACCCGGAAGTCAGCCTCAGTGGAGAGAAGAGCCCGTCCGAATGATTAGCAGAGAAATGGGAATCCCTTGTCAGTTACTCTTCTACCGATCGTCAGGCCATTTCAGAGGGACTTAATTTCCAAGTGCCGGTTAACCCGAGAGGCTATTTCAGGAGGAACGGGGAAGGCTTCTATCTCTAATCCCTTTATAGTCAACGGCATCAAACCGTGGATGATTTTTTTATGGAATCAGGACCTAGGCTTCCAAGTCTCGATCTTTCTTCACCTTCAAGCAACTGAAGGGGATTTGTTTAAACACAAGTAAGAATCTGCTAGCTCAATTCACGGCAGGAAAAAAAAAACACAAGGGAAAAAACTGAAAAGTTACAGCAAGGCATGGGTGGTGGAGCTCAACAACTGTGTTCTTGCAATCTTCGCATTTGTATCAAGCTCTTTACCTCTCTCTTCCATGAGCCAAAATGGTTTTTCACCTTGTAGCGTGAAAAATAGATCAAGACTCAGACCGCTCCCAATGCCCACCCGCCTTCACAAATTTATGAATTAGATGGATAGTTAGTGTCCTCGACCATTCAAATACCTTCAGGCTTGTTTTGTTTATTTAAATAATTCCGCCTTCACAAATTTATGAATTAGATGGATAGTTAGTGTCCTCGACCATTCAAATACCTTCATGCTTGTTTTGTTTATTTAAATAATTTAATTTTTTCTATTCTTTATGATAGCTCAGAACGAAAAATGAGAACTGCCATTAGTCGTGGAATACTGAACCTTAGTTTCAGATTACAACTCACGCTTCCTGAGAGCACACAGATCGCAATATCAACAGATATAAAAAAAAATTACTACTCTTTTCCCTCCACCTACATTCATGAAAATATTTGTTTCCCAAACTTTGATCCGGCTAAACATGTGACCAATCATCAGATTCAATTCAAATGACACTTCAATGACATCAAAAAGCATAATGGAAGTTGGATTCGATCAATCTAAGCTCTACACTTGCACTGCACATTTTATGTTCCAGCATAGATTTTGTTGTATTAGTAATTTGAAAAATAAACACGAACAAGGTCTAACCACAAATTATTAAGACTGCGTGCAAGGAAAGGGTAACATTTTTTAATGCGCACGAGGACGAGCACTTGCCCTCTCCTAAAACTTGAAAGTCTAAAGCTACGACATGCAAACACCAATTGTCATATTAAAGAGCAGTCAAGCTAAAAGAATAGTGTAAACCCGAAACAATGATTTATAGTTGAGTTAACAACGGTAATCTGCTGAAGGCTAAGGCTCAAATATAGTTGAGCTCGATTACAAGAAATCAAATGAAGCTATGTTGTTAAAGTAAGCTTGTCAGCATCTAAGTAGTGATTCAACAACAATAAAATCACAAGAGAGTTGTCCATCATCCAGAAATTCCTTAGAACAGTTCATGGAGAAGTGACTTGGTGTCTGATTCTGCTAGAGCGCCTAACCGGAGTGATCGCATCTGAATAATGATTCAACCACAATAAAATCACAAGAGAGAGTTGCCCATCATCCAGAAATTCCTTTGAACAGGTCATGGAGAAGTGACTTGGTGTCTGATTCTGCTAGAGCGCCTAACCGGAGTGATCACCTCTTCATCTGCATTTCCCTTCAAAACCAAAATAAATAAAAAAACACGTAAGATAAAAATTCAAGTTGCAGTTATACAAAGCCATAAGTGTAAAATATAGGTTCTTTACATGCTTGCTTGGGATCTTTTCAAAAGTGGTGAAGCTGCCGTAGGAAAGCGAACCCATGGAACCGACGGAATAATCTGATGAAGCCATGGATTCTCTCCTGTGATTGTTCTTCCTAGGCTTCCTCTCATAGCTTGGAGCTTCACTTTTTCCCTTCTGTTTGTCACTGTAAGGCAAGCTGAAGCTGCTCATTTCTGATGAGCATGACTCCTCAGCAATGCATGTATGGTCTGCTGCAACTGACAGTGGGCTACAATCCAGTTTCTTAGTAATTGGCACTTGATCCACTGTAAATGTAGCATTTTGAGCTGTGGGGGTTCGACTTTTCATATAAATGAAGACTGTCCCAAGTAGACTGAAAACAATCAAGGAAATCCCTACCATTATCTGTGCTGAATGTGTGTTCACTAATTCTGAACTTCGCGGATTTTCTGTGGCAGCTCCTTCAAGTATTTCAAAATTGTCCTCTGCTGCAGGGGACTCCATATCTGCAGAACTAATATCATCTCTGCTTTGAGATTGCATGGAATTCAAGATTTCTGGTTGAATTTCCGCAGCTTGTGGGATCAGTACAAACTGGTCTTCAAGGTCTATGTTACTTTGCAGCTTCACAACGTACGCAGCGGCGGTTTCAGCATTTTCTTGGATGACCTCTTGTGTTGACTTGACAGGTTCAGTCACCTCAGATTGGGGGAGCAGATTTACTTCTTCAGAATCGGGAACGCCTTCAGGATCCGGAACACTATCAATATACCCATTGCTATCTCTTGCAACTTCTTTGATGTCCTCCTCAGCTGCATTTTCTTGGATGAGCAGATTTAATTCTTCAGATTCGGGAACGTCTTCAGGATCTGGAACACTATCAATATACCAATTATTGCTATCTCTTGCAACTTCTTTGATGTCCTCCTCAGCTGCACTTGGTTGATCCCCTCCATCCACTAGCTTAATGTCTACTTCTGCTGCACTTATGACCTCTGAAACTTCCTCTTTGTACTTAACTTTTGATCCTAGAATGCTCTGGTCAAATGCAAATTGACCATCAACTATGCCGTCTTCAACCAAAATGGTCAAATTGGCATACTGAAAGGAATCCAGCTTGTGCCCACCTCCGAAGCTGTTAATCAGATTGTGTGTGTAACAAATAGACTGATGTAGCCAAAGCTGGACCTTATGAGCTAGAGCTTCAAGATTTTGCCTGGCATACTCTGAGAGTTCAGGTGGGACATACGGCTCAGGGAAGGTCAAGTTATTCAGCACAGAAGGATCCATGACTGGGGATTTAGAGAACAAACCAAATAAAAATCCAACAATCAGGACCAAAAGCAAAGCATCGAACTTTCTTCTTGTAAAGAAATGTGATTTAGACACCCTTTTCTCTCCAGCCTTCTCCACAGAAGCACTGATGGAATTAGGTTCAGTTACAAGCAGCTCTTCCTCCTCCTCCTCCACAAAAGTACCAATGGGGTTGGGTTCAGATATAAGCAGCAGCTCTTCCGGTTCCTCTTCTTCACTCACTTCATTGGCTAAAGAAGCATCCGATTCTTTATGCAAATCATCAGAATGACTGTCTTCTGCTTCACTAACTTCAGTTTCTGAAGAGCATTCAGATGCAAAAATCTCATCAAGTGGTTGACCATCTCTTTCCTTGTTTAGATAAAGCTCAATTCGCGGGTTAGGCCTATAATGAAGAAACCGAGGCCTTGGTGAGAGGTAATTAGTCTTAGGATCATAAGGCGGCAATGATGGATCTGCATCAAGAGGTGCCAAAGCAGGACTAGGCAATGAACAAGAGACCCTTGGACTAATCCTAAAACTTGGATCAAGATTAACACAATCCTTCTCAACTGTTAGTTTCTCTGATGATAAGTCCAAATCATCTTTAACGCTTGAATCTACCATCAAATCAACACGTTTCTCACTTTTGGAATCATTATTATCCGCCAAGTAAATGACTGTTGAATCAAACGAGACCTCCTTCTTCTGATTCAAACCCCTGTCAGGGTTTGAACCCAAGTCTTCCATTAAAGGGCTTTTTGCTTCGGCAAATGAAATCGAAGTGCGAATTTGCTCATTCTTATCAGCCAAGATTTTAATTTTCGGAGATGCATTGATTTTTGAAGCTGCAGAAATTGTTGGAGACATGAAATTCTTTGTACCCTTTGCTGGTGAACGAATTCTCACTGATTTCCAAGTCTGGTCTTTACCATTTTCTTTGTCCTCGTGATCACGCAGTGTAACTACGATATTGTCTCGGTTAATGGAGTTTCTTCGCGGATAATCTGCAAACCAGGAAACAAAAGGTTGCCAATCAGAATCAAGATATCAATTTTAAAACAAAACAACAATCAGAATCAAGATATCAATTTTAAAACAAAACAAGCTTTTACTATTTGGCTACAGAAGACCAAAAGGGAACTTGATTGAAACATCATGTCAGGTGATTTTTGCAGAAGCTCTTTGTTTCAAGTAAACTTAAGGGCAACATTAACATGAGATATATACCAAGTTCACTCTAAACACCTAACCTCTTTTATTGCAAAATTAACCCACAAACTAGTTTCCATCAAAACAGAACATAATTAAACAAATGGAAGGCTTAATTGCCAAAACAAGTATCGGTAACCCATTAAGCCATCGTTTTATTTAAGACTCGTAGAAAAAGCACAAGATGCAGCAAATTCCTATCCTTTCAATTGCTTCCCCATATTTTCTTGGAAAGCAAACCAAACCATAAACAACCTCATAAGCTATTTTTCAGATAAAAAATAAAATTAAGCAAAAACCTATTAAATAATAGAAAAGACTAAACAAAACGCAATGAGAGATGTATTAAATGTTTATTCACTACATGAAAAAAAAGTAAAGGAAACAGCGAAAGAAATCAAACCGGAAGGACTATTGACAGGAGTATTGGGGTTAAAGCCTCCTCCTCTTTGACTGGGAATGATAGAAGGTTTAGCAAATGGGCTTCCACTGAAACTTCTCCTCATTGGATTGATCTCTGAGTTTCTTGAATTGGGATTTGTTGGTCTGCTTGGTATTGGAGAACAAGAATCCAACTTCTTGCCTGCAGCCTTGGATTCTTTAGTAGTGATCATGGGTTAAAACTTGATTAATTCTTGAACTTAATGTATATATATATGTAAAAAAAAATCCTTGAATGTTTAACGCTGTGGATTTGATTAGAGGGGCGGGGGGCGGGTGAATGTTTAACGCTGTGGATTTGATAAGAGAGGATACAGAGGGGAGAGTGGTAACGGCTAGTTTTGGAAATAAGCTTGCGGGGATTTTAATGCGTGGGGTTTGTGGACATTTGACCGTTGGAGAATAAGATTTGAATAGCGAGGACTAAAAGGTAGGAGCCGTTAGATTTTAGCGCGATTGTTTTTTGATGGCTTGGATTGTAGCCGTTGAGGAACGAGGATAACTTTTATTTATTTATTTAACGTATATGGAAATATGAATCGTGTAAAGTTTGTCCGTTTCAAAATGGTCATTATGCAGGGAGGTGAATATATGTTTCACTTCTTAGATTATATTTTACTTGTTCACTAGCCAGATTATTTTTTTAATAACGTAAAAGAATTTTCAGCCATTGTGTTTTTCAATAAAAAATATTTAATTGTGATAGGGTTATATCTTGAAAAGTTTACAGATAATTTATGCTGCTAGTAAAAATATAGCTCCATAAGATGATATTTTATATATATGAGGATACTATGTCCTTGATCAATCTATGCTAACTTCATAAATATACGACTTGGATTGTGAGAGGATGATATTATTAAAAAAATAAACTGAAGTCAATTTTTAAGTCATATCTCAGTCATTCTAATATTAAAATAATAAAAATAATAAAATAAAAAATTAACTTCATTCAACTCAAGTTTACAACTTATTGAACCTTCTATCTATATCTTGAAATTAGATGACTCCAAGAAAAGAATTTTGACATAAGTAATAAAGCTCATATTTCAACTGATTTAATATTGAATGAAAAAAAAAAAAAAAATTAACATGGTACTAGAGGATGACAATGACAATTGTTTTTTGTTATTGAACCCAAGTTAATTTGTTGGACCTGGATTTTGAGTTTTGAGATCAAAATAACTCCTTGAAAAAATAAATTGTGAAACTCAAATTTTAATCAATTTAATATTTGAGGGTAAATATAAAAATAATTAAAAAATAAAATTTTTAAGTTAACTCATCAAAATCGAAGCATGAATCATTCAATTAAAGCAACCCAGTAAAAAATAAATTGAAACAAGTTTTTAAGCCCAATATCAACTACATTGAAAAATAAAATTAAAAAAACTAACATCAACTCGAATTAAATTATTAAACTCCTGTTTTCATTTCAAGAGATTAAGATGAGCATATGAAAAGAAAATTATAAAATTAAATAAATCCAATATTGAAGGGATAAATTGAATGGAAAAAAATCAAATCAAAAGAAAAGATCGAATTTACCTCTCGAGTCGAAACTAGAAAAATCTAATTCCAGGGACATAAGTGAAACATTGATTCACAAGGGGAAAAGTAAACTTTACGCAATCACTTCGAATTGCGAACGAAAACCGACATGGACCCTCACAAGTCAACAAGGCTGAGGGCTTAATATCAGAAAAAGCCCAATAATGAACAGCGGGCCATATCTTGGGAAAATGGATCCTCAATCCAGGTTATTGTTTATGTTTTTGAAACTGAGCGGATGCTCTAGAGATTGGATCATTATATTGGGCCTTCTGAATCCTCTGCATCTCCAACCGTATAACTATGTATTCGGTGTCAGTGTTAATTAATTTTATCAGGTTTTTTACTCGCAAATATATTAAAATAATATATTTGTAAAATTTATTTTTAATATTGGTATAATAAAATACTAAAAAATAACTTGAAGAAAAGAAAAAAATTAACATATATATATATATATATATTTTAAATACTTTTAAAATATATTAAAAAACAAGCTTTTTATAATTACATTGTGATGCTCTAATTTTAATTGTTCAAATAATAGCTCAATCATTTTCCAATCTCCATCCCGCAGTTTAACTTGTTTCTTTCAAATTTTTAATTGAATTTTTAATTTCTTTATGTTTTTTTTCTTATTTAAGCGAAAAATGAATTTGTAATCTATTTTCTCGAATTTAAATCCGGGGAAATTATGAGATTTTTTTTTAAATTGTCATGAATGCAGCTGACTGCCACACGTGAGTGTCATGAATCCGAAACCCGATCTTTTTTTTTTTTTTTTCCTTTTGTTTTTAAAATTTCTTAAACCCACGCCATTTTTCCTGACTCCCCACCATGACCAGGCCTCTTCTCCTCCGATCCTTCCCTCTATTCACTCTCCGCACCACCTTACGGTCCTCCCTTCCTCTCTTCGAAAATCTTATCAGGTATCACTTCCCCAAGTCGCTTCCAGCAAAACGCACTAGAGCCCTCGCCACTCTTTCTGCTTCTTCTTCTTCCCCTGAAACCATTTGCAAGCCACAACCTAACGATGCCCTTCACTGGGTCTCTCGTACCAACTTTTGTGGTCAATTATCGACCAATGATGTTGGCACTCGTGTTCGTCTCTGTGGCTGGGTTGCTCTTCATAGAGTCCATGGTAGTCTCACCTTTCTCAATCTCAGAGACCACACTGGCATTGTTCAGGTATCTCCTTTTCTTCTATTTACGGATTTATGGGAATCTATTGTGTTTTGTTTAGTGAATTCCTTAGAGAATGGATTTGATTTTTGGGGCTCTTCTCTTCTTTTTTATTCAGGTTGCGACTTTGCCTGATGAATTTCCTGATGCGCATTCGATTATAAATGATTTGAGAGTGGGGTATGTGGTTGCTGTTGAAGGGGTTGTTCGGTCTAGGCCTGTTGAGTCTGTAAATAAGAAACTGGTAACTGGTTCTATTGAGGTAAATATTACTTGGACTCCATTTCCTTTGCTTTTTACTGCTTAGAATTAGAATGAAAGTTGGTGATTTAGTTGCTGTCCCATTTTATTTAATTTTTTTGATATGGTTACACGAGCCAGGTTGTTGCGGAACATGTTCAATTGTTAAATGCCGTGAAAGCAAAGTTGCCTTTTTTAGTTACTACAGCAGATGACGCTAAGGATTCAGTTAAGGAGGAGATTCGTTTGAGGCACATCTCATTCCATTGCATCTATGCACTGAGTTGATTTATATTTCTCACCATTTTGTGGATTAAAGGAAGCTAAATTTGTGGTAATAGATATCGATGTCTTGACTTACGGCGGCAGCAAATGAGTTCTAACATTATGTCGAGGCATAGAGTGGTGAAACTCATTAGAAGATATCTAGAGGATGTGCAGGGTTTTGTGGAGGTACATGATGTGAATAGGGTTGTTTTATTAGTTTGTACATGTTCTACTTAGTTCATTGGGTTTTTTTTGAAGTGTTATCTACTAGTTTGTTTATATTCTAGATAGTTCTTTGGGTTTTGGATATTTATATTTGTATGTTGTTTTGATCCTGACCTTTTCATGGTTATAAGGTTAGATCGAGACCCCCATACTTTCTAGATCTACTCCAGAAGGTGCCCGGGATTATTTGGTGCCCTCAAGAATTCAGGTACCTGGGATTTATTAGCTTGCTGCTCAAATGTGTTATAATGCCTTTTGGAATTCGGGTAGTAGTGTACTATTTCTGAAGTCAGCAACATTTACATCTCAACTTGTCAACTGTGTAATGTACATTGGGTAATCCCGGTAAGGTTTAGAAGTTTTATTGGCAAAATAATGGACAAACTGAACAACCAAATGAGATAGATTGAGTGGTATTGTTTGCCCTTTAATTCTTACATGTTGGATTGTCATGGTCTCGATTATAATAAATCTGTCAAGAAACATACTTTTCATTAAATTTGGGTCCAAGCAGCTATTTGCTACTCATTATACTTTCTATAAGGCTTACATGGCTTTGATTCACTTTAATGCCCTTTTGAAGCCAGGAACCTTCTTTGCTTTGCCTCAGAGTCCACAACTCTTTAAGCAAATGTTAATGGTATCCGGTTTTGACAAATATTATCAAATTGCAAGGTAAATTCTCTTCCTAGATGTTTAGGATTGTTGTTACATGAAAATGTGATGTCTTGCTGTTTGTTTCTGCCCTGTCATCTCCTTTGGCAGTAAACTTTTGTCATGTATAGTTTTTGTTATATACACACAGGAAGTGAGCTTTACCTTACTTTGGCCTTGAGTTTCATATGAAAAATTCTCTCTACCTGCTTCAACAGAAATCTAAAAGTCATATGATGAAGATTATATTTCTGTTTCTTAGCAGATGCTTTAGAGATGAAGATCTAAGGGCAGATCGACAACCTGAGTTCACTCAGCTAGACATGGAATTGGCGTTCACTACCTTGGAATATATGCTGAGGCTCAATGAAGATCTTATCCGGAAGGTTGGTTAAACTTGTTGTGTGATTTCTTTTATTTTCTGACTGGGTATTGATAGACGAAATCAAATAAAAGGTAGAACAGGATGAAGGAATGAAAAACAAGAATAGTGAGTTGTTTTGGCCTTGCTAACCGTACATGATTCTTGATATGTTTTCATGTTGTCTTATGATGTTTTCAGGGTTTTTTTTGTTTCTCTGAGACTGTTTGAGTATTTGTTATTTTCTATTGGCTTTAGATGGAAAGGCTGTTCAAGTTCATAGTTTATCTAAGTTTGAGTGTTATATATCAGTGGCTGCTTATGGCATTACCAGAGGATAATTAGTTCACTTATCATGTCAATTGCAAGAGTTATATTGAATAGAAGAAATTCATTTATTTAGACTTCTAATTCTATGATATCATTGAAATATTAGTTAATTCATGTGTCTACTCTTGTTACATCTATGTCAAAGGTAAGTACTGGATTCAAAGTTCTTTTTGAGCTGAGCTGATCATGGCTCATACATGACATGATCGATGCTGCAGCTTGGGCCCAGTCATTTCTGCTTGCTCTACATATTTTGAGCTTGCCAGTGAACAAGTCATTTCACTTTATTGAGAGTTTACTAGACACTTCAGCTATCTCACCGGTTATCTGTTGCAAGTTGATTGTTTCATTTGTATTGAGCGGTTGGGCATGCACTCAACATTGTATTCTAGACACATTGTTTAATTTTTCACTTGCAGAAATCTGGAATGTTTGAACATTTATATCTCTCTACATTGCAGGGTTTGACTACAAATTTTTGCTTCCTTGCAGGTTTTTTTGGAGATTAAAGGTGTCGAGCTACCAAATCCATTCCCTAGGCTTACATATGCTGAAGCAATGAGTAAATATGGTTCAGACAGGCCAGACACAAGATTTGATCTTCATTTGAAAGAAGTATATCATCTCCTTTCTCTTGTGTACTTAGCATTACAACACATTTTTAGATACAACACATTTTACAAGGACTTCGAGTTCTACATGTAAACTATTTAAGGATGTTTTTCCTCTGATGCTGCAGGTATCTGATATTTTTGTCGAGTCCTCTTTCAGGGTTTTTGCTGATGGCTTGAATGGTGGGGGTATTATAAAAGTACTATGTGTTCCTTCAGGTGCTATAACTTTTTCAAACTTTGCTCTTAAGAAAGGTGATATTTACAATGAAGCAATCAAATCTGGAGCAAAGGGTTTGCCCTTTCTAAAGGTCATGGATGATGGTAAAGGAAGATGTTTCCTTAGGTTTTTATTTCCACCCTTAACATAAAGGTGAATGATATTATAACTTGTAGAAATTGTATTCCTTCTTATTATTATCACTGCCTAGGACCTAGGATATATACAACAACTATATTTCTAATTTAGGATAGTTATTAACTATACATAAATAGCTATCAATGCTAGATCCTAACTAATAGGAAGATATTTGACTTCCCTTTTATACTTCCTACAAATCTGCCATTCAATATAACTCAAGTGCTTCACTGGGTATATTCAATTTTCACAGGGGAGCTTGATGGAATTTCTGCGTTAGTTTCAAGTTTGGACTCAACAAATAAAGAGCAGCTACTAAGTCACTGCTCTGCAGGACCAGGGGATCTTATCTTGTTTGCAGTTGGTCATCATTCATCAGTTCATAGAACGCTTGATCGACTTAGGCTATTCATAGCCAATCAGCTGGGCTTGATTGATCATGTATGTTTTGGATTTGTTTGGTTTATGAAATACATATTACCATTGGTCTCTTATTCTTTGACATCTATCTTTCTCTCTCCCTCTAATGTTTTAGTCCAGGCATTCGATTTTGTGGGTGACTGATTTCCCAATGTTTGAGTGGAATGAAACAGAGCAGAGGCTCGAGGTTTGTCTTTCATCAACTTTTCCACTTGAAATTCTAATGAAATAAATGCTATGCTAACTTTTCGATATATGTTTTTCAATTAATTCAAAGGCTATCAAAATTCATTATCTTACGTGCCTGTTTGGCACTGCGGCCAAATCGGTATTTGGCCGAAATTCATTTTTTTTTTCATTGTAAATGAATTTTTTTTGTGTGTGTTTTTAGATCATTTTAATGTGCTGATAGCAAAAATGATTTTTTAAAAATAAAAAAAATATCATTTTGATGTATTTCTAAACGAAAAACACTTTGAAAAGCAATCGCAACCACCCTCCCAAACACCCCCTACATATTAGTTGTCAACTGGGTAGTTATCCGGTGATCATCACATACATGGTGATTGTACTATACCTGGAGTACACAATGACGTGTTATTGCCTGTGCTGACCTAGTGTGACAAAATTATATTTTTATAATCTTGTCACAAGTTTACCCTGTACAATTAGCTGAGAAATATTGGACTTGCTGCTTCATTGGGTTAAAGTACCCTGTATCTAGCTTTTTTTTTTTAAATATATATTTTTTTGGATAAATAAGAGAAATGAAAAAAGGGTGTTGTTTACTTTCCTGGTACAGCTAGGCCCAAGTTATATCTGGGGTTTTGGAGAATAAAGATTGATAAGAATTAAATTGATGTTCTTATTTAAACTGTCACTTAATTTGTCTTTCATTGTGATTGACAACTACTGTCATCAGGTCGTCGCCAGTGTCATTGTGTATGGTTCTATCTTTTTCTTTCTTTTCCTTGAAATTGTAGTTTTCTGGCAGGCCTTGCATCATCCATTTACTGCTCCCAATCCTGAAGACATGGAAGACCTTTCCTCTGCCCGTGCCCTTGCTTATGTCATGGTTTACAATGGGGTTGAGGTACTTAGCTTTGTATCCTTACATGTGTACAAGATTGAAGGCATTACCAAGCCATAATGAACAACTTTTTTCTTTCTTTCTTTTGTTGTCCTGTCAGATTGGGGGAGGAAGTTTGAGAATTTATAAACGTGAGGTCCAAGAAAAGGTTTTGGAAATTGTTGGGATCTCCCCTGAACAGGTGAGAAGTACCTGAATGCTACAAGCACTTTTGATTGTCATGTGTTCCATGAGGCACGTGGACTAATTATCCAATTAAGAAAAACACAAGTAAACTGAGTTTTTTCTAGCCCTCTTGGGCATTTGGTAACTTGAATTCCCAGACAGAAACCTGGCATCTTTAGTAAGAATGCTGGGACTGCTAGTACAGAAGTCTCAGCTCTTACCATGGTTATAACACAGAATCATCTTTATTAGGAATACCTTCACGCCCTTTCCTGTAAATAGAGTCACATTTTGTTGTCTACAGGCTGAAGCGAAGTTTGGGTATCTGCTGGAGGCTTTAGACATGGGCGCTCCTCCACATGGTATGAAATGCTGAGCCTGTTGTAGTATTTAATGACCATTTTACTACTGAACTATATAATTCACTGGTTTTGATATGTAACATTTTACCACAGGGGGGATTGCTTATGGGCTGGATAGATTGGCTATGTTGTTGGCTGGGGCTACTTCCATCAGGGATGTCATAGCTTTCCCGAAGACAACTACTGCTCAGTGTGCCCTTACTAGGGCACCATCAGAGGTGGATCCTCAACAGCTCAGAGATTTATCTTTCTGTATCCAGAGTGAGTAGTCTGTTGTTCATTATGGACGTAACTAAGTCAGGCTAGCTTCCCATCAGTGTAGATCCAACCATACTTGAGGCCAATGAGTTTTCGTGTTGTCTGCACTCAGATAAGTTTTCGTTTCGGGGCATTTATTTATGTAATATTGGAATAGATAAATCGTGCTTATATATATATGCTGAGTATTCTTATTACTATCTCAACCTTTTCAGTATTGTATGAGCAGATTTGAAACCCATCATAAATAGGCACTTTCTGTTATTTATTTTGCCCATAAAATTTGCGTGCTTGAATGCCTTTTCACAGCAGTCTGTTTGCGAGTGATTGTTGATTATTGTTGTTCTGCATTTCACCAAATTTCCAAGAAGTTTGCAATATCACAATTAGAGCCCCCTGTATTTTGGAAGAAAATGTCACCGCAAGTCGTAACTTCTGGTGACTTGCAATCATCATCCAGCAAAAAAGATCGTTTCAAGACTCTGTATGCCATTGAGTTTCAAGACCCCGGGCAAATAGATTTTTAAAGTGATATATATATATATTGTTCAAGGCAAATAAAAATATAATTTTTTTAAATATTTTAAATGCAAAAACAATTGTGCTCTTAAATATCGATAGATTTATGCCCATTTAGCGTTTTGGTAGAGCCATAACTTGAGTTTAGAGTGTTAAGAGTTTTTTTGCTTCAAAACTTTTTTTTGTTAACAATATGTTTAATTTGGAAAAAATATTAAATGGGTACACAAATGCACTAAACATATCTCTGGCCAAGTTATAGAAACAAATTGAAATAAGGGATCTGGCCTCCTTCAATATTGTTGATTATGTGATAGCTCATATATTTGTTAACAAAAACATACTATATGTCCATAGCATTTCACTTCTTATTTTTCAAATATTACTATATGGACTCGTTAAATATAACAATTTTAGTCCATTTTCTCAAGTGAACTCAGTGATTCCTCGTGTATACATGTGACATCTTAGTTTTATTATTCATTATTAATAATTAAAAAAACAATCCTCATTAACTTCGTATCTATTGGCCCGATCCTGATTCCAAGTTAATTTGTTATGAAATCCTTAACAGGTCCCGGCATATTTTTTTTCCGTTCTTGAAATTTTTTTGAGCTTATGTTCTAGAAAGAAATTTACTTGAACAAGTCTGAATATATGAAACAAAAGCTGGTGTAGAAGATAATTAATATATTGAAAATTTAAATACAGTGGCAACAAGTTAATTATAACACGGGAAAAGGTATTGGCCAGCAATCTGGCCACGGCTTATTTATTCAGCAAGGCAAACATGAGGGCAGGAAAAGCACAGGTTTTCAAGACAATTAATTTCCTCTTTACAAGTAAATATTCTCCATGCATTGTAAGAATGACGTAACTCTAAAATTACCAAGTATTCACGATGCGTTGCCATGTATGTGAATCGTAAAGAGATTCCCTGGAACTTCCAAAACTAGTAAACTATTAACTTGGTTGATAAAATTGCCGCCAAAATGACGATCGGCAGGGAGAAGCTACACTGCTTTTCAACATCCTGACCTGTTATTATAAAGAAACGAATAAATTAACCAATATACTCCTATATAAACCCTGCATTTTCATGCCAAACAAAACAGTAGAGCACCATCTGTTTTCTAGCCATGGTGAGAAAGAGTAGAGGTCGCCAAAAGGTGGAGATGGTGAAAATGTCGAAGGAAAGCAATCTTCAAGTTACCTTTTCAAAACGCCGGTCCGGACTTTTCAAAAAGGCTAGCGAGCTTTCCACTCTGTGTGGTGCCGAGATTGCTATCATCGTCTTTTCTCCGGGAAATAAGGTTTTTTCCTTTGGCCACCCTGGAGTTGAGACTGTCATTGATCGTTACATCACCAGAAACCCTACTCAAAACTCAGGTACCATGCACCTTATTGAAGCTCATCGCAATGCCACTGTCTGTGAACTGAATATGCAGCTCACCCAGGTACGTACGTTCATTAATCTCATGGTTGTAGTTGTTG
Organism: Salix dunnii; assembly: GCA_015731905.1. Taxonomy (NCBI): domain Eukaryota; kingdom Viridiplantae; phylum Streptophyta; class Magnoliopsida; order Malpighiales; family Salicaceae; genus Salix; species Salix dunnii. Next base: position 6,127,444 of record CM027667.1, on the reverse strand, counting down.
GTTTGCTGAAAGCATCTAGAGAAAAGGAAGCAAAGGCAAGATCGATGTGTGGCCAGGCATGAGACACAAACTGTTGGAATTATTGACTTAGTCGTTATTGATTTAGTCTACAACTTAATAACTGAATAATAGGAAGTAGCTAGTTTGCTGTCAAGTGAAGCTAGTTTGTAGGAGTTTATCAGGTCAATCCTGTTTTGATATGTTTTCCATGTATTTCGTATTTTCTGTTTTGTAAGGCTTTATAAAAGCCACAGCTATCCTTGCATTTAAGAGGCAGAAGAAGTATTAGTTTTCTTTATTTGGTATCAGAGCATTTCACTGACCTGATAAAAGAAACATACATTTTGAGTGTTTGAGAGGAAAAACACGACACAGCAAATGGCAACTGACTCAGGGAGCTTCACAACACCATGTGTTCCAAAATTTGATGGAGACTATGATCACTGGAGCTTGATCATGGAAAATCTTCTGCGCTCTAAGGAATACTGGAGCATCATTCAATCTGGTTTCGAAGAACCAAAGGGCAATGAAGTCATGGATGCAGCACAACAAAAGGCAATTGACGACGCAAGACTCAAGGATCTCAAAGCAAAGAATTATCTATTTCAATCCATAGATAAAAGCATCTTGAAAACCATCACTCAGAAGGAGACTGCCAAGCAATTGTGGGATTCCATGAAAGTCAAGTGTCAAGGGAGTGCTAGAGTGAAGAGAGCCCAGCTGCAGCGGCTTCGCAGAACCTTTGAGACTCTAGAAATGAAATCTGGAGAAAGTGTGTCTGCGTATTTTGCAAGAGTCATGTCCACTGCCAACGACATGAGGAATTGCGGGGAAGATATGCCAGACGTTAAAATTGTTGAGAAAATACTTCGAAGTCTCACTGATAAATTCAACTTTGTAGTATGCTCAATAGAGGAATCCAAGGACATTGACAAGCTCACAGTAGATGAATTACAAGCCTCTCTGCTTGTACATGAACAAAAGGTGGTTGAGAAGAGGAGTGAAGAGCAAGTTCTACAGGTGATGAACGAGCCCAGGTATGCACAAGAAAGAGGCAGAGGGACGTTTCAAAGAAGAAGAACTTACTCTAGAGGACGGGGAAGAGCTAGACCTTTTGTCAACAGGTCAGCCATTAATTGCTTTCGATGTGGAAAGCAAGGACATTATCAATTTGAATGCTCGAGCTCAGAAAAAGGAGTCGTCAACTATGCTGAATTTGACGAGGAGGAAGAATTGCTTCTAATGGCGCACACCGAAGTAAGCAGAGCTGAAGAAATTTTTGACCATGCTGACATTGTGGAAGATGACAAATTACTCTTGCTGGAGTACACAACAGCCATTGAAGATGAAGACAATTATGCTGCTGCTGCCGAAAAGAAATTTGATGAGAAGGAAGAATTGCTTCTGATGGGTGAAGAAAATGAAGAAAATTATGTTGCTGCTGACGAGGAGGAATTTGATGAGAAGGAAAAATTGCTTCTGATGGCACACACAGAGGCTAGCAAAGCTGAAGGAAAGGGCATTTGGTTCCTCGATTCTGGGTGCTCAAATCACATGACAGGAGACAAAACTTGGTTCATTGAGCTTGATGAAAAATTCAAGCATTCTGTCAGATTGGGAAATAGCTCGAAAATGGCAGTTGAAGGAAAAGGGAATGTCAGGTTTGAGGTGGAAGGTATCATACAAATTATATCAAATGTTTACTTTGTCCCCAATCTCACCAACAATCTACTTAGCATTGGCCAGCTGCAGGAGAAACGCTTGGTGATCTTGATCAAAGAAGGATTCTGCAGAATTTATCATCAACAAAGGGGGTTGATAATAAATACACCAATGACTGCAAATCGTATGTTCCTGGTTTATGCGAAAATGAAGCCACTGCCTGGTAATTGCTTGAAAGTGGAGGACGAAGACTTGGAGATTCTCTGGCACAAGAGATATGGTCATCTAAACAACAAATCCATTCAACTCATGCAGCAGAAACAATTGGTGAAAGGGCTGCCGAAATTCAAAGGAGCAGCAGACAATGTATGCAAAATTTGTAATGTGGGCAAGCAACAGCGCCAAGAATTTCCAAAGAAAAGCAAATGGAGAGCATCGAACAAACTGGAATTAATTCATGGTGATCTTTGTGGACCAATCACTCCAATCTCCCACAGTGGCAAGAGGTATTTATTAGTGCTGGTTGACGACTTCTCCCGAAAAACATGGATTTACTTTCTTGCAGACAAATCAGAAACTTTTGAGACATTCAAAGTCTTCAAATGCTTTGCTGAAAAGGAAGCAAAAACAACCATTTGTGGCTTCAGAACCGACAGGGGAGGAGAGTTCACATCAAGTGAATTCAATAAATTCTGTCAAGACAATGGAATAAAACGACAACTAACAGCGGCTTACACTCCACAGCAAAACGGAGTTGCGGAACGAAGAAATCGGACCATCATGAACATGGTACGTTGCTTGTTGTCTGAGAAGGAGATGCCGAAGTCATTATGGCCAGAAGCAGCAAGATGGACAGCCCATGTCTTAAACCGTAGCTACACAAGGGCAATCAAAGACATGGTACCTGAGGAGAGATGGACAGGAATGAAGCCAGATGTAGAATACTTCAGAGTATTCGGCTCTATTGCACATGTCCACATTCCTGAGCAAAAGAGAACTAAGCTTGATGATCGCAGTCACAAATGCATCTTACTTGGAGTCAGTGACGAATCTAAGGCCTACCGTTTGTATGACCCGGTAACAAAGAAAATTATTATAAGCCGAGATGTCATTTTTGAAGAAGGTGGAAAATGGGAATGGAACCTGAATGCAACAGAATCAGCGCAGGATGAGCTAGTTTGGGGAGATAAAGATGATGATCTTATTTCTGAAGAGTCTGAAGGTGAAGGAATTGATGGAGAATATAATGAAGCAGACGACATGGAGGACAACAACTTAGAAGAAATACCAGAAATTGGGGAGTCTTCAACCTCGGGAGTGCCACAACAGACAAGAAGAAGAAGGGAGCCTGTCTGGATGCGTGATTATGAAGGTGATAATCGCTTTCCTGAAGAAGAGGAATCAGATGAAAGCTTGGCGTTTCACATCTCCAATGATGACCCAACACACTTTGATGAAGCCGTGAAAGAAAAGAAGTGGCAGGAGGCCATGAAGCTTGAGATAGAAGCCATTGAACGAAATCAGACCTGGGAGCTTGTGTCACTGCCAAATCAAGCAAGGAAAATTGGTGTTAAATGGATTTTCAAAACAAAGTTTAATGAAGAAGGCAAAGTTGATAAATGTAAAGCTAGACTCGTCGCCAAAGGATACTCACAAAAAGCAGGAGTTGACTACAATGAAGTGTACGCACCAGTAGCCCGATGGGATACAATCAGAATCCTGTTGGCACTAGCAGCTCAACGTGGATGGTGCATTTTTCAACTTGACGTAAAAAGTGCTTTCTTGTATGGTGAATTGAAGGAGGAGGTTTATGTTGATCAGCCGGAAGGATTTGTCATAAGAGGACAAGAAAATAAGGTGTATCGACTAAAGAAGGCTCTCTACGGTTTAAAGCAAGCCCCAAGGGCTTGGTTCAGCAGAATTGAGAGTTACTTTAAGAAGGAAGGGTTTGAGAAGAGCAACTATGATCACACTTTGTTTTTAAAGAAAAATGGAGATAAATTGCTGCTGGTAAGTCTCTATGTAGATGACTTGATTTATACAGGAGATGATGAACATATGTGCACAAATTTTAAGTCATCCATGCAGAAGGAGTTTGAGATGACAGACTTGGGAAAAATGAAGTTTTTTCTTGGTGTTGAAGTCTATCAAAACAAGGAAGGAATTTTCTTGTGCCAAAAGAAGTATGCTAAAGAAGTCTTGGAAAGATTTAATATGGGGAACTGCAATGCTGTAAAGAATCCAATAGTCCCCGGCACTATCCTGTCAAAGTTAGGCAGCAAAAATATTGATGCAACGCCGTATAAACAGCTGATAGGTTGCCTAATGTACCTAACGGTAACTCGTCCCGATTTAATGTTTGTGGTATGTTTGATTTCTCGCTATATGGCTGATCCTAAAGAAGAACATATGATGATTGCTAAGAGGGTACTAAGATATCTAAAAGGAACTTTAGATTTCGGAGTCTACTACAAAAGGAGCACATATGTGAAATTGCTGGGATACACGGACAGTCACTATATAAGAGATGAGAATGACAGAAGTCTGCTGGGATACACAGACAGTGACTATGCGCGAGATGTAGATGATAGAAAGAGCACTTCAGGCTACGTTTTTCTTCTAAGTGGAGCAGCAATATGTTGGAGTTCAAGGAAGCAGGGAATCGTCACTCTATCATCCACCGAAGCTGAATATGTGGCTGCCACTGCTTGTGCTTGTCATGGAGTGTGGCTTAGAGGAATTCTACAGGAGCTAGGCGTCAAAAACTGCGAGTGCGTCAACATCATGTGTGACAATAGCTCAGCCATTAAGCTTTCAAAAAATCCAGTTATGCATCGAAGAACAAAGCACATTGATGTTAGATATCATTACTTGCGCAATCTGTCAACTGAGGGAGCTGTGAAATTGAGTTTTGTCGGAACTAAAGATCAAGTGGCAGATATAATGACTAAACCAATTAAGTTGGATCAATTCGTGCAGCTCAGGAGCTGGCTTGGTGTTCGACGATTCGAAGAAGTAAACTGATGCATTCCTTAGCTTACGGGGAGGAATTTCAAATTTGTTGGAATTGTTGATTTAAGCGGTCGACCGGTTCACCATCTGTCAACACTCTAACAGGAATGCATTCTTCAGTTTACGGGGAGGAATTTGTTGGAATTATTGACTTAGTCGTTATTGATTTAGTCTACAACTTAATAACTGAATAATAGGAAGTAGCTAGTTTGCTGTCAAGTGAAGCTAGTTTGTAGGAGTTTATCAGGTCAATCCTGTTTTGATATGTTTTCCATGTATTTCGTATTTTCTGTTTTGTAAGGCTTTATAAAAGCCACAGCTATCCTTGCATTTAAGAGGCAGAAGAAGTATTAGTTTTCTTTACAAACCATATCGTTTTGTTTCGTCACATGCACGGATCAAGCGTGTAATAATTTCAAAAAATAAATTAAGCGAGTCAAGCTCCACAGATTTGTGTGTGAACATTCAATCGGAACCGTCCATTGTGCTTTACAAGTGATAAAAGTAGTTTAAAAATTCTATTTCATCAATATTTTTGCATCAGGTGGTAAACCAATTTGAGATAGAGAAAAAGCGCGGAGAAGAGCTTAGCCAAATGAGGAAGGCTGGCCAAAGTCAATGCTGGTGGGAAGCTCCCATCGAAGAACTTACATTGCCTCAAATGGAGCAGTTGAAGGTATCTCTAGAGGGCCTAAAGAAGAATGTGACGAAGCAAGCTCAAAAACTTCTAATCGGAAATTCAGGTCCCCCACAGTTCTTTGCTTCAAGTTCCAGCGGGGGGATTTTCCCTTATGATCGAAAAGCAGGTGGTTTCAATCCAAATATGCTGTTGCCACAGTATGATTATAATAATCTTGGATATGGACGTGGATTCTTTTGAATTGGAGGGTCTGAAAGTCTGGATAAGTACTGAACAGGTGTAATCCACAGCATTTTTTTGCTGTGCTCGTCATCCTGTCCAGATTCTTCGCGTCTTTTATGGCCAGAATTCCAAATCTGGTTGTGTTTGATGATCTCCGTGTCTGATGAACGGGGTGCGTGGGCAATAATATGCTCACGCTGCTGCTATAAACTTCTTGTTTGCCAAATTTCCTTAACTTCTCATTTAATAAGCGAGGAGCATAATTTCCCAGTTGTTTGTCCATGCCACTTTCTATAATTTATTGATATCATCGTTAACTTCTCATCTTGTCTGGTGTCTACAGCTATGAGATAAATCGAATCTACCTGACGATTTCTTGAGATCTGATGCAATAAATCCAGTTTGCTGTCATGGAGAGTCCTCATCACCAAATTATATCAGATTTTAACTAATAAATACGATTGCTTTCTTAAAATGAAAACGTCTATACATATTCTTAAAAAGAACTTGTGCTGTTACTAAGATAAATGTCCTGTGCTCATGCTGATGAGATATATAAACAACTTATTTTTTAGTGTTTTTATTATTATTTTAATATGTTGATGTTAAAAATAAAAAAATAATAATTTTATTGTACTTTTAAGTAAAAATATATTTTTAAAATCAATCATCTAATATATTGTCATGCAAGCTCGAAGTAGATATCATTAAAATTCTTCATGATGGAATTAGGTTATTTGAAAAGTGGGTGTCAAAATACACACAACCTTCTGGGATGATTTTCAATGTTCATGCAGTTGGCGCTATATTAGTAAGGGGTGTTTGAAAATGAGTTCTGAAAATGTTTTTTTAAAAAATTAATTGATTTTTTAATTTTTATTTTAAATTAAAAAATTAGTATTTTTATATCATTTTTATATGCTAATATCAAAAATATTTTTTAAAAAATAAAAAAAATTATTTTGATATATTTCTAAATAAAAAATATTTTAAAAAACAATTTCAGCTAGTATTTGCAAAAGACATTGAACATCACCCATGTTTTCGAGGGCTGGAATAAGAATCTTTATAAGGGGTGTCAAAAAAACAGAATATAACTATGGAGGTGAAAATGAAAATGAGTAAATTTAAAAGGATCGAAAGAGAAAATATGAGATCTTGAGGGGCTAAATACTTGACTATAGTGAAATTGAGAAATTTTACACCCCACCTCCCCTGGCGGGAGTTAATTTCCCTCCTCTTATTTGTGTTTATAACCTCCTTGCTCGCTGATAGACACCTCTTCTGCCATTGCAACCGCCAAGCTCAAAACAATAACTAAAGATAAAATTGATTTTATATATTTTTTATAATTAAAACAAAAATCGGGTAATATTATTAGCTTGATCTCCTTGCTACTAATATAATTAATGAAGCCCCATTATAATTAGGACTCTTTAATTAAAACAGGGTTATTAGTACAGGTGTTTATTTGGGTTTTTGTATTATTTTTTCTAATTAACGCTTACTAATTTTCATTTTTCTCCTAGCCAATTTGCTTTAATAAATCTATTTGGATGTTATTTTGTGTGGGTTTGGAGTATATACTTTAATGATTGAGTTAGGAACACCATTTATTTCGTTCTAATGATGCTTGGATAGAAGTAACCTCCATATCCAATTAATTAGAGACCATTAATCACATAATTATGTTTAGTGACATTTTAAGGTAGAAATTGATTATGATTGGTAACTGTTGGCATGGAGTTGCAGATGTCAAAAGGTTTCTTCATGTCCATCCAAGATTTATTTATATTTAATTCCTTAGTGGTAAATATAAAATTAAAGCATAAGATTACATAACCTCCAAATAAAGAGACTTATAATATGAGGAAATGCTGAATTATGACACTCAAATGACATTTATTAGGCCAAGAAAATTTTGGAGGGAATGTTTAGCCTATAAATATAGCCCGAGTGATTATCCCTCCAGGCATTCTCCTACACTTCCAGACCAGGTATTTTTGTGTTACAGATTTGTTTTCTTTGACGTGTTCATAATTTCGCAATGATGAACAGAAAGCCAAGCATGGGTCGCCAAAAGATTAAGATTGAAAAAATACCAAAGAAAAATCACTTGCAGGTCACCTTCTCTAAAAGACGTGCTGGTCTTTTCAAGAAGGCTAGTGAGCTTTGCACTCTCTGCGGGGTTGAGATAGCGATTGTAGTTTTCTCCCCGGCTCAAAAAGCATTTTCATTTGGTCACCCTGATGTTGATTCTATAATGGATCGGTTTCTCACACGAAACCCACCTCCTCAAAGTTCCGGCACCCACCAACTCATCGAAGCGCATCGAAATGCTAACGTTCGTGAGCATAATATGCAGTTAACTCAGATTCTTAATCAGCTGGAGGCTGAAAAACGGCATTCGGAAACACTGAATCAAATGAGAAAGAATAGTAGAAGCCAGTGTTGGTGGGAAGCTCCTATTGAAGAACTAGGATTGCAGGAACTAGAACAATTGAGGGGTGCCTTGGAGGAGTTAAAGAAGAGGGTAACAAAACAAACCAACAAAATCTTGATCGAGTCCTCTAATTCTCTGCCATTTTTGCCAGTAAATGGTATAGGACAGGTCGGAAATTTCGAGACAAAACCTGAGATTAGTGCTGCCCCTACTCTTCCTCATGCCAACAATTTTGGTAATTATGGGCATGGGATTTTCTAAGTTTTCCTATTCCTTTCCACACTAGCACCTCACTAGTACATTAACGGTCGCTGATTGCCTTGTTCATCAGTTTTGTTCCCAGACAATAACATTTGGAGTGGAGAATCAGAATATGGAACACTCGAGTTTCATAATCATAGTCTTTGAGTCCATATATAATTGGACCAGTGCATTATTGACCACATATATGGATGAATAATGACTTGGAATATATTCCCGTGAGGTATTCAGAAATAGATTTTTACAGGATCCTTTTTAATCAAGTAACTCAAGAAAATTTCGAGTGATGGGTCCTCAAAGATCATGCTTTCTTCTGTCTGAGAGATTTGTCCTGTCACTTTATTTATCACTGAATTTTTTCGATGAAAGCTTTTATTAAAATGAGAAATAAACCATCCTTGAACTTTGCGCTGTCTTTCGTATTTTGCGTTCAAATCCCAGAAACGAACGACACAAATATGTGCGTGTAGTATTACAGACTAAGCAGTAGCAAATTTCAACGCCCACCGATACAGTAAATTTCATATCTGATAGCATTTAGTATAATAAGATTTTGTAACTTCCAAATCATTGATTAATGACATTTACTTTAAAAGGCTTTGATTCGATGAACGTCCCATATATTCCTTATCAGCTCATAGAATATCTCATCTTTAGGACAGGTTAACAGGTTAGTAGATGAGATGACAGGGCCCCTTAACTTAATAGAACATCATTCAACATCCTCAAAACACTGCCCCATTGCTGACTAAAAAACAACAACAACAAATTATGCGGAAAGGAGGCTTGGTTCAATCACATGACAGCACAAAAAACCCATCATTCATCACCAAGAAAAACTTGACGGGGCCCCGGTCTCATCTTCTTTCAGACGAATTCATAATGGTCTTGCTGTACAGCTTAATCAGAGAGTAAAGACTGTGTTGAATACCTGTGAATAGATAGAACACGCAGTATGAAGAGACATGTCCAGATCTTTGTAGATTGGCTTTCTAACCCAAGGGCCCGCTGTTGCGATCTACTGAGCACAGCCACAGCATCTTATACATAGCCCATTTCTCGCCCCGAGCAATCTATTTTTTTGTTGAAATTATCATATATCTATTATGATAATAAGTGAAGTCTTTCCTGGCCTTAACATAGCACAAACCCCACCGCCAGAAAGAAAAGAAATTCGAGATAAACTATGAATATATGTATGTATACGTGATTGAAAAATTATTAAAAGAGTACATGGATTTAGATGAATACATTAACCCTGCAATCTATTAATGTATTAAAAGATGAGGATAGAAAGAGAGACTATAGAGCAGGAGGCAGGCAGGGCACCAAGTAGTTACAGTAACCAAGCCTAAAGCAGCAATCTCTGCATTACAGATCAAGACATGAAAAAAAAGATCCACTCGTGAAAGAACAGAGACTGCAAGGCACTTGAAAAATAACAAAAGTTGAATTGATCATGCGCTGTCGTTTTATCATTGTTGATGATGATATCTCTGCCTTTTTATTTTATTCTTAACATGGTATATTAAGTACTAATAATAATTCAAGTTAATAAATAAATAATAGCTGACTTTCGTTTAGCGGCACCGGAAATAGAGTTATAGCGACAGGAGATTTTCGTTTGAAAAGAACCGACATATGCAATGAACCGGTGGATCGCTACATTAACCAATTAAAAAGAAGGGTGTTTCTCTATCTTTTTTGTTTGTTTGTGAGTCACAGACTATAAATTCAACGTCATTAAGTTTATTTTTAAAAAATAAATTAATTTTAATACGTAGATAAATATAATTTGAGATGCAATTACAAATGGCCCACCTTGTGACGAATGATCATCGACCAGACTTTTATAAACTAAAAAATATTGCCACGTCAAGGAATAGCACTCATGTTTCTTTGAATCTTAAGCTATGTACAGTTGCCAATAATTCTCTATTCATCACTCTCTCTCTCCCTCTCTCTATTCATCACTCTCTCTCTCTTCTCAGCCAGCACTTTCACATAGCGGTGGCATCTTTTGGCCAAGTTAGAGAAAGGTGAGAACAATAAGCTTCGAAAGAATTGCACGTGTGATGCGATCCAAAAGATTCAATGCCCCAATGAACAAGAACAGATTGCAAAAAAGAAGGAGGAGAGAGAAGATATGGTGGGAAGGAAGAGAGAGAGGGGCTGCCCAAAACCAGAAGCCACCAAAAATCAGGCAACGTGATTAGAGGAGAGAGGAAAGTTAGTGGGTCCCGTTAGGGATGGGTAAGGTACGGGTCAAACTAACGTCCAGCCCCAGTCTTGAGTGGCCAGCTGTGCTCCAGTTCTGATCCGACACGTCGGTTCTGCATGTTCACCTCTGCTGAAAAACAAGAAGAAGGAAACTTGCCCGGCGTCCTACATGGTCATATCTGCTGTGACAACACCTGTACTGCATCTGTGAGCTGTGATGGGCTCTTTCTAGTTTATTATAATATAATTGAATATTAATTAATTAATTAATTAAAATAAAATAGCACCGGTATTTAGTGGAGCGCAATTACTGCTTTTGTTGTACGTAAATAAGTTTATTGGACATAATCATCATAGATAATTTATTTTGTAATATCAAATATCATGATATATATATCTTTTGGATATTTCAATTTTATTTATATTTGAAAATTTGTTTTTGTTTTTTTGTTTTCTTACACAGTGATATATGATTTATTTTATTAGAAGTGTACATTCGAGGATTTTTTATGTCAGAAAAAACATGTTGAAATATTAAATATGTTTTTTTAAAAAAAAATACAAAATATAAACTCTTAATCTGGGATTATTAAAAGAAAAATATTGAAAGATAGGAATAAAATGCTACCGGTTAAAAAAACCCCAAGAAACTTTCAAGAATCTAGAATGAAAGAAATCAAAGGTAATTATAAGAGAGACATAAATAACATTTAGTAATTATTTGAAAAAAAATCTGATTGACGTTGTTTTTTAAAATGTATTTTGTTTAAAAATATATTAAAATAATATTTTTTTTAAAAAAAAATTTATTTTTGATATAAACACATAAAAATAATATAAAATACTAAAAAATCAATTTTAAAAAAAAATAATTTAAATATCTTTGAAATATGATGTTAAACAGAGTTTTAATATGATAATCTCATGAATGCTAGAGAGTTATCTCATTTATTATATCAGTATAAAAGATTTTCATATTATATTTTTTGGGTAAATATACAATATCCTATGTTACATGAGTTCTTTCGAGCCCTACAAAAATGTTACACAAGATTTTCTAGATAATATTTTCGTCTATTATTTTTTTCTATATATTTTTAGTTCATTTTTCTATTTAAAATTTTCATGATTTTTAGTTTTTTCCACGTGAAAATTGTAATAGCCCATTGAAAAGCAAACTCCTGTGAATAAAAATTAAATATTTTGAATATCTTTTTATAGCTATAATATCTTTAATTTTTTTCAAGTTTGAACTTGCAATAAATTTTATTATTCTTCTATTTGTGTTAAGACTACTTATTGTTGTTGACTTATTTTGGTAATTTCATTTTCCTCTTGCCCATTGTCAGGTCCAAGTTAACTGTGCCAATAAAAAAAATAGCAAATTGCAATGGAGATAAAGGATATAATTACTCCTTGATCCCCGATTCATGGCAAGTCAGGTGTTTTTCTAGCAAGAAAAAAAACATGCAAGTTTTTCTGGCGTGTTTTATTAAAAAAAAATAAATTAATAAATTAATAATTATTCATACTATTTAATAATAATATATATAAAAAATATTGTGTATATTAATAATTATTCATACTATTTAATAATAATATATATAAAAAATATTGTGTATATTCAACTTGTTTCGTAGCGGGACAGGTAGTTTTTATAGTGCAAAAAATTAAATATATAGATGTTATTAAGTGTTTTTCGACATAAAAAACATAATTGTGAATCAAAACATTAATCTTTACATGTAATAAAATAAAATAAGGATATGAATGCGAAAAAGAGTTGTTAACCCAGTGCCATATACAGGATCTCAAGTTAATTTTTAATATATTAAAAATAAATATTACGAGTGCACTTAACAATGTCATAATCCTTTTAATTGAAAAACATAAAAAATATTATCCACTAAACAAAATAAATCTTGTAATGCATGAATCAATAACCCGAGAAAGGAAAGTCAATGCAAATCAATCTATAAAGATAAAATGATAATCATTTTTGTAAAAGTAAAGGATAAATAAGTAGATATTTAATCTCATCGCTATTTTTTTTTAATATTTTGAAGAATTTTTTAATAGTAATAAATAATTTTTATTTCTACAAACACATCATGAAATTTGTTTATACATAGATTATAAAAAAAAAAGATAAATTGGATTAACATTTTTTTTTATTACAGCAATGCAATGAATTTTCTTTTATTTTTTCAAATTCAAAACTGGAAATTTCAAAAAATAAAGTCACGGGTTGAAATTGAGATTCAAAAAATCAAAGAGACAAAAATAGAAATTGAAAGGTATACAAAACACATTAAACTTTTGTTCATAGATTTTAAGGTTCCTGCTTGTTTTTTTTTTATGTCCTGTGTACTTCAGTTTTCTATTTGTTGATTTCAATTCTATTTATAATTTAATTTCAATTTATCGTCAATTAAAATATAAAAAAATAAAATTAAAAACATTTAGAGTTTTATTTGATTTAAACAATATTTTCCATCATCAAAGTGCAACCATGCACAAGCTTTCAGATACAGATCTGGCATGAATTTCCGTGTCAATTGGTGATCCACGTGTCTCAATTATTTTTCATAGAGTTAAGGTGTTGAAATCCAAAATTCTGCTGGTGTGAAAGAGGGAGAGGGAAAACGACAAGGAAAAGGTGAGTACTGGCATTTGAAAGATATGCGCTTTGCTGGCACCTGGCAACTAAGCGTAAGTGCGTAGTGTGTGACAGCTCATTCCATCCAACTAGTCGCCCCACACATGCCCGATGCTTATTTCTATCCCTGCTGCGGGAAAATAAATTATAAAACAATTCAAAGAGTAGTCATTAAATTCCCTTTTTCTTTCTTTCTTTCTTTCATGCTATCATGTTTTTAAAATAAAACTTTATTCTGAGTACGGGAAATGTATTGTATACGATCTCCATCGCGGTATTTTTTTTTACTGTTATATTAAATTAAAAAATATTAAAATTAAAAAATATTATCTTCAAATTATTTTTTTTAAAAAAAATTGATGTTAAGTTCTATATAAGTCATTCACATCTCAATATATGTGATGAAAAAAAAAATTATGTTTTAAATTTGAGTTAAGATATGTATTTAAAAAAAAAGTCTAAAATAATCAATAATTTATTTATTTAAATCTATAAAATATAATTTTTAAAAATAAAATTTTCTCACATTCAAAAATAATAATTCAGTCAACTTAATATATTACAACCTCCATAAAAAGTAAGAACTTTTTGATAGTTGACCAATCTCCATAAATATTAATTAACTATCTAAATCTTTAGAGAATATTTAGAAATATGGTAAGAATTATTTTTGTTTTAAAATATATTAATATAATATTTTTTTTTCAAAAATACATAAAACACTCTCTAAATCAATTAACTACAATATTTTTTATATACTTTTTTCTCTCTAATTAATAGAATGCAAATAAAAAGTTTGTTAGAACAATTTGAGATATTATCATAGTATTATTTGATTTGATGATATTATTATTTTTTAAAATAAAAAATATTATTTTGCTTTACTTTTAAATAATTTCATTTTAAAAACAACAAACTAATATACCATCAAACACCGGCGATGGAATATCATTTCCATAATAATTTTATTTTCTGTCTTTTCTTCCCTCGACTAAGGTATTATTTCGTATTATATTTTAAAATTATTTTAAAAAACTTTTAATTTTCATTTTAAATTATAATTTTTTAATATTTTTAGATTATTTTCATGAGATAATATAAAAAATAATTAAAAAAAGATCAAAAAATATATTATTTTAATATATTTTTAAATAAAAACGCATTTTCAATAAGAATCTAAACAATACTCACTCACAGACGGTAAAAATTAAAATACACCTGTTACTGTAAGGCCTTGCACGAGAAACCAAAGAGCTGACAGCTGTGTACCGAGCTTGACCTCATCATGTCATTCCCTCTATCCTAAGAAACACAGCAAACATACAATTTACAGCCTGTTTCCTTCACATCTCTCTCTCGAGTCGACAACGCTTATATATCTCCCTTCCAAATAATCATCGCCTCTCGCCTTCTATTTCAGGCAGCAAGTAAAACCACCAACTCCAAAACCACTTCACTTGAAGTTTCCAGGGACCATTAATCCTTCAAAAGAGTAATGGATCCGTGCCCTTTTCAACGGATTCTTGTTGGTAACTTGGCACTCAGGTTTCCTGTCTCTTCAAAACCCTCTTTGTTAAGCCTACAATGTTTTTGCAAGATCAGGCTCAAGAATTTCCCTACTCAAAAAGCTACAATCCCTTTAGTGACCAAACAAAACCGAAACCAAAACCCAGAAATCAATTCTCTATCGAATTCCTTAGCTGCTTGCTATAGTCTTGACAAGGCAAAAATTGATAAATTTTTGTCCTGCAAGAAACCCAATAGTTTGGAGATTGAGGTATACAGTAGAGACGACGGGGCTACTTGTGGATTGAGAGATGGGAAATTGTTGGGGAAGGTGACTGTGCCATTGGACCTGAGAAAGGCAGAATCTAGGCCTTGTGTTATGCATAATGGATGGATTGATTTTGGAGAAAACAAGAAAGGAGAATCTACACAGTTTTATCTGTGTGTTAGAGTTGAGCCTGATCCAAGATATGTGTTTCAGTTTGGTGGGGGTCCTGAGTGTAGTCCTCAGGTTTTTCAAGTGCAAGGGAGTGTTAGGCAGGCCGTTTTCACTTGCAAGTTCAGTTTGAGGAATCCAGGGGATCGTAATTTGGTTTCTATGTGAGTTTTCTAATTTATCATTGCTTTCTCTCCATATGTTATCGATTTGTTCCGGTGTTTGGCTGGTGAGAAAGTAACTAACGAAAAAAGGGTGTGGGTATATATTTTTTTCTCCTTTTTTTTCTTAGGGAGGGAACTTAATTATTGAATCACCCATGTTGCTTTTCCCCCAAAGTAGAAGACTTGGCATCATAAACTGAATGAAACGATTCACTGTGTGGTCAAATATGGTCGTAGAAAACCAGAAATCCTCTGTATTTTTTCGAATCCCAAAAACTTTGTGTAGGCATTAACTATGTTAGCAAAAGCTGTTTCGTTCTGTTTGTTTTGATGCGGATTACAAACTGTAAGTGGTTATCTAAAGAGAAATTTCTCTCTTTGACCCACCCACTAAAAAAAGTTGAATTTCTAGAATTTGGACATTGAGCTTGTTACATTAATCAGTATTGCTTATCCTGTTAATTGTCATTCTTCTTGTTTATGAGTCGTTACTGATTTTGCTACATTGTTATCATGCAGGCCATCAATGACAGAACCAACTCCATCAAGAAATTGGCTACCCTCTCTTGGAGCTGATAAACATCCACCAGCAAAAGAACGAAAGGGATGGTCAATCACAATCCATGACCTATCTGGATCGCCTGTTGCAATGGCATCAATGGTGACACCATTTGTACCAACCCCAGGTTCGGACCATGTTAGCCAGTCCAATCCCGGGGCATGGCTAATTCTTCGCCCATCACATGGTACTTGGAAGCCATGGGGCCGTCTGGAGGCTTGGCGTGAACCTAATGCTAGTGCTTTAGGATACCGATTTGAATTGCTACATGATTCTGTTTCAGCCTCCCCTGCCACCACGACACTAGTCAATTCAGTTATCAACGCTAAAAATGGGGGGAAATTCACGATCGACATGACTAATAGTGTTAGCACCCCGGCGAGCAGTCCACATTCTAGCTGCGATTTTGGTTCTGGGTCTGGATCGTGGTCCGGATCCGAGTTTAGTCTCGGGATGCTGTCCCCGTTTGTGCACAAAGGTTTCGTAATGCAATCAAGTGTCAACAATGGAAATGGTCCGGGCAGCAAGCCAGAGGTGGAGATTGGGGTGCAACACGTGAATTGTACAGAGGACGCGGCAACCTTTGTGGCATTAGCAGCAGCTGTGGATCTAAGTGTGGATGCTTGTAAATCCTTTACTCACAAGCTAAGGAAAGAGTTGAGACAGAGTCAGAGTTTTGTCGTTTGATGTTTTGTGTGGAGAAGATTGATTTGTAGTTAGAGAGTTATCATATGAGATGGTTAGGTATTGGATTCTTTTTGCTGATTAGATAACTAACAGCAGTTTTTTAGCTGGATGTTCTGCATTATTATTCTTTTGTACAGTGAGGAATGACAAGGCATGGCTCTATTCTTTTAATTTTATTTTCTTGTGCTATGTGCCTTTTATCGTTTAGTACATAGTTTATGGGGTGTATTATGAGACTTTGGTATGAGAATCCAATGTTGGTGGGCATAACGAAGCAATCCGCTTGCACCAGCCAGCATGAGGCGGCAGTGATTCGAATTCCAGTTGTTTTTCTTTTTTACGGTGGTGTCATTTACTAGAAATCTAGAATATTTGTGACCCAACCTGACTGAGCCAACCTAGTTGTGGATGCCGAGAATAATTTACAATGGAGAAAGAAACAAGATTTTCATAATTATTTTTTGCTAGTTTAAGAATATCCTTTTCAAGTAAAATAGATTAATAAATAAATAAATAAAATTCCCAAGTCTAATTTCTGAATTATACCATCTTGATACACACTTACCAAATATATAAATTCCTTCCATGTTTAGAAACTGTGGATGACGAGTATGGCGTCCAGATACCGAATTTTCTTTCCCGTTAGTTTGTCAAAAAGCTAGTTGAAGTTGGCTGGACTCCGGATACGTCAACACCATCAATGCTGTCCCTTTGATGGTTTACCATTGAAAATAGAAACCTATCGGAAAAGTCAACTCGGTTCCTTAGAAAGCCTGCTCTATTTATTCAGTTTCCTTAGATTTTGCTTGCGTGTGCTGGGAAAGTGAGAAAATGCATTGCACAGCCCAGGAGCTTGTCAATGCTCTGAAAATATATCAAGCGTCCTGCTTAAAAAAGGAGAAATTGTTGGTGGATGATTTAATAAAAAAGATTAATAGAGTTCCCTTCTAAAAGATGCATATTTGTTCAACCCCTTGCACTGTGAACTTCAAAGTGTAAGACCTGGCCATGTTTCAATTAAACGAGGACCCTTCAATCGCTCTCAACCTCTCCATCTTACTGTTTGCATAGACAGTAACAGCTGCCCGTCAGCTTGAAGGAAAGGAGCAGATAATTGAGGTAGAGAGTCCTTCAGAATAAAACATACTTTCACAGTTTCACTAGAGAATAAAACATACTTTCACAGTTTCACTAGTACAGTCTGATTTTGGTCCCGACTCAAATCACCAAACCATTCACACGTTAAAAAAAACAAAAGGAAAAAAAAGCACAACAACAAAAGCTGATATAAATTATACAATTAAACGCATCAGCGATTGCAACCTGCCTATATTTTACTGTTGCTTGGAAATTAAAAGCTGTACTCTCTAGACACTGATAAATGTTTCATGGCCAACTGGAAACATACTAGAACATTTCATGCGTGCATGGAAACAGAGTGAAAACGTAACTAAAACTTTACATCACTCACATGCACAAGAGAATTTGATAAGAATCTCATTCTTCTGCAGCATTTCCACTATTAACCCCTCCTGTATCAGTCTCTGGGAGTGTACCTAGATCTATCAGAGCCTCTCTCTCATCTTGGCCAATTGAAGAATCAATAGGGTCGTGCACGATTGCATCTTCAGTCATGTTCATATTAGAAGAAGTAGTGTTTTCATCTGTTCTACCTGGTTTATTTCTGGTGCCTGACATCTCATCACGAGTAGCTTCTGTAGACTCATTTGTTCTGGAAGACAACCCAGAATCCACATCTTCTGCAGCTGTTAATTCAGGCTTAACGATCTCATTTGATAAACCAGATTCCAAATTACTAGAAGAGTTTGAGGAGTCTATGCTATTGTGAACCATGCCATTATTAACCTGTTCCCACTGAGTGGTTTGCAGGTTGGACACATCTCCAGTAACTCGACCATCAATCGTTGCATTTCGAACTTGATCTGAATCTGAGACATTCAATGTTCCATTCTGCTGGGATGAACCAGAAACTTTAAGGTTTGCACCAGCCTGGTTGTCGCCTGCTTCTGAACTCACTTCCAATGATTTATTGCTCGGTACTAGTTGATCACGTGACAGCACCGTAGCCGTTGTGTTGTTAGGTGACTCATCCTCGGACTTAGTCGGAGTGATCTCATCATTTTGCTTTTCAACAGTTGTTACATTCAAAGGATGGCCAATTTCAGCTAGTCCAAGCTGAGATATCGAGTTGTTTTTATCCTCATTAACATCCAAGGGGTTACCAGTAATGGAATACTTTACTTGCAAATTATCTGCTGCCAAGTTCTCATTTGACTTCTCCAAACCTTCTTTCTCTGGCTCAGTGCTTATAATTTGGCTGTCATGAGTCACTGCACTGGAAGCATCATCTGCCTTGTAATGTTCCTCTCGGGCCTCATGGGAGTTATCTTCTCCATCATGATCCTGATCTTCTGATTGAGTTTCATTGTCCGTTTGAACTTCCCTGTCCTCATCTTCATTACCTTGATTCTCCTTTTCCTCAGCTTCATTATCTTCACCTTCACTGCCTTGACTTTCTGTTTCCTCACCTTCATTCTCTCTCTCTTTCTCTTCATCCATAAATTCCTCATCACGGTCAGCTTCTCCTTCTATTTTCTCTTGATCACCTTCATCTACTTCATCATTCCCACCTTGTCTGCCCTTGTCTTTGGTTTCTTCACTTTCTGCTTCTTCATTTTGCTCCTCTTCTTCATGCCTGATTTCTTCTTCTCTTTCTTTGTCTAAATGATCAGTTCTTTCTCCTTCTCTCTCTTCCTCTTCATGAATATGTTCTTCTCTTTCCACCTCTTCATCCTTAAATCCCCCCTCTTCTTCTTCTTCATGCTTGGTATCTTCTTCTTTCTCTTTTTCATGCCCCTTTTCTTCCTTCTTATTTACTTCATCGTCTACTCTAGTGTCTTCTTCCTCGGGTTTCTCACTCCTAGTTTTGTCAAGCAAATCAGGATGGAGGTCTTTCCTCCCAAGTTTTGGAAGATCATTATGGTGTTGTGCATTGCGAGAGAGAGTTGTATCTTTCTCATCAAGCTCCCTCTTCTTGTCATGGGAGCGCTTAACTTGGTAGATCAACCAGAAGCAGATACCAAGCAGCAAACAAATCTGAAGACCATGTTTTAAATTAATGCCTTTGGATCTGGGGTTTCTACGTGGTGACCGCTTGATCATGATCCACCCCAATTCACAGCTTTAATGTCCTCCCTATACATATAGGGTGTCAGAAACCAGCCACAATCCAATATTCTACCAATTAGATAACAATAAGAAATTAATCTACCGATGCTATTGCAGCTAGTTTTGTTTTTTTGCAACTCTCGATTAAATATACTTATACTGAGGTTTTGACCTACTTTAATTTGAACTCTCAATCAATCAAATCTTAAAAACCCAAAGAAAATCATCCGAAGATCTACTTTACTCTGTTTTAATCTACTATCAATGTTAAAAGAAGACGGGAAAAAACCATAGGAGAAAAGAAACAAAATTCACAATTCTTTGTTCAGTCAACCATTTACCATGAAAAAACCAGAAAAGTTAAGACACATGCGAAACTGAGCCTATTCCTCCGGTTCAACATCCATTTTTATAGCTTCTTCAACCAGACACAAAAAAGTGGAAAACATTATTGACGGGCAACATTTTCAAGTTGGCCTAGTCACTAAACCAATGCTCCGTAACAAGCAGCCAAGCAAGCTCTCTTCATTTTCCATCTCTAAAACATTAAAAATGCTCGAAACCAGCAATCCAATTGATTTCAAATCAACCAAAGTTAACGCTTGATAGTTTTTTCATGGTTTAAATCACAGGCCGATTATTTCATAAAAACAAGTTGTCATAACACAGATATCTTCACGTCGCTACTGATTTATTCAATTAAATGCACCCTAACCAAAGCCAAACTAATTTCTTCAAGTGAAAGCCCTTAGAAAGCCCTAGCCAGAAAAATGAAATCCACAAACAAAGTCAGCACACAATCCCTTCAACATGCAAAACCCACTTCGAACCCACAAAAGCAACAAAAATCTAGTCCATTGACATCCACACTGAAAACCCATCTTCCAAAAACACTAGACGTTTACAAATGCAAAAAAAATCCTGCAAAATTAGAAACAAAAACAGTGCAAAGCTACTTGCAACTGAAGTACTAGCGAATAAAAATAAAATAACATGAAAAAAGGGAGGGTTAAAGCTAAGCAATGAAGTACCTGGAAATGGAGATGGAGACTGAGCAAGAGAGTTATGGGTGGTGTGGATTAAATGCTCTCAATGAAAAGGTATAAATGCTATGAGGTTTACGTCTCTTCCCTTTTACTGATACTTTATTTCAGCTCATTTCGATTTAAAATATATCGATTATTTTTTATTTAGTAATATATTAAAGTAATATTTTTTTATTTTAAATATTTTCACACCAAAACAATTAAAAGCACATATATAATTAATTTTAATTAAAAAAATAAAAAAATAAAACACAAGAATGTATAAACACTTTTTATTTTTCTAATCCCCGATCGTTAACGGTATGGCGCAGATGGGATCTAATTACTAGGTGATCGTGTGGTGGGGTTAAGTGCATTTGGTCCATATATTTTAAAACATGCTCTACTGGAGGACTTTTTTTTTTTACTTTTTTATTTCAACCTCGTAAATTTTTCAAAATATTCGAATATGGTCTCTTTCTATTTTACCCTTATCAAATTTTATGGAGGAGCCCTTAATTATATTTTTTATAATTTCTTTATAGATTTTCATGGATTTATATAGAGTAATTGCATATAGTTTTTAGGGGACGTGACATGATGATAAAAAGATTATAATTTGCAAAATAGGTTTCAAGTTTGAGTCAGTATGTGTTTTTCTTGGAAGAGATTGAAATAACCGAGATTTTACTCATTTATTTGGGCTCACAAAGTACGCTATTCTAAAGATGGAATTTTCTCATATCTAAAAAAAACAATCACATGTACAAGTGAGAAAAAAAATTGAGTTGTTCTGAATGACCAAAACAAATTGAACTGTTAACTATTTTTTAAAAATACTTGGGGTTTTAAAAATGATCATAATTTATCATCATTTTATTTATATATCTTATTTAGCTTGAAAATTTTAAGAGCCAATAAAGTTTTATATACATTTATGTACATCAATTAGCTTAGTTTAAGAGTTAAAATCTATTTAAACCAATTAAATATAAGAATAATGTGATTTAAACTAGATACTTATTCATAATTGTCATTTATAAATCATTTGGTGAAAAATACCAAATAAAAAATAAGTGAACTTCAAGTTGAAAAATTATATTCAATAATTCAATATTTTTCAAAATTCCGATAAGGGTTTTATGTTTTCTCAAAAACCTAGCAGAATTATAAAAACTGCTAATATTTTAATTCCTCTGTTAATTGTCTTTGTTTGTGCTCTATTTGACCTCTCCTATATAGATAAAAGAAACTAGCACGAGGGCATAATTAGATATGTTTGGAAACTTGAGCGCTGATATTGAGAAATTAAAAAAATATAGGATCGAAGTGAAACATTAGTAAAACTATAGGAACCGAAACACACTTTAAATTGATATCAACGAAAGTAACGGAGACCTTGTGATTCACGGGTAGGAATCTCCGCTTGGGGCAGAAAAAACTCCGTCCACTAAATTTTATTGACAGCTTATAACAGCTTTTATATTTAAAATAAAATAATAAATTACATAATTCAATTCATTTGTATTGTTTAAAATATCTATAAAAAATTAAATTAATAATCTTGACTATTTCTTGTAAATCAATTTTTTATTACAAAAACCTTATATTTACCAATTTTAAATACTATTCTTGTATTGTTTTTATCACCTTTTTGCCAATTTTTACAGTCCATGAGCTTTATTTCTTCAAATAAAAAAATAAACCATCCAGCAACCAAATCTTATCATATTACCTATATTATAATTGCCGTGGGCATTTTACTGTTTTGCACTGTAGCTTCTGAGTGTGTTTACTGTGGATTGTGACAGTGTATTTTTGGGTCGGTTCGGTTCTCGGTTCGGTCGGTTCGGTCGGTTTCCCGGTTTTCTGATTTTTTTATTGTTTTTTGCACAATAAAATCACGCTTTTAGCCCTCAAAAAAGACAAAAAAATGGCCTTTTTATTTTTATTTTTTTTTCTTTTAACTGTCGGCGCGTGCGTCACACGCTGCCGACAGTCTTCCGCCCCACGCCCTATTTGAGCGGCGCGTGCGGGTCTTTGGAGTCGCCGGAGATGGGCTACCGGGGTCTAGATATGTGCGCCTCCTCCTGATCTTCCTCCCGGTGCGGCGCGTTCTCTCTTATTATTTTTCATTTCAGTCCCTGAACTGTTAATTTTATTTATCTTCCTCATTTTTGTTATGTAAGTTTTGATTTAGTGCGATTGGGTCCTTCGATTGCAATTAATTGAATGTGCAATGTTCACTTCGATCCTTCTTCTTTTAATTTCCGGATGTAGTTTAAAACACTTAATGCAATTCGGTACAGAAGTTTTATTTTGTTTAATTTTGTCCTTTGATTGAAATAGATAATATATTTAATTTTCATTTCAACCCTTAAACTTTTAATTTTCTATTTAATCCTTTGATATTTCATTTTTATTTCAGCCCTTATACTTTTAATTTTTTTTATTTTAATCCTTTTATTTCTTTATATTTCTAGAATATTCTTTACTTTTGTCCATGTATATATATAAGTTTACTCTTAGCTTTTATTTTTAAATATTTTTTATTTTCTTATTTGTTGAGTTGATAATTTTTTCAAAAAAATTAGCTCTTGAATTTTATTTTTTAATTATAATTTGAGAATTGATATTTCTATTTTTTTCTCTCCCTTTGTTCTTTCTTTTAGTTTTTTCATTTGTTCCTTTATTTTTATTTTCAAGTCAAATTACTTTTTTTACCAAATAATTTTTATTTTATTTTTTGGTTTGATCTTTTATTAAAGTTTTTAAGATTTTTTTACTCTTTCAATTTTTTTATCCATTATTAACATAATAATAATGATTATGATGTTAATAGTAATAAAAATAAAAATAATAATTTAATTGTTTTTCTTCATTCCTCTTTTGTTAATATTTTTTATGGTTTTTTCCTTTCGGAATAATTTTATAATTTTTATTGTTGTGACAGTAATAATAACAATAATTTTTTATTATTATTTTTTTGTTTGATCTTTTGTTAAAGTTTTTAGGATTTTTTTAGTCTTTCATTTTTTTCTTTCATTATTAACACAAATATAATAATAATAATAATAATAATTTAATTGTTTTTTGATCTTACTCTTTTTTTAATTTATTTAGGATTTTTTTTCTCTCGGAATAATTTGGTAATTTTTATTGTTGTTGCAGTAATAATAATGATACTTTTTATTTTTCTTTTATGTTTTTTGTTTAATCTTTTGTTAAAGTTTTTAGGATTTTTTTTAGTCTTTCATTTTTTTCTTTCATTATTAAAATATCATAATAATAATAATAATAATAATAATTATTATTATTATTATTATTATTATTATTATTTTCCTTACTCTTTAATCTTTTATAGTTTTGACAATAATGTTAATAATAATTTTAATTGCTATAACAATGATAATAACGATAACGTGAGAATAGATTTTCAATGTATGTTTTCATGTTTTTTATCAGTAAAAAATTAACTATTTATATTTGTTATTTGATTATTGCAAATTTTTATTTTGTGTTAATTCATTTAGTTTTTTTTTTTAAAAATACTTTGATAATGTTTATTCTTTACGTTTATATGCATCTATGCTTTTAATTTTTATTTTTTTGTTGGAGTTTTAGTTTTAATTGGTTCATACCTGAAAATCTTATTTATATTGGTAGTCATTTTAAAATTAATATTACTCTCTGTTTCCCTTTATTCATTTTCCCCCCTGTTTTCTCTTATTTTTATTTGTTATTTGGATTATATAATTTTTTATTTTACTATTTACGCAATGATAATGATAATTTTTGTTATTTTTTAATTGTTTTTGTATTAAAATCTTTTGTTTATTTTTTTAATATGTTTCCAGGGATTTTATTTATTTTAATTGTTTTGATAATAATATTAATAATAATTTTAATTGTTATAGCAATGATAATGAAAATAGGGGATAAATTTTCAATTTATGTTTTGAATTTTGTACATAAAAAATTAACTATTTATTTTTGTTATTTAATTATTACAACTATTTTCACCATTTATATTTTGTTTGGTTTAAATTAGATTATAAAATAAATTAATCTTAATGCAATAAATTTAATAATTCAAATATCCGAATCTTCATGTTTTCTTGATGATGATAATAAATTAATACTGATTATTTAGTTAAAAACTGCGAAATAAATAAATTTATAATGATTTAAAATTCATATATTTTAAGAACAAAATATTCAAATAAATTTATCATTTTGACTAAATTTACAATTCGCATCATGGATCATCCTCGCCAATTTTTTTCTTCAATATTAGCTACATTTTCAATTGATTCACATAAATTTTTTCTTTCATTTCATTTAATAGCTTATGATGTTTATTTGAATAATTGAATTAGCAGGGAGATTAAATGTCTCATTTTGAAGAAGGTTTTGACTTCGTTCTTCATGTCAATATGTCTTTTTTTTGCAATACTTCGCAAGTTATGTAGTTCGCGCTTTTTTGTAATATTTTATGACGCAGTGCCTCCATTCTAAAAGATGTAATCTATGCTTGCATAATAAATTCTATTTAAAAATTTATACATTTTATGGCCTAATCTATAATTTTTATTTTATGATATTATATTAATTTATTATTATTAATTTAATCATGTTAAATTATATACACAAAAATGCCCGCGGCAACGCGCGGGCAATATGGCTAGTTTATTTATATGCAACAGCATCTACTATCCAGTGTCTGTTTGGCTTGTGGCCAGCGTTTCAGCTATTTTTATTTTATTTTAAATAAATATATTTTAATATTTTTAGATCATTTTAATATGCTGATATCAAAAATAATTTTTAAAAATTAAAAAAAATATTATTTTGATATATTTCAGTATAAAAAATATTTTTAAAAACTAGTATAACCGTACTCCCAAACACCTCCTCCTAGTATTAACTGTCAAAATAAAAATATATATATTTCTTATAAAAATTTAAAATAATTATAATTTTATTTATTTATATAGATCTATAAAATATATTTTTTGAGATAAATTTCTTCACATTCAATTTCTTCACATTCAAACAAGAATACCTAACCCTGACCATGTCCCTAAAAAACTCGCAGTTCATAAAACTTAAAACACACCAGAACCCGGCAAAACCCAGCTGGAAAAAACCAATTCATTCATACTATTGCCAGCCAATTTTGATTTTTGTTAGAATTAATAAAAAAATAGCAAAAGATAAATATTATGACACAACAAGAGTCCAGTTTTGAAGAAATTCAGCAGCTTCGACACTGGTAGTACTCCAAGACACAGAGCTCAGATACAACAAGAAGATCATTCTTCCGCATGAAGAGCAAAAGATAAATATCGACAGGCATACACACAAATGCTGAAAGGAAACAGTTGTTGATTTGGATGTTGAATAATTTCAGTGCCCTCTGTTTTAGATGACACTTTTCCTGCTCAACATCTCTTCCCCGTATTAAAATGGAATAACATCCAGATAACTTCTCTCTGTATCTATTAAGATTATTTCTTTCTTCTTCTAATAAAGCCTTTGTAAAAAGACTTTCTTTCTTAAACTGGTCTTGTTGAATGATTTTAGTCATAGACATTTTGCCGTCTAAAACATAAAAAAAGACTGGTGGGGTTTGAATCTGATTTGGATACGAAGGAGAGCCTAAGTATGCACAGAAAGTCAGTAAAACTGCAAGATATTAAGCAAGCAAGTGTAGTTGTTGTTGAAAGCGAAGAGCAGTTATTTGAAAGGATGTTAGTAATTGTTTTTCAAAATATTTTTCGGTAAAAAATATAAGAAAAAAGCAGTTCTGGCGGGACAATGAGAGATAGTGTTGGATGATCAATGCTTCATAACCTTGACCATTGATTTGATAGTATCTGACAAAGAGATTCACAGATTTTTCATAAAATGCCTCGTACTGACATTTTACATCTCTGACGTATCTGGGAATCTTTTAATCTGCCTGTATCCAAGATCATACCAAGCATACCAGTGATGATCAGCGAACATCAAGTATTAGACAAAATTGGCCAAATTGAATCATGTCAACTCTTTTCTTTTCTTGTGTGTTAGTTTATTTTGGTTGCATTATGTTAATATATATGATCCTAATCTCAGATTTGAGAATTCTTCTCAGGAAGAAGTTTAAATTACAGAACAAAATATGTCGAGCGGGCATTCTTTGTAGCTCAAAGCAAAAATTAGAAAGGACCAAAGGTCCGAAACTTTCAGTACAGAGATGACTTCTCCTCCGGAATTCCTTTTATCATCAGATAATAAGAATGAGTTTTCAAAGAATAGGACCAATCTATAACAGGAATATGCTTCCTGAAAGTATTCAGTTTTAGGATAAAGCTTCGGGGCATCAACAACAAAACACATATCATCGGTATCTGGATTCAATTTCTCATAATGCCATCACAGACTGCAAAGGTGTAGAGCTTGGTCAATGCGCTTAAAAGAGTTACATGAATTAAAATCTTTCCCTGCAATATAAAGAACTCATAATTTCTCGAGAAATATTTCCCTGCTAGCTGCCATTATATTTTCCAGAAAGACTTAAAGTACAGCTCTAGATTTTGTCCCATTCCTGCAGATCCATTTAATATCCGAAGGAAAAACTCGCTTTACAACTACAAGGCAAAGAGACAATACCTGATGAAGGCCTATCACGGGTATTCTTGGAAAGATAGAAACACAGAATCTAGCTTATTTCAGCGACGAAAGATATTCCTGCTAGCTGTGTGCCTTGAAAATCTTGTTAGAGTAGCAGTGGGTCAGACCCAATTTGGAAAACTATTTTCCTTTCCAAAGTAGTCATTGGGCATCATAGAAAAGAAAGTGTTAAAGTTGATGGTGAAATATAGAACATGACCGATCATGTTTCCTTGGCGAATTTGGAGGAGAGTTTTGTATTGCAGCATTCTTGGACTTTTGAATCAGTCTTTCATGATTGAACAACCATTGGCTAAAGCAAACAATTCTTGTTACTGTTAGGTACTCTCTCTACCCCAGTACTTGTAGGATGCTCATTTTTCAGTAAAAAAAAAAAAAAAAAACTTAATTAGTGCGCAGGGAATGATTTGTAGTTCGTTTAAAGCCACATTCAGCTGAATGATAAAGCATCCTGTTTATCATTACAAAATGTTCTCTTTGCAGGAAGATTAGAAGAAGGCAGCCATTGATGCTGCATTCAATGTCGACGGTGTCAAGACAATGATGATATGCTTGGATGCTCTTTACTTTAGTTAAGCTTTGTGTCGAAGATACTCCATGTCGTTATCTTAACAAATTGTAATAATCAGAATGATTACACTGTATTAGAAATTAGAAAGAGAGGCAACTTATTTATGCTGCCTGTTCCCAACTAATACATTATTTATCCGAGTAAACTATACGATGCCTTTTTTATGCGTAAACGTAAGTTGGAGGGTTTGGCAAAAAACAATTTAGTCATCTCTTGTAAAAGCAAATTAAGAAGAGAAAAACGATGGTCTGGAAAAAAACAGGAGCTAGACCAGCTTGGGGATAATTTGGAGGGCAGGGATGCCTGAATTGAAAGGATGAAATCAGCTCAATAGTTACATATATAGCCCTGAGATTGGAGGGAAAGAATAAAAAGGAGTCCTTCAATGAGTTAGAAGGGAAGGTTTAAACACCAAGCTATCCTAAAATAATAGCCCCAAAGAAAAGAAAGCAGCTCCAGTCCAGCTAGTTTTTAACTTTCCGAAGCATTCTGCTAACCTACCCGAAAAAAAGGCTCCCGGTTGAGAAAGCCTGAGGTATGCCCAAAGCTAGGTATCCTTTATCATGAAAAAATGATGAGTCTATCACCGCATCTGTTACCTGATCTGTGAGAAGTAAACATATATTATACATAACATAATTATTTGCTTATAACATTGCCGAGACACCTCTTTCACTCAAATGCTGGAACTCCCAACGGATGAACCTGAAAATGAATGATACCCTTGTAATAAACTGGAAATCTGAAGTCATTTGTGGAGCTTTAATCGATCTGTTTACATTCTGATAGATATCTAACTAACTCTAAGTTATATCCAATAAGATGCTAATAATATAAAAACCCTTTGCTTCTCCCTAAAGATATTCTTTCTTAAACAACAACCTTATTACTTCCTATTCATTTCCTTCTCATGCAATACCTATATAGAGCATATCAAGCATTTCCCTGTTACACTACATTTCCTCTTCCTGTCATTTTCGCCAAAACAATGTCCACTATTTTCAAATTCGCAGTCTTCATCGGACTTCTCATCACAAATATATTCCAAGTTTCATTTTCCTCTGTTATTTCAACCGGAGATTTCAACAAGGACTTCTCTGTAACATGGTCTCCTAGCCATGTATACACTACTGCTGATGGCAGGACAAGAAGCTTGAAACTAGACCAAGAATCTGGTATGAGATACAAAATCTACAAAAAACTAACTTGAAAAATGTCTTGGTGCTCATTTATCTAATTACTAGTATTCTTTTAGGATCTGGTTTTGCTTCGAACCAGATGTTCTTATTCGGGCAGATCGATATGCAAATAAAATTAGTACCAGGTCATTCAGCAGGCACAGTTGTGGCATTTTATGTAAGAAAATTGAATCAAGTACATATATAGTTATTTAAGTTTCTTTTTGTATATCCAATTGCCTATTTCGAATGACAATATTGCAGCTCACATCGGATCAACCTAAACGTGATGAGATAGATTTTGAATTCCTTGGAAATGTGAGTGGCCAACCATATATTCTTCAAACAAATGTTTATGCTGATGGGAATGATGACCGAGAAGAGAGGATTTATCTCTGGTTTGATCCAACAAAAAACTTCCATACTTATTCTGTCTTGTGGAACCTTCACCAAATTGTGTAAGCCAATTTTAACTAATTGTAAAGTCTAAAGAGACAACCCGAGGGACTCTATTCATGGTTTTTCTCATCTTCAGGTTCATGGTGGATTGGATTCCTATCAGACTTTACAGAAACCATGCAGACAAAGGAGTAGCATATCCTAGGTGGCAGCCAATGAGCATCAAAACCAGCCTATGGAACGGCGACAGCTGGGCAACACGAGGTGGAAAAGACAAAATTGATTGGTCAAAGGGTCCCTTTATAGCTTCCTTCAGGAATTATAAGATCGATGCTTGTCCTTGGAATGGAAATCCAAGGTTCTGTAGGGCCGAAAGCTCTACTAATTGGTGGAACAAGGAAAGATATAGCACTTTAACATCTACACAAAGAAGGTGGTTCAAGTGGGTTAGGTTGCACCACATGATTTACGACTACTGTCAAGATAACAAGAGATTCCAAAATAACCTCCCAAAAGAATGTTCTCTTCCTAAATATTGATTGAAAAGGAGT
The DNA here is from genome assembly GCA_015731905.1 of Salix dunnii. Classification (NCBI taxonomy): domain Eukaryota; kingdom Viridiplantae; phylum Streptophyta; class Magnoliopsida; order Malpighiales; family Salicaceae; genus Salix; species Salix dunnii. The sequence continues at coordinate 6,097,382 of CM027667.1, read as the reverse complement.
TATTTCCTTTTATAATTTGCTTATCATTCAATGTTATTGCATAAATTTCAACTCGAAAGGTTTCGAATTATTGGTAAAAGTGTATCTCCACCTCACAAGAAACGCAACCTTTTGACCTTGCTAAAGGATCGAATTCCATGCAACCTTATACGCATCTATATATATATATATCAAGGCTTGCAATGTTTGCTTGGGAAATGTTGCTTTTACCCAAGAAAGGCCTGAAATGTGTATCAAATCCACTCGTGAAGGCCCCGCATTTTGAGTTAATCTTGCAGGCAAGGAAATGATCTGCGGAAAAGATGAAGTGCCGATGCTGCTAGAAGTCAAAACTCAAGACTTTAACTTTGATGGCCGAACAATTATAGTGACTTCGTATTCCAGACCCGATGCGAAGGTCCTGACATGTTAAAGAAATATTAGCATGGCATAATTTGCTTTCGTTTTCAAATCTTCAATAAATATGTGGAAATAGATTATAATAATTTAATCCCACGTCAGCCATATATTAATGTATTTTCATAATTTGCTTTCGTTTTCAAATCTTCAATAAATATGTGGAAATAGATTATAATAATTTAATCCCACGTCATCCATATATTAATGTATTTTCCTTCTATATATTCTAATTTAGCTTCACTAGTTCTCTATGAATTGGATTTTCATTATATTTATATCTAAGTAGTTTTTTTTAATATTTATACTTTATTGAGTTTGGAATATTCAAATATATTTTATTGCTCAACACACACACACACACACACACACACACACATAAACGTTAAGATTTGGGATGAGATTTTATATCATGTAAGAATATCTTTACTTTATATTCATTTTTATTATTAAAAAAAAAGAGAGGCTCACCTATGGCTTGGATCATATAATATAACGGATGAATTAGGAAAGAAAAGAGGCCTTGATTTAAAACGATCACGTGGACCTTGGTTTTCAATTTTATAAGGCCATGGACTTTTTGTGGGCCGTTACGATTTTTAATCGTTTTGTAAGAAGACGCCCTCTTGGGTTCTGGGCTCTTGGCAGAGGCTGAAGACCTGAGGAGGCTCCAGAGAGGATCCTCTCTGCTTTCACTGAACTCTGCCTGCTGCAACTGAGTTAACTGAGAAAGAGAGGGGGATGGGCGGTTCAGGAAAAGAACTTTTGCATTTTGCACACAAGAGTTCCTCCACAGCCTCATCCAATGCTGTACTCCATCTTAAATTTCATATATTTCTCCTCATGTGTACAGTTTTTCTACATTTATAACCGGAGCTACACTTCTTTATTGTATGTAAAAGAGAATCGCAAGAGTCACACCATCAAACAGAGAAGCCCCAACTGACGAAAACTACGCTATGCTCTATTTCTGCTCGTAATTTAACTTCTTTTGGAAATAGTTTCTGTAGACTGAAGTGTTTTACTTGTGAATGATCATTAAAGATATGTGGAATTTTGGTTTGCAAGGAATAATGGGGAAGTTATAGGCAATAGGATCATATTTTGCGTATTTCATATTTGTTCAATATATTCTGTGTCCATTCATATGGTAAGTTATTGGATTTTTTTATTTTCTCATGTGATTGACATTGACTGATTGCATGCTTGTTTTATATGACATCATGCTGTCCTCTGTCTTTAAAAAGGCAATTTTTTTTAAGGGGACTACTTTATCCATTTTTTACCGAGCTTGGTGATCAGGAGAAAGATTGCCATTGTTTTGTAAGTGGCACAGATAGATTACCTAATTTTCCATTTAAGCATGGGGTTTGGGAATGGACGGACTATGATGGTGTTATATTCTGAACACGGCTCTTCCCACCGGTGTTTTTGTTCGACCAGTCCAGAATCTGAAACAATTGACGATCACGTTAGCCAGGTTATTGAGCTTTCCTAATATTGATTTCTCATGTTATTGGCTTATAGCCTTACCGGGACTCTGTGAGATATAATGTACTGGCAGAATCACAGCTTAAATTTCAGCGAGACTGCGATTTCATATTTAGCTAGTGAATTTCTAGCCCTATGTTCAGGTCAAGCCATAGCCAAACTAGTCCCTTTAATGATTTGAGTGCTGATAAAAATTCAAGAGTTGGTTATCAGACTGAAAGATCTCCGGGGATCCATTTTGTTCTCGGAGATAAGCATGGCTGAAAGAACATATATGTGATGCAAAAGAATCGTTCTAGGTAGTGCACATGTTAGAACAACTGGAAGGGGCAAGTTGTGCGTTTCTTTTTTGTTCTAATAAGACATTCAAAGAACCATGATATTGAAGTGCTCGCTGGAAATGATTCATCAATCATTTAACCGGTAATCAAAAGTCTTTAGATTATTTCAGCCTTGGTTTTGTGAAAGGTTTCCAAGGTAGTGTTGGAATTATTTTCGTTACAGGATATGATGCTGGTGTATAGCTAGTATTCATATATCTGAAGGTGTGGCGGCTGCTTGATCTGCAATAGCTGGCTGTCATCAATCAATCTTGTTTGCTGCTAGAAATTGGAGATAAAATCGGAGGATAAAATGACGATAAAAGTGACATTGAGGAAAGTAATGTGGTAACAGGGATGGTGTCAGGAAATCATGCTTTTGAGAAACACAAAACATCATAGTTTGCGAAATGATATGGTTCAACTGTTCAGGATATGATAGGTCAAAAGGAGCTGCTGAAAATGGTCGAGATGCCTCGAAACTTATTTTGGTAGAGAAAAGCCTGGCTTCAGTATGGAGGTGAGTTTACTGTGATATCAGAATGCTCTTTAAGGTTAATTATGGTATCATCTAAAGGGTTTTCTTGTTTAGTAACTGTTATTTTTATATTTAATTCTGAATGTCAAACATGCTTAGTTTTCCTTCTTTTCTCTGATTAATGGCATTTCATTTGTTTCTGTCTTCTCCATCCTAATCTCTTACAGAATAAGGAAAACAAGTTTACACAACACCACAGGTTATAATTCATGTTTATTCATTTAAAACAGAAGAAGTACAATGAAGAAAACAAAATATACAGCGAGAACGTGGTGTAGCAATTGAAAGATGTAGTCTTCACTAGAGTGGGATCCGTGTTCACTCATCAAAGACATTATTATTTCGTATTACTTGTTCATAGCGTTCAAGTATTTGATTTGTTGTTTATCTGCGGCTACTTTCTCTTAGCAGTAGCATTTTGAGGCAACTCGAGGATTCGTCAGTAAGGGCGTTGCCCAATATAGTTGCCTGGGGGATCATAGTTGCAAGAAATGAACCACCAGCCGTTGGTGCATTGGACCCTGGCACACCCTACGCGAACTGAATTGCGCCAAACGACTTGAGTGTAGTGCAAGCATTGCCCTCCAACACAAGAATTGGATGCATAGTCATAGTGAGGCTTCTCTGCCACCCACAAGTTCACCGCTGCAGTACCTGTGAAAGAGCCACTGCCCTTGGCTAGGTTCTCGCCATAAGGGCCGTCAGAATGGACAAGGTTGCAATCGCTGATCCTGGAGTTGGCATAGTTTAGAGCGTAGGCTGCCACCGTGCTGTCCCATATAATATTAGCTACAGAAACTTGTGAACGAGCCGCATTGTGAGCGTTGAGGTAGTCTTGCGGCGAGTTTTGGGCGTGGGAAGGATGCACAAGGTCTAAGCTCACGAGACAGACAAGAAGAGGTAAAATCTTACTCATAACCATATTATATTCTTGCTATACTGCTGAAGTAAGCTAACTGAATGTTTGGTGAGCATTAAGGCATGCTGATGGGGGGGAATTTATAGGAAAAACGTATAATTTTTTTCTCTAAAAACATCCCCTTTGGACATAAACCTTGCGTGGTCACCATGAGGTGATCCTTAAAATGATAAAATTACTAACTTCTGCTTTGATCGAAGAGACTGCCATGTTCTTGCTTTTTTCAGAATGAAGTAAACTAAATAAAATAGTAAGAACAAGGAAGCAGTCTAACCAAATTGGCTGTACGCTTTCTTTTCATTCTGGTGGAGGGTGTTTGAAACAAAATTGATCTGTTAAGTCTTTGATAAGATTGCGGAGATATTTGCTCCCATTTTCCACGAGGCAAAGAAACGAGGAAAAGTAACTTTTAGGAGCATCTGTAAACGGTGTCCAAAGAATCACTAGAGTTGATACTTGGAAAAAGGCTCAACTCAATCAGCTGCTGTAATATGTGAATGTATCTGCTGCCACCATGGCATGACCTTTGCGTTATTCGTAGGTTATCATATCTGGAGGCCAAAAGCAAAACGCAAACTCATGATGAACAGGGCGGATAAGTCTTCTATTATCTTCAGCATCTCTCCATCTGCTTGTATGATAGGCCTTGTCATAACTCTACAAGAGCCTGAGAGGAGGATCATCTTTAGAGAAATTCCGATGAACTATTTACCTTTACTCGTATAAAAGTAAAATCTATCACAATATATAACTATATGCAAGTCTTATAATAACTATATATATAAAAATGAAAAGCAATATATCGATACTATCTAATAATCTTTCTACATGTATTATTTATTTGCCAAAACTCATTGGAGCCTGGTATCACTGTTTAATAAATACAACCATACTTTTGGATTTTTTTGATGTCCCGTGATAGGGAGGAATCACCAGGTTAATTCTTAACAGTATACGGATACATGCAGTCAATTACTTCAAGGTTTAATAATATACTACATAGTTTACCCGAACTTCGTGGTAGATTATATATTTTTTTTTCTTCAAATATAATCTACTTTCCTAAGAAGACTGAAAACAAAGTCATCAGCATCAAGGGTCATAACGGAAGCGATTGCGAAAGCCAGAGAGAAGAGGCTATCTTTTATGAGAGGGGGGGGGGGGGGGGGGCGCATAAATGTGAATTGAGAAAGCAAGTTATTAATTTTTGATCCAAATATTTAAAAAAAAAGGATTACTATACATGTTTTTTTTTTTTTAAATTATTTGATATCATTGGATTTTTGTTGCTAATTTATCTTCAGTAAAATAAAATTTTCATTGCAAATAAATTAGCAAATATAAATTTGCATCAAATAGTTTCCTATATAAATTTTGTTTTAATAACGAATTCCTTTGTAAATAGCCGTATTAATCCGTTGCTATTTACCCTTTTTTTAGTATTGAATGGTATATGTGATTTTAAATTCTGAGTGTAATTAAAATGATATGAACATAACAATATATATAAAATCATCCAAAAATATACCACGTGAACTTCCTGTATGCCTGCATACAGAACGTAGCAGATATGTTTCTTTTATTTATTAGTAATGCCAATATAATTCAGCATAGTTATAACAGCTAGAAGCACTGATTTCATGATCAGTAAGGTTTTTGCCCAACAAAGTTGCCGCGTGGATCATAGTTGCACCCAATGAAGGTTCCTCCAGTGCTACACTTCACTTTAGCACATCCTAGGCGAGCAGAGTTACCCCAAACCACTTGAGTGTAGTGCCCACACTGCTGGCCAGCGGCACATGAGTTGGAGTCGTAGTCGTAGTAAGCCTTCTCATCAACCCACATTTTCACAGCATCTGTACCTGAAAGGTCCGCGCTGCTCCATGCAAGGTTCTCCCCATAAGGTCCACTTGAATGGACAAGGTTGCAATCGCCGGCACGCTGGTTAGCATAGTTTTGTGCATAGGCTTGCACCGTGGTGTCCCAGGTTAGTGGACCAACACCCACAGCTGCACGAGCTGTGTTATGAGCATCAAGGTAATCTTGTGGGCTGTCTTGGGCACGAGAGTGAAGGATTAGGGCTAAGGCTATAAGAGAAAAGAAAGCAAGAGAAATCTTGCCTGGCATCATTTTTCAAACCCTTTCTTTTCTTGGTTATGCAAATGAATTTCGGAGGTGATGGATGAAATAACGAGGAGAGCTCAAACGGTATTTATAGGCGGCGTTAGTTGTGGAAAATTATGTGAACGATGACTTAAAATTATGCAAGTCTTTGTAGAAAGTTGAAACAAAAGCGTTCAGTAATCAAAGGAAGTGGACTCCAGAGCTCGTCCCTTTGAAAAGTTGGTGCTGTTGACAATAACTGGATGAAAATCAATGTATATATGCTATGAAGGCGACTAGTCATTCGATCAAATCGTTAAGTTTATGTTCATCCAGTGTGAAGAGGAAAACATAATTTCTATTTTAATATAACCATAGATGTGCCAAATTCTTAGATAAAATATTGATGTTAACTGCATGAATGGACATGCTGATTATGTATGCTCAGTTGAATCAAAACTCGACCTGATTAATTAGTTTTTAGAGGAGTAGGAGGTCCGAATCAGTTTGAATTATCGCATGGCATTTTGAATTTCCTATTATTTTCCCCTTAATTTTCACCACCGTAAATCACGCCGCTTCCATTAATTGTTGCGACTAAATCATGGCACCTTTATTTGTTTTCTCTCGAGAAATTCCCGAAAAGCTAATTGTTTTCTCCCGCAGCATGTAATCATTCAAAGAAAATTAAACAGCAATGGATACAATATATATATATATATATATATATCTTCTTTTAAACCTACAAACCATTATATACAGCAATGGATTAACATGAATACGAGGGAATATTTTCCTAATTTTTGAGGGACAATATTTTCCTAATTTTTGAGGGACAGGTTTCCTTTTGGGATGTTAAAGTTCTCATAAATCTTAAAGTTCTAACGGAATGACAAACATAATTCAATCTTTATTTGCGGAATTTATTCGAAAATATTACCTCTCATGAAATAAATAGAAGAGGTCCGAGCAAGAAACACGCCAATCAAAAGTCAGCAAGTATTCGAGAATATCCTCACGTGTTTTATCTCTTGATCGTCGTGAGTCAAGACCCCATAAAGACAGGGGACAAAGGTAGAGGTTTTTTTTTCTTTTTTTGAGGTCAAGTATATGGTGGCAGCCTTTGAAAAAAAACAGTGGCGCCGTGTTACATGGATTAACATGGTACGAACCAAAACATCGTCGTGCAAGGAAAAAGTTAGCCATGGACTTGGTTGAAGCTCAAAACGCCTGGGCTGTTTTGATCACCAGCTAGTTTTTTAGTAGTACACGTTGTGGATTATATTTGCGCTAACTTTTACAAATGCTCTAACACAAGCTTCCACTGTATCATATATTTTTTTAATTATCAATTTCATTTTTTCTTCAAATAAAACTGACCATCCGGGATTTTTCTACACTAGATTCACAACTCAGCATTGTTGGCCTGTAAAAACTGCATGTGTTGTTTTGCATAAATCATAGTACATGCTGAAGAGCAAAGTCTCAATCGATGAGGATCTATCTTTAAGGTTTCGCAACTTTGGTTGAGCACTCAATCCAAATGGATACATTTCGAATAAGTTAGTGCTTTATATATGGGCGTTTAGTAGGGATATTTCTTCCAGGATAATAGCTGCAGGAGATAAACCAGTAGCCATATCTGCACTGAGCCCTTGTACATCCAACGGTCATTGATTCGTTCGAAACAACCTGAGTGTAGTGGACGCAATTTCTATTAACATGGGCATTTGTGTCGTAGTCATAATAGGGTTTCTCGCTAGCCCACAGTTCCACTGCTTCGGCTGCCGCCAGAGGATAGGAGGCTAGTGCAGCACTTTCACCGGAAAGATCTTGGATCACATTGCAGGTTGAGATACTTGGTACAGCACGTTCCTTTGCCTCGGCTGCCAACGTTTTGTTCCAAGAAATCAAGACAACGCCAACTTATGCGCGCACCTTGTTATGGGCTTTCACGAAGTCATCAGCAAAAACCTGGGCAAGTGAGACATGAACCGAAGCTATTACACATAGAGTGCAAATCACCAGAGATGACCTCGTAAACTTCATTCCTGGGATCGAACAAATTTGGGGAAATTAGTGTTTGTGTGTTTATTTTTATTATTATATATATAATTCGTTGATTCATCAAACTGTTTGTTTGTTCTAATCTATCGCATTATTTGAATGGTAAAAAGGTTATAATTCATTTGATAAACTTTCCGAATTTACCACCCAACAGTTGATTTCTAGTTTACCTGCATAAGGTAAGTAAAATTCCCATTCTTCGAGTAATATCATAATCAAATCCGCTGAATGAAGAAACAAATCATGGTTCCGAAATATATTTTATGCCACCTCAGTTGCATTAATTTCATTTCCAATTAAATTTATATTTGGTTAAATCGTTGACCCATTTCTTTTTTCAACTGAGAGCAGAATGATCACTTTGATACAACTGATGACAGATTAATAAACATATCTCAGGTCATACTAAATAACATCAAAATTAAGTTTGACATGAAAAAAAATTAAATTAGAGTTTTCTTTTTTAATTTTTTTTTTATGATTTTGATATATTAATGTTAAAAAAATTAATACGTTTTAAGGAAATATTATGCAGAGAAAAAATTCATACCCCTAGCATATATAACGCTTTTCATACAAGTAGATTTTGGTCCTAAATTTTATAATCATGCAAACAAGTCCTTCAATAGAAAAGATTTCACTATTTTCTTATACATATAAGTTTATTGAAATCATTCTGTTTCGGCCGAAACATTTCGTAGTTATTTTTGTCTCGTTTTAAATACCGGCCGAAACACCTCGGAATTACTCCGGGTGTGCCATTTCAATCGTTGGAAAAATAGATGATTCCCGTCTCTTCCCATTTTCACGTCCCGCCCACTATTATATATATGTGTGTGTGTGTGTGTGTGTGTGTGTGTGTGTGTGTGTGTGTGTGTGCTAGAAGATATATTGAAAATGCAAAAATTAAAATTAAAAAATATATATTATAAAAAATAAAATTGTGTCAACTTTTATTTTATAAAAAATAAAAAATATATTTAATTTTTTCACTTTTAAGTTTTTTTCACATATATAATTAATTAATTATATATAAACAGTACAACCTCGAACAGCACACCGAAATGCTTCGAAATCGAAATGTTTCGTAATAATAGAAAAAACAAAACGGCAACCGAAATGAAATGGTATTAACAACCTTATTAAATATATATATAGACTAGCTAGCTAGAACTCTAAGCAACGCCATTCAATACGGGCTTTGACCCTCAATATTTCCAACGGGATCGTAATTGCAAATGACAAACCACCACCCATTCCTGCACTTGGCTCTGCCACACCCTAAATGAACCGATTTGCGCCACACAATTTGAGTGTAATGCAGGCACTCATCATCGACACATGAATTGGTATCATGACTATAGAAAGGCTTCTCACTTGCCCACATCTTGACTGCATCAACTCCATTCAAGTTACCGTAACCCTCAGCAATATTCTCACCATAGGGTCCTCCTGAATGCTCCATTTCACAGCTTTGAACCCTTGAATTTGCATACTTTTGAGCATAGGCCGCCACGGTTTTGTTCCAAGCAATTGGACCAACTCCCACTTCAGCTCGAACAGCGTTGTGTGCATCGACATAGTCTTGGGGAGAATTTTGGGCTGAGGTGATGGTATCCGAGACGGATACTATTAAGTATGCTGCGAATAAGAACTTGCCGAACCACATCTTCTTCTCGATGCAAGGCAGAACAGGGACAAAGCCAGACAAGTGATCTTTGAGGTTCTTGATACAATGGAATATAAGGTGTGGGTATTTATAGAAGAAGAAGAAGAAAAGGTAGAAAAGTCAATCCACAAACGAAATTTTCAAAAGGTAGAGATACTTTTACGGATGAGAGTAAAATGTGCACGAGAAAATAAGATAATTGAATCAATAATGAGCGGATACCATCCGTAAGAAAATTTCTCGAAATAGAGCTGTTGGTAAATATAGTTGTTAGGTTGTCATTTAGTCAGTTAAAGTAGAATTGTTTTATAGCTATTTTTAGCTTGTAATTACTCTCTATATATACAACACAACATGTAATAGCAAATTAGTCCGCTTTTGAATACAAAGATTCAAATTTAATAAAAACAATAAGATAGAAAAAGCTAAGCTGGGCTGAGAGGATAATGATAATAATACCCCGCTTACATGTCTTGAGAAATTTCTGCTTATTTTACATAAAAACCAGATTGATTATAAGTTTGCGGGATATTGTTTCGATATTCTTCTATAACCAGCATGATTCTGTCGATTTAGTTTCGTTTAATCTTATCCCCCTTCAAGGAGTATGGTCTACAGAACTAAGAATATTTCATGAAATTCATTTCTTGGGAAATTCCACTGGGGTTAAGACAATCATTCTTCGTTACCATAACTTTTTGTAGCTGCGATTAAGGAAAATGTAAAAGAGAGAGGAGAAAATCAAAAGAAAAATGTATTAAGAATCATCAATGTAATTTATTCTACTTAATTTCTAAATTAGTCTAGGTTAAATCCCACTAAATGGGATCACGGCTTTCTTGTTATATATATATATATTACTGTACTAATGAAGAATACACAGAATTCATTCAACACAGAAGTCTTGATGTTAAATTTTATGAAAACACTTCCCCATTTTCTTCCATTCTACATATATATAATTCCTAAACTATGATGTCTCCTTTCTCTATTGACACTGCTCCTCCAAACTTCCAGCCTAACACCTCTCTACAGGATCCACCCGTCCCAACTCAGCGAATTGCTAACCCTAAATTCTTAGATGACCACTCTACCCATACATCTAATGCTCTTAGATGACCACTCGTATGGAAAACTTATTTATCTTACTATCACAAGGCATGGCATAGTTTAATCTGTTCAAACATTAAGTTAATTCATGCATCAACCTCGCAAACCTCATTGGGATGCTGCCATACGGATCCTCAAATACATCAAAGGAACTCCTCGTCAAGACTTGCTATTTCCTACCACCAACAATCTTGCTCTAATAGCCTTTTGTGATTTAGATTGGGGTGGTTGTCAAGCCACTAGGAGATCAGTTACAAGTCACTGTGTTTTTTTAGGAAATTCTCTCATCTCATGGAAATATAAGAAACGGGCCAATGTTCCTAGATCTTCAGCAGAAGCCCAGTATCGAGCTATGGCTAACACATGTTTGGAGCTGACTTGGTTACGCTATATTTTACAAGATTTGCAAGTTACACAAGTGGGTCCTACACCATTATTTTGTGACAATCAGACATCTTTATATATCGCAGCAAATCCAGTTTTCCATGAGTGTACAAAGCATATTGAGATTGACTGTTATATAATTTGAGAAAAACTACAAGTTGGCATGATCAAACCTTCACATATATCTACTCGTCTACAATTGGAAGATATATTTACGAAGGCCTTAAGGAAAGATCAATTTGTAGTCCTACGTCACAAGTTAGGAGTTCATAACAATTACTCTCCAACATGAGGATTAAGAATCATCAATGTAATTTATTCTACTTCCTAAATTAGTCTAGGTTAAATTCCACTAAATGTGGATCAATACTTTCTTGCCTAATAGTTAGACGTAATTGAAGAATATTGTGCATGTGCATATATATATCTTACTGTACTAATGAAGAAAACACGCATAATTCATTCAATTGTTTTTTTTACTCTGTTGTTGTTCTACTGTCTCAACATCTACAATTGTTAAGAAAATGACCCTGCAAAGAATAAAAGTCATGCATTTAACACTACGATCATGTGGATAGAAGTCACTATCCTATCTTCCGTGTAGCAAGGTTGTATCCGGCGCCTTCAAACAAAGGCTGAGACAAAAAATATATATAATTCAAGAGTTGGTTATCAGACTGGAAGATCTCTGGGGATCCATTTTGTTCTCGGAGATAAGCATTGCTGAAAGAACATATATATGATGCAAAAGAATCATTCTAGGTAGTGCAAATGTTAGAACAATTGGAAGGGGTAAATTGTCTTTCTCTCCCCATCAGTCTTTAGCTTATTGCAGCCTTGGTTTTGTGAAAGGTGTATAAGGTAGTGTTGGATTTATTTTCGTTACTGGATTTGATGCTGGTGTATAGCTGGTATTCATATCCCTGAAGGTGTGGTGGCTGCTTGATCTGCAATAGCTGGCGCTCATCAATCAATTTTGTTTGCTGCTAGGAATTGGAGATATAATCAGAGAACAAAAATGACGATAAAAGTGATATTGATGAAAATAAAGTGGTAGCTGGTGTTTGGAAATCATGCTTTTGAGAAACACAAAACATCATAGTTTGCGAAATGATATTGTTCAGGTGCTCTATGTGGAAATGATAGGTCAAAAGGAGCTACTGAAAATGGTCGAGATGCCTCGAAACTTATTTTGGCAGAGAAAAGCCTGGCTTCAGTAGGGAGGTGAGTTTACTGTGATATTAGAATGTTCTTTAAGATTAATTATAGTATTCTCTAAAGGGTTTTCTTGTTTAGTAACTGTTATTTCTATATTTAATTCTGAATATCAAACATGCTAATTTTCCTTCTTTTCTCTGATTAATGGCAGTTCATCTGTTTCTTTCTTGTCCATCCTAATCTCTTACAGAATAAAGAAAACAAGTTCACACAACACCACTGGTTATAATTCATTTTATTCATTTAAAACAGAAGAAGAACATTGAAGAAAACAAAATATACAACGAGAACGTGGTGTAGCAATTGAAAGATGTAGTCTTCACTAGAGTGGGATCCGTGTTCACTCATCAAAGACATTATTATTTACTATTACCTGGTCAGAGCGTTCAAGTATATGATTTGTTGTTTCTCTGTGGCTACTTTCTCTTAGCAGCAGCATTTTGAGGCAGCTCGAGGATCCCTCAGTAAGGGCGTTGCCCAATATAGTTGCCTGGGGGATCATAGTTGCAAGAAATGAACCACCAGCCATTGGTGCATTGGACCCTGGCACACCCTACTCAAACTGAATTGCGCCAAACGACTTGAGTGTAGTGCAAGCATTGCCCTCCAACACAAGAATTGGATGCATAGTCATAGTGAGGCTTCTCTGCCACCCACAAGTTCACCGCTGCAGTACCTGTGAAAGAGCCACTGCCCTTGGCTAGGTTCTCGCCATAAGGGCCGTCAGAATGGACAAGGTTGCAATCGCTGATCCTGGAGTTGGCATAGTTTAGAGCATAGGCTGCCACCGAGCTGTCCCATATAATATTGGCTACAGCCACTTGTGAACGAGCCGCATTGTGAGCGTTGAGGTAGTCTTGCGGCGAGTTTTGGGCGTGGGAAGGATGCACAAGGGCTAAGCTCACGAGACAGACAAGAAGAGGTAAAATCTTACTCATAACCATATTATATTCTTGTTATACTGCTGAAGTAAAGCTAATTGAATGTTTGGTGAGCATTAAGGCATGCTGATGGGGGGGGAATTTATAGGAAAAACGTAGAATTTTTTTCGCTAAAAACATCCCCTTTGGACATAAACCTTGAGTGGTCACCAAGAGGTGATCCTTGAAATGATAAAACTACTAACTTCTGCATTGATCGAAGAGACTGCCATGTTCTTACTTTTTTCAGAATGAAGTAAACTAAATAAAATTGTAAGAACAAGGAAGCAGTCTAACCAAATTGGCTGTACGCTCTCTTTTCATTCTGGAGGAGGGGGTTTTAAACAACATTGATTTGTTAAGTCTTTTGATAAGATTGCGGAGATATTTGCTCCCATTTTCCACGAGGCAAAGCAACGATGAAAAGAAACCTGTAGGAGGTCTCTCCCTAGACAAAACTCATTAGAGCGTAATATCACTATTTAATAAAGAAAACCATGCTTTGGATTATTTTTATGTCCTGTGACGAGGAGGAATCATCAGGTTAATTCTTAACAGTATAACCCACGGATACATGCAGCCAATTACTTCAAGGTTTAATAATATACTACATAGTTTACCCGAACTTCATCGTAGATTAGATATTTTTTTTCAAATAAATAAATTATATTCAACACATTTTTATAGTTAAAAAAATTTCAAGTAATTTGTTTTTATGCTTACATGTAATACCCGAACTTCATCGTAGATTAGATATTTTTTTTCAAATAAATAAATTATATTCAACACATTTTTATATTTGAAATTTTTCAATCTCACATGTAATCAAATAAATCAAGAATTAGATATATTAATAAATAGAAAAAAAATGATATCTAAAAATAAAAATAAAAAAATTAAGAGACAAATATAAATCTAAATATTCAATCTCACAAACTGGAATATTTAACCAATTTTGTTTGCTAATTTTATTTAGTAAAATAACTTTGTTATTTAAGCAAACGATAATAGAAATAGAGACACCAATTCAATTCACTGAATAAAATAGAAAGAGAATACACACTATGCATGACTACATATATTACAAATATTATCCAAAATTTTTATTTTTATTTTCAAAAATAAATTCATCTATACAAAAAAAAAAATTGTAGATGAATAAGAAAAAATCTTCAAAATGTAAATGTATAATAAAAAATAAATGTTATTTAAAATAAGTTCTCTAAATAAAATAATACAAAAATATATTAATCTAAATATAAATAAAACATTAAAGAATAAACCATATAAAAAAATTACAAAAAAATAATATTTTTTTTTAATAGCGCAACCGACAAGTCGGCCTACTTGGCTCCTTTCATAAGGGCACATGAGATCAGACTTGTCTTTCATTGCAACTAGGGCAAATGACATGTAACCCGTCTCCAATGTTTTTGAAAATAATCAGACGGTTATTTTAGAAGAGAGAATAAAAAAGTCCCAAGCTATTGAGCTGCTCTGTCACATCATCACATCATTTTAATTTGTTTAAAGATAATAATATTAAAAGTTGGTTTAACATGACAAAGTTCTCCCAGAATAAATTTGGAAAATATTTTTGAAAAAAATTAAAAAAATTTATTTTTATTTTAAATTAAAAAAAATTAATATTTTTATATTATTTTGATGTCAAAAATAATTTTAATACAAATAAAAAAATACTTTTAAAAACATTCTAAACCAGACTTTGAAAGACAAGATGTGTTCTTCTAGCACTCCTCAATCTCCAAGCCCATCATCAATAATATTCTTGTGCATCAACTAATTCTTGATCTCTTGGAGTTTTTCATGAACCTCGAGTCACTGGTTCCAAAACTCAGTAGCTCAGTCCTGTTTTGTTAATTAGAAGAAAGAATTAATGTATTGTTGAATATTGACTTTGACAAAGTTGAGTTGCCGAAGGTCATGGAGAGCTCGTCGTCTCAGCTACACGCCATGCGATCAATTCCACAAGAGTGTTGTTGCATGGAAGAATTTCTGAACTCGATGCATCGGCAAGGTAGTGCTGCTGCTAGTGATTTGATTGGACCATTGGAAATACGGGTGGCTGTAAATGGAACATCTAAGAGCCTAATTAGCCAGTGATGCTTCAATATAAAGAAGATGGTAGTCATAAATCTATTTTAACCATAATTTAATTATCAAAAAAATCTCAAAATTTATTTCGAATTCCTTAGGTGGCTAAACAAATATCAAAATGATATCATCAGTCGCTTAAGATTGTCTGAACAATGGACGCAGCCACGATGGAGACGTCATGCACAACCCTATTCATATCAGCTAGCACTGGCGATTTACATCTCCTGAATTCTTCTTCACATGACTTGGCCTCAAAAGCAGCATCCGTTGTGCCTCCTTCTGCAAATTTGTAGATACCCAAACGCAAAGCTTGCAGAGATTCTGGAATATCTTCCTTTATTATAGCATCGTAGCGACTGGCACAAGATTGCAAGGCTTGTTTCATATTTGCGTCCTGCAAATGGCGGACTTTGCCACGGGTATAAATTAATATGGATTGACATCTTTAAATATTATTAAAAACATGATAAGTTTTGTTCATTGAATCCAAATAATATAAGATGCCACCTTATCATCGAATTCAAACACTATATTCGCTTTCCTACGAAGACTGAAACAAAGTCATCGGCATCAAGGGCCATAAAAGAAGTGATCGTGAAAGCCAGAGAGAAGCTCATGGATGTGAATTGAGAAAGCAAGATATTTTAGATCCAAATATTTTTTTTAAGAAAAAGGATTACTATACATGTTTTTTTTTTTTTAATTATTTGATATCAATGGATTTTTTGTTGTTGATATTGCAACGCAAAAATTATTGCCAATTTATCTACAATGAATTTTTCGTTCCAAATAAATTAATAATTATAAATTTGCATCAAATAATTTTTGAAATAAAATTTGTTTTAATATGGAATTCCTTTGTAAATAGCCGGATTAACTATTTACCCTTTTTTTTAGGATTGAATGGTATATGTGATTTTAAATTCTGAGTGTAATTAAAATGATATGAACATAATTATATATATAAAATCATCCAAACATATACCACGTGAACTTTCAGAATGTAGCAGATATGTTTCTATTATTTATTAGTAATGCCAATATAATTCAGCATAGTTATCACTATTATTCCCTGCCGGTAACAGCTAGAAGCACTGATTTCATGATCAGTAAGGTTTCTGCCCAACATAGTTGCCGGGTGGATCATAGTTGCATCCAATGAAGGTTCCTCCAGTGCTACACTTCACTTTAGCACATCCTAGGCGAGCAGAGTTACCCCAAACCACTTGAGTATAGTGCCCACACTGCTGGTCAGCGGCACACGAGTTGGAGTCGTAGTCGTAGTAAGCCTTCTCATCAACCCACATTTTCACAGCATCTGTACCTGAAAGGTCCGCGCTGCCCCATGCAAGGTTCTCCCCATAAGGTCCACTTGAATGGACAAGGTTGCAATCGCCGGCACGCTGGTTAGCATAGTTTTGTGCATAGGCTTGCACCGTGGTGTCCCAGGTTAGTGGACCAACACCCACAGCTGCACGAGCTGTGTTATGAGCATCAAGGTAATCTTGTGGGCTGTCTTGGGCACGAGAGGGAAGGATTAGGGCTAAGGTTATAAGAGAAAAGAAAGCAAGAGAAATCTTGCCTGGCATCATTTTTCAAACCTTTTCTTTTCTTGGTTATGCAAATGAATTTCGGAGGTGATGGATGAAATAACGAGGAGAGCTCAAACGGTATTTATAGGCGGCGTTAGTTGTGGAAAATTATGTGAACGGTGACTTAAAATTATGCAAGTCTTTGTAGAATGTTCAAAACACCAAAGGAAGTAGACTCCAAAGCACGTCCCTTGGAAAAGTTGGTGCTTCATTAGGAAAACATAATTTCTATTTTAATATAACCATAGATGTGCCAAAGTCTAAGTTAAATAAAATATATATCGATGCTAATTAACTGCATGAATGGACATGCTGATTATGTATGAATCAAAACTCGACCTGATTAATTAGTTTTTAGACGAGTGGAAGGTACGAGATTTATTCAGTTTGAATTATTACATGGCATTTTCAATTTCCTATGATTTTCCTCTTAATTTTCACCACCGCAAATCACGCCGCTTCCATTGTGTATAATCCATTAACTGTTGCGTCTAAATCATGTCACCTTTATTTGTTTCCTCTCGAGAAATTCCCGAACAGCTGATTCATTTCTCTATAAGCTTGTAATCATTCAAACAAAATTAATATATATATTTCTATCTTCTTTCAAACCTACGAACTATATTTGTTAAAATCATGAATTTGACATGAATTGGAAGTTGTTTCTAAACTTAAAATATAAAATCATAATCATAAAATCGCACTTAAAATTTACCGTATAAAAATCATAAAATCACAACTAAAATCGTGTAGATAGAAAAATCATAAAATTACAAGTAAAATATTTTCGAATATAATGTAATATAATTATGAACATAAAATTTTATTAGTTAAGGTTTATACATGATTTAAAGAAAATTAAAAATGCATAACAATTATATCATTGTATTAACATTTAAAATATACTAATTTTTTTTATTTTAAAACCAGGAAAGAGGGGGAGGTGCCTAGCCTGCGCAGGGGGCTAGCCTGGGGAGAGGGGAGGGGGGGTAGCCTAGGAAAGGGAGGGGGGGACGCAACAGTGGCATAGAGCTAGATGGGTAGGTATAGGCAGAAGGGATGGATTTTGGGTAAAATTAAGAAATCGTAAAATCATAGCCTAGGAAAGAGAGGGGGGGACGAGACAAGGGCATAGGGCTAGGTGGGTAGGTGTAGGCACAAAGGATGAATTTTAGGTAAAATTAGAAGATTATAAAATCAAATCGATTTTTCTAGCCGAATTAATAAGATTTGATGAATTGACTTGCAAAATCATACGATTTTGCAAGCCAAATCACGATTTTGACAACCATATACAAACCACTATATACAATAATGGATTAACGTGAATACGAGGGAATATTTTCCTAATTTTTGAGGACAGGTTTCCTTTTGGGATATTAAAGTTCTCATAAATCTTAAAGTTTTAGCAGAATGACAAATATAATTCAGTCTTTATTTGCGGAATTTATTCGAAAATATCACCTCTCATGAAATAAATAGAAGAGGTCCGAGCAAGAAACACGCCCATCAAACGTCAGCAAGTATTCGAGAATATCCTAACGTGTTTTATCTCTTGATCGTCGTGAGTCAAGACCCCATAAAGACAGGGGACAAAGGTAGAGGTTTTTTTTTTCTTTTTTTGAGGTCAAGTATATGGTGGCAGCCTTTGAAAAAAAACAGTGGCGCCGTGTTACATGGATTACCATGGTAGGAACCAAAACATCATCGTGCAAGGAAAAAGTTAGCCATGGACTTGGTTGAAGCTCAAAACACCTGGGCTGTTTTGATCACCAGCTAGTTTTTTAGTAGTACACGTTGTGGATTATATTTGCGCTAACTTTTACAAATGCTCTAACACAAACTTCCACTGTTTCATATATTTTTTTTAATTATCAATTTCATTTTTTCTTCAAATAAAACTGACCATTCGGGATTTTTCTACACTAGATTCACAACTCAGCATTGTTGGCCTGTAAAAACTGCATGTGTTGTTTTGCATAAATCATAGTACATGCTGAAGAGCAAAGTCTCGATCGATGAGGATCTATCTTTAAGGTTTAACAACTTTGGTTGAGCACTCAATCCAAATGGATACATTTCGAATAAGTTAGTGCTTTATATATGGGCGTTTAGTAGGGATATTTCCCTCAGGATAATAGCTGCAGGAGATAAACCAGTAGCCAGTTCTGCACTGAGCCCTCGTACATCCAACGGTCACTGATTCGTTCCAAACAACCTGAGTGGAGTGGACGAAATTTCTATTAACACAGGCATTGGTGTCGTAGTCATAATAAGGTTTCTCGCTAGCCCACAGTGCCACTGCTTCGGCTGCCGCCAGAGGATAGGAGGCTAGTGCAGCACTTTCACCGAAAAGATCTTGGATCACATTGCAGGTTCAGATCCTTGGTACAGCAAGTTCCTTTGCCTCGGCTGCCAACGTTTTGTTCCAAGAAATCGGGACAACACCAGCTTCTGCACGCACCTTGTTATGGGCTCTCACGAAGTCATCAGGAAAAACCTGGGCCAGTGAGACATGAACCGAAGCTATTACACATAGAGGGCAAATCACCATTCTTGGGATCGAACAAATTTTGGGAAATTAATGTGTGTGTGTTTTTATTAATACTATTATTATATATATATATAGTCCAATTCGTTGATTCATCAAACTGTTTGTTTGTTCTAATCTATCGCATTATTTGAATGGTAAAAAGGTTATAATTCATTTGCTAAACTTTCCGAATTTACCATCCAACAGTTGATTTCTAGTTTACCTGCATAAGGTAAGTAATTAATTCCCATTCTTCGAATAATATCATAATCAAAACCGCTGATTGAGGAATCTAATCATGGTTCCGAATATATATTTTATGCCACCTCAGTTGCCTACATTAATTTCATTTCCAATTAAATTTATATTTGGTTAAATCGTTGACCCATTTCTTTTTTCAACTGAGAATAGAATGATCATTTTGATACAAATGATGACAGATTAATAAACTGAGCTCACGTCATACTAAATAACATTAAAATTAAGTTTGACATGAAAAAAATTAAATTGTGTTTTCTTTTTTAATTTTTTTGATGATTTTGATATATTAACGTTAAAACAATTATTACGTTTCAAAGAAATATTATGCAGAGAAAAAAGTAATACCCCTAGCATAACCCTTTTCATACAAGTAGATTTTGGTCCTAAATTCTATAATCATGCAAACAAGTCCTTCAATAGAAAAGATTTCATTATTTTCTTAAACATATATATTGGCTAGCTAGCTAGCTAGAACTCTAAGCAACGCAATTCAATACGGGCTTTGACCCTCAATATTTCCAACGGGATCGTAATTGCAAGTGACGAACCACCACCCATTCCTGCACTTAGCTCTGCCACACCCTAAATGAACCGATTTGCGCCACACAATTTGAGTGTAGTGCAGGCACTCATCACGGACACATGAATTGGTATCATGACTATAGAAAGGCTTCTCACTTGCCCACATTTTGACTGCATCAACTCCATTCAAGTTACCGTAACCCTCAGCAATATTCTCACCATAGGGTCCTCCTGAATGCTCCAATTCACAGCTTTCAACCCTTGAATTTGCATACTTTTGAGCATAGGCTGCCACAGTGCTGTTCCAAGTAACTGGACCAACTCCCACTTCAGCACGAACAGCGTTGTGTGCATCGACATAGTCTTGGGGAGAATTTTGGGCTAAGGCGATGTTAACCGAGACGGATGCCATCAAGTATGCTGCTAATAAGAACTTGCCGATCCACATCTTCTTCTCGATGCAAGGCAGAACTGGGACAAAGTTAGACAAGTGATCTTTGAGGCTCTTGATACAATGGAGTATAAGGTGTGGGTATTTATAGAAGAAGAAGAAAAGGGTAGAAAAGTCAATCCACAAACGAAATTTTCAAAAGGTAGAGATACTTTTACGTATGAGAGTGAAATGTACACATTATCATCATAATCATTTTGTTAATGTGCACGAGAAAATAAGATAATTGAATTATTAATAAGCGGATACCATCCTTAAGAAAACGACAGGATAGAAAAAGCTTAAGCAGGGCTGTGAGGATAATGATAATAATATGCCATCACCCCACTTACATGTCTTGAGAGATTTCTACTTATTTCACATAAAAACCAGATTGATTATAAGTTTGCGGGATATTGTTTCTATATTCTTCTATATCTAGCAAGATTCTGTCAATTCAGTTTCGTTTAATCTTACCCCCCTTCAAACAGTATGGTCTGCAGAACTAAGAATTTTTCATGAAATTCATTTCTTGGGAAATTCCACTGGGGATAAGACAATCATTCTTCGTTACCAGGGCATCATGATGCAAAAAAAGAAAGGGAAAACAAATTCAAATTCAGCAATGGTAGTGATTCATCGTTACAAGCTTCTTTGTTTTGTCACAGCTGGTAGTACTGATTGCAGGGTTGCAAATTACCATGAACCAAAAGAACTGTTGTGACGTTAGCATTTCTCGCGTGCTAATGTAAAGAAAAATTCCATTAATGCTAGTACTGTTTTTATTATTTATTTATCTTTTCTTTTACCACGTTCATGGTATGCTGCTGTTCATGATGTTTTTGTAAGTTACCTGAGAGCTTTTTGTGGCTGCAATTAAGGAAACTGTAAAAGAGAGAGGAGAAAATCAAAAGAAAAATGACCCTGCAAAGAACAAAGTCATGCATTTAACAGTTAGATCATGTGGATATATAGAAGTCACTATCCTATCTTCCGTGTAGCAAGGTTGTATCCGGCGCCTTCAAACAAAGGCTGAGACAACTACCAAGGCATTCGTTAAAAGAAATTCGGAGAATGAGCTCACAATTGCTCCCCTAAACATTTGAATATGGCCAGGTTAAGTCACTAACAAACAGCACATGATGAGACACAGCATTTCACGGATCCATTACAGAATATTTCTTGAAGAAAGTGACCTCCATTCATACTACTCTTCACATGTGAACTTAACTGTTGAACATCTGAAAAGAAAAATAATAATAATAATAATACTTGGAATATCAAGTGTCATCCTCGTCCAAGCAAACCATGATATCTTCTACCCGTTGGAGATTGATACCTGGGAGAAATTGCGTGGTTCTGAAACCAAATTCACGTTATCAGCGCAGGATTTTCAGCAGTCAAAAGAGATTTATTGTCTTCGGGAAAAGAAAAGAAAAAAAGGCCTTCGAAGTCTTCCTGATGGTTACCCAGAACTGTGCTCGTTTTAATTATGTTTGTAGAAAGGGAAATGCATGTTCACGGGAGAACTTTGTCATGAAAGCAACGTTTTCGTCTGCTTTTCGCGGCGCCAAAAATAAAACAAGAATATTAGATTAATAAGATAAGGGATTCACTTGGTGACAACGTTTTTTCTTTTTTCTTTTACTTAAAAATTAAATAGTAGGTTCAATTTGTTCTCTTCAAGCATTAGGCTAGTAAAAATATTGTCTATTTTCATAGTTTCATAGCCTGTTTTTTTTTTATCTCATTTCAAAAGTATTTAAAAAAAATATATTTTATTTTTTTAGATTATTTTTAATTGTTGATATTAAAAATAATTTAAAAAAAAAACAATATTATTTTGATGATTTTCCAAGTAAAAAAATTTAAAAAATAATTATTATCACAATATCAAACGATATTATATTAGCTAAACATACTAAAATAATTAGTTTATCATACAAACAACTAAAAGGCTTGAGTTTTCAAAACACCTAAAAAAACATGTATGAGTTTTGAGGCCATGAAATGGTTAAACGAGGTTCCAAGAGTGTTCTTTAGGTGTTTTGAGTTTGAAAAATTAATTGAAAATAGGGTTTCAGGTAGAAAAAAACAAGAGTTTTGTTTTACCATCCACCATAATAGCTGTATTCTTGACAGTTTTAGATAATAACTATATGTTTGGGATGCAATTAAGATTATTTTTAAAAATATTTTTTTAAAAAAAATGCATTAAAATGATATTTTTTTAATTTTTAAAAATTATTTTTTGATATTATCACATTAAAATAATTGAAAAACACCAAAAACAATAATTTAAAATAAAAAATAAATATTTTTAATTTTTTAAAAAAATGCTTTTCAAATGGACTCTCAACCACCCCTGATAAGTCGTTTTGTTTTGGTGAAGAAAGACCCATGCGTGCAGGCCTGATCTTGCAGGCCCACATTCGGCCCATATAAAAGAAAAGCAAACCAGCCGCTTGGTCCACAGACAGGTCCTGGCCTCATAGCAATCAAACAAGCCCACGACTGGTTTAGCTGGGACCGGCCCATGATAATAAGTACACATTGTATATTAAATCGTATAATAAATCTTATTTAAAGATACCAAACTAATAAGCACTGATATCTAGTCTACTCAAAAACAAAAGGCCCTGATATCAATTCAGGCCTGCTAATTTGAATCCAACTTCTTTGCGGGTTTCGTGTCCATCCTATTCTTACTAACAGCTAAGTTATACGATACACTCACTTGGTTAGATGATGGATAACCTCCAAGTACTTTGTGTTAAACTCAAGTTGCTCATAAATTGGATTTCAGTTGAATCCGAACCTCTCTAAATGATATCCTCTCCTATTTTTCAAATTTATTTTTTATATCGATATATTAAAATAATTTAAAAACACAAAAAACAAAACAGGTTAAAATATTTTAACTGCTATGTCGGATAGTCTTTAGATCACTCCTCGCTAAACTCTGTTTTACGAGGTCAAAATTAATAGGCTGGTTAGGAAAAACTAATAATAACTTTGACATTGATAGCAAAAGCAACCTGGTTAAGTCAAACATGTTTTTTCTCTGTTTTCATTGCTTAATCATGCTGTCCCTTTCTATTCTTCTATCTGGAAGGGAGAGGCTATAACGGGCAAAAAATTGAGAAACACCAATAGCGGTGGAGATGGCAACCAGCATAGGCTGAGAGTTTTGGCAGTACAGCTCAACCAGCATAGGCTGAGCGTTTTGGCAGTACAGCTAACTAGTCAATAGAAATATTCACGCCACCATATATAGGTCATAGTAATTTTAGTAGTTTTTTAACCTAATTACGCAAGTACCCAGCATGATCTCTGTTTGCTAGCTAGGTTCTGTGAAGCCATTTAAAGCCTGCCTCTCTTTTTTCTTCCCCCTCTTATCGTGTCTATATATATATATATACACTTGATTGAGCAGCAATTTGAGACAAACTAAAAGTTTCTGCAGTTTCTCTCCTCTTGCTTCGAACGTAAGGTGTGTCAACTTCTCGTTCACGTCTGCATGGTTTATAACTATTGCAGTTCTTAACTTCTCCTAATCTTTGTATTTCTTTCACCATTTATGTCTTCTCTTGTGCTACGTACATTGGGTTTTTGAACCTTTTCTCTTCTCTTTTTTCTCTGTTTTTTATTACTTAATAAATAAAAAATTAGTGTGGTTTACATGAAATTACTTGCTTGAAAATTGCACCTCGAGTATTGCTATATTGATCATGGACTCCGTTAATGGAGGATTCGTGAACATACCATACGGTGGGACAATATTCTCATTTGTTTATTTTTCAATTCTTTTATGTTCTATTCTAAGATATTTGCGCAAGGTTTTCTGTCATTGCCTCTATATGTAAATAAAGGGGTTGAAGGGAGTTTGTGCAGCTTGGTTGCTGAGCTTCTTCTTCGGGCACCAATGGCTTCATCAACCTCTGGCCCAAAAAAAAGGTTGTCAAGGTTTCGGCAAGTCGTTAGGCTATTGCTGCGAAAGTCGAATTCTGCACCACCACCTGTTAAAAGGTACGTACTGGCAGCTTCTTCTTTTTTCCTTCCCTTTTCTCTTATATATATATATAAAAATCAAATCAGTTTTGCACATGCTAAAACCTCAAGGGCTTGCCACTCGATGACTGTCCCAGGTAAGCTTTTTCCACTATCATTCTTCTTCCCTAGAGAAGTTATTTTCTTCTTTGTTTATCATGAACAGAAAAATTTGCATGGGCGTCATGAATTAAACTTACTTTACTGTACAAACAAAATTTTAGCAGGGGTTTGTTGAGTTACAAATCATGCTCGCTAGCGGTTTCAATTTAATTAAATAATATAAAAAGTCTCAAATCATGAAAAAGTTTATGTTATTCAATTAGTCTTCAATGGATCATGCAATAATTAATGTTGATTAATTAATCTGTTCTTACTGTTGCGTGGTTTCTGTTATGAAAACAGTACTGATGATCACAAAGTAGCCATTGATGAGAAAGTTAAGTCTGGTGGCGAGGATATCAACTGGGATAGTGTTGGTTTTGGTCTAACTCCCACGGATTCCATGTTCATTATGAAATGCCCTATTGGAGACAAATATTCAGAGGGACAACTTGTTCCCTATGGAAATTTTGAGATAAGCCCGTCCTCTTCAGTGTTAAACTATGGACAGGTAATCATCAACCCATCAGCATTCCCTAAATCTCTGCAGGCTGTAAGATCAATTGTAAATATGATAACATAATTGGAAAAACGTGATTTTCTTGGTTCTAGGGATTGTTTGAAGGGATGAAAGTATACAGGAGAGAAGATGGCAGAATCATGATCTTCAGGCCAGAAGAAAACGCTCGACGCATGCAAATGGGAGCTGAGAGACTGTTGATGCAAGCACCAACAACCGAGCAATTTATTCATGCTGTGAAGAAAACTGCCCTCGCAAACGAGCGTTGGGTATTAATCTTATTTTTACCCTCTTTGCTATCTTAATTTACACTATATATAATTGATTGACTGCTATATTTTTAATATAATACTGATATTATAATATAATGTGAATTCCATCTCATCTTTAATTAAGGAAAAACACCACCATTTAAGAAATTTTTAACTCGAAATAATTAAAACCTAAAAACTAAAGCATTGTTTTGGCATTTTGTTTTAAATTTTATGCTGGTGTGAGTTGTATGATCAAAATATAAATATAATATATTGGGATATCTTATACGTAATAAATATAACCAACATATTAAAATAAAGATAATAAATAATATAATAGTTTTTTAAGATTTGATTTAGATCACATATATTTTTAGTAATTATGTATAGCTTAAAAAACTTGTAAGCAATTTGAGAATAAAAAATTAAAACAACTACACACACACATGTCCTAACTAAATATAGTTTTTTTTTTTTTATCTCAATGTAATCAAAATTTATTTATATGCTTTAGAAATCAAACTGAATTATCAAATTATACATGGAACTATTCAAATTTTAAAAATTAAATGTTTTAATTTAATAAATACTAAAAGTATTTGCTTGTAAATAGCTCAAAATAATCTATTATAGTTTTTTTTTAATTATATTGTAAATTATTTAAATAATAAAGGCGCTCAAAAACGTCACATTTATATAGAAGAGAATTTCTCGTGTATGAATTATTTGGAGTGGGAACAGGTGCCTCCCTATGGGACGGGAACATTGTACCTAAGGCCTTTGCTGATAGGAAGTGGAGCTGTTTTGGGTATCGGACCAGCTCCTGAATGCACCTTCCTTATCTTCGCATCTCCTATCGGCAACTCTTACAAGGTGAGTGATTTCTTATGCTGCTCCGGATGTTTTTAAGAAAAAAAGATCCGGGCCCAATTAAGGAATTGATTATGGGTTCCAAATGATTTCTACTGCCATTGCTCAACTTTTCAATTTCATGAAAAACAATTAACGTGGTCAAGAAGGGATCGTCCATCTTCCATTGGAGTAGAGGTTTGTTATACAAGAGATGTGGTGATGAAGAATTTTATGAATTTTGCAGAGTGGGATCAACGCCTTTAACTTGTCTATCGAGACCAAACTTCATCGAGCTTCCCCTGGTGGAACTGGAGGTATCAAAAGCATTACCAACTATGCTCCGGTAAGCATAATTTGCAACTAGTTTGATTTTCATACTGTTTATGAAGTTGCAGTGGTGAACGGTGAACACCATTGAAATGTTTCGTTGATTCAACTGTTCTTCTTTCTTTCTTTTCCAATTTGCTATAGGTTTTTGAATCAGTGAAGCGAGCGAAGGCTGCAGGGTTTGATGATGTCCTATTCCTGGATGAAGAAACTGGAAAGCATATTGAGGAGGCTTCTTCGTGTAATGTTTTCATCTTGAAGGTATAGCAAAATAGCAATTTTTCATGTAATATTTCCACTTGTAATAGCAGGCAGAAGAGGTTTCCTGCTCTGTATCTTCTTTCCCAGAACCAATTACTTCTCTCCAGGTTAAATCACTCTCACAAAACCTCTTCGGTGTAGGGTAATGTAATTTCAACCCCCCCCATATTCGGGACAATTTTGCCTGGAATTACTAGAAAAAGCATCTTGGAGATTGCTCGAGATTGCGGTTATGAGGTAATTAAAAATTATCCTTCTACCGCTTGAATAAGCCTTGCGTGTGTGTCAGAATTACAATTCAAAATGTCTTCTGATATACAACATGGAGAAATATAGCCTCAACTTCTTAATTTCCTGGAGCAAATAGTGAGACAATTTGGATGATTAGGTGGAAGAAAGACGTGTTCCAGTAGAGGATGTGCTTGCTGCGGATGAGGTATTTTGCACAGGAACTGCAGTTATCGTCACTTCTGTTGCCAGCATAACCTATCAGGAACAGAGGTGAACAAAAACACTATGCCTGACAGTGCATATGGTTTTTCCATACACTTCTTGGTTTTGGGATGATCATATATGGCGGATCTAATGGATTTATATATAATGCAGAGTTGAATATAAAACAGGAGAGGACACAGTGTGTCACAGACTGCGAACAACCCTAACAGGAATTCAAACTGGACTCGTTGAGGACAAGAAAGGATGGACTGTCCAGCTTAATTGAGCTTTTCAAAATCCCACTCTGCATCAATTGATGAGTGGTGGCGGCAATTAATTCCCTGGACATGAAAATGTTAATTTTGATCGAAGGATTTGTTTATTGCTTATCAGCTAATCTGCTGCTTCACACTAAGATAAGAGAGAAAAAACTTCTAGTTCATATGATGTTGAACACAGGCGTCGTTAAACAAAGCCTGAGTCCAAACCCCTACAGTTTCTTCAATTATAATAATATAATTTAGGATTATATCCCTTCGGCATGGTGTTATACACGTTATATATAATTGAATGTTAAATTTACATGACAATGAAATTTTAACTTTTAAATATTTTCATTTATTTTTATTCAAGCTCAGAAAAATTCTCCATACAATAGTAACAGTACAACTTTCAAATAATAATAATAAATTTACATGAAACTTTTTAATCTATGTCTACCAATTGTCGTAAATATAATAAACAGGTTATTATTTATAGGTAGATCAGATATTCTTTTTATTAATTTGCTAACTAATTTTCTTCTTTAATTAAAGAGAAAATTAGACAATAGATCCCCGTAATCAATTTCTATGATATATCTTCATGATTACAGGTTTGAATAAACAAGATTATGGATGCATCACCAGAAATATAATAATAATTTCCAACATTTGGTTCATCAATTAACTTGAAAGAGCAATAAAGATGGCAACTTTCCTAATGCTATCATTAAAGTTATGCGAAATTCATACATGCAAGTCTAGATTAATGGTTGAATATATAACCAATAGTTTCTTTCAATTTTCCCCGGTTATAATACTATTTTAAGGGAGGATTGTTGATTTATGCATCTCAGAATTTATTGAACCTTCATTGAATATAAAAGGAAAAGTATGCAAAAATCCAAAAAATAAAAGATGAATATCGATGAGATATATGTATATATTACTTAACATTATATTAAACAAAAAAAAAATCAAACTCTTGACATTTTTTTGTTAAATTTTAAAAATATTAGTGAAGCGTAGGGTTATTGTCTCATATGGTTTGTAACCGCTACATCGTAGCTTTTTATTTATTTATTTTAAAATAATATTAATTTTTAAATTATTATGATTTTATAATATTTTGATGTTAAATATATTTTTAAAAAATATATATTTTTTCATTAGAAAATATTTAAAAAATTTAAAACTACGAAGATGATAATCTTTTCACGCGCCGCGCTGTTTATTCATTGATCGGCAAATTCGTGAGCGCTTTGAAACGAGGGAGACGGCCAGCTGAGAGGTGGAATCTGTCTTATTATTACAATTGTTTTAGCTACGCATGGATGTTGACCTAATTTATTTTTATTTTAACATCTAAAACACCATTATTTTATTTTTAATTTGCATCTTGCATTATTTTTGGACCCTTCCTCTCTCTTTTTTTCCTCCATGTTAGGAATAAGGGTGAATATTGAAGATGTAGATCGGGCAAGAGAAGACTCAAGAGAAGGAGATCAGAGCAATAATGAAGAAGAAACTTCTGGGTAAATGAATACTCTCTCAATTGATTTGAATTACAGCATATATGTCTCTATTTATACATGGGTCTGTTAACATCTCAACAGTTACTAAAGTTCTTAACTAACTTTAACTGATTTGCATATATCCCATGACTAATTGATCTTCGATTGATACTTCAACACCTTCCCTTGAACTAAATTGGAGTTTTCTTTAGTTCAATTTGATATGTTCATGCATTCCTAGCTTGTCCCGTAACTTCAAAAAAGCTTCAAGCTTTATGGGTTTTGTCATTATGTCAGCCACCTGTTCATGTGTATTACAATACACTAATTCAACCACACCATCCCGTGTTAGATCCCTTAGGAAATGAAATCTGACATCTATGTGCTTACTTCGACCATGCAATACTGGATTTTTAGAGAGCTTGGTAGTAGAGTTGTTGTCACAATAGATCATAGTACCAGTAGTTTGATTTTGGCCAAGTTTCCCCAGAATTCTTCTTAACCAAACACCTTGGCATGCACAAGTTGCTGCTGCAATGAATTCTGCCTTAGTGGTAGATAATGTCACCACTGGTTGCTTCTTGGAAGACCAAGAAACAGCTCTTGTCCCAACCATAAACACATACCCAGACGTGCTCTTTCTATCATCAAGATCTCCAGCATAGTCACTGTCTGCAAAGCCCCTTAGTTTCCCTTCATCACCCCTTCTGTACACAATCCCCAGATCAATAGTTCCCCTTAAGTATCTCAAAATTCTTTTGGTAGTTTGAAGATGCATCTCTATAGGATTTTCCATGTACCTGCTGACTAATCCAACTGCATACATAATGTTGGGTCTAGTGGTTGTAAGATACAACAAGCTTCCAACCAGCTGCTTGTATTCTGTGGCATTTACATTTGTTGCATTATCCATGTTTCTCTTCGGTTTTACACCTGGCACAATGGGTTTTTTCACAGCATTGCATTGTTCCATCCCAAACCTCTCAAGCACCTCTTTAGCATATTTCTTTTGGCAAATGAAGATGAAATCAGTAGTCTGCATTACTTCCACACCCAAAAAATATTTCATTCTTCCCAAATCTGACATTTCAAATTCTCTCATCATTGACTCTTTGAAGTCTTTAAACATCTCTTCATTGTTTCCTGTGAAGATGAGATCATCTACATATAGGCTCACAATCAATATCCTTCCCTCATCACTGTTTTTTATGAACAATGTGTGTTCACAGTAGCATTTTTTGAAACCTTGCTTGAGAAAGTAGGTCTCAATCCTACTATACCATGCTTGAGGGGCTTGTTTAAGCCCATATAAGGCCTTCTTCCACCTATAAACCTTATGTTCCTCTCCCTGCACTTCATAGCCTTGGGGCTGATTCACAAAAACTGCTTCTGACAGTTCCCCATATAGAAAAGCACTCTTAACATCTAGCTGGAAGACATACCAGCCTTTCTGAGCTGCAAGTGCTAATATTGTTCTAATTGTATCCCACCTAGCTACTGGTGCGAATACCTCTTTATAGTCAATCCCATGCCTTTGGGAATACCTCTTTGCCACAAGCCTAGCCTTATGCTTATCCATCTTTCCTTCTTCATTGAATTTTGTCTTGAAAATCCACTTCACTCCTATTGTTAATGATCCAACTGGCAGGGTAGTTAATACCCAAGTTCTGTTCCTTTCAATGGCCCTCATCTCTGCATCCATTGCTTCTCTCCATTCTTTACTTTTATAAGCATCTTCAAAAGTAACTGGGTCTTCAGCTGAAGTGAACATTGCAAGGTGATGTTCTTCTTCCTCTTCTTCTTCAGACAATTCTTCATGTGATACATAGTCTTTTAACCAAGTTGGTCTTCTTCTACTCCTCTCTTGATTAACAACATTTTGTTGGATTTCTGCAGCTTCTTCAAGCTCTCTGATGAGTGACTCAGGACACATGTCATTAACAGCAGCATCAACATTGTTGTGATCATCAGCTATTCTTTCATTGGTATCACCTTCTTCACTACTGCCTGTCCATTCTAAATCATGTTGCTTTGTTTCCTCTGCACTTCTGTCCCAATTCCATTTTTCATCTTCAACACAAATCACATCCCTGCTGGTTATTATTTTCCTCCCCACTGGATCATAAAGCCTGTAGGCTTTTGATTCTTCACTTATCCCCAGCTATACACACTTGAAACTCTTGTCATCTAGTTTCTTCCTTAGATTATCAGATTTATGGACATGAGCCACACACCCAAATACCCTAAAGTGGTCAACACACGGCTTCAAGGTGCTCCAAGCTTCTTCAGGTATGATATGCTTCTCAGCAGTGGTGGTGGGACTCCTATTTATCACATGAATGGCCCAGTTAAGTGCCTCTGCCCAGAATTGTTTTGGTACTTCTTTTTCTGATAACATGTTTCGCACCATATTCATTATGGTGCGATTCTTCCTCTCTGCAACCCCATTCTGCTGAGGGGTATAGGATGTTGTAAGCTGTCTTTTTATTCCATGCATGCTGCAAAATTGATTGAACTCATGTGAGGTGAACTCTCCCCCTCTGTCAGTTCTTAAAGAATTGATTCTTTCACCACTCTCCCTTTCAACAATCAATTTGAATTTCTTGAATACTGACAGTGCTTCAAATTTTTCATACAGAAAATATACCCAAGTCTTCCTACTATGATCATCAATGAAGGTAAGTACATACCTTTTCCCACTATTTGTTGCTGGAGAGATAGGACCACAGGTGTCTGCATGAACCAGCTGTAATTTCTTAGATGCTCTCCACATGCTTTTCTTTGGTAAAGTTTCCCTATGTTGCTTCCCTATCATGCAGTCACTGCATACCCTTGATGATTCTTTGATTGTGGGCAGACCCTTGACCATCTCCATTTGGGACAATGTTCTCAGCCCTTTGAGACTTATGTGTCCATATCTACAATGCCATAGATGCGTGGTGTCTTCTGCAGTAGTTTGTAGACAATGCATTGCAGGGATACTTACAGTAATCTGTAGAGGGAACATCCTGTTGGATGACATTTGTGACTGCATGATCAAGCCTCTTTTAGGGTGATAGACTTTGCATGTGTTGTTTTTTATGATGACTGCCAAATTCTTCTCTTGTAGTTGGCCTATGCTTAGGAGGTTATTCTTCAAATCAGGTATGAAATAGATTTCAGTAAAAATCTGAGTTATTCCATTTATATGTGACTTGATATTCCCTTTTCCCATAGCCAATATCTTTGAATGATCTCCAAGCTTCACAGTTTGTCTAAACTGGTCATCAAAATCAAAGAAACATTTATTGTTGCTGCACATGTGATTACTGCAACCTGAGTCAAGAAACCAATTGATTTCTTCCTTTTCTTGACTCAGCTTCTCATCCTCTGAAGCTTTCATTAGCATTTGTTCTTCTTTTCTTGCTAATTCTGTTTTCTGTCCATCTCCATACACCATTAGAAGCATCTCTTCTTCATCTTCTAATTCTGCTTGGTATGCATTTTTGTCTCTGTTGGAGCACTCATATTGGAAGTGTCCAAATTTTTGACAGCTATAGCACTGGATTCCAGACTTGTTGTAGGGTTGCCTGCCCCTTCCTTGACCTCTTCCCCTGAAGCCTCCACGGAATCTTTCTCTTCCATCAGTTTTGAACTCAAACCTTCTTCCAGTTTTCTCAGAGTTACAACATTCAAGGCATGCTCTTCTTCCCTTTGCACCAGCATTCTTTGTTCATGAACTAAAAGGCTACTTTGAAGTTCATCTATGGACATGACAGAAGAGTCATTGGATTCCTCAATAGAGCAGATAACATAATTGAATCTAGAGGTCATCGACCTCAAGATTTTCTCCACAATTACATTCTGTTCTAATTTTTCTCCATGCAGTTTCATGTTATTTGCAACAATTAAGGTTCTTTTAAAGTACTCATTAACCTTTTCTCCTTCTTTCATTCCAAGAACTTCAAATTCCCTTCGCAATGCCTGTAAGTGGGCACGTCTCACCTTAGTGGAGCCTTGATACTTTAGTTTCATGGATTCCCAGATGTCCTTTGAAGTCTCCTTGTTGAGTATAGTTTCAAGAATGGTCTTGTCAATTGATGCAAACAGGTAATTCTTGACTTTTAGATCTTTCAGTTTTCCTTCTTCAACTGTCTTTCTTTGTGCCTCTGTCGGCACTTCTTCCCCTCTTTTTGCAGTGATGCCATGCTCTATTAAATTCCAGTATTCCTTAGACCTCAAGAAATTTTCCATGAGCATTGCCCAATGGTCATAATGCCCATCAAATCGTGGAATTGATGACTGCACATAATTGCTTGATTCTGTTACCATGAGTTGATCTTTCAGGTGCCTTTCTTTGTTGTAATTCTTCTTACTTTCTTTTTATTCTTGCTGCAATTTCTTGATACTTTCTTTTGTTTATTTTTAGAGACAAGGCTCTGATACCATTTGTTAGGAATAAGGGTGAATATTGAAGATGTAGATCGGGCAAGAGAAGACTCAAGAGAAGGAGATCAGATCAATAATGAAGAAGAAACTTCTCGGTAAATGAATGCTCTCTCAATTGATTTGAATTACAGCATATATGTCTCTATTTATACATGGGTCTATTAACATCTCAACAGTTACTAAAGTTCTTAACTAACTTTAACTGATTTGCATATATCCCATGACTAATTGATCTTCGATTGATACTTCAACACTCCATATATTTAGTATCATAACAAAAAAAAAAATGTAATTCAAGTTAAAATTGGGGAATTTTTAACATTTTCCCTCATCATAACTTATCCAAAATAGGAATAATATAAACACCCTTTTCATATTAACGTGATATTTTTAAATAAATTTAATAAATTATTTAGTTTAAATGAAAAAAATATAGAAAATATCATATTTTATACAAACTACTTGACCATTCTTTCATGATTAACATTCATTTTTAAAAATTGAGATTGATATTTTAATAAACATCTTTAAATTATACAAATCAAATTTTGAGGATTACGCATAAAAAGACTCGAAATTGTGTTTGAAACAAACAAAGATGAACTCCATAGTTGGTGTAGGCCCAAAAGATATAGAGTTACCGGAGGATTTAACTGGTTATTAAATAATAAAATAACCCGGGAATTCACGTTGAAAAAGAGAAGAAAATGAGAGTGGCGTGGGCTCACGATCTCTGTAATGTGGCTGCTGCACACAATGTGAAAACCGTGTGTGGTGGGTGCCAAGAAGGAGAAAAATAATCGAAGGCAGAAAGTTGACGAGTTTGATTGAATGCTACACTCACTTGTCGCCCATTCTTGGCATGTAGCGTGGCTTTCCTTGTCGCTCCTTTCCTGTCAAAAGATCTCGAGCCTAAAGTGTAATAGTAGCCTAAAGTAAATTAATGGCTAACCAACGGCTTGTCGTTCATAACAGTAGCCAATTAAGGATCCCAGCTAAAACATTAACTTAGTTTAGATATAATTGCCGTGGTGTTTTTACTGTGTTGCACTATAGATTATGAGTGTAATTACTGTGGATTGTGACAATGTATTTTTTGGATCGGTTCAGTTCTCGGTTCGTTCGGTTCAGTTGGTTTGCCGGTTTCCAATTTTTTAATTATTATTTGCACAGTACAATAACGTTTTTAGCTCTCGAAAAAGATAAAAAACGGCTATTGGGTGGAGGGGCTCCGCGGTAATTGTACAATTTCGGACCGGACCGTTCCGTTCCGGTCCGCCCACCTTTTCATTATTTTATATTTTTTTAAAATGGCTAATTACGGATGTAGCCCCTAATAAAACAAAATTGTTGACTTATGCACAGGGCTATACTGGTAATTGACCATATATTTTTTTATTTTTTTCTTTATACTGTCGGCGCGTGTGTCACACGCGAACGACAGTATTCCGCCTCACGCCCTTTTCAAGAAGCGCGTGCGGCGTCATAGGGTCGTCGTAGATGGGCTAACGGCGTCTCCATCGATGCTCCGCCACTTGGTCTTCCTTTCGGTGCGGCGCGTTTTGTTCTCCGACCAACGTGGACACGGCGATGACCAGTTAAAGTCGCTGTAGCCGTTTCTCTCTCTCCTGCACGTCAAAGTGCAGGAGAGTCCCCTTGTTTTAACGTTTTTTCCCTTCAGTCCTTGTACTTTGAATTTTATTTATGATTCTAATTTTTTATATATAAGTTTTGATTTAGTTCGATTGGACCCTTCAATTGAAATTAATTCAATATCAATGTTACACTTCGGTCCTCCTTCTTTTCATTTCTGGATTTAGTTTAAAAAGATTAATTTAATTCGGTACAGCAGTTTAACTTTTTGTAATTTTTTAATTTTAATCTTTTTATTTCTTTATATTTATAGAATAATCCTTACTTTTTTCCATTTATATATAAGTGTGCTTTTAGCTTTGATTTATAATTTTTGTTACTTTCTTATTTTTTGAGTTGATATTTTTTTCAAAAAAAATAGTTCTTAAATTTTATTTTGTATTTATGATTGGAAAATTAATATTTCTATTTTTTTTCTCCCTTTGTTCTTTCTTTTACTTTTTTCATTTGTTTCTTTGTTTTTACTTTCAAGTCAAATGATTTTTTTCTACCAAATAATTTTTATTTTATTTTTTTGTTTGATCTTTTGTTAAAGTTTTTTAAAAAAATTTAGTCTTTTATTTATTTTATTTTTTTCATTATTAACATAATAATAATAATGATAATTGTAATAGTAATAATAATTTAATTGTTTTTTTTCTTACTCTTTTGTTAATGTTTTTTAGGTTTTTTTTCCCTCAGAATAATTTGATCATTTTTATTGTTATAACATCAATAATAAATTTTTATTTTTTTCTTTCATTATTAGCAAAAATATTATAATAATAATAATAATAATAATAATTTAATTATTTTTCTTGCTTACTCTTTTGTTAATATTTTTTAAGTTTTTTTTTTCTTTCGAAATAATTTAATAATTTTTATTGTTGTGACAGTAATAATAATAATTTTTATTTTTATTTGATTTTTTTGTTTGATCTTTTGTTGAAGTTTTTTGGATTTTTTTAATCTTTTTTTTCTTTCATTATTAGCACAGATATAATAATAATAATAATAATAATAATAATAATAATAATAATAATAATAATAATAATATAATTGTTTTTCTTACGTACTCTGTTGTTAATATTTTTTATGATTTTAACAATAATATTAATAATAATTTTAATTGCTATAACAATGATAACGACAATAACATGAGAATGTATTTTCAATTAATGTTTTCATGTTTTTCATCGGTAGAAAATTAACTATTTATATTTGTTATTTGATTATTGTAGATCTTTATTTGGTATTAATTCATTTAGTTTTTTTTATAAAAAAAAATCTTGGATAATGTTTATTCTTTATTCGTCTATATGTATCTATACTTATAATTTTTATTTTTTTGTTGGAATTTTATTTTAATCATTTCATCCCTGAAATTCATATATATATTGGTAATCATTTTAAAATTAATATTACTCTCCGTTTCCCTTTATTCATGTTTTTTTTTCTGTTTTCTCTTATTTTTATTTGCTGTTTGGATTAATTTTTATTTTATTTTACTATTTGTGCAATGATAATGATATTTTTTGTGATTTTTTTAATTATTTATTTATAAACATCTTTTGTTGTTTTTTTTTAATGTTTTTCCAAGGAATTTATTTATTTTAATTTTTTTAATAATAATATTGATAATAATTTTAATTATTATAGCAATATTAATGAAAATAACGTTGGGAGGAATTTTCAATTTATATTTTTGACTTTTTGTAGATAGAAAATTAACTATTCAGATATTTTTTTTGCTGAAATTAAATTATAAAATAAACTAAGATTGATGCAGTAAGTTTAATAATTCAAATATCTGAATCTTCTTGTTTTTTTTATGATGATAATATATTAATGTTGGTTATTTCATTAAAAACTGCTAAACAAATAAATTTAAAATGATTTAAAATCCATATATTTTATGAAAAATTTATTCAGATAAATTTATTATTTTGCATAAATTTATAATTTGCGCCATAAATCATCCTCACCAGTCTTTTTTTAAAATATTTGCTATATTTTTAATTGATTCACGTCAATTTTTATTCATTTCATTTAATAACTTATGATATTTTTTTAAATAAGAGAATTAGCAGGGAGATTAAATGTCTCATTTTGAAAAAAAGTTTTGACTTCGTTCTTCATGCCAACATGCCTCTTTTTTGTAATAATCCTCAAGTTATATAGTTCGCGCTCTTTTGTGATTTTTTATGACACAGTACCTACATTCTAAAAGATATAATTTATGCTTGCGCAACAAACTCAACTTAAAAATTTATACATTTTATTTCCTAATCTATAATTTTTATTTAATTATATCATATAAATTTATCATTATTGATTTAATTGTGTTAAATTATATACACAAAAATACCCGTGGCAACGCGCGGGTACTGTAGCTAGTATTTTATGCAGGGTGTGACGGTGTACGGAAGGGATTTGCTCTATTTTATTATTTTTCTAAAACATACATTCACGTGTTTATTTTTTTGCATTAAAAAATATTATTCGACCAATAGTAAATCACGAAAAATCCTTGAAATACGTGATATTTAGTTAAAGAAAAGACATGTATTATTATAAAAATTTAAGATATTCTAATTAGAATTTTAATTGTTTATCTGGATTGATAAAATATATTTTTTAAAAATAATTTTTTTTAAAATAAAATAAAAAATTATTTTGAAAATTAGGTGTGGTTGTATGTGTGTGCTCTGATAGCAACAAATCTAAAGACTTTAGCAGACGGAAATTCCAATTAATGCCTTGCAACTATAAAATTTAGGTACGTTTGGAGGTCATGTGCACGTTTTTTTTGTTTGTTTTTTTTATTTTTGAAAAAAGAAAAAGAGGAAGAAGAAGACGCAAAGCACGTGTAATTCACCCATCTGTTTTTTAAACGTTTCCCATCCGCCTACAATGTATTTTTCACAAGTTTATAGATAAAAAAAAAAAAAAACCTTTTTTACATAATAATAACAAAAATCATGACCAACACAGGATATTTTTTAATTGGAAAAAACTCAAAATTAAACTAAATAAAAAATTATTTTCAAGATCTATACAGTGATGGGCAATATGATCCATGTGTTTTTCTTTCTATATCTCGCGGCACCGACAGCAGCCTCCTCTTTTAATAACAACTTTGTTCTAGATTTATTGTATAATGTTCAAATTTTATAATTTGTAGCAAAATATTTTAATTTTAATTTCAATTTTATTTATTTTGAAATATATTTTGACTTTCAAATTATTTTTTATATTATTAAAATTTATTAAAATTATTTTTCGATTTATTTTTTGAAAAAAAAGAAAGATATTGTTGATGAAATTACAAACAGAAATATCACTCTGATTTTCCCAGAAAATTCGATATTAATTACTCAAATTACCATCATCATCGACGGTATATACAAGTGAAATCACCGATGGGAAATACTGACTAAATATATTGGTGATTCCGTCGGTATGTAGAATATAGAAATTAACGACGAGAGTTTTACCGTTGACAGTTTCTCTTCTGCATGGTCATCAGAAAAAAAATTACTGATGGATACTTTCGTTGGTAGATTATTTATTTTGATAGTGAAACCTAACGAATGACTGATTTGAAAATAATAAAAATCGAATATGTAAATAAAATAAATAATATTTATTGAAGACATTAAATAAGTGCTCGTTTGTGTGGTGATATTCTTAAGTGCTTACAGCAACTTTAAAACAAAAAAATAAATATATGATTAATTAAAAGCATTAAATAACTATTAACAAGTCTACTAATAGCACCGGCTAGTCGGACCAAATAACGCAACAAAAAGTTGGAAAAAAAATTTACGTATAAACACGCAGCACTCGTATGTTAAGATCTGTCGAGACAAATTGTAAACTTGCCTAAAATATATAAAACTATATCTTAAAAACCTTAATATATATATATATATATATATATATATATATATATATAACAAAAAATACTCTCTTTCCAAAAAACAATCGACAAAAGACCCCAAATAGACAAATGATAATAAATTCCAATAAATTTAAGAACGATATCAAAATAATATTTTACAAAAACAATATACAAAAATATAATAAATATAATGTTAAGGAATCATCTCACCTAAAAACTTAAACTTTTAAGTAAGATCCCAGAATATAATTTATATTATTCTCTAACACCCCCCCTCAAGTGAAAGCCTTTTGGGCTTGAAACTTGCACAGGCCCACATTATCTTGTGCTTGATTTTTATCAAATAGAATAGGAGTGGTGAGATTCGAACTCGTGACCGCTGGGTCAACAAGACTCTGATACCATGTTAAGGAACCATCTCACCTAAAAACTTAAGCTTTTAAGTGAGGTCCTAGAATATGATTTATATTATTCTCTAACATATAATTAAAAACTTACACAAGATAACTATACACAGCATGTATAATTAATATAAAAACAAATCCCATAAAATAAATCCAGTAATAGAAGAAGAACACAAAAAGACAAAGCAATCATTTAAAACCAATAAACTAAAAAATAAGATGGGAAATTAACGTTAATAATCGAAAAATCATGTGCACAAGAGAAGTTGGAACAAAATCAAGATATATAGCAAAACATATAAAAAAATAAAACATTAAATTTCAACTGAGCAAACCCAGAAAAAATAACTAAGGGGGTGTTTGGGAAGCCACCCAAAAGTGCTTTTAGGTGTTTTTGGTTCTTTTTTTTTTTTTGAATTTTAAAAACAGACGGTTAGTGTTTTTAGATCATTTTGATGTGCTGATATCAAAAATGATTTTTAAAAAATAAAAAAACATCATTTTAATATATTTCGGCACGAAACACATTTTCAAAAACTACAACAACAACTCTCCCAAACACCCTCTAAGCTTATTTGCCCAAGAAAAACACGTGCAACAACAACAATTATTGAAAACAATAAAATACAGATACCATGTACGGAAAAACATGCTAAAAATTAAATTAATATTGGAAAACAAATCCACGAGCATGAGTCCCATCACTCTGCACCACATCCACATGAACTGAACCCCTCATACTCATTGATTACAGCCTCGCCCCCCACCCACCATCTTTAAGTGTCTGACGCGAAGAAAATTTTGAGATTTTTTTTTACTTTAAATTAATTTATTTTATTAAATTGTTTTGATAATCTATTACATTTTTAAACACAATCCAATTTAAAAAACAATCACAATCACAATTAATATATATATATATCTATATTATGGTGGTTGGATTCAAAATAGAAATTTAAATATTCAAATCCCATCTAATTTATCTTCATGATCTCCGGGATATCTTAGAGAGGTATCATACCATGATATAGATCGTGATATGAACTGTAAAATATATCTGTTTGATCATCAGAAATATCCCTTTGAATCGCAAATGACTGCCCTTTGTCTTTCGTTCTTTTATATTTCATTTCCACGTTGATTGTTGCCATTTAATTATGGAGGCGGAGGACAAGATGGGCTGGTAGCGATGGCTAAACACACGTGAACGAGTGGATGTTTATCTCTTTATTTAAAAAAAAAAATTAAAAAAATATATTTTTATTTTTTTTAATTTAAATTAGAACGTGCATCGCAAAAGCCTAAAATAACTGAAAATTCATTCATTCATATGAATCTAAAAAAATAGACCTTCAGGAGAAGAGTTTACTCCCATCAAAAAAATTTTAAAAAAGAAGAAGATGGTGTACTAAATATAAGCAGCAACTAGTGGGGTAGATACTGGTTATAGAAAGTGTTTGTTATGGGTTGTTACCGTTGTTGTTGGCTAAAATTCTGATTTTATAAAATTATTTGATATATTAATATTAAAAATAAATTTTAGAAAATAAAAAATATTTTATCTTGATACATTTAAAAAGGCAATTACTAGCCCAATATCAATTAAATGTTATATTAATATATTTATAAATAAAAACATTTGAAAATTATTTCTAACTACTCCCAATCGGAAATAGGCTGTTTGTTTTAGTGTTGTTGAAGTTAGTTTTTAAAAATTATTTTTATTTAAAGATATATTAAAATAATATTTTTTTATTTTTTAAAAATCATTTTTAATATTAATGATTTGAAATTTTTTTAATTTAAAATAAAAAATAAAATAAAAAAATTTCTTTGAAATACATTCCTGAACACCCCATACGGTACAGCTTTTCGTAAATATAGTAGCACACAATAACAGTCTGATTTTGAATGCTGGAGTCCCGTTTTGAATTACGTGCTAATCAGTGCTCTTGTTGGGGAGAGAGAGAGAGAGAGAGAGGGAGAGATTGGCGAGTGTGGCGATGGTTTTGTTTCCCTAAACTTAAATTAGACTCAGTCAGCCCAGCTTCTAGAATTCCCAAAGCTCAGCTCTGCATACAATGTTCAGAGGAAAAATCTGCAGCTCCGAGTGGATTCGATCACTAAGAAGAGATGTCTTCGTTACCAAGGTGCGTCAAATGTTTCCTTTTCTCTTTCTTAAGTTTCTGTAGAATGGTCAACCTGTTTCTGGAAGACTCTGAATCCAGGAGCTGGAGGCTGTCACCACCACACCCCCTCTTGCTTTTAATCTCGATTTTGCACCTCTCAGTTTATTTCAGATTTTCGGTATCTCGCGCCAAATTACAAGTTAGTCACTTTATTTTCTTAGATTCGTTTTTATTTTAAAAACCAGTCATTCAGCCCTCTTTCTTTTTTACTTTTTTGATTCAGGAAATAGGAGAATAGATGGAATCATGAAAGGATTAATGAGAATAAAAGACAATTCTCGAGATAAAATAACGTTAAATTAAGAGTGGTCGATAGTCGAACACTCGTGTAAGGATTAAATAATTATTTTCTAAAACAAACAGACCGAACTAATGTGTCTCAAAAGTAGAAGGACTAATTTATAATTTACTCTCTTTGTCCGTCGAAAAAAACAAATCTGCAACACACACAATATCAGCTTATCAACGCCCGTACTCTTGTTCTCCAGCTCGCGCTCAGGCTTCGATTTCAGATTTCACACGGTTTTCTTGCTTCTCCCATAAAGGAATTGTGTGTCGAAATATGGTTAAAAGGGATCTCAAATATTGTTTTAATAATGATCATAACATCTTTTACTTCCCGAATTCATTCAGAAGATGAGCAAACCGAGAAGAAAAACTGAGCAAGAGACTTCCCTTCAAAGAGGCCAGTGCTTTGGTTGTCTTACTCTCCTTTTCTTTTCTTTTTTTCTTTTTTATTTTTATGAATAGCAAGTTATTCGTTTTTAACCATTAGCATTTGATTGTCGTGAGTAAAAATGGGTCTCGGTTGGAATGGATAGGACAAGCTTAAGAAAAAAGATGTTGGAGAGACAGTGGAGGTGGAGCTGAGAACTGGAAATGGAGTGGCTGTAAAATCATACCTCCATGCATTCAAGAGGTGGCAGCAGCTGGATATTGAGAGGGAGTCGATTATTTATTTATTTATTTATTTTCCTGAAAGAAAACAGGCCAGTGAGAGGAGACAGAGAATCGGCCTTTATGTTCCTTTCTTTCAATTTGATTTATAGCCGATCATTCTAAATTTTGTGCGGAGACATTTCCCAGTGACCTTCTATGAAAAGCCACTGATCTGCTCAAACTTACGTCATAGGAGTTTATTTTCTTCAGCCCTTAAAATAATTTCATGGATAAATTAAAAGTAAGCGTTGATTTATCATTAGATTAGTACCTCCAAATAACTACAAAAAATAGATTCATTCGATAAGAAATGTACTAATTAATTGGGTATCGTTAATCTTTGTTCCTTATCTTAAATTCTTGAGTTCAAATTAGAGATTTTTTTTTATAATTGGGGTATTTGGTCAGCTTATGTTAATCATAACTAATTCTTAGATTCAATGAATACCCCGCAAACCTAATAAATATTTAAAATACAACAAAAATAACAGATATATGGTAGGATTTTAACCTTGATACAGAGTAAATGAACAAATCCATCGAACAGCTAGAATAGACCTCCACTTGCCGAGATCCCTTCTTATTGAGAGGAGGAATGACCGCTGAATTAAAACCAAAGGCTACTCGGTGAAATATTTAATGAACACCATATTAACGCAAGCGTGACTGGGTTTTACCTTTTCTTTTGTCAACAGCTACGACATTGCTCGAGGAATGCCATAGGTGTGCAAACAGCTAGTGATGCCAGGTAAATGACGTTATTTAGCTGAACAGGTATCTTGAAGGGTCACTTTCATCACGAGTGTTGAAAATGTTCTCCTTCCAAAAGTCTTTGATGCAGTTCAACGTGATGGGATTTTAATCTTTTGTTTATTTATTTCATTTTGATAATAGTATTAATGGTGATCGAGAAGAGCATGAGCTTTGCAACTGGGATGAGCTTAAATTTAGTCTCACTCCAACTGATTACATGTACGTGATGAAATGCTCTAGTGGGGAAAGTGAATTTTCACAAGGCCATCTAACTCGCTATGGAAACGTCGAGCTGAGCCCTTCCTCTGGAGTTCTAAATTATGGACAAGTAAGTAGCAACGTGAAACTGCACTAATGGAAGGAACTCAAACCAAAACTCATACAAATGAGCGTCGGCACAGCTAATTAAGTAGCAGAAATATGTGATTGATCTACAGATCCTTTTCTCATGACCATTTGAGTGAAAATTACATGAATGGTCTTGTTACTAGGGATTACTTGAAGGCTTGAAGGCATATAGAGGTGATGATAACCGTATTCGACTCTTCCGGCCAGAACAAAATGCTCTAAGAATGCAAATGGGGGCAGAAAGAATGTGCATGCCATCACCAACTGCTGAGC
This sequence comes from Salix dunnii, assembly GCA_015731905.1. Lineage (NCBI taxonomy): Eukaryota > Viridiplantae > Streptophyta > Magnoliopsida > Malpighiales > Salicaceae > Salix > Salix dunnii. Next base: position 6,053,346 of record CM027667.1, on the reverse strand, counting down.
AATTTGTTGGTTCAATAAAGCAAACTGCTTTGGCCAATAAGAGATGGGTATTCAAATTCACTGCCCTGACTTATCCCATTAGCCTCGAGTCTCGTTCACATTTATGAATATCTTGATAGTATCTTGTAACTATCATTTAAAAATGTGTTTTGAATTGGGTATAGGTACCCCCTCCAGGAAAAGGATCGCTCTATATTAGGCCCTTGCTCCTGGGAACAGGGCCAATTCTAGGCGTGGCACCATCTCCAGAATACACCTTCCTAGCATATGCTTCTCCAGTTGGCAACTATTTCATTGTGAGTATAGTAGACAGTTGCGGAACTTCGTCGAGTACTGGGGAAAGAAAGAAATGCACTTAATCTAGTGTTAATTTTGCATAAATGCAGGGTTCCATGCACTTCTCTGTTCAAGACAAGGTCTATCGAGCAATTCCTGGAGGAACCGGTGGCATTAAATCTATCACTAACTATTCGCCTGTAAGCACTACCTTGTCTATTTTCACTAGAAACACTACCCGGTCATAAATACAACTTCTCATGCGATAGGCAATGCATTCGTCATCATGTTAGCTATCTGCATGTGCTTACCGTCTTAACAAATAACGAGTAAAGTTTTGCTTACTTTTTCACTTCTACCACAGATTTACAAGGCAGTCACTCAAGCAAAGGCCAAAGGCTTCACAGATGTTATATTCCTTGATGCAGCAACTGGCAAAAACATAGAAGAGGCTACGGCATGTAATATCTTTGTTGCGAAGGTAAGTCTGATGAGAATCAGTATTCGATGAAGACGAGATCACTTTTTCATGTTCCAGCTTCAAATTCGTAACTTACATTCGGAGTGCAATCATTTTATGTTTCATTCGGTGTGTAACATCATATATTAATGCAGCATTGTATTTCTGTTGCAGGGAAATGTCATCTCAACTCCTCCAATAGCCGGAACTATTCTGCCTGGAATCACAAGAAAAAGCATCATTGAAGTTGCTTCCTGGCTTGGATATCAAGTAAGTAAATTCTGATGAAAGAAAAACCAGACGATCTCGTATTTTTAAACTGAGAGTCGGGACCTTGTTATATTTCCTCTACAATCTTTCCTAAAAATTTTAATCCTTCTCTCTGGATACGCACAAGTGTTTGGTAGCGATAGCCGAGAACTGAATTACGCACAAAGGAGTAAAGCATTCCTAAACTTTAATTTGGTTTTCCCTCTAAAATGAGCATGTTCTACCGACCTTTGATCAGATTGAGGAACGTGCTATCCCACTGGAAGAGTTGATGAATGCTGATGAAGCTTTCTGCACAGGAACTGCGATAGCAATTAAGCCTGTTGGCAGTGTAACCTATCAGGGACAGAGGTATACATTGCAATGCATACTATATGATATGAAAAGTGAAAAAATGTTTCTTGTTCTTTCTCCTCTCTGGTCATGCAGCTTTTAACATGCGATCACTGTTTATGCCAAAACAGGGTTGAATATAAAACAGGCGAGGGTACCTTATCTGAGAAACTATTTAGAACATTGACAGGAATTCAAACTGGTCGCATTGAGGACACTATGGGATGGATCGTGGAGATCGATTAAGCTTATTTCTTTTCTTTTTCGCGTGTAGCAATGGCATGGGTTGGAACAAGTGACTTAAGTGCGACCACAGTTGTTTCTTTTATCCGCAGGGGCTTGTCTCGGCTAATCTCCAAAATCTTTACAAAAGAAATGGCAACCAAATCAAGACTAATATATTATTTCTAAATGATATTTCTTGAAGCTCTTGGATTTCCAGTTCTATAATAAAAATCACAGGTTTCCAAAACATAGCTGGAAGCACATTCTCGTGTGTGTGTTTTGCTTTTAACTTCTAAAAATTCTGTATTGGAAAATCCTAGATCACGGTATCAATATCATGTAAATGAATAAGCATCTGACCAAGCAGATCAAACCTAACAAATTCCAGGAAACCAAATGAGAAATCAATTTGCAGAGGATATCAATTAGTGATACATCAGTTTCTAGCCTTAATATTATTTAGATGAGTTATGAACAAGTCATTCCAGATATCCGTAATTCCTGGCAAGCACCAGTGCATGCAGTCATCGTGTTTCTTTCCACCTGCTGTTGCCGGATGAGCATCTGCTCTGAACTCACTCATGTGGGTTATGTCCAAAATATGGAAGGTAGACCCCTTGAGAGCCTTGAAAAGGTGCTGATTAACCAGACGGGATTCAACGTTTGTCCCATTATTCTTTAGAGAGAAGAGTTCTTCAACCTGAAAGTGAAAGGAAGAAACTTTTACCTTTGTATACTGTTGTAGAGCAAAAGTGAAGCAATTGGAAAGCACATGCAAGGTTTGGCACTGATTATGCTTCACGACATAGTAGTATCAAATTGTGATCAAGTCAACAAACTATTAAGTTCAAACTCATAGTTCGGATGTAACTCACTTTTTCAGGTAACAAAGGCTGTACTCGTGGGCAAGAACCACCTTGATCCCAATCACCTCCTTCAAAATGTCTAGGTGATTGTGTACGAAAGAGCTTGATTCCACCCGGACGCATTCTTCTCTCAACAAAGAGAATCTGCAGTGAAAACAGACGACAAGAGATTAAAAATGCCCATTTTGATTAAATACACGGCAGCATATGACAGGGATATCTTGGCACAGCGCCAAAGAAGCAGAAAGAATCCTGTATGCACTACAGGTTCTGGGACGATAGAGAGGGAAACAACCACCACAATTATGTAGCCTAAGCAATGAAACAATATCGCTAACATCTGCAGAACATCAATTGTGGAAGCATGCAAGTAGCAGAGTCTAGCAAATAAATAGTTTATCATTTTCCTGTCAGATTCAATTGTCATTAGTCTATTTTTATTTATAGATGTGTTGGCATATCCATATGTCAGTAGCTTGCAAAGTGCTATGCTAACTGCCAAAATTCCAGCAAAGGATCCCCCCCCAACACACACACACACACAACTCTAAACTGGGCATCATTTTGGAATTATATCTGACACTATGCTAAAGAGTGGGCAATATTCATTCTAGAGATTGGGATTTCTTTATCTATCATATTTCTAAGGACACCAATCACCGAAATAGCAGTGAGAGATCACACAGCCATATCATATGGCACATTCATGGATTTTTCACGGCAATATAAAAATGAAATGAAAACTAAAAGCAGATGGACTCTGTACCATGTGTTTCAAAACCTTGTCCAGGCCAACATCAGGGAGTACTGGAGGGATCAGAGGTTGATTCTTTTCAAAGAAAAGCATAGGAGATTTCACAGGATCGAACTTTGAGGGAGCCCACCACCTATTCACAAGAAGCAAAGAGACATATAAACACAGTCAACGAAAAATCTCTCACAATAAAAACAACCAAAAAGATGCAGAATCAGCACAGAAAAGAAACTGTAGTAGCTACGACCAATTATATATAGAACGAATATAGACCAGATTTCACACCCTACATTGTTCAGAAAAAATACAGTAACTTAAATTACCAGTGTCCTGTGTTAAATATTAGAACATCATGGAAGATCGGAGCATCCGCCCATGTGCCTTCTGGAATATCAACATCAACTCTATAACCCTCTTTATATCCAAGAGATTCCAACTTGCCCCCCTTAGAATTAGCTGACCACCTAAACAACAAAAGCAGAACATGCCTAAGTAGTTTCAAATCTTGGAGTACCATAACCAAGAACTCCAATCTTTACCAAAATGAAAAGAAACATGCAAGAAGATATGATTGGCATAGCAAGCAGAGCTTACCTACCATATCGCGCCAAAAGATTAGTTCGATGATAAGCAATAGTAAGATTATAGTGAAGAAAAGTAAAGCCACGATCAGCCCCAGCTGGTCTCCACTTCTTCACATCACTTGACACCCTTTTTAGAGAGCAAAAGAGAGAAACAAACATATTCCTATTCAACGAGTCCCCAACAAATCCTGCACTGTTACACCATTCATTAGCTCCAAAAACAGCACAACAAATACAGACATAATAACCAATTTAGAGAGAGAGAGTACCGATGTTGGTGTCTCTAAAGGTCTGCAAGAACCGGACCGGGTCGAAGGGAGGGAGATCACACCCATTAGGCTGCCATCTCCACTTAATGATGTCTTTAGCATTCGATTTATTTCCAGAAATGCAATTCCATCCTTTGAATATTTCTTTACATGAACTGTCATAGTTGTTTGGTATCCAATTTGGGTCGTAGATCCAGGAACCATGAGAGTAATTGCAGGAAGTGGAGAGTACTGTTGGGGTGGGTCTGAAATGGATGGTTTCTTTAGAGATTGAGGCTCTTTTGGAGAAGGAGAGAGCGAGGAAGATGGAAGCGAAGCAGAGGAGAGAGAGCAGGGGAAAGAGTGGGAGTTTTTTGGGCTGCTGGTCTTTTGTGGCCATGAGGTGATGGGGAGGGAGGCTGGAAGTGGAGATCGGTGCACGTTAGCATCCACTTCTGGTTTTTTGCTTTATAGTGAGCTGATTTATTGTTTCTTTCTAATTCTATGACGTGGCGTCTGCTAGGGAGGTATTTTTTGTTGCTGCGGTTAGAAATGCATGTAAAAACATAATTATAAATTATTGTTTTTTTATAATTAATATCTTTGCAAAAAAAATATAGGGAGACGGGAATAAATTTAATTAATTAATTAATCAGATATTTTTAAAATTATAATTGAAATAAAACATAGTTTCAAATAAAATTCACAATATTATAAAGTATATTATAATTATTTTTTAAAGTATTTTTTATTTAAAAATATATTTTTTATTTAAAAAAAATTATTTTAGACATTATCACATGAAAATAATATATAAACACCAAAATATTTAATTTAAAATAAAAAATAAATATGAATATTTTTTTAATTTATTTTAAAATATTTTTAAAAAACATTTCAATACTAGCAAAATTGTCCTCATTTCGCAATTTCATCGGTTAAATTAGAAAGCATTTTTAATATAAGAAAGGTGCGAGTATTGCCAAAGTGAATTTTAGCTTGTAAGAAAAATATGATGAATTGAAAACTTGACATGTGTATTTAATCAAGTAAATTAAAAATTATATATAAATAAATGTTAGATGATGCAAATGAAAAACCAAATTAAAGAATGAAATGATAAATACATATCAAAATATTTGATTTCTTCTCATGAGAAGATATTTATTTATTATATATAATTATGTCAATAAAAATGTAATCATTGAAATTCTATCAAGATATTTTATTATTATGTTGTGGATCCATTAAAAATATAAGAATATTATCTGGGAACCTTTTTTTTTTGTCGTTACATAATAATAACAGTAATAATTGTACAGAAAAAAAATGAAAACAAAATTTAAGAAAAAAATAAACACAAATCATGAAAAACAGTTAAAAAAAGTGCCTGGTAGCTTTTATTTATATATAAAAAAAGGTAATCTTACTCTTAAAAATGATATTTTTAATGTCTTAAGACTATTTATTTTTCATGAGATTGAATAATATAAATTATATGTTGATGAATTTGGAGAGAAAAAAATTCTTACTTCTTTTTGTAATTCTCATGGAACATACACCTACCATCCAGATCAGAACTTGAAAAAAGCAATCTAGATTATGTTTATTATTATTTTTTAAAAAGAATAAAAAAATATTTTTATATTATTTTCATATAAAATATAATTTAAAAAACATATATATTTTATTATATTTTAAAAATATTTTTTAAAAAGAATAAAAAGAATATTTTAAATTAAAAAAAATATTTTTAGATTATTTTCGATATAAAATATAATTTAAAAAATATATATTTTATTCCATTTCTACACAGAAAATACTTTTTAAAACAATACAAACCCCACTACTATAATGCCATGTAATATAAACAAAAAAGAACATCAAAATCCGTGATGACCAGGAACATGCAATTCTTCAGCTTCAGCTTTTAAGGGAAGCTTCAGGAAACTAGAACCCATTTAAACAACAAGGAAATAGAATAGAACTGGCAGCGTACATTTATGGTATCTTCTCTGAAACACCATCTAAGTTCTTGCCTTCAACACATTTTAAATGCCAGAAACAAATGACAAAATACAGGTTTAGTAAGATGATGATATAAAGTACATATTTTCCATGCTGAATTTATCATACAAAAAAATGAAACTTGTGACGTGTTTTGCGATCAAAATAAAGAATAGGTCTGGATACACTAACAGAATATAGATAAATACATGCAATAGCAGATCATAGAGTGCAAAAACTTTAAGTTATAAAGAATAGTGAGTGAATTCATACATGCTTACTTTCCTCAATAAATAATGATCAACAGATTTACTGTATCAAGATAAGAACCAACTTGAACATAATTCCACAAAATATCCTATCATTAGCATGGTTTGTTGCCAACTCACAGAAAGTGCAATGGAAAATGTCATGACACCAAAACTTTCAATCATATGACTGGAGGTGGAAAACTTGGCAGGCTGGCTTATATGACTTCTTCAATGACGCCTGCTCAAACTTCTTTAAGGCAGGTTCATTCTCTTGTAAACCAGTCTGAACAAAGTACCTTATCCACCATGTTGAGGTCCGGAATTTAGCCTTCACAAGAACAACAATTTAGGTATCTCTTTGAGAATAGAATCTTAGTTTCTCTAATCATAAACATACAAATTCACAGCATGACACCACAAAGACTAATGCAGCTGAGAGCTATGCACTATAAAAAAAAATCAAATGGACATATTTCTTCTATCCTAGAAATGATCAGAATTTCCATATTCTTTGTACCTTTCTCCTTTAATGGGAGAAAGCAAACCCTTTCATCAACTGATTTAAAGCCTAAAGGCTTAGAAAGCGCACCCAGCAGACTAACATTCAAGCAAAAGAATAGTATTGGCAAAAACAGTGAGATCTGAATGTCTAGAAAATCCAGGGAGTGGAAAACACTGGCCACTTACCGGACGACCAAACTTAGACAACTCTGCAACTTTAACTCTTTGCTGGCCTGGAGCACCTACAGAAAGAAAAAGGAGGTCAGCAATCAGATCAGATGAGTTATTTGAATGACATAAAATAGCATACAAAAAAGAATGCATTAGCAATATAAACAAACCATTTACATGCCTGTTTATAACATGGCAGTACAAATAATTACGTTTTACAAGAATATCATTTTCCTAATCGATGATTATGAAATATGAGAGCACAGTTTGGAAAACTAGAAAGAAAAAGGAGGTCAACAATCAGATCAGACGAGTTATTTGAATGACATAAAATAGCAGACAAAAAAGAATGCATTAGCAATATAAACAAACCATTTACATGCCTGTTTATAACATGGCTGTACAGATAATTACATTTTACAAGAATATCATTTTCCTAATCGATGATTATGAAATATGAGAGCACAGTTGGGAACCTTTACCCTCGGCATCTTTCTTTGACAAGGGAAGAGCCTTGGGTGATATAAAGGAAAATGACTAAAGGTGCACTTTATCACTCTTCATGGTGTTTGATCCTTACAAGTAACTAGGTCATGGAAAGTTTAGGATATAGCTAATAGTTTAAGGCGAGTGCAGTCCCTAGTTGAGCCTTCTACTGTTCAAAACACTGTTGAAAAAGAAGAATAATTTTGAGCTCGGCTTGTGATTTACACGAATACATGCGGAAATACAAACAACCTAAGAAAATAAGCAACATGACCAATTACCAGAAAATACAACTAGGCCATCAGCAGACACCCTTGCCAGTTCTGGAAGTGTTTTGTTGAGATATTTTGGAGACAAGTAATCCAATGCATCTGACACTATAACAAGAGAGAATGATTTTGGTCGGTAGGGCAGAGGAAATTTGATATCAGCTACACGCACAAGGCCTTTGCGCACAAGACTCTTGCAATTGGCACTCGCATCATCTAAGTCATATGGCTCCACACCCCAGGCCTCGGTATCCTCTTCTTTCAATAAGCTTGATACTGCAGAACAAGTGTCCGGGCCTACATGCAATACTTTACGCATGCTGTCACCATAAGCCTTCTTCAGAATAGGTATTGCTCTTTGGACTTCTAGAGTGCAAGAAACACCACCTGCATATGAATACCCCAGATCTCAGATTGCTGGATTGTTTTGCCCAGCTATTTTTATGCTGGTAACATTCCTAGAAAAGAGAGAACGAATGCTCAAAACTTAAGATCTTCAGGGATCAAAATGTTCCTAGTAATCTTCATTGCCCCTCGTACAAACCATTATGAGCAAAGAGATACATGCAAGGTCTAGTTCAGAGGCAAAAGCTGGGGACTGCACTTGACCAAGGATTAATCAAAAGTGCAGAACTCCAGATAACTCTTCATCAAAACAAAAAAGATAATGAGGAAATACAGGTTGTCCATAATAACAGCAGCTAATAACATTATATCACAGTCAAGGAAATTAAGTTTTTAGCCAATGTTTACTTAAGAATTACACCCAAAAAAGAGCCTGTATTATAGTATGAAAACGCTTCTCTGTGAGTTCTCTGAATATGATAGATACCATATATAAACTCAGGAAAAATAAATGGAACACTTAAGGAAAAATCCTGATACCAGCTAATTCAATACAGTTGCATCTTTATTGCTGATATGCCAGTTAATGTGACAGGCCCAAACAAGTAAAAAATAAGGAAAAATATAAAGATATCATTTAAATTTACCTTCTGTCTTACTTAAAGCTTCTCTATTGCTGATATGCCCACCTGCCACACAAAACCATCATAAATTCACAAGACTTGTCGCATACAAAACTGTCATGTTCAAACTCATTTGCCTATAATAATTAAATTCAAAGTCAGCAAAAAGGAAATCAGAACACAAAATTCGTTACAAACATGCTTTCTTTCCTTTACTTTTGTTTCGATATCAGCTGTTTTCCCTTCTTTAAGTGTAAGAATATATGCTATGCTATTCATGTTAGCAGGAGAAATAAAGTTGATGCTTCTTGTTTACTTAAACCAGATCAGATCCTACAGTAAATAAGTTTCAGATGTAACAGATCAAAGTCGGTAGAGAAATCAAAAACCTGAGCCGCTGTAACAGTATCCAATAAGAAGTATAGCGCCCTGGAATCAACAAAAGAACAAATTCAATCAGCAGATTTCACACTAGACCCTCAACCACTTTACTCACTAACTTGTCACCCCCAAAGAAAATGAATATTTCAAAGAGCACTAAAAATCACCACGACAACAAGGCCAATGGATAGTAACGGCGACGAACGCGATTTCGAATGCATCGACCCGGCAAAAGGAAGACTTCCTCCATCAGCCAAACGTCTGGCAGGATTCCCTGGCCTCCTCGACATTTTTTTGTTATTAAACCTAAACAAAAAAGGCCTGCCCACTATCAAACTAGAAACGCGCCAATTATAATGTCATTTTCTTCCATTTAACACAGCACATCTGTTATATCAATTTACAAATCAGCCATTTTTATTTATTGCTGTAGAGAGAATTACCTGCGAGATCGAAAGAGTGATGGAAAAGATTGGGGGGTTGGAGATCTTTTAAAGAGCGATCTGGATCTATCTGTTCTAGTGGTAAGCTAGTTGCGAGAGCGAGCGAGAGACCCAGGGATTGATAGATTGATCCAAATCCAACTTGCATTTATTTGTTTTTTATTGATTAATTACCTCGTTTAATTTTATCTGCCGATGCTTTGCGAGTGAAATCCAGCCAGCGCCGGAGCGGGGGTCCATTCTGTTTAGCCTTACTTGGATTTGATATTGGGCACAAGCCCAAGACTGTTCTGAAAAGTCCAGTATCTTTTAGCCCAGCAATGGCCCAATTCACAGCTCTGTTTGTACTTTGCTCGTCCTTGACCATTCATAATCAGCTTATGCAATGGAAATTTCAAGGCAGTTGTCGTTAGAAAATGGAACATCATGGACGTGTGTGAAACACGTTTTGGTTAGGGGTTTTTCTCAATATTAAAATAAAAAAATAGAAATCTACATGGGTATTATTTTTATCAAAAACAAAATCATGAAGTTGAAGTCTAAATAACATAATATCAAAGAATAAATTAAAAAAAATAAAAACAAATCAGGCTAAGCTTAAAAACCCTATCCTTGAGTCATGAAATTAGGTTTTTCCATGGAAAGCAAATCTAAAAAGAAATCTAGCAAAATTTATAATCATCCAAAATAATAATAATAATAATAATAAAATAGGAAGAAAGAGCCCATTCAGTATACAAAGTAATTGAAATAAAACGAGGGATAAAATTAAAAAATAAAATAAAACAAGAAAAATATAAAAATTAACCATTAAAAGAATGAAGATCAAATATGCTAGTTCAAGAATTTAAAGAGGGATGATATTAAAAACATTAATTTTACAAATTATTTGAAATAAAAATAAAATAAAACAAGAAAAATATAAAAATTAACCATTAAAAGAATGAAGATCAAATATGCTAGTTCAAGAATTTAAAGAGGGATGATATTAAAAACATTAATTTTACAAATTATTTGAAATAAAAAAATATTAATAAGAAAATGCTTAAATTAAAGGATAAATAAATTAAAAAGTTGTTTTTAATAAAATCAAAGAATCTGACGTGAAAATCAAGAAAAAAATAATCATTGATCAGAATTCTTTAATCACACATACCGTACAGACATCGAGATACTGTTAAGGAGATTCTAAAATCATCATGCAATGGTGCCCCCGCCGCCGTGAATTCCATGAGATAAATAAAAATTATACGCAATCGCGTGGTTTTTTTCCTTTTTTTTTCCTTTTATTATTATTATTATTATTATTATTAATATGAATATCTAGACTGTTCCTGTGAATATTGAAATTAATAATTATTTAAATCTTTAATATTTATTATATTAATAATTATAGAGATTAAATTTAATAGATGTTTATTTTTATGGTACAAACAGAGTTTGAAAAAAATACTCTTTATTTTAATATTTCATTAAAGTTAAAAAACCGTAAATTATGAGCTTGAAAAGTTGTGTAATTATTTTTATTCAATGCCTGTGGCATGACAGCACTTTTTAAATAAAAATAAAAATAAAAATTGAATTTGTTGTCACTTCTTGTCATGTGAGAAATGGGCCAGCCATAGTTTGAATCCAAAATTATCTTCAAACGATAATACTGGATGTATTAATAATTTAAAAGAGAAATGCCAATTTCTTCCATTTGTCAAATCACAAGAGTTAGGCGAGGGTTGCACTGTACGTGCATCAGCATAGATATACATGTTTGAGGTTGAGTTTCAATCCCTTTTTTTTTAAAAAAAATAATAATTTAATAATATAATTAGAAGATGAAACACCAACAAAAAAAAACCAGAAATAAAAACAATTATTCAATGCAAAAGATAAATGCTTGTCAATATTATAAAAATATAAATATTTATAATATTCCTGAAATATCTCTATAATTTTATTTGTTAACAAAATAAAAATTAAATTAGAATAGAAATTTTTTTTGAGACCACACATGAATCCTTTAGTATTTTATATTGATTGAATATATATAATTTTGAGTACAGTACACATTGGAATATCAAAAAGAATATAATTACACTTCAATCTCTCATCTATGTAAAGAATACAATTTATGAGCTATAAATACACTATAAATACTTTAAATCAAAGATTTTTATTTTTTTATTCTTAATATTTTCAGAGTTAAAATATTAATATAGTTTCTCTCTCTATGAAGTTATTAATTTTATTACTGAAGAGTTCTTATATCTATCAAAATGATCTTTTGCACGTAATAATTATCAATTCCCTAACTTATTGAGCACCACTTGCTACCGCCATAGTTGTTATAGTTGTTGCTAAATACCATCTACCATCACTTATATCAACTCATTAGGGGGCTTATCATATTTAAATCACATTATTTTAACTAAAATATTAACCAATTACTAATCACAACAACTTTATCCTTTAAGTATCTTGGATTTTGGGATTCATACCTACAAAAAAAAAAAAAAAAACTCTATAAAAAACTACTTGATATTACCCAACAAGAGGGCAAGTCTACACGAGCATAATTGCCTGGCTTGTGTTTATTTAATTTTTTTTTTAAATGTAACTTTATTTTTTTTTCAATATTTATCCAAATCCAAATTATTTAATAAATATTTTGCCTACCCAAATTAATAAGGAATAAAATTTGCCACATGTATATATATCGCGGCTAGTGGACATCCATCGTCACTTCCACCTGATCACCAATAAAAATCAATGGCAGTCATGGTAATTTTAAATTTCGCAGCCTGTGAAAGAGGATATGCATGACCGCATATTCGCAGTCCGCGTGGAATAATTTTTTCACGTTTGAAACTCGGTTGCATTTTAAAAGTGGTTTTGATTAATTATTTCTTATCCTTTAATTTAATGGTATTAAAAATAAAAAAATATTTTTAACTTTTAAAAATCAGTTTTTTAACACCAACAAACATAAATCCTACAAACAGACCAGAGCTCCGGCAGACACGCCACACGCCATCTCTTGCAGCGCCAAGAACACTCCTTCAGCTCCTGCTCTCCATATTTTCCTTCCATTATTCACATCACCTTCAAAAGCAAATCTCCAGCCCCCCCTCCCCCCAAGCATAACACGCAATCCTGACGCGATCACAGTCACTTTTTAGCTGTTTAATTCAGTGTTTTCACGATTCTTCTAGACATCAATCATTTCTTGAGTAGTTAAGAATGATTTGCCTTTTCGTTTCTTCATAACTTCGAATCACCACGTTTCTCTCTCTGTTTTTTTCTTTTTAAAAAAAACTTTGCGTGCGAGCTGATTCGAGAAAGTTCAAGGAAAAAAATATGGAGGAAAATTTGCACTGGTTGGCGTTTCTCTAACGATTAATCACTACTGAAGCTCGCGGTTTTTGAGAGTTTAGAAGAGATAAACTCGGAATGGCGGTGGAGTATAAGTGCTGCGAGACGGATTTCTTCGTAAGCATTGTGATAATTTTTTTTCTCGTGATGTTCGCTGGACTGATGTCTGGCCTTACTTTGGGCCTTATGTCTATGAGTCTCGTCGATCTTGAAGTTCTGGCTAAATCCGGTACTCCAAAAAATCGAAAATACGCAGGTACAACGTTTAATCCTTCACTTTTGCTACTTTTTTTTTGTAAGATCTGTTCGGATAGTGAGGATAATGGAGTTTTGTCGTGCGAGATTTAGGGAAGTGATAATTAGTTTCAAGACTTATTAAGTTGTTGATAATGGTTATTAGCTAGCCTCCCTTGTAGATTTGGCTTTCATGCCTCCATAACTTTGTAGGAGGGTTCATGAATAATAAACTCCAGCTGGGTGATAATAACTTAATACCACTGAATATAAACAAACAATTTATTTACCCCCCCCCCCCCCCAAAAAAAAAACAATTAAATTGTTTTATTGAATGAAAATATTTCATTTGTAGTTGTAGGCCTTTGGTTGTTGCGGAACGAGTAATTGAAATCATAGCTTATAAGAGATTTTATGACTGGGTTTTGGCTATTACTTGTTTCTTGCCATAAACAGCGAAAATATTGCCAGTGGTTAAAAATCAGCATTTGTTGCTTTGCACACTCCTTATATGCAACGCTACTGCTATGGAGGTATGTCTTGTAGAGATGTAATTAATACGCATTGATTATTATTTTTCAAATCGAATGTCTTGTTTGTTTTACTTTCTCAGGCACTTCCAATTTTTCTTGATAATCTGGTTACAGCTGGGGTTGCTATTCTAATTTCAGTAACTCTGATTCTCCTATTTGGTGAGGTGAGGCATCTATATTGATTTGTCCATTTTTATTAGTTTTTTTAAAGCACTCAGGAATTGTGGGTAGATGTACAGTAGAACCGAGGAAGCAGAGGTTTGCTAGTTTGACTTGTTTTCGATATGCTACTTGAAAATTAATGTTTTTTGACGATGGATTTTGTGATGATCCTCTTTGTTTTGGGACCTAGTTTTTTCACTGTTGCTAAATATACAGACATTCTGCCGTTGCCAGTTTTTTCTGACAAGAGATGCTTCCTGGGAATGATGGACTTCTATAAGCCTGATTCTTCTAGAGTTTCATATTAATCACGTTCTTAAGATGGTATGAATGGCAGTATGGTTTATGAGTCCTCTTATTGTTCTTTTATTTGGATATGCAGATTTTACCACAATCTGTTTGTTCCCGATATGGTTTGGCAATTGGTGCGACAGTGGCCCCATTTGTCCGTCTTCTTGTTTGGATCTGTTTTCCTGTTGCCTATCCGATAAGCAAGGTGACACTCATGTTGGTTAAATCCTGCACGTAGTTGAGCCCTCCTAAACAATAGAGTGACTATTCATGTTTATGTGATATTTTCAGCTCCTGGACTTTCTGCTGGGACATAGTCATGCTGCTCTTTTTCGCAGAGCTGAGTTGAAAACACTTGTAAATTTGCATGGTAATGAGGTGTGTTCAGTACCTTTCAGAATTACACATCGTAGAACAGAATATTATGCTTTATTGTCTGTGTATCTTTATATTTATCGCCATGCAGCTTATCTGCTTGCTTCTTTTCATAGTTCTTGTTTGTAGTCATTAAATCTGCCTATCAAGCCATCAAAATGTGCAATTTTCTACCTATATCAAAATTTATCTTCTATTGCTATTGATGTGTGTACAGATTCTGTTGCCTGCTACCTGCTACCCTCTGTCTCTCTCATTTCTTCCATTAGCTTTGTAACACTGTATAAGTGGTGCTTATTAGGCTGGAAAAGGTGGAGAACTAACTCGTGATGAGACAACAATTATTGCTGGAGCACTTGAGCTCACTGAGAAAACAGCTAGTGATGCCATGACCCCTATATCTGAAACTTTTGCTATCGATATTAATGCCAAACTTGACAGGTGTGATGCTCAAAAAGGGTAAACTGAAAAATCACTTCTGTTGCATGACATTTATTGTGATTAGCTGCGTTGTATATTTTTCATGTACAGGGAGTTGATGAGTTTGATACTGGAGAAAGGGCATAGCAGAGTGCCAGTTTATTATGAGCAACCTACAAACATAATTGGACTAATTCTGGTAAATCGATGATATCAATATATTCAGCGACAATGAAAGAGATCTTTTTTCTCTTCATATACTTAGAATGATGTCTTTATGAACTAGCATTGGTTGAATAATGTGGTATACTAATAATCTTCTTCTGCTTGCCAACGTTTAGCTTTGATTGGTTATCTTTTGTGCCAACTCTTTGTGCTCTCTCCCAAGTTCGTGTATCCTTAATTTTGGAAGACACTATTCCCTGTCAATTGCTAAATTTGTATGATGACAGAGAACTGCGTCAATGGGCTTTTAGTTATGAGATTATTCTGCAGTTTCAGATAAAAAATTGTTTCATTATAACATAGCTTTCAGATTCTCTAAGAAGAGTGTGCCTTCCTTCAAATTATCCTTTTGAGGACCCGTGGACCGTGGCCTCTGTCATAGGCTTTTATTTGTTGATGGGTAATCATTTCCTTTGCATCGCTTGTCTTTTCTATTTTCCCAGGACTAACTTCACTTTCTAGTAAATATTTTGGAATCAAGCTTTAGCTCTTAACAGGTTCATTTATAAGTTTTAACCGTGATTTGCATTTTTTTTTTCCTTGATGAAATCACCAAAAATAATGTTGCAATTTATGAGAAAACATATTCCCCTAACATTGACACCAGAAAAAGATAGGATGGACCACAAGGGGGGCAAGTGCATCGAGAACTTAAGCATGGCACACTGCAAACAGGCATAACTAGGAGAAATGAGGCAAAGTTTTTGCAATAAAGGGTGACCCATTAAGACTACCTCTTGTGCTAATAGATTTTGTTTGGCCATTGTCCATCATATCTTGCCTTTACTTTCATATCATCTGATCCGAGTTCATTCGCTAAATTAATTTGCTGGAATTTCTTATTACTTCTTCTTGAACATGTATGTATACCTGATCTTTTAGGCCAATAATCTGTTGACAATTCACCCAGAAGATAAAGTACCTGTAAAGAATGTCACTATACGCAGGATTCCCAGGTATCCCTTAGGTCAAGGATTGTATTTATATACATGTTATATCTTTAGTTGTTCATGGACAACAAAATGCTGTTCATTGTTACCTACAGACTGATGGTTCTATATACTGTTTGTGTCGTAGGGTTTCCGAAACTATGCCTTTATATGATATATTGAACGAATTTCAGAAAGGTCATAGCCACATGGCAGTTGTTATTAGGCAGTGTAAAAAGCCAGAGGAGCAGCCTTTAAGCAATGCTGGTGACAGTGAGTGTGGGCATCCACTTCTGTTTGTTGTACCATGCTGTACTAGAGAATCTAGCTAATTTGGAGAGCATCTCTCTTTATGATAAGTAAATCATTTTGCATGCAACAGATCCGGGGAAAGAATTTAAAGTTGATATTGATGGTGAAAAGCCTCCCAGGGACAAGACCTTGAAGAGCAAGAGACCACTTCAAAAGTGGAAAAGCTATCCCGACAGTGCCAACAATTCATTTAGAGGCTCGAGGAGCAAGAAGTGGACAGAAGACATGGCCTCAAACATCTTGCATATAAATGAGAATTCACTCCCAAAGCTTCCCGAAGAAGCAGAAGCAGTTGGCATAATAACAATGGAAGATGTCATTGAAGAGCTTTTACAGGTAAACATTACGGTTTGCTATTCATATTACATTATATCCCCCCAACAATTTCTAGAGATTACCTCATGCCGTGATCTGATTTGCACAATGAAAACTATGTAGGAGGAGATCTTTGATGAGACAGATCATCATTCCGAGGGACACTGCCTGGGTGAGCTCTAGTATTTACTGTCGGATAGACAATGAAGAAAAGATTGTTACACATTATTTATTATTCTGTTTTAAAAATATTTTTGAAAAAAAAATGATTTTTATTTATTTTAAATTATTTTTTTGATGTTTTTAGATCATTTTAATATATTGTTAATATTAAAAATAATATTTAAAGGAAAAATATCATTTTGATATATGTAGAACGAAAATTATTTTTATAAATAACTGTAACCACATTCTCAAACAACACCAAATATTTTTACAATGATCAAAATCTCTTGTTTGTAGTAGTGAAAGGTTCCCAATCGGCAAGAAAGATTGTACAATGATTGTTTGCAGTAATGAGGTTTAAGCTCGAAATAATTTAGAGGGAGATGGAAGATGGATGTCAATATTAAATGAGCTATAGTATAGTTGATAGCAATAATTCTAAATAATTTGAGGTAGTCTCGAATAGTTTACTAATAAGAAATATCAAGTCAATAGAAGCTTTGCTTCTGTTTTAACAAGTCTCATATAGATCTAGATCCTGAAGTTGGTAATATTGGTTGAGTCTAATAGATTTGTTAATAAATCTAGCAAAAAAATAAATATTTTTAAGAGTTCGAATCATTCAAATGATAATATATTTTTTTTGGTATAATTTTTTTTTTATCAATGCATTTGTTTTTTATTTTTAATTGTTGAAAACATGTATTTTTCATAAGTAACTTGGTTTTTTAAATATAAACCTAACATGATTAAGATAAATATTTTCAATGATTTAAGTTAATGTGAAAAAAATTCTTTAGCCAAACTTGATCAATTTTTTTTTATTAGAAAAATATTTTATTAAAATAAAACTTAGCATCATATAAAAATAAAAATTTCAATAATATCTATATATATATATTCAAATCATCGTCTCTATTTTAGAAATTTTCATTTCTGTATAATTTAAAGAATATTTATGTTATTAAATCAAATATTAACATGTATTTATTTTTTGCTATAATGAAGAGCAATTTAATATTTTAATCTTTAACTAATATTGAAGTTTGTTTTATGATTTATTGGTTAATATATTTTTAATTTTTTTTATAGAAAACAATATCTTTCCAATTTGCATTTAGAATTTTTTAAGATATCGAGAAATTAAAAAAAGTACAGATAAGAACCGGATGTCCACGCCCCTAGGAAGCAAACCTGCGCTTACGATCCTGGACTGGTCTGACGATGACAATTGGAACCACTAGTTGGCGATAGCTTTACCCGAGATTCAGAAACACACGACCCAGCAGTTTTCCCGATCACATGGCTGATACCATATTTCCATTCCTCTCCATTAAAGACCCGTGTCGATTTTGTACTGTATTAAAGGGATGCAGAAAAAACTTTCGGGAATATGTATTGTTGACCACTGACAACCCCAGCAATATTTATGACCTTGTTTTTGATTGGTAGTAATAGGAGAGGGTTAATTATTTTTCTTCTGTGTTTTGTTAAACGTGCGCGTGTAGGCACAAAAAACCTGGATGATGAGAACACCTCAGCAGAAGCCGCTCTGCTCGGAGGTTGGTGACGGCAATGATGCTACTACTGCAAATTAGTCTCTTTTTAATGGCCGGGTAGGTACTGAGCAAGTGTTTATACATTAAATGAAAAAAGTGAGGTTTTCATTACTAGATTCTTCATATGAAGCGTTGGAATTGAATGAATCTATGCCCACAAGTCAGACTGCTATTCACCAGGGCAAAATTTCTAGTTCCAAAGATGTAATTGATAAGTCATGTCTGAATCCAGGATATCCTTAGACTAACATAGTTACCAAACACTGTGCGAACAAGAATTATCATACATATTCGACACAATAAGGTTGTTAATCTTTCACGGGAACAATGGTATACAAGCAGGGCCTTTACTAGTGTTTACTTCTTTTCTCACCCTTTCTCTTCCTTTTCTTATCTCTAGACCTTTCTTTTGATCTGTGCTTCCTAGAACGCTTCTTATCCAAACTCTTTGAACAAACCTTCATTTCCTTTTTAAGCCTATCCTTGTCAAGCTCTTCTTCGGATGATTCACAAGATTTCAGTCTAGAAGGCTTCTCTGGTCCAAAAACAACACGCTGCCGCTTCGCATCTGAGTTTCTGGACAACTTTTCCTCAGAGTCTGGGCAAGGAGCAAGGTAAGGCCCTGTATCATCCATCCTTGAACCTACAGCACCTCGTCCTCGCTTAACCCTGTAATAAACAAAAATATTCATGTCAAACCAATGAGATTTTGCTTCTTTTTTCCTGGGAAATTTTGAACAAAGTTACAAATGATATTTGAGGAATAAAACGAGCCTACAGGACAAATAATGTGTTTGATAAAGTGGATAGAAGTTTTCAAATGACCTCGAGTGCAAAAATTCATCGACTTCTTCATCCCTCAAACCTTCATCTTCTCTCGAATAAGAGCTCCCTACTATTTTGCTTGACAAGGATGACATAGTAGTATCGTTCTCATTTAAAGAATGCCTTCTGCTTGTACTTCTGAAGTCATTACCAACATCCCTATGGTTCTTGCTGCTGTTACCATCATGCCTTGATCTTCCTCTCAGCCTATCATCCAGCTCAAGCTCCTTTTCCCGGACCCGCCACATTTCATTCAGTTCAACAGCTCGATTTGCTGAAAAGAGTAGATCAATTAAAAATCACAAGTGGAAGATAAAACAAAAATCACTTGCATAATATCATGCCAATACTAAGTCTGTTAACATGATGAAATCAAGAGGAGAAATGCATACATGGATGACATTTTTAAATAGAAAAAAGAAAAGAAAAGAAAGATAATTGGTCTTATTTCAGGTCCCAGTAAAAGACAGGGATATCATTACATTGCTCACAATTTCAAGGATCCTTTAATAGGTGCATGGATCTTTAACTATGCTAGTCAATTTTCACAATTCGAAATATGGTAGGCATAGATTGTTGAGTATGCAGGCAAATACCCAGCCAATCATTAACCTTTAATCCCATGGGGTTCCACCTAAGAATCCTAGAGAAGGTTTGCTTTGAGATTATCTGAAGAAAATATGTTAAATGAACAATCACAACTTTATTCTTTAGATGATCAAGTATGACTTCATGCTTTTTTTCCATATCTCCATGGCAAGACTTCAATTAGAAAATGTCAGCCGAACTCACAGAAAAATCTTTTCATGGAGCCCAAATGATGACTTTAGGCAGGGTATGTTATCAGTAATAGACATTTTTATATGATAGTCAAAGCATCAAAACAAAGGATGACAAACTGAAAACTAAAAGCAATTAAACACTGACTCTGCTGCACTCCAAGGACAGTTGCAGTGAGGAAGCGAGAATTTGGCCGTGCTCTTACTTTAGGCCGTTCAAGGTAAACATGCACGCCTTCCCTCTCAGCTCGCTGCCGCAATTCCGCTGCTTCTTTCATAAGAATTGCAGCTATTCTGTTCTCAGTCTCAAGATCCATTAAAACCTGTAAAACAAGCTTCAACGAACCAGTTCAGCAACACATTGACAAGCATGCAATTGGCTTGCCAGAATCAATATAATCAACTAATTAGACACTAATCCACAAGCTTTCAACAATTTTGAGACAGTACATTTTCACTAGTTCAACTGTGGCAAGATTTCATCTGTAGCAAACAAGAATAGTCTTCCTCCCAGTAATCTGAATATTTTCCAAAGCACAGTACAATTGGCATTCAAGATTTCTAACAAATATTGTCTTAATGAGAAAGAAACAACTCTAATCTGTTTTGAGGCTTGAGAACGTAAAGTTTCAATTCAGTGCATTTTGTTAAGCTATTCCAGTCTAAAAATCGCATGACATAGTGGATCCCTGGTTCTCTAGTATTTTTCCTAACAACAAATACTTGTTTTGTTACTGTGGGTTTGTTAGTGTTATGTTACTTTTTTGGCATCCAGGTATACATGTTTTGATTGCTTGACGAATAAAGAATGATCACTGACAAAGTATGTGGCAAACACAGTATTGGATTCGTAAATATGGTTGGATTGGTATAGTGGGCAAGCCCTAACTCACGCCCATGACAAAAGAAAAGTTAGTGAATTCCTCGTTGGGAGAATGATGGATCACACGAATACCAAATCAGCTATGAGTAGTTGCGTGTTTTTCTACTTAAGCTATCAGCTAACAAGCTGGTTAGTGAAATCTTGAAAGGCAGATACAGTCCCATGAAAAACTGGGTGGATTTGTTATGCTTCTTGTCCGAATTTTAAATTAAAGCTAGTTAATTAAACCGAGTATGAACCACAGGAGCTATAAAGACACTGCAGTATTTCCTTTGCTTTGAAAATAATTAAAATTTTAAATACCATTAAATTTCGTTAGTTTCAAACAACTCAGCCAAGAAATTTTGGTTTTTTGTAATGTCCAAAACAATAGTTATTAGCAGGAAATAAACAATTAACAATGAAGACTAGCCCAATTGATCCGATTTTCATTAACGCAGAAGTTATTGTCTAACACAGCGAGAATCAACAAAATTAAAGTTTCTTTTGTATTCCTCAATTTTCTCAGCAAAGAAACAGCAAAAGTGGGGAAATCAAAACTTGAAGAAAGAGGCAACAACTTACCAAATCGGTTTAAAGAAAAGGCAATTGTGAGAAAAATAGAGATCCAAGCTCAATCGAACAAAGAGAATGTCGCTTTTGCTCTCCCTCCTTTCACGCCTTCGGATTTACATCTCTGGGTTTTATTTTATTATTTCCCTTATTGATATATTTCCGTTAATTATAAAAATACGCGTCGCCTGCTACTTGAATCTTCTCACGAAAAGTATGGGCTGGCTTGAAGTAAGGCCCGTTTTCCATCGGCCCTGACTCCCCGTTGACTTTCAAGACGCCACAAAACAGCTAGGGTTTTGAATTAATCAGCTTGATATTATATCCATATTTTATGTGATTGAAAACTAAAAAAATATATAAATACAGTAAAATCATGTTCAAGATCTATTTAAAAAATAAAAAATTATTTTCGATCAATTTTTTTGTAAAAAAATTCACTTGTTGATATTATTATTTAAAAAAATATTAAAATTCAAATAAAAATATATAAAAGTATTTAAAAACCATATCTGAAATGAAAAGTTAGTAAGTTTGGCTGCTCCTCGTGTTTCTGAAAATAAAATGATAAACAACATCTTATTTATTATAAATTAATGAATATACATGTCTTTAACATTATTTTATGAAAATAATTGTTTTTTTTAAATAATGTTTTTTAATTATTTTAATATATTAATATTAAAAAAATTAAAAAAAATTATTTTAATATACTTTTAAATAAAAAATAATTTAAAAAAAACTCACAACCATACTTACAAATATTTTTAATTGGTAGCATGAATTTAATGAAACAAGAAAAAATAGAAATGTACTATTTTGAAATTTTTATTCTCCTGACTATTTTTTTTTATTAGTCTGTCTTTTATTTTATTTTATCTTTTTAAAATTTTATTTTATTTATTTTTTCATCCAATTATGGTTCTCATTATTTTAATTATTTTTTCCTTTTAAGTTTTTTTCCGATGAAATCCCTCATTTTTTCCATTAGTTTTTATACCAATTTTTATCGTTATTAATTTGATTATAATTTAATTTCTTTTTAAATTTTTGATGGCTCAAGTTTTTTGAATGGTCAGCTCAGCCCCGTAATAAAAGTTGTTAGTTTCGAAGATTGACTTAATTTAATTAAAAGTTTTTATTTTAACATTAAATTATTGCACATTGCATTTTCTTTTTCTTCTATTTTTCTCTCACTAGAGATATACCTATCACATGGTACTCAAATTAACTACTCAAATTATCATCATTTAAATAGTTTTTTAGGCCCCGTTTGTTTGTTGGAAAGTGGTTTCCTTTTGGAAAGTAATTTTTGGGGAAAATGAATTCCTGGAAAGTAAATTCTTAGAAAGTGAATTCCGATGTTTGACAGTGTTATGGAAAATGAACTGGAAAACATTTTCCAGTGTTTGTTTATGTTATGGAAAATGATCTGGAAAATAATTTATTAATAAATTAATTTTTTTTTCAAGTTTATTAAAATAATGAGAAACAAATCTTACAAATTAAAAAGTTGAATGAGAATGAAATTGAAAAAAAATATAATTTCATAAATTATCTCAAATAAAATAAATAATAATCAAAATAATAGAGATCAAATCTATTTTTTTTAAAAAAAAATTAAAAGTTGAATAAATTAAAATAATAATAATTAACATTTCATAAATTATTTCAAATAAAATAAGTAACAATAAAAAAAATGAGGACCAAATTTGATAGATAAAAAATTTCAATAAAAAAACGATAAGAAAAAAGCAAATAACAATTATAAAAATAAGAACCAAAATTAATATAAAAATTAAATTTTAAGAGATGGAATTGAAAAATAAATATTCAAAACAAATTATATATAGTAATCAAAAGTTTGAGGATCAAATTTGATATAATCAGCAAATAATGACATTTCTAAATTTTTCACAACTTCCGGAAAGTGTTTTCCGTCCAAATTTTCCGGAAAACACTTTCCTGAAAACCAAGCCAAATTCTTCTTTAACTGAAAAATATTTTCTATTGATCAATTTTTTAAAAGACAAATAAATACAAAAAAATTCAGAAAATAATTTACCAGAAAATAAATTCCGGAAACAAACGGCCTTGCTAGAAAAAAATTGACCCACGTTTACAGCGTGGCGCGAGAATTTTGTTATTGTGACCGCTATAATATATCTTTTTACTTTTCGTTTTATTTTTCTTTTCTTTAATTTAATTTAATATTTTAATTTAATAAAGGAATAGAAAAACGAAAGAGAGAACCTTTAGGGCAGTGTACTTCAAAGCCAAAACACCGTCACGTACGTGCTCTGCTCTCAAAAATCTGTGAGCTGCGGTGAGAAAGTGAAAAATGTCGCCGACTCAACTGTTATCGACTTCGATTTCTTCTACTTCCTCTGCTTTTTTGGCCGCGCCTATTACCTTCAAAGCTAGGTACTCGTCTGGTCTTACCATCTTGATTCGGTATTTGCTTGTGTTTCAGTTTCTTAATCTTTTTTCACTTGGAACTCCCCCTATCTCTCTGCAGAAACCAGAATGTTTCGATGGCGTCGAAAAAGCCTTCTATTTGCACGTGTGTTGCTGTTCCTCAAGAACAGAAAAACGGTGTGTTTCTCTTTTCTAAACTTTCTTTCTTTTTTTATGTGCTGATTTTTATTTTATTTTTGTGGTTTTATTTTATTCTTTTTGTGAAGTTTACACAACACAAGTCTCTCGCAATGCAAATATTGCAAAGCTTCAAGCTGGTTACTTATTTCCCGAGGTTTGTGGTTAATTCTCCTCAAAATACTGATAAATGCTGAGAAAAGAAAATTGAGGAAATAAATGCGATTTATTTTTAGTATGCAAGAGGAAAAAAATTCAAAACGATGTTATCTTTCTTCGTGTTTTCTAATCCGGTGTTTGTAAAAATAATAATAGGTTGCTCGAAGGAGGAATGCGCACATGCTGAAATACCCTGATGCAAAAGTGATAAGCCTTGGAATTGGTGACACTACAGAACCTATCCCAGAAGTTATAACCTCTGCAATGTCAAAGGCAAGGCTTCTTTTTGTTTAACGCAATGATTATTTTATGGTTTGTGAATGAGACCTGTATCGAAAACCTAGCTGCTGTTTTTTTTTTTTTTGCATTAACCATCTACTAATAGAACCATCTTGTGCTAATAGATATGTATATGTGTCTAGCTTTTAATTTAACAGTATTGCTAATGTTTTTCTTCTAAGCATTTGCTGTCTGTCCATGTATCTGAGTTTTCTTTTCCTTTCTAATTTTTGGCAGAGAGCGGAAGCACTGTCGACTTTGGAGGGTTACAGTGGTTATGGAAATGAACAAGGTGAAAAAGTATGTCGAGCATTACAATCAAACAAACTATTTTCATTTTGCTGAAATTTCGGGTGTTTGATAGTTTAGAGCATTTTTGTTGGATTTTGGTGAGATGTTTTGATTTTTTTATAACTATAATCACCCACTTATTATTATTATTGTTGTTTTATTATTTTGTAGATGAAATGTTAGGAATCCTTTTTGAATGACAATAAGATTTTGTATAGAAATAATCAGTCCCCTCTGCATGGTAATTTTTTGGTGCCATGTGTTTTGCTCTGAATGCATTGATTCTGACGTGGTCTTGAACTAGAGAAGCTAAACTACTCAACTGCTCTAGTTCTTACGAGGTTTATTATGTGGTCTCTGTTCTCTGATATCAAACCCTTTGACAGTTAACAGTAACACAAATTGTTAATCTGTGCAGCCTTTGAGAACTGCAATCACTTCAACATTTTATGGAGATCTTGGGATCGAGGATGATGATATATTTGTCTCTGATGGTGCCAAATGTGACATATCTCGCCTCCAGGTGTGATTTTATATATCATTGTTATGCTTTTGTATTTTTTTTCTTTGTTCTATGTCCTTGTTCTGTCTTTCTTCTTGATATGCCTGTTTATGCATTTTCTTGGCTTTTGGTTACATGCAAACTTAATCACAATTGACTTGCTTTTGCCTGATTGAATATTCTTTCAGATGGTATTTGGGGCAAATTTGACCATGGCAGTGCAAGATCCATCATACCCGGTAAATTATATTTCTATAAACTAGTAATGAATATGAAAATTTTTAGCACATCCTTCACACCCTCTTCCTCATTTTCAACATATTCTCCTTGCACATGTTTCTAAATTATGCTGTATTTATTTGTGATGCTTGTTGGATATGTTTTGTGATGATTGTAGTTAGAGTTTTGAGTATGCCACTCCAGCACTTCCTTCCAACTTTTCTTTTCCTGGCTAGTGTGGAGGGAACATTATTGTGGGGCTTTTCTTGGTTCAGCTTTAGATGGTTAAATTAAAACCTCTTTAGCTTGGCTCGGGGAACCCTATTGTATTGTTGTTCTGCTGAAGACTATTGATCCCTTATGTTGCATATTTGGTGGTGTTTGGTGGAAAAGTTTGATTGTGAAAAAGAGAAAAACACCACTTTATACTTGCCAGAACCTTAGAGAAAGTAATGTTTCCATTGAGGCAGGCTACTCTATGATTCAATTGTGTTTGACATCCACATATCCAAAGAAAAGGGAGAAGAAGACAAGGGACATTCCTGGATAACTTTCTGTTTATTACCATCTAATTATGTGCAGGCTTATGTCGACTCTAGTGTCATCATGGGCCAGACTGGGCAGTTTCAGAAAGATTTTGAGAAGTATGGTAAGATTGAATACATGAGGTGCACACCTGAGAATGGTTTTTTCCCTGATTTATCCAAAGTTACTCGAACGGATATCATATTTTTCTGTTCACCGAACAATCCTACTGGCTCTGCTGCAACAAGGGAGCAACTGACCCGACTAGTACAATTTGCAAAGGACAATGGATCAATCATCGTCTTTGATTCAGCGTATGCCATGTACATGTCTGATGATAACCCACGATCCATATTTGAAATTCCAGGAGCCAAAGAGGTAGCCCACAATTTATCAACCATGTTTTGTTTATTGTTCTCTTTGTAAAAATTCCTGCCTTTTCTTAGTAAAACTCTATAATGGTAAAATTTGTTATTTTCCTTCTATTCATGAATTGTAAATGCTCAATTGACTGTAAAAATGGCTTTAACCCATTAAATGTGAAGTATTCTATTCCCTGAAATTCCCTGTTTCTTTCAAATGTTTCTGGACCAAGGAGGCATTCATGAACCATTATTAGAATGAATGCCTTTGTAGAAACCGTGTTTCAAATGACATTAATATTTTCAAGATTTCAAAACGTTAGAATTGACATGTCTGAACCTGCATGATTTAACACATCAGTTCTTGTGGACACAGTATATTTGTTACATAACATGGATATAAACCATGAACTGTTCAAAACTCTGATTGCCTTATCATGCAATATTATTCTTGATTGGCATTAGTGTCTTGCATCTTACATTGTGATGTGGCCTGTCAATCATTTTTCTATGAGCTGGAGCAGTCCTTGGACCCCCTTTAGTGATGCATGTGATGTGGTAGTTTTCATTCTAATTGCAGGTTGCTTTGGAGACATCATCTTTTAGCAAGTATGCTGGATTTACTGGAGTTCGTCTAGGGTGGACTGTTGTTCCTAAACAGCTTCTATATTCTGATGGGTTCCCAGTTGCAAAGGACTTCAACCGTGTTATTTGCACTAGCTTTAACGGGGCATCCAACATTTGCCAAGCTGGTGGTCTGGCTTGCCTTTCACCTGAAGGCCTTAAGGTCAGTTTGTTTCTTTGCGGAGTAGTATATCCCGGTGTTTTCTTACCATGGAATTGTGTTTTGCGATGCTGTATGAAACCAAGAACAAACTCTTAACCTTTTGATTTCCTTGCAGGCAATGAGTGAGGTGATTGGATTCTATAAAGAAAACACCAACATTATAATGGATACATTTAATTCGCTCGGTTTTAATGTATATGGAGGAAAGAATGCCCCCTATGTGTGGGTTCATTTCCCTGGCCAAAGCTCGTGGGATGTTTTCAGTGAAATTCTTGAGAAAACTCATGTAGTTACCACACCTGGGAGTGGTTTTGGACCTGCTGGTGAAGGTTTTGTCAGAGTCAGTGCTTTTGGCCACAGGGAAAATGTTTTAGAGGCTTGCAAAAGATTCAAGCAGCTTTACAAGTGAAGCAACATATATTGTGCCCCTTGCCTCCCTTTTGACGAGGATACATGCAGCTACCACCATTTCATGCTTTATTTATCTGGTGATATTACTCATTTATGGTTGAATTCCATGTAGCAGTTTCACTTCTTAGGGACGTCTAGATTTTCTTTCTTACATGGCTGACCCGCATCTTGAAATTGTAACAAATTGTTAAGCTTATTTTTGGGCGCCAAAATATTGAGGTGTATCAGTAGAATGAAACTAAGCTTGAATTGACGCGGAAGGGAGTGAAAATAATCATTATCAAGGCGTGTTTCTAGCACCATGGACTGCTATTGATCAATATCTCTCTGTCTATTGGCTGTTCAACCGATGAAGATCGGTAGATGGAAGCTGATGCATTTTGTCCATATTAACAGGGCATGCATGTACTGAACAGCCAGCAGAGTACGCGACGCCCTCCCTTGCAGCTAAGTTCTTTTTTACTGGAATTGGAAAACGAAATATAAATGCCTCAAATCCTTGCCAAAATTATATATTTTCGCCATCCTATGAATTATGCTAGTGGCAGCAAGCTATTATTAGAAGCTTGTAGTGTGTTTCGCAAGTTGAATAAAATAGAATAGTAGTGGGAAATACAGTGTGGTTGATTTCTTTTCCCTATTAGGGCTTTTATGAGATCCCGCAAACTTCTTAATGATAAAAATGCAACACGCACGTACAAGTTAGTAAAACAACAGCAAATATCAGGTGATTATTATGTTAAAGAGTTTTTATTTTGATCATGGTGGATTTTATTTTAAAAAAAGTTTTTGCGATTAAAAACAAAGGATGAATTCGAGAGAGATATCTTGTTTCAATACGTTATAGATTATTATTTCGTGGCATGTGATAAAATAAAACAACGTTAAATGATATATATATAATTATTAATTTATTTTATTACAATAAAAACATTGAATTTCCGGTTTCCATTTCCAAATATTTCCTGATGTAAAAATAAAATGGTAACGCTTGTATGTTGTTTTGTGCATTATAAATTAACTTTTAATCTAACTAGAAGAGATGCGAAGAACGGGTGAGGTGCCTGGATTACATGTTTTGGATGACACGTACATTTTTAGTTACATGGCTGGTTTCCTAATTTACACATGTTAAATGACAGTTGTGCCCTATGCATAGCAAAGCTACTCTACTCAACATAACTACTTCAGGTGAGCTCTAAGGTACAAGAATAGATTACCTAAAACTGTTCTATACTCTTCATGGTCTCTGCCTTGCAAGTTGTTTTATAATGACCAGTTTGGTTACACCTACTACAATGCACAGTATGTTTTTGACGATTAAGGTCCTCCTCTACGCATATTCGTTTCTTTTCCGGGCGCCCTGGTGGCCGACGAAACTTGGGTGGCCTGACAATTTGAGCATCATCATCATCCATAGGAGCCTCTCCCAACTTTCTCCACCCAATTTTTTCAGGGATGGGATGTATAGTTTCTGCATATGCTTCGTGATAACCAGCAACGGTAAAACACTTCTCTGTGAAGGCGTATACATCTTTCCGGCATGAAATAAGGGCTGCAGCAGCATGTGAACATGGTATTCCATAAAACTGCCAGCCACGGCAGGAACAACTATGGGTCCCAATATTCACAATGTCTGAGCGCTCTGATGACAGAACCTCAAATTCCACTTCATCAGATCGAAGGACTTGATATGCTGACGCATGATTAATGGCCTCCATCATACGTTTCTCAGCAGACGGAGCAAGCACAGAAAACCATGAATTACTCTTCATCTGCCGATCCTGAAACTCAGCCATGAGTTTACTGTGGATTCTCTCAATCACCTGGATAACAGGCAGCTCCCGCGCTTCCAGAATCCATTTATTAAATTCATCGATATTTGAAGAGAGATGGCCATACCGTGTTCCTTCAAAATAAACCAAAGCCCAGCGAGAGGGAGGAAATTGTTGCAACCACTTGGCAGCTGCAGAAGAAACCTCTGAAATTTCAAGCATTTTTTCTTTAAAATGAATGGTAGTGGTAGCGTATGCAGCTTTCCACAAAAGATGGACAAGCCTTGAGTTCTTGAATTCTTTACCAATGCTTTCACTCAAGTGGCGCAAGCAAAATGCATGAGAAGAACTTGGGAATTTTCTCTTTACTGCATCTACAATGCCTTTTTGCCCATCACACAAAAACGTAAGCTGTGGCATATTTTCAGTGTTCATCTCCAATGCCTTTTGCAATTCTGACAAGAACCACATCCAACTCTCATCATTTTCCATATCAACAACTCCAAAAGCAAGTGGAAATAACCCGCCATCAGCATCAAAAGATGTGGCTGAAAGTAAGGTGCCAAGGTATTTGCTCTTGAGTTGGATTCCACCAAGCCCAACAATAGGCAGACATCCATTTAGGAACCCATATATGGATCCAAAAAAAGAAATAAAGAGCCTCTGAAAACGATTATCTGCACCTGTGGTGAACACTTGTGCAACACTTCCAGGGTTAGTTCTCTTTATTTGCTCACAGTATGAAGGAAGCAGGCAGTATCCTTCTTCAGAAGAGCCATAAATTGCTGCAAGACCCCGTTCTTTGGCACGCCAGGCTTGCTTATATGGAATAGTTATCCCATACTGCTGATGGATGTCATGCAATATATCCTTTGGTTTGTAATTGGTATTATTCCGAAGTCGTTCCTCTATAAAGCTCACAATCCAATCTACAGAAGCCTGATGATGGCAATTTTGTGCATTTCTTCCACAAGTATGTGTACCTTCAAGGCTTCTTACTGCGAAGGTGGAGACATTAGGAAGCTTAACTGCACGAATGCGCCATGGGCAACCTTCTGAAGCACACTTAGCAAAGTATCGAATCAGGTCACTTTTGATGATACGGAGTTCAAAGTGTTGTGCAATTGCTGCTTCTTTAATAGCATTCCGAAAAGCCTTGACATCAGGAAACTCTTGGCCAACAACAAAAGTGTGGTCCTCCATGCGACAACTAAGACAAATTCAGAACTCCACCCTTTCGACAAAAGGATCGATTATTTTAACCTTCACTAGACATGTGATTGTGAGCACCATTATCAGTGGATGGGAGTTTGACTATTCACATCCAAATTGAGCTCGATTAAGAACTGACCATTCCAGAAAAATCCTGCAAGAGGCAAAAGATCATATTTAAAATGCTATCACATAAACTATTACTTTAAATCAAGGAAAAACATAAAAGTTTAAACTTTCATCAACACCAACGAGCATAAGGCAAATGAATTGTAACCCAAAGTATACGTGCATACTGTTACACATACAGATTTGGAGGTCTAAAAGAAGAAAATCATTCACTGATACACAAAAACTGACATTGTCCAACGTAAAGTCGAAAGGAACATTCTAGTTTCAATTGCTAAACGTTGCCATCTTTTATGGTAACTTTTAGCTATCCAATTATTTGGAATATAAACCAACCTTTAAATGCTTCTATAAGAAAAAATGTCAAAAAGTTATCATTAAACAACATGGAATATCCCAAAGAGATAAAAAAAATGACTCGTAAATGTATACGGATTATAGGAAAACTCAGGACCTAATAGCAGATTAATACAACCAAATATTATATTCATCATCCCCATAGGAGCAATTTACTATGACCTTAAATGCTATTTATATCAAGTTTAAAAACAACTGCCGCCTCACTGTATAAAACCTAAAAGTTCACAGTTTAATTTAGCTAGAATATCTCCGGCGAAAATACACTACTTTTCTGACAAAGCACTTATGCAATATGATACTTGACCAACCATGGAACTGTAAATGTTTTACTTGTATACCATAATCCAACTTCCAACCCTTTCCGAAAAGAGGGGGAAAAGAAGAGAAAACCATTACCACTGATATCCAATAACACAACACTAACTTTACATGTAAATTAATTTCAAACTAGTGAAGCAAGACGAAAAGAAAAACCTAAATGGGCACTACTATTTTGCCACCAAGACAAAAAAAAAAAAATCTAGACTAGAGCAACTCTTTTCCATCTTCATTAATAAACAAAAAGTCTATCTAAAGCACAATTACAAGACAAACCCAGAAACAAAGAGTACTTAAACAAAATGATTAAAGGTTATATAAGTATAAAAAGGAAACTTCATGGAAGAAATTCAATTTCGATCCACAAGAACAAAGATTTGATAAGAGCTCAAGGAGAGCAGGAAGAGAAAAGATAAACCTAAAGATGGATAGGACATATGTAAGTGTTATGGGTGGGTACGTAAGTACTTTACCTTGGATATAGAAACAGAGTCCCATAAACAGAATTTTCTTCGGACGAGTTAAGACTTCGGAGAGAGAAGGATGTGTGGAAAATTACTTTGGGAATTCTGACAAAAAGTTAGGGTTCATTATGTCACATTTGAGGGTACCGCTGTCAATTGGAATCTACAATCAGGGTATTTTCGTCATATGATATTCCATGAAAATAATAAAATTATACGGTGAACAGAGGACATGTAGTCCAAGTTTAAAGCACTGTCGTCTATATTGTCCTCGTTGCATGCTTTGAAATGCAATGCTCATGCAAATTTATTAATGATGATTTTATTTTTCTTTCCATAAATTATTTAACTGGTTATTGAGGACCCTTTTTTCTTACAATACCTATTAGCCATTACTAAATTGATATCAATTGAGAATAAATTTATTTATTTTATTTTAAAAACAAACTACAAATTACCTTTAAGGCCAAAGCTTGTAAAATAGTTTCCAGGAGCTTTTTAATATTTTAACGCTGTTTTTTTTTTTTATTATTATTATATTAGTTAAAAGGTAATTTAGTATTTTAATAAATATAAAATGATATTAAAAAAAAAAAGGTGGGCGCCTTTCGAGCTATATATGTGAAGTTTCCACTAGCCAAACACTGGCTTTTGTTCTTTCAACAGAAGCACCCCGTTTTAGGGACGTGAACGAAGGTGTTGGGTGACGATGCAGTGTCGATGGTTTATTTATTTATTTATTTTCTTTTCAATTGAAAACTATGCTGACTGTGCAAAATTCTATTGGGATGTCGTGTTTATTTTTTATTTTATTTTTATTTCTAAGTTTTGTTCTTAATTTTGCTGTCAAAACTTTAATTGTTTTTAATTTTATCATTTAATTATACTTTGTAATATATTATTGTTTTTGTTAAGTTTTTTTTCCAATTTTGATTATCGTTCTTTTGATTTTTTTTTACTAATTTTATTAAATTATTTTCTTTTTAATTTCACTCTTTAATAAAAAATAAATTTTTATTTTATATTGATTCTTATTATTCTTATTTTGTATTTTGGATCCTTTTTTACTATTGAATTTTTGTTTTCAAGGAATGGACATGATAAAAGAAAATTTATAATTTATATAATAGATTTTAAATTTAAATCAGGACATGTATTTTTTATAGAAACCGGAAATAATCGAGATTTTACTCATTTAATTGTACTCGTAAAATATATTTTTGATGAGAATTTCACACACACACACACACACACACACACACACACACACACACACATATATATATATATATATATATATATATATATATATATATATATTATTTTTTAAAAAGTGGTTTTATGGGTACGTATTTGTTTGAGCACTCCAAAATTTGTATAGAGACGAAATCCAAGGGAAAAACATTTCTCTTCTCTCTCTCAAAGCTAATTTAATTTCGGCCCTCAAGTCTCAACAAAAAAAAAAAGGACAGATTTTTTAATTTTTATTGTGAGTTATTTATTTTCCTACTGTTGAGATGGAGTCTCACTTCCTCCCAGGAAATCGAAAAGCTAGAAATTATACATAATTTTTTCGTCCTGTCATGTCAAAACAACAATTAATCGAACTGGGGCAGAGGTTTGCTTAGCATATGAGAAACAGTGCCAGAGCAGGAACTAGATAATTAGAAAATACAAAGCGTTGGCAAAAATTGTACTCTGATGGTTAATTAGACAATACAGCAACTCGGCAAGAACACTCAATATAGACCTTTAGAAGGAACAGGGACGGGATCTCTTGTTTTTTTATATATATACTACAAATTTTACAGACTACAAACAATGGTCTATAAGAATACAATATGTAGACAACAACAAAGAATTGCACGAACAGTTTAAGCAGAAGAAATAATTCAATGGATGAATTGAATAGCAACTCAAGCCACTCTCCGTGTGCAGCTCTTTGGCGTGTGGATGGTATGGAAATTCGGTTCCTTTGGAATAGTTGTGGACCCCCTCCCCTGTAGTGATTGCCTGGGAGCAGCAGAAGCTTTGGTTTCAGGGCTGCTTTTGCTAGGCTTTGCAACTTCTTTGGGTCTCAACAGGATTGCCAGTGACTCCTCCTTTATCACACCTAGTTGACCAGGTAATGTAATAGTGGATGTTTCTTTTGTACTCGATGAGGTCCTGCAAGAGCAGAGTAGCTTATTTTATTTATGAAAAAACGCTTCTTGTATTAAAATAACTTGTTAAAATAGCAGAAACTCACTCTTGTGGCCTTGCGACATTTCTCACACATGGTGATTTGACCCTTCTCAAGGTATTCCCCAAATTTTGAGCTGTTGTCTTATCCTGACTATATTTCTTCAGTGGAGACACGAGCTTCTGTTGGGACGAAACTGTATGTCTCTGTGGAGCTGAAGATAATTCTCGTCTCCCTCCTCTTTCCTTGGAGTTCTTCAAGCTGGAAGTATGATTTTGCTACAAAAATGTATCATAATTGGAGGCGTGAGCCAATGTAATCTATAAACAACCATGGAAAACCATGCCT
Source organism: Salix dunnii (assembly GCA_015731905.1). NCBI lineage: Eukaryota > Viridiplantae > Streptophyta > Magnoliopsida > Malpighiales > Salicaceae > Salix > Salix dunnii. Next base: position 6,019,010 of record CM027667.1, on the reverse strand, counting down.
TTTCTTCTTCTTCTTTATTTTACTCTTCAAAACTAGATAGTCTTACATGTTGTTTCTTCTGGGATGCGTTTCTTTCCTTTTCACATGCTTTCTGAGCATCATTAGCCAATTCAGTTTGTTCAAGGCTCTTGTCATTTCTCTGGGATCAGAATCATATTCTCAGTCCACTTGAACCAGTGCGGACAGTTAAACGTGCAATGATGCCCTCTGTTTTTTTCCTGTAAATAAAATGAAAACTTACTAGCAATGCGTTCGGTTTTTTCTGTAAACTTCCTCCTGGGAACCTCGTAACCGACATGATTTCTTTCAGAGGAGCAGCGTGGAGCTTCTTCTCCAAGGTTGCTTCCTTAAGAATCCCTCTTTCCTATATATAAATTAAATATTCTCAGATACAATTAAATAATTACTATTTACAGGACTTAGATAGGTGATATATTACACACATCAGTTCTTAGCCGAAACGGCTTGGGATTTGTAGGCTTAGGTTTTCCATGTTTCAATCCTTGAACACCAGTAGTCTCGGTAACGAAGTTCTCTTTAGATGGCTTCCTCATTGCTCTGGCTATCTGAATCGTTTCCATATTCACAAAGAAATCAAAAACAGAAACCAAAAAAAAAGAGAAAAGTTCAAATTCCTAATAAAAAAGTTACCATTTGTGTGCTCTTCTGCTTGCCAGGGGTTCGTCTTTTCAAGTGGCCGATATCAAGTTCCATGTCTCTGCAACTCCAAAATTCATGGATAACTGATGACCAAAAGTATCTAACAACATCCTAGAAAGACTAATAAAATTACTGATTTGAGTTTACTCACCTGTTTTCGTCAGAGGCTGAAGCATTTTCCTTATTGTCGCTCTCCATGGCTTCGCTATCATTTTCCTTGTCATCTGATACCGAAATATGTTTTCCATCATTACTCTCCATGATTCCATGAGTGCCCTTATCCAAATTCGAGTTCATTTTAGCTTCTTCACCATGTGTTTCACTGGTCACATGGCCTTCTTCACTTGAAGCTAGAAGTTTGGGAACGTCATTTTCTCCCGACCCCCTCTCTTCATAATTTGACTGGGTATTTTCGTTGGCACCCGACAGAGCTTCAGCTTTGTTCTCAACCATTGATGGTTTTATTGTTACAGTTGTTAAAGGCCCTTCATGTGCATTATTTCCTTCATCACAATGAGCAGTAGAACAGACTCCCTGAGAACCATTTCTTGATTTCTCCTGAATCTCTATGTCACTTAAATTATTTCCAGCCCCTTTTTGAGGCATAGGACCATGATACTGCTTAATTTTTTCCCCCTTACAACTTCGGGAAAGCAGCCCATCATAAACTCTGCTTTTAACTTCTCTTCCCTGCGGTTGTTTTCTTAGAGCATTTGAAGGCAATGGTGTATTGGCATGCTTCTTTCCATCAGCGACCTCAAACTTCGTCGTACCTGCACCAAATATTTTCTTGACAGTTGTATCCACTTCTAATGAAGTCTTTGTGCTCACTGACTTCTTGGGTGAACGAAATAATGCCTTCGTCACCACTCTACTATTTGCAATGTCCATTGCCTTTGGGTTCCTAACACTCCGAAAAGCATCAGGATTTGACAATTGCTTTTTGTTCCTTGGAGTAGTCAGAGCCTTGGATGCAACAGAAGACTGTTTTTCCCTCACATTTGGGGTTGCATTTCGCTTAGCAAGAGGTTTGGCTTTCACTTTTGGATCAACCATTCTTTTAGATATTGAGGAAATCAGAGCCAATCTTGATCCTCGAGGTTTTGAAGATTTTGCTGGAACTGTCTGGGGACATTTAATATTGGCACTACACAAATAATTACTAAATCGTGTTAGTATAGATCTAATTAGATCAACATGAGAAGACATATATTAAATCTTAGCTATAAGAAGCTTAATGCATATACCCTGAATCCTCTCTGTACAATGCTTTACGAAGCCGTATGTTGGGACTCCTTGCAGCCATAACCTGCAGGACTCAATAACTTACTGCCTAAATCTAAATGTAGAAACCATCATACTGCAGAAAAGAAACTTAAAACTAACCCGAAGAACAAATTTTTTGTAGATTGCTTCAGAATCCATTTCCTCTTCATGCTTTTGATCACATCCTAAGGCGAAGTCACAGATACAGGTAGAGAGATTCAAAATTTAGCATTTAAAGTCACTCAACAAAAGAGAAAAATGAAAGGAAAAAAAAACCCTTCAACAATCAAATACTCTATTGAAAAATGGAGAATGCATCTCATTTAGAATGATTCTGGAGTAGAATTGCAGTGGATCTGAATTAAATTCACTTGTATGCAAGCGTGCAAGGAGTTAGAAATGAACTGGTATGATTTCACTATATTTCCAATGTACGTTTCTTTTCTTTTATTGAACAACACAGACGAATGGGGCACACAAGTTAAATCCTCAAAATTGAGAAAGTACCCATCGCTTGGAAAGTCCTACCAAGTAGCAGACCAATCAACACGTATCCAGCACAATATGATGCTTGCAAAAGCCAAAACTAAGTATAATTTACGCCAATTCTATCATCTTTTGCATTTCCTTATTTGCTTGTAGCTTTTTAATTGATTTCAAAAGTTTTTTTAAAAAATGGACTTTCATAAGGATCAGATTTATGTTGAATTATTCATTGCATGGTGGACCTCACCATGCAACGTTCTCATCCTCAACTTGAACACATAAATAGCGCTAACGCACTATATTATCCAAGAGTTTCAATATTAAAAATTGCCATGTTGAAATATTTATACCAGATAAAATTCTAACACTCTAGCCTACCTGGAGACTTGAACTAACAGTAGGGAATGCGATCCTCACTCGCTAGTGACAGGCCCTCGCACTAGCACACACAATCCAATTCTATCCTACCCAAACATCCCGATGCATACTTAATCTCAACTCCAACTCCGCTCTATAAACAATCTGCGAGGAGGTCCGGTTTCCACAGGAAGATAAATCTCTTTCTTTTTTAACATTAACACTTTCAAAATTCAATTCCCATAAAAGAAAAGATCCACCAAGCCAAGAAAAGGGTGCCGCACTGATAATTTTACAAAATTCTTAACAAATTTGGTAATTAACACGCATTAACTAAACTTAAGAAATAAACACAGCCCATAATCCTATTTTAACAGACATTATTTAAATAATTACTGTCAGCTAATTCTTAATAAACATTATGAAGGAAGGGACTAAAACCTCCTCCATCTTTAAAAGTCTTATATTCTAGGTCTCACCCATCAGATTTTAAACAACAAGGCATCGATAGAGCTTCGAATTTCAAAGTAGTATTGGAAAACAGCGTCAAACATGTAACAGTAATTTACAAAATTACCAGCACGCAAGCAGAACCAGTATCGGTCATCGCCAGGATGGTAGTGATCAGGAGCGTTAAGGTCCACGAACTTCGGCGCCTCGATCTTCTCGTAGAAGTCTTCTTCGTCGTTGATTTTCAAACACTGAGATTCTTCTTCCATTTCCATTTCTATTCAGAGAGAGAAAGCAGGGAGGGAGGGGGGGGGGGTAGAACTGTGTGTAGAAGAATCTTTCTTCGTTGGTTAAGGAGAGAGAGAGAGAGAGAGGATCGAGACGACGTTTAAAAAAAAACATGCTTGCTTGGTATCCCCTTCTCACTCCAAGTAGCCGTTGTGAAAGGCATAAACAAATTCTGACGGACCCGATTGTCATTACAATCCATTCTCGTGTCTGTTTTCGTCCAATTAAATAATGTCAGAAGCCAAGATGGCAACCGCGGCCCAGACAAGATCATAAACAAAGACTCTCTAGGCCCTTCAAATTTAATCTAGTTTACTCCCAGTCCAGGCCCAAGATCTTTTTCTTTCGTTTTTTCCACCATGAAATGTCTGCATGTCCAGTAGATCTCTTCCTTCTTCTTCTTCTTCTTCTTCTTCTTAATATATAATATAAATATATATGATGCTGCCTATGATTTCTTGAACTTTTCCCAAGAATCTAAAATACTGCAGGTTTTATAATTGGTTTTCAAGATGGTGCTTAAATGAGATTACTGCTTCATTTGAGTTTTGAAATTTTCTATTAAATTGGTTCCACAAGATTACACACACACGTAAAGCGGTAAGGCATGCTTTGCCATCCATAATTGGACGCTGATAAGATGTTTTTATTAGTAACACAACAGTTTATATTACAATGCCTGATTGTTTGTTGTCTGCTCAAAGAATAACCAGGGGGGAATTCAGCTGGGAGGAATTGGATCCCTTACCATTAAAGTAAACAACTATTCGTTCTTCGCTCTTCACAATTTTCTTGTTTCTATACCATCAATGGATTGGGCATGAGTAGTTCTGTAGTAATTAAGTTGGCATGCTTACCGGGAAGAAAGTTGCTGTCATTCCGTCTGCCTTCACCTGGTGCATCCTAAAAGATGATAGAAAACAGAAACATGGGTTGCTTCTTTTTTTCCTTATCCTTTTTTCTCTTTTTTTCCTTCCAAACACTGATCAATTGACATGAAAATTGAGCTGGAGTATATTTATATATCATTCCAAGTATTAATGTTACGAAAGTTGGTGACCATACTAACCAAAATCAATTTAGCTTCCAATCCACATGCGTTTTGGTGAAGGAAATGGGAGCAAGGTGCGGTCAGCAGCAGATGCAAAGCAAAGAAAATCCAAGCTCAATGGGTCAGGGTTTGGTCCAGCTAGAAGAGCCATTAATGGTTTGTTTCATCTCATTCCTTACTGGATCCATCGTTGCATGGTAGATTGTGTATCGAGCACCTATTTATTCATCGGAGGGGCCATGGGGCTGCCGTAAAACATGCAACTTTATAGATCAATGTGTAGAAATCAAAAGACATATCTATGCATATCGATGTATAAAAAACTCTTCATTCAAAGGTTTCTTCAACATTTTTCTAATTTTTTAGATTTTACATGAGATTTTTAATGTAGGCGTTGGACCCACACTAATTGCTTAGAAAATGCCCTTAACTTAGTTTCGATTTAGAAGTGTGATTATAATTTTTTTTAAAAGTGTTTTTTGTTTAAAAATACATTAAAATAATATTTTTTTTTATTTTATAAAAATATTTTTTTACATTAGCACATCAAAATGATCTAAAAATATTAATTTTTTATTAAAAATTAAAAAAATTCTTAAATAATTTGAAAAACACTCTCAAATACCACCTTATATATTTTTTTCAAGTATGGCCTTTGAACCCATGTAAAGTTTTAAAGTTCTTTATAAGGGTCTTGAACTGTGGATAAAAATTTTACTGTAGGTGTTAGATCCATATTCCATACACATGAGTACATGTAAAAATTAAATGAGTGCCTCATAATAGTTTGCCAAGAACAAATAATAGTTATAAAACAAAAAAATAAATAAGAAATCTCAATATCTTTAGATGTTACTTGATCAAATTAATCCAAATCACGTTCATAACTCTCATCATATATCATTGTTATGTCTACTAAGATGGTGATGATCCTTTCTATTAGGCTCTTCCAAGATTGTCAATACCGTTCCGGTCGTCATTTTGGTTTTTCTATTAGTACGGAACATTTCATTTTCAAAACATTTCGGCGGTTGTTTCGGGGTTGTGCTGTTTCAGGGTTGTACTGTTTATATATATATAAAAAAAAAACATAAAATATTAATTTAACAACACATAATTAAAATTCAAGATAAATTAACTTTAATACAAACACAAAGTCAAACAAACTAATCTCAAAATTAGAAGAAAAAAATCATAAATTAATCAAATAAGGAAGATTTTAAGGCCGGAACGGCACACCCGGAACGATACCGAGACGTTCCGGCTGGAATTTGGTTGGAATTTTCTGAACGGGTCAAAATTAAAACTTAGACGAAAACGATACCATTTTATCTCGATTTTTTTAATGAAATCATTCCGGCCTGAACAAAATGGTATCAACAACCCTCTCTCCACCTCACAACTAGCATCTCCAGTGCCTGGCCTTCCATCAATAATACTCTTCACAAGCTATCTTTCATTCTCAATCAAGGTAGAGGAATTTAAAAAAAAAACTCGATCAAGATGGAGTTGGCAAAAGCATCATCAAACTCAACTCTTTCAAGAACAGCCCGATTAACTACATCCTACACCGACAAAGTTAAAAATTAAGGTTGAGGTAATGCCACCATTAGATCCTCGTACTTTTTAGTGCATGTTTGACACTGTATCCAAACTGGTATTTGATTGTTTTTACTCTGTTTTTTTATTTTAAATGAATATATTTTAGTATATTTATATCATTTTAATGTGCTAATATCAAAATAATTTTTAAAAAATAAAATAAAATATTATTTTAATATATTTTGATATAAAAACACTTTAAAAAATAACAACAACTATACTCCTGAATACCCTGTAAAACAGGATGTAGTGCTCGCAATCATTTCAGTGGGAGTTAAATAAACCTGACGCTTGGCTAGAAATACTCATTTGTATCCCTAACTGGAAAAGGTTACTCCCAAATTTTATTCTCCTTGACAAATTTTGGCACAGTTTCCATCCACTCTAATGGGGATGGGGGCTCTTTTTTTTCTCTATGAAAAGTCTTGTCAGATCGCAGGAAATAATTGAATGTCACTGGCCCATTCCCTCTCAAGAAAGCAAATCGCACCTCATCTCAGCACGTATGAAAAGCTCTGCCTCGGTAAGCAGGAATCCATATGTACGGACAACGCAGACATTTTGTCCTCTATTTTATTGGTTATTTTCGCTAATTAACATTGTTTTTAAAAAATATTACTAAAACAATACAAATTAAATAATACAAGGACGAGGGTATTTACAGCTAACATTATTTATTCATTTATTTTTGAGAAACACATGTTAATTTATTGCATTCCACTGCACCCCAAAGTTTTTCAGCATTTAATATTAAAAATACTATTCAATTATATAGGTAATAGTAAGTTAGCACAATATATATATTAATATTATTTAAACTCTTAAAAATCTGAATTACTATTTTTCATCAATTTTTTTTAAAAAAAAATTTACTTTCTCTCATATTGCATTATTTTCTTTTTCAAAAAATAACCTCGTTTTATAGAAAACTTAACTTTTTCCATGCTAAATATTCCAACAAAAATTATTAATTGAAAATCAAAATAACTTAATGATAGAATTGATTTTTAAAAAATAGTCTGGTGTAATTTGATGGCGTATTTGATATTTACCCTAAAGTGGTGCTGCATAACTGCTATCGTCACCGTATAGTCATATGAATCACAAATTAAAATTATAATATTAACATTATAATTTATCCCATGTGTAATCTCTTCCCGCCCCCACAATAATAAGATCCCAATGTAGTAAAAAAAATATTTATAATATATCCCGATATTTTTATTATTTCATCAAAAGAATTAGCTAATCCCTTTTTTTCTTGTTTAAATAAGTAGGTGGAAGAGCTTCAATGCTACAACAAGGACTATTATTGCATGCAGCAAGAAGTATTAATGCAATGTTTCTGTGCTCTAGCTATGGCTGGAAATACCCCCACCGAGATTAATCAAGTTCTCTGACAGTAAAATTAAATAAAGCAGCAATACTACTCGTTCTCCGTTAATCACATATTTCTTGTTTTCCATACAATCAACGGACAGGAGGAGTTCTGTAGTAAGCATGCATGGTTACTGGGAAGAATGTTGCTCGAATTCCTTCTGCTTTAATTACAGGGAGGAAGATGCCCAGTGCAACCTGAAGATGAAAGAAAATATAAATATATTTTTCCATATGCTGATTCGACAAGAAAATTAGCTCAAAAAAAAATACCAGAACTCGAAAGAAACAGCGAGTTTAAACAAAAATTTGTAAGAAAGAAATTAGAGATACTGACCAGAATCAGTCTAGATGCCATCCAAATGCGTGTTGGTTTAGGAGATGGAAGTAATGAGCGACCAACAGTATAGACAGCCAAAGCGAGGCAATGGAAAACCAGGCTTACTGGGCTAGGGTTCATACCAGAGAGAAGAGACATCAATCCATTTGAAAATACACCTCCTAGACAGAAATAGCTGAAGCATGCTTGTCTCATTTCCTTCCTTATTGGATCCTCCGATGCAGAGAAGACTGTGTGAAGAGCAGCTGCCACTGTGTTTATCACTGCTGCCATTGGCTGCAAAAAATTAACAACACGTTTGGCTAGTTGTAATTAGCTGAGATGCCTCCTGATTAATGGAGTTTTTGTTTTTTTCCCACTCAACGTTAATGCATGAATATGGAGTTTTTTCGTTCGGCATTCCTATTTGAAGATCAGCGAAGAAGATGAGATACTAATCATGTCGCATCTATACCTTACGCAAGATGGGAAAAGATTCAAGATATTTGCAAATGGCAGCTGCATCACTAAGATCATTCAGAGGTCTAAGAAGATCTCGCAGTATAACAACATCGGAAAGCGCCACAGTCATTCCTCCTCCGGTTAAAGGATGCCGCATATTCAATGAATCACCGATCAGAAATGCACCGGGGACTGGATAGTGAGACTCGGGCATGATTCTGTTTGGCATTGTTCTTATGTTTCCCTTATCGATTGCACAGGTGAAGGCATAGTATAGCTCAGCTGGCATCTGAAGTACGCAAATCTTGCTGTTATTCGCCGAGTGTTTATATATATATAGTTGAAAATAAAGGAAATTTCAATGATGTTAAAATAAGATAAGGGCTTTAAACATAAAATTTTAATTTCCCCGACATCAAACATATTGTTTTCAAATCTGAGAAACTAAGCTTAAAATGTAGATTACGTATGTCAAGAAACTATTTTTATACCTGAGGAGCCACCACTGTTTTCAGATATTCAGCCATTTCACCGTTTGAGATGGACGGTATTTTCTGGCCAGGAAAATCAACTAAACAGCGAATCTCATTAGAACCAATAGGGAAAGCCACGGCGGTTATGTCCTTCAGAATAAAGTACCCACGATTTGAATGCGGAAGATCACAATTCTCCAGGACCAAACCAATGAAGCAGGAGGGAATTTCAATCTGCCAAAATTAGTTTAATTATCCAACCTTAAGAAAACTGTCTATATTTTCTCCGAAAAATTTCAAACTAACACGAATCCTGTTATTGGCAGCTAATTAATGAAGCAACGTTTCACCTTCGGATTGCAGAGAGAGCGTCGTAGATTTGAAAAACCACCATCACAAACCATCGTGAGGGGAGCTGAAGCTGTCAACTCCTTGCCCGCCTTGGTTTTATATTGCACCCCTTTAATTGTCCCATTTTCTTCTAGTAGAGATGTTACTGTTCCCTGTTCAAGTCTCACGCTGAAGAAAAAAAAGGAGAAAGAAAAAATCTTCAAATTATGAAATGATAGTTCCAAACTACAGTGATTTTTTAAAATAGTGAAAATTGTGTTCCTTCATGTTCCAGGGTAAATAAAGGACGATTCCATACTTGGGAAGAGAAGCAGCTTTTCCGCGCAGTTTCTGAATGAAGCGCCCATTGTGAAAGCCTCTAGCACTCACACCTGAGGGGTATGGAACTATAGCTTTCTTCTCATCCTTATAAATGGCAACCAAACTGAGCACTTTCTGAGCATCAATCCCTTCTACACAATCTGCAGGCACTCAAATTTACGCATGTATATAATAAATGTTGATTATTTCAATAATAATAAAAAAAACAAGAAGTTCGAGCAAATTAATTTCTGCAACAAGCTAATCTTCACCTTGAAGTCCTAACTCGATCAATTTATTGTAGCCTCCAGGTTGCAGGAGCTCGCCGGCAATTCTGTTAGGTTCAGTCAAGTCTCTTTCGATAACATGTACATCCCATCCATCCTGCAATTAGCATGAGCATCCAAGCTTTCAAATAAAAAACAGAACAACAATAGATTTCTTGGTTCCAGTCTTTGAATTATAATCTGATGCTTCTAGTTTAATGGCCACTCTTAACGATAGCGTGTGCGTGTTTAATTTCGTTTTTGCAGTATTTAATCACCTTGCCAAGAGCATAAGCTAGTGCTGAACCAGCAACACCAGCACCAACAATGACCACATGATCACTAGTGCTTCCAATGAGATCTGATCTCCGCACTCCAATCTTTCTTGGAATTTCCATTGAAGATTTGGTCTAGCTACGTTCTCTTCTCTGTTGGCAATCCATTATATAGCATCAATGATGCAGGGGGTTCCAAATATGTGTGTGTGTGTGTGTGTGTAATGCAATGATGAAACCAAGCAATAGCGCACTGTCAATTGAGTTGCAGAGTGGAGAATTCCTTAACCCATTACAATATGTTTTTAGAGCTTGGTACAGATTCTATGCCACAAAGCCAGTTTCACATACCAAATCAAATTAAAAGCAAAATAGCAGAGCACAAAAAATATAGCAATACCAACAATTATCACTCCCCATGAACAATCATTTCGAATTCACTAAGCATTATAGACCGAGTTAAACCACTGCACTCACCAGTGGTCGAGAGCAGAGTTTAGCTGTTTTGAGAGAGAATTATGGTAGTGCCGGCGGCTTGAGAGAGAGCAGTGGGGTGGAGAGTACTTATAAATCCATTGAACTTGTAAAATCGTTAGTAAATTTATGATTTTTCATGGTTTCGATGAAGTTTACTGATTTTCAATGAATTGAGTCTGATTTCTTGAGTTTTTAGTTTGATTTTGTATGTTAAGATAATTTTACTCTTGCTGTATTTAACATGAGAAATCTTGTTGTCAGGGTCGGATTATATTTTTATTATTTTTGGAAGGACAGATAATTAAAAAATTAATTAGGGTTCTTGTCTTCGATATTCTTAGAAACTCTTCCCTTGATCGATCAGATCAGCTTCGGGTCGTAAGAAATAAATATTACATAGTCGGAGCCACATGGAGGTTGTGACCGCATCCATATTATAAATAACCTTGATCAGATATAATATTAGTTGGAGCCATATCAAAAGGCTGTGACCTTCTCTATTGAGGATCTAAATTTCAGTGAGTTAAATCCACTTGACCTTATCAATAGCATTAGCAAGAGAGAATAAATTAAATCACAAGAATTAAGAGATATAAATATTGTTATTAAACTTTATAATATTTTTGAAATATCATCACTCGTGTATCTTGTTGTCTTCTTCGAGGCTGCTCGGAACCGAACTCCGAATGCAGTTTCTTTTTTTAAAAGAATATTTTAATATATTAATAATTAAAAAAAAAAACTAAAAACATTGTTTTAATTTGTTTTTAAATTTGGCGCAGTTTCCATATATGGCGGTTATAAGGGGGATGGGGCCTCCTTTGTTTTTTATGTGGAAAGAATAGTTATCAATACTGTTCCGGTCATCATTCTAGTTTTTTTATTAGAACAAAACGTTTTGATTTTGGAGCGTTTTGGCGTGCCGTTTCAGTGTCGTACTGTTCATATATAATTAATTATATATATATAGAAAAAAATAAAATATTAATTTAACAAGCATAATTAAAATTTGAATTTCTTTTTATTTAAAATATTTTGGTGTTTTTAAATTATTTTGATGTATAGATGTCAAAAATAATTTTTTCTTAAAAAAAATAGATTTTGAACCCAGAACGGAACCGAGGCGTTCCAGCCAGAATTTTCGGATCGGACCGAAATTAAAACCGGGATGAAAACGACATCGTTTTATCCCGATTTATTAAACAGAACAAAACGTTCTGGCCATTCCAACCGAAACGGAGCAAAATTAATAACTATGGTGGAAAGTCTTGTGAGATCACGGATGTATAATTGAAATCCCACCGGCCCATTGCCGTTTGAGGAGAGCAAATCGTCCCTGATGTCAGCAAGTACGAAAGCATTGTCTGATAAATGTTAAGAAACTGTCACCATACATATGTTATTTGGTAAGCAAGACATTGTAGTTGAAAATCATAGAATTAGAAACTCTTCCATGGGACACGTGTAGCCTTCTGAATGGCTCCTTATTCCTTGATTAATTTAGTCGAGAATCATAAAAATTCGCCATTGATTAGTCAAAACTACTTTTTTAACGTCACATTAAAATATAATATAAAATTAGATTGTAAAATTGTAAGCACAATTTTTTAACTATATAACAACAATTTTGGTCAATAGATTAAATTATATTAAAATTTAATATAAAAAATCAACAATATTATAATCAATTAGTAATCTAAATAAAAAAATAGATAGTATAAATTAAAAAATTAATGACATGAAAAATAAAATAAAACTTTCCAATATAAGTAAATTATTGAGTGTTAATATGTGCATAAGAACCCTGTGGTAGCTTTTAGCTTAACAAGATTCATCTAATGAACTTGACTCTACAAAATAATATATTTTTGAATTTTCTTTAATTTAATAATTTATCAAAATATTTTTTCATTTATCTAATATTTCCTTATAAAATTTGAAAGATATGTTTGACCTCACAACTCATTAACAAATATTTTAAGATCAAATCCAAAACTAACTTGGTTCATGTTATAAATTTAATAAACTCATAAAACAAAATTGATTTTATTAATTTTGCACTAATCAAGTCTAATTTTCCTCGTTCAAGTTTTAGTCCCATTTAACAGTACATTACATATTGGTCGACAAGCAATTTTGACAACATTACACGTAGCCCTTTGAAGGGCTTCTTTGTGCTTCATTAATTGAACGCCGTTAAACATGAGGCTATTAACAATGGAGGTTCATGGAAGCGGAAGGTGATCTCCATCTCCGTCCTGACCTTCATCACCACCTCTATTTCTATCAGAGTCAGAGGTGTTTAAATTCTATTAAAGCTAGAGTTGTTTAACAGCCAGGTTTAAAAGAACGCCTGTTAAAAAATGTGTTCTTAAAGAAATATTTTTTATTTTAAATTATTGTTTTAAATATTTTTATATTGTTTTGTTTTGATGTGCTGATATTAAAAATATTTTTTAAAATAATATTGAAAATTTAGTACATTTATAAATAAAAATAAATTTTTCCACACTACCAAACAAATCTTTAATTTTCAATCTTTCACGTCCGCTTTTATTAGATACAAATCTTGCTATACTTAATTTCCATGCCTGTTTTTATTAAGTAAAATACATAATTAATGAAAAAAATAAAGTATCGTAAGATATGTTCTTTTCTTTCGTGTCCCAATAAACAAGGCATTTTTACCTGTCTCCATCCTCGTTTACTTAGAGATAAAAATTCCTTGCATGTATATCCTCGTTCGAATAAATAAAAAAACACCTCCATAAAAATAGTCACAATTATCGTTAATCACCGCATAATAGAGGAGCCTCTATCTTTTGCGGGTCAGCTTTGACGTGTAAGAACTTATTTAGCATGATTTTAAGTGTTTGGATATATTTTATAAATATATTCGATTTATAAAAAATGTTTTTAATATTTTTTATTTATTTTGATATGTTGATATTAAATATATATTTTTAAATAAAAAATATTATTTTAATATATTTTTTAGAAAGCAAATTTATAGAGACTCCCAAGTCCGACCTGATCTGTATGTTTTTAATCTGGACCCAACCTGATCCTGAATGTTTTCCCAGAGCTAAGGAGACAGCACAGAATCCGCGTGAGGGTATAAATGGCTACACGATAAGCTGAATGCAATTATCAACATAATTCAAATCCGAGTGTACGCAATTGCCCCTCAGATCTTTCCAAATTAACAGGGCTAGTAATCACACAAGACATAATTTTACTTGGAAAGTAATAAGGACTGAGTTCCCGGCTCCGTATCCAAATTGAATATATAAATACTTTATTTTATATTTTTTCAATGTATATCTAAAATAATTTATGTATTTTTTTCATTATTAGTTTACTTAACACTGTGTCATAAATATAATATATTTTTATCTTTTTATAAATTTGAGATGTTATACTGTCATATATATTAAATAATCAGGGTATTTGTGCAGCTTATATGTACCACAACTAATTCCCGGATTGACTGATCATCCTATAAATTCAATGAACATGTAAAGCACTGCGAGGATGACTTGAACCCTGATAAGAATAAGAGAACAAATCCTCTGAACTACTATACAGCTAAATATTTTATTCTAGTAAGTCATGGAATTTTGTACGAGGACAATATTAGACTCTACCCTATTTTTCCCATTAAAAGATTCAGAGAGAGAGAGAGGATCCATTTCTCTACCACATATTTATCTTTATAATATCTCACTATAATATTATTATATTTTCTCTAAAAAAAAATATTAACTTCACCATTTGAGAATCCCTAAATTCATCGAATTTTTTTTTTTTTTTTACGGTTATAACTCACCAACAGCTAACAACCTAAGTGCATTTAGACTTGCTGAGGTCATTTCTTTTGCCAGGCCCTTAACTAGATTTAAATGTTTTTTTTTGCTGTATTTTTTAATACATTGTTTTCTTACCATAATCATTTTTTTTCTTATAACTGAGGTATTAAAATTAGCTTATACATATTATAATTAATTTTTTGAATTTATTAAATATATTGCAAACTCAATAAACAAGTAAAATACCACGAGAATAATAAACATAGTTTTTTTTTTTTTTTCTGTTACTTGCATATGATGTTGTCGGATATAAGAAGAGGTTTTTTTAACACCAACATTTTTATTTTCAGATCCGGATAGTTTCAAATCAGATTTTCAGGCAACGTGTTAGGTTCCGGGCAGGGTATATATAGTATTCCTATTCCACCCTGCCTGAATACCCGATCACTTCCAAAAATGTATGGTGACTTTACATTTCTAAAAAATTACGTTTACGCAGCACGTGTGTGTGTGCAGGGTTTCTCCCATAATTTTCATTTTAGGGTTATTTTTTATTTGATTTTCATGTATAAAAATAATTATATTAAAATTATAAAAAAAATCAAAATTAAATCAAATTTAAACTAAAACCGGTTTAAATTGATTAGTTTCAGTTCGATTTTTTATGTAAAAAACCAGACTTCCAAACATTCGGAATTGGTTAGGCTACTATGGAACAAAAATTACTTGCCCTCTTTAGAGGGAGTTTGGTATTGAAATCCCGCCGGACTTTCAAGAAAAGCATGTAAAAAAACAGCTATTTTAGTGTTTGGTAATGTTTAGAAAGTTAAAATATAATGTGGGCTTGCTTGATAAAAATGCAAAACGCTAGCTCGTGAAAATATAATGTTTACAAAGTTAAAATATAATTGCTGCTGAGGGGGGGGGGGGGGCTGGATATATTATATTTGTTTTTTGTTTTGAGGGGGGGGGGGCTGGGAGTAGTATTATGTATTACATTTTATATTGTTTTTTTTTGGGGGGGGGAGTAGTATTATTTATTTTTTTATTATATTTTTTTATAAAAAAATATTAAAATAATTTTAAAATTAATTAAAATATAAATAAATATATTAGAAGAAGATCATAATATAATTTTTGTCTCAAAATTTTAATTTTATTTCAGATTATATTTTACTATATGTTGTTTCGGGATCACAAATGCTTTCAGGTATAAATTTATCTTTTTGTGATGAAATTACATGTAGTTTGATGAGAGAATAAAAACAATTGTCTGATTTACCTAAATTATATATATATATATATATATATATATATATATATATATAATCTTTAAAGTAATTTCACAAGTTAAATACGATATGAAAAACTTGACAACCAAACACTTCAAAATTTATTTCGAATCGTAGTTAAAATGTTTTTTATGAAACTGTTTTTTTAAAACCTCAACTACAAAAACAAAAATAATACCAAACACACCCTAATTCGGACAGGAGGCCAGCTTTGTTTAGGCTATTTAATGTTTCTTCAACTAAACAAATATAAAACTGAACTGGTTCAATTCAATTTTGGTTTACTTGTTTTAGCTTTAAAAATCTAAAACCAAACGGGGTAAAAAATTTATTAAAATATTCTAATTGGTTTTTTTATGATTCATTTTTTTATTGGTTTTTCTGTTTTTTTCTCATCCCTCCTTTCCTCTCACTCTGTTTTCCAGCCCACAATAGACCCACCCACCGGTGGCAGTGGTAGCGACGACGACAGATCCCACCTTCCTCCCGCTGTGCTTTTGATTTGTCAGCTTGTAGCTACTGACGAATGGGATCTCCAATGGGAAAGAAATTCAGCAAGGATACAAATGAAGAATGCCCATTATATTCTTCATGTTTGCCCCAGCTCAAGTTTTCCAGCTGTCATAAACTGATAATTGTCATCCTCATTGTCTATAGGGATGGATTCCATTAATTACTGGAAACCCCACAAGGAGATAGTTGAAAATGCATTATTGTGATTTTAAAGGTGGATTTTCCGCTTTTGCATGTACAAACAAATGGGTATCTATGGGTGAAGTTTGGTTTGAGTTGTAGACATGCAATAAATACTCGAAACTCATATTTGAGTCAGGTTTGGATATTAATTTTATATTTATATTTAACTATAAATAATAATAAAAAACCATTCCATAAATATTCATTATCATCTTCAATACACTCTAATACGAGTAATATTATTAGTAGTATTAGTATTGCTAATACTATATCAATGAGACAACTACCATAATTTTCATGATGTTATTTTTAAAAATATATTATTATGATTATTACCATTACTACTACTATTGCCACCACCATTATATTCATGTTTATTATTTTCACTAATATTGATAAAATCATTATTTTTTATTTTTAAAACTAGATATTAAATTTTATTTCAGTTACTATTTCAAACACAATACTAAAATTAAAATTAAAATTAAAATGTCATTCTGATTTTTTAATTTTTATTTTGATTCTTCCATTCCCATCTTCACTCCTTGTAACCAAACGGCACCTAAAGTCCACTTAAAAGCATAACCTGAGGGGGGAAAGGCAGATAGAAGCCGATGTAAAAATCGAGTTAATGATGATGAAAAAGAAATTATTTCACCTATGAACCATTCATGAGACTTGTTCATGAGCGGCAAGAAATGCTAGTCTTGCTATGGCATGGTAATCACCAATACCATGCCGTTTTGGACCCAGGCCCAAACAATTATACCTAGCCTGACCCGGCTAGGTTTTCCCTCATCCCCCCATTTTCTTAAACACCTGAATATTTATCAAGTTACGAGGAGTCAGAATGCACTTCAACTATATTTTCTAGCTAGTAATGAGATGGCATCTAAGTGATGAAATGGAAACTGTGACACGGATATTGTATGATGACGTGGCAAAGTAGTGACGACGTGTCGCTAATGACGTGAAAAAACAAACTCCAAGAAAAATCCCCCTCTTATTTTCTTACTTTTTTTTTATATATAAAATGTACTCTTAGCAATGTAAAGCATTAAAATAATTTTATTTTTATATTAAGTTGTTGCATTTAATAAAATCTAATGTGAGATTTAATTATTTTTGAATTAATAAGGATGATTTTTTTTTCATGATAATTTTAATTTGAATGAAATAGAAGTAATGTTCAAGATTAATTTATGACTATTATAAATCATAGTTTTGACTTTTTATAAAAGAAAATTCTTACCATTCCTTTTTTTTCTTAATTTTTTTGAAAATAAATATAAAATGCAACTATTATTTTTTAAAAAAGTTGTCATAATTGTCAACTCAACTCTTAATGACACATCATCAATATTTCCATGCCATACATGTTATCTTTTGAAATTTCATTTAATTGTTAAAATTTTAAAAGTACATACATCCATTTGAAAATATAAATTCAGATATGATTGTAAATTTTTTTCAAAATACACACTTATTGTGCTATTATCTCTACAAAATAATAATAATAATAATAATAATATATATAGACATACACCCTCCAACAGTTTAATCATAAACTATTTCCCCACCGGTTTACATGTTATAGGTCAAACTAGATTGGAGGAAAGGCCAAACGACTCTCATACACAATTTAAATCTTGTAATAATGCAACCTACTTTCTTTTTTTATTTTTTTTTATTTTTGGATTTGAAGAAACCATCTTTCAAAAAAACATACTTTATAAATTTAAATAAATGAGTAAAATCTTGGTTATTTTAAATTTTTATAAGAAATACACGTTTTAACTATAATTCAAGACCTGTTTTACAAATCTCAAGAGATGCAAAACATAGTGATAAAAATGAGCCCCATTTTCTTCTTGTGATCTGGTCGTGGGAGCTTGATCCGCCACCTCCTTTCAGGATCCACCCTTGACGATGTCCATGAGCTTCTCATTTGCACCCACAAATCTCCGCGGCTATTCCTGGTTCGTTTGCAGAATTCCCTGCATCTGGAACAGCCTGTCCAAACTGATCCAATATGGTTAACACTTCAAATATGAAGAAAAGTCAAATTGAAGCCATGCATAATAATTCAAAGAAAGCATCAAGTGGCTTGCATTGGAATTAGATGTAATTGCTGTGTGATCCGAAAGAAATCCAACTCCTACTCTGAATAAATAACCAGGACAAATGATAAGAGCAGATGCAGAAGATAACCAGACATCATGCATTTTGTTTACTACCACCCCTGCAAATTAACAAGAACAAATGGATTTGAACACCTTTTCTCTCTCTCAAGCCAACCCTCTCCCTCTTTTTGTGACTGAGACAACAGCTTAGAGAAGTTTCACTTACCTTTAGATCTGCCTCTGGCCATGCCCTGCGAAGATCCCAGGAGACATCATAGGACTGCAAACATCGTATTTCCCAAGCTGGGATAATTAAGGATGATTTGCAGGAATAAGATCTCTGAATGACTCCCAAGCTGCATAGCAAGAGTCAAGGCTAAATATAGACGACACTCGAAAACACTTGTGCTTGTGTAAAATGAACCGGTGTTTTAAATTAATGAGCACAAAAGAACAATGTGTTTCGAAGCAAGCAGCTAACAAGCAAATCTGTGTGTGGTTACTGAAACAAGGACCAGCCATAGCAGTTTTGCACCTCCTCAGAAACATAGAAATTACCTTAGATCATATAAAATAGTATCTAAGAATTGGAGGAATGCAATTACAGCCTCGCTTCTGTACTGTAGGGTGAAATAATCATCACCATGCAATAGATTTTTTTAAAAGAAAATTCATGATTAAGGCTATCCATAAACAAATTCATCAACAACATTATCTACATCTCAAGACATGCAAAGATGGAACTGCCACCTAAAAATGCTCATTACAGGAATGTCTAAGCCTATTACTGCCAGCGAACAAAATGCTGGCAGACTTTTCCTGAACACCACAATCCTCTGGCTTTTGCTTCTCGCAGCCAACTACTGGGCTATTTTATTGTCTTAAGCAATCTATGATGCAGATTTTTATGCTTTATCTTTTTGTTTCTCTCTCACAAGATCACATAAAGAATCGTATCTAGCATACCATAAGGAAAATATCCATTTATTTGGCGTCACAAAGAACTATCTTATCTAAAAAATTAAAATGTTAGTTAAGATTCTAAAATATGATTTATATTATTCTTTAACACATCTTCTTAAGTAAAAAAATTTTAGATTTGAAATTAGTACAAACCCACATTATCTTATATTTGATTTTTATCAAATAGAACAGGATGGTAAAATGCGAACTCGTGATCGCTGGATCAATAAAAATTCTAATACTATATCAAATAATCATATAATTTAAAAACTTAAACTCTTAAATAAAATTTCTATATATAATTTATATTATTCAATGCAGAATTCCTCCTCCAGGGCCTTGACGAAAGACAACTGGCTGCAAAAAGGGTCATCACCATTATCAGCCAAATAAATCCCATTCATAAGGAGATTCCTTTGTTTAAACTTTCAAATACCCTCTCGTCAACATTTCATAAAGAGAGAGATGGAGACTCATTCAAACCTTTTTCCGAACAACACTTCATAAAAGACTAAATCATGTTACAAAAACTAAGGCAAGTGAAAGAGTGCTACTTTCAACATGCATAATCAACCATGCTAGTTTATACAATTCCAATAATCAAAAACACAATAAACAAAGATAACCCAGGCAAAAAATACATGAACAGAGATTTATAAGTAAAAGGCAAACAGGGCTGAAAATTACCTTAGAGTTTAAGTTTTAAAATAAAATAATTTTAGAATATGTTATCCGAGTATTATTAAACAACGAATCATAAATTCAAATCTCATTATTTATTTATGTTCAAAACTTTTCACTTGAAAATATTAAAATAAAAACTAATATAAATCCATATCACCAAATTTTAACTAATAACTTCAAGTTTTTTTGGTGAGATTTAACAGTGAATTCATAGTAAATTGAGTGAAGATTAGAAACCTTAAAAAAAAGTCTCATAAGGCTCTATATTTGCATAAAGATTATCGCTTAAAAACACTAAATCCACGCTTGTGATGAAGATTTCTCTTCCTTAACATTAAAGGGTTCTGTTTTCCAGCGAAGTTACAAAAACATTAGTGAGGTAAAAGTGTTGTCTGTTTATAAAATTTAAAACCCATTACAGAGAGAGATTGTACTCACTGATGAAAAGACGAGAGTGAGGGAAGGGAAGGGGGTGTGAAAGTGAGTAGTGAACTGGTGAAACCTCCTAAACGCATGATTTGGTGAGCATAATTGGTGCGGGTAATGTTTTGGATAGCGTACAAGGATTTATGTTCTGATTCCAAACCCAGATTTAAAATGAAACATGCCCATTTTTATTCTATACCTTTTATCTTATTCTTGTTTTTAAGCCTTTCAGTTCTGTTTTATTCTGAGCCCATTTGGCAATTGCATTCTTGGCTTTCAATACTCTCTGTCTGTTCTTTTGTTCTTTTTCTTAATTTGAGCTTTTATAACAATGGCTATTGATTCCTAAGGTGCTGATGGTAGCTAGAACTGCAAAAAAATATCTGCTAAAAACCAGTTTGTGGTTTAATAGCAAAAAAACAAAAAATGCTTTGTCCACCAAGAACCTAGTTTCGATTTCATCCCTTTCCCCAAAAGATCTAATCAAATTAAAGGGACAATTCTCATTCTCAATTTTCTGCGATCATCACTAAAAAAAATTGTCTTTTCAGTGTGATTCCCAAATGTGAAGTAATTGTGTAGAAGCAAATCTGTGACGCGACTGCCTTCCTTTGCACCCAGCTATTTAGCATTTATTGATTTGCACGAGAGAATATATTACATTCTTGATATAAAAGTTACATATAGCTCTTACAAGCAGAGAAATTTAAGCCTATTGCACTTTCCCAAGCTGAGGTCTAAATAAACTGACCATCCAATGCTCAAAATTATAGGTTTATTGCATAAAAAAACCTCCGAGGCCAAATTCCCAACAAAAAAAGAAAACCTTCCTACTTTAACTGCTTGGATCAGATTTGCTACCATTGTTCACTTTCTCTTTTGAACAACTTGCACTAACTTTATCAACGACAACGTCCGTGAGTTTAAGAGGTTCAACCTCTTCTAGCATATGAACAACCATTCTCATTGAGGGTCTAAGAGCTGGGATTCTTGACGTGCAGTGAATAGCAATTCTCAGCACTTTTATAGCATCCTCCTTGAATACCTCCGAGATGTTCGAGTCCACCACCTCAAGCACACTCTCTTTGCTCTCCAGTTTGCTGCAAACCCAGCACACTATGTCCTTGTTTTCTCCAAATTCCGGTTCTATAGGCCTTTTCCCTGTCACCAGTTCCATCAGAACTACACCAAAGCTGTACACATCACTCTTCTCATTCACCTTGCATGTGTATGCGTACTCTGTACATCACAGTGCAGAAAAATAAAACATTAGCAAAATAATCTGTTAACAAAACAGAGTAAAACAGACAAGGAAAGACAAAACACGAGAGAAATTTACCAGGAGCAATGTATCCGTGAGTTCCAGCAATGACATGGGTCCATTCCCCTTGACCACCAGCCTGCACAATCTTTGCCAGTCCAAAATCAGCAATCCTAGGCTTCCACTCTTCATCCAAGAGAATGTTACTCGACTTCACATCCCTGTGAATCACTGGTCTGTCAAACCCATGATGCAAGTATTCCAATCCCTTTGCGGCCCCAGCAGCAATTGAATACCTCAACTCCCACCCCATCTTAACCTTGTGACAGGAGTGTAGCCGATCCCACAAGCTTCCATTAGGTAGATATTCATAGACCAACAGATTGCAATCATCACTCGTGATGCTACAGAATAGCTTCACCACATTCACATGCCTCACATTACTCAATGTAGCTACCTCAGCATCATATTCTGGCGACCGCGAATTCTTTTTTGTCAGCATGGCTGAGCTGCTCCGGAAACTTCTCCGGTCGATGGAATTTGCTGTCCAGATATGTTTCACAGCCAGTTCATTGCCATTTTCTAGCACAACTTTGTACACGTTTCCTGATCCACCTTTGCCAATCAAATTCTCGGATTTGATGGCATCGATAACGTCACTTTCATTGAAACTTAGTATCCTAAAAGATTTCATATTCCAGGAACTCTGCTTCAACGGATGATCAAGATTATTTTGCCTCAATTTCAAGAACAAGAAACATCCGGCAAAAATGACCAGAACTAGCAACCCGGCAACAAAACAAGATACAAATACTCGAAGCTGATTAGATGTCCTGGCATTGCGTGAACAGGGTTGAAGATTCTTCAGATTTTGGCTACACAAGCCTGGGTTTCCTTCAAAACCTTCACGAAAAGCCTCGAGAGAGAAAGAGTCGGGTACGGGACCAATCAACTGGTTATTTGATAGGTCAAGATTGCTTAGTTTTAGACGTGACAAAGAAACTGGAATTTCACCAGAAAGTTTGTTGTTGGACAAATTCAAGGAGTTTAAAGTTGGCAAAGATCCAAGACTCTCTGGGATATTCCCAGAAAACGAATTGCCAGAGAGGTTTATATCAGTGAGAGAGGCACATAAACCTAATGAATCTGGTATGGCACCTGAGAACTTGTTTCCAGTCAAATAAAGGCTGTTCAGTTTCTTCAATTCACCAATTGTTGAAGGGATTTCACCAGAAAATCCATTTGAACTCAAATGGACGGATACTAATGAAGAAGTCTGAGAGATGGTAGAAGGCAATGTGCCAGAAAATTGATTGTTAGCTAAATTCACTATAGCAAGAGACTTTGCATTACCAATATCAGGTGTCACAGGACCTTCAAATTGGTTCATACTAAAATCAACAATGAAAAGGTTTGGCATACCCCATATCCCAGCAGGAATAGAGCCTGAAAGAGAATTTTTGCTTACACGAAAGCGTTCAAGAGACTTACAATTCGCATAGCTTTCTGGGATTTGGCCTGTGAAATTGTTTTGCAGAATCAGAAGATCAGTCATTTTGCCGTTTTTGCACATATCTGGAGGAATAGGACCTGTCAAGAAATTCTCTGAAACATCAATGTAAGCAAAATCTGCCCACGAGCCTAGTTTTTGAGGAAGTGGACCGGTGAGCTTGTTGGTATAAAGAGAGAACTCTTCAAGGTACTTGAGTTCACCGAACTCCTCAGGAATATCACCAGTGAATTGGTTTTCAAAGAGATGCAAGGAAGCAAGGAGGTTCAAGGGTTTCAACTCCACGAGCTCACCTTCAAGCCTATTATGTGAAGCATCAAAATTCACCAGACCTGTAAGATTTCCAAATCCCGTAGGAAGTTTTCCTGTCAAGGAATTATTGTATAGCTCAAGTTGCCAAAGCTTGCTGAGTTTCCCGATTCCAGCTGGGATCTCTCCAAACAACTGATTATCCGAGAGTTCAAGATTTTTAAGAAGGGTAAGATTTGAAATGCCCTCTGGTATCTCCCCTTTAATGCTGCAGTTTGACAGATAAAGCCAGTATAGTTTGTCAAGCTTTAAAAGCTCAACAGGAAATGAGCTTGTTACATCAAATAGATTGTCGCCAAGGCTTAAAAAAGCAAGATTGGTAAGATTTTCCAATGATTTCCACGGAAAAGGCCCCGAAAATCCACTGGTGTTTAAACTCAGGATCTTCAGCTTCTGTAGAGTAAACAAGTCAGGCACCTTCCCAGAAAACGAGTTGTTACCCAAATCCAAGACCTGCAAGCTTGTACAATGTTTCAAGTCGTCAGTGATGCCACCATGCAAAAGATTTGACCCCATTGAGATTTTCTCTAGCGATCGTAGTCCACAAATAGCATCAAAAGGAAGAACACCCTGTAATTGTTGTTGAGGAAGATTGATTTCCGTGACAAATCCATACTTGTTACAAACAATTCCAGTGAAGTTGCAGACTTTAATTTCCAGTGTCCATGTGGTGAACACGTTTGTTTTCGAATGTTGGAGAGCAGATTTGAACCTCGAAAGTATTTGAAACTGATCATCTGATTTTGACGGAGAAACGAGCATGGTCAATGTTAGAAAGAAAAATAGCAAAGTAAACCGTTGCCAGAAATATTGGACCGTCATTTCGGCCGATGAGGTATAGGAATGGCTGGGGGGTTCAGGAGGGAGTAATGTGCTCTTTTGGCCAGTCTATGGAGGAAGAGAAGCGTGGAAAATGCGATGCAGAGCCTACTGAACTGTCACATAGTTTGGCACGAGGTGGGCTTGAATTTTGAGGTCTGTTCACATGAGAGACAAGGAGCATAATCTAGTTGAAGAAGACGATGACATTCCACGTAACAAATCCAACTGTGAAGAGTTTACCATAAAATTATTATTGTTTGTCAAAGATAAAGCAATAGAAACTCATTTTTGGGATCTCCTTAGCTCAACTAAAGCCAAAAGGTGCACCTCTTTTTTACTTTTTAGTCGCTGGCAAGGAAGATGACGTGGAGCAAGAGATGGAACCTTATCGCCGCCGAGGTTGACTAGTGCATGGAGGCGGACTGTATCGCTGCCGCTTGGAAAAAATTTGGTCTTAATGACGACAAGTAGCTTTTTTGTATTTATCCACGTTTTGTCATTTCAAAAAAAAATTAAAAAAATTATTTTTATTCTAAATTAAATTATTTTAGATTTTTAATATTATTTTCAAGTGCTGATATAAATCATTATTCAAAAAAAAATATATATATATATATATATATTAATTATTTTCATATATTAATAAATAAAAAATATTTTCCCAAAGAATCCCATGGAAAAAAAAAAAAAACTGGAGGAGGGATGGCCCTCGTCTCCCTACCTTTTGTCGAGGCAACATCTCTTTACTAACACCGACAAGGAGTTATCAGAAAGAACAGACGATTGGAAGATTGAAGTGGCCGGTCTGACGAGCCCCACCAAACACAACAGGGATCTCACTGGGTTTTCTTTTTTACTCTTATATTTTATTTTTTTATTTTCCTTTGGATATAATTATAGATAAACTGACACGCCATATCAAATTGATATAAATAAGTTATTTAAAAAAATAACTAAAAAAAGAAAAAAATAATAATTTGATCCTTTCTCTCCTTAACCTTTATAAAAACCCAACTCACCATTTTCTCTCTCAAATCTCCTCCACTTTCCCACACTTTTCGTCCAACCAAAAGCTTCAATCTCTCTATTTTTATTTATATTTTGTGACCACAAATTACATACTTTATTTTCTGTGTAGTTCTTAGAATCAAATTGATTAATTATCGCAACATTTTCTTTTCTTTTTTCTTTTTACCCCCGTGCCCGACAAGCTCTTGCATTTCTTTCCCATGATCCAAGGAAAAAGAATATCTACATAAATAATATAACTTTACTCGTGTGTATATATATATATATGTATATGTATATATGATGCGATAGACAATTTGACGATCTGAAAGTGTTATCACAATGAAGTCCAAGGGTTGATGATAAATCTAAATGATCGTTGAGCATGGAACAGATACTAGAATCAATGAACAAGATCATTTATAGGAGGTAGACGGATCTTAGCCCCTCGTTGCAAGTAATTGTTAGGTGGAAAAACTGCTGAGAGATGAAAGAAATAGAGTGGCAACGAGACAAGCACCACCAGACGAATGATTTTTCTATCCTGTGAATCGATTGGCTTAGATTCGAGAAAGTCCATCCATATATTTTAAGGGTAGATGCTGTCTTTTACTTTTTTAAAAAATAAAAACAATAATTAATAAATCCATCTTATGCATACCCCCTTTATTTCTAGAAAACCTTTTTTTTTTGTTGAACTTTCGGTTACCTTGAGAAAAAAATGTCTAGGAAAAAACATTTTAGAGTAAAAAAAAATGTTTTGGCTTTAAAAATAAAATAATTTATTTTCTTACAATATTTTTTTAAAAAAAAAACAAGGTAAAATGAGTAAATACACTTTTTTTTGTTCCATAGTAGTGTGACATGATGACAAAAAACTTGTGATCTGCACAATATATCTCAAATTTGAGACAGGACATAAGGGTTTTATTCACTTATCTTAACACATAGGTGTGTTTTAGGGGGGATGGGGTTTAACCACATCCAAAAAACACCTTTTCATTCTTGTATTTATTTTATCTAAAATAATTTATTAAATTTTATTTTATTTTCTTGTAGTATTTTCATATGTTAGATTTGTGATTCTTATTCTTTTAATAAGTTTTTTTTTATATATAAAAAAATAGAACATTAATAAGTTATATTTATGTATGGTTAAAAACTGAAAACTAATTTCCAAATTATTTTTCATAGCACTATAGAATATGAAAAAATAATAATGTTTTGAGAAATGCATTCTCAATAAACACCACTTTGCAGAAGAAAAATAGTTTTCAAGGTGGAGATGGAAAGAAACATCCATTCACCACCACCTACGAGATGCGCCCTTTGATGCAATCATTCATATTATTAAGTAATAATTGCTTGATCAGTGATATTTAATTAATTAATTAATTAATTAATTAGGGTTTGTATTTGTTCCTCAACAACATTACAAATCATAGAGCGGTGATTTCCGTGACAGGAAATTTGAAATCTAACTGATAGAGAAATTCTGGAGTCTAATAAACTATTGAATGTTGACCGCGAGGAATCAGTGCGAGAGAAATGTGAGGGAGTGCCTTGAAGTCAAAGGCTGATGCCTAACTTCTCTGCACCTTTCAGATGATTCATGAACCTGACAAAACCAATGTGCCCGTGGTCAAATTTGCAAACCGAACCCTGTCTTGTGGGCCTGGGCCCTCCAGCCTTGCTGGGACAGTGGGACCTACCTAGAAACGTAAACACTGTACCACCGATACTACGTCAGTCCTAGCTTGTCAGGCTCTAGGCCTTGGTTGTTTGGGCTAGAACAGCCCAATTAAGCGAGATAGGGCTTGGGTTGCTGGGCTTATAACGAGGACTATCAAACAAATATGTGCTTTATATTTGCGTTTGATTAGATGGGATATATATATTGATATATTGTACAATTACGATTGCACTGGTGCTTCTCTCAAGCACTATCTCTTCGTATTTCACGATAAATTAGATAGAATTTATTTAATTAATTTTTGGAAATTGAAGAATTGTAGATAATAAATAGAGAATATGCCTCTTGTGTCGAATAATATAAATTCATCTTAAAAATATCATAAAAACATTTTTATTTTATATATTGTTATCAAATATTTTATTATTATTGTTATTGCTCTATCAAAATTCAGGAGAAGACAAGCAAATGTTTGAAGGGAAAAAGGAAAAATATTATAGCCGCATACAATTCGAGAAATTAAGATGAGATAAGGGCTCGAGAACTTGTTTCCACAGAAATATTTGCATTTAGACAAACATGTCAACTTCTTGCTTCCAACTCCCCAAAAATTATAGTTGCACATTATCTCCAAGAAAATATTTTCTTTAGTTAAAAATCCACGCCATATTTATTTCATGTAGTTGGAAGTGCTGTGATACCAGTACAATTTTCTCAGTCTAGCAAAACACACAGAGATTGAGTCCATGGCTAGCCAAAGGTTCGCAAGGATATCAGCTCACCTCCAACCTCCAAATTCCCAGGTCTTCTATTTGTTTTGTCTTTTGACTTGTTTTACAGTTAATATATGCGCATGCCATTCTATGTGATTTTCAAGAAAGTTGGGATTTTTTCTTGAAAAAGATTTGTGGGTTATGTCTCAATAGATGGAGGAAAGCTGTGTTCTGAAGAGAACTAATTGCAGAGCAAAAGGAGGAGCACCTGGGTTCAAAGTGGCTATCTTGGGTGCTGCTGGAGGGATTGGGCAACCTCTTGCAATGCTGATGAAGATGAATCCTTTGGTCTCAGTTCTTCACCTCTATGATGTTGTGAATGCCCCAGGTGTCACTGCAGATATTAGTCACATGGACACTGGTGCTGTGGTAATTTATTAATTATGTTTTTTCTTTTTAATATCTTAAATATATGTGGTCTGTCTCACTGTAATGGAAGGAAATCCTTTTATCTTGGAATTGTAATGTTCCTGGTTTAGGGAAAATTATGACTTGTTTTATGTTCTTATAACTGACAATTTTTTAAATGTTTTCCCAAGGATAAGAATCATTTAAACAAGTAACAACAGTTTTATTCATGATTTCAAACTTTATCATGTAGTCTTGAAAGCATTTGCTAGCAATGTTTATGCTATTTTGTTTTATGTTCTTATAACTGACAATTTTTTAAATGTTTTCCCAAGGATAAGAATCATTTAAACAAGTAACAACAGTTTTATTCATGATTTCAAACTTTATCATGTAGTCTTGAAAGCATTTGATAGCAATGTTTATGCTATTTGGTTTTCAAGGTTCGGGGTTTCCTAGGGCAGCCACAGCTTGAGAGTGCTCTTACAGGGATGGACCTTGTGATCATACCTGCTGGTGTGCCAAGGAAGCCTGGAATGACTAGAGATGATCTTTTCAAAATCAATGCTGGGATCGTAAAAACTCTCTGTGAGGGAGTAGCAAAGTGCTGCCCCAATGCAATTGTCAACTTGATCAGCAATCCAGTTAATTCTACAGTTCCAATTGCGGCAGAGGTTTTCAAGAAAGCTGGAACTTATGATCCAAAGCGACTTCTAGGAGTTACAATGCTTGATGTTGTGAGAGCAAACACTTTCGTGGTATGTATCAGTAAATCGGACTAACTGATAATTTTCTGCCCATGTAAATTGCTTATGCTCTGAAATTTAAGCTAGCTATAATCTGCCAGGCCAAGTAGAATACTTGTTACTGGAGTATCGAATGGACCTTTTATGTTTTTTGTTCTTGTTTTTTAATTCTTATGAACTTTCTACATTATGCTCCCTGATTTCCTTACAGGCAGAAGTTCTGGGACTTGATCCCAGGGAAGTTGATGTTCCAGTCGTAGGAGGCCATGCTGGAGTTACAATTTTGCCCCTTTTGTCGCAGGTAGTGTAGGTTGCTTTGAGAAAATGTCAACACCAATTTAGATGTTTAAAGCTGCTATCAAACAAAATTGGCACATTATGAAGCGAATGGTTTTAATGCAACAACTTGATGCACTATTTGCAGGCTAAGCCCCCTTCCTCCTTCACCCCGGAAGAAACTGAATACCTGACAAAACGAATTCAAGATGGTGGAACAGAGGTTGTTCAGGTAATTGTTTTTTAGAGCACGTTGGATTTCAACACTGGATATTATTAGATCCTTCCATGTTTTTTGCTGAGTGTCATCTGCTTGGGCAAAGAAAGAGATAGAGAGAGAACCAGCCAGTGTTTAACATACAATATGTTACCCCCTCTCTGGTATTTTTTAGTGGTCTGATATAGATTAGCATGCACTATAACTTGTTAATGTAAATCAAACATAAAATTCCAAGTGCACATGGACAAGGATGGTGGTATCGTTGATTGGACCAGCTAATATCAATATCATTATAGAAGAAAGGTTTTGATAATTTCATCTACTGCATCTTTGTTTATCATAAAGTCCGAAGCTTCCAAACTTTACCATTTAATTCTTCTGTTGATCCTTAAACATTTTACAGTACATTCCTAGATGGAGCTCAATCTCACGGTTCAACACTATTTGAATTGTTCTTGCTCTAATTTTATTTCAGAAAATCATTTTCACCTGTTATTGTAGAAATTTGATTGCGTATATGGCACCACATGTGTTTTGTTATGATGTTCACTATATTCTGATTGCAAGCTCGATGGAAAGTGCTACGCTGCTACTGCATGAATTCTTAATGCAATTGTTCTTAAGTTGATGGTTCCCAAAATATGAGCTCCTCAAAATGCTTGCACTAGTTGCCGTGTCCTTTCCATTTGAATTTTAGTAGACTAGTTAAACTACATTAAACAATGTTTGCATAATTGGCAGGCAAAAGCTGGGGCTGGCTCTGCAACATTGTCAATGGTTAGCCAATCTATTCCTTCTTTTGTTCATTCTCCAACTCTGATTGCAAAAATGAATGATAAAACTTCAAACCTAGTGGACAAATTGGACCAAAATGAAGACAAGGTTACATAATTGTGCAGGCATATGCAGCTGTTAAATTTGCAGATGCCTGCCTCCGTGGCTTGAGGGGAGATGCTGGTGTTGTGGAATGTGCATTTGTAGCTTCTGAGGTATTCTTTTGAAACCCTTACTTTTGTCAGGGCATTTATACTTTCTATTTTAGCCTTTTAATAATTAAGCACCCTGATTATATCAGGTGACAGAACTTCCATTCTTCGCGACCAAGGTACGGCTTGGCCGTAGAGGAGCTGAGGAAGTCTATCAACTTGGTCCCCTAAATGAATATGAGAGGTATGAAGAAACATTTAATTACTCAACTGTCTTTCCTTTGTTGGTAGAAATAAACAAAAACAAAAATATTGATCCTGTAACTATATTTAACAGGGTGGGACTGCAAAAGGCGAAAAATGAGTTGGCGGAAAGCATTCAGAAGGGGATTTCCTTCATTAGGAAATAGTTTCAATCGAAGTGAAGCAAATTATGTGAAGTTAATGAGTGGTTCCTTGTATCTGGACCGGTTTGAAACCATCCTTAGTGATCTATGATATTAGCCAATTTGAAACCCACCAAGAGGTTGTCCTTCTTGATCATCTTTTATGGCTTGAAGTGATATAATATCCACCGGAGTATGTATTTGCAGGCACGCCTCCAGCATCTCTGGAATTCTAAAATCGATCTTTTACTGTAGAAACATGCCATTCTCCCCACCCGAGGACAGTCAAATGATAAGTGAAATGCTCAGAATAACATATCCTTCTCTCACTGGCTTACGAGTTACAACGAGTAGCCTTGTTTCCCTTTATGGAACCTTCATCTCCATTCCATAGATGTAGATTATTGGCCGCTCCAAAGAATGCCATCTTGATAATGCCCTCGCTGTGATGGATTTTGCAGGCTAAAGCTTGATCAGCCTGTTCTTTGTTGAGCTATATATTACCAGCACTTCCAATTGATTTTACAACCATTATTTACGGGGAGCTATTGAAATTTGGAAATAACCATGGATAAAAATAATGTTTGACGTGCAAGACCATAGCTACTGTAAGAGAGAGTTCCAACGGCGTGGCTTATACTACCGGGAAAAGGTTGATAATAACACATGATTAACAAGTAACACCACAAGATGAAGGCTCTCATATCATCACTAGTAGAACAAACAATAAGGACCTCATCAGATCTTCGTTTACATCTTTTTACAATGTGCAATCCCTAATATCTCTGTGTATAACTGGGAAATGGGGGGAATTTACAGTTTCTCCAGCAAATTTGCCAAAATTAAGTCCCCCGCCAAAGGTTTACAAGGTGAATGGATTGGAAGGAGGATGAACAACAGGAGTTCCAGACATGCTCACATTTCCTGTAAGCAGACGAGGAGCCACAGTATCCTCTATAATCACGGGATTAACCTGCACCACTCTCTCTGGTACAACCTTTTGGCCATCAACCTTAGCCAATACCTCAAAATGCATCCTCACACTCTCAGGTTTTGTCCTCCACCAAGGAACAGCCTCCAAATCAACTCCATCTCCTTCTTTCAACAACTTCTCAACACCAAAACCTATCTTAACAAATGTCTGAGCTGACACGTCTGCTTTTAACAACTTGAAGGAACCTTTCTTATCAGCCTTGGGCCCCAACACAGAGGCAAGCAATTTCTCGAAACCAACCAAATTTGAGTTTGAGCCGTTCACAGAAGCAAATGGCCACATTGTAGTGAAATGTTTAGGAGTAAGGACAGTAGTTGCATGTTCCAAATCAACAGCGGGGATGGAATCAACAGGTTGGGATTTTGCGGGCAAGGATAGCTCCACTAGTCCAGGAGCAAGGCGCTTCAGCTTCAGCCTGTTATTGGAAGATTGTGATGATGAGGAAGGTGACGTGAGTGATGTGGGCCCAACAATGCGCAGGGAGAGCGGTGGAGCCTCTTCAGAGCGAGTAGCACGACGTAGCTGTTCAGCTAAGGCAAGAAGACCAGAAGCAAAACCAGATTGAGTTCGATTTAGAGGCAATGGAAGATCAATAGGGTGACGCATACTGACTGATCTCGCACCCTTCACCGTAACCACAGCGCCATCTGCTAAAATTACTTTTTTCAAAACACCAGCATCCACATCATGCTGCAGATAAAGAATATTAATTTTTTCAGCTTCTGAACTGAAATGGAAAACAATTTCTAATGGAAAACTCGGGGTGAAAATATCGGACAAAATCATGGCAACAAAAACCTGCCTAACCTGAAACAGGCCCTTCACAAACTCCTTTAATAACTAACAAATTCTTGCTGTCGGAAATAGCCCGAATGAACTAGAGTTAAATCGAAATCAATCACATACCGGCAATGAAATGCGCATATCTTTGGCATCCTGAATCCATATCTCCATGGGCCCAGCAAGCTGAAACGGAGCTAAAACAGGAGATCCATTGTCGTCCCTTTTCTGCTCTACCAGCCCGTTCTCATCACCGGGTCTAATTGGGTCTTCAACTCTAAAAACAGGTAAATCAACAAACTCCCACCGGTTCACATCCTCCAGTAACTTGAACGGAAACACCTTATTATCAACTTCCAGATCAAATTCATAAGCCACCGAATGGCCCACAAGTGCGTCTCTCAGATCAAAACCAGAAATCTTGAAATCATCCGCTTGAAACCCTAAGCTCTTCACAATCGCTTCCTTCAAATCCTACAACAGCAAAAATAAAAAATTGTTCTTAGAATAAAGATATGGGAAGGAGTAAAAGACATTTGCAGTTTGTGAAGTTAACTACTCACGGAGATTGCTTTTGGATGGGGAGGGGAATTGGTGTCCGGTGTGGAGAGCAGAGCTGCGGTTAAGGACAGAGTTGTGAATACGAGGGTAATTAGGGTTAGGCAGCGGTATGACGATTTGCCTTCCATTGATATCGGAACCGGAAGATGTTAGAAGTAGAGGGGAGATCAATAGAATTGGGAAGTTGATGATTCTGGAGCGGAAATTGATTTGGTTGTGAATTCTTTATTATTATTATTGCGGGGCTTGTAAAGCGTGAAGGTTCTAGATTAGTGTAAGAGGATTTATGGAATGGTGACGTGGTAGGAATGGACCAGTGAGAAGAGAGAAAATGATGTGGAGGTGAAAGATGATTGGTTGTGATTTGTTGGTGTTCCGAGAGAGAGAGAGAGCGAGAGACTTTATATATTGACGTGGAAGAAACGGAGAAAGGGTGGGTGGCGTGGGGTCGGGAGATATTTGTGGCTGTTTTAACGCTGAATGATGTGTCGGTTGAAGTAGGGGAATTGACTTGTCGTTTAAACTTTCAAGCGGTAGACTAATAACCACCTACCCTGAAAATCACCCCTGCATTTTATATTACAGTGGAGATTCTATCGTGTTTAAAAATGTTTTTATATTACACACTGTAATTTTATTATCAAATTAAAAAAAAAATACACACCCTCGTCCTTTTCCTTTTCTAATCACCGGAATTTGGATATCTATCTCCATTGCAAGAAAACACCAACCAGCTAACTGGCAAGCATACCTGTTATCTTCTTTGCAATTATAAACATAGCTTGTTGTACGGGCACAACTGTTGGAACTTTCAAAAGTATTTTTAAAATAAATATAAAAAAAATTATTTTTTTGTATTTTTTTCTATTTTAATGTATTAATATCAAAAATATTTTTAAAAAATATTATTTTAATATATTATAGAAAATAAGAAAACTGAAAATACGCATCACTCAGCAACTTTTACTGTGAATGATAATCTTTTATGGGATTTCTTTAATATCTCGGATCATGTGAAGCTAAAAGCTACTGGGACTATGACAGCACGCTTCCCATCTAACCACTCCAGACGAGAAAAGCTGTCTGTACCGGAGGGAATGGAAAATCATACACGGGACATAGCTTCCAGGATGGGTTATCGTGAAGGGATGGGACTAGGTGCGTGATGCATCGGGTCATCACATGATGAACCCTATCTTTGTGCAGGCAATCACTTGATCATGATCAGCTAAGAAGCAGAAAAGTAAAAGGCTCAGATAATGAGATTATGGAGTCGAGGAAACGTGTGGAGAGGCTTGAAGAGATGGCAAAGGGGATCAAAAAAGAGAAGAAATGGCTCAAGTTTTGAGGCCATAATGCTATACATTGTTGTGTAGTTCAAACTGAATTTGCCGTCAGCAATAAACATCCAATCAGTTCTTGTCCTGGGCGTTAATTTAATCGATTGGATTCTTCGGGTCTGGGTCAATTTATTTGATCTGGGTTCGAATTTTATGGCTTCAAAACCCTAAATTGCTAGGAGAAAAGTAAAGAAGAAGAAGCACCCACTGCCCAAGAATTTCGAGAGACGTGTGAAGAATGGCACCGTGTTTTGTTTTCTATCAATAAATTTTGTGTTTGGTTTGTATTTAAAAATAAAGAGAAAATGGGGTGTGCAGAAAAATAATTATTTTATGAGATTTTAATTGATTCTGTAATTTTATAAAATTCAATAAATAAATATAATTCTGATATGAAGCAATAGAACAGGTGGCACGCGGAATTTAAGGAGAGATCTCAAGTGAAGCTTGAAGGAGCGAAGATATATATTCTTCTTGAACCACAAAAAACTCTATTTCAAGCTCCTTTAGATATAGTTACAAATCCACAGTCTATTGGACAAGTGATTGGCAAATCTAGTCACCTAATTCGCTAACAATACTAATTGCTATACTATTGAAGAAGATATATGTATTCGTTAATTTTTAAAGTATTTTTTAAAAAATAAATACATCAAAATAATAATAATAATAATAATAATAATAATAATAATAATAATAATAATAATATAATTATTGAAAATTTACATAATTATTAATTTTAAAATTAGTTTGAGATATACAAATAATCATATTAAAAAAAATGGAAACCGAAAAGAAAATAGTATCGCGTCCACGTGTTCGGTCAAACATTCTGGGACGCCACCTAATTGTCGGTGCCAATATTTGTCACTAACTTTACATGGCTGCATTTCAATTTCTTGTTACCCAGATCGCCTCCTGTACTTAAATATCGGAGTATCATACGCACCCTCACTTCCAACAACGATGGAACGCAGAGCACGACTGATTAATCAAAGTCTACCGGCCTCTTACAGCTTCGACCAAAACAATTAAAACATGTTTTTTTTACTAACCGCAAATGACTTTTCACGAGGATATATGTTGACAACCAAAATCATCCAAGTGAAAATTCGCTGTAACAAAAACTGGAAATCTAAATTTGCTGGCTGGGTTGGGCCCAGTTTAGGTATAGTTGGCCCAGTTTGTCCCTGCATGTTTAGAAGTTTGATAGAACTCGAATTATAAAATATTTCATATTGGAAACTTAATTTCTCTCTTGTGTGTGTGTGTGTATGATTTTTTTATTCCATATTAAAAAAATAAAATTTTCATAAAGAATTTATATAATAAAATTTAAAATAAAATAATAATCAACAAAAAAATATAGTTCACTGGCGCGTATAAAATTAAACCAAACAAGAAAAAAACTTATAATTGACCCCCCGGCATATGAGACAACATCTTTAATTTCTAATGTTTTGTAATTTATTCCTTGAACTAAAATTAAATATTTGAACGATAGGTAAGTATCTTTTCAAGTTCATCTGTTTTTATTTATGTTTTCTGCATTGATATTACACCATGATATACTTTCCCTGCGGGGAAATGGCATCCATCATTTAATTAAAATGGTTAGATTAAGAAAGATGGTGGGCTCTCACTGATTACAATAATGGAATCACAAAATTCAACTAATCAATCACATCTTTACGGCTATCCATTACGTTACGTTGGCTTTTCTTTAAGAACTCCCATTTCCCAGTACGATTCTGAAAACAGAATGATTTGATCGGGCAACCGGCAGCCAATAGATCACTTCTCCGAGAGATTTCAGACTCGAGTTTTCAACCCTCGAGGCACATGCCATTCATCAGTTTAAAGCTGCAGCAATCAACAGGACGTCATGGTTTAAAATCGTAGATAAATATGTGGGGGAAAATAGGCATTAATAATTTGAAATAACTAGCTGACCATGCAACCATGAACATAGCTGTCAGTTCAAGATCGAACGCCTTTCTCAGAGGAAACTTTCCTGAGTAAATTTTCAAAGCCTGTTTTGTAGTTTAGCTTTGTTTTCGTAACAAATCATGAAGAAAAGTTGAAAGAATGCTGAAGTGAATGGCCATGGACCCTGGCTCGACACAAGTGCCTGATGATAAGAAAGGACTCCTTGTCTTCTTTTCATCTGTATTCTTGGCTATCAAATGAACACCATATACAGCATTAAATATCATATGATAATCCATTGAATGTGACGGTAAGGACATGATATTGTTTAGGCTTGTCACTTTTGGAATATAATCTCGCAAGCTATTTTCAGCATCTTGGTATCTATGTGCACAGCTTGCTGGAATTTTTATTTTTTTCAATGTTTGTACGTTCAAAAATAATATAAATTATAGTTTCAACCTTACCTCATTGCTTAAGTTTTTAAGTGAAATAAGTTTTTAACATAGTATTAGTATCTTGTTGACTCAGTAGTCACGAGTTTGAATATCATTCTATTTAATAAAAAATTAAATATAAAATAGTGTGAGTTTGTTCAAGTTTTAAGTCTAAATAATTTTTAATTTTTAAATAAAATATTATAGTTATAAGGGGAAAAGAGAGAGAGAGATAAAAGTACTACCAAGATCAAAATCTTTCGTGGGGTCTGAGATCATAATTATTTACTTTCTGCGACTATGATGCTAAAACTTTTGCGGACTGTCAATTCTTGAAGTCGTCATCGAGCACCGAAACAAGCTCATTTTTCTTAGAGCTATATCAATCACGCACCAAATTGCTGTTTTTAATTAGTTTAACAAACACGATCCTGAAGAACTTGACAGAGCCTGGGAGCCAAATGCCACAATGTCAACTCATCGTCCCTAACCTATCTCCTAGGCTAGGCAGCAACTAGGCAAGGATGGCTGGTATTTAATCCTGTGATATTAGAATCCATTGCAGTTTTTTCTTATGATTCTGATTATTTAAGAAACTTAAAGATAAGATACAGCAATAGTAATGTCCTAGTTGGGGCATTCTGTAATCATGGATTCATGTCTGATGCATTTTTTCGGTGTGAATTGAGCCTAAAAATAAATACTGGACTATTATCCTGTTTATACATATAGTTTTTTGAGCTTTGATATAATGTTCTAAATCTCAGACTGTTATCATGTCTGTGCGGTACCGTTTTGCAGCTATAATTTAGTGGAATATTCTTCTTGTTCTTTAAAAATTAAAATAAAACAATCATTTTAACTATTTTTTCTTAAAAAAAAGTACTATATACACTTACAATACCAGACATACTAAATCCCTAACTCACTAATTCAACAACAGGCATGGTGGCAGGGAATATTTTTGTTTCCATAAGCCATTCCCAGCATTCAAGTAAATCCAAGTTATCTTCATTGGCGGATGGAAGTTATTATAATATATTATCCCATTAGTCCGAACCAAACTGTTACAAATCATTATTAGAACATCACAGAGAAAAGTAAAAAAGGCAACAGACTGCCTCTTCAAACATTGACCAAACGAAATTACTGCAATAAAAGGCCTTTTGTCTCCACCTAAAAAACCATCTTCCCAATTCATCCGTCTTAGGCAAGAAAGGGACTTAACATGTTCAGTTGAATAATCAACCTCCCACTAAAAAAAAAGCCTGAACAAGCTGCGAGATCACTCTTTCGAAACAGATGGGTCTTGAACATGGCTAAGTTTGACCATGCAAAAACTGATTAGAAAACAAAAATCCTCCTGCAAAATGAACCTCACAGCAAACAAGCTTATAGGTAAGGTGGAGCATTACAGGCCTTGACTACTTTTAGAAAGATAGCTTTTTGAGCTGTATATGTATAGATATATGCTTATTATATGGTGTCCTCTAAGTTTCCACCAGCATCAGAGAAACTAATTAGACCATCATACGAACTAAGCTTGGAGAAGCTTCTTTTTCACATGAAAATCTCGAAAGTTGAGCGTAAATTCTTCACTAGATCCTTAACTGACATGTTGAAGTCGATATCCATCTGCATAAAGTTAATACACAAATCCTTTATTAGTATTCGAGAAAGGAGAAGGCACATACATGTACAAGCTAAACGAGATGTTTGAAAGGACTGTTGAGGACAGAACTTGCCTGTGCAATAATTGTAACATGAAGAGCAGAAGTCCCAAACGCGAGAACACTGCTATTGATTACTGATAGGTGGAGTTTCTCGATTTCAGCTACTGTTTTCTCCAAAACTCCCTTCCTTTTCTCGCAGTGGATTCTTATGAGGACATGTTTGTCGCAGAATCTTGCTTCAATTTCTGGCAAGGTTTCATGAATAGGGCCTTTAGACTCATCTGAGGAAGAGCTGTCATCACCCTCATCGACATAGATATGAGATTTCTTCACAATGACCACTGATTCCATGGTTTTCCTTCTTGTTTGTTCCTCAAGTGTCTTCACTTTCTCTTGCAGTTGTTTCAAGTACTTGATAGCATCTCCTAGAACAGAAGCTTTGTCCATCTAAAACTCGGCATGCTCACATATATAAGATATCCCAGATGCCATGATTGGAAATGAAAAGCTATCAGGAATGATAATAAAGAATAATCTAGATTAAGCTTGATACCTTCTTCAGGCCAGGAACTACGGCAGATAAAGCTATGAATCGTTGGCTAAGCTTCTCTCGCCGCTTCCTTTCTGCAATAATGTGATCTTGACTTTGAGAAAGCCTAGTACTGTTTGTGCTAATCCTCTCAGGTCCTTGGCAAGCCTTGAATACATAGTTTTGGTTCCCAAAGATATCTTGAGAAACTACCATGTCAGAAGGGAGATTATTGATGCTTTTAGAACATACTGCTTCCTCTTTAGGCTTCACCAATCCCATTTGATTTGCGTGGTTGGGATTGACAAATGAAAGAATGTTAGGAGAAAAGGCAGATTGTGGGTCTGACAAATGATAAGTTTTCATTTGTTTTGTTGGTCTAACATTAATGCTAGTAGGAGCAGTATCCATGGAGGTTTTGAGGTTGAAATTTTGGTGAGAGAAAGGATGGTGTACGTTCTCTCCAAATGCAGCAGCTAGAGGTAGTAAGCTGATATCATCAAGAGAGTTCATGTACCACTGGTTGATGAAGCTTGGATCCTCCATTCCCTGTGCACCAGTAATATTTACATCTCAGATTCAAACAAATCCTGAATCACTAACAAAAAGGTTCCGGATTCCTTTATCGGATAATTAAAGTGCAATAACCATCACAAGTGCTCTTACTAGTTCACATAAAGCTGTAATCGATGAAGTCTCCATGGCAGAAGCTCCTTTCTGATGAGGGAGTGAAAGAATGGAAGAGAATTAATAATGGTGGGAGATCACCAGAACAGGAATAAGCTAGTGCTTATCAGTGAATTACACACAGATCCAAAAACAAATATGCAAGTCAACCAACATAAATCAGGCTCACACAAGTAAAAGAAGGAAATTAAGAACAATAATCTCTAGCTCAAATAATCAGGTCTAGCCTATACTTGTAAGACACGAGTAGTTCAAAACTATAATTATATCAACATTGTAATTGAGAACCTGACGATTTTATCAGATAAAGATAAAGACTCCAAGAATACACAGGAATTAGCATGAACGGCCACCCTTCAGCAACAAGAGCTTACCAAGCTTTCTATGTCAAGCCTCCACTAAAGCAGGAGAGTCCCCTGCCCTCATAATTCAACTTTTATAGCTTGTCCACCTCTTGTAATAACAGGTGTGAATAAGACCATGGAATTTCGATGATTATAGGCTGTCTTGATTTAATATTTCGATAGCAAATTGGAATATTTTAACTTAGTGGGTCGTTTTTGCTGACAAGCCAATTAACAAATCGTTTTTCTTTTTTGTTTTTTGCAGACTTTTGAGATTGATTACCAGCTAGGCCGTTGAAAATTTACATTCAAGGTTTTCTGATGAGAAACCTTTGATCTTCAAGGATGCCGCCCCTAGATGTGCTATGATGGTTAAAAAAAATCACATCAATTTTTTTAACTATATATATATTATTTAATAAAATCTCAAGCAAAAATTATTATAAAAAACAACTGGTACTTTATATCTTATAGATCCAAATTGATTTTATATATATAAAGCTCAAGTTAATTTTGTTGCATTTCATGGAAGTAATTTATTTTAATGCTGTTAAACCTCGTTATTTATTGTCTAAGTCCTTGAAAGCATGTTTGTTCAAAAAACAATGCTTCTGCAGAAGCAACATTAAATTCAAAAAAAAAAAAAAAGAGTTAATAGAACTATACTGAGTAATCATGCAAACAGTTTTAAGCCCATGTGAATGAAACGCGTGATTTAATGGTACGGATGGTTGGTTCAATTTTGAACCTTCCTTTGACTTTTTTGAATTCCCAAGCCAATAAGGTGGCGACACCCTTTTACTTGACTTCACATCCTTTTTGTTGGTGGGTGGGTACGGCCCGTCACAAACCGACCCATAAAGAGGTTGGCTTATGATTACAAATCTTGACTGGTTAATTGGTACTTTGGAAATGAAAGTGTATTTTATTAGATCGCTAAGCGAGTTAAATCTCAATTGATTTAGATTTTTATAAAAAATAAATATTTTAATTTAAGATAAAAATTTGTTGGATAGATTATATACCCTTTATCATAGCTAAAAAGCTGGTTAATTGCGTGATTAAAATAGAAACTTGAGCGTTAATTAAGTGCAAGATAGTATAATAAATGAATAATTGAACGTTGATGACCTTGAAATGGATCTGCATAAATCTTTATTCCCGATTCCCTTTGGATCAGTGGTTGAGTCCATGCCTTGAAATGCTGGCAACAAATATTAGCCATGGAGTTTAGTAGGGTTTTAATTATAATTATAATTTTCTGCTTGCTATGATTGCCAGTCTGTGAAGATGACTGAAAACCTTCTCAGATCTTCCTATGCCTCGATAAACCCGTCTCCTTTGTCCTTTCAATTTAAATTAAAAAAGTCTTTTTTAAGAAAGAAAGAAAATATTCCTGTGCATATTATTATATTATTATTTTAGATTGTAGATGCTAGAGAGAATATGCTAAAAGGGTGGGTGGCTTAATTACTGTGGATTCCCACTGTTCACACGCGTCATATTATGAGTTTATTGGTTTTTTCGTAATAATGGGCTTTTTTTATTTCCATGAATTTCATGAAATGAGAAAAGTTCCATTACGGTTACCCGGGGTCTTCAAAGTAATATACTTGTATATATGTGTGTGTGTGTTTTATATTAGTAATAGTATATAATTAACTAAAATATAATTACCATTACTATTTTATTGTGTATTTTTCCACCGTTTATCCAGATAAAATTCATTATGAATTACTACGGTGAAATAACCATTTGGCCCCTGGGACCGAAAAGCTTTGGCCCCCGAGACCGGGGATATTTTAGAATTTTCCAAGGGACATATATGGTATTTTTGAATTCTTTCCAAACTAATACTACGAAAATAACATTTGAAAATGACAAAAAAAAAACTCGAGCGGGGGTATTTTAGCAATTTTTAGGGGACATGGATAGTATTTTTGAATTTATACACAATCAAACTACGAAATTAGCCCCTGAAAACGACCAAAAAAAAAACCCTGGACCAGGGGTATTTTAGGCTTTTCACCCCAGTTTTTTTCTAGATATAGTCAAGTTCAGGGGAGTATGGATGATTAATCAATTTTTTATTATTTCTTTTTCCGAAACGCTGCTTACGCATCGTACGAACACGTTGCCAGTCTTCCACGCGCACGCGCCATTCGAGAGACACGTGCGCCTCATTCCGGTGGTCAAAAACATGCTTCCATCGTGTCCCATGGTTCCCCGCGACGTCCTCTTCCTCCCAATAAGACGTGTGTCTGGTTAAAGTGGCCGGTGAAGCTTCGGTGAGCGGTTTTAAGTTTTTTCTCACTTTTCTCTTTTCTACCAACCAGAAATACGTTTCGGTCCTTGCGGTTTGTGAATTTTTATTTTGGTTCCTGGTCTTTTGATTTCGCTTTTATTATTTTTTTCAATATTATTTTTGATTTGTTGTAATTATGCCCTCCAATTGAAACTGATTATATGCTGGGTTTCAATTTAGTCCTTATTCTTTTTATTTGCTTTTGGTTATATTAATTATTTCAATATGCAAGTTTTAATTGCGTTTCAATTTTTTTTTTTGTAAAAATAGTTTGCTTTTTTATTTTATTTTTCAGGGCAATTTAATGATTTAAATTATTTAGACAGTAATGTTGATAATAATTTTAACTGTCATAGTAATTATAATGATGGTAGCGTGTGGATGAATTTTTAATTTATATTTTCTTTTTTTTAACTATTTATTTTTATTATTGCAGGTGTTTTTACAATTTATATTTTGTTTTTATGTTGAATTTAAATTGAATTATAAAATGAAATAATCTCAATGCAATGAATTAAATAATTCAAATATCCTAATTTTCTTGTTTATTTAACGACGATGATAATTTTATACTAGCTATTTCATTGAAAATTATTAAATAAATAAATTTATAGCGATTTAAAATTCATAAAATTTATAGAAAACTTGCATTTAACATGAATTCTGCATAAATTTATTATTTTGCCTAAAATTATACTATAATAAAAAATCTCATATAATTAAAAAAAATTACGGTGAAAAAAATATGGTGGCGCTCGCGACAGGGTGCGGAGACATTGGCTGGTCTATGTATCTTGTTAAAAAAATAAAATATTATACATGTTTATGTGTGTGTGCGCGCGCGCGCGCAAAATTAAGAATCGTTGGGCAATAGTATTTTAAGTGTTTTAAATTCCATGAACAATGAAATGACCAACTTTATTTTTTAAAAATAAAAACAAAGTACACCTTTGGAAGAATATTTTTGTATTTTTCATATTTTATAATAAAATTATTAACTTGTGTTTCATACGCAACAACGATTTAAAGGCATCTATGTTATACAAGTGGTGCGTGGAACACCATATAGTGATGAAATATGGCGATTCACCATCTTTCTAGATATATAGTAATGTTCTCTTCCACATGGTATGATGTGTATCATTGTATGGTGATTGGAGTGTCGCCAATAGCTAGTTATTTTCTTTTTTTATCTCTCTTAACAACTTCTATCCATGCATGTTCTCTTTTTTTTTTTTTTTTATGGTTTAGGCATTTCAATCACTGGTTTTCAATTTCTTATTTCTTTTCAATTCTTTGTATGAAAG
Organism: Salix dunnii; assembly: GCA_015731905.1. NCBI lineage: Eukaryota > Viridiplantae > Streptophyta > Magnoliopsida > Malpighiales > Salicaceae > Salix > Salix dunnii. Next base: position 5,975,393 of record CM027667.1, on the reverse strand, counting down.
TTTCAATTTGTTTCAATTTTTTTTAATTGGAATTTGTCATATATTTTTTAAATTATGTCAGTACTTATTCTTTTTAATTATTGTTTTGATCATTATAAAGCATTTCTTGTTTATTTTTTATTCATGTTTATGTATTTATACTCTTAGTTTTGGTTTTTGTTTTGTGTCATTTTCTTTTTTATTGAAGCTTTATTTGTTTCTAATTTGGCAATTCAATTTCAATTTATGCATGATCTTTTTAAAATAAGCACCTCTTCTTTTGATTTTGTATTTTTTTCCTCTCTTTTTTTTCAAAGTTTATATGTTTTTTGTGCTTTGAATCAAATGGTTTTTTTAATGGCAATAATATTTTATTTTATATTTATCCTCCTTGGTTTTTAGATTTCTCTTTTGTCAAAGCTTTTTTTTTTTAATTTTATCCTTCGTAATAATTTTTTTTTTTATTGTTTCAACAACAATAATAATAGTTGTAGTGGTTGTGGTCATAATAATAATAGTATTATTGATAATGATAATAATAATAATTTATTATAGTGATTATGATATCAATAATATTAAAAGTAATCATAATGATGATATTAATAGTGACAATACTGATAATAATTTTAATAATATTAATATTAACAATAATATTAATAACCACAAAAGTAATTATGATCGCCGTAACAATGACAAAATGGTGATGGTATTAACACTAACACCAATAATAATAATTGGGGTTGTGGGCGACACTAATAGGAATAAAAATGATAGTAGTATTAATTATAATCACTATGATAATAACTATAACAACAACATAAAATAATTACAGCGATAATGATAACAAAGATAATAATAGTGATAACAATAATAATGTCAATAATAATTAATATATTAATTATTAATAGTAGCGGTAATAGTGATAATTAAGATCACAATGACATATTACAATGACAATAGTAACAACAAGAATAATAATTGTAATGATTTGTCATTCAATGTTATATTTATCAGGAATTGGATTTCACAAATTCCCTGTATATAGTATTTTAGATCTAATATCTCATCGTTCATGTTTCGTTCAAATCTAATAAATAAATAAATTTATATCAAGTTAGATTTTATATATTTTATCAAAAACTCATGCACGACAAAAATTAAAAATTTATTATCTTAACTTAGTTTTATAGCATTAAAAAAACTTCACATTTTTAATAGATTTTTTTTAATATTTTAAAAATATAATTATGACCGAGCGAAGTGTTGAGAAATTACATCAAATCCAAAAATTATAACTATTCCATATTGAGTTGGATTGAAGTTAATATTTATCTTTTCATATTGAATGGCGATCGCGTGGTAGATTTTGCACTAAAATCTATCTAACCGTAGAGGGACAGCAGATAAGACGGGCCACCAAGTGAAGCCGGTATTGTCTTGTCGGGACAGGACTTGGGAGGTTTCCTCGCAGTTTCATCCCAATATCTTGTGATTCCTGTCACCCTGTCGGCAACCGATCTTACTGGTTTTGAAATTTGAATGTAATATTCATTCCGTCTTAACAAGTACGAGTAAGATTTGTTTGGTGCATCGATAAAAATCATTTTTTAAAATATTTTTTTATTTATAAATATATTAAAAATATTTGTATTCATTAAAATTAACTTTTAATACAAGACATTAAAAAATAAAAAATATTTTGTAATCAAATAAATAAATTAAAATCTGGTAAAATGACTTCACCGCTCAGTCCTAATATGAAATGTTTTACTGTGTAAAACAATAAATTGGAGTTGAGTTTATAAATTATAATTTATATTTTTTATTATAAATATAATTTATACTATTTTATAACATATCTTCTAAAAAAATAACTTATTATATTGTATTATTAATTAATTTGGTGAAATCTAAAACTCGTAATAATTTGATTAGTAAATCTCACGTCATATTAAAAAACATCTAAATCTAAAAATTTAAATTATTAAAAAAAATGTAAAATATAATCTATATTATTTTTTAATATTATATTAAAACTTATTTATTTTTCATAAATTGCTGCTATTTTCTTTCCGGATAAGATCTCGTAATTTATAAAAAGATCAAGGGCGAGGGTTCCTCAGACTACATTTTCAATTAATTATTATTGAAAGCATAAAGTTAAGTCCTTATCCAATTTTATATAGATCCCATCCATTTCTTTGACCACCATGCTTAGACCCAGGCTGTTTTTAGTAGGCTCTTATTTCTTACCGCACCTCGCGCTTATCCTTCTGTTTGTCTCTTGCTGAAATCGATGGTCTCCTTCGACGGGATGTCTTACGTTTAAAAAACTCCTGTGCGTGACTATTGGATAATGTATTTAATGTTGTTTTTAGTTTATAGATATATTAAAATAATATATATTTTTTAATTTGTTAAAAATCACATGTAACATGAAAATAATCTAAAAATATTTAAAAAATTAATTTAAAATAAAAAATAATTATATAAATATTTTTTTAAAAAATGTTTTTAACATGGATGCTCCTGCATCGTGCAATTATATAAATAATTCAAGAAATCAGTTAATATTTAAAAAACGTTAAACTACACAGTTTTAAAATAAAAATGGGGTGATAGTTAAAAGATAAAATATGAAAAAAAAAAATTAGAGGGAAAAAAAACAACAATAAAAGGCTAAGCATGTTATTGACACGGTTTTCAAAAAATACAGTATGATGATAAAAATTTATACCTGCATGACAGATCTTGAATTTGACTTAAAATATATATTTTATTATAAAAACTTGAAATAATTAGAATTTTAATTACTCACCTGGATCTATAAAATATATTTTATAAAATATGAGTTTTATCCCATCCAAAAATAAATGTTATGGACACGTATACTTGGTCTTTAAAAAAATAATTAGGTTCGACCGAACCTGCAAAGCTAGGCTATCACACCTAACCTTTTGTTTCACATTAAAAGACAAATGAATATTCACCTACTTTTTTTATATATATAACAGAAGACTAAAATATATTAAAATCAGGGTCTAAATATTTGGACTCCGAAAGGTTATATTTTATGTTTAAAATTACATTTAATATATTTTAATTTTTGTTAATAAATATATTTCAAAGCCTGAAACACCCCCCTGTTAGTTTAACAATCTATAAATAAATTGACTAAAAAATAATTTAACGAATCTTTATCTAATACTGTAGGCTAACTATTTTCTCTTTTATTATTGTTTTCTATCGAATTTCTCTCTCATTTCTTAACATTTAAAATTAAAATATAATAAAAATAAAATTTTTGACTGAACAAATATGAACTAAACATGAACTTATATAGAAATCTAAAAATAAATTGAATATGTATTGAATTTAAGCTTGTCTAACCAGGGATAAAGTGATTTTAAGTGCATGGACTTATATGATCTCCTCAATTAAGCATCTGATTTTTAATTATATTCAAATAAGTATGAGACTTTTTGTTAATTTTGCACAATAAAATGTGTAAATGGATATATGTTAGTCAAATGTTAACATAAATATCAACACCTAACACTTGAGGACTTGGCCCAACGAAATTAGGAGTTTTAGTTGTTTTTCTGCTCTTGTTAACCCTATGATATTTTACTTGTTTATTAGACCTAAAAATTAGTTGTGTTGCGCGTAAACTAGATTAAACATCTTAGTTATAAAAAAAATAACCATTATAATATTTAAAGCTGACGCGCTAATGCAATATTATGTCAACTATGGAAAAAGTCCTATAAAAAACTTTACTTTTTTCCTCTGTCAAGGTAAATTAAAAAATAATAATATATATAGATGTATTTTACTGTCCTTTTTTTAATAAATTTTCATTTTTTCGTCGTTTGCTTGCTGACATGCCTTTGATTGATGACGTCACCTCTAAATATTATCTTAAATGTTAATGCTCTCATTTAACGAGCACCTCAATATTCAACCAACACATAAACTATTTAAATATTTATTATGCAGAGATTAAAAGATCAAATTAAAGACTAAACATTAAATTATAAAAATATAAATTCAGGCATCTAAAACCACGCTATCCTGTCTAGGCACAAAAATCATTAACAACATTGATCACTCTAGCATGAAATTCTATTCCCTAATTCAAACTTTGGAAGCAATTAATGCAGTGTGTAACGTGTATTAAACACAACATAGAAGTGAAATGAGATACCACCAAACTTAAACTCAACCTCACTCAATTCATGTAAAATAAAAAAAAAATTAAAAACAAAATCATAACATAATCCACTAGTTAGGTTAAGAGGGAATCTAATTCATGTATGAAAATGTGATTGGACTTGTTTTTTTGAGTTTTTTTTTCATAAATATATTAAAATATTTTTAACATCATCACATGAAAATCATCTAAAAATATTATTTTTTAAATTTAAAATAAAATATAAAAATAATTTATTTTAATTTATTTTAAAAATAATTTTGAAACGCAATATCAAATATAATATAAATTATTTTTAAAAAGTCTTGATTTTTTCTTTTATATATTCATTTTAGTTCTAGAAAATCATTTTATCATGACAGTATTAAAAATGAATTTTTTTAAAAAGAGAAATATTAATCTATTATTTTTTTTAAAAAAAAAACACTTTAAAACAATTAACTGCAATGCACTCCCTCAACTCTAGAGAATCTGTACCATCCACCCTGCCCTCGGCGCTTCCCCTTCTCTCACCATTTCCAAATTCTCACCACGACATTTCCTCATTTCAAAAACCAATCTCCAAACTTTTCCAGATCATTCTGATGGCGAATCCGCACCCAAACCTGGAGCTTTGACCCCTTGGAAACACGGGTCTCAAAGCGTCGGCTTTGGAGCTTCCCCGCTCGGGAGAGTCTTCGGCCCTGTCTCCGAACACAACGCCATCTCCTCTGTCCGCGAAGCCTTTCGCCGTGGCATCAATTTCTTCGACACCTCTCCGTGCGCCTCCTTCTTCTCAATGAACTATTCTTTTAATTTGCCACTGTCACTATTTATTTACCAGTTACTTATTTTGCTCTAGATCACGATAATGTTCGATGCTACTCTACGAAAGGTATTTTGGGGGGACATTGTCTGAGAAGATGCTAGGTCAGTGACTCAAAGTTCTAGGAGTTCATAGAAATGAGTATATTGTGTCCACAATGTGTGGAGGGTACGTGAAGGGCTTTGATTGCTATGCTGAGCGAGTGACTAAGAGAATTGACGAAAGCTTGGCAAGATTGTAGTTGGATTAGGTTGATACACTCCAATGCCAGATAGTGAATTTAGGGCTCCTGATCAGGTTCTTAATTTTATTTTACTTCCCTACTTGGGTTAGCAATAACTTCTTTTTTCTTCTTCTAAAGTTCAGATCTTGTAATTAGTGCGTCTCCGCTAGCAATGGGGTTACAAACAGAGAATGGCCCTCCGGAGTGGCATCCAGCTTCTCCTGAACTGAAGGTCTGCCCTTATCCCCTTAAAATATGTATCTGTGCTCGCGCACATATGTCACACCACCATTGACACCTCCGCATTGAGATGGTTTCGTCAGTTGTGTCAAAAACCTGGATTTATCTCTAGGAGCTACGATCAAACTTTAATTCTTGTTAGGATTACAGTCGCAAATCATGTGGTGAGGAACCAATTGTAACATAACATATGAATGCGTTAAATGGATTATTGAGGATCACATAACATAAGTAGCACTCATGCCATATGATGGGAGCTGTATGCCTTGTGAAGTGGCAAGATCTAGATTATGCTGTTCGATATGGATCAAATAGGGCATTTTGGTTCAGGCAAATTTCCAATTCCACGTATAACAGATCCTGATCAGATAATATGAATAAGATATTTATGGGCTGTATCTAGTGGCTGCTGTACCATGCATCCTCTTCTTAAATATCTTGGATATGCTCGCAATACCTGCTCACTTGAAGGTGGATTGCATTTTTGCAAAGTTAATTGATCTCCACCCCCCAACCCAATTCTGCCTGTGAAGCTGCTGCTGCCGCCTTGTGGAAAGAGAAGGGTAAAAATATTTGAAAGATAGCAATGCAATACAGTTGGTCGAATAAGGATATTTCATCCACGCTGATTGGCATGAACTCTGCTAGACAGGTACTACATTTCGTTGATTTCCACATTTTGTTTGATGCGTGTATATCAAGTGTCGCACTTTTTGATACTTTCCCCTTGTACCATGTACAATATGAATTGCTGGGTTGTAGCTCTCCAATCCTTTTTTTTTTTATTCAAAGAAACTCTATACTTGAAAAATGTATTTTATGAGCTTAGTTAAACAAGTAAAACTCGATTGTTCTAAATTTTTATAAGAAGTGCATGTCTTCCGTGCATATTTACCATCAATTCTTCTATAACACCCCTGCAAAGTAAAGAAAATAATACTTCCAAAGTGAAAAAAAGTTTGGCATTATGCCGACGGATCCGAAGTTCAATAACGTGTAAGATGTGCTTGATTATCATGGTACATTAAGAGTGTAGTCAAATTATTGGCATAAAAACTGAGCTTCCCCACCCCCTGCATTTCGAAGTTGCATGAAGTCTTCAAGGTGATGCTTCGGTTTTTGCATCTCCCGAGTGCTCTTTGATGCATATGATTTGATGCAGTGCCTTACTCCATAAATCTGCATAGACTTGTGTACTTTATTATTTGAAATAAATAAATAATTACGAGGAAATAATTATGATCTGGACAATCGCACAGAAGCTATATTGTCTTTAGGAGTCCATTGCTATATTTGATTGTTAGAACTTCCCTAGGAAAGGATACTTGAGTTGTTTCTACTAAATTTAGCCACTAAATACTATATCCATGTCTATATTTTTTTAAGCCAAAAAATCACAAAATTTTCAAGGGTTAATAATAATATTTTAATTATAAAAAGGATGTTTGTATCATTGTATTGGGAGAGTTGTGTCTTTAATGTTTTCCTTTACCAATTCCTCGTTATATTTTAATATTTTGTACACAAATACATAAAAATTCACACGTTGTCAGCAGATAAAAAATGGAATGTCAAAGTAACTAGGATTTTAAAAGTCGGGGTGTCAATATGAAAAATCTGGGGATAATCTTTAGATAAAATAATAAATTATATATTTTTAAATTTATTGAAAAATACCTCACTGTTAATTTTTTTTTTTTTAACTTTAAGAGTATTATTTGTCAAAAATTTAAAAATAAAATATAAAATTTAAAACTATTGTTAGAGTCACAAGCGGCATGTTCACTCATGTTATATAAAAAGAAAAAAAAAATCTTAGACATCAGCATATGAGTGCATAAAAACCTGCGTTTCTCAGCGAAACATGCTATTTTCATAATAAATTTCAAGCTATGTTATCTTAAAAAAAAAATCGCCACCATACTATAATAAAGAACACTTATAATTCGTGGTTTTTAATTATACGAATTAGTCCCATCAAGTAAATGAATGAATGAACATATTTCCGAAGCTGAGATTCTGGGAATACTATAGGCTAGACGCAAGAGATCAATGTTTACCATTATATTAACCCGTCAAAGGTTGTCCAAATTAAAAATCTTATACCCAAGAAAAAAAAAGAAAAAAAAAAAGGAACAGAAGAGTATGGGACGCTGGAAGCCAATCAGGACCGACCCAACAACTTGTTCTCTTCACTGTGGCTCAAAAACTAATAAAAAACCCTCTTTTTTGACGGAGCCTTAGTTCACAAGAAGCACTCTCTCAGTGAATCTAACCACGAAAAGGGTACTATCAGTGAATCTAGCTGCAAAAATGGCGACTGCGAAAGTGATGTCAGCTGGAACCAGCACAGCAACATCATGCTCGCTCCTCAAAAGACCGTTCTTCAGTTTAAATAAAAAAGTTCCCAACCTCAACAACAACCTTCGTTTCAACACCACAACCAAAAGGGTTTCAAAGAGATCGTTTTCTTGCAAGTCTATTTACAACCCTAGTGTTCAAATCAAGGAACTAGGCCAGCCCGAGACCCTTGATTACCGTGTCTACTTTCTTGACAATTCTGGAAAAAAGGTTATATCTTTCACTTCTCTGAAGGTTTTTTTTTTTAATATATATATATATATATATATATATATATATATATATATATATATATATATATATTTTCTGTATTGGTTAGTGATAATACGCGAGGAATGAATGTAATTAGCCAAACCCAGAACGAAAATCTTTAGAAAACCAATCCCTGTCTCCGATGGCAATGATTTCAGTGCATATTTGTGCTTAAATTATATTTATTTACGAAAATAACAATGCATTGTTCTTTTGATAGTTGAGTTTTGCTCGTGTTAATCAATGTGAGATTTTGGTGCTTTTATGTTTCAGTTTTGAGTTGACTTTTTTATTTTATCAATGGCAATCTGAATTTGAAAATTGTTGTTATAGTAAAGATGAGATTCTGAATATTCCATTTTGCATTGAAAACCACTTGTCCAAATCCCGGAAATTGGGTCACCTGTTAGTCCATAAAGAAAACGGGCATGCCACTCCATTAGAGAGCACCTATGATTTGGGTCTTTTTTCAACAATTTAAAACAGTGTTCCTAAATATTTTTTGGGTCTGCTTATCGGTAATGCAAGGGCTGTTTGGTATTACAGGTTTCGCCCTGGCATGACATACCGTTGCACTTAGGAGATGGGGTTTTCAACTTTGTTGTTGAAATACCAAAGGAATCAAGCGCAAAGATGGAGATTGCTACTGATGAGCAATTCACTCCTATTAAGCAAGATACCAAAAAGGGGAAACTAAGATACTACCCGTAAGATTTTCTTGTTTCATCCTGTATAAATCATTCACTGGTTTTGTACAGGTATTAAAATTTGTTCTCAGCATTTGCGTTCTTAGTGCTAGCCCATTGTAGCTCAACATTTGGTTGCGTCTCCTCTGCTACTTCATTGCCTGAGCATATTTTACTGGTTTTGAATTCTTGTTCTGCCTTGTTTTCAGCTACAACATAAACTGGAACTATGGATTGCTTCCACAAACATGGGAAGACCCATCTTTTGCGAATGCCGAAGTTGAAGGAGCATTTGGAGATAATGATCCTGGTATATCAACATATGTTCTATTTTGATATTTGCCTTTTATCACAGATTCTAGCATTTGCCTGTTCCAATTAAGTAGCACTTCAATTTTGTAAAACTTTCATCTCTGCTTGTAGTTGATGTTGTTGAGATTGGTGAAAGAAGGGGAAAGATTGGTGAAATTCTCAAGGTCAAGCCCTTGGCTGCTTTGGCCATGATTGATGAAGGGGAACTTGACTGGAAAATTGTCGCTATCTCTTTGGATGATCCACGAGCATCTCTCGTAAATGATGTTAATGATGTAGAGAAGCATTTCCCTGTAAGTCCTCTTCTATTACCAAGCAGCCTTGCAGTACCTTACCACAGCCACTTGTCAATTTTGTAAAATCAGTTACATGAAAAGTGTTGTTCTTTTACCAGCTACTAGAAATATCTCTGATTAGCTAGTAATTTCTCCAAATGAATACATGTTGGATTTAGATGATATTTTTTAAGAGTTCATAATTTCAAAGCATTTTCTACTTAAATGGTTAAATTATATAAAAAAGGAAAAAGGTATATTTTGTGCCTTTTATTTATCAGCTTGATGAAAGTAAATGATTAAAGAGTTGTAAGCAATGATATACTAAACTATTGAAACAAGTGGACAAATGTGTGAAAATATCTGGAATGCTAATTTGGGGATGTGGATTTCATCAAACGTGCGGGTTATGTATCATCATCCAATTTTGCTGACATGGCATTAGACGATTAGTGGTATGGTTTTGGAAGTTTGACTGTGATGTAGATACTTCTTTTGATACAATTTTGGACTTTGAATTAACTGAAAAATCATTATCCTAGAACAAGCAAGGACTTTCATTGAATCTGGAAATGAGAGAATGTTTTACAACTAGATATAGAAGGACTAAGTATCTTGTGGTTATCTTCAGGGCACTATCACTGCAATCAGGGACTGGTTCAGAGACTATAAGATCCCTGATGGGAAACCTGCCAACAAGTTTGGTCTTGGCAACGAGGCAGCGAGCAAGGTAATTTATTTATTTATTTCTCAAATAGAACCTTGCCTGTATGTCACAGCTTTTTGGTGCTCTAAATTTGGCTCATTTCCCTCCCCTTTTCCTTATTATTATTGTTATTTTGTTTTTTTGCTATTCTATGCTGTGGTTATAGCCAACTGTGCTGTATTACGCAGAAAAGGATTGCATTATCTAGACATGCAATTATCAAAGACATTTGATTTTGAGTGCTTTGACTCACACAAGCTCAAAAATGAATTGAATACCATAACTCTTTAACAATATTCAGATATTGATTATACCCTCAATTGCAATTATCATAGTCATTGCCTTCATGTCATGGGGCATAACACCATGGACAGCTTTGTCATTAATTGATGATTGAATACATTGAGAACTATCCTTGTTCTGTTCTGATCCTCTGATAGCCAATTGAAAACTGGTATCATAATATAGTACAAGATGCCTTAGATTTTTCTTTTTTCTTTTCCTTTTATGTTCAGTGCTACATGTTCCATTCCGTAATCTTCCATATCTTTTCTGATTAATGGTTTCCGTGCGATGGATAGGACTATGCTCTCAAGGTCATCACCGAGGCCAATGAATCTTGGGCTAAACTCATCAAGAGATCGATTCCAGCTGGAGAGCTTTCTCTTGTTTAGAAGCCACTGGTAGACTAGAGTCGGAGCTTAAAGTATTGTTATTGAGATGGAGCCGGAAGTAGAATTGTTTTTGGCTTTACTTGCCAGAAATTTTCCCTTCTGGCATCAAGCCTCGCATTGTTTCAATACATAGATGATATCAAAACATTTTTTCCTCGTTGACGAGTTTGAATAATCCTTTCTTCCTATGCAACTGTTTTGTGTTCTCATCGTGAGATTTAGACTACATTTCTGGTACACAAGCCTTTATTAGCAAGCAAAAACTTCTCACATTCCTGTTACTATGCTTGTACAAGATGGTGGTTGGAATAATAGTCCTCATTTCATCACCCTTCAATTTTGAAATAGCAAACGCCAAACATAACTTTTCCTGCACCATATAATTAGACATTTCCATTCATTTTTATGTTGATGAATGCATGTTAATCCTCTCAAGCAATCACACTACCTCCGACCTTGTTTAGGACGCGCCAAGTTCAGGGCTGTTCATTGAACTGTACCAGCCCACATGTGCGTCCATCCGTTGCCAGTAGGGTTGGAATAGGCAACGGATGGGGCAGATGAAAATCTTCAATGCAAAAGGAGTCAAGGGGATTGGAGATTCATTAACCCTCCGTCTATCATAAATAACGTCGTTACACTGGCTATTGATAGATCAGTGATGGTAACCTTAGTGGATGTGCATGGCTGTTAAGTTTTGATGTAATTTATCCAGAATCGATTGAAACTATATAACCAAAGCAACAAGTTCTTTATGATCCCCCCATTTGATCAAAGTAGAATCCATTACATATACAAGTTGTCATTATATGATCCGTGGCACGGCATATGCACGTACTGTACCCCTTCGGCCACATAACCACCCCAAACCAGACTTAATTACAAATTTACAATTGTTGAAAACAACGAAGGAAACTGGAAAGGAAAGAACTGCAAATCATGCAGCCATCTTAGCACCAGCAGCTGCGTTCAAGTGCTGCTTCAAACCTCTCTTCCTCGTCAGAATCATTAGCAGGTGAAGAAGGACCAGCCATGAACGATTCTTTGCCCAGAAATCTCCCTTTGAAGAAGACTGGATTGTCTTGTCGAACCCATTTCATTGCAGGCAACTCAGCCACAGAAAAAGAAGTCGTTGAGGGTGTTGAAGTAGGAAGAGGTGACGGAGACGTGGACTTGTTCCGGTAGGGAAGTCGGAGCATCGAAGCTGTAGGAGCCATGATGAAAAGAAAATGCAGACAAAAAAGACCAGGATATTGAAAGACTTGCACGGAGAATAGCACAAGGCTTTTATAGAGAATAGCATAAGGTTGGCTTGCCTAAAACAGGCAAAGAAAAACTGTGGGCCTTAAATGAAAACGATGAACCAAAAATATATATACATAGAAAAAACGACAACTCTACTTTCCACTTTGCTGAGCAGGATGACCGAGGTCGCTGAGATTTTTCTTTTGGTAATAAATTTTGCTGTGGTTATCCCTTTTTTTAGACGCCATTTCAATTTTTTTTATATATATATATGTTTTTTTTAATAATCTTAATATTAAAAATAATAAAAAATCTTTTAATTTATTTTCATATCATGGTTGGAACTATGTTTTAGATTAATCACTTATGGGGTATTTAGGATAACTTCTATTTTTGCTTTTAAAAATTTTTCAAAAGTATTTTTGGTTTTAAAAAAACTATAATTTATATATATTTTTAAATATGCCTTTATTTTTCAAATTAAAAACAGCAATAAGTATTACAAGGAGGGTGAGGTCACCTGGGCTTATCCAAAGGATTCACTTATCACATGGAGAAAGTTGTCGAGCACGAGAAAGCACGTGGATGTTGACGATGGGCGAGAATTTTCCCTCGGCAAAGGCATGCCATCTTGAAGACTAACGAGGAAAGCTCGTTTTGGCATTATATTTTAATAATATTTTTAAATAAATCTAGAGTTTTTTTTTATATTTATTTTAAATTTGATATTATTTTCATGAGATAATATTTTTAAAAATAATTTTAGCTGCATTTTCAAACAAAAGATAGGAGTACTACTACATTTTGCAATCATTTCAATTTTTTTCAAATGATGGAAAAATTGTCCGCCGTTTGGGATTGTGGTGTGTGTGTGTGTGTGTGTGTGTGTGTGTATGGGTTATTTTGATATATATTAATGTTAAAAGTAAAAGAAAATAATTATTTTAATATTTTTTCAAAAAGAACAATAATTAAAAAACAGCAGCCACGTAAGGCTTGAAATTTAAAATTACTGGATTGTAAAGCATGTATCATCGATTAGTAAAATAGATAATTTTTTTAAAGAATCTCACATCGTTCAGCCGTGGAGATTACCCAGTGGGACATGACGTTCATGATTATCTTGAATGGCATTTCCGACATTAAACTTGAATTTGCAAGAATTTTGGCGTGCATTTAATGATCTTATTATTCCTTGGACTAATGTCAACAGGATTGTCTGGGAGAAAATTATGGAATAACTTGGATAAATTTATTGAAGGCAAAACACATGACAAAATGTAGCTGATAATTCCAATCCGCTGTAGGAAGATTTTATACACAAGAAAAACTTGGGCTTGTGCGTGGGCATGCCCTAAAATTCAGCAGAAAACAAAAGAATGCTATATACAATTCCGGTGGAAACTTCATGGTTCTGCCACAGTTTCTGCCGTTCCTGCTGCCTTCCCATTAAGCAAAGGGGTTGTGTTACACCTGTCAACTGCAGTCACTTGCGGATGCTCACTTTCTTCAAATCTATCCACACCGTGTAGAAATATACCTGCCATAGAGCAAATGATGAATCAAATATAATTCTGCTAACAACCGAGGAATAACTACGAAAAATTACCTATAAACCATATCACAGCTGCTGGAAACAAAATGGACGTCAGAATAAGGGCAGTCTTCCTCCAGTTGTCAATATGATCCTGAAACATATATCCACAGTTCAGGAACTTGAACCATTTTGCCCATGCACGTTTTAGAGAAAAATATCAATCTAATCTTAAAAATGTGGATGTGTAAACTTTATCAGTTGAAGTGGGGATGTCATATACTGTAATAATCAGGTGATAATGTGATAGTTTGATAACCCAAAAAATCAAAAGAATTGTCTCTGTTTAGTTCTAATATAAAACAGCCTCATAGATCTAACTTTATGAAGGCAACATACTCTTCAGAATTCATTCTTTGAAAGGAAGATCCACTCCACACAAAATCCATATGTGACCTTTTTATGTCTGCATGACATTCTGCCAAACATATTCAGAATGCTGCAGATGATACAAAACTCAATTCACTTACGTTATCTTCATTGCCATTCTTCTGTTATTGAATTATTCTGTACTTTGAAAATATGCACAGGAAAGAAATAAGATCATGCTTCCCTTTTTCTTTTAGATTCATGCCTCTTTTTTGGAGAAAAAACAGATGCGTGTTATTTTTTTCTGAACTAAAAACAAAATTTCAGCAAAGGCATGCTATTAAAGCTATGAAGGCAAACCTGGAGAACACCAACAAGTGGTGAGGAAGGCACATCTCCAAAGATGTGGATTGCAACGGTGGACATAGCCATAGATATTGGTCTCAAACTTGGTTTAACACAATGAAGACATACATAATTTACAGGAGCCTGAAAATAAGCATTAAATATTTAGTAGAGAGAAGAAAAAAAACACGTGCTCTATAAAAACTAAAGGGTAAGAGATGCTAATAGCAAATTTTAATACCTGAGTTGCAAAGACAAGTAGTTCTCCAATAGCGAAAAAAGCAAGGAAGGCATACATGCTCTTAAAACAGAAGGCACTGAAGCAAAATATTGCCCCAACAAACGTAACTGCTGAAAGAAGCTGCAATGAGTTCAAGATGTCATCATATCAGCTCAAGTTGTAAAACAACTTGCTCAAGGCTCTAATCTCAGAACATTCCTTTTACATGCAAGACTTTGCATACCTTAAAAGCATTGGAAATTGTGGAATTGATGAAATCCAGAACATACCCCCCTGCTATAGTGCCAACTATACCACAGACTATGGTAACCCCTCCAAATATCATATCTGCATTGCTCTGCAAAAAGACCATGATTTCAAATAGAGAAGAAACACCACAAACTCTCACTCTCAACCTTCTCTGATAGTTTAGTTTCAAAAGCCTTTACTATGAAGGTAATGCAAGATTGAAGGAAAAAAAAGAATTTAAGGCATTGGTAGGTGCTATCATTGCTTTTATACTTGGTTTCATAGCCACACCAAAACTGAAGCTTACCATATTATAAATGTTATAACCCGCTTTAGGCCCCCAATATGAATATGCACCAATGACGAAATTGTATGCAATGTAACCTAACAAGAAAAAGCCAGGCACAGTTCAGGAAATCAGTTAGTAACCTTGATATTGTGGTCTGCATAAAGAAAAGACAAGCTGAAATGTTGGTGGTTAACATAAGGCAGAGCGAGAAAGAATACCTAAAACATTCACTACATAAACCTTCTCATGCAAAAGCTCTTTCATGTCTATCATAAATCTAGAGAATTGATTCAAATCAATGAATACACATTTTGACCTGCAACAAATTCAAATCCATTAAATCACCAACATATCCCCAGCTCTGAGTGTGTGTATGCACACGCTTAATGATGTATAACCAAATTTAAATAGAAAACATAAGCAATATATCTATTACAGCATGCTATTTATACAACACATGTCATTAGCCAAGGACAATTAAGCTCACTTGGAAGATTTCATCGAGCCTTTGACAACAGAAATGTCTGCATCTGTGTTCAGGATGGAAACCCAGTCAATAAAAAATGAGAAAAGAATCTTTTATTTATAGGAAACTAAATAACAGAATACAGGCACATTTGCTGCTGTAGCCAACTTCATTTAACAGTAAGTTGACTGTAGTTAAAAAATTCCAAACAAAAGGGCCTTTTAATCTATACTGTTTTTCCTTTCTGAATCCATGGTTGTCTAGCCACGATCTCGAGCAAGTATTCAGAAACCTCATTCAATTGCATTTCATTAGAGTTCATTATTTTCATGTTAGATTTTAAGTAATCAAGTAGAAGTGAGAAGATGAGATGGCTTCTCTTCAAATTCTGACTTATTTATCTTCATAATTGAAGAACATATAGATTATACTAAATAATGTGATTCCATATTATCATTACACACAGCACCTTGAACTTCCAAGGCAGCAGTCTCTATGGATGTCAGCGCTTTTTTAGATTCAGCAGGAGCAAAACCTGTATCAGTAATTGTTTAGGAAAAGCTGGAATTGTCTTCAGCTCAAAATACCAAAATGTAACAAGCTTTCACCTCTCAACTGCAAAGGTTTCATAACAAAACCTAAAACAGCAAATGGAAGCATCAAAATTGCCTCTCCAAAGAAAGCGAAGCGCCAATTGAAATGACCACCAATCTATTGAAGAATAAAAAGACAAATGTTATTTAGTAACTGCATGTGTTGACACTAATGGAGTACTTTTTTAAATATAAACTACTTAGAGCTGGTCCCATCTCACATATGTAAGTGAGATTTTCTTTGACAAAAAGGACCTTGACAATCATATAATAAGCTTACCAATCCACCATATACATAGCCAAGAGCATATCCAGTTGGTATACACATGTAAAATATTCCAAGCCATAAGGTTTTCTGACACAAACAACAGGGTTAGAGCAGATGTAAGTTGATGAAATATAAGAGCACAAAAAGAAGTATATTATACATTATACGTAACAGTAAAACAAAACCTGCTTCCACTATTGCAATCTTGTAGCTAAGTGGGCTTTTTGTAATTTTTCAACCTTATGAGGGCATTTAAATGTTAATTTTAGGTATTATTTTCATTCCAGTCCCAATATTTTTTTAGCCTTTTATGTTCTATAATTTATTTGCATCACGTTTTGCTCTCTAGCTCCATTGGTTGAAAGAGAGAGAGAAGTGAGATACACAAGAGAAACAATTTTGGAAACGGGGAGAAACAATGATGAGGGTATTTTCTGAAGGTAGTGTTACACCCCAAAATGGTCCGGAAAGAAATGATTGGAAGCTGGATAGATAATTATGTTTTTAATTTGATCTGTTTTTCTTTTATGGGTTTTCTACGAGCTAAAATATGCTTCTTTTAGGGTGAAAATGAAGTCATATAGATTACTAGAATTGTATTTGAGATGTTTAGAGGGCAAAAACAGCGAGAAAATTGGGTTTGACAGACCAGGCCTAAGTGCAAGGATTTGGTGTCCTGGCCAGTCCTTTTTTTTGTTTTATGCATTTCTCCAAAATTGTTTTTATTCATAATTTTCCTAATATTTTTTTTTTAAAATATTTATTTCAGTTTTTTCCCTTTTCACTCACAAGTAATTATATTGAAATTCTATTTTATAATCCAAATATAATGAACTACTTATTTTGAGTTTGGGTTTAAACATGATACAATAAAATGTTGAAAGAGATATAAATATGACACAATTACAAGTAAAATGAAACCTATTAGTAATAATAAATATTCAATAAAATATCTTTTTAGTGAAAAAATATGAGTACAAAAATTTGGATAAGATATTAAGACAATTTTTTTTTAAAGATAGTTCTCCTAAAACACAAGTGACCAAAGAATGAAAGAGAAAAAACCTTTTACAGCCATCAATTTTGAAATTGATGATTTATCAATCTGATGTGCTATCCATTTAATCCTTTTGTACAAAATCAATATTTGTCAAACTTAATTTCAATTCATTTTAATTTTGTACTAAAAACATTTGCATCACAAATTCACCACTCAACGGGGGATTTTATGGTGTTGAGAAAGTAACTAGTAAAATCCTATTAGTTAGTTTTTTAGCCCACTTAAAAAAAAAATAGTTACAAGTAGAAGAGAGATATTCTTGTTATTTATTATGGGTCATGAGTTTCATTTTCTCTCTCGTCTTTGTGTTTGCCTATTTCTTCAAGATGAACCCATGAAGTGATTGATAGAGTACAATTAGTTTCTTCCTTCCTTATCACCATAAACTTTTCCCCACTCAACTACCTCAGCAGAATGTAAAAGAACCTAACTTAATAAATTTAATGTATATGATTTAAAAATTATTTGATGTCCACAAAATATGCACCGATATTTTTTTAAAAAGGCATTATTATTAAAGATTGAATAATCAATAATCTATCAACATAGAATACATGGTTTAACAAATTATTTTGTGCCCATATAAAAACAAATAAAGAAAAACTATGCTTTTGACATGTCCTTTTCCACAAGTAACCTAACTTCACAGTCTCGTGTCTAATAAAATTAAGGTATTCTATTTACTTCTCATGCACATAATCAGTTCTTGTTGAACTTAATTTTAGTTAATTTCAATTATAATGAGTTGGCAGAAAATAAAAAAAAAGATAAATTGAAACATATTTTACAAGTGGACCCAAGACTATGTACCAATGTCTTGCTGGTGAGTAACCAAATTAGAAGACATGTCAACACTAACAAAGTCACATAGTTTTCCAGCATATATGTATAGCAGATCGAGATCAGACATTTTAGATAACAATTCTGCAGGAGAAATTAATACAAATAAAACATAGCCACCAATCAAACAAATTTGGCATAATCAAATGAAAATGAACAAAACCTTAGCAACAGGGGCATTATCATCGATAAATGGGGCTGCGAGACTAATAAATGAAGCCTCTCCGACACCGACTAGCCTTGAAAAAAAGAAAAAAAGAACTAGTGTGCATCATAAAACAGCTTATTATTGACATCTGCAAAAACCCTTATTTCTTTATCAATAGACAGAAAAAAGATAGATAATGTACTTACATGCGGCAGATTGTAATGGTCCAGAAATTAAATGAAAAACCACACCCTACTACTGCAACTGTCCAAACTGATAACCCAACTCCAATAAGTCTAAATGGATTGACGCTGCAAATTTTCATACATGCATAAGGGCTTGATCAAAAAGTAAATCCAAGAGAATTAAATCATAATCTAACTTCTGTGCCAAAAATTAAGAGAGAAAAGAAGTCAAATATTCTTTACTTTAGTTCTGTGTGATCGTCATTTAAAACAACACTGCATAGATGCAAGGAAATTTCTCCACTACATCTTATCAAGAAACAAGACAACTGAACTACACACACTACCTACTTGACAGAAAAAGGCTAAACTGGTACTTTGGTGCCGCAAATGATAGTTCCAGACCCGTTGAAGCCCTAGAGGAACTTATTTTTGTGTGTTTTATGCATATCTAGTTCTTAAGGAGATGACTTTTGGGAGATCCTTTGATTTATGAAAACAATATTTTTGGCATGACAAAATTTACCAAACCCACACATTAGCAATAAATACTTAAATGAAGCATGCACTTACAACCTGACAAACAACCTTTGTTGCAATACTTCTTGATCCAACTCTTTCACAAAATCTACCTAACTTTCTGGACTTGCACACAAAACTACCAGGGAAGACACCTTCATTAAATGAGAAAGCTTAAACATTGGATAATTGTTTCCTCCTAGGCATTGGTGCTTATGAACATTGAACAATAGGGATACTATTCCTAACTTGTATGTCCCAAGCGACTGATTTTCCTAACTGCCATTTTAAAACCTCTCATCAGCATTTTAATACCAAAAGTGTATTCTTACGTGCATTTTATTCATAGATATGATTTTTATGGTTACCATTTCAATCAAATGTTACTCTCTTCAATAATTGATCACATTTTTGTTTAAAATTTAGCAACCTTTATTGGCTATTTCTTTTGTGCCTCATCCATCTCCCTAACATTATGTCTTTCAAATTTTACTTCCAACAATAGCAATTCATAATAAATTAGGATGAAAGAATTGGAAGCTCATTACCTCTTTGCTAAGGATGCAAATATTGGGCAAGCCACGAGAAGTCCAACCATGAAAGCTGAGGACAAAACTCCATCTTCAAAATTGTTCAGGTTAAAATCCCCCCTATGAAAACCAAGGAACCAGAATTATTCAGAACATATTTTTTTCCTGCAAAATAGTAGCTGTGCTTGCTATATTTTATCAAATGCAAGCTCCAGGTTAGGTAAGAACATATACATTGTATTTAGGCAAAAAAGCAGAATGTATTGTAGTTTGACACCTCAGCCACTTAATAGCATAAGTGAAAGGATACAATTTAGAATCTGGTTTCTCAGTCTCTAAAATTTTCATCTTGCAGGTTAACAAGGAACAAATTTAGCCATACTTGTCCCGCTACTAATACTTTTAGCTCTATAAAAAATGACAATATACTATAAGATGCTTACACGTGTTACCTTAAAGGCTCTTTAATTTGGGGGGGGAGGACAATCACTTTCTTTATCGAAGCAAATAATAATGGAATGCTAATAATTTTAAATAAACCCACAATGTCCAATCTGTTTCTATTAGAAATCAGATTAAAATTGAAAATTAGCAGATATGTAAAATTAACATTTCTTCCCCTAGAACAATGAAGGAAATAGTGGCTGCTGGCCCATTACCATATTCCTCCATTAAAAAAACTTATATCGGGCTCAAATGAAAGTGTCCAAGTAAATCTTACTGTATTCCACTGCCGGATGAGCATGTACCACTTTTTGAGCAGGTTCTACGACTCCCGTTGACACCATTGCTTGCAATGGCTCCTCTATCCACATAATTGATCAAGTTGATCACACAAAAGATAACTAGTAGCCTGTAAGCACAAGGTTGCAGAGTTTACCAGGTCTAGAGTAGCAATTAGAAAGCACAGAACTTCAGATATGGGTAACAAAATTCGCAATATATAATGGATCAAGTTTCCCTCAATCTTGGGACGATCACACCAAATTAGGTTAAAAACACAATCAAATAGCAATGCCCTCAAACCAGTGACCTGTCAGGGGAAGGATGGGACAGAAAAAGAAATACCCATGGGATATTAACAAATGAATTGCTAAAACAAGAGGGAAATCAAGTGCTGCCACGGATTTTTAGCAAGACTTTCCCGGGGAAAAAGAGGGAAGAAAGAATGTTGAAATTGAATAGCATAATTTGCCAGAAATTTCCTAGTGATGAATGAAAAACCTAAATAGACATCACCTTAACAGCCAGAAAAACCTTAATTCAATTGAATACCCAAAAAAACAATAATAACACTAAAACCTCAAAATCAGTTTTTAAAGCCCAAAATAATCCATCATTCATTCATGCATATGCATGCATATATTTGTACCTAAGAAGAAGTTTTTATCAATCTTCTTATAAATAACCAAGAAAACCCAGAACCAAAAACCGAAACTAAATATGCCTGTTCAGGCCTCAACGTTCAAAATCCATAAAAGGTACCTTTTTGGAGTGAACCATGAAGGTGCAGGAGGTGATAATGCTGTAGAACTTCTTGCCATCTCTATGACCACTGTTGATGGGTTGAGGCTTTCCTCGGATGACACTTTTGCTTCCTTGACTTCTTCTTGTGCCATAAGACTAATTCTAATATAACAAGGTGAAGCTGAAAGTCACGCAACGCAAGTTTTGTTTTTTCTGACGATGACCAGGACACGAACACCCTCAGATGATATTGACCTAAGAGTTCAACGAAATTACCTTCCCTGCCAGGTTGCCAACGTTTCTATTCCTTAACACGAAGACTTTTCTTCGTGTTAAGAAATCCTAAGGCAAAAAAAAAAAAGTTAAGAGAGAGAGAGAGAGAGAGAGTTTACTTAATCCCTGTCCCGCTCTCACTCTAAAATTCTATCTGTCAAAGCTCGCTACAGGCTGTGTTTTCTTTCTTTTATCGGATTTTTGGTAAATGATAATGCTTTGGCTTCAAATGATGAGAAGATACGATGATTTTTTCCCTGTAAAATCGAAAACAAACCCGGAATCTGTTAATTATCTCTCGGTTTTTTAGAGTTTGGGCCGGGATCTTCTGTGTCTTCTTTTTCATGTACCTTGGTTTTTTCGTTGCGAAAGATGCTGACAAGTAATAAATGGCGTAGAACGATGATGATTTCGTTGTTTTCTTACGATAGTTATGGTGTGGCTGCATTTAGATGATGGGAATTACATAGAGACTCAAAGAATATAATGTTTTTTACTGGTACGGAAGTTAAGATCTTGTCGACGCTACCCCGGAAGAAAAATAAAAGAAGGAAATCTGGCTGGGAGGTAGCTATCCAAAACGTGAGGTTTCGGTGGCTTGGTGAGCCGATCATTTAATGGGTTTTATATTATATGGGTCGCAGCTTCTCCATTACTCTCTCTCTCTCTCTCTCTTAAAGCCCGTCCTCGTTTTTCCTTTTCTCAGATTAATTTTAGGATATGTCACAATTATGGGTTAATTATAATTTAATCTCTTTAGTTTTTAGAGAAAAGTTAATTAGTCTTTTTTTTTTATTTCCTAGACTAATTATTTACTCGTTTTCATTTGTTCTATGTTTTTTTTAAAAAAAATATATTTAGTTTTTATGTTTTTTTAATAGAAAATTAATGGAAGCCATAGAAAGATTTGGAAGGAAAAAGACATTTTTTTTTAAAAAAATATAATATTAAGATTAAGCATGAGCATGAGCATGAGCATGGTAATTAGTTTTTGAAACAAGAGGGATTGATTAATTATTGGAACTAATTTATTGCATACAAGTGCAAAAATTTATTTGAAAGTCTTTTTCTCTTGTACCTGTCAAGTTCGGGTTATTTCTTTATTTATTTTTAATATTTGTCAGTTGTTTTTTTTTTATGGACTATATTAGAGTTAAATTAAAATAAATAAATAAAAATTATTGTATTGCAGCTGAGAAATTTTAATAGAACGAGAATCCAATTGAAAATTCTTTCTCCAAATCTAATTGACAAAAAAAAAAAAAAACAATTATTCCGTTGCCGGGACTTGAACCCGGGTCTCTCGGGTGAGAGCCGAGTATCCTGACCAACTAGACTACAACGGAATGATGATCGAGTATCCTATTTTATTAATAAATCATATATTTAACTCTCTACGCGTATCTGTAACCATTACCGTAACAGTGGTGGTATTCAGGTATGGAAATAGATGGATACAGTATGGAGTTTAAATAGAAACATCTTTAATGCAATATAAAGGTTTTGAGCTTTTATCCAGCATGGGTAATTGAAAACATCGTTCGAGCTTCTATGACACAGATACTTGGATTCAAGATGAAAATAATAGCTGTAGTTGCCGCAAAAGCTTACAGAATGGCGAGGATCTTCTTGCGTGGAATTTTGAAACTTGTATATATACAAGCTGATAGGCGTGCACTCCATTCTTTTTCATGCTATCTTTCTAAGAAACTGCTTAAAACAGTTATTCTCAAACGTGTCGGTTCTTTCCCACCATATTTATTGAGTTGTTTTAGCACAAGAGTAACTGAGTTGACAGCCATTCTCATCCTGTGAGCATCTACTCTTTTACTCATGGCTGCTTGCTTCCATCAGCACTGAAATCCATATTGCTAGGTGCTGCAGTGCCCTAAGCTGCTTCAAACTTACTGGCAAATGCTTTATACTGCGACAGCCTGAAATTCTCAAAGATCTTAGTGAAGCAAGATTCTTGACTCACTCCGGCAAAGCTGTTAGGCCTGGACAGCCGTGAATTTCCGGGAAAAGCAGCGTTGTGACATACTTAAACCCCTCTGGTAGAGATAAAAGTTGAGGACAAGTTAAGATGGCCAAACTTCGCAGGGCAAAGAGGTGTTGCAAACCGTCTGGCAAAGAACCAAGACCCGAAAAATACATAATAGTTAAACTTGAAGTTACTGAAGTATTGAGCAGAAAGCAAAGCAATGTTTGACGTGTATTGGTAGATGATCATTGCTTAGCATCAGGGAAGGTAAAATGCCACCATGGCTTGCATTTAAACTCCAAAGATCACTATTTGACGCTAATAACCACTCTCTTTCCTCTCTTTTGAATCTCATCAATCTTCCCAAAGTTTTTGCAGTTAGTGGCAGCCCTCCAAGTTTTCTGGCAACCTGCTTTCCTTTCGGCAAAAGACTTGGATACTACTCTTCTTCTCCTCTCCGAAAAGCCCGTTTCCTGAACAAATCCCGGCAATCATCTTCATCCAAACCCTTCAAATGGTAGGGGAAAATTTGGGAGTCTGTCATCACAGCAATTTTTTTGCTATGAGAAGTGATGATGATTTTACTTCCAGCAAGACCCCCTCTCGACAAAGGCCTTAGCTTGCCCACTCATGGTGATCCTCACTCAAAGCATCATCTGGCACAATAAGGTATCTCTTTTCTATGCAACAATACCCACAGCTTGGACTGAAGCGCATCCATCCCTTATTTGCATCCTTTCTTTGTAGCAGACTCTGTAACTGTCTTCATGATCATCTTTGCATAAAAAATTTCAGACACAAACACTCAAAATTTAACATCGAAGTGCTGTGTTACCCTCCCGTCATTATATGCCAATTGAGCAAGTTTTGTCTTGCCATTGCCCCCGATACCGGTTATTTGAAATTTTGAATAACTGTTGGACATCCTTCCCAGGTAGCTTCACAAGACAATAACTGCTGTCCTATTTTCCTCTCTTCCATAAACTTCCATTCCAACGGTGAAAGAGCTAGTTTCTCTTGTATTATATTTGTTATTAATAACAATAACCTCTCTCAAATTCAAGTCAAGTCTCATCTGCAGTCATTTCCAAAGTTTCAAGTGCCTTCCTAACCTTCTAAGCGTTGATTGAAATTGGAAAAGGATTCTGCTTGCCTTCCACAGTACGATGCTCTAGCAGGCCCTGATCAGTAACATAAGCTGCATCCCTGAGCTTTGACAACCAAATCTTCACAGATTTTCGGGTCACTTGTTGCTCATCTACATCTTCAAGAATAACTTAAATCATTAACAAGGATTGCTTCATCCTTTTGAGGCTGTCCTCGAATCCCCAAATACCACAAAGCACTTCTAAGAAAGGAGAAGCTATACTGTCAAAGATCACTTGCAGGGCAGGGGAAAAACGAGGCCTGCCATTTCTTGCTGAGGTATCACAAAAGTGTTATTACGATGAAAATTGCATGGAAAAGAAAGTCAGCACTTCGCGGCGTTGATCATTTGATGAACCCTTCTACAAGTTCCATGCCATTTATCGAAGGTCTTCCCATCAGAACTATTTGCTCTCTTTTTTCTTTCCTTTTCAAGAGGCCATCACCACACCGAGCTCCTAACTTCAAGTCAAAAGTAATTTTTACTTTACAAGGCAACTTGGTTGGACGGAATTTATGAAATATAATAGAAAAAGGAACAATCACTGCAACTCCGAGCACTTCGCATATAAATTTATCAGAAATTACACTTTATCAGTGCTCGCTTATTAAGAAAATGAAAACAAAAATATTCTTGTATATTAATGGCCACCACCGTTGTACTTTTGTAACTGCACATTTCTTGCCCTCTCCTCCTTCAACACCTGTTTTTAGAATTTTATCAAGCTCTGCATTCAACTCGTTCTCCACCATATACTAAACCATTCCAGCCCCATCCAAGTCGGGCAGCTTGCCCCAGCCACCCACATCTTCAATCACCAACCACAACCTCCACGCAGCCAAGAGCACCACCAATAGCCCTAAACTATTATGAATATATCTGCATCAGTAGCAGCAGCAACTGAAGTATCAGTTGTCGCCAACACCGTATGAGGACTAACTTAATTGTAGAAAAATATTGTGTCAGTTTGATTTGGATATAAAAGGGAATTATCTTGAGAAATGCTTAATATAGTCTACAAACATATTGCACAGTATCCAGAACACTTTGGTGATTATTTTCGCTAAATGTTAATAGCTCAAATACTGAGGCCATGAATCCTAGGTATGATCAAAATCCCAGAGCATTACAATCTGTTTCACTGAGGCCCAAAATTAACGAAATAAACTTCAGGGGTACCAATACAAGAAATCAATATGTTTATCTATCCAAACAAAGTACATTTTTCATTGGTAATCAGTTTTTCAATGTCAATTATATACATGGTGTGGTTTACAGGAATTGAAATCTTGTATGGAGTCTAAGAATTATATTAAAACAGCCACTCCAGCTACCCTTTTGACTACGTTTAGATTGTTCTGTCTCTAATGTTAGTCTCAGCAACAAAAACAATCACTTTCAAAAACAATTGAGAAGAGCTATAATGAGGCCAAGAGAACAAATGAAGTACTCTTAAGGAGTGAAAATCTCCGACAATTTTAAGGATCCTCAGTAGTTGTCATGCAAGGTGCTGATGGATCTAAAATATTAGTTCTAACTGGAAAGCCATTTTCTCCATCTAGTTCACAGTATAAAACACCCTTTCCCTGCAAATCTTCTGGTTCTTGGGGCTCATTGTCATGTGTTGCTTGATCTGCTTCCCCTTGTAACCTCAAGACATGATCATCTGTCTGATTTATACTTGACGATTTGGCTCCAGATGAGGTTGTTGGAATAGGTGCTTGGCCACCAATTAAGTCACGGACTCTTACCTTCAGAGTATCAAGAGTTAGTTTGGTATTTGTTCCATGAAGTGAATCAAGGAAATGGTATTCAAAAGCAATTCCAACCGAGAGGATTAATGCATGTAAGATTTAATGCATCTCAATAACTAAAGAATAACTTCTAGGAAATATTCAAGCATGGTATTTATACAAAAAATATGGCACAAACTTTGAAGATTCAGAAAATAGAAAGATCTCCAATGGAATAGAAAGATCAGGTGCACATGAAGTCAAGGAAAGAGAAGCAAAGTATGAGGTCCGAAACAAAGAGTGAACAGCCACAATGTTTGGGCTAGATTAAAGGCCACTAGATAGAAATAAACAGATTGCAATGCAGGTTTAATAAATATTTGTTACTGCATGTTATAGAAAATCTCATACCCTGCCTTTCTTGTGACTAGCAAGTCAAATTGTAAGGTTTCCTAGTCTATGTATTTACCTGCAATGGTTTCGTAGTGTCAAATTCTCGAGCATCATTTTTGCTGAGTGCTTCTTGAGCTTGTAACTCCATGGAGTCTCGAACAAGTTGGCTCAAAAAGTTCACATCATCGGACATGACACCAAAGTCTTTCAAAAGCTTAGAGCCAAGTTGTAAGCTCATCTGATCAATATATGGTAGATATAGTTAGGGTGAATGGTGAAAGTTATTCAAACCCCTTTAGAAGTGAAAGCAAACACCAAAAGGGAACTGATTTATTCTTACCTCCGCATTTTCCAATATAGCATCGGTCGCACCTTCTTTCTTTAGCTCTAAAAGATGGGTGAGATCTTGAGCTCTGCCATAAATTGGTATCTGCCAAGTATGCACCAAATATAGCAATTCAACAAAGAAATTGAACAAATTATTAGAAAAGCATGCGTGTGTATTTTTTTTTTTTTTGGGGGGGGGGGGGGGGTATGGTTGTGAAAATAATAATGAGTGGAATCAAGAAATAAATTTAGATTCCCTTCGATATGACTTTTTGCAAAATGATTTAAGAATTTTTTTTTTTTTACTTTTGACTCAAAGAAAAGTCATACAGATGTTTGATAAGAAATTAACTTTTGACTTTAATCAAAAAGTTGTTAAAAAAATGGGTCAAAATTTTATTTTTGAGTAAATTTTTGTGAGACATATTTCTAACTTAACTCATAGTTGTCGTAAGTTATCTATGCAAGATAACTTTTGAATCATGACTCAAAATCAAAAGTCATTTTCCAGAGTCATGCCAAACGAACCTTAGTGCCTCCTAGCTCCATTGAGGATAAATTGGGCAATGTGGTTGAAAATGTTTTTGGCACAAAGAAATCTTATGCAAATAACAAAATTAAGACGTCATATTTCTAAACAAGGAAAAAAGGACCAAAACAAAAATTAAAGCTTCACCCGCTTCTTACAGAATTTGCAGCCTGTGATGGCAGTAAAGAGGGAAGGATTATGGTAACTCATATTAAACTGTATTCATTTTCCATTTGTTTTCTTCTCATTTCATTTTTATAAGGGAGCAATATCATATTGACTTGTTGCACTATATGCACACACTCAGAGTAAGAGCACTACCCCAGGGAATGCAAGCCGAAGCCTTTGAACAGCCTCAGTTGTCCTCATCCTCCCTGTAAACATGATCATGAAAGCCTTTGGTGAAGAGATACCGGCAGATTGCAACACTGCTGGAAGTGAACCATCCCCATAGAGGACTGGAAAACCAAGTTTCCTGGATGCCTGTGAATATGATGGATATAAATTAAAGGACCAAGCATTATAACATAGCACAAACTATGAGCAAGAGAAGAATTACTTGAGAAATTGCAAAGATTTAATGCCAAATAAGTCTGCAGATGATCAGACATTATCAGCAGATAAAAAATTTCTATCCTCTTTACAATCACAGTTCAAGAAGTGCTTTCATTTTCTCACTATTGGAAATGGGAAAACTCAACAATAGTACCAAACAGTTCTCCACACAGTTTACCTTTTTCAAAGAAAGATCTAATTGTAGTCGGACTAATGTTTTAGTTCTTAGTAATTATGTACCTGGAAATCTTCAAGGGTCAGGGTATATGGAAGCAGCAACAGTTTACCTTCTTGTGTAAGTTTAACATAATTCTCAAAGCTCAAATTGATTTTGAAATTAATTCATAACCATGTTTGTGAAAGCAAAGTTATGCTGAACAATTTATGAATATTTTTCGAGAGTTAACTTCGGATTGTAGAAGAAAATTATTTGAATCAAACTCAAATATTCCTGACCTTGACAACAGAAACATTCAAATCAAAAGCTACATAAGGCCACCCTACAGAGTCGCCATCTATCCCAGAAGCCAATGGGGCGGACAAGAAATTGGCCAAGACCTGCATGTACAAAAACGACAACATTAGAATAGTTGCAACACAATCAAAATGATAAATCTCTTTGAAACCGGGGGGAAAACCTGTTATTTTTCTTCTAAATAAATTGAGTACCTGACCCATTTGTCCAAATCCAACAATCACAACAGGTTCACTAACATTGAAGTTCACCTCAGCAGCTTTCTGGCATATTTCAGATTTAACTTTAGGCACATTAGCAGAAGAAATAAAAAATCAATAAATTAATCAGTCCAATGTAACAATATGCATTGAAGAAACTAAAAACATTACATAGAGTCAGGGTAAAAAATAAAGAAAATAGTTCAAATGATTTTAAAGATTCTGGAGCATCTAAGCATATAGTTGGTAAATTTACATCTGATGTGTGCTAGCAGATATTCAAAATATGAGAACTCGGTGCAACCATACTCATTATAGATTGAACTTACATCTTCTGTGTCAAACTTGTCTTCAATGAACTCAGCAGCTCTTCTTCCAACTTCATTAAGCAATGGGGTTAGTGCCATTGACATCACAACGACAATTATGAGCAGCTTGTTAAGCTCAAGCGGGAGCACTCCCAGACTGCTTTCAAGAAGATACAAATTTTAGAGAAGAAAGAGATCTAGAATGCTATTATAACATGGGAGCACGTTGATAAAATATTGACTGACCTGTTAGCTAGAGAGAATACAACAAATGCAAATTCACCTCCTTGAGATAGAAGCAATCCAATCCTTACACTTTCTTGCAAGGTGAGTCCAACTCGAGGACCTATTGCTGTTATAATCATTGTCTTGATGGCAATTAAACCTGCCAAGAGAGAGAGTACATTTGGCCATTCTCGAAAAAAGAGCTGCACAAGAAGAATAAAAGACTTGTCAGAGGAAATGAAAGAAACAATCAGTGAACAGAAGGCTTTGGCATTATCGATGAATTTCGATATCAAGCCCATAAAAAGAAAAGCATGCCATACAGTTTTCTGTATTCAATACTTCAAACATACTACATAAGAGAACTACTATTGAAATTAATAGGTAAGAAATAAATGAACCTGCATGTCAACTGAAGTCCCTGTTGTCACAAAAAATAACCCAAGAAGTAAGCCTCTAAATGGCCTTATGTCAGCTTCAATCTGTGTTCGGAAATTTGTTTCTGCCAGCAATGCCCCAGCTAAAAATGCTCCAAGCTGCGTGATCAAGTCAAATTCAATCAAACTGCATTGACTCAAAAACTCAATATCAACCATTTTCTATCACCAATAAGAAAGGTTGAAACCGTGTCACTGAAGCCCAACTTCTGGGTGAGAAGCGAAGTCCCAGCAACTGTTAGCAAGCAGAGAGCAACAAATGCTTCTGAACTCCTAGCTTCTGCAACAACCTGAATAATTTAGTTTAGTGTCGATAGCAACACTTTATGTATTCATCTGTATGTCTGGACCTGATGTATAAAATGAGTATGGTACATACCTCAAACACTCGCCTTAGAAGGTATTTCCCCCCAAGAGAAAGCAACCCAAGACCACCTAAAGCCTTTAAACTTTCTTGGGCAAGCATTGGCCAAATACTTTCCTCCACCAGATTCTGCAAAATATATATATATTACAAATGAAGGAACACGAGGTCAAAGAAAAATTGAAGCATCTGGAGTAACAATATCTCAGGAATCATCGCTGATTTAACATACATGGGAAAGGAAAATTGAAATCAAGATGTTTTGCTGGAGTTGAGGATAAAATATAAAGATTCTGAGCAATTGCCCCCGCAATGAAAAGTTAGATTAATTATTAGCAGATCTCAACCAGATCACCAGAAGTTAAAAGCATTATTTTCACTGAACTCTTTGATCAAGACAGTCTTGGTCTTTGGCTAATCTGCTTTGTGTTATCCTGTCCAGACAAACGCAGCTAAAAGAAAACAAAGCCTTTTGAGTTTGGGGCATGTATCTTCAATGACATACCATTAAATTAATTTACGCAACCTAAATTATTATTACTGGAGTTGAGGATAAAATTGAAATCAAGATGGTTTGCTGGAGTTGAGGATAAAATATAAAGATTCTAAGCAATTGTCCCCGCAATGAAAAGTTAGATTAATTATTAGCAGATCTCAACCAGATCACCACAAGTTAAAAGCATTATTTTCACTGAACTCTTTGATCTAGAAAGTCTTGGTCTTTGGCTAATCTGCTCTGCGTTATCCTGTCCAGACAAACGCAGCTAAAGGAAAACAAAGCCTTTTGAGTTTGGGGTAGGTATCTTTAATGACATACAATTAAATTAATTTACGTAACCTACATTATTCTTACTGGTAACAAAAAATGAAATTTATTTAGTGGTCTTCAAGACAGAAAAAATAAAATCTATACATACCTGGCTCTCTAGCACAGGAAGGATGACCAAGAGAGGAACAACTGCTATGTCCTGCAAATTAAGAGCAATGAGGTTCCAACATCATTTCAATATCAAAATTTTAGTCTCTACTTGCATGAAAATCTTGGCAAGATACATGTATGTAATCAATTCAAAACATAACGGAAATGTGAAGTATAAATGCAGACAAGCCCGGGAGTGAGTAATTGAAGTACCTGTAAAAGAAGTATTCCCAAAGTTGCAGAGCCAAATCTTGTAGGAAGCTCACCCTTTTCTGCAAGAAGCTATTTATACATCTGATAAGCTCTAGGATAAGATCCAATATATCTTATTTCATATAAATATTATGCATGCTGATATGATTGAAAAACAACCAAAATCAAGTGGAAATCTTTTATTTTGACTTTTCTTCAGAACTTTTCTCAGAGGACTTTAAAGGACCCCAAAATAATTCAAAGAAACCATGGGATACTTTACTTCAAAGAACATGTTAGGGAGATTTGGAATTCATAGAATTGATAGACTTATTACTGAATGGTCCTACTAATCTTCTTCACCATCAGACTTAAACACTTCTATCTCCATCCATGTATCCAGTTACAGGTTCTATAGGAACCCAGGTGACCAAGTAACAAAGTCCTCTTTTGAAAGCTTTGCAAGGTGTGGAATTCCTTGTTCTTCTATCTCTCTGCACTCTTTTTTTTTCTTATGCATTCTTCTTCTAAGCTTCTTAAATTTTTTTCATTTTTCCAATTTGATTTACGTGTTTGGGAAAACCATGACAATCAAATCATCTCCTTTCATACTTTCTATTCTCAAACTCTGATCACTTTTGAACCTATCGAGAGCCATCCTATAGCTCTTGCTTGCAATCTTTCAATCATCTATATTGTCCTGCAACAACTTACAAATATTCCCATTTCCTTCTCTTCTTTTTCTTCTTTGATTTGTTATCACTTGTTCTGTTAGTGTTATCATTCCAAAATTCATGAATCCATCATGTTAATAATTTTTCAAAACCCGAACCCTGCATCACATAACTCTAATTCTCTTTCAATGAAAAGTGTTCATGCTGGAAACCCAAAAACAACCCGAAATATAGAACATAAGTAGACCATCATTTTGGGTTGGATATGAATAATTTCAGGATTTTAAGTTATCCAAAATTCCACGGTTAGAAATAGAAACGACTATACAGATGATCCGCGACTCTTTGTTAGATATTTACAGCTGAGTACCTGCAGAACAAAAGCTGAAGAAGAGAGAGAGAGAGCAGCACCAATAACGACAGCCTCATCAATGCTTCTGATGTTCACCTGGAAGTCATCAAACCAGTACCATGAAAAAAAAATTATCTTTTTTTCCGTAGAGAATATATGCAAGATAACTTCAGTCACAAGGCTTTCAATAAAAGACAATGGAGGAAACACACCAAACCATATAAGTGCTAGATTTTAGCTTTGGGCTAGCCTAAAAAATTGCTTGGTGATCATATGCAACGTGGATTGAGAATATGTAGATAGGATCCACTCACCAAATCAGGTCTGGAATGAAAAAGGAACTCCAAAATTCTCGTTCCAATAGCATCATTTGGTGGGAGTTCAAATGCAGTGAAAGCAAGAGTTGATAACACAACCTTCAAAGCGGGGGCAAGTGAAAAAAAAAATATAAGGCAATAAATTCAAAGGTTGACCCAGCAGTTATAATATAATTGTTGCATTCTCATTCCTAAAAAGTGTATAATACAATAGCAATTAAATTGAATTTGTAAAATGCTATAAAGAAAATATTGCTGAAATCAATTCTAAAGGAGCTAAGTCGAGCTTTATTTGACACCTAGACAAGAAATTCAGGAGACAACTGTCCAGCACAATAAAGCATTCCTACGGTTTCTTCAGATTTTATGTGGACATGCTTATTCATTTTTCATGAAATTTGTAAACTTAATCCTCAAAGAAAGAGTAAACACCGCCAAAAAGAACTAGCTATTTTAGAATGGGCATACATCATCATACATTAAGATGAATGATACAGTATTCTGAAGGGAAATTTCTAATTGTAATGTTAAAGCATACAAAAACATAATCAGAAAGTGGTTTGAGCCTGATATCTATGTTCAAATTCAAGACATAAGTTTTATCCTGGCTCAATAAAACTCCAGAGCCTCGACTAAGAAACCCAATGTCTCTTGACCCACCCAGAAGCTCAAAGCCTTGCAATGCATTTTTGCCAGAAGTGAAAAGGACTTGGTTTCATTTTCACACATATTCTAAGCATCATGTAAATATACCACCCCCTTTTTCCACAATTATCCTGGTTCTGATTCAAATCTTTACATGTCTATTTGCCTCTGGAACATAAAAACCATATACTTCAGATGATTGAATAAAGAAACACATACCAATATGGAAAAAAAAACATAAAGCATTGCATATTGAAAAGTTCTTAGAAATCTTGTCAGATATAATTTCCCAACAAGTTAAAATCATGTTTATCTCCGTAATACATAGGTTAACCTCGCTATCAAGTTTACTTTCCATAGTTGTGCAAAGAATGTTATACCTGAGTCAATCCCATGCCAAAGGCATATATTGCAAGTGCCTTTAGACGTGCAAGTGAAAGCTCTAAACCCATCTCAAACAGCTGAAAAAGAGAACATGTATTGCAAATGGAACAAGTATCATCTATACAGTAAATAATAATGAATAAATTCAACATAGAAGATGCTTAATAATGAGCTCTTGTCTGGACAACCATGATAAGCATTTACAATGAGAGCTGAACAATATTATAAGTATGAATTTGTTTCTTCCTTCAAAAAGCTAAAAAGGAACAAGCTATTTTTAACTATTGAAGTCATCTAAAATCCCCTAAAAAGACCAGAAAGTCCACGGAAGAATATGAGGTTTTGGCAATCACAATGCTAGTTTCAGTGATTGATAGTAACTGTGCTTAATTTCATCGTTAATCCCCCCCCAGTCCCCATTATTATCAACATATAGCAAAAACAATAAAGACAAAAACGTTACAGATTATAGAGCACCATGACTAAAAGCTCCAAACAGAATACCAGCAGCAGAAATAGCAGTGCATATGAAGGAGAAAAATAGCAGCAACACAATAAATTACGGTAAGTGATGGATCTTACCAAGAAAAGTATCCCCCATTCAGATAGTACTTTAACATCTGTAAGATTTCTAATGAATCCAAACTGATTGAGTACAATCCCAGCAAAGAAGAAACCGAGTATCTGAAACAGTCAGCAACCCTCATTATCTTGCAGGATTTAAGCAGGAAAAAAAATACTGTCAAGCATGCTGCATTATTATCTATATGCATGCCCCTACACGTTAGGTAACCGTTAACACTTTCAAGGAACACAAGCACTACTCTTATGGTCAACACAGGTCTCGTCGCCCTTTTTATATACATCCAAAGCATGTAGATGCAATAATAATCGAATAGTAAATCAAAAGAAAAGGAAAGTAATGGCAACTGTAGCTAATATTAAATCTTACTGGACTAGCTCTAATTATCTTGAACACAGGAACGACCACGACAGTCACACCTAAGAATGTCAAAGTATCCAATCCTAAATCATTGATAACGTCTATGGCACTAGCAACATCAACAGCTGCACATATTCGAGATCTTTCCCATTGGCCCAATCTATGTCTGGACATATACATTCCTCTTGAACCGGACAGTCTAGAAGTTAACAAAGATTTGCCTTCATATATATTTCCCGAAACAAAGGAGAATTGACCGGTCCAGTAATTTAAGCCACATGATGGCATGCGCGTTCGCTGCTTTGTGAAACATCTAGCATTAAGAGAATGTACATGAAAATGTGATATATGAAGAGAGCATGGCCTGATTGGGCTTGATTTGTTGCTAATATTGTGCCCCTGCAAAACAGCAAACAAATGAAATGGATTACAATCAGAAAAACTATCTTACTTCAAATACTACAAAATACTGAATAAATGCACGCTTGAAAACTTTCAACATAGAACCAAGTTAGAATGTTGAATTCCCACTGCAACCAAAACGTTTAGTGGTATAAACAAAGTGAAATCGATTAGAAACAAGTATGTAACTCCAAAATGTGGGCTAAAATCAGAAATTATTAAAGAGGGTAAAAACAAGTCAATAAAAATTAACTTTGGGAAATGCTTGAAATGAATTAACCCGATTATTCAAAACAAGGATAAAAAGATCGAAATGAACAGGTTGATTGAGTCCGAATGTAGAAGATGAAGTGGCAAAGTTCTCGAGCATAGTATTAACTAAACATACCAACCTTAATAAAGAACAGGAATCAGAAACATGGGAAACAGCTTAAAAAGGAGGGGGAGGGAGGATTGAAAAGATTTTTACCTTGGGACTCTGACAGCAAGTGATTGACTCCAGCATATTAGTAATAAGAATCACAGGTTAATTAAGAACACAAGTGCCGGAGAAGCTCAGCTAGCTTGAGAACTAGATTGCATTTGTTTGTTAGCTCCAGCTATCTAGTAATCCTGTGTTTGTGTTTATAATTTACAGGCAGGGGCTAAAACGAGAGGCCATAAATGGCCACACGTTTATTAATCAAATCCCTCTGATTTTCGAACTTTGAAGGACAGAATTTGGAAAGTGAAATTGGCTTGTGGTAAGAGGAAATGGAAACGTCAAGTCGAGTGGCCAAGAAGAATTCCTGGTTTGTCATCTTGTCAAGAGGATGTTTTTTTTAAACTGAAAACCAAATTATTTGTCCATGTGGCGGATCGGTAGATGGCTAATGCTGACTGTGATTATCCGCGCCATAAACTTTTTATTTTTTTTATTATTATTTCCAAAATTAAAAGGAATTTTCGATTTTCTTAAAAGAATTTACTGCGGCGGAGATTGTTGGGTGTTTCCTTTGTTTTTTCCTAAGCGTCTACTCTGACCATTAGTTTATAGTTTTTCTTCTTCCCAAGCAACCTCTACTCATCTTCCACGCAGGAAGAAGCCGAGAACATACATCTGGCTGCGATGTCTCTGTAATCTCCAGAACAGAGGCAAGCACAAAGGCAAAACGACAGCGTTCTCCTTGTACCCCAAAAAGTTCATATAAGCACGTAACAGGGGAAATTATAACCAACAGTAATAGCGTCATTTTTTTATTTAGCTTAACTCGACATTATTACAAATGTTTTATACAGAATAAATGGTTTAACCATGAAATAAACACGCCATTAGGTTTCACTGGGAAGAATTTGCAGGAACAAACTTAAGCGATATACTGTTGACACAATGGCGTTCGTTGGTGGGAGTTCGAAACCCTTCGCCTTTAAACACGTGTCCCAGATGTCCTCCACAAGCTGCGCATGTAATTTCAATCCTCATACCATCTGGATCCGGCTGGTAACAATTGTCAACCTTGTTAATATTTCATGAAATAAATTGCTATAAAATGGTCAGCGAAGAAGGGAAACTAGAAGGGCAGATGAGCTCACATTACGATTTATGGCTCCAGGAAGACCCTCGTAGAAAGCTGGCCAGCCGCAACCGGAATTAAATTTGGTTGTCGACCTGTACAGAGGTGTTCCACATCCGGCACAATTGTAGACACCATCTTCAAAAAATTTGTCATATTCCCCTGTGCCAGGATACCTGCACAGCACCTAGACAATGTGAAAAATCACAACGGATAATTCATAAAACCTTGCTGGTTTAATTGAGAAACATCTGCAGGATTCGTTCAGGACCTCCTGACCATTATGCACTCCATCTAGTAATAGAAATTTCAAACTGATAGACTAGGCAGATTGTATGTGATTGAGGGAGATGGCACTAAAGGATTCATGTAGGAGAACCCAACTATTTTGGAATTAAGGCTTGGTTATAATGCATATCTGTAGTCCTTCATTTAATTTTTGAGGAACCAAGGCAGAAAAAAGGAAAATCTGAGATCTTTCAATCCCATCCAGCTATAAAATTCGAAGTTCTAGAATTCTAATATTATCCTGACTACCACCCATCTTCTGCTTCCCGTCATCTTCTTGCCTCTGGCAGTCTAGGCAACCAGCATGGCATTCAGCCGAGTTAGCAACACCAAAGTGTAAATTTTAAGTATTGCTACTTCACTGCACCTATGATCATCCTGACAGCAGCATGTGAGCATCCATAAAAGCTACATGCTAGTTGCCTAGGCATAAATCAATCAACCTTTTCCACCCTCAACCCAGCCTGGGATCACCGGCTTTGCAAACCACAGAAAAGAACATAGCTACACCCTGGCTCTCAGTGTTCTATAATGTACCTTATTGTCTTAAAACCAATCCTAAGTTATCAGACCTGGCCAGGGTTGCAGATTTGCCGAGTCAACTTAAAAGCAACATCATTTTGGGTTTTTATAATGAAACGACATTTTTTTGGACAAAAAAATAAAAAATTAAATTAAATTACACGATGTCACTTTGGACAAAAATTAAAAAAGGAAAAAAATCCTCAAAGTTGACTTTGTCAGGTCTCATCGAGGCCGATTTGACCGGTCAACCTCCAAATTAGTTCAAAAAGAAACCTGCCCAGGTCACCAAGTCCTAACACGTAGGCTATACTTCTATTCCTCCTGGATTCTGTTGCTGTGAACTTGTTAAGGAAATCTAAACCTGCTTAGCATTTGAGATGAAACTTTTTTTGTGAACTTCTTAAAATCTAGCACGTTCACAATCTCTCACCTGCTAAACAAACACTCGTGTCAGTTTTTCCTATTTTTATCACAATTCTTTTCCCTGCAAACTCCTGAATCCCGTATTACATTAATGCCAATCAGCACCACGAGTAGGAAAAATCATTCTTAACCTCTTAAAACTGAAAAGCGTGGGCCATGAATCAACAAAACAAAACTCGAACACATTCAATAAACCATTAGGCCACAAAATAATGTATGAACCAAATGCTCCTCTTGCAATCATATTCTTAGAGGTTTTTCATGCACGCTGGATTTTACATGCATTTTAATAAGGATAACAATCAAAAGGACACTGATAGAGATTATTTCGAGCATGTCCCATCCAACAGAATTCAATTGAATCGCTTGAACAAAGAACAGAATTCAAAAGGACTACTTGCATTTCGATTGTTGATAAGTTAACCAAACCCAGAAATGAAAAAAATAAACCAAGAATTCATCTCCAGAATATCAAGCCACAAAACATCATAGAAATTGAATCAAAGTTATGTTACAAATAAGAATCTTGATGTTAAGATGCCAAAAAAAAATAAAAAACCGGACGCAGAATAAAACAAACCAAGAATTCCTCAAAAAGTCAAGCAGGGCATCAAGTCACAAAACAGCATGAAAACGAAAAAAAAATTAAAATTAATCTTACTCTGTGCCTTTTTGTCTCAAAATACGAAACTGCTCTGGGGACAAAACAACACGCCATTCTTCCTCGGACTTCTGGACGGGCCCAGGAGCAGCCATGGCTATGACCCCGCCTCCACGAAACTGACGCTTGGTTTGAAAGATGGACCCAATAGAAGCAGTCGCAGAAATGGAGTGGGCAGTTGGTTTTGGAGATAAAATTCTGAAATGGGTTTTGGTGAAGGAGGTGGATATGAAGGGAAGCGGAGAGAGAAGTTTGGAGAAAGTGTGTTTGGTTGGTGCGGAGGAGAGAATTGTTTTGGTGGAGGAGAGTGGTGGAGGTTTCAGGATGTTGAAGCCCATGGGGGAGACTCGGACACAGAGTGACGAGGTTTTGTTTTGAAATTGCTTTTACTAATGCTTTTCTTAGTTCAAGTCAGTTCCATTTTTGGTAATCTTATCCACAAAAAGGGAAAAAGAGGGGGGTGTTGGGTACTGGGCCTTCTGGCCGGAACAGGTTAGGGTTAATGGGCTCATAGTTTCTACGGACACCCCTTTCCCCGTATCTAGATTGATTGATATGGCTCCCGATCATAATTTAATTCAAATCTATGGATATTAATCTGGTATTTTTAATCTATTATATTATATTAATATATTTAAAAAATATTTAAATTTTCTAATACAATATATACATATTTTTAAACACACACGCGCGCACACATTATTTTATCAGTTAATATATATACACGCATTAATATAAATACTAGAAATTTATTAATTTCATATTTTTTTTAGTAAAAATAATTCTAAAACATGAAGAGAAAAAAAAAACAGAAACTATTAAACTCAGCCACGTATTTATAATTTCAATGCTTTAAACTTATCCAATACTAGCCATATTGCCCGCGCGTTGCCGCGGGCATTTTTATGTATATAATTTAACATGATTAAATTTATGATAATAAATTAATATGATATCATAAAATAAAAATTATAGACTAGGCCATAAAATATATAAATTTTTAAATAGAATTTATTACGCAAGCATAGATTACATCTTTTAGAATGTAGGCACTATGTCATAAAATATCACAAAAAAGCCCGAACTATATAACTTGCGAAGTATTGCAAAAAAAATGCATATTGACATGAAGAACGAAGTCAAAACCTTCTTCAAAATGAGACATTTAATATCCCTGCTAATTCTCTTATTCAAAAAAACATCATAAGCTATTAAATGAAATGAAAGAAAAAAATTGATGTGAATCAATTGAAAATGTAGCTAATATTGAAGAAAAAAATTAGCGAGGATGATCCATGACGCGAATTGTAAATTTAGTCAAAATGATAAATTTATTTGAATATTTTTTTCCTAAAATATATGAATTTTAAATCATTATAAATTTATTTATTTCGTAATTTTTAACGAAATAACCAGTATTAATTTATTATCATCATCAAGAAAGCATGAAGATTCAGATATTTGAATTATTAGATTTATTGCATTAAGATTAATTTATTTTATAATCTAATTTAAACCAAACAAAATATAAATGGTGAAAATAGTTGTAATAATCAAATAACAAAAATAAATAGTTAATTTTTTATGTACAAAAATTCAAAAACATAAATTGAAAATTTATCTCCACGTTATTTTCATTATCATTGCTATAACAATTAAAATTATTATCAATATTATTATCAAAATAATTAAAATTAATAAAATCCCTGGAAACATATTAAAAAAATAAACAAAAGATTTTAATACAAAAACAATTAAAAAATGACAAAAATTATCATTATCATTGTGTAAATAGTAAAATAAAAAATTATATAATCCAAATAACAAATAAAAATAAGAGAAAACAGGGGGGGATGAATAAAGGGAAATAGAGAGTAGTATTAATTTTAAAATGACTACCAATATAAATAAGATTTTCAGGTCTGAACCAATTAAAAAAAAACTCTAAAAAAAAATAAAAATTAGAAGCATAGATGCATATAAACGTAAAGAATAAACATTATCAAAGTATTTTTTTTTAAAAAAAAAACTAAATGAATTAACACAAAATAAAAATTTGCAATAATCAAATAACAAATATAAATAGTTAATTTTTTACTGATAAAATACATGAAAACATACATTGAAAATCTATTCTCACGTTATCGTTATTATCATTGTTATAGCAATTAAAATTATTATTAACATTATTGTCAAAACTATAAAAAAGATTAACAAAAGAGTAAGCAAGAAAAATAATAATAATAATAATAATAATAATAATAATAATAATTATTATTATTATTATTATTATTATTATTATTATTATTATTATTATATTTGGGCTAATAATGAAAGGAAAAAAAATGAAAGACTAGAAAAAATCCTAAAAACTTTAACAAAAGATTAAACAAAAAACATAAAAGAAAAATAAAAAGTATCATTATTATTACTGCAACAACAATAAAAATTATCAAATTATTCTGAGAGAAAAAAAAACCTAAAAAACATTAACAAAAGAGTAAGATCAAAAAACAATTAAATTATTATTATATTTGTGTTAATAATGAAAGAAAAAAAATGAAAGACTAAAAAAATCCTAAAAACTTTAACAAAAGATCAAAAAAAAAAAATTATCATTATTATTACTGTCACAACAATAAAAATTATAAAATTATTCCGAAAGGAAAAAACCCTAAAAAATATTAACAAAAGAGGAATGAAGAAAAACAATTAAATTTTTATTTTTATTTTTATAACTATTAACATCATCATCATTATTATTATGTTAATAATGGATAAAAAAAATGAAAGAGTAAAAAAATCTTAAAAACTTTAATAAAAGATCAAACCAAAAAATAAAATAAAAATTATTTGGTAAAAAAAGTAATTTGACTTGAAAATAAAAATAAAGGAACAAATGAAAAAACTAAAAGAAAAAACAAAGGGAGAGAAAAAAAATAGAAATATCAATTCTCAAATTATAATTAAAAAATAAAATTCAAGAGCTAATTTTTTTGAAAAAAATATCAACTCAACAAATAAGAAAATAAAAAATAATTAAAAATAACAGCTAAGAGCAAACTTATATATACATGGACAAAAGTAAAGAATATTCTAGAAATATAAAGAAATAAAGGGATTAAAATAAAAAAAATTAAAAGTATAAGGGCTGAAATAAAAATGAAATATCAAAGGATTAAATAGAAAATTAAAAGTTTAAGGGCTGAAATTGAAATTAAATATATTATCTATTTCAATCAAAGGATAAAATTAAACAAAATAAAAATTCTGTACCGAATTGAATTAAGTGTTTTAAACTAAATCCGGAAATTAAAAGAAGGAGGATCGAAGTGAATATTGCACATTCAATTAATTGCAATTGAAGGACCCAGTCGCACTAAATCAAAACTTATATAACAAAAATGAGGAAGATAAATAAAATTAACAGTTTAGGGATGGAAATGAAAAAGAATCAAAATTGGGGGACTCTCCTGCACTTTGACGTGCAGGAGAGAGAGAAACAGCGGTGGCGGCTTTAACCGGCTACCGCCGCGTCCATGGACATCGGAGAGAGAAACGCGCCGCACCGGGAGGAAGATCAGGAGGAGGCGCATCGATCTAGACGACGGTAGCCCATCTCCGACGACTCTATAACCCCGCACGCGCTTCTCAAAGAGAGCGTGGGGCGGAAGACTGTTGGTAGCGTGTGACGCACGCGCCGACAGTTAAAAGAAAAAAAATAAAAAAAGAATGGCCAATTATCGGTGTGCCCCTGTGCTTAAGTCAGCTATTTTGTCTTATTGGGGGCCAAACCGGTAATTGGTCATTTTCCAGAAAATATTAAATAATGAAAAGTTAGGCAGACCGGACCGGACCGGTCCGGTCCGAATGATGCAATTACCTCTGAGCCCCTCTACCCGGAAGCGTTTTTTTGTCTTTTTAGAGGGCTAAAAGCGTGATTTCACTGTGCAAAAATGATAAAAAAATCAGAAAACCGGGTAACCAACCGAACCGAGTGAACCGAGAACCGAACCGACCCAAAAAAACACTATTACAATCCACAGTTAATACACTCACATGCTACAGTACCTAAATCTACAGTAAAACAGCCACACCGTTTATTATTTAGTTAATTTGACTTTACAATTTATAAATATGTAAATTTGTTTTCTAATAAATAATTAATAATGTGTGTGTGTGTGTTTGTATTTAAAAAACAATCAATATACAGATATCCATTAATATCCCTAGCCGGGGCTAAGAGCCTACAAGTACAAGGAAACTTGAGAGTAGGAGAACAGTTACCCCACTGGCATGCGAAAATGAAAGTTCAGTGATTCTTGCGACGAAGGCATCGAGACATCAAACTTCAGATTCAAAAGAAGGTCCACGTAGCTAATCAGTTCGCGCACGGCGTTTTATTTTAAAAAAAATATTTTAAATTATTTTTTTATGTTTTTTAATTATTTTTATAATGAAAAAATAAATTTTAAAAAATAAAAATAAATTTTTTTAATATATTTTAAAAAATGTTCATTAGCAATCCCAACTAAACATAAAAAATTCCTTCTTTGATAATTTGTAAGCAAAAAAATTCCCAATCATAGCTTAGAAGCTTTAGAATTTCCTCGGACAGTATGACAAGCACGAGATTTCCCGCCATGGTATTTCTAATTAAGCTAGAGTGATTATGAAAAGTGATTTTAAATTAAAATTTTATTATTATTTTAATATATTGATGTCAAAATAATTTAAAAAAATAAAAAATATAACTTTAATATATTTTTAAATGAAAAACACTTTAAAAAATAACCATAACTATACTTCCAAACATACACTAGTCTCCCCAGCACACATGGAGAATATACCATGAACAATAAAAATCTAAGGTTTTTATTGCCCTCGTTGTCACATCAAACTCCACTACATTATTCAATCCATGATATTTTATATTGTTTGATATTATGGTTTAATTAATTTATTTTTTAAAATTAATATTTTAAATTATTTTGATATACTAATATAAAAAAGATTTATTTTAAAAAATTTATCTCAATACATTTCTAATCAATAAATATTTTAAAATGCAATTTATATCTCGCTCTGAAATTGAGATGTGTGGTTGTTCCTCTGGCAATGTGAATTGTGCTATTCAATCCACAATGCAAATGTTAGGCGTGGAAAACTGTGTACAAGTCCTTGAAGTTTTTATTTCTTATTTTTAGTTTTTTTGCGTATTTCAATGTTTGAATGTTGCGAGAGAAATGGTAGTCATCAAAAAAAGAGGTTTGATTGACTGTTTTAAATTATATTTTAAAAATATTTTTAAGAAAAATAGATTTTATTTTATTTTTTGTTTGATTTTAAAATAGATTTTTTCCAGTGTTTCTTGATTATTTGATATGTTGATGTAAAAAATAATTTTAAAAAAATATAAATATATTATTTTTGAATAAAAAATATTTTAAATTAGAACCTCAATTACATTTCCAAACAATTAGCCATGAAAAAAAATGATTTTTGCGACAAAGAGTCAGGCCCCGTTTGGCATTGCGATTCAATCTGTTTATTGCTGCTTTTCGACGTTTTTTTTTTTTTAAATTGGCGGTTTAGTGTTTTTAGATCATTTTGATGTGCTGATGTCAAAAATGATTTTTAAAAAATAAAAAAAATATCATTTTAATGCATTTCAGCATGAAAAGCACTTTAAAAAGTAACAGCAACCACACTCCCAAACACCCCCCTGAAGAAGGGGGTTCTGTGAATATGGTTTGGAAGTTAACTTTGATGGAAAAATTATGTCATGAGATTTGTTTTTTGAATTTTTAAATTGATAAACGGTGTTTTAGATTGTAAATGGAGCTCTTGAGCTTCATCTCTATTTACATTGTCTTGCTTGTTGCTAACTTCCTCACCTCCGATCCCGTAGTTAAACGGTACGTTTTCTCTCTCGTTTTTTTCTACAGGCGTCGCTAGATCTATTGAAAAAATAACATTCCATCACGTGATATAACTGCTAAATACTTATTATTATATTAAAATACTATACAGCTATTTTTAAAAGAAATATCCCAGCCACTCAAACCAGGCCAGGTCCCATCCATAATTGAGTTGGTCAACAATCAATTATTACACCATATTCTAAAAGAGGCAAGTGTTTCATTGTAGCTGGGATTGTTTTTATTGTGGAGTGTAATAGTTTTTTTTGGGTCAATTTAGTTCAGC
The DNA here is from genome assembly GCA_015731905.1 of Salix dunnii. Classification (NCBI taxonomy): domain Eukaryota; kingdom Viridiplantae; phylum Streptophyta; class Magnoliopsida; order Malpighiales; family Salicaceae; genus Salix; species Salix dunnii. The sequence continues at coordinate 5,930,908 of CM027667.1, read as the reverse complement.
TGCGTCACAATTTATTTTATTTTTATATATTTATTTCATAGTAAAATAATATTTTTTTTAAATAAGACAAAAAAAAATAGCAGTAGACAATGAGGATGTAACAGATGTCACGATAATTTCACTTTTTATTATGCAATAAAATTATTTTTTTACCCTCTAATTAGACGAAAAAACATGGTTTACCATGTGGGTATTTCAAATATTGCATATTTTTTTGAAAATATATAAATATTAATATATTTTATAATAAGACAAAATAAAAGAGTTGTGTGTAAGATGTTCCGGTAATTTATTATTATTATTATTTTCCTTCGGCTACTGTAAGCGCGTCAAACGCGCGCACCGACAATATCTAGCCACGCGTCCATTTTGGATGGCGTGTCATGGTATCGAAAAATATCCTTTTGGACATCTTAGTGGATGCATCGCCGTGTACTCTTTGTCATGTTGTGGCATGTGACATCCCAAGATGGCAGTAAACATGATGGTGGTCAGTTAAACCTTTTCCCCTCATTTTCTGTCTTCTTCACGCTAAATTAAACGACACCCTCCAGTTTTATGATTGTTTTATTTCAGTCTCTAGTCGTTTAATTGTGTTGTATGGTTATTAGTTTTGTTATGTAAGTTTTGGTTTGTTTCATTTGAGTCTTTCGATTGAAAGTGATTATATGCTGTTTTTTTTATCTCAATCTTTATTCTTTTAATTTTGAGTTTGGTTTTAAATCCCTTAATATTTTTAATACAAAAGATATGATTTTTTCAATTTTATCATTTAATTGAAATTAATAATATATTTGCTTTTCATTTTGGCCCTTATATATTTTTTTTTATTCTTTTATTTTTTTATATTTCTTAAATAGTGTCTATTTTTGTCCATGTTTATATATGTATGCTATTAGCTTTGACTTTAAATTTTTATTATTTTCTCTTTTGTTGAGGTAGCTTTTTTTTGAAAATTTTTTTTTTTCTTAAATTTTAGTTTGTATTTATGATCATTTGAAAATTGATTTTTTTTTCTTTGTTCTTTCTTTTGGTTTTTTTTCCACGTCAAATGATTTTTTTATCATTTTTTATTTTTTTTGTTTACTCTTTTGTTAAAGTTTTTATGCTTTTTTTATTCTTTGACTGGAATCCCCCCATTATTAACGCAATAACAATAATAATAACAATAACAATAATTTTAGTTTTTTTCTTACTTACTGTTTTGTTATTGTTTTTGAGTTTTTTTATACTAGGGGTAATTTAATATTTTTTAATATTTTGACAATAATAATAATGATATTTTTTAGATGTTAAAGGTTCGATGTGTTATTGTTATAATAGGATGTGTTGATGTGTTTCATTATATCAAAACTTGTATGTATAGATGTTATATTTTATTTTTTATTAATTGCTTCAACCCAACAATTATAAAAATTATTTACTCAGCCCGTAACATAGTGCAAGTAATTTAACTAGTCTATACCTGAAATTGGACTCTAGAGGTGGGAGAATTGAGATAAAATAAAATAAAATAATTATTCATCTCAGTCACCATTATCATTATTGTCTACCTGTAATGTCTGGACTTCGAAGATGTGTGGTATTATGTTTTAAAAATATTTTTATTGTTTTAAAATTATTTTCATGTGTTGATATAAATTTTTTTTTTAAAAAAACAATAAAAAATTATTTTAATATAACTTTAAATAAAAAATACATTAGAAAACAATCATATAAACAATCCCAAACAATAATTTCATGCTCTAAAAGGACATCATGCCATTCAAACATTCAACGTTATTGTTTGCTGAAACATGACCGAGGGTAATTAAATAGAAAGAATCTTGTTTTTATTTGTTTTTTTTTAATAAAAATGGAAAGTATGGTAGATTATCTCATGCTCTATGACCATGAATAACATGCTCACATCACACCATCATTTTATCCGCAAAAATCCCCGTCACACCTATCTCAGGACTATAATATTGTAATTTTTCTGAAGACTGCTACAAAAACAAATAAAAATGGAGATATTCAACTAATTATAAGTCACTGTATTAATTAAGATAGAAATTTAATTATGAGTTCGGTAGCTTAACTAGACCGGAGTTAGCAAGATTTTCTTTATAAAAAAAATCTAGAGTATTTTCTTACCGAATTATAAGTTGACTTTTTAAAGTTGATTGGATGAAATTAATTATTATTATTTTTTATATTCTACCCGAGTTAGGGGATGGATCAAATGGTCTCCAAATTCCAAGTCGATTCGTTTAACCGGGCCTAGTTTAAACTAACTACGGTTGCAGGGGAAATTCAAATTATTAACGTTATAAATGACCGCAATATAAAAAGTTAGCTCACCAATCTGCTACTGGCTCTTCCTGACCTCCATAGTTGACAAATAATGGAGGGTGGCGGATTAGAAAACAAGACCATGGTTAGTTATAAAAAGAATCAAACATCTGACCTTTCCAAATTCCTAATTCATAGCGCCGTCCATGGCGGGCGTGTGGAAAAAACGCGTAACATCCCTTTTCCGATTCCAACCCGGTTTTCCCTTCTTCCTTTTCTTTGCTGGAAAAGGTCAGAAGTAATGGGAGTGGTTGTTGCAGGTCAATATATATGTATATAACCCAAACAAAGACCACCGCAACGCAATTCCATAGTCAAATTATTATTTTTTTGACCACCAAACCTCCCCTCTCTAACCCAACAGCAGAACTTCAAATCATCCCTTTCTTCCTCACCTCTCTGATCCACCTCCAAATTATCCTCTCATTACTCGGGGATCAAGTTTCACTAACTCTCTTGTCGCCGCCTCCATCTTTTCATCACCGATGGCGGAGGCATGCGGTTTCGCCACCTCTATTGCCTCCTCTACACGATCAAATCCTAACCTCCGTCCATTGGCTGTGTCTCGTCCTCAATTGCAAACCTTCTACAAACCCTTGAACACTAGAAGGTCACCGGCTTTAACTAAAAGGCTCTGTGTTAGATGTGAAAGTGCGAGTCAGAAATTGAATTCAATCGACAAGGAAGAATTGAAGAGATCGAGTGCTATGGCGCTTGCGCAACTCAAGGCTTCTGCAATGGACAGTGAGTTTGCTCCTCTTTATTTCGATTATTTGAAATTGGATAATGTGTGCGCTTCGTTTTATTACGTGGTGCAAAAAGGCTTTTTTTTAATCTTGCTCAAATTATTTTATTTTTTCGATTAAAAATTTTATGTTCAATTTAGAAGCACGGAATTGAAAACATTGTAAAGGCAGTGGGATTTAGCTTTAGATATGAAAGAGACAGGGATGCCGGTGGTGATGATAATCAAGTGGAAGGGTTTTTAATCTGATTTTGACGACACGAGAGTGTTTTAGTGATTCTATATACCATGGAAGTTGTTTTTCAGCCATATTTATGGGTTCAAGAATTTACTTAAAAGAATTGGTTTATTCTTTGTGAATTCAATCATAATTTGCTTGTGTGGGTTTTGTACGTCCGTGATGTCATTAACTAGCAAAAAAAAACAAAAAAATCGAAGCAGTGGCCTGTGTGACACCCAAGCGCTGAATCTGTTGATACCTTCCTTCCTGGTTGCGCTGACACCCATTTACTGTTGTGCATTAATGGTCTTAACTATATCTCAAATTTCCTTTATCTGTATCCTTAGTTTCAGGTTTTCTCTGTTTGTATTTTCATTTGCGACTTATAAGTGTGGATTTATAATATCATGTTTGTCACTTCGAAATCGACACATTTTGTATTAATTTTGTTTTTCTTCTTGTTCTTATATGCCTCCTTGCTAAACCTTCCTGAAATTGTTCATCAATGCTAATTGCTGAAATGCTATTTTTTTTTATCAGGATATACAAAGATAAAGAGCAGCATCGTTGTCATCGGACTTAATGTGCACACAGCACCAGTTGACGTGCGTGAGAAGCTGGCCATCCAAGAAGCCCAGTGGCCTCAGGCCATTAGTGAGCTCTGTGCTTTAAATCATATAGAAGAAGCTGCTGTTCTTAGCACTTGTAACAGGATGGAAGTATATGTTGTGGCTCTTTCTCAACATCGTGGAGTCAAAGAAGTTACTGAATGGATGTCTAAGGTACTTGTTTGCCTTTTTTTGCGCTTCTTAAGAATTTTCAAATAGAGCATGAAAGAGAGATGAAATACCTTTAAATTGCATGTTGGTGTGGCTTCTGTTTGGAGGATGCTTTTGAATTGACCCGGCTCACCCTGCTCAAATCCCCCTGTCCTACTTATTTGACCATTCCTGCCATTTCTTACTGTGTATAGAAGTTTCAAAATTCATTGCAGATATATTTGATATATCTATACATGCATCAACCGGGAATGTTGTTCTCCACATATTTGGTCAAAATATCAATTGGATAAGGATACATCTGTAGGAAAATATCAAATTAAAATTTTCATATTCAGATATAATGGTGAAATCAAAGCCAACAAATGTCCATAATTAACATTTTTTTTCTTTTGACAGATTAGCGGGGTTTCTGTTACAGAGCTTTGCCAACACCGATTTATGTTGTTCAATAATGATGCCACAAGACACCTATTTGAAGTAGCTTCTGGACTCGACTCAATTGTTCTAGGAGAAGGTCAAATCCTTGCTCAGGTGAAGCAAGTTAAAAAACTTGGACAAGGAGTTGATGGCTTCAATAAGAAAATTGGTGGGTTGTTTGAGCACGCGATCATTACTGGGAAACGGGTTAGAACTGAAACCAACATTTCTTCTGGGTCAGTTTCTGTTAGTTCAGCTGCTGTAGAGCTTGCATCAATGAAACTTCCGGAGTCCTCATATGCTACTACTAGGGTATTAGTAATTGGAGCTGGCAAAATGGGGAAGCTTGTGATCAAACACTTGGCTGCTAAAGGGTGCAAAGAAATGGTGGTTGTGAACAGAACTGAGGATAAAGTTGCTGTAATCCGTGAAGAGCTTAAGGATATTCAAATCATCTATAAGCCTCTTTCAGAAATGATGGCATGTGCTGCTGAAGCAGATGTAATTTTCACAAGCACTGCATCAGACTCCCCACTGTTCTTGAAAGAGCATGTGAAGACACTCCCTGTGGACACAGAAATGGGAAGGCGGCTTTTCATTGATATTTCAGTTCCCAGGAATGTAGGACCATGTGTCTCGGATCTTGAGACAGCAGAAGTCTACAACGTCGATGATCTCAAGGATATTGTGGAAGCTAATAAGGAGGATCGGCTCCGGAAGGCTATGGAAGCACAAACAATTATTTCCGAGGAATTGCAGCACTTTGAAGCTTGGAAGGATTCCCTTGAAGCCGTTCCCACCATTAAAAAGCTACGGGCTTATCTTGAAAGGATTAGAGCTTCTGAAATGGACAAGTGTCTCTCGAAGATGGGTGATGTTACAGATAAACAGAAGAAAGCTATTTATGATCTTAGCATGGGCATGATGAAGAAGTTTCTTCATGGTCCAATGCAGCACCTAAGATGCGACGGGAGGAGTGACTGTCAAAAACCAGAGGAGATGCTTGAGATTATGCATGCTGTCAACAGAATGTTTGACCTGGAGACGGAGATAATTTTGGAGACAGTTCGAACGAAAATGGAAAGAATCAAGAAGTGAGCTCTTTAAACGGGTACCGTTCCATTTTACTGCATCAAAGGGATGTTCCTTGGGTGTTCTTGTCGTGATATTATAACACTGAAACAAAACAATCGATTCTTTGGAGACCCATTTTTATAGAGAGAAATAATGGCTGTTATCCTCAATGGTGGGCTGTCATATTTTTCTGTGCTCAATTGTAATCCAGAGTCAGGATAGAAGGGATTCAATTGAAAATTTGGTAGCCACAGATTGTCCTAAATGTTGAGGAATGAGGAGCGTGATTCTTTATTTTTGTAATTATTTCACAGATTTAATTCCTTGGAGTAATTGTCTTCCGAAGCTCTTACTCTGATTTCGTTCCGAAGCAGCATTTCCTTGTTCAACTGTTGTCTCTGCCAGTTGATAATTCTTGAATCTGATAACATATTGCACAAATGTTTTATTGGCCTCCATGTTTCTGGGAATATCAATTTCTATTTATTAATAACTGTGTTTGTGTTTTTTTTTTCAAAATATAATATACAAGATCAATCCAAATTAGCAACTTGAGAAAAGCTGCAGTAACAAGCTGAAAACCCGGGAGAATGTGTAGATTGTAAATAAGAAGTTAAGTATGGGCAATATCGTCAGAAAGAAATATAAACTGACACGTGCTTCCCCAACGGAGTTTACTACCTGATTTCTTTCTCGATTCGCACGCTCACCAATTCTCTCTTTCTCGAGAGTCGCTCTCGCTCGCAGTCTCCTTTCCATGATAAAATTGCTCAGGTACCGCCACCGCGTTTTCCTTTTGGATTTTTTTTTTTATTGAAATTCAAATTTGTTTGTGAGTGTGATCTTGATATCGGGGAGTTACAAAATTTAATCATTTGATCTGCAAGGATCCCCACCCTAACTAACTAACGTACTGTGATCTGCTATCATTTGTATCCATCGTACTCTCGTAGCTGGTACAATTTGTTTTTTTTTCCTTTTTTGCTTCTTCCTTTCTTGCTTGATTTTATTTCAGCAGGTGGTTAGTTTGCCTTTTCGTTTTCGCTTCTACTTTTGAATTTCTTAAAACTACATGTCCCAAAACAAAAAAGAAAAGGAATTTTTCAGGAGGGAGAGAGACAGGCTCAATTGAGTATGTAACTCAGGTTATGTTATGGTGTTATTCAAAGGAATGATTTTTTTTTTGGTGTTAATATGTGTTTTTTTGTTGCTGCTGTGACTGTGTTTATTACTGTTTATGGTATATTTTGGGTTTTTTCGAGGAGGATTGCGGAAGGGATATCTCTCTCATGGTTTGTTTTATTAGTTTTTGGTCTATGAGGGTGGATGGTTCCTATCCCTATCTTTTGTTATCACTTAAATCATTGTAGCTGACAAAATTGAAGTTGCTTATCGTATCTTCGTTTATTTAGCAAAGTTCATGAAGACTGTATCGTCATTCATCTTGTAACCGAATATGACACTCCATTGCTGAGCCCCGCGCCAAACAATCCCCTCTTCTTCTTCCTATTCCTCTTCCAGTGTAGCTCCTACACCAGGCATTTCATTGATGCACGCTTGAGCTTTAAAAATTGTAAGAGGAAAATAATCGAAAAGAAACGGGAAAAGAAGGGTTTTTTTACAGTTATTTCAGCCATGTTTCCCAAATAATGCCTCCACCCAGAATTGTCAACTTTTATTACTCGTCAGTATATCTCCTTCTCTGTATTTATTGTTAGTATGCGAGTTTTGGCTACTTGGGTGATCTTGTAATGGCCATCTATGATTTGTTCCCTAACAACATTTGAAGGATCGGTATGTGCCCTAATCTGGTATTAGCTGGGATAATCTCCTAATTCTTGTCTATTATTTGTATCCCTTCTCTCTCTCTCTCTCTCTCTCTCTCTCTTGAGGAGGATATGTGTCCTGAATCAACCCAGAAGCTAGAAAGATGAATGACTAGCATAAAAAGATGAATGACTGTTTCTTTTCCTTCTTTATTAAATTTTTGTTCTCAAAGATATCGAATACTGCAGTTTAAAGTGTTGTTCATATTGAGGTGGTGCACAACAATTTATTGGTGATAGCTTTGATGGGTTATCTGTTATGATTAGCTAGTGATTTAGAATTTTCATGTTATTTGACTATTTTGAGTGAAATCAGTAGTGAGGTTATTGGCTCTTCTTTTTCTTCAGAAATGGAACTAACTGCTGCCAAAGATGCATTTGATCGCGCTGCTAAGAAGCAAAAATTATCGTTTTCTAAATGCCGGGAAGTAATCGATCAAGTGAGCCAGGAAATTGAGCAGGCCTTGGTAAAAATCCAGTCAGTGGAAGATCCTATGTCTCCTGCTAATCAGAAATCCATCCTCACAGAACTGAAGCACAAGCTTATTGCAATTAATCCACTCAAGTTATTAGAAGGGTCACAAAAGGAATTGAATTTAAACCTTAGCAAGTTCCCTAAGCTCCTTGAAAAATCATTTCCTGACATATCCAAGGCATACAGGGATGTTGACTTTGACTTTCATATTGTGAATCAGATAATAGCAAGTCATTTTTACCACCAGGGATTGTTTGATCTTGGAGATTGTCTAATAAATGAAGCTGGAGAGCCAGAAGCTGCTGCTCAAAGATCTCATTTCCTGGAACTGCATCAAATACTTGAGGCGATGGGGATTAAAAATATTGAGCCAGCCCTGAAGTGGGTCTCTACCAACCGTGAAAAGCTAGTGCAGAATGGTTCAAATCTTGAGCTGAAACTTCACCAGCTGCAGTTTGTGGAGATTCTAAAGAGAGGAAATCGTGCTGATGCCCTCAACTATGCCAAAACTCACCTAGCTTCTTTTGCTTCTAGTCACTTGAAAGAGTTTCAAAAGCTAATAGTTTGCATAATATGGATAAGAAAACTTGAAAGTTGTCCTCACTCTGAACTGTTTACTCCAATCCATTGGGAGAAGTTGACTGAGGAGCTTACTCAGGATTTCTGCAACCTCATCTGTCAGTCCCTTCAGAGCCCATTAAGTGTGGCAATAGTAGCTGGGATTGAAGGTTTGCCGACTCTCTTGAAGCTGGCAAATGTAATGGCTGCAAAGAAGCAAGAGTGGCAGGCTTTGAAACAGTTACCAGTGCCAGTAGAGCTGGGAAAGGAATTTCAATTCCATTCTATTTTTGTCTGTCCTGTAAGCAGGGATCAAGGCAGTGAGGAAAACCCACCGATGCTCCTGCCCTGCCTCCATGTTCTCTGCAAGCAGTCTATCATGAAGCTATCGAAAGGCAGCTCCCGGGCATTCAAGTGCCCTTACTGTCCAGCTGAGGCTTCAGCTGGGCAGTGCAGGCAGCTATATTTCTGACAAAATTCGCAGTCCTGTGTAGCAAAAGTCTGGAGATTTTGTGGGGGTTGGTGATGAGAATATGTTTTTTGCTTGAGGGTTGCTGTATATAAACATTCTTTTCAGATTTATGTTTTGATTTTCAGACTTAAGTTGCCAAAATCCCAAGTATATAGATGTAAATACATAAAATAAAAAACAAAACATCACGGACATGTAACCTCGTTTCACTTTTATCATGATACCGAACCAGGGCGTCATCGTTCAGGTCAAATTTGTGTTTGCAATCATTCTCCATATACAGTGAGTTGAGAATGGTGCTACAGAAATGACCTTGGAAAGTGGCGCTTGCTGCCATCCAAATTTAAATTTGTTCAATTCGAATATCCATCCAGAAATCAGAAAGACGTTGCTCATCATGGCCACCCGAAAAACCAAATTGCCCTTTATGGTCACCGAGAATTGTATGTATGCCTACTGCAGGATCTCAGTTCTTTCATAATCACAACTAATTATAGAGATGGGAAAAACCGAACTGATTAGAGCTGCCGAAAATAGATTGGGAGGTGGAATTCATGACTGCAGAACGTAGGTACCGAAATCTTGAGTTGGTGTATATTTATATACATGTATTATTGCGCCACATGGATAAGGGGAGCCGGCTTAACAAGATTCGGAGGGGCTAAGCTATCTACCCAGAGCGGAATTCCAGTAAAATTGAATAACCGATGTTTAAGACCTCATTCCATTCTAATATCCTGGTCTACGATGGTTGTTCCAATTTGCTGTTCCACAAATGACGAAAAAAAGAATATGGGGGTTCATTTCAGGGGAAAAAAACATCATACACGTAAGTATTTACCAAACAATCTTCTATTTCTGTGAATTTATCAAACTTACTAGCCAAAAAGAAGCCAGATATGATTATTAAGAACATCCAGCAGTTAACAGAAAACAAAGAACCATCCATTCCAACAAAAAAATTATTACTGCAAGATATGCCCACATGCTATCTTGAACATTTGAACTTATTCAGAAAACCCCATTATAGTCTTCAAACCAGGAAACCGCATTGAACGAGAAGAGTCTGGCGATGGTTTCTCTTCATGTAAATACTCTTCAATCATTTCTTTAACAGACCTAGCTGATAAAGGGTGAAAACTGGCACCCCATTCATCAACAAAGCCTTTAATCAAAACCCTTCTCTCCTCATCATCTATTTTGCTCCATTTCCTCTTCACTTCCTCTTTATTCAATGCCAAATAGTTGCAAAGCTCAGTGAAAAGTAATTCTCTGCTTTTATTCATGGCCTCCTCTCTTTGCAACAAATGGGTATTTAATTTTGCAACTTCTGTGGCCAAACCTGATGCAAGATCCGCATCAGTTGTGCTGTTTTTGTTGGTGCATGGGACTTGGGTTCTAAAATGCGTTGTAGTCGGGAAGGGAGAAGAGTGGGATTTTGGAGGTCGGATAAGGGAGTTTGGGAAAAACAGATGCGTTCTGAGTGCCATTTATTAACAGTTTGGGTGGGATCTGAAGAGATTGAGGTTTTAGGGTTTGATGTTTGAGGAAGATTTTGTGGGAAACAGATGACTCCTTGGGTGGTGCTGTGCAGTGTTTGGAATTTGGAAAGGTATTATTAAAGTTTTGACGGCGATATTATACGACGTCGTCTAGTTTCTAGATGTAACATGACTTGGTTATTTTACGACCCGGGGTTGACCCAGTGCAAGTTCCAATCACCTGTCTGGCTAAACTGGATCGATAATTAAAAAAATAAAATCAAAACAATGATTTTAAAAGGAAATTAATGGGATTTTACCAACTAGGTTGATTTATTTAGCCTATCAAATCAAATTAAATTTAAATTAATAACTTTATGTATTCAACTAAAAATAGCTGGCTAAGTCTTAAAATGTTCTCGTAAATATATTAAAAAATATTATTTATTTTAAAAGAGCAATTTCTAATATTAGAGCATCAAAACAATTAAAAAATAGAAAATATTCTTTGAAGAAAAAATCAAAATTCAATATATATATATATATATATATATATATATATATATATAGATAAATAGATAGATAGATAAATATATATTAACTAAAAGATAATTGTCGTGCTCCTTTACTATGCATTTCTTCATTATTCACCCATATTCAATTCATTATTTATTGTGACAGTAAAATAATTATTTTGCCTTTAAAATTAAAAAATCTTTGAAATATTAGTGGTAAATGATTGAAACTCTTACCATCGTAATCATCTCTCTCTTTCTTTTATAGTCTCTGCATTTTTTTATTGAAGTGGAGTGATTAAAATATTAATTAAAAATATCATTGACTTGTCAATATAAAATATATTTGATTCATAATCCAAACAAGATCTTAGATTATTTTTGAAGTTAAGAAAAAGCACGGGTTTTATTATTGTATGAGTTTAAAAGTAATAGGTTTGATTGCTCATGAAGCTAGCATATGTTTCGACCTAGCATTTCGGTGCATATAGAAATAACAAGTAATTACTTCTTTTTTATTCAATTTTTAAAGAACACACATAAACATTAGAAGTCCATGAAATTAACGAGATTCATGAGCTGGGATATGATGATGACACGTGGAGAGATGGGGGAAATTACGTAGATGGATGGGATTTCCTGCTGTTTAATTCACTCACTGCTTCTGCTTCTGTTAAGAGCTCATGTGCAGTCTGCTTGATGCATTACGTGACAGTATTCTTCTTTCACAGCTTCACTTCTTTTCTTTTAAAGGTCAAATCTTCAATTACAAAACTGGAAGTACCCAGAACCCAGTTGCCACGTACCCAGAACCCATCCTCTTCCAGAGATGAACGGTCAGGAAGGGGGCGTTCCACTCGTACTAGTTCTTTTAGCTTTGCTTTGATGTGGGCAATATATTTTTTTAAAAAAAACCAATGATAGTTCCTGTAAGAAATTAAAATCTTCTCTCTCTCTGTATATATATCCGATCAAATGAATCGATAACTATATGCATTAATAAATTTAAAAAAATTTATAAATAAGAAATAAAATTAAAATTAAAAAAAGTCAGGAGACATGTATAGATCAAAATATTTTATTTTGCAAGACAAAATATTTATCCAGTTATGCTTCTAGTTTTCTAATTAAAATAATATTTTTATTCAATCAAATAATAATATAAATATGCACATATATTAAATTGATGGGTAAAATAAAAAGGAAAAAATAATACCATGCATGATTAAACATAATAGAGATATTATATGGAAAATATTTTTTTTATTTGAAAAAACATAAAATCTACCTACACAAGAGATGAAAAAGAATTATAGATGAATAAAAAAATCTCTTAATTATATATATATATATATATATATATATATAAAATAAAAAAATTGTAATTTAAGATAAATGATATTAATTTAATATTTTTTTTAAGAAATACATATAAAAATGTATTTTTAATCTAAAAGGTATACAAGAAAAAGTAAAATGCTAGACATTGTTGAACATGACAGGCTAGGTTAGCCTACTTGGCTTATTTTGTTATAATCGTGCGGTTGAGTTTTTTTGTTGCATTTGGCGGTGGATGACATGTTAGGACAACTTTAATGTAAAAGCCATTTTGAAGAGATAAATTTTTAAAATAATTCCTTGAATAGTGTATTTATAGCTTTTTTATTGATGTGTGTTTTAATGGTAAAAGCCATTTTGGAGAGCTATTTTTTTTATTATTTTAAATATAGTGAAATTATTTTGTATGTAGTTTAATTATGTCATTGATTATATAATTAATAAGAATAAATTATATAATTAAATGAATGTTTTTAAAAAACCCTACAATAATATAATTGTTAATTTTATATATAAATTTTTACTCTATTGTTAAGTTATTTGTAAATAAAAATAAATATTTTTATATAATTATATTATTTTCTAATTATGTAAATATTATTTAAATATATGTATTTTAATAAATATATATAAATAAGTTATTTTTATATAAATATTTTGTATGTAGTGAAATTATTTTGTATGTAGTTTAATTATGTCATTGATTATATAATTAATAGGAATAAATTATATAATTAAATGAATGATTTTAAAAAACCCTACAATAATATAATTATTAATTTTATATATAAATTTTTACTCTTTTTATAAATAAAAATAAATATTTTAATATTATTTTTTAATATATATATATATTATTTTTTGTTTTTTTTTTTATTATTTTAGTGCTGTAATGGCTATCCCTGCTACAAATAGCAGCTCGGGATGGGGATAGCCATTACAGCACTAAAATAATAAAAAAAAAAACAAAAAATTATTATTAAATTTTTACATGCAGGGATAGCATCCCGCTGCAAGATGCGAGGACATGTCTTCTATTTGGACAAATGAAACATGGTCCGATTTTCCCTTTTTTTTTTTTTTGCTAATAAAAGTCCTGTTTCGTATTTCAAAATGCTCATGATAAAATTTGAATTTGATTTTATTTTATTTAATATTTTTAAATTATTTTATGTGTTGCTTCAAAAATATAAAAATAAAAAATAAATATTAATTTTAATATATTTTCAAGTAGAAAGTATTTTTAAAAACAATCATTACCCCCACAATCTCAAACACCTTCTAATATCAATGTATTGTTTTGCCTAATTTCATATCTTCTTTAAGAATCATAATTTGATACTCTGCTTAAGTTAAATAATAATATAATTTATAATATAAAAACGAATTATGTACCTGTATTGTTTTATTTGCAGGGCAGTCAAAGAAAGAGACACCATCCGATTCCATGCACACAGACAAGGCTAGTCTGCGCCTGGTATTGTAAATAAAATTAAATACTAACAGCGAATCAAAAGGCGCAAAAATGAATAATTGACTCTGACGAGAGATATTTTTACAATAAGTAGAGCCAAACGTGCAATTATAAATTAAATAATACCAACAAAGAAGGAAGCCTCCTCTCCTCCTCCTCCTCCTTTCTCAGGTAAGAACTTAGAACACGATACCATACCCAAAACCTTATTACGAGCTTACATGCTTCATCGAACATCTATGAATCAGCTCTCTGTATCTGCCTCTGTTCCTTTCTATTTCTTTTTTTCCAGCCATTAGAATCTCATCTCATCGACTTCAGTTTTTTATTTGTCGATTCGGTAATCGTGTGTGGTGTTTCTTTCTTTCTTTGTTTTTATGTAGAAATGCGGGCGTTCTTTTTGTTAGTTTCTTAGATAGATTCTGTATTCCTTTCACTCGATATGATTACTTTTTTACTTCTTTTTTTGCTCTTTATGAGGCAACGTTGATGAATTTACATTTAATTTATGTTTGGATTTTGAGTCTGCTAAGAGAAAATTGAACTTTAGTTGCTCTTATGTTTTCAATGCACATCTGCTTCTTAGCATGATGGATGTTGATAAATTCGAAATTGCCTGGTGATTTCATCTACTTCTTCTCAATAATGATCTGTAATAGTAAAGTTGGGTGAGCGAATTTTGTTGTCTTAATACTGCTTGCTTTCTAACTTATTTTTCTGATTGTATATTTTCATTTTGTCAGTTGACTTTATTTTAGTTCATTTATGAAATGATTACCGATTTAGCTGATGTTACTCGGTTAACTAGCTAGTGTTACCTTCCCCTGAAACTGAAACCGAAACCTTTTCATTTTTAAACTGTATCTCTGACAATATCATTGTTTTCTCTCCATTAATGGTATTATTTTCTCTTGTTTTTAAAAGCTAATGAATATTTTTACCAGGTTCGGTCGCAGATTATGGATAGCGGTCCAGGTCCAAGTTTGTATCCATTGCACCGCTGCAAAACTATTCATCTGGTTGGTATTGAATTTTTTGTTTCATAAATGATGTTACTGTGTCAATTATGGATATGAATCTGCTACATATATGAATGAATGAAGGATGCCCAAGATTGCCTTCTTTCTTGGCTTTTGCGCTGAAATCAAGGCACTGTGGTCTTACAAAACCATGCATCCAGGTGAGACATGCTCAAGGAGTGCATAATGTTGAGGGAGAGAAGAACTACAAAGCATACATGAATCCGGAATATCTGGATGCCCCCCTCACTCAACTAGGCTGGCAACAGGTAACAAACCAAACAATTACATTTTTCAATGTGAGAGGAAAATCATTCAATTCATGTTCTTAAGCTAGCGCTGAACATAATTCTGTATTGTTAAGATATCTCATAAAAGAAGTTACTGCTTTTGTTATAGGTTGATAATTTGCGCAAGCATGTCCACGCATCTGGGCTCTCCAAGCGGGTTGGATTAGTTGTTACATCCCCATTGCTCAGGTACCAATTTTATGGATATATATTCGGCCATTTTAGTACAGATGGATAGCATTTATTTTGTTGATAAATTTAATTCTTTTCTTGTTAAAATTGATCTTATATCAAGTTATTCATCAAGTTTCTAACTAGGAGCAAGAGACAAAATTCTCATTTAAGCATGCAACTAACTCTTCTGAAGTGAGAGAATATATTCTCAATTCACTGTAGTTTTGCTTTAGATCATTGGATGCTTTCTAATTCCCTTATTCTTCTTTTTGAAATGTCCCGTTAGTAAGTTTTGATCACTGTGACTTGCAGGACATTGCAAACAGCTGTTGGAGTTTTTGGTGGGGAGGGCTACAAAGATCGGATGACTGCACTGCCACTTATGGTGGCAAATGTTGGAAGCAGTGGTCGAGCAGCAATTTCAAGTCACAATTCCCCGCCATTCATTGCAGTAGAAGATTGTCGTGAACATTTTGTATGTCCAGTATACTATTTGCTTTTCTTGCAATAACATATACTTCTAACTGGACAAATTCCACATTTCTAAGTTCTGCTGGGAATCTAAAGAGAATAATTTCTTCTTTCTTAGAGAAAAACTGGACATTGACCTTCATTTTTAACTTCGTTCACTTTCATGCATTACAAGAACTCATTCTTACTTCTTAATGATTTTGTATTTCTCACGCAGAGGGGAACTAAAGCATAACAGTCTTACACAGTTCTCTTATGTGTCCTATTGGTTGCAGGGTGTACATCCTTGTGACAAGAGACACAATGTCAGTGACTATCAATTTCTCTTTCCTGCAGTTGACTTTTCTCTGGCAAGTGCTTGGATATCTAAGATAAAAGTGATACAATTAAAAGTACCTGTTATCGTCAGTTGTTATATTGGTTAAGCCTTATTTCTTGTTATTTTCATTAATGTCAAACTAAATAACCATCCGATGTTCTGTTTCAGATAGAAACAGATGAGGATGTACTTTGGAAGGCCGATGTGAGAGAGACAACTGAAGAACTTGCTGCAAGGGGACTGAAGTTTTATAACTGGTGAATCCTTTCTCTCCATTGACAGGGCACTGTTTTTCTGTACATTCTGTTAGAATCGCGTAAACACACAAGAGGTGTGATTATCTATTATGCTTCGCCATCTAAGTGACTAGAATTTGGGGTTACTTTTCATCAGACCTTCCCTGTTTTTTTTAATAGTATTTGTTATCACTATCTGTTCAATTTGCGCTGTCATGTGATTTTGAGCTCCTAAATTTAGATATCATAGCTTTGGTCTGGCTTTATAATCTCTACAAAAATATTTAATCAAGAAACTCATGTGTCGCTATGTCTTGAATTTGCTGTAAATTTTTCTTACATGTTGCACCTTAGGCCTCAACCATTCACTTGGCAGGTTGTGGACTAGGAAAGAGAAGGAGATAGCAATTGTTACCCATAGCGGGTTTTTGGTTCATACATTACGTGCATTTGGAAATGACTGCCATCCATCAGTGAAGAAAGAAATGTGCACACGGTAAGCTGCCTGCTATTTAAGCTTTTGCATATATATGGGATCCTTTAATTGCAAAATTCTTAGCCCGCTATGTGCACATGTCCCATTGGAGAAGTTGCTGTCACCTTTTAACATTTTCCAATGATGTGGCTGCCCAAAATTTGAAGCTGCAACCACGTGGTTGCAAGCCAAGGCTTCTACCATAGCACCAATCAATGGCTGCTCTCCTGAACTTCTGGAGCCTTCTGCTATTTTTCTTGCGTTATTAACAACTTATTTTCCAATTTTTTTCCTGCGCTCCTCTCAGTAGAAGTTATGGGTTACCTTCACTTTCTGCTTGAATTTGAACCGAATGGAAATCATCGGCCGATGATATTTGACTTAAACCCTTACCTGCCCTATTGCTGCCTCTCTGCCTTATTCTGATGTTTTCCCCAAGGCATCTCATGTTCTTGTCATGCATGCTATTTTACTAATATTACTAATATGATCTGCACTGCATTTTAGGGCACACTTTCTTGCAGTATCTAATTGGATTGCTCTTCGTGTCAAATTAATTCTCTTTTAATGCACAATACTTTCCTAAAATAATAAATTACTTCCTTTTCTTTCAGCTTTGCTAACTGCGAGCTTCGATCTATGGTCATTGTTAACAGAAGGTGAGCTGGTAATCTATAATGAATTATAATGATCGTGTTATCTAGACAGCTACTTACATGAGTTTGTATTCTTTCTCCAGTATGATTGGACCAGATGTTTCAACAACTAACTATCCTGGAAAGGTTCCTCCTGGGCCGGATCTCTCTAGTGATGATGCCGATGAAGAAGTATCCAATTCAATCTAGGAGGGGATGAACAGGTTGAAATTGATTAGAGCATTGAAAATGTAATGTTTGGCGTTCGTGGAGTACTGTGGCCTCTCTACTCCAATGCTCACACCTCGTACTGTTAACTGGGATGCATTCGCAGCCAGAATGAATTTAGTGATTCATTGAAAAATGAATTGACAAGCACCACAGCCAAATCTTGAGTTGCTATATTAAAGGACCAAATCATCTCCTAACAAAAACCAATTTGAAAACTTCAAGTATGCTTTCGAGTGTATACTATGACATCTTGAGAGAGGATTTTTGAATTTGAGAATGAACCACTAGTTTGCTCTCGTTTTTTTAAAAAGAAAAATTACTTTAATCTATCTTGTCTATGCATATTGTTAATTATTCAAGCGGGTGCTTAATGATAATAACTTTATCGCCTCTTTTCCTAACAGTTTAAATTACTCAAGTTCAACTTTAATACAATATGAATTTGTTTACAAAATATTTGTCAATTAACAGATTTTAATCAATTCTCATGTTTAGATATTTTTTTTTTTAATTTGATAAGAACTGAATTTCAAAAAATCATTAATATCTAAAAATATTGCAACAGTAAATCAGGGGTTATCTTGTTAAAACACTATCCTAATCAGATTATTTAAATTATTAGATAAAATCTAAAATATTATTTTTTAAATTCAAGTGTCACATTATCTTATATTTAGTTTCTATCATATCAATAAGAATACTAAATTCAAACTCGTGATCGTTCTAGTATCATGTTAAAGAAGTTATCCTACTAAAAAACTTAAATTTCAAGATAATATCCAAGATATAATTTGTCTTATTATTTATCTTATTTCCCTTGTTTTATAATTTTAAAAAGAAAAATTTTAATGTAAAAACTAACTTTTTTTAAAAAATAACTATCTACCTGTTTTTTTCATAAACGTTTGAAGAATTAAGATGAAAATAATTAAGTTAATATAAAAATAAAATGAATTGAATTTTATTTCGGTCCATGTATATATACATCCAATTTATTTTTCAAATTAAATATTATAATTACAATAACGAATTGATTGGTGAGAGGTGTATCATGGATCAGGAATCAAGAAGAGCTCAAATTTGTAAATCTGGTATATCCGCATTGATACTCTCGTTTCACACATCAAACCCACATACGATTGCCCATGATCTTAACTCGGCCCATTACTAGAGATAAACCTCAACCGTCTAATCTCCGAAGAATAGTTTTTTTTTTTTTTTTGTCTGCACCGAGAAAAAAACATCCGCTGGCAATTGGCGAGTCAGTCGTTGCCATCACAAAATCGCGATATTGCAGTCTGAATATATCTTTTTTATGATATGATTGGGAACAGAAATGCAGTGCATCCACGTGCGATTGTGCTTCACATGTGCGGATCACATCACATCACATTGCATGATGCTAACACTCGCAAGCATATTTGATTTTACATTATTTTTTTATTTAATTCAAATTAATATTTTTTAGATTATTTTTAAATATTAATATTAATAAAATATGAGAATCATTAGAAAATTCCCAGGCAAGACTGAAGTGGGAGTAAATAAATCAATGGAGAACATGGATACAGCTTTGACTTGTCATGTTTTCCTCGAGATATTATCGCCGAGAATAAGATTATATACTCTTAACTACGATCAAGTTGGCAGTTATTCCTCCAAGAAACACAGAATTTCCAAAGGAACCATCGCTTTGATTATTCGGTATTTATTGGCAAGTCGGCTTGCTGGTGGATCATGTTCGCCGATTAATTCTTGCCCGTATAAATCTTCCCCTGTTGCCGATTCTCGGTGAGATTGTCTGCTTCGTTAATTTCTCATTTCATTGCTTCAGAATAATATTTTTTTAAATATAGTAAAAAAATATCCTACGTTACAGCAACTAAAATACACTCGGAAAGTATCAGATACGAAAATCGATGCACAAAAATTGGCCCTACATTTGATCAACAAAAGTAAAAAAAAAAAAAGGCTGGTATTTACATGAATTTGTTTCTGGTGGAAGACTTCTGGATGCATTTATTCGAACATATCCAGAACCAACTAGCCGACACCATCTCCATTTTTCTCCGTCTTGAAGTCTCAATTAAAAAAAAAAAGAGATTTATGGATATATTAGTCGCATCAGAGTAAGTGCATCGGAAACTGCCCTGCTCAACATGGCACGCAGGTTTCCTTCCAAAACATGACACGTTGTTTTTTTCCTCGGAGACAAAGGGGTGGGTGGCAACCGGCCGGCAGGGCGAGGGCAGGGACGGGAGGTCCTTGTGCATTTTAATAGGAAATTACTTAATTGACCGTTAATCGAAAGAAATAGGCAATCTGTTCAAGATACTGTCTCCAGAATTTCACAGTGTTATTTATTAGCCATTATATCCTATCATCACCATTAAATACCAGGCATGCAGCTTCATTGCATGCTCTCCGTGAACTGATGCATTTAACGCGCCCACATAGTCTCGGCTTTAGTGTTTTTTTTAACCCAATGATTGGAATGTATAATGGGGTTACCCTTCTTTAATCACCGGTGAATTTTCAACCTCGCATGCTCCAGGACGACTTCAAGCTAGCCACTGGGGCTCACAGAAACCCTAGCAGGTCAAACATTTCTTTTTATTTGCTTACCCTTCATTGTTGGAAGGAAAATCATAGTCAAATATTTCTTCAAGTGATGGTTTTAAAAACTGTACATGGCACACACTACGAGGAGTGGATCTAGTCGTCTCAATGCTAGTTCCAGTTAATAAACAGCACCGGTGTCCCGCCGGTTCTCACTTGTATTTTACTTTTTCTCCACAGCCGCTGTATATTATCAGTGTCAACTTCATCGAACCTCTCGAAATGGAAACTTGATTTATACAATTAGAAGCATGGCAGGAAATCTACTTCTCACCTTCAGTTTTTAAATAGAATCACAGTGTGATGGCTAATTAAGCTGTCAAAGGTATCTCGATCACTTTAACCACCACCTTGCTGGGATTAGGATGCTCTGCTTGTGCTGCACTCCCACCATGAAATATAACTAAGATTTCACTGACTTGAGCGAATAACATGGTCGTTAAATTTTCTTGTGGTGTTGCCGTTTGTTTTCTTCTTTTCAGGAATTTCTCTCGTGTTGAAATCTCATTTCTTTCTAAATAAAAAAAGAAGAAATAAAAAAAAAAGGGTTAAGACATTAAAAACTATAATCAAGTCCCATCATCTTAACGAAAGAAAGATAGGTTTCTAATTACTGTTTAAAATCTAATCTAATTACTGTTAAAAATCAGACAGCACATATCGACCGAATAACTATGTTTTAAAACTATAATCTATTCACATTGGTTGGAAAAGTTATACCTCGACGAAAATCTCAACTGGTTCGAGAATACTACGAAAGATGCATCTGGGAAAAATCATTAAAAAATCACCACCAAAAAAAAAATAAAAAAAAAAATAAAAAAAAGCTGTTACTGCTTTTGCTTTTTCAATGTAATGTACGCGGGGTCGCTAATAACGCGAAAATCACGCTGCTTTTACACCACTTTCTTTGCCACAAACAAGCTCGAAAACAGGAGTTCTTGGCTTCTACTCCCCGTTATCCCATCATTGCCCATCACTACGACTTTGCATAAAAGGACTAATTCGTCCTTTTATAATTAGATGCCCTCTTATATTATTTTTTGCCTTTTGTTTTATTTTGGGTTTTTAACCAGAAAAGTATTTTTAGATTACCTTTGCTATAAAAACATCTAAGATTTTCCCAAGCTGTACTAGATTGTTTGTGTTGTTTTTTCTTACTGCTGTCTGTTCTTAAAGACACGTCAGGGTTTTATTTTCGGCTCGACAGCTGCTTATGCTTTCAGGAAAGTCCCGTGTTTTTTATGTGTTACTATTAAAATAAATAAAATAAAATTAATATTAATATATTTTTGAATAAAAAGTATTTAATAAAAAACCTAAATGACACTTCAAACAAGCTACCAGTTTATTTAGTAATACAATGCAGGTATGATATTTTTAAGAACATTTGTAATTACAATAATATATTTTTATACGAATACATCAAAATTATTGAAAAAACATTTAGAAAATCGATTATATATTTTTTAAATAAAAAACTTTAAGAGATAAATTTAACCCACGCAAACAAAACTACGGCGCCCGACCCCTCTCCAGTCAACACATCACTCTCTTATCTTCTTCTCCTTCACGTTCTCAATGAATGCTCTTAGGGACCCACCACTTTGCCATGAAAAGTCCATCCAGCCCTTACACTCAGCTCTACCTCCAGGACTTCGTATCACCTTAATTCCCTACCTCCCCAATTCCTACAGCACCACCTGTCGCAAACAAACCGTAACAGCACGAAGTAGCACGAGAAATCCATCAAACCACAATCCACTCTATCATTATTTCTCTATAAAAGATTTGTTTAGTCTGCACCTCTGTTTCTCTCCCCTCTTCTCTTCCTCTAGTCTCATGGCTTGCTAATAATTCCACAAGTACAAAAACCATAACTCTATAGTTTCTATCCAAACGCTCATCTTATCAAATTTTCTTCATGGAAAACACCTATTTTAATTCATACCCGGATTCAGGCGACTCGTCGCCTAGATCTCGTGAAATCGACTTTGACAACCCGACGCCATGGGAAGATCAATCACAGCAACCTCAAAGCTACAAGGCAAAGTTCATGTGTAGTTATGGAGGCAAGATCCACCCACGTCCGCACGACAACCAGCTTACTTACATGGGCGGGGAGACCAAAATCCTCGCTGCTGAACGAAACATTAAATTCCCTGCCATGATAAGCAAACTCTCTGCGCTTTGTGGTGACACAGACGTAGCCTTCAAGTACCAGCTCCCAGGTGAAGATCTTGACGCTTTAATATCTGTTACAAATGATGACGATCTTGAACACATGATGCATGAGTATGATCGTCTCTATCGTGCCTCTGCTAAGCCTGCCCGCATGAGGCTGTTTCTTTTTCCTGTTAACCCGTCACCTGCAAGTTTCGGCTCCGATGGTGGCAAATCGGATCGGGAGCGCTTTGTTGAGGCCTTGAATTCGGTTCCGAGTCAGGTTTCTGAAGCAACCAAAACAACAGCGAGTAACGTTGATTTCTTATTTGGGTTAGATAAAGGAGCCCCGCCGCCGCCGCCACCGGCTGTGAAAGTGCCGGATTTGCCTGAAATCCATGTTGGGCCGGGTCATGATGATCGGGTTATTGGGTCGGATCCTTTGAATTTGCAGGCCCAGTTGCAGAGAATGCAAATTAGAGAGCCTGAGCAGCAAGTTGGGTATAATAGAAAAAACAGCGATGAAAATCTGGCTGGTGGCTATGCTGCTGCTGGCGGTGATTATTACATGCAAAAATTGCCTGAAAAGGCCCCTCCTGCGAATTTGCCTGTGACAATGCCACCACAGGTGTCCGCTCCACCAGGTTATTGGCCTGAGAAACAGGCCGCCGGAGGCGGGTTTCCGGCTGGGATGACGGTGACCACCTCACCAAGTCAAATGGAGCAACCCGTTTATGTGATTCAGGGTCCAAGTCCTGGGACTGTTTATCATCATGCACCTCCCGTAATGCGACAGGTTACCGGACAAACCGGTCAGGGTTATTACATGCAGAGAATGGGTGGTCCAGGTCATGGACCGGATGTTTACCGAGAGCAGGCGGTATATAATATGGTCCCGCAACATCAACAGCCCCCACCACCAATGGGCCCAATGGGAGTTATGAGGCCTAGTGGGCCTGGGGTAGCCATGACGGATGCCGGGTACGCACAGATGGCTTATGATAATTCGGTTGGTAGACAGGTTTACTATGCTGCGGCGGGTGGTGTAGTTCACCAGCAGCAGCAGCAGCAACCACCACTACAGTATCAAGGGGTTGGTGGCGGTGTAGCAGTAAGTGGTGAAATGCGACATGGTGGTGGTGGTGGTGGTGGGCCATTGGGTCCAGAAGCTAAGGTTGCTACAACAAAGGTTCCACAGGCCTCTGTGTGATCATGGGTAAATTAAAAATGTTAAATTATGATTTTATATAATATTTATATTATAGATATTATAGATATGTCCTTCTGGTTACAGTAAATGTTGTTTTTTATGTCAGGATAAATGTTGGGGTTTTGTACACTGGTGGTGGAAATGAAATGAGTTTTTATCGCTATATCATTAGTAGTTTGTTTGGCCTTTGTTAACTGTGCTTTTGTTTCCTGATTAGTTGCCCTGAATGCTATTATCTTGTGATTAGTGAAACATCTCTTAATAGCCTACACTCCATGCATGGAGGGTTGAGATTTGGTTAGATTTCTATCCCTCGACCTTAATTTAAGGACCAGAATAAAAAAGCTCCACTTTTGTTTATCTTCTTATGAAGGAGAATGCTTGTTTGGGTACCAGTTTGTTTCTACAAATCTAGTTTTCTTGGTACAGGTCTAGTTTAGGTTTAAGCAAGTTTGGTGTCACTCTCACTTGTTAGAAGCTCGGCCACTTTTTCAACGAGATGCCAGTTGTCCTTGCGGACTTTTCTTCCTTCTGTCCTTCCCCGATGTGAACTTGGCTATAAAACCTAATGTTTTTTTTGTCAATTTTTCGTAGTTGTGGTTCATGTGTGACTATTAGAAGTTCGGAGTGTTTAGCGTTGTAAATGTGGTGACAAGGAGGGAAGTGATTGTGGGTTTCAGTAGCTTTCTTTATCCCTCTAATATCATCTTGTTACCGGCCCTGGATACAATATTTTCTGCTAAATTTGCTAATTGCCTCCTTTTCCTAAAGATTTTCTTGGCTGCTGAAAGTCATCAACCCCCTTTTCTCTCCAACCAATCTGATCCTCGTCTTAATTTTATGATGGAACCTTGAATTCGGCCTAAAAATTTTCTTTTACGCAGGTGGTAAATTTGGGGTGGGTAGTGGGTAATGTCATAATATTGACATTTGCTTTGCGGTCGAGAGCAGTTGTAGGCATCGACACGCCAATAATGTCAAAAGTTACAAGTCTTGCAATTGAGCGGCTTCAATAATGCAAAGAAATTTAAGCCTCTGTTGGCCATCCTCGAAAGTAACTTGATCTAGTTTTAAAACTTGCACTCTATAGGAAATTGACACCTAGTCGTCAATGCTGTCGCTATTATTATTGGATTTTCGACTGCAAATGAATTTCATACACAGCACCACAAGAACAGAAAGAAAAACGTATCGAGTTGCTGTTTATAATCTATATTGTGGTCCATTTTCTAGGAGCTTTACACTGGATTGATCTTGACATCATTATTTAAATTTCCTTTGATTAGGATAACGTATTCATCATTCATATGGATGATAAAGCGTGTGGATATTTAATTCCAGCCTGTCTTCATTCTATTATTCCAGTGTAACAATGGGAAGCTAGTGCATCAAGAGGGGGGGGCTAAAATTTGGATTGATAATTGCTGATTAATATAGAATATGAGGATCCTAGGATCTTTCATTATCAACAGAGGATACAAAATTCGCATAGATCCAATTTCTTCCCGAACTCAAAAAGTCTTCTGCTGTTTGCAAACCAGGATATGTGTCCCCTTTTATTTCACAAGGTTTCTAATCTCTTGGTTTTACCCCCCTCGAAAAAATAAAAAATGAAACCAGAAGTCAGATAAATTATCTAGTCATGATATGACATGTCATCTTCCTCGAGTAGCATTGGTGCAAGTTTGTTGACAGAGGCAAAGGGGTTGCCAGATGTTTTTGTTCTCATCCAAAGAAATTCAAATTTAAAATACAAAAATAATAGTAGTAAGAGAAAACGACGCATGATATTTATTCATTGCAGTTGGGAAAATTCCACAGACAAGGGTGCAATTTTTTCCTAGTGATAATCAAAACCCCACTGAACGTTGAGCCCCCCCAATCACACCATCCTTCCTTCTTGTTTCTTTGAATTGGAGTATGAGAGAAGGCAGAGTCTTTATCTGATACAGATATTTTACATTACATTGTAGTATATATTTTCCTACAAACTCCATCACCAGCTTCCACTCTAATGGTGGCCTGGTCACTATCTGGAGACCTTTTCTTGAGATGGCGTGGCGCCAGTTCATGTGGGGATTGTTTTTATTCGACGTTGACTGCAGAGTTAAAGTAAAAAGCTAGCCTCGGCAGGGAAAAACTAAAGGGTCATCCCGGCCCATATGCACAAGCGCGCACAGTTCATCTGCGTGGGATTTTTTTGTCTCTGCTGCTGGCTCATGTTGAGCAGAAGGCATACAGATTTTATCAGCAGACACACCGATTTCAATGAAATTTCTTCGGTTTTGATGTTTAAGGGCACCCCTCTTTTCTTAACCATCGAAACTTGAAATTACAAAGTGACAAGGTTGTTTGAAGGTCAACAAGAAATCTAAATAGTTTTTTTTTTGCAATTCAACTAAAAGATATGTGTAGATAAATTTGGCAAGCATGGTTCGATTAAGGTTACTTCTCTAGCAATAATGATTAGAGATGTTATATAGATTCTTAGAATCACTGGTTAATCATCAGGCAAGGGCTAGTATGAGAATATTTGGGGCCATAAATAAGGGATGTTATAGCGACAACATTTGTAATTGAGGATGTCCGATCGGCGTTAGATTTTTTTTAAAAGAAATCTACTTAATTCATCGTCGGTAACGCTTGTATTATGGACTTCGAATGTAATTAAATGTTTGTTTAAAAACATGATTCAGATTATTTTTATAAAAAAAATTAAAAAAATTATTAAAATAATATTTTTATTTTTAAAAAATTATTTTTGATAATATAAAAATAAAAAAATTAATTTAAAATAAAAATAAAAATAAAATTTTTCAAAAATATTTTAAAAATACAATATTAAACACATCACGGTGAAAACACTTTCAACAACCGAAGTTACAATATTACTGAATATCTCATTGTTTTAGCGGTAATTTTCATGTTTTGGATAACCATTTATTTTTTTAGTCAAAATAATTGGTTTATAGTGTCTTATAAATTAATTTCACTTGCAAAATATTTCTTTTTAGTGGATTTGAGAAATTTTCAATGTCTAAATAAGTATATATTTTTTTTATAAAGGAAGAACAATGATATTTTAAAAAAAATACAAAATATGTATATAGTAGAGAATGAAGATCTTATATAATGATTTGAGGGGTGCGTGAGGTATATATAATCCATGAGTTTTTTTTTTTTTTTTGTGAAGAATGAGTTAAATGTATTTTATTTTCTTCGTAGCATTGACATGAGATGAATATTATTTATTTATATATCATTAATATGGATGAAAATATAACATATTTATAGAAGATTTTTATACACATAGGAGTGTTGATGTATGTAAATGCTTATTCAACTTTTATGTTGGAAAAAAAATGAAATAATGAAGTCTCCTGCACTCTAAACTCAGTAACAAAGTTCCTTAAAATAATTGCAAACCACGACTGTGCACTGCCTATTATTTGCCCAATCTAATAATGTCACGGGCTGGGTTTTGCACCCATCCTTGCTCAATCTAGTTCGGCCCGTTTGATTCCATGGCAAGGCCACTTGATTTTTTTAGAATAATATTAAAAATAAGAAATATTATTTAAATATATTTTAAAATAAAAACTGTCAATTGAACCAAATAGAGTTCCAATATTGGAATTAGACCCACCTTGTTAACTAACGTCTTTCTTGTTCGCACCCTACTTTGATAGGACAATACATACGAGGGTCATAGCTCGTCGCTGCTCAAGACCTTTTACAGGTATGATAGAGCTGAAAGCTTCCAGCGGAGCATTCATCTCACACCAGATTTATCTAATTGAAAAACGAAGCAGAAGATGAAATTACTGGTGAATATAAGGTATGTAAAAGAAAGTACATTCATATAGTGATAGACCATCCATGTTCCCGAATAAAATAAAAGATACAATTTAATCTTAGGGGGTGTAGATCTTCTCGTCAAGTTCTGAATCTGTTCTTTAGAGATCGTCAATTCAAGTCTCATAAATTCAAGGGCTATTGAAAACTTATATGATCATTAATTTCAAGACTCATTGGATTAGTCGAAGTATACATAAACTAGTTTGAACACCAATGTTAATAAAAAATAAAAATAGCGTTTGAGGTCGTGATCTAGCGGGGGAAGGGACTTGTTCCCTTTCTCTCCACCTAGGTTCGATTTTTTCTGTGCATGTTTGTCACTCGGCAGTGCCTTACATGCTCATTGAGTTTGCAAGATGTTTAATGGATCTAAAAATTAGTTGTAGTGCGTACAAACTAGCTCGGACATCTCAGTTACTAAAATAAAAATACAAGTCATTAACTTCAAAACTATAAGATTAATTAAGGTGCACGCAAATTAACTCGAACACCCATGTTAATAAATAAAAAATACAAGTGCTATAATAGGAAAAACGAATAAAGTGAAGTGGAATTTCTTGTGAAGTGGTGAGAGCATAAACGAAGAGAATCATCTCTTTATAAAATAGCAGTCGATCTAGAGAAAGAAATTTTATAGGAACACAAAGCACCGTGCATGGTGAATTAACAATACCCCAGCCAGCACTACCATAAACATAAACATGGCTATCTTTTCTTAATCCGGGAATGAATTGAATTCAATTGCTTGTACTGAAAAGAGGAAAAAGGGAATTTCTTTTTATTATTTTGGTTCCTGTGCTTGCCAGGTTAAAATCAGAAACCTTGCCAGTTAATTAAAATGCAATGGCTCTAAAGAATCGAAGAAAGCACTGATCTTTTTGTCAAAGTAAAATATTTAGGCCTCCAGCAAAACTAAAAGCCATCTACTAATTTTTCCTCTTTTATGGTCTTAATTTTGAATCATGTAATTGTTAATATAATGATTATTAAAACATTTAATAATTATTAGCGGTTAATATAATTACTATTAAAATATTGAATAATTATTAGCTTCAAAATTTATAAAACTAATTGAGATACGTGTAAGGTTCCGAAACACCCCACGTTAATCACAAAAAATATATATGACTAGACAAGTCTTGCTGTCTGCACGGAACCAATTCTTTAGGGACTCGATATTCTTGATGAATTCCATTAATAAGATCTTGCAAGCCGAAAGGTAAAGCGAAAGCTTTTCATTTCTGCAAAGAATATTTAGCACCCATTATTTAACAGAGTGGATACAGACCGGAACAGAATCTTAACAAGCGTTTAGACCTGTTTAAGGAGATTTGTAAAGTAGAACTATTGCCTTCCAGTTCTACATGCCCACTTGTACTGCATTTCTATCCTACCCCAGAATCCATCGATTAACATAGTTGAACTAACTAAATGCCTAGCTAGTTATCCTTTAAAAAATACGTTAACCTGGTTCATCAACGTTGTTAATCATCACAAAAGGAGAATACTGACTGATTGTAAAAGAACATATTCCAGGCCATCCAAACGCATAGTTTATACTCTGGTAGAGCAAGACTTGAGACATTTGTTTTGGGAGCTCTGTGTTCCTTTCCACACAATTTATTCCTTTCTACTTTTTTGGATGTATTAATAAACCGAACATCTAAGCCCACAAATCCCATCTTCTGGTGTTGTGTGTTGGCTTTGTATTGCGGATATGAATGACCCCAAGTATGGTTATCCGTACCCACCTCAAGGTATCGCTTGTTTTTCTTTTCCATTCCTCTTTGAAAGAGAGTTCTCTGTCATCAATTACAGGTAGTTATATGATATTGTCATTATTTAAGGTACTTCCATGTTGCATCACATTCAGATATATCGTTGTCACCATTTAATCTCAAGTCATGGATTGAATACTTTTTTCTTTTTGTCATCAGGCTAGCAATGATCATCTAATCTTAGTTTCGAGGGTTAGATGATGGGTTCCTTGCTAGCAAATTAGTTTTACAGATGAGCAAATTAAAGCTGCAGAACCAAATGGATCCTATTCAAGTTCTGCCCACCCCATTTCTTTTTGCAATTTTAGTTTTTTCTTGACCAGAATAGTAACGATGTAGGAGCTTATCAAGGACCGCCTCCCGTGATGGCGCCTCCTCAATATTATGCACCACCACCACCACCGCAACGGCAAGTAGGGTTTCTGGAGGGATGGTATGCTTTCTACTTTTTTCTTCACTGTGAATATTTGCTGCATACACGTGGACTCTGTAGTTTGTCACGTTGATGATCTAAAGATTTTTCTTCATATGGGTGTTTGCGTTTCAGTCTTGCAGCTTTATGTTGCTGCTGCCTGTTGGATGAGTGTTGCTGTGACCCTTCAGTTGTATTTGTCACCTAATGACGCATGTGATTATTCGGTACAAAGAGTTTGTGATTTATATTAGGACATACGTAAGGGTCTTGGTTGATTATATAAACTATTGATTCATGAGTATGCAATATTTTTCGTAGCGGTCATTGTGGTTGTGATGCCTGCCATGCTGTCGGACGCATTGAAGCTACCAGCATCTTAGCACGAGCTCGACAAATAAATGTCAAGCCCACACCGCGGATTCTTTTATTATCCTGTTTTATCTTTTCTGATGAAATTTATCTTTTATTGATCATGATGGATCTTTCTAGTACACGTTTGTTCTTAAGATTTAGAGCTCTGGTACATATAAGATGTTTTTTTAGTTCACTTCTTAGCATTGTAATTAATATCAGATGGTACTCTTTTGCACATGGATTAGCAGTAGGAGTGGTAGAAATGAGATGTAATTCAAGTGATCCAATATGCTTTAAAATATAAACTGATGTAAATATGATCTGCAGTGGTAGGAAAACCAACACTCGCTTTCTGATTGTAAACAACTACGATGCTTGTAAGCCTTTCCTATGAGTACTTTGCTCAACTTTGAGACAGCAGGAAGGGGACAAGTTTTTGATAAGAAATGCATGTGTTTAACCCTAATTGAATAGCAGCCATAGTGTATTTTAAAAGCTGATCATAAGTGGTCTCCTATGTTCTAAGTACACTGTACTATAAAATTGGGGGTGGCTTCATCAAACCCAAAACAGGGGATGAAAAAAAAGAGATTCTGAATGGAAACAGCTACGATGCTTACAAGCCTTTCCTAGGGGTACTATGCTCCATTAGACAGAGTTAACCCCCACTTTTAGTATTTCCTGGATTGCTATCTCTGCATCCATCCGGGTAGGGTGCCAGAGCACTATCCAATTCACTTCTCAGATTTTAGCAACTTCTTGAAGATTCCTGCAAATGACAGCAGAATTTCAGGGTGTCAAAATATTAAAAATCTCGAAATGCTTACTGATTTGTCGGGAAAAAAGGCCCACTTGCCTTGCTTTCGATAGGGTCTCAATTATTTTTTCTCCAAGCTTAACATCATAAAAAATTAATAAGATTATCAGCAATCTCTTTATGTCTTGCCAATACAAAGATTCTGCAGCAATGGTTTAAGCAGATTTGGCGGTAAAGTTTCCATGGGCTGTGGCCTTTCAAATCAATTTGTCCTGCAACAACTACGAAGTTTCATGGAATCAGCAAGTCTCAAAATATCTTTAAAAAATGTTGAGGCGTCTGAGTTTGAAAACTGTCAGATACCTTGAAAATCTTTTGCCTGTCAATAAGCATGTTGGAAACTTAAGATCTTTCTGTCGAGTTCATCAACAAGAAGATGTGATATGCATCCAGCTGTGGTATTGACTCTAACCACTTGTCCTCCAAGATAGAAACATGGCTTTCTTGGCTATTTCTTTAGATTAAACACCTAAATCAAGCAGACATCATTGTTTCCAGACAACAAAAGGATGTCTTCAGTGCTTGTGGTTGCGCAAGAATTTCGTTGAGCAGAGTGAATTGTGCATGGCACTTCGTTGATGTGAAACTAAAACATCTCAAACGCGGCACTGAATATGTGATTGTGATTCAAAAACCTCCTTTCCTGGGAGAGGAAAAGAAAGAGAATTGTTAGAGAAAGTGGGTTATCTTCTTTATCATAGAGTGCCATGAAGTTTGGACTTTGGAGCAACGAGCTTGTGACAGTTTCGTCTACGCTTTAGAACCGTGTATAGCATCTAATCATTAGGGTCATGGGGAAGGAACCAAATGTCACGGGGCCATTTCCCTGTTCCATCACCATTGCCATTGCACATACGACTCTTCTAATTGAAGAAACAGCGGGACAAAGCCGCCAGAAGAACGGACCCTTTTTCTCAGGCGTAGACAAATTAATCTAATTTTATTTAATAATTCAAATAGATATTGATAACAATTTATTTCTTGGGTAAAATATATATTTTTTAGCCAAGATTGTATTTTTTTTATTCATGTTTTTCTTCTATAACAGTAAAGGTATAGTTTTATTTATAAGTTAATAACACAAATGAGTGGTATTGTAAATATTATTTTAATGATTTTATTTGAAATAAATAAAACAAAAAAAAATTATTGTAAAAAGAAATTAAAAGAGAGGTATGTTTTTTTATTTATACTAAAATGATATTTTTATAACAAAACATTTTAAGGGAAGTGTCTTGTTGTCTTTTCATTTATTTATTATAATCATGTATATTCTACCTTCTAAATTTATAATTCTTTGCATTATTGTTTTTTTACAATCTTTATTTTCTCGGTGAAATACATATAATTTAATAATGGAAATAATATTTAATGCTGGTTTTTCATAATTTAATTCTATGTTACGAGTGATTGTACCATGTAAACGCTTATGAATATGTGGATTATCGAGACATGATTTTCACACCACACTAAGAGTATCTTCAACACCGTATGTATTAGGAGAATCAAAGCTATATACCGATTAAAGCTATATTGATGTATTTTTTCTCTCTAACGCGGCGTACATCAGGATGGCTAAAATAGCTATCCCGGCTCCTAGATGCTAAACATAGCTGAGCAAATGGCAAAAACCATATCCATATACAACCGTTGCAATCTCCACCACTGCCTCACTCTCCATTTCCTGACTCTTCCTCTCCTCTCCAACCCAAAAACAAAAATCCAATAGAAAAACAGCAGATCAAAAGTAAGAAGAAAAAAAGCAACAAGTCAAAAGAAACGAAAAAACTCAGATGAGTAAATAAGGATATGTCCACCACTATCCGGTGAGGATGGAGTTGGAGTGAGACGAAGGGTTGCCATGGTTTTTAGTTAGGTCAGAGATGAGGGAAGCTTTTGGGAGTCTTCCTATCAATGTTTCAAAGTGTACTTTGAAACCAAAATGAGAGACTATGTCGACACTGGAAGGCAAAAAAACACAAGCTTGATGAACAATGGCATCGTTGAAGAGAAAAAGGAAAGGATTTTTTTAGGATTTTACATGGAGTAAATGAGAGGAAGGAGCTCACAAGAAAAAACCATTTGAGATAGAAGAAACAGAAATTTTTGGGAGTCGAAGTAATTTGTGGTGTTCGATTGGGTAATATTTTGTAAAGAGTTAATGTAAATAAACTTTTAATTTTTACTTAAATAATATATTCTTTATTTTTAAAATTTCTTTTTTATATAATCATATAAAAATTAACCAAATATATATATAAAAAATATTTTTATTTAAATTAAAAGCACAAAAAATGTGTTCAAACAAATTGGCTTGAAGCTGGGACTCATTGCTCTATCTTTGATTCGATTATGAGATTGAAATTTTGTTCAATATTTTTAATATTTTAAAATTCTAAATTTAAATTGTTGTGAGGATTTTTTATTTTAAATTTATTTTGTTTAAATTTAATTATAATTAAAAAATTAAAATTATATTATTAGAGAGTTTTTTTAAAAGAAATTATTTAATCATATAACCTATTCCTATTAATTATATAATTAAACTCTATACAAAATAATTAAATTATACTTAAAATAATATAGAAAAATAGATCTTCAAAATAATTTTTCCTATTAAAATACATATTAACAATAAAAAAAAAACCATATATATATTATTTAAAAAAACATTTAAAGAATTGCTCTACCATGGCCAGCACTTGAAGTAATGATATGTTTTTCAACTTCTTCATTGAATGTCAGCTCCATGAATGATCACTTCATTGTCGGCTTCCTCTTGTTCTCTTCTGATGCTTTCTACATTTTACAGCGGGGATGTTTTTGTTACTTGCTTTGTTTGTTTGTTTTTTTATTTCATTTTTAAACATATTAATTGCCTATTTGTAATTGTGTTTTAATAAAATAATTTTTAAAAAAATATTTTTAGTGTTTTAGATAAAGTATTGATATTAAAATGATTTTAAAAAAAAATATTATTTTGATATTTTTCTAAATAAATAATAATTTCAACCATTCTTTCAAAAAAAATCTAAAACTTGAATCCTTTTACATGATTTGTTTCAGTCTCTCTGGATTATAAATGGTAGATTTATTTCAAAATTGGTGGGAATTGACTTGAATAGTAGAATTCTAAGCTATATGATTCGCTGTTGGTTGAATATCTTTTTTATTTTAAAAAGATATATAAATATATTTTTTATATAGTGGTTTTAAACATTAAAAAAAATCTTAAACAAAATTTAAAAAGTTCATACATGCAGTTAATTAAATAAATAAAAAAATATTTATCCAACAAAAATATTTGTTAAAAGCTATCCTTGTTCGTCCAAAATTAATCAGTCAAAATTGTGATTTGAATCATGAATTCATTCAAGTTCAACAATTTATTTTCTTAATTTAAAAAAAAAATACATTTTAAAATAAATGAAATTAAGAATTAACAAAACATCAGTTGAATATGAATTAAAAAAATACAATTTTAATGGATAATAATAAAAAATAGAAAAAAATGACCAATCTTTTGGGCTAGAAAAGCCCAAAGATCTCGAGACTGTAGAAAAAGATTATAAGCTCGTAACATCCCACGTGGCCGATTTATTAAAAAAAAAAATGAAAAACATTTTATATAAACTTTTTCCGAAACTTGTTAACACCAAAACCATCCAAACCGTCCATTTTTGTTGCTAGAATGGCTCTCAACCGAGATTTCCGTCGTTACATTCTATGTCAAAAGAATTTGATGGTTTTCTCTAGTCTCAAACAATGTCCACAAAAATGTTTGGAATAAAAATTAAAATTTATAGATGGTCAAGGACTGAAAGCTTATAATTATAAAAATTAAAGTATCAAAGTATATGTTTAGTCCTAGTTTTAGAAAAATCATATATTTTTGCCATATTTTCCACACGTTCCATATATCCTTCATCTGGTCATTAATTTGGTTGTACAGTAGTGAAATAAAAAAGACAAAAAAGAATACAAATCAATTTGATATTCCACTGTGGCATGGATGCAATGACAAAACTGCCCGAGGTCTTTTAAAGTATTTTCTGTGATAATCCACGCGGTACAATATTCTACGAGGCCTTTTTAAATATTTATTAATATTCAGGCATGGATTGCCATGACAGAGCTGGATTTTGAGACGCGTGCCGGGCAGTGCTCTATCAAACCAGGCCCAGCCTGAAATTTATTATATCCATGAAGTCAGAGAAAATTACAATTCTATCATTAGCTGTATAGATAAGAGTTCTGGTTCCACGTGAGAAATAACCGTAGAATGCTTCCAAGGAGAAATAGGCTTTTTCTTTCTGATTTGAAGTAGTAATGAAATTGTTTTTTTGAAATATTTTTAATTTAAAATAGTTTTTTTTTTAAATAGTTTTGATATAAATATACCAAAATTATCTAAAAATACTAAAAAAAATAATTTAAAGTAAAAGATATAGATAAAAAAATTCAGTTTTTTTTTTAAATATTTTTTATAAAGCCAAAATAAATGAGTGAAACTCTAATTGTTGTAAATTCTTACAATAATTACACCTATCGTCCCCAAAAAGTGTGGCGTGGTGGTAAAAAACTTGAAATCTGCATAGTAAGTCTCGAGTTCGAGTTATAATGTACATCTCTTGTAAGAATATAGAACAACGAGGGTTTTATTCTCTAATCTAAACCTATAAAATATGTTTTTAAAAAAAATAAGGTTTCTATATAATAGATCTCAAGTTCGAGTCATAATAATATATTTTTTATAAGAATATAGAACAACGAGTATTTTACTCTCTCATCTAAACCTATAAAATATATTTTTTAAAAAATAAGGTTTCTAGATAATAAATCTCAAGTTCGAGTCATAATAATATATTTTTTATAAGAATATATAAAACGAATATTTTACTCTCTGATCTGATTTTACATGCTTTTCAGAAAATGAGATTTTAAAAATAAAAATTGCACCCATCATAGTCTTCGATTACCGAAACTTGTATCATGCTAAGCCATGCTAATCTCGACCATTTTCGAAACCTAATCTCCAACCTGGGCGGCGGCCCGAATCAAAATTCTCTTTGATATCCTCGACAATCTCTCTCAAATCCTCATGTCACTCGGCCGTTTTTATATTAGATTTTTTCCGGTCCCATAAATGGTCATCAACGATCTTGTATTATCTGACTTGCCATTTATAAATGTTATTAGATTGTGGTTGTTGTTTGGATTTTAAATCAGACAGTTGCTTCGTGCTGTGTTTCTTCATGCATCTTAAAGTAGGTTTGACATGAGATGTTTTTAATAAGCTTGTGTAAGTTTTTTTTTTTAAATTATCTTATTGTATCTTGAAGCAATAAATATTTTTTAAAAATAATTACATTCTAGAACGAGTTTCAACTCCTTTCTAGATCCCATCTTCCTCGCACGATGATGTCGCTACCATGCCTTGCTGTAATTTTGTTGTTGCTGATTCTTACACCATAACCACACACCCCTTTAGCCTAGTTTAGGTGGCGGCACTCTTATCTTCAGATAATGATAGTATTCAAAATTTAAACATTGTTGTTGCTGCTGATTGCAGTGATTTCTGTCGGTTGTTTGGCTATTGGATAATTCAAACCCCACCTGTGTTTATAACATTACACTCAGTATGTTTCAACACGTGCTTATAACATAACAGTTAATCTTAGAATGTCGTAAAATTAGTTAGTTGAGCTACATGTAAATATATTTTATACAAGGACCAACGTGAAATGTGATGGGTTCCAATGTACTGTACAAAAAATTCCACGTTCCCTTCAAAAACAAATGAAATGGCAGAGAAGAGGCGTTTCTAAATTTTCACTCTCCCTCCAAAACACAATTGGATCTCATGAGATTCTTATCACTACTTTATGATTTCACTATCCACTTTACGGCAACGCTGTTCATACGATAATTCTTATTTCTAACAGTTCTCTCGGTGATTATTACTTGCAAAAACAAAAGAGAAAAAAAAACAGCTCTTGACGAGCAAGGGTGATTGTGTAATTCAGTATATTTTATTTAAACTCTTCTCGTGACATCTCATTTCTAAACAACTATTAAAGATTTATTTTAAAATGTGATAGATGTTACCTTTTAATATATTTTAGATTAAAAATATATTAAAATAATATATTTCTAATATTAGCATATCAAAATAAATTTAAAATATATATATATATATAAATTATTTAAAAAAAACAGATGAATTACGCTGACCCTAAACAATAAACCTCACCGCAACTACCCCAACCATTCTCCACTCCTCTGCGAATATTACTCAATTACCCTCACAGGCACACGGTATTATCACATATGCATTAGCTTCTCACTTGGGCCAGACCACCCCGCTGACTTTCCTCCAAGTCATCGGCCCCCCATAGAAAACCCTAAATTCACAACAAATTCAATCCAAATTCATCCCAAATCACAATCACAATATGACGCGTCTAAACACTCCCACGTGTCCTTCATATCAAATCCTCACCATCAATGGCAGGTTAGTCGGTCAGTTTCCAAGGCAGCAAATCAAGAAATAAAACTGAAGCCAATGGCCCAGATCTTGCCCGTGACATCTTCGGGCAGATCTCATCGTCTTTAAGAAGCCACCCTCGCTTCCTATCTTCCTCGCTCTAAATCAAATCCCTCACAAACCCTAACCCTTCAAGTTTATTAGAATTTTTGTTTTGTTTCCAATTATATTTTTCTAGCGCGTGGAGGTCGAAATTCCGGCAATGCGTGAGACTCACACACCACTAGATTCATGTTAATTTCTCGCCTGAGATCTACCGGAATTGAACCGGATTCATGGTGTCAGCTGTGTTAGCAAACCGGAACGAACCAAATTGGACGCAGCCACAGCCACGTGGTGGTGGAGCTAAATTCATGGGCAAAATCCCTTTCTCTAACCCTAACCCTAAGTTTTTCAAAAAAAGCCAATTTCAACCGCCTCAACCGCCACAAATCCCTGACATTGATGAATCTCCTTCAGCTGCATCAGATGACGCTTCGTCTATCAACCGCCGTCCACAAAACAATCACCATGATTTCAACACCGGAGGATACGTGTCGTTCAATGTAAGCTCGTGTTCTAAGAAGGAACTAATCGAGCTAAAAAGTCGATTAGCTTACGACCTTGAAAGGATCCGGGAGTTGAAAAACAGAATCGAATCCTCTGATCTCCAGATCGGACAACCCAGCTCCAACTTTAGCAGCAAAAGGCAAGCCTCTACAAAAAAGAAAGTATCCGGAAACAAGCGTCCATTTCCTGCCCCTTCAAATTTTAACAATTTTAAGCGATCAGATCCAGAGAATGCGCAATTGATGAAGAATTGCAGTCAAATTCTATCGAAATTGATGAAGCAAAAATTAGGGTATATTTTCAATACTCCAGTTGATGTTGTGGGTTTGCAATTGCATGATTATCATGATATAATCAAGAATCCGATGGATTTGGGTACAGTGAAGTCAAAATTGAGCAAGAATTTATATGAATCGCCAAGGGATTTTGCTGCTGATGTTAGATTGACATTTAACAATGCCATGAAGTATAACCCTAAGGGTCATGAAGTTTATATTCTTGTCGAGCAGTTTTTTTTCAAGATTTGAGGATTTGTATAGGCCGATTAAGAAGAAGATGGGTGAAGATGTTGAAGAGAAGGAGAATGATCTAGTTCAAGAAGTGCAAGCGAGTTCTTGGGATCATATTAGAAGAGAGCCGGAGAGGGTTAGTAAAACTGATGGTGATTTTATTCCAGTTACAGCGAAATCTGATTCAATTGGGCAGCAACAACATCAGCCAAATGGGATGAATCAAAACCCTAATTCCGTGAGGACACCTTCACCAATGAAGGTGCCGCAAGTGAAACCATTGAAGCAACCAAAGCCAAAAGCAAAGGATCCAAATAAGCGAGAGATGAATCTTGAAGAGAAGCACAAGCTAGGTGTTGGTTTGCAGAGTTTGCCACAAGAGAAAATGGTGCAGGTTGTGCAGATTATCAGGAAGAGGAATGGGCATTTGAGGCAAGAGGGTGATGAGATCGAACTTGATATCGAGGCTGTTAATACAGAGACATTATGAGAGTTGGATCGGTTTGTGACTAATTACAAGAAGATGGTTAGCAAGATTAAGCGGCAAGCTTTGATGGGCATTAACAGCAATATGGGTGCTGCTGGTACCAGTGAAGGCAATAATAAGGTACATGATTTGTCTTGGTTTCTATTGTGGCATTGTTTTCATTTCATATCTGTTTTGTATTTGTAGTGCTTGGATGACTTATTATCGGTTGTTCAGTTGAGTAGGATTTACCTGGGAGTGATAGAATGGATGTGGTAAATGAGGCGAAGAAGCCAAGGAAAGGGGATGTTGAAGAAGCCAAGGAAAGGGGATGTTGGGGATGAAGATGTAGACATTGGCGATGAGATGCCAATGAGTAGTTTTCCACCGGTGGAGATTGAGAAAGATAACGGACATGCAAGTAGCAGCTCCAGTAGCTCGAGTGATGATTCTTCATCTTCAAGTGGTATAACTCAATTATGATGTTTGGAGTCAAATTTAAAAGCTTGTTTTGTTGTTACAGAAATGCTCATCTTGAATTAAACTGCAGATTCTAATTCAGGGAGCTCTTCAGGGAGTGATTCAGAGGATGCCCATTCATGATGAGATCTTATCGGAGTTGGATGAATTCTGGACTGCTATAAAGCTTTTCAGGAGGGTTTTTGAAGTACCTTGAAATGTGGTCGTGGATGAGGTATGTTGCAATTCACTTGATGCCTCCAAACTTCATTTCAGCAGTCGAGTGATGTGGTTCCATGGACTTTGTTTTTGTACAGGGAACAATTGTGTTGGGTTGCGTCTTAGGGGAGGTAAATCTGATGGAATTGGAAGTGGCGTTGGGGGACTGGAGGCGTTTGCAGTTTGTGTAAAAAGATGAAGGAAATAGTAGAAATCAGGGTTGTAGGTTAGGAGGGTAGGAAAAGCAGTGGAGAAGTAGAATAGATTGTTAAAGAGGTGGTGGTTGAATCACTTTTGTACACATGACAACACCTAATACATGATGATGATCTTTAGTAAATGCTCCTACCCTCTTCTTCTCTTGAGATTTCTTTTCATCTTCATAAGCACACACTCTTTTCCCAAGATATCAAGCATTTGTACACATGCATGCAAAAAGAATATCTCAATCGATTGGTTAGCGAAGACAAAAAAAGAAAAATAGAGTACATGGCCCGCTCCTATATTAAGTAACGCACTAGGGAGGGATCTCTCTCAGAAAGTACATTCTTTCCTTGACGGAAAAGATAGGAAATATCTCGTCTCTGTATAGATACTTGTTAAACGGACCGTTTGGGAGTAAAATCCATGCAAATATAAAGAGAGGGAGATGAAAAGAAGTGCAAGCTTGGGAAGTATAGGTTGGATGGGGAAAAGTGTCAGCCAAGCGGGGGTGGCTTTAATTAATTGATTAATTGTCACGTTGCCTAATGGAAAAGGTTTGATCCAATGCCAGCCGCCCGTTGGTTTGAACGTGCCCATTAAGCCGACCATATTCAAAGCCCCCAATTGTCTTTATTAAGATAATTGAGGAGCTGCTGCTACTGGCCTTTCAAGCCTTTGTCAGAACGAGATAGGATTTTCTTCTCTCATCTTTTTTATTTTTATGCCTTTTCAAATAGCTAACACGAGGGAGGGACCTAACGGATAGAATTCGTTGGAAAACTGAGTATAACGTGGAGTTTCTTCTAATACATAGATGCTCACTATTTCCCCAACAACTGATAGCCTAAGTCTACCTGGGGACGGGCTCCATGGATGTCAGAAGAAACAGCATGTTTTTCTCAGTGTAAAAAAATAAGTTTCAAATATAATTCATTGTTTAAAAATAATATAATGGAAAAATAGAGGTCAACCCGTTTAATTCAGTCCACCATAAAACAGAAATTGATGTTAAAAGTTGTTTGTTTTGAAAAAAAAATTATGGTCTATCATCTCTTTAGAGTGACTTAAAAAATAATAAATAAAATGTAACAAGGATAATATAAAAGGTAAAATGAATTGAATTCTATTTAAATTACACACTAATTGAATTAAATTATAACAAATTTAACCATATAAATCAGAGAGTTGACTTGGATTTCAATTCATCAAACTGATAAATTGAATATCCATGAAAGAAACGCCATTGTGTATAAGACACTTAGTCACTAACTACTGACAGTCCACTCCAATCATCATCTTTTAATTAGGTCAAAGATTAATTTTCCCAAGCAAAAGTTGAGATTTCTTGTTTCGCAGCATGCATGTGATTCGTATGACACCCCACCATCACACACCAATCTCTCTGAAATAATCAAGGGCCCAAATTGATTCCACGAGAATAGATTGGGGGGGAGGGGGGACGAAATAATTGGGCGATTCAGATTGAAGCTCGCAATGTTATGAATAGAAGGAGATTAGTTGCACCGTCGATTTAAGTGAGTAGCAGTGGTAGTTGTTCAATGTGATTACGTTAAAGATTATCACACAAATCGCAATTTTTTTTATAAATGAAGTTTCCTCCCACTAATAACTCGCCCGTAAACTTTTCATGAGGAAGTTTCTACGAACTCTAGCGCGTTGCTTTCAAGATGACGCAAGCCACTATCGAGATATTTCCTAGTAAAACCTAGTTTGAAAATGACCTCACTAACACAACGACACTCTCAAAACGCTGTTTTCAGCTGATGTCATCCTGCAATTTTATTTTATTTTTAGGGAAAGGACACGCCCTCTAATAAAACCAAGGTGATTTTTGTCTAGCCAAACCATGTATGGTGATTTTCATGCAAGCAGCATTCCCTAACAATGAATTTTGGACAGTTATTGAACCATATCTCCAGCTTGGTCAGTTAAATGCATCTAACGCAGTTGAAAGGATTTATTTTACTTGGGACCTTGACACCTTAGAGCCAATGATTGATCACTCCCTCTCACATAATTGAAGTTGAAGCAAACACGTTCATGTTGTGATGCGCACAACTACATCAATAATAAACCAGTCGCATTACTCTTCTCCAAACTACCATCAATAAATTCGAGGGCTGTCTTCTGATTCAACTGATCTGCCGGCGAAGCCCTGGCAGAGAGCCAGAGACAAACCGGGTACAAGTAAATTCATGTACTAATAGAGAGGATCCTCGTGACCTTTTTGTCTCCCCGTGCTTGCCATAAACAGGTCAAACATTTATTTTATTTTAAATATCCAAACCCATCAACAAGATTGAACCTTCTACATCTCACAGCAGAATTCTTGCAAGTTTTCATTGCAGACAGTAAATAAACTTAAAATGACAATTAGATAGCAGA
This sequence comes from Salix dunnii, assembly GCA_015731905.1. Taxonomy (NCBI): domain Eukaryota; kingdom Viridiplantae; phylum Streptophyta; class Magnoliopsida; order Malpighiales; family Salicaceae; genus Salix; species Salix dunnii. The sequence goes on along the minus strand of CM027667.1, from coordinate 5,888,774 downwards.
TTTATGTTCGCAAAAATGGCTAAGGATTTTCACCCTCTTAAGTTTCATTAGGTAAGCAGATCGTTAAACGAACAAGTTAGTTCAAAGTTTTTTTTAAAAAAAGTATAGCTGAACTTCCTACACGAGAGCAAACTAATACTCCGCCTTCATTTAAAAAGAACATCTAGAACAAAGCAGCTAACGGAAGCTTTAAATAGTCATACCAATGTATAACTTGATGAGAGAACATAAAGCTTGCTAGGTTATGGAGCCGGACACCAAGCAACCATCACAAAGCCAATTCTGCAAGTGAAGTTCCTTCTCCAAACTATTTCAAGCAAACAACCCTGAATAATACTTGGGCATGTTCGAGCGGAGCAGGAGCTGGAAGTAGTGTTGAGGGCTTCAGCACTATGAAGCCCAATCAATTATTGTAGTTATCTCTCGACCTTCTTGAAATTGAGATACAGCTCTCCAAGTTGAGATTCACAGGCAGCTTCAGCTTCAGGGGTCAGATGTTTCAGAAATGATTTGGTCAGGTCATATGTTGACACATACCGGAAGATCTTACCACAAAACTTGCGTGCTTCAGCCCGCCTTGATGGCTTTTCTGGCATATTTGTTGCCATTTCCTTTACCAGATGACTGAGTTTTTGCAGATGATTTTTCAAGGTTTTCTTTGATGCACTGCGATTACTTTCATCATTACCAGAAGAAACCATTGACTTCAATATTTCTATTACTAGATCAAGTGCTTCAACTCGACGAAACTCCAACTTTGCACTGCTACATTTCTCCAAAAGGAAACCAAAGAGATGGCGCCCGATCCATGGCCTTCTTCGATATATTTCTGTTAAAAAATCGGATTTTATTTGAGATGTTTTGCTCTCAAAATATCGTGCCATTTCACCCTTGAAAATATCAATAACCCCCTGTAGTTCACACTCTGAAAAATTTCTGGCACCAATAATTTTCAGAATCCAAAAGGTTGAATCCTGAGCAAGGGAGACTATCATTTTGTGTCGCTTCCACATGGCTGACTGTTTTTTCTTGGATAAGTTACCAGCAGATTTCTTTCTCTTTAATGGCTTTGATGCCAACTTTAAGTTCTTTTCCAACAAAGACTCAAGAGTAGGAGGTTGCACAGCACCACCCCTTGGGAAGTCCTTCGCTTTTAATATCTTCTTTTGCAGAATTCCCCATATTCGCTGTCCAAACTGCTCACTTATTTCTGCAGTCCGAGGGTTAACGAATGCCCGAGCCAAGTTCAAGTACACCATCAGAACCTCAGGCTCAGCTGAAAAATGAAGACAAGAAGAAAACAAAAATGAGCATGCAATTTTAAAGTAAAAGGTCTTCCAGAGAAAATAAGGAGCAGCAGACATTCTAAAATTGCAACACAAAGTAGAAATAAATAATTCTTGCAACTGAGACTTAGATTCTGCCGACACAGCCAAAAGAGAAAGCTTGCCGAACCCCAGCCCCCAACAAGAAATACCATTTAGCAGTTCTGACAAGTCAATAACACAAATAATGTTATATGTAAATGAATGATTCCTTTCTCATTGATCCAAAGCCACCGCTAAATCTAGACGGGGAAGAATTATTAGGAATTTATTAGTTGTGCTTAAAAAAACAAAAGGATTAACTCGCATATCCCAGATAATTTAGCACAAGAAACAAGCACTTGCCTGGATTTTCATGTAGGTAAACCTCCAGCAATGAAAGGACACGGAGTTTGAACAGAACAAGCTGGGATTGGGCGGTTTCACCTCCAGCCTGATTCTTTCTATCTTTGAAAGTCTGGGCAAGATAAGCATCCATCCGGAACATTGCATCATCATCCATTCCCCCATCAGAGTCATCAGACAGCTCTTTTCCAGCTTCTTCGACCTCATCTACTGCCTCAGAATCATCAGTCTGTTCTTCACCCTCACCTGTCTCAGCTTCATCCATTTCTTCCTCTCCCTCTACCTCTCCTTCTTCAATACCAAGAAAATCTTCATCTTCATCATCATCATCGCCATCATCTCTACCTTCTTCCCGATGTCTAGGTGGCTTCAAATCTTTCTTAATGACACGCAACATCCGAAGAAGTCCATCATTGGTCACATCATTACAGAAGTACTTGAAAACCTAAAACACAAATTGTTACCAGAGTTAATGTCATGTTATTGATGGGAATCCATGTATAAGAAGAGTCATTGTTAGCAACCCTTCACTCTAACCAAATTGACTTCTTCCCTCCATAAGTTGTGAAACAAACATTAAGCATGTCATGCACATTGATTGTAGAAAGCAAATCATGCTTGACCAACAGTTCAGCTATTCAATCTGGACTCAGCAAACTAAATCATTCCAGCAACAAGTTGAATTTTTGAAATTCTCAAAAAAAAAACCATAAATAAATAAATGTATTAACATTTAGAAACCACGTATGATTACTCAAGAGCTTACCCTATGATGAAAGTAATATAAAACTTTATCATTCACTGTAAAGCCAAATTAAGGTTGGGAACATATAGACATGCAGCAAACAAGTGCAGATACAAATGCAAATTAACCTTCCATTACTGCACACACCTGCTCAATAGCAGAGCGCAAGGGAGCTGATGACTGCGGTAACAATGAAAGGAATGTATCCACAAGGACATCCATTAACTTAGGATCTGCATCATTATCCAACTCCTCTTCTCCTGAGGAATCAAGAAGATCGGAAGCTGCAAAAGCTTTCTTACAACATATAACAAGTTCAGATGCAGCTTCTGAGAATTCTCCTGGTCGAAGGAGTACTTGAAGCAGCAACTGGATCAGCAAGAACCTCATTGCATGCAATTTATTTGCTTCAACACTAATCACACAATTTTTTTCCTGCACAAGATTAAAAGGCCGATAAAGTGACAGCTGGGATGTTTGGTAACAAAAGTAAATATGATTTGCTGGCATTTGAAACTCGAGCGAAAATACTAGCACTCAAAGAACCCATAATATTGTAAGGGAAAGCAGTTATTGGCAGACTCAATAAGGAACAGTCCTAAATAAGGCAAAGCCCATGCTGAAAAAACTACAGGTAAAAACATTCTGAATCACATCCAAAGGTGCCCTCCAGTCATTCAATTTTAAAGTTTTATCAAGAAATGTATCTTGCAATTTTTCATGCACCCCAACTCTAAAATCAGAACCAAATTGATGTTCGTATTCAAATGCAAGAATAATTGGAGTTGCTGAAAGCAAGAGCACAAAGATTACCTCTCTGGAAAGCCTAGTTTCCATTTTTTGCAATTTTTCAAACGCCTTTTCATCATCATCGCTCAAAGATCGAAAAAGAGAAACTGAAGGAATATTTCGTAGTGTACTGAGAAAACGCATGAAGTAAGACCCAAGGTCACCGTGCTCCAAGCCACTAGACAAAGAATGCAAACCCTCTATCTTTTGAGAATTTGCAAGCAGTGATTGGATCTGCTCAATGCACATTCTGCAAATAGCACTTGAGGTGGCTGCCTTTGGCCATTTAAATTTCTCCTGTAATTCAAAAGATGTCACTTCAGAACCAAGAGACGCGGAGAACAGACCTTGAACAGCTAGAAACTTCAAAATTTCCTTCTGCACCCGAAACTTTGCTTCTGGTTCCAGCTTCAAATGTTTCAAAATACTTGGGAGGGATTCCACCACCCAAGTCTTCAAGAAATCATCTGAATCCTTATCCTCGACTGAACCCATCTCCGAATTGTCATCAGTAGTCTGGCTCTGGTCTGATGGTTCTTCTGAAGCATTTCCTTCATCCACAAACATGCTCATTAAATTCTGAATAAACAACATGCAACCAACTTCAGTTTTAAACTCTGTCACCAAAGCTTTAACTGTTTTTGTTTTTGTGATGCCGTCAAATCTTGCATTACTGTGTTTCTGTAAAGCCACTATAACAGCAACTCTTCTGACATCGTCATTTCCAACCCAATCTGATAATTCCTTAAGAAAATGCTGAGCAACTTTATACAGCCAAGAGTCCTTTGTTGAAAGTATATCCACCATGCATTGCACAATTTTGTGAGAGAGAACATATGGAATGAAAGATGCGGGGAGCCTTGGGAGAAGGAGAAGCAGAATATCAAATGCCAAGTGCTTGCGATCATGTGAAGAAAGAAGAAGGGATCCTTCGATAATAACTTCACAGAAATTCTGAATGCTCCTGGTAATTTCTTCTTCAGATGAGCTAGACTTGCGACTTTTTTTGTGCTTTTTTAGAGAATTAGAAGCTGACATCACATCTTCTGCTTGCATAACAATATTAGGTAAGAGAATATTTACCAGAACAGGCCATACACCATGAACTCTAGGCTGACAGAAAGTTGATTCCTGCCATTTTCGAAAAACAATAATATCATGAGTAGATAATAAAACCTTTTGAGACCATGAAATATTACTCTCCTGCACAAATAATTAAAGAATCACCTTCAAGCAGTTAATAATAGAGGACAAATGACCAGGCATAAAAAGTCTACTGGGACTGAACGGACATGGCAAAAAGTTTCCAAACATTTCACTATCAATGGAAATTTTCTCCCGAATTCTCAAAGCTAAAAGCAAAGCATCAGGATTTCCGGCATCAATACCACCCTCAAACCACTCACGCAGTCTTGGAGCTTCAAGAATGTGATTCAGCACAGCCTCTGGTGGCAGCTGCAATCACAACAAAAAGCAGTTGAGGGAGCAGGGATCAAAAAACAAGAAACAGTGAAGGAATTGCAAGACACGCATCCCAAATGGGCATACTATAAAAACACCCCACCCCCCAAAAAAAAAAAATATGAAAAGCCCCAAGGAAATAGAAAAGATGCAGCTGTCCAAGAAAACCAATTTTCTTCATTTGTCAGAGTAAGGCACCTTTCCAACCAATTCTAATATAATTGCAACAGCAGGCTCTTGCAGATATCGTTTTTTGGCTGCTAGGGAGATAAGCACATCAGTGAATTCTTTGATGAAGAGGTTGTCTTCAGTCAGTCTTCCCGATAGGGCAAGAGCACCATAAGCAAATAACCGACCTAAAAGACAATCCCTTATATCCTGCAGTGCCACAAAGAAGCAACTTCAGGAATAGTATGCAGAGAAGATTGCAACAAAATACAAAAAGCCAATCCTCACCCACCTGACCCTTCATTGATGAAGAAACTTCTAACAAATCAACTATTAGTTTCAGCACTGAACCCACTTTGATGCAAGGAATTGTATCAACTAAAACTGTCAAGCCCAGTGCAAATCCTTGCCTTGCACACTGCAAAGCAAAACCAGATTATGTGATACATACAAGTTAGCCAAAAACCTCACATTATAGATAGCCCAAGTTTATAGCCACACAATAGATAATACAGTCCACAGAAGAAATCATCCAATGCTTGAAAAGGTTGCCATTTGACCATGTTCAGTTTACAGTAATGTTTTACAGGTTAACAATCTCATCCAGCTCGTGTGAGATCTAAATACCCAAACATAGAGTTTTCACATAATGTCCAGCAGGATACAATGCCCTGAGAAACAAGAATCAGATAATGGGTGCATTTGTATAAAATGCAGAGTCGAAAGTATAAATCGAGTATTAACATTGAGATGAGCAGGTACTGAGAAACAAGCCAATGCAACAGATACACCAAGAGTGCATGTTTTATGGAATCATTCATGAGAATCAAAACCCAACAGGCATCAGACATGATTGCGCAATTAATGACACAACGAAATTGAACTTCAAAATCATGAATCAAATTTCCATTCCCTGACAGGAGAACCATAACGCTGGTTCAAAAGGTGCGAGCGTGTACATGATACGTAGATTTCACAAAGAAGGAACAAGAGCATAGTGTGCAATTTAACCAATCATACCTCTCTTGATGAAGAAGCACCACGTACAAGCCTACGCACAGCATATCTCACAGAAGGTGCGCAATCATTCAACCCATCATCCTTCTCCGCTTCCAGTTTCAATCCACCTTCGAACACCACCTTATTCTCTGTAACTTCATATGCCTTCTGAACCTCTTGCAACTCCGTGACCAATCTCTCCACCGCACCTTCTCTCACAGACACATCCACCGATGAAAGGTCCTTAAAGACGCCAATATGAAACTTCGGCAACGTTTCATTCAAGGAAGCTCCCGTGTGCTCTTTATTTTCGGTAACCTTTGAATCAACATCCATTTTTTTAGTCTTCACTTCCTTATTCTCTAAAGCAGCATGTTGCCGCTCTTTATCCAATGCTTTCCTTTTCTTCCGTCTTTCCATGGGTTTCATTGAACTAGAAATGCTCGAAAGGCCTGCTTTCGAAGCATCCCCGTCCGGGGCTTCGGTCTCTTTATTCTTATCTTTCTTCATTTTCTTTCTACTTAAATTTGAACTTGTATTGTCATTATTCGTATCCTCTATGTTTGCATCCTCGGTATTTGTGTTCTTATTATCTAAATCTTCAACTTCCTCAAATGAATTGGGGCTTCTTTTCTTGCTTCCCATTTATGCCAAAAAAATCAGATTTCTTTGCTAAAACTGTATACACCAAAGAAAAAATAAGTAAAATCCAGGAAAAACAATCGACTTCAAAATACAGAGAAAGTACTGAGACTGAAGCTCAAGCTCCAGTTCAAACCACTGGATTGTATTTATAATTTAAATAAAAAAAGGTAACCAAATTGATACACTTTCTGGAAGAAGAAGAAGAAGATAAGAGTTTTGAGGTTAAGTAAGCTTCAGTAAGAAAGGTAAGAGGAATGAATAGAAAGAAACCCTAATCAAGGCACATCGAGAGAGGTTATGCAAGTTTTACCTATAGTGTACAGAGAGTCCTTCTCTTCTACGAGGGGTAGGGTACAAGGGGAAATCATAAACCCTAGTGTCTTTATTAATGATAGTGTTTAAAAGAGGAGAGGAGGCCACCGACTCGCCGTTTAATTTTCTGAACCGTTATTTCTTGGCTCTTGTTGTCGAACAGCTGTGAATAGCCCGATTAGAGATCCTTAAAGGGCCGGGCTAGAGGCCCGTCTAATAAATAAGAACGGTTGTTATAAATATAAACTTTCGTTGCCTAATTTTTAAAACCCTAGCAGCAGCAGCCGTCACCCCTTTTGGCCTCTCCATCCCTTTGCTGGACAAACCCTCTTGGTCTCTCCCTCTCTCTGCAATTTCTGCGAGTCCCCCTCTCTCTGGAACAAAAGGTGGTCTCCTTCTTCCTCTATTCTGAGCACTACAAAAGGAGAGTTCGCAGCCCAGAAAGGGATAGGAAAACGTGAAAAAATAAACCTATTCGTCTCTGCACCCTAACGAATCCTTGATATGGCGTCAGCTGCTATCTCAAGAGGCGAAATCCTCCATCTGTATCGATCTCTTCTACGCACAGCCCGTCAGTTCTGCGATTACAACATCAGAGAGTACACTAAACGACGCACTATCGACGCCTTCCGTCAAAACCAAAACCTAACCGACTCGTCGGCCATCTCCGCTGCCTATTCCGACGGTAAGAGCCAACTTGATGTCGCCAAAAGACAGGCCATTGTTTACTCTCTCTACGCCCCCACAATCAAGAGCGTCATGGAGGCCAAATCAATTTGACACTTCCAATCAATTCCGAGCAATCAACTTGATTTTGCTCTTCTTTTTTTCTTTCAATTAAAATATTTATGCTGTCATAAAACTTGTGAATTAGAGTATTTTACTGCTGGTCATGGTCATAGGGGTACCAAAGGCTTGTTATGTTAATTGTGGCTATTAATCGAGTAATTTTGTTTTCGTCAATTAGAGATGTGCTAATGCAATGTGTTGAGTGTTCTACTGGGCGTGTCTAGAAGGTAGGAAGTCGTTGATGATTGGACAAGCCGGGCTTGATGTTCTAACTCACTGCCACTGAACAGCATCGTTAAATGTAATTGGTTGACACCGAGATTAATGACAGAACAAGCTTTATCTTTTGTATTTTTTTTTTCCCAGCAAGATTCCTCTAACTTCTGTGCCTAAAAATGAATAAAATAAACTTTGAGAAGAAAATGAAAATTATAGTAAATTTAAATTGATCATGCATCCACTCGCCGTCTTATATCTTAGCTGTCTTCTAATTTTTATTTTTATAATAATTTGAATCCTAATTTCATGCTATAAAAAAATTAAATTGAAAAAATAATAGATGTTATATCGACTGTAAGTAAACAGGCGCTAGAGGCAATTGTGATAAATTTTGGTCATCTAAGAATTAAAACACATGCAGCATCGAAAAACTAGACGAACGAAGATGGCATCATAAACGCGACGGCCATTTGTCGGGACTACTCTAGGGAGCACATTAACACGTATATTTCACCTTTTACCATTTCATAACCATTACATGCGAAAATAATATTTTTTAAAAAAATTTAGAATATTTTAACGATTTAATATATGTATAAAAAAAATTGAAAAAAATATATATTGCAACTCTATCTAGAATGAAGATTTCAAATTAAACGACGATTTCCTTGAGAAAAAAAATGGTTATTGATATAATAGAGGGTCTCAGCCACAGCATCCAATGGCAGTGTTTTCAAATGAACAAAAAGACTAATACGTTCAATTGTAATAACCTCCACCATTTAGATACAAAACCGCCAAGAAACGTACATCCCAAGAGCAAATAAAATTAAGAAGGATCTTTCTTCGAATGTGGTTCGAAATCATGTCAAAAAAGACAGCTACCAAAACTAACCCCTCACTTCTTCACCTCCTCGTATTCAGCTTCAGGAGCCTGGTCGCCACCCTGTGAACCACCAGAAGCACTGTCACCTCCACCACTGCTGCCCTTAGACATGTGCTCTCCAATCTTTGAAACTGCTTTGTTTGCAGCATCTAGTTTGGATTTGATATCATCAACATTGTCTCCACCCATTGCCTTCCTCAAATCTGCAACAGCGTCCTCAATCTCCTTTGCAACTTCAGAAGGGATCTTTTCCCTGTACTCATCTAGGCTCTTTTCAATGCTGTAGATAGTGGTGTCAGCACTATTTCTAGTATCAATCAAGGCCTTTCTATCTTGATCCTTCTGCGCAAACAGTTCAGCCTCCTTGACCATCTTCTCAATCTCATCTTCTGAAAGACCTCCAGATGATCGAATGGTGATTTGTTGTTCTTTAGCAGTGGCTTTGTCCTTGGCAGAGACAGTGACAATACCGTTGGCATCAATGTCAAAGGTCACCTCAATTTGAGGCATGCCCCTGGGAGCTGGTGGAATACCCATAAGTTCAAACTCTCCCAACAACTTGTTGTCAGATGCCATTTCACGCTCACCTTGTAGCACCTTGATACCAACCTGCGTCTGGTTGTCAGCTGCTGTAGAGAAGACCTGGGATTTCATAAAGAAAGACCAGAGAAATATATAAAAGGGTCCAGAAACACAAAGAACAGAAAATTATCGGAGGGCTGCCTAGGCACACCCAGGCACATAAACTTATTGCCCACATTTAAGTTTTTTTAAGATAATTTGAAAACATATTTATTTTGAAATAAATAAACTCACCTGACTCTTCTTTGTAGGAATTGTCGTGTTCCTACTGATCAGCCTGGTGAAGATACCTCCGAGTGTCTCTATACCAAGTGATAAGGGAGTGACGTCAAGGAGAAGCAATTCTTTGACATCTCCCCGTAAAATTCCACCCTGAATTGCAGCTCCCATAGCTACTGCCTCATCAGGGTTTACTCCCTTGCTAGGGCTCTTTCCAAAGATCTCCGATACTATCTCTTGAACCCTGGGAACACGACTCATTCCTCCAACAAGAAGAACCTCGTCAACTTCCTTGGTTGAAATGCCACCATCCTTCAAACAGTTCTTGCACGGGATCCTTGTCCTCTCAATCAAGTGATTTACCAAGCTTTCAAATTTGGATCTGGTCAGTGTTATATTCAAATGTTTAGCACCTGATGAATCAGCTGTAATAAATGGTAAGTTGATATCAGTCTGAGTGGTTGAGGAGAGTTCTATCTTGGCCTTTTCTGCTGCTTCACGGAGCCTCTGCAGAGCTAGCCTATCTTTTGAAAGATCAATTCCCTCAGTTCTCTTAAACTCATTGACCAAGTGCTCTAAAAGGGTGTTGTCAAAGTCCTCTCCTCCCAAAAATGTGTCACCATTAGTAGCTTTGACCTGAACAAGGACCATTCACTCAGTTCAATTTACCAAACTAGATGAAAATCAGAGTTAGCCTAAATAGCAAAACACATTGCATACCTCAAAAACACCATTAGAGATCTCCAAGATAGAAACATCAAATGTCCCACCTCCAAGGTCAAACACTGCAATGAGACCCTCCTTGTTGTTCATACCATAGGAAAGTGCTGCAGCAGTAGGTTCATTGATAATTCTCTGCACATCAAGGCCAGCAATTCTTCCAGCATCCTTTGTAGCTTGTCTTTGAGCATCATTGAAATAAGCTGGCACTGTGATCACAGCTTTTGAAATTGTTTTTCCGAGATATGCTTCAGCAGTTTCTTTCATCTTGGTCAGAATAAAGGCCCCTATTTGACTAGGGGAATATTGCTGTCCGTTGGCTTCAACCCATGCATCTCCATTTGGAGCCCTGACAATCTTATACGGAACCATTTTCATCTCCTTTTGTGTTTGAGGATCATCAAACTTCCTGCCAATCAAACGCTTAGTTCCAAAAACCGTGTTGCTCGGATTGGTCACAGCCTGGCGTTTTGCTGGTGTGCCCATGAGTAACTCTCCCTTTGGAGTGAAGGCAACAACTGAAGGGGTTGTCCTAGATCCTTCGGAATTCTCAATAACTTTGGGATTCTGTATATAATCATGGAATCAATTAGAATACACGGTAAAGGAGGCCTAATAACCTAAAGAATAAACAATCTGAACAAACACAAACCATGCTTACCTTCCCTTCCATGACCGCAACACATGAATTCGTGGTGCCCAAATCAATACCTATAACATCACTGCCTGCAGGTTTTGCACTGCATAGAAGAGGAAATGATCACCTTCAACATACCAAAAGGAACAGCAAATGACCCAAAGACAAATCAAAACCACCAAAACCTAAACAAAATACCTGAAAGCTCTGGACAAACCAGCCAAATTTTGGCTGAAATTTGAAGGAGCCCACGATGGCTTCACATTATTAGTCAACTGCACAACAGATAAGCACCAAAACTCAGCCATTTTAGAATCTCAACCTTAATTTGCAAACAGCTTTTAATAGTCAGACCAACCACAACTGGAGTGAGAAAAAATCCCAACACTTTTCAATCGTCATCTACAACTTTTAATCCTCAGAAGAAGTAAAACGATCCGATCACTGCCTAAAAGCCTAAGGATTTAAAACTTACATTTATCAAAACTCTCAGCTGATCATTCAGAATTAAACAGCAAAACGAAGTGTTTAATATCCAAAAAAACAGCGATGCATGATCATGTAATAAATCAAATGAAGAAACACACAACAAATGAACCCTTAAAGGGGCCAGCTTCTAAGCTATCATAGCAAAAACTAAATCACAAAAAAGTCTAAATCTTTTATTCATCTCTCAATCAAGTTCAAGTCTCAGTTTGAGCTCCATCAACAAACAACCAAATTAGTACAGCTGGAGAAGAAAAGGAGTGGAAATGATGAGAGACGCACGCATTTGTAGGCTGCAAGGGGGGACGAGGCGACGTCACGGCGTCGTAGAGAGCGGAGGAGAGCAGCTGTGGCCATAAGTGGAGATCTACCAGTTAAATTGGATTGGAAGCGGAGAAGGACACGAGGACAATGTTTTGAAGTTTATAAAGAAGGGTTTAGGGTTTTGTGGAGCAAAGGCTTTTGATGTGGCGCAACTCGCAAACTATTTTTCTTGCAAGCGTAGAAGGTTCTGGATATACAAACTATCAAAATACACAAAATGCCCTAACAGTTTATTCTGGTCCCTTTAATCTCTTAAGTATTTCTTTTTGGTTCTCTTTTTATTTAGTTTGTATATCTCAGCATCAATCTCTTATTTTCTATTTATATTATATAGTGATACGATCTTGCCGTTAACCATTCTCAAAAAAATTTATGATATTAAATTATTATACAATCTTTGGTTCCAGAATTAAATAATTTCAATAGTTTTCTTGTCTTGTTATGGTCAACTATTATTTTTTTCATTATATTAATGAATTGTAGTTCAACAATCAATAGTTTCTTTCCTTTTCGTACTCAAAAATTTATTTATTTATTTATTTATGAAAATTGAATGATGGGTCAAAAAATGTCTAATAGTTAAAGAAAAAGGAAAGAGGATATAATACTATAAAAAGATATTTTAAGGATGATAATATAATAAAGATGCGAGTAGGGGGACCAAATAAACACCGTTATGCGGTTTCTTGATGAATAAACCTACCCTGAACGACATGTCGAGTCATAACTTTTGAGATGGAAGTCATTCTGGGGTTTGGGCCTTGGGGTGTTGCTGTTTGGGGCAGTTGAATTTGGGGTTGTGTTGTCACGTGAGGGGAAGAGGTGTCCACGCTTCTAGAGGGCTAGTTGCCTGGCTGGCCTTCTTTTTCTTGGAAGAAAAGAAAAGGTTGCTGAACGTGGGTATATTTAGTTCCTGAATCGAGTTAGAGGATACGAGTCGTCAAATTATTAGATTAATTTATGTTCATATTATCAATTTTAAAATAATATTATTTAAAAAAACCTTTAATATTCACCCGAGTAGGTTTATATTTGATTTGGCCATGGGTGTTTGGTAATACATTTGGAAAGTGATTTTTAAAAGAATAATTTTTTTATTTTAAATTAATTTTTTTATATTTTTAGATTATTTTGATGTGCTAATATCATAAATAATTTTTAAAAATAAAAAAAATATTATTTTAATGTATTTTTGAATGAAATTTTTTTTTAAAATAATTTCAACCATATTTTCAGACAAACATTATCAATTATTATTATTATTATTATTAACTCCTTTCCATTATTTATTTTTTTAACATTGATCTTTTTATATTTTTTTAGTCATGTGATATTAGTTTAACTAGTATCGTTTTTTGTTTTTTAATATATTATATAAATTAGTTGTATTTGTAAAAAGTTTTTATAAAAACAAAATCATCTACTATTAACAACAATATCTAAATGCTAAGATATAATAAATAAAAAAGTTTTAAATTACAAGGATATTTGGTGTGAAACATCTGTATGCCCAATTATCTTTTTTTTTTACAATAGATATTATATTTTCACTTCAATATTTAATTAGATTAGCATTTTTTAGATTTTCTATCTCGTATATTTCTTAGTTTATTTTATAAAATATAAATAATATCTGTTCATTTCTTGATCAAAATAATCATAATACATTAAAACAATTTTATAATGTAATTATGTTTGAGATTGACTTGAAATCTCATCCGCAATGTAAACATCTTTAAGCAACCACGTAGCACAAGTGATAAAACCAAAAATTGCAACCCGACTTTAAGACTAATTTTATTGTTGAAACAATACAATCTCTTCTGTTTTTTAATTTAAACTTAAGAGTCCAGCATTCGCATATTAGGGATTTGATTTTGATTGCGGTTATTTTTAAAGTGTTTTTATTCATAAATATATTAAAATTATATTTTTTATTAAAAAAATATATTTTTAATATCAGCATATCAAAATAATCTTTAAAATATTAAAAAAATTTAATTAAAAATAAAAATAAAAATTTTCAAAAATATTTTTGGGACACATTACCAAGAGTTTTTCCATTTTTTGAGTGGCTAGTAGCAGTGGAAAGTTGGCATTTCTTGTACCAAGCATTTGTGTGGCCATACCATGTTTGAAAATTGAATAGGTGCTTTCTTTTGGCTCCTTTCTCACAGGACATTAATTGTTTTCAACTATAAAAATAAAATAAATGAAAGGAAACGTTTCATGGAAGAAAAAAACTATATAAATACAGAGTTGAAAAAAAAAATAGACAAGGTGATGTAGAAAGAAAACGAGGTGGCCGTTCATGGAATTACTAAAGATTGGTTCTTTGTTTGTTTTTTTCTCGAAATGATATTAGAATCAGACCGATGCTTTATTCATTTATCAAACCACATAGATCTCCATCTCTTAACAAAATCCCATATTTGAATCTGATTCCCGGAACAGGGATAAAATTAAATATATTACTTGCCGTAATTTCTACAGTCTGAAAGGTGGTGGTACAGAAAAGACAATGGATAGCCGCTGATTACCAAAAAAAAAAGACAAGGGAATAAAAGACGTCATGCAGCAGCATTCACAATTATTGTTTTAGTGAAATCACAATGATACAAACTCTATATTCAGAACGATGAATGTTATTACCTGTACAGTTTGTTACAAAGAACGCAGCCATTAACAACGTTGTTTCAAAAGGAAAAAACTCCACCTATTATCTGGATTGAAAAGGAACAAGTTATTTTCTACCAGAATCCCCAATTCTGAGACAGGGTCTGTGATATCATTGACAATTGTTTATCTGCAGAGTGCGTGTCGTTCAAGAATCAAGAAAACAATCAAGGCTTGTTGAGAGAAGTTTCAGCAACTTGAAACACATTGAGACTGAAAAGAGCATGTACCACAATGGCAGCATCACTCTCTTCCTTTGGCTTACTCTCTCAAAGGCGTATATAACCACCTCTTTCTTTAACGGGAACGGTTCTCTTGAGAAAAGATTTCCTATTGAGAGACCAGCTTCTTTTCAAAGTCATCCTTCGTCGCCAGGCAGCTATATGGGTGTAAAGAACTGGGAAAAGGAAGCACAGAAGAATGAGAACTAGAGTTCCCACACAGACAAACATCACATTGCGGAAGCCATATTTCTCCCTAGGGTTCTTTTGCTCTGTCCATGGAACTCCTCCCACATTCATGCCAAAGACTGTTATGAGTTTCCAAAAATGTCAGCATTATTAAAATTATGGTTATCAAAAGTTATTCACGAAGGCTTAACTGTTTGTAAAAAAAGAAGCTGAGACATTTACCTCCAGTGATGATTGACAATGGGAGGAATATTATTGAAAGGAAAGAGAGATAGTACAGTTTCTTGTTTATTTGCTCAGCCTGCCAGCTATCCAAACCTGCCTGAATTGCTGTGACACGATTTGCTATAAACCCCACACTCTCTTTTAGCCTCCTTAGCCTTCCAATTAACTCTTCTAGGGAGTTAATGTCTTCACTGCAAAACCATTTTTTTGAAGAACATTTTTCTTTTACTCGCGGAAATACTTGCTCTCCATGTGCAATCACCTGAGTTCAGTTAAAATACAAGGTTTAATAAATGTGTTTCAATTTTATATTCGTAAGAGACAAACACACATTTAACAAGCTGCAATCTTCCTAGATCCAAAAACATCAATATCTAGGATGCATTGCTGTATAAATGCAGAGAAAATGTTATTGGTGAAAACTACAGCACTTCAAAACCTTTATGGTCAATGGCCAAACTAAAGTGCTTTGACTCCACAATATGAACCCCTGAAAGTATTCAACCATAGCAATCAAGGACTTCAATCTCCACGCCTTCTGCTTATAGTAGAGTGGTCTTTACACCTTATCCAGACTGATTTTGTACATGCGTTACGCAAATACCGACTCATGTGGCAATGTACCGATCAACTTAAGTTTTTCTTATGTTTACAAGAAATCAAACAGGTAAGACAAACTACCTGCAATATACGCTGAAGATTAAGATGCATTTTAGGAAATCTTCTATCATCAAGCATCTGTTTCTTTAATGCAAAACCTCCTGCGGTATACCATAAAAACAGCACTCAGTTTCCACTTAAAAATTGAAAGAAATCATGAACCAAACAGAAAGAGCCTCAAATTTGAGTTTCGGGACAAATAGAAAAAAAGGGATACTTTTGATAAAAGACAGAGGCTTGCAACCATTGCTGACCATGATTTAGTACCTTGATGGTCCATAGATATGCTTATTTATCATAATTTTTCACACAATCCACACTTTTGTGTAGGCCTATTTTCTTGCCCACGGAGTTCATATAGACTTAAATTTAGCAAAAATAACATCTTAGGTATCAAGCAGAAATTCTGAAAATCAAATCTATTGTGAGTGAAAATAGATTTTAAGGTAACAATGAGATTCCATCATGCAACTGCAAGGACGTTATGGTACATAAATATCAGTAAAGTAGAATGGCACAAACATGCCACGTGAAGAAGGATAAGTGTCCTGGAACAATCATTCGGGACATGATACCTAACTTACAAGAGCTAGCTTCTTATTCAGACCCATCAACGTGGAGAACAGTCAATATTTTTTCCTCAAACTGCAATTTTTTTCTTATTTTGTCACAATATTTAGCACATTGAGCAACAAGCTTCCACGACCCTTTCACAAGTGCACTTTGGCAATGCTTTGATGACCTCTTGACTCTCCCCAAAAATGTTCTTATTAGCCAATCATATAAAATATCAGTTCTGCTTGACACTAGAAAAACATCACAACATACATTCCAAGTTGCAAGCTGCAGATGCCAGGATTCACTGTTTGATCCATGATATATCCTATCATATTTTATTTCACTACTGAGAGTGAAATGCCATCAAGGTTGCAAATACAGGATTAATCCTATTTCATCACAGCATTTGTTTTTTCGACAAGTTTTGACATCTCTAATTTGTTTTGCTACTTGTTGACAAATAAGGACCGAGTGTATGAGGTTGCAATTTTCCAAAACTATAATAACAAAACTAATGTGTCCAAATTAGGATGAGAAACTACTAGATA
This sequence comes from Salix dunnii, assembly GCA_015731905.1. NCBI lineage: Eukaryota > Viridiplantae > Streptophyta > Magnoliopsida > Malpighiales > Salicaceae > Salix > Salix dunnii. The sequence continues at coordinate 5,872,046 of CM027667.1, read as the reverse complement.
AACATAGGGTAGAAAGAGCATATACCAATAACCCTTCCAGATCAATTAAAAAAGTTACCGCTGTAGGGTTGCTAGAGATATGGAACATATATATTAGCATTAAAGAAGAATGAATTCAGCACTTGTAACTATCTTCACGACCAGAAAAAGGCAACAAAACTAAGTGTTTCACCCAAAAGAAATATAAACAGTCAGTGTACACCAACGCGAAAATCTAAGGCAACCTTGATTTTGTAACAGGGACCATAAGTAGTCATTACATAGGAATTTTACCTTTATCTAATTCAAGCTCCACAGAGTCAAGCTCCATCTCGAGTTTGGTGGTAACATCTTCAAGGTGATCAACATGCGTGTCGATGATGTGAACAACAAGATTTGAGACAGATTCCGGCACGGGATTATCAGCCTCCTCTGAGTGGTTCATTGTTAATAAGAACTCGAGAACATGCTCTCTAATCACAAACTCGCCTCCTTCCTTTTGATCCCCTCCATTATGTGAGGGTGGCCCACCACCTGAATGAGTCTCCACACTAGGAATCTCAGAGAGAAGGGATTTACTCGTTGGTGAGAAACCCAATCTTGGAACCCGTCCCAGTGACACGGTAATCACCGAATTCTCAGTAACTCTGGCAGCCAATCTAAATGTATAATTACTAGTTGGAGGACCAGGAGAATTAACTCTGAACACAAGTGCTCCATTAACATAACTACAAAGGGGCCCATTGCTAACCAGCGACAGAATATCTTGGAGCTTCAAAGGAGGGCAAAGAATGTCAATGAGGCTTTGTGCGAAAAGCGGTAGCTTCTGGTTAATTTTTGGAAGCTCTACATGGTACCAACAAAACTCATTTTCTTTAGGTTCAGAAAAATCCCAATCTTTATTGTAATAACTTCCATCACCGTCAAATATATAGGCTTTCTGTCTCACCATACCCAAAAAACGGGGGCGATAGAGAGGGATATCCCCAAGAGGAGTATCCTCCTTGATATCTCCGTCCATCTGCTCGGCCTCCCCGTTCCCGACAGGCTCTTCCCTGTCTATGTGCATATGTTTTCAGTTATCTATGAATACCAAATACTGATGCGAAACCACAATGTATCGAGCATGTAAATCGATTCGATCTAGTCCAAAAGGTTGCTAAGTCAGCCTCGCTAGCGTATCAATTCCAGGTCAACAACAAAATCCTTCTTTGATGGTCAAATCACAAGAGAAGAATTAAAAACTCCTTATTTGTTCCGAAAACAGAGCTGAATAAGGTGATACTGAATCAAAACAAAATCCCTTTAAACTGCCTCAATACAAACCAGAACCAGCACTAGAGATAATTCACATCTACAAGTCTCCAACTTTGCAGATCGTTCGCTCATCAATCCTTGAGATAACAAATAGAGATTTTCCGTCTTTCCGTTCTACCCAGTCAAAGAATATCAAAATTGCAACATATAACCCTCAATAAAATAGAAAAAAATCCTTTACCTCATTGATAATAAGAAACTTCGCAGGCCTCAGTACAGATCAAGATTCCTAAAAACCACAAAAGATCAGCAAAAAGAGAGGAGATAATGAAAATGAAAATGAAAACCCAGCAATCCTCTTTTGGTTTATGGTTCAACAATAAACAACCAGACAAGCAGCATTGAATCATTCAAACAATATAAAAATTTCGGAATATTTTGAGTAATAATTTATGTTACTCCCTAAAAATATAACGACATGAAATATTCTCACGTTGTTGGGAGACTAAAAAGGTTTTATCCACTTTCTAGGTTTTTTATTTTTGAATGTATTGTAGGAATTTGCTGATAATATTGACCGCTCGCTAAAAAGGGCAAAGTGATCAGGATTGGCAAGTTCGCTTTTCGTAAAATGAATGAAGGTGATGTTGTCCCTGTATTTTTAAATTATTTTCGAAAACAATAATAAAAAAATATTTTTTTTATTTTAAATTAAGATTTTTTTAATATTTTTAGATAAAAATATTTTTATCTGATAATAATTATTTATTAAAATATAAAAAAATATTTTTTTAATAAAAAATATTTTTTATTTAACTAAATGATGTTTAAAACATACGCCACCGTAGACCATAAAATGGGCAAGGTTGAGGTTTTGCAAGCTCGGGTGTATAAAAAAAAAAAAATATCCGCCGTTTTGAAGATGGGCTCACTCTATCGTCCTCTCTTCTCTGGGCTCATTTCGGCCCTCCCTCCCTCTTCTGTCTCCGGGCTGCCTTCTCCTCTCTTCTTTAACTGGGTTGGACCTTTATTTTGTCCTTGGTAAGCATGCATATATACATAACCCTATGTTATATAATATAAACCGAAGATCTTTTAATCGTAATTATTATTACTATTCAACGTCTTAAAAATATTTAATTATCAAACATTTTATTTTCACAATTGAACCTCTTGCTTTAAATTAACACTTAATTACATGTGTTTTATCCTCGTTGGTTCTAGCCTCATTTTCTTTTTTCAAACAATTACTAGTTTTTTAATGTGATTTTCGAAATAATTTTGTATTGGTGTTTGTTTAATATCCCTTCTCTGTAAATATATATATATATATATATATATATGGGTTTAGTCTTTTTGAAATAACAATTTATTTAAATTACATAGAATGTGTTTAATTTTTTACAAGTTTAGTATGATTTATCTATATTTTTAAAAAATATTTTATGCATATTAAAAAAAGTAAATATATATATATATATATTAATATTTTGGATATATCCAAACTTGCATGGATTTTTTTTATTTTATTTTATTTAGTAAATTTTATGTGTGTGGTAATTTTTATTAAAAAATAATTTTCATGAATAAATTCATTAAACATGACAGTATAAATAGATTGTATTGTAATATTTAATACATTAGTCTATATCTATGTTTCAGTTTTACTTCTTCTTTTTTTGTTAATAGATTTTTTTATTTATATAGATGATTAGTACCTTTGGCTCAAGGAAGGTTCATTTATTGACCATCTCACCCATGTGTTCCATGTCCATTCACTATCCTTCGCCTCAATAAATATATCTTAGTTGGAAATTACATTACATTAAAAATAACCTAAGGAAAATACTGCAACTCCCCATATATTTACGTACATTTCACTGTAGATTATTAAAATATTTTCCTTCGCTCTTTTTTTTCTAGTAATAACTGAATTGATTTTTTGTTTTTTTATAGTCGGAGTATCCAGTCAGGTTACACACACCACGACTAATTTTTTGATCTATTTTTTGGGATTTTTGATAAATTGGGTGTTTATGTTAGTTTACACACATTGTTAATTTTTTTTCTCCACGCATATATATTTTTTTATTTTTTTTATAACAGAAGAGTCTGGGTTAGCTTAGGCGCACTATGACTAATCCATGTACACACTTTTTTAAAAAAAAAATTCTCTGTTTCTTTTTATCTTAGAAGAACCAAAAAAAATCAAGGGATTGAAACTAAATCAATTTTTTTTTTGTTATATAACCGAACTGTCCTTTTTTTTGTTTTTCAATAACTAGAGGTGTCGAGCCAACTTGCACGCACCACGATCAATTTTCGAATCCATTTTTTATATATTTTTTTCCAGGTATCCGAGCCAGCTTACACGCACCATAATTTTTTTTCCCATGTATATGTTTTTCTTTGTTTTTTTATGGTAACCGGGTTGGTAGGACCAGCTTACGCGTATCACGACTAATTTCTTAACCCATTTTTTTATATATTTTTTTCTATTAAATTATTTTTTTGTCATAAACAATATCATGGGTTTCACGAGCTTAATCAAGCTGAATCATGTTATTTGTTTTTATTTATTTATTTTTATTTTATTTTTTAATATTAATTTAATTGAGAAATATTTTGTTATTTTTAGACCTATCAAGTTAACTGAATCATGTCAAGTGAATAAAATGATCATGTATTAATACATTAATAGACAATTGGCTCCTCAAGGTAACCTTTTTACTATTAAAGTTCATATAAATATAAATATTATATTTATATTATTCAAAAAACTATATTATAAATTTTACCCATCCACCATTTAATGCTTTACGAGTTGACTTGCTTATGCGCTATGCGGAGTTTTTTTAATGCAACAAACTAATTAATTGTTATGCGTGTTTTTATTGATTAAATATAAATATAATTAGTTAAGTCATCATCAATAAAATTTGTTTTAAATGGGTTATTTATTTTGTGTATTGAAGTTACTGAATGTTGTTATTATTTGAATGTTTGGATAATTATTCAATTGGTGTATTGTCTACGAGCATCGAAACACTTGTAAATAATTTGACTCAATTTTCCTACCCGTCTTGTCTATGTTTAATTTCATATATATTTTTTTTACATGATATTAAACATGACATACCATACATAAAAAATAGTGCGAGTCAATTTTGAAAAAAAAAATGACTAGTGAATTATTTTCATTTTCATTATATTTTAATCATTATTTTTCTAAAATTATCATAATTATTATAACCGCTATCATAATAATTGTTGTAAGTATATAATATTCAGATTATTACTGACAATGTTGTTGCAATCATTGTAATTATTACAACAATAATCATCTTGATAATTAACATCATTGTTTTTAAGAATATTATTTCAATTATAATTAGTGTTATTCTCATTAGTATAATTTTTTGTCATTATTGTTATTTTTATTTCATTTAATGAGTCACTGTTATGTCACTGTTATTATTATCGTCAAAGTCATTTTAGGCTACATGTCAAACACCATAACTATTATAATAAATTGTAATCATTATTATTATGATAATTTATAACTTCACCAATGTCATCAAGATTGCAACACCTTAAATTATTGTTGTTGTTGTTGTTGTTGTTGTTGTTAGCACCATTAAAATAATAAAAATTATTAATTTATCATGAAAAACAACAAAACTTGAAAATTTAAACAAAAAAGTAAGGTATAAAAAACGCATTTCTAATTATTATTATCATTGTGCGCGTGCGCCCACATACACACACCTCGAAAAATAAAAAAAACACTTAAATTATAACAAAGAGTGATAAAAAAATAAAATAAATGATAAAATAAAAATAAATATTATTAGCCTTAACAAAATCATTTGAAATTACTACTACTACTACTACTACTACTACTACTACTATCGTTGTTATTATTATTATTATTATTATTGCATAAATAATGAAAAAAATAATCACCTTGAAGAATGAAGAAAATAAAAAAATATATAATAAAAGAGTATGCAAAACATAAATTAATGACAAAATAAAAATAAATATTATTAACCTTGAAAAAAATATTATGAAGAAAACATATAAATTAATGATTACTATTATTGCATAACTAATAAAAAAATGACCTCGAAGATTAAAAAAACTAAACATTCTAACAAAAAAGGAAGAAAAGAAATCAAATAAATGAAAATAAAATATTAGTTTTAAAAAGATATTTGATCTAAAGGAAAAAAACAATTTTGAAATGATTATTGACACAAATTAAGATTCAAAGACTAATTAAACAAAAAGGGCAATCCTAACAAAACAGAAAATTAAAAAAGATAATTCTAACTATTATTGCATAAATAATAATAAAAAATGAACTTCAAAAAATAAAAAAATGTCAAAATTATAATAAAAGAGTAAGTAAAATATTACTAGCCTTGAAAAAAATATTTGAAAAAAATATTTAAAAAAAATAAGTTTTTAAATAATTACTAACACAAATTAAAATTCAAAGACTAGAAAAAAAATACAACCCCAACAAAACAGGAGATAAAAAAAAATTCAAAGGTAAAATAAAATGCATATACACATAAACATATACGATAATAGGGATTAATACATAACTATATAAATACAAATAAAAATAATAAATTTGAAAATTATAATTAAAAGTCCGAGGGTTGAGATAAAAATAAAATATATAATTGATTTCAATTGAAGAATTCAATTGACAACAATTCAAATTTCTATATCACACATATTAATGGATTAAAACCAAATTCAAAATTAAAAAAACAAGGACATAAATGAAAATATCATTTTGAAGGATAAAATTAAAAATCACATAACTTGTTAAACAAAAAAGAAGGGATTTGATATAAAATTGAGAATTAAAAGAATAACGATTGAAACACAAAAGAAATATATGATGAAATTCAAAGAGAAGGGACATAAATGAATCTACCATAAACCAAGGGGAATGTAATGTAAAATGGTTAGAGGAGAGAGAAAAGGGTGCAAAAATATTCAACCGACTACCATTGGCTCACCGGTGATAATTTCATGCCACCCGTCACTCCAATGGGTAGAGGACATGAAGGCAGAACCTCAAAGATACAGGAGATGCATTTTCTAACACCATATGGCGTACCACACGCTACTTGAAGAGAGCATATCGGGAGAAGGTAGAGACGATGTGCCAACAATACGTCAAAATAAGAATAGTAAAAAAAGCAGGGATAATTACCAACGCACCCCTACAATCATTTCTGAGTTTTTATCATTTTTCGAAGATAAAATAGTATTTACATATATTACCAGAAATGTTCAGTGTCTAAAAGACCCCCGATGGCAGTGCAAGTTTTGACTTATTTATGGATAAATAATTGTATCAGATAGAATAAGGGTGGTGAGATTTGAATTCGTGACCACTGGGTCAACAAGGCTCTATTAGGGTGTAAATTTACATTGTAAAATACATCCATGGATAAAAAAAGAGGGATTTTAACTACGGTGTAAATTTAAAGCGTAAATTACATCCGTAGATAAAAACTAAAAAAAGTTTTTCTAACTGCAGTGTAAAATTACATCGTAATTCCACCCGCGGATAATTTTTTTTTTATGCAGTGTAAAAAAACTTAAAATTATAAAAAACAATCAAACGACAATGCAACTTACTTTATGTAAGGTGCACTGGGGGTGATGCGTCTTCCCCTTGCACAACAAATCCCCTTATCTAGACTCTCGCAGACCAATAGGTTCCTAGTAGCCTTAATACCAGGTGGCGACTTCTTATATTTATAGTCGTAATTTTTACGGCTATAAACAACCATCCCATTTTCACCGCGTGCCGTTTTCTCCCCAAACCCCGGGAAACAGCAAGACGCGTAACAAAACGCCATCGCGACACAAATCTCAAATTCTTTGTCATCATGTTATGTTTCTTGTGACAAAACCTCTTATTTTTATAACAACATCTTTCAACAGTATACACAGGCTTTTCTTTGCTTATTTCTAATGTCCCAAAGGATGCTAGACATTATATTATCGCATTATTTTTCTTATAACAATTTTATTTATATACATCTTGTAAAAATCACAACATTTTATATATTTCAATAATAAAATCATTGTTTATTTTATTTTTATTTTTTTAATCTATTTTTAAAAATTTATTTTTTTTCTATTAAATTATTTTGTTATCATAAACAATATCATGGGTTTCACGAGCTTAATCAAGTTGAATCGTGTTCTTTGTTTTTATTTTATTTTTTAATATTAAATTGATTAATAATTATTTTGTTATTTTTAGATCAATGAAGTTAACTGAATCATATCAAGTTAATAAAATAATCATGTATTAAATGCATTAATAGACAAATGGCTCCTCTAGATAACCTTTTTACTATTAAAGTTCATATAAATAAAAATATTATATTTATATTATTCAAAGAACTATATTATAAATTTTATCCATCCCCCGTTAGATGCTTTATGAGTTGACTTATTTGTGCGTTGTGCTGAGTTTTTTTAATGTAGCAAACTGATTGATTATCATGCGTGTTTTTATTGATTAAATATAAATATAACTAGTTAAATCATCATCAATAAAATCCGTTTCAAACGAGTTATTTGTTTTGTGTATTGAAGTTACTGAATGTTATTATTGTCTGAATGTTTGGATAATTATTTAATCGGTGTATTGTCTATGTGCATCGAAACACTTGTAAATAATTTGACTCAATTTTTCTATCCATTTTGTCTATATTTAATTTTATATATTTTTTGGTTACATGATATTAAATATGACATACCATACATAAAAAATAGTGCAAGACAATTTCAGGAAAAAAAAATGACTAGTGAATTATTTTATTTTCAATATATTTTAATCATCATTTTTCTAAAATTGTCATAATTATTATATCTGCTATCATAATAATTGTTGTAAGTATGTAATATTCAGATTATTACTAACAATATTGTTACAATCGTTGTAATTATTACAACAATAATCATCATGATAATTAACATCGTTGTTTTTATGGATATTACTTCTATTATAATTACTATTATTCTCATCAGTATAATTTTTTTCTGTCATTATTGTTATTTTTATTTCATTTAATGTGTTACTGTTATTTTATCATTAAAGTCATCATTAGCTACATGATAAACATTATAACTATTAGAATAAATTATAATCATTACTCTCATGGTAATTTATAATTTCATCATTGCCATCAAGATCGCAGCACCTTAAATTATTATTATTATTATTATTATTAGCACTGTCAAAATAATAAAAATTATTAACTTATTCTGAAGAACAATAAAACTTAAAAATTTAAACAACAAAAGTAAGCTATAAAAAACACAATTCTAATTATTATTATCATTGCGCCCCCCCTACACACACCTCGAAGAATAAAAAACAGTTAAAATTATAACAAAAGAGTGATAATATAATAAAATAAATGATAAAATAAAAATAAATATTTTTAGCCTGAACAAAATCATCATCATCATCATCATCATCATCATCATTATTATTATTGCATAAATAATGGGAAAAAATAATCACATTGAAGAATGAAGAAAATAAAAAATATAATAAAAGAGTATGCAAAACATAAATTAATGACAAAATAAAAATAAATATTATTAGCCTTAAAAAAATATTTTGAAGAAAACATATAAATTAATGCTCGCCATTATTGCACAACTAATAAAAAAATTACCTCAAAGATTAAACAAACTAAATATTCTAACAAAAAGGGAAGAAAAGAAATCAAACAAATGAAAAAAAAATATTAGTTTTTAAAAAATATTTGGCCAAGAGAAAAAAAAAACAATTTTGGAATGATCGCTGATACAAATTAAGATTTATAGACTAATTAACAAACATAAGAAATCCCAATAAAACAAAAAATTAAAAAAATAATTCTGACTATTATTGCATAAATAATAATAAAAAATGAACTTCGAAGAATAAAAACCTCAAAATTATAATAAAAGAGTAAGTAAACAAATAAAATAAAATACAAAATAAAAATAAATATTATTAGCCTTAAAAAAATATTTTTTTAAAAGAAAAAAAAATCAAATGATCACCAACATAGATTAAAATTCAAAGACTAAAAAAAAATACACCCCAGCAAAAAAGAAGATAAAAAAGAATTCAAAGCACATACACATGTACAGTAATAGGGATTAATGCATAACTATATAAATATGAATAAAACAAATAAATTTAAAAATTATAATTAAAAGTCCAAGGGCCGAAATAAACATAAAATATATAATTGATTTCAATTGAAGAATTCAAATTTCTATAGCACACATATTAATGGATTTAACACCAAAATCAAAATTAAAAGAATAAAGACCGAAATAAAAATATCATGTATAATTAATTTTAATTGAAGGACAAAATTAAAAATCACATAACTTGTTAAACAACAAAAAAAAGGATTTAATACAAAACTGAGAATTAAAAGAATAATGACCAAAATACAAAAGAAATATATCATGAAATTCAATTAAAGGAATAAATTGAAAGCAATTGGGACTTGTATTTATAAAAATTAAGACCATGCACGACAATCAGAAGAGAAGGGATGAAAATGAATATACCATAAACCCAAGGGATTGTAATGTAAAATGGCCTCGAGGAGAGAGAAAAGGGTGCAAAAATATTCAACCGACCATCATCAACTCACCGGTGATAATTTCATGCCATGCGCTACTCCAGAGGGTAGAGGACTTGAAGGCGAAGCCTCGGAGATGTATTTTCTGACACCGTATGACATGCCACGCGCCACCTAAAGAGAGCGAACCAGGAGAAGGTGGAGATGACGCGCCAACAGTGAGTCGAAATAAGAACAGTAAAAAAACAGGGATAACTACCAACACACCCCTACAACTATTTCTAAGCTTTTGTCTTTTTCGGTGCTAAAATAGCATTTAAACATTTATCAGAAATGTGCAATGTCCGAAAGACCCCTGATGGCAGTGCAAGTTTTTGTCTTATTTGTGGGTGTTTTCGTTATTGTAATGTTCATACACGGGTAAAAGAAAATTATTACCCCTGTTCCGATTACTATTCATAGGTTGATAGGAGGGTTAAGACAGTATTTTAACTATTTAAAAATACATGGAAAATACAAAAATACTCTCAAATAATTTGTTATCGTCAACTAATCCCATGAAAAAATTGAAAAATACCTCTAATACAAAGGCAATAGCTGAGGCACTTTGAGGGGTAAAATCGATAATATACTATTGTAATTCACAGTGTTTGGTGAGTGTGTGTATAATAAATCACCGAGTTGTTATATCTTTTTTCTTAATGGGAAGAGCCAAAAAAAAAAACAATAAAAGGAAATAAATTGCTTTTTTTGTTATCTTTTTATCTTGTTAACTTTAGGAAAAAAGTTATATTGAAAAAACTAAAATAATATTTTTATGCTTGATAGTTATTTTTATATATTGATGAAAATATATATATAACATGTTTACTCAATATATTTTCATGTAATTGTTTTTGAGTGGAGTTATATTATTTAGTTATAATTAGTAAATAGTTTTATTAAAATTAAATATACTGAAATGTAAGTGTTTTTTTTATTAAAATACATGTAACAAAAAATGATATATTTACATAGTTATTTTTTTTTTTATTCCTAATTTGACTATTTTAAAGTACATTTCCCTTCCTATACAACTACAAACAATAAGTTATAGCATGTCAAAGTTATTGAGGTTAAAGTTATTTTTTAATTTTGATAATGAAGTTAAAATTATTTTTTATAATATTTTTTTATTTAAAAATATATTAAAATAATATTTTTTAAATTTTTTCTTGATATAGCTCATCTTGAAAACACTAAAATTATTTAATTTAAAATAAAAAATATAAATATTTTATTTTTAAAAAATTTATTGTGAAACAGGCACGGTTGTGATACGAAGCAGTGGATCGATAGCCTCGGGATGCATACAAATTCCATAGTCGTTATTATCTCACCAGAACAGCATTATTTTCTGTTTTTTTTTCAAAAGAGAATGTAGATGATATGGACAAATTAAATTATCTGTGCTGCCACCCCAAAAAATGTTTGAATCAGACGCGTCCCTGCTCCTTAATTTCTACAATCATTTGTCGTGTGGCCCGGTCTCAGCACCGTTGATTGTAGAGTTAATTAGGGGTTGCCGTGTTGGAAAAATGTTGCCAGTATTAATGGCATCAAATTAATGAACCTGGACCAAATTTTAAGTTGCACTGTAATATAAAAACGTGTAATTAGGTGGTAAAATTATTATTATTATTATTATTATTATTATTATTATTAGTATTGTTATTGTTAATTATATAAACTTATGAGCAACCAATCAAACACGAGTACTGAATTGTTAATTCAGCCTTTTCCTATCATGGGTGGATTATTATAACAAATGCATTGGTTGGTTATAGATGAGTTAATCCGTCTGAAAATTGAGCGATGGTGTGATACGATGGATTCTGTTTCCAAGATTCGCATCTTCAATTATCAACGGATTCTCGCACGTCCTTTTCACTCGCGTCTGGATGGAAGAAGACACTAAGATAGAGTCTATTTAATATTTGTAAAGCGATATTTTTTTTAAAGGCTTGAGGTGGAGTGTTTTTATCTCTTCAGATGAAATAAAATCATATGATTGAAAAAAAAATAGAATCTTTAATATAAAGATATACTATATAATTCTGTACACAATGTCACTAGTCCAAAACTATAATATTTGGCGCTGTCAACTTGACCTTAAGCTTGTAATTTATTTTGTTTTTTTATGGCTACGTTATGTCATTGTTATTGTCAATTGATGGCTTTTCAAGGGTAAAAAAGCAAAATTTGTTACAGTGGAGTGCAGAAATTAAAATATATTGTCAAAAAGGTCCCAAGAGTTCTAAATATTACCTGCCTCAGCGTCAATCTCCCGTTTCATTGGACCCATTTCAAGGATAATGACATCTTGATGGATTACCTCCTTCCGTCCCCCCTTTCAACGGCTCCAGCATCTACTTTCCCACGTATATCGAGATGGTGTTTGAGATATTTGATTAACTTTTTTTTAAAATTTAAAAATATATTAAAATAATATTTTTTAAATTTTATTTTTATATTAGCACATCAAAATAATTTTAAAAAATTATTAAAAACAAAATAAAATTCATTCTTTTTCAAAAAAAATTCGTAATGCAATTCTGAAACACCCCGTACTAGAAAACCTCAATTGCTACTTAAATGGGCTTTATTGTCATTACATGTCTAAAATATTTTTGAAAAAAAGTAAAAATATTTTATTCATACTTTTAAATTAAATTATTATAATTTATTTTATATACTGATATAATTTTCTTTAAAAAAATAAAAAATATTATTTTAATATATTTTTAAATAAAAAATATCCTTTACGAAATTACAAAACGTTGACTAAGGCCCCGTTTGTTTCCCGGAATTCACTTTCCGGGAAACCACTTTCCAAACTTTCCTGTATTTGTTTGTCTTCTGGAAAGTTGATCAACGGAAAACACTTTCCGGTCAACGGAAAACACTTTTCAGTCAAAGAAGAATTTGACTTGGTTTTCAGGAAAGTGTTTTCCGGAAAAATTGGGCGGAAAACACTTTCCGGAAGTTGTGAAAAATTTAGAAATATCATTATTTGCTGATTATATCAAATTTGATCCTCAAACTTTTAATTGCTATATATAATTTGTTTTCAATATTTATTTTTCATTTTCATCTCTTAAAATTTAATTTTTATATTAATTTTGGTTCTTATTTTTATAATTGCTATTTGTTTTTTCCTTATCATTTTTTTATTTAAATTTTTTATCTATCAAATTTGGCCCGCATTTTTTTTTATTGTTACTTATTTTATTTGAAATAATTTATGAAATGTTAATTATTATTATTTTAATTTATTCACCTTTTATTTTTTTTAAAAAAAAATTAGATTTGATCTCTATTATTTTGATTATTATTTATTTTATTTGAGATAATTTATGAAATTATATTTTTTTTCAATTTCATTCTCATTCAACTTTTTAATTTGTAAGATTTGTTCCTCATTATTTTAATAAACTTGAAAAAAAATTAATTTATTAATAAATTATTTTCCAGATCATTTTCTATAACATAAACAAACACTGGAAAGTGTTTTCCAGTTCATTTTTCATAACACTGCCAAATATCGGAATTCACTTTTTAGGAATTCACTTTTTAAGAATTCATTTTTCCCGGAATTCACTTTTCAAAAAAAAACTATTTTCCAGCAAACAAACGGGGCCTAGATGATAACTTCACATTGAATTCATAAAGGAAGCTGGCTGGCCTTCGGCTCCGCTGGCTGTGTTAGAGAATCAATAGTGCAATGATATGGTGATATGGTGGGGGGGTTCTTTAAATAAATTTACAAATAAAGAGTATGGACACTTTGTATTATTTTATTATTATTAAAATTAGAATTATCCCGGACAACTCTACAGAACAAGTTAATTACACATTCCAAGAAGTTATAAAACTTAGGGGCTGTTTTGAAAATCTTTTTGAATTTATTTTTATTTTTACTTTAAATTATCTTTTAGGATATTTTTATACTATTTTCATGTATTAAAGCCATTTTTTTATAAAAAAATATTTTGAAAAATTAAACTCACCACGCTTCAAATATTTTTTTTTTATTGTAATTGATGTTTATTCGGTTTTAGCTTGACATCGCACTCCAGTCAACGAAAAGGACAATGGTCTCATATACACGGCTGATAATTTGTCCCGCCCACATTTAATTTGTCCAATGGATCCTTCGTGTTTTATTCCATTCGAAGTTATCATATCCTTTAATCCACTGAAGACCTATAAAATAAATAAAGATGCTCCTGTTGTATTTTTGAAAAAGAAGAAGAGCGCTGGCGTCCCTAATTAGCTCCCCGAACCCCACGCTTTGAGCTCCGAGTTCACGAGTTGCAATTACAATATTCATCGAGCAGTATTATAATATTCAAAGCAGCCCTTGTGTTTTGAGGAGTAAGATTCAAAGCAGCCCTTGTGTTATAGCAAGAACATGGAACAGTCAGTTCACTGGAAAGCGTCCTTAATTAACCTTCAAAGTTCGGATTCTGGCAGAGATAAAGCAAAGTCTACGTCGGTGAACTCAAATAAGGCACCGTTCTTCTCAACTTGCACAAGTTGCAAGTTCCGCGCATGTCCAGCCCCATACCAGTCACATGTCACCATTCACTGGTCAGTGGTTCGAAGGCGCAGTTTATGACCCAACTCCAGTTCATGTTCAATGGGCAAACGTTTTCGTATGTTTTTTTTTATTTTTTTTTATTTATAGATATATTAAAATACTATTTTTTATTTTTTAGAAATTATTTTTAATATCATTGCATGGAAATAATTTTAAAAAATAAAAAAGAAATAAAAAATTATTTTTTTTCAAAAATATTTAAAAAAAAAACAATATTTCTATATCTAATTAAATGGTCCACGGAGCAGCTTTTTCTTCTTATTTTTAAACAGACAAAAAAAATGTAAGCAAAGAAAAATCTTCAAATTCAAACCTGTCCTGGCCCTACCCTGTGGATCAAACCATCCAACCCCACACTGCATGTCTTTAAAGGGCCAAGCCCCTCGCTAGTCCCTCCTAAAAAAATACCAACCCACCACCCCACACGCCATGGGCAGCCTGGAGACACAAGCACCATATACCTCCTCTAAATTCACTGACCTTGAAAAACCCATCGCCGATGCTGTCGACGACGACGACGTCTCCCCTGTCGAGGAGGTCCGACTGACCGTGGCCAACACGGACGACCCAACCTTACCAATATGGACCTTCCGGATGTGGTTCCTAGGCCTAGTTTCATGCAGCCTTCTGGCTTTCCTCAACCAGTTCTTTGCTTACAGGACCGAGCCACTTATCATAAGCCAAATAACTGTCCAAGTAGCTTCACTCCCGATAGGCCGCTCCATGGCTGCTGTGCTACCGAAAACCAAGTTCAAGATTCCTGGTTTCGGGTCCAAAACGTTCTCTCTTAACCCAGGTCCGTTTAACATCAAAGAACACGTGCTTATTTCTATTTTTGCTAACGCCGGAAGTGCATTTGGTAGTGGATCTGCTTATGCCGTTGGTATTGTCACCATCATCAAAGCATTTTATGGAAGGAGCATTTCTTTCTTTGCTGGCTGGCTTCTCATTACCACTACCCAGGTAAATTTCTGGTCTTCTTTTATTCTTTTTGTAATATTTTTGAAAGCAAAATTTGGTCTTAGTTTCGGTTTCAAGTGGGGATAAGTTCCCGTGTCAATATTGGCTGGATCCTTGTCTCTGACCCCTAGTATTTTGGCCCTTTTGGCTTGGTGTTTGAATTTGTCGCCGCCGTATATCTAGCTGTTTTTTTTCAATGACTGTATTTTTCATAAGATTTCTAAGAAAATCTTGCATTTATTTTCAAGAAAAAAATTGTGTCACGGTTTGGATCTGAGAATTTTGCTAAGCTTTGGTGTGCATGTATGGCAATAATAGGTGTTAGGATATGGCTGGGCAGGGCTATTGAGGAAGTATGTGGTGGAGCCAGCCCATATGTGGTGGCCGGGCACTCTCGTTCAGGTCTCTCTTTTCAGGTATCTCTCACTCCCTCACCTCACCACTACCTTACTTTTTTAAACTTTCGCGGTAGGATAGGATATTGAGCAATTTTGATGCACAGTACCTCACTGACATGAAACAAAGTTAAAAAGAAAAAATACCAAACAATTTCTCCTTCCACATCACCACTTTTTCCGTCCATGCTTCCTGTGCAAAAAAAGTTATTTTTTATTTATTTAGATTTTGCTGAGATTGATGATTAATTTCGTGGATGGCTCATCATTTCAATCATAATATATAGTTGCAATAATTAATTACTTTGTTGATAGCTAGAGTAAATAATATAATTTCTTTTTGAATGCTGCTCCTTGGTTCACTGGATTACACGTGACATATCCCTTTTCTTAGGATTCGATCCACCCCCCCTTTTCTTCCATCAAGTCAACTAGAATCTCAAGCTAGCCTAGCTGAATCGGTGTGATTAATTAGTAATTTGTTAATTATAATTAAATTATGTATGCGCTGTCAATTTAGGTCAATTGAGGCCGTAATTGCTTTTTTTTTTTAAATAAAAATAAAATTTATTTTTACTTTTAAAATTTATTTTTAAATCAACACATTAAAATAATTTTTTTTTTAAAAAAAAACCACAAAATTACTATCTTTAGAAGAAGAAAAAAAAACTGTTGACTTTCCGTAGAATCATGTGAAGCAATTGACAAGGCACTTGTTGAAGCTTGAAATTTTAGCTGCTTGACAGCTCACAATTAATTCACACTCGAACAAGGACTCGGCAGCACATACGGTTCAGGTGTCTTTTTCAGTATTCGTAAAAGTCTTTTAAAATAATAAATGTAACATCTATTATCATTATCAAAATTTCCAAGTTAATATAACATACTAAAAATTGAAAAAGTCGGTAAGCTTGTACATATGACTAGTCGGTTACATAATAAATGCAGCAACAATCTCATTTAGTTTGATAACGTCTTAGTAGATAGTGATAATATTTATTTTTGATATCAGCTTATTAAAACAGTATAAAAAAAATTAAAATGAAAAATATTATTTTTATTGAATATATTTGTAAAAGCTAAAAACAAATAAACTCATCATGCGCGGTGGTTGCGGAACGCACGCTGGTGCTTGGTGATTGGTGCACCGTGGCGGTGAATGATATTTGGAAGAATGAGAGTGATTTTTTTTCAAAGAATCATGAACATGAAATGCACGAAGCGTGGACGGAAAGATTTTAAGATAGGTTTTCAGTACAGTGATAACGATAGCGATCATTTATTTGTCTGTTCTGGATTTGGCACCATCAGTACATGTTTATAATATTTAATTAGAAGGGTGAGCTGGTGTGGTAAGAAATTTGTTTTTTTTAAAGTATTTTTTATTTTTTAAAATTTAAAATAATAAAAAAATAATATAAAATTAAATGACTGCAAAACCAGTTACAATCTAAGTTATAAAACATCGGTTTAAAACTTACGAGTCCTTTATTTACTGTAAAAAAAATTCCCACTTATTTTAATATAATTTAAAAATTCGCAAATATTTGAGAAAAAAACTCTTAAAGCATTGCTCACACAAACGGGTTCACACTTCAACTTTGGGGATAGGCCGGTGTTTATTCTGGTCATCAAAGCTAAATTCTCCAGCATTTGATATCTTCAGATAACACACGTGACTGAATGCCCGTATAAACTGACTGGGAAAATTTCTGCAGGGTTTTGCACGAGAAAGATGATGGTCACCGCATGACACGTGCAAAGTTCTTTGTAATAGCACTGGCTTGCAGTTTTGTCTGGTATTTATTCCCAGGATACCTATTTACAACACTCTCAAGCATTTCATGGGTCTGCTGGGTATTTCCGAAGTCGGTGACCGCACAGCAACTTGGTTCGGGCATGAGGGGGCTCGGGCTCGGAGCCATCACACTTGACTGGTCTGTTGTGGCGTCATTCTTGTTCAGCCCTCTCATCAGTCCATTCTTCGCCATTGCTAATGTCCTCGTGGGATACGTATTGATAATTTACGTCGCGATGCCCTTAGCTTACTGGGGCCTAGACTTGTACAGTGCACGCAGATTTCCCATTTTCTCCTCACACCTGTTCACAGCAGACGGTCACAAGTACAATATAACAGCTATTGTTAACAACAAGTTTCAGCTGGATATACCAAACTATGAAAAGCAAGGACGAATTCATTTGAGCATGTTTTTTGCTCTCACTTATGGCTTCGGTTTTGCAACCATTGCCGCCACCCTTTCTCACGTGGCTTTCTTCTATGGAAGGTAAATCTTTCAACAACCTTAGTTTCCCATCCATGTTGCTGCAATCAGGTTTTTAACAGGCGCGTGTTCTGACATGTGAAACGTAATCTACAGGGAGATTCTCCAGCGATATCGTGCTTCTTCCAAGGGCAAGGAGGATATCCATACAAGATTGATGAAAAGATACAAGGACATACCTTCCTGGTGGTTCTACTTGTTGCTCGGTGTGACATTAACAGTTGCTCTTGCATTGTGCATCTTCTTGAACGATCAAGTTCAGATGCCATGGTGGGGACTCATCTTCGCAAGTGCCATGGCCTTTGCCTTCACCCTTCCCATCAGCATCATAACTGCCACAACAAACCAGGTAACCTGCTCGGCATTTACAGCATTTTTATTCTTTAATCATCTAATGAATATGTTGTGAAATTCAGCATCAACAGGGAAAATAAAAAATTGAAACCTGCCGCTCTGTTCATCTGGGCTTCGATAGTGATTTCCTTTCACTTCATCTCAGCTAAATCTGTTCTTTATTAACGCTCTACCACTTCATATACAGACACCAGGGCTGAACATAATAACAGAGTATGTCATGGGTGTCATATTACCAGGGAGACCAATAGCCAATGTATGCTTCAAAACCTTTGGATATATGAGCATGGCTCAGGCTGTTTCTTTCCTCAATGATTTCAAGCTAGGACATTACATGAAGATCCCTCCAAGATCGATGTTTTTGGTTCAGGTACATTTTTCTCGGAACTACTGTCTAGATAATAAATGAGTTAAATCCAGATATCATGTTTAATTGCTGTAATTGTTCGTGCGATGTATGCAAAAGGATTCACCATCCAAGAATTTCCTCAATTATAATGAACAATTTGCTGTTAGTTTTACACATTATTTATTGTTTCCACTTAGAGCTACTGATATATTTATTTGCTTGTTGCATTTCCATGTGGGTGTGTCCAGTTCATAGGAACAGTTCTTGCTGGAACCATCAACCTTGCAGTAGCCTGGTGGCTGCTGACCTCCATTGAAAACATATGCCAAGATGATCTACTCCCCGCTAACAGTCCTTGGACATGCCCAGGTGACCGAGTCTTCTTTGATGCTTCTGTCATATGGGGTTTGGTGGGACCAAAGCGGATCTTTGGAACACTAGGGAACTATCAAGCTATGAACTGGTTTTTTCTCGGGGGTGCACTGGGACCAGCTATAGTTTGGCTGCTACACAAATCTTTCCCCAAGCAATCTTGGATTCCCCTGATTAATCTCCCAGTACTTCTAGGAGCAACTGCAATGATGCCACCAGCCACACCAGTAAACTACAATGCCTGGATCATAGTTGGAACAATTTTCAATTTCTTCATCTTCCGTTACAGAAAGATGTGGTGGCAGAGGTACAATTATGTTCTTTCCGCTGCATTGGATGCTGGGGTGGCTTTCATGGCAGTGTTTTTGTACTTCACTGTTGGAATAGAAGAAAGGAATGTGAACTGGTGGGGTACAGATGGTGAACACTGTGGATTGGCAACTTGTCCGACAGCCAAGGGCATAATGGTTGATGGCTGTCCAGTTAACTAACTTCGTTGCCATCTGTTACAAGTTTCTATTCAAGAGGTTACACAGGATAATAGAATTAGCAGGTGTTGAAGAACATGCATCAAGCTATAGTGGCAACTCTAGGTTTCATATAGTTTTTTTTTTTTCAAAAAAAAAACCTCAAGGTTTCATATGTTAGTTTATCTATGAAGTCAGCTTCTTGGGTGCATTGTTTTGAACAAGAAATATCTCAATGCAAGTCTATAAATATTTAAATAAAACCCTTTCCAAGGAAAACGACTTGTTTCTGAATACCTTCGGCCAAAACCCATCTCATTTCACAATGAGTTGTGGCTGCAGCGGCAACAAAATATTTGTTAATGGGTAACGCATCATAATTGGCAAACATTTGCTATCACAGCATACCCACGTGGTATGTTGATGTGACATTGTTCTACCCTATAATCAACAACCATCTAGCTTGATTTTTGCTGTCATGAAATAACATGCATAATATATATCGTTGTTGAAATAACATGTATATGGTCTATCGAGAATGAAATAGGATAGACAAAAGAAAGCGAAAAAATAAAAACACGTTCTGGGCACGATTTTGTTTGTTCTTTAGCAAAGGTGCATGTTTTCCTGAATGTTGCTTGAAGATCTCCCAAAATAGTCAATCCAGGAACTAGAAGATATTCAGAAGCGCATCTTAAGATCATTTCATTGCATGTACACAACAGCTTCTATGGGCCTGATAGCATCATTACTAGATCATAAGATGATGCACAGTAATATTGTAATTAGCTATAAGGTCAGGCATATACGTGAATAAATAGAAAAATCTTTTCCCATGGTAACTTGGCCACCACATGGATTTTGTGTGTTTCACTTAAATGTCATGCTGACACAGCACACCACTGGGCTGGTATCCTAGTCACAGCTTCATCAAGAAAAGGCGAGTTATATTACATCATCGCTTCTGTTCATAATAATGTTTTATGCAATAAATTCACATATTACAAATCTGTTATTTTGCTAAAACAAAAGAAAATCTGCAGCGCTTATCCAGTTATCCTTCATGAAAAACGTGTGTGGCTAATTGAACCGAATCTCTTGCTTATTGGTTGTTAAGTAGCGAGAGCAGCACTGAAAATTTTATATACTACCATGATTTGACACATCCCACTCCCAAGTCCACCAACCATTTCCATATTAGGGCCAAATGCTAGATGACACACAATTGTGATAGTTTCACCAGCTCTCAAATAGATTTTGCTCTAACTTTTACTTCAAACTACAAAGAGGACATGACCGATTTCAAGGCCAACAGCCCGTGGTCAGCAATTAGTCAACGCGACCTACATCTGTCAAGTCCAAAGTTTTGGCTACTTATGACAAACTGAAACTATATTATACATGTAATCCGTAAACATCACATAGAAACTTTTAAGAAACTCTGAAGGAAATTCACCTCCAAGACTTGACTCTGTGACACCATGACAGACCAAAAAACACAACTGAAATCAGGGCCATGGGATATTAAATTTAAAGTAAACTGCAGCGTGCCAACAAAAAGGTAGCTAAGATGGCCATATTATTGGGTGGGTTACAGAGACCTCTTGCTCTGCAAAACCCATGCCTCCGCAACCCCATCCCTTTCCTTGAAATAACAAATGGGTTGGGTTGGCCACATCATGGCATATGTGCCCTAATCAGCCAATCAAGCCAAAAATACTTCAGTTATTAAGTCAGGTCCATGTTTAATGTTTAAACTGTCATTATACAGAATTAGAAATACTACCCCATAATTTTAAAGATCGGGCCACAATAGAAGATGATATCCTCGTACAAACTCCAGGAAAAAAAATACCCTAGACCAGCAGCAGCACTTCTTAAACCAGGTTGCTTGCCGATTTCATTTCTTAAATGTGAATTGCCATCTGCTCCATCTCCCTACACTAGCAGCACAAAAGCATGCAGGACCTAAAAATGTTACCGAGGAAGAAACTATGGCCCTTAGAATCTGCGTCAGTCAAAAAGATTAAATAATCTGTTGAAGCCCTATTCATATGAGAGAAAGTAGAAAAGCCACAGAAAAAGATTCACCAGAGAAATAGTGGTTTTGATTATCAGAGACTCTACATGAAATCCTCGACCCAGAAGAACATTAACAACCTTATCCAGAGATTTACCAGCAACAGTCCAACGAGATGAGATATATGAGATTCCTTTCTCGATTATTTCAAAAGAACTCATCTCCAGCAACTACTGCAAATGCAAGTTAAAGATTATTCAGAGTTATAAACATTTAAAGGAAGCATGTGTGAAATGTCAAAGCAGAGACTAGAAAAAGCAGAGACTAGAAAATAGGGCCATTTTACTAATTCAAACATCTTCTTACAGTTTCCAATCAATGTGTCATTTTAGCTTGCTCGCAATTTGATTGGCAGGGAGGAGTCGAAGCCAAACCACGTGGACCGATAAAATAAGGTCAGTAGCATCTCTAGAGCCCTTCAATTCTGATATCTTTTTCGATCCTAGAGGGTTCGACGGGAGAGAGGCAATGCAAGGCAAGGGAGATTGACTCGAGAGTGGAAAGGGTGGGAAAGCACCGTGTTTGGAGTTTTTTCTTCATTCACAGCACCTGTTCGGAATTATCGAGCTGCGTGTGGTAAAATAGGAAGTCAATGTGAAGAGGGTGAGGAGAGATCTCCATGCTCTCCCATGTGAGAGAGCCATTAATTCAATTTCAAAGATCGAAAGGAGGGAAACCAGATTGTTGCTGAAAAATTATTTGTTACTGTGACTGTTGAGCCGGTGTTGTGGCTGGCAGTGTGCGTGCTGAGGTACGAACCGCTACAACTGAGGCGGACTCGTGATGGGCTTAAACCCAGCCCAGGCCTGCTAAATGGCACTGCCTGGTTCTGGTTTGCCCGCATCTTCTAGACCGGAGAAAAGGTAAAGTAAGACCCCGTTTGTTTGCTGGAAAGTAGTTTCCTTTTGGAAAGTGAATTCCGGGGAAAATGAATTCCTGGAAAGTGAATTCCTAGAAAGTGAATTCCGATGTTTGACAGTGTTATGGAAAATGAACTGGAAAACACTTTCCAGTGTTTGTTTATGTTATGGAAAATGATCTGAAAAATAATTTATTAATAAATTAATTTTGTTTTCAAGTTTATTAAAATAATGAGGAACAAATCTTACAAATTAAAAAGTTGAATGAGAATGAAATTGAAAAAAAATATAATTTCACAAATTATCTCAAATAAAATAAATAATAATCAAAATAATAGAGATCAAATTTAAAATTTTTTTTAAAAAAATAAAAGGTGAATAAATTAAAATAATAATAATTAACATTTCAAAAACACTTTCCAGTCAAAGAAAAATTTGGCTTAGTTTTCAGGAAAGTGTTTTCCGGAAAATTTGGGCGGAAAACACTTTCCGGAAGTTGTGAAAAATTTATAAATATCATTATTTGCTGATTATATTAAATTTGATCTTCAAACTTTTGATTGCTATATATAATTTGTTTTGAATATTTATTTTTCAATTCCATCTCTTAAAATTTAATTTTTATATTAATTTTGGTCCTTATTTTTATAATTGCTATTTGCTTTTTTTCTTATCATTTTTTTAATGAAATATTTTATCTATCAAATTTGGTCCTTATTTTTTTTATTGTTACTTATTTTATTTGAAATAATTTATGAAATGTTAATTATTATTATTTTAATTTATTCAACTTTCATTTTTTTTTTAATTTTTAGATTTGATCTCTATTATTTTGATTATTATTTATTTTATTTGAGATAATTTATGAAATTATATTTTTTTTCAATTTCATTCTCATTCAACTTTTTAATTTGTAAGATTTGTTCCTCATTATTTTAATAAACTTGAAAAAAAAATTAATTTATTAATAAATTATTTTCCAGTTCATTTTCCATAACACAAACAAACACTGGAAAGTATTTTCCAGTTCATTTTTCATAACACTGCCAAACATCAGAATTCACTTTTCAGGAATTCACTTTCCCCATAATTCACTTTCCAAAAGAAAACTACTTTCCAGCAAATAAACGAGGCCTAAATCACAAATAAAATAAAATAATATAGGATTTGATTGGACGCGGGGGCATCATAAGAAAAACTGGTTTCTTAGTTAGTGTGCCTGTTTGTCACTGCGGCCCAACCACAGATTTGCTGTGGTTGGCTTTTTTTTATTTTTAAATAATCATGATTCGGTATTTTTAGATTATTTTAATGTGCTGATATCAAAAATAATTTTTAAAAAATAAAAAAAATATTTTGATGTATTTTAGCACGAAAAAACATTTTGAAAAGCAACCGCAATCGTACTCCCAAACACCCTAGTGTCAATTAGGTATTTCGTTCCAAATAGAGTTTACAAGAATAATTTTTAAGTTGTTTGGTTTAAAAAAGCATGGTTTTAATTGCTATGAGATCCATTAAAAAACTTTTGAACCATGGTTTAGAATAAGCAATATGAAATTTTAAATTCAACAACAATTTTAACCAAATACTTTAATTTCAATTATGAACTGCAACTAAAAATAATGTCTATAACAAATAATTAGATCTCAGTTACAATAATAACCACAATATCAAACGCACTTTTAAGTTCAAGGATCAACTAAACTAATTGAAAGCAAACTTTTATTCTATTTATTAATATTAGGAAAAAAAATATCATGAAGGATGATTCTTATGGTCAAGGAAGTTTATATCGTGTTTTTTTTTGTTTTTTTTTTTAACTTTAGAATTTTGAGGTTTGCATGTAGTAGGATTTATTATTTTCTCTCTAAATGCATTAACTAAATTAGTATGATTAATGTATTGTTTTTTTAAAAAAAAAACTTTAGAATTTTGAGGTTTGCACTTAGTAAGATTTATTATTTTCTCTCTAAATGCATTGACCAAATTAGTATGATTAATGTATTGTTATGTTATTGGGTAAAAATATTTTTTAGTAATTAGTTATTGGATTGTATTTACAAATATTTAAAGGTGGTTAGTTAGATTATATTACCGTGCTTCAAATATGTTAAAAAACAACGAAGAATTCACAGACATCTAAGTAAATATAATCATGAGAGTAATTCTTAAGTTTGAAGAAAAAATGAAAATATGCTTTGAAACACAATAATACTCGATAGACACTCGTAGAAATATAAGAAAATATTTCACACTGAATTTCAAAAATATTTTTAGAAAAAAATAAAAATAAATTTTTTTATTTTTTATTTTAAATTAAAAATTCTGAATATTTTTAGATCATTTTTATATGTTGATGTCAAATATATTTTTTTAAAAAAAACTATCATTAAATTATTGAACAAAAAATATTTTTAATAAAAACTTCAACCATACTCTTGAATAGACATTAGGTGTTTGTCCGGTAGTGTTGTTGAAGTTGCTTTTCAAAGTGATTTTCATTCATAAATACATCAAAAAAATATTATTTTTTAAAAAATTATTTTTGACATTATCACATCAAAATTATTTCAAAACACAAAGAAATTAATTTAAAATAAAAATATAAAAAAATATTTTTTTCAAAAATATTTTTAAATTGCAATGTTAAACACTTCCAAAGTAAGTTCAAGAATACTATTGTTGAGTGGAAAAAAAAACAATATTTGACAATAAAACAAATTTTCTTTCCTCTCAATGGTCATTTGGCAATGTAACACTGCGTTTTAAGTAAAATGCAATTTGTAATCGTTTGGTAACGATTGCAATGCAATTTTAATCGCCATGGGACCCACCAAAAATAAGGTCGAACCACCATTTAACAGAAGCATGATTTTAAAGCTTTTACTGCATTACATTTGCCTGCGTTTTATTTGTGTGTTCAAAGGAAGATTTGCAAAAAAAATACATTAACATGTACAAAGAGGAAGAAGACAATAGTTATGTGCAAAGACAATATATTAACATGTACAGAGAGGAAAAAGACTATGATTGTGCATAAAAACAATACAAGTCTCTCGGTTGTAAGTTTCTCTCACTTGAAACCTCCATGGATGCACCTCTCTCTCTCCTCGTCATTCACTGGCGAGCACTGTTAGCTGCTTTTTCGGCACCGGCAAACTCTCCTTTTAACTGGCAACACCTGCACTGTCCATTTCCCCCCCGCAACTCCGGTATCAGCAATAGCAACACAGTGCAACAATCTTTTGATGCCCCTCTCAGCCACTGCAAGCCATCATTTACAATACCACAATCATAGGAAAAACCATTTTGACCTCTTCTACCCATCGATATCAGCAAATGAGCCTCTCTTCACCGTTGCCCATGTACTCTTCACATGTTATATGACACAGTAACTGTAATTAATTTATGATGAATAGTGCAACGAGCCGTTTTGTGTTTTTTTTTTTTTTTTTAACTCTTGGGTGGTTTGGACTTGCTCTCAGCCCAACTCAAGTCTAGCAAGTGACGGGCCATTTTGGGCTAACTTATATGAGTTGGTCCATTTAGTTTAAGACATGCACAGTCAGATTTTTTTTTAATATAAAAATTATATTTAAAAAAAAAATTATGTAGATAGATACCAGTCTTAGTAAAAGGGAAAGACACTTGACATTGTTTCACTCCACAACCCCGTTGCTTTTAGATTTATCATGGGTCAAAAACTTGTAACTAGATCTGACCTTAGAATTATATCTCTATAACATGTAAATAAAGATCGTCAAACAACACTATTTATGAATCGCATATATTATTTTTGATTATATTTTACTAGATGTTGTTCATCAATCAAATAACAAGAGATCACAAAAGCCTTGGCGTGTGGATTTAGTTCGTGATGGAATTGGTAAGGAGTTTGACGAGAGAATAAAAACGAGTGTTTAGTTTACTTAAATTATTAATTGTATTTTATTATTATGATAATTAAATTAACAATATTTAAAAAAATATATAGGCATGCCATTTAAAGTAATTTCATAAGTTGACAGCAATATAAAAAATATGATAATCAAATACATGGAACTACTTTTCATTAAACCTCAATCTCAATCATGGTAAATTTTAATTACGAACTGCAATTAAGAACATTTTTCATGAAACTGAATTTTTTAAATCTCAATAACACCGCTAAACACACCTTTACTAATAAAAAATGAAATTACTCCCATGACCACTTGTTTGTTTATTTAAAAGTTGACGTCATGATTAAATAAAAGATAATGTGTGCATGTCCTGTGCTGGTAGTGGGGTCCAAGTTAATTCGAGTGCAAATTTAGAGGGCAGTAGCATGACGGATATGTTTTTTCTGGCGTCATGAGATTTATTAATTAAGTAATGGAAAAATGATGATTGCACTTAATATAAAATTTTGAAAATATATATCAACGAATGAATAGTAAAAACAGTCTACAAGTGGTGATTAAAAACTATATATATATATATCAACGAATGAATAGTAGAAACAGTCTACAAGTGGTGATTAAAACGAATGAATAGTAGAAACAGTCTACAAGTGGTGATTAAAAACTATATATATATATATATATATATATATATATTAATTAATTAATTATTATAGTAAAACATAGATAAGATAAACATGTAAATATTCCTTCTCGGTTATTATTTTTTATTATTTAACTTTGAGTTTTATCATGGCTGCAAAATTCGTATATGCACCATGAAAATAGAAATGATCCATCCCGGATGAAAAAAAAATAAAAGTAAATATTTTTTAAGATATTATAATTCCATGAAAATAGCAATCAGTATTTTTTTTTAAATAAATAAACAAGAAAAATAAAATAAAATAAGATCTTTATAAATAGGATCAAAATTATTGGTCTTGAAAAGACAAACTCGCTTGGTTTGCCTGGAAAATTAAAAAATTAGAAGCATGTTTGTTTTTGAAAACCCATGTTCACGCGCCTGGTTTGTTTTAATAAAAACAATGAAAGATGCACAAAACATTTTAATTATTTTAGTTATGGTTTGAGATTATTGTTCAAATTGTTTTTGAAAATGTTTGTCACTCAAGAATGTATTAAATTTTTTTTTTTTTTTAAATTATTTTTAACATTGAAAATATCTAAAAACACTAATTTTTTTAATAATAAATAAATAAATAATTTAGTTAAAAAAAAACATTTCTGAAATAGAATATCAAACAACCTCTCAGTATAAGTAAAATGACAAGTTGTACGGTGAATATTTATTACAAAAACAAATTAAAGTTAACCGGACATTGGAAATTGAAATTTTAAATTTTAAATCCCTTAACATTTTTTTTTATCATCTTAAATGATTGGAAATTGAAATTTTAAATTTGAGATCTGAAAATCTCAAATTTTGTTTTATGACTCCCCCCCTTATTCTTAGATAGTCAGAAATTGAAAAGCGACAAGAACAAAGTCAAGAGCCAAGATGTAAAAAGTCAAAACATATAAACTAAATAGGTACAAAAACAAAACTTACCAAACTAAAGTTTCCACGCTCTTCCAACAATAAAAACGAAACTGATTGTTTATACATTTATAATTTTGGTCACTGTAGCTTTTCACTGTAACTTGTTTTTTTTAAGAATATCAAGTGACACGCCAGTTATTCTAAAATACATAAATCATAATAAATCCTAGAGCATTAAATAATTCAGATATAACTTGAAATTATAAAATTAAATAAAATATGAAAAAAAGAAAAAAAAATGACTATGAAGAATGAAACATGAGAAGGTGCAAGACGAGGACTCTTAGATATCGTTGGAAGGACATCTCGTGTGTATATGTTTGTCAATGCAACTGATAAATATAAACCTCACGTCCCTCGTACTAACTTGTCTTTTATTCAATTTCATCAATAAACTTTTATTTTTATGCATCAACGTTGATGAAGATTCGAGGATTTTTTTTTAACAGAAAACATAGCATACAAGGAAAATAATGTGTTATTTTTTATTGTTCATTTTATAATTCATCATGGATTGTAAGATTTTAATTTATTCCTTTACTTTATATGATTTAAATTAAAAAATAAATCAACAAGGAAAATAATGTTTTATAGTCCTTTACTTTATCCTTGTTTTTTTTTTTTCATGTTAATTGTATTTATAAAGAATTTTATTTTTTAATTACATAATTGTGACAAATACAGTTAATAAAATTGCTGAATATCTACGTTTTCCTCCCATAAATCATGCTAGAGGAGGAAACGGGAAGAAAATCTTCTTTCAATTCTTTAGAGAGACCGGTCACATGCTTCACGTAATATAATAATATTTTAAAATAATATTTCCAATTATTATTCATTTACATATATTTATTTTACACTGTATTGAAAAAGAAAATTTCCTCCCAAATTCAACCGCTAGCAAGATCACGTGAGTAACACGTATAATTCACGATTTTTTTAATTGTACTTACCAAAGTATTTTAATTAAAAATATGTTTTATAATATAATTAAGATAAAGAATATTTTGAATGAAGAATTAAAATTACGGTGGTAAATTCAAAGTCACATGGACACCTATATAGCGTCTAGAAATATGGTTCAAATATCATTTTAATAAATCGATATAAAAGCTAAGTTTTAAAAATAAAAAAATATTATTTTTGAATATAAGATATTTCTTAAAATAACCATTACTAACCGAGTGCACTGATTCCATTAAGTTCAAATGTACTAAATCACAGCCCTTTCCTTATTTAAGCGTCTTGAAAGATGAAGTTAGTTGAGATATTTTCTTCTCTCTCCATCCACGTACACAAAAATCAGCCTTTTACTTACATAAACAGGCGATCCTTTCATTTCACTTCCTCCGAAGAATAATCAGATCTCCGTCTCCCTCTTCCTCCCCCGCTGTCGTTCTCCAACTTCACGTTCTATCGTATGCTTGATCAAGTGCGTGAACTTCAATGACCTTCGTATTTACTGCATTTCATGTCTTTCTTCAGTTTTAATGGTTGTGATCGGTTTGTCTTGTATTTGCAGGTTGGTTTCTTACTTCGATGGGCTGAAACTTTGAGTTTAGTAGTTAGTGTCAAGGTTTGAAGTGGCTTTGATTTCTATCGGTAACTAGCATTCCTGATTCACACACATGTTTCAGTAATTATATTTGTTTTTGTAACTTCTTGCTTTTCTGGTGTGTTGTGTGATGGATTATTGTTACCTGACTTTATATTGATTTTTTTTATTGAGTTTGCTGCATCGATTTCCTAGTCTACCTCGCAATTCTGCATGGTTTGACGTTTTCTAGTATTTTTTTTTAAACTGCTTTTTCTTTGCTTGATATGGTCTAGGATTGTGTTTTTTCCTTTGTACGAAGGAATTGTTACAACACAGTGGTTTCGGGAATTCTATACATATAAGAGTTTAGTGGCGTAACCTAATTTGTGGTGTTGGCTTAAGAAACAGTGATGGGAGAGGGGTTTCCTCCGGTTATGTGAGTTGATGTAATTGAGTTTTAGGATTGAGCTCGAAAATTACTCAGTGATGGTGTTGTGCTGTATTTACCCCTAACAGTGAAGAAACGTTTTCTTCCAGTACAGTCTGGCAGCCCCCTTCACTTCTTACTTTAATTTGTGCGTTCTACTTGATGATTAAATGATATGATCACTAGACAAGGTCTCTAAGCATAGAAGGTTCATATGTGAAGCACGTCTTTAAATCCATAAAAGACGGTGACACTTTGTTCAAGGTTAGTGGAGGGAGAATTTTGTTTTCTGGTATACCTAGAGGAGTGAAGGAGAATAAAGCCTGTGCTAACGGGTACTTACATAGAGCACATGAAGTCTTTTATGGCTGGATACTGCCTGAGTAGAGTAATATAGTATTGACGAGTTGATATAAATTTCTGTTAAGAGATGTTAAATAGAGATACCCTTCTGAAGTTTATTAGGGAAGCTGACTTCTTGAGTTATGCATCAGCGTTGCTATGTTCTCATATTGGATGGAGTCATGATTGCCTGCAGATTTGGTTATGTTTAGCTGGTAAACGACTGTAAATGGCGGTTAAAGTTGTAGGTATAGATGGTGGGTGCTGCCATTTCCATGTTTCCTTCTCCTTGCTATTAAGGAATGCTTAGTATCCATAAAGTACATAAAGGAAATTTTCAGGTTCATTTTAATGTGTGACTTCTCAATTTAGAGAAATTTATATTGGGACTATTCATTTGTATCACCACTTACTCCGTCTCAACAAATTGGACTATGATGAGTCTTTTTTCTTTTGCTTGTTGCAGTAAGGTAGAGTTTTCTTTCTTTTGTTATTCTTTAAATGCTTAAGGACAAACTTGTTTTTATGTTTATCAAACCACCCATCTAGTGGGTGTTGCCAAAACTTCTACTAATCACCCTGATTTGATCGTCAATTTGGGGTGATAGGCAATAGAAAAATTCGACCTAGTTTCCACCATATGTCAAATAGTTTTTCAATACAACTCAAAAATCTAAATTTTCTATCCAAGACTATGGTTCTGGGAAAACCATTTAACTTAATAATGTTGTCAAAATAGAGTTTTGCAACTCTAGAAGCATTCGTGGTGTAGTAAAAGGGGTAAAATGAGTCATCTTAAAGAAATGGTCAACAACCACAAATATAAAATCATGTTTCTTTGTAGCACGTGGAAGCTCAAACACAAAATCTATAATTACATCTTGCTAATGGCAATTAGGAACATGCAACAAGGTGTAAAAACTAGTGCTTTGTTTTCTATGTTTAGCCGGTTGAAGTGTTCGACATTGACCTATTAGTTTACTATATCACTTTTCAAGCTAGACTAAAGACCTAACGTTTCATCTTTTCAATGTTTTTTTTTCTCCCAAAGTGTTCTAAAAGACCTCTAACATGAATCTCCACCAAAAAATAATGCACCAATGTCTTCGGGGTGCAAAGCTTATTATCTCGAAACAAATACCTTTCTTGAATATAGTGACCATCTACAACACATTTATTCTTATCTCTTAGTGACATATTTCTTCAAATTCTAGGCAAAATTCATATTTCACCTCGAATCTCTCAAATCTAATAACTTTAACAATCATTACAAAGAATAATGGAACCCAACAACTCAAGGCATCTTCTATCTTATTCTTCAGTATAGATTTATGTTTCAATACAGATTAAAAGGCTTGCAAATGCTCAACCCAACGACCATGCCTGGTTAAGTTTTTATTGGGAGTTCAGGGCCTCATGGTCGGAGTAAAGAACAAACTATAATGGTAATAAATAATAGCGCTAAAAGTGCAACTCCTAAACTACCATATAAAATTTGTTATCATAGGTTAGGTATTTTTGTTTGGATGTTGACTATTATTTCATTTATAATAACTCGAGACATCATATTCAATGTTAAACACATTAGTAAAATCAGGAAGTCGTATTATTGGGGCCTATCATTTTTTTCTTAACCTCTCACTAAAGTAAGCTATAGGGTGATGCTGACTATTATTCCATTTATAATAACTCTCGAGACATCATATTCTATGTTAAACACATTAGTAAAATCAGGAAGTTGTATTATTGGGGCCTATCATTTTTTTTCTTAACCTTTTCAAATGTTTTATTAGCTCATTTACTTGATTGAACTCATGTTTTTAAACAACCTATGATACAAGAAATGATTATGCTAATTCCCTTTAATAAAATGATGATAGAAAGTTCCCAACTGAAGAAAACTATGGACCTTATGAATATTCTTAGGTTCATGTCAATCTACAGTCTCTTGGACTTTTTGGGGATCAACATGGATTCTCTCATACAACATTATAAATCCTAAAAATCCCAATTGACACCTAAAGAACAAACTATAATGGTAACAAATAACAACGCTAAAAGTGAAACACCTAAATTACCATATAAAACTTGTTATCATAGGTTAGGTATTCTTGTTTGGTCGTTTATTTTCTCACCAAAGTAAGCTATAGGGTGATGTTGACTATGCACTCCATTTATACTAACACTCGAGACATCACATTCTATGTTAAGCACATTAGTAAAATCAGGAAGTCGCATTATTGAGGCCTATCATTTTTTTCTAAACCTCTTCAAATGTTTTATTAGCTCCTTTACTTGATTAAACTCACATGTTTTTAAACAACCTATGATATGAGACATGATTATGCGAAATATCTTTGATTAAATGATGACAGAAAATTCCAAACCGGAGAAAACTATGGACCTTATGAATATTTTTAGGTTCAAGTCAATCTAAAATCTCTTGGGACTTTTTGGGGATCAACATGGATTCTCTCATACAACATTATAAATCCTAAAAATCCCAATCGACCCTAAAGAACAAACTATAATGGTAACAAATAACAATGCTAAAAGTGCAACGCCTAAACTACCACATAAAATCTGTTATGAGAGGTTAGGTATTTTTGTTTGGTCATTTATTTTCTCACCAAATTAAGCTATACGGTGATGTTGACTATGTATTCCATTTGTACCAATTCTCGAGACATCACATTCTATGTTAACCACATTAGTAGAATCAGGAAGTTGCATTATTGGGGCCTATCATTTTTCTCTTAACCTCTTCAAATGTTTTATTAGCTCCTTTACTTGATTAAACCATATGTTTTTAAACAACCTATGATACAAGACATGATTATGCTAAATCTCTTTGATAAAATGATGATAGAAAGTTTCAAACCGAAGAAAACTATGGACCTTATGAATATTTTTAGGTTCAAGTCAATCTACAATCTCTTGGACTTTTTGGGGATCAACATGGATTCTCTCATACAACATTATAAATCCAAAAAATTCCAATCGACCCCTAAAGAACAAACTATAATGGTAACAAATAACAACGCTAAAAGTGCAATGCCTAAACTACCATATAAAATTTGTTATGAGAGGTTAGGTATTTTTGTTTGGTCTAGTTTATTTTCTCACCGAAGTAAGCTACAGGGTGATGTTGACTATGTAAATATCCTATTTGAGATCCCCATGAAGAAAAATGTTTTTGACATCCATTTGAGGAAGTGACCAACCTTGGGAAACAACAATAGACAAAATGGTACGCACAATAGTCATCTTTGTGATTGGAGCAAAAGTCTTCGAATAATTAGTACCATATTCTTGTCGATTACCCAGAGCAACCAACCGTGCTTTATACAGATCTAGCGTACCATCAGATCGCAACTTAATAGAATAAACCCATTTACAGCCGATGGGTTTAACATTGGGCAGACAATTAATGATCCTCCATGCAAAGTTCTCGTCAAGAGCCTGAATTTCCTCATCTATGGCCTTCCACCAACACTCTTGTTTAATAGCCTAAGAAAAACATGTAGGAATGGAAATAGAAGATAAAGCAACATGAAAACCATACCGATCAAGAGGACAGGATTGTCGTGTAGACCGACGAGGACCAGGTGGAGGATCCAAGACAGGCGTCGGTAAAACTGATGGTGATGGATTAGGTGTAGGGGAAGAAGCATTCTCACAAATGGGCAAAGTTGGTAAACATTGAGTATACACAATTTCGGGTTTGAATCATGTAGAAAGAGGGGAAGAATCATCAAAACAAACAAGAATACTCAGTTTAGGAGAAGATTCAACATGTGTAGAATAATAATATTGATTTTCAAAGAAAACAACATTACGAGATGTATGAAATTTGCGAGAACTAGGATCATAACAAATATATTCTTTGTGCGAAACACTATATCCCATAAATACACATTTAACAAACTGAGCAGATAGTTTATGACGATGATGAGTAGGTAAATGGACAAAACAAACACAACCGAAAGGATAAAAATTGATATAACAATGATGCTGGCCATATTATCGAAAATAAGGAGAATCAAAACCTAAGACTTGGGAGGGCAATCTGTTGATTAAGTAGACAACAGTGGATAATGCCTCAACCCAGAAATGGGCAGAGACTGATGAGTCAAGTCATAAAGTATGAACATCCAATAAATGTCGATTTTTCCGTTCAACCATCTCATTTTGTTGTGGAGTATAAGGACATGAATGTTGATACACAATACCTTTGCG
Organism: Salix dunnii; assembly: GCA_015731905.1. Taxonomy (NCBI): domain Eukaryota; kingdom Viridiplantae; phylum Streptophyta; class Magnoliopsida; order Malpighiales; family Salicaceae; genus Salix; species Salix dunnii. The sequence continues at coordinate 5,837,357 of CM027667.1, read as the reverse complement.
ATGTAAGAATGCATGGAATTCAGAAGACATGTACTCCCCACCATAATCAAACCGTAAAATCTTAATGAGTAGAGAATTGAGTTTCAACATAGGTTGTAAATTGCCGAAAAATAGCAAATACATTAGATTTGGACCGAAGAAAATAAATCCAAGTATATTGACTGAAATCATCAATGAATGTCACAAAATATCTATACCGAGCATGGGAGATTATAGGGGAAATACTCCAAACATCGCTATGCACAACATCAAAACAATTTGTAGCATGACTACCATGAGCAGGAAAAGAAAGCTTTACTTTTACAAAGTTTGCATGCGAAACAATCAAATGGAAAAATCCGAGAAACATGTTCTTTATTTCCCAATAAACCGGAATTACATATTCGAGATAATACATTAGAATTAGGGTGACCTAAATGTTTGTGGCACTGTTCATTTTGAGAAACATTTGACATGAGCTAAACAACGAGGAATGGAAAAGTGTAAAGGAAAAAGTCTATCAACTATAGGTCCCTTAGCGAGTATCTTCCTCGAGACCTGATCCTGCACAAGACAACCATGACGGGAGAAATGAACATCACAATCATTATCCACTAATTGACCAACCAAGATAAGATTTGTAGAGAGTGCAGGAGATACAAATACATCACGGAAAGAAGGATTAATATCACCTCCTTTATCATTAGTCAAATGGCTATCGGCTATCTGTATGTGTGATGAGCCAAAATAGGGTCGAATATTGCAAAGTGATTCGAAAAATCCAGTCATATGATTAGATGCGGTAGAATCAACAAGCCAAGATTGAGATGTAGTACCTTGGAGTTTTAAAGCCGAAAATGCTGCCATGATCATTTGTTGGACCATTTCTGGTGTAAGGACAACTTGATCATTAGCATCGGCAAGAGAGGAATGAGTCAAGGAAGAACCAGTAGCAGCCTGATAAGCATAATTTCGACGATCCTGCACATGATTCTGTCGATGGATGGAGTAGTCTTTGATAATGTGGCCTGACTTCTTACAGTAATTGCAGAATTTCTGTGAGCACTGGCTAGCAATGTGACCATAGTCTTTGCAGCTAAAGCACTGAATCCTTTGCGTGTCTCTTCCTTTCCTTTTATCGCGAGTTGCGTATGCAACCGCAGGGACTGTCAGCTGAGTTTGTTGATTCTGAGTTGCAAGCCGTTGCTCTTGCCGAAGCAATTCCTCAAAACATATATCCAGTGAAGGAGAGGGATCATGGTTCATGAGGCTAGATTTGATCCACTCAAATTCAGGTCGCAGTTTCATCAAGAATTGGTCTCTTTTGCTTTGCTCATGGACTGCCTGCACAACAAAAAGAGATGCAGTAGGTATCTTAGCATATATCATGTTAGTAAACTCACCCTATAAAGTCTGAAATCCTGAGAAGTATTCCTGAATTGACATATATCCCTGAGTGTAGCTGGAAATCTCATATTCAAGCTGAGATCTCCGGATTGTGTTGTTTTGATTGTAGACTTTGTGTAAAAAGTCCAACATACCTTTAGAGGTCCTAAAGGGCTTCTAAGTTAGTACAATTTGAGGATCAACCGATCCTAAGATCCAAGACATGACTCTTGCATCCTTGATCTTCCATTGGGCAAGCAAGGAAGGATCTGTTGGAGCCGGAGTACTGCCATCAATATGGCCCCATAACTCTTTTCCAGTAACAAAGACACAAAGTTGGAACTCTCAAGTTCCATGGTTCTTTCCTGTGAAACGCCCACAAAATTCTGCAATGGTAGCCATGATTCAAGACCAGAACCGAAGACGCTGTAAACAAGTTCTGCCAAAAAACAAAAAAACAAAGAACACAAAAATCTGCCAAAAACAACCCTCACAATTGCACAGATTTAATCCCAGAAGAAAAACCCAGAAAACAAAGAGCACGAAAAATCTACCAACAACAGCCTTCATAATTGCACCCAAAAAAAAAAACCCAGAAATAATGATTTATGTTTCTGGCTCAGATACCATGACAATAATAAGCAATTAGGGTTGAAAACTGTATCCTTCATATGTGAGGTTCTCTCATTTATATATTAAAGCTTCCCTAATTACATGGCTAAATAATCTGAAATACATTTTGCTATTGTAGTCAAGATAGGACTCTTTACATTATTGCTATTGTAGTCAAGATAGGAAACTAGGCAGGATAGGAAACTAGGCAGGATAGGAAACTAATATATACATCCAATCAACAACAATTAATAGCTACTGATATGTATTGATAATTTTCTCACTAACGTAAGCTATAGGGTGATGTTGACTATATACTCCATTTATACTAACTCTAGTAAAATAAGAAAGTCACATTATTGGGGCCTATCGTTTTTTTCTTAACCTCTTCAAATGTTTTATTAGCTGCTTTACTTGATTAAACTCCCATGTTTTTAAACAACTTATGATATTAGACATGATTATGCTAAATATCTTTGATTAAATGATGATAGAAAATTCCAAACCGAAGAAAACTATGGACCTTATGAATATTTTTAGTTTCAAGTCAATCTATATCTCTTGGACTTTTTGGGATCAACATGGATTCTCTCAACATAACATTGGCAAACAAAATTTCCTTAGGGTGATACAAATTTGAATAAGGTGATCTAATGTTTTTTCTTGGTTTTGCTTTGAATAAAGATGCCATCAAAATACACCACCAAGAAGTTTTCCATAAAAAGTCCAAATATCCATGTCATTACTCTTATTAAAGTGCTTGGTACATTGGAAGGGCCAAAAAGCATGACTAGCTACTCGTGTAATTCATCCCTCGTTTTAAATTGTGTTCTCCATTCATGTCTTTGATGGATACTAATGTGATGATACTTAATCTTCATGTCATTCTCAGAGAAAATAAGGGCTTCTACCATCATATCGAACATGTCATTCAATCAAGGAATGAGAAAACAATACTTGATAGTAATCCTGTTGATAACTAGACTATACACACATTCTCCATGAGCTATTTTTCTTATGTGCTAGAAGGGAAGGTATCATAGAATAGCTCAAAAACTCTTATAATACTTCATTTACTTGCCTTTACAATTTAGTATGTTCATAAGAGCTCAGCCTCAAACGAGCCAAGTTTGGCAATGTGGCACTAAAGATAAAATCTATAGTGTGTTGAATGTCATGCATATGAGAGGTAACGGAAAAAACATCTTGAAATTCTTTTAACATTTCCTTTACCTCTTCATGTGGTTCCTCTGAAGAAGTTTTTACAATCTCTTTGGCTACCAAGGCAAACTCAACAAATTCTTCACGAACTTTATTTTTTAAACTCTTTATGAATTATTATGTTAAAACCCTTTTCTTTCATCATTTCCTTTTTTCTACTATCATTATGCCTTAGTAGTAATCTAATGAGCTAGAATCATTTTACCATGAAAAATGAATAAATGAGAATTTGGTCGTTTAAATATGGTAATGTCTAAGTCATATAACTAACCAAGGCCCGCCTAAAATGATCTGTTCTATGTCCATAAGAATTACATCACCAAATTTCATTAGGATAGCCCAAAATCTTTATAAAGAAAACATCTTTTTGATCGCTATGGATGTATTGGTAGCCTAAGACACTGCATGACTTAGGATGTGAGATATAGTTTAAACCTAAGCGTGATACGCTACTAAAAGATACAACATCAATGCAACTCCTTCTATCTATAATGTTCTTGCAACCTTTTCTCCACATTGTCTTCCTCAATTACCATCTCGATCTTTAATGAACAAAATCTTATTGGGACAACTAAGAAAACATGGTCGAAACCTTGACATTTAAAATATTGAATCCTTGAGGTCATTGTATATGTTTTATGAAGAATATACTTGTGTCTTTTCTAGGCATCTAAATAACAATAGAATGGAGTTTAGAGGGTGAAGCGATGAATAAACAATTATCATGGCTAGGTTGGGACCTAGGAGGGATGCTACGGGTGTCATAACATCTCGTCCATTGATTATTTTTTGATCAACTCGTAATTTTGCTCTAGGATTTAAGCTTTGTCAAGGGTAGACACATCACTATGCACAACCTCTCTCCTAAGTTCATCAATTTAACTTTTTTAAAATCTACTTAGTGGTTGTTTCATCCTTCCTACTTGTGATCTCATCCTATACCTATTAAATTGTGTTGTATACTCATTAACATATTAACATTTTTGCCTCAAATTATTCTACTAGTTTAAGAAGGTTTTCTCTTTCTCATAGAAATGAGGTAGGGATTTCTCTTGAAACTTAGTTTTCATCTCAACCCAATCAATAAGAGTTCATCTTTCTTAGCCAAAGACGTTCTACGATTTTTCAATAAAGCTAAGTTGTAAAACTAAATTTTATTTTTGCGAGCTTTACCCACCCATTCTGAGACAAAGTAAAAAAAAAAAATTGCATGTCACGGGTTCATTTACCAAAGATTCGTCAAATTGATCAATAAAAGTCAAGGTTTCTAACTTAATGTCTCATGACTCGATCAACAAAGTCATCATAGCCATGGTGACCCTGATGATAGTTGTGCTAGCGGTTCCTAGGGTGAACTAGCCTCTGATGATAATTGGAATGCTTATCATTGTTAAGGTCATCAAAGTCATTATGACATTAATTATGGTCATGTTGGCAGTTGTCATCATGACGATAAATGGTCTTCGACAATTTATATTGTTATCATTAGGTTGCTCACTGTCACTAGATTGTTTATTTGTTAAGTTTTAATGGATTCTACTTTCTCAAAAATATTCATCTAAGTGGACATGTTTATCTTAGCTCGCATAAGCTGTCATTTGTCTTGAATATTTGCAAGAACATTACTAGTGTTTGGGTCCATGTTAATTGTGAGTTTTGGATTGAGTTATTGACTTTCTAAGATCACAAATGACACTTACAAGTAAAACTCAATGCAAAACTGAAACTAATATTTAATTATTTGTCATCATAGTGATTAAGCAACAACAACTTAAACCAAGAAAAATAGCATGCAAACAATACTAGTTCTCTAAATGCACACAAATAGTCTAAACATAATGTGCCAATTTTTTCACAAATTTAGTCAAGTTCCATAATGAATTAAGAGAACTAGATATTCAATGTAAATGAAAGGGTAAAATTTTTAGGTCACTCAAATTGCAAAATGAGTTGTTTATTCTTGCAAGCACAAAAAAATAATATCAATGATAGTTATAGTCGACAAATGCAAAATTATACCAAGAACAATGATGATCAATGGTTTATAAAAGCTTGTAGTGGTTTATCGACAAGCTTGTGATGGGAATATGCTGGAATTTACTACTGCTGCCATGTAGAAGATGTTGAGGTCTTATTAGAGCCTGACATGGTGATAATGTGGCAATAATAGTTGACGTTGTGTTGACATGGTAATGGAGTATGATTTGGTGTTTACGTGGTAGTATAGTCTAAAGTGGTGATAATCAATTAATCTTCCTTGAGAGCCTTTAGTGGTTTATTTGTTGTTGTTACTTGCGGAGTCTGTGCAAGGATGCATCATCGTCTTCAAACAGTTATATTGTGTAACAACTGTTGTAATTGGCGTGGATTTGTGCTCAACAAATACTATGGTGGTTTTTTGTTTGTTGTAGTGGAACAATTTTGCAGTGACAACTCCTGTATTTGATTTGATGTGGTAGATCTATGAACCTAAACTAGTGGTCTTGATCGAGGTAACCAGCCTTCTCAGTGGTTGATCTTTGTTCACTTAAATGTCAACAGGAGGTGGATGAGATGATTGGCCGTTGTGGTTGAGTGGTGGTAACATAGGGTAGACCGGTCTCTGCCAGTGCGACTATTGGGAAGGGTGTCTAAGGTTTAAAGATGAGTGAGTAGGTGTTGAAGATGAATAATAGTTGTTTTTTTTTTGAGTTTAGATATTTTTTATGATGATAATCTTAGAACTTGTGTATAATTTTGAGGATTTTAATAAGCTTTAAAAAGTCAATTAACTATAAAAACCATTAAAAACCTGACTTTGATACCAAAGTTGATACGAGACAATAAATAGAAGTAGGGAAAAAAAGAAAGAAGCCAATAATTAGAAGTAAGGATAGAGAGGTTAAAAGAAAAGAGAATTAGAGGAATAATCTGTTCTTTTATTCAATTCATCAAATCTGGCTCATGATGATAAGAAAGAGAAAAATATAAATAATATAACCTTAAAACACTCAACTATAAGCCTCAGTTTGTTAATTAAAACTATTCAACATAAACAACCCAAATAAATAAAATAAAAATAATGAAGTAGGCCTAGATGAGTTTAGCTTGCCAACCAAAAGGTGATGGATTCAATCTCTTACGTGGTCTGTTGCTTGTGTAGTCTGCTGCTTGAATCTAGTGTCCCCGCCACTTTATCTTTTACTTTAAAGAATCTAATGGTCTTGAGCTTTTGGTGTTGGATATTATCCACTGCATTTACCGAGGAGTTTTTCTGCTTAGAGCTCGTCAGAATTCAATGCTATACCTGGCAAAGGAAAATGAGGTACGGTTATTAATTCTGCAAATCAGATTTCTTCTGATGATTTTAGATTTATGAACTTATATTCGAGATATTGCTTTTTGTTTTTGTGCAATATTACCGCATAAACTATGCTGTGATTTTTATTTTTGTCTTTATTCAAGGTTTATAAGTTAACCAACTTTCTGATAAGAGAATATAAGTTTGTGACAGCATTTTTATTCTGTAATCATTTAATGATACGAAAATGCAGTTTTTCTTCATTTACAGTACAAAAAAACTTGTTCCGGTTAAGCATTTTCCCCTCAATGCCTGGGTTTTGCTGCTTCCATTTGACAATTGTACTGGGTTTTGCTGCTTCTATTTGACAAATGTACTGTGTTTTATTGTGTTTAACTACAGGGATTATGTTTTTGTCATTATAAATAAAGCGTTCTGTTTTGGTAATTATACTCTCTCTTTCTCTCATTTGAAGTTGGTATGATGTAAGATCAGGTAGTGTATTATTGTTTTGTAGACTTCTTACACATTTTTTTCTTCCACGAACTTCTATTTAAAGAATTGAAGAATGTACAGAAAAGCATATATAGATTATCACTTCAAATAAAACAACGATCATCAAACGCAAAAGTCTCCCTATTAGTCTTATGAATCCTTACTAAGCAAAGCATATATGCATAACACATTTCTTCAGGTAGTTTGATTTTATCCATATATAATGTTTTGGCATCTAGAGTACCCAACTCATATTGAGCTTTCCATTCTTGCATATTTCATACAGATAGCTTGTCCAGCAATCATCTACATCAATCTCTAAATATTATATAAAATATATCATACTCAATAGGATGGGTCTTGCTGCTGAACGTATTTCTCTTCTTAGCCTTGAGATCTCAATGCTAGAAAGCTTGCACATTTCGACTTAGGATCAATTTTATGGATGATGATTGATAACCATCTTCAGTTGTCAACAGCTTTCACTATTGAAGTTGCAACCTGTTGCAAATTATGAAAACAATGTCATCGGATTATGGTTAAGCAAATTGCTCATAACAATTAGTTGTGCAGTTTCCCATTTCGTGAAAGAGAATTTACCCCAGTTTCATTGATTTTCCTGGTGCTTCTCTGTTATGAGGATGTGGCTGGCTCAATTGGAGGCAGATTGGGGCATGCAAGTCATATGCGTTTCCTACTGTGTAAGGAGCCTGGGAAACTCTGTTTACTTCATCCACTTTCTGTTTTCCATAAACCTGGCATAAGAGTGCAGTTATGAGTGTTCAGTTTCTAAAATCCTAAAGCTTAGGTTTCCCTGTACTTATAGCTTACTGCTTTTGATATGGTTATTATACACTAGACATTAAATTCTAGACTCGATGTTCAAGAGCTAACTGGTTGTAGGAGTGGGAGTGCTTCGATGTTGAAGAGCTAACTGGTTGTAGGATTGGGAGTGCATTCCATGAAGACTGAGCGTATATATTCTGTCTAGGTTCCTTATTTGGTGGTAAAAGATGAAATTTGGAGTTGAAAGGGAGGTGAGAAATATTTCCTAGTGACACATCTGCTGCCAAGACTTTTACCTCATGAAGTTCTGAATTTTCTTGACTGACGAGTTCAACCTTATTATGCAGCTCTAGGTTTTCTTGATAAATTAGATTACCCTGCAATGAAGCCAATGAAAGTCAGTGAACATGAGAATGTCTTTACACTCAATTCGGGAAATATTGAAGTCAATAGTCTTGAAAAACCTTTCTCTTCAGTTCTTTAATTTCATCAGTTAAAATTTGGTCCTGTGTAAAAAGAAAAAGGCTGCTTCAGCATTATGTGCGTGCAGCATGGACATTTAAAAAGTGATCTTGAGATCAGGAAGGCGCTACCTTTTTTATTCGAACACCTTTTAAACTGATCTCCAGCTGGTTTTCTAGATTCTGTAGATCTTTCACGTTCAAACCAGACAGTTCCTCTCCCATCAATTGCCTGCAATGTTACAAAGGCAAATGTTAGGTGTGGTGCCAAGTGTTATACTTGTGCATGAATGGGGCTAAAAAGAAACCCTGTCCATTAATACTTGAAGGTCTAGTAGCTTTTCTTTCTTGCGGATGTGGCTACAGCTGTGATCAATGATAAGAAACATTTAGAAATATTTTTGCCAGTCAGGTTACACGGCCGTAAATTTTTTGATCAGATATACCCTACACCATTTCAATTCCAGTGGTGATGTGCGTTGGGATCATTTATTGAGAATTTTGGGTAATTATGAGCATTACCGATGACATTCTTGCAAGCATTGCAGTTCCTTCCTCAAGCTCGCTGCCTCCCGTTGCCAAAACTAAATGAAGCACATCATATGACAATCAATAATTCATGTATTGACAAGCGATGCATTAAGAAGTGACTGCCTTGGGTATTTGAATGCCACGCAACAATCTACACAGAACACTTCGATGTGACTGTTATGCGTATACTGAGTTTTGCACGCAAGGGAATGAAATGTTTTAATATTGTAGATGTTCCCGTATGGTCATTACTGTCATATTTGGGTTACAGTGGACATTGTCTGGTCCGTTACAGAACCTTATCTTTTATGGTGACCCTCATGCGTGGTATGATAATGATAGCTCAGGGTTGATGCTTGGAACTATAATGATGTCTCCGTGACATAAAGTAATCATATTCTATCTAGTGTTTGTGAATGACGGGTGCATTGGATCCAAATCCCAAATATCTAGCTGACAGTTCTATAATTGTGGAACCAACTGCTTTGTGGCTTGTTGATGCCAAGTTTTTGCGTTCTTTTTATTTATCAAGTCGGGGGCAGATTTAAATCCCTGTAAAATTCCTGGGGGAATGATGAAAAACTGTGTAACTAGTTAAAAGTTTTGTTCCTTTATAGATTGATCTTTAGAGCCATTGACAGCTCGCCTTCTGAAGTTAAATTCAACCATTTAAATGCATGCAGTAAAAGTTGCCCAAGTGAGGGGTGTTTGGTGCAGTACATACCTTGACTTCTGAAGCAGGATTTAACAGCTGCTGATGCTCCTCTCTCTGTTTGTTATAGCGTTCGATGATGGACCTCATACTGAATGAGAGCAGGGAGTTAAAAAAGAAGTCATGGTTTTTTCTGTGGTGATACAACTTCGAAACTGGAATCTAGGAATTTCATGTGCTAATGATATTAGTAAGGTGTGATTTACAAGTAAGACGAATGCTCACAATAGAAAGAAAATCATAGCGCATCTGATGTTATGTAACTAATTGATGTCTCCATCACTGCCCATTCAAATTTGCATGTGAAATTGGGATGATGTCTCCGTATTTTTTGGACACTGTTCGAATGATTTACAGTTTACATCCAAGTGAACAAAAGAGAGTTGCTGACGCACCCTGTTTCTACCCGTCACTTCACAAGGCTGTAAAGGAAGCATGCTGAAAGAATCCCCAGATTCTTTAATTGTCAGGGTCCGAGGACCTTGGTATCAGTTACATGCCAAGAGAAGGTACTCGAATGTTATTTTTTGTTTCAACGAGCCCAGAAATGATGCCAATAGTTTCTTTTTTTCTGCTTTAAGAAACTAAATTTGGCAACTGTTTGACTTAAATTTTGAATTTAAGAGTAATTTTTCCTACAATACCTAATACTATAAACGTTATTCAATGTTTCATCGCAGAATGATGACTTCTTATGTCAAATGGTGACCGCCTCTGTCCATCACCATCACTAAGGGCCACCCAGCCATCGCCGTGTTCGGCTGGTTGCAACACGCTAAACTGCGACCTTCCTATTTGTCATAATTTTCACCGGTCACCACAGTTCCCATCCATGGATTTTCAGTACTCTATTTAATTTTAAAAGCACGCTACCATTGAAGCTAGTAATCCAAGGTGAAGTGTTGGTCCGTGGTGGCTGCCTTCATCAGCATCACCTGGTGACCACTGCAATTACATCGTGGGCTCATTTATTGTCACTACTACAGATATTCAAGAGGCCTATGGACCAACTACCGGTGCCACCAACCAGTACCTCACTAGCTGTTACCATCACCTCCATATTAGCATCCGTCCACCACCAGCAACTCCAGAAGTCCCCAACACCCCAGGGGAGTACGCACCATTATGAACTAATAACAATAACTAGTAATTACCATCAGTTCTGGAAATTAAAAACTAAAAATTAAAACCAATCATATACTAACTAGAGTTGCTTTCTTTTCACAAAACAGATAGAAAAAAGAAGAAAAAAGGAAGGGGAAATCAGCATAGTAATGGAGGGGGAAAAAGGAAGTGAAACCAAAACATGCCGTTAAAGTTTGCAAATATAATAAATCGAGGATGCATATAGTCTCTTGGATATTCGTATCACAACTGGCTACTTCTAATTAAGGAGCATTATTGATCTTCATGGAAGAGGTGGAGGTGAAACAAGGCACTCGATGTTTAATTATTCTTCTTTATCTGAACAAGCTTCTTGATTCCAGTCTAAAAAACTAGCTGTGCATGCATGTCCGTATATCTTCTAAGTGAAATTGAAAGGCATCCTTTATTTTTCGTTCGAGTGTGGTATAAACTATAAAGACGATTAAGTATTAAAGCGTAGGATGTCTATGGAAGTATCTAGTGCTAAGTTATATATATATTTTCAATGTAAATTATGAGAAAATTTTGGAAAAAACAGGCAGCAGTCGAGGGATAGGTTAATTCTACTTCGTTTATTTTTTGTCCATGAAATATATATATATATATATATTATGCATATATCACACCACTCTTAATTAATCATTCCTTTGTAGAGACCAAAGCTTTAAGGACATCTTTTAAGAAGCTACAATTATACGTGGGGATCAAGTAGTTGTCTGGTATTGCGATGTAAACTGAATTTTGGGGGAAATAGTTTTTGAGTTGTTTGGTTATTGTACAACCACAATTTCGATTGTCATGGGACCTATAAAAAAAACAATCGAACCATCATTTACAAGAAGCAAAATTTTAAACCTTTTCCCGCGTTTCATTTCTCCTCCAAAAAGCAGAATTGAAGCTTTATTGTCACTAAACCATGACCGAAGGTGTTATATCGTCGAACCATTAATAATATCTCCAATCCTCTCTCTCCTTGTTTCCTTTCCTTAGGAAAAAAAGAGAAAAACTTTTAAAAAATAGAGAATAGAATTGATGGTTTTCCAACAAATCTAACAAGACTCAAAATTGGTTGAATGAGAGAGACAAGAGGTGAATAGAGATGGTGAAGATGGATCATGGGTGTTGGGTCTTCTCATGATGGTGAAAGATCGAGGTCAATCAAGGGTGGCAGCTGCGCTGGGGAGTGAACAAGAAGACAGAGGCAGTCGATTTACTGTTTAAGGCTAGATGACTATTTATACTTAATCTGGTTTCAATTTTGAAAACCCAAAACCAAACCAAATTAATTTGTTTATTAATTTTGTAATTGGGTTTTATCAGTTTGATATCTTGGTTTTTTTTTTTTGGTTAATTAGATTATTCAATTTATTCTATGTTGTGGAATTTATCTTATTTGCAATTTATAGACCCCACAAGGTTTTCACTATTAGGCAAAACCACTCCTAAGTTAGCCCATAAGAATTATATTGTCAATTATTAGGGTTAGAATTCATGCTAAATCACAACAAATCTTCCCCTAGTTTGAATTCTCTCTTCACGATACCTTTTTTTTTTTATCTACATATAATATGAAAAACATGATAATCAAACATATAAAACTGTTTCATTAAATCTCAAACTCAACCATAGTTTTAACCAAACACTTCAATTTCAGTTATGAACTGCAACTAAAAGTGTTTTTCATGAAATTATTTTTTTTAAACCTCAACTACAATATCAACTATAATATCAAACACACCCTAAATTTGTCATTAATTATTGGTGGCTATAGGTGAGACTTAAACACTCAACCTATTAGGTTTCTACTCATACATGATCATTAATTATATGATTATTATTTAGGACTATTAGGCTCTAAATTCTAATTATTTAAATTACCTCTAGTCCCTAAGCCTTTTATTGTTCTTTGTAAATATGGAGACTTCCATCATCTTACATAATATTGATGAATCAAAACACTTATAACTTTGTGCTCTACAGGATTATCTATCATGCCTTCTAATTTCTTAAATGTATGTTTTTGTTATACTTGTTCAATTTTCATTTCTCGTATTACTTGACAAGTATGACCATCTCTATTGAATACAACTGATTGATTGTTGCCTACCCTTTAAATTTCATAACTCAAGTTCATGGACAATTTCTATACTAAACCCAGCTCGCAAAGGAGACTAAAGAGGAAAATTAAGTATCAATAAACATAATGAAAAACGATGAAGAAACATATGCAACATGAAGAATAAAGAGTAAACTATGAAGCTAAAGCGTAATTGAAAATTTAAAAGGTATTATTAAAAAATGAAGGTTTGATTAACATTTTAAGATGATAATCTTGTTACATAAAATTCTCTATATTTCTTTTACCTAATCCTATGCAATTTAATTAAAAGTTTGATTCGGTTAATGTGTGTCTATTGTAGGTGCATATATATCAATGATTCTCAATGTCCCAACACAGGTGTATCAACAATTTATCTTTTTGAACCGCCCTAAAGACTCGGATAAAAAAATTATTCTAAATGTATTTGCGCGACCTTGACAATTTACATTTTACCTCCCACTTCAAGTTTTTTTTACCTAGTTAGGCAAAAAAGCCCGGAATCCTCATTATCATCAAAACACCTAAGGCCACATATGTAACCATTTATTCACGTAGCAAGGCTTTCTCACTATTAAGTGGGTGTTTGGCTTTGTGGTGGCTTATGTGGTTAAGGATCACTGTAGAGCTAAAACATTTGGTAAAAGGATGAATCATAGTTTTGTACTGTGAGTCCCATATAAAACTGCGGTTATATTGCAGTTTACAAAAAGCATTATTTAGATGTTTTTTGCCCATAACATACTGGTTAAAATTGTGTTTGCAATTGTGTTTAGTTGTTTCATGCACCACTGGAACAATAGACAGAATAATATATCGGGGACAAAAACAAAAAAAAAGGAAAACAGAAAAAATAAGGGGGAGGAGACGCAAACGAGAGCATGAGAATAATATATCGGGGACCAAAATAAAAAAAAAGGAAAACAGAAAAAATAAGGGGGAGAAGACGCAAACGAGAGCATGAGAATAATACATGGGAACGATATTTTTACAATATCAATCACAAAAAAAGCATTGGCAGCTCTCTCTCAAAAACAACCATGCCGACAACCATTTCTCTCCTTTAGTAGCAGCAGTCACTAGTGACCCCTACCAGCTGCTCCTTCGACATCGACAACCTCTCCTCTTCACTAGCATCACCTGCACTAGTCTAGTTTTCTCCCAAGGCTTTGGCGTCAAGCAGTAGTAGCAGCAACAACAACCTTCCAAAGCTTCCTTCGACCATCATAGGTCACCATTCCTGACGCCGCCACCACAGAAAAAACCACCTCGGGCTCCTCTACCAAACGACATTGACAGGTGAGTCTCTCGTCACCATCGATCGACCACCATGCTACTGTTCACGTATTGTGTGAACAATGCATCGTCCTTTTTTTCTTTTTAACTCTTGACTAGACTGCTCTTGACCCAACCAAAGTCCAGCAAAGTTGGGTCGACCCATTTAGTTAGGCTAGGCCTAGATAAATTTTTTTAAAAAAAATATACAAATCATATTTTAAAAAATAAAATATGTAGATAGAAATCAACCTGATGAAAAAAAAAGATACATGATTTCGTTTCTCTCCACAACCCTGTTGCTTTTCGATTGATTATGGATTAGAAAGTTGAAAGGATCAATTGAGTTTTTGATGAAATTCAGAAACTTGTAAATGAATTTTGCCTTGAAATTATATTTCTACAATATGTAGATAGAGATCCTGAAACTCGGTATGGATCGCAAATGTTGTTGCTGATGATATTTTACCAGATGTTCCTCGATCAAATAGCAGGAGATTGTAGAGGCCTTCACGTATGGATTTAGTTGCAAGTAATTTGTTGGGAGAATAAAAATAAGAGTCTAATTTACTTGAATTATTAATTATATTTTATTATTATGATTATTAAATTTAAAATAGTTAAAAAACAATAGATATATGTGTATGTATCATTTAAAGTAATTTCATAAGTTGACAACAATATGAAAAATATAGTAACCAAACAAACGAGACTGATTTTCATTAAACCTCAAACTCAATCATAATTTTAACCAAACACTTCAATTCCAGTTATGAACCCCAGTTAAATATGTTTTTCATGAAATTGTTTTTTTAATTTCAATCATAATATCAATTGCAATACCAAACAGATCCTAGATTCTATACGGTGATGCACAAATTTACAGCCCCCCCTCTCTTTTTTCTTCTCTTTTTTTATTAATGGATATATATCTTCTCTTTTGATATTTAGTTAATTTGATTTTTTTAGTAATTTATTTCAGCTTGCTTTATATGAGGTTATCACAATTCTAATATAAATATCCTAATATTTAATTTGTAAATAATTTTACAAATGTTTATTTTTATCGTATAATTAAGTAAACAATTGTTTTTTAAATATAGTCACACTAAGTTATTGACCCAAGTTACATATCATGTTGCAAACCTTGATTGATTTAATATGTAGTCATCTTAATATATATATAAAAATTATCTTCTTGATTTTAAAATCAAATCATATTTTTTACCAATCATTCAAGTTACTTTTAGAGTTAGCAAGTTAATTTCTTCATGGCAAGACAATTTAATATAATTTAATTTTAAACTGAGACTAATCAATGAAATGAATCTATAGATTTTAAGGCTGCCTGCCAGGTTTAATGCAACATCAAATAATTTCGTGCCGCCGAAACAGCCTTTTTTATATCCACCTTTTCAATCCTGCCCACAACAGTAGTGTAGTCTATACTATATGGACGGATGGGCAAGCTTTAAGAATTAAGATTAATATAGGTTATCATGGAAGTTTTTCAAAAAGGGGAGGGGGATGGAGTCGCTGCTTGCACTAGCCATTTCTGTAATGAATGTATTGAGTGTATTACAAGATATTCTCTCGAGTTACATATAGCTACAAAAAAATCACTAGAACTAGAATATAAAAGATCATTCAGTCGAGAGTTTAATAAACCTTGAGAGGTTGATCCGATGGTTAGAAATGTGCATTCCTTCCTTAGTTATTGATTTATCTGAACAAAACTGATGTTCGTGTCAGTATTGAAGCCACTGTACATAAAGTGGTGTTTGTAATAGCGTTAAGACTGTTTTTTTTTTTTCCTAATAATTTTGAGATACTAATATTAAAAAATACATTATTCTAATTCATTTTCAAGCAAAAATAAAAAATAACGTCTACTGCAATTCCAAAAATTGGCACAAACTGTGCAGAAGCTGCAGCTCCTGATTTTTACTATCTGCACGCTGCTTCCGTACCTAAACAAGATGAATGTGGATCAACAAAGACCAGGCATATCACCTTGTATCCCTGATGAAAAAGGTGTCGGCGGGTGATAACATGCATGCATGTTCGAAAGGTAGTCTTCGGGTTGGAAAGCTCTCGCGAGACAAAGTTGTAACTTTTTTTTTTTATGCAGTAACCTTATATTTTAGAAGCTGTATTTTATGTAAGAATTAGATTCTAATTACCAGAACATGGGACTCGTTATTTTGTGATAAAAAAAATAAAATAAAAATTGAGAAAAGAGGAGGGAAAAGAAGAGGATGGGGAGGTCAAACTAAGAGCAAGCAGGTCAATATATACATGTAAACTAACTATTAATCCATACTGTATAAACCAGATATATTGAAGTAGAAGATGAAAGAAAGAGGGTGGCCTGACCTAGTGTTTGCATAATCATAGAGCTTGCCTGTGCTGGAGAAGATTATGACTCCAATCTCCGCATCACAAAGGATTGACAGCTCCTTAGCCTTCTTAAGCAGCCCGCTTCTTCTTTTGGAGAAAGTTACTTGCCTGCTCGTCGAATTGTCGATCCTGCGTATCGCAATCTTGCCTCTCCCCATCCTGCTAATCCTGGGGTTTTCTCGCTCTTCTCTTATTGCTAGTTAGATCCAAGATCTGAATTCACAACTAAGTCAATTGTCAAAAACATCACAGTAAAAATCCTTCTTGAATTAATATATTAATCAGTACTGACCAATAATCTCCAAAAACCAAATCAATGGTGGCATATATCAGTAAATGGTTGGGATCATTCCAAAAAATATCCCACAAAAATAGAAAAAAGAAAGCTCAAATAAAGTGAAGGGGTCACAGACTATAGGAAATGAAACATGATTTTTTTTGTTCCAAGAGTAGAAATGAAGTCTTCATTTCATGTGAATAGATGATTAAAGAAAAGTCTATAAATAGGGAGGTTACAATTTATCAGGAAAAGGAAAGCAACAAAAAACCAAAAAAAAAAGAAAACAGAAGCTTACTTGTGATGGAGTACGGATGGAGGTGGAGCTGCTGCTCTTTTGTAGAAATGTTTAGGATGCCAATCTTATGCTTTATGTGGAAAGTTGGAAGTGGGTGTTTTGGCCTTTGATGAGGAATTAAAATAAATTATTTATTTTAATTAAGTGGTTAATCCAACTAAGGTGTATTAATTGACCACTCTTTAGGGTCAAGAGAATCAAATAAGGGGTTAAGAAGCAGACAAGAGATTGCTATAGACAAATGTCAGTAGTTGCGAGCGAGTAGGCTTGATAGCGCTACACCATCAAGTGGAGAATAAGATCTCCTCGTACCTTGGTCCCCGATTCGTGCTTGGGGTGGTAATTGTAGCTGTCAATCTAATAGATTAACGACACGTGCTGTTACCAAAACCGGGCCTCGCCCTTTTTTTGCATTTTTTTATTTATTTTTTTATTTGAGGATAACAACTGACGGGTGCTTTTCCCATTTTAGACCCTGTATTTGTCCCCAATCAGTAAAGCATCCCTTTATGAAAATAATATTGTTAATTTGGCTCGATTTTCTCATTCAACCAACCATCAATTGCTCTTGTTTTCAACCCCCCCCCCCCCCAATCGAAGCAAGTCTCAATGAATATTAAAAAGCAATAAATGTCCTCGCTCTGTAACCAAATGGTTTGAATTGCCAGAAATTGGTAAATATAGGGTCAAATTGACTAGATTTTCTCACAGGGTCTCATTTGTTCAATTCATGAAAGCACAACGGCTAAAGTGAAGGGTTTTTTCTTTCTTTCGAGTGTCCATTAGAATATGGCACAGCACGAGAGCCTTAATCCCCCCCCCCGGTATGGACTCGCATTTGAGTCTCAAATATTTAATCAGATGTAGGTTTGATTTATAGTACGCATATTTATCTTATGCTTGATGAAACCTTGTAACCTGCTTTCCTTTTTTTCCCGTCTTGTAAGAATATTAGACAAATATATGTTTAGCAACTGGTGCTTGAGCGCATTTATTGGCTCTTTGATTGGAAGCGACGACGTGCATCGACAAGGAGGAGGTGTTGACTGTTGACCTTTCAAGACAGAAAAAGAACAAGAAGCGAGAGAAAAAGAAGATCCAAAATATGCTATATCACACACAGATCGATCGGAACCAAAGACACCGATTAGGGTCAGGGAAAAAGCTTGTGGAAAATCATTTACAGCATGATTTGGTGACTAATATTGCTCATCACACTAGCTGTAATTAACAGTGACTATACAGGAAAAGCAATGTAACGAAGATAGTATGCTTCGAGGGGGGGGGGGGGGGGGATGCATGAACACAAGTATCAAAGCATGTTAAAAAAACGCCAAGTTGTGAGTGAGATGGCTTAGAATTAGTTTTAGGATGGTTATCAAAACAGGCAAAAGATAACAAGGATCCAGAAATTCGGAAGCTGAAAAGTAATCTACCCTTAATTTCTTGTTTCTAGGCTGTTGGTTGGGAGTTGCAACTGTTAATTTGTCATGGGCCAGCAACCGCTTGTAAAATTCCAAAGCCAGAAGGAACAAAAAAAACACAACACACAGAGATAGTGTAAGGGGAAAGAGAGAGCATAATTTAATTTATATCAGGTTGCCATATCCAGTGTAGCTTAGTTTTACTCTTCTGGTCATCGCGTTAAATACTTAAAAAAGACACCCACTAGTTTTCTTTCTCATCAAAAAGGAAAAACAGTTGCTTTCTGGTGATCAGAAGATGACTAAGGAGGAAGAATATGTTCTCCACACATATCCATTACTCAGTTCTATTTATGCTCAAGCTCATTAATTATGCTCCTGCATGATTAATAAGGTAATATTTCAATTTACAACTGCATCTCTAATTATTGAACCGGTTTGATTGAGTCGTTAAAAAGTGTCTTAAGAGGAAAGTAATCACCCGTCATGCTTTATTCTAGAATCTGAGTAAATCAAATATTATTTGTTTCCTACACCAGTTGACTTAATTTGTACTTCTGGGTAATGCAGCGGGGGGCAGAGAGCTTGAGATTGAGTTTTCCTAGCTAGTGCTTCATAAGGAGAGAAGAGTTACTAAGTCCATTAGGCATTCTAATTCAATCTGTTTTTTATTGTTTTTTATTGTTTTTTGTTGTTTTTTTTTTATTTTTAAAACCGATAGTTTAGTGTTTTTAGATCATTTTAATATGCTGATGTCAAAAATAATTTTTAAAAAATAAAAAAAATATTATTTTAATGCATTTCGGCACGAAAAGCACTTTGAAAAACAAAAACAACCACACTCCCAAACACCCCATGAGAGTCGAAAGGGAATTTATTATTATTCACAGTTATTTTGAATAACTGATTAAATCACGTACGATTCTTCTTCGAAAACATTTTGAATCTTAATTAGGGTTCAGGCACTTTATGGTCCAGATGTTTTTATCACTCAACACCATAAATTGCTTGCATGAGTCACGCTTCTCTCCCACTCTACCGGCTTGTAGATCGGAATATTGAAATCATTTTTTAAAAGAAGGCCCTCTGGACTGTATTCCGACGGGGAGGGTTAGGTATGCCTTTCTGGTTATAAACAATATATTCTTTTTTCGCAGCCTATTGCACATGTTTAACATACTTAGTTAATATACGATACTATCATGTCACAAGAATATTAGTTGCGTGTACCTTATTAATACACACAATTTCTCCTTATGATTTATCTGGCTAGCCTGGTGCATAATAATTAATTTTACATTAAGGTGCTTAGCTGTGATTGGTTTGTTCTCTGTGTTATCATCTTATATCGGGATTCAAAACGTGGTTTTAGGGGGGGTGGAAGAAGAAGCTGGCATGAGCAATAGATTGGATGTTCGAGTGTCGATAAATTACCTAGAATATGACTAAATAATACAGATATAATGTCTGAAATTAAAAGGAAGAAGAAACTTCCATTCAATTTATAGATTTTTTTTATTTAATCTTATAAAACTTGGGTATAAATTCTAGCTAATTTGAAATTAGACTAAATTAAAACCTGTTATATAGTTTGTTGTGTGGTGATTTATTCTGTGAAAATTTTTGTTTATATATATGTGTGTACTTATAAATATTGTGAGCATGAATATGAACTCACTTCGTATAAAATAAAAATAAAAAGGAGAGATAAGTTATATTAAAATTATTTTTAATATCAGTACGAGAAAATAATATAAAAATATTAATTTTTTAATTTAAAATAAAAATAAATAAAAATATATTTTAAAAACACAACATCTAATACTCTATGAGATGGCTAAATCTCGGTTCCTAAAAGAAAATGATCGCCAATACCAAGAGTGAAGCAAAAAAGGAACATTAACGTTCAAGAAACACCGATGATCACTTTACTCAGTACCCGCACACCCTTCGGTAATTACTCCACGAACCAATGCACCAAAAGATTATAAAATATGGTGGCTTAGTGCAAGTTTTAGAACTCAACCTTCGATTGGTTGAGACCACGTGATTGAGATTCCTCTGTCCAATAGAGATACGATGTTTCCTTAATCGCCCATTAGGTCATTGGATTACCAAACATCTAATATTTAATTAAAGTAATTAATAAAGCTCCATGCTTTCCAAGCAAGAGATTTGCCAGGTGTCCGTCATTCAAATAATCATTGATCAGTGCATTAATGACAACCTAAGAACGTGCGTGAGGGCAAAAAACATTTTTCTTTAGAAAGACCCCAAACTAGAAACTTGAGCTAGAAAGTCTCCTTACCTTGGAGAGCAAAAAAGCTTTGAGTTGTTGCCAATTGTGGTTCGTTTGCCTTTGGCTGGTCTCTCTCACAGAAGTAGAATCACGTTTTGTCTTAATTACCACGAAACTAATTAAATCTTTACTAATAAAGTATTTGTGAGTGTGGTTATAATTATTTTTAAAATACTTTTTATTTAGAAATATATTAAAATTATATTTTTTAATTTTTAAAATTATTTTTGATATCAGCACATCAATATGATCTAAAAACACCAAAATTTTTTATTTAAAATGAAAAAAAAAAAAAAATTTGACTAAATAACGGTTGAGCCGCTTAGCCAAACAGATACTAAAGCTAAATAGATCTATTTTCCAATATTTTTTGCGATTATATTTCATGATTTTTAATCAGGGTTGCTTCTATACTAAATTTTAATTTATTTCTTTTAATTTAACTAACAGAGAAATGGAATTGTTGCTTTTTTTTGTACCAGGTTCGAGTTTCATTATATATTCTTGTTATTTTCACAATGTTTTATCTATTCATTAAATTTATAAAATATTCAATTAATTTAAAAATTAATTATGATGCATATAAATTATCTCAAACTCTCGGTTATGAAAAAATATTTTAACTAGAAATTGAACTTTCTTTAACCATCAGATAAAACCATCAATTAATTGGTTTTTTACTTTCCTTGACGTGACCTACGGGAACTAATATTCAAATTGCTTTATTAGTGTCGGCAGATTAATTGATTAATAAAGAAAGTATACACGCAGGCCATGTGGCTTTTAACATAAAAACACGATTATTTAATGTATGGATTACGCATATATTAATGAATATGATGATATGATAGTCAATAATAAATCGATCTGACTTAATTGATATATATATATATATATATATATATATTTTCTAATAAACAATTTTGCTATAAATAATTAAAGCATCCTAGAAAAACGAGAATCAAAATAACACACCTCGTTGTTATAAGCACAAACAAACATATGTTGAGACAAAGATTGCATGATGTTTGTTGAAGAACTATATAGGAACACCGACCCAGGTTGTATGCTGGCTGAAGGGGTAATCGGCTCATAAGTAGTCGAGAGGTGACTGCCATGTTAGTAGACTTGCTGACAAGTACGCAGTAACATAAGTTTAGCATTGTGCATCAAACAATATTATCTATGATGAAATACATTTGTACGAATATATATATTTAATTTAGCATGTCACTCGAGAGTCATACCACTGAAAATTGAAGCTAACCAACTGTTTAATTCCGGGAAGCGCCGTGGGGGAGAGGTTCTCATCATTGCTACCATTTTATTTAGTTTGATTCTTAACGTACAAAACTAAATATAAAGACACGCACACTACTGGATCTTTGTTTATTTTGTGGGAAATGAAGGCAAAAAAGGCACTTTTACTTTATATATATATATATATATATAGAGAGAGAGAGAGAGAGAGAGAGAGAGAGAGAGATGTGGGGAGAGGGGATTGTATGCTTGCTTGCACGCTCAATAAAATAGAAGGCATTCACATGTCCCTGAGCACTAAAACAACAAGCATTCACATTTGAATAATTTATATATATAGAAGGATTTAATACTAATGGATTTGAGCTTGAATATATAATAGCTTTTGGCATTTGCTAGCTTGTAACAAAGTTCCAATCTCCGAAGGGATCTCTGAAAACAAGTGTCTTCTAGGATATTACGAGCCATATGCCTGCACGATGTGTTTGAGTTTTTTTATCTATGTAGAAAATTGATTGATCTCATATGTATTGTATTTTGTTTTTTTAATATTTAATTTATAAAATTATAATTAATAAAATATGTATAATCAAAATGGAAAATGGTTTGTATATTTTGTAATTGCAGATGACGTAGGTAATTTTTTTTTTTTATGAGTTGAATTTTTTCTTTAGTAATGTTAGATTTGACACATTATAAATAAAAATATTGTAAATTTTTTTTCCATAAATAAATTTATATTTTTTGCGTGCTATAATTAGTTATTTTAATGTTCAATTAGTAAAATTGCAATAGAAAAAATATGTTAGAAATGAGTTTTTTGCGTGTTATAATTGGTATGCTTGTCCGCGCATTGCGTTAGGGTTTTTTCTATGTAGAAAACTAATTAATTTTTTACATGCTGTAATTAGTTTTTTAATATTTAATTAGTAACATTATAATAGATAAAATATATAACAAATATATTTTTCCCCGCCTAAAAGGAATAGTGTAATGGAAATGGAAAGTGGTTCGTATATTTTTTAATTGTAGATAACCTAGGTAAATTTTTTAACCTTTTTTTTTAGTTTCTTTTTCCCCCTAATAATATTAGATTTGACACATTATAAATAAAAATATTGTAAATTTTTTAAGAAATAAATTTAAATTTTTTACGTGCTATCATGATTTATTTGCCGTCTAAAAGGAACAGTGTAATCAAAACGGGAACTGACTCACATATTTTTTAATTGTATATAACCTCAGCAAATTTGTAATTTTTTTTTTGAGTTGTTTCTTTCCCCCAATAATATTAGATTTCAAATATTAAAAATGAAAATATTGTAAAATATTTTTTAAGAAATAAACTTAAACAAAAGAGTATCAAATTTAAACTCAAAGCAAACATTTTTTTTATAAGATTTATTAATCATATTATTATATTAATTTTTTTTAAGAATATTGATATTAATTTTTTTTTTTAAATCTTAGGTCATTTTATCTCCCTCTCTCTCTATATATTTTTAGGTGATAATATTCAATAAATATTAAAACATATAATTAGTCTCACATATTTTATAGAGTAATCGAAATGGAAAGTGGTTCTTATATTTTTTAATTGTAGATAACTTATATAAAATTATATTTTTTTATTTTTATGAGTTGCTTTTGTTCTTCAGTAATATTCGATATGACACATTATAAATAAAAATATAGTAATTTTTTTTTTAAAATAAACTTAATTTTTTGCGTGCTATAATCATTTATTTGTCGTCTAAAAAGAACAGTGTAATCGAAACGGGAAGTGACTCGTATATTTTTTAATTGTAGATAATATAGGTAAATTTATCAACCTCTTGTTTTTTAAAATATAAAATACAAAATTTGATTTTTATGTATATTGTATTTTGTTAATTTAATATTTAATGAGTAAAAGTATAGTTGATAAAATATATTAGAAATGTTTTTTTTTCTACTACAAAGCAATTGATTATTGTTGCTGCTAATTTTTTTATGACAAAAATTGTTAGAATCGATTTTTTTTATAATTTCATCTTTTAATTCAAAGTAATTAAATAATGTAAATTCAATTCGCTTCCTGTGCTTTTAAGTTTGGGTTTTGGCCTAAAATTTTTAATATTTTTGATATCAAAGTTTTGATTTAAGTCAATTTTATCCTTCTAGGTAAATTTATCATAAATTCTTAATAATTTCGGTGTTAAAATTTGATTTCTTTCAATTTTATCCTTTAATGCAAATAAATTACATATTTGAGTTATATTTCGGTCCCAGTTCTTTTAATTCATGGTTTTAATTCGGATTATGGAATTTTAATATAAGGATTTATTTAAATTTTGTCCCTTAAATTAAATTTATTACACATGTTTTTTATTTTATTTTATCTATTATACTTTTAATATGGTATTTTATTTTGGTTCATTTATTTTTTATATATATATATTTTGCATAGTTTCTATTTTTGTTTATATATATATATATTATAGCGAAATAAAACCTATATCGTTGAAATTTAATGTGTCATATATATGTATATACAATAATAAATTTGGAGACATAGCAAGGGCATCAACAATAAAATAACAATCGTAACACCAATACAACTGAAAATAATAATCACATCGATAAAAGTGTAAGCAAGAGAAACAATTAAATCATTACTATTACTATTACTATTACTACAATTGCTACTACTACTACTACTATTATTATTATCATATTAATAATGAAAAAAATAAAAATAAATGAAAGATTAAATTTTTTAAAAAAACTTTAACAAAACATGAAACAAAAAAATTAAAATAAAAATAAAAATTATCATTGTTATTATTGTCAAAAAAATAAAAATTATTAAATTATTCCGAGAAAGAAAACCTAAAAAACGTTAACAAAAGAGTAAACAAGAAAAATTATTATTATTATTATTATTATTAGTGTGTTAATAATGAAAGAAAAAAAATTGAAAGATTAAAAAAATGCTAAAAAGTTGAACAAAAGTAAAAAAAAAAATTAAAAAATATTAACAAAAGAATAAGGAGGAATAATAATAATAATAATAATAATAATAATAATAATGATAATGATAATAATTCATATTAAGAAATAAAAGGATTAAAATTAAAAACTAAAAATATAATGGCTGAAATGAAAATTAAATATACAGGGATTAAAATAAAAAATTAAAAGTATAAGGGCCGAAATGAAAATCAAATAAAAAAACTGAAAGATTAAAAAAATGCTAAAAAGTTGTACAAAAGTTAAAAAAAGAATTATTATTATTATTACAGTCAAAACAATAAAAATTATCAAATTATCCCTAGAAAAAAAACCCTAAAAAATATTAACAAAAGAATAAGGAGGAAAAATAATTAATAATAATAATAATAATAATAATAATTCATATTAAGAAATAAAAGGATTAAAATTAAAAATTAAAAATATAAAGGCTGAATTGAAAATTAAATATATAGGGATTAAAATAAAAAATTAAAAGTATAAGGGCCGAAATGAAAATCAAACATATTATCAATTTCAATCAAATGATAAAATTACAAAACCTGAAACTTTAGTACCGAATAAATTAATCTTTTTAAACTCAACCCGGGAATTAAAAGAAGGAGGACCGAAGTGAAACATTAACATTCAATTAATTTAAATCGAAGGATCCAATCGGACTAAATCAAAACTTATATAACAAAAATCAGCATCATAAATGAAATTAAAACTAAAAGGACCAAAGTGTATAATAAAACAAATCAGGGGACTCTCATGCACTTTTACGTGCAGGAGATATTAAACGCGCCGCAGTGGGAGGTAGACCAGGTGGAGGCGCATCAAAATAGAAGTCGGAAGCTGGTCTCCGGCCACTGTATGACATCGCACGCTCCTTGTGAAGAGGGCGTGAGGTGTAAGAAAGTCGGTCGCGTGTTAAACACGCGCCGACAGTATGAAGAAATAAATAATAAAAAATACTGTGCAATTACCGGTCTAGCCCTGTTCTTAATTCATTAATTTTGTTTTTTTAGAGGTCATATCTGTCTTTAGCCATATTTAAAAAATATTAAAAAAAAGAGGTTGCGGCGGACCGGACCGAACCAGACCGGTCCGTACGCGTGCAATTACCTCGGTAACCCTCAGTCCAGAACTGTTTTTTGTCCTATTATAGGGGCTAAAAACGGTAAAACACTGTTTCCAAGCGGAAAAAAAAAGATAGATGAACTCGCGCGTTGCACCGGGATAAATTACATGTCTAAAATGAAATGTGTGTATGCACAGTGATAACACGAGCTGTTTTAGCTCTTTTACTGATCACGCTTGACTCTGAATGAGTTTGTAAATTATATTTTTTTTTAATGTGAAATACAAATTTACCTGAATGACTTTGCCCAGCAGCATCGCCATCTTTGCAAAACAAATATAACTAGTTGGGCTTCAGGCCCATTACATTCTTGTCCGTTTAGGGGGACCTAAACCCATAACAGTCTGCTATCACATATCTTAGATCAAATAATCATTTTTGGGCCCCCGGCTCAATTTATTCCTTTGCTTCCAGCTGCAGTCGGTGCTAAAAAATCAAGATGGTTCTTAAAACTCCAATGACTCCTCCTGAGGGTTCGTAACAGCAAATTTTAAATTCAATTCAATTTATGAATTTTAATGAAGTCTTATGTTTATAATTATTCTATATGTAATGAAAAAAAATTACTTTTGAAAATAATACAAAAGTAAGGGTATCAACCTTTTTTATTTACAATTTTGTTTTTATTTTAAAAAATAATGTTAATACTAGTTTTTTATTCTAAAATATTCATCTATTCTTTTTTTTTTCCCTGAGAAAATAAGATGGAAATGATAAGGGTAGTGTAAAAATAAAATGAATTAAATTATATTTTTTTGAATATATAAACTAGAAACTACCTTTAAATTATTTATTAATTTAATTTACACTGAACATAATTATTAAATTCAATTACAGTAGAATTCCAAACTACCTTTAAAACTCATGCTAGTTCAAGGTGCTGGCAAAACATCAACAAGGAAAAATGAAGTAAAATGGGAAACGTGGGGAATAATAAAGCGTAACATGGATTCCAAGTCATGGGAGCCTAGTGCCCTCAGTTCCGGCAGCTGAAGTTCAATAAACATAGCAACTTTGAAAAGTAAAAAGCACAGGAAATCGAAGAGGTATTGCATCATCAGCTTTAACTTTTGCGAAGTAAAAATTCATTCTTTTAGTGCTAAATGGTTGAACCCAAGCAGAAGATTTTTAGGGAGGACTGTAATCATCCTAACTGGGCCGGAGAGATGGTTGCCTTGTCCAAGTCATACACCCACCAGCCTTAATCACCAGAGCGATGAGTATAATAGACACAATTTCTCTCGCATCCAGCTTTGCTTGCGGACACAGACATACAGCAGTTAGAGCCTGAAAACAATGCTCGATCACCGAGGCTCTCCGTTTTCATCCACTTGAGTTTATCAACATCAAGCCGGTAAACTTCTACCGCATCCACAATGTTGGAAGATGTTTTACAGATAAGAAAAACTAGCAGAACTTCTTCACCAGATTCGACCATAAATTCTCGAAAATGCATTGATGAGACAGAAGGGATGGCTCTTTTCTTTCCCAAGGCTGTAATTCTCAGATGAGAATCAATATTTTCTATAACTGCTAGAGTTCCTTGTAAACTCAAGGCGTAGAACTTTCCCTTGAACCCAATGGCGTTCGTAAATAGCATAAAATGACGTCGTTCGGACGGTTCCGAACAATTGGGATCAACAATAGTGCAGTCTTCTTTTATCCATGCATATTTTTTCTCGCCCCCGGAAATTTGGTAGAAAACAAAAGCTGGATGACTAATTCCTGTCAAAACCAGAACAAAACATTCCATCTTCGGATTATATGGCCATGGTGATGAAGACAAAACGGCACATATAAATGGATTCCTGGAATCCCATGGCGGGAGACACCACCCTGAACCGCTAACTGGATCGCACAGATCATGACCTTTAGCCACTAATAGACCATGTGAAGATCCCAGAAAATGTAACTTTGGATATCGATCAAATTTCCAGCGCCTTCTGCAATACCAAAATCCCAACTGCTTAAATGCAATGTTGAAGATGTGAGGTTGCTTTTCAGCACTTTTATTGTCATGAAAAGAGACTTTGAGCAATGGTGGAGTAGGATTTCGTGAGCTGCACTTGTATGATTCTTCCCTCCATGACTTCGTCACACCCTTGTAACAAATGTCGCGGAACAGACTCGACTCGCATGCTATTAATTGGACAAGTTGCTGTGGGAGATCTGGCCATAAATTCTGGCTATTGTCTTCTTTGCTGGACAAAGGAACTTGTTTGATCTTGCTCTTCTTGTTTTCATTAAGTCCCATTGTTGCAGACAGATAGAGAGGGAGAAAGAGAATGGTTTGTGATTCATGCTCTGAAAAAAGTCTTGATAAACATGTATTTTCCGTGGCCTCCAAGCTCTCAAACAATAAAATATACGGAGTACATTTTGTAAACTCGTTGAAATACAGTAAGATAATTAATTAATACGCGAGAGTCTGATGGCCCTTGGTCAACAAGTTTACCCACCCACCACCTTGCCATTTCCTTGCCCCCCAATCTCCAATAAAAAAACAGTAGGCCTTGAGAAAAAGAAAAGAAGACACTACAAACAAAAACTCCAAAATCCTGAGCAGTAAGGGTGTCCTGAAGAATTTACAAAGTTAAAAACCAACACAGAGAATTAGCTTAGTTTGAAATTAAACTCCAGCAACGCTCCTCTGCTACCTTGTTTGCTCTTTGTTCAAGCAAAACATGGCTAGTACAACAATAACTAATAGAAATTGATTAAGACATGGGTTTTTTTTTTTTTTGTACGGTTTGCAGTCAAAGCGTGCTTTTTAATTATTTTTGTTTGTTTTAAGTGAAAAATAAATTTTTAAAAATATATTAATTTATAATATTCCCAGAAAAAAAGACTCATCTCATTGTAAGATAATAAACTTATTCTGCGCTTATTTTACTAATTAATAGCAAAACATTAATTACACATATCACGAAACTACAATAACTAATAAATATTGCGAAGCATTTGCTTGTTTACTGACACACAATAGAACAAAATACATATTCTTTCTTTTTTTCAAATGATAAATCACATCCCCATGGGATGTGTGAGCAAACCACCAGTCTCCCAAAGAAATCCATCCACTTGCACGCAGAACTGGAAGTCAAAGTGGAAAATCTGTCAGGAAAAGTCTGTCTGATTCGTCATTAAAACTCACGATAGAACCATTAAAACACACAGCTCTTTCATGCATGGCCAAGGATCCGGCTTAAAAAGAATTCCCTTTCCCGAGTTCTATTTAGCATTGATTTTCTTGCCACGAAAATCCAACTGGCAAATCGTAAGAGGCTGCCAATGGAGTTGTGAATTTTGTAGTGAAAACTTTTTGGGGCAGTTTAGAAAAATGGAATTGCTATTGCCACCGCAAATCTGTCTGCCTCTACAATATTTTGAACCTAGCCTGATGAGCAGTGAAATAAAGGACTCGTTATTAACATGGGCAACGATTTTCCAGAATCCATTCTCCAACCAGTTTGAAGATGATTGCGGGCACAAATTCTTAACCACCGATCAATAGGATTTTGATCCTGAGTCGAGATCGTTTCGAGGGGTAGTGGATCAGATTTTTGTTGAATTTGGATAAAAAAGCTTTTAAAGCTGGAAGAGTTATTTTATTTATTTTACAAAATTAAAAGAGATTATTTTAAAAAGAAATGTTGAGAATTGTGGGATTATACGTTTTTTCGGTTTGATTTATACAATTTGATTTGATTTATTTTTCATTTTAAAAATAACACAGTATATTTTAGAGATAGTTTTAGACTTGTAATAATTTTTTGTTACAAACTTGACAAAATTATTAAAAATTAAATTTCTGACGGGATTTTAATATATACTATCTCGTTTTATGAAAAAAAAAAAATTGAATTATTTTATGAACCCCGTTTCTAATTTAACTTATATTTATTATTTATTAAGAAATATTTAAGTTATTCCATATCATATGAATTCAATTGAAGGTCTCGCCCTCCATTCAAGAAAGTTACTCGGGTTGATGGTGGGTAATTTGATACTGTGTTTTAAAAATAATTTTTTTATTTTTTATTTTAAATTAATTTTAGATGTTTTTATTGATAAAATTAGATGTTGACTTAGCCATAGCTTTGCAAATAAGTCTCCTGTCTATTAGGGAGAAGATCACATTTTCTGTTACAAAACTTAGTCATTCACCACGATCTTAGGGCATGAACTTCGTGGGTTGTTATTTGATTTTATCCTGCATTGTAAGGCTATTTATAGCCACTGTTTCTATTGAATAAAGTAAGATTACTCCCAGTGTTCTAAGTGCATCAATTTATATTTTCTCAAATATAACATCTGGTATCAGAGCATAAAAGAACTAAACACAACAACCTGCCAAACACCAAAATCATGTCATCGGAAAGTAGCTTTGTTCAGCCTGCCATCCCAAAGCTTGATGGTCACTATGATCATTGGAGTATGCTGATGGAGAATTTCTTACGCTCCAAAGAATACTGGAGTCTTGTGGAAATGGGGATCACTGCAGCAGTAAAAGGAGACGAATCAACAGAGGCGCATAAGAAATTGCATGAAGAACAGAAATTGAAGGACCTGAAATGCAAGAATTACCTGTTTCAAGCTCTCGACCGATCGATCTTGGAAACCATACTGAAGAAGGACACAACAAAGGACATCTGGGATTCCTTGAAACAGAAATACCAAGGAACTGCACGTGTGAAACGTGCTCAATTGCAGGCTTTGCGGAAGGAATTTGAGGTAATGCACATGAAATCTGGTGATTCAGTCAGTGATTATTTTGCAAAAACTCTCATTATTGCTAACAAAATGAGAATTCATGGGGAGCACATGAAAGATGTGGTGATTATTGAGAAAATCCTAAGGTCCATGACTCCGAAATATGACTATGTCGTATGTTCAATTGAGGAGTCTAATGACCTGGACAATCTATCCATTGACGAACTATAGAGTAGCTTGCTGGTTCATGAACAATGAATCAGTCGTCATGTCATAATGGAAGAGCAAGCATTGCAGGTCAGTTATGGAGGTCAACAAGGAGGTCGTGATGGGGGACGCAACCCCTATCATGGCAGAGGAAGAGGAAGAGGAGGAAGAGGCAGAGGCAGAGGCAGAGGCAGGTTTGTCTTTGACAAATCAACAATAGAATGCTACAATTGTGGTGACTTCGGACATTACCAATGGGAATGTTCCAAGACACCAGGTGATCAGAAGGCACACTATGTAGAGACAAGAGAAGAAATGTTGCTAATGGCACACATTTCTTCTCAGGATGATGCTGCGCAACACATATGGTTTCTTGATTCCGGGTGCAGTAACCATATGTGTGGCAGGAGGGATATATTTTTTGACTTTGACTGCAATTTCAAAGAATCAGTGAAAATGGGGAACAATTCCAGTCTTAGTGTGCATGGCAGAGGACGTATTCGAATAGAAGTGAATGGAATTTATCATGTCATCACAGATGTCTTCTTTGTTCCAGAATTGAAGAACAGTCTTCTAAGCATTGGTCAATTAATGGAGAAGGAACTTGCTGTGACAATGCAGCAGGGCAAATGTAAGATCTTCCATCCTGTGAAAGGTCTAATTATTGAAACTGCGATGACCCACAATCGGCTGTTTACTGTCATTGGTCACTGCAAGCCCACACAAGATCAAGCTTATTTTTCAACCATAAACACTAATCAGGCCACCCTTTGGCACCATCGTTATGGACATTTCAGCTGGAATGGCATCAAAATATTACAACAGAAGAAGATGGTAAATGGGTTACCACCATTCAAAGCAACTCAACAAGTATGCACAGGATGCTTGATCGGCAGACAACACCGAGACCCATTTCCTCGGGAAAGTGTGTGGAGGGCCACTGCAATTCTCCAATTGGTGCACACTGATCTCTGCGGTCCAATTAATCCCAGCTCAAACAGCAATAGAAGGTATATCATAACGTTTATTGATGATTTTAGCAGGAAAATCTGGGTTTATTTTTTGGCAGACAAATCAGAAGCTTTTTCAGCCTTCAAGCAATTTAAGGCTCGGGTCGAAAAAGCCACTGGAACTTTCATTCAAAACCTCCGATCAGACCGAGGGGGTGAATTCACCTCAACCGAATTCACAGCCTTCTGCATTGATAATGACATTCACAAGCAATTGACAGCTCCATACTCGCCCCAACAAAATGGCGTCGCCGAGAGGAAAAACAGGACAATCTTGAATATGGTGAGGAGCTTGTTGCTGGAGAAGCAAATTCCCAAAACCTTTTGGCCCGAAGCCGTTAATTGGGCGGTGCATGTGTTGAATCGCAGCCCCATTCTTGCTGTGAAAAATAAAACACCACAGGAGGCATGGGATGGTGTTAAACCATCGGTGGCGCACTTCAGAGTATTTGGCTGTTTGGGGCATGTACATGTTCCAACTCAAAGAAGAATTAAACTTGATATAAAAAGTATCAAGTGTGTTTTTCTGGGGGTAAGCGAAAATTCTAAGGCCTACCGTATGTTTGATCCAATTTCAAACAAAATTATCATTAGCAGGGATGTGGTTTTTGAGGAAGAAAAACAATGGAATTGGGGAGATCATGGGCAAGAAAAGGAGGTCGATTTCCAGTGGGTCGATCATGGTAGACTGAGAATTGGAGACGAGTGGGAGCCATTTCCAGAACAGGAAGGAAATGGGTTTGCAGTTGCGGAAACAGAGGGGAATGGGTTTGGTAATAACGAAGGGTGTGCTGAGCAAGATGATGGTCAAGCCGAACTGGAGGAGCTGGTGAAAGACCAAGCTGAGCTGGGGGAAAATTCTGAAAATTCTGAGAATTTGATTTTATCTCGAGGAAGAAGAAGAAGACAGAAGCCCCGATGGATGAGAGAATATGAAATAGGAAGTGATTTTGGTGATGCAGATGACGTGAATTTGAATGATGCAGACGACGTGGCAGACGATGTTCATTTGGGGAGAGCAAACGACGTGGCAGTCGATTTGCACTTTGGAAATCTGGCATTGTTCACCGACAATGACCCATCATCCTTTGATGATGCCGTGAAAGATGACAAGTGGAGGGTGACTATGAATGCTGAAATCTGTGCAATAAAGAGAAACCAGACGTGGGAATTAACTGATCTGCCACCGGGGGCTAAAACTGTAGGAGTCAAATGGATTTTTAAAACAAAATTCAATGAGCTCGGGGAGGTTGATAAATATAAAGCACGTCTAGTTGCTAAGGGGTATAGTCAACAATATGGGATTGACTACGCTGAAGTCTTTGCACCCGTGGCACGGCTAGATACGATTCGCATGGTAATCTCTCTTGCAGCGCATAAAGGTTGGGACATTTTTCAGCTTGATGTCAAATTCGCTTTCTTGCATGGCGAAATTAATGAAGAGGTGTTTGTAGATCAACCTCCAGGCTATGAAAAAAAGAGGCATGAATCAAAAGTTTATCGTCTAAAGAAAGCATTGTATGGACTAAAACAAGCTCCCCGCGCTTGGTATAGTCGCATAGAGTCATACTTTGTGCAAGAAGGCTTCAACAAATGTCCACATGAACATACTTTGTTCATTAAAATTGGAGATGGAGGTAAAATTTTGATCAGCTGTCTTTATGTTGATGATCTCATATTTACTGGGAATGATGAAGGTATGTTTAATAAATTCAAGAAATCCATGATGACTGAATTCGACATGACTGATCTTGGAAAAATGAGATATTTTCTAGGCATCGAGGTATTGCAGAAGGATGATGGCATATTCATATGCCAACGCAAATATGCTCATGAAATTCTTGAGAGATTTCATATGGGTCAGTGCAACTCAGTGAAAAATCCAATTATTCCTAGATTTAAACTGACAAGAGATGAAGGAGGAGTTCAAGTCGATAACACCCTTTACAAGTAAATGGTGGGGAGTCTTATGTACCTTATTGCCACACGTCCTGATTTGATGTTTGCTGTGAGTCTGATCAGCAGGTACATGGAGGACCCCACAGAATCTCATTTTATGGCGGCAAAGAGGATTCTAAGGTATATAAAGGGCACAACCAATTTTGGGATGTTCTATAAGAAGGGAGGAGTTGCTGAATTGTTCGGTTACACGGACAGTGATTACGCGGGAGATCAAAATGATAGAAAAAGTACTTCTGGTTATGTCTTTATGATGAATTCAAGTGCAATATCCTGGTCTTCAAAGAAACAACCAATATTTACCCTTTCTACTACAGAAGTTGAATTTATTGCTGCAGCATCTAGCGTTTGCCAAGTCATCTGGCTGAGGAGAATTCTAAAAAGTCTAAATTATACACAGTCCGGACCGACGGTTGTATATTGCGATAATATCTCGGCCATCAAACTTTCAAAAAATCCAGTTATGCATGGACGTAGCAAGCACATTGACATTCGATTTCATTTTCTCCGTGATCTGGTCAAGGACAAAGTTATAGAACTAACATATTGTTCTACTCATGATCAAATTGCAGATATCATGACTAAGCCTTTGAAGATTGAAGCTTTTTTGAAATTACGAGACTTAATGGGTGTTTGTGAACACATTGAATAAACTGCTTGCACATGCAATTTAAGGGAGGATGATAAAATTAGATGTTGACTTAGCCATAGCTTTGCAAATAAGTCTCCTGTCTATTAGGGAGAAGATCACATTTTCTGTTACAAAACTTAGTCATTCACCACGATCTTAGGGCATGAACTTCGTGGGTTGTTATTTGATTTTATCCTGCATTGTAAGGCTATTTATAGCCACTGTTTCTATTGAATAAAGTAAGATTACTCCCAGTGTTCTAAGTGCATCAATTTATATTTTCTCAAATATAACATTTATGTTATTTTCATATATTGATATAAAATAATTTTTAAAAAATAATATTTTACTATCTTTTTAAATAAAAAATAATTTCAAAAAATAACTTAACCTGCTCATGAACAATCAGTAAACCACAAGAGCAGCCAGGTATTGGACTGTATGCCAACCACTCTATTTCTGTCCTCATTGCCTGTACATGAAGTCACTAAAGGCTTCCTTTCCTAATCGGGACGCTGCTTGAAAATGTGGTTTAAATAGATGCATGTAAAAAATTATTTATTGTTAAATATTTTTATTAATTTTAATATATTTGTATTAAAAATGAAAATTTTAAAATAACTTTTTTAATATATTTATAAATCAAAAATATTCATTGTTATACTTCAAATACCCGTAAAACAAACCAAAACATAAAAGAGTTCAACTTGATAACAATTATATGAAATTAATGTTATTGACCGAATTCATGTGTAGAATTGACAATATTTTTTTAATTCAAGATCTTTTTATCCCTTTAACTATTTTTTTGCTTGCATGTTATTTTTAAATTTATTATTTAATATTTTTATATGAAAATATCAAAATTTCATTAAATGAGTAATAGATTTGATATATCAATTCAAATTAATCAAATTTATCAATAAAATCTAAAATTAATATTTATAATTATTATTAGCACGTGCTTTAAGCACTTTATATTTTACTGCATTGACTAACAATGAAATACCAGGATATTTTTTTCACTTTGTTCTTAAAATTTTGAGACTTCTTGTAAAAAATAAAGTTTAGTTTTTATTTTTATATATATAATTTCACAATCCAACATTAGATTAATCAAGTACTTGACTTTATAATTTGTTTATTTTACTTTTTATAGATTTATTTTAATCTCATGTTTTATATTATGAGTTTTACAGGTTAATTATGTTGACTCATGATATTTTTTTTATTTAATTATTTTATCAAATTTATTCTTCAAGTTGATTCAAAATCATATTTCATATTTAATTTTCTTTTTAACATAATATCAATTACTGTATAATTTATTTATTTATATAAAAGAAAATAATAAAAATACTTATATATCTTTTCTAAATCCAAAAAAATATTGTTACAATCAACGTAACGCGCACAATGACTCAATGAGTTTCTATTATTAGATTATCAGAAATGCTAGAAATGGTTTTTTTTTTTTTTCTTTAGGCAAAAGAACAGAAAAAATCCAATTCATCGGCTGGTTTAATCCGGTAGAAGTACCATAATATGACGGGGAAGTACGAGGAGATTTAATAACTTCAATAATTGTTTTCTTCAAAAAGGAAATCCCACGAATTTCTTGCTTAGTTCGGTTCCTGATACATACCCCTCCTTTCGCTCCTTCTCACACATACTGGCGCTCCCTCACTTGCCCATACACTTATCTCTCTTCTACCTGTCTCTGTATCAAGGCTCTCTCTAATATAGATGAAGGTCACTAACAACAAAACTTCTACTTGTCCAGTGAATTTGGTAATTGTACTCCGCAAAACATCAAATCATTAATTGCAATTTGGCATATCATCCATCTCTTGCTAGTTTACCATACAAAAAGATTTCCATATTTGACGGGCATTCTTTACTTACTGGTCATGGTTATAAGTTTTGAGAGGTTTTGACATTTAATTGAAGGATATAGAACGAGAGGATTTTACCACTGCTAGACCCACATGCGGATTCTGGGATGTGTTTGTTTGTTGACTGTCATATGCTCTGTTCTTGAGCTGTACAAGGGAATTTTGCTGGCTTTTTTGGGGCTGTTTTTGATGGATTGCGTATCATATTTGAAGGTTTTGACTGAAAACGGTGGATTCAAAGTTGGGCTTTTTGTGTATAGGTATTTCTCGCCGGTTTTCAATTTTTTGTGGCTGTTTTTCATGTTTTGTTTAGGGTTGAGGTTTTTGCAGTTTACTTGGCATGTTAAGTGTTTGGTTCAGTTTCTATGTGGTTTTAGGGGGGAATCAAGCGCTTTTAAGAATAGGTTCTGTTCAAAATTGGATTTTGATAAACTTTGTGATACAAAGATTCTGTCTTGCTTGGAGAATTCAAAAGCAGAAAATGAGGACAATTCAATGACGAGAAAGGAAGTTGCGAATGATAGTGTTCTTGATGATGATGACTATGAAAGAGAATACAGTGTTGAAGATGAGGAACATGATGTGACAACACTGAGGAGATTGGTCAAAATTGAGAGGCTGAGAGCACATATGGCTTATGCAGAACTTGAAAAGGAGAGGATGGCTTCTGCGTCAGCGGCGGATGAGGCTATGGCAATGATTTTAAGGCTTCAGAATGAAAAGAGTTCATCGGAGATTGAAGCCAAACAGTATCGCCAATTGGCAGAACAGAAACAAGAAATTCATCTAGAAATGATTGAATCATTGCAATGGGACATAATCAAACTCGAGCATGAAAGGAGTGAAATGGAGGAGAGTTTGAGAATGCATAGAGAAAAGTCGAGGCAGTATATGAAGAGTGATGAAGAGGATCAATCTGAAGGGTTTGGTGCAAGGACGAGCTATCTTCGTTCCACCATGGAAGATAGTATTAAAGATGTGCTGAATCTCTCTCTTGACAACATGGACTCTTCAGTTCTATGAGTTCTTGAATAATTGGTTAGTTCAGGTTCTCACTGACTTGTATTGAGTTGATCAGGGTGAAATAAGCCCTTTGTAGAAATGATATATGGACTGGAAAGCATTTAAAATACACTGCACTTCTGTTGCATCTGTATCTTCTTACTCTCTTTGGATTCAATGTATTCTATAATTCTGTAAATGCATTTCACGGAAGCACTTGATATTGCTATAGCTGTATGGCAACGCTGCATGGCATAACAGTTGTCTTGAAAAAAATATTATTTATTCATTTTTAATGTCTTGATTTTAAAAAATAAAATATTATTCTAATATATTTTTAAACAAAAACATGTTATTGGCTTATGGATTAATCTTCTTGTTAAGATGACATCTTTAGCAGAATACCATTCCTTGTTCATGTCATCATGTGCTTCGTCTTCTCGTCCAATGTATAATAGATCTTTTTTCGTAACTTGTGTATCATTGGAACAACAATCGATCTTAGGCTGCTCAGTTTTTGATATCATTGGAACTTCAATCAATCTCGGGCTGCTAGTTTTTTGAATGGACATGAAAGTTAATGTTGCACCCCCAGATCTAGCTCCAACTCTGTCTATACCCCGGGCACTGGCATTGACCCTGGACCACAATTCCTTACAATTACTAGTTGTCTTATAAATTTAATTTAGAACGATCGGAAAGCTCAATTACGCATTATAATCTCAACCTGTGAAGCAATGATTGGCTTGCAGAATGTGTGTGGACACGACTAGAATGATGTGCAAGAGGTAAAAGATTGTCACTCCAATGGTAAGGAAGTGAAAGCCAGTTTTTTTGTTTCTTGATTTTCTATCGTCTTTAAAAAGTTGGACAGCTAAACTTCCATTGCTACAAGATCTTTCACTTGCATTTCAGTATGTATCCTGGCTTAGCAGATACTGAAACTTTACATCGATTACAATGATACGATGCCAGTGATTCTTGACAAAACTAGCTGTCTCTTAGTTCTAAATGTCTGATATTTCATTTTCTTTCTACTATACGTGACAAGCAGCCAAGGGGAAAGATAAACTGAATGGGCCAACGTTCTTATCATGTAAAAGATGATGCAGGCTTTGAAGTTTGAACCAAGGCCGACGCATCGCCATAGTTTACTTTCTTTATTCTTTATCGAGACCTAAAACCAAGAGGCTTATATCAAACAAATTGACACTATTGATTTGCACTCCAAATTGCTGATAGATTGTGATGGTACATTGTTTGCATCAAGCACATTATAAGATCCACTCGATCCATGCATTTTAACTGTTCATCCAACTGAAAAGGCTACTATTGAGCTGAATCACCCACGATAATCCCTTTTGGAAAGAAATAGAAATGAAGCAACTCTTTTTTCCTTTTCAAGTAGAAAGAAAAACTATTGTACTTCCATCATTTGTAACTATATATATTTTATGGTAATTATTAAAATTACGATATGATTGAACAAAAATTCAGGGTAGCAAGAAAGTGTAATTAAATATTCGTGATCTATTGCAATAACTTATTTATCACAATCGATAAAGGAGAATGGCCGAGTTAAGTGAGGGAAATTGCCAACCTAATAGATCGATTCTGAACATTTATACGGGAAACTTTCTTTCAATTTTCAGTGATGGTATTGTTGCTGTTTTGTGCCTAAATGGTGTTCAGTAAAGAGGGCTGATAATGGTGGTGCTCGTTAGGAAGGGGAAGGGTTGTCGATTTGGAATATTGATGGCAGCGAAAAGGAGGCTGGACCGGTAGCGACATGGGCCTGTGATGGTGAGGAAGGGAAAACAAGCTAGTGGGCTGATACTGGCAAGGCTATGTAGGGTTGATCGATGACGGTGGTGGTGAAGGGGGTTGATGTGTAGTTGTGGAAGAATAATAGCTGAGACTAGAGAGGTGGTTGCGCTCGGAGGAGAGGGAAGGTTGCTATAGTGGGTTAGAGAGGACCAATGAAGATTGTTTTGGTGGGTGAGAGTGGAAAGGAGCTGATGGTTTGAGAGAGGGAGGTGGTTCTGCGGTGGTGGTGAGGTTCCCATTGTTGGCGCTGCTAATTTTTCTGTAGTCTTTTCCTTTTTTATCATTTGTTATGTCCCTCTTCTTCCTTTATCTAAGGGCATTTTAGGTATGTACCAATTACAGTAAGACTTTTTTTTATTGAGTTTGCACGTTTGTCACCACTACCAAGTCAACATTTTTTATTTATTTAGTATTTTTTCAAATATTTTATTTAAAAATATAATAAATTAATATTTTTAAATTTATTTTTAATATTAATATAAAAAAACACATGTTTTTTATTGTAATGCAAAATAATTTTTAATTGAAAATACAGACACATATATTAATATTAAAATACTAAAATAATAAAAAATACATAAAAAAATATAAATTTAATAATTTGTAAGATAAGAAAAACTTAAAAAAACCAAGTGAGAGTGAAACAAAATGCGACGCCCACTAAAATGCACTGCGACTCATTTTACAAATCGCCTCGCCCAATATTCCTTCCAAAGTGCTGTTTGTTTAAAACAGAAAAAATGCCCGTTAAGTTCGCTGCACGCTCATCGCGTACCCAACCTCAATTTCCTCAAGCCAAACACCAGACTTTGGTTTTGCCCAAAACTAGCTAATTAGTAACTACAGCTCCTAACTCGTTTCCTCAGTAACAGTCTTGATTCTTCTGCGACACCGATCTATGCCCTATAAAAAACTCAAACGCCCTAGATTCGCCGGACGTCCTTCTCCTTCGATTACCTTCCGATCGACTTTTCTGGTAAGTTTCCGTCACTTTTATCTGTGCTGTTTGGTTACCGAGAAAATAAGAAAAACTAAAGTAGAATATATGTTGAACTGTGTTGACTCTTTGATAAACAATTTGTACGTAACTTTTCAAATTAAAGTAGAATATAAGCTCTCAAATTTGTGATTGTTTTACTTGGCACTGTTTGTACTTAACTTTTTTCCCTACTTGCTACCTGTTTGGTTACTGTGAAAATACAGGAACTGGAACTTAACTAAAATTGTGATTCTGGAGACCATGCAATGGATCACTTTGTAAAAAAAAGAAAGTGAATTCAAGTAGTCATTTTATTTTCTAGTTTTGTTGTATGAAAAGGCCGAGAAATTATCTTTGCAATTGTGGAAGACAATTCATCCAAATTTGAAAATATGCTTCTGCGACAAATATATGCTTCGTTGCAGGTCGTTTCGTTTGTATATTAATGATGGATATTCAGAGTAGTAGTGGAAGTGGATTGGATGAAGCTCAAATGCAGATGCTACCACCTCCTCCTGGAACTTTTGTAGATCGTGAAGAACTTATACAACATGTTGGGGACTTTGCTGTATCTCAAGGATATGTTGTAACCATCAAGCAGTCCAAGAGAGATAGAGTAGTGGTACTTGGCTGTGATAGGGGAGGTGTTTATCGTAACAGGAAGAAAGCTGATGAAGAGTCTTCGGCTGAACAGAAGCGCAGAAAAAGATCTGGTTCTCGACTTACTAACTGTCCCTTCGAAGCTGTGGGTAAGAAGGATGATGGGTTGTGGGTGCTTACTATTAAAAACGGAACACACAACCATGAGCCACTGAAGGATATTACAGAACATCCTTCCGCTCGTCGCTTTTCTGAGAGTGAGATTGTGTTGATTAAGGAGATGACAGAAGCTGGATTAAAACCTCGCCAGATCCTGAAGCGACTGAGACAAAGCAATCCAGAGCTTTTGTCCACTCCAAAGCATGTCTACAATGTTAAAGCCAAACTTCGACAAGGAAATATGACAGGCAGGTTACTTTGCAAATATTTTTTAATCAGGCACTCTTTTATTTCTCTCTTTCCTTTTCCCTTACTATGAGCCCTTTCATTCCGCTTTGAACATATAAAATGTGTGCAATCTGTCATTGTGAAACCTTCATTTCATGATCCAATGAAGTTTGACTCTCTACATTTCCCAGGTATTTGATTAAGAATGCCAATGATCAGATGATTAAGTTTGATCTTTAAGAACTCCATGCACTGTAACTTTGTCCGCTTGAACATATAATTGTTACCCCAGGACTTGAGTTTGTTATTTATTGACTATGATCCTAGCGTTAGCGTTATTCTATTTTTAGGATGTTGGTTCTTTTGACTGAGTTTTATGAATGTGAAATGAGTTGTTCATTTTCCATGAAATCAGTTTCGGCTGTTTTAGGTTTGATAAAAAAAACTTGAACCTTGTCAGACTGTATTTGCTCCACCATTGTCGTGTACCAGGGCTGCTGCTACAATGAATTAAGTAACTATTAATGATTAATTATGGTTCCCACACCATGAAAACTCTTAAATTGAGACCCAAGAGTGAGGGGTTGCTGAGTTCTTACGCTTTCATGTCTACAACTCAGTTCATCCTATTACTACAGGGACGGACCCAATCTGTGCATTAGCTCTTTGCTCAGAGTCCCCATTTTCTCTAGTGGTACCTGGGCGCACATTTTCATGATATATCTCACCACCGTAATTTATACAACATCACAGCATCTTTTGATCATGTTGAAGAACATTGCATGCAGTTATCTGCCGGCGGGTGGCCTTTATTTAAGCTCCCATTTCCTTACAGTGGTTCATTGAATTTTATTTTTTGGTGCAGTGAGAAATTTCAAGTCATTGAGACCCGAGAAATCTGCTGGAAGGGACAAACATCTCTCAATTGCTGAGCCTTCTTGGAGGCAGCGCTACCCCATGGTAAGCCCGGACATAAGTAGAAGTAACTTAGACCTGCAGAAACCATCCCAATTGCATGGATGAGAGGCAAAAATAAATATCCACCGTTGAGTTGTTCTTTTTTTTTTCCTGCCTTCTCTGGTGGGACTTTTCACTATATCCATGCTGGATTTTAACCTACTAAGTATTGTGTACCAGAGAGTTCCTAATTTTATTGGCGGTAGACTTGTTGATTCACAATCATTTGCATCCATCAATGTCATAAACCCTGTGAGTTTAATTCCATTAAAAGATCATTTTGAATATATGTATCCAAAGTTATTTAGTCAATAATTATCAAGTCACTTGTTATGATCATGCTATCCAAACTTGACAGGCAACACAGCAAGTTGTTTCTCAAGTTCCTCAAACTACAAATGAGGAGTTTAGAGCTGCAGTTTTTGCTGCAAAGCGAGCTTTTCCACAGTGGAGAGACACACCTATTACCACCCGTCAACGCATCATGTTCAAGTTCCAAGAGCTTATTCTGAGAGATATTGTAAATTTTTGGATTTATACACTTCTAGCCTGCATATCTGTACAATTGATGTGAATTATAAGTTATTTTCTGCAGGACAAGCTAGCCATGAGCATTACTACTGAACATGGAAAGACTTTGAAGGATGCACATGGTGATGTATTACGAGGATTAGGTTAGTGTCTTATCTGTTATCTATGAGAAATCTCATTTGTTGACACTTTGCTCTACGAAGTCTTGGATGTTCCCTCGTAGAGGTGGTGGAACATGCTTGTGGATTGGCATCTCTGCAGATTGGGGAGTTTGTTTCCAACATATCAAGTGGAATTGATACCTATACCATTAGAGAACCACTCGGTGTCTGTGCTGGGATATGTTCTTTTGAGTTTCCAGTTATGATCCCACTATGGGTAAGCTTGTTGAACTATCGTTTGTTATTACCTGCCCTTCTGATTTGGACTACAGGTTCATTTAAAGTATCTGATATGTCGTATCCCCATTGTATCTGCAATTGAGAAATAAAGAATGGGATCATGTTTATGAAAATAAACTTATTTTTTCACTTTTTATAATTATCTGCTTATTTAAAAGAAACCATTCCTCCTAAGAACTCTCCAGGAACATTGACTAGGGAAATTACATGATTTAGATATTACCACTGATGGTTTTGCCCTTTGTTTTTTAATTTTTCGTTTGCAGATTTTTCCAATTGCTGTCACTTGTGGTAATACCTTTATTCTAAAGCCATCAGAGAAGGTCCCAGGTGATTGCCAAATGATCCCTGGTGGTGTCATGTCTCCATTTTCCTGATATGGTGTATTAGATCATGGTAGCTGAAACATGCATTTTAATTTCATCTAAAGCTTTTGCACTATCTTTATTGATGCATGAAGCATATTACACCCCCGATCCATAAAATAGTTCTGCCCTTGATAGTGTTATTCTATTTGCAGCTCCCAAGATTGTAGGTCAATTAGAGTTTCTGCGTCTGCTTTTAATACGACTTTTTAAGATTTTTTTTTTCACAGCCATACGAGACATGTGCAGTTTACAAGAAATATGTTGGTTGTTGTTATTTCAGGGGCTTCTGTGATGCTTGCAGAGTTAGTTATGGAGGCAGGTTTGCCTGATGGTGTCTTAAATATTGTCCATGGCACCAATGTAAGGTTTCAATTTAAATATTACAATTTTGGTTTTGCACTTTTACTTCCAGTTTAAGAATTGCATGTGGGATTTTGCTTGCATCATCACATGCCTTTTTGTAGACTATATGAATAGCATAAGAGTATCAAATTACATGTGCTCTAATAAAAACGAGACATTTGCTTTTGACTACTCAGTCTTTTTCAACTGAAGGCATGAGAAACAAGACCTTTTCTTTGATGTC
Organism: Salix dunnii; assembly: GCA_015731905.1. NCBI lineage: Eukaryota > Viridiplantae > Streptophyta > Magnoliopsida > Malpighiales > Salicaceae > Salix > Salix dunnii. Next base: position 5,793,229 of record CM027667.1, on the reverse strand, counting down.
TACCACACATGACTTGTTTGCAATGTACTCTTGGTTTCATATGAACTTTTAAGTGAACTGAGTTTGCTATGTGTTTGTGCGACTTCCATGTGCTGTTATCTTGATTGCGGTGAATTTTCATTTTTTTTTTAATTCTCGTTTCTAAATTTGATATGGGCAGGAAATTATTAATGGTATTTGTGATGATGATGATATTAAAGCTATTTCATTTGTCGGTCCAAATGTGGTAAGTAATTTCAACTTTGTTATATTTTTTAAGTAAGTTGCTGGATCTGCATCTTTTAGGCGCATATTATCACTGAATTTGCTATTTCCCCTCAAGACATGCAATATGGATGGATTCACTGATTTTTGCTGGTTTACTTTGATTAAAATTAATGACTTACTGCTCATGCTGCTTTTGGTTCTGAGCTAAAATAGTGTTGGCGAATTGCTATAGTAGTAACTGTATGAAAGTTATAAGGATATTTGGTTTGCTATAAGATGGAAGGATAAGTTTTTAGTGGAAAGAGATAAACACGTTAGGGATGAGAAAACAGAAAGAAAGGAATGCATGTGTGTAGTTGGATTCAGGGTGACCTTTACACATTTTGCCACTATGAGGGGTGGTGGTAATTGTTACCCTCTTTAATTGCATGGTCACAGGGGTAATCGGATGCCCTGCATCAACACCACCTTAATTTGTGCTATTCAACAGTCAAATTCAAGGCTGTGGATTTATTATTTGATGGTTTGCTCCTAGGGTGGGAGCTAGACTCAGCAGTGTAACTTACAGAAAGTATTGTTCTATCTGCCTTGTTTGAATGTATTGTTGAAGAGAATTATTATCTTGTCATTTTGTTCTCACAGGTTGGTGCTCATGTATATGCAAGAGCATCAGCTAAAGGAAAACGTGTACAGGTAACTTCAAATAATGCTTTTAGCAAGTGTGCAGTTCATTTTATCAGGCTGTATGGATGGCATGGATCGTTATTGGACACTAACTCATGGCTTTTCTACTTCAGTCCAATATTGTAGCCAAAAATCATGCAGTCGTCATGCCCGATGCAAGCGTGGGTGTTACCATAAATGATCTGGTTGCTGCTGGCTTTGGTGGTGCAGGACAAAAGTGCATGGCCCTAAACACGGTTGTCTTTGTTGGAGGCCTTGCCCCATGGTATTTTTTTTTTGTAGTTTTTTTTTTTTTAATTTCTGTATTATTATTTTTTAAAATAAAATAGTATCTTGTTTTTTGTATTTATTTAAATCTCTTTGGATTTTTTTTATCTAAAAATAATACCTTGTTTTTTAATCGGGTAAAACTAAATCAAAGTTGCTGGAGGTAAAAGTTGTAAGCCTTTGTGGAGAATTGTTTGTTTTGACCTACCTTCTTGTATAACTTGTCATAGCGATTCTTTATGGAAATCAGTGGTCCTAGACCCCCCCTAGTGGTTGGTAGCTGATCATGTCTGTCTACCCCCATCAATAGAATGTCTAGGGAGTGATTTATTGGCTGCTCAAGTACTGGTGTAGGCCCACCCCTATAGTGAAAACATTAATAATGTTTTAATGGAACCTTGTCTGAATTTTGAGGTTTCATTTCTTAAAAGAACTTTTGCCAAAGCAAAATGTTTGAGAGGCACAGGGTGAATCTATCTCAAAATGAAGGTAGTGAATGAAACCAAAGATATCGGATGCATGTTACAATGTTATGTTCTTTTGTAAATTTACTCTGTTTTTTTTTCCCAATTATGATTCAGTAGATGATATGGCATTTCCTTCACTGAGTTTGCTAGACCTTTTTTCCAGGGAAGAGAAGTTAGCAGAGCGTGCCAAGGCACTTAAAGTAACCTCTGGAACAGAACTGGAAGCAGAGCTTGGTCCAGTTATTAGTAAGCAGGTGCATACTAGAGTCAGATTCCTGATCTATCAAGTTTTCCATTCTAGAGAGAGAGAGAGAGAGAGAGAGAGAGAGAGGGTAATTAGAAGTTATTGATATATAATAATCTTGATCATGAGAAATGCCCCATCATCTATGTGTTATTTTAGAGAGTTTGCAGCTTCTGCTATGTATATTATGGTAGCTTTTGGGAAATTCACTTTCTTCATGTATATATCCTACCAGTGACCTTTGTTATTCATCAATATTGTTTTTTACTCAACAGGCAAAGGAACAGATAATTACATTGATTCAAACAAGTGTTGAAAGTGGGGCAAAGCTAGTTCTTGATGGAAGAAATATTGTGGTATCCAGTTTTATGTTGTCTTCTATGATCTTAACAGTTTTATTGATAAGCTCTTGCTCAAATTTATTGTATGTAAGATAGATAATTTGGTTTAATTCACATCTGCACATGATTTTCAGAGTTTAAATAGTTAAATTATCTATATTGGATCCTGCATAAATGTTTTGAATTTTAAATGAAAGCTGTGATGTGATTTAAGCAATACTGAGAAGCTTGCAAGTAAATTGTATTTCTTCTCGAGTTTTAAAATGATCAAGCCGATCTTTTTTTATAATTCAGTTCCTTTATTAATGCCAGGTTGCAGGATATGAAAATGGGAGTTTCATTGGTCCTACCATCATATCGGGTGTCACAGTCAACATGGAATGTTACAAGGTAGTTTATGTGATATTTACAGAAGCGACCTTGGATGGTTTCCAGCAGGTTTGACTGCATCATAAACTAAATGAGGCTTGTTGCTTTGCAGGAGGAAATTTTTGGCCCAGTTCTTCTTTGTATGCAGGTTTGCTACCTGTCCATCCTCCTATTTGTCTCACCAGCTATTTAGTCCAGGACATAAACACGTGTTTTTCTTGTCTCTCAGGCTGATAGCATCGAAGAAGCTATAAACATTGTTAATGGAAATAAGTAATCTGAACTACTACTTTTTTCCCAGTACTTGCATAGAATTGGAATGTTGTGAATACTTGTCTCATGGTTTATGCCTGATTCTTTCTTTTAGATATTGTAATGGAGCTTCTATATTTACAACATCAGGCGCAGCTGCAAGGAAATTTCAGACCGAGGTTGAGGTTGGGCAGGTAAGATGGTCAGTGCAGCCTGTCCCGGATCTGCTTTTAATGGTAAAAGATGAAGAGAGTGAAACCTTCATCTGAATGACTTGTGTTGTTTCACTATCAGAGGTCTCGCATGTTGCTGTCCTTTTGTTTTTTTTTTGTTTTTTGAAATTTCAAGATCACTTCAATCTGCAAAGCTTTCGATTCTGCAGTATTGTTGCCCATGAGAATCATTTTTTTTTTGAAAAATCCCTCTTGCTCTTAAAGCTACGGTAGGATGCTATCTATTCTTTAAATACTTGATGTTGACATGAACTGGAATTTTTGCAGGTGGGAATAAATGTTCCTATCTCAGTTCCGCAGCCATTCTCTTCATTTATTAGCGTGAAACCATCTTTTGCTGGAGATGTCAACTTTGATGGTAAATATGTGGTTTGGATGATTTCTATGTGAATTGCCATCTATTTGAAAAGCTTTCACATTAGGGGATATTAGTTTCTGAAGTTTTAAAGTAGAGTTTCATAAACTGCTGCAGGAAAAGCTGGAATTCAGTTTTACACCCAAGTTAAAACAGTTACCCAACAATGGAGAGATTTAGTGAGTGATGATTCGTCATCTCACCAGTTGCCAAGCTCCTAGATACCATCCTACATGGAGACTGCTCCAGAAATAGAAGGTAGAAGAGACAGAAATAGCTAAATTATATTATTATTATTATTTTCCTTCCTGGACTAGAGCGAAATTGTACCTTCTGTTTATAATCAATCTCGTCTTTGGGTCCTGGCACAGAGTTATTTCATACTCTTTGTTTGCCTGTTTGTTTTTCCTCCATGCACTATTTCTTTTTTGGGTTCTATGTTCGAGTTGGAGTAGTTTTGCATCACCTTACCTCGTATTTTAAGGTGGTCAGCTATTTTTAAAAAAATAATAATTTTGAACCTGATTCTACCACAAGAGGCTCTAATTACTGACACTTCAACGTGGATCACTCGATAATTTTGCTGACGGCTGTAAGAAACGCAGCGTATTTTAAGTTGTTTATTCACAGTATGCATACGTGTTTTTGTGTTTTTAGAAATTATTTTTTTATATATTTTAAAATTATTTTTATATTCAAATATTAAAAAAATAAAATAAAAATCATTTTAATATATTTTAAAATAAAAAATAATCATTAGTACTCACCAGTGTCAGTTGCGTGTTCGTACGCCTTGTTAACCGACGTTTAATAACGAGCCAGATCATTGTTGCGTGGTGAATTTTGCTGCCAATCAACTTCTGAATGAAACAATACTATACTGTTCTTTTGAACAAACCAAGGAAACAAGATTCTTTGGAGGGAAGAACTCCTACCTCTATCTAAAGAAAGACTGTAATTTTATTTATTTTCAACACATTTTAATAATTTTATTTTAAAAAAAATATGTGTGATGTTATTTTTGAAAATATTTTTTATTTAGAAATATATTATATTTTTTTAAAAATTATTTTTAATATTAATACATAAAAAATTTAAAAACACAAAAAATAAAATAATAATATTTTAAAGAAATACTTAAAAAAACTCATTATCAATTAGTCACTCATAGAAATAAAAATAGAAAGCGGGACAAGAAGTTTGAAACGTAAGGAAATATTATATTACAAAAAAAACATCGTTGACAGGAGGGAGTAAAATTTGTCCTTTTCCTCTCCACTTGCTTCCCCTTCGGATTAGGACCGATATATATATAAATTAGGAAAACTTTACTATTATCACTGCCATACTATAAAATAACTTTAGAATCTCCACCGTCAGATAACAGATAACATCAATCCAACGGATCGCATTCCAACAAATCATCGTCTTCAAATCTAAATCCCTCCGCTGGCCACAACACTAATCACTCTTGAGTAGTATGTAAAAAACGGATGTATATCTTCAAAAGAAAAAAAGAGAGAAAACATTTACCCCAAAACAGCACCATCAAAATCGTTGAATCAAAGTAGAAAACCAAACAAACTATGTTGCCTCTTAAATTTTCGATTCAACGAGGCAAGAAACTTGCGCAAGATGATTTCATAGATAATTATCAATCAGTTATTTGAGTTTTGTTACAGGGTGATCTTGATTTATTTTGATCCTTTTTTCTTTTCTTTTTCAGCGAGAACTCTAAAGGCCTTGAAGCCTTCTATCTTTGCTTTAAGAAGCTCTTATTATTTCTCCACTGGTGTTGTTGAGCCTTCTTCAAGCCTCCCTAGCCCTCCGGTAATATGCTGAGTATAAGTCTACACACACACACACACACACACACGTATGGTGTATATACGATGCTTTATGGCCTGTTTGGTCTCTTGGAAAGCTCTTCAAAAGCTTGAGAAACTCCACTCCACCTATTTAATTTATACAAGATTATTATTACTTTATTCATCTCATTTTCTGATTTTTTTTGTTGGATCAGAGAGTCCCGAATCTTATTGGAGGAAAGTTCGTTGATTCGCAATCATCTTCAACCATTGATGTGATAAATCCTGTGAGTATATGGATTTATAATGTTCTTTCTCCGGTTACTGGAAGAAGTTTTGGTTTTGGGTTTAATGGATTGACATTTGGGGATAGGCAACACAAGAAGTTGTATCACAAATTCCTTTGACGACAAATGAAGAGTTCAAAGCTGCAGTCTCTGCAGCAAAGCATGCATTTCCGGCGTGGCGTAACACGCCAATTACTACCCGTCAGCGTGTCATGCTGAAGCTCCAAGAGCTTATTCGGAGAGACATTGTAAGCATACTAGAATTTGTTTTCTAGTGTGTTGTTGCGTTTTATTCGTATTATTTTTTATTGGCTTTTGTTTGATGATTAGAATCACTTTTATCTTGTTGTAGGATAAGCTTGCGATGAATATAACTACTGAACAGGGGAAGACCTTGAAGGATGCTCATGGAGATGTTTTCCGTGGGCTAGGTTGGTCTATTTTCATTTATTCCCTTTCCTAAAGTCTCTTTCAGTGAAAAGATTGCAGTTGATTGCTTCTATGCTTTCTCAATTTTGATTGTCTTCTCATACAGAGGTGGTGGAACATGCTTGTGGGATGGCAACTTTGCAGATGGGAGAGTATGTCCCTAATGTGGCAAATGGAATTGATACGTTTAGCATCAGAGAGCCACTTGGTGTATGTGCTGGGATTTGCCCTTTCAACTTTCCGGCAATGATTCCTTTATGGGTAAGCCTTCAGTATTCTTCTTCACAATTTGTTTTGTCCATGCATATTACGATGCTCGCATATTTCATTTGCACAGAGGTGGAACTTAAATTTTTCTGTTAAGATGAAAACACACAGTTAACCAGGTCAACTTCTAGCTTCATCTTCAAGTTGATCATGTTTCTCAACTGTACAAACATTTAAAGGATTCTCTTGCTGTGAACAAATATTGAGTTCCCAAAGAAAAAAGTAATTTAAAAACGTGTATGCTACTTTTTTTTGCTGCAGATGTTCCCGGTTGCAGTTACATGTGGCAATACCTTTGTCTTGAAGCCATCGGAGAAAGATCCTGGTGAGAATTTACTTGTCCATACTTTGTGTATAAGGTTTGGAGCAAACTCTTCATGGTACCAAGTGTGCTATATTCAGGCAAGATAGATACTTCCTATCTTGTCTGTTCATAGATATGCGGTATAAAAAAGCTTTTAGAAGTTGGTTACACTGATAATGTAATAGCTTCCTCGGGGTATTGGAAACTCCTTTGGCCAAGAATTGTGGGACTTTCCTTCAGGTGACTTCTTACACCTGTCATAAATGGTGTTTGCATTTTTTTTTCTCTTATCAAAGATAACTTTCCACTTTGAATAGTTATGGAAATTGTTCAAAGATTTGAAAATTGTACCTGGCATATCATAGGATGTTTTCTCTTGCATTTTTTAGTAATGTGAAGAAATGTAGTTTTGGAAGCCCTGGAAAATTCAGGCAAGCAGCATTGGTCTGGGTCAAAGGCAGTACCTGCTTAAATGTTTACTAATCAGAGTTCCAAACCCAGGCATATTCTGCAAAAAAGAATCAATCATTGTACTTTTAACCATAGCAGTAACCTGGTTCTTCTGTGGTGTAACAGGTGCTTCTATAATACTTGCGGAATTGGCAATGGAGGCTGGTTTACCTAATGGTGTCTTAAATATTGTTCATGGCACCAATGTATGGTTTTGTTCAATAATATGCTCTTTTTATCTATTTAACCTCTATTGTGCTTTATTAGCTATATCTTCATAAGAAAATAAACTTGATAAATATGATTTTATCTAATTGGTTCTAAATTATTAAGATTTGGTGTTTCATTGAGTTTTTATTACATAATAAAAGGGCTGTGACATAGTGGAAAAATAAATATATTTTCTGTAGTTATTTATACCTATGATACGTGCTAGTGGTTTTTATTTATTGATGTATATTTAACAACATTGTTTTTCTAATGTGTTTCTATTTGTGGCAGGATGTTGTTAATGCTATCTGTGATGACGACGACATTAGAGCTATATCATTTGTGGGTTCCAATACTGTAAGTTACTTGGCATGATTTCCAGGTTTTGTTTCCTAATTAATGTTTTATTGTCTTACATTTCACTTCCCAAGCATTCTGAGAAAAATGAAGATCCTAAACAACATTTTTTAAGTGGGTAACCTTGAAATCATCCTCTTGCTATTTTTGGGTGGGAAACATTCTGGAGTTAATTGCCTTTTTTCTGTGAAATTGATATGCTGTTATCTACCTGATTGTCACTTGGTATTTGATGTTTTGCTATCATATTCACAGGCTGGAATGCACATATATTCAAGAGCATCAGCTAAGGGAAAACGTGTACAGGTGAGTTCACATCATTTCTTTAGAAATAACTATTCTGTCTCTTGGGATCAATATGATTTCTTCACAATGGTTGGAAGTTGGAATTAACTGGCTATCTGGATTCTTTTGTGCAGTCCAACATGGGAGCTAAAAACCATGCAATCGTTTTACCTGATGCCAACACTGATGCCACTTTGAATGCCTTAGTTGCTGCTGGTTTTGGTGCAGCAGGACAGAGATGTATGGCACTGAGCACCGTAGTTTTTGTTGGAGACTCACATTCATGGTAAGTTTGTTTCCAATTAATATCCATAACTCATTAACTTAATAGCTTCTAGCTGGATTTTTCAAATAATCTGCTGTCAGTTAGCAGCTGCAAAGGAATAGGTTGTTGAGAGAGTGATTTTTCACCTATGTCAAGGAATCTGGATCTGTTTAGTAGTCACGATAGGACACAGCTCCTTTGTTGAGAGTTGGCAAATCTTGAGAGTAGGCACATGCATGTCATCATGTTACTCAGGGAGGCATTTGTCTGTGTAGGTGGGATCTGAGGCCGCACACAAAATTTGCTTGTTATCACTGCCTGCAAAGTGGTAAACAGTCCCCACTACATGGACAAGTGGACCTATAGCTCACATGTTGTACATAGATCACATCCCCTTACAAACTTTTACCATGTTTTATAAAATTGGAAAATAAGAGTAACCTGGTGATTGGCCGAGACGACTGTTTAACAATGAACCTTTTCAAAATTTTATAGGGAGAATAAACTGGTGGAACGTGCGAAATCTCTAAAAGTAAATGCAGGAACAGAACCTGATGCGGACCTTGGTCCAGTGATCAGCAAACAGGTATCTTTAAGAATTATTCTTAACCTGTTCTACACCACCATGATCAAACTTTTACATGGAAATCTTCTCTGTTTTTGCAGGCCAAGGAACGAGTATGCAGATTAATTCAAAGTGGTGTCGAAAGTGGTGCCAGACTTCTGCTTGATGGAAGAAATATATTGGTATTCTACTGCGCCTTTGTTCTGTTGCAGGACCTTATACTTCTTTTTTATATAATTTCAAGTAAAGTAAACCCACCTAAATATGCATGTGAGACCAGAAGCATGGAATATAGTGGAAATGATGGATTAATTTAGTAATGGCTGGTAGGGCAAATAGCATCTCTTTATATTAGGGAACTGAAAATACATTAGGACTTGTAGTCTGGTAGCATTGACCCTCTAGTAAAGCAAGATGAATAAGGTACTGAGTTTGAGCCCAGCATTTGTGCCTTTTTTCTCTCTTTATTGCAGTGGTGCTTTTGCTCCATTTACATCCTTTATTCTCAATTGAGTTTTAACAGAAAAAAGACTGTTCTGGTTACCAATTTGTTTCTGGTGATAAACAGGTTCCAGGATACGAGGATGGCAATTTTATTGGTCCCACCATCTTATCTGGTGTGACAGCTGATATGGATTGCTACAAGGTTTTTTTAAATGTTTCATTTTTTTTATGTCATGATTTTGTAGATCATACTCCAATAAATCTATAATTTACTAAATTCCTTAGTGGATGAAGATGAAGACTTCAAATTTTGGTGAAAAAATGACTGATCTACTCTCCATACATTTTCTTTGCAGGAGGAAATTTTTGGGCCAGTTCTTCTTTGCATGGAGGTGGGTTAAATACTTCTTTGGAGTTTCTGTGATAATTAGGCCTATGATCGATTTGCATGGCAATGGATTAACATCTTTCTCTTAACTCTAGGCTGACAGCTTTGAAGAAGCAATCCACATCGTGAATAGAAATAAGTACTATTTTGTTACGACTTATCATTTGCTTGTGCTATCGTTTTTCTTACATGAATCATATCTGGTTTACATGTTTGTAATATCCTTGTTACAGATATGGCAATGGAGCTTCCATATTCACTGCATCTGGCGCAGCTGCACGGAAATTCCAAACTGAGATAGAGGCTGGGCAGGTAAAGAAACGAAGAAACACTGCACAATCATGAAAGAATATGAAGGGACACAACTGAATATTTATCTGTTAAGGGAAACAATTTTAGCTCCTCACTTTACTGATCACTCTTTCTATGGCGAGATTTGATAGCTCAAACTATAAAAGAGGAACTTTGAAAATTATTTCCAGGATATTTTTGCGTTGATATTATGCTGAAATAGGAACCTTGGGAAACGCATGCATGCATAACATAATTTGTTATTGTCCAGGTTGGCATCAATGTTCCTATACCAGTTCCCTTGCCATTTTTCTCATTTACTGGCTCCAAGGCATCCTTTGCTGGCGATCTCAATTTCTATGGTAATGCATGCGTCCTCTAAAGCCTTGCTCTCGCGTTGTGAAACTGTTACCCTTTTTATTTTCTTCGCCAACATACTGGTTGTATAAAGCTGGTGGCCATTGAAACATCCTTGAGATGGTTAATTTTTTTCTTTCTATGAATAATTGCAGGCAAGGCAGGGGTTAATTTCTACACCCAGATCAAAACAATAACTCAGCAGTGGAAGGATCTACCAGGTGGTAGTGGAGTTTCTCTAGCAATGCCGACTTCACAGAAACTATAATGATGCCATGTCTCCACCAATTATCATCCGCTGTTCATTTTAAATAAAGTAATTCGAGGTCATCTGCTTCCCCCCTAATTGTTGCCTATAAGCAAATGTTTCTCTCTCTCCTCCGGCGGGTTTCCAATATCCTCCCCCACGTGTCAATAACAAATAGATTAGGTGACAGGAAAGCGAGGAACCTTTCACTCGCTTCCAGCCTCTTTCAAGTTATGTTTTCAAAGACCAGATTTTAATATCTTAAATCTAAAAAATAAAAAACTTTTTAAATATTTTCTATGTATTTTGAAATGAAAAATTATTTTAAAAAGTATCATGTGCTATAATCTTAAACACCTGGGTGAAATTAAAAACTGGTCCTGTGAAAAATTCTAGAAGCATCATTCCTAAATTTCGAGAAAAACCACCCTGAATTCCGATATCTCGTAACGACTTGAAATTATAATTAAATGTTTAAACTATCATAATCACGGAAAATGTTTAAACTATAATAATCATGGAACATGTAGCTAGATTATAAAAAGATGATATGATTCATGGTTTTATATTTATTTATTATTTGTCATGAAGTGAAAAATATTTAAATTTTAAAATATTTTAATATATTTTCTGTGTTGCAATTGTATAATTATTGTTTTTAAACCTAATTTACTAGAGTCAGATGAGTTTATTTGATTAGATTAACTTGAGTTAATTTTTTTATTTTATAAAAAATATTATTATTTCCTCCTGGAAAAAAAAAAAAAAAACTTCTAAGAGGTTTTCCTTCTTATCTTATTATTAGGTTTTAGTTAGATTTATAATTTGTTACCCATGTCTAATTTCTATTTTTGTTGTGATCCACAATAAAGTTTTCACTGGTTGTCTTTTGCAAATTAGCATTAATAAATAACAAATTTTATAACAGTTTATCCAAAATTTGAATGTACACAATATTTGTGCAAAAGCATACTAATACTCCTATTATTGCTGCAATATATACCCTTTCCTTTTATTACCATACATTATTATCATCATTATATTTTGTAAATATGGTTGGTAACAATAATAATATATCTGATTATTGAGGTGGTGCCTTAACCCTTAACTTCTTTCAAACGTGCTTTTGCTCAGCGTTTGCTGAGGCTACACAAGAACAAACTTTTTTGGCCTCTCTCTCAGCTTCTAGTGTTTCTTCATTGTTTTCCCCTTATTCTGCGACACTCAGCGATCTGGTGCTATTGTACCTTCTCTCGTTGATGTTAACTCTTTTGGATTGTTCTTAATAGGGTTTGGCTGGTGGATTTCGCCTCATGTAGCCTTTCTATTCTTATCGAGGGTCTAGCAGTTTATGCGCGTCAAGCACCAAACCGTTGTCTTGTTGATTGGTTATTGTCCAGAAGATGGTCGTAGAATGTCTCTTATTTTGCTGCATAAATTATAGGCATTGGCTCTTCCCTAAATTACTCAAACTCAAACTACTCTTTCCTGGTCGTAACCGGTGACTTCCAATATTCCATCGTGATCGCTTCAGAGCCATTATCCTTATAATGGTCTCAGAAAAACCTTGGCAACAACCCCTAATCCATGAATGCATGGGTGATCAGAAAAACATGTCTAATCAACATCAAACAAGTTATTTATAAATAAACCGAACATCCCTATCACTGACCTTTACCCTTTGAATTGCTGGTTGTCGAAAGGAGAGTATGTAATATAAGGACGTCCTCTCTGCCGGTGATCGGTATACCCAGTGAAATTCTCACACAGGATATTATGAATGCCTTTTGTTATAAATTGTAGGCTCGTCATGATTGAGGAAAAAAGGTCCGTGTGCTGGCCAAGGAGACTGCCCGGCTGAGAACCAAACAGAAGCCTGGAACGAATCGATGATGGAGCGGCAAGTCATCCTCGGCTACCGAGAGTGTTTGTTTGGGAAGAAGAAAAGGCGTCTAGCTTGAAAAATAAAGAAATGCCTGTCAAACTAGCCAGATAACTGAAGCCGAGGCTCAATTAGTTGGCAAGTACTCCTTCGCTATAATTAGTAAGCCTCATCCCCCTTTATGGAATACGAAAGGGTGTAGCTTAACTGGTTCTGAATTTGTTCGTAAAGGTTATTAGTTTAAGTTTTATATCAGTCAGATAATTATAGATTTTAATTGATTATTAATTTTAGAAACTGTAAGATTAGTTTATATAGATAAACTGACCCGTATATTTACATTTCAAAAAAGATAATTTCCACCTGCAGGGGTTTGGTCCAGCAGTTAGTTGGGGGCACCCTCCTTCTTGGGACCGAGGTTCGAGTCCCGGTGGTATCTGGAGGGTGTTCTCCCTTCATTACACCCTGCTTGGTATGTATATCATTCCTGTGAGGAATAGTTGAGCCCTAATTATCAAAAAAAAAAAAAATGAAGATAATTTCCGGCTTTATCTCGTTGCTTTGTCAAATCATTTGCTCTTAATTAGTATTTTCCCAATGAGATCAAGCATTGATGCTGAACTTCCATGAGAAGGAAAGAACAAAATTTGATTAGGGTAAGTAGTAACAAAAGTTGGATTTTTAAATGTAAGGCTTGAAAGAAAGAAGTGTTCTTGTAAAACGTACCCTTTTTTTATATCCTTCTAAGGGTCATGATTCTAATAACGATTTAGACGAGAATACTAGGATAACAATAACATGGTAATTTTATATTATAGATATAAATCTAAATATAGAATGGCTGTTTTCTCGAGATTTTAAAAAAACCCAGGAAAATATATATTTATTATGAAACAATCTAAAGCTAAAAAACATTAAAAAATTCAAAAAAAATCTTAAAAAAATAAATAAATAATCCAAACATCATCCTCCAAATCTAAGATCTAAATGTAAAAAAATAATAAAATTATTCTTATGTAGAATCATCTTAAAAAATTTAAGTCGTCCAATAATTAAATCTTCTATTATTTTAGTTTCAAGACGTGAATTATCTAAAATCTATATTAATAGAGAATATTTACTAAATTATTCATATTACCTAACAACTAAAAGGCATGGGTGTTTTACTGTATAAAACACTGTGGATTGTGTCTAATTCTCTTGAGGATTGCGGCAATGTGCACCCGTTTTTAGCCTTTGTATTCTCGGCTCTTTGTGGGGGTGGCATGGGGGCTTTATCATTTTTTTGTGTTGTTCTCTCTTTTTTTTTTACCCCGGTCATGAACAGTGTTTTAACGGTTTTGACCCTACAGTCGGACAAAATAAGGTTATGCGCTCAGGGTTAAGGATGTAATTGCACACGTGCGGACCGGTCGGTTCGCCCCGTCTGCCGCAACTCTTTTTTTTTAATATTTTTTAAAATGACTAATTACGGATATAGCTCCCAATAAGACAAAATCACGGACTTAGACACAAGGGTGGAACGGTAATTGACCAATATTTTTTATTATTTTTCTCGAAATTTTGTTGGAGTGTGTGGTCCACCTGACCGACAGTATTCTGCCTCACACCCTGTTAAAGTGGTGCGTGTATGCTGATATCATCACCGGAAATGGGCTACCGGCGTCTCCGTCGATGCGCCTCCATGTGATCTTCCTCCCGGTGCGGCGCGTTGTATCATCAGATGTCCGTGTACGCGTCGGTGGCTAGTAACAACAGTTTCTTCCGTTTCTCTCTCTCCTGTATACAAATGTACAGTCGAGACCCCAGGTTTGTTGACTTTTCACTTCGGTCCCTGGACTTTGAATTTTCTGTATGGTACAAAAGAGGCCCCAGTTTGGACTTTCACTTAGATCCCTGTATTTTTAATTGAGTCCTTCGATTGAAATTAATTAAATGTTAATGTATCACTTTGGTCCTTCTTCTTTTAATTTCTGGGTTGAGTTAAAAAACCTTAATATATTCGGTACGGAAGTTGTGATTTTTTCAATTTTATCCTTTGATTAAAATTAATTATATATTGGATTTTTATTTTGGCCCTTATACTTTTAATTTTAGATTTTAATCCCTATATTTTATTTTATTTTTTGATCTTTTGTTAAAGTTGTTAGGGTTTTTAAAATTTTTCATTTTTTATCTTTCATTATTAACACAAATATAATAATAATAATAATAAAATTGTTTTTCTTCCTTACTCTTTTGTTAATGTTTTTTTGGTTTTTTTTCTCTGGATGATTTGATAATTTTTATTGTTTTGACAGTAATAACAATGATAATTTTTGTTTTTATTTGATTTTTTTTTATGATCTTCTATTAAAGTTTTTCGGATTTTGTAGTCTTTCATTTATTTATTTGTTCTTTAATAATAATAATGATGATAATAATAATTTAATTATTTTTATTGCTTACTATTTCATTGATTTTTTTTTTCTCAGAATAATTTTCTAATTTGTATTATTTTGGTAGTAATAACAATGATAATTTTTAATGTTATGACTCCAATGTTGCTATTATTATAATAGGGTGTATTGATCTATTTCATTATATTAAAGTGTGTGTATATAAATATTATATTTTAATTTTGATCCAGCAAATCTGATAAAAATTATTTGCTCAGCCCGCAACGTAGAGCTGACAATTTTTTTATTTTTCAAGTTAAATTATAATAGTCAGCTAATAATTTTCTTTTTTTTTGTCATCTATTATATTTTTTATTTTCTCTTTTATTAAATTTTTTTTGCTTTTTAAGTCTTCGATTAAATTTTTCCTTTTTTCATTATTAGTGCAACAATAATATTATTAATGATAATATTTTTAATTTTTATTCTTATTTGCTTTTCTGTTAAATTTTTTAATATTTTTTCCTCAGAGTAATTTTTTTATTTTATTTTTTTCACGGTTATAGTGATGATAATTTTAAATGATAAAACTTCGATATTTTTTTAATTACTATTATTTTTATTTGCTCTTTATATTAAATTATTTTCATGAATTTACTATCTGCACAATAATGACGATGATTTTATTGATTAATTTTTTATTTTTTTTATAAAAATGTTATTGCTTTTTTTAAATGATTGTTCAGGTCAATTGAATTATTTTGATTGTTTTAACAATAATATTGATAATAATTTTAATTGCTATAACAATGATAATGACAATAACGTGAGAATGGAATTTCAATTTATGTTTTCATGTTTTTTATCGGTAGAAAATTAACTATTTATATTTGTTATTTGATTATTGCAAATTTCGATTTGGTATTAATTCATTTTTTTTTTTAATAATTATTGGATTATGTTTATTCTTTATTCACCTATATGCATCTATGCTTTTAGTTTTTAATTTTTTGTTGGAGTTTTATTTTTAATCGATTCAAGCCTGAAATTCTTATTTATGTTGGTAATTATTTTAAAATTAATATTACTCTCTGCTTCCCTTTATTCATTTTTTTTCAGTTTTCTCTTATTTTTATTTGTTATTTGAATTATATGATATTTTTTGTTTCACTGTTTGCACAATGATAATGAAAATTTTAATGATTTTCTTTATTGTTTTTTTATAAAAAAAATTTGTTTATTTTTTTAATGTTTTTCCAAGGAATTTATTTATTTTAATTGTTTTTGTAATAATATTGATAATAATTTTAATTGTAATAGCAATGATAATGAAAATAACGTTGTCATGAATTTCCAATTTATATTTCTAACTTTTTATAAGTAGAAAATTAACTATTTATTATTGTTATTTGATTATTACATGTATTTTCACTATTTATATTTTTTATGGTTTAAATTAAATTATAAAATAAACTAATCTTAATGCAATAAATTTAATAATTCAAATATCCGAATCTTCTTGCTTTTTTGATGATGATAATAAATCAATGTTGGTTATTTCATTAAAAATTGTTAAACAGATAAATTTATAGTGATTTTAAATTCATATATTTTATGGAAAACTTGCATTTCACTTGATATCTGCACAAATTTATTATTTTGGCTAAATTTACAGGTTACACCATAAATCATCCTCACCGATCTTTTTTTAGATATTTACTATATTTTCAAATGATTCACATCAATTTAATGTTCATTTCATTTAGTTGCTTATAATAATTTTTTGAATTGGAGAATTAGTAGGGATATTAGATGTCTCATTTTGAAGAAAGGTTTTCACTTCGTTCTTCATGTCAACAAACCTCTTTTTTGCAATGAACCGCAAGTTATATAGTTTGCGCTCTTTTGTAATTTTTTATGACACAGTACCTGCATTCTAAAAGATGTAATCTATACTTGCGCAACAAATTCTATTTAAAAATTTATACATTTTATTTTCTAATCTATAACTTTATTTTAATTATATTATATAAATTAATTATTATAGATTTAATTATATTAAATTATATACATAAAAATATCCACAGCAACACAAAGATAATATAGCTAGTAATATATACATGATGGATAAGATTCCCAAGTACTGGTGTCCTCGTCCAAGTACTCATTACCTACGGTTTAAAGGAGCCCACCTGCATCGACGGACTCGTCTAGGACGATGAACCTAAACTAAAGTCAATATATTTGCCGCCACCAATAGAAAGAGTCGTTTTATTTGACTTTTACACTCATTTTGATTTGACTTGTACGTTAGCAGAATCGTGAAAATTTGTTGAAATCCTACGGTTAAAAATTCACCCTGATTAGTATCAATAGCATTGAATTGTGTTTTTTTTTTTTTTGTGTAAGAAAAAGGAAAAAACATCTCGGTGATGACAATATAATCTGCTCGATTTTTGACTGGTCCGATGAAAAGTACAGCAGGGTAGTGGGAAAACATCGGTTGTTTTTTAAAAATATTTTTTTATTTTAAAAAAATTATTTTTAATATTAATATATTAAAAAAAATTAAATATATAAAAAAAATCAAGTTTCTCGAAAAACATGATTCGGACATATAAAAAAACACACTCAAAATTATGCCTCTGATTCAGTAAGCATGCTTTCCCTTCGGGGATTCAGCAAACATCCCGTGAATTAAACTTGAGTTTTTACGACCTCAATTTATTTAGTTATTTATCCTCTAAAAGTTCAACAAGTCTTTGATCGGGCAAAAAACCCTTAAAATGTGCCAAAACCCGCGATCAAGTCTCTTAATATCAATTTCAATTGTTGAACTTGAGAATTAGTCAGATGCCATAAACAATATGTGCTCTTAGCAATTTCTTAACGGCTAATTTTCAGAGCACGGTTAATCGCGTCATGTTATGGAACAGCTGCGTGTGCTCAATCGGAACTGCAAGTTGATGCAGAGAACTTGCCGGTTGCTAGTTAAGAAGAGAGTCTAGCATGAGAAAGAAGCCCGGAACCAAAGAAAAGGTCTACACTACCATATGTTTGAAAAAATGTTTCAATGGATTGGGCAAGTCATCCTTGGCTACCAAACACGACTTATCATCATGCAAGATTTTACTTCCTCTCAAATATTCATCCTCCAGTGAAACGACACTAAGAAGGGTATTTGGGAGTGTGATCACACTGGAAATTGAAAAAAAAAACTATGATTTGAGTGTTTGATAATAGCTGAAAAATAAAAAAATAATTGTGGATCTCATCTCAAAAAATAAGTCACCCTCGGTTGCATGAAAAACAATTAATAATTGTTTTTCATGCGTTGCTTAGTTTATTATTTATAAAAAAATATAATAAATATTAAACTAATCTAAAAATTAATTAAAATAAAAAATATAATAAATATTAAAATAATCTAAAAATTAATTAAAATATAAATAAATATATTATAAAAAGATCATAATATGATTTTTTCCCCACAATTTTAATTTTGTTTCAGATAATATTTTACTATATATTATTTCGGCATCGCAAAGGCTTTCATGTATGGATTTATAATTTGTGATGAAATTACAAGTAGTTTGAAGGGAGAATAAAAACAAGTGTCTAATTTACTTGAATTATTAATTACATTTTATTATTATAATTATTAAATATTAAAAAAACAATATATATATATCATGAAAAACTTGGTAACCAAATACTTTAAAAATTATTTTGAATTATAGCTAAAATATTTTTCATGAAACTATATTTTTAAAACCTCGATCACAAAAATAAAAGTAGTACCAAACATACAGATGAAGTGAATGGCATGCTGGTCGGAAGAAGAGAAGGCGTCGCATAAAAAAGAAGAGCCTGTCAACCTAGCCAATGTGATGATGATAAACACATTTTGACATGCTATTTATAACCAACGAAAGAACAGAAATCCGATTCAGATTTGCTGCATTATTTGGCTTCATCACCACATGACCCATCATTTCTCACATAGCTAGCTGCCCATACTGGAATATATTCTCATCATGGTTGCAGAGATATCCAAATGAACTTGCTTTGGCGTCATGAGCTTTTTGCTCAGTTTTTCCATGAACAGAATCATGACCTGATGCTTTTTGATGCTTTAAATCTATCCCGCATAGAAATGATAATCAGCTTCGGATATAGCTGCCATTTCTTCATGTGATTTCAATGACACGAGGATGTCAAATTTGGACCAGATTTTCGAGTAGTTGCTAATTACATGGCTAATTCCCAATTACGTGGAGCATTAGGCTTTGAAATATTTAACTGACTCTGTTGCTGGATGCTAGGAGAAATTAATTTTTACCAACCCTAATCAACTAGTTCAGAGACTGCACGGAAATCATAAAAAGGTCGTTTTTTCACCCCACAAGTAACTGGTTCATATCGGTATTAGGCTCCGTTGAAATTACCGATCGATTCATTTATGAACAACATCTTAGTTCAGACCTAATAAGAAGACTGAAAAATATGTGGGTCGGTGGTTATGGTGTAGTAGCATATTCGACTCGGATTCAACATTGAGCCGAGAGAAAGACAGTTGCCAAATGCATGCATGAGTAAATTTATCCTTGCACTATTTATGGGACTCTTTGATTTCCTTCATATATCGCTGTCTATTCTCTACTAGTTTCTCTGGCCTTCCCAAACACTCAGAAGTAAGAGAATTTTGATCCAGTATGAACGGAAGAAGAGGAATGTATGTCAGCTTTTGACGAAAGAGTAACTTGAGAGGTTACTTGTTGGTCACTGCTGACATAAATATGGATGGAGCTCTCCCATCCAGCACTTTATGGTTCTCTATCATGCACGGGTTTAGATTCCAGTGTCAATATCGTTAATACATTTGAGATGCTCCCACCCCAACAGTTGATGAAGTTGATGCCTATGCCAATATAAGAGGGCTTCGCATGTTCTAACTCTTTTTTTCCCAGCGTTTTCTTTTATCTGAAACCTCATTTTCAGTTGGCTTCTCCTATTTTGAAAATCATGGAGTCAATTTCCATATGAAAAGGAATTCAATAGAGGCCCGTTATTCACATGCAATATGCAAATGGACCTTATTTAGAAGCTAAATTTCTGCTCTTTGGAATCACGGGCTAGCTCCCTGGTTATTCTTCTTGTAATCCTGTTTCGATACTTGCTTTTGTCAGTATAAACTCCTACTTTTCCTTTGGACCAATTAAACTTCTTTCATCAAAAATAAAGTTTTCAACTTCAAATGCTAGCCTACATATGCCTTTTCAGTTTTTGCCTTCCGTAGTTGTTTAATTTTTCATGCCATTTAACGAGGCTAAGTCGTTACACCACGGACCGAGGAAAAATATGCTTTTATCTTTATACCATGACGCGCATACCTTAAAAAGTTCGCTTGTGTAACTAGAAGCCAAAAGATGGATTCAGGGATACAGAAAGTTATTGGAGGCCAAGATCTAAATAAGTAATTAATCAACAAGTACCTTGGATGCTCACGACACCTTGACCTCCAGATTAGAACGTCTTCTGCAATAATGGTATGGACATATTTAGTGACTCAGGCATGAACACCGCTTCCAGGACCATCTAATGCTCGCATCCTAGCCAAGTGCTTCTTCGCATTAAGGTGAATTTGCATGTTTTCTTTACAGGTGCAACTTATATTGCAGAGTGTACACCACCACTTGGAATCTCTAACCTCAACAAATCGGCTCTCCATCAGGTTCTCTTGCTTCTTCGCTTCAGGTATTCTATTTTCAGGTGGATCACTATTGTTGATTGTAAACTTCTCTGGCTTGCTTTCAGGAAAATTGGCATTCTTTCCCACTGAAGCAGGGGAAACATTGCTGCTTGATGCCTGGTTCTTGGAGTTCAGCCGCTCACAAGCTTTCTTGTGTCTTTTTCCTTGAAGATGTGAGCTAACATCTATATGACTTTTTAGTGTTACCTGACATGCAACACAAGTAACATCAATCCCTGTGGATGCTGTGGTATCAGGGAGGGGCTCGCTTTTTGGTGTCTGATTCTTGGCTTTCAGCCGTTCACAAGCAGCCTTGTGTCTGCTCCCTTGGAGGTGTGAATTAAGAACTGCCTCACTTTGGGTTGTAACTTGACATATTGCACAGGTCCATTCCTTTAGGACATTCTCGGGAGGTAGCATCTCGCCAAGATCCCTGCCACCTGTTGTTGTTCCTGTGTTTATGAACTCCAGAGGTGGTCGTGTTCTGTTTTCTGTCTGCCTGGTGTTAGATTCAATTTGTCTAACCTGCTAATGGGTAATTATAGATGCTTAGAGGATGTATAAAAAATGAAAATGGTAAATATGCATCGTTTACAGGAACAATGACTAATAAGAAAACAACAAAGGTAAAATTTCAGATCATAGTGGGGAAGGAAATTTGCGGTACCCAGAAAGGGAATTTTTGAAAATTTTATCAAATAACACAAGTTCTAAAGAAGTTTTAGATTGTTTGGGTTCAAGTAAAAATATTCTATATTTTAATTTCGGTTACATCCATTTACTTCTGTTGGTTCGTATAGGTGGCCAATATTTGTTTTAGTTCACTGGGCCTTGCCAACCTTCCTGTATTATTTTCAACACAAGTTTTTCTTCTTTCCTACATATTTTTGGATATTCAAATTTATAAATAGGCACAAACATTTCACAGTTCATAATAGTGTTTCCAACTGTTGAATGAAGTAAGTTACCTGCTTGGTTGATGTGACTTCCCTTTTCTCTGATTTTTCCGCGGCATTGCTGTCATTGAGTAGAACTGGAAGTTCAGGTTGTTCAAACATCAGCTGCATGAATCAAAAGATATTCAAATTTTGCACTAGGAAGTAACATTTCGTTAACAGTTCACAATATTATCTCCAAAAGCACAGGAGGAGTTTTTTCCTTGAAAAGTGTTGAATTGTTCAACTGTTGAATAAACTAACCTGCGCAGTTGATGCTACTTCTTTTTTCTCTGGTACTTCCACTGAGTTACTGTCTTCGAATTGAACTGGATGTTTAGGTTGTTCTGACTTTAGCTGCATGAATCAGAAGATGTTCAAATCTCTCAAATATTCTATATTTTAATTTTGGTTACATCCATTTACTTCTGTTGGTCCGTATAGGTGGCCAATATTTGTTTTAAATCATTGGGCCTTGCCAACCTTCCTGGATTATTTTCCACACAAGTTTTTGTTCTTTCCTACATATTTTTGGATATTCAAATCTCTAAATAGGCACTAACATTTCACAGTTCATAGTAGTATTACCAACTGTTGAATGAAGTAAGTTACCTGCTCGGTTGATGTGACTTCCCTTTTCTCTGTTATTTCCGCGGCATTGCTGTCATTGAGTAGAACTGGAAGTTCAGGTTGTTCAAACATCAGCTGCATGAATCAAAAGGTATTCAAATTTTGCACTAGGAAGTAACATTTCGTTAACAGTTCACAATATTATCTCCAAAAGCACAGGTGGTATATTTCCTTTAAAAGTGCTGAATTGTTCAACTGTTGAATAAAAGAACCTGAGCAGTTGATGCAGCTTCTTTCACTTCTTTTTTCTCTGGTACTTCCACTGAGTTACTGTCTTCGAATCGAACTGGATGTTTAGGTTGTTCTGCCTTTAGCTGCATGAATCAGAAGATGTTCAAATTTCTCATTAGGCAGTAACATTTTGCAGTTCACAATATTATTTCCAAAAGCAAAGGTAGTCTTTTCCTTTAAGAGTGCCCAAAATCCCAACAGTTGAACAAAATCACCTGCTTGGTTGATGCAACTTCTCCTTTCTCTGTTATCTCGAAAGCATTACTGTCTTTATATTGAACTGTAAGTATCGGATGTTCAAACTTTGGCTGCATGAATCAAAATCTTGATCAGCTCTTTTTTTTTCTTCCCTTTTCTTTTCAGATGATTGAAAACAGCTAATATGATTGCTCACAATATTGAAGATTTGTACTTACCACAGCATCACACTTAACAACCACTCTTCTACAAGAACATTGAATTAGTTCATAAGTAGGGACTACTTTTCAAAAAAACAGCTAAATGAATACGGAAATAATGAATTATGTGGTTGCTGCTTTGATCCAGCTCTCATTATAAAGACCGTTCGTACTACCATTGGTTGGGGGGTGTTTCTACATACATCTGGATTGAGCAAGTCACGTAACGAGCCAAAAACAATATGCAAGTGAAATTAGTGGCCTTACTGAATCCTTTGCTGCAACTGTGCTGATCTCGTTCACAGCAACATTAGGCTTTGCACTCTTTTTCTGGAAGAAAGAGACAGGTTTTTTGGGAGGGCAGAAATGATGAGAAAGACATCCTTATTACATCAAGTATAGAGAGCATCTATTAAACTAATTTTATTATCACCCTGATTCAACCCAACCACAAAATGCATACATTTTTATGCACGTGATAAGAAAGTAAAATTAAATTAATCCAGTTCATTCCAGGTAAAATATACATATCAAAATATTTCCATAGGTCTTGTTGCCATGAAGAAGCATGTATACCGTGGAAGCAATGAGATCCTCCAAAGCATCAGAACCATTTTCCTTCATATACCTCTTCAACTCAACAAGAAAATCATCTTTCTTGAAAAGCAACTCCTCCAGTTTGTTGAACTTGCAGGTGATAATTCTCGGGCCCATGGATAGACATGGATGAACAAGATGTTTATAGACATAAAGGGAACCATGAAAGTAAGGCAGAACCAAGTAGCCGACAATCATTAGCTTGATGTATGGCCAGAAGGCTAGCCTACATATAGAGATACAAAAATAGAAAGAGTTAGGAGATTCAGCAGTAATATACTGCCTCTTGTCCTAATCAAATTGAACACAACATATTTCCCTGTTCCATCTTTGAACTGATGTCCGAAATCATCTTGAGCACATAAGCTTCCATTAATTGATCGTAGTCAAGAGTAATTACAGAACAAAAAAATCCCCCTGGATATAGGAAACTATACTGAAATTGTTTCGACTTGCAAGAGATCGTGTTTTTAGTTGTTTCAATTGGCTACAAAAAGAAGCTACATGATGTAAAGAACAGAAAATAAAATAAATTACCACTGAAGCCAAAACGAATGTTCAAAGAGCAAAACCACGGAAATGGAGACCCAATATGTGATCAATTTTTGGGTGTCTGAGTTTGAATTAGTCTCGATCGCTAGAATGGAAGCATATCTGTTGACATTCAGAAGCAAGTGCGAAGTAATGACTAATCACTTCTTCGATAAATAAGTAGCGAGTTGATATTCTGAATAACATGATTGAAACATCATTACAGATTGTATCTTCAATAACACGCACAAAGCCAAACAAAGAGAGGAGACTTACATGGGATAACCCAAACCAAAAACAGGCCTGCAACCATATCACGGAAAAAAGCGATCATCACAGTCATGAAAACACAAAGCAAAGGAGAACAAGACTTTCCTAATTAATTTTCGGAGCAAAAAAAAAGTGCTTAAAATCAAGCATTACTCATAATCAATCAAAAAACAAGAAACTGAGACTCCAATTAGTTAGAAGTAACAACGAGATGTAAGAGTTCAAGACCATATTATAAGTGAAAATCTTCAGTCCATTTGGACGTATTGCCAAAGTAAGTAAAGATACTCATGCATATGCGTACCACGCAAGAATATCAAGGCATTTCATTGAAAACTTCAAAAGCCCTACAAACCCCATCATGAACGCAGGCAATGTTGAGGAAAGCGAGTGGAAATTAGTCCGAGGAAAGTTGAAGCAAGTGGAAATGAGGGAAGTTGCTTTTGTATTTCCTAAATGACAAATATGTCCTTATCTTGTGTGCAGTCGCTAGAGTACTCGCCTTCTGTAACTGAAAGGTGTCCTTCGGTAAAATATTATTGTTGAATTTGGCGAGTTTTTCTAGATGATTACTGGCAGCCGAACCATGAGACAGCTCGGATAATAGATACTAAGTTACTTTGAACAAGGCACGGTTGCACCCTGTTTGGAAAAGAAAGGGACTGAATATCGAATTCAATTCTTTTCTTTAAATAAATACTTCTAGAACCATAGAGTAATTAGCATTTATTATTTCTTAGGGGTTAAGGAACCACGATGGCGCGTGGGGTAGCAGCTAATTTTTTTTATATAAATATATTAAATTGATATTTTTATTTAAAAAAAATTATTTTTAATATTATTATATTAAAATAATTTAAAAATATCAAAAAAAATAATTAAAAAAAATTAAAAGTATTTTTGAAATGCTTTGTAAATAGTGAGATCATATTAAAATTTACTCCCTGAAAAATGGCCCAATTGCCCCTTTTCCGTTCATCCCGATTCATCTTCTTTTTAGTTTCTTGCCACTAGAAAATTGGGTGTTGTTGAAGCCTTACAAGAACGTTGTTTCAATCCCTGAGATAAAAAATGATGCTGTCGTCGTCGCCGGCTAGACAATTATTGTTATTGTTATTGTTGTTAAATAATATTTGATTTTGTGACTATGATTGTTTTTTTAAGTTTTTATATTTTAAAATATATTAAAATAATATCTGTTATTTTTTAAAAAAACATTTTTTATATCAGTATATTAAAATAATTTTAAAATATATAAAAAATCTAATTTTCTTAAAAGATAAAAACAAAAGTTGCTAGAATGCAACACTTTTCTAACTCATGTAATTTATTGGATTTCAAGCTATACAAAACAAGGGAGAGTTATTTTACCACTTTCTAATTACATATGTTTTGAAATTAGTACCATTTTGAGTTGTTTTTATACAATGTCAAAGTGATTTTATTAGATAAACTAGCTAGCATTTCTTGAAATTCCCAAGTTACATAAAAATATGGATAGTGATGACAACTGACTTTTGTTTTTCATATTTCGACGGCATTGATCTTAAAATGCTTTTCCCAAGTGATGTGTGGTGTTTCCCTATGCAATTTCTATATATTTTTTAAACAATTACACAAATCCGGAATGAATGTTGTCCTTTCCTAGCAGGAAATTTCCCGATTTTTTCATTGTTCCCAAATTGAATGTTTCCAAATTCGATCCACCAATTCTATCTATAAATATTGAATGTGTTCCGATCATGGTCGGGTACTCCATATATGATCATGCACGATCGAAAAGCGAGGACACGTTACACCGGTGTCATCTTTTCTACCAAAGTTCTGAAAGCTTGTGTAGCATGGCCACCAGGTGCAGATGCCTTCAAAACAAGCTCTTTAAGGGCTTGGACTCTGCTCCGAATTCTTCTCCCCTGTTCGTGCTGCAAAATGAGGTCCAGGCTCCTGGCAACTCCGGTCTTCGTAAAAGCACCTCCATCAATTCTCTCGCCAATTCTCCAAACGTCCGCTATTAATCGTGCATTCAGCTTATTATCCGCAAAAAATGGTCTACAGATCATTGGAACCCCGTTTGCAATACTCTCATACACAGAATTAGCTCCACAATGTGTCATAAAGACACCTGTTGAAGTATGTGCCAATACTTGAGTCTGAGGTGCCCATGGAACCACCTTTCCGTGCATTTTAGTTCTTTCTAGGAATCCATTTGGCAAACAATCCTTTATATTCTCCCTGAGAGACCAGAGGAATGGAATTCTACTCTCTTCAAGAGCTGCTGCTAGTTCTTCTATCTCACTTCGAGGAATATTCACTACAGTTCCAAAGCTGATATACGCCACCGTCTTAGATTTTTGGCTATCCAACCACGATAGACAACCTGTGGTATCTTCATTTGACGGTGGCAACGACGGTGGAGGCATGGACAGGCTAATAAAGCCGACATTTAAGAGGTTTGAAAACTTGGATTTGAGATCATTTAAGAGGGGTATAGGGTAGAGCTCTTGGTAAAAGTTCACAACTAGGGTATCTGCTTTTAGCACCATGTTTCCAATTTGACCTAATAAGCAAGAAAAGGGTGTATCTTGTGCATCTCTTGGTAACACCTCGACAGGCAAGTCCGCAATGTGCAATTCAGATAATCCTGGAATTTCCAAGGTTTTTTCTTCAAGCTCTTCATCGTTGCCATCTCCGCAACTATTGCTGCAACCATAACTAAGAGAATTGGCGTAGTGTTGGCGAATCATATCAGTGTAAATGTGTGTGGAGAGGGAATGAGGCACTGGTATCCAAACCGGGATCCAAGGGATGCTCAAACACTCAGCGATTGATCCAGAAAAGGACAAGAACGCATCTGCTATCAAGCAACTTATTTCTTGGCCAGTTTCTGCCACCGCCGTGTCCAATGCCATCTTAAAATTTTCTGGCGTCTCTTTTATGAATAGCTCGACTCTTTCTATTGGATCTCCTGAAAATACATGACTCTGCGGCACGCCATCCGCTACATTGTAGGTTTTTATGTTATCAGGTAGGTTGGTTATTGACGCTAAGAAGATTGAATTGTTGGATTTTTCTGTGTTGAGAAAGGAAAATTGTGTTTCCTGCGCAGCCCTTGCTAACTTCTGCACTAGATTAATGAGAGCAAGAGCATGGCAGCCAAATGGGAATGCAAAGACGGCAACATGCATGTTTTCTCACTGAGTTTGGTTGGAATCACGGCTATTGATCAACTTGAGTTGAGACAAATTGAGAACGGAGAAATCACAAAAGATTTGTGTAATGGGTTGTAGCTTTGTGTCCAACGATCCATCTACAGATAGGACATGGAGATCATATTATACACACACACAAACATGCCGTATTAAAGTCAGGAGTGGTGGTTTGAAAACCATGAATAAAATTGATTCGACGAGCATGTAGGTTTCGCACAAATAGCATTAAATGAATATTAGAAAAACTGCTCCATTAAAGAGGAGAGCTTGTAAACCAGGGGTTCCCGGGAGATGAAAGTAACTGTTTGTTGGAATGTTATAAGTTTTGTTTTAGTTGGTGTTTTGTTTTTTCAATTGAAATGAAATGTTTCGATTTCGGATTATTTTAGCATGTCGTTTCAGAATTATATTGTTTATATATGTGTTTATTAATTCAAAAAAAATAGATCAAATTTAAAAATTAAATTATTTAGAATTGTGCAATTTAATCTAAAAAAAACACAATAAAATGATTTTTCTAAACAAAATTATGAACATGTATAATATTACGAGAATATTATCATCAATTTTACAAGGTCATTACATTATCTAACTTCTCTAAAATTTTAACATGATATAATTGATATTATCAAATTATTTATTATTTAAAAAAAAACATTATTTGACCACAAATGAACAAACAAAATGATATCAACACCTTTTGGCAGGTATTTAATAAAAAAAAAATCCAGAATAAACTAACATTTTAATAGAAATAAACATGATAGTATTTTATTTTATCATTTTTATTTCGATCGTTTCAACCGAAACAAAATAAAAATAACAACTCTGGGTTATACGCATGAATGCCTAGGTTTTGCTAGGTGCTTCTGGGCACTTCGTGTTGGAAAAAAGGAAAGAAATGACGAAGGACCAGCCTCCACATCGTCGAACAAAGAGATACAGCCCGTAAAAAATCCCTCGCTATTTCAAGCTTACAGAAGCCTAACAAACATACAGACCTGCCCACAAAAAATAAACCTAGACGTTTTTGTTAAGGTACATCACCGCTCATGTTTTTCACCTCACATATGGAAAAACAAGTTCAATGAACCTGTCTGTCTGTCACCATCTCTCACATGCTCCATGTAATGATATGTATGGCATTAAATTTGGTTTAATTCAAAATTTTAAACTATATAAAAAATGTGTACTGGATTTATTTTCCCCTCAAAATAGGCTCACACGCACACAAAAAAAGGTGAGCTTCAAAGTTAGTTTAACAGAATGAGGCTCCGGTAAAAGAGACACGACATTAGGGTCAGCCCCTTATTATATGGCCTACAGCCCATCATCAGTTCTGCAAGGATAATCATTGACGGGTGGGTTTTACTACTAATAAATAGGAATTGTCGGCCATGAAAATAGCCTACAGTGGCACCATTAAGAGACACTTTAACCGGGCCTTTTCATTTGTCATGTTTTTTCAGGACACCATATAATAACCCCTTTGAATTCAAATTCTATGGAGAGAATTATGATAATTACAGTATGTTTATGCAGTAAATTCATGATTCAAAACTTAATTTAGATTAAACAATTTTTGAATGATTAAATAATGCAACTAATATTGTTCATACACCAATAAAAATGCTTCCAATCATGTATACACACACACACAAGAAAGCTCGAAAGGAGTTTTTATGGTATTTTTTAAAACATGAAAGAGGTTTTTGTTCAAACTTTTAAATGGACGAAGAGTTCATCAAAGCTGTATTGATTTTGACTACAGTAAAGTTTCTTCTCTTTGTCTGTGGACATTTATCTAGCCGAAACACCTCTAAATTTATGTGTTGTGTGATTATTTTATTATTTTTATTATTATTATTGTATCCTCTATACTAATGTGTATGATACTTGACATGAGAAAAAACAATTTCTATAACTGAGAGGCCATGAAGCCCTGCTACTATCTCCAAAATTCCCTGGTCAAATTAATCACTCCTCGTATTTGAAGAATTTGTTTCCAGAGCTTATTAGTTAATCAAACAAAGTTTGTGTATAGTTGAAGTTTAAGTTGTTTATAAAATATTTTTTATTCAGAAATATATCAAAAATATTTTTATTTTATTTTTTTTAAAATAACCTTTGATGTTAATTCACTCTTGATCAACTTGAGAAGAAGATTTTGAAATAGGTATAAATCAAGGTTGTTAATATCGTTTCGATTGGTGATTTATTTTTTTTATTGATACAAAATATTCTGGTTCTGAAATGTTTCGGTACGTTGTTTTAGAATTGTACTTCTTATATATAATTAATTGATTATATGTATGAAAAAACTTGAAAAACAAAAATATTAAATATAGTTTTTATTTTTTATAAAATTAAAATTGACATAATAATTTTATTTTTTATATGAAAAACATTATATATATATATATATATATATATATATATATATATATATAGGCCGAGAGAGAGAGAGAGAGAGAGAGAATTATACACACACACATGTCAGGCAGAAGTGTGTGTGTGTGTCTATATATATATATATATATATGGGGAGAGAAAGAAATTGTTACTGTAGCTAAAATGATATGATTGAAGTGTGTTTCAACTGATATTTTGTTAAAATATCATATACGGGTTAAAATTTAAATTGAGATAAAAACTATATTATTTTGATTTATTTTTTTAACTATTATAAAATGTTTCGGCCAAAATAAAACAAAATTCACAGCCGTGGTATAAATAAGTCCATTCAATTACATGTTTTTTTGACAAATCACAATAACTTGAAGAAAAAGAAGAAGAGGAAGAAGAAGAAGAAAGGGTTTTCAATTCTAGCCAAAACCAGTCCTAAGCCCATAAAAATTCCCTGGTCAACTTTTTATATAATTAGGAATGGAATTCATGCGCTGTACATCAAGTCTGTCTCTACCTTCGCAGAACTTCTTCCCTTCACCATCAAGCTCTTGAAAGCTAAGCCTTGCTGCCGCTACTTATGGAAATCAAGTCCAAGCGATGCTTCAACATGGATAATAAAAGTAATTTTGCCAGTATATTGACTTCCTTATTTGTAATATCCATCTTTTTCACAGCAATATCATCCAAAATAGTAATATTCTAAATGAAATAGTGTTTGGCATTAATAAGTGATCTCGAGCCAAACATGTCATTAATCTGACTATCACTGTGTGCAATAATCCCATCCAATCATAATTCAGTTTGTTAATTAGTGCATGTTTGGAAGTATAATTGAGATTATTTTTTAAAATAATTTTCATTCAAAAATATATTTTAAAAAAAAATTATTTTTGACATACATATAGAAACAATATAAGAATATCAAATTTTGATAATTTAAAATATTTTTTTTTTCAAAAATACTTTTCGATCGACTACTGTATCTCTAACCCAAATAGCTTTTCGACAACTCCAATCACTGTCGATTATTTAGTTTTTATGGTGAACAATATCATGATAGATTTTATAATTAGTAATGATTTCTCAGTTCTCAGCAATGAGGCCAGGCCTTCATACATCCGAAATTTTAAATGAGTCTTGGTATTTCCACGAGGGATGTTTTTTGGAGCTTTACGGTGCTAGTATTCATGGGCTTACCGTTCCGCCCACTTTAATCAAGATATGGCGCATGCACGGACGTGCGTCTCAGTGCTGAGATATGGGCATGACTTTGATTGATTTTATTGTACCTGAACAGCACACAAGACTCGTGGAGCTGTAATAAAAATCTCAGCAGGAAGTTCAAAAGACACCTGACACCACTGGGTTCAGCTACTTGCTGCAGGCCCAGAGGAGAGGTTGCTTTCCCCCTTTTTAAAATGCAATAAAAAAACAAGTCACTTGTAAGATTGCCTGTCATTCCAGCTTTTACTGCCCACAATTTCTTGTCCCAGTGTTTGTCTGGGGCTCATTTAAAGCTTCACAGTCTGAAGTCCAGACTCCAGGGACACCGACAAGAGATATTTGGCATCTCATGGAAAGCTACTTTTAATAATGTTTTCATATCTTGAGTTATTCGAAGCCAAATACAAAATCAAATTAGTAATATAATTTTTTAAGTAATATAAATATAACATTTTTTATATATGTATTCAAATGGAAAAAAATATTTAGAAAAGTTAATTTTATTTTCATATATAATATTAATATAATTATTTATCTATAATAACTAGCTAATATAAATCAATTTTTTATGTAAAAATATATTAAATATTTTTTTTTGTTTTTTAATCAATATATAGTAATAATTTTCCAGTTTAAAAATACTATTTTAGCTCTTCAAAAAAAATTTAAAGTTATAAAAATAAAGGATGAAAGCTAATTTATTTTTTTAACTTTGTTCTTTCCTCAAGGCTGCTCTACGGTGTCTATTTCAAATCTCAATCTCTATTTTTGTTCATTCTCTTTCTGTATTTGTTTACTTTAAATACAAATTTTTTGGGATTTTAGTTTCCCTGATTATAAATATTTTTTTAAAAAAAAACCAATAAAATCAAGCATATTCTTCTCGCAACCTTCTTATTAACTTCCTAGCAGCTGATTCAAGCAGAAAGAGTAGAGCTTAACATATACAGTATAACTACTGTTATTGTATCATCAAGAGTACTGTACATGCACAGGTAATCACGTAAGCTATAGATAACACTATTTTTGTCTGTTGTTATGGCTATGCCATCCTGTAGGAAAAACTTTCTGGCTTTCATTCTTTTTCAGGACCACGCAAACCGAGCGAGAAGCTGATGATCTTTGATTGTTGTTTTCCAGGAAAATTAAAGAAAAACAAGAAATAGCAACTAGCTTTTCTCGTCAATAATATTATTTATAATAATAACATATTATTTATTTTTGTTTTCTATTTTCAACTATAATTCTCTCAATATAGAAATAATCATTTCTCGGTATGTCCCGATATACACGGCAAAGAAATATTCTATCCGTAAGTATCACGGCAACATTCTAGTGTTTTTTTCCCAAACAAAACACTCATCTATTTATCTACTGTTGTCATTATATTTTAAAAATACTTTTTAAAAATAAATATTTAATATATATTTAAATTAAAATCAATTTCCAACCAATCAAACAGCAGATGGCCCGCGCATGCACTCCGCGCCGCGATTCCTAGAAACCCGGTGGCTAATATCGTGACGTGGACAACGAAGCATATCGTTTGGAAGATACGGAATACATACACGATATGATCACCCAAATCACACACTACCAGACAACATCCATCCAAGGGATTCCTCATACAGGTAAGAGAGTGGGAACACAGTCACCAGGAGAAGAAAACGACAGCGGGACACCCCAAGTTCCAACCCGCAAAATAGAATTTCACAGCCCTGCACGAACAGGGAAAGCGACCGTATCCGAAAATACTACATTTTTAAGATCTCGAGAATTTGGATTTCCTTCTTTTTTCAAACGTAAATGGCACTCTATTTCTGAAAGAAAATTAAGTTCATAATCATTCGTGTCATCTACACACGAGAGAGACAGTACATGTCATCCAGGCATGAGTGAGTATGGGATGCCCGCAATCCTTCACCTCCTGCTGTGAGAAACCCTTAAAATCGTATTCATGGGACCGGCTATTCGTTCACTTTTCTCTTATATTGAAAGTATTTTTTTTAAATACTTTTTATTTACAAGTATATTAAAAAATATTTTTAATATTAATATATCAAAATAATCCAACATATATTTCACATTGTATTTCAAAAAAAAATTAAATTTTTTTATATATATACGTGTGTTGGTATTGTATTTATATATAGAGGTTGTGGTTTTCTTTTTAAAAAATATGCTTAGTTATAATTTTTAAAAAATATATGTTTAGTTAAACCTATTTGTGGATATTTTTTTTGTGTATAAATAAATAAAAATTAGGTCTCTATAAATATGTTATTTGAACTTTTATAAAATTTTAATGCTATAAATTCTTTGAATAATCAAATATTTATTTCAGGGCTGAATAGAAAGTAAATATTATCAAGATGCCATAAATTTCTAAGTCAATTTATGGCGTTGCAGTTAATTTATTAAAAAAAAATAAGTTGAATATAAAACAGGTGCTTGGTAAACTTTATAAAAAATATAATTTTAAAAACATTTAAAATTTTTATTTAGATAAAGTTGTAATTTAATATTTTTTTCAAAACCATGGTTTTAAAAAACGCAATACTGAGCAAGGCAGAAGCAACAGCCAACCCCATGTTTCAGACCAAAATTCTGACAATTTTCTACTTGTGAGTTTAATTATAAAAAAAGAAGTTG
Source organism: Salix dunnii (assembly GCA_015731905.1). NCBI lineage: Eukaryota > Viridiplantae > Streptophyta > Magnoliopsida > Malpighiales > Salicaceae > Salix > Salix dunnii. The sequence goes on along the minus strand of CM027667.1, from coordinate 5,759,758 downwards.
ATCCGATATGGTATTGGTTATAGGATATGAGCCAGTAGAAAGTCCAAGCTGGCGTGTATTCAAAGGTGATTCACGTGACTCATTCAATTGATTATTTAGCTGTATTAAACGCGAGCCAGTCCTGGCCATACAAGTGTACCAGCACCATTTACTAATTAGTGCACGTGACTGGGACAATGTGATAGAATATCACGTGGTGACCTCCACGTATGTCACCCCCGACACGTCGAAACAAACTCAAATCTCCATATAACAATAAATTACAAAATAATTACTCAGAAATAAATCTCCCATCTTAAATTATAGTGTATTTCATTTCGTTAAAAAAAGAGTAAAGCGACTTTCCAGATTAATTTACCATAATACCCTCCATAACAATCTTTTGCTCAGATAATTATAATTTAGTCCCTCCCCGGGCATGCCATGTGATTCCTTCTCCCTCCACGCGTAAATTGGAAATTTTCAACATTAGCTCTTAGTTTTACAGTATATTTATAAAATACCCTATACCGCCTTCATCAATTATGCATATTTTATTCTCAAACGTTGTTCTCGTATTTTATAGCAGGAACATTTTCGCCATGATAAGATATTATGGGCATTTACCATGAATCTGCCGACAAAGCTTATAGTCAACCTTTTTATAGTCAACCTTTTTTTTAACAACAGAAACCTCATTCTTCATTAAGTATATTTTGTGAATCTAAAAAAATAAATAAAACCTTAATTATATCAGGTCTTTACTGAATATATATATATATATATATATATATATATATATATTTGAATTCAAGATTTATTATACAATAACAAGTTTTTTTTGTCATCATACGAAAATTTTTAAAAATGTTAATAGTCAGCGTATGTTTTCTCTTTTTTCAACAACTTGCTAATCAATGACCAGCGCGAGAAGCAATTAAAAGAAAAAAAAATGTATAATTATTTTTATTTTAAAACAGTTTGAATTCGTTTTTTACTTAAAAAAAAGAGAAGACACTCGCATTAGTTGAGCTATGGCTATTATATATAGCAGCAAGTTGCGCATGCGTGCGCTGGCCTGAGCCTAAATATCAGAGTTCTTGTACATTTTTGTGCACGCGAATTGCAAGGTACTGCAAAGACCACGCCATCAGGTATCAGGTATGGACAAAAATATAGACTAGAATTAAATTGAATTATTCTAGGTATGAACAAAAATATGGATTAGAATTAAATTAAATTATTTTAATTAAAGAATTGATGTTTGATTAATGTCTTCATGATTCGAAGAATCCCGTATTTAAATTGTTATTTGTTATTGCTACTCTTTAAATCATAAACAAATATTTTTAGTGTAATAAAAATATTGAGATAATTTATATGTAACTCAACTAATTCTACGTATCTTGAAATGAATGATAATTACAAAACTTGAATCGATGACCTCTAAAAAACAAACAAAAAACTGGACCACTAAGTTGCACACTTCATGATTATACGAAACAAAGATGCTTTAATAATCATATAAAGCTACTGAAAAATCAATTCGATAGTTATATAAGAAACGCTGCGTGAAAAAACTAGATATAGCTGTTTTTTAATTAGAATAAAACGAAAGAAAAAGTCGCACCTTATTTTCGGTTTCTTGAGGAGGCATGATTTACCATTTTCAATCATATATTAAAAAAACTTATAAAAAGACATGCCCCGTTGTATAAAATTATCACTTCCGAACCACATGCTTCTAGGTGGGAGCATAATATAACCGATAATATTATTATATATCAAAGTCGCGGTTGAGAAAATTGAATGTCCTGATTGCTTGTGTCACACATGCGGCTGAGCATCGCTCCGATGACACGGTGATGGTTATATCAATCCAAACAAAATTAAAAAGTTGTTTCCTTTCTTCTCCAATGATCGACCAACTTCAATACTCCTTTACTTTCATCTTTAATTTTTTAATATTATACTAAAAATATATTACAAACTTCAGCTATTATGAAATTACCCAGACCACTTAAAGGTTTTGAAGATTTAACACAAAATTAATCCCTTTAAAATAAATGAAATAATGACCACATAATAAACCAATAAAGTCTATTACTTTTGAGCCCTTCGCTTCATCTTCAATTGGTTCAAGTACATACTCTATGATGAAGGTTGTACCCTGAAAATATTCCAAACACAATAGTCATTTTACTTTGTTACTGATGTACTTGTGGGGTAGGGACGTGTGTTAGTTTTTTTTATATGTATAATGTGTACTGTAATTTAAAAATATTATATATTTTTATTTTAAAAAATATAAAAGTATTTTTTATTGTATTTCAAAAGCAAACCCAGGAGGAGAAGGGAAAGGGTTAAAGCATTCAACGTGGCTTGACTCGGGGACTGGTAATCGAGGTTCCGTTTGAAATGTGAAATGTCTCACAGAAAAGCTGTAACCAAACAGGTGATGAAGACGTATCGGAAAGTAACCACACTTTGCTTTAACGATACACGTGGTTGTCCACGTGGACCACATGCTGTTTATGGACTCTTCGTTGTTTATGTATTTTCCTTATGCTTGCATGAATGTAAATACATCGCCGCTCGACAGTGATTGTTTTTATTATTATTAATATGGATATATTTTATGTAATTTAATTAATTTTATAAATTCTAAAATTAATAATTATATAATTCTTTTACCATTACTATATTAACAACTACAAGCAAGCTAGGTATTGGAGTTGAAGTGATTTGTTTATTTCCTTTGTGTTAATGTTTAAATTTTATTATGTATACTTGTTACTTTATGATATCTTATCTATTTATTCAATTTAAAGGATATTTAATAAATTTAAAAATTAATTGTAATATATGTAAGTGTATATATCAATTACAAAAAAAATCTTTTTCTAAGATAAAACAAATAATGAACGGCGCTCGATTAGTTCAGGTTTCAGTTGTGATTGTCTTTTTGGTTTTGCAGGACTTCCTAGTTTACTTTGATACTAAGGTACAATTTACTCAAAACGTTAGTTGTGGTAGTAAATAACGAGCTGATTTGCCCGCTTCGCTGAGTTTTTTTATCTATATAGAAAATTGATTGATTTTATAAATATTATATTTTATTAATTTAATATTTAATTAGTATAATTGTAATTGATAAAATCTGTTAAAAATAGTTTTTTTCAACCAAAATGTGATTGAATATTGCTATTGCTAAAAAACTTTTGATAAAATTTGTTAGAAAATTTGCTAAAAAGGTTAAATGATTTATTAGAAATTTGTTGTCACGGATACTCTGGTAAAAAAAAAAAACCGGTAAAAAAAGAACAACTGACTTGGATACTAAAAAATAAAAAATACATGTGGAAAAAAGGTCACAGTTTCTGAAAAGAAAAAAAAGAAAGTCTAAAATATAAATTTAACTTCAAAGAGAAAGTTTTTTTTATAAGATTTATTCATCATATTATTATATTAAAAATATTTAAGAATACCGATATTAATTTTTTTTCTCAAGAAATTGTAGGTCATTTATTTTCTCTCTATATATATTTTTAGGCGAGACTATTAAATAAATATTAAACACATATACTTAGCCTCACATACTATATAGTGTGATCGAAATGAGAAGTGATTTTTATATCTTTTAATTGTAGAAAACCTAAGTAAATTTGTAAAAAAAAAATATTAGTTGTCTTTTTTCCCCGATAATATTAGATCTTACACATTATAAATAAAAATATTACAATTTTTTTAAAAAAATAAATATAAATTTTTTGCGTGTTATAATTACTTATTTGCCGTCAAAAAAGAACAATGTAGTTGAAACGAAAAGTGCCTCATATATATTTTAATTGTAGATAATCTAGGCAAATTTGTTTACCTTTTGTTTTTTTGAGTTGTATTTTTTCACGGGTAATATTAGATCTTAAATATTAAAAATCTAATTTTTTGATTTTTTTAAGAAATAAACTTGAACAAAAGAGCACAAAATTAAAATTCAAAGCCAAATTTTTTTTTATTTTATAAGATTTCTTTATCATATTATTATATTAAATTTATTTAAGAATGCTGATATTAATTTTTTTAATGCAAAACATCCGAGGTCATTTTTTTTATCTCTTTATATACTTTTAGGCGATAATATGCAATAAATATTAAAACATATAATAATGACTTATTTGTCGTTTAAAAGGAACAGTATAATTGAGACAAAAGTGACTTGTATCATTTTTTAATTGTAGATAACCTATGTAAATTTGTTTATTTTTTGTTCTTGAGTTGTCTTTTATCCCCAATAATATTAGATATAAAATGACTATTGCTATTATTGCAAAAACAATTAAAATTATCAAATTATCCCGAAAGAAAAAACACTCATAAATATTAACAAAAGAGCAAGCAAGAAAAAAAAATTATTATTATTATTATTATCATTATCATTATTATTATTATTACTATTATGTTAATTTTCAAAAAATACATATAATTTTTTTGCGTGCTATAATTACTTATTTGCCGTCAAAAAAGAATAGTGTAGTTGAAACGGAAAGTGCCTCGTATATTTTTTAATTGTAGATAATCTAGGAAAATTTGTTTCCCTTTTATTTTATTGAGTTGTATTTTTTCCCGGGTAATATTAGATCTTAAATATTAAAAATCCAATTTTTATGATTTCTTTTAAGAAATAAACTTTAACAAAAGAGCACAAAATTAAAATTCAAAGCCAATTTTTTTTTTATAAGATTTATTCATCATATTATTATATTAAATTTATATAAGAATGATGATATTAATTTTTTTAATGCAAAAAATTCGAGGTCATTTTTTTTATCTTTCGATATATTTTCAGGAGATAATATGCAATAAATATTAAAACATATAATAATGACTTGTTTGCCATTTAAAAGGAACAGTGTAATCGAGACAAAAGTGACTTGTATTGTTTTTTAATTGTAGATAACCTAGGTAAATTTGTTTATTTTTTATTCTTGAGTTTTCTTTTATCCCCAGTAATATTAGATATAAAATGACTATTGCTATTATTGCAAAAACAATTAAAATTATTAAATTATCCCGAAAGAAAAAACATTCATAAACATTAACAAAAGAGTAAGTAAGAAAAATAATATATTATTATTATTATTATTATTATTATCATGTTAATCATGAATATTGTTACTACTAAAACTCTTTTGATAAAATCAATTAGAAATAATTTTTTTATATGTAAGAAATTGATTGTAAAATTTATTGCTTATATTATTATATTAAAAATATTTTAGAATAATAATAAATAGATCTCACATATTTATAAGAAAAAAAATAATCATTATCATTATTTTGAATGTCTTATCTATAATAATAAGAAATTTAAACACCTAACAGTATTAAAAAAAATAAAAAACTAAATAAATGGAAAAAAAATATTATTAGATTAAAAAAAAATGAAATGAAGAATAAAAAATAGAGAAAATAGAAAATATCATTTTTGAAATGACTACCAACAAAAATTCAAATGTAAACATAAAAGAAAATAACTTTAATAACAATTGAAATAATAAAAAGTGGCGAGACAATAATTATTGTTAGAGAAAAAAATTTCATAATTTTTTTTATTTTTATAATATTATATCAAAAGTATTTCAGAACAATGATATTAATTTTTTTTTTCCAAAAAAACAATATATATAATTAGTCTAACATATTTAAAAGAAAAAATAAAACTTACAAATTATCATTATTATTATTTTGAATGTTTTATCTATAATAATTAGAAAATTCAATGCCTAACAATATTTAAAAAATATGATTATATTTAAAGAAATTATTTAACTTGAAAAATTAAAAAAAGAGAAATAATAACAAATATTATTTTTGAAATGATTACCAACACAGATTAAAATCTAAAAATTAAAAAAATCTTACTAAGAGAGGAATAAAAAAATTGAAACAAAAACTAAGAGCATGTATATATATGGATAGAAATAAGAATTATGTAAGAAATATAAAAAAATGAATCTGTTTTCAAAGGGTAATGAACAACGAAAACCACAATTGAAATAATTGTTTATTATTGTTTGAAATTGCAATCTCCTTTACCTATTTTATAAAATAATAGTAGTAGTTACCGTAAGCTGACCCGAACACCTTGTTTATAAAAGAAAAAATTATAAGTGGGAAAAAAACAGAAAAAAATTCAAAAAGATGGGTCTGGGGATTATTCACAGCGCGTGTAAGTTGTCTCAGGCATCATAATTAAAAAAAAACATATACGTGGGGGGGGGAATTAGTTAAAAAATGGATTCAAAGATTAGTTGTGGTGCACGTAAGTTGTCACGGATACTTTGGTTTAAAAACCACAAAACAATAAACCCAATTAAAAAAATATTAAAAAAGCTAACCAGGACATCCCGATTATAGAAAAACGAAAAAAAAAGTGTAATTGGAAAAAAAAGAAGAAAAAACATGTTAAAAAAAGATGGGCACGAAGATTAGTCATGGTGCGTATAAGTTAACCCGGACACCCGGTCATGAAAAAAAATGTATAGGTGGTAATAAAAAATAGAGAAAATAATAATAATAATAAAAAAATTTAGAGATTAGTCTGTGCGCATAAGCTGCAGCGGATATTGCGGTATAAAAAAAATTAAAATCCCGGTTAAAATTAAAAAATAGAAAACACCTTTTCAAACAGTATTGAATAGTGAAAACTATTGTTAAAAAAAGAAGAAGCACGATTATAAAAAAAAAAAAAGTGCATGGGAAAATCACCTTTTTAAACAGTAATGAGAAAAAAAATTATGGTGCGCATAAGTTAACTTGGACACCCTGGTAACTGGAAAAAAAATAAGCGGGAAACAAGAAAATGGAAAAAAAAATTATAAGTGGAAAAAAATAGATCCGGAGATTAGTCATGATACACATAAACTATCATTGATATCCTAGTTTAGAAAAAAATAATAAGTATAATAATAAAAAAAAAAAAGAAAATCAACTTTTCTAGATAGTCATTTTCAAAATCATAATTGAAGAATGAAAAAATAAAAACACAATAGTTTTAAAAAAAAGAATAATAATAGAAATAAAATAAAAAAAGGGAAAGCAACTGTCCAGACAGTTGCTTTCCAAATAATAAAAAAACAGATTGAAAAAAAAAATAAAAAAACAGATTGAAAAAAAAAAAGAAAAAAAAAAGGGAAAGCAACTGTCTGGACAATTGCTTTCCAAATAATAAGAAAGGGATCGGTTCACTAACAATAAGAAAGGGGCAGCTACTCTCACGCCTTGGGCGTAGATAATAATAATAAATAATAAAAGAAAAAAACCAAATTGGTTTTGCTGTGTGAGCGTCTCGAACCCGCGTTCGCCGATGCTGCCAGCGCGCAGACAACCACTCGGCCACAACCACTACTTTGTTATTTCCACCATAAAATATATAAAAATCATTTCTGTGTAAAAAAAAATGAGCATATGCACGCGCGAAGCACCGAAGCAAATTGCCAGTGAACAGTGACAATGAGTCTAGCGCTACAGTAGGAAACCGAGCTGTTTTAGGTAATAGGTAATTTGGGTGCTCGTTTATTTTATATTATATTATATTATCTTGGGCTCATAATTCATGAGTGATATTTAACAAGTTAATCTAACTTGATTTGAATTATTTTGCATTTTTTTTAATTTTACCATTAAATATTAAATTATTTGAAAATAAAATTTTATAATTTATTTTATTTTGCTTTATATAAGTGTATTTTGGTTAAATTGGGTTTTGATATTTTAACCTGGTTTTTTTTTTATAAAAAGTTATACCAGTCTCATGATTCTAATCACTTGTCTTTTAAAATTGAATTTATTTTTTATTGAGTTATTTTTATTTTATCACCCGGGTTGCAGATTTGAAGGGTCAAATCAATTAACTAGTTAATGCTGATTTTACTTGTTTTCTATGTTATTTTTTTATAAATCTCATCTCGTTCTGAAAATTCAAACAAGAAAGAAAAGGTTGAATTTTAGATATGAAAGGGCCAATAGAGAATTGACATCTATAATTTTTTTTTGAATTACTTTTTATAGTGTTATATCCGTCTATTCACCCCATGACTAACTTATATATTTGACAGGTTAATCTTAGTCAAATTAAGTCATTTTTATTCTACAAAGCTATCTTGATTTAATGATCCATATCATGAGTTTAACAGATTGATCTACGTTGTTATTTTATTGTTTTTTTAATTATCTTATTCCTTTACTTTATACTTTAATACCAGGCTTGTTAAGGATTAAAATTTATAATATATTTCAATTTGTTTTTCATGAAGTTATAACAGTTTTATGATTTAGACCAAAAATTTGACAAGTCATCTCAAGTTACCTTTTCAAATTATTTTTTAATTGTTTTCTTTCTTTACCTGTGTTTTTGTGATATTATTTTTAGCTTTCTGTTTTTTACACTTTTTTGAAAAACAAATATAACTTCTCTCTTTACACTTGGAATATATATGGTCTTTTATATAATTCTTTTTTTTTTCTTTACATTTTTTTCTGAATATACTATGCAAAGACTTAGAAAATAATATTTAACTGCATCAATCGCAACACTGTACTTTTTTTTCGCTATGTTAAAAATTAGTTTGAGATATTATATGTTTTTATCAACGCACATTATCTTTACTATATTTTACTATATACAAGCAATAACCTCTAGATTCATAATTACATTTTTTATTCGGTGTAAAAAAATGTATGAATAACATCTATATATGATTTCTTTTGTATTATAAAAAAAATCATTTGACCTGCAACAAGATAAATTGAATAGACAAGTTAAAATTGTTTTTAGCATTTATTGAAATAAATAATTTTTAATTAAATACATAAAAATTCCACGATCATAGAAGAAATACATTTCTTGCTAAAATACCCCCCCCCCCCCCCCCCCCCAGTGCATCTTAGCTGGGGTCGAATAACCCCTTGAGTTTTCGCCAACACGAAATACTTGCATAAATGTACTGATCAGTTTTCTTCAACGAGCGTGTTCAAGGGTAATTCCACGACCGCCGTGGTTTCTAGTTATTCAATCCGTGCTGGTCGTGGGTTTGAATAATCTCTCTTGGAAAAACAACATGCAAGTTTCTCAAATATATATTTTTACAACAATTTTTTTATTAATAAATTATAAAATTTATGTATGTGCTTAATTAAAAATTATTTATTTCAATAAATGCTAAAAACAATGTTAACTTGTCTATTCAATTTATCTTGTTGCAGGTCTAATTTTATTTACAATGCAAAAGAAATACGAATGCACAATAGACGCGTGGCACCCTTAATATTAAAAACTTTTTTTTATACAAAAGTCCCAAGTTAAAAAAAATGAATTTTAATTGCCAATCAAAACATGTGATGTAATTTAAATGAATAAAATATTATAAAGTGGTCGGCGTTCATGGAGCATTGAAGTATCCTTCATCGGTTCGTATATATCATGAATTTAATATTAAAAAGTCTACTTATACATCAATTTCTTTTCTATAATATAAACTATACAAAAAGATTTTATCTCTATAATTGGTAGATTTAATTTCACAAATGAATAAAATCTTTACTACTAATTCAGTATTAAAGCTTCAAATAAAAGTTTACCATAACCAGTGAAAATAAATTTAGCTTTGATATACCAAGTATATAGCCATTTTACTTTTTAATAAATCTAATTTGTTTTTTCAAATATCTCAATATAAACAATTTTTTTTTCCGATCATGTATTTTTAAGGATAGTAAGTACTTTTCAGGGGACTTAATTGTTATTTTTTTTTATAAAGAGAAGTAATAGTGAAAATAAAATATGCACAAGGATGGTGTTATATTTCCTTAAGATGAACTATAAAAATGTCATGACGGGGATTATTATTTAACAGATATAATTTTCTGGACGTGGAAGTAAGGATTTAAGGTGTTTAGCACTCCTTTTAAAAATATTTTTGAATTTTTTTAAATTAATTTTTTAGTATTTTAAATTTTAATATGATGATATAAAAAATATTTAAAAAAAATAAAAAAATATATTATTTGAATATATTTTTAAACAAAATATTTTTAAAATAAATTTTTTTCATACTTCAAATAAGGAATAGTTACCTGTCCAAAAACTTGCCATAATTACAGTGAGATCCACATTAATGATTCTCGCCCACTAAAAATCTAAAAAGAGAAACCAATCACAAAAATCTGGGCTAATTTGGTAAATAAATGAATCAGGACACAGTTGTAAATTAGACTAAAAAACCTGACCTAGTTACAATCCCATTCCTATTATATACAGCAACATAAACCTTTATCTTCACGATAAAAAAACACACAGAACAAAGTATCTCGGGCTGTCTCTTGGAGAAAACCCTCCTCCTATTCTATCTTTCTCTCTCTAAAAACCTTCATTTTTAGAGAGAAGAAGTCACATTTTTTTCATTTCAAGTGTGAAAACGTCCTTGTTCTTTTGCTACTACAGAAAGCATGGGTGGCAAGAGGTTTGCGGTGTTGCTATGTGCAGAGGACTCAGAATATGTGACAAAGATGTACAAGGGGTATTTTGGGGTGTTTGTGAGAATGTTGGCGGAAGAAGGAGAGACATGGAGTGTTTACAGGGTGGTTTCTGGAGAGTTCCCTGAAGATGACGAGATTGACACCTTTGATGGATTTGTGATCACTGGAAGCTGCAATGATGCTCATGGCAATGATGTCTGGATCTGCAAGCTTCTGAATCTGTTAAGGAAATTGGATTCTAACAAGAAAAAAATTCTGGGTATCTGCTTTGGACACCAGGTATTTCGTCGTTGATTTATTTTTCTGTTTTATTTTTTATAAAAGGAATTGTTTTTTTTAATTTATTCTGACGTCAGCATATCAAATTAAAAAAAAATAAAGGTTAATTGAAAATAAAAAAGTATTTTTTAAAAACATTACCTGATCACGAAAACAAACACCGTTGTAAAATCAAATTCATGGAGCTGAAATGTAACTGAGTTTTTTATTGTAGTATTAATCTTTTGGTCGTGGCGGCATTAACTAGTTTTTATCTTAGCGAAAGGGCAAGTGTTGGACCGAATCTTATTCTATTTCGCCCCCATGACTATTTTGGAGGAAAAGTCATCACGGGATTAATCTTTATTTGTATTTAGTTATTTGAGAATTATTTTAGACAGAACGAGTTTGAGCTTGGATACGAATGCTCTGGGAGAGCTGCCAGTTTTAAATCTTTAGTTTTCAGTTTGTGGGGGCTAGTCAAAAAGCTTTTAACTTGATCAAAGTGAGTAAAATATTAAATATTACATATTAAATAAAACATTTTTACCAAGACTCGGATATAAATGTGCAGATTTTATGTCAGTAGTAGAAAGTGAGTTAGGCATCCATCCAATCAAAGCAGTTGAAAAAAATCCTTAACAGCACTTCCGGTGGTGCTCACCTGAAAGTAACTGACGTGTACGGGTGCCCCATCACAGTTAATTCTGGCCTTGTCGCTAGATGGTAGCTATCACATCTAATTCTTTATGCTTCATGTTGTTCAGCATTCATTTCCACTGATGCGGGAATGATGTGCAGTTGGCCCCGCACTTGTTTTTCTCGGCTTTAAGAGTTTCATTAACTGATAAAATCTTTTACTTGACACAAAAAAACTAAGGTATAGGGGGAAACCAATTTTCATTTAAAAAATGGTGTCTGTGCCATGCATTATTTTCCGCGTCTTGAAAGAGTGGCCAGACAGAAACATCCATCTGGCTCTACGTTGTTATTTTTGGGGCTCGAGCCTACAAGAGTGCAAAACAATTCAGATGTGATGTATAAAAACTTTTGGCGTTCATTACAATATAATATCAACAGCTTCTGCCTCTTGTTTTTTCTCTCCTAGTGTGCAGAATTTCTTTTCAAGTTGATTGCCAAAAGTAATTGGATTAGGTGGCTTTTAGCTGGATTAGCGTCCACATACAAGGGGCATGAAAACAGTTCGTCGTTATGGGGCGTCCCTACAGGGGAAGAAAGAATGGGTCATATCCATATATGGTGTAAAAAGCAAATGTGAAGTCAAATAATTGTCATTCTTAATGCAACACTGTGAGATAAGATTTGTCGGTAGACAATTTGATCCCATTGCCACCCTTGGGACACACACACACACAAATTATAATGGTGACTACCCTTGGACACACACACATTATAATGGTGAACTGTGGACTTTTTTTTTATGGGTTTTCTATCAGTGCTGTTTGTGACTGGCTATTTCATGAGGCGTGGTTCTTTCCTGTGTGTGGCAATTCCGATTCACTTGTTGATTGATAGCAATTGCGGTGACACCGGTGTAATTTCTGTGCACGCAGTTGACAAACTAAGTGCAAGTCCATGTCAGAATATTAGTGCACATCAAAGGCTGTTTTATTGGGTGGTGTGTATAAAATAGCGAACAAATAATACCACGAAGCGAAGCAAATAATTAGCTTGAAACTTGCTCTATGTTTTTTTCTTCTTTCCAGTAACAATTTATATTGCTGCTGACAGAACGTTTTATGGTTTTGATCAGATACTATGCCGTGCACTGGGGGGAAAGACTGGACGCGCCATCTCAGGGTGGGATATAGGGATAACAACCATCAATTTTTCAGCTTCATGGAAGCTCTACTCCTCGGTGAAAACGCCTGCTGCCCTCTCGGTGATCGAATGTCACAGAGATGAGGTTTGTTTGGTTAAAAAATGAACTTGCTAACACCAAATTACACTAGTCCATGGAATATTAATCATTGTTTATGTTTTAATGGACATGTTCCAACCATTTGTAATAACTCTAGGTCAAGGAACTTCCTCCTAGAGCTGAGGTGCTGGCATGGTCTGATAAGACCGGGATCGAGATGTTCCGATGTGGGGACCACATCATGGGCATCCAAGGTCACCCTGAGTACACCAAAGACATTCTCCTGCACCTGGTCAACCGCCTTCTCCAACGTAATTTCATAGCGGTATGCATCTTCACTCTCAATATTGATCTCTCAGCCAGCACTGACTTTTAGGCTTGACGCTTTTGAATTAATCTACCAATCAGGACTCATATGCTGAGGAGATCAAGGCAAACGTGGAGGGAACCGAACCAGATAGGGAGGCATGGAAGAAACTGTGCATCAACTTTCTCAAGGGTTGACTACGATGAGAATATTTATTTTCATTTAAAATAAATAAATAAATAAATAACTAGACTGACTTGTAAATAATAATTATATCTGGAAGGAAGGTTCGAGAAGTTAATTTACGTGGGTTAGGCATGGAACGAGGATTTTATGGGAAAGCACAGCTTTCATGCCTTGGACTAGCTAGTCGTGTCTTTGAGGCAAGCGCGTTAGGCATTGCTGTGCTTTAGTCAAATTAAAGGCTGGAATGAATTTAAAAATGCAATCAAGTGTTTTTATTTTATGAAATATGTATTTTGCAAGGAAGCTCAGGCCCGTGATCGTGGAAACGTAATATCTCAATTTTTATTTTTTATTTTTGCCTTGCACTAGTTTCTATTCCCGAATATAAAAATTGAGTTTGTGTCATGGCGGCACCACCTCGCCGTTCAAAGAGATGCTTCATAGATGGCCTTTGAGATGCCGGGAAGCTTCATTTTTGACTTTTCTCGAGCGCTCTTTAATATTCTTAATTCAATTTTGAGGGTCATCGGCTCTTGGCCAGCTTTGATTTTTACTCGTTTCTTAGACTGACAGCCAATTTTTTTGTCACTTGGCTGGAAGCGGTCTCATTCTTGGTCAATGAAAATTATAACATCATGTTGCACATTTAAATCATGAAATTCTATTTTGTTTCTCATTATGTTTCAAAAATATTTTTAAAAAATATTAAATATTTTTAGTTTTTGTTTTAGTTTCACATTATTACGTTTTTTTCCTAATTATTTTTTTTCCTTTTTTTTTTCTAATTATGTTTTTTTTTTTTGGGTTTCTTGCTTCTTTTTTTTCTTCTAATTTTTTTCATTTAGTACGAAATATACTCTGATCCGTTCAAAATAATGCACTCTACTTTTGAGTTCCTTACATCCCACACAAGGGTTTGCCTGAGAGCTCTTTTTATTCTTCGTGCCTTTATTTTAGCGTTGAAATCATGTGCCGTGCCCTTTATTTAATAGCAATTTTTTTTTTACTCAAAATATTTTTTTCTAGCATTTTTAAATATTTTATATACTAATATCAAACATTAAAAAAAAAAAGATTATTTTATTATATTTTTAAATAAAAAATATTTTAAAAAATAAATATTACCGAAATCCAACCACGCCTTAAGAACGCGCTTTTATGGTTGCCAGCTACTCAGAGATGACGTTTCGGTCACAAAACAAATCAGCACCGCCATATTTTTCCTCCTCCTTTTGGATTTTCTTCATTTCGCTGGCATTTCAAAGATCTGATTTAACTCTCTCTCCCTTCCTTTTTACTCTACTTGATCTCATTTCCACAATCTTCTAATAAATTTTAATTGGTCTCATGCTTGATTCATTTCACTATTGAAGATGTTTTAAGATTTACAGATGTAAATACTAGGCGTGTTTTTGCTTCTATATATTTTTTAAAAAACATTAAATTATTTTTCTATATAATTTTAATGTGGTGGTGTAAAATAAAAATAAAATATTTTATTTTATTTTATTTTAAAGCAAAATATTATATACCACAATTCCAAACACTTTATGTTATGGTAGAAATTTCATTTCCCTCTAAAATCCTCAGTCTTGCTTTTAAATTGAGAGTAATTTAAGGGAAGGAAATAGCTTTGACATTAATTTATTATTCATCTTTATTTCTTTTCGGAAAACCCAATTTTATCCTATTTATCTTTTCTTCCTTTTACTTTACAAATCATCCCGAGTCTCCCTCTCCACTGCACAGACGATCAAATAATTCAATTTATCATTTAACAAAAAAAAAAAAAAAAAAATATTGCATGAATACTTGCTTGATCAATAAAATGCGAATACTGGGGTTATAGATGGTGATTTGGGCACTTGTCGTCTTCACTTACTATCGTTCCTGATGATATAATCGGAGTGTTATCTTTAATTATCTATCTCCATTGCGATCAAGTATGTTTTCATTGTTCTGGCTGTCAATGATGACGGGGATGGTAGCCATTTGAATATTGATTGGATTGCTAAGAATTCATAATGGTCACGAAAATCTCCATCCAACTACAGCAACTGGGAATAGCACAAAAAATGGCCGTCTGTGGCTTTGCCAAATCGACGTCTCAAAGAGCCATTTTCTGTCAAGTCCATGCTGATTATTAATAGCTACACCATGAAGTTCTCTCTGTGGTGTATAACCATGGCTGAAGTATCCAATATGCTCATGGGTTATAGCGTTCTCGCACCATGTGCACCAAAATCACTTTCATTTTCTTTCTATTCGGTCAAGTGCATGCACTATACTTTTACCCCCCGTCTTGCTCGCGTTTTCAGGCCATTGTTTTTATCTTCTGCTGCATAACGACGACGTTTCAGCTAAAAAAATATCAATGATGATAAGAATATGTCACACGTGGAGTTTATATGGATCCTGACAAATGGTACTGTGATACTTGTATTTATTTTTAGAAAGAAACTACATTATTTTGTGAATTTTGTTAGAAGTATATTATTGACGGTGTATAATCTGCACGAGTTTATGAACTTGATATTTTCCTTATTATCAATGATTGTCCTGATTCTCATATACATGTGCCCGCGCGCGCGCGCGCGATGCTCTCGGTCATTCTCTCACAAATTAAAAAGACACTACTTGTCTTTGATCCACGATGAGCACCATTGATTGGGAGATCAATGGTGCGATGTAAGACTACATTGGATAAAAGGGTGCCCGGATGATAAAAGGGTGGTTTTATGGGAGGTTGGTGTCGGCAAGCCTGCAATCTTGTGCTGTCCATATTGGTGGCAAGAGTTCGCTGACACGGTGCATTTTTAGTGGTAAAGCTGTAGACATGGCTGAGAATCACAAGGGATTGGACAAATTCATTAATTGCACGCGACAGTTTTCTTGTTGGATTACGGGAAGAAGATGCACTGTAGCTCCTCTCTATCTGTAAACTTTCCTATTGCAAATCAAAAGAATCAAGAAGAAAATGGCATCTTAAATGCAAGGAGAGGAACAGGCACATGAAACACCCGGATTTTTATATCAGCCTATTTGGTTAAAAAAAATTCTTTAATTGGACGTGGAGTTTAAACCTATTAACATATTGATACAAATTCATACTCTCCATTCATAAAAAGAAAATTGCTTTCAATCAACTTTTTCCCAGATATACTTCATCCTTAAATTACTCAGTTTATTCATAAAAAAATATAACTCCATGCCTCAAAACACATGTTCACAAATCACGCTGATGAACTCTTTTAATATTTCAGAAATACCAGAATCATTAAAAACCAGGAATGCTGATAACATTAATGATTCACTCTGGCCATCGTAATTATTCAAGACCAACAATCGGCATTCTTTCAAATGAAAGTGCACTAGATGGAACAAAACACAGATAACCTGGTTTCAATAATAACCTGGAAAGGTCCGAGTATTTGAATCTCAGCATCTAGTAATTCACCATAAAAATTAATAAATGTACCATAGATGGACTACAGCTTCATCACCACCATCACATGCATAAATCAAAATAGAGATTTAGTTCAAAGCCAATACTCCATTCATGGCAAAGGCAAAGGGGCAACATTTAGGCACCCAACATGGTGCCTGAGTTCTTCCTGCACTCGGTCAACATGTCCATGTAGAACTGGCACTTGCTGATGTCATTTCCAAAGTTGTTCACACACTACAAAGAAGACCAGTGAAACTAATGTTCAATGCAAGAGCAATTAATAAACTAAGCTTGGGTACAACACAAAAAAAAAACGAGAAGCAACAGGCATGAACAGAGAAAAATAAAAATAAAAACCAAGTAGTATTTGGCAGGAGAAAGCCTCTTAAGTTATCATGCTCATATAGAAGAGTCTAAACTATGTTTTGAATAGCTAGTTCTCACAATGACACCATTGAGCATATTGTTTTACTAATTTTGCGGATCCCTATCTCATGGACCCTGACCAGAAATCACTGGATTAGCATCATTTGGACACATCACTAGTTCAAATTATACAAGAAAATGATGCATGAACAAAATATGAGATTGAGGTTAAAGGATGAGGTGGTTTAGAAGAAGATTATTTGTCAAACTCTGGAGTCACTCTCTAGCATTCTCCAATCAATTTTACAAATACCAGAAATAACAAGAAAAAAAAATCACTTAATTTAAGTGGCTAGTCTTGGCAAAAAAGTAACCAGATTAGAAAAGTTCACATACATCTTGGAATGCCTTGGAGTGGATATTGCATGCATCAGCACCCCCCATACTGCTCGCAGCAGGTGCTGAGGCAGCTGCAGCCTCAGAAACCACAGTTTCATGTTGAATAGTGCGAGGACCCATCACAGCATCTACAGCTCTGTGTGCCACTGCACTTCCAGTACCGAATGCCATACCTGTGTTAGGAGAGAACAGAGGAGAGGAAAAAATCAGACTTATGATATTCAAATCAAATACAGCATGCCTAAGATATAACATGACAGTGACAATTTCAATCCCAAGACAGCAACATTCAATTTTTCACATACCCTGAGCTATGGTTGAGCCAATGCCTCCGAGCAATGATCCACCACCACTACTCTGAGCATGAGCTGGAGGAGGAGCATGGTTAACTGCATCATGAAAAAAGTAAATAATTAAAGCCAAGCTCTGCTAAAAAAAAAGGTCTAATTTAAGATAACAAGGTAAAATCATATTTCAAATCCTCTATCCAATACCAAATGTGATACACGAAAACTAAATTTGTTCTTGAGTATATTTAAAAATTGTCGTGATTTTCAAAGACTCTGCAAGACTCTGCAGAACAGCATTACCTGTTTGGGGAGGTGGGCTGCGTGCTGGTGCAGGGCGAGGAGCTGGGCGTGCAGATCTTCCTGTAAAACAAGTAGATTATGTGTAAATAAGAAGCCGGGTCATCGGAGTTTCATACAAGTTGCAGAATTGATTTACAATCATATTTATATCCACAAAATGATTGGAAACCCATAAAGGGCTCAGAAGATTATCCAAAACAGTTCAACGAAACGGAACAGATAGGGGTATTCAAGAAATGAAACAAACAACCCAAAAATTTCAAATAGCTGAAAAATACCAGAATCTAAATGCAATATTAACTAAGCAAGAAAACCAAGCTACCCATTATTTATATCAACAAAAACAAGGAAACTCGTACCAACTAGGCATCTTTCAAAATTGAAACAGATAAACAGTTACAACTCTATGCTTCATATTAACTTTCACGGATTAGGAAACTAACACAAACGAAATGTTTTCTTTACAAAAGAAAAACTAGACAAATATAATCAACACGACACGGCCTCCATAATCGCAAAAAAAAAAGAAGAATTAAATTTGTATTCTTGCCTACGTTTTCCCAAAATATAAAGCATAGAAGTTGCAAAAATGAAAACACAAATTCAAGAAATTAAAATAACCCAGAAAAGGAATAGAAAATCTGATTAAGAATCTGACCACCGGAGCTTCGGCGAGCCATGATGTATATGATGATATAGGCGGCGACCAGTTAGATAGATAGAGGCTTCCAGGGAGATCGGGAGACAGGGTTTTGTGTGACTTTGTGAAACTTGCGACTTTATATGGGGTTAACTCTGGTTATTTTGGTAGGGTTAGGGTGAGTTTGGTTTAACACGTGGCAATATGTTGATAATGACGTGTTTGGTTGGAACCTGGGCATTGTATTGGTTGGAACCTGGGCTTTGTATTGGTTGGAACGTGGAAGCGCGAACAGGTTATTTTAGGCTAGAGAGCATATGATGATTTGTTATAAAGATCATAAGAGCGAATTTGCCAGCGCTGTGCCTGTTTTTTTTTTTATATTAAAAATTAATTGATTTTATATGTATTATATTTTATTATTTTAATATTTAATTAGTAAAATTATAATTGATAAAATATGCTAAAAACGAGTTTTTTTTCTACTAAAAAGTGATAATATATATTAAAGCTCTAATATTAAATAAATATTAAAAGATATAATTATTATGATATATTTAAAAAAAATAAAACTTAAAAATAATGAAAATTCAATACCTAACAATATTATTAAAAAATAAATATTATTATATTTAAAGAAATTATTTAACTTGAAAAATTAAAAAAAGAGAAATAATAACAAACATTATTTTTTCAATGATGATCAACACAAATTAAAATTTAAATATTAAAAAAACTCTTACTAATAGTGGAATAAAAAAATAAAAACAAGAACTAAAAACATGTACATATAAACATGACAAAAATAAGAATTATGTAAACAATATATAAAAAAGAATATTTTTTTCAAAGAGTAATGAAAAGTAAAAACCACAGTTGAGATAACTGTTTATTACTGTTTGAAATTATAATCTCCTTTAGCCATTCTATAAAATAATAGTCATGGTATCTGTAAGTTGACCCGTACACCCCAGTTATAAAAAAAAAATTATAAGTAGAAAAAAATAAAAAAAAAATGTTAAAGAAAAAGTGGTTCCGAGGATTATTAATGGTATTCATAAACTGTCCTGGACACCCTAGTTATAAAAAAAACTGTATACGTGGAAAAAAATCGATGTGTATGTAAGCTGGCTCGAACACCACAATTATAAAAAAACAAAAAGATATATAAATGAGAAAAAAACAAGAAAAAAATGGATCCAGAGATAAAAAAAATATAGGTGGGAAAAAAAATCGTGGTGCTCGTAAGCTGGTTTGGACACTCCGACTATAAAAAAACCAAAAAAATATATAAGTGAAAAAAAAAAGAAAAAAAATGTATTAAAAAAGTGGGTCAAGAAATTAATTGTGTTGCGTGTAAGCTAGCCCCGACACCCCGTTGTAAAAAAAAAAAAAAAAGAAGCCTTGTTTTTTAAACAAGAAATAACTTTTTCAAACAATAATGAGAAAAAAAATTGTGGCGCGCGTAAATTGATATAGACACCCTGGTCATGGAAAAAAAACAGAAAAATATATAAGTGGAAAAAAAAAGAAAAACAATGTAAAAAAATAAATTGATCCGGAGATTAGTCGTGGTGCACGTAAGTTGTCACGGATATCCTAGTTAAAAAAAACGCAACAAAAGAAGCCCGGTTAAAAGAAAAAAAATTGATTTGGACACCCTGGTTCTATAATTATTTTTAAAAAAGGTTCCCGTTTATTAAAAAAAAATATTCTGCTATAAAAAAAGCGGAAAAGGAAAACATCTTTTTAAACAGTAATGAGAAAAGAATAATGGTACGCGTAAACTAACACGAACACCTCGGTCATGAAAAAAATATATAAGTGGTAATAAAAAATAGGGAAAAAAAAAATAAAAAAATAGATCCAAAGATTAGTCGGTGCTCATAAATTGCAATGGATACTCTAGTTTAAAAAAAAACAAATAAAAAATCCGGTTAAAATGAAAAACAGAAAAAACTTTTTCAAGCAGTATTGAATAATAAAAATTATTGTTTTTTTTTAAAAGAAGCACAATTATTAAAAAAAAAAAAAATGCAAGGGGAAAGCATCTTTTTAAACAATGATGAGAAAAAAATCGTGGTTCGCATAAATTAATCTGGACACCCCGGTCATGGAAAAAAATATATAAGTGGAAACAAAAAAAGAAAAAAGAAATGGATCCGGAGATTAGTTATGGTACGCGTAAACTGTCACTAATACCCTATTTTTTTATAATATAAGAGAAAAATGATAATGTTATAGATGTAATTTTTTATATTTTAATTTTTTTAATAGAAAAATATGTTTTATATTTAATAAAATAAATTAAAATATGTATAAACCAACAATAAAAACATTGTTAATATTATTTAAATACTAAAATAAAAGTCAATACAAAAGTGCTCTTATTATATTACTAAGATTCTTTTTTCTAAAAGTTTTGATATTTTATTGACAGTTACTTTTCTGTAGCACTTATTAAGATAAGTTATAATATTTCAATATAAAATATGATTTTTAGGTTTGATAATTTCATCTAGAGTTATTTAAAATCAATTTTTATTCTTTATGATTGATCTTAGATATACTAATATTTTATGTTATACAATTGAAACAAAAAACTTTTACAAAATCTTAACCCTAGGTTTGATAATTTTACCAACCAAGAGTTATTTGAAATCAATTATTTATTCATAATTAATTTTAGATAGATTAAAAAAAAATTTCTCCACAAAATCTTAGCCTCAAATACGAGTATGGTCCATTTTTAATTGATTTTAGTTATATGTCAATATTTTATGCTGCAGAGTTTATATTTAAAATTATTTTTCTATAAAATTTTAATCGAAATATGAGCAGGGTCCGCTTATAATTTTGAAATAAATATACCCATTAGCCAAACAAAAACCAATTATTCAACAATTTTTTTTTTATTTTCTTAAGGAAAAAAATGGGTGGAGTTCATCAATGCCATATATTTTCTAATGCGCATATATCAGACTAATTTTTGACAAGTAGATTAATGTAGAATGCTATCATTTGAACAGTCTGCTTAAGGGAGACGAAAAAGACGCCTCGATTACAATCTAGCCTTTTCTTTCTCCACAGTAATATCAAGGAAGAACTCTCCATCTCGTCATGAAACTGTAAACATTGTATGGTAGAATACTTGACCATTTCTGAATCTGAACCGGCCACCGGGGGCTTGACTAAACATATAATCCATCGAATAAGCTGCAAGCCCACCATCGACTAGGGTTTGAACTCACGTGTGGAGAATTTCTAGGTTCTAACAATTACATCTCTTGGAGCGAATTGTTCAACTCAGCATTGCTTAATAGAAAATCTTACACTTTTAGAGTAATAAACGCAATTGCATTTCGTAATGCTTCCATGGACATTTTTCTTATCTAAAGAGTAATTTATATGATAATGATGACTTCCATTACATGAAGCTACAGAAGTATAAATTAGTAGCTGTTACAAGTGGCGAATACCACGGGAAAACCCGATACAAGACAATACTTGCACCCTTGATATTCCAGGCGAATCGCATTTAATATTTTACTCGATCAACAAATCGGATGAAAATATAATTCCTAATAATTTTAAAAAAATAACAATAAAATTCAATTAGTCTTGTTTATAGGGATTTTCACAAAACCTACTAACAAAGCTATCTCTGATAAAAAGTCGGCAGTAGCAGTCCTTATCCTCTCATAATTTGTTGGTGTATTACCAACACAGAAGTAGTACTATAAAAATCAGTGGATGCAACGTAATCTCCAATCACTCCCCATTCTGGATTTTCACTCAGCTTTGACAATCCCTCGAGGAGCACCTGGTTTATTCCTTGTTTCCTTCCCATCATCCAAAGTTCAATAGTTTCGTTGCCCAATGCCTGGATTGCTGATAGCGTTACTTCTCCATTGCTGACCACCACCACTCTATAAACCACCATGTAATTCCTTTCATTCTTCACCCAAAACCATGTCGCCACCCCCTCATCAAGCTTCTTCTCCATCTCATCATCTCCAATGTTATTGTATGAGAGGAATCTTATCACCATAAGAGAAACTTCAGGATTAGGAGCCATCCTGTCTGCACAGGCAAGCGCCTCTCGAGAATTTGCTCCTCCTAAAAATAGAACAACACATCTACGAAAGAAGAGCTGATGGTAATATTGCATGACAATATGGTTATTAGGGTGACCCTTGTCGATAAGAATTCCAATTGAGCAGGGTGAATTTGCTAGGACTCTAGAATTTATAGATTGCTTTCCATAAACATGCCTAACAAGTTCACTTCCTGCAAGGTTACCTACTCTTTTATTGCAGAAAGGTAAAAGGATTAGAGTAGCTTTATATTTCAAAGCCAAATTGCAAATGTCATGCTGCATGGTTCGCTTCACAGTCGCAACAGTGTAGGAATGTAGTTTGACATATTCAGTTATTGGATTTTGATAGAGCTTTAGGGCATCATGAATGTTTTTGTAGTTTATATACTTGGGTGGTCGTTCTGGTTTATTATGGTCTATGAACACGGGAAACGCATGACCTACAACCTCAAATAGATGGATGGCATAGACTGCAAAAGGGCTGGTTATAGTTGGATGTGAGGTCTCGATAAGGTTAATGAATCCCGCTACACATTCTTCATTGTGGATGCCAGCAGATATGCTGAGCTCTGTGCCTGGAGGGGTGTGTAGTATGGTTCTTCTTTTGTTTGTCATGTATTGCCTTATGGGATCGTAGATGAAGCAAATCCAACCTGAACATGTGCCCATCATCAATGTTGTTAATAATAGTAGCATTGATGTGTAGACAGGGATATCCAAAATCTATGAGCAAATAAACTATAATAACCTAACAAACCAAAATGTGAAATGTTTTGAATGCCAATATATGAACGTTTGCAAATCGTCTCTTACAATTGGAAAAGAAAAGGAAAATGAAGAAGACATGTTTTTTTCGCAGTATAGGGCAGGCCTCTTTAGTCTAACTAAGCTAAACCAAGTTTCCATCACATTTCATTTCGTTAATTTTCTTCCTCTGCCCAAACTACTCATGGTTTTATTTTTATTTTTATTTTTGAGAGCGATGTAATTTTATTAGATGACAGTATATTAGAAAAAGGAAACTATAAGTCATGGATAAGAGGATAGTAGAGCCATAAAGGGGATGGCTGTTAGCATGGCCCTAAAACCTGCATGCAAAACTCATTTTTTAAAGGCTTGAGAAGAAGACGGGGCATGGTAGTGATCAAAATCATCAAAATTAGATCAAATAAGATGATGTTGAAGGAGTCGTTCAAAGGGTTTTCTCTGTGAAAAATGCCCAAGCAGTGGCTAGGATGGGGAGGATGGGTTCTGCATGTCTCCATCTCGCGTGATCAAGCAGGGCATGATACAATTGGACAAATCTGACCATTACAGATAATTACTACCTAGAGTGCAACTACTAGCTTGGAAGAGAGAAGCAGAAAGGGAGAGAGAAATACTTCCTCTTTTTCAAGGGATGTGGACATGTATGAAATGGGGCAGTGGCTAGCTGACGCTCTTGGCCAGGGTTGACAATCTCTCCTACTTTTCTAAGTTCAATCTACCATGCCTTGAGATCTCTAAAACCAATCTCAGACATTCATTAAAATATTACAAGACAACTTATCATGGTAGCATTAAACATGCTCCTATTTTTTCCTACCTCTTCGGCTAGAACTAGCAGGATTTGTGTCTAAGACGTAATCCGGTGTCTTCGCCGGCCGTTTTGCCCCCTTTGTAGCCTATAGGTCACCATCAGTATTGTCGTTTTCCATGCCAACCATGGAAACTTCGCCGCTGTTTAAGGTAGTTCTAAATGAAATCGAAAATTAAGTCTAAAAATTAATATTCAATATTTATACGCATACTTTAATAGAGTAAAATTGGAATAAGATATTGATCAGATTTTCTACTTCAATAAATAAATAAATCATCAACACAAGCTTATATCGATAAGATAATAAAGAAATAAAACTATTAGAAATTTGTTTTACAACTCGTTTTATTTGATAAAATCTGATCAATATCTTTTAATTATTGTTTCTTATTATTTTACCGTAATAGAATATTGTAAAACAGAAAAAGAAATCACATGCAGGATGCTCTCCTACCACTCCCAGTTAAGCATTTTAATTAAACTTCAAAAACCCTCAAGGAAAACCCTAATCTATCTCTCTGTTCTGACCTACAATCGAAAGTTCATTAGCATCATTGCTCAGTGCTGAGGCTGCAACTGCCATTTTTTAAACATTATTAACCATCACCTCTATGAACTATTAGAGACTTGTTTTTTAAAACATGTTCCGTGAATGTAGAAATTAAAAGTGGGTTCGATTACAGAACTTATTGAAAAATATATTTAATAAAAATATATTTAATAAAAATATATATCAATATAAATATTAGTATATTAAAAACAAATCATGAATCAATACGAAATTAATGCAACTAAAATTTTCAACAGAAACACACTCTAGTTTCTTCCATTCTCCACCCAAGACGGTGTCTCCTCCGCCCAATTGTCAAGTTTCTACTCATCACATCATCTCCGACAATATTACATGAAAGAAACTTCATTCCTGTGAGAGAGAGTTCGCGATAGGCCACCGTATGATCTTCTCCGCAGAAAAGGCCGAAATGGAGAGTGATGGGCCCCGGTATCTGGGCTTTCCTCAAAGCCATAATAGGGCCTACATTTAAGGCCCGCCTTAACTTCATTATAACAAGAATAATCCCGTCATGGCCCTAGTTTATAAGTCCAGTACCATTTTCACGGGCTTATAAATAAAATATATATGATTTGATAAATTATATTTAGTTCAATTTGGTAGGGGCATAAATTATGATTTGATGAATTTGGAAGGGGCATAAATTATGATTTGATGAATTTTGAGCATTAAACATTGAATTATTATATTAAACATACCATTGTTTAAAACCCATATCGAATAAGATTTTGAAATCTAATTAGAAAATTAATTTCAAAATAACAAAGAAAATAAAGAAAAATTGAGAGCTTTAAGAATAATTAGGAAATGAAAAATGACCTCATATAACAATTTGACATCATTAAATCTTGCATGTGATGCGTTAAAATGTCAAAGCGTCGAATCATGAAATTAAAGCTATCATAAATTGTTAACAGAGGAACAAGCTCTCTTCAAGTCAACGTCATTGAACTGTTGCCTGAAACCAAGCGATTCTGGCAAGAGTATCTTCCTGTTCGAGTACAACGATTTGATGCATGGTCTACGGTCTAGGCTATGCTCTTTTCCGGCGCCTCGGTTAATTTAGCACAGCACTTTGTTTCCAGTCCGGTCACGGCGGTGCCGGTAGAAAGCCGTCTGCTTATGACGTTCTTACGATGTGACGACTTCTTACATCAAAATCACATGAACTTTACAACTCATTTAAGAACTGGATTGGGGGGGGGGGGGCACAGCCCTTGCTAATAAACGCGGATTTTTGAAAAAAGGAAACTATTTACCATATCCGATGAGATTCCAGCAAGCCTCTTCCATGGCTTCCTAACCCATCCCATCACTTTTTACACCAATCGGAAAAAAACTAATTGATCCAGCAGAATCCTGGGAAAAAATAGAAATGACAGCATCCAATTGCATCAACACCAGGATACAATCGAGATTTAAAAGCTGGTTGTTTTAATTACATGCATCATTTTCGTGTAGCTATTCTCGGTCAAAGATTTTGATGTTTCTCAACAGAGGCATACCCTTAAAGCTCTCCATACTGTGGGAAAGTGGGGGTTTCTGTTAGAGCACGTTGCGCAATGACGAAGATCATATTATATTTTTCAATAACAGCGAAAGGTAGAAGATCTGTTGAGGAAAGATGTTTCCTTTGTCCCCAAGTATTATGACACGACACACCTCGTCCCCTAAAATCAAATCAAAATTCTAAATAAATGCAATCAAACTAATAAATATTCACATTTTGGGTATAATGGCCAACCAAATGATCTACATTGCAATCGAGCAGAGAATGGATAATGCATAATATTAAAGAAACTAGAATATTCAAGTCAACTTCTCCCATCATCGTCCACATGAAAGGCTAAGGACAGCAATATTTAGAAAAATGAATGATAGAATAAAGATATCGACAATTACCAAGTAATTTGCATCAAAGGCTGCTTTTTACAGCCGGATGATGGTGACGGTGGTGGAAGAAAAAATATAAAGAAAAGGAAAGCGACGGGACCGTGATCTGAACAAAGTGGGGAAGGAGTCAACATCCACAGTAACCAATCCCCATTATAGAAAAGCCTAAAAGATTCTTAATCAAAACATAACCCTAACACCATAAATATAAATAACAGGTTTCAGAATAGCTTACCGTTTAAAGCTCAAACAGCCAAAACAGTAAAATCAGGGTGACCTCAACAGGGATCAAGCACCTATCTCATAGAAAAATGTTAAAATCCGTTCTTTTCTTGTAAGAAGAAAGGTAAGAACCTTTCTAAACAGTGAGCCAACAGGACTGATGATTGGCATACCCAAAAGGCAAACCCTAACGTAACCAATTCATAATATTACTCAGCAATATGAAAATCTTACTGTATAAATAATTTTGTTGTCATTAAACAAAAACCAGACGATGAAATAGAAAACAAATTCCTGGGGTTTTTACCTGATTGAGAGAATAATGGAGAACAGGACCATTCAAGGATACTGACTATAGCATCACCTAAGCCAGGGAGATTAAGATTGCAATCTAATATCAAGTACAGTTCAGACACAAACATATCAATCTGAAGATACTTGAGGTGATAATCAACCACGATAACAAAAGCGAGAAAGAAAATAACATGCCCAATTATCTGATAAACATGGAGGACCACAGGCCATTTATTTTTCGATGATAACATCCCGGTGAAAATTTGAGCATGACACAAAGGAATTGTGGAAAGAATACCAAGGATCACTTATCTTCCTATCACCAAGATCTTCGAAATATAAAGCATATAAACAGAGAAAACCCAGAGCAGGGAATTAAAAGTAAAGTCGGGGTTTGTGCTCGCAAAGATATGAGGCTTCCCTCATGACACTAATTTCAGGAAACTAGGGCCAACACAAGAAAAAATACATTTTGAACCAACTTATGTATACAAACATCGTAGATATTGAGTTAAAGAGAAGAGAAAGGAACGCACATCATTGATCTTGGTATGATCATGCTGCCGAAAATCCAGCCCAGAACAAAAATGGCAAGGCCAAGGATATATTTATCCATAAAACCCCAAAAATTATTAAGAATCCAAGCTTTTGTCTTTTGAAAGAAAATTTAGCAAAGGAGAGAAATTGTAACCTAATCACGAAAGCATTTCTAGAACAAAAGTACTCATACCCAGAAGCCAACAACCATCTTTAATGCTGAAACTGCACCAGAATAGTAAGAAGAACCCGTAAAACTCAGGATGGATAGCGCCGCCAATGACTAGATTGATTATGTTAAGATCAACTCAAACATCAGCTTATCATCAGTTCATGGCGCTATCCCTCCTGAGCTTAACAGAGTCTCCAATACTTCCATTTGAAGCCTTTATCAAGAAATCCTGAAGCAAGAAGGCAGCATTTGAGAGAGAAGTAGCTAGCTAATTAAGCTCTTCCTTGTATCCCTCAGGAATCAGGACTCATATGGTTGTGGATTTAAGGAAGGGCAGGAGTCTATTTATAAAGGGAGGAACGTGATTGAGCATTATGGAAAGACAGTTTTTTTATCATTTTATTTGTTGTAGTACGGTTTAAGCCCATGTGTAATGTTTTTCTTACGCTTATCTCTACGTATACCTCTGCCGACTACGTATTGCTCGCAATGATGATCATTCGAGATACGGTATGGAATGTGGCCTGTAAAATTCTAAATTCGAAATTAGTTTTTTATTTTTCGCCGCTTTGCCGCATGCTAGCCATGAACTCTTTCAAAATTGTCTCGAGTAATGTCTAGAAGGAGGGAACCTCTCCATATTGTCTAATATGCACTCTACCATATCTTGACCACTGGAAAAATTGGACTCGAAATTGACAAGCGAGCTAGCTATAGTTTCAACTTCCAAGCATTTCCAGGACAACAATGCCATTGTTATCGTTGTTGGCATTAATGAGGTATTGAATTGTCTGGATACCAGCTGCTTACGGCTGATCAAAACTATATAGTAATATTTGTTCTCTAGAGATGGAGGGTTATATAAGTTGGAGACGATATCCAGTTTACGATTCATGATCTAGCATGTGTACAGAGTCAAAACCCAACGCTCTTTGCTACAGTTTGATGAGAGTTTTCCTGCCCGAAACATATCCTGATTTTTTACCTAATTCCTCTTCTTGTTACGATGGTGAGGGATTAAATACTTGATAAAAATATATCTGTCCCTGGTCTTATTTCCTCTCACAAGTTTATTAGTCAGCTAGCCTTTTCAGAAATCTCAAACTTGCATTTAATTAAATAAAATATCTCAACAAGTCCATTTGGCGTTACAATCCACTTTTTCCCCCATAGTCCTCGTTCATGCATCCATGAAATTATTGCTGTGAAAGTTATTTAAAAAATTTATATTAAAAATTTAAATACACAGCTAATCCCTTTAGTATAATGAATATATGTATATATATATGTGTGTGTGTGTGTGTGTGTGTGTGTGTGTGTGTGTGTGTGTATATATAAGATTTTATATCCTATATTGAAATAGCAAGATTTTAATAACCAACAAAAAAAAGTAGAGTAAACTTGCACATACAAAGTTAAGCAAAATAAGCAGACACAAGTTAAGCCAAATAAGGGGGAAATCTTCAAATCGCATCTCTTGCGCGCTTTGTTCTCTGAAATTTTTGTATTCAATATTAAAATTTCATGCCTCTGCCCGGACTGGGAATTCACTAGCTAGATTAGTTAAAATTATATTGATTTTCAGAACCTCGTCTCTCTCTTTTTAACCTGCTTAAAGCCTGTGTTGATCCGGAAAAAGGTTGGAGTGGTGCCTTTCAGAACATACATGATATGTTGCGGATGGTTTGTGGGTGAAATGGAAGAAGCATTACTACTGGTTACCATGGATGCCTCCTCTCTCTCTCTCTCTCTCTCTCTCTCTCTCTCTCTCGATATATATATATATATATTCTAGTTAAAAAAGGTATTTGAAACGTATCATTATTTAATGAAGCAATGGGCGGGGGGCGGGGTTCCATGAGATGCCTTCACTATTATCCCACCATCACTTGTGAGCTTATACTTTTGGAACCCTGTGTTTGTCAAAGTGAACAATCATGACTTAATAATCTCAATTAGAGTCGGCAAAATGATACTCCATCATCCTGCATTACACTCAGAGAGCTTGAATAATTCCGGATTCATCATTATTTAGTCTCTAGCAACTGGGTGTAATTTCAGTGCTTGAATGCTTTTAAGTATATTATACTTTTAACAGTGATTCTGTCACTGTCACTACCCTTATCTAGACAGCATTTGTGATATCTTTGCAACTTTACTCTTTTCTTTTACAGGGACAAGACTATGATGCATGGTATTGGTGGTTGCATTGAATTTGCAATGAATCCTTCTGTTATTTTCACAGAAGAATAATTGGGTTTTGGGTCACGAGTGTGCATGTCCAGGAACACCAGTTTTTCTGTTCCAGGCATCCGCTACAGTACTAGTACAGAGGACGGGAACTCAGGGTGAAGAAGAAGAAGATCAAGCGTCGTTGTTCAGCAAAGCCTGGATTGGATTCTCGCGGCACGAGCCAGATAAATTTTTAGTTTTTTTTATAAAAAAAAAATCAAGAGTCGGGTTAAATCACATTTAATCTGATGATACGATGAAAAATAAACAATAACAATAAAAAATATTTAACACGTAATATTTGTTATTTGACATATACTATTGATATAACTCCGTAAAATTATGAAATCATACAAAAAAATAATTGTAAAAAAATATTAATATGGAAGGTCTAAATCATCAAGCATGCGACCTGAAATGTTAACAAAATCATGACAATTAAAAAAATATAGATAAAATTAAAAAAGAAGATTGATTTTATTTTGCTGTAAACAGCAAAATTATAATTTTATTGTGAAGGATAGAAAAGTTAACAGTAAATTTTTGTTTTATGTTAATTTAATAGGTACTCCCGTGTTGTGGTGAGCTTGTGATGCTGCGCGCGCGTTTCAATGCCCAGAGTGTCATTGTTCGTATCTTGTTTTTTTAATAAATATTCCAATTATTTAAAATTTAACAATGAAATGAATTTATTTATTTATTTGCACGGGAGTATTAAAGAAATTAGCAGACTTGAATGCAGATTTTCACTTACTTTTTAATTTTTAAATAACGGAAACACTTCGTAGAAAACATAGAAGATAGGGTACTTGATTGTAAGAAATTGGAAATTCAAACACTGGGTTGCATGTACTGCAACAACTATATATAAAAAATAAACTCCCTTAAAATATTTGATTTGACAAAACATCCTTGTTATTTAGTAATCTAGTAATTTGACATTTACTTAGTAATTTTAACTGAAAACATGGCATCGCACCCAAAAATATAGCGACGAGACATTTTTCATCATCATTAGACAATAAATGCATCGTCCGAATAGGGTGAATGTGTGAAATGACGGTGTGTTCGGACAATGAGTCTATAGTAATCTCTTTTTTAAAAAAAAAAAAAAAGTTGAATTACTCATAAATCCAACAACTTGGTGATAATCATGAAAAATATAACGTGAAATATCACCATGTTTCCAATATCAGGCCTTCATATTGTTGTATCTAAGGGTGTTTAAATAGTTTCATTATGCACAAAACATTAAAAAATCTAACTTGTCATTGCCTTAAGCGTCTTGCCCGTCCCCCACCTGAAAGCAAAGTCGATATTTCATTGTTCAAGATGAAGCAAAAAATTAAAAACACCCTTAACCAACTTTTATCTTCTTGTCGGCATTTAGGGGTAGATAGATAATTTTATTATGTAAATAAAATAAAAAGACCATAATACCCCCATACAATTTAGCTTAGATGCCATGAAAATATAAAAAAAAAACCTTGTACCGAGGGTTAAATTTTATGAACTAAAAGATAAAAATATGTTTTTAATGTCAAACTTCTTAATAACCCCCATCCACGAAAAATAATATATCGATGCATTTTGTTTTTGGGTAAATTCGCGATAAAAAAAGTATGATATGGTTAGGAAATTTTACCTTGTGAGGACTCTTGCTTAATAATCGTAACAAGTGTGTTATGAGATGCATATTATTCTATATACTAACAGAATCAGGGCTTTTGTTAATTATTTATACGTGAATGTACTCGCGTAGCTTGCGAGTTGGTTAATTTTTAACAGTAATATATCAATATAAGTTAACATTAACTATCTTCGTTAAGTTTTACTCAATTTAAATTCTCTTTTACTATTAAAACAGGATATCACCCCCGCTCGTTTTTATATCTCAACCAGCCAAGGAGTTTACTTGCTGAAAAGATATTGCTATGCATCATAAAAACACAGCGCGTGATATTTTCCATGTTAAAATATTTTGTTTTTCTTAAATCATCATATTTTCTCACCCTTGACTCTTCTCAGCCGTCGGATTTAGAGTTAAAGTGTGGACGCCATTTTATATATAAAAAAGTTTAAATAAAAAATGCAAAACATTTTACAGTGACGACGCAGAGCAAGCTAAGGCACGAGTATACCCGTCTTAAGAGGACTCGGGCCATTTATAATTGACATAGCGTCATATATGACCAGGGCAACATATAATCTATGATATTTTTCCTTCATAGTATATAAAATAGGTCGATTGTCCATCGTTTAATGAAAGACGATTAAAGAATACTTAATATCTTCCATAAAGCATTATATAAATGTATAATTGAAGTTTCATATAAAGATTGAAAAAACCCAATTGAAAAGGCAGTCCCTTGAACTTCTGTATTCACTGGAGGCCAAAAATACTTTGAGCGTGGAAGATCTGAAAATCTGCCTTGGGCCCTGGTCATTCTATACCATACTTTCTCTGGCTCGAGGTAGCAGCACCCCTCGGCACTTGGTTCAGCTTTTCCCCAGGGGTTTTTTCTCGGAGACCCCATCTCTCCTATTTCTTTTCCTCATTCATCACAGACTCAGCTATCTCTGCCACTCTCTCGAAAATCGTGACCTCTGATGATCTGCATTTCATTTATATTTTATTCTGGGACGCCCTCTCATTTAATCCTGAGGACATTAATGCCTTGATAGAATCTGACCGACCCCTCTCCATCCTCTGCCGAAAAGGTGATTGCAATCTCTGATCCTTTTTGGCCTACTCGGGCAATTTTTTAATCAGTTTCTCATGACTTGCCTCTAGCTTACTAGGTTTAGAAATCGTCAAAGATCACGAAAACCTTGTATGTGATTGTCCTTTTGTTTTTGCTGGCTTAGTAAAATCCTTTTCTGGCCAACATGGTCGAAGCCAAGGCTTAGCAAGTCAACTGTTTGGGATTGCTGTTGCGGTTGCTTTTCAAAACTTTTCAAAAAGTTTTTCGTGCTGAAATATATTAAAATGATATTTTTTTATTTTTTAAAAATTATTTTTGACATCAGCACATCAAAATAATCTAACATACAAAAAAAAAATAATTTTTATTGAAAAAAAAAAAAAAAAATTTTGCACCGCAGCAAACCTGCGGTGCAAAAGCTAAGCCAAACATGCTTAAAGGGTAAGAGGATTAATAATGCATTGCAGAACAAACACCGCAAAAACATAGCTATATTAAAAACTACTAATTGAGTATTAAATTTCTAATTTTATATGTGTACGGCACTGGCTGATCCTTTCTCTCTTTCACAAATCATATAAATCGAAGCGTGTTGGAATACTGAATTTAATATCTTTCATGTCACAGAATTAATTTGATTACCCCATCAAGTATCTTTTGCATGGAGTAGAAGCAAATTTATTTTCAAACAAGTGCATTGCTATTAAGTGATCGATTCTATGACCATTCAGTAGAAATTAAGAGGCCACTGCCGGTGAGTCGGAGACTGGTTAATATATTGGAAACTATTCAAACCTTCTTGCATGTGGTGGTCAATTTAGAAGGATTTTAGGGTACCATTCTACCACTGTCTTTTTTTTTATATATAATTTTTGAAACTATATCCCCCACTTGGTAAAGCCATGTGAAACTTGGTCCTTGTAATTTATCAATATTAATTGATTAATTTTTAATAATTAAGTATTTCATCCATGGGTTTGGATTATTTCTATCAATCCGTTTTCAAAAAACTCGAGATCTAATTAAGTAGTCTTGTCACTGTGAGCTCGAATCTTTTAGTCTTCTTTAACATTTGATGCGGTGATCCATTTTAGTTATTGCTGTAATAATTGATGAATCTAGCTGTCCCCATCCCCGTTAATACTAATAGCTAGCCATGGATGTATATCATTTTCTGGTAAGAAAATAAAAATAGAAACCTTCTTCATGTGAAGGTCTCTTCCAATCCCAAAACAAGTTCATTAGAAGATCAATAAAGAAAGAAAAAACCCTAAACGCTAAACAATTTCCTGAATATAATATTGGTGATGTTTAACAACGCATCTGAACTACACTTGAGAGTTGTTTTTAAAGTAAATACAGAATGAAAGGGTATTAAAAAAACAATTCTAACATGTTTTCATAAACATCAGCGAACGGTACTCCGACAGCAAATAAACAATCAAGGTCGCCCCCTTGACCATGTTTGATTCGGTGCTGTAAAGCCTGAACTACTAGCTATGATCCGAATTTTAGCACGCAAATAACTCGTGGCTCATAGGTTGAGAGGGAATGACAAAAGTTTGATGATGCACTCGAGCTAGATTTGAAAGCAATTCTCAAAGTATGCATAGATCGGAAAAGTAATAATATGATATTTTTTAATGTTTTCACAATATTACTAGACCCAATTCTTTAATTGTAGATAAAACAATCAAAGCCCCTTGACCTTGTGTGGTTTGGTGTTGTCTAAGCCAAAACTACTAGCCATGGTTAGGGAAAGTTTGGAAGAACTCGGAGCTCATAGGACCATGGCTAATAGTTTTGGCTTATACAGCACCAGAAAAACCAGGGTGTGCAAACAACTCGTTGGCTCGTCGGGTGAGAGGGAATGGCAAAAGTTTGACTTTACAACTCGACAACAAATCTAAGGGATAAATCTGGGGAAACTAATCTATAACAATAGTCTGTCCGATACTGCTACGTGCTGGTTGAGGAGGAGAATGGGCCAAAGCAACTTCTGTAGCCAAATGAGCGAACATGGTCAGTTGCTAGCCAAATAAAAAATGTAAACAGTTTAAATATGTGGGTGTGTCATGTCAACATACTCGAAAACTCAGGATAGGGCACG
This sequence comes from Salix dunnii, assembly GCA_015731905.1. Taxonomy (NCBI): domain Eukaryota; kingdom Viridiplantae; phylum Streptophyta; class Magnoliopsida; order Malpighiales; family Salicaceae; genus Salix; species Salix dunnii. Next base: position 5,724,753 of record CM027667.1, on the reverse strand, counting down.
CCACGTGGGTCTCACAGGTTTCTTCTTCAGCTATCCCCCCCTGTTTTTTCCAGCCTTACCTGAAATAATGCTATAATCCTTGACAAAATCTCCCACTATGAACTTAGCCCTTTCATTTAATTAACTGAATAATACGAGCTTTATCAAAGAGTTTCGGAGATCACATTTGATTATATGCCAGGTTTGTTTTGCAAATTTGACAGACATTTACTCATCAAATTCTGTATATAATCTGTATACCGAAGCTAAACAACTTCTATATATATATTTTATTATTTTTTTTTCTTATAACAGCAATATAGCATCCACTTTCATCCTTCAATGACTGGCCTGGAACCCCCAATCCGAATGGCAGTTTGGTTGATGTGCCATCCTTACTGCAGCCTGCAAACTCTGTGCGCTGCGTCAGCCCGATACCAACTACATCTATTTTAAAACTGCATTGACATCATTGCCTGGACACTTTAAAGCGTGTATTAAACCATTAATTAATTTAAATTATTTCTAATATAAATTATATTTTAGAATCTTATTTATTAATTTAAATTTTTAAATAAAATATTTAATTAATATTTTGTTTATCCAGAGAGGCATGTTGATCCAATTGGACTACTCTGTCGACAGAGTAGAATACATTGTTTAGATTAAAAAGCTGTAAAAATTGAATGGACAAGCAATCCAGTGGCGATGCCAGGCTTAGAAAAACGAGGTTAAACCTTGTATTCAAACTTGTTCCGTACTGCCAGACCAAGAGAAAAATATAGGTCGGTCATGGTGTGATTATGTCTTGTTGAAGATGCAACAGTAAACGTTAATTAAAAAGGCATTAGGTGGGGAGGCAAATCCCAAGAGATAGAATTAACAAAACCTAAATCATTAAACGTAGAGCAAGTGGGTGGGAATTTCATAAAGGTCAAAGTGAATGTGTGGGCACTAGTCAAATCACGAATCTCCGTTTGAAAATAAAATATACTCTATGAATTGCAGAAGAATAAGATTTCTTGGTAAAGGGGTCCACAACCCGACAGTCCCTTCATGTTTGCTCTACCACTTGTCCTGAGTTTAGTAATACACCTACCGTCAGAGCCGGATCAGGCTTTCCCTGGCCCCACCAGCTCTGCTACCATTTTTTTAAATCTATCAATTAATAGATATCTTAAATTAATAATTATATAAATTTTTAATTGATATTATAATAACAATGATTCGATTTTTTAAATTTTAAATGGGCGGGTGGTTTACAAAACCCTTCCATGGTATTCGATGCTCCTTTCTTTACTATCACCGAATACACAGACCATGCGCAGACCTTCTCGTTAAAATAATTTCGTTGAGGTCTCAGTTAATAAAGAGGGTGTTTGGGAGAGTTGTTGCTATAGTTTTTTAAAGTGTGTTTCGTGCTGAAATATATTAAAATGATATTTTTTTATTTTTTAAAAATCATTTTTGATATCAGCACATTAAAATGATCTAAAAACACTAACCATTTATTTTTAAAATTCAAAAAAAAAAAAATAGACCAAAAACACCAAAAAAACATTTTCGGATGGCTTCCCAAACATCCCCTTGATAGCTCGAAACTAGATTTGCAGAACCCAGTTAATCTGTCCCTGTCAAAAATTGTGGTGCGTGTTTGTATATATATTAAAAAATTAATATATCTAAATATATATTAAAAATATTAAATTTTTATTATTTCAGCTGATAAGTAATTTGAAAAACAAGTTCTTATTTAAGCAAAATCAATTAGGGGTATTCGTGAAAAACACGACTGGTTTTACTACTTAGATCGATATAGCCTGTCCCTTATTAACTACGAAGTCAAATTATGCAAGCATCAAATGCTTGTATGTCTACGAGACATGTGCTTTCCAATAGGTATGTTTGGTATTATTTTTATTTTTATAATTAAGATTTTAATAAAATAGTTTTATGAAAAGTATTTTTAGTTGCAATTCATAATTAAAATTAAAGTATTTAGTTAAAATTATGGTTGAATTTGAGATTAATAAAAAATAGTTTTGTGTGTTTGGTTATCATGTTTTTCATATTACTGTTAACTTATGAAACTACTTTAAAGGACACACACACACATATTGTTTTTAAAATTTTGTAGATCAATAACCATGACAATAAAATTTAATTAACAATTAATGAAAAATATCTTTATCTACATATTTTTTTTTAAAAAAATCAAATTAGGCTCAACCCATCTAAATGGATAGGCCTAGTCCAATTGGTCCAAAGCCCACCTCTGGCGGACTTGTGTCAGGCCAAGAGCAGACCCGTCCAAGTCCATCTTTAAAATGTTTTGCTTGAAACGATGCGTTGCACTGCTCACGTTTTTTTAAAACATGACCAACGCAACGCTCTTGTTCACGTGAGCAATAGCGTCTAACTAATGAGAGGATTAATGACTGATGTTGATATGCAGGGGGAGACCAAGGTGGTTTCTCGTGTTGCAGTAACGTAAAAAATCATGGGCTGTGGTGACCAGTTGGAACGTCGAAAGTGTGCTACCACTAATGCGGCTTCAACGGTGGGGCTTTTTACTTTCACTAGAAGCGATCACAAATGAGCTTATGGAGTGAAGGAAAAGCAACCAGCAATGAGAGGAATGACGGTGGTGTCTCCAAGAACGAACCCCGATTGTGGAGAGAGAGAGAGAGAGCTGTTGTTGTGTAGAGAAAGGAAGTTGTCATCATGGAGAGAGAGGGGGGGTTATCGATTACTTCCCATTGTGATGCTGCTTTAAACTGCTAAGCAAGAATTGAGATCCATGAAACGTGGGTAGAAAAATAAATTGTAATCGCAGGAAAAACTTCATTTTCCAGCTTCTCATGAACCATTGTTTCAATCATTTTTTTTTTGCGGTCTCGTGGTAAATTAATATGTGGTTCCTCGGTTACCAAATACAACAATTGCAATGTCACACGGCCACTTGGGCTACAAGCTACATTTATCAAGTGAATAATGATCATGATGTTGGTGTTATTTTCAATATTGATTTATCACTATTTAAATATCTATCTATTTATTTGTGATTGTTTTTATAAGTGTTTTTTATTTATAAATATATTAAAATTATATATTTTTTTATTTTTAAAAAATATTTTTGATATTAATATATAAAATAATCTAAAATTATATATATAAAAAAGTGAAATAAAAAAAATTTCATTTAAAAAAAAAAACATTTACGAAACATAATGTTAAACACCTCTAATTATCTTATCTCACAAAGACGATGATATAATACACGGCAGCAGAATCGACTCATTTGCTTCTTATATCCGGTCTGGCACAATGTTTTTTTTTTTTAATAATTTTTTATTATAAATATTTTTTTATATTTTAAAATTATCTTAACATGTTAATATTAAAAATAATATCTAGCAGATAAAAAAAGTATTATTATACTAGTTTTACAAATAAAAAATATTTAAAAATAATCTCAAAGCGACATGCGCTGTGACAGCGTAAAGAACCTCACTTGTCAGGAGAAAGGGTTTTTTTAATTATTATTTTCTGCCTTGAATTCTCCTCTTATCTCTAGTCTTATCATCTCTTTTATTCGGTACAACTTTGCAGCACCTACCACACAATATCTGAGGCTTATTTTTCCACAGAATAAAATGGGAGTTGTTTTCCAAGCAGTACATTTGCCGTATTCAAAGATTTTCATTCTATATCAACAGTTGGAAGAGCCATCCCAACAATACTGATTTATGTTTCCATCAATGCTGCTGCAAATATTTCCATGCATCATCTCTTTCAGGCTAATAAGATCTGAGCTTTCTGTGTGTAAATGGTAGCTGTGTTTAATAATGACACCCAGCTATTGATTGTACTTTATCCACATTTATTTTCACATTCGAGATCATGTGAGAGCCAAATATGTCTGGGGAAAACACCGCAGGATTGCTTTTCTTTTTATCCATTGACGTCGGATATTTTTGGTCGTCTCAGCCGGGACATGTTCGGCCCAGGGATTGTTAATTGGATGTGCATGCCCACTTGCCCAGCTTCGTCAAATTTTGTGGCCAGATTCTGTAACTTCCACTGCAGAGGTAGAAAAATAAAATAATCAAACGAACTCCGATGAAGAGTGGAACGAGGAGTTCGAAAACATGTCATTGAGACCCTACAATTAGGTGTGCTGAATATTTGATTTGATACAATCATCATTTCAACGGTATCCTGTCCTAATTTGGTTTTCTCGCACTATGCTGTGAGATGGATGTTATTAGGGGATGTTCGGGGGGGAACTAAATTATTATTTTTTTTAGTATTTTTAATTTGTTTTCATGTGATAATGTTAAAAATAATTTTTTAAAAATAAAAAAAAAGATTTATTTTAATTTATTTATGAATAAAAAATATTTTGTAAAGTAATTATAACTACAATCCTAAACCCCACTAAACAAGTCAGTAATTACCTGAAATTAGAGAATTTTTTTTTCATAAAGGAAAAAAAATGAACAAATTAATTTCATACAGATTCCGGTTGACTGTGCTTCTTCTCTTCATTTTTTTTTTCATATAGATTCCCTTTGGGTTTGCACTCGGCTTTGAGTGATGGGCCATCGGCTCGTTATGGGCTAGTATTTATGTGAGCTCGCTTTAATTTCGTACGAGTTTCTAACTCTTCCGTGGATGCATGGGTCTGTGATCAGGGGTAAATTAATTAGCAACTTTGGGCTGGGCTTGACCGAACTGGTCTAATGACGAAAATAGCCTATAACGCACAGAACGATAAAAGTCGAAAAAATGATTCCAAGTGCTGTGGTGTGATTTTCATCAATGTTCACGGGATTGGTGGTGTTGGACCATGTTGCAAAACAGTGTTTCCATACCTCATCATCCAATTCAAAGACTTTGGATGGATGCGAGAAAACTTTGTTATTTAAAAAATATATTCTATAAATTTAAATAAATAAATAAAATTATGGTTATTTTAGGTCTTTATAAATAAATAAATATCTTGACTTGAATTAAAATTTATTGTGCATATCGCAAATCTTTTACCATCATGTTACGCCTTTTAGAAACCACTTTGAATACCAACCTTTTATTATTAAGCATGTTTATCTATTATAATAATGATTTTTTTTTAATATATACCTTTAAAATACTTTTAATATATATATATATATATATATATATATATATATATATATATATATATATATATAAAGAAAAAACATGACATATCATTCTTCTAAACAAATTCCACATAGAAAATGAATCGTTTAAAGTCTTGATAGCGTCATTAACTGTCTAACAATTTGAATTAAAATTGCAACTAATCTAAATAGATAATCTTCGAACTTATTATTGTTTTTATTCTTAGTTTTTTTAGGGCATAAACTTTGTGTTTTTTCGTATTTAATTAAGAAGTTAAAATTGATATGTGGATCCTCACAGTAAATTTCCCCAAAAAAATTAAGTTTATACATGACCCTGAGAAAAATAAATAAACTTAAGCAGATATAAATGGTATCAAGAGGAGCTCAAGAAAAACGAAAAGAGAGTTAGTTGCGCAAAATGAAAAATGGAAAAACAAAGAAACGACGACGTTTACAATTGGATTTCACATGCCCAACTGTCACCACGGCCTTGGCCGTTTAACGATAACAAAACAGACCGAAAGATTTTAACAGGCTACCATTGAAAAGAATCTCCATCCACAAGAATTTTAAAAAGAAAAGAAGATATAACTGAGTAAATACCTGGCTGAGAGGCAAGGAATTTTCCCCTTTACTGAAAATCAAAACCAGCAAAACACGAAAGCCTTTATATTCGTAATTTGCGTTCCACTGTAGAGATGAAGAGTGAATGAGAGGGAACAGAACCAATGGCTTCATCATGTCTGAATTCTTTAATTCTACCACCTTGTTCACTTCCTCGTAAACTAACAGAAACTTATGCTTCTTTATCTTCCTCTTATCCTGCTTTAAATCCCACTAGCAGCAGCACAGGAGGAGCCTTAAAGCCTATAGTTATCAATGGAGACCCTCCTACTTTTGTCTCTGCTCCTGGTCGGCGTATTGTAGCTGGTAATCAACTAGTCATCGTCTCCTTTTTTGGTTTTGCTGTTTTTGTTTTACTCTGTCAGTTACTGAGCTTGGTTCTTATTGGTATCGATACAGTATTGTCATTTTCAGGTATTGGTAAGTTCTTTATATACGTAAGCTATGACTAAATGGATTCGAATTACTGGAAGGTAGTCTTGATGTTGCAATGCAAGATCTGAATAGTGTAACAGAAACTACATTAGTCCTGATTATTTTTGTTGAACGCACCCAAATTAGTAAGTTTGACTAAAATTTGTATTCATTCTGCATGTTGGTATACACTAGTACGAGTGATGGTAATTTTCTTTTATTAACTCAAAAGGATGATATACAGATTCTTGATGGATACTTAATCGGGGTTTCCCCACTATGGCATTCAAGGTGCCATTTTGCTCGGCTGTGATATCTTTTGTCATTGAGTCCTATTTAGATGGAGATTTTGTGACTTGCAGGGCATGTGTGCCTTTCAAACTCAAAGCCCATTTGTATATATTTAAAGCTGTTATGTTCAGTTTGAGTTCATAGTAAGCGATGGAGGGTTGCTCCGTTGTTTCTCTAATACAGTTGGAGCCAAAATGGACCTCAAGATGGTTTAAACGAATTTTCTAGGACTGTTTTCCCACACATGTATGGATTACCGGCAGAATTTTACCAATCCAGTTACTACATTAGACAAAAGGACTCTTCACTCACCATATGGCGGTCTTGCAAAAGCTGCTGCGTATCTCAAGTGCTTTCCATGCACTTTATCATTTTCAATTCATCAAACACGTGCTTATAGGATGGCCTTGATTTCTATCCTCAAGAAAGAGATTTCGTGAAATGTTTCTGTTAGTTTTATACAAGTCAAAATTGATTTTTTTTTTTCATTTTTCAAAGTTATAATAGATAACTTTGAAGATTTCATGTGGAGATTGAAGAGAAACAATATAATCTCTATCAATTTATTGTGCTGGCTTTTATGTATGGCATTCATTAACTCTTTCTTCATTGTCTACTTTGACTTGTATTCATAGTTGGAGATCTTCATGGAGATCTTGACCAAGCAAGATGTGCACTTGAAATTGCTGGTGTTCTGAGTTCCGATGGTCAAGATTTATGGACTGGTGGACAAACCGTACGTCTTTTATTCGTCTAACATGTAGAAAACTTTGAACTACTATAGGTTTACAATTTATGGACTGTAATCTTACATGTCATCCTCAAGATAACACTATCCTCTTCAAACTTCTATACTTGATGCCTGATGTTTTCTAATATTTCTTTGGAAATGCAGGTATTAATTCAGCTTGGAGATGTACTTGATCGAGGTGAAGAAGAGATAGCAATACTATCCTTACTACGCTCGTTGGATATTCAGGCTAAAGCTCAAGGAGGAGCTGTTTTTCAGGTTTGTAGTACTAAAGATGGAAAGTGCTCTATCAGTGAGGCAACATCAACATCATGCTACAGCTACATTTTAAATAATGCACCGCAGTATATGAATTAAGGCACATTGAAGTTCCTTTAGGATTACAACCTCCTATGTCTCATGCATATAATCTTCTGTCACCCTGCAAACTTTTCAGTAATTTGAGTTCGATATATTCATTCTAAAATATTTCTCGTGAAACTCAAGATATTATTCTTCTGTAAATTTTTTATTGATTTATATTTTGACTAATTATTGCTTTGATAATAGGTCAATGGGAATCATGAGACTATGAATGTGGAGGGAGATTTTAGATATGTTGACTCAGGGGCATTTGATGAATGTTCAGATTTCCTGGCCTACTTGGAGGACCACCAGTACAACTGGGAAAATGCTTTTCTTGGCTGGATTGAAGAGTCTAAACGGTGGAGAGAAGATCGAAAATTGTCTCAGAATCTCTGGGGTCCCTGGAATCTGGTGAAGGTACAAAAATTATGTCCTTTCAGTTATCATATGCAGTGAACCCATTTGCTTTCCTTCTGTTCCTCCACAGAAATCCTCCGTCTTTAGCCTTTACTTGCATATGGCACATTTATTGATATCATCTTAAAATATTAGGACAGAGGCAAAAGGGGGTAATTGCCAGATCAATCTTGCTGAGACCAGGTGGTCCGTTAGCATGTGAATTGGCACGGCATGCAGTTGTTCTCAAGATCAATGACTGGGTATTCTGTCATGGTGGCATCCTTCCTCGACATGGTAAGAAATAAAAATAGCAGCATCTTTTCTTAGAAGATTTGGCTATCATGCTGTTTATGCTTGCCAAGACATGTAAGATTTTTATCGTTTCTTGTTTGAAATGCCTGAAAGGAGTATTGGTACTTATGCCTGCAGTTGCATATGGCGTTGAAAGGATGAACCATGAAGTATCTCACTGGATGAGAGGTTTAACCGAGGATGATGAAACTAATCCTAATTTCCCATTTATAGCCACAAAGGGTTTTGACTCTGTTGTTTGGAACCGCTTATACTCAAGAGACATGCCAGGATTGGAGAGCTATCAGATTGACCAGGTATGTATCGTTTGATGGTGTGCATTTCTTTCTCTTTCTTGTGTGGGAATCAGGCTGTTAAAATAATATGAAATGAAACAAACTTGTTGCCACTGAAAACTACAACCACTGTTCATTAGAGCATGCATTTAGCCGCTAACTTGATTTGCTTTAAGGTGGATTACTTCGTCTTTGAAGCAAGAAGAAATCAACCTCATTCCAAATGAAATTTTCTGATGTGTTATTTTTTCCATGATTTTACTCAATTATTGGAGTCAAGCTTGAACTGTGCGATCTTGATGCTGTACAAACTTCTCTGGCTTTTGGAACTAAAAACTGTGTGCTCATCAGATACAATCTGTTCTTGAAGAGACGCTGCAATCACTTGGAGCTAAGGCAATGGTGGTAGGGCATACTCCTCAAACTACAGGCGTAAATTGGTACTCATCTATATTGTCTTTAGTTAGGTTCTGATTTGCATCATAATATTGCAGCTATTTTTTCCAGGTCGTAGTTCTGAAATTGTGTTTCTTGCAGTAAATACAATTGTAGCATATGGCGCGTCGATGTTGGAATGTCTAGTGGAGTTCTAAATTCAAGACCAGAGGTAATTTGAATTTGGAGGGCCACAGTTCTAAACAATGAACCACTTAAAAGGTGATGGATTTTTATTGTTTCCCTTCTGTTCTTCAGGTACTTGAAATAGTAGGAAACAAAGCAAGAGTAATAAGGAGCAAAACGGACAGATTTAGTGAACTTCAGGCTGTTGATTATACATAAAGAGAAGCAAATGAATTGACCAGGTATTGTTTCTGAATCAAATTTTCTTGTTTGTTGCTTTATTTCATGCCACGTAAAGTAAATTGTTTTGCGAGTACACAGTTCGGGCTTGCAGATTCTATAACCATCTGCACTGTGCTTTTTGGCTAGTGATACATTTGCTTCTGAAAAGCTGCATTATAATACTGGGCAAGGCCTGTACGGAAAAAAAGTGAAAATCATTTCAAAATGTTGGGGGATTTAAGGGTTCTATTTCTGTTTTATATGTTTGCAGGAAGAACCCTACCTTGACTCGTTTTTTTTATTTGGTGGCGGATGCTCTTCCCATTGGTTTGATTGTTTTGTAATTAAAAGAAATAGTTCAACATCAAATCAGCAAAGGAGAGGTGGCAATTCAGACAAAAAGTCCAAAGTAATTACGATTATAAACGAGGAACCGGCCTTCATATTGTTGTCTACTGAAGTTAGTAAATATTGATTTGTAATACGTTCAGAAGCAGGCTGGTGATTGATCTATACCGAGCAAGAATAATAGTACTAGCTGGTTCTGGAGAACATATCAAGGCAAGACAGGCCTGGTCGCGGAAATAATGTCTGGTCTCCCCCATTAATTTCGCTGTGGCTCATATTTGTATATACAACGCCATGATACATGCAATTTATCCACTATGTAGCCTTTCTTTTTTCGCATTCTGGGTTTGTCGCTACAGTATTCCTCGATTAAAAAACTAAATTAGTTTGTTCTTTATCATCACATAAATCTAGAAAATACCGAATGAAGAAAGCAAAAGCTTAAGAATTGGAATTCCAACTCCTACTAGCAGAACGAAGCAAAATATTTCTCGTTAAATTATCCATGTACTTGAGTACCTCAAATTCGATAATGTCATATCAAGGACTTAGAGTAAATTAATTACATGGACCCTCACGGTCCCAGAATCGCAAATTAGAGATGCTGTCAAAGTTTTCTTCTTCTTCTTGAATTTAACCGAAGACTTCCTACTCTCGATCGAACCTTGAGAAAAAACCTAATTTTAGATGTTCGATTGTTCTGTCAGAATTTTTTAGAAAGTTACTCCTAAGAATTTTATTTTTTGACAAGACCTGGTTCTGATGTTTGAGTCCTCTTCAGGTGAAGAGAAGCATGCTCCTTCCTCATTCCTCGGAACATTTTCTCATCGACTCCTCGTTTTCTAGTTTTTCTTAAACGACAATAACAGAGTGAAGGAAGTTTATGCCCCTAAAATAAATAAAAAAGACACAAAATGGGAGTTAGTTGGCTGCTCTCGTTAGCTTTGAAGCCATCCCCAACGTCTCTCTTTGTAAACTCCGCTACTCAATACCCACACCATTACACATTATAAAGACCTAAACAAACAAACACCAAATTCACATGCCACTATCCTTCACCACCACCCTCCCTCTTGTCCTACGCACTCTCCCCTCTTCAACCATGGCTTCTTCTACTCTTGCTATCTCTTCCGTTTCCCTCAAAACCCTCTCTTTCACTTCCTCTGATGCTTTTAACAAAGGAATTCGAGGATTTGGTCTTAACAATGGGAACCCATCTAGGGTTTTCATGAGCTTGTCAGTTGGATCTCAAACTCAAAATGTTGTTGTTGATGATGCTTTGTTTCTCGATTACAAGCCTACCTCTGCCTTTCTGTTTCCTGGTCAGGTCAGTCTTTAATTGATTTCCTTTACCTCTCTAATTTTACCAGCATTGGTTAATTCCTAATTTAGGAAATCGTTAGATAAGGCTTGATTGATTTTTTGTTTAATTGTGTTTGGCTTGAAAGATTAATAGCTGAATTGTTAGTTGTTGATTAATTAATTAATAGCTGGTCCTATGTCCTAACTAGAGTGGTGTGTTGCTGTTTGCTCTAAGTAATTCAGGGTGCACAAGCTGTTGGGATGGGAAAGGAGGCTCAAAGTGTGTCAGCTGCTTCTGAGTTGTTCAAAAAAGCCAACGATATATTGGGGTAAGCATTCAGAAAAATCATTCCTTTTTTTCTTAATCTTTCAGCCAACTTTATAAATTCGGCCTGGAATCTATATTCGTTTGAGTTGTGGTCTTCATAAGCATTTGTTGGATGCAGGTATGATCTTCTAGAACTCTGCACGGGTGGTCCAAAAGAGAAGCTGGATTCGACTGTCATAAGCCAGGTACTCCCACTTTCTGCTATGCAATGTTTACTGATTTACGTTGGGCTTAATTGTCCTGGTAATAAACTGCTGTCATTTATGCCATAAGGAGACAAGCTCACTTGATGCAACATTTATGGTTGTGAAGAGACTCCACTTTGATGAAAAGATGTCAACATTTTCTTTTAAATTACTAGGTCCTATGTGATTGATTTACTACAATTGGCTCAATCCGTTAATCATATTTTTGAAACTAGGATAAACACTATGTCACGGATCTACACCCTTTTTTCTAAATAGCTGCATTAATTTCTGGTGATGTTGATGCTTAGCTGTCATGCATATGGTGGTGTTATTGGTTAAGATTTATAAATGATGATTAATGGTGAGCATCTGATCCTATCAATGCAGCCTGCTATTTATGTCACAAGTTTAGCTGCAGTTGAGGTTCTCCGAGCTCGTGATGGAGGCCAGCAGATAATTGACTCTGTTGATATCACATGTGGTCTCAGCTTGGGAGAATATACTGCACTAGCATTTGCTGGAGCCTTCAGGTAAGCATTTAACTCAAGAAAACAACTGCTGTATTTGCAAACTAAAGCAACTTCATCAAACATTAACTCTAACTGAGTTGAAACAATTTTGCATTAATGTGTTTGCACAAATTGATTTTATGAGCTCACTACCTCCACCTTCATACTCATGTTTTAATCAATCCTGCATTGAGACAAGCACTTTTAGAACACAATGCTTATCAATACGATGCTTCTGTTTAAATCCTGCTGTGTGGTGCATGTGGATGAGCTCTGCCCCATAGTTGATCTGACTTGCAAATTAGAAGGTCCCAGTTATATTCAAATGTAATTGATGTCTACCTCATTTCGGCGAGTTCTTCCCAGCAGATGATGTGACATGCAAACTAGATTAATCCAGCAATATTCAAATCTGATCAATGAGTGTCACTGCTGGGTGATTATCTGGCCATTGCTTATGCTGTGATCTGTGTATCAGATTAGGGAATATAGAACATCGTTGTATTCATGTTTTAGCTTGCGCATCATTTCCTGTTTTCAGAATAAATTTTTTAATCATGTACAGATAGTATATGCCTGTATGATTCCTGCCTTTTTTTATGTCACTTGTGCTTATGTATTCATATGTCCTGTTTCTCTGGATTCCATCTTATTATAGCTTCGAAGATGGACTGAAGCTGGTCAAACTAAGGGGTGAAGCCATGCAGGTAATCATGGCTGGCTAAGAGGCTTTAGTATGTACCTGATATTGAGTGTTTCATGACATGTTTTAGCAATAACTTTTTCTTCACAACTGCCTACAGGAAGCTGCTGATGCTGCTAAAAGTGCGATGGTCAGTGTTATAGGACTGGACTCCGACAAAGTTCAACAGTTGTGTGATGCAGCCAATCAAGATGTTGATGAAGCTGATAGAGTTCAGATTGCAAACTACCTTTGCCCTGTAAGGTTCCTGTAAATCAGATTTTTTTAATATCAGTGATATACTTGGTGCATCTATTAACTTGATGTATGAGCTTTGGTATTGAATACATTTTGGTAGGGTAATTATGCGGTATCTGGAGGTGTGAAGGGAGTAGAAGCAGTAGAAGCCAAAGCAAAGTCATTCAAAGCTCGAATGACGGTTGGTAATTTTGTTTCATCATCATCATCATCATCTTTTCACTGTTAATAACCATGGTTCTGACTTTTCTCAGGTTCGTTTAGCAGTTGCCGGTGCTTTTCATACAAGTTTCATGGAACCAGCTGTCTCAAGATTGGAAGCTGCATTGGCAGCTACTGAAATCAGACAACCAAGAATACCAGTTATATCCAATGTTGATGCACAACCACATGCAGATCCTGCAACAATTAAGAAGATCTTGGCATGCCAAGTAAGCTACTTTTAACATGCCTCTCCATGATAAAGCAGAGGAAACAATAATATGATCCTTAAATTGAAACTTGCAGGTAACTTCTCCTGTTCAATGGGAAACAACAGTGAAGACTCTCCTAACCAAAGGGCTGAAGAAGAGTTATGAATTGGGACCTGGAAAGGTACATCCCCATCTCATAAATTAAAGTACCAGAGTCATGTAGTTGTAACCCATTTTAATCTATACACTTGAAAGCTCCCATCTTACGGAGTTGATTAAAATCATTTTATCAGGTTATTGCTGGCATTTTCAAGAGAATAGACAAGAAAGCTGAAATAGAGAATATCAGTGCCTGAGAAGTCAGCTAGTGGCATGCCTCAAGTGGTTCCTGATCAACATAATCACAGCTGGAGCGCAACATGCACAGGACCTTCATTCCATTGAATGGCTGTTTGAAATGTTTTGGGCCATGATTTGCAACTTCAGTTTTGGTTTGAGATTAATTTCTATCGACGTGCATTAGAAACTATACATTCAAATTGTGGACCGCGTCAAATAATTATAATGTATGGAATTGCTTTGTACGTGGAGTAGCATTAAAAAACAGTATAAAGGAATGAATGGGTCAAGGCAAGGTGACTATCACCTTAACTCTATGTGATCTGTATGGAGACGTTCTATCCCGGCCTGCTTAATAATGTTGCCGCATGCCTTGCCACCCTAAATGCAGGAAAATTCTTCTCTCGTCCTTTCGTTTTGAGGATGATTTTAATAGTTTTTGCTAATGGGAGTTTTGAAATCTGGGGAATTTGCCTGTGAAATATTTAGGTGTTCCCCTTGTTAGAAAGAATCTCAGCTATGATGATTGTAAGCCCTTATCAGTACCCTGTCAGTAAACTGCTGTTCTAACTCCGCTTTGGGCATCAAAAGGTCTCTTTGCTTGAAAATTCAGCTGGTTTCCTCCAAGATATTTAGTATGCAAAACTATTGGTTCTCGTTTTTGTTCTCTCATCAGAGTTGGAGCAGAGATGCAATGCATTTCTATGCAAGGGTAAAGAAGGTTTTCAGCTGCAGGGGCAAAAGTCTCATGGATAAGGGTTTCTCTTCCTAAACACGGTGGTGGATTGGGTAGAAAGAAGTGTTACTCTGTCACTCTTCCTAAGCGGAAGGTGGATTGGCCTCTTTCTAGATCGGATATATGGTGAATATTCAGTGGTTTTTGTGGTGTTAGCGGGTGATTTTACGTTGAAATCTTTATGGGATCACATCAGGGGGAAGCAAGAGTTGATTTTCTTTAACAATAAAGAAATAGGACAACAACAAAAAGTTATTTTAATTCAGTTAGTTCATTACAAGCCTGGTGGTGCAGGAATACCGCAGAAGGCTAAAAAGAGCACTGAATCTCTAGAATTGCATGAAAAATGGAATTTCTGAACTTGTTTCAGTTTTGCTTCTTGTTGAAACGGGGGAATCCCATCCCCATTAGTTCAATTAGATCTAAAAACAGTTGACAGATGGATTCAACTACAAATGTTCATAGATTGTTCACATCACACTCCATTAAGAATTTTAAAAAAGCTTAGGATACGAGTAAACGCAAAAGAATAGTCTTCATAAAGAACAAATAAAAAGAAAGCACAGAAAGCAAAATTCAAAATGCAAGACATCTAATTTCGAAAGGAAGGTTGATTCCCATCCCCAGGTGGTTGCCTCAATCTCCTGAGCTCATCGATCCACTGCTCTCCACGAACCCCACCTGCCCAATCAGGAACAAAACTACCAAACGACACACCACGCATTGCCTCCATAACACGTCTCGCATTCTCTGGCGTCAACGGTGCATTCCTTCTACTCTCTTCCTCTCTAAACGCCCTCAAGATCGCTGTATCAGATGCCTCTCCTACTCTCTCTTCTTCTAATTCCTCTTCATCGTCATCATCGCTGCTGCTGCCCTTTCCCTCTACATCTCCGTTTAGAGTAAGAGTCGAGATTCCATCCTCTGCTTGACGCGCACAGTGGCCGTTGTCAAGGTGGTGGTGGCGGCGGTAATCAGAAAAGTGGGGGCTGTTATGGTGTTCTTCATCCGAGTTTGATTGATCGGAGTGGGAGTCATCGTGATAAAGGGCTGAGAGTGGCTGGTAGTATTCGGTTGTGTCATCGGGATTCGTTTCGGTATCGCTTTCCAAATTGTTGTCTACAAAACAGATAAAAAGAAAAGAAAATTGGAGATTATAAACCAAAAACAAGGAAAGAAAGAAGGAATGTGATTGATTGAATTTACCTTGAAGGGGATCGGGTGGGGAGAAGGGAGTGGCGTTCATCGTTGGAAATGGAGATTGAGAAAGAAAATGCAAGGCCAAGATTGATTGATTTATTTAAAAAAATAAACAAAAGTGATCACAGAAAGAGATCAGAAGGAAAAATGTATGCACCAGCCGGGAATCGAACCCGGGTCTGTACCGTGGCAGGGTACTATTCTACCACTAGACCACTGGTGCTAATTGACGTGTGTGTCCATAATTAACTTTATTAATACAAATATACGTCTAGCTTTTGGTTTCCTGGGTGAGAGCGCTCTTTTTTTTTTTTTACTAGAACCTCACTCGTTTGATTTGAGCTCGCTCTGCAAAAAGTGCAAAACGAGGGGTGGTGGGTAGTTGTGAGAGAGAGGAGGGGGACGGGGGTCAAAGCTGGAAATTGTGATGGTTCCGATATTAAGGGCTTCAATTTCTCGGTCTCTTCAAATCCATGTTCCAAATATATGATTATCGAATCCGAATCCGATTCCTAAAAAAATGAGGAGTTGTGCAGCTTCATCTGAAACATAAACAATTCGGCGGTAAGCTGTTTTTCTCAGTTTCTTCCTATTCACAATGTATTGAAAATTCAAAAAAAGAAGAAGCG
The DNA here is from genome assembly GCA_015731905.1 of Salix dunnii. Taxonomy (NCBI): domain Eukaryota; kingdom Viridiplantae; phylum Streptophyta; class Magnoliopsida; order Malpighiales; family Salicaceae; genus Salix; species Salix dunnii. Next base: position 5,708,498 of record CM027667.1, on the reverse strand, counting down.
TTAATTGGTGGGCAGCCAGTCAATCCTGAACGGAAGCTCTCAAAATTAGCTCCTTCAAAGAGAGCTAACCGGTAAGTATTTACTTGCACCCTAAAAAGGTAAGCCAATTGCTCATTCATTTTTATTCTTTTCGTTGAATGTTAGTAACGTTTATTTGAACTTCCCTTTGCTCGATCCTCCTCTAAAAGATGAGCATTAGGACCATGCAAACAAAAAATATCTATTAGGTCAGTTTAATAATTCATAGATGCTTACCTGTTCACTGTTGTTGATTTGGAATGAAAAATGGTTTGCGTAGTCTGATAATCTTCTTATCATCTGAAATGGTTGATCATCTCTTTAAAAAGGTTTGCAGAGTGGACGTGATAGAAGGAGACACCAAAGTGATCGGCTCAGATGGGTTTTTCGACAATAGTTTTGATCATGAGATTGTTTCGACAGTTGCCGGACATAGTGATGTTGCTGAGGATGGTATGTCTTCGAAGTTAAAAATTATTTGTATTTGGTGATCAACTGCATAAAATTCTAGTTGAGGTTTGATTTCAATGCCAGCGAAGGCATTCATTAGCTAACCTTGCTAGCATTCATTCGACGGATTCAAAATCCGAACCCTCCTATTCATTGGAAGCCACATCAAAGGTAACATTGCATCGGATGATAGTTGTACTGCTAAATATTAAATCATCTTTTCAATGAGTATGACACGCCTCTCTCTTTTTGAGTACTCATAAAAGGGCTTTGACGTTTCTTTCTGGAAGAAAATTCTTGGAATGAAGCTCACGGCTAAAACTTTTTATACTACTGATACAAAGTCGAGTTTCGTTTCCTCAGCACCACAGGTGAGTTTCTTTGTCTGGCTGGTAGAATTCTTGATGATATTACTGTGATTGTTGGCCAGGTTGTGAGCTCACAACATATACTCTTTCCCTTGACTGAGGATCGGACTAGTGAAAACTCAGAGAGAACAAAGAAAAAAAAAACACTCGATTCGTAGCTGCTAAGTTCTCTTTTATTCTTGGCTTCTTGATTGTCTTGTGAAGTTCGAGGATGCTGTAATGACGTCTAGGGGATTGAAAGTGTCCACTTTTGAATATAAATTGACGCTAACATGGAAGCAAAATTACATAAGAGAATCTCCCCCCAAACCCAAACCCAACCCCTGCAAAAAAGAGAGAGTACAATGGTAACTGAATCTTGAATATCCAGGTCACCGATCAAAATTTTGTTGAAATAAAAGAATCTTGCATTATGAAACTGAAAATTTTAAGGGAAAAAAAATGCAGGAACAACAGGATTATTAGACGAGCAGCTAAGTATACGCAGTAAATTCTATAACCATTCAATTTGACTCGCAATACCAATTAAATAGACAGCAACCGGGCCTGAAAAATGGTAGACGACGTGCTTGCCTGTGAGCTCTCGAGGGAAGCTAGCATCCCTTTACTTGTACACATCATGGCGATGCATCAGCAGAATAGTGAGTACCCTTTCGCTGCTTTGTTATTCAAGTGACATTGTCACTGTTACTATTATCATTGAGTTCCTGAAAGAAAGATTTTGAGGCTTCGTATGTAGACCAGGAGATTGCTGCGGCTGGTGCATGGAAGAACATCCTTGGGATCCACCCTCTCATGAGGCCTCTGTAACCATCCTTTTTAACTATTGTTTTAATCACATCTCCAATTGAACCACATTTAAATCTGTCGCACCCACAAACACCCTGCATATTCAATCAGTGTTCGTTGTTATCGTCAAGCGAAATTTAACATCCTATAGTCTTTACTAGATAAATAACCCATGTTTAGAAATTGTTTTAAATAAAAAAATTATATAAGCGTGACTATTCAGTCGTAGTAAAAAAGATATTTTTGCTAGGTTTATTTATTAAAATATTTACCCGGTTATATTTGCTAGGTTTATTTATTAAAATATTTTTCTTATTCAAGCAAACAATAATATAAATAAAAACACAATAAATTAATTGAATGATAAAAAAGAAATTATGCAAGGCTGCATATATCAAAAATATTATTCGAAAATATTTTTTTTTTTATTTTTAAAGTTTCATCAATACAAAAGATAAAAGAAAAAAAAACATATATAGATAAATCAGAAAAAAAAACTCTTTAAAATTTAAATGTATAACAATTAAAAAACAATCATTTAAGAGACTTTAAACAGAATGAAAAAGAAAGAAAAAGGTATTAATCTAAATATATATAAAAAAACCATATATAAAGAATTATTTTTTATATTAAAAAAAGAGCAAAAACCCAGCACTGTCGGGCCTGCTAAGCCATTCTAGCCCGCCTAGCACAGTTCATTACGGCCCGTGCAAATGTGCCCTTATTTTTTGTCATTGCAACTAAAGCGGGCAAGTTCGCTCCAAATTTTTTTGAAAAAATAAATCAAACATTTAGCTTGTTGAGATAAACAAAACATTATCTAACTTGTCTAGATTCCAACAATTATGATGTCTCAAAAAATAAAGCTTATATTTTTATTTCCCAAAAAAATGTTTTCAACCCATTTTCACCCAAAACATACTCTAAAGATCTTAGTAATCATGATAAACTTACGAATGACCTCAAAAAAATCAAAAACAAAATCAATCTAAAATCAAGAATAAAATGGAGCTCAAATATGTTTTTTTTATAAATTTTATATATAAAATAAACACTTCATATAAACTTCCCTCATCGAACACAAATGTTAACCGTATTGATGGTCTAAATGGGTGTAAATAACATTTTTCTCTATCTACCACCAAAAAATTGATGATCTCTTTATTCTTTCTCAACCCGTGACTAAAACATTATAAGAAAATGAACTTTATACCATAATTGACCTTGAAAAAAATTAAGACACTGAAATCAAAGGACTAAAATTTATCTTTTCTGAAACTTTTGGCATGTCGCCATGTTTGATACCTTTTTAATTTTAATCTTTATCCTTTCAATTTTTTCTTGCCTAAAATTCCAAATCAATTGGTCTTCAATTATATGATCAAATATCCTTAAATAAAAATTTAAGAACCGAAATAATTTTTTTAAAAAATAAACAATCTCATCATTAATATTTTGTAAGGGAATTAATAATATCAGTTGTACAGTATCATTATCCGCCCTAAACGTTTTAGTTTTTAAATAAAAAAATGAACTTGAGAACTAACTCCATCTCCCCACTATGCAAGGTGAGCACCACAGAACCGGACACCAATGGTTGCATGGAGTGGACCAATACTTGCAAGCTATGACTTTTGAAATACAAAATGGGGTGGACAAATGAAACTCTTCAAGAGCTTCCACACAAATTTATCATCAATGAACAAGCAACACTTGGCAGCACAAAACACACAGCAGAAAGACAAACAAAAATTGACTGGAGTCCAATTTAGCTCAGAAGTCGAATTCTGTGGTGTACTTGCATGTGTAGGTGATTACTTCTGCCTAGGCTAGATGGTCAGCTCATTAGTATTTGCGAGGCTCTATGGAAGTCAATTACAGAGACTAGCAGGTATTTGGTTAAAGAGTATCCTAATTTATAAATTGAACATGTGCTCGGTGTTTGCTGCTCCAGTGATAGATTGACTTTCCAGCGATGTTCTTTACATCATTAGTGGAAGAGGCATAACAAAATCCTTAACAAACAGACAGACATGCAGAGGTATGGTATCGGTTGCATGAGAATATCAATTTAACATTCGGCATTCAACTCTTGTATATATTGGGCTCGATCAGACAATGAACTGCTGTTATGGCATGCCATGACTTTACAAGATGTTCCGACTATGGCAGCATAAAAAAACCAAAAGGATGATATAAATATTAGATATGAAGCCGGAATAGTGCGATTATTAATTCATTATGTTGTTAGTAATTCATTCTTGTAAATGCTTTACAACTGAAAACATGTTGTAACATTAGCTTAGCTTGGTCACTCAATATCAGACCTTTAGTGATCATTAAAACCTGTTGTCCTAAAAGTTGATTTCAATTGCACTGCACAATTGGTAAACTAGTTCACTGTGAATAAAAAACAGAGCAAGATGAGAATACCTGACACTGCAACTGAGTTTTAACAACATCGAGTGGTGTGGTAACAGCAGCCGCCAATGCTCCAGCTGCGGCACCAGCAGTACCATGAACAACCCACTTCTCATCATTAGCACTCTCCGGGGAAATTTCTATCAAGCCCTTCTTCGCAGCCTCATATGTTGCAAAATAAACCGCAGTAAATGGAGCATTCATCAAAACAGTCGTCCTATACGAAGCATAAAACGCACCAAACCCCTCATCTCTCGCCACTCTCTTAACACAATCCCAAACACCCTTATAAACACTATCACTCCCCAATTGCAATCTCTGCTTGACCATATCCATTGGTGTAAAAACCGCATCGCTAGCAACCGTTGCACAAACACCAGAAACGGCGTGAGCAATTGAACTATTTGGGTTGTCTCGCGACAAATGTTTCTTGCAGACTTCATAAATTGAAAAATGGACAGCGTGGGCAGGACCAGCGCCAAGAGCCATGGCAGCAATGCCACGGTAAAGGGAAGAAGGACCTCCGGATTTAAGAAGGGAATTGAGGACGTGGGTTACACTTACGGATTTGATCGGGCAAGACCCGATTGCTTGCATATGGGTCTTGACTGTGTCAACAGGGAACATGGCCATGTGTTCTACAAGACCGGCTACTGAACCGGAAATCATGTATTGCCAAAAATGGAGACCGTCGTAAGAGGTTGCGGAGGAGATTTTCTCCGAGTGGAAATCGGGGTGGAAATCCGTGGGGTTTTGGAATTCGGTGGTGGTGGCATCGGTGGCCATGGGGAAAAATGGTGAAGTGAGGAATTGGGAGGTTTGACTATTCTTGTTCTGAGATAGATTTTGGTGTTGGGAGGGAAGGGTTACTTACAGCCATACATACAGCACTTACATCTGTTGAAGTTTAGCAGAAAGAAAGAGATGAACGGAGCAGGGGAGGATAGGGCGGTACTTGATGGATTTGGAAGTTTGACAATTGAACCAGTTAGGGTTTCCAAGATTTTGGGTCTCTCTTTTCTTTACAAAAATATGCGCCATGTAAGATTTGACGTGGTTTGCAAAGCACGAGGGTTCAGGTGTCCGAATGTTAATACAAGCTAATCCCTACATTCTTAATTAATTTTAATTTATACCTATAAACAATTTGTTTTTGTAATTTGATACACATGTTACAAATTACACGTGAGAGAATAACATCCACACGACAAGACTATACCGTACAAACAAAACAAACTTGGACAGTTGTGACTAGAAGATGCACAATTTGTAGAATGCCTCCACCAAAGAGTTTGATAGGAATTTTTTTCTACAATTAAAATATGATGCTTCCTTTTATTTATTTTTTTATAATTAGATATGTTTAATGATGCTTCTATTTGTTATATTTTTTTTCAAGGTTTTTTTTATATTATTTAACATTTAACAAAACACTAAAAGATGTTGTATTTTTCTTGTGCACCTTCTCTCAAAGCATTAGTAATTAATATTTTTTATAATTTTTTTTTATATTTTACATTTGGTTAGCTCAGATCGAGCCTCATAATTTTTTTTATATATTTATTTTCTATAGATTATTCCAATCTCATCGAGAAACAAATTTTAAAGGATGATTCGGTTGACTTGTTTTTTTTTTTTTAAGAAAAAATTACCCTTCAATATTTTATTAATAAAGAATTATGCTTGATAATTTTTTTATGGTATTATTTTAGTATTATAGTCCAGGTCATGGGTTTGACGAGTTAATATGTGTCATTTTTTTTAGTTCTTTTTTAAAATAAATTTTTTGCTTTGAATAAAATATTATCATTAAACATTGAATTGATTAAAATATATGCTTTGTTATTAGCATTAATTTATTTTTTATTATCTTATTTTGTTCTTATGATCAATGTCACTAATTTGGTGGGTTAACTCAAGTTTTTATTTTTTATTCTTTTCTAGTCAATTTTTCTCTTGATTCCATCCTTCAACATTGGATTGATTTAAAATTGAGTTATTTGATTTGTTTTTTTATGGAGTTATCGAAGTCTCAAGATCCGAATTGTAAGGTTCATAAATCAACCCAAGTTAACTCAAATTTATTTTTATTTTTTTATTTTATCTTTTAATATTTAATTGTTTGGAAAGTAAATTTCATCGTCCGTTTTGATTTGTTTTTTGATTGGTGTTATCATGCTCTTGAGATTAGGGATACAAGTTTTACAAATTAACCTTGATTTAATCCATTTTATATATACTAGTAAAAATAAAGCCAACTTAACTATTAATTATTATTTTCTTTTATCAAACCTAGATAATCGAATTTAAAAATGCACACACCATAGTTCTTCACTAGTAGGAAGAAAATCATCAACAAGAATCACCAGGAAAAGCACACATATAGCCAAAACATATAATCATAGTGTTTATATTCTATCTTGACCGAGGCTACGGATATAGACAATTCCTGGGCTAAATTCCATTACCAGTTGCTCAACGTTCATCACATGCTAACAAAGTGATAAAGTCGGATCATCTGTAAACTATGAGAGAAATGTATTTCAACGAGAACGAGGACCATGGCTTCACCCAGTTAGTTTGTCTGTGTTTTTGCAAAAATAATTTATTGTTCTTGAATTTTAAAATAATTAATTCTCTCAAATATACACAAATATTTCACAGGAAATTAAAAGCTTTCAACTCATATTAATAAGGTATAAATATCTTTTATGTATTATTAATAAAAAAAATATCTTTTATATACCATAAATAAAATAGTAAATGTGATGATCTTCCTAAGATATTTTTTTTCTCGTGGATATATATATATATCATTACATTTGGAAAAAATCAATTAGACTTTGTTCATCAAATTTATAGGACATTGGGTTAAGCTGATAGCAAAACCCAAATGCATCAAATCCAACAACTTGCAAGAACTGCATTGCTCTAAGATTTTTTTTCCCTAAAAAATTCCAGAAAAAAATGACATGGAAAATTGTAATTAAATATTTATTAAACTGTGTAATAGCTTACAAGTGAATTAAGATCCCGCATAAACTTGCATATTATTTTACAAGAAAAATATATACTATTGATTCATTAAGACCACCTACATAACAATAACACACCCTTTATATGGTAAAAATTCATTGTTAATTTTAGAATCTATAAAATTAATTGAGGTGCACATAAGTTGGTCTTCAAAATACGTGATACAATGACAGAAATCTTGAGATTTGCACAACAGGTCTCGAGTTCGAGTGAAGATATGCACCTCTTGTAAGAGTCTAGAATAATGAGAGTTTTATCCGCTCACCTAGACCCATAAAATATATTTTCACGGGGGTAAAGTTTCCTAAAAAGAAAAATACACGAAAACTAGCTAATTCGGACACCAATATTAATAAAAAAATCTCTCAATATCTTCAGTATTACCCAGCACTGAGTCACATATACTCGAGTAAAATAATTATTAGAAAAAAAGTATTGATCTCTCCAGCATCTCTTTCTTATCTATGGGCTTAACCATCCAAGGAGAGTTTTGGGGGGGCTATCTAGCAATGTTCTAGTAAAATTTATTCTTTTTTTTTAGTAATATTTACTGTGGATTGTGAGAGAAGCGATGCACTCCATGTTAATTTGAAATGCGAAGATGCAATGTGTGCTGGAGACTTGATGATGATGTGATTTTTACATTGCTCGAAAGGAAACATGAGGAGTCATGACCCATTGTAAAATCACTAGCTAGTGTTTTCTCCTTTTATAAAAACAATATTATAACTTCAGGGATGAAATTGTACTTTAAATCCTTTCCCCTGTAATGGGTACCGAAGTTTCAACAACCTTACATTTGTTTTTAAATTGAAAAATACGTTGAGAGTACAGGGATTGATTTGAACTATGCTCTCCATTCTTGTTGTATGAGAACGCCTTGGAAGGCCGCAGAAGCACACAAGCTCTCATTAGAACGTTGCAGTACCTTTTCATCTTCCTGAGATTTCCAGGTCACAGGCGTTGGGCTGCAAGCCAATCCATAGCGGGAGCTCTTTGCGTGATGTTTTTGTCGACGAAGTCCAAAGTTTTGGTGTTTGATAGTCAATTTGGGAGCCTTGATAGCTCTTACCTTCTTCGGTTGGAATCATTCAAAAGAGATGGTTTTAAAAGGAAGCCAGTTTGTAAAACAATTATTCTCTTTTCAGTTTTATAAAGAGCCATAGACAATCATACCCACACAAAAGTTATGGCCTTCCCTAAAATCAACTAGCAGATCCATAATTGACCAAGAAAGGACGATTACAGGAGGGATATGCCTCTCTTCATTGATTATTTGTCTGTGATTTTATTTATTAGACTGTCACCAAGATGTCGAGGAACAATGGATATGACTTGGTCATGGTGATATGTTCCGGATGAAGGCATTCATGTCAATTTCAGAAGTTCCACCTTCAGCGATTGCGTGTTCACATATTTGTTGAAGCTCTCTTGATCTTCTCCTCATTTCTTTGACTCCAGCTCTTTCTAAGCCCATAAATTTCTGCACAAGCCCTGCAATTTCCTCTCTTGCCACCAAAGAGTTGGCTACCACTTCTTTCTTCATTCTCCAACCTATCTTCCAATCCTCCACGATTATCTTGCTATGAGTCAGCTGGTCAGCAACTATAGGGAAGGTAAGGAAAGGCACACCAGCAAAAATACCTTCTTTAACAGAATTCCACCCGCAATGTGTCCAAAACCCCCCTACGGAAGAATGGCACAACACTTTCAACTGGTCACACCATGGTTCTACCAGCCCCTTATCACTACAAGCCTGTCTCAACGTACAAGTTTTATCGCGTGCCACCCACAAGAATCGGACACCACTATTAAACAAACCAGCTGCAATCTCATCCATTTGTGCACTTGAAACTGCAACATGGCTTCCCAAAGACACATAAAGAACAGAACTTTCAGGTTGGCAATCTAGCCACTTTAGATAGCTGAGTTCATTGTTATCGCTGTTTGAAGAAGAATTGTCTCTAAGTTTCAAGTCAGGTATGGCAGGACCAATGGTATAAACAGGAATTGAAATTCTTGCTTGTAAAGCCTTTATAACTTGAGACTCAAGCTCATAAATTGACGGAAGAATGAGGTACTGTGCCTTAGGAATCCAAGAAATAAGATCCAAGATTCGGTGGAGCATATATTGGTTGCTTGCAAATATGAATGACGGGAGATCCAGTAGACGTAATGGAGAAACTCCGGGGATGTAATCCACTATCTCATTACCCTTTTCTGTACCCAGATAGAGAAGTAGGCATACAGCAAGCAAGTAATCAGTATTTGGCATTTCTTATGGACTCATATAATCATTGAACGAAAAAGAATTTATACACTCTTAGTCATTTTGTAATGCTTGCTCTATGTCAATCACAGCTTTTCTATTCATTCAGTACATGTATCATTTGTGGCTAATGTAACCGACAGATTTAGACAACGAGTCCATTATATATACAGCAAATTTGACATGCGAAAGCAGTACATTTATTATCTCTACAATAAAAATAATTCACATGCTAACATCAACATGAGAGAAATCCATTTACAATCACTAGGCAACGAGGATCTCAAAAATCTTGTTACGATATTGCATGTATTCCAATGGCAGTAGAGTAATTCTTGCAGATACTAAATTATAACCTTCTCTTAAAAGAGGAAAGAAAATTACAATTGACCTCACCTAACAAGTCCACGGGGAGGTGTCCATGTTGTGCAAGAAGATCAAGATGATAAAACACAGAAAACACTGTCGAAGACATAGGAAAAAATGAAGCCACCGGAATATTCCTTCGATTCCCGACACCAATCGCCCAAAACAGGAAAGCATCGGTCACTATAAGAGTAGGCCTCAAAGGCTGATGAAACCTATCAAGAAGCTCCTCAAATGGAGCCTCCATCTTAGTCAAGGCAGCTTCAACGAACCCAATTGGATCAGCGTTGCGGACCAGCTCTGATGGAATGACGTTGGGTATGGAGCCAAATTGGAGGTTAATGGGGCTGCTGTTAGAGCTGGAGCTAATTAAGCCAAGCCATTCTTCGGTGACTACAAAGGTTACCAGAGTGTCTGGTTGTTTTGAAGCAAGCTTGTTGCAGAAGTTCATCAAGGGGTTTACGTGGCCTCGACCTGGATAAGGTATCGCCACTACGTGGCAGCTATAGGTTGGTTTAACGTTAACAGCATCCATGTCTGAAACAAGGCGATGATCCTCCTTGGCTGTGAAGTTCTAAGCTTGTAGAAGAAATGGGAAAGTGATTTGGGACGCGTAGATGACGACAATGCCCCCTCTTAAGAAATGGTGGACACGGGGATATTTTCAAAGTCATCGAAAGCAAAGTCCCTGTTGCTTTTAGTGGAAAAGGGTAGAATTGATGCCTTCCCATTGAAAATGGAACGATTATAGTTATCCATCCATCATATGCATCACTGTGTAAAGATTATCCAACACCTTCTAAGAAAGATCAATTTAACTCTCAATGGAACATGAAGAGGCAACCTTTTTGGGAAAACTAGATTTCAAAATGAAAAAACACAACATATATTTACTGTCTCAACTCTCAAAGGACTCTGCGTGTGTGGAAATCGAAGTACAGCATCAATGTCTCAAGTCAAGTTTAAACGAGCCAATCTAGTTCGATAGGTGAAGCATAAGCATGCAATAAACTGACTTTACTACGCTCCCTAACAGATTCTTTCATGAACTTCTTTCTCATTCTTCGTGTTCTCCGTTTATGACGCATTTGAGTAATCTTGCAAGTTGCAACCAGATTCGTAATTGGAGTGGACGTTCAGTTTTAGACAAGAAGGAACAAAGCCAAGAAGTTTAGCCACTAGGATGCAGCAAGAAAATTTTGTTCGACTTAATATGGATGTGGCATGATATGCCATTGATGAAGGCTTCGATTTTAGATTCCAAGTTCATTCTTCTGCAATCGCGTGCTGACATGTCCTGAAGCTCTCTTGTTTTTTCTCCTTAGTTCTTTCCCTTCATTGCTTTTCAAATTCATGAATTCCTGCACCATCCCTGCTATTTCATGTTTTGTAACCAAGCTTTCTGCGCCTGATTTTTCCTGCTTCTTGTAACCAATCTTCCTTCGAATCTTAGTATTGAATTGAAGCTACAAGGAATGTAAGAAAACGAATGCTGAAAAATGCCTTCTTGAACAGAATCCCATTCACAAAGTGACAAAAATTCTCCTAAAGAAGAATAGCACACCGCTCTCAATTGGTCACACCAGGGAGAGCACTTTTAGCCCCAAATAACCTCAAATTACTTTCAAATCAGAAGTTTCACTACGTGCCACCCACAAGAACCGAACACTGTAAATATAATTTTAATATGCTAAACATTTAAATGCAGAAAAAAATTATTATTTATATACTTTCTATCATAATAGATTAAACGTTGAAGCAATTGTTCATAAATTTTTGTGCTATCAAGAATAAAAAAACTTATGAGTAGATGAAAATCAGAGACTTTTTATTAACTTTTTATTACCTAGACTAAGAATCCTTTATATGTAATTTAAATTTACACTTCTGACCATCATGGATGTGCTTCGCCGACTATTAGAATCCAATGGACTCTAAACTTTAATTGCCTTGTAATTCAAAACCCACACATATGGTCACCTTTAAGAATATTTTCTAACATACACGACTTCATGAAAATCAACTGTAAATTCATCCGTTTGAGAACTGGAAACTGAAAGAACACTCCCTAAAAAGAAGTGTAAAACAGATTTACTAGTCTGGCTATTTAACAATCTACACTTTGTCCTTAAAATGTCAATGGCTCGAGGTTCAAGTTCATAGACTGTAGGGAATAATAGGTGTTGAGCTTTACGCACCTGTGAGAAAGCTTCAATAACTCTTTCCAGAAAGTATTGGCTCCAGGAGAAGAAGATAGCTTCTTCAGATTCATCAAAGACAAAATCCTGAAGTAGTGATTTAGTAGTTTAGATATTAAACATATCCTGGTATTCATCCATGAAAAGCTTTTGGCAAAGATAATATACCATTTGCTCTCATCAAATGTTTAGGTAAGATACAGGTAAAGCATTATCTTTTGATTTTCCAAAAGCAAAGACTAGAATTAAACTCCACACAACACACATTTGCTACAGCATTAGAAGCATTTTGACCACCATCCTTTTTCCTACACCAGATTTACCTTCTGACTGCTATATTATCAGAGTATTTAAAACAACCAAGACGAAAGCGTTTGATTGCTCAGAAATCATAACCATAGCTAAAACGTAAATAAGATTATATAACTGGAATTGGTCATTCAGCTATATAGACCAAGAAGCCCCTTTCTATATATGTAATAACTTACATGTAACAGCCTTTCAAACAGTTCGTTATGAATTCTGCATTTGAACCTCCCGTTTATATGTTTTTTCACGTGCTTTGCAGTACATACCCTACACATTGGTGATTCTGATATATTTATGATAATGATAATAAGTAACAGGTTCAAATAGATTTTGCTTACTGCAATTTGCTTCGTTTAGATAATTAGGCATGCAAATTTAATCAAATGACTTTTTAAATGAATTTCCAGTTAGCATCTGTTCCAGAAAACAAATGGCACATGCTTCAAGTGTTCATTCATAGTTGACAGAACCTAAAAACCTGACAAATGTCCAATGCTGATTTCCCTGATGAAGGATTTGATGTTGGTTTCAGATGATCCATCCTTGGAGATTCATTGTTGACATATTTCCTGCAATGCTTTCACTCTCTTCCTCATCTCTTTTCCTTCATTGCTATCCAAATCCATAAAATCCCGCAGAAGTTCTCCAATTCCCTCCCTTCTCACCAGATTTTCAACCCTATACTCTTTCTCCACTCTCAGCCAACCTTCCAGTCCTCCACGATTAACTTGCTGTTTGGGCGTTGATCTGCAGATACTGTATAGGTGAGGAAAGGAACACCTGCAAAAATACCTTTTCGAACAGAATTCCACCCACAATGCGTCCAAAATCCTCCCACAGGATAGCACAACACCCTCAGCTGGTCACACCAGGGGAGCAATCTTTCAACCTAGAAGTTTCTCCACGTGCCACCCATAAGTGTAGAACACCACTATCACGCAAACCGCCAGCAATTTCATCCATTTGGGCACTGGAAAATGATAGAAAGCTCCCCATGGAAATGTACAGAACCGATTTACCAGGTTGGTTATCTAACCATCTCCAGTAGTCAATGTCACCATGTGCAGTAATCGTATAAGATCCATCTTCAAGTTTCGAGTACATACAGTACTGAAGGACCATCAGTATAGACAGGAATGGAGAATTCTGCTTTTATAGCTTCGATGGCCTGGGGTTCGAGCTCATACATGGAAGGGAATAAAAGATATTTTGCTTTAGGCACCCATGAGAATATTTCTGCTAACCAACCAACTTGTATGGGCTGCTTCCATTAACGAAGGAAGGAACCAGACTTGTTGAGGAAACTCCTGGAATGCAGGCCGCACGTTCATATCCTCTCTCTAAACCTCACACACGAAGGAAACATAACATGAAGCAAATCTCATCAAATGTTTGCATCTGGATCCATAACTAATTATAGCAATGCACAATCTTTCAGCAATGCAAATATGATCGTGGATTCATCTTTCATTCTCTCTATTTCTTTTTGCTGGTATTTTTCTTGTTCCAATACTGTGGATTAAAATAAATGCTAATGCCATGCTAATCAACCATATAATTTGAAGACCTGCTCAGTAAAAGAATCAACAAAGGTTACTGGACCATCGGTTCAATCAGTGTGTCATGATCAATCAAACCACATTATCGCTTGAGAAAAAAAATTCAATATATAAAATGTTTTGAAAGACAATAATGCTAAAAGAGAAACAATATCAATTACAGACTGAAATTGTTAAAACAACATGAGTGATTTTAAATCTCCATGTCTTCATTAGATTACCATTCGTCAAAGTACTGGAAAAGAGTGTTGACCTCCATGAAGCTTAAGCTTTGAACTGGTTGAATATTCCAAATCATGGCGTATCTTTTGAGAGTTCTAATTCCATGAAAATTAGGCTGAAGTTTTCAATTATAGTTAAAATGTAATATCGTAAACATGAATTATCTTATCTAAAAATTTAAAAAGTTAAATGAGAAATCAAAATATGATTTATATTATTTTATAATACACTTCATCAAGTGAAAGTTTTTGAGTTTAAAATTTATACAAGCTCACATTATATTATGTTTAATTTTTATCAAATAGAATAAAGATGATAAGACTAAAACTTGTGATTATTGATCAATAAGGCTCTGATACCATGTCAAAGAACCATATTGTCTAAAAATTTAGGTTATTAAGTGAGACTCTAAAATATGATTTATATTATTTTCTAACATGTCATCTCAGATGAAAACTTTTTGGATTTGAAACTTACACAAATTCATACTACCTTGTGGTTAATTTTTCAAATATAACTCGAACCTGTGACCGTGGGGTCAACAAGGCTTTGATACCATATCATATATCTTGTCTTAAAATTTAAATTATTAAGTGAGATTTCAATATATAATTTATATCATTCTAACATAATTATTGTTTGACTTATGAAATAGTACTGATGAATGATGTCAAATATTCAATTTGCCTGCTAAAAACCTACATGAATGGATGGTGCCAAATATTCAATCTGCCTGCTGGAAACCTAAATGAAATTTGTTTAGAAAAGGCAAAAAATTAGTGAAATATGAAGATAGATCCATTATAAATCCCTGTTTGGTATTATATTTCGAAAGCACTTTTTAAAAATATATTATTTTTATTTTCAATGATTTATTTTGATAATTTTATATTATTTTCATGTGCTAATATCAAAAATAATTTTTTTAAATAAAAAAATTATTTTAATATATTTTCTAATAAAAAAAACTTTCAAAAATAACATCAATCATTCCCATACAAAAACTAGAATTCAAGTTCTATCATTTTTACATGTTAATATGGTGGAGAATTAACGAGAGATGGGACTGTGAAGTTGTTCTCGCCTAACAATCCACGGGGAATTGTCAATTTTCCAGGAGAAGATCCAAATAATGAGACATTAAAAACACTTCGTCTCTTGCGGCGTGCTGAATGTTGATAGTTGGACCGACGCTTTCGGTACAAGAAGTCCAATTGTTTGGGCTACGGATTTGCGAGGGGGCGTGATGGTCCTCGGCCCCAGACAAGTCTGACCAACCCTTCCTGCTACAATGAAAAATTTCACGAGAAGAAATAAATTGTATTATTTTATTAGTTTTTTTAAAATAAATTATAAAATTTATAACTCAAAAAAATAATAAGAATATCTCATCTTATAATTTCTGTTTCTTAATTTTTTTTAATTGTATCTCTTTATTTTAAAACATACAAGCTGACTATTTTACTGATTTATTTTAAACTTTCTTATTTCGTAAATTAAAAAAAAATAAAAATCAACCCGTTCAAGTCCCCACGCTCCATCATTTTGTGGACAGGGATATATTACCTCCGCAGTCACAATTAGCACCTATCCGAGTCCAAAGATGGGTGCCTCCAGAACCGAATCAGCCATCGCTCTTCACGTGCTGGCGATGCCATATCCCGGCAGGGGACACGTAAATCCCATGATGAATCTTTGCAAGCTCATGTCTGCCAGAAAACCAGAGATCCTCTTCACCTTTGTTGTAACAGAGGAATGGCATGGCTTCATCGGCTCGGACACTAGGAAGCCGGCCAACATCTTCTTTGCCACGATCCCCAACTGCATACCCTCCGAGCTGGGCCGTGCGAAAGACTTTCCGGGATTCTTGAAAGCTGTCGCCACAAAAATGGAGGCTCCTTTTGAGCAGCTCCTTGACCGGCTTGAGCTGCCGGTGGATGTTATAATAGCTGATACTTACCTGGATTGGGTGGTCCTTGTTGGAAATCGGAGGAATATCCCTGTAGCTTCTCTTTGGACCATGTCAGCTACTGTTTTTTCCGTGTTCCATCATTTTGAGCTACTCAAGCAAAATGGGCATTTCCCGGTCGAGCTATCAGGTATGTAAGAAAGAAGCTTTTCACTCCTTTTTCTCCTGTTTTTTTTAGTTTTATTTTGTTTAACAGAGATATGGGACGCTTGATAGTTTGTTTGAATTAGATCACGAGTAATTAAATTAAATTTTATATGTAATGTAATTTAGATTTAATTAATAAAATATTTGATTTTAGAAAAAAATATAAAAACTGGTATTATTTAATTTAGTGGGTTTTAAGAAGGATAATAATGATTGAGTTATTACCCCCTAAAATCTTCTAGTTGATTGTAATTGAATTTTTTTCACATGCATTGAGTGTCACACGCGTGAAAAGCTAGACACGTGCCAATCATAAGCCATTGGATGTGATGGAGTGATGCAGGGTAGATTCGGATAAGAGAATACGGCGGAAAGAAAAGTTCACCTTGTACTCCAACACTCGGTGATTATTTGTTATTTTGGTGAAGATTTTTTTTAAAATATATATTTTTATTTTTTAAAAATTATTTTTGATATTAATATATATAATAGTCTAAAAAAATTAATTTTTTAATTTGAAATAACAAATAAAATATATATTTTTTAAAATTCTTTTCAAAAACGCTCACCCCCTCGCTGCTCGTTAAAAATCACGGTGGATGCCCGGTGCAGTGCTGTAGTGACTATCCATGTCTTGTCAATATGAAATTGACATAACTAACCTCTGCTCATTTTCCTGCTAAACTTAATCAGGGAACACAAAACTCCAACAGCCTCCCAACCATAAGATATTTTTTAGGGTTTGTCATTCCACTAAACTTAGCCAGACACTTCCATCACCGGCGGTGCAACCTGGCCCTCATAGCCACCATATAAATCATCTGTAGTCCGTCCCTGCTGATCAGAGAAAGCATAAACGACTCCGCACAAGAAATAGAACAATTTTTTTTTAATTGGACTTTGTAATTTTTTTATTTATTATCTAAGAAATTATCTTGATCTTGTAATCGCAAGTTTAATAAATTGACTTAAAATAATCCTATTTATTTGTTTAGATCATTTTCAATATATATATATTTCAAATTCATACTTCTAACAACTTTTTCTCTTTTTTAATTTCATACTTGTTAATTCTGTTTAGATAATAGGCTTTCTATTGTTTTTCCTTTTCAATTTTCTTTTTGTTGAGCTCAGTCTCATAGATTCGGTTTTTTCCTTTTAGTTTTAACATTGGACTTGTTTGAAATAAAGATTTATAATTATTATTTTTATTTAATTTTTAAAAAATTATTCAAGTTTCATGATCTAGATCAATAATTTAACAAGTTAACCCATTGAAAATTATGTTCTGTAATTTTTTTGATTCATTTTCTATAGGTTTATTTTGATTTAATAATCTAAATAACTGATTTAGCAAGTTAACTTAGATTTACCTGATTATTATTTTTTTTGTCTTTTTTAATGTAATATTTTTCTTTAATTTTATTATTTAACTTTAGATCGACTATAAATTGATTTTCGTTAATTATTTTAAAAAAAAAATTGTGCTTTTGATGATTGATAAAAAAAAGTTGTACTTTTTATGGAGACAGACCTTCTCCTCTCTTCTCTTCTCTTCGACGATTTCTCTCTTAATTTCTTTCTCTTCCTCAACTCATCGTCCTGAATCATGCCGCCATTGTTAATTAGGCTGGAAAGCAAAAGAAGTGGTATTTATTGTTATTCGAGTTTAAAAAAAAAGGAATGGAATGTTGTGCCCATAGACAAGTTTGCTGTCCAATAGCCACCCCTAGAACAAACAGGTTAATGGGCAGGAAAATGCCATTTTAGGCAGTCGGTATTTCACCTGCGCGCATGAATTTTGAATGCCATTAAGTATCGATGATAAGTCTTAACTTTGTGATCCATTGCTGAAATTTGAAGTTAGGCTGGAGGGTTCTGACTGTTGTGAAGCCTCTTCTCTTGTCTATATAATCCTGCAAAGCTGCCTTGCCCTCAGTCAAGTCTTTTGACACAATGCCATAGGAGCCTTACAAAATATGAGTAGCAGGGTGTAGCTTCCATACACACATGGCATATTGAGTTGTTTTGCATCAATTCTATCTTTATCAGGACAACCTAGGCTGCCAAAGCTGATTCTTGCTATTATGGTATCTTATGCTGAGCTTGATAGTATTGCTGGAGGAAAGCAAATAAAGGTTATAATATTCATTGATGAAAATTCACTTCATTTGCATCTTTTTTGTGTTTTTCAGAACGTGGAGAAGAACGTGTGGACTACATTCCTGGAATTCCTCCAACACGTTTAGTAGACTTTCCTACAGTATTCCATGGAACTGGTCGACAAACCTTGCACCGAGCTTTAGATTCTGTTTCACTGGCGTCCAAAGCTCAGTATCTCCTGTTAACTTCTGTATATGAGCTTGAAGCCCAAGTCATTGACGCTTTAAAGGTGAAGTTACCTTTACCTCTCTACACTGTTGGCCCTCCTATACCTTATTTGGAACCCAAAGACAACTCTTCAGTTATAAGCAGTAATCACGATATCCCTGACTACATCGAATGGCTAAATTCCCAACGTAAAGGTTCTGTGTTGTATGTTTCAATGGGAAGTTTCCTTTCAGTTTCAAGTTCCCAATTGAATGAAATTGCTGCTGGGGTTCATAATAGTGGCGTTCGGTTCTTGTGGGTGTCACGAGGGGAAACAACTCTTTTTGAAGATGGTTGTGGTGATATGGGGCAAGTAGTGCCATGGTGTGACCAATTGAGGGTGTTGCGCCATCCTGCTGTTGGTGGTTTTTGGACACATTGTGGGTGGAATTCCACTCTAGAAGCTGTTTTTGCTGGAGTTCCAATGCTTGCTTCTCCTATATTTTGGGACCAAATTACAGACAGCAAAATAATTGTAGAAGACTGGGAGATGGGGTGGAGGGTGAAGAGAGAGGTTGGAAGTGAAAAATTGGTGACACGAGAAGAAATTGCGAAGCTTGTGAAAAGTTTTATGGATGCAGAGAACAGTGAGGTGAAAGAAATAAGGAGGAAAGCTAAGGAACTTCAAGAGACTTGTAATGCAGCAATTGCGAAGGGTGGATCATCTGACACCAACCTTGATTCTTTCATCAGGTGCATTTCACAAGGCCAGGCCTGATGAGCAGATTGATTATGAATTAAGTAGTGTTATTGAATAATGCATTATTTGCCAGCAGATTTAAGGTCTGCGGCCATGCCTTTTCTGAAATGATTATGAGTTCGGACCTTGTGTTTCAAGCTTTTTCCCAAATATGAATTCAAGGCTATTCTCTCGAGGCCAGTGTGTCATTTATTCTATCACCTCTAATTTCCTTCTCATTGATGGTTTTTATTTTAAAAAAAAAATAATCAGGCACGGAGTATAGAAAAAGTTTGCATGGGTAGCCCTAGGAAAGTGTTTTTTCTTTCTTTCTTTAATCGTGTTGTCTCCACTTTTTTTGTCCGATCTCTGATTATGGATGGCCCTGAGCTCTACCACCTCATATTCCCGGGACAGCGGGTCCATAGTAGAGGGTCCTGCACGGCCGAGGAGAACTTAGATCCAACACAGCACAGTGAGAGTCTGAGTTTTTCCAACACATCTGAGTTTGAGACGTCGTCATCAGAAAACAACGATGATGACCTATCGGCCATTGCTTACAACATGATGAACCGATCGACGGAAAAACAGAAAGGAATGAATGAGAGCCAAAGTCTTGCGAGGCCTAAAAAGAGTTGGAAACTAAAGGTTAAGGACTTTGTAGACTCACAAATGAGGAAGATGATGGAGAAACAAGATGCCTGGATGGAGAAAATGTTGAAGACCATTGAAGATAGAGAACATGAAAGAATGTGCAGAGAAGAGGAGTGGACAAAGCAGGAGTTGGCTCGGTTCGATCAAGAACATGAATTTTGGGCTAACGAGAGAGCATGGATTGAAGCTAGAGAAACAAGATGCCTGGATGGAGAAAATGTTGAAGACCATTGAAGATAGAGAACATGAAAGAATGTGCAGAGAAGAGGAGTGGACAAAGCAGGAGTTGGCTCGGTTCGATCAAGAACATGAATTTTACAGAGCAGCCCTGGTCTGCATGCAGCAGCTGGACCTGGTCTTGCAGAAGAATGTACAGCGGCGGTAAGATGTGAATTGGTTGCCAGCTGCTGATGTTTGAATATTTTCATTTGAAGTGGAAGCTATATGTCATGTTTATGAGCACCAGTTACGGGTTTTTTAATGATCCATACACCGTATATTTATAACTCTTATCATGTAAAGATAGTTGATAGAGAGTACAAATTTTACTGCACTAAACTTGCTTGCCCCGAATGGTGTGTGTGGGTATGGTTGGGTTTTGTGTTTTGTCGTTTTGGATGTTCTGATTTGATATAGTTGGCTTTTTTAAATTTGTTTTGTTTGTGAGGTTATATCCTGTCACTTCACATAATATTTTGCTGTGTTTTTTTAAGGAGGCCATGCTGTGTTTGACTTATTTTATTTGTGTGGTTGGTGAGGATTGTTTGGACTGGTTTTACTGGTCACATATATTAGAGTCTCTTTTCCGTTTTTTTGGAGTGTTTACGTTCAGCTTTGTTTTCTTTTTGTGTGGTTAGTTTGCTGCTCTTTGCTCTCTATTCTTCCAATCCATTACTTCTTTTAGTTTGGGTTGCTCTTTCAATAGTCTGTTCTCATTTTTTGGGTTTCGGTTCTTCAGGATTCTCATTGTTAACTGCTGCTGCCAGTATTTCAGTGTGTTGTAAGTGTTGTGCTGCTGTTTTGAAGGTATTTTTTAATATTTTTTCTTTTTGATTGCTTGCTGGTGTTTTTTGCTTTGCCTGTGTATCTGGTATTGTTTGTAATGTTGCTGCTGCTTTTGAGTTTTTTAAGTGGTTGTTTATTTTTTGTTTTTGAGGATGTTGTGCTATTTGTATTCTTTTTTGCTCTTTTTCTTTCGCTGTTTTGGTTTTGTTTCCATGCTTTTAGCATCTTTCCTGAGTTTACCTTTGGTCTGTCATAGCACCACCAGAAATATGACAAGAATTTCTCTTCACAAATGTTCACACTGCAATAGAAAAGAAGAATATCTAAACTCATGATCGAAAGGGTGGGTTTTAGCCATTAGATTTATATTTATTTATTTATTCCAACATTCCAGTGATGGGATTAGGAAGAAATAGAAAATCACCACACCATGTGTTGATATGAAGTTCTGGCTACTAGAACAGACTGCTCTGTTAAGAGAGGAGATTGCATGCGTGGATTTAATCTCTTACGATCATAGCAGCTGCTGGACAGTGTTTTATTTGACGGGCAAATTCGATAACCTTCCCAGAGCTTTGATTGATTGACAAATTCAATAACTTTTCTTCAAGTTCTAATCTTTGAAGAGGATTTAACTGAGCAAAATCGGGGATAAGTGTGTGAAAGTGATTTTGAAAAAAAATTAAATTTTTTATTTTTAATTAAATTTTTTGGTATCTTTTATATTTTTATATATTGATATTAAAAATAATTTATAAAAAATTTAAAAAATATTATTTTAATATATTTTTAAATAAAAAATACTTTAAACAATAATATTAATTACATTGTAAAAAAAAATAATGAAATAGAAGAATACTGACGTTTTAGGGATTCCATCATGTCTCGAGAAGAAGTATGTAATTGTAAATCACCTGTCGTCATGTCTCGAGAAGAAATGTGGAGATGTTATGGTTATATTTTAAAGTATTTTTATTTTAGAAATATATTAAAATATTATTTTAATTCTATTTTTTTTTTATCATTACATTAGAAGTACTTAATATATTATTTTTTTAATTTAAACATATAAAAAATCATTTTAAAGTACTTTTTAAAGACAAACAGACATTACAAACCCAAATTGGCAGGCTCAACATGCATGCTCTTTTTGCAGTGCACGACTAGACACGACCGCAGCTCACAATGTTGCAATTTCCAACCATTTGAAATTTGAAAGTGATCCTAAACCATTTAAGGGGCGTGTAGTTTAGTTAAATTTTTTTTTATATATATAAAAAATTAATATTTTTTGATTTTTTTAATATACTAATATCAAAAATAATTTTTTAAAAATAAAAAAATAATTTTAATATATTTATAAAACAATATTTTTAAAAACAATTTAATTACTCTCGACGATCAGAATACGGTGATGGACCACTCAAGAAATGGGTGTCTGAGACATTGAGTGCCTGTTTGGCTAAGTGGCGGAAATGTTGTTTACATAAAATTTATTGTTTAATTTTTTGCATTTTAAATGAATTTTTTTTATGTTTTTAAATCATTTTGATGTGCTGAAATTAAAAAGATTGCTTCAAAGATGTATGGTCACGGGTGGGCAAGATTTCATCAACAATAGAGGCAATGAAGTTAATTTAGCAAACTTCAATAAGTGGAAATGGCATAGAATTAGAGCATGGTCTGTCATAGCTCAGACCCCAGCAGAAGTCATTGCTAAATCTTTTGTTTGTTTACTCGAACAAATGCAATCACTTGTTGCATGCTCTCCATTAAATCTACCATTACAGCCAATATAACACCATTCTGCTTTTCTTTGGGTGATGGTGGGAGGTTACCAAATTGTCTTTCCATCTTATGATGATTCTTATTTGTGTTCGGATGTTGCTTATGAATCGTGTAAAGTTCTTCGATCAACTTTCGTTAGAGCTTTACACTATTTTATTGAATTTTGAGAAATATACCATTTTATTGTCAAGTTATAAAGAGCAGAGAGAATCATAAATATATTTGTTATCTTCTCAACAATCCATTGAATAAAGAATTGGCTCAAAGGGCAGAAGTTCTCTCTCTCTCTCTTTTTTTTTTCCTGATTGCTTTTCTTTTCTCTTTTTTACTCTGCTTTTTTATTTTGTTTTTTAATTTATGATTATGTTCCTCTTATTTTTTTTCGTTTCTTCTTTTGTTTTTTTTCTTTTTTTTCCTAATTATTCTTTTTCTTCTTTTTTTCCTCCGTTTTTTGCTTCTTTGTTTTTCCTTATTATAATTTTTTTTTTCATTTTTTTCCTTATGATATTTTTTTCTCTTTTTCTACTTATATATTTTTTTGGTTTTTTGTTTTTTAATATTTTATTTGTTTGTTACTTTATAGACACAATTTTTATACATATTTTGTTAGCGTTAAGTAATTTTTAGTTATACCTGAAAGTTGTAAATTATTGAGCATCAAACCTTAATCGTGGGGAAAAACAAAAAAAAAATTAGAGAAAAAAAAGGTTGTTTGGATAAGAACAAGAACGAGAACGAGAACAATAATATAAGCCACTAGAACTAAAATAATAATATAAGCCGCTGGAACTAAAATCTTCTTTTAAAATTTTAGTTCAACGTTAAATGCTGCTTCTATTTCAAGGGGTTTTAAATCCTGTCAAATAACAGTTTCTACTACAAAATTTAAGTTGTTGAATGCTGTGATATATATATATATATATATATATTCAGACAAGAATTGGATATATATTATATGATTATAAATCTGTAACATATATAGAATGTTTTTGCTACAAACTGCAGTAAAATAAATTAAATTAAGCTCAAAACACAGAACAAGATTACAGTCAGATTCTTTCTTTCATCTTGCTCAAAACACATTTATAAATCAGTGATCAAATCTTCAAAGTATTTAAATTAAACTCTAGACAGACAAACAGATCCTTTTTTTTTTTTGGGATACTTGGGCTGCCTTTTAATTAATCGGTAGAGGGGGGAAGGGATATAAAAAAATATCCAGTATTTGTTTTGTAGTTTAAATAGAAAGAGTAATTTTATACTACTGACACCTGCGTAGTTATAATTATTTACATAAAGAAAATAGGAGAGATTGAAGCTACGTGTATCATGATTCATTTGTTTGTTATATGCAAGGATAAAAAATTAAAATTATTATTTTATCTTTGAGAAATATCAGTTCTTAGTTTTAATAGGGTGTTTGCGAATACGTTTTATTTTTAAAATAATATATATTTTTTATTTTTAATATTTACTTTGATATTATCATATTAAAACAATAAAAAATATATATTTTTTAGATAAAATATTAAAATCATATTTGATGAATTTAGGATAAATTGAAGCCAATATTGGTTGACAGAAATTTAGTACTGCTATCTTTGCTTTTGCGCCTGCCACATGGATGATCTTCATCTCTGTTATTACCTCCTCTAACTCCAGAATCTTAATTGATGATAATAAAAACATTCAATTCAATCATAATATATATCTGCTTGAGTTTGAATATACATATGAAAATTAATATAAATTTTCACTTCTGGCGCATGCTTACTTTTAAATAATCGAAAGGCAGATCAAAACGATCTCCTTTGTTGCTCTTATCAGCACGACTGCACTTCGTTATCAAAGAAGATAAAGCGTGCAATGCTGTTTGTTGTTGTTTCAATGCTTTTAGGGTCTGACTTGGCTTATTCCTGCCATCACCTTTGTTGCTTTTTATGATTCTCTAAAGCTGGCACTTGATGGCTGTTGTTTGGGTTGGGTATCTTGCACTTTTTCTATCCTGTTTTTACTATTGTTTTGGGGTTTCAGATGAAGGCTTTCTGGCATGTATTATATTTTTTTTTCTGTCTTTGCCTAGCGTTTTGTTGTTAAATGGCTGGGCATATGTGTTGGGTGTCATCACAAGCTTTTGACAATTGGTAACTGCTATTTTTCTTGGCTTAAGAGTTGTTGTTTTGGGGTTTCAGCTGAGGGCATTTCAGCCATGTTTTATATGGTTTTTTGTTGTCTTTGCCTTGAGCTTTCTCCTGTGTATGGCTTACTGTGTAGCTTTGGTATGATCACAGGTTCTTTGCACTTGATGGGTGCTATTTTGGTTGGGTTTATTGTGTTTTTTCATTGCTGTTTTTTGATGTTATTTTAGGGTTTCAGGTTGGCACTTTCTTTCATCTTTTGTTTATTTCCTTTTTGCCTTTGCCTTGGACTATAATTTAATTTTTCTTGCTTTGTGACGAGATAATAATACAAATACAACTAAACATAATCTAGAGGCCACAAAAAGGTTGGCAAAAATTTTAGCTTGCATTTTTAAGCATCAAACTTAGATTTCTTTAAGCTATAATCCATGTCATGTGTAAGTTGAAAAAGAGATCCCATTATAGTTTCTTTTAATCATGAACAACAGTAAAAGAGGTTCCAAATATCAATGTGTGTGGGAGGAAGAAGAAAAATAATAAGATTACAAAAAGAGAAGCCTTTTTGCTTTTCTTTAATGTAATGTTTTGGTTCAGCTACTTTCCTTGTTATTTTTCCATGTTTAGTTTATGCCTCTGTTCTGCATTTCTTTTAGTCTATGTTGATGGCTATAACGTTTCTTCCTATTGGGCACAATGGTTTTTTTTTCCCCTTGAACCATTGTTTTGGTTTGTTTCTTGGCTTTTGCTGTTTCTTGATTGACTTTATTTTTACACTCTTTGTTGTTGGCACCTAATTATTTGTGTTGGATATGTTTTGATCATTTTGCTCTTGGCGCTGTTTCCTTTCTCCAATAATGTGTATGTATATCTACTTTGTCTCTCTGTCGTTTTGTTATTGTTTTGCTTACTACATGTATTCATGTTTTTCAGGCAAGTTTGTTGATTCAAAGCTGCTTCCAAGGGTTCGTTTGTTGGTTTACGCATTTTTGCTTTGCCTGCTCATCTTTTCCACTGCAAACTTTGTGGCGCTATTGATCAGGTTTGTTTCTTCTTTTTACTTCTTCGATTTAGTTATTTTATATTTGGTTTTTTTTCATGCTTGGCTGTTTTAGTCCTTTTGCTTTATTTACTTCATTAAAAATACAAAAATAAATTATTTTCTTTCATGGGCTTATATATTTCCCAAATTAGATTAGAGGCATGTTGAAGTGCTTGGGATTGGTTTTTCAGATTACTCTTTCAATTCCAATTTCTCTTCTTCTTAAGCTGATAGCTTCATTTCATAGGCCGCCAATGAGGTAGTTGAGAAAAGGATTTTTTTTGGCTCTTCTTGCCATGGTTTAGATTAAACTTAGTCCTTTTTTTTTTTTTTTTTTCTAGCTGGTCTTCATACAATAAGGTTAAATGGCTTGGCTTGCATAGGCATGATGTCCACGCAAAAAAAATTGTCCGGGACAATTGCTTGAAGATGTTTAGTGTATTTGTAATATCGTTTTTGTTTGCTCACAATGAAGATTCAACAATTAAGGACCACTTCTTTTTTTTCCTTTCAGCATCCCTATTATTTTATGCTAGCCTTTTGTGTTTGTTTTTTGACAACTTCTCACAATGTCTTTAACTGCAATTCATATGTTATGCCTCTTGATTGCTTTATTATTTTTCACTTGCTCACAATACCTTCCGGTAGTCATGCATAATCTGTCAATGATAAATCAGGATCTGACCTTGCATGGTCTTAGGTTTTCATTGGCAATTTCAGCACCCTCTGATTTTCTTTCTTTAAATTTAAAAACTTTTGGTCAAACTTCAACAATGGCAATTATTTATTCAAGATGCGTGCTACATTAGTAGTATATTTTGTAAGCTAAATTCCTGGTAATTAGCAACAAGTGTTTAGTTTGTTTGTCAAATCTTAATCACTTGGTATTCAAGTCGCACCTCATATTGTCTAATACAATTAAGTAAACATTAAATTGTTTTTCTTTGTAAATACATTGATCAAATGTTTTCTAATATGGACAAATAGCGGTTTGGAACAGATTTTACTTATTGTAACAATTTTAGATGCCCTTTGAAAAACAACTTAATTTTCAAATGCAATCAAACTACCAATGAATTGTCTTTCTTTCGAAATCATCAATAATATTTTTTTAAAGATGAATGCGTTATGATTTACGTTAGTTTTTACTTGCTCTGTCAAATTCGTATTACCTTGCATTCAAACTCTACCTAGGTTTCCACAGGCAAACAAACTAACATGAAATCACCTTGGATTGGAAATAAAGTCTACAAAAAAATTGTACAAGCTAGGATAATTTATACAACGATGCTTTATTCATCCTTTTTTTTATCGTCTGCATCATTATGCTTTCAATGACACTTTTTCTCTACCTATCTGGTTTTTTCTCCTCCAAATATTTTTGTTTTCTTTTTATTTCTTGCATCTCGACGCAGCATCTCAGAGTTCCCTCGACTCATGTTCATTCCTTCTATATATTTTTATTGTTGTTGCTGACATTTGCATTCAACATCATTTTTCATTCAAGGGTTTTATCATGACAAGTCGTCGCCAACGTCGACAACCAGATCATCACATTGTATATTATGCTTATCCTACGGGTGTTTTTGATGATGATTTCTCTCCTGTTACGGGTGAAAGTTTGGTTGGCGTTCCTAGCTCTTCAAACATTCAGGATGCTCACCAAAGTATTTTTGAATGTGATGCGCATAGTGACTCTGATATTAGTGACCTCTCCGCAATTGCGTCTTCCTCTTTTGTCCCAAGTTTGCAATCTGAAATGAATCAGACTGGAAATGCAAGCATGATTGGTCCTTCATCCTCAAAAATTTTCTCTTTACCGGCATCAAGCAATCAAGCTAGAGGTCATCAAACTAATGTTCCCTCAATTATTCATGACCAATATAATACCATTGGTCAATCTTTTTATCAAAAAAAAAGGAAACGTAAGCTATTTCAACATCCTTTTTCATTTCTTTCAGCTAGATTTTGTTAACCATGTCATAAGATTTTTATTCACTTTTTTTTTGGGTTTAAATTTATCTGAGGAACCCTGGTTGAACCTCTTGATTTTGGCGATAAAACATCGAAATGTCAACATTGTAATGCTCTTTTCTGGCATGCAGAGCGTTTAGTGCGTTCAACAAAAAAAAAAACCCATCTTTTACATTATGTTGTGCTAATGGCAAAATCAAATTGCCTGCTGCTCCTAGCACACCTCAATTTCTTGATGAGCTTCGAAATCCTGACAATGGTACATTGTCCATCAGATTCCGCAATAACATCCGTGCTTATAATTCAATATTTGCCTTTACTTCAATGGGAGCGAAGATTGATAATACTGTTAATTCCCAACAAGGGCCATATATCTTTAAAATAAATGGACAATGCCACCATCTTCTGGGGTCACTTCTACCGATTGATGGTCAATCACCGAGGTTTGCACAACTTCACCCGTTTAATCGCGATGGTTGTAAATCATCTTTGGATGAGGATATTGTCAAGAAACTTATTGCAATGCTAGATTCTTCCAATCAATTAGTGAAGTTGTTTCGGCAGGTTAGGCATAGACTTGGCGAGAATGATTCTTCGAATTTCAAACTTAGATTGATTGGGAACAGAGATGGTGAATCAAGGCAGTATGATAATCCTTCCTCTAATGATGTTTGCGGTTTAATTGTGGGTGATATTGGAGAATCACATACTGATAGAGATATTATTATTGAGAGTTGTTCTGAAAATCTTCGCAGGATTTCTAAATTGCATCCCAAATTTATGTCTCTTCAATACCCACTCTTATTTCCTTATGGTGAAGATGGTTATCATACTCAGATTCTTTTCGCAAATCAAGAGCACTGTACTCCTGCAAAACGTCAGAAAGTAACAATGAGAGCATACTATGCTTATATCATTCAGGAAAGGGTTGGGGATAATAGTACTCTTACCAAAGGCGGAAGACTTTATCAGCAATTTTTGGTTGATGCATTTATGAATGTGGAGCAAGAGCGTCTAGATTTCATTCGCTCAAACCAGGAGAATCTTAGGACAGAATCTTATAAAGGCATACAAGAGGCTATTCTAAGGGGAGATGTTAATGGTTCAAGTGCTGGAAAGATCATCCTTCCATCTTCTTTAACTGGAGGCCCTCGATATATGATGAACAATTATCAAGATGCAATGGCTATTTGTCGTTATTATGGTAACCCTGACCTTTTTATAACATTCACTTGCAATGTCAACTGGCCAGAAATTCAAAGGGAGATTAAAAAATTGCGGAATTATAGAGTTGAGGATAAACCTGACATTACTGCAAGGGTTTTTCGATACAAGCTTAATTATATGATTGCATTCATTAAATCAGGGAAACCCTTTGGAAAAACAGTTGCTGGTGTGTTCCTATACTTATTCTTTTTCTTTTTTTTGCATTGATTCAATAGACTATTTCTTAAAAAAAAAATTTAACGTCTTTGTAGATGTTTGTGCTATTGAATTCCAAAAAAGAGGCTTGCCCCATACTCATTTATTGATTTGGCTTGCTTCTGAATACAAATTTCGATCGCCTGAGGATGTTGATTCGGTTATTTCAGCAGAACTGCCAGACAAAGCAGATGATCCTCATTGTTATGAAATAGTTTCAAAATTTATGCTACATGGACCATGCGGGATTGCTTGCCCTAAAGCCCAGTGTATGAAGGGAAACAAATGCTCTAAACATTTCCCTAAAAAATTTAAGGAGGCAACAGTGTTCGGTGAGAATGGATTTGTGTTTTACAAGCGGCGGAATATTCCTAACTCATTTGTTGTAAAAAATGGCATTGCCCTCTCGAATTGCTATGTTGTCCCATACAATAAAGAACTTCTGATTCGCTATAATGCTCATGTCAATGTGGAGATGTGTTGTCAATCAATGCTTATAAAATATCTTTTCAAATATGTTAGCAAAGGGTCTGATAGGTGTCGAGTTGCTGTTTAGGGTGAAAGAAACGATGAGATTCAAGCTTATTTTAACTACAGATTTGTTTGTCCTTATGAAGCTGTATGGCGTCTATTGCAATTTCCTATCTATTCAAGGAACCCAGCAGTTGAAAGACTTCAAATACATTTGCCACAACAGCATTCTATTGTTTTTTTCGGAAATCAAAACTTATCATCTGTTTTAAGAAAACCAGGTCTCAATAAGACAATGCTGACAGGGTGGTTCGATCAAAACAAGAAAGATGTTGAAGCAAATCAGTTATATTACTCACAATTTCCAAACAAATATGTTTGGGATACCGGGCAGAAAGAATGGATTAGCAGAACAAGAGGTTTTTCTCTTGGACGTATTACATATGTTCATCCTGCTGCAGGGGAACTGTATTTCCTAAGGATGTTATTGAATCATGTTAAAGGAGCAACGAGCTTCGAATATCTGCGTTGTGTCTCTGGTGTTGTTTATCCAACTTTTCAGCTTGCGTGCAAAGCACTTGGTCTTCTTAGGGATGGCAAAGAATGGGCTGAAGCTTACTCAGATGCTGTTTTAACTGCTTCATCCTCACAACTTAGACAACTCTTTGTCAGTGTCACTCTATTTTGTGAGATTTCTAGCCCAATAAATTTGCTTGATCAGTTTTGGCATACGATGCATGACGACATCAGATTGCAATTATCATCTTTCTCTCCACATGATCTTCATTTTATTGATGATGAGCTTAAGAATTATGTTCTTTATGAGCTGGAACAACTTTTTAATGCCTCAGCAACATCTCTTAAAGACTATAATTTGCCACTACCAAATGATCGTTTGATGGCTGAAATTAAAAACAAGCTCCGTAGAGAAGAACTCAATTATGATGTTTCTGAGCTTCGAAGCAATAATTCAACATCTGTTCCACTACTTAACACATGCCAAAAGAAGATCTATGATCGAGTTATGGAATCAATTTTTGCAAATCAACAATCTCTTATTTTTGTCTATGGGCATGGTGGCACAGGAAAAACTTTTTTGTGGCATTCAATTATTAATCGTATTAGATCAGAAGGATTAATTGTTCTTGTTGTTGCATCGTCACGGATCGCATCTATTCTACTGCCTGGTGGGCGTACACCACACTCACGATTTAAGATCCCTCTTGCTATAAATGAGAACTCAACATGTGAGATCAAGAAAAATACTCATCTTTCAAGGTTAATTCAAATGACAACACTTATTGTGTGGGACGAAGCTCCAATGAATAATCGATACTGTTTTGAAACATTGGACAGATCATTGCGTGATATATTGGGGCAGGCTGGGGATTCGACCCATAATCAACCTTTTGGCGGAAAATCAATTTTGCTTGGTGGAGATTTTCGTCAGATTCTACCCGTTATCCCTGGAGGAACAAAAGAAGATATTATCAATGCTTCTTTAAGCAGTTCCCCACTCTGGTCAAAATTTGAAATCATGTTGCTGAAACAAAATATGAGATTGTTAGTTGATGACTTAAGTCCTAATGGAGTTGAAGAAATTAGAGCTTTGGCTGAATGGATTCTTAAGATAGGTGATGGGGCACTTTGTGATATACCTTTTTTGGATGATTTGGATGAATCTTTGGTGAAAATTCCAATGATTTGCAGCTTGATACTTCTGGTGATCCAATAGCAGCTATGGTTTCAGCCATTTATCCGGGCATTGAGCTGCCTACTCTTGAACCATCTTACTTTAGAGAAAGGGCTATTGTCACACCGAAGAACATCACTGTTACTGAAATCAATAATTTCATACTTGGAGTTACACATGGTACCCAACGTATATATCTTAGCACTGATTCTATTGATCCATCTTGCAGTGATGACGATAATCTAAATTTATTGTAACCATTGGAGTTTATAAACCGGCTTGAGTTCAGTGGTGTTCCTTCACACGTTCTTGCTTTGAAATTGGGAGCACCAATTATGTTGCTTAGGAATCTTAGCCCAATGATAGGCTTATGTAATGGGACACGACTTATCATCACGCAGCTTGCTGATCGAGTTATTGAAGCTCAAATAATAACAGGCTCTAACATTGGTGATCGAGTTTTTATCCCAAGAATTGTCTTCCCAATTAATGATGGAAAATGCCCATTCACAATCAAACGAAGACAGTTTCCGGTAAGATTATGCTATGCAATGACAATAAATAAAAGCCAAGGGCAATCGCTGAAATTTGTTGGTGTTTTCTTAAAGGAACAAGTTTTTACACATGGTCAACTATATGTTGCACTCTCAAGGGTTACATCCAAAAAAGGTTTAAAAATCATTTCATGTGACCAGGAAGAGAAACAGCTTGATCATGCTAAAAATATTGTTTACAAAGATGTCCTTAATACATTACCAAAAGGTTTTTTCCCATTCAAAATTATTATTTTTTCTTGCATTCTAGCTTTAATCTTATATATGCATATTTTTATTTTTGACAAGTTCTTTGTTGTTTGTTTAAGATATTTTTGCATACTTTTTATATTGCTTTCCCCATCCTCATCAATTTATTTTTGCTTTGGTGATACAGGTTGATGACGATTCCTTTAAAAGATATCAAGAAGTATCTTTTTTATCCGTTGGTACAAGCTAGAGTTTGCCGCGTTTGGATGCCAAAGAAAAATGGGCAAATAAGTAGCTTCAACTGTCTTTTGGTTGACCACCAGGTTTTTATACTTTACATAATGTTTTCTTGGTAATTTAGTTTGGTCTTGATATCATTTTTAGTTTATATGTGTGTGTGTGTGTGTGTTTGTTTCTTTGTTGCGATTTTCCAAAAAACTTCATAAATCCTTTTCGTTTTTTTTCATGTTTAAATTAGATGAAATACGCTACCATCCATATTTTGATGTTCTTCCTTTGTTTTCATGTTGTAATTAATTTTGTATCAACATATATCATGTGTAATTACAAAAATAAGGGCGGATATCTTGGCTATCCATTCTTTATCTTTTTAGTATTCAAGGATTTTAACCACGTGTTAATAATCTTTACATTGTTTTCGTTCGCTTTTTACATGGTAGGGTGGAGCCATTCAAGGATCATCCAAAGCAAGAGATGCAGCCTTATTCAATCTTCACATGATTGAGGGTTGTTATGTTGAAATTAAGGACTTCTA
Source organism: Salix dunnii (assembly GCA_015731905.1). Lineage (NCBI taxonomy): Eukaryota > Viridiplantae > Streptophyta > Magnoliopsida > Malpighiales > Salicaceae > Salix > Salix dunnii. The sequence continues at coordinate 5,675,623 of CM027667.1, read as the reverse complement.
CACCTATGAAAATCGATATGTTAATGTTGTCGTCGATCATGAGGCGATTATCGACTTAAAGTCTGATACCAAGATAACACATCTTGATTCTGTTAAACATGATGTGCCGCGATACTATTTCCGCCTTAATGATTTCGCACAGGTTTTAACCATAGGCAAAGGATCAAGGATTCTTACAGGTCTGTAAAAAAATATTTAAAATCATGATAAATATACACCTACTATATTATTTAATTAATCTAGCGATATTTTTAGATGTTCTTGGCAGGCTTAAAGGAATCCAACCACTTGAAAAGATATTGGTTCAAGGTCATAGGCTTGAGGATAAAAGGGAGTTCATCATTGAAAATATGATATGAACCCCATCAACAATTGTGATGACACCCAATGGAAACCAAGACTACAAAGGATTGAAACGCCACACCTAGAAAACCTGAGAATCACTCAACAATCAAGGTGATAAGTTTGGTTGTTTGAACGCCACAAGATTAACTTGATAAGTTCTACGAGTTCTCTTAAGAACCAAGAGGAACACAAAACCTCACAAATATAATAATCTCTGAAAACATAATCTTTTTATTATTTCGAAATACCCCTTTTTATACTTGGAACAACCGTCCAAGAATAGGAAAAGTCATAACTAAAGCCTTAAAATAGCTCAAAAAGTAACATAAACAAGTCCCCACGTTTTTAGGTCTCTTGGACTTCTAGAGGCTGTCATAAATAGCTAAATGACTAAATTCAATGTATTTGACATAACCATTTAAGACTAACTTTTATTCCTCTAATTAATAACCTTGAAAGTCATCAAATTCGTGCCCTTTGATGGTCAGATCATGCTGAAACGTTTTGGCATAATTATTACCCTCTTCAATTGCTTTGATGATGTGGACTAAGCCTTGATTAGCATCTGATCCCATCTTGGTCTTTTTAGAATCACCCCAAATCTTTTGGATTAGCCCATTTAGTGCTTCCTTGAAGCGTTTGGCTCTAAGTCTTGTAATTGGGCCACTTGGAAGTGACAACGCGTCTTGTGCAAATTCATCCCTATCCGCGAGTGTATGATCAACCAGTCCAGCTCCTTGGTTTGCATCATTCTCCCCCTCTTGAAAAGGATTTGTCCTCAAATCATCACCTCCATCAAAAGGAGATAAATCAGAAACATTAAAACTTGCACTAACACCATACTCACCTGGTAAGTCAAGCTTGTAGGCATTATCATTGATGCGTTCCACTACTTGAAATGGTCCATCACCCCTAGGTAGGAGTTTTGAACGCCGTTTCGCTGGAAAACGTTCCTTTCTTAAGTGCAACCACACCCAATCGCCTGGTTCAAATACTACCTTCTTGCGTCCCTTGTTGGCTTGTTGGATATACTGCTGAGTCCTCCTTTCAATGTTTAGTCGTGCCTTTTCATGAATCTTCTTTACAAATTCTGCCTTTGTTTTGCCATCTAGGTTCACACGTTCACTCAAAGGTAAAGAAGTTAAATCCAATGGTGACAAAGGGTTATAGCCATAAACCATTTCAAAAGGTGAAAATTTAGTTGCTGAATGTATACTTCTATTATAAGCGAATTCAACATGTGGCAAACAATCTTCCCATGTTTTCAAGTTCTTTTTAATGATAGAACGTAACAAAGTAGACAAAGTTCTATTCACTACTTCAGTTTGATCATCCGTTTGTGGATGACAAGTAGTAGAAAACAATAATTTGGTTCCTAACTTTCCCCACAAAGTCTTCCAAAAGTAACTCAAAAACTTTGCATCCCTATCAGAAACAATGGTCCTAGGCATGCCATGTAACCTAACAACTTCTTTGAAGAACAAATCAGCTATATATGATGCATCATCAGTTTTATGACAAGCAATGAAGTGTGCCATCTTCGAAAATCTATCTACCACCACAAAAACTGAATCTCTCCCCCTCTTAGTCCTAGGTAATCCCAAAACAAAATCCATAGAAATATCAGTCCAAGGTTCACTAGGTATTGGCAAAGGGGTGTACAAACCATGGGGTTTCAACTTAGACTTAGCTTGTTTACAAGTGATGCACTTCTCACAGAATCTTTCTACATCACGTTTCATATGAGGCCAAAAAAAATGATCATGCAAAATTCCTAATGTCTTAGCTACACCAAAATGACCCATCAAACCACCACCATGAGCTTCTCCCACAAACAATTCACGCAAAGAACACATAGGCACACATAATTTATTTTCCCGAAACAAAAATCCTTGGAGCCTATAAAACTTTCCAAATGCCACTTTCTCACATGCATTAAACACATCACCAAAATCAGAATCTTGTGCATACAAATCCTTAATATATTCAAAGCCAAGCAATTTTGTATCTAAAATGGAAAGTAAAGCATACCTTCGGGACAATGCATCAGCTACCACATTTTCCTTACCTTGCTTGTATCTGATCACATAAGGAAATGTTTCAATGAATTCCACCCACTTTGCATGGTGTCTGTTCAACTTTTGTTGTCCTTTCAAATGCTTCAAAGACTCATGATCCGTGTGAATCACAAATTCCTTTGGCCATAGATAATGCTGCCAGTTTTCCAAAGCCCTTACCAAGGCATACATCTCCTTATCATAAGTAGGGTAATTTAGGGCTGTCCCACTCAACTTTTCACTAAAATAAGCAACGGGACGGCCTTCTTGCATCAAAACAGCTCCAATACGTATTCCTAAAGCATCACACTCAATTTCAAAAGTTTTAGCAAAGTTAGGTAAAACAACCAAAAGTGCATTTGTTAACTTTTCTTTGATCAGATTAAATGCATTTTCTTGTTCTTCCCCCCACTTAAACGGCACATTTTTCTTGATAACTTCAGTAAGAGGTGTAGCTAAGCTACTAAAATCACGCACAAACCGTCTATAGAAGCTAGCTAAGCCGTGGAAACTCCTCACTTAGCTGATTGTTGTAGGAGTTGGCCACTCTTGGATTGCCTTAACCTTTTCCTCGTCCACCTCAATTCCTTTCTTACTAACAACAAAACCAAGAAAAACAAGTTTGTCTGTGCAAAAGGTGCACTTCTTGAGATTAGCAAACAACTTTTCTTTCCTTAGAATTTCCAAGACAGATCTCAAATGCATTACATGTTCCTTCAAGTTTTTGCTATAAATTAGGATATCATCGAAATACACAACGACAAATCTGCCAATATATGCACGCAAAACATGGTTCATCAAACGCATAAATGTGCTCGGAGCATTAGTTAAACCGAAAGGCATCACTAACCACTCATACAAACCATATTTAGTCTTAAAAGCAGTTTTCCATTCATCGCCTTCTTTCATCCTAATCTGATGATATCCACTCTTAAGATCCACTTTTGTAAAGACACAAGAACCATGCAATTCATCTAGCATATCATCTAATCTAGGAATAGGATGGCGATACTTTACCATTATGTTGTTGATAGCTCGACAGTCAACACACATCCTCCATGTTCCACCCTTTTTAGGGACTAATAGCACCGGAACCGCACATGGACTCATGCTTTCACGCACATACCCCTTCTACAATAATTCACCTACTTGCCTCTGAAGTTCCTTGGTATCCTCGGGATTAGTCCTATAAGCAGGTCGATTTGGAATTGACGCACCTGGTATGAAATCAATCTGATGTTCAATCCCTCGAATTGGAGGTAATCCATTAGGTACCTCTTCGGGAAGGACATCTTCAAACTCCTGCAAAAGAGAAACAATATCGCTCGGCAAAGCACCGACGAGATCATTAGTACATAAAAGAGCCTCCTTGTACATGAGTACAATCAGGGGCTGTTGTGAAAACAACGCTCTCTTGATCTCACTTTTTTTTGCAATGTAATTGAATTTTTCCTCTCTTCCTCTCACTATGGCCGAAATGCCTTCTCTTTCTTTTTCTCTCTGATCAGTGTTTTTCTGTCTCTCTTTTTTTTGTAAATCTTTCTTTTCTATTTCGGCCTTCATTTCTTTTTCTTTCTTTTGTTCACATGATCTTTGTAACTTTAATTGGTCCTCCCTGACCTGTTCTGGATTCAATGGAACAAGAATAATAGGTTGGTTTCTATGAGTGAAAGAATACCTATTTGTGAATCCATCATGCATAACCCTCCGATCGTACTGCCATGGTCTTCCCAAGAGTAAATGGCTTGCATGCATAGTAACCACATCACAAAGCACCTCATCCTCATATTTACCAATGGATAGTGCCACCAATACTTGCCTTGTCACCTTGATTTCACCACATTCATTCAGCCACTGAAGCCGATAAGGGTGGGGATGTTTGACGGTAGTTAACGCCAATTTCTCCACCAAATAAGTGCTGGCTACATTCGTGCAACTTCCTCCATCAATAATCACTCTGCAAACTTTGTTTTTCACAAAGCACCGAGTATGAAACAAGTTCTCCCTTTGGTTACTTTCTTCCACCTTAACCTGCATATTGAGAACTCTCCTTGCTACCAATAAATCTCCAACCACAGCACTTTGCTCATCATCAGCATCCTCCAGCGGTGGCATGTCATTATCATCTACTTCTTCCTCATTCTCCGACTCAAGCTCTCCTTGGGCATTTATCACCATCACCCTTTTGTTTACACATTGGCTCGCTATATGTCCCCGCCCCTGGCATTTAAAACACTTAATATCACGAGTTTTGGAACTTGAAGTTTCGATGTTACCTAAAGTAGCAGCAGTCGTTGGTTTGGAATTCTTAGAGGATTCAAATTTTGGCCTATGTTGTAGCTGCTCATCCCTTTTTGGAGCTGTCTTCCATGGGCTGGTGTTAGCCATAGGTTGTCCCCTCCTAACCAATCCTTTACGTTTGAGTTGTTCCTCCACCTTTATGGCTTGATACACCATATCTGTCAACTCAACATAGTGCTGCATCTCAACTATATCAACAATCTCACGATTTAATCCGTGCAAGAACCTCGCCATGGTGGCTTCCCGGTCCTCTTCCACATTAGCCCGGATCATCGCTACCTCCATCTCCTTATAATATTCTTCCACACTCTTGGAACCTTGATTTAGCCTCTGCAATTTTTGATACAATCCCCTATAATAGTGGCTGGGTACAAAACGCGTTCTCATAAGCATTTTCATCTCCTCCCAAGTGTCCACGGGTGGTTCTCTATTCCTTCTCCTATTCATCAGTAATTGATCCCACCAAACAATGGCGTAATCAGTGAATTCAATAGCAGCCAACTTAACCTTCTTTATCTCCGCGTAGTTGTGACAATCAAACACCATCTCCATTTTAGTTTCCCACTCCAAATAAACTTCAGGATCACTTTTACCTTGAAAAGTTGGGATTTTAATCTTTATGTTTCCCAAATCATTATCCCTCCTAGGCCTACCCATCCTAGCTTCTCGATTCTCATTCGCACGCTGAAACCTGCCTCGGTTCAAATATGGCTCATCAAACTCTGATTCCGCTTCTTCCTCAACATTCCGCCACGGAACTCGCCCACCTTGCTGCCTATTGGGAATGTCTTGTTGATGTCCCCTAGGAGCCTCTACTTCTACCCTGTCCAACCTATCATGAATAGGTTCTAATTCAGCCCTTAACATACGCCTCATCTCCCCTAGCAAGGCTTGCATTTGGACGTTTGGAACTGCAGGTTGTCGAACTTCTTCGGTTCTATCTTCTTGATTAATGGACATATTTAAAATCTGCAAAACAACGTTAGAATCCTCACAAACACTCCCTCACATGTTTCACTCAAGAAATGATACACTTACACTCGTGTTTGCACACTAATTGGCTTTTACCCTCTTATGGTCTCACGCACTCTTGCCTTTTTCTTCCACTCTTTTGTGTCTTCTTTAGTTCGTAATCGAACTACCAAAAACTAATTCAAAATAATCGCACAACAATTCAAAAGATGAGAAACAACCAAAACTAAAATGGCTAAGAACTTGTATATGATGAGATACAAGATTGAAATGAAGTTTTTCTACTGCAATCGTATATTTTTTTTTTTCACGATTTTTTTTTGTCGATTTTTTTTTTCTGGAGTTCAATAAGGTTAACAAGATTGAAAACAAAGAAGTATTATGACATGAGGTAACGGTATACTTTTTTTTTTTTTTTCTGCACTTGAATCGTGTACCCCTTTTTTTGTGATATTTTTTTCTAGAAGAGGTAAAAGTATATAAACGAAAAACAAAAATGAAAGATAGTCAAACTTATGTTAGAACCAAAGCTCTGATACCAAATGATATGAACCCCATCAACAATTGTGATGACACCCAATAGCAACGATGGTTTAGAACCCCAAGATCGTGTAGACAAGATTGTTTGAGCCTTGACCCCACACCTAACAAGATGAAAACCAAGACTACAAAGGATTGAAACGCCACACCTAGAAAACCAAATGTTGTGGTGATAAGTTTGGTTGTTTGCGCCACAAGATTAACTTGATAAGTTCTAGGTTCTCTAAAAACCTCACAAATATAATAATGAAAACATAATCTTATACTTGGAACAACCATCCAAGAATCATAACTAAACCTTAAATCATAACCATTTATTCTCTAATTAATCGAAAGTCATCAGATGTCAGATCAAACGTTTTGGCATAATTATTACCCTCTTCAATTGCTTTGATGATGACTAAGCCTTGATTAGCATCTGATCCATCTTGGTCTTTTAGAATCCCACTTGGAAGTGACAACGCGTCTTGTGCAAATTCATCCGTATCCGCGAGTGTATGATCAACCAGTCCAGCTCCTTGGTTTGCATCAAAATATAAGGTTTTTTCACTTTCGAATTTACATTGGTAGCTTATGTTTCTCAATGTTTTATGCCGAATTTCCAAAATTCATACAGGGGTGAAGAGCTACGAGTTACTTTATGGGGCGACATTGCTCGAAGCTTTGATGATAATATCATTAATGCACAACAATCTCCTGTTATTGTTTCTAATACGATAAAATCGTACAGTTTTTTACTTTATTGTACAAATACTAATTTTGTTCTTATTAATATTTGTTTGCTACTTCTATGTATTTCAATCCAAATATTCCGGAAGTATTGCCATATAAACAATAGTAAATCCCTACTATCCTTAAAATATTTAGCGTTTCATTTTTACTTAAGCAATATATATTTACTTAAGCAATTATTGAATTCAGTTATGCTGAGATGCCACTTGATGTCCATAAACTTCCTCCATCTTTGAACGCTGTCGTGTCAATGGATCAACAAATCAATGAAAACCGAAAGACCATTAAAGAGATCTTATGCATGGACCCATATCAGCATAAGGTTTTATTGCAAATGCTTTTGCATACTTTTTTAACATTAGTTTTCAACTTTTATAATAACTTTTTCCTTCATCAATGCAGAATATGCGTTTCACTTGCAAAGCATCAATTGCTGACTATGATCTCTTCAATGGATGGTGGTCCAAAACATGCCCAAAATGCACTAAAACACTCTCTGGACCTTCAGACAACCTCAGATGCTTTGAACATGGGCTTCCAGAATCTGCACCAATTCCATGGTAAAAAAGATTAAACATACAATCTGTTGTTTCATATGAATTTATTTTCCAAAAAGAAAAATACAATTACATTTTACTCAAGTACAAATAACTATTGATGTGTTAATGCAGGTTTAAGGTTAACTGCATTGTAACTGATGGCAACGATGTTACAAACTTCTTACTATCTGGAAAAATTGCTGAAAACTTTTTTAACGCCTCAGCACATCATTTGGTCTACGACAAAAAATTTGTTGATCCTTTTATAGTGCCTCCACAAACGACTGAAGTATTGAACAAAATGAAAATCTTCCAGCTACGTTTTGGGGCTTATAGATCAACACTCAGCAGATGTGACATATATGTCACAAATGTATTTGATGAAAGCACAAAACAATCTTCGGTAGCTCAGTCAGAGCAATTTGGTGCAGAATCCTCAACCGCTTCAGCAACCATGATTGTTGAAGACTCATCAATGGTTCAGGCAGATACACTTGCTCCAATAACACCATCTGACAACACCCCACCAATTCAGCATCAGCAAGGTATTATTTTGGATGACACTGACAAGGACAGCTATCAACCCAAGGCTAAAAAGACTTTGACCTTCACCAATACCCCTTCAGAAAATCTGTCAGTTTTCTTTTATTGCAGATATAATTATTTATTCAAATTTAATATCTTTAGTCAATGCAAAACATTTTCATGACATTTAGTTCCTTGCACCAAGTGTATTTTCTTAGAATAAGCTTTCTTATATAATAATCTTTTCTTTTCCTCATTTTTCCAGTCATCTCAAGCAGAAAGCAATCATTATTGATGAAGAAGATGAACCGCCAACTAAACGACAAAAAAACAACCTTTCTTCACCATCGGAGGTAGCTTTGCACACCAAACATTTTCCATTTCATATGCTGATTTGTTTTTGCTTTTGCTTTTCCACTTTTTCTATGCACAATTTACAAGTTTTTTAATCATCTTTTTAGTTATTTTAGGATTTGCTAAACTAAGGATTAGAAATTGCATTTAATAAAGATGATGCTTTAATGAAAATTACAACCTCTCTCTAAGTTTTCTCTCTTCCTCCATTTTCTACCTAGAATTAGATCAATAGTCAAGTACCAATGAATTCATCTTTTATTAATTTGGAGTCACGAGACAACAATTGGATATGTTATTATATTGTTCATGGTCAAATTCGCTTTCATTTTACAAAAAAAAATAGAGTTTGTGCCTCAATATCCATATTTTGATCTTCATTGTAAGATTTTCATTGTTTTTATATTACTTTATGGATTTGTTGATATGTTTGGATTAACCCTAAATTTCATGATCATGACTGTACATGTTCTTTTGCTGGACAACTTCACCAAACTACACTAGGTTATGCATTCATTTGGTTTTAAGAGTTGCTATTACTGTTTTTAAGGTTGATATTTATGTTTTTTATAGTTACTTGCTGGTTGTATTTTTGCTTCTGTTGTTGCTATTGTTGCCTGTATTGTTTTTATTGTTGTTTAACTCTATTGGTTGTATTGGTATATTTTGTTCAGGACATTATGTTATATTATGTTGTTATTTGTTCCTATTTTGTTCATATCTTCATTCAGCACTTTGTATATTGTCTTTCATACTTCCTTTATTGTCTTTATATTGTGTTTGCCCTGTGAAAGCCTGTACTATTCTTCATGCTCTTTTGCTATGATTTTACTATTTGAGAATACACCACCTTAGATAATTCTCGAGGTATGTTGTTTCAATTGGAATGGTAATTGTTTTTTAAAAGTTACAATAAGGTATTTGGGCTATTTTATTTGACAGTTATATATGAAAAAATATATTGTTGTTTTTTCGTTTTTTTTATTATTGTTTTGGTTATGTTTCTGTTTTTATACAACACTTTCTTTTCCATGTTTCATACTTTTTTGTTGCGCATCTTGCATTTCTTCCCTGTCAGTTACTGGTTGTTTAATCATCATATGCTAATGTTTTTTAGTTAATCAAGGTGTTGAGTTTTTCACCTAAAACAACATACTCGTGATGTAAAGTATAACAAGTATTATGTCATTTTGTTCCTTTGTTATTATTATTATTATTATTGTTATTATTATCATTATTATTTTACCAGTAAAAAGAGAGGATGGAGATGTTTTATATATTTTTAAGGATTTATTATTATTTGCTTACCTTCATACAAAGCTTTCCCTTCACTATAATAAGCTGATCTAGAATTAGAAAGCATGAATAAGTATGCTTTAGGGTTCTCTGTATTTGCTTATCTTGATACAAAGTTTTACCTTCAATATAATAAGGTGATCTGGAACTACAAAGCATAAAAAAGTATGCTTTAAGGTCCTCTTTATTTGCTTATCTTGATGCAAAGTTTTACCTTCAATATAATCAATGCTTCTGGAACTAGAAAGCATAAATAAGTTTGCTATAATTCATCATTGTAAGTCAAACCTGCATAATATAAAGTTCAGCTATACGGGCATTTGTTGTTTCCTTTAAGGTCCTTTGTATTTGTCATTTCCTTTTTGTTGTTTTCGGTTTGTTTACTCTGCCATAAAATCACCATAACTTGACTAGCAGATGGAGAGAGATAGAGCACATATCAAGGGCAATCACAGAGTTTAACGAGGAGCTTACTCTTTCAATCACATATCTTTCTATCACTCCAATTTTAGTTGCAATTATGGCGTTTTTTTCCGTTTTTTAAAATGTTTTTAATGGCTGTAATGATTATTGAAACATACGGTATTAGTTCTTTGATGTTTTTTTAGCTGATTTCCTGCATATGTTTTGAATTATCTATGTTACTAGCTGGTTGTTTCAGGTATTCTTTTTTAAGAAATATAACACATGTTTTTTTGTCTTTTGTTTTGCTTTTGTATTTAAAAGATAACATTGTTTTTTTGTTGTTTTTCATGCAGTTCTATCGCTTCTATTTTGCATTTTCTCTTTCAATACCGTATGGTCATTTGCAGTTTGCACCATATATCATTCACACCAATATTTTATCATTTCGTTTAATAGCTTGCAATGTTTTTTTTTAAACAGGAGGATTAGCAACAGGATGAAATTTCTCATTTTGAGGGGGCGTTTTAGCTTTGTTCTTCACGTTGATAGCCCTCTATTTTGCAATGATCCACAGGTAATATAGTTTGCGCTCTTTTGTAATCTTTTGTAACACAGCGCCTACATTCAAAAAATATGTAATCCGCGCTTACACAGCAATATCCACCTAGCAATGTACGCATTATATTACCTAGTCTATAACTTTATGTTAATTATATAATATAAGTTTATTATTATGGATTTTATTATGTCACATTGTATACGCACAAATACCCGCAGCAACGCGCGGGTAATATGGCTAGTCTTATAATCAACTCCGTCTATGAGCTTGAGTCCCAAGTCCTCGACGCACTAAAAGCAATATTACACTTGTCAATGTATCCTGCCATACCTTGTTTTGAACTCAAGGTATTACGGGACAAAAATATTTGTGATAAAGGACAGACGACTGGTCGTTCATCCTTATCACCACCTGCATAAGAATACAAATAGCAGCACACACATTTCGTGCATGATCCCCTTTTCTGTTATTTTTGGTACATTGATTCTCTGTCATTAGCTGGTAGAATTTTCCAGTTTTTCTTTTTTGATTCTTTCTCAGTTTGTTATGTAAAAGCAGCATGGTCATTGCATGTATAAATGGCCCCATTTTTGTGAAATAAAGTAGAGTGAAGAATTCTTCAGTAAAGAGAAAACGAGTTCAATTCATCCTTCTCTTTCAGTTTCATCCTTCTCTTTCAGTCAATCCTTTGTTCTTCTTTTCAGGGTTTGATAAATCTGAAAGACAACTATTGTGTTACTACAGATTCTGGTAGCACCAATTACTTCCAATGGCTGGATTCCCAAGCTCAAGGCTCTGTATTGTATATGTCATTAGGAAGTTTCTTTTCAATTTCCAGCAGGCAAATGGATGAAATTGCTTCTGGGTTGAGAAATAGTGGTGGTAGATATTTGTGGGTGGCTCATGGAGAAGCTTTGCGGTTAAAAGAGAATTGTGGTGAAAAGGGGATAGTGGTGCCATGGGGTGACTGGTTGCAGGTCTTGTGTCATTCTTTCCCTTTATTTTTCGATCAAGTTCCCAATAGTAAGCAGACCTGGAGAATTGGGTGGCAAATGAAGAAAGATGAGGGAACTGAAATTTTTGTTAAAGGAGAGGAAATTCCAGCGCTTGTGCAAGGGTTTATAGATACAGAGAACAGTGAGGTGAAGGATATGAGAAGAAGAGCGAAAATGCGTCAGCAACTGTGCGGGCAAGCAATTGCTAAAGACGGATCTTCTGATAAAAACCTTAAAATGTCTGACATGGAGTCTTATCCACTTTCTATTGGCAAGCAATAACTTTTTTTTATCAATCATCAAAAGTACAAAAAAAAATTAAAATAAATAATGAAAATCAATTTATAATCGATCTAAAGTTAAATAATAAAATTAAAGAAAAAGATTACAGTTAAATAGAAATGAAATATCTATTCATCGATTGTTTATCCATTTGTGTTTGTTAATGTAGTTTAGAGTACTTTTAAAAATATAATATTTAAAAAATATAATTTTATTTTTAATATTAGTATATTAAGATTATTGAAAATTATTTAAAAAAAATAATTTGATAAATCTAAAAATAGTTTAAAAAACAAATTTAATAAACACATGATGATTTGCTCCTTGTACTAGCTACCTCTCCGTTCTTAGCTGCAAGCTAACTGATGTTTTTAATGATGGCCTGGTCCTGCAATAATTTGATTTAGCTGTTATAAATTTCTAACTTGATGGATGATTGCCTTGCCTTCTTGTGTTTTCATCAGCTCCACGTTCTCTCAGCCTTTTCGCCTTCAAAGAGTAAATATTGTAACGTTTAAATTAATATCGCATCAATGACACATCCATCGTATCCCTATATAAACACCCAGCCACGAACAATTCTCATCAAACCACGGATCCAATACGATCAATCTCCACACCACTTTCGAAATGGCTTTTAATCTCATGATCATCTTTCTTCTGGTGACTTTCTCTGCATGCTGCAGCTCTGACTGCGCCACGGCTACGACCACGGACATGGCACGACCATTAGCCTCGGCCTCGAACCTTACGGCCCGTTTAAAATTAGATGAAGAGTCATCAGATTGCTGGGGCTCTCTGATTCAGCTTCAAGCATGCACCGGGGAGATCATTCTTTTTTTCCTCAACGGAGAGACTCAGCTAGGCCATGGCTGCTGCCAGGCTTTGCATACAATCGGTGAGCATTGCTGGCCTAACATGATCGGTACACTCGGGTTCACCACTGAAGAGGGCCAAATACTTGAAGGCTATTGCGATGATTCGAAAGATCCATCTAATGTTGTTCCAAAGCAACCTTTGCTTCCTTGAGTAGTACTTTTGACTGGCTAGCTGTTGATAAATAGCTAGCAGAAGCAATAATATAACAATAATAAATAAATAACGAATAATTGCGCTTTGTTGATTATTGAGTGCTTTGTTTCCTGGCCATTGAGGCTTTCACAAATTCCTAGTAACACGTTCATTTTTTACACGTTCATTCCTGATTATTTTTTATAGACAATTTACTGGAAAATGAGGCTAAAAATGCATCAAGGAGTTGATGAAAATATTGAGCCATTAGAAAAATGAGACTCGTCGATATCATTGGATCCAATATTAAGATCTCCCTTGAAGTGATTCGAGGAAATGAATTTAAATAGAAGGATTCGAGAAAACTTGAATGGAGATATATATATCCACTGCAGCCCAGCCCATACCAGCCCAGCCCAATGCATAAAAAAATGTTTAGAGGAGCAGCTAGGAAGAAAAAAAGGCAAAAAAACAAAAACAAAAAAGGTAACCCGCAATGAGACGAAATAACAACAATGATGCCCACCAAAAAACTGAACCTGTCCCCGTCATGCCTACTCAAAGAGTGGCCCTAATTAGCCGACGATTCCTGTCTATCAGGGTTTGTCATCGGACGACAATTTCAATCGTCGGCCCTCTCCTCCATTTGTGAAGATCAAATTTGAGGTTCCGTGTAATAATTTATTTTAAATGGAAATGCGTGATCTGCCTTTCTCTTCAACGACGTCATCATCCAGAGATATATACCCTACGAGGGTTGCCATTTTGCGCCTCCGCAAATCAATTCTAACTATATCTTAGGGCTAACATTTTATTTTTTATTCATTATCAGGGTGCATTAACAAATTTATTTTTCCTTATTTCTTGTTTATTTGCATATTGTTTCTGATAAAGGGGAATTCATTTTCATTATTTATGTCTTGTTTCCTAATGTAGTTAAGATTGCTTATAAAAGTGTTTTTTATTAAAAAATACACTAAAATAATAATAAAATATATTTTTTAAACATTATTTTTTATATCATCATGGAAAATAATCTAAAAATATCAAAATAAATTATTTAAAATAAAAAAATTTAAAAATATTTTTAAAACATCATGTTAAACAGTTTTTTAATCGATATGATTTTATCATTGAACTGGAAAAAAAAAACATGGAATTAAATTTAATTTATTGGGAGTCACATTTGATGTAACACATGAGGGCATTAACCTTTTTTTCTCCTCCTCCTTTTCTCGTGGAACTTAATCGTCTCAAACTGAAAATGAATACAACAATCGAAGATTTCCATCATATATAATTTCCTCAATATAAAACTAATAGCTAAAAGAAGACATCGAATCTTCTTGTTAGCTCCTACACATGACATCCCAAGCTTTAACGAATCCAAGAAAGTGAATTTAGTTTTATTGCGATGCAGGTTTGCCCGCCGGCGATGTGGGAACTTTTGTTGAAGGGGCCTAAAAATTGAGCATTGAGGGTTTAACATGTAAGTTTCAAATTGTTTAATGACCATTGTGTAAGAAAGAGTGAACTTTATGAACCACAGCCATTGAAAAAAAAAAAACCATTTTGAGGATTCGTCTCCAACCAACCCATGACTCAATGTCACCGAGCTAACTCAAGAGAATACCAGGCTGACTGTGAAGAAGAAAAAAACAGTCAAAGAAGCCATTGTTTAGATTATTTTTCCCACAATGCACGCAGACATGATTTAGTAATCCAACTACCCCCGATGACCATATAAATCACGCAAAAATCAGGGAGATGCTATTAATGTAGTGTTTTGCAAATGTGTTTTGAAAGTGGTTTTAAAGTATTTTTTGTCCAAAAAATATATTTAATTTATTTTAAAAAGTATTTTTCAATAGCTCTGATATATTAATATAAAAGTATGTAAAAACAATTATCCTGATATATTTTTAATTTAAAAAATAATTTATACTACATTAATTACCAAACACATACTATTACAAAAGGGAAATTAATAAACATTTTATAACCAGGGACATGTTAAATTAAACGCTTCTAAATTTGACTTTAAGAAATCTTGAAGATAAAATTAGGATGTAGCCTTTATCTCGTACCCTATTTGAAATTTTAAACCTTAGCTTAGATATATGTAAACGCAGGAGAAAAGTTAGTGCAGTTAGAATAATTAAAAACTGTGATTTTGTTTTTGAAGAAACTTTAATACTGATATGCGAATAGGTTTATCAAGATTCTTCTCAGAAGAGCAGTGCGCTTCCTAATTGCTGTGTAATCCCTAACTAGCTAGCTCTGTATACATACATGCACTCACACGAAGGATGTAACCAGTTGTCGCCAGTTGCGTCATATAAAAGATTTCGCAGGTGCTGTCTCTCCCTAATTATATATGCATGTTATTAAGATGCCAGGATGTGTTAACGTGTTTCTTCTGCTAAGCCAGCGATCTGTCATGAGCTAGCTAGCTAAGAAGTGACGGTTAATTCACCAATTCAATTTTATAATCATGAATGTTGAAAGAAAAATACGTCCCAAGGGGACAACACACCCGGTAATAAGTAACGTCTAATTGAAGAAAAGAGAGAATCAATGTAAACCCTACTGTGTTTATATCTCACATGCATGCGGCAGTACTATTTGCCTGTTAAACGGCGTTGACCCCTTAACTCCATATCCCACATGGAAGTTCATTTTTGTCTCATCTATTCCCAGAGCTAGCTAAAATTATGAGACTCTCATTCACATGGACAAACACGTGCAAACTGCTTGTACGCAATGATCATGGATTTGGTTTCCATGAGAAACGAAGAGCTAGAACAAGCAAGCTAGGTCAATATAATAAACTCAAACTTGATCGGGGAGAACCTTGAAGAAATTAAAGAAGTACTGATAATTCATTGACAAAAAACAATTTCCAAGTACTACTCAAGTCCAAAGAGACTCTCTCTTGAGAGGGTCTTGGATTACATTGCTAGAAGAGGCAAAGTTAAAATGTTGGGGAATGTTATTGAAGTTATTACTACTGGCTAGAAGAAGTGCCTTCTCATCATCTTGATCTAGCTGGGTTGGCAAGGTAGGCTCCTGCTGCATCTGGATGCAAATCATCTCTGCTTGAGTTGCTGCAAGTTGCATTTGCAACTGTGAAACTTGATTTTGTAAGTAAGATATTGCACCAACACATCCATAGACTGGGTCTCGCACTCTTGCGTTTGCTTCATAAACTAAACTGCTCACGGCATCTACTCTCTGATGAATTGGGATCTCCTGCAAGATTAGAATATCCTCATCACTTAAAGGATCGTCATTAATATTAAAAACTGCAAACAGCGTGATTAATTTGCTGTTGCCATACACAAATAGTATATCATATACACAGATTAAGGAAAGAGGGTGAACCTGCAACATTTTGCTGACATTACTAGCACCAAAGACCTTGTGAACAATAGCAAACTTTTGGGGATCATCAGAAGGAAAGTAAGGGGCAAAGATGCAGTCTTTGGCGCACCGGCGCCTTAGCAGTTTGCAGGATGCACATGGTGAAGAACCCCCCATGTTCTTGTCTTAAAATAACTCAAAGAAAATTCTCTTTTAATGCAGAGAGGTAGAGAGAAAGGTATAAAGAAATCCAAAAGGAAGTTCAATGTGGAACAAAATGAGATTAAAACGTGTATTTATAATAGTGGAGGGATGTGCCGGCCCAGTGTAGAAATGGATGTACATGCATGTTCAAGCTAAAATAGTGAGATTATCATTATAATTAAACAAATAATAAAGTACATGGAAAGAGGCAGCAAGGATCCCCGATTGTGGAGGAACCACCGTGGAAACAATCGCATGCACTTAGATTTATAGTGTAAGGCTTTTGGAATGAAGATCAAACGGACGAGGTTGGCCGCCTCCGAGGCGCGTGATGGGTTGGCAATGCAGTGGTATACGAGTACTCTTGTCCACGTTCTTGTTTGACTATTTATTTCAATGCTCTAATTGTATATATGCATACATCATGTATACTCATGTGACTATGTTAAATTAAAAAATAATGTATAGTATGATGATTGTATTATTATACTACTAGGTTTCGAATGTCTAAGCCTATGTTACATAAAATAAAATATACATGTAGTAAAATAAAAGTTTAAACCTCATAGAGAGTGTGTGGGAGTCGTTGATTCTTAGGGCTTCCCAATATGACGAGAACGATGAGAAATCTACATAGCGAACCCGGATCCAGCCATCACGACCAATAGTCCCTCCCTTCTTTTTGGCCGGTTTAGGGCTTCCCAATATATCCTGAACTTGGGAAAATGAAACATATATAGCATACTGCACTTCATTGGAAACTTTTTTCTTTCAATTTAGTCTCTTAATAACATGTCAATTAAAATTGAGTTCTTTTAATTAAACGATCTCAAATATATATATATATATCCTGAACTTGGGAAAATGAAAGGGAGAAAAGAAAACTTCGTTAACAGCTAAGCCAACTTCTTAAAAAAAAAAATCTTTCACTTATAATTTGTGATTGCTGATAGGCCCTCTATTGAGGAGGGATGAGAAGTACTTGATCAATGGAGCTGTAATCTCCAGATTTTTCCCTGGGAATCAAAATTGCAGGAACGAGTCAGTCATTTCTAACACCAAATGACTAGCTAATTGAGATGATCAGCAAAATATAGTTTCACATCTTCTTTTTTCTGTGCATCCCTGCCCTAGTTTTCATTCTCTCCCGGCTACCTTTGACGAAACACCAGAGCGTTGATTAATGTCTACAGAAGGAAACAAAAGGGAGATTGTAACGTGCAAGGTTGTCAATTTTGTTACGTTGGTTGTTTATATACATATTTTAATTAGAAAAGTTCTCTTATTTTACACTAACTTTTAAATAAATGTATTGAGTTTGTATTTCTATACAAGTTAAAGGTTGCTCCAAAAGGAGGTATTTCTTATATAGTTAAGCAAGCTACATGTTAAATATGGAATATATATATATATATATATATATATATATATATATATATATATATATATAATTTCAATTCAAAACCCAAAAAATATTAACTTAAAAATATATTATTTGTATTTTAAATACAATATTAAGTATCTAAGCAAAATTTTGAAATGTAAACATTTCTTTTTAATAAATACTAAATTGTTGGAATGTGTTATGTTGTAGACCAAATAAAAAAACTAACATAAAAAGAAACATTCATACGTAACTAATATTCTTCTAGTAAAAAAATCATGTAGGAGTTGATTTGATCAATTTGACGTGTTCAAAGATAATATGAATTATTGGTAAGAATATAATTTGACTAAAATAAATTCAAAATGATATATTTTTTAAAATATATATTGATTTGATATAATATTGGGTCGATCTAAATCAACCTTTTAAATTTATAACTCGGGTTATTAGATTATTATAACCTCATATAAAACAAATAAAAATAAACTATAAAGATTAATTTCTAATAAATTCATTATTGAATGATGAAATTAAAAAAAAAACAATCTAGAAACAAAAACCATATGCCTAAATCTACCTTGTTTAACTCATAAAATTTGTGTCTTGTATTTAATACTAGGGTAATTTTATAAAAAACAAATAAAAATATCTAATTTATTGTTAATAAAATATTAAAGATATTGAATAAAAAATACTCAAGTAAATTGAGTTGGCCCATAGAAATTATGTCGTGGATCATGAGACTCTAATAACCACAAAGACACAACAAACCACAATAAATTAGAAAATTCAAGGATGAAGTTAGAATATATATATATTAAAAAAACAAAGGGTTTAAAAAAGCAAATTATTTCATAACTAGACAAAATATGTCATAGGTTGTTTTGTTTTTTAATGTAGTTAAAAAAATATATGGGTCATTCTAGACATAGCAAAATTGACGACCAATGAATCTCATCATCAACCACATAAAATCATTGTTATTTTATAAGTTGCTACTCTTGTATTTTCTTAATTGTAATCGGCATAGTTTGAATGTCCTACAAACATTGCATTCCTCATCGAGGAATGTAATTGAACAATGTCTGGTTATGGTTCCACCGAAAAAACTTGGATCTCGTTTGACAATATATTCTAAACCATCAAATCATTGAAAGACTGTCTCTTCTAACAAACAGACATCAATCGATCCACTCCTCATCTTATCTCCATGGAATAATTTATACGATGATAGTGATAACCCACCAAGTGACCAGTGTGAGCCATTAAATGAGGTCCGACATGAAGCTAAGGTCTAACTTCGAGGGATTATAGAAATCCCAATTCCAGAGAGATTTAAACGGAAAACATAAGAGCTGTGAAACCCTAAGACCTATTCCTGTTCTCTTGCATTTAATGCTTACCACATGATTCCAAGCTTCTAATCTTCTGTTCCGAGAAGAACAGCTCTCCTTCCCCAGTTGTCCTGGCACATTTAAAACCATTTTTTTTTCGCGCTCTCTCTCTCGTGTATTATGTGACATTTAATGAAGTGCATAAGTGTTATTTTAGACCCGTATCTCAGCCATTATATTATGACTACGGGGCCACCTGTTGAAATTTCTTTTATTTGCCCTACATCACAAAGCGCGTATTGTCAAGTTCACACCACCAAGTTTCAAACCCCTAAGCTCTAGAACGAGGAAAAGGAATCATAGTTGTAGACGGTGCGAACCTTTGTGCTCTTTGTTTTACTATGGTTTTTTTAAACTCATGAATAAAATAGAGGAAAAACAGACATCTTTCGCCCCCTTGAAGAAAATGAAAACATGCGAGGTCCGATGCAAGCATTTAATGTGCTTGGTGATATGGAAGATTCGATTCTTGAAATTTGAACATAGTTTACTTTCAAATCTGAAGGGGTGGAGATTGGAGGCATTGTTTGACAAAAGCAGCGTCGCAAGTGATCGAGGGGCTCGTGGCAACAGAGACTTGAAACTCAGTTGCTTGAACAGAGTCCATGTTGGATTTCCAAGGCGACCAATTCTATTCAAAATGCAAGGTCTGCGTTATTATCAGTTCGGTGGAAATCAAGAAAAATATTAGGTCTGAAGCAGGAGGTAAGCACGTGAGCATGCTCACGAACATGGGCCGTGTTATTTTGTTTTCTGTTGCTGCAGAGCTACGTTTTGCCCTCAAAATTAACTCCTTTATGGTTTAATACTTCAAAAATTAAAGAGGTCATCTTCAATCAGAAGCTTGAAATATATATTTTAACATCATAAGTACTTTACATACCATAAGTTCATGAATGGATTTTTTTTTTATTAATATAGGTGTACAAATCAATTTATATATGATACTGGCTGACCACTTGAGAGAGAAGCCCTTGCTGACAGCATACAGCCATACACTACAAAATGGAATCCGGAAATGAATAATATTTTTATAGTAGCTGCTTTTCAAGTAATTTTTTTGCTTTGAAATAAATCCAAATATTTTTTTTAATTTTTTAAAATGATTTTTGATATCAACAAGAGAAAACAATATTAATTTAATTTTTTTGCAAAAACATATGTACCTTGAGTAGAAAGATAATTCATTTTTCTTCCGGGGCATATACCAAAGAAAATTAGTCAATGATTGATGAAAGCTCATTTTCATTATTGTCTTGATTTTCTGTTGTAAAATACAATAGTAATGTACCGACAGGAACATGAATGCTATAGCCATGCTAAGTGCTTTTACTGGTTTGCATATCCGACTTGATATGGCTAATCCAAGACGAACCAGCAGGGCATGTCTTCCAGACCAGTCTCTTCCCTTCTTGTCCCTTGATCAGACCAAGTACTCTAGTATCAGCCTCTACAGCAAGTGAATACTCCCAAACACATCATATCACTTGAGAAGATCCAAATTGATCAGATAATTAGAGGAACCTTTGATGTTCTTTTGATTGAATGGGATAGAAAAGCATCTCTGTCTGCAGAATCGTTACAATTTAAGGGGAAAGAGTTTGTAATTAACAAGGAGAAGTGACTTGGAACAACTTTCCAGTCATACAGACATTTCGTGAGGACAGGTAAATTTGGCAGCAAAGTTAAAATCCAATGTTCCGCTGCAAACTTTGGCGTTTACGCAAAACATGCGCATGCCGCTTCTTGATTCCATTTCTAAACAGAAGAGCGTAATTTTGTTTCTCAATGAAATGAAGAGCGTAATTTGTTTAAACGAGTTTGACATGAATCTTATTTGCCAACCCTTAATCACTTGGAGAAATGAGAACCACATAAATATCCACAAAATAGCTGCACTAAATCCAGAGTTGTTATTTCTGAGGTCAAACATTAACGAGTTCATTGCCAAAGATTTATAGATTAAAGCTAATGTCACGTGAATAACAACGATGTCTAACCTCATGTAGAATCTGAGATCATAGCTGCATGAAAATAAAATAACATATAACATATATCCTAAAATTATTTATGAAACCTCGAGTGGTGATTGCTAATGGAAGTCACTTAAAATTTCTAATCCATCCAAATGGACCACGGTCGTGAATTCTGTTAAATTGAGAATAAGAGGAGCAAAATTAGCAGAGCATACTACAACCGTAAATGGCCAAACTGCTCTTTTCAAATTTGATCACTGGTCTCCTTGCTTTTTGGAATTAAAAAACACAAAGAAAAGCTTCATGCCCCACTTATTATCTATCTTAAAGCTATCAGGAAGCTTATGTTGAGTACACTGAGTTCGCTATGACATGAAACTCCACAAAAGCCCATAAACAAGGACACAATTATATTTAAATTTTCCACTTCCAGGAAAAGAAACATAAAGAGTTGTTCTGGATACTCCTATAAAAAGCAATTAGAGCCATACACAAACAGCTTGGAAGAACTCCTTCAGATGGTGGCAACATGTCTTCCTGGGTCATGCTAAAACTCTGGCATGTTGCATCAACAGATTTCATCAATATGTGTATCAAAAACTGGCACAACATAGTGGCAGTCTCTGTCACATGAATTAGCTATAGCAGCGTGTGAAGTTGTCATCTCAACATCAGTGTCAGCATAAATTTTACCATTCCATGACATCCACGATCTCTACAAGCTTAATTTCATTTCGCTGCAGTTTATGAGTTTAGAACATCAAATTTGACAAGCCCAATATGCTTTCTTACATACAACTACGGTTAAAGTTTCCGACAGTACATTTCACGCTTTGCTCTCGTGTTGCATAATTTTTTGCACAAATTCCGATCCCAACTCTTCTATCTTTATCAACAGAACGCGGCATGTAGAATTTAGAATATTCGTTTCCAAAATCAACACAAAACTAAGAGATCAAAGCTAAACATATTAACTAAACAATTAACTATTTGACTCTTTTACTGTATAAACAGACTTATTTCATTGTTCATTGCTACAGACTTAGTTCACTGTTCATTGTTGCAATCAAATTATTATTTTATCCTAGGTCCGAAAAGTTTCAGCCCTTGATACCGAGGGTATTTTCGAATTTTTCAGGAAACCTGAATGATATTTCCGGATTTGTTACACAGTGAAATAATACAAATAACTCCCAAAAACGATAAAAAAATTCACCTTAACACAGAGGTGTTCTCAGTTTTTCCACAATTTTTGCATAGTAAATCAACTGTACTAACCTCGAAAAAGACAAAAACAAACACTATAGCCAGGGGTAAAGAGATATTTTCAGCTCCGGTTATTTTGTAATTCTGACTGGGTCCAAGGGTGTAAACATAATTATCTAATATTTTATTATATTTCCTCAGACACTGCAAGGCACATCGTTCAGACACGCCAGCAGTGTTCAACATGGACGCGCTTCTAAGTCGTCGCATGAAGGCTCTTTAGGTGGTCAAAACTTCTCTTCCATAGTGTCAACAACTTTGCCTCCCTGTCCTCTGTCCATCAGTGTCACCCGTGTTCGTTGCCGGTGTATGATTAATCTCAAGCGAAAAGTTTTAGATGTTTTCTTCGTTTTCTCTCTCTTACTGCCACAACTTACACCTTGATCCTTAATGTCTTTCATTTGCCAATTTTATTCCCCAAGGTTTTGATTTTATTTTTATTCTTGATTTTTTTAATTGAAAGTTTGATTATTTTCAATTGTGTTCTTCAATTAAAACTAATTATATATGTCAGTTTTTATTTCAGTACTTTTTTTTTTAAGTTTCTTTAACTTTCCGGTCCGCAAGTTTTCATTTCTTTTAATTCTGTCCTCCAATCAAAATTTTTCATATATGCTATTTTTCATTTTAGTCCTCATTCTTTTAATTTTTAACAAAATTAAACAACAATTACCTTTAAAAATATAATTATTTATTTATGTTCCGAAGTGTTTATTTGTTTCAATTTTATCCTTAAATTGGTATTAATTATATATATTATTTTAATTTGTTTTAATTGTGTCATCAAATTGAAATTGATCATATAAGCTATTTTTCATTTTGGTCCTTATTCTTTTAATTTTTTAAGAAAATTACACTGTATTTTAAAAAAAAATACATTTATTTGTTTCGGTCTCAAGATTTTTATTTGTTTTTAATTTTATTCTTCAATTGGAATTAATTATATATTTTATTTTTTTTATTTTTGGCTCTTATGCTTTGAAGTTTTTATTTGATATTAATTCGTTTGGTTTCTTTTTGTCATTCTTGGACAATGTTTATTTTTTATCCGTATTTATGCATTTATGCTTTTAGTTTTTGTTTTTAATTTTTATTGGGGTTTTATTTTTAACTGGTTCAATCCTAAAATTTTAATTTATATTGGTGATCATTATAAAATGAATATTGCTCCCTTTTTCTCTTTGTTTTTTTTATTATTTTTTTGTTATTTTTATTTATTTTTTAGATCAAATGATTTTTATAATTTTATTATTTGCGCAATAATAATGATAATTTTAGTAACTATTTTTTAATTGTTTAATAGTAAAAATATTTTGTTTTTTTAAGTTTTTTGGAATAATTTAATTATTTTAATTGTTTGAGCAGTAATGTTAATAATAATTTTAACTATTATAGCAATAATAATGACGGTAATGTAGGGATGAATTTTTAATTTATGTTTTTGTCTTTATATGGATAGAAAATTAACTACTTATTTTTGTTATTTGATTATTGCAAGTATTTTTACAATTTATATTTTATTTTTGTGTTTGATTTAAATTAAATTATAAAATAAACTAATCTTAATAAAGTGAGTTCAATAATTAGATATTTGAAACTTCTTGTTTTTGTAGTAATGATGATAATTTTATGTTGATTATTTTGTTTAAACCTATTAAACAGATAAATTTATACTAATTTAAAATTCATATATTTTATGAAAAAACTTGCACCTAACATGAATTATGCATTAATTTTTAATTTTAATTAAATTTATATTATAATAAAAAAAATTATATAATTAATATTTTTTATATTAAAAAAAATATGATATCATCCGCGACGAGACACATGGCATTGGGTAGTAATATATAGATATTGTGTAGCACAGCAGCACAAGATATCATTAAAGTACGCATTTCATAAGCCTGAGTGATTATCACCGCTGATCAGATGCTATGCATCCATATAAAAAGATCAAAAACAAGAGCAAAGAAACATACCAGAACCTGAAGCTGCAGACTTCACGACACGGTCCTTGATCCTCTTTATCTCTTCAATAATCTGAGCATCTTCGAAGAACTCGCCTGTTTTCGTATCTGCAATGCCATTCTTTTCAAAGCACTGCAGCGGCTTTTCACATGCCTTTACAAGCGTTAAACAATCAAAGTGAAGGTTCGGGTTAACACCAAAGTTAATCTAGAAACTATTATTATTATTATTATTATTATTATTATTATTATTATATCGGAAAATAGAAAAATTATTCATCAACAATAAAGAAACTTAACCTTAATTTTTTATTATTTCACGTAATTTTTTTATTAATTGTTATTATTAATGTTTTCCTAAAAGTAAACTGCGTTTTATATTTTGTTTTTAATACATATTAAAAGGAAAAGATTACGAGTGCATAACTTGAGTCGCAGCAAGTTTAATATATTAACTAGATATTTATCAGAGTGGGATTTTCGGACTTTTTCATTTTAAATTTTGTTATTTGGTGTGGGATTTTTATTAATTTTTATTTTTCAATAATAAATTATTTTTTAATATTAAATTAAAAAATTGAACAAGTAGAGTTCAGGTCATGGGTTAAACTGAATTTTAAAAAAGAGTTGGGCTTAGATTAATTTTTGTCCTTTTTTATAATATTATCATTTAAAGTAAGGTTTTTATTGAGTTTTATTTTGATATTAAGTTGATGATAAATTATTATTTTTATTTTTTATCATATAATAAAAATATAATTCAATTTAATGTAGTGCATGATAGATAAATTAATCAAAAAGTTAAGTAAAGTTAAAAATAATATTAAAGCAAAAATTAATAATTTAATTTTTATTTTACATTTAAAAAAACCTGGGCTGATAAACTAGTATGTAAGAAAAATACAATAATTCTCTTAAATCTATTATTATATGGGTTAGAGCGAGGCTCCCCTGCCCGACTTTGTGCCTGTTTGGTATTGTTGCCAAACGGTTGTCTTATTTATTTATTTTTTAAATAATTTTTTTTAATATTTTTAGATTTTTTATGTGTTATATTAAAAATAATTTTTAAAAAATAAAAAAATATTATTTTAATATATTTATAAAAAACACATTTTAAAATATAACCACAAGCACGCTACCAACCCCGGCTGTAAATTTTTCTTCTGGTGGCAACCAGCAACCCCTTGGCGCTCATCCATTGACATCGTTCCAGTTGCTCCTTACACCCCCAACAACAAAAACAAAATCCCATCGCATAGAATCAAAGAGAAACGATGGCAGGACGCAACCATCTCCAACTCCGCGAAACCCCTTTATCCCGAGCCGCTCCCCTCCCTCGCTCAACTACCGACCCACGCCACCTCCACGCCCGACGTCACCACCACCTCCTCGAAGACCGGATATCAATCCAACACCGTGAGATCCAATCCCTTCTTTTAGACAACCAACGACTCGCTGACACGCACGGTGCACTAAAACAAGAAGTCTCTCTATCACAACAAGACCTTCGTCACTTATCAACACTTGCTGCTGATGTTAAAGCCGAGAGAGATAATCAAATTCGTGAAGTCTATCAAAGATCGTTGGAATTGGACGCCGAGTTACGGTCTATTGATGCTATTAGTGCTGAACTTGTTCAGGTAAGAACGGATGTACATAAACTTACTGTGCAACGGCAGGATATGACTGCACAATTGAAGGAGATGGATAGTGAAATTGTTAAGGCTAAAATGGAAACGCAGCGGGTGGATGCTATTAAAGAGGAGATTGAAACTGTTCAGCAAGAGATTCAAAGAGGAAGGTAAAAAAAAGGCTGGGGTTTGTTGTATTTGAGGGATCAATTTGATTGATGGATGGATTAGATTTTAAAAAAAAGTGATGTTAATTTTTGTGATTAGGTCTGCTATTGAATATGAGAAGAAAACACGGGCATTTAATCTTGAGCAAGAAAAGGTGTTGGAGAAAAATAGGATTCTTTTGGTTCGAGAAATTGAGAAACTTCGCACTGAGTTGGCTAATGCAGAGAAAAGAGCAAGGGCAGCAGCCGCGGCAGGGAACCCAGGTAACTTACTATAAATGTAACTTGTTCTTATTAATGTTTTTTGAAATAATATAGCTTGACATTATGAACTGTGTGTGTTCAGGTCCTGGATATGGTAGAAACTATGGCAGGGCTGAAGTGGGATATGGAGGAAGTTCATTTTTTCATCCCATTGACCCGCAGCAGGTGTGTGCTCACCATTCTCTTGCCTTTTTTATTTTTTGGAACTTTAGCGTGCCATTTCTGACACATGCCATTGAATGCAGGTTCAATAAAAATATCTTAGTTTGAAACATATCGATGCATATATGTTGGTGCCTAAGAACATATGTTTGCTGAATCCTTATTGTCGTGAAACATAATGAAAACTCGTGAATGATATATCATATAGAGTTGCATAGGTTATCAAGTTACAACATTCGCCATAAAAAATGTGAATTCTTCATCCCTTCCTTTTAACCTTAAAATCATAGCTTAAGAGGCAGGGAGTGGGGACATGGAAATCCCAAGTTCAAACCTTGGTGCTCTTCAGAAATATGACTAGTAACTTACAGTTGAAAAGCAATTTCAAATGGTTTCAATTGTGCACGATGTAGTCATGGAAGTGCATTGCTGCTCAGTACCATCCAGTTAACCTAGGCAAATGCCAAATAATCTATGTAGAAACTGTAATGTAGATACATCTGAACTGTGTTTGTCTAATGCAAATATGTTTAAGTCTTATGAGCTTCATCTTTCAAGACATTTTGATTTGATTTGAATCAAAAGTAATACTATATGAATCGCTCTTGAGCTAATCACAGGTGAACCTCAAAATTTGAGAGAGATACTCCTTTACGCATAAAAACATACAAGTCAATTTCGCAATGAGCACTTGGCAATGGAAACAGGGCTCTCACTGATGTGTCTGCTTGTATTTGAATTGCTTGTTTGAGCCCCATTCAATGTGATTTCTGACCTCCCAAGAAAAGATGGGCACTTAAACAACTTCTAACATGCTTTAACATTTCAGGTTCAGATTGGTGGTAATGATCCTGTTCCTACATTTTCATCTGGAGCAATGTCTAATGGCCACTATGACACTGCACATAGATGAGTTTCTTTCGCCAAAACAGCCAAAATCTTAGAGAATCATTATATTGTTTCATTGTGGGGAAGCTACAAATTCTATCGCAAATTTCTGCTTTCAAGGGCACAGATGCTGTGCTTTCCAAAAATTTGCCTTGTTTTATGGTTTTTTTATCCTGTTCCCTTCGTGGTATTTTGTCTCTCTGGGGAATGCCTCGTCATGCCATGAATGACGGGTTTCTAGGGTCGCTTTACCTGGCCATTGGAAACTGTTTTAATTTTTATTTTATTTTTATCAATTTGTCCCCTCACCAGCATTTCACATGTACCTGTTGTGAACTACTTTGGTTGTCCTGTGAATAATTTTTTTTCTTGTATTATTTGAAATAAAATGACTAGAAGGCACAAATAGATTTCATAATATTTAATGGTCAGCTTTATATATATAAAAAAACACTATAAGTACTATCTAAAATGTCTTGTTAATTTGTCTGTCAAAAAATGTCGTTCGTAATTTAATATAATTTTTAAACTTGTATTTATTTAAATTTAGATGCAAAAGTTAACTTATCTATGAATTCCATATCATGGGTTCAAACAAGAAAAACTGACCATTATTGTCCATAATAAATATTCATAGTTATATATCTGATTATGATAAAAATAATAAATACCAATTTGCTTCTAATAAGAATGGCCATTTCTATTATTGGATAATTTGAAAACGGCCTCGTATCATTTGCTTCATCTCGAAGTTCTTTTTCTTCAATTTTTTACTTCTTTAATTGTTTTCATCTCTCAGACTTGGTCCCTCTTTCTTTTGATTATTTTTTTTGGTGATATATAAAATTGCTGTCCTCTAACAATTCCACTTTCCTTCAAAAAAAATTTTCTGTTAGGCTTTATCTTTATTTTTTTTAATTGTTAATTTTATACTATGACAAGTTTTTGTAAATTAATTTCTTTTAAAAAATTTTCTTTCAAAATTAAATTGATTTAGAATTAGTGCATGTTTAGCACTGCGGCCAAACCTGCGTTTGGCCGCGGTGCACTATTTTTTTTTTTTGCAATAAATTTTTTTTGTGTGTGTTTTGGATCATTTTGATATGCTGATGTCAAAAATAATTTTTAAAAAATAAAAAAAATATTATTTTGATGTATTTTGGCACGAAAAACTTTTTGAAAAACAACCGCAACAGCAATCCCAAACATCCTCTTAATCTTCTTGATTAAGTCTAGGTATGAAATTTCATGGGTTGCGATATTATTTTTTTATGATTTTCTCCTTTAACATTAAATTAGTTCAGAATTGATATTCTCGATTAAGCTCGTATGAGATCTCACTCACTTGTTACAAATTTAGAATGTTAACTCAAATTTAGAAAATTCATTTGGTTTTTTTTTGTGTCTTGTATAGTTAAACTAGGAGGGTTTTTTTATACTATTAAATCAAATGAACTTGCCCTTTTCTTTTCTATTATTTTGGATTACTATCCTAGTGTTGCCTTATCATTTTTATTTTTATTTTTTTATTCACCTTTAATTTTCAATATTTGGTTCGTTATATTGGACTTACTATTATTTTTTTCGCATGGGCTCCTTAGGTTTATCAGTATATTATATCTCATATCAAGGGGTGTGCAGGTTGTTATACAAGCTCCTTAGTCTTATCAGTATCTTATCTTATATAACGGGAATTACATGTTAAATGGTTAATTGTGATTATTCTGAAGCATTAATTTACTAGTATTTCTTTTTTTTTTAAATATTTCATCTCATATGTCACCTATTAATTATTTTTAAAGTGTTTCAGCCATTAAATATCTTTGTTTTTTGCTTTCTAATATCTTAATAGTTTTTTCTAATGTAAAACATATCACAAATAAAAAATTAGTAAAACATTATACACGTGTAATCACTTTTCAATTTCTAAAGTTAAACAGCAAAAACCAAAGCTTTTTAAAATAACAGCAATGTATGTCTTACGAAATTAAACAGTAAAAATAAAGAACGCAAGCAAGCTCTCGGTGACTAAAAATACTAAGTACTGAAACCATGTCAGAAAGTAATTAATTAATTCATCCTTCCAAATGACTTATCGGGGCCGTCTATGGGCCGGAGTGTCATTTCATTTTGATACAGACACCAATAGCTTACGACGTCGTTTATTTAATAGAAAACGAGTTCCTTCACAAAGTGAATTTCAAAATTATTGATTTTTGAAAGAAAATATGATTTTTCTGTATCTGTTGTACCATGAAAAATACATTAAAACCTATTTGCTAATGTCTACTCATGGTACAGAGAATAAATTGAAAATATCTTTTTGGGGTTATTAACTTTCATAACATGGAATTATTTTTTAAACACCACTTTCAAGTATTTTTCTCATTTTTTAAATGAACTTCCTTTTTTAGTATCCAATTTTTATTGATTTAACATATTAATTTTATTTCACTCAACTTATAAACTACAGTAAAAAATAGTATTATTAACTATAAGAAAACAAATATAAAAATTACAAAAAAAATATATACATTTGATTTATTATAAAAATTAAATTTACGAAACAAAATTTAAAATATAAAAAAATAATTTTAATCATTAATAAAAAAATAATATTATTAAAAATTTTTCTTCATTTGAAAAATGATGAAAAACTTAAACTTCTAAAATTCCCTTTTAGAACTCGAAAATTAATTTTTCCACTTTTCTAGAAGAAAAAATATTTCATTTTAAATTAAACATCATATACAATAGTTTATTCAATTAATATAGTTATTACATGGTAAAAAAAAATATTGATACATCCTTCAGTACATCCTGGCAATCTATTGTTTACAATAAGAATTTTATACTTTAAAATGTTCTTTTATACACCATAGTTTATAACTAATTTAGATTGTTTTTTTCAAAATGCAGCCAAGTTAAAAAGTCCTACAAATTACCTCTTAGAAAAACTTTCGGCAAACATACGAGTCCTGGAACAGGTACGTAGCAGGTCAAGTATAGTGGCATCGGTCGTTAGAATTTACGTATCGTTTTGAATTTCACATGCCATTAAATCACTATATCAAAAGGAAATGGAACATTACTTGGAGTTAGTAACAAGACAAATTGTCAGCCCAATGAATGAACCCTAAACCGATAGATCGACTACCAATTTATTTATTTATTTGTCAATTACCGCCGGCCAACCCCTAGACCTTCTAAAACCCCGAAATGGCAGACGACTAGTTTCAGGAACAGCAAAGATATCCGGTTGTTGTGGATCGCATGAGAACAACAAAGCAGTCCGGTTGTTGTGGATCGCATGAGAACAATAAAGCAGACAATCGTCGTAATAAAAAGCCACCAGCAGCGCCACCCCCCAAACAAAAAGAGTTTCTTTGCAGGATTTGAGCAGCTTCCATGTTTCTGCAGGTAAACAACTTGGAAGCCGAGACGATAGTGATGAACGGTAGTTTCCGGAAGGACGCAACCACCCCTTGATGGCATATGGGCAGTATAACACTGGTGGACCCAGGAGACCCCAGCAGCCATCATTCGACGATGGCTCGTGTTATGGCAACATGATCAGAAGTTCATCTAACCAAGCAATCCTAATGCATTTTATAGCAATTACTATAACCAACCAAAACAAATCATTGATTATAGAACTTTCAGATCATGAAATCAACATTTACATAGTTTGTGTCAGTTAGACTTGTGATCACATAGACGGCTATTGGACATCCCAAAGAAACTCACAGACATCATGTGGAAAAGACAAGACAGATCCCAAGCAGTAAATAGGTAATTTATACATGCATACACGAGCATATTCTTTTATGCATACCATGATTTAGGTGATAAATAGGGAAAATATCTCATATAAATCTAGGTACTCTCCAGAATAACAATACACAAATACAAATGGTATTCTTCTTCGTTGTCCGACTGCCCTGCCCAGATTTAGTACATTGCCTAAATTCCATTTGTATGTGAACTATAAACTACCAACATTAAACTGGAACAAAAATAAAATGTTATCAAACAGATTGTGAATTTTTATCGCCCGATCAGTATGACAAACCAAAGCTTGAAGGGCCCAATCATCTTTTTTAAAACTTTATTTGACATATTACCTAGGAGAGGAATGCATACACCTAATTCAAGTTCTCATGCCTCATTCAAAAGCTGTTTCTACAATGCAGCACATTGCGCATCCTAAAACAAGGATAAAGCGTGATTTTGTAAGAGGCGCAACTCACCTGAAAATATCAACCTACCTTAGCAGCAAGAAATTTGGAGTTTATCCACTTGCCTCTATAAAAACATCCACACAATTAAATCAATCCCGTGCCTAAAGCAGAAACCCCTCCAAGTAACAGCAGATGAACAAGGAAATAAAAAGGGGTATTGCTCTGTGCAAGTGAACAACCTACCTCTTGGTCTCCAGTTCAAGAACCCCCCCAGGAAATGGAATATAATTAAAACCTTCAGATCATAATTCTTAGTACATAAACAGCTCAGAGATGAAACTCAGTAAGGACGTGACCGGTTTCCACCATGTTGATGCCTGTCTGGGCCAGAATTTCCAGCATCTCGGTAGTTATCCCTACG
This sequence comes from Salix dunnii, assembly GCA_015731905.1. Lineage (NCBI taxonomy): Eukaryota > Viridiplantae > Streptophyta > Magnoliopsida > Malpighiales > Salicaceae > Salix > Salix dunnii. Next base: position 5,643,433 of record CM027667.1, on the reverse strand, counting down.
TCGATCTCTACCACCATAGCCACCTCTACCACCACTGTTGCATGGTCAATCAGTAAAAACAGTAAAACAAAATAAAAATAAAATGTGGCCACTATATAAACATAATCACTACATCTAGATTACATTTAATAAAAAGAGATGTCAAAATTGAACATTTGTTTTCCATAAAAGCTCTTCCAGGACAAGGGAAGAACTCGTGAAAAGCTAAAATAGATAAATATTCAATAAAGAAAAGGTTAGTAAAACAACTTCCAAACCAACAGGCTTTCCAACTCTCAACCTATTTGAGAATGACTAATATGGCATGTTTTGAAGGCAAGAAATCATAATAAAAGAAGCTTTGACTGTTGGATTTCAAGTTTAATCCTATTTCTGCCAAATAAGGGATTCAACAAAGGCAATAAATAAAGCGCTAAGATTATTTGGTCATCCATATTTGCAGCATGGTAACCAATCACGCCCCAGGGTTGTTAAAAAACAAAACACAAGTTTAAATGTTATGAAGATAGAAGCAAGCCAATCCAATTCCTCGATGGTATTTGATACAATAAACAGCACTTAAAGCTAAAAATGGTATTTGATACAATAAACAGCACTTCAAGCTAAAAAAATTTAGCTTGTTCTTAAGATTAAAAGCATCAGATACTAGTCTCCCTCTCATCCCCCAAGGTCAACTTTTGAAAATTTCCAGCATCAGAGTTTTAAAGAGTTATAGCTGATATCACAGGAATGAAACTGTAAGAGATAATAGTGAAGTAACCACTGAACTGGTTACGTATAGCTTTTAAAGGTAAAATGCCGGTCTCATTCCCATTATTTGAGCTTTGTCATACTTCCATTCAAAAAGCTGAATAGGTGATCATCAGTGAGATTCAACCAGGGAAAGATAAGAGCAAAATTCTAAAAGCATGCAAACATGCAACAGAAATTAGTTAAATAAGCTCACACCAAGTCCCATTAAAATAAGACAGCATCGTAGATTGCACCTAGATTGCTATTGCTATTAATTAGTCAAGGGTTAAGCAAGCACAATATAAACAGGAAACTCCAACAAGGCAATCAACCTCCCTATCCATATGTGTTAAGCAATTAAAGTATTAACTGATCCTAGTAATGAAAGAAGCCGTGTAAGAATTAAAAATGCACATGAAAAATTAAAAAAACCACCACCCATGATCAGAAATAAAGTATCCAAATAGGAACACGCTTCAAAACCTCCAAAATACAGCTGGAATATACTTTTGCTTGTCAAAAGAAAGGGTAAGGCTAGAGGAAATACCCATGGTCATTTGCAGGTTGCCGCGGGGCTGACTTCTCTGCCATTGCAACATTGATTGTATAGCCCCTCATGTCATAATCTGGAAAACCAACACACAGTTATTAAGTAAAAATAAAAAATGTTCACAATGCTTAGGTAACTTATTTAAGAAAAAAGCACTGGAGAGGAAATGGAGAAACAGTAGCATGGTCAATACTGTTGTAAAAACCGCCAGCAGAGTGAGCAGCAGATGGGTCTTCATAAGCCAAACATGCATCACCCTTGTTGTTTCCCTTCTCATCAGTGTATATCTTTATATTCCAGGGCCACTGATCTTTATAGCCCCGCTTCTGCTTAATCCTTCCAACCTAAAAACAGTTTACACATTATTTCAGTGCATTTCCAAATTTTGCTTTGACAAGGGAATGAGCTTCAAGGACTCCTCGTAGGTATGAGAGATGAAAATATATATAATGAAGTTTGGTACGTGCTATGATATAGCATATGAATACTAAGAACTAATTTTCCTCACCAAACAAGAAGCTACTACACAAACAATGCCAAATTGAAATTCTTTCCCACAAAAAGGGCATTCATGATTTTTTCATGCATTTCGCGCGGGGGGTGATCAGAAAGCACACCCTGTGAAAAATAAAACTCCCGCAAATTTGTACTATAAAGAAGAAAAATAACTAACTATATCACAAAATTTGTTGATGGATTTTACAGCAGCTACGTATCGGATTACAAAATCAACAATTTCTGTCAAACAGCAAGCAACTTCAGCGCAATTCCCAGACTCAAAATTCATTTATATATAACAAAAGAAAAGGATGTGGAATTACTTGTCCAATTCCAGCAAAAAGCTCTCTCAGTTCTTCAATGGTCACATCAGGTGGCAAATTAGATATGTATATTCTTGAGTTGTCGCAAGTATCATCACAATTATCATCACACTGCTTAACTTTAGCCGGGGCATCATCAGGAGCGGCCCCATAACCACTACCTCCAGGATAGCGTGAACCACCACCAGGCTGAACACCTCGCCCACCACTCCTCACCTCACCTGTAGCATCACCACCATAACCACTAGCATGGCCACCATAAGATGGAGGATACGATGTGGGTCCACCAGTATAGGTTGTTGGTGGAGGAACTGCTTCCATTCCATAGTTAGCATTTGCACTGTAAGAGTTAGGAGCAGGTGGATAATTGCCACCTCCAACACCACCACCACCACCATAAGAAGGAAGAGATGGTGGCGGTGCCTGATTGTATCCGCTATCACCTCTTCCTTGATTACCACCATAAGATCCACCTCTACTGCCACCCCCGCTTCTATTATCATAACCACCTCCTCTGGTTCCATCATTATAATTACTACTTCTATTACCATCATAACTACCACCACCTCTCCCCCCTCGATTACCACCATAACCTCCACCACTTCCTCCTCTATTATAACCACCACCACCACGATCATTTTGTCCAGCAGCAGGAGAAGGAGCACCACATTTATTACACTCGGATCTTCTTGCAAAGTTCATATTCCCACAGCTACAAACATATACACCAGTTTCCATTACAAAACTCACACATACTATAGCACAACAATTCTATAACCCAATTCTTATAAATCTTCAATTACAAGTAATAAAAAAAGCGTTAATACCTAACTAAATCATAGAACAGAGAGATTACCTTGGATCAGGGCAAGGCCAATCACCGTCCCTGCCGCTTCCACCTCGGCCGCCGCCTCTTCCCCCGCCTCCTCCTCTGCCCCCACGATCTCCTCCTTGGTATCCATCTCCTACAGATCAGATCCAATAACATTTAAATACTCAAAATCACATACATAGATCTCAAAACCCTAATAATTACCAATTCAAACTAGTAAAAACAACCTCGACTTTGCGAATTACCACCATATCCCCCACCTCTTCCGCCACCGCCACCTCGACCACCATATCCACCGCGGCCACCTCCTCCATATCCGCCAGCGCCGGCTCCACCGTATCCACCACCGTAAGATGGAGGACCAGAATCGCCTTCTTGACCATACATACCAGACATTGTCTAGTTTCTTCGTAGATTTTTTATTCTTTTTCTAATTTTTTCGGTTCTAGATTTGTCTTCTCACCGAAAAGCGGTGTAGACAGAAAGATTAGGGTAATGATATTTTAGGCGACTGTGACTTGATTGTACTAGGTCAGGATATTTGATAGGCAGATATTTTCCACAACTTCGTACTTTGGAATTTTCTTATTTTCATTTTTATCCTAACACAGATAAATATAACAATCTAGTACCCAATGTTTAAACTCTCCACTAGAGTGAAACCGATAGCAGTTTACTTATTTTTATGAAAACTAAATTCTTGAAAAGTAAATAATTTTTTATATCTGATAATATCATGAGAAATAAATTGAAAAATATTTTTCAGTGTTTGGCTGAGTTATAAAAAAATCAGCTTAAAAATAATATATTAAAAGAATAAAAAATAGATCTGATACATAAAAAAAAACATATATATATATATATAAATTATCTCGAATTAAAATTTAAAAAATTAAAAACAAGTGATAAGTTATTTTAAATAAAATAAATAAAAATAGCAAATTAGATAAATAAAAAAATTTAATTAAAAAATACGAGAAAAAAATAGTAGTTAATAAAATGGGAATCAAAGGTGTTATAAAAAATAAATTAAATTAAATTCTAAGAGATAATATATATATGCGTGTGTGTGTGGGGGGGGGGGGGAATCAAAATATTAATGGCAATGTTTGATATAATTAACAAATGACAGCATATATTTTAATTTTTCACAATTCTCTAAAAATTATTTCTCGTTAAAAAGATAATTTTTAAAGCTAAGCTAGACTTTTCTTTGACTAGCTTTTTTAATAATAAGCAAACATAAAAAAAAAATCCAAAAACAATTTAAAAAAAAAATACGTAAACACTGAGCTGCCTATTGCATGAAATATTAATAAAAGTGAACGAAAATAATCAGTTTAATATATAATACTTTGACATCCAATTGAAACAGTTTTTAGTTTAGGAACTTGATTGAGAGCTTCATTGAAACAGTGGATATGTTGGGGACTAGTTTAACGTTTTCCTTTTTTACACGCCGACTGGAAGATGTACAAGCGGCATCTTTACTGTGACTTTTTATATTATTTTAATTTATTATTATTAAAAATATTTAAAAAAAAAACATATTATTTTGATATATTTATAAAATAAAAATATTTTTTTCGACATTCCATTTATCTTCTAAAATATCGGGCTCGGTCATTTGATGCGTTATCCGGCTGATTAATTATATTGAAATTTCTTAAAGTTTTATATTTTATTTTATTAATCTTTGCAATCTTAAAGCTTTCTCGATCGTGTACTATGAGAAATCAACTTGTATATTTTGATTAAGTTTATTTTTTAATTACGAGTTATAAATCTAGCAACAGTATAAAATTCATCCAGTAAAAGCAGAGTAGTCATGTCATTGCATGTGTTTTATATTATGGTTGAATTAGATTTTAAAGTATTTTAAAAATATATATATATCAAAATAATTTAAAAAAAAATTATATGAACGTATTAAAATAATATAGAAATATTAGAAGTAAATCAAGTAATAATATATATTGGGTATACAGGTTATTTCGATGTGATTTTTACATAAAAATAAATAAAAGAGCAGCTGAAAAGCCTATTCAAATATCTATAGCTATTTATGTAAATAAATAAATAATAGTAATAGTGACCAAGAGAGAATTTGAAGAGAAAAAAAAAAATGACAGATGGATGTACATCAAAATACCTCATTCAAACAGAATAAGATATTCATATGATTATGTCTAGTGTACTTGACAATAAAAAATAAATTCACTCCTTGAAAAATCTCATAATCTAAAAAATAAATACAAATAAAACTAATTAAATAAATTGTATCTTAAAATATGTATGATGCAAAACTTAGCACATCAACTATGTCATTTTAAAATGAATATTTTTTGCACAAAACCAAAGTAAGAATTATAGATATATTATAATAATAAATTGAAGAATCAAACAAAACAGTTTTAAAAAAATAATAAAAAATGACATGATTTGTAATATATGTCATAAAATCATGATAAACTCATATAAAAGAAACTAAAGTTAATAGCAACACTAGTATTTTAAAAAAAATATATTACAAAAAAATAAGACCACACAAGCCAAACTCCTGATAAACCAAATATTAAAAGATATAATCAAGAAAAAAATAACTACACAGAATGATATTAAAAGAATTTAGGGTGAAAAAAAATTAATTAGAGGGAAAAAAATTAGTTAGAGGTTTAAATTGAATTGAAAAATAGGTCTAACAAGATAAAAAAACAAATCACGAAATTAAGGGTTAAACCGCAAAAAAAATCCTATTAAAGAATGGGATTCAAAGAAAAAAAACTTCAACAAAAAAGGTTAGGGGGGAAAAATGACCAAGATTAAGAACAAGACGTTTGAGAAATATTGATTAAAGAACTATATTAAATAGTTTTTTTCTAAAAAAAATGAAGAAAAAATTAAAAAACGGGGACCAAAACTATATAAAACACAAGAATAAAATCACAAACTAAAGGAAGAGGACAGATATTAAAATAAAACATACGAGAAAGTTTAATTAAATAATGAAATTGCAAATCATAAAACTTATATAAAAAGAAAAAAACTAAATAAAAAACTAAAATAACAAGAACTAAAATCACAAAATAAGAGAGATAAAAGAAAAAACTAGTGATTTGGTATTTTATTTTAAAAGTATTTTAAAAAATATTATTTTATTGTATTATTATTTTACTTTAAATCAAGTTTTCTTTGATATTTTTAAATTATTTTAATATATTAATATTAAAAAAAATAAAAATATATATCATTATAATATTTTTCAAAATAAAACTTCAAGTATAATCTTAAATATTTTCTTTTCTCGTTTGTAAGAGAATATAATTACACATTTAGAGAGTGAAACGATAAAAGGCCATATCTGGCTGGCTGCCAGATAGAGCCACGCGCGGCACCTGAACAACGCAAAAGCCCCTGACTCACCGGCGAATGTTCAACACGCCCCAATAGTTTTTTGATTTAAAAGTTTTAAAGATACATACATACTTAAATAATTTTTAATGATCAATAAATCATTGAAAAAAACTAATAAAACCCATCATCAAGGCTGAATTTTTATCCTCTCAAGAATAAATAAATAATTTAATTGCAGGTATCCACAACAATCAATAAAATCTATGTCTATAACCACGGTAAAAATCTTACCGCATGCAGTTTAAGTTTTATAATATGAAGTAAAATATATTGTTTGTATTATTCTGCATGTCAAATAATATTTTTAAACATGCATCTCTCACGCCAACTTCAACTTGACATATCTAAAAAAACACAAGTTCTTCGAATGTTAACATCAAAGTGTGAATTAAATTATTTTTATAATAAAATAATCTCTTTAATCTCTAGGGATTATACCATTAGAATGATGCATCGATCAAATGTATGATTAATAGGCAGACATAAAATAAAATAAAATAATGAAATATGAAATGCTAATGAACTTTAATAGCTTCACCATTACCTCAGAACAATCTCATAAATTTTTCCAGGCTTTGAAATTTGCCTTGGGTTCCACCATTGGTAAAAACTTAAAAGCAAATTGCAGATTTCAGCTTCTTCTTTTCCACAAGGAGAATCGAACCTGAAACCTCTAGCTTTGGGCAATCCATACCTTCCCGCTCGCTAGACATTTCCGAAGGCAATCATCAACTAGTAGTATTTTTTAAAATGCTGTGAATGACAAACCTTTTCATTTCAACAAGAAACAACGCAAAATTTTGACAGGAACAACCTATGTCATTTTCCGACTATTGCGCTCTAACAGTGAAAAGATTCTTGCAGTGCACATTAAACTTCCTGCAACAATTATCATGCACTGAATAAACCTGAGGCAAATCAAAAGGACGCAACAAAATCTCAGATACCACCCCCCCCCCCCCTCGTCACAGGAAATCATGTAAAATTGTGTTTATGGTCAACAAGATCATCCATTGGAAGAGACCAGTCCCATACAGAGACACCGAGTGAGAAGTGCGAAGTTCAACAGGAAACCTACAGTTACCTACTGATGGATCAACTGTTGTAATCAAACCCAAACCCCCAAAGTCACAACTATCTGCCCTTTGATCATGCAGCTGCTAATAGTTATTGAAGGCATATGAAATATTTGCGGGCCAGCTGATATTGAAACAGGATCCACCAGGTGAAATTGCGGTGCAATCAGCAGTTGAACATGCATCCAAGGAGCTTGCAGTTGCATTAGACAGGTCCTTGTTATTGTTAACAACACACCACTTGGAAGAAAGATATTCAACATATTGTGCGTTTACAAGATTCTTGGAACCCTGGCCAAGATCAACATTGTATTTGGCTTGGCCATCGAAGGTGAAAACTCCCCAATGTCTCTCAAAATTTCCATCAACTATGCTTCTCTGGTCCTCGTCTAGCAAGCTATATATGTATGTCTCTATAGGTGGATTCCGGGGCCTAAGAGGGGTACCTGACTTGCTACGAAGGTGATCCATTAGACCTTTCATGAATATCTCGGCAGTGGATGAGGTGGCATTGGCTGCTCCATCTGTAGGCCAACCAATCTTAGCAACAACAACATCCATTTCAGGAAACCCAACTGTTGATAATGCAGTAACAAGGGTATCATAGCCTAGGTCAAAACTGTTTTTGTATGTTCTATGGCCATCATTTCGAGGATGCTTGGTTTCTTCAAAGAGACTAAAGTTAAGAGAAATGTTCTTGTTTTGATGGAAATTGATAAAAGGGGAGATGGTCACAAAAAATGGTGAGTGGTGCTTCCTGAGAAATGTTAGGAGTTCAATCATGGTTTTATTAAGGTCGGGCCTGAAGTGTCCTTTGGAGGGAAAGCTGGATTCTGATTGGAAGGTATCATAACTACATGGAACCACAACCTTGACCTGGTTTGCCAAGCTCACTTTGGCCAAAGCTGTTTGGATGTTCATGGCTGACCCAATAACAAAGGGATGGTACTGCTCACCGTAACTTTGGTGAAATGGCTCATCTCCAATAGCAACATACCTGAAAAATAATTTAATTAGAAGCACAACGAAATGAAGCAATACTGATATCTAATGCAGCTTTTGATAAGAAAATTTTAGTAGAAAAGGTAGCTACATATTTCCATGGTGCTTTAAAAAGGCTGATACACAATGAAGTCTCTCAAAACAACTACTTGCACTACCAAGAAAGCCAGCAAAACAAAGATAACGATCTTTTGAGGCATTTTCAATCATAATGCAATGAAGCTGAATATTATTTTTCTGTATTTGATTACACACGGGCCATGACAGGTACTAGATGATGCAAATTTGCAGTTAAAATCATCAACTATTTTCATATTTTTCACATCTAGTTTCGCAATGGTCATTTGAAACGTAGATCTGTTGCTTAATCTTAAAATAAGAAAAGCAGCAGCAATTATTTATGTATGATGCAAGTGTACATTACAAGAGGAGTAGATGCACCCATTACCCAAAAGGATAAATGAGCTGGAACAAGATCATTCAAGCTAGCAAATTCCTCGGTAAAACCCCAGATTATACTTTGACAAAGAGCAACGTGAAATATATAGCCAACAACACACATCCTAATTTCTAAAGCATACTTCAGATCTTCGAATAAGTGTCTGAGTGTTTCTTGCTATGCACTTGCCAAAACTGATAAACTACATCAACAGCAACAGTTCAGTGAACATTCTCTATTCACTGTATTCAACATCAACAAGGACGATACAGAACACAACATGGTGGACAGCCCTAAAACAACGCTTGGCTCACTCAATTGAGCCTCAATTTCAAAGCAGTCCAGTTCACCCAAATTCAAAACTTCTCGACCGTTTACATTTTTGTGCCGAACTTTGAGTGAACTGTTACAGAATTCAATCTGCACATTCCACTCAATCGACAAATCCAAAACTATACATATTTTCCAACACAAATCCCAGCATATATAACAGACCTTAAGTGTAAGAAATAAATCTACATAAACAGGCTAATCACAAGTATGCTACAAATACGCAATTCCATTACCAAACACGATACTTGAAAACTAAGACCAGCCCAGAAAATCACAATTAATCAAACCAAGAAACTAAACAGCAGCCAAAAAAACTTGAAAAGAAACATACTCAATTCGAACTCCACTGCTACCACTAGAAACATAGCGGGTAACATTATCATGAACCCAACTTTCAGCAACTTTCCTAGAAGAATTCAAACTTTTCAGCATGGAATTGGGAATGCCAACAGCTACACCAATGTTAGACCCGGAAAGAGCTTGTAGCACAAGTGGGTCAGCATCAAATAACTTGACTTTGGTAATTTTGTTAGACTTCAAGAGCTCCACCACTTTGTCTGGTGGCAGTGGATGCGAAGAGGTAGTGCCCCAGTTCACACCAATGGCTTGAACAGTGATGTCACTGGCGGTTAAGAAGAGGAAAAAGAGAGAGAGATTTAGAAGCATCCTGGTTTGGTATGGATGAGAGTGGAATGTGGAATCAGAGAGGGGTTAAAAGAAGGGTTTGTGGGGGTTGAAGCAGTTGATGGTTCCAACTGTGAAAAGCATAAATGAGTTTGGTCGGGATTTTTGTATGTTCAAATTGTAAGGGGCGAGAACCATAGAAGACTACAGGACAGAGTTGTCATTTTAGCAGTTTCTTTATTTATTTAATAAAGACCATTTGGATTACATTTATTGTGTTTTTTATAATGATTTTATTTAAAAATATCTTTTAAAAAAATTAATATAAAGACGTTAAAATAATACAAAAATGTATTTTCTAAAATATTTTTAAAATACGGAAATAATCATGCTATCTATCGAGTTTATAACTATTTTTTATTTTTTAATTAATTTATATTTTATATATTAAATATTTTTTAAAGAAAATAGATTCTTTATTGTATCTATATCCATTAAATCATATTTATTATATTTGAAAAGAATAATAAGTTAATCGACTTAATTACATTGATTAAGATTTGTAATAAATTATACCCATTTGAAAAAATGTTTTAGTAGGATAAACTAATAGTTTTGATCAGTTTTTGAATGCCACTTTCCCCCTCCAGGTATTTTAAAATTCAAGACAGGCAAAAAAAAAAAAAAAACGAATTTTTTTGTTGCGCCAGTTGCTTTGATTGCTGGGGCCTCTTCCCTCTACACATTCTGCGGTCGAACTTGGTATATCTAATTTAATAGAAAGCAATTTAAAATAAATCGTGATCTCATTTTTCAATTAATTTAAGATTAAAAAATAAAACTGGAGAAAAAATAAATTCAAAAAGAATATAATTTTTTTGGGGGTCAACTGGGGTTCACTTGTCAAGCATATAATATAAGTCATGAGACCATAATAATTTTAAATAAAACAAATAAAAAAATCATGATTTGAATGATAAAATTGAGATAAAAAATAATCATGAAAAAAAACTCCAATCAAAGTTAACCTGTAAACCCTGCAAGTTATGGGATGGAGATAATAATATAAAAATAAATTAAAGAAAAATAAATCCTTGATAGAATTAATATTACAAGATAAAATTAAAAGTAAAAAATCAAATAAAAAATAATTATAATCAACTTAAATTAATCCATAAAATATGTAATTCAAATCATGATTTAAGAATAATCTTATAGGAAAGCAATTTAAAATAAATCGTGATCTCATTTTTCGATCAATTTAATATTAAAAAAATAAAACTGGAGAAAAAATAAATTCAAAAGGAATATAATTTTTTGGGGGGTCAACTGGGGTTCACTTGTCAAGCATATAACATAAGTCATGAGACCATAATAATTTTAAATAAAACAAATAAAAAATCATGATTTGAATGATAAAATCAAGATAAAAAATAATCATGAAAAAAAAAACTCCAATCAAAGTTAACCTGTAAACCCTGCAAGTTATGGGATGGAGATAATAACATAAAAATAAATTAAAGAAAAATAAGTTCAATCCTTGATAGAATTAATATTATAAGATAAAATTAAAAGTAAAACATCAAATAAAAAATAATTATAATCAACTCAAATTAATCCGTAAAATATGTAATTCAAATTATGATATAAGAATAATCTTATAGGAAAGCAAATTGAAATAAACCGTGATCTCATTTTTCGATCAATTTAAGATTAAAAAATAAAATTGGAGAAAAAATAAATCCAAAAAAAATATAATTTTTTTTGGGGTCAATTGGGGTTCACTTGTCAAGCATATAACATAAGTCATGAGACCGTAATAATTTTAAATAAAACAAATAAAAAAAATCATGATTTGAATGATAAAATTGAGATAAAAAATAATCATGAAAAAAAAACTCCAATCAAAGTTAACCTCTAAACCCTGCAAGTTATGGGATGGAGATAATAACATAAAAATAAATTAAAGAAAAATAAGTTCAGTCCTTGATATAATTAATATTACAAGATAAAAAAAATCAAATAAAAAATAATTATAATCAACTTAAATTAATCCATAAAATATGTAATTCAAATCATGATTTAAGAATAATCTTATAGGAAAGCAATTTAAAATAAATCGTGATCTCATTTTTCGATCAATTTAATATTAAAAAAATAAAACTGGAGAAAAAATAAATTCAAAAGGAATATAATTTTTTGGGGGGTCAAGTGGGGTTCACTTGTCAAGCATATAACATAAGTCATGAGACCATAATAATTTTAAATAAAACAAATAAAAAATCATGATTTGAATGATGAAATTGAGATAAAAAATAATCATGAAAAAAAAACTCCAATCAAAGTTAACCTCTAAACCCTGCAAGTTATGGGATGGAGATAATAACATAAAAATAAATTAAAGAAAAATAAGTTCAATCATTGATAGAATTAATGCTACAAGATAAAATTAAAAGTAAAAAATCAAATAAAAAATAATTATAATCAATTTAAATTAATCCATAAAATATATAATTCAAATCATGATACAAGAATAATCTTACAGGAAAAAAGACCAGACATGTCACAAAAACTATTTTTCAATTATCTTAATATTAATAAAAGGATTTTTTAAAAACATCAACTAGAAAATTGGAAAAAAACGTAAAGCATCAAAATTAATTCGCTAAGCTTGCCGTTTGAGTGATAAGATTGAAATAATATATATATATATATATATAATTTCCAATAAATATAATATTTAAGTTTATATATATATATATATATATATATATATATATATATATAATTTCCAATAAATATAATATTTAAGTTTATAATTTTTAAAAATATGTATAAAAATACCTTAGAATAAATAGTATTTTATTGCAAGTTTCAGTCTAAAACTCTTACTATTTTAGTTTTTTTATAATATTATTCCGTTATCATTTATAAATAAGCACATGTCCTGGCTAGTGGAGCCTGTGAAACAAAAACACGAAGGAGAGAAACAAAAAAATAAAAACAATATAAAATCGAACTTATAATTTGAAGAAGAACCCGAGATAATTTTATAAAAAAAGTATTATATAAAAAATTAAAAAAACTTAGTGATTCACTATAGCTAATTATCATGAATTATAATAATATAATTATTGTTCTACTCAACGCCTCAAACTTGGCCCTGGAATTGGTGGTATTTAAGATTTTTCTATGGGATCAGTTATCATTATCATAATGTTTAAGGGTATTTTTATTTTTTTCCATATGTTTTATGAAGTGAAACTACTATTTTACCCCTGCCAACAAATATAAAACAATTATCTATCCTGGAGTATTTTTTATTTTTTATATTTTTATACATGGTGAAATAACCATATAACCCCCGTATATGACAAAAAAACAAGAACTGTAGGCAAGGGTGCTCTTGACATTTCATGTATTTTTTAAAATATATAAATACGAACATGTCCTCATAAAAACACAAAATTAATAAGTTGGTTGTAGAAGTGTGTAGGTAATTTTATCAGATTTTATTTTTCATGTGAGCATTGTATGCGCGTCGTCCGGACACATCGATGATTTTCTTTGCCATGCTTTCTTCCGGTGACGTCGTGCAACGTCCTTCAATGGTGAACAATGTTCATCCTGCATCTCAGAAGATACGCCCTCATGTTCCTTGTTTCATGGTTGGGCATGTAGCATCCCAAAATAGTCAGATAAGTGAAAGTAGTTAGTTGAACTTTTTTATACACTTTTATCTTTTCTAAGGCCAAGTTATAAGTTAGTCCCCATGTTTATGTTGGCTTCATTTTTTTTTTTTTTTGTATGGTCTTGATTTCTACAATTTAAGTTTGGATTTATTTCAATTTCATCATTTAATTGAAATTGATTATATATTGCATTTGCATTTCGATCATTATTATTTTAATTTTGGGTTTTGTTTTAAATCCCCTTGTCTTTTTTAGTATAACAATGTGAATTATTTTCAATTTTACCCTTCAATTGACATAAATTATATATTGTATTTTCATTTTGATTCTTATTCTTTTAATTTAGGGTTTGATTTTAAATCCCTTAATCTTTCTGGTATAAAAGTTTGATTTTTTTTAATTTAGTCATTCAATTGAAATTAATTACATGTTTTATTTTCATCATGACCCTTATACTTTTATTTTTTTATTTGAATTTATTTCCTTTATATGTGTGCGCGCGCGCGCGTGCATGTGCATGTATGTATTAATCTCTATTTTTATTAATGTTTATATGTATATGTAGAACAAATCTTTAAAAATAAAATACAAATAATTTAATTATCGTAAAATATAATGATGGTCAAACAATTTATCTACTTCAATTTCATAAATTATAAAAATTATTTGCTAAGCCCACAAGCACAATCTAACTAGTAAAATCTAATTCTTAATCACTATAATATTTATAATTATAATTAAAAACAATTAAAAATATAAAAACTAGAAATAATATTAAAATAATAATATCTGAGGAAGTACTATACTCTAAGACCCTTGCTATTTTTATTTTATTATTTCTTGTTATTCAATTATCCTTTGTAACAAATCACATAGCCTAGCTTTTTGAAACAAAAACACAAAGGAGAGAAAGTAAAAAGAAGCAACCATGTCGAAGAAAGGAGAGGTGGTGTGTGTCACCGGAGGAAGCGGTTGTATTGGCTCTTGGCTTGTCCGTCTCCTTCTCGACCGCGGGTACACCGTTCACGCCACCGTCAAAAATCTCAGTCAGTTCTTAAACGACTTGTAGCCCGTCCAATATTGTTAGCAGTGGTCATCCTTTTATGTTTTGCTAATTTTCTTTCCTCTGATCTGAATTGAAGAGGATGAAAAGGAGACGAAGCATCTAGAATCACTTGAAGGAGCAAACACGCGTCTCCGTCTTTACCAAATCGATCTCCTCGATTATGACTCCATTGTCACCGCAATCAACGGCTGTGCTGGAGTCTTTCACTTGGCCTCTCCGTGCATCGTTGATCAAGTCCATGATCCTCAGGTACTAAAGTTGAAGCGATAACTTGTCGCTCTCGTCTTGATTGATTTTTCAACTGTTTAATTACATGAAATTTTTGTGCATTTCTTTCTCTTTCCCCCCCTGAAAGAATGAGCTTTTGGATCCGGCAATTAAAGGAACGATAAATGTACTAACGGCGTCAAAGGAAAACGGCGTCAGGCGCGTCGTGGTGACGTCTTCGATTTCTTCTATCACGCCCAGTCCTAACTGGCCTGCTGACGTCATCAAGAATGAGGATTGCTGGACGGACGTTGAGTACTGCAAGCAAAACTCAGTGAGTTTTGAGTGGTATTTTGTTCTTTTAATTTATTTCCTAATAAATATTATTTTGTTGACATTTGTGGATTATAATGTGGTTGATCTTGTTTGTTTTGTTGTGGTGATTAGTTATGGTATCCATTGTCAAAAACACTAGCCGAGAAAGCTGCGTGGGAGTTTTCAAAGGAGAAGGGTTTGGATGTGGTGGTGGTGAATCCGGGTACAGTTATGGGTCCGGTTATCTCACCGGTGCTAAATGCTAGCATGTTGATGCTTGTGCGCCTTCTCCAAGGTCATGTTGTTCACTAACTCAATCTATGATTACTTGTTGACTGCATTGTCTTTCCGTGTTTGATTCGCATTTTCTGAACTAATGTCGTTGATCATGTAGTTAAGGTTGGAAATGTGTATGTTTTTCAACTAATGTTGAAGATTTATATAGCGTTAGGTTTGTGCACCTTTGTATTTATTTGAATGAACATTATTTGTGAAATACTAACCGATTGATATGAGACATCTGACTGAGGTTTGGGGTGAAAGTAGAAAGCACGTGGCTTATTGTGGATGTCTGGTTTAAGATATGGGGTAATTTGAGTAACACTAGGAAACGGGGAAAGCTAAATTTTCTCCCCGTGTCCACATGTCCACATGCTCAGGGAGTGGAAGGGCTTTATGGTTGTTAAAGGAAAGCTAAATCATCCCCCCCCCCCCCCCTTTTTTTCTACAATTTGTGAACAAGGGAGGTAGTGTTCACTTGGTTTAATTTCCTTCTAGTCCTTTATCTCCCCTCCTACCCAACAAGTTTTCAATGTTTAGCTTCCTTGCCATAATTGAGTTGGCACTTGGACACTCTTTAAGTAGTCAGATTATAGAAGCAGCCTATCCATAGTTTGCAGGACAGCAGAATTAGTCATGAACTAGAATCCAATATTACTTCTTGTTTTTTTTTGCACTGATAGGCTTATAGCTTCAACAGCACAATTAGATTTCCTTCCAATGCACCTCTTTCTCCTGCCAGATACTAGCTGTGTCAGGGAAAAGTTTCTGAGGAAATGCATAGAAAATTGCAAGAACCAGGAGCAAAGATAAAACTTCTCTTTAGTTTTCATTGTTTGTTCATATGTATACCTTTTTTTCAATAAGCTAAAATTCCATTATACTATTGCAGGCATGCAAACATGATTATGGAAGTATCTTGCTAATAAGCCTCTAACTCAGTCATTTCAACTCTTGGATTTCAATTTCCTCTACTTCATTAGCAAACTGATACTAATTTTAAACCTTTGCTATTATGATTTTTTGAATAAGGAAAGCACAAACAATGACATTTTGTCCTTATTGCAGGCTGCACTGAGACATACCAGGACTTCTTTATGGGATCAGTGCATTTTAAAGATGTAGCCTTGGCACATATTATAGTGTACGAGAACCCATCAGCAACTGGCAGACACTTGTGTGTTGAAGCTATATCTCACTATGTTGACTTTGTGGCCAAGGTTGCTGAGCTATACCCTGAATATAAGATTCCTAGGTAAAGAATTTAAGTTTGTTTTCTGAGTGTGTACTGTGTGAGCTATACCCTGAATATAAGATTCCTAGGTAAAGAATCTAAGTTTGTTTTTCTGAGTGTACTGTGTGATGAATATTTTCCCAGACCTATGTACATTTTTATGCCCAGGAATTTGATTGTCTGTTGTCCGTAAAACAGTATTGAAACCATGTACTATGCTCTGAAATCTACTTTCCCCATGTGTGTGGAAGCATTAAAGCTATCGAGGTCTTGATCGTAGTTCAAAGTGTCTCGGTAGTGGGGAGCATTAAATTTAACTAGTCTTGCTCTTTATTCTCATACAGAGCTGCTCTTTGTGGATCTAACTTCCATCCATTGCCACCCCTGCTTCATTGAGATCCTAACACTTCTTTCTGGCTGTTTGATGGTGTGAATCATTACTGCCTGATCCTTAACGTGCCTATTGGTGTAGGTTGCCGATGGATACCCAACCTGGGTTGTTGAGAACAAAGAATGGAGCAAAGAAGCTGATGGACTTGGGTTTAGAATTTATTCCCATGGAGCAAATTATCAAGGATGCAGTTGAAAGTTTAAAGAGCCAAGGATTCATTTCTTAAGAAAAAGCTTCAGGGATCAATCTATGAGGTAGAACTGATTACTGTGTTTGTGCCGGAACAATTATAGCTTGCAAATGGAGGTTACCTGTAATGCCGCAGGTCTCAGTGTTACCGTTTTGCCATGTGGACAGTTTGAAGTTTGAACAGGGTTATGTATTCGAAGAAAAAAGTACTTGGTTTTCTTTACTTAGCCTTCTCTTTTCTCTCTGCATTTCAGTTTATCGTTTGCTATTGATGGTTCTTCAGTGAGGGGGGATTTTGCTATGTTTCGATCATAATCCATCTTCTGAGGTGAGGTAGACTCCTCAGTGGTGCTAAGTACGTGGGAGGGGCGGTGCTCGGCAAGTGCAAGATCGAAGGAGCGGGTGAAACGTAGATGTTGCACGCAAACCCATCAACATTTCTAGATTTTTGAAGTGCAAGTCCGAAGAGTTTGCAACTGATTATAAGCGTGTTAAAGCTTAGCTGATTTTTCCCCCTAATTAGTTTGATGCCATTTAAAGATGTGCACAGATTACAATAGGATCTTGACAATGCACAAATGAGGGCTAGAACCTGAAGGAGCTCATATCTTTCAGGTAAAGCCATTTTCCAGGGACGGAAATGGTAAATCCACTATGTCACTCTTGAAAAAAAAAAAAATCAGGCTATTTTAGCAAGGGTATTTTAGTTAGTATTTTTAATTTGGGCAAGGGCGTGTTTACCTTTTAAATTGTATGGTAAAATATCGTACACCCCTTGACATTCAGTTGGGTGCCATTGAGAGATAAATTTCAATTTTTAATTAAAGTATGCACAATAAAATAACTTGTTTGCAATGTTCAACAAAAAAATCTTTAGCTTTCGAAGAGGGGTGTTCTGGTATTATCATTTTTATTTGGGTGGTAAAAATACATCCTTGTCCTTGGAATTTTTGTTATTTCTATGTTGCTTTTTTTTTTTTTTTTTGTTATAGCTGAGTAAAGTCGGGTAATGTCATCTTAATTTTTAAGCCTACCTTGCAATTTTTCAAATCAACCCCTTAACTTCTCTATATTTTTTATTTAGTCCCAAGTCTTTTGGTTAATGTTTTTCTTATTTAAAACAATGTATAAAAAATATTTTTTTTCGAATTCATTCTCATTTGATTTCTGTGTAATTTTATTTTTTTGGATTTTTGTAAAACACAGGCTTAAGAAGTTAGCTATATAATCTTATGATAATTGCTGTTGCGGCTTAATAATGATGTTGCTTGATAACAGGTTGTTTGCGTGGATCTGATATGAACATATATAAAGATGAAGGCACGCGAGCGGAGCAGTAGATAGCCGAAGCTAAGAATTGGAGTACTGATAGATCAGCTGAGCATACGTTAACAGGATCGTCTGTACGACTTATACATCAGGTGGAGATGTATCTACCCGAGAGGAACAATCCAGAACTTCAGATTCTATTCTCCACTAGCAGGACTTGAATGCATGGCTATCACCCACCTTTGAAATCGTCTCACGTGCAGCAGCGCTTTCTGTCTCACCTATGTCGGGATTTTTTTTTTATGGGCTGATTGATTCAAGAATGGCCCTCCATTTCCAGCCCAAATTACCAGATCCAGTTTTTGGACTCTTATAAGCTGAGCCTCCTAACACGACCGCCCTCACCTCTTTTTTTTTTTTTTTTTAATTTCCTCTCCCTCTCATGCTCGGTCTATGTCCATCCTCTTCCTGTAGAGAAAAACAATTCAAGGGACTCTTAAACACTAAGCTAATTACTTTATTCTTTCTTATCTTTATATTTCTTTAATGATAAATTATTTCAAATCCGTTTTCATATACTAAAACTAAATTCATCTCCGAAATCAGTTAAATTTACAGCTGATTTCAGCCTCGATAAACTAAACAACATATCTATTTGTTCTCTAGAAAAAAATAAACAATAATAAAACGGACCATGTAATTGAGAAAATCTAATGAAAAAAATTATATATTCATCAAGTTTCTAATATCAACATGAATATTATTATTTAACATAAAAAATATAATATATGCACGAGCGCATGCACGGTGCGTATTTATATCAAGTAATATAAATAAAAATGTTATATAAGTACGTGCACTGGGTTGATATTAGAATATTAGTATCTTTTATTGAATTAAAAAAATAAAAATATTTTCAAATTATGCTCAATAATATACATATTATAGAATAAAGTGATTGTACACAAAAATGTAGATATCATATTCATGTTAAATTATCATATTTACGTACTAGGGACACCTACAGACATCAGAACCATATATATGTGTTATCGATTATGTGATATCAGGATAATCTTTTGATCACAAACAATATAATTTATGTGAACTAATTTTCGGATGATTTTTGAAAATGGGGAATGACCAAATAATAATAACGGTGGTGTCGTTTTTTTTTATTAACTAGGATGTCCGATCAATTTATAAATATCTCAATTAATTTCATAAATTTTAAAATTAACAATAATATAAATCTTCAATTATCATTATATTACTAATCATAAACCTTGAACCTGAGATGGAAGAATAAATCTTTTTATTTCAAACTCTTACTATTAAAGTGCTTATTAAATAGTTTATAGTTGAGGCACTTTAGTAAACTTTAGGGACTCTGTCATGTGAGTGATTGTTTGAAAATGAGACTGAGATTGTTTTTTAAAATGTTTTTTATTTAGAAATATATCATAATAATATTTTTTTATTTTTAAAAAATTATTTTTAATATCATCATATTAAAATAATCTAAAAATATAAAAAAATAATTAGTTTTATATATAAAAAAAAAATTATTATTTTTTTCAAAAATAATTTTGAAACCTATATAAAACACCCCATGAATTTATCCGTTAGTCCACGCGCGCACAAGCCAAGACTTCTCAAGGAGTGTCATGTGGTCCAGGCCAAGCCAGTGTTAAAACCGGGATTTTCACGTCTTCCCTTCCCATGCATATTCACATCTGTATCCCACCCTCTCTGGTATCCAGTTAATAGGGTTACAGCAAGCAAAACAGGGGGAGGAGAAACAGAACGCCATTTCAAAGGAGGGGAGATGATAGATGGGTGCGAGTTCATATTCTTTAGGATTAAGGGTTCCAGTGCAAAAGTGAGAGGAGAAGAAGGGCCATCACACCCCGGTTGTCAGAAAATTTTACGATCCAGATATCATGTCGGCGACCAAAACTACAGCTTGTCAAACTATATAGGACCCACCATACGGTGGTGACATCTGAAAGATAGAGAGAGAAACACTGTACTGTGACAATTGACGTTACTCTCCTCCTTTGACCCCCCCTTTTTTTTGGTTTTACCAAAAACCCATTGCCTCGCCCCAGTCCCGGGTGCCACCGACTGTTTCTTCCTCTCTAGCTAGCGGAAAACCCTAGTTAACTTCCAAGTTTAAAGAGTTCATGGTAAATAATAATAAAAAACAAACTCAGATGGATTGCATTGCTCGGAGCTTATACATGATAGTACCGAAATGCTGGCCTTTCATTTGAGATTCTATTGCATAGAACTACAGCTTTCCTTTTTTTATTGTACAGAAATTACATGTAATCTCATGGTTTATTAAGATTTTCAGGAAGAATTTAACATTTTTATTGCCAAGAAATATATATTAATTGATATCTTTTAACCAGGTCGAGGAGTATTGCTTGTGCCAGGTATGTAACCCAAAAATATGTAAACCTGCTGGTTAAATTTCGAGCCCAGAAGCATGTAACCCTGCTCACCCAGCAGACGTGAAAATATTTATTTATAGTTAAAGATAAAGAAATCAATAAGCTTGTATCCTATCTCCTACATGTAAATTAATCCCATATATATATATATAATGTAGGTTACAATTCCAAGCAATTACCCGACAATCCTCTCTCAGGAAATGGAATGAGAGGGCTGCAATTCTCTGTGGATACGATGTGAGATCACGTTATCTCGCTTAACGCCGTGTATTTAACAACAATATCTTGTCAGCCGTCATCCCTTAACACGCACCGATTAAATATATTCCCCCCTCATCATCAATTTATTTATTTAATACGGAAAACAGGCAGAAGAAATTAAACGACACTGTCGTTGTTTTTAAAAGTAAACCACGTTTTCGTCTGCTTGGTTATCCTGTTACATGCTAGGCGCATTATAGTGGTGGTTTGTGATCTGTGGTTTTTTCATTTTCTACGCTGGGATTAGATGTGCCTATTAATTAATTAAACAGAGGTAGTTGTCACTGTGAATAAATTTATAGTTAAATAAATAAAATAAAATAAAATATCAGGTGATAAACTATAGGTGTGAGAGTATACGTAACACCGTATGTTTAATTTATCTTCTAGAAGGAGACGTCACCAATTATTGCGTTAACAGCCAATCTTATTTCTCTCTTAGAATATGTCGCTTTAGAGGTGCGGTGTGCTAAGTACTCACGCACCCTGGCTTGAGCTTCGACCGCTCTTTTTATTTTTCCCAGTTGTCTCCACCTTTTCTTTTATATTTTCTATTATAAACGCCTGATTTCAGATCGAGTTCCAAACAATTATTATTATTATAGCGTTCCTAGAGCTTTTTTAAGCTGCAATCGTTCCGCTGCGTTCATACGAAAATTTTTTATCCTAGTTATAGAGTGAGGTTAAACTCCTCACTTGGTCCTCTTCACAAACTATTTTGAGTTTTGCAGTCCAAATACGTATTCCTGCCATGAAAAAGAGAAGAGAGAAAAACACCAGCAGAGATACACTGATCTGCAAGCAAATTTTTAAGGTGACACAGGGACCGATCGTTTAGCTGTCTTGAGCAAAATTTTAAACTCACTTGGAAGCCTGTGCTGTCGGTAGCCAAAATAAAAAACCTGCATTGATTCCGCCTAGAATTTGTGAGTCAGGTAAATGATACGTGTGTTTTGTTTAAATGACTTGAAGCCCGACCACGAGTCAAAATCAGTCCTCGTTAACCTTGACCACTTTCTGCAATCCAAGTTCTCCTGGATCTCCTAATCACGTGCCCTAATTGAGCTGGCTGCAAAATAGGGAAGGAGATTTATTGTCTGCATACTTGATTGTCTCACCAAGATGAAACTTATTTAATTTCAATTCAGCATCCACAGTGATTCTCATGCACATGCCCTTCAAGCTGCATGCCAAAGAGGGGAGGGGGCTTACAGAAAAATAGAGCTGCTCACAGACATGCAATGCTCTCTCATGAGAGATTCTCAAGTACGCGAAACATTGATTGATGGTAATTAGCAACTCACCTGCAGCTTTTTTTCTGTGACCATTCAACCACGTACATTAATTGGCCAGTCCGTGACAACGCAAGCGTTTGTATTGGAGATGAAAGGGAATTTTTTTACTTAGAAAAGAAAAGAAAAACAGTTTTTCTCATCAATTATTTTTAACATGAAAAGTCGAAATACTACTTGCAAGAGCACGTAGGTGCTGCAATGGGCCACCAGCAGTTAGAAATTGCTCATTCCTTTTTCTAGGATTGTTCAACCATCTATTCCCGACCAAATTTCCCAGGTGTATCAATGGGCACACCACTCCATCTGCTCCCTAATTACTCAATTGGTTTCTCTCAGCTATACTACAGTGATATCCCATCACGTCATTGCACTATATTTGGAACTAGACAAGCTTTTAACTCGCCATTGCACTATATTTGGAACTAGACAAGCTTTTAACTTGAAAGGAAATTATAAATGTTGTCTTTAAACACAGACCCTGTGACTGTATCACAGAAACTGCTAAAAAAGCAATCCCAGTTTCACCTGACGACTAGCCACGTTTATGAGATGATGATCATCTCCCATGTTAGAAGGGAAGGTTTCGACCCTTTGGAAAATGGGCCCGGAAGAACCACTCACATGACCTAAATGTTAGAGCTACCATGGATGCTGGCTGTAAATACATTGTGCATCGCCTCAGGGGTGACTGCATTGTCCTATTTTTGTGCCTATAAAAACAGGGCATGTGATGCCTCCTTTGATTTTCCAATATTAAGAGTAATAATATATATCTCACACCAATCCACACGTCAATAATAACACCGGCTGTGGTGTTACAAGGTGCGGTTTAGCAAAATACCCAATCCCCCCCCCCCCCTCTTAAATGAAGTACCTTCGGCCCAAACGACAACCATAAATGCTAACGTAACGACAAAGAAACAAAATTTGATCAGTCTCTGTGGGCAGGCTTCCCTGTCTCCGTTTTTTTTTTACGTTTTGGTCCTTTTTGTACATAACTTGCCCATTAGGCCAGAACCCACCTGCCTACGAAACCTTGCAATCAGATTCAAAGATGACCGCGTAAAGTGATTAGCGTCAGTCAGTTTCGTTGCAAATTGTGATATTCTTGGGTTGGAAGAATATAACATTTTCTTCGCAAGGAGAACAGCATGGACGCGTTTAACTTTCTTTGAACTTCGTCCTCGGGAACCCACTTTAGCTATTGAATATACACGGTGCTATCTATTTTGCTTATTTTTCTTGACAGGAATAATGGGTCAAACCTGGAAGAAGAAGAAGAAGAAGAAGAAGAGGCGATCTCTCAGGTGTAAATTAGAAGGGACAAATCTATCATCTTTTATTTTCCTTTTGACTTCTTAAGGAATTTGATATGGTTAAAGTTACACCTAAACGAAGGAAAAAATAAAGCATTGTAATCAAAACGATTTGATTCTACAAAAAGACAGAAAGAGAAGCAAGGAAAGTTGCTGCTATATGAAAAATGATCGGCAATATTTTAAGATTGAAAAGAAAAAGAAAACCACGAAAGGAAGAACAATACAGGGGAAAAAAAACCAAGTTATCAAAGAATTTGAGATCATCATAAATAAAGCACCAAGTGTTGCATCATTTTAATTGGATAAGGGTCTGAATTGAAATATAGAAATGGGTTTTGTATGGGAGTGAGTGGTGGGTCTGTGCCAATAATTAACAAAACATATAGAATACCATATGCTATAATATAGTAAGATATGCATCGATGATATACCAATAGAATGGAAACTAAAGGTTGGCTACTGGTCATTTTCACACTTAGGTGGTGGTTAGAAAAATAAAATAAGAGCAGCAATCACAAGGATTATTTTTATTCCATTTCATTGATGCTTGTACCCTATTATCTTTTTATATATGTATTTGTTGTTATCGTAGGAAAGAGATGTTGTTTTCTTAGGGATCAGAGAGAAGGATCAAAATTAATACTATCTTGAATCTCAGAACCCAAGATCTTAAAAATCTATGGCAAAAAAAAAGAACAAATCTAAGATCAAGATGGATAGTTAGAAGGTATAGTATAAAGGCAGCACCAGAAAGTGTAAGTACAAGATGTGTAAATCAGTGATGCACGTGTGTCTGTAATGGAAACATTTTGCCCATGGTGGGGAGCCCAGACGATCAAGAAAAGCCGGGACCATGAAGCCACAATAGTTGCCAGGGAATTAAGATTTGGTAAAAAATGATTTTGCCCTTGTTGCCACCATGCCTGCAGCCTCCCTAAACTCGACTAGTTTGAACTTTGATGCTAGCTAGAAACAAATCGCAAGAAAATTCAGAATTACAATAACCCATAACAACCAGCGCACTCATTTTTCAAGTGATATAATGGTCAATCTTATCAACAACTGTGCTGAGATACGCGGAGAGAGGGGAGGAGGGAGGGAGGCGAGATCACTGTGATCTTAATAAGAAAACAAGATTCCATGGAATTCTTTCACCGCATTTTCTTTCTCGCAATAATTGTTTTACATACAGTGGAGTTTCAACAGGTCAAAACAAGAAAGAACCTGAAACAGGATATCGCAGCAGTAATTAAAGCATCTAGTAGCATAATATAGAGCAGGTGATCCTAGTGAGTTAAACTAGGTAGATTCTTTTAGATCAAGAAAAACAAGGGTTTTAGGCCTCCTATTCATTCTTGCTGAACTCTACCTTTTTTTTTTAAATAATAATAATATGGCCAAGAAAAAGAATAAACACAGTCACGCTGAAGATTTATACTTCTCAACTACCCTATTTTCTATGTTCTAGCAAATTTTCAAATAATTGAGTTATTGATCAGTCTCTTAGTAATAATATCACGAGCACTCCTAAGAAGAGGCAGACTACTATAGTTACCATTGAAGACGAAGAGGCTGAGGGTGTGATTTAAAAAAAAAAAAAACTAGATTTCAAGTTAATTTTTGTTCAATGGTTCGATCGGATTATAAAGTGAATCGACAGAGATCACATATATCTCTTAATAATCACAATTAAGACAGGAGATTAAAATTAAAAAAAAAAAAAACACTACACGGTTGTTGTAGCAGCGGCAGCACTTGCAGCAGCAGCACTACTATCAGCATCTCCACTTCCCTCTCCGCCACCACCAGTAGAGCCACCACCATCTCCCTCCACCGACACATTAGCCGCAGCAACAGCAACATTAGACCTTTTTCGCTTCTTCTTCTCGTAAGGAATCCCTCTAGCTTTAGCTTGACCTTCTCGAACTTCCCTCAAGTAAATCCTGACAGCTCTAGCCCCAAAAGGATTCGATTCTGGCCGTCCACCGTTTTCTTCATAAGCAGCTCTAAGCCGTCCGATTAGCGCATCAAGACTGCCCCAGGCCTGCTTAAGTGGACAAGAGCAAGGTGCTGGCGGGTTCGGGTGCCCAAAATAAGGACAGCCCGTTATGTGAACTTTGGTCTTACCGAACTGATCCAAGTATTTCAAAAACTCGATCACATGTGCACCACTGCAACGAGCTAGAGTTAATGGTGGCTTGTGGTTCTTTAAGTACTGTAAGAAAGTGTTCCAGTCTCTCCTCTTCTGCGACTCGTATCTACTTGGTGGTGCTGGCGGTGATGATCCCTCTGGCTGTTGATGTGGCAGTGATGCTGATGCTGAAGATGATCCCGCTGATGGACCCGGTTCCCCACTATTCGGGTCGGGTGCAGAAGCTCGTCCAGATGTTGAGTCCATGGGAGTGATGATTGCTAGTGATTTCTCCCTATTTTTTAATCAAGTAACCTTGAAAACGTTTCGTACTAATAAGAGTGCAGTTCTGATCTCAGCACAAGTAGCTGTTCGATTCTTGTCAAAGAAAAGAAAGATGGCGCCGCTGATTTCTGGTTTTTGTATGAGTTTGTGAGGATCGTTCCAGTGGAAAGAGATCGTGTTATGAGTTTCTTTATTGGTGAGAAGGAGAGGGTTTTCAGGAAGAAGAAAGACGAGAGAGAGAGAGAGAGAGAATGTGTGTGTTTGTGCTGAGTTGATGGGACGTAAAAAGAGATGAATGAATGAATGAATAAGACTCTTCTTACTTCCTGAGAGAGAAGAGAAAAAAGCAAGTAAAAAACGAGATAGGTAGAGAGAGTTATGGTGGTCGTCTAAGAGGATTTTAATCACATGGTGGCCCCTGGTGGACGACGCAATGTTCACTATTCACCACGGCGGCCCCTCCCTCCACTCCCCCCCTTTCTTTCTTCCTCTATTCCAAATTCCCAGATCTTATACGCAAATTACTGTATTATATAGCAAAAACATTCACGTGCTTCTCCGGTGCGTGGAGCTCACGTGGACCCGCATGGCAATGCCAGGGGGGCAAACTAAAGGTGTAGCGCGTGCTGACCAAGTATGCTGTAAGGTGCGTTGATTCGGTGGTCGTAAGTGGATCTTATGTGGCATTTAATGGGGGTCTTCTTAAGGTCAAACAAAAAATTTAGCAATGGTGGAGTGAACACTACTACTGCATAGGATTCTGTATACTGTTTTGTTTTCTCTGCCTAAAATGGAAATTTTTTGACATCCACAACTTCTTCTTCGCACATCTACTGCTCCTTAACAATTAATTAGCCTTTGCCAATCAAGTCAATTTACTCACTGATTCTGATAAAAGCCGCTTTTCAAACGTTAATTACCCTCCCACAATACTGTTTGTCTTGCCTGTACAAATTCAATCGTAGGACAGTTGCTCTTTTTATTGGTGTTTTTTTATTAACATGCTGATTAATTTATATATATTGATTAATTTCATAAATTTTAAAATTAATAATTATATAAATTTTAATGATTATTATATTAATAATCGTAGGACTCAAATTTAAGATTATAAAAAAAAAAAATCTTTTAATAATCATAGCAATCTCTTGCTACCTTGATTAATAGAACAGCAGATCGCCCTTTCATGTTTGTCGCAACTAAAACTTGTCGACACCAATCCAAGCTATGATTTAAAAATATATGTTTTGCTGAGAGAAAATGTTATGGCTAACAGGTTTATATGTCAAGAACCATTTAATAATCCAATTCAATCATCACTTTTCTTTATAGTTTTCGAACATATCGTGAATACTCAAAAATTAATATAGAATATCATAGTACATACGAGTGAAATTACCTGCGTGATGCGCTAAGTTTTTTTTATCTATATAGAAAACTGATTGATTTTATACATGCTGTATTTTATGATTTTAATATTTAACGAGTAAAATTATAATTAATAAAATTTGTTAAAAATAATTTTTTTGCAACCGAAAAGTGATTAAATGTTGCTATTGCTAAAATTCTTTTGATAAAATTTGTTAGAAATGATTTTTTTCTATGCAGGAAACTGATTGTAAAATTTATTGCTCATATTATTATATTAAAAATACTCTAGAATAATAATAAATAGGTCATATATAGGTGCTAATATTAAATAAATATTAAAATATATAATTAGTTTCACACATTGATAAGAAAAAAAAATATTACAAATAACCGTTATAATTATTTTGAATGTTTTATTTATAATAATAATAAAATTTATAGATTCATTTATATATATAAAAAAAATATATATACACGTGGGGAAAAAATCATGGTGCATGTAAGTTAGTTCGAACTCTACGGTTGTAAAAAAACAAAAAATATATATATAAGTGAGAAAAAATATATAAAAAAATGGGTCTAGAGATAAAAAAAATAAAAAAAAAGGTATACGTGGGAAAAAATCATGGTACTCGTGAGCTGGCCTGGACACTCCGGTTATAAAAAAAACCAAGAAAATATATAAGTGGAAAAAAATAGGTCCAAAGATTAATCGTAATGCGCGTAAGCTATCTCGGACATCCCGTTATTAAAAAAGCAAACAGAAACCCGTTTTTTTAAAAAGAAATCACCTTTTCAAACAATAATGAGAGAAAAAATTATGATATGTGTAAATTAACTCAGACACCTCGGTTATGAGAAAAAAGAAAGGGAAAAAAATATTTTAAAAAAGTGAATTCGGAGATTAGTCGCGGTGCACGTAAGCTACCACGGATATCCCGGTTAAAAAAACACAAAAAAAGAAACCTGATTAAAAAAAACTGAATTGGACACCCTAGTTATAAAAATAAAAAAAAATATTAAAAAAAGTTCCTCATTTATTAAAAGAACAAAAAAAGGAAAGCCGGTTAGGAAAAAAAAGTGCAAGGCGAAAATATCTTTTTAAATAATAATGGAAAAAAAAATTATGATGCGCGTAAACCAACCCGGACACCCTGGTTATGGAAAAAATATATATAGGTGGGAAAAAATGTTAAAAAAAAAGATTTGGAGATTAGTCGTAGTGCGTTTAAGCTGTCATGGATACCTCGGTTTAAAAAAATAAATAAAAAGCCCAATTAAAAGAAAAAAAACACAAAACACCTTTTCAAACAATGAAAATATTGTTAAAGACAAAACAGAAACAAGTCTGATTATATATAAAAAAAAATGCAAGGGGAAAGCACCTTTTTAAACAATAATAAAAAGAAAAATTGTGGTACGCGAAAACTAACCCAGACATCCTGGTCATAAAAAAAATATATAAGTGAAAAAAAAACTGGAAAAAAATATTAAAAAAATAGATCCGGAGATTAGTCGTGGTATGTGTAAGTTGTCACTGATACCTCGATTTAAAAAAAACAAAAAAGAAGCATGTTAGAAAAAAAAAACAAAAAGAACAAAAAGAACCTTTACCAAGAAAAAAGATGCTATTGTCACTAAGGGAATAGCATATGAGCAACAACAAATTATAATTAAATAAGTAGGGCGTGAACCAAGTGTCAATTACAATTACAGTAAAATACACGTCGAAACAACAAATCAAATATCCAGTCCACAATATATAGGAAGGTGCATGAACAATGAGTGAACAATACATTACCAAGCTATTTTAGTTTCTTTCTAATACAAAAAGATTTCCTTAATATCTATGATCTATATATCATGTATTGATCTTTATTTTTTTTGTTCCTTATCCAGCAATAGATTAATTATAATAAATGTATTCAGATTATGTTTGATGAGTGTCTCCATCTTCATCTTTTGTTACATTAAAGAATCTATGTATAGATTTTAACATTACATATTAGATTTTCAAGTCCATTATATCACAAGTTATATAAAAAATTTATTGAATGTAAAAAATATATTTATATGTTGCTAGTATTGTTTTTTCTAGTAATTTTTTTTAATAACAATTACAAAAATAAGGATCAAAATTGATATAACATCAATTAAATTATAAAAGAGAAAATAAAAAATAACATACATATACATATACATACATACATATATATATTAAAAAATTAAAAATCAAATTTGATATAATTAACAGAATGTTAAAATAAATAAAAAACACTTTTCTCTAAATCAAGCTAAAAAAGTCTTTCACCAAAAAGTACTTTCTATTGACCAATTTTTACAACGGTGACATATATGAGAAAGTTTAAAACGTGATAATGGTGAGCAAACATATGAATGCCTGGAAAAATAATTTCAAGGAAACCATCACGTCTGGGAAAGACTTAAATTTAAGATTTTTTTGGATGGTATTTTTCTGTTTAATTAAGATAAGGTACATGGTCCGAAGGCTTGACTAATCCCTGGAACCACAAGCGCTTGGCAAACAGTTTATAGCAAGTACACCAAGATTACTTTATGGGTTGAACTCGAGTCTGATGGTGCCATGAAATTATTTGCTTGGGACGATATGAGACCATGGAGACTAAACAAGAGTTTGAATTTATTTTATTTTTATATAAAAAAACAATAATGACACTAATGCCAATTAAATTATAGTTTATTTATCATACAAATTAATGCTTGAATGTGTAGTTTTTTTCAGCAATCCCCGCCCCCCCAAGGCTCCCCTGTTCAATGATTGCAGTATCGTGTTCATGTAGAAGGACAAGACAAATACCCTGCCCCACGAAATCGATTAAATGGAAGACATGGAAGGGGAGGGCCTGGGCATACCATATGCCTTGGTGCTGATAGACATGACCTCTCGAAGTGACCAGCCGTCTTCAGAAACCGAGGATGTATCATCTCCTACAGTTATAAAAATTGTTTTCCAACATTTTATTTTTATTTTGTATTTTAAATTAAAATTTTGCCATACGCGCTTAACACTTACTTTCTCTCTAGATGTTTTTGCTGAGAATATCCTCGGTTATTAGAACAGCAATCCGTGTTTACATGCAAGTACTGTTTCATATATGTCGTGTCTCTTTTTTTTGTTCATTCTTTCGTAGATATGGACACTGGTTAGGCAGGGTGGGGGTCAAAAAAACATGACATGTTATAGCCCATGAAGTAATTGCGTATAATTGGCCATAGATCTACCTTGGACTATATGCTGCGCAGCCGCTGGTCCTGACTTCAAATGCTCTGCTAGGAGGATTAAAGTCAATTGCGCTCCATAAACATTACACGTGTCATGGCTCTTGTGCTTCCGTGTTGTCAGGAGTAGAATGAAAATTACAAAATAGTCCACAGGCAGTCATTTCTAACGAGACCCGCGCCCAGAATTATAGCCAAATAATAGAGATAAGAAAAAAGGATTCTTAGATATTTAAAGCATAATATCACCGGTTATTACTAGCTAATCTTGGGGCTTATTTATAAGGAGCATGGTTAGGATTTCAGTGAGGACAGCATCTTTCTTCAAGGAATTTTAATATGCTTAAGCAGGCCTAAGCCCAGCAAAGTCCAAGTCTCGAAAGACGACCAGAATCAAAAGGGCCTCGCGCAATATTCCTTTTCTTCTTCTTCTTCTCCTCCTCCCTGAACGAATAGCCTAATTAACCACGAGATAAAGGGAAATATCATTAAAAATAATGATTATACGCGAAGAATATATCAGTGTAGACTTCTCGCAGCTAAGTTGCCCGAGATAGTTATTTTACATATAAGAGAGATAGGAATATATATATATATATATTGAGAAATTACTGTTATGCTCCTAGTCACACACCCATATTTTGAATTATTCAAACCATAATTATAGAGATAGATTATGGAAATTGATCATAGAGATCAATTATCTAATTTTCTCTTTGGTGATGAAGAAATTCAGCTAATAAATTGATGATAAAGGTCCTGAACCATATAGGCAGATCCCAAAAACCAAAAGGAGTAAATCTAGCATTTTCTGCACCCATTTATGTGGGGCAAGAACCTTCCACAATGCCAGATCGATCAAAGCATCTAACGCCTACGAAGTCATTTCACAATATTAGCAGGAGACAATTTGACTGGTGACTACTTAGGGTTCTTAAACATGTTTCATAAGTTAAGTTAATGGCCATTATAATATGATTCCATTTTCATGAAACTTGATTCAATACTTGTATTATTGGTGGGTCAGTGCATGATTCCCGTGATACGTTGCCCGGAATAAAATCACTCATTGTTTCATGCTCTCCGTGATTACATATATTCCAAATTTTGGTTTGATGGTGATGTATCCATGTTAGCTTCTTCTTCTTCTTTTGTATTTTTATTTGACTTGGATCTAGCTCAAGCTTAAAGGATGGTCTGGTCTCTATAGTCTATACGGGCACGATGGTGTGACGTATTTTTTTTATTTTATCATGAGACCTTCCGAATAGATGGAAAATTAATAGAAATGAGTATGATAGTTGTTTTTTATAATATTTTTTTAATTTATTTTTAACATCAACATATTAAAATGATCTAAAAATATCAAAATATAATTAATTTAAAAAATAAAATAACTTTTTTTACTTCTTTTCAAAAACACTTTTTAAAACTTAATGCAAAACATGCCCTAATCACGCATGTACTTGTATTAGAATTGGAACTTGCAATACCGTCAATACTAGGACTCCTAAATAAAATAGGTAGCTAGGACTCCATTGCAATTAAAGTTTTTACTTTTCTTTCCCATTTTTACTTTCATCTCATCGAATTACATGTCAAGTATCCGAGGCTTCTGTCTCTATTTTCATTGATCCAAATGTTAAAAAGCTCTTCAACACTCGACACTTTCTTTCAATAATATGTGACGTAGTTTTTAAAAATATGCCAGACAATTTGTCTGTGTATACGCCACCGTAAAAATGATGCAAAGGCAGGACAAATAGTTAGCTTTTGTGTTTCGTGGAAAAATTATTGTGAGCTTTGAGGGCGACGCTACACTGAGTAGCATGGAGCCAGGCACAGCCCCGAAGTTACTGGCTGGGATGAGTTCTCACCTCTTTTAACAGTGCAGATATTTTACCTTCTCGGCGCTCGAATCTGGACACACCATGCAGAAGTAGGGTAAATGTTGAATTTTGTCCCTACTTTGGGGGGATCCCCCTTACTTTATTGGCAGGTAATACTTTAAATTGGTGGGGTTCAGTGGCGGTACTATGTTATTGGCAGTGGGATTCCAAATGTCAGTGGAGTTAAAGAAAGGAAATTTCTTTTAAATTAATGCGAGTGAGAGAGGAATGGAAACGATGGGTTCCCTGTGAATCTGATTTAAAGCCCTCACCAGAAATTTTCTGGGCACACACAACGCCAGATAGCCACATAAGGGAAAACGAGGACGTTTTTCTTTTCTGTTCGCTGGTCCAATGCATTGCGTACGTGCCGGGTCTTTTCATGACAACTGTACTGTACAATTTTTTACTTGGATCTTGGTTAAAAATTAATTGATCTGCTAAAACATTGGATAGACTCGATGAGGTGAAGCCTATTTACCTCTGTTTATTTTCTTTAATTTTGTCGACCATTAGTTTGAGTATGCGACGCACGTTTCTGGGCTTCGATGAGACAAGCGCAGATGTTTCAGATATTTGATCGAGTAGGATCTTGAAAGTTGAAACCTTAATGCCTGTGGCACAAAATCAATTGTAAAACCTCAGGAAATCTCTTATAAGTAATGATCAGATGTGCTTGCAAGAGTCAACACAGCTTTATTGCTCACCATTTTCAAGTGTGATTTCCGTGTTATTTATGACCGTATATATATATATTTTGAAGTCACAAACAGTAGTGTTATAATGTCGGAAAAAGACTTGTAATTTGTATAATAAATTTTAAATCCAAGTTAGAGCATGAATTTTTATAAAAATTAAATTAAGATTTTATTCATTTATCTCAATTTAAAAAGGATTGTATTTCCTCGTATATATAAATTTTGAAGTAGATTTTTCTTTTTTAGTTAATCAAAATTGTTGGGATTGTTGGCATTAAGAGTCAGTCTATTTGGCATGTTGATTTAGTTTCAGTATTGTTACATTTCTGTTAATTCTTTTTGTTAGTAAAGTCTGTTACGTGTCAGTTAATCAGTTGCTAATTACTGATTAACATTTACATGTATGGTGACTATAAAGTCACGTGGCATCATCTAATAAACGTGGAGTGTATTCCTTTACTCTTGGACTTCCAATTTAACAATTGGTATCAGAGCCCCAAACGGGCTGAAGTGAGAGAGAAAGAACTGTGAGTGTGGGAAAGAGAAATTGGGTGAGAAACACCGTGAGAGTGTGGGTAATTGTGAGAGAAACACTGAGAAAGTGTGGGTAACTGCAATTGTGAGAGAAACACCGAGTGATTTTTTGAGTAATCGCAAGAACTACGAGTAATTGCAAGAAATCAGAAAAGAGAGAAACAAGAAGATGAAATCGTCCTCGTCAGATCAATTCGTTCAAGCTTCCATCCCCAGGTTCGATGGGCACTACGATCACTGGTCCTTGATGATGGAGAACTTCTTGAGGAGTAAGGAGATGTGGAGCCTAATCGAGGATGGCATTCCCACTGTGGCACAAGGAGCTACTCCGAGTGATGCTCAAAAGAAGGCTGCAGATGAAGCCAAGCTTAAAGACTTAAGAATCAAGAACTTCTTGTTTCAGTCAATTGACCGTGAAATCATGGAAACTATTTTGGAGAAGACCACTGCTAAGTCCATATGGGAGTCTATGAGGCAGAAATATCAAGGATCTACAAAGGTGAGAAGAGCTCAATTACAAGCACTGAGGAGAGAATTCGAAATACTAAGTATGAAAGATGGGGAGAAGGTGGATAAATATGTATCCAGAACTTTAACCATAGTGAACAAAATGAAGGTTCACGGAGATCAAATACAACAAAGTGCAGTGGTTGGGAAAATTTTGAGATCAATGAGTCCTAAGTTTAATTACGTGGTGTGCTCAATAGAAGAATCAAATGATGTGGATAAGTTGAGTATAGATGAGCTACATGGCAGCCTGCTAGTTCATGAGCAGAGGATGATGGAATATCAGGAAGAGGAACAAGCCCTAGCAATTGTTCAAGATAATCGAGCATCAAGGGGACGGGGCAGAGGTTTGTATAGAGGGAATCGTGGAAGAGACAGAGGAAGGGGAAGGCAACAACTAAACAGGCAACTGATAGAATGCTACAAATGTCACAAATTGGGGCATTTCCAATATGAATGCCCTGAGTGGTCAAAGGAAGCCAATTATGCAGAACTGGACATGGAAGAGGAACTGCTGCTCATGACTCACGTGGAACTGCACAATGCAAAGAGAGATGAGGTATGGTTCCTAGACTCCGGGTGTAGTAACCACATGAGTGGAAATAAAATGTGGTTCATAAACTTAGATACTGAATTTAGGCAGTCTGTGAAATTGGGCAATAACACTAGAATGACAGTCATGGGGATAGGGACTGTGAGAATGAATGTTATGGGTGTTAGCCAATTGATCACTCAAGTATACTATATTCCGGAGTTGAAAAACAATTTGTTGAGTATTGGTCAACTGCAGGAGAAAAATATAGCTATACTCATTCAAAACAACATGTTTAAGATGTTCCACTCCTCTAGAGGTCTGATAATGCAAAGTGAAATGACCAAAAATCGTATGTTTGTGTTGTTGGCTACTGTAAACTCTAGAGATAATGATCCTGCCTGTTTTAAAACAATCACTGATAATGATACTCAGTTGTGGCACCGTCGGTTTGGTCACTTGCACTATCAAGGGTTGAGAACCCTTTATCAAAAACATATGGTCAAGGGATTGCCTCTGCTAAAGGCTCCCGAAAAGCTGTGTGAGGGCTGTTTAATTGGGAAACAACATAGGGACTCCTTGCCTAGTCAAAGTCAGTGGAGAGCCTCACATATATTGCAATTGATTCATGCGGATATATGTGGCCCTATTACACCAGTTTCTAATAATGGAAGAAGGTATTTGATTACCTTTATAGACGATTTTTCAAGGAAGACATGGGTGTTCTTTCTGACTGGAAAATCTGAGGCTTTTGTCACCTTTAAACACTTCAAGGTGGCTGTGGAGAAGGAAACTGACAAGAACATCTGCTGCCTTAGAACTGACAGAGGTGGGGAGTTCACCTTAGAAGAATTCCTTGAGTTTTGCAAGGTAAATGGAATAAAAAGGCAGCTCACAGCTGCATACACCCCTCAGCAAAATGGGGTAGCTGAGAGGAAAAACAGGAGCATAATGAACATGACCAGGAGTATTTTGAGTGAGAAGAATGTCCCCATGGTTTTTTGGCCAGAAGCGGTGAATTGGACAGTGTATGTACTGAACAGGTGTCCTACTTCGGCAGTGGGTGACAAGACACCTGAAGAAACCTGGAGTGATGTGAAGCCCTCAGTAGCACACTTCAGAGTGTTTGGTTGCATAGGGTATGTGCATGTTCCTGACCAAAGAAGAAAAAAACTGGATGGGAAAAGCACTAAATGTGTGCTGCTGGGACTAAGTAGTGAGTCCAAGGCTTATAAGCTTTACAATCCAGTCACCAAACAGATAGTGGTGAGTCGTGATGTAGCATTTGATGAAGATGCTTGTTGGGAATGGAATGGCAGTGAGGCTGATTCAAGGCAGACTGCACTAGAATGGAGTGACAGTGAAGAGATGGATAGAGATGGGCAAATCAATGGGGAAAATATCACTGCCACAAACAATACTGATGTTACAGACATCAGCCCGAATGCTACACCTGATGAATTTGAAGGAAGAACAAGAGTGGCAGATGAGACAGTGGCTGAAGATGACGAAAACTCTGGATCAGGCAGAGTTATGGGAAGAAGGAGTAAGCAGCCAGCTTGGATGAATGACCATGTAAGTGGAGAAGGACTGTCAGAGGAGGAGGATGTCCAAAACCTAATCTTTTATACAGAGGCTGGAGACCCGAGATCCTATGAAGAGGCTGCATTATGTGAAGAATGGAAGAAGGCAATGGATTGTGAAATTCAGGCCATAATTAAAAACCAGACTTGGGAGTTGGTTAATCTTCCCTCAGGTGCCCGAGCCATAGGAGTTAAATGGCTCTATAAGACTAAGGTCAATGAAAAGGGGGAGATAGACAAGCACAAAGCCAGACTAGTAGCCTTGGGATATTCACAGAAGCATGGGATTGACTATTCGGAGGTATTTGCTCCAGTTGCAAGGTGGGACACCATACGCATGATACTTGCTCTAGCAGCTCATAAAGGTTGGTATGTGTACCAACTTGATGTAAAGAGTGCTTTTTTGCATGGTAACTTGGAAGAAGATGTGTATGTCAATCAACCTATGGGTTATGTGAAGAAGGGAGAAGAAGAGAAAGTTCTAAAATTGAGAAAAGCTCTGTATGGCTTGAAACAAGCCCCACGAGCATGGTATAGTAGAATTGAGGCCTACTTTCTCAATGAAGGGTTCGAGAAATGCCAAAGTGAGCATACTTTGTTCACAAAAACTGAAAAGGAAGGCAAGTTGCTTATTGTAAGCATTTATGTGGATGACCTAATATTCACAGGTAATGATAAGAGATTAATGGAGGGGTTTAAATCATCAATGAAGGATGAGTTTGACATGACGGATTTGGGTAGGATGAAATACTTCTTGGGTGTAGAAGTAATTCAAACTGAGGAAGGCATTCATATCAGTCAAAGGAAGTATGCTGCTGAAATTTTGAAGAAGTTTGGCATGGAAATGTGCAATGCCACTAAGACTCCTATGGTACCAGGGTTCAAGTTGAGCAAGGATGAAGGGGGAACAAAAGTTGACTCTACCCAATACAAACAAATAATTGGCAGCCTTATGTACCTCACGGTATCACGACCAGACCTCATGTATGTACTGAGTCTGGTAAGTAGGTATATGGAAAAACCTACTGAATTACACATGGTAGCTGTCAAGAGGATTTTAAGGTATCTTAAAGGTACCTCAGAATTGGGCATTGGCTATATGAAAGGAGCTGAAATGAATGGAATTGTGGGGTATTCGGACAGTGACTATGCTGGGGATGTTGATGACAGGAGAAGTACTTCAGGGTATGTGTTTATGTTGGGAACTGGAGCAGTGTCATGGAGTTCTAAAAAGCAAGCAGTTGTTACCTTGTCCACTACTGAAGCGGAGTTTATTGCGGCTGCAGCCTGTGCATGCCAAGCCATCTGGATGCAAAGAGTTCTCAAGCATCTCAGCTGGAATCAAGCTTGCTGTGAGATTTATTGTGACAATTGCTCCACAATAAAACTGTCTAAAAATCCTATTATGCATGGGAAGAGCAAACATATTGCTATTAGATATCACTTCTTGCGTGATCTATCCAAAGAAGGAGTGGTGGAGCTAAAATACTGCAACACTCAAGATCAAGTTGCAGACATCATGACAAAGCCACTGAAGCTGGAATCCTACATGAAGCTGAGGAAGCTACTGGGTGTGTGTGCATCTACTCATGGATAAACTGATACATGATAGTCAGTTTAAAGGAGGGAATGTTGGGATTGTTGGCATTAAGAGTCAGTCTATTTGGCATGTTGATTTAGTTTCAGTATTGTTACATTTCTGTTAATTCTTTTTGTTAGTAAAGTCTGTTACGTGTCAGTTAATCAGTTGCTAATTACTGATTAACATTTACATGTATGGTGACTATAAAGTCACGTGGCATCATCTAATAAACGTGGAGTGTATTCCTTTACTCTTGGACTTCCAATTTAACAAAAATCACCTTCCAAATTATCATCTCTCTCTCTTTTTTTTAAATCATATAACTTTTAGATGAAAATTAAGATATCTATATAAATTGCTAAAAAGAAAAGGAGTTCTTTAGTTGAGAGCCGTGCGAGACAATGTACAAGGAAGTGACATGGCATGCGCAAGAGAAGAGCGATTGGCTGTGATCAAAATCGCAGTACTATTCGCGCGCGTGTTAGCACGTGCGATCATCATCGTTTTATTAAATGGTTGACGCATGTTTTTTTCGCCAATCAGGAGAAATTAATTTATTTAAATTCTAATAGTGTTCATGACACATCTCACCTTAGTTCGCAGTCATCAAGCGATTGATTGTTCACGGCATCTCATACTATTCTAAATCACGCTTGATTTAGCAATAGCTGGATTGAAAGATAGAAAACCAATATAAAAAATGAATAAATAGATGACGACTTTAAATTTATTTTTGAAAGCTCATTTTAGTCCCTTGATTTTTTTACTTATTGAATGGTCGTCCCTTTAACACGTTCCAAGTTTAATTTCAATACCAAACTTCTTTTTCTTTCTGTAGAGAGAGTGGGGCTCACCAAATCCCCATGTAAAAAAAGCAGTCATTTCTTACTATTTCAACAGCAAAAATGGTCTGGTAAATATCATAGTTAATGAGTTTCATTTCCTTATGGATATATTTATTGACCACGAAAAAACATTTAGGCATGGATATATTTATGGTTCTTTAAGCCATTTTTAGGGTTTAAATTTAAGATTATGGGTAGATTTATAAATTTTTTTAGATTATTTTGTAAGTGTTTTTAAGATGACAAATGATATTTTAATTAAAAAAACAATTAAACCACTAATCTTGTAACGACTCTTGACTGTCGGATTCCGTATAAAGCATACGACACATTGATTGTTTTATTAAAAGAAAGAGGGTGGGGGTGATGGCAAGTTGGTCGACCCTTTAGGAAATTAAAATAAAATAAAAATAGGCTCAGGTGCGCGGGCTGGGGCTGGAAGGTACATGAGTTTTTATTTGTTTTTACCATTTTATACTTGGTTGTATAGAAATGATAAAAAAAGGCATTGGATCTAATATTAATCCACACATCCAAGATAATATTTTTTTTAATGCTTTTAGGTCCCTTTATTGTTTTAAAAGTACATAATTTCTCTTTTTTATCATTATTTTATTATTTAACTCAGACATGGTATAATACATCTTTACTATTTATTGTCAATAATCTATCTTTATCATCTCGGCTCCTCACGATTATCATAATTTTTTTACCTTTTAAAAATATATTTCATACAAAAAATTATCATGCTGTTTATTATTATTATTATTATTATTGTTATTGTTATTGTTATTGTATAATAAGGATATGAAAAATATGTTTCATTAAATGAAAATAATATTCCAAGAAACATAGTTGCTAAATACATGAGCTATTCATGATAAAATATTATAATGATAATTATTTTTTATCAAATATTAATTTAGTATTAGCTATTCATGATTTAGAGGTTATTTTATATTAAAAAGTATGTTAGAAAAGCTTGTGTATTTATTTTGTTATTTAGAAAAGAAATCATCCTGTGGCAAGTGGGGTTTAATACTAACTGTTGGTGGTGGAAGAATTCCCAGACGGCAGACCCTCCGTTTTTTGTTTTTTTTTCCGACCCTCGTTCTCTCCTCCTGTCTTCACCTTCTTCTTTTTTGAGAATAATTTCACTACTCTCACTGTCGTACGTGGGTGCACAGACCTATTTCTCCACCCCTGAATAAATCATTCAAAAAGAGATAGAAACAGGAAAAAGAAAGAAAAAAAGGGTGCTATTATCAGTGAAAGGGATGGTCTTACCATCACCCTCCCTGGTTAATCAATGAACTTGGGGTTAAATCAGCAGTGAACCTGCTCAAGCCTGGATTGTTCATTTAAGATGCAGAAAGAAGTTAATTTATAATCAATGATTGAAGTGGTAGATAGGTCTAATCAACGGTTGTTTTTTCTTTTCTTTTCTTTTCCCCGAACCATTCATGGATAGGCATCTGCTGTCTGGATGATCAATCTATTTTCAGGTAATTGTATCTACAGCCAGGCGAAAGGTAACCTTAATTAGATCCCATGACAGATACTGCAACCTGGGAGGACGCAATGCTTGCACCATGATCGACAGGGATCACACGATGGGATATCAAACTCTATATATATCTCGATTTAAAGAAAAATAGAGACTGGTTAACAACCAGTGGCTAGCCATCCAAACTTCTACAGGGATGACGGTGATGTCATGGAGTCTTGTGCATTGCATTCTCATCCCTTTACATTTTCTATAATTATTTTTAATTTTCAGGAAGGAAGAAAAAAGGCGCATCTAGCTAGGTAGTGCCTTCTTTTCATAATTTCTTATTAGAGCCGAGTGTAAGACAAGAAGATGTCAATTTCTCAACCCCACAGATTTATTTCTGCTGATTCCTTAACAGTATTTTGAGAAAAAATGCAATGCATACGAGGTGTTTTCATTGCTAGGCATGACCCCCACCAAGGATTCTTTGTTCCCACTCATCACTTCAAGCAGTCACCACAGCTAGAGCTGAGAAAATGAAACCTCTGTCGATGGAATATCCTTAGCCTTGACTCAACTGCTAATAATGGATGCATGTACACATGCATGCATGAAAATACTATGCATTTCCTGATTCATCATCGGAGGCAATATGATTTTGACATCGGCTGTTACTTTCGAGTTTATGGTTGATGTATTTTCCTTGCACTTTCATTCAAAATTTTTGAAGGTTGATTTTCTTTAATGATCGTGGACGTTTGCATGAAAATATAGAGATAGTTTGACATTTCTTGTAAAATAGGATGCTTAACTTTGAATTATAATTTAAAAGTTATTTTCATAAAATATTTAAAATAAAAAAGGGTTAAGGTCACAATATAAAAAAGGGTTAAGGTAAAAAATGGCTCAAACCAACTTTAAAAAAATGATTTAATATAACTTTTAAGTTTTTATTTAAATAAAGTTTTGACCTAATTATTAATTGTTTTCTTATTTAAATCAAAAAATATTTTTAGGCAAATATATTATAATTTTTTAATTAAAATTGTAAAACAACTTTAATCAATTTATAAAAACCATAACAAATGAAATCTTGTTTTATACTATATAGATTTATTAAGTAATGTTTCCAAACTTTTTCAGCTAAATTTTTAAATTACTGTTTTTTTATATATATTTTTGATGTCTTGATATTAAATAAATAATATGTATTATTTTAATTGTTATAGAAATACTTTACACTGGGTTACCAAATACATATTTAGCAAATTCTCTTTATATTTTTAAAAGGAATGTTGTTACCAGAACATCGAAGTCGCGTCTTCGAAGACTACTGTTTTGTCCGAGACAAAAGCGTACGACGTTAATGACGTAAAATGAACGAGGACCATCCGGTGCATGATAATACCTGTCGAAAGCCTTGCTGCCATTCTTATCATTTTCACATACTTAAAAAAAAGGATATGTAAGAATAATAAATTTTAAAAAATAAATGAAATTTTACAGTAAAAATACATATGTATTATACTCTCATTCATATTAATGAACAAATTATTTAAAAAATTCTACATGTTATTTGAATACATAATTATTCATAAAGCAATTAATTATATCATATAATCTTCTTAAAAACATTCAAATGATCGGATAGTTCTTCAAATATTATAAAACACGTCACCCATTTCTTTTTGGAAACAAACGGCGTGTACCAGGATAGACAATCGTTAGCTGGTATAATTTTATGTTGGGATGTTTCACACCAAAGTGAAAATGTAGCTCGCAGACCGGGACAAGTTAGAAAACTTATATCACATGGCATCATGGAAGGATGAAAATGAAGAAAACAAAACGTTCAATTACCGTAATTGTATAATATTCCAAGGACATAAAACTACATCGCATGGATCCACAATGAAACTAGTCAGCGGTCGCAATAAAAGAAGAAGTAAAAAGGCCTTATCCTTGGTTTTGTAGAGGGACCATTATGAAAATCATAAAAATTAAGGGACCAAAACAGTCAATCATCGAAGTATAAGGAGCATATATAGGAAATATAAAGACTTAAGAGAACAAAATAAAGCTTCACTCAAACTACCGGGACCAAATCTAAAACATTAAATGAAGGACCGAGATTGACTTTGACGGTTCAATGCTCATAACACAACAACAAACAATAATGGTAACACGTAGTCCTCGGCTCGGATAAGCCGGTCAGGTCATGCCGGTCATAGAGTTATGAGGGTCCACCTTAACCCTCCAGAGTAATGTTACAAAGAATTTTAAGTTAACAAGTTTTCCGAGAATTACGAGGATTGCTACTTCTTTGTTACGAAAAAATAATAGATTTTTTTAAGTCCATGTGATTTAGTTGCAGAAGAAAATGGTAAATTGAAACCAAGAAAGAAGCACAAGGATCTGTTAACCAGCGATGTTGACCTAAAACTCCTCAAATAAACCATGTACACAGATCAACAGAGAGATCGAGATCCTGTTATTATTTTAACGTTGTCTTAAAAAACTATTGCCTGGTAGAATGATGAATTGGACATCCAGTCCCGATCACCACGAGAGCAGAGTTTATCATGTAACTCCTGATTTGATCACAATTATTAAAAGGATGGGTCTATTTTTCAAGTCCTAGATAGACTTCACAGGTTTCTTGTCCAACTAAGGTATAATTTATCATGGGCGGATCCACTTAGCTTTTCCACTCTAAAATCCTCGAAATCTCTAAACGGGAAATGAAGAAAAATTAGCAAATTTGGCCCCACCTTCCACTGCCGTATGAAATGACCCATGAAGTCACGAACCCAATCCTTTGATGGGCAAACAACAGTGAGTCATATTCGAGGAAGCCTTGCATCTCATAGCCGTGGCAGCCTCGGCGGGGGAAATTGTAAGGATCTACCAGCAAGTCTGAGATTGTGATTTGAAGATTGAAATTGTTTTTTAAAATATTTTTTATTTAAAAATATATTAAAATAATATTATTTTATTTTTAAAAAATTATTTTTAATATCAGCATCATAAAAAAAATCTAAAAACACTAAAAAAAATATTTTTTAAAATAAAAATAAAAAATCTTCATTTTTTTTCATAAAAGCTTTCCGATTACCAATCCCATGCACTCCCTTAGACTCCATTGCAAACTCCGACAAACACATATCTATAGAGATACAAGAATTTGATACGGAAATCACACATGATACAGAAATTCAAGTCATTTCAAAGCAGTGCTTCGGTTGTATTTATGAATGCCTTAAAACATTAATTACAAACCCAGAAAATCAGACATAGTCCACTTATTAAACTCAAAAGAATGATGGATATTGAACCAATACAAGCAAGAATAATTATCATGTACAGCATCGTATGTCAATCACATGAGGTAACAGAAAGTGCGACACGAAGATCGTTTGAGGTTCCGCATATATACATTCGATATGTCTCTATTTCTCGTTGAAAACCTCTTGGATTGTGAGCTGCATAATGGTTGTTTCTCAAGCTATCACGCACTGAAAATATAATCTCCCTGACAATAGGTTCGTGACCATTTAGAAGATTACCCATGCTTAGCACTTTTCTCCATGACTGATTAGCAGTAGGTTGGGAGAACATATTTGATACAATCTGTCTCTCACGTGTCATTATTTGATACTTGACATCAAACTCCTAGGGGAAGACAGCAGATCCATGTCATGTCAGTCCCAGTTAAAATAAAACTACAGGGTAACCTGCACTATAAAGATCCACACCCAGCTTATTACCACCCAATCAATAAATACAAGATAGTTACTATAGACAATTCCAGTGGTGCCATTTCAAGTCTCTCATGTGTAGTGATCCGATCCACTTCCAACCTTTAAGTCGGTCAGTATAGATTAGACAATTCCACAATGATGCTTTCGGTACATGATAGCTTGAGCCAATACAAAATCATTTTGAAGATGCATTATCGATACTGCTAGATATTAAAATATCCTTTCATTTCAGTTTTAGCTCGTCACTTGATACAAATCCAAGAGCCAATAAAATCTGATCGATGTATTACTATTAACAGGAAACAGCTTTCATGGAGTGAAAGAAGTTTTACCTTTTCATCAACTTTTAGAGACCCTGTTGACCCTGTTCCCATTCTCGGAAGATAAAAGTTGTAGTAGTCAGAGAAAATTGTTTCAGATAGGCGTGGAGCCTGCAAGAATTTCCGA
Organism: Salix dunnii; assembly: GCA_015731905.1. Lineage (NCBI taxonomy): Eukaryota > Viridiplantae > Streptophyta > Magnoliopsida > Malpighiales > Salicaceae > Salix > Salix dunnii. The sequence continues at coordinate 5,598,716 of CM027667.1, read as the reverse complement.
TGAAGAGAAGCTGCAAGAGTAAGCAACTTCTCAACATGTTCAAAGATAACACAGAGGCGTCTTAGGTCTTTGATGGTCTCACTGTTGCCAGATACACGATTTGCTGCCATGAAGACAATTGTTGCCAAGTTAAGGAACTTCCTTGCAAAGACGTTTAATATCATGGCGAGATGAACAAGAAAAAAGGATGAGAGGATCTACTTTGCAAAGGCTTCAATGTGGAAGCCATAGTACGGTACAGTTGCTCCATTTTTGTTGTCATCTGCTTCAAGCCTCCAAAACTGGTCTGGTTAAGTGTGTCAGCTGACACTCTGAAGGCAGTACAAACCATCTGCTCAAGCAGTTGATGAGGCCGCAATGTCTCCAAGTAATGAAGGATCTACAGAATTCAAGTAGCCTTTAACTGGTCAAAACAATAAAGGAGATAAAAGGGAAACTATTAAGACACAGGAATACATCCTGACGAAAATATATGATATCAATAAAAACATTTATCTTTCATTGTCCCCCCTAATAGATCCACTAGAGGCCCATGAATTTGCAATCAGCTGTCATATTTACTCTAAAAGGTAATGATATTACATGTAAGCGGCCACTTCATTTACTAGCCAGTCAGGTTACTGATTGCAATTAATGGAGCTAGTGGAGCGGTTTATAGAGCTATTTAGAAAAGAATTCAAAAAATCAAAGGTATGAATAGACAGACCTAAGCACAAAATTAGAATTTAGTCAAATTTCATGGGACTGCTCTGAAGCTTCGGTGATCTGCACTGTTTTCATTTAATCCATTGCATACTCAAAATTTTTGAATGTAGGCATCACAACTTCTGATTTTGTTTAGCTAAATAGCACTATGGTCTTGTTAAGCTGGGGTTTCTAGAAGCTAAGAAATCATTAGAGATATTTTGGGAGTAACGGTAACAAGTTCATGGCACTGTCAGAATAGTAAGACACAAAGTTAAAGATGATTACTTTTGGCAAACAGCTCTTGTCCTCCAAAAAAATCTACGAGTCCTTTAATTGAATAAAGTTTAAATACATCTACCAGTCCTTTAAATAAATAAAGTTTGAAAACATCTACCAGTCGTTTAATTGAATAACGTTTAAAAAATCTACCAGTCCTTTAATTGAATAACGTTTAAAAAATCTACCAGTCCTTTAATTGAATAGAGTTTAAAAACATCTACCAGTCCTTTATTTGAATAAAGTTTAATTTCCTTCATCCTTTCCGCACACAAATGATACACACGCCCCAAACATAGGATAGCATAGCATGAAATAGAACTTAGACTTGATGGTATTGGTACAAACTGAACTTAATGTGAAGATTGCAATAAAAAATAATCTGACCTTCTCTCCTTCTCTAAAGGGGTCTAGTAGAGGTTTCTGCTCATACACTGGCAAAGCAGGAGTATCATTCCAAATCTTACGCCATAAATTCCCTTGCTCCGACATCCGTTGTGAAAGTCGTCCATATGGTGGCCAATCATCCTTCAACCCCTTTGTCGCTGGACTTTTAGATGGTCGACTTTCCTCATCACCATTCTCCCAATCTCCCGGTGAATGCCACCGAATAAAATCTTCAAAAACAGCATCTGGATTTGCTGCTTTAAATGCTGACATGTCTGGTTCAAATTTTCACAGATTGCAATACAAAATCTTAGGAAAGTGAAAGAAAACTGTGGTTGCAGTTGAAAAATGCACATTTGATGACAAATAAATACTTTCAATAGAAGAATACAGACTCAATCCACACAATGGCATTAACATGCGATGAACTGCGTAGGCTTATCTTCAATTATAATGTAAAGTATTGTTTTTTCTATAATTTATTTATTGATTGATAAAAAGCATTTTGTTTGTTATTGAAGCCCTCCCCCAAATAATTTTTTTTTTGAAAGAATATTTTGGACGTGATTACAAAAAGGCAACAATGATGAACTGCAAAACAAACTGACAATAACAAGGACTTGAAAAGTAAAAACTGGAAGCTTATTCTGTACCTGATGATAAGATATCTTTCTCCAACTGAGCAGAGAAGCTCTGGAATTGAAAAGTAGAAAAGCTTCCTCAGTTAATAAATTTATAAGTTTCGTTCACTAACACAATAAAAAATTACACCTTCCTGATTAATAAAGTTAGAAACTTTGAAAAAACAATTTGCTTGTCAAATGTTAGATTCCAGAATCTACATTATAAGATGATCTTTCAGGAGTAACAAAGATACTCATTTTAGAATTGCAGAGAGGTTGTTTGAAATCATTTTCACTTGTTGAGGCATATAACAACAAACTTGGTCTTTTTTACTATACTGAACTAAAGTTTAGTATTTCATTGTTTTTCTTTCATGATGCCGAACTAAGGGTAGTCCATACACATGCTTTATTGAACAAATGAGTTCCAACTAAGATCAGTAGTGTTTCCTGTTCTACTGTTATGAAGATGTCTAGTCCTATCAGGCACAAGAGCACTATCAGACATTAATACAAATTTCTGTAAAAACTTTTAGGCTTAGCTGCTGGAAGTCAGCTGCCTGGTGCCAACAATATCCTTCCAACTCTGAAAACTAGTTGAAAGCTTTTAAATTAGACCATAGATCATCTCATTCAAGTCACAGCTCCTCACAGTTAATGTTGATAAACAACACATGAATACAGCCATGCTATAATCTAGTAACAAAGGAAAAAATGTTGTGGGTAAACAAATAATTTGGGCTTACAAAAGAATTCCCAAATGCTTCAACAGCCTGCAGTCTTTCTTCATGCATGTCTTCTGTCATAATCGGAGCATCCTGTAACAATTAACAGACAAATATAAATATTTATCCGTTGAGCTTTGTTAATAACAAACATGTGATAAGAATGTCAAATGGTCCAGACTCTTAAGATATAGTAAAACCTGTGTGAAAGGGGCATGCATGCTCTGATATGACTTCAGAAGCTTCATAGATCCCACAACACCAGCTGAGCCCCTCCTGTTATGAACAGAAGATTTCAAATCAGTAGATAGAGTGTCTCCGTGCTTCATGCTAGGCCTTGATGTCGTTGTTACACTCCTGTGCAAACCATCCTCTGTCAAAGGCCTGCCACATGCAAAACAAAGTTATCTTCCAGGAATATGCATGGGATAAAATGAATTGATACTGTTGGTGGAAGGCCAAAGTTATGTATTTCTTCATATCAAAATGTAAATGCATTTCTAAGAAATAAAAAGCTCAGCCCAATTCAAAATCCAAGTCCATCAGGAGCCATTTCTATACTAACAAATTTTGATCTCTAAATATTTATTTCATTAACTTTTTTTAATAGAATGCGATATCTCAGAAAAAAATACACCTTCAGAGGTTCTTTTACTGGAAAAGTAAGCATCCAAACTATTTTATTTGCATAAACTAGAACATAACCACCAGCATAAGAGCCAACAGCATGTATTTGTATATAATTTAAAAGGCAAAAAGGCAGAGTACAATGAACCAGATCACAGAAGGAAAAGATATTAATGAAGATGAATACAAAAATTTTAATACATGGTTATTTTTTATTCTTACTTAAATATAATTACTGTGTTCATCCATTCATAGGGGCTACTTTTCTCCAAAAACAAACACAAAAAAAAGACAGACATGCGAACAATCTTAGCACAATAAGGAAGAGACAGAATTGAAATACACTGTCACATGAGTGTGATACCCATACTTTTATATTTCGCAAAAAAGCTAAGGCATAATCCTACCATTTCAAGTTTATGAGAGAATCATGTTTGCAACTTCCATGGGAAACTTGATAAAAATAAACAACTACATGTGCTTTAGCAAAACAATGTAGAGTAAATAGAAAATCACAAAAGTCAAGCAGGAATTATTATTTTTGGGCAGCCTCAGAAAAGTCTACCGCCGATAAACCAACTCTCAATTAGGTTCCAGAGAAAGTTTTTGCTCAATTGGTTCCCCAATGTATCAGAAATTATCAAAGTCAGTCCCTCCATCCATCTCTGTTAATGTTTTATGTCAAAAATACCTATTCATGATAAAAAAAAAAAAAAATGTCATTTTTTATGACAACTTAATGTTTTCTGTCAAAATTTACTATGTTCTTAGACAGGACTCAATTGAGGGTTTTTTTATTAAAAAATTGGTCGGGGACTCCATTGAGAAACAGGTGATACATTGGAGAATCATCTAAGACCCCTTATTTTCTAAAAGGATAGAACTTATGAGTTGGGGTGGGGGGTGGGGGGGAGGGAGTACAATACCCTCAAGTCCAGCCAATTTTACGTAGAAAATAAAGGAGTTCTCACTTGCTTAGTTCACCTGTCTCGAATCCCATCAAACTCATCACCGTGTTTTTGTTTATTGGTTATCTTGTCTCTGACTGGACTGTCTTCCTGCATAATCCATTGAACTAGCACTTAATGCCAAGGAAGATAAAACAAACAGCAATCACCTGAGTTCAACTCAGTAAGCAGCAGAAACACTAGAAAGGAACTTAAGATAAAAACACCATGTCACCTCCATATCATCATGAGTATGTTCATTGCTGCCTACACAATCTTGGAAGTCTTCATTCATTTCACACTTCTTCTCAATGCATATAGCAAGCTGAACAGCAAAAGGCAAATGATATGACTGACTCCATGTGTAATAAAATGAACACAGACAAGGTGCTTGGATGTTTTCAGATCCTTGTTGAATCTGAAAGATAGTTTCATTTATAAAACATGTCGTACCAGAATAGATCGCTGAGCGCTACAAATGACAATTGAAAGACATAGTTTATTTGATGATGAGTGCGTTGCTAGGCTGAGGCTGAAACCAGCATATGAATTAGGATTTAAAAAGATGCTAATTGGTGGCTGTTTGGCTGTGGGAAATGTTAAAATTAGGTTAAGGATTTCCAGTACAGCAAGCTCAGTTTGGTTATTTAAAAGATCTTTGTGCTATTTAAATTAGCAATTAGATTATGGCTTAAAATAAGTTGTTTGAAAGTTTTTATGATGAAAACAATCGCTATTTGTGACGATCAACTGAGTTCAAGCAAGCAGTAGCAAAATTTGAAATCGCAACACGGAGAAGCAAGTGATTAAATAGAGAGAGAAACTGAAGGCATCCATTCATAGGGATTCCTAAGCAATCTTGGTATTCTTGACAAAAATTGATCAAGGGTTTTTTTAATTATCAGATCTAAATCAAAATAGAGTGGGAAAGGAATATCTCTTTATAAAAAGACCAACTAGTCTCAAGAACTTATCCTTCATTGAAGAAGAAAAACAAGAATCCATCCCAATTCCACCAGCCAGGTCAACATTTTCATGGTTTTTAATTACCCGATCTAATCATGATGCCAAGTTAATTGCCTGGGTGCCAAATTAATGGCTTTTGAGCAAGAAGACATCACCCTGGATATTTTAAAAAGGAAAGGAAAATGCAGAGCACCAGGTTTTTCAAAAGCTCAACTCTCAAAAGCTAACACCAGGCAAATGCGGCTGATAAGCTTTCTAATATCAAACAGATTATTACCATTTGCAGTTTCTGGTTAATCAAACAAGTGGATAGGTCAATAGAGCCATTGGCAGGCATTTTAGGTAGAGGCTGCGACTCTTCCCAACACCAACGAACTTCCCGGATAAACTCTATCCAGAGCACAGCAATTGCTGAAATACATAAAAGAATAAAAACCTAGTCATATAAGAGAAACAACGGAGATAAAATATTAAAAACAAAATCAATAAATTCACGTGTTGTGAAATTTGATAACTATATTCTTAATCTATATTAACACAAATAAAACATATGCCATTTTTACACATACCACGTATATTGCAGGTCCCCACCCATAAAGCATGTAAGCAAAACTGCGCAAAAAGAGATCCAAAGGGTGCGCCTTTAATAGCTCGAGAAATCTTATGCTCACCTTTCGCAAAAGCAGCAACTTGTGATCCTGATGGAGGAAACATAGCAGTTAAAAATCTTCAGTAGAAATGGGCACTTAACAGTTTCCAATTGCATCTAAATCCTGTGCATTTCCTTCAAATAATGCCCCATTAATTTGACTTGTACCATTTCCAGAGATTCAATGACTTCTATTCTATGTTTTCTCATATTTCCTTCCATCCATACCAGGCTAATTTCATCTACACTCAGCATTGGGTAAACTGTGCCCATACTATCCAAAATGGGTCTAGACAGAGAAACACTAACCATGCAGAAGTAACATGTTCATGAAAGAGCAGTGTGATATTTTGTAATCTTGTTAACAATGGCACAATATTTTAAACACAACTGTGCCAGCAATTAAGTCAAGTATGTTTTAAGCAAGTTGAAAGCTTCTTCCAAGCAGTTTGGCAATTTAGATAAACCAAGCACAAGAAATGAAGCTCAGACTTGACTAGGCATGCTCTTATTGGATTCGTGACTGATGCTAAACAACTAGCCAGCATATACAATATTGAGGAAGTGAAATATCATGGCTGTGATAATATTATAAATCAAAGAGAACTGAACCAAGCAGAACCCCGACCCCAAGCAAAACCAATTACAAAATCCACACCTTCATGAAAAAGATCTTTGAACACACGATCAAGAACAGTTGGTGGTGGTACAATCATCAAGGACTTGAGATTATCAGACCCAGGGTTTTCAACTGCTTCAAACAAAAACCAAGAATAAGAGAATGTGAAAAAAGTTAACAAGCAACCAAGTATAAGGAAATCTGAGTTGAACTGACAGGGCAAGAATAAGGAATCATTTCAAACCTGACACAAAATCCTCCATAAATTGGGCATCAAATGACATATTTAGCGCATCAACCAAAAGGTGCAATTGAGAAGCAAAGCCAATTCTGTTTCCTTCTGAACTATCACTGCAAGGAATAAGAGTGTTTCAGATGTAAAAAAATTTACCTGAGTTAAGATAACAAAAAATTCAATGGAAAGCACCACACGTAAAAAGAGAATCTACCAGGATGTGCTAATCATATTTATAATATCAGAGTTCGATGAGAATGCAAAACTAGTTTATTCTGATGGCAATATATTTTGGTTTCTTTGCTTTTATTTTGGCACCCATACCACAAAGCACAGTGGAGAACAGTGAATGGGGGGAACCTTTACGTGGTAATTAGTAAAGCTTGAGATTAAGGTTGTGGAATGTATGAATTTTGGAAATTTAGCACAAGGAATTTGGATTCTGATCTGAATTGAAAGAACCAAAAGTTTCAGGCAGGCAGGTTGAAAAAATCACTACTCACTCCTTGGTAGAAAGCCTCACTTTCTAAAGGGTAGAAAACAAAACAGCCATAAAATCTTATTAATTGCTTGAATTGAGAGTAAAAAAAATATATTAATAGAAGTTCATATCACCTTCACGATGACACCTCTAAGCAACTATGGCTATCAACTAAAGAAAGATCCCAGCAATGGACCCACAACATTGAAATAGTATGAATAAGATTTTGTGATTCGTAGCATCACAAAATTAATATTCTGAACAAAATAATTTTCTAATCATAATCGCGTGTGAAATGATCTATTGAAAGAAATTTCTTACAGATTTGGAGACAGAAATGGAAGAATCATCCACTTCTCAGCTTCATGAGGTGATGCATTTTCAAGTTCAGCCATTTCAAGAGAGCTTTCAACTGTCTTCTCAGACCATGTGGCAGTCAATTCAAGTCCTGTGCCATTTAAAGAAGCATAAAAAATAATAAAGCAAATCTTCAGAAGAAAGGTTTACAGTACATACATAGATGTGTTTTAATGAGCTAAAAAAAAAATTCAGGTATGGTACCGAGATGCCACAGAAAAAAGGGAGACAAGGATGATAGACAAAATAGATAGTGCTACATAAATTAGTTGAAAGGAAGTTCATTTTCAATATTTAAGCCTGCATGGGACAGGCCTGGTATAATTGTGAGCATGTGCTTTGAAACTAGAAATATTTCTATCCAACCTATTCCACATTGTAAAAGTCCAATAGAATTAACCATGGAACAAGGACAATAACCAGAACTGGGAAATATTTTTAACCAGCCATGCAATGAGGACAATAACCAACCATGCAAGTTTACCTTTTACTGGGTCCTCTGCAGAATACCACTCACTCCATGGACAATCTTCATCCCATTGAGATCTATTGTGGGTCTCACTACCATGATTGTCACCATATTCTTCTTTTTCAATACCAAGACTTTGGAGATCATCATCATCATGGTGAATGGTTCTATATGTTGATGTCATTGTAAAATGAACTTTGTAAAGATGCATAGCAAGGTCCAGAGTAGAGTAGGCCTTCAACATCAGATAAAAACACAGTACCATTGAGAAGGTCAAGAATCCACAAATGGACATAAATGCCAAGCAAAAAGGGAGATCAAGTGGGAACAAATTTAGGTGTGAATAGGTTTTTGAAGCAGATTATGATCCAGAAATTACTGTCCTCTCTCTCAAGGCACTTGGCTAGAAATTAGATCTTTTGCTTAGCAACTTTAAGAGAGAGTAGTTTAACAACATGAATGTGCATAAAGAATGCTGTATGAGCATGAATTATCTGACTATTCCGCAAAAAGGTAAAAGGTGCAATAATTTCATTGGGTTGGTGGAACAGAAAAAATAAGATGATGTCCTATTTTTTAAATCTAAAGCATCAAATGAACAGGAGGCTTACAAACTTTGAGAGAAATAACTCGTATAGCCCTTCCAGGTGCATGAGCCTTACAGGAACCTGGCTACCAATACGATCAGCCTCAAATCTTCTAGTAAAAACAGTTCCCATATTTTGAATTCCAATATAAGCCTTCCTTGAAGGATCATGAACTGGAACGAAAGCTGGCCACAAGCTGCATTTCCGAATACAAAACATTTGAAGCTGGTTCAACGAGCTCACATTCTAAATTCTAACGCAACAGAAATTAGTCATTAAGTTTCGGAAAGCCCTCATGAATAACCTGTTGAAATTGCAATTTTGTTTTAATAAGGACACAAGACTGATGTTTTTCATCGACCCAGACAAAAAAAACATAAAATGTAGTGCTACTATTTAGGCCTGTAAACCACCATGTTACCCTAATATCCAGAATCTTTGATTCAAAAACTCACCTTGAGCAATTTGTCAAAGCAATTGCAACTGCACTTAAGAGCTTACAAGCCTCAGGTGAATCAAGAACCACACCACTGGCACTTTGAGGAGCAATAACCTGGTGATCCAGAAACACAATAGTCACTACTACAATAAAACTTCAAATAAACCCATACAAACTGCACGAACTGTATTCGCAAATACCAAAAAGTCCTTCACTCCAAAGCATAACTGCAAATCATGCAACGTACTATTCTCATCAGCAATTTTGCCTGCACCAACCAGAACTTAAATAAAACACATAACACACCTGCAATCTCTACAGTAATAACTAAACCTATTTAGATCAAAATTCTTCAAGTACCGCCACTGCTGGTTTCAAAATAATACTCCATGTTATAGCTTTTCATCGCGTATTTCAACTCCAATTTAACCTTGTATAACTTCTGTGAAAAATCCAACTGAACCGCACCCTTTTCCTACAGTAAAAAAAATCAACATAATCCGTAATGGAGCCTATTTCCCATATCATTCAATCTCGGAAACTTGTAACTGGTAAATTGATAAAATTACCAGTAAATTCTTTGGACCATCGGCAAGCCACTGCCTACAAACTGCTTCTATTTCAGAAATAAACCTATGAATTAAAGAAAAATAATAAATAGTAAATAAAATGGATAAATAAGTTTGCTATTATAATAGCAAAAGAAAAAAAAAAAAACCTTTCCCAGGAAGAGGCAAGCGTAAAATCATCAAATCTTTCGAGCTGCTGCATCCAGTGAGTGAAACACGATCAGTTTATACACCTTAAAATAATTAATATAAACAAGCAGAAGCGATATTATGAATTAGAAAAATCGAAATGCAAATTAAACCTCGTCGTCGTCTTCTCCAGATAGGTCCACTTTGCTCGTAGGTGCCATTATATATGAGGTTGGCAGAGATCGCTAGCTGGAGAGATAGGTTGCATTGGCAATGGAACTGATGGACTTGGTTATGGATTGTAAGATGATCCAGATCTGGTTAAAGAAAAAGACGACGATGTCTATTCTGCTTTCCTTTACGTGTTCTCGTACCTTGAGAATTGGGGCTTTTGTGTATTTTCAATTTTCCTTCACCTTCACCGCTTCCAAACACACTGTAGAATCTATTTTACAATTTCATTTATATTTGGCTTTTTAATTAATTATAAAGGTGCTTGGAAATATATTTGTGTTGTTTTTTAATATTAAAATAATATATTTTTTTATTTTTAAAAAATTAGTTTAATATGAAAATGATTTAAAAATATTAAAAAAATATATTTTTTTAAATAATACACTTTTTATTTGCTTTCCAGACAATTTTATATAGACTTTTTTTTTCTCATAATGTTTTTTTATTGATGCAGGATAGGGGTGTTTAATATTAACAATATTAGATCTAGCATATATATTTTAATTTTTTTTTTTTTTATTCTTGCTGTTGTTATGATACTTAACTGTAAACTTTTTAAATATCCTGTGAAAATCTATTTCTCAAAAAAACAAAATCGTGATATTTCTTTGGGCCAGGCGAAAAGAGCCCGAACACTCTTTTCGAGAAATTCAATTCATGGGGCCTGGGCTATTTGAAACCGGGAGCAAGGGGCCCGACTAGAAAAGAATAACTTCGCTGAGCGGCGTCTAGAATAAAACGTTTCGAACAAACAATCCGTTTCGTGTGTACCTCTGTCGTTACGACAAGCGATTCTCTTCATTTTCTAGGTCTGTTTTGTAATAAAATGCGGTTAAAATTGTTTTTTTCATTATAATTTAAAACGTATTTTAAAAAAATCTGAATATAAAAAAATGATAATATTAGTTTTTTAAAAATCTATTTTCTGAAATTGTGATTTTTATGAAAAGTATTTAAAAAAAAACAGTTTTTTTATACTTATTTACTATTATAAAAGTTAATTGATAAAAAAAATATTTTAATTGAATAAAAAATTGACTTGATTTATAAGTATTTTTTATTTTATACAGAACATACTTTTTAAATATTACAAAAATATCATATTATTTGTTTATCATCTTAATTTTGGTTCTTAATCTTTTGTTTGCTATATATTTTTATTTAAATATTTTTATTTATCTATATTTTTTAAATTATTTTCCTTTGAATTTGATTTATATATCAATCTTGTTCCTTGTTATTTTAATTGTAATTTATTTGTTATTTTTAAACTATTTTTTAATTTTTCAAATTTAGTCTCTGTTTTTTATTTGAAATCATTTATAAAATTATCATTTTTAAATTCCATTCTGTTTTAAATTTTTATAGATTATATCTAGTATTAAATTATTTTCATTGTTATTTATCTTTTCTAAAATATTTATGAAATTAAAAAAAAAATCATCATCTCTTACTCTTTTTTTTATTTATCATATTTGATACAGGTTTTTAGCTTTCTTTTTTATTAAAATTGTATATATATTAAAAAAAATACTTTTCAATAAGCTATTTTATATAAAAACTATTTTTCTAAAAAATATTACTTTCAACTAAGAAACAGCATAAAAGCTATCACAATCACAGACATTCAATCCATAGAAAAACAAGGAAGAGTACGTTAACCTTTCAACTAATGCAAAGCGGTCACTTGTGTCATAAGTATCGTAGCTGGTGCTGTCACCGGCAGTTTTGCCAAGATAAACGGCCCAAGCATCACCATTTCAAGTGAATTTGGCATTGTAGGGTCACATTTTTGACCGTTAGATCAACGTTGGACCCTTCTATCTTGGTCCCAGATTGGTTTTCACTCTCCAGTTAGACATCCAGTTTTAAAAATAAAAAAATTATTATTAGTTTTTATTTTATTTTTTATTTTTTTATATTCTTATATTTTGATTTCAAAAATAATTTTTTAAAATAAAAATATATATAATTTTAATATATTTTAGAATAAAAAACATTTTAAAAAATCAACTCAAAACAAGCATTCCTGTGAGTGCTTTTATGATCCAGAACATTATTATTTTTTTATTTTAAAATGATATGTTTTCGTATCATTTTAAAATTAAATTAAATTCACTTGTCAACATGCACGTTAACTCAGTCAACACCCTGTCCGGGTCTCAAGCCGGACATGATAACCATGATATCACCACCATAAAATAAATCACAGACGTTATCACATCAAAGCATCACGTCGTGGTCTACATCACCTCAATCACGCCTATTGTTTATCGTATTTTTCTCCTGGATATTAACCACCAAGCATTAATACTTGAATTCGAAAGGTCAGAACATCAAAGGAAAAGGTCAGGTGTACAATTTTTCTCAGATGGGCTTGAAAAAAAAAAGATAAAGATGGTATTGATAATTTTTTTTTTAAATAATTTTTATTTTTATTTTAAATTTAAAAAAATTAATATCTTTAAAACAAGCTGTGATAAAATAGACCGTAGCTTCAATTCGATGGGTTTGTTTAGCAGAACTCAAAATGTTTTTTTTTAAAAAAAAAAATGAATTTATTTTTTTATTTTAGGTGATTTTTTAATTTTTTTTGGTGCAATGATATTAAAAATAATTTTAAAAAATATATTATTTTAATATGCTCTTTTCCCTTTCTGGCCCCTGAGATTTTTTCTTCATTGCAGTTCAGCCCTCGCGGTAAATTTCTTTTCGACCACACCTTTTCAAATTATGTTCTCGTGGCTTCAAGCTTCGATATCTATATCTATTCATGGCCCCGTGCATTTTCTGCCTTTTGTCATTGAATATATTTTAAAACAAAAGTTATTCTAGAAACACAATTCCGAACCCAGATACAAACAATCCCTAATTGAACCCTTGATCGCGCTTTAATCTACGAAACAATATTTTTTTGACTCTTCTATTTGCTTCAAAATTTGAGAGGTCGAGTGTAAAGTCTCCATAACATCCAGCAAAAACTCCAGGCAAACCTTGATTACACACACACATATATATTATATTGATTAATTTCCACATATAATTAACAGATCTTCAATTAAATTCAGTGTTAGTTTTAGCTAACAAGCAATCACATACAGCCTACATGATGTCTCTTATAGTACAAAAATCCATCAAATTCTTCAAGATATTTTTACTGTCGTGCAAAATTCATGTAATAGACTAAAGTATATAAAAAATACAAAGTTTTTATGTCTCCTTCCTTGTATTTCCTGAATGATTTTTTGCCAGTAAATTCGTGGATTTTTTTTATATATATAAAGAAATCATTTGGGTTTAAAACGACCACTTAAATAATATGTGAATTAAAACTATCGCAACGATTTGATTGAGAATGAATTTGATATTACTGGGGACACAATTGAGATTGCATGTACAAGTCGAAGACTTTTTTGGAGGTCTGTGCGGAACTCAACTACAAAAAACACACAACGAACTACAAAGTACAAGCAGATGAAAAGCAATGGTAACAGACCTGCGAACTGTCCTCATCATGCCCCCCCCTCTCCCATTATTTATTTTACTTCACCCTCCATAATAAACCACCCCCAAGACCACCACTCCTCCTCACCGCTTCTCCTGCCATACTTTTGAAACAAATACCGAACTCGGAATCTGAACCAAAACGTAAACTAACCCTTCATTTTCTCCCTCAAACCTTAACCACTCTGGTCTGACCCAGTGCCCACCAACGAGAATCCATGGCAGGAGCACTAGAGTGCTGGTCGAGCAGAGCCAGCACGGACGAGGACATGGTTGAACAAGTCCTCATGAGAACACTTGACAGATCAGAAACCTCATCATCTTCAACAACAGCTGCGGCTGCGGCGGCGGCGTCCTTACAACTATCTGATCAAAGCTCAAATCCTTCACTAAAAGATGCTATTTCCTCATCTTTTGCAATGCAAAAAAAGCTTCAAAGATTGAGTCGAAATGTGTCCGAAGCCATTGCTTCACTTAAAAACTCATTGAATCTTGATTCACCACGTGAGTCGCAAGTGCAGCTAACGAGTTCTCAGCAGGGTAATTGTATTGGTAATAAAAGTGAGAGATGTAGAAAGGTTGTGTGGGCCAGTGTTGTGCGGAACCTCACTCAGTTGTATCCAGGGAGCCAGCTGCCTGAGAAGCTCGTGTCCAATATAAGAAAGCACTATGATTCTTTGCCACTCAGGTTTGCTTTTTTTTACCAGAGATCCAATCTTGACTTTATTGAATTTCTGCGTCTGGGCTTTGTTTGGTGGCCACGAAAATGGAGGAAAACTAGGTAACGATGTAATTTTTATTTGGACCTACACTGCCTCCCTATTTCGCAAAGATAGAGCACCCGTTTTGTTTTATTTTATTTTTGTGTGTGGGGGGGGGGGGGTCTGGTAATAGAAAGATAGCATCAGTGTTAGAACTTGAGATTTACTCCAATATGCCGAAAAAAGCCTTCCAAAAGCGTTTTGAAGAAAATTACCTTTTGTCTTCAAAGTTTCTTTTTTCTTGTGTCACTTGCATAATGTTGTCTTTTTCTTCTTTTTCTGGGTATTTTTGACAGTTATGCTCAGGCAGGGTTTGATATGAAAGAAGTGTTTCTGCACATCAAGTTGATAGAGCAGGCACTAGTTGATGAGCAACCGGCAATAATGATACAAGAAGTGTCTGATGATGAGGTACAGGGTTGTTTATACAAGCTCACATTTGCTTGTAACTCTTCCATTTCGTGGCCCGTGATGTCTGGTGCATTAGATAGTGCTTCCATTTGTTGCAAGAAGATACAGATCTTTGAAAAGAAGGGATTTACCCTTGGGGTTGTTCTTCTTTCAGTTCAAGCTGGACAAGAGAAATCATTTAAAGCTCGGATCGAGAATGCTTTAAAATCTTCTGTAAAGAAGTCCAAATCCACCACAGTGAAGCTTCCATTTGGGCTTTGCGGGTGTCAAGAAGGGAATACTAAAGGAAACTTTGGTGAAATTGAAGAAGATCCCAGCGAACAAAATTTTAGGAATGGCTCTGAGAATTTGAATGTGAAGATTCAGCTCGAGATGCCCTTACCCACTTCTTCGATAGCTGTAGCGGTTGATGAATGGCAAACGATTAATTCTGGTGGGGATGAATTAGGGAAATGGCTTTTGAACTCTGATAATCTTGAATTTATTGATCAGATTGGACCAAGTTCCTTTAAAGGAGTTTATAAGGGCAAACGGGTGGGAATTGAGAAGCTTAAAGGGTGTGATAAAGGTAATTCTTACGAGTTTGAGCTCCGTAAAGATCTGTTGGAATTAATGACTTGTGGTCACAAGAACATTCATCAGTTCTATGGCATTTGTGTTGATGAAAATCATGGTTTGTGCGTGGTGACCAAATTGATGGAAGGTGGATCTGTTAACGAGTTAATGCTAAAGAATAAAAAGCTTCAAACTAAGGAGATAATGAGAATTGCTACAGATGTAGCGGAAGGAATGAGGTTTATGAATGATCACGGTGTTGCATATAGAGACCTTAACACGCAACGAATTTTACTGGACCGGCATGGGAATGCTTGCTTAGGGGACATGGGCATAGTTACTGTTAGCAAGAGCATGGGCGAGGCAATGGAGTATGAAACCGATGGTTATCGATGGCTAGCTCCAGAGGTTCGTTTTCTAACTATCTTTCTTCTCTAGTTTCAAATTCATATCTTTGAAAGAAGTCAATTCTGACCTTAACTATCCATTTAATAAGCACTTGCCACGGCTTCGAACCTAGCTGTGATAAAAATTTATTGTGTTGACAGTGTTGCCATTTTGCCTAGTTCCAAGGTCCCATCGTGTGATTGCTTACGTGGACAATGAAACCAGACTATCTAGTTCTTTAGTATTTTGATTAACACAATTTTTAGCAAGTAATCACAATTCCATGTCGTTCACTAACGGTCACCGTGAATTTATGCCATTATAATCTTTAATTTCCAAGCTAGCTATTGAGGTAACCGGAAATGTAACCTGGAGAATACTTGGTAGCAGTTTCTTTTTGTGAAAAACTATGTCATTGCTGTAATCAAGGACATTGCTTAGATCCAATGTATGCGGGTGCTATCTGGTTCACTCAAAAACGCTGAAGGAGACTCTAAACCACTCATCCCAGAATAACTGTCTGAGCACGCGCAACATGTCTTCATAATTGTTCTTGCTTTACATCCAAATACAACATTAGCCTTTTGCATAAGCACCCTTATATTCTCCATTAGGCAAATCATCTCAACCACTGTAATATTTTTTTGGTCCACTTTTAGCAAACTGGTTTAGTAGTGGAGCCCACTGGTATGATCTTTTGAACTTTAGGCATGATTGATGGTCCTTTTCAACACCTAATATGTAAGCCAATATGCGGGCACAAACTTTTTTCAAATCCATTTACCTATAGGAGCAATAGACATGTATTAAACTCAATGCAATTCTTGACATGAGCTTCAACCATTTAAGTGTCTGCAGTCCAAAAGGGCCATTATGATACATAAATTTGCCTCCCTAAACAGGAACAAATGAACTGATCCCCTCCATTTCTGGTTGTAAACAGATCATTGCAGGTGATCCAGAGAATATTACCGAGACATGGATGAGCAATGCATATAGTTTCGGGATGGTGATTTGGGAGATGGTGTCTGGCGAGGCTGCTTATGCTGCATACTCACCTGTGCAGGCTGCAGTTGGTATAGCTGCTTGTGGCCTAAGACCAGAGATCCCTAAGGACTGTCTGCTGTGCCTAAAATCTCTGATGACGAAGTGCTGGAACAATTCCCCATCAAAGCGCCCACAGTTCTCTGAAATTGTATCAATGCTGCTCCGCCCTAGCAACGTTATCAATAGGTAAAAGTTCAAGACCTATGGAATGTGATCGGATTATCACCGAGTTTAGTGTAAAAAAATGCCCCCTACCAAGTTACTCTGTCCTATCATTCATTGCATAATTGTAGATTTTGGAAGTTCACATAGCAGAAATGAAGCTATATTTCTTCATGTAACTTATCTGATCAATCTCGCAAATCAAGTAAAAGAAGATGAAAAACGTGCCTTGATTGGCCGATTGATTTCCTTGGATTGTCTGCCATGGTGTATATTTATCTCAAATCTCATCATGTTTGCAGTGGGAGTGATGGAAATATAAAAAAGGTTTCTTTGTTTGCGTCTGCCGTCATGAATGACCAGAGGCATTCCACTCTGGTTGCATTCCACATTGGTTACGAAAAGCTAGGATTATAGATTAAAGAGAAAAGGTGGAAGAAAACACAGTGAAACCAGGATTATATGTGTTCCTTTGGGCCTACAAATTTTGAGTGATACAAGGATTTTTGGGTATCCCAGGCTCTCTTTTTGTTTACTTAGTGGCCATCCGAGGAACCCAAAAGAGGTCCCTCATGTTTTTGTGTCTGATGGTAAAAGAGGATCGTAAATCTTACCCCATTTTCTTGGTCTAATAGAATGGTTTGGCCGGTCCAAGTATTCGAAAATGGTTTTCACCCTGTAAATTTCTGTATCCTTACTCAATGTTTCTCGTGTTATCGCAATTTGCTGGACTAGGCCTTTGACCTGGGATGTAACGAATCCTTAGACTTGTGAGAATGGAAAAGGCAGTTTGAGGCATTAATTTTCTTGACTCTAGACCTGTCCTGGTGAAGAATAAGAGAATCGTTTTCAACTCTCTATGTCCGCTGGAGAGGAGGAAACAGGTGACTTGGACAAAAACTAAGAACGTTCCAATCTGTCTGGAGTTGAAGGTCGCTGGAGTTTGTGGTGGCATTGTATGTTATAGAATAACCAAAAGGTATGGGTTTTTAAAAAAAATTGAAACTGTGCACTGTTTACACACTTACATTACACCGAAGATTTGTTATTTATTTTCTGATAATTCATTTTAATTCTGTACAATTTGATCTAATTGAAAACTAATTGTTTGTGATTTCTTAATTAAGATTGAAATTGAAAGAAAAATAATAAAAATAAAAAGGACGACAAATATGATTGACATGTTATAGATTATACGAGTGAATTTGTCCGTGAGATGTACATGACTTATCTGTATAAAAAACTACTTGATTTTTTATGTATTGTAATTTTTTATTTTAATATTTAAACAGTAAAATTATAATTCATCAAATATATTAGAAACGGGTTTTTCCCCCACCGAAAAGCAATTGAATATTGCTACTGTTAAAACTCTTTTGATAAAATTTATTAGAAATATTTTTTTCCTATGTATGAAACTGATTGTAAAATTTATTGTTCATATTATTATATCAAAAATTAAATAAATATCAGAATATATAAATAGTTTCATATATTATAAGCAAAAAAATATATTATAAATAATCATTATCATTATTTTGACTACCTTGTCTATAATAATAAGAAATTTCAACATCCAAGAATATTAAAAAAAAAAAACTAAATAAATAAAAAAACAAAAATAAATATTATTAGATTTTAAAAAATTATATGAATTCAAGAATAAAAAAAACAGAAAAAAATAAACAATATTATTTTTGAAATGATCACCAACAGAAATTCAAATGTAAATATTAAAAAACTATATCAAATAACAGTTGAAATAATAACTTTGATGAGAAGAAAAATTCATAATTTTTATATTTTTATATTATGATATTAAAAGTATTTTAGAACAATGATATTAATTTTTTTCAAAAAAAACTTAGGCTATATATATATATAAGGCTCTAGCATTAAATAAATATCAAAATATATAATTGGGTTGACATATTTAAAAGAAAATAAAACTTATAAATAATAATAATTATTATTATTATTATGAATATTTTATCTATAATAATTAGAAAATTCAATGCCTAACAATATTAACAAAAACTTAAATATTATTTTTTCAATGATAACCAATATAAATTAAAATTTAAACATTGAAAAAAATCCTAATAACAGTGGAATAAAAAAAATAGACAATAAAAAAATATTTGTAATAAATCTCAAATATGTAATTTATCCCCATGAAAGGATAAAATTGAAATAAATCAAACTTTGGCACCAAAATTATTAATGATTTATGATTAATTTGCCTAGAAGGATAAAATTGAAATAAATTGACACTTTGATACTAAAAATATTAAGGATTTCAGGCCAAAACGCAAAATTAAAAGCCCAGAGACCGAACTGGAACTATATATTACATTTACTTTGAATTGAAGGACGTAATTAAAACAAATTAAAACTTCTACAATTGCAATAAGGGCCAGAACAACAAATTCCGACATTCAGGGATTGAAATGAACTTTTACCAAAACACTGCTTCGTTGATGTTAGCTTGCACAGGAGGAGAGAGAAATGAGGGGGGGGATTCAAATGACCATTGACACGTACCTGGACAACCAATGTCTACACGCGCCGCACCATGTGGAAAAGAGAATGGCGTAGCATCGTTCTGGACGTTGGTTGGGCATTTTTGGACGTCGTATGATGCTGCACGCGCCGTCCGAAAGACGCGTGAGGGCGTAAACGGATGGCACGTGCCAACAGTAATCCGGCGAGAAAAAGAATAAAAAATTAGCTAATTACCGTTTCGACCCTGTTACCATGTGCATTATTTTGTCGTTTTGCAGGGTTAAAACGGTGAGTGCACTGTTCAAAGAAATATTAAAAAAATAAATTAATCAGTCGAACGAACCGGACCGGATCGAAACGAAAACGCGCAACGACCAGATAACCCCTCAGGCGAGCGCCTTGTTTTGTCGTTTTGCGAGGGACAATATCGTCAGTGCACTGTTCATAGACGGAAAAGACAAAAAAAAAAAGGGTGGACGAACTCGCGTGCACCACCGGATAAAATTGCGAGTGAACAGTGCTAATAAGTCGCAATGAACAGTAATCAGCCTTCCCTCTTTTAGTTCTTTCTTAATGAAAAATACACTATGATCATTGATCTTAAAAATAATGTCATTTATACAATTTAAATCCATTAAAAAAATTTTAAATCACTTTTGATATACAGTTTTTTTATATTATTTCACAGTCCGTGATTAAAAAGAGAAGAGTTGTTGGAATTCAATAATAAGAAAGAAAATAATCGTTCACCTCATTTTTAATCATTATTTTATTAAATAATAATAAAAATAAATACAAGTGTTAAAAAAAAATTTAACGAACTCAGCCGGTTAAATATCTAGTCTTGCAAATTAATTATCTCGATCTCTACATTTCTCTTAATTTTTATTTTTATTTTTAGTCATTATCATATACTTTTATTTACTTATTGACTCAAATAATTATCAATTTATTTAATTATACATATACATGAGCTTTTTAATTTAAACTTAATTTTTTACATTAAAAATTACATAAAAATGAAATATATATATATATACATGTCACTCGATAGAAAGTAAGTAAAAATAGAAAAGAATCTAGTTCCATCGTCAGGACTCAATCATGTAATTTAAAGGTATGCATGTGCACCTGGCTACTCGGGCCAGATAAAAACTCCAAAGGACGTCGTTTTGTAGACTTTCGAGATCTGGCTTCGTAACAACTCCAGCTACAGGATTAAACAAATCATTAACAGGGAAGCATTTCTCTTTGTTGAAACTCCAGCCGGTCAAGATAAGCGTAGCAGGACTGCGTTTTTTTTTTCTTTTTCCTGAAGAGGGATTGGTCGTTCATAAACAGTGTGCCAGTTGGCTTATCGGTTAAAAAAACTCGCACAGCTAGCATCTAGGATCAAATTTCAGGCTAATCTTGACCGGCTGAAACAAGAGTCTAATCTTGCATTTTTAACCTTGTGAACGAATCATTTCAAGGAAGTGAAAGTATCTGGACCGCCGACTGGTTGTCTGATCCTGTCCGTCCACCGTACCCGGACCAAAACCAATGAAGGAATGCTGACATTTTATAAAAACTGGAGTAGCAAGTGAATCATGGGATTGGATAAGTGGCATTTCATGACATCATTGCATTACAGGTATAAAACTTACAGTATGCTTTCCATAGAAAAGTAAGTTTATTATTTACATCCTCAGTGTATTTATACAGCCCTGTTACATGGAGATAATGATTCACAGACTCCTATGTTGAATGGGAACTACATTATGATAAGGATAACATTGAGTTTAAATTCAAACAAACACCATGATCCTAATCTGTAGCAGCAGCTTCTGCGGAAGACCAGGATAGTGCTAAAGACCAGGACATTGGTGGCTAACATCCCCCCTCAAGATGGACGACCTGGAGTGAGTCCTATCTTGTCTTTCAGTAATTCCAACCGATATCGGGAAAGAGATTTTGTTAAGGCATCAGCAAGTTGATCATTGGAGGAGACATGGCAGACTCTAAGAGCTCCAGATTGAACTCTTTCGCGGAAAAAATGGAAATCGATGGAGACATGTTTCATCCGTGAATGAAATACTGGATTTGAGCTGAGTTGTGTTGCGCCAATATTGTCACAATAGATCACAGGAGCTTGAGGAATTTGAAACTGAAGTTCAGATAATAGTGAACACACCCAGCTGATTTCAGAAGCCGTATCTGCCACAGAGCGATATTCCGCCTCTGTAGAAGATCGAGCTATGGTTTGTTGTTTTTTTGATGACCAAGAGATGGGATTTCTGCCAAGGTATAAAATGTATGCACTAGTGGAGGAGAAGTCGTCCTTGTTTCCTCCCCAGTCTGCATCCGAAAAAGCATGCAAGTGAGCATTTGAGTGTCGATGTAGAAGGAGACCAACAATACTGGTGCCTGATAAATAACGCAGCAGACGTTTCACAAGCCTCCAATGTTCATCTGTTGGTTTGTGCATGAATTGAGACAATTTGTTGACAGCAAAGTTGATATCGGGCCTGGTAAGTGACAGATATTGAAGGCTGCCTACGGTAGAACGATATTCAGTGGGATCAACTAGCATATTTCCCATGGTAAGAGTGGGAGGAGCACCAGGCGGCAGTGGAGTGGCTACAGGCCGTGAATTAGTCATGTTGGTGCGATGAAGAATGTCTTGAACATATCTGTGCTGAGAAAGTTCCAGTCCGTGAGCATGGGGCTGGATTTCCACACCAAGAAAATATGTCAGGGGTCCCAGATCTTTTAAGGAGAATCTCTTGGCTAAGTTCTGAACTAGGAGATCAACCATAGTGACATCGTCACCAGTAATGATGATGTCGTCGACGTATACCAGCAGATACAAAAGATGTCCATTATTTTTGTAGATAAACAACGATGTATCATTTACTGAGCTACTGAAGCCTGCATGAACCAAAAAATTGCGTAGCTCAGTGTACCATGCTCTTGGAGCTTGCTTGAGACCGTAAATTGCTTTACGCAATTTGCAGACAAAGTGTGGACGATCTTTGTCGACGAAGGCAGGCGGTTGAACCATGTACACATCTTCATGCAAATTTCCTTGTAAAAACGCATTGTTGACATCTAATTGTCGCAGCTTCCACCCATGACTTACTGCAATGGAGAGTACAAGACGGATGGTTGTGGGTTTGACAACCGGACTAAAGGTCTCGGTGTAGTCAAGCCCGGGTCTTTGATGGAAGCCCTTGGCTACTAATCTTGCTTTATAGCGAGCAATAGAGCCATCCGAGTTGCGTTTTACCCTGAAAATCCACTTACAACCAACCAAATTAGATGCTGAATCAGGTGAAACCAAGTCCCAGGTTGCATTTTGAATAAGTGCAGTGTACTCATCCTTCATGGCATTTCGCCAATGAGCTTCTTTTAAGGCAGCTGTAACAGTGGCAGGCTCTTGTATATTGGGGGAAGGAAGGTGTGTATGTAATGTAAGTTTTTTTATGGGCTTGGTAATGTTATTTTTTGACCTTGTTGTCATGGGATGTGAAGGAAAAATCTGTGGAGCAATGGTAGGCTGAACGGGTGAAGGTGATTGTGAGGTGGGTAATGAAGAGGAAGGAGGGCTGGTAGTGTTTCGAACGAAGGAACTACTTACTTGGTGTTCTTCAGAGATCTAAGCTGCAGGTGGCGTCAACTGGGGGAGTGCAGGTTGTGAAGCCAAGATGGACAAAACTGGTGGGGTGATGGGTGGGTCAGGGGAGGTACTTGACAGGGATGGTTGCTGAATATGAGGATAAGGAAATTCTGTTTCAACAAATTGAACATGACGTGAAGAGAAAACTTTGAGTGTTTGTGGATCAAAACAGAGGTATGCACTTTGAGACAGTGAATATCCAAGAAAAAGACAAGGTTTTGACCGGACATCAAGTTTGTGTGCTGAGTAGGGGCGAAGCCAAGGATAGCACAGGCACCCAAATATGCGAAGTTTGGCATAATTAGGTGGTCGACAAAAAATGAGTTCAAAAGGAGAAGAATTTTGTAAATTACGAGAGGGCATGCGATTGATTAAATAAATGGCAGTGGCAAATGCAAAAGACCAAAAATTTTTAGGTAGTGATGCGTGAGTGAGGAGAGAAAGACCAGTTTCCACTATATGTCTGTGTTTGCGTTCAGATATGCCATTGTGTTCGGGTGTATGGGGTGGTGATGTTCGATGAGATATGCCATGTAGTTGAAAAAAATCTTTGAGAGCAATAAATTCACCTCCATTATCTGAGTAGAAGGTTACGATTTTGTGTTTAAAATAATTTTCAACAATGGCTTTAAATCTTATGAATGTTGGTTTGACAGCAGATTTATGTTTTAAAGGATAGAACCATGTGTATTTTGTAAAATGATCTACAAAAATCACATAATATTTAAAACCATCAATGGAATAGAGAGGAGCAGTCCAAACATCTGAGAAGATTATTTCAAGAGGAAATGAAGACTTTAGAGTGGAAGCTGAAAAAGGCAATTTATGACTTTTATTACATTGACATGCATCGCAAAAAGCACCTTTGGAGTTGGTGGAGGTTTCCAGTTTATTTTTGGAAATGATCATGTTGAGAATTGCAGAGGATGGGTGACCCAATCTGAAATGCCAATTTATTTGTGAGTGTTTTGAACTGGAGAAAACACGTGGAGAAGGCAAAGGTGGACTGAAACCCGGCCATTCATAGACGCCACCCTTGCTCTCACCCTGAGCGCGAACTGTTCCCGTTAGCAGATCCTTCACAAGAAAACACCATGGTAAGAATTCAATAGAAACATTGTTTGAGACACAAAATTGATAAATGGAGATAAGGTTCTTTTTAATGGCAGGAACACAGAGAATGTTTTTGAGATCAAAAAAGGATGAGCCATTTTGTATAGTGGAGGAGCCTGTATGTGTGATGCATAAACCAGTACCATCACCAATCATAACATCTTCAGCGCCTGTGTATGGAATGTGAAGAGACAGGTTGTTGAGATCATCAGTGATATGGTGCGATGCCCCACTGTCCAGTAGCCACGAAGTAGATCCAGAGCCCTTACTGTCAGCAAGATTTGCCTGTGGTTGCCAAGGGTTGGAATTGTTTGTGGCTTTGTTGCCACCAGAACTACTTTGTGGAATAAAGGTAAATGATGGACACCTTTTTGCTGTGTGTCCTTGGAGACCACATACCTGACAGTATCCAAGGTAAGGTCTAGGATTGAAACGTTGTTGGTTAAATTGCTGTCGTGGCCTGGGAGAGTACTAGGATTGATTGTTCCAATTTGTTGACAAGGGAGTGTGATGTCGACCAAAAGAGTTGGAAGATCGATGTCCAGGACGACTATTTGCTGCATTTGCTGTAGGTGAGAATTGCAGGGGAGTCTTGTGTTCACCATGGAGAGAAGCTTCAAACATAAGTAGCTTTTCATGAAGCTCATCAAATGTTATTAATGTGTCACGGGCTTGTACAGCACGCACAAGTTCTTTATATTCATCCCCCAGTTCTTCCAAGATTTTATCAGTGACATCTTCGGCATCAATGGGGGCGCCAAGCATAGCTGATTCATCAGCTCGAGCTTTGACAGAATGGATAAAATCTGAAATGTTTAGAGACCCCTTTGTGAGGGCCTTGAAACTTGCTTTGACCTGCTTAATGCGGCCTCTAGAGGGGGCTGCATATGTAGAAGCCAATATTTTCCAGGCTTCTTGAGAGGTGGTTGCTCGTGCAATGAAGGGAATTATGGTATGATGAATTGCTCCGATTAGAGCATTCAAGATAAGTTGGTCTTGACGTACCCATGCATGGTAGTCAGGATTGGGAGAGGTGGAGTTTTCAGTGACAAGTAGTTGTGGTGGACAGGGTTTAGTTCCATCAACAAAACCTTGAAGATCATAACCAATAAACAAGGTTTGGAATTGAAGTTTCCATGATAAATAGTTGGAGTTTGTGAGTTTGAGAGGAGCCTGTGCCGTGACATTGATAGTCACTAGGTTGGGTAGGCTGTTTACAGTAGGTCTGGGAGTATTTGAATTTGTCATGGTGAGCAAGATGATGAGAAAAAAAAAACTAAGATTGCTCTGATACCATATAAAACTTACAGTATGCTTTCCATAGAAAAGTAAGTTTATTATTTACATCCTCAGTGTATTTATACAGCCCTGTTACATGGAGATAATGATTCACAGACTCCTGTGTTGAATGGGAACTACATTATGATAAGGATAACATTGAGTTTAAATTCAAACAAACACCATAATCCTAATCTGTAGCAGCAGCTTCTGCGAAAGACCAGGATAGTGCTAAAGACCAGGACATTGGTGGCTAACAACAGGAACATGATTTGTCAGTGCGTTTGGTATTAAATAAAAGGAAAAAGGATATTTTCAGGCCAATGAACTTCGACTATGTTCTGGTCCTTCTGGATGATTAAAAGTTTTTCCTCTCTAAGCCCCAGGTGATTTGAGATCAATTATTGGTGTCCGAAATCAAAGGCTCCTTGTCGTCCGGGATGCCATCCACTTGTCTGTGCCTCCGGGCAGCAGAGAAGCTCCCTGTTCAATGTCATCATAATAATCTTGGTAAAGATACTGTATGCATGACGCGCCAGCAGGTGCAATAATGGGTACATTAACTTCCTTTCGACCGCTATTTCTGATCCATTTTTGCATACAGCGAGAGTTTGGAATTGGTGTAGTGATTATTTTTTATTTAAAAATATAATTATTTAAAAAAAATCATTTTTAACATTTTCGAAAAAAAAATATAAATAAAGAATATATTTAAATTTTAATAAAAACATATTGAACAGTAAACCAAACGCACCCTTCAAACCTGTCGCAAGTAACTACTAGCCCGTGACAACTGACGAGCATGGATGCTTCAGGTTGTTTCCTTATTCTGTTGTTCATGACATGCCGGGAAATATGCCTAGAAGTAGAGTTAAATTATAACTTAGTCCCTTTACTATACAAAACGTAATTAACCAGTCCTCACAGTCTTAAAGCTACATGTTTGATCCCTATATTCTTAAACCCATTTGCTGATTACTCTATTGTTCCTCGATGTTCTTTTCCATAAAACTATTTATTTAAAATATTATTTGGTTATTTTCTATGCTGAGAATATAATTTAATTGGTTTATAGGAATTAAGTTATGATAAACTCTTTTCGCAAGTGAAAAATTCTAATTCATCAATAAATAAAGAAAATGGAGATTTTGAATTTCAAAGAAATGGCCGCTGGAGTGCAGAAGGACCCGAATAACAGGTCTGAGCCGAAGGCCGTTTCGTTAGTTCTTTAGCATTGTTGGCCCAGTTTAGGGGCCTCGTCTCATATTGCAGTCCCATACGTTAACACGGAAGAAAACCCATGGACATAAGGACCCTTGCAAAACCAGTCCCCCGTCCCCCCGGACTAACCATTAATAGTAAAAGCAAAAGGTGTTAGAGGCACAGGTGTCATCTTTGGGCACGTCGTTTTCTATACTCACTTGGAAAGCCCAATTCATTTGATTTTTTTCTTCTGTTTGAGATCAGGTTGTGTATTCGGTTCGTGATTTGTTTTTTTTTTAATTGAAATAAAATGTATTTGTTTTGAAGTATTTTGGTGTTTCATTTTGAGATTGTACTGTTTATATATATATATATATATATATATATATTCTGTTTGAGATCAGGTTGTGTATTCGGTTCGTGATTTGTTTTTTTTTAATTGAAATTTGTTTTGAAGTATTTTGGTGCTTATTGTACTCTCTCTCTCTATATATATATATATATATTAATTGAAAAAATAGTTTAAATTAAAAAAAAATTATTTAGAATTGTGCATTTTAATCTAAAAAAGGCACAATAAATTGATTTTTCTAAATAAAATTATGAATATGTATAATATTACGAGAATATCATCATCAATTTTTCAATGTCATTATATTCTATGATTGCTATGAAATTTTAACATAATATATATAAATATGTCAAGAGATTTGTCGTAAAATTTAATCTCTATCTAGCGATCAGATTGAAAAATATGATTGATGTTGTAAAATTATTTATTATTTTTAAAAAAATACTATTTGTCCGAAATAGAATGAGTGAAACAAAAACAGAACATTCCAGCTAAAATTTGAATAAAATTTTTAGAATAAATTAAAATTTTAAACAAGATAAAAATTATACTGTTTTATTTATTTTAACCGATTAGAATTGAAATGAAACGAGATCAGCAATACTGGTTTGAGATTATCCAAGAGTCCGTTTATATTTTAATTGAGAATAATTTTAAACATGCTTTTATGAAACAATTTCTTTTTAAAATATTTTTTATTTGATAATATATTAAAATTTTTTTTTTTTATTTTTTTATATTATCACATTAAAATAATATGAAAACATTAAAAAATATTTTAAACCTCATCCATGTGATTTTTTTAATCAATTCTCTCTGGAAAAATATTTTAAGTTCGGATAGCCTGGTAAGCAATGACAAAAATGGGAAGCTAATTAAAATAATAATTATAGAGTTGAGGATGGTGTGCTCTGTATATATTTTTGACACTGCATTTTAAATAATTTTAATTTTTTTACAAATTTTAAAATTTATTTTATTTTTAATTTTCTAGAGAGAGAGAGAGAGAGAGCAGATTCAGTTTGAAACGGAGGAGAAGATAAAATTCCTTCTTTATTAATTTCCTATATTAAAATTCAACTTTCAACTCCCTGCCATAGAAGTAAACAATAAAAATAATCAATTTTTTAAATGGTTTTGAAGCCGTGTCTTCTATATTAACTTCATGCATCAAAACAAGTTTTTATTTATTTATTATTGACTTCACTTTTTAAATTAAAAAATCAAGAGACATAATAAACACATTAAAATAGCATTTTAAATTATTATAATTATTGATCTTTCGTGGACCGGGATCCCCTGACCGAAATGTCAAGCGGTGCAGGAAGACGAGCGCCCCTTGCGTGGTGGCCGTGGACCCGTGGTTGACAATATTATCTTGCATGGAATTTCATAGCAGCCACGATGGAGGTTGAATTAAATAAAATATAATAAAAAAGAAGCCTATTTTTATTATCAAATACATGCAAGTGAAATAAATATAATTAAATAAAATACGAGTACAAAATGAAATTAAAAAAAAAGGTTGTTAAGCCAAGCATAACGACTTAGAAAATTCATCACTCAAAACTTAATTTAAAATGGAATTTAAATTGAACCAGAGAGATGTTATTCTGGTAAAATCATTAAATGGACCGGTGACCAAATTAGAAGAGATAAAATAAAAAAATAATTAAAAAATGACAAGGAAATGTTCTCGGAAATATATATGGGTCCATTAGAACTGTCCTTCCAAGAAGACCCCTGGTCACATCCCAGCCCATGATCAGAATGCAAAACCATAAATACCCCCACCTCGTCGCCACTTCCATTTCTACAAAAAAAAAATCTCTCCAGCTTTCTCCCCAAGCTATCAAAACCGAACCCCAATCTTTTATCCTTCCCTCCCCTCATACTCCATCCTTCCCTTGCTCACAGTGCTGATCGGTATGTTTACTGCTCCTCTAATCAATCCCTTTCTTAACATTTTCGCACTCGAATCTTATCAAACCCTGCCCAGGGTTTATGGTACTAATATTACTAGCACCGATATTTTTTTATTACAAGAGATTCTCTTTTATGTATATACAATTTTCCATTCTAACAACTTTGATTTTGATGGGAGTAGCTTGTTTGGCAGTTTATTATACTTTATGCTTCCTAAAAAGCGACCTGTTGAAGCAGAAGAAGCACCGGATAACAGCACACCAGATTCATCTTCTTTAAAAAAGAAGCAGGTCGATTGCGATTTGGAACCGACCGTGATTAGTAACAAAAACAATTGTGTTACTGGTAGTTGCAGCAACACCGACACCGAAACTAACAACCACTGTAAAGAGGAGGACTTGATCATGGCACCTGGTGACTCGAACCCGATGGAGATTGACGAGGATCTTCACAGTCGGCAGCTTGCTGTTTATGGAAGAGAGACCATGAGAAGGCTTTTCGGTTCAAATGTTCTCGTTTCCGGGATGCATGGTCTTGGTGCTGAGATTGGTATAAATCATGAAGCATTTTTCACTCTTTTTTTTTTTTTTAATTGACACTACTGGGGTTTCATTTTCTGAACTTTTGGATTTTACTGTGAATATACTGCAAAATCTTTCTCCTGTAAACAAATTTGTATCCTGCCTAATCTAACTACTGGTCTCAAAGTTAGCAAAAATGGTTCATCAAATGAAATAGAGATGGTCAATGGAGATTCCTATGGATATGTGTAGTGGCTATAGCTGTATTTGATGCCCCCCTAGGATATAGATGGAGGCCTAAATTAGTTTGGGTTCCTCACAATGTCCAACGCAAGAAATACAGGGTGCCTCAAATCATTAGAGACTACTAGGATTAACAAGATTTGAATTGAACATATCACGTGTTGAGTAACGAGGGAAACAGAACGAAAATCTTGATCAGGAAAGTGAGCTTCATCTGGCTATTTCCCTTCACAGCTTTCCATTTTAGTCCTGTTCGGTGTTTTATCTCAATTTTTCATTGAATCAACTGGAGTCATATTAGATGGATAGTCTATTTTTAATAACCTTGCTTTGGGTAGTAGTATGGTGTTATTTTCTCTGTGGGAGGGGTAATTATCTAAAACTATGGAAGCCATTACTCGAGTTGACATAGAGGTATTTCAGGAATGTTGTGGTCTTTAATTTGAATTGATTCTTGTTCTTATTGGAGTCAAGCTTTTTGACCCTTCTTTCATGCGTGGTTCTCTTGCTACAGCAAAAAACCTCATTCTCGCTGGTGTCAAGTCTGTGACATTGCACGATGAAGAAAAAGTGGAGCTGTGGGATTTATCCAGCAACTTTGTATTTTCAGAGAATGATGTTGGTAAGAACAGGGCCCTAGCATCTGTTCAGAAGTTGCAAGATCTCAACAATGCAGTCAGCATCTCTACCTTAACTACAAAATTGACAACAGAACAACTTTCTAAGTTCCAGGTATTTCCATGCCTTTCCACATTGATATAAATAGAAGAAATCTTGTCCACATATATGCGCTGTGACATCTTGATCAATGTGATAATCTTGATCAAAACCTGCCAGTTGCTTAGCAGCTACATATCAAGATTACTAGTAAATCTTTCTTTCACTAGGAAAAACATTATTGCAAATGCATGCCTGAACATGCTACTATTTTTGAATGTTTGTGATTATATAAAATGAAATATCTGAGTAAATCCATTGTGAATGACTGATTTGGTCAATGCTAGTTGATGCTTGCATTTTAATTAATGCTATTCTAGGTTTTGCTTGTAGTCCTTCTATGCTACAAACATAACCCTATGAAAGTGAAAACATCGAAACATGTTTATTTTGGTGTGTGCGTGTGTGTTCGCATCATATTGTTGGGTGACCCACACACAAGAAATGCCAATTCTTAATCATACCATTGTTTGGTCATTGAACTTCCAATATCTTCTGTCCACAAAGGCTCACAAGTGTAATTTTTGTTTACCTCAACCGATAAAATGAAACATTAAATTCATAACTGTAATATAAGATTGTCTCAACTCTCAAAAGCATTGAATGCCAAGGAAACGACACTTTAAGGGGTGTACAGGAAGACATGGGTGATGAGTATTGTCAGGATTTTTGTACACTTCTTGGTACAAAGGGTTGCATTTCACCACCTTTCTGGTGCTTCAATAAAATTCTAAGATTATCTAAATGCTAAAGTGAAAGATTTAGGTCTTCATACAAATATTGGGAGAATAACCATCCCAGGGCATTATATTTTCAATGGGCCATCATTGTGTCCAGGGGCGGCAGCGGGTCCATGGCCCCTCAGAATTTTCAAAATTCTTTATGTTCCTTGTGATTCACTATATGTCTCACATCAGTCCTATAGTTTTCTAATTTGGCCTGTTCAGAAAATATTGTTTTTTTATTCTTCAAAGTCCTATTGTGTCTAAGTTGCCCCCTTAACAATTCTAGTCATCCTCTTCTGCTGACTGTGTCGATGGTACTTCTTTCTCTGGTCTGCTTGAATGCATTGCTTTTCTTGTTTTGCAGAATACATGTGTATTTTCTTATACTGTTTTATGCCACTTGTTTTCTGGTGGTGCAGGCTGTTGTATTTACAGATCTCAATCTTGACAAAGCCATTGAGTTTGATGACTACTGCTATAATCACAAGCCCCCTATCTCTTTCATCAAGGCTGAAGTTAGAGGTCTCTTTGGTTCTGTGTTTTGTGACTTTGGACCTGAATTCACTGTGTTTGATGTTGATGGAGAAGATCCACACACTGGTATTATTGCATCTATCAGCAATGATAACCCTGCACTTGTGTCATGTGTTGATGATGAAAGGCTTGAGTTTCAAGATGGGGATCTTGTTGTTTTCTCTGAAGTGAAGGGAATGACAGAACTCAATGATGGAAAACCAAGAAAGATTAAAAATGCCAGACCATATTCATTTACACTAGAAGAGGACACCACAAACTTTTCTACATATGAGAAAGGTGGGATTGTCACACAGGCAAAACAGTCCAAGGTGTTGAATTTTAAGCCATTGAGGGAAGCAATCAAACATCCTGGTGAATTTCTTTTGAGCGATTTCTCCAAGTTTGACCGTCCACCTCTCTTACACTTGGCATTCCAAGCGCTGGACAAGTTTGTGTCTGAGATTGGTCGCTTCCCTGTCGCTGGATCAGAAGAAGATGCTCAGAAGCTTATATCTCAGGCAAGTCAAATCAATGAAAACTCAGGAGATGCGAGGGTGGAGGACATTAATCCAAAACTTCTGCGGCACTTTGCCTTTGGTGCCAGGGCTGTACTGAATCCTATGGCCGCAATGTTTGGTGGTCTGGTGGGACAAGAGGTTGTCAAAGCATGTTCTGGAAAGTTTCATCCTCTCTTTCAGGTTGGTATCAATTTAAATTTTCTTGAATCTTCTTAAGCCTGCTTTTCTCTCAAACCATCCTAGGCATACATTAAACTTCAGTTCTTGTTCCTCGAGCTTTTTCAACACTTTTAAAGAATTTCATCTATATACTTGGAGTATTTGTACATAAACAAATAGCGGTGCCTGTATACACACACTGTTAAAGGATTTTATCTCTATATTTGATTGCTTTGACTGGGGCTTTAAATTCAGTTTGATCAGAAGAACTTCTACATACTGTCTAGGGTTTCATCTATTAACCTTGAGTAACTTATTACCATAACCCCTAGCTTGATAAACTTCCCATGTTTAATATATGTATAATTCTACTTGCCTCAAATGTGGCTGTTTCCAAAGTTAAGCATCTACTCAATGATTCATCTTTATTGCTTGCTGTGGTGAGCTAACCTTACCTTTTCTGCTGTAACAGTTCTTTTATTTTGACTCCGTGGAATCACTTCCTACAGCTAATTTGGATCCCAGTGATTTCAAGCCACTAAATAGCCGCTATGATGCACAAATCTCAGTTTTTGGGTCCAAGCTTCAGAAGAAGCTGGAGGATGCTAACTTGTTTGTAGTAGGATCTGGTGCACTAGGCTGTGAATTCTTGAAGAATTTAGCACTGATGGGTGTTTCGTGTGGTAAACAAGGGAAGCTGACAGTAACTGATGATGATGTGATAGAGAAGAGTAACTTGAGCAGGCAGTTTCTCTTCCGTGACTGGAACATTGGACAGGCTAAATCCACTGTTGCAGCTTCTGCTGCTGCATTAATAAATCCTCAACTCAGGATTGAAGCACTGCAAAATCGTGTTGGCTCTCAAACAGAGAATGTCTTTGATGACACCTTCTGGGAGAACTTAACTGCTGTTGTGAATGCTTTGGACAATGTCAATGCGAGACTTTATGTTGACCAGAGGTGCCTGTACTTCCAAAAGCCTCTTCTCGAGTCTGGAACCTTAGGTGCCAAATGCAATACTCAGATGGTCATTCCTCACCTGACTGAAAACTACGGTGCTTCTAGGGACCCACCTGAGAAACAAGCTCCGATGTGCACTGTGCATTCATTCCCACATAACATTGACCATTGCCTGACATGGGCTCGATCTGAGTTTGAGGGTTTGGTGGAGAAAACCCCAGCAGAAGTGAATGCCTATTTATCAAATCCAGTTGAATATACTAATGCTATGAACAAAGCTGGTGATGCACAGTCAAGGGACACTTTGGAACATGTTCTCGAGTGCCTCGAGAAGGAAAAATGTGAGACATTCCAGGATTGCATTACATGGGCTCGTTTAAGGTGCTCTTTTTGATTGGCTTTCCTATTCTTTCTGTATTATAGGACATACCTTGTTCTGGTTCTTTATATTGTGCTCACTTTGTCTTCAGGTTTGAAGATTATTTTGCTGATCGGGTGAAGCAGTTGATTTTCACTTTCCCAGAGGAGGCATCAACTAGTACTGGTGCTCCGTTCTGGTCTGCCCCAAAGCGATTCCCTCATCCCCTTCAGTTCTCAGTTTTAGATCCAAGTCACCTCAATTTTGTCATGGCAGCATCAATATTGCGAGCAGAGACTTTTGGGATCTCAGTTCCTGAGTGGGTGAAGCATCCTAAGACGATGGCAGAGGCTGTGGGGAAGGTGATAGTGCCAGAATTTCAGCCAAGAGAAGATGTGAAAATTGAGACGGATGAGAAGGCTACCACTCTGTCTTCTGCATCTGTAGATGATGCAGCGGTAATCAATGAGCTCATCAGAAAATTAGAGCAGTGCAGGAAGAAGCTGCCACCTGGGTTCAGGATGACGCCAATTCAATTTGAGAAGGTGATATCTTTTGTTCAGTTCTTCTAGCATGCATTTTTTGGGCCTTCCTGCTTTCGAATAAAGCAAGATATATCCAACATCTTTTCTTATGGACCCAGCTGGAATTTGAAATATTTGCATTTATTGATCAAGGGTCGTGTTTGCTTCATGATGTAGATAGAAATACTTGAAAAAAAGAGAAGCAAATATGTGGCCAAAATATAAGGGGGATCACTTTTATCAGCCACCTGATGTTCATGCGCCAACAGAAATTTTAAGTTAATTTTCTTGATTGTGCAGGATGATGATACAAACTACCACATGGATCTGATAGCTGGTCTCGCCAACATGAGAGCAAGAAACTACAGCATTCCTGAGGTTGACAAGCTTAAAGCCAAGTTTATTGCTGGAAGGATCATCCCTGCTATAGCAACCTCCACAGCTATGGCTACTGGTCTTGTGTGCCTGGAGCTGTATAAGGTTCTGGATGGTGGACACAAAGTGGAAGACTACCGCAATACATTTGCCAACCTTGCACTCCCCCTGTTCTCCATGGCCGAGCCTGTCCCACCCAAGGTTATCAAGCATCAGGATTTGAGCTGGACAGTTTGGGACAGGTGGATCCTTAAAAACAATCCTACCTTGAGGGAACTTCTGCAATGGCTCAAGTATAAGGGTCTCGATGCCTATAGCATTTCCCATGGTAGTTGCCTGCTTTACAATAGCATGTTCCCTCGGCACAGAGACAGAATGGACCGGAAGGTGGTTGATCTGGTGAGGGAAGTGGCCAAAGTAGAGTTGCCTGCTTATCGCCGCCACTTTGATGTTGTCGTGGCATGCGAGGATGATGAAGGCGATGATGTTGACATTCCTCCAGTATCTATCTACTTCAGTTAGGTTATCTTTGTCCGTTTCCCCAATCAGCCAGTCTTATTTTAGGACGATGGCTGGAGCCCCTTTAACAGTTAGATTTCATTTCAATGCCGCTGCATCTGTGAGCACACATGGATATTTTTCACACAACCGCTTGACATTTCAATAGTATAAATTATAAAACTAAATAGCAACTTCTATTTCAAGATATATGAATTCTGGATGCTGTGAACTCGAGAATGGCATGAGAAGATTTTCTGCTGCTGGTCTCAGGTTATATCTCGCTGCTCTTCTAGACCCTACAAAATTTTCTTTGATAAAAGAGATCCACTTGGTGTATTTACATCGTGGATGCAGCCGGGTTCTGCTGAGCTGATGATATTGTTCATTAGAGTTTGAAAGTTTAGTGAGAGAGACATGTTTGTCCTTGACGGACGTGAAGAAGCAATTTTCCTTGTTTGTCGTGCTAACTTGTCCTCGACAGGACACATGGGCATGTTGCAATGTGATTATTTTCGGTCTCGCCGCGGATACTGAAAGGTTTTAGTATTCAAATGCTTTCAAATTACGGTGATAGATATGTATCTTGTGTCCTAAGCTTTCTTTTCCTATAAAGAAGAGGTTATAACCTGATATATATATTTTTTGGAGGACGGGTATTGAGAATTTATTGAAGTTATGAAAATCTAATATTAGTAACAAATAATGTGTAATTATCACTCAAAGTGATTTGCCTTGCCCTGTCTATCTTATAAAAATGAAAGGAATATTGATATTTTTTATTAATATTGTCCAGGTTAATTTATATGTATTTCGATTAATTTTAATGATTTTAAAATTAATTACTATGTAATCCTTCAATAATCATCATATTTACAATCACGTGATTCAAATAGGAGATTATAAAATAAACAAACTTTTTAATCATATATTTTTATCACTAGGTGAATACCGGTAATAATGTACCAAGCTTTTAAAAATAATGTATGTTCTTTTTTTAATATCACGAGTTTAAATATTGAGAATGTCGTTACTTTCCACTAATAATAATAATAATAATAATAAAAAGCCCTGCTAGGGAGGTATTATCTGTTTTGTGTCTGTTTTGTGGTCTGATTGTAATTATTATTTTTATTTTGATGTATTTTTGTGCTAAATAAAAGTAAAATATTATAAAAGCAGCACGAAATACATTTCCACCAAGGTGTCTTTGTAAAGTCAACGTACATCTCCCTTCTTCATTGAAGTGGGTTAGGTTTGGGTTAAAAAATCGCTGATTTCAGAAATTGACCGGTGGGGGGCGTCTCTCGTGGTGGGTGGCAGTCGAGAAAGAGTAACGAATGGTATTTTCGGAGTCTCCAGAACTAGAATTTCTTTCCCGCCGTAAGCAGCAGGAAAAAGATAGAGTACAAACACACTTTTCCTTTTTCTTTTTCTTTTTCTTTTTTTCCGGAAAGAAAACAAACGATCTGGCAGGGCTTGAAGTATCTCTGTTTAAGAGACCTGTTAAGCGTGGATAAAAATCATTTCATTAACGAGCCGGCTGCAAAACTGAATAATTAAAATTAAATTATTTCACAAACTATTTTTTTTATTTTCTTTTTAATCTCATGGTCACGGCACTTGCATCCGGTTTCATGCACGTCCACATTATATGACATTGTGTTAATTAAAAATAGATTGTGATCCGAAATTCAAGATATATAAATAGAAAATATTGTTTAGTATTTGCGATGATTAATTAATATATTTAAGTGATTGATTTTTTTTTTAGTTTAAAGACCTTTGCAATAGAAGTTTTAAACGCATATAAAAACAATATTAACAAGGGATTTAAAAACCTTCTCGTAAAAAAAGATATCATATACCTTAAAAGAGTTTTAAATTCAAAAAACAAAATTATTTATAGTTAATTTTAAGCCAATCACGTACAAGTGTTTTGAGTATGACATGTTTTATTAACACCGCGTATTATCAACATCAATGATTATCAAGTTTAAATATCTTGGATTTAACATGTATGTTAGATACATGTTATCCTAGACCTCGCTAATTGACAAGTCAAATGACATGATTGAATGTGAAATTTAAATGCTTGTTTGGAAATGTAGTTGAGATTGTTTTTTAAAATATTTTTTGTTTAGAAATACATTAAAATAATATTTTTTTTTATTTTTAAAAAAATTATTTTTAATATCAGCACATCAAAATAGTCTAAAAACATATAAAAAAGTTTAATTTAAAAAAATAATAATTTTTTTTCAAAACTACTTTTTAAATATATTATCAAATACTTTAAGCATAACGAGGCTAACATGTGTGTCAAGTTCATGTTAACGTGAATTTAGCTAATTGTCAGATCATAATATTATAAACTTGATTGATTGTAAAATTCAAACATTTTTTATATAATATATCTGTTAAATCCATATTATTATGAAAACTGATAACCCTCACATTCAAAATACCCTGTGCTGCTTATAAAAATATTAAAAACATAACTTATCTCAAACTATTTATATCGAAATTAGCAATCAATCATTACATTTTATATACATGCAGTTCCTTTAATTCAAATAAAGAGTGTCCGTAGGCATATTTTCTTGTCCGAGAGTTTCGATCCCATGCAAACGAAATGCAACAAAACAACAACAGAAACGACACCATCACCCCCATAACCCTAGTAAAACGGCAACGACTAACCTTACACCCCAAATCTCTCGATTCAAATAATTTACCTTTTTAGGGAAAAATCTCTCCAAAAAATATATTTTATAAGCTTAAATAAATAAATAAATAAAATTTCAATTATTACATATTTTTACAATAAATAAAAATTCTAGCTAAAACTCAATCTATTATGTAAATTGCAAAACCTCTAACACAAAGCCACGTTCGTTCCTTGGACCTCACTAGTCATTTCCTCAACACACGAATACACACCGACCTTTCTCCCAACTTGACTTATCTTCCTCCTCTCTCTCTCGTCACACCAAAACACACTTCTTCTCTCTCTCTCTCTCTCTCTCTCTCTCTCTCTCCTCAACATAGAGAGAGAAAATCATGACAGTACCACACGCACCCCGACCTTGCCAAAGCCGGACAGCCCTTGACCCCTCCTGCCCCTAAACCCTAAATTGGACAAATCCTTAAATACCCTTCCCATCTCTCTCTGCCCCCTCCATTTCCAAAATTCACTCGATACTCTTCCTCAAGAAAGCAAAACAACCCCCATACTCTCTCGACTTCTCCCCATTCTTTCCTTAATCAAGTCCTAAACGGTACGTTCTCTCTCCCTCCAACAACCTCTCTCTCCATCTCTCTATCTTACTATCATGTTGAAGTTAGGGTTAGGATCAGGTTTTATGATTTGGGCACAGATCTTTCATGCAGTTATAATCGCTAACAACAGCTTGTTTTGATTTCGATTGTGATGACTTGTGGCTTGTTTGGCAGTTTACTGTACTTTATGCTTCCCAAAAGGCGACCAGTTGAAGCTGTGTTGGTAGAAGGAGAAGGAAGTGAAAACAACATAGGAAAAGATTCTTCATCGGTTCTT
Organism: Salix dunnii; assembly: GCA_015731905.1. Classification (NCBI taxonomy): domain Eukaryota; kingdom Viridiplantae; phylum Streptophyta; class Magnoliopsida; order Malpighiales; family Salicaceae; genus Salix; species Salix dunnii. The sequence continues at coordinate 5,560,175 of CM027667.1, read as the reverse complement.
AAGAAGCATCGGATCGATTGTTATTTGGAATCGACCGCCGCCAATAACAGTAAGAATACTAGTAGCGTTGTTGGTAATTGTAGTGGTATTAGTAGAGAGAGTGGTGGTGTTGAAGAGAAGGTGAGTATGGCGCTTGGTGATTCAAATCCAGCGGAGATTGATGAGGATCTTCATAGCCGGCAGCTTGCCGTGTACGGTAGGGAGACGATGCGAAGGCTCTTTGCTTCTAATGTTCTCGTTTCTGGGATGCAGGGACTTGGTGTTGAGATTGGTATGGCTCTTTAATTATTTTTCAGTTTCTTGTAATTTTTCTAATTCTGTTCATTTTTTAATTTCTGGTTTAGTTTTTTCTGGATCTTGTTGTGGGTTTTTGTTTTTGACGGTGAATGTTTTGGGAGCAAATGATGGTTAGATTTTTAACTTTTAATTCTCTGTAGTTAAAGGTGATCATATTTCAGTTACTGTGCCTATATGTTTCCTTCTAAGCTGATTGGTGTTGGTTTAATTAGTGTGTTCTTGAAGATCATGGGATCAGGCAGCTTCTAGGCTAATTTGGTATTTTTGTTGCTGTTTATGGATGTATTGTTTTGTGTTCTGTTTAAGAAACGTTGCAAATGGAATGTTGAATTTGTGCTCAGGAAAGAGAGGGCTATCCACCAAGTTATTTGTCTTCGTTTCTTCCTCTTTGTTTCTTAAGTTCTCTCAATTTCTTCTTGTTCAATTCGAACTAAATCAGTCAAATGGAAACCTGCTTATCAATCTTGTTCTTGGCAGTTTGTTGAATTTGAATGAATTTTGGATTTATTTTTGCTGCAGCTTTTTTCGAACATTCTTGCATGTGCTTACATAATGTAATGTTTTAAATTTTCCTTAACTCTTGTTGCTGCTGGTGTCAAGTTTTTGGAAATGTTTCTCTATCTGATGTGTTTTGTTTTTCTTGCTGCAGCTAAAAACCTTGTTCTTGCTGGTGTCAAGTCGGTAACATTGCATGATGAAGGGGTAGTGGAGCTGTGGGATTTGTCCAGCAACTTTGTTTTCTCAGAAAATGATGTTGGTGCTAATAGAGCCCTCGCTTCTGTTCAGAAGTTGCAGGAACTCAACAATGCAGTGGTCATTTCTACTTTAACTACAGAATTGACAAAGGAGCATCTTTCCAAGTTCCAGGTACTTCCTTCTCGGTGGATTTCTCGTGATTAATTTATTTGAAGGCCTCATTTGCAACAAGTGAATTATAACATCTTGAGCTGGATATTTTTTATCAAACTCCTATTTGCATGGCAGGTACCTTATCATGATTACCTTTTTCTATGAAAAGAAAAGCAAATGCAAAAGTTATTATAGAATCTCCAATGGATACTTTGTGGAATACTCCTGTTTATATTTATATGTGCAACATCATGGACAAATCCATTGTGAGCAATTGGTTTGATTTAGCTACAGATATGGTTGTTAATGCTAGTTTGGATTTTCAGTCTTGAGATACATGGTTTTTTGTTAGAGCCAGTATTGATTTTATTTTAGTGGCACATATGAATATTCTGGGGCAGATGTGGGGCTCGGGAGCTGTGATTGATTTAGAAATGCTGCTTTTGAAATATAAAGTAATATTCCTTATAACTAAGTTGTTCAGGATTTGTGGGAAAGAATCTGGTCTTTTATAGGGTCATGTTAAACATTGGCTGAAACTGTGATATGCTACTGCATCAAAAGCTTCTTTCCATTCTCCTTGTGAGCTGTATGGTGGGCTGACTTGTAAATTGTATTACTGCTGAAAGTCTCATGCCAGAGTCCAATAAGAGTCTTAAAATGCTGAACACTAGTGGCTGAAGAGAAAAGTGGAGAAAGTAAAGAGACAGTGGCTAGACAATTGTCTCTTCTGCAGCATTCATTATCTAGATAAAACTCCAAGCTGTTAAAATAACAGAAGAACACAGGGTGAATAGAAGGATATGGCTGCAGCCATTTTCTGAGTTTCCCCCAATGTTATCTTGCAACTTTTCTAGAAAGGCTATTTAATGATTACATTTTCAATTTAATGAAATTTCATCAAGTTTGTTTCCTTAGTGATTTGCTAAGAGGTGTGCTTTTCTTCCTTAACTTATGACTGGGAACCCACATTCCATCATCTAATATTGCATGAAATTTTTGGGAGAAAGTTACACGAAAGCATGAAGCAGAGGATGGGAGGAAACTACACAATCCAGGAATCACTAATGCTTGTTCGTGTTAGGATCATGTTGCTTCCAGCATTTTCTGCGGTTAACTCTAGTTTTATCAGAAAAACAGTTAAACAAGAGATTGTGATTTCATTGTTTTCCTTCTTTCTGCAAAACAAGTCTAAATTGCTGTCTGATATGGAAGGAAATTATCATGGAAACAAATGCTAGCTTTTTAGTGTGTTGAGAATTTCATTGTTTTTTCTCTTGATCATCATGTTCATGAACACATTACCTTTTCTTATATATTTTTCTATCATGTTCACCTTTTTTCCCCTGGTGATGCAGGCTGTTGTGTTTACTGATGTCACTTTTGAGAAAGCCATCGAGTTCAATGACTATTGCCATGACCAAAAGCCTCCTATTTCTTTCATCAAGGCTGAAGTAAGAGGCCTTTTTGGTTCCATTTTTTGTGACTTTGGGCCTGAATTCACCGTGTTTGATGTTGATGGAGAGGAACCACGCACGGGCATAATTGCATCTATCAGCAATGACAACCCTGCATTAGTGTCATGCGTTGATGATGAAAGGCTTGAGTTTCAGGATGGGGATCTTGTTGCTTTCTCCGAAGTTAAGGGTATGACAGAACTAAATGATGGAAAACCTAGAAAGATTAAAAACGCCAGAGCATATTCATTTACTCTTGAGGAGGACACCTCTGATTTTGGTATCTTCGAGAAAGGTGGCATTGTTACACAAGTAAAAGAGCCGAAGGTGTTGAACTTTAAGACACTGAGGGAAGCTATTAAAGATCCTGGTGATTTTCTTTTGAGTGATTTCTCCAAGTTTGATCGCCCACCTCTCCTACACTTAGCGTTTCAAGCTTTGGACAAGTTCGTGTCTGAGATGGGTCGCCTCCCAGTTGCTGGTTCAGAAGAGGATGCTCAGAAGCTTGTGTCTCTTGCCAGTCTCATCAATGAAAACTCAGGAGATGGTAGAGTTGAAGACATCAACCCAAAACTTCTCCGACATTTTGCCTTTGGTGCCAGGGCTGTACTGAATCCTATGGCTGCTATGTTTGGTGGTATTGTGGGACAAGAGGTTGTCAAGGCATGCTCTGGAAAGTTTCATCCCTTGTTTCAGGTGGGTGCCAGTTCTAGATTTTTTTACCCTATTTGCCTGGACATAAATGCACAATGGGTTCAAATTTGTGCAAAAGCATCCACTCATGCACTTAGATTGTTCGGCCTGAAATTTTAGCAGTTCATAAGAGCCTTTTACTGTTGAGCTTCATCTATTAATCAGAATAAAATATTAATTTCACTTCCTGGTTCAATAAGGCAGCTCTGTTCTACTCATTTAATCTTCGCATGTAGCACTAAACTGTGTCACAGACCTTCAATGTCTACTCTTATCAATGCAATTAGGTTTCTTGTTGTGTAAGCTAATCCTGCTTTTCTGCTGTCACAGTTCTTTTATTTTGATTCCGTAGAATCACTTCCCACAGCTAATTTGGATCCCAGTGAATTCATGCCATTAAATAGCCGTTATGATGCACAAATATCAGTTTTTGGGTCCAAGCTTCAGAAGAAGCTGGAGGATGCTAACTTGTTTGTAGTAGGATCTGGTGCACTAGGCTGTGAATTCTTGAAGAATTTAGCACTGATGGGTGTTTCATGTGGTAAACAAGGGAAGCTGACAATAACTGATGATGATGTGATAGAGAAGAGTAACTTGAGCAGGCAGTTTCTCTTCCGTGACTGGAACATTGGACAGGCTAAATCCACTGTTGCAGCTTCTGCTGCTGCATTAATAAATCCTCATCTCAAGATTGAAGCGCTGCAAAATCGTGTTGGTCCTCAAACAGAGAATGTCTTTGATGACACCTTTTGGGAAAACTCAACTGTTGTTATCAATGCTTTAGACAATGTTAATGCGAGACTTTATGTTGACCAGAGGTGCCTGTACTTCCAAAAGCCTCTTCTCGAGTCTGGAACCTTAGGTGCCAAATGCAATACTCAGATGGTCATTCCTCACCTGACTGAAAACTACGGTGCTTCTAGGGACCCACCTGAGAAACAAGCTCCGATGTGCACTGTGCACTCCTTTCCACACAACATTGACCATTGCTTGACATGGGCACGATCTGAGTTTGAGGGTTTGGTGGAGAAAACACCTGCCGAAGTGAATGCCTATCTATCAAATCCAGTTGAATATACTAACGCTATGATTAAAGCTGGTGATGCTCAGTCAAGGGATATCTTGGAACATGTTCTTGAGTGCCTTGAGAAGGAAAAATGCGAGACATTACAGGATTGCATTTCATGGGCTCGTTTAAAGTACTTCCTTTGATGAAACTCCTATTATCTTGTAAGGGGCTTGTCCTTTCCAATTTCTGACTCTATACTTATTCTGAATCCAGGTTTGAAGATTACTTCTCTGACCGTGTGAAGCAATTGATTTACACATTTCCTGAAGATGCATCAACCAGTACAGGGGCTCCTTTTTGGTCAGCCCCAAAGCGATTCCCTCATCCACTCCAGTTCTCAACTACAGATTCTAGCCACCTTCATTTTGTAATGGCAGCATCAATACTACGAGCTGAAACTTTTGGAATCCCAGTTCCTGACTGGGTCAGGAATCCTAAGATGATAGCTGAAGCTGTTGACAAGGTGTTTGTGCCGGACTTTCAGCCTAAGGAAGGTGTGAAGATTGAGACAGATGAGAAGGCAACAAATTTGTCCAATGCATCTGTGGATGATGCAGTAATAATCAATGAACTAATTAGGAAATTAGAGCTGTGCAGGGAGAACCTGCCTGCAGGGTTCAGGATGAAGCCAATTCAGTTTGAGAAGGTTCTCTTTGGTCAACTTCCTTTTAGTAATATTTTTATCACGCATTTCTTTGGGCCACCCAATTGTGGGATTAGATCTAGATTGATAATGTATACTTGCTCTGTCATCATCGCCGAAGATCTTTAAGCTTGTATATAAATCATGTCAATTTATTTTCTTATTTAGGTGGTGAGACTTAAGAGTGTTAGCTTGATTGCTGGCCAAATATCGGGCATTGATGCTGTTATCTATTTGTTATCCTTGATGCCATCCGTGTTTGAACCCATCTTGGCTCTTTTAGTAACTTGTATTCCTGTATATGTGCAGGATGATGATACAAACTACCACATGGATCTGATAACTGGTCTCGCCAACATGAGAGCAAGAAACTACAGCATTCCTGAGGTTGACAAGTTGAAAGCCAAGTTTATTGCTGGAAGGATCATCCCTGCTATTGCAACCTCCACAGCTATGGCCACGGGTCTTGTGTGCCTGGAGCTGTACAAGGTTCTGGATGGTGGACACAAAGTGGAAGACTACCGCAATACATTTGCCAACCTTGCACTCCCCCTGTTCTCCATGGCTGAGCCAGTCCCTCCCAAGGTTATCGAGCATCAAGACCTGAGCTGGACTGTCTGGGACAGGTGGACCCTAAAAAACAATCCTACCTTGAGGGAACTTCTGAAATGGTTCACAGGGAAGGGCTTGAGTGCTTACAGCATTTCATTTGGTAGCTGCCTGCTCTACAATAGCATGTTCCCTCGGCACAGGGAGAGGATGGACAGGAAGGTGGTTGATCTGGTGAGGGAAGTGGCCAAAGTGGAACTGCCTGCTTATCGCCGCCACTTTGATGTTGTCGTGGCATGTGATGACGACGACGGCAATGATGTTGACATCCCTACAGTATCTATTTACTTCCGTTAGGTTCCCCTCAATGATGAGAACTGTGTACACAATCTTTCGTTCCAGTGTTGTGTGATTACACAAGATAGACAACAAGAGTTAAGAGGGAAAAAAAACAATTTTTTCTAGTTTTTGTTTCTTATTTTTATTATTTGGAGTAAATTGCTATATTAAAATAGTATTTTTAAGTTGAATAGCTATTATCCAAAGAGAAATATTTGTTTAATATATTTTATGCAAAAAATGATTTTGATTAGAGGTGTATTAGTTAATTATTATTAATAAATAGTTATATTAATATTTTATATATTAAAATAGAATTGAATTTTCTAAATAATTTTTTTATTGGAATTTAAATATGAGAAAAAATATTGTATTTATATTATTTAAAGAACTACATTATCAGTTTGACTACTCTTAAATATTTTTTTTTTTATGGGAGATGCTCTAACAGGTCACAAACAGGGACTCTGCCCAAGGGAATACTGGTGTGATATGTATTTTAATAAGAATAAATTGGATGCCACTACTAAAATTTAATCATTAGAGGTTAGCTTATATGAATGAAGAAGCCGAGAACCTAATAAAATCTATTTTAATAAGTATATGTTTTATTTTGTTAATTGTTACTATCATTTCTCGTAATAGCTAGCTTAGCCAATTGAGCAATAACAAGTGCTCCAACACAAGAATGTAATCTAATGTTTTTCCTCGGTGATGCCAGTTGTGTGAATAGCTAATATTTCAATTTGGTCCTCTTATTCTTATGTTATATGCAATATACATTTCTAAATTTAAACAGCTAAATGTATAAAAAAAAACAGTGAAAAAAAGCAGAGCAGCACGTGGCTAATCGGCTAGTTAATAATTAAACTAGATGATGAGATTCCTAAAAATTATAGTGAATCAATTCTGTTTTTTAATCTCTTTTGAAAAAGTAAGAGAGTCAATTATTATCAAAATTCAAAGTAATCAAACAGTGATTTTTAAAAATTATTACAATAAATATTATATTTTAATAGAAAATCTCAAAAACAACGAGTTTTTTAAGTTTCATTTCCAAACATTAATGTGACTAGTTTGAGTTGCTTTTGAATATATTTTTTATTTAAAAATATATTAAAATAATTTTTTTTAAAAATAATTTGGTATCAGCATATAAAAATAATATAAAAACATCAAAAATAATAATTTAGATTAAAAAAACAAAAATAATTTTCTTTTATTTTTTTTAAATTGCTTATAAAACACAATAATAAACACCTCAAACGAGAGAGAGAAGATCACTTCCACACTTGAGATAGTGTTATGTTCGCCCCCAAAAGAGAAGACAACTCTCACAACACTCGAGAGAGAGAGAGATTGTTTGTGTTACCCTTGCAAACAACATGCACAGTTCAACATCACCTTGCCGCAATACACAAACCGGACGACTAGGGCTGCTTCCCATCCAGACATCACCTTCGCCTTGTATCCACCACCAGCGCCACCTCCACCAATATGGTGATTCCCCCCTCCATCCCTAAATTCCACGTCACTGTAACATCCATTACTTAAGTTTTTTTTTTTTTAAAAAAAAGTATTTGTCATGTGTTTTAGACATGGTCGATACCAATTACATTCAGAGAACTTGAATACAGAACTCGTGATTATTTCAGCAGAATATTAGTTTAAATAAAAAAGAAATTAATTGAAAATTCAATCATTTTACAAAAATAAAATTTACTTAATTAAAAACATACTCATCAACTAAACTTTAAACAGATCATTTCCCACTTCATCTAACAAGAAGTCGTTATATAAATGTCATTATACCAATACTCCTTATTTCTATATTCATGATTTGATTCATTTTCCTCGTAATATTTGACAATTTGTTTAGTTTTCTCAAATTATTTATACCAAGCAACTGCAGCCTTGCTGGGATTTTTTTTGAACCATTTTCACCACCCTTTACGCAGACATTTTTCTTCGCAAAACCAGCACAAGATGAGCCTTGGCCATAATCCGAGCAGCCGATTGGACCTTTTCCCTTTATATCTACTTACTTTACATGAATTTTCAATGTATTACGTTTAATTCTATTGAATCTCTATAGTGTTTCTCAAGGCGAAATCATACAAAACTTTTGATCAAATTTAACTTCATCCGACTAGGCTTTTTGGCAAGAGTCCCGCCATGGATCAATTAACAAATCTCAAAGAGTTCCACCATGTACAATTTAAAGTAAAGCACAAGAAGAAAAATGGTGAGAAATAATTTGAGAGACAGGGGTTGGTCCTTCATTTTATTATTAAAAGATCACTCAATCTCTCCATGCTTGATTTTATTGTAATCACATCTTTCTCCTACATGTAAAGATGGTTGTGGGTGAACTATATAATGAATTATAAATTTCAATTAGGGCTCAATCTTTTTCTAAAGAACTCAAATAACATTCTCGTAAATGTACTGAAGAGTCGTTAGGTAGTCTCCACCACCAAGATGGTTAGATCAGTATGGATCTTAAGAGCTTTAATTAAATATTGATTGAGGCAAACATGATGGTGACACTCCACCCATTCTATTTATTCTCCATTGCTTTCTATTTCTACCTTCCCAGAAGAAGTTCTATTTTGTTATAGTGACTTGCCGGGATCTTGATGAAACTCAAATGGTCTTATGAGCCTATGGCTATTAGTAAAAATCGAAAAGAAAAGACCTTTTCAGCTAAAAGAAGCAAAACTTTGAGCTCTAATCGACCGGCAGACACCAGACGGGAGGAAGAGATGGCCTTCTCTAGGAATCATTAACATCTAAATTCAAGATTAGGGATCAAACTGAGGTTGCTGCTCGTCAATTGAAAGAAAAAAAATCCCTTTTTTTTTCTTTCCTCCTTTTGAGTGATTCAAGCAATTCAGAGAAACTAGGCATTGAATACATGCTAATCCTACATTAAAAAAGAAAGGAATGTACCCTCGTTGGTAAAAGTTATACACACTTTATTATTCCATACATGATGTTAACAGATATTTGGCTAATTTAAACATTGAAGAGTCATCCGCCAGAGGTGGGGAACTTGCGTTGTAGGTGCGCAGAAGAATCCAAGCCTCCTACGATCCTCGATCATGAAGCCAGCCAACTTATTTACTTGATGCTGCTCCACCTGGTTTCGGTGTTTTTAGACCAAACACTTGTGCTAGTTGGGCTCACGTCTCAACTGTGTATGCTGTGGTGCCACAACTTCAAAAACGACATGCGACCTCATCAGAACAAAAGTAAAACGAAACAAAGAAACTTTCTTTGTTACTCTATTAATAATTTCTTGTGATTTCTCTCAATTAGCTATCCGTTCACACTTCTAACACGAAGGATCCCCCGCGCCACTGCATTCATGAGATTTATGACGTAGGATTGAACAAGCCTAGCAAGACTAGTCCATCAATAAAAGCTAACAGTCTCTCCAAGACCTAGAATCATTCCCACACAAATTCTAAACTCTTCAACTAAACCGCCTCTCCTAACCCATAACATTCTAGACCAGCTCACGCCCCTAAATTTAAGTAAGGAGAAGCCCTCGAGAAGCAATGTGGTTAGAGTTGAAATACCAAGCGCTTTGGATAAACTGAATGATTGGTGAGATGTAAGTTCTTCAATGGATACCCAAGAAGTTTTCATTGCAAACAATAGAGTTCGGAAACATTCTTAAACTGAATGATAAGATGATTGCCTTTAAGAGAGACAGCGTTTTGGATGATCCTTTTTTGAGAGGTGTATAGAAGCCTAGTGTGGCCATGGTAGAGTCATGCTTTCGTTTATCAGGTTATTGAGTGAAATTAAGAGCAACCTGAGATTTGGACAGCGTGTTTAGTTTCGAGGAACGACAGAAGGTGACGAATGATGCTGTCTCCTAAACTGCTCAGCCTGTCTACCCTGACCCTTTTCTTTTCCTCGCCTCCCACCTCATTTGAAAGGTATCTTTACCAAATTTCATTACAACGATATAAAAACAATATGCTCACTAAAAATCTTAACACAATGAACTTCAGTGATTGAGAAACTTTGGAAAGCAAGACCAAGAAGTGAATTGCACTTGTCTTTCTTTTCTTTTCTTTTTTTTAAAGGGCAGAAATAAGTCTTTGAGGGTACAAAGTGTTACTACATGAACACACAATAGTTGCTGTCCTTGGTTAATGAGACGAACTGTCTAAACTCTAAAAGCTGGCATGATAGGTCTCTCTCGCATGTGGAGATGGAGGGTTAGACATGTTGTAGAAGAAGAAGATTTCTTAATTTCACATACCAGTTCCAGTTTTGCTACATCTAATGGGTACGAAATCGGTTGGTGGAGGAACTCGTAGTTCAGTTTCCTGCTTAGTTGGCTACTTGTAATCTGTAATTTCCTTTACTCCTTTAGAGAAACAAGAAAATGCCAAGGAATTCTAGTTTTTGACAGCCTATATTTGCTTCTGTCCAAGGCTATACCATATGTCTCGATTAATTTGATGTACTGGTATAAATTGAAGCATGTGTCTTGAAACCTTGAGTTACAAGCGAGTTTGTTCTTCACCATTCAGAGTTTGCATCCTGAATTTAGAAGGTTGTGAAAAAAAAATTTCTATAAACATACAGATTTGGATGTGGATGGCTGGCTTGAAATCATCAGGAAGATGCTTAATCTCAGTGTATGAGAAAAGCCAACTCCCGATTACCCTGATCTTAAAAACCAAACATAAAATGGAGCACCATATGAACATGCTGACCTAAATTATCTAGTGGTAAAGCAGGCATCGCAAATCAAAACGATCAAATATCACACCAAATTATTTCACATTGCAATAATATCATTCGTATTAGAGGTTTATAGGATCCTGGCACTGATCAACATGATTCTATACATCTCCAACAGCCTATTGAACACATTCAGTATCGAAATCGATTTCCATTTGGTAAGAGAATTGGGAGCCCAAAGAACGCTAGAAGTTTAGTTTCTGTACAGCAAAGATCAGTCGACAGATATCTTTACAAAGCACCTAACCAGATTTCTTGATCAAAGAAGCAAGCTTCGAGTGACAGGAAAAGACACCGTTATGTAGGAGATAAGATAGTCTCTATTTCCTTTTCAAACTCAAAACGTTATCTGTATAAATATGTTCACTTCAAAGATGAATTCTGTTCATCGAGCGATACTTTTGTAACTTCCAATATTTTTCAAAAAGAGGACCCATTGCTATGAACCAAAACGGGGACAAGATACACAAGACAATTGAACAGATTCCAAAAGAAAGCGAAATCCCTAATCTCCAAGAAAAAAAAGAAAAATAGAGTCAGCATCAAACATAGCTTCAACCCAAAAGAAACAGACAAGACATAACCACTCCCATCAGTCACCATATCACCTTCCTTCCTAAAATCAACAAGTCTCCTTGACATCAACACATGATTGCAGTTTCCGCACTTCAAATGCAAAACTCTAACCTCCAGGGCTTCAAAAATGTGAAAAAGACCTTCAAACTGTGAAATAGTTGAATGACATTCACATCTTTCCTATAACTAAAATTGGCATACACATTGATCGTGATTTCAAAACAAAGAAAGAAAAAAGTAGTCTTAATTTATAATATGATAATATAACCTTAGCTTCCTAACTTTGACTGTAAGGTTATTACATTACAAGATATCAAAAAACTTATCTCATAATACCAGAAACCCGGGGGGGGGGAAACCCCTATAAAACTAAAATTAGCTCAAGAAAAATAACGACAGACCTTCTAATTTGAAAAAAAAAATAAAAAAATTAGACAGCACAAGAAGGGCACCTGATCAAACCATTCTCATTACAAGCCGTACAGGATTTAAACCCAGCTTTCACTATGTACAACTTATGACTCCCACTACATTGACCACATAAAATAAACCTATAACCACCACACACGTCACAAACACCAGAATCCACCACCGGCAATCCTTCTATAAATTTCTTGAGCTCACCTGATTCGTTTAACTGTCTGATTTCTTCGGCCCCGCCCATGTATCTCCCTCCGATAAAGACACGTGGCAATGTCAGCTTCCGACCACAATTACCACCGCTGGAAAAGATCTGATTTAACTCGTTTAAAAAACTTGAGTCCATTGAGAGATCCCGTTCGTCGATTAAAACGCGAAACCCACGTAGGATAGATTGCACGGTCTTGCAGTCTTCAAATGTTGAACGAACCACACGTAGGCTTGTGTAGTAGACGACAATTCGTTTGTCGGCACCCGGGATTGTAATGGAAGGTTGTTCTTGAGGCGGTGGTGTTGTCGTTTTGTTATGAGCTGGAGTGGCATTGTGTTCTGGTTCGGGTAAGGACAACGAGAGAGAGCGGAGGAAGGTGTTGGCGACCCTGACCCGGTGAAAAATGGAGGACGATTTTTTTATGTGACTGGAGGGATGATCCTCTACGCAAAGATTTTGGATATCTTTGAAAGTGGAGAAAGAGAAAGGAGAAGATGGGGTGTCGTGAATCTTAACCGTTGATTTAGCACGCGGCCGCCACATTGAGCGTTGGAGATCTGATATTTAATCTCTTCTCTTCTGGGTTCTGGTAGATTTGAGAAAAATAGAAACAAATAAAATGGGTTTTCTTGTATTTGCTGCTTTGGTTCTGGGGTTCTTTTTGTTTTTTCTTTTTTTGGTTTCCTAGGCTTTGCTTAAAGAGAAGGGTTTTTTTGGGGACTGAAGGAAGAGCTGCAAAAGCGGGCAATGAAGGCTTGACAGGGAGGGAGGGAGAGAGAGGTAGGCGGTGGGTTAAGGTTGTTGAGAAGAAGGGCAAACAAAATTTTTGTGCAGTGTCTGGCTTTGCCCTTTTAATGGAGGGTTTATTAGGAGGGTATGGGGGGTGTCTGATTAGTGGTAGGGGTGTAGGTTAGGAGATGGGATGATTTAGCCTAATTATAGGTGAAGGGTCCTCCTTCGTTGATATAGATAGGATACTTTTCGCTTCTTCTTCTTATTCCGGGTTCGTATTGTAATAATAATAATAATAATTAATTAGAGATTGAGATTGAGATTTTCTTCTCCCCTTTCTGTTTTCGTCTGGGCCTTGTTCAAACTCAGGTCAATTGGCCTCTCTGTGAGGAGGTTAGCTGAGGAGATGATACGACGTTTTGCTTCTTGCCTGCTGTCTATTTACGTTGTTGTAACTTGTAAGAAATCTCTTCACCCATAACATCAACGCGACACTTCCTATTAATTAGCTATAAATTATCTACTAAATGAGTAGGGTTTCCTGTACCCTACTTATAAATAATTTGTTTCTCTGTTTTGATTTTTTTAATTTTATATTTTAATGTTAAATTTGTTTTTTTAACTAGTAATACAAATCAGATGTTTGATGGACAGTTAATTTTTATAATTTTTACATTTTAAATCGATTATGAATTAAATTTTATAATTTGTTTTAATTTGTTTTTTTATAAAATTATTATATTGTTATGACTTAAGTCATAAATCTAACATGTTAATTCAAATAAATCCAAGTCAATTTAATATTATATTATTTTAATATTAAAAAAATTATCATCTTGATTTTTTTAAATTGTTTTTATAAAACTATGTTTTTTATGAGTTGTTTTGGACCCATAAAATCAATCGATTTATATTGAGTCAATCATCACGCGATTTAAATTTATTTTTATTAAAAAAAATTATTAAAAATATCTAATTTTGTTTAAATTTAATGAAAAATTTAACCCAGTCTACAACCTAACAAGGTTTGCTGTCTAAATTTTAATGAAGTGATGATAGTAAATTAGATTGCCAGAAAAGGGAAATGGAAAAAAGAAAAACCAATTCTTATACTAATAGTGAGAGCACCGGCCACATTTTGTAGTGGATCACGATTAGAATCCAGTATCCCCTAATCAAAGGAGCTAAAGCTAGTTTTTGTCAGTACACAGCTTCCTTTGAATTATCGTTTATATGGCATGGATGGCAAATGACCACCTGACAGTCTCGAGGAGTTCCACCGGCGATCCCCTTTCACCTGTAAACACTTGCCGGTTGCCAGGACCACCAGTTCCTCGGCGACAGGTTTAAGAGGGATCTTAAGACCCAACATCTGTGAAATGGAGGGCAAATAAAATAATACTGTCGTGGAGACGAGGCGTGTCTGGAGGAGAGGCTGATTACCAAAAGCTAAAAGGTTAAAGAAAAAAGCGTAGCTAGTGGGTGGGTGGATTCTGAAAAGTTTCACGTTGTGGCAGAGAAGAAAGTGAAGTGATAGATGGATGGGTTAAAAATACATCTTTGTCACTGTATTTTTTAAATATTTTTAAGAAAAAATTATAATAATAATTATAATAATAATAATAATAATTTTATTATTTTAAATTAAAAAATAATATTTTAAAATTATTTTAATATATTAATATCAAAAATATTTTAAAAATTAAAATCAACTAAACTTCCAAACCCATCGCTTGACATAACATGGAATAACCTTGAGAAGTGTGGATGCTTCTTGTTGGTCTATGTATCCCAATACCCAAAAGATGATTTGTGATTGCTTGATCCAAGGGAAGGTGGATAACTGCTAGCGGCCTAGCTCCATGACGCAAGCTTAAAAATGTCAAATTGGTAACATAATTTTTTTAAATAATATAAATATGTTTTTTAATGTACATTCCATTAATAAAAGTTTATTTAAAAGAACAATTATAATTTTATATATTTATACATAGCTATTTTAATTATAACGATATAATCTAATTGACTTGATTATTCTAAGAATTAATATGAATGATTTTTAACTAATTCAATATTAACATGTAAAATTAAAAATAATTTGATTAGAAAAAAATTAACTCGAGTTAACTGAGGTAAACCCTTCAGACCTATAATAACAAATATAATTTTATAAAAAATAAATTTAGAAAACATTATTTTTTTGAAAAAAAATCAAAAGAATAATAAACAATATTTTTAAGATTTTGATGTTCTTACAAGATACACATGAGTATTGTTTTTGCAAGAGAAATGGCATTTTATTTAGTATTTTCTTGGAATATAAAAATCAAAAGTTGAAAAATCAAATTAATATTTTTTTTTATTTTTTTATTTTTCATTTAACATATCCATTATAGATGTTCTAATAGAGTGATGGAGGGAGTTTAGAAGGGTGATTGTGTTCATTAAAATAACTTTTATTATTATGTTTAAAAACATTTTTAAATCACTATATCAAAATAATTTTTTTTAAAAAAACCAATTTCTTCTCAAAAACAATATTTCAAAGCTGGCAAAAGGGCTGGCTCAGGATCCTAGATCTTGTAGACGTCCCAAGAACATAACAAAGTACAGTGATGTATTTAGAATTTATCTGGACACCATTCAGTCAACGTATTCTCGCAATCTGTGTGGTGTGACTTGTGAGCTCTGACTATTGGTGGGAGAGAGAACAATCGAACGAGAACAGTGTGAATGTCCATGGCTTGATTAGATTTAAGCTCCATCTCTGACAGATATTCAACGAGTGAAAACCAGCTCATTGGCATGTGATCATCACAAGGCCATATTTATTTGACCATTAAACACACTGGAAAATGGACTCCGGTGCTCAATTAGTGTTGACAGGAACAGGACCAGCGTGAGTTTCTCTGTTTCGAACACGAGTTGAGATCAGGGTTGTTAATATTATTTTATTTTTACTGGAATGAAAGGAATATTTCATTTTATTAGAAAATCGAAATAAAATGATGTTGTTTTTATTTTAGTTTTAATTCTGATTCATTTCAGAAATTTCGATTAAATTTTGACAGGAATATCATGGTATTATTTCGGTTTTAAAATCCTCCTTATTTGGATTAAATTGTAATTTTTATATATATAATTTTGAGATTATGTTTATTTAACTTTGTGTTTGTATTGTATAATTTAAAATTAATTTATCTTAAATTTTAATTATGCTTGTTAAATTAATATTTTAAGTTTTTTTTATATATATAATTAATTATATATGAACAGTACAACCCCGAAATAGCACGCCAAAGTACTTTAAAACCAAAATGTTCCATACCAATAAAAAAACCGGAACGATATTAACAATCTTAATTGAGATTATAATGACATGTAACCTCGTCTCCATAACAAATTATAGAGGATATATTTCCTTTTCCTCATCGAAAATGGGCGATTTGACATGCAAGATTGATGTTCAATTTAAGTGTTTATTTGGAAGTGTGACCAAGATCTTTTTTTAAAGTATTTTTTATTTAATAATTTATTAAAATAATATTTTTTTAAAAAATTATTTTAATATTAACACATCAAAATAATCTAAAATATAAAAAAAATTAATTTAAAATAAAAAATTCAAATTTTCAATTTTTTTTATAAATGTTTTCCAATCTACCAAACATCCCTTAAGAAACACATCAATGTATAGACATGACGCTTCATGAGACCTGTCGTGTTATTAATTGAATTTCGCATGCTGATGAATTTATTTAGCTGCAATTAGATTGAGTTCGAACGACCCGTCGAGTTCCAGTTCGCTATTATTGCTGGAGATTACTGCATAATCATGAGTTGACAGACAAGACACTGAAGTGGCGTAACCCACGCACGCTCAAACTTTGCAAAGAGAGACACAATTTCACCATAAAGAATTGGATTGAGAGAAAATCTCACATGACGTTGCCTAGATTTAAACCTTTTAAAACAAGAAAATCAATGCTCATGGCTGGGGCTAAAATTGACATTTTAAGTTAAAAAGAGTGCTATAACTGTGTGATTTATAGATGCATAATGATGCAGCTTGGAAAACTTTGCATGGGCTTGGGCTCTCGTCGTGTATAATATTGGGTCGGAGACATGAAAACTTTCTTATCGCGTATCGTCACACGCTAGAGATAATTTTTCAAGCATTTAAATTAATGGAGGTGATAATTGATAGGTTAAATCAAGAAATTTTATAGTGTTGAGTGAATAATTAGTTACATCTTGTTGATTGCTTTTAAGATCCATTTTGAATGAAAAAATATACACAAGTAGAAGAGGAAATCTTAAATACAAAATATTTTTACTTTTTTATAGTGAGTCATGAATTTTTATGTCTCTCTCTCTCTCTCTCTCTCTTTTCTTCATAATAATTATAGAAAAAAATACCAAATAGGATTACTAATAATTATTACGTCATAAATTTTGTGCACTTTTTTTTTTAAAAAGTTATTATTTTTAAGTGAAAATATTTTAGTTTTTTTAAATCATTTTATATGATAATATTAAAGATAAATTTAAAGAAATAAAAATAAACAATTCCAATCACGGCTGTGCATAGAATGAAATGAAATATTAATATACAATAATTTATAGGAGACAAGTGCCACAATATGGGGTGGTGGCGCAGTTGGCTAGCGCGTAGGTCTCATAGCTAATAGAGTGATCCTGAGGTCGAGAGTTCGAGCCTCTCTCACCCCATGAAATGTTTTCTTTTTTGAAAAAGTTCATGCCTACATTTCAAAAAAAGTTTGAGCGTGGCACTGTAGACGTAGCGGAATCCCCAGCAGCAGACAACAATAGACAAATATTCATATATCCGGCGGCATTGAAATTCCATAATTCGGCTGCTCATCTACGAGCCCATGGATTTGAGATGCTTTTGTCCATATTCATGCAAACAGGACAGAAAATTATATTCAGTGAGCTGGAATATGGAGAAGATTATTTTATCACGCAGGCCTTCTGTAATTACCAGCTCCATTCCTAATTATTTACTCCTTATTTTGTAAGAAATAATGTTCCTGTATTGAATTGACATGGATATGACATCATACACACATGGAAATATTCTCTTCTCTGATAGACATCATATACTCCAACTGGACCTCTAATTTGTATGCTTGGGAGGAGCAGAGTTTTCTTCAGCAAAAAGGCTTCGGATTCGCAGGGGGGAGTTTAAAATTACAGTGTTTTTATATATATTTTATATCAGAATAATAAAATATTATAAAAAAATCAACTCAGTACTTTTTTCAAGTCAAAAATAGTTTTAAGAAACATAGGTCACTTTTATTTATTTATTTATTGATAAATACACGAGCTTATTTGCTGACATGCAGATGTAAAATAGAGCGAAAATTCACGGCCATATTCTTAAGAAGCATCTAAAAACATAAACATAAATTATGCTAAACTCCCTCTTATTGCAATCACTAGTACTTTAAGTCACTTTTTTATATATATATAAACACACAGAATTAAACTATATATTTGCTGATATACAGACGTAAAACAGGGCAAAAATCCACGTTAACATGGGCAATTGAAAGAGAAAAAAAGAAATAATTTTTAGAGTTTGATGTAAGAATCTATGCGCAATGTAAGTTATTTAGTAGCTTAACACGACACCTTCCCTTGTAAAAATCTTCAGAAAGAGACCTGATCGATCTGCATATCATCATAACTGCTATTTTAACCTATTTCCCTTTGCCTTAAGCCTTTCCATGACTCTGGGTGCGTTGACAAAGAACCATGTGCCTCAGGCCAAAGTTTTTTCTTAAAGAAATTTTGATGTGAGAGGGCCGAAATTGTTATTCTATGTATCTATCTGAAGTGACTTGCTGCATTAGAGTATAATATTAAAATGGATTTTTGCGGTTGGATTGTTCTAAACTCATTTGCATCGAGGAGAATATTTTGATACAAACTTGAATGATAATTGAAATAGGGACTATTATGAATTAGAGGTGTGGAGAAAGAGGCTATATGTGATACCAATGATGCCTGAAATCTATATGTATATATATTTATATAAATCACCTTTTTACTCCTCGAGTAAAACATAAATTAGCTATTATAATATTGAGAAATGAATTAATTAGTATTCTTGTTTCAAATATTTAGTCATATTTTCCTATTTTATGTTTTATATATTATAAAAAAGAATTAAAATAGATATTATGGGAAGATTGATGAAAAAAGACAACATTTTTGAGTTAAATTAATAATGGTCAAGGGACTAAACAGTTAATTTTTGAAATAAAGAGGACTAATTAAAATTTATTACTTGAAACTAGAGAGACTAATTTATAATTGTCTCCCCGTGACGTGTCATCTCGACATTTTCTATGTTATTTTCAAGTCTATAAATACTCGGACGCCTTTGCTTTGAGTTCATAAGATGAAAAATATGGCAGTCGATCTTCCATGTTATTCATGGCAAAGTATGTATAATCCTATAGAAGAAGTAGGCCTATTTTATGGAAACTCGGATGTTCAATTTGGCAGCTATCCCGAGGACTCTTCTTTATGTATATCTATTAAAGATTTCTCTGATGTCTCTTCTTCTATCCCAATTTCTCCAGCTTCTCTAAGTTTTAATGTTGATGATTTGCCTGTCACCATGTCCCAGCCAGAGGAACAGGGATATTCCCTAATTCCGGAGTCTAATTTTACTTTTGATGACCCACTGATGGTAAGAGAAATTGGGGAAATTAATGATTGGTTGGCGAGTGAGAACAGGGGTGCTCTGCAAGATTTTCCTGGAGATGATGCAGGGAACCTGCTTGCGTCTCCATCATTGAGGGAGGCATCTATAGACACGCTGACGAATCAAACATCCTTGATTCTTCCCGGTACTGGCATGGAACTTGATAACAAATTGATGATTCTCCATCTGCTCAAGGCTTATGGAGAGGCCGCTGAGATGGAGATGAAGGAGTTGGCTGAAAAAATTATGAGTCGTTTAAAAGAGATGGCATGCCCTATTGGTTCAACCCTGGAGCGACTTGCTTATTATTTGATTCAAGCACGGGAAGGGGAAGTGGACTTTCTATGGCAAGAAGCAAGCAAGAATTATGAGGCTGCCTTCAAAGCATTCTATCAGATATTTCCCTACGGGAGGTTTGCTCATTTTACTGCCAATTCAGTAATACTAGAAGCCATCCCTGAAGAAGCTGACATTGTGCACATAGTTGACTTTGACATTGGTCAAGGTGTGCAATGGCCTCCAGTGATCGAAACACTAGCGAGGCTTGGCAAAAGAATGGTGAGATTGACTGCAATAAAATGGGAGGAGGAAGAGGATTGTGGTGGTGTTGGATCCGCTAGGAGGTTTGAGGAGACGAAAATGCGCTTATATGAACACGCACACATATTTGGATTGAGATTGAAAATGGAGGAGATGGATATGGAGGTTCTGGTTAGTGAGATGAAGAAGACAAAGAAAAGAGGTGGAAGAAGTGAATGGTTAGCCTTCAATTGCATGGCGGGTCTCCCTCACATGGGGACAGGGAGGAGTGCTAGGAGTCTAGGGGAGTTTCTAAGGCTAGCTAAAGATTCAGTCACGATCAATACTGATGGTGGTATTGGTACCAGGGGAACCATAACTATTGGAGATGGTATTGGATGGGGCATGGAAATGAAGGAGCAGAAAGGTTATGGGTCTGTTTTTGAAGGGCAGCTGGTTCAGTTCCTGGCCTTGATAGAATCACTGGACTGTCATTTCCCTGACCATCTAAGAGAAGCAAGAATAGCCATTGAATGTGTGTTTTTGATACCTTATTTTTCTTCTTCAACTGACTTGCAGATGTGGGATGATATCGCTAAAGAGAGGAAGGCACTCTCGGGGTTAGGATTGGTGGCTCGGCAAATGAGGGAAGATAATCTTCTAGAGGCCAGGGAATTGATCAGAGAATCAAAAAGGTTCTACAGTGTGAACATCGAAGGAGTGAAGGAGAACGAAATGGTACTGAGCTACATGGAAGTTCCTCTGGTGAAGGTTTCAAGTTGGACATGACAGGAGGATACATACCGAAGCAGTACATACTTGCCCAGACGACACAGGAAAGGAGTTAAATATTCATCATCTACTCACAGAATTTATAATTCTATTCACTATGTATAAAACACAATTGATAATGGCATCGGTTCTCTTTTTCTTAGCCAGAAAAAAACACAAAAGTTTATGGTATGAGTTTGTTTCGGCAAAATTTGTAGTGAAATTTCCTGGCGTTACTAGTGACGGCTTGATAGTGCATCGATGGTTATGTTTTATTAAAAGATATGTTAAAATAACCATGCAATTGCGCTTCTGTTTTTGACCTGATTATCATATTCTAATGGTTCTTGTGGGGAATTTCCTTGAAGATGAGCTCAACTTTACCTGACCATGGCCGATTACAATGAGTGGAAACATTCAGCTTAGAGAAGCTGCCGAACGTAAGAAGAATAAGACTCCAGCAACAACTTGTAATAATGGAATACGAACGTCGACTTCTGTCCTGTAAGCATGTCCCTTTCCCCGCCGCCATGATAAAACAATGAATTGAATTCGATGCTTTTGGAACCTTACTATAGGCCACGGCCGCATCTGGGAGGAATGGTAACAGCAGCCAAAAACTCAGCCCTGGATCCTCACAGGCTGTTTGCAAATCAATATTGATTTCGATTTTATTCAAATCCCATGTCTGGAAAGAGATCTTATCAAAAGAATTGAATTCGATTTAAAAAAAAATCTCAACGGAATTCACACATCGAAATTGCAGCTAAAGAGCTGTGACTGACTCGGACTTGGCTTTTATTTTAACGTTATCACATGTATTACCAAATAAATCTATCCTTAAAGAAAACTTC
Organism: Salix dunnii; assembly: GCA_015731905.1. NCBI lineage: Eukaryota > Viridiplantae > Streptophyta > Magnoliopsida > Malpighiales > Salicaceae > Salix > Salix dunnii. The sequence continues at coordinate 5,538,687 of CM027667.1, read as the reverse complement.
AATGGGACAGTTGTTGTCACTGACCTGCCCTATCTCTCATGTAAAAGGAAATGGCAGCCCCTTCCTTGCATCTTGACCTATTTACTTGGTCCCGTCAACTAGTTTCGACAACTTGCTTCCATCACATGATTCAAGACAGTAGCTAGACACTGAAGCCAGCCAAGTTCAGAGATGGATCTCTGTGCAGGAGAAAAAAGGAGGAGGTTTCAAATAAAAATCCTACCTTTCTAGCTGTAGTACTTTTGATTCTTATATGTGAATGAATGGTAATATGGTTAAATGATTGAAAAAAATAGATCCGTACAATTCTTAAAAAAATTGGTTAAAAAAAGAAGAGGTTGCTGGACTTCATTCCAATGTGAATGTCCATTTTCATGGGCTTGAATATCTTAGCCCGCGATTCTTATTAGGAGATGCCAATATTATGGGCCCATCTCATTTTGCCCTATCGAAAGCACGGTTAGATGAGGTCTAATTTTGCTGAGAAATAATTATAAATCCACCCTGGGCTTATTTTCCTTTCTCAGTGTCAAATACTCAAATGTCTGTCTATATATCTGATTTTATTTTCTTTTTACTTTACATATACTCCATAATATTTAAAATTAATACGTTTTTAATTATGTTTTTATATTATTCTGATACACCGTGCCAAAATAAAAAAATATTTTAATATTATTTTAAATGAAAATCATTTTGAAAAATGTAAAGGGGCAAGCATTCAGTCTCTTTAATTCGTGAACGCGTTATGTGCAATGCAGAGCTTCTTCTCAACTCGTCATAGACTAGGGCTAGGCAATGCCAGATGTGGTGGTTCTGTATTCCTCGATTCGCCATGACTTTTTAACCTGGTTAATATATTTGAAAATTTGTGTCCAGAGCCAGTATGGAGACTAGCTCTACATTGCTAGAATAGCCTCTCCCAGCCTTGCTAAGGACCAAAGAGCTACGTAGCTGCACTTGAGGTGTTGGCCAAACACAGAATGGATTTGTTCTTTTCGTCTTTACCTGGGTTTGATACTTTTTATGTATGCTTTTCATTCCCACGATGTTAGTCTGGACATCCTAATTATATATTTAAAAAAGCTCGTTTCATTTTGAAAAATAAAAAATGCTAAAAAGTTGAAGAAAAAAATAAGTTTCAATGTCAGTGCTTGGAGAGCTCGGACGGCATTTTCTTATCGGTGCATGAGGTTCCTATGTCATTTTAGAGATGAGGGAACCGAGTTGCGTGCCCCCAATCCACGTCAGGAGCATGACAACCCGTAAACAACTCATAAATATTCAGGAGCAAGTAATCGTTCATGGTCCCGCCCTGGCTAGCCTTGTGCCCTAGAGGGGTCCGATTGGGTCCAGCCTCTGATACCTCACGTGTAGTTGTAGTTAGGAGCTGTTTAGGACGCGTTTGGAACGGTGATTTTAAATTTTTTGATTTTTTTTAAAATTAGTTTATATATATATGTGTGTGTGTGTTTACATAATCTTTAATATGTTAATGTTAAAAATATTATTTTAATATATTTAAATTACAAAAAATATATTTGAAAATATCATTTTCAGTGCTAATACCAAAAATATTTTTAAATAAAAAATAACTTTAATATCCTTACAAACAGAGACTCTAGCATTAATTTTTTTGTTTGTTTTTGTTTTATAGCAACCGGTCATTAAAATCCAAGCATGTGTAGATAAACAAATTTAAGTGTCATTGTTAAGTGGTTGGACTGTCAATTCTACTCGCATCTTTTTAATTTTTACACCGCTAATTCACCAAATAGCTTGTTATCATTTTCCAATGAACTTTAATTTTATATACCCGATTTATACTTTGCTAATTTCAGCAGGGAGAATGATATAAACTAATGTCTCATAACCCAAAAATAATATTACTGTTTCCCTTGCAACGATAGAGAGATCTCAATTTTCAAAATATGATATGATGATAAAGAAATTTTAAATTAAAATTTGTTTTGTAAGTTTTAATTTGAGTTATGACATGTTTATCTTATAAGGTTTATAAAAAAAAATATGGTGTGATGACAAAGAGTTTGAGATCTGCACAACAGATCTCGAGTTCGAGTTAGGATATGTATTTTTTATAAGAACTTGACATATCCAGGATTTTATTCATCCATTTGAGTCCATAAAATTTGTTTTTTGGAGGTAGTTTCTTCAAATCCAAAAAAAAAATGATCATCTTATAAGAAATTTTACTCATTTAATATGAATTCGCAAAAAATATATAAAGATAGATGAAGTTCTGTCAAATATAAAAATAAAATAGGGAGAGATCCCAATTCCTAACCCTGTCTGACCCACCTCAGTGGCCAATACCTCGAGCATTTACAGGATGGTAAATTTGATCTTCTCAAGATATCTTCATGAGGATCGTGCATAGAAACCAGGAAAATATTAAGCTTTCGCGATGCATCAGTATGGTTGCTGTATCCTGCAAGAGCGATTTATTTTCAAGGAAAAAAGCAATAGAATTTTGTCAGTGTCATAACATAACGTAGAGAATCTGCAAAAACGAAGGTCTCCACTTTCCATAGAGTGGCTACGCACCTCAAAATAAATCATACTCAGTGAAGATTATAAATCATTTTCAACCAGTTGGGAGGGAGAGTTTTATTTATATCCCTCCCCCAGCTTCAGTGCTTATCTTCGACGCCATGATTCCTCGTGATATGCTACCTTTTGATGTACAGTCTCATCATTTAGATCATGCTTCGTGCGGCGTACATTATTGGTGGATGTATCTTACAACTCACTCCCTCTTCGCCTTTTCTTTTCTTTAGGTTTAGATTCCTTGGTTGTTGTACTGCTGCGAACATAAGTGATCACACTGAAGCCGGTCCAACAATGTAAGAAATATTTATCATGGCACAATTATTATTATTAGAATATAGATGTTCAGACTTATTCAATAAGTCTTGAAATTAATTAATAGTTAAGTTCTACAGTAAGCTTGCTGATATAAAATTTGAACTTGATGTTTTCCTATCAAACCCAGCACCTGACCACACCCATTAAAGCTGACACAGTTATCAACATCTCAACAGATTTGGCTGAATGATTGAAGTGTGTGAACCTGTGCACAGACACACACGTGTGGAGCTGGAAATACGTGCAAGTGGTAGGGTAGACGACTGACCAATTGGTTTTTTTATGCACATTGCATTGTTCTCTCTTTCAAGCGAGCTGCCCTGTGCGGGCCGGAAATGAACTTATTCAGGATCCAGGTAAGAGGACCGCTTCAATTTACACAGCAGATAATAAAATTGAATGGGCCATCAACGACAAGCTTTAGATTCGGCCACTCAATAACATTTCGAAAAACGGCCGCCGCAACCCCATGCAATGACCAAAATTCTATATATTCTCGGAGATGATGCTAATCAGAGATACAAATAATAATTTATTAAATACATTTCCCAGAAAACATATAAGATTGGATAAGGAAACCTGTTAGATTCATGAAACTGTTGAATCAGGTAACTTGAATCAATATGTTACACCTTGCATACTATATAATGGGATTGATAACTTATTTTTTATAAAAAAATATTATTTATTTAACCACATGAAGTGAAGTCAAGACCAAGACCAAGATTTGTTTTTAATATCTTGATAACTTTACATAAAAACAAAACGAAATAAATTACAAAACTCGATTGTTAATCAACTTAATATAAATGGAAAAAATAAACTCGTCAAACTTGGTAACAAGCCCGTAAACTTTTCTATAATTTAATAACATGTTTTTTTAAAAAAAAACTATTTCTTAATCTTTATGATATATAAAAATAAACAATCAAATTATTAAATTCAATTAGAAAAAATACTTCATTAAACTCGTAAATCAGGTTAACCAAATTTACATCTATAAACTCGCAAACCGAATCGTTGACTTTACAAAGTTTAATGACTTGGGTTTTTTTTTTAAAGATTGTATTTTTTTACCATTTTTTTAAATAAATAAATCATATTGTGATGATGATATTTTTTTTTATGCCAATCCAGTATTGAAGTATTTTTTTGATATCACAATAACTATATAAAAAATTAAAATAAATTATTAACTGTAAATCTCCATAAACATGCCATATAAATACTTAAAGAAAGCCAACAATCAAAGCGAAAAAGGGATCAAAATACAAAAAACACACGCATTATGAATTAATATTGTAACATGTAGTGCTGATATGAGTGGAGAAACAGTGTTTTCCTGCAACTTCTAGCTTTGTAATAATTAGAATGGAGAGAAAAAAAATTAATTTTTTTTTTATTCAAGGAAACCACATGTTTCGGAAAATATATTTTGTGAGTCTAGGTTAGTGAATAAAACCCTAGCTATCTAATGTTCTTACAAAAAATACATAGCCTAATTCAAACTTGAGACCTGATGTACAACTCTCAATCCCTTTGTCACCATACTATTTATCTGAACGGGGTTAATTGGCAATCAAGAGAAAAAAATATCTTGCTAAACTCGGAAACAAAGTCTAATAACTTATTAAAATTATTTTTATTTAATTTATTTAAAAAAAAAAACATATTGCATGCTGAAATATTTTTGTTAATACTAACATGATGTTGAGTTTTTTTTTTTTTTTTTTTATATATATATATATATATAAATTAAAATAATGGGTGACCAGAGTTATTTTGCTAAGAGCATATCTAGCGAGAGTGTTATATGAGAAGATATAAATAAAATATCATTTGTTTAGCTTTTTAGTTTAATTTTTTACAGTGCAACGGGGGTGCCATTTGTAAAGCCAAAAATGGTATCCCCAACATGAGCTCCTATTTGTAGCAGCTCATGCAGAGAAGGTAAAAATTTGGCCCTATCTTGGGCCACTTTCTTTTTATATATTAGAAAATAATATAATTATATCAAAAAATATTTATTTTTGTTTTTATTTGAAAAATACCTCAACAAGAGAGTAAAAAATTATATATATAATTAATAATTATATTGTTGGGTTTTTTTTAAAAGTAATTATTTAATTATATAACTTATTCCTATTAATTGTATAATTAATGACATAATTAAACTACATACAAAATAATTGCACTATATTTAAAATAATATAAAAAAATAGTTCTCTAAAATAGCTTTTACCATTGGATCACATATAAAAAAAAAAAAATCATATATACACTATTGAAAAAATCATTTTTAAAAATTTGGTTCTCCAAAATAGCTACTCCCGCTGGAAATTGGAAATTGGATCATTAACTCCGCAAAATTATATGAGTGATTTTTTTAAAATAATCATATTGCGAGCTAGGATATTTTTTTTTAATACAAGCACACTATTGGAGCATGTTTTTAAATTGTGATAACTACACGTATAAAAAGAATAAAAATAAATTATCGAATATGAATTACTATAAAAACATCATATAAAAATTAAATTAAAAATAATAATAACTTAAGAAAAAAATCAAAATATAAAAATATAAACCATTATTGTGATTTGTAATGCTAATAGATGTGCCAAAGGGTATAGAAAAATAATGTTCTAACCAAACCTTTTAATTTTAACTTTACGTAATGATACTTAGAGTGTGTGGGATTGAGGTTGCACCAAAAATTTAGAAAAAATAGAGGGTTTGAGTATTTAACAAGGATTAAAAAGCTGATTTTTAGATGTGGATTCCACTCTAAAAATCAATAAAACTCAATTGCATAGCTGTTTTTCATGCGTCTTGCTTATTGAGTTGTCGTGATTTCAAGAGAGAGGGAGACAGGGTTTATTAATAATATTAAAATAATTAAAAAATTAATTAAAAGTAATATGAAAAACTTGATAATCAAATACTTGAAATTATTTTTCATTAATCTTAAATTCAACCACAATTTTAACCAAACACTTTAAAAATTATTTTGAACCGTAATTAAAATACTTTTCATGAAATTACTTTTTAAAACCTAAACTACAAAAGCAATAACAATACTTAACACACCCTTAACAATGGTAAATTATGCAGGAAATAAGAAATCACTGCAATGCGTCACGTGACAAGCACGTGGATGTGGTGGGGTGATTAGATTTTTGTGGACGACGCTGATATAAATTTGTTAGAAGAGAAGTGAAGAACATAGTCTAAACTGGAATGCAATCCTATCAGCAACAAGACAACACAAAATCAAGCGTGTGCTACTGAATCCCTGCAGGCACCTTTTTTATTCTCTCAGCCCGCATTTCGGTCATCTATAAATGTTTCGGCCTTCATTGTCATCTTCAATTGAAAACACGTATAATCACCGATACGCACACGCTTTCTTCTCTTCTCTTCTCTTCTAAATTAGCTAGCTCCCACTTGCCAAGCCAAGACTCCATCAAGCCCCCCCCCCCCCCCCTCTCTCTCTATATATATTTGTCTTCATTGTATCCCTAGTGGGTTTTTGACACGAGTAACCAAGAATTGTTTTTAGAAGCTGTTGATTGTCTTAATGACGGGTGGATGGTGGAGATTGAACCAGGTGAAGCTTCGCATGGAGGTTTTGATGCTGGTTCTGTTGTTATTTCATCAAAGTTTTAGCTTTTGTTGGTCTCTAAACACAGAAGGTGAGTTATGCTACTACGTTTTATCCTCATATGGTTGGGAGATTTTGTTTTGCATGTCCTTGCAACTTATTAAAAGTTGATGTTCCTTTATATAGAAATACGAATGTGTTTGAAAATGGTGTAGGTTTGGCTTTGTTGAGGTTTAGAGCGAGAGTGGAGAGAGATCCATTTGGAGTTTTATCGAATTGGATTGAGAAAGAAGGAGATATCGATCCTTGTTCTTGGTTTGGTGTTGAATGCTCTGATGGCAAAGTTGTGATCTTGTAAGTAATTCATGCGCTTGTTTCTGTTGGATTTAATAACAACAACAACAATAATAACAAGAGGTTGTCAAATAGTAAGTAATCAAACACTCTTCTTGTACAGGAGGTTATCTGTCTTTTGTGTTTGTCAGATAATTAAATCTTTGATTTTGGATAGCCCATTTAGTTGAATCAAATATCCAATGGGTTTAGAGATAGTAAATTATAACTAGCACAGAGTTCTCTCTCTCTCTGTTAAATAGTAAGTTTGCAAAAGCTTTTCGCAAGCTAGAAAAATAATGTGAATATTAATGGAAATGTGAAATGCTCGTGAAGAACATTAACGTTAACCAGCTAACTCTGAAGTCACGTGTTGACTTTTATTAGATCAAGATCCAAACTCGAACTTTCATATTCAATTAAATGTTAGATGGACTTAAAGTAATAAAAATTGTATGTTGTTGCCGGCCTTTGTACTTGTCGGCGCAGAATCTATTGAGCTATGAAGCAGCCCTTAGAAGTGATCAGACGACAAACTATCTAATGTAGCAAGTGTGATGTCCCTACAGTAGATATAGTTCATAATATCGTGGAGCATTCCCGACATTTCCCCCTTCTTTTTGCTATTTACCATGCCATCTTTATTTTCCTTTTCACTTGCTCACATGCTATATGTTACCTGTTTTTTTATTTTTTCCGCTAATTATTTGATGTAATTATGTAGTTCACCTATCATCTTCTAGCATGCATCAAACATTCCGTTAATTTTTTTTTTTGTTGCAAAAAAAGATCCCCCCCCCCCTCCCCCCCCCCCAATTTTCTTAAAGCCATAAACGTTCAATTTGTAGGCGTTTGACAAATCTGTGTCTTGGAGGAACATTGACACCTCAACTTGGAAGACTAACTTACTTGAAATCAATGTAAGCTTAAACTTGAGCCTAGATTTGATTTTTTGAAACCATTTTACAGAGCTTATCTAATTCACATCTTTCATGCAGCAATCTACGCAACAATTCTTTCTATGGAAACATTCCTAGAGAGATTGGTGATTTGAAGGAGCTGGAGGTGTTGGACTTGGGATATAATAACTTCAGTGGACCATTTCCTTTGAACTTTGCAAATAATCTATCACTGACTACCCTGTACGTTAGTTCAGTGGTAGCTGATTATATTCTCCAGTATTTTCCTCTTATGCTTGGGTGGTTTGACTAAATCATCTCTGAATCTTGTTGCAGCTTGCTTGACAATAACAAGTTTCTTGATAGCGTTTCTCCTGAACTAAATGAGCTTATGGAGCTTTCTGAAGTTCAGGCAGATGAGAATCAGTTAAGAGCTTCTTGTTGCTACAGAGAGATTACTTGGTAAGCAAGTACTATTAATTATTCCTACAAATTGATCTTTGGTGCAGCCACTTTAGAGATGTCAAAGTAGAAGAAGCTGGAGAGTAGGTGGTGAATGGCGAGAGGGGGAGGTGGTTATGTTTCATGACTTCGGAAATAATAATTTGATGGAAAAGAATAAAAAGCTAAAAGGAACTCGTAGGCGAATGCAATGGCCATAAAATCCAGATCAAATAAACTCAATCACAATTTAAAACTCAACTTTTGATTTATTCTGCCATCCCCCAAATTTGAAAATTCAAACAGAGGACCTCCTGGTGTTTACGAGGCAAAACATGAAGCAATTTTGCCTGATGTCATCTATTTTTGTCGTGAAATCTATTTTTGGGTGATATTAACATGGTTAAGTACTTTCAGTTCTCAACTCAAATATTCCCGCCAGCTTCCTGACAGTACTTTTATTTGTTAGGAACGTTTTTCAATCTGGAAATATAGCTCATCGGATGCTGCTGCAGGTGGCAGCTGCTCCAAATCCACCCGTAGCAAACAATCATCATAAAGCACATCGAAGTGGTTCTGAAGCATCACCTTCTCCGTCTTTATTGCCAAAATCTGGATCTCAATTATCACCATCACTGGCACCCTCAGACTCACCATTTTTATCCCCATCACCATCATTTCCCCCATCACCATCTCCATCAGAGTCTCTTCCATTTTCTCCAGCAGAATCCTCCAGATTTCCTTTTCCTCCTTCCCCCTCTCCCATGATCGCACCAACTCCAGCTTCACCTGCTACAGAAAATCCACGTAGTGTCTTTATTGTACCACCACAGCGTGATTGGGTGTCAATGGCCCCTGCTCCAAGTCCAAATCATTTGGAACAATCAAAGTCAAAACATCACACTGTTCTCATTGCTGGTGTTATTGCTGGCTCTATGTTCGCTTTGATTTCAGCCATTTGCATTTTCTTCTTCAGAAGCAGCAAGGTAGTCACTGTCAGACCTTGGGCCACAGGCCTAAGTGGGCAGCTACAAAATGCATTTGTAACAGGTCAATCTTCCTTTTCATATGGATCAGCATGCGTGCCCGCACACCCATGCACACACACACAGCAACCTGAAACCTCTAAGCATAGATGCATGAAATTTCTGGATTAACATTGCTCCTTAAGAACACCTCCATCATCTATTGCTTCCACCAATAAACAAGCATAGATTTTGATTCGATGTTGTCTTCCCTCACTTTTGGTAATGTCTCTCAGGTGTGCCAAAACTCAAAAGATCAGAACTTGAAGCTGCTGGTGAAGATTTCAGTAACATAATTGGCTCCTTTTCAGATGGCACGGCATACAAGGGTACACTATCAAGTGGCGTTGAAATAGCTGTGATGTCTACTGCAGTAAGATCTCATGAAGACTGGTTGAAGAATTTAGAAGCACAATTCAGAAAGAAGGTACTTGAAATTGAAATTTGCTAAGCTTCATTCATTTAATATGGGCGCCCCTAAATGCTACGTTTGCTAATTTTTTCAGATTGACACATTGTCAAAAATGAACCACAAGAATTTTGTGAACCTTATTGGATTTTGTGAAGAAAATGAGCCTTTCACAAGAATGATGGTTTTTGAATATGCTCCGAATGGAACTCTCTTTGAACATCTGCATAGTAAGTACTTTATGTTTTTAATGCCCTTTCTGATACGCTCTCCATTCCCACATGGACTGGTCTAGTGATTGTAGTCACATTCTGCTGGATCATCAAATTAACATGTCATTTTATAGGACTGCACTCATCATATCTGTGAAGAAAAAATCAATACCGGCTCTTCAATCTATGAACAGTAGTATTTTTTTTTTCCTTGCATAAAGCTGAAATAAGCATATCAAAAGAAGAATTGGATTGTTCTTATCCATTTGGTACCCTCTCGGCACTACAATCATATTTGTATCCTTATATTTTTCTGTAGCTCAATACGGGCAGCTGATCTACTTCATTTAGCAGGCCACATAATTTATGGCTGCAATACACCATAGCTGATTTATGGTATGGATGATAATTGAGTTCTTGATTTCTTGTAGTAAAAGAAGCTGAACACTTGGACTGGGGAATGAGATTACGAATAGCAATGGGCATTGCATATTGCCTCGAATACATGCATCAACTAACTCCACCTGTAGCCCATAAAAACCTGCAGTCATCGACAATATATCTGACTGAAGACTATGCAGCTAAAATATCAGATCTCAGTTTCGGGAATGATGGAATGGCAGCAAAGATTGGATCAGCATCCAGGGAGCTTCTAGAATCCCAATCATCGGATCCAGAGGGCAATATTTACAGTTTTGGGGTAATTTTGTTTGAAATTATAACTGGCAGGATCCCCTACGCTGTGGACAATGGCTCTCTTGCCGACTGGGCATCAGACAATCTGAGAGGGGAGCGATCCTTAAAAGAATTAGTGGATCCAACACTAAAATCTTTCCAAGAGAATGAGCTCGAGAAATTGTCCGAAGTAATAAGAAATTGCATCCATCCTGATCCAAAACAGAGACCAACGATGAAGGAGATTGCAGCAAAGTTAAAAGAGATCACAGCAATGGAACCTGATGGAGCAACACCAAAATTATCGCCCCTTTGGTGGGCTGAACTTGAAATTATGTCTACAGAAGGAAGCTGAGAGGTTAACTTAAGTCTGAAATATGGATTGAAGTGTTCTTTTCATGTTCCTTTAACTATTGTTTTCCCTGATCTATTGCTGATCTCTCAGAAGCAGTTGTTTATAGAATAGGTAATGCTTGTATCTAATGTAACGTAGAGTACAATGTTTGTATATAACTGAGGAAGGAGTCCTCTGGTCTGTCCATTGCTTTGTTCTTTTGCCACTGCCAAAGTTGGCTGTATTAGATTCAAGTATCTGAAGTATACTTGCAAGATAAATAAATGCTCATTTTTTTTAATATTACCAGTTTCAAGTAACCAGGATGAAAAGACTTGAGTCAAAGTCCACTGCTGCTGTAATCTTCAAACACTAATCACCCTTTCCTTATAACACGCATTTCTTGTTGAGGTATGGAGGGGAGCTTAGAGCAATCTCAGCCCCCAGGATCTCTCAATGAAAGCACAACCCAATTCCTTTTTGTTATTACATATGAGCCCACTCAGCCAAAATGCAAGGTGAGCATGGGAAAATACAAGAGAAAAAAATGAGGTGAAAATAAAAGTGGAGGCCAGAAAGCGGTCAGCTGGAGAAATGCAGGACTACAAGAGTAGTTAACGCGAGACCATCACTTTCGCTACCTGTAATATAAAGAAAAACACGATACAACAAAAGAGATTTAAATTCCATCCTGACTTTTCTTCTTGTATATGACGAGGACGAGCCCTAAAAGGGGGGCAAAAAATCCCGTTTATAACGTGATACAAATTGCGAAACCTAGACCATTCTGGAGAAGCAATGGCAAGGAGTTGCAGCAAAACCCTTTCGGCCTCAATCACGTTCCGCTAAATTATCATGTGGCCATGGCTGTGCTAAACTATCTGCGAGTGACATTATCCATGGGCCGTTGGCAACACGCTTTTCTAGATCCATCATCAATACCATAAAGATGTATCATATATGTACAAATGATTTCATTATTGCTCCTTGACGCCGTCTGTCCTTCTCATAACTGGGATGAATTTGTCCCTGGATGCATGATAGACCATGATTTCCAATAATAATAATAAAAAAATGATCGGCATGGACGTCCCCATGGTCTTTTACCCCTTGATTATTGTTAAAGCCTCCATTCCACATCAATGACATTGGTGTGACTTAAATGCTTCGTGTAGCTTGGTCCTGTGTTCTATTGTACAGATCAAGTGTGTCCGTGTGGTTTTGGTCCAGGCAGAGAGCTGCCTCACAATCTTGAAGAGCAGAGGTTCTGTCTCCCATTGATTCATAAAATGCTGCTCGAAGATGAAGCATTTGCAACTCAGGCTTGAAAGCTATGGCCTTGGTAAGCTCTTCTAAAGCTTCAGTTTCCTTTTGGTCATCCATCAGCACTGGGAATAAGAGACTCTTCGTGTCAGTAAAAGTATAAGTTTTACACGTAATAATTGTGCTCAAGCAAAGGGAAGAAAGATAAAGTCAATGGAATGACATTGGAATAAACATGAGAATTTTTGCGAAGTTGCATAGAAAGTAGGCAGAATTTCCAAAACAGAGTGCTGATGATTACCTGCTGCTCTGTATCTGTATGGGTATGTTCTTAGAGGATCCAGTTGTGTTGCCATATTAAGGTCATCTTTTGCCTTCTCACGATCACAGTATTCTGATCGCTTCTCATATGCTGATGCACTACTATGTGCCTTCTCTATTAGCTTGGTCATCTCATCAAATGCAGCTTTTCGTTGATTTTTTAAATTATAGACACGCGCCAGACCTTGATGAGCCCTCGTATGTTTGATGTTAAGGGCATTCATGTAGCAGTCTGCAGCCTTATCCAGCTTACCACAATCCACATAAATACTTCCTAAATTATTCAATGCCTGCAAAATGCCAACACTCTTATCAAACAATGACATCGAGCACAGATGGCCATAAGAGAAACATACTGATATAGCCATTACTCACTTGTCCTTTCCTAAGACCATCTGAAGGGCATCTAAGAGCTTCCTCCAGAAGTTGGATGACGGTAGATGAAGATTCAGGATCCAAATTTGTATCAGCTAGTGTATATGCCATAAGGAAGAAAGCTTCAAATGACCTTTGGATCGAAATGGATTTCTCAGCCCGAGAGAGGGCTTCTTCACGATGGCCAGAGTCGAATAAAAGCCACCCTTCATATATCAGCCTTTCGTGCACAGAACTGGTATGGTTTCTAGCCAACCGTAAACAGCGCATTGCAGCCTTCTGACAATTTAACCTGGTGCATTGAGGTATCCAGTATATTTCATGCTATTGAATATAAGTTATTGAATATAACATGGCCAGACAGCTACAAGACAAGACCAGGTTCATGTTAAAATACACGGACAGGAAAAACTCCTTGTTTCAGAAGTGCATAAGTAGTAGGATCATGGAGAAAAAAATGATGAGCCGATTTAGTATCACTGTATCAGTTTAAGAAAAATAGCTATAGGATCACTTTATTATTGACACAACATTCGTGGAGTGAATTGGATGAGTTAATCAAATAACATGTACAAAAGAATTGTGTTTACGAGTTGGATAATAATTTATTATCCTGATGTATAAACAAGATTGCAGCGCAAAAACATCCAAGGGATTACAGGTTTCCAAAGAATGCAGACACCAATTTAAAAGTCAAACTTGATGATGAGTAAGCTGCAGAGATAGTATTGCTGCATGAGCAAAATGAAAAACAGAGTTCCATCACAAAACTTACCGCAAAAGAAGCAAAGATTGCCGAAACCATAGCAGGCTCTTTGCAGGATCATTTGACAGCATCTGATGTATGACAGCCAGAGAGCCAATGTCATCAACAGAAGACCAGTGTTCATAAAGTTGCATCCAACAGTCAGCCAGACTCCATAGCCGAACACGATGGCTGAGAAGCTCAACCAAGTGATCTCCACTCACCCTCCCATGAAACATCATGTACTTTGGTTCCAGGGTTAGCAGTGCACGAATATCTCTCAAAGCACTCTCAAAATCCTCAAGAGCAATGAAGAACCATGCTCGTAACTCAAGACAATCAGGGGAGAGCTTGAAGCTGATAATCTTATCAATCTCTGTAATAGCTGCCCTAACCTGCTTCTCTTCCACCTTCATAACAGCTCTGAATTTGTACGGAAATGAAAGGGTTGGATCCAGTTCTGTTGCAGTATTCAAATCCATTATCTTCTCCTGTCCAACACCATACAGAGATCGCTCTTGGTACATCCACCCAACTGGTTTATACTTGAAAATAAGAGAGTTCATCAACCTAAATGCCGAATACTGTTGCCCTTGTTTGTACTTGGTCCTTGCAACACCAACTAATGAATAAACGTGACCTTCCTTGACAGCTGCCTCAAAATAGAATTGGGCACCCTTGTACTCTTTTCTCTCAAGCATTATGCAACCCAGTTGATGCAAAGCAAGTGCCTTCTGCCACTTTTCTGTTGCAAACTCTTCCAGCCCCTCCAATAACATCACTGCTGCATTTGATGCCATATTCTCCTCCATAGCAACCTGGCTCAGGAAATAATAGAGCAAGAAGGAAGCATGCCCCAGCATGGCCATTCTCTCCCTTGCCTCTGAATTGCAAAAAACACTCATCACTTTGTGGTTATACAAGGAATTTGGGAGCTCTCTTAGAAACACCTGCAAACAAGAGGCTACAAGAAGATTTGCCCTTTCTTCCAAGCCATGATCGATAAGAATCAACGCGTCCTCAATCCCGCAAACCAATGAAGCCAAATGAGCATCACAAACACCCTTCAACTCCTCACAACAAAACCTGTTTGCAAAAGAAAGTAACTCCAAAACAATCTCAGGGCAAAACAAATCAACTCTCCGAGTCCTACTGTACACTTGCACAGCTCTCATCCCCTTGACAGATATCCCAACCTTCGAAAAATCAATCTTATCTCTTCTTGACTCAACAAAGCTACCATATAGCATCGCCCTAAAGGGGCTCGAAAGAGAAGCGATTTTGAATCTAACACAATGAACCAACTCATCACCAATGCAAAATGAAACATCACTGTCCTCCTCCAAAGTGGAGCCCTCATTTCCCGTCAATATCTGATTATCAACCGCCTCAAGATTATCTTGGCCGCATTGGCAATGATCATAAATCGAATTGGAATGGTATCCAGAAACCAAAGCAGCCATAGGACATTCCAGGATGTACCCACTACAATCCTTTGACGACACACCAATGAACTCGTCTTCTCTCCTATCATACCTTAACCAGGCAGAAAGCACTACTTTTGAGTGCACATCAATAGCATGTTGCCTTGCTGCGCAAAGGCACCTTCTAAGCAACTTAGGATCACCTAATCCTCGCAAAATCGAAAACTGCTCGATGCATAATAATGATTTATAGGTTTGCGAGCAAGTATTTAGGCGCCTATAAATTTCAGCTAAAGCTTCCACATAGTCTAAGGGTTTCAAGTAAGAGTCTATCGAAGGTTCAAAGAGCTCAGTCGTTGGGAGTCCACAAGGGAGCAAAGCTTGAGCTACTGAGCCAGTGTTTGTAAATTTACATTTCGAAAGTTTGCCTCTTGAGCAGGGGTTACTATCTTGGGGGCTTAAAGCATGGACTTGGGTGCTCTTGAATTTATCAAAGAGCTTAAAACCATGCATTTTCACCTCTATCTATCTATCTATCTTTCCATTTAAAACATCATGAGATGAGATTCAGAAAGTTTTGATAAATAAAGATAAACAGTAATGCGCAAAGAAAAGACGAATTCATTGAGAATACATTTGTAAACGTTATTTGATTATTACCTCTAGACTGCAAAGTGGAAACAACTCCGAAGTAGAAAAACCAGATAGGGGAGACAGAGACAGGCCGCTAGGCTAAAAATGGTGTTTGATTCTTGAGAGAAAAAAGGAGAGTGTTTGGATTCTAGACTCCGGACATATTATCCTTTTCTTTTATGGAATAGATTCTTGAGAGCGTAGTGTGTGTCCTTTCTCTGTTTCTGTCTGTCTCTCACCGGATACACAGTTGCCGTAGGCCCCTCTTCGACTGTTTTGGTGACCTGATAATTTTTGGTTGATTTGGTGGCTCCCTCCAGTGTTAATGAGTTTCTGTGCAGTACTCAACAACCACTCCATTTTTGCCACATGAGTGTCAACAACAGATGGTCAACGCTAGTGGGAAAGGGTATTTTAGGTTAATTAAGCCCCAAATTTGTCTGCTACGCAATCGTGTGGAGCCTTGGAGTAAATTTTATGAATCAATAATAATAAAGTGGGTTCTTGGGTCTCATCAATACCAAACAGATCCACATCTTTATCAAGTCTCCTTTTTTCCCCCTTAGGTTTCATCCTGAAGATTCTCTCTCCGTGAGCAGATATTTTATTACACTTTAGTTTTGAGTAATCATACAGCATTAACCTAATGCCACGTAATTAGTTTTTATTATATATAAAATTGATGGAGAGAATAATCAATTGAACTAAATCAGCTGCTGGATCACAGCCATGTGAGCCAATCACTTGTGTCCCGAAAAAAACTGTGTTGCCATCGAACTTCACCGTTAATTAAGGATGATGTCATATTATAATGACATGATTGAAAATGCAAGCAGCGATTGTTATTTAAAATTATTTTTTTTGTTGAAAATATTAAAATGATGAAAAATATTTATTTATTTTTTTAAAATAAATTTTTAAATATTTCATAAAACACTCCTTTACGATCATTGTTGATAATTATGAACTGGCAGCACCCTCCTCGTCCTTTGTTGATAAGTTTGATTGCCCGTTCAAATAATTATTTAGAAGACAGGATGCATTGTTCCGTCATCCATTGCTTCCAAAACTGAGCTTGGTTACTTGGTGAGATGTCTTAATCTCACCTATATTTAGTTTACCGTGAAGACAGCAAAAGGAACCACTCCAACGTAAATCCCAATTTCAGATTTGCATGAATTACGTTATAAGTTGATAATAATTACCCTTTTTTATTTTTTTATTTGAAATATATATTAAATATTTTTAATTTTTAACATTAATATGTCAAAAACAATATGAAACACATTAAAAAATAAGATTTTTTTTTTATAAAAAAAGTTCAAATGCAAAAACAAACATATGAGATATATTAAGAGTCGGTTTATTATTGCTGTAATGATTATTTTTTAATAATAATTTTTAATTAAAAATACATCAAAGTAATATATATTTTTTATTGTTTTCAAATTTATTTATAAAATAATTACCTTAAAATGATCGAAATATATATAAACAATTTAAATTAAAAAACATTTTTAAAAAAATATAAAAATAAACAAGTTTAAAACCGCAAGCTATTC
Source organism: Salix dunnii (assembly GCA_015731905.1). Classification (NCBI taxonomy): domain Eukaryota; kingdom Viridiplantae; phylum Streptophyta; class Magnoliopsida; order Malpighiales; family Salicaceae; genus Salix; species Salix dunnii. The sequence continues at coordinate 5,521,546 of CM027667.1, read as the reverse complement.
TAAGCAACACATGCATGTGTCAAGTGAGAGGACCAATCATTGTTCAAAAATTTGGAATAGGACATTGGAGCTTAGCCAATCCCTTTAATATATTTATATATAGATAAATAAATAGAAAGATAAAAAGACATGAATGGATGGATGGAGGGGTTTAATTAATTTTCAAATGAAAAAAAATATTTCTATATCATTTTAATATATTAATATTAAAAATACAATTTTGAAATATAAAATATGTTAATATATATTTATCACAATTCTAAATACTGCTTTCACTGCGAGCTTCCATTGGATTAACATGGGCGGAGCGGACACCTCAAATAAAACAAGCCTAAAAAACGCTTGCAAGCTCAGAGTAATAATAATAATAATAAATGGATAAAAAAAAGACAGTGAGAAAGCAGAATGCATGAGCAGCCTAAAACCTCTTCCTGTGATAAATCTTGTTTACTGATCGGGAGCGTAGTTAGTAGTTATTTTTGGAAATATTTTTTATTATCTTTTATTTAATGAGTTATGTTGTTAATAAAAATATTATTCCGCTGTCAAAGAATTGGATGAATTAGAAATAAAAAATATATTTTTCTTCTAATTTTACCCGTTGCATCTTCAAAAAAGAATATTTTTATTATTATATAATTAAATAAAAATAAATTTTAAAAATTTACTGCGGGCAATATCGGTAGTCTAATTCCGATCATCATCCGCTGTGTCAAGGAGAGACCGCACGAAAATGTACCTAAAATTATGGCACAGGGGTTAAAATGACAAATGTCTAAGTCTCTGGGGACACGTAATGTAATTTGTCCCATGTCCTCCCTTTTGTTTTTAATGACAAATCAGGTCCTCCACAAAAATAAAGTCGCCGCAAAATGAAACGCAAGTGGTCAACGTTGATATTGCACTACGAGTACGAACCCAAAAAGAAAGTTGCGCTACAATTGCCTCATTTTTTGTGGGTTTTATATGCATCTTGGCCATTTTATTTAGGGGGGTATTTTAGAGCATAATAAGAGTTGTTTTTTAAAATATATTTTATTTGAAAATAAATCAAAATATATTTTTATTATTTTTTTAATATTGTTTTTAACACCTGCATTTGAAAACACCAGACAATTTTTTCTTCTTCATGAAAAGCAATGTGTGAACGGTAAAAGGGAAAAACAATTGTTAATCATACAAAGTTACGAAAAATGACAGCATAAATCACAACCTTAAATGGCTCTGCTATCTCGCTCTCAATATAGAAATCAATCCCAACTTCTACACTCACCCACAGTGGTTCTGCCACCAAGTGCAACATATGAGAACCTTCGATCATGTAAAAGGTACAGAAAAAGATGTGGCCACCATATCTTGTTAAGGATTCACTACCAAGTTAACAAATCAAATGGCCCGCAAGGGAGTTCTCAAAACTTGTTAGCTTATCCGAATCCAACCTATACTGGATATAAATACATTACCTGATGATATTTGTTCACGGTAACATTGCCAAGTTTTTGATTCTTGGTTTAGGTTTTCAGTAGTTCTGTAAGATAATATCAAGGCCTAGCTGGAATTAATGAAGAAGACCATGATCCTACAGAATATCAAACAGCAACGGAGAATGAAGTTCCTGTTCCGTGTCCACCATGTCCAGCATTAGAACCAAAAGCATGATAGTTTCTGTAAACATATTGGCTCCGAGAGACAGATTTTGAGCATTGCAGATCATATCATAACATAAGCGAGCCAATAACTAGTCTAGATGTTCAGTTAGGTATTCAGCCATGAAGTAAGAAAAGGCTGGTGTCAATCATCACAACTTATCACCGAGATCACATGTGACAATTTATAAAGATGCAACTAAACATAAATGAAGTATAAGCATACTTTCATCATTCCATTCCCATGAAGTTTTTGCCATGATAAAATATTCATGCACGGCTACTGTAATTCAAATGAAGGTTGATCATTATTACTTGGTACTTGTCAACAAGTGCAGCAATACGCTAGATAGAGATCCTGGTTTGCAAAATATTGAAGAGCGTGATGGAGAAGACTCCTATTATAAGAATATACCTGTAAGATATATACGCAGCTTGGTTACATTGTGTTGAATGTTCTTTATTATGTTTACAGCATCTACCACATTCACAAACAGCTAGAGGTCCTTGAGAACAAAACAGCGAAGAAAAAATCCATGTTGGCATCATAGACCCTCTACCCATACTTTTGCACCTCCGTGAAGCATCCAATCAATGTACACAATCTTCGGTGTTATGAATACTTGACCCTATAAACCATGCTTTCATCACAATCACAAGCCCAGGTTAAAAAGCCTCTTGAGGTCTCATTCCACTCGAGGGGCCACTCAGAGCAATTTCATGATCCAAAGCTTATATTTCTTTATATACAGATATAAAAGAGAAGGTCCTATCAAATTCACATCAGAGAGGCGCTTGCAAAGCTTAAGATAAGATTCAACATTTCCCCATTGTTGGATCCTTTTTCTCAGACCCTGCATCACAGCTACTCTGTCTAAATAACCTGGAGATAAACCCAAATCAAGCATCTTAATTAGTGTTTCTGCAGCCTCATCATAGTGTCCACCTTTAATGTAACCTCTCAACAGCCATGACAGTGATTTCTTCTTGCGCATAGAGCTTGTAACCTCTATTCTAGTGAGCAACCGTGCTACGGCACTGGCCTCCTTTTGAGATGCACAGATAGCTAATACAATGTCATAAAGGTCTCCATCAGCCTCCTTACCAACAAGCTTCATTTCCCATAATTGTCTTTCAGCATCAAGCCCATGGCCAGCACAAATATACATGGCTAGAAGTCGTTCATGAACCACACCATAAAGTGCAGGACTTCCCTCCTGAATGACCCAACTGGACAAGCATACTCCATCAGCTAGAAGATCTGACTGATATTTCTCAACAAGCTCTACATTCTCAGCATCAAGTTCAGTTACCATACCAGACCTCGAATAACCTTTCAACTTGCGTAGAGCTTTAGAAAATTCATTTAGCTCTTTGACAACAGCTGTCATTGCAATGAGGTAGGCGTAGATCTCAGGCTTTAATCCAGATTCTCTAAGATGAATCACAAATTTAACTGCATTTCTGTAGTCTCCATCAACCTGAAATAGATTCCAAGTTGTCATTCACATAAAAACTTATGATTTTTTATAGCATACTGGAAAAAAGAAACGTAAAAAGATCAATAACTGGCTTCAGTACCCACATCCATGACAGAAAATCAGCCAAAGCTAAAGAACAAGTGAATGAGACATGGAGAAATAAATAAAACCAAGCAAGTGAATATAATCTCATAAGCTTGGCCTTCATTGTTGAGAAGCAAAAGAAGACTTCTGTACACAAGTACATGGCTTCAACTTCTAAATAGCCCAGCCTTCTTGGGAGTAAAGCAGTACAATATACATGACATTAATAAACAATTTAAGTTTACACATTTGATACTAGGAGGTGTTTGAGAGAGTGGTGACAATTGTTTTTCAAAGTGTTATCGCTTGGAAATGCATTGAACTATATATATGTATGTGTGCATATGTTTTAAAGCAATATTTTTGACATCAGCACATCAAAATAATCTAAAACACTCAAAAAAATATAAATTGAAGCAAAGAAAAAAATAAAATAAAATCATTTTTTTTTTCAAAAACACCTTTGAAACACAAAAACAGACAGGCTCTTAATAATTTAATTCTCAGTTTTGTAGCATAACTTTTGTTAATAAAGCATCTAAAAGAAGATTTGAAGTCCAACAACAAAGAAAAACTACTCACAAACATGGTCATGCCATTAAAATAAACTCATATTTCTCTCGAAAGTTGCTACACAACATCAATAACATGGCAAAGAAAAACTCAAACATTCATAGATAGCAATGGGACTAACAAGTTACAGCCAAGCTTGAGTACATCCTACCATTGTATTCTAGGATCACAATCAATAAAGAGGTCAATGTATTCCACGGTTTATATCCTGGCAATTCATTGTGATAAAGATAACAATACTTCTTTCACTCAAAACCATCGTATATCTAAATTTTTTATGTAGTCCAAAACACGAGCACAAAAGGGAAAGGCAAGCAACAGCAGCAAGCCAATTATCTAAAGATAATCTGAACAGAGTGGTAAGAATTAATTATGACAGAAGCTTACCATCATCTTCCATGTAAGATACCCAGTTGGGCCTCCTTTCTCTCCTCCATCATCACCCGAATATGCAATCCCTCGTCTCAAAACCTCCTTCACAAATGAAACCGCTCCCTCCTTCTTCCCCATATCCCAATACAAAGATATCACCTTCTCAATCATACTAAAACTCGGCTTCAACCCCACACAATCCATATCTACAAGTAAGTCAACCACATCCCCAACATCTTGTTCCCCTTCAATCAACTTCTTAACCCAACTACACATTATCGAAACCATAAGCTCCATAGTTTCCTTGTCGACCCTATTTTCCTTTCTTAACCACTCAAACACCTCAAGCGCACACCAGGAATCTCTCCCCTCTTGAGAGAAATAAACAAGCACCAATTGCAACTCTCTCGCGGACAACCTATCATTCATTTCCTCAAGAATATCAGAAGGTTCTCTTGTCATTCTCTCAAGCTCCTCAATTGCCTCAAAAAACCCTTCACCCATTTCTTCTTCACCATCACTCGTCACGTACTGGTCCAATTCCACTGACTTAAATAACCTAAATTCTCTAACTTTACTAGTCTTCGCAACAACAAAATTGGGCCTCTTTGGCGTTTGGTAGTTGCAAATTATGGTAGAAACCATACAGCAAGGTTTCATCCATGAATACCAGTACCGTTTTTTAAGAGAAAACACAGGAGAAACTTTAGAGAGTGAACTAAATGCATGAGCAGAGGCCATCTCTAGCTCTATCCACCAAAAAATGGACCCTAGAAAAAACCCAGATGGCCAATTCCCCGTTCGACTGCAAATATATAAAAAGAATTAAACTTTCAAGTCTTCGGTTATATATTTGCTTTAATAATACTAAACAGAATAGCAGTTTATCCTAGAAGTCTTATTTAATCAAAGACTAAAAATAATAATAATCTGATCCTTACTTTTAAGTTCCTCACTTTCTCTGCGGCAAGAGCAGGAACATTTGGATTCAAGTGGGAGAGCATAAAAGAAGCTTGAAACTTAGAATGTTGAAAGCATTAATCGAAGAGGATAAAAGCGGTTGTTGGTTCATAGGAACTGTAAAATGGAGTAGTAATCTAATGGCGGTGGTTAGATACCACAGAAAGACAAACGTGTCGGTATATTGGATGTTTTTTTTTTCTCCCCTTTATTTATGATGGTGAAGAGGCAGCGACACACCAAGAGATTAGCGGAGACGTGTTCAAATGATGACTATTGAGAGAATCTAGCCCTCCTAGCACCGAACGCTTCTATTCTGATTCGTGCTATTGTCCTCAACGCAGTCGTTTTAGTAAACTGTGTGTGCTTTTTGGGGATTTCAGAATCAATTTAATTATTTTGAGACAACAACCAAGCTTAATTCTTTATTTGGACTTGGACACAAAAATAAACTTTTTTAAAACACCTCCAAAGCAGAAAACGGTTTAAAAACAAAATGATTTTTTAATTTAAAAAATAGAGTTACAAAAAAAAAATTATGTTAAAATGTAATGTTTTTCTACTCGACTTCTTAAATATGTATTAAGTTTTAATTCTTTTTATAGTTTTCATGACAATTTTTTCACTATTTTTTAAGCAGAGAGAAAAATTATAAATAATGTGATTTTTTATTTCTTTTATATATAAGCATTTTCGAACAATGTATATTATTAAAATTATTTCTTATATATATATATATATATATATATATATATATATATATATATATATATATATATATATATATATATATATATATATATCTTTTAACAAACAAACCCAATTTTTCCCTGCACATGAAAATTGAGGAGATACCTAAGCCCAAAACGTAGTCCATTGATCACACAATCACCATGTGACCCAAGTTACAAAGTGGCTTAGAAAATAGCCCAAACTGTCACCTTCAACTTGAAGATGCATGCAACCATGAGCTTTGCCGTACTCCGATACCTCAGAGGCAAGGGCCCGGCCCAAAAAAACTTTTAACAGAGTGGTGGTATATGGACGGTAATTTAAATCATAATTATAATTTTGATTTCAGTTAGGGTTTTAATCTGAAAAAAACAATATTGATCTGATTAAACTCGGTCAATTTAAAGAGTTGACTAAACCTAGCTAGATCAATATAATGATACTTTTAAAAAATAATTTAAAACAATATTATTTAAAAGAAACATATAATTGATTGAAGTTAACCCATAATGTAATAACCCTTAATTTTCCAACCCTCCATCGTCTCTGTTTATTTACTTTGGAATGGCTGGAGTTTGATGAAAGCTCTGAATTACCTCTAGCTGAGCATGGCATGATGTGGAAATGCGTAATCCCATGCAAGATCACAAATAGCAATAAAAAAGATTTTGCAGTCCCATGATGGGCATAAAAAAATCATTAGAGAGGTGGATGTCTGATGATGATGGGAAGAAGACAAACATGCTCATTCTGGAACAATGGTTTGATCCGCATTAATAGGGTTATGTGTTCTCATGCAATAAAATATTTTTGTTTTTGGAGGCCAGCAACAAATAAAATAATGGGATAAATTGCTGGGAGTTGACCTTTGCACTGCCGTGATCTAATCTTCTCGAGTCTCAATGAACAGAAAAAAACAAGCAATACCAGTTTTATATCCACATCAAAGACTTCAGTCTATAGCAACCTTTTGATAGCTACAAAAGGCCCGAGATTCTTCGAAGTATTTCTGCCGAGCACAGATTAAGTTTATATAATTAACATGATTTTAAGTCTGTGATTGTGTGGTAGGTTTTATGAATGATGCATCTTGGCATAATAATTCAAAAATCAAGTTCTAGTCGCTATCTATCTGCGTTTGGTTAGTTAATTTCAAGTGCTAATTCTATTAAGGAATGTTACGAGAGAGAAAAACAAAAAGAATTTATTAATATTGTTAAGGAATCATCTCATCTAAAATCTTAAGTTTTTAGATGAGGTTTTAGAATATCATTTGTATTATTCTCTAATACACACCTTCAATGAAAGCTCTTTAGACTTGAAACTTGTACGGACTCATATTATCTCGTGCTTGATTTTTATCAAATAGAATGGGGATGATGAGATTTGAACTCGTGACTGCTGGATTAGTAAGGTTCTGATATCATGTTAATAAACTATTTCACCTAAAATTTTAAGTTTTTAGATAAAATTCCAGAATATAATTTATATTATTCTCTAATAAACATAAACATTTAGTATAATGCTTAGAACCAAATAAATAGTTATAAATATTTCCAACAAGGCATGTAGTGATTCGATGATTAAAAATTTAAAGTTGAGACTCTCGAAGTTAAAGAGCTCCTGTTAAAAAAAACTGGGAAAAGTAATCATGTTTATGCGCGACAGGATTAAATTAATATAAAGGCATTTAGCCGGTCCAGTGATTATCATGAATCCTGGAATTAAAGCACGGTACTGATAGAGCAAATCCATGGACATTTGATGAATTAATCAAACGATAATAGTTTAGGGCTGAGTTCATGTAATGAAATCAATTTAGTGGGACGAATGTGAATTAAATTTTAACCTTTTTTGTCAGTTGCTCAAGCAGAAGCTCGAAGCGTGAGGCAGAGGTGAAATAATAATAATTGATGTCAGTGCCCTGGGTCGATCGCATGGTATAGTTCATTTGCATGAGATGATCTAGCTATGTGAATTGCAATTAACGATGGCAAACTAATTAAATCTTGACATGTAATTAACCGGATTCCGAACATCGTTTAGCTCCGGTGGATGGCTATATATTACTTAAAATTTTGTTCCTCGGTTTCATCTTATAAATTGGTCTTTGCCAGTATCTGAACCATTTTACCGAAGATTTTTTCTGCTCAATGCATTTAGATAAACCCCCAACCCCTATAGAGTGCCATGGATGTTTGTGCCAGAGATCGAGAATCATGAGTCTTACCACGGTTGGATTAGAAAGCAGCATTGAATCTGATGATATGTCAGGATTAAAACTTCAGACACATAGAGCTTGAGGAATCCTCGGAGAAGCAAGAAATACAAGTCTTCTTGTTATTTGGTACGGTTATATTATTAATACAGGCAAAGACAAATCCGTGAACTCCGACAGCAAGAATCATGGGCTCGTCAGCCTTCCCCATGCCCGACTCTTTCATTTGCGTTTTAATCACACTTTTAGGGCTCCGATCCCGCGTTATTTTCTCTTCCAAGCACTTTCTCTGTGCAGGGACCAAAAACAAAGGATTTAATATATCAAGAAACATTTCCTCGGTAACTATATTCTATTACTTTTTACTAACGATCAATGATCTCAGGATTCGAAAAGAAAAGCTTACACGTGCCTCCCATGCGCGTGTGCACTGCTTGCCGGAGCATTCTGCTAGGATCTCTTTACACCATGCAATAAGGATTTTTTATTTCTCAGCTCTAACCTTTACCGAACCTATACGGTTAACATTACATGAATGATGCCCATTCCATACATAAATTGCATCACATGTACGGGCACTCATTCTATATATAAGGGTGGGTGGGTGGGTGCTTATAAAATCAGGGGGCGCAGAGGTGTAGAAAAATTGTACATGTTATGTGCCTTTTGAGAGTTCATTAGGGTTTGGTATATATCAACATTTCAGATGGATAGATCTTATCTCTGTCAGCTGAGATATTACTTCCTTTGTAATATGTAAACTCTATCTGAAATGTTAATGATGATCGAAGAGAATTTTTAATAGAGGAATTATCGGAGACCAGAAGCTCTTCTGGGCAACAGTTTGTGATGATTTTTGGAGTCAACAATAATTTATCTAATATACACAGAAGCTTACCACTGTCCTCCTTACAGCTCCAAATCTATATTGAGTTATGAAGCCGGTAAGTGATCAGATTAGTGATGGTTTGAAGTTTGATCCTTCAGGCAAGAACAGTGAGGAAGGAGATGATGAAAGTAAGACTAAAAGTAGCGGAAGCTCGAGCAATAGCATTGTGGAGGAGAGCGAGAAAGCAAGCTCTAGAGGGGTAAGGCCATATGCAAGATCTAAGGTGCCTAGACTAAGATGGACTCCTGATCTTCATCGTTGCTTCGTTCAAGCTGTCGAGAGACTTGGTGGCCACGAGAGTAAGATCTTCGAGTCTCTCCACTTCTTGTTCATGATATGTTTTCTCTGAATACTTGCGTCGGTTTCGAAGAAATTACTTTAATTATTTTTCAATTTTAATTTGTGATCTATTTATTTGGTATAGGGGCAACCCCAAAACTAGTGTTGCAACTAATGAACTTCAAGGGGCTAAGAATTGCTCATGTCAAGAGCCATCTACAGGTAATAGCACTGATCATATAATTATTTATTATAAAGTCAGAAAATTTGGATTCATTATCACTTAATTTCTTATTAATATCCATTTTTTGGGGGTGTCTGGAAGCAGATGTACCGGAGCAAGAGGATTGATGACCAAGGTCAAGGTACCATTTTGTGATTTTTTTTCCTTTGTATGTTTTGAGTTAATTAGATATCAGGGTTTGTTTCTCAATTCCTAATCCTCAGAACTTCATAAATTGACAGTTATAAATGGTATGGGGGATCTAATTGGCAGTTCGGACTACTTCTCTCACGGCTTTTGGCAACACTATCTGCTTCCAAATATTGATCACAATCATAATTCTAACTTCAGGTACTAATCAAATAGATAGATCTTTTTTCTTGAAAATTGAACTTGCGGTTCCTTTTGGGCTTAAGTTTATGCGTTTCCAATTCACAATAGATGTGGAAACGTTTCTTGGAGCGGACATGGAAACTGGATCACCAAGCCTTCTGTACCGGATTGCTTAAATATTAGAAGAGGAGCTGGATTTTACAGCTCAATGGCTGAGAAGATCAGTATTGGTGAATTTGGTTCAAGCACAATACATGGAACTTTCCATTCGGGCAACAATTCAACCTTCAGCGACCAACGTAGAAAGCTAATGCAAGAATTCCAGGGTGCTGAACATCATAAATCGATGTACAATAGCGAGTCAATCCAAAGCCAAATACGTTCGCCCATAAAACAACCCAATTTTGTAGCCCAACTTTTTAAAAGAAGAGGAGAAGCTAATGAATCAAAAAACTTAGAGACAAAGTGGAGCTTCAACGTGGAAAAGTGTAACCAGGCTAAAAGGAAGGTCGATGATCTTGATTTAACTCTCTCACTTTGCACAAAATTGAAAGGAAAGGAAGCCTTATCATGGGATGAGGAAGATGTGGGCAGAAATTTATATCTTTCTTTATCTTCTACTTCAACAAAAGAAAGCAATTCTGTAAACCTTAGCATGCCTTCAAAGTACCAGAAATTGACAAGTACCCTGGATCTGACTATGTGAATCTGTGAATTCAAAGTGAGATCTTGTTGGTACTTGTACAAGAACATTGGTACAAATAAGTTTATGTTGTGAGCTGAGATACGAGGTAATGTCATAATTTCCCGTTTAAGTCATCCATTTCCAGATACTTATGAATTGTGCACATGGAAGTTCAGTTCTTTTTTTTATTGTAGATAGTTCCTTCAGTCTAAACTAGTGGCTAGACCTGAAATGGCAAACGATGAACTGTTTCTTTCTTGAAAATGAAAGGGGCCGGCAAAACTCGAGATGCTCGTTTCCTTCTCATGGCTAGGCACCACTATAAATACTATGCATTAATTGAAGTGAGAATTCTTGATAACTAGGATTGATTTTCTTCTTCTTGAAGTGACCAGGGACAAAACTATCATTGGAGTCCATACTATTTATGAAAGTAGCCTCTATTTTAAATATATAACAGATTTATAGATGGCTATATACAGAGGGATTTTTCACTGAAGAGAGATTCGGAAAGCCTCTCTGCTTACCACTCCTGGCAAAAAAAATAATCATCAGACGGTTCATCTTTCTCTATTTTCGGTTAAATCTTCTTTTCTATGCTGTTTTTTAAGCAAGAAAATACCATAACCACAAAGCTCTCCATGTTTGTGAAAATTGCGGATAGAAGAAAATCACAAAACCCAAGAAGCCGATGATGCAGCAGTAATGAAACTGAAAGGGTTTGATCAACATGCAAGAAACTAGATTTTGTTTTTCGAGAAGTCTGATTTGTTTTAACAAAATTTATAGAAGCCCGAATAATCTCATGAACTTAGAGCGAATTAGAAAATTAAATTTAATATGCGTAATAAATCTAAATAGTTGTATAGATGAAGAAATCTTAACAACTGGAAATGAGAACAGTAATTAAGATCTCGGCGCTGTCTGTGGGTTAAAATTGGCCTAGAAAATCTAATGAAAAACGAGCGTAGATTTTGACCTTGAAATTGTCCGTGCCTCAATCCCGGGGCTATTAAAACACTGATTATTTGACACAGCTGATACTTTTTTGTTGAGGTTGAAAAAAAATTTTTTATAAAAAGTATTTTTAGTTGTGATTCATAATTAAAATTTAAATGTTTGGTTATAATTGTGGTTGAGATTGAGTTTAATGAAAAATAATTTTGTGTGTTTGGTTACCATGTTTTTTATATTGCTGTTAACTTGTAAAATTAATTTAAAGTGTGTGTGTATATATTACACACACCCTCGTAACAACAATATTTTATTATATATAATTATTAAATCTTCAAAAATTAAAAATAATATATTTATATATTTATTTAATATATAATTGTGAAAAAAATATTTATATATTAAATAAATATATAAATATATTATTTTTAAAATTTTATAGATTTAATAATTATATATAATAAAATTTTGCTGTGATGTTGTGTTTAATTTCGTATGTTTAAAACCTTTAACATCTCCCCCTAACAAACACACACACACATCCACATAGACATGAAAAAAAATACGAAAAATGTTAGGAGCTCAATTCCAAGCTCGTACATTCAGTGGCTTCAAGATGCTGAAGATAGCAGATCAAGGAGATTACTCAATTTGTCATTTATTCTCGACACAAAAAAAACCCTCCTCCTAGTGTCACGACCCAATTCCCGGATCCGTGACCGGCACATAGGCATGTTCGTTCTCCATTAAATAAGAGGAGGGAGGAGTTGCAAAGAGAGGAGGGAGGGGTTGAAGTTGTAGAGAGCGGCGTTGCAGAGAGATGAGGATGAGGGAGGAGATGACTTTTGCATGTGGATTTTTTGTGCAAATATGGAAATCACTGCAGTGTTTGTAACATTAACGCCGGCTACTTTTGCAATCGCAGCAAGAATATATTTTTTTAAGTGGGATCCACAGTTAAAAGCTGAGGTCTTATTTGGTTATAGATATTGTTGGAGCCACAGTTCAACACAATCACATGTTGAACTGCAGCTCCAAACACCCATTAAGAGCTTTAGAACTCCTATTGACCAAATGATGGCCCTTCAAAAAATTCTCCAAACCTCCATATTTTATTTTTTGTATTAGGTTTAGAAGCTTTTTGATATCATATAAAATTTTAATTTAAAAAAGAAAATTAAAACGCAAAATTCGACAATATTATATGTCAAAACATTAATATATATGTATAACACCATCTTAAATTTCCAATGATTATTTTTAGATGCAATGAAACTCCAAATCCAAGTGAACGAGTAAAACCCTAAATATCTCAGACTCTTATAAAAAATACATGTTTTAACTCGAACTCGAGACATATTACGCATATCCCTAGTCTTTTGCTATAACGCGCCAGGAGACTTAAAATTAAAATGATGTGTACGAGACAGATTAATCTGAAGCAGGAAAGGTCTTGAAACTAACATTATTCCAAGTATTAAAATGAAGAAGACTCTAAAGACAAACCATGCTGAAACGAAAATAAAGAAAACTTGAGATTGCAACCAAAAACTCCTCTTAATTAATCAATGTTGCTGCTTCCCAAAGACACTAGTATAATTACATTTATAATTCATAAATCTCAATATTTTTCTTCTTTGTGCAATTAAATATATGCATGATGGAAAACCGAGAATTTTATTTAGAAAACCGCGATACATGTGAGAAAAAACAACGAGATTATAATTGAGATAAAAAACTTTCACTATTAATAATAATTTGGGTTTAGAAGTCTTTTTCTATTAGTTAAAAATAAATCAAAAACAATATATTCTTGAAAAAAATCTTATAAAATTAACGGTCATGATTAATATGAGAGCAAATCAACTTACATAAATATTTTTCTCTCACTCTGCCCGATGTTATACGCGTCAGCTTACTATCTCTTTATTATTAGATAATAACTTGAGTCAAAATTCACTGCATAAACACTAGAAGAAGCTTTTGTTTTTATAATGTGGGATAATAATTTTTTTGGTTTAAATATTTCAACTTAAAAAGAAAAGATAATATTTTTGCAATGTGAAATAAAAAAAATCTTTTTTAAAATAATATTTAAACTTTATTATTTACCATGTGTAAAGTCCACACCCATATAAAATTGTCTCTTAACTTAATATATTTTTTATAAAAAAATTACCGGGTTACCGGGTTAACTCCCTGGCTAAATTTGATAATTATGGTTAGGACTTCAGACGGACTAGTGGTGTCACGACTTCTTCAATATTCTTTATAAAAAATCTAACAAATGTATGTGTATGAAATCTATTTGATCGGATACAAAACAAATAAAACAATTATTATAAAATTCAATTTTTAAACAAATTCATATTGAAAAATAAAATAAAATAAAATTAAAACCTAAGAAAATAATTCAAGATGACCGGGTCAACTTTTTAAAAGACCCGGTATTTATTATAAGCCCCCCGAGCAGCACTGGTTATACCTATTTCGGCTACCATTTTTAGGGCGTACTCTGCCCCCTGTAGTTTTCTTTTAAGCTTCTCTAATTAGATTCATTAATGAAATAAGAAAAAAATGAAACCAAATATTCAATATTTAAAGAAAGAAAGAAAGTCTTATCCATAAGTTCTGGAAGATATCAGTCGCTAAAACAATGAATAGAGAGAGAGAGAGGTATTTTTTTTTTTCATTTTACAACAGCAAAAAAGAGAATTAAAACATATATATAGGGAATTTCAATTGAGAAATAACTAAATGGATCCACGAACAACAGAGCATCAGAAGGTTTTGCATGGAGCAATTACTTATCAAGATCTTGGTTGATGGGCATGGAGTTGAACGTCATCATTTTCTGAACGCCACCCAACTGTGGATTCATATTCAGAACTGTCGATGAGCCAGATCGATGCAAGCTTGGATTCGCCATCTCTTGCTCACTGGGGTCCCAACCAAGCACGCACCTCCATCCATCTGTTCGCTGATTCAGTTTATGCGTTCCTTCACTGCTTTCTCCTGTTCTTGCTGCACATAACACACCAGCAAAATAACAGGCATTTGGCATCAATGACCCTCGATATTTTTCAGGCAATCCATGCATGCTAGCCTATTTTGAACTTTTGTTCAAACAGATTTAGTCCTTGACATTTAAATTTTAATTTTTATATTCCTTCTATACGTGCAAATTGACAAATCAACGAGGACGACAATTTTCTTTCATCATAATTAAAAATGTTATCACATTTTTTGCGTTTCGTTTTAATATTATGAGAGTTGTTATTGTTCCTTTAGATTAGAGACTTCGTAGTCAGTCCCTCTCTTTTGATATATATAGATTTACTAATTATACTAGGCGATGATAAAATAATAATAATTGAAATTGATGTTTGCATTGTATGGGTCAGTTATGCTGGCCTCTTCGGCTTGTCCAATGGCTAAAAATCCTAGTCATTTGAGGCCATATCTGAACAGCTAGAAACCTAGTATTTCATGTCTTCATTTGATCTTTGTTTGATTTTTTTTTTTTTGTTCGGTAGAATAGGTGATGTTGTCGTTTGTTTTTTTTAAATATATTAAAATAATATTTTTAACCTCATGAAAATGATCTAAAAATAATAAAAATATTTAATTTATAATAAATATATTTTTTTTAATATAAGTGTCAAACAAGTTTTTTTTAGTGACGTAAGTAGCCAATATCCCATTAATATTAATATCATGACTAAAGAACCCAGAACTCATTTTTTTATGAAGCTTTTTTTTTTTTGTTTAGTGTCAAGTCTGGACTTCAGGTGCGACTGTTAAAGGTTTAGCCATTAAAACTTATTCATGACTATCAACCAGCGAAGAGCTGATTTAAGATTAGACAATCATTATTTAAATCACAAACAACTACTCAACAATTCCTAAAACCACAAAAATAATTTAATAATTTTTAAAACATGTATTTTTTTTATTCACCACATATTATTTTCTTCTTTTATATTCTACTAATTTAATTATTAAAATGTTCCATTCGCAAAAGAATCTTGTTCTGCGTCAAACATCATGTAACAATATCACAACATTAGAAAACCCAGTTCTCACCTAATGTTTTTACGACCTCCTCTACAAGAACAAGAGAACACGAATATATCTCCATTGTAAGAGGCATCCATGCTTTAGTCTTTAAACTCATGAAAAATTACTCGATAAACCTTGTTACGTGGAGAAGATAATTTAATTGATCCTCATAAAGTACTCAACAATTATATACGACTGAATTTAGGTAAGGTAAAGCTATATATATATATATATATATATATATATATATGTATGTATGTATGTATGTATGTATGTATGTATGTATGTATATATATATATATATATATATATATGTATGTATGTATGTATGTATGAATCTGCGGGTTCCATGTATGGATCCAGCAGTCCAACTATATACATAATAATATTGAGCATATTTGGGTTTTTTTTTTTCCATCCCTGCCAGATTTATTTATTTATTTGTAAGGAATAGTAATCAAAGTTATAAGAGTAGATTAAGGATGTGATGTAAAAGAATACATACCTTGGATTGAGGTCATATAAGCAATCCGTTCCACAGAAAGTTGAAACATGTTTGGATTCCCGGGCATCTGCTGATCGAATCCATTTGCCCAACCAGCCAACATAACTTCCTGTTGCGTCAAATGGAGTTGCCTCAGTCTACTCACTTCTGCTTTGTTGTCCTCTATTTCAGCTGCAAAAATAATGTTAGAATTTACTTAGTATTATATAGGTAAACATAAATAATGTTGGAATTTGTTTAAAATCATACTTAATGGGTATATTTAAGTTCAAGTTAAAAATAGATTTCACTCATTAAAAATTTATTGAAATTTAAAACTCAATATTAACATGGATTAAACAAATTGTATTTAAATGAGAAATTGATCTAAAAAAACTCCTTGGCTGACATGTTTGAGAAGAACTCTATCTCATACGTACGTACGTACATACATACATACATACATACATACATACATATAATTCTAGTGGTTTATTTAATTCTGGTTTTATGGAAGGTAATAAATAATAATAATCGATGAAATTCCATCGGACTTGATCCAAGAAATTCTATAAAAACGAGGTTTAAGAAAGGAGTATTTTTAGATGGTTTTTCTCTATATTTTTTTTATACTCTTCACCTTAACTCTCAATTTTGCTCTATTTTAAGCTTTGTTTTCATCATTATTTTCTTTTAATCTAGAGATAGGATCAACTCTTGTGGAGAGATATTTAATTTTATATTCATTTGTATTTATGGGACATCGTTTAGAAATGCATTTAAATAAGATGATGATATTAAAATCTTGTGATACTTATTGAAGTTAGTTCTTTTGCACCGAATTAAAAGAAATAAAATTTTAAGAACAAATAATTTATTATTGACAATAACAACAAATTTCATATTGGTTATATGTTAAGTTCTTCACCAAATAAATGTTGTTTTTATTGGTTTTGTTTAATTATATTTTTAATATATGATTGAAGTTGATTTCATTCTCTTATTTATAATTCTATGTATGATTGGTATGTGGATAATTCTATTTTTTAAACAAGTTTTTATAATTTCTTAGTACGATTGTAAATTTACCATAATTTTATATACTGCATAATTACAAACTAGAAATATATATTCAATTGTATAAATTGTCTAGTAAGTTTTGGACAACAAATAATACTGTAATATTACATGTAGCGTTAGGGGTTACCATCTTTGAGTATTTTGTTGCTAGTTTGAGCAGACAACTCCATGCATAACATTTTCTGCTCCATTTTTAGTGCCTGATGATGGCTTTTATACAGTGCAACCTGGGGAGAGAGAGCTGCTATTTCCTCCTATATATCAAATGGAAATGATATGATCGACAACTTTGTAGATAATCGTGCAATGAATTTATTAATTATGTTCGTTGACAACATAGGTAAGATATATAAAGGGAGATTACCTCCAAGGCCGTAACTTTTTTTTCTATATCAGCGAGATACTGAAGCCTCTTCAGTCTAGATTTCTGTGCGGAAACTCGATTCGATATGACCCTACAAAGAAGAAATGATGTAAATTCTTGAATAATAATGGAGTGTTCATTATGAAATATCAAAGCTGAAATATGTAACCAATCGAAAGGAAAGGAATATCAAAGTCGATATAGCGCAAAGAAAATATATCTATCTTGAAAAAGAAAACAATAATAGCAATATATAGATCACCGTTTAAGCCTTTTGGGGCCCATGTTGGGATCTATGGCTCGAGCTGCTCGGGTCTGGACACCAGTGATCATAGCCCGAGTTTTGACGGGTTTGTAGCCGGAAGAAGGAATTGCAGGATCGGTGGCAAGATCCTTGGTGGAAGAATTCTTGTTATCGAATGGGAAAGGTAGGTTTTGGGACTCTTTGTTGTTAGAATCCGCTGATGACGATGGGATGGTAATAGTATCAGAAGGATTGAAAGGAGATTTAGCAACACTGCTGTTCATGGAGTTGGGTTTTTTCAACCCTTGAAATGAGCTGTGAGCTAAAGGAAGGTTGGATTGAGGCGCCGCACTGAAAGAAGTCAGTTCTAGAGCCCTTTTAGGCCATGGTGGTAATCCCGCGTTGGAGCTTTTTTTCATGGCCTCAATAATATCGCAGCACTTCCGATCCTGCAAAAGTGCAAATCTATCAAGAATAAGAACAACGTAATGCATTGTCAAAAAAAAAAAAAAAGCAATTGAAAAGAAAACTGATGAAGGAGATGAAGTCTCTACTCACACTCTGCTCATATATACTAACCTTAAAAGAATGCAACGTATAAGCTGTCTGAGATGATGAGGCTTCCCTGTCTCTACATTTATACAACAAATACAGTACAAAATACCATATATGACCTTACTTTCCATGGCCAGTATTTGGTGTATTTGTAAGGGGAGATATGTTCCCTTTGCCATTAACGGCATGGCCTCGTCCAAAGTACAAAAATATCCTCCTATTATGGTAGAAAGCCCTCCATTTCCCCCCCTTTTGAGTGGTTTTTTCGGTCCATTCCTTCGCTCTACTTCATTTGATAATCGCTGTCCTCTTAATTTAAAAAAAAAAAAAATTGTTTGTGCTTATCCGTCATCAGAATCTTTCTCAGCAATTTAATCGCACCATAGACAATGATATATAGCTGTCACTTGCTTGCCAAAGCGAATGCATGAGAAAGAAACAAGACCACTGCAACAGAATTTAGTTCAGGTTTGGAACCTTAATCATTAAAGTACAGGTAAGGATTTTGCCAAGCAGTTCCACGTGGACTACAAAACGCACGCTTTGAATTTTGGGGGGGTTAATTTCAGTTTATCGCCCGAAATTTGAGGCAAATTCGATTTTTCCTTCTCAATCGAGTTGATATCACACATGAAGTTTCAATATCAAATCAATTAATAAACCTTTTTTAATGTATTAAATTTTAAAATTTAATCTATAACTCGAATCTTGATTTTTATCTCACTTCTTGAAAAAATATATTAGCAACGATTGATTAATTTTTCTAATATTAAAATATATAATTCGATCCGGTCTCTAGTAAGCACTCACTACAAATATAGTGGGAATGTTACTTCATGTGATGGATGTGATCATAACAGGCTTATAAAACTGTATTCTATTTTATCTCTTGCTTTTGGAAGATCAGAGAATTTGATCATAAGACGTCCTTAATTAAGATTGTATACCCAGTACTGTCTGCTCAATGAATTTTCTCCTGAATATATATTATTTTTCCATTAATTACTAATTTTGACTCATATATTATATGCTGGTATAATGAATTTGAACAAATAAGTTTAAACTATCGAATCATCTTTTCAAACTTATATGAGCTTTCATCCAAATCACAAGCGAAGCATTTTCCTGTATATAGAGTCTGTTGAAATAACGCTAAAAAAAAGTACTTTTTGTTTCTTCCTTTCAGGTCTGCTCTGAAACAATTCAAAAAGGAATTAACATAGCATGAAACTGAAATTCCACACAAGATTATGGGAACAAGTCCACCACGCACACAGCACAAGGAACAAGTAAAAACACACATAAAGTTATTGCAGGTATATAAAACAGCTGAATCACATGAACGTTCAGGTTTTCTAGTTGAGAGGGTTCATATTAGTATCCAGTCATGCACTGTCAAACTTATTTCAGCTTTCATCCGCCATCGGTGGTGGTTTCCTAGAAGCAGCAGCAGACTCCATATAGAGATCATATCTAGGTTGGTTCAGGTTCACATTCATAAATGGATAGCTCGCAGGTGGCATTGTCTTGAAAAAATATGGATATTGATATTTACTCACTATATAGGTTTGTTTTATATGGTCTCTTTCCTTCTTCAATTCCTCATATTGAGCTGCATGGATAACCAAACACCGTTAGCACTTGATTTTTACTTAAAATCAGTTGAGAGAGAGAGAGAGGAAACTAAGGGTAGGACCTTCTTTGAGCATGAGTTCACCAGAACAAGAGGAAAGCTTATGCTTAATTGAACTGTTTTCCATTCGCAGTAATGAGTTTTGGAGATTAGAGTACTTGATCCTAGGACCGGTGATTGCCACCTCCGCCTGGTAGATACGTATAAAGCTAGAGAAAATAAGTAACTAGCAAATTGCAGCACAAAATTATTACATAAGGGGTTCAGATTTGATATTTGTTACTTGGAGAGATTTCACTTCTGTTTCAAGTTGCATAATATAATGCATCTGCTTCTGTCGGTATTTCTGAGAATACTGTCTGCTTACCATAATCCTATGGGGAAAAAAAGACAATGAGAGTTCAAGAATCATTAATAATTTAAGGTGGTAAAATCATTTCTTTCAAATTAGATTTAACTGCATTATTTTTCATAATTTGATCTCTTTTTATTTTATATAGTGAGTTATTTTTGGCAAAGAATATTATGTACGCCGTAGCTGTCATCGAACACCAGAAATGATAAATATTCGGCCAAGAAGGAAAAGAACTCTGAAAATGGGACTGTACGAGGGGAAAATAATAAACAAAAATAAAAAATAATGTTCACATGGTTAAATGTATTTGAAAAGATAAATCCACCTTCTGAGCCTCTTGGGGTCCAGGTTAGGGTCAGCTGGACGACCCTGATGAGGAGCCTGCTTGTTGATTTCAGTGTTCTGCTGATCATTAGTCTGGGCTGGGATTTGTTTGTCAATGATGCTGTCGTTTTCAATGGAAAACGATGGATGTTGAGAGGGTGCAGGAGCTGTTGCAGAACTCTCAGTGATGTTCTCCATCTTCTCTGCAAATTCTCTTAGTAGCCTACGAAAGAAAGGAAAGATGACTTGAATGAGTGAACAAGAAGTGAGAATCGGTTCCCCTCTTTATAGGCAGGCTCCTTTCTACAAAACCACCGGATCCTCGGTTGTTTTTTTATTGTGTTTTTAGTTTGAACATCAGGATATTATTTTTATTTTTTAAAATATATTTTTAATATTAATATGTTAAAATAATCTAAAGTATTATAAAAAAAAAATTGAAACAAATAAAAAATAAAATAAAAACAATTTTAAAACACAAAAACAAACGTACAATTCATATCCTATGCATTTACACCTGTCACTAGCCTGTTTATTCCATATATGCTTATACCTGCCTAAGCACCCATTGGAGGCGTGAGATACAATTTTTGGGCAGTCTGGTCATCATATTGAAAAATGATAGATAAACAAAATTTTGATATTAAATTTTATATAAAAGGATTTATTAATTGCGAAGAGAGGATTAAAAATTACTGCAAGGAATTAGACTCGTTTGGAACTAGGTATCATTTATTTATGTGTTTGGAATTGCATTTTAAAAACATATTTAATTTGTGATGGTTTTAATATGTTAAAAATAAAAAATAATTTAGAAAGAAATTATTTTCAAAACAAAAGGGAGTATTTTTTTTTAAAATAAATTACACCACGATAATAAACATATATTAAATAAGGAAATTCGCTTGGTATGGAAACATGGTGGCGTAATTAAATATGAAAACCTCATAATCACGAATCTAGTGGTGCTTCAGTGCAATGGAAATATATCAAATTCGTAGGAGCCTTAGCATTAAAAAAGGAAAATGGGACGGGGAAGAATCGAGACACGCGTGACATTCATGGATCATAACTCAAATCACAGCATTTGATTAGAACCATATTAAAACATTAATGGTATTTTATATCCTTTGTTAAAATAAAAATAAAAACAAAAACATTTTCATCAAAAAATATAAATTTTCTGATAATATTTTTTGAAAATTTTTTTTATGAGATTCCGACATATAAAAAAATTATTTTAATTTAAGAAGTTAAATTATTAAATAAACATTAGAAATGATTTTATATGAATTATTTAACATATATAAAGAATATATATTTTTACAAATTACCTTAATAATCATTCATTAAAAATATTTAATATTTTTTTTCTCAATCTATGATAAACATAAAAACAATTGCTTAATCCGTCTTGGATTATAATTGAGTAAAAAAAATTAAAAAATTAAAAAAAATAAATCACATTGATTCATATGTATTTCTTACAACTTGAGATTGATCGACTAAAAAATAGTAGAACATACACAGATGAAAAGGGAAATTCTGATAAACTCTACTAAATAAATTAAAAATTAAGTAAACACATGTTCTTAACAAGTTTAGAAGAATTACGGAGGTTCAAAACAAAAAAATAGATTAATAATTAAGTTTTAATTCACTAGAATAATCATTTAAGACAGAAATTCAAATGCTTCCAGAGCTAAGACAGATACTTTTAAATATGGAGAGGTTTTGAAATTAATTTCTTAAATGTCCTTGAACAAGCCGTGTTAATGTTTAATATAACATCAGGCATGAATAAGATGGATTATTAAACAAGCTTTAAGTCCATTGTTTTGAACCTTAAACGTCGTCGTAGAAATTTCAAAATTTAACTGCTACACGACAAGTGTGGTTAATTTTTGACCTCCAATTTACTTGTTCATTTTCAAGCTTGTTTGAGATGGGGGCACGATTTGCGGAGAGAGAAGAGGATTCCATTTTCAACGTGATTTAAAAATCGTTATGGCTCTTGTTTTATATAAATAAAATGTATTTTTATTATTGTTTTATATATATATATATATATATATATATATATATATATATATATAAAATGCTCCTTATTTATAAAAATATTTTTTTTATTATCATATCAAAAGTGTAACTTTAATTCAAATTCAAAAATAAATTATGATTTAAGTTTCAAACACGGATAAAAAAAGAAGTTGAGTTGATATAATATAATTGACTTGATGACTCTAAAAATAACTTATAAGAATATAATTTGATTAAAAAATAAAAGATAATTTAAAAAAAATATTGAGATAATAATATATCAAATTGACCCATATCAACTTGGGTTAATTTTTTAATCTTTAATTTGAGTTGCGGGACTATAATAACCTCAAATAAAAAAAAAATAGATCAATTTTTGATAAACTCATTATCAAATAATAAAATTATAAAAATATCATTAATAAGTCCATTATTTATTTTTATTTGACTATCAATATTCTTGCAAGACGTTTTAAATTGGATTATCTTAAAATCTTTACTTGATATATAATTAATAAATTCTTCATAAAATGTCATCTGAATTAAATTGAAAAATATAACTGATACTAGAGAATTGATTTGAAATTGGAATAGAAACATAGCATTCCGGTGAAAATGATAAACTTGGGATTTCAAGCTAGAGAAATAGTTTATTTAGAAATATGATTAAAATTATTTTTTAAAATATTTTTTATTTAGAAAAGTATTATAATGATTTTATTAAAAAAATTATGTTTAATATTAATATATTAAAATAATCTAAGAACACACACAAAAAAAAACGATTTAAAATAAAAAAAACAATTTTTTTTACAAAAACATTTTAAAAAAACAGTGGATAACACAGAAATCTATTCTATATTTTTAATTGAGCAAGATATACTAATCGTTCCAAACGAAGAAATTGACAAATTAGTCAAAAGTAATGTAAAATAACACACACAAAAAATCCCAAACAGGAGTTGGGGAAATAACAAAAAAATAGTTCGATGTCAAACGTTAGGTGAGAATATCTATTCGTTTGTAGGTATATACAGCTACGGATAAGCATGCAATTAAGAGTACTGTTTGTTGTCTCCCCAAATGGCATGACGATTTTGGATACTATTCGGTGGAATTAATTGCGCGAACAACCAAAACAAAGTCAAAATGTACTCCACATTGAAGTGCTCCTTACAGCAGACCTCTCACTAACTTGAAGCCCACTTTTGTTTTCGCTCCTTGTCAAAGAATCAACAACAATTGTACTGGTAGATTTGAGGTCGGATTCCAGGGACAGAAAAATTAACAGTCATATTTTAACAACTATATTATATTTTAACAACTATATTTTAACATTAGCGAAATTCACGGAGGAGATCCAACAACAAATGTTGCAGCAGTTTCCATGCTTCATCAGAACCCCGTCGTCTCCGACTTAATAGCCACTGGTTTATCCAGTCCTGTCGCTCTCTCTGTCCTTCGTTTCTTTGCAGAAACTGTAAAACGACAATTCTTCGACCAGGTCACTCCCTTTCTTAATTTCTTTTCCCTTTCTCGCCTGTTTTTTTTATAATTCTTCAACCAGAAATTGCAAAACGAAAATGCGTGTACTGCTTTTTTCATGTATTTTACAAGGTCACTCTTGACTAATCTACACAACTCAATCACCACGGCAACTACTTTCCCCTCTGTACTAATTTTATTTATTTAACGTTGCGTTGCGCGCATCTCAACTTTGTTAATAAACATTCTAAAGTCTTCAATAACAATCCTATCAGCAATAGCTACAACCTTATAAATAACACATGGGAGCAAAGTCCTTATCACCACGACTGGCCACCTACCTGGCCTAATCTTTTTAATTCAAGCTTTAACGTGCGTGTACGACTTTTTTTAAATATTCATTTTAAAAAAAATATGTGGCCGCTAGGATTCCAAGGCTTCCCTAACGGAAAACGTACAAAAACTTTTTGTTGTTGTTAATTAGGCCTTAAAAAGTTAACAAAGACAAGGAGAAGTGGGCTACAGCAATGTGGAGTGCTAGTAACCCAGTTGTCTCCGATCTTTGCTCGGCCGTTGTGTCAGCCGGTGTTATTTTCGCTTTTCTGCAACTATGGAAAGAAACCGCAAAACATGGGCTTGACCAGGTTTTCTTTTTACTTTATTTTTAGGATAAGCACCTGATTTTTTGCATTATGTTTAACAAGCTTGTGTAATGACTACTGGGAATTTACATGCAATATCTATGTTAATTCATGCTTGTTGATGGATTCCTTTAGGTTATATTCATTTATTATTTGTTTCGTAGGAGATTTTGTCGATGAATCATACCCTGTTTCTTAAAACGGGACGAGAAATATCAATCTTCTCTTATGAAATCTCCTAATTATTGTGTTCAGTTAGTCAGGGGTTGATTGTCGTTTTTCTTTTCTTTGTTTAGAAACTGAATAGGAAGCTCGTGCATATAAGCATTGGGTTAGTTTTTATGCTGTGTTGGCCAATGTTCAGGTAATTTTATGATTAAAGAAGCTTGGCATAATATTGCTATAATCTGACCCATTAAACAGCTATTACAAATCATTTCAGTTCTGGACATCGGGGAGCACTTTTAGCAGCATTTACTCCTGGTGTTAACATAATACGAATGCTTCTTATTGGATCTGGAATGTGGAAAGATGAAGCTACGGTGAAATCAATGAGCAGATTTGGAGACCACAGGTTACAACTTGCAGCTCTGGATGTCAAATTCATGAAGCTTACCTGAGTTAATTGCCTTGAGGGCTCCCTTCTTATTCTTGATCCCTCCCTGAGAGGTCCCTTTTGTTTTGAACTGATTCAACTGTGCAAATTACTCTTAATCTGTCCCTGAAGATTTTATTTGATTTGGTGGATTAGACGGGATGCTTACTGTACATATTTTTTAGTGAGTTGTTTATTATGAAGATAACTTCCAAGTGGTCGCTTATTTTTCTTCGATAGCGATTTGTGAACAAGCACTTCCTGTTCTCCAAGCGATCCATTACTTTTTTGGAGTTTGCCACAGCATCATATTCTCTGATTGTTTCTTTATGATACTTCTCAATTTTGACCACCTCAGCTTTCCTCCATTCATCAGGGAACTTCTTAAAGGACCGCTGTACTATGCCTTGACAATTACTGGGGCTTGTGCTATCTATTGGAGGACTTCCCCGGTTGCAATAGCAGCAATATGCAACCTGTGTGCTGGAGATGGTATTTTTTTAATTGATTAATAAACATTCTTTGCTTTAACGTTTAACCTGACTTCTTACTGATTTAAGTTTCAGTACGTGGAAGGACAAACATGTTTGAGACTTTCTTTTGTACTGTGCCTAATAACTGTTTTTTTTCTTTTCTTTTTAATCAGGGATGGCAGACATTGTGGGAAGGCGCTTTGGAAGGCAGAAAATCCCATACAACAAAAACAAGACTATAGCTGGTAGTGTTGCAATGGCCATGGCTGGTTTCTTGACTTCTGTTGGGTAAGTCTTACTCTTAACATAATCTCATGTCATAACTTTGAAGATGCTGTTTTAGCTGGTGCATAATGTAGCAGGCTGGTTAGTGATCAGCTAAATTGTGACAGGTTTATGTATTATCTTGCCTGGTTCGGATATGTTCAGGAAAGCTGGGAGATGATATTAGGTTTCTTGGTTGTCTCTCTTGCCTCGTCTATTGTGGAATCACTCCCCATAAGCACAGAGCTTGATGATAACCTTACAGTTACCCTAACTTCTATATTGTTGGGCAACCTTGTTTTCTGATGTCAAGAATTGCTGTCTGCTTGTGAGCTAGCATTCTTTATGTTTGGTCAAATTCATAAGAATGTACTAATACCTCTTATGAGCCTCCACGGCCTAACCTAGTGAAAAGGGACAGCTTCCTGGATTAAGTCCTCACATAACCAGCGCTGAACTCGGTGCTTTTACTATGCCCTGTTCACTTATACTGTGTACTTGTCTGTATGGAAGTGTAGTTGATGTTATTTTTTTAAATGTTTTTTTTGTATATAAATACATTAGAATAATAATTTTAAAAATAAATTATTTTTGATATTAGCACATGAAAATAATAAAAAAAATAATTTAAAATGAAAAATAAACATAAATTTTTTTAATTTTTTTCAAAATCACTTCCTAAACTCAGTTGCAAACACTCCTTAAGAGATTCCTGGTAGAGACCTGATTTCACTAAGAGACTCAAACTGAGGTGAAGTAGGTCAAGAGTGTAACGCTTAATACGAGCTTCATGTATTTCTTGAATCTACGTTTTTTTTCCCCGAATCAATGATCTACTATGTCTTGGGAGTTTCATTTGAGGCGATGCTTCCATGCCGAGTATTCCGTTTTTAGCTATGCTTTCAAGTAGCTACAGAAATTATCATAGTCTAAGGTCAGACTAGTTCAGTAACGTAAAATAATTTTCCTTTTCCATTTAATTTCTTCTATTATTTTTCCCTTATTTATTTTTCCATAAAAAACTAGTAAATAAATTCATTTTTTAAAGTTTTAATTTGATTTTTTGTGTTGATATGTTAGTTATACATTTGTTTTAAGAGACTGAGGGGAGAGTTTAAAGTTTTTTCTATTATTATTAAAAGCAAACCGGAAACATAAACATGGTGTTAGATGGTTGTCTGCGATCTTAAACTGGATATCGACAAGTCTCCGAGAACAGTCAAGCCAAATAAGATTTACTGCTTGGCAATATGTTTCAAAAACTTTATTTTTTATTTTACATTAATTTTTTTAATTTTTTATGTTTTTAATTTTTTATGAATTTATATAAAAAATAATTTAAAAATATAAAAAATTATCATTTTAATACCATTCTAAATAAAAACATATTTATAAAAACAAAATCAATCGGTATAAAACAGCTCCTTAATAATTCCAAGCCAAATAGTCAAAACCCATTTGGTGAGGGAGGCAGGCAAACGTAGCCTCTGATGAGAAGAAAGTAGATGGCCCTTGAATTATAGCAACCTCAACTGCCGTACCCAGGCACCGGTCTCTAGAAGCTTCTGGAATCTTCGATTTATTTGTATGGCCTCCGTGATGAGAATATTTTGTGTGCCACTTCTGATGATGCATTGGGGACAAGTATATGTCAGTTCAGTAGATCAACGCTTTCAAGGACCCCTAAGTGATTTGTCACCAGGCAGCACATCCGCAGATGCCATAAATTCCTCCGAAAAAAATTCTCGTTGTCGGGGGAAGTGAATCAACTGTTTTCAGTTTGAACGTAATCAACCACAGGTGATGACAGTTCTGGCAAATTTCGAGGATCTTCCTTGCTTGGAGCTATGTATTCACCTCCGCTTCCATTCAGTTTCCGGCAAATTACACACTGTCATTGGCCTGAGCCAGGTAATATCTTGCAATAGAGATTTGCATAAGCCCCACAATTTTGAAAACGATGAGGATCACGCTATTTTAGGACCTGGTGAAATCTTCCTCCCAGGATAAAACCCTGACACCCAGTCCTCTCCGTCTACCTCTTTCCCAGCTAAGCCACGTCACCCCTCGTCTATTAACTTCTTTAATGTGGGAAAGGGGGGATAGACCGAGGAAACTTGCTTGACTTCGAGTGAAAGGCAATCAATCTCTAGCTTTCGACTAAGCTAAGAAGCAGATAGGATAGGATCAGGAAAGAACTAAAGCTGGACATATAATATAAGCGTACTTTACACACTCTTCTGACCGTAAGGTCAAGTATTTTATGTGCTATAAATCAGATTTTTTAGTATTTCAAAAATATTTTTAAATATTTTAATTTTAAATTAAATAAAAATCACTTTAAAAAACAATCACAACTACAATCTAAAACCATCATCCTTCAAGCACTAGTTATAGAATCTTGTTTGACTTGATGAGTTGATTCTAGATCCGATTAAAATTTTGAATCAATTCTGAGTTAATTTTTGACCTTACAACTCAATCATCAATTATTTGATTTTAAAAAAATAACAAAACAATATTATTTTAATTATTTTTTAAAAAATTCTTAGGGGTCAATCCGGTTTCCCAATATATAACTTGGTCTTGTCTTGAGTCGA
This sequence comes from Salix dunnii, assembly GCA_015731905.1. NCBI lineage: Eukaryota > Viridiplantae > Streptophyta > Magnoliopsida > Malpighiales > Salicaceae > Salix > Salix dunnii. Next base: position 5,492,918 of record CM027667.1, on the reverse strand, counting down.
TCCCAGATTGGTTTTATAACTAGGGCCGAACCAATGGAACATTCAGAACCAATGTTTCTATTTCTACTGTGTGTTTTTTACTCTTCAATCCAGTTACATTTGTGAAACAATACACCGATTATAAATGTTTTTATCTATTATATGTTTTTATTTAGTAATTTTGATAATACTTGTGAAATAATTAATTGATCTATCTGGAACAGCATGGACGTATATAGTTTCAATTAATTAAACACAGCAGTTTAACAATCACAACTGAGGAAAAGTTTCATATTTTAAATATTATATAAATAGTTAGAATAATTATTTATTCAGTACTATTTGAATAGAAGGAGAATACCATGGAAATTATACGTCCTGCCCCATAATTATCCAATAAGAAAAATATTATACTGACCCGATATCTGTCAAACAGTCTCAGAGCTATACCCAACCCAGCCACTCTCCGCTGCCATCCCTGAAATGGAATAAAGTGAAAGTAATTGCTTCCTGAGATGTCTGTCCAGTGCGCTTCGCTTTCTCAATCGTGTCCCGTCTCTTCTCCCTATTTCCATCTGCGGTCTTGGCTTGATTTATGAGATGGGTCATAAGAAGCACACGTTATGCAGTTTCATGGTTTAGCTGAGGAGTGGTTCTGAAATGGAGAAATTGGAGGCGGTGCCACAGTTTCGCGCGAAGTGGGTGCTCTCTGGTTGTTCAATACAAAAATCAAAACGCAAACTAACCATAAAGCTTCAGCTTAACACATACTGATTCAATCAAGAATAATCATGTATCGATCCTCCTCCGTTTCCTCAGCGATAAAAAGCTCAAACTTCCCTGCATGGTGGAGTCAGAATCATCTTCTGAATCGGGAGTCCTGCGTCGCTTGAGACAAGGAAAGAGTAGAAGTGATACAAGGAAGATAAAAAAGATTCCAACAACAACAATCATCAAGACTTCACCATGTAAGCCAAAATGCTTATCGTGAACATAAAGAGGTTCTCCTTGTTGTTGTGGTGTATACGTTGTAACCATGGCAGCAGGTGATGACGAGATTTGTGGCTTTGGGGATATCCATGTGGTTTTCATATCTACTAGCAGTAATAGTTTCCTCAGTTTGCAGGGTCTATATGAAATGGATGGCTCTAGTGCAATTCCAATTACGTGAGGGAGCTTGATTTGTTTTCTACTATTTGACTAATTCCATAAAAAAGATTTCTTCTGAACTGGTTTTGTTCTCTTCTCCCACGGGAAATCCTTGCAGAGGGTTGTAATTGTCAATTGCACGGTGCTAATTCTTTTCCTCATGAGTTTCGGATGGGAAATTCGACTTGTGACTTGTCACTGTAGACGCCATATTTAATGGTCCAGGATAAATTCACGAGGCCCAAAGCTTTCAACAAGTCATGGACAGCACTGACTGCTACATTGGTCCAAGGTCTAGTTCAAGCCCCATCCAGTTGCTTGTGCGGTTTCATGTCTACATTTTGCATCAGAGATCTTGCATTTTCCCACAAGCTAAGATGGGAATTATCTGGGGATTCTTTCAATATTTTTTCAACCAGATAAAGAGATTTAAAAAATGTCCATCTTGATATAATTTCAGGGTTTGAACTATGGACATCTCACCAGCAATCCAAATCTCTGAAGCTAAAGAATCAGACTTAAGGTCCACTTGTACGAACATTATCCTACGCAAATTTCCTGTGTATATCTTGTCCAGAAGAGTCTGCAGAGCATCGGACACATATTGAATGAACGTCATGTGAAAATTTACCCTTTTTGTAAATACGAATTAATTTCATCTCGCCGATTGTGATCTCAAAGTTTTTAAGACAAGCATGGCCATTTATACGATGCTGTCATCTCCAACAATCATCAGAAGTTAAGAAAAATAAAATGCCGTGTCCATAAATTCAACTAATATTGCTGAATCACAGAACATAATCCACGTTGTTATTGGGACAAACGGGATTTATTCCATTCAGATATTTTGGATCGATAATATCTTCGCAGAATTAACCACACGCTAGGTTGGTGGATTGATATCATCATAACTGTCAGAGGAAAAAAGAGCAGTGAAACGTGGACAGGTGGGCTGTTCTTTCACATGGAAATAATCCAAATTTGAGAGAGGACACTCCTCCCAGTCTTTAAAAAAAGCTTCATGAATATCACCACAGAGTTTTCTCTATTTTTTGTGACATGTCGTATAGATTGAAAGGTAGTAAATACTGGACATGGATATCATGGATCTGTGAAATAAATCTCTCGTTGAACTGAAAAAGCCCATCTTTCTTCAAGTTATCGCTGATAATAGAGAAAATTAGTCTATATTTATAGAGATTAGCTTGGTAAAGCCAGTAAATACGATTGCTTACAAGCAAACATCCAAATAAAGGCGACTTGCCCTGCGTTCAAGGCAATTCATGAAGCCTTGAATCTATAGTGTCTGTCACCTATAATTTTAGAGAAATTGATCCAAAATAACAAAGTATCACTGCAAAACCTATTTAAATTCTGAGTTTCGTAAGTTATGTGCGATTAATGATGATAATATTATGAATTTTTATGGGATATATGGCGAATAAGCATGTCCTCGTTTAATATATGTGTAATCACTCGATTTTTATTCTGATTTTTCAGTATATTCCTATATAACAAAATTCAAAATTCAGTGATTAAAAAACTGGAAGAGAAAATATTATTCAAGGGAAATTCAAAACTCGGGAAGAGACAAGAGGGGATCCACTCCCCAGAACATGGAAAAGAAAATTGGAGATGGGCAGTGGCGGGGCACCATATCCAGTGCATTCAATGCACTGCACTAAGTACAGTGCAGGGGACAAAATTTCAGTGCATTTGGGTAGAATTTAGTTGACGGTGGGGACCGAAAACATAAAAATAATATATATATCTCATTAAACAAATAAAAATAAAGATATAAAATAATTTTGAAGAATTTTTTCATAATTTTAAAATAAGAGATAGTTTTTGTTATTTTTTATTTACAAAATATCATTTATTTATTTTTTAATTTCAATATTATCCAACATGTAATAATAAAAATAATTGTTATTATAATTTTAAAATTCAATAATTAATACAGAAAATCTTGGGTCAATAGTTAAGACCCAATTTGAATGTAGGATTTCATCATAATCAATATAAAAATAATAAAAAATATTATTATAGTTTAAAAATCTAATTAATGTTCCATTTTTAGTTTATATATTGTAAACTTGAATCAATTCAAGTTTTTGATGAACTCGTCAAGTCATTTTTGTTTTATAATTAAAGTCATTATAATACTATTAATTTTAATACATAATAAAAATTAAAATAAGAAATATTTAATTATTTTTTAAAATATATAGATTTAACAAAAAAATGAAATATCTCTTATATCTCATCATCTTATCTAGTTACCAATATATGATGCAGATATTTATTTGTCGGCAAGTTGAAAACAAAAGAAACCGTCCCCACCCATTCACACACTCCACCGGCCAAGGCAATAGTGCTGCCCAGCCAGCAAACCCATCTCAATATCCTTCCCAGCTCCAAAAAACAAGTAAAACCCGTGACCTCTATCCCCTTTTTTTCTACAAACAAACTATAAATTTCGGAACCCCCTGGTCCACGTCCATCCCTTCTCCCAAAAAATTCACCAGGGAAAAACAGGTCGATGACTTTGGAGCATAGTTGTCCGTTTTGGGCCGGCTGTTTTTATCGAAAAATTTCGTATCCATAAAAAAAAAAAACAAGATAAAATAATATTATTTGAATTTAAATTTAAATTTCAGTCTGTGTTAAATATTTTGATCAAATATTAGCAGAAAGAAGTCAATATTATACAAACTATGCCGTTTCAACTATAAAAAATAAATTCATCTCCCGTTTCTTGCTTTTCATCTCCTATTGCCTGGAAATTGTTACTTTTCATCGATTCATCTCCCGTTGTAGTGACTAGACAAATTGCCTATATATATATATATATATATATATAAACTGAAATCAAAATAAAAAAATAAAATTTATGCGGTCAACTTTGATTTTATAAAAAAATAAAAATTATATTTAATTTTTTTGCTTTTCAATTTTTTTCATATATATAATTATTAATTATATATGAATAGTACAATTCCAAAACTACGTGTCAAGACGTTCCGAAACTAAAATATTTTATGCCAATAAAAGAAAACGTCAACCGAAACGAAACTTACAGCTTTGCTTTAGAGGCCTATAATGGCATTGAAAATTGATTTTAAAACATAATTAGCATGCATATTTAAAGCGGGGTTTGCTTTCCATGTGTTCTCGGGTTTGATATATGCGGTGCCTAATATGATGTTCATTGTAGGTTTATATAATCGTTAATTTCAAGGTTAAGAATAGTCGAAGTACACGCAAGCTGCCTCAAATATCCAGAATAACATATTTTAAGGCAAATTAAAAAATTTGTCTACTTGTATTTGGTGTGAAGATACTGATAAATAAATCCTTTATATTCATATAAAACATTAATATATTTAAAAATTATTATAAAAAAATCACACACATATTTCAAAGCAAAAAATTGTTGATTTTCATGTTGAAAGATAACAACTCTTTATAAAGTGGTAGCTAAGTTAAAATTATACTATTTACTAGAAGATATCAGTATTTCACTGTAGCTTTTGAGTGCATTCACTGTAGACTACAATAGTGTTTTTAGATCGATTATACTTTGGGGTCGATTTGGTTCCGAGTGGTCGGGTCACTGGTTTTGTTGATTTTTTTTTATCATTTTTATACCATGAAATAATCATTCTATCTTCCAATCAGATAAAAGTCAAGATTTTTTAGGGCTATCACGAAAATTTCACATTTCTAGATCAGTGGTCATTCTGATTTTTTATATTTTTGCACAGTGAAATAACACTTCTACCCCCTAATAAGACAAAAATTAAGGGTTATCGGAGGAGATGTCACGGTAATTGCACATTACATAACATAGTAAAATAACCCTTTTAGCCTCAAATAGGACAAAAATCAAGGTTTGCCTATGAGGACGTTTCAGATATTTCATCTTTTTAAAAAAATATCTAAATACTAACTTGTCCCCAATTAAGACAAAATAAAAGACTTGGTTGTAGGGGTGTTTTGATAATTTATTATTTTATTATTATTTCCCTACGACACCGTGGGCGCGACTTACCCATGCGTCGATGTTTTTCTTTATGACACTCTAGTTGAGGGGCGCGTAAGGCATGATATGGTGTTGAAAAATGCCCATATGGCATCTCAGTGGCTTCACCATCGTGTCCTCTTCCCCATGGTTTGTCTCGTGGCTGCCCACGGTGGGCGGAGATTTGACTGGGTCGGTTAAATTTTTTTCCCCCTTTCTCTTTCCCGCATACTAAACTATACAGAAACCCTTTTAATTTATGGTTGTTTCATTCTAGTCCCTGAACGTTTAATTGTGTTGTATGGTCTTTATTTCTGTTGTGTAAATTTTGATTTGTTTCAATTGAATCCTTCAATTGAAATTGATTATATATTTAGGTTTTAATTTGGTTTCTATTCTTTTAATTTCTGGATTGGTTTTAAATCCATTAATATTTTCAATAGAGAATTTTTTATTTTATCAATTTTGTCCTTTGAATGAAATTAATAATATATTGGGTTTTAATTTCAGTTCTTATATTTTTAATTTTTTTTATTTTAATTCCTTTATATTTCTAAAATAGTCTATATTTTTGTCCATATATATATGCTATTGGCTTTGATTTTTAATTTTTATTATTTTTTTATTTGTTGAAATGGTATTTTTCTTTTGAAAAATTAGTCCGTGTTTATAATTATTTGAAAATTGATATATATTTTTTTCCTTTGCTTTGTTCTTTCTTTTGATTTTTTTATTCATATCAAATGAAATGTTTTTTGGCTAATATTTTTTTTTTGCTCATTTATGAAAGTTTTAGGTTTTTTTTATTCTTTGATTTGTTTCCCCCCATCATTAACGTAGTAATAATAGTTTTAGTTTTTTTGCTTCCTATTTTGTTAATGTTTTTGAATTTTTTTTTCTCGAGGTAGTTTAATAACTTTTATTATTTTCTCTTTTTGTTGAGGTAGTGTGGTTTTGAAAACTTTTGTTCTTAAATTTTAGTTTGTGTTTACGATTACTTGAAAATTCATATTTCTTATTTTCCCCCTTTATTCTTTCTTTAAGTTTTTTTTATTTGGTTTTTTATTTATTTTCATGTCAAATAAATTTTTTTCAGCTAATAATTTTTATTTTATAGTTTTTTTTGTTTGCTCTTCTGTTAAAAAAATATTTTTTTCTTCTTTGATTTAATGTTTTTTCCATTATTAACGCGATAATAATAATAAATGTATTTTTTTCTTGCTTTCTCTTTTGTTATTGTTTTTAAGCTTTTTTCTCAGTGTAATTTAATATTTTTTATTATTTTAACAGTAATAATAATTATATTTTTAAAAATTAAGGCTTTGATGTTACTGTTATTATAACAAGGTGAGTTAATGTGCTTTACCGTATGAAACCTTGCATGTATAGATGTTATATTTTATTTTTGAAATAACAAATTCTACTAATTGTTTCAATTCCAACAATTATAAAAATTATTTATTTAGTCCATAACATAGTATGAGCAATTTAACTAATTGGATCTACACGACACCAAAGCTTGAGAGGTTTTGATGTCTCTCTAGCTCTCTTCGAGGCTTAGTTATATGTTTTTCAAGTAATTGCATGTTTTTTTATGGTTGTTGTATTTGAAGTTAATTAATGTTATTTATTGTCTTAAATTAATAGGAATTTTTTTAAAAAAAAATTGATGCTAACTATTTTTTGATGCTTATTATTATTATAAAACTCCCCGATTATAATTATTATTATTATTATAACCGCCCTCCCGTAGAAACCTATTTTTTTATTATTAATTATTAGTGGTAGTATAAAGGCCCCTCCTTCCCCAGTAACCCTAATTTCCCACCCCACATCTCTACCTTTACTTGTGCCGCCACTTGCCCGCACGCCCGCCCATCTCCCTCCCTCTCCTTGCGCCGTTATTCTCTTCCTCCTCATCCTCTTCTTCACTTCTTTTTTGTTGCCTTCCTCCATCTCCCTCTATTGTATCCTTTCTGTTTTCCCTCTTTCTCCACCACCATCACCACTACCATCACCAACAGCCTCGACTCTATTCCCAAACCCATCAATGGTGACAAGAGAAGGAACAAGTGCAAATATTGCTATTTTTGGTTGTCAAGAGATTTGTGATTATTTTTATATTTTTGAACTGTGGTTTTGTTGATTATGATTCTGATTATCTGTGTATTTTTGAACTGTGATTTTGTGGATTTTATTGTTGATTGTTGCTGCAATGCATCGGTATAATTTCTTGAATCCCAACAATTCTTTGTCATTTTGGCTCTTCATCTTTTCATCTGTAGGAATATCTTTCCAGTTGAATAAAATATAAAATACCTCTCGGGATGTCTGAAGATATTAAATTGAACAAAAAAAACTAAAATTTAAAAAATTTCCCTTTACTTTTCGGGATACTCTCCTGTTGGAATTGCCCTATGGGACAAGATTCTAGATGGCTATCCAACTAGTTTGCCTTGACTCTGAAACAGAATTGCCTACAGGGCTGAAGGGTCGCCGATCTAAGCACGTATTCAATTATACATTAGCATAATAGGCAGCAAATTTAAAAAAGAAGAAGATAAATTCACATGAATATTCAATTAGAATAATATTTCTCATTTTTTCATATAGTCACACAACATAAACTTTTTTTTATATATATATTTTCTTATCTGAAACTTGCTATTTAGATTATGATAAATTTTTATTTCAAAACATGCTAATGATAAAAATAATATAATCTTGCTAAAAAATGAAAGTTTTTCCTCAACAATTATTTTTAAAAAACTTTCACTAACATTTATTTTAATTATCACATAATTAAATAAAAATAATTAACTTTGTAGTTTAATCGGGCATCCCATAAGACGTGAGATCCAAGGAATACAACTGCAATTCTGTGCAACCTGCTGCTGTATACTTGTAGTTGCTGCTCTAGGTACACAATTAAAAAATAAAAAATAAAGGGTGTTCAACTATGAGCTTTAAAAATACTTATATTTTTTAAAATCTTTATTTTTACTTCTTATTTTAAATTATTTCAGCATGTTAATATTAGAAATAGTTTAAAAAAAATTAATTTAATGCATTTTCAAACAAAAATTATTATAAAAAAACTAAGTTAAACACTGTATACCTAGATATAATTTTCTTTTCAAACTAAGTTAAACACTGTATACCTACACATAAATTTTCTTTTCACAAGAACAGCTGTTTTCAAGCGTTTTTTTTTACCGGTTAGGTTGTTGACTCTCTTTTTGTGAGCTTAATTAATTAAAAAAAGCTATGAAAACATCGTAGACTGATGTGCTGTGAGTATAATATGGTTGTTATTTAAAGGTTTCTTTTCACAAGGATATCTTTTTTTACCTCGCAGGTCCAGAATCCCCATTGTAGCTGAAGTTACTGCTTATTTTGTTATGTTTTGCTCGCTTCTTTTGTGTTGAGGTTTACGCTCCCTGCTACTACTGTTTTGCATTTTCTCTTCCGCTTTAACACTTTACTTTGCCGTTGCGTGCCTCTCCTTTTTTAATGGCATAGGAAGGTTCATCAATGGTTTTCCTGCGGATGCTCTTCTTATACTATTTTTACCTCTGGCAGCATTGTAACTGGCAAATTAACATGGTTCATGAGTTTTGATAGGTAGTTTATTTATTTTTAAAACGGTAAATGATTCAGTCAATAGAAACAAGAAAACTTTGGATTGCGTGCCATGTTTTTACACATAAGAGGGGAAGGATAACTGCATGCTTAGTCGAGGAAATTGCACTGGGATAGGTGGCTTGGAGTATTTAAATGCATTTCAGTTATGATTCAGCCAATAAAAGCAACAAGGTGATGAGTTTGATGCTGGTGCGATGGTCCTGAGATCTTTTATTATGAGGTTTATGCATGGAGCCGATGGGGATAAGATTTTCTATTTCAGCAATCCTTTTTGCTCACTAAACTCCTTTAAAAGTCAGCTGCATGTTGCAGTCTATTTGCATGTGTTTGTTTTCGTCAGACATTTAAGGTGATGCATGTTAGTTTAAGCATTTTCAACAATTTACAAATTATTTCTACGATTAGAATCCACACAGGGGAGCCTTCAATTCAGGGGACTGGAAATGTTGCAGTATCTCCTTATCCGTTGAGAGGGAGGGGGCATTTGTTGCTTCTTCTTTTTTCTTGACGATACATCAGAAGTTCACAAGGGATTATTGATTGCATGTCCTGAGACCTTTCAGTGCACTTGCTTGACTATTTTTGTCCTTTACAAACCATTACCTTTGCCTGGTTTCCGAACACAATGCAAATCCTAGGGTACTGTTACTGGTCTTTTTCATTACATGGGAGAATGGTGGTGCTGTTCCATCTTGCACAACAAAGGGCATATCTGGTAATTGCAGGGAAATGTGTGTTGCTTATCTTTTGCTGCTAACTTTGTCTTCTGCTTTTCTACAAGCTGTCCTTGCTGTAGCTGTAACTTTGGCCTGCTGTAAACGGTGACAATTTTGTTGTTGCTCAAGACTCTGCTCCCTTTTGAATGGCCCTATTGCGGCATCATTTTCTTTGGCAAGTTAATGTTTTCTTACCCAATATTTAGCACAAACACGAACCAGGTGCAGCGCAGTCTCTTTAAGAAAATGCCGCAGAAGAGCGCGGGCATGTATCTAGTAAAAAACTAACAATTGACAGTTTCGAAGAAAAGCATGATATCTGCAGCGGTCGCTACTTGTTTCCGAGGAACCTGCGATAGGCAGTTCACCATTAATGCCCTCCACAGCCAATTCTGCATCTGATTCTAACTGGCTCATGTTGGATCATTAATCCAACGTTGGATTTATATGAGAATAATTATGTGTTTGTGGATTATCAAATAAAATAAAGTCTAATTAAATAATTTGCTAAATATTTTTAGGCAATTAGGTTTTGATGTATCTAATAGGGTGTGGACCTTTAATGTGTAGAGATTAAAGGGTTATTCCTATTTTAGTGATGAGCTAAAATAGGAATACCAAGAGGTGGGAATGACAAAAGGCATGAATACCAAAAGGCACTTGGTTGCTTATATATATGGTCATGGTCCCTAGATTACACATGTTACATTCTCACACTAACATCCCATTATCAGAGAGAAAATAAGGTTAAGGTAGAGAGAATCGAAGGGCTCTTAAAGGAGAACGTATTAATTTGGAAGGCCATTTGTACGACTCTATCTAGCGACTTCCGGATATGGATTCAGGTACACTTCCGCTTTATAGTTTATGTGTTCTTGATAATTTAACATGAACATCATTTATTTATGCTATGAAATGCTAGATCTAACAACTCGGACGTATGTGTATTATATGAACCTAAAGATTATGGGCTTCCGCATCCTATACAGGTTAAAAAAAAGATTTACAGATATATGAAGGATTCGAGCATCTATCTCACTCAAACTAAATTCGATTCAAGTTTAACATTTGATCCGGTTGAAATTAAACTATACAAAAATAATTGGACTTTACTACAAACAATTTAAGCTACACGTGTGTAAGGCTGATTGGTTCCAAATCTGAAACTGGACTGTATGGAGGAGACGAGATTAGGCTGTTATTGTAATTTCGAGACCACCAAAGGACGATTATGATGCGGTTTGGCTCCGCGGTTCACGCTGTATTTGCATTGAACCGCGGTGTCAAAAGCAATTATTATCAAACGGGATCCCAGAATTTTACTGTGGATCCCACGAGAAAAATAGTCGTTGCGCCACATCTTCAAAAGCAATTGAGAGCTGCTTTTGCAGTTGCGGCTCTTGCCAAAAAGAAAGCAATCAAGACGCAAAAAAGAAAGCAATCAAGACTTTATCATCTCCGATCATTCCCACTCCGTGTTGGCTGGGGTTATCTTTGTGTATGGTGTGTGTGTGGGTGGCTAGGGTTGTCTTTGTGTGTGTGTGGAGGGGGGGGAGAGAAGAGCTTAGGGGAGAGGGGCTGTGAGCGTGTGTGGAAGGAACTGAGGTGAGGGTAGGGTAGGGTAGGGGAGGGGGGTGGGGACGGCGGGGAGGGAAGAGTTGAGGGGAGGGGGGGTCTCTCTGTGTGGGGGTGGGAATGAATATATATATATATATATATATATATATTTGTTTATTTGTTTTTGTTTTTATTATATATTTGTTTTTTTTTAAATACCTCAACAAGTAAAAAATTATATATAAAATTAATAATTATATTGTTGGGTTTTTTTTAAAAGCAATTATTTAATTATATAACTTACCCCATTAATTATATAATTAATTGCATGATTATATTATATACAAAATAATTGCACTATATTTAAAATAATATATAAATTAAAGATATTTTACTAGATATTGTTCATTGATCAAATAGCAAGGGATCACAGAGGCCTTGATGTATGAATTTAAATCGTGATAAAATTGTAAGTAGTTTGATGAGAGAATAAAAATGAGTATCTAATTTACTTGAATTATTAATTATATTTTATTATTATGATAATTAAATCTATAATATTTTAAAAAAATATATGTGTGTTTCTTTTAAAATAATTTCACAAGCTGATAGCAATATGAAAAGCATGGTAACCAAACACTTGGAACTACTTTTAATTAAACCTCAAATTCAACCACAGTTTTAACCAAACACTTTAATTTCAGTTATAAACCGCAACTAAAAATATTTTTCATGAAACTATTTTTTTTCAATTTCAATCACAATAGCATCATCTGTGCTAAACAGACCTTGTATATATTATATCTAATGCTAGAGAACAGGGATATATCTGTAATTGCATCCAGAATTTTATTTCATAAGCAGTGGCGAGCCACTATTGGTTCTTTGTGGATCGTGCGAAGCAGAAGATCCCCACGAACTTCTCTGTCCTTGCAAATCAAAACCAAAATTAAGAAGAGAAGGCATTATTTAATTACCCTCCTCTCTTCATAAAGGCTAAGTCGCTTCAATCTGTAAGTGATTGCCATTTCAATCCCATGTTATGCATCGACATGTCAATTATAACTTTAATTTTCATTGTGGGTTTCCAGGTTTCTAGTTGATTGAGTTACTTAATCCAATCTGTAATGAGGGAGCAATAAACTTTAATTTGGAGTAGAATATTGCCATTTTTTTTTTTAAAAAAAAGTCTGGTCTTTTAGATCTGTCGTGAAGAAATTACTTATTGATGATTTTGTACTCTATTTTGCTAGGTAGTGCAGTTTCTCTATCATAATTTAGATTTCTAACTTGGGATATGCTTAAAAGTTCATGTCAGTGCCCAACGAGGATAACATGTCTCCTCATTCTCAGGTATTCATTTTCTTGAAGAATTTGTACGATATTGTTACCATTCTGTTATCAGCAGTTTTATAATGTCAAAGCAATCTGCCGTTGATAGTACTAATGATTTCCTCTTAAATAGAAAATATTGTGGTCTAAGGTTGTGTGTTATTATTGATGGGATTCGATCATCCCGTTCTTTTTTCTTAAGAGAAATTCTACGTAGTCGTGTTGCTGATAGAGATGTGTGGTTGTAAACGCATGCGATCAGGTGTCAGTGTGAGACCGTAGAGGCATATGTAATACATTCACAATCATGATTGCAATTCATCTCTGCATAGCGTTACTCTTTTTTTTTAAAAAAAAAATGGTTTTAAGTTAAGACCTATTTAAGGAATGGAAGGAAGAAAGAAACTTAAAGTGTAAGTTGAATTTCTGCCATTCTCCATGGAGAACTAGTTAGGTAAATAAAGAGCTTCGGATTCATTACCTAAGGTTGCTTCTGCTCAATTTCGTCTTTGCTTATGAGTCATCACTCATTTTGTTCCACTTTGGAATTGAACCCTCCATGACCTGTCACTCAAGCTCTTATTTGGCTCTTCTCCTGCATGTTTTTGTGATGTGCTTGCTCATGTATAGTTCTAGTATGTGTTTTTCATGGTTAAATGTTTTGATTACAGCTTTCATCCCATTTTTTTGGGGAGCTCCTTGATTCTATAATTGTTGATGTTGCCTCTGAGAGCCATCGGATAGCGAAGTTGGGTCTTGATCGCAATTCTGAGGAAGAGGAAGAAGAATTGAGGCTGTCAGCACAAGCTCGTGTCACAGTAGCTGCTCCTAGTCATAGTGGTGAAACCAATGGCAAGTACGTGGTAGACATATTTGGACAATCTCATCCAACTGTTGCAAATGAAGTGTTTGATTGCATGAATTGCGGGAGGCCGATCGTGGCTGGGAGATTTGCTCCTCACTTGGAGAAGTGCATGGGAAAGGTGAACCTTTGACTATTAATAAGTGTGGCTGTGCTATCATTTTTTTATGATGATAACCAGGCATTTTTTTTGTTTTTTTTTCCTGTGTCATTTTTCGGCATAAATTCTGGCAATTATCATTTGGTATTCTGCTTACCAGAATTCTCCAATTTTCATTCTTTGAAAACGCCTTCTGTGCTTAAGAGGTCTGTATTAGATTTCTGGTTTATATCATTGATGTGCTTTTGGTCTTCTATACAGGGTAGGAAGGCTCGTGTCAAGGCCACAAGAAGTAGCACAGCAGCACAGAACCGGTACTCACGAGGCAGTCCTGTTTCTGCATACTCCCCTTATTCAAATTCCACCGGCACACACAAGTTATCAAATGGAACATACAATCACACAGTCGAAGAGTACTCAAATGGAACATGTGAAGAGCCATGAATCAAGCGTGAATGATGGCAGGCTGACTTCATGACATAGGCAGCAACTACAGCCGATGCGGGTTCTTGTGTTTTCTTTAAGGTAATACTAGAAGAGGATTAAAGGCATTATCTTTCTGTAAATATGAATCCTTTGCTGATTGAAACTTCGAGTCTGGAATGACAACAAAACCACCTGCTGCTATTGGATAGGAAAATATTCACAACTCACTTGCATATCTTTTCCCTGCTAATCCCGCAATTTAAAGGGCAGCTTCTATGCCATGGAGACGTGAAAGTTCAATCTTCATACTACTCATTTTGGAGAAATAGGGGAAGGGGAATAGCTAAAGGGATAAAGGTGTCAAAGAAGTGCCGAGCACACTAAACTCCTGCAGTTCCTGACGGGTTCCATTCCCAGTTTAATTTCTCAACAAAAAAAAAGTGCAATGGCGAAGATCATGTGAAATGGGAAAAGCAATCGCTCCGCTGGATTAAAATTTATTGAATTATAGCCAAAAAAAATAGGATTCCAGCTTACCTTTTCTTTTTTGGTGTGTGTACAGTAATGATATTATCCGGCTCGTACTTAAAAAATAAATAAACAATCGGCTGTTCTGATCAAAAACAAAATCATAATAAAACAAAGAGATAGGCCAAGAAAGGAAAAGATAAAAGGAAATTATGTTGATATTATTAAATCATTTTAATGCCTTGGTCTTTGCTCTCTAATTTCTAGCAGGTTAAATTAAGCGAATGCTACGTGTCTGATTGGGGATTTGTTTCTGCCACTCAATTCTTTCAGGTGGGTAACGAATGGAAGAAGCAGCTGCTCTAAAATTTCATCTTTAATTGTGCCGTGTGAGGTTGAGAAGTGAAGGCCTAGACTTATAGAGTTGGTCAGTAGTCTATAAGAAAGGAAGCATTTAGACCACTGATTATCTTCTGTCGCGTTGTTTTTTTTCTTATATAAAAAAGAAGAAAAAAAGCTATGGTTCTGCTGTAAGATTATGTTGTGAAAGCTGGTCAACTTGGTGATGATTCTCTTAAAAAGAAAAAGAAAAATCTTTTTAAGTGCACAGCGGCAATCTGCCATGATTTTTAGCCAGGGAAAGGCGCATCATAAGTATTGTAGATGAACGCAAGTGCACTGGCCAGGAAGATGATTTCAAAACTCAAAACCAAGACGGAAGTGGTCAAGTGCAGCCGTAATCTGTGTAGATATGGGATAGGGTGGAAGTGTCTCTAGCTCTACCCAAAAATATATAAACATACGAAGGCAGATTATGTTGGTTTTGTTTGAGACTTCTGGGTGTGCATTGGAAAACGGTTGTCATGTCTCAGACCAAAAATTTAAAGATGGTTCCCGCAATGCTTCCATTGCATAACTCATCCATATACAGGAAGGCAAACGGATGAGACGAGGCAAGTTGCCCATCCATTAAAAAAAAACACAGATATAGAAGCGGTTCGAAATAAGCACCACCATTTCTCGGCAAAAACAGCACTCGGTGACCAAAAAAGCTTAAGATGCTACATAAAATGGGTTTGAAGCCCTATGGGAATGCAAAATCCATGGTGAATTTGTACAAAACATACCAGTGAACTGAACTCATGGTCAGTCAAACAGCTCCCAGTCCTGAGTTACTTTAGTGGCAGATTGTGTTGGAAATGGGGAACCCAGGCTTCCAACTCCAGACGCAAATGTCTCCCATTTGGTAGTTACTGATACTGCATTGCTACTATTGCTGAAGGGGTTAGAGTTTCTTGCTTTCAAATTGTCAAGAGTTTCCACGAAGCTCTGGATTCGACGAACCTGCACATGAAAATTCGAATTTATATATCATCATTTTGACACTGAACAACATACTAGTCGTTATGTTTTGGACCGAATGGGAGCGATCCCGTTAATGCAAGGATTAGAATTAAAAAAAAAAAGGACATCCAGGTCATCACCTTGGCAGCCTATTGTATTGCGAGTAATGGTGAAGCAGTGGCCACACGATACCAGGAGTTTTTATGGGAAATAATTAAAGGACCATTAGGGGTGAAAAAATCTTACATAAATGCCAGAATGATAATCACATCAGAGGACCTCTTGCTTACCCTTTCTTTTCAAGTAAAGAGACACAACGATTGATTCACCAGCAAGCACTGATCTCTATACACTTTCCAACTCTCTTTCTTTGTCTTTTTATTTAGTGGGAGTGGGAAAGCATAATTAATCAGTATGAAACTGAGAATTTACAACCCAGTTGAAATACGGCCATAAATAAGGACAGCCATAGGCTCCAACTTATCCTAAGCTGTCTTTCAATAATTTAATTCCACTTTCCAGCATTGTTTTACGAGCAGTATAGATCACTTTAAGCTTTTGTGCACATGAAGAGCAAGCATCTTCCAAACCCACACCGAATACTGATTTCTGACTTGGGACATAGAACAAGTTATAGGATCAAAACAGTGTTTTTTTTTTCTTTTTCTTTTTGGATTAGAGGGCACAATTGAATGGCTAAAATCTCGGCACAGTTTCCCTCTTGCTTTTGAACGAACTAATGATAGACAATCACAGAACATCAGCGAAGGAAAAAATTAGCAAGCAGGGCAGCATTATTAATAACCTCAATCCTTCTCTGCACTTTTGCTTCTCCATCAGCCTCAATTGAATCCAATTTAAGCAACTGTGTCATAAGCAATTCTGTCAAGACAACAAATTCTTTGTCTGCAACCGTGGTGCCACTGCAAAATGTTGTCTCCAATTCAACAACCTAAGAAATCATTAGCACATCGATTACCAACAAGTTATCTAATTTACCATCAAGAGAGGCTTTAACTTTTATCTCAATGTGAAAGCTAACCTTCTCGCAAAGTTTATCAACCTCTGCCCTCACTCTGGCAACAGCTTCATAGGCTTCAAATGTACCCTGATTTCTCTTCATCTCCTCAAGCTTCCTCTCTTTGCTAGCTGGATCCTCAAAAAGTATCACCTTTGACATGTCTTTTACACCTACCATGTGCAAATATTCATCATCCTCCCTTTCTTTGCCTCTAAACAATAATCTCTGCTCTTTAGGCTCCAAACCAATCTCATGGGCAAGAACCTTTTTCAAATCCCCTTCAATTCAACAAAATACAGCAATTAAGGATCACCTTCAGAATGTAGAATAAGAGACAACAAAATGTTGCAACCTACACCCAGTAGGCAGTCCAATACATATCAGACAATTAAGATGAGGTCAAACAACCTCAGAACCCTCAAATTACATGCAAGAATGAGAGGGACCGAATAATGAACGAACGAATGCAAATGATCATGATCAATGTACATCTCCATAAAGTTGACTCAGGCAAAATCAATTTTTAAGCACGAATTTTTGTTCCTTGGAAAATATGCATTGCATATTGAAAAGGTAGAAATAAAAGCCAAAAGGCTTGTTCAATGAAGGGGGGAAAACAGCATTACATAAAAATGCTACAAAATCTATCGCCAACCATGGCTAGATCATTCTCGTTGAATGCAAAACCATCACTGAAATAAAAACTAGGACCACCCACAGTTTTTTCTCTGATCGCACTTTCAAGAAATGAACAGCAAAGTAAAACCCCAGAAGGAGAAAAATAAGATCCTAGCATTTAATCCAATGGGATCAAACCAAAAGAAAGCAAATTACACGCACAATCAATTTCAGTGACAAGTGATTACCAAAAGTGGATTGAGCAGGGACAGAAGTATCATAGTGACATGAACCGTGAGAGACCTTGATCTTGATCATAGGCCCAGAAGAGCCACCCCCAACATCTCTCTTTTGAACAAGCATGCCACCAGGCCTAAGTTCCCAGTCTATCTCCCTGTAGTTAAACTCCCTTGTCTCTGTACCTTTTGAAGTTGATCTTTTCATGGCAAGAAACGGAGTCAAGAATCATATAGAAGTATACAATTTGAAGAAAAGTGAAAAAGGTTGAAGTTTGGTGGAGAGAAAGGTCACTGTAGTAGCAAAACACGATTATTGAGTAAGCAAACAAAAAAGAAGCTTTAAGACAGACTTGTCAGCAGACTTTAGAGTTTAGCGGTTGGGCGGTTTCTGTCAGTTTGTAGTCATGAAATAAATCCATGACACTCTATTCTCGGTGCGTTCAAATATCTTGAACTGCGTTGTCAAGATCACATTATACAAGGCATCAATCCTGGACGAGCCTTTAAAAATATTCAGAACTTTATGCGATCACCAGATATATACTTCCTGTTTTTCCAGATATCGGATAAAAGATGATACTCAAAAGAGCCAATTAAAGCAGGAAACAACTATAGAGATTTAACAGGAAATCAATAAATTAAAAATCTATTATATTGCTTTATCAAAGGCCAGTTATAATAATCAATTACCAAGAAATGAAATATAAAATTAAAAAAGGATTAAGCATTCCTTTCAGTCACTGGGCCAACCCTTTAAATTATATAAAAAAATGTAATTCCAAATATATTATTGTCATTATAAATATTTTGATATCAATGAGTATTTCCTATATGACATCCCTAAACCAGTTTTATTTGTTTATTTATAAGTATTTATTTGGAATTAAAGTGACTCTTTTAATTTTTAAACTATAATTCCCTGCTTTCCTTTTCAAAGAATGATACTTTGAAAAACAACTCATCACTAGAAAAAAAATATATATTTTATTTTTCTTTATTTTTTAAATAAAATAAAATAATGATATATATGATTGACTCTTATTTCACTACCAAAACAATCAAGCTCTTAACACAATCTATGAGCTCATTTAGGTTTAATAACTATATTTTTTTAAAATAAATTTTTTAATCTTATTAGGCAACTTGATAGGTTCAAAGATTACTGTAAGAACATGAACTATATATAAAAAAATGAAGATAATATATATATTTTTGTTTAATATTGAGATGATAAAAATATTCAAGATCATATTTTTTTTATATTTTTTTAATATAAAAAATTATAATATATTGAATTGACTTAAATTTTATAACTTAATGATTCAAACTTATGACACAATCCATGAGCTTATTGGGGCTTAATAATTCTTTAAAAAAAGATTATTTTTGGTCAAAATCCAATCAACTTAGCTAGTAAATAAAAACTTGGATTATTTAATTTTTTTTAAGAAATATATAAAATAATAACATATGAGATCAACCTAGACCTTGCAAATTAAACCACTAAACTCTCCGGGCCATGAACTTAACCAAGTTTAATAACTATGATTTATCTATATAATAACAAAAATATACATAAAATTAGCACTAACCAAATATTAAAAGGTTTGCTCGAGACTATAATAAATTTATAAAAATAAATTATAGATATACATTTATTCAACTGTTAAAAGGATAAAAGAAAAGAAATAAAAGAGGAATTCGGTTACATTGTTCATGCAAACATCACAAGCAGTTGATTTGAAGACACCATGGTTGTGAATGGAATATCAAACTCTTAAAGTCTGGATAAGCAAATTAGAAGAATAAAAATAAACTTTATTATTTATATTATTATTAATGGATATTATGAGCACAGAATAAACTCGAGCCGAACGTCAAACTCCTCTCATGTGACCACCACTTGATGATCTTCGCCAATGACGCTTGCACCCATGACGTCATTAAGCGGGTCCACAAGCTCTTTTTTTTTTGTCTCTTTAATGATATAGAAGCCGACTAGCACTCCAGCCTGCAGGTTTTATTCGGTGTTAAAATCTGGCAAGCGTATTGTCACGCGGTATGGGTGTTTTTTTAATATATTTAAATTGAAAAATATTAAATTTGATATTTTTTAAGTTTAGATATATTTTTTTAAAATATTTTAAATGCAATGCATTTATATTACCAAACACAGCCTTAGAAGATGAAAGTGTCTAGTTATGACATTAGGCAGGTCAGCAGAAAATATATCGTACGCACAGACAAATAATGCACCAGGCCTCCCTATTTGATTTTCGAGGTGGGTGTGGTGGTATGTAATTGAGATTGTATTTAAAAATATTTATATTTAGAAATATATATATTTTTTAAATTATTTTTAAAATAATCATATGAAAATAATATAAAAATACTTTAAGATAAAAAGTAATCTTTCAATTTTTTTTAAAAATATTTTTTGAAAAACAACTATATTTTCATTTTTGTTTGAGATTTTTATGACATCACCGTGTTTATGTATTTCTGAGTTTTATTTGTTGCCTGTAGCTGGTTTCTAGTAATGTTGTATTTTTTTTAAACATTTTAAACTCCATTTTAAATAACAACTGGATTTAAATTTTTAAGTTATTTTCTTATTGTTTTCAGATTATTACTGTTAAAAATAATATTTAAAAAATAAAAAAATATCATTTTGATATATTTCTAAACCAAAAAATATTTAAAAAAAAATCTAAAACTCTCTCCCCATGTATCATACTACCTCTAAAACCAGATATTAATTCTAGATAAATAATGTAAAACAGTAAAAGATAAATACAAGGGGGGGTAGCCATATGATCTGGTGCTTTTCGTGCACTTCGTTGGAACAAAATTAATTTGTCCCCTTTCACTTGGTACCATGTTTGTTTCTCTACTAGAACTAACATTTGTTAGACCTATATTCTTAAAAAAATAAGATTCCCTGGCCCTTTTTATATTTTCTAATGGCAGTTATAATCGAAAAAATATGGTTGCAGGAACTCCATTTCAAGTAACTGCGACGTCTTGTAAGAAGATGGGCCATGTCCCAGTATCATTTGACAGGCATACAAGCAGGGGTCTGTCTCAGTAGCAGCTGTTGGGGGGCGCCCTCCTTCAAGGGAACACGGTTGAGTGTCCCAGTGGTTCATGTGAGGGTGCCCATTCACGTCACCCTGGTTTGATACCTGTCTGTATGGTTGTCATTTCTGTGATATTTTATTTATTTATTTAATTTATAGAATATTCAGTGAATTCAAGAAATAATTAAGATATATGTAAACTAAACGGATCTAGATACCGATTATAAAAAATAAAAAAATCCATGTTACAAATATGTGAATCAAGTGCCACGTGGCGAGTGGCTTGGGTCTCCCAGAGAAAAAACTAGCGTTTGAGTCTTACTGGAGTTACCATCTTGGAAAGGGTTTTTCTTTACCCGACCCGGCCTAGAATTGTGGAAACAATTTATCCACAATTTAATTAATTAAAAAATGAATAAATGTGTGTGAAAATAGAAATATGTATCCCAATTTCTAATTTTCTAATATTAACAAGAAAAAAAAATAAAAATAACACAAATGATGTTTTTTCTTCCAGTTTTTTTTGTAAACAATGTGAAGATAGCAGCTTATATGGGCCCGTTTTGGACTAGACTGGCTGAAGTCCCCTGCAGATTCTGGGCCCAAACAAGTAAACGGCGGCCATGAAATAGGCCTACAAGTGACTTCAAACCCTATCCTACATAAATGCTTAGAGTTTCGGTCCTGATATAAATGTTACATGGTCCTTCAAACACGTGGATATAAATATAGTTTTTCATATCCCTTATTAAATATAGTTTATACAATGACTTGCAGTTCTGAATTGAATTTCGTTATTTAATTCTGATTGCATCTTTTACAGAAGAGAAATTGGAGATAAAAATCACTTGTTCTTCTCATGCTACGATGAGGTAGAGGATATTTAGTCCTCTCAAATTAGACGCCATCAAATGTCAGTTTGAGCGTGAATTATATATGAATTTACCTTCACAAGAAATTCTGTGCATGAGATGAGTTTTGAAGTTGATATTTTGAGGATCGTTTGATGTAATTTCATTTGCTTTGTATGGAAGAAAGAAACAAGAGCAGTGTACAGCTGATCGTGCCAGCAGTTTTAGTAATTCCAAGGTATATAATTCTTGATTGCTTAAAGTTGCTATTGCCAATCTTGAATTTGCACTACTGATATTTGTTTTCAGAAAAATCTTGAGCTTTTGCGGTAAAGTGAGGTCCCTCTTGAGCTCCTCTTCTGTGGTGAAATCTTTTACTCATTAAAAGGAAAAAGAATAATAATAAAGCAAACTAATGATCATCACTAGAGCACCTCTTATTTAGTGTAAAGCTCAGATATCTCATTGGTCTTCTTCTATGCTTTTCATTGCAAAATGACGTCTATAGATGACATATTCATCATCAATTCATAGGTTTTATAGACTAAGAATATGGTATCTTATATAAGTGGTTGGTGCGTAACGTGCTCTTCCATTTCTTCCTTGTTTCTCTCCTTTTCCACTCTCTTTTAATGCAGATTCTGATGGTGGCATCTTGGGTTATTCGTCCAAGATCTTGCTTCCAAGATCACAAATCTGATTTAAAACTGGCCCCTTATTTAATTTTCATCCAACTTCCTATTTTCCATGACAATTGGTATATAAACATTGGTCAAATAACACATCAACATCGCGTCCCCAAATTAAGGGCTCGAGGGAAATTGATAGAGATGATTAACGAGGAGACTTTTGGGGCAATACCAAGCATTAACATGAAAGTCTCTCCACTTTCGTAGATAAGTTTGATGCAAGTAGAAGAATAAAAGCAACGAGTTATCATGCTCCGGCCTCCCCCTGATCTCTTAAGAAAGCTCGAAGCATTTTTGGAGTTGGACCACCTTCTTCCCCCTTCAAATGTGCCCCCCCCTCTACTTCCAGAAACATTATAAATTGGCCATGGCCCTCCAAAGTATCCATGAAAAAAAGGCATGTAGATGTAGCTAGACAACATGATGCATGCAAAGAAAGATTAGGGCACCAAGAAGACAAATTAATGTCGCACACTTGGCTCCTTGCGGGAGAGTTAAAATCATCATCAACAAGGAGTCCATTCTCAAACAAAAATAGATCATCATGAGTGACGCAGGGACCCGTTTTTTCTTCAACCAAAATGTAGTGGGAGGGACCTTTGTGTTTTCTGGGGATGATAATGGGGGGGGCTTCCCGCACGTGTGCACTTTGCATTTGGCTAATGGTGCGTAAATGGAGCACGTGTCTTTTCCTAAGCAATAATGGGTACGGTAGTGTGATCGTGATCTAGATTAATAATAATGAAGATAAAGAGAGGCTGGTGGAACCATGCGAATAGGTTAAATAAAAACCCTTAAAAAACAGCAGAAAAAGAAGAATAAGAACGGTTAGGTTTCGCAAAACATTTTATGTGTAATTAATTGTGAGATGTTGAAAGTCTAATGTCGCTATATGTTAGGGTTTTTTTTTCTGTGTTTCTTATGTCTCCTTCTCTTTTTTATGTCGATTCCTGGTATAAGCTAATCTTTTGGAAACGTTTTTACTCTTATTTTTCTGCCCATTGTTCCCAAAGATGAAGATTAATAATCTAACACTAATGAAAGCATAGAGACATGAAAATAATTAACTTTGCATGGTTCTTCATGTACCTTTTTCGCACACAAAAACTAAATTCCCTCCTTTTTTTATTAAAATTATATTTTTATTGATTTGAAACTAGCGTATTTTTTTTTCAAGAAAACTAATTTAAATTAACTTATTATGATTAATTGGCCTGGTGCTACACCAAAAAGATTCAATTTTGGTAGCAAATCAAAGTCATAAATAAACCAACATTTGAAACCTTAAATACTTGCATTTACCAATCCACATCATGTAAGACATGCACATCCAGAAGGGAAAGAAGAAGATGTGTAATAATTAAAGAACATCCAAAGTATTTTGCTGGGCTACAATAGAAATCAAGTCCACAGTGGGCTCATTGCAGACCAGACCAATCAACTTGACAACTAACCGCGACAGCCTCCTCCTCGCCTCTTGTGTCCTGGGTCTTCTGGCTTACTGCGTCCTCCCACATACCACGGCTACGTTGTGCCACGTGAATAGGTAAGCCTTGAAACCGAATGGCCCACATGCAACCCAATGCACAAACCGGAATTACAGTGGTTGCATGGTTTTAGCTGCATCTATTTGCTTTGATTACCAACCTACTGTTACGAGCTAAATTTGCAGGTGCATACACATACAGGGCGTGTTAGAGCAGCATTATCAATTAAAAAAAAATTATATTTGTTTTTTTGTAACCAGTATAAAGCGAGTGATCATGGTTTTATAGTGGGGTTACTTTCACTTTCGAGTCTAAGCGTCTAAAAGGAAGCAAATATGGACCACCGTTACCGCACACAACATACAAAGAAGCAAATCATGAATAAAATATAGTAGGAATGCAAAAACTTCACTGTGAGAAGAAAGGGACTTCTCCTTTTTCATAAAGCTAAAGCTAATAAAAATCCCTCCCCCCCAATTAATTAATCCCTGCACTTAATTAGTTAATTATATGTTGCCACCATGCATTATACACGGTATACAACTTGCCGACGACGCAATCAAACCCCAACATAGATCGCTAAAATATTAATTTGATAATCCGATGAAATTAAGCAACGAACTTCTAGTTAAGATTCGTTAACCTATGATCAGATTTGAAGAGATATTTATGACCCGCCGACGGGAAAGCATACATATATTTCATTTAGGTGGTAGGGTGCGTACGTGTATATGTATGGACTACAATTTCAATTAACTTATTTTTTAAGAGGGCAGAGGGGCTGCTCGTATTTGGACAATCAATTGACCAATGAGGGCTGGCCAACTATACATGCTATCAGGCGTGCACGGTGGCGTGAGCCTGAGGTTATCCTAACGTGGACAGGACTTAATTAAGTTAAGAACGGGTAAAAAGGCTGAGGACAAAAAGACACATCCTATTATTAACCACCTTTTGTCTATTATTATTGCGGTTGAAGCCCATTGTTGATGTTGATTAAAGATAACATTCCACATTTCCCACCTTTGCATATAAATGATGATCAATATGAATTATCTAGACAGTTTCTTTTAGTTAGTGCTAGAACAAAAAACCTATTATTTCCTTCCTATACTACTATCTAGCTGCTATATATGCTTGCTAGCTGCAATATTTCATCTTATGTCTGAGTTCTCTTGTAATCTTCACTCTCTCATGCCAGTTGCTAATTCATTGCTATATATTTAAGGTGCGAGTCTGATGAAGTAAGCAAATGGGGCAAGGGGAACTTAAAATACGAAGCTATGATGTTCAAATTCATCGAGCAAGAGTGGAAGATCTTGAGAGAAGATGTGAGGTAGGCCCGACTAAACGAGTAGTTCTCTTCACAGATACTATGGGTGACCCCATCTGTAGAATCAGAAACAGTCCGGTGTACAAGATGCTGGTACGTACTCGATCACTACACTGATCATCGTCATTCTTTTTTTATATTTCCTTTGTTTTTCGTTACATCCATTATCGGATATATCTTATGTGCTGTTACATCCAACGCCCTTACAATGATGTCTTATTTACGAAAAAATGCAACCTTGTTTCTTTTTATATGTTAGATAGCTGAGTTGGGCAGCGAAGTGGTAGGTGTCATTCAAGGCTCTATAAAGCTTGCAACCGTTCATAAACCCCCAAAGAATCTAGCCAAGTTGGGTTATGTGTTAGGCTTAAGAATTGCACCACTTCATCGAAGAAAAGGGATTGGATTGAGGCTAGTGCTTGAATTGGAGAAATGGTTCATTGCTAATGATGTTGACTACTCTTACATGGCTACGGAGAAAGATAATGAGGCATCAGTTAATCTCTTCATAAAAAAACTTGGATATGCCAAATTCATGACACCAGCGATTCTTGTTAATCCAGTTGATCGTCGAGCCTTGCGCCTGTCATCAAAAACTGAGGTAGCCAAACTCAAGATTGAAGAAGCTGAGTTTCTATACCGCAAGTTAATGACTTCAACGGATTTTTTCCCAGATGATATAGGCAATATACTAAGAAACAGGCTAAGCTTGGGGACTTGGGTGGCTTATCAAAGAGGCGAGTCATGGGATGGTTTTGGTTCAGATGGGAAATTTCCAAGTAGTTGGGCTATGCTTAGTGTATGGAACAGTGGGGAGATCTTCAAGCTAAGACTAGGGAAAGCGCCCTTATCTTGCTTAATACTCACAAAGATTTCAAGACTGATCGATAAAATCTTTCCATGTTTCAAATTGTCTGCAATACCAGATTTTTTCAGTCCATTTGGATTCTACTTCATGTATGGATTGCACCTTGAAGGACCATCATCAGGAAAGCTGGTTGGAGACCTGTGCCAGTTTGTGCACAACATGGCGACAAAAACCAGAGATTGTAAGGTTATAGTAACAGAAGTAGGCGGTAAGGAAATGCTACGGCTTCACATCCCCCACTGGAAATCGCTCTCCTGTCCAGAAGATTTGTGGTGCATAAAGGCCATGAAAAATGAAGAGAACACAATCCTTCAATTGCCAAAAACGCCACCGACAACAACATCCCTTTTTGTAGACCCTAGAGAGGTTTAAACAATATATAAGAAAATACCCCCCGGCCTTATTATGCTTTGCTTGAGGCCAAACCCCACCTCGTGTATTGTTAGATGAGTCCACCCATCTCTCCTTTGTGGGGGCTTTTCTCTTGTTCCTTTCACATTGGTGACACAAAATCTCAAAAGATTTCCGTAATTAGGTGCCACCCTAATATTTGTTCTTGTTATCAACTCAATTTTCGCCACCCTTGTGATTTTGACTAATCATGAAGCCAGTGGTCCATGTGTTGTACCTTCCTCACGGGGAAAAGATTTTCGATTGGATTATCCCATCTCACCTGTCGCCTCTCATATAGCTAAAGCATTCCTTAACATGCCAATGCAAGAAATTCAGGTTCCTTTTGAGATGGAAGGTATACATACCTATTGAATGCAAAAAACCGCCGAACGAAGTCTCCAGAGTGAATTAATAAGGTTATTAGATGTTACTGCCAGAATATTTTATGATTTCGGTGGTTTTCAACTCATGCATAATTAAGGCACAGCATAGGTGGGAAGATGTCGATCTCACTTCCCAGATGCAGGATCCTACCCTCTTCCATAACCCTAGCTAGTCCTGCGGATAAAACAACTTCGGTTAAGGTTTCAAGTCAATAGTCACAGTCGACGCCATGTTTAGCTAGGTAAACTAAGCAGCCATGAGTTAGGCAACTATTCTCTCCTGTCAAATAAGGAAGTTTCTTCATTTATAGTCACCATTGATTTTGTTTTTCAAAGGTATTTCTTGTCATTTAAATACGTGTACCGCAGCTAGCCTGATCATGATTATTGGGATGGTGATTGCGTAATGACGACACAGATAATGATTTTATTGGTTAGATGAAAAATAGAAAGTTAGCAATCGAATGCCAATCATAATGGAGCAATAGACTTTGATTATTGAAAGAGGTTTTTGTCTTTTGATTGAAATATTTGGAGTGAGTGGAGCACGAGAGCACGAATAATTAGTGGTTTTAATTACTTAAGAGATTTCTAATCATGATAATGCCAATACATACTTGCATGTCCATTACATATGCAGAGAGTTAATTAAAGCTGATAGATTGGTCATAGCTTCCATAAGCACGAGCACTAATTCATCATCATCCCTTTGTCACATTAATTTCTTACCCTAGCTAGCTCTACCCCCCCACTTTAATTAACTCCAGCTTTTAAACCTATTATCTCATTACTTTTGTAACAGCACCAGCATCCTAGCCAACGTCGACATCAATATCTTCTTAATCTTCCATTCAATACTTCTCAGAATTTTAATTATATTGTATGGTACGTCGTCGTATTTTTGTTCAATTACAACCGTACGTATATGCCGGGCAACTTAGGTTTTCTATCAGAAAAAAGGATTTGTGATGAGTTAGCAGTGGAGCATTGATGATTTTAAATAAGAATAAAGATTAGGGGTTTTATGTGCTTGGAATTGGGATATATTACAGATATGTCTTAGATGGAAATGCTGGATTGTATTGTCGTTAGAAATACGAGGGGACCGTAGCAAGGAGAGAGCAGTTAAACCGGAGAAGAGTATGACAAAAGTACGGATGATAATTTACTATGAATTCATATTGATTCGGTTTAACCGGATCTTAAATTGGTTAAATTTTTTTAGATAATAACTCTAATCAATAAATAAAAAATTTGGTATGAATGTTATTAAATTCAGCTTGAAACTCGACCGAAACTAACTTGAAATCTATATTTATATCATATAGATATACTTATAGATCATTTAGATTTTTTATAATATAATATATACGTTTTTTTAATAATGTATAATATTTATTATTATATGTATATAAATTATTATTTCTAATGAATACTAAATAATATTTATACAATAAATAAAAACTTCAAATTTAATAAATAGTTTATAAATACCCAATTTTTTTATCCTATTTATAATAAATAAAATATAAAAATCACGAAATTTAACTCTCATATATAGTACCCATTATCGTCGCTAGAAAAAAACGCACATACGTGATTGTTTTACGGGCACCAAAACTCGTCCTGTTCTTCTAGATAGTATTATTGTGTTATTTGACCGATTCGTGTGATTTAAATGCGTGGTGCATCCCCCTTTCCCTAGTTTTCTTGAGGTCTGACACGAGCTTAAGCCCTTGGAACGATTGTGCATGCGTGTTAACTAAGTAAATAGAGGAAGAACATTTGCTTATTAATGTTAAAAGAATTAATATTAATATAAAACTATTTCAGGACCTCATTTAAGTATTTCAATTTATGACGAGATGGTTTTTTCACAGCTAAAATTAAGGGGGAAATATTATAATTTTTTCTTTTCATTTTAAGTGAATTACCAGGCTAGTAGAAATGAGGTCCATTTATCCCCAGCCGAGTCTTAAGCATGCATTCTCGAGATGTATTTATTCTTCCATGTAGCGTGCAACAAAGTCCAACTGGACTGGGACTTGAAAAGATAGATTAAAATCAATCGTTGAATAGCCCTATCATCATGCACGCTGGAAAGAAAGAAAGAAAGAAAAGTTCGATTATGACTATGTGTATGGCACGACTCAGCTACAAGTTAATTCCATGGAGGCTACTAGCAAACAGCTTATCGCACATCTTTGTATGAAAGAGAAAGAGTGGGATACAAAATTCACCACAGAATATATCCAAACACTCGCATTATAAGTCCTACTGTCTGGTTTCAATAATTTCCCACCCCGAAATAACATGCAGGCTCCGGTACTAAAAGTAGACCAGAAATGGTGCTGGCCACTTAGTGAGAGGGATATTAAATAATTACATGCAGGTAACCATTCACTGCTAAGAGATCTCTTGACAAATCTTCCTCGGAAATGTAGACCTTTGTGGTCATAATGGTTTGTTCGATCTCTGGTTGGATTTTTCTTAGTATTCGAGAACTTGGAAGCTAAAAACCTGCAATGGATGGACCACAATTCGTAGAATATAGCTAGCATATATACGCATCCGGTCTCAATTCTTTTGAGCACGCGATGATCAAGGACATGGCCAGGTCAATTATATCGTTGATTTTTTGCTTCCTACATTTATTGCAGTCCTTGAATTCTCACGGTTGTCGACGTCCTTCGTTCTGGTCTAAATTGGCTGCACGTATTTTTCATCATGTGCACGAGAGAGAGAGAGAGAGAGAGAGAGAGAGACCTCGCGAATCCTGATCATGCAGGCCAGCTAAATTGCGGAGCAATCTAATATCTATGCAAATGATGGTCATTTTATTCTTGGTACGTAGCCTTTAAGAAATTAATTCGGCTAGAATTTTCTGTGTTTGTTAGTAGGTAGTGATTAAGATTGAAGACTCCAATTCTATGATCAACTTTGTCCAGTATGTTCCCTCTTTTTTTCACCACATATATGATTAATTCGTGGTTAGTTGTTAGTGTTAAAGGGAGAAGGGTTGCCCAAGATTATTAATACTGGCTTGGCAAGGGATTGGTTTATTTTTAGAAGTAAATTGCAATATAAAGTTGATTAACCAAATCTCAGCCAAAAATGCTCTATATTGCCAATATAGACAAATAAAGGTGTAAAAACAAAGGGTTATTAGAGCTGGTATTTCATAACATGGTAACTATTTATATTGAATTATTAAGAATATATAAACAATTAAGCGGGAGTGTACATGATTCCATATTAATTATTCTCCAAAATCGTGTAGATGACATTTTAGATTAACATGTTTTTTTTTAGTTTCATTTGATTATCTCTACTGTCACTACTAGAAAAATGACCTGTTTGCAATGGATTTTTGCAACGGCAAAAACTCGATGCAATTTTGCAATGGGGAATTTGTTTAGCAACGGATTTTTCGTTGCTAAACAAATTCTGTAAATAAAAAAATAAAACATGGGTTGCAACGGATTTTTTATTGCAAATTTAATTTGCAACGGAAATTCCGTTGCAATTTAAAACCATTTGCAACGGATTATCCATTGCAAACTAAAATTACTTTGCAACGGAAATTCCGTTGCAAGTTAAAACCATTGGCAACGGATTATCCGTTGCAAATGAAAATTACTTTGCAACGGATTATCCGCTGCAATATAAATTTGCAACGGAAATTCCGTTGCAATTTAAAATCATTTGCAACGGATTATCCGTTGCAAATGAAAATTGCTTTTCAAAATCCTTTAAATACCTGCAGGCGCCCATACATGTTGTTTTAAAATTTTTAAGTTAAGCGCCATTAATTGTTCTTCTCTCTCGATTTTCAGAAACAACAGAGAGTGAGCTTGTGAATAATCCTCTGATCAGACCTAACTCAAGCCAGCTCCTCATAAGGTAAACAAGGGAAAGCTCGTTAATTAATGTCTCCTACTCTAGTTCTTTTGCATGTTCACGAGCCAATATTGGCACATGTTCTACTTTTTTGGGGTGTTTTCTGCTTGGATCTGAATTGGGTGTTTATGCTTGTGCGTTTTTTCTTTTGAAGGGAAAGTATAATGGCTAGAGAGAAGATCAAGATCAAGAAGATTGACAAAGTGACTGCAAGACAAGTGACCTTCTACAAGAGGAGGAGAGGACTTTTCAAGAAAGCTGAAGAACTTTCTGTTGTTTCCCCGGACTCGAGTGATCGTGATTGATCTCAATCACAATAACCAGACTGACTTTGTTCTTAGCAGCATAGCCTTCATGGCCATGGCCAAAAAGGATAGGGGCCAAGACATCTTGAAACAGGGGATTGTGGGAGTGGAATATAAAAGGTGAGACCATGTATTAAGGGATTTCCTTAGCATTTAGTCATGACTTGGATCTGGTTTCCATGCTGGAAGTTAACAAAGTAAGGGGATTTACGGGAGGTAGAGACTAGGCTCCAAGAGCTCATATGTGCAGCTGGAATTGACTCCCTTGTTCTCCTAATCAAACTCATGTTTAGGTCATTAACTAAGCTCAGAACTATCCGGTTCCATTTCATACGAGCTCTGACATCTTTAATCAATTAATGTCACTGCAGTTGGGAGAGAGAGAAAAGAAGAAAAAATTGAAAATTTTGAATTTGCAACGGAATATCCGTTGCAAATTAGCAACAGATATTCCGTTGCATTTTGCAACGGATTTGCCGTTGCAAATTCATGTGCAACGGATAATCCGTTGCAAATGAATTTGCTATCACCGGATTCCAACGGAATACTTCTGTTGCAAAATCCATTGCTAATTAATATTAGCAACGGATGTCTTTGTTGTTTGCAATGGATGAGTCCATTGCAAACAACCCATTTTTCTTGTAGTGTGTAACCTTAATTTTTCGGGATGTCAAAATGAAAATGAAACATGACGTGTAATCCCAAGATCATTGTCTCACACACACACACACACACAAACACACACACGTAATTAGCTATCTTTTAACATTCATGTCTTTTGTCATTCCTATATTTTGATATTTTTATTTTATCCTATTATTAAAATATAAATAACCTTTTAGTCTTTACATATTAAAAGTCTATATCTTATTAAATATATCAAAAACTCAATTATCTAAAAATACTTAATAAATTATTTTTTAATTAATTTAACCGTTATCAAACATATAATTATTCTCTTGTGGATTAATGATAAATCCAAGGCTACCAACAAAATATCGAAAAACAAAATCAAAAGGAGACTGCAATAGGAGGCAGCACAGGAAGCGGAGAAAGCACGAGCAACTGGCGGGGCAAAATTGCAAAAGGCTGTGCAAGGCGGCCATGTTAAAAAAAACTGAACCTCTTACAAGGAAAAGAAATCACTAAAATGTATGGTGGTTAAAACTCCAAAGCAAAAGGTGGATAAGAAAACAGCCACAGAAGAGCAAATCAGAACAGAAAAACAGGAGCTCGACATCCAAACAAAGATTTAAACATAAAAGAAGAAGCACCATGCTGAGATCAGAAGCAACAGCTCTTGAGAGAGCCAGACATACTGACCAAAAGCAACTTATATAGAAAGTGCGGGGCAGCCAGTAGCATCGAAAAAGCAGATGCCAACATGGACAGAAGAGCAAAGAACATAGGTCGAGGAAGGAAAAACCAAAGGACTAGAAGCTTGAAGAGATTAAACCATGTGAGAAAGTGTAACAGAAAAGAAGCATAAAAAGGACTAGCTCGGGCAGCTGCAACCAGATAGGATCAAAACTGAAGCACGCCTATAACACAGAGCTCCCATGCACAAATTACAGAAAAAAGTGGAAGAGATAACATATCCATAAAAAATAGGAGAGCAAAGGAAATACAAGCCTGACAAAAAAACCCTTCACCACCAGGAACCTCAAATAGAAATAGACAGCAAAAGGAGAAAATTTTGGCTGGCTCGAATCCAGGCAACAAATCCGCTTGTTCTGTGCTCTTTCTGCTTAGCCAGGTGATCTAGATTCATGGTAAAACGGATGAAAAAAGATTGAGCTGAAGCATAGAATCAATCGCTTGGCTGAAAAGAAAAGCTTATGGTTCAGCCAAGATCTTTTATTTGGATTATTCATCCGACTAATGACATTCCAAGATTCCGATTCAATAACATTATATATGTTTGTGATGCAAGAAAAGTAAAGAGGTTGAGATTTTAATAGTTTTGACAACAACTCGAAACTTAGTTTTATTAGATGCCAACCGACGCCAAAAAAATACCAAGAACAATAATGCAATGATATCACAAAATGCACGAGTACTGTCTGAGATTTTCTAGCGAATTTTCATCCACATTCCATTCGAAACTATATATTAGCACAGGGGGAGATCACATAGCAGCCAACCAAGGCTTTTGGAGATTATCCCATCTGATAAGTCCCTTTGCTGATCTTATTTGAAGCTGCATAAGGAAAATCAGAATGTAGAGCCTGCTTCAACCACAAGCATAGTAGTAAGGAAAAACAACGTATATCTCTTATCCATATTCAAATGAAGAGTAACAGTGAAAAACAATCTGATAAAAATATGCATTTTGTCATTTTTAGTTTAATTAGGAAAGAACAATGTTTTTAATTTCAAGATACTGATAAGAAACACCATACAATTCATAAGACTTTTATTGACCTGTTAGTGATCACTGTTACATTAACTAGAAATCTATTTCACCTATAAGCTATTTGTACAAGTAGTTGAGGAAATATTTTTAAGATTTTATTTTGATGCTTTATAAGAACCTGCAACAGGATAAGAAAATAAAGAGGCACTCTATCTCTGAAGATAATTCTGAGCCTGTAATCATGTAATTCTATCCAAACCTGCACCCATCGATCCCGGCCTCTTTAGCTTCCCAGTCTACTATCCCATCACTTAGCCTTGGTTAGAAAATAAAGAGGTGCTCTACCTCTGAAATAATAAGAATCCATTGCCATCATATGAACTTGAGAATCCATTAAAATTAGATGATCAGACAATGGATAATCCTGATTTTTGTGGGCTGAGTGATGGCTAATCTGACTTAGTTTCATGTTTTGCTGCCATTGCCTAATAATTTCATTGCATTGAATATGCTAGGACCGAGGAGTCAGTGAAACTTTCATCGGGCAGAATTCATGGCAGTTGGCACCAAGAATCAGGCGACGATTGACAAGCTCCCACCATTTGTTGTTTCGATACCATTTAAAGCATATCCTAACTCGAGAAATCCGCACGAAGTCGACCTAAAGTAACTAAGTAATCAGATTAGGCCCAGATCCTACTTTTTATGGTTCATGCCCAAGCCTGCTAGTTTATCTTAGTCTCCTTCCATTCAATCAAACATGGGCCTCAATGAATCTGGACCAACAGTGAACCTTTTTCGGCTGATCCTAAGTGGGCCCAAGACTCTTTTAGTGAACAGGTTTAGATTTTTAAGATTACGATACCAATTGGGCCTGGTAGACTATCTGAAATCCATTTTTGGTCGATTCTTTTACTGATTACTGTGATTTGAGCTGCGTCTTAAACCCTCATTTTGGACTGTGCTAGTAGGAATTTATAGTTTCACGCACCATTGATCAACAAGGAATCGAGTCGTACTTTCAATGACAGAGGATTCTTATTCGCAACTCAACACCAGAAAGTTTCAACCGATCAGATACAGATACCATACCCTTGCTGGAAAGGGAAGAAACCCCAGAACACAAGGGGAATAGACTTCTAAAAAAACCCTTAGCAGTAGGGGGAGAGAGTAAAAAATCAACAAGCACACAGATCTATATAGAAACACAGATCCATCTGTAAGTATATAAAGAATCGAATCAAATAACGTTTTAGATCTTTATCAAAGGACATAGAAACCTGAAGAAAAGAAACAACGAGGTGGAGAATAAAGGTAGGGAGATGGGTTTAGCTCAGCCCAGAATTGTCCAATTACAACCCTAAGATAAATGACGGTTAATGCTTGGGTATTCAATACATGGAATTACCTCTAACCCGAGGCGTCCTTAACCTGTCCTGAAAGGTGCAGCGGAAATTTTAGCAAGGGAGCTAAATTAAAACGTATTTTTAATTTTACTAGTTTTTAAAGTTAAAATTAAATATGTGATTTGCGCTTCGCTGCAATTCTAATATTTTTTTATTTTATATATTAAAACATTCATATATAAAGGGTTTTTATATATATATTTTTGTTGCTAAAATTATTTTTTAAGTGTAAGTAAATAAAATAAATTATGCATATCTATAATAAATTAAGAGCTACGACTATCAAAAAATCCAGAAATATACATCAAGATGTTTGATATCAAAACATAAAATATTTATCCAGTTATGTTTATTAAAATTTATTAATTAAAATATATTTTAATAAAAATAGACACATATATTATATATGATTTCTATGATAACCTAGGTGTTGTAAATACAAACAAATTTGATTTTTTTTTTTATATATATATATTTGGGCATGTGAGTGGGCTGTCAAACTCAAGCTTGCATGCTTATGAGTGTCTTTCTTTCTAAGCTCTTTGTTTTTGAAAAATAAAAAATGCAGGTAAGATGTCGTTTGCAAGCTTATATTTATTTTGTTTTTATTACCAGAATCGAAGTGACCCTCACCCCCTCTCTCTTATTAATCAGAGACCGAAAAGGATATGAATTTATTTTTTCTTGAATAGACGACACATCACTCATTTTTAACACCTTTTTCTTTTACTAATTTCATATTCCACTAAGCTTTGTTTAATCTTCTATTTTAAAAATTGATATTTTTAGATTATTTTCATATACTAATATTAAAATATATTTATTTTAAATTAAAAATTAATATTTTTATATCATTTTTATGTGTCGACATTAAAAATATTTTTTAAAATAAAATAAATATTATTTTAATATATCTCTAAAAAAAAATATTTTAAAAAATAAACTTAAGCTAAACATCTAAAGTAGGTCTATAGTATTTTGCAGGGGATGAAAAATGATGGCTGCAATGAAAAATCAAAGCTTTTATTTTTATTTTTAATACTTAATTATAAATTGTTAAAAAAGAACTTTGTCTATCAGCCCCCCACTCCGTGTCCCGTGCCGCGTGACAATATCAATTCGACTCCGTACTATTTTTTTTTACACTATGTTCTTTCTCTAGTATTATTTATCATATGCAAGCAAATTAAATAGTTTAACCTCGCGTCGGTGGGTCGTTACATATCAGTGTCACGATTACCAACGTGTTTTTTTTTTTTAAATAAAAAATAAAAATAAACATGGATGGAGTTATTTTTAAAAATATTTTTTTATTTAAAAATTTATTAAAATAATATTTTTTTAAAATTATTTTTGATATTAATATTTAAAAATAATCTAAAAATACTAAATATTTTTTAATTTAAAATAAACAATAAAAAACTATTTTAAAAAAAAATGCAATATCAATCCGGGCTGTACGCGTCCGACTCAATTATTCAGGCAAGCTAGACATTTTTTTTACCGCATTTCTATCACCACCACAAGATTAAATTTCTGTTTTCTCGTGAGATGAAGGGTGAAAAATCAATCCTGATAGTGTTTATACGTGTCCACCAATAATTCATATTTTAAGTTCCTTGATAATTTTTCCTCTCCTAGAAAAAATAAATAAATAAAAATCTAATTGGAAATCACACAGATATCTCCAACACAGAAGGGCTCGAAACGACGACTGTCTTACTATCACTCACCATTCATTCAATAGTGGGACCCCTCAAACCCCACTCTCTTTAATAAACCAGCCCCATAGGCGACTATCTCTCTCACACGTGACACTCCAGTCCACACACGCCATAGTCTTGTGAACTTCCTTCCTCTCTATCAAACCGGAGCTCGATCATTCAAGACCCTTCATCTTCCATGGCAGCAGCTTGTTTGGTTGACGCGACCCGCTCCGCAACCTGCAGGGACACACAAGCGGCAACCCACCTAAAACTAATCTCCATCCTAATTATCTTATTTACAAGCATAACTGGCATCTCTTTTCCAGTTCTCTTAGCTCGCTATTTCCAAGGCAAACCAGTCTACGACAAGGCGACTCTAATCATCAAGTGTTTCGCGGCGGGAGTAATCCTCTCCACTTCACTAGTCCACGTACTCCCCGACGCTTACGGTGCACTCTCTGATTGCCACGTAGCATCAAAACATCCCTGGAAAGATTTTCCTTTTGCAGGCTTGATTACTTTGATTGGGGTTTTATTAGCTCTGCTAGTTGATCTAACAGCAAGTGCACACGTGGAGCAACACGGCCACGGACATGTTAGAGGTGACGGTGAGTACACGGTTGTTGGGACACGCGAGGAGATGGTGGGGAAGAAAGTGAGTGACATGTCGGTTAAGGTGGAGATCATGGGAGAGGAGGATTTGGTTAAGGTAAAGCAGAGGTTGGTGTCGCAGGTTTTGGAAATCGGGATTGTTTTTCATTCGGTGATTATTGGGGTTACTATGGGCATGTCACAAAATAAGTGCACCATTAGACCTCTAGTTGCTGCTCTTGCTTTTCATCAGATTTTCGAAGGGATGGGTCTCGGCGGCTGCATTGCTCAGGTAAATTGTTCTTGATTTTTTTCTGTTAAGCTAACCTCTGCTATGGTATTTAATTATTAATTAATCTGTGCTTATTGATGATGTGGTTTAATTAGTTTACTAGCATCCTAGTCAAAAAGAAAAACAAGAACTACGATACATGTGGGCTTGGAAGGGGATTATTTGTAAATTTGGGCACTTACCAGTTTAGAATGAACGACATGTCGTTCACAAGTAGTCGACCTTGTACACTTTGCAAGCTAATAACTTTTTCATTCATTCAATGTAAGAGCGGTGATTATAGAATATGTGGTTGGCACATCATGATCTGCTGGATCAAGTAGGGGTTCAAATCTTTTGCAGGAGAATTAATGATACCTACCGATTGCTTCCTTGTTGGATGCGTAAATTAATGTATATTTAGTATTTAGAATTTTACAAGCCTATCTTGCTAGAATGAGTCCTTCCTCGTGAACGACTGACAGCAAAGAGGATATCAACCAGCTGTTCATCTCTTCTTTCTTTCAAAGAAAGTTGTCGTCGGGACATGTCAACATAAATCTGCTACATTTCTTTATGGGACAGGATAGAAATGTTGTGACAGCTCACATTTCATTTTTGCTTAATATGAATCTGATCATGCACGTAATGGTGGGAAATTGCAGGCAGGGTTTAGCATCGGAACGGTGGCCTACATGTGTTTTATGTTTGCAGTGACTACGCCGATGGGGATAGTCCTAGGGATGATCATATTTTCAATAACCGGTTACGACGACAGTAACCCCAACGCCTTGATAATGGAAGGATTACTGGGGTCATTATCTTCAGGTATACTTGTGTACATGGGTCTTGTTGATCTCATAGCTGTTGATTTCTTCCATAACAAGCTGATGAGTTCTGCTCCATGGTTGAAGAAGGCATCATTCATCGCACTAGCTCTTGGCTCTACTGCAATGTCTATCCTTGCTCTTTGGGCGTGAAATTCTTTTTATGCTCTTGTTTCTGAAGGCTATGACATTAAAGTAATGATTCGGGAGTGTGATACGGGGTTCAAAAACATTAAACCATTTTTTTTTTCTTTCATATATATATATATGAAAAGCAGTCATTTTCTGCTATATTAGGACGCTTGCACAAATTGTATAATTTGGAAAACGTGGTGTCATATGGCCACTTGGTATCAAGAAATCGAGCTAGGCTAGTTACTAGCAGTTTTCTTTTTAGTTGCATCCAGAAAATGTTATAGCAGAATCCTTTCTCAAAACGTAGTGCTCTTCTTCTATGCCAAGCAAGTGGAGTGCTACTAGATTATCTTTCACCTTGATACATAAATACAACTCATTAATTAATTATTTCGTTATTTTTTATGTTCTAGTAACTTATTATTATTATTATTTTATTATAACTTGGACTGAAATTTTTAAATCTCTTTTTAAAAGGTTATATACCCTTTCCTTGGCTCGACTATGCCTTGTCCTAACTATATCGTATGATAAACTTTCATACGAATAATATTTCTTCTGCAATCCTTTTATTTTTCACATAAGCACCAACAGTTGCCATCATAAATGACAAAAACTATCTAAACATAGCTTAATGTCTCTTTTTGGAGCCTCCCATCAAAGAACCTCGCTTTTTTCTGCCACTCCTTCGGCTTCTACTCGTTTTGAACCGATTTCATAAATACAGGCATAATAAAACAGAAAAGGAAGTGTAATTGCACAATGGTGATGATATTGGTCATTGCCTTGATGAGTTTAATAACGTTCTTGGTTTTTTTTTTTTGGTATAAACCACGCGGTGTCCTAGTGAAAGTGCTCTCCAAAAGACCGGTTCCATACAAGAGGAGGGGTTGAACCCCTGACCTCTCTTAAGGGACGAGAGTGCCCTCACCACTCACGCCAGGACCCCTTGGGTATAACGTTCTTAGTTGAATGATGTGTTTCAGCTCGTTCCTACGATGAGATGAGAGAGTGATTTTTCAAACACAAATCTGAGTGCTCGTCGTGACTACTGGAAGCTGACGAGTGTCTCCATGTTCCACTATCTATTTTACCAGATGTTGTTCCTCGTTCAACTAGTCAAGGATCGCAGGCACGTTCACGTATGGATTTAGTTCGTGATGGAATTGCAAGTAGTTTGATGAGAGAATAAAACAAGTGTTTAATTTACTTCAATTATTTCTAATATTTTGTTATTATAATTATTAATAAATAAACAATATTATTCTAACAAATAATTTTATATATATGTACGTATGTATGAGTGTGTATACATGTGTATTTTTAATTAATTTCACAAGTTAACAGCAATATGAAAAGCATGGTAACCAAATACAAAAAACTGTTTTTCATTAAACTCAACCTCAACCACAGTTTTAACCAAACACTTAAATTTCAGTTACGAACCGCAACTAAAAACACTTTTCATGAAACTATTTTTTTTCAACCTCAACCACAACAGCAATAGCTGCGCCAAACACACTCTATATCAAGTCTTCGCGCTGACAGACGATTCACAGCTTGCAGGACATGCTACTGGAGAAAACAGGCCTAAGTGGCAGGTTAACATTTTTTATTTTATGAAATACGGATTTCTTTTGTTGAAGATTCACCGGTCTTTTTGTTTATTTTTATATAATACTAGTGGGTATACAAGAAGTCTTTGACACCTCACCGAGCACATGTGCTCGGTCAGCATCAATCTTTTATTGGTGGGCCTCGAATTCATGCATTGGAGAAATACGAGAACAGAACTGGAGGTGAACTGGGTAGAGAACTAAAAAGGTAGTTTGGACTAAATAGAAATATATAATAGTGTCTCCTCAATTGTAGGGGTCCCGTAGCTCAGTTGGTTAGAGCGTTGGTCTTATGAGCCGAAGGTCGCGGGTTCGAGCCCCGCCGGGACCATTGGTTCTTAACTTTCTCGGAAGACGGTCCCTTGATGTTGTTTTTTTAATTCGTGAAATGTGAACTCGTTGATTGATTGGGAGGGTGGTAGACATCTACCAATTAATGGAAACCAACCCTCTCATTTAGCCAACTTCCATAAACACCTACTTCATATCCATCACCTACCCTTTTACCTACTTGAAGACAATAAAATAATTCAATCCCATATTCATTATTTCCAAATTTCCTGTGCTTGTATTTATGGACCCATGAGAAGCCAAATTTCATCACAAAACTAAAGCATGGTTGCACGCATCAAGACATTGCTTACAGGCAATGAAACTATCAAGACTCGAGCTACAAGGGTGTAAGAATTGAGATGGTGGGACCGATGTTTAAAACCTATCTTCTCCAAAATGAACAAACGATATCAATCAGGACAATCCCCGTGTCTGGCCTTACTGTCTGAGAGGAATCAGCAAAACAATGTCGACAAATACCTAACCTGTTGCCAAATCCAAATGATGAGAAACTTGGCATGAGCGGGCAGGTCATAGCCATCCTCTTAACCCACAGCAATCTCAGCACCGCTATTTAAACCAACCAGCAAGATCTTCCCTACGCATGATCAGCAATGGCCTCTCAACATTCCCCACTCTCTCACTGGCACTTTAGTTTTGAGCTAAACACAAAAGGCTTCCATATAGACAACCGAGGCCTTTTCCTCGTACTGTTCGTTTGCTCCAGTGTAGTTCTCATCACTTCCCTTTTCTTGTGCGCGCAATGGATTTGCCGTCGCTACCGCCGTCTCTCAAATGCCAACAGTACCCCAGCAACAATGGCACCAGTACTACAGCAGGCTACTTCACTGGGGCTCCACCCGGCAATCATAAACGTCATGCCGATTATAGTATTTATGACTACAAATGTTGCTAATGATGTTATCGTCCAAACTGAGTGTTCTATATGCCTAAGTCTTTTCGAAGATGAAGAGAAGGTTAAGGTCTTAGCCGTGTGTAATCATGCTTATCATTCTGAGTGTATAGATATGTGGCTAAGTACTCAGTCAAGTTGCCCCGTTTGCAGAGCCTCTCTTCGACCTAAGTCTAATGAGCATTTATAGAAGACAACCAAGAACAGGAAAGCTGTGGCTAGCAATTTTTTCTTGTTTTTGAAGAATATTTCTTACTCTTAACATTTTTCTGTCACCATGCCTTTTCTATCATGGTAAGACCAATAATATTTTCCCATGCATTGGACATTAATGTATTACTGCTCTCTCTTTCTATAATTAATAAATAGATTATTTGTTAGTTTGGTTTATTCTACAAACACAAGTTATTTAACATAATATATGATCAATATAATTAAAAAATTTCGAGTGAATAAAAAAAAATGATATTAAACAAATCTTAATTGGCAAGCTCTCGTAAAACTTAAAACTCTTTATCTCACAACGATAACACAAGATTATCGTACAGTTTATATCGTATAAAATTAAAAAGTCAGATAAATATAAACAAATTAGTAGCATGGGTTTAACTATCAAGTATACTCACTCTCTGCTTTCCCTAATTTTTTGAACAATCTCATCTATAAATCCTCAATTGGGAAATTACACTTAGAATCTTTGCAATTTTCCCTGGATTTTCTTGGTATGCAATACTAAGAAGCTTCTAATTCATTCACAGGCCGCCCAAAAGTCTGAAATGGAAGTAAAATTAATTACTAATGTGATGAAATTGTCGGCACAAGATAAATAAATAATTAGCAGCTATATCTCTCTCTCTTTTTTAATAACACTAGTCTCCGGACAATTTATATTTATTTCGATTAATTTTATGAATTTTAAAATTAATAATTATATAAGTTATTAATAAAATCATATAAATTGAAAACAGCAGAAACAAAGAATGTATAATAGATGATAACACTGCTACAAATAATGACAGTGCACACATATGTTCATTTTCTCTTTGCTTAAAAAAGAAACCGAGTCTGAAGGAGGCAAATTTAAGTCAGAAGCAGTAATATATATCAGGTTTCAGTAACCTCTTGGACTGTGAGTTCAATACAAACCCCCGAGGAAAACCATTTGTTTGATGAAAGACTCCAAAACACTTTGCGGAAACCATGGAAGACTTTACAAGAGAATCTGTCCTCTCTAACCTCTCCATACAGTTTCACAGCATCTATTATGTTTCAGGGATACAACCACACGCAGCTCCATGACCTGCTATTGCTCAGTCAAGATTCTTTCCCTTGCGAAGCCTTGTGTTAATTAAACATATTACTTTTGGATCACAGACTGATATTGTGCACACCTGCTCTGTAATCAAAATACTGTTTTCTCCAGTTAACAAGCGTGACCCTTTGTTGAAATGACCCCTAAAAAGCTAAAATTCTTGGACCATGTTTTCTTTACCCAGTGGAAGATCAAGAAATGTTTAAAAAATTAAGAGACAATCAAACGGTTCAAGATTGCATGGCCGAATGAGTAATGATATATCAACTTACGAAAGATCCATACAAACTCTCTGTATAACCATAGACAATCTCTCAGGCATCCAATTCAATCACATTAATTGATGGGAAAACCTTGCTTTCTGATCTTTTCCTACTCAGCATTCTCTTCAAAGAAGAACCCAAAGACGAAGAAGTAGATGCGGATTCTGATAAACAATCACTGTTTACCGCATGATTCCCATTCTCAAGATTTGACATACCAATAACAATTTCCAATCTAGAGTCCCCAACATCACTCAAGCTCCTCTCATCAGTTGACTCTCTAGTACTTGCCTCCATGGACTTGCCATCACTTGCAATGTTATTATCATCACCTACAGCAGGAGCTCTACAAACTGGACAATTAGAGTGAGAATTCAACCACGTATCAATACACTCAACATGAAAACCATGACCACACTTTGTCAAGCTCCTACCAGCCTCATTTTCCTCAAAAGGACTCAAGCAAATGACACACTCTAAACCTTGTTTACACTCTTCTGCTTTGTAAACAAACAATGGAATTGAAGTAATGACTGATGCATCAAGACCCTTTGAAGTAGAAGGAGAGAAAGTATTGTCAATAGTGAAATTATGCAGATGGTGGAATCTTGAAGGACGTAGAACGTGAGACGCAGTCACAGAACTTGATCTTCTTCTATTGCGAGCTTGTGCCAAAAACCACTTGGCATAGATGTGAAGAAGCAACACAAAGAGGATCGCTACAAGAAGGGATATAACTGCAGCAAGCATTATGTTGCTGTCATATGAAGATATGCTGTCGGTGAGATGACTCATTGGATTGTGCTTTGGTGACTCAATAGTACCTGACAATGCAGTGGTTTTAGGGGTTTAAAGAGAGTGATGTTTGTAGAGGAGAAAAGTTGAGGATTTATATTTACTTCCATAAGAACAGAACAGCATAGAATGCTCCTTTTTGTAGACTATAAGGTACTAATCCTCCTTATCTTCCATTACTTGCTACTTCAATGTGTGCGTGCGTGCGTGTAAAAGAAGACTTCAACATGAAAATTAAGTCGTTGATTAAGGATTAGATTACAGGTTGTGTGTCTTGCATGTATTAGCAAGCAATAACTCAAGACTACGTGTCAATACAGTGTAATTTGAAGTAAAACAGAACCCCTTTTTCCAAGGAGCTAATGAGCTCAATCAAGCACAGGAACGAAGGGAAGAAAAGCCGAAAAGGAGGAATCGTGAAGGTGACGGCAGAAGAGGCTGGGGGTTATTTGCTTCATGTGGCCATTTTAATTGCTGAATAGGGAGGTAGGAATCCCAAGATGAAAAGAGATCGAATACCTCTCTCAGGCCATCCTTTTCATGTCTTTTTGGTTGAGTCAATTGGGGCCCTAAGTGGTCTGTGGTCAAATTTTTGTTCAGGGGTCCCATGTGAATCCAACCAGACAAGATCTTTTGACTCTTACTACAATGACTAGTCCACCGCTGCATCACCACTACCTGTTGGGGGCCTTTTTTTTATTATTATTTTTTTTTTCTTGCGAGGGATCCATTTTAGCGTTGGGTATTGGCTCGTGACCTCTGACCCGTCTCGGGGGCAATGACCCGTCTCCTGTGACATGCCAAGGTCCTACTCCTATACTATCAATATCAGATCTAAAAAATCAGAAGCTATCTATACTGGTATGGCACTCAATCAGTAGGCAGAAGTCCGGCAATGACATAGGACCAAAATGGTGATACGCAGAGAGGCTAGAAAATTGTTGACCAAAGCATTGCCCTGTATGATTGAAGCGCATTCTAGTGATCCACGTTTTAAATGCTACCATGTCGCAATTAAGCGTCATGTGCTCGAGTTAAAACAGTTTAGAGATCCAGAATAGCATATACAGTGCTGTTAGAAACTTTTTTATAGGCATCAAAAGAAAGCTATTTGCAGGTTACAACACCATCGTTGTTTGCGCAAGAAGAATTTTACCACAACAATGAATACTATTTCAGATACAATTTGCTACGGAGTAGTTATTCAGAGAGTGCTCGAGATTATAGCTGTTCATGAAAAGATTTAAATTTTTCTAAACTTTATTTTTTTTTTTTGCTTTTGAATTGGAAAAAAATATATATTATTTTAATGCATTTCCAAGTAAAAACATTTTGAAAAGAATTCTTAACCATACTTCCAATAAGTTAGTCAATGAATGTAAGGTTGCATTGTAAGTTCATGTAAAGAGTCAGCAGAATTCTTCTGTGAGGATTTCAGTCCATGAGTTTGTATCTTTTCTCCTGGACTCCAGTAACTCCCATTTTTATCTCTATTATTGTATGAAGTGGTACCTGAAAGTTGAAATTAACTACTCTGTCAGAATGTGTCAACAATACATAGCTAGAAAGCACACAAGTCATGTTACGAGCATCAGACCAGCCTCCTAAGAACTGGGCATCACTCGATCATGATTTGCCAAGTGATAAACAAGCCCCTCGCTTC
The DNA here is from genome assembly GCA_015731905.1 of Salix dunnii. Classification (NCBI taxonomy): domain Eukaryota; kingdom Viridiplantae; phylum Streptophyta; class Magnoliopsida; order Malpighiales; family Salicaceae; genus Salix; species Salix dunnii. Next base: position 5,447,962 of record CM027667.1, on the reverse strand, counting down.
ATATTAACCATGTTCTTCCTCAGCTAATTATCATTAGTATCATCACAAAAACAAAGCCAGTTCAGAATTATAATGAATTACCTCGATATATGGAATTTCTTTTAGAGGCCTGTCAGCAAAATAAGCATATAACGCTCTCAATACAGCCTGCACAAATAAAGTCATGCATACTCTTACAAGCTTTATAACCCAACTTATCAGGATATTGAAGAATGCAGATGTTTAATGTATAACCTGGTGAGAGATGACTACAACAGGAGCCCGTTGTCGTTCTAGTTCAATAATTACAGGCTCTAGCCTGCATTGATGTGGAAATTAGTTTTTAGTTTAACAAGCAGGAATATGAAACATTGAAGGTTCTAGTTAAAGCTGCCAAATGCAAACCTTTGGATGACATCGAGATAAGATTCTCCACGAGGGTATCGATACCTCAGCTTGTCCTTCTTGCGTGCCCTGCTCAAAGGGAAACATGCATCAGGCCTCAGGGAAGCAACTAATAATGTCCAAGCACAGGAAAAATACAAACATGTGTGCACTTCTGAGCAAAGAGAACCTCGACTGATTGTCATAGAAGTTTACTAGAAGGCAAGAAGTTATTCAGGTAAAAGGTAAAGCAAATGGGAGGGAGGGAGGGAGAGCAAAGATGAGAAGACACATACTCATATTCCTCAGGCATGTTCTTCTTAATCTCTTCGTATGTCATTCCATCACATACCCCAGCATTTATCTCATCAAGGGCACGCCATTGAATCTATCAAAATGACCAAAATTGTGAATCTTTCTACAAAAATTCCAATGTCCATCATTCAGCCAAAGTAAATCAAGATTCTGAATGGCCAACTAAAGTTCTGCGGGGATTCAAGCTGACCTTGGGAAATCCAATGATAGGACTTGCTGTTATAATTGTCCTTTGAAGTGTGCTGGTCCAAATCTAGGCCACAGAATAATCAGAAAAATGGTTGTAAGAATTCATATAGCTCATTCTAAACACACTCAGCTTGACAGAACTTCGAAAACTGTGAATCTTTCTACAAAAATTCCAATTCTATTAAAAAGCCACTTCTATATCTTTATGATTTGGAAAAACTTGTTGAGCTTAGGAGTATAGTGGCATCACTACAAAAGCTTAAAACCTCTAATTGTGTGACATCTGAATTCTAGATTTTATAATTACTACAAGACAAACCTACACATATCTTCCCTACTTACAGTGGAAAAAAAATAGGACAAGGTTGCTGGGGCACCTAACATCGAAAACATTGTTTTTTAAAGAAACAAGATTTGGATGATAGAAAAAGGTTAAATTATGAGGATTGATGAGGCTTACAGATGCTGCCTTTTCAGATTCCAGTCGTTTCTCGACAAAGTTAGCAAGTTTCTTGGCATAAATTTCTCCAGCATCACTGCAGAAACAAATTATAGTAAATTCCAGTCACCAGAAGGTTAGATCAAATCTCAAAGAGGAACCAATGTTTGCAGAAAATTAGAATGTGTCGAAAAGAAAGATTAGAAACTGAAGGAATCATGTCAGCATGGAGTGTTAAACCTAAATAGAAACAATACAAGAATTGACAGTGGACGTGAAGGAAAATTGACTGGAGATAGAGAAACTTAATAATTTGGCTATATGATTGACTTTCATCAAGACATCTCATTGCTCTTGGACATAGGTGGGACTGGTTCTAGGTCAATACAAATCTCATCCTTGGATTGATTTTGAAAAGCAGAAGTGAATATTAAAGGGGGGGAAATATCAGCATTGGAATCGAGTTTTAGAGAAGGACATTGATAAAAACAAATTTAAGAAAAGGTCTAAGAATATAACATGTATTATTAAAATATATTATAAGTGGATATGTATAGATATCGAGTGATTTGTGTTTGGGTCTCTCAGGTGTTAATCAATTATAATGTTGCTAACAAGAGTACTATGTAGGCCATCAAGCTTCCATGCTCAACGGTTTCACTCCTCTTTTATTCATAAAAGATTCATATTCAGACACTTTTGGGTAAAAGCAAGATGATCTTCACAGCAATATTGTAAGTAGCAAGAAGCCCAAAAGGATTCTATGAAGGATATTACAAAATTCTCAAAAGGAGTATGTTCAAGTCTACAGAATATCCCTTGTACGAGAGCTAGTTTCACACAACAAAATGGAAAAGTCCAACACACAAGCAGTAAAAATGAGCCCAAGCATACTTTACAAAAAAATAATACTTTGTTTGGCATCTGTGCTGATACAGTGGAACACAATATCAGTGCAATGAGACATGAAAATACTGTCATGCAGAACATTTTAGGTCATCCAAGATTAAAGATAATTAGACAAAATATAACATTTACAACAAAGTCAGATTGTACCAGATGATTAATAAATCGTGAACCAATACCTCAATACAGTATCACCACCAATTCTACCTCCAACATTATCACGACTCTCACCGTGCCTAGTAAGTAATATTGGGCGTGGTGTAAGGTGTGTATTCACCTACATCAGTTTAAAAGTTTTAGGTTTGAGTGAAAAAATCAAACATCAAATGAACAGGATTGTCACAAAAATGGTCAATCATGTCTCATCGCTTTCAGGCTTGGTTTCTTTATGATTATTTAAGTCAAGGTTTGCAACTCAAATAAACACAATCTTTTTCCTCTGCATAAAAGTGTATATAAAACCTCTCAAACAAATACTTGAGTGCAATTTATTTTCAACAAACTTCGTAGCTAAGATTTGACTGGAATTTGAATATAACTAGTGCCGGCTGAGATGAAAAGAGAGTTTCAGAATTTAGAAATTAGAAAGGAGATGTGGCCATCTAGAACATTTCTATAATATGCTAAGAAATAATTGTACCAAATTGATGGCAGGACAACTTACTAAGAAAAAAACAATTCTCCCAGGAAGGTAGCCACTGATATTGTTAACCTGAATGTACAAGACCGATTTATTATAGAATAATCACATGGAACATATGGAGTTCAAAGACAGCATCCTTCATTCAATATATAAGAATTCATGAAAAAAGTTCAATTAGCCAAGGTGCCATAGAGACCAAAATGGCACTATTACTTTACATCCCATGCTGCATATAAACGAATTCACAAATCAGCTGGGGGGTGCTTACTTGTATCTGTCCACCATGTCCACTGACCATATCAATCATTTTGATATAAGATCCTTCTTCTACTGGTTCATAAACCTAGTAAATAGAAGTAAAAAAATTTAAACCTAAAGTTGAGATTGCTCATTGTTAATGACCAAATCTCAAAGAAGAGGATATTGGGAGCACATGAAACCACCTTTTCATAGTTAGCTAGCCGAATTTTGAAGTCTTGCAATCCAGCTTCGAAATCTGGCCTGCAAAATGACACCAAGTACTAAGTACCCATGTCTGTTCAGTTTAAGAAGCCAGTGACTTCAGATAGTAATCATACTGTTCTGCATAGTCAGGGCTTTGTTGAATTTTAAGACGTATATTTCTTTCAATTATGCGTTCATCATTGCATAGTGTCTCCAAAAAAATAATCTGCAGCTAGAACAGATACAAGTATCAGAACAGTTCAGGACTCTTCATCATTTATCTACTGTATCCCACCTTCCAGTCAGATTTTGTCCTCTGTTTACACAAGTTCTCAAGGGGGACTTTTAGCAGTTTGAAAATCCAAGAAATAAAAGAGAGCAGAAGATAAGAATATGAAAGTTTTCAATTAAGATAGCAACTGTACTTGCAAAAGGTGAAGAAAAAATAATCAAGACACCTGTTTTTATTTAATTTATTTCGATTTACACCTGATGCAAGAGGTTATGAGGTAGAATATCAATTTATGAGCCCAAGCACTGTAACAGTTCCAAATTTAGTATCTTACACTTAAGCTTAGAGAATAATCTCAGTAGCCAAATAACTCACTTGGGAATAATATGTGAAATTCAATTTCTTGAAACACATTGAGATTTGAAAAGGAACAAAAAAGGCATAGGCCAAAGTGCTTATCACTGCAAGCCAAAACACATTAAAAGCACACATTCCAAAAGGATACTCTTCACCTAAAAAATCACATTAGTATCTTAATGGTAAATCTTAGGACCTTTTATGCTATGGTCTTAGTACCTTGCACTTCCCTTCTGCCATTTTCATCAGCATGTTCCTTCTTTTCCTGGTACTGTTTGTGGCATCAAATATTCCTACCTACAAAGAGATTGAAACAAACAAATCTAAAGGATTAGGAATGATACAAAGAAATGTCATCATATCTGACATATGATAATGTACCTGGCCACCTTCTTGCATCCAGGCAATCATATCATCCATTGCCAATGCTGCTACCTAGTAGCACGTGATACATTAAAACTATTTGCAAAGGAGAAAGTTAATGTGTTACCATTCCCAACCGTGTAAGAGATAATAGTTCAGAAGTAACAGCATACTTTGAGGGACACAGTAGTATTTCTGGGAGGCTTTACAGCTAATTGTTATTTGGGTTACTGTATTCATCCAGGATTGTATCTAAGCATAGGCCAAATAACTGAACCAGCAAAAATATCAGTTCCTGTAACATGCTTAGTTCCGCTCTTTATTCTCACTGTTCAGTAATTGCTTTCCTTTTATTTACTTTCTTTTCTCTTTATTAGTGACCATTAGCCAACAAATCTTCAAGTGTTGAAAATCCAAATGAAATAGATCTTGAGATCTCAATGACTTAAGGATACTTCAAATAAGGAATACTACCTGTAATAAAGCAGAGCGATTCATATATCCGATAACAATTGCAAGGAACTTGTAAGAATTTAAGAAATTAATGCCGTACAATTTACAAACATTAGAAATCAATAAATCTTCCATCACTGTATCCTTAGGAGAAACTGAGCAGCAACAAATTAAACCAAAGATTGAACTAGTTCAGCTAAATAATCGATTCACTCACTCATAGAGAGGGAGATCATAACAAGTTCAATCAGTCCAGAATAATGCAATAAACACAAAACTGTCATAGGGTGAGAGACACAATGTTTTTGTGGTCTATGAAAGACTACACTTATTTAACAGATATTACCTCATTCCGTGCCTCCATTCCTTCAGGGTTGTCAGCTCGAAAAAAATCAGCAGACTGCATCCACACAAATCATCAAGAAATGTCCACAAAAGTGGAAAATGACTGCAGTATTTTGATTCAAGAGCATTACATGAGTGCAGCACATGGTACAAGTATAGAATTATAACCACTTTTGGAGCAATCTCTATTCCAAATGCATATCTGTCCATAACTCCATATTATGCAGTGATAAGAGACAAATAGTATAATAAAGTGGATTTGAATGCCAAAAGCATGGTGAAACCACATTAGTGTTTTGGTTTTTACTAATACTAATAATTCCAAAGTTGGAACTCAATCATTAATAATTATTAGAATACAGTTACGCAATTGACATGGGACAAAATATTACAAACTGTAGCAAAAATAGCTGTAGAAGGCACCACACTGATATTCCATGGACAATAATTGACAATAGGGAGAGATGCAAAGGAGATAACCAGTATAACTGTACAGCATTAATCATCACTCCATGGGAACAAACAATGCAGAACAAATTTCTTCATCGATAAAAAAAAAAAAATCATTAACCACTAATATAACCAATGAAAATTATAAAAACATAATCAATTGTAAAAGGCTTTAAGCGTACCTGGTTAGCTCCATGCTTAAGGCGCCGATACTGTTACAGACAAAGGTAGGAAAATATGATGCTTACTTCAACTTTTCACATGTAATAGGCCTAAAGAATGCATGACTGACCTTTCCAACATTGAAGTGCTTGGTATCATGACCCAACCAACGAAGATATCTAGTAAGTTTAGCTGCAGTAAAAGTTTTGCCTCGAGCAGGTAAACCAACCTACAGTGCAAGAACTTGTTAGAATTTTGAATTATCAAAAGAGCTCCTGCATTTATTATTGAACTATGAAAATGGAACATGTACAATACAAACACTCAGTTAAATCCAGCATGCAACTCTCAGGCTATCTGTAAGAGTTGATACCAAATCTAATCTCGAAAACTTTTCAATTAAATTGAGTGAGAAATTAGAAGGGTAATAAATATTATCACCAGTTCTTATCAATAAATTATATAGGAAAGTACCAGAACAATTGCCAAATGCCTATCCTCCTTTGGTCCAAGCATCTGATCAGCCACAGCTGCAGCAGCTGCTGGCATTGAATTCTGACAAAGCATGGAACATAATAAAACCATGATATAAAACCACCACTACATACAAAAAATAATAAAGCGTGCCAAATTTTCCTACTGTGAGAAATATTTGTAACAAACCTTGGTTTCAGTGTCCTGTTTGAGATCAAAAGAAAATGCACTCGAATTAGGTGATTTAACTGGCCTAGGAGATCCAACACCTCTATCCACAAATAGCCCCCTGTGACCATCTTGCTTTTGCAGAGAGGAAAATGTCCCCACTGATTTCGATTCAACCATGTCGGGACCAGAATATACCTCGGATGGATCTGGGTTAACAACCTCTATCTCCTATTTGAACATTTGCAAAATGCATTAGAACTAGAATACTATATTAACAAGGAGAAAACAAGGTATACAGCAGCCACCCATGCATATGAAAATGTCTCATCTTAAAAATTAGCATCAAACTTCTCCTTGACCAACTGGAATTAACCTAACTATTCTAGCAATTGCACCCATTAAAACTTGAAGTCCAGGCTCAACAAAGCAGATATGATCCAATTGCCCTCTATATTGGAGGGACTTCAAAATTTATGAGCAGGAAAACATTAGAAGGCTGAAAAGATTATGTGTATTGAATTAGACTTAGATATTTCTAGGCCCATGATGATTTTTAATCTGTATATATGCAAAATAGGTTACCAAGATGAACCTTAATAGTTGTAGGTCGATCAGCAGAAACACCACTATCCTTGAAGGAATATGAAGCATTGTCTGAGCAATCAACATTGGAAAACCTTGGATCCTCTGTATTGTTAGCTGCGTACACAAAAGCAGAGTTTGCAGAAGTTGATGGAGCTGGGACAACATAATGTTCAAGATCAATCTCCAAACCAGCTGAAGAGCCATTCTGTAAGAAAAAATGGAAGGATAGTTTCTTTAGTGTGCACAAGTTAATAGATTAAACAGAATAATGAAACTAACAATTCACCAAGTAAAAGATGGAAATCAACTGTTTTAGCACAAAAGGCCACAATTGCAAATGGGTTTAAAAAAAGTCTCAATCTGACTTGGAAGAGTTTTTTGTATTTGTTTTCTTTTGCTTTGCTTATAACAGTATCATGGCAGAGGTGAAAAGAAAACAAAAGAAACAACAATGCACCTAGTTAGAGAAATTTGAACTGGAGGACAGCAATAACAAATTTTACCACAGCAAGCTCCAATACCAAGCTAAGCATCCAACTTGAAAGTTTAAGATAGTTGGTGGAGCAGCCCATATAGTAAATAAGGTCATAGCAAAGTTTACACTTAAAATCAATATGTGGTTAATCAATGGCCACCCCCTCACATGTAAGTAATTGAATAAGAAAACATACTTGATGACAACAACTGAGCCCAAAAACTGGGCATATCCCATAGGTAGCCAATACTAGCAATCAAACAACAGCAATACCCAATTCCAATCAACTGCGGTTCCATGAGAACAAAAGTGAATATACATTAGAGCATCAAATCTAAAACTTTAGCTCACAGTTCAAGGAGCCAATTTAGTATAATGTTTACTGGTCTTTAATTAGCTATAGTTTCATGCTAACTCAAATGTTTGCAGCTCAGGAATCACTAGGCAGGTATAGATAATAGAGTATAAAGAAACATAGAACCAACTAAAACCACCTCTTCTCACTCTTGGTCCCTGTAGAAATGAAATCTTGAAAATAACAAAATGTAATACAACATGTAACAACAGAAAAAAGAAAATACGAAAAACATTAGTGAACTGAAAATGCACCTCAATTCGGGCCATTGGTGCAGAATTGATGCTGACATCAGGAATTCCACGAACAGTTGAAGGGCGGAGATTCTCCTGATAAACTCTCCAGCTGGCCGCAAGATCAAAAGGTGAAACTCTATCAGATTTAATAAACACCCTAAACTCCACAGTCACATCACCATTCTTGAATACTGCCAGCCTCGATTCCTCTTGCAATGCTCCCCTGGTAAGAAGCCGGTTTGGACCCTCCTCCACCACACAAGGGCTATTACTGTACTTTGGCTTCAACAGGAACTTGAAATCCAAAGTTTCTAATATCCAACATGCAATAAAACAAACAAAAAAAAACAATTAAGAAGAAAATTTTGGAAAATTATTACTAAAATAAATAACCATGCCTTATGTTTACTGTTTGATTGGAATTTGAAAATAAATTTCCGATTTGTAGTAAGAAAAATGGAGGCAAACTATGCATTAAAATTGAATGAACTAATCCTTAAAACTCCTATTCTTTTCTCTTAATTTCTCCGCAACGACACAAAAGAGTTGCAGAAACGTACAAACAAATTGAATTGGTTACCGTGATTAGGTGGAACGACGAAGCTTAATTCCCACATTGAAGCCGATTCAGGTTCCATGGAAAGCTAAATTAAAAACACACACACCAGCAGATGAGAGGCTAGGAAACTAATTGTAACTGGATATTTTTTTATAAAAAAAAATAGTTAATTGATGTAATTACAGCTTTAGAAGAATCCCAGGAGCCAACAAGAGGCACGGAACCGTAGACATGAGGGATGAGTTCGGCTTTAAGTCTATAATTCTCCATTTTAAGAGAAACATAAAGTTGATCTCCGGCATGGTCTAGATTTTCTTCCCCTTCACTTCCGTTCGAGCTGCCGTCCGCGTCCTTTGACAAACCAGTGTCCATAGCTAGCTACTCTCGAGACTTTTGATTTTTGAGAGTGAGAGCGAGCGCGATGCTATTTATATAGTGTATGCCAAACAAGCTGTCGTTGTTATTTGGTGTGTGAGTGGATTTACTTTGGAGGGGAGAGAATAAAGAAGAGATGGGGGGGTTGCTAGAGATTGAGATATGGAGAAGAATTTTTTTTGGCTGGGTTTTGAGCCGTTGGATTTGTTTTTCGGCTGAATCGGAAAGGGACGAGACGAGAGAGAGTCGGTGCTCTGTTTGTCCGGTTAATTAAGTAGCTGGCCGATGGCGAGACTCGATGATGCTTTGGGCCAACAACTTCAGTGCGCAGGCGGGTTGTTCGGCTTAAGGCCCGTTGCAGGTGCAACTGGTTCGCAGAAAGAGAGTGCCTGTTAGGTGAAGTTACTTTTTTTTTCTTTAGCCAAGAAGTCAAATCCAAACATGTTTGGGTTTTCTTTAGAAAATAAAACAGAGAAAAACTCCATCGTGGACGCTTTTACATTCTTTGTCGTAGTAAAGTTATTTTTTAAGAAAAATATATTTAAGATAATATTTTTTTATTTTTAAAATTTATTTGTATTATTAATATATTTAGAAATATTAAAAAAAACCAATATTTACAAAACTAATAAAAATATTTTTACACCGTGATATCCTATTATTTTTTAAAGGAAAAACATCAAAATATTATTTATATCTAATAAAATAAATTTGTGTGTGTATTGATAAACTATGTAAAATTTATTAATATTAGTTAAATATCTATGAAAATATAATATTTCTCCTCAAAGCAATAGACGGTTGAATATACAAATATTTAATCTTGATTTTTTTTTTATTTCCTTTTATCTTAGAGGTTATTTTTTCTTATCAATAGCAAGTTATTTTTATTTTTTTAGAGCCAATAAGTTTTATTTGTATCATATATAGAAGAGAAAAATTAAATTGTCATAATCTATTGGAAATATTATGAAAATACTAGATGATTAAAAATAACTAATATTTGAAAAAAAAAAACAAGAAAATATAAAATAACAAGAGAGAGAGGGTAGTGATTTTATTTAAATAAATAAATAATAGATAAACCGAAAACAATGTTAGTTACACTGGATCCGTTTCCCAAACCCGATTCCTTTTACCCGAACAAGATAGAGTTTAGGTTAAGAGTGCATAAAAACACTGAGAAGTGCCATCTGCCAAGTCCCTTCGTAGATTCACAACTTGAAGGAACTTAATTGGGCCTTGAAGAAGCAGAAGGGTTTCACAACTTGCACTTAATTGGGCCTTGAAGAAGCAGAAGGGTTTCACAACTTGCACAATTTTATATTCAAAACAGCCAAGTATCAGGTAATCAAAACCACCGGGCGTGTGGGTTGACCGGTAAGAGGATCGTCTTAATTTAACTAAAATTTTGTGTTTGAGTCTTGGGTATATAATTACGTTAAATTTTTAGTAGAAAAAAGCTTTGTCACCTTTATAATCTCACCCGGTTCAAATCTGGATCAGTCGGAGCTAGAGCTCCGGATACCAGATGGCTTGATAAAAAACAAAAACTATTGTTTGTAACAAATCTAAAATGCTGTCAGGATACCGAGAAATAAACTAGTTTTTTTTTTTTTGGCAGGAGCTGTAGGACAGGTTTTATTTTAATAAAAAAAATATTGAAATGGTAATAAAGAAGTGAATCCGGGTTAATTTGACTAACTATCGATCCAAAATAATTCAAGAGAAAAAAATTGATAGTTCAAGGTTCAATAGTTTGATATTAAATAATAAAATAAAATTATATATATAAGTTAAATCGAGTAAATATTTAAGCAACTTTCTCTATTTATGAGACCGAGATGACCATGCAGAATATCAAAACAAATCTTTAATAAATTTCTTAATCATAAAAAAATTAAATAAAATAAATAATGATTAAAGCAGCCAGGACCAAGCCTGATATAAAAACTAATGAAAGAAAATAATGAATAACTTAATAAAGAAAATAGCATTTTGAAAAAAAAAGAAACAATATTGGATTAAAAAATAAAATACAAATGAGCAAATTTGAAACACAGATGCATTAAAAAAGAGTAATTAAAAAAAGAACTAAATCTAGAAAATAAAATAAAATGCACAAGGAAATAAAAAAAAATCAAGAGAATAAATATCGTGTTTGATATATATAAATAAAAAAAACAAATGAAATGGATAAAAAGAAATATATATATATATATATATATATATATATATATATATATATATATATATATATATAAAGAATCCAAGACAAGAAAATCAATAAAAGAGAAAATCATGTCAACACTCATTGATTTTTAATTTTAATTTTGTGTTTATAAAAAAATTACCATTTTTACTTCCTGCAAAATAAAAATAAAAAATCAATTAACCACAGTAACCCTAACCATTCAACCCAACTAATGACCTCAGACCCGATAGCAAGTAATAGTTTGGAAACACCTAATGCGGTGGCTAAAATGGAGCAACCCAATGGTATGATGGATAATCCTTTTACTCCCATAATCATCAGTATTTTTCTCTCCAGTAATACATATAACTAACAGAAACTCAATGGTGTTTGACATTGAGATTAAAAAGTATTTTAAAAAAATAAAAAATTTTATTTTTATTTTAAATTAAAAATATATAGTGTTTTTAGATATTTGTATGTGTTGATATCAAAAATAATTTTTAAAATATAAAAAATATCAATTTTAAATATTTTTTAATAAAAAATATTTAAAAAAACAGCTTCAACTGTATTATTAAACAGTGACTCTCATGGCAAATGGGTTGGCTATACTTAGGCCATCAACAGTGAACGTAACAACACAAGCACCAACAACACCACGTGACCTTGCATACCCGTCAGCTGCATACATTGCACTGAGCTCATGGCAACAACTAATGTTGGTGAGCCCTGGCTCGGCGACAAGAAAATTAGGAGATGCAAGGTTAAAGTACCCGGGCACGGAGAAAACACCTTTAATGTCTATTTGTACAAGCCTGCCTGCAAGGTGGCGACCAGAGTGCTGGCTTCGTGAAGGGCAAGAGCATGAGAAGGAGAGTGTACCTAGGATACAAGATGTGCCGTTTTGTTGTACGCTGCCTACGTTGTTTTTCCAGGATTTGCTGGAATTTAGTGAACTCGTCACAGTGCCCATGCTAATAAGAGAAGAAGATAATAATATAGGATTTGTTTTTTATTTTTATTTTCACTCATGATATCAAATCATGGTGCTATCTATTTGTCAATGAAGTAATGTTGTGTGTAAGCATCGTAAAGATAACGTTGTGTGTTGATGTTAGAGTTGCCACCCAAGTTTGAAAGTCTTTGAGAAGATGGATCTGTCACCATTCTAAAACTCATGATCCATTAGTATTGGTTTGTAAAATAATGTTGTTGTATTTTCAGCAAGGATTAGTCTATTAATGTACACGCAAAGCAAGTCAAAACGAAGTCTGAATTAATACCAAAACTGCACTGTATCTCTTACTTTTTTTGTGACAAACACTGCTGAGTGATTGGCATGGTGTGAACGTGATACGAGCTTTCTATCCTTCAAAAGGTTTTGGAATGAATTCATGAGCTCATTGCTGCTAGGATCTAAATGAATAAGATATATAGAACGTAAAATTAGCCCAAGGATTTAGGATGTCATGAAGCATGTTAGGATTAAGGGTGGGTTCTGGAGAGCAACAGGAAGGCTCTGCTATTGGGGGAAACATGACAGATTTAGGCAATCAAGAATATGTTTTCAGAAATTTAGTGAAAAAACTTCCCACAAACAGACTGTAACGAACGCCCTCTTCCCCTTTAGGCAATCAAGAATTTGCCCGAGTTACTTAGAAAGATAAATTCATAAGATTTGGTCCGAATGCCTTCTAATGAGGTGTTCATATTATACATTCATTGCCACCCGTGATTCCTTACGCTTTTGTTTTGATTGCTACATGTTGAAAGCCTGATATGATCAAGGTTCTTGGTATCATTGTTCACAAAACCAGTGGTTAGCATGTCTTTACTCACAAGAGAGGAGAAATTGAATGCATAATTTATGAAACTCTCCCGTTCTAAAGAATCTCAAGAGGCACTAGCTAATACTTCTATCACACTGGTTGATACAATTCATGCTGGTGGCCTTCTACTACACCACTCTGGCACTCCATATACTCTCATTTAAACACGTATAAATAAATTGTATATACTTAACTCTCTATTGTTTGACACTACCCATGCTAATCTTCTTTAGCTCTTGAAATGCATGTATGGTCTCAGCATCAAAACCACCTGCGAACTGAATGTTTTGCATACAGGTTAGTAAGACGCGTAAAATCTCAAAAATGAGCTTGAGGATTCAGTGTTTACCTGGTGTATACGATAGGCAAATCTAGCCCCTTGAAGCAGAAGATTCTCTTCTCCTGAGCACTCGTTAAGCTGCAGCTCCTTAGTTATCCTTTTCATGTAATCCTTGGCTAGCCTCAAGGAACTTAATTTCATCTGTTAACATTATCGAGACTGTTAGTTGGAGCTGTGTCTCTGATTTCTGATTGGGAGTCCATTTTAAAGTTGTTTTCATGGTAATATTTGTGTGAAAACTTTGGCAGGTATAGGGAACCTTTCTTTGGTGTCTTTCAAGATGAATTCATTACGAGAAGCATATGCAAAATCTAGAAAATGCAGCAGGGGGCATAAAATTTTCTGCATAATTTTTTTCAAAATCTAGAAAAGCCATTTTTCTATTCTGCTACTTCGATTCTAGAGAATGCATGAGGCTAGACCATCATGTTTATGTTGCTTTTTTTCTGAGACTCTTTTCTGGTGTTATTCAAATTACCAAATGACGCACATTCAATCCCTTTAAAGGGGAAGAAGCAGTTTCCTTTATATAACACGTGGACTTCAATTTATTTCTGTTAATGTCGAAAGTTTTGGCTTATCAAATTGTTGTTCTAATTTTCTATTGATGGTAATTTTGTTGGAAAGGTACTTTCATGAGTTGAAATATCATGCTACGAGGTGAAAACCAGCTACATGATACCTGATCAAGCTTCAAGGTAAAAATAAGCTACATGCCACCTACCTGACCGATCAACCCTGTGTTCAGCAACCATTCCCATGGGATCTGAAGATCCCTGTATCTCTTGATCATGCTCTCTCTAGTCCTTTCTGTATTGTTTACACTTCGCTCCAGCCTGTAAATTTGATGTTTGATCATGTCATTAATTCATGGTATTGAGTAAAAACAGGGAGTTACTGCAATTTAGTTTGTACATGCTCGCCTGTCTTGCAATGCTTGCATTCTTCCCAGGGATTGGATCAGAGGCTCTTTTGTATTGTCCTGGAATGATGAAACTTCAGACTCGAGGTTTATTAGGTCTCGGTAGTTGAAAGCAGCTTCTCTCAAAGCATCTGCTTTTCGTTCTGGCCATTGTGGGAAATGCTTCAATACTGCCCTTTCGTCCACCAAAGATGATAATTCATCATCCAGCCATTTCACAAATGCCTTCACATCAGATATTTCTTTGAAGGCTGCAGACTCCACTTCTTTGATTAGGAAATTGATAAATTCCTTCTGTTTTTCCACATCCGATTTTACCTAGCCAATGAGCATGCATTTTGTCATCATTGAGTAACAATTTGGTAAGACAATGAAAAGAGAAAATTGCAACTAACTTACAGCAGAAAGATAAGAGGAACGATTCTCAATTTCTCCAATCATGCTAGGAGTAAATGCAACTACTGGAATAGCCGCTGAATTGATTCTGTTCTCCATGTGGGCATCTCTCCTTGTAAGCAAACGATAGAACTCTACGACTTCTGGCACGCGGCGCACTGTTTTTGACCCTACAGACATCTTCGGTGGCGGAGGTGGAGGTGGTGGTGCTGATGTTGGTGACAATTCATTGCTGTTCACTTCCTTGGGTGATGGAGGGGCTACCGAAGCAGGCCTTGGTGGTGGGTTTGGTACTTTTGCCGGTTTCTCTATTCTTGGTGACAACTCCTGTATGCTCGGTCTTGTACTTGAATGTTCCACACTCCGCTCCGAGACTTTGACAAAATCTGATTGTTTCTGCAGAAATACATCGATTTTGCTGCTTTCAATGGGGTTCTGTAACTTCTTCCAAAGAATGGATTTTCTCTCATTGTCGTGTGCTTTGAGTGAACTTATTTGTGATTTTAGACGAACTACTTCCTGTTGTAATTCCTGATTTTCTTTCTCCAGAGAATCAGTCCTTAGCAGAGCAGCTTCAACTTCTTTCTTGAGGTAGATGATCAGTGATTCATCCTCTTCTTTCTGCATTTTCCTCTCTTGCTCTGGTTTCATCAAAATAATAACAGAAGAAGATTGGAGTCGCATTCAAAGCTAGATCCTTCCCCTTTTATTTAATGATCTTACTTTTGAAGCAAGGTATCCTCACCTAAGCCTGAAGAGTGATGCTCAATAGAATACCCCTTAACATGCTTAGAAATGGCACTCCAGGCATGCAGAACTTGGTATCCTGTACAGGGTATTTCTGACTTTCTGTGAACCCGAAATTGTGATTTGATATGTTTCCATCTTTTGCAATTTGCTGTGTAGGTGAGGAGGTTTCTTTGATTTGCTGGCATGCTTTATAGTTGTCCCTTGGAAGCTATGTTAGGTGCAACATTGAATTCTCAGGTCAAACTTAACTCTTTCCTCTATTTTTTTTTCGCATTATTGATTGTATATGAAGTTCATTTACCCCTGATATCCTGATAGAATCCCATTTTCTTGCTTTGGCATATGCTGTTAGGTTTCATCAATCCAAGTTATAACATCACTTACATATTTTACACGCAGTGTTGTGAGGTATAGCACAAAGCAGCAATTGAGATATGACTGATTGCAAGCTCCCAACTGCCTATGTGTGAACTTCCTTTTCCACTCTCCATTTTACACGTGTAAGCCCCAAAGTGGGATGGTGGAACTATTAGGTCAAACCAGGTTTCAATTCTGAACTCTCATCGCGTTGATCTCTAAACTTTTCTAGAGGTCTTGAGTGCACTGTATTGCGTTTGTTATTCTTTGCTTGCTAAGCAACGTGGAAAGTAAAAAAGAGCTGGGAAATGAAGCACAGTAAAGATGCTGACAGCAGTTCATTAAAGAAAAGAAAAGGCAATGATAGATATAGCCTACCAGAATAAGATTTTCGTCTTTTACTTTGTTTCTTTTTTTCCCTTTCTTTTGAAGGTAAATGGATGGCAGCAATGCTTCAGGTTTCATTCTTGAAGTAGCCTGCCCTTTCGTAGGCCTTGGTTTTATGTCATGATACAGTATGATTATAGGTTTTTTTTTCTTGAAGTAGCTTGCCCTTGTTGATTGTAAAATATTCAAAAGGGTTAAAACTAGCGAGCAAACGAGCTAAAAGTAGAGAATATCTCTGATGCCGAAGTTTTATTTCCTGTAGCAGTTCAAGAGATAGAATGTTAGAATATCACCATTGTGGTAGAGACTGGAGAAAATGCACCGGGTCTAGGAGGGATCCTAATAAAAATCATTGCAAGAATCAATTCTTCAGTAACAGAAAGGAACATCTAAGCTTAAGTACAATCACCACAATGTACTTCTGCCTCAACGTTAAGAGAAAAGGTTGTCCGACTAGGAGCTGCAGGAGTTTGGTGTTGCTTTGATTTTCTTCAAGTCAGCTTTTCTTTTTTTAGGAGGCCCCATAGCCATCATTAGTTCGTAAATCGAATTCCCTGTTACCAAGGGAACATAATGGCCTTGAGAAGCGTTGGTAGGATGGTATGGGCAAAATGTGTCCTGTTTATAATATCAAGGTTTGAGCGACAAGATCTAGACGTGCAATTCATTTGTGAACAATATCAATGCCCGAAGACCAAAGGAAGTTTTGTGTCTTGTATTAATCTACTGTATTATTGGTGCTTTCAGTTATTGCTCTCCTAAAAAAGTCTCCTCAATGAATGGCCGGTTTGAGTCAGCATGATTGCCTTGCAAATAGTAGTTTGTATAGGTTTTTTACTTCACGTGTGAGAAGGTAAAATATCACCTTCCAAGCAAGTGGGTGGCTAGGCAAAACTAAAAAAGAAACATTCACAAGTCTCCCTCAATTTTATTTTTTTCTCCTTGAAAACTATTCTTGAGCTAATTTTTAGCAGACAGAACAGTCATAAATATTTAGGCTTGATGTGAACTCAGAGTCATTAGGCACTAAGGCTCGTTGTCTTGGACATAGCTTTATCATGAAACAGAGGTGATTTAAATCTCACACGTAGATTGATCATAAATGGGTTCCAAGAATTTAAGCAAAATTAACCGCGTAAAGAAAATCCCATTCAGATTATTTTTTTTCTGGGCTTAAATAAAAAGTAGCCTTCCTGATAGAAAAATGCTTAACAATTGGCTTCCTGTTCTAGTTTTCAACTTTGCAGTGGCCTTCTACTGAGGATTTGGTGTGCGGCCATTGGCTGCTGAGACCCGTGAACCCCATTCAAGTAGCTCTATGCTGGTAACATCTTTGTGAACTATCACTTCAATGAAGCACAAACAATCTCTCTTCTCTCCAGTTGCTGTTTCAATCTCAATAAGCTCCTCCTCACAATGGACCCGCCATAGAAAATGATGCTCTTTTTTGTCCAGCATTTTCCATGTCCGTTATGGAGAGCATCAACTAAACCTGTGTAGTTACAGTTCTTGATTACATCGTAAGGTCTATCATGGATTTCAACTTCTATGGCGTATTCACCATTGTTTACTAGGAAGATGATGCTCTGTCCGCATTCCATCAACATCTTGTGCTGACTGTCATCTGAAAACACGAATTCTATCAGTTGTCGGCATGTAACATCACACAGCACATTTTCATCTAATATAATAAGATCATCTTGGCCAGTAACTTTAAAAGGTAATTTTAATTCTACTGTGGGGTCAGATATATTTATTCATACGTGATATATATGAAAACTTCAACCAATCTCTACGTTTTTTCATCGCCAGTAATGAACTGTGCTTGTATTTTTGTAGTTGAAGTTAACTAACTGCAAAACAAAGTTAGTTTAAGATTTTTATTAAATTGTTAAGCATGTTAGAAAAATAAAGAAGATGAATTTTAGTTTCCCGAAAATGGGCTGCACACGTGGGCATGCCTAAATGCGTGGGCTGTCACAGGCAAGCTAGAGCAGGCCTTTCAGAGATTAAGATAAACAAGGTCAGGCCTTTTGATTCTACCCGCATCCTTGTGGTAACTCAAGTTTCTGGCAGTTAAACCAGGAGTCTCCGGTCTCAGCAATCACAGCTGTGTCATTTTTCTGTATGTTTTGAGAAAGAATATTAACCCTTAAAGGTTCCTTGGGCACACATTTTAGAGGAAGTCCCTCTGAAATATAGCTCCTGTTGTAGTTTTAAAGGCAGTTGTGTTCCTGTCCAGCCTCTTGGCAAGAGCAGGAAGTCCTTCATTTGTACACGCCCAAAAGCAGGTCCTTCAAGAAGTCTGATGTGGCCTCCACAGCTGCCTTATGTCCCATTCTTATGGGTTTCAAAATTATTTTTGAAAAACATGTAAGTTTTTTATTTCAAATTGATATTTTTTTCCCATGATTTTCATATCAAAAATATTTTTTAAAAATAAAATATATTATTTTAATATATTTTTAAATTAAAAATATTTTTATAAATAATAACCACACTCTCGTAAACAAACAGCACACAGCACGAAGTGCATAGCAGAATTAGTCCTCATCACGGGATCTTCCATACCCTGCGTTGAGCTCATTGCAACAACCACTGTTGCGAATCCCCGGCTCAGCAAAAGGATGATCAATGTATTATATTATTATAATGCTGTTTTTTTAACAAATACCAAGTTAGAAATTTAAAAGATAAACGTAGGTCAAAACACGTTGATCTTGTTTCAAACGGAGCAACCAGGTGTTTTTTATTTTTTTAAATGTTGGTATTATTTATATATAAAAAGATGATATTTTAAATTTTATTTAAATAAAATATTTTTCTAATTGATTTAATTCATCCAATCTTTAATCTAAGTCAAACCCTTATCAAATTAAATAATTTTATTTTTAGAAATTTATTGTTTATTTAATTAAATTATTAGTAATCTAAGAAATAAAATAAAAGTGCTTAATTAAAACATTTATATATATATATATATATAAAGAAAAAAAAACAGAATCATCAATTAAGTTTTAAATTCATTTGGTACGTAATGTGAAAAATAAATGATAATTAAGAACGCAGAAAGGAGTTGCTTCGTTTGAATATTTCCCATTCTTCTTGACCAATAAGTAGTTATTGTACATATTTTGCTATAGTTATTTCAAGAAACTATAAATATAGTACTTTTAAGTTATATACTATAGAATATTTAACTTATCATTGAGTAGATTAACTGATTATAATTGCATATAGTTATTCTAATTACCAATATTATTATAATTAACTTTTAATAATTTAGCTAATTGCTTCGATAATTCACGAAGTCCAGTCGCAACATTTATCAGCAAATGTTTCAGAATGGCATTAGCTTTCATGTGCGTGTTAGAACAGCCAACAATTTCAAGAAATAAAACTGTACATTTTCTAGTAATTGTTGGTGATGTTATGTGGTGTTTAGTCATCAAACATTAAACCCGTATGAAGCAAGGTGTGCCATGCAAACCTGTAAAGCCAGGATTCAAAAAGGACTGGAGAGCTCTCCATTCTCTAGGCTACTATCCGGACTGTACTCTATATCTTTCTTTCCTTCTTTCTTTTCCCTCCAGGTGTAGAATCTCCTAATCGCTAGTGTCCCTCCTGATGAACTTAGACATAATAAATCATGCCAACCTCCAGCAAAGAGGTGTGGGGCACATTTAGAGCAACATCAGGTTCTCTACAGTTCTTGCTCAGAAAAGTGTATACCACATCGATTGCAAATTTCTTGATGATAGAGGATGATTTCTTTGCCCTGGCGTGGGAATGCCCAAGAATGTAAGCGACACCAGACTCCTTAGCTTTCAGTATCTGCAACGATTCGTGTTTAAGTTGAGTATTTTCTAGACGTTCACTGCCACTTTTAGCCACTTCAGCTTGAATATCACATGTAGACTGCACTGTTTTCTCCTTGTAACTTGAGCTTGTATAGGGGTGATCTGAATCAACAAGGCCTTTGAAAACTGTGCTTTCAAATTCCCTAAATGATTCACTTGTCAATTTAGATGCACTTTCCTCTTCTGTTTCTACAAACTGAACTATTCCAGATACCAATCTGTTCTCAAAATCATAGTTTTCCTGTTGCAGATCCTTGTAACCGTACCTTACAATGCACCGAAACATGCCATACTCCTTCGGGCCAACCCTACTGATGAGCAGCCGTTCATTTTCACTGACACGAGGAACTTGAACAGACTTGACACAGACAAAAACTAGCACCTGATGGAAGGCAGGCAGGTTTGTAACGAAGTGACCAAAAACAGCAGGGACTCCAATAGCCAGGTTGGAGTAAACCAAACCTATTCCTGGAACACGGACCATGCCCAAGCTAGGTCCAAGAGACACTATCCTGTTCATTGAAACCTTGTTCTCCACATCAAATTGGTGTTTCTTCATTGTTCCGTAGTTCCACAAGTACATTACAACCATAAAGATCAAAGACAGAACAAGTGGAATCCACCCGCCTTCTGGCACCTTGTAAACAGATGCTGAAATGTAAAGCAGTTCAATCGATCCAAAAAACAATAAGAAAGCAACTGCGCTAAGTATTTTTTTCTTCCACACAATTATCAATACCAGTGCCATCAAGCAAGTTGTCACGAGCATAACAGTAGTGACAGCCAGCCCTACAAACAAAGGAAAACGATCAAATTTTATTTATAGCATAGATGAATGCATAAAGATAAATGATATTTGTTAATTATTTTATATTTGTACCATATGCATGGCCCATCATGTTAGTGTCTCTCAATCCAATTGTCACAGCCAAACAAAGGCACATCAACATCCAATTGACCTCTGGAATGTATATCTGCCCGTATATTTTACTTGAAGTATGAACAATTTTCACACGTGGGAAGCAATTCAGGGCACAGCACTGACTTATCATGGAAAATGTAGCTGATATTACAGCCTGACTTCCTACCACAGCCGCAAAAGTTGCCACTATGAACACTGGCCAAAACACAGATTCTGCAGAAAGCATAGTTACATTAACACAAGAGAAGAACCAATAGCAATCTTCAATTTTAGACCATAGTTTAGCTCTTGCCTGGTATAGCTTTGTAGAAGCTTCTCTGGATATCTTCATGGTGCTTGGAAAGGAAAGCTGCCTCACCCATATATGCAAGAATTAAACAGGGATATACTACACAAGTGAACGCAACCTAGAGATAAAAATTCAGGTGTTAAGATTAGAAAAGAGAAAAGGTTGAATGATACAAGAAAATTTAGTTTTGAATGCCTGGTACATAACCAAGTTACCTTTATTGATGATGATGAAAAATGGCCCAGGTCTGCAAACATAGTCTCCACTCCTGAAACGCATTCCAGGAGAAAACTAGTTTCAGTACCTATATCTAGCCCATTCCTCAAGCAAAGCACTACCACCGCAAGGAAGTGTTAAAGAGGTACCTGTTATTGAAAGGACCACTCCTCCTAGCGACACCCATCCCTCAGTGCCAGTATTTTTAAGAAACTTCAGCATGTAAATGGGAGAAATTGCACAAAATACATGTTGATTCCACCGGAATATGTTGTATATTCCAATGCTACTAATACACAGAAGCCATGCCGTGACAATAGGAGCAAACATGAAAGCAACTCTGTTTGTTCCATGATGTTGAAGAGAAAAAAGCCCCACCAGTATGACACACGAGATTAAAACTACGTAATCTGAAGGTACACAGAAACATCAAATCTAAGTTTAACTCATAAAGATGGCCTTCATGCAGTAATATATTTTTAGACAGTGATGAATGAATTTGGACTTACTCTCATGGAGTCCAGTGATTTTAACTTTGACCCCTGAAACTGCTGAAAGGACTGAAAGGCAAAGGTATGCAAATCTCAGTACGGAGAGGATCTATTCTATAACTCAGACTATTTAAGAGCCAGATTCAGAGTTTCAAAAGGAGGGGATATATCCAGAGAAAATAAGGAACATATCCTAATGTTATAACGTTTCATATGTGACATCCAAGTTATAAAGGCACCTTTCTATACCTACTTCATCTTGCTCTAGCAAGAAAAATTTCAACCGCCATCAAGATTCACCATGCCTAAGTATTCCAATTTAATATGTGCTGCATTTTCACCACAATAAGAAAAAGGTTATAGATTATATGTTCCATGACATTGGAAGCAAAGTTTTCACTTTCAAGGGGCATCATAAGAAAATTTAGCATAATACCACTGTCAACAGCTAATCAGTATGACTGTTCTTTGGGTGCTTATGCTCTAAGCAAAAAGGAGAGGTTACGTTGAATCCCACTACCTGATATTGTAGGGGTGAGTACGCCATCACCAATTGCCATACACGTTCCCAAAAGAACAAAGATCAACAGTACCTTGTGAAACCTTGGATGCTTCTCAAAAAATGACTTCAGAGCAGAGCTCTGCCATGTGTCTGCAGATGCTTCTGTTGCATAAGTAGACAGCTTTTCATCTGCAGCTTGTTGATTTGGTAAAATACTGAGTTTTGCATGCCGGCAAAGAAGCGAGTACAATGCAAAGGTACCACCTGCACAGTCAGTGAAAAACTGACATCAATAAGCTGTCTTTCTCTGACAAGTCTGCTTCTCAGTAATTGCCGTGGCATAAAATTGGGGCTCAGCCCAGGCAATGATTTGTGCATGTATATTTCTCTGAATTCCTCGTCATATTCAGAATAGGATGCAAATTGTTTGTTCTTATCGTGCATAATTTTTTTGTCACGATTTTGACAAGGTTGTGTGCGACAAGCCATTAATTAGTAAGCAGTTGAGGAGATGAGAAAGCGCTACCTTCACCATTGTCATCAGCTGACATGACAAAGAAAATATATTTGACAAGAGCGATGAGAGTAAATGTCCAAAAGATGAAGGAGAGCACTCCATAAATTTCCTCGTCATCCTCATGAAGGCTCAACTTTCCAGAGAAAGTGGTCTTGTAAACATAGAGAGGGGATGTACTAAGGTCACCGTAAACTACTCCAAGACTCTGATAAGCTAATGTGATCACGCTCATGCAGGATGCCCTCTTTACATTCTGATTCATAATAGAGCATATTAATAAATTCATAATGTCTATGAAAGAAAAATTTAGGGCAAACAATATTATAAAGTAAAATTATCTTTATATACAGAAAAACGCAAAAGGTTGATGACCCTATTTTGAGCAAGAAACGAGCAGCATTATTCAAGCCTGTTTGCAGTCTTTTGAGGTTCAACGCTCTATTCCTATCCTCAACGGACAGAATATGCCACAGCTTATCACAAATATGCCTGAAGAATAACAGAGGTCAAAGCTCTAAATTATGCCAAATTTTTTTCACCTTTCAAGATGAGCGTATCTGACCCTAATAGACATCAAAGCAAGTTTTGAGAGGGGGGGGGGGGGGGTGAATCATGGATGCAGTCTTCTAAATTCATCCAACATTTAAGAATTGAATACACGGGCTGGTTAGAGAAGCAGAATCTACCATTGAATTGCACGAGCCATCATCACCATGAAACTTGCTCGTGAAATTCACTATCATCACCAGATACGAAA
The DNA here is from genome assembly GCA_015731905.1 of Salix dunnii. Lineage (NCBI taxonomy): Eukaryota > Viridiplantae > Streptophyta > Magnoliopsida > Malpighiales > Salicaceae > Salix > Salix dunnii. Next base: position 5,424,339 of record CM027667.1, on the reverse strand, counting down.
AAGATAAAAAATTTACTGCAAAGAATCAAGGAATAGAAAACCCCACCAATTCACTTCCTCTTAGAAAGTCATGTAACTCATTATACATCAGGAAGAAAAATTAAAAGAAACCATCTTTAATCTTACAAACTAACATTGAACTAAGATTTCTTTAAAGCTTCCGTTAGTGAGCATTCTCAACCCCATTCAACACAAACTCCTCAACATATGAAACTGAAAAACTGCAATAAAAAAAACCATGGTCAGTTGCAGAGAACCTGTGGAGACATTCCTTGCTCTACAAATTCTGCTGATGGGTTCATGGTTTTTTGTCTCCGAGTGTGCGAGAGAGATGGCCAAAAAGATTGGAACTTCAAGAGTGAAGCTCTAAAAGAGATGCAGAGAATATAAGGAGAGAGGAGAGAATGTGGGAGGAGAGGCAGAAGCAAGTGGCGAAGAGGCAAGTGCTGCGTGTGCACCAAAGAAGTTGCAAAATGCATTCAATGCTCCTTGTCTCTCTAACTCTCTCTCTCGTCTCTAAAATATATATATATAAAAAAAAATAGACTTGAAAAATCGTAGAATTATACAAGTAGACACTCAAAGAAAGTTCATCGAGAGGTATATAATAAATATATTTGCAGTTGCAGTCTTGCAGGGGAATTGTATTCTCCGGAATTCTTGTGCTTCGAGCTGCTGATTGTTTTTTGTCGTATAAATTACATTTCATGATTTTTTAAAAAAACAAAATGCTTGAAAATTATTTTATATATATATATATATATATTAAACAGAAAATATTTAAAAAAGTAACAGCACACTGATTGAAAGGTTATTATTGGCGTCAAGAAAATAAAAGGTTAGACAATGGGGTGGGATGGCTAATTGAATTGTGGAAGGAACCGAAAATATCTTCTTCAATTAAAGTACAGACCGGACCGTTTGGAAAGTGAGCTTCAAGAACATTATCCGTTTTTTTTTATTAATCTGGTAAAAAGAGAGTTGAGAACATTATCCCTTTCATTTTCAATCCCACGGCTTTACGTGAAAGGATGATATTAAGGTTTAGCGGGAAAATACTATTTTTAATAAATATATGAGATGAAATAACTATACACACACACATATATAGAAAGCCAAGAAAAGTATCTCATTGCAAAATGCGGTAAAAAAAATTTCTTTCTCAGTGATTATAATATTCAGACAAACTATCTTAATTAATTTACAATACTCTGAAATTATTAACTAGATAAGCCTTAATAACCTTAAAAGAACTCGAACCGGCAATTATTATGGAGCGGACCGAAACCTGAGCACCCGAGCCACCCTCAAGCTGGTAAAAAACAAGTTGCTAGGACGACAGAAGGGTGACGATCGCCTTCACACTGTGGTGATCTGTTTGGCATTAATTTAAGTTTGGACCAAAGCTTGACTAATCCAACTGGAAAGGAAGTAGTTAGGTAAACACTGGAAAGGAAGTAGTTAGGTAAACGATTTCGTACTAATGCACTTGTCAATCGACATGCAGACCTCATGTCTTTGAATAATCAGCCGAAGCTAAAGCTAGCCTCTAGCTCAACATGTACACGTGGACCTGATTAAATGCGCACCCGTGCCTGATTAAACATACTAGGTTAGGTTGTGAGCTGTTAACCATGCAAGTGGTGTTCGTTTTTTTAATTAATTATGTTTTCCTATAATATTTTTATTTAAATCTATTTATTTTATATATTAATATTAAAAATTAAAAAAATATTTTAAAAAATAACAAACATATATGCAGACCCAATGTAAATGTGAAATTGCCCTCTTTGGCACCGAGTACTAGTGAAATTGGGGGATGGTAGGGTCCACAGTAGGGCAGTCCCATACTTGCCACCTGCTGTATTTTATTTTTATATTTCAGCACTTAGATTTCCAATCTATATATATATATATACTAGCTATGACACCCGCGCCTCGTCACGGCTGAAACCATATTTTTTTATTATAAAAAAATATTAATTATTTATGATTATTTTATTATAATATAAATTTGAATAAAATAATAAATTTATGTAATTTATCATTATCATTAAAAAAAGCAAGAAGATACGGATATTTAAATTATTGAATACACTGTATTAAGATTAGTTCATTTTATAATTTAGTTTAAATTAAACACAACAAACAAAATATAAATTGTGAAAGAACCTGCATTAATCAAATAACAAAAATAAATGGTTATTTTTTTATCTCTAAAAAGAAGAAAATATAAATTGAAAATCAATCTTCACATTATTCTCAATATCATTACTGTAAAAATTAAAATTATTTCAACATTACTACTAAAATAGTAAAAATCATTAAATTCACCTGAATAATTAAAAAAAGTAAAATATTTTATCAAAAAAACAATAAAAAACAATTACTATAATTATCATTATTATTGTGCAAATAATAAATCATAAAATAACCTGATCCAAAAATAAAAAAAAATAATAGTAAACAAAAACAAAATGAGAAAAATGGAGCAATATTAATTTTAAAATGATCACCAACATAAATTTAAATTTCAGAATTGAACTGAGTAAAAATAAAACCCCAATAAAATATAAAATGATAAAAATTCAAAACAAAAACGAAAATTTTAAAAATATTAATTATTTATGATTATTTTATTATAATATAAATTTGAATAAAATAATAAATTTATGCAATTTATCATTATCATTAAAAAAAGCAAGAAGATACAGATATTTGAATTATCGAATACACTGTATTAAGATTAGTTCATTTTATAATTTAGTTTAAATTAAACACAACAAACAAAATATAAATTGTGAAAGAACCTGCATTAATCAAATAACAAAAATAAATGGTTATTTTTTTATCTCTAAAAAGAAGAAAATATAAATTGAAAATCAATCTTCACATTATTCTCAATATCATTACTGTAAAAATTAAAATTATTTCAACATTACTACTAAAATAGTGAAAATCATTAAATTCACCTGAATAATTAAAAAAAGTAAAATATTTTATCAAAAAAAAAATAAAAAACAATTACTATAATTATCATTATTATTGTGCAAATAATAAATCATAAAATAACCTGATCCAAAAATCAGAAAAGAATAATAGTAAACAAAAACAAAATGAGAAAAATAGAGCAATATTAATTTTAAAGTGATCACCAACATAAATTTAAATTTCAGAATTGAACTAAGTAAAAATAAAACCCCAATAAAATATAAAATGATAAAAATTCAAAACAAAAATGAAAATTTTAAATGAATAAATATGGAAAAAAAGTAAACACTGTAAAAGAAAGATCGAAAAAAAAAGGAATCAATACTAATTTTTTTTTAAAGAATAAGTGCCAAAATAAAAAATAATATATATAATTAATTCTAATTAAATGACAAAACTATAATAAATCAAAACCTTGGGACCCAAAAACAATAAAAAAGTTTGTAAAAATAAAATATTGTAACTATCATAAATTAAAAATTTAGAATGTTACGTGATAAAAACAAATTTTCGACAAAAAATAAAATGACAAAAAATAAAAACAAAATCTAAAAGTACAAATACAAAAATATGGATAAAAAATCAACATTGTCCAATAAGGACCAAAAACCAAAGAAATAAATACAAAAAAAGAACAACAAAGGAATTATATATATATAACAACTCTTCCTTTTCCTTTTCTTATTGGCGTGGGAAAAATATTGTGGACTTCAATAGTATTTTTCTCATGCGGCACCATATTTTTTTAATGAAAAGAATATTAATTACATGTTTTTTCTATTATAACATAAATATATTTAAAATAATAAATTTGTGCAGAATTCTTATAAAATGCAAGTTTTCTATAAAATATATAAATTTTAAATCTATATAAATTTATCTGTTTAATAGATTTTAACAAAATAACCAATATAAAATTATCATCATCTTTAAAAAAGCAAAAAGATTAGGATATTTGAATTATTGAATTCATTGTATTAATATTAATTCATTTTATAATTCGATTTAAATCACATTTAAAAATAAAATATAAATTATGAAAAGACCTGCAATAATCAAATAACAAATAAGTAGTTAATTTTCTATCCACAAAAAGATGAAAACATAAATTGAAAATTAATCCTTACAATACCGTCATTTTCATTACTATAACAGTTAAAATATAACATTACTGACCAAACAATTAAAATAATTAAATTACCTTAAAAAATAAAAAAAAATCAAAACATTTAAACAAAAAACAATAAAAAAAATAATCACTAAAATTATCATTATCATTGCACAAACAATAAAATCATAAAATTATCTTTTTCAAAAAACAGATAAAATAAAAGAAAACACACATACTCAAAAAATATAAAGTGAAAAAAGAAGCAATATTAATTTTAAAATTATCACCAACATGAATTAAATTTTCAGAACGGAATCTAATAAAAATAAAACTCCGATAAAAAATAAAAAAAATAATCTAAAAGCATAAATGAATAAATACGGACAAATAAAAAAATTGTTCAATATTGCATTTTTTAATGTTTTTTTATCATTTTAACAAATTATCATTTGTTAAAAAAGATTACCTTTCTACAGCTTACATGTTAATTATCCATTCCTTTTGCCTGTTCTTCTCAATTTAGCAAAATAAATTAGCCCCCCGTCTCAATTATTCCTTGCTCTCCGTTGCTCTCGCCTGCTCGTCTCATTTTAGCACAATGAAAATGTGTTAAAGGGGGATTCGAACCCTTGTCGTCTGGAAATCTTTCGTGTATTTCAACCAACTCAGCCACCTTAATATCTCGATCATGGTTCATGGAAACTTATATTAATAGTAAATGTTACTGTGGATGAGAACAGTTAAAGTGGGACGCGGTTTATATATATAGTAATATATATAGATATAGATATATATATATAAGTTTTTAATATAATTCGTGATAAATATCTTCGACTTTCAAATTCACAGTCTAGAGAGTTATTTGAAAGTATATAAATTATTGTTTTCTTAAATAATTTGTGCTCAAAATAATTCGGTTAATAAAATTAAAAAATTAAAGGCTAATTTCCCATCTAAGGTAATAAAAAGGAATTATAAATATTTTTAAATTAATAAACGGTTTGAGCAGAATACCATTGGCTGCCATCTCTAGCATGAATGATTTCTCAGCAACCTTTCATGCCTTGGACATGTCTTTGATTAGCTGGCGATCAGAAGGTGCTTCGGTGATTTCTACGTCAACTCTCCTTTGTTTTCCACAGAAGGTCTATTTTGGTTGGAGACGGATAATCCTTGCAAGATTATAGATACGGAAATAGATTTTTATTTATAAGAACAAGATTAGAGGATTATTTTTAATACACTCTGGATATATAGGATTGGAGCTACTAGAAACTTAAATAACCTTAATTTTAGGATCTATTAAATTAATCAAAATATATACAAATTAATTTAGACACCACATTAATAAAAAATATATATAGGATAAGGTTCACCCCGATACTTGAGGGTCTCTGAGCTTCCATGCTAGGGAGCTTTCCACTAGTTTTTGTTTTTTAGAAATTATTCTTTTGGAGTAATATAAATATTAATTTGAGTTGACCCGAATTAATTTATTAATAAGTATATTGGACAACGAGATTACAGTAACTCCATAAAAAACAAATCATGTCAAATTATAAAATCTATTTTTTAATAGATTCAGTTTTTAAGGATGAAAATGAAGAAAACAAAAAAAAAATAGCAAGAGTCAGTTTATAAAAAAATCAATTTAAGTCATGAAATCAAAATAACCTAGTAGAAATTAAATTGAAATAAACTAAGAATCTCATTTTATATCGACCTAGATTTGAAATATAAAATCAAAAAAAATATTGATTAAAGAAGGACAAGAAAAACAACTCGAGTTAATTATTAAACCGCCAAACTTGCAACCATGACCATGAGATGAAGATAATCTTATAAAAAATAAACTAAAACAAATCATGAATCTTGATTCATAGCCAATCAAATATTAAAGGATAAAATTATAAAAAAAATCAATTAGAAGAAGATAAAATTTTTTGAGTTAACTTATCAAATTCTAGGTCAGAGTCATAAAATATGATAATCTCAATTAAATTAATTGAAAATGATTATGAAGTTCAATCCTCAATAAATATGATGATGAGGGGATGAGACTAAAATTGATTAAAAAATAAAAATAAAAAACTCAAATTAACTTGAGTTAACTTATCAATTTTATGATAGAGTCATGAAACATGAATAACCTCATAAAAAAAAAATCATGAAAATTTATTTTTGATCTAACAAATATTAAAGAACAGGAATGAGAAGGAAAAAATTGAATTAACTTACCAAATGTGTTATTTGAATAACAAGACTAGAATAATTTTATATAAAGTAAATTAAAAAAAATATAAAGTTTAATATATGATAAATATTTTAAAATATATATTATTTTAGTAAATAGTATTCCATGGAGAGAGAAAATATTACCCCGTCCCCTCTTTATTTATTTTTGTTAATTATATTTTCTAACATGAAATGGCTCGATAATAGCTGTGTGTTTAATTCATTTATTATTCAATTGTTACTCAAATTTAACATCTTAATATCTTCAAGTTGATTAACTATTCTTATACAGGTAAAATATTTATTAAATCGACATGCATTCTTAGAGATTCACGGTATATACAATTATATCCTTATTGTTTTATCACCTTCTAATATGTTATTCACTTCTCCTTCAAGGACTGAATTAAAATGCAGAGGACTAAACTAAACTTTTAATCCGACATGCTCCTACCAGATTCTTCCACGCGCTACCGTGGCACTACTATTTCCGCTGAGACATGGTTATCAATCAATTTTATAATGCAATTTTGGTTTGTTAAGAAATCAGGTGTCATCGTGCTAGCTACCAAGGAATTGTTTGCACACCAGACAACAAAAAGCCGAAAATACACGTAATTTTTTTCATTTTGATCTTGACAGGAATCTTCAATCTCCGAACTGCAAATAGCCAGCGGCTTTGGCATGCGATTATGGTTTCGTTTAGACTTGAGAGGTTGTTCCGGACAGATCAGGTCATCTTTGTTTCCTCACAAACAAGGAATCCACTGTCACACCAGGGGGGGAATGGTATCCTGGAAGTACCTATTTTTCTTGGCTCTTGTTTTTCTTCGCTGAAAGTTTCAGGGATACTTATGATCATCAGCTGTCCTCGTGGCCTTGGCTTCTTGTTCGTGGCTGAGAAAAGGGTGATCATTGATCGAACGGCAGGACCGTGAGAGCTTCTCTGTTTCCATAATTGTCCTTGTCTCTTTCCCTTATTTCGGGGTTCATTCAACTACTGGGAGTCTTTAAAGAAAAAAGAAGTCTGTAAAGAAAACACCTTTTTTCTCAACGTGCTACCTTTATTCCTGGTATTCATCTGTATTTGTCCAATAAATCCTTGTGCTAGGGCTAAAAGTGAGTTCGCCAGATTAAAAAAATTGAAGATGGTAAATCCCTCCACATGCTCTCATTCCTAGAAACACAGTAAAACACGAAGTAGCAGCATCAAACAACGTAAAAAATACAGGAAAAAGATAAAAGTTATCTTAAAGCTGAGATCGGTCGCAATGAGATCAACAAGAAACGATAAAGATGGTACCCATGCTTGTTGATAGCCTCCCTTGTTTGATTATTTCACTTATTGAAGCGACTTACAATATGCAAGTTGTGATTGATGTAGACTTCTTGCTATAAAGATGCTGAGATATGATGTCAAATCGTTTTAGGCTCTCTCTATCTCTCCCCTCCCTCCGGTGTTGTCATTCTTTATTGACACCTGCCTTCCGGGAAGCTGGACATGTGTTCACTCGCGAGAGTTTTCATAACATTGTTTTTTATTTGAACTACAAGATGATATTATTGAGAACTACTGACAAACATGTCCTAACAACCAAATCCTACCTTGTTTGTTTCTCTCGAAATCATTGGCCACAACCACACGATTATCATCTCATTATGGCCAAAATAATTGTTTATGGGTTCGGCTAACAAGGTGCATGATAGGAAGGCTGAGACATCAGCTTATCAAGAACCTTAACAACCAAATCCCTTTGATTTTTTCTCTCCAACATTATTGGGGCTCCCAACCGTACCATGATTATTATTGCTAGTACATTGTATAGAGGGATGTGCAAAAATTGAAAAGAAAGAAGGAGAGGGAGGAGAAAAGAACCGAATGGAATTGGTTAGGAGAGCTTTCTATATCAAACATTTATTTCTATTTCGTCTGTCCAAATTGATTCAATGTCAGGCCATTCAAACTTGGTAGCTCAGCTGAGTTCTCTCTCTTCTTTTTTAAACTTTCATTTAATGTGTTCAATAAGAAATACACCTTATCCTCGAGTTGCTTTCATGACCACAAAACGAGCCTCAGCAAATGGCTTCTATGTTGACAGGTTAATTTGACCAGACTAGGGTTTGCCCCAATGCTTGACGACTAATATCAGCGGAATTTTTTTGAAGGGCCAGATCACCATAAAGAAAAGCCCAACACAATCAATGCAATGAACTCGAAGGAGGGGGGCTGCTCAGTGCAATCGAGGCCGTCATAGCTCATAGCCGAACGCCGTCATTTAAGGAGTGCATCGGATCGATCGAGTCACCATTGATTATTTATAGGAGTAATGCTAGTGCTGTAAACGACAAATTAAAAATATCTCGAGAAAAATATAATTTTACTAACATGCAGTGCTTAGCTTGTTAAAAAAAAAAACATATCCCAAGAATTTAGTGGTTTGAAGCTCGGAGCAACTAAATAAAACATAAACCTCGAAGACGCCCGGTTCCACCTTCCTACCAAAGGATTAAAAAAAAGAATCAGATTACCAAGCTTTGGGTTTTGTTCAGTTGCTCGCATAGCTACTGTGACAATGTTTTGCACAAAGCATGGCAAAAATGCCACTGAAAAATCCTCTCATAGTTTCTGTGGGCAGTTGCATCAGTAGCATGTCTAAACAGAAAATGAAATCAAGAGATTCACGCCCATACCACAAGTCTCTCACTCATTTCTATATAAAAAAAACCCACCAGTCCTCCAAATCCGGAGCGAGCTAGCGTAAATAAATCCTTCAAATGACTTTTAATGGAATCATAGCCGCCGAAGGAAATTAGATAAATGAATCTTTCAACAAAAAGATCAATCGTAGCACACAAATCATCCTCATAATATAGGGAGACTATAATTCAGACCCTAAACAGTTCCATGGGATTATATTTCAGCAAAACCTGTCGGTGACACGTTTTGTTGCCTCTTTTCTTTTAACCTCACCCCCGGGCACCATAACCGCCTTGCACCATGTAAGCAAAAACCTACCTGAAAACTTCGACAATACCCACACTGCAAAATCACAACCGATCCAAAGCTTGACCAAATGCCAACAGACCCAAACTGCATAATGTAGAGACCCCAAACCATACTCTGCCCAAGTCCAGCAACAAATTTCTAGTGCATGAGAAAACCACAAAATGGACAAGAAATATGGTTGATTTTTGAACCCATCATACTGCCAAGGGAATGGAAAAACAAACAAATCAACCCTCAAGTTGAGGGAGCAGGCTTCTCCTCATCTGTATCAGCCTTAGTTTCCTCATTCTTGGATGCAGCATCTGCCTCTTCTCCAACATTCTCCTCAGTTTTCTTCTCTTCAACACTTAACTTCTCCAATGCATCAGCAGCAACAGTTGCATCCTCATTTTCCCCTTTGCTATCCTGGGATTCAGCAACTTCTTGAAACATTTCCATAAAGGTTTTGCAATCTGAGGAAAAATCAGTAATCAACGAGGAAGCAGATTAGTATAATGCATGCGTCCCACAGTCACATTTAAATAATAAAGAGACAGCAAGACATATTATGTCTACCCAAAAAATACACACATCCATCATGCTTATGGAAAAGTCAAAACAATTAGATGGAGACCCATCATTCAATGAATTACAGGTCCTTGCAATTTGAATACACACAAGCCCTCTTCCCACCCATACACCCCAGTATTGCTTCTGGAAACAAGAGTAAAATTTTCCTAGTTCATGGCATTAAGGTCTAGAAGCAAGCTCAAGTTCCACCAAATGATAAGGACACTTCCATAGCAACACTACCAAAAATTCTATTTTGGGTTCTCACAACTTGCATAAGTTTTTTCCTAAAAGAATAGGATGGTTTCTGTGGGAAAGAAACAGTTTGAGAAAACCAAGGTTAATCAACAAAGTTGATATTGAAGTTGATATTCTTATTTTCCCTTTTTCACTCATCCAGCAAATGATTTTTGTGCTAATAGAGTAGAGAAACTCATTCCATCCCAAGATATTGAAGCTAATATTAAACAGCATGTCATTGTGCATGAAATACGACACAGGTTCTGACTGCAATTTCCACGCCTCAATCGACATTTATTCAGAACTAGTTGATATAGATAGCAACCATCTCCAATATTTCTCTTCACCAGATTACAGCATTTAAAAAAAACACTCAAAACATAGTCATAGACTCTTTTACATCAGAACCATCTTAGGCATTATGTGTTGGTACACATGCAGCTTTGCCTGAGTTGAAAGCAAGTTAAAAACATACACTCAAAACCAAGTTCCATAAGAAACATGTCAAACCCTGACCATCTCTAGCAGCAGTGCAGCCTGCATGAGTACACATAGAACCTACCCTAACTAGAAGTAAAAGCATAAAATTAATACCAGGTTACGTTCAGAGGAGATGTGCACATCTCTAGAAGCAGTGCAGCATGCATGAGCACACAGAACCTACCCCAGCTAGAAACCAGAAAAAAAGAGCAAAAGCATAGAATCAATACTAGGTTTTATTTAAAGGAGAGTTGCACAATGATGCAACGCAATTATGACCCCAAAGCCTTTAGTTTACATGAACCAACCACAAGGATAGTTGTTACTACTACTCAATTACACCTATATTGAATACACTGAAAACCAAATATGGTATAACAAACAAAAGGACAAACAAGCTCACTATGAAAATCAAAATTCCTACTGTGCATCCACAGTTTCAAGATCCCACTGCAATCAATACTTGCAAGCCTCACCTCCAAAAAAAACATTTCAAAGGCAACTACATAACAACACCGAAATATCAGCTAGCCGACATGCATTGCACCATATGCAATCAACCATGCAACATTTGCAACACAGAATTAATTCAAACAGAGCCACGATCCAAGACCAGTAAAAATGAAATAAAAGCACTTCCAATCAGAGAAATTGCTAGCTAAGAAGTTATCAGCATGTACTAATAATAGCTCACTTTCAATAGATGCGAAACGAATGCAGAACAATTCATCCTTCAATTCACCATCAGCGAAATCCGTAGCGTGCCACACACACGACTTTTCATTCCCGGCGTGCTCCTGCACAGACATAGCCGGCAGCACTACAGAAACACAAACACGGCATATTCAAAACCCTAGCAAAATCACTAAGAAAAAAAAAGGTATAAAAAGGACGAAAACAAACCGAGATGATTAGCGCAGATCTTGAGTGTCTTCGATTGTCTCATAACAAGACGAACTTTCCCAGACTCTTTATGTTTCAATAACTTGACAGTACCAGCACCTCTCTCTTTCCACTGATTTCCGTCCTTATCAAATCTATAAAGCTTCGATTTCCTTTAAGTTTTTTTTTAAAAAAGAAGCATTTAGTCACAAAAAAGAAACTAACACAAACACTGAAAAGGTGAAAGTGATAGATTTATATTCTTACAGATCGAGGATCGCATCTTCATCTTCTTCACCAGTAGAGACAGCGACTTCTTCGAGCTTGACGATCGGAGCAACCTGAGCACCGGTGTCTTCGTCATCACCGGCCGGAGCTTCCTCGTCTTCTCTGTGCTCGTGTTCGGGTTCTGTGCTTGCCATTAGATTTGATGTTCTTACTTTGAGAGAAGAAAAGTAGGGGTCCGGTGTTTTAGTTCAGTGCTGGCGAGATTGGGGGTTTTGGGGCTATCCTAGTTAGGCGAGGCAAGTTTATATTTCTTGGGCGATGCTGAATTACAGGAGCGCTATGTGCTGGGCCTGGGGTGAAATATAAATAAGCGTGAGCCTTACGCACAATACAATAGCTACAGACAATTGATTTATTTATTTCCTTTTGGGGTTAAAAATTTGAGGAGGGTTCCAGATCAAGAGTCATCACTCCTCTTATTCTCTGGGTTGTTATTTTTTAAAATATTTTTTTATTTTAATTTTTTTTTTAAATATTTTTGACCAGTATCTTGTCTATCGGTCATAGTAATAATAAAATACTTCGTTTATGTAAATTTCATTCTCATTCTCCATTTTTATTTTATTTTTATTATTATTATTTTAACAGGAGATGATAAAATAAGATGGCTGAGCCATTGAGCCAAAATATAAATTCTCAGAACAATTTATTTTAATATCACTGGGTTTGTGTTGATATCACCTGATAATAAAATATATGCAGTTTTCTTATTGATTGAGAGAGAGTTTTTTCATGAATAATTTCAATTGACTCAAGTTTTTTTTTTTAGTTTATTTTCAAATAAATCTCTTAAACTTAGGACACAGGTTATAAAATTAGTATGTTATCTAGTTTAACTCGAGTTATTTTTATGATTTTCAATTATATTTTTTTAATTTTACCATTCAACATTGAATTTGCTAAAAACTAGATTTTATAATTTATTTTATATGAATTTATTTTGATTGTATGATTCCACAAATTTAACAAGTTAACTCATAATAACATGGAAAAAAATATCATCCTCATTTTTTTTTAATATTTTTTTCAATGTATTGAATCGATTAAAAATCAGATTTTATAAAATATTTTGATTTAATTTATATTAAACCATTATGATGTTATGATTGAGATTATAAATTTAATAGATTAATTATATTCAATCTAATATTAAGGTGATTAAATCATAGTAAACCAACAATTCAACTTTTATATGATCACATCGTCAACAATTACATAAAAAAGTATTATAGATATTTCCTTTTGCATGACACAAGCCACCAATCTAGCACACCCTAGAAACCTGCTGTTGGTTTGGTAACTGCTGGATAGAGACACGCCCAGCAATGGCAGCTTTTTTCAAGAATTTGTAACCACCAAGGCGCGTTTGCTTCCAAGAATCTAAAACCACCGAGACATTTTTCTTCTTTTGTGCAGTCGTTGTATATGAATGATTTTTTTCTCTCGAGATAAATTATATGTTTTTTTAAAAGCATTTTAATATATGAAAGTCAATAATATAAATTATTATTTCAATATGTTTCTAGATAAAAAAAACTTCAAATAAAACCAACACTACAATTTCAAACAGGGTCCAGTACATGAATGGTGCCACGTAGCACAAAGCAAGAGTACAGAAATTACTGTGAAAGAAGGATACAAGTCCACCAGCAATGTAAAACGTCAATTTTCAAGAATAAACTTAACTGTTGTACATGGACGAAATATGGTGATTACAAAAATTTCAAATCCCTAAGTGAATCCAATTACCGTGCCTTTGACAATTAGCAAAACCAAAATGTTATTACATCTATAACACTAAAGCACCAATACAAGTGCCACAACCACAACAAATTTCATAACTCGACCTGTTGAGGACATTATTATTCACCTGGCTCAGCCTTCACTTGAGAAAGAACTTGCCCTGCTATTCTGAAAGTAAACATTACAGCAAATGCAATGGCGGGTACCAGTTCAGAGCACCAGTCAATTTCCTTCCGGAAGCATACAACCATCTATCAAAAGAGCTGAATTCACCTTCAATAGCAGACAATGAATTCTGGGGGGTATAATTTCAGAGTTTGGTGTCCAGATTAGTATGGGCCCATGGGTGGCATGCCAAAAGGTGGCATTGGAGGCATTCCCATTCCACCCATTGGAGGAGGTGGTGCAACACCTCCACCCATCCCTGGCAACGGTGGTGCAGGCAAAGCAAGGGGTAGCAATTGTGCATACATATTCTGCACAAAAAAGAGCGGAAAAAAGTGGAATGGGTTTAAATTGAATAACAATAATACAGCAATTATTTTTACAAGCGAGCGTGGACTTCATTATAAAAGCACATTGTCAATTGCATTCTTCTAAAAGAGCAGTTAAACGTGTAAATTTGGAGAGAATATTAACAAGGTCTTTTCATTTCTTTATGTTTAAAAACTGTGTATTATTATACCATTATTGATCAGAAACTTCATATTTAACAATCTGCAATAACCAGCTCAGTGGAAGAAAAAGGCTTTTAAGGTACTTTATTTTCATTACATATTTTATTCACTGAAAGCTTAGGAACAAGTTCATCAAAGTTTTGTGAGAAAGACAATAAAAAATATAGAGGAAAGGAATTTTTATACTGATACATTAGGGGCTAATGTTAAAAGCATTAAGTTGCCCTTACCTGCTGAGCAACCATGTCCTTCTCCTCGTTCTCTTTAGCCTTCGCCTCATTAAGAGCCTCCAGTTTGTACTTGATGAGCTCATCAACTTTGCCTGTGTACTCCCGTATGAACTTAAAAACAGAAAACAACAACAAAATAAGAGGTTGAAAAAACAACAACAAAATAAGAGGTTGAAGAAACAACAACAAAATAAGAGGTTGAAGAAAATGGTAGGCAAGTTATAAGTGTAAGCAATTAAGAGTGAAGGGGGGGGAAACATAAAGACTACCTGCAAGAGATACGGGAAAGCAAAATCGATCATATTGTTCATCCAAGCCAGCTCCATAGCAACATCCGGTCGGATCAAATCATAACAAACAAAGAGGGCAGCTGCAAAGCACTCTTTCTTTCCCTGCACCAGCATTAAACAAGATCATCAATACAGATCTCCCAAATTGACCAAACAATCCACACAAAACAATTTTCTCACAAATGTTTAGGAGTTTCTTTTTTCTTTTTCAAAAGAGGACTCCATGATAGAAGCTTTAAAAATATTGTGGACTGAAATTAATATCATCCAATGGCTGAATCTTTGAAAAGAAGACATTCGAAGAAAGATTAAAGCAATCTTGTTTTAAATGACATCAGAATTGAATTGACAAAAATGAGAAAAAATCAGTGGAAAATCAGAGGGATTGCAAGGAACTACGGGATAGTAGACAGGACTTCAAGATAGGAAGCTTTTACAAGGCACTAAAGATGTAGAGTGTGGAGCATTGCTATACACACACAGACAGATAGAGATGTCGGGAGAGAAGAGCTAGAGAAAACAAACCTGCTCGATGAAATATACAAGCAACTCCTCTGAAAGTTCACGATCACCAGACTGTGAGCAAGTTTCCATACAATCTTTGTAAAGATTGTCTTTCTTCGACAAAGCGATTGACTGCTTCCACCTTCCTGCTTTCTTGTATATATGAGAAGCAACACGTCTCATCTCAAGAAGCTCATGTTTCTCAATCTGCTCAAACACGTTATTAAGACTTGTAAATAAAAAATCAACCTTTAGGAGTTTCAGTCATTCTTTGAAACTTAAACTAACCTTCTGTGCAAGGCCTATCTGGTCAAAGTTGTCATGCAACTCAATAGATTCATGAAGTCTGTCATAGTCCTCCTCCTCAATATAAATTTCATTTAATGCTTCATTCACAGCAGAGACATTGTTGCTCTGAACAGCAACCATGTATGGCTTAATGAGACGGAGTTGACCAGCCTGAAACTCATACAATTGCAGATGTGAAAAAGATATTACATACAAAACTCCCTCTAGCCACTAACTTTCCAGGAGAAGTGGAAGCAGCAGCAACATAACTTGATAAATGACAAAGCATACCTTTCTCATTATGTCCACTACTCGAGTATGGTCAACACGAAGTGCAATCACATTAAGAAGATCATTGATTAGGTCTGGATGCTCTTGCAAGTAAAAGTGTACAGCCTTGTAGTAGAGCTCAACATTTGCAACTTTCACTACAACATCTTTGAATTGCATGTGGTCCCATGCTTCTGGAGAGTGGTTCATTATAGTGGTTGCAGCATTGTCAAATTCATCATATTGGATATATAAATATGTGAGTTCCTTCCAATGCTGTTGTTCATCACAAGCACGTATTAGCTTGGGGATGTTGAGACGAGTTGAGAACAACTTGATGTGCTCCATAAGCTTCTCAGGGCGGTATCTTGCATATAAAACTCCCAACTCAGTGAAGATGCCCATATGTGCCCGTTCCAAACCAAGCCCACTTTCCATTAGAGAGATGAGTTCACTAAAGCATCCCCTGTTCTGGTAATACTCACTGACCTCTTCCAAATCATCAACCTTTAATGATAGAACAAACAGGAATCAGAATGTATGAACACTAAAATACATTACATGTAAGAGCAGAAATACATTGTCTACCAGCAAAAGATGAATTAAAGCAAAAAATAATCAGGAGCCAAAGTCCAAGGTCCACCAAGGAACCATCATCATAGCAAATAATGTTCAAGACACTAATATCAGACAGAACAAAACTGGAGAAGGTTCAAAAAATAGCCACCTGTATGATAATGTTGAGACCACATATTTGAGCCAAGCGGAATTCCTCAGAATCAACACAAGCAAAACACACTTCTTTCCATGTTTTTGAACTGTTTGCTTTTCGGGCTGCGTCAACGGCACTTTGAAACTCTTTTAGCTTAACATGTGTGACAGCTAGCTTAGCCCAGTTACTTATAAATCTAAATATAATCTTTGCTGCCTCATACAGGGCTTCATCATACAAACGATCTCCAACATTTTGGAGATTAGCAACATTAGGCATGAGAATAAATTCTTCAATTTCACCCAGATGATCAATTTTAGCATATGCATATATAAGCTCACTATCAACCTTGGGCTCCTTTGACTTTTGCCTAACCATTAGAAGGTACTTCACCAAGTCATGATATACATTAGCATCCTCAGCTGCCTTTATGACTTCCAAGAATTGAGTAGCATCATCTGCACGGATAAAGGACTCAATCGCTTCACTTACTAGCCCCTCTCGCAGTTGGGCCTTGGCCACTTGGCTCCAGACAGCTTCTTCTTCCACCCGGAATGCAAACTCCACAGCCCGATCAACACTATGAATATTATCCAGCAGGACATTGACAGCCTGAACATTAAGATTGAACTTCTTGAAAATGGCAAATGCTTCTTCATACAACTGAGCTTCCACAGCCACCTCCCCAATTGCAGGTCCATCAAAGTTGTCTAGCCTATTAACATAATCCATAACTCTTGACGGATCAGCCTTGATTGCGGTCAAGATGAGCAGGTTTTGCAGATTGAAATTCCCACTGAAAGCAGAATTTTGAAGAACTATCTTTTCAAGAAGTTCGATCAGTTCATGTGGAAGATCAGCTGTCATGAAAGCTTTAACAGCTGCTGAAACTTGATCAGGACTCTTGCTTTCAGGCAAAGCAGTCGACACAACCTGATCAATCAACTGCCTTCTATACTCATTATCAGGACTAAGGGCTTTATCCCAGAGATCACCATCCATCCGTTCCACAACATATCTGAATGAAATCATTGGGCAATCAGCATAAGTAAAAAATCCATGGACATAATGAGCCATGACCGCTAACTGATGAGCAATATGCATACCTGGCCTGCAGTTTGAACAATGAATTCTTGTTTGTGACATTGATTAATTCATCATCACACTGTCCTCTTCGGTAGGCAACAACAGCAAGAGTGGGATCGCGCTTCTCACAATATTTACCAACAACACGTGAATCGTAGTATGGGTTGGTAGTAAGAAAATGCTCTGGATTGTCACCACTGTCAATAATGATTTTACCTAGAGCATTGTGAACATGGACATCTTGACTTCCCTCACTGACTAGATGCTCCAGGAACTGAGTGAGCAAGCGGAGACGATTCCTGTGAAGAAAATACTAATGAAGTGGCAATGACAATGGATGGTTGAACATCACATTCTGAAAAAACAACAAACCTCTTCTCACACTCCTCCACCAAGGGCTCAACAGGCAGAAGAGAACGAACAGACAGAATAAGGCCTTTAATGAAATCTTCAGCACATTCATCATCAAGCAGTTGTCCTACAACTAAAGGAGCATTTCCTGGATTGACCTGTTAAACAAAAGAACCAGGAAAAAAAAGAAAATTGGGACTATATCATCACTGAAGAGTGATTTTACACAAAACATTAAAATACAACTTAAAAAAAAATTACCTTTTGAACGTAACCCTCAATATAGCGAAGCATATTGTTCACATATAGATAGTGGGTAAGGTCCGGGACAAAACCAAAACGATCACAGACATTGATCAGTGGACGTGCATCTGGAAGCTTGGCTTCCATTAGAAAGTTCTTTGTCTTTTCAGCATCATAAAAGTTCGATTCACGAGTCACACGTTCTACCTCCTTAATCTGACCAGTTTTAGCAGCTGCTTCAATGTACTTAAAGTGGATTTCAGGATCCTCACTGCCAAGAAAGCAAGGAAATAAAAATAAGAAATTTGTTGCTGCATATAATTTAACAACTGAAATCATTGTCTTTTGGATAAGAGTATTCACGTTATCAAAAAAAAACAGAGTACCTGGAGCTCAAATATGAACCCAAAAAGAAATACAGTCCTTCATAAGACTTAAACTGCTCAAAGAGCTTTATGCATGCATCCACACCCAATTGCTCACAGTATTCTTTGGCAGTCTGCATAGAGAGATGCCTATTAGCCACAAAAGAAAAGTTAGTATTAAAGATCGCTTCTGAACAGTACTCTACCTGCACAATAATCTGAAGGTTGCCCCTCAGGTTGACAAGAAGTAGATCTTTCATACATTCAAGAGCCCATTCTCGAGAAAGAGTACCAAAGAACTCGACAAGAGCCTGAAAAGAAGAAACATTAACATTTAGTAACAATGTTACATATGCTTGGGACAAACTTGTTTATGCATCATGCACAAACCTGAGGCTCAATGACATGTGTGTTCACAATAACACGTTTAATATCAGGCAACTCAGTATAGTGCTGCATTATATGAAAAATATTATTAGCACAGAAAATAGTGAAATTCCTAAGCTAAAAGATTTGACTTAAGAATTGAGAAGGCATATTTTACCTGAAGTGCTCGAATATACAACCCAGCTTTTTCACAGAGTTGGCCAATACGTGGGCGATCATAGTGACTAAACATACCATTAGCTAATATAGCATCTGCAACATTTGGAAATGTCACAAGATTGATCTCCAGAACCTGAGTAGATATGAACATGCAATTTTTTAAGCCATCAATAGTTATTTCAAGTATTCAAAAAAAATTTATGGAACAGAAAAGGGGTATTAACCTTAGTTTGAAGGTATCCATGCTCAGGCAAATTTGGCTTCAGGACATCCAACAAAAATGCTGTTGCCTCGCGGATCAAATTCCTCTAAATAACAAAAACAACAATAGTATTAAGAAAAATAAAACAGCCAGTATGCATTGAGAAATGTTTGTGCACATATCTGAATTATTTTGCGCTTAAAAATAATAAAACAGTCAAACCTGAAGGAATAGATCAGTTATTGTGTTGTAATCAACTGGGCAACCTCCCTCCATTTGAGACATCATTAGAGCAAAATTAACAGCAGCCTGCAATCCAGAAAAGTTTAAACAAAGGTGAATGCTAACAAAATAAAAGAACCATCAGCCATTCAACAAAATAAAAGAACCATCAGCCATTGCATTCTTGGTTGAAACATGTTTATATGAACACCTGATTTTGTGCGAGTGCAACTAAAAATAATGAACTGAGAGTACATGAACCTGAGGGTCTGTCCGCAATATTGTTTGGAGGAGGAACAAATAATCCGGGTTGTAGCCAACCTATACCAGTGAAATAAAAATATAAATCGCCAGCACCCAAAAATTTACTAGCTAAATCAAAATATTGAATTCTCAACATTACATAATTTGGAACTTTGCAGCATATGACGAACAGATTTTAATGATTGAGCATGTGAGTGCTTTACCTGCTTGGAGTATATAAGAATCTTGTCAAACTCCCTCCTCTCAGCAAATGCCGCAACAACTTTTGGAGTTGCCCTGGCTTTGATATATATCTTCAATGCAAGGTCATTATCAACGGTCTGCAATGAAAATATGTTTATGATATCAGCAAGATGAAAAATAACACGCATTAACTACATAGACAAAGCAAACTATTATATCCATGTCAAGTTGAACATATCCAAGTTGTTTACATCAAGAAACCCCCACAAAACTGCAACCTAGAAGCTCTACAAGGTTTGCATGCCCAGCCTCAATACCATATTTACCAGTATTTATATCAGAAGGAATTGTTGGAACCAAGGGAGGTCTCTCAATGCCATCTCAGTATTATCAAGTCATTTAGCAACTTGTTGGACAGATATTGGGTAAAAGTTGAAAGAATAAATGAATAAATAGTCCATTTTTTGTTATTAAAAGAAAAAACTGAGCATCACAAGCAATGATAAGTAAAGCTGACCTTCACGAGATCTCCAAGCTCTTCAGTGCATTCAAGCTTGTCCTCTGCCAACCAGTTCTCCAGAAGATTTTTCTTATTCTGATTCACAACAAGGCGTGATAATTCCAATGATTCAAAAGCATTAAGCTTTCCTCTAGTCAACAGAGTTCCAAAGTACTGCAACAATGGTGGTGTTTGACCAGCTTGCACTGGAACGCTCTGTGGCCCATGAAAAAAGAAAAGAAATTCAGGACTTCGAAATTACCGTATCTTCATAGATAAAGAAACAAAGAAATAAAAAAGTAAAAACAATGAAAACTTAGCACTAAAAAAACCTGGAATTTAGCAACAGTATCAGGAGTTCGGAGGATTCCTTGTGGAGATTCTGCAGCAAGTTCTGCGGCCTCCTTGTACTTTGATTGTGAAAATAATTCTTGAAACCGCTGGACAACCTGAAAGAGACACCAATGATGTTTCATGGAAGAAACTGGACATACTCCATACCATGTGCACAGGCATAAATCAATTAAAGCATAGTAATTTTCATTCTATCAAGTCAACCCATGGTAATTTTCAAGGTAAACTGAAATAGAATAAAATAAAATAATGTCACCTTTAAGAAAGCATCATAAATTACCTTCCATGGAAATTACAAAAAAGAAGTGGATGCTTTTCTACCATATTGAAGTTCAAAATGTTCATTGTTAGACCCAACAATCCATAGGATAAAATCTAATGTTGCACAGAATTTTATTTCTCAAAGGTAAGAAAAAAAAATTAACTCTTAAATAGAACATATCATGTTTCTCATAATTTATATTAGGAAATGTTTCAGTTTTTAGTTTTTCTCCAGAGCAGGGAAAACTTTCAACCTGTGCTGAGATAGAAAAAATTATCTATTTGATGTTAAGGAAAAAATGACGAAGAGAGGCTGTATCAAATGATCACTAGAAAATAAAAACAAAGGCAAGAGTAGGATTGACTTCAAAGCTCAGCAAAGTTAACAAATGAACACATGCCCACAAGTGCGCGCGCACTTACCAGATTCTCAGCACCAGGAAGATTTCCTCTTTTGGCAAGATTAACAGCAAGTTCAAGATTGTTTAACTGCCAAACCACCAAACAATGAAATAAGATAATCAGTTCTCTTTGCTATAATAGCAAAACACAACAGAAATGTTAAAAATCCAGCAACAGACCTGGCCACTAACGAAGGGCACAATAGTTGCTTCATTTACAGTGGCAAGCAAAACCTGTCCTCTCCTATTGACAGCATAGAAGCCGCCTACTGAAGAAGCATCGGTGGTCAGAAATATAGGATCTGGACTGATTCGATTTCTATAAACTGCGCTGGCAGTCTCTAAGTCATAGACAAATAGAAGCCCTTGCTTTGTGATCACATATATCAAGCCATATTTTTGGGATATCTGTCACAAAATAAAAATCAACAAATTTTAGCTTTCAGTGAATCTATCAGGAGCACTAATATTCCTGATGAAAAAAAAAGAAAAGAAAAAAAATGCTTTACCTGCATTGACACAGGAAAATCATCAGCGAAGTCTGGTGGAAAGAACAGATCTGCTTGCTTCTTGCTAAATGATGGTTTGCCTGATAGACAATAGCACAATCAGTATCCAACAGATTTCACCGAAAGCCGATATGAAAAGTCATAGCAGCATGCTTCTAGTATCACCAGACACAAAAAAATTCCTTTGAGACAGCATAAAAGCAAACAAATGAAACCACTTCATATGATGTGCATATGGCTAGAGAAACCAAAGAAAAGTAAATGACCTGGCACGGCACCAAGTTCAATAACATGCAACTTTGATGTTAGTTGTCCAGCATTAAACGACCTTGATGCAAAAGAGATAAGGATTGAAGGGCTTTCATTTCCTGTAACCTGGAAAAGAAGCATACAGGTGTAATTAAATAAAAATACTAGGAGCATCAGGCTTAAAGAATTAATATTTAAGAAAAAGAATCCACAAAATGAAACAAAATCCAGGAGTAACATCACACTTTAAATGTGGCAAATGATGCCGCATGTGCTTCAAGAGCCTGACTACGCTGCTGATCCACAGAGAAAAGCTGCATGTTCCCTTTGACCAGTTGTGGCCTCTGCAACAAATATTAGATATTATTGGACACTGTTGAAATCTCTGGAAGAATTTTAAACCTCTGCAAACAGTCACAGAGGTGCGATATCGATCATAAAGGAACGTTTCACAATCTAAAAAATAAATATGAAAGCTTTAAAACAAAGGAGAAGACAAAATATGTCATCTTACATAGTAATTGCCATACGCAAAAAAAAATGGGGAAAGAGAAAGCAAAACACAAATGGTTACTGTAAATTAACAGATTAAAGGCAGGGCAATCATACTTTTAACAACATTCTTACCTGTCTACAGTTCGAGAAAGAAGAAGCGCTATAAACAAACACAATGTTTTGACACTATAGGAGCAACTTAAAGTTAAAAACCATGGGAAACATAGTCCAGATTAGTTTTTACCTATTATGAACAACATTCAAACACAGCAAACTGTTGTCTGATGGGAAACATGAAAGCTCTCATGCCATACACTAGAGGAAAATCATATTCAAAGTCATAAACAGGGAAACATTTAAGCAAGGCAATTCTCATACGCAAGATATGTTTGGCATAAAAAAGTGCATTATTCTGGGAAGTATCAAATTATCAAAAAGTGAAGCTTCTAGCTGCTCCGGTTTCAGGAAATGCGCAAGCAACCAAATCTTTCATAGTATATCATCACTAAATAGCTCCCGAGGCAATGAGAGAATGCCAGGTTTTCCATACAATTTATGAGAAGTGAGCAGGGCAAACAAGAAGAAAGGAAATAAATAAGTAGTGAGCCCAAAATATTATTTGCCCAAGTCCAAAAACAACTACTCATCAGAAGCATCCAATTTTTTAGTACAAAAAAAAACAGGCAAGAGTGCAGTAAGTTCACATATCAAAATTTACCAAGAAAGCATGTGATGCAACTAACAGCCATTTCACTAACTAAAATCGAACTTAAAAATTCTTATAACATGGGAAAACTCAATGGAGCCACTAACATGACTATTGTTGTCGTAAATACATTAATTACTCGATCACTAAATGTAAATAAGAGAAGCCTGTATGACAAACCTCTGGCGGACCTTGAGCAATTCCAATAAGGACCAGCCACTTTTCTGAAGGATCACATCGATAGTTGATTATCTGATTGCCTTGAAGATTAGCTGTTCTATCAAACATCTTCACAGGCTCTGAATCACCTGCAAGTACGATAAAATCATAAGCAAGAGGAATAAAAGCAAGAAAATCGCAAATCTTGAGAACATGAAGGATACAAATTCTTACCTTCAATTGACCAGTGATAAACTGAAGTCTGAGTTACCAAGGCCAGCATCTTAGGGCTAATCCACTTCCAAAACACAACCTATAGCACATACACCCCATTAATACCACAATTTAGACCTGGAATTACATAAGTTAAGTGGAAATCAAATCAATATTTCAAACATAGAAACCTGTTCAGGCATTTGATGAGATTTCACTTTCGCTTTCAGTTCTATATTAAATATCTGCAAATGGTCCTGTGTTGTTCCCGGCAGTTGAGCTTCGAATCAAAACACCGAGATTCATTAACCATTAGACAATGATTAAGGCCACATTTATTTCTATTATTGCAATTATTAACAAATAACAAATACAGTTCTCTTTTATTCACTGGAAAAAAAGTAGATCAATTTAGATAAATGAAAAGGGATGGTATTATATATTATAAAAATACCTTTGAGAGCGAGAATTCTAGAATTAGGATTCATCAAGGCGGAATCGGCAGTGATAGGCCTTCTTAGAGGCTGCATAGGCATGTTCATGTCGACAATAACCACGCTGTTCTGTGGCGCCGTTTCTCTGATGCATATGTACTTCTCTGATTCCATAGTCACATGCGTGAAATTTATGAACTGGGGGTTGATCCCGAGGCTCGGCAACTAACAATTCAGCAACAAATCAAACAAAATCAAAATCAGACGAAGAATTTTATTTCAAAAAAAATGCAATGGAATCACTAGATCTAGAGAGAGGATGTTGAGGATATTACCGTTAGGGCCTCTTTCATGGTGATTGGGGCATTGGCAGCAGCCATGGTGCCCTAGATCGGGGGTTTCAAGATCAGAAACCCGAGAGAGAGAGGGAGGGAGAGAGGGAGCGAGCGAAGGTTCGTTTGTGGATCGGGAAGAGGAAGAGAAAAATGGGTTCGTGCTTGTTCCTTCTTGATTCGACGAGCTAAAATGGGATGCTGTTGGGTTGTACGTTGACGCAGATCTCCGTTGTGCCAAATAGAAACTGGGCTTGGGCGTTTAAAGACTCGGGCTGGAATTACTTCTTAGTTTTAAGTCTGTTTACGTGAAGTTCATGGCCCGATGGGTCTACATTAGAGGCGGGATTTGAGTTTTAACGGTGCAATAGCAATGATTCAAAGGCGATCTCTCTCTCTCTCTCTCTCTCTGTACGTAAATCAATGCAAGTCTCCCACTTATGCAAGTGGTATGCAGATTATTTTTAAAAAATATTCAGAAACAATGTCATCTAAGATGAGGGTGAACTGTCTTTAGATAATCCTTGATTATTATTTTCTGTCTTTGAAATAAAAAATCAAAAAATTTAAAACAAAAACATTGTTGTTTAGCAGATTATTTTTAATTTAGATTTTATTTTATTTGACAATCTCCAAACACATAATTATTATTATAATAACCTGATATTTGGATTTCTGATTCTCTCAGGTCAAGGAGCCACTGGTGATGCCATCGCTCAAGTCCTTCCATCCTCTATGATAGCCCATGTTAGCTCGTATATTGCCACTCACTTCTTCCGTAGCAATTCACGTACCTGGATTTTGATAGCAAACTTCCATATTGTTTTCCTCTAGAGAGCACAGCCTCTTCCTCCATTCTGCTCCAGGATTTTCTACGAAAGTAACCCACTCTGTTCAGTGGCATCAATGGAGACCAACACTGAAAGCAAGGGGTTGGATTTTGTAATGATATGTTTGCTTGGCCACGAACCTCTCACCTGAAAATGTTGATCGATGTGATGATGATCTTCTTGTCCTCAAAGGGTGCTTCTCTCTTGCTCAGGGCAAGAACGATTCTATCCTTCAAAAAATAATAATTTTTAAATATCCTCGTAAGCACGAACCATCAATATTAATCATTAAATATCTTACATTTCCGAGGGATCTATGATATTTGCATGATGTGCTGGGAAAGTCAAGTTCGATCATTTAAGCCATTGCATTGCTATCACCAGGACAGAGCTCCAGGGTTTAACAGTGCTTGTGCAGGACAATACATCACGCAGGTGTCGTGAAATTATAAGTTCACCATCTCTGAGTATTGATAAATTGTTTACCCGCGTTATAACCCGGTTGGCTTAGTTACATTCATTAAAAATTTCAAATGTTGTTAATGTTTTTTTAATAAAAAATAAAATTATAGAAGAGTTGATTTGTCAAGTTTAAAGACAACTTGAACTATAAAAAAATATAGTTTGATTTTAAATAATATATTATCATTTAGAAAAAATATTGAAATGATAATATTCTCGATTAATATGGGTCAACCTAAATTAATAAGCTGAATCTATAATCTTTATTATGAATCAATGGTACCTCCAACAAAAATAAATTATAAAATTTGATTATTAATAGTCCTATACTAATCATCGAACAAAAACAATATAAGAAGATGACTTCGAAATTTATAGGTCAACCTAACAAATTCGTGATAGAACTATAACAACCTAAGAAAATAAATTTAAATAGATTAAAAAATTTAATTATTAGTTAACCTGATATTGAATTATGATATAAAAAAATTAATTTAAAAATGAATACTTTATGGAAAAGCAATTCCAAACAAATCATAAAACTCAATTTTAAAGAAGAAAAATATTAAATTAAAGAAAATATTAATAACAAAAAAAATTGACTGTGTTTTGCACTGTCGTTCATAATAAACACAATTTGTTTTGCACGGTCTTTCATAATAAAAGCATCACCCCATTGCCTTTAAATAGATTTCATCCCTAATTTCTATGATTTCATATTCTTTAAAAATATTTAGTTTTTAGATTTTAAAAGCTAGATTTAATTTGCTATATTTCTGCCCTCTCACAAATTTAAATAATTAATATATTTTTATAAATCTGACCACGTGACTCGTCAATCGTTAATTTATAGTGGTGTTAAGCGTCGTAGCAGGCATGATGTGCAGAGGAATGTTGTATCTCAAACAATTCTCGTTGGAAACTTTCAGTGAGCTTTTGATAACATAACGAGATGCCTAAAACATCAGTATTCATTGTCATTACTATAGTAAATTGAGTTATGATAATAACTGCATATGTAATCTAATTTATGATATTTTGTAGAATAAGGTATTCATGAGCTAAATTATTTTTCGAGTTGTTATAGTTATTATTTAATAAGGTCTCTAAAAAATATATAAAAATAAAAACAAACTAGTAGAAAGAGATAGTAAATTATTTTTGCATTTGTGATTTGACTAGAAAAATAAAAATTAAATCTACATTCTTGAAATTTTCACTTTGTTTTCTCATGATCTCTTGTTTACCGAACATAAAAATACTGGAATTATAAAATATATTGCTGCTAATTGAATTTTAAAATAAACAACTATAATTTATGTGAAAATAAATGGGTAGAAAAAACAATATAGTACTAAAAAAAAGGTCGGATAGGCGATTTTCAGAGGCTTTTCGTTATACAATTCGTTTGCGTGCATAGCATTTCCCTTGTGCTTGCAGGTCTAGCTCTTTATGTTAAGTATGTCCAGATGCATTAAAAACGACTTTGAGCAGAATATTGATAAACATATACACCAATTTTCAAACCATGGACACCGACCGATGACAATGAAGTCCGTGGCTGTTTCCTTTGTCTGCTACCCCTTCTTAACTGGAACATCATCGTTTGCTTTCTGCAACCTTTTCCTTTTGACGTGGGATCATGTTGTCTTTCCATGGGATTTCTGGCCCGGAGTGCGAGACAAACCAGGTTCACGGATAAATCAAGATCAGGCCTTTGTGGTACGAAACAGATCCGCCCAGAACACAGTTCCCCTGGGTTGGGAGCAGAACAAAAGGAAGAGAAGTGTAAGATTAGATATGTAATGAAATTTCCTGGCAACGTAGTCTGGATTAGATTTCTCCATGAACAATTGGAATCCTGGCAATATTATAATCCGTGCATATATAGTATATGAAAGGAGGAGCGCTCGTGAGAAGCTTCATCATGTACGCCAAAACTAAACAATCAACAGAATCTCAAGTCGTGGGAGATCATCAAGAAAAAAAATTGCTGGCAAACATGATAAATTTTTAATGTCGTTTGTTAGCAAAGCACATTGCAAGATCTTATGAAATGTTGGAGACCCGCAGGAGGCATGTACGATAGGAATACCAATGAAGTTGTCTGGAAATCCAGTCTTTGGTGCCCGTTACAAGTGCTTGACAAATAAAAGGCACCTGACATAAAATTGCACGCATCAATTCTGATCAACCCTTCACCATGTTTATAATTTTGCTATTTGGCAATGTAATTGAAATTATTTTTTAATATATTTTTTGTTTCAAAATACATTGAAATATTTAAAATTAATATTTTTCACGAGATCTTGCGAAGTGGAATATAACAGCTGAGTCCTTTACATCACGTAATGTGACCATTTCACCACTGGAATTCTTTGATTTTTCCTCCACTTGTATCTCCAAAACCGAATTTAAGAACTGGATAACTTCGACATCAAGTTGCTTTTAATTAGGACTCGTCTTAATTTATGCCATGCCGCGAAAGAGACATTGGTCTGCCAAAATAAAAGACAAGCCAGAAGGATCTAATTTTGGTACCCATGATCCCACATCATCTCCTACGTCATTATATTTTATTGCTTCAGAGCATATCATGTTGATAGTGATCGTGACCATCCAGTTTCGTTGGACTATCTAGCTCGAGCGCCTGCGCTTTGTCTTCAGAATTTCACTCGGCATCTCATTCTACTGTTTACACATATCAAATTCATAGAATGTGATTGAACAGCCATGTCGGAGTATCAGAAATAGAATGTCATATCACTGAAAGTATACGATAATGAATTAATTCGTCCAGGTGAAGCTCCCTTTTTGTGATGTTCGTAGAATCAGAAATGAGAAATGTTACGCCGTCAACCACCTTGAAATCACATGATTAAAAAAATAGCTCATAACAGCCTGTGCTTGATCAGAAAGAGAAAAACCATGATCCAGGTGGATAGCTTTAACTAGATTTGAATCTTCTGTCTGATAGCTGGTGAAGACAGTCACTCGTGTCTCTTCGAAACTGGATGGTTTCTTGATTAACAAATTGAGGACACAATCACTGACAAGCACATGATAATGAGAGACCATTCCTCCAGCAGGTTACATGTTGATCCGCATGTCCTGCTCCCAAAATGATCTCCTTACGGTCTACTTGGCCATGGGAAACAAGATCAAGCAAACCCCAAACCAGCAATGTAACTAGCGTAAAATTCATAACCGTATAAGTGTACTGATCGGGATAATTATATTCGTACGTATGTATATAGTATATAGGGTACGTACGTGACAATCTGTAACCAGGTAAAAATATGTACTAGAATATATAGTATGTACGTAATTGGTGTTTATGTACGTGAATGTTGGGATTAAATAATGTACGTAAAAAAAAAAAATTAGGAAAAAAAAATAATTTTAGATGAATTAATTAGTAAATCCTTTGTATATGTAATAAGTATAAATTATAGTATGTAAAATGATGATAGCCAAAAATAACAATAATAATAATAATAATAAAACAATATATATACCTAAATGAATTGCCTTGAAATTCATCATAATTTAAGCCTAATTTAACTTGCATTTCACCATAACTCATTGACACATGGCATAAGCATGAAATGTAAAAGATATTTAAATAAGGCAAATATGTGGGAGAAGGAGACATTTTTTGTTATCTCCCGTAACCCTACAAGAAAGAAAAAAAAAAAAGAGTGAAAGAGAAGGGAAAAAGGGAAGAAGAAGAAAGGAAAAGCTAAAAAGATTTTGGGGAAAACTTAATCTATGTAAGTAGGTTTCATTTATTTTTGTTTGTATATGCTTTCCATTTTTTTTGTGAGTTGTTTAATTAATTTCAAATGTGATTATGATGGTTTTGTAATGAGTTTGACTCTTGATGTTGATGATGGATGGTTAAGCATGCATGATGAAAAGTGTGCTTGGTGTGAAAATTCTGAATTTCTTTTAGGGATGGAAAAACCCGAATTTGAGGTGAATTATTTCGGGATCTTGGAGTGAGTTTTAGGAAAAATGAAAAGCATGAAAGTTGTGGATATATATGTCTACTACATCCCTGTGAAATTTCATAATTTTTAGAAAAATATACAGGTAGTTATGACTGATATGGCGTGGGTTGCTCAAATGGATACCTGCTGGAAAAATATTTCCTGTCCGAAATTTTGTGTGAATTATTTCGGGATCTTAGAGTGAGTTTTAGGAAAATTTCAAAGAATGAAAGTTGTGTATATATATGTCTACTACATCCCTGTGAAATTTCATAATTTTTAGAAAAATATACATGTAGTTATGACTGATATGGAGTGGGTTGCTCAAATGGATACCTGCTGGAAAAATATTTCTGTCCGAAATTTTGTGTGAATTATTTCGGGATCTTGGAGTGAGTTTTAGGAAAATTTCAAACAATGAAAGTTGTGTATATATATGTCTACTACATTCCTGTGAAATTTAGTAATTTTTAGAAAAATATACATGGAGTTATGACTGATATAACGTGGGTTGCTCAAATGGATACCTGCTGGAAAAAATATTTTCCATCCGAAATTGTGTGTGAGTTATTTCGAGATCTTAGAGTGATTGTTAGGAAAAATACAAAGAAGAAAAGTTGTTGACCTATATGTCTACTATTTCTCCTTAAAATTTCGTAATTTTTAGATATATATTTATAAAATTAAGTGGGCTTAGATTTAGATGAATGTGGGCATGAAATAAACCCATGGACTTAACCTAAAACATATGGGCTTGAAGAAAAAAAAAATGTGTGGATTCTATTAAATGGACTTAAGTTAAAACAAGATGGACTTAAACTTATAACTAAGGTGGACTTAGATCAAAACAAATGGATTTGGGCTTGGGTTAAAAGAAATGAGTTTAAACTAAGATAAAGTTAATAAACTTGGATCAAGCTAATGGGCCTAGAATAAACTAAATGGACTTGGGCTACAAGTAAAAAGCTTGGTTTGAAAAATAGATGGGCTAAGATTAAAAGAAATGAGCTTTGACAAAATAAATAAATAAATTTATTCTTTTAATAAGGGAAATATTTAAATCTTAATATTAATGGAATTAATGAACAATATTAATGAGCGGAGGTTGTGTTCCCGCTATGAGTACCATGATTGGTATGTGAACGATGGATGAATCCCGAGTGTGAGTTGGACCGTGAGAATGGTTTGAGAAATACAAATTGGTACCTGAGTTGTTTGAATGTGATTAAACATGTCATCACGTGCATCACGTGCATTGGGGGGAATTAATTTGAGAGAAATCATTGAGTCTTGAATTGACACGGTTTGATAACCGAATTGAGTGGAATGGGTAATAGCAAGGAATCCATAGTGCGAGCTCTATTTACTAACACCGTTAAGCGAAGGATAATTCCGCTAACCGTGTGCTACAACGAGGGATAATGCCGTTGCGAGCAGTAGGTGATATTGAGATCACTGAGAGAAAGTAATAGAGCAGTAGGTGATAACATGATCACCGAGTGATAGTGCGCACGGACTTGCATATACCTAGGGTACCCGGATTAAAATAGATGAAAATGTGGGAAACACAAAAGCATTGCATATCACGTGCATCACCCTACTTACTGAGCTTTGGCTCATTCTTCTATTGTATTTGTGTGTTGTTCAGGCAAGGGTAAGGTTAAGCTGATCGGGGATGCTACCGGTTCTCGCTAAAAGAGGCTCATGTGTCACTGATAAAAATTAGGAATATCTTTTGTGGAAAAAAAAAAAGTACGAGCCTAATTTGTAAATTAAATATCTAGGCATTTTGAGTATTTTGTAAATTATAGAATTGTTCTAAGGATGTTGTAAATTATCCCGTACGTTTTCAACAGTGTAGTTATCTATGTATTTTGTTGTTTATGATGGAGGAAATAGGGGACTTAGTCCCAACAGTGTGGCGAACCTGGTCACGCCAGTTAGGTAACTAGCAAGGGAGCTGGGGGCGTCACAAGCAATCTTGGATTGATCAATCGCTCCTTCCCATTCCTCTCCTTGCTGTCACCACAGTGTCTCTATGATTACTGGCCAAGTTCACGAGATGTTAGTGATGCGTGTCGCTGCGGTTTTATTATTTTTTATGTTTTTTAAAATTATTTTTATTGTGCGTGTTTTAATTGATTTGATATTAAAAATATATATTATTAAATTAAAAATATTTTGAAATGAAATCTTTAGCACCATCTCTCAGGGTCAAAATTCAGGCTGTTGTGTGGGGACAAGATATATGCTTTCAGATTGAGTTTTTCACAAGAGATAAAGCCCGATAACAATTTTATTACAAGAAGCATTCACTTATTCAGACTCTTTCAAGATGCTTGATGAACACAATTATTCTCCACTCCAAGCCATTTTAGATTGTGACGTGATCGCATCAACGGTGAAGATCTCGCAAGGAAATTAATTCTGTTTGTGCCTGTAAATACTTGGCAGCACCAACAGGACACCAAACTTTGGAGTGGATAACTACATGTCAGAATAGTAGTTCTACACTCTGTAAAGAGCAAAATAGCTTGATAACTGGACTGAAAACACAGCTGGATATACTCGCACATTCACATGCATAAACTAAACCCAATAATAAAAAAGTATATAATAAAGAATAAAATTATATCTTATTGTTCTCATAAATTGCAGCAAATACAATAAAAAATTACACAACAATATGTGGTAAATCCCTACCAACACCAACACCAACACCGACACCGACAACCCACATCCCTCAACCGATAACTCCACCTTTTGTGACCCATAATGACAGCAACCACCCCTTTCCCTGCCCGTGCACACCACAACACACCAGCAAATTCCACAAGAGATCGACTCGTTAGGCCCATCAACGTGTAGTTCACTGCCAATAGAATTACAAACTTCCCGTTTTATACACCCTTCCTCCCTTATCCACACCGAATCAGAAGAGCATACCGAACTCGTCCCCAATTCTTCCTCCTCTCCTCTTTCACGATGCCCACACCACCTCCTCACCTCCACCCAGTCATCTCTTGTTTCCCAATTTACCCCCTCACCTCCCACCAATTTACCAATCCTATTTCTAGCCGAAACATCAACATTCTCAAAACTCGAACTCGTCCATCGTTCCGTAACGTCAATATCTTCCTCGAAATCTGAATAAAACCAATCAAGTACGCAACGTGGAGACAATTCGTTGCCCAGCAAATCAGGACTCACTGAAGCTAAGAATGGATGCTCCAGTAGCTGATCACAGCTCCACCGCTGGCTTGGCTCCCTCTTCAAACACTTCTTCAAAAAATCCTGACCGAGTACAGATAACTGCCTCGGCAACTCGGGCAACTCCTTTGAAAACCCGATTCGAGTTAGCGAGTCAACTCCGTGATCCTCCCAGGCCGGTTTTCCAGTGACCATCTCAATAATTGTGCAGCCCAGAGACCAAACGTCACTTTCCGGTCCCTGGTATTCTCGTTTAATCACCTCCGGAGCCATCCATAGCGGGCTTCCCCGTGGCAAGACAGGCTCGCCGCATGTGGAGTCAATCGCTGACCCGAAATCTGCTAGTTTAATGGAATTGAAATTGTGACCCAATAGAATATTCCGTCCTTTAACATCACAGTGAACAATACCTCTTGAGTGTATGTACTTCAAAGCAGAGACTATACAGTAAGTAAATGACCGAACAGTCTCCTCGTTCACATCAGCAAAACGTTGAGTTGATGAGGCCAGGTCAGCAACGGTGCCACGGGGCAAGTACTCCATATGAAGATTCCGACAAGCTCTCGAGCTCTCATACGAGACGTCGTCGCCGAGGAACTTAACTATATAAGGAGAAGATAACGAACTCAGAATCTTGATTTCATTGTCTAACGCTTGAACTTGATTTGCTTCACTAGCAGTCTTCACGGCGAAAACGGCACAAGTTTGTTTGTTGAAAGCCAAGTTGACGGAGCCAAAAGAGCCTTTCCCGACGCACTTTCCTCTAACCCAAGAAACCATTTTGTGTGTTTTCAGAGAAAACTCAAAAAAAAAAAAAAAATACGTGAAGTTTGCTTCAAAGTTCCGAGGGGCCGAGAGTGTTTATATATGCGAGAGAGAGCGGGTACTGGGAAATAAGGACCCTTTATTTATTATTATTTTTAAAAAAAATGGAGGCGACGTGGAATTTACAAGTGGATAATTTGGAAACGGTTTGATGACACAATAAGGGGGGAGTTTTGGCCTTTTGGGTGCTGAATTGAGTAGACGTCAAATGGGAAGAGAATGGTGGGGTGATGCTGCTGCGTTTTATCCTTATCCATGAGTTTCATCTTGGGGTGTTTTTAACTTGTGAGATTTGTCTTTGTCAAGGGATTGGTTGATCGATCGGTAGAATAATTAACATGTGGTCGGCATGGTACTACAAGATTGGTGTTCGTGGAAGGCAATTTTTGCGGGAGTTTAGTTTTAGAAGTCGTGGATGAGGAATATTCTAGAGGAGAGTTGATGGAATGGAAGTACTCTTGTGGACTGTGACTTAAAATTAATATATATTTTAAACGTATTATTATTTTAATACAATATTTTTTAAGAATATCATACATAAAAAGCATTTTATTACATGAACCTTCCAATTATTAGCATTCTATAATTGAGCATTAATTAGGTGTTATTAGTGGGATGTCGAACCTGATTTAATCTTACATATTTTTCAGGACACGCCTATTAAGTTTAATTATTAAAAGTCTGTGAAGACACAAGGTTCACTAATTAACAATTACAGTTTAATTGTCTAGCCTTTTCTAAGAAAAAAATCGTCTCAGTTTTGCTGGTGGGACATTCAGATTTTGAGACAATCTCCTAAGTCACACCATCATATATGTGTGAAATTTACTGATGAGTGAGGGAGCTTTCTTTTTAAATTGTGTAGTTAATTGTTAGAATCATGAAAGCAATATTTAGATTAATTTTTTAAAAAACTTTTTTATTATTATCTTTCAAAATTAGATAAAACCATTTATTATCAAATTAAAATATTATAAATATTAACTACATAGTAAGTAATTCAATGATAAAAAATCTAAACTAAGGAGTTTGTTCTTGATGTGCTCTTATATTAGAGCCTTATGGTTGCAATTATAATGATTATTGGATGCTTATATAATTATTAACTTCATGATTAATAAAATTAATTACGTGCATGAAAATTGAACCAAATACTCTATTAATAAAACAAATATTATAAATATTGTTTTATCTGGGCAACTCAATTAGTAGTCAAACAAAAGATCAAAACATTTAATTAATAAATTATGGATTGAATTCATGGATTCTCATTTAAGGAACTTAGCTACAAGTACAACGGAAGATGAAAACAAGCAATAAATTAATTGTGGGTTAAACTCATGGTCATGAGAGATTAATAAATAAAAAGAGAGAGGCGGTCAATTTGCCAGATAGGTGGCCAAAAGGCAGCAGCGTAAATTGAAGCCCCACAAGCCCGGGGGGAGGCAGCGACAGACAAAGTATGGTTCAAAGTGATGTCCACAACTATAACTTTTTGTGCTTGCATTGCAATAAACGGTAGGTCCACGTCTCCCAGGAGTGAGCTTGAGGCTGGTGGTAGAGAGAGAGATGCCTAGTTGTCTGGATAACTCGCGATTCTTGTGTCTGGCATTTGCAGTGAAGAGTTCGAGTGGAAGTCTGTTGACGTGCACCACCGGCCTCCATTACTTATTAAATTCCTACTTTTAATATTAACTTCACGATAATATTACAGAATATTATTTTTATTTTTTATTGAAATGAAATGAAATGAAATGAAACTTGGTTGCATGACAATTGCAGGTCCCCAAACAACACCAATGCTTATCTCTTAATGGATCACGATTCAGAAGGGCACCGTCACACGAGCTTATAGGTGCCAATTTGGGCAATTAATATTTCCTGACTCTCTATTACCGGATCGGTTCAGTGTAAAAAACAAGGCACAGTTGGATAGAAGTTAGGAGCAAGGATCATGAGCCTGTTTGATACGTCTCTACCTGGATGTTCCTTGCCAAATTACCGAGGAAATTGCATCTTCCACCAATCAACGCCTTCCCTTTGTTTTCAACCTGATGGCTTTTTCATATATTAACGGGTGAGTTCTTGTTAATAAACCATTTTAAATTGATGGATAGGTGAGATTATAGAATATGATTTATATTATTTTTTAATATATTCTTTTAAGTGAAAGTTTTTTTGGACTTGAAACTTGCACAGGTCTATATTATTTTGTGCTTGATTTTTATCAAATATAATAGGGGTGGTGAGATTTTAACTCGTGACCGCTGGATCAACAAGGCTCTGATACCATATTAATGATTTATATTATTCTTTAACAATTCTAAAATAATTTCATTCTTGCCATAAATTTGAAATATTTACAATTTTAAAAGCAGTTTCTAGGAAGAAAAAATTACTTGTAATATAGAAAGAAAACTCTTTTTTTATATATCATTACATTAAAACAATTTATAACCATTGAAAAAATCATTTTAAATCATAAAAACAATGACCCTCTTAAATTAATTGATGTACAAAACGTCTCCGTTCTACACGACCCCGCTCATCCATATCCTATCTTCTAATTTCTCAATCCGGAGTTCTTTGTTTGCGGATTATAGAAAAGTCCTTGTATTTCCACCTCCCTGACAATACGGCAAACATGAGCCACGCGCCAAGTGTACACGCAACAACTGAACAAGGCGACCACCGCTGGAATTGTTTTGCGAAATTTATGAGCACCTAGACAAGCATCAGGCAAAGCTAATGTTTTATTGATCCTTTTCCATGATCTGTCATAGTCAGTCGGCATAACGTACTAAAAATGTCACGTGTCTATGTTCTTGGAATATAATTAAATAATTAAATAATTAATTGATTAAGAAGCAATTATCTCTTGATTGGGGGGGTGTATTATAGAATTCATGTTGAGAGGGGGAGATGGGCGTGAACTGGATGAGGTGGAACGAACTTGCTAGGCGTGAAGGAAAGAATATGAGTGTGTTTTTTGTCCACTTAAGCCTGGATTGGCTTAAAACTAATTAAAGATGCCAAAAGAAACTCGGGTGACTCACCTTCCCATGAAAAGAAAGTGCTAAGCTTCAAACTGAGTGAGTGAGTCCATTAGGAATTCCACTTGGCAAACAATGGCTGGATGTAACATTTTGTTGTCCTCAAATAATTGCCAGAATTATATTTTTTTTTTAAAAAGAACAATTCAGTGACTCCTGCCCCCCCCCCCCCCCGCCCGACTTGACGTCTATTGCTGTTTCCAAAGCATTATGGTCAGGGATGAAAACATATGATTATTTTTTGAAAATATTTTTTTGTTTAATAATATATAAAAATAATATTTTTTAAAAAATAATATTAATATATAAAATGATATAAAAATACTAAAAATATATATTTTTAAATAAAAAATATTTTTTAAAAACTATATAGGTTCCAAATGCTTATACATCTTAATTCAATTCTCGTGGATATATTTCGCCCATCTTTTTCTTCGTAGCAAAGCATCCAATCCAATTCTCAGTATCCTCATTGCTTCCGTTAAATCTTCAGCTTCCTTTTCTGAGTCGCTTTTTACGACACGCAATAGCTGGGAAATCTTGAATGGAGAGTCAACGAGACAAGCACAAGCACAAAATTCTGCCGCACCCATACAATTAGGGGCGTGTATTTAAGTAACTAGAACAAATAAAGAAATGTCATTTCGAGTACTTATCCATTGTCTGGTTTGAATTTATTTTTCTTGCCTCAAATTTGCCCTGGCTGATCAAACGGTTTGGACAGCCCAGATTAAAAAAACGTACAAAAAAGTAATATGATAAAAAATATAATTCAGATAAATGAGATTCTTCAATTTTTTTAAAATATCTAGTGCTTGAATTTATTTCCTGGATAATTAAAATACTTATAAGAAAACTCATGTTTCCAAATCACACTGCTAGCGAGGTGTGCTCATTTTAGTGGATGTGTTGTGTTTTAAAAATATTTTATATTTATAAATATATTTTTTATTTTCTGAAAATTATTATTGTATTTGAGGCATTAAAAAACTTTTAATTTTATACGAAACATTATTTCAGCTACTTTCCCTGAAATCATCTCTCAAGTCAATTCAATGGCGATCATATATTTTATAAAGTGAAAATAAAAAATCAATCCTATCGCAAAGGGACAAGAGTTTGAGGGATACTTGTGTAAAAGCAGGATTTTGTATCTAACACGAATACGACACCGTAAGTTTTCCTAGTTTTAAGGATGGGATCACAGACACGGTTCGTTTCAGAACGGAAGCGGGAATTGGGGCTAGGCTCTGGTGGTGCGGTCAATTGTCGTGGGCGAGCAAGACAAGATAATGGCAGCGCGGATCAAAGGGCCGACAATCCAACGTGCAAGACCAACAACGTTCCATTTATTGGGGACTGGCATGCAAACATCACACTCTGTTAGACTGCTCTTTCATGGCTAATGCATAGCCAAGACAGGCAGTTGTTAAGAAACAATGCTTTCACGATTGTGGTGATCGATTGTTAAGAAAAAAAAGGCAAGAAAAAGTATACAGCTGAGATCGTAGATTTATAAGATTAAAAAATACCACTAAATCAATACATCAAACTTGTAACACATGTTATAACAACCAAATAACTCCATATAAAATAAAAAAAAAACTTTAAAATCTTGACTTGAACCAGTCGGGTTAACCCGACAAACACACGTATCTGGTCATAGAATTAATATAAATATTATAAAAATCATAGAGCCCAATTATCAACCAATCCCAATGTATAAGGATGATAAGAAGAAAAATTAATTAACAAAAAAGGACATCAAAGAAAAATGATTTAGATCATGTTCCCATATTGTTCACTGAAGGTGCACACCAAACAATATTGTTCTGGGTCAATTTTGATAATGACCCATAAGATTCCATTTGGATCGAGCACGATATGGTTTCTTTGAAACTTGTGTGTTCTTGATTTTCTAAATTATTAAGGTTAGTTTAAAGTCGAATTGAATCAAACCACATATAGTAACAATAATAATCACCTGGACAATTTGATTTGCGTTGGTTTGGGCCATTAAATACAAGTGGCGGTATAGATAGCAGCTCATGAGTTTCAATTGTGTTTCATTTCAATCCATGAATTTAAATCATTCCTTTACAAGGATTCACGAGTCCAGGAACCTGGAGAACTAAGATTTAATTATTTACATGTTTCGTTTTTTATTTAAGTTGTTTCAAGACAAACCATAGACTTGTATTTATTTCAAAGCAACTTGATGGCTTGGGTTTTATCCATGCCTTTGTTTTGCAACTCAAATGGTCAGTTAGTGCTACTTTTTGGGACTGTTTAATTTTAATTTGAGTTGGAACTTAGTAGCCAAATGATTAATAAATCCATGTGTGTTTGTGAGCAAAAATTTTGTTTATAGTTCTTTAATTGATTTAATAAAACTTATCAAAGAATCTTGACTTTCTCATATTTTTACTGTATTTTTGGTTTTTGATTCTTATAGTCAACGAGTCAAAGTTTCATTAAATACTCCTGGTTCTCTAATTTTGGTAATTTATGGGTCAAAGATTCTATAGCAACATGATTTAGTTTTTTAGAAATTGTTGTTATTTTCATTTTAGGCTCAAAGGTTTTTATCTTCCGTGTTCAAATCAATAACCCTGTAACAAATAAAAAAATCACAGAGTCTATTCATGTAGATCGATGGTATATAAAAAAAGAACCACAATAAACTCGTGCAAGTTAATCACACCCTTTGACACAAGCTTTGAGAACATGATAGACCAATAGATGTCATGATGGAAAAAATCAAGAAGCAAAGCTTCTAAATCAACTAGAGATTGAAGGGTGAAATAAAAATAAATAAAATAACCCATGTTAATCAATAAAATAACCCATGTTAATCTATTAACCCTGTAACTCAAATTTTGAGACTAGGTCTTAAAATAACCTCTTGATAACAAAATTCAATTCTCAACCAACCTATACTTGAAAAATAAATAAATAAATCAATTTCTTAAAAAAAAACAAGGGAAAAACAAATTCAATATCAATTTGGGTCAACTTTTCTATACCATGCCCAAATTACCCCATTAAAAAAGCTGTAAGAAATTACAAAGCTCAATTTCAAATTAATTAAATATTAAATAATAAAATTAAAAAATAAATCAATTGAAAAGGAACCATAGGCCAAAACAATTAGATATAAAAAGAATAAAAAACAAATTTAATATAAATACAAAATAAAGTTATACGTGTCATCTCCATACAAACATTCCACTCAAATATCAGTGTATGTATTGCATACATCTACCATGTTTTACTTGTTTGCTCACTTCAACCCCTCATATTTATTTTAAATTTTATTCTGGTCTCTCGAGCCTTAATTATTTTAAATAAATAAATTTCCAATTTATTTTGTCAAATCAAGATTCAAACGAGTGTTAAGATTTTCCCTTGATATTTCAAACACAAAGTATAAAGCCAACTAAAACAATCTTTTAAATCCAGCCTCTAATAAATACACCGTGCAATAATTAAAATTAAAAACACAAAGTTAAGTGACTAGAAATAAATAGTAATTATTTCAGGCTCGTGCAAATTAGTCCGTGATGATGAAAAGGAAAAAGTTTTTTTATTGAATATTAAATATTAATTGAATAATTAAACCAACGAGATCTCCCTATACATATATATAAAAAAACAAATTATTAAACTGATCAGTTGAAAAAAAAAAGGAAAAAAAATGGGTTCGCTAAAATGTAAAAGGATGGAATTTTGTATATTATTGATGTAATTTATATTATAATATTAATTTTAACATGAATATATTAAAAATATTTTATTTAAAAAATACTTTAAAAACGTATTTTCAAAAAACAAACACCCCGCAAGTAGCCCTTAGAAAACCAGCGCCAAGGCTTTCCCATCACAGAATAATGTCTCGGTGGATTGAGTTGAATATAACAAGGGTCGGATCATGTATGCAAAGTTCGAAGCGTCGCTGCTCAATAGGAACATATAATATGTGCTTGTGATAGAGAACCCGACATCGGAAAGCCTTCTAACTACTGTCTTGTCCTCTTACAGCTGTCATGGCTAGATCTAGTTGTGAAAATAGCTTTGTAGTTGATTTCCAGCTTTCAAAACGACAACGAGCTGAGGTCCTTGAAAGCTCCTTTGAGCCAAATTGATTGGGTAACTAACAGCGTAGTTTGCTTCAAGGATCAGTGTTTGGTACAAAATCTAATAGAATTAGCATCACGGATGTGAGAATCTCACCAGAAAGCCTCCCAACTCCTCTTATCATTTTAGCTGACATGCCTAAAGCATTTGATTGTGGAAGTAGACCGTGCCAGTGGAGCTTTACAAGATATCTTGATGCCCAGCTAGAAAATGTCAACAAATCAAGGACCCAGAAAGTTCCTTCGAGCCCAGGCCATGTTTAATTAGCCACTTCATTTTATGTTCGGCTCGTGGTCTGTATAAAGTGGAAACACCAGAACAAGTAACATGAGCCAACTCCAAGAACTCAGCCTGCCCCTCGTATGAAAGGCCATGGCCTTATCATGAACTTGCGGTGTGGAGAGACCCTGGTGCACTTGCTCTTGACTGTACAGATGCACTTTCCAGGGTCAAATTCAGCGCACAGATCCTTATAGACAACGAACCATGTTGTTCATGTTTTTGTCTGTTTTCAGTTCAGGGGATGAAGATAGATATTGACCACACGAAATATATATCACTTAAGTAAACAACAACACTAGGGTCAAGGTCAAACTTTCAAGAAAGTTATAATTCATATACAGAACATGATAAAATGAGTTGGAATCAATTTAATTTAGAAACGTGATTGGTAAAAATGTCTATAGATATTTCTCTCTCTTAAAAATGCAGTATAAATCATAACTCACAAGTCAAAAGTTCAAATTTTCAATTCCTAATTTTTATAGATTGCTTTTTCATTCAATTTTATAACAAACTTCTGATTTAAGTAAAAAATATTTCCAAGTGGACATGCTTATAATTTTGCTTTGAAGAAAAAGGTAAATAAATAAATAAAAACAATCTAAAAAAATCATTTCAAACATAACCTTAACCATATCAATTCTTAATTTATTATTGCTTAAAAATTAAAAACAAGGACAGTAATGTAATTTAGTATTATAAATTAAGTTAGCTATTTCCATGTTTTTCTAAAGAACATTTGGAAGTTGAAGTGCATTCGAGATTTTAATATTTTTGGATTTCATTTAATAACTTAGATTTTTAGATGAAATGATTCTTTAGTATAATATTAAAGATTTGTTGATCTAGCGGTCATGATTTTAAATCTTACCATCCCCATTCTATTTGATAAAAATCAAACACAAGATATCATGAACTTATACAAGTTTCAAATTCAAGGAGCTTTCACTCGAGAAAATATATTAAAAAATAATATAAATTATATATCAAGATTTCACCTAATAGTTTAAGTTTTTACGAGAGATAATTCCTTAACATGTAATACACTACTTTCAATTAAGTTTAATATTTGTTTTTACTTTTTAACTAAAAAGATAATTTTATGTTGTTTTAAAATATATATATTTTTAAATTATTTTGATATGCTATTATAAAAATTAATTTTTGTAAAATAAAACAATATTTTAAAAACAATATTAACCCAATATTTATAACACTACATCATGAGTGTCTATGTGAGAAAAGTGAAAAATAACACTGAACGAATCATTAATGCCCCATTGAAGCAGAAAATTTCCTCTCAAACCTTAAGAGTTGAGGGTAAATAACTTTATATTTATTTTGCAGGAATTAGATTCGAGTCAAGTCATGCTCATTTTCTATTAACCTAGGACAATCAAGATTTTGTTTGCTTTTCCAGAATCCACAAAAAATACCTTAAAAAAAATAGTATTGACTCGAATAAAAAAACTGTATTGCCAGAACATTATTGCGCAGCCTAATATACAAATCAAGGGTCTCTGAATACAGGGTAATGAATTTCTCTACTTCAGAATACCTGGAAGTGAATGAATGAATCATTCAAAAGAATATCAGCAGATGAATCCTACAAATCAAGGTCTCTGAATACTGAGCAGATGAATTTATACTAAAGAATACCTATAAATGAATGAGTGAAACATTCAAAAGAATGATTCACTCAAGAGAATATATATCAGCAGAAGAATCCTACTATGTCCACCAATCTTCAGGCTCCTCTAAAATCTAAATATCACTTCCACCATATTTGTTATTCGCCCTCAGCTCCCCGCTTGCAAGATTCTTTCAGAAAATAAAAATCTATCAGAGTGTGTCAGCTAAGTTCCCGTCTTTAAACTAAGAATGCTTTAATCAGACATAGCGTCCCAATTGGATCAGCATCACACTAATATCATCACAAGAGCCTCGCGAAACAGAGAGATCCACAAGCTTTTTACAGGCAGTTAATGGTTCTACCTTTTCGACCCCTATGCACAATTGGTGAGCAATATCAACAGCTTCTTGATTACCAACCTGAAAAAATGTGTAAGACTTCATTTAGATTATTTGAGCTAGTGAAATTCCTTTAAAGACTTTCATATAAACAACATTCTTTTGAAGAGCAAAGATTGCTAGCGAGAACATACCTTATCCCATAAGCCATCAGAAGCTAAGATTAAGAACTCATGATCGGGCTTAATTCTAACAATGTTTGTGTCAGGCTCAGCTATCACCCACTGTTTAAGATGGCTATCTCCGATTCCCCTGGATACAGCCAAGGATCCCTGAATTCTCCAAGTTCCATGGATTAAATCAACATAGCCACCCTGCAAAACAAATACCATAAAATTCATTAGTTTCAATTCAATCCTCGACCCCGTATTTCTATGCAAGAGTGTACATAATATGGTGACAAACTGCTCACCGTGGACTCAATCCTTTTCTTTTCGTCTTCCCGGGAAGGCCGGTGATCGGTTGTGAGGGCCTCTGCAACACCTCCTCTACTCATAACAGCACGACAATCACCAGTATTTGACACAACAAGGTTACCCTTCCTAATTAGAGCTGTCACACAGCAGGAGCCACCTCTAATATCTTCTTTTAAAAAC
Organism: Salix dunnii; assembly: GCA_015731905.1. NCBI lineage: Eukaryota > Viridiplantae > Streptophyta > Magnoliopsida > Malpighiales > Salicaceae > Salix > Salix dunnii. The sequence continues at coordinate 5,380,350 of CM027667.1, read as the reverse complement.
TGCGAATCGGTATTCAAATAACCATGCTTAACCGCTTCCTTAATGTGTTCTTCGTCCCTCCTAGCAACTTCATCTAAAATATTCTTATCTAAATTCCCTGCTGCAAATTCAGCAGCTTTAGCACCTCCATGTCCATCAAAGACACCAAAGAAAGCCTGCAAACACATTGCATATATAGATTATAAGACACAGATTTTAAATCAAACAAAGAGCCACAATATTAATCAACACGACATGTAACAAAATTCCATATCTGGTTCCATAGTTTAGCCTGGAAAATTACCAGAACCAAAAACAAGTGTCTAGATGCTCAAAAGACTTCATTTGCCGCAATTATTTTCATATTCTTTGATATATTATAGAGTTCCTTAATTTGAATCTCGTTTTTATCTAATTCCATGTTTAATCATTCGCAATTTTTTTTGTTTGTGTTACGAACTTCATCGCACCCATTTATAATCTCTAACAGAAAAGCTCAATTACCCCCAAGAAAGTTCATTATTCATCAAAACTTTTATCCCAATCCAATGAATAGCCATACCTAGGCACAGAGAGAAGAAAACGAAAAACAGAATCACAGCAGAAAACTATGAAATTACCTGCTTGACATCACCTTCATGGTCAACGACAGCAGAAAAGCGATCCTCCATAGCCTCTCTCCTTCCTCTCTTACAATAAACAGAATACCCGTACCCTTCTCTCTCCACCTCCGCTTCCTCCACCTCTCTAGGCATCGCCAGCCCTCTTCCAAGCCCCATAACAACCGGTATATCCAGCCTCGTCGGCCTCTTCCTCTTCAATACCGTCGCGGCGGACCCCGAAGCCAAAGAAGAAGTAGAATTGAACCCAGTTAATGATTTTGGAAGGCGAAATCGAAACGGAGAGGGAGAAGAGGGAGGGGAAAGAGAAGTAGGGGGGGAAGATGGAGATTGTGCTGTTGATTTTAAATGGTTTAGGGTTAGTGCTATTGTTTCTGCCGGTGGTGAAGGGATTGATACCACTGTTTTGCTGTAGAAGTGACTTGTTGATGGAGAAAATACAGGGGAACTGGACACCGCAACAGAGCACGACATCGTTTTTAATTTTCGTGTGATGTTTGTGTTGAGTTCACGACGTTCGCTTTTTGTGACTAATTTTGTTGTCTCTGCTTTGTTTGTCTATGTATCTGCTGCATGGAAGAAGAAGAAGATTGCTATTGCGGAAACATTAGGAGGTTATTTATAGTGGTTTCTTCCTAGTGATCTGTGGCCACTGCACTGTTCCGTAATGTCGATGTTGCCCCTGGATATTTTTTTCTTCCTGGGAAAAGGCCAAAAGATTTTCATGGTCTATGAGTTTTCCTAGTGTGGTGGTCAGAATCTTTGGTGCGTTTTCACGTCTATAGCAGGACTACTGGTTTTTCTATGACGATGGCGTGGGGTTATTTCCCAACTCCATGATAAATAAATAAATATATAATTATTTCACTCAAGAGCATATTCTTGACATTTAAATATCAAATATTAAATTTTTATATAACGATTCACGAGGAAATATTATTAGAGGGAAGTTGGGTTTCTAAAATTAGAAAAACTATAAAAAAAAAACATCATGTAAACCTAATTCTACCTGTTTTTTATATCAAAACATCATATGTTTTCCGAGAAAAAAAAGATCGGTTGAAAAAACCCTTGTGAATTTGGATCTATTTTTTCGGGTAATTTGAAATTTTCAAACTTTTTTTTTATAGAAATTGATTGGTTAATACGAATCTATTTCAGCAGAATCATGAGTTTTCAACGAGGTGTGAAATGGAGTTCTACAGTCGCGAGTAGGAGCGCCTTTCCGGGCAACGTCAAGGGCGCCTTTAGTGGGAACTGATGGTATCACAGAGGGAGGGAGTTGCAAGTGTGAAACCTTGTTTTTTTTGTGTGTGTTGTCCAAGTCAAACACGTTAAGGATGTGCTGGAGACTACAGAGTGGCGGTGTGAAAGCAGTGTTCCTGACTCTCTTTTATCCTTGAAGTCTTTTAGTTATTGTTCGGTATTGTGTTTTTTTTTTTTATTACTGGAGTCTTTTAGTTTTTATTAAGTGTTTTTTTTAAGTATTTTTTTGTTTAGAAATATATTAAAATAATATTTTTATTATTTTTTTAAAAATATGTTTGATATCAGTGCATTAAAATAATTTTAAAATACCAATTTTTTAATAAAAAATAAAAAATATTAAGTTTTTTAAAAAAACACTTTTAAAATACAATAACAAATACCCTACCAGTGAATTGCTCCGTCCGTCTGCCCTTCCTTTTTCTTATCTTGGACAAGGTCGCCGAGAGCAAGAACCGTGGGTCCCATCCTGACTGGCTCGAGCGCTGCTTCTCTGAAGTAACCGTTGTTGACAACGTGTTTCTGTTTGGTGACCGTTATCGCCGTCTGATAAATGTCAATTGCATCAGCGCCTAAAGAACCAGATTTAATTAAAACGACAAGCTCCATTCACGTTCTTGATATATTTAACAAATTTCCATCTCTACCCTATATGAATCAGAACTTGCCATTATTACCCCTTTTTTATTTTATTTTTACAGAGCACAGTATTCATCAATAATAAAACTCAGGTGAAATGGGGATTCTAAACGGTTACAGGATAGTTCACCTTAAAAACCAGACAGCCTGAACACCGGTTTATTTTATAGAACTGGATATTAAAAACTTTAGAATAGAATATTAAGTCCATGTTCGGTAACATAGTACATAGATTTTTGCAAAAAAATGTTTTCAGATTTATTTATTTTAAAAATATCTTGGTAACATAAAGTTTTGATTGGGATAAGGTAGTCATGCATGACGGTGAGATGTATAATAAAATAAAATATTTACAAAGATACATAATGTGAATGCATTTTATTAGTGTTTGATTTGATACCTGATTATCACTGATCAAAGTGATTATCGAATCTTGAGTGGGTTCCTCCACCTAGTTTAGATGTCGGGAAGAATTATTGTTGGTGGGTGTAATAGCCTCATTTAACTCAATTGGCCAGTTAATTGATTTAGTTATTTAAACTAGTCCACCGATTAACATAAATTTTATGAACCTTCTTCCATGAATATTCATGCATCAACGTATATATCTTCGTCAAACTTGCAGAATAAAAAACAGACTACAATTAAAATCTCTAAAATTTAATTTGTAAAAAAAATGGTTAGATTATGGTTACGGAACAAGACATAAATTATAATTTAAATGTTGTTCATAATTGTGATATTAAATTAATGTTATGGTTCAAAACCTCAATATTTAATTAATTACCTGTTTTGTTTAAAAATATAGTTAAGATTGTTTTTTAAAATATTTTTTATTTATAAATATATCAAAATTACAATCGATGTTGTAGATCATAATCGCGACATCTTAAAAGCTTGCTATGAAGCTAATAGTTTTTGTTATGAAATTAATATTTTATTTATTTGCATCCTGTACATTAAATGCCCATTTTATTTGTTTTCAAGTGCTTTTTTTATATTTTCCATGCTCGCGTATCCAAGCTATACAATAATTCTTCGAAAATTATCAAAATTAATATTTTTTTTATTCAGATATATTTTAAAATGAAGTTTAAAACACAATACATATGCACCGTAAATCTACCGCGGGAACAACAGAAAAAGTCAACACGAGTATATTAAACAGTAAATCTGAGATAACATGACTTGGTCAGAAACGTGATCGTCATTGTTTTCACTCAATTTCTCTAGTGGAAAATCATCATCTTCTTCTTTTATGAAGATATACTTTATCGTTGACTTTAACAGGTTCAAGTTCCTGTTTTCGTCAAACGATCACTCTACTAATCCAAGTAGCTTCTACAAAAAATATTGACACGACTTGCCGTCTCCCCATCAACAAGGTTAAGTGATTGTTTGTTGTGTTTTCATTTAGAATATTTTTAAAAGTATTTTTTTATTTAAAAATATTAAAATAATATATTTTAAAATTTAAATATTATTTTTAATAAAATATGCTAGTTATTAAAAATCAATTTTTATTTTTTAAATATTATTTTTAATATTAGTACATGAAAATAATATATAAATATTAAAAAATAATTCAAAACAATTTATTTTTTTTCAAAAATATTTTTAAATCTCAAAATTCCGAACGTAACATAAATCCCGAGTTGTGCATGGAGCACCCCCTCCTAAAATTTGTATACAAAATAACTTTGACCATGCTCAAACCCCGCAGAACTTTGAATAGCTACTTGATGAAAAAAAAAAAAATAGTTTTTTGAAAAATCATTAATGAAAAATCTGAAACCATAGGCATAGAATAGATCATCAATGAATCGAAAGAGGTCAGAATGTAGTTTACAGAAATAAAAATATCATATTTACAGCACCCGGAGTTTGAACTTCTTTTTTATGTCTCTGACCTTGCGCATATTGTTTGTCGTTGGGGGGGGGCATCCATTGTAGTGTTTGGGTGAGCTTTTAAGTTAACGTTGATGTCAAATTCCGGCTGTCTTCAGTCCGCAGCACTGGGCCAACACGTAATTGAACAGCTGGAACATCAGTTCCCGAACCAAACGAAATGAAGCAACCATCTCCGTTCCACTGAACTAGTGAGGGGGGAAGCCACCATCTCCGCTTCCACTGAACTAGTGACGGGGGAGTTCAGGGACATGGTGGTCTCAACTATCAATCTCATCTGTCAACTGAATTCATTGCATCTCTCCCAATCCTTAATCTAGACATCTGTGCTCATAAGTTTAGATCAATCACATCCCTATCACGCTTATTTCGTTAAAACTCATTCAGCGAAAACCACGGTAGCAAGAAATAGTTCTGCTACGGATGTAAAAGACGAATAGTCCAACAAACGAGATTAGATGTAGAAAAATATGAGACCTTTGTGCCATATGTTTGCAAATCAGCCTCCAATGAAATTTGCAAGTAAAAATTCAATCAACACAATTCCGTAGAAATCACCATTGAGATTGATCCATTCGGGAATAGCAAGAAGATTAGTTCTGGAATTCTTATTAGTTGTAATTTGAGCAATATCTAATTTAGAGCTTCCTAAAAAAGGTTAAAGCTACGAAAAATAATTTCGGTTAAATCCCAAATTTTCGAATATATTGTTGAAATTGAAGGGTTAGTTCACAGCCAAAGTTCTCGCAAATCTAAAACGATTAAAACTCGATGCATCGTTCTTAAAATTATTTCGCCCAACAAGTTTTTAACTGAAAATAGTGCAATCAATAGACTGCAAACAATATAAACAAAAAATTTAACGTTTAATATTGCAACGTCAGAGTGTAGTTTACCGACGTCCAAATACAATTCGAAAGGCAGCTCTGGATTGCGAGGGGAACAAACCTTTTAAGCTTCAACAATACAAACTAACGAAATCCTCAATCATAAAATAATATCAAAATCAGTGGAAAATATTGTGATCTGTAAGAAAACATCAATAAAAAGAAAAGTATTAAGAAGAACTCAGTCCCTTAGATGTTCATAAAGTGTTGCGATCATTACCGCAAGTCATTACAGGTCTGTATTGACTCATCACTGTTCTTTCAATACTGAAGTCACTGTATTTCTTGTTTAAAAATATGAAAATTCTAATGAAAAAAAGAAGAAGACTGGAATGTAGTTGCCCCAATAGACTCCCAGAGCAAACAAAAAGTAAAAGGTCGAGGGAGAGATGTTGATAGAGCAACACAACCACTATCGCTTCTAGGGAACGAGTCATATGGGAATTCAAAATCCACACTGACCAGATAAAGAAGCCTTCTCTTAGTGGAAAAGGTGTTCAAAATTTTAATATGACTTTTTCAAAAGAAACCTAACTTTGGAAGTCCGGAGAGAGGGAGAAGAACAAGAACACCAGTTAGATGTGGCGGGCGATGCAGGTAGCGAAGGGGAGAGGAGGCGATCTTGGTTGATAGCAGATATGCTGATTCGTTAAATAAGCGGTCTGTGTGCTTACCCTAGTGTTTAATATGAAAATACTTATTTGTCCTCCGTAGATGGATTTACTTGCAAGATGCTTATTTGTATTCCATAATGGGCTTGTTTTAATACCCACAAGGGCCTATGGGCCTTTTCAACGATGTGAGCACTGCGGGTTCTGTTCCAAGTTCGCTTTTAGGTTTGGACCAGGTTTTAGACGAGGCATTTGTGTTATTGCAAACTCTACTGCTGCATATTTGTGGACCGTTAGGGTCAAAGAATTATTATTATTTTTTATTCTTTCTACCATTATAATTATTTATTAATCTCACTGGTGTACAAGTTGAATAGTAACTTCCTAAATCTCCAAGGTAACTAGCAAACCTTATGGATTTTGTATAACTTTTATAGATGGAGTTTCGTGTTTTTCTTGATAGAAAATACTAGAAGGATCTATTTTCACACATATAATTATGGACTATAAATATATTATATTTTCTATAATATAAAAAAACATGAAAAAAAATACTATAGCAATCCACCATATTTTTACCCCACCGTTACAAAAGAAAAATATATAGCCATTCTGTTATGGCTATGGCTATGGCTATATATATATATATATAAAGGCATGACAGGAGAAAATGATCATTTCCTCCTGTTATGCCTTTATATATATACACGCCATTACAGAAGGAAAATATATAGCCATTCTGTCATGGCTATATATATATATTATAGGTAATAATTCTTGGTTTTTTGTATTGATTTTTTTTAGATAATATTTATTTTTTTTGTCTATATTTATATTTTTAGATTTTATTTTATTTTTTATTATTTTATTTTTTGCCAGTATTTAATTTTATTATGTTCCTTTCTGAAATTTTAATTTATATTGGTTACACGGTATTTTATTTTCAAAAATTCATTTATTGTTTTTTTGTCACAAGATTTTGATTTGTTGTACTTTTGTTATTCAATTGAAATTAATTATATATATTATTTTTTTATTTTGGCATTGATTCTTTTAATTTTTTATTTAGCATTGACTCTTTTATTTTCTTTTTATTTTCTTTATCTTTCTTAGATAATGTTTTTTTTTTTTTCGTATTCATTCATTTAAACTTTTGGTTTTTATTTTGAATTTTTATCATTTTATTTTTTATTGGAATTTTATTTTTATTTGGTTCAATTATGAAATTTTAATTTATGTTCGTGATCATTTTAAAATTAATATTGCTATATTTTTTTTTCTATTATTTTTATCTAATTTTCAGATTAAATAATTTTATGATTTTATTGTTTGCACAATAATAGTGATTATTTTAGTGATTATTTTATTGTTTTATTGACAAAATATTTTACTTTTTTTTAATTATTTGGGTCAATTTAATAATTTTAACTGTTATAGTAATGCTGATAATAATAATGTAGAGATGAATTTTTAATTTATATATTTTTTTTCTTTTCGGAGATAGAAAATTAATTATTTATTTTTGTTATTTCATTAATACAGGTTCTTTCACAATTTATATTTTATTTATTGTGTTTAATTTAAATTGAATTATAAAATAAACTAATTTTAATATAATGTATTCAATAATTCAGATATATGAATCTTTTTGCTTTTTTTAATGATAATGATAATTTTATACTGGTTATTTTATTGAAACCTATTAAACAAAAAAATTTATATCCATTTAAAATTTATATATTTTATAAAAAAATTGCACTTCATAAGATTTTTGTATAGATTAATTATTTTATCTAAATTTATATTACAATAAAAAAGTGACACATAATTAATATTTTTTTTGAGTTTAAAAAAATATGATTTCGGCCGCGACAAGGCACGAGTGTCATATATATATATATATATATATGTAAACACATGTATACGTAAAACCGCATTCATTGGCTCTCATAATTTTCCTTTTTTTGCTATTAAAAAACCTGCCACTTTTGACAAATATTTCGCTTGATCTTAAGGATGTTTTATTTTTTTAACCAAAATTATTGTGTTTTGTTTGGACTATAAAGTTGAAAAGATAATTGTTTTGGCAACATTATTAAATTAGTCAACATCTGACAAGTTAATATGGTTATATACTGGTCAAATATCTGAATGGGACTAAAGAACCTAAAGTTAATCTTTGTCAAAACAAGTTTTTTGTCTGTAAAGAACAATGTTGATTTAATGTTCTCGTATAAAAAAAACATTAAATTTATGATGTTTTTATTTGTGCTGCATCAAACCAGGTAAATAATATACTAGAACATTCTAGGGTCAACCGTTATTTTATTTTGTTTCCATGTTATTTGTCATTTATCTAGAAAAATAAAAAATAAATAAAATGCTGTGTACTCGTCTTGATCTTGGAAATCGAAGAGTTACCTGAAAAATGATTTTTCAAATGTCTGAAAAATTAAAATAAATGTCCGAGCTGCATTGAATTCTTCGGGGCAATTACTTTTTCAAATAATTTGAATTTTACTTTTAGCTTTCCCGTCAACCATGCCGTTGTTGATTTTGACTTCCACCGGAATTAAGCAATTAGTACCGGGCCTGAACACAGGGGTTTTGTATAGACTACACGACAGTGGTCTGGGCCTGAAACCGACAATATTTGAATATCGACAGGCTGTGGCCCAAAGGAAGTGGCCTGGCAACACAGCAGTAATGTGGGCCTACAACCCATGTGTAGATTCGATTTTTGCTAAACATCTGTCATTATTTCAATCCAAGTCAGTGCAGTCACCTTATAATTTCATAGCAGTCGCAATAGTGCACGCAAATGCTATTATGACAAATACTGCACGCGCTGACTTTTCCTTCAAACCATCACACATCTCTCGAACATCCGTGACTGCAATTCAATTCTGCTGAGGTATGTTAGAAGTAGAAATTTCGGGTAATTAACTACAGAGTTTCCCATATCAAAAAATTTACAAGCAGCAAATTGTGTCTATAAAACAAAGAAATACAATTGCTATGCTAAAAAAAGTCAATCGTCTAAGTTTCAGTTGACGCCATTGGCTCGTTTGGCTTTTCTGTTTGAGATAATCACTTTTCGAGCTCTTATAAAACAAGGATATTTTAATGCTTTTTGGATAAAAAAATAGTTTAATACGCTTTTTATATGTATGATATTCATGTATGCATAAAAATAATATTTATAATCACTAATTTATATGTACAATAATGTTTTATACATAAATCACGCATGCATTTTACAGTATGTAATTGTTTTTCCTCAAATCGCCATCCTATCCCGAAGGAGGTAACTTACTGGTCATGGCCTGAGTTTGCTTCCTATAGATAATTATTTTGAGTCCCATTTTAATCAGGAATTGAATATTTTAATTAATAAGTATTTTTAAAATCTATATAATTAATTAAAATATACATAAATTATCCGGACAACCATGTTTTAAAAAAATAAAACTGTTGCCTCAATAACTATTTTAAGATAGAAGTAAATGTCTTGGAATATAATAAAAAAATAATTTAGCATCAGCAATTGCCTCATCCTGACAATGATAAAAAATCACTTGTTTTTTATATAGTTATCGTTTTATGTTTTTCACGGTTTCTTCCTCTCTTTAATAATAAATCATGTTAGAAAATAATGATAATTATATTTCAGAGTCTCATCTAATAATTTAAATTTTTATATGAAATGGTTGCTCGATATAATATTAGAGTTTTATTGACTCAACGGTCATGAGTTCAAGTCTTAATTTCTCTATTTTATTTCATAAAAATTAAACACATGGTAGTGTAGATCCGCTTTAATTTCAAGAATAAAAAGCTTTATTCAAAGTAATATGTTAAAAACTAATATAATTATATTCTAGGAATTTATTTATTAAATTAAATTTTTAAATAAAATAGATTTTTATAAAAAAAGACATGATTAGGATGGCATCTAGAGTGGAATTATTAGCGTAAATCAACGTTGCTCTGGTCATGCTTTTAAGCAGTTAAGATGGAAAGAAGACACCGCATTCTTTCTATAATTTCACAAGAAGACAATGATAATATTAGAATTTTGAGGCCGGGAACCCCCGTCAAAAGCATGCCATCGAACGTAACTTTCCAGTCCACGAAAAAATGAGTGGCTTTCGGGCCAGTCTAATCTACAGTGTCCCACACTGGTTTTCATACACGCAACCTCTTCGGGTCGCCGCACGATATAATGAAAAACATAATATTTATGAATATTATTATGTCTAACCGATGAAGCAATTAGGATATTTTGTTTTAAAAGTATTTTATTTTTATTTTTTCATTATAAATTATTATTTTTTGATATTTTAAGATTATTTTACTATACTAATATTAAAAAATATTTTTCAAACATATTTAAAAAAATAAAAATACTTTGAAAAACAATTTTAATTTCATCATAAAATTAGATGGTAGCTCCCGATAAGAGACGGTAGGAAAGGTCAAGGGAGGCTAAGAAAATGATGGCTACTGGTCATTTTCTCCATGAACAAGTGAACTTCCATGGCATGCAGCTTATTGGTTCTTTTTCTCAACAACAAACTCAACTTGCGTTCGTGATTTTCACTGGAATTTAATCTACGTCGTGTTTTTAAATCTGACGTTAATGAAAAATCAAAGTTCAGAAATACGATATCCAAGAACATATTATTTGACCAAAAATCTCTGCTTCCTTTTTTAAACTTCTTGCTCAATTTACCAGAACGGACCGGTCAAATTTAATAACGGGGTCTTTGCACCGCACTCTTCCTACCTTTCTTTTCATGGCATTAGCGTGGCTGTTATTGTTATCCACTTGACACATGATTGTGCGTTGGCGATGAGACATCGTTTTGAAAACACACTAATCGCTGATGTAACGCTTTATGTAGACAAGTCCTTGGCACGAAGGTGAAGACGGGTTTGCTTACATGAGAGTGGGGTACCATTGGAGCGGCTAAAGTCAAGAAAAGGGGCCTCGACGATGTCCTTTTTGTCTTGTTGTTCCAATAATTAAAGAAAAATATAGACTTTTGAGAAGAAAGGGGAAGAAAAATGGAGTATAAAGATTAATTTGCGTTATTTTATTAGTTATTGTCATGCTCATACAACGAGAATAAAAATAAACACATGAAAGAAATTCAAATACATAACTCGTAAAATATATCGTCACCTCCACCTCCACGTTTTGTCTTAACCATGAGAGGAGAGGAGTTCTCGGAAAAGTTCTTGTCCTTGACACGAACAGTTTCATTCAACTTCTTTCCTCCCTGTTAATGGGGTTTCGGGTGTGTCCTGTGTTAGCAGGAGAAGGCCAATAAACAGTAGTCCAATTGGCTCTCGGCTAAATCTACAGTAGTTTTCATATGAACAACCACAATACTCCCATATGAGATCATAAAAGGAAAAAAAAACCTCTTAGTTACAAGCTAGTTATAAATCTTGAATTTGGTCATGTACTTTTACTGTTCATGGTTAAAAAAATGGCGGGGAAACCTTAAATAGCAAGAGAAAAAGGGAGGAAGACAGGGGAACAACCTGCGCCCGTGATTTCCCTGATCGTCTCTCAATCCCTACGTTAGTGCTTCGAATTTAGTGACGTAACTAAGCCCGTTTAGTATTGCGATCTAATTGTTTTTTGTTATTTTTTATTGTTTTTTTTTTATTTTTAAAATCGGTGGTTTAGTGTTTTTAGATTATTTTGATGTGCTGATGTCAAAAATAATTTTTAAAAAATAAAAAAAATATCATTTTGATACATTTCGGCACGAAAAACACTTTAAAAAATAACAGCAACCACACTCCCAAACACCCCAAAAATAAAATTGGAGCCTAGACCATTGACTTGACTAGCATGGGAGTCTTGTTTCACGAGTATTAATCTATAATAATATTATTGCATTTTCTCTTTTAAAACTCATTATATTGATCTATAAAATTTTTGTATATAATACTAATAGGAAGAGTTAATAAATGAAGATCTTTATTTTATCTCGGGCCTTTTCTTTTTTTGTAGAAAAATGAACAAGGTTAAATATAATATTCTATTATTTTAAACTCGATCAAACACCAAGTTAAACGCTCGTGAGATTTGTCATATATATCTTTTTAAATACTCTAATAAAATAGAAATATTTTACTCTGAGAAATTATCAATAATATTTTGCTTTGATGAAACAAAGATATTTTATTATAATGAGTGGATGATATTTTTTACTTTTAGTGCTTTAAAGGTAATGTTAAAGTTTCCTCTCTCCTCTCACAAATAGATTTATGGGCTATAAATCAACCATTAATTCTTTGAATGCAAATAGGTCAAAAATCTTCTATACTTATTTGTAAAGTTTTTCTTTTTAATATTATTGTATTTTATTCAAAAAAAATAATGACTTGACCTTTAAAGAGTTCTCAAATTCACCAAAAAAAATATATTTTAACTAGTATGATATATGAGTTGCTACCCACCTTAAGTGGATAATAAATAGGATTTTCTTATATATATATATATACATACATACATACATACATATATATATATATATATCAAGTACCTATGTATATAATCTACATTAAGAAACTATAAAACAAACATTGTATTAGTTAATGCCTTTATTTATTTATTTCATTTTCTTGGATTGATTGCTAAATAAATTATATGTTTATGATTGCTTAGTTATATTTAAAAACCAAAACTTTAAGTTTCCAAAAGGAACACCAAATAATATTTCGGTCTTGAATTCGGTTTTTGATTTTTTTTAAACCATTACATTGCCTGGTTTGGAGAACAATATTACATCACCTTAACAGTCATTAATCCAAGTCTGCTAAGCTCTAAACGTGGCGTGAGATGATTGGCTTCATCCCGTTTCTTTATTCGGAATGCAGTCGGGAAAAAATCAAATTATTGTAATGAGTTATTTTGAAACAATCCACGTGTCAGCTACAAGGATGACGAGGCCCCCAAGATGTCATTTGGACGACAGATCGCTTACGTGCAAGTTTATTTTTATAGCGATGGCAATAAAGGAGTGTGAATTATATACACTTCACGTGTGGATCAGTTAGTGTCATGGCAGGTGATTGATGATGACCTTCACTTCAAGTTCCTTTCATATGAAAAGTCTTCGGCCGGGTCTTGTAGCTTTTAGGCTTAGCACCATGACTAGGCATGTCCCCCCGCTCTGCCGCGGCTACACATTTTTCCATGTAATTTGCGTGAAAAATGATATTTAGGTGCTATAAATATATTATATAATATAGGAAAATTAAATTATTCAATTTATAGCTCCTATTAAGTTTAATTAGTTAATTTTACTTTCCTGATCATTCCCTAATATAACTTAAAAGTAAGGAAACAATACATTTTGAATAGTGATTATAATTATCCTGTGTCGAAGTTATTTCGGCAAGTTCTCAAGCCCACAAATCGTAAGCTTACACGTGAATAACATGTCATCATAACACCTATTTGATTTGGTTCTCATATGTTAATGAAACAACCTCGTTGTTCCCATTTTGTCCCATATTTCCTTCATCAAAACCTTAACAAAGGCACACCTCGCCGTAGATAACATGTCATTCTGCTGCAAAGAACAGCCATGATCTATCTTGTCTCGCCTCAACTTTTTTGCTCATGTTTTGCATTTCTTCGAAATGTTTCTCATCCACCCAACACGGTCATGGGATTTATGCATGACCATCTTTAAACACCATTTTGCCTCAAAACAGTATTGTGCTGTCTTTTACTATAAAATTCCTTTGTACAATGACTTATTGCAAAGAAAACATATTAAATTTGGTTTTAAACTATGATCCTTTGCATTTTAATTGTCGACAGCATGGTTAAGTTCCCATACATGAAATTTATTCCCCCCCCCTCCTCTCCACCTTAGATTATATTTAGGTACCAATAGCCCCTTCATTAACATGAACTTTGAAATTTGCTAACCCATCAACAACAACAACGGTAAAAAACTAGTTTAAAACTTTTTCTCTTCTTAACTATAATTTTTTTTTCATGCTTGAAGTCATCGTATAAAATTAAATAATTTATTATTCTCATGCATGTTTGTGTAATATTTCAGTGTTGCTTTATGAAATCGTAATTTTCTTAATGGCTGCCATCGTCCATGATATCTCTCCAGCCATATTTACTGTAAGTGTAACTTTGTCAATTTGACACCACAACAAACATTCTAATAGTTGCTTAGTAAAAGCAAGTGAACAAATTATACTATATAAGTATATATGATTTAATAAGTAGGGAGTAAAGAAATAAGGAGAAAATAAAAGGAAGTTAATGGATTTTTTTCCAACACCTTATCTACTAAGTAGTTGACAACCCAAACAATGTTATAGTTCTAAAAATTCAACCTAAAATTCTCGTTTCTTTGTAACATTTTCATCGCTGTGTTTCTCATTTCATCTCTAATTATTTTCTCTCTCTTTTTGCTTTTATGGCGCTTAAATTTCTATCTTAATTGAAGCACTGTCTTCCTTAAATATCTCATGATGGTCTTAGAATTGGAGGTTTTGGTATAGTGTTACATATTATAGCATTGTGTCCAAGTATATAGGCTATTTGATATTACGATAATAATTGTTTTTAAGTATTTTTTGTTTAGAAATATATTAAAATAATATATATTTTTTATTTTTTCAAATTCCTTTTTAATACTAGCAAATCAAAACAATTTAAAAATAATTCTATTCCGGCTAAAAATACAAGGTAATCTCTTTCTTACCGTGAATGCTAGGTAATCAATGAAATCATTTAAGTGATATTTTTATCAGAAGTGACCCCGGATATCACTTGTTTTTAAATAGCAATGACAGATTATATTTTCAGAGAAATTACTGGATTTGCTCACTAATCAGACTGTCTGACTTGCAATCAGCATATATATATATATATATATCAAAAGAACACATGTTACAAGTGGCTGCCTGCTGGCTGAACATGGGGCAGATAGCATCACTTCTTATTACATGATTAAAAATTAACCAACCATATTATTGTTCTTTTTATTAACTAGACACGTGTTTCATAGACCAGAATCACAATTATTAAGCTGATTAAAGCAAAAAGAATCACAATCAGTAGGCCCTGATGATGCTGGCTACCCTAGAATCTCCATTGCTAGTTCAGGTCAAGGAAAGCAAGTCACGCGATTTGCTAATCAAACCACCACCAACAAATGAAAGAAGCTTAGTGGATATCTTCCCTTGATTGTCGACCCATCCATATCCCGCACTGCTGGATGGGCTTTGCAGAATCCAAGTCTACGGCGACCTTGCTTCACCCCCCCCCCCCCCAACTGTCAGAAGGTGGTCTAGATCTTATCCTCTTCCAGCATTTGAACAAAAATAAATGACAGGTGGCATTAAGTGCCATCACTGCCTATAATGTCCAGTTCCTGCTTCTGGCTATGCATGACAGCAGAGAAACCTAATCTAAAAGATCCGTGCTAGGAAAAGGCATATTACTTTTTTTTATATATATTTTTTTTATTATTACTGCTTCCCGGATCCACATCCTCAATATCCTTTGTTATGTATATAAAATATCCCTTTATTACCTTTTATTTTAATATTAATCCTGCATTATTTATTTTCATCATTTTTATTTTTTACCTCTCACATCCGGTTTATCTTTGCAACGTGGATGTCCTGAAAAAAATTTGTTTATTTTTTAATTTTTCTGGTATCAAAAATAAATTTTAAAATATATATTATTTTCTTACACGTTTTTCATCAATTATTTAAAAAAAAAACAATAACCAGTCACTATTTTAATGCTCCTAGCATCGTTAAAGAATTGACGTGTGACGCCCATAACATAAATGCTTCACAGATATATATTTTAGTCCTTATAGTTTTCTTGTACCTGCATTATACTTTCCGTACAGATAATTTCTCAATTAAAGTGTTTTGGTCAGTATGTTTTATTTAATCTTATTTTTATTTTTTTCTTTATTTTTATAAATTTGAAACAAGGAAATTATATACCTTTTGATAAATAGTAGACTTTTTTTTTAAAAAAAAAACACCCATCAACTAAATTGTATATGGCTTGTTTGTAAGAAATTATAATACATGAATCAAAATAAATTGTTTAACAAATTACATGGACTCAAGTAAAAACCAGCACTGTGAGCACGTGGCATGTTTCAATTTTTACAGTGACTCTAGCTGACAAAAGAAGTCTCGGAAGACGGCAAAAACATTAAATACACGGTCGATAGTAAAACAAGAAAATAAGAGATAGACTTTTGTCTTTTCCCTCCAGACTTCGAAAGGTTCGGGAATTGTACTTACTCTGTTAAGATGATGATTATTATTTTTTATTTAAAAATATATTGATTTTTATATATATAAAAATATTATGATGTCAATATATAAAAAATAAAAAATAAAAAATAAGCATATTTTTCTGTATCGTGTACGCCGAGTTTCTGTGGTGTGCTTTGGTGACCCAAGCGGGCAAAGTCCTAAGGTTTTAGCCTAGTGTTTATCTTGATCATCACGTACGAACTGTTAATCATGGATAGATAGGATGATTCCAGGTTCTCATTCAAAAAGTTGATCAAATCAGGGCCGAGCAAAAGGATGCAGCGACAGGATCCCCTTCGACCATGGTGCAGATTGTTATTCTAAATTGCATTTTAATTTAAAAGAAAGTCATTCTCGAAACCAATCAGCTCACTGCACTTCACATGGCAGCACGGCCTAAGCAGGACAGCCCAGCGGAGGAGCTGCATCTCCTAGCTTTATTGACAACAGAATCGCAGGGTCGAGATCTGCAGAATCGCAGATAGCCATAAAATAAGTTTGTGTGTGTACGGGTATTTAATTTTTTAGTTTAGATGAGAACGAAAACTTCCAATAACTAAAGTAAATTTGGTTCAATTTCAAGAAATAAATAAAAAGAAGGATAAAAACCGAGCAAAAACATATAATTCAGCTCTCTCTTTTTTTTTAAAAAAAAAACTATAATTAAACAACTCTTTTTTATAATTACAATATTAATATCTAATTTTCAAAATAATAAATATTTTTATTTATTGCATTGCGGTATTTTATTTTACTATGCTGTAATTTAACTAATTATCTCAAAATGATAATTACTTGTATTATTATATAATCTGGACTCAAAAAGAATGTTGTTATTAAAAAAGGATACCATTCACTTTGCAACCAGAAAGTGATTATAAACTATTAAACATGTTTATAAAATTTCATTAAAAATATAACAATATTAATATTAAAAAATATAATTGATATTGTAAAACTATTTATTATTTAAAAAAAATACTATATGGCTAGAATAGAATATTCAGACAGAAATTTTTGAAATAAAACGAAATTAAAAAAATGTATATTTTTCTTAAATTAAAATGAAATATACAGCCAGAACATGATGGAATAGACAGCATTGCTTCACATGGCAGCACGGCTTAAACAGGACAGCCCAGCAGAGAAGATGCATGGCCTAGCTTTATTGACAATTGAAGAACAGGATCGAGATATGCAGATAGCCATGAAATATGCCCTCGCAAGTCTTCATCACATAACATTTGCGCAGGGGCTGCATACGCTAACCATGCCATTATAAATGAATTTTAACCTGACAAAATTCTTAAATTTATCCATCGTTTTTAATTCTATATATAAACGTGTGAGTTTTTATCCAATTAGCTATATTGCTAATTATAATTCATATTCGTATTGAAATGAGAAGAAGTGACATTGATGGGATCGAAATCAGGTGCTTGAACTAAAAATATATAAGTTAATATCCTAAAACTCATTTTTTATTAAAAAAAAGTCTAAGACTAATAAATAAATAAATCAATCCATCAAAATATGTATGTGTAGTTAGGTATTGTTTTACGATGTGTTTTAGAAATATTTTTTTTGAGTTTTAAATTATTTTGATATAATTAAATAAAAAATATTTTTAAAAATAACTTTAATTACACACTTAAATAGACAATGTATGAAAACAAAAACTTCCAGCAACTAAAGAAAAACTGGAATAAAATTATTCAATTTCAAGAAATAAAATAAAAGAAATAGTGATTATTAGTTATTATGTGCTTTCTAGTAACCATGTCCGAGAGATATTGTGGAACAAGATGTACTTGTACAAGATAAGATGAAAAGGTTCTCTTTAAGGAAATAGATGTCTATTAATCAATGTTTTATTTTTGTCATCTTTGATCGTTGTTATTTAGAATCTCAGTGACATCTATAAAGGGGTGTCATGCACAAAAGTGCTGTGTTAAAAGACTTAAAGTGACATGGTCCACACATAAAAAAAATATACTATCATAAGATTTTTCTATAAAATAAATATTTTTTATTGTTATTATTTTTCACTATGTACTGTCATGTTTTTCTAGATTCTTTTTTATTTGGAGGGTGCTTGGGAGTTTTTTTTTTAAAGTATTTTTTTAAAAAATTATTTTTATTTTTAAGTTTAAATTCATAAAATTTATGTTTTTAGATTATTTTGATGTGCTGATGTGAAAAATAATTTTTAAAAAATAAAAAATATAAATTTAATATATTTTTGAACAAAAAATACTTTTAAAAGCAACTACAAATATATTTTCAAAAAAACATTTAGAAATAATATATTTCCTTAAATAATACATTTAGAAGTAACATTTTATTAATTATTTTTTAGGATTAATATCAACACAAAGAGAAAAAATAAATTCTAGATAGGTATTGTTATAGTGTATCATATATTTTATTCTCTCTTTTACTTGAATGCAATACTAATTTTACGAGGTTTAAAACTAATAATTATATAAATTTTTAATAATTATTATATTATAAATTACAAAGAAAATAAATCGTTTAGACTCAAACTCTTATTTATTCGTTTAAAATATGCGACTTATACTTAATGGGCATCTAATAAATATTAATTTGAAAAAGAAACCAAACTTCTTTGACTACCTCAACAATTTCCTAATCAATGACGGCATAACCGAGCAATCAATCCCCCGTCAAGGGCAGAAACCGTAAGTTAACTGACACGTAAACTCTAATTTGAGTTTTGCTGACTCAGCACTGCAATTTCTCCATTCCGAAATGGATAAACCTCACGATTTAAATCCGCAATAATAGCTTACCTAAAATAAAATATTATCGACACCATCCAACAATCTATCACCACGTGTAAGAGAATGAGCCGAGCACTTTTGCCGCTAGTGATTTTCCAGCTTTCTCCGGTAACCAGTGATCACTTAACTGAAATGAAAAAATGAAAAAACCGACAACGTTAAATGACGTGGCGACATCTTTCTGGCATTATAAATACGTGTGCTTCGATGAGTAGGGAACGTTCTCATTCAACAATAACAAAACAAACTCCTACTCAACGTGTTGGTGTTTCCTGTTAACAGATACCAGATTTCCTTTTTACTACCAGATTTTCTTCTTTCATTATTACATCTTCTTTTACCTGGTATCTCGTTTTTTCTTTTACAAAAAGGAACAAAGATGTGTGGGATACTTGCTGTTTTGGGTTGTTCCGATGACTCTCAGGCCAAGAGGGTTCGGGTGCTAGAGCTCTCTCGCAGGCAACTCTCTCTCATTTCTTTAGCTTTTACGTTTTCGCCACCATTTCCGCCCATATTTTATTTTATTCTACTCTGATACTTGTCTATACATATACATATACATATACATATGAAGTTTTCGATGTTTATTTCATAGCACTAGAAGTGCTACCTGGTAGCGCGGGATGTTTTTCCTCCGCGGGTGTATTTCCTAGCGCAAACGAATAACCAAAAGGAATCAGCAGTATTCGGATATATGGACGTGGGACCAGATTAAAGATGAAAAAATATTAAAAACGACCAGAAACCTAAATTATGATTGATGGACATGTTCTGTTTAATTAATGACAACGAGGGTAAAAGGATATTGTCGTTAATTTGATTCTGATAGGGGACTGATGGGTCCAATAATAATTTAAAATCGACCAATTCTTGGGTCTCTAAATTGCCAGTGGATGAATAATTTTGTCTAATTATAACTGTAACAGGTTGAGGCACCGTGGTCCAGATTGGAGTGGGCTCTATCAGCACGGTGGCTTTTACTTGGCTCATCAGAGGCTAGCTATTATTGACCCTGCTTCTGGAGACCAGCCTCTCTTTAATGAAGACCAAGCCATTGTTGTCACGGTTGGATAAATTTTAACCCTTACTACATAATTCGGATTCTGTTATTTTGCAGTTTTTCATTTTTTTGGCTTCAGACCAACAGTTTAGTTTTTGTCTTATCAAAGTAGCACATGATGTTATTTTGGTTGCAAATTACAATTAAAATTATGAGTTTTCAGTAACTTTAACGAATCGTTGGTGTTGAAAATAGGTGAACGGAGAAATTTACAACCATGAAGAACTAAGGAAGCGTTTGCCAAATCACAAGTTCCGAACAGGCAGTGACTGTGATGTTATCGCCCATCTGGTGGGTTGTGCCAACAAATTATGATAATTAGATCACATAAATTTCCACTGATATTGAATCCAAAGGACTAACATTGATGTGGAAGTAGTTCTAACGAGTAACTATTTTCTTGAAAATGTTTGAACGTAGTACGAAGAATATGGCGAAAACTTTGTGGACATGTTGGATGGAATGTTTTCGTTTGTTCTGTTGGATACTCGTGACAACAGTTTCATTGTTGCTCGTGACGCCATTGGGATCACCCCCCTATATATTGGCTGGGGACTTGATGGTAACAGCATGTTTGATCCTGTTTTTTCAAATTTAATTATGCCAAAGAGCTGGATTTTGTTTGATGATTTTACCCTGTTCTTTTTATTATTCAGGGTCTGTGTGGATTTCATCTGAATTGAAAGGTCTGAATGACGACTGTGAACATTTCGAGAGCTTTCCTCCTGGTCATTTGTACTCGAGTAAATCGGGTGGATTACGTCGTTGGTACAATCCTCCTTGGTTCTGCGAGGCCATTCCCTCAACCCCATATGATCCACTTGTTCTGAGACGTGCCTTCGAAAAGGTAAAGACGAATATATAATTGGGCTCACTGTAAGTTGTTGTTCTTAATGTTAAAAATTAAGAAACAGGAAATTCTTAAGGTGGTGTAGCTCATACGTTAAGAATGATATACGCAGGCTGTGATTAAAAGGCTAATGACTGATGTGCCTTTTGGAGTTCTTTTATCCGGGGGCCTTGATTCATCACTTGTTGCTGCTGTTACTGCTCGCCATTTGGCAGGTACAAAGGCTGCCAGACAATGGGGGGCACAACTCCATTCCTTCTGTGTTGGCCTACAGGTGAGTGTAGATTTTTGACGTAAGAAATTCAGTATATAGGTCGTGTAGATTTTTGATAGAGTCCTTGATTTTGTCCCTCATGTGCTGAGCAGAATTCACCAGATTTGAAGGCTGCAAGAGAAGTTGCAGATTATCTGGGAACCGTCCACCATGAATTTCATTTCTCGGTTCAGGTTTAAAAATCAAGCAAAGTTCTTAAGCTCAATCTCGTGCTATCATTCTATGACTACCCAAAAGTGTAAACTAACATCTTTGGCTTGTTACAGGATGGTATAGATGCCATTGAGGATGTCATATACCATATAGAAACATATGATGTCACAACCATCAGAGCAAGTACCCCCATGTTCCTTATGGCTCGTAAGATCAAGGCACTAGGAGTGAAGATGGTTATTTCTGGTGAAGGTTCTGATGAGATTTTTGGTGGATATTTGTACTTTCATAAGGCACCTAACAAAGAAGAGTTCCACCGCGAAACATGTCGAAAGGTTACTAACTATATACATGTACCACTCGTAGCTGTTGATACGTGGAGACATAGCAAGGAAGCGTTCTGATAATTTTATTCTGTTGTATGTATGTAGATAAAGGCCCTTCATCAATATGATTGCTTGAGAGCTAACAAGGCAACATCTGCTTGGGGTTTAGAAGCCCGTGTCCCCTTCTTGGACAAGGATTTTATTAATGTTGCCATGGCTATTGATCCTGAATGGAAGATGGTAAAAATACTTTTCGTTGAATTTTTAGACATTGTTTCTTTGAAAGCATGAATTTTTAAGTATTGATATTCACGATTTCAAAGCTTGTTAAGTGGTTCTCTCTCTACTCATCAATTCCAGATCAAACCTGGACAAGGACATATTGAGAAATGGGTCCTTAGGAAAGCTTTTGACGATGAGGAGCATCCTTATCTGCCTAAGGTTCATATACACTATTTGTCTTCCTTTTACCTCCACAAGCACATAAATTGCTTTAGATTAACATGTCCCATTTGATTTTATGCAGCATATTCTGTACAGGCAGAAAGAGCAATTTAGCGATGGTGTTGGCTATAGCTGGATCGATGGTCTCAAAGCTCATGCTGCCCAACATGTACCTATCTGAGTTTTTGCTTTGTATCCTTTTGTTGGGTTTTTAGCATATTTCGATATGGAAGCTCATACTGCAGAATTAATATTTTCAGGTGACTGGCAAGATGATGCAAAATGCTGAGCACATCTTTCCACATAATACCCCTGCCACCAAAGAAGCCTATTACTACAGAATGATTTTTGAGAGGTTCTTCCCACAGGTAAATCCTATCAAACCCACCATAGTCAGTTCTAATAAAGGATGAATTATGCTAATGGAGTCGAAACTAATTTGATTCTTATCATTGCTCTTCACTTGCAGAACTCAGCCAGGCTTTCTGTTCCTGGAGGAGCCAGTATAGCATGCAGCACAGCTACAGCTGTTGAATGGGATGCTGCCTGGTCCAATAATCTGGATCCTTCTGGCCGGGCTGCGTTGGGTGTACATCTTTCTGCTTATGATCAGCAGGCAGCTCCTGCCAACGCAGGAGTGGTGCCACCAAAGATTATCGGCACTCTTCCTCAAATGATGGAAGTTAATGCTTCGGGAGTTGCGATCCACAGTTAGCGCCTGCTGGAGGACCTAGTATTGCTGAATCTGAAATGTATAAGTTTGGCATTAAATAAACTTGATCTGTCTTATATATGTAAATCTTATAGGTCATTATCTAGATGTTACAAATAATGATCCGTGGTCGTTTGTAGTCGTGCTGTCATTACCTTGTGGTTTTTGTACAAGGTAACTTGCGTGTATTATCAATGCCTGTAGCTGTTCAAAGCTGTAATGCAACCTTTCCTTTGGTTTCCTCGCTTCATAGACGAGTCTTTTTTTTTTCCCCTTCTCGACTTTTAGTTATAGTATAAAAAATCCAATATCCAATTTTTACCATTGTAAAAGAGGGACAATGGATGCCTACATAGCTGCCATGGTACATACAGTATTCAGCAGAGACCCTTTTCCTGATACTTTTCATCAATGGGGAAATCGCAGATGAGTGAGATCCGATGCGTGAGGCTTTTAAGTATAGGACATGAACAAATCACAAAGTTCATTTTCCTTTTCTGCAATGTTGAATAATAGGTAGAGTTTTGGGCCTTGAAAGCATCGGTGACATCTCTGAAACCAATCGGACTACGCTACTGTCAATGGGCAACAGGGTTCTACATTTTCTGTCCTTTAACAAAATTATCAGCATGCTAACTATGAATGAAGCTGCCAGACTGTGGCGGTCAGCAATCGGATCATAATCCTCTAACGTGGTGGACAAAATTATGATACAAGGAAAACAAAGGATGGTACATAGCAGTTATCTAGAAATCACCCCAGGGCATCACTTGAACAAGGCAGATGGTATATTTTACCCCGCAAGTTAACATGCCTAACAAAGGCATTAACTATGTGCCTGTTGGGTAACGCGGTGCAAACTATATTTTTCTTAAAACATAGTTTGCATTCATTTGGTAAGTAAAAAACCACAATTTTAATTGCGGTGGGACCCATCAAAATCACGTTCAAACCGCCGTTTACGAGAAGCAATAATTTGTTACTTTTGGCTGCATTTATTTTGGGTATTACTTGCGTTTCTTGCATTTAACAGATGAAGGTAATGAACGTAGACCATCGTCATCGTTGCCGTTGTGACAGAGAGAGGCCATGGAAGAAACAAGAAATGCCGGGGAAATTTACAAAAATTTTAGCAAAGAAAAATAAGCAAAAAACAAGGAAATATCACGCAAAAATCACAGCATCATCCCTCATTCCCCTTGGCAGCCAGATCTTTCTCTCTCTCGGTTTGTAGGTGTTCTCTCTCTCTAAAATCAGCTCAGTTATGCTCTCTCTCTCTCTCTCTCTCTATATATATATATCATTAGAGGCCACCCAACCATCCAACATCACCCTTATCACCACCGTGAACTTCCCCTACACACTAGCAAGCTAACTACACTCTTCGGCGAGGCAACAACCACGGTTGCAGCAGCTGCAACGTAAGCTCCGTCACCTTTGGAAGCCTCCTCCGACCACCAATTTTGACATCATCACGACAGGGAGAACCATCTCTACCCGTCGGTACCAGCCGTTGACCATCTAGTCATAGTTGACCAAGTTACTATGCACGTGAACAATAATATAACAGAAAATTCATGCAACAATGAAGGACAAAACACATCGTTTTATGCCTATTTTTTGAACAATTGGGCTGGGTTGCACTGGACTTGCTCTCGGGCCTTGGGTTGGGCTTTTTGGCCCCATTTGTCTGGGCCGACCCATTTATTTGGGTCAGACCCAGTTTGATTTTGTTTTTTTTTAAATTATTAAAAAAAATGTAGATAGATGCCCCGAATTTTCTAGCAATCCGAGCATTGGAGTTAGAATTACACGAAACTCACCCAGCTAATACATTTTAAAAGTATTTTTGAATATATATATATAAACAAGAAATATTTTAATTTTTTTAATATATTATTAAACAAAAATATATTTTTCAAAAATAATTAGTATATTACTCTATACCCTTTACAATAATTTCACAAGTTAAAAGCAATATACAAATCTTGGTAACCAAACATACAAAATTGTTTTTTTTTCAATCTCAAACTCAACCATAGTTTTAATCAAATACTTCACTGCTTATTTTGAACCACAGTAAAAGCGTTTTTTTTTAAATTATTTTTTTTCAACCTCAACCACAACAACAACCGCAATACCAAACAAACCCTACGAGTTCCATCCACTCCCATGGTAACACATACCATCATTCTTGCAGTTTTTCACTTCAGGAATAACTAATCCGAGTCCTTAAGACCATCCATGAAGGGATCACGTTAATCAGCAAAATAGAGTAGCAACTTTTCTCCAAGTTACCTAACAAAGAATCATCTCTTCGTGGTGTACAAAATCACAAATTTACAGGGTGGACTAATTAGAACATATGTATATCTTAGTCTAAAGATCATACAACAATAGAAGACAACAGGATTGAAAATTATGCACCTCTCCTAACACGTATATCATTATGATCAGTAGTTAACAAATAATAAAAAGCTAGAGTTGAAAGAACAAGGCAGCGTAGAACAATTGGTTCCAAGTATCAGGCAGTCCAGGAAGGCACCAATGGCTACAATCAGCTGATCCAACAGGATCCGCCCTCTGTTGAGGGCTCAAATCGCCACTATAAATTGATGGGTGCCCATCTTTTCTCAACTCCGAGAGCATTGTGATGTCCAGCAAATATGGAGGATTATGCATGTCTCTGATCACAGTATCCACTACTCTCATTTGATCAGGGTATGCTCCAGGGTATGTCATTCCACTAATTGGTTTCGTCTCGCCATAGCAATTTGTCGTTGTTGCTATTGTCGTCCCGGCGCTCCATTCACTTGGACTGTCATCAAGAATCAATAACGGTTTGCTGTTAATTTCCATCTTAGCAGAGTAATATTTAATTCTGCAGACGCTAATTACATACACGATCCGTGTAAGAGTAATCTGCCAGCGCCACCGACAATACATGAAAAAAACATGATTTTTCTTATCACCGTCAAATGATCGCTGTTCATTTTCAGCTTTTAAAAAACAGGATCACGTGAGGGGACCGTTGAAGTATGTCGATATATTTGGCTTTTAAATGGGGGTTAAATGCCCAATTTCTAAGGTCAGCCACTTGTCGCAATGAATGTGGTCTTTTGGACATAAGAAAAGGAAAGACAAACCTATGATCATATGTATCTTATTTGATACCAGTTTCAGAGATATTTTTTAAAGTGTGAAGATTTAACTTTGATAATAGTTTATCATTTTTTGTAAAACACAGCCTAACTGCAAAGCAAACACCCCCTTCATCTGAAAATTATACCTTGAACGATGCCAAAAAGAAAACTAATTAAGAGATTAATTGAAGCCCATGTCCTGGAAAAGAAAGAAATCAGCTGGAAAAAGTGCTGCGAAATCATGAAATCAATTTTTTTTTTTTATAATTTGTTGACCCCCCCCCCCCCCCCCGGCACTCTGCCTGGACAGCTGAAATGATTATGGACACTACTTTTATAAGCTTCAATGCTCTAAAAAAGTCTAAATGATGACAGAAATTGGTTTCATTGCAATTCTAGATTAGTCCCAGCAGTTGATTCTAATTTTCTAATGTCAAGTCCATAGTTGGAATCGGTGAGAGTCCATTAATTAATTTCAAGATTTGAAATCATGAATGTGAAAACTTTCAAATTGATTCCTGTTTTTATTAGTTGTTTGAACATAGTTTTGGAGGTTATATTCGAGTTTACAAGTACTGGACAAGTGTTTGAGATTATTCTCTTAATGAAAAATGATTCGTGAATTACTACGTTGCCGTCGATCTAGCTAAAATCTGACAATCTAGTAGGAATACAGCGACCCCAGAAAATAAAAGATTTGACTGCAGCACGACGTCCAAGTCTTTTGAAAACATTTTTTCTAACATATAAGAAAATACTGATTTTTCAATAAATTACTCTACCGGCAGATAATTATTTTCTAGGAGAATATTCTTGAAAAAATGAAAAGAATTATTTTAATTGATTTAAACTAACATCCTACATTTTTTAAATTAATATCATTTAAATATATTTTCAAGAAAAATATATTTTTAAAAATAACTAATATCGCCAATCCGAATCCCATCATTTGCTCCTCTTTCCCTTTTACCGATTCAACACCGGGCCGACCTGAGCTCAAGTCAGACCCACCATGCTCCTGATAGCACCGAGAATCCCAGCTAAGATTGGACCCATTTTTTAGTGCTTAAACCACTCCCAACACGCAATAATGGAGCATGGACTCGCACCAAACACAAAAATACATGAGAGGGGGAGAGACGTACTTGTTATGTGTAGGAGAGATAGACTGGAAAAAGACTCTGGTTCTAGAAGTGTCGATGTTGGAGTCCACCCAGTTAGCCCACGTTCTTAGCCCTCTTTCCAAAGCAACCAATCGATCCATATCCTGGTAATATGTCCCTCCTGATTCCATGTAATCCCATCTGTCCAATTATCAGACCGCATGTTACTTCCAGCCTCCATCCTTTTTACATGACATCTACTGGTTTACATTTTATTATGTTACATGCTCGAGTAATTAATGCAAGATTAATTTGTATTTTCATGAAAATAAAAAAAAAATGATTTAGTGGATAGAATAAAAAATGACCAGGAAAAAAAAAACAAGAGAAAAGGAGGAGTGTCCGGGCGAGATACACCGAAGTTTTGATGGTGAACCTCTCCTCATGATGAAACTAATAAGAGTTTTATTCTCTCTTTTTTTCCTTGACATGTCATTTTTTTTCATTAGATTCATCATTAGGTTAGTTTGAGATTATTTTATTATTATGCTGATCTATGAAAAAGTCACAAAAATCAGGATTAAATCAGACAATTGTAAGGGTTTCTTACCCTTTGAGAGAACCTTGGTGGGTCCACC
Source organism: Salix dunnii (assembly GCA_015731905.1). Classification (NCBI taxonomy): domain Eukaryota; kingdom Viridiplantae; phylum Streptophyta; class Magnoliopsida; order Malpighiales; family Salicaceae; genus Salix; species Salix dunnii. Next base: position 5,352,586 of record CM027667.1, on the reverse strand, counting down.
AGTGACCGGTGTCAAACACCAGCACGTCAACATTTCGCCAGGCGTTTGCATTCCCGGAGATTTCCTCTAGCCTGAGAACTCTCTTCCCTTGTATCAGATCGATGTCTACCAGATATGGAGCTTTATAATAGGAAATTGACACATCATAATCCTGCACAATACCAAACCCAGATTAGGAAACTAATCTTCATTTCCTTTTGACGGCCGGAATTCACCTTAGCTAATGTATAGCAGCTGGTGGGCAACTTGGCATCAACAGTGCTAAAGTATACCGACATAGTTAGGGTTAGGGCCCCTCAAAGCTATGACCACCGTATCTGACTTCTCATGCTGTTTAAATCAGTGCAATAATAGCCGTCCGATTATTATTCAAATGCAATCATGACTAAATGCAGGACAACGACACCCCTTCCTCCTTTTTTTGTGACTAAAACCTGTACATTTCCAGGTTCAAGCTTGAAAAATAGAAAAATATCATGGAAAACTCGGTACATTTTCTTTTCTTCTATTTTTGTGCGAGGAAATTTGTTTTCTCCCTCCATCCAATTACACGACTCTATCATGTTAAGAAAATGACACTATTTGACCAATTTCACATTTGAAGCTCGATTGTCAAGAAGAAAATACGAGCCCCGGAAAAAAAACTCGACTTCTTCATGTTTTGTCCATCTGTTGGTGGGCTCAAGATAATGAAAAGATTCCAGCGAGTACATTATTTTATAGTGATCAATTGCAGCCTCGTAGGCTCCAAGCAATAGCAAGCACATGAATCTTATCAATTCGCATTTCAAGTGAAGTACTGTGGCAGCGGTGGCTTTTTGAAACAGGGGAACTTACCAAGAACTTGAAGATGGAAAAGGGTTCTCCTCTGCTCATTTGTGTTGAAGTTCGAGGCACAGACGACGAAATCAGGCAAATCAAAGACTCCCATTGATTCCGTCCAAGGGAGTCCCCCACAAACATCATCCTTTTCCCTTTCATATTTCGCAAAAATTCAAGCCCGTTGAATCTATATACCATATAAAAATCAAACATAAATCCAACATTTGCATTCACAGCACTAAAAATGTAAAACAGAAAGAGGATCCAAAAGAACTTAACACTAAATGATGCCTCCGTTACCTTGGGAGCTCACAATTGAGAGGCTGCCATCTATACTTGAGATAATCAGAGTCAGGCCTGCCATACATTTGGCAGTTGAATTGAGCATCAATAATAGTTGGGCAATTAGAAGACTGATACAGGGGGTATGATTCATCACGAACCCAGGTGCCGACAAACAATGCACAAGTACTTTGATTAGCTTGCAGCATTGGCATTCTATGCTGGTGGTGGTTATGGTGGTTTCTCATGCTCATTATCAAAGCTGGAGTAGCAACCTTGGTTTGAAGCAGGACCAAGAAAAGAACTAAAAAACACGATGCCAATACATTGCAAGAGGACCTGATACAAGCAGGAGACATTTTTTAGAGGTAGGAAGGGTGAAAGAAAAGCAAAAGGAAGTAGTGGCAAAAAGCTAGTAAAAGGGAAGCCAAGAGAGATTGGTGTGTGTGTGTATTTATATATATATATATATATATATAAAGAGGGGGCTAGGGTTTAGGAGGTTTGTGTCACGTCTTATAAAAGAATGGTGGGGTTTTTGTTTTGTTGTGTACATGTGAAGGTAGCTGAGATGGATTCACGTGAGTTAAATATTAGATTGTTGAAGGTTTTTATTTATACTTTTGAACAGAGTTCTTTAATGGTATGAGCGGCAATAGATTCATCTGCAAGTTCAGTTTTTTGTCCACAAATCATTGGGTGTTCTTGGATCCACTCATATTTATGTTAAGCTCTGGATATTGATTGCTTACACTTTCCCTGAAAAGTGCTAAGAACCAATGAGAAAATATAAGACAGCAAAAAAGGAGAGCAGATTGAAGAGGAGGCCAGTTGGAAATGGGGCCTAAAGTATTCAAAACCCTGTTTTTTTTTCATATGCTTTCCGTTATTTTAAAAACACATATGAGGGCGAGGTCATCTCCGCCTGCTGTATTGTCTGCTGTTCTTGTATTTTAAAATCATGGATGCGCTAAGTGTTTGAGATCTTATCTTGAATTGAAAAGAAATGAGAAGCATACTAAGAAGCTTACTAGCTTTCCTTCCTATCATAGAATCGATCTTTTGAGTGCATGGTGTTCTTTGCTTTCCTTCGTGCGCATACGCAAGAACATCATTCTGTTCACTTCCACTTTCAAACTATCCCAAAACAATCCAATTGCGCAAGTCATGACTACCTTGCACGAGACATCGAAGAATATATGTTGGATTGACGGCATGTTGTGATTGGAAAAAATAGCTGATAAGGGGGCTCCATGCGCACAAGTTGGATTACCTTTGGGAGAAGATCAAATTGGAAAAGAGTCTAGGATCGATGTTATGGTTGGAAGACATTTCCTTTGCTCGCTTTATGCACAGGAGTTATTTAGCCCCAACTCCTTTCGTTGAGAATTAGGGAATCATTTCTTTAGAGGACATTAATACGTTGTTTGATAAATTAGGTAAACTTGTTTTAAATTGTTTTTTATTCAGAAATTAATTTTATTTTTGTTTAAAAATATTTTTGAAACGAGTAACTCCTTTGAAATCAAGATGGATGCTCTCTTTAAAATTCAAGGTTCAAATCTTACTAACTATATTATTTTAAGATCATGTTTCTAGTGTAAAAAACATTTATTTAACTTGCTCTTGTTTGGAGAATTTTTGTGGACATATGAACAAAAACTCGACAATTTAATCGAGGGCATACAAATTGACTCAAACATCCGGTATAAAAAGAGTGATGAATTGTTGTCATTTATATAATCTTCTAAAACAACCATTTCATAAACAATACATGTCAATCGAGTTTCCAGAATAGTGATTTTGGTTTAAATCAAAGAGATGCCGAAAGACTTTACTTAAATCTGAAGGGATGTTCACGGATAAAATAAACATTTAATTCAATTATGAACATAATGCATAAATAAATTAAAAGACATTATAAATATCACAATTGAGTTTTACTGTACTCATTAATAACAATTAAATTTATGATATATATAGTATTGTGCTCATTATATTTTAATTTTTAAATAACATTGTTAACTTTCTAAAGTCTAATGTAAAAAAAATGGCTCCTCTAGAGGCAATTTAATTTAAGTAAAGAACATTGTTAACAATAATCAATTCGATTATTTAATGCATATTGCCTCGTTCGTCGTTACATTCCTAACCTGAGCACCGGTCCAAAATAGAGAACCCCCAGGAAGAGACTGGACTTGCTCCATGGTTCTTGTTCCAGGATTCCACGATCCTCATTTTGACCTGTTCGAAGTCCTTCAGGGACAGGAATAGAGTCCTTGGCATCAATGCTTTCACCACTTCCATAAACATCATCATGAAGTGTAGGTGGGATTTCTGCATTACAGGATACAAGAACATGTGTGATGACTGATATACTAATATTTCTTTTTCACTTGTCTTCAAACAGAGAAAGCAGGGGATACTAAACAAACCTTCCAATGGGCTTCATTGAGCAGAAGGCGAGTTCATTAATAGTTTCTGGCACATGATGGTATCTGGAAAATCCAAGAAAGTGTAATCTACAAACTGCAATCTCTCAGAGTCTGTCATCTTTGAAAATCCAAATGAAAGAGTCCATGTGCTTAGGACACCAGGAACAGCAGGCAAAATCAGTCTCTGGACTCCTAATTCCGTGAGCTTCTAAAGGGAAAAAAAAACAGAACAGCACTGAGAATTTTGGCAAAACATTATCCACTTATAGCAGCATGGTTGAAATGACATCGCTATCCTTAGGACTTGAGTCATCTTGATAAATAAATGCATTCCTCTCTCAAGTCAAGAAATGGCATCAACATGTTTTTCAGAAAGTTATTCCTAATTTCCACGACATTGTAGAACTTGGCATTATTTTCTTTTTTTCTATGGCATTCAATGAGCGCTTTGAAAAGTTTAATGATAAGCCGCATCATTTCGTAGATTAATACGATGGCTATCGCAGCCACTTGATGCATTGCATTTATCGAAGTGTCAAGTGAAGGAAATCATTACAGGAGTTGCAAGCCAGATCTTAAAAAACACAAGGAAACTGGGATAAATGAACATACAAAGTAAAGCCGGATGACAGACAGGCACAGTGGATTACCTTTTCGATCACATCCATTAATATGCGACACATTCCAAGTTGCCGAAATTTGAATCTTGTGCCAACAAGCGGTATTTCTGCTACTTTGTCTCCGTGAATCCTTGAACAAGAAACTATCATTGTGAGATAATTATATCACAAAACATAAATGCAAGGCTGCTCAGCAACTATTTCTAATCCCATACTGACTTTCATTGTTTGAATAAAGGAATTCTATGAAAGTCACCTTACAGTAGCCACGGTAATTAATTCGTCATTCTTCTCCAAAAGTATGGTGTAGAACCCTTTAAAGTTCAAACGGTTAAGTTTTGACCTGCAAAGTCAAATGCAGAAACATTAATCATGCCTGGCATCTGGTATGGAGAGAATCAAATTCAAACCAAGAACATGAAATTATGTTGAAACCAAGAATAATTGTCAATCCCCATTGTCGTAACAATTGAACACCTTACAAGCAGACAATCCAGAGATGATTACCTGCCTGCCACCAATTATATAATAGCTCATCCTCACTGTTACAAGGTATTAATAACTCAATAATCTATAAATTGGAATGCACCAAGAAATTCCAGTGACTAATCCAAACATTTCATAAACACATGATGAAAGATAAAATAATAAACTAAGTAGAGAACTGAAAATAATTATGAATAGTATGAAAAGCAAATTATTATGGGTGTGGGGATTGTTTCAGACTGCTATGGATGCATCATTTTTTGGAGGTGGAACTAGAGCAAATCCAAACATGTTTTTTGTTCGAAACTTGTTTTCATTCTTTTGAAACCATCTTTTGCCTGTGTGCGATTGTTTGTTTTTCTTCTTGAAAGTTGTTTCTGAAAACTTCCATTTTCTCTGCACTTGTTATAGAAAAACACATTGGCAGTCAATTAAAACATGCTCAATATGGATTTTGTTTGTGATTCAAGATACAAAAAACAAAAACAGACAAAATCATGAGCCTCTTGGTTCAGTGATATAAGATCCAGAATATTAGATTTATGCTGTGCAAATTTTAAAATACCACTTTAAGTATGCTCTGTGAATAAAATATTCGAAGTACCATGTACAAAAAAAAGAGTGGTTAGGGTAATTTGTCTTAAAACATGAATTCTCACCCATTACTAAAAATAACATCTTTCATAAGATCCCTCCCGGTGCGAGGTTCCTCGACGGGCTCGAAACATTCATGCACCACTTCAAGTGCGATTTTGAGCTTGCTGTAGGTCTCAACCAGGGTCTCATCATCAAAAGCATCAAGTTTATGATGATCAGACTGCATATACTTGAATAACGTCCAAGTAAGATTGTCCACACCCACTGGAATTGGTTTTCCTAAAAGCTTTTGGAGGCCCAAAAATATCTACACCAATGAAACCATCATAACAGTAAAATCAAAGTGTGGCAACCTACATGGCATTCCAAGAATTCATTGAACGTATATTTTTGTGGTAGGTATAATAAGTTACTGGCACCATGAATGATAAGATAGTCTACAGTGAAAAACAATTTAGGGGAGGGGGGTTAATAGCCTACGAAGTTTTAATTCTTATCTTTACAGCTCAAATACTAATTTAATATTGCCAATTGATCCTCGTATACATCTAAAACAACATCATCGAGAGTGTATCCAATCAAGCTGACTAACTATTATAATAGCACAACATTAAATCTCTTAATAGAACAAATACTTGTAGTTTCACTTGGAACATATAAATCACATCATAAGGTCTCTAAGAATCTGAAAAAAGATCCGTCCCCCTTATACTTGTGTATATGGTCTCAATCAAAGAGGTGGAGGAGATGTAGTCAAGCTAAGAAAACAAGGGAAGGGAGGAGAGGCAAATTATAGAAAGAGTTTAAAGTGAATCATATTATATCTATTACAAGTTCTGTTATGTTTCTATTGGGGGCAGAATGTGGGGAATTTGATCAAGTGCTGGTTATGCCAAAGGCTCTAAAGCTTCTGGCCGCATACTTTCATCCTTCCCAAAGCAGCAATACAACCATTTTTTTCTCATTTTTACTTCAGGCCTATCATCCAAGGATTTAGCACCTAAAATGATCTTAGTTGAACGAGCACGTGTCGGTAATCCACTGACTATTCAGTTTCATCTAAAATGGAATCAAAAGCAGCTGATATGCAAAACATATACAATTGATTCGCCAGTATTTATAGCAGCGGTATTAAACATAAATGCAAGCAAGCATGCAATGAGATACATGGATTCAGAAGCAATTAGCGTTTCTTTTGCCTTGTGAGTTTCAAGAGAACCAATAACAAGGCTAATATCCAAGTGTCAACAATGATATGATAAGATTGAATGGATGAGAACAGGATAAGCGAATGATTCTGTTTCTGTTTTTTAAGAACTCGGCATTAATAACCAAATACATGCAAATTTAGCTTGATTGTGCACAACAAGAATAGGAAGAGAAAGTGAGTTTGATGTACCACTTCACACTTTTTGCTGCAAAACCAATTTCCTTTAGGATAATTTTTCCATTTATCTGTCCCTCTGTTTCTCAGGCACATGATATGATCTGCGTCAGGTAGAGAGAGGGCATATGAGAGACACGTATCAAACACGCACTTTGTACCTCCATTTGTTATCAGCTTTATCTGAAAGCAGATAAAATTAACCTACATCGTTGCTCGCATTGAGTACAATTAAGAACGCCATCAATAAAACCCTTGGTGTCTTTTTTCAATTTATTTTGGCCACAAATTTTACAACAGCATGATGGGCAGAACCAGTCTCCATCCGGAGCATCCTATAGAAGCATGAAAGAGAAGATAAAAAAAACACAAAACTTTAGTCTTGCATGAGAAGTCAAATATCTCAATAATAAAATGATAATAGAATTTCTAAATGAACTGGAGAGCAAACACATAACTCACCTTCATGCCAAGACATCTTTTATGGAATGAGGAGGGACAGTGATCACATAAAATTAATTCACCACCATAGTGACAAACAGAGCATACATGATCATTCCCATCTTGATCCCAACTTTCCTTCAAACTATCAGGTGTTTTTTCCTTGTGATTACACATCTCCTTGTCACGCATCAATTGTATCTGGCATTCTAACAGAGACCTCCCATCATCCAGAAAGATGCTGGCTGCTGGCTTGTAGTATTTGCTAGCACCTGACCTGTCAGATTTGCTGCCAGCATGAAGTTCAAACCCGCTGAGGGTGTAAACCTCCCCACAACAACTGCACTTGATCCCTTCACGAGCTATGCGCCCTTCCACTGTTGGATTTCTTTCCTTTTGGATACCGTAATGTACTTTAGTCCCTGACAACACGATATCATTGTCTATCAACCAAGACAACACAGTTCGAGGATTATGATGTGATGGGTCAGGAGGTACAGCATGCTGCACTCTTTTGCTTGATCGTAGCACACGTAAGCTCTTAGTATGTTTCTTATCATTTTGTAATCCAACCAAACCTCTAGATGTTATCCCGCATCTTGACTTTGGGCCGCTTGTGTTTTGAGCATCTGAACGGGTTTCAACATGTAAACTATCCTTTCTTTTCCTTCGAGCCTTTCTAGTGGTTAGAACATTTATTATGTGACGGTCATGATGTTTTCTGGACAGTGAAAAGCAAGAAGACTCTTTAGAACAGTTTTTTTGCTTATGAAACCCCGTTTTACAAATTGCAGAAGATAATTTTTCAGAAGTAAACTGTCCCTCATCTGTGCAACTGTCATTTTCCATTTCCATGTCTCTAGAAGTATCAGTGCGTGTTCCTTCATCTAAGATACATTTGATGGCTTGTCGTAGTGACCAGTATGTCCTCCCCATAGGAGAACGATGGTAAATTTCACGCCTCCCATGAAATGTTTTATAGCCAAACACCCATCCTAGGGCTGCGAGGTGCTTCCTAGCTCTAAGTGACATGTCAGCTTTCTTAATCTTTCCCCTGAATCTCTTCCCGGATCCATGCTTAGACCAGAGATTACGCCATTCCACAATTGCTTCATGACAATATTCAGGTTCATAAACCACTGAATCAGAATTTGAAGAACTCGTCACTTGAGAGCAGCAAGTAGGATCCCGTTCCTTTGGCTGCTGCTCAATAAGAGAAGATGAATCGCCAAGAGAAGCATGCGAGCTGTTCTGCTTACCTTCAGAGGTTGGAGAAAGGATCCCATTATCACTTTGACAAAAATCTAGACAAACCTGCCGAAGAGAATGGTACGACTTCCCGACAGGTGAGGTGTAACGCAGTCTACTTTTGCCTTTATCTTTCATGAATTCAATTTTCCACCTCTGATGTAAAAGATGCTTCCTCACATCTTTGATTAGAGTACCCCTGGGCTTTTTGTTACCCATTTGGGCATATTTGATAATGGCATCTGGGCAAAAATCAGGTCCAGGAACTATGTCTGGGCCAGCACACAGCCAACTGCTCTGAATGCATGCTGGACCCGGAGATGAGCCATTGATTTTATTGGAATTGGAGCTAAAAAACCCGTCATCACTGGTTATAGAACTGGCAGCAGGATTTGCTTCCAGGTTAGAAGGTATGGCAACCGAAGCCTGAGGATGCATACACACAACAGCTTTATCATCATGGGAATATTTTGGCACGACCCTGTCGAGAGTTGATTTTGGATACAGAAGCAGACAATCATTTAGCGAGTTCTCGACTGGTATCATGGCGTGAGTCTCAACCAGATCTTCTTTCCGATTGATGTCAACATCATCAACAGGTTTGGCGATCTGCAACGGCTGCTGTGTAGCGTCTGGAATGTCTGTCACCTGCAAAAGACGATTCGCCACGACTTTAAGATTATCATCAATTGCCTCCAAAACCAGCTCTCTCCACAAAGCTTTCACGGCAGAAGTCCACCCTCCGAGCTTCTCAAAATTTTCTTTCTCTCGCAAGTCATGCCAAAGTTGTTTTGTGGAAACGGGATTGTATTCTTTTTGTTCGTATTCCTCAATCAACACAAGAAACAACCATGTCCCACGTTGCCGCCAAGTCTCTTCAACTTCATTCCAATCCTGAGTAACCCTTAGCTTATTGAAACGTGCCATAATTTCGTCGCCCAGATCAGGGAAAAATACCTTCCTCTCCTCTGAACCATCGTCGTGGTCAAAAATCACACCTTCCCACCAGGCCTCCTGGTAATGCACATCCACACACATTCCGTATGGAAGACCATATTTACCAAACTGAAACGGTGGTGGTGGTGGCCTGATGAGGCCACGATTGTTACACCGGTCTTCATTGGCACAATCAGTGTCATCAACGGAAAGTGAAACACGTACTTGATCAACAAGAAAGTCAGACTCGTCATCATTAAGAATATGATCATATTTAACTTCATATTTTAAGTCCAGGTCTTGCCTTCGACATGCAATGACAGTTCCAGGATGCCATGAGCCCTGGAATCCATCTTCCTCAATCCTTACCTATAAAATTTCAAAATTAAACATACAAGTACATTATCCAGAGTGAGAGAAAAAAATACTGATATGAAGAACATTAAATTGTAAGAAAATAAGTAACAACAGCTCAATTAAGTCATTGCCAATTTTTTATTTTTTAGAGAGAAAAAGTAGATAAAATTTTCACATATTAACAGGGTAATAACTTTGAGAAGAAAAATACATAAACAGTATGGGTGCCGCATCGGGTTTCTATTGGTTCATGTCGCTGTTATTGTTCATCTGTGTTTGCAATATGTTAAGTTTTTCCAGACATGCAAGGGTTGATTGTGAGTTCTTTAGAGACAACCATTTTTTTAGTGAAATGGGACACTACACTCAAAAATCAATAAACAAACAAGAAAAATCATCAAGAAAAAAATAGTCAATCAAAAACAGGCTAGGCAGTGTCAAAACCCCGCAAAAATCCTTCAGAAAAGGAGTTATTACTATTACCTCTACTTTCTCGTGGAGATAAAGCTTTATTTTGGTTCTTTTGCGTTTCCTCTTTCTCGCAGACTGTTGTTTCTCCAAGTCCAGTGCCATTGACAATAAATTTTGATTGAAAGCAATGATTTCGAAAGTTTTTCTATTGTCAAGTCAGTCACAGATAGAGAGAAGGGTGCAGAGAGCTTTTATATGGTTGTCTCGGGCTTGCTTACGACTCGGTAAATCATGGATGCGCGTAAATGTTTGAGATCTTATCTTGAATTGAAAAGAAAAGAGAAGCATACTAGGCTTACTAGCTTTCCTTCCTATCATAGAATCAATCTTTTAGAGTGTATGAATTCTTTGCTTTCCTTCGAGCACATACGCAAGAACCTCATTCTGTTCACTTCTACACTCAAACAATCTCATAAAAATCAAATTGCTTAAGTGTGAGCTTTATACAAAAGCTTTAGTGCCTTCCCACTAGATCCATTAGGATCATCTTCATTCGGCAAGATTTTTAAATAATAAAGCGGAATGAGAAAACGATTCTGTCAATAATAGTTGTGGATGGTTCAACAAAAAACAAAAAGATGTGGACGGAGACTATACTGATAGATGTAGTCATGACTACCTTGCATGAGGCAATGAAGAACATATCTTGTTTGTTTATTGATTTTTGAGTTTAATGTCCTGTTTCACTAAAAAATTGGTAGTCTCTAAAGAGCTCATAATCAACCCTTGCATGTCTGGAAAAACATAACATATTGCAAACATGGATGAACAATAACACTGATATGAACCAATAAAACCCTCGATGTGGCACTAATCAAAGCGAAACCCACCTTAAAACTTGACATTAAACTCGAAAAGCAATAAACAAACAAGAAAAATCATCAGGAAAAAAATGGTCAATCAAAAACAGGCTAGGCAGTGTCAAAACCCCGCAAAAATCCTTCAGAAAAGGAGTTATTATTATTACCTCTACTTTCTCATGGAGATAAAGCTTTATTTTGGTTCTTTTGCGTTTCCTCTTTCTCGCAGACTGTTGTTTCTCCAAGCCCAGTGCCATTGCCAACAAATTTTGATTGAAAGCAATGACTTCGAAAGTTTTTCTATTGTCAAGTCCGTCGCAGATAGAGAGAAGAGTCTTGAAAAGGCAGAGGGCTTTTATATGGTTGCCTTGGGCTTGCTTACTATGTCAGCCCCACTCAGTAAATTCTTCCCTCTCTTTCTCTCCAAGCAACAAAACAAATCTCTCTCTCCCTCTAAAAACTGGTCTTGGTTTGTTGGCATTTAATATTTCGATTTATTGAGATTTAATGTGTGTGAAGAATATTATTTATTAATCCCTATGGCACGTTCACAGCTTCTATGTTTGGTTAGGGTTTAAGTGGGTGTTTTACAGTTCGTTTCAAAGGTATTTAAAAAAAAAATTAAAAACCATTTTTTATTTTAAATTAAATTTTTTAAAATTTATAAATAATTTTCATGTGCTAATATAAAAAATAATTTTTAAAAACTAAAAATATATATTTTTAAACAAAAACAATTTCACCCACCTCAATTTCAAACATATTATTAAAGGAAAATAAAGAATGTATAAGGACCCACAGTACTGTACGGTATAGTGCATTCATGGTAATTACTTTATGGGTCTAACGGTCTGCGACAGTCTTCGAGACTTTGTGTGGGCCCTTCCCTTTTTCTTTTTTCTTTTTTGTAGATTCTTATGCTTGTGAGAGACCATGGTGGGTGTGCACCTTCGTTTCTTCTTTGGTTTCTAAAGCTTGATGATGGGTTGTTTACCGTTGGATTAATGGGTGCATTTCATTTTTAATTTTGCTTTTTGTGATGGTATTTTGAGCTACTGTGTGGAGCTGTACACGAGTATTTGATTCCTCACCACAGTGTTTCTCCCTTCCTTCGCTATTGGAGGATCTGGGAAGATTGATGAGAAATTGAGTGTAAGCCATTCGAAAATTTCTCGCTGCTTTGTGAAAGCAAATACTAATTAATGTTCTCTCGTTGCTGATGTTATTATTTATTTTTTGTGATAAATGCTTTAAAAATATAGGATAAAAGAATAAAGATAATAATTTTTTATTTATAATCATTTTACCTTGAATTTTGTTGTTTTATTTAGGAGATTGAAACTTTTTTTTCTTGAAATTATTAGTGAGAAAAAACAATATTAATTTTGATGAGAATATCTTTTTATATAATATTAATATTAATAGAAATTACTCTTTTGTTTTATAAAAAACAAACATGTTTGGTTTCAACATGTAATTAAACTAAAAATATTAAATTTTAAAATAAAATTATATCCATTATTTCAACCATGCTTGTTATTTATCAAGCCTATACATGTAAAAATCATCGCTCTGCATTGCATTTGACTTTTCTAATCGCGGGCCTCTAAAGCAAATAAGCACTCGTCCAGCAGTTTCGACATTCAGATATGATGCTAGCAGTCAACGCACGTAAATGGCATAATTAAGCAGAGAAGATGAATTTATCAGGTAGAAAGTAGAAACTGATTATAAAATAATTACTATTTATATAAATATAATTTTTTTATGCTCTTTTGTTTTCCTGAACGCAAGAAGCCTATAGCTTAATTTCAGTTATACCAGTTTGATTTCTTTTACTGCGGTATGAGTTTCTTCTTTTTTTCTCAGCGTATTTTTTTTTTTCAACTGCAAGTTGAAAAGCTTGTCCATATCTTTAATAGAAAAAAAATAAAATTTTTATTAATTGGTAAATTATATAAAGTTGTTGGTTTCAATTAAAAATTAAGCCAAAGATCTCAGATAAAGATGTTGATTTTAAAAAAATAAACACTTAATATTTGTCTCAAATTTAATTTGGATCTATGAAGTCTTAGTTTGTTTTAATTAGAAAAAAAAAATTATATTTTGTTAAATCAAATATTAACTCACTATCAAAACTTATTTTTAATATTACAAGAGTTGTATAAAAAAATAGCTAAAATAAAATATCAAAATCAATCAACAAACTTAATATAGAATGATTTATTTACGAATAAAAAAATAAAGTGAAAAACAATGGCGGATAACCGCAACCCACAACAGTTTGTAATATTTTTTTATTTTATTTTTTAATATTGAATTAATTATAAATTGAGCTTTGGTTTAGGTCTGATCTATGTAAATTATCCTTGTTTCATGGTTCTTTTCTGTTTTTTTAATTTTTTGTTTTCTAAATTTATCCTTCTACACTATATTAATCAGGAATTAACTTTTATAGTTTATTTTAGTTTCTTTTTATTATGTTATCCTGGTCTTATGATACATGGTATAAACCTAATGGATTAAACAAATTTGACTTTAATTATTTTGTTGATTTTTTTTTCAAGTTTATCCCTTAGAATGGAGCTAAATGAAAACCATGCTTTAAAATTCATTTTAATTTTTTATAGAGTTATTATGACATCATAATCTAGTATATAGATTGAAAAGTTAACGTATATTGACTGCAATTGGTCTCTTACATTACCATCTTAACATTTTTTTTTTAAATCATTTTAAATATTTATTTTAACTCGGCCTTGCCTTTATCAATCATTTAAATCGTTTTTAAACTCGCCAAGACAGTCAAGTCATGTCATTTCAACTCTCGTATAATTTGATTTTTTTATTATAAAATATCATTAATTTATAAATATCAATTAACATTAAATAAACCAATATGGATTAAACAAATTTGACTTTAATTATTTTGTTGATTTTTTTTTCAAGTTTATCCCTTAGAATGGAGCTAAATGAAAATCATGCTTTAAAATTCATTTTAATTTTTTATAGAGTTATTATGACATCATAATCTAGTATATAGATTGAAAAGTTAACGTATATTGACTGAAATTGGTCTCTTACATTACCATCTTAACATTTTTTTTTAAATCATTTTAAATATTTATTTTAACTCGGCCTTGCCTTTATCAATCATTTAAATCGTTTTTAAACTCGCCAAGACAGTCAAGTCATGTCATTTCAACTCTCGTATAATTTGATTTTTTTATTATAAAATATCATTAATTTATAAATATCAATTAACATTAAATAAACCAATATGGATTAAACAAATTTGACTTTAATTATTTTTTTGCTTTTTTTTTCAAGTTTATCCCTTATAATGGAGCTAAATGAAAATCATGCTTTAAAATTCATTTTAATTTTTTTATAGAGTTATTATGACATCATAATCTAGTATATAGATTGAAAAGTTAACGTGTATTGACTGGAATTGGTCTCTTACATTGCCATCTTAACATTTTTTGAAAAAAAATCATTTTAAATATTTATTTTAACTCAGCCTTGCCTTTATCAATCATTTAAGTCGTTTTTACTCGCTAAGACAGTCAAGCCATGTCATTTCAACTCCCATATAATTTGATTTTTTTATTATAAAATATCATTAATTTATAAATATCAATTAACATTAAATAAACCAATATGATTGCAAAAAGCGCAAGTCAATTATCTAACTTTGCCCTATTCATTGATTACAATTAATAGTTTTTTTTCCATGTTTATTTGTTTTGATATGTGTAGAATATCTAGATTAACATGTTTCTAAAAATCTAATTTTCTTTTTGTGCAATTAATTCCATAACCAATTAAATTCGCGCATTAGTCGTGGACGAGGCTCAGATTTTTTTAAAGAATCAATTAAACCATGTATATGATCTAAATATATTTAACAAGCATTAATATGATAATCATACTTGTACCCGAATTTTAAGATGCTTGTATTTACAGAATTTAAACACCAATAAAGATAAAAGAATTAAACTTGGCATCAACGATATACATGTACTTTTTCATGGTAGTTTTTTACTAATATAATGAAAGCTTTTGGCAATTTGGTATCTACATGAATATAATAAATAATCAATAATTAAAATGCTCTGCAAAACTATATAAATACCCTTGAAATACAAAATTCTAAGCTTAGAATTGAAGGGTGTTGTTAATTTCATCAAAGTAGTGTTTTTCATGATTACAAGCTAGTTCAAGAGCAATTTTATATTTAGCTAAATAAAAAAAAAGTGAATACTCGTGGGAGGAGTTGTTCTTTTCGGAAAAAACTCATTTTTTCATGTTGTTGAAAGTATCGTCATGTTTTCATGCTGTTGAAAGTATCGTCATGTTTATTTTTTATCAGTACGACATGTGTTTGTAATTTTATTTAGCGATAAAGATTTTTTTATATATTTTTATATATTCTCCCACCCATCCACAAAAAAAAAAAAAATACAACTCTTCACTCTCGTTTGTTGATATTTCAATTTCAATTCCAATACTTTTTTGTGGTTAAGATCTATTTTCATAAATTTTTTATCTATCTTGAATTTTACCCTTCAATTTTAGTTTATCATGTATTATATTCTCTAATATGATTTTCATTCTTTAAATTTCTAGTTTTTAATCTTATTTTTTTATTCAAATTAACAATGTTATGTTTTTTTTTTTTTAATATGGTCCTTATTATTTTAATTTTAATTTTTATCCCGACACTTTTGTACTTCCTCTTTATGGTTTTACCATTTAACGAAAACATTGTTTTCATTTTTATGTCTCAATCCTCATTTTTTTCTTATCTTTTTATTGTTATTTTTTTTTAAATTCCAGCCTCAATTAAATATATAAATTATTTTGTATTTCAATTTTGATCTTCATTCTTTGCTATTTTTAAATCTTTTTATGTAATTATATATATATATTTTTTTAATTTCATCTTGAAACATTTGATTGATTGATATTTTGACATCATTGTTTTATTTATTTTTTTTTAAAAAAAATTAGGTGCTTTGAGTTTAATGACCCTAATTATAATTTTTTTTAATTTATTAATCGTGTTATTCTAAATTGACTTCACCTGAGTATCAGATTATAAGTTCATCCAAGCATGTAGGCGTTATTTTTTTGCAAGAAAAAAAGAAACTAACCCTGCGACAAAGCACGAGAACCCCGACTAGTTGCCAACAAGACTTTCTAGTGATATTAGTGAAATTTGGTCTAATAATGCTTGACTCCCATAGTCAACCTTATGCCAGCATCTCAATGTTTGATTCATGCAAGGAATTCCCTATCATGCTATCCTCGCGGTTCAAACCGGAGAAAGAATTCCATGAGCTTTTTCTTTTTAATATTCTAGTTTAGAATTTTATTTCCAGGAATATTTTAATTTTAATATAAATAGCTAGTCCATGAACAATTTGGAAAGACGAAACTAATATCAGTAACGACGTAGGAACACTGCCATGGGATTTTCTTGACCGTCGTGCAGAACAATGATAATAAAATAGTCAAAACAAAATATATCATCCAGCCCAAACCTGTTCCGAAAGCCAGGGAAGACAAAAAAAGTTAAATGAGGCCTGAGGCCCAATTATAAGCACAAGAACGAGTCAATATCAATTTAAGGGCTAACAAATCCTTTCCTCCTAAACCATCAAAACCCTCTCTCTCAGCCTTGACGTTGTTTTGTGCTCAAACTCAAAAACCTTAAAATTGTAGAGCAGTTCGCGAGTCTCCTTCTATTTCTTACTCTGGTTCAAACCTCCTCGGAACACCCTTTCCATTGAAATACAAACGACAAGAAGGACAAAAGTCGAGTTAAATTGGTAATACTCTCCCGCTCTTGAAATACTCTTCACATTAGATATCAATGTTTTGAGTTCTTTCTGTGGGTTTTAGGTCTTCACACTTTTTTTTTGGTTCACATTAAATGTTTTGATTTTCGGATTTTTCCACTAGTGTTGCTGTTTTATTGTTACAATTTAATATCTGGGTTGGCGCTTATGTTTGTTTTAAAGCTTGGAATTTAGCTTTCTAGCTGTGTGTAATAGTTTTGGGAACTGATGGGTTTTTATTGCAGAGGAGTTTTTTGTCCACAACCAGTCTTTCCAAGGAGTTAGTGGTTTCGGGACTTGAAAAATGTCTATTGCAACAGGACTGGAGACTCTTGTAGATCGTAAGTTAGCCAGTTCTCTATAAACTCTTTTTTGTGGTTTTTGTATGTAATCATGGTTTTTACTTCTCACAGTCCAATGTTAAAATTCTAGCTGTTTAAATGTAAACTCTCCAGCAGCACTGTGTTCGAGCACAAACATTTTATGTGTAACGCGGAACTGTTTTTCGAGGTATAACCTTTGGTATTGTTGTATAACTCTAAGTATGCTGAAACAATAATGGAAGCATTTAGACGTGTGATGGAATGCCATGTTAGGTTGCAGAAGCCGACAGCATGTGAAACGTTATAGAAGAATACTGGCATGATTATACAAACTTGTATATTTCAAAACTCAAATTTGGGGTTCAATAGGAACAAAGGCCGTGACAAGGCTCTTCTCATAAGGCACAGGATTCACAATTTAGAGTGACCAAGGGTGTGCGTTGGCTTGTTAATAGTAACGCCCATTGAAGAATATTCTTAAGCCTTGAGCTGGGGTTCAATGCAAGCTTTTTGAAACAGTTGTTTTCAGGGTGTAATTCTCGATGCTTAATCAGATGCAGTTTTTTGGTCAATATCTGTGCGGTTGATTTTCTTTAATTCAGTTTTCTTATTATTCCATCACCATTTTTTCCTGTGCAGAAACAATTTCAGTTATCACAAATGATGGCCGGAATATAGTGGTGCGTTATTTTATTTTTCTAATACATTCACCTGAACTTTTACAATAACATATGAATTGTAAATGGGTCCCTGTTGATTTAGGGAGTCTTGAAAGGCTTCGACCAGGCCACAAATATTATCCTTGATGAATCTCATGAGCGCGTTTACTCTACCAAGGTTTGTAATCCTCATCCAGCTTGCAGTTTCATGTTATTCCTTTGCCTATTCGAACCTTAGTGATTGAAGAAAAAAAGAATTTGCAGAAACTTATATGCCTGTAGCAGTTAAATAATCTTGGTTTTACACAGCTAAGTTCATTGTAGATGTATAGTTTCTTAGGGAATGTTTAACTTTAAGAAGTTTATTTTTTTGAAAATATGATCTCTTCTGTGGTCTAATGATTTGAAGATCTAAGATAACAAACATGCTTGTCTTTTTAGTGCCACAGGCCACTTGAATAGTTTGCTTGATTTATTGTGCAGGAAGGTGTTCAACAACTAGTGCTTGGCTTATACATAATAAGGGGTGACAACATGTAAATACCATCTTCCATTTTTTCTTCTTTTTCTAACAATTTTGTCTGGGAAGGCTGATACCATGTCAGTTCCCTCTAACAAAGTTTTTCATCTTGTTGTCTCCTGCAGAAGCGTTGTTGGGGAACTTGATGAAGAGCTTGATGCTCATCTTGACCTATCAAGTCTGAGAGCTCATCCACTCAAGCCCGTCATCCATTGATCTGATGGGAGGGAAGGAAGTGGCATCGTTATAGAACATATGAAGGGTCAAGTACTTGCGAAAGAAAATGTGTTTAAAGCTGGTGTGCCCAATGACGAGTAATTTATTGTTCTAATTGCTACTGTAGCAAAATATCCTTCTATTATTGTAGAGATGGGCCAAATTATTCAGTCTTCTACTGGTGCTTAATTTCGCTATCGACTCTTCAGCTGTAACTCTTCAAAGTGCAACAATTCAGTGATGGTCTATTTTTTTCTTTTGAAATTTCTTTCTAAGTGCTTTTATCTACTGTCAAGCATGGGATCCTTTTGCATTCCCATCTCAACGAATGGCTGAGAAACCATCCCAAGAAAAAAGAAGCTTAGCATTGTGGAAGTTAACCAAGAGGAACATGAAATCCTTATGCAATGCTCAGTTTCTTCAGCCTCTCTAGCAAGAGTTGTCGTGGTAAAACCTGCTTTGGATAGTATGGCTATATATATATTGTTGAGGCCCAAGCCCATATAAGTTGTTTCAATTTTTCAGAACCCCATTTTCTGAAAAATCAAATTGTGCATGTCGTTTTCACAATTGAAACGACGTGTCGTCTCTCTTTAGTGAAAAAATAAATAGTAAATGCTACTTTCAATAGATGACGTTCCCGACCTTTTTAATCGCTCTCTCTATCGAGGTTGAAGCTGAAATATGGCCTACACCAATCCCTCAGGGCAATTCCAATGCAGAAGCCATCTGTATAGGCAAAGCTATATTTTTAGAGATTTAGCTATTTTCATTTTCTTTCAACTATATTTTTAGAGATTTAGCTATTTTTATTTTCTTTCAACTTTTCAACGCGGGAGCCATTTTGAAAGCGAAAATAACTTTTCTTTGAATGAGAAGCTATTCCTACATGTCTTGATAGAGAAACCAAAATTTAAAAAACATTAAAAAAAACTCATCTGCATTCACCAAACAGGCTACCTCATAAAGGCTCTTCCCGCTGCCACCACCGTTAATGTTGCCATTGAGAACAACAATTTCAAACAACTTAGATACAATATTTGTAACAGCCACGGAAAGGATTCTCAATTGTTGATTTGGCAAGTTTTGAATAGTGGGCTATTGTTGGTGGTCGTTTGAGAAAGAGTGGACAAGGAAATGGTAGGTTTGGTGGGGAGGGGATTTGAAGCGAGGGAAAGGAGTGGAAAGGTGAGAAGGGAAATAGGTGAGGAAAAGTGAAGGCCTTTGGGTGTGGAGAGAGAGGAGATGTATTGTGGAGGTGAAAGATGAGACAGAGAGAGTGAGATTGCGTGAGACCAGGAGGATAAAGAGGAAGAGGGCTTATCTATTATATTTTGTATCTTAATTGAAATTTTGGTAAATTTTTTTAATATTTTAAAATTTAAAATGTTGACCATTTTTTTATTTTAAATTTGATTTTTTATTTAAATAAATTAAAAATGATAATGTTTGAGGTTTTTTTTAAAGCAATTTTAAATCGATATAAATTTAAATTATTGTGGGGTTTTTTATTTAAAATTCAAAATTTTTAATTTAAATATAATTAAAAATTATATTGTTGGAGAGTTTTTTTAAAATAATTATTTAATTATACAACCTATTCCTATTAATTGTATAGTTAAGTTATATTCAAAATAATTGCATTATATTTAAAAAAATATAAAAAAAATAGCTCTCTAAAATGTCTCTTACCATTGGAGTACACATCGACAAAAAAAACATATATATACTATTCAAAGAGCCATTTTACAGATTTGGCTCTTCAAAATAGCTTTTACCATTGGACTTGCCCTCAAAGCTCCTTTCGTCAGGTCAACTCCATTTTTGTTTCTTCTATACGAGTTTTGCACTCTTTTTTAATTTTCTTGAAAAAATTATCGGAAACAATGGTGATTTTGGGTTCTTTTTTCTTTTTAAAAACAGAGCTAATAGACAGGTGCATAGGGTCGAAAAATGGGTCATAATGAAAGGAGACAAGGAGCTTGTTGGCACTCTCAGGGGTTTTGACGTCTATGTTAACTTGGTCCTTGAAGACGTTACCTAGTAGTAAGTCATAACGAACTCTCTTTCTCTGTTTTTTCTTTTTTCTAGGGTTTTAATAAATACATGCAAAACTCCATTTTTTGTTGAAATGTGAAGGGTTTTTTTTCCACTCAATGTTTCTTTACTCTGGTAATTTTGGTGTTTAATTGCATGTTTTTTTTTTAATGAACTGCAAGAGTTTTTGGCATGTTGAACAAATTGCTGCCTTCTATAAGGATAGGTTCTTGGATTATGGTCTTTGCGATTGCTGGCATCGTTGTCTTTGATTGCTATATTGAGCTGTATTTGCATGTGACTAGTGTAAGGCTTGTTTGTAAATCTTATTATGCTTTTATTTTTTCAAACTGAAGTAAAATTGTAATCATGGTAGTCAGTGATGATACGAAGGAATTGATGCTATACTTCGGGTAATGTTACTGCATGATGCTGATCAAGTGATGGAGTGTTATGGTTGTTTTTTGCCTTGTGGCTGCACGTTTTGTCTGTGTGTGTTCTCTTTCTTGCTAGCCATTAGCGAGTGACTTTGCATGGAGATTAGAGTACTTTCCATCCCATATATTCACTAAAACAACATCTTATGTGATACATTTCTGAAAGACTGCTTGTTTTTTAATTTGATTTAATCTGCTTTTTATCAATTTTGAAGTGAAATTACAGCTGAAGGGCGACGCATAACCAAGCTTGATCAGATATTGCTCAATGGAAATAACATTGCCATTGTAAGTATGATTGCCTATGGCTTATTGTAACTCTAGTCCAAGCCCATCAAGGTACAGCTGTGCTCAGTGTTCCAGTATTTGATATTTCTTTATACTTGTGTCTTATGATTTTATTGTTGAGTCACCTTTGCTCTATCGAGATCCTGGAAAAAGGATGCACTGTGAATTGAAGAGGTCTAGATTGTGTTTTGCTTTGTTGCAATTTGTAGCTCTCTAGATACAGGTGGATTTTCTAATTTTAGTTTGCAATACAGCTGGTTCCTGGTGGCCCCCCTGATCCAGAATGAAAGCACGTGGATGCTTGCATAACTTATTTTTCCTAGTGATGTAATTGTGGCAGATAACTTCGTTTTATTGAGAAGTTCATTTGTTAAGAATTTCATTTCCATCATTGCGCTTTGCTGTAAAAATGTAGCTGAAATATTATGGTTGTAGAAATGATTTTCATTGTCTAATGAATTTTATTATTGGGGTATTTGCTCGTCATTTCTTTTCTTCCGGAGCCCTTGTTTGATTGATTAAGATTAATTCAACTCTAAATTTAGATATACTTGGAGGACCTAGAATGGTTCAGATATGGCATGACACATGGTGAGCCAAGGGAAATGAGAAATAGGCAGAATACTTGAGGCTGAACTGGACAGCCCTTACTCTAATGTATGTATAGAAAACATGGTAACTTAAATCCATCGATTAAGATGCCAGGTTTTTAAGCTATCAGCTTCTTCATGTCATTGCATTATTGCGAGTAAGGAACCCTGTAAGCATCCATGATGCGGAATGATAATTTCAAATATTTCCTTTCATCTGTAATGATATATTCGTATAATCATTTGTTCTTCTTTGTTGTTATTAAAGGAAAGGTTATATTGTTTTCATATATTGTGGCCGGTGAGGCCAAGATGAGCCTGATAGCAGGACGCCCAGCAAACCGGGTGAGGGAATCCAACTAGACCCTGCATAGTGAAATTTGGCTAACATCCTCATCTCCCCAGCCTTTTCGTTTGGAAATCGGAAATGGGGCAGAGGTCCCTCGTCATTTCTTGTACAGTAAATAGTATTATTTGGTTCATGGATGATAATAAGCGTTGGAATTTCAGAATATTCTGTGGTAATTCGGAGACATGTAAATCTTGTTTCTAAATCAAACCAAAGGCAATCTCGGTCCACGAGGAAATCTTGTTCCGAACAAGAATCCATGTATGGCGTCATGTCCCCATAATAGCCCAATAGTTAAACGAGGCTGAATAGTAGTAAAGCGAGGCTGTATACATGTAGATAGATGGTAGTTAGAATCAAGGAAAATAAATTTCTTTTATCAGTCCAATTTATGGCCATGAATGACTAATCTTAACATGGTTTTTGAATTACTTGTTGAAGGGGAGGCGTGGAGAGCACCTAATCAATTATGAAATCAGTATATGTATTCATGGGGTCCTCTTCAAAAAGTAAAAAACCCTTGCCCCCCAAGGAGTCAAATTTTCCAGCGCCAGCTTTTTATTCCTCTGCAAGTAATACCTAAAATAAATATGTAATGTAGCTCTCATCTTCTTTTTATTCCTATCTGCCTATCCTGACATGCAGGAGATCAAGTTAGCTCTCTTACTCCATAAATGGAATTCATACAGTTATTATTATTCTCTATTTTCTTTTTGTGAGTTTTGGGCTTCGAGATGGTTTTGGTTCTAGTTTTCATGCTTCAGATTTTGTGTTTGATGTTAAAATGTTTTTTCTGGTTTCAATTCTCGAAGAAGATCATTATGTCATGCTAGTATGACTAGAAACCACGACATGTCAATGTTACTTCCTTTTCTTTTAGCTTCTTCTGAGCGTAAAACTTTTGTGTTTGTGGCATAGCTGTTAAGCTCATATGAACTGGACTAGTAAAGCAAGTCCTGGTTATGGATCGGAAAAAAGTCAAAAGTTAGTCGTTTTTGTTGAGCTTGAGCTTGAATATCGGTGCTTGGTTCAAGAATCTGATAGTTCACTGTTAATGTGCTATACATTTCTTGTCTTCTCATCGTTTTGATGTAATTGTCTTGGGATTTACTGTTAAATCTAGCAATTCATAGCATATAAATATTAATGTCGAATTATTAAGAACGCATAAATTGTATAAACTATAAAGCGAAAGCGTACCTGAATCCATATCCGGAAGTCGCTATCTAGAATTGTACGGATGACCTTCTAGATTAACACGTTCTCTTTTGAGAGTCTTTTGATTCTCTCTACCTTAACTTTATTTTCTCTCTGATAATGGGATGTCAGAATTTAGAATGAAATAACACGTTTAATCTGGGGACCATGACCATATATATAGACAACCAAGTGCCTTTTGGTATTCATGCCTTTTGGCATTCCCACCCCTTGGTATTCCTATTTTAGATACATCAAAACCCAATTCATCTGGGGATGGATGTCCAATTAACGATTTTTTGGACATCCATCTCTATCACTAAAATATGAATAACCCTTTAATCTCTACACATTAAAAGTCCACATTCTATTAGATACATCAAAACCCAATTGTCTAAAAATACTTAACATATCATTTTAATTAAGCTTTACTTTATTTGACAGTCCACAAACACATAATTATTCTCATGTAAGTCCAATGTTGAATTAATGATCCAACATTTACATGCCGACACATTTAACTATGAATGATCAAGAAGGTCCTCGCTCATGGTTCTATTTGTGGCTGTTCTTGTAAATATACAATTCAATTGCAAATTGCCAAATTGAAAATGAGTTTTTATTCTGCTCACTCATGCATTCATATTTTGCTGGTTACAGGCATAATAGAAACTAAGAGCTTTCGGAAAGCGAGCAACATGGCAAAGCATCAGCCAGATTTGATTATGTGTAGGAAGCAGCCAGGAATTTCCATTGGAAGACTTTGTGAGAAAGATGATGGGAAATGCGTCATCTGCGACTCCCTGGTGCATCCTTGCACACTTGTGCGAATCTGTGATGAGTGCAACTATGGATCCTTCCAAGGTCGATGTGTTATCTGTGGAGGAGTGGGAATCTCTGATGCTTACTATTGCAAGGAGTGCACGCAGCTGGAGAAAGATAGGGATGGATGTCCAAAAATCGTTAATTTAGGGAGTGCGAAGACAGATCTGTTTTATGAAGGTAAGAAATATGGTTTTAAGAAGAGGTGATAAGCAGTGGGTTACATCTCTAGTGGTTTTCGTCTGCCATTGTTAACCTGAATTTCCCGAGACAGGAATAAAATTGACGGACACTGTTCTAGTTCTTGTATTTTTACTGCCAGTCATTGTGAAACGCTATTGATCATGTTGCCCTTGATCTTGTGAACTTGGACCTCCATAATCTTTGCTAGTGTGAGTGCGTTGTAAATCTCATTATTTTTAATTATAAAGAAAAATAGTTATATGCTGTAATTAAATGATAAATACACCTAAATCAGAATTTAATATAATCAAAGCTCCTATTAACCCTATGTTTTAATTAATTAAGCACACAATGCTGTTTTTATACAAGAAATAAAAAATCCCATCACAACTACAATCAAGTAAAAAACCCAAGAGTTTAAAATCCCTAGAATTCTTGAAATCCCTAGGGCTTCTTTCAACACCTGATGGAGACGACACGTCGTTTATGATCCCAACCGCCGACACATCATTTGTATTTTTTGGGTGGGCATTAGTTACAGCCCAGGCCCAGATACGCAGTCGGCAAAAGTTCGTGTCTTTTCTCGAGTGTTCGTTCTCTTATAAGCCTGTCTACAAATTCCAAAACAGAAAGGGTTCTCGCGCTCCCTCTCTGCAAAAAGAGAAGCAGCAGTCTCAAATCGTTTCCAGCGGGTATATACATGTATTTCTGTTCATCTTTATTTTACATTTGATTTTTGTTTTGTATCAGACTTGATGTTTCGATATTTGGTGTGTTTGGTTTATATAAGCTTAGGTTTATATCTGGGTGGGGTTTTCATGGGAGGACTTGGCTTAATATTAGAGGACTTTGTTGTCTATTAGAAGGCAAGAAATAGCACTTGACATCTCAATCTTCTTTTCTGAAAAGCTGACTTAGAAGTCCCCTATCAAACATGAGCTTGTTGAATGTAATTAAAAGGATAATTTAGTTAAGTTTGACCCTCAAAATTGGCACTAGGTTCATTATCCTGATAGTTCCTGCCAAGGAAAAGCTTGGACCTGCTTTTCTATTTTCAGTTCATATAATGTATTCCAATGCTTCTGCTTGTAGCTGATCATAGAAAGTTGGCATGAATGTGTGAATGTACTTATGGAGTCTATTGTCTTAGGATGACCCGTATGAAAATTTGATTAATTTTGTGTTATTATTTTATTCAGTTTGCATTATATATGCTAATATGAGGTATTCAAATTGTATTGGTTTCCCAGAAAGTCTAAAGAAGATGTTTGCGCTAGTGCTGTTAGTAGTCTCTATGTGCATATATAGGGCGTGTATTTTTGTTGTGAATACAGGGGTGTTTTTTTTCCTTACCAATGTGCAATCTACCCCATGCTTTGACATGTGCTTACAGTTGTGGTTGTCACAGGTGCAAGTAGCAACACTAGGATCTTGAGAAATCATGGCCAAGCATCATCCTGATTTGATTATGTGCCGGAAGCAGCCAGGAATTGCTATTGGACACCTTTGCGAGAAGTGTGATGGAAAATGTGTAATCTGTGACTCCTATGTGCGTCCTTGCACACTTGTGCGAGTATGTGATGAGTGCAACTATGGATCCTTCCAAGGTCGATGTGTTATTTGTGGAGGAGTGGGTATCTCAGATGCCTACTATTGCAAAGAGTGCACCCAACAGGAGAAGGATAGGGATGGGTGTCCAAAAATTGTTAATTTAGGGAGTGCCAAAACAGATTTGTTCTATGAACGTAAGAAATATGGTTTTAAGAAACGATGATGAGCAGTGGGTCACATCTGTAGTGCTCCCCCACACACGGGTGCACTTAAATCTAAAATGTCAACAAGTTTTTAATTCTCGACACTGTACCTGCTGTTATTACCCCCAAGACGTTTTGAAAACATTATTGATTACTGAAGTTGTCGCTTATTGCAATTCGATCCATATGATGTCATGAATTCTATCTTCTTGTTTATAATCTAATTGACATGGATTTATTTCCAGGCATGTTGGCAGCTAGTAAAGTTCCTCTGTCCTATCATTATGTTTCACTCACTAAAGTTATCAGTCTTTCAAGTTGCTAACTTGGAAGTTCTGATTTTGGCTCGAGTTGCAAACAATGGAAATTTCTTTACCAGGCCTCTAAGATTTAATATCATGTTGTAATGAAGATTAGGTTGTGTTTGTCGTCAGTACAAGTATTTTGGCCTTCTGCAGGGATTAATGTTGCTGGTAGTGCCATTTCTGTTAGCTTGATATTATTTTCTCAGGTGATCATCATGTTCATGAGTATTACGATATGTAATTTCTGTCAACCTTCGATGATTAGACTATGAAATCTACATTTCTGGGAACTCGATTCTTTTCTGCATCTAACTTTTTGGTTGTCTACCTGACACCTTTATGGTCATCATTGCCATGTATCTTAATTCATAAGGGAAGAGTAGGAATGTTGGCAAGTCTATTTTCATTTGCCTTGATCAATTGATCTGTGGGCAGAGAGCCTTCTGTTTTTCGTTGTTCTGAAAGTGGAAACTTGGAAGCCTTTTGCACCATTAGTAAGTTGAGCTGCATTTGAATTGACAGTAGTTAATGCGGCTACATGATGGTAGTGCCACTAGTCTTTGCTCTAATCAGATGAAGCCTTCACATGAATGTATTATATTGACTTTGACACAGAAAAAAAAAACCATTCTGCCATTCTTTGTCATACAACCATGTCATCCACACAAGACGTTGTGGGGTCTCATGTTCGGGCGTGCAATATAGGGACTTGAAGCTTTGCACAAATGGTCTAATTTTTTTATTATCTATAAATGTGAAAGTCCTTTTGCGGACGAGGGATGCCTTGTCTCTAATTTTCTTTGTTTTTAACTGTGATGGTAGTTTTAGGTTAGTTTAGTCTTCAACTTGGATAAATTTTTACAAGATATGCTGTGTGCTAATCTTTTTTGTTCAAAAACTCGTGGCTCTTTGTTGACCTCTCTTGGATACAACTTGACACATTTTCAAAACATACCTCTGATTGGTGTATTTGGTTCTCTCTCACTCTTTCACACACACAGTCTGTTTTTGTGATGGATGGTCAATTCTGTGCAGGTTTTAGTGCTCTGACCGCGCAACCAAGAGAAATTAATTAAGCACTACCAAGATTAAAGAAACACGTTGACGTGAAATAGACTTAATCTCCAAACTCCCTGAAATAAATTACAAGTTGAAATAAATTACAGGTTCAAGGTTTGAAGTTACTAGAGAAGGAAACAACACGAACCGATGGAGTTGTGTGTGAGTGTGTGTATGCTGTCTACATCGTGGAACCACGTCAACAAGTCAAGCATTGCAGTGATTTGACATATAAAATCCAATTACGGGGAATGCAATATCTCACACACACACACACACACACACACACACACACACACACACACACACACAGTGATTTGACATATAAAATCCAATTTCTTTTTATCCAAAATCACTATGTTGAAAGAATCATCCTTGATTCTAAAATGAAATCAATGACAAATTCCTTCACTTCGTACCACGTATTAGTCGAATAAATAAAAATACTTTGAAGAGTTTTAATTGCGGGAGATGTTCTTACGACTGATTTTACTAAACGTGTTTCTTTTTAGAGAATCTTAACAACGTATGCGAGTGCATAAGATGGGGTTTACACATAATTAAGATCGGAGATTTATGTCATCTGCGTACTTTATTTATACGAATCATTTTTATTTGCTTTCAAAGCTGTTTTTGTTCACAAATCACATTGATAGCAATGAAACTTACCTTTGACTTCAAAACAGAGTTATGGGAACTACAACCGTCCATGCTATTTTATTTTTGGTGGTGCTGAATTCACTATAAAATCTGTTTATTTGCACAGTCTTACTTTTGATTTTGTTTGTTAATCAAAGACGAGTATATTGTTAAATGGCAACTAGCTATCAAGAACTATATAATTACAGATTTGACTACAAAAAGCAAGCAAACCCTTTTCCTTTTCTGGTAAAGAAAGCGACAGCACCCCGTTGACCAAAAGCTGAACGGCTCGGATGCACCCACAGTAGGTGTCAAAACCGGCATCCATTATTTGCAAAACGTCAACTCTCATCTTGCAATCATTATCTGCCGCGTGGAGATATGCGAAATTCATTGCTCTATAAAAGGAGATCGAGCATTGTCAGCTTGCCATTTAGCAGTCACGAGCTCAGCATCGAATTCGAGAGAGAAAAGATGGCATTTGGAGTTCGCTTGTGTTTGTTTCTCTTGCTTGTCTTTGCTGCTATATCTTCGGCTCGTAACACCATTTCATTCTCAGGTATGTTTCTTCTGCTATGCTTTTATGGAGTATAAATATATAATAGAAGTCATCGTGCAGCGTTTTTGGTTGAAATCAAAGGTCTAAACTTTTTCTTGACCGGATATCTTAGATATTTGGATGTGGACTAGATTGCTTGATCGGATGCCCGAATAACAACAGGATATGGGTCATTTGGCCAGAGAAAACTTGGTTATTCTTTAGCTATGAAAGACCTTCAAGAATGCAATTTGTAATGCCATTGTGGTGATGCAATTTGTAATGCAATCTGATGCATGCACGCGCACGCACACACGTGAATCCACAAACTAGAGCCATGAATTGAATTCCAGTTCCTCAGCACGCAGAAAATCCACAGGGCCTTTCTTGTGTTTAAGCTGAACACAGAAGTTAATCAAGTCCACGGCAACTCAGATTCCAGGAAATTAAGATCATAGGGATACCCGTTATTTACATCTTAATCTATGGTTAATAACGTTGATATTATTGTAGTGTGTGCATAGGCCAGCTAGATTCTGTGGACATGATCTGCTGCTCTGCATCGATACTTGTCCCTGCTTGCTGGCTATTATCAATTTATTACTCTACTAATCACAGCACTTTCGTAAGAGACAAAATCGATCCTTGATTGTTTCATAACAGACCACATAGAGGACACAGGACAGCCTTCATCTATTTAATATGAACGCGATACTAGTTGTCAAAGAAACACTCGAACAACAACAACTGTTATTATTATAGCAAGTTGATTAAATTTATGCCGATACAAGTTTGAGAAATGAAGAGATTTGCTTTAAACTAGGAGCCAAATTTTGATTGATGGTTTCTGAGCATTCAATGTGTTACTATGCATGCAGACAATGAAATGGCCTCAGCTATGAAGTGGAGGTCCTTGAAGATGACACTGAGCGATTACGGTGACCCAACGGCAAACAGTGGGCACGATCCTTCACAAAAAAACAAGAACTGGGGTGGCCGTAAAGGCTGAGAGATTCCATGATGTTTTCTTTATTCAGTATTTCGGACACTAACCTAAATATATAACACAGGCTCGCGTTTGTATGGGAAGGGAGCTGGTTCTTACTCAACCCTTGCCATATAAACATGTATTCTCTAAGGTTTTGCTTCCTTATTTAACTGTCATCTTTCTTGATTTCAAGTAGTTGTGTCGTGTTAAGTAGCTTCAGTCTGATCAAACATCATTGTTAAGAAATAATTAAGAATATCCTCACAGGCTATCCATGGTATATGAAATAATCTCTTCTGAGTTGACTGTCGTGTTATCAAGAGAAAGGGGTCCAATCGGACTCTATAACATTAACGACTTGTCACCCATTGTTTTCGAGTAAAACTCAACCGCTTTATTTCACTGCTCACCTGTATCTCAAGCTCTAAACCGCTGTATTTCACATGCAATATACTTGCCTCAATACTATAATAAAAAAAAAGTCTTAGAGATTCGTTTAAAAAAAACTAAAACACATCGCTTCACTCAAGAAGTGGATCGTAGATAATATAAGCTTATGATTTTCACCCTTCAAGATTCTAATTGAAATGACTTCACATATCATGAGTGGAGAGAAAAAAATCTTTGATTACATGGTATCATTATAAAGAATCTAAATTTAAAAATGGGTTTCTTGTAGTTAAGTCTCTGCTGAGGAGACAAAAACATATCATTTTAAGTTTTTTGGCATGAAAATACGTCATTTTTATATATTAACTAAAATATAAATCCCGTCGCTATTTTACTGTGCATTTAGCCGCTGTTCACCTAGACATAATTAATTATGGATTGCTACAGTAGAATAATCATTTTGCCCCCAAGACCTTTTAACCCCCTGAACTGAGGTATTTCTTGAATTTCCAAGGAATATAGATAGTATTTTCGAATTTGTTACATAGTTTAACTACAAAACTAGCCCTTTTAAATGACAAAAATTAACACCTAGACTCGGGGGTATTTCAGGATTTTCACCCCCTATTTTTTTGTTGATATTGTCTAGTACAAGGTATATGGGTAATTAACCAATTTATTATTATTATTATTATTATTTTTCCTAAACACTACAAGCATGTCGTATGGACGCACCAGCAGTGTTCCGCTTGCACATGTCTTTCAGGAGGAGCACATGGAGTTTTCTGACGGTGGAACCTGGGTTTCCGTCGTGTTAGAAGGTGCGCCTCCATGTCCCATGACTCTCGGAACGGCGCTTGTAAGGTTAATTGGGTCAGGTAATCGCCGGTGGACGGTTTTCTTTCCCACCCTCCTGTTCCTTTCTCCTGTTGCCAGAAGTATGGTTCAATCCTTCATATTTGTGGGTGTTTCATTTCAGTCCTTGATCTTTTGATTTTGTTTTTCTTACTGATTTTTTCAAGGGAAAATTCAATTATTTTTAATTATACCCTTCAAATAAAATTGATTATATATGTTATGTTACATTTCAGTCCTTACTTTTTTTTTATTTTTGGTTTGTTTTGGTTTCTTTAATAATTTTGGTATGAAAGTTGTAATTTGTTCTAATTTTTTCCTCCAATTGAAATTGGTCATATATGCTACTTTTCATTTCGATCTTTATTCTTTTAATTTTTTTCAACAATTGATTTAAAAAAAAAAACTGAACTAGATTAAAAAAATGGAAACTAAGTGAATCAATAAAATAAATTAATTAAAAATAAGATAAATAAAATGATAGATAAGAGCTCTATTTTAAAAGCTAAGCCGAAAGTCTCATATTCATTGGGGGGGGGGGTTGTAATTATTTTTAATTTCTTTAGATATTTATAACTTTGATTATATTAAAAATAAATTTTTAAAACTTAAAAAATATATTTTAATATAAACTCTTAAGAAAATTATTTAAAAAAATAATAGTTATCATTGTCTCAAATACCCTTACATCACTCATGCCACCATTAACCTAAATTTATAATAGACTGAAAGAGTTTTTTTTTTTTCTTGGTCATGGTTGAACTAGAGTTTTGTAAAACATATTTTTTATATTTTTAATCTGTTAATTATTTAAAAAAATAATTATTATTGTTGTCTTAAAAATCTATCCACTACTTATACCGCCGATAGCCCATCACCCATCACGACATCAAAAAATATTAAATACCATTTTCGCGATCAATAATTTTGGTTGGTGGTCATCTATATTTTAATTAGAGATAGGTGTTAGAGAATAATATAAATTATATTTTGGGGCCCCACTTAAAAGTTTAAGTTTTTAGATGAGATGATTTCTTAACATGGTATCAGAGTTTGTTGACTTAGCGGTCACGAGTTCAAATCTTACAATTCTCATTTTATTTGATAAAAATCAAGTACATGATAATGCGGCTTGTGCAAGTATCAAACCCAGAGAGCTTTCACTTGAGGGGGGTGTTAGAGAATAATATAAATCATTTTCTAAGACCTCATTTACAAACTTAAACTTGTAGGTGAGTCGGTTTATTAACAGGAGAGAGGAATGCCAAAGAGTTTTACAATTCATCTTTTATCTCTAATATTAATTAATAATTTACATAAAATTTATCAATTTCCAGTTTTTTTTTAAAAATATTTATTCATTATATTAATTTGCTTCAATTTTCAAATTTGAATTCAACTGTTTGTTTTTTTCAAAAAAAAAAAATCACGTGACACAAGATGATAGCCGTGCCATAATTTTTGGCTGCTTAAAATGATGAAATTCATCACTTTGGGTGGTCAAAACCGATGAAAAACATTTAATACGTAAAATATGAAGAATTGTGTCAACCCTAGGTAATTATATTATCCAATTTACAAATTGATCACATGAAATTAACGACATCTCCGTCAGCTTACGCGGACATCAATCTGGATTACTAGACTCGTCAACTTAGTCTGTTTATTTAACCTAACTAATAAAATTCCTCCAATAGAATATTTGAAAACTCAAATGCTTGTAACATAGTTTCAACCAAACTACAAGGGGAAGTCCTCGTAAGTAACCAATATAATTATCGGTGATTTAAGGCTTGTAGCATTCAATGACTCCATGGCCCAATGGATAAGGCGCTGGTCTACGGAACCAGAGATTCTGGGTTCGATCCCCAGTGGAGTCGTAGTGAGGTTCTGATGTTATTGATTTTTTTTTTAAAAAAAAACACGAGTTAAAGGGTCTATAGCAGCAATCAGATGTAACCAAGTTCATTATAACCTTATGTTCTTATCGTGAAGCCCAATTTAACTCAAGATCCATGAAGGTTAGTGACCGTTTACTATTTAATTTTTGCACCGCAATAAACCTGAGATTTTCTTCGTGGGCCAAAAATCTGTGGGGAGAGAGAGAGAGAGAATGGAGGCATTCAGATTCAATAAATGCCACTGCTTGGATTTAAAAAAAAAAGGCATAAAATCCAGCTTAAATGATGAATTTGTAGCTTAAACAAAAACAACTATTTTCAAACATAGGTGAATTTTAGTGAAAACATTTTTGCTGGAGGATTAAAAAAAATTAATTTAATTTTTTAAATTAAGCTGCTGATTGCAGAGCAGTGAATAGAAACTTCCAATATAATTATAAATGAGATATTTTAAAATATCATTTATTTAATTTTTATATGTATATTTGACAAATAGAGACTTAAACAATTATTATTATTTTGTATTGGAATCGTTGTCAAGTAAAGAGACTTTTCATTTTATAATATATATTGCTGGAAAACCCTCGTAGCGGATCTTTGATTTACAATGAACTATTATCGGCATAAATCTTGTAAAACGCTTTGCAAGTGTGCGTCTTTTAAGTTAACAGCAAGTCCAGAACTTATGATCATTTATTTTTTTGATTCGAGAAACCCCACCCCTTTTAGAACTTATGATCATGTCTCTCAAGAACTTCCTGCTACGTTTAGGATGTTGAAATTCCATGTCAGAACCCAACAGCATTAGTCTTGATTCTTGCCGCCATCATTTTAGATTTTCTTTTCTTGTCCTTGTCTCGATTTTATTTCCTCCATAGCAAACTCATTAATCACTTTCGCAGCTTCTTCGAGTCTCGTCTCTGGTCCTATATTTAAGGATCTTTGGAGCTTCCATATTACACAGGAAGCGGAGACATAAATAACCAAAAGCCTTGACAAAAGGCAAGCTTGACACGGATTCGGGGGACCCCAGAGGCTACTTTGAATATGTTAATAAAAGTGAACGATAAAATCTTGATCACGTGCTTTGGATTAGTTTGACAAGAGACTTTCAGACAGTTTAGATTTTAGTACATCTGATATGAATTGTTTAAGAGATTTAGTGTTTAATTCATGGCCAGCAATCTTACGTTGTACAGTCTAGACGTGACCGTCAACGTTAAAGATTCCGCGGCCAAGGAGTTCTTGGAGGAGGAAGTCAAGATAGCGAGAGCCTTTATATAATTGGAGAAGTTGGTGATAATAAGTGCTACATTGACAAGGTTGAGAAAGATGTTGACTTGTAGAGTTAAGAGCATGTCGATGATCAGTGACTAATCTTTTTCCGGTCAGTCCCAATTTGGGTCTGTGGTGGCAGGGCTTGACCACTTGGCTCAAGATATCAACTGATATGATTGCAAACTACAGAGCTCATATTAGCGCTACATATTTTATCTAATCAGACATCTGACAGGCAGAAAAGTCAGATTGAACTTTTTGAAAATGACAAAATCAGTTGAGCTTACACAGCCATCTCCCCGGTTGCCACAAATGGAGTCCGATCAATCTAGGATTCTAGTATGCATTAACATTAATGGCTGTCAAGAATCAAGATCAATATATATCCTGTCTATTGAGATTCCCACTGAAAGCGGAACTATGAGAAGAACTTTGCATTTGGTATGGGAGAGATCAGCAGTATTGAAAGCTTGAACTTTTTTTTGTTTTTTTATGAATTGATTCAGACAGCTGTCAACTGCTTTCAAGTGAGATCGATTACAGATAGTTGTCAGAGTATGGGCCTGTTTAGGAGGGTGGTTGCGGTAGTTTTTGAAAGTACTTTTCGTGCCGAAATGTATTTAAATGATAATTTTTTATTTTTTAAAAATTATTTTTGATATCAGCACATCAAAATGATCTAAAAATACTAACCGTCAATTTTTAAAATTAAAAAAAAAAAAAAACCAATAACAGCTAAAAACGCTTTTAGCCGCTGTCCCAAACTGGGTCTATATGGCAAAGCAGTTGAAAGCTCGCTCATGAATCTTGATTTAAGGCGAAGCTGTTGACTCGATCTGACCAATTAGCTGCCCTTGGTACTCATTTGTAGGACCATACACTTTCTCCCAGAGGTCAGAACCCATCCTTCCCGCCAACCATTAACAATCGCCACTGGGGAAAATCTAAGCACACAGTAGCGTGACAGACTACACAGCTGGAAATTAATTTCAGCAATCCACTCAGTCACAAGGTGTTCCACTTTCATCCAGAGTTGTTCAAAGATATTCTGAACAAACCAACAATTGGAGGACAAAACAGTTAGGTCAACTCGCTGAAAGATTGCTTGTATCGGAATGGAAGCATATGATGTAAGAAACTGCTATCTATTATGCTTGTCCATAGCTTAAAACAATACACCACTGCATAATAAGATCTACACTCCTCGCATAACAGTTCCAAAGGACTTGATTCAAACGAAAGGCGGTATAACTTGCTTGATCAATGCCTGGACTTCATAAGAACTATAACTAGAGCCTAGAAATTTCAAAAGAGAGCGTGGACTAGCTCACTTATGAGGACGTCTTTTACATATTGTATTGAGCTAAATATGATCAGTTAATTGTTAGGGTATCTCCGTTTTCTCTTCTTTCTCATGATAGAATTGATTGAATTGGCCCTGTTTACGTGATTTTGTATAATTTCCTTGTCCGGGTTTGCTTTTCTCTCAAATTCTTTTCCTCTGTAAACTCATCCTCATAGCCCCCACTGCTATCCGGAACCAGAAGAATTGCCAATGCCAGATATTTCTGATTGGTTTAAGTCTTCAACTCAAAGGGATTCTCCTCCCTTTTGAATTGAGCTTAAAAATTAGGGGTGGGTTGATCAACATCATTTTCTTGCAGTAGTTTTTCTGCTATATATATTACCAGATTGAAAACATTTTCCTGCTAATTCCATCCCATCAGTGATTAAGAGACATGGCCGAAAGAACATAGACCTTCATGGAACTTTAATTTACACAAGTTTCCAAAATCATCATTTCTTCACCGGTGATTACAAACTACGAAAACATAGGATTAAGGTCAAAGTGGGATCAGCTCCCAGACTTTTTTTTAGTTGATGTATCTTCATGTGCCTGTCCCTTCTAGCCTTTCTAGGATACAAGAGGAATGCTGATACAGCTTTGGCCTTGTAAAACAAAATGTAGATTGTCCATTAAGGAGTGAGACTAGATTTCTAGAGCCGGCTATATCAATGGAAATGGCCATATCAGGTGGGAGAAATCGGCTCGTACTATGAGAAAGAAAAATAAACAAGCAAAGTTTTGCATTGAGCCAAACGACTCGCTCTTCTTCTTCTTACAGTGAAATGGATATATTTTTTAAGACAATAATTTTTTTTAATATTATTTTGACCAAAAAATATTTTTGAAAGCAAATTCATACCTTAAAATTTATTTAATCATTGTTGTCTAACATTAACATTATGATTATGATGATGAAATTACTCATTTCATAATTAATATAAATGTTATTTCTATTATCAATTTATCAAGTTAACTATAATTTTCATATCTGCTGTGTGAAAGTGTACTCTTTTAAATATCAATCAAACTATGTTAGTTTAATAAAATATTTTTTTAATGATAATGACATTTTAGATTTTAAAGCTATAATGACTCAATTTTTTGTGTATAAATAAATCTTTTATCTGTTATAACATATTAACCAAATTGAGAGTAAAGTCTCACTGATTTATTTTCTAGTTATAACATTTTCAATCCCACCAATAAAATTTTGTCTGGCTTTAAAAAAACAATTCAAGTATTCAATGTGTGTGTATTGAGGTTGAAAATGAGGGATCCATTTAACATCAACAATGAAAAGATTAATATATATTTTTTTTGCAAAAATAATAATCTCATTTCATATATTATTCAAGTGGAAAAATGGGTGGGAAACGGGCCGCATGGTAAGTAAAAAGTAGGGTATTCTGAACCGAGGAGCAGAAATACTTAACCCCAAACAACAACACTAGTGATCCCCTTCCCAAACAGACCCCATTGTAACCAGAAATTCCCCCGTTTCAATTCAAACTCTCAAGACTGCGCCGCTTTCTTTTCAACCTGCACTTTAAAGGCCAATTTCTTCCGATTCGCATTAAAGGTACTATTATTTATAAAAATCACTTGATGGGCATTAATGGGTTTCTATTTTTTTGGTAATTTCTTTGGTTTCCATGTTTGTTGTGGATCTCACAACATAATATCAGTTCTTGCTTGCTTGAAAGTTTAATTTCAATAATGTATTCTTTGTTAATGAGAACATTGGAATGCAGAAACTGGTATCTTGATTTTGTGACTTCACTTGGGCATTTGGAAGAAAAAGATAGACAAGGGCAATGGCTACCCGTGTAACGCAGACGCCCCTGATAATCCAGGATGAGAATTTGGGTGTCAGTCGCAAAAGTATTCCTCGGGTGTTTTTTTGTTGTTACACTAGAACTGTATGATTTTTGTATCCTAGGTTGGGGAATAATTTTCCTTTTTTCTTCTTTTTGTAGAGGTTGGTTTGGATGTAAGTGTTAAGAAATATGAAACGGCGACGAAAAAAAGTGGAGGATTTGCGTTGGGAAATCGAAAGGCACTCAATGATATTACAAACAAAGCAGTTGTTCGTCAAGAAACATCTTCTCGGAAAAAGAATGTGCAAAAGGAAGAGATCAACAATGTAGCCGAGGAAAGATTTTTGCATGATCACAATAAATGCATTGAGGAAAAAGAGACTACATCGATTTCTTCTTTCCTGGACTTGGTCCTTCCTGGGCATGGTACTATATTACGATATGCACAATCATCATGAACATTTGCTCAATTTCATTTCAATTTTCAACCTTGTGAAAGTTCTTCCCACCAAAAAAAAGAGTGCGAAAGTTCTCTGTCTGTAGTTTCTATATTTATTTCCCCTTTTGGAATATAATGGTTATTCTATAGTATTCAAGGTCATTGGTTAAATGTGTTCATCAATATATGTGGTTGAAAGCATTGAGTGGTTTTTTCTTAGTAAACTGAATACTATATATCTAATTTATTTTAAAGCCATGCTATTCAAATGTAGTTGATTTGATATTTATCCCGGTTTTTGTTTCTGAACTTTTTTTTGTTTGCCCGCAGATTCAGTATCATCTACTGCTGAAAATCCTGGGGTTAAGCAGGTGAAGGTTGTTCTTCATGTCAAGTTGATTGCCCTCGTCGTATAAGATCTAGAAATGGTTTTGCTTTTACAAAGATCAATATATATATATATATATATATATATATATATATATATATATATATATATATATATATATATATATATGATCATTCAATGTTGAAAATGGTATACGTGTTTTGTCGAGCTAAGTGTCGGTGAACTGTTAAGATTGTCTATTCTTTCTCAGATAATTGATCGAATCGGACCTACTTTGCATAGTTGCCTCATCAAGATTAGCGTTTTGTATGTTCTTGCTCATCTTTTTTTCTCTCCATCCTGTAGACTGATCCTGATAGCCGCTTCTGTCCGGAACCAAAAGAATTGCCGATGCCTGTGTTTTCTGATTGGTTTGAGTCTTCAACTCAGCGGCACTCTCCTCCATGCTCTCCTATTCACTGGGACTCTCAACCATGCTCCCCTTTTTCATGGCAATTTGAAGCAGTTGAATATGTGCTGAAGCCAGAAAGTGATGTTTTCCCTCCCTTACATGTCCTCAAGATGTAATCAACATGTCCTCAAGATGTAATCAAGAATTACTGTTTTCATCTTTTTCTTGGTACAGATTACTGATCCATGTTCTTTTTCTCCATGATAGCTTTTTGTGTTCTTTTCTGCAAGAGACAATGGTAACCAGAGTCGGTCTTAGTTGGCTGTGTTATCCGTGTAATAACGAAGACTTCAAATTGCCTAATGATTAATGTGTTTGGTCCTTGTCATTTTGGATTGCCAGGACCATGCAAATGCAATTTGTTTTCCTTCAGCCCTCCTCGTCCCTTGATGAAATCCACTTCTTATATTTACGTGTATCAATTTTTTCCTGTTCTTTGCTCAGTACATTCGGTGCTTGCCATGCATGTATGGTCACACTTGCTATACTTTCCGAGTATATAATAGCGCGCATTTAACCCTGTAGGGTTTCATCTAATGGTAAGAAGGTTTGCTTTGTTTTTGTTTTCTTGGTTCAAATATTGGTATAGATTTGAAGAAGAATTTTTTTATATATATAATATACACGCTTTCTAAGATCACTTGAGGAGAGCTTTCATCTCAATTGATCCATGAACTGGTCCAGTAAAAACAAATAAAAATCTCTGTTTTAGCATCTAGATCAAGCGCACTAGTGTGCTATTTAGTCATGCTTTCACCAAGCTTTTGGGTTAATGTGACAGTGGAGGGAGCTTTGAGTTGAACATCGATTAGGCACATTGAGGTCACGGAATTTGTAATCGTAGCTCAACAGTTTCCATCAAAAGGTTGTAATTTCAGGATTTGAACATAAAATCTGTCTACTCCCATTGCTCAAGAGAGTAGCTAAAAAAGCACCACTTTGCAGCTTGAGTTTGGTATAGAATCCAACCGTCATTTCTTCACCAGAAAGTGCTAAGCTGATGAAAAACCACGAACAAAAGGACGAACCCATGGTGGGGTCAGCTCCCACAACTTTGCTGCCGATCTATTTCTTCATTTGCTTTCTTCTAACTTGTAAAAGACGAATGCTGATACCGCTTTAGCCATGCAAATCAAATCATGGATTGGCCTGTAGAGACAACGAGTGCTGCTATCTTAATGGAAATGGGAAGGGCAGTTTTATATATAAGAATGGACAAACTACTATGAGGGGAAAAATAAATAAAAGATGCAACCATCAAGGTGCCAGACACCCATGAAAGTGACAATAACCAAGAAATTTCACAAGATTACTTGTTAAGCTGTTTCTGAAACCCAAAACATCATGCTGGAAATTTTAACTCGAGAGAAAGAACTAATTGCCACAAGAAGTTCCATCCATCAGCTCAAACGTAGACGAAGTGGAACCACATATCCTTGTTCCATCCATCAACTCGAAGGTAAACGAAGTTGAACCACATATACTTGTGATGAGAACGAAGTTAATTTCTTCATGCTCTTAGTTCAACAAATCAATATGACTTCCCGCAGTGTATCAAGCTCCCGGCACCCAGGAAAAGACCAAAAATGGCAGCACTACCAAGTGTAGTTTGTCCAATGTATCTGATCTTCATAAGTCCTGGCACCTGCATTTTTCCAAACTAAATAATTAACTAATGAACACTTACAAGGGAATGCAAAGAAAAACAAGTTACATTTAAATTCCTTTAATACAGCATATCTAAAACAAGAAGATCTGCACAAATAAACAAATAAATCAAATAGTGTTTTAATCTAAAGAATTGTCAGGTAACACTGATTGCTCACTAACTGGGCAGTGGAGAATCTTTTTTTAAGGTAACCAGGACCATATGACACCACTAGTGACTGCCGATGACCTTTGAGACCTGTGTGTTTCACAAAGTCTACCCCAAAAAGAAAACAGACACCCAGCACCAGTGTAGGTACAAGGAAACGGATCTTTCTAAGCATCTCAGGGCTAATTAAATCTCTAACCCAGCTGAAACAGAAAAATGAGGGTCCAAAAACCAGAGCACACCACCGAGATGTTTCAAGTTGATGTTCCATCTCTTTCTCATTGTACAAGAATACTTGGAAAATCTAATTTAAGTTAGCATACACAAAACGCAAACACATTAAGTAGCATAAAAAATCTCACCCACAGATTATATCTCAAAAGAAAGGACAACATCAGGGTACATATTTCTATTTCAGTACAAAAAAACTTAAAGGTTAAAAGCACATGTTTAACAGGGTCTCAACACTCTAGAGTGTGAATTTTGGTATTAGGTCAGACAATCTACCTTATACCTGACTGCCTCATATGTTCCATAAACAGCACCTGCAAATAAATTACATATATCAGATGGATAGTTGAAGCAAACCAAACTATAGTTTCAACAAAAAAGCATAAATATTTATGACAGAATCTGTATGGATTGAACTATCTTATTAAGATTGTCCACTAGTTAATATATTTCTTTTCAGCATATCCATGAGGAAATCAATGGTCATGGCTTAAGGGGGAATTCCAAAGGTATAATGACGATGATAATGGTGTGAAAAAAGTAAATACCAGGATAGTTAAAGTTCCATAATGTAAGGCATACAAGTGAACACTTTTAACTTGCACCGATGAACTAAAGCTTTTCCACAACTCTTGAAATCACAAGTCCTCTCAATCGCAGCTCTCGGTCTCTTAAAACCAGTATTTTCATTAAAAACATGCCCTTCACAGTACACCTAAAACCAGTCTACATCTTCTGGTGCAGGACTTCTTTCGCTAAAACATTCCAAAGAATAGTGGAACAATTGACATTAAAATCAACTTCTGCACACGTTATCAGGAAACAACCCATCAATCCTCCTTCCCAGCATCAAGCAATGATACAGGTGGTAAAGTTTTTAACAGAGAATAATCCCTCAATTTAATCCATTTAGAACCCCATGATGGTATAGGTCAAATGGATTTACAGGTTTCGTCTGTTTGTATGAGGAGATATTACGGTAGACTTTAGAAATTGAAAATAACAACAAACTAAAGCCTCCAGAAGAAACGATATGCCGATAACAAGAAAAAGTTATATTAATCAAAACCAGAACACGAAGATTTTTTAGGGTTTTCGATGTAAAAACTGACCTACAGCGCCTCCAATAGCACCTCCAACAGCAACGCCAGCTGTCACACGAGCCAGACAGCTATCCCTCGCCATTTCAGGATTGCGAGTGTTTTTGTTTATGCAAGAATTTGATAGGCCGATAGTATAGTGAAACCTTTTGGAGTTTGTAAACGACTAATGTCTTTAGTGGTGACCATGTATATATATGTTTGTGTGTGATCGTACTATATATAATATTCAGCTATTAAATAATATTTTTAATATAAAAGTATAAATAAAATTATATAAAATTAATAGAAAGAGCTAAAAAGTAAATAAAGAAAGAAAATAAAAAACAATGAGAAGCTAAGAGATCCTCACTCCAACATATTAAAATGATTTTTATTTATAGGTTACTGAAATATATGGATAATAAATCTATTCACATGAATTTATTTAAAAGAGAAAGTGAATAAAGTAAAGAGAGATCAGAAAAA
The DNA here is from genome assembly GCA_015731905.1 of Salix dunnii. Classification (NCBI taxonomy): domain Eukaryota; kingdom Viridiplantae; phylum Streptophyta; class Magnoliopsida; order Malpighiales; family Salicaceae; genus Salix; species Salix dunnii. The sequence goes on along the minus strand of CM027667.1, from coordinate 5,310,511 downwards.
AGGGAGATAAACACCTATTTAATAGTGCATTGATAACATTTCTTGTTAGATATTTATTCCTCTATAAGCTAATATATATATATATATATATATATATATATGTGTGTGTGTGTGTGTGTGTGTGTGTGTGTGTTTTATACCATGATATGATTTGATCGTGCTGATAATGTGATATAAAATAAAAATAAATGTGTGTTACAAAATAAAACAAGCCATCTTAATTTAAAAACAGTTATTTGTAAGTAGATATTTTAAGTATTGATTAAGTTAAAATGTTTGATTTTCAAAATCTAAGAATTTATTGAAGTTTTATCTTCAAAGTTTTTTGTGGTATGAATAACTGGATATATTGGCTCGTGAAGACTTGCAGGGTAAGACCACCGGGAACCAGAGGAGGGATTAGAGGAGGGAGACTCGGAGATTGAACGTTCGGAGGTAACATTTCCTCTCATAAATCCCTCGGTATAAACATATCATCCAATACTACAATTACAGCGTTCTATTTGTCTCTCTCTTTCTAATAATAAAAAACAAAAGTGCTGCAATATAGAATAATGATACTACTCTACAGTCTACAGCTCTCGTGAAAAAAAATGTTTTTGTGGTTTAAAAGCAGAGATAGAGATTTCAATCCAATTTGATGGATTTTGATCGGAATTAATTTAAAGGGGTATGAGTTTTTTAGATCTATTGAGGTTCGGGTTAGATCTGAATAAAACTTGATGGCAAAAATCCAAGTAGAGTATGAATATATTGATATACCTGCTAGCATCTCGAGAATCCAAAATCTCAACCTTACCTCCCGAGTTCCATAGGACACGGGCTTGAATGAGCGATGAAAAGGCGGCGCAGTAGCAAAGATTTAGCAACCGTGTTCAGGTTTATAGCATCCGGCAATAGAAGTCTTGGAAAAAACAGAAGAGTGCTGGTAACAAAGTTCAATGAAAAAACATAGCTAAAATAGATCATGATCTTAGATTCTTGGAAACTTTAACTAAAATAAGACAAATATGAATGTGTACATGGCATCTACTTGCAACAAACCACCTGAACTGAATTTATGAACCAGTTAAAAGAAATTTTCTGTAGTACGTTCTCTTATGAATTTACATGGCATCTGCTTTTTATCTTAAACACGAGCAGCAGCCTACTAAGAATTTACATTTCTCAACGTCAACTCCCCAAACAACGTACACAGGGAAAAAATTGGAAACATGAAAAATATCAAAACACAGTGGGAAAAAAAAAAAGACACTTTTTTTGAGCTCTCTTACACCAATAACTTGCAGCTTGCTTTTCTAAACTCGTCAGAAGGATGGAAGACAAATCTAACTAGTATGGAGATGCCCATCCTTTAAGTGAAGTGCAGAACTGAAAAACAATCTGGGTTTCATCTACCGAGATTTTTGGTGCATACTAACGAGTCAGATCCTCACTCCCACCACCAACACTTGACTTGTCAATCATACGCACATTGTACTGTTCATATACCCTTGCCCTATTTTCTGTCCACCATTGTTCTGCTTGTTTCTCACTGAACCGCTTTCGACTGCATTTATAAATTTGATAAAAATTTAAAACCTCACCACTGGAACCATGATCGAATGCATTTCTAGAACTCAATTAAGGTGTCACAAATTACTGGGAACTGTATGTTTATGACTTTTATAATAATAATAATAATAATAATAATAATAATAATAATAATAATAATAATAATAATAATAACATGAGGGGATATCCAGATTTGTTCCATGGCATATGCCAGAAAAGGATGCAAGATTAATAGGACCAAAACTTGTCTAATGTCTTTCCATCACAACTCAATTGTGGGTTGAGACTGCTATCAAAGTCGTTTTCAAGAAGCTGAATTAAGCAACAGCACTAAAACAAGAGCCTGCTTTATGTCAAATTAGAATGTAATAGAGACAAATGGGCAATATGATATTAGAAGTGTGAGCCTGGGCATGTAACCAATGACTATACAATCCAATCGATCAGAGACATTTGGGTAAGATTTGGATAGCCAAACTGGCCTGAGAACAACGCACCTGAAGCGCACTCGCTTAAGATCCTTGATACCTCCAGGTAGGGAGGTGAGTGTTATATATACACCGGGCTCATCTTGCTCAACCCATTCAGCTTCATGTCGCAATTCACCTTCTTTGGTTCTGCTTCCATTTTTTGTTGTTGCTTCCAGATGGCCTTGTTTGTTGTGACCTGAACTGCGGTTGCTGGCAATGCTTGAACCGTTCAAAAGCATCTGGTTATGCAATCCATTTGTGTCTGGTTCTTGGCATGTGATTTGACCATTCAAACGGTCAATAGTAGAAACACAGTTGGAAGTAGGACTGGATTCAAATGAAGTAAACAAAGGTGATTTAATGCTTCGGCCTGCTCCCACAGGTAGCCTTTCAGCCATGTCTTTTAACTGTTATGCGTATAAAAGAAAATTAATCATCAGTAAAAGATGCACCATTAACATAAAGTTGCTACAAGTGGCCATGATTAGCGACTATCCAATTGTGCATTGTTAAACTACTTCTTATTGCATGTACAATAGACAATCATTTTCATGCTAATAAAGATAAAGCAAAGCACACAGGTATTTGATTTTCAAATAGATATTTTCAAAACAGCTTTATCTGCATTTTCACACAAGTTCAAAGTTGCATTCCACGACCTCCTATCAAGAAAGGTTGGATCACTACAAATAGGAAATAAGAAAACCTGATTAAAAAGAACAAAAAGAACATAAACCAAGTAAAAGCAAATCCAGGTGTGTTCAAGCAATCCATGGTCAATCATATTGATGAGATGAAATCCATCTTACTTGCGCAGTAAGAGACTTGATTACTTCTTTTGCTGCTTTGCATTTAGCAGTCTCTTCTCCTGCAATGGCTATTGCTTCCTTCAGCTCCTTGGTTGTTTTTTCCAGCTCAACTTCTTGAAGCTGGGCTTTTTGAGTAAGACTTTCCACCTGAGAGACCAATTTACAAAGGTATAATAATGAACAAGCAAAACAACCAAGCAAGTGAAAACACTGAGATACCAGAGGTGTTAATCTTAGGTGCTCTTAGGCTGAAATGCCAAAATATCATAATTAGGATGTTAAACTTTAACAGTTGATAGTCTAGTCACAACAGAAACATCCAAGTCAATCCCTGTCATGCCTTTTGTATGAATGACAATCAACTAGTCTGCAATTGTATGCTATGTTTCCTTTTGAAATCAAATGGCAGGTAGCAGCCAGAAACATAGACTGGTCAAAATCAGAGATCACTTATACATGCAGGTAACTGCAGTGAAATTAAAACCACAAGCATTCCATGTTACTTGTTTGTCTTTCTTGGCCTTCACTAGTGATAGAGAACACATAGCCAAGTTAAGCACTACACAATGGCATACAGTTGGATGAAAATTTGGGGTTCAGCAATACAGAGTCAAGCAGAAAATATATGCAGTAAACAGAGTATGCTTAACTACAAAAATTGTGCCATTTTGATGATTATTAGCTATTGAGAAAAATATAAAACTGAAACACGCAGTCCTTTGTGTTTTCAAACAGTATCTTGTACATATGGTTAGCACGAAACATAAATAAAAAGGTTATACTGAAACTAATGCCCTTTGCCATGTCCTTTCATACACTTCCAGAATGCTTCACCAAATTTCAATGGAAAAATTGAAGAAAAGTCCTAGCAATTAACTAAATTACACAGATATGTGATTGAAAAGAAAAAAAGTACATACCTGTGCTCTTAATTTAATAACCTCTTGGTTAAGGCTCTCATTTGTCCTTTTAGCATCACCCACAACAATTTTTGGTGAGGTAAGTCCACCCAGGGTTGGGGTCGGTGTTGTTGATCTGGGGGGGCTAGATCGTCTAGATATTGGTGATGTTGCTCGAGAAACAATTCTTGATCCAGGAACAGAAGCAGAAAAAAACTTCTTTGATGAACCAAACATAGGATTAAGAGATTTAGACATATTAAGTGCTCCCCACTGGGAGCCTCCATTTGGAACAGGTGACACCCTGCTGCTATTAAATTCAAGTTTTTTGTTTCTCTTAGATCGGCTTTCTGCTTGCTTCATGGACTCCATTGATGAAAATCTAGCTAGTTGTGCATGAGATCTGGAGTCCGACTTCTCATCTTTATCAATAAACTCGCTTGGCACTTGATTGACACTGCCTCTCCTACTCACAAAAGATTGAGAAGAAGAATCAGTCTCAATTGCTTTTCTTAGTTTGTTATAGCAATTATCACAGACACGGTAAGCTTTGTTTGGATTTGGTGCCATTGAAGCCTTGAGAGACTTCTTGCTGCTGCATGAATGACAATAAACTAGTCCACAATTATAACAATTATGCCGCTTCCTTTTGAAGTTAAATGGTAGGCGGCAGCCGGAACACATTGACTGATCAACACCAGAGACCCACTTATGAAGGCAGATAGCTGCAGTAAAATTAGAACCACAGGCAATACTTTTTACTTGTTTGTCTTTCAGGGCTTCCACCAATGATGGGGAATTTCTATCATCTGCATCCCCATGACCTAGTCTTCCATTTGCTCCCTTGCCCCAGGTGTACACTTCAGTTTTTGAAGTTAAAACTGCAACATGATAAGCCCCACAAGCAATCTCCTCAACAAAACTCTTAGAGAGTTTTCCTTCAACACGGGTTGGGAGCTTTCCATCAGCTTGTGGATTGCCCAACTGGCCATAAACAGGACTGCCCATTGTATACACATGGCCAGAGGTTGTTCGTGCAACTGTCAGACTATTTCCACATACAACTTGGCAAAAATTGGGTTCAACAAGAGCAGCAACACATGTAGGAACCAACTTTGCTTCCTTGTCACCATGCCCAAGCCGACCTTTATCTCCATCTCCCCAAGTAAACAGTTTCCCTGAAGAGCAATTGGAAGTTGAATTTCCAACCATAACTTCTATGACTGCAGCAGTGTGCCAAACACCACAGGCAGCTCGGACAGTGCGGAGCCCCTTGAGCGATTCCACTTCCTTTGGTAATGAAATGCTTTTTCGATCTCCATGACCTAGAACACCAAATGTGCCATCACCGAAAGTGAACAGTTGCCCAGCGGAGGTCACCAACGCAGTATGCCAGGGTCCACAAGAGATGAAAGAGACATGTATGCCTTCCAAGGGTCCATTCACTCTTTTTGGAACCCAGTGGCTTACCTCGTTTCCATGTCCTAAAAGACCAAATTTATAAGTTCCATCACCCCATGTGTACAGATCACCAGAAAGTGTTACAGCACATGTGTGGTACTCCCCACATGCTACGAGCTCAATATTTGTATTACTGAGGGCATCGATAAGTTTGGGATGCAAAACATCAGAATCTACACCATGCCCAAGCCTGCCCCCAGATTCCTCACCCCAGGAGAAAATCTCTCCTTGCTTGGTCACTAAGGCTGCATGTTTTCCACCACAGGCAATGTTCTGGACATCAAGTACAACCGCAGATTCCAGAGCTTTAGGCAACAAAGAATCCATCTTTGCACCAAAATAATTTCCAGCTCTATGAGTTCCACCACCTAGTACACCATCCCCTGTTCCTTCACCCCAAATGAAAACATCCCCCAATGCACCACCATCATCATGACCAGAACCTTGGCTCGATGAGCTAACAGCACTTGATAGGCTAACTCTAAAAGCATCCATTGCCCTCATATGTCCATGTACACTGTCTGAGCCTCCAGATGACAAAGAATGTACTGAACCACTAGCAGGGTCTGAAGGGAAAAAACCTTTTGAAGGGTCAGCATATAATACCACATCAGAAAATGCTTTATCCAAACCATTCTTGGGGGGACTTTCGTATGGACTATGAAGGCGATGGTGATCCGCATCCTGAATGAAGGTAAAGACAATCCCTTGCGTCATCAATAAATTGAAGGTGGGTGTGCACGGGGAAGACATAAAGTAGAGAAGTGTACCTTCTGCAAACTGTCATTACTACCAAATGGAGAGCTCAGGGGGGAGCTTCTGCGAGTATATGTCCTAGGGCTGTTTGCCTCAGATGGAATTCCATCACTCCTTGATTCCATTCTCCATTTTCGGTTGCGTGAAATTAATGCTTTTAAACCACTAAACCATACCTCAGCTTCGTCTTTATCCTTGCAAATCTGGTAAGAAAGATCATATCATCAGATTTACAATAAACTCAACTAAAAATCTGTTTAAAACCGTTCTTACCTGTCATGACAAGCCATGGAAACAATCAAATGGATAAACAGAAGTAGAAATTAACTCATAAATAAAAGATAATGACTACAGCAAACAAATTCTTACCAAATCCAGTGTTCCATCATTATAAATAAGAGAAAATGACTGATACTCCTTCTCAGGGCGTGGATACCTCTGAAAGATTGGCTGGAAAAATTGGACCATGTTAATCAGTACAAAACAAATGAGGAATCCTTTTGTGGATTCATGATGGCACATATGAAATTTGGAAACAAACTATTCTAACACAAACAATTGCAAGGGAGTAAAACTTGAAGAAGGAATTGTCATGATACTGCAACAGGTGATCCTGGTTGAAAAGCATAGCTGACTGGTTGTGGTGCACTAAGTGGGGAGAGAGTAAAAAATTAATGATGCCACTAGTTTGGAAAAACACAGCAAATGGGGCTTCGTCTCTGGTGCAATGACAAGAATCCTGAACCATGAAGTGTGTGCCTTAACCTCAAAGTTATTTCAGGCAGCTACAGTGGAAGTTGGGGCCACTTACAGATCACCCTCATGGGATTCCTTTTTATTTGGACAAGCACTAGGTAATGGTCTTTTATGGACAAAATCAATGGGGGGAAAAAGATTACGCTGAGTGAGCATTTGTTTATGCGGAGTAAGGATGTGAAATTTACTATTGGAGCACCATAGCCAGCTCTATGTCAACCAGGATAAGTTCTTGAAAAAAAGTAATATTGCACTTAGAAAGTTCCCTTAAACATTCTAACAATGCTCTAATTAAGTCAAGGGTTTCAAGGGAATAAAACAGAAAGGAGGAGTAACAACATTAAATTCATAGGTAGCTCTAAGAATTATAACAAGCAGTCTGCATGTAGCTGCAGTCTATAAATAATGTCAGATTCAAGGAAGAGTATCTAAGTAAACCACAATAATATCCTAGCAAGAACTTACTGTTCGCTGCCCGGATATGATTTTAGTTACGTGAATTAGTTTGAGGAGTTTCTCCTCTTTCCCAGAGATCCATATCAAAACAGACTCGTCCTGAAAGGAATGCAAATTCAACCAATTAGAATTTCTAGTTTGGAAGAATCCAATTAAAAGATAAGGCAAAAACTAATATGCATTAGAACATGCTGGGTGCACCATAAATGGGGGATTAAATTGTTGAAGACAAAGATGTGCCAGCACCTTCCAAGAAATCCTAATCCCCTGCCCAACTGGGCTGACCTCATAAATAAATTAACTTATATTACATATTTCATTGCACGGACAAAATCCATGATTCTTACACCAGCTCTCAGAATAGCAAAAGTTGGATGCAAATATAATGGATGTTTAGTTTTTGTTGAGCTGATTGTCAGACTAAAGCAATGATGATAATGAAAGGAGAAGGGGGGGAAAGAAGTGCATGTGTCACTTGATCCAGTTCACAACTTAAACAAAAAAAACAAGAGACAAGTATCCGTACACCTTAGACCAAACTTACATGGGAAAGACGGAATGGACAGCACTTTGGCTTTCCCCTTCTTCCATACTTGAGCAAGTAAGCCCCTTTCTTTAAAGCTGTGATGGCCTGTTGTAAAGATCATTCAAGATCCTAACTTATGCATGTTCGGCACATTCTTAAGCATAATAATACTAGCAGAAAGCTAAATGAAAGTGAAATGGTAAATGCCATATTCAAATGGCTACAAAAAGCCAAGGAAATTCATACAGATTTGAATAAGGTTGGAGGGCGAAAATGAACAGTGTATCTGACAAACATGCACTTCATAATCCTTTGAAAACATTAGAGAGTGAGAGTGAGCGAGAAACATAAAAGCACAGCAAACGATCTGGGAAGATCTAAAATCCAAGTCTTGGTGGAGTAACTCATTTTGCAAGGGATTCTATCTAGCCAGTAAACCCTCTCAATCAATATAAAAGCACCAGCATAAATTCAGGATATCAATGTTTTCCTTTATTGCCTGAATAAAGATGATTAACATATTTGAACCCAACCTAGATTACTCTCCTAGGACATATATTTCCACTCCACATTCTATAATACCAAAAGCAAAAATTACAAGAGGAGGAATGGACTAGAGATGAGAAGTTCAATTTTTTCCCTTCAATGTCAACAGATTATCTTCCGATAAATGTCCTCGTAATTTACATTGTCTGCTCCCTATCCTAATTTCAAAACCCATGCATTTCTTAATTTCCTACTCACTCCACCACCACCAATACCTTGCCCCTTCATCCTTCATTAAGCTCTCAACAACAAAGCATTTCTTTGCAGAAAATTCTAGAGTAACACCACCATTCCAGCCCACAGTTGTTTAACCATTCGGGTTATAAACTCTCTCCTCAACACTGACAACACCATTTAGAAACAAATAACAAATGAGACAAAGCCTAATCTAACCATGACCCAGAAACTTTCAACATCCAATCAGCATTTCACTTAATCCCACGAAAAAATCTGCTCAAGCATTAATTTTCATAAAATTTCCTTGATCATCTAAATAAACTCAACTAAACGATAGCGGAACAATAATAATAATTATAAAAAAAAGATAAACACAACAAAAATGGAATTAGAAGAAATACCTGTTCGGTGTCTCTTTCAACAGGTCCAGGTCTGCCAAGATCCGAGGCCATTCTATCACCCCTCAACATTAAATCCCCAGCAATAGAAATCCAAACACAATAATAAAATATCTAGTTTTTCATATCAACCATTTTCAAAAAAAAACAAACCCTTTCATCCAATTCAATTGAAAACCCTAAGGACAACAGAAATCCACACTCTCAACCAGCTCAACTCGACCATCAAGATGACTAACTCGCTGAGTCACCCGCTTAACCAGGTCCAAAACTCACAGAAATTCTTTCACTTCAGAGTAACTTCAATATGAAGTTAATAACAGCAAATGGGGTGAATACTTAACCAATCTGGTAAAAACAAAGGAGAAAAAATGAGGTCCAGTGATTTCGGAGCTTGAAGATAAAACTAAGTGTCTGTTTGGATAGAGAGAGAAAGTCAGGGAAAATTTACGAAGACAATATATATATTCATCTGATTATTGAAGTTTCTATGTGCGAGAGAGAGAGACCGAAAGCTTTTTGCTGTTTTTTTTTTTTCCTCTCACAAGAGTGGAGTGGTGTTTTTATTTTATTTTATGGAGCTCAAGGGAAGCCTCAAGAGACAGAGTAAAGAAATGGCAAAAAAGTAGAGTGGGATAAACCCACAAATTTTAATTTGACATTCAGTGTTTTTTTTTTTTGCTAATTGATTTTAGTTACTGTTTTTGTTTTCATCTTCTTTTTCTTTTTGTTGTCTGTTTGGTGTCTGAGAAAGTGAAAACTCGGATTCTATTGACCAAAATAAAGTGAAAAGGTACTGAAAGCTTTGCTAGTGAGCAGGATTTTACCCGAACAGTAAATTTGAATTATCCACTTTTTTTATCCGTTTTTCACTGGGATTAATGCTAATTAACTACTAGTCGCCTTCTACTTTACCAGAAAAAGTGGATGTTAATTAATCCTCGCTGTTTTTTACCTGTGCATTTTTCCTCTTACAATTCTTTTTTCAGATCAATTTATTTTTATTTCTAATCGTTATGTTATTTTCAATATTTTTGATAAATTAATATTGATAATTGATTGTTCATTTCAAGACTAACAAAATTAGTTAAGATATACATAAAATGAGTTAGATAATCTTATTAAAAAAAAAGTATTTCACACTTTAATGAAATATTATTTTTATATTTATATTTATATTAGCATGTAAAAATTATATAAAAAAAATATTTAAAAACTAATTTTATGTTATTAAAATAAAAGTTATTACAGTGTTACGAATATTTAGCGGATAAAACCATATCCCTCACGGTTTGAAGTCTAGATGCCCGGTCCATGCTTAATACTAACACATTGTTTTTTGCTTTTTTTGCTAGCAGGCCACCGTGCACCCACGTGTCGTCTGTCTGGGATTTCTGGAGGGTTTTTTTTCCTCGATCGAAGCAGTTGATTGGGTTCTTTAAAATTTATTTTGAAATTTTATAGATTTAAATCTTAAAAATAATAAAAAAATCTATAAACATGTAATAAAAAATAAAATAAAAAACATGTACCGCTAGAAAACACCTTCTTGCGAGGAATGTCATCGAATTTAGGGTTTTGATAAATCAAACACGCGAGGCGTAAATTTTAGCAACGTTCTGGCTCTACGTGTACCAAATTACAAGTCGAGATCCAAGTGCTCTGCATGATCTGGGAAAAAAGTAAAAAACAAATATAAAAAAGGGGTGATGGAGCATGCAAAGATGACCCGGCTCAGCTTGGAATTTGACACGTGCGAGGAGCGCAAGAAAAAATATATTCCATTCACAGCTGGTTAAAGAAAGAGCATGTGCATGGTGGGCTGAACTCACACGTATACGTCCATAATTCTCCTAACCACAGCCCCTTTCTCTTTCAAAACCCTACTGATCGGGACCAACTCGACTGAGGGTGCACTTTTGAGAGAAAAAAGTAGAAAAACCATTAGCCACACAAGTCAGAGAAATTTCTGGTCCCCTTTCTTTTCTTGTGTCTCCATATTGGTCCTACCTTAGTGGGAAATTATGTGCTTAATTCATCAGCACAAGCCCCAGCAAACACGTAAAAAACTCAGAAAGACCAATCCTTAATCGAAGGCTACCCTTCATCTGACTTTCATATACGAATCCCAACTTTTAAAAGTTCATGTGTCAACGTATGATAAATATAACAGCAGTTTTAGAGAGAACAAACCCTACTGCTATGCTTCTCCGAGGTAAAATCCATTCATTTTCACTTTAGTCTTGCTTCCTTTGTCGCTCAAATGGTCAAGTATAGACACAGTGACTTTCTTCTGTAAATGATAAAGACTCCAAAATTATTGAATGGGCATGGCCTATCAGGAGTAGAGAAGCAACCACACGCGTGATGCAAAATCTTTTCAAGGGACCATGTGGTATAGGCTTTCGTTGACCAGGTTCATCTTTTTGGCCAAGTTGGAACTGTAACGCATAACAAGGATTAATTTACTTTTTTCAGAGGATTTCCATTGGCGAAGCTAAACCATGCATTTCTAACATTTAATCATGTGCTCGCTAATAATGGCATGATCGTGCGAGGACCAGAACATGATCATCAGGTTCAAGCAACGTGCCTTGCTGGATAAATAAAAACAGCCAAATTCCCCCCATGAGCTTAGATAACCAACTTTATGTCGAGAGAACGAAAAAAGGAAGAAGGAAATTCTGGCATAAAAGCTGGATGCGATATCCATCTTCTTTTTCTTACTTGGGGTTGGCGTGATTTTTTCAAGCAGTGAAAGTCGCAATGGACTTTGGACACTAGAGAATTGATTAAGTTTCAATACATTTGAGGTTTCTGGATGGCCTTACAGTTTAGGGACACTTGAAAAGCCCAGAGAAGATCAGGAAGACATGTTGGGCTTGACCTTCATGCTCCCATGAATCAATTCAACGAATTCATCATTCACGAGGTTTCAAGATGCTGATAATGTGAGTTTTGAGTCGTATTTTTCGGACAAGGTCCACCACGCATTTCGTTTCCTAATGATAATGCATCCATTTTTGTGCTGACTGCTGAGGGTGCAAAGTTGTGTTACGGGCACACCTTTTCTATATATTATCTGTGGCACTATGGTGCATAAAAATGGAAAACACAGCACTCTCCACGTTCACAAAGGAATCCTGAATGGTGCCAATCGGATACCAACATGGCCGAAATAGTTGCATTTCTAGATTCTGATCAAAGGACTCGTAGATTCATACTATGAGACCTATATCATGATGAATTTCCAATGTGCCATTTGATTTGCACATCCTGGTATATTCATTTTTGTTGTGCAACCGAACCATAGTGAATAGTAACATGGTAACTCTATAAACAGACAAGTTAAGATAGGAACTCCATATATAATAGCTCCTGCTGTGATAAATGTAAGGGAAAGAACGGAAACAAAAGCAGAAAACCTGAGGCGTGCACAGACACTGTTTTTAACCATATTTTTCCAGGGTATCCTTAAGAATTCAACAATTTCTTCCTCAATGAAAAAGGGAAACCAAAAACAGCATGAACAGAGAGAAGAGCAGCGAACACGTGAGATAAAATATTTCGGGTTGTATTTTGTTTGAAAATTTGCATAATATTTATTGGCAGTCCTGATATAGCAGCCATGTTTTATTAAATTAAAAAGAGCTATTACAACAATTTAAAATATAGTTGTCGAGAGAATTAAATAACTTTGGTTGTTGTAGTTGCTGGAAAAATTAAAAGGAAAAGGTTTTAAATTATATGATTGTTAAAAATAAATTTTCAAAATTTTGAAATATTATGATTTCAATTTTAAAGAGCATAGGCATAGTCATTTTGATGTTGAAGAGCACAGGGATCATCAAAAATTATTTTAATGTTGAAAACAAAAATTTTGAAAGAGCATAGGCATTGCCTCTCGCAGGGAGTAAATCAAATGTTTTTTTCTTACTTAATTCAACCTTATATATGCAAGCTCATTATTTTTTTTCGGTGAGTTATTATCACATCTTAAGTTTTATTATATAAATATTTGATGAAAGTTTTTTTATTTCAATATAGAATAATAAGTTTTATATATATTTTTTATACTCAAAATAATTAATTGTGTTTATCATAAGCAATCACTTTAGACTCGTCCTGAAAGCAATGCACATCCAGCCATTTAGAATTTCTAGCAGGGAGAATCTAATTAAAAAATAAGGCAAAGACCAGTATGCATTAGAACATGCTGGGTGCGCCATAAACGGGGGATTAAATCGTTGAAGACAAAGATATGCCGGCACCTTCCAAGAAATCCCAATCTCCTGCCCAACTGGGCCGACCTCATAAATAAATTAACATGTATTACATATTTCATTGCACGGACAAAATCCATGATTCTTACACCAGTTATCAGAATAGCAGAAGTCGGATGCAGATATAATGGGTGTTTAGTTTTTGTTGAGCTGATGTCAGACTAAAGCAATGATGATAATGAAAGCAGAATGGAAAAAAAGAAGTGCACGTGTAGCTTGACCCAGCTCTCAACTTGAACAAAAAAACAAGAGACAAATATCAGTAAAACATATGGACCAGGTTACACTGGAAAGACGGAATGGCCAGAACTTTGGAAAACTGAGGATTTTTTTTATGTGAGTTCAATGATATTCTTAACTTGTTTTTACACCAGTTAGCAATGAAGCGTGCAACTGCTACAAATCGTGATTTTCACACTGTTTTGGCTGTTGTTGAGCTTCATGTTAGGGTTCCGCTTGCTGGGATTTTGGCGAAAACAACTGATCCGGTGCTTGCTGGATTGAAGAATTTGGAATTTGATGGAGAAGAAGAGGTTTGTGGGATTCGTCAATAATAGCTAGAGAATGGATAGGATGCTAGGGCCATGGAATGCATGCATAAATTCCGTTGTTCTTGCATTTACAAGTGGTTGAAAATAAAGAAAACTTGTCCTTTGTGCAGATCAGCTTTCAGAATATAATATATATTGGAAAACTGGGATTATTTTTTATGCGAGTTATCTTTTAAATGATTTATCACTAGTTAACATAACATAATCGTGTTCCATGATATTCTTAACTTTTTGTTTTTTCTCTGATTATCTGAATCCTCTCCTAAAATAACAAGGCAAGATCTGAAGAGCGGAATATTAATATGAAATGTTCGCAGCCCCCTAAAAAGAAGACATCAAGCTAGCGAGTTCCTTTCCTGCCTTCTCTGCTATGCGAATTCAATCTCTCAAGTTCAGGGGAAAACAAAATATTAATGAGGTTTCACATTTCATTAGGGGAAAAAAAGGGTCATGCCATGCATGATTGACAGAAACTAGAAAGTACGTCCATCACGCACTGAAAACAGCTTTATAACAGTCAAGCTATCATTTGCCTTTACAAAAAGCACTACGGGCATGCTGTGCAGTAGCATGCTGTCATCAACACTGTCTGGACTACCACTGCGAAAGGGACCCTGCCTAATCTGATTTACAATCAGAAATCAAGAATATCTCCAGAAAGAATTTTAACATCGAAGACAAAATTTGTACAAACTAGTGAACTACACACTAGACGACATAAAGGGAAAAACCAATCGGTTGCCGCAATGAACTGAACTTCTTTCCACGTAGCAAAGGAGCATCACTAACAAATGAAAAATACATTCTCTCAAACTGTAAAATCTTCACCAGGTGAGTGGTAATCGTTGTCTTTTTGAGGGTTGAACTCACGAACCATTATACCATCTAAATCCATCAATTGTCAGTTCCTCATTCTGCTGAAGAACTGGTTTCTGCAGTTTCATCCTCGCTGAAACTAGATGGCCTCTCCAAGGCAGACCTGCAGTAAACACAAAACATGAAGAATGTCAATAGCCTGTAGCTTTAATTGAAAATTTGAGGACAAGATTCAAAAAGGGGGAATAACACCATGTTGGCAGTGCAGGAAGCACAAAAATATTTTGACAATTTATCATCTAAATGAGACACAGATGCATGTTTACAGGGTTCGGAATGAAAATATCTATGGAAACTGTAAATAATGTCAGTTAACAAATCAACATCTCGGCTTGTTTGTCATTGAATCTCAATTTTTTTTTTTGTCAAAATATTTATTATTTTTTTTAATATGCTGGTATCAAAATTAAATCTTAAAAAATAAAAAATATATATTATTTTGATACAATTTCTATATTAAAAAAAAACACTTTGGAAAACAACTTTTACCATACTTACAAACAGGCACCAAACAAGGCATACGACATCCTCCTCTACAAGCTTGGACACCTAGCCTTTCCTGAACTTTGAGCTTCACACAAAATATAATTAGCCTCGATGTGACAGGAGACCAGTGTGAAGTCTCATAATCAGAGGGTTAACATTCTGCATCTTACAAGAGGCGGCTTCTGTCTTATTTAACAGTCAGACAAGCTATTCGTGAAAACAAGCTTAACCAATGTTTTTCACAAAAAAAATATATTCAGACAAGCATTCATGACAAGTCTGTGAGCATCATTTGTTCTTTGTTTCAGATACATAACCTCCCAATGTCTATTGGCACATCCAATGCTCCAACAGATTCAGTGAAAGCAAAGCCCGTGGCCATGTTCTCTGGATTCTAATGCATTTCTATATATGTTTGATAGATAATTGGTACTATATCGATGCATATTAAAAAGCAATCTGCCTGACACTTCTCCCCTCTTCTATTTTCACCCAACTCTTCAAAAGGAAGGCTTCACGGGGTCATGGACCCTGAAATAGTTTTAAAAAGTGGTAGCAAGTTTCCTATCTGTGTTAGTCATCATGACAACTAGAGGTACTCTTGTCAGTTCACTTGAAAGGTGTAACAAAAAAAAAATGCAAACAGGAGACAGGGCACCCTTGCTTAGCAATTCGAACCACCACAACTACGTCAGAGTAGAATAAGTGATTTGAAACTACACTAACCATCTACACAGTTATTTCTTTCCTTCGAAATAATGCGACTTACTTTGGAAACTAAAAATTTGCTTAGCTAAATGTATCATCAGACATGGATACTGTCTTATAATTCTCTTTTGTGGAAATTTTCAGATTCATTGAAGATTTTAAGTTAATCAAATTCGAAAAAACATGCACAACATATACACTTAACACGCAACACTGAGAACATAAATAAGAGTGCACAAAAATAAAGATAAAATATAATTATTGTTGCATATAAAAATGTTTACCAACCCCTTAGCCAGATTTGTCCTTCGACGTCTTTCAGAAAACGATGCTTTTGCCGCATATTCTTGCTGTGGAAAGTCAACTCTGAATCTTTTTTGAACCTTCATTATTAAGCCAAAAAGGTGGAGGTATCAAAATCAACGTACATGTACAGAGAGTAATGTGTGATTTAGATGTATATTGATGAATGAGCATACAACACATGCAGGATTCATTCAAAATATTCCCATTAGTGATCACATCATAAACTCACAGTTGATTCATCTGTTGAACGCCTCCTTACTCTAACTGGGTCATGAAAGCCTTTCATTCTTTTCATTTCTCCATTAAGTTTGTCCTCCTGCACACACCCAATGTACAACTTGATATTAAGCTAAATATTTTAGCATAGAACTGCTCTACAATACCACAAGCAGAAAGGTGTAAAGTAATAAAAGAACCTTTTCCATCATCGTACATGGTGCTCTCTCCTCTGTATCAAGAGATTTTCCAAATCCACGCATCACGTGTGGATGCTTAGACATGTAATTATTCCTTTGAACTATCTTAGGATTGTCATTATCACAGTCATACAACCAAGCTTCTGTCTTTTCACTTTTTCTCCTACCACTGGGCCCATGATGGGTTGAAAGAGAATCCAATCTTCTCCCCTCAAAACCATGCTTAGAGCTCATCCTATAATGTCTTTTGTTTACATAGGCTGATGTTTCACCAGCAAGATCATCGGGCATATCCATGGCAGAGTTCCCACCAGCATTAGAATTGGAACCGTTGTAGGTAGGCTTCTGTTCTAGATGGTGATGAGATTTTCTATCATGAGAATCAGAGGGCTCGGGATTGCAATTTGCTCCCTCTGTATATGAATCATGAGAGCTCATCTTGGTACCATATACTTCATATCTCTGCAAGGGTAGCAAACAAGCATAATAAGAAATCATGTATCAAAGAGGTATGGGCCATGGGCTCTTGTATTAGCATTGCCTTGGCAACAGGCTAAAGCCTTCACATGGGGCCATAATATTCTGTAAATTGTTCTCTTTTTTGTTAATAAATGAAAGTTTGCTAAGAAAAAAGTATCAAAGAGGTAAGAAAAATACTACAAAAATGGTATTCCATTTCATATTCAATTCAAGCACCATGTGATTCCAGGTGTGACTATGAGCTCTCATCAGAGTTTCGGAAATACTATAAGAACTTCACCTATCGACACTGTGAGTATATAGAGGGACTATAGGGACTCATTTGAAGTACAAGACATGGAAGATGGTGGAATGGAGTCCGAGGAATCATATTCTAAAAAAAAAAAAGTAGTTCACATTTTAAGGTCTAACTAGACCTTTGTTTGGAACATACCAAAATGAGGAAGGAAACATGTTGTGAGCATAATTGCTGGTGGTGCTGGTGGTGCATGATTGTTGGTATATTGTTAATAAAAGTAAGGTGAAAGCCACAGTTGGTGATAAATATGGGATAGTGACATCATTGGAAGTAATAGAGAGGCGGAGGATATAAAGGTTTCCAGCATGGACTGGCAGAACTTGAGCTTCAAACTAATTTGTATACCAACCATCATATTATAATTGTCATAGTTCTCCAATTTCAGAATCAAGTTCAGCATTAAATTACAAATGACACCTATTCCACATTTCAATATGTAAAACTGGCTGCAGTCTAATTAGCTTTTATCTGTCAAAAGTGACTGCTAACCATTTTTTTTTTTTTTTTTTTGCACCAAATAACTCAACCCAAGTTCAGCATTAAATTACAAATGACACCTATTCCACATTTCAATATGTAAAACTAGCTGCAGCCTAATTAGCTTTTATCTGTCAAAAGTGACTGCTAACCATTTTTTTTTTTTTTTTGCACCATATAACTCAACCCAACTAATTCACATGGCTATCAATCCCACTACAATGAACAAAGCAACTGGTAAAAAAATCTAACCCTCATTTATGTAATGATTTATGTGATAAATGAGCATGTATAACACAATATCAACATGTTGGTAGACTCCAAGGCCAACAAAATGTATTAGAAGATCTACTCACAGCGCCAAGACTGGATTGCTTTCGAACTCCAGAAACATCAGGAGAACACATCCGAGCAAGATCTCCCACGTAGATTGGTCCTGGAAAAATGGTTGGCAAAAAGAAGCATATAAAAGTAAACAAGACTCAAGTGGACATAGTCATAACTAGGAAAAAGGAGTGTTGTTATCAAATTATACTAGAGTATATGCCAGCAATGTGAGTGAAGTGAGGACTCAACGCTTCCTCTCGCAGTTGCAGAAAATGGGTATCAAGAGGAAGCCAAAAAATAAACTACAGCACCCAGCATTAAATGTAAATGTCATGGCAAGCCATTTTCAATGAAGAATGTATAGTGTATATTGCAAGTCTAAGCAGGTACAGAAACAAATGGGCTATTAGCACGCATCAGAAATTTATGTTTAATGCAAATGCTACTGAAGTAATGCTGTATTTAAAAAAGTAAGAGGTATCTTGTCCGCAACTGAACCCATCAAATCACACAAATGGAATCAAAAGAATTCCCATTTTCTCATCACAACACCTTCCTCTAAGTAAGAAACTGAGAATCAGAGAAAACTTGAAAAGAATATAAACTAGAAGAGAAAAATTTATGTGACATCTCCTTCTGCCTGCATAAATTGCATGGAACTCCTTGGAAGGAGGTAATCAGAACTTACCATTGGCTGGATCTCTACTTGGGGATACAAAAGCACCAGGAGGAAGTGGCTGGAATTCAACACCTAGTGGTGGACCATCCTCCTTATAATGCCTGCCCAATTGCATCTTGACAGCAGTAATAGCAGCGTTCTCGATTTCACCCTTCACCTTCAAATATCCTGATGGTTTATACCCAAAACTATCGGCACCCTTGGGAATTAATGGCATGGCAGCTTCATTTTGTGCGAGGTACTTTGAGTTTTCTGCATCATATGGATCCTCTCTTTGAGAAACAAACTTATCTTGCAATGAGGAGCTACTTCCTGAAGATATATTATCAATGCTGCTATCATGCCCTGTATAGCGACTTGTACGGTCATAGGTTAGATCAGCAGTATGAAAATTTTGACCATAAGGTCTCTGGCTTTCAACTTCCCTTGGATCAAGATTCCTATAATCACCTTGTTTAGTACTGCCACATGAATCTTGCCTCAACCCACTCCCTCGATCCTGAATAATACCGCTAGATCGATCTTGCCGTCCATTAGTGCATCCTTCATCTCTCAATCTTTTGTCTTTTAGCCTTCTGTGGCAAAACCAGCTAGATATTTGTTTTTCTGTCAACCCTATTTGGTCTGCAAGTTCTGATTTCATTTCCTCTGTGGGATATTTGTGCTCTATGAAAAAGCAAAAAAAATCACTCCAAGAACATATTGACTAACATCAGTGGGTTAAATAAATTATGTGTGAAAAGCAAAAGTACCATTATAAAAGTTCTCCAAAGCATCAACCTGGGCTGGTGTCTTGACCGTCCTTTTTAAATTCTTTTCCGGAGAAAATCTATTCTCTACAGAATGCACTTCACTTGATTCTAAACATTAATTTTTTTTTACAAGACAAAAAAAAAAAAGAACATGTATGAGTAAAGAGTAAAGACACCAAATGGCACGTATAAGTTTCCTTGTAGCTACAATGGTTATACTGGAAAATCAAGCCATTGAGATATATAAGGTACAAAAGAAAAATAAAGAAGCTGTAGAAATCATGCTATGGTGTATGAACTGAGGAAGGGACAGCACCTGCTTAACTCGAGAAAACCAAATTAGTTACTCTAGTGAGCTGTAGATATCTACATTCGCAATATTTCATCAAAAAGGATATTAAATACGATATTGTGGAGAAGGTCATGTAAATGGGGTTAATCATGGTGACTGATGAATCTCAGTTTGACTAGAGTAAATTTGGCCAAGCAAAGGGAGAAGGTGGCATGTAGCTTTAACTAACAAATAATGCCACTGTTTTCTCATGAACTATTCAGAGTCCTTTGAAGTGTATTTACCATGCTTTTGCTTGTTCATGAGGGAAAGCAAGCACCTGATTTCATGGGTGCAAGCCATAACAAGATAGCCAAAAACGGGTTCACTTTCAGAACAATTGTGATTCAAAATAACTCTCACGTTAGTTCGGAACAATCTTAATTCACACTCACATTCTGTGTTCACTGTGTAACCCAGCTGGATTCTATATAATGCATTCCAATTCCATAGAATTATTCAAGGAATTCTCAATCAGCAAACTGAGGTTAATATTTCACAATATCTTTGACGAGCCATGCGTTCCGTCCAAAACCGCAGAAGCATTCGGAACACGAAGCACACATTATTACAGGCATCCAACATTAAGATTCCCGATAAAAATGTTACTAGAATGACAATTCAGATGGGTGATAATTAACAATGAAAAAGATCTTGCTTCACCTGAAAAAAATTGCCGGCATGTTTTGTTTCAACATAAATGAAAAGGGAAAGTTCAACTACATATAGCCAAAGTTTCCATCATCTAGGCCAAAATGAAAATCCCATTTCACAAACAATTCTATTTTCCTCAAAAAACAAAAACATCCTTAAAAGATGTTCTAACAGCTAGTTTGTCTTGCTGATCCCAACATAACCCTTGTTGTCCGTGCAAGAGAAATTCTAATAACCCACAAAAAAGAAGAATAAAATTCAACGAGTGTATGAAATGATCATGAGATTGGGGAAGAGAGAGAAAGGTATGTACTAGTTTACCTTCCATGGTTGTTGAATTTCAGGGGATTCTCTCTGCCTGTGGCTTTGATTGACTCATAAAGAGAACCCCATTAGACCAATAAAGTTACAAAACACGAACTGAAAGAGAAAATGCAAAACGGGTGGGTGTTCGATTGTGTGGAACTCCTATTTCTTCTTTGATATTTTTTGGGAAAGAAAGAGAAGGGTGGATTTGGCAAGGAGATGGGAAGGCAAACTTGTAGCAAGAAGGAATTGAATCCACTGCTCTTTCCCTCTAATTTATTGTTGTTCTCTGCAGTAGAATTTGATTAAATTCTCTATTCAAAATAAAATAAAATCAATTTGTTTTTTACACTATTTTTTTTTCCTATTCAATTATTGTTAAGTTTATTCTTCGTGCTTATCTTCTTTTTTCCCAGTCACTTGATTCTTTATTATTTCCCAGAAAATCAACCTACGTAAAGTAAAATAAAATAAAAAATGTCAATCTCCTGTCTTGTCTTGTCCTGCCTATTTCTTCTGTTCCTTACCAGGCGTGCTTTGATCGTGGGCCGGATAGAGTTGGGCTAAAATTGCTGTGTGTGGCCTGGCCAGTTTACGAGGTCACTGATTTTAAATTTCTTTAAAATTATGACAATAGAGAAGTTGGATTCTCACCGTGTTTCAAGATGTTTTTAAATGTTTTGATGTAAAAATTATTTAAAAAAAAATGTGTGTGTGTATAATATATATATATATATATATATACACTTTATATATATATATATATCATTCCTGTTTATATGCATTCATACATCTACATCATCTAAAGTAAAACATATTTTTCATACACCCAAACTAATCCATCTTCTTTCAATTCCTTCTCGGCAAGAGTCAAATTTTAAAACAACCTTGTAGTATTATTTACATGGAATGTCAGAACTAATATTTCACTATACGAAAATTATTCATGGTGAATTATTAAGAATATATGAATAATCAATTGGAAATATACTTAAATTTATATTTGATAATTACTTTCTTGAGAATTACCTTCTAGATTAACACGTTCGTTTTGAAAACCCTTTAATTCTCTCTGTTGTAAAATGATGGCGTGTCTAATGAGAACGAAACCTAACATATAATATGAGGACCATTACCATATATACAAGTGATTAAAATATTAGCTATTGGTATTCATATATTTTGACATTCCTGTCATTTTATATTTCTATTTTAGTTTATCACTAAAATAAAAATAGCTCTTTGGTCTGTACACATTTAAAATTCACATGCTATTAAATACACTAAAAAACTCAATTCTCTAAAAATACGTAGCATATCATTTTTTATTAGGCTTCACTTTATTCGTAAGTCCTTAAACACATAATTATTTTTATATAAACTCCACGCTGGATTAATGATCCAACATGTCCTGGTGATTGTTCTCAAGAAACATGGAATGATGACAAAAAACTTGTGATCTGCATAATAAACCTGGAGTTCGAGTTATGGCATCTACAAAGTGTGTTTTATGAGTGATGGAGTTCACTCACGTGAAAAAAGTATTGGAGATTATTTTTAATTTTTATTTTTATTTGAAAATATATGAAAATTATATTTTTTATTTTGATATTATTACATAAAAAAATCTAAAAATACAAAATAATTTTATAAAAAACCACGAAACATCATTTCAACGGCAAAAAAAGAAAAGAAAAACATTGACAAGGAGTCAAGATGCTTGCTGTCAACACAGGATTTTGTGTATTTAAAATCTGTTATAGATTATAAATTATGTAATCAAATGAGTCACTATATATTCAGAAAAGCAAGTCTATACTTGCTTTTTTGGAGAGAAAAAATAAAAATCAATTAAATTTTCAATACTCTCTTGCGAGGTCGGCTGGGGATTTTTTTTTTCCTCGCAGATAGATAGATTTGTGATCTCTTTATTTTTTTAATTAAGTGTACGTGTTTCGTATCTATAAATTTGTAAATCCAAGTAAACTCTTTTTCATAATAAATGCAAAAGACACATGCTATTTTATATTTATATACAGGCGATCCTAAGCGTTTCAGAACTCAGAACATCGTTTAAGTTTCTCATGCTAACGCATGATGACGAGGTTCGAAAACCTACTATAATGAGATAACTCTTCACAAAGTTAATTAATTGTTTAAGATTTTGATTTGCGTTGCTTTCTAAAAATAATTTTTATTTGAAAATATATTAAATAATATTTTTTAAATTTTTAATAATTATTTTTTACAGTACATGAAAATAATTTTAAAATATCAATAAAAAATATTTAAACAAAATTACACACACACACACACACACATATATGTATGTATATATATAAAAAAAAAATTAAAACACCATGCAAAAAATGATTTACCGAAGTAAAAATAATATATTTAATTAAAAATAAAATTAATTAAAATATATTGTTTTTACTATTTTTTAAAACATATCTGACCAACTTTCTTGACATGCGACTTAAAATATTTTACGATACAAAGAACAATTTGTGACATTTTATTAATTATATTACCGTTTTTCTTAAACAAATATAGATAACGAGAGTAAACAGTTCTAGACTCCAAAAATTATATTCTCAGCCTTGATTCTCTCGTCTCGGATTCCTATCTTTTATATTGAAAATGAAATAAAAAAAAAAAAAATTCATAGAATGCCACCAATAACAAACACCATAGAATTCTCCGTAAACAACGTCTTTCCTTCAGGTAAGGTTTTTCAACCATCATTCAGACCCTATAAGACATCGCACAGCCCCAACTAGTTTAAAGATTGAAGCGAAGAACTCACTTGCTAAAGAAGAAAAACTGTCACAAAACTACACCCAATTAATATAATGACTTGCACTTATAAGATATTTTGGGCAGAAGACTAGGGCATGGAGAAGAAGAAATGAACCAAATATTAAATTCCCAATATAGCCAAAGAAGCGACCGTGGCAAGTGTAAGGATTGAAGACAGGGCTAGACAAATTCCAATTAACTAAATTCCCATATCCCAGAGAGTCCAGCTGATCACCACCACATTGCAAGCAAGTAAAATCATGTAAAAACAACTAGTGTTTAAAATGGTCCTTCTGTAAAGGCTAAATATGTTATTATTATTTTTTTCCCGCTTAATTCCAAAATCTGTTACACTGGCGTGCAGGTTTGCATAAGTTAGCAAAATGGTTGACAGTTACTGGATTGTGTGTCCTGATTGAAACGAACGTTTTTGTTCCTTGGCTCTACTAGAGTTTCAGCATCTGACGATATTTTCAATCATTCCACCTTTTTGCTAGAACTGGTTTCATTACCTTCTTCAGATGACGCAGTAGTCTTGGACTCGTCAAACTCCATTATCTGCACATTATGTCCAAAGAAATTACTATATCAGACAACAACCAAGTATTATTAAGATGAATTAGCAGGCGAAGAAATTTATTAAAAAATAGAATAGAATGATAGTCAATGCAAGCAACGGAAATAAGGTCATTGAGGGTATTGAACAGACCGGCTTGACATCGCCATTCCATATGACGTGAGCAGCTAAGAATCCTATAGCAGCTGGTACAATATACAAAAGTGCAGGCTGAAAGTAACAATACCAAGGCATTGCAGCGATTAAGGGATGATGATCCTGACCATATAAAAATGGAGTTGAAAAACAAAATAAAATATCAAGTCGGGTCACCTGGGCAGCTTGGAACCAGTTCATGACAATAATAGTGAGGACTACACCAGCTGTATATCCAAGAAAAGCACTCTTGAAATACTGGCTGTCTTTTCCTCTAGACACGTCAAATCGCAGTGCCAGAGCTACAAAAATACCTGGAAGGGAAAAAACATATAAAACAATCAATGATCACCCTATAGCATGCTTACTATTAGCAGTTAATTCTGTAACCAAAACAAAAATCTATTTGACACGTGTCTTCACCTTTCTGATGCTAAAATCAGAAATATTGACTACCTTTATACTTGCATCTGATATAAAATGATTATGTAAGGCTCTCTGTCTAGCTACTGCACAGGGATTTTTTCAGTTAAGTAGTTTCCTTCAAAGACTCAAAAGTATTTCTTTCACTGGAGGAACCTAATAGTAGACCAACCATATGTTTCACTAATTTTTTATTATTTAACCTGAAAAGGAAATTCAATGAACAAAATTTTCAACTAATCATAGTGACAAAATACAGATGTTTATCATCATAGCAAATAGCATGCTGATCTAACTCGGTACCTTACCAGGAATCACAATGTCACCAAGTCCAAGCATGGAAAATGGTCTTGCGGTATTAGCAGTGGGGAACAAAAGCTACAGAATAATAGAATAGGCATGTGATTAGACTGCTGCAACGAATCATAACAAAAGCTTCAATATCAACAAACACCATTTTTACAGGAAATTTTAATACCAGGCATGACAAATAAGCTCAAAAACCAACCTTTATAGGAGCATCAAAAGATTTTGCAACGCTAACCATAACAGGAGTGAAGAAAACCCAGAAAATGTCATATACAAAAAGTCCTGCCTGCCATAAATAAGTATAGAAAGATCATATATCAGAAGCGTTACTATTTGCATGGAAAAAACAGCTGAGAGCTAATTCGTAAGGCAACAGGTTCACTTGCACATTGGTCTAATTCAGCAATCATATATCAAGAAACCCACCTTAGTGTCATAAATGAAAAGAACAGATGTGATATAATATGGCAATAAATGATAAAATCAACCTCTATTTTGAAACTCATGACAAGGAGTGAGAACCAAGAAATGTTAATTTTTCCAACTTTTGGAATTTTATGCATTCAACAATTCTGAACATTTTATTCATTGCTATATTTGACTTTTCAAAGAAAAAAGGAAGGAAAAGGGAAGTCACATGGCTATTCACAACATTTAATAGGAAGGGCCATGCATTGTGTCATATAGTAGTCCAATGGAAAATGGCACTTCCGTCACCTGAAATAATGTTTCTTTGACCCATTAAGAGGCATAACTCATACACTAATTTAAGTGTCTCATGTCTTATAAAAGGATAACAAGAAAAAATGATAGAAAACCTTCCTTCTCTCTTTAATGTTACTTAGCAGAATATCAGAAGATTTGAGTACAAGCTATCAGATCATAAACCACATATAGATCTTCAAGCTTAGGTATTGTTATTTTTCTTACCTTACATCATATGTTCATCAAAATAAATTGATTAGTAAGGTAAGAAATGATGATACCTAAACTTGAAGATGCATCCATGGTTCTAGAGTTTAAAGCATCTTCTTTAACCTTCTATTTTTTGCATGCAAAGTAATGGCATGAGTAAGAGAAGTAAAGTTTATTACCACCCACTACCGCTTAATTCAATACTACAGCAGCTTAAACTTTTGTACAAAAGAAGATAATATGATAAGAGTCCACGATGTGTTCTCTTAATGGACTAGAGAGACACTATTTAATGCTGAGTGCAAGGGCCTTATCCTTTAGATTACATGAAGCATGACTTTTCACATCAGGGCTGCCGAGAGTCACATAAGCCATATTGACATACAATTGAAACTTGAGTAAAATGCCCCAAAAGCACAGCACCATAATATTATCCACAAATGCGCACCAAATAATCTGGTTGAACACAGCATAAGTGAAGCACACAAGGAAAATGCAAGCAGATTTATTCTGAGGAAATAAATTCTCAAGGACAGGATATTTAAGAAACGCATGTAAAATTCAGAGAATATCTACATTCTGTAACTTAAGCTGCATACAGACATAAGTTAAGTTGAATAATATAACAAGCTAGTTACATCTGTAATTGTATGACCAATAGTTATCGAGGAAGTATAAATGTGAGCTCCACAATTAGACTACTAACCAAGAGGATGGCGCCGGTTTTAAAAGATCCAAGGGAAAGCATTTCAATCCCCTGCAAAAGAAACATCACAAAATCAAATCACTTAAAAGTAGTCCATATTTAAGAACTATATCAATCACAGGTACTTTGCTGAAAAATAACCCACGGATCATAAGCACATAATAATCTCAATAAAATCCTATTTCCATAGAACATTTGAATTTTTTGGAGCACATACATAATAAGCCCTTTGCAAGTGTTGAACGTGTACAGGCAGGGATATGACTACAATTAAAAGATTCACCTCCTATTTTGACAATTCTGCTAGCATGAAGGCATTTGGTGAAATGCCTTATTAGATATATATATTAGATTATATCACGTATTCAGGGGAAAAGGTTGAAATTTATGAAAAAAGCATACCCAAAGATCTAAGCAATTACAAGATGGTGACCAGAATATATATAATTGGAAAGTTGAAACCTTCGAAAGCAAGGCACACTAGCTTGTAATAAATAATTTTATTCAGTATCCATTTTGGCTAGTGTGAAAAACGTGGGCATTGATGTGATGTAACTTCCAAAGCAATTGGATATATATATATATATATATATATAAAGGACTGGGAGACAATTTTTTCAAAAAGAGACATTAGCAACAATGAGAAATCTACCGACTGAACTATACCAGACCTGGATGCAGAAAGCCAGGCCCAAAATATTGTTAGCGAGCCAATGCTTCTGGGAAGCATACCAGGCACAGAAGAATGTTCCAGGAATTGCCGCAACAATCTGAGATCTTGTGAACTCAATCTCCAAAGCTGTGCAAGAAAGATACAAAGAAAAACATCATTTTGCATGATAAAATCAAGACATTCTATGAATTAAAAGAAAAATTGAAGGAACAGAAGACCAGTAATGCTTTATCATGAAGATAATCAAGCATGCACAACTTGCAAAGCACCCATGTAAAAACTGGTCAAGAATATCCCAAAAGAACTCATCGTCAGTATACCTAAAGTACAGATACAATTACAGCTCCAGGACACCATGAACCGTGTCATTTTAACAGCGACATGATCATGCATGTGCAAGCATCAAGCTTGTTAAAATACAATTTTTAAGACACGGGGATTGGGACCCAAAACAATGTCACTCGTTATTAGCAGAAAGGATGTTTTCTCCTCATCCTTATTTTCCACATGTATTGAAATAAAAAGATAGGCATTTAATCTGTGTGACTTTACTTATCAAAAAGTGATACAAGAGCATTCCCTTCACTGCAAGCTCATACTCAGTAAATAAGCATATTCTGAAAAATGATGACAGCAACATTCAAGGAAAAATAACTGGAATTCAGTATTGAGTCAGGAAGCATTTATTTGCACTTGAAATTCCAAGATGCAACAAATAAGCAACCCAGCAGCATAGTATTTGATATGGTTATAAAATAACGATAGAAACCAGTTGGATTATCAGAATCATTTAAGTGGACTTGAAATGTCTAGAGCATTCATAAGAACATCACATACAGCGGAAATACGGAAAGTGCCAGGAAATGACATCATCATTCCAATGCTTGGGCAAATAGCGTTTTATAGCTGGTAACAGTGTTGCCCTGAAAAAAATGAAAACAAGAAAACATAAGAATGATATAAACATGAAAAGGAAAATAATACTTTAGATATTTCGAACATATAATTAGTAATGATCAGGCGGAAAGAACATACGAAAGTGCGACAATTCCAAGCACAAAAAAGTAACAGGTCAGCACAGCATTAACCAAATCTTTTGACAGAAATTTGAAGAGTAAGAATAATGATAACAGCATAGCACTCCCGATGAAGGGAAAGCGCATTGCATGTTCATTAGACATGGTTTCCTGCAAGATGAAACATGATGAGTTTCAGATAAGCAAAATCTAGATCAGAGGAACAGGAAAAACAAAGGAGAAAAGTATAAATGATAATGCTTGTTATACTTACTGAAGGTGGTGTAGGCTTGACAGATCGATAGCAACCAACATAAACTGTCAGGCATGCAGTCAAGATCACATTTAAGTTGGGATCTACTTTCACAAAAAGTGGTGCCATTGTTAAACCTGCATTGAAGACCAGACATAGAGTACCCACCATCGGGTCAAATTTCCAAAAGTAACAAACAAAAGGTGCTGCCAAGTGCATCAGACTCATGACACAAGGAGCTATCATGTTCAGAAACCCCTTCTCTTTTTCTTGGGCCAATGCTTCAGACAAAGCAGCCCTCCTCTCCTTTATACACATCAGTGAACATTAGAGTCAACCCTACATTTCCCATACTACATGTATTTCTGACATCCAGACTCAAAAGATACGTGGAATATCCCCCCGCCCCCGGGACAATAAGATAAGATAAGCACACATTTATATGAAAGATGGGAATTGACTAAGGAAGACAGTCTGCAATGAACAACACAGTCCTAGTACGCTGTCAAGTAAGAAAAAATACAATACCTGCTAAAGCCAAATTTGCAATTCGTTCACAGTTCTTCATGTTCTTATTCTAAACAAGCACTTTGGAGATGGAATATTAAGCTAATCTTCTTCACTTAAACGATCAATTGAAAACCTATTGCCTCTTTACCATAAAAAAAAAAAAAAACCCTGCAATTTAAGTCAAGAAGAATAAAGTCAGAGAATAATCATTGAGCAGGCTGATAAAATTTAAATAAAAATCGACACAGAGACCTATTTTTTAAAAATTGGGATCAACAATTACACTCTATTTCAGTTACTAAATTTACAGCTAAAGATAGAAAATGCTATACTGATCCCGATTCAAAGGCCATGCTACACCGCCACGATAAGCAGAAAAAGAATAGCTGATGTAAGTCACAATATTTATAGCTTCAATTCCATTTTCCCCGTGAGAAAATCCAAAACTTATTTCTGTTCCTCGATTTTCTCAGCAACCAAAAAGAATCAACAATCATAATCCTAAATTTAAAGAACAAAATACGTTACGTTTGACAGAGAGAGATGTACCTGGAGAGGCTCTCTCTAACGGTTACTTGGAGATACAGATCGGAGGGGCATGAAGGGAGAAAGAAATGATAAAAAGAAAATTATATCTGCAGAAAGAAATGAATAGAGGGCGATAGGATTTAACCAAAAGAGGCAGGTCAATGTGGAGTCAGACGATAGACAAGTAAAAACTGCTTGGTAAAATTTCTGACATCGATCATCCTACATGCCTGTCACGTGGACTTTTATCGGAAGCCAGTGACATTAGGGTTTTATGTGGAAGGAATGCTTTCAGAACACGTGGCTTGATATTATTTGAATGTTGTGATGTAATAAGTGACGGGCCGTTATGGATACGCTCTAAGGAATCAATTTATTACTCCAGAAAGAAAACAAAGGGACCGCACCGGTCATTAAGTTGTTTCCGTATTCCTTAAAGAGGGGCACGTATGGTGAAAGCTTGTAATCCAATAAGAACTTGCCATGTCAGAAACAAAAGATGACTATCTTGCTTTCCTAAGGAAGATTGTTTTTTTCGTTTTAAAATCATTTTGAAGAAATTTAATTTTTATCTATTCTTTTAAAAAAAAAAAACTTTCGTGTATTTAGATTATTTTTACGTGATAATAACAAAATATTTTTAAGAAAAAAGTACATTTATATTTTTATGTATATTTTATTTTTTTTAAATAATTATTGTCACTTTCAAACATCATGTAACATTAAAGTTTTGGATTTACAGCACACAAGTAAAAAAAATAATCAAAATAATTTTTTTTTTTATAACCAAGATATCCGAGCCCGCTTACATGCAACACAACTAATCTACATATCTACTGAATATTTTATAAGTTAAATAAATATATAAAGCATCGCAAGATAATAAATATATTTGATAAGGCTGAAACCGAGATGAGAGGAAGGGAAAATTCCTTCTTGCTGGTTATCTTTTCTAATTTTAGTATTGTTTTAGACATTTTCGAGTTAGATCATCATGTGAACGGAAAGAAAAATTTATAAAATATCTCATATTTATTTTTTAATGTTTTCGTTACAAAACTTGCATAATGATAAGTTTTCAAAGCTACAAACTATTTATTCGTGTATAATTAAATTATATCAAATTTATATGTTTCAATGCCTGTAGTTGATACCTTAAAATTTTGATATGGATAGATTAAGTTTTTTTTAATTGATTTATTTTAAATATCAATAGTTAATATTAATATGGTTGAAAATTGAGTCTTGTGAAAAAAAATTATTTGTATTGTTTAAAGTTATCATAAACTTATAATAAGAATCGTGGATTTATCATAATAATTTAAATAAAAAAAAAAAGCATTCTATAATTTTACTTGTTATTCAATTTATCTTTGAATTTATCAAATTAAATTGATCATATTGAATTAACATCAATGTAATATTTTTTTTAGTAAGAAATACATAAGCAACACTTATATATTTTGTTATATTTTTTTTTTAAAAAATAAATAGGATTGCAATGTTAATCCAAGCTAATATCGATGAAATCATAAGATACACATTGTCATATTCATATAGATTTATAAAAAAAATTTATTATTATTTTGATTTATTGCGTGGCATCACTTTAATATTTTTTTATATTTAAAAATACCCTTACAATAATTTGAGTCGGCTCTTTTAGTTGAATGTATTAGAATAATATTTTTTTATTTTAAAAAAATACTTCATTATATCAAAATAATTTAAAAGCACCAAAATATTAAAAAAAAAAAAAACCACCTTAGCTCCTTGCAGAATTAACATAATTTCCTTAGTGTTTCATGGATCGATCCTGCTGAGCCTCTCAGGCAACATGTTTTGCCACATCCATGATATCATTCAAGAGTCGCAAAGTTCGAGCTTGACTTCATGGTTAAGGAAACATTGACTGTAACTTTTCATACGGGCTTAAAAGATAAAGGAAATACGGGCTTCAATTGAAAGTTAATTTACCGTCCAGAATAGGAAGAGAAAACAGAACCACCATAGTCTTTTTGTGCTTCCAAGCTCACAATCTGAAAAGATGGCAGAGAAGACACGTCTAATGAAAATAACCAAGAACCTGACCTCCCACATTCCGACTGATAGCCTCTTCATGATCCAATATACCATCCGGAGTCGTGATCACGACGTAACCCCACTGGCGTGTAGGAAGGTTCCGCAATCTGTAAGTTTCTATATCCTTTGCCTTAATGTCTTGCCTGTAAGTGAGAGCTCGACAATCAGTAACCCTTCCCTGTAATTCAACAGTTATCCTTCCCACTCTGTGTGGATCAAAAACTTGAAAATTTTTTATATATCCTCTGTCTTTCATGATCTTAAGAAAAGAAGACATGACAGTAGAAATGGGCTGTAACTCCACGGTAGATTTATTTCTCTTCTCTGCATTCACTATGGCCCTCAACGCATCGTTAAGTATCCTCCTCCCCATCTTATATTCTCTATTCACAGCAAGCTGGAAAATTAAATGTAAAGGAACTGTAATCCATTACACCATCAACATCAAATGTTCAAGCACAAAATCATCAACCACGCACTTTAATCAATACCATACTCATGAGTTAATTGAATGTACAAAATGATATAATGCCATATTATGACATAATTACTCGGCAATAATTATAATATAATAGTAGAAGGAAAATTCTGTGCACACAAACAAATAGCGGCGAAACTCGACCAGTTGTTAAGGGGTGGCTAAACTATGTGATATAAACTCAAAATTAAGGATGACAACGAGTACCCAAGAGTCAGGTATGGTACTATCCATATCCAAACCCAAACCTAAAATGGGGAGCACAATCATCTTATCTTGTAAGCTTGCTATAAAAAAAAACTACAAACAGCAGAGGAGAAAACTTACCGACGTTGAGAGGGGAAGGTTGCAGAGGAGAAAATCGTCCGGGTCTGATGCAGTTGCAGAGGGAGTGAGAGGGGACGGCTGCCGGGTGTGGGAGAGGGGGCGGCTGGCGGCTGCTGTTAGGGCTAGGGTTAGGATTAGGAAAGAAAAGAAATAAGAGGACAAAAACTGAGAAAAGATCTTTTTATACTAACTCTTTTAACCGAACCGGTTCGGTTCGGATTAATCGGTTTTTGCGTTTCAAAACCGATACCGAACCGGGTTTTTCAGAATTTTATAATCGGTTGTTTTTATCATTTTGGTTTTTTCAGTTATTTTTTCCGGGTTTTTTTATTTAATCGGTTGACCCGGTTTTTTTCTCACCCCCTACCCATATGACCGACTACTGGCTGCCTCAATATGCACGTCTTGTACCCCTATTAATTAATTAACTAAAAACTAAAAGGGGGCGCCCGGTATAATCAATCCCCTTATAGAATATTACTGGGACATTCAGATTACCAAGAATCAAATAGAAAGATGCGAAATTTGCAAACAGGGTTTTTTTTTAATTCCTCCAAAAGTTCAAGATAAATAATGAATATGTACAGAGATCGCCGATAAGAAATCAAACACTTTTCATTTCTTTTTAAATTAGTTTATATTTCCGCAATTTCAACCTCAAACACAGAAATTAGAACAAAAACAAATATAACCTAAGCCCTTGAAAAAATTACCCAGAAATCACAAGAAAAATGAATGGGTGATAGAAGATTCTGATTCCTACCTCTTAGAATTAACACAGATAGTAGAGATTTGAATCCATAAAAGTCAGCCAAAAACAACCGAAAAATTTATAAGAGATATTACCAAGAGTTCTTTGAGAATTCGATTCCTCTTGAATAGATCGTGAGTATAAAAGAGATTGATTTTGAAGGAGGCTGCTTTTATTGGGTTTGTTCTAGGGCTCCTTTCAGTTCAAGACAGATGGAAAATGAGAGAGTAAGTGAAAATGAACTATTTATCAGAGGATAAAAGAAAAGAAAAGAAAAGACTATATATGTATGTATGTATGTATATGTGCCTGTTTGGCACTTTTTTTAAAAAAATAATAATAATAATTTTTTTTTTTGTGTTTTAAATTATTTTGATGTGCTGATGTCAAAAATAATTTTTAAAAAATAAAAAAATATTATTTTGATGTATTTCGACATAATTTTTTTTTTAAAAAGTAATCACAACAGCAATCTCAAACACCACCATACAAAGAGGAAAAATAAATTTCATTTTGCTTACATTTTAATCTTTAAGTTATAGACAGGAAGGGAGAGTCTTCGGAAAATAAAAGAGCATACAAAAAATTGCCAGTTAGCCATATTATTATAAAATAAACTAAAAGAGCTCAGTATTTTACCATAATATATCAGTAAAAATACTATAAATTGTAATAATATATTTTTAGATCGATTTGGTTTTCAATTCGGTTGGTTTACCGATTTATTAATTTTTTTATTATTATTTACACAGTAAATTAACATTTTTAACACTCGAAAAATACAAAAATTGGGTTTAACACTAAGGGGCTTCACATGAATCACACACTTTTTTAAAATGGCTAAATATTAATTTACCCTCATATAAGACAAAATACAATTCTGGCCAAGAGGGCTATCACGGGGATTTCTTTCTTTTATAAATGACTAAATACTAATGTACCCCCAAGAAGACAAAATTAAAGAATTGAATGTAGGGGTATTACAATAATTGACCATATCTTTAAATTATTATTTGTCAAATCTGTGCGCTTGGTCCTCGCGCTGTAGACAGTGTTGCGCCTCGCACCTGTTTAAGGCGGCATGTGCAGCGTCATACAGAGATGGAAAAGGATCTTCCGGTGTTTTCTCTGATGCGTCGCCATGTGGTCTTCCTAATGGGATGCATGTGTGGAACAATGGTGGCCATATTTGTTGCGATGTCTGGTTGAAATTTGTTTTTACTGTTTTGTCTCTCTTGCACGCTAAAGTGCAGGAGAGCCTCCCGGGTTTATGGTTTATTTACTTCAGTCCCTTTACTTTTAATTTGTTTTACGGTCTTGATTTTTGTTATATAAGTTTTGATTTATTTCAATTTGATCATTCGATTTAAATTAATTATATATTTAGGTTTCACTTCAGTCTTCATTTTTTTAATTTCCGGATTGAGTTTAAATACCTTAATATATTTGTTACAGAAGTTGTGATTTTTTCAATTTTTTCCTTTGATTAAAATTAATAATATATTTGATTTTTATTCTGGTCCCTGTACTTTTAATTTTTTATTTTAATCCCTGTATTTTTTTATATTTTTAAAATAGTCTCTACTTTTGTCAATGTATATATAAGCATGCCCTTAGCTTTGATTTTTAATTTTTATTATTTTCTTGTCTGTTGAGGTGATATTTTTTTTTAAAAAAATAGCTCTTAAATTTTATTTTGTGTCTATGATCATTTGAAAATTGATATTTTTGTTTTTTTCTCCCCTTTGCTCTTGGATTTTTTTACCAAATAATTTTTATTTTATTTTTTTTGTTTGATTTTTTGTTAAATTTTTTATGATTTTTTTAGTCTTTTATTTATTTTTGTTTCTATCATTATCAACACAACAACAATAATAGTTTAATTATTTTTCTTATTTACTCTTTTGTTAATGTTTTTTGATTTTTTTCTCCCATGATAATTTGATAATTTATATTGTTTTGACAATAATAGCAATGTTTATTTTTATTTTATTTTGTTTGTTTGATCTCTTGGTAAAGTTTTTAGGATTTGTCTAGTCTTTTATTTATTTTTGTTTCTTTCATTATTAATACAACAACAACAACAACAATAGTTTAATTGTTTTTCTTGCTTATTTTTTTGTTGATGTTTTTTAGTTTTTTTTCTAGGGATAATTTTATAATTTTTATTGTTTTGACGGTAAAAGTAATGATAATTTTAAATATTAAGACTTCGATATTATTATTGTTATAACAGGGTGTATTGATCTATTTTATTATATTAAAATTTACATATATAAATATTATATTTTAATTCTGATATAGCAAATCTTATAAAAATTGTTTGCTCAGTCCGCAATGTAGGGCGAATATTTTTTTAAAAAATTTCATGTTAAATTATTTTTTTCAGCTAGTAATTTTTATTTTTATGTTATCATCTATTTAATTTTTTTATTTGCTCTTTATTGAAGTTTTTATGCTTTTTTTAGTCTTTGATTTAATTTTACTTTTTCATTATTAAAGCAATAATAGTAGCAATAGTGGTAGTTTTTATTTTTGTTTTTGTTCTTAATTGTTTTTTTTGTTAATTTCTTTGTGTTTTTTTCTCAGGGTAATTTGATGATTTTTATTAGTTTGACAGTGATAGTGATGATAATTTTTTATGTTAAGACTTCGATGTTACTGTTATTATTATAAGAAATGTTGATTTGTTTTATTGTATCAAACTTTACATGTATAAATATTCTATTTTAATCTCACCAATTATAAAAATTATTTGCTCGACCCACAACATAGTATGGGCAATTAATTAGTACTGGCTGCCAAAAAAAAAACATTTTTGATGTTAGGGGTTTTATTTCACGAAAAGAATTACATTAATGCCCCGTTTGTTTCAAGGAAACTGAATTCCAGGAATTCAGTTTCCTCACTTTCCAGTGTTTGGCAACACTTGAGAAAGTTAGTCAAAGGAAAGTATTTTACTCAACTTTCCGGTCAACATTAAAAAACTCATAACCCGCAGGAAAGTGTTTTCCTTTCCTTATGGAAAGGAAAACACTTTCCTCTCTTTCCCGTTCCCCTATTTCCCTCATTTCTCTTTACCAAAAGCCTAACCCAGCAAAGCTCTCCTCCTCTCGCCTCTTTCCCTCCGTGTCCTCTCGTCTCTCGCCTGTAACCTCTCGCCTCCCTCAGTCCCTGAAACCCAGCTAAGCTGTCGTCTCTCGCCTCTGTCCCTCTGTGTCCTCTCGTCTCTCGCCTCTCGCCTCTAACCTCTCGCGTCCCTCAGTCCCTGAAACCCAGCTAAGCTCTCGTCTGTCGCCTCTCGTCTCTCGCCTCTTTCCCTCTGTGTGCTCTCGTCTCTCGCCTCCCTCAGTCCCTGAAACCCAGCAAAGCTCTCGTCTCTCGCCTCTCGTCTCTCGCCTCTCGCCTCGCGCCTCCCTCTGCATCGTCAATCTTCGTCCCTCTCGCAAAAGGTAAGTAAATTGAACCTTTGTTTTATTAATTGTAATTAATTAAAATGAGTTTTATACTGTTATATTATTAATTGCAACTTAGAGATCCCGTGTGGAAAAATCGAGAAATATATACTGCAGCAGCATGTGTTCCGGGTTTTGGTTAGTATATTTTCATGTTACTGTGAAAAGTGAGCAAAAGAACAGTGAATTAGGTTTTGGATCTTGTACGTATATGTTGGGAAGTTAGGATTTTTTGCTTTGCTTTTAAGATAATGATCTTGGTTATTTATGAATTTGGACTTAGATTCGCAACCTGAACTAGTGGATCTTTGACATTTTGCAACTTTTGAGAATGAGCTGTGCTGAATTGGAGTTTAGCCAAGCTTTTGATTGGGAATAGTCACTGCAATTTTGCATGGTATTAGTTGTGTTTTCGATACTATGCAAGAGGTGGATTGGGATTGTTGTAGCTATTGCACCTTTTGGTTTGCGGACTGATTATATTGACGGGGTCGAAATAATATCACTATGAACAATTACACTATTGCATAAGTAATAAAATATAAGGGGCCAGTTTCTACTATTCTGACATCGTTGAAGGCCTGAGGGATTACATGAGAAATCCAATGAACAAATGGAAGGCGGCCTTGGCACTAAATTATTTCAATAATTTATGGGTTTCCATATCTGTAATTGCAGCAGTTTTTCTCTTTATACTCACCATCACCCACACTTGGTTTCTTGTGAATTAACAGTGCTATATTGTTTGATTTCTTGCAACAAGCTCTGTTTATGTCGAGGCCTGTGGCTTAAATTATTAGAAAGTCTGATTCTTGCCTTCAGGGAATCTTAGGTAGGCTGACATTGGCGGCTGAAATTTTTCAAGCCATGTCGAAGAACCAAGATACTAATATGCATGGTGCAGATTTTGTTTGCAGTCTGGTTTTTTTAGAATGAAATGTAAATGTTAGCAGACAAAATTGTTATAAACCTATTGAGTGCAAAATTATTGATTGTTTCAATTAAACCCCTACAACATTTGATGCTCCGCAGTTGAGTCCCTCGTCCATAGTTTCGATACTATTTCATAGTGATATTATTTCGACACTATGCAAGAGGTGAATATATTTCGATATGTAATTGTTCTCATACAATATGTATTTGGATACTATTTCATAGTGATATTATTCATAATATTATTCATAGTGATATTATTTCGATACTATG
This sequence comes from Salix dunnii, assembly GCA_015731905.1. Lineage (NCBI taxonomy): Eukaryota > Viridiplantae > Streptophyta > Magnoliopsida > Malpighiales > Salicaceae > Salix > Salix dunnii. Next base: position 5,272,627 of record CM027667.1, on the reverse strand, counting down.
CAAGAGGTGGATACTATGTATTTGGTTTAGGTTTTGGATTAATTGAGCATACAATATGTAATTGTTCTCATGGCTTTGTCTATTGTGTGTGTTCTACTTCAACTTTCTCCAGCCAGAGCAGCCTTGACTTTTATCTTACAGTCGCTTTCTTTCAGCATGCTTTTCAATGATATTGTTGCATAATACTATCATGCTTTATTATGCATGATTGCACCATGCATCAGTCATTTAACATCCAGCACCAGTTTGCACAATCAGCTTCTTCAAATTCTTCAATAATTCAACATGTAAGTTCAAATAAAGAACACAATCCTGGATATGAAAACATTCAGATAAAGAAAGACTAAGACTAATACATAAGAGCTTAGATTAGCTTCCAACATGCACTAGTAGATCCTGCAGACATATCACAAATGGGTAAAGAACCTTAAATATTGAAAAAATCAGGTTAAAACTCAAGCTTAATTCTATCTTTATATGTTGAAGACCATTTCATCTATCCATTGCCGAGTAGTTTGAAATTGAATAATCTGTGTTTGGTGTTATTGAACCACCTTTTTACTTGAGTTTGAATAATCTATGTGTTTCATATAACAATGCAGTGCCTGAAATTGCAAATCCAATGGGAAATGTTTTTTTAAAGGGAAAAATATGTATGTCTAAGCTAGGTTGACAATTTTTTTCCGTTGCCCCTCTATAATGAGCTGATAGATGTCAAGCGTGTTTACTGGCCAGCTATGTATGCCAAAAGCAAGGTCGGCAAAAACTTTTTCCCTTTGGGGTGCAACAAGTTTTGATCTTGCAATTTTACACTTGCAAACTCAATGAATCACCTACTGCTCTTTCTTCCACTGACATGTTCACTGAACATGTTTTTTTTTTTAAGGTACCGCGCCATAACTATAAGAATGAAAATCTCCTAGACTAATTCCTAACTTAAACAGGATAAAACTAAATCAAGTGCGAGTTTAAATATTCATGTCGACGGGTGGCGAATTGCACTGAGTGGACTGGTAGATGAACTAGCATGGGGAATTTAGATATTTATGCAGGAATGTAAATGCTCTAGAGATATCCAGTTCCTCTAAATGGCCTCAAAGCTGAAATTTTACCAAACCTTCTAATTTAATAATTTAATATTTATGCATGACTATGTTTGATGTTAGGTATAAATATTTATTTCTTAATGTTTATATGATAGATATTAAAGGGATAATTGCCTTTACCTATAAAAAAAATATTTATCCAACATACCCATCAAAATATTTTTGTATCTATTTATCTTTTAAAAAATACTTTATACCAAAAAAAAAACCCAAATATATACCTCTTAACATAATCTAATTTGGCTTTCTTAATATGAAAAAAAAATTTATTTTAAGCTTTTAAAATTTAATAATTTTTGCTTACAAAATATTTCACAAGCTTATTTCTCTATGATATGATATGACATATATTGTTATATTTAATAAAATAAGCTATGTATGAATATAGGATATAATATAAAAATTCATCATTAAACTTTTTTTATTTCATTTTTTTATTTTAAGTGATTATATATTTTATATTAAATATTTCATATATATTACATAAACTTGAAAAAAAAAATTATTTTCCAGTTCATTTTCCATAACACAAACAAACACTGGAAAGTGTTTTCCAGTTCATTTTCCATAACACTGCCAAACATCGGAATTCACTTTTCAGGAATTCACTTTCCAAAAGGAAACCACTTTCCAGCAAACAAACGGGGCCTAAGGTGTTCTCTGTGCCAACTTTACCTTTGTTTTTGCTAAATTCAATCTATTTATAATGGAGGATCATTCATTTAAATAACATCATACAAGAAATACTTCTAACAAGAAAAAGGAATATTAAAATCTCAATTTTTATTTGCACTATTTATGAATTTCTACTTGCTTATCATTTTAAAAATTAAAACACTGATATGAATATCAGAATATTTCTTGCTCCAATAGACTTATTTTTTTTTTATTATTATTTTAGATCATTTTGATGTGTTGATGTCAAAAATAATTTTAAAAAAATAAAAAAAATATTATTTTAATATATTTCGATACAAAAAATATTTTGAAAAACTACCGCAACAACTCTTCCAAATACGCCCTAATCACTTTTATACGCCAATAACAATCCATCCCCAGCACCTTTTGACCAATCTCACGATTAATAATTATAGATCTCCAAACTTTATTTATAATTGCTTTTTAATCAACTTTTTTTCAGTCAACGTACGCGATAACGACAGACCATTTCTATGTACACTACGCCGTCCTTTCTCTAGTCACGTTGCAAGAGAGAAATTCAACAGAGTTTAAGATGTATGGTTTTGTCAGCACACAAATCGCCACATGAAGAGCTGTAAGAAGATTAGATTGTATCCAGTACAAATCATCATTAGCCGCAGTAGCAAGTTCATTGCATATTTATACGAGGTCGTTTCTACTCACATTTTTCACTAGCTATAATATTGAGGTATTTTTAAATATTTTAAAAAATAATATCAATCACACACTCTTAAATAACGACAAACATGCACATGCAAGAGTCTAGAAATCAATGAATCTATTTGTGAACAATTGATGCTTTTAGTTTCTATCCCACGAATGCCATGTTTTTTTGGGGGCTGCTCTGGCCTCCCCTGCGACCATAAGAAACTATAAAATAAAATAAATATATTATATAATAAAGTTTTTCTTTCTGATCGGCACAACGGCTCACCTAGAGCTAGTATTTATATATAAAAAAAATCCGGGGAGCTTGATTTGAAGATGGGATTACCTTACATTGCATTTTATCATGAAACACGAGCTGCTTTGAATAAGAATTATGACCAACTCCATAACAAATCACATCACTATAGTTTAACATTTTCCTTACGGTCGATCCTCATATGGATGCCGGCCTGATTAATCAAATTGAAAAAAAATAAAAAATCTGATAGGTTTCTTAAGAATTAAACTTGACTCGCATTTAATTTTTAAAATTAGATTAGTGTAAATAAATAACTACCCCTTGAATTAAAGCGTGTGAAATATACTTAGACACGTCTCTATTATCAATAAAAATGAGATCAAGGTCGATAAAGATGGGCATTCTAGCCTTCAATTGTATATCTAAAAAAAAAACATTGTTAGTCTAAGAGTCCGTTCGGGAGGGCGGCCAAAATGGTGTTTTGATTTTTTTTTTTTCATTTTAAAAACTGATGGTTTGATATTTTAAATGATTTTGATGTGTTGCTGTCAAAATAATTTTTAAAAATAAAAAAATATTATTTTAATATATTTCAGCATAAAAAATACTTTCAAATACTACCATAATTACCTTCTTAAATAGCCCCAAAATCTTTAATAGTCGAAAGATGATCAAGCGAATAATATCAAAGTAGGTTTTTCCACAGTGTAGGACCCTCTCGTTGAATGATTCATTCACGTTGAATTTTGTGGTTTTTTTAAAAAAAATGCAGTGATGGAGACAAAATTTACTAGCCCTTTCTTTTACAGTTGGTGAAAGTTAATTGGCTCCTGAGATTTTGGTCAGGTTTTGTTTTTTGACTTGGTTTTTTTTTTATTATTATTGTAATTAAAAAAATTTCATGAATTTTAAAGTTAATAACTATATAAGTATTTAATAATTATTATATTAACAATTACAAGATTTGAATTTGAAACTATAAGAAAATTAAAATTTTTAATTCAAACTCTTACCATGAAATTACCTATTAAATAATAAATTTCGGACCAGGTTCTTATCATTACCATTGACTGTTAGCCCATTTAATCATCCCAAATTAAAATCTTAAGGCCAAGTCATGAAATTACGTCTTATTGGGTGATATATAGATGGTAAAAACACAGCAAATGTTGCGAGAAATGTACTGTATCTACAACTTGCAAGTCCATTTCAAAGTCCCACGCACTCCATCTATACAACTTGCAAGTCAACCTGCAACTGGACGGCCAATAATAAGAATATGAAACAATGAATGACGAAACTGATAGCAACTTAACATGTTTTAAATGCTTGAATGCATGCTGGTAAACGCCAATCTGGTTGATGTCACAAGTGATGTCATTCATGATCTTCGATATTTCTAAACCGCAAACTTGTTTCAAAAATATTAATTTGCTTACTGTATCTAAATTTAGAAGGAATCAACTTGGATCATGAGTCACCGAAACTGGCACCGTCTAGGTCAGAAATTTGCACCACTCTTCTCCATAGATGAGGACGGTGTCCAACCAACCTTGTTTGACTAGCAACGCCTAATGCTTAGTCCATGGACGCTCTGTGTTGGCTTTGTGTGGTTTTGGACAGCAAACAAATTTTAAAAATCAAGGGGCTGATAATTTGGCCAACCATATGAACTAACCCAATTCGTGGGGAGCATGGCTAAGGTTACAACTAAATAAATTATGAGATCCATGCTGCATTTTCTCGCATGTTTTATCAGCCTCCACCGCGGCGTCAACAGCACTCGACAATAGCTGGAAATATCATTAATCTTCTTGCCCACATATACGTGAGGTTCAATGTTTTAATAATTCATAAGAATCAATAAAATTCCAATAAATATTGTTCAATGTATTGGACAAGTAGCATAAACTGGACTTTTGGACTGCTCTTTGTGTATAAGACATGCCCATTCCCATTTTCCAATCAAAGTCGTATCCCAACAAATACCTCAGCAAAGTCCGAATCAGGATTCAAGGTCAATCTTTTCGCTGTTAATATTTGCTAATTACCCTCTCCAGGTCTTTTACGATTCAAACTTCGGCAGCTATCCCTATTATTATAGTGAGTTCAGGATATTGAATGTGTCACATAGCCAAAATTATAAGTAAAATAAATCTCATTCAGTGATGGTGGAGCTGCAATTTCTTCAACCAATGGTGGTGAACGCTGTAACAAAACATTTTGAGATGAGAAAAGGTATCAGGTTGTCTGCGGATCCAAACCCTAGAACATTCTTGAACCTCGAGCACGATAATGTGGTATAAAAAGTCTAGCAAGTGGGCATGCTCTGAAACTCAAGCAACAGGCAATTTCAACATCGTGTTGAGCAGGGTTGAAGAGAAGACAGCAGTTAATAAGCATTTCTTTGACGACAGTTTTGATGCAATTCAATTTTGTGACTCCACCTATGCTTATATGGTTTCTGTACAATTATGATTAATAATTTAGATTTATTACTTTTTATAGTGTGTCAATAAATTTTAAAACGATGTCGCTATAACTAAAATATTTGCAATACTAATAGAATGAAAATAAATACGAGGAAGTTAAATTTTTAAAAATTATTATTTTTATGGCAATTATGAGGACGATGATTGGCTTGTGTTTTTTCATTTGTAATAAAACATTTTAATTTCCTGATATTTTGATATTTGTTTGTGTTGACTTAATTCTAGTTAAAGTTATATTCAATCTTGACCTTGACTATTTATAAATATTTAATATTTAAAATTATATTTAGGTACTTGATATTGTGTTTGTTTTATATAATTTAAAGTTAAATTAATTTTAGATTTGATTTTTTTTAAATCTCATTTTTGCATCCGTTACCACGCAATTAACTACACAAGTATTTATTTAAATATAGATGATGAATGTGGGGTGTGTATCCTTATTTTAAGTATCTTTTAATTTCTCTTCTTCCCTTCCATGTTCATGCAAGGATTCGCACGCTAATAAGCATGCCAAAATTACTTAAGAAGTCAACGAAGATATTGCTCAAGAAATTTAAAAAATCGCGTCTCAGAAAATCGTAGAACCGTCAAAGCAGTTTGATTCAAATTATCTGATTGAAAATGTATTTTAGGTTGTTTTGTAAAGTATTTTTTATTTAGAAATATATTAAAATATTTTTTTTATTTTATAAAAAATAATTTTAATATCAACACATGAAAATGATATAAAAATACCAATATTTTTTAATTTAAAATAATTTTTTTTTATTTTATTTTTAGATCATTTTGATGTGTTGATATCAAAAATAATTTTTAATATATTTTTAAATAAAAATTATTTTGAAAAGCAATAACAAACACATTCTTAAACACCCTTTAAATGAAACTTGGAGTGTGTTTGGCTCTGTGGTTGCTGTTGTGGTTGAGGTTGAAAAAAAAGTTTCATAAAAAGCGTTTTTAGCCGCGGTTCATAAATAAAATTTTAGTGTTTGATTAAAATTGTGGTTGAGTTTGGGTTTAATAAAAATCAGTTTTGTGTGTTTGATTATCATGCTTTTTATATTGTTATCAATTTTTGAAATTACTTTAAAGAACACACACATATATATAGTTTTTTTTAAATATTATAGATTAAAAATCATAAAAATAAAATATTATTAATAATTCAAGTAAATCAGACACTTGTTTTTATTCTCCCATCAAACTATTTACAATTTCATCACCAACTAAATTCATACATGAATGCGTTTGCAATTCTAGACTATGTATCGATAAGCAACATCTTGTAAAATATTTTCATTTTATATATAATTTTAAATATAATGCAATTATTTTGCATATAATTTAATCATGCAATTAATTATACAATTAATAGGAGTAAGTTATATAATTAAATAATTACTTTTAAAAAACCTATAACAATATAATTATTAATTTTGTATATAATTTTTTACTTGTCGAGGTATTTTTTAATAAAAACAAAAAATAAATATTTTTGATATAATTACATTATTTTCAACACACACACACAACTAGCTCGCCCCACCCCCTTACCCTCAACTCGCCCTAGACAGCCCGTTCCTAACCCCGCTCCCCTTAGCACTCCCAGTCCCCCACCCCACACCCACACACAGAGAGAACCCCAGTGAGCACACCCACCCCTTCCCCCTCAGCTCTTTCCATTCTCATTCTCAGCCCCAACCCCAGCGAGCACACCAACACACACACAGAGACAGCCCCAGCTAACACTCTCGATTCAACGAGCACACCCACTCCAACACTTTCATTTGTTGTGATTTTTCCTTTTTTGCAAGACGCCGAGTTGCTTTTGTAGCTGCGGCAAAACAACTTTATTTTTTTATATAGGATTCATAGTAAAAAAATCAAGGTCCTGTTTGGTAATAGTTGCGTTTAGCTGTGAGATCTAATGCCAATATGGCGTAAACTGTGGAGCCAAACGACATCTTAATTAACCTTCAAGTATGATTGACATCCATATAACCAGAAGGACTCTCAACATACAAATATCCATTGACAACATCATACGTAGAGGCAGGAAACTAAATAAAGACTTTTTCCTTAATTTCATTAACTCAAAGGGCAGTCAAAGGGCGGTACCTTAATTATCATCATATCTAATCTTTAAATTAATTAACCCAACCTTTCATGAATATCAATGCATCTTTAAATTAAGCAACATTCCAACCTTTCATTTCACAAAAAATAGTTGACCTAATTAAATACTCCTGCATTTTCAAAATCTAGGAGTGGAATGTTAGTACGTAAATCCACATGACCATCACCGATATGTATCCCTCCGGCCGTATACCCGAGGCATGAGTGGCATATGCACCAAGCTATATATATGTGTGTGTGTGTGTAATGATCCAACCAATAACTTCGGGTAGAACCATTTGTTGTGGCGGAACCGAGCTAGCTAAGTGTTACTAATATGATGTGGGTGCGTGTATATGTGTGTATGTATAATCTGATGTTATTGATTGAATTTAACGCAAACCATATAAATCTTTTAAGGAAACGTAAGAAGGCCAGGAAGAAGTTACATTTTTTCGTAATCATGCTAATTAAATAAAATAAATAAATCTTTTTTTTTTCTCAATAAGATTTCCCCGTGTGATCATTCCATGTTAGGAAAAGATGATTCTCGAAATTATAGATCTGTTTTTTTTTTCAAATAAAATAAACTTAACATTTTCAACGTGTCCCGACAATATAACAAGTGAAGAAACATATGCGTAAGATGCTAAGAAAATATGCTGAATGTATACTATTTATATATTTATTAACGACTACGGACCGATCGATCGATCGATCGAGCTAGCATATTGACTGTCTCACCAGCTCTGTAAGACTTGAATTAATCTATGGTTTATTTTTGGTTGTTAAAGTCGAAATTAAATTGGCTGTTTAGGGTTGGCCCGAGTGACTTTTAGGTGGGTTGTGACAACCAGTTCTTACTTAAGCTTTAAGAAGATACCTCATAAAGCAGTGAGAGGATTGGTATATTTTTAGATGTTCAAAGCCGCCATGGCTGACCGCCGACCCCATCAAAACCCTTTAAGAAACATGCCCAGACTTTATCTACGTCAACCCTTGATCAAGCTGCCTGTTTATTTAACCCCTCCTCTCTCTTATCTTCTCCATACAAAACCCAAAAATAATCAAACAATCCAAACTTCATATATATATATATAGAGAGAGAGAGAGACACACACACACACACACACAAACTATCTTTGTCCCTCTTAAAATGGGAAATGCAGTGTCTCCATGTTTCCATCAAAGTTCAAGATCTGCAGTGGTGAAGCTAATCTTCTGGGAAGGAACCACGAGAATCTTAACGGGCAGCAACAAACACGTAGCTGGAGAGATTATGTTTCAGAATCCAGACAAAATGGTTTGCCATGCGGATTCTTTCTTCATTGGCCATCTTGTTCCATCCCTAGCCATTGATGATGAGCTCATGCCAGGCCAAACCTACTTTGTCCTTCCATTAGATCGCTTTGCATGCAATGTTTTGTCAGTTTCTTCTCTTGCATCCTTCAGCTCTAGCCCTAAACGAGCCCCTATTAATTTCGGCGAGTCTCCTTTCCAGTACATAAAGGGTGCTGAGGGTAGGGTTTTGATCAAGGTTGTGCCGGAATTCATAACAAGGCTTATAAATAGAGGCGGGGATCAAGATCAAATAGGTTGTACTAGCCCTGGCAATAGTTTTCTTTGTAGCACTCCAGAGTTGAAGAAGCATTATGATCAGCTGGTTGGATCAAAAGAACAAGCATGGTCACCTAAACTTGAAACTATTTCAGAGTACAAAACAAGGTACTCTCCCTGCAGGTTTATAGGGTTGGAGTGGAAACAGAAAGAGCAGGCATAAATTAGTATTCTACAATTCCATGTAGCTAGCTAGAGTATGCAATTACTTGGAAGACAGAGATGGGTCAATTAAACTTACATTAGTGATTGAGAAGTGTAATACCAAACTAAAAATTGGTAATTTTCCCCTTGCAATTTGATTATCAACTGTACATTAATGTGATCAAATATATTAGCTAGTACTTTCTGCGTCGGCCACGTTATTGATTATATATATATATATATGGTGATGTGTAGGGATAGTGAAAAATATTGAATCAGTGTAAACTGTAACGATCAGATTATTTATACTATTCATTCCATGGTTAATTAAGTAGCTAGCCAGCAGTCTGTTAAGGAACCCTATCTAATCGAATCAAATCTTACGTCACTAGCTGCTGCTTCTTTTTTCCTTTCTGAACCAAAAACTCCTTATTAAGAGTGGAAAACATGGGTAATTATATAATTGAACTACTAGCGTATATGCAGTTTTATGCTGTCTAAATACTTTAGTGGAAACATTAATTTCTAAACTCGGTGAGAAAAACTAAAGATCTGCTTTTAAGTACTAGCTTTTTAGTTAAGTACTTCAGAGATTGCTATACTCGGTGGGATGTGCTGTTTTTATTGCTTGATTAATCAGTAAAAGCATGTTCCTCAATTGTAATTATGTAAAACGAGAAGAATCCTTTGCATAGAGAAGATAAAAAATGCTAATAAAGGAAAGATGTTTAATTAATTAAAAGGAATTTGGTCGACTAATTAACACCCTCCAAATACATCTACTCGAGCACATATTGATGCATGTGTGGAATGTAAGAGCATCAATCTCATTAAAAGCAAAGAAATTAAGGATAGACTGCTGATAATCAGCCTGTCCAAAGCTTCAAAAGGTATGCCTACACTCTTTAACTCCCGTAATTAAAAGAGATGATACACACACCTATACATGTGTTTTGACTCGTTCATGAAAAAAGTGAAAATTTTCATCTCATCTTGCGAAAGAGTTATCTTTACGTATTTGGTTATACCCTAATGTCAATGGGCTAACTAGCAAAGCAAGCATGTGGCCTTTTCTCTTTCGGCAATAGTACGTACTGGGAGAAATACTTAAAAAATCTCTTTATTTGTTTCTTTGTCCTTGAGATTGTTTGTTCTCCATCCTAAATGATATCTCGGGGAGAGCTTTTCTGACGTATCCTGGCCATGGAGATTCTCCCTCCTTTCCCCGAGGAGGGTAGTTGCTCTCATCTTCAAGTTTTTCTTCTCTTTTTTCAAATTTTAATTTGTTTAAGAGTTTTTGTCCCTGAAAACATTGATCCAAAAATGTTCAGGCTGGAATTGTGTATACAGTCTGATTTCTCATGCAATGAGACAAAAAAATATTATTCCCAGGCATAGCTTTTGTGACTTGGTTGTTTATCCTTAAAGCTTCTACTAGAGATAGGCAGATCGAGTGGGGGCATTCTATTGATCCAGTTTGTGTTGTTTGCAAGCAGAAGGAAGAGGGCAGGAATCGCATCCTAATAATTGTAAACTAATCTCAACAGACAATATTCTTCACCTGATGTATTCAATTTTAACTGTTGTTTTGTAGCAGGATAAGCTTCTCTACTACTTGTTCTTATGATTTAATGAATTTTGTATATTCATCAAAAAGGAAAAAGATAAACGAAAGGTAAGCTCTCTTGACAAAGACTTTAGATCAGCTCATCTAAATAAAAGAGAGACCTTGCCTAAAGAAAACTTCAATTTCTCTCTCTCATGGTCCTAGTTTGGATCCTTCTTACTCTTTGCTGTCTTGTTCTGAAGACCTTCAGAAACAACTCACGTCTCTTTTTGAAAGCAATGTGCCCAATAATTACTCCAACCATGAATCCACTGGCAAATCCCATAATTAACGACCGGTTTCCAGCCAAATTCAAATGGGGATATATCCCGAGTCATCATTTCCTTCAGAGCTATGACGTGGCAGCAATTCATTTACATGTCTAAGGAATTTCACATTTTTTTGGCAAAGGACTTCAAATCAAGTTTCGCTCGTATGAAATGGTGTCAAAGGTACCCAACTACTTCCCTTGTGGTGTAAATCCTCTCAAATGGTTATAAGACTCATTAAAGAAAGAAAAAGAAGTCAATTGTGTTAACTCCTGATGAGGAATATCCCCCGAGAGTTTATTTTGTAAAACGTCCAACGATACACGGTTGAAGAGATTTCATAAGGATGTTGGGATGCACCAATCAGAAGGTTGTCAGCAAGATTGAGTGAAAGAAAAACCCTTTAGGTTCTCCATGAATTTTGGAATCTTCCCTTGAATTTTGTTGCTCGAGAGATTAATGGCAATGAAGTATTCGACGACCTTCACATACGATGTATTTATGCGCTTGTTGCCATCAGCTGTTGTAATGGACGGCAAAGTTTCATCCTTGATGCCTAGTTACGGGCGAAGGTGAACAAGGAAGAGGAGCGCGCTGTTGGTGCTGAAGGAATTGTGTTACTGTTACCAAACTCGTATAGGAAACTTCACAGTGGAAAAGATGTTTTAAATTTTGATAATTGGAACACTAAACTGTCTCAAGAAACACTGGTTACAGAGATTTTCTTCCGTATATATTCCAAAGCTTTTAAGTCTAGACAACTCTGTGACTAAAATGATGAATTAATGTTTATTCTCCATAATCATGCACAAAAGCAGTTCTCTGTATCTATCTTATAAAATCGTTAGGATAAAAGAAGAAGGTGGTGGTGGTGGTGGTTTGGTCACTCAGCAAATCCTAACCCGGCCCACGAAACCAACATCTAGTCTATGAAAAGTAAATAATTAATAAGACATTTACCAAATTGCCTAGGGCCTTAAGGTTTTAATAGTTCTGTCCTTGTAGGTTATACACAAGCGAATTGAATTACTCAAACTATAATGCCAAACCAGAAGTTTTCACATAGAACAATGTCATTCTACCCATCTAAACCTACCTAACCGACATAATACACGCATAAAACGCAAAGGGAAAAAGGAAAAGGAGTCCAGAAATGCCTATTTAACATCATGGAGGGAGGATCTTGCCTAAGAAAACTTCAATTTCTATGTCTCCTGGCTCTGATCCTTCTCATTATCTGTTGTGTTGTGCTAAAGATCTTCAGCAACCATTCACGTTTTGTTTTCAAGGCAATGTCGATCCCCAATAACCACTCCAGTTATAAATCCACTGATATCCCATAACAACTGGTTTCCAACCAAATTCAAATGACGATTCTGTCTCGTGATCTTCTTCATCAAAACTTTACGATGATGGCAATGTTTCGCCTTACTTCGATAAGAGATATCCACACGAGTTTCCCACCTATGGATTGTTGTTGAACGCACTGAATTGCTTTCCTTGTGGTACTGTTGGGCTCATGAGGTCCTCGACAGACATATTAGAGAAAGAGAGGAAATTCAGCCGTGTTAGCTCCTGAGGAATTTCTCCTGAGAGTTTGTTTTGTGATAGGTCCGGCCAACCAAAGCATAAAACTTGGAAAGATTACCTCAAATGATGGGACGTGGCCAGGGAGAAAGTTGCCAGCAAGAACGAGGGAACGCAGACCATCTAGTTCTAATGTTTTCGGCCCGGAAAAAAACAGAAGGTTTTTGGATAGCCAGATAGAGATTTGCTATAGTCTGTTCCTTTTTTATTTATTTAGTTTTCATTTTATGAATATATCAAAATAATATCATTTTTTATTTTCTAAAAATTACTTTTCAGCAGGTGGACTTAAAACACTAAAAATAAAAATAAAATGAAATAAAAAAAACAAAAACAAATGGGCTATAAGATGAGGTTAAAGATATGCAATTTCGAAAGCCATAATTGGTTACGTGATAATCATCAGCAAACACACCATGAAATCGATTAGATCACAGAAAGAGAACCTTCAATTCTTGGAGCGTGTTAAAAGTAAGCTAAGGGGCTGAATTAAGCAAGTTTCTTAAGCATAGGGACCATATTAGGAAAATACCATGTTAGCATGTTCTGGAGCTACAGAGGATTCAACACCAGATCTAACAGCGTCAACAAAACTGCTAAACAAATATAATTTTAAAAATAACAAATTCACATCTGTATACATAAAAATAGAATAATCTAAGTACTAAAAATACTCTTAGAAATTAAACGCATGCTTTATATTTATTTTTTCTATGGGTGATGTTATTCCCACTTCACATGCTGTTAATCCCACTTGTATTATTTAGATAAATCAAAATATATTTTATTATATTTTTCATAAATGACAGTATTATTAAAGTTTTAATATTCTAATTATAAAAAGTAAGATTTTCTACTTTCAGCTACATTTTTTTTTTTGTTTTCAGATCAGTAATAAACTGTTTATATTAAAGAAAAATTAATAGAGTAATTAGTTTTAACTATAAAAATAATTGGAAATTTTAAAAATTAAATCACTATACATCTTTTTTCTTGAATTAATTACAATTTTTAATAATTAAAAATGAACGTTTCAGTAAAACTTGATTTAGTCAAAATAACACTCCAAAGTTATATTAAATATATGAGATAATTAAATATATTAATAAAAAAAAGTAATAAATAAAGAACCATTATCCATTTTGTTAAAAAAATTAAATCCATTTTGTTAATAATTTGATTACTTAGTTCTTCTGTCTTTAGCTAAATGAGATTTTTTTTTTCATATTTTAGTTATTATTTTTTTGGAAACCATATTTTAGCATAAAGATGAAAAATGGAAATGAAAATAGGAAAACTTGTGTTATTGAAATTAAATACACCCTAACTTTACAAGACTTGTCGTTTTGTTTCCAGAACGAATAGTTGCGTGCCTAGTCGTTCTTGTGGCAAGCGCTTTATATATAAAAAAAAACGAGGACTAGCTTTGTGCGCTGAAAAAACTCCTCTCTGCGCGCACAAAAACAGTGTTCTTCAGAGCAAAAGGAGACAAAAAAATTTGAAGCCATGAATGCCCCTGACCGCTATGAGCGATTCGTCGTCCCTGAAGGCACCAAAAAGTATTCTTCACCCTCTTCCTCTCTCTAATACCAATTTCGTTTCATTAACTGGCTTTCTCTTTGCTAGGGTTTCGTACGAGAGAGACACGAAAATTATCAATGCGGCGTCTTTCACCGTAGAGAGAGAAGACCACACCATCGGCAACATTCTTCGCATGTAAATTACTTCTTATTTATTTTTCCAAAAAAAATTGCTGTTTACGTTAATCTTTAGCTTAATCAAACTCTAATTATTATTGTTATTTTAATTAGGCAATTGCACAGAGATGATAATGTTCTTTTTGCTGGTTACAAGCTGCCTCACCCTCTCAAGTACAAAATTATCGTTAGGGTTAGTAATGCTAAACTTACCATATCTGTCTCTCTTTTTTTGTGCGTATAGTGGAAATGTGGGTTCTTATGATATAATAATTTTGAGGTTTTGATTTTAATTGATTTGGAATGTTTTTTATTTTTTTTGTAGATTCACACAACCAGCCAGTCATCGCCAATGCAGGCGTATAATCAGGCCATCAATGATCTAGACAAGGAGCTTGACCATCTGAAGAATGCGTTTGAGGTATGGCATTCTTGTGATTCGGTTTATAATTTATTGCTGGAATGTGTGTTTGGTCTGAATGCTTGCTAGGGTTTAATTGTAATGAAGCATCTTTGTTTGATGTAATTAAGAAGCCAGCTTTGTTATGTGATTCTAGTTGGTATGGTATTGCTTAGAAATGACGTGGCTTTAGCTTTGCTGATTGGTCGTGTAAGGTGGCGTGTCAGTCCGAGCAATCACTTTTTGTGATGAGGTTGTTTATATACAAATGAGAAAATATTCTTTGGAAGTTAAGTGTCTTTGTATTTGTTGGTTGGAGTGTTCTTGCATATATTCTGGGAGCATGACAGAAAATCATCCCAGGGAGCTTTTTTTGAATACCAGGAATGCTGAGTGACCAATCCATCATTGATTGGATTGGTAGAGAGTGTGCTTTTGAAACTTCAGGGGAGTATGAAGTTCTGCTCCTCTCATTCTCCTCTCCCCTGTTCAAAAATAAAACATAAGAGAAATGCCATGTGGTCATTATGGCCTTGTTGATTGCATATCCTTAGGCAAGGGTAGAGTGATAGGAATATCACATTTTGAGGTGTCCATTTGGCACATCAGTTGCTTTTTGAAATTTTAATGTCTGTTATCTTGGTGAGATATGCTTCCTAGATTGTTGTTTTAGGGTGGTCGTACCACTTTTACTGCTCTCCACAGTTGAAATACTTTCATAGTAAAAACAATGTAGTTTTGCAAAATTACATGCTGAAATAGAGCCAAAATAACGAGGGGGTGTATTGCTGTGGCATAGGCTCATTTTAACAGATTCAATTTCTGATTAGATATTGAAAATCAGCATCCATCATCTAGATGCATCTTCAGAGGAGGTTGGCTCACACTGTATGGTAGATTGTCGGATCATGATCCCATTTCTATAAAATGTCATGTGCCTGCCCATGTTTACTCTAGTAAGCCATGGTGACAGCAGATTTCTTTGCCACCTGTACTTGTTGTAGGAACAAGTTTGGTTGCTGTGAAATTAGAGTTGAGCTTACTACATAAGTGTGCTTTTTTAGGGTCATTACTTCACATTTTTAGTCCTTGCCACATGGCAATTTTGGTAATCATCTTATGATCTAGTAAGAACTGTTTTTAGTTAAATCATTAGGTATGCGCCAAAGTTTAACAGTTTAGCCTCATAAGTTTAACAGTTTAACCTTATTTGAATTGTTGTTTCCTGATAAGGGCCATGACTATATTCTGCTAGTTGTTTGCCAGCTTATACTGGCATTTGTTAGTGATTTTAATGGAATCTGGTAGGTGATATTGCTTTTTATTATTATCATTGAGAAATTAGTGCTGTTTCTTTGTTTCAATGGTTTTGTATTGAAATAAAGTGTTCTTGCCCTGTAATGTATACCCATGGGTTCACTTTGCCCCATTATCGCTAGAGACTTGAATCTTCTAGTCACTGCTTGATGTCATGGCGAACTTTATTTTTAAAAGAAAAGGAAACAAAAATATGGCATCTTGTTCTTTAAGGGGAAAGGTCATGTTTAAGAAGTTGTCACCTAGTATTATGGTCACTAGGAACTCTAATTAATCAACAATTATTTTGTCTTTGAAATTTTTTTGATTGGTTCTCAACGTTGAGCCCCCTCCTTTTTGTCTCCTACAATGCCTATTTATAAAATCATAGCACAAGAGTCTCACGGTTGAAACAAACACAAACGCTTCTGTTTTTTTCATATTTAAATTTGATTCAAAATGTCAAATGAATATATCTTGTAGTTTGTTTAAACAAAAAACACATTGTAGTCCCTAATCTTTCCAAAAGTTTGACAAATCACACCCTTAAGCAAATGTTAGTCCCTATCTTTTAATTCCTAATTTAACCCTTTAAAAAATAAAATTAAAAGCAAAGAGGTCGAAATTAGTATATTACACCTTATTTTAGACTTTTACAGATTTAATGTTGAAGCCTAACTATTGTTATGTTTTGTAGCAATTAAACTGTATCTATAGAATCTCAAGATATTCATATAGAAAAGAAAAGGATTGTCAAGCTCCTTTTAACTTATTAAAAGTCGATTATTATGTTTCTAATTTATTTTTTGTAGGCTGAGCTTGCAAATTATCCAGGGCAGTACTAAGTGGCTCACTTGCAGTTATGGTGTACTGGAAATTGAGAGTCAAGGAGTGTGATATCAGGTTACTATGTTGCTAGCTGTAAATTATCTAAGACTCTTACAGATGTGATGAACAGTGTGGAGCCTGTGTTACCACTTGAGAAATGGCACCCTGGTGTGTTTTCTTTCAAGTAGATTGCTTAAAAATCACACAGGGATTTCACACTCTTGAACACAAGTGCCGCATGAAGCCTTGGTTCTTGCTTGCTGTTATTTCTCATCCCTTGAATGCAAATGCTAGCCTTCATGTTAACATGCTATTGATTTCATCCATCTAATGTTCAGATTGGTTATCTCCTTTCTGCCAACTAAAATCCATGACTGATTTAATTTTTGTATCCTATTGGTGTTGAAAGTCATCTCACTGGCCATTTCGGAGGCCAGTTGAGACTTTCCTTTGGATGAACAAATGCTATTGAGATCATGCCTTCAAAACTGTATTTCAGATATTGCTGCCATCGATTTTTAAAGGTTAAATATCAGTTGGGATATCTGCTTCCCTTCTTAGTTCTCAGGCGCACATGAAGCTGGTATAAAAAATGTTGCAATTGCATAATTTCATGCAAGTACTGTTTTTATTTTGGATAATTGCATACGAGGCTATTAAATTAGTGGGATTCCCAGCCTTAAAGGTATTCAAGTCACTCCAGCCGTATCGAACTCCACTCCGGAACAAGAAGTAGCTGTGTTCAATACCCAGGTGGGATTTCTTTCTCGCAAGATATTATTTTGGCCCAATAAAGACCTCAATGTAAGCATCAAAACGAGGGGGGTATTTTACATCCAAAAGGAATTGGTAAAGCACTTTAGAACTTCCTGATGGGGTGATGGGGGGAATAAAAAAATAACAAAAAACAGAAACTCAATGTAATGTTTTCAACAAAACAGGACGGCACCACATGATTAAAAAAAAAAAATCCCTTCACGGTTTACCGTTGCATCAAAATACAATCTTCAGAATAAAATCATATATAGCTCTATTTTCAGACAGCGCAAGAGAAATGAACATTTCAAGAAATTCTTATTTGCTTCATTAATGAGCTCCGTAAGCTCTGTGAGTTTACGAAGAAATATCATATGAAAATATCATGAAATTTACGAAGAAATGCGATTATGATTCACCACAGCGATAGTGAAGTCCATTGTTTAGCTTCTACATATAGTGCCAAGTCCGCATTTAAAACCATGGTTTGAGGATGCTACCCTTCTGCCAATATATCCTTCCCTCAAAAAAAATATTTTTGTTTTTCTTTCTTAAAATATTTTTATTTGAAAATATATTAAAACAATATTATCTTTTTAATTTTATGATATAACCGTACAAAACAAAACATGGTTAAACCATAAAAACAAACACGATTGTTTTTCTTATTGTTTCTTATATTATTTTATTTTAAATATCTTCTGTCAAAATCCATCGTGCCTAACTATTTTGTCTCAAGTGGGCTAGAAGACTAGAACTGAAAAGCCAAACGGGCCCAGCAAAGCCGAAAGTACTTCTCCTTCCCTCTGCTTGTCATCTTCATTCTTTCGTGCTTTTCTTTTTGGAGTTTGCCACCGAAAACTCTGGAGCTCGTTTGGTCAGGGGGGCATGGCTTCCCCTCAGCCTGCGAGGCAGCAAATCCCTATCAACTGTCAGATGCTTGTCATTTTATGAGATAGATGTACTATTGGTGGACCAATCCTATTCTAACACGGGACCATCTGGATTTTCAACAATAGCAGGTAATGCGATGTAGATTTTTTTATTTTTTAAACTAACACATTATAATTATTGATAAATAAATAAATTTAGTATTTGTTTTTTAAAAAAAGAGTTTAAAACACAAATTAGAACATAAAATCAAACACTCTTTTAAAAAGTGAGAGAGACGCCATGAAGGATTTATTCAATATCGGATCTAGCAAGGACTTAAATTAAAAAATATAAACCATGTGACCATAAAGAAACCATGAAATTAAGCCCAGGTCCATTTTCTACTGGGTAATATGGGCCCCATTTCACCCGCAGTCATGATGGTAAGCTATCGAGTAACATTAATTTTCTTTTTAATAAACTGGGTGAAATGGTGTTTAGTTGGGCTTTCTTGAATCATAGGATGAAAGTTTCTTAAAAGAAAAATTTTAAATGATTTAAGATTATAGGAGTAGATCTGCTGGTGAGGATTTTAAGATACTATAGAGCCTGTCCATTTTTTAAAAAAAAAAAAAATTGTTTTTTTTTTAGTATTTTCATATTGTTTTAGTATGTTGAAATAAAAAAATATTTTAAAAAATAAAATATATATTATTTTAATATATTTAAAAACACTTTAAAAAAAGAAAGACGGATTGAACGGGACAGAATTCTTATCTTGGATAAAGGCGGGGGGGAACCATGATCGTGGATGGAAATGGAGCCACTGTGATCATAACTTTGCCCTAGAAATGTCAAGAACTACCAAATCTGGAGCGACCGTCCGTGACTCACCCTCTCTTTTTTACAGAACCACTCGTCTCGAAACACGTGCGCATCCAATCCTTCTATCATGGGGCTCTGAGCTGTGGATTATCCTAGGCTTCTAGTTTCACTCCAAAATCCAACTGAAATCTTCTAGACCCACGCGCCAAACCTCATCCCAGGATTGTCTGTCGGGTCAGGATACGACGTCGATCAGAATTATTTCTAACAAAAACAAAACAAAATACATGGTCAGTTTTCGTTAAAATTATTTCAAACAAAAACGGCTTTTAAAATATTTATTTCTGTGATGATTATTATTAATAAAGCCGGGCATGGAAAGCAAAGGCAGGGAGAGTGTATGACGGAGAGAACAAGTGCGAGTGGTCTATAACTCATCGTCGTGTTAGAGGAAGGAAAAAAACAAAAAGAGAGGGAGTAGAAAACCGCAAAACTATAGTGAGGCTAGTGGCTAACTTAGCCTGGCCACTGCTGCTGCTCAGAAACACAGGGCTCGAGGGAAAGTAAGTGTCAGCCCCCCCTCGTCATGTGTGTGACCTATTCCCTAAAAGCTGCTCCTCTGCTTCTTCCCTACTCCCCCCAGTTCATCTCTGTTCTCCTGTATTGCATTAATATCCCCAGACTCCTCCCCCTCTCGTCAATTTCGTTCTGTTCTTGTGTTTGATCGCAGCTTGTTTTTTATTCAGAATTGCTTTTTTTGGGTTATGTTTTGAAAATGATTGAGCTTGCAAAGTATTAAATCAAATATACTTCAGCAACACTGTAATATATCTGTTTTTGTCTCAGCTATCAAGATGGTGTATTTTGAGGAATATCTTTTCCAGGCCTTGGTTTAAATAATGAATATTAACGATGAAAAATAAATCAGCTTAACCATTCTAGATTGGGGGGGGGGGGGATCTGGTCGATCGAATCAAGCAATCTTTTTGGACTGAAATGTTGAAACAACTGAGAAGAAAAGCAAGAAGACCCACTGCAGGACAGTGCAGTTGTTTTAGAACATGTCCTCTTTTTTTTTAATTTTTATTCACTTGGAAAGTGAGAGGGAGTGAATGGCTGGGCTAGTTATGCCTTTATATTAAATAGTAACGAAGAAACTGATGATCGATTGCTACTGTCAGAGATAAAAAGAAGAAAATATTCAGAGAGTGGGGGGGAGAGGAGGCGTTGCGTGGCGTGTATGGAGAGAGGATCTGCGAGCGCCGCTTTCTTTTTGAAAAAAGTGAGTTTATTATTGTTATTATTATTAAGTTTTTTTGTGTTTGTGCGTGCTGGGTCTTCAGGGTGTATGGAGCTGTGATCTGTAAATAGCTTGCGTGTCTCCTCTGTCTCACTCCGTTTACTTTTCTCTCCTCCTCTAATTCTCTCACTGGCCACATGCCGCCGTAAAAGTCCTCCTCACTTTGGGCTGCCTGACAATCCTCTCTTTTGCTTCCACGTCTATCGCAAAACACCCTACCGGTATCTTTCTCCGGATGAACAGCCACCGCTCCTAGCCATGTAGGGATAGGATATAGGTAGGCCGAGTGTGTGAACGAGAACAGCAAGCCACCCATTTTGGATGTACTTGAAGCTGAACCATATGGCTAGCTAGCCCAAGTAGTTTGAGCCCAACTCTCAATCTCATTTATTAGAGGGTCCAGCTCAGACTAGAGTTACAAACACTTGAATTTGTAGTCAAGTGTCAGCCCTTTGCAACCATTTTGTTGAGAGGTAAGCCGTTCAAGTATTTGTACTTCCAGCCGTGAAAAGTTAAGCCATTGGAACCACAAAGGAAGCCCTTGTTTTGTTGCCTCCAGCATTCCTCGTTAGAACGACGTGTAAACATCTGCCAATTTGCACCATCTGTATGGGGACGGACAGAGAAAAGGTAGAGAAAGGTTGAAAATTTAATGAGAAATGGTGTTAGTCACAGCTTAAAATGCCATTGACAATCACGTTTTATTTCAAAAGCATGCCTCCTGTGGAAAAATACAAGTGGAGTTCTTTGACAAAACCAACAAAAAACAAATAAAAACGAGAGGGATTTGTGAGGGCAGGCAAAAGCTTTTTCATTTTTGGAGGATTGATTTCAACCCTAAGCAATGACGTGCTTGAGGATCCGGTAGGAGAGTCTACTCTACTGATCAAGCTCGGTCGTTTTTATTAATCTGAGATTACGTCTGGTATTCGATCAAACCAAAGACATTCAAGGAGCTTGCGTCGTTGATTAGTTGTCTGGTTTGTTTGGTCATGTTGTGTTTATTTTAATTGATTATAATCGAGGTATTAAAAGGAATATCTGGGCTTGATTTTATAAAAACAAAATGTAGATATTCTATAAATTTTCCTTCTTAATATGCTTGTCTGAGACAATGCATATTCATTTTTTATTATATTTATTTCATTTTAATTGATTGTTTTATTTTATTTTTTATCAAACATTTTTATTTTTGAAAAGTACATGAATCAGAACCTGTTTAACGTATAGATGAATCGAATAAATTGCACTTAAAAGTTGCACCCATCGGAATTACGTTAATTTACATGGATTAGGTCAGATTGAGGAAGAATTTGCATGCTTGGGCTCTGCATTCATTTACAGGCAGCAGTCATGCTCCATGCAAGTGCTTTGGATCCTGCACGACCAGTAAATTAACGAAAAGCCACACATAAAATTTGCTGCTGGCTTGAAATTTTCAAAATAAAGACGACACACATTCCGACCTGGATGTGATGTGTGTTTTTTTAAAGAAAATCATTTGTTTTTCATGTTTTTATATTTGTCAAAATTAATCTCCATTTATATATTCTATGTAGCAAATATAATATTTATTTTCTACCGTGGAACTCTTTCTATTTAACTGCGTCACACATGTGAGCAATTCTGCTTATAATATAGGTGATGATTATTTTTTATAATGTTTTTATTCAAAAATAAATTAAAATAATAAATATTTTTAAATATCAACACATCAAAATATTTGTAAAAAAATAATTTGATAAAAAGTTAAATCACCTCATACTTTTTTTTTACTAGTTTAAATGAAACAGGTTACTCGAGTGTTAGGTTCTTGTAGTAATCCAATTCCTTGGGTAAAAAAATTATTTTAAGAGTATAGATAAGAGCTTGTCTCCCTGCTAATTTTTATTTATTTTTTATTTTTTGAAAGCGTCCCTGCAGATCTGAGCACTTGATGCCGCATTGCACGTTTTAGGAGGATTTTATGACCCCATTTACCATGCTTTTCTGTCTTACCTTTTCATGCTACATAAAAGGTAAAATTTAGTGAGCCCTTGACGGTAGAAATTGAAATTCAATATTTCCAAGATTAATTGTATTTTATGCTCGAATAAAAAGAAACTAAGAGGAGTAGCTTCATGTATTTCAGGCTGAACATTTCTTGGGTTATCATCTTTGTTTTTTCTAGAGACCTCGAGTTTATTATTATTAATTATAATATTATATGCCTTGAAATAAAATGCAAGACGACAAAAAATAATTTAAAACATCATATACGAACCAGGTTTCTTATCCTCGAAGAACAGCTTGGTCTTTGCATTCCAAATATTACCATGCATGCCCCCAGTTGAAAGCCAAAAGATGCCTTCATCTGCGCAACTAGTTTCAAAGTGGGAAGTGAAAAATAACGCCTGGAGAGGGGCAAGAAATAAAAATTAAAGGGCATGATTACCAGCGGATAAAATAGATTTGGCTCTTGTGTAAGGACATGGTAATGGTCGGTGATTAATTTAATAGAAGCGACCCAGAGAAGCTGTATGCACGTGACTCAATTAATTTAAATGGAAATATTTTAAATTAAACAAAATTACAGAAGAAATAAATTAGTAATTGCCTGGTGGCCAGTAAAGTAGGTAATTAATTAGTGATGGTAATTGACAAATAATATATGATTAACAAGCTAAAAGAGAAGGACGGGGAGGGGCAGACAAGGGACAAGGCACGGTGCTCGAGAGAAAGGCGAGGAATAATAATAGAGTGGGACCCCAGCCAAAATTAACGGAGGTGGCATCATGTCTCCACCAAGCCGTACACTTTGTGGGTCCCGACTTCACCTCTCAAGTCCTCCAATAATTTCCTCTTGGTAAACAAACACCACCCTGCATGCTAATTAATAAATTAGTAACCCCACCACCTTTCCTCCTTATTATTATCTTTTAATTACTTTGTTGCCTATCTTTCTCCATTTTAGGAGCCAACATGAAATGATGGGAAATCGGCGATCAAAGCATTCGTGAAGCCATGAAAGACAAGACATGGAATAAAATTTGAAGGTCTTAAAATCTTCAACCCTAAAACTAGCATGCCAAAAAGCTCCATGGATTCTTCACAGTAACTTCCAGCCCTTACGCTAAACCACAAAAAATTATTATAATATACGAAGTGGGATTGTTAACTGTTCTTGCATGTTACAGATATGTCATTAGGGCCACGGACCCAGAGAATTTCTTGCACTCAACACGCGCTGGATATCTCTTGAAGGCAAATCTAATCGAATGGTTGTGGAGATGAGGCATCTCTCTGACGATTAAGAATATTGTTTGCTGTCAGGAGACTCGCAGGTTTCGTAAGAGAAAATGTTTTTATTTTTCTTGCCATTTTCGCTCTAGCTATTTATATGGAGGTTGACACTGGTTAGGTTGTCGGGGAGGGATCAACAACATCATCACAATGAGTGTCTATATAGCTGCTTTCGTGAGTGTTTGTTTTAATGTTAAAGGTTGTTTTTTTAAAAAAAAATGTTTTTTAAGTGATTTTCATGTACTAATATAACTAGCTTTCTTTAAAAAAAAGCATTTTAATTTATTTCAAATTAGAAAACACATTTAAAATATACATCCCCCTACCACGACACCACACCCGGACATCATTCTAAATTTGTAGTGTAACGTTGTTTCCCATGTGCCAGGAAAGAAAAGGGCAGGGATTCTCTCGAGCTGGGCATGTTCTAGGTAGGTTAGGGATCAAAAGTAGCCCTAAACAAGTTCTAGAAGGATTTGATTTGTATGCAATAATTAAGTATGATTGCTTCTAATGAGGAAGTTTTGTTTAATTCAAGTTGGAGCCAAGAGGAAGGAGACATGAAGATATCATATCAAATCGTAGATATAAGAAATTGCCCTTTACAGTTTAGCGAATGTCATTAGATAAAACTTAGTGATTATCTGAAAAATCACAACAAAGTTGGCTAGTGGGCTTCTAATCTTTTCTAATTTTGGAAAGGTATTCTTTCCCGATTTGTCTGTTTATAAATATATTTGATATTGTTTTTTAAAATATTTTTAATATATATGTGTGTGTATTAAAATAATTTTTTTATGTTTTAAAAATTATTTTTTATCTTTTCATCACATGACAAGATCTAAAAACAAAAAAGATAATTTAAATTAAAAAATAAATTTATTTTTAAAAAAATACTTTTAAATCAAACAGTGCAAATAGTGTTTGTAATATCTCAAGAACACCTCGTCTTCTTTTCGCAGGGGTAATTTGGCAGCTCAGGTAGTCCGGTAAAGTTCTCCTTAAATAGGAGTGAATAATAAATTGTTTTTCACACACACAAAAAAACAAATCATATTATGTTTTAATATTAAAAAACAATTAATTAGTCCATTTCATCAATAGTATGCCCTTTTGCGTTTTTTTTTTTAAAAAAACAAAGAAATAGAAAAGGTAGAAAAATAAATAAATAAATAAATAATCTGAAAAGATTGATGATAAAATAAGAGAAGTAAACTCACATTAAACTAAGCTTTAGCAATCATAATTAAACGACTACTAGATTAGTTTTTAAAACTAGAAATGTATTTAATATATTTTACCGAACTAGAAGGAATAATCTACCTTTTAAAATAGAATGAGCTTTTCTTTCTTTCCGGCCTTTAGCTCGCCGGGGTAGAGAGAGGGGGAGGAGGAAAAGATAAAGTAACAAGGCAGGGAAATTAGGTATGCTCGAGTTTTTATTTATTTAATATTTGTGACTTGTGTGAGAGCTATAAATATGCTTGATTATAAATTATTTTTTTTAACTTATATTAAAAATATATTATAAGTTTAAGTTGAGATTTTTATTTAATAAAAATATAAAGTATCTCTGGCATGCCCCGAGTCCACCCGAGGCTCCACTTTGCTTGAGAGAAACCTGAGGTTCTATCTACATTCGAGCTCCATTCGAGCTTCAATCAAAATTTCTCAGACTTAACATTAAATTATCCCTTGGACACTCAGTCATTGCTCGTATCTGATACACGATGATCCACGGAGAGATTGGAGTGAATGGTTCATAAATCAGATCATATCACTCGAAAACTCATGCATAAATTAGTTAAACGTGAATTAAGTATCTCCTATAACCTATTTTCACTGTTTTTTTCAATGATAAAAGGTGTTATTATATCAACTTGCATGTAGATCAAGCCTGAATCTTTTTTTAAAACTCTTGATTTTGCTTGCACGGTCTCTCTGGAGAATGTCATCCTTCCATCGGGGCTCCATTCTCTAGGGTACATGTATGTGATCCCGTCAAAATTCATACCAAGTAGAATGCTATAATCAAGGGACTAAACTATATTCAAGGGGCTTCCTGTTTAGTTCTCCTAATTATAATTATTAACCATTTTATACTAAAAATGTACTCTTTTTATCAAACTGTATTTGATTTTTGAATCTATTTTAGCAGAATTCTGAAAACATTTTTTGTCGCTAGCATGTGAAGCTAATCAATGAAAGCAGAGCGAGGAAGCAAATTCATGATGTAGATAGGCACAGTTTTCTAATTCCAGAGGATCAAAGAGGAATGTCACAAATATCGAGGAGAGGGTGGCAATTATTCTCGATTCTTTCTCTTTATTTGTCTCGTCTTGGAACTGTTTTATGGTCAACGGTGAACATGGAGTGGACGGTGACGAGAATTTGATGGTGTTTTCGATTTAACGTTTTGATGTGACTGGGTTGAATGTGATGGCCAACTGGCTCCCTTTCATGTCTAAGCTGCCAGCATCGACATCTCCTGCTGTTTGGTTCCGCCATCAGCCTGTTCTTAACTGGAATTCAGTTTTCGCTTGGGTTTAGATACAGTGTAATGCACACGAAACACGCCATGGTTAGGTGGTTAAAATTATTTTTTATCAAAAAATAATTAAAAATTTTATTTTTAACATTGATGTATTAAAATAATAACAAAAATAATTTAAAAATAAAATATTTTTTATTTTTTATTTTTTTGAAAATATTTTTAAAAATAATTCGATTTTTGCACCGCACCCACGTCAATAAAACCGTATTCCAAGAAGCCTGCTTTGCCGTATTCTAGAAAATTAATTTTACAATGGGTGCAAATGTACGCTGTATCGTGGCTGTGGTAGTTAGAAAAGTATTTTTTATTTATAAATATATTAAAATTATATTTTTAATTTTTTAAAAAATATTTTTGATATTAGCTAGTGAAAATAATTTAAAATATCTAAAAATTAATTTAAAATAAAAAAATATTTTTGAAATGTAAAGTTAACCAAAAATATTTTAGTATCGTATGTGATTGTATCTCTTGCCAACCAGACATGTACTGTAGTGTTTCCTATACCGTAAGAATGATATTTAATGTATTTAAGGTTATTTTAAAAAAATATTTTTTTTAAATAATATTTTTTTTATTTTAATCTTAACGTGTAAAATGATATAAAAATACACACAAAAATTATTTTAAAAATTTTTTTTATTTTTTTTAAATTAAAATACAATATCAAACAAAACTCAATAATAAACACTCGAGCATAACCGACAAGCTTTTTTTTTCCCCCTTAGGAAGAGATACAATTTCATTTGCGGTATTTTTTTAAAAGACGTCATCACAAAATCCATGGATTCGATCAACCAGGGAACCTGAAGAACCTCGTGAACAATACAAAACACTTGGGTAACTACAAGATTATAGACAAAAGCTACATGTCGAGGTGAAAGGTATGCAAGAGACATATATTAAGGAATAGCATATTGTGTCTTGCCTTTTTGAGAGTAGCGATTGATCCAGGTGGCATCTGATAAGTACAGTTAATACCATGGATATTACTCACTAGACAATCAAACGCATTTTCCAAAACATTGGCCATGAGTCTTGAAATACAAGATTCAAGAAGGCATTCGGTTCAAGAGATACATCGAATATGTAACAATTTGAGACCAAAACAATTCTGACTCGAGGGGAGAAAGCTCTAGTAGTTTCCAATATATATATAGACACACACACACATATGATCATGAAAAAAAATGTTAAATTCTCCAACGAGTGAGAAATCTTAATGGGAAATTTAAACGAAGTATGGATCACCTGAAATAGGCACACACAACCAAGTCATGCATGTACATTCATCAACAAGCACAAGGGGTTATAACAACACGATTCAATTGCCTGGAAAACTGGCTGGTGGGTAATAAATTACTCGATAAAGAGGGAACAGATAAAGTATGATACGAAGATATAGGGGGGCTAGGATCAATAGAACCGTCCATGATCGTATTAATTTGATCACTATTGGAAATGACCACACACTCGCGACAAGGTGGACTCTAAATACAAAACAGAGACTTTTCAGTTGCCAAGTGATTGGGGGAACCGATATTAATTATCCAACCAGTATCATGAGCATGAAGAGCCTTGCTTGGCTGAGTATAATCAAATGAGAAGTCCATTGATGGAGAACACAGAGAGAGAGATCGAGGTAACAAAATTAGGTCATGGTCATTGCTGGAAAGGTCGCAGAGGAGTTGGTAACTGCGAGGGACATAATATGCAAAGGATTTGGTGTCAAACTAGAGGCAGATGTGCGAGAAATATGGGCAACCTCAAGTTGCCCGTGAGGATTCACATACCATTTAGAGATACCTCGCTACGAATATAAGCAAATGCTTTGTCAAGTCCTAGCTTAGGTTTAGTCTGTAGAAAATGACAACAAACTTTGTCAAAAACATCATCTAACCCTACAAGAAAGTCATGAATGCAATCTTTTGCAATCTCTTATTGACGAAGCTTGAGATCTCGAGCACATTTCATTTTAATTGGACGGCGTTGGTCAAATTCCTACTAAAGACATTTAAGGTTAGCAAAATATAATGGGTACACTAGGGGATTTATAATGTCATGTCGAGAAAAAAGATATTCACATGCAAAATATTAAAGAATTGATCTTTTGGTTTGTAGAGTAAACTTTAGCTATAAATCAGAGATTCGATAGTTAGATTTGTTTGTAATCTAATAACTATACATTAAATAAAATAATAAAAATGTCAGATCAGGCAGGAGTTGCTCAGTAAATGGATCCTTCATCGACTAATCCCAGGTAAACCAGATGAAGTTTTTACTCGATCTGATTTGACTCTGGCCAGTCGGAGGAAACCTTGATGCAAATAAAAAGATATCGGGTGCCACTTGTGAGTCCATGACAATGATGTTTTTTCCAAGATCATTATGATGCAGGCATCGCAGTCAACAGAAGATTTGTTTTGAGATACACTGAGGTTATTTCTGTGCACGCATGTCAATCAATTTAACACGCTCGTGATCTACGATACTATTATCTCTAAGAGCAGACACTCCCGCATGGAGAAATTCAATTCCTTGCGACGAACACCTCCCTTTCTATTAGCTAAGCTAATTTTGGATTTTTGACGATTGAAGGAATATGTGGTTCACATGAGCAACCTCGACAAAATCCAATAAAAAAAAGGAGATAAGAAGGTGGGGGTTCACGTTGAAAAGGGGTTTCAGTACCCTTGCAAGCTAATTTGAAGACAGCACTTGCCCTTGGACGTACAAGATGGATTTAAGGAATAAGGATTGGAGGAGGACCTGTCTAGCTAGCTAGCAATTTAAAAGGTTAATTCGCCGTTTGATTGTTTGCACCGTGTCAAGGTGGCAGGGACCCATTTCAGATTATTTTTCTATTGCATCGAGCCAAAGTAAGATTGAATCAGCTGAAGCATAGTCGTATGTTCGGTGCACCTGGCTTGCCTTCGTTTTCTCTTTTTCTCCATGTCCCTCGACGTCGCTAATGGCACTTGGTCTCGACCACCGCTGCCTTGATTTTCCGATCATTTTGACGAAGCACCGGTTATATGGTGGCACTTTCTTTATTCTTTGGAGATCAATGCTTAGTTTATTCCATCTTTGCAAGAGATGATCAAATTCAAAGGAGTCGAATTTAAGTTTCTGCTTTTGGAGAAAGAAAAGGATGCACTTTTTTTTAATAAAACACCCCGATGCTGAAAATACTAAAAGAAATCGGATATAATTTTACGGCTTCGGTTGATTGTTGATGGGGGAGTATAGCACATGCTTTCTCTTTATCAAGAACACTAGACAGCTTTAATTCCCTTACTTTTCTTTTCTACCCAACCCTTTTCTTTTTTATGCATGGGTAGTTTATATATTACTCGTGAGCAAATCATGCCATAATTGATATAATTAAGTTCAATGAACCTCATCCCTTACCTTCTTATTTAACAAGAACAACATGATATTTGACGATCACGTCGTGTAAAAATTATAAAACGAGATGGGGTTTTTTCATGGCATTTTTTAATATAAAAGGTTAAAAATAAATAAAGCACCAACTACGCTTTCGAGGAGATTAAGAAAAAAATTGAAACAAAAATCCTAGATCATTGCATAATTTTCTTTTATTATTATTCCCATTGAAATCAATTATAAATTCGCAGCATATTGAATAATTTTTTTATTGCAAAGTAAAAGTAGAGAAATAAAATCCTTGCTAGATCAATCCTCGTCAAAGTCTTTTAAATTATAAGACTTTATGATACTAGAGTAGTTGAATGGATCTTTTATATGTTTTTTTTTTTTTCAATCAAGACATTTTATTACAAAATGATGAAATCATGTAATATAATTTTGTAATATTTTTCTAAATTAAATCTGCATCGAGATTGTAAAAATATATGATTTTGTTTTGTTCTTAATTCATGTCGGCCAATTTCAATTGATGAACAATAACAGTTTTGAAATGATTACGAAATAATTTTAAATTGTTGTTTTTTTAGCACACAGCCTTTGATAGCCTATTTTTTAAACTTTGGTTTTATACTTTTCAATTTGGGTCAATTAAGCATCGACTATATGATATGTTGTCGTTTCCACTTAACAATATCAACATAAATAAACACATTATGATCTATTTATAAATAAATCTATTATCAAATTGGTAAATAATATAGTCGAGAGAAGTTTATATATATATTATAAATTAAATCGCAAATAACATGCTTATGTAATTAGAGAATTCACTATTGCCAAGTTAATTATACATTTTAAAAAACAACGATGGAACATTTGCCTAACAAGCAAGCGTACGGCTGGGTTTTTATTAACACAATTAGTCCTAATCGCAGTTAATTTTGCCTTAATTACCAGCAATACTTTTATACTTTGGTGGGTATCTATCACCTCCATCATCATCTCTCAGTCTTCGATTAATATACAGGCACAACTCCTTGGCTTGTCACTTTCCAATGCAGTTCCAACTAGTTTTTTTTTTTTTTTTTTGTCACATGTTATTTCTTCAAATTTAATTAAATTTCTCTAGTTTCATTGTCAGTTCGCTGGCCAGGACAGCTAGCAATCCATTAATTTAAGAGTATTTATAAGGGGAGTACTTCTTTGGATGATCATCTTCTTTGACTGTCCTATGAACAGCTAGCTTAACCCTTTTTTTCTCCATCTCTCTCTAATTACCATACTAAAAACAACACTCGTTTTCTTGTTGAACAAATATACCGCTTAACTTTATAATATTCATCACCTATCTCCACTTTTTGTATCGATCATAAGGGCCTTGCACATTTTATATTCATTTATCCAACAAAGAAAAAGGACTGATTTCCTTTAAAAAAAAAAGAAAAATAGTTATTGGCCCCGCAGTTTATACATCTCCCCCTTAATTAATGATGAGAGATTCATGGAGAACGTGTTATTCGTTGTTGGTCGCAAGCCAATTCGTCTCTGAATCCCCCCCCCATAATAATAATAATAATAATAAGTACTCCTTAACAAGACCCGTAACTTTATGATAAGATAAAAAAATTTACAAGTGATGACAGTTTTTATTTTTCTCTGGGGCGACTGTATTGCCCAGAAAAATACACCAGAAAGTTCATTGCATCCACTGCTGCTATACAGCGAGTAGTAACCCGGCATGAACATATATGATTTGATTTGAGATGGTTTAGATTTGAAATGACGCTCTGCTGAGAATACCATTTTGTTAAGATTGAAGCTAGCACTGGTGCTTTTATTACCAAGGAGGTTAAGTCTTAAGAGAAGCCGGATCATTAGCTCCTCCATAACCCAGCATGCTAATGAGTGGAAGTGCTTTCCAAATCCACGAACACTTTGAAAGAGAGAAGCATGAGTGTGCTTTGAAAAAGAGACAACTTTATTAACAACACGCTTATAAGGAGTCTTTGATAAGAATGAGTGTATGTGTTGTTGTGTGGTATTTTTTCAAAGTGTTTTTTATTTATAAATTTATTAAAATAAATTTATTTATTTTTAAAAATTTATTTCTTAATAGATCTAAAATCATCGATTATTTTATTTTAAAATAAAAAATTTAATATTTTTAAAAATGTTTTAAAACATGGCGACAAATAGTTACGTGAAAGAAGTGAAGGAAAACCTTGAGAGATGAGAAGTGACAAGGGAGGAGACTTGAGAGGAGATTCTTGGCCCCATACGGCATGCCGGAGGCCCCAAAGAGCTTCGCTTTTCACTTTCACGTGCCCTAAACATT
Source organism: Salix dunnii (assembly GCA_015731905.1). Classification (NCBI taxonomy): domain Eukaryota; kingdom Viridiplantae; phylum Streptophyta; class Magnoliopsida; order Malpighiales; family Salicaceae; genus Salix; species Salix dunnii. The sequence continues at coordinate 5,240,543 of CM027667.1, read as the reverse complement.
CAATTATTTTTGACGTTTTCTTAGAATACAAAAGTTATACACCGAACCACGCTTTGAAGTTACTCTATTTAAAGACACTCGTCTATTGCTCAAAGTGAGTTATCCCGGTTCATGTCTACGTTAATCAGCTGTTATGATAGCTAGACTGCTTTTATCTCATGACGTGTTCGTGTTCGTGTTCGTGTTCGTGTTCGTGTTCGTGTTCGTGTTCGTGAACATGGATGTATTTACGATTGAATCCGAGTTCCCGAGTTCAAATCATATCTTTCATTTCAGAACGTGAACACAACAATCTTAGCCCCCCTGTATTTTCAAACAAAACCTCAATCTGGACACTGATCCTGGATTTTAGTTCTCCATGTGCATATGAGTCACCTTCGTCTACTCCTTACGTTGATACCAGGATCATGTAATAATTCCGGTAACTATGACCCTACTTTACATCCAATACTTTATGGGGTTGAAAAACTTAAATAAATAAATATTCCAAGACCTTATTTCTTAGTGTATAGGAAATTAACCCTCAGCAGCGGGAGGGCCCCAGAAAATAATAATAATAATCCTATAAATCAAGTGAAATTTTAGAGGTGAAAACTGGTGAAATGTAGAATTTAGCCCCCCATGGAAAAATCTTTATAGTCGCGGGCCCTGTAAATGTAACTCCTGGCTCCGCCCCCGGTATGATAGTCATCCTGAAAAAAAACCTAACGAACACGTTCCCTCTAACACTGCTCTCGGTCAAGGAGTTCCTCTCCTTCTCTTTCCAATCTTTACTCTCTTGAATCACTCTATTTGTTTCTCTATATCTCTGCCATGGAGGGAGCTTCTCAGTGAACAATCACATAAAGAAGGCATTTTATATTTCAAGAAGCCAATGAAAAACAAGAAAACCCAAGTTGCTGATCAATACAACAAGCAAAAATGTATTTTTCCTGTAATGGACAAAATTATTGAGTTTTTTAAATCAGCTCCAATTTAATCCCCAAACCTCTCTCCCTAACCCCTTCTCCACATCCCCAAATCAGACAAGATTTAGAGGGTATTTGGTATAATTTGTGTTTCTGATTTTAATGTTTTTTTTATAGAAAAAAATCAATTTGAGAGAACACTAAATCAATAATCTTTTTTTTAGTATTTTCTATAATTTTAATATATTTTGTCAGGGATAGAAAAAATCTCTTAATTTTTAAATAAAAAAACTATCTAGGCTCTGGAATCATAACATCTCCTCGAGGCAAAGGAACGGCGGAAGAATGGGCCTGCAGAACGTTCTTTGAAAACGAATCATGCATCCCGAATTCATCAATACGAAGTGAATCTGACACGACAATTTCAAGCACGATACAAATTGCTTAAGCGATTTGAATATTAATTAAGTGATGGGGGCAATGGATTTTAAAAATACTATTTATTAATTATTCCAGAAAAAAATAAAACCACAATAAATTTAATGTATAAAATGGATTCACAAGACGGGAATAGATAAGGAGGGAGGGGCGTGCTGTCCTGAAATAAATAAAGAAAACGACGAGGGGGTTGAACGCTTGTATCTGCGGGCTTTATAATTGCGTATGCAAATTGCTACGTCCAGGAAACAGCTTTGAAAATCTTCTCCCGTTTATCAGACAAAATAAAAATCCAACCCAGACGACATAGCGAATCAGGTATGTGGATTTGTGGAGGGGCGATGAAGTCACTCGAAACTTGGACTGACTTCTTTTTTTATTTATATGTGATTTAAAAAAGAATTTTGCAAGCACGTGCAATGCACGCCCTGATGTCGGGCAAATGAGAGGTAGATCCATGGTTTTATGTAGTTTTTGTCTCTGTAGATTTGACGCCACATGGATCCCTTTAAATTATATATTTTTCGATATAGCCCTCCGGTATCTAAAATTTAATAGGGATGATTTTAATTTAATATAAATTTCACCTTTTTTTCTATGATTTTATAGATTACACTTTACACTTTATAATATACATGTTTAGTCGTAATTTACATCCTCCAACATTACATTTTATTTGAAGTTTCTACTTGATCTAGGATGTAAAGTATAGTGTGTGTGTGTAAGTTTAAATAACATAAAAAAATAAAAATTCAAATAAATTTATAAAAACTCAAATGAATCTAAAAACGATTAATAAATATGATGACAAAGAAGCGTAATAAAGCAACTAAACATTTGCATATTATATATAATTTTATAATAGCAATTTTTGACTGAAATAAAAATTATAAAAGTATCAGATTTCATTTTAATTTTATCTTGACTGGAATAGTCATTTCACACAGTATTAAATTTTTATTGATTAAGTGATTACAATTCATATTTTACAATTTTTATGTTGCGGTATTTATTTAACTAGAGTCCATGCTTGTTATTTTTCATGCTTTTCATGACCCTTATTTTATTACAAGTTTTCTATTTTATTCTATCTCGCTGAGTTACATGTACTCTTTTTATTTGTTTTGTTTTCTCAAAATAAAATTTATTATAAAATAAAATAGAATTGGTTAATTCCATACTTCATTTTTTTTTACTTTGCTTATTTTGCTCTAATGATATGTGCAATGCAATTTTATTTTAGTGGTGTCATCCAAATTTTGTTTCTCTCGGGTAATTATTTTTTTACAGTTCTTTCTATGATTTTAATCAAACTAACAAACTATATGATATTACTAGATTCAGTAGAGTTAATAACTATAATACTATCATTTTTTATTTTAAAATATTAGTGTTGTTGGGGTTTCTATAATTATCCTAACAGCGATGGAAGATGGGGTGTTACCAGTATTGTTGATCCATACAATCACAGTAAATTAGTGTTTTGGCTTTGCGGTGTCTCGGTTGGGGAAACATCTATGAGATGTTTTTTCACAACACACCACACTTACACAAAACACACACACACATTCTAATAGAGAGGAAAAGGAAGACAATGATTATGGCAAAAACAAATAACATAAAAGAGAGGAAAAGGACGATAACACAGCATAAAAAAATTTATAGCATAATCACTGACCACCCTGTCACCTTTAGTGCTAGTAAGACCAATGGTGGCTCTCCCTCTCTAGAAAAATGATAGCGTGATCACCGATCACCTTATTACCCTTAGCGTCGGCAGGACCATTGACAACGCTTTTGCTCTCTCTCTTAGTTGCAACTTTCTCTCTCATAAATAGCCATGGATGCACCCTCTCTCTCCTCGACAATCACTAACAAACACCAGCAACTACTTCTTCTGCACCGACAATCTTTTGTTTACCAACAGCACCCTCATCGTTGAGTCTTTTCTCACATCTCTAATGTCAAGCAAAAACAAGAACAAGAACAAGAAACCTTCTAATGTTGCCCCCGCTCACCAATCTTGAAGTCGCTGCCAAAGTAAGAACCACTCCAGCCTCTTCTACTTCGCAGCATCAGCAGGCGCACCTCTCATTATTGTCGCCTAACCACTTTTTTTACTATTCACATGTTACGTGAATGCTTTGCTTTTTTTTTTAAAAAAAAAAAAACTTTTAGGGTGGACTTATTCCCAGCTCAACCTAAGTCCAACAAAGCTGGGGCGACCCAACTTGATTTTTTGAAAAACAAATATTTTCAAGAATGGTGCAACACCCCGCTATGGTTTTTTTTTTTTTTTTAACTTTTGGGGTGGACTTGTTCCCAGCTCGACCTAAGTCCAGCAAAGTTGGGGCAGCCCGACTTGATTTTTTGAAAAAAAATATATTTTTAAGAATGGTGCAACTCTCCACTTTGTTTTTTGTTTTTTTTTTTAACTTTTGGGGTGGACTTGTTCTCAACTTAACCCAAGTCTAGCAAAGTGGGGCCAACTCGACTTGATTTTTTGAATTTTTTTTCAAGGAATAAAAAATATATAGATAGAGATCAATCATGATTAAAGGAAAAGACTTGTGATTTCGTTTCATTCCGCAATCACGTTGTTTTCGATTGATTATGAATCGAAAACTTGTAACTGAATTCTCCCTTAGAATTATATCTTTACAACATGTAGATAGAAATCCTGAAAATCAATATGGATTGCAGGATGTTGTTCCTCGATTAAATAGTAAGGGATCGCAGAGGAGTCCTTCAAGTATGAATTTAGTTCGTGATAAAAGTACAAGTAGTTTGATGTAAAAATAAAAACAAGTGTCTATTTTACCTGAATTATTAATTATATTTTAGTATTATAATTATTAAATCTACAGTATTTAAAATACAATATATATATGTGTACTCTGAAACAATTTCACAAGTTGATAATAATATGAAAAACATGGTTATTAAATACACGAAACTGTTTTTTTATTAAATTTCAAATTCAACTTCAATTTTAACCAAATATTTCAATTTCAATTATAAACTGAAATTAAAAATATTTATATTCAAATTATTTTTTGATATCACAACTATTATAACAATAAGAATAGCAACCAAACCCTAAATAACGACGGTCAAAATCGTCGCCTGTGCTGCCCCAAACGGGCTCCTAGAACAGTCCCAACCAGTCAAGTGGATCGAGTTAAATTCTCAACATGATTTCCCCCCTGTAATTATCCCGAAACAAATGCCTCAATCGGTAGTGCAGATGTCGCAAACAAATCACCCAAATGAATTAAAATCTGGCTCGGCCCATCGTCAAGGCTAGACGAGAGGACTGGAATCCTGCTCTCCACCTCCTTCAATCTCATTCACGACATTCGAGGCGGAGGGCATACCACGCGCGGCGAGGGAGAGTGGAGAATGGATGGCCTAGCAATACTTTTACCACTACATGGGCAGAGAAGAAGTTGCCCAAAGTAAATGAAAGGTGTCATGTGACTTTAGAGCCCCGTAAAATTACAGAAACTAGAGAACAAAAGTCTTTATACACTCTCTCTCTCTCTCACACACGCAGACACACTCTCCTCCCCAATAATAATAGCAATAACTCTATAGTATTGAGAGAGCAGAAAGAGAGGTGGAGGGGAACCCACCACATTTTTCGCTTTCTAGGAAACCATTTTGAAAGAAAGATAAAGCTTGAGTGAAGAAGAAGAAGAAGAGAAGGAGAAGATGATCGCGAAGAGAGAGAGAGATACATAGAAAGGTCGGCAGGACAACAAATACTACTCTAATTACTACAACACAACAAAGAGAGAGTCTTTGTTCCTTCTCACCAGTCTCTTCTGCTCCTCTCTCTCACTGCCCCATCTTCCAGAGAAATCTCAGTCATCTCTCCCTCTCTATCCCAACTTATATATTTTGCTCTCACGATTTCACAAAAGCCAAACTGACAGTTGTGTTTAGCATATTATTTGTATTGTATATTACCCCGACTAAAACCCCAGAGCCTAGCAGCAGCAGCAGCAAACAAGTCCTATCTAGTGAAAGAAAAAAAAACGGAAACGAAGCCCACCCCAACAAACAAGATCTCTTTCTTTCCACTCTTGTTCTCTCTCTACAAATCTCCCTTTCTCTTTCTCTGATACAATCTCAGAGTTCTCGACCCCACTTCACCCACATAAGACCTACATACACACATCCTTGGATTTAGTTTCTTCTGAAAATCTACCCCCCCTCTCTTCTACAATTATCATACCAACACACTCGTGTTTATATACACTTATAAATATAAAGATTCTGTCTTTCTTATTTTTTACAACCTGATAATTTCTTCAAAATTATCAGTTGTGGCTACTACAAGGAGCAGGCAGTTACTATCAGACACTGGTGCCTTCGCTGATTGGGCAATCTCAAACTCCTCCGGTATACGTACCGCTGGTCCAGACGACCTCTCACTCGGCTTCAATGCCGGTCCCACCGGCGGCGGCCAAACATCCGGTACAACATGGCCTAACTCAGCTCGGCCCATCAACTACGGCATCCCTCCAGAAATGGGCATGGTGGGCCTTCGCGATGTCTTCGTGGTGGCTCCTGCAGCTTTTAACCACCACCACCAGCATCATGAGCAAATCAACCTTTCATCCGCAGATCCAATCAATGCTTCGAATGCTACAGCTCTTGGTGTAGGTGTTGGTGTTATTCCACTCCTTACAGCGGCGCCTTGTCTTGCTCCACAAAACATGGATGACCAAGACTTGTTGAATAATGGTCGAAACAAGGTTAGCGGAATTCATCAGTTTTGGCAAAACCAAGGCTCTCAATATATCAAGAAAGCTTCTAATACCACTCCGATTCTTGATCATCACAACAACTCTTCAACAGCGAATTTTCTACTGCAAAGTGGAAATAGTGCTGGGAATGGAAGTGGAAGTCTTGGAGGGAATTCATCATCGTCCGCTACAACCACGTGCCAGGATTGTGGAAACCAAGCGAAGAAAGATTGTAGCCATAGAAGGTGTCGAACATGTTGCAAAAGCCGTGGTTTTGATTGTGTTACTCATGTGAAGAGCACGTGGGTACCGGCTGCGAGGCGGAGAGAGCGTCAGCTAATGGCAACTGCAGGTGGCGGTGCTGGTTCGACGGGGTCTACTTCTGGTGTTAAGAAACCTAGACTTATAAGCTCTCAAACTACAACCTCTCATACTTCCACTTCTAATACTACAAGGAGCTACGACACGAGCTCTAGTCATCAAGGTTTTGAGTTTATCTGTCAATCATTAGCTATTTTACTTGCTTCGCATTATGAGCATGATAAAATTCTAGGGTTGTTAACATAAAAGTGAAACTTTGAGTAGGGTTTTTGTTGAATTGTGTTTGCAGATGCAGGTTTTAAAGAGAGACTACCGGGACAGGTAACTGCACCAGCAACCTTCAGGTGTGTTAGAGTGACGGCAGTGGAAGACGGTGAAGATGAGTTTGCGTATCAGGCTGTGGTGAAGATTGGTGGTCATGTTTTCAAAGGGTTTCTATACGACCAAGGAGTTGAAACAAGGGATGGGTTCCCTAATATATCCGAGCTGCATTTGGGTGGTGGTAGCAGTAGCGGTAATGGCGTAGGGAGAAATGGGGCCTCTTCCCCGATTCTCGATGCTTCTGATGTTTACGGTGCTTCCGCTGGAGGGTTACTCGGAGGTTCAGGCTATGGCAATCCAATAAATTGAGGTTACTTCCAAGGTTTATCTAGGAGTGGCATTCTTGTCTAACTTTTCTCATGTCCACTAATTAATTATTATCGATAGGGTTTTGGTAAGTTGCTCCTTGATTTGTATCTTGTTAACCTTGCTCTCTTCGCAAATTTCTGCGTCTTGGTATCAGTATCCTTGCTTAATTAGATTCGCCTTCTGTAATAGCACTATGAGGGTCATCATATGCCAAAGAAGCTGCATTTTCTCACTATAAGAGCAATTTCTGTATCAAAATTTAGAAAAAGATAGTAAAGTCTAAAAATCCTGTTCTACCAGATATACTAGTTCTTAAGCTTTGTGATGAAAAAATAAAATAAGAATCTGTTTGCTTTCTTGAAGTTGTAGCCTTCTTTTTTATCATTCCGTCCCTCTTTTTGGTTAGCTACAAGTTTTTGTTGGGTGAGATCCACAGTGTAAAGTATAAATGCATCATCAAGAAGCGTTCTTGTATGACTTTCATTTTTTTCTGTTTAGCCATTTGTCTTACCTGGATTCACTGTCAGTCGGGCTTTACAATAGAAAGGAACATTACTTGTTCTAAAACTTCCCTATATATATTTGATTGTTTTTTTGCCTTGCTTGTTTTCTTACAATGTTATACTTTTACGGTGCTAACATTTTGTTGCACTGGATTCTTCCTTTTGGTTGGTTTGGTTCCATCAACTACAAGTAAATGTGGAATTCATCATTATTGTGCTGCTTTAGACTTTAGTATGAGAAGTAGTTGCTATGTCACCATCATTTATTGCCAAACAAGAAAGCATAACATGGATGTCTTTTTCGGCCCACTTCTATTCATAAAACATTTTCGTAATACGGACAACCATTGAATCGCATGAACTCAAGAATATATGGTGTATTTGCTACTTCTGTTATCCTAGTATTTGAAATGCATCCCCACTCGACTAGAATTTTGAAACTTTTTGCATCTCTCGTATTCTGTGTTTAACCTTTCGAAGTTTGCATTTGTATGTGGAAACATTCATGCACTCTCGTGTTCTTGAAATCGTGGATTAATGAATTGAGCTTTGCTGATCGGTGTTCTTAACTCAAATCACTTTCTCCTCGTACTGTTCACTGGACCAGTTATAAGAAAATATTATAAAATCTATAGTTTGACAACTGTGGGTTTTCTCGCGCTGTTAATCTGTGTCATTTCTGCCCACCGGGATAATTACTGTCGGAATGTCTGTTTGGCTTGTAATGATGGTTTGTTTTTTGAGATGCTTCAGATACATGTGGCTTATCCTTCTGGCTGGCTATAATCTCGTGTGCATATGCTGACTGATACGGATTAAATAAAAGTGTTTCGTTTTTTGCTTGGCCTTTCCCTTTCCGCCCACTGACATGTTGCCCCCTTTTGTATCTCTTAGCATAGTTTATAAATGGATAGATTTTGTCGTGAAGATCGTTATCATTGTTTCTTCTTTCCATATTCTTATAATTAACGTTGCTGTTTTTTTGATGAACTGCATGCCGCTTTTGTAAACCATCAACATGGATGGAACATGGGCAGTCCCATGAAGATTTTTCATGCTATATACATTACAAGACACTTCATGTACACTGCTGGAAATATTATGCCTGTGTACGTGTCTTGAACTGAAACATATCCTTGGTTTAACTTTTTGTTTGAAAGATGAAGTGTTTGTTCTTGAGAATGTGAATGCACGTTGTGTTAGTTTTTCAATAATCGAACATTAATATGGCTACCTGGGTGTATTTTTCTCCTAGTATATTGTGAAGCTCTATTATGTTGAGGATGATGAATTCTTTTGCTCCATCGATCGGCTGACTAGCTTTTTTAAAATATACTTTATCTATCCATGTTGTGAATTCCTCTGAATGTTATCATTTTGAAATGCCACTGAACAACGCCTGGGTTGCATCCTTGTGAATATTACGTTTTTTAATTGACTTGTGTGGCTGAATAGAATCATGACACAATTGTTTTGCAAAAAGCAGATCTGTCAACTTCACTCGAGTCAAGTGTCGCATAACTATTTTTACTGGAAGAATCACTGTATTTTATGCCTGGCTTCACAGAAGGTCCACTTTACTTGTTACCCGTGTTTTGATCCTCCAGTAAGAACTTATCGTGACCTTCAATCTGCTCTTGTACCTTGGCCGTATGTAGAAAGAAGAAAATTGACTGAAATGTATTGGATCCGTTGGATTGATATAATTATTCAAGGTCACTGTGAGAAGGGCTTCGACTGATTATGAAAATGGCCTGGCTCATAACAGACTTGTAGTGATTTGAGCTGTTCGTCGCATCAGTGAAACATAGGGGGACTAGGTATTAGGGTTTCGGACTGCGCATGCTGTGTGCGTAGTGCGCGTAGGATGTCAATTTATTCTTTGCAATATGTCTGCATCATGTTCACTGCACAGGGTGAGAGTGCAAAAGTTCTGTTTATGGTTTTGATGCGGTAACCATGTATATTGTGGTGGGATTGGGTTAGCCAGATTTTTTTCTGTGGCTGTTGGCGTTTTTTATTTTTTTATTTTTATTTTTTTTATCGATATTGAACCAGAGAAATAGGCTATAATCCTATCAGTGATGGGGTTTTACCTGGGAATGTTCGCTTGGAATGCCTGTGTGGTTTGTTTGATTGTTTGATTGTTAAGCTCATGCATTTATTTCTTTTCAGAGCACATGGGATGTTAGGAGCACGCGTTTCATCTTGGAATATACTGATCACTGACGATCTGAGATATGTGTGATTTGATCTGATTTAAAGTGATTTGATCATTTGAAAAACCATCTCACTTTATTTTTATCTAAGGAAATGTGTGATCCATGACTTGTATTCAAACTGCTGATCTACTTGTGGAACAGAATATCATCATGATTGTGCCCTCATGTTACCGTGTACTCACCAGTTTACTTGCACGAGCTTTTGTCGTGCTGTGCCTCGTTTATTGTTCGTATCCTAGTTCCTTTCCTCTCTTTTTTTCTTCCAGTCGTTCACACTGGCTTCCTTAATTAACATATTCTGCAGCCCTCGCCATGTTTAATTATCTGATCTTGATATTCCCAGATGCCAAATTGCTGCAATTGAGTTCATTTATTGCGGTCGAGTCATGAGTAGTGCGTTATTCTACTTTCTAGCTGCCAAATCTGAGTTCAAAAAGAGTACTTGCTCTGTCGAAAAATATGAAATAGAAGCATGAATTATTGCCAAGGATAGTTGCTCGTCACAGTTCATTTGTTCCCAGCACAAAGCTGGTATGCGAGGAATCCCAGGCATTGCTTGTGAGAAATGCATTTGTTTTTGAGCGCCACCACAACTATATAGTTGGCTGAAAAACTATTTTTCTGGCATACCTGGCGAACCCATTTGTAATGATCAATAAATTCGATCAATTAGTAAAAAAAAAATGCCAAAATCAAGAGGTTTCGTCGGTCGAGATTTTGAATACAAGATTATACGAGCTGTTATTTTAGTCTTAAATGATTAGATATTTTACATTTTACTGGGTTTAGACTTAGCTTGCTAGTCAATATATAAACACACAGGCTAAATAAAAATACATTTTTTATGTTATAAAATATATTAGAAGAAAAAAAAATTATTGTTTTATGGTCAATTTTTTTTTTTTTTTAGATTCGATGAAACTTCACTTCCCAAAAAACATACTTTATAGGCTTAAATAAGCAAGTAAAACCCCGATTACTCTAAAATCTTATAAAAGATGCACGTCTTAACTTGAACTCAAGAATTGTTGTGTAAATCTCAATTTTTTTATCATCACGTTATATATCGGGGATGAAATGGTCAACTTGCTAAGCCAAAGATTGAAATTTTAATTCATTGCGTGCGATATTTTTTGTATTTTTAAAGGTCAATAATGTAAATAGATTTTATTTCATTGACTCTTTGTATTATGCTAGCATTTTTTAAAAACAAACTGTGCTTGTTTGAAAAAGAAAAATCATTTGGTTTTATACTAGGGCTCCAAATATTACTGCAAGCTTAGCAGAGATCGTATCTCAATGATCTGTGCATTATGGACATGTCAACGCATACCAATAGGGCACAGTTTATTCCCCCAGCAACTGAAGGATCGTGATTTTTCTGAGAGTTGCAGTGGCATCACCACTGCTAGCTCACTATTTCCTGTGGATGATGACTCCAGAATTTCAATGTCCCTCGTTTCATGGGGTGAATACTGATTGCTTTCGAATTCTAGTGGCAGAACTTGAACTTTAATATTTTATAGTGCATCTGAGGTACACATTTCACCCCTCAAATAAATCTAAAAAAATTATTGCATCCCCCACCATTAATAAACAAGGAATTCCAAGTTTAGTGGGGCTTTCTTTTTTATTAAATTGTCGGTCGGTCCGTGCTCTGTGTGTTTGGCACCATAAACAACAGAAAGAAAATGAATTAGATGTAAGCTGACAGGTGATTCTTCATCTAGCATCTGTCTGGTAATGCTTATCCTGAAAAGGTGTTGATTTAACATTTTTTTTTAATATATTTGATGGTTTTAACATGTTGGTGTTGGAGATAATAAATTCATCTAGGATAAAATGAGTGATTTTAAATAAAAAAACTGCAATATATAAAAGAAATTGCTTTAACTTCCAAGAACAAATATTTATTTTTGTTTTGGTATTGGTATGATAAAGGATATGAGAATTAAAATATGACTGATTGGAGAAAACAAATTGTGAACCTCTCATCTAGCTGATTAATTAGGCATTTTAAAGTTTGTTGTTTTGATGGAGTGTAGGAGAAAGGTTAAAAAATTAATTTTCTATTTATGATATTAAAAAAAGATAAAAATTACTTACATATTATTGATGGGAAATAAATATTCCTTATACATTATTAATGAAATTAAAATGTGTCAGACCATTGAGAGACTTTTATGCATTTATCTATAAATGCAAGAATATTATTACTTGTAATATAAATAGTTCATGTTAAAAGTCTTAAGAATAAACAAATATAGATTTATGACCCTAACACGAGTCTATAATGATCTTTAAACAAGTTGAGTTAGACATGTAGTTAAACATATGGGAGTTGAGTCCAACAACTTTCTAAATCTATGTTCAACTGGACTTAGCATGTGGTTGAAATGAATATTGTTGGTCCAATATCTTGCGAGATTGATATTCATTTGGATTTAGTATTTATTTAAATCCAATTATACTGAGTATTGTGGCTTATCATGCATATATTAATTTGAACTCAGCACATGACTTAACCTAAGTAAATTCATAGTGGTAGCTCGTCAAATCTATATTTAATTAAGCTTAGCGTAGAAATAAATTCAAGTGTATTATGGACCCATAAATATTAGGCTTATTACTTGCCCGAACACAATTACATCAGGTTTGACGATTCTTAAGACCCACAATTGCTTGCTTTGACACCAGGAGTTTGCTAATATGTTAGGTCTAAGTAGCTGCTAGATCCAATTTGTTAGCAAGTTACATGTTATTGCACCTTGTTAGATAGGGTATAAGGCATTAAAATACCGATTCAGCAGCTGGCATACATAACATGATTTCTGTAATGTTATCCAAAAAAACCTAGCAATGTAATTTTTCCCCAGCTATTTCCTTTACTTTTTTCAAGAGAGGAAAAAAAACCCTCTCTTTCTTTGAAATTTTATACTTTTATGCCTCGAGCAAAAGGTTGCTGGAATTTATTTTTTGTATTCCCAACGGCCTTTGATGGGTTGTGAAGTGGAATTGTGGCAGTGGCAGCGAGCAGGTTTCAGTTCCAGCCACTATAGATGCGATCCAAAGTCGCTCCTTTCCAAAGTGGCAGTTTCCTGAACTGGTAGAGGAATTTACTGCTGTTGATGGATCTGCAGAAGGAAAACCATCTTGTAAAATGAAGGGTTTACACTCACTAATAGTTTTAATTGTTTATGGTCCCAGATTTCCAAGGTGAGGATTTCTAAAAATGGTTCTTGATTGTTATATGACACAATGTCAATCCGGATATATCTACGTAGCTTACTGAAAGTTCTCTCATTTCTGGACGCACCACATGACAGCATTTACATCAACAAAGACATTGCTGGTCAGCACTTCAATCAAAAAAGGAAGCTTTCTGATTACATTCTCTGTGAGCTGTGCTAGGAATCCAGTGCCATTCAAATACCAAATCACGAGAGAGTGCAGGTATGCTGTCTCTTTCGAACACCGTCCCATTAGATTCTCTCCATGCTATTTCTCAGAGCAGCTGCCCTACAAGTATAGCCCCTAATTAAGAGCCAACTCATTTTTATAGAATAATTAAAAGTCAAGTTAATGTTTACATGCGTATATAAAGGCCCCATTTTCAGGAAACCCTCCCTGCCATGGTACGGACTTCACCTTGTCAATTACCATATTGTCTTTGCTATTTATTTGGGACATGGGTTTTTAGATTGGGTGGGGGGGGGGGGGTATTTACTTTCATTTTATGGTTGAAAAAAATGGAATGAAATACGCAGAAGTTCAGTAAGACTTCAGCCCTAGAATGACCTGCATGTATTGGAAGCCACCCTGTGACTGTTACCTTGCATGAGAGAAGCTTCCACTTCTGGGTTCTGCACAGAATTTGCTCAGCAAAATGTTGTATTGATTTTGCAAACTAATGAAACGACCCCAAACAATGAGAACCAACACGAGGCAACCGGGAATTTTCGAAAAGGAAACATGACAGTAATGATTTGAATTAGGTGAACACAAGAAGAACATCTGTAATCTTATTCAAATTCCATATATCAATATATTAAGTGCTGGGCATAGAATATCGTAAAAGTTCATTGATGATGGTGGTATAATTAGTACTTTTGGTGCTCAATGCACTGGTCTATAAAAATGTTCTATAAATCACTAAGTAGTATTATTTTAATTGTTAGACTTTTAGTGCTCAATTGCACTTACATGTATACATGTTTTATGTAAATCTGCCGTGGAATCTCTTATTATGTCCCCATTTCCTAATCCTGGTACTAAAATAAATCAGGGATGTGGGCCAGAAATTTGCCATGGCTTTTTTCTCGAAACAGGAACTGCTAGCTTTCGTGCCATCCAATAGTGATCAGGGAATGCATGAACTATTTGTTTATTCTGGACAAAAATGATGAGGAACACTTTCAGCAACTCTAAAGGTGAAGAGTGTTCGATACATGTAAGCTTGGAGACGCTTTTTTTCTTTTAAGATAACTGGAAAAGGATCTTTGGGCCAACAATGTTGAGCAGATAGCATCTGCAGCCATGATTTCTTTTTATAAGAAGTTCTCACACCAGTGCTGATTGTCTTACCACTTAGATTAATCTATGCTTATACTCTATAGCATTGGGGATATTTATTATTTATCGAATGTTTTGTAGCATTATGATCGTGGGTTTCGTCAGGTCCCACAACAAATCAATGGCGGGACGAATTTGAGAATCCCATTTGGGCTTCCAAATTCTCTTCTAGTAGAACGCCTTGTTATAAACATTAGTACTCCAACAACTTATCCCTAAATTTCCAGTCCCGCAAAGAATCCTTACTATAATCAATCATATACTAAAAATAATCGATGCCTGCTTTCCCCCTCAAATTAATTTAAGCTTCAGTTGCTGTTGAGATAGCGAGAGTTTTCAATCAGATATAATTAATTCATCTATAGCTCAGATCGGTCCTTATCAACGAACAAATATAAAAGTACTTAGGCCTCATTCATCCTGCCCCCGCCCCCCCTCGCACACGAACCACACCCTAATAGCAAACCCCGAGATCCTGGGGTTCTTTTACTCTTTTTAGCCGATGCTGCTCTCTTACATTTTCCCCCCAAAATCCTCTTCCAAGCGAGTAAAAGTTCCATGTCATGTTCGTAATTTTTTTACCATCAACACTAGAGCAAATAAGATTCAAGTATATATCGTGCAACATAGCAAGGCTCTCTAGTAAATGGCGTCCCATTGGTTGAAACGGTCGAATTAGAATTCTTATTAACCGAAACAAATTGAAAACTTGAACACTTCATGGTTTGGCTAATCATACTGAAAACTGAAAAGCGCATAAAGCTTGCAAAGTTTACACATGTTAACCAATCAACTCCTTTCTCCATCAAGAATAAAATCTTGAAATGAAACCATGGTTCATCGAATATCATTCACGCAGAGAGGTTATTTGCTATCAGAAGTGCGAGGAAATCGAATCTATACTCTCCTACAAGAAATTTGATTAATTTTTGGACCGCTTTATAGATTCTCCATCTCTTTCAAAGAGTACGCATTGCAACTTTTCTGTACATCAACAAGCAATAAATTATGTAAAGGAGTCTCGATGAATCTCAAGCGGTCAAGAAGTTAATCATTTATTCCTCCAGCAGCATCACCAGTTAGTGCCAGGCAGAATCTAAGATGCTTACAGCCACCTTTTACATCTTTGTCATCCTAAAGAAAACCATGCAAAATCAGGATCAAATCAAATAAATTGTTACATAATTTTTGCAGGAATCAAAGGATATATGTTCACCAGCTACAGCATAAGAACCAAAATATTCAAATTTAAAGCTTGCAATCCATGAGAAACATGTACCTGTAAAATATTAATCCGAATACATTTATCACAGAATTCCAAGACTAGGAAACTGTAACACCTGCAAGTTCCAGTTGTGCCACAGCTGCATTAATTGCATCCACAACATCCAATTTTCCCCGAGTAACAGCTTCATCCATTGGAGTCCGTTCATGGCTGAAAATCCAGCAATAGATTAGATCATGTTTGCATACACAAGTGAGAAACATAGAGCAAACTCCAGGCTGCAGGTTTGAACTACATACCTATTAAGAATGCCTAAACTTGCTCCTGCCAGAATCAATTTCTTAACGACCTACAGACCCGATATTTGTTAAAGTGCCTAAAATGATGTGTAACAAAACTGACGTGGGAAGTGACCATGATAATTACCTCTGTGTGACCATTGAGGCAGGCCCAATGAAGAGGCGTATTCTTCTCCTCATTAAAAGCATTGATGTCCTGCTTAATGGAAACTTCAAACATTTAATAGGTCTTCACAACACATTTAAATACGGGGTTAAATCTAGGGACAAAAAAAACAATACAAACATCCTCCAATCCTTTACAATCTTATGAAATGGAAGCAGAATACTTTAAGAAAGATAAATACTAAAGGTATCTGATGGTCAAAGCTAGAATTGAGCAATATGAATTAGTAAATTTAAGACTATGAAAACTTGCAGCAAGTTTAGATGCTGAAGCCATAAAAAGAGAAGTGACCTGGAATATACACCAAAAGATTCAGCTACAAATGCTTCCAAAATTTGCAATTTTGCCTTGCCCTTTAGATGCCAGAGGTTTTAATCAATCGGATATGAATCTATTGCATTTGAACCACGTGAAAAGCCTAACGTATACATCTTTGGATCAAATAGACAGATCCAAGCCCAAGAAAAGGCTTGATCACACCAAACATGTCTTACAAAAACAAGCATCACGTGATCCAGCCATTGAATTGGACTTAAGCTTTTCAGATATTCTACAAGCCCAGTTTTATAACAAGTTGACTGATTGTAATCAAATGCGGGAAGGCTTTCAAATTAATCTCAGAAGATGCATTTATTATTAGTTTTACTATTTTTATGTTTAATTTTTTATTGTTTTTTTATATTTCTCCTGCTTGTTTAAGGATTCTGATTTTCCTTCCTTGTAAGTGTTGGCTTCAAACCTATTTAAAGGGTTGCAATCCTTTTTGAAAAGGCAAAGAATTATGGAGAGAATTTATTCAGTAAGAAAACTATTATTAGAGCTCTTGTTGCTGAGACCTCTTTCTATAATTCTGTCTTCCTTGTTCTTTGACTCATATTCTCCTTAGGTTTGGCTGTCACCTTTCCATAGCACCCACCAACCCTCCACCCAAAACCCCAATTCCCCAGAAACTTGAAAAGTAAAACAAGCATGGACCCTTACCACTCCTTGACTGATAAGATACTCCACAATGTCAAGATGTCCATTAGCTGCAGCCATATGGAGTGCTGCAGTTACAAATCAGTAAAGCAAAGTCAAAAATTCAATAAACCATACAAAATTCATATAAAAAAAGATGCAAATTCAAGCTATAATAAAATAAGAGGATAACTAACAGTCAATAATAAACTATTTTCAAAATTTCAATTCATCAAAAAACTTTACGCCCCCTTAGGGTCATGATTTTAAATAAAAAAAAAATCTACTGAATGCTTGGAGGAACAATTGTCAAAACTGAAACTCTTCACATCCAATCACAGACATCAAAAATGAAAACAACACACCATATCTCTGGAAATCTATAAAAGAGGGAAATGGGAAAAATGTTCAAAAAACAGAAAAGAAGCAATCGTGTACCGAAGGAAGCTGTGTTATTCAATCTATCTAGAGAGCAACTTCACTGCAGATTCATTGGCAAAAGCTAGGCCTTGGCACGGAATCAAGACATGGCTGCTTAGAGATGGAACAATATTTCTAACGTGCCTTAAGCTTCACTTTCAATATTTCTGTTTCTTTGCAACTTTAACACAGTGGTTTCAACTCAACACTATTCTTGCATTTTCTTTAAAATAACCTCTCGTTACCTTATGAAAAAAATAGCAATAACGAATTGTTTGATATGCATTTCTGTACATTTTTCCACAATTTAAAACAAAGAAACAATGTTGTAGAACACCACCTATGTCCGAAAAAGCTAGAGATATTGATCTCCCATTGCAAGTTATATTCCAAAATTTCTACAGCCAGTAACCCATTAAACGGAGGCCGAATGGCATCATGAAACAAAATGTTTTTAGAGGTGAATAAGGATTTGACTAAGTCAGAGTTTCAGAAGGCGAGTGAGTGTGCAGGCCTGCATGGGATGAAAGAAATTGAGTGACTAAACTTCTAAACAAACCTTACAGCACGTTACTAGATCATTAATTGTTATCTAAAGGCTCGTTAACAAAAACAATATAACAAAGCGACAAAAATGGCAGAAGCAGAATGGAAAGTTAGAATAGATGACAGATAATTCTGATAACAACCTGTTCTGCCCAGTGAATCTTTAGAGTCAAGAGAGATCCCAGAAGATGCTAGACTTGTTATATCCTCAAAATCATCATATCTAGCAGCCTTTAAGAAGAAAAACAAAAGAAAGAAAGTGAGCTATGGGAAGAAAAACCGAGTTTCGCAAAAAATGAAAAATCGGGTATCGTGAGAGATACCTCAAGTAAAGCATCAACAATCTCCGGTGTTGTTTCGACTTGGGTTTGCCGCTCTGCTTGGTTTGTGACTGTCCCCATTATCAGTTTCCAGAGCTTTCAGAGACAGCACGGGGTTTGAGGTTTCACTCCTCTTCTTTGAGGGCTGCGCAAGGGGAAAATTCGCGATTGAATTCAAAGAAAGGCCAGTCTGGGATCTGGGCTACGAGTTCGATTTTCCATAGGGCACTGAATATAGCCCATGAAGAAAAGGCCGGAAGGCCTGGTGCTTAATATATATGGGCCACATGTACATGGATTCTGTTTTTGTTTTTTTTTAAAAAAACTCAATTCATTTATGACAATTAAGGGGAAAAACTAATTCATTTATGATAGTGATTATTTTTTTTAAATATTATTTATTTAAAAATGGATGAAAATAATATTTTATATTTTTTTAAATATTTTAATATGAAATTATCTTAAAGTACTAAAAAAAATTTAATTTATTTTAAAAATGTTTTTAAACAATAAAAACAAATAACTTTTTAATTATTGTTCAGTGAACAGAGTTCAAATATCAAATCAAGTTATATTTTTATAGAGATTTTAGTTTAATTAGGATGACGTGTGTTTTTCTTGGAAAGTTAAATTCATTTATATAATCTAATAAAAAAACAATTTAAATTGCGATAAAAGAAAAAAAAAAGAGAATTTGATGCGTCCTTCTTTAATTTATAATTTTATAAAACACTTTCTTCTCATTTTACTTAATAATTTTATAAAACCAAGAACAAATTAGAAAACGAGGAAGAAACGTTTGCTTGGAATACGCCTTGCATGGCACCGGATGGTCCGGTGGCACAGGTCACAACCCTAGAATTTTGAATTTATAATAAATAATTATTTTTTATAATTTGAAATTACCATTTTACTTAATAATTTTATAAAACCAAGAACAAATTAGAAAACGAGGAAGAAACGTTTGCTTGGAATACGCCTTGCACGGCACCGGATGGTCCGGTGGCACAGGTCACAACCCTAGAATTTTGAAGGAAAAAAAAGGAAAATACCCACCGCCATATAATTTTATCAGCCACAACAAATCGTCCCTTCCCTGGACCCTTTCTATGCAAAAGAGGGTCCTCCCTCTCCTACTCTTCTTCTCTCCCTCTCTCTCTATAGGAATCTGGGTAGAATCATTCTTCAGAATTTTAGCATCTTTACCTTTTCTTTTTCTCTCTCATTCTCTATCAATATTTTTCTGCATATATTCTTTAGATTAGTTTTTTACTTAGAAATTTAGATCAGGATAACAAAAAAAAACACATTAATTTTTTGTTGTTGTAAAAACTTAATCAAATTAAATTGATCAAAACCATGACTTCAGTCATCAACATCGACGGTCACCAACCACTTCCTCCTGCCCTTCAAGATCAGGTACTTTCTTTCTTGACCTTTTAGATCTGCATTTTTTAGGTCTTTGATCTTCACAGAGAATTATAAAGAAATTGAAGGAAATGATGAATTCAATGATATTGTTTTTGTTCGGTCGTTGAACTCTTAGTAGATTGAAAACAGAAGGCTAGCAATTCTTAGTGCCTGATTAGTAAATTAATGAAAGTGCTTATTTACAGCTTGGAAAACTGATCTTTTTTATGATAATCAGAAACCCTTTTGGTATATTTGTCTGGCTGGGGTTTGTTTGCTTGTTCTTGATATACGATGGTTTAATGGAAGCTTTTGCTTTCTGAGGGAAATGAATGGGATCTTTAAGTTATTTTTTGTGGGATTTTTTGGTTTCAGGGCGAAATGGAGAGTAAAGTGGAGAGTAGCGAAAAGACATGTGGGAATCATGGTGGGATTTGTGCCATATGCTTGGATAAGATTGTGCTTCAGGAAACTGCTCTTGTTAAAGATTGCGAGCATGCGTACTGGTTAGTATAGTTAATATCTTCTGTTTACTATTTCTGCTTCTGAAACATGACTGCATCTGTTAATTTTGAACCACTTATTGATATGAATGGGAGATTTGTCTAGCAGCTTGGCTTCTTGATTGGAGTCTTCTGTTGTTTTTTTCTTCAATTCGTCTTATTTAATCACTAAGGATGAATACCCTATACCTGTTTTGTAAGATTCAAAATGTGGAAGCTGGAAATGTGCTCTGCCAGAATTCAAGCGGTTTAGTTTGAAAAATGACTGTCTTTTGTGCTGGTATACATTGGAATGATCTTGTGTTGGGGACAAAATGTAAAAGTGATCTAGAAACATACAGTAATGTGTTTGTAGGAGTATTTTTTTGTGGCATATCTTCGCTGCTCCTATGTATTCATGTTTTTTCTAAAAAAATATTTTTGTAAATAATTATAAAGAGACTTTCTCAGGAATCATATCAGCAGGTAGCTGATAGTTCATTTGGTTTTCACTGTGATGAGGCCATTGTGCAATTTGTTGCTCCTCCTTGAACAGTTGTGCTGCTTTTTAGTCTATGCGAAGTAGTCAAGAGACTTTTTTTTTTAAAGAAAACTAAACAAGAGGCTCTCGAAATTCTTGGCTGCATTTAAAAAAAAAAACTAATTGACTTCTTGCTATGTTTTGTTTGTTCTCTCAAGCCTGTTTGTATTGAGGGTAGGTAGGGCTATGTATTGTCACCCATGAAAACAAAGTTCTATGGTGACGCTGGAAATTGATTGAGTCTGGTGATCTCTGTGTGAATATGGGTTCTAGCCTATTTTCTGTTGCTTGTGTGCCTCTGTTAGTGTTATGCATCGATTTTTTTTTTATCATGAATACGTTTTGGATTCTAATGGCTGCTTGAAATGAAGTGTGTGCAATGGCATTTAATTTAAAATATTTTTCATGCATATGTTATTTCTTCTCCTTTAACATGTTAGCTAATTTGCTACTTTTATTTTTCTTTTGTTTTTCAAAGAATTTGTGATGACATGCATCTGTCCTATGAGGTTCATACTGTACCTCACTATTGTGGAGTGAATTAAACTCCCTTGATTTCACTATCGCCTTTTGAGACCTGGGTTTTATAAGTCAGGTTGCTGGAATTTAAAAGAGGAGGTATGTTTATCCTAATCTCTGCCAGCTAGCACTAGATAGTTTCTAGTCACTTAGGTTTGTTCTCTGAATAAACCTCCCATTTGAACATTGCTTCCATTCACATGCTAAGATTTGTACTCTAATACATTGCATTAATCCATTCATGTGCCCACTATAAGCCTTAACAGTCCCAATACCAGAGCTTCTCCTTATACTGATTTTTATATGTAAATCATGTAGTGATTTCTGTTAAATGCAAACTTGAATATCATTATTCTTACAGACATATATGGATCGTAGATTAGTTGCCAGATTTGAGTTTAAAGCTGTCTTACATTTTATGCTCTGGATCATTTCTGCACATAGGCTCTGACTTTGCATTCAACCATCTAGTTTCTGTTTCTTTACCTCATGTTTTCTAATTATTCGTGCACATTCATCATTTATGCCATGTAGTCATTACATCTTAAACTATTCTTTCTGCAGTATAAAGAAATATCTTTTGAACATAATTTCTCTTAAATCCTTTATTTGTATAAATCTGCCCGTATCATGCAGTATAGTTGTATTTTATTTGTTTTGGAATGGGTTTGCTAAATATGATGCTGCTTGAGTTTTTGTTTTGGTGTTGAAGAATTGCAGTAATTTTTATTAATGTAAGAAACTGATTGATCCACATGGTCATGCTGTGGATATTTTTCTCATCATCTTCACAGTTGTGTTGAGGTGTATGCTTATATGATGTTCTCCAACTTGCTAATAATTGGTATGAAGAAGTTGAATGTTCTAGCTTAATGTAACTTCAATAGAATCATGGCTGGTTATAGCATATTCCATGTACTTAGTGAACATCATGCAAGCTCCGATGATATGCTGCCTTCAATGTTGATAGAGTGAAAACTTTTTTTAACAAATTTCATTGTTCTGAATAGCTGTATTCATTGTTCTTTCTGTCCTTTGTTCTGTGCAGTGTGACATGCATCCTTCGATGGGCCACATACAGTAAGAATCCAACTTGTCCTCAGTGCAAGCATCCATTCGAGTTTCTCAATGTTCACCGATCTCTCGATGGCAGGTTGAAATCTCTTACAGAGTCATGTATTATGTTCTGAATGTGGTCAGCTAGTGGTTCATTTGATCAAAATACTTGAACCTGGCTTGTTAATTTTTGGCTGAAATGAGCCATACTCCAGGCTTAATAGATTTTTTTTTCTTTAACAGCATCCAGGACTACATGTTTGAGGAAAGTGTGTGCCTCCTCCTTCGAGCAGCATGGTTCATGCCTTTGGCTGTGGAAGATCATGAGGATGTTTATGAAGATCCAGATGATTATTATCCTTATGAGTATGATGATGATGATGATCTAGATGAAGTGTACTTGAGCAGTTCATCCAGTCTTCGCATTGGAAATCGCAGGTGGGGAGATAATGGCTATGTTAGGGCAGGGCGTCAAGAAGCAAGGCCAGTGCATCGATCAAATTTTGAGGACTCAGGGGCCGGCTCTTCTCACTCAGGGGCCGGCTCTTCTCGTGAACCTAAGAAGAAAGAGACTGCAAAAGAAAGAACAGGGAGACGGGCAAAGAGGACACTCAAGCGTGAAGCAGCTGACAAGGCTGCAGCAGCAAAACATCAGCAGCATTTGACTAGGCTGGGTCGGAAGTGATTCCATGTTCATTTCCGTTTGTTCTTCATAAGCCAGAAACAGCGAACCTGGCACCTGTACAGTATTTCCGTGCTTTATATCTGGAATAATAATGACATTGTTGTTGGTTAGAATCTAGGAGATGGGGATGAAATGGTAGGTCCGTTGCCCTTTCAACATTTAACGCTACGCAATTCAACTCAAAATGAAGCTCATAACTTCATATTACAGTTGCTAACATCACATGAATTTCTTTACGTTGTCATTGATTACAAGTTGACCGGGATTAGCAATACTTAATAGAAATTCAATTGCATCGCTCACATGGCTGTTTCGAAACTCCAGGTTGAGCTAATATTTCAAATGTTCGTTTCCATGCGTGGCATTTGGATAAATTCTGCACTACAATTTTCATTTATATGCACGGATGATGGTGGCGAGTTTGAAATTACGTTTCACAGAATTATTTGCAGTGATGGATTATCGTTTTTGTTGAGGTCTCTCTGGAGTTGATTAGTGCGACGAGTACCAAGAACTCCAATAATCACAAGCTTAATGTGGAGAGGAAAGAAAGCTAAAGACCGGCAAGGATGCTTTAGTTGAACTTTCTTCATCTTCATCTTCAACGAAGACAGAGAGCCGAGGAATTCTGTCGAGCTTTGAGCTGCATTATTGCCCCTTGTCTCTTCAGTCTGATAACCAAAATGATCAAGTTTTGAGAATACACGCACTTGAAGTGTTAGTATCTTAGGCTTGAATCAGACTGGTCGTGGAAATATTCTGTTTGAACGAAATTGATTGAATCTGATTTTAAGAAAAGCAAAGAGTTGGACTGGTATAGCAGAAATAAATGCTGCGATACAACTTAAAATATAGACACAATCACAAAAATAGCTGAAACACGCCTTAGAAGTGAATTTTAAGGTACAAAACAGCTTATGTCAGACTTTGCTGCTATCCCAAGTTTACATGACTCTAAATTAACTTCTACATTAGATTTACAGATCCAAATTGAACACCCAATCACATTTTATTTTATAAATTGAACGAAGCAAACTTTTTAACAATTTCCGGTCGAGAATATGCCTCGCCATCACGCCAAAGACCGAACAAGTCACTGAGAATGTTCCAGGGCTATTTTTTTCTGCAAGTGATAGGACAAGAAATTATGCGTTACTTCTGGACAGCTCGTATAAATCATACCGTAAGAATAAAGCCATTTTAGATTTTATAGTGGTCTCTGCTTGATTATATTTAAAAATTACATAGAACCACATTATCTTGTGTTTAATTTTTAATCAAATAGAATGAGGATGGTGAGATTTAAAATCATAACTGCTTGTTCAATGAGGTTTTAATATCATAAAAATAGCATCTACCACTATCCTCGTAACCTCCATACTAATCTTGTTCGTTCTCGTGAACAGCAGTGCTGTACATTACACCCCTTGTAGTGAATCTTTCTGTCTATAAACCCAGGACAAGAACAGTTCAAACTGCAAGAATATGACCACTTTAGGAGTTGAATTTTGGATGGAAAGTAAGGCAGATACGATGTGGCTAGCCTGGGGTTTGAATCCAGAAGACAGGCCACAGATGGTTGGAACAAGAACAGTGATAGGCATTATCCAACTAAAATGGCTAATTCAGTGCTCACACCTACAAGAACAAGAACAAGTACTTCCTTCCATGTACAATATTTCAAGATTGAATCGTGTATGTCAAGTTGGATATGAAGTCCAAGGAACAGAACCTAAGATGCATCCTACAGCTCTCCAAAATGATGATAGCACGGAAACAAAAGACTTGAAGAATGGATGGGCTCAACATGTGGGAGAGCAGGAACTTTATCTAAGAATGGTAAGAAACTACAATTAAAAAACAGAATATATGGCTAAATAATGTTACTTCTCCGGATCAGGTTCATATCATCTTGAACCCTAGAAAGCCGGGAACATTTTTGTCAGCTGGTGTGGTAATTGAGAGATATTTCAAATACCCGTTATCATTCGAAATTCATCGGTATTATGATCTTCATATCGGCTGCCAAATTATAGGCTACATTCTTGGCACAGCTGGGTGGATTGCTGGCCTGTGGCTAGGAGTTGCTTCTAGACATGACTAGGTTTTATAGAATTATTAAACTTGTTTGCATTGCTGTAATTGTTCTTGCCTTTAAATAGGCATTACACATCAAATCTTACATTTACAATGAATTAATTCTAACGTCTACTTGCTATATATATATATACACATGATTTATGTGCAGAGATCATGGAATGGAGTAATGATTTGTAACAGCAAATCTCTTAGCTGCTGCCCTGCATTTCCATTTTCATATATCTTCCATATATCTGCATTTCCATATATATCTTCACAGGTTTTAATGATAGTTTTACTTTTACAGTGATAGTATATGACTAGGTTGTCATGAAGCTGATCATGGGTGTATTCTTCTGAAAGAAAATATACATGTTCACTCTCTCCATAAAAAATATTCCAAAACAGAGACAAATTTTTATTTAGCTCTCGCTTTTTTAACAAATATGTTTCTCTTAGTGCCACTAGAAATTGATGAAACATTTTCGAAGAAAAAAATTAATTTCGGATTTTTCAGTTAGACATAAAAAGGATTTTCTCAAATTTTCTCAAATATTTTCGAAACACAAAAATAAATATGTTTTTCTTTAATTATGTTAGGTATTGTTTTTTAAAATATTTTTTATTTACAAATATATCAAAATAATATTTATTTTATTATTTTTAACAATAACATGTTAAAAAAATTAAAAATAAAAAATAAAATAATTTTAAAAACAAAATTGAACTACAAGACAAATCAAGGTTGAATCTTACACTAACTATCGAGGAAAATTGCTTCCATTAGTAAATGTATTCGAATTTCTATCTATTTTGTTTTGGAGGATGGTTGAATTTGTTTTTAAAAATATTTTTTATTTAAAAATGTATTAAATTATTTTTTAACAAAAGATTATTTTTAAAATTAGCATATGGAAATAACTTTAAAACATTAAAATATTTTAATTTAAAATAAAAATAATCAAAAATATTTTTAAAATGCAATATCAAATGAGACCTTAATAACCAATAAATTAGAAAGCGTTGTAAATATATTTATGAATTTCATAGACAAAATAAAATTTACAAAAAAATCTGAACATTTTAAATGCTTTGTATAGAAAAACAATTATAATTTAAAATTTCATCGTTAGATGGCGTTCATATTTTATAAAACGATTTTATAGGCTACTCCTATAAAAAAAAATAAAAAAATTAACCCGTTTGAAATAGTCAAGGTTCGAAAAATCTTTAAATTAAATCTAAAAATATTGTTTTTTCTAATTAATTTTATATTTTAATTATTTCTCTACTTAACTTTGAATTCTTTTTTCATTTTAACTTTTCTATAAATCATTGTGTTATTTCTTAAATTAAACTATTAAAATTTAAATATATATATATATATATATATATATATATATATATATATATATATATATATATATATATATATATCAAAATTCTCTTTACATGTTTTTGACGGATGTTGTGTTTGGCTAGGTGGCTTAACCATGTTTTTATTTTTTTGTTAAAATCTAAACTTTTTTTAAAAAAAAAATAGTTTATGTATATATTATATTGTTTTGATATGTTGATTATAAAAAATATATTATTTTAATATATTTAAAAAAAATACTTTGAAAAGTAATCTCTCCTAAACACTCAAAATCACTGTGTTATCAACGTTTTCAATAAATTTATATATGCAATAAAGATATTATAAATATTTTCTCTAGCACTTTTTAATTAGAGAATTGCTTGTGAAACGACTAATAGTTCTTTTTTAATTTAGTATTTTCTGGGATCATGTTTTCCAACATAAAATATTAGATAAATCACAAATTAATTATACTTAATCTTGAACTAACCATGCATTCCTGACCTTTGTTTAAGAAAATTGTCATTTTTGTGTAAACATCTGGAGGTTAAAATCCCCGGCATCAATTAACAGCCTTAAAAGCAAATTATTATAGATATATATAAACGGTGTCTCATGTTTCTTGTTCATATTTTTACTGTTTATACATACATAAATTATTATAGATTCGAACAGTAAAATTATCATTTTACTTCACAATCTAAAAATTTTAACCTTCATAACCAGGGGTATTTTTGGATTTTTCAGGAGACATGAACAATATTTCCGGATTTATTGCACAGTAAATTAACAAAACTAACCCTTCTAAACGACAAAACACCACCACTGGAACCGGGGGTATTACGATACTTGCACCCCCTGTTTTTTTCATAGATATTACTAGGTATGGGTGTTATGGTAATTGATCAATTTTTTATTATTTCTTTTCCTGGAATACTGTAGGCGCGTTACACGCACGCGCTAGTAGTGTTCCGCACACGCGGGTCTTTAAGACGGTGCGTGCGGCGTCTTAGGGCGGTGGAAATTAAGCTTCTATCGTGTCACCTGGTGTGCTCCCATGTCCTCTGCCTCCTTGACCGGTGAATGACATGTTAATGGGACCATTTAATCTCTGGTGACAGATTTTTTTTTTCTCCTCTTTTCTCTCTACTACTATAGTCTGGTCCTTCATATATATATATATATATATATATATGAATGTTTCATTTCAATTTTTGATCTTTTGATTTTGTTTTTCTTACTGATTTTTCAATGAAAATTTTGATTATTTGCAATTATACATTTTAATTAAAATTGACCACATACAATAAGTTTCAATTTGGTCCTTAATTTTTTTATTTTTGGTCTATTTTTTGTTCCTTTAATAATTTTGGTTGCAAGTTTTGATTTATTCTAATTTTATCCTCCAATTGAAATTAATCGTATATGATATGTTTCATTTTAGCACTTATTCTTTTAATTTATTCAGCAATTGTATTGTATTGATTTTTTAAAATCTTTTTATTTTTTTCAATCCCGAAGTTTTAATTCGTTTCATTTTTATCTCTCAATTGGAATATATATATATATATATATATATATATATATATATATATATATATATATATATATATATGTTAGTGTATATATATATATATATATGTTAGTGTTTATTCTTTTAATTTTTTATTTGGTATTGATTTCTCTAGTCTTCTGATCTTTCTTGAACAATGTTTTTTTTTTCATATTTATGCATTTATGCATTTGATTTTTGTTTTTAATTTTTTTTGTTTTAATTTTTGTTGAGGTTGTATTTTTACTCGTTTCCGTTATGAAATTTTAATTTATGCTGATTACACTGTATTTTATTTTTAAAAATATCTTTATTATTTTTTAGTCTCAAGGTGTTGATTTTTGGCAATTTGCCATTCAATTAGAATAAATTATATATTTTATTTTTCATTTGGCACTTATTCTTTTAAATTTTTATTTAGTGTTCATTTTTTTTTGGTCCTTCTTGAACACTATTTGTTTTTTGTCCATATTTATTTATACTTTTAGATTTTTTTTTGTTTCATTTTTTATTGGGTTTTATTTTTAATGGGTTCCATTCTAAAATCTAAAGTTCTTTTTTTGTGTGTTTTCTGTTATTTTATATATTTTTTTCTAATCAAATGATTTATTATTTTCACAATAATAATGATAATTTTAGTGATTTTTTTATTATTTTTTTATAAAAAATATTTTGTTTTTTTCCAAGGTAATTCAATGATTTTAATTGTTTTGGCAGTAACGTTAATAATAATTTTCACTGTTATAATAATGATAATGACAATAACATAGGGATGAATTTTCAATTTATGTTTTTGTCTTTTTATGGATAAAAAATTAATTATATATTTTTGTTATTTGATTATTGCAGATCTTTTATAATTTATATTTTATTTTTAAATATGATTTAAATTGAATTAATTTTAATATAATGAATTCAATAATTGAGATATCCGATTTTTTTTTAATGATAATAATAATTTTATACTAATTATTTCGTTGAAACCTACTAAACACATAAATATATATCGATTTAAAATTCATATATTTTATAAAAAACTTGAACTTCATAAAAATTTTACACAGATTTATTATATTGACTAAATTTATATTATAATAAAATAATTTATACAATTAATATTTTTTTATATTAAAAAAAATATAATGCCGTATACGAAAAAAGTCGCGGGTATTGGCTAGTAAAAGAGACAATCCCTGATGACAATCTTTCTTTCTGACCTTATTTTAATTCACAGTTTTTGCAGTGAACTGCTTTAAACTGTGTACTATATCTACTCTTTTATATATATATATATTATCGTGCGTTATACCGAACCATTTCCTACACATCATGGTGGCATGGAGACAATTTCTTCCCATAAAGCCTTGAATGAAGCAGGGGAGGACATAGGGGATTATTTTGTCTTAAAACTTGGGAGAAGCATCTGTTTTGATGGAGAAGAAGGTGATGATGAAGAATGGGGCCAGAAGGTGGGACCTCCATTTACATCAGCGGAGCAAAATAAGTCCACTGGAAGTGGAAGCTGCAATGCCAAGCAAAGCCCTCAAAAATCTCAATCCCCCACCCACCACTTCCTATAGAAAAAGAATAGAAGTAGCAGATGAGAACAAGCAACAGCATAATCATCACCATCTTTTTTTTATTTTCTTCTTCTCTTTTGATTCTTACCTACTACCACACCCGCACCCACCCCTTCTTTCACTGTGAGTCTCTCTCTCTCTCCGTCTCCACATTTTTTTGTTTCCTACAGTCTTTTCCTTGAATTCATGGATTGAAGCTGTCAACACAAGCCAAAAGGGGTATAGAAACTAGAGAGAAAGGCTTCCAGTGCATTATAAGCAATCAATTAACTCTCCGAAACCTCCCTGTTTTGCTCTTTTCTTTTCTATTTTCGTCCCCTTTAAAACATCCTTCGTATTACCAAATCTAACCACCAATCTTCTAAAAGTACTTGAAAGAGTTCAGTATCGAAAGGGATATTCATATAGGAACAAGACCTTATCATTGATGCATAGATTGTTCTTCGTGTCAGCTCTGTTTTTGTTCTGTTCTCTCATATTTAGGAGCTTTCTGCGCCAAACCTGAACCAATTAGGATACACTCTTGAAACTCCTGTGAAGCTTCACATTGAAGAATTTTTCAATGGATTCTTTCGATGAGTCAACTGGGTTCGGGTATGATCCAAATTCAAACACGATGGGCGATGCAGATGGCGATTCTGAGTTCTCCGGGATTCTTGAAATCCATGTTCATCATGCCAGGAATATTCACAACATATGTATCTATGATAACCAAGATGTTTATGCAAAATTCTCTCTAACTTACAACCCCGATGAAACCCTTTCAACTAGAATTATCAATGGAGGCGGAAAAAATCCAGAATTCAATGAAAACTTGATGATGAAAGTCACTCAACTTGATGCAGTCCTCAAATGTGAAATTTGGATGCTTAGTAGAGCTAGAAACTACATGGAGGATCAGCTTCTAGGATTTGCTTTGGTCCCTATTTCACAAGTTTCTGGCAAAGGAAAGGTGACTCGAGATTACAGCCTCTCTTCCACTGACCTCTTTCACTCTCCAGCTGGCACTGTCCAATTGTCTCTTTCCTTAAACACGTCTTTGCCTGTTAAGCCCTCAGCAACAGCTGCCATCTCTTCAATATCATCAGAGGTTGTGCTTCTTGATAGAAAGATATCGGAGGTTATTTTGGAGCCAGTTGAATATTCAAGAATTGAATTTCCTGATATCAATGTTGTTAGAGAGAATCAGCAGATGGTCTCAGAGTATTTTGATGGCTTGGGTTGCAGGCCTGGATCTTTTCTTTACCTGGGTGCCTCTCCACAACCTGCTGTTCATGACTATGAAATGACAACAAATTCCTCCGAGGAAAATCAAGGAGGTTCAGCTTCTCCTAATGGCAGCATCCAGAACTCTAGTTTCTTGAGCTCTACGACAACAAGCCTGAGCGATGACAGAAATTCCTCTGATTCAGCTGAGAGAAAGAGTCGTTTAGGTGGTCAATCATCAAACTCTCTTAACGTTTCGATCACCACAGAGGCTAATCATAACTCCTGCGCTTGCCCTGACACTCCAACGTCAAGGAAGGGAAATGAAGTCCGGGACGAAAAGGAATCAAATTTTACGAGCAAGGAGGAGGAGAGCAATAAGGAAGGAAGCATGAGCTCTATTAAATTTGGTCAGGTATTTTCAGCTCCGCTAGGAAATATCAATCTTGAGGCCGAGCAGTCTGCAATGCAGCAGCAAATAGTAGACATGTACATGAGAAGCATGCAACAATTCACAGAATCTTTGGCCAAGATGAAGCTACCCATGGATCTTGACAAACCGGAACCTGAGGACCGCGGTGACGTGATTCAGAGTCATAGCAATAAACTAGAGCTTGAGAAGAAGAAGGACGGGGGTCGAGTGTTTTATGGTAGCCGGGCATTCTTCTAGTCAATAATCCTTTGCTGCTGCGTTGTTACCTAGCTATGTTCCATCAGGAAACGGAGTTTAATTTATCGGCTACTTCAGTGGTGTTTATGACTCACATCAATAACCTTAGTGTTCTTTCATCCTTATAGTTTCTTCTAATATGTGTCATTAACCATTACAGTCCCAGATGTGTTCTGCTGCTCAGTTGCTGTGTGGATGGTCAGTTGCAGTTTGGCATGTCACCACATGTTTCAAATGACGCAAAAATAAATGTATTCGCATCAAAGAATTGCCAGAGATTTGTATGCTGTAGAAGCGGATCTTGCATCCTCTATAGCGTCCATACTATTTGCAGCTTGAGAATACAGAATTTTATCTGCAAGATTACATAGTATCATATTCTGGGCGATGCCAGCCTTGCTTGATATGTTTCAAGTCATTAAATATCTGTGTATCTCTTAGATAAGAAGCCAGTGTGGCTACATGACAAGCAGACCAGTGCAGCAATCTGCTTGTCCCTGTTTGCTGTTATTCGACTCTTCTTTGACACATCTAGTATGCGGTGGTGATAACGTTAAATTTTGATGCCCTTTTTTTTAATTTCTCAGCTTCTCAACATTAAGTATGAGCTCAGACTTTCTAGTTTAATATGAAAGAATTAGATTTTTTAAAAATAGTCAAACGAAGAATTAGATTTTATATAAAATTTTATTTATTTATTATATCCAACTAGAGCTAAAGTATGATATTCAAAGTGACATCAATTTCATAGATAAACCCTTTTTCTACTTATCATGTAACTTGGCAATTAGTCTTTGTTGGGCTGTTTAAAGAAATTTGTAAATGTGTAAAAAACAAATTATTTGATTATTGAAATGATGGATATTAATGGGTATTTATCATTGTGTTTTATTTTTTTAAAAAAAAAATTGAATTTTATTTATTTTTTTTACTATAATTTTTTTTTTTGTATTTAGATTATTTTCATGATATTAAAATTAATTTTTAATATATTTTTGAACAAAAAAAATACTTAAAAAAAATAACGTTTACCGCGTTTACAAATATCCCTTTCAGATGACACATGTACAAATTCTAAGCATTGGGTCGTTCTACTGTTTTCTCTCCTGCTACGGATAGAAATAGACTATCCTCACAGCAACAGATTGATAATCATCATCCGGCCGGCGAACAGATTGACAGCCTGAATCGAGAGTGGCCTGCATGCCTCCTTGATTTGCTGAGAAGACAACATATATAATATTTTATGCAAATCAGGGCCTAACGCCCTGGAAAATTCAATTAAGATTGCTCAAACCCGCCCGCTCAAGGTACAATACAAAAGCAAATACAATCCTCAGATCTTCTTCCTTTGATAGAATTCAATATCTATTAAACTAAATGCTAAATAATAAAATAAAAACATCATCGCAATTAATAGCATTTAACACCCCTTTTGATTTTTTGTTTATTTTTCAAACCTTCCCTACCAGATTCAATAACCCTAATAAAAATCAAAGGAAGAAGATCTGAGGATACCCTGGTATCACGAGCTCGAGTGATTTGCTGGATTCATCTTGCTCTTGCATGCAGCTAGATCGTCGAGATTTTGTTGAAGTATAATCCCCAGGTCATGATCAAGGGTTGAAAAACGTTGCAGTATTTGTTAAAGCCACTAAATTTCTTGGTGGATATCATTGTAGTGGTGGGGCAGATTAAGAGTGCATATTCTTCACAAACAGATATACAGAGCACGTTTAAAAAGGGTTCTTTATGGCTGGAAATAGGAAGAATCCAAGGTGCCACCTGTATAATCTTAAATCGTGTTTTTATTTATAACCTCAATAATTAAGTTAGCAGTAAATGTTTTGAGTTTAAAAATATGATTTTTTTTAGATTTAAGGGGATTTAATAATGTGCACCTAATTCCTACAAACCTTATACATCAAGCTTCCTCCCCTTCATGATTAGAAAGGTGATTAATTTTAAACATGCTTTACCATACTTTGGGGTTTTACTGTTGATGTTAAACTGCGATAATCCTAAAAAATTATGTTTTTAATTACGGTGAGAATATTATTGCTTTCACGTGGGAGTTTGGAAACGCACGTTTCCAATTAGCAGCGTTCGAAAAATCTCAAGTAACAGTAACAGCGGCAAAAATAGAGACAACAATCTCATTCTGTTGCAGCATGGACTGGTGACTCAGGTGGGCCGCGTCTTATGTAGGCAGTCATGTCGTGGTTAGCTTTTAGGCTTGGTTTGTGGCCCAGGAGAGTTATTGATAAGCCCATCTTTCTTAACTAAATTTATTTGATTGCAAAAATGGTCAACAAAGCAACCTATTAATTATTATATCAAGTCATTGCTCTTTCTGAGCCATAAAAAGAGAAGCGTGCAATATAAGATTGCATCAAGTAAATTTCAGGCGTACTATAAAATTCTTTTTGTGTTTTGTTTTTAAGTAAAATCAAGTATTAATTAATTAAAATCACTAATTACTTTAATATTATAAAATTTCTCCATTATCCATTATCAATCCTATTTTTTAAACCCAGCTAAAACCTCAGGTCTTAGATAAACCTGTCAGGCCGGTTTCAACATGCACAAGTGACTAAGTGAGTTTGGCTTCCACACCATGACCCGATTGTTTTAAAATTCAAATCGGTCCGCTGGGTCAACTCGGACCCGGCTGACCCTGCAAATGATCGAGAGACTATAAATTCTGGTCTTGTATTGTTGCTTGGACTGACCCCACTCTATTTCAAGTCCCACTTCAGAATTCAGATACGATACCTCACATTTTAGAGCGCTTTCACCCCCTCATGTCTTCTCTTATCCAAGAAAACTACATGTCTTTCCCCCTCTAAACAAGTGTTCTTCCCTACCTTCCTCTGTAACCCTACAAAATATGTGAGGTCCCACAACTCAAAACCCTGCTGACTATAAAGACAACACAGTGCTAACCTCGCTCCGTCCATTTCCCTAACTCACTCATCCTCAACAAAATTCTCCCCATGAAATGGCAGATCACTTTGGAGGTGCAATCTCTCTCTCTCGAGAACACTCTCACACCTCTGATGACTCCTGCTCCGATCATAGCCCAAAAAGTGTCCCTGCACTCTCCGCCACTCCTGGAACCGCAGACTCTCCATCAAGAGTACTTGTTCGACACCACAGCAATACCTCTCCTGATGATCACATCCACCACAGCAACATCCAATCAGTTCAGATTCAGAGAAAGCCAAGAGGCAGACCTCCGGGATCAAAAAACAGGCCTAAACCACCCATTATCATCACCAAAGACTGTGAATCCTCCATGAAACCAGCCATACTCGAGATCTCCGCTGGTTCTGATGTAATCGAAACCATCGTCAACTTTGCTCGTAGAAACCACGCGGGCGTAAGTGTTATAAGTGCAACCGGGTCTGTCGCTAATGTTACTCTTCGGCACCCAGTTTCACATTCTCCTTCTCTATCTCTACACGGACCGTTTAACTTGCTTGCATTGTTTGGCTCTGTTGTTGGTTCTCTCGCAACGAACAAAGCATCATGTGCTTCTCCTCCTCCTGGTTCTGTGCATTCTTGTTCTTTTGGGATATCTCTTGCAGGGGCACAAGGTCAGGTTTTTGGAGGGATAGTGGCTGGAAAGGTGATAGCTGCTACGCAAGTTGTGGTGGTGGCTGCTACTTTCTTGAACCCTACGTTTCACAGGCTACCAAGTGAGAATGACGAGGCTGACCAAGAGACTAAAACTGGCGGCGGCGGCGGTCCTGCAAGCGAATCTTGCGTTAGTACTGGCATGTCCATGGCTGTTTATGGTGTGGCCAATCCAACTCCAGTCAATTGCCAGATGTCTCCTGAAATTATGCACTGGCCGGCTCCTTCCTCGCGCCCATCTTATTAGGAGGAATAGAATGTTTCAACTTTCCTGGGCAAGGATTTAGGTGCAAAATCGAGTTTGATGACTTGCAGCTTGTGGTTAGTAGTCTTACAAAATTGTCTGGGTGATGTCTAAGAAAGTGAAATTTAGTTCGAGAATTTCATTGTAACAAATTCAGCTATATTAATTTGTCTCTCTCTGGACATCAAGCTTTTGTTCTAGTACTTGGATTTTTGTTGTCTGGTGCTTGTTGCTAACCTTCGACTATACCTTCTTAATTCTAACATCCATGAAGCTAGCTTTAATATGAACACGAACCCTTTCTTTTCCTTGTATATTTTTTGTTATATTAATGGCGCGGATATATGCTTTTATATTTCTCTAACAGATTGGCATTGAGATATGGTGAGTTGTGATTGTAATTTTTTTCATGGAATTAAAGAGAACAAGGATGCATTTTTAGATGATATTTGTTATTGGGGTTTAAATTATTTTTTATGCTGTTGTTAAAACTAAGATTTAAAAAATAAAAATTAATACTGAATTATTTATAAACAAATAATTTTTATTATGTTTCCAAATAAATATTTAGTTTGTTGTGAGGTGTGACTTCCTATGCTTAAGAAAAAATATATGCTTAAGAAAAAATATACTGCCTCACCATGCCCTATCCCGGTCACATCATATGATTTAAATTTCAGTTTATTTTGGATTTTTTTTATTAAATATCAACTGAGTCATACCTTTTTTGTTTTGGCTGTTTTTTTGTCAAATAATATTTTTTAAAATAATATTATAATATCAATTATTTTTTAATTTGACTAGTAGATTGTGATAAAATTTTATGAATCTTTTGATATATTTATATATATTATATTAAAATTCAGAGTAATTAGATAATATAATAACATGTGATATTAATGATGATATTTTTGTAATATTATATATATTTATAATTTTGTTAAAAAAATCATTTTATTATTTTTTAATTTCATTTGTATAATTATAATTGATTTTAATTAATTTTTTTAATATATATATATATATAGCCTAAAAAATATTTAAAAAATAAAATATTCTATTCCAATTAAAAAAACAAATTATCAACCAAGCAATCAATTTTTATCCCCATCTCAACAATATATTATCTGGTTGAGGTGTAGTGACTGTTTGGAATGGCAGTTATGGTAGTTTTTAAAAGTGTTTTTCATATTAAAATATATTAAAATAATATATTTTATTATTTTTTAAAAATTATTTTTGATATCAAGAAATCAAAATAATCTAAAAATATCAAAATAATATAAAAATATCAAAATAATTCATTAAAAACAAAACTAAAACGCCAGCTTATCCGTCAGCCAAACAGGCACGTCATCTGTTCTGTGTTTTTTTTAAGATTTCTTCGTAATCCTGAAGAAGAAGGGGGTGGCAGAGAACCCTCGATGGTTCAGGCTACTGTCACCGTGTTGTTTTCTGCAGCCAATGACCTGATGCCAACGTCAGATCTTTGGGAATTCAATGCCAGGGGTCCAGCACCCTTGGGAAGGGTCCATAATTTTGCCTTCCCCCAAGCAATTAAAGCACACATATGCTTGCATGGAAGCGAGAAACTCTATCCAAAGCTGTCAACCAGTGCTGTAGGCTATATAGCCTAGCTAGATAGCTAGACTGTATTTCTATTATCATATCTGGTAGCTTTTGTTACCGAGTCATCTTTTCTGTCTGGTCAGCAGCCCAGTCAATCCGTCTTCGTTTCCTCATGATCACGACTGGTTAGAGCTAATGAAACCATAGCCTAACATGAATGTACTTGAAAGTGGACGAGGACAAGATTTGGTTCGTGTATATTCTTCATGTACCTTTCGGAGTATGCATATTAAATAAAACTGATTTTCTGATTTTTGATGCGCTTGGTACTTGATAACGCTAAGGTGCGTGTAATTCATCTGCCAATATTATAAAGTTTTTGGCATAAACTTTTTTGATATCTCACATTATATAATTAAAGGACAGGTATCATATAATATCTCCTGGTGTTAGCTAGATACATTCCATCCTGCCTGTACCAAGCACTTGTACATTCTTTTTCCACGGTGGTCTTTAGCGGGCTTTCCTTGTTTTTTAGCCGCAATGTTTTTCTTAATTAGTCCATGAACCATTGTCTCCACGCTTAAATAAATGGGGACAGGATCAATCGAGAGATCAAGCATATGGGAGGAAGGACATGCTATGACGTTGGTTCAGAAAGATAGCACGAAGATAGTAAGTCCAAATTCCAGTCAAAATACACAGCACATACTTTGCTTTCAGATCAGACATGACAATCAGCTTAACCCTCCTCTCTCTCTCTCTCTACCCCATGTTAGTCCACTTGAATTGGACCTGAGAGAAAGAGAGAGGCAACTTTTTTTCTTCTTGTACTCGGATAAAATGATGAAAGTTAGCCTCTCCGCGGTGAAAACAGGAGTCAAGGTGACTGCAAGGACTGAGAGAGTTTAGGCCAAGTGGGTGCACGCGGGGTCAGTAAATGCAGGGAGGTTTATACACCCTGTCAATCTCTTATTGGCCAAATATTTTCACGAGCTATGTAATGCAGAAAGGAAGGTCAAAAGCCGGTATCAATGGGTAGTATCTCTTGCTACCCGGTCTAACATTTAAAAAACCATACCGGGATTGCTATTTTTGTGCTTGGATTTGCTTTCAAAGGGTGTTGTAATGTGCGAATATGAAAGGATACAAGCTCGGAAGCAGTCCTTTGCATGTGTTGGGAATTGGAACTCCGCTCCATTGTCGTGAGCTGGACGCATAGAAAGTGTTCTTGTTTTGTTGCTTCAACTAGGTTCTTGACTAAAGCTTAGGTTAGGGCATAGAGGGCTGTTGTTTGGCTAACGTTTTCCAATGCAAACTCTGGTTCAAGTTTGTACTTTTAATTGAATACGGAACGTGTGGGATTGACAGAAAGAGAATAGTTCTTTGTCCAGTGGTTCTCTCTCAGTCCCCAGTTCATATCCTGCGGTTCATCGCAATCTTCTGTTGAATTTCCTTTCTCATTCATCGATTGCTATCGTACTGCACCATGCAGTCATTGCAAAAAGCATAATTAAAATACCTCCTGGTCAACTTCGACCATCTTGATTTAGATCCTCGTTTTTTCAAACATTGAATTCACACCCTTGAGCTCTTAATCTGTTTGATCACGAGAGGGTCGTCTTAGTTTGTTCATGATCATCTAATTAATTAACCGGATTTGTATTCCTTCTCGCCGACTTGATTTTGATGCATAATTTGTTCATATTTTAAACGGGTCATGAATATAACAGCTCAAAAGGGTTGCCATAAATTATTAATATGGTACCATTTCGATATGATTACACGGAGAAGATGCTAAGAATTACAGAAAAAGAATTGAGCTGTGCTAGATGATGAAGTTTTGAAATGAGGATCAGATGCCATCGGATCCTTATCTTGACAGATTTTCGACGTTTAATCTCCAAACAGCAAGAAGTTCATCATAATAATCATAGAGAAGGAACTGAGAGAAAGCTATATTGATAAATATAGGCTCATTAAAAGTTTGCTTTTTCCTGTTCAGTCTTTACACAGTTCCATAGATTTCTCGTTTTTGATTGAGAGCTTAATTAATGTAAAGAGATGTTCTGTAAGAAAAACATTACATTGCAATATGGATTTACGAAATTGTAAATAAATTTATGAAAAATTGTAAGAAAAACATTGCAATATGGATAGCTTGATTCTTCTTCATGAACCAGGGCGCACGTGTGGATGTTTATATCAAATAATTTGACAAAATATTTGTAAGCAATCGAACAAGTAATATTTATTTTTTAGAATGAAGCCATCCTAATTGAAGCACGACACTGTTTTTCGATGCGTTTTTTTTTCGTGGGCCATTGGCCCAGCCCGTATTGATTAATCATTTTCTGCCCGTTATTCCTCTCTTGGTATTGGCACAATACCTTTTAATTTCAAATCAAAGAATCTAATAGATTAAAGCGGTAATTGTGATTGCGTTTTAGAAATATTTAAAAAAAAATAAAAAATAAAATTATTTTTAATTTTAAATTATTTTATATATATATATATATATATATATATATATATATTTAGATTATTTTGATATACTAATATCAAAACTAATTTTTTAAAAATAAAAAAATTATTTTCATATATTTAGGAACAAAAAATACTTTTAAATACAACATCAACCATGTTATTAATGAAAAAATATATTTTCATCGCCTCCTTATTAAAAGATTTAAAAATTCTAGATTTGAAAAATGGCTCCCTCTGTCGCGTCGTCCCCCTCCTTTCTCCCCATCTCTGTCCAGTTTAAGCCCTAACTTTTCTCCCATTCCCGGTCAGGTTTGTTAGCCTTTTTTCTTGTCTTCCCTGCTCAGCCATTTTTCTGGGCTCATCTTCCTTCTCTGTCCATCTCCCGTTCTTAGCTCTCTCTGCTCCTCTGGTCCCCTCCCATGGCCAAACAGAAAGCAAAGAAAAAATCCCCATCCCCCTCTTCCCTTTGTTCTCCCCCGTTTCAGCCCCCTCCTCCCACAGATGTGGTTCTAGGGCCTCCCTCTCCCACCAAAAAGCTTTCACGTCACTCATCTCCTCCTCCTTCTACCCGTTCAGCAGCCCTAAATCTCCCCCCTTTGATTAAGACAACCCAAATTCCTACCAAGTCCATGGGTAAAGCTCCTCTAGCTCCTGCGGGTGTTGAGCATCACAATCCCCACAACCCCTTAGTCTTGGACTCACAGCCACCAAACAATTCCCCAAATTCTCCCCCTTTATCTTCTCCCTCTGTTGAATTGTCTAGTGCAGAGGAATCCGAAGCTGATGACTCTTCCTCCTGTGACTCTGATTCCAGTTCGCACTATGGGTCTTCAAGTTTACTTTGTGCAGAGCACAAGGCTCGTGCGCCTTCCCCTGCACCTTCTGTACCTGATGCCACATAGGAACTTGCCTCTCCCCCTGCTGCAGATGATACTCCAGGTATTCCGAAGCCCCCATCAGTCCCTCTAGGACCATGGAAGAATTTGTTTGTCTCTAATCGTAGCTCTTCTAGTGGCTCCAAGCTTCTTCATTACTCTGAACTTAATGCTGCCAAAAAGTGTGATATATTGAATGAAGATTTAGATATTGCATGTGAGATGTGGAAATCATGTCTTATCGGTTATGTTTCGGGTAAATTCCCTGGTTATAAGGCTCTTAACAGTATGATTGCGAACACTTGGCATTGTGAAGCTACCTTGAATATACATGAATCCGGTTGGTTGGTTTATAAATTTCAGAATGAGGTTGATAAACTTGTTGTGTTAAGGGGAGGTCCTTATCTTGTTTTCGGCAGGCCCCTAATCTTAAAGGATATGCCTGAATATTTTGATTTCAATTCTGCTGAGATGTCCACTGTCCCTGTGTGGATTAAATTGCCGAACCTTCCCCTTAAATGTTGGTCTGTGAAGTGCCTTTCCAAGATAGCTAGTGTTGTTGGGAAACCGATTCAAAGCGACATGTTAACCTCCTCCATGTCTCGGCTCTCTTATGCTCGTATTTTGGTTGAGCTTGACCTTCGGGCTGATCTCCCCCAATCCGTTGATCTGTGCTTGCCGAATGGAATTACTCTGGACCAGCAGATTGTCTATGAAACTCTCCCCAAATTCTGCAAACATTGTAATGTTCTTGGTCATGTAATTGCTACTTGCTCAAAGATCCCCTTGGCTAAAGGTAAGAGTGCAGGTCTGGAAAATGTGTCTGTTTCGGTGGAAGATATCCCAGCAAGTGTTGTGAATGACATAATCAGCAAGGGGCAAATGCAGGTGTCTCGCCCTCACCCTTTAGTTGGTAATGTTACTATTAGGGATGATGTTGATGATTTGCTGATTGACCCCATGCTTGCTGAAGCTTCAGTTGTGACTGGTGGATGGGAAATGGTGAAGAAAAAAAATCAGAGCAATAGGCAATCCCAGTTACCCTTGGTTGTAGGTGGTGTGGCAGTAGGGGGTTCGGTAGAGCTGAAATCAGAGACTACAACAGGTTTGGCTTTCGAAGTTGTGGGTGGTTTGTCTGCAGGAACTGATTTGGGTTCATCAGTAGTGGGTGCAAGTGGTGCTAAATCTGGGACTGTCTCGGCTGACCCTCCTCATAAGCTTGTGTCTCGGCAGCTGGTTATTCCTCCCTCTACTGTCAATCTCGGCAATGGCAGTAAGATGCAGCCTAAAGTGGGAGTTCGCCATGGAGTCATGTCAAGGAAGGGAATGCACTCTACAATAACTCATGTTAGCGGCAATGGTAGGTCACTTCCTACCACTCCTGCTCTATGATGATTATTCAGTGTTGGAATGTTAGAGGGCTCAATAGCCCTCTAAAGCAGCATGAGGTCGTTAATCTCATGAAGAAGAATAAAGTTGATATTTGTGGTTTGTTGGAATCTAAGCTGCACTCTTCTAAGGTTGAGGTTTTGCAGAGTTTTCGGTTAAAGAACTGGAATTTCTTGACGAATGCTGCTGCGTCTTCCTGGGCCCATATTGTGATTTTTTGGAACCCTTCTACGGTTCGGGTTGATCTTGTTGGCTGCTCTTCTCAAGGCCTTCATGTGGTTATCCGCAGCCTTGTGAGTCAATTTAGTTTTCATGTTACTTTTGTGTATGGTTTGCATACTATTGTTGCTAGGAGAGAGTTATGGGATAGCTTATGTACGTGGTCCCCCTCGGGTCCATGGATGGTTTTGGGGGATTTCAATTCGATTTTGTCTCAAGATGATAAATTGAATGGAAATGCCGTTTCTATGTATGAGATTGCTGATTTTAATAAATGTTGTCTTGATTTGGGTTTGTATGATTTAAATTACACGGGCTGCCACTTTACTTGGTCTAATGGTAATGTGTGGAGTAAATTAGACAGGGTTCTTGTTAATCCTCTTTGGTCCACTCTTCAGCGATTAACTCATGTTCACTTCGGCAATCAAGGGGCTTTCTTTGATCACTCTCCTGCCATAGTTCGGTTGGATCATCAAGTTAAAGGGCATCGTAGTTTTAAATTCTTTAATATGTGGGCCTCTCATACTGATTTTCTTCACACTGTTTCTGAGGGTTGGCAGTTGGAAGTTACGGGCTCTCCTATGTTTTCTCTTTGCAAGAGGCTTAAGGGGCTGAAGCATCCCCTCAAGATGCTTAATCGGCTGCACTTTAGCCATATTTTGGAGAGGGTTTCTAGAGCTGAATCGGATCTTGAGATTTTGCAATCCGCGCTTCACATGGACCTTACTAATCCCCAGCTTGTTCTAGAAGACAAGAAGCTTCGTACTCAGCTCATTAATCTTAAATCTGCAGAAAAAATGTTCTTTGGGCAAAAGCTTAAATGTGCTTTTCTCAAGGATAGTGACAGGGGTACTTGGTTTTTCCATGCTTTATTGAGCCGAAAGCATGGTAGAAACTTTATTCCAGCTATTCAGAAGATTGATGGTTCTCTTTCTGTTTCGGAGGAGGAAGTTGGAGCGGAATTTGTTCACTTCTTTCAGAACCTGTATGGGTCTTCCAAACCTACCTTGCCCTTGGATAGAGATATTGTTAGCAGTGGCCCGTGTATCTCTGTTTTTGCTTGTGAGGCCCTCTCTGCGCCTATCTCTAATGATGTCATCAAGAAAGCTTTGTTTGGGATTGACAATGAGAAAACTCCGGGGCCGGATGGTTACACTTCTTTCTTCTTCAAATCTGCTTGGTCGGTTGTTGGAGGTGATTTTTGTGCAGCTGTCCAAGACTTCTTCTCTTCCGGTGAGATGCTTAAGCAGATCAACCACACAGTCATATCCCTTATCCCCAAATCTGCTCATGCTTCTTCTCCTAATGATTTTAGGCCTATCTCTTGTTGCAATGTGATTTATAAGGTCATCTCTAAGATCCTTGCTGACAGATTGGCTATTGCCTTGGGGGATATTATCAGCCCTATGCAGAATGCTTTCTTGGGTGGTAGAGCTATGGTGGACAATATCTATCTGGTCCAGGAGCTGCTTCGGGAATATGGCAGGAAGAGAACCTCGCCTAAATCCCTTATGAAGATTGATTTTAAAAAAGCTTTTGACTCGGTCCAATGGTCATTTTTGCTGGATCTCTTCGGGTTGCTAGGCTTCCCTCCAAGATTTATCCATCTTGTTATGCAATGTGTGGAGACGTCCTCCTTCTCGGTTGCTATCAACGGGAATCTTTATGGCTTCTTTCCGAGTAAAAGCGGAATTCGATAGGGGGACCCTCTTTCTCCCTATCTTTTTATTACTTGCATGGAGTACTTTTCCCGGTTGCTTAAAAGAGTGTCTCAGCAACAAGTCTTTCGTTTTCACCCGAAGTGTCTGCCTCTCGGTATTAGTCATCTCGCTTTTGCAGATGACGTTCTCTTGCTGGCTAGAGGAGACAAATCATCCATCCTTGCTCTTCTTAGTCAGTTGCGGATTTTTGGGCAGGTTTCTGGTATGGAGATTAATCCTTCCAAATCCTCCATTTATTTTGGAGGGGTTGGCGATTGCCAGCGGCAAGAGATCATCCGTGAAACAGGCTTTGCTGCAGGGACTTTTCCTTTCAAATACCTTGGTGTGCCTATTAGCCCTCATCGGCTCCAGGTCAGTCAGTTTTCTCCTCTGCTCCATAAGCTTGAGGCTGCGGTTCAGAGTTGGGTGGGCAAGCATCTCTCTTTTGCGGGAAGATTAGAGCTTCTGCGATCCGTCCTTTATGGCA
Organism: Salix dunnii; assembly: GCA_015731905.1. NCBI lineage: Eukaryota > Viridiplantae > Streptophyta > Magnoliopsida > Malpighiales > Salicaceae > Salix > Salix dunnii. Next base: position 5,196,513 of record CM027667.1, on the reverse strand, counting down.
TGGTTTAGTTTTGGATTAGCATTTTCCCTCTTCCAGAAACTGTCATTATGCAAATTATCCGTATTTGCAGGAATTTCTTATGGTCTAGGAATATTCAGAACTCTCACTCTGCTCTAGTTGCTTGGAAAAATGTTTGTTTGCCTAAGCAGGAAGGCGGGGTGGGGCTCTTTGACATAAAAGCCCGAAACAAGAGTTTCCTGGTTAAGCATATATGGAATATCCATCAGAAAGCTGATTCCCTCTGGATTAAATGGATTCAACATTACTTTCTCCCTAATTTCTCAATTTGGGAGGCGCGAGCTGTTAAAACCTCCTCTCCTCTTTGGAAAACTCTGATTTCCTTAAAGGACCAGCTGCTTCATGACTTCGGCAGTAGCCCTTCTGTTGTCTCCACCATGAATGGCTGGAATGCTGGCACTGGCTGCTTTTTAGCTAATGCTTATGAGCATTTTAGGGTAAAAGGTTGCATGATCCGCTGGGACACGGTGGTGTGGAAGAAATGGTCTTTGCCGAAGCACTGTTTTGTTTTGTGGCTTGCAGTGCTCGGTAAGCTAAAAACTAAGGATCGTCTGCCTTTCATTCCTCCTGATACCAGCTGTGTGCTTTGTAATCAGGACCAGGAATCGCATGGTCATTTGTTCTTTAAATGTCATTGGACTTCAATTTTATGGGGTAACATTGTTAGTTGGCTTCATATCCATCGTCGGATGCCTACTCTATCAAGTGCTATCCAAGGGCTAACTCTTAAGAAGAAAAGAATGGAATACAGAATGAGAAGAGCCTCCCTGGGTATTGCAGTCTACCTAATTTGGGAAGAGAGAAATAAACGGCTTTTTGACAATTCTTTCACCTCGATTGAGAAGATTTTCTGGAGATTTCAGGTCTTGTTCTTCACAGTGTTTCACTTCCATGAAAAAGATCACCTCTCCATCGATGTTGGTTGAGCTGTTAGAAGGTTTTATGGGTTTGATGGGTTGTTGTGGACTTCTGTTTGTCCGCTTGTATGGTTTTCCAGTTAGTTGCTCTGCTGCGAGCTTGATGTGTTCCCTTTTATGTTTGTTTTTGTTTTCTTCTTGTTTTTCCTTTTAGTTTGCTGATAGGGAGCATGTTCCCTTTTCAGCTGCCTCCTGTTTCTGCTCTTCAGTTTTGTTTTCTTTGGTCTTAATATACTTACATTTGATAAAAAAAAAATATATATTTTCAAATATATCATACTAATAAGGAAATATGATATTAAATATCATCTATATTTATTTTAATTTTAATCGATACATATGTTAACTAACCGGAGCATGCTTGTTTCCAAATTGTAATATATTAAAATAATAAAGCATTTAATGTTCGTTAAAAAATAGTGGGTGAAGTGAGCTGCTAATCACCTTATGATCCCGAGTCTAATCAATATCATTAAAGTCAATTCCCACCCTTCTGATTTACAGAAAAAGCTATCGGTGTGGAAAATCATTGTTATTCAAACTGTATTCCCTTTTCTTTTCTTTTTTTCCTTTTTTCTTGATATTTTCTTTAAATTTTTTTATGTATTTTATTTTTCAGTATTAAAATTATTAAGATTTGATCTTTATAATTATTTTTTGTTAATTGAACTTGACCTTTTTATTATCTATTTTTTTCTCAAAAAATTTTTAAAAAATAATTTTGGAAAAAAAACCATATTATTAAACTTTACAAAGTTCTTGATTTGTTCACAAGTTTGGTCAGCTGATATGGTTCATGGATTTAACAAAAAAAAATTAATTTTATTGATAAATATTAAGTTAATTTTGAATTTAGTTTTATATTTGATTTCATTTCACTTTGGGAAAAACTTGAAAAATGCTTTTAAAAAAACTTGATTTTTTTTTTGTTATAAATTAATTGTTTTTTAGTATTTTTAGATTAGTTTAATATGCTGATGTCAAAATTAATTTTAATACATTTCTAAGTGAAAAATACTTTAAAAAACAATCACAATTACACTTTCAAACATCCCTTTAATAAGGTTATCGTTATTTTAAAAATACATCTTGGTATAAGTTTGATGTTTAATTTTGCTATAGTCTATTTTTCTATTATATAATTAAATAAAAAGTAGTTTTAAAAAAAAATACTCCATAACCTTGTTCACGATTTTAATGTACTAGCTTTTAGGTAACCTAATTCATAGTTTTGATGGGTTTATCTATCCAAGGGATATGCTTTTTTTTTTATTGTATTTTTTGATACTGGATTGGTTAAAAAATAACTAAATGATTTATTTTTATTTATTTATTATAAAATTATTATAATCTTAAATAAATATATGTTTTAAGGTTGGCTTTCAATTATACGAGTATCAATTTTTATTATATAATTAAATAAAAACAAGTTTGTAAAATTTTATTAAATTTAATAGAATTCATGATCCGGGTCAGAAAGGTTGATCCAATTTATTGTTATCTAAATATAATTTTTTTTAAAGTATGTTTTTATTTTTTATTTTGAAAAATAATTTTGAAGTTAATCCATGTTTTTAATAATCATCCAAATTATCTTTAGATTTATAAAATTTATCTATTTAAGTTAAATAAGTTTCTATACAGTTTAATTAAAAACTTGAGGTAAATAAAAAGTTTTAAAATTAATCCATTTACCAGATTTAAAATACTGTCACAAAACTTTTCCGTGCTGTCAACATTTTGTTTTTCATTTTAGAAAAGTTCATCTGACAGAGCATGGCCAATAGACAAGTTTCTAATGAGATCCTAGGTACTTGGATGAAATTCCATTGCATACACACTCCTTGCTAACCTGGGTTCCTATAGCCCCAGATTCCCAGCATTATGGACTGCAAATCGGATCGTTGATCATGGCTGGATTCGGTCGCGCATCAGAACAGCCGATCCATGCCTGAGACACGGTGGAAGTTCCGAGGAGATATAAATTCTATGTGCGGGTGTGTGCGCATATGATCTTAACAAAGCCAGGAGATAAAGCAAGTTTTATTGAAATGAGCAGCAGCTGGCATGCTAGCTTCTGCGTAAAACAAGTAGCACCAACAAGGGGAGAGAAGCAGGAGGAAACAGCACTATGAAAAGCAGTACAGATGACACATGAGAGGGATCAGGCAGGCTTTCCAGGGGGCGGAGGCTTCTTCGCACTGGATGGAAAATGAGAGGCTTGAACTTGATTGGTGGGGGGATCACTTTTGGATGTTTCATTGGTGACAGCAGCAGTCGTGGCTCCAGTTGAAACATGAGTCGCGCTATCGCCACCTGCAGCTGCCTGCCCCAAGTCTGCTAAGGGCTCGTTACCGGCGAGTATCCCTGGTGGCAGGACTTGAGATGCTTGGCGTCTATGGCGAGACATGGGTCTTTGCTGCTCTCCGATTTTGTTTGAGAGAGAGAGAGATTTGAAGGCCACAGGTGAATTATGGAGTTTGAGGTATTTATATAGACTTTTTTTTTTTTTTTGGCGGTGAGCCTAGTCTCCTTTTTAATATATATAAAACTCCATGATTCATATATATGATGTTCACAAGGAGATTATATATATATTAAACTCCATGATTATATATATATATATATATATATATATGATGTTCACAAGGAAATTAAACTCGGATATGGTTAAAGGGCTTCTTTAAATTCAAATTAACTGGGCATTGTTTAGTGCGAAACAGATATGGCCGCACTTTAACTCTTTATTAGTCTATTTCTCTAACCGAATTTAAGTCATAGATTTAGATTCTCTTATGCTCTCGTAAGGATATGTTCGAAATCTCACAATTAGATTTCAATTTAATAATTTAGGCTTGACGCATTTTTTAAAATGTAGTTGAGTTTCTCTTTAAAAATATTTTTTTTGTTCATAAATATATTAAAATAATAATTTTTTATTTTTTAAAAAAATATTTTTTATATTATCACATGAACATGATATAAAAATATAAGAATTTTAATTTAATGTAAAATATAAAAAATAAGTTTTTATTTTTTTCAAAAATAATTTTAAAATACAATGTCGAAAGAGAAATAACAATTAAAAAACAATCAAGCTTTGCCATTTTTTATTACTAAAAAACTAAACCTTGTGGGGAGTTCACTGTATCTCCCCACACATTTTACTGTGGATTTCAACATTTTTTTTTTTTCAGTTTACATTTTTCTTTTCTTTTTTTATTTTTTTTCATTGCTTATTTATTTATTTATTTTCTAGCTTTTTTTTTGTTATTATTTTTTTTCTATTTTTTTTTACTTCCTATTACATTTCTTTTCTTTTCTATTTTTCCTTTTTTTAGCCTTTTTTTTGTTATTATTTTTTTTCTTTTTTTTCCATATTTTTCCATAAATTTGTTTTTTACTGGTTATCTTTTTTTCTTTATATATATATATATATATATATATATATATATATATATATATATATATATATATATATATATATATCAGTAGTATCTCTATCTAGCTTACTTCTTCTCATGATTAATCCAATTATTTATAGCTTTTTTTTCCTTGATTATATATTTTTTTATCTTTCTCCCATAAAGTTTTTTTTTCTCATTATATTCTTTTAATTGTTTTTCTTTTTCCACTTATATATATGATCGAGGTGTCTAAGTTAGTTTAAAAGCACCACGATTAATCCTCGGATTCAATTTTTTTATTGTTTTTTTATTATTTTTCCTTGGTTATGTTTTTTTTTCTAATTATGTTTTTTTTATTTTTTTTCCATGATATATTTTTTTGCTGGTTATATTTTTTTAATGTTTTTTCTTTTTCTACTATTTTTTTTTATGATCGGATATCCTGGCTAGCTCAAGCACGCCACAATTAATCCTCTTATTCAATTTTTTATTTTTTTTACTTTCGATTACATTTTTCTTTTCTTTTTTTTTCATTTTTTTCCTTTGCTTTTTTCCTTTGCTTTTTTTTTTCTAGCCTTTTTTTTGTTATTATTTTTTTTCTATTTTTTTTATACTTCCGATTACATTTTTCTTTGTTTTTTTCCTACCCTTTTTTTTGTTATTATTATTGTTTTTTTCTTCATATTTTCTCATAAATTTGTTTTTTATTGGTTATATTTTTTTATATATATATATGTTATTTATTTTGTATAATCAGAGTATCTAGCTAGTTTAAACGCACCATGATTAATCCTCGGATTCAATTTTTTTATAGCTTTTTCTTCCTTGATTATATATTTTTATTTTTTCCCATGAATTTTTTTCTGATTATATTCTTTTAATTATTTTTCTTTTTCCACTTATATATATGATCGAGGTGTCCGAGCTAGCTTAAAAGCACCACGATTAATCCTCAGGTTCAATTTTTTTATTGTTTTTTTTCTTGATTATGTTTTTTTTTCTGATTATGTTTTTTTTCATTTTTTTTCCATGATATATTTTTTTGCTGGTTATATTTTTTTAATTTTTTTCTTTTTCTGCTATTTTTTTTATTTTTTATGATCGGGTATCCTGGCTAGCTTAAGCACGCCACAATTAACCCCCTAATTTAATTTTTTTTTTTACTTCCTATTATATTTTTCTTTTCTTTTTTTTCATTTTTTTCTTTGCTTTTTTCTTTGTTTTTTTTCTAGCCTTTTTTTTGTTATTATTTTTTTTTAAAATAAAAAATTTAAAATTATCTTAGAATGACCGAAAAAATCAAGATATCGAAACTAAAATAAGAAAATAAAAGAATAAAAATCAAAATGCAAAATTATTTGTTAAATCTAGATAAAAAAAAATTAATCCCTGTGGCGGAGCGCGGGTTTACGGCTTGTAATATACTAAATCAAGTATATTTAGTATGAATTCAAAATCTAATTAGGGCACCTGTCAAGAACAATCTAAATTCATTTATTATATTATCAGAAAAAAGAAAAAGAAATTGCGATATTATTATAGATATTAAATGTATGTTATTGTCATTGCAATTTAAAACAAGGGAGTGTAAACATTATTAATTTAAAAAGTGAACTCCATCGATTTTTATTTTCATTCCCATCTCCCTTTTTTAGTGCTTGTTTTTCCTTTTCATTTAATAATTAACTGCGAGCCTTTTTGCCCCATCCATATCATGTTTTTTTATTGGGTTATTTTGCTTTCTATTTAACAATTGTAGTTTGGTTTTACAAAATGCTCGGTAATATTTAATTTCATGAAACAATGTGATATTGATGAAATATAAAAACAATTAATGGAGAGGCAGCATAGGTCTATTTGTTTTTCATTTAACAATTATAGTTTGGTTTTGCGGAATTGAGATTGAGTAAACCATGAAATAATGTATGGATTTATGAACACGAGAGACAATGCGAAACGAAATAAATTAAAAAAAAAAATGATGTAAATACAACACTAGAGAAAGACACAACTCATGATAGATTGCCATAGTTACACACAATATTTTTATTGGTTTATTCATTTAAAAATTAATTCTTTTATCTTAAGTTTATTTGAGATCGAGTTTAATATTTTATTTTGATTTGTTTTATGTAGAGCTTTCATGATATTAATTAATAATCAGTCTCGATATTGAGTCAATGTTTGATTTTTTATTTTTTTTTATGTTAACCAGGGTATCCCAGACTTTTGACCCAGAGTAATCCCCGCCCCGAGTGGCAAGGACTCCCCATAGGGCTCTTTACTGACAAGGAAGAAGGTCGATCCCCTAACCTCGGCAGTGACAGAATCGCGCCTAACCGCTCTGCCAAGACCTCATGGATAGTCAATGTTTGATTTGATAAGATAAAATTCAGTTTTATTGATCAAAATAATTGAAATTTTAGGGTCCACCCTCAATTTGAAAGAAATATTCAATCTCTTTTTTTTCCATAACAAATAATATTTTTGTTTTAACCTCCCGACTTAATCTTTAATCGGAATCATTACGTTTGTTATTATTTATATTCTCACGTGAGTATTTTTTAAAAAGAGTATTATTCAATCAATTAAATACCAATTTCCAATTATTCCGAACTAATAAGTATTCACATTCAATGAATCGGTAAGTCTTATTAAGCTGCTTTATAAATCCGTGTAGCACCTTGAAGTAATATAACCATGGTTCTTAATATCGTTTTATTTTGGCCGAAATGTTCTATGTTATTAAAAAAACTGAGATAAAATGATATTATTTTTATTTCGATTTTAATTCTAACATGTTTCGAAAATTCTGGCTGGAATGTCTCGGTATTTTTCCGAGTGTGCCGTTCCGTCCTTAAAATCCACCTTATTTTGATTAACTTGTGATTGTGTTTTTAATTTTAAGATTATATTTGTTTGACTTTGTGTTTATATTGTATAATTTAAAGTTAATTTATATTAAATTTTAATTATGCTTGTTAAATTAATATTTTAATTTTTTCACACACACACACACACACACACACACACACACACACATATATGAACAGTACAATCCCAAAACGACACGTCAAAATGCTCTAAAATCGAAATATTCTATACTAATAGAAAAATCAAAACGGTATTGACAACCTTGAATATAACAACTAACAAGTGTCGTTTTGCTGTTATAAAATGTGTTTCAAGGCTTTATTGTATATTTTCATCTAAATTATGTTTTTTATTTAAGAAAAACATCATTTTCTAAATAGCTTAATGTTTATATATATATATATATATATATATATATATATATATATATATATATATATAAAAGAAAAATTGATGTACTATAAGCTGATGTTATTGTATTCAGATAAAAATTCTGAAGTAAATTTTCAAATATCTTTCCAAAGATAAAATTGATGTTGTTGTTAGGGAGCTTATCATGACAAATATTAATATTAAAAAATAAAAAGAAATTAAAACTAAAAAACATGATTTTTTTTTTATCTTACAATTGAAATCCTAAATGTAATTTGATAAAGAAAACTGTATTATTTAACTCCCAATTGTCTTACAAATGATTTTACATAGATGGAATACAAAATAGAAAATGTTCCCGGAGAATGACAAGGCAGATTGTTTACTTCATAGCTGATGATGTTCTCATGTAAGAAGATACAGAAAGAATGATTGACCTCCTGAGCCACATTGAATCATGAAAATAAATAAATAAAATATAATTTATAAATTTAGATGAGTGAATAAAATCCTGGTCAGCTCAAATTATTATAAAAAATAAACATTTGAACTTGAACTCAAAATTTACTATATAAATATTTAATTTTTTATCACCACACTACATCCTCGACGACAGACGACAGGACCTGGTATTGCTTTTGCTGTAGACTATTTTTAATTATTGGATTCCTTTGATAAATAAATATGGAGGAATATGAACGCCCATTTCCAGTTTATTTTTATTAGAAAATACCTAAAAAGTATTCTAAAAACCTCAATTTATACAAGAAAAATAAAACTTCGAGGGACCATCGCGCATGTGAAAGGAATAATGAGACAAATGACAATACGATGTGCTGTAGGCCTAAAGACCACTTTCTCTTCGGGTTACCAGACCACCTAAATTACGAAAATTACAATTCTCTCCTCGCACCATACATTTTATAAGTTACTCGCATATATATATAAAAAGAAGCAATTATTTGCATCCCCACGTTATTTTTATCCTTTTCGCTTTTCTTCCCTCTCATCATTTCTTCTTGTCTTTTTTTTTTTGCAAACAAGATATTCGTTTTTAATAAGAGATACAAATAATAATTGTGTTTATTTTTATTAAATGCACACCCATTTTTATATTTTTAATTCATGATTATTATTTTTTTAAAATTTATCTACCCTTGATTTAGGTTTTATAACCTATATATTCAATGCTTGAGGATGTTTTTTGTATTGTTTTAGCTTTTGTGGTTTAGATTTTGAAAAACAGTTTCATGAAAAATACGTTTAGCTGCGATTCAAAATAATTATTGAAGTGTTTGGTTAAAACTCTGGTTGAATTTGAGATTAATAAAAAACAGTTTAATGTGTTTGGTTACCAAACTTTTCACATTACTGTCAACATGTGAAGTTACTTTAAAGTGTGTGCGTGTATTTTGTTTTTTAAATATTTAATAATGATAATAATAGAATATAATTGATAGTTCAAGTAAATTAAATACTTGTATTTATTCTCCCATCAAACTACTTGTAATTTCATCACGAATTAAATCTATATGTGAAGGTCTCTATGATCCCGAAACAACATATAGTAAAATAACATGTAAAATAAAACTAAAATTACGAGACAAAGATTATATTGTGATATCCTTTTAATATATTTATTTATATTTTAATTATTAATAAATTTATTTTGCTCCTCGTCTCTCGAGCAAAAAAAACAACTAATAGCTGTTGTTCTTGTGCTGATTTTTTATATTGTTTTGCTATATGAGTCCATGCTAAATTTCTATTTTTCACATTAAACCAAATAGAAAACTTTTTTTATAATCTATGGTTTCATAACAAAATCAAACATCCCCTAAATTGAAAGATAAATGAGAGATGATAAATAATATAAGGTAAAAAAAAAAGGGTGAAAATTCATGCATTCTCCTCCCAGTCATTTCCATTTGGAATTATTGCAAAATACAAGGATGTGTGTAACGAGGGAGGACCCTTCTTGTTTCCTCTTTTTTACACACAGGTCCAGGCACGTACCTCTCCCGGCTTATTTAATTAATTTCTATTCGTTTTTTTCCCCATCCAGATAACACGTAGTGTAACTGGGGACAGCGATTTTAGTTTCTAGAAAGGCCAGGACATTATTTTCAAACTGGGAATATATATAAATCAAATTATTGTATTAGTGTTGAGAATCCATATTTATTGCCGTATAATAAAATGAAAAGAAAAATATACTTGAGAGAATAATATAAATTTTATTACAAGGACTCGATTAATATTTTAAGATTTTAGGTGAGATGGTTCTTTAACATGGTATCAAAATTTTATTGATCCAATGATCACGAATTCAAACCTCGTCATCTTTATTTTGTTTGATAAAAATTAAATACAAGGTAATGTGGGTTTGTGCAAATTTCAAGCTCAAAATATTCTAATTTAAAGAGGTATATTAAATAATAATATAAATCTTATTATGAAATCTCACCTAAAAATTTAAAATTTTAAGTGAGATGATTATTTAACAATGTATTACACAGTAAGAACAAATAACATTATATACATCTCTATTTCAGCCTTCTATCTGATGCTTAATATCAACAATATTCTATATAATTTATTAGTCAACAATATTTTATATAATTTATTAGTCATGGATTATTTTATATAACGTTCTATCTGAAATATCAATAAAATAAAAAGAAAGAGAAGTCCGATAAATTTGAGTACAGGGATAAATTCCCTTGTATTCGGAGCACACGCACTGTATCTGTAATAATTATAAAGTGTCTGATCTGTCTGGAGGGACAGGTACGGTCAGGGGACAGACATTGATATCTAGGGCAGCACATTTATTATGAGACACAAAAAGGGGCACACATGATGCGCACAGAGACTCCACAGGCTACTCTTTTTTACTAGCTTACATACACCCCAGTCCGTAGATGCATGGATTGATGTGGGATCTCAGATCTTCTTGGCCACATTCATGTATGGGAATCTGTGAATTTAATCCACATGAATGCCACTGCTCTGATTTGTAGCTGAGCTGACGTGTCTTCGACAAACTTTCAGAACCCGGTCGGCCGGTCTTTAACACAACGCATTTATCATCGTCCAATAATGAACTGGTCTTGGTCCAGGACATTGCTGAGGAAAAAATAAAATAAAATTACCATCAACTTAGCTTTCATCATCCCCCCCCCTACAATAAATGTACTTTTTTTTTATTTTTAGAGGATTATTAATGCATTATTTTTTTTAGCTATATTTTCTTTTCTAAGATAAAAAGAAATATAGTGATAATCCAATGGTATCAATGTTAGCCAAGTATTCTGCCAAACATATATCAGTTTGACGAGTTATTTTTTTTTTTTAATAATTGAGTATGGCTACAAACTATGTACTAACCTATGTGAATTTAATAAATTGTCAGATCCAAGTATTGCCAAACACTACACTCAGTCATACAAGAGTTTAATGAACTGATATACCAATTATTTGTAAATTTAGTTAAGTGTTGAGCTCAAATATACATAAATTTGACATGTTACTTGATTCACCCTCCCTAAACTCAACCAAGCACAACGACTATACTCTTTTATACCTAAAAATCATGAGTTCCATATATGAACCATGAGTTAATAGATACTTTATTTTTTGACAAGTCAATTATATTTTTTTCTTAATGGGTCAAATATATCTTTCTTCTATCAAGTCACCTAGAGTCAGCTCTAGTTCATGTTTATTTTAAACCTGAGCTAGGTAAGGAGTTGGTTTATGAAGTTTCAAGGTTAAATTGTTGAGTCAGGTTTAATAAAAATGTTATTTTTTTCATTGAATTCCACCTTCCAATTATTTTTCTTTCAATTGAATCCTCTTTGCTCTTTTTTAATCAGTTTTATTCTTTAATATCTGGTTGATTTTGAATTGATAATTATAACTCATTTTAATTATGAGATTATAAAGTTTTATACAAGTATTTCAATATTTGGTTGATACTTAATCTTGCAAGCGTCTATTTTTATTATGATATCATTAAGTAAAAATAATTTTGAAAAACAAAGTTAGACTTTATAATCCATTTCACATGTTTAAAGGGTTAAACCACAAAACTAGTAATATTTAATATGTCATTGTTTTAATATTAAAAAAATATTATTTTATTTTCTTAAAAATATCAAACCATATTTTTTATCAATCATTCAAGTTATACTTGAATATGTTAGGTCAACTAAGTCATATCAAAATAATTCTCACATAATTTAATTTGAAAATTAGACTTGATAAGAATTTAAGTCCAAGATTCTTAAAATTGGCCTACAAGATCATATTTAATAAGAGATTCTTGGTTTTTTTGCGGTCCTGGTTTTCACGAGATAGGATTGCAAAGTAGTCGCACCAGCTACCGTCCTCATTGAGTCATCTATCTCGGCGAAATAATGCTAGCTTGGAATTTATAAATTTAAAACTGACTGAAATGGGTTGGAGGTTTCATGAAATGAAATTATGAAAAACTAATTGAATTTCAATTGAGTAGCCCAATATCTCTAGGATTTCAGATCTACAGTTCAAGTTCTGCTCCTGTCTACCAAAATCATGAGAATGCTATCACACCCTCCCCATAATATACATGTTATGTAAAGTTGAATGATAATATAAATTATATTCTAGTATTTTATTTAATATTTTAAGTTTTTAAGTGAAATGATTTCTCAACATGATATCAGAACCTATTAATTTAGCATTCACAAGTCAAATCTCATCATTCTCATTCTATTTTATAAAAATCAAGCATAAGATAATACGAGTCTGTGTAAATTTCAAGCTTAAAAATTTTTTACTTAAAGAGATGTGTTAAAAAATAATATAAATTATATTTTAAAATCTCACTAAATAATTTAAATTTTTAAGCGAGGAATTACTAAACATATGCGCGATCAACTAAGATTTTCTTTTTTTTAAATCCAAACTTTGTCTTGCTGGATAATTAGCACGACGCATAACAATATATTTTTTATATATATAATTTGGATGTGAGCAAAAACGCAAGCGTTAGATTAATGCACGTTGAGCTAACGTTTGAATCAAATACCTGCAACCTATCAAGTAGATAAAAACATATTCATGGAGTATTTCGTTTCTTTGTTAGATCTGAGCAAGAAAGATAACTTAGTCATGATCTATTAAATGCCTCATGACATTGACCAATAGCAGGTGATGAATATCTTAAGGCTAGCTAGCTTCGCATAGCAGCAGCTTGAACAGGTCAATCCTGGAAGAATCAATGAACAGATGAGTTGTTGGTCAGGTGGATCAACCTCACCCAGATATTGCCACGTTTAGAGGTTTTTTTCGTTCCGTTTTCTTCTTGTTTTTACACGAGCAATAAATCAAATGAACTGGAAAAGTCTTGAGCAATCAACCTGAATAGAGTTAATCCTGTCAAGGGGTCAGGGGCAGCATCCATGGCCTTTAACAAACACTCCAGGAATCTTGTTTTCAAGTTTTGATAGGTTAGTCGCATGGACAAAAGGTATCTACGAAATCTCTAGATTAAAATGAAGTTGCCACAAGCAATGTTCCTTAATTAGTCAACTTTCTCAGATCACCAAACACTGCCAACTTTTAAAACACTCGCCGACATTAAAGAAACCTTCTTTCACAATTAACTTGGTTGGTCCAACCCCCATACCTTAGCCTGGTTAAAATTCCCTCTTCAAAGCTGCCTCCTCTCTACATTACATGCATGCACTTCCTGCAGAAAATTAAGCTCAAAAAATGGTATCTTGTATCCAGCAACCAAGTGTTGAAGAAGACTCAGTGATACTCTTCTCAACTTTTAATTCCCCAGAGGAATACTACACCAGCCCCTCCTCTTTTTTCAATACCTCACCACCTCTACAATCTCATCAACTTTCACGAATATATTTTGAACTTTCTGTAAGAAATCTTTCCTATACCATTTGTCCTAACAGGTCAGTATGCACCTCATTTTCTCGCTTGACGCAAAAGCCTAAGCCCATCAACATACTTAAATCAGTTTCTTTCGATGCGAGAGGCTCTGAAATTCTAGCCGTTGTTGGTCCAAGTGGCACCGGAAAATCAAGTCTTCTTCGGATCATCTCCGGCAGAGTAAAAGATAAGGATTTCGATCCAAAGAGCGTGTTGATAAATGGTCGCTGCATGGCTAATACAGCTCAGTTGAGGAAGATATGTGGATTTGTCACACAGGAGGATAATTTGCTTCCTTTACTGACCGTGAAGGAAACACTTATGTTCAGTGCCAAGTTCAGGCTCAAAGAAAAGAGTTCAAAAGAGAGAGAAGAGAGGGTGGTGAGCTTGATGCATGAGCTTGGACTTTTCCACGTTGCAAATAGTTTTGTTGGTGATGAAGAGAATAGAGGGATATCTGGTGGAGAAAGAAAGAGGGTGTCAATTGGGGTTGACATGATTCATGATCCAGCAATTCTACTCCTTGATGAACCAACTTCAGGCCTAGACAGCACTTCGGCACTTCAAGTGATCGAGCTACTTTCATCGATGGCAAGAGCAAAGCAAAGGACAGTGGTGTTATCTATCCATCAACCGAGCTATAGAATTCTTCAGTACATTCCCAATTTCTTAATCCTGTCTCGTGGTTCGGTTGTGCATATTGGCAGCCTTGAATCGCTTGAGGAAACCATAACCAGGTTAGGATTCCAAATTCCATTGCAATTAAATGCTCTGGAGTTTGCAATGGAAATTATCAATACATTAGAGGATGCAAAATCCAAAATGTACATGCCTGCTCTAGAAAACGAACCATATTCCTACCCAATTTCTCCCCAAGATGAAATTGTCCAAATCCAACAAGGTTTTGATACCAAATACTCAGGCTTCTGTTCCTTCTTCAATTTGTATGAAATAATATTTCTCTGCTCAAGATTCTGGAAGGTCATTTATAGAACAAAGCAGCTATTCTTGGCAAGAACAATGCAAGCCATTGTTGGTGGCTTTGGGTTAGCCAGTGTATATATCAAGATGAGGAAGGATGAAGGAGGGGTTGCTGAACGATTAGGCCTGTTTGCTTTCAGTCTTAGTTTTCTCCTTTCTTCAACAGTGGAAGCTCTTCCAATATACCTTCAGGAGCGGCGTGTTCTGATGAAAGAATCTTCAAGAGGAGCCTACAATATCTCCTCCTACATGATTGCCAACACCATTGTCTTTCTGCCTTTCTTGTTTGCTGTGGCTATGCTTTTCGCCATCCCTGTGTACTGGATTGTGGGACTTAATCCTTCCATTGCTGCCTTTGCATTCTTCGCATTTGTGGTCTGGCTTATTGTCCTGATGGCTAGCTCTCTAGTGCTTTTCCTAAGTGCAGTCTCCCCTGACTTCATTTCAGGAAATTCTCTCATCTGCACAGTGCTTGGAGCATTCTTCCTCTTTTCCGGATACTTCATTCCGAAAGAGAACATCCCCAAATATTGGCTATTCATGTACTATGTTTCCCTCTACAGGTATCCATTGGATTCGCTGCTTACAAATGAGTATTGGAGTGTGAGAAGTGAGTGTTTCTCTTGGCAGGGTCAAGATCATTCCCAGTGTGTGCTTACAGGAAATGATGTCTTGAAGAGCAGAGGACTTGACAAGGATACTAGGTGGATAAATGTGGGAATCATGTTTGGTTTCTTTGTTTTCTATCGTGTGCTTTGTTGGATAATTCTTGCTAGAAGGGCTTCAAAAACAACAATATGAGATTGTAACAAAATCCTGACATGATAATGAATATATTCACTTCAGAATGAAATTTTATAAGGATTACTTGCGCCACCAGGGGATAAGATATTTGCCTCCAGGTATGGATGTTTTGCTCTCTGTTTCTGCTCTGGATACTGATGGTTGAACTGCAGTTAACAATTAAAGACTGTAAATGCAAGGGTTTATTAAACAAATAATGGCAGTTGGAAAGGTAACCAAGATCCAAAAATCAACTTCTAGCTAGTAATGAGTTTAGGTGTGAAGTATTTTTATCCCGTCATTGATCTGTAACGGCAGTGTCATCAACAATTTAGGCTCGTGTGATGTTTAATTCAACAAGAGAACGCGATCTTGTAAATCATTAACATGGATAAGCTCTCTATAATCCCTCACTGACAATTTATCTAGAGATTCGCAACATTGCTGTCAGCTTGAAGAGCTCTTAATTTCAAATTCCAAACTATCAATTTCTTCAAAGAATATTTCAATTCTTGGAAATCACCATGAATTGAGATAAACACAAGGCAATAAATTATAACCAATTCCACCAGAGATATGCAGTGTTGTACGCTTGGAATGGACGCCACCTTTCTACATTCCCGTTTCCTCAAAACTTGAGGAGATGTGAAGCCATGAAATTCACCACATATAAATATCTCAGTTCATCATAATCTTCAATTTCAAATTTTACAAGATTACATTCCTGGCAGATCCACCAGAATTCACTGAAACCATCTCCCGTCTCCCTATAGGTGCATTCGGTAGACCCACATAATTATGAAGTATAGAATTTTTTTCGGAATCTGATAGTGGGGCAGCCCGGAAATCACCGGTGATCCTGTTCCTCTTATAATCTAGAGCATCTCCAAAAGGGTCATTAAACAACTCATGAGAACCCGTGATCTTTTTTCCTGTTGAATAATACGTAGGCATCATGCCTCAACCAAAGTTGGGCGTAAATAATCTAGCAAGAAAATAAATCCAAAACTTTCGCACTCGGCGAAATGTTCGTTTTTTCTCCTTGACCCTTCACTCTTTCTTAAGGAATTTATAGATGAATCGAGTTTTTGCTGAGGGAAGACAAAAATAGAGCCTCGTTCCTTAGATTAAGAGGAAACCAGGTAATGCTTTAATGTCTATGATGGGAAATCTGGAAACCTCGTAATGCTTGTGATGGGAAATCTCTGTCCCCTTTGTTTTTCTTCTCCCAAGGATATGCCCCAGCTTTTCAACAGTTGGAATTTCCACAGGTAGATATTAAACTTCAGGAACGACGAGTTTAGGGATCGAATTTGGATGATAGCTATCCAATTGTCTAGCCTGAGATCGTGAGGACATTTGTTGATCACTAGCAATTCCTTCTTTCTCAAAAATCAATATTTTATATTGTAGGGGTTAGGTGATCGCCACATGGAGTTGATAAAAAAGAAAGTCCTGCGTCTAAATATGCTGTGGATGATTTTTCGAAATGAAAAAAAGAAGAAGAAAAAGGTCTTGTTATGATACAACTATATTTTCGGTTATTTTTATTAATAAAAAAAATCAAATAAAAAAAAACAAACCATTCCGAACCAAACCCAGTTTAAATCAACATGTTTTGGTTCGGTTCGATTTAAAAAAAAAACCAAAAATTCATTATTTTTTAGTTTTTTTTTTTTTACACTTTGAACATGTTTTCTCTTTTTTCTAAATCAAAATGAAAATAAATTGAACTAAACCGAAGAATAAAAGACAAAACACTTTTAACTTGATTTTATAAAAATCACATTTAAAAAGAGCTTGAGAGACTTGCGGATTCTATTTTATTCCCTTGTAGAGCATTTTTTATTGTTCACTGAAATAGTATATTGTTAATTTTTATTTTTTTTAAGTTATTTAAATATTTTTTTAGGCCTCTAACTATTTGTTTATCAAGAATCGGCCTTCGTAATTTGTTTCTCGTTGTTTCTTATTGGATCATCGCCATCTTAATAAAACATCCTAATTATTAGATTGATTCTCATTTTTGCAAATATATATTTAATTTTATTATTTTTTTATAAAATTGAAAGTTAGTAAAAATTCGGCCCATTCAAATTTTTTTGCTAAATTTTACCTTAGGGTTTTGTTAAATCTTATTTTTTATCCCCAAAAAACATTGAAAGAAAGAGAAAGATATTGGTTGATCTATTCTAATCATTAAAAAAAATCAAAGTTTAAGACCATAAATAAGTTTATTAAGGCTTCAAAGTATTTTCTTAGGTGTTTTCATGAAAATTGGTTAGAAAATAATTTTTTGGGTCCAAAAATAGGAAGTTTGACTTCTTAACCACTATTAACAGCAAAGATGAACTGTAAACAACTTGTTATTTGTTGTGATAAATAATGTTTTATTTTACTCTATTTTTTTAATTTGAACGGACAATGCCTAGTAAGAGCATCTACAGCCATAAGAGGCATTTTAGAGAGTCAAATTTCTAAAATGGATGTTTGAATAGTGTATATATGGCTTTTTTGTTGATGTGTGCTTCAATGGTAAAAACCATTTAAAATAGCCATTTGTTTTTTTATATTATTTTAAATATAGTACAATTATTTTATATGTAATTTAATTATACAATTAATACGAATAAGTTATATAATTAAATAATTATTTTTAAAAACCCTTCAACAATATAATTATTAATTTTATATATAATTTATTATTATTAATATATATATATATATATATATATATATATATATATATATATATATATATATATATATATAACATTCATTTAAAGGTAACATGTCTTGTTTTTTTTTTTTTTGCTCAATAATTTATGTCATTTCTACATCAATATAAAGTATTTTGTATGCTATTTTATTATTTTATAAAAATATTTACAAGTATATTTATATTTTTTTTTATTTGTCACTTTTTACCGTGTTTTCCAATCATATCATCATAGAAAAATAATAGTTAGAAACCCTTTTTTTATACAACCCATCATAATTTTTTTTCTAGTTTATTTAGTATCTTTGATTGTTGTTGTCGTATGATTATGTTATATTATAATATAAATTATATTTTGAGATATCACCTAATAACTTGAGCTTTTTAGTAAGATAGTTCCTTAACATGGTACCAGAGCCTTCTTGAGCCAACGGTCAGGAGTTCGGATCTCACCACCCTTATTTTATTTGATAAAAATCAAGCTCGAGGTAGTATATGCACGCGTACAAGTTTCAAGCCCAAAGAGTTTTCACTTGAGGGGTGTGTTAAAAAATAATATAAATCATATTCTGTGGCTTCACCTAATATCTTAACTTTTTAGGTGAGATGGTTCATTGACATATTAAATAAAAGATATTTTTTAAAAAAATATTAAGCCCAACACAGTTTATGAATTAGGATGCGAGTTTAGTAGGTTAATTCGGGTTAATCTTGATAGCCCCAAGACTCTTGTTGTCTTAGTATTAAAAAAGTAGAATATTGGAATATTATTTCATATCGAACCGAGTTTTGACCCATCATTTGACTCATCTTTGGATCGAGAATCATTGTCTATTAGCTTCATAACTTAATATTTGGTTTGTGTTGATTTTTTTAAAATATTTATTTACATATATAATCCTCGATCTATTTTGTTAAACGCATATACTTTGAATTTATGGTTTAATTCTTCTTTCAGCTAAAAGAACACGTTAACAATGACTAAACATTGAAACTCTAATTGAAACTCGGATAGAACATGATAGCTGCTGCCTTGCACTATTTTTTTTTTTTTAAAATAAGCTATTGATTTTTATAATTCCTACCATTAATATATATATATAGGATGGAAAAAAATTGTACAGTAAATTGACTAGTTGAACATCATGTATTATATATAAATGGCAATAAAGCATTTTCTAAACATTATTATTCACTTAGAAGTTGGAGTAGTGCGTCAAATGGAGTTCAAAGTCTCAGATACATGTATCCATACCACTTAAGTTTTTCACTGTTTTTTTGAAGGGTTTTTTATTTTTATTTTAAATTTAAAAAATAAAAAAATTATTTTAATACATTTCTAAATAAAAAATATTTTCAAAAACAACAAAATAATAAATTACAAACTATCAACATGTGATCATGACATGTTAGGACGCTACAATGCCTCCAAAGCAATGGCCAAAAAGAACCATTCAAACCCGAATCTCAATCATATTATTAATGTTGTTAGGGTTCTAAAAGGTTTTTTTGTTTGTTATATAGTTTGAAAGAATTTACGACTGTAACATCTTATGTTGAACCCTACATATAAATCTGATAAGTCAAAATCAACGGCCACATCAGGTATATGTCATCTTCAACTCAAGAAAACACCTTTCATTTTGAGAAGCTAGCCTCAAAACCCACCTATCCTTGTGCTAGCTACCAGGTGATGATCCTTATATCCATTTATTTTTTCCATATTTAAATTACGAAGTGGATTTTGCTTTACAACAAAATCAGGATTAAAATAAGAATGGGACGAATTTAAAAGGGCTGATTAAATTAAAAAAAAAAAACCCAAGAAATTTCATCAAATCTAAATAGTCGCCGCATCCTTAAATCCATCCTTAACCACATCAGCTTCCAATCAAGTACACTGATATTTGCAGGTTGTAATAGCTAATTGATTGGTGGATAAATATTAAATGCGCCATTATTTCTATTCTTTAATGCTAGCAATAAATTTAATTAATTTATTAAGCATTCTGTTACCTTTTACCTTCTCGGTTTCGCTACTGCTCGACCAAACCTTCTCCGCGTTATTCATTAAGCAAAGCGTTGACATAACCCAAAATCTCCTCTTTTGCTTCTTTTGTTCAGGTAAACAAAAAAGGGGGAAAACCTTAAACAGATCCGTGTGTCTTTTTTATATTTATTTTGATGAGCATGAATTCTGATTCTTGCATGGATATTCTTTTTTTGACGTCTGGGTTTCGTTTTTGCATTAGTTAGTGTTATCATTGCTTGACACTAAGATTTGTGCTTTCTTTTTTCGTTTAAAGCTTAAGTTCTGTTTGATGATGAGAGCAGAGTAGTATATCTTTGTGTTATATTACTGACTCGTTGTTTTTTGTTTAATATTGTAATGCAGATTGGTTCTTGCCTTTTTTATTCAAGTTCGTGTTTGACCCATTGGATGTTTAGAAAAGATAGCGGGGTTCTTGTTGATGAAATTGTTTGCCAGAGATGTGAATTGGAGTGGTGAATATGTTAATATCCGGGTTTGTGTTTAAATGCTATTGTATATAGCATAATTGAAGTTTGTTTGGCACTGTGAATCGTGAAGAGAGTTGAAATTTAGTTTCTGGATATTGGGGGGTTCATGATGATTGGGAGAAAAAATATGGGGCGAGCGTCGCCAATGCTATTGGTGCTTTTGGCACTAGGGTTTTTCTTTGCAACGTATAACTTGTTGACTTTGATTATACAGTATAAGGATTCTAGTACAGGACTTGGATCAGGGACTTCTGATCCTGTAACAGGGATGCCAGCAAATTTTAGGAAATCAGGGAAGTCAAATTTGAAATTCCATGTTGCTCTCACGGCTACTGACGCTCCTTATAGTCAATGGCAATGCCGGATCATGTATTATTGGTATAAGAAAATGAAAAGCATGCCAGGATCAGACATGGGAAAGTTTACTCGAGTTTTGCATTCGGGTAAAGGTGATCATTTGATGGCTGAGATTCCAACTTTTGTTGTTGATCCTCTTCCAGAGGGCTTAGATCAGGTGAGATTATCTATTTTCACTTTTTCCGTTGACTTTATTTATTCATCAGCTTTTATTCTGTTACATGTTGATTTCCAGGTTAAAATTATTGTGAACTTGAATTTGCTTTAGGAATTTTATAGATCCCTGATGTGTTTTTTTTTTGCTTCTAGGCTTGCACATTTGTAGTATTGTGAATTTAAAATGTTCTTGGTAATTTATAAAGAGACGCAGGGGGTGTTCTGTGCATCAATAGCATGAATTATATTGAGACAATTTTCATTTTATTCCACTATATTTTTGGGGCATGCCATCAAACATGACATTTCTCACGCAACATTGTTTTAGATTGACTTCTTTGAGTACTGTGTTTCCCAGCCAAATCGCTGCCTATTCCAAATCTTAGAGGGAAGCAGTCACTGCTCATGGTTTACTGCTATCAACAATTAATTAATCACATAATAATATGGCCATTTCATGCTCTATACAGGGATATATTGTCTTGAATAGACCATGGGCTTTTGTGCAATGGCTGGAAAAGGCTACGATTGAGGAAGAGTAAGTTTTTCAAGTTATGGTCCTCATTTTCTTCTTTTTTTCTTGCTTTTGCTTTATGACATCTGACAATTGGTGATTATAAGATTGATAGAGAAGCACTTTGTGATAAAAACAGATACATTCTAATGGCAGAGCCTGACCACATATTTGCAAATCCTTTGCCTAACCTGGCACGTGGAGATAATCCAGCAGGGTTTCCATTTTTCTATATTAAACCAACTGAACATGAGAAAATTGTTAGAAAGTTTTATCCTGAGGAGAAGGGTCCTGTGACGGATGTCGATCCAATTGGCAATTCTCCTGTAATAATAAAAAAGGTACGACTCTTATTGTGATTACAGCCAATTTAAACCAGTTGAACTTCCGAGAATTTATGCCTTTCCATGTTTGTTATCAGAATCCCAATACTGTGGGAATATAATTTGAAATTCGGTTAGAAACCCGTAGTGCTAATCATTGTCTATATGAAGCACCACTATCCTTGTTGTTAGAATATCACTATTATTCACGGCCATTGAGATGAACTATTTTCGTTTACTAAAAACAATATTTCCATGTTCACATTGGATGAACTGCTCTTATCTTTACAGTCCCTGTTGGAGGAGATTGCGCCAACATGGGTGAATGTTTCGTTAAGAATGAAAGATGATCAAGAGACTGATAAGGCATTTGGTTGGGTGCTAGAGATGTGAGTAATATATAATAGGATTCTTTCTATTTTGTGAATGAATTTAGTTCTTGATGGCTGGAATATTTCAATGTTGCTCACTCATCTTTGTTGATCTTAGGTATGCTTATGCTGTAGCATCAGCATTGCATGGTGTACGGCATATACTTCGTAAAGACTTTATGCTACAGGTATCTATGGCATATGTTAATGCTTCTTGTTTCTCTATTTTGTGAAGTCACTCTTAAAGAGTTGCCTACATCCATTTATGTTTCAGCCGCCATGGGATTTGGAGGTTGGGAAGAGATTTATCATCCACTATACTTATGGATGCGACTATAATATGAAGGTAAAGACAGGGATCTCTCTCTCAATCTCATATTGTTCTTATTTTATCAGATTTTGATGTTTTAACTCTATTATGCACCTTCTATCTCTGTTTGTTTATTTTTGACAAAGTTGTTTCGTAAACAACCAAAATTTGATCCTTTGTTCGTTTACCATGATTTGTTAATTTTTCAGGGAGAATTAACATATGGAAAGATTGGAGAATGGCGCTTTGACAAGAGATCCTATCTCAGTGGACCTCCACCAAAGAACCTCACCCTGCCCCCACCAGGAGTTCCTGAAAGCGTGGTATGTTCACAACTAGATTCCTTATCCCAAGGGAACCGATAGTTAAGATGGTGATTAATATCTGGATTGCTAGTTATTAAACCATATTTTCACTTGCATGAAACATAGGCCATGGATGTGAAGGCACTTTATTTGCCCTGTCTCTCTCACTGAGCTAACTATCCATTCATCATGATTCTCTGCAGGTGAGACTTGTAAAGATGGTGAATGAGGCTACTGCTAACATTCCAGGCTGGGACTCGTTAAACAGTGGTTGAGACCTAGATGTGGATCACGAGCACATTGATTCATGGTTCAGTGTAATATTCTCCAGAAGAGACTCACTCATACCATCACGGTAACAAAATAGTGGTATATGAAAATAGGAATGCCTCAACAAAAGAGGGATCTCTGGTTAGTGACACTTTGTGAATTAATCATGGACTGAATTCTTTTTGTACACATATCTGCTACGCTTGAGATATTGCTGAGTTAATTTTGAATATTCCATACCTGTAAATTGAGAATTTCACAGTTTATGATGCTCTTTGCTGTTTATGAAACAATGGTGAAGAAAGTTGTCATGTGCTAACCGTGGCTGAAAGTCAGTGGACAGATTAATTTGATGGACAATACTCTGAGATAGCTAAAAGCATTATCGAACCATGAATTTGGAGGTGTGAGTTTTAGTGGTTCTGTGTTTCTCCAAGCGGGCATGGTTAAGTCAACCCCGTAGAGCTCTTATTCTGCAAGCTTTAGGTTTCAATCGCATGAGTCCTGGACTGAGGATTAAAATTTCAAACCATCTCTATGGTAACCCAATTGCGTTTTGTTAATGTGTCAGCACCGATAAAAACTTTTCTGCGTTTGTAAGGGTAATGGTTTGTTTTTTTCCTGTGATCTTCTAGTATTCCTGAGTTCGATGTCAGTACAAAACACTATCAGTTGAGCAAGAAAAGGAGGATCCTTTTGTTTTTTTTTTGCGGATAAAATAGCTAATGTTGCCGACTATGTAGCAAAGATCTTCATGGTTGATTGGTTGTTGGTTTGGATGGTCTTGTAGTGAGGGAGGGCCTCATTTGAACAATTTGTTCTTCATCAACTCCCATGCTTTTAGCATAAAGTCCTGCTTCGAAGAATCGTTTCAGTGCATCGTCCATGTAATCATTCCCTTGCTTGACTGTCATTTCCTTCCCTATTTTGTCAGGGTAACTCGTCAAAATATGATCTCCTTTTAGCACAGCTGCCAGCTGTAGTAACTCTTGCTGGAATTCTGTAAGCTTGGCGTCTTCATTGGGCTCGCTCTTCCTGACCCGAGTTGGAGTTGGTAGTTTCTCTATTCAGTAGAGAGGTTGAGAACACAAACAGTTAGCAAAAAGCAAAAGCACTCAGCTTGGAAAACGAGTTAGGTGAGTAACCTGGGCAATCAGTTCTGGGCTCAGTCCGAGCCTGTAAGATGCCTTCAAATGTACCCGCCCATTCATCCCTCTTTGTCAAGAAAGGAGAGGACATGTTAAAGAGCTTCTTCACCGTCGCAGGAATGGATGAGTGCTCGTATTCTGATGTTGAAAATGGTGACCCATCGGGTCCATGGACAACTGCATTGCAAAGTAACATTTATCAATTTGCCAACAATCAGCAAAAGTACTGCATGGTGATTCAATACATTGACAATTGGTCATGCCTTCCATTCAAAAAACTCACTCTCGAAATCTTGAGTTTTCAGAAAATAACCTCAATCGCTAAAACATTATCATGGTCATAGGAACTACCTCTGATACTAACGTTTTGCTAATAAGAATCTTGAAATTTCGGGCTATTTATTGTTCGAATTCCAGTGTTTTTGGGTTTAACCTTGGGCCCACAGTATGATGGACTCAATCTAGAAAAGCATGATTGATGAAGATCCGTGCTCATGTTAGGCTACTGGCTTGGCTTGCGGGCTGGCTTCGTTGCTCATGTCAGGCTGCTGGCTGGCTTCATCTGTTTCTGGCTCGTTGCTAATCTCTTGCACGCAAAACCTTTCTCAGCAACAGAGCAAAAATCCTCAACCTTTCCGCTCAATCTTTCAACTATATGTACCTTTTGGGCAGCTACAAGACAGTGTCGCAAAAGAACTTGCACCCACTTTCCCCAAAGTTTCTGTCCAAACGGAAAAAGACCCAACGGCACCCTAACTAACCCTAATTAATTTCCTCGTATATTCGTTGGTTGAGAAAAAGAAGAGAAGTGACAAATTGGCAACTCTCACTTTTTGCTAGCCTGAATGCCATCCACAAGGATTTCATTTCACATTGTTTATACGTTGACAATGGATGATTACTGAGAACACAAAAAAGAAGTTGAAGGTCACCCGTTCTCTTTTCGTATCAAAAGCAGTGTGAAATAGGTTAGCATATTTTGCAGATAGTCGTGAAGGTGATGCTGAGAGTATCATTCAAGTCAAGTTAGCCATTAATCGTACATGGTAAAGCAAATGCCATCAATGATATTATCCTGTTGGATAAGCTAAAATTCCTATAAAAAAAGAAGAGAAAGGAAAAGGAAAGAAGAGACGATTGAAATCTGAAAGTGATATGCTACTTACCGGTTCCCTTCTCTATCCAAGGTGAGACCACGATTGTAGGAACTCTAACACCGAGTCTATCAAACTTGAACAAAAATGGCTCAGGTCCCACAATCCCATCCGGACTAGGGACCCCGCTTACAGGCGTAACCACATGATCATAGAACCCGCCATGCTCATCATATGTGATTACCAGTAGAGTTTCGTTCCATTGTGGACTTGCCCTTAGTGTCTCGTACACCTGCAATATTGAAAATCACAGTAACATTTTTGACAATTTGTAAGGAAAAAAAGAGAGTAAACATATGTTTCAAGAGAAATTACAGCTCAGAACAATCCTCAATAACGAGGTAGACTCTCTGATGAAAGATTAATAGAACCTCTGCATACGTGTGAACGTGTATGAATATGAATACTTACGAATGACTTCAATATATACATATATATAAAGAATTTATGAGTACCTCTTTGACAAACATTTGCCCTTGATAAACATCATGGGAAGGATGATCATCATTGGCAGGAGCTATCTTTATGTCCATGTACCGCTGCTCAAGCACGGCATAACCAGGAAGCTTGCCTTGTTTTGCATGGTTTTTAAACGACGTGCCATAATGATGGAATTTCGTGATGTACTTGAGCTTCCTTAGGTTCCTATAAAACAATGTGGCAGGAATGTTCTGATAGTATATCCCCCAAGATATTCTAGCATCGTCAAGGTTCTCGAAAATCGTTCTTTGAGGGTACCCCCTAACAAGCAATGCAGGAATGTTGCTGGTGGCTCCGGCGGATGTGCCTGAATGAACAAATAGACGGTTGGGTTGCGTCGATGACGGCACAGAAGCAAACCACCTAACAGAGCAGAAAGGTGTTTTTGTTAAACTTGACGTTGCATATTATTTTATTAGCAATTATGCGAAATCATGTCAACAATATACAAATATCAGTGCAATAAATTATCCAAAAAAAATATAGCTAAGTGGATATTTCGAAGTTTATAAATTAGTTTAACACTTCAAAAAAATCCTCTTTTTTCTAAATAAAAAAAATATACATGTATAAACACGAACGCATGTTAATTTGGAGGATTAAAAACACCACGTTATTTTTTTCAAAAAAAAAAAAACAAAATTCTGTATCATATTCAAAACACATGCAATAAGGGGCTAATTTCAACATGAAAACCTTATCCATTAAAAACTCTGCTCTCTCTCTATCTCTCTGGTTTGTTGTTATGATGATAAGAATTTATGCTGAGATTCAATCGAGTTGCCATTGGGACATTCCTAAGATTAATAATGACATCAATGGATTATACTTTCGGGTAGAGAAATACCAGAATGTTTACATTGAAAACGGAAGCTTTATATAGTAATTACTTGAGTGTGGACAGGCAAAAGAATAGCTCTACCTGTCGAAGACAGAAAATTCAGAAACAAGTGTCTTATACACGGCTACCATATCAGGCTCGAATCCACTCATGACATCCCGAGACATGTTGGCTGATGGGTCCATAGAGAAAGCCTGCTGGGCAAAGCCATTCATGGAAGGAGCTGGATTCTTGGATGTGTCTTCAGACCCGAATATTTGCTCCCTTATTGCTTGGAAAGAGTGACCAGGATCAGGGTCAACAAACTGAGCTTGGTTATTGGTGAAGAATTTTTGCGAGCTTGGATCGCTTGTGTTCAGTAGATTCCATTGAGTGCCATCAACACCATTGATTTCAGGGTTGATTTTCTTCATCCAACCTAGCATGTGATCAAAAGAACGATTTTCCATCACTAGTACCACGACAGTTTTTATCGGGCTTGCATGGATGTGGTCATGGAGGAGTACGAGGAGGAAGAGAAGGATGGTGCTGGGTAGTTTAGGTGGTCTTTTTGTGGACATGTTTCGTTGTGTTTGGAGATGGATTAGGGGGGGAGAAAGGAGAGGATGTTTTCTTTACCTTCTGGTTATGGCTGTGTTTGACGATTTCTGTAACCAAGCCCGTGAACTTTTCTGTAGCGTGCTCGTTACAAGGGCAGGCAGTTGTACTGACTGATTGAGATTGTGGTTCTGGTTTTTCAAAAAGTGTTTTTTTTTTAAAAAATATTTTTAAAAAATATATTTTTTATTTTTTAAAAATTATTTTAATATTAACATGTTAAAATGATTTAAATATATAAAATAAATAATAAAAAAATCATTTTTTAAAAATATTTTAAAAATATAATGTGGAGTAGTAGTGTTGCTTGTCTTTTTAGCTATGTTATTATGACACTGATATTTGAGTTTTTTTTTAAAAAAAAAAAAAAATTCTTTGCATGACAGTTCGATAAAAATCACAGATGAAAAATATAAGTTTTAAAAACCTCGTAATTAAAAATAATAATACTTTAAATAAATTATTAAATAAACTCGTACAAATTTTAAAGATAATGGAGAAAAATTAGCACCGTCTAAATTCCGGTTATAATATCATCAATACCATAAGAAATATTTTCATGTGGTGAATTCAACTATTACAAGAGAGGTTATAAGAAATGAATCACACATTATGCTTAAGTGTCAGATTTGAAAGTGTAATCATGCTTATTTTTTAAAATATTTTTTATTTAAAAATATATTAAAATAATATTTTTATTATTATTTTTAATATTAGTATATTAAAATGATTTAGAAATGTTATATTTTTTCATTTAAAATAAAAAATAATATTTTAAAAAAAAATTTAAAATACAGTGTCAAACACTCTCTAAATATCTTACTGTAAGTATAGTTGAAGTTATTTTTAAAAATATTTTTCATTAAAAAATATATCAAAATAATTTTTTTTATTTTAAAAAAATTATTTTTGACATTATCATATGAAAATTATCTAAAAATATTAAAAAATTAATTTAAAATAAATCAAAATATAAAAAAAAAAATTAAATTTTTTTTTAAGGCGTGTAAACATAACCTAAAAGTAAATAAGCTACCAGCTTCCAAATCACGTTTCTTAATAATAAAATAAATTAAAAAGACGAAAAAAAGGAAGTAAGTAAGCGTCTTATTGGATGATCTGACTCGTGGCTGCTCAAAATGTTTTGTTTGTTAACGTGGGAAGCTATAGTCGAAGATATTTTATTTTTTGTTTGTTGGTTATTGAAGATATTTTATTTTTTGTTTGTTGGTTATTGTGTTCTTTAAATTTATTTTTTTTAAATCACAATAATAATAATAATAATAATAATAATAATAATAATAATAATAATAAATCGACGAGTATAATAATTAAAAAAAAACAGAGTAAAATTCGACTACAAAATAAGAGACAAACAAGTAACAACTACATAATAGCAGAAAGGGAAACGAGTTTAGAAACTATATTTTATTTAATTATATGATAATAAAAAACATGTTTATAATAAAGTAATCGGATGAAATATAAAAAGAATAACTATAATGGATTGGAGAAAAAAACGTTAGCTAGTTTTAAATATAATAATATTTAGTTAGTTCATTTGTGCTTCTTGTCAGGTCAAATCTTTTACCGAAACAAAAACATGCAGGCATGTTAATATTATAATTTATTTAAAAATTAAATGATATTTTATATAAAAAAATAACAAAAAATTATAATTAAATTATTTTAATTAATTTCAATTAAAATTAAATGCCCACCAAACTAGGCATGCCGCAGGTAATACGTAACTAATCCATTTTAATTAATCTAAGTTTCAAACAATGAAAAAAAGAAAAGAAACTAAAAGCTAAAAAAAGGG
This sequence comes from Salix dunnii, assembly GCA_015731905.1. NCBI lineage: Eukaryota > Viridiplantae > Streptophyta > Magnoliopsida > Malpighiales > Salicaceae > Salix > Salix dunnii. The sequence goes on along the minus strand of CM027667.1, from coordinate 5,167,340 downwards.
GCCAGACCCCTGGAACTGACCCATGGCCTTTAATTTGTTTTCCTGGTTGGTGATCTACCTTTTTTTTAAGTATTGAAAAATTGTCACTTTTTTTAATTTTGGTCCTCCAAAATTGATTTTTGTTTTGCATATTCGAGAACCAACTGAGGACCAGTATATTTTCATGGTACCATAATAATCCAGCACAAACAAATTAAAAAACTAAATTGTAAAGAAAAAAATCAAATGATAAGAAAAAAGGGGAGAAGTTACCATGTAAATCCAAAGTAACTTGTGAGGGGAGCGTGTGAATCTATAATAACTTTAGAGGGGGGACGATGCTTTTAAGAGGAGGAAGAGATTTCTTTTCAATAACCCAATATAAATTAAATAAAAATAAATTATAAAGCTAAATCTTAAAAAAAGTGTGAAAAAAAAATTAAATGGAAAAAAAAAGACAAGGAAAAAAAGGCTAGTTATTACGCGAATCCACTATAACTTGAGAAGCGATAGAGTGTTTTCGAAGAGGAGAAATAGATTGCTTCTTTAACTGTTAGCCTCATCGTCTCGTAGCCAGCCAGACGGGTACATGAGGGCACAGTTTGTCGATAGGGTAAAAACAGACGGGCCCGAAATAGACGCTCGTTTTCAAACTGTGGCTATCAGCCTGCCAATCCTACGCAAATTATTGCTTACCCCTGAAATGGTTTTTGCAGCAAGGGGAGCCAAGCTACAAGAATTCTCTCAAAGTGGGTGGGGGGGTTGAAACAAAAACCTCAATTTTGGAAATGATGCTCTCCCAACCCCAACTCATCCAAGAGAAAAAGATGTTTAAGCAGGCCAAATTATGCACTTTTCTGCAATATTGAAAGGATACTTCATGAGAAATCCAACAGCCTGCACAGATGGACGTCCATAAACACTCAACATACCACTAATCTCATAACATACCAAGGCAAAGAGGAGCATAGCGGAAAATTGAGAGATCTCATGGCAAATGCACAAATGAAAATGACAAATGACAAAAGTTAATGAAGCAAAATCCAGGAAAGTTCATCGCCCCAATAAAGCAACACGATCCTTCTGTATTGCCTGTGACAGGTTGATGTCAAAGAGCTCGCATCGTATAGGCATCTCCATCTCATAAAACGGGTTCTTTAGGACATAATCCGTGTACAATTCATATATGACTTTCAAGAGGCCTTCCATGTGCTGCGTTCCAGGTTCACACACCACAAAGAGCTTTGTTCCTGTAGAAGGGAGAAAAAACCAATACCTTTTAAAAGAAAATTCAAAAGTATTCAAAGAGGAATGAAGAACTTGTCACTGCCAATTCATGGTTTGAAAAACATGGACTTTAGATACTTGTAAAGAACACAAGACAGTCACAAATAAATACTCATGTACCCAGCCTGTCTACCTTAAGAAATGAGGCCTGCTAACTAGAACCAAAAGTTAGGAAATGGCAAGCAATGCTCAGCACACTATAATACACATGTTACTGAACATGGCAGTTTCTTGTAAAAACTTTGGGATCTAACAATCAGCTAGTTGATAATAGTTTTGAAAGGGTTGAAGTTCATTAAATTACAAAAAGTGGTGTCCAAATTCCAACACAGAAGAGAATGACAATCAAGCATAAGATGGAAGGTTTATCAATAACCAAATAACTAAAAAATTGATACCTTGGAATAATTATAGAGCATTTCTCTTTCTAATACTGTACCTAGTATGCTTATAAATAAATAAATAAATAAAAGGGTTGAGGTAGCCACCAGTGAGTGATTGGAAGCAATGAAGATCAAAGGTATCAGCTTCGAGGAGTTCAATGCCTAAACAACCGACAGTTGGTGATAGCTGCTGAGAGATGGCATGCATTGAATGCCATAAACTAGCCACTCGTAAGCTATCATTTGTATCCATCCGTCCAGCAGATCCATAATCCTATTTAAAAAATAAAATAAAAATTGCAACAATAAGCCAAACATCAAACATCACAATTTGTTATTATTAGTAGCAGTCAGTCCCTTGTATTGCTTTCAGTCATTATCCAGTCAAGCATCAAAACCCAAAATGCCCTTGTAATTGAATTGAAGTAAAAATCTTACCTTGTAGAAGATCAAACCACCTGATTTGTTGATGATGTAAAGGCTGTAAATCGCGGCCATTCCCAAGGGCTTTTCTGAACTGATTTTTTTTACAGGTGCGAAGAGAGGAAATGAGATGAGAAGAGAGAAATAGTTCTATCACTTCTCTTGTTCAGTAGTGAACCAATAAAAAAGATAATTGGAGTTAAGGATTATAACTCATTATATTTTATCAAATCTAATCAATTAGTCTCTGTGATATAAACAATAATTAAACAGTCCCTTTACTAGAGTTGACCTCTTTACCATATTCAATTTAGTAGGGTTTTTTTTTTAAAAAAAAAAAAAAACATGCCTTCTTTCTTTTCCCATCTTAACTGCTTCTCTTTTTAATTTTTTAAACAAGAAAAACACAAAAAAATAAAATGAAAAATAACATGAGCTTGCAAACTAAATTAAGAATGCATGGATTAACTGTTTACTTTATGAAACAATGAAGTCTAGTTAATCAGTTTCATTATAAATTATATCGAATCGAAATAAATTATCAACTCAAATGGTAACAAGGATCATCCAGAACTTGACATCAAAACAAGGCTTTTGATTTGACTGCTCTATTAGAGCCCATACATATAGCCAAAGTTGCTGGTTTAGGATTTGTTTCCAAATCCTTATTTCGAGTTATATTAAACCATGGAATATTAGCCTTAAAACCCCCTCTAAAGTTCATTGATAAAAAAAGGAAATCACCATGCCACACAATTAAGCCATCAGAGAACTGATTTTCTAGTCATTTATAGTATTCCAAGAATCTATCATACAATTAATTAGTTCATAAAAAAAATAAAACATTCCAGTTCAACTTATTTTAGTCCTTCTACATTCCACAACAAATTCACTTCTCCCTCATCCAGGCATAGAAAAAACCATTTGACATTCAAGACAAAACTAGAAGAAACCAATTAAGACCAGCTAAACCAAACATTAAAAACTCATGTCGTTCTCATGGATTTACCAAGCACAACCCACTAAGATAATTAATAAATTACTGTCACAAATACAAGATCCTTAATGAAACACCACCTAGTTCATCTATATCAGTCACTGGCCACTCGTTATCATATTTCAAAAAAAAAAATGAGGTCATATTTGAAATTTTCGTAGGACCACCTCCTGAAGAGAACTCACTAAGTGGATTGATTTTACCTGTGATTTTCAAATTTCACATGCTTATGGTCAGGATTTAAGTAGGAGCTTCAGAGGTGCCGACAGCCATAAAAGGTGCTCGGCAGAATTTTGTTAAAAGTCAATGAGCTCTTAATCACTAATCACACAATACTAGCATCATCCGAAAAGGCAAGCTAATAGTGAATATAATGAAATCATATTCTTGAGGTTTTATCCATTATATACATCTTAAGTTTGTGTTGAGATGAGCTTGAGATGTTTAAAAATATCAAACTGTATTGTTGAGAAATGAGCTAAATAGGTTGGCATCTAAAAAAATGAAGTTTGGGTAAAATTAAGCGTAATTAACTAGAAGATGCCAATAAATTTTCACAACTATACCATTGACAGCGGCTGATCCTAGCAAAATACTGACTGTTCGGTTTAAAGACTGGAGTGAAGAAATTCCACACAGATGTGATAAAATGCCATCTTTGAATCTATTAAAGCTTAGATCAAGGTTCTCTAGCTTCTTCGATTGTGATGATAGGACCTCAGTACCAGCAAAAGAGTTGTTGCTATAAGCAAGTCTCAATGCCCTCACCATATGCAAAATAAAACGTTCAGGCAAATTATACATAAGAAAGATTCATTAAGGCATATTTAATCGTGATATTCTCAGAACATGCACAAAATTCAAACTAGCCGATCCATAAAGAGTACATAAGCAGAGTAATAATAAGAAGAAAAAGAGCTAATAATCAACCAATCAGTTAGAAACCACAAATTCCAAGAAACAAAAAGAAATAGAGAGAGCAGAGCATACCAGAGTGATCAGATCTGAGAGTGAGAGAGGATTTCTTCTTCTTCCGATCAAAGTGAAAATTGATTTCAGTTCGGGCTTGTTCGCTGATGCTTTGTGGCGGGTGCGGTGCGATGAGACTACCGATTAGTCCTGTGATTTCAATTCCTCTCTCTCTTTGCTTCTTCCTTCCGGGCTGCATACCACTCCTTGAAACGCTGCCGTTATTATTCACTATCTTACTCTCATTTGTTTTTTGATTGTTTCATAAGCCTTTTTTATATATAAAAAAAATAGTTTTTATTTTATTTTTAATTAAATATTTTTTTAGTGATTTCAATTATATTTTATTGTATTGATATAAAAAAAATATTTTTATTTTTTAAAAAGCAGATATAATCATGCTCTCAAATTGATTTAATTTTACATTTATTTACTTGTTGATTAATTTCCTTCTATTATTATTCCTAATGCCAGCATGGTTTTATCAAAGGTTGTCAATACCATTCCGGTTTTTCTATTGGTACGGAACATTTCAATTTTGGAGTATTTCGGTGTGTGTTTTCAGGGTTGTATTATTCATATAAAATTAATTATATATATATATATATATATGAAAAAAATTAAAATATTAATTTAACAAGCATAATTAAAATTCAAGATAAATTAACTTTAAATTATACAATACAAACACAAAATCAAACAAATATAATATCAAAATTAGAAAAAAAAATCACAAAATAATCAAAATAAAGAAGATTTTAAGGCCGGAACGGCACACCCAGAACGAAACCGAGACATTCCGACCGGAATTTCCAGAACGAATTAAAATTAAAACTGAGATAAAAATAATACTATTTTATCTTGATTTTATTAACAGAACAAAACAGAATTAACAACAGTGTTACTTTCAAACGTTATTGCTGTTGTAACTCTCCAATTACTTGCCCAAATGTTATTGCTGTTGTCACTGTCCAATTACTTGCCCACCTCTTCTTTTGTAGTCGACATTTACTAATCCTCCACCTCCAACCTTTTCTTATTACACCAGAAAATGGAGTGAGTTTTCAATATATTTATAGCAAATTGTTTGTAAAATTACTGATGTTATATACATATTTTTATTGATTTTAACGTGTTCTAGCAATTTATTTAAGCAAGAAAATAAAAAATAATAATAGTGATACTTTAAGTTAGATGTACAAGCAACACTCGAAGCAAGTGTTGGCTGGCTTAACGTGGCATCCCATTATTGGTATATGATTTCTAATCATGGTTGTTAAAATCATAATTTTGACAAGATATAAAAGAAATTTTTGAAATTCAGATAGTAAAATCATATCCAAATTTTTTTTGTATAAAAATTATAAAATTACAGTTAAAATCGTAAAAGCAGAAAAATCGTAGGTAAAATATTTCTGAATACAATATATCATAATTACAGACATAAAACTTCATTAGTTAAGGTTCATATATAATTGAAAATAACTTCAAAATACATTACAAGACAATTATGTCCCTAAAATTTCATAAGGTAAAAACTAACAAATTTAAAACAAATATATTTGCTGATGTGCTATATAAATTAAAACCAATCTCATGATTGTTATTTTCCTCGTTATTTTTAATATATTTATCAAAAGTATTACTATTGAAAAGATTATCAGTACTAATACTGATACCAACACTGATATTACTGGTACTAGCTCCAACTCCAACAAATTATTTTCATATCAGGACATGAAAATGATTAAAAAAACATTAAATTTTTTTAATTTAAAATAAAAAATAAAAAATTTTAAATATAAATTTTAAAGTTAATATTAAAGAGAGAGAGAGAGACATACATATACGGGGGGCTCCCTGCAGCTTTGAATATTTAGAAATTTTCAGCAAGATCGTAAAATCGAATATGAATATTTAGAAATTTTAAACAGAATTGTAAAATTAGATTGATCTGGTCTAATTTTATGATTCTATACAATTTTAACTAAATTTAACTCAAATTAATTTCTTTATCCGAGTGAATATGATTTTAACTTATAAAATCATATAATTTTACAAAATCATATAATTTTACAAGTAAACTCATGATTTTGATAACATATATCCAATGGCTTTGTTTTTAGTTTATCACGAACCAATGACAGAAGAGTTGCATTTACGGGTCCAAAACCTCCACGTAAAATAGGATCGAAGTACCATCAGATGACCTTCCGGGTCCAGAAGATTTTATTAATTTTGTTTTGATGGTTAGAATATTCGACAAGATGGAATTTTATAAAAAAACAAAACAAAAAAGGATTAGAGCAAAATTAGATGGAAAAAAATTGAAAGGAGGAGGCCCCATGAAATCAAAATGCAAAGAGGCTGGCTCAAGCTTCAAACAATTGAATATTTGAATTGCAAGCACCTTACCACTACTATCCACATGTTGTCAAACACAATATAAAGGATTTTTATATTAAAATAAATAAATAAATAAAAAAGAGGTCTTTGTTCCATACATATCTCCACCTACTATTGACACAACAGGGAACACCCAGTTTTGTTTAACAATATGTGACAAAAGAAAGCAATGCTGCGGCTAAGACAACACTTGATCATTATGAATTCAATCATGTTCGCGCTAGAAAAATGCCAAAAAAAACAAAACATAGAGAGAGGAGAAAAGAAAAATCTGGGGTAAGCAAGGGTGCATGAGATACAACTATATGCAACACTGAAGAATGTACAAGACCGCAAGTCAATTCGGCAGGCATTGTCATCTTTGGTCAGTTCCATGGAGGGGATGATGGTCTATAAATAAAATCTTGTGAAGACGTTGTGCCATAGTTCAGATCAAGGTTGTGGAGCTGTTCCATGAGCTGCGAACGCCTTTCCTTGAAGAAATCCAGTCGAGTTGTTAATTCTACCAAAGCTGAAGATGCTGCCGATGGATGTCTTGGATAGTCCATCACCTGCAACAATGGTGAATCACAATACCGAAATCTAAGCAGATCATTTTCATGGTATTATTTAAAATTTAGGTTCCTCAAACATGCAAACTATGAACCACATGATAAAATAAGGTTTTGATACAAGTTAATGCATGTGTGTTTTCAGCTTAACTCTCTAGTCATCCAAATAATTGTGGGCAAACAGTTACCTCTACTGCTCTGGAAGTAGAGGGAGCAGAATCAACACCACAAAGCTCATCCATGGACATGTTTGTTGATGCCTCGGTACTTTTTGAGTCGCTAAGACTTGCTGATTCCATTAATTGCTTTCGAGAAGGATGCCTGCAGCTGCTTCCAGTTGCTAACCCTGGTCCTTTAATATTCCTCCAATCTGTTCCCAACAAACCCTCCTGTGGCATAGCAGCCATGTTCCATATATAAGAGCACATACAGGTATTACTTGAAACAAAAGGTGAAACAATGCTTCAAATAAATGACTTCAAGACAGGATTCTAGAGCTCAAGAGGAGTTAATCAAAGAGGCACCGCATCATAAAGGAAATACAATCGATACATCACCTGTCAAATTGTTTCCTCTTTATTTTTATTTTCCAATTTTCTAAACCATTTGGAGACAACATACTCAATGAATCAAGATACCCTAGAAAAGGAGCTTCTCCATCTCCTTGATCAATTAATTTTCCAGACAATTATTTCAACCTTAAATGATCCCTAACTCGTGCAAGTTTGTAATCAATGTTGCAGTAAAACCACACCAGAATCTCTAATGCAACCTATTGCCAGGATATCCTGATCTTGGGACCTACAATCAGCACTAAGGCTTTAGCAAAATGAGTAGAAACATACAACGACGAGTGGTTTATTTGAACACTAGTCAGCATTGCATTAAATTTTTCTTTGGCATGCCATGAATTTTAATTTAATCACTTTTCCCCATAGGGAAGAAAGTTGGATGATTGCTTGGCATGTGATCCTTAAAATACTGAACATCAACTAAATCACTGGTCAGTTTGACCATCAATGGAGGAGCACGAGTATATTGGGTGAAAAGGTTGGGAATGGGAAAGGCAGGAAAAAAGGAGGTTAGGATAATGAAAGATGAAATGGAATATATTTCTCAAGCTTGTAATAGGTTTTTTTTATGTAAATCTCATAAAAGCCAATCAACTGGGAAACAGTGCTCTACATACCTCAGTTCTCTGTTTCCTCTCATGATTAACAAAAGCAATGGTTGTATCAAAATCTGGCTGCAGAAATCTCCTGCAGAAATCAAACACAAAATGGGAAATACAGTAAGCATATGATAGCAGCTAAACAGCCCATCTCATCAAGGCATCCTGAATCCACACCACTAGGTGAAACAATGTATCTCAGTTACTAGATAGTGACAGTGTGAATGTTCCGTTTAACAATCATTGTTACCTCAAGGAAAAGTGACATGCAACTAATTGTAAGTACAGTCAAACTTAAGTGGAGAAATTAAAAAACAATAAGACTTTGCAGACTCACTGTTGAGGGTTATGATTTTGAGCATGTTGAAAACGATCACTTGCATCTGAAAGGGAACCATAATGATGCTGTCTTTGCTGATTAAGTTGATGGTGGAGCTCTGCAACTTTTTGCTTCAACCTGGCCACATCTGCTTCAGCGAGAGCAATCTCCTCAAGCTCAGCCCTCGTCTTCACATCATTTTTAATCATAAGAATGGGTGTTAGTCCAGATTGGAAAGAAAAATGGGGAAAAAAACACAAAGCTCCTATGGATCTATACTCACTTTAGAATCCATGCCATGAGAACCGGTAAACTGTCCTGAAGACATGCTCAAACCAACTTCCAATGCAGCTCTAAGATCTCTTTCAGTTTGCAGCTGCTCTTGCAATCTTGCAACCTATGTGGTCATTTACTTCCAGTCAACAAAAACAGTGGGGGCCGGGAGGGGGGGGGGGCTATTATTATGACTCCACATGCCAGCACAGTTACACAGGTTGATTAAGTATGCCCACAATGACAGAAGAAGCCCATAAAATAATTCAAGGGCTTGAGAGAAGATGATTTGCAGTTCCAGAATACTAGAAACATAATACTAGAAACATGCAATGAGGTGTACATCAACACCAATCTAGTACTAAAGATAGCAAACATAGAATGCCTTTCATTACCCTGTCAAAATTGCAGAGATCAACTAATTAGTAGCATTCTTCCTTATTTGTTCCATTCTTGTGTGATGGAACTGGCCTGAATTAGACTGAATTCCTCCCAACATGTCTACTGATGTAAAAATAGAATGTTCATAGTACACAAGACTAAATTTCTAACAACAATTTTAACATTCATTGTGAAAAGCAACAGGCTGACAAAACATGTGAAGCATTGGAAAGAGAAAGCAACATGTGATGAGCTAAAAATAATTACATCTTGTTCAAGTGCCATGCGACGCTCATGCAAAGCTTGCTTTCTCCTCTCTAAGCTTGCTTGTAAAATGGCATTTCCACGAGCCTGGACAGACAGAATAACCAATCCTATCAGGAAAACATGCCAAACTGAACAGAAAGCAGATTTAAAGGAAGTATTGAGACCTCTTTTGCAATTCTGTGCCTCAAGTCATTCTTTGTTATCTCAAGCCTCTGAATAGCAAGCCTGAAAGCAATACAACTCTATACAGTTAAATAGAATAGCACCAAATATGGATCAAAATAAACATGGAAAACCTAGTTAGTGACAGTTAAGCTTCAAAGAAAGACTCGGAAGATAATGCATGAACCTATCGAATAATTACTATAGAACTAAATAAGACTCGAGTATTTTCATGTATTCAGAATAATTTTTCCAGCTTTTTTAAAGAGAAACAGAGAAAAATAATGAAAATAAAATCATAACTAACAAAAACAGAATTCAATGCATGATTTTTTACTAAGATTCAACCAAATGAGATATGTTTCTTCAATTATTATTTTTTTTTTAAAAAGCCATGTGATATGAAATGCCAAGTTTGAAAATGATGTCACATGGGAACTATCAAGGAGAAACAAGGAGGAAAGTGATGATCATAACTGGAATGACAGGAACGAATCACATTAGGCCCAAGTGGAATCTACACCAACAACTAATGTCAATGATGCACTTGTTACTCGAACACTACATGTTGCTGTTAGGGAGTGCACGATATCAAAGCATATACATTCTTTAATCTTGCATGGCAGCATGGGCCAACAAAAGATACGGATAAATATGATTCTCAGGTTTTAAATGTCAAAGAACATGTATTAGTGCTGTAGAACGCAATGCATAAAATGAGTATCTTACTCCTCTTCTCCAGAAGAATCAACCGATTCCATTGATGGTGTCTTTCTGGCCTGAATAAAGATAAATAGCAGTATTAGGCTTCTAATTACAATCTAGGAATATATACTGCAAGAACTCAACTGATACGAAATCTCAATTTCTTCTTTCCCAAGAGAGAAAACCTATGCCACCACTGCTATAAATAAAAGGTGCAGGAACGGTTTTGAATGGGTGGGGAACCAACTTGAGGCAATTACAACACTTGCTGCATACATCCTTGAGGGCATCTTATTCTTTAGAAATTATGATCCACACATGACAGTTATATGTACATAACCACATTACGTTTAAAGCATAATGATAAGTCAACAGTCATATTGTGTAAGCCTTTGATGTTTGTTCCTGCTTTGCATTCAATTGCCCCGATGAGTTGAACTTGCAGTGCTTGATCCCTCAGAAGGAACTCAATTAGTTCCTTTTGAAACTTTAAATTCATAATTAAGATGTACCGCTTTAAAACCTTTCATCTGCCTACCATAAAGGGTGAGGTTTTCAGATAAAAACCCTCTTTGGAAGATTTACCAGGAAATTCTCTCAAATTGAGAGAAAAAAAGAGTATCATTAACTGCATGTGATTTCAGGGTTTTTGGTAGTTAATACATGACAGAAAAAATATCAAGAGATGATAGCTTACGTTACTTCTGCCCCAGAATGTTGATCGCTTCCCATTGAGATTAGAGGCTGCAACTTTACCTGCTGACTTCTCAGCAGATGATTCCACTCCAGATATGGGCATGGGTGACACAGGATCCACTGAGGATAGGATTTCACCCATTGACCGGTAAGATTCACCAGCCGGTAACATGCTTGAAACATCCATCTCGTTTTCTGAATTTTCATTTCCTTTCTTTGGTTCACTTTTTTGTTCTTTGGGTGGAGCGTTGGAATCTCTTGTTTGTACAGGATCAACAGATATATTAGAACTCTCGGCTGGAGCATTATTGGTTCTAGGTGACCCAACATCTGAATCATCACCGCCAAAAGCCTGCAAGAGTACAGGATGAATATATGCATTGGTCAGGATAACTATTGCTCAACACCGACAAGTATTTCAACAAAGTTGAACCAAAGCAAAATTATACAAGATGCTAATATAAAATTTAAACAATTTAAAATCTCTATTCCATTGCTTCTAACCTCGCAGTTAGCATAATAAAGGAAATTTAAGACAAGTCACCAGATGGTTGTGTGGGCCCTAGCAGCAGTAAGCAGGAAAGAAGGATCCTTGATGACCATAACCCAATCAGCTATTATGAGATTTTTATTCACGCAATTTATAGGCAAAAGGCAGGTGACAAATGCATAAATCCCAAATATTCATGCAAATGCAACTGTCTCCACTGCATTAAAACCCACTCAAATACAAGAATCTTCCTACAAAAAACACTTATTGTCATTAAAATGATTAAGATACTCTAGATAAAAGAAAACTTGAATCCTTGAAATTTCTCCACAAAATTAAACCTTCCATGAATTGTCCAATTATTTGACTCATCAGCAAAAGTTTCAAAACAAAAACTAAGAGGAGGACCAATTAGGAGAGACAAGGACAATTCAAATCCCAATTATCACAATTGTGCATCCTTAATCACCAACCCTTTGATGATATTAAGTGCATGTTGTCTAACATGCATTGATGCCATTTAAAAACAAATATACTGCAATGATATACCAAAAAATCACAGGATAGGACACTAGCGCTCATCACTCCCCACATAAAATCCAATCAAAACCACTATCCTAGTATTTGTAAATGACAACATTTATAGCATCACCGGAAGCACAAAAAAGGCAAGAAGTTATCTTTTCCAGAAATCACAGAAACTCAAAAACAAACAGTTAACCTGATTATAACATCCCAGCAATTCCAGGCTGGAGACATCATCTTCCAGCAGCATGTCACGGGTGCAGAAAAATTCATTTTCCCAGTGACATGATCATGACTACTATCACTAATTCAACATGAAGGAAAGGAAGAGAAAAAAGGTCAGAGACATATGCAAGTGTTTATAAGAGAACCTTATAATCATAGAGATCACTTCCAGCAGAACCACTGCTTTCACTTAAGTTTCCACTTAGTACACGTTCAGGGTCATCATCTGTATCTTGATCGACTTCATTTTCTGCATCATGATAACCATTGTCTTTCATGTCCACATTTTCATCATCAGTTGAATCATCACTCCCACTGTTTTCTATCCGAGAATCAGCTGAAATGGAGCACCTGTGTAGATTTTCATCCTGAAACAACATGCAATTGTCAGGCATTATTCTTCATAAAAGGATCCGTGTTTGTAGGTAATCCTCATTCCATATTAATCACATTATTATCCATTTATGCCACTTTTCAAAAGAACGGTTAAAAGTAAAAATGCACTAATAGAAATAAAGTGGAAAAGAAAGATTGTTGAGCAGTGGTGGCTTGGAACAGTATTAGACTAAATGACTTGTTATTTTCTACAATGATTTATTATCATAGAGACAACCACATACATTGATGGGTCAAGTTTCACATCTTATCCAGGTAAACGCTAAAGTCAGGTGTCCTCCCTATACATTACAAGCAAAGTCCCCTTAAACAAGCTGAAACCAAAAATTTAACTTGACAAAGCATGATTGTGTGTGTAAAAGAGAGTCTAGCAGTATTTTGAGTTTCATAACAGCAGCACACTTTGTGTCAAACACACAGAAATTGGAATACCAGAACTCAATTATCAAACAAAGGAATTGAGAGCATCTTACATCGAAAATATTTTCATACTCCTCCAGAAGGGTTGTAATGATGGCTTGAGCATTATTAGCAGCATTTGCAGCAGCAAGCAGCTGGGCAGAGTTATCACCATTAACATCAAAGTCATCCTCCAACTCACATTCACCAGCTAATAAAGGACGCAGTAGCAAGGGTGCCATGCAAGCAGCAACAGCAGATGGATTCATTCGATTTTCATGAGCATGTGAAGAGATTGTGTGCATCATCTTCAGAATTCTACAATAATGACCAGCTTAGCAACTACATTTTTTATTTTATTTATCAATACTTAGGTACTAGATTGAAGCAACTAAAATAGATGTACAGGAAATTCTGATGAGAACCTATCAATCTTCAGTCACAAAACAAATAAATTTGAAGTGCAGCTGCAAACATGGAAAGCTTACCTCTGTAATAAACGCCGATTTGGTTCCGGAAATGTCTCCACTATTGCAGAGCGCATTGCATTAATCCGAGCTTCCTTCCGATCAATTTCTTGTCAAATAAAGCGGCAAACAAACAATATCAGTACCTGATCATACTAATAAATTCTAGTCCACTAATAAGATAAGGAGATACTTCTACGCAGCACATGAAAACATATAGAAAATAACTTCTGAGAAAAGATCAAATACGCTTTTATTTTTCCATTTTGAATACTTATTTATTCAAACACTTGTGCACTCAATGATGATGATGATAATCTGATTTCAGACGCAGCAATAAAAGGAAGGTTTTAGCTTGACAAGTAATTTGTTTAGGTCATCTTTGATGAGATGAAAGCCATCCTTGAATTGCCCAACACTTGGGAATTGTGTAATATGTACGCATTTTGCACATTCATTCCACATGAACCAACTTAACCCACTTCTTCAGATTATTCAGATGAAACAATATAAACCAAATCTGAGCTATCTATTTGGGATTAAAATGAAAATCAAAAGGTCCAAGTTCATGAATGATGGACATGAAAGCTTTCCTATCATTGGAAATAAGGTTTGATTTAGAATATCGATGAGTATGGAATGTTGAAATGATTCCACAAAATTATTCAAGAAACAACACCAAGCAATAATGGATCACATTCATAAAATATAAAATAAGAAATGAAGGGAGATACAGTTTCAAACTTACTATAGGCCTCTAGCAATGCAGTGCAGCAAGATGCAGGAACTGGCGAGGAGGGCAATTCCCTTAAAACATGCTGCATTTAAAATATGTGGGATGAATAAGCACAATGTGTATAATCTAAAGGCACAAGTTACATCATGCAAAGCCAGAAATTACCTTCACACAATCACCAACAACATGAGCGTCCTCATCTGGTTCAAATTCATTCTTGCCTATAAATGATCAAGAAAAATTGAGCAGAGGTCTCAGTTTGGAAGGTAAGCATTTTAAAACAAGCTGGAATCTTCCAAAAAGTACAGGAGTTCTCCAGTTCATCAAAAGCATTAGAGAGAATGCTAACTTGAATGGAAATGATACCTTGTTCATATTCTTGAACCCTGCGGTCAACTTCCTCAACATCTGCAGCCTGACGTAAGATTCCTTCAACTTTAGTTCCTAATAGAAATATACACCATAAGCGAGTGTGCAAACAAACCATATGTAGAAACAATATTGGACATTAATTTTTTTTGTTGTTACACACACACACACACACACAAAAAAAAAAAAAAAAAAAAAAACCATATCTATATTACACCAAAACATGCAAATGTTGTGTAAACAATGTACACTGCAACTGCAAAAGATACATGATAAAATAGGATGTGAAGCAAGAAAGACTAAAACAGGGGTAGAAAAGCTCAGGTCCAAAAATTGTTGTCCTGCTATTTTGCACCATTTTTTAACCATGAAGCCACACTTCTGCAGGGCATATTACCATCAGGTTAAGCATGCAAATGCTATTAACTATTTCATACTGTAGCCAGTTACACATGTATTTGTTCAGCTGAGATAAAAAATTTCCTAATTAAGAAAAAAAGCATTAATATAAAACATCAGTTTTTCTACCACAATAAATTACAAAAGCAGATTTGGGGAAGAAATAAGCACATAAACTTAAGAAAATATGACAGAAAAAACACATTTTTCAATTCAAGAAAATTGCAGATTATAGAATAATAAGCTCAACACAATTAGGGATTATAACTTTACCAAACTTTTCAAGAAATCCGAGAGCTTTCTCAAGGAATGATGGACCACCATCAATATCTTCAAGGGCAAGTAAAATGGGTCTTCCAACAACCAGTGACTTGACCGGACGTTTATCCCTCCCTAATCAAAATATGATTTTAAGTGAAAAGGCAACAGAGAAATTAGCATAAATCTGGCTGGATGAAGTTCATTTCCGAAGGAAAGGGAAAAGGGGAAATGATAAGATTTATGGTGGAGAAGAGCAAACATTGGTGGAAAGACCCTTCAATAGCTTCATTTGTATCACTTCGGAATATCCCATTGTGTCCCATTACAAGGGCAGGACTTGGTGCTTGTGCGAGGGCAAGTTCAAGGGCTGTCTTCCACTCATACAAATCCTCTGATGTCTCAGCCTGAAATTTAGAACAAGAAAATCAAAAAGGCCATAAACATTGAGAACACTTGAAGAAATAGGCAACAATGAAAGGAAAGAGAACATGGCATGCCTAGAAAGAATCAAACTGGAAAAGGAAAGTAAACAAAGCACCTTAAGGGTGAAAGCTCGGCCATCACGTCCATCAGGAAACAAGACAGTTAATAATTTCTTATCTTCTCTAACGACAACACTGAAAATAAAAATAACTTTTATCAATAGTCTTTGGAATACAACTACACGTAGTATTTAATGACCAAACATACCTTCCAGAATTGTTCAAATCAATGCCCCCTAAAGTAAGATTTACTTCACCGCCTCTTTGTGGTAGAGCACTCTACATGAAAATAAAATATGAGCATTTTTACAATTAATTCATAATCGTAAAAAAAATCAAGTAAAGTGAGCCAGGTAGTTTAACGAACAAGAGATGGCACATGTTATTAAAGCATCAATTATTTACAAAGAAATTGGATATACATCAAATGTTGTGAGCATTAAATCATTCTTGCAATGATATGCGTGTTTAGATCAAACATATTTTACAGCTCCAAAAACAGTCACCACATTGTGTGAGAATATAACATAATGAATTTCTAATTCATTGAAAAGAAAGGGTTTATGAAGAAGAAGAACCATGTATATGAAGACAACATATAACACATGCCACATAGATGAGAGTTCTAAGCCAAATTTTCAAAGATACAATTCCTTACATGTGATAGCAGTGTTTGGCAGTTCTTTAAGTACAATAGGAGGGGGACATGAGGGCATGTTCAGCTTAGTGTATAGGCAAATAAAGTTAGATAAGACATGCTGCCTTTCTTTGCTTCTCATTAAGTTGAGCTTTCAACAGTTTACAGTCTTCAAGGTGTAACACAAACAAACACCAAAACAATGAAAATGATTTGTGTCAATATAGGTTTCTGCTCATACCTATATCTAATGTTTAGAGGGGATAATCTACATGCAACCCCTGACCATAAAAAAATATGGACAATTGCCAAATGACTATAAAACATACATACAAATATATAAGAGAGAGAATCATACTGACAGGGTCATTTTTGAAGAACACCAAGGAGGTGCGTGTGAGGATAAACCACCGCTTCTTCCATGACTTCCAGCCTATTCCTGCAGAAATTCAACATAACTTAATTGAGTAGCTACAAGAGGTCTCAACAAGCTCTAATGATAATTCAATGAAATAAAATAATTACTACTAATGTACTTCAACCTATATTGATAAAAAGCCATTCCTGGCAAAAGCTTTTATACAATTAATAATTCAGCAAATATCTTTATAATCTAAAAAAATGTAAAGCTAAAGGGTGGGAAAAGAAATGTAATAGCAACATCCAGTTCTCAAGGTAGATGTAAGGCTTTCTGAAAATGAAAGTTCACAACACCTAATACTCGGGAAATTGGTGAAGCACTTCAAATTCTTGCCTACATCTATCCATATACTTCATTGAAGAAAATCACTGTAACTAAACATGGTATTTGCACAGAAGCCAAATGGCATAATATTACTTGCGTCAAACATGGTATAATAAAAAAAAAGTTTGAGAACCTAACCAGGACAGAGAAAAATGAAACATGGATCAACAAAAAGAAATTTTACCAACCTTTGGAGGAAATGAAAAGCGGGCCACTCTTGAAAACCTGTGAGCATGCCACATGGAAGATATAAATTATTAATATTTGCCTAATGTATAGGGACAACAAATAGGAAATAACTTGTGTACTTGCCCCATTCATGAATAATATCATCAAGTGAACAACCAAAATATTTTATGAACTATTAATATGATACGTAGAATTAACATAATTTTGGTTTGTAAAGCATTTATTTCTAGAAAAATCATGCAGCAACACATTCATCTTGAGAGTTGAGAGTCTAGCTACATAGTGAACAACCACCAGTTAGCATTCCATGGTTCACGGTTGGCCAGCTAATTTCAGAGTATGATGTACAACCACAGTTTGCAAAGAAAGCAACTCTAGTTAAACCTTAACAATATCAAAATTTCATGCAATATTGAGCGATTTACATGTCAATTGTACAGATTGCCCGTTAAAATTTGACACGAAGCAAAGATATTTCAGCATGAATATCTAAACTACAGGAAATCCAATCACGTTCTATTTTCTCACTGTGAAATTTCAAATTGCCAAGGCTCAGCACTGCAGCTTTTAACAGATTTAAATATCCATCCATCCTGATTTAATCCTCGATCAAAACTACTCATCTAAAATGAAAATAAAAGAATGGCTCGTCCTTTGACAAGGCAAATTAAGAATAAATTAGCTTCAAAACCCACATTGTGTCAGGGATGAAACCTGGTATCGTGTCCCTCCTACTGCATTGTTAATCGTGGGTTCAGTTTCTAATGATTATAAACAAAAAATGTGAGCATGGATCGCAAACTCCTTTACTTTTTCTGCGTGTAAAACCATTACAGTATAAAACAAACCAATTTTTTTTATTTTATTACCTCCATTATTTCTCATCAATACAAAAAGAAACACATTAAAAACAAATGCTCTTCAAAACTCTACTACCAGAAGAAAAAAAATATGTGTATAAAACCTCCTTATCCACACCGAAACATAAAACCCAGAAATAGGAAAAATAAATAATTCCATTTCAACCTGAACCAAAAGAAAATAAACACTGTTTCGGTTATTGACTAAAACAATGATCCAAGAAAAAATCAACTCGCATTCAAATTCAACCAGAACAAATTTAAAATACGCACCGTATTGGAAAGTCCGACTCTTGGCCGCTCGATAGCCGCTAGAGTAGCCGAAGACATTGAAACTGAAGTGAAAAAAACCAGAATAGTCTCTAAAAATGCTTAACATTTCCAAATAGAATTTCTTAACTTCTCCATTGAGTCAACTCGCAGGAACTGAGTTCCGCATCGAAGATCGGCTCTTTATTTTGAACTCAAAAGGCAGTTCAAGATCTGACTGATATGTGATAATTAGTTAGGGTTTCTTTGATTTGGCACCAAAACAAGACAATATAGAATGGAGAGCAACAACCAGAGCTACCAAGCAGCGGGCAATCACTGTAGATTTATCAATGCTATTCTCTTTATTTATTTATCTCATCTGTTTAATATTTAGTTTTGATGAGAGTATTGGTTTTGGGCATTGGATTAGGTAGGGACCGGAGAGAATGGGGGAAGCAGTAGTGGTTGTGCAGTAATAATTTTGTAATCTCCGTGTGTGTGTGTGTGTGTGTGGTGGTGGTGGTGGGGGGAGGCTTTGGCCTTTGTCTTTGTCTTTGCTTTTCACCCACTTCACTCGAAGGCTGGCGGTGTTAGTCAGGTCAGGTCAGGACCCAATTAAAACCTGCCACGTTTACGACATTTGAAATTGTCTTAAAGCCGCTTAGCTGTTTGTTTATTTATTTGTTGTTGTTAATTATGATTTTTTAAACATTTTTCGCAGGACAGAGAGGAGAGAGAGAGAGAGAGAGAATAGTAATAAATGATAAATAAATAAATAAATATATATATATATATATATTCGCCAAGTACCATTGTTCGCTTTTTCATTTTTTTTAAAAAAGAATAGTACTATTCTTCTGTTTAACTCCGCGTCGAATTGTCGTTTATGATTTTCCATGAATAAAGAGTTATTATTACTACTTCACGGTTATATATAATAATTTTATTTGATAAGTATCGTATTATTAATGTTATAGCTTCGATTTGTCTGCCCAGTTGAACGCGCAAACCTTGTCTCGATGCTTGTTAAAGAGCTTGATAATTGCACTATAGTATAGATAAAATAATAATGATGATGATTAACATTCAATAATTCAATCAGGCATACTCTTTATTAATCACCTCTAGCAAAGTTCAGATATTAAATCAAGGTACATGTGAAATACTTTTTTTATATAATTTTTTTATTAAAGTAGAGAGCCTAGCTCAATCCTAGAAAATAAACTTGGTTAAAAATATATATAAAAAAAAATATTTGAATTCCCATTTGAAAATACCATACAAACGGATTTTGTTTCAAAATGCAAAACATGACTTGCAAAATACCTTAATGTTGAAGTCTACATGTAAGTTTTTTTTTTTATTTGGATGTGACAAAAATTTAACTATCAAAAAATATATTTTATGAGTCTAGATTAATGAATAAAACCCTAATTGTTTCATGCTCTTATAACGAGTGTATGTTGTAACTCAAATTCAAAATCTATTGTATATATTGCAAGTTTTTTATCATCAAATCATACTCTCTAGGACCATATAATATATTTTACATGTGTATATCTTAACACTATTTTTAATAATATTTTTCATTAGGGTTCAAGTTTAAAATATTATTTGAAATAAGTAGGAAAAAATAAATTATATGTGTTAGGTGACGAGGATAAATTACAATAAAAGGTTACATGTGGTGACATCATTACGCTCAAAACATGAGATAAATACTGTGATTTGCGGTATAATTTAAGACTCATAACCCAACATGTACGGGGAAAAATATGTTTATATAATTATTTTTTTTTTTTTTATAAACTTCTATATCATCCAATGATATCTTATGTTGCTGGTTAGAAAAAAAAATATTCGTATTGGTATCAATGCTTGTTTTTTAAAATATATTTAATGTTAGTACATCAAATTAATTATAAAATATCAAATAAATAATAAAAATATAAAAAGAAACATATATTAATAAATGTTGGATTTAGTGCTATTTGATCTGGAAAAAAATCAATAGCTCAGTACTACTGAATTCTAGTATCTATTTGGAAATATTGTAAATATTATATTTTTAAAACGTTTTTTAATCCATAAAAAAAATATATATATATATATAGCTTCATCATATTAAAACAATAAAAATAATATTTTAAAGAAAAAATAATAAATTCTTAACAAAAATACAAAGTGAAACTCGATATAAAATACCATCTTTCTCTAGCTACAACTACTCTCACACCTAATATATCGAACATCATCAAATCGATGCAGAAAAAAACACCACCAAATTGAAAGCCCACACGTGACTTAGGTGACCTGGCATTCCTTGATTGGTAACCAGTCCATGTAGTTTTACAACTACCAAAGTCCTTTCACTTCCATCAAAACAAAGAACCATTGTCTGTCTCTCTTCGAAGTTCTAAGTCAGCGCACAACATGAAGGACGTGTTTTACTTCCTCTTCGAATCTATTTACTTCCCGAACAACCATAACCCCGCATATAATTTTACTTGCAGGTGAATATCGAATGCACGCGCTTTTCCACGCGCTACCCTTCACGGGACGTATAGCAACCATTTCTGCCCTGGGCCCCGAATACCCCGTGATCCACTTATCTCTCCACTGACAGGAGCGTGTAAGACAGATTGTCGTTTTGAGAGTTTGCAAGCGGAAAGGGTGGTATCATGTTGCCGAATTGAGCAGCAACAGGTCTCACACGCCTCTCTGCACCGATTTGTTTATTTCGGTTAAAACAGAAATACGATGGACAATTTGTCGTTTCAAGAAGATGTTTAGAAATGTTATTGAAGTTGCTTTTTAAAATATTTTTTATTTAGAAATATATTAAAATAATATTTTTTAATTTTTTAAAAATTATTTTTAACATCAATATATAAAAATAATTTAAAAATATTAAATTTTTTTATTTAAAATATAAAAAAAAAAATCAAAATTTAGTCCAACAGCATTTTGACCGCTTGGCCAAACATGCATTAGGATAATTTGTTTAGGTTTTAAAAAGTTTTATTTAGAGCATGTTTTATTTTTTAATATTTTAATATGTTGATATAAAAAATAAATTTTAAAAATTAAATATATTACTTTAATATATTTCTAGATAAGAAGCAATTTAAAATGCAACATCTATCACATTCATAAACAACATTTAAGCTCTTGGCATGGCGATTCATTCATATTTTTTATTTATTTTTATTTTTGTAATATCAACTATGTTGGACCAATTGGGCTTCGACCTTGAACAAATGCCCTGTGCGAGCATTGACTCCTACTAAGAGGTTTTGAGCTTTGTCGCACCATGCCAAAAAGTTTTATTGGGTCCATTGAAGGCCCAATAACAGATCAAATCACTGGTCCTTTGTTGTTGGTGCCGCTTCTCGGGTGATTGGAGTGAAAGTACTGAGTAGATATCTTACTCGTGCTTTGTGACGACTGAATAATCTTTCTCGGTATAAATAAATAAATATTCAGCTTCATTTTTTTTATAAAATTTTTTAACCATAAATTAAAATATTTATACACTTATTTAATTGATCAAATCAGTATTGTATCAAAAAATAACTATAATAAAGATATTTGATACTATAATATAGACATATACTTAATTATATTTAATTGCTCTATTTTTATAATAATTTTTTTATTTAATCAAATAATTATCTTTGCTGATAAAGGTAAAAAAGATATTAAAAATAACAAATTGAGTAAAATTATGAAACTTAACTATAAAACAATTTAGTATTAAATGATAAAATTAAATAATAATAATAACAATTCTAAACTAATATACTAAATACTGAATAATAAAATTTAAAAAATATTTATTTTATCAAAGCAAGTCCAACAAATTAAATAAATAATATTAGCTCGGCATCGAATTGAATGAATATTAAAACCTAGAACTAAAAATAAAACATTCATGGTAAGGCTCCTGAATCTCAGTTCTTTATTATTATTATTTTTTTATTAATGTTAGAAATAATTTTTTAAAAATAAAAAAATATTTTAAAAAATAATAATTATCACAATTATAAACATCAAACAAGCTCTTGACTACTTACGGGTGTTTTTTACTCCATCAGAGACTAAAGAAAGGTTTCTATGTCTTCTCTTCTACTGGACACACACACACACACAGAGCAAGCGACGTGAAATTAGATCCATGATCGAGATTGTTATATCTTTTTTATATTACTTTAATATATTAATATTAAAAATATTATTTTAAAAATTAAAAAATAATTTTTTAAAATTAAAATACATATTTATTAATTTATTTTTTAAATAAAAAATACTTTAAAAATATAATAATTATAGCGCGGGACTTATCAAAAGATTTAAGATATTGACTTACAGATTTTAAATTTAAATATTTATTTCATAAAAATTTAGAATAATCAAGATTTTATTTATTTAATTTAAATTGATAAAAATATATATAAAAAATAATTTCTTAGAATAAAAAAATCATGGATATATAGTGTAGTATGGCGAGAGTGGTGCTTGAATAATTAGAGGGTGTTTGAGAATTTTTTTTTAAAAAAAAATCATTTTTTTATTTTATATCGACGAAATTTGGTGTTTTTTTTATTATTTTGTGCTGATATTATTTTAAAAAAAATATTAATTTAATATATTTTAAAATTAAAATTAACCACAGCGCTTAAGGCTCCGTTTGTTTGCTAGAAAATAATTTCCTTTTGAAAAGTGAATTCCGGGGAAAGTGAATTCCTGAAAAGTGAATTCCAATGTTTGACATTGTTATGGAAAATGAACTGAAAAATATTTTCCAGTGTTTATTTGTGTTATGGAAAATGAACTGGAAAATAATTTATTAATAATTTTTTTTTTCAAGTTTATTAAAATAATGAGGAACAAATCTTACAAATTAAAAAGTTGAATGAGAATGAAATTGAAAAAAAATATAATTTCATAAATCATCTCAAATAAAATAAATAATAATCAAAATAATAGAGATCAAATCTAAAAATTAAAAAAAAATGAAAGGTGAATAAATTAAAATAATAATAATTAACATTTCATAAATTATTTCAAATAAAATAAGTAACAATAAAAAAAAATGAAGACCAAATTTGATAGATAAAAATTTTCAATAAAAAAATGATAAGAAAAAAGCAAATAGAAATTATAAAAATAAGGACCAAAATTAATATAAAAATTAAATTTTAAAAGATGGAATTGAAAAATAAATATTCAAAACAAATTATATATAGCAATCAAAAGTTTGAGGATCAAATTTGATATAATCAGCAAACAATGACATTTCTAATTTTTTCACAACTTCCGGAAAGTGTTTTCCGCCTAAGGCCCCATTTGTTTGCTGGAAAGTGGTTTTCTTTTGGAAAGTGAATTCGGGGGAAAGTGAATTCCTGAAAAGTGAATTCCAATGTTTGGCATTGTTATGGAAAATGAACTGGAAAATAATTTATTAATAAATTAATTTTTTTTCAAGTTTATTAAAATAATGAGGAACAAATCTTACAAATTAAAAAGTTGAATGAGAATGAAATTGAAAAAAAATATAATTTCATAAATTATCTCAAATAAAATAAATAATAATCAAAATAACAGAGATCAAATCTAAAATTTTTTAAAAAAAATGAAAGGCGAATAAATTAAAATAATAATAATTAACATTTCATAAATTATTTCAAATAAAATAAGTAACAATAAAAAAAATGAGGACCAAATTTGATAGATAAAAAATTTCAATAAAAAAATGATAAGAAAAAAGCAAATAGCAATTATAAAAATAAAGACCAAAATTAATATAAAAATTAAATTTTAAGAGATGGAATTGAAAAATAAATATTCAAAACAAATTATATATAACAATCAAAAGTTTGAGGATCAAATTTGATATAATCAGCAAATAATGATATTTCTAAATTTTTCATAACTTCTGGAAAGTGTTTTTTATCTAAATTTTCTGAAAAACACTTTCTTGAAAACCAAGCCAAATTTTTCTTTAACTGGAAAATATTTTCTGCTGATTAATTTTCTAAAAAATAAATAAACACAAGAAAATTTGGAAAGTGATTCCCACACAATGAATTGCGAGAAACAAACTCAGCCTAAAAGTCCCAAAACCGGTTCCTTCTAAAACCCTTTCTTCCCCTTTGTTTTCTGGAAACAATTATCGGCGATGAAAAGATCAGTATACTCACACACCAAAAGCTGTTTTACCTTTCCAAATCACCTTCTTCACTCCAAGCTTTTCTCTGCAGCTTCTGATGTAGAAGCCCAGTTGAGAAGTCTTTGTGCCAAACCCGATAAATTTCATCTAGATGAGGCAGTTTCTCTGTTTCACAAAGCAGTCAACTCTAGCTCTTTGCTTTCTCAGTCGGCTTGCAATTATCTGATGGAATCC
Source organism: Salix dunnii (assembly GCA_015731905.1). Taxonomy (NCBI): domain Eukaryota; kingdom Viridiplantae; phylum Streptophyta; class Magnoliopsida; order Malpighiales; family Salicaceae; genus Salix; species Salix dunnii. The sequence continues at coordinate 5,142,533 of CM027667.1, read as the reverse complement.
CTGGTAAAGTCGAAACACTATGAGCTGGCCTTCTCTGTTTATAGTAGAATGACTCATGCGGGGGTTTTGCCAAGTTTTATATCATTGACTGGTGTAATTGATAGTTTTGTGTTTGCCAAGAAGCCCCAGCTGGCTTTAGGGGTCCTGGGGTTGATATTTAAGCGTGGTTTTATTGTTGGAGTGTATAATATTAATGTGATATTGAAGGGTCTGTGTAGAAATAATGAGGTTTACGGTGCGCTGGATTTATTTAATAGAATGAAAAAGATTAATATTTCGCCTGATACTGTTAGTTATAATACGGTTATAAACGGACTTTGCAGGGAGAAAAGATTGGAAAAGGCTGTCGACTTGTTAGTTGAAATGGAGGGGTCAAATTGTGAACCGAGTTCCTTTACTTACTGTATTTTGATGGATGGTCTTTGTAAGGACGGCAGAGTAGAAGAGGCAATGCGTTTGTTGGGGGAGATGAAGAGAAAGGGATTGGAGTTGGATGTGGTTGTTTATTCTACGCTTATAAGTGGTTTTTGTAGTAAAGGATGTTTAGATAGAGGGACGGCATTGTTTGATGAGATGTTGGAAAAGGGTATTTCTCCAAATGTAGTTGTTTATAGCTGTTTGATAAATGGTTTTTGTAAGAAGGGGCTATGGAGAGAAGCCACTGCTGTGTTAAAGACTATGATCGAAAGGGGGATTCAGCCTGATGTTTATACTTATACGAGTATGATTGGCGGGCTTTGTAAGGATGGGAGGGCTAGGAAGGCTTTGGATTTGTTTGATTTAATGACAGAAAAAGGTGAAGAGCCTAGCACTGTGACATATAATGTTCTAATCAATGGACTATGCAAGGAAGGCTGCATTGGAGATGCTTTTAAAATCTTTGAAACAATGTTGGAGAAGGGGAAGAGACCAGAGGTGGTTTCTTACAATACCCTAATAATGGGACTTTGCAGTAATGGCAAGCTTGATGAGGCAATGAAAATTTTTAGTTCACTCTTGGAGGATGGGAATTATGTTGAGCCAGATGTAATCACATTCAACACTGTGATTCAAGGGCTGTGCAAGGAAGGACGTCTTGATGAAGCTGTGGAGATTTATGATACAATGATACAGAGGGGGAGCTACGGTAATCTGTTTACTTGTCATATTTTAATTGGAGAATATATAAAAGCAGGGGTTATTGACAAGGCCATGGAGCTTTGGAAACATGTACACAAATTGGGGCTTGTCCCAAGTTCAGCCACTTACAGTGTCATGATTGATGGATTTTGTAAAATGCAAATGCTTAATTTTGCAAAAGGACTATTTAGTAGAATGAAAATTTCCGGGCTTAGCCCTACATTGTTTGATTACAATACATTGTTGGCATCCTTGTGCAAGGAGAGTAGCTTGGAGCAAGCAAGAAGATTGTTTCAAGAAATGAAGAAATCGAACTGTGAACCTGATTCCATTTCTTTCAATATAATGATTGACGGGGCTCTGAAAGCAGGGGATATTCAATCTGCCAAAGAATTACTCAACAACATGCATCAGATGGGTTTGAATCCAGATGCTTATACTTATTCCTCATTTATAAACAGGTTGTCAAAACTTGGACAAATGGAAGAGGCAAAAGGTGCTTTTGACAGCATGATTGCCTCTGGCATTGCACCAGACAATCATATATATGATTCCTTAATAAAAGGCTTTGGTTTGAATGATGAGATAGAAGAAGTCATAAACCTCCTTCGTCAAATGGCTGATATGGGTGTCATTCTTGACTTAGAAATAACCAATTCCATCTTGACATTTCTCTGCAATAGTGCAGAGCATCTTGATGTAATGGAGCTTCTGCCTAATTTTTCCTCAGAAAGCTCAGGAGGGAAAAGCATCTCTTGTGACGAGTTATTGATGAAAATACAAAAGTCTAACCCCAAACTCCAAATATCAGCTGCTTGATATTTTTTCATCTTCAGGTAATCACTGTTGCTACAATGCAGTCACATGTTACATTGTATGTGAATATAATAATGAAAAGTTTAGAATTCTTTTGTTGTGTGCTTCATCCACATATGTTATGAAACGTCTTCTGTGAGGATTCTATAAGACACGCTTCATAGTGAAGCACCAAGTGTTTTCCCATTTTCTTTTCTTTTTGTTTGGTAAGGATGGAACTTTAAGGCTTTATAGAAAGTCAGATCTTATTAACTTCGTTAACATGTTTGTCCTGGTAGCATTCTGGTTTCTTTTTAGTGCCCCATATTTGCTGACCCCCTTTCCCTGACTTAATTGGTTACCCTTGTATTTGATGAATTGTAATTGCAATTATTACTATCATAGATGCTATACTTGTACATGGAAATGGGGATTATCAGCAGTCCCCGAACGAGTACTTGTATTTTCCTATTTAATCTGGGAGGTGTTTTCTATTTGAAACATGAACTGTTATTGCAATAATGAATGTAATGATGGGATACTAAACAAGAAATGTTATGTTAAGGATAACACACATCAGTAAAGATATAGATAATATCACAGCAGATTCTTTTGATGGTTTGGCTATGTCTATGATTACTAGCGAAGAGGGGAAATTTTACTGAATCAACTGGCTTTAGAGAACTTTCAAACCTAAATCCAAAATATACCTAATCCTCACAACACTCATTAGCTCACAATTTGACCCGCTAGAAAATAGGTCTAGGCACATTTATAGAGAATGTTTTAGTTATAATGGGAAAAGGAATAATAACAATCCTGATCCTACAGGCTTTCCAATGTCAGCCAAATCAAGTCCCAAGTCCGTAAGGATTCCACTGTCAAGTCCTTGTACAATTCATGATACATGACAGCATCTTCTTATCATTACTTTCCCCCACCATGACTTCCCCACTTCCATGCCTATTTATTTATCATCAAAGCAAGTTTGTTTCTAAAGGAAAAGCTTAATGCAAAAATAAGAAACCACAGTGGCTGTATTTGGTGGTTATTTGGAGCAACTGTTGATTGCACCAATGAATCAAGCTACTGAATTAAGGCTGTGGGTACGGTCTGCTGATTACTGAAATCGAAGATGGTGAAAATGGTTAAGAGGTGGAAGTAATTTCTGTAGCTACATATATTTGCAGGAATTGGGAGCTCGATCTCTCTCATGTTTTTCTGTGTAAACAATGATTTTGTTTTTGATGAGGGTGAAGTCAAGTGGCTTTGAGGAACGAATGTGTAAGCTAAACGCCTGACCTTATCTTTTTTAGTTTCAATTATTGCAATTATAATTTGGTATTTGTAGTTTTGTTAAGATTCTTGCAAATGAGTTTGTGAATATCATGTGGACTAGTAGGTGCAGATGATGGATATGTGAAATGAACAGCCTGCAACAGCGTTGGTAAATGGATATATATAGGAATGTAAGTGGACTTCATTCCTGGACGTGATTTTGATGGTGGTGAACATGGCTGGGAAAAGTATATGCAAGAGGAGAAAAAGAAAGGTGGGAGAAGCTATCCTTGTGGAAATTCTCGTCAGTTACAGCAAAACTGGTTCAATGAGAGTGCTGTTAAAACATTTTTTCCTCCCATGTAAAGTTGCCCAGGAAAAATCATCTTTGCCAGAAAACCAGCTATAGAACCTGATCTATGTGGTTTCTCTGCAAAACAGGTCAATTGACTGCTCTTATCATCTGACAGAGCTTTGCATCGGGAAATATTTGGAACTGTTGCTATTTAACTCGGGACACAACATCAAACCAGGATACCAGACAACTTATAGAGCTCGATGAACAAAACCGAGCATGAGTCCCGAGAAACAATAATATGGAGAAACACTTGTTCACGTGTAATAATGATAACAAGAACAAGAACAAAAATGGACCAGTCGATTCCATGCTAACCGTCCGGGGAAGAGGAAAATCGTTTGATATATTCACGGACCACAGAATCAAAATATGTTTGTGGATAAAGTCTCCCTTAAGTAACGACTGGGAAATAAACTGAAATCCTTGTGCCCCCGAAGAGTAGGGTTTTTTTCAATTCTTTTTAAGACTACATCGGTGTTGGAGAGAAAGATAATGATTTATTTTTAAAATAATATTTTTTAATAAAAAAAATATATTTGACAACAACATATTAAAATTATAAAAATATTTTTTTTAAAATACTTTTTAAATGCAAAAACAGTTTAATTTTGGAGGGGAATATGACTTTTATATAAAAAATCAGAAATATTTAGATGGTCGATCCAAACGAGGAATGCCAATATGGGGAACCGACTGGAAGCATTTTGAGCACTGAGAACTACATTGGAGATAATAAGTTTATAGCTGGGGGATGAAAATGAGGTTTGCCCAATAAAGTCATTCATAAAATCACTCGCGGTAGCTGCTGAAGAGTAAGCACTTCTTCGCATGAAAAAGAAAAACAAGTTCGGTTTCGCATAGAGGTCTCTTGCAAACACTCGTGTTGAGGTTCTTATGTGGCGTCTGGCTTCAAATTTTTTAGGTAAAACCTCACTGTATAAAAAATCCTATCCTTTGATCCACTCCATTCCACTCAAATCCCAGAACCAAAACGTAAAACCTTCGTTTTTTGTGGTTCTTCGCTACATTTATAATAATTCGGCTTCAAGGCCGAGCTTATCGATATGGCGGCGAAAGAAAGAGATGGGCAAAGAAGGGTTAATTGCGGCCAAGGAGCTGAAGAGACTCCAATCGAACCCGGTCCGGCTCGACCGGTTTATCAAGTCAAATGTTTCTCGCTTGCTTAAGTCTGATCTTGTTGCTGTTCTCGCTGAGTTGCAAAGGCAAGACCAAGTCTTTCTCTGCATGAAGGTTAGACCCTGTTAATTGTTTGCTTTTGTGTTTCAGAAGATTGATTAGAAATCAGTTAGCAAAACCATTAATTAAACTTCTAATGTTCTTTTGATTATCATTTTTTAAACTATTGCTTTGGAGTTTCTTTATTGTTTTGAGTATGTAATGACAAAAAATTAAACCTAAACATGCAAGGAAGCAAATAGTATAATCTAAAATTGGTTTCGTTGCATATAAAGAAAGTTTGGTGTTTTTTATTTTGATTTTACCCTCTTCAAGACTGTAGCACTTTGGATTTCAGTTTGTTTTTAACTTGTAGGAAGATGAATGCTTCTTATTTTGAAAAGCCACATTTGGATTGGTGGTGGTGAGGCGGTATCAAAAGATTGTTTGTGTTTTGTCAATGACTAGGACCAAAGTGTTTTTGAATTGTTTGTGAAAGACGGTCTGGTTCTATTCTTTTGGGTTGCATGGACGGTGAAAGCATTTGTTGCATTGCTGGGAAGTTGAGTTTGCGTTGAGTTCTAAGAGACAAAATGGACGAAGCTTGTCCATTTGCTGTAAGTATACTGGTGCAGCAGTCCACCTGAGCATCTAGTGAGTGCTTGTAGCTGACGTGTCTAGTTAATGAAGTTTATGGCTGAATTTTGTGGTATGTAAAGGTTGTAGTTGCTGATCATAGTAAAAAGTCATGGCCTGTAATTTAAGTTCAGGCTACCTGAGATTTGGATGCATTATGGTGTCCTGTTTTGTTTGTGTACGATCCTAGTGTTTGAACATTTTCCTTTTTTCTTCTGGGCAACCAGAGGTTGCTTCACTTTCGCTATCTGTTTTAGTGGGTGCGTTTATATTCTCATCACTTTTGTTTGGTCTTGAGAAGCAGTACGGGTTTTGAGAAAAGATGTTTCTGTAGAAGTGTGTTTGCTTAGCTTCTAGATCAGGCTTGAATCGGCTGCTTCATGCATGTGTTGCTGTCCCTTTCCTGATGAATAATATTTTTTGCGCAGTTAAAAATTTCTACATCTGAAGTTTTGGTTTGAATTGTGGTTGATTTTCAACCATATGAGAATACAGGACAATAGGGTTTTGCAATTACTGTACACGCATCTAACAGTTGGATGCCAGTGGATGTGTTCTTGAATCAGGACCTTATGCCTCTAAGTAAATGTGCTGATGCAACTAAATACTATTTCCTTATAGTTTTAATATTTTTCATGACCATTAACTGCAGTTGCAAAGTTTTTACCACTAAAAAATACAAGATGCCAACAATCATTCAAGCATGCAGTGTAACTTGTGAAACAGACAGGATGCTTATTGCAATTTACTAGAAATAGAGTTCCTTTTATACACAACTTTTCCAATGATTTGAATGTTTTTATGGATGTGAGAAATTCTACACTTCAGACGAAGTTAAAATTACATGAACTGCCAAGCCTGCGGTTGTGAAACTAGTGAAAAAAGGGAAAGAGGCCTGCACATGTAGGCATCTGACTCTCCCAGTGCGTTGATAATACCTTTCAAAAGACGCTCTATTCTTCATGTGTGAGTTACAAGTGGATGGTCTGAAGCCAAAATTTTGTTTGGAGTAACTCTCTCTCCCTCTCCTGATGATATGTAGCTCAACTATTTCAAGGGCTCAAACATTCACACTGCTGTATTAATTTGCATTGATGTTTGCGAAGTATTTCGTTTATCTTTCAGGCACATGTAGTTTTTACTCATTTAGGACCTGTGTGTGTTCTTCAGCTGTACAATGTTGTGCGCAAAGAAATATGGTATCGGCCAGACATGTTCTTTTTCAGGGACATGCTTATGATGCTTGCAAGAAACAAGAAGGTGGATGAAGCGAAGCAGGTTTGGCAAGATTTGAAGAGAGAGGAAGTTTTGTTCGATCAGCATACCTTCGGGGACATAATGAGGGCCTTCTTAGATAATGGATTGCCCTCCGAGGCGATGAGCATATACGAGGAGATGAGACAATCGCCTGACCCGCCATTATCTCTGCCTTTTCGTGTTATCTTGAAAGGGCTGATTCCTTTCCCAGAACTACGGGAGCAGGTAAAAGATGACTTCCTGGAGCTTTTCCCTGACATGATTGTGTATGACCCGGCTGAAGACTTGTTTGGAGATCAGGATAGTGAAGATGACTAGGGGCAGAGTGATCCAGCTCTGCGTTCTGCTTCGCAAGGAATGGCGCTTTTCCCCGCGCAAACTTATCATTTGCAGCAGCTAGAAGAGGTGGATGCCTATACAAGATCGAGAATTGTTGGTGAATTAATTGTGGCAGATCAACGTTATCCTCCTTTCTGCTCCCTAAAGCATCGCTAGGTGCCTGTAATACACTTCCTTGATTCACGATGTAGTGTAGTGGGATTAAAAAAAAAGGGTTATCGAGTTTAATAAAATCACCTCTATCCTTTGTTAATTTTGCCGTTTCCAGGACCATTTTGAGAATCATTTTGTTTCCATTCCAGGTTTATTGTACGGCCCTTGATTGTCCTTCAAGCTAATTGCCGAATTTAATCCCTTTTCGGCTGCATTCAGCCGCAGGTCATACCTCCTCCAACAGAATACGTTCAGCGGAAAAGCTCATTTCTTGTTTTTAGAAATTAATGAACCATGCTGACATTTCTTGCTTCCGGAGCCTTTCCCTGACACAAAATATATGGGTTTCCCCCCCTGATTTTCTTGTACAATTGTTTACCGGGTAAGCAATCAGCATATAAAATAAAAAGAAATGATGAGTAAGTAACAAGAATTTTTAATGAAATAACATAAATTTATATATTGTGATATTTAATTAATATTACGGTTTAGAATCGTAACATTTTGTCAGATATCATTAGATGTTTTGCAGCTTAGAATGGTAACATGTAATAAAATCATAATATTTAATTGAATATAATTACATTTTCAAGGTTTCTCTATTCGTTTTCGCGTCTTTCAAGATCTGAATTTCTTGCCTTCCAAAGAGGAAGATTCTGAGGAAATATACTTCAAGGTGAAATTTCTGCTGCCTAAAAGCAACAAGATCACCAAACAAATTCGGGCTCCTTTGAACAAACCAGACACCAGAATCAGAACCCGAATCCCAACTCTTACCAGATATATCACCCACCATAGAAGTTGGACCATTTCAACTACCGGGTTGAGCCATGGATTGACCTGGTGCCGGTAGATGCGTCGATGCTAGTTAATTGGGTCGCCACCAAGGCTTAGATTGCGATGTAGAAGATGAACAGGGAGATGGGTTTGGGCTGTGAAGGCTACTGTTCCTTGGATGAAAGGGAGGCTACTGCTATAGTGGTGAAGAAGAGAACCCCCCCCTCCCCCCAATTATTTCCCATGGGTGTTCGTGATTCTTTTTAAAACAACGGGTACAATCTGATTGGGAATCCGTTGACTCTAGAATTGGAATTAAAAAACGAGTGACACTAAATAAATTAATCTAATCAGAATGGCTACAATCAGGTACAACTCAGGTGCAAAACCATCGCCGACATGTCAACACCCAACTTCTCCTCGACCTCTATCATTTCAAAGCGACCCAATCCACACCAAACATGTGCTGAATCGATGTAGAATTGACCTCCTTTTCCGAGCCATCACAAATAATAAATAACTTCCACTACACTTTTTTTTAAAAAAAGAATATTCTCCTCTCTTGAAAGTCTCCACTGGCAGGATCGAGCGATATAAGTTACAAACTACCTACACTCTCCATTTCCCCGTTCTTTCACTCTCCCTCTCTCCCCAAATTTTCTCCCCTGTCAACTATTTCTCGACTCACAGCGTATTTATTTAAAATTACAATGACGTCCTGTTACCGGCGGTTAACAACGGGGCCCATGCCACCAAGCGGACCGGCACAATCAAGGCAACGAAGTACGGCAGATCATCTCTCTCTACCTCGAATACGAATTCCCATAAACCAACAGCCAGGAATTCTCCTGAGATCATCGAGGCAGTGCTCCAGATCATTCATAATCGAGGCAGTGGGACCAGGGAACCGATCGGACGGTGGAAATGAAGCAGAAAAGGTGGGGCCATGCGCGTACATGTCGGGAGACCAGACGCTTGGGGGCGTGGTAGAGAGTATAGATCGGACGGTTGAGATTAATGGAAAGAGGACAATAAACGGGAGTGATAACAGGAGTAAGGAGGACCGAACGGTAGAGGTAGCGGTTGCAGCGGCGGTCACGGTAGTGTTGGGGGTAGGGAACCGGGTGCTCTATAAGCTGGCTCTACTTCCTCTCAAGCATTACCCCTTCTTTCTAGCTCAGCTCGCTACTTTCGGGTAATTGTTTTTCTTCTCTCCTGCTAACTGTTTGTTTATTGCATTTTTCATTTTGATATTCTCAGTGCCACGTCTTCAAGCACTTTCGTTTATATTTGTTTTTTTTTACAATAATAATGCACGGCCAGATTGCATATTTCACAAAATCAAAAAGTAATTTAATTTCCTTCAAAAAATAGTACAAGAGAATTAATATTTGGGAGTGAGATAAACATTTAAGAAGCTGATGGGATGGATCCACGATTAAATCGGTGGTTTTAATCATTATTATAAGGGTCACAGACTTAGTCCCAGTCGTGTGAATAATGGCTTGCACATGCATACTTGTCCTCAACTACTGAGTAATAAGACAACAAGTTCAATTCAATATTTTGGTTCATTTGCCTGTGGCTTCTGTCTGTGTATTTTAACCCATTATCACCGAGCCTTCAATTTTGTTGCTATCATTTTCCTTGGATAGATAACCTCAAATTATTGTGCGGTTCCAAAATTCAATGACTACATTTCAAGTCACTTTCGCAGGAAGAGGAAGGAAATACGTTTTGCTCTTCGTTTTTTTAATAACTATAAACTCGCGTGATTTGGATCTAATTTAGTAATAAATAAATGGAATAAAATTATAAAACTTAAGTTGAGCTTCTTTAAATTGTCAATTTCATGTAGTTTATGAATTTAAGAGCAAAACTTATAATTAATAGTTTAAGTATTTATATGATATGTTCATGAATGTGGACCGTAGGTATAGCAACATCGTTGGAGGACATGAATTTGTTTTTGTTGACTATTCAGGGAGTGTTAATTTATGGGTGGAGCATTTGAATTTTCTCGCCGTGTTTGGTTTGAGGGGTGGGTTTAAAAGGGAAGGGAAGACATTGCAACTTTTGAGCCAACCAATCATATTGAGAGATTTGCTATGATAATAATTCTTTTGGATTACTTTACAAGTTGGGTTGCACACGGAATCATGTATGTGCACTTTCCTGGATTTTATATTTAATTTGGATTTGTTTGAATATTTTTCATATTATTCTACAAATGTTGTCAAGCTGAGTTTTTAAGTATTTTATTTTTGCTTATATTTAATTTTATCAACTACATGTCATTGGTCATAAACTAGTCTCCTTGATTTCTTTCATCCATAAAGTAAAAACTTAATAATAAAGAATATATTAATAATTATAAAATTAACCATCCACCCAAACAAGAATGAAGTCCAAGACCTTGTGCTTGTTTGACACTGCATTTCAATTGGTTTTTTTGCTGAAATTTGATTATTATTTTTTTGCATTTTAAATGAAATTTTTTTAGTGTTTTTAGATTATTTTGATATGTTAATGTCAAATTTTATTTTAAAAAAATAAATAAAAAATTATTTTGATGTATTTCTAAATAAAAAATACTTTGAAAAGCAATCACAACGACACTACCAAACAAGTTCACGACTTTCATTTCCCCTCACCTATATCTAAATAAGGAGACGGTTCATTTTCCTTTCTTACCTTACCTTTCCTTATCCTTTCTTACCCTTCTCTCACGCAAACCAAACATAATGTACAGAATGTTTGGTTTGCACTATCAGCCTCCTTTTTTCGTCATTTTTTCACAATTTTTTTAACCACTGTGTTGTACTAATTAATATGAGCCATAAATTTCCGAGGTTTTTTTTCAGACTATTTTTCATGAAGGGAGACTGGATCTTTCATATTTATGACCATTTTGAACAATAATACTTGCCTTCACAACCTTTTGAACCACACAAGAATATTCCTGATTGCTATAATGAAAGAGCTTTATAATAGTGTAAAATGCTGGGCTATGCCAAAAATGTGAAGATGTTGGAGTCTTTATTTGTCTATCTGCGCCTTTTGAATGTGGCCATGCTCAATGGGGAATTGGGAATTCTCTTCTCTTTCTGTGAAAGTTATTGCTGCTTTATTAGAGAATAAATAATTAAAAGAAGATGAGACGTTAGGAATCCTGAAGATATTCTTAGAGAACTGAAAAAGAAAGAAAAATTGAGTTTGTGCACGTAATTGTGGCCTTGGGGGTCCGATGCGAATGCGAGCCTTACATGAAGAGTAGAAAACGTCTGTTCATCGCCACATAGATTTCCATGACAGAAAGAAAGAAAACCTCTCATCATTCATCACCGGCAGTTTCTTTCTTCTTCCACAGTTCCATTACACGCTATTATGTCAAGTGGGGACTTTTACAACAATGGGTGGGCCATGTGATCCTCAAAGGTCATAGTCTACAAAGCCCTCTATGGCCCCCCGTAGCTTTTGATTTGTGGTCCGGGAACAACTTTTGCATTTCACATCATATTTCTCAAATTGCACATGTGACCTTCATTTCTTTGAAAGTCACACTAGCCCTCTTGGCGGGACCCTTTTCTTTCAGTGTTTTTGGTCCTTTAGCTAATGGACCTGATGATTACAGGGTCCCATTAGAAACTACAACTGGTTTATTCAACCAAAAGGAAAACAAAAGAAAAGGAAGGGATTGATATTTGATAGTATATCAACTATCAACCGCAATTAAAAAACAAAAAAAAAAAAAACAGAGGAAGAAAGGCCATATTCCATCAACAAACATTATTGGTATGACCTTGGACATCAGCAACCAAAATTATGGGGTTCTCACTGTCAAAATGAGGAGCATGCGTATCAATGTTTACTAGAATTTTTAGACATGCCATAGAAATCAACAAATGATTGTGGATCCTTGGCTTAATCAGATAAATGTTTCATGAATATTGCATAGATTTGTGATAATTTTCCAAGAAATGTATGACTCTGTCCATGAAGGTTTAAAGAAAAACATACTTCAGAATGCAAAGTTTTACAATGTGATATTCTTAATTATTTCTGAAGTTACTAACGCTAATAATGAAGCATTATTAATTATAATGTTCATTTTCTCTCTTTTTGAATTTTTCCAATCTCCGTTTCTTATTGATTCACAAAGCAAATTAAAATTTAGGTGCTTTTAGTAATGAAGTCAGGAGCATTTAGATGTAATTAATGACATTGCTGTCAGGGGTGATTATATTTTTGTGCCTCCAAAAATTCAGGATGAACTCAAATGGATCCTATTTTGCTCAATATTTTATTTTTCTTTTTTCTTTCAGATATGTTATTGTATATTTCACCATCTTGCATATTCGGCACCGTGCTGGCATCGTTACAGATGAGATGCTTTCTATGCCAAAAGCTCCGTATGTTCTCGTTGGAATCTTGGAAGCTCTTGGAGCTGCAACTGGAATGGCAGCTGGAGGTATTATGTCACATTATTGTCTGATGATATTTTACTTCATTATGATACTTCCATTATAAATTTTATGGTTTAAATTTGATTTTTTCTATAAAATTTGTCCTCTAAACCTGGGGCGCAGCATCCCACATAAAAAAATTGCTGTACTAGTAGACAACAATGACAACTAAGCCTCAGTCCCAAATTAGTTGGGGTTAGTTATATAGATCTTTATGCTATTCAGCTCAATCACTAAAGCACAAACTAGTACCGTTTGGATTTTTGTAATTTCAGACCTGTTTCAGCCTAATTCTTACATCTCGTTCATTTAAAGGAACTCCTTTTTTCCATCATCGAATGCAAACTGCATATTTGAAATAATATGAGCTTCTTGTCCATTAATGATTGGGCTTCACTTGCTGTATACATACCAAAAAGCATATCTGAAGCTCAACCTCAGGATTTCTATACATATGTTGTTGAAGTACCCTTGAAAATTGCCATTTCTTATTTTTACCTTTCCTGGAACATTAATTTCGGGACAATAAGTTTATAATTTTCTTCAGGTGCATAAGAGAAGTTTCTTTGACTGCTAACACTATCTTCTCTGATGTTTACTAAAACAATTTGTAACTAGTTTCATGAGTTTGTTGCGGAAAACAATTCTGCAGAATCTGACCCACTCTATTTGTTATCTTCTGCCTTGAATCAGCAATTCTTTCTGGAGCATCAATTCCAATTTTGTCTCAGGTAAGACTCATTCAGTAGATAGCTCGTTTTCTCTTGAGTTAATACTTGTAGAATCCTTTTTTTCTTCAACCAATTAAGCTACTATTTTGTTATTCTTGAAGAAAACAATTAAAACTAAGAAATTTCGAGGGCTGAAGGCTGAATTTTGGAGGCTAAAACATTAGAAGTGTGGAAGTAATTGATTTTAATGCAAATTGTATCCTGATATAGTGAGGCAAAATGTATACCTCATACTATAATGTGATGAACTCTCTGTTAACAAAACTCAGAAGGTCACAATTATCTGAACCATTCTTGTTTTCAAATGGTAGACTATCAACAACTGGGTAGTTAATTTTGTCTTTTACTTTTTCTGCAGACCTTTCTTGTATGGCAGATTCTCTTGTCCACTATTTTTCTTGGAAGGAGATATAAAGTCAACCAGTTGCTTGGATGCTTCTTAGTTGCTGTTGGTGTAATAATAACCGTGGCAAGGTAATCTTTCATATCCAAACCGAGAGGCATGCTAATTGTAATCTTGTGTTTAGAAATCTACAGATTAATGTCTGATTGCCTGGAACTTTCCCTCAACTCTAAGAGACATGGGTGTAGTTACAAATTAGAAGGATACCAGTTTGCATTGTTCTCCAGTTGTAGTTGGAGTATTTCAATTGCATGGCTATTTGTACTTCTGCAGCGGATCGAGTGGTGGTTCGTTAAAGGAAGCTGGTATATTCTGGAGTCTTTTGATGATGTTCTCATTTTTCTTACAAGCCGCAGATACAGTGCTCAAGGTTGGCATTCTAAATATTTATTGCATTTAAAGAGTTCCGTGCATGTATAGCTATTCTGTAACAAACAGTAATTTTTTTATCTGTAGGAAGTCATTTTCTTGGATGCTGCTAAGCAGTTAAAGGTATTTTCTTTTTCTTTTCAAACCTAATTTCATTTTCAGTAAGGGCAACATAAAATGATTTAATTCAGTTGCTATCTTAAAAAGAGATGATCATTGGGTGATTAGAAGCTGCCAAATTATCTTGTATGTTTGGAAATGAAGTTGGATTAGTAGCTACTTCTGCCTCTTTCAGTACATTTTCTTTTAGATCTTGATGTTATTTTATGACAATGCTGCCCCATCAATTGCAGGGAGGTTCAGTAGATCTATTTGTAATAAACTCCTATGGATCTGCTTTCCAAGTAGGTACTCTGCAATGATTTAAAATCTGAAGTTCTTGCTATCACTTAAATAGTTGTCTTTTGATTGCAGCATGAGTGCAAGTCTAAATTTTTCGTGTCTGCATATTCTGTAGGCATTGTTTGTATGCCTTCTTCTACCATTTATGTCGAAATTATGGGGTATACCATTCAGTCAGCTTCCAAACTATCTTAAAGACGGGGCAGTTTGCTTTCTAAACATTGGCAGTTTATCGAGTGGTAAGCTATGATTTATTAATACACCATCTTATTGATTAATTTTGTCTCAATATTTGTCACAGCTAAGTCAGTATAACGTGTCATAAACCTGTATAAATATAACTTAATTGGATGCATGTAATCATGTCTGAGAGATTCTTGAGTGGAATTGAAGCTGCATTGTATTATCTGTGTATCAAGAACTAGTTTCTTCATGTTCTATCTCAATTATAACATTGTTTTGAATGATTTGAACAATTGAGGTTACTCCACTTCTTTGTTTTTTTATGTAAATATATTTACCGAAACCTTCTGTAAAATTACGGTGTTTATTTGTGTGATGCATTTATTTTTCTCTCGTGTGTAATAGCCATTCAAGCATTTACTTTTTATATTCGGGATTTGGTATTATCATGTAGAATGATGCAAAAGGATCTGTGCAAATGACCCCGACTTGTTTGAGATTGAGGTTTTGTTGTTGTTGTATTAAAGGTGAAAATCCTAAAAATAGTAAAACATAAAATGTAAGGACAGAATATAAATATAATTGTAAAACCTCTTTGAATTTATTTTATACATATTTGAAAAGGCAGCCTCTTAAACTGATGTTAATATAGTTGATGCTAAATGGTTAAGCTAATACATTGCAGAATTTTGCTTTCTGTTGATTGGAATGTGATATTATTCTACACCTCATCATTATATCTCTTTCCTGTGTGGTGGGGCTCATTTCTACAGTCGTAACAAGCATATATATATATATATATATATATTGTAAAATATAGAGGAGCAAAGCTTTGTGACATGAATGAAGTTTGAAATTTGGGCAAGCTTTTATAATCATTAATGAAGTTTGAAATTTGGGCAAGCTTTTATAATCATCTGGCGCAGTTATAATCTAATGCTATGATGGTGTAACATTTGATTTCTTATAAACTTGGGTGTCCACAGGATGTGATGGTGCACCTCTGCTTCCTTTGTTGTTTGTGATTGTCAACATGGGGTTTAACATCTCATTACTGCATCTCCTCAAGATCTCTTCCGCTGTTGTATCTTCCCTTGCATCCACATTTTCAGGTATTTTTCTCTCCGTTTTTTTTTCCTAATCAAAGTAGCTGCAGCTCTCAATTACCTAATCCAAAAGTTTGCAAGCCTATCAGTCACCTGACCCAAAAATAAGGAGCAATAGCTGATAATTGGTTTTTCCCTTTTGATGTGTATGGCAGTGCCAATATCTGTCTATGTGTTCACATTGCCATTGCCATATCTTGGAGTCGCATCCTCCCTTCCAACTGGCTTTGTCGCAGGAGCCATTGTCCTTGTTTTGGGGTTGCTCATCTATGCCTGGACGCCATCCAGGTAGAGCTTCTTCTGGCCACCCGACATGTCCACAGGAGAATGTTTTTTCCTCAATTCTCCGATATAGAAATTGCCAAAGAACAGCACCTTAGAACATGGCAAACGGTCTCGGCTTTCATCGGGCTCCATTCTCCTGGGGACAGTTTAGGCAGGGTCGAGGACAGGCAAGAGAGGGTTTTAGAGATGGTTTAGGCAAGGAAGAGGCGGCCGCAGCCGCGGCTGAGACAGTTTAGGCAGAAAGAGTGACCGCAGGTGAGAAGGGGAGGTGTGTGAGAATGATCATTTCGGTACCTGAATCTTTTTACCGTTTCGGTTTCTAGTTTCAGGGCCTAAATTCTTTTAGTTTTTTGGTGGCGCTTTGTTTGCCTTATCATAGTTTTCTTTTAAAAAGGTGAAGGGGAGACTGGAGGGAAAAATGATAGAGAGGAGATGACTGCGAAAACAGGTTTGAATTTGATTTTATTATATACGTTTACATCATTCATTTAAAGTTTTCATAAAAAAATACCAGCAGGTCCTTCTTTGAAACTTCTGTACGCCTATATATTATAGGTTGAGTTTTTTAGTTTTTAGAATCTCTAAAATTAACAAAATTATTATTATTAATAATAAAAATAAATAGAAGATGGTGGACCGTCTTAAAGCCGCCGCTAATTCTGATAAGAAATTTATTTTTCGTAATTTTTATTTAAATATGAATTGAAGATATGGAAAATAACTCTGATATATCCCTAATATCCTATATATAAAGTATAGTTAATTTTATTGGCTACAAAAATCTTTCACATTCTAAATTTCCACAAAAATAAAGAAGATTATATCATTACTCATAATCCATTTTATTTCAACAAACCAAGGGTTATTCAAAAAAAAATGTTTCTCAATTTACCATGACCCGGGGGCCATCTAAGATTCTCAAGGCCTAGATCTTTGTAAATGCCAAATTTCCATAACACAAATATACTTTGGACGAAGAAATTATGAGCTTAGCACTTGTTTTAAAAAAATTATGAACAGAGATGTGATCTCTTTCAACATATTGACACCAAATCATTACAGGTGTTGAAAGATATAAACTTGCATGCTTTTCAGCACGGTCAACAAGTATTTTAGAATGGATTGTGATGTGTGAGTTTTGAAATTCTATTTTCTTCAGGGATTCATGCATATAATCTCAGGGTTTAATATGACGATTCAACACTGTATATATGAGACTATTTTTACTGGGCATTCCCCTGCCATGAAGTAGGGGAAAAGAGGAGTTCCTACGAACAAGGCTTCTAGCTGTTCTGTAGAGGAAGAGAGGCGTGTAGCAGCTCTTTGTATGTTTAAAAATGTTTTTGAAAGTAATTTTTGTTTATAAATGTATTAAAATAATATATTTTTTATTTTTTAAGATATTATTTTTATTATCAGCGTATCGAAACAATCTAAAAACACTATTTTTTTATTTTAAAATAAAAAATAAAAAATTTCAAATTTTTTCATTAATATTTTCCAAATACATCCTGAATAATGTCTCATTATCTGCCTGACTTACAAACCAAAAAGGTCCTGCAACTTATCCTGTAGCAATCATGGTATAACAAGAGACAACAGCGAAAGACAGTGAACTTGAGATAGACATCATTACATCTATTTAAAAGAGAATCGATTGGTTACTATAGCGCTAGATTTATTGTCATTGTTCATTGGCAATTTATTCCAGTGCTTTACTCGCACATATACTCCTTTGTTTTTTTTTTTTTTTACACAGAGATGCTTTTTGTAATTTTTATGGTGGAAATTAACAAGAAGTGGCTGTGGCCGAGCAGTTGTCTACGCGCTGCCAGTGTCGGCGCGCGCGAGTTCAAGGCGCTTAGACAGCAAAACCGAATTGGTTTTGTTTTTTTGTTTTTTTTTTCTACGTCCAATTCTTGGCATGAGAGTTACTGCCCCTTTTTACCAATCAACTCTTGTTGCTGAGATTATTGATGATTTTCGTTAGTAAATCGATCCCTTTCTTTGATTGATCGACCAAGGAAAATAGGTTGATAGTTAATTTGTCCTAATTTTTATTTTTTTTAAGATGAAGAAATGAATTATATTTTCTCTCCTATTTATTGCAGCGATGAAAAATCAAATTATCACTATATTTAAAATAAATTTTATTTATCCAAAGCATCTCTATGTAATTTTTTATGGAAATTTCTATTAACTGGTTGTCGTTTTTATTTTAACAATGTTTTTTTTTTTAATAACTGAGGTGTTTGGGCCAACTTATGCGCACCACGACTAATCTCGGAATCCATTTTTTTTCTTAACCGAGGTGTCCGGATCAGCTTACGCGAACCACGGTTTGTTCTTCCCAAGTATATATATTTTTTTTCCTGGACAACTAAGCGGTATTGTCTGCGCGATGCGCTAGGCTTTTTTTATCTATGTAGAAAATTGATTGATTTTATGTGTTGTATTTTGTTGTTTTAATATTTAATCAGTAAAATTATAATTGATAAAATCTGTTAGAAACGAGTTTTTTTCCCCATTAAAAAGTGATTGAATATTGCTATTGCCAAAACTCTTTTGATAAAATCTGCTAGAGATGATTTTTTTTTCTATGTAGAAAACTGATTTTAAAATTTATTGCTCATATTATTATATTAAAAATATTTTAGAATAATAATAAATAGATCATTTATATATATAGAATTCCATTTAGAAAAAATCAATTTAGAAAAGCAAGTGTCATCTATATATATATATATATATATATATATATATATATATATATATATATATATATATCAATCAATTTAGAAAAGCAAGTGTCATGTATATATAGCAATCAATTTAGAAAAGCTCAAAATGGAAACAACAGCAATAAAACAATTAGCGAATCAGAAATATCAAAACAATTAACGCAATCTTGCCAGAGCAACACCATGACAAAATAAAAGGAAAATATTTGTAATTTGAAGCGCGATGTATATATATAGAAATCAATTTCTAGAAACGCGCAACTATAGCAGTAACAATAAAACAATCAATGCACCAATAATCACAAAACAATCAAGGCAATCTTCCTAGAATAATATAACGTTAAAATAAAATAACAAATCTTTGGAATATCAAAGCTCATGTATATATATAATTATCATTTTGTTTTATGCAGCAGCAACTAAACAATTAACGCAATGTTCCTAGAATAATGTAACGGCAAGAGAAACGAAATGCGTGGAATCTAAAGCATCATGTATATATACAACAATCATTTTAAAAACTCGCAATGACATTGAAACAATAAAATAACCAATGCAACGACAATAACAAAACAATGAACGCAATATTGGCAAAATAACATTACAGTGAAATAAAAGTGGATTGTTTGGAAATTAAAGCGTCATGTATATTTATATCAATCAATTAGGAAAAAATCGCGCAATTAAAAAATATACGAACCACTTCCCATTTCAATTATACTATTCTTTTTAGTCTAGAAATTTTTTTGTAAGAACATATTTTTATCTATTATAATGTTACTAATTAAATATTTAAACAATCAATTACAGCATGTAAAAAATCAATTGCTTTTCTACATAGAAAAAACCCTAGCGTAATGCGCAGGCAAGCACACTAATTATACCACGCAAAAAAATCATTTGTAACATATTTTATTTATTATATTTTTACTAATTAAACATTAAAATAACTAATTATAGCACGCAAAAAATTGTTAGTTTATTTATGGAAAAAAAAATATTTTTATTTATAATGTGTCAAATCTAATATTACTGGGGGAAAAAGCAACTCATAAAAAAAATTTTATTACCTATATTTTCTGCAATTAAAAAATATACAAATCACTTCCCATTTCAATTACATTATTCCTTTTAGGCGGAAAAAATTATTTATAACATATTTTTTCTATTATAATTTTACTAATTAAATATTAAAATAACTAATTACAGCATATAAAAAATCAATTGGTTTTATACATAGAAAAAAGCCCAGCGCAACGCGCGGGCAAGCACAAATTTACCTAACTTATCTACAATTAAAAAATATGCAAATCACTTCCTGTTTTGATTAAACTATTCCTTTTAGACAGATAATAAGTCATTATAGCACGCAAAAAAGTTAAGTTTATTTCTTAAAAAATTTACAATATTTTTATTTTTAATATGTCAGATCTAATATTACTGCGGGGAAAAAGGCAACTCAAATTTTTTTTGACAAATTTACCTAAGTTATCTGCAATTTAAAAATATACAAACTACTTCCCATTTCAATTACACTATTTCTTTTAGGCAAGGAAAAAAATTATTTGTGACATATTTGATCTATTATAATGTTACTAATTAAATATTTAAGCAACTAATTACAACATGTAGAAAATTAATTAGTTTTCTACATAGAAAAACCCATAGCGCAATTCGCAGGCAACCATACTAATTATACCACGAAAAAAACTCATTTCTAACATGTTTTATCGATTGCAATTTTAGTGATTAAAAATTGAAATAACTAATTATAACACGCAAAAAATATAAGTTTATTTCTGGAAAAATAAATTACTATATTTTTATTTATAATATATCGGATCTAATATTGCTGGGGAAAAATGCAACTCATAAAAATAAATTACCTACATTATCTACAATTAAAAAATAAAAAAACCACTTTCCATTTTCATTATACAAATTTTATCAATAATAATTTTACTAATTAAATATTAAAATAAAAAAATATAATACATATAAAAATAATTAATTTTTTATATAAATAAAAAATCCCGACACACCGCGCGGGCATATGGCTCGTGATCACTAATAGATAATGTTGTGCTAATTAATCCGCCATCTTTCAAAATAGCAGGAGGAGGATGGCCTTCATGTTCATGGAAGGGTATGGGCTCCTGGAGGAAAAATATCAAACAAGCTCATAAAATGGGCCACATCCTGTCACAATGGGCCTATAATATCCATGGGCTCATACAATGATCACTGTTTCTTATTCTTTTTCTTCTTCAAACATCACCTGCATTGGTATTGTCTCCTACCATTACATTGCAGGGTGACACGCACAACTCTGTTGTCTTTCTAACAAGATAAAGTTAAGTTTGACAAAAAGACCACAAAGAAGCAATGTTAAGAGCGTCCCACATCCCACCAGTAGCAACACCAGCACTTTCTGTTCTCAAAAACTCCTTGATTCCCACCCTCTCACTCTCTTCTTCACTTTCTCACCCTTACAAACTCTCTTCATTTGCCCCACTTCATAATTTCCTTCCGAAAACAGTGCCACCCAATTCATCTTCTATCTCCTTCAAAAGGTTCTTACCCATGTTGGGTCCCAAAGGTACATCTGGGCAATTCTATCAAAAACCCTATGTTTCTTTTTTCCTACTTTGGTCTGTTAAGCATAAATAATTGGACTTTGCATCTAAAGTTTTGATTATTTTGTGCTCTGTTTCAGCTTCTTTTAGTTCTGGGAGCGGCACTGGAGGTGGAAGAGAGTTATTGGTGCAGCACTTGCTTGTTAAAGAAGATGACCTCAAGCTTTTGTTGGAGCTTCAACAGAGAATTTCAGGAGGTTAGTCACTATTATACATTTGATGTACGTTGCATAATTTGCTTCTTGAATTGATTTTTTATTTTTATATCAAGATTGCATTGATAATTTATTTGAAGATAAAAGTTGTGTTTCTTTGGAAAAAATTAGAAAAGAGTGTTTTGAAGTTTAAAATATTATACAAAATTTATTCTAAAATCCATGTTTTGTTGCTCTTTTTTCCATTATAAGGAGGAGAGGATTTGAGTGACCTTGCAGTGGAATACTCATTATGTCCATCAAAAGAAGAAGGGGGAATGCTTGGCTGGGTTAGAAAAGGGCAAATGGTAGGTGAATTGCAAATTCATTTTCATGCGCGATAAATTTTTTAAATCAATTCCTTTATTCCTGGTTATTTTGTATTCACTAATGGGAGGTTCATAGGGAACACATGGTTTAATAAAAGTATGGTTTTTTAAGTTACATTTCTGTTCCATTGCTTGCCACGAAGGTAGGAGAATGCTGGTAAAATAAGTTTACTGGTTATATCATAGTTGGTGGCCTCTTCTGCAAATTTGGCAAACAAGTCCTGGTACCTAAGGAAGCTTAGGTTTTAATGAACTGCCCAATGAATTCAATGATTTGCCCTAACGTTTTAGGTGTAGAGGGATGGACTGGCTTTACTCACACTCAAGACACCAAAGATACTAATAACTCAACTTACTTGACAAGTACATTGATAATTAATGTTCAAATGTCACAGGTACCAGAATTTGAGAAAGCTGCTTTTAGTGCCCCTTTGAACAAAGTTGTAAGGTGTAAAACTAAATTCGGGTGGCATTTGTTGCAAGTTATTTCTGAGAGGTATGCCAAAGAATCCTATTCCATTTGATTTCTGTGCCAAAGAGAAGGCAATATTGGCACCTGCTCTTACTTTTCCATGAACATGTCTCTTTTGAATCTGTAATTTATGCTACTAGGGAAGAATCTCTACTTGGGGAAATTCAAGCAGATGAACTCCATGAAAAAATCCAAGATCCTACATTTGCCAAAGAAGCTCAATTGATTGATGTTCGAGAACCTGATGAAGTGTATGCTCTCTTTTTGCCTTTTACACTCATACTCAAGCAGCCTTTTTTTTTCTTCTTTCTGAAATTAAGTTTTATAGACGACTGACATATCCTCCAAATTCATTAATTTTTATCCTTCATGATTTTACTATGTTTATAGCTATAGCATGTTTCAGTTCGAAATCTTGTTATTATTTTTTGGGTAATGATTTAAATACGAGCAGCTTTTTTTTCAAGTAGTGTATTAAAGAAGTTATAGGTTAATATTGTACATTCTACAATCATCCATAGTGAATGAAGAATTGTAAGCACTATCTGCATATTCAGGGATCTTGCCTGAACTTGATTACTTTGCAGTATGTTTTTTCTAGAAAAGGATCTAATTCACCAGTCAGTTTAATTATACATAGCAGGCTTCTTGCAATTGTCAACTTGTGAGATAAGGAGTTATGGGTAATGTTTATAATCCATGAAATTGAGGTTTGTTCTTAAGCAAAAAATTCTGGTTGAGGGGAAGCGAGGCAGCACTCACCATATCTCCTTGTTAGGTGCATGATAGTATGTGTAGATTTTTTGGTAGCCTTTTTTTTTTTCTAATTTTAATTTCATTTCCTTTTTGTTTTGATCCCTTTCTAATGATTTACATTTTAAGTTTTAACTGCTCTGATAATTTCTGCATGATAGGGCCAGAGCTTCATTGCCAGGTTTTGAGGTGCTTCCCCTTCGCCAGTTTGGAAGCTGGGGACCAGAAGTTACAACCAAGTTTGATCCTGAAAAGGATACTTATGTAATGGTGCGTGTATTTCCTGTCATTCAGTGCATAATTCCTCTCTCCATTGTATAATCTTGTTCCATACAAATGAAGACATGCTATGATATGAAGCATCTGTACTTTTCCTCTTATATTTAAATAAACAGGATTTTTTTTTCAATTTTTTATTGAGCATTGCTGCTGATGTGTGTTTATAATGTGACACACAGCCTATAGTCTGAACCAAGAAATCACTTATTGTGGTAATCTTGCTGCAGTTTTATATTCTTTTGTATTTTTCTATTGACCTTTACATATATTTTACTGATCTTCCTTGAGTGCTGCATTTAATTTCATTGCTATGAATTATAGAAAAGTCTATTTACCTTCGCAGCAATTGCTTTTGTTGAGGATGCTTGATAGTATTACTAAATTACACCTGTTCTTGGACAATCTCAACTTCTGAGATAGAGCAATCGATCTGGTTAATATATCTTTATGCTGTTTGGTTAATTTTCACCTAATCAGTTTGCATATAAATTTACTTGAATTCTGTGGTTTTTTATTCTGCCGGGCCTTTTATTTGTTTTTCCACCATGTCCTATCCATGGCATTCACTTTGTATATTTCCCCTTGTATTTTAACCCTATTTTTACTTTCTTTGCTATTATATACTTTGTTGTTTCTGGAGTTCCAGTTTTTTTGCGAAAGCAAATCTCTGTGAAAGATAAAAGCCACTCCTTTTTTTAGAGTGCTAAGAAATGTTTTGTTTCCAGTGTCACCATGGGATGCGGTCACTACAGGTTGCTAAGTGGTTGCAGTCTCAGGTAAACTTTATCTTTTATACTTCTTTTCTCTCGTAAAGATAAATAAATTGTTGTAGGGGTTGAGCTACCACAAGGAAACAAGCATTGTAATCTTTTAATTTCTCTGTGTTCTTTTTAGTATGTTGTGTAGCTTATTTCAGAAGGAATTATCAGAAATTCATATTAGTACTTGATTTTGTCATCTATAAATTTAAGTTGAAATGCCCTGTTGGGAAATGCCATCTTTCAATTTTTGAGGAAAAGAAGCCATGATAATTTCATTATCTGATGCACTGTATTATCAAATTGGATTTGTGTGTCACCATTATAGCTTGCTTCTGTCTTCCATGAAATCTTTATTTATTACGTTTTAGTATTTCCACACATCATCTTCCTTGAGTTTTAATACAGTAATGGCAATCTTTCTGTGCCATTCCCGGGCTGCCTTTGTAATTTTACACATGAATATCTATAGGGGTATTTGTAAGTGTGACAGTGGTTGTTTTTCAAATGCTTAAAAATACTCTTTTTTATTTTTAAAAATTATTTTTGACATTAGCATATCAAAACAAACGATCCAAAAACATAAAAAAAATTAAGCAAACAAAAACAAATTCAGATTTTCATGAAACATTGTTTGGAAGGCAATCCCAAACGGTGCCTATATCTTTAAAGTAACAGAGGATTAAGCAGGCTGTGTTGATATTCCTGTTTTAGAATCTGTATTATCAAATTAAAGACAAGCTTGGATTTTTCTCATACGTATTCTGGCCCAGTACCACATCAGTCCATCTTACCAGTCTCTGTTGTCCACAGGTGTCAATTCTTTCTGATCACTAGGGTCCGCATTAGCCCCTACAAGCTTTGGTCCCAATCAGTATTTGATCGATCCTGTATTAGACCATGCTGATTTTCCTGTGTAATGCTCTGCGCTGTTTAGATTGTGTCAGAAGTGTCTATTACAATTCACTCTTGTAGTCCATAGGAGTGATTCTTCTTCTTTCTGGGGTCAACCTTGCTTCTTTCCCAAAAGAATAATAATAAAAAAGAATAAGAAGCTGATGATCGTTTTTTTTTGGAGTCCAATTGGGTGTTCTGTGTGTTTCAGTAGATTTATTACTCTCCTCCCATTTTTTTCTGCAGTATCCACAACTTTATGCATTTACATGCTACTATGTAATCTGTGCAGGTTACAGAAGGCATTTTGTCTGAAGAATTGCCTTTATTTTCTGCTCCACTGAATTGATGATTTGACAAATTTTGCACCTCATTTTTTTTGCTAATGAGATTCAGATTGTAATCTCACTGATGATTTGAGTCTGATTATTCAGGGTTTCAAGAGAGTATTTAATGTGTCCGGGGGCATACATGCATACGCTGTCAGGGCAGATCCATCAATTCCTACTTACTGACAAGTCCATTTTTGTTAATTGAGTTGCCTCTCGCTCTTCTCGAATTGAAACTGCTGTGATGTTTTATGCAACAGCTATTGGGGCTTTTTTGAGAAAGAACACTAGATGAAAGGGTTCTCTAGATAAAATTTTCGTGCAAGTTGTGCAGTTATTCCCCCAATAATAGAAATCAGAATGTCTTGTTTCCTGTATCTTATTTGATATATAACTAATACCAGAAATGGAATTATCCGCTCAGAAGACGCCATACATTTGCCACTAAATGGGCTATGGAATTGAATTAGTTTTCCCCGATACATGCAAGTCTTGAGTTGAGAAACAACTCCCGCCTTCGACT
Organism: Salix dunnii; assembly: GCA_015731905.1. Taxonomy (NCBI): domain Eukaryota; kingdom Viridiplantae; phylum Streptophyta; class Magnoliopsida; order Malpighiales; family Salicaceae; genus Salix; species Salix dunnii. The sequence goes on along the minus strand of CM027667.1, from coordinate 5,116,792 downwards.
TGGACTTGTTTGGAATATGATACGAGTCCGAGTAATATTTATTTTATAATAATAATAATAATAATAATAATAAAAGAATGCATCAAACTGCACATCATGGCAACTTGATTATGTTCTGTTGAAAAGGTCAGTCCAAAGAGAAACAATCAAATGTCTCTGTTTCGTATGGCCACTGTTAAGAAATTTTCTGTGTATAAAAAAGGCTTGGGCAATCCTTGAAATACCTGTCACAGCACAGCGAAGAACAGTTCCTGCAGTCTCTTAACAAAAGAAAAAAATCCAGCAATCTACTCTCACAGCGGGCAAGTATAGAGGAATCTGTCGCAGCATTTTAGAAAGAGTATTAACTATGACAATAGCTGTGCAATCTATTAATATCTTTTCCAACAGGGAATACTAACTGAACTTTAAAAAGAGACGACAAACGGTAATTTAATTTTCCCGGGAAATTCTCTCAGCCAGCAATACTTATTTGCTTCCCACTAATTTCAGAACAGAAGTCAAAAATAGACTCATTCAACACCCTTTGCACGCGCCATACCCTGAAATCCCTCACTGTCAATCCTCTTTCAGTCCTTGCACCAAAATCCAACCTGTTTCCACTCATTTTCTCCCTAGCATTTTTATGACTCTTTCTAATCCTCTCTTTCCTCACACATCTCCCCTTCCCCCAATCAAAAAAAATTGAGGAACTCTCTCCTTAATCCACCGCAACCACCGTCACCACCACCCCATTTTGTTTCCCTTCCACAATGGGCAACTGTTGCTCCAGAGCTGGTGCCCAGGATGCCTCTACTAACAAGGAAGACACCACCGAGGGTACTGATCGTACCAATGGTCAGCTGGACGCTCCCTCCACCACCCCACCTAGAACCGCTCCACCTTCACCCCCTCCAGGAGCTTCCCCTAAGCCTGCCAAGGTTGCCCCTGTTGGGCCTGTCTTAGGCCGTCCGATGGAAGATGTAAAATCTATCTACACCATTGGAAAAGAACTTGGTAGGGGACAATTCGGTATCACACATTTGTGTACTAACAAGGTAACTGGCGAGCAGTTCGCATGCAAAACAATAGCCAAGAGAAAGCTTGCTAATAAGGAGGATGTGGAGGATGTTAGGAGGGAGGTTCAGATTATGCACCATTTAACGGGTCAGCCTAATATTGTGGAACTCAAGGGAGCCTACGAGGATAAACACTCGGTTCATTTGGTGATGGAGTTGTGTGCTGGAGGAGAGCTCTTCGATCGCATTATCGCCAAAGGTCATTATACGGAGCGTGCTGCAGCTTCTCTGCTCAGGACCATTGTTCAAATCGTGCACACCTGCCATTCTATGGGAGTCATCCACAGGGATCTCAAGCCGGAAAACTTCCTTCTGCTCAGCAAACATGAGAACTCCCCGCTAAAGGCTACCGATTTTGGCCTTTCCGTGTTCTACAAGTCAGGTCGCAACCTATTCATAATACCTTCTTTCTCGTTTTTTTCCTCTCTCTACGGAATTTCGATCGAACAATCAATGAAAAAAGGAATGAGAGAATAGAAAGCGTGTAATTGGTGCAGGTGTTAACAATGTTTTTTTTCTCTCTCCTTCCATTCTGACAGGAGAAGTATTCAAAGACATTGTTGGAAGTGCATATTACATTGCACCTGAAGTCTTGAAGAGAAGATATGGGCCAGAAGCTGATATATGGAGTGTTGGGGTCATGTTGTATATTCTTCTAAGTGGTGTTCCCCCTTTTTGGGCAGGTAAATCTCGCTTTTCCAATTTTCTCATGTAATCATAGATGGTATCGATGAATTTCTTATGCTAAGAAAAAAATATTGGTTAATCTGGCAGAATCGGAACACGGGATATTCAATGCAATCTTACGCGGCCATATTGATTTTACTAGTGATCCCTGGCCTTCAATTTCACCTCAAGCAAAAGATCTTGTTCGGAAGATGCTAGCGTCAGACCCCAAGCAAAGGATGACAGCCATCCAGGTTCTCAGTAAGTGCGCTTTAGCTCTACTATCTTCAAATTATATGCAATGTTGATTTCACAAGACATCCAGTCTGTGATGATGCAAGGATATTCTTCACCCATCAGCTACGATAGGGAGGGCTTATGATATAGTGTGTTTGGTTTTCATTAGGTCATCCTTGGATTAAGGAGGATGGAGAAGCTCCTGATACTCCTCTTGACAATGCAGTGTTGAGTAGGCTCAAACAATTCAAAGCAATGAATAACTTCAAGAAAGTTGCTCTAAGGGTACTACCGAGTTTCACCATTTTGTAATAAATTAAACATGTGTTGCATGAAATTTTTCTTACCTTTCAATCTTCACAAAATGGGATTAGGTCATTGCTGGCTGTCTATCAGAGGAAGAAATCAGGGGATTGAAGGAAATGTTCAGGGGCATAGACACTGACAACAGTGGTACCATAACACTTGAAGAGCTGAAGCAAGGACTTGCTAAGCAAGGGACAAAACTGTCTGAATATGAAGTTAAACAATTGATGGAAGCTGTAAGTTCAAGTCCATCTTGATGCATAAGATTAAAACATCATGTCGGATAAGATAGTCGTGCAACATCCTGAATTCTTTTATTTATCTTCAGAATCTGTTAATGATTCTCTGCTGTTTTTCCTTCTATGTCCTCCATAAACAGGCTGATGCAGATGGCAATGGGACCATAGACTATGACGAATTCATCACAGCAACAATGCATATGAACAGAATGGATAGAGAAGAGCATCTTTACACTGCCTTCCAACACTTCGATAAAGATAATAGCGGGTAATAACATTAAAAAATATAAAATTTGCGTCATTAAATTTTACATCAGTTTAGCAGCCTCAGTAATCTAATACAAATGCTCATTTCTATACACTTATGCACACATGTAGGTACATTACAACTGAAGAGCTAGAGCAAGCTCTGCTCGACTTTGGCATGCATGATGGAAGGGACATAAAGGAAATCATTTCTGAAGTTGATGCAGATAATGTAAGCGCCGAAGTAAATTTTAGTCAATAGCTTTAATCCTATATTATATTTTCAGTTTGAGATGACAAAATCATTAACTTTTTTTCAGGATGGGCGAATCAACTACGATGAATTTGTGGCAATGATGAGAAAAGGAAACCCCGAAGCCAATCCAAAGAAACGGCGTGGTGATGTGTTTGTTTGAGTTTGTAGAGGGTGAATGGCAGGGAAAACAGGGGGACTATTTATGTTTGTTTTCTTTTGATGGGAGGGAAAGATGTGGGATATGCAGAAGCTGCCAGCAGGCTGTTCAATGTGAAAATGTGAAAGTAAACCTGTGAGATGGGTGTATTATTGTCTCTCCCTTTTCCAGGCGTTGTAACCATTCAAAATCAGGCATCGTTCACAGAATATATAGGGAAGTAAAGGGTGCATCTTGTTTATCTGTGTATCTGTTCATCTTGTTTATCTATGTATCTGTTCTTGTCCAGTTAGGCATATATGTTCTGCCTCTGATTGCTGTAGACTTCCTGGCAAGAAATGAATGCAAGACATGCAGAAATCATGCATGCATGCATGCATAAAAAAATAAAACTAAAAAAAATGCAGTAATCATGGATGCACTCGTACTTCGATTGATCCTCGTTTTCTTATTCATTTTTTATATTTATTTCCTAGTTTAGTCCTTGATTATTTTCTTTGGTTTTTTTATTTCATCCTTGAATATTTTATTTTGTTTAAGTTTTTTTCTCTTAATTTTGTTGTTATCGTCGTCGTCATCATTATTTTCTTGATTTTTTTTGTTTCATTTAGATCATTGAATATTTTATTTCATTTATTTTTTTTATTCATTTTTTTTCTCATTTTTTATGTAGTCCATGATTATTCTCTTTGATCTAATATTTATATCATGATTGGTCGTATAACATGGATCACTGATTTTGAAGGTTATCTCAATTTAACACAAAAAAAAAATTAGATTTTTTTTATTTTAATATTATATATTGAGTTGTAACTTCACTATTTGCTAAACCTTTTTTTTATATAGAGAGAGTTATTTCAATCTAATAATTTTAGTTGCATGATAACATAGTTAATTTAAGTTTACTCTAGCCTATTTTTAGTGTTTTTTTTTCAATTTTATCATTTGACATTAGATTATCGAGTCTTTTTTCTTCTTCTTTGTTTTCTATTAGTTTATTCGAAGTCACAAATTAGTGAAGTTAATCTAAGCTGACTATGGTTTTTATGACTTTTTTACTTATTTAACCTTGATCTTTTTTCTAGGTTTGTTTTAGTTTTAAATATTTCATTATCTCGGTATCATGTTATGCGTCACATATTAGTAAAGTTAAACTGAATTGACTTGATTTTTTTTTTCATAATTTTATTTTTTGTTATTGGGTTATTAGACCTTGAGTTTTGTGATTCCTTTTTATTTTTTTATGTGTTATTGTCATGGTCATTTGAGCTAACTTGATTCAACTCAAGGGTTTTTGTTTTTTTTTTATCTTTTTTTTAAATTGACATAACTCCACTCCTTTTTCTAGGTTATTTTTGAACAATTTTATTTTATTATTCTAATCTCATGATGTGAATAACAGGTTGGTCGAGTGAATCCAGGTTAATCCGATTTTTCCTCTAGTTTTTTATTTATTTTATTATTTGATATTAAAATATCTTTTGTTATTGTCACATGGCTCTTTTTTTTTTAAAAAAAAAATGATTATTTCCCTTCAAATTAATTTTTATGTCTTTTATAGTTTTGATATGCTAATGTTAAAAATAAAATTTGAAAAATAAAGAAAGATATTGCTTTGAGGTATTTAAAAAAATATTTTCAAAAACGTGGTACCTAAGTTATTGTAATTTTTTTATATATAAAGTTATTATCTAGTATTATATTCTATTTCGTGTACAGGATAAAGAGAGTGTCTCTAGCAAATTCCAAGTGTTGAATTAGTTAAAATAACTACCAGAACATATTTTTTATATTAAAAAGCATTATTGAGCCAATGGTGTGGCGTGAGCTATCCATCTGGTTTACGCTACTACCAAACACAATTTTCATTTTGTGATTAGGTAGCCTCTCTCCATCCCCCGGCACTGCCTGTGAAGACGTCAGCTGTGAGGGTGGATCCAAGAATATCATTTTCACTGTGGATCAATACTACTCATATCTGTCAGTACTGTTTTGATTTTCATTTTAGATCATTTGATGTATTGAGATTGTGTGTGTATTAATTTAAATTTAAAAATAAAATTATTTAGAATTATAAAATTTAATTTAAAGGAAACACAATAAAATAATTTTTTAAAATAAATTATGAACATATATAATATTACGAGAATAACATCATTAATCTCGCAAGATCATTACATTTTCTAATTGCTTTGAAATTTTAATATAATATATATATAGACACTTCTTGTAAAATTCATCTTAGTTTAACGGGCGAATTAAGAGATATGATTAATATTGTAAAATTATTTATTATTTAAAAAAACATTACTTGACCATTGATATATTTTGACCAATATTCAAAATAAACTGGAATTTTAATTAAGATACTATTTTATTTTATTTTTTAACTAGTACAAAATATTTTAATCATTTCAATTAAAACAATACAAAATTAACATCTATAGTGTTACGATAAATAAATTGACAATAATAGTATAAAGATATTGATGAAGGTCTCAACCAAATAGAGAGAGAGTGAATGCAAAAGACAATTGTATCCTATCCTATTCATCAATCATTAAGCTCCAATATTTATAATAATATAAAAGGTTGTGGTGCGCGGCGCAAATCGATTTTTCAATCCTTGATTAATATTTATAATAAGATGTAAAGTAAGATGTACTTAGATTTTTAATGTCACGTCTTTTGTTTTTCAAATTGTCTTTATTAATCTGCTCATATAAGAATTAATAAATGATAATTACCATGATTAGTAATACGTTTGCAAAGTATTTTAAAAAATGAATTTTTTATTTATATTTTTTACTTTAAATTATATTTTTTAATATCATGTTAAAAATAATTTTTAAAAAATAAAAAATATATATTTTAATATATTTTTAAATAAAATAATATTTTATAAAATAACTCCAACTAAACTCCCAGTAAATAACGTGCAACCACCCACATGAAGTGCTGAGCACTATAAAAACTAATGGCAAGACTTATTAGGCGCCCCCACCTGAAGAACACTTTTCGTCTCGGACCTAATTACAGGTTTTCCTAAAAACATGTTGTATTTATATATAATAAAAACCCTGGTCGATATTTGAATATTCAAATTAACTAAAAAAAGATAATGATTAATAAAAAATTATTTATTCAGATCTAAAACTATATGGTGCAGGTACTTAGTAATAATATCTTTTCAGTTTCTAGGGATTATTTGATCACTTTTAATACGTACTTTTCAAATTAAAAACACTAGTTGACTCCCCGAGGCAGAGTTTTATTAATTAGCTGCTGCTAGTGGTCCTATTATAAATTGATTAAAATCTTAATTAGTTTTGCGAGGTTTCGTAATTTATTTAGTTAAGACAAGTTTTAATTATATATTTTAAGATCTAAATAGTCTTAAATCATTGATCACATGCTTGATGGTGATAAATTGTACTCAATTTCTATTTAGTACACACGGGATGCTTTGCCCGTATGCTGTGCCGGACCTTTTTATATAATAAATTTATTGATTATTATACATATTTTTATCGGTTAGCTAAATATTTAATCGATAAAATCAATAATAAATAAGTTATTTGTGTTTTGTATTGAAGTAATTAAATATTATATATGTTTTATCAGTGTGGTAAATTATTTCACCAGCACAATGTAAAATTACAATTAATTAAATACATCACAGATAATCGATTTGTTTTTTACAATAAACAATTTGATTATTGATTTTATTTTAACTGTTTAGATAATGATTGCAATCAAATAAATTCATTCAAGATTAGTTTGGACAGTGATGCTTGAGAGAAAAAATACAAAATAATTTTTGTGTTCAGTATTAAAAGAATACGTAAGAGATTGTTCATGTTAATTGTATCAAAATACAAACATTGTAAGTGACTAGTATTATTTATAATTTCTAAAAAAAATATCTTTTTTTAGATCTAATGATTTTTTTACGTTGAAAAAAAATATAGTTTCAGTCGCGACAAAGCACTGGTAAGTAGCTAATATTATTAAAAAAAATTATTTTTGAGATATTTTGTTGTATATAGCACATAAAAACACTAAAAAAATATTTGATATTTGAGTTTTTATGAAGGCATATTTAATAAAATATTAAAAATAAAAACAAGTTAAAAACTAAAAATAAAGCATTAGAGTGTCTTTGTCAAACACAATCTTAACGCAATGGTTTTGTTAGCTGGACTCGAGGACCAAACCATCGCACTGTGGCTGAATATATATATTCAACCATATACACACACACGCTAGCGAGGCTGGAATAAGAACGAGTGGGCGCTGCCTGGGCGGAGAAGGGTACCTGGCGGTTGAAAAGAACTATAGTTAATAAAAAATAATATAAATTATATTTTAAAAATTTATTAATAATTTAAAATTTCAGGTCATATGATTTTTTAATATATTATTAGAATTTTATTATCAGTGCATGTATATAAATTTTAGACCAAAAAATTTTTATTTAAATAAATATATTAAAAAATAATATAAATTATATTTTAAAGTTTTCCTTGACCTTTTAGATAAAATGAGTAATGATACTATGCTTATCTTATCTTGTTGCTGCAGTTGTTTGCGATGGTGCTACTGATCGTGGTTGAAGCTGCCGGAACAAATCTCCTGCTGCTGATATAAAAAAATGTCTTTAATTGCTGCTTCTGAAAGGAAACCTTGGGGTTGTGCTGCTAGCAAGTGGGAAAAGGTGTTTAAATTCCTTTCACCACTAACCATAACGTAGAAATTATTGCTGCCACCATTCTTGGTGGAATCATCTACTGATCATGGCCACGCTGGTGAGCTGGGTGAGGGAAGCTCTCGGTGCTAGCTAGTCTGTTTGTTGCTAAAGGATCGGATTTGCATTAAGATATCGGTTGCTGCACTGATGAGATCGGTGGCTACAGACAGCGCTAAACTGTTCCTTCGAACAAATATCACAGGAGGAGCTAGGATGCTCATGGCTAGCTAGGATCATGGCAATTTTGCTGGTATTTGAACAAACCGCCGTTGCTGGAGAAGAAGAAATCACTGGTAGCGATAAGAGAATAATGAATTAATCTCTGTTTGCTCAAACGGATCGCATGTCTTTTCACTGAAGACTTCTGTGTTTGGTTCTCGTTGCTTTTTACCCTTCGCTTGTTGATAAGTGGCAACGTGTTCTTCTCTAGCTAATTTCACTCTTAAGAAAAAACGGTGAGAGCTTTTTGTCCTTCGGCTTGAAGGCCAAACAAACCGTGATTAACTTTTGGGCTTTAGATTTTAACCATTCATTTAATAACTTGAAGACAAAACAAAAGGAAATCAATTCTTGGATGGAGAGAAAAAAACGGGCTACTTGATGGGAGAGTTTATATACAGTTTTTAAATCGGCTATTTCACAACTATAATTAGATAATTAAAAAGTAGAATATTTTTTTTCATGATTTTGTCTACAATATTTCAAAATTGGATAGAATTACCAAATATATAAAATGAAGAATTGAAAGAGGCAGAATTAAAGGGAGAGAGGTTGAGGACAATTTTATTTATTTTCTTAACATGGTTGATAAACATACACTCGCTGCTTACACCAAACTGACATATCACTCCATTATTAATTAATGAGTGATCCAAAGGAACATGCATAAAATCACCACCATACAACTAAGGAACACGGATCATAATCTGATAAACATAGAAACTATCAAAATCCTTGTCAGGCACCTGCAAGAAAGGAAATGGATATTGATTGATAGATGCATGCATAGACCTAATCAAGATATGCATGAGGTTCTAGGCGTGGATGAACCATGGCGGCAAGGGGCACTGCCTTCTGCAGTGCGAGACCAAAGACCTCGTCCATGTTGAGCTCACCATCTTTTGGCAATTTCCAATCAAAAGAGTGTACCAGTGTCCCTAAAATGTACTGCACTAGCACAATTCCCATTCTAGTCCCGGCACAGATTCTTCTTCCTGCTCCAAATGGGATTAGCTCAAAATCATTTCCTCGGGGGTTAATTTTCGCATATTTTTCACTCAAAAATCTTTCAGGAGTGAAGTCCAGTGGATTATCCCATACATCAGGATCCCTCCCGATTGCCCAGATGTTGACGCTCAGTCTAGTGCCTTTGGGGATGTAGTGTCCATTCACTTCACAGGCTTGGTCTGCAATCCTGGGCAAGTTCAGAGGTGTGGACGGGTGTTTTCGAAATGTTTCTTTGCAAATGGCTTGCAGGTAGGGAAGTTTTGGTATGTCAGATTCCTCTAGTCGTCGATTCCGACCAATGACTCGATCCATCTCCTCCTGAGCTTGTTTAAGGATGTGAGGGTTTTTCATCATCTCAGCCATTGCCCATTCGATTATGCTTGAGGAAGTGTCAGTGCCGGCTGTGAATAAGTTCTTCCAAAATAAAACAAAAGCGGGTGTAAGTGACATGCTGATAATATAGATCTTCTTTTTTGGAACATATTCACGTAATTTGTAATTAAAATGTAACGGGAAATTAAGAGGGACATACCAAAAGAAGAGCCTTAATGTTGGTAAAGCTGAGCTTCTCACCATCCACGTTTTCTTGGTTAGCCAGGAGAACGTCCAGAAAATCCTGCTTTCCCTTGCGTTCATGAGCCGTTGCCTTATGCTCCTCCAGCATTTTTGTCAGTAACACATCAAACTTTCGATGCAATTTCTTCATCCCACGTTCAATTCCTTGCAAATCCAACCAAGCAACCGAGGGTATAAAATCACCAATATTGAAAATTCCTGCGCTTGTCATGAGCTCCACCACCATGTCCTTGAACTCATTGGACTCTGAACCTTGAGTGACAAACACACGACGGCTAAGTAAAATTTGGCCTATCATATTTGCCATGGCATAGGTCAACATTTCTGGCACCACCGCTGGCTCGCCTCTTCGGCTACACTCGCACATGGCTCGAAGCATGTGCCCTAGCTCGGTTACTCGGACATGAGCCCAGTCGTCCAGAGCTTTACCACCCAGCATGTGTAGGTTACTTAATTTGCGTAATAATTTCCACTTTGGTCCATGATCTGCGAAGACCATGTCCTGTGCATTGTAGGCTAAATGAGTTGCACCTGCATTAGGGGGACGGTTCGAGAAATTTAGATCAAGGGTTTTGAGGAAGGCCCGAGCTGCGTCTGGGGTTGAGGCCACAACCATGTTACAAGTGCCCATTTTTAAGTACATGACGGGGCCGTACTTTTTGGCCATTTTGGCTAGTGTGACATGGGGCATGGCTCCTAGGAGGGGAATTGCACCGATGATAGGCCACCCTCGAGGCCCTGGAGGCAGTTGACGGGAAAGTTTTCTTATCAGATAGCGAGTAAAAAAGTAGTTGATAATGAAGAAGAGAGCCGCCCCGGCGAGTTCCCGAAGAAGGACCATGTTTAAGGCCATGGCGTGAGATGGTGAAAAAGTAACACCAGGTTGATGACTAATCACTTATTGTGATTAATGGGTAATGATAATATGTATGGTTTGCGATGCGGTCATTGATTTATATAACAATCCATGCAGCCTTGATCGTGGGTTAGCTCGGGCACGTGAGGCTCAGCCTTCCACCTCAAAATCGTGACCAACCAGCAGCTGCTGCGTGGCTACATATGCAGTAACTGTACTTTTTTGTTTTTCTGTGCGTGTAACGTGAGAGTAAAAAATCAAAACGGGGTTAGCTCAGCATGTGAGGTTGAACCTTTCAGCTAAAATTCCTGACCAACCAGTTGTGTTGACCCTTTTTTTTTATCATTACAAAGAACATAAATAATATCTGTCTCTCTAAAAAAGATATATGATACATGCAATTTCATTATTATTTAAAAATTAAAAAATTAACTAAATTTTTACTTATCATAACAACAATAAAGATGATATTTGTGTATTTTTATGAGATAATAATCTATATTACAAATATTAGTGTGAGTCTCAAGTTACGATAAAGAATTAACTAATATGGCATCTTGAAAATAAATCTTATGTGCATTAATTGGGAACGATTTTCCAGGCTTAAACAGAACCATATCCAAGAAATAAAAATGCTAATTAATTAATACGAGACGAGTAAATTGGAAACGATGGAAGCAAAACTGCTGGGACCAAATCATGCATGGAAGGAAATAGGCTACGAGTTAAAAGCTTTCAAGTGATTACTATTTATGGAAGGAAATTAATACGCTACTGCACCCGTATCTGATTTCAGGTCACCTGGGAAGAAAAGAAGACCCTACCAGCCGGAATAAAATAAGGAAATCAACGGCAGGTTAGCAGCCATGGCATGTGAGATTGAGATCCCCATGAATTTCCAACACGTTACCTTTCAGACAAGAATAGCTGCTATTTATTAGGAAGAGCTACGATCATGACACGTCTAAATAATAATTTTTATGGAAGGAAATTAATGCGCTACTGCACCCGTATCTCATTTCAGGTCACCTTGGGAGCAAAATCAGACCAGACCTGGAATAAAATAAGGAAATTAACGGCAGGTTGGCAGCCACGGCATGTGAGATTGAGATCCCCATGGATTTCCAACGAGTTAGCTTTCAGACAAGAATAGCTGGCATTTACTGGGCAGTAAATATTAATGTTTACAGTGTACCCAGAAATAGCTAATCGCGGTATGCTACGTGGAAAACATAATTATTCAAGACGGCCATGTACTTTTAGAAAACACTGGGCAGGTTATGGAATTCCAACATGGTTACCTTTTAGCCAAAAGTGGACAGGATGAGGTTCGTCAGTCAACAATCTATCAAATAGCGTACAGGGAAATTGTTGCTGTTGTGACCATGACACGTCAAGATAGTCATGTTTGTTTGTTATCATCCATACCTAACTATATATCCATGTCTTCTCGGGTAAAACATGAAATGATAATCTCATATGGTATGTACATAACAAGCAATAGACCCCCGTACCGCTGGTGAAATTTAAATATATTTTTTTTTATCTAGTTTTAATATATATAATTCTTTATTTTGATTTTTATTTTTTTATTTAGTTTTAATTACTTGATTTTTCAGTTCTTATAAGATAAAAAAAAATATTTAAAAAAATGAGTCAAGTGAATAATCGTGGTTTATGTAAGTTGATCCAGACAATCTGGTATTATAAAAAAACAAAGAAAAAATATATACGTAGGGAAAAATTTTGTGGTGCTCGTAAGCTAACCTGAACACCCCAGTTATATATATATAAATTGGGGGAAATAGAAAAAAAAAAAATAGATCCGGAGATTAGTTGTGGTGTGCATAAACTGCCCCAGACACCCAAGTTATAAAAAAAAATAGTCTAGTTTAAAAAATAACAGTGCAAGGAAAAGCACTGTAACAATCTACATTGTTATGTGAGGAAAGATACAATGTTTTCTCCATACCATTTATATATATAATTTTTTGGTTTAGTTTCGATCACTTGATTTTTTCGGTTCTTCTGGGATAAAAAAAATAGAGAAAAAATATATATAAAAAATGGGTATAGGTATTAGTCGTGGTGCATGTAAGCTAACCCAGACACCTCAGTTATAAAACACAATATATATATATATATAAGTGGGAAAAATAGTCAGGAAAAAAATGTAAAAAAAAAAGTGGGTCTAGAGATTAGTCGTGGTGCGTGTAATTTGGCCCAGACACCCCTAGTTATTAAAAAAACAAAAAAAAGAACTGTCCGATTATATAATAAAAATAATAATTGGTTTATTTCGATCCCTTGATTTTTTTAATTCTTCTAAGATAAAAAGAAACAAAGAAAAAATATATAAAAAAGTCTGTTCAGGGATTATATTTAATGCGTGTAAGCTCTCCCGGATACTCCGATTATAAGAAAATTAAAAAAATATATGTGTGTGGAGAGAAAAATTTATGGTGTGTGTAAATTGACCTAAACACTACGGTTATAGAAAAAAACCAAAAATCTTTTTTAAACAAATATGGATTAAAAAATTAATCTTGATATGTATAAAATGACCCGAATTTTCCGATTATAAAGAAACACAATCCGGTTATATATATATATATATATATATATATATATATATATATAAAAGTGTTATTTAAGTGTGGTTGTGTTTTTCTTTCCTCCGACTTCCTCGTACGTACAAAAATGATAGCTCTCTCTTTGATCCTTGCTAAAAATGATATTTTGGTGTCTTCAATACTAAAATTCATTCTTTTATAAGACTCGTGGCTAAATAAATTGAGACAAAGAAGATTCATCATATAAGCTTCGAAAAAGTCAAAACTCTGAGAAAATGATCGGGAGAGGCATCAAACTCTACTCTTTTAGACTCAAATGTGTATCAATATGTGTAACATATCATACTCGACTCTCTTAAATCTGATCACATGTCAAATTCAAATATTTACAATATTAATAAATTATCAAACTTAACTCACTTGAATTCAACTAAATACCGAGTTCAAATATTTATAGTTTGATGAAATGTGAGGCTCAAACACCTATAAGTCTACCAAGATGTTATACTCAACTCTTTTAAACCTAAAACCCAAACATCTTGGGATCTTGTATTTTTTTCCCTACTCAACTCTCATGTGACTGATTATGTGTCAGGTCCAGGTATTTGTAATCCTAGCAAGACATTAACACACAATTACCTTGATCTATGAGAAAATGCTTGTTTGACACTATATTTTTTTAAAATATTTTTTAAATATTTTAAATTATCTTCTGTTTTTTGATTATTATAACGTGTTGGGGTCAATAGTTTTTTTTTGATAAATTTATGAATATTTTTTTTTAAAAAAAATAATATCAAGGCTCAACTGCTCTTGGCCCTAGGATCTCTTCTTATTCAAGTGTCTAATATAAGAATCTAGGATCTTCATCTCTCCACTTCATCACCAAGTAAAAAATCTTTCCATACATCAATCCGTATTTATACTGATTATAAAAGCTGATCTCATTAATATCATGTATAAAATCATTCATGTCATTTTAACAAACACGTGATGCTCATCGATATTGATATCATGCAAACGGATATTTACATTGACCCCGATTTATCACCCCATAAAAGAAAACAATAAATTAAAAATACCTGAACAACCCAAGAAAAGAGTTCACAATCTTCACTTAAACTCGGGGGTTTAATAAACTTTGAATTTAATTCTTATTGCTATAAATTAAATATTGGCTCAACTACCGGGGGGTCTAAAAACAATTATTTGACAAGAGTCCAGACCTTTCTCATCAACCTTCTACACCACCTGCTACAAAGAATGGAGGATTACCTCTTGTTCGATTTCTATCTGCCAAAAAAAATGAATTTCTTAAACTCGATGCCAACTCCACTCAGCTAAAAAATGAATTTAGTTAGTAAACTCGATGCCAGCTCCACTCGTGACTCACACCACATATTGAAGATAAGTTGGCCTGTTTGGGAGAGCTATTGCGGTAGTTTTTCAAAGTGCTTTTCGTATCGAAATATATCAAAATAATAGTTTTTTATTTTTTAAAATTTATTTTTGATATCAGCACATCAAAATGATCTAAAACAATAAAAAAATATATTTTTATTGGAAAAAAAAAAGTAATGCACCGCAGCAAACCTGTAGTGTAAAAATTGCCCCAAACAGCTTCAAGTAGTTCCCACCTGCTTTTCACAAAACCAAGGTTTGCTGATATTTTGATATGGGTTCACCAAACATTAAAATCGTAGATTTTTTCTCAACCGTAGGTGTCACCGCACTCTCAAATACCACTCTCAAATACCTTTTAAAAGATTGTTTGAGTGAAGGATATAAACCGCGTTTCATTTAAATTTAAATTTTTTTTAAATAAAATGAATTTTTTTTATGTTTTTAGATTATTTTAATGTGTTGATAAAAAAAATAATTTTTTAAAAATAAAAAAAATATCATTTTGATATATTTCAATATAAAAAACACTTTGAAAAACAACAACAACTACTCTTCTAAACTTAAACCAACCATGTCATCGGGCAGAGGGCCCACTACTTTTGGCCCTGACAATTCCTTTTAAATTGTTCACCTCCTCTGCTTCTCTTATATTTTCTCTGTCTTTATCAATTAAAATTTCATATTTATTATATCTATTTGTAATTGTGATTTAAAATTTTTTATTTTAAATATTTTTATATCATTTCATGTGTATTTTAAAAAAATAAAAATTATATATAATTTTAATATATTTATAAACAAAAAAATACTTTAAAAAATATTATATCCACAAACAATCAATTAATCTTCTCACAATCTGCACAAATCAATAACTTTTAGATTAGAATGTAGATGTAGTTGTTTTTAAAAGTATTATTTTTTATAAATTTATTAAAATAATATTTTAAAAAAAGATATTTTTGATATTAATATAAAAAAATAATCTAAAATTAGTAGAAAAAATTAATTAAAAATAATATTGTTTTTTTAATATTTTCGAAATACAGATGAAAATCAAGTCCGTGTCCTCTTTTCTCCCCGGTAGATGCACCGCTTTCCACTCAATCACGAGTCATGCGCTCCGGAGATACGTGCACGGATGTCCATGCAGTCTGTCCCGGTGCTTCACCCCCAATCACGCGTACCTAATTTCCATCTTGCGAATCGCAAGAAAACCTTTACTTGTAAGATTACGCTTCGTCTGGTTTTTTGTTTATATTTCCAAGCTATCGGTTTCACAGCTGGGTCTTGTTAAAGGGTTTCATTTTGATTTCTCCGGGAAGAAAGAACTCCATAGACTTATCAAATGGAGTAAAAGGATAGATACATACGTGCATATAGAGAGAGAGAGAGAGAGACGCACACGAGCGCACTGATTGGATAACAAGGGTACGTATAAAGGACTGCTGCATCATCATCACAGCGTTGCTGCGCCTCTTGCTCGTCATATAGGAGTCTCGTCAGAGAATCTTCATAAATGAAAAGCATGGCAGATTTGCGTTCAAATTTTCAAACGATAGCTTGCTTTTTTTTTTCTTTTTAATAATCGGGTGCTTGATCAGTTTACACGAACCACAGTAAATCTTTAAGTTAATTGAACATCCTATAAGTCCAATTATCAGACAAATTACTGCACGGCGATAGCTTGCTTTCAACTGCTTGATGGTGGTAGAGAGACAGGTAGGGCATGTGAGATAATTTTCCGCCATAAATCACGGGCCAGCCGGGCTGAGGACGAGCGCAGCTGTGCTCCTTATAGTTACAGTGCATAAGAAATCAGACTGGAGAGGAACAAAAACCCTAAACCACCGTCTAATTACAAGCGTGACCCCACCTCCCAGCACAGGGCAAAGGTGGAGAGGAGGAATGGTAACCCTGAGTGAACAATACGAAGGGGTAAGCAATCTGCGAGGGAGTGAATAAGAGCTATCGGTAAGTTAACTCCTGTTTAATTTTTAATAGATGCAATGCTAGATGATAAAATAATATTCGAGTAATTGATTAAAAACCAACATGTAAAACATCTCAAGTAAATTAGAATCATGTTAAACTTGTGATCTCGATTATAAAACAAGAATAAATTTATTGAAAACAAATTAAAATAAATTATAAGAGTTTACTTTTTAATTAATTTAATATTGAGTGGTAGGATTGAGAAGGAATAAAATCAGTTAATAAAAAGAAAAAAGATCAAATCAATTTAATTAATATGTCATAATCATAAGATTAGGATAGCCTCCTAAAAATTCAATTTGAAAAATAATAAAGTTCAATCCCGAATAAATCTAATGTCGATACATTGAATTTAAATTAAAAAGTCAATTAGAAAAAAAAAATCATTTTTAGTTAACATATCAAACTAATAATCTAATTCATAAGACAGAGATAACCCTATAAAAGACAAAACAGAATAAATCATGAAATTGAATTTTCAATGAATTTAATATTAAACGATAAAATTACAAGAAAATAATTACTTGGTTAAAGGGGGAAAAACTTGATTTAATTGAGTTAATCAGCTAAAATAATAATTTTGGTTATAAAACTAGGATAATCTAATATCAAATACAAAAAAAAATTATAAAAAATAATTCTTAATAAATCTAATATTGAGTACAAAGATTAAAATTAGAAAGAAAAGAATTAAATGCTCTAACACTTGCAATTTATTTTTACTTTACCTTGTCTCACCTTTATTAAGAAATTATAT
The DNA here is from genome assembly GCA_015731905.1 of Salix dunnii. Classification (NCBI taxonomy): domain Eukaryota; kingdom Viridiplantae; phylum Streptophyta; class Magnoliopsida; order Malpighiales; family Salicaceae; genus Salix; species Salix dunnii. Next base: position 5,099,492 of record CM027667.1, on the reverse strand, counting down.
AGTTTACATCGTTATCTAAAATAAATTATTAATTTAAATAAAAAAGCAATATTGTATATAAACTCTTCACTCCCCAAAGTTTCCAACTCTAACCCTAAAACACCCGATCCTCTTTCCCCTCTTAGATTCTCCATCACATCTCCCACCATGTTACACTCTCTTTCTTTCTTTTTTCTTCCAGTCAAGGGTAATAATTAATATTATCTCCTAAAAACTAAATCACGCCAGTGCAGGACCCGCCATTGTTGACGTCTGCCTAAATCATTGTAAGTAGCTTTCTTTATTTCTTGCCAATTTGTTTTGATTCTTAAAACTTTATTTTAGTCAATTTTAAGCCTAGGAGATCAAACGACATGTTGTCATGTCAGCTTTCCTAAGTCGTATTTTCAACGAAAAAGGAGTTAGAATAAGGAAGTCAAGTACGCACCTGCACGCGGACTTGAAAGGGCTGCTATATTTCCGACATGACACTTATCTACTTCTTCCACCTTCTCTCAGCAACGGGGAAAGCTATCGGAGTTTTTTATAATGGAACAGTCGGGAAAACGTTGGAAGAAAACTAATGTTAATTTCCAACTAGTTCGCTTTCAGACAAGAGTAGTTAGGATGGCATTCATAAAATAACACCTGATCATCAATCAATAGAATAATATAGTAAAATTGCTGTCTTTTTTGAGGAACAGCTGTGATTATGACACATCAAAATTGAAAAGTCGATAATGGATGCATAGCTAGCTACTCATGTCATGTCATGTCATGTGTTCAAGATTAATATGAGCTTCATATCTTATGTTGTTAAACTCGTAATCTGTTTTATAAATTTTATTAGGCTTAATAAATTTATTCTTAGCTAATTTTACAATAACTCAAAATAAATATTTGTAAAATTGATCATTAATTCAATATTAAAATATTTATTTGAGACGATAATAATTTTTTAAAAATAAATTATGAAGCTTAATTATCAATTAAACCAAGTGAACTTGTTAAATTTAGAATCTAGTTCAAGAATCCCCAAGTTTAATAATATTGTTTTTTTTTCTTGTAAAACTATATTTTATTTAATTAGATGCTTATAAAATTGAGAGTCAACTCAATGTGAACATGTTTGTTTAAGATTATGATAATATTATAGAAATCAAATTAAAATAAATTATAATATTTAATTTAAAATTAATTAAATATTTAAAAATAAAATTAAAAAATAGTAAAAAAAACCCTCTGTTGTCGAGGGATAAAACTAGAAAACAAAATTAATTAAAAAAATAACAGGTAAAAGAATCATAATAACCCGTAAACACATTAAAATCACTAAAAAAATAAAAAAAAAATCTAACAGAACAAGTTTTGCCTTTTCAAACAAGTTTATAGAAAGAAAAAAAAATCACAGCCGTTGAGGTCTCTCTGTGAATAGGTCAAAACAAGAGGAGCATCTTTAAAAAATAAACGAGAAGAAAATCCAAGCTCAATTAAAATACAAGTTGGCCTGAAAATAACAACGTAATTAATTAATTAGTTGTAGTAGTTCTATAAATTATTTATTTAAAAATCTACCAATAACTAATTACCACTTCGTAAATTCTGTGCTCTTTTTGTATTTATTTTTTATTTTTAAAAAGAAAATAGTAAAAACAAAATTGAAGAAGGTGAAATGAGAAAAAATTGATTACAGAAAAGGTAGTTTGTTTTTTCTTTTTAGTCTAGGTTATTTTTTAAAATATTTTTTATTTAAAATTATATTAAAATAATATATTTTTTATTTTTAAAAAATTATTTTTGATATCAACATATCAAAATAATTTTAAAATATCAATTTTTTAATTCAAGATAAAAATAAATACTCAATTGTTTTCAAAATATTTTCTAAACACACTCCTAGATACCCCTTAATTACTCTACTTTCAAAGTCGAGCTTCCTTGTTTAAAATTAAACAACAACACACATGTATACCACCCTGTCTGTCTGTTCTTCAAAAAGGAACCAGGGTTAATTTATCGAATTACATAGTGTTAGTATCTTTCATTTTTGCTACTAATTTAGTCAATCTTCTGAGGTTGAAAATGGGTTAAAATCTAACACCACAATATTTTGGTAGGGTAGTGGTATTGAGCAAGAAATTTTCGATTTTAGACGTGTGAAATGGTGGCTCAATTAAGTATTATTATGGAGTGAGACATTTGGATACATAAATTTGAAAGTTTATATGCGTAAAAGCATTTTATTTTATGGAAAGAAAACGAATTAGAATCGAATAATATGCATATTTGGTGATCCTTTAAGTGGACTTTGATGTTCTAAATAAAGTCAAGCCCGTCCATTTGCCATATTAAATGTCTGTATTTGTATCTAATGCTCATGGTTTTGTAATAACTTTCTTCTGTGTCAGTCTGAGATTGACCCTTCAAGACAAACAACTTCTCAGTCAATTCCGGAGCCAGTATTGCTGAAACTGCTCTTCAGATCTATCTCTCTCTCTCTCCTTTTAGTTTTTGGTGTGTGTGTGTTTGTGTGCGTGGGCATACTGAAGATGTTTGCATGTCTGTATTTGTATGCACTTTGAACTGCCTTCAGTAGCTCTCTCCTGCTCTGTTTGTATTTGGATAAACACTCAGGTTCATGGTTAACTTTATTTTTTTAATTTCAGATTGAGTTAGACCCATCAGAACAACCATCTCATCTGTCATTACCAGCGGTATTACTGAAAATGTCCCCTCCTCTCACTATATGTGTGTGTGTAGATATAATTTATGAGACATTCTCACAAGATAAATCTTGTATCTGCAATCTGAATCGGTTTCATGCATTCTCACAAAAGTTCAAGTCCTGGAAACAAGCTGAAAGGAAGGAAGATAAAAGGAAAATCAACAATCAAGCTATTGATGTACAAGGCATGTTGTCACATAAAAATTTAGTCTGCTTGCATACATGCTTCTATTGTTGTTAGATAATTGAGGAGATTTAAACGTATTTTCCCATTATGAATCCTTGAGTTTTGATGAAAAATCTTTCGGGCAGCTTTGGTGTGATAATGTTGAGCCACTTTACTGTAAACTTTCCTCCAAGTCACCAGCTTTTCTGCTGATGCGTGTTGGACTTGCCAGTCATTTTGGAAAGAGTCTTCCTTTTAGGTCATGTTGGTATGGGATTTGTGTTAAGTTAGGAATCATGAAATAATTGGCAAATTCATGGGATCGGCAACCAAGATTCGTCAAAAAAATTTAACTCTCCTTCACTGTTGATATTCATGTACGTTTATTGACTGTGGTTTTTTTCTTCTGTATTTCCTTAAATAGATGCATTCTGGGAGAAGCTAAGGTTGGCAGTTGAGAAGAAGGTATGATCTGTTGCTTGCCATAGTATTTGTTGGCTTTGAATGAATCATGAAGCCTTCTTATGGGTACATTAACATGTTCAAGGCATTTGGTGCATTGAGAAATTTCATTTTGCAACAACAGTAAGCATAGTGGCCATCTTTTGAGTGAGAAAGAATTAACATTGCGTGACTTCACATCTTGCAAAAAAAATCTGTTGCCCCCCCCCCCTCCAAAAATCCAAACGAAGCGGTGCAGCAAACTTATCAGTTCCTAGTGGCAGGGATAAATGAATTTGTTGTTTTCCCATTTTGCTATTATTGATGTCTGAAAATTCAAAAAAAATAATCATGTCCAGGTTTATGAAGAACTAAGTTTGGATGCTGCCTGCAGCTTTATAAAATCATCAAAAAGCTCCAGACAATAGTTTTTTGGCTGGCTCTGTACCTGTTCTAATATTTTTTTATTGATATGTTACCTATTTTAGTTTTCAAGGAAAGAAAGTAAACGGATCTTAATTTAGAACAAAGCTGTATGTCATCTTTGTTTTGTTAATGTGGTGGTTTTCCGTATCATTTCTCCCCCCCGTAGTGGATGATCGGACGGGTTTCAGCATCTTATGTTTACTCAATGCTGACTCATGGAAATAGTTTTTGTGTGGGTCTTAAAATTTTGAGCAGCACAGTTTAACAAGCGGTATTTCTCATTTGAAAGCTCGGCAGAATTTATAAACTAGCATGAGAAGGTTTGTATTATATTTTTTGCTGGTAGGGGCGGGTGGCGCTGGCCGCGTAATGGCACCATCAAATTTCAATCCTCAACAATTGAGTGTGCGGTACATGTGATTTTGTAAAGTGTGTTTGGACTGGAAATGCATGAAATTGATGATTATTGGTGTTTTCAGAACCTGCGTATTAAAATCATTCAAAGCTTGTAAAGAGTATCAAATTAAAACCCATTTTGAAAAGTGTAAACATGTTATCAAACACTGCCTGAGTTTCTTTCAGATTGGTGTAGGTCTGGGTGATCATTTCTTCTTTGTTTCTTCTATCGATTGCTCATATCTTGTTCTACCAGAAAAGATGCATTCGTGAGAAATCGGTTTCTCTAGGATTAAAATCCTGATTGATAAAGCATGCAACAAACACAATTACCACCAATAGCATCTCCAACTATAAGAGAATAGTGATCATTTTACCTTCTTTTTATTTACAACTTTAATGGGATTGCTAAATCAACAGTAAAATTGCATTTCTCTCAAGGAAGTGTTATTTCTGTGTATTTTTATCAGAAAAGGTAAAACATGGAGAAGATACAAGTAACTGTTAAGCGATGGTTGTTTTTTCGGCATTTGCCCTTTCTTCCTCTTCAAAATTTGATGCAGGAAAATAGAATCACTTCAAATCTCAAAGTACCTTGGCTTGGCTTCTCTATGGTTTGCTAAGAAGAACAAGAACCCTTTGATTGTCTCAGTCCTGCCCTTAATTCTCAATGCTTATCAGTCGTGTGTGCGCTAGTGGAGTTAGATTGAGACTAAAATCGCGTCGGTAAAAGACGATGGTTGATAGAAAAGCTGTTGATAGCGGACAGAGAGAGTTGTTGGCGTGGTTTAGATAAGGAGGGAAAGTCCGTTCGCTGCCACGGATGGTTTGTTGGCTGCGCATAGAGGGGTGCACAGGGAGGCTATGAAATGAGCTTAGTCTGAAGGGAGAAAATAAAGGAAGGGATATATTTGCCATCTAACTCCAAATTTGCTAGCCCATCTCTCTCTCTCTCTCTCTCTCTCTCTCTAGGAGTCTTCTTCTCTGCAACCAGCTGCAGCCCCTCTTCATTTTACTTTACATGGTCTCTCGTTTTATTTTTCTTCTCCTTAAAAATCAACTACGCTGTCCTCTTGTGTGGGTAATTTTGCTTTCACCTTTGAGGTGGAATATTGGTAGAAACAAAAGGTTTTGGAGTTTTGGCAAGACAATTTGCGCAACATCCAACTAAATCTCTGGCTCAACATGGGATTTCATATTGGATTACTTCAATCCATATGTGAAGTTTTTGACCCGTCTTTGCCCAGAGCTCGCAAGCCACTTCTTTGTCCAGAGGATCCAAAGTATGGACTCTTCCCTGCTCTCTCCAGAAATAGTTATTGATCATGGTTTAAGTTTATCTACATTTATCTTATTCAGGAGTTTTATGCTCTACGTATGGATTAAGAAACTTTTTTATTTTGATGGTTGAAAAGTTTTTTCTTTTATATTAAATATAAAGTCTATAAGCTGTTTCAAAGGAAAAAAAATGTGTGTAGCTGGGCAGTGTAAGATTGTTTGGTGCAATGCAACTTAAGGTGTATTTGGTATTGTTTTTATTTTTATAGTTGAGGTTTTAAAAAAATAATTTTATAAAAAATATTTTAGTTACGATTCAAAATAAATTTTGAAGTGTTTGGTTAAAATTGCTTTTGAGCTTGAGATTAATAAAAAACAATTCCATGTGTTTGGTTAACAAGTTTTTCATATTGTTTTTAACTTTTTAAATTACTTTAAAGGGTATATATAACTTTTTTTTAAATATTGTAAATTTAATAATTATAATAATACAATATAATTAATAATTCATGAAAAAACAAATATTTTTTATTCTCCCATCAAACTATTTGGAATTTCATCACGAATAGATATTTCCCTTCCATAAGGACTGATTTATATCTACATATTTTTTTAAAAAAAAATATTGGGCTGAGAACAGACCCAACCAAATTGGGCCTAAGCCCAACTTTGCTAGACTTGGGTTGGGCCTAGTGCAAGCCCACTCCAAGTCCAACTTTAAAAAGACAAGAAGTGAAACGGCGAGCTGCATTGTTCACGTGAATTAATTCACGTGCGCAGTAGCTTCCGACCGACCACCAAAATAGTTTCAACGGTTGATGTCGATGGGTAGAGGAGTTCTAGTTTTTCCTGACATGAAGAAGACGTGAACAGTGCAGCGCTACTGTGCACATGAATTAATTCACGTACGCGGTAGCTTCCGACCGACCACCAAAATAGCTTCAATGGTTGATGTCGATGAGTAGAGGAGTTTGAGGTAATTCTCCCTGTTGTGGTGGCATCGAAAATGGTAGCCTGACAGAGCTTCGAAAGTTGGCGGCCTCACGCTACTGCTGACTCTGCTGCTTTACTGGAGGCTATGACTAGGTTGCTGGCGTGGAGGGGAGGTTGACAGTGATGACTAAGGTGGGGCTAGGTGGTCTGAGATGGTGGCCGGAGCTGTTGACCGAAAGGAAGAGGGATAGAGAGAGAGCTGGCTACTGTTTTTTAGAGAGAGAGACAAAGGGGAGAGGGTTCATGTTTATTGTAACCATCTGTTTTGAAATATAATTCATGTTATCTGCTTGGATGAATTGTTTTGGCAGAATCTATCACTCGCTATAGTGGTTTAATGCCCGATTCAGTAAACACAAGAGAAACAAAAAAAATCTATTTATCATGAACCATGGTTCTGGTGCTTTTTTAGGTGGGATCCATGTCAATTAATCTACTTTCTGTATATTACTAAACGATGACAAACCTGCTTATTATTTGAAATGCCAGTGGGAAAATAATACCAAACACCTTCTTATTGGCAACAGCTCAACAAGGCATGTCACAAGCTACTAGTAGCTAACAAGGCTAGTTGGGAAGAACCCTTTGGATTCGGACAATTTATTAGGTTGTTCAGCTTTCGGTAACCAAAAAGAAAAAAAGGAGGGAAAAGGCAAGGTCAAGATGGGCAGTTGTGGAATTTGACAAACTTGACATCAAGCTCGCCCTCGTTAAACCCTAGTCCAGAAGAAGTAGCCCACTTAAAGTAGCCCAGAAGAAGTTTCTAGTACTCGCTGTTCTGCTATCACTTTTCCCCTCTCCAGATCCGGTCAGTGTGTGCGAAGACTGAAGACGAGTGAAGATGGCAAAGCGTTTGATTCCAACATTCAATCGCATATTGGTAGAGAAAATAATCCCTCCTTCAAAAACCAACTCCGGTATTCTTCTTCCTGAGAAAACCCCCAAGGTCATCCCTTTCTCTTTCCTTTCATTTCGTTTGATGCATGCACCATTGGAACTGCTTTGCTACTTGGAAAATAGGGGCTTGGTTTTTGGCTTGTGCGTGATGTGAAGTGTAACGAACTCTTTTACTTGGGAGGGATTCTCTCGACTCGAAGAATTATTAGTGCGTGGTTAACCATAACTAAACTAAACTTATGTCTAAGAATTATTTTTTCTGTGAAGAGTTGTATTGCATTGCATTTTGAATCTCAAAATCTATGGCAACTACACTGTAGAATCTGGGCTCTTTATGCCACCCCCTACAAATCCTCCAACTGAAGTGTCGGGCTTAAGCAACGTTTGGGTTGTAAAATAACTTTATTTTTAATATTCAAATCTGAATTGGTTCATGTATCAACACGAAACTTCAGCTTCGGTTTAGTTGCTCACAGTAACGTTTAAGTGCTTTGGATCAATTTTAAATGGTTTTGTTGGGATTGGGGGGTTCTTAATTTTAATATATGCTTCATTGGAAAGAAATTACTAACCTTCAAGTTCCCACGACTGCTGTTATTTTTTATTCCTTGGTAATTGGCTCACCTTGATAGTGCAGCATGCTCCACTTAATTGTATTTGTTTCTTGCCAGTTTCATAAATTTATGCCTGACAAGAAAATGGAAGGCTAGTTCTTATTCTGTTATGCTGTGATGTAAATCTACATTTATTCATGTTTTTTTATTGCTGGATACATGAGGTGTGATTACTGATTGTTCTTTGACCTCATGATTTCTTTTAATGCTTCATAATTCCAGCTGAATTCTGGAAAAGTTGTTGCGGTGGGTCCCGGAGCTCGTGATAAAGACTGCAAGTTGATTCCTGTTACTTTGAAGGAAGGAGACACTGTTCTTTTGCCTGAATATGGAGGCACTGAAGTGAAACTCGGTGAAAAAGAGTAAGTTTACTGCCTTTCAAAATTGTTTATGTTATGCAAATATATATGAGAGTTGGCATTTGTGTCAGTTTGTCTACATGGTAGTATAAAACAATACCACAATCTTATCTCTTATCTATTTCATGGCCCTTATTACTTGACACTAAGATTTGGATGGATCAAATTATATGCAGTTTGAGTTGGCACCCAAATGCTCAAATGAACCATGTAGCTTTGAGATAGGCATCCACCTGACTCGTAGAACCATGTAGATTTAATATTTTGGTAGGCTGTGGCAGCTAGCAGTCTCCTAAAGTCACACTGGGGGTGATATAGTAACTATTTTTAGTGCAGTTAAACGCTGTTGAATAGGATTCAGAATTTCTATAATGCATGGCACCTCATCCTATATGATTTTAAATTTGTTTTGCTGACTTAGAATTTCTAGTAGCATGGAATGTATGTTTAAATGTTTGAAGGGATACCTATAATGGAACATAAATTGGCTTGATACTGATTTTGAAATGAGCCAGTTAATTTTCAGTACTACTAGCTTTTATGCATTGCATATTGCTGTTAATAACGACTGCAGTGTTTTTGACTATAGTAAGTTGATATATGGAAATTGCTGATGCCTTAAAATGGCATTGTGATGTGAATGAGATCAGGATGGTTATTCTAGGGAACTTGGTTATCTGTTCTTCTTTTTGACGGCATGCATTTCCTTACATATTACAATCATTAGATCAATCTTGACGTTGAAGAAGACATTTTATCCTGCAGAAATAAGATATGTACTTAAAATATGAAAGACTTGACCACCTTCCTTCTCTATCATGTCCCATTATGCTGTTCTTAAAAAGGACATTGCTGCATAAATGTAGATTTCATGATTTTTCCGGTAGTCTGGTGCTTTCTTATATTGACTTTTTAGTTAATCTTGGCTGGTTTTGCTACCCAAACGGGATGTGCATTTGGTAAGTTACAATAGGGAACCCTTGTTGGAGAATTGGGACTTGGGGTTAAATGCAGGTCAAAACTCTTAGCTTTTTTTCTATTATCTTTTTATTGGCATGCAGACTAACAAGTTTGACAAAAACTGAACACGACAACTGTTTTTCTTGTTGCTAAAACAGCGTGTTACACAAATGCATTTATTCTCCTCTCATTAGATGATTGATTGACACAAATGCAGTCTCTGATGATGTTTTTTTGTGGCTTTATGCATTGTATCAGGTATTTTCTTTTTCGAGATGAAGATATCATGGGAATTCTTCATGACTAATTCAACATTCTCCGTTACACTAAAGACTTGAAAACTAATCGATTTACTGTCGTGTAATTTGTATTGTTTAGATTTGGTTATTGCTGGTTCCTGTCATTTTTAGCCAATCTTGTATCAAACTCGAATGTCTTGTTTATCCTTGAGGGAAATCAGGTTGGAAATAAGTGCGCTGCCCGGAATGGAAAGGGCAAACTTATGTTATTTTTCCCATTTTAAGGCATCTTCACGATCATCATCAATAATCACTGGGAGTTGTGCTTGCTTGCATATCACTGCCAGTTGTATTGGGTGGACGAGAGGATATTTAGGGCATGTCTCTGTCTTTGTGAGGGATTGATGAGGGGAGAGGGATGGGGCAGAGGGATTGGGTGTTTCCTTTGTTTGGTGAGAGATGAGCACCGCACCCAAGAAGAATTGGAAATATCGCTCCCGACAGACCTTTAAATGAAATCTTACAACGCTAGAAACATCCGTTTTGAATGCAAGCATTACAAGGATCAAGCGTTCTTGACATGTAACATTGCAGAAAATGGCAAGGCAAGAGCACAATTTTGGAGCAACCATGGACAAGCTGGGTCCTTGCTTCACGGTTGACGCAGTCATGCAAGTAACGGGCAATTGGATTTCAACTAAACATCTAGCTTCGCAATTAATTGTGTAATTTTTAAAAAGGTTAGGATAATACTTGAACGAAATTGCAGGTGAGATGGTCAATTGTGAAGGCATGTATGCTGCCTTGTCTCTGGGAACCTCGTGGTCACCAGCTTTGATGTGTACGAGGAAGCATCATAGTCACATTAAAGGACGGCATTTCTTTAATGTTTTTATGCTACTGTGGACTTTCAACTTTCAAGAGCGTGTGATCTAAACTGTTGGATTTAAGTTGTTCATGGGCTGTTGGCCCATATGTACGAGCTACTCTGTTCCATTCATTCTGTTTTGTGCATTGTAAATGCAGCAACAGCTCACAGCCCAGTAGCTGGACAGAAAGCTTCACAAAGTTTTCTGGGATAAGCCTCCAAGACCAAGGGATCAATAAAATGGAAGAGATCGACCATCATGGTTTTCTGGGATAAGCTTCACAAAACAAATCCAATCTAATCTCATGCTGTCTGCAGTCGAAAACCAACATGAATTATGTAGTGTAGCTCGCTTATATAGAGCGTAGAAGAGTGTAATGCTAACGATGAATGAAGATATAGCATGTGGGTGCGCGCGCGCGCGCGTGCAGTTTTTTCTATCCAAGCAATTATTTTGAAGAATCGGCTCAAACATGAGGGTTTAGACTTCAATTTTTTTTCGAAACGATTGCTTCAACAACAACATTTACTTTGGTTAATTAATTCACAGCAACTACCGAAAGTGTAAGCACTGAAACACAATAAATACTGTCTCGTAGTCATTATAGCAACTCCATTGATGGCAGCAGCTACTTTATTTCTATTTATATGGGAAATATGGAAAACAAATACTACTTGTATGTAGTAATTATATTCTTTTTATTACGTTGCAAAATTATATAATCAATTTATAAAAGCATCGAGTTTTGCAGAAATTTAAAACTTTTATATGCATTTAAACACTGCTTGATACAACTTAATATATACGTGGACATCATAAAACCAAGCATTAATTAATATGGTTATTACTTAGCAAACAAAAAAAGCTTTAAAAATTAGAAAACCTCATGGCTTCATACATATATATGAAGATAAAGCAAGCTTTCACTAGCTAGTGAAGTGTTACCTATTGTGTAAAGGATTTGGACCTGTATAGATTTTCCTCTTCTCATCACCCAAAGTTGCATCACCTTCTTCGTCCCTGTCTCCTCCACCATGAGATTTAACAGCACCCATTAACTGAGTTGTAGACCCAGTGGTTTTGAAGCTCCCGTACCTGGCTGATCTATCGGGAACAGACGAAGTTTCTAACAGCAGAAGTATCAAAATCAATAGCGCTAGGCAAGCCAACTCTTTTCTTAAACCCATCAGCTGCCTCCTCTTATACTTTAATATATCTCAGACCATGCATAGGATTCTTGGCCCAAAACCCTCCAAAAAGAAACGGAAAAGGAGAAAGGAATTTCCTGCTTGGATCTGCTTTAAAAGTCCCTTTAAAAGGAAGCTCAACAAAAGTAGAAGAAAGTTTGTGGTTTGAAATGGGAGACTAGAGATCAGTGTTTGCTTTCTTTGTTTTGGATCTTTTTGGGTACGTCCCCCCCGTAGTGTGTGTTTCTGGTGGGTTATTTAGAAGTTTGAGCCTCTGAAAACGAGGCTAGTCAATGATACGTAAGAGTCAGAATGCATAGGGTTTGGTGCCTGAAAGGAAACAATAAATACGGTGCAGAGAGTTTTTGGATAGTGATTTTCAGAGCCCATGTTAAAAAAACTTCATACATGGACCAGAGAGACAGAGTTGCGGCTTCTGTTGGCAGATTTCTGATATGTTGTTGCATACGACTACAGCAACAGAAGAGGGAGAGGGAGATGGAGAGGGGATCAGGAGGGTGTCTTAATCTATTAATATTAATATTCTTGGCTCTGGTGATTATTGATACAAAATCTTTTCTGAATTTATCTTCACTTGGCCCGGAAAGAGGGGGTGACTTTTGCAGGAAGCTAGCTTCTTTGCTTTGTACTCGTGATGAAAGTGCTAGCAAGGTTTTCTAGTAGGCTTTGTGTAGTGACTGGTCAGTGAAGAAGCACATGTTAACATCAGGAAAACCAAAAAACAAAACAAAAAATGAAAAGGGGAGAAAGAGGGCTGCTGCTTTAATACCATACATCATTTCAAATTACTTTAATTTATTATAAGAGATCCCCCTAGTTATAAAAAAAAACAAAATAGTCCCTTTATAGGGATTACACGGAATTCGATATCTGCATAGCAAGTCTTTAATTCGAATCATAAAATGTATTTTTTATAAAAATTTGAGATAATCAGGATTTTACTCTTACCTGTACTTACATAATATATTTTATGGAATGAAGTTTCTTTAAATAAAAAAAGAAACAAAATGCATGAGACATTGATTTCTATTGATTTTTTCAACAGCAAATAAAAAAGAAAAGCTCTTTAATTTTTACAAGATTAATCTATTCTGCATGCTAGCGCGCTCACATATATACTATTGATTTTCTCAAATATATATATAATAATCGGGTTTTCTAGGACTATAGGAGCACAAGAATAGGGATTTATTGCAATCAAATATATCAAGTCTAATATGATGGTCCCTGCAAATGAGGTTTTTATATTTTAATTTGAAAAAAATAATAATTCATCCATAGGGATGATAATCAAGTCATTCCATGAGAAGCCAAAGATCACCAGCACTTCCACTACATGGACTTCGATCACTCCCTTCAGGTTTTATTTTTTTTCTCAGCCTCCAGCTTAATGATTAATCATTCAAGAAAGAAAAACCAGAAGAAAGAAAAAAGATTTAATCAATTAAAAATGGTCAAACTGGTAGGAGCTGACCAGTGGGCCATGACGGTAGAGGGAGAGTTTATACAAGGAGTGATTTTTTTCTTAGAAAAAATGATGCTGTCTTCCTTCACTTTACATAATCACACAAGGGAAAGCTAACATATGAAAGTCATGAATAATTGATGTAAGCACCTGCTGAAGAGGGCCCAATTAGTGACCTAAAAAACTTGATTAGAACGAAATTACTGAAAAATCTATGGAGGTAATTAACCCTCCCTTCTTTCACCATTGCTTTTTAACACATGAAAAATTGGATCTTTTCCGAAATTCGAACTCAGAAGGCATTAATTGTATGCCTAATATATATCTATCTATCAATGAAAACTGGGGAGGAGGGGGGTTGGCAACCAGGCAGATCTCCACAAAAGACAAGAACTAGGGCTTGTTTTTAAGACAAAAAAAAAAAAAGGAAAGATCAGAGACAAAACACCGTTGGATCATCGATTTTTGTAATAATTCACCCCCCTCCTGTACTTGGATATGATTTTTCGACTCATGCATACTTCCAAAATCCTGGAATAATGTTTACTATATTTTATTTTCCTTCATGTACAAAAGCACATTTACTTTTAAGAAAAGTAGAAAATTATTGTTCAAAGGGCTTATCAAAACTTTAGAAATTTGCAATCTATATACGTGTGTTTGTCTCTACAAGTTTCCAATTACAATTATGAATCGGGGGCTCATTTTTTGACTAACTACTACAAGCTAGCTCCATAAGGATAGCAATATTCGAGTGGAAGGTGACATCGATCCCGATCGAGTCCTATTTGCTGTTTTGAAAGAGAAGGTTGGTGGTTTCTGATATCTGGAATGTATTATTGATGATTAGTCAAGAGAATTATGATTCAGTCAGATTTATGTTCTTAATTAATCATCTTAATTTCTTTAATTTACTTATTTCATTTTTGATGGGTTGACAAGGTTGAGTTGTCAAATTTAGATTCTTAACTAATCATATTTTAAAAAAAAAACTAATATATGCTTACTATGGATATTCATTAGAGAAAAAAACACCATGAGGACGACCGGATTTCAATTACATTAATGAACTTCAGATTTAAATTTCATAAGTACCCGGTTTTTTCTAGTCTGTACTCCTTCCCGTCGCTAATATGATCATGCAAGAGGTATATTACAAAGAGGATATGAACTCAATGCGAGTCGTCCCCGGTGCAAAATCTTCTAACCACAAGTGCTTGATCCCGTTGGTTAATCATCTCTGTTCCTTCTCAGTTCAGTGAATTAATGAGTGCCTGGTATGCTTTGATAATTAATAAAGCCATTAACAACAACATATTTAGCTTTCCTTTTTTGCTTTGCTGACCCTTTTTTTTCTATCCAAATTAACCATGCAAAATCCACGTACGTAAGCAATTGTTCTTATAGTTTCTTAGAAGGTAATAACGAGGAGAAAATTTGAAAGGTTCTTTTATTCCAAACAAGATGAGAAAAAGATAGCATTGCCTGCTGTATATATATCTGGACCAAGGAAACAATTGCTGCCTTGGTACGTTAGAGTACCTTGCAGTCTTTTAATGTCCATGCAGATCTATATATAAACTGCAGCTACTTGGTGGAAAGGAAAAGGAATGTCCTCTTCGGCTTGAACACTAGGGCATCAAAGATTCAAAATGTCGCTTTAATGGTGATCAGTTATGAATAATTCCAATGAATGAAGGAGGGCCACCACGAATTCTTATCAAGACCAGCTGTGGATTGGACTCTTAGTGCTTACACGATGCTTATATTTAGATGCCCATGATTAATTTCGATCCATAATTGAACTCTTCGGCTCCATCTCTTCTTGCAAGCTAGCATGCATTGTAACTAACTAGCTGGGCATTGATACTGGAGAAGCCATGCAGTGCACGCGCTGCAATTATAGGAGCTTATATATTTTTTCACTAGTTATGATCAGCTGCATTCAATGCACCCACCACTGATCACCGAGGTTGAAGCTGCGAGCTAAGTGAAGAACATTTTGAGAGTGCTGAATGGCTTTGACTGGCTTAGGAGCAGAAAAGAATTACACGATCAGACAGTCTGGCTATGAGGCATCATTGAGGCAGAGAAATATATGTTGGTGGGCAATCGATTAGAGTCGTTTGTTTGCTTTTTTGTGTAGCTTTTCTTGCTGGTCAAGGTCACGGTGCTCTACCATCATTGGGATCTCAACTACTTCCATAAACTTTTACACCTTGGAGCCCCATGCGCCTCATTTCATGGCCCATGCAACTCTCAACAATTAAAGCAAAATCGATCCAAATGATAATATTCACACAGAAAAAGAAAATTCTTGGGAAATTCGGTTTCAAACATCTTTTTGTGTAAAAGTGACTGCCATGGGAGCTGAGCTCAAGATGATACCCTGGTTTATGGTAGCCAGACAACATTCATCCGTTTTATAAATCGAAAAGAGAGTACACTCCGACGGGGATTTGCTTTGCTATTGCATCGATCAACTACCAGGAATATTTGTAATCATCAATGGAACAATAACTTTTATAGTCCTAATTTACTTGCTCGTTCTTGATTTCTTATCATGTTATCAAGGTTAGGCAGCCGGGACGATAGGGATTTCTTCTTCCTCTTCTTCTGATCTTTGATCACTAGTTAGCTTCCAGATAATTATGTTTTTTAACCACTACCCGCTGGATGGAAAAGGTTGATGAGCAATAAATAAATAAATAAATCAGATTCTGATAAATTAGTACAAGGCATAATTCATACATGCACTTGCTAATCTTATTTCCTAAATCACATTTTAAATATTAGCGTATATGATTATAAAATTAAAATTATGTCATGAAACATTAACTAATAAATCGTTAATAATCAATAAAGCTATAGTATGAAATATTTGTGACATCTCCTATGTTTAACAATTATTCATATCATCTTGAATTATATGCTTATGATTTATTAATTGACTTATATCCTCAATCACTATTTTTTAATATACAATCATTAATTACTTATACCAAACGATATTAGCATATGAGTTTTAGATATTCTTAATAGACAATCATTAATTACTATTTTTATTTATCATATATTCACAATAATAAATTAAACTATAAATATAAACTTTAACAAATTGATAATAATTATCTATATTATCATATATTCACAATAATAAATAAAACTTTAATTATCTATATGGGAAAAAAGATTAAAAAAGAATGTTTGTTATTCATAAAATACGACTTGGATTAAAAAAAAAAAGGTTAGATTATTAGGTTTGTTTAATAAAATAATTTTATGTGGTTTTTTAAAATAATAAAAAGAACAGGGTAAGGTATGGGTCACGTGATAAAACAAACGAACCGTTTATCCTTAACCATATCTGCTTTGCCGCATTCATCAAATCAAGTAAGAACTCAACTCCACTGAGTTGAGTGGAATGTCGGATATTCAATGACTCGTAGTTATCAGCCTCATGGTGGCATAAAACTATTGCCCATTGGCCAGTCTGATTACTTCCACGTCACCTTTTTTTCTCTTAATATTCCCCGATCTCAGCTGCTCTTTTTTTTCCAGTTTTTTTCTTGCTGTGGTCATCTATGGAGAGTCTAGCGCACGGAATCTACCATTGATCTATTAACCACAGAAAAAGACAAATAAATAATTAGTCACCTTGTCTTCCAAGGTCCAAAGATCATGAAGGAAAAGTCAAGATTATCGGCAAGCAGATGAAAAGCATTACAATAGTTCTGGTAATGTCTCGTGATCCAAGCTAACAGTTTCGGGTACATTAGACTTGAGACAGAGCGCAGAGAATAGCACAACTTTTGTGCCGTTGGATTTAGTGTGCCATGTTGAGTTTTACTTGAATTTATTTGTTATTATTGAATATTTTATTTAGCTTGCTACAAGCTCAATGATTTGTATTTTAATATTTATTTAATATTATAGCTCAATAATTTATTATAGTTAAGGTTTTAATAATTATATATCATTTTCTAAGTGTTGGATAGTTTTGATGATTAATTTAATAAAATTTACAGAGCTGCTGCAAACTTTCCAATCCTAGTTCTCTCTTTTTCACCTTTTCTTCTTCTGGCTTTTAGCTTCTGCTTTATCTTCTCTCGTCCCTCATCAGCGACAGCCTTCATCTTTGTTGAAGTTCATAGATAGTCTGAGCGGTTTTACGATATCATGAGAGGAAAAGAAAAGGATACATTTTCCATGTGCTGCTATGAGCAGCTTCTGCTCAGAAAGCAGATATTACAATGCATAGAATATTTTGCTACAGAGATTATAGTTACTGAGAATTTATAGGCTTCTTTTATTCTTCTTTGTATAGAAAGGACACACACAAGACAACTGAACAGTTTCTTGTATAAATAGGCACAGGTGAAACTTCTTATATCTTTGAGGCATCAGCTGTAACTCGGCTTAAGGCCACGGCAGTCTTTGATCCAGATGGACGACCTAATTGCTTGCAAATGAAATCTCCAGCAGAGAGGAGTTTCACCAGATCCACGTTGGTTCTCACACCAAGCCCATGAAGCATGAAGACAACATCTTCAGTAGCAACATTGCCTGATGCTCCTTTAGCATATGGACATCCACCTAAACCCGCAACAGACGAGTCCACTACGCTAATCCCCATCTGTTAAAAATGCAAGAGTTTTAGAGACAGATCAGATAGATGACGGCAAATAAAACATACGGACAAATTTTAAAAAAATTTGTGTTGGATGCAAGTATACACATCCTCGACAGATGGGGATTAGCATTTTGGTCCACCACGCTAATAGATTTTAGTCCAATGATTACTTGCACAAACCCATTTGCGCATATTTAGCCAGATTAGACTATCTATTCCATCAAGATGCAACTGTACAGTAGTCCGGTGTATAGAGTATAACATATCAAAAGGAGTCCGATAGTAGGCTTCCCTAAATACAGTGCTGCCACAAGGTTCCGAGTAATCCAATGCTTACCTGGAGAGACAACAAAATGTTGGGGAGAGATTGCCCATAGGTATCATGGAAGTGGACAGCAAGCTTCTCAACGGGAACAACAGCCATTACAGCTTCAAGCATGGCAACAACAGTCCCTGTATCAAATAAATATGAGCACAAGGATAAAGATGGGGGGTGGGGGGAAGCACAGGACCGAACTGGGGGACTTCATTCGTCATCTTTTTCGAGCAAGGTCAGATAAAAAAATTTCTATCACAAGTTCAGTAAGATATTTGAAAAATAAAAACATTGAGTTCAAATATATTGCAATAAAAGTCACTAGGTAAACTCTAAGTGATGCGGGAACTGAAATGAAAGGGGAACTAAAGAGGTTAAACTAGGATATTACAAAGTAAAAACATTACCAGGTGTACCAACACCGATTGTATCACCAAGAGATATTTCAAAGCAACCCATGTCATGAAGTTCTTTGGCCACATATGCTACTTTTGAAGGAGAGATTGATCCTTCCTCAGGACACCCAATAACACATGACACATATCTATCAAAGTTCAAAAACAATTCATTTATTCAGAATTGGATGAAAGCTATCATATTCAATCTATTGTGCCTAGATTGGAAGATCATGACACCAGTTCATGGTCATGGAACCTCAAACTTTTTATTGATTAGAATATCAATCATGGTGCTAATACAACATCCATTAAGAAACAAAAAACTATGCAGCCAACTAGTCTCTTATTTCCAAACACTGGTTTAAATGAATATGGCAGCAAACAAACTAGAAACAAATCCCAGTGATTGGGATTGAGAAAGGACAAAGGATAACCCTTATACAAGTGTGCATGCATGCGCGTGTAACATTATTATCTTATCAGATTATTAAGACTGACTTCATTTTCTTTGATCAAATCAAGGGCACAGTAACTAGTTGATAATGTACCTGTCAATCAGTAGTTTCCCCATCCACTCTCAATGCAGACAGTACAAATTAACTTCCCAAAAAATCACAAAGCAGGGCAGAGAAATCATGGAAAAGGATAGAGACGTACCCACGAACAGGAATTGAGAGCTCTTTAGCAGCATGAGTAACAGCACGATAACGAGCAAGACTTTCTTTGATACTACAATTGATGTTTGACTTTGAAAATGACTCAGAAGCTGACGCAAAAACAGCAACTTCTTTAGCACCAGCTGCAACAGCTGCTTCAAATCCCTAGGAAAAGTCACAGTAGATCAGAAGATTACTCCATGACCAACATGATATTGCCAGACTCTTGCAGATGTACAAAAGGTACCCACTTTTAAATTAGGTGTCAGAACAGGTAACCTGGAACCCTCCAAACCATGAACTGCTTCCATTACATCTCTTGCATCTGCTAACTATAAGCAGGCACCAAAAAAAAGAGGAAAAGAAGGTCAATGAATAACAGGAACGTAAGAAAAATCAAGTTGCAATTGAGTATAAATAAACTATAAACAGACACAGAAGAGAGAGGTAATGGTTTTTGTGTTACAATCAAAGAGCAGCCACAAAAACATTTTTTTTTTTTTTTTATGAAAGACAAAGTAGATGTTTCTAGAGGTTAGTGTTTGTCTTAAAACAGTCAAATGTATGCCCAAATAAAATAAAATAAAATCCATTACTAAGAACCATCAATGCAGCTTTTGGCATCAAACCACCCCCTCCCAACTCTCCCTGGCTCCTCTCTTCACTCATTTTCTCTCCATCTATTTCCCAATTGTAATCCACCTGTGATCCATGACTTCCTTTCACGAAGGAGCATTATCATTTGCATGGGGACTCTACACTAGATGATTCACTACCATCACAGAAAGGAAGGGGATATACACAGATTATGCGAGCCTAAAAGAAAGACTATCCAAGAATTGGGTTATGCCAATAAGCATGAGATAGCCATGCCAGTAACCAAGGTTGGTGTAGCAAGAATCAGACACAAGTGCATGCTTGCAAAAGATGTTATTATAAACTGAATAATCACAGCAGCTGATAACAGCCAATTAATTTTTGGTTTATTTTTGCAATGGTAAGTAGACAAAATAACTGATAAAGACTATGTGCAACTTGGTGACAGTAAACAAACTGAGGCAATCAAAACCTGTTGGAGTCTGGTGCAAAACCAAAGGTAAAGTTTTCATCACTTTAAAAGAAAGCGTTGAAACATGAAGACACTGATTGATGCCAGCAATTCACGCGAGTATTTTCCTTATTATATAATCTCTATGACCGCTTGTATTCAGCTTATTTTTTTATGTAAACAGATACTTCATGCTCATTACAGATTGATCAATAAACACCATATAAATCTGCTTCAAATGCACTATAAAACAACGACAAATAAGATAAACATGAAATTACAATAAAAACCTAATCAATTTACCTGAGGTACCCATTTGGGAGAAACAAAACTTGTGGCCTCGACAACTGGCAATCCAGAAGATACTAGTCTATGAATCAATTCAACCTTTACATCTGTAGGCACAATATTCTTCTCATTTTGCAGTCCATCCCTTGGACCAACTTCCACAATCTTCACGAACTTTGGTATACCTTTCAAGAACTGCTTTTCCAAATAAAAGATAAAAAATCATGTTTGTGTTACAGGAAATTTAAATGGTGGACCATCAGACAAATGCAACAGTCTAAAAAAATGGACAAGTGAACTTTATCTATTTTACCAACAGTAATGACTGCAATCATTTAAGGTCAAGATAATAACAAGATTACAGTACTGTTTCAGTTATGAAATCACCTTATTTGCAATACCCTGTTTTTCTTTGTCATTGGATTTGGAACTATACTGATGGTCTGGCAAATAGCGTGAATCACAACTACTTCCAGACACCATATTTTTGCTGCTTAAGCTCATAGTCCTTCGATTTCCTTGGCACGGGTCTCTTGTTTGTCTTTTCCAAGGAAAAGTCTCTCTTGTATACTCATAATCTTCCCTGCATACATCGTTGAACTTTTTAATGAAATTATGTGGGGAAAAACACTAATGAAGTAGAAAGTTCAGTTTTCTCTATTTTCAGTAAATCAAGATTTTAGTTCATGACATCGTTTTTTTGATGAAGCTTCATGCCCTTGACATACGCACTAAAGGAAGGAAAACTTTCGTCAAATAGAAGCTATCAAAAAGGCCTTATATTTTGAGAAAATGCCTAATCTAGGGACAGGAAAAATCAGTATTTCAGCCGCCCTCTTCCTTCAAAACTCTTGATCAAAACCCCCGCTTTGAGTGATTATCAAAAAGCTAATCATTCTTCCACATAGACAGGATCTTGTGTAAATACAAAGTTTAATCATGGATCAGCACTTACTCGCAACTGTTGGATGAGCTGCAACTCCTTCCCTCGATCCAGCAATGTCCCATTCCCCTATCATCCGCTCGGGGTCGGCAAGCACCAGATGAGAACCTTTGAATTCTCTCAATAGTATTCATGCTAGGTAACTTATCAAAACCAAGCGGCTCTTCCAAACTCGACATTGCTGAATAGAAGCAGATTGAGGAGAAGCTGCAATTCAGGCACAGAACAGCTCAATACTCATCAATAAAACCTTATTAACTGGATAATTAAATTTTGGAATAGTCAAGGGCAGGAAGAAGAGACGGGACATCGCCATTGAAATCCAACACATCTAACACATTTTTAGTCTTGGATTCACCAACATATAGCTATAAAATTGTCTTCAGGTAAGCTCTTCAAAAAAAAGTTGTATATTGTTAATGCAATAACAAATTCCAAACAGTTAGTTAAATTGTTCTTCTATATCGACGTGAATAATTCACGACCTCGGTAAAATGCACCGGTCAAATACTTGGCAAGCAATACAGATAACACTGGTTCAGGAGATTAAGCAAAGCATTCAAGACTTCAAGAAAACATCATCTTAATTAAAGCAAACTATGTTTGATAGACCAAAATAATTCAATCAATCAAAAGCTTGAAACAAATTGAGCATCCACTCTACAATCGAAAGCTTGAAACAAATTGAACATCAACTCTACCATAAAAATCCAAACTTTCTTAAAAAGAAACCATAAACAGTGTTTATTTTCTTTAAAAAAAAAGAAGACAACATTAAAAAATCACGTTTACTTCTGTATTAACTCCTTCAGCGAGGAAAATAAACCAAAATGTAGTCAATTTGACCAAACAAGACAGAATTGAAATCCTGTCAAAGCTTCAATTTTTTTTCTTTGTCTACAATTCCTTTCCTCGGGTTTCTTCGGAACCAAACAGATGGTATACAGGACCAGACAATAAACAAGAGAAAGAGAAGGAAAACAGACCTGGATTAGAGAGAGATTGGAAAGGAAAAAAGGCTAGGGTTTCTGAGAAAAATTTGAGAATTAGAAGGAATTGTAAGGAAAAAAATATTCCCCAGGAATGCGGGAAGGTTAGATAGCAGAGAAGAAGTTAAACGCGGCCACGTGAAGGAGTAGTTTACTAAACTTCTAGTTGTCTTTCTTTGGTAGCTTGTTTGGTGGGAAATAAAAGAATATATATTAATTAATTAAATTGATTTTTTTTTCTTATGGTTTACAGAGATATATGGAAACGAGAAAAAGAGACGAGAAGAATCGTCATGAGAAAAAGAAGTGAAGGTGGTGGCAGGTAGTTTTCCATGGGTGTTAGATCTTCTTTTTTTCTTATTTTGTTCTCTGTTTTTTTTTTATTGTTGCTTTCATTGGTGGAGGAGTTCACTCTAAGCAAATTCATCTCTTTTTTTAATCAACATTTGAATTAAAAAATTTTAGGTTATTTTATTTATCATGATACATGTAAAAAAAAAAATTACGAGGTACAAATTTATATCACTCACGTGAGCTCGATTTTTTTAAATTAAATTTAATTATTTTAGGTTTGGTTTGACTTGATCAAATATAACCCATTTTAATTTTAATTTGGTGAGGTCGACTCAAACCAAATTAAACTGGTCGGGCCATTTTAATTCAGTCAAATTCAACTTAGAATAAGTTGGTTTGGGTTTTTTTTTTTGGATTTACAATGTAATATGCTTATAAAAAGGTTATATTTGTATAATTCATAAAAAAATATCTTTTATATTTTTTCTTGAGGTTAGTTTTATATACACACACACACACACACACACACACACACACACACACACAAAACCCTTCAAAAACTATATTAATTTAGGCAATGAAATTTGATTTCGCGAGTAATAGCTGTATATGCATCCTAATATCGTCCACATGAAGTTTTCCAAGCTTCATCACTATTTGATACAAGACTTTCTAGCCCTACAATAATGAGTATATATATATATATATATATATATATATATATATGTATGTATATATATATATGTATGTATGTATGTATGTATGTATATATGTATGTATGTATGTATGTATTTTTTGAAATTATTCACCCGTAAAAAAAAAAATGATCTGGCTATAGGATTTTTTTTTTATTTATATATTTGCAAGATATTGTGGATGTAAAGGGTTCATGAGTTCAAATCCCCTGGTTTTAAAAGAGGCAGAGGTAGCTGACCATTTCAATTCATAAACTTTCTTCTGCTGCTCTGGCATGCTGAGCCCTCGGTTTTTAAAGAGGTCAAATTAGCTATATGATAATGACCGTTAAAAGTTATATTAAAATATTTATATATTATTTTTTATTTTTTAATATCAGCATACTAGTTTAATATTTTTTTAAGTTAAAAACACCCTTTAAAAACTTCCAAACACACTTTAATGTGATATAAAAGAGTGATTATATTTCACTTACATTTTATTTATTTTTTAAAAAATATTGTATAGATCAAATCTTTCTAAAAATAATATGAATTTATTTTGTCAATGTTTAAATTAGTATTTATTCATATAAATGTATTTTCAATTAAAAAGTATTTTAAAAAATCATGCTATATCGCAATACTAAATACTAATTTTAAAAAAATTGTACATTTATATATATATATCCATTTAGTTGAGGATGTGATTAATTTACGTGTAATAATAAAAAAAAAGATAATCATAAACCAATTCTCAGCCAAGCAGCCATGTTTAGTTAGCTGAGCTCGAGTAAGGAAAAGGGGCATTTAGTATAGCTGTTAGGTGGAAGCAGGCAGAACGATGCTTGGTGGCCGTTACGGGTCCGCAGCTGCCAGCAACCCCACCCAACCATAATAATTAATTTGGGGATTTAAATATTCACCGCAGGATCCAGAACTTATGATGACCACGTCTTGCACGCACACGTTGATCGAGCTTCTAGAACCTACCTGTCTGTCTTTTCTCGTCGAGTGGCTGCCAATTGGCCTGTGTGAGGAGGAGCTCAATTTCTTCTTCTTCTTTTTTATAATATTAAAATATCATTTTTTTTTCTTATAATACACATTATTTTCATTTAAGAATATATCAATTGATTTTATTATTTTGTTTTAATAACTCATGTCATGGTCTTAGTAATTTCATTCAAGTTGATATATTTTTTTTAATATTGAGTTGATTAATAATTATTCAAATTATTTTTAAACCCTCAAATATTATATCAAATTATTCCTAAATCTATATTTTTTTGTTTATTTTTATAATATTATTTTAGCCTTGTAATCCATAGTTTTAGTGAGTTCGTCCAAGTTGACTAGATTATTTTTTATTTTATTTTTTAATATTGAGTTGATTAAAAATTATTTAAATTATTCTTGAATTTTTTTTATCAATTTGAGTATATCAAATTATTAAAATAAATTTATATAAAATATATTAAAACATAATCGCTCTTCTACATAATGCGCAAAGATGCGCATCGATGCATGTTTTTAAGTGTTCAAATTACCGATAAATAGTATAAATTGAGAAGAACAATGAGAAATAAAAATCATGGCTCATCAAATCAGAGAACGCCACGTTTGTGAACACAGTTGATTTGGATGTCCTGACATTTCACTCTTTAATGGCTGGGGCCCAGGAGGGTTTGGTTTGTCCCCCCCCTCTAAATCGAGAGCATGAATTTAAGTCGGTGGTCATTGAAGAATTGAATTTTTCTCAGTTTCGATCACTATGATCATTAATATAATAGTTATCGAAATTTTATTTAATTATTAATTTATAAAATTAATGAAATAACATGCAAACCGATTAAAATACTTAAATTAATAAATAAAAATTAACTCTGGGTGATTGATTGATAGTGATAGGCATCCAATGCAGGTAGCAAAATAGAGTTGCCATGTTTCTACGCGTGAGAAGATTGATCAAGGGTGAAGAAAAACGCCCATTGATCGATGAAATTATTCAAAGATAAGAGCGATAGGGTTAACTACCAAACGCAGTCTTAAAACGGAAGTGACGATGACATGCAAAAACACAGCCTCCATGAAAGTGACGATCAACTAAACTGCAAGCGAAGTGCAGATATGTACTTTCCCATAACAAGACTCCTGAGAAGTGTCGTCAAATTCAAATTAACATTTAATAATGGAGATGATCTCGAGGGGAGGAAGTAGATTTTGAGTTGTTGGGCTTCTCATCTGATACAATCCTTGAAAACACGTACACTTCTTCTTCTTCTTCTTTTTTCCCTGGATTATTCTGGTGAACATGGATTTATGCGTCATATGATTGGATGATATTCTCTGGGCCCTCTGAAGGCATTGAAAATGAATGACTTCTACATTGGTGGAATGTAAAAGGTTGTCTTCTCCAGATAGATCTTGAGAAGGATGACATGATTCCACTTTTTATCATGTAAGATTGAGTAATATTTACGGGAATCGTTCTGCTAGATGTTCATTATAATTAAATACTGATTAATTATTGTTATTATATAAAGGTTATTATATATATATATATATATATATATATATATATATATATATATATATATATATATTACCTATAAAATAAAAGGCGTGGGTGTTTCGCTGTACACCCACGCACTGTGCACACAAACTCAGTGCACTGTGGATTGTAACATTGTTTTTTTCTTTTTTTCTCTGCTTTTTTTTTCCTAATTATTCTTTTTTTTCCTTCGTTTTTTTTGCCTTTTTTTATTTTTTTCTTATTATAATTTTTTTTCATTTTTTTTCTTATGATATTTTTTTCTCCTTTTCTCCTTATATATTTTTTTGGTTTTTTGTTTTTTAATAATCGAGGTGTCCGAGCTCGCTTAAATGCACCACGATTAATCTCCGTATCCAAATTTTTTTGATAACCAAGGTGTCCAGGCCAACTTATGCATACCACGACAATCCCCGGACCCACATTTTTTTCTAAAGTGCTTTCTCGCTGGTATATTTTTTTTCTTTTTTTTATACTTCTGTTTTATTCACTTATATATTTTTTTTATAACCAGGATCTCCAACTAGCTTAAGCACACCACGACTAATTCTTAGGCTGAATTTTTTTACAAACAATATGGATTGCTATAGTGCTTTCTCTTAACCACATTTTGGATGGCGCGTGCGGCGTAGAACTTCTAAAAATATATATTAGTTTTTTATATATTCATTTTATTATGTAAACGGTGTTTTAAATAATATCATGGTATTAGAGATATTTTCAATTTCTTTCATTTATATGCATAGTACAATAATCATAATATCCTCAAATAAGACGAAAATGTTATTCCACTGTTCATATGACGAAAAAAAAAGACTATTGCAATCCACAGTGTAACTTATTGTTGATAGAAAATTACAACTTATTTTATACTGGTTATTTCATTGAAACCTACTAAACAAATAAATTTATATTCATTTAAAATTTATATATTTTATACAAACCTTGCACTTCATAAAAATTATATACAAATTGATTATTTTGTCTAAATTTATGCTATAATAAAAAAAATCATACATAATAAATATTTTTTTATGTTGAAAAAAATATGATGTTCTTTGGATTAGATGATTTTTATAATTTTATTATTTGTGCAATAATAATGATAATTTTAGTGATTATTTTTTTATAAAATCTTTCGATTTTTTTTAAAGATTTTCCTGAATTTTTAATTTATATCGGTGATCATTTTAAAAGTAATATTACTCTATTTTTCCCCTTATTCGTTTTTTGTTTTTTGTTTTTTGTTTCTTTATTTGTTCTTTAGATTATATGATTTTTATGATTTTATTATTTATGCAATAATAATGATAATTTTAGTTATTATTTTTTTATTGTTGTTTTATAAAAATCTTTTGCTTTTTTATTTTTTATTTTTCATGGCAATTTAATTATTTTAATTGTTTTTGCTGTAATGTTAGTAATAATTTTAGCTTTTATAGCAATGATACTGACAATAAGGTCAGGATGAATTTTCAATCTATGTTTTCGTCTTTTTGTTGATAGAAAATTAACAACTTTTTTTTTTATTTAATTATTGTAGGTATTTTCACAATTTATATTTTATTTTTGTTTGATTTAAATTGAATTATAAAATGAACTAATCTTAATACAGTGAACTTAATAATTCAGATATCCGAGTTTTCTTGCTTTTTTAATGATGATGATAAATTTATGCTGGTTATTTCATTTGAAACTACAAAATAGATAAATTTATATCGATTTTAAATTTATATATTTTATAGAAAACTTGCACTTGACATGAATTCTGCACAAATTTATTATTTTAGCTAAATTTATATTATAATAAAAAAATACACACAATTAATATTTTTTACATTGAAAAAAAAATTGTGCCGCCTGCGGCAAAGCGCGGGGGCATTGTCTAGTATATATATAATTGCCGTGGTGTTTTTACCGTGTTGCACTGTGGATTGTGAGTGTAATTACTGTGGACTACGACAGTGTATTTTTTGGGTCGGTTCGGTTCTCGGTTCGGTTGGTTTGCTGGTTTTTGATTTTTTTATTATTATTTGCATAGTAAAATAATGTTTTTAGCCCTCGAAAAAGACAAAAAACCGGTATTGGGTGGAGGGGCTCCGCGGTAATTGTACAATTTCAGACCGGACCGGTCCGGTCCGCCCACCTTTTAATTATTTTATATTTTTTTAAAATAGCTAATTACGGATGTAGCCCCTAATAAGACAAAATTATTGACTTAGGCACAGGGCTATACTGGTAATTGACCATATATTTTTTTTTATTTTTTTTCTTTATACTGTGGGCGAGTGTGTCACACGCGACCGACAGTATTCCGCCTCACGCCCTTTTCAAGACGAGCGTGCGGCGTCATAGGGTCGCCGGAGATGGGCTACCGGCGTCTCCATCGATGCGTCGCCGCTTGTTCTTCCTCCCGGTGCGGCGTGTTTTGTCCTTCGACTGACGTGGACGCGGCGATGGCTAGTTAAAGCCACTATAGCCGTTTCTCTCTCTCCTACACGTCAAAGTGCTGGAGAGTCCCCCCGTTTTAAAGTTGTTTCACTTCAACCCCTGTACTTTGAATTTTATTTATGGTTCTAATTTTTGATATATAAGTTTTGATCTAGTTCGATTGGGCCCTTCGATTGAAATTAATTCAATGTCAATGTTACACTTCGGTCCTCCTTCTTTTAATTTCCGGATTTAATTTATAAAGATTAATTCAATTCGATACAGCAACTTAACTTTTTTTAATTTTATCATTTGATTGAAATTGATAATATATTTAATTTTCATTTCGGCCCTTATACTTTTAATTTTTTATTTTAATCCCTTTATATTTGATTTTTATTTCAGTCCTTATATTTTTAATTTTTTAATTTTAATCTTTTTATTTCTTTATATTTATATAATAATCCTTACTTTTGTCCATGTATATATAAATGTGCTTTTAGTTTTGATTTATAATTTTTGTTACTTTCTTATTTTTTGAGTTGATATTTTTTTCAAAAAATTTAGTTCTTAAATTTTATTTTGTATTTATGATTGGAAAATTAATATTTCTATTTTATTTCTCCCTTTGTTCTTTCTTTTACTTTTTTCCATTTGTTTCTTTGTTTTTACTTTCAAGTCAAATGATTTTTTTCTACCAAATAATTTTTATTTTATTTTTTTGTTTGATCTTTTATTAAAGTTTTTAAAATTTTTCTAGTCTTTTATTTATTTTATTTTATTCATTGTTAACATAATAATAATAATGATAATAGTAATAATAATAATAATAATAATAATAATAATAATAATAATAATAATTTAATTTTTTTTCTTACTCTTTTGTTAATGTTTTTTAGGTTTTTTTTCCCTCAGGATAATTTGATAATTTTTATTGTTATAACAGTAATAATAAATTTTTATTTTTTTCTTTCATTATTAGCAAAAATATAATAATAATAATAATAATAATAATAATAAGTTTTGACTTCGTTCTTCATGTCAACATGCCTCTTTTTTGCAATAATCCGCAAGTTATATAGTTCGCGTTCTTTTGTGATTTTTTATGACGCAGTACCTACATTGTAAAAGATGTAATTTATGCTTGCGTAACAAACTCAACTTAAAAATTTATACATTTTATTTCCTAATCTATAATTTTTATTTAATTATATCATATAAATTTATCATTATTGATCTAATTGTGTTAAATTATATACACAAAAATACCCGCGGCAACGGGCGGGCACTGTAGCTAGTATATATTACCTATAAAATAAAAAGCGTGGGTGTTTCACTGTGCACCCACGCACTGTGCACACAGACTCAGTGCACTGTGGATTGCAATAGTGTTTTTTTTTTTTGGTTGCGTTTTCTCTCTCTTTTTTTCTCTGCTTTTTTGTTTTGTTTTTATTTTATGATTACGCTCCTCTTATTTTTTTTCGTTTCTTCTTCTCTTTTCTTTTTTTGCTTTTTTTTTCCTCCGTTTTTTGCTTCTTTTTTTTTGCCTTTTTTTTTTCCTTATTATAATTTTTTTTCATTTTTTTCTTATGATATTTTTTTCTCCTTTTCTACTTATATATTTTTTTGTTTTTTTGCTTTTTTAATGATCGAGGTGTCCGAGCTCGCTTAAATGTACTACGATTAATCTCTATATCCAAATTTTTTTGATAACCAGAGTGTCCAGGCCAACTTATGCATACCACAACAATCCCCGGACCCATATTTTTTTCTAAAGTGCTTTCCTACTGGTACATTTTTTTATTTTTTTTATTTTTTTGTTTTATTCACTTATACATTTTTTTTATAACCGGGATCTCCGACCAGCTTAAGCACACCACGACTAATTCTTGGGCTGAATTTTTTTACAAACAATATGGATTGCTACAGTGCTTTCTCTTAATAATTCAGATATCCGAGTTTTCTTGCTTTTTTAATGATGATGATAAATTTATGCTGGTTATTTCATTTGAAACTACAAAACAGATAAATTTATATCGATTTTAAATTTATATATTTTATAGAAAACTTGCACTTGACATGAATTCTGTACAAATTTATTATTTTAGCTAAATTTATATTATAATAAAAAAATACACATAATTAATATTTTTTACATTGAAAAAAATATTATGCCGCCCGCGGTGAAGCGCGGGAGCATGGTCTAGTACACACACACACACACACACACACACACACACACACACATACTAGCTAGAGTGCCCGCGCGTTGTCGTGGGCATTTTTGTGTTTATAATTTAACATAATTAAATCCACAATAATAAATTTTAATGATATAATAAAATAAAAATTATAGATTAGTTGATAAAATGTATAAATTTTTAGGTAGAGTTTGTTGCGCAAGCATAAATTATATTTTTTAGAATGTAGGTACTGCGTCATAAAAGATCACAAAAGAGCACGAATAATATAACTTGCGAATTATTGCAAAAAAAAGGCATATTGACATGAAGAACGAAGTCAAAACCTTTCTTTAAAATGAGACATTTAATCTCCCTGCTAATTCTCCTGTTAAAAAAACATCATAAACTATTAAATGAAAAGAACAAAAATTGATGTGAATAAATTGAAAATGTAGCAAATATTTAAAATTTTTTTGGCGAGGATGATATATGGTGTGAATTGTAAATTTAGTAAAAATAATAAATTTATTTGAATAATTTTTTCATAAAATATATGAATTTTAAATCATTATAAATTTATTTGTTTAGCAGTTTTTAACGAAATAATCAGTATTAATTTATTATCATCATCAAGAAAGCAAGAAGATTCGAATATTTGAATTATTAAATTTATTGCATTAAGATTAGTTTATTTTATAATCTAATTTAAACCAAACAAAATATAAATGGTGAAAATAGTTGTAATAATCATATAACAAAAATAAATAGTTAATTTTCCATGTACAAAAATTTAAAAATATAAATTGAAAATTCATCCTGACGTTATTTTTATTATTATTGCTATAATAATTAAAATTATCATCAATATTATTATCAAAACAATTAAAATAAATAAAATCCCTGGAAAAATATTAAAAAAATAAACAAAAGATTTTCATAAAAAAAACAATTAAAAAAATTAAAAATTATCATTATCATTACGCAAATAGTGAAATAAAAAAAAATCATATAATCCAAATAACAAATAAAAATAAGAGAAAATAGGGGAGAGAAATGAATAAAGGGAAACATGGAGTAATATTAATTTTAAAATGACTACCAATATAAATAAGAATTTCAGGCCTGAATAGATTAAAAATAAAACACCAAAAAAAAAAAATTAAAAGCATAGATGCAAATAGACGTAAAGAATAAGCATCGTTGAAGAATATTTTAAAAAAAAACTAAATGAATTAATACAAAATAAAAATCTACAATAATCAAATAACAAATATAAATAATTATTGTTTTTACTGATAAAAAAACATGAAAACATACATTGAAAATCTATTCTCACATTATTATTATTATCATTGTTATAACAATTAAAATTATTATGAACATTATTGTTAAAACTATAAAAAAACATTAACAGAAGAGTAAGCAAGAAAAACAATAATATTATTATCATTATCATTATCATTATTATTATTATTATTATATTTGGGCTAATAATGAAAGAAAAAAAATGAAAGACTAAAAAAATCATAAATTTTTTAACAAAAGATCAAACAAAAAACATAAAAGAAAAATAAAAATTATCATTATTATTACTGCAACAACAATAAAAATTATAAAATTATTCTGAGAGAAAAAAAAAACCTAAAAAGCATTAACAAAAGAGTAAGCATGAAAAATAATTAAATTATTATTATTATTATTATTATTATTATTATTATTATATTTGTGCTAATAATGAGAGGAAAAAAAAATGAAAGACTAAAAAAATCATGAAAACTTAACAAAAGATGAAACAAAAAAATCAAATAAAAATAAAAATTATCATTGTTATTACTGTCACAACAATAAAAATTATCAAATTATTCCGAGAGAAAAAAACCCTAAAAAACATTAATAAAAGAGGAAGTAAGAAAAACAATTAAATTAGTATTATTATTATTTTTATTACTATTACTATTACTATTACTATTACTATTACTATTATTATTATTATTATTATGTTAATAATGAAAAAAAAAATAAAAAACTGAAAAAATCTTAAAAACTTTAGCAAAAGATTCAACAAAAAAATTTTAAAAAAATTATATGGTAAAAAAAGTAATTTGACTTGAAAATAAAAATAAAGGAACAAATGAAAAAACTAAAAGAAAGAACAAAGGGAGAGAAAAAAAATAGAAATATCAATTTTCAAATCATAAATAAAAAATAAAATTCAAGAGCTAATTTTTTTGAAAAAAATATTAACTCACCAAATAAGAAAATAAAAAATAATTAAAAATCAAAGCTAAGAACAAACTTATATATACATGGATAAAAGTAAAGATTATTCTAGAAATATAAATAAATAAAAGAATTAAAATAAAAAATTAAAAGTATAAGGGCTGAAATAAAAATGAAATATAAAGGGATTAAGATAAAAAATTAAAAGTATAAGGGCTGAAATGAAAATTAAATATATTATTTATTGCAATCAAAGGACCAAATTAAACAAAGTGAAACTTCTGTACCGAATTGCATTAAGCTTTTGAAACTAAATCCGGAAATTAAAAGAAGGAGGATCGAAGTGAAAATTGCACATCCAATTAATCTCA
This sequence comes from Salix dunnii, assembly GCA_015731905.1. NCBI lineage: Eukaryota > Viridiplantae > Streptophyta > Magnoliopsida > Malpighiales > Salicaceae > Salix > Salix dunnii. The sequence goes on along the minus strand of CM027667.1, from coordinate 5,066,480 downwards.
ATCGAAGGACCTAATCGAACTAAATCAAAACTTATATAACAAAAATCAGGACCATAAACAAAATTCAAAGTACAGAGACCGAAGTGAAAAGGCGTACAAACCGGGGGACTCTCCTGCACTTTGACGTGCAGGAGAGAGAGAAACAGCTTCCACGTCTTTAACGGCCACCGCCGTGTCCACGGTCGTTGGAGAGAGAAACGCGCCTCACTGGGAGGAAGACCAGGCGGAGGCGCATCGACTGAGACGCCGGTAGCGCATCGACTGAGACGCCGGTAGCGCATCTCCGGCAACGTATCAACATCGCACGCGCCTCTCAAAGAGGGCGTGGGGCGAAACAATGTCGACCGCGTGTGACGCACGCGCCGACAGTTAACAGAAAAAAATAAAAAAAGAATGGCCAATTACCGGTGTGCCCCTGAGCTTAAGTCAGCTATTTTGTCTTATGTGGGGCCAAACCGGTAATTAGCCATTTCCGGTTAAATATTAAATAATGCAAAGGTTGGCGGACCGGACTGGACCGGTCCGGTCCGAAATTGTACAATTACCTCAGAGTCCCTACACCCATAAATAGTTTTTTGTGTTTTTCGAGGGCTAAAAACGCTATTTCAGTGTGCAAAAAACAATAAAAAAATCAGAAAACTGGGAAACCGAGCGAACCGAGAACCGAACCGACCCAAAAATACACTATCACAATCCACAGTAAATACACTTAGAAGCTACAGTGCAACACAGTAAAATGCCCACGGCAATTATCTTTTAGTTAATATATATATAACGTTCACCTGAGGATCAGGAAAACAGAACTTACCAAGATACATGAAGGCAGAGAACACTCGTTGAGATCAGCGATCTTTTGGGTCTCCAGGCCCAACATGTTTTTGTATATCAGGCCCAAAAAAGTGGAAAGTTTAAGATTAAGAAAAAAAGAAAAAATTAAAACGAAGAGAGCAATCAAAAACCCTTGTCATTCTCCAGCGAAAACCCTTGTTGTTGTTGTTATTTAAAAAAAAATGAACAGAGAAGAAAAGGAGGAGGAGGAAGAAGAGATAGTTTGCTTGGACGAGTCTTTCTTTATCAATGACAAGTAAACAACTGCTACTCTCTCTTTAGCTCACCCCCCCTCTCTAAAGCTTTGTTATGTCTTGTATCTCATGTATAATTTGTTTTATGTGCAGTTACCAGTTAACCACATTCACATTCGGTTCTCAAGTTATTGAGCTCCTTTGTCTTCACTCTTCTTCGAGTGAGTTCTTTTTCAATAAATTTGATGCAAAATCAACACAGCCCACGTCTCTTTTTCACTTGTTCTGTTGCCTAATTATTACTATTATTTTACTGTCTACAATGTCTGAATGCTCGCCGGTGACTCAAAATTTAGTTAATATTTGTATCGAAAGACCGCATTTTTAAAGTTCCATTTTACTAGTTGCAACTTGGACTGATGTTATCTGGTTGCTATTGGTTTTTTTCGTTAGACCCCTTAAACTAAATCATCCATCTTGAAAGAAGCGGATCCCTAGTAAGGAATTGCTAGTACCTGTTTGCTGTTTCATTTGACCAGTCTGTTAAAGGTCAGTTAATATTTTTAAATGGGGCCAAGATGGAAAGGAAAAGGTGCAGAAAGAAAAGCTCTCGCAGATCCCATGGCAATGATAGTTTACCAGCTTCGCTTTTCTCTTCTTCAATCAAATGCCGGCAAGTTGCTCGCTGGATGAGTTGTGCTTCTTGCGGTTAATGCCAAAAATACTGAACTTTTTACTTGTGCATGTTTCGGAAGACCTATTATTACAGCTGAGAAGGGCAATCGATGATTTCAATTGGGTTTTGAGGAAGCATTCTTAGTTGGGCTGTTGTTTCAATTGCCTCAAGATTGTTGGTGAAGATAATTGTGTAAAAAATGAGTTATTTCCCTGATTTTTGCAAGGCATACTCTCATCTTCGGATGGAAAATTGGGGTGAGGTCAGGATCCCAGTATGGCGCAGACTTTGTCACCTATCTTCACCATCCATCTCTGCCTGTGATTGTTTTATCAGAAGGAGATGGTGACATGAATGGGAGATTGAGGGGTGGTCTGATTTTCATTGTGCGTTAAGACTTTGTAGAAGTGTTGCAAAGGCATTATTAGTTCTTATAATCAATAAAAATGGTCATGGAACTGTCCTGCCATCTTGTTTGGAGAGATGCCCCATCAAGGGGTGTGCAATCACAAGGAGTGAACAAATAACAACCAGAAAGCTCCTGAAGATGGAAGCACAAGTCCTACAGAGCAAGTCTTACATGTAATTTCTGGGAGGCTAATGATTTTGCTCCTTTTGGGAGAAGAGTTGCTCAGCTTTGAAGGTTGTAAGAGCAAGGTTGGTAGTCTTTGCACTCCCATGAAGGATGCATGGTTCGTTACATGATTAGAGCTGGTGGGCCTGGTGAAGGAGTATATTATGCACTCAAATCCCTTTTCAGAGTTTTAGGGCGAATTTGAGAAATGTTCATCACTTTTTTTTCACCTTGAAATATTGACCAGTATGGGATTATTTTACAACTCAGACCTAGTTTTGCAGACTTTTGTGAAACTGCTTTATTTATCTTCAAATTTTCTATGCTTTCCTGGTCACATTTCATACAGCAAGTAATTCTGTATGGCATGTATATTTTGCATGTCAACAAACCAATTCGTTATGATTGTGCACATATATATGCTTAGACACTGATGAATTCATGTTCACTTTTATTTCTGCTGGGGGTTTCGTTCAAATTTCAAATGAGAAGTTCCTTAAATTTTACACTAACTATTTGCGAGGCAGCTGATTTTGATCTGACTGGGCAACTGGTATGGCCTGGTGCCATGCTTTTGAATGATTATCTTGCAAAAAATGCTGAGATACTTCAAGGATGTTCTATTATTGAGCTGGGCTCTGGTGTAGGTGAGTGATAGTGTAAGCTATTTTTTCTTTCCTTCTTTTATTTTGAAAAATCCTCTTTGTGCTTCATAATGGACTGATTTTGGGAAACCAAATTATTGCAAACAAATTGAACCTATAGTCTTGTTTTAAACCAAAGTATTGTTAACAAGACAGGGGGCTATGCCCCTTGTTGATTTTCTAGACAAATCATTTTGAGAGAGGCTTTGCAATTATTGATAGATTGGTCATACTGAATTTTTCTTTCCCAGGGCAATAAATCTACTTCTATTGTTCAAAGAACTGTTTCTCTACAAACAATCTTTTTTAGACACTCAGCTTTGCCTAAAGTTTTGTTGTTTTCATAATTTCTATTTCTTCCTACATTAAATAATTTAGTTTTGAAAACCCCATTTCATTTTTTTTCCTTCTAATTGTGATGTGATTGGTTTCTCGTGACATACAGGAGTTACTGGAATACTCTGCAGCAGATTTTGCCGTCAACTTCTGTTAACTGACCACAATGATGAAGTGCTCAAGGCAAGGTTGCAGGATTAATATAGAATGTTAAAGTATTGAAGTTTCTTTATCTATGTTGTACTATGATGATTTATATTGTTTATTCATTTGCAGATCTTGAAGAAAAATATAGAGCTTTGTGTATCTTCTGAGAATCCAAATTGTAGTGCTGGTAAAAGGGAAAAACAAAAAAATGCAAAATCCCGGCAAATGTTTATTGTCAAATGCCCTGACATCTTTCTTCTACATGCAGAGCTTGCGGCTGAGAAGTTAGAGTGGGGAAATTCTGATCATATTGATCAGATTCTACAAAGATATTCAGGGGGATTTGATCTGATTCTTGGAGCTGACATATATATCCTCGTTGCTTTTCTTCTATCATCTTCTAGAAAAAATAGCAATCTGTTTTAAAAAATTAGCCTGTTGAACTGTTGATGATTTAAAAAGATATTGAATGGACATTATTATGCCTTCAGTCAAACATCTGATTTGCTTGTTAATATGGTGCTATCTCAGTCTATTTGGTATCACTATGTGGTGAATTATCTGTTCTAATTGATGCTTAATTTGGCATGGGCAGTGTGACCAGCACTGAATTTATCAGTAGTTGCTGTGATCTGTCTTCACATGTGTAGTATGAGTATTATGGATGGTTTCTCAATGAGGCCACAGTATTGAATGGGACAAAAAAATAGTAATTACCAATGTTGCTGGTTAAATAGTTTTTTCCCTGTCTTCCATGTAATCTGGTAAGTTATATTCAAAAGGAAATCCCTTGACAACATGTAAGCTTTCAGCAGTCAAGTATTCCTTTTCTTTTTGATACGGTGGAACATCTACTTCATGTTCGAAGAGGACGGTGCAAATTCATACTGGCTTACATATCCCGAGCCAAGACGTAAGTATCAATTTGTGGATGTTGCCATATTTTCTGGATTTGCTTGCCTTGTAAATAATATTCTTTGTTTTTTTGGATTGTGTTGTCAAAAAAATACAAATAACTTGGAAGAATTTCATGCAATGAAGCATAAACCAATGCTTCCTATATTCTCTTTTAAGCAGTCACTTCGAATATGCCCAGTCACTTAAAATTCGCTCAACAAGAGTCATATTTTTATTTTGTTGTTGACATTTTTACATTACCTTCCATCTTATGCCATGTAGTTTCTTATACTGTCTGTCAAATTCAGGCTTCTAACAATGTAGCATATACCTTTCCCTAAGCTGTTCAAAAGTTACTAATTATCATTATTGGCCACGGCTTTTCGTTGCAATGTATATTGTTATAATCATTTTAATATGGCCGCTTTTTTCTCTGTGCAGAATAGATTCATTGATAATGAAACAAGCTGCCGAGCATGGAATGAGGATGGTTGAGGTTACTGGGACTCGATCTGTGGTTGGAAATCTTGAAGGAGTCATATTCGAAGTTACCATGCAATAAAATCATCAAACGTGTTCAGTTGCGAACTTGAATACTGAGGGACAATGCAAGGCTGGGAGTACCTGGAGAATCTTGTCTGTGGATAGCAAATGACAAAAATAATGACACTGAACTGTAGGAATCTTAAACTGAACCTCTTAGGCAAATCAAGGCGTGCATGTTTCCTCTGTAATGCACCATCTTCAGAATCAGGATTCATCCTGGATGCTTTACTGGTTTGCTTTATTTTTGAAAGCTCATATTGAATTAAACTAATGTTATATAGCGATGGGGAGGATGTAATTTGTACGGCTGTTTATCGAGGCTAAAAACGGTACAATATTCTGTCCCTGCTGATCATTATGAAATTTGGTTTCCATGATGCCATTGAATGATTGAAGGGATATTTCCTGGATGGATCATTGGCGATTCAGTTCTTAATTGCTACGAGGTCCAAACAACATGCCCTCCATCCGTATCCGGGGCTCTACAACGTTTTGTTTTCCTATCCTGTTTAAAGCACCAAATATAAGCTCTTAGCTATCATGTTTGGATTGTGTTATCGTAGACAATAAGGCCTGTCAAATTTTTCAGCGTTATAAGAGAGAATAAAGGCACTTGGCCACTTAAATGTTTTCAGATGCTTGCATCTTCTGCAGCACGTGTCAGAGACCGAAATTTATGATTTTATGGTCAAAATCAAAGGAGGTTTTATTCTATAGATAAAATCAGCAAAAACGCAATGAATTGCCACAGGAATCAGTCATAGAGATGACGAATAACATTTGTTGCATTTTCAATCTTCAGTTTATATTGAACAATTATCCATTATTCAAAACCATACGTATGACTAGAAAAAAATTATCATTCCTGTCTTCAAGAACCGTATGTCTCACAGGCAAAATTCTGTCTCCTCCTTTGGACTTCTGGATTTGAGAATCTCACAGGCGAAATTCTTTAAGCTGCTTCAACCATCTTTCTTCAAATCTCGCAACTTGTTTACCATTCTCTTCCAAATGATAATATGCAGCAGAGAATAAAGCTCCACCAGCTGATGGAAGTGAGCGGCCAGACGATTAGCCACTTTTTAAGGCAATTCACCTAAGACAGAAGATGAATTCTTCAACTTCATGCCTTTTCCATGTGCAGCAATGAGTAAAGCCTCAGCTCTTCCTGCAAATATGAAATAAGTCCTAATTAAGCAAAAGAGACCCAGCACAAGTTCAAAAAAAGAAGAAAAAAAAGGAGTGATTGTAGTAATTGGGGCTTCTTTAACAAGTAAAATGATAGTAGTAACTGCACGGGGGTATGCTTGGGGTATAAAAGGAAGCTTCTTTAAAAAGGAGCATTTTGTCTTTTTGGCACAACAGGCAACTAAAAGAGAATTGCATGCTTGCTGGTGTAATCCGTAAATTGGCAATACATTTCAGGAGACATCTACCATGATCCTTTTTCCTTTCTAGCATGGGACTCAATGATGGAAATAATGTTGATGCAATTCTTCGGCTATCATCCTGTCAAAATCCAGCATTCACACAAAAGAAACTATCAGACTTGACATGAAACACGAGAGTTTGTGAGAACAAGATAGAAAAAACACATCCTTCCATATAGTGGCTGAGGCCAGAAATTTAATCAGCCTTGCATTTTTATTCTTATTTTCAATAAAAGACAACTCCATGGCCAGGTCTGTATTATAATTACTCTCAAGAAATTTCCTGGAAGATTATGAGAAAAGTTCTGAATAAAATTTTGAAACCACCTTAGATAAGTTTGGAAAATAATCACTACAGTGTGAAATAAAAAACACACAAACCTTAGTACACCTGCCTCCAGTGAGTTCAAGATCATTCTTCCATTTCATAGATGGTACTGGAACTACGGAGAACCCAGAGGCAACTAACACCCCTATCCATAATCCATAACCAAATCCCCCACTCCACCATCCCTTCATTTAAGAGCAGGAAAATATTTCAGTGTTGAATACTTCATTCCTCATCATTTTCTTTTCAGGGTTATGTCAAACCAGGTAAACATTACCAATGATGTTATCTCAGAGATGCAGTTACACTGAACAGAACAACGTTTTGTAGGCAGAAAGAAAGAAACAGATGTCATTTAATAAGGAGTACTAAGCTCTAAACATATCTAAGGTGCCATACTAACCTGTTTCCCATCTTGTGGGAATGGGTTTGATTGTTCTACATATGCGGTCGTGCCTGAAATAAGAGAAGTGTGGTTTGTCCAACATTCTCAAGGATGGAAACAAAAAAACAGTAGAAAAAAAAAGTAACTACAACACATAAGCATCAGAACCACATATAAATAATACCAAATTTTAGTATACTGCAAATTTCAGTATACTGGAAAAGGAACTTCTATAAAAAGGTTTATGCTCCCACCTAAGGAAGCACGTAGGGACACTAAATGCCAACAACTACAATATCTAATTGATTTGTAGATTTAGTTCCATATAGATTGTAAATTCAAACCATTATTTCATGTTTAAATAATTTGTGTTAGTTCTTTTTATTAATTCATGATTATAATTCAAAATTTTCAGATAAAATCATGGCATCCATCATTTTATGATTAACTCATTAAGTTACTAAGGAAAAACTGCCTTTAAAAGTTTCACACTCGCCCATTGCCCCAAAACCCACCACCTCTCACAACTTGGATTCTTCAGATCATGTTATGTAAGGCACCTTCCCTTAATTAAATTTTGAGGATTCTGTAAAGCAGTCGAGACAGAAATTGAGTCCACCTAGCCAAGGCCATTAAAGGAAAAAATGATGTAACAGCTGAAAAGTACAAGGTATAGTGAAACATAAAAACTCAACTATGAGACTCAATCTCAAGCAAATTGCAATGCAACGCAACCCAACTCAATTAGACAGACATTAATAACCTCGAACCAATTGCGGTAGGCTATGATGTTAGAAGCATGATATGTTCATATTGACAACATCAACAAGACGAATGCAATTATGGAGCATTGTCTCATTGCATAACAATTCCAACAAAAATTTAACAATTTTTTGCAAGCAAAAACTAGTCGCATACCAATTGGAGCGTCAAGACTACGAATCAGTTGAACAATAGACTTAACATCTAATCGCTTCCGAATTCCTTTTCCAACCATTACTTTCAAGTGAGGAGAATCAAACACCTACCAAACAAACCATCAATTAACAGAAGACATTATTATCCAAAACAATGTAAAGAACTGTCTCAACCCAAGTTATTATTTAAAGAAAGTGTCAAAAATCATCTCAAACCGTAAACTTAAGCTATCATGTGAGATCCGCCTAAACATTATTATTATTATCCAAGGACAGTGTAATAAAAAACTTAAGTTAGACCAAAATATGATTTCTATTATTCCTTAACAAGTAACTTTAAAACATATATTCACCAAATTTCTTCAAAGCAGCAATCTTTGTGTCAAGAACCAAAATGGGTCAAAGCAAATTGGAATTACCTGAGCAGAGCAACCTGACTCATCGATTTTTAATATTGCCAAAGCACCAGAAACATCAGGGTCGATACCAATAACCCAATTGGAACCCACATTATTCCGGCTCAAATCATCTCCGCCCAAATTTCTAGTCTCAAGTTCGTCAGGTAAAGGAAAAGTGAGAGAGTCTAACCAGTTCTGTTTAAGTTGGGTGGCATCAGCTACTTTTTCCCTAACCTTTACTCTGTTTCTTGAAATTATGGTCTTTTTTAGAGGAAGAGGGGTTGAAGAGTTTGTAGTGCAGAATGGTTTTAGGGTGGATAAAAGAGGGTTCAAGGGTTTGATGACGAGTCTTGAAAAGAGTGGGTTCATGAACTTGGATTTTGGAGATAGCAGGGCATGTGATCTAATTTGGAGGGTTTCCATGCGATTGAATGATTTGAGAGCAAGAAATTTGTAGCGTAAATGGAAGAGGCAGGCAAGTTCGAATGTTAAAGGTTCATTGTTGGATCCACTTTTTTACCAGCACAGCCCTGACCTGAGGCTTTAAGGTCTGTTTGGTTTAGAGGTTGGACTGAAGTGTAGCTCTAGCTGTGATAGAGGTGATGGCGAGAGACAGGATATGTCAGATTAAAAGAGCACGTAAAAATCAGTTGGCTTTCTGGTTGAAAAAACATTAATGATAATTAAAAAAAAAAAAAACTCCCACCCTTACTCTCTTCTTTTTGTAACGTTGATAATATTTTTTTTTAAAATATATTAAAATAATATTTTTTATTTTTTAATATCAATATATCAAAATAATTAAAAAAATTTAAATAAATATTTTAAATAAATAATAAAAAAAAATTCATAAATATTTTTTAAATTTAGTATCAAACAAAGACCCCTTGATAGTTTATTTTGATGCTCGTATTTAAAAAAATATTTTTTTCTTACTTTTAAATTATTTAATGATATTTCTAAGTAAAAATCATGCAATATTAAGCACTATCTATAATATATATGACACATGAGTGTTAGGCTAGTGTAAATAAATATAAATAGTAGCTGTTGAAGAAAAAAAATATTTTTTTATATTTGGATTTTATTATTTTAAATGAATTTACTATTTTTTTTTTATAAAATTAGAACCAATAAAAATTAGATATGCCCCCATATTTCCAAGTAAATATAATTGAAAAATTAGATTGGCTTGGCATAAAGGAATCGATGTTTCATTAACATGGAAATCCTAACGATGGCAAATTTGCTAGTCACAGCTCAACTCCGACATCCCCCGAGCCCCAAATGGCGAAAATTAAGATTCCATTTGCACGACGGAATGTGTGGAACGATGATTTCGATCCATTCACGATAGCCTTGAAGACTGTCAAGGGAGAAAGGAAGGGGATATGGCAGAAAATCAATCATAGACAGGCTCGCTCCATGTCGCCTATACGAGCCAGAAGTGACTGGATGGGCCGAATTTATCACCATTGCGAACAATTGGGTCGTGCCAGGACGAATCTGTATAATCAACAGAAGCCGGACCGGTTGCCTCGAATATGGATTCCAAATGTAACGAAAGCTAGTCCAAGAAACCCAAAAAGGCTAGCTGAGCCGAAAGGGCACAGAAAGAGGAGAAAGGAGTGTCTACAAATAACCAGGGTAACAGTAACACATCATAAGCCACAGCTGTCTTTGTGCATGGGTTAGAGCAACTTTAATGGTAAAAGATATTTTGAAGAGGCAAATTTTTAAAATGGCTTCTTAAATAGTGTATATATGGTTTTTTTGTTGATGTGTGCTTTAATGATAAAAGCTATTTTGGAGAGCCATTTTTTTTTATTATTTTAAATATAGTGGAATTATTTTATATGTAATTTAATTTAAATATAGTGGAATTATTTTATATGTAATTTAATTATATCATTAATTATACAATTAATAGGAGTAAGTTATATAATTAAATAATTATTTTTAAAAAACCCTCCAACAATATAATTATTAATTTTATATATAAATTTTTACTCTCTTGTAAGTATTTATAAATAAAAATAAATATTTTTGATATAATTATATTATTTTCTAATATATATATTACATTTTATATATATATATATATTATAATATATAAAAAAAGTGGCCCCTAGCTGGGGCCACCTATATATGTAAATGGCATTTCCATTGCAGCTACAAATCACACAAAAAAGAGACATAATATTATTATTTAAGTTTTGCATGCAGGAATAGCATCCCCGCTGCATATGCCCTTAGGGAGCAAAATGTGAGGTGTGAAAAAACCATTTTGTCTGCTGTAGATACTGTTTTAGAAGGTCATCCTATTATGTTTATAGTCTTAAATTCGATGTATGAATTACCTTTTTTCCTCTTCCTATCGTTTATCATAATTAAAACTTGCATTGCTTCACTGGCTTCTTTAATGGAATAGATGTTTGCAGACGTTTCGGACATTGTTTTTTTCTTTTTTCCCTTTCAAGAGCTGTATTTGTCATATTTCTTGATCATGATCACATTGACACTGTGCGTTCCATTTCATTTCTGTAGTTATGTGATACTTGACACCGGTTCATCATTGGGAACAGCACAGGAACCACAAGATAATCCCAAAAAAGATCTGTATGATCGATGCTGGTACTGCAAGCATTCGAACTCTAATATTGAGCTTATGAGAGCTTTGATTGAAACTTTTATATACCACTTCGTAGTTCGTAAATGTTTACATAATTTGCAGGATCACATGGAATGGCCACCTCGAAAAAAGCATGGAGAGACAAGAAACACGATGAACAATGGCCGCCGCATTCATGAAGCTAAATTACAAGTCCTATTTCCTGCTTTTATATTACGGTTTTAACAAGGAAGAAATTCATTTTTGGATGAAATGTAGGCTTCTATGCTTCAAACTCGTGTAGTCAGTCGTGGAACTTTCGTGTTGCAACAAATATCTATTCCAACACTTCAGTCGGCCAAAGCCTCTTCCACCTGGAAATTTCTTCGTTCTTGAATAGCTTTCTAATCCCCCCATAAAATCCATCTGCCTCATTCCCCTCCTCCCGGTGATCCTTCCTGTTGATCGTTGTGCTTCTCCACCGTGAACCGGGAGTGTACTGGTGGAACTCCAACACTACAGTGTCTGCTTGCAGAAATTTGATGTTGGTTAGAGACTTACAGGCTTATAAGCAAGCCAAAATTCAACCAGTATGCAGTAGCCTTTTGCCTCAACTAACACGAGTGTCTTTGACATTGTGGTAACTTTTACGGCTTCAGTTTACAAAGGTAAGTTCTAAAAAATGTGTTTTCTTAATAAAAATATTGTGAGATGAATTTTTACATGCACAAAAAAATAGACTTTATGAATGATAGGCATAGTATTTGAGCTTCCTCAAAATCAAATTTTGAAACCCAATTATGTATGGGACTTAATGCCAAAGGAAAAAAATTATTTGGCTGACCAAAGCTTTTTTTCCGAGCAAACAAACAAAAGCTACCACAATACCAAATATTCCCCAAGGACTTCATCAATAAGCATTAGATTGTTCATTTGTCTGCACGCGTGCACCCCCTTTTTTCTCAGTGTTTTGTGATACAGAGTTTGGAGTCAAAATAATAATTTGTGCACTTAAGAAATAGGAATGGACCACAAAAAAAGGGGAACATTAGATGAATTGACATCATTTCTCAAATCTAAAAAAATGGGACCACTGGTTACCAGATTCCTCGTGATAGCTACGTAATCAAAATCAGGCATTTCATTAGCATGCATGCATGACCTATACAAAGTTGCCAATAAATCTGGCTTTTGCAATCACAATTGAAAACCTATCATCAGTTAACAGAAGGCTAGAACACAAGGAGCTTCAACATTTGTCCATCGTCAAAACAAATGAATAAGATTTCTATAACCAGCAAGACTTATACTTCACGTTTTTAGCAGGACTGGGTTCTTGGCAATACAAATAGAGACATAAACATTTTCTTTCTATCAAGTTGCAACTAGCAGGCCAAAAAGAGTTTCTTTTTGGTGATGTAACCTGGCTAGTGGATCATCAAGTGGTGTGTTTAACTTCAAGACAGTACACATGACAAACAAAGAGATCAGAAAATTGAAAGAAAGACTGGAAGCTTGCAAAGGGAAATTCATTGCACAGCCCCAGGTAGGTATTCCAACTTAACAAACAAAGGGAAGTCTATAAAAGACATCAAGTTCTTTCTACGTGGTTGGCCATAAATATTCCACTAGACAGGGGTTATCAAGATGTTGGTGGAAGTTGTGACATTTTGATAGGGATTTGTCGTTGGGGACCAATCAAATAGTATAACTCAGTGGTCCATAGACTGAAAGATCGAATTCAAGAAAAGGACTTGCCCAAAACCTAAAACTGGGTCCAATCCGTGAAAGTAAGCTTTATAATAATCTCATACACATTTTAAAAGGAAAGATGTTCATTGCATCTTTCACCAGCAATGAAAATATTATTCAAATGTATTGCACTGCTTGTACCTCTCTTTCATTCTCTCCTTAAAATGTTTCACCTGATGCTGGTAAACATGAAACCGGACTAAAACTGTGTTTTTTTTTGTGTCGAGCAAGATGGTTTAGACATAATAAAGGTACGAGATTCCTCAAAATATTATCTTCTGGGCAATCACATGGAGCATAAAGTGGTACTTGCTACAAAGAACAGATAAAATTTACTTACCGCTGTGACGACACCGACAATAATTTTCATTTCCATCACATGACTCCAAGTGACCCACAACGCCATACCACCAACCTGCAAATACTCACGGTAATATTTAATCAGATATTAACATTAAATCGTTTTATACCTGATTAATATATTCAACATACACTGGTGTCGTCAATATACTAGAAGGATTGTGCGTTTATGGAGGCAGGTTCTATATTAAATTCAAAAAGAATAACTTAATATAAAATAGGAACTCTGCTGTCTCTGGCTCCTACTGACAGGAAGAGTATCTTGTATGATAAAAAGTTTCCCTAGATTTTAGAGATCGCCAATATAAAATTACTTGTCTCCAGCTCTTCTTTGTTGTCAATAATGAGCCAATTAACGCTAAATAATTCTTCTTGTATGGAGCTAATGCTCCAATATTCAAACATGGAGAAATTCTGATTAGTAGCAAATTACTGGGATGGAGAACAAACCATAAGGAAATTCTTTGTTTCTTCTCCACTGAATCTCAATGTGATCGCCAGGGAGTAAATCATGCAAACATTCAGAGATATGTAGGTCATGTGGCGAGGTATCAACAGATGGTGCTCTAAGCCTTTCCCATGGCACACCGCTCTCTGTGGCAATTGCTCTCCTTCCATGTGGTGGGTATCTGAAATAGACACAGCAAATAAAATCAATCCACTCGATACACTTATTATACCATTATACCTTTTGTCATTCATTATTTTTACATCAACATCTTTTACAGGAAAAAAGCTAATTTAATAATCTACAACGCGCTATGGATAGTGGCTATGATTTCCACAGGTAAAAAATCTATTGAGAATCATGGCCAAGAAGAAAATTATTTGGATCACCTGGCTTGAAATGTATCTGTCCGGGGATCATAGTTGAGTTCAGCGTCATAGCATGATAACATGAATCCAACGTGCCCATTCTGGAATACAAAACAAGTAAGTTTTACTACCAGGGATGGAAATTCATAAAGCCCCAACACATCAATCCTCAGAAGTCTATAGAGTTAAGAGCACAATTATAGATTTTGTAGCCTTGAGGAGATAAAAAAATTATTCAGTTTTTAAGTAAAATTAAAGCTAAGTAATTGAATGGGGGGGAATACGATCATGATCAATACCTCACGGTTAAAGACTTGAGCAGGGAACCAGAACTTGCCAGTCTCAAGAGCAAGGTAGCAGGACATGATTGAATTAACAGGCAAAGAACTCCTCTGCCTGCTATTGTTAATGGGATCGATCTTAGGGGTGCTCCATGAAGAAGGCCAAATAATAGACAGAAGCCTCATAAACCCTTTTGGCTTGCCATGTTTGCAGCTTCCGAGATAATTTCTAGAAGCTAAATGCCATTGCCACTCCCTATAAGCGGCAGGGCCAATAACCCTTCCCCATTTATGCTTCATATGTTTTTCCCATAAATGGTCACTCACGCACCTTTCCCTCAAAGAAGTACAGACACCTGCCATGCTGCAAAGCCCAGCAGGAGGTAACCTCTCAAGAACGCATTCCAGGGCCAGCTCGGGCAAGTCCAAAACAGACATCCCTCCAGTCTCATCATCAAGAGCGCTTTTTTCCGCTCTTGAACTTAGACTCATCTTCTTAATTGATGTTTTTAAAGGAATTATATTGATACAAAAAATGTTCAAAAGGGTATTCCTCAATGAACCTAAATAAGAGAAGAGAAACAAGTCCTTCGAGAACCAGAATGACAACAATCTTATTTCACTTGCCCAAGGAGGCAAAGGCTTGAGAGAGAGGGGCTTTAAAAATAGGATGAAGGAGAAACAGGTGATGAAGATGTAAAGTAGCATTGGAGATAAAAGGTCTTGTATTGCGGGTCAAACTCAAGTTTGGCATAAATTGTTAGATAAAGTAGTGGGAGATCAATAGAAGAACCAATAATGGAAAAGAAAAAAAAAAGCAATGGTAAATAAAATAGAGAGGGGGGAAATTATAGGGGAACCGAATGGTGTCTTCACATCTCCCTCCTCCAGCAACAACGACACCACTCGCCTTAAAAAGACAAAACAAAACAAATCAAAAAAATAATAATTGATATTAACAAGGTGGGATCTTCTGAAAAGGAATAATCTTTTCTTTCATGAAATGGGGTTTTATTGGTATAGAGAAAGCCCACCAAACCCACTAGTGGGCCTCCTCTTTAGTAAAAGTCTAAATTAAACCAAAAACTAAAGCTTTCTTCTATCTATGAGCACCCCGAAGAACAAACTTTTTCACTTGTGTGAGATGTCAATTGTGACGTAAACCAATCCAAGAATCCAAAAAGAAACTGTGGAATCCTCAGCTCTTATCTCCTTTACGAAAACCAGCGCACCACAATATGCTAGTCAGTACAGAAAGCTTAAACAGCTGTCAATCAAAAAAAAAAAGAGGAAATGGGGGGTTGCATTAGATGAACCTGGGAGGAGAGCTGATGAAGATGGTGGGGTATTCAGATCTGATATGAGAGTCTGGCACATGGAAATCCTAGTAAGAATATAAACTAGAAAAGAAAAGAAAATACTATTCCCAGGGCAGGATAAGAAGGGCTAGACACAAAGACTCATTTCTCTCTAATGATTTGAAGTTTGGCGAGTAAAAAAGAAACAATCTTTAAGCTTTAAAATCAATAAAAAGTCAGAGATACAGATCTGGTTAGTTGAGATGGAACCACAATTAGGTGCATCCAACACGCTACCCAGACCTGTTTAAAACCTAAAAAACAAAGAAAACAAGAAACACCAGGGAGAGAATTTATTGAAGAAGATGATTAATCTGAAATGTGGGGTCCCCTTTATTCACCCTAATCCATCTTTTTCTTTCATCAAGCTCTCCTCCACCTCCCATTTCAGAACCTTCCTGATATAGCAAAGTACTAGCAATGGATAGTTTTTTCGACTCTAGAAACAACGAGCGGTCATGGCTGAAGTTGGTTTCTTTTTCGGGCGTGGATGCGAACCCAAATTGTTTCTGCTTTCATCCATCCTTAATTCTTTAATTGCCATGTTCTTTCTTTCTTTTTTTGAACATGAAAAAAAAAAGATGGAGGCAAATTCATGTGACCAAGAAAGGATAGCAGGAATCAGAATATCAGATATGCAATTAGTGGTTCAACAGGTTTGTGGGTCTTGTCATCATGCAAGCGAGCAAGACTTCCTCACTCTTAGCAACACGTGGCATTCAATATTTTACTTCCATTGTCGTCGCTTTTTCTTTTGTTTTTCATCCCCTCTTTCTCTTTCTTTCTTTTTTCCAACCTTGAGGAAATTTATTTTATTATTATGCGAATGGGGCTTACAATTATGAACAAGGTTTGTTTATTTAATTATTTTCCAAAAAAAAACAGAGAGTTAGCATTGAGAGGATCGTATTAGATCGATGTATAAAAAATGAGATTTGATCGAAATTAGAGAATTGCATGATCACCTATCCATCTCATGCACCTGTAAATGCCAACCGTGGTTAGCACCGACATTCTTAAAGAATGTAATGCTTGAGGAAATTATATTAATAAAACGATTAATTATTCTGGAACAAATTAGTTGGGGATCTCAACATTTGAAGGCATGCAAATGATAATTATTAACACAACTAAACCAGCTAAATATCATGTGTTAAATTGTGATGCAATAAATTTAAAATATTCACACACACACACACATTAGCACATTAAAACTAAAAAAAGTATTAAATTAATATTTTTTAGATTGACCCACATTTTAAAGCATATTCTAATACAGTTTTAAAAGTAAAAAATATAGGATGCCTTTAATTGTCATTCTAACACAGTAGTGGGGATGAAGGCAATGGCCATGGTTGTCGACGTGGTGGTTATATTGATGGTGAAATTATTATTATTATTATTATTATTATTATTATTATTATTATTATATTGAATTATAAATAAATATATGAGTTGATAAAAAAGAAACTTGGGTGGGAAGCATGTTTTCTTTGTGGTTTATAGTTTGAACATCTCTGCCCAGTAATATTGATAGCCACGGACAGAAGCATGTCATTTTATGGAAAGAAAAAAAAAAAGTAAATTCTAAGAAAATATATTTTATGAATTTGAATAAACAAGTAAAATTTTGATTATTTCAAATTTTTACAAAAAATATATACTTTAATTCGAACTTGAGATTTATTATGTATATCTCCAATTTTTTATCTGTAATGCACTTGCAAACATTATTGAAAAACTTATTCAAGAGAAATAAAACAATCATTGTGCTGGGTTATGCTTAGTGTAGTTGTAGCACAAAAAATCTAAAATAATCATGTAACAAAATAAAAGCTAATTAATATTTGTGATGATTACATTGCAAAGAAACAAATCATTTTGTTTATGTACAAGAAAATAGATCATATGAATACTCATGAAACGACAGACTATTACATAATAAAAACGAGGTGAAAAGAGAGAGGAAGAAAGTGGTGACTA
This sequence comes from Salix dunnii, assembly GCA_015731905.1. NCBI lineage: Eukaryota > Viridiplantae > Streptophyta > Magnoliopsida > Malpighiales > Salicaceae > Salix > Salix dunnii. Next base: position 5,049,019 of record CM027667.1, on the reverse strand, counting down.
GCCATGTTGTCGTCGAGATTATCAGAATTTGGCCCTGTTAGCTCGAGAACGAAGAAGACTTCGAACGCAGAAGAGGGAGACTTGAACGCACGTCATCAACATTTATGCATGTCTAGACGCGCTCGAGCTTCCAAGTCTGATTTCTTTTTGTTGTTTTTTAATTTTTAAATATTTTTTAATTTTGAATCTCACATTTATTTCAATAATCTTAAGGATGTAATAGCATGCATCGTGGTATTTTTTGATTTTCTAACAGTCTATCTCTTACGTTATATCATGTGTGTAAAAGCCATTCCATGACAATGTTTTTTAACTTGAAATATTATAGTTTTTTTAGAAATTTTGTATTTTACTATTACGAAATATGATTGTTTATGGTATAATAAAATACAAACTATTTTTATTCAAGATTTTTTCCCTTAGATACAAAGAAAGAAAATAGTATATAGAATATTTTTTATTCAATGGAGAACATATTTCAATTAAAAAAAAATATGTGATAAAATATTAAAACACACGATAAAGCATGAGACACAAAATAAAATGCATTGAAAGCACAAATCTGATAAGTTTACACACACACTCACATTTATTTAAGGGGTGGAGTGTCATGAGACAAAAAAGAGTTTTAAATTCGAGTTAATATATATATTATTTTTATAAAAATTTAGAGTAATTATAATTTTATTTGCTATCCCGTGCTTATAAAATATATTTTTTAGTATAATACTTCCTCATATAAAAATAATATTGTCCTAACAAATATAAATAGTTAAATATATATATAAAAATTTAAAAAAATTATAATTTTATTCACTCAACTAAATCTATAAAAACAATATTTGATAGGACAGGTTTTTATCAAATAAAAATAATATTGTCCTGACGAATGAGAATAGTTTTTTAAACAAAATAATATTTAAAATAAATAAATAAAAACAGGTTTAATTATTAGCCACAAACGTGTAAAAAATTAACACGAGGGGCTGGATGTCACTTTAGTTTGCCAGAAAAGGAAAAGGAAAAACTGTGAGAGAAATGTAGGATCCAATTCCCAAAAGCTAGCAGAGAAAGATTGTTCATAATAAGGTGGAAGTCAGCTATCTTAATCTCGAGTTAATCAATTGCTAAAGGACAGTTTAAGGCTTCAACTCTCTGGAGAATGCTCAAAATAAAAAGCAATGCCATGCAACCATAAAAAAATCATGCATTTTTTTAATTAAATACATGGCATTTATTTTCTGAAATGTCAATCATTTACTATTCATGAATCTTATCTCATGCCAAGAAATCCCTAATAAGTCCCATGACAAGAAATCAAATTAGATTAGGTTTTTCTTCTTGATTTTTATATATTTTTTTTAGACAATATTGAAGATTAAAATAATTACCGTTGAGCTTTTTTCATCGAATGAAACCTGAGAACAGCAATATCAACTAATTTAGTAACCAATATATATTTTCTTTACATGAAAATGAATTTATGTCCCAACGCTAATTTAAAAAAAAAAAGAAATCAAAAGGTTTAATGTTGAAAATTAAAGGTCTAAATTGTACTTTTTACACTATTTTTAAACACACTACTCATATGCAACAACACAACCAATAAAAAAATTAATTGAAGAACTGCTATTTTTCCACACTACATTATGAATGCTTGAACAATATATTATTGGAAGACAACTTTTCATTTTACTGTATTTTGTTATGTTTATCTATTGGACAACCAATTTAAGGGTTTAAACCTCATATCGCCTTTATAATTAATTAGATTAAGCTAGTCAACATCATCTACTTCTCAAAAATCAAAATCGAATGATGAATCAGGGAAAAATCCTCAAAACATACATGATCGTTAAATATTTAAATAGTTTTTAGTTTCAGAATATATGAAATTAGTTGAGATATGTACAAATTGACTCGGATACCCATATTAATAAAAAAAAAATCCTCAGCTATAATTATTATCCAGATTGAAAAATAAAAATCCACAAAAAATTCTAAATTGAATCAACTATCTTGAAATTATCGAATATCTCATAAAAAATCTCAATTCTTAAAATTTAGAATACTAAGAGCATTAAATCAACACAGGAACATGGTTTATTAAGTGACCACTATTTTACATACATACGTACGTCCATACATACAATTAATTATGATGGTGGGTAAGATAGCAAGATCATGAAGACCACTAGAGCATAGAAAACAACGATTTATCTCTAACAAATTGATTTCTGAGTGTGGGATGACGACAACATTAATAACTTGGATCCACAATGGAGGACAGATGAGATAAAATTGATGGTTAAAGCACGAAGGCTGTCTCTACTAGTTCATCTCAGGTCTTTTTCAGTGCAGCTGCAAATGTGTATCCTTTCTCTCTCAGTAACTGCATGCTGCAAATATAATGTAATACTTTGATTAATCATGTCGGCACTAAAAAAATTAACAAGATTATAGAGCCGGTGCACTTTCTGCAGGCATGGTCACTAGGAACCAGATGTATTTATTATTCCTAAAAACAATTAAAATTATAATTAAAAAACACAAGGCTACTTGCTGTCATCGAGCCCAAGAACACCACCCCATAATTTATTTACCCTAAAAGAAAGACCACTCGCTATGAAATGTCTACAACATCCAATGATCTAATAAACAAGTATTATTAACATCTCAGCTCTTATGGCCGTGGTATGACGTGCTTGATTTGTTTTATATTTGTGTCCACCGGGAGAACAACAACTGGGTGATGGTCAAATACCTGTCAAACAAAAAAGCTTCACAGTAGAGCTCGAAGGAGTTTAAATGGTGGCTGAAGTTAGACCTGCCAAGTCACAAGATTATTGACACCATGAAAGGCAATATTTCAATGGTGGGTATCGTGGGGCTACGTGGTTAATTGGTGATGAAATGTTATATTAAAGAAAAATACAACGCAAGTTGAAGTCAAACAAGATATGGTATGAAGAGCCATTATTGATATTAATGGTGGGATCAAACAAACTATAATATTTTGGCACCAACCTTTTCTTTTTAGCCAATGATAATCAAGACCAAGACGGTGTCAATGTGGCATTCAGCCAAGTAAAATAATACTGAATAAAAAAATCATGAACCCTAGGAATCTTGACTGTGTGGTGGGCATATACTTTGTTTCAGAGTTCATGAAGAAACCCAGTTCGATTGCCTGGAGTTCTCTCTTGCTGGCATATATGACATGCATCTTAGGGAAGTAGGGTTTTTTTCCCCTGCTCCCCCCCTTCAACTTCTTCTTCCCCTCTCATCGAGACTGATCTCCAGATGATGAAGCAATTAACATATAACTGGTAACGAAAGAATCGGCGAGGTGTCATCATGTGGATTATAGATGAGGTAAAAGAGCATTTAGGCATCTTTTGCTTTAGTTACTTAAAGATTCCTGTAAGGTGCATAACCTTTTGATGCTTTTAATATGTTTTATACTGTGTCTTAAAATTATTTTTGAAAAAAAAATAAAAATTAATTTTTAATTAATTTTTTTAATATTTTTTAAATAATTTTCAGATACTACGCTATATAAAAATAATTTTTAAAAATTAAAAAAATATTATTTTAATATATTTTTAAATAAAAAACACTTTTAAAAATAAACTTTATCATCTTTTTTAAACCGACAATTTGTCCCTTAAAGTATAAGCATCTCACTCATCAACCTTTGAATAAGCTACCCCACCCATGTCAATACAAAGTGATCGCTCTTGAATGGATGCTGCTTTAAAGCAAGCACTTTGCAAGGGTGGGAAAGAACCGCGTAGCCTAACTCACCCATACACGGCCTTTCTAGGTTTTCTTCTTCCTCGTCGGAGGCCCGGTGGATGTAGGTTGTTGATGGGGCAGATCTTCTCTATTATTAAATTCCACTCCATCCTTTCAGGATTGGAATAGAGATTTCCCAATAAAAACTTCGTGTGGCCACCGAATCTATTTTTCAATACGAATCTCCGATGAGAAAAAATCTCTATTTTTGCTAACAGAGAAGTTCTTCTCCATTATTAAACTCCTTTCCCTTTAGAGACCTCACACTAAAAAAGTATAATGGAAGTTATTTTTTAAAATATTTTTTATTTAAAAAACATATTTTTTATCCATCATGACGATAGATTCAGTTTTTTTAGAGTATAATTGAAGTTATTTTTAAAATATTTTTTATTTAAAAATATATTAAAATTATTTTTTATTTTTAAAAAATTATTTTTGATATTAATATATCCAGATAATATAAAAATAAATAAAAAAATCAAAAAAATCAAAATTTTCCATAAATATTCTCTGTACAAAATCCAAACACCCCCTAGCCCCGGAGATACCTCTCTCCTGTCATTAAAGAAACTATGTAATTTAAAAAGATTAAGTATTTGTTTGGGAGGGTGGTTACGGTAGCTTTTGAAAGAACTTTTCGTGTCGAAATATATCAAAATAATATTTTTTTTTAATTTTTAAAAATTATTTTTGATATCAGCACATCAAAATGATCTAAAAACATCAAAACATATTCATTTAAAATAAAAAAAATTTTAAATTCAGCTGAAACGCTGGTTTGGCCGCTAGCCAAATAGGCACTAAGGTAGTAGATAAGATCTTGAGATGTAATTTTTATTGTTTTTATATATATATTATTTAATAAAAATATTTTTAAGCTTGAGTTTTGAACATATTCATATTATTTTATGTTTATTTTCTATTAAATATAATAAGAATGATAAGTTTCAATTACTAATTATTTTATTAAAAATTATTTTATTTAAAACTTTAAAATTAGATAAAATATATTTTTTTTTATTATTTAATTCTGAGCTCGCGCGCGCACGGAAACGACATGTTTTTTTCTTAAAAAAATGATGCAGGTTGGACAATGAGTTGACGAGGTTTAAGAGAAATAATTTCCTGAGATCTTTTACGGGCTAATTAATAGTCTGCGGCGTCGGGGGAAAAGCTAGGCTTGAGTTTGGGCCTTTGAGCCTCTCCAGCGACCGGAAGTATAAATTTGTTTGGGCCTCAGTTATTCAGATATCGTAATATTGCGTCCAGGGAAAATCTCCAGCGACCACCAATTTTTATTTTTATTTTTTTTTTTAATGGTGAGGATATTTTTGGGTAAGCTCCTTCTTCGTGGAGTGAAAGTAATCATAAAGCTGGGAGCAAATCTTTCTCACCAGTTTGTAATCTTAACAGCTAACAACGACCCGTCACCATAAACAACATCACTCCTCGCAATCAACACAGCTCAACCACCATTGATTTTTTTTTCCATTGTTCATTAATGATTACAGGTTTTGATCTGGGGCTGGTTTAAAATTGTGTTAAAAGCTGTTTTTTTATGTAAATATATATTAAAATAATATTTTTTTGGTTTTTTTTTTAATTTATTCTTACATCAACCCATTAAAACAATTCAAAATTACTAAAAACAATTAATTTAATCTCAATTCAAAGACACCAATCTTAATTTTTTTTATATTCAAATAAACTTTATTTCTTGAAAAACATATTTTATATGACCTAGATGAATAAGTAAAACCTTGATTATTTTAGATTTTTATAAAAAATATATATTTTAACTCAAACTTAAAATTTACTATACAAATTTTAAATTTTTTATTATCATGTCACACTTCTCATGTACACCTACCTAAATTTGTGGCTGCTGTTAAATGATCTTGCCAGTATATCAATATAGTCTTCAGACCTAGAAGCCAGTGAGCTTTGAAATTTATTCGACTGATTTTTTTTTAATTTAATGGAACTTCAACTAAAGATCAATTATATTTATCAACACATTTAGTTGATTTTTTATTTATTTATATTTAATTCAGTTTCTCTTTTACTTTTCAATTAGTTTTCGCACCGAGGCCTTTTCACTCCTTTATAATTTACCCCAAAATGGAAAATTTTAATTTGATTTTGAAAGTTTTTATCCTTTTTTTTTATGTAATTTTTTCCAATTGATGGAGGCATCAACATGACACAACACCATTCGTCATCAATGTGGTGAAATTTAGGTTAGAAAAGGCATGAATAGAGACAATATGTGAATAATAAAAAAAATACAAGATATTGAATAAATAAAATTGAATCAGAGAGGCTAATAAGATCAATTATCAAACTACAGGGACACAATTTGAATTTATCCCTTAATCTACTGGTAAGTTATGGCAATGGTGCCTCAGTCATTCCACAAAACCAAACAATAAACTTGGCAGTTTGGATCTCCATCTTTCAAGCTCCAATTTAAATAAGAATTACTATTAAAATAATTTTAAAATATATAAAAACAAATTATATTTAAAAAAAAAAACACTGGCGCAATAAGAAAACAAGAAGGGGGGAAACAAATTCGAGGCATGACGAAGAATCGCATTAAAGAGCAATCCCAAAGCAATCTTTAACAGAAAATCTTCTCTCTCTTTTCCCCTCTCTTTATACATAGCCTAGGCCAAATGGCTAAATGGGTTCACTTTTTTTTATGGGCCTCTTTTCTTCTTTTTCAGATAAAAACAGAAGTAAATCTTTAGATTCCACATGATCATGAATGTCAAACTTAAAGCATGACATGATTGCTCAATCCCACCCCCCACTTACATTCTCTGAACCCTCTCTTTCATTCTTCTTTTTTTCTCCTTTTAAGGGAAGAAGATCGAATCATTGATCAGTGGTCACTCGCCTGCGACCAAACACTAATTTCTTTCCACTGCGTTCCTTTCTTGTTTCACTTACTTTAAGACGTTCTGCATGGTACAGTATTCCAAAGTAAAGCTCGAGTAAATCGTGAAACTTGCTAATACTTCATGCTTCTTTATTGACATTAGCATTTCTTTTTCCTGAGACAGATAAACACAGACCAGCATTCTTTGCGTGGATGATTGCGCGCAGTTAATAAATAGAACAAGCAATAAAAAGTTTCTCTGGGGGATGCGTTCGTGAATTTACTAGTATAGAGCATTGACCAAGAATATATATATATATAGTTAAGGCAGCGATGTACTATGTATCGGAGGATCAGGTACAGACGAGCAAACAAATTGGAGTTTAAGTGCTTAATTACTACATTGCCATTCATATACTTAGTTTTTCTAACACATTGAAAGTTTTTTTTTTTCTTGCTCTCGAGAGTCCTTTGCTAAGTACGTACCTTGTAGTTCTTCAAAATAACAGCTATATATCCGATATTTGATTATGGGAAGAGTTCAAGGATTTTGAAGAAAAGGAAAACAAGGATGATAGAGACTCTAGCTAGTTCTTAATTTGTAGAAATATGTTGGAGAAGCCAGTATTTTGCTTCAGGTTTATGAGAAAGATAAGAAATTTCTTCTTTTGCTGCTAATTAACATGACGTAGCTTAACTCCAACTGAACTTTCAGAAACTTGTATACATAGCTCCGCTTCTGATAACTCTTACTCACAACATCTAGATTCTATTGTAGAAGCTAATTAAGGGAGACCCTGCGATATTATTCCTGCTAGCTATTCAATCACTTCTGGATGCAGCCTTTTGTTATCAACGAGCGGGACTCCAAAAAGCTTCAGAGGACTAGATGATTCCTCAGTACTAAATGTCAATGAATGCTTCCCCAAAACACCATTTTTAGCCCTTTGAAGGCCAAAACAAATGGTTCGGTCTTGACCTGAAGAACCCGGTTCTACAAGCTTAGGTACTGTGTTAATGTGAGTCTTTTGCTCGTGTGGCACTGGTTTTACATGGTTTTGGATGAAGTAGATAATCTCATTATAGAGATTCTTCATGTGGGAGAGCTCTGATAAAAGCATACAGTTTTTCCTTCTCAGTCGCTGGTTATCTTCTGATAGTGCTGTTAGGATATCAGCACTTGGTTTTGGAGATGGAAATGGAGGATCAATCCAACCAACACAATCTTCTGATTGGAGAAATTGGGTTGCTTGGTCGGGGTAGTGTTGGTGATGGTGTTGGGATGTTTTTCTCCTGTGAATCTCAGATAGCAACTGCTTTGCTCCTTTTCTGAAGTACTCATTTGCAAACTCCCATCTGTCAGTTACTACCTTCTTGAATCCCTGCAAGGTATTAACAAGAGAATAAGAGAATGACAAGAAAAGAAAGATTCTCAACTAAAAATATTAAACCGGTTTCGTGAAAGGTTTATTTAGAAAGCTTTGTCACCGAACATGGATTACCATATATCAAATACAACACACTATGATCTTGGGCAGAATGTTTATGGTTAGCTGGGATTGATATTTATTTCCTTCAATATTTTGTATCTTGGTGCTCTAGATCATATATAGTGCTTAAGATCTTCAAAAGAAGAGTGGTATAGAATGAAGAGATTTTGAGAGCAAAATTATAGGTCAACAGATGTCAAGTTATCTAAAACGAGAACGACCCTAGCTACTTGGAAACCCTAAGAAACTCCCTGGAAAAGCAGCCATGTTAGTTACCACAGCTTTTAACTTGCTGCTAATTAATCAGTAGACTCTAGAGAACATTTTAGAGTGCCCTTGATCGAGAGAGATAGAGGGAGAGAGGGAGAGGGAGATGCTCACGTAGGTATTGAGCTGCCTCACAAAGCTTGAGAAGTTGCTGTGCTTGAAGTAATTGGGGAGGAGATCCCTAGCAAACTCAGGAGGTCTCCACACAACAAAGGTGGTTTCATCATCACCCCAAGACACAACGTGGTCTGTCAGAGGGTCATCAACTAGCTGGTATGTTTTTGTTAAGAAGGGTGGAGGAACTGCCTTTTGGGATTCCATAGCAAACACCATCTCCTCACACCTATCTACTGTAAATGCCATTATCAGCCGGCCGGATTACACTAGGGGAAGCAGATGATGTGCGCTTCTGCTCCTATCTCCCAATTTTTACACTCAATAATCACAACTGTAAGTTCAGCATGTTTAAAGAAGCTCCTACCTCACTCTCTCTCTCTCATTATAATTTTTCTAACTTTATGAAACAGAAACATATGGCCATGTCACTAAAATAAAAGCCACTCTTTGCTCTCTTTCTCTCTCATCGCAGTTTCTAACTTTAAGAAGCATATGACCATGTCAGTAAATTATAGTATTGAACTTTTCTAGAATTACTATAATTATAAGATCCAATATGAGCTCTTAATTAGCTATTGATTGTTCCTTTGGCTGCAGTGCTCTTAGCAGCTAGCTGGTGGGGAAGATGCATCCTCTTTTCTTTTCTTTTTTTGAAGTGAGTGGGGGAAGATGCATCTCGAACTCATGAGGCACACCCAAATGATGGTTTAGAATCATTGTCTTTCCATGCAATGACAAATCTGTTCCTATTTGATGTTCAGCATAACTCATGTTGCAATGCAGTATAGCAACTTCTCTTGGTACGTATCAAAAATGAATTTTACGAGGTTTTTGCTATGCTATTCCATATATATATATATAAAAAAAGCAGGTGCAGAAAGGTGAAGTGCCCATATATGTATATGTATATATAGGTCATAAATAATAAAAAACTATATATGTAGTGAAATTTGATTTTGTCCCAGACATAAAAGATCCAAACTCACAAGCTGATATATAAAATTGATGATGTTAGGATATGGTTCCTTCACCCTAGGAGGGACATTATATTCTTCTCTAGAACTGAAACGTCGAAGCTTGCGACTACAGGTTTTGAATCTCTAAAATTTTAACCCTTGCTGTCATCAAGGAACTCTGTGTATTCTATTTAATGGAGCCTTACATCCGCCAGTGACCAGTGAATTAAATAAAAGAAACATATTGTATCGAGAAGCCCTAGTTATATATTTAATCTGTGATTGCACAGAAATCGTAATTATGTATTCTCTGAAATAAAGAATCAAAAGGGTTTTCAACTTGATTATGAATTCTGGCTTGTTATGCATGTGATCATCAGTGAAGGGAGGCCAGCAAGTTGGCATTCACAGGCTTTTATTTATTCATGTTTTTTTTTCCCGGATAAGCCTTGGGCAAGACTCCATAGCTAGCTTGTTGATAATTTACTATGCGAGATATCAGAATACATAACGACATGAGCAGAAGCTCCCCCATTTATTTAATGAAAAGATGATAGGAATATGGCATGTATATATGTGCACGTATGCTTGTAGGAACATTCCTCGAGTTTAATCATTTATTTCATTGTACATTATAAGACTGCCCGCCTTAAAAATATATGCTTCGAATTATGTTCGTGCACAGAACTTATTATTCAATGAAAAACCCACGACTAGCATGATTAATACTCAAGAAAAAAATTGATTATTTAAATTAATTTAGAACTTTATATATATTTGGTTTTTACAGTTGATATAATTAGCGTTCAAGACTTAATACATTGATTTAGTCTTCATAGCTAAATATTCCCGCAACTAATATGTATACTTTATTAGAATGGTGTTTAAATTTCTACACACAACAACACCTCTAATCCAGATAATTGTTACCTGCATATTAGTTTCTAAGTATTAAAAAATTACTCCATCTCTTCGAAAGAGGGAGAAATTTCCGAGTAACTGAGGCAAACCCGTGACTTAAGATGCTGCGAGGAAAGCAGTCAACTACTCACTGCAGTTGAAGGAATAATTCATTAATTTTCCCTTTGAAATAAAATTAAGAAATTTTCTAATTCCCATTTTTTCTATCTTTCCAATTGACAAAGCTGCTGCTTCCTCTAATATTCTTAATCTATATATATATATATATATATATATATATAAAGATCAAAGATCCCTTCAGAATATTCCTCTATTGAAGATCACTTTCTGTACAAATTAACCACGGACAATATCATCGAATCATCCCACCCTGATAGCAACATTAAGAGTTAAGAAAATAAATAAGTGTGATTTTTTTCTCTGTTTTTAAATACTGCTCGGAAGACTGAACAAGTAGCTGCAAATGAAATGTTCTGATGCAGAAAATATCATTTTTATTGGAATACACGTACTGGCATGGAAGTAAATGGTTGTTCGATCTACAAGCAAGTAATATGCTGCAAGTTGTACGTTAAATCCAATGAAACTGTAATCACATTGAAAGTAGTTTAATTTGTTCTGCTTACTAGCTAGAAGCAAAAAAATTGATTGGCGATCAACTAAGGTAGTGATCATGTATATAGTTGGCCAATGTTTCTGTTTTTTTAACAGCCTCATTCAAAATACAAAACGAAAGATGTTCTTGATAACTCCATTTCCAGGGATTGAATGTGTCTGTAAAAAGAAATGCAGTGGATCCATTTTGATACGCAAAGCAAGCAAGCTGTAGCCCCTCTTGCATGTTTGTAAAGATATGATTGGCTGGTTTTCATATCGGAAACCTTAGAAAGAGACAGAGGAGGTTCTCTGGAGCTCAGAGGTTCAAATTTTTGGAATTGAATAATGAAGAAGATTCTATCCCATTTATGACCGACCTCTGTCCTCAATATGTTCATAATTTGCAGTGGACATGTTATGGATTGCATCACATGATCTTTCTCCATCCCCATGTGACCCACAACTTAATTTGCCCTTTTCACACTACAAAGAGTGTTCCGACAGAGAAAGAGAGAGAGCTAGTTCTTTGTCTTGTAGTAGCACAAATCTAAATGCATAACATGTGACTATGAGCAATCCTGAATCATGAAGATACAGAGGGGATTTCTGTAAAAGCAGGTTGATTTTCAGATTCTTAGAAGATATCATCAGACTATTAATTTAGTGTAAAACAGAGTGCTCACTTGCAAGATTAGTTGGTGAAAGTTTCCTGCTAAAAGAGGAGAGAAATACATGGAAACTACTGGTAAGCGAATAAAAAAGCACGACAGTGTCCATGGTTATCATTTAGATTTTTGAAACTTTAACAAAGTCATTAAATGCACAGATTAGGTAGCCACCAGTTGAGATTTATATGATCAATTAATGGAGGAAATCAAACACCTGATAATCCCAGTGAAATCATGGGAATGCACATGCATGGATCTAAGCAAGGCTTTTGTAACATATTCCTTAAAAGAAATTAATTAGATTTGCATCTTGGATTTTCGAAATCATTACCTCTCATGCGGCTGTCTCTCAAAAAAGAGGGACCGTACCCCATAAACAGAGCACAGCAGTCCACTATCTTTCTTTAAGGATCTGTAAGGATAAGGGTGGATCCCATGCAGTTCTCAAAGGATAGCATATTCATCGAGTTCATCGTTGAAGTTTTATCCATGGTGAAAGCAAGTATGAAGATGCTCGAGAAATCCGAGGGGAAGCAATAATGCCATATTTATGAAGCCTTTTGATTTTATTGAAAAAGATAAAGGCAAAAAAAAAGATACTCTTCGATGATAGATGGGTGGCCTGGAAGACAAAAAATACTTTCGAGAGGAAGGAACATCTCTTCTTCTTTTCACCATTGGAAAGACAACAGCATGGGCCAAGCTCTGACAGAACATTAGAAAACTCATCGATCGTGTACCTAAAAGCTCTGGGTGTGTGGTGTTTTTTTCTATATATATATATATATCAGATGTCTTAGTGGTGTTTCGTGCGCTTCTGAAGTCCACGTGTAGCCGTCGATTTAATGAATATTTCGCTCTCCGAAATTTCAAGATTATTTTTTCAAAAAATTAAAAATATTTTATTTTTATTTTAAATTAATTTTAATTTACTAATATAAAAAAATAATTTTAAAAAAATATATCATTTTTATGTATTTCTGAACAAAAAAACACTTTAAAAAACAATTGCAATCTTTAGTTGTAATTCTTTTAAGGTTTTGTATTTTAAAAGTGTCAAAAATAATTTTAAAAAAACATAAAAAATTATTTTGATAATTTTTAAACAAAAAACACTTTTAAAAACAATCACAATCTTAAGTTGTAATTTTTTTAAAGCTCTACATTTCAAAAATATTTTTAAAAATATTTGAAAATATTTTATTTTAAATTTAAATTTACTATTTTTATATCATTTTAATATGATAGTGTCCAAAATAATTTTTTTTTTTGAAAAATATTATTTTAATATATTTTTAAATAAAAAATATTTTTAAAAACCATACCCACATTCACCGGAGTTTATATTAGTATGCAGCGGATAGTCAGCAGGTGGCTGAAACTTAAAGGTGCTACATTAATAGAGTGTTGCCGCTTGTGATCAACCACCGCACAGTTGTTTCTCATCGGAAGGGATCATATGGCAACAACAGAAACCTAACCTCCAGCTACTCGGATGAGACGAATCTGCTTAAATGAGCTTAGATATTTTAGTTACGTGCTAATTAATGGTTTTTTTTATGCCAGCTTGTTATAATTTATATAACTAATTAATGGTTTTTTTTATGCCAGCTTGTTATAATTTATATAACTACTTAACTCCAATGTTTTATATATATATATATATGATTCAGTTGTGTTAGCTGTATCACTCCGATTGTTGTGGTCTTCGAGCAATTTAACACCAGCGAATTTCTTTTAAAAAAACTAATAAGAAAGCATGCTTGATCACGAACCTGAATAATAATCAATGGTTGGGTGGACAAGACACGGGTCAAGACTGTGTTCAAAAAATAGACTCCACTAGTCTGTTTTCATGCACTTAATATTAATTAAATTAAATTTGATGGATATTCATTTATCTAATATTATTAAAAGAGTTTTTTTGGGTAGCTATCTCAATCAACGTGTAATAACTATAACCCAATTTGATCAAAAATTTTATCTAAACTTAACTCGGGATATGTATTTGTATTCCATAGATATATAAGTAGAGTAATTGTTTTAATCTGATATAATATCTTAATATTGGCACAATATATATTTAATACAAGCACATATATATAAATGACCACATTTTTTGTTTAATATTAAATAATAATAAATATTCATATGGATCTAATTTTTTTATATAGACAATGTTATTCTCTCTCTTGCGAGAACCTAACTATTGGGAGTGTAAATCTGTGGAGGAACGACAAGGGCACTTTAAAATACTGCATAAATTAGTAGTTTAATACGGCTGACTGTAGTGGCCGCCACACTACGAAAAATCTCAAAACCTTTCAAGTTCCATACGTCAAAGAAACAGACAGACAGTTTTATGATGATCACAAAAGGATCGATGTCACTAACTATTAAACCTCGTGAATGCGAGAAATCTAAGATGGTGTTCCTGTGACCCTTCTCTTATGATCCACAACCACATATCTCGGTCTAAGGTGCTTTCCACCATTAATTAATCCAACACCACACCTCCGCTCTTAAAAGATTCAATCCCAGAAGCAATCTACCTAAATGATATATGTATATTGTGCTTATCTATTTATTTTCAATATGAAAGATGATTTTTTTTGCTTTTCTGAATGGTAAGAAATCAACGAAGTTTGGTTTGATTCCATTGCTGGGCGAATTTTCTTCCAAGACTCTCGAACGATTTCTTCGAGATACACTGTACACGTGACATGTACAGATGTACTGCTTTCTTGGTTTTGTGCAAATCATACTTCTGTACGACCCACAATCACCGGTGTACTAAAACCATGCATCCTTCAGTAGTCTTCCTACACCATGCCCATTTTCTGCTCGATCGCAGTACAATGGGGATGGACCAGGGAGTACAGATTCAAATAAAAGATCGACATCAAGTACTACTATATAGGGTAACTCTCGTGTAGTACATTGGAGAGGGAGTACTGGGCTTTTCGTGCTATATAACAAGGAAGGAAGCACCAGTGGCACTCATCCCCAAGTTGTGCAAACTGCTAGGTATATTGACGGAAGACACAGGCCTACGATTGTGGAGGATTCCTACAGGAGCGACCTGAGATCACATGTGGGCGGCACCCTCCTGGGTTATCTTATTAGGCAACATGTGTTCTCAGGTCGCCCCTGCCGGGCTTTCCTCCATGTGCTTGTTACTACATTTCAGCGGTGGTCCAAACTCTGATGGTGGGCTTTGAGCCATTGGATATTCGCCTTGTGTGTGTTTTGCAAGTCTACGTTTATTTGACGTTATTAATTGTTTTGGGTATTTTCTTTTACTTCTAGCTGTCTAGTTACAGCATCCAAGGGTTGCTATCTTGTTAATAAATTGGAAAGTATCAAACACTACTATAAATAAGTAGTTTCAATATTCACAATCCACGTCGCAAAAAGATTCGGTGTGTGAGACCCATGAAAGCAAAAACTCGGGGATGCAATTTTCGATTTAAGCTGTTCTTTTAAGCAAATGGACAGGTATGGCAATGTAAGCTCTAGTAATTTTTTTGCCCTAACAGTTCTGCTCTAGTTGTGTTGCTAGTGCAGCACCTTGAACAGGATTGGAGCAATCACAATGCCAACAGAGTACAGACCTGACTTGACATAGCTGAAAGCAGTTTTACAAGAATGATGGGAACAGACCTGAACGACACACATCACGAAAATATCAGATTTGATGCTAGGCCATGTTTCCTTGCAGCATGCTCCACTCCCATTGAAAATTTATCACTTTATCCAGGGGTAATAAGAGCACAGATTGCTCATGTGCCGAGTGCCAGGAAACCAGTTTGACCCCTGCCAGCTTCTGTGCGTAAATTCCAGCAATTTCATTTCCCATAAGAATGAGCTTGTTAAAGGTGGCAATTGAATATCAATGAGAATAAAATGAGTAAATAAGGCATCGTAAATAATCCAAAGAGTTATTCTATGGACTTCTACACCAAAATCCTCACATTAGACATAATAGCAAGCAGCTCTCCTTGCCCGACTTTCTTCCAAACCCCATTTATCATTAAACAACCTTCGTCTTCTTTTGACAACAAAGCATTCTCGCCCTCTGATTCAAAACTGTCTGCTGTCTCTCTCATCTTCTTAACATTTGATTTATCCAATAAATAAATATCAGAGCTACCTTCTCTCTTGCTACCAGTCCTCTCTACACTAGGGTAGTCTGATAAAGGACTATCACCACTAGGTTCTCTTATGCTACATTGTTTCAGTTCCCAGATCTGCATCCTTTCTGATGAATGCACAGGCTTTTTACCGTCATCATCACAGTCAAGAACAGGAAGACAGCCAGAAGATCCAAGGTCACGAGGCAACATACCAATTGGACATGGGTTCCATGATTTTGCCACAGCCCATCTGCCTGAACAACCCACATCACCATCTGTCCTCTTAGCAACTTTACTCTTTGTTCGGCAAAGTTTAACAAAGTCTAGCTTCTTGGTGGCCTCTTGGATAGATTGTTGTTGCTGGGTAAGAAGGCTATTCAAACTCGGGGGAGGAGACTTCTCTCGGGTAACATCTGGGTCTGATAAAGCTAGCAAACTTAGTTTTTTGAGTTTATCCATCATGGAGCGATCACCCATCATCTGTGCAAGATGCAGTGCTGAACCCATAAGCTGCTTATTGCCATAAGAGGACACTAGAAGACATTTACGGAGAACCCCCATCAGGATTGCGTTGGATAAATTCATTCCTATTGAAGAGGCTATGCTTTCATCTGCAGATCGTTTACAGCGAAGATGCTTTAGTCCCTTGAGTTGTCCAACAAGCCATGCAAACAAGGAAGAAAGTTGATCAATTTGGCGATTCTCTGTTCCATGCTCCCATGATATGATATGTGTTCCTGAACAAGATTTCGGAAAAGGTCAATAAAGAGAACATGAAATCAAAACCATTTATGTGATTATCATTGTGTTGAACCTTTTTGAAGCTATCATGTATAATTACAGGCAGCTATATGCCATTCCGCATCAAACTGACATTCATTGTAAACCGGGTACTTGCATGGTTAATCAGATATAGCTCATAAACAGGTTGAAAACACTTCAACAAATATGAGGTTGGGCATTGCCTAATTCACCAGCTCAACTAAAGACCAATGATCATAAAAGCTGGTTCAATGAAGAAAAGTTCACAAGTGGATTTTAAAATGCAAAAACAAAATGCATATTGAAAGTTGAGGCCAAATTATAGCTAGCTTTCGATATGCTTTCAATGTAGCAAGCTTTTCTCCAAACCAGCTAACAAAATTCCAAAATATTAAGCACGGTGAAAATGGAGAACATTAGCAGTTAACAGCAACTAAAGGTTCTTATTATCCTAACAGGACATAAAGAATAAGCAAACAATAGCAATGGAGAACAGGAAGACTGAGTTTGTGGTTACCCATTTCATATTTCATGGCTTCGTGAGTATCAATCATATTTAGAACAGCCTTAAGAAGCATAAGGAGTACTTCTGGTTCCTTCTTTGAGAATTTTGTTATTACAAGCTTCCAATCATCCAACAAAGTACACATGCCTTCACCAACTAGGCAATCTTTTGGAAGCTCCACCAAATTTGAGTAATCTAAAGCCTTGAGCACGAGCTCCAACAAAACTGACAGTACTTCTGAGGAGAAGGAAGAATATAGACGAACTAGATTTTTCAAAGTCTTGGTGATGTTCTTCTTGGAGCCTGAAGAAAGAAGTTCATCAGCAAATATATATACCTTGTGCGTGCAGATATTTGGATCATCTTCCATGCATAAGCCACAACTCCAAATTTCATAACAGTATGGACGAGAATTCCCACAGCTTTAAAAACTATCAGCAAAAGTTCTTTACTAAGTGCTCATAATGAGCTATATCGCAACCAAGAAATATCAAGAATGACAGAACCATAAATATGTAATTTGCCTTTATTACCACTTAAAAATAACGGGAGCATATTATCTCACCCCCAGATTTGGATGAATATAGCATGCTAGACACATTTGAGAAAAACTTGTTGTAGCCACAAAGTTGTTCACAACATCTGCCACTTACAAAGGTTGACGGTCAATAAAATTGAAATTCTAGAGTGGCAGCGATTAAACAAGCATTGAAAATCATATGACCACAAAATGCCATGTCTTCATTGAGATGAGCAAAAAAATACGTAAGTTTACAGTCAGACTAAGATGACAGCACAGCAGTTTCAGTAACAGTTCCAGATAAGAACAAATTGTGCTGTTATATGAACCAACAAAAAATTGTGGAATGGGATAGCTTATCACGACTCAGGCCAAGATGTCACTGTTTCAAGAATTAATCTTTCCAGACAAAGGAAAAATAGCATGCACTGAATACAAAGTGGTGGGGAAAAAAGTCACTGTTCTTGTAGGTATGAAAACCAAACATGCTACATGGACAAAAGATTCCTAGAGAGGATTAAGATGAATGCTAATATCAGCATCTGCGCCTACATCTAATTTGACAGGACCCCTCTTTCACTCAATATGATTTCCCTGTTTTAGCTATCCTCTTCATGTTAAGAAGGATTTGCCCCTCTCTATGTTTAGTCTTAGCATAATAAGTTTCTTTATTCTATGGAAGGGAATTGCAATTACATGCAGGTTAATCAGTAACGGAAGTTACAAAGGGTAAAACATGTTAAGCCTTCAAGAAAATTTGTTATGAAATCTTCTTTTGAATCACATTATTCTAAGGCCTTGAAACATCAAAAGGGAGAAGAACTGCATAGGCCTTTTAATGGCCAAAGAGAGTAAATAAAAGAAACTAAAATTGCATACACACGTTTTGCCTTGATTGCTGAAGAACCAGGTTGGGTGCTCTTCTTAACTTTCAAGCAGGAAGCTAATTCGTGGAGTTTAGAATTGATTTCTTTTCTGATGTTAGCACTTCCATCTCTTTGGAATGGAATCTGCTTTGTCTGAGGCTCCCAATAATAAGTTTTTAACCAATCAATTGCCTGAAATTTTCAGCAGAAGAAGTTATAAGTTAACTTTTACAGACTTCAAAAACAAACATGGTTTATTAGTTAAATAATCACAGGGAAGCATGGTCCAGCAATTTTCAAAAAACAAAATCATGAAACATTGCAGCAGGAGTTTTATTAGACTTAAATGCAAACTCTTAAAAAAGAATCTCAGGATAAAGGACTGCACTGCAGGTTACAGAAACTCAGAGAGACAATATACCTTAACAGCAGAATCCCGAACAAGTGCAAGAGCAGGAAGATCACGGTGAGAACCCTCTGCAATCAAAGCAACATCAAGAAAGACAATAGAGTTCTCGATTCAGTCCAGCAAAAAAAATCAAGAATATTTCACTGCAGATTAATGAGATAGCCACTGAACTTGCTGCCAAAATTACAATTGCTCTGCTAGCATGTATACAAATATTCAAGTACTTTAAGCTAGATCCTCATTTGTTGATCAGGAAGAGGGGTGCAGGTTGGCTTTTGATATGAGATAGATTTGGACCAACAAGAATTTGTGTATTTGCAGTGAGTTAGCTTGGTTACAATGAGGAGTTTATGGGTCAGGATATAAGAAATGAGGTTTACAGTTTTAAGGCTGAAATGCATTGATGAGTGAGATTGAAAGCAAATGAATTGCTTTTACTGGATGATACTAGATCCTGCTTATAAGAATCTCAAGGCATCAACATAAGACTGGGATTATGGTTTATTCATGTGGCATAATTAGTAGAGCAGGTGTTGGAAAATGATGTAATGGATATCATGTAACAATAAGGTGAATTTTGGGGATTGATTTCAGTGATAATAAGGGGAACTTGGAGGCTTATAGGTTGATGACAACTTATTGCAGATAATTGAAAGAGGAAAAGTAGGCACACAAATAAGACAGACTAAGTTTCATTTCTTGGTACGCTGGTCAAGAGTCTTGGACTTGCAACCACAAGAGTAGTTTTGGCGAAAACCTCAAGGATGACTAAGTGTTCAATAGTTTCCTTCAAGTGGACAATAAAAGAGCAAAATGCCTGAAAAGAAAATTCTCAGCAAGCAACAAAGAACTTAAATTCAAGGAAAATAATCCTAAAACAGTTTAAGATTCTTAATGACTGCATCTGACTGTACGCATGTAGATACCAAAACAGGAACTGCCAAAGTTAAGATTTTTCTTTGCTTATAAAACCAGCAATATAGAGCAAATAGCTTGTGCAATGAAACACTAACCATGACGAATGTCGATCAGCATGCGTGGAATACCTATTGCACCTGCTGCCTCAGCAATCGACACCTCTGTTTTCTTCCTTGTCTTCTCAACAACACAGTTTACAAGCCTTCAGTAACAACAATTGGCAATGTGAGCCTGCTATTTTTCCTTACTGCAATTACATGTTTGCATGCATATACAAAACAAGGAAGCATAACCACATACAATCTTTAAACATAAGGCCACTAATACTTTGACATACACTTTCCTAATGTCTAGGAAAGTTACTCAGAAACAAGGATTGATTACATAAATCCATATGAATTATATGTCGGTTTGTTCCAGCTTGATAAATGATAAGTGTTTTCGTTGCGAAATATTTCACCATATCTTAAAATGATTAGAAATTTTTCAAATTTGAGAATATGAAATTAATGGACAGCATCATGATGTTTTGAATGATTATAGGTGAATAGGGTTAATATGTCTCTATATCTAATTGCCATTATATTAGCAAAATCCATTTCCAAGATGTTTTGCTCCAGCATATATATATATATATATGCTATTATTGCATCAGTAAAATAGCAAGGCAAGAGAGAATGACGAGATTCTAGTTGAAAAAAGATGAAGAAGAATGCAAGAACAGTTTACCTCAAGATAGCCATACAATATAGCATTGCCAACATTTGCTCAGAATGTATAGCCTCATTAGGTAAGTCCTTTCTACAACGAAAAAAACAAAAGAAAACTTTCAGAATACAGAGAGAGAAAAGAATTCCAAAAATACACAATTATAACATAGCATCACAGTCGAAAGAGTTGTCAGCAAGTCTGCTATAGCACAAAGGCAATTTCGAGTTATAAAGGATATCCAGGTTCAAAACCAGGCAGCAGAGCCTTTTTCTTTTTAATCATTAAAAAAATAGAATAGCATCACAGTCTCACGGAAGAGAAGAATTAGCGTGGCCATTGTAATTTAAATATCTGGCATAGGCCATTTGAATCAAGCAAACCGTTTAGAAACAGATGGACACTGGGCCTCGGCTCACCGTGACTGGAAACAAAGAGTTACCTATATAAAGGATCCTTCTGTTGAACTTCAATGATCGAAGCTGTGACATCAATCACAGCCGGTAAGCATCCTCTGCTTCGCCATGTTGATATCTATATCACAGATATACAAGTTAAAAGTGGAAAAAATGGAAATATTTTTATTGGCAGCTAAGCCATTAATTTTACATAATGAAACCACGGATGATTATAAAAGTTTTTTCACTTTCAACTGTTAAACCGAAACAGAGAGAAATATACGATAGTAGCCGGGATTATATGTTGTTTCCCCGAACTTCTCGGGAAACAAGCAGAATGAATCTTTGCAAGAAGTTTGAGTTCATATTTTGAATGCCTAGACATTCCAAACTAACTTTCTAGCAGAATATTTTGTGTGTGAGAGAGAGAGATTTATGTCTTACTCTAGTAATAGCAGAATGAATCTTCTCTGGAGAATCGGAGAAGAGAGAATCTCTAACACATTCCCATTCATTCCAGTTTAACCACGGCACTAATTTGTATCCGTACGAAGAAGATGACGATGTTGATTTCTCCTGGTCATCACCAACGAAGGCTATCGTTTCGTCTTGGAATCCTAACAGTGACTCCATTGATGAAACACCAGTTAATCCGCTGTCACTGGTTCTTCAAGCAGGGAGAAGGAACTGAGAGCACCACAACAGAAACCCTAATTTATCTTATGTCGCGGTTGAATGGAATAATAAGGAGAGATTTATTACTCTGCAGAGCGGCTTTATCACTGAGACAGGCTCTGGAAGGAAGGTTCTGTGGCTCCGTGCGGTTATGGGGCTTGTCTTTCTAAAATCTAATTCTAAAACCCTGGAGATTGCTAGGAGCGGGTCAGATCCGGGTCGGTTTGGTGCGGTTAGGGCGTATTTATCTTAACGAAAATAGTGGCCTTATGAAAAATACCAATTAGGCCCATGGATCGTATTTTACTAGAGACAAGAAGGATGGATGGTGGCGTGAGGATTTGGGTAGGGGATGGATGATCTTGGAAGGTGGGAGTATCTGAATGAGTCTCTATTTTCTTATTTTATGATGAAATTAATTTTAAATACTTCAAAACTTAACATGTAAAATACTACTTATTTGACATTTCTTAGATTTTTATTTCAATATTGGGGTTTTGTTCCTTTTTAGCTCAGGTAAAAATTTGGAGTCTAGTAAAATACATGGAATTCCCCCTAGTGCTTCACTAAGCACCTTCTCTTTTTTCAAAATTTGAAGGAAAAAAAACCAATTAATTTTTTGATGATTTAATAAGATGAGATGAGATTTAAAATTATAGTAAAAATAAAGAGTTAACAGATAAAGATCTAAAATATATTTTTTAAAAAAAGAAAAAAAATAATAATCACCTCACATTAGTAGCGATTTTTTTTCAAGTCCAAAAATATAGTTCTTCTACTTTCAATCCTCGGGTTAGAGATAACGTATTTGTTTAAGAGTCTTGTTGAAATTGATTTGAAAATATTTTTCATTAAAAAATATATTAAAATTATATTTTTGATTTTTTAAAAAATAATTTTTGACATTAGTACATGCAAATGATCTAAAAATAAAAAAATAAAAGAAAATATGAAAAATAAAATAAAATGAAGCACAATGCCCTTATAGATAAACTAAACGTTAAAAATAAAGTGATATATATCCTTCGCATCAAAGGTTCTCATTTGATTATAATGAGCCACAGACTCGTGCTCCACCACAAGGATTTTATATGTGTGTGTGTATGTCTATATATATATATATAAATAGATAGATAGATAGAGAGAGAGAGAGAGAGAGAGAGAGAGAGTTAACACATAATTTTAAATTTTGGTTTTTATTCTTTTATTTTTTCTAGTTTAGTTTCGATCCCTTGATTTTTTCGATTATTCTAAAATAGTTTTAATTTTTTTACGTGTCTATACACATTTGCTCTTTGTTTGGATTTTTAATTAATTTTTACTGTTATTTTTCTCTGTATTAAATGTAACTTGCGTTAAAAAACATAGCAATGTTAACTTTGGTGGTATAAAATAAGAGTGGAACTCTTTCCTATGCATGTATAGTTAAATGTGAAATGTTTGAAACATTGTCTTAGGTGACTTTTTCCTTTTGTTTTATTTGAGCCTGCAAAAGTTATTTTACTATGCATTAAAAAAGTTATTTTTTAAAAAAAAAGAAAAACAAAAGGTATAAAAAATTAGATTCGAGAATTAATCATGGTGTATTTAAGCTAGCTAGACACTCTGATTATATAAAATAAATAAAAAATAAATATATATAAGTAAAAAAAAAAGCATAACAAAAAAAAATCATGGGAAAATATAAAAAACAGAAAAAAAATAATAACATAAAAAAGGCAAGAAAAAAAATAATTAAAAAAACAAAAAAAAAGTAATAAAAAAGAGCAAGATACGAATAAAATGAAAAAAAAAAAGATAATCTTGAAGTAAAAAGAGTAATAGAAAAAAAGCAAAAAACAAACAAAATGACAAAAAAAAGACAATCCAGAAGAGTTTTTTTTTTAAAAAAATATTGTTGAAATTCACAATAAAATATGTGGAAAACTACAGTAATTTCTCCATATATTTTAATGTTTGTTATAATAGTTTGATGGCTATGTTTTCTTATCCATGAACATGCCTTAAAATAGAGATGAAGTTTTAATTCATTTTTTCGATTATATTGATTTTCAGCTTTTTGGCGACTTTAAGGTATTTTGTAGTTTTATTTATTGTTTTGGATTGAAATTGATATTATTTTTTATTCATAAATATATTTAAATAATTTTTTTTATTTTTGAAAAATTATTTTTGACATCAGCACGTAAAAATAATTTAAAAATATCAAAAAAAAAAAATTTCAAGTAAAAAAAAAATCATTTTTTTAAAAAATATTTTTTAAATAAAATATAAAATACCTTTTTAATGTAATTCTGGTGCTCAACGAGTAGTCTGCGGGAAAAATTGGCTGGAGATGAATTTTTGATCTATAAAACACACCTTTGAGTTTTTTTTACCACTACGGTCGAATTTCAGGCAGCCACAGTTGCACACTACTTTTGCTGCTATTTTTTTTTAAAAAAAAGAATAACATTACAAAAATAATAGTAAGAATAATAAACAAGGTTTGGGTGCATGGGCCTGCAACCCGCACCACTAGACTTATGTAAAAGGCTCGAGTTTATGTGTCTGAGCTTATTTTGCTTAGTTTTTTTTTTTTTTAATTATTATTCTATTATTTGATGTTTTTTTATTTATTTTTTTATATTTTGATCATTTCACATTTTTTTGATTTTTAATTATTATTCATAATTTATTTATATTTGTTTTATAGAATTGTAGCGGGCTTAGATAACAATATGATATATTAGTTGGTGCATGATTTGGCAATCCTTTTATTTTTTTTTAATATACAATAAAGTAGAAAATCTTTTTAAAAAATTATTAAATCCATTGGATTTTATTTTAAAAAATAAAAAATTAGGATTACAGATCCCATGAAAATATTAAAAATTTAGGAATCAAATTTAGGAATCAAATTTGAAATCAGAACATCGAAAGTCTAACCTTAATATAAGTAAACTTTGTTTTGGGAGGAATAAGAATAAAATCAAAATAAAAAAATAAAAAAAACAAGAGAACGATGATCAAATATGAAAAAAAAAAAACCAAGATTATGAGTCAAAGATAAAATTAAAAACAAGTTAAAATCAATAAAAGCGCAAAAAATCAAAATCTGGAATAAAAAAAAAAAACCAAGAATCTCACCTTAAATATCATCAAACTTTAAATTGATAAGAAAAATTAAATTCCTAAAAGAATACAAATAAAAAATAAAAATCATGAGAATGAGAAGTAAACTTTGAGAAATTAAAAACCAAGATAATGGATCCAGTAATGAAATTGAAAACATATTAAAATTTAATAAAGAGCTAAAAAACAAACTTAAAAAGTAAAAAAATCAAGTTTAAATATGAAATGTTATCAACAAAGTTGATTTTTTTAATGATCAGCATGAAATTAACGAGTAAGGGAGAGAAAAGAGAAAATAATAAGAAAGGATAACTGACGGCAATCATTATCGCAAACACTTCACATGTTATTTCTGATAGAAAAAAATGCAATATAATTTTAAATATTACAGTGAGAGTTGATATTTATTCACTAGACAATAATTCATACATCATTGTCTCATATGATGACTCGTGCTTAACATGCTCTAATATTTTTTTTATTTAAAAAATAAATAATAAATCACCTCTAATCCAACCGAATAACAATAGAAAAATCTATTGAAAATGTCAAAAAAATATAATGCAAAACTTAGGAAATATTATTTTTGAGGCAATCTAGTTTTCCTATTTAAAAAATATATAAAATACCCCTTGAAATAATTAAATATAAATGATTTTCAGATAATTTAGTAGTATCTTCGTGGTATAAAAATATAAAAGGACTCCAATGATGCTCATGAACTTGGCAATAAAATTTCAACTCATTATGGAAAGACCGAACTGCACTCTTAACAATCCAAATTGTTATAGCAGGACATGGGTAAAATAATAATTTTATGGTGCAAATCAGTCCATACTACTTTCTTTTATCTTTTAATAAAATAATTCCATAAAACCTTATATTATACTTGAAATAATCTTTTTAAAAAATAAACCTAAAAAGCATCACCTCAACCGTATTCTCAGGAATCCAATTATCCAAATTTGAATTTCTTCTTGTCATGTTCTACAATATCTCCCCACGTATTCAATAAAATATCATGCTGTTTCCTGCGTGGATCATCTATTGACGTCGAGGAATTTATTGTTCCTTGCTTCCTAATTTCCCACCAATCAAATCAAATAACAGAAGAACGACACTCCACGCGCCCGCTGGAAAAAGCAAAAAATAGGCCGGCGCAGGACATCCTGGGCGTCCAGTCTATAACGACTGAAAAGTCCCGACTGCGAGAGATATCTCACTCCCAATTGAAAAATGGCTTGTCGTTTCTATCTCTTCTTCTCACTCTCTCTTCTTCTCTTCGCTCCTTCAAATTCACAATCCAACCAGGTAAGTTATACTGCGATAATTTCTCATCTTTGAATTTCCTTATTTGCTTCACTTGATAAGCAAATTTGAGTTGACTTTCTGTTTGGACGCCGAGAAAGTGAAAAAACGCTACTCAATTTTTTTTTATTGACTAATCAATCAATCAAGATAAACTAATATTGCTTGCAAAGAGAAAAGGATTTGAAAATTTTGATTTTTTTTTCTTTCACAGTTCTGCGAAGCTGGGATTGGATATGGTGAGGTTGGATGTGGAATTTCATCATCAACGAAGCTGTTGATCAAGGGAGGAACTGTCGTGAATGCACACCATCAAGAGGTAGCTGATGTTTACGTAGAGGATGGGATTATTGTCGCTGTCAAGCCTAATCTCAAGGTTTTTAATATATCTTCTCTCTCCTTTTTTTTAGTACTGTAGCCAAGGCTCTAGTAGAAGTTTGTAAAATTTCAATCTTTTTTTACCCCAAAACAGGTGAACAAAATGAAAAAAAAAAAATCGATCTTTTTTAACTGTTTACAAGTGTTGGATTTTAGTTTTTCTGTCGATTAAGAAAGAATGAAAATAGTCTCAGTGGAAGCTATCAAAATGATTTTTAGGAAGAATGATTTCAATTTTTTTTTGATGAAGTGTCTTGGAAATTGTAGGGGATGCTTTCTCACACATATAGTAGCAGTTCCAGACTTGCCAGCGTCTCGATAGTTCACTAGCTAGCACTATAGAAAAGAGAGAAAAGAAGGATGATGTTGATTTGTTATCCTTAATTGAAGCAAGCAGGCATTGCATGTTTTACTGGGGAAAAAATTGGAGAGCAGACAGTTTGTTTTAGTTATAACCAACTTTACAATGGCAATGGTAATGAGCTTGCCTAGATGAAGAGGGGTACATATTATTTTTATCAAGGAACCATCTTACCTAAAAGCTTAAGTTCTTAGGTGAGGCTTTAGAATATAATTTATATTACTCTCTAACACCCCCCTCAAGTGAAAGCTCTTTGGGCTTGAAACTTGCATAGACCCATATTACCCTGTGTTTAATTTTTATCAAATAAAATGGAGATGGTGAAATTCGAACCCGTGACCGCTGAGTCAACAAGGTTCTGATACCATGTTAAGAAATCACCTCACTTAAAAACTTAAGTTTTTAGGTGAGTCATTATATGAATTTTCCAGTAAGAAGAACTGAAATCCATTTAAATTTTAGTATTTGTTAGCCTAAATTTAGGCGAGGTGGTTCTTTAACAAACACTAAAATTTAAATGGATTTCAGTTCTTCTGAATGGAAAAGTCATATGATGATAAAGTTTGGTCATGACCAGAAGCTTTTAAATGCGGTGGTTTCTTAACAAATACTAAGTTTTAAATGGATTTCAGTTCTTTTGACTTGAAAATTCATATGATGATAAAGTTTGGTCATGACAGGATTTAAATTATTTTCAATCACATATTAATGATACTTGAAAACTAGCACGGGCAATTCTGGATTTTCATAATTTATTACGTGAGAATTCCAGGGAGTAATATCAGTTAACATGCTGGATGTATTTCATAAAAAAAGAATTCATGCTCAGTAGGGCATTTTGGTTGCAAATACAATGTAAGCCTACTTAACTTGCTAAAAAAGTTACATAAAGTGCAGGATTCTGGGACACCATAACACTATAGTTTTAGCAGATCAGACTCACAGTTGCTTATGCTGGCCTGATCCCTTTCTTCATTTTAAATCTGCTTTATTCAGAATGTAATATGCATACGTTACCCTCTCATGGTTTCGTTAATGCTTTGTTCTGGCTGTTAATGCCCAGGCTTTACTTTATGATGTCTTTCATACTTAGTTTTCAATTGTTTGGTTCCTATTTGCAGGTTAGTGATGGTGTTAAAGTGATTGATGCCACCGGAAAGTTTGTCATGCCAGGTTAGTTGCGGTATTATCTCTTCATGATAGATCAATTTTGGTGTTTTAACCTTTTCTAGCAGCAGGATTTTGCATGCTTCACAGATCCTGTGCACTAGGGTTTCCTTCTATCTTTCTTTATTTTCTTACACCAACCGTAGTATAAACCCAAAGCTCTAGAGATATAGCTATCACTTGTCTACCATTCTTTCATGCATTCATTGTTGCAGCTCAGAGTTTTGGAATCTAAGCAAGCCAGGCACATTAATCACTCACCATGCATCTTTTATAAATCTGTTACATCGGTATAATGCAAGCATTAGCTCTTAGATGCTTCCTTTCAATGTTTCTGCACCGTACTTTCAATGCTCATACTGTGAATTCTTTCCTCTATGTTAGAAGTAATTTGAGTGGGTAATGAAAATCTGGTTTGCTATTAATACCAATACTGGGTTTAAACACTTAATGCAAATCATTCTATTTTATGGATGCCATCTTCTCCTTGTAACATCAACAGGTGGAATTGATCCTCACACGCACCTTGCTATGGAGTTTATGGGCACTGAAACTATTGATGACTTTTTCAGTGGTCAGGCAGCAGCATTAGCAGGTGGAACCACAATGCATATTGACTTTGTTATACCAGTAAATGGCAGTTTAATAGCAGGTTTAGAAACCTACGAGGAAAAGGCAAAGAAATCATGCATGGATTATGGTTTTCATATGGCAATCACTAAGTTTGATGACATTGTTTCAAGGGATATGGAGATTATAGTGAAGGAAAAAGGTTGGTATTTTTGTTCAAGGTCATCCAAGGATTCTTTCCAGTAGTTTTTTTTTTCAATTTATATTGGCGAAAATGATAAACAGCAACCTCTGGTTATTTATTTATTATTATTTAAAACCTACATGCATTTAAAACTTGCAGGTATCAACTCTTTTAAGTTTTTTCTAGCATACAAGGGGTCACTTATGGTCAATGACGAGCTTCTATTAGAAGGACTGAAGCGGTGCAAGTCTCTTGGTGCATTAGCCATGGTCCATGCAGAAAATGGAGATGCGGTATTCGAAGGACAGAAAAGAATGATAGAACTTGGTATTACTGGTCCAGAAGGACATGCTCTTTCAAGGCCACCAGTGGTAATCCTTCAAATATGCTCCCCACCTTGTAACGTGTGCCAGCCAACTAAAAATCCTGTAACTGAGCAGTGATCTAAGTGCCTCACTCTAGAATTTGTTTGAACCCCTACCCACCCATACCATACAAATAATCTTCTAGTAGCCTGTAGACCAAATCTACTGTCCTTATATTTGTTGAATTAGTTGTTCCAATTTTTTCAGTCATTTTCTTTTCTGTTCCTCTATAATGTGTTGATTTTTCCTGGGAGGATTCAATGCTTAATTTGATGACCGGTCATTTTCTTTTCTTGTTCCTCTATAATGTGAGATATGTACTGTATTTTATGATGTTATTATTGTGATTATCACAGGATTGCTCAATCGTGTATTTGAGTTGCAGAAATAGCCTGTGTCAGATCCTTTAAAGAACGAATTCTTTAGCTAAGAAGATTTGCTTAGTTCAGCAATTTTTTTACTATTTAATTGATCTCTGATTGATAACCCTTCTGGAAAAGTAAATATGTATTTTCTTAAATATTTTTAAGTATATATCTTTTATAATTTAGCATTTAGTTTGATTCTCATGCAGCTGGAAGGAGAGGCAACTGCTCGAGCAATTCGTTTAGCTGGTTTTGTGAACACACCTCTCTATGTAGTTCATGTGATGAGCATTGATGCCATGGAAGAAATAGCCAAAGCTCGAAAATCAGGTTCAAAGTTTTTAATATTTCATTTTCTTGTTTGTTGAGGAACTTTTACATGACCGCAGTTGTCAATTAGAATTCACACCATTGTGAATAGAGTCTGGCAATCATATAAAAGACTGTTGCTTGCAGGGCAGTACATAGCCATGAGTTTATAAGAGAAACAGAACAAAACAGTTAAATTTGCTGTTGTCATCCCATATATTTCATGTATAATCTTATACCTTTTCACTTAAAATTAATATTACTTAGACAGCCGGATTCAGTAACATGCCAATATTGGTGTGAGATAATGGATATAGTCTGAAAAGTACTTTGAGAATTTGGAAAGAGTAGTGGACAATAGAGGATAGACAGTAATATTTCTGGAATACAAGCCGGATAAGTCATGTTAATTAAGGATGTTCAAGTAAGAGAAGTTAAAAGAGTACACATGCCCAGGCAAAGTGGTCTTTAAAAACTGGAGTGGCCATAAATCTGACATGATTATTAATTAACTGATACTATGTATGTCCCATTTGAACCATTTGTATTTATTACCTGACTCCTCTATGTGCTTCTTGCAATTGTGTCAGGCACTGTTGCCAGTAATTTTGATGGCTGCTTGTTCCTATATGCGATTAATTTCCTACTGTAATCAGCCATTTTGTTCCCATCGATGATCAAATTCTTTTTCTCCCCGAATTAACACCCACTTTTTGTATCCTGGATTTCTGCATGATTTAGTTCCTTGCACCCACATATTTCCCTAACTGCACTGCTTTATATCAGCCCCTCTGCAATCTCTCACTTTCTTAAGGCATCTCAAAACCTTTCCCTTGGAACTCTAAACAGGGTTGTAAAATGTATTTCTATTGCCAGATTCTCTTTAAGACATATAGGTACCCAACTTGTTCTGTTTATGACTTCCTAGTGCCATGTCGCTTTGGTTATATTTTCTTTTTCTAAACATGAAAGCCAGATCACTTTCTTCAAACTGCAGGACAGAGAGTTGTAGGCGAGCCAGTGGTTTCTGGATTGGTCCTTGATGATTCAGGACTTTGGGATTCTGACTTTGCCACTGCATCAAAGTAAGAGCCAGCACTTTGTCCATTGTCACTATTATTGAATGGAGAGGAGAGAGAGTTGAACACATTTGATCAATTTGTCATATATATTGATTGCAAAGCATTAATATATTCTTATTTTTCAGGTATGTCATGAGCCCTCCCATAAGAGCATCAGGACATGACAAAGCCCTGCAAGGTGCCCTTTCAAATGGAGTTCTGCAGGTTTCTGTCTTGTCATTATAAATATTTACTGGAGTAACAGTTCATACCTTAAAGATGCCTGAAATCATCAAATTTCTATAAAGCTGATTTCGGCGACAAATTAATCTCATGTTCAGGAAAATTGGGACATATGGTCTCTTAAAATTTGTGACGGTGATTATAAGCTTCAGTTGCAATATATAAATCCAGATTCATTGTTATTTTGAATCATCTAAGATTTATCAGTCAATTTATTCGCTTAAGAACAATCTCACTTTCTGTTTCTCATGTCACTCATTACAATTTGCAGCTGGTAGGAACTGATCATTGTGTATTTAATTCCACACAAAAAGCCTTTGGGATTGATGATTTCCGTAAAATTCCCAATGGTGTCAATGGTAATAAAAATGATATTGCTCAATTCAAATCTATTCCTCTTCTTATCATGTTGACTCAATTTGAGCCATTTTTCTCTCTCTGCTAAATCTGGCAATTGGAAACATAGGCATCGAGGAGAGGATGCATTTGGTTTGGAATACGATGGTGGTAAGCTGCTGTGACTCTTTGCTCAATCATTCTTACACTCTATGTTTATTTAAATTGTTGTCCTCATATTGGTTGTCAACTAAAAGCTGAGCACTTTCAGGAATCTGGCCAAATTTCTATCACTGATTATGTACGAGTCACAAGTACTGAATGGTATGCTTTGACTGTTACTCTCCGTTAGTTTAGTATCTATTTGTGAACCATGTTATTCAGTTTCAGGGGTAATAAAGATAAGAATAACAATACGATGAATCACATGATTTAGCTTCATGAGGTGTGTAAAATCATTTTGATCTCTATGAATTTCCCAGTGCTAGGATATTCAACATATATCCAAGAAAAGGAGCAATTATTGCTGGATCTGATGCTGATATAATTATACTCAACCCAAACTCAAGCTTTGAAATAAATGCCAGGTCTCACCACTCTAGAACAGATACGAATGTTTATGAGGGCAGAAGGGGGAAGGTAATTTTCACTATAATCTAGTTCTCTTTTGTTTCATCTACAAGTGGAATTCAAAGTACCTGTTAGTCGTTCTTACATGAGGGACCTCACTCCAGTTTGACAGTGACTAAAGTAACGGTATTCTAGGTCCTTAATTGATGTCTATCATCTTTTGATTCCTCCAATCTATGTGGTAGGTGTCTTGCAGTTATAGTATTTTCAGCGTTTTTTCAATTGTACTTGTTCTATTAAAAATGCTGCTTCTAGAGTGTGTCAAAACTTTGTTAAAGATGAAAATATTGCTACTTGGGTTCTGGAATTCATTATGAAAGGCTATTTCTTCGTTGAGAGCCCGGAGACACTAAAATACTCTACCTATTAAGCATTTTAGGAGAAACATAGCCATGCTGCAACCCTTGAGTTGTGGCCCAGGATATAATGATTTGTTGCCACCAAGATTTATTCATGCCTTGAAGCTTTCCTCACACTTTTCGTATTATGTTGTATGATAAATACATAGTATTGTCAAATAATCTTTGCCTTTATACTTGCTGGGAAAACAAGATTAGAAATGAAATAGTTACTCTGCACACAAGTGAGCATGCATCTGCTAGTTACCTATGGTGTGTTTTTGTGTGTGTGTGCACTTTCACACTCAGCAGCATCATGTGTACGTGTTTTCATGTTCATATTTTAACTTAAACCCTTTCCCTCCATGTTGGGTTTTGAAAGTTCATAGCATCTTTTCCTCAGGGAAAGGTTGAGGTGACGATTGCTGGAGGACATGTTGTTTGGGAAAATAATGAACTGAAGGTCGTTCCTGGCTCTGGCAAGTACATAGAAATGCCCCCTTTCAATTATCTTTTCAGTGGAATTGACAAGGCTGATGCTTCATACCTATCCTCCCTGAATGCTCCAGTGAAGCGTTCTAAATCTACAACTTAAGTGGCAGGTATTACTACTAGGATCCTTCCTTTCTATTATAGATTTTATATAGGGGACTTGTACACAATACCATAATGTACAAATTTTTACAGCCAACTCCACCAAGCTTGTCCGAATTGATAAACTTATTTCCGAATTATGTAACACTAAATAATGGTATTGTTCAAATAATAAATGAACTGAACCATGCCATACTCTGAAATGTTCGTGAATGTAAATTAATTTGTCATGTCACCGCGTTTAATTTAGTTGTAATCTGCTGGTATTCTATTTTGTTTTCCGATATAAGGAACATTTGCAAGCAGAAAGTCATGCATAGCAAACTAATGCTCACAGCAAAAGATTACAAGGTTTTGAATTCATGACACGCCTTGTCTATAGATTCACAAAATAGAAATTTATATTTTAATACTTGAGGATAACATGAGTTGATGAGCCCTGGGTTCTTAGGAAATCAAGGCCGAATGCAGCAATTAATGTAGGTCAAGATCTTCTTTCTCTTCTGCACGGCAATACATACATAGAGGAATTAGAAAGCAGAATGCAGTTGTTTGCTGTTATTTTTTGTTACGCCCCACTGTTCCCCTCATTATTTTCCTTTCAAATGTAATTTATGTAGCTTCTCTCATTAAGTCATACTCTGCCATGGAATGATCCATATGCGTTTACCAATGACCAGGGGGATATGGACCATTACAGGCTGAGCATGGTAATAAACGAGGAAGCGCAAAATCCAAACAAGCAAGCAAAAATAATCTCGTTGCTAAACTAAACTGTATAAAGAAGATAGAGTGGTCTGTAGACTCACCATGACAGGGTCTTCTTGTTGGTAAGCAGTAGCAAGCAGTTCCCTTTCATTTCCAAGGCTGGCGTGCCTGACGTCGGACTTGTGCTGCTTCCTATTAGCACGAGCTCGTGTGAACACCATGGAGTAGTCGGTAGGTACCGGGTTCTTGGAGTCCCATGCTCCAAACTGAGGAACAGACAACCCCCCATTTTTCTGTAAACACAGAGCAGTCAAAGCGATCAATATTTTATTGCAGAAACTTACGAAGTCAATTGCTCGGAGTATTAAACATAATTTAAATAGCATGAATTTAGGTAGAACTTCTTGTAATCTTTGTTAATGTTAAAGTGGTTTAGGGGAGGAAATCAAATTCCATTCTGATCTTGTTTTGGTTAATACCCCCTTGGTCATTAACGCATATTAATCAAAACAAGATCAAGGATCCCACGCATATGAATGAATGATTTTATCTTGGATTTCAAAACAAGAAAAGCTCTCCCAGGTGCCATCTATCTCTATCAGTGATAACATTGCTCTGGACAGATAACAAGAATTCTTGTTTGAAAATACCAACAATATCAGAATCAAGACACAAAGGAAAATCGAGAACAAATCACGACCCCTTGAACTTCTCAAGATGTGCACTCACCTCCCTCACTGCCATGATGAGGCGATGGAAGTAAGATCGTGATAGAGATTATCAGTACGTAAGTATATACGTGCAAGTCTATTTCAAGTGAGAGCAGGGTTGCTCTGTCAAATGCCCTATTTTACTGATGGATGGAAATAATCAAATGACGGTGCCAGCCCGTTTCCTGCCGCAGGAACGTTCCCTTGTTTTCGTGGGCAGCAAGCATAGCACAAAGCTTAAATTAGACGATTGCAGTTGAAAACTCGAGGAAGAAAGAGAAGAAATGCCAAATTTAGGGTGTGGTTACGTACTGATACTGAATAGATATTTTACTTTTTGGCGAGTGGTTTCCCTTGACCAGCGGCCAAAAACAAAAGAAGAAAAACTAGAGATGGGGGTAAACTTCCAAGTTTAATTCCTGCCATCCACTTGAAAAAACGAACCAATCATTCTCTTGCCATGTTATGACAGCTTTTTTATAGCATATTTGGAAAACTTTAATTTTATTTGAATTATAATTTTTTATACTTTGTTCCTATGGTTTTACATTTTGTTTCAAAAGTATTTTAATTTTTTTTTTATTTTTTATTTTAAATTAAAAAATTTCACTGTTTTGATATTATTGTAATGTGCTCATATTAAAAATATTTTTTTACAAATAAAAAATATTATTTTAATTTATTTTTTATCAAAAAATATTTTAAAAACAATTTCTACTGAAACTTTATTATAATCAAACCCATTACAAAGTTGCGGGCAAATCTGTATGATTTTAAAGCTGTCCGTCATAGTATGCAATTTGCACATTACGAATTACATGAAATTGCACGTTACGGAGTAGGGTTGCACATTTACTGTATAATATACTAATAGGAATTGTTGTGGAAAATAAATACCTTGATTGTAGACAGGATGATGATGGATATTCGTGTGTGGTTGTTTTTTTTTTATATATATATTCATGTCTTATTTATTATCGGGTAAAAAAATTTAAAAATATTTATTTATTGTGTTTTAGATATCCAATGAGTATCTATTATTAATATTATTTTTTAATCAATATAAAATAAAATAATTAATATATATTTGAAGTATATATATTTTAAGTTAAATTAAATCAAATTTAATAATATTTATATTTTATTTATTATCCATCCCGTCCAAAAAAACTAGTAACTACTTAGGTTTTCTAATCGTAGACCACCATCCAACTAATCTGTGAAAGAAATGGCTGGGTAAACGACTACTTTGGTAACTTATGTAACAAGACATTCAGACCACGGTATGATCTTACAAGATGAGAAATTCAGGTGGACAGTCACAAGTGAGCGTGCCTAATATCGTTTGGTGTACAATGAAGGCAAGGGTGATGTCAGTACGAAGTTAAATGGGCCTGGTTTGGATCCATTTTCTAAAGTTTTTGGGAATGGTTAGGAGCCCACGTACTCCTGGTTTTGGGCTAGATTGTGATCCCGTGTTTCCCTTTTTTGTTGGGCCTATTTCTTGGGTTCGGTTTTGGCTCTTCCTCTTCTCTTTTTTTGTGCTCGGTTTTAGCCCTCCTCCTCTCTCCTCAGGCTTGGTTTTTCAAACCCTTTTCCTTTCTTATTGGGCCCAGTCTTGTAGCCCATGTTGTCTTGGTGTGGGACTCCGTCATCTAGGCTTTTCTTCCCATCTTTCATATGCTTCCTCCACGTTTTTCCTTGGAAAATTTAGTCCACTTGATCATATCTCATAAAAATACATGATAGCAAATTAGTAATCTCCCCTCCCTTGACCTTTCTGTAGAAATCTCTAGCTGGGAACTAAAAAATTTCTCAGCACCCAAACACCACCGCCAATGGCGCAAACAATCAGCCTCCGCAAAGGCAACACCCGTCTCCCACCTGAGGTCAACCGCGTCCTCTACGTCCGTAATCTTCCGTTCAACATATCAAGCGAAGAGATGTACGATATATTCGGAAAATACGGAGCGATTCGTCAAATCCGAATCGGATCCAACAAGGACACGAGAGGCACTGCTTATGTGGTTTATGAAGATATATATGACGCGAAAACGGCGGTGGATCACTTGTCAGGGTTTAATGTGGCGAATAGGTATTTGATTGTGCTGTACTATCAGCAAGCGAAGATGAGTAAAAAATTTGATCAGAAGAAGAGAGAAGAAGAGATTGTTAAGATGCAGGAAAAATATGGCATTACTACCAAAGATAAGTAGATATTTTTTTGTTAATTAGTTTAGTTTTAAGAAATGATAACTCCTTTTGTTTTTTGCAATCACTAGGTTTGTTATGGATGTTATTGATTAATGAAAGTGCTTTAATTCTGCAATCTATATATTAATGTATGCGTAATTGATTGTTAATGCTGTTTACTTCAGCGCGCAATAGGTGATCCTTGATTAATGATTTTTAGGATTGTGAGTGTGTTGTGAGGCTACAACGACCGGATAAATAAAGAATTATCGAATTATAATATGCTTTGATTATTGTAGTGAAATTATGTTGTAATTTTGGTTTTGCGATGCATGGAGAGTTGAATTGAACTTGGTTTAGCTTTGCCTTTTGGTTTTTGAATAATCAGAGCTACAATAGGTTATATTGGCGGTGTGAAGTTTGCAAATTTTGTATTAGGAAGGATGCATGCTCAATTTATTGAACATGTCGTCTTTTAGGAACTTGGTATTCAGTGTAAATAGTACATATGCATTTGTGGGTATGATGCTCTTTTATCTTGTCCGATTCTTCTTCTGGATGTAGTATTACTAATTGAATCTTGGATAAGTGATCGATGGTCTTCTTTTTAACTTTCCATTTTCAAGAACTCTGCCTGTGCTGGTGATAAGATTAGGGTTTGCCGTGGCTGCCTTTTAGGATTTTTTTACTGATGAACAGTTTTATTTGATGGAGAAATTAGGTGCTGGCTCTGATTGGGAGATTATTGTGAAGTTTTGATTAATGCAGAATATTTATATTGATTTGACATGGAAAAATTATCCCGAGACAAAAGATGTTGAAAAATGAAAACCATAACCATGGTTGTTGAAGATTGCTGGCGCTGAAGTTAAAATGACTTGTAAGGATTTAAGGGCTAGCGGTGTAAACCTGGATCAGCAGGGACTCACCCCTCGGCTGTTGATATGGTGCTCCTTTTGCTAATTGTACGTGCCTGCTTAAATTCATGGAAAGGGATGACTGTCATGCTTAAAATTGGATATGGGTGCAAGTAATTTCATTAGGTGTTAGGCAGCTTTCACCTATGATAGATTGTTGGAAACGCTCTTGGTTGTTAATCAGTGGTTTCGATTTTTTATTTGGAATCTGGATTGGATCAGTGTCAAAATTGAGACCTTGCACCCACCCACACAATGAATAGTGAAAGCTCTTAAAACTGATAGTTGATACTCCTTGAACTTATTATTATCTTTCTGCATCACATTTCATCACATAAATAGTGAAAGATAACACTGGACACATCCTTTATTGACTTCATCTTTTTAGTGAAAGAGAACACTGGACACCTTTCATCACATAAATAGTGGAAGATAACACTGGACACATCCTTTATTGCCTTCATCTTTTTGACAGCCACATCCATGCAATGGTGTCTCTCATTGACCAACAACATTTGCCAACATCTTCTCGCTACCTGGCACTCATTGTGTAATCAAGTCATCGAAATAATCTTGACATAATCTTCATATATTTAAGAGCGCTGCTGCCACGTTTAGTAATATTTTTCAAGCATTTCCTGAAAAGAGCTCATTTTTTTAAAGCAGCGTGGGGTTGAGGGAGCATTTTACCAGCAGAGAGAGAGAGAATAAGAAAAAGGAGGATGGAAAAATCTTCAAGGCTCTTCCAGGCATCCATATTACCGAATTGCAAAGTGAATTAACAAGATATTTCAATAGGATTTGTTTGTGAAGATATGGATGCAGCTTCTGATGAGTGTAGGACGCATTTGCCAGTATTTACAAGGAGCATTTGTTCCTACATTTCTCAATTTTGTGGTTGAATTATTGTTTAAAAAAATGATTAAAAGAAAGGTTGCCAAGTTTTATTGGTGTTGCCATATTATACGATAAAATTGTTGCATATCATAAACATTGCCGTAAAAAGGAAATATATGACGGCTATTTTTCCAACAATTTTCCCAGAAATAGTCGACAAGAGGAGACATCCCTTGTAAAAATACGAGTTTGGATCCTGAGAGCATATGGATATGCATGCAAGCTGGGGGGCGATGCCCTTGAAACACAAAACCAATTGACACATGTATTATTAGTACACTGCAAAATTATTAGACGCACGAGTATGAGATATTAAACCAAAATGCTTAGGCCCAGTCCAAGCCCAATTATCTACCACGATTTGTGACGCGGCATCGTTTTATCTGTGAATTCCTCCACAAAACTTTATGTCAGTCTTACCCTCACATCAAAAACTAAAATGACCCCAACCCTTTATCCGTTATGAGACTGTTTCTAAAATTATTTTTTATTTTTAGAGTATATTAAAATAATATATTTTTTTATTTTTTAAAAATTATTTTTAATATCATTAAAATTATTTAAAAACATTAAAAAAATTTATTTAAAATAAAAATAAATCATTTTTAAAAAAATACAAAAAAAACATCTCGAAAGCAACCCCCACAAAATGCACACCAATAACAAAAGAAAAAAAACCAATTGCTTAAACCATTCCCGGTTTACTAAACCCTCTCTCAGTCCCCAAACCCGACCCGCCCAAGACGACCCACAGTTCTTTCAATCGCCGCAAAAGCTTCAAGGCGGTCGCATTTGAGCCGGAGACAGTAAGAACCCGATTTCAAAACGTCTCTGATGAAAAATTTTGTTAATGTTGTTGCGAGATCCTTCTTTCTATCAAGCAGCCTCCTTTTTCATCTTCACAAAGTTCGTTTCTTCCTTCGAAAGGTTACTTAATTTGACTTCCCATTTCATTACTTTTATTATTCTTGTTGAAGAGTCTTTTTCTCGAAGTTTCTTTATAAATATTTTTTTCTGCTGTTTGGCACCTGAAAAAACTGGGATTTTTCGGTTACATGTGGTTAACGGTGATCAAGTCACCTCTACTCGAAATGGATTTTTCCTTGTTTTTTTGGAAATAGAGCCGGGATAACATCGAATTGGTTACGTTCTGTAGTTATGAGCTTTGAAACTTTGTATTTCTGACCGCGTTTAATTGCATGTAGTTTGCTAATATTACGGAGGGTTTCCTTTGCCTTTTCTTTTTGGGTTTACTTTCTAGTGAAGACTTTAGTTGGTATTGATTATATTTCTAATACAGCATTGTATCACATCCATCCCAGTTGGTTCTCATTGGATTTTGCCCCACGTTGCCACAATTACTGAAGTCAATGGTCGTTACAAGCAACTCGCAACACGAGCGTCTTCTTATGAAGAGGAGATCAAGGATGATAGCTTGAATCAAATGCTTGAAGCTGTTGAAAATGCCCCAGAATGCACTGCTAGGAAAGTCGGAACAGCTTACGTCCATAACTTGTGTAAAGCTGGAAATCTTTTTGCTGCGGTTAGACTGCTGCGATTGTTATGTGATAAAAACATTTTCCTTGGTCCTAGTGCTTATAATATAATTTTGGTGATAGCTAGTGAAAAAAACAATGTAGAGATTTTGTCCCAGGTTTTCAAGGACTTGATCTTGTCTTGTCAGTCTTTGTCTTCAGCTTTGTATCTGAAACTTGCTAGGGGTTTTGTGAAGTCAAACGATGATGTCCAGCTACTGAGACTTGTCAAAGAAGTTTCTGAATTGACATTCCCTAGTAGCACGAAGGTCGTAAATAGATTTATCTTTTCCTTTGCTGAATGCGGGCAGTTTGACAAAGCCATTCTGATATTTGAGCAGATGGAGAATCTGAAATGTAAGCCAGATTTGGTTACATTTAATACTGTTTTGGATCTTTTAGGTCGTGCAGGTCGGATTGATGAAATGCTCAGTGAGTTTGCCTCCATGAAGGAAGCAGGAATTCACCCAGATTTTATTTCTTACAATACTTTGCTAAATCAGTTGAGAAAAGTAGGAAGATTGGATTTGTGTTCAGTGTATTTCCGAGACATGGTTGAGAATGGAATTGAACCAGATTTGCTTACATACACTGCATTAATTTGGAGTTTTGGCCAATCCGGAAACATTGAGGAGTCATTGAGACTCTTCAATGAGATGAAAACAAAGCAGATCCGTCCCTCGATTTATATATATCGATCATTAATTGCTAGTTTGAAGAAGATGGGAAAGTTTGAATTGGCAATGACGTTTTTGGAGGAGATGAATGCGTCAATGTCAAACCTAGCCAGTCCCAAGGATTTCAAACAAACAAGGAGGTAGTTGCACACAGAGAGGGAAGGGTTTTGCATTTCAGAGGAGAGTACTTGATTCAGAGGTTAGCTCAAGTTAGGTCACCGGTGGAGGTCCTCTACCTGTCTTTAAGCTGATAATGATATGCTGTTATTGCTACTCTCTTTCAGATTTACCTTTCTTGACAATTTCTAATTGGTCCCAGAATCCATTATCTTGGTAGTCTTATATGTTTTCATGCTACAATATAGTACCTGTTAGTGTCATCATAATCATTGAGTTGGTGACTTGGGTTTAGAGCAGTAATGTTTAAAATTACATCTTTGTCTACATTGAAATTCAAATTGAAAGGACTCAATAATTAACAACCTGTTATTTCTGGCTAGTGACTGGAATTCTCATCAAAAAGTCGTTTCGAGTGCACTTGAGTCTGCGGTATTTTGAGTTCATTCGATGCTATTGTACATTTCAAGAGTGGAGCAAAATGTTCTGTGGATTTAATCTGTTCCTAATACAATTAATTTATATTTCCTTCAACTCTATTTATTATGTTCGATGAATGTGAACAAATATATTTCAATGCCTCTGGTCTTTCTTTGTTTTCTTTGTCTGAAACCTTGCAAGCTTTGGAAGCTGGGGTTGCTGACACGGTATGGTTGTCTTGTCATCTGAATCTAAACACATGATTCGCTGAATGGTCATACCAACTGCTCCAAAACCTGGAAGTGGCCAACTCATCAAGTGGTTGCTTAAGTGAAGTTGCATAGACCGATT
The DNA here is from genome assembly GCA_015731905.1 of Salix dunnii. Classification (NCBI taxonomy): domain Eukaryota; kingdom Viridiplantae; phylum Streptophyta; class Magnoliopsida; order Malpighiales; family Salicaceae; genus Salix; species Salix dunnii. The sequence goes on along the minus strand of CM027667.1, from coordinate 5,007,573 downwards.
TTGACAATGCATCCAAACTATGGAATCACTGAATAATTCTGTTACCTTTATGGAGTATTTCTTTTGCATCTTCGATCCAGGAGAAAACCTGAGTAAAGTGACTAACCATGCAGTTAATTACTGCGTTAAATATTATTTCTTTTGCTTTCCTCACATTATATATTCCTTATGTTCATTTTCATTTGCAAATCGTTGCTGTAGTAGAGTTTTGCTGGCCTTTTCCGATGCCAATACCTTCTATTGAGTCACTGTCTACTCATCTCAAGGCGAAGGCAAGAAGATGTTACTCAAACTGGTTTGGGTGGCAGCCTGTCACCAATCTATGAGATGTCCGAGAAGTTCTTAGCATCATGCAACGCCCTCCTTGTAAAGGATCCACTTTTATTCCCCTGTAACCAAACATTGCAAGTGGAACAGTAGAGGCTAACCACTACTTTTGGAAAAAATAAAATGTTGTCTTTGCTCTTTCTAACAATACACCTTTAACCAGCTACATCAGTTATGCTGTTTTTTTCTTTTTTTTCTTTTAAAAAAAAAAAAACCGTTTGGTCTACCATGTTGGTTAAACATTCACCTTCGACTAGTTCCAGTTCTGTCTCACTGGCCGTTCCTGTGATGTCATCAGTAGCATGCTCTTCAATTTCAATATTAATGTTAATGACTCTTTACTTGATTCACAATTTCATAATTCTTCATTGCACACCCCTGTTAACTTGGTCGTGGCTTTGGATCCCAATGGAAGAAATTCACGGTCTGTTTTGCCCTGTTAACTTGGTCGTGGCTTTGGATCCCAATGGAAGAAATTCACGGTCTGTTTTGCTGAATCAATCTTGTTCAAAACAAATTCGTTTCGTAAGCTAGCTAGCTGGCTTGTCGTGATAGGAGTCACCATTTATGAACTAACCTCCTTTTGTTTAAACAAAAAGCTGTGATATCTCAGTGATGGAAATCCGCAGCCAGTTCGTTGACTGGTTAACAACTTGTTATATAAGAAAAGCCTTCTTTCTAAAGATACAAACCCTACATATATAAAAATACGAATCAAGAAATTAAAAAGAAAATAAACACAACTGATCAAAACATGCAAACAATCCCTAACAAAAGCAAAATCCCATTCAATTTCATGTCTAGGGTTTTCCCATATAATGAAATAGATCCAGAATCCTTCTTGACATCAGTGTCCTGATCATGAGGATTATTGAAGTCAAAGGGCACAGCAGTATCTGGGGTCGAGTCATAATCGGCAGCATTTGGGGCCGGGGCCTGATCGGACGGGTCTTTCAAACTGTCCGGCAACCCTTTTCCATGAGACACGGTTATTTGGAAATGCTGACCATTATCACATTGCTCCCCATCATAATCCCCGGAGAAGAAATAGTTTGGTCCTTCCTTGAGCAGAGGAACTGCCACTGTGACTCCCTGTGTGAGAGTGTTGGATGGATTGGCGGATGACCATTCCACGGTGTCATTTTCCACGGAATTGTCATAATCACACAGCTTGTATGTGGTGAAATTGTATGTTTGAACCACTGAATGGTTATTATCCGTGTTGAAAACTGCATTAAAAAAAACACTCATTAACACAAAAAAAACACTCATTAACACTGACTATTCAAATCAAAAATGACAAATAGATTCTACCCAAATTGCACAGATTACATCATTTTCCTCTCAGCAAGGACAGGGAATGAGTTCCCTGTTTTAAGCCCTTTTTTTTCTCTGGGGAGAGAAGGTGGGGGGGAGTATGTTTACTTCTTGCCGACAAAACCAATCATATCAGGACAGGTGTCAGATGTCTTAAAGGAACAAGATAACTGATAAGTCTGTCAGCCAGCGATATACCCTTGCGACACCTGACACATGGGAAGCTCATCTGCTGCCCCATTTTCTTCTTCCGAAAATCAAATCATGTGAAGACACTGCCCCACTTCCATCAGGCTCTGCTCTCTATTGAATTTTGATTTAATAGAGTAGGGTGGGATTTGCTTAAAATATAATTGCTTCACGCTTGATCCAAATAAAGTTTTGGTTGGCATTTCGTTCGGCAACACGTGATGTGAGTGTGACAGGTTTGGGATCACTGAAAACCCATGTACCCTTTAGCTTTTCCACTCAGATCTATGCAGGATCTATGCTTTTCTTGGCAAAATATCTAGCAATCATGGGACAGTTGCATTTACATGCACACCAACTTTTAATATCTTTTCAATTAAGTATATGAGTTTTTTTTTTTCCATTTATAAGTACCCCATGCCACTAAATTTTGATTTTTCCCTTTCATTCCCTGCTAAATTACCTTGCATTTTTTTCTACTTTTCATATAATATATACCCATTTATCCTTGCATCCAAAAAATGCAGCATAATTTAGGAGGTAAAGTTCTCTCCAAGAATGAAAGAGCAAAGTTGTGACTAAACAGTATGAGGTGAAGGATAAAGCATCATTATTTAATGGAGTATTTGACAAAATATGAGAGGAAAATACTTGATCAACAATTTTGAAAAACTAATGTACTCAAATGAAAAAAAATATACTAGTTTGAAAAAAAAGGTTAAAAGCTGGTGTGCTTATAGATGTAATTATCTCAAAAATCATGCACTTTCACGTTATTAGATGCCTAGAATCACGTTATTAGATGCCTAGAATAGAAAAGAAGGCACATTCCCAATTCCATCTACTTCAAGAAATGAGCTTAGCCTGGAAACATTTGGCTATATTCTGATCCCCTTTAATGATTTCAAGAAAAGGGTGAGCCAAGTAAGGTAGACAGAACATGTTAAATGCTATTTCTATCCCATGTGAATTCATTATAGCACGACTTAAAGCAAGAAAGCTGGGAGTTTCACCAAAACATTAGCTAAGGTAACATGGGATCAGATGCGTGTGAAGGGGTTCGATGCTGTTCATCCATTTGGTCAACAAATCTGATCTCCTGATTTTTACTGCGAATTCAAACAAGCAGTCTGCGTTTAAGGCCAAAAGGAAGAAACGAAGATATACACAACAGGAGATGCTTCGAGATTTATTAAATTTCTCTATACTATACTGGATGAGGCTCTCGCTAGAGAGAAATTCCCTCGTTTGATGCAAACTCACTCCTAGTTCACAGAACTCTGGCATCGCTAGAAGTAGAAACTCAAAAAAAAGCAATGATTAAGACTAAAGACTCGAAGGAGTAACCACAAACCATAAGAAGAAAGCAGAAAGAGAGGAACTTTGATCAGATTAATGCAACTTTTGGTATATTCAAATACCAAAACATATTAGTAATTAACTAAGAGCTTACTGAGGAAATCTCCCAAGCTGAAGTTCTTTCCATCAGCCCATTTTTGGTAATTGACATTGGACTTAACAGTGGTGTCATACCAGCCCAAGGAGTCACCCACTGTGTAGTTCTTGTAAGCATCAACAGATCCTGAAAAAGATAGCAGAATAAGGCTAGAGAAGGAGAGGAATAGAATTTTCTGTTCCATTGTTCTTGGGCTCTGTGAAACTCGGTGTGTGTGGAGAACTGTGTGGACTTCACCTCATATGGAAGAATAAAGGAAGGAAGCGAATGGCAGGTGTTATGTTCCAAGGCTCTCTATATTTCTATCCCTCATTCTCCTTTGAATTACTAATTTGGTCTCACCTCTTCCCTTAACATGGTAAAAATAAATCAAAAATCAAAAAGAGATGATATTGGGCTAAGAATAAACACTTTATTTTCTTTTTTTGGGTCCTGTTTTCTGCCTTGTTTTGCAGGAAAGGGGAGATCGAAACTCCATATGAACCTTGCCAAGTTATGAACGAGAGTAGCAGTATCGATGTCATTTGTCAACCCTAAATAATTTGAGACTGAGATATTATTTTTTGGATCAGTTTGCTTACTTTCTTCTTCGTTTTTGTTGTTGTTGTGTGGTGATAAATATGTGCTGCAAATTATCCTGAACAGGGCGGGACATGGCATGATCACTTGTCATCAGATTGAAAATGATTTCACTACGCAGATCATACACACAAGTGCGTACACCATGGGACTATTAGTATATTTTTGTTTGTGTAAGGGATACGGGAAGTATATGATTAGTCCCAGCAATGTCTCTTTTGGCTTTGATTTCATCTAGTTTTTTTATTAACATGAAGGATCAAGTTAGATTTTATATATTTCGATTAATTTAATAAATTTTAAAATTAATAATTATATTAATTTTCAGTAACTATTATATTAACTAATACAATTCAAATTTAAACAAAAAAAAAAAAACCTATTAATTCCAAACTTACAAACCACAACATCTTACTATATATTGATTTCATTTTGATTTTTAAAAGAGAAGGTATAATAATAAAGAATTTGAGTTCTACATAAAAAAAATTAAATTTAAATTAAAACATATATTTTATATAAAAATATAAAACAATAAAAGTGATGTGAAAGGTGGTGGTGGACCGTCGGTGGGATAAATAAAAATGATATGATGTGTAACAGCTGGATGATAGTTACTTCTGCACCTAAAGGCTAATACTTGTATCGTCTCTCATTGGAGCATTCCATTGCATTAGGGGTGTTCATTTACATAGGTGGTAAGGGGTTGACGTGTAATTGTCTTTTAATATTTTATAAATTATAAATTTATATAATCCGACGTGTTGGATATATCTAAGTTAGAATAATTTTCATTTATACTACATGTATAAGTTGAGTTTATATTATTAATTTCCATGAATTAATTCAAAGGAACAAAAGCGCTCCTTCCAGTTGGCTGAATGCTGCAGAAAGGCTTTCCCAGGGGCAAGGACAGCGAATCCAACCAAGGTAACCACAGTTGAAATGAAAAAAAACCTATGCCCATACAACATCTGCGAGCTTGCCAAATACTGTCATGCTTTTACTAAGCAGCAGATTAGGTCCTTTCTAAGGAGACTGATGGGTGTGACAAGAGAGAGGCAGGGTGTGTTCTCCTAATGTGTAAGAAGCACGTGTTTCTAGTCTTCAGTAACGTTCATTTCTTCAATAAAAATGACACGTGCTTTCATGCCAAGCTCAAACATTCCCTGGCTGATGCCAGTTTATGGACGCGCCGATTCTTCTTGGTGATAAGCATGTGAATGAAGGTGCGAGGCATTGCAATGTTTTCCATCAGAAAGCCTCCCTATTTTCCGTTTTGGCTCCTTACTAGAGTTAATAAAGGAGCTCCTTTGTGACAGTTGTTTTCTATTTTCAAGTCTTGCCTCGTTTATCAGTCACCTGTGGATCAGCGTCAGTTCAGGGCGAACTCTTCGCCGGGTTTACTGTTGAAAACGTTTAGCAGCAGCAGCCCCCGGTCCCCTGCTATGCATAACAATGAGAGGTGAAGCAAGATAAAGGAACAGAAAGAAGAAAAGGAACGGGAATTGGGAGATAAAAAATGCTTGGAAATGACTGTCAGGGTAATCACATCACAGGACACAGATTTAAAAGATTGATTATAGGGATAGACAAACATGACCGACAATACAAAACTTCTCGCATCAGCCACACGGGTTAATATTTAAATAATGAACTAAAATACAGGCATTCCCAACTCTAATTACTATTCAAACCGCCCAGACAGTGAAATTCACCACGCACATTTGAAAGCAGCAAAACATTTTCATGCGGTATACGCTGTAAAACAGTAGCAGATAGACTCTGCGAAACTCATTACATCCCAGCCTCTTCCTCCTCCTCATCCTCGTAGTCAACTTCCTCATCAGCTGTGGCATCCTGGTACTGCTGATATTCAGACACAAGGTCATTCATGTTGCTTTCTGCCTCAGTGAATTCCATTTCATCCATGCCTTCTCCGGTGTACCAGTGCAAGAAAGCCTTCCTCCTGAACATGGCTGTGAATTGCTCACTCACACGCCTGAACATCTCCTGGATGGAGGTTGAGTTTCCGATGAAGGTGGATGCCATGGCAAGCCCTCTTGGAGGAATATCACAGACACTAGACTTGACATTGTTGGGGATCCACTCAACAAAGTAGGAGGAATTCTTGTTTTGGACATTGATCATTTGTTCGTCCACTTCTTTAGTGCTCATCTTACCCCGGAACATAGCAGAGGCAGTCAGGTAGCGACCATGGCGTGGGTCTGCGGCACACATCATGTTCTTGGCATCCCACATCTGCTGGGTGAGTTCTGGGACAGTCAGTGCCCTGTACTGCTGAGAACCTCGAGACGTGAGAGGAGCAAATCCAACCATAAAGAAGTGCAGGCGTGGGAAGGGGATAAGATTCACAGCAAGCTTCCTAAGGTCAGAGTTGAGCTGGCCAGGGAACCGGAGGCAGCAGGTAACCCCACTCATTGTTGCAGAGATCAGGTGATTCAGGTCGCCAACTGTCACAAAAAACAATAATTCAATTTTAATCCAGCATTAAATCCTTGTTATGGTGCAGACAAGGTGCAAAGACCAGCAATGGAAAAACACAAACAATCCCCATGTAAAAATCCCAGATCTATGCCTCAGGAAAAAAGCAGAGCCAGGGAAACAACAAACAAATTTCCATGCATACAAGACCTAAAACTGCTCTCTTGGTGGTTACATCATAGTGTCATATTGCCTTAAATCAAATTATCCCAAACTAGTGATATCATAAAATCTGCTGCCAAATTTTCAGTACTTCCACAGCTTATCAACCCAAACAAACACCTAGCTCCTAGAGAATGACATCTGAGAAGAATCGTGCAAGGTCTAGCAACATGGACCCACATCCCTCATTCAAGCAGACATGAATTGTAAGGTAGGGCTTGCTAGCCAAAAGATATAAATCAAGCAACTGACATAAATGCAGGAAGCAATGAACCCCTACAAAACATAAATACATTTCACAACTGACCAAGGCAAATTGACAAAAAGTAAAGAATACAACCAAGTAACAAAAAAAATGATAAAGCGCTCACTGCCCAAGACAGGCTGGACCCAGGGTATGTAAGCAAAGAAAAACAGAAAATAAATAATCAGAACAGGAGCTTCTATTCACTTTCTTATTTTTCATTACTACAATAATATATACATTTCACATAATCATAATCATAAAACCCCACCCCCAGACCTGAAAACTGCAATTACTAGATGCTTGACAACAATCTAAATATGCAAGTTTCCTCAACAAGCATGGCACTGAATCCGAGAAAAAAGTTATCATCAAATCACAAAACAATGTTTTCATCCAGCAAAAGCGGAAAGATAAAAATCTTAGATAAATGTCAGGGTGCTCTTACAGCTAGGAGTTGTTAGCTTGAGAGTCCTAAAGCAGATATCATACAAGGCCTCGTTATCAAGCACCATACATTCATCAGCATTCTCAACTAACTGGTGAACTGAAAGAGTAGCATTGTAAGGCTCAACAACAGTATCTGAAACCTTGGGGGATGGGAACACAGAGAACGTAAGCATCATTCTATCAGGGTATTCCTCTCTGATCTTAGAAATCAGTAGAGTCCCCATCCCGGAACCAGTTCCTCCACCGAGTGAGTGGCAAACTTGGAAACCTACACACACAAAACCACGTATATAACTAACAAAGCAAAAATCAAATCACCAAACATCTGACAACATATACCTTGAAGACAATCACAATTCTCGGCCTCCTTCCTCACAACATCAAGAACCGAATCAATCAACTCTGCACCCTCAGTGTAATGCCCCTTTGCCCAGTTATTTCCAGCACCAGACTGCCCAAACACGAAGTTATCAGGCCTGAAGATCTGGCCATACGGACTTGTCCTCACACTGTCCATGGTACCAGGCTCAAGATCCATAAGCACAGCACGAGGGACAAAACGTCCACATGAAGCCTCATTGTAATAAACGTTGACACGCTCCAATTGAAGGTCAGAGGTTCCAACGTATTTTCCAGTAGGATCAATTCCATGCTCATCGCAAACAACCTCCCAAAATTTCGATCCAATTTGGTTACCACATTGTCCTCCCTGAACGTGAAGGATTTCTCTCATTTCTTGTTTCGCTGCAAATGAATAAATGATTGAAATTAGTGGTTAGAGAAAAACTAATTAACATTTTTCTAAAACTAAGCGAGAAGAAGTTCTGATTTTGCAAGGATTTAATTATAATTCACTAGATAGTTATACTTTAACCTGTGATAAATATTAAGATAACATTTATGTCAATATATAAAGCTTTAAATCGAGGATTAACACAGTCTAGACGGTATAGTTACAGATCCAACCGGTTTGGCTTCGGAGAAAGTAAAAAAGAGTGCGATAAGACTGCATTGTTCACTCAAAACAAAAACAAAAAATCACAAATTTTCTCATTTTCCTCAGCTTTCTCAACATCCAAACAGACTCGAAAAAAGGAAGATCAGGTCTAGAAATCACAAACTCACCGTTAAGAAACCGGAAACAGGCGTTGAAATTGCAGAGTCTCAGGCGAGGTTTTCAGCGATCGAGCTTTGAGAGATGCTCGATCGGGGAAGAGTGAGACTGCGAGAGTGGGAGTGAATAATTTGGTTTGTAAATGAGTGATTTTATAGGGGGGGGGGGAATTAAGCGTGTGGATCGGACGGCTGATGTGGTATCCTTCTCTTTTGTTCTAGTCCGTTGGATGCCATTGGATCGTGATATCTCAACGGTGTAGATGTCGGTTTTGATTTGACTGGGCAATGATATTTGATTTTTTAAAATAGGAGATTTGTAGACTGATGACCTTTTATCAAAACGACTTAATTGGCCCAGCCTCGAGATATCTGTCCTCAGTTTTCTTCGGGGAAATTACAAGCTGGCACCCTATCTTTACAGAAGATTGCAATTAAGTGCCTGAGCCTCTATTTGAGAAGCCGATAAGAAAGGACAGAGAGAGCAAATTATTTTTCCATCAATGTGCCGAAACTCGTTGCCTCTCTCCATGTTTTTCTTTCCAGATAAAATAATTTTAACACGCACTCCTCCTTCCAAGAATAACATAAAGTTTTTAATTAAACCATATGGGCCCAAATTATCATATGTCACTGATCATTGGCTCTTGGGTGTTAATGCGAATTGCATTGATTAAGTATCCTTGTTAAGTTAAATGATGGGATTGTAGGGGAGATGCCAGTTTGGTTGGTGCATCTTCCTTCAATAGGAAAAAGAGGACGAATGAAAAAGGGAGGAGAGGGGTCTGATACGAGATGTGAACGGTCAGCTTTTCTCATATCTCATTTTGATTCAACATCACACTCACACCCACAGGAGTCCATACCTAAAACTTAATCAGTACACCTTCCACCTCATTTTGACCATCAATAAGAGCCGATCTCTTGCTTAGATTTGGAGTCAAGCATGCCACCAACGTTTAGGTCTTACATATGACAGTGATTATATATCCAAAAGCAGACTCTCTGTAGTGCGATCCGAATAAATAAAATAGTAGTGGTTCGGAGATTGCTTTCTTGTTTCCAGACATTTTCGGTCGGTCTACGTTAATAAAATCAAAATAGCAACAGAAATATAAGATTAACTTCCTAGGTGTCTGTGTAACCGTTTAAAATCCTGCTATTAGAAGAGTATTTGAGATAAATAATAGCTCTTTATATGTTTTTTGTGGTGATCAATTCAATCCGTCGTGTTAATATGAATCCTCTGCCCCGCTAATTAATAACTATTAATGTTCACCTCACAACCGTCTAACTATTTTGACAATGGACTCCGGTGTCCATAAAAAAAATTGAAACAATAAATTGTTTGTTTTTTTTTATGTTTTTTTTTTTTTTTTTGCAGAAGGACCAAACTAGGGTGGAACATGTATGGCTTGGCGCTAGCTGTAAGGATATAATTCTCTCTTGTTCAGAATTATGAAGTGAAGAGTATCTCTTTAACTCTTAACAGGATCCTGTCGTGTTGCACTTGGTTTATTCAGTGTCCATTGTTTTCTCTCCTGTTGCACGAGCATATACTTCCTTCAATCAGTTCTTAACTCAGGATCTGGCATCGTGCATTTTTAACATCAGGAGATCTGATAAATTTTATAGTGATCTCAGAGAGTAACGGCTCCTGTGCTTTGTTATGTTGGAGCTTTCTTGTACCAGAGCAAAAACAATTGACAATATTTATTTTTCTTGCTAACTCCGTCAAGGTTACAAGTGACAACATGGATGGCACCAAAACATTCAATTGTTGCACAGAGCAGTGATGCTCGTAAACATTCTTGGATGTAACTGCCATCTCACCTGTCTAGACTTCTCCAGCTCCGGCGTCCTACAATCAACACTGCCTAAACAATCACTTGGTTCAATTTTCTACCGCAAGAACTAGAAGCGCATGTAGAGCTAGAATTCAAAACTTGAATGGTAACGCAACCCATACCAGCCACATTATATTGAACGGCTACAACTAGAAGAAAAAGGCAACTTTTCCAACTCTACGATTCATGCTAAATAGAAAATTCGACCCATGACAAATTAAAATAGTACAAATTAACGCGGCATGAACTGCAAAAGACAGTAGCAGGATCGTTTACACCTCATTACATCTCAGCCTCTTCCTCCTCCTCATCCTCATAGTCAACTTCTTCATCAGCTGTTGCATCCTGGTACTGCTGATATTCCGACACAAGGTCATTCATGTTGCTTTCTGCCTCAGTGAACTCCATTTCATCCATGCCTTCTCCGGTGTACCAGTGCAAGAAAGCCTTCCTCCTGAACATGGCTGTGAATTGCTCGCTCACACGCCTGAACATCTCCTGGATGGAGGTTGAGTTTCCGATGAAGGTGGATGCCATGGCAAGTCCTCTTGGAGGAATATCACAGACACTAGACTTGACGTTGTTGGGGATCCACTCAACAAAGTAGGAGGAATTCTTGTTTTGGACATTGATCATTTGTTCGTCCACTTCTTTAGTGCTCATCTTACCCCGGAACATGGCAGAGGCAGTCAGGTAGCGACCATGGCGTGGGTCTGCGGCGCACATCATGTTCTTGGCATCCCACATCTGCTGGGTGAGTTCTGGGACAGTCAGTGCCCTGTACTGCTGAGAACCTCTAGATGTGAGAGGAGCAAATCCAACCATGAAAAAGTGCAGACGGGGGAAGGGGATGAGGTTCACTGCAAGCTTCCTAAGATCAGAGTTAAGCTGACCAGGGAACCTGAGGCAGCAGGTGACACCGCTCATTGTTGCAGAAATCAGATGATTCAGGTCACCAACTGCAACAATCATTAACAATTCAAAGTTGATTCAGCATTTTCTTATCCCAACCGAAACAGAATAGTACAAATAAACAACCAAGCCATTGCAAAATTAACAGGCCAGCTTCATAATAGAAAGAACTCAAAACTTTTGTTCCCTGAAAACTTACACCACTACACTATCAATCAAATTTTCAAAATAGACGATGTCATAAAATCACCACCTAACATTTGGCACAACCACGTTTTATCAGCCCATGCAATCACCTATATCCTACTAAATACATATTTAAGATCCATGAAAACAACCCCCGCATTGCTACTGAAGCAGACGGAGATTTAAGATTCAGATTGCAACAACTCACTGAATTAATTACCTGTCAAAGCAAGAGTAAAACTACAAATTAACAACAACAACAACACTTCAAAACAATAATGCAGCTAACATCTGAACAGGGCACCTTGTTAGCATGTGAATAATATAAACAGAGGGAAATGAGATAGTTTCCAGGCAATGCATAAATGGGACAGCACATGACCAAGCCGTGTGGCCCAAAAGCTAGTTTCAAGCCAAAATGCACTTACAACTAGGAGTAGTCAATTTGAGAATCCTGAAGCAAATGTCATACAATGCCTCGTTGTCAAGCACCATGCACTCATCAGCATTCTCAACCAACTGATGAACAGAAAGGGTAGCATTGTATGGTTCCACGACAGTATCAGAAACCTTAGGTGATGGGAACACGGAGAAAGTAAGCATCATTCTATCAGGGTATTCCTCTCTGATCTTAGAAATCAGTAGAGTCCCCATTCCAGACCCAGTTCCTCCACCAAGTGAGTGGCAAACTTGAAAACCTGCACATACAAAAAAAACCCGTTAATAATTACTTAAAATTAAAAATCAAATCACAAATGAAAAATGATTTGCGATAGAAAATAATATACACCTTGAAGACAATCACAATTCTCTGCTTCCTTCCTTACAACATCAAGAACTGAATCAATCAACTCCGCACCCTCGGTGTAATGCCCTTTGGCCCAGTTATTTCCAGCACCAGACTGTCCAAACACGAAGTTATCAGGCCTGAAGATCTGGCCATAAGGACCAGTCCTCAAACTGTCCATGGTACCAGGTTCAAGATCCATAAGAACAGCACGAGGGACAAATCTCCCACACGAAGCCTCGTTGTAGTAAACATTGACACGCTCTAATTGAAGGTCAGAGGTTCCAACGTATTTTCCAGTGGGGTCAATTCCATGTTCATCGCAAACAACCTCCCAGAACTTGGAACCGATCTGGTTCCCGCATTGTCCTCCTTGAATGTGAAGGATTTCTCTCATTTTTTTATATTATATTACTGAAGAAAATAAAAAATTAAATAAGTAAAATGAAGGGAGCCGCATAGTAAATAACTAAGCACAATTAAACCAGTTTAATTTAATTTGCAACAAAGACATCAGATCTGAGACTCTATTTAATACTGCGATTTGGAGTTCAAAATTTCAAAAACAAAATCTGCAAGTTAATCTAACGAGATATTTTATACTGGCATGGAAGAGAAGATAAAAGAACAGTCAAATCACTAAATGGAACGAAGATATGCAATTAGTAGCTTGAAACAATGGCTTGTCAGTTGTCACAGATCTAGTTTCTGAGCAAGAGAAATGCGCAGTTGATGAGCAAACCAGGCATGATACGTCAGTCGGGAAAAGAAAACAAATTATTTTCAGCTTTTGATTATTTTTCTCAGCTTTATGTCGGCATCCACACTGACTTGGAAAGAGAAATTGAGATCAGATCTGGAAATTAAAGCTCACCGTTGAGAAATCAAAGACTGGTGTGAAAGTGCAGCGCGTCCGGTGAGGTTTCCGGGACCGAGAAAGTGATGGAAAGTAGTTGTGGAGAGAGTGGTAGTGGACATGAGCGGAAGCACGCGTGGGTATATAAGGAAAAGGTTAGGGCAATGCTGTATGAATCGGACGGCTGTGGTTGTTTCCCTCTCTTTTTTCTGTAGACAGTTGTGCCCCGTTGGATCATGATTGTTTAACGCTGTTGATGGAGGTTTGATTTGAGTCTTGCCATTTGGTTTTTGAAAATCAGGGCTTTGCGAGCGATAATGGAACTTTTATCACAGCAGATAGTTTGATTAAAAAAAAGAGTAAAATATTGGGAAAAGGTTAGTGAAAAATAACGTGTGTTTTATTCGATTCCTCGTAAAAAATGTGAATTTATTAATAAACATTAATAATAATAATTGTTATATTAAACCATTGTTATTGTTCTAGTAGAAGTTTACGATAGCTAGCGCATCACTATTGGTTGGTTGAAGGTTAAGAAATTGTTTTTAAAAATATTTTTTGTTTAAAAATATATTAAAATAATATTTTTATTTTTAAAAAATTATTTTTAATATCAATATATGAAAATGATAAAAAATACCTAAAAAATTAATATAAAGTAAGAATAAATAAAAATATTTAAAAATACTTTTAAAATACAATGCTAAACATCCTCAATTACGGTCTTGTCAAGTAGAACACCTCAATCACAAATACTTAACAGAACTATCTTAGATAAGAATAGCAACCACGTACATAATAAATTTAGTATAAAGTTTATGATTATCTTTTTTATATGTGTATTTGTTACACATGTGCTTGACTTTCAACTTTGTAATAAAAAAAAAAGTTTGATGGTATCATTTTATAAATGTCATTGACAATCAAGTGCATGGACATATTATAGCCCAACATGTGAATGTTTAAATGTTAAACATGATATCTAAGTGAATTCGGTTTAAATGGTGTACATGATATTCAAGTGAATATGTGATATATCATTACTCGATAACAATCACAAGATTATCTTTAGTCCTTAAATTTTGTTTGCAAACCAAATCACTACCACCAACTAATTTTTTTTATGATAAAGAGAAAAGGCATTATAAACTATGTCATCAACTTTAATATACATACTTCATATTGAACAAATATTTCCATTGTATTTCTAAAATCCACGTCACAAGTAGTAAATATCAAAGAACATTGATATTTTTTACCGAGACATCTCTAAGCGATACAATAGTGAACATCATCACAATTCAATCAAAATCTTCCATGAATAACTTTTTAACATCCTTGAATGACATGCCTTCAATACAAATTCAAAGAACACAATTCGACAATATAAGATATTATTATTTGTATAATGGATAATGTTAATATCTAATAAAATCGAAGCACAAAAAATATAAATTTAATAGCTAAACTCATCACACTACCACGCAACACTAGTGTTTCGCCTTGATTTCGTGACGTGTGAATGGTGGTTCCACCGGCCATGGCAGCGGGGAGGGTGGACACATAAACTCTGGGCCGACAGTAAACGAGGCTTGTTTTCACTTATTATGCTGTAAGAAAATATCTCGCCACTGATACAGTGCAATCGTAGTTCAGTATTGCAAAAAATTAAATATATTTACTTAATGTGCAGTAAAAGCTTATTTATGATTTCATAACTTGACTAATTTTGTCATAATAATAATTAAAAAAATGGCAGGAAAAAGATATCGTTATCTCACTGAAGGAAAAAAATATTATTTATTTCATAAAAAATATATTGTTTGATGATTACGAAATCATTGGTAATATTAATATTACTGTGTAGCATAGATCTTGATAAAGTCACGGATCATGGAGTGCGAAATTCGGATCTCGATGATTCAAATGCACGCCGACTCGGTGTCGGTGACTCCATCCATTTTTCAACCCGCGGGACATGGATTCATGATGGCCGTCTCACCCGCTAAACTATCGGCCGTCAATTAACAGGGCATATTCATCTCCATCAATAATTTTTTTAATTAATTTTTTTGGGGTTTTAAATTATTTTATGTGTTAATATTATAAATAATTTAAAAAAATAAAAAGATATTATTTATATATATTTTTAAATAAAAAATACTTTTAAAAATAAGTGAAACACTATATACCAAAGTTATTAAATCCGTTCCGTTCCGGCCGGAACGGGCGGAACATACCGTTCCGTTCATAAAAACGGAACAAAACGGAGACATTTTTATCCCGGTTTTAATTCCGGTCCGATCCAGAAATTTCGACCCAATTCCAGCCAGAACGCCCCGGTTCCATTCCGGCCGTTCCGTTCCGGAGACTAACTCTAAAGTCTGAAGAGTGGAGATTAGCGTAGAGACTGAAGAGTATTTAATGAAGAAAAGTTGAGAAAAGAATGTAATTAATCGATGTGGGACAAAGAGTCAAGGAGAGTGCAGATTGGATTGCAGAGAAAACATTTAAAGGAGAAAAATTGACAAACAACTCTGTTTGTCCGATGTGGGACATTGTCCCGCATCGGCTGGACAAATTCTATATATATATATTAAAAAAAATTATAAAAAATATATATTATAAATAAATAAAATTATTGTGATGATTTTATAAAAAATATAAATTATATATATATCATGGAATCACTCTTGAAAATCAGTAATATTAACTTTAAAATTTATATTTAATTTTTTTTACTTTAAATTAAAATTTTTTGATGTTTTTAAATCATTTTCATATCCTGATGTCGAAATAATTTGTTGGAGTTGGAGCTAGTACTGGTAATATCGATGTTGAGTGTTGACACCAGTATTAGTATTGATAATCCTTTCAATAATAATACTTTTGATAAATGTATTAAAAATAACGAGGAAAATGACGGGCATGGGACTGATTTTAATTTATATAGCATATCATCAAAATATTTATTTTAAATTTGTTAGTTTTTACCTAATGAAATTCTATGAACATAATTGTTTTGTAATGTATTTTTAAATTATTTTGAATTATATATGAACCTTAACTAATGAAGTTTTATAGCCATAATTATGTTGTATTGTATTCAGAAATATTTTACTTACGATTTATGATTTTTTATTTATATCATATTGTGTCCGAATTTTACTTATTTATTTTTTTCAAAATCTGTTTTTTTCTTTTCTTTTCTTTTTGAACATATGATTTTCAATACTATTCTCTTTGTAATTATCTTACTATGGTATTTACTATTTTTTTGGGATGCATAATAAGAAATTATAATATTTTTATATTAATAATGTAGAAGATGTTTGATTTATATTTCTTTTATTTTAGAACATTTTACTTTCATAATATTTTGGAATTTTACAATGTTTCTAATTTTGAGATTATGTTTGTATTGTATAATTTAAATTTCATTTATCTTGAATTTAAATTATACTTGTTAAATTAATATTTTATTTTTTTTATATATATAATTAAATAAATATGAACAGTACAAAACCAGAACGAAACGCCGGAATACATCGAAACCGGAACATTTCGTTCCAAATAAAAAACCAGAATGATACCCGGAACAGATTTTACAACTATGCTATATACAGTCCGTAACTGTGAACTGAATTATTAAGCATCGTGGTTATTGGCTAGCCTTCTTGAATAAAAATTATTGTTAACTCGAAGAAGTGACTAGGAGAGAGACTTGCCTAGAACTGGAAACAAAAGAGAGAAGGAGCTCTGCTGGAAAGGGACACTTGAGATTGCGATGTGGCCATGTGACATGTCAAAATCACACCCGTCTAATCTCATTTTCCTAATTCAATAATATCACACTCGCTTCACGGGTAAATATATGTACCTGGGTGAACTAGAATGAATTAATTTGATGGCTAGGGAATTATGTTTGTTCGTTTGTATATTAAATTTTAAATGACTGATATTAAAAAAAAGTTTATTAAAATCACATGAACAAATCATGCCAGCATTTTTAAAATGTTTAAGAATAAAAGTTAATCCTAATTAATATATAAATTATTTCAACTTTATAAATTAAAAAATTATAAATATGAAATTACACTATAATGAAATTAAATTGCTTTAAATATAAAATTAATCGAATATCAACCTCTTCAATTTTATTCGTGAACACATTGAATTTCAGTACTCAACACTTAGATTTTCGGGTCAAAAGTGTTGTTCATCTTCACGTGAGCGGTGTGAGTGAGAAAGAATGATGGTTGCGGTCAAGCTTCTAGATCTTTATTCAATTTTTTCATAGTCTAGTCATTGAGCGAAGCCCTAAACTTTAAACATTCATGATTTGATCAATAAATATTTTTGTCAGGAAGCCATGCTTGATGGAGTCAGACTTATCAAACACATACATGAATTATAATTAACCAACATTAAAAAAATGGAAAAAAAATAGGTTTTTATATATAAAATGTACCCATTATCCAACAACACATGTTTTGCGGTCGGAAATAATGTTCATTTCTGTACATAAACTCTTATACAAAGCATGCTCAACTCGAACACATAGTTCAGTTCATCTTCTCGAACATTACAGAAACACAGAAACCTCTGTAACAAACTCGGATCAGGAAGGCTCATCGCTGTCATATTTTGGATAGAAATGATATGTTATCAGATATTGTTTAAGAGTGTGATTGATATTATTTTTAAAAGTGATTTTTATTTTAAAATATATTAAAATGATTTAAAAAAAAATTATTAATTTTTTTTTCAAAAATATTTTTAAAATATAATTACAAAAAAACTGCTAGTAACCAGGTGGACAATAAGCAAGGGAAAGCTATTATGATGATTTGACAGAATGCCATTTGGCTGTAGCCATGCTTTGCCTCTTTTGTTACATCTGAAGCCAGAGGCTAAAAGTCGCCTGGAGCCGATGTTTTTTTTTAATGCAAGCTGGGGGGTATGATTCCCTGTGACTTCTTGATCCAAGTTACAGTGGTCATAGCTGCATGAAATTGCTGACAATTCAGCAGGGAAGATATGATTTCACATGGAATCTACCTGTCTTCCAAGATTCAAAGCCCGGTCTTGCTGTCTTGAACATTATTAATCTCCCCTCTTTCCTTGTTTCTTCAGATTTTGCGAGGGACGAATCAATCAGTGCTTGGATATAAAACACCACGAGGGCACAGTGCAGTTCACATCACTAATAGTGAGGTTCCGATTAGGTGACCTGTCATGTGGTCCAAATTTTTTCATCAGAAGGCTAACATGGGCCCCACCCCCACCCCCTCCCTTTTTTTTGGTCGCAAGAAAGGCATCTCGCATGTGTCACTCACATGTATTCTCATCGTATACTATGCTTTCAGATCCAACTATCCAAGCATGTGATTTCCTTTTTATTGATTTTGTTACAATGTTTTACCATTTGTGCGGAGACGGTGTTCCTTTGCCAGATCCAAGGGGTTAGGAACCAAATCCAGGAAGGGTTATACATGAGCTTCTATGAAAAATAAAATAAAACGTTAGTTCAAGTTAATAATATAAAAAAAATAACAATAAAATATATATTGTGCTGATAGTTTCATTTATAATTATAAAATAAGAAAATTACATTTATCATAGTAAAAGATCTAAACTTATTTGAAAGAATATGACATAGTTTAATATAATCATCAAAGTTGTAATAGGATAGCAGAGGATTTGTGATCTGAATAGTAGATTTTGTGTTCTAATCAAAATATATTTTTCCTCTAAAAATTTGGGATAATCAAAATTTTATTTTCTTATATGGACCAGTAAAATAGTGAAATTTTCTCGCATAAAAAACACAATTGAATATATCTCTATATGTTATCATAATTATATATTTAAATATGATTTTATTTTGATATAAAAAATAATCTGTATATATAAAAAAGAGGGGGAGAGAGGAGAAACAAGGGCATCATGATAAGATGACGCAGGCGTGCCCGGCGTTTAAAAATAAAACCTTTACTTGGTTATGCATCTAGGACCAGGCCTACATATTTGGACTTGAGAAAAACACGCTCGCTTGGGCCTTTAATTATAGGCCCGTATATAAAATAAAAGGGGCCCGAATGGCTTTAAGCCCAATGAAACAGTTTTTGGGCACCTTTGCTGTGAAAAAAACGAGGATCTGAGCTATTTGATGACCCCACGTAATTTCAACATATAATTACCGAAAAAAGAAACATCCTAGGAAACTCTAAAGCTCTACCCCCAAATACAAAACTTGATTTACTTAGTTTAAAAACTTTAAATAAAATAAACTTAATCTATTTTATAGCATGCTCAGATGATGAAAGCTCCCCCCCCCCCCCCCCTTATTTTTTCTAGTGGTATATATAAATATATGCCCTTTGAACAATGCAAATAAAAACTTTTAATTTTAGGGAATTTTTTTTGAGAATTTGAGGACTTTACTTAGGTAAAATCAGTAATATTATAGGGAATTTTTTTGGTAAATAACATATAATTTTAAAAACCAAGTTGTTTTATGCAGAATATTCATGTGTATTTTGAATGAGATGGATCGTTGTCTAACATTTGCTGCTTCGTAGGGCTATGCACGAGAAAGAAAAATCAGTAATAAAAAAAATTATTTTTATTTTTTTATTTTAAATTAAAAGTTACTTTTTATTAAGATCAAAAATTATTTGTAAAAAATAAAAAAAATATTATTTTAATATATTTTTAAATAAAAACATTTTTAAAAACCACATTTAAACTCCAACACTTGGCACGAAAGTGACAGACAGACAACTTCAATTTGAACCTCGTCGAGGAATTCAAGTGTCTACCCACCTGAGGTTCTTGAAGACAGGAAAACCTTTTAGAATTGACGAGGTTCCATCATGTGGGCTTTATAAGATTGCTGGTTGTCTTCAGAATTCAAACTGCAAGAAAAACCTCCCTTGGTTCAACTACCATGAAAAGTCTCCCTTGGTCCATTTTAACTTCCCAGCCAATTCTGGAGGTGGGGGTCTTGATTCTACGAATGGCTCTGGATTAATTCAAAGGCATTAAACGGATGATTGATCGGTATCAAATTCCTTTTAATGCATTCCATCTGCTCCTTCATAGAAGAAAGTTTTCATTAATATATAAAGTATTTCGAGATTGTTTTGTATTTTTTTAAAAAAAAAAAGAAAAGAAGAAGAAAATGGCAATCCCTTGATAAACTACGCTTTGAGAATCAGAAATCAGTTTGTTCTGTTGCCCCCTCACTCTTTCTATGTTCTCATTCTCTAACAATGCAAGTGTAAAAGCTTTTCACCATCTACTTTCAACACTCTCATGCAAACACTCTTCTTTCTCCACTCACGGCAGTCTCCTCTCTCTGATCTCCAACGCCAAATCTCTCTCCCAAACCAAACAATCCCACGCCTTTGCACTTCTCAATGGCTTCCTTCCTCAAAGTATCTCTCTCTGCGCCTCTCTTATCCTCAAGTACGCCACTTTTCATGACCCCACCACCTCTCTCTCTCTGTTTCAACAAACTCTTCCTTTCTCTCGCTCTGCTTTCTTGTGGAACACTCTCATTCGCGCTTTGTCG
Source organism: Salix dunnii (assembly GCA_015731905.1). Classification (NCBI taxonomy): domain Eukaryota; kingdom Viridiplantae; phylum Streptophyta; class Magnoliopsida; order Malpighiales; family Salicaceae; genus Salix; species Salix dunnii. The sequence goes on along the minus strand of CM027667.1, from coordinate 4,987,064 downwards.
GTGGCGCGCGTCGATGATGATTTTAGAACATATAATCAAATGGTTAAAATGGGTGTTAGGCTTGATGATCACACCTTTCCTTTTGTACTGAAAGCTTGTGCCGATAATTTGAGTGTTCAAAAAGGTAGAGAGATTCATGGGGTAGTGTTTAAACTTGGGTTTGATTCGGATGTGTTTGTAGGGAACACATTATTATTGTTTTATGGGAATTGTGGGACTTTGAAAGATGTGAAGAGGGTGTTTGATGAAATGCCTGAAAGGGATGTTGTGTCATGGAACTCGATCATTGGGGTGTTTTCGGTTCGTGGGTTCTATGCCGAAGCGATTCATTTATTTTGTGAAATGAATTTGAGGTCCGGGTTTAGGCCAAATATGGTTAGTGTTGTGAGTGTTTTGCCGGTTTGCGCGGGACTTGAGGACGGGGTTATGGGGGGGCAAATTCATTGCTATGTTGTGAAGACCGGCTGGGATTCTCAGGTGACTGTAGGGAATGCTTTGATTGATGTGTATGGGAAATGCGGGTATGTGGAAGACTCGAGGCGTGTTTTTGATGAAATTTCAGAGAGAAATGGGGTTTCTTGGAACGCAATAATTACCAGTCTTGCTTACCTTGGGCGTAATCAAGATGCGTTGGAGATGTTTAGATTGATGATTGACGGAGGAGTGAGGCCAAATTCTGTCACTTTGTCCAGTACGTTGCCTGTCTTGGTGGAATTAAAACTTTTTGACTCCGGGAAGGAAATTCATGGGTTTAGTCTAAGATTTGGACTTGAATCTGATATTTTTGTGGCCAATGCTTTGATTGATATGTACGCCAAATCAGGTCGTTCGCTCCAAGCATTGAATGTGTTTAACCAGATAGGTGAAAAGAATATTGTTTCGTGGAATGCCATGGTAGCTAATTTCGCTCAAAATAGGCTTGAATCAGCAGCTGTAGATTTAGTGAGGCAAATGCAAGCTGATGGTGAAATACCAAATTCGGTCACCTTCACAAATGTTCTTCCAGCGTGTGCCCGAATAGGATTCCTTCGTCCTGGAAAAGCAATCCATGCAAGGGCAATTCGCATAGGGTCCTCAGTTGATCTATTTGTGTCAAATGCTCTGACAGACATGTATGCAAAATGTGGTTGTCTAAATCTTGCTCGAAGAGTCTTTAAGATCTCCCTTAGAGATGAAGTATCTTACAACATTTTAATTATAGGCTACTCTCAAACAGCTGATTGTTCGGAATCTCTAAGTTTATTCTTGGAAATGGGGATTAAGGGTATGAAGCTTGATGTAGTTTCCTATATGGGTGTTATTTCAGCCTGTGCAAATCTTGCTGCGTTGAAACAAGGGAAAGAGGTTCATGGATTTGCAGTAAGAAAGCATTTACACACGCAGCTCTTTATTGCCAATTCACTTTTGGATTTCTATATCAAATGTGGACGAATTGATCTTGCCGGTAAGGTCTTTCATCAAATTCCAAGCAGGGACACGGCCTCTTGGAATTCTATGATTTTGGGTTACGGAATGCTGGGTGAATTAACGATTGCTATCGACCTTTTTGAAGCAATGAAGGAAGATGGGGTGGAATATGATTCAGTCTCGTACATTGCGGTCATGTCTGCTTGCAGTCATGGAGGGCTAGTTGAGGAGGGGAAGAAATATTTTGAGCATATGCACGTCCAGAATATTATGCCAACGCAAATGCACTATGCTTGTATGGTTGATCTCCTTGGCCGGGCTGGACTTGTAGAGGAAGCGGTAGAACTTATTGAAAGCCTACCCATTGAACCCGATGCCAATGTATGGGGTGCTTTGCTTGGGGCATGCCGAATACATGGGAATATTGAGTTGGCTCATTGGGCAGCTGAACATTTGTTCAAGTTGAAACCCCAGCATTCTGGATACTACTCGGTTCTTTCAAACATGTATGCAGAAGCTGGAAATTGGGACGAGGCACACCAGGTAAGGGAACTGATGAAATCGAGAGGTGCAAAGAAAAATCCCGGTTGCAGTTGGGTTCAGATTGATAATCAGGTTCATGCTTTTGTAGCTGGAGAGAGAATGTTGAATGTAGATTCAAGTCTTCTATGTGCAGATCCCTGATTCAATTATTTAATGTTTGAAAATCGAATTCAGAATTTCATTTTACGAAAGAGTGCCCGATCTTCAAGTAGTTCAGCTCTTTCGGTTTGGGTGTGGTGTAAATGCCTGGATACGAGTCTGGTTACAAGTATGGTTACAATTTTTTTTGAAAATATTTTTTATTTAAAAATATATTAAAATAATTTTTGATATGAAAATAATTTAAAAGTATTAGAAAGATTAATTTAAAATAAAAAATATAAAAAAATTATATTTTGTTTTAAATATTTTTGAAACGACAGTGCAAATAATCCTAAAGAGGAAGAGGGATAGATAGTTATCTCAAATCATTTGTATATCGGTTTGCTACCATGTTAGCTTACCCACTTGGTGGTCTCTGAGTGGATAACCAAATATATTTGTATTAACGTGGAGTTAACTATACTCTGAAAATTAATGAAATTGGTTGCTAGTGTTGCTGCGATCAATTTTTCTGGCCAATTCACTAACCTTGCACAGCTGAGGTCTCTGTCAATCCAGCTATCAGACAGCATGTTCATGATATAATTTACATGGCACGACGACTAATAAGTTTTTAATCTCTCTGTCCAAGCTAGCAGGGAGCTCCTGTCAATTATAAGCTAGCAGGTTCCAAGACTAAAAACATGTTCCAAACAAATCCCCGCAGCACCAAGTTTCTGGGTTTCATTATTTCAAAAATTTACAATACAACAGAGGTCGCATTTGGTATCAAATGCGTGCAAAAGAATTTCAGAATATTTCTACAGATTGTACAAAGAATAATGGAAAAAAATGGCTAAACAAAATTTGCCTACCACTAAATGCTATGAGCCTATGACTGGTGACAAACAACAGCGGTGCAAGAAGAGTCGCCATCCACAACCCACAAACTCAATTCTTGAAGCCGCTTTTGAATCAAATCCACACCTGTGCCTGCAGACCAATAGACCATTTTCTTCCCAATTTCCAAAGATGATTGATTAGAAGTACCGGCATGAATCTGGATGCCAATGCTCGCCTCATCAACCCTGTGAATTCTCACACCATTCTGTTCCAATAACTTCAGCAAGTAAACACAATTTGTGCTCTCTCCCTGGAACAAAGCAATACCTTTTGTGGCAGCAACCTTCTTCAGGAGATCAGCCCAAATTTCTTGAGCAGAAGAAGAGCTCCTGACAAAGAAAAATTCCAAGCTCTTCCCGGTGTAGAAGTCACCAGTAGGATCAATGAACTCTTGAACTTTGCTGAGAAAAAACATGTTTGCATCCACTATCAAAGAATCATAACCATTTTCTAAACACTTCTTGATCACATAAGCATTCACTAAAATATTCCTCATCAGCTCGGCACTGGAATGTTGAAATCCCATTACTTTCTGTGCTCTATGATAATTGAAAAACTGGTCAGCATCAATCACAGGATGCCCACTTCTAGCAAGATCAAATAGAAAATCAGACCCGGGACCAATCAAAATATAGTTCCTTATATTTAGCCTCTCAAAGTGGCAAAGCATGTTCCTCGTGATTGTATCTGATGCCCCAAATATATTCACAAGCAGAACACTCTGATCTTCCTGCACAGTCAGAAGAATAGACCCAACTTCATCCAAGGTCCTTCCAACTCTCCCAGGAAGTACTTCCCTGAAGCAGTAATCATACCATTTCAGATTACTCAAAGGTTGCATTTCCAGTAAGTTGAAGTCAAGAGAACTTCCATCCAATAATTGGGAGTCAGGCCCAGCAGTTTTCCCATAGTTAACACCAGCATCCCTGTGAGAGACACTGAGTGCTCTCTCATGCTGAAAATTTGTATAGATGTTAAAATAACCTCTGGAGTGAACGAATTTAATGAACCAAGGAGTCCAGATTCTTTCTCCAATCCTTTTGTACCATCCATTAGTCACCTGCAAGTATATTAGATTTAGACTTCATTTGAGCAAAGAGTTCAAGTAATGACAGAGAAAAAAATATTCCATCAGCGGATGCGAAGATGAGGGGGGGGGGGGGGGTTAGATTACCATTCCATCAAGAAATGGCTTGATACCCTTGGACTTGTGCAGATCATACCACAACCTAAACTCTTTCCAAGGTTTTGGAAAGAGAATCTGACCCCAAGTACCAACCAATTGGTACAAGAAAAGATGTGTTTCACCATCCAATCTTATTTTGTTTCCATGTTTACCTGCAATCACCAACCAGATAAACCAAAATCACTGTCAAAAAGGTAAAAAAAATCCTTAAAATAAAATCAGGTCAAGGGTATGTAATAAGGATTGTTGAATCAACACAATTTTCATAATTTGGCTCAAATATGAGACCAAAAATATTGCATATGGCACTTTCTACCAACAAAAAATTTAATGCATATTGTTTTCGACAAGTCATAACAATTCCTAGACATCATAGTGGAATCAGTAAAAAACTTAGCTCGGCGATGTGGAATGAGCTAGCTTCACGTATGCTAATGCAATTTGCGAAATACCAAATGGAAACTTCTCAAGTTCGCATCCGATGGACATGATACATATATTTACGCCACAAGCAAGAAATTAAAAGGATTTCAGCCTAGCAATTAACTCAATATCCAACCCAAGATTCGATGTAACACAATGAAAAGCCTCAAACACTACTTCTAAAGATTGGCATGAGAAGCACCCTGTATCCCCACAAAATCCAATATAACAAATCAAGAAATCTAAAAAACTCAACATTAAACATTACAACATCCCGTCTAACAAATACAAAACCTGAAATAAGAGCAGTACCTGGGACAAACCTTGCACGCTGAAGTGAAGCGCCATATATATAAGGACTAAAATTCGACACATTGTAATAGTAATTAACAATCAAACTCCTCACAAATTTATAAAACAACGGCGAAACCTCCAAATCATCCTCAACTATAAATGAAAATTCATTATCTGAACTTGGCCACCAAGCTTCTAGCCATTGAGCTTGCAACCCAACATTATTAGTCCTATAATGCACAAATTTGTTTCCAAATTTCCAATCGAACCCATCAACAAAGTTCAAAACTTTTCGCGATTCCTCGAGTTTTTGATCAATAACGGTGAGGGATTCATTGGTGAGGGAAAAATGATCAATATGGATGTGGAGGTGGACAGTGTCGCCACCGTAGTTGGCGGCAGAGAGGGAGTTGAGGCACCTGGAGAGTGAGTCTAGGCGGTTAAAGGCGAGAACTTGGATTAGAAAAGTGAAGTTTTGAGGGGTAGATTGGGCGATTGGTGCTTTGATTGGGTTGTTGCTGGAAGTAAATTCAGCACTAGGGATGTGGTGAGTGGATTGGTAAAGGGAGAAGAGGATGACGACACCAATGGAGGTAAAAATGATGGGAAGGAGTAAGCTTCTTGGTGGACCTACCATTTGCTATGCTTTTATGATTTGGAATAGAAGGGCATGTTGGGGTTCGGGTTTTTTCAACTTGTTCGTGTTTTGAGATGATGTTTGGAGGTGAAGAAGAGCGACAGAGATCTCAAGTTCGCAGCATGATTCAGTTTTCTATACCAGTCATTTCATCATGGTGCTTGACGGTGAGAGAAGGAAACGAAGGCAGTGTTAATTGTTAAATGATGGAATCGAGAAGGAACGAACATGAGGCCCAGGAAAGTTGGATTTTGAAGGGAGGAGTTCAAATATGTGCAGAATTGGACTATTTTGGGCCTGGTTTTCGAGTGAATAGGCCCATATGAAGATATTATTATAGATATATACGAGCGGTATTGCCCGCGCGATGCGCTGAACTTTTTTATCTATATAGAAAATTGATTGATTTTATATATATTGTATTTAATTCATTTAATATTTAAATAGTAAAATAATAATTGCTAAAATCTATTAAAAACTTTTTTTTTCAATCAAAAAGTGATTAAATGTTGCTATCATTAAAATATTTTTGATAAAATTTGTTAGAAAATTTGTAAATAAGATGTCATGATTTATTATAAATTTTCTACTACGGATATCCTAGTTAAAAAAAACACAGAAAAAGAAACATGGCAAAGAAAAAAAATTGACTTGGACACCTTGGTTAATAAATTTTTTTAAAAATATGAAAAAAATTTGTTCATAGAATAAAAAAAAAAAAAACTAGTCATAAAAAAAATGCAAGGGGAAAGCATTTATGTAAAATTTAAAAAATTTACTGCATTATGTTGTGGGCTGAGTAAATAATTTTTATAATTGTTTGGATTAAAGAAATCAATAGAATTTGCTAATTAAAAATTAAAATATAATATTTATATATACAAAATTAAATATCATAAAATATATTATCATACCGTATTATAAAAATAGTAATATCAAAATCTTAACATCTAAAACTATAATTATTATTACTGTTAAAATAATAAAATTATCAAATTATCCCAAGGACAAAAGCTGAAAAAACAATTAAAAAAAGTAATAAAGAAAAATAATTAAAATAATTCCTCTTCTTCATCTTCTTCTTCTTCTTCTTCTTCTTCTTCTTCTTCTTCTTTTTATTATTATTATAAGGGTGTTAATAATGAAAAGAAAAAAAATGAAAGATTACAAAAATCTAAATAACTTTAACAAGAGAAAAAAAAATTATAAGGTAAAAAAAATTCATTTGACTGGGAAAAAACAACTAATAAAAAAATAATAGAAAGAGAAAAATAAAATTGAAATTGAAATTGAAAATTTAAAAAATTGACATGAAAAATAAAAACAAATTATTATCTGTAAAAAAAAGTATTAAATGTAACAAAATTATTTGATTTGAAAATTAAAAAAATTTATCACATTATGTTGCGAGTTAAGTAAACAATTTATATAATTGTTGAGATTACAGATATTAACAGGATTTGCTGGTTTTAAATTAAAATATAATATTTTTATATGCAAGATTTAATATAATAAAATATATCATCATGACCTCTTATAAAAATAACATATTGAAGTCTTAATATCTAAAATTATTATTGTTATTACAGCCAAAACAATATTATTTATTCAATTATCTTTAAAGAAAAAAAATTAAAAACATTAAAAAAAAACATAAGCAAGAAAAATAACTAAAAATAAAAGGCTAAATTTTTTTTCCAAGTTTTAATAAAAGATTAAAAAAAATATTATGCAAAAAAAAAAATAACCTGGCTTGAAGATAAAAAAAAAAAAACCCAATAAAGTACTAAAACAAAAAACATAGGGAGAAAAAAAAATATTGTAAAAACATCAACAAAAGATTAAACAAAAAAATAAAATAGAAATAGAAATTATCATTATTATTATTTCTAAAAAATATATTATCAAACAATTAAATTATTATTATTATTATTTGGGCGGTGATAATGAAAGAAAAAAAGACTAAAAAAATCCTAAAAATTTAAATAAAATAAAAAATAAAAAAATAAAATAAAAATAGTCATTGTTATAACTATTAAAAGAATAAAAATTATCAAATTATCCCGAGAGAAAAAAACACAAAAAACATTAACAAAATAGTAAGTAAGAAAAACATATTAAATAATGATGATGATGATGATGATGTTGATGATAATAATTATAAAAAACAGAAAAAAAAAATAAACAACAAATAGAGAAAAAAATTACAGATATCAATTTCCAAATGATAACAGATATAAAATCAAATTTAAGAATTAATTTTTTGGGGAAAATAACCACCTTAAGAAATGAGAAAACAAAATCAAAGTTAAGTACACTTATATGTACATGAATAAAAGTAAGTATTATTCTAGAAATAAAAAGAAATAAAGGGATTGAAATTAAAAATAAAAAGTAATAGGGTTGAAATGAACATTAAATAAAAAGGGTTGAAAATCCAAAATTAAAAGTATAAGAACCGAAATTAAAATCAAATATATTATCAATTTTAATTAAAGAATAAAACTGAAGAAATCAAAACTATTGTACCGAATAAATGAATATTTTTTAATCTAATCTGATAATTAAAAGAAGGAGGATTGAATTGAAAATTGGACATTGAATTAATTCCAATTAGATTAACGTCTTAAAAAAAACTTAAAAACATTAAAAAAAGAGCAAATGAAAATTTTTATAATAAATGAAAATAACAATAAAAATTATTGATTGCATAAAAAATTATTTGACCCGAAAATAAAAAAAAATATTACACTACATTGTGAGCCGAGTAAAAGATTTTTATAATTGTTTGAAAGAAAGAAATTAACAGGATATGTTGGTTCAAAATTAAAATATAATATTTATATATGTAAAATTCAATATAATAACACAGATCACTATACCCTATTTTAAAAATAGCAACATTGAAGTTTTAACATCTAAAATTATCATTGTAATCATTGGTAAAACAATAAAAAATATAAAATTATCCATGGAGGAAAAAACTGAAAAACATTAACAAAAGTGTAACGAATAAAAATAACTAAAACTCCTCCTTCTCCTCCTCCTTCTCCTCCTCCTCTCCTTCTTCTTCTTATTATTATTATGTTAATAATAAAAAAAATGAAAGACTAAAAAAATCATAATAACTTTAATAAAAGATCAAACAAAAAAATAAAATAAAATTTATGAAGTAAAAAAAAGCCATTTGATTTGAAAATAACAATAATAAAATAATAAAATAAATAACAGAAATAATAAATAAAATACATAAAATAAATGACAAAACAAAAAAGAAAAATTATTAACTGGAAAAAATATTATTTGATTTGAAAATTAAAAAAATCGATTGCACTACGTTGTGGGCCAAGCAAATAATTTTGATAATTTAAAAATAAAATATAATATTTATACATGTAAAGCTTGATATCATATACCACATCAATACACAAATACACAGTACTGCAACAACAATATTGAAGCTTAAACATCAAAGAGACAGAAATAGGTAATGGTAAAAAAATTGTAAAAACTTCAACAAAAGATCAAACAAAAAAATCAAATAAAAATAAAAATTATCATTATAATTACTGTCAATACAATAAAAATTAGCAAATTATAAGGAGAAAAAAATATAAAAAACATTATTATTATCATTATAATTATTACTATTACTATTATTGTGGGTGTTAATAATGAAAGGAAAAAAAATGAAAGAGTAAAAAAATCCTAAAAAATTCAACAAAACATCAAACAAAAAAATAAAATGAAAATAAAAATAGTCATTGTTATAATTGTTAAAAGAATAAAAATTATCAAATTGTCCCGAAAGGGAAAAAATTTAAAAAACATTAACGAAAGAGCAAGTAAAAAAAAAGTATTAAATTATTATTATTATTATTATTATTATCATTATGTTAATAATGTTAAAAAAATAAAATACTAAAAAAATAATAAAAATTAAAAGTATGGAATATTTTAGAAATAAAAATAACAAAAGGGATTGAAATAAAAAAAATTAAAAGTCATAGGGCTTAAATATAAAGGGATTAAATTCTAAAATTAAAAGTATAAGTGCCAAAATAAAAATTAAATATATTATTAATTTTAATCCAATGACAAAATTGAAGATATTAAAACTATTGTACCGAATAAATTCATATTGTTTAATCCAATCCAAAAATTGAAAGAATGAGGACCGCATTGCAAAATGGACATTGAATCAATTAAAATCGGAGGACCCAATTGAACAAGATCAAAACTTATATACTAGAAATCAGGGGAAAAAACGAAATTAAAATCGAAGGGACTAAAGTGTAAACGAAGCAAACTCCAGCGACTCTCTTGCACTTGTACGTGCAGAAGAGAGAGAAACATCTCCAGCGGATTCAACCGCCCATCGTCATCTCCACGTACATCTGATAGCCAAACGCCCCATCGCGGGAGGAAAAACAGGCGAAGGCGCATCGTCCCGTGCGTCGGATTCTCGTCTCCGGACACCTTATGACACCGCACGCGTCATCTAAAGAGGGTGTGGGGCGGAAAACTATGCGGCACGCGTGTAGCACGCATTGACAGACACGACAATAAATAATAATAAAAAAAAGGTCAATTACATCACTGCCCCTGCACTTAAGTCAACGTTTTTGTCTTATTAGGGGCTAAAACCGTATTTAGCCAATTTTAAAAAATAATAAATTAAGAAGAAGACCAGCAGGCCTGACCGGTCCGATCCAGTCCGATTTGTGCAATGACGAAGTAGCCCCTGATTTTGGCAGCGTTTTTTGTTGTTTTCGAGGGTTTTTTTCGTTAATTCACTGCTCACATCCGGATATGACAAAAAAAAGGGTGGACGAATTCGCGTGACACACCGGATCAAAATGCGAGTGAACAGTGCCAATGAGTGTAGGTGAACAATGATTCTACAGTGAATCACTGTTCTCTTTTAGTGTTTTTGTTAATAAAACGCATTCCGGTTTTATTTTGCGAATCCACAGTAAATTGCCTATTAATATATATTATTGTGAAAGATGAACGAGATATTGTGATGACTTAGTTGGTCGAAGGCATAGATTTTGGTCGAAAAGGGAGTGAGTTTCAAATCCCACTGCCAGCAAATTTATATTTTGCTTGGAAATGTTTTTGATTTTTTAAAAAAATAATAAAAATATTTTTTTTAAAAAAATATATTTAAATGATAATTTTTTTAATATAATTTTTAACATCATTACATAAAAATGATCTAAATACATTAAAAAAATATAATGTTTGGATTGTGTTTGTTTTCTGTTCGTATTTATTCATTTATGCTTTTAGATTTTTTTTTCGGTTCATTTTTTTTTAGTTTTATTTTTATCTGGTTCTGTTATAAAATTTTAATTTATATTTGTGATAATTTTAAAATTAACATTGCTCATTTTTTTTTTGTTTTTTGTTATTTTATTTGTTTTCAGATAAGATAATTTTATGATTTTATTGTTTGCACAATAATAATGATAATTTTAGTGATTATTTTTTTATTATTCGGGATAATTTAATGATTTTAATTATTTAGACAATAATGTTGATAATAATTTTAATTATTATCGTAATGAAAATGACGGTAATGTAGGGATGAATTTTCAATTTATATTTTTGTTTTTTTGTGGATAGAAAATTAACTACTTATTTCTGTTATTTGATTATTGCAAGTCTTTTCATAATTTATATTTTGTTTTTAAATGCGATTTAAATTGAATAATAAAATGAATTAATCTTAATACAATGAATTCAATAATTCAAATACCCAAATCTTCTTGTTTTTTTAACGATGATTATAATTTTATACTAATTATTTCATTGAAACCTACTAAATAAATAAATTTATAATAATTTAAAATTTATATATTTTATAGAAAACATGCACTTCACGTAAATTATATAAAAATTTATTATTTTAACTAAATTTATATTATAAAAAAATATATAATAAAAAATATGATTCCATCTGTAACAAAACAAGACACGGGACATAAGCTAGTGTTTGTGATGCTACTTGATGAGTAACCCATTGTTTTTTTGTCAGCGTAACTTATGGATTCAAAGGAATCTTTGGACTTTGGATGCCATCTTGCGATGGGGGCCCAAACGTAGGGGGTGCTGTCTTCTACTTGGACTTTTTCTCTTGGACAGGATCTACTTGCATTTTCCTGGTTTCATCTCTCCTAGTTTTCTTCATTGCTCTTGACAAATAGATGCGTTCAGAAATATTTTGGATCCAGCACCAGCAAGTGATCTCAAGGGCAGGATGCAGTCAATCGTCAAACACCCAGAAATAATACATATTTGTACAGCTGCTTAAAATTAATTTTCAAAGTGTTTTTTTTTTTATCTAGAAATATATTAAAATAATATCTTTTTATTTTTAAAAAACTGGTTTTTCATATCATCACGTTAGAATAATTCGAAAATATATAAAATTTAAAACAAATAATAAAAATAGTTTTTTATTGATTTTTTCAGAAACATTTTTAAAAAACAGTGATAAATAAAAAAAAGTCGTTGGTGTTCTATGAATTTGTGGTTGCTATTCTTTTTCCAAGGGGGACTTGTTCTTTCGCTTTCTGGTTTATTGCAGTTTTTCTGGTTATCCAATGAATGAGCTGGCAGATTGCCCTCCTTTTCAGGCAAAGGTTTTTTAATTACCTGTTCTGTGAGTTTAAGTTATTTTGAAAGTGTTTATTTATTTATAAATATATTAAAATAATATTTTTTTTTATTTTTTAAAAATTATTCTGACATCAGCATATTAAAATAATATAAAAAATATATATATTTTTAGATTTTTTTCAAAATGTTCCATCTGGCACCAGCTATGCACACTCCACAGCTGCTCCATTGAAAGAGACTAACGTGGACAGCTTCTGGTCAACTTAACAGAAAGAGAAAGGACGGCCCCTTGCTACACGTTTACTTGCTAGCAACAAAAATCATCCTTGTCTTGTGTTTGTTTTTATATATAAAAAACTTTTTATTTTATTTTTTAATTATATGATCGAATAAAAATATAGTTGATATTATCAAATATATTAAACTAATATATATATAAACTTTTTATTTTGTTTTTTAATTATATGTTCGAATAAAAAAACCATAGCCGGTTGAAAGTATAGTTGATATTATCAAATATATTAAACTAATATGTTTTTATTTTTTAAAATTATTTTTAACATTTGCATATTAAAATAAATTAAAAATATTAATTTATTAAATAATAATAATATAAATTTATTTTTCTAAAAAAACACTTTAGTGTAAAAAACACCCTAACAACCTCTCTTACTTTAGTTGGTTAGAACAGACCTTTTCAAGAGCGAAAGAGAGATACTCCTATAACAAAGTGGAGGGGCCAATCTTGGATGTTTTAAAGTCTTCCAGGTATGATGACACTTGACATCCCATGCTACCGGTTTTATTATCGTGTATTTGAGTTATATTTTTTTTATTAAAAATAAATTATAATAGTGTTTTATATATATATAACAGAAAGAAACATTAAAATTTAATGTTTTAAAACATAAACAAAAACATTTAAGCTATAATATAAAATATGACAGGTTAATAAATGAATTTGCTTCCAGTCATATGAAGAAAACTTAATATCAAACTTATTTAAAGTTTATAATATATTCAGTTTTGTGGGGTAGTGTATATTTTTCGCTTTAATATATATATATTTTATATTTTTAATATTAACACATTAAAATTATAAAAATAATATCAATATAGTTTTTTTCTGAACAAGTATATTTTAAAAAAATCAAACTTCCAGACAACTAATTAATGTAAACTGTAATTAAATATACAGTAGTTGTAGTTTTTGGACCCTTTGATGGCTTCAGCCTCAGAAAGTTTCATACATTTCTAGAATTCAAATTCAAGCCAAGTTGGTACTTGTTTGAAAAAAAAGTAAAAATAAAATAAAATAAAATAAAAGTAATAAAGTCATAAGGGCGGCCTTTTATCTGCCTTTTCCTTTTTTTTACTTCTTCTTTGCTTTCCTTTTTTAAAAGTAAAGCCTACCCACCTTGCGTCTTCCGTTTAAATCCATGGAGAAAGCATCATTCTGTCTCTCTGTGAATGAACAGTGGAATTCTCTCAAAAAAATGCCATCTTGGCTAGCTTGAGTTTTATCTGATCCAAGTCTCTCAAAAACCCATCTCTCATCTCTCATTTATCTGTAAGTATTTTCATGATCTGTAAGTCCCCAAGTTTCTCCCTTTTTGTCTCCATTCTTAACTTTACTTTAACCCCAAAAGATATTAGAGAGCTAGGGTTTCATCTTCATGTTTCTCCGGCTCTTTACTTTGACTTCGTAGCAGTACTATGGTGTATGCTTTGTTGTTTCAGTCTTTGCCTTTAGTTTCTGTGTGTTTTCTCTGAGTGTGGTGTAATTAGCCTTTTCTAGGAACTGTTTTGGTACTTATTCATAGTTGTTTATGCTGTTTTTGATCACCTTCAAAGCTTATAATAGTCAAAGGTTTTCCTTTTGATTTCTTGGATGATTGTAGAAAATAATTTTTTGATCTCTAGCTTCTTGCTATTTCCTATGTTATCTCAGCTCTTTTTGTTGAGTGTAACTGCCTGTCTGGTTGCTGAGAACAACTCAGGAAAGTTCGGAGAAAAATTAACAGGAGAATTTCAATTTTTTTGGAAGTTTTGATTCTCTTTGCTGATGAAAGGTTAAAAATCTTTATTTTTTTAAAGCAAGTAAAAGGGTTAACCCCCCTCTGATTAAGTACTTGATTGGATTAATTTCGTTAGGTAAACGCTGACCCACATTTTTATTTTTTTGTGGAGAAGTCCTTTTACGTCGAGTATCTGGTTAATCCATCTGCTAATATTACCTATTTGATTGTCAAGCAGGGGTGCTCATATTGAGGCAATGACTAGGGTAACCCGTGATTTTGGAGATACTATGCAAAAAGATGCTGTCCCAGCTGTATCAGCTGATGTTGCATTTTCTTCTAGTCGGTTTCCTAATTACAAGATTGGAGCTAACAATCAGATTGTGGATGCAAAAGATGACCCGAAAGTATTGTCCATGAAGGAAGTTGTGGCACGCGAGACTGCTTTACTTTTGGAACAACAGAAACGCCTCTCTGTCCGCGACCTTGCCAATAAATTTGAAAAGGGATTGGCTGCTGCTGCCAAGTTGTCAGAAGAGGTTAAGTTTCTTTTAAGTTGTATTTATCATTTTTTTTTTCTTCTCAAAACTTGATTTGTTTTGCTTTAGGTTGATTGTCGAAGCTAATTTTCTAATAACTTGACCTCCACAATTGTCTATTACTTTACCCTTTTGGTTTCAGAGAAATTTAAGTTTGGTTAGGGCAATAGTTTTCAAACTTATTCATGTTATTTTTTAACCATGCCAAGTGGAAGTAATAAATTCAGCTGATTGATTACATGGTTTTGTGCACTTCTTTTTTGCTTCTCAATTAAGTGGAGCATCTATTAATTGCTGAGAAAAGTTGGAAGTCGGTTGTTTGTTTCATTTTAATGCTTGTTTGTTTCTCCATTTCTAAAGCTTTAAGACTCTGGAGTTATTAATTTGCTGAAGAGAATGGGTGATATAGGAAATCAAATTATAAGCTGTTCAACTTTTGATTACAGGCTAGGCTCAGAGAGGCAGCTTCATTAGAGAAACATGTTCTATTGAAGAAGCTTAGGGATGCACTCGAATCATTAAAAGGACGAGTGGCAGGTAGAAACAAGGATGATGTGGAAGAGGCTATTGCCATGGTTGGTCTTACTTTACTGCTGCTTTTATCAAATTTCTATTCCAAAATTTTTGATTTCATGTGTAACTTAATGAATTGGTTGCTGCTGCCATTGAGTACTTAAAAATTTATGTGGAAGATGAATTATGGTCACTTCTTCTAGGTGGAAGCTTTGGCAGTTCAGCTGACTCATAGGGAAGGGGAGTTGATTCAAGAAAAAGCAGAAGTAAAGAGGCTAGCAAATTTTCTCAAGCAGGTAATCTAGTCTTTGATGGAATTTAGCAAATTTTTCTTAAGCTAGAAAATCCCATTCAGCAGGTTTCCCTTTTTTCCCTTTTCTTTTCTTTTTTGAGAATTTGAGATAGCAATAAGCAGTTTTCTGCCTCAGTATGTAGTGTTTGTATCCTTTTTTAGGCTTCAGAGGATGCCAAGAAGCTTGTTGATGGGGAAAGAGCTTATGCTCGTGCTGAAATTGAGAGTGCCAGAGCAGCAGTCCAGAGGGTGGAAGAAGCGATTCAGGAACATGAACGAACATCTCGAGCTTCCGGAAAGCAGGTTTATATTAATTGTTAGTTATTACAGCTTCAATGGGAGTTTGGCCCTTCTCTAATGTTATAAATTTAAAGATCTTGTTTTACGTGGATATTAGATAGATATCCTCTTTATTGCATTTAATTTTTCAATACTTCTAGTTAGCTACAAGTTGCTACTTTTCTGCATTTGAAATTGACAAGGACAGTCTGACATCATTTTTTTTGTTCATTTTATGGTCCTTTTGTGTTCGAATCCTGTTAAGTTTGTAGTTTGTGTATTATTTTGCTGCATTGTTTTTCTTTCTTCATCTTATTTCTTAACAAAAAAAATTTGTGGCATTTTAGGACTTGGAAGAATTAATGAAGGAGGTTCAAGAAGCTAGAAGGATCAAAATGCTGCATCAGCCAAGTAAGGTGTGTACTGGATTATTGGTGAAAATTCTATTTCCCACCAGACGATCTAGTTATGAAACTAGTTTGTTTCACTTTTCTATGAAATATGGTGAAGTTCTTGTAACATATTTGGGGCTCATGACTGTCCTTTTCAGGGTTTTTATCTATTTATCGAAGCCTATTATGTGTTTATAACTGCTTTTCAAGTCCAACTAGGGGTGAGCAAAAAAACCGAAAAACTGATTAAATCGAGAAAACCGAAAAAAATTAACAGAGAAAAACCGAACCATTAAAAAAAACTGATTAGATTTTTTTTTCAAACTTCCGAACCGGTTCGGTTTTGGTTTTTTTGAGGCAAAAACGGGTAAACCAAACCGAACCAGTTCAAATTAAAAAAAAATATTATAGTTTTTTTATTCTTCTGGTTCAATTCAAATTTTTTGGTTAAATGGGAGAAGAGAAAAACTTGGTTAAAGTAAAAAAATTTTTACAAAAAACTGAAACTATTTTTTGGTTTTCTAGTAAATAAATCAAACCGAACTGGAACCGGTCAGTTTAAACAGTGCCTTTTTTTTTGTGGCTTGGTTGTTTTTATAGATAGAAACTGAACCGAACTGAACCAAAAATACTTACCCCTAAGTTCGACAATAACAATTCTTACGTTGCTTTCAGATGCATGTAGTTTTCCTTTCTGGGGATCAGGTTAAGTCAGAACTAATAATGATCCTTGAAAATATAGTCCGCTTCTGCAATGAAAAATAAACAGCAGGCTTTTTGAATGGGCACGGGTCAAAGTTGAGTTGTAGGTTATCAGAAATTTCTAAATTCAAGGGAAATTGAGTTTACAGGATAATAACTCCTCTGCAATGCTTGTGGTGACTGATAGCTTTTTGAGCTTTCAAATCTGGAGACACAAATTCATTTATTTATCACAAGGGATTGAACATTAAATTGTAGGTTATGGACATGGAACATGAGATACGAGCATTGAGAATTCAACTTGTTGAGAAGTCTAAACGTTCTCTGCAGCTTCAAAAGGAGGTATTATTGTTGTTTGTAAAGATATCATGGACTGGTTGTAAATAGCTTTTGTAACATTGAAATCATAATTTTAACTGCATGTCATGAAGATGCTTAGCTGTTACGGCTTTCCCTCCATTATCCAATCTTAAGAATTTTCATTTGTCATTTGACCTGTATGTTTACCTCTCCCTGATTGTTATTTTAGTCCTCAGTTTCCAAACCAATGTTGAGTTCTTCAGCTTCAGAATCTTGTTTAAAATCTTCAAGCAAGTCAAAATGTGAAAACCTTCAGGCAATATGTTTAAGTTGGTAGTTTTTGTAATTCAAAATTGAAGTCTTTGAATGGTTTGAGATCTGGTTTAGGGTTTTGATTAACATGATATGCTTTTGTCCGAGTGACTCAATGGTTAAGAGGAAACTGTTTATGCATGCTTCTAAAATTTTTTCCTGTGAGATCTTCAATTATGATCTCTTGCTTTTGACATGCAATTCTAATGTCCATTGTTTTGTTGCTCATTTATAGTGAACTTGCTGAATAATATATCAGATAATTGACTTAAATATTCTGGCCCCCTGACTCTTTTTTTCTCAGCTGGCAAGGAGCAGGCGAGGCGAGCAGAGCATATATCAATTATTTGAATTGGATGGCACTGAAGCCTTAGGTTCATGTTTGCGGATTAATCCTTGCTCTGATAATGCTCCAGATCTTTCAAAATGTTTGATTCAATGGTATCGTCTATCACCTGATGGTGGAAAAAAGGAGCTTATATCAGGTTTCTATGAAATCATGTTTCTCTTCTGGATGCTTTGAACAATTGAACTAAACACAATAGATGTATTATGGTTGAATATGTTTTATTAGAGGTTGGCATTTCATTCTTGCTCAGTGTCTTTAAGTTATTTAGTTTCTGTCTTTTAGATTTGATCTAACCATTGTTCAACCTTTTGTGAGATGATTGTCATTTTGTGAACCAAACAGTTGCTATGAAGCATGAAACCTTTTAGTACACGATTTTGTCACCCTTTTGGTTAAACAAGCAACTTGTTGGATGCAATGCTGTTTGTTCTCCAACATTCAACTATCAACAGAGCATTTTTGATCGAGGATATGAGTGGGATCTGAAATCTAATAGATTGATTGAGATTTCAGTATCTCAATATAGGAAGGTTGGCTTGACTGAATCAAGGACCTGTGTTATCTAGCAAGGCTGTGATAGAATATGGGACGGGTTATGTGAGAATGGGTATTTACCCTGCAAGTTTAGTTGAATTGACAGAAAATTAAATGCTTAACAGGTTAGACACTTCGATTTTGAATTTGGGGAATAGCCATGGAGTTAGAGGGTTGAATGAAAATGGATTTTGCTAGCAAGTACTTGTGGGATTCACGAAGTAGAGTAGCATATTTTGGGTTGTTTATGATTGATGCTTAGCTACCATAAATGCTGCATGAAAGAGACATTTGACTGCTTTCATTAATTTTACTTTCTACAGGAGCTACCAAATCAGTGTATGCTCCAGAGCCTTTTGATGTTGGGCGAGTCCTGCAAGCTGAAATAATTTCTGACGACCAACAATTCTCTTTGAGCACTACTTGTCCCATTGATCCTGGTCTGTATTTGATCTGCTTCTCTAATTTGGTTCTTGGTTTCCAATTTTTATGGATCCAGCTCAACGAAGCTCTGATCCCAAACTAGTTGGACAGACTACAGAATCATTTTTCATGACTGTTCTCAATTTCCGCGATCTAGAAGGATGATTAGCTGATGTAATTTTGTGAACAGCTGCTGGTCTGGGAAGTTATGTGGAGGCACTTGTGCGAAAACATGATGTTGAATTCAATGTAAGTTGTGCTAAAACTGCTTTAACTTTTCTCTTTTCTTATTGGTATCTAAACATGTCAAGTTCAATAATTTGGAACTGTTATCTGAACACTGCATAATACACATCTTTACAAAGACGATTTCAGAGATTTTTGTTACCCTTCTAAATTGAAGGGTGGGCTGTGGGTCAAGTTCTGGCCAGGCTGATCATTGGTGTTGGTCACTCTTTTTAATTGAACTCAGGCCAACATCAAGTCCCCACAGATGCCTCATGAAGTATAGACAAAAGTGCATGTGCACGTGGGGATTGGATATTTTCTGTTTGTTCATTCTTGAATCTTAAGGGCTTGCTGATGCTTTCATTTTAATGCTCTTACTGCAATATTTGCTGATGCTTTCATTCTAATGCTCTAATATTTGGCTATTTGAAACTACATGCAATGTAGGTTCTTTGACTCATGGCCTTAAGAGAGTGTATACACATACAGAAAATAGGAAAGATGCATTTTAGAGATTCAGGGTTCTGACACAACCTAAGTTTATAGGAATAATCACAGTGAGTGATGGTTAGTTGCCTGCCTGATTCTTCTTCCTTCAATGAGTTGAAGGTGGTATTTTCTTAACCATTGCAAGGATCAAGGTGGCATTTACACTCCCATACTCATTGCTTTTCCTTGAGCTTGGAAACATACATGTATTCTAGTCTGTGCCTGGTGTTCCATGTTATTGCCAAAAACATCATAGATTTTCCTTTTCCTTTTGAGATTATCAATTAACTAAGGCAACACTCAAACGTGAGACCTTTCCCCTCTTGTTTTGCAAATGCCATTGAGCTACAAGCTCATGAATCGAGGGCATCATATTTATAACTCGTCAAGGATAACATGTTGAAGTTTACAATCATCTTGATGGAAGTTGATGGAAGTTATAGAGGGTGTTTAGCTTAATGTTGTCTCATTGCTGGACGGTTTATTTTTCCATTAAAGTATAAGGATGCTATTATTTACCTTTTAATTTTGTTTGCCTTAAAGGTCATTGTTACCCAGACGAATGGGGTAGATCATCCGTCAGAATCTATTCATGTGCTTCATGTTGGAAAGATGAGGATGAAGCTTCGGAAGGGGAAGTCAACAAATGCTAAAGAGTACTACTCTAGTTCAATGCAGGTATGATGAGCTGTTTAACATTCTCCTATTTCAGATAAAATGTTTTTTTGTATATGAAGTCCATACCCTTCGCCTCTTTTTCACTTTTATTCCCATTTGATTGCTAGATATTTTTGCCTGCCCTTTCAGGACACAGACAAGGACACAAACACACACATACACACCCTTCTTATATCCTACAAAGTTGTTGACAGTTTTTTTGTTGGACATTAGTTTCTTATTTTGTTTTATCAACAAGTGACCCTTACGGGCCATCAATTTCTCACGCACCTATTCTCTTAGCTGTGTGGAGTTAGAGGAGGTGGGAATGCTGCAGCTCAAGCTTTGTTCTGGCAAGCAAAGAAAGGGCTTTCCTTCGTATTAGCATTTGAATCTGCAAGAGAGAGGAATGCAGCCATTATGCTTGCAAGAAGGTTTGCTTTTGATTGCAATGTAAGTGCATCTCAAAATCTATCCATAAATCCTTGCATTAAAGTTTTATACATTAGCTTGATTGATCTTTTTTGTCTCGTCCACAAATGAAATAAACCTTTTTGTTTTTTCAAATCATTGGAATGCCAGATTATGCTTGCCGGGCCAGATGACAGAGCTCGTTTAGGATCTTAAACCAACCTCCATAGTCTTCTGTTTCACTAATTGTAATTAAGTTGAGTTTGCACATGTACCGTAGGTTTGTAATGGTAGGAGATTTGGCATGTATGATTGTGTTATGGGCTTCCACCATTCTTTTCTTTTTCATTCGTAAATTCTTCCAAGGCATTGTTTTTTTATTTTGCCTTTATGAGTGTAATATATTCCCCCTTTCGAATGGAGGTGGATTGCAGCTGTATCAAATCTTTTAAACACGACTGCGGGTGTTGGATGGTTTTTGTTTGATGGCTGCACAACTGGTATTGTTTTAAGAGATCTGTGCTGTATTTCTTCTACAAGCTTAATCCTCAGTCTAATATGATATTTAAATTTTTAAACCATGCAAGCTGCATGTAATATGCTTGTGATTGTTACAAATATGACGACTTTCAAGTAATTGAACAAGCGATATCTTCGGGAAGACTTTAATCCAACCAACATGGATGAAAATGCCAAACTGATCCACAACTTGGCATTACAGTCCCTACAATATCATCATCTAGTCTTCCAACATAAGATGCAGAAAAACATAACCCCTGCCCGTGCGCCAAACAAGGTCTCAGAGCATATTAGTACCCTGATTGGATACTGATATATGATTGGCTAGCTGGCTCTTGCGTGCACAGGGGCAAATTCCATTAAAACAGTGCGATAAAGTTGCCAGTATTGAGCTCTGTTACGGTGGTTTCCATATTTATTTCCAGGCAACTTCTGGAAGTAGCACGAGAGGCCCACAACGAAAAAAGCTGTCTGAATATCTAAGGAACTGTCCATGAACCTTTCTCGAAGGTGTGCTTCAGGGTCTTTCCATGTTAATGGCTCCTTTCTTGTTGCGAAGCACTGACCATTTTCTGTGCATTTTAACAGGTCACGTCTTGGAACAAGGAATGCGCGCCGCTGCACTAACCATTTAGGGGGTGTTTGGAAAGTAATCTAAAAGTGATTTTCAAAAACATTTTTTATTTTGTTTTAAATGAAAAATTTTAGTGTTTTTAGATTATTTTAATTCTGATATCTAAAATAATTTATTAAAAATAAAAATATATTATTTTTATATATTTATAATTTTTTTTTTGAAAATTGTCAAGAAATCATCATACAAATTTAAACTATTAGCTAAGATCTAAAATATAGTTTTATATCATTCTCCATTAAAAATTAACTACTCCCAAACACCACCTTGCAAGGAATACTCCCAAACGCCACCTTGCAAGAACGCTCCAGGTGAGTGTACTCTCATGGTTTCTTTCACCACCATCATGAGGTGAGAAATTTGCTGTATATCCCTTTCAAATACTATTTTGTTCCAGTAATGCTAGTCACTGTTGCTTCCTGTACTTTTTACATTGATCTTTAGTTCTAGGCAGAACTCGGACATCAGTTTCGTGTGTATATATGCTACAATCCAGACTGAAAAATATGTTTTTCTATTAGCGAGGCAGAACTCGGACATCAATTTCGTGTGTGGGCCTCTCTCTCTCTCTATATATAATGACAAATTTTCATATTTTCTTCCGGAAGCGCACACTTAGAGAAGGCTAGTTTTCACTCATCAACAAGCTATTCATCTGAGTTTCCTTTTGATCATCAGTTGAGTCGGAACTCGTGCACAGCAAAAAGATAAATTAGGTACTCTTGAATAGTCTAAAAAACTGACAGACAAGGAAAAGAAACACTTAAAACTTGCTAACTGAACCTGGTTTGCAAGTGGAGTATTATGATCAACTAATCCTTAATCGTATTGGTACTAAACTGGGACTTGCTATTTGAATTGATGACATTGTCGCCTCCAGTACCGGGGCGAAATTTGCATGGATTAGTGTGGAACTTGATCTTAACAAGCCATCGGGTTCGAAATTTCGTATGAAACAGAAAATCTGGAAGGTTGAGTATGGTCACCGAAGGGAATCTTTTTCCGACTTCCAGGAAGGCAATAACCTGGATGCTATGGACGAGAATTCTGACCCAACTCCAGTGATTAGACCGTAAATTGCGAACAATTTGATTCGTGGATGCTGTTCAAAGGAAAAGACAGGGAGGAGGGAAATCGTGCTTAATGATGCACATGATAATAGACAAGCTAAACCAGGACCTAATGTGGCGGGGTTAGGAAATCTTAAGAATGATAACTACGATCATGGTTTTGTCACTGCTTGATTTTAAGCAGGTTTCCTTGTCTTACCTTATTTATTGCGGATCTTATATTGAAACTGCAGAGCTGCAGCAAGCTCCAGTTTTCATTCTATTTTAATGGAGTTTCTTTGTATGAACGGATTTGATATTGTTATTATCACTGAACCTAGAATTAGTGGTGAGAATGAAGATAAAGTTTCTTAGAGCTTGGTTTGTTGGTCATGATTTGAATGCAATGGTAAGGGTAAGTCTAATGGTAAGAGTCATTTTAAAGAGTTAAATTTGTAAAATGGTTCCTTGAATAATGTATATATGGTTTTTTTGTTGATATGTGCTTCAATGGTAAAAGTCATTTTTGAGAGCCATTTTTTTATATTATTTTAAATATAGTGTAATTATTTTGTATGCAGTTTAATTATACAATTAATTATACAATTAATATGAGTAAATTATATAATTGAATAATTACCTTTAAAAAAACTCTAACACATTATAATTATTAAATTTTTAATTATATTTAAATTAAAAAAATAAATTAATATTACTTATTGTCTTTGAGTGTTAGATTTTTTTTTTTAAAAAAATGAACACATTAACAAATAACTAATAAGTTCAAACATAATTATTTAAAATACATTTCATTACAAATAATTCAATCAAATTAATTACAAATCAATACCCTTATTTTTTATGCTAACTATTATTATTATTATTATTATTATTATTATTATTATATAAAAGAAAAAAATATTTGTGGACAAAGATTTGACACCTTGAATGAAAGCTGACAACCACTAAAAATATTATCGTTTTTATTGATAACCCAAACCAAACCGAATGCTACACTCCCTCCTCTCAAGTTCTTCACCTATCAACCATGCCAATTTTCTCTGTAACTTAAGGATCTCTCACACTTGAAGGTCTCGCTGCTGTTGCAGCCGTCCAAGCTACTGTTGGGGTTATTCGATTTAATTGTGACCGGCCGAGACCAATCAAGGGAGAGGGACGAGCATGCAGGGGAGAAAGAATAGAAGAAAAGGGCCGAATGAATAAAATGAATGAAGAAAGATCAACTAGCTTCTTGATTTAGTTTCAACAGTATTTCAACAAATATTTTTATTTTTTTTAATTTTTGGCTCGTTTTGTTGGGGGAGCTACAAATAGCGCTTGAAACTGTAATAAGTCATTTTGGCTATTGAAATGCCTTACCCGTTGGAGCTGATAAAATCAAGAAGAAAAGCTAAAAGGATAATTTTTTGGGTTTGGCTTCACAGATGCCTAACCCGTTAGACTTGCCTTAAGTCATGAGGAGAAACATGGGGAAGGATGGTCCTTCTCTTTGTTTTGCAGATACTTGATTGTTTTGACAGATGGGATGGTTCCCTAAACTCGACTTATTTGTAGCCTGTTTTTTCAGTATAAAAGTATTTTTATTTAAATAATAATTTTAAATTGTTTCGATTTACTATATCAAAAATAAAATTTAAAATGTAATAATAAAAATTATTTTGATATGTTTAAAAATATAATAAAACTATAAAAACACAACTGTTACTACAAATATTAAACAAGTTCTTAGAGCTGTTTAATTTATTTTTTAATTCATGAAGAAAACTTAGCACAATTAATAAAGAAATATTTTTGTTAAAAATATTATGAATAAGATAATGTAATTTAAATTGAAAAGGAATATTTTTAATCATTATATTTTTATAGAAATGATTTTAATTAACTTAGATTATAATAATTTTTTTAAAATGTTTTGGTAAAAACATTTGTGAGAGAACAATATTATTTAATAAAATATATTGTATTTCTATACGTTTTAAATTATTGCCTTTGAGCGGGTCCCATTAGCTAGTAAAAACAAGCCCATGGCCAGATTGACAAGGCCCATTAAGCCCAAAAACGTATCTCACTCAGCCCCGATAAAGAAAAGCCTTTATAAACTCGCAGTTGGTTTAGGATGGGGGGGTTAAATCGCAACAGAGAAGGCTTGCTTTTGGCAGGCTTTACTGGATATGCAGGAATTGAGTTTAGTGTAGTTACAATTGTTTTTTTTATTAAAATATTTTTTAAAAAATATATTAAAATAATAATTTTTTAAATTTTTTTAAAATTATTTTTACATCAACCTATAAATTTGATTTAAAATCATCAAAAAAAATGATTTTTGAAAAAATATTTTTTTAAATGTTTTCAAAAACTCTTTTAAACATACATTGCCTAACTGCTACGACCAGTAGTTTTGGGATTTGAAACAAAGATGGAATGCTATACGATTGGTCACTGCAGGAATTGATGACGAGTTTCAGAAGTTTAGAGCTTCTATGGTTGAAAAGAGATTAGTTGGTCATATTTACAGGGAAGAAACGCCTCCGCCCCTATCCTCCATTAACGACGTCATGCCAGAAAGTTGCATCTCTCGCCCCTCTCCTCTATTAGTTAGCAGCCCAATTAATGTTTCTATTTGATTTTTAAGATATTATTCTATTTGATGTTTTTATTTTATACAAATAAAGCTCATTCTTTAAAATAAAAAATATTTATTTTTAAATATATATTTATTTATTCAATCAATTTCATTTATACTTGTGAGTTTCATCTGGGTTTTTTCCGGAAAAAAGCAGCCCGTCAAATTAGGTAAAAACGTTTTTGGAGATGCGGGGGATCGAACCCCGTGCCTCTCGCATGCAAAGCGAGCGCTCTACCATTTGAGCTACATCCCCGTGACGGGAAATTCTATGTAATAAATATATATATATGAAGAGTGATCAAACTACTTAATCTGAAATTTAGAACTCGCTAGCGAGCGCTCTACCGTTACAGGATTGAAAATCTGAAATCGACGGCAGCAAATTCTCTTTTTATTTTATTAACCCCTCCCCTGTAAAAAAGGAAACGAGTTACGCTCCCTCCTCTGTCTGCTCCTCCACATTCCAACACCTCCCCTCCCCTCCCCTCAAAAATTAAAATAAAAAGTAAAAACCATAAAGAACCTTAAACCCCACCCCGTTCTGTTTCGCTCCACCCCTCTCTTTCTCTCGAAGATAAAGAACTAAAAAAATAATCGAGAGATGGATTTTCAAGTTGTCGTCCTTGCCGGTGGCACCTGTAAAAAATTACTTCCTCTCGTCTCCAAGGTTTGCTTCTTAGTTTATTCACTTTCTGTTTGTTTCTCGAGATAAAAAAAAAACAAACCGCTCTAATTGCTCAACCGACTAAGATTTATTTTTATTTCTGTCTCCTCTTCGATTTTATTTTCTTGCTTATTTTTGTTTGTTGAATGCAGGATGTGCCAAAAGCTTTGCTTCCGGTCGCGAACCGTCCGGTTCTTTCGTACTTGTTGGAGCAATTGGAACTCAGTAATCTCAATGATCTTATAGTGGTATGCTTCTCTCTCTTTCTCTCTTTCTTTTTAATTGTCTGATTGTCTCGTGATCTTTTTGCTCGTTCTGTTTTGCTTTCTCGAGTAGTAGTGGTGGTGGAAGAAAATGGCAAAAGGAAAAGAAAACTGAATTTTATAAAGGCTGCTGCTGCTTCTGTTTTAGAATATTCATTCTTAATTTAAATTCTTAAAGTGTAATTCCATTGCTAAGATTATAAAGTGAATCAATAGCAGATGTGTAACGATGATGGCTTTTTTTTATTTGCCTTTGGAGTTTAGGGTTTCTTTCAAATAGCCCCTTTGTTGTGTTGTTGTATAGGTTGTTGAAGGGGAAGATGCAGCTCTTTGCGTTGGTGGTTGGATATCAAATGCTTATGTTGATCGTTTACATGTCAAGGTACTTTTTTTTTTTTTTAATTTTAATCTCTATTGTAATAAAAATAATTGTATTTTGTTGGTCAAATTTGATTGTAATTGTTTGTGGTCAGTGCTTGATGGTATGGAGTATGGTGTTTTTTGGCCACTGAAACAACCAAGTAGAAATTTGTGGGAATATTGCTCAGAACTGGTTAGGTTAAACAATTGAGAAACAAGGCTTCACCTTGCACAAACTGTTTAACTAAATAACAAACTATAATGTGGCCTTCACAAATGAACATCAACTACAGTCACTAACTTAGGCGATCCCTGTGACATGGATGCATGTCAATTGCTGCCTTGGTATATATCTAAATGCGGATCTTGCCAATGTTTAGAAGATTTTTCCTTGCAGCAGTCTATTCTGTTGTCTGTCTCAGAGTACCAGAGAATGGGACCTCAAGGCAGAGTCAGTGTCTGAGTAATATCAGGAAGAAAAAGACTACTTTTACAATTCCCTATCACATGTCTGTTTCATTACAATTCCCTATCACCAGTCTCTTTTTCTGTTCTTTGCATATTTTGTGACTGAAATAACATGCTTAATGTTAGGATATTTCCATCTGCTTGATGAAAAAGGTGAGAAATGAATAGCTCAAAATCTTTGCAGAATTTTGAACTCCATACTGAAGACTGTTAGGAGATGAACCATGGATTGTTGAGATGTTGGTTTTCAAGTGCCGAGAAAAAAGATCTCATCATAAACTTCATAAGATATAGTCATATGGAATTATTTTCCTTAATGATTAAACCTCATTGCATACTAACATGCCATCAAATTTCTAAAAAGCTTTTTTGTCACCAAATATGTTTCACTTACTTTTTTTTGTGACTGTTGGCTTCCTTTCTCATTTCTCACTGGTAGTGGTTACTAACATGCCATCAAATTTCTAAAAAGCTTTTTTGTCACCAAATATGTTTTACTTACTTTTTTTTGTGACTGTTGGCTTCCGTTCTCATTTCTCACTGATAGTGGTTACTAACATGCCATCAAATTTCTAAAAAGCTTTTTTGTCACCAAATATGTTTCACTTACTTTTTTTTTGTGATTGTTGGCTTTCTTTTTCATTTCTTACTGGTTGTGGTTTAAACATTTTTTCCCTATTCCACTTGCAGTTAGTGCACCCAGTGGCTAATTGATGCATTCTCTTCAGTACCTTATACTAATATAGTGGTCTAGTGGGGCTTCTTTTCAAAAACAATTATGTGATTCCATATCATCTTTCAGGCGTGTGAAAAGATGAAAATTAAACATCAATACAGATCACCTTTTATCTTTTTTATGCTCCTGTGCTATTTTGTGTGAATATTCTGAATAACAAGACAGGTAAAATCGTGATTTCATTTTTCTGCAATCCTACAAATGGAAGCTGGCATCATGTGCTCTGTGCTGCAAACATATTGCATTTTGCGAGCATGAATGCCCGATCCAAGCATTGTTATATTTCAGGATGGTTATTAACTGCATGGTATCCTTGCTTTTGTCATTCCTTTTTTTTTTTATCTATAAAAGTAGAATTTATAGATTCCTTATAATGCTCTGCAGGTTGCTGCAGTTCCAGAGGATGTTGGAACTGCTGGTGCTCTTCGGGCCATTGCTCACCACTTGACTGCAAGTGACATTTTGGTCAGCTTTTAAATCCCTCTTAGTTTGAGTTCTAAGCCTTCAATTATTTGCATCCATTTATGCTTCATCTTCATGCAGGTTGTGAGTGGCGATCTTGTTTCTGATATTCCTCCTGGTGCACTTGCAGCTGCTCATAGACAACATGATGCAGTGGTGACGACAATGCTTTGCTCTGCTCCTGTCATTGGACCTACAGAGTCAGTATCTTCAGGTGGAAAAGATAAAATCAAGAAACCAAGACGCTACAGCATCATTGGCTTGGACCCAACAAAACAGTTTTTATTACACATAGCAACAGGTTAGATGTTTTGGATTTTGTGCTATTCAGAGTTCCACTTATCTGCTCATAATGCTCATGCTGGAACTTCATGCAGGAGCTGAAGTCGAGAAAGACATTCGAATCCAGAAAAACATTATTCGTGCAGTAGATCAGGTAAGGGAGAGCAACTATCTCATTCATCTTGATTAAAACCTCCAGTCCTTGTCGAGTTTTTGTGTTTTCCAGAACAGATTGAAATCCCTGCATGTGTAGTTTTATTATTTTCATATTTTTTCTAGTTCTTAGACTGTAGCTCTTACTCTACTCCTCTTTTCTATCACTTTGCTTTTAGATGGAAATACGAGCTGATCTCGTGGATGCTCATATGTATGCATTCAAGAGGTTGGTCGGTTTTTAATTTGTCATCTTCTCATTGTTTTTCATATCAAGGGTCCTCCTTCACCATTCCTGTGTATCTCTATCAGGTCTGTTTTGCAAGAAGTCTTGGATGAAAAGGATAAATTTCGAAGCTTAAAAGAGGATATGCTGCCTTATCTAGTTCGGAGCCAGCTGGTTAGACAAATAAATTCTTTTTATAGTTGATTTTCTCTGGCTTGCATGTTGATATATAAAACTTAAATCGGTGCAAATATATCTATTTACTGTTAGAAATCAGAGGTATTATTGAATGGTGCACCACAAGCAGAAAATGGAAATGAGAAGGTTAATTCCCAAAAGAACCAAGCAGTGGTATCTCAAATCTTGGCTAATGCATCTACTCCGAGCTTCCATGATCTTTATGCTTCAAGTAACAAAGGCTCTACTCTTGTTCGAAGAATCCATAAATGCTGTGCTTATATTGCCAAGGGGAGCAAATATTGTCAACGCTTAAATTCTATTCAAGCATTCAGTGATATAAATCGAGATGTGAGTTTATGCTGCTGATGAACTTATTTGCTATTATTACATTTTCAATTCTATTCTCTCAGTTCTATTGATTTAGTTGAAATTGATATTCAATCTGTGAAATGTCAGGTCATAGGTGATGCCAGTCATCTGTCCGGCTATTCCTTCTCTGCTCATAACAACATCATACATCCTTCTGCACAGCTTGGATCAAGAACTACTGTGAGTCCAGTATACTTCAAAAAATCTCACTGCTAAAACCACTTATTTAGTTTCAGCAATGATTTATCTTTAGGGACTCTGGCTTGTACATTTGGTCGTGTATTTGAATGTTACTTTGATGAATGTAGGTGGGTCCTCATTGCATGCTATGGGAAGGTTCACAAATGGGTGACAAGTGTAGTGTCAAGCGATCTGTCATTGGCCGTCATTGCCGGATAGGTTCCAGTGTGAAGGTACACCAACTTTTAATCATAAATTTAACACATGCTAGAATGAACAAGAATAGTTTATACCATAACACCAGCTAGAACGAACCTATGAGGTTGGATGTTGTGTCCATGGTATATATGTTTCCTTAATTTTTATACATTCATAAAGAAAACGACATATTTTAACTTTGTCAACATGGTTGTCAAATCATTGAATCTAATTACTCCGTAACCGCAGATTGTTAATTCAGTC
Source organism: Salix dunnii (assembly GCA_015731905.1). NCBI lineage: Eukaryota > Viridiplantae > Streptophyta > Magnoliopsida > Malpighiales > Salicaceae > Salix > Salix dunnii. Next base: position 4,956,871 of record CM027667.1, on the reverse strand, counting down.
ATCATGGACCATGTCACTATTGGAGATGGTTGTTCAATCCAAGGTTCTGTGATCTGTAGCAATGCACAGCTCCAAGAGCGATCTGTCTTGAAAGACTGCCAGGTCATCTCAACCCCCCCCCCCCCCCCCTCTTCTCTCTCACAAAGCTACGCACGCACAGCACAGTTTCATGTGTTTTCTATGTTTTCATTTTTCTGTCTTCGTTCCAGGTTGGAGCAGGTTTTGTGATTACCGCAGGCAGTGAGCACAAGGGAGAGTCCTTGGCTAGAAAATAAAAGTAAAGAAGAAAAACCCTTGTTGGGAAGAGAATGCCAACGTGAAGGAGTCTTCTGAGCTAATCATAGATCAAATGAAATTTTTTTGGTAATTGCTGCCATCGTGTAGCAGGAGATACCTCTGGCAAGCAAAAAGAATCTTTGGCAAGTAAAGAGAGATGCCAATCTTAATGAGTCTACAATTCAGCTCCAATCTTTTGTTTGTTTGTTCGTACAATTTTTTTACAAGCTGCTTGTATCTGATAGAATCCGTCCCATATATTTTTAACCACGCAGGAAAAAAAATAGATTAGCGCCAATTTTTTCATATCCTTGTAAAAGATCAAAGGTCCTGGCTGCAGGATGGCAAGCATTTATCAATTCCTGCTGTCTCCATTTGAGGTTGTTGCCGAGTAATTCTCCGTAAAATGTCTGTTCCTCAGCTTCTATTGTAGGTGCGATGGTGACATTAATGTAATCTGACAAGAACGTATGATTAAGTCAACCAGTGATCACATTTGAAGCATTTATTTTGCTTGTCCTACTCAACAGATACATGACTCGAGATGCATGTGTTTGAGCTCCGCTCTCATGATATAAAATGGCCCAACGTGAAGCAGTAGACCCACTCCACACAAAGCCAATTTTGATTCAAAATCCTTTGAGTGAACTGTATCTGTTGTTCCTTGAATTGGATTAAGCCGCTCCAATTCTCTAGTGTTGCAGCAGCTTAAAAGCATTACAAATTGAATAAATATTAAAAACAAAAACTGGAATTCATTTAATTTTTGATTGGATTATGAGTTAGCTTGCTAGGTCGATCAGGTTTGACTAGCTTAACTATTAGTCGGGTTATATATTAAAAGTCATTAAATTGAATCGGGTTTAATGAGTGTTTGGTAGTGTGGTCATAATTAAGATTAGAAAAACATTAGTGTTTTAGTGTTTATTTAAGTCAAAAAAGCTGAAATTTTTAGGTGGATCTCACTTGAAAAAACTGATGAAATTCCATTTCACAAAAAGCAACTTGTAGCTGCTTTTCATGGTGCCTAAAAGTGCTCTTCAACTGGCTCGCCATGTATACAACATGCCAACACCATCCCATTGGATTCTTGCTCCTTTTCTTGATATGAGCCCACCTTCATTATATAAAATTGAATCTTTTGTTTGTTTGTTCGTACAAATTTTTTTATAAGTTGCTTGTATCTGATAGAATCCGTCCCATATATTTTCAACAACTCAGGAAAAAGAATAGATTAGCGCCAATTTTTTCATATCCTTGTAAAAGATGTTCGAAGGTCCTGGCTGTTGGATCGCAAACATCTATCAATTGCTGCTGTCTCCATTAAGGTTGTTGCAGTGTAACCCTCTGTCTGTAAAATGTTTGTTCCTCAAGCCTCCAGTGTAGGTGCGATGGTGACATTAATGTAATCTGAAAAGAACGTTTGATCAAGCCAACCAGTAATCACATTTGAAGCATATATTGCATGTCCTGCTCGACAGATACACATTACTCGAGATGCTTGTGTTTCAGCTCCTCTCTCATAATAGAAAATGGCCCAACGGGAAGCAGTAGACCTACTCCACACAAAGCCATTTTTAATTCAAAATCTAAGATTTCATACTAAGTTCGATATTTCGTAATGTTTTTTCATTTGATTTGTGTATTTGTTTTTATTAAAGAAGTATAAAGGTTTGTATATTTAAGAGAATTTAAGCCTTGTTTAGCACTGCATTTCAAAAATATTTTTTAAGAAATTAGATTTTTTTTATTTATTTTTTTACTTTAAATTAAAAATTTTAGTATTTTTTATATTATTTTCATGCGCTAATGTCAAAAATAATTTTTAAAAAATAAAAAATAATAATTTTGATATATTTCTGAATGAAAAATATTTTAAAAAACAAACTCAAGCGTAATCTCAAACAGAACATTAGAGTTCGAGACATGTCGTTTTTAGCAATCTTATCACTCAATAATCAAGACTTGAATTTTGTTAACATTAATAAATAAAAATAATGGTTTCTATCAATGAAAATTGCTTTCTTGCTTAACACAAGTAACTTTTAAATGAAAACTGACTCCAAAAGTATTTCCATGCAACGGCAAGCAATACAAGTATGCCACGTGTTTTTGTTTTAAGATGTACTTTCTCGGTTAACCAAACTCAATGAATCTACTCGGTCGTTATTTTTTATATGGCAAGTAGCCAGGAGGATATAATATTACACGTGAGTCAATGAAAACCAAATCGCTCGCTGACTTTTCCAGTGCTCTTGATCATATCGTGCAGGTCAAGGTTCATATATGCTCTTGATCAAATGTTTGTGTTTGTTTTATTCTTCAAGATAATATTATGATTTTTATTTTTTTATTAAAAAAATAATAATAATCTTACTTATTTTGTTTTTTATAATTTTTTTCTTACTTGCTTTACCATTAATGTATTTTTTGTATTCTTTGTAACAATTTAATAATTTAATTATAATCCAAGTTATTTAATAATAATTATATTCATAATGATGATGATATTAGTTTTATTTTTTTTCCTTTAATTCTTTGAATATTTTTTTATGCTGCTAATATTTTTTTTTTTGAATTTTGCCTTCATTTATTATAATAACAATGAGAATAATTCTTCAAATAATTTCTCATTTGATGCTATAAATATTAAAAATTAAGTTTTACAACATCTCTATATATATAATGTTTCAAATTTAATATCCGGGTTTGAAGAAATTCTATTTTAATATTTTTATTTTATTTTATTTCTTTAAAATTATAATACTTAATATTAGTATTGAACGCAAAAAAATCTTATTTAATTTTTTATTTTTCATTTTGAAAAATTAATATTTTAATTTTTATAGTTTTAATTTCTTTAATTCTTTTTTTCCTTCTGAAATAGTTTCTATTTTTATTTATTTATGTATCTTTACTCTTAATTTTAATTTTTAATTTTTATTATTTTCTCTATTATTAGGGTCTTATTTTTATTTAAGTGATTCCTAAAATTTTAATTTAGGTTGATAATCATTTTAGTTCATGTTGAATATTTCAAATTTTAATAAAAGATAAAAAAAATGCATTTTTTTTTATAACTAGATTCAATTGGAATTGATCATTTATGTTGTTTTTCAGTTCAATCTTTTTTTTAGATCATCAAGTTTTGATTTATTTCAATTTTATTCTACAGTATCTCATTACTTATTTTTTTGATTTTTTTTGTTTTAAATCCCTTTAATATTTTTAGTCTTAAGGTTTTAATTTGCTGCAGTTTTGTCCTTTGATTAAAATTGATTATATATTTTATTGTTTATTTTTATTCTTATTCTTTTAAAAAATTTATTTAGTTTTAATACTTTTATTTTTTTGGTCTTTCATGAATAATCTTTATTTTTTGTGCATATTTATTTATTTATGCTTTAAATTTTGGTTTTATCATTTTCTTTTTTCTTGGGGTTTTCGGTTTTTATTCAATTTAGTCCTGAAATTTAAATTTAAGTTGATAATCATTTTAAAATTGATATTTCTTTTCTTTTTTCCCCTTTTTTTTCTTTAATATTTTTTTATTATAATTTGTTCTTAAGATTAGATTAAAAAAATCTCATAATATTTATTTTGGTTTTGATTTTTGATTTTTGTTTGCTTTTTTTTTTAAAGTTAAATCGGCTAAAGCTTGCTACTTAACAATCAATTAATTTGCTGTAGAAAATAAATAACTCATCTTTAATGGATTTTATTGAATTTGTGCTCATAAATCTGCGAGTGTAATTATCTTTAATATTTTATCTTATTTCTATAAAATTATATCACTTCAAATCGACATTAAACAAAAATAAATTATCTTATAATTAAAAAAATTAACATTACTATATAAAAAAAACTAACACTATTGACATTTTTTTTTGTTAACTTTTTTTTAAATAGTAATACTTGCAATGAAACATTGGGCAAGTGGCTCTTATATGTTTAAAAGGCATTTAGCATGGAGCTCAACTGTCAGTAGGGTTTTACTTGTACAAGAGGTCTATTATCATTTTTTGTTATACAAAAATGTGTTAAAATAATAGAATAATTGTCTTTGTACACCCTTAGCTATTATTTTTATAGTGTTTAAATCTTTTTTATTTCATGTTATCAATAAAATATCTTAATTAAAAGCTTATGATATGAAAATTAAAATATTATAATTTATATTATTTTTTAATATATTTTCTTTACATAAAAATCTTTTAAATTTAAAACTTGTACATGCACATTACTTTATATTTAATTATTAACAATACACTAATTTGTGTGTGGAAAGCACTGTAGTTCCCCCACACATTTTACTGTGGATGACAGCAGTGCTTCCCTTTTTTTTTCTTCTTTGGTTTGCTTTTTTGTTTTTGTTTTTATTTCCTAATTATTATTTTTTTCTATTTTTTCTTTTCTAACTTTTCTTTCTTGCTTTTTTTTTATTATGTTTTTTTTTTCTAATTATTTTTTTCATTTTTTCCCATGAATTTTTTTTATTGGTTATACTTTCTTTTTCTTTTTATATATATATATATATATATATCATCAGGGTGTTTGGGTCAGCTTACGCGCATCACAATTAATCCTCGGATCTAATTTTTTTTATAACTTTTCTTTTCCTGATTATTTTTTTTCCTGATTATTTTTTTTTTCTGGTTATATTTTTTTAATTTTTTTTCTTTTTCCACTTATATATATATTTTTATGATCAGGGTGTCCGGTCTAGCTTAAGCGCAGCATGATTAATCATCGGATATAGCTTTTTTTTCTTATTATATTTCTTCTCAATATGTATAGAAATGGTGTGGGTTAGTTTTCTCAATATATGCGTACCATGACAATTCCTGGACCCATTTTTTTCCTAAAGTGTTTTCCCGCTGGTACATTTTTTTTCTTATACTTTTGTTTTGCTTACTTATATATTTTTTTATAACCGGAATCTCCGGTTCAACTTAAGCACACCACGACTAATTCCTAGGCCATTTTTTTTAAAAAACAATATGGATTGCTACAGTGATTTTACGCTTATATTTTTATTTTGTTTTCTTTCACTAATACTTTTTTTATATAACCATAATCTCTCAACCAACTTAAACTTCTTCTTTTTTTTTTATTTTTATTTCACTTATATTTTTTTTTTATAACTAGGATCTCTAGGCCAACTTAAGCGCACCGCTACTTCCCGGACCAAATTTATTTTTTGATAACCAGGATGTCCAAGCCAGCTTGGGCACACCACGACTAATCTTCGGACCAATTTTTTATTTTTTATTTTTGTTCACTTGTATATTTTTTTATGACGGGGGTCTTCGATCCAGCTTAAGTGCACCACGACTAATTCCAGGACTAATTTTTTTAAAAACAATATGGATTACTACAATGCTTTCATGCTTATATATTTTTTTTAATTTTTTTCACTTATATATATTTTTTTATAACTAGTGTCTCTAAGCCAACTTAAGCTTTTTTTTCCACTTGTATATTTTTTTATAGCCGAGATCTTTGGGTTACCTTAAGCGCACCATGATTAATTTTTGAATCCTTTTTTATAATCGGGATGTCCGGGTTAGTTGATGTGCACCACAAGTTCTATAAGTACGTATATACACTTATAAGACAAAATCTAAGAGTTGACTATAGAGGTTTATTGGCAATTACTAATTTTTAATTATATTTTCTATCGCAATATTGTGGGCACGTCTTCGGGCACGACATTAATTTCAGAGCTCATGCACATTTCGGATGGCAAGTGTGGCGTCATAGAACTTCTATATATATATATATATATATATATATTAGTTTTTTATATATTCATTTTATTATGTAAAATGTGTTTAAAATAATGTCACAGTATCAGAGGTATTTTTATTTTTTTTTTAATTTCTGTGCATAGTATAATAATCATAATACCTTCAAATAAGACAAAAATCAAGAATTGTCAGTGGGGTGTCCCGATAATTTTATTTTTTTAGTGCACAGTAAAATAATTTTTGTAACATCAATAAGATAAAACAAAAGAGTTACCTGCAATTATATTTCAAATATTTCACGTTTAACTATACATGCATAGGAAAGAGTTCCACTCTCATTTTACACCACCAAAACTAAACTTACTATGTTTTTTAACGCGAGTTGCATTTAATACAAATAAAAATAACAATAAAAATTAAAAATCTAAACTAAGAGCAAAGGTGTATAGGTACAAATAAAAAATTTAAAACTATCTTAGTAGGACTGAAAAAATTAAGGGATCAAAACTAAACTAAAAAATAAAAGAATAAAAATAATAATAAAAAATTATATATGATAAATCTAGATAAAAAAAATTAATTCCTGTAACGGAGCGCAAATTTATGGCTCGTATTAATTAGAATATGTGTGATGAGATTAAAACTCATGATTGTTTGGCTATAACAATTTAGATATCGTATCAAATGATTATTTTAATTCAAAAACTTAAACTATTAAATAAAAATTTAAAATAATATTATACACCTCGCAACTTTTTCAACATTTTCAAATTAAATTATACACTTAGCAAATCATGATTCTTAAGAACCATTATAACAAAGGATGTTGATCTTATCTTAAGACTATATGAAGGCTCAACCATTGGTGGCCGGAAAGGGTACGGAATTCAATCACAGATATGAAGAAAATTAATCGATCAAGATATAACGAACCACTCATTTAACAATCACATCACTCTGAAAGACCTGTTCTGCGAGAGTTCATGGTGCCATCATCAAAATCATTTTCGCAGACAAAATTCATATTTTAGTTGGCTGACTTATTCAAGAGAAGACATTAATCAGTGTCTTGACCGCGATTTTGTATTCCACGTATTACGAAATTGACACGAAAATATAGCAGTCATCTCTTCAGGCAGCTTCCAGGCTATTACAGGAACTAACAATAATAAATACTATAGAGATTAATTCCGTTTCGTTCCGGCTGGAATGGCCGGAACGTTCTGTTCCGTTCAATAAACCGGGACAAAACGACGTCATTTTCATCCCGGTTTTAATTCCGGTCTGATCCGGAAATTCCGGCCGGAACGCCCCGGTTCCGTTCCGGGTTCAAAATCTATTTTTTTTTAAAAAAAATTATTTTTGACATCTATACATCAAAATAATTTAAAAACACCAAAATATTTTAAATAAAAATAAATTCAAATTTTAATTATGCTTGTTAAATTAATATTTTATTTTTTTCCATATATATATAATTAATTATATATGAACAATACGACACCGAAACGGCACGCCGGAACACTCCGAAACCGGAATGTTCCGTTCCAATCGAAAAACCGGAACGGCGACCGGAACGGTATTGATAACTATGATAAATACTGCTGGCTCTCCTTGTACTATTTCAAAAATCAGGGTAAAATTTTTATAATATCTCGTCAGCTTGGTCACGGTGATATCATATTAAAAAATTATTTTATTTAAAAATTTAAATTATAAAATATTATTTATATTATTTTTTAATATATTTTTTTGATTACGATCAAGATCTAAATCTCATACTAGAAATTCTTAACTAAGGCATTAAATTAAATCCTTCCAATATCACTTGGGTTTCATGCACTCAGTGGTTACTGCTTCTTTATCCTCGTCTTCTCCCCTTGAGCCTATGAATGTTTCTGTAATATAGTTGGTTTTTAATATTGTGGTAAAGTATTTTTTATATAAAAATAATATTACATTGTATGATTATACCCCAAATTCTTTTTCCACCATATATAAAAGGGAATGGTGTTTCAATGATAAAGGTTTTCTGGGCACTCGTCAAAAGAGATCTTCCCAAGTAAACATGGTCTCTTTTGTTTTTGTGAATCTATGATTGGCAAAAAAAATATAACTCATTACTTGGGCATCATTTACCTTGTCATGTTCGTCATCTCATTAGGAGTTCTTGGTTAGCAATAACTCTTGAATTTACATATATTAAACCAATACTTTGTTTGTAATTGTTTAAGGTCTTTAAAACTCAAATCTCCAACTCTGATAGTATTTAAATATGATAATGGCAATGAGACTCCTAATTTACAATAGCTCTTGAAGTTACATGGTTTGAACCAATAATATAATGGTACATTTTGAAAATCCTTCAATAACTCAAGGCTCCAAATCTGATTGTAATTAGGAAACTTCTAAGTAAGTGATTAATGGCCTTTTGATCATCTTTCCCCAAATGACACCAATAATGAGGTTTTGTCTTAAATCATGGGCTTGAAGGCCAGGCTATAGTTTAGGATAAAGTCATCAATTTTTTAGTTCTGACAATCTGACTTACATTTTTAGAGTGAAAATGAATGTAAATTATCATTCTTACTTATAAATGGTTATCTTTTATCTATTTAGAATTTTTTTGGTAATTAAATTAAAATTGGTTCAAGGAAAAATCAAATATCCCTTTGAGAAAGTTGTTTCTCTTTTTTGTAGGGAAAATGTTGGTTTAACCCTAATATATTTCTGTCATATCAGGATAAAATATTTGTCTTTAGAATAATATATCTCTAATTTATGGTCCCATTATGATGAAATACTCATGATTCTCCAAGATAAAATATTTATTATTTATAGTCCTATCAAAATAATTTATATATAATATGTGGTTCTATTAGAATAAAATATATACAATCCATTAGGGGAGGATTTGACTATGTTAATGGACAATGAGAATGTCAACTTGCCTAACCCACAAGCATTTAGGCTCATAACTAGAAATTTTGAGTCATAATCATGGTCAGTCTTTTAACAAACAAAAAATAATAAATTTTGATAATTATCATCACACACACACACACACACACATATATATGCGCGCGCGCGTGTATAATTTTTTTTCAAAATTTATCCAGTTTTTAAATATGGAACTAAATTCTTCTTAAATATAAGTTTTAGATAACAATATTTTGTTACTTTTGAAGTTTATTTTTTCTATATATAATTATATATGGATGTTGTATCTTATGTATAAAAAAGTAGAAATTTTAATTTCCACCCCCAAAGAAATATTTACCTTTGGAATGATATGTCAAAAATCTCAAACATAAATTAGATAATGCTAACTAATTGGATGTTTAACACCGAGTTTCAAAAATATTTTTGAAAAAAAATGATTCTTTTTATTTTTTATTTTAAATTAAAAAAATATTATTTTTAAATATTTTCATATGCTAATATTAAAAATATTTTTTTTTAAATTATAAAATATCATTTTAATATATTTTTAAATAAAAATTATTTAAAAAAATAATCCCAATCACACTCCCATCATAGTTATGTCAACAAACATTCAGATTTTGTCTTATTGATTCTCGACAAATTAACAGCTTTGTTAATGGGTAAAATTGTTTTTTCTTAAGGAACAAGTTAACGGGTTAGATTATGTTTTTGTTTCGTGATACGAGCGTTTTCCGATCAACACGATAATCAATAAAAAATAAGTTTCTGCTCTTAAGATATAAACTCTAAAATTATTTTATTGGGAAGCAGACATACACACGCAAGTAATGAACGCAGAAATTTCACATCAGAATATGATTTGCCTTTAGCTAAGACTGTCTTCTTGATTAATCGGGTTTGCATAGGGGTAAACCATGTGCTGACCTTAGTTTTTACTCTAACTTAAAAACAAAAAAAGAATGTTTTGAGGTCTTTTTCATGCGATAATATTAAAAATAGTTTTTAAAAAATAAAAAATTATTATTTTTAAATAAAAATTATTTTAAAAAGCAATTTTGACCGATATCCGCACCATTCACTAATGTTCAACAGCCTAAATACTGTGCGCGTGCTATGGTTAAAAAGATTGCATCATAGATGGAGTTAATTAGGGCAGAGTAAAATTTCAGAAAGCTCTGAGGATTATCAGAGGTTTACAATTCGTAATTCAATTCAAGGTGGTCTACCGCCAATGGTGTCAAATCAGCAGGTCAGACAACAGGGTGGAGACTCCAAAAAGCAATACAAAGGAGGGAAGGCCAATCACCACGATGGGATTTCCTGAAGAAAAGAACCACTTGCCCTCCCAAATAAACGAGCTTTAAATGAACCCACTTGCCATGAAGATCACAGCGTGGACTCCATAGATTGATCCTGTGAAATATTTTATGGCCACATAATTGAACATTAAATAGTCAATAATTGAAAGTTAAATGTCATTGCATGAAGATAAACTATAGAGTTATTTTATTGGGTATCAGAGATACGCGCCCCAGCAATGAATGCAGGAATCGCTCATCGACTAACTAGAATGTGGTTGGCTTTAATTAATAAAGGCTGCCCTCATGATTCATAGGACTCGTCCATTTTGATGCTCAACAACCTAAACGGTGCGTTTTGTAGAAAAACCTGAGAATTATCAGAAATTTCTTTTCTGTAATTCAAGTAAAAAAAAAATGGTTGTGTGATTTATCAATTAAATTCAAATCAAACATTATAATTTAATCGAATCACAGTACAGACTTGGCTCGGAACAATGAGAATGATATATATATATATATATATATATATATATATATATATATATATATATATATATATATATATATATATCTTATACAATCACTCAAAAATTATAGAGCCATGATTTCTTTATTTTTTATTGCATTTTTCTTTTCAGATAACAACAAGTTTTTATTTAAAAATAAACTTACTGGATAAATTCAAAATTTATGTTTTGTCTTTACATATTTGACGATCCCCCGTGTTGGATAGATTGGACCTCCGAAGCTTAGAAAGATTCAATGATCAGATCTCCCTTTAATATATTACTTAAATTTTCCTTTTTTTTCATGGGATTTTAAATTCATGAAATTACATTATTTGTTCTTACATCATTCATTTGCCATTTCAATTGTAGATCAAGCTGACAGTTGAAAACCTTCCTTAGTGATCTGTTTGGTTCATGCAGTTTTCATATGCGTGTTGTCTCTACAAGTTAAAGCAATAGCCATACAAGGAGCTGACAGGGATGAGAGTTCGAGCTTGAACCTCCTAAATGAGACCTTTTCTCAGCATCAAACCTCGATCGTTTCGATTTATTTATGTTGTTAGTTTTTCTTCATAAAATTTAACATGCAACTTGCATATCTATAGATTTTTTACCCGTGTAAGACTGAGTACCGTTTAAAATGACATTTGTTAAAATTAATTTTGTTTATTTAAAATTATTTTGTTTATTTGAAGATATGAAAAACTAGCACCGATTCCAGCGGTGATAGTGATTTTAATGAAATGAAAACAATAAACTATGAAAACATATCCAAACTTGATTAAATATTTAAAAACAAATCAAGTTAATTATATTTGTTCTCTTTGAAATCGGTGCACATCCTCACCTGCCCACGCAACGCTTGGGCAAACGGCACCGCTGGCTATATATACAGGTGTTAGTTCAGGACAATATTATTAACCATTTGCATGAGAGCTAGTTTTCTCTAAAGCGGCCACCATGTTTGCCACTCCATATTTCCTTTCCTTGTTTGTCCTATGGATTATCACAGTCTTCATTCAATACATCTTCAAGAGGCCCTGCAAGAAACCTGCTGGTTATTGCCCCCCACCAAGCCCCCCCGCACTTCCTTTGATCGGCCACCTCCATTTACTAACCCTAGTATCATACAAAGGATTCCATGCTCTCAGCAATAAATATGGTCCTCTCCTCTTTCTCCGTTTGGGCACTTATCCTGCTGTTCTTGTCTCATCCGCTCCGGTGGCCACGGAAATGTTCAAAGCACAAGATGTCCATTTTCTCTCTAGAATACAATCTCCTCTCGGGGATAATTTACTATTTGGAAGCTCAACAAGCTTTTTCAATGCCCCATATGGGGATTACTGGAAATTCATGAGAAAACTCTGCACGACAGAATTGTTGGGGACCAGCCAGATGAAGAAGTTAAAGAATGTTAGACGCGAAGAGGTTGTGAGGTTTTTGAGTAAAATATTGGAGAAAGGTAAAAAAAATGAGGTTGCAAATTTGAGTGCTGAGATATTAACACTAGCAAACAATAGTTCTTGCAGGATGATTATGAGTGCTAGGTGTTCAGGGGAAGATAATCAGGCTGAGAAGTGTAGAAGGCTGGTGATTGAATCCTTTGACGTGGCTGGAAAGCTTGCTTTATTTACCGTCTTTGGTCCCTTGAAAGGGATAGGTATGTGGTACTTGAGAAGGAAAATTGCTGGTGTGACTAAAAGGTATGATGAATTGTTTGAAAACGTCTTGGTAGAGCATGAGGAGAAGGCAAAGAGAGAAGGTCCTAACATGGAGAATAAAGACTTGATGGATATTCTTCTGGAAGTGTATCATGATGAAAATGCTGAAATAAGGATAACCAGGAAGCAAATGAAAAATTTCTTTCTGGTAATTATTTGCCATCCCTTTCCTCCTTCATCATTTAATCTCTCTTTCAAGATAAACACTACTTTCTTTCTGAATTGTCATAATTTAATTTATTAAATATCCCTTGTAATTTCTGCTTTTCTTTCTCTCTCTCCCAGGATCTTTTCACAGGTGGTTCCAATACTACATCAGATGCCATGCTGTGGATCTTAGCAGAGCTTGTCAACCATCCTGCTGCGTTCAAGAAGCTGAGGGACGAGATAGAATCAGTTGTTGGGACAGAGAGACTTGTGGATGAAGCAGATATCCCAAACCTGCCTTATTTTCAAGCATGTGTTAAGGAAGCAATGAGACTAAATCCACCGGTGCCTATATATGATAGAATATGCGGTGAAAATTGCAAACTTGCAGGATATGATATACCCAAAGGAATCACAATGATAATAAACACGTACTCTATCATGAGGGATCCAAAGATATGGGAGAACCCCAATGATTTTATTCCAGAGAGGTTCCTAACTGAGCAGCACAACGCCAAGGTGCAAAACTTGCAGGTTTACGTCCCTTTTGGCGGGGGAAGGAGAATGTGCCCTGGGATCAACATGACCTCAAGTGTGGTTAATTGTAGTGTTACAGCAATGGTTCAGTGTTTTGACTGGAAAGTTATCGGTGGAGATGGACCAGATGGATCAAAGGTTAACATGGACATTAAATCAGGCGTGGTAAAGAGCATGGCTAAACCATTTATGGCCATTCCTGTTCTCCACCGTGACCTGTTTTCTGTTTAAAACCCAGTCTAAATATTCGCTCTTCTCAAGTTCTGATTCCAAGTATCTTTCTTTTCTTTTCATGGTTATGTGTACGAGTGACAATCAATCCTCATCAAGAATCAAGAGTTGCAATCTCCAACGCAAATCAATGAGATATTCCAGAGTCAAATTCTATCACAAATCAGTGATTGTTATCCAGCCAAATCCTGAGATTTTGGCATACTTGTTAATTCGTATTTACTCTTTTTTTTTTCCTTACTGTTTATGTGCTTAGATGCCCTCTAGTATATGTGTGTCTAAAAGCCATTGAGCATGTACCTCAACTGGCGGTAGGGTTTCCCTTCTCCAAGAAGCACCTCTTTTGTAATAAAGAAAAATGTGTCATAAGAATAATAATAATAATTGTCTCCTTATACCCTTAGCTATTTTTGACAATTGTATAAATATATTTGTGAAAATGCTATATATTTCGCTACTCAACGCCACTAAGATGAACATGTATACTTTCTATAAAGAAAATGAAACCTTAACTTGATGGAGGGTCCATGAATTTAAAATAGTTTACTTTTAATAGCCCTAGAATTTGGTTTTAGACATCAGAAATCTTGTGAATAATCACAAGACTTGAGAAGGACACGATGATAATAGAGACTGTGGGGTTAGAAGAAGAGAAGGAAAGACATAGTGGAGGGTTTTTTATTATTATTATTATTATTATTAATGTAGAAGATTGGAGAGTCTTCTCAATTATTTGCTTTGATATATTTTAAAAAAATTATGGATTTAAATTCTAAATAAGAATCCCAGACATTAAAAATTAATTTAATCCTGTAAATTCAATTCATACAGTCAAAATATCATTTAGCAATTTGAGAAGCTTTAAGTGTACAAACCACTTCTATTGTAGTTATGACGGCCAAACCTTTTGTCTTTTCTATTCTTATCTTAAGTGTCTTGATCTGCTCCTGTCAGTGGACCTCCGGAGTCAGGATCTTGAGGCGGTGTTGCAAGGTCAAATCTTTGAAGACGCAACGAAGCGGTACTAAAAAGGAAAGCTCAACAAAGTGACTGTTGCAGATGAGGAATTTAAATGTGATAGAAACGCGCCGTTTAGACACAATAGCTGCGCACCGTTTTAATTACGACAATCGTTGCCACGTGTGGCCAAGAGAACATTCCTGAATGAGGAGCTAGTTCTTCAGGATTGAATTGCTTATATATGGGGTGCTGTTTCTGTAACAGAATTATGCAAGACAAAGAAGAATGAAATCTAGAATCTGTTGCAACAAGCTCTCTCTCTCTCTCTCTCTCTGATGAATCGTCTTCCTCCTCCTCCTTCAACCTCTTCTCATTCTCTGCATCGCTAACAGACTCCTAAATATTTCCATGAATCCATAGCTCTGAGCATTAAAACTTCTGGATTCTGGTGCCCTTCTCATTTATTCAACTTGCACCAGGTGGAAAATATAAAATCAAGAAACCAAGATGCTACAGAATCATCGAGTTGGAGCCCTCAAAGCAGCTTTTATTACACATGGCAACAGGTTAGATGTGTTTGGATTTTGTGTTATTCAGAATTCCACTTATCTGCTCATAATGCGCATGCAGGAAATTTTTGCAGGAGCTGAGGTTGAAAAAGACATTCGAATCCAGAAAAGCATTCCTCATGCAGTAGAAGGGAGAACCATCTATCCTGATCTTCTTGTTAAAAACTCGCAGTCCTTGTTTAGTTTTTGTGCTTTTCTGATAGATTGAAATCCCAGTATTTGCGCTTTCATGATATTCACCTGAAACAGAAAAGTCAGATTTTAGTCACGGCTGAAACTCTGTAAAAATCTATAAAAAATAAAATCATATAAATAATAAAAATTCGAATTAAACCCAATCTCTTTCCTTAGGGATGTTTACAGAAAACAGATTATCATCATCAAACTTTTCTCATTAAATATAAAATTTAATAATTTATCGGCATCAATATCTCTTATAAAAACATTGCTAAACCATCATCGTTTTTTTTATAAAAAAACTTGAGTAAGGTTCGGCATAGTCAATTAATTAGCCGCTAGGTTGATTAAATTATATAGGTCAACTTTCACCTAGTTTTCTTTGAAACTCATCCTAATCTAAATTTCAACTCATTAAATTACTATGTTAATCCATCAAACTTAACTATATTTAATAAAATTGTAGAAAAATTCCTAATCATCCTATAATTTATTTTTATATTTACTTTTCATGTTTTTTTTTTTAAAAATAAACTTTATATTTTAAACTTTGCTGTACACGTAACAGTCTACTTTCTTAATTACTCTATAGTTTAGTATATTTTTACACTCATCAAGAATATAAAAATTTAGAGGATAAATATATAAATTAAATATAGGATATGCATCATAATTTTATTTTAAAAAAATTAGACCACCAAACATGTGAATGCAACTAACTATTTCATTATATGATTCAGCATCCACCAAATATATAAAGATTTAGCTTCATTAATAAATGCACGATCTCACCTAGGGAATGTCTTCAGAAGAATATTTTTTATGATACATCAATTAAGTAAAATTAAATTGAAGAATTGGTGTACGAAAGTTGGTTCGAAAATAATTACCTAAAACGTTTATAAACTCATAAATGTCAAAATATAAGTTTTGATAATAATAATAATAATAATAATAATAATAATAATAATAATAATAATAATAAAGGATTGGCATTACAGGAAAAATAAAAGTAACTGCTATTTTTATTTATTCGAAATATTTATATGATTTATTTGTTGGTATAACACTATCTTTTTAATCTTTTCTCCTTGGTTGAATTTGATAAAGACGCTACATATATTTGACTATTTATGCATCAACAGCAGCACGAAAACAACAGCAGCAGGACATTTCATTTGAAGGATTTGGAGTATTTCTCTCTGAAATTAATTTATTTATATCTGCGGGATTGAAATCCACTGCCAAAATAAGCCAAACGTAGGTGAACGGCGTTAGAACTTTACTTCCCTCTGCCATCAGCACAAACAGCCATGGCTGTATTTTTATTTTTATTATTTATGTGGTAAAGGTTATTAAAAGCTATTTTAAAAATCTATCTAATATTCAGAAAATAGAACTAACTTTTGAGCACAAAAGTATATAAGACTTATTACCCTATATCAGAAAAAAAAAAAATTTATTATGTGTTTATATAATAAAACTTGAGACAAGATAGTAACCAACAAAAAAAAATAGAGTTAGTTCGTGTACTTAAGAATTGGTCGAGTAAAAGAAAAATTTTCTATTCACTCCCCTCGAGGCAATATACTCTTTATTTTTTTTATTTTATGAAAATATTTTTTGCTAACCCTTAAACTAAAATCATAATATTTGTAACAATTGAAAAATTATTTTTAACAATCATAAATTTAAAATATTTTTGGTTTATTTTTTCCAGCAACTATAATTGTCATTGTTACTTAATTTATTAACTGTTGTATTTTAAATTATTATAATAGTCATTTTAGTTTCATATTAAATTTAAATATGACTATTATATCATGGTTGCTTATAAATACCATATAGTTTTTTTCAAACAAGACGGAACCCTAAATACTTTTCCCTTATGTTCGTTAATGATCTTTTTTTTTTCAAGTTGTTTCAGTGTTGTCCTCTTCGGTTAAGAAAAAACCTATTGAATCCTGGAAAATATTCTATTATTGAAGAAATATATTTAAAAACAATGCTGAAACACACCTCAGGCTATTTCTATTTTGGTTATTTACCTTCATTTATTTTTCAACAATTTATTGCTACTAATATAGATAAATATAGATAGATTGACAGATAAACTCCTCTGTATGAGATGCCTTAAGGTGAGGGATTTTCTTGAGAATGAATATCGACACAACTTTAGAATTTATTTGTTATTGTAGGTCCCGTTTGTTTGCTGGAAAGTGGTTTCCTTTTGGAAAGTGAATTCCGAGGAAAGTGAATTCCTGAAAAGTGAATTCCGATGTTTGACAGTGTTATGGAAAATGAACTGGAAAAAACTTTCCAGTGTTTGTTTGTGTTATGGAAAATGAATTGGAAAATAATTTATTAATAAATTAATTTTTTTTCAAGTTTATTAAAATAATGAGGAACAAATCTTACAAATTAAAAAGTTGAATGAGAATGAAATTGAAAAAAAATATAATTTCATAAATTATCTCAAATAAAATAAATAATAATCAAAATAATAGAGATCAAATCTAAAAATTTAAAAAAAAAATGAAAGGTGAATAAATTAAAATAATAATAATTAACATTTCATAAATTATTTCAAATAAAATTAGTAACAATAAAAAAAATGAGGACCAAATTTGATAGATAAAAAATTCCAATAAAAAAATGATAAGAAAAAAGCAAATAGCAATTATAAAAATAAGGACCAAAATTAATATAAAAATTAAATTTTAAGAGATGAAATTGAAAAATAAATATCCAAAACAAATTATATATAGCAATCAAAAGTTTGAGGATAAAATTTGATATAATCAGCAAATAATGATATTTCTAAATTTTTCACAACTTCTGGAAAGTGTTTTCCGCCCAAATTTTCCGGAAAACACTTTCCTGAAAACCAAGCCAAAATTTTCTTTGACTGGAAAGTGTTTTCCGTTGACCAACTTTCCGAAAGGCAAACAAACACAGGAAAGTTTGGAAAGTGGTTTCCCGAAAAGTGAATTCCGGGAAACAAATACAGCCGTAGTGTAATTATGTTTATAATTTTATTTTTATATTGTTTTAATACACTGTTATTAAAAATAAAAATTTTAAAATAATAAATATTATCTCAATATATTTTCAAATAAAATATATTATTAAAAAATAATCGTTACTGTAATATTAAACTTAATTAAGTACCTAAGTATTTAAAATATCATTGATATTTATTTTTTAACTTGTAATTTACCTAGTGACACTTTCTTTTGCCTTGCCAGGAGCTGCCGGCATTGATTCCACGCGGGTGACGCGTACAAGTAGTGACCAAAGCCATATTGACACGTCCGCTGCTTGGTGGCTTCGTTAGCATGCTGACGTGGATGATCTTTGACGAACTTTTCGGTGACGGTAGCAAACTAGGCACCGAAAGATTACGAAATTCTAGCCACATGGCGTGAAATAAAAGTTACTACTTACTTACACGCGCGAGCGCGTAACTATAAGCTGAATGGCGAATGTTAAGAGACGGGGTTTTGACTTTGAAGCGCGCGCGCGCAACTAAAAGTTGAACATCAAATGATAAGAGATAATATTTTGACTTTGAAATAGCATTGTACCAAAAAAATAATGAAATATCTTGTAGATTTGTTGAATTTTTATAAGAGAGATACGATCAGGATGCATTCGTACTAGTATTTTTTTTTAATTAGAAATATTATTTAAAAAAAATATATTTTATAGATTTAAAATAAATAAAATCTTGGTTGTCTCGGTTTTTTATAAAAAATATACATCTTGACTTGAACTCGAAATTTGTCATACAGTTCATAAATTTTATATCATCACATCACGTCTTTTGGGAACAACACTAGTATTTCATTAAAACAAATCATCCAAAAATATCTTTAATATTTATTTATTTTTGGTTTAGCTTTGTGTTTTAGCAAAATTTGAAGATATTTTGAGTTTATAAGTGGAGGTGCTAAGGATATTTATTAAGTAATTTTATATAAAAATAGGCTTTTTTTAATTATTTAAAAAGGTTTACCTAATTTTCCAGCCATGACCAGAATTTAAACAAGTGAAAAAAGAATTGAATTGGTCAAAATAGTAAACAATAATATTAGATTATGCTTCATGAGTCGCATATCAACTCAACAACAAACATCCAAATATGACGATTGATACTTGCGAGTGCGTGCAGGTAGTTCGTTTTAATGAAAAGTCTTCATTTTTAAGAGAGAGATGACCGAAGATACACGCAGACTAGTCTTTCATTACGAATATAATAATAATTAAAAAAAAAATCATCTGAGAACTTCTTTTTCTCTACGCTCTCAACTTCTAGGCACTAACCGGTGTTTTTTGCTGGACGGTAAATTGATTATTGATGTTTTTAAAATATTTTTTATTCTTAAATATATTATATTTTATTTTAAAAAAAATTATATTTGATATCCGTACGAAGATAATATAAAAATAATAACAAAATTAATTTTTTTTAAATAAATTATTTTTTTTAAAAAAAAATTAAAACACGGTGCCAAACAAACCTGAATCGGTCTTTTATCAAAAATTAAAATGAATTTCAGCACAAGATGATTTGTTTGGTAAAAAAGTAATGGGCAAAACTTCATTAAAACAAGATGATTTGTATGATTCCTTATTTCCTTTCTTCTTTTTCAACGAAGAAATGCAACCCTTTTGTTCTATGCTCTTCTATTAATAATAATAATAAATTAATCAGAAAAATATAAAATAAATCTGGATGATTTGAAATAAGGGTAATGATGATGTCTCTCAAATCACATCTCTTTTATTTCACAAACACGGTTTGTTTTTTTACCTTGGCCTTCTTATGATATAATATAATCCATGTTTTTTAAATAAACTTGTATAATTTTAACACTCATGCATATATATATATATAAAAGCAACACACTGTTTGCTGCCGGTCATCGATAACTTTTTGGCAACTTTGCAGAATGCAAGCGACGCGTAGCCTGCAGCGGTAACAAAGAAATAATGATATTAATATCAACGAGTTTCATTCAGCCATATGGTGAGTTGTCTTGTTGGAAAAGGTATATGAGAGCTTATAAAAGTTTTTTTTCTGGATTAGTTTTGTGTACTTGAATTTATTAAGATGTTAAGAATGTTTATTAGATATTTTTAGATGAAAATATATTAAAAAAATAGATTCTTTTTAATGAAAAAAATCCTGATGGGTTTTTCAAAATGATTTTTTAATTGACCGACTTGTGCTAATAAAGTATTGAAAACAATTAGTATTATCACAGCCATGTTTTTCTTGATTACGTACTGCAGAGTGCTGCTGTAAATGTTGTTGGCCAATGATTTTCGTACTTGATTCTATTTCAATTGTTTATCGATGAAAGAAGTGTCCTCTGCCCACGATTCATTTCATGAATTATATTATAACAATGAATTCGTGTGATTAAAAGGCTTTCTGCTACTATCGGTGACGCATCCTGTTTGAGGAGCTCAGCATACCGAATTTGATTTATTCATTAGTTTGAACTCGAGAGGGACTTCCATGCACCATGGACATCTCGTGCTGAAATTCTGGAATATTTGTTGGGTGGAGATTTTGGTGATCGAGTTACTTGCCCCTTTCTATGATGAGCCTGGTCGAGTTGCAGTGACCAATGAGCCTCACATTCAATATCAGATGCTTGCAGGCCATGATCGATGACCTCATCGTTTATGCCTGATGCTACAGTGGCTGTAGTAAAACCAGCATGCAGGACATTAGTGCTGTGTGGTTTGCTTCATAATCTTGGATTCTTTCGAAGACTTTTGCCACAAAATCTTTGGACAAAAATCAACGGCTTAACCACAGCCATTCACCATTCAATTTGATGGTTGAAAAATCCTCTTCCACGGTTCTGTATGGTTAAAGCAGTCTTCCTAGCTAGGCGTGGTGTCTCCACCGAGGCAATAACGAGGAATAAGATCAGTTAGAACTCTCAAATTTCAGGGTCTTCGTTTTAAGCGGCTGTTAGAGTCATGAGAAAGAACAAAAAGAGTAGTTTTTAGAGACCTTTATGACAGTACCGTTGGTTTTACACGGCTTCTCGTTCTTGTTTTTTTATGCTGTCAGGGAGGTATTTTCTTCTTAAAATTTAGCACGGGACTTGCATTTGTTTAACTAGCTAGGTTTCATCTGTGAAGATAAAGTTGAAAACGATAAACCTATGAGAATGCATCAAAACTTCATCTCATATTTAATTAAACGATTTCTTTAGAAAACGTTACACATCCTTATTTGCTAACGCAACGCTTGGCTAAACGGCAGAGTTGGCTATAAATACAAAAGAATTTGGTTCAAAACACACACACAATAATTGCTTTTTAGCTAGCTTTCTCTAAGCGGCCACCATGACTGCCATTCCATATGTCCTGGCCTTCTTTACCCTCTTGTTTATCACAGTCTTCATTCAATACATCTTCAAGAGACCCTGCAAGAAACCTGCCGGTTATTGCCCCCCTCCAAGCCCACCCTCACTTCCTTTGATCGGCCACCTCCATTTACTCACTCCGGTAGCGTACAAAGGATTCCATGCTCTCAGCAATAAATATGGCCCTCTCCTCTATCTACGTTTGGCAACTTATCCTGCTGTTCTTGTCTCATCAGCTCCCCTAGCCACGGAAATCTTCAAAGCACTAGATGTCCATTTTGCCTCTAGAATAAAATCTCCTTTCGATGATAATTTACTATTTGGAAGCTCAACAAGCTTTTTCAATGCCCCATATGGGGATTACTGGAAATTCATGAAGAAAATCTGCACGACAGAATTGTTGGGGACCAGCCAGATGAAGAAGTTAAAGAATGTTAGACGCGAAGAGGTTGTGAGGTTTTTGAGTAAGATGTTGGAGATTGGTCAAAAAAATGAGGTTGCAAATTTGAGTGCTGAGATATTAACACTAGCAAACAACAGTACTTGCAGGATGATTATGAGTGCTAGGTGTTCAGGGGAAGATAATCAGGCTGAGAAGTGTAGAGCGCTGGTGAGTGAATCCTTTGATCTGGCTTCAAAGCTTGCTTTATTGAGCGTGTTTGGTCCCTTGAAAAGGATAGGTATGTGGTACTTGAGAAAGAAAATTGCCGCTGTGCCCAAAAGGTACGATGAATTGTTTGAAAATATCTTGTTAGAGCATGAGGAGAAGGCAAAGAGAGAAGGTCCTAACATGGAGAATAAAGACTTGATGGATATTCTTCTGGAAGTGTATCATGATGAAAATGCTGAAATAAGGATAACCAGGAAGCAAATGAAGACTTTCTTTCTGGTAATTATTTGCCATCCCTTTCCCTCCTTCATCAGTCGATCTCTCTTTCAAGATAAACACTATTTTCTTTCTTAATTGTCAGAATTCAACTAATCTAATTTATAAAATATCCCTTTTAATTTCTGCTTCTCTCTCTCTCTCTCTCTCCCAGGATCTTTTCACAGGAGGTACCAACACTACATCAGATGCCATACTCTGGATCTTAGCAGAGCTTGTCAGCCATCCTGCTGCGTTCAAGAAGCTGAGAGAGGAGATAGATTCAGTTGTTGGGGCAGAGAGACTTGTGGATGAAGCAGATATCCCAAGCATGCCTTATTTTCAAGCTTGTGTTAAGGAAGCAATGAGACTAAATCCGCCGGTGCCTTTATTTGATAGAATATGTTGTGAAAATTGCAAGCTTGCAGGATATGATATACCCAAAGGAATTACAATGATAATGAACGCATACTCTATCATGAGGGATCCAGAGATATGGGATAACCCCAATGATTTTATACCAGAGAGGTTCTTGACTGAGGTGGACAACGCCAGGGCAAAAAACTTGCAGGTTTACGTCCCTTTTGGTGGAGGAAGGAGAATGTGCCCTGGGATCAACATGACCTCAAGTTTGATTAATTGTAGTGTTACAGCAGTGGTTCAGTGTTTTGATTGGAAAGTTATCGGTGGAGAGGGATCATATGGATCAAAGGTTAACATGGACACTAAACCAGGCGTGGTAAAGAGCATGGATAAACCATTTATGGCCATTCCTGTTCTCCACAATAACCTATTTTCTGTTTAAAACCCACTTTAAATATTTGTTCTTCTCAAGTTCTGAATCTAAGTATGCACTCACAACACAAATCCATCTCCTCTATGCCAGCAAGTGGTTCTGTGTTTTTCTCTTCTTCACTTTCTTTGTTTATCTTCCAAGGTTTTTCAAGTTGAGTCATTCATGATGTCAGCATATTCTGCATGAAATATTTCATTCCATATTCAGCATCTCAAAATCAGTGTAAGAATAAATTTAAATCTGTATATTCTGCAGATCTCCCTAACTCTAGCAAAGAAATTCAATTACTTTTCATGTAAATAGAAATTATGTATGATAGTAGTATCTCATTCCAAATTTATCTCTGATCTTGTAGCCTATTTATATAGACCCCTGTCAAGTATTCAAAACAGAGCATAATAATAATAATAAAAAAACTTGTTCAATAAATTGTGTTTCTTCAATTGTAAACATAAATTAAAGCCCAAAATAGATTGAGAATAAAAAAGAATTTCTTTGTGGTCTAAATATTATTTTACACACACTCAAACCTAGACCCAAGTTCGATCACGAGTCAAGTGTGTTTGCTTAAATTCGGAGTCTAATCTATGCAAGTCATCTCCTCTTTAAAGACTTGTGTACTTGGATGTCACTGGAGTCAAACTTTTGCTCTTTATTTTTCTACAAGAAAATCTTGTTTTTTTATACAGGAAATTTTAGGTTTCATAATATATCAAGTTTTTTTAAACTATTTTTTTACTCATCTATAATTTAATTTAATTATGTTAAATACTTCATGTTAAATATTTTCTGTTGAAGAATACATCTAACAAAACATTAACCTTTATAAAGTAAATACCGATTTTAATTCATCTTAAATATGTTTATTAACCATTTCTAAGAGTAAAATATCCAACAGTTCCATTGGATGCAGATCCTCACTGTTAATTCTAATTCATAAAGACGTTAAAAGAAAACACAACCCCCGTATTAGGAAAGAATTACATGCAACGAGATAAAAAAAAAATATGCATCACCTTCAAAATAGATTTTCATTGGAAAACAGACAAACACATGTTCCAGGAGAGAAACTTAAAAACAAAAACAAAAAATCTAAACCAGAATGAACAGGAAGAAAAGAACAAAACAGAGTCAGATTAAGGTTGTGGGGTTGACAAGTGTTGCAAATGCGAAGTGATCGACCCCGGGAACATTAACTAAACAATAAAAACTGTAGGTTTTTTTACTGTGCATTTCTTCACTGTTTATTGTTACAATAAAATGATCCTTTCAATTAAGATCTGAAAATTTTTAGCTTTCAGAAACAGGGATATTTTTGAATTTTCTAAGAAATACGGATAGCATTTCCAAATGTTTACATTAAACTGCAAAACCAAACATATGTGATATCAAATAGAACCCCATATTTTTAATGTAAATCCCACTTGTAAATCAATGATTCAACTGCAGAGAGATGCTTTTGCAGCTACAACACACGTTACTCTACTTCTTTTTTGGCTCAATCTCTCCCTCGAAAATCTTACAATCATCATGAGGATGAAAATGGAGATAAAGCAAACGGAGATGTTTATTGAGTCACAACAGAGGATATGTCATTGAAAGGAAAATAACTGAGATAGAAACTTAGGAGACCTTGTCTACATACTGTAGGTGATAAAGCAAACAGAAAGAAAAAAAAATGTATTTACACTATTTAAAATTATATTTGTTTGTTTGTTATGTAGACATGATTTGTCACTATATTTTAAAAATATTTATGAATAAAAATAAAAAATAGTTATTTTAATTATTTTTGTTTCCGAATATATTTTACCATATGTTGTTCATTAATCACATAGTCAGAAATCATAGACGGGTTTATGTATGAATTTAGTTCGTGATGAAACTGAAAGTAATTTAATAGGAGAATAAAAACAAGTGTATAATTTACTTGAATTATTAATTACATTTTACTTTTATGATTTTTAATCTACAATATTTAAAAAACAATATATGTGTGTGTTTGTTTTTTAAAATAATTTCACAAGTTGACAGTATTATGAAAAGCATGGTAACCATATACTTGAAACTACTTTTCATTAAACTTCAAACTCAACCACAATTTTAACCAAACACTTCAATTTCAATTATGAATTGCAGCTAAAAGCGTTTTTCATGAAATTTTTTTTTTCAACTTCAACCATAACAGTAACAATTATGCCAAACAAGCTCTATAACTCAACCTAAATGGTGCGTTATGGTTAAAAAGATTCATTGATCAAATCTCCCTTTATTATTTTACTTAAATTTTCCTTTTTTTTCATGGGATTTTATATTCATGCAATTGCATTATTTGTTCTTACATCATTACATTCACCGTTCAATTGTAGATCAATTTGCCGGTTGAAAACCTTCCATAGTGATCCGCTTGGTTCATGCAGTTTTCCTAGGCGTGATGTCTCTACAAATTAAAGCAATAACCATATGAGAGTTCGATCTTTAACCTAAATGAGACCTTTTCTCAGCATCACCCCTCGATCGTTTCGATTTACTTATGTTGTTAGTTTTTTCTTTATGGGAGGTGTTTTTCTTCATAAAATTTAACATGCAACTTGCATATCTTTAGAGTTTTTACCTATGTAAGAATGAGTACCGTTTAAAATGACACTTAAAATTAGTTTTGTTTATTTAATTTTTATTTATTTATTTGAAGATATCAAAAACAAACACCCATTTCATCGGTGATAGTGATTTTAATGAAGTGAAAACAATAAACTATGAAAATATATCAAAACTTGATTAAATATTTAAAAACAAATCAAGTTAATTATAATTTCTTTCTTTAAAATGGTTGTGCAGCGCTTGGGTAAACGGCATAGCTGGCTATATATACAGGAGTTAGTTCAGAACAATATTATTCACCATTTGCATGAAAGCTAGTTTTCTCTAAGCAGCCACCATGATTGCCACTGAATATCTCCTTTCCTTGTTTGTCCTCTGGATTGTCACAGTCTTCATTCAATACATCTTCAAGAGACCCGGCAAGAAACCTGCCGGTTATTGCCCCCCTCCAAGCCCCCCCGCACTTCCTTTGATCGGCCACCTCCATTTACTAACCCCAGTAGCATACAAAGGATTCCATGCTCTCAGCAATAAATATGGCCCTCTCCTCTTTCTCCGTTTGGGCACTTATCCTGCATTTCTTGTCTCCTCCGCTCCGGTGGACACGGAAATCTTCAAAGGACAAGATGTCCATTTTCTCTCTAGAATACAATCTCCTCTCGGGGATAATATTTGGAAGCTCAACAAGCTTTTTCAATGCCCCATATGGGGATTACTGGGAATTCATGAGAAAAATCTGCACGACAGAATTGTTGGGGACCAGGCAGATGAAGAAGTTAAAGACGCGAAGTGCTAGGTGTTCAGGGGAAGATAATCAGGCTGAGAAGTGTAAAGGGCTGGTGATTGAATCCTTCGATCTGGCTAGAAAGCTTGCTTTATTTAATGTCATTGGTCCCTTGAAAAGGATAGACATGTGGTACTTGAGAAATAAAATTGCTGATGTGACTAAAAGGTACGATGAATTGTTTGAAAACGTCCTGGTAGAGCATGAGGAGAAGGCAAAGAGAGAAGGTCCTAACATGGAGAATAAAGACTTGATGGGTATTCTTGTGGAAGTGTATCATGATATAAATGCTGAAATAAGGATAACCAGGAAGCAAATGAAGAAAAAAAAATTCTGGTAATTATTTGCCATCCCTTTCCCTCCTTCATCAGTCGATCTCTCTTTAAAGATAAACACTACATTCTTTCTTAATTGTCAAAATTTAATTAATCTAATTTATTAAATATCCCTTGTAATTTCTGCTTTCTCTCTCTCTCTCTCTCCCAGGATCTTTTCACAGGAGATAGCAACACTACATCAGATGTCATACTGTGGATCTTAGCAGAGATTGTCAACCATCCTGCTGCGTTCAAGAAGGTGAGGGAAGATATTGATTCAGTTGTTGGGACAGAGAGACTTGTGGATGAAGCAGATATCCAAAACCTGCCTTATTTTCAAGCTTGTGTTAAGGAAGCAATGAGACTACATCCAGCAAATCCTTTATTCGACAGAGTATGTCGTGAGAATTGCAAGCTTGCAGGATATGATATACCCAAAGGGATTACAATGATAATGAACTCATACTCTATCATGAGGGATCCAAAGATATGGGACAGCCCCAACGACTTCATTCCAAAGAGGTTCTTGACTGAGAAGTACAACGCCAAGGAGCAAAACTTTCAAGTTTACGTCCCTTTTGGTGGGGGAAGGAGAATGTGCCCTGGGATCAACATGACCTCAAGTGTGATTAATTGTAGTGTTACAGCAATGGTTCAGTGTTTTGACTGGAAAGTTATCGGTGGAGATGGACCAGATGGATGAAAGTTTAACATGGACATTAAACCAGGCGTGGTAAAGAGCATGGCTAAACCATTTATGGCCATTCCTGTTCTCCACCGTAACCTGTTTTCTCTTTAAAACCCAGTCTAAATATTTGCTCTTCTCAAGTTCTGATTCCAACCATCTTTCTTTTCTTTTCATGGTTATGATTACGAGTGACAATCAATCCTCATCAAGAATCAAGAGTTGCAATATCCAACGCAAATCAATGAGAAATACCCTAGCCAGATTGATCAATCACAAATCTGTGATTGTTATCCAGCCAAATCCTGAGATTTTGGCATGCTTGTTAATTTTCTTTACTGTTTGTATGTGTGCAGATGCCCTGATCTAGTATATGTGTGTCTAAAAGCCTTTGAGCATGTACCTCAATTGGCGGTAGGGTTTCCCTTCTCCAAGATATCTCCAGTTCAAACACCTCTTATTTAACAAAGAAAAATGTGTCATAAGAATAATAACAACTGTCTCCTTCACCTTAGCTATTTTTGACAATTGTATAAATATCTTTGTGAAAATTGCTATATATTTCGCTACTTAACGCCACTAAGAAGAACATGTATAATTTCTATAAAGAAAATGAAACCTTAACTTGATGGAGGGTCCATGAATTTAGAAATAGTTTAATGTTAATAGCCCTAGAAATCGTTTTTTGACACCAGAAATCTTGTGAATAATCACAAGACTTGAGAAGGACACGATGATAATAGAGACTGTGGGGTTAGAAGAAGAGAAGGAAAGACATAGTGGAGGGTTTTTTGTTATTATTATTATTATTAATGTAGAAGATTGGAGAGTCTTCTCAATTATTTGCTTTGATATATTTTTAAAAAATTATGGATTTAAATTCTAAATAAGAATCCCAAACATTAAATATTAATTTAATCTTGTAAATTCAATTCATAGAGTCAAAATATCATCTAGCAATTTGAGAAGCTGTAAGTGTACAGACCACTTCTATTGTAGTTATGATGGCCAAACCTTTTGTCTTTTCTATTCTTATCTGAAGTGTTTTGATCTGCTCCTGTCAGTGGACCTCCGGAGTCAGGATCTTGAGGCGGTGTTGCAAGGTCAAATCTTTGAAGCCACAACGAAGCGGTACTGAGAAGAAAGGAAGAACAAAGTGACCGTTGCAGATGACGAAGAATTTAAATGTGACAGAAACGCGCCGTTTGTTTAGATACAATTGCTGCGCACCGTTTTAATGATGACAATCGTTGCCACGTGTGGCCAAGAGAACATTCGTGAATGAGGAGCTAGTTCTTCAGGATTGAATTGCTTATATATGGGGTGCTGTTTCTGTAACAGAATTATGCAAGACAAAAGGTATTAATAATTCCTCTTGTTAGAATCTGTTGCAACAAGCGCTCTCGCTCTCTCTCTGCTGAATCATCTTCCTCCTTGTTAGAATTTGAAATACTAATAATTTCAGTGTATTTTAATTTATAGGCAAATTACAATAACAAAATAGCTAAATACAAAACCTATTTTATCCCTGTTTTACACAAAAATTAACGGCCACATTTGACATTTTAACCCTCCTCCTTCAACCTCTTCTCATTCTCTTCATCACTAACAGACTCCTAAATATCTCCATTAATCCTTAGCTCTGAGCATTGAAACTTCTGGATTCTGGTGCCATTCCCATATATTCAACTTGCACCAGGTGGAAAATATAAAATCAAGAAACCACGATGCCACAACATCATCGGGTTGGGCCGCACAAAGCAGCTTTTATTACACATAGCAACAGTTTAGATGCGTTATTCAGAGTTCCACTTATCTGCTCATAATGCGCATGCTGGAAATTTTTGCAGGAGCTGAGGCTGAAAACACATTCGAATCCAGAAAAGCATTCCTCATGCAGTAGAACAGGTAAGGGAGAACCATCTATCCTGATCTTCTTGTTAAAAATTCGCAGTCCTTGTTTAGTTTTTGTGCTTTCCTGATCGATTGAAATCCCATCATCTGCACTTTCATGATTTTCATCATCGCCAAACTTTTCTCATTAAACTCTTATCTCTTTTTTTAGGGAAGTTTAGAGAAAACAAAATATCATCATCAAACTTTTCTCATTAATATAGAATTTAACAATTTATCGGCATCAATATTTCTTCTAAAAACAATGCTATCATCATCAAACTTTTCTCATTAATATAGAATTTAATAATCTATTGGCATCAATATTTCCTATAAAAACAATGCTAAACCATCATCGTTTTGCAGGTTTGGCCTGGTCAATTAATAAGCAAGTGCAACCACTAGGTTGATTGAATTATATCGGTCAAACTTTCACCTCGTTTTCTTTGAAATTCATCCTAATCTAAATTTCAATTCATTAAATAACGATGTCAATCCATCAAACTTAACTATATTTAACTAGCAAGTAGTAGCTAAAACCTTCACAGCCTATTTGTTACAATGTAATGTGATACAGTGAAAAAATATAATATTGTGGAATTCCTTACAGTACTTTGTTTAGTTACAAAAATTCTTAGTAATGTAATAAAGGTTTTTTACAAATTTTTAATTTTAGTCCTTTTAATCTTGAAAAGATATATTGTTATCCCTTTTTTTTGTTTTATTCAGAAAGTGGTCTTTATTTGAATCTTTTTGGTCATTTTATTTTTCAAAAACTACATTTAGTCCTTTTTATTAAACAAAATATATAACTAGAATCATGAGTGCTTGCTCATCACATAGCTTTCTTTTATTTATGTACAAGTCACTAACCCGTGCCTTGTCACGGCTGGAATCATATTTTTTTATTATAATAAAAATTTAGATAAAATAATAAATTTGTATAGAATTCTTGTAAAGTGTAAGTTTTTTTTTATATAAAATATATTATTTTAAATCAATATAAATTTATTTGTTTAATCAGTTTCAATGAAATCACCAACGTAAAATCATCGTCACTAAAAAAACAAAAAGATTTAGATACTTGAATTATCGAATTCACTATATTAGGATTAGTTCATTTTATAATCCAATTTAAATTAAACACAACAAATAAAATTAAAAAGTATTTTGTACAACCCTTAAACGGTGTGTCGAAATGCTCCAAAAATAAAACATTTTGTTCCAATTGAAAAAACAAAGCACCAACCAATATGGAATTAACAACTTTGCGTGAAACACTATCGGCGTGTCAGTATGATATGCCTTGCAATGTTTCCAAAAATAAATAATAAAAAAATTATATTACCTATACACCCCTGAACCCAATGATAACTATGAAAAAACAGAGAGTGAAAGTACCACAATACCCCCGCTCTACGCCCACATTTTTGTCTTTTATGAGGGTATGCTCGTAGTTGCACTATGTACAAATATGTGAAAAACAGAAAGCACTCCTCATTTTCCTCATCCTTTTATCAGTTCTTAGAGGTAAATTAGTAGTTTTTTGTGTAAAGAATTTAAAAATATCATACATGTCTCATGAAAATATTGAAAATGCCCCCAATTCTGGAGGTTAATTTTTTTTAGTCCTAAAGATGAAAAGGTAATTTTAATGTCGTAATCCACAATAATTTGTGTTTATATACACAGTGAAAATGCTACAATAAAATTATCTTAATCATCCTATTATTTATTTGTTTTTATATTTACTTTTCATGTTTTTTTTTAAATTAAACTTTATATTTAAACATTGTTGTACACATAACAATTTATTTTCTTAATTGTTCTGTAGTTTACTATATTCTTACACTCATCAACAACAACAGGACGGTAACAACGACAACATGACATTTCATTCGAAGGATTTGAAATATTTTTCTCTGAATTAATTTATTTATATCTATGGGCTTGAAATCCATTGCCAAAATAAGCCAAATATAGTTTAACAACTTTAGTATTTTGCTTCCCTCTGTCATTAGCACAAACAACCATGACTGTATTTTTATTTTTATTTTTATTGTTTCTTCTTGCTAATATAGATAGATAGATAAAAGCCATTGTATGAGATGCCATAAGGTGAGGGATTTTTTTAAGAATGAATATCGACATAACTTTAGAATCTGTTTGTTATTGTAGTGTAATTGTGTTTTAATTTTATTTTTATATTGTTTTAATATGTTGTTATTAAAAATAA
This sequence comes from Salix dunnii, assembly GCA_015731905.1. Classification (NCBI taxonomy): domain Eukaryota; kingdom Viridiplantae; phylum Streptophyta; class Magnoliopsida; order Malpighiales; family Salicaceae; genus Salix; species Salix dunnii. Next base: position 4,925,178 of record CM027667.1, on the reverse strand, counting down.
ATTAAAAAATAATAATAAATGTTATTTCTATATATTTTCAACAATAATGTCAAACTTAATTAACTGCCTAATATTATAAAAAGAATAAATAATTAACATAGAAGAAAATAGACATCAAAATATAATCAAAAGAGAAAAGAGAGAAATACTTTTCTTATTATAAATTCTTCTATTTCTCCAAAGTGTACAGAATACAAAACAAATGATATATTTATAAGAGAAAGAAATTAACTCAAGGGTTTTGGAAATCTAAGAAACTAAACTCAAGAGTCATGGACATTCAATGCACATAAATATGAATTTATAACACTTCCCCTTGAATGACCATGTACTTTAAAATTCAATAGAGGGCTTTATATAGATACTTCAAGATCTATATTTGAATATTTCAGGATTAATTAAAACAATGTCAAATTGCCTTATTAAAATCTTACAAAGGAAAATCTAGGCGAAGAAAAAATAGTACAATTTACATTAACTTCCCTTCAAAAGTACATGTCTTATGACAAATCTTTAAGATGACATATTCCAATATTATGGACAAGTTTTTTAAGAGTTAAAGTTGGTAAAGACTTTGTAAATAAGTATGCTAAATTATCATTTGATCTAATTTGTTTGATATCAATTTCTCCTTTTTGTTGGAGCTCGTGAGAATAGAAGAAATTTAGTGAGATATGTTTTGTTTTGTCTTCTTTAATATAGTCTCCTCTAAGTTGAGTGATGCAGGCAATACTTTCTTCAAACAATATTGTGAGATTATTTTTAATAGCTGACAATCTATTTTTTTTTTATGTGCTGAATAATTGATCTTAGTCATATACATTATTGATTTGCTTCATGTATCGTGATAATCTCTAAATGATTTAAAGAAGTAGCCATTAATATTTGTTTGACAGATCTCCTAGAAATTACAGTGCCTACATAGATAAATAGATAACCTATTTGTGATCTTTCTTTGTGGGGATTAGAGAGATAACATGCATCTAAATATCCAATCAATTATAAATTTGATCCACAATAAAATAATCTCATTTTTTTTTGTTCTGCTTAGATAGTAAAATATATGTTTAACTCCATTTCAATAATTTTTTTTGTTGAGAATGGAACTATATCTTGCCAATAAATTTACTACAAAAACTATATATGATCTTGTATAATTTGTAAGATACATAAGTGCTCCAATAGCACAAAGATATGGTACTTCAAGATCAAGAATTTTTTCATCCTTTTTTGGAGGTCGAAAAATGTCTTTTTTCATATGAAGTGATCGAACAACCATAGGTAGACTCAAAGGATGAGCATTGTCCATATAAAAATACTTTAGGACTTTTTATGTATACATCGATTGATGTATAAATATCCCATTTGAAATATGTTCGAGCTATAAACCAAGATAAAATTTTATCTTTATAAGATCTTTTATCTCAAATTTATTTTTCAAATAGGTTGCAGTTTTTATAAGCTCTTTACGAGTACCAATAATATTTAAATCATCAACATATACTGCAATAATAACAAATCCGGATATTGTTTTCTTAATAAAATGAAAGAACAAATATCATCATTCTTAAATCCTCTTTTTAAGAGGTATTCATGAAGATGATTATACCACATTCGACCAAATTGCTTCAACCCATATAAAGATTTTTGTAGTTTCATTGAATAAACACTTCCGGATTCATTATAAAAGGCTTCGGGCATTGTAAATCCTTTAGGAATTTTTATATGGATGTCTTTATCTAATGATCCATATAGATATGTTACAACTATATTCATTAAACGCATATCTAATATTTCTGATATCGTTAAACCAATTAATAATTTGAAAGTGATTGCATCCATCACTAGAGAATAAGTTTCTTCATAATCAATATCGGGTCTCTACGAGAAAACTTGTGCAACAAGTCGTGCCCTATATTGCATAATTTCATTGTTCTCATTTTATTTTCTAACAAAAACCCACTTATATCAAACGGATATAAAATCTTTAGATGTATAGACTATAGGTCCAAATACTTCACGTGTTGTAAATAAGTTTAACTTTGTTTGGATTGTTTCTTTTCACATTGGCCAATCATTTCTATGTCGACCTTCGTCAATAGTTTGTGGTTCAAATTCATATCACTTTTGGTGATGCCAAAAACAAACTTAAATGCAAACACATCATTTATAATAATTTTATCTCGTTCTAAAATATTTTTTATATGAACATAGTTTATGGAAATCTCATTATTTTCAGGTATCTGGTTCTCTTCAAGAGGTCCTTCTTCAGGGGGATTGGTATTAGGAGATGATTTGGACTCAAGATTTGATGTTTGTTTTGTGGATGAGAACTCTCCATGAGTACCATTATCTATTCATTGAAGGTTTTGTTTTCTAGGATTTTTGTCTTTAGATCCAATAAGTCTCCCGCACTTTATACGTGATATAGATTCATTTGCTGCTATGTTGATCTTTTTTCCTTCAATAATTTCAATTCTAGATGGAGCATTTACAGCAGGAATATGAGATTTAACTATCTTTTCACTACTGTTGAAAACGTCCAGTAATTGATTTGCAATCTTTATAAATGAATTATCTTTTGAACTTTAAGTTCATATTGGTTTATCCTTGGATCAAAATGAGATAACTTCAGGTTATTCCATGTAATTTCTTGTCGTGTTTCAAGCACTGAATGTGATAATTACAAGTTATTCAAAGTAATTTATTCTCGTGCTTCAGGCACTGAATTTGCTTTCTCTAATGATGGAAAAATATTCTCGTCAAAATGATAGTATTCAAAATTTGCCTTAAATAAGGGAATCTAATAATAGATGGAGAATCAAAACCAATATAAATTATTATTCTTCATTGTGGACCCATTTTAGTCCTTTATAGGGGTCATATACCATACAACCAAAAGTTCATAGATGAAATATATTTGGTGGTATAGCATAAACAAGTTGAAAAAGAGAATAATTATGGTAAGCACCTAGTCTAATTCTAACTAGTGATTCAACATGTAATATAACAAGTCCCCAAATGATTCTGCTAGACCATTTTGAGTATGTAAAACAATATGTTTAACGTCGATTCCAATAGAAAAGCAAAAACTATCAAATGCTTGAGAAGTAAATTCACCAGCATTGTCCAATCAAATTTTCTTGATACGATAATCAGGAAATTGCACTTGTAGTTTGATAATCTGTGTTATTAATCTAGCAAATGCAATATTTCAATTAGAAAGCAAACAAAATGTGACCATTTACTTGATGCATCAATTAATACATTGAGAACAATATCTCCTTAAATTCTTTCAAGAAAAGATGATGATTCTATAAGAACCTTTAATGGAGATGGTTTGATGATTAATTTACCTTGAGAACATGAAGCACATGGATTTTCACTTGGTAAAATCTTTAGGTTCTTTATAGGATGCCCATATGAATTCTCAATAATTCATCTCATCATTATTGATCCTGGATGTCCAATTCGATCATGCCAAAACATAAATTATTTTGGGTCGGAACACTTCTGGTGTATCACAATGTTTGATTCAATAAATTTCATGATCATATAATAAATTCCAGAAGAGAAAACAGGTAGTTTCTCAAATACAAGCTTCTAGCTTGAAATACGTGCAGTAATATAAAGATATTATTTTCTATCTTTATCTATTGTTTCAGTATGATAACCATTAGAACGTATATTCTTAAAACTAAGCAAATTTCTTTTGGACTAAAGTAAGTATAATGCATCTGTGATGCTCAGTCTTGTGTTATTTGGTAACATGATATTATCTTTTTTTAGAGCCTTTAATCATGTTTGTTGGACCTGATATTATAGTGACATTAGCTTTGATTAATGTCAAATACTCAAAATATTTATTTTCCTTAAGAATTATGTGCATTATTGCACTGTCTATTAGGCATAAATCTCCATCATGAAAAGCCATAACACTATTCATTATGTCTCCACTTTTGGTGGTATGATAGTTACTTTAGAAGGATTATCTCTTCTCCCTTTTCATTTATTTCTTTCATACTTATATCCTTGATACTTCTTTATCTTTTAGACAAAGGTTTCATTCACTTCAAGGAATAGTTTAGAATTTGTGCGATAATATTGATGATTTTTTTTCAAAAGTTCATTATTACATTCAATCACAAGAAAAGAAGAAATTAATTCTGATACCTTTTGAAATTATGAACTCTTTATATTGTTGCTGAAGGACAATGTCTGAGGCATGAAAGTAAATAATGTTTTCTCTAATATTTGATCTTCTATGATATCTTTACCACATAATTTCAGTTGTAAGGTAATTTTAAAATGAACAGAATTACATTCACTAATTGATTTAAAATCTTGCAACTTTAGATGCAACCAATCATAACGAGCTTGAGCAAGTATGATTAACTTTGGTGGTCATAACTTTCATTTATATTTTTCCATATATTATTTCCTTCTTTAATGGTGTTTCAAAGATTTATAGCTTCCAGATGAGTCTCGACATCAATATTTCATGATAAATAATTATTTCTAAAAATATCAAGAGTGATAAATTCAAGTTTTATTAGATCTAACATTATCTATAGAAACAAGAATAATTTATTAAATAAAATCATGAAGATAAAAGATGAAGACAAAAAATCAAACTATTATTTATTCAGCTTTACAAATACTAGTTCTTCAGGAACTGCATTTAATTTATTTAATCTTTGAGAAAAAATACTGGCTCTTCATGAACTGTTTTTAATGTATTTAATTATTTAGGAAAATCATTCCTTTAAGACTATTATTTATTTATCTTCAGAAATATTAGTTCGTGAGGAACTGTATTTAATTTATTTAATTCTACAGGAACTTGTGTTACTAGTTCTTCAAGAATAATTTTTAATTCATCAATTCTTCAGGAACTTATGATACTAGTTTTTCATGAACTATTTTTAAATTATATAATTCTTTAAGAGCTTGTAATATTAGTTCTTCAAAAATTATTTTTAATTTATTTAATTATTTGAGAACTTGTAATACTTGTTCTTTGGGAACTATAAATTTCTTTCTATAAATAAAAGTGAAAGAAAATTTGTCATAAATAAATTACAATAATGAAAAAAGAATATATTAAAATTGATAAAAGTCATATAATAATCATATTGATAACGTGTTTAAAAAAATTCAATATAGAAGAATATAAATACCAAATATAATTAAAAGAGACAAGAGATAAATATATTTTTTATTATAAATTCTTTTATTTTTTTTAAAGTATAAAGAATACAAGACAAGTGGTTTATTTATAAAAGAAAAAAATGAATTTAAAAGTTATGAAAATCTAAAAAATTAAATTTACAAGTCAAAAATATTCAATACATATAAATATTTTAAATTATTAAAATACCATCTTTTTTTTTTTAACTTGTAATTTACGGGGGTCCACTAAATACTAGTGACTTTCTTTTGCCTTGCATGAGCTGCCGGCATCGCGGGTGACTCCTTCGAGTATTGACAAAAGCCATGTTGACACGTCCGCTGCTTGGTGGCTTCTTTAGCATGCTGACGTGGGTGATCTCTTACGAACTTTCCCGGTGAAGGTAGTAAACTAGGCGCCAAAGGATTACGAAGTTCTAGCTACATACATGGCGTGAAAGAAAAGTTACTGCTTACTTACACGCGCGCGCGTGCGTAAGCATAAGCTGAATATCGAATGATAAGAGATAATGTTTTGACTTTGGAGCGCGCGCGCAACTAAAAGTTGAATATCGAATGATAAGAGATAATATTTTGACTTTGAAGTGTCATTGTTCCATAATGAAATCTCTTATAGATCTGTTGATTTTTTCAAGAGATATATGACCATGGATTCATGAGTCCTAGTTACTCTTTCGATTTGAGAAAATTTTATTAATGTGAAGTATATTTTATTGATTTAAATGAATGAGTAAAGTTCTAGTTGTTTTAGATTTTTATAAAATATACATGTTATAACTCAAATTCGAGACTTGCAAATAGATTTGTTGATTTTTTAAGAGAGATATGACCATGGATTGTGTTATGAGCCTTGACGTGGCAGATGGATATATGACACATGAAAGTATGGTTTGTTGGATCAGGTGACACACACATGGCAAAGACAAGAGGGCACCCGATGATCAATACGTGGCAGTGCAATTGTTGATTTAATATTATGTATTTGTTTATTTAATTCAGCAGTTATGCAATTATTATTTAATTCAGCATTTCTTTTATCACAATATGGTCCATTACGAGTAATGGGTAGTTTACTGGGAAAGATGTGGTCACGACCCGGGACAGTTTATTTCCAATATTTTTTTCATGTATTTAAGCATTTGTTTCGATGAATGGAAGGGTATCTAAAAATCCCAAAATATTGCTAAGAGCTAAGGAGGGTTCTGGAACCTCAATAATCCAGAAATTGTTTACCAAAAACTCACTCAAATTCCATACAAGAAAATTCATAACAGATTCACGAGTCCTAGTTATTTTTTGGATTTGAAAATTTTTTATTTTTAATGAGCAAAATTCTAGTTGTTCCAGATTCTTATAAAATATACATGTTCTAATTTAAACTCAAGATTTACAGTATAGATCAGAAGCTCCCTGTCTTCATGTTAGGCCGCTTAGGGTCAGTACTAGTATTTCATTAAATCAAATCATCCAAAAATATGTTTAGTATTTATTTATTTTGGTCTAGCTTTGTGTTTTTTAAAATATTTAAAGGTATTTTGAGTTTATAAATGGAGGTGATAAGGATATTTATTAAATAATTTTATATAAAAATAGGTTAAAAATTATATTTTATTTATTTAAAAGGTTCACCTAATTTTCCATCCCTGACCAGAATTTAAACAAGTAAAAAATGTATTGAATTGGTCAAAAATAGTAAACAATAATATGACGATTGATACTGCATGCAGGTCGTTCGTTTTAATGAAAAGTCTTCATTTTTAAGAGAGATGACCGAAGATACACGCGCACTAGTCTTTCATTAAGAGTATAATAATAATTAAAAAAAATCTCCGCTCTCAACTTCTAGGCACTAACCGGTGTTTTTTGCTTACGGTAAATGGAGTGTTTTCATTGTATTTTTTTATTTAAAAATATATTAAAATAAATTTTTTTATAATTTTTTAAAAAAATTTTAATATCAACATGTGAAAATGACGTGAATACACTAAAAAAATTTATTTTAAAGTAACAGTAACCGGTGTTTTTTCCGCTGGACGGTAAATGGAGTAGTTTGATTGTGTTTTTTATTTAAAAATATATTAAAATAATATTTTTTTAAAATTATTTTAATATCATATGTGAAAATGACGTGAATACACAAAAAAAATGACAAACTTCTTTTATCAAAAAATTAAAAAAATAATTATATAAAATTAATTTCAACACAATTAAAAAAGTAATGGGCAAAACTTCATTAAAACAAGATGAAGTTTATTATTTTAAATATATTTAATTATTAAAACAAGATGATTTGAAATAACTAAATAAGGGTAATAATGATGTTTCTCAGATCACATCTCTTTTATTTCTCAAACAAGCTTTATTTTATTTTACTTGGCCTTCTTATGACATAATTCATGCTTTTAAAATAAACTTTTATAATTTTAACACGCGTGAATTAAAATATATGTGTGTGTGTGTGTGTAAGCAACAAACTCCGTGCACTTTCATCAACTTCTTCTTGGCAACTTTGCATAATGCAAGCGACGCGTAGCCTGCAGCGGTAAGAAAAAAGAAATATTGCCAGTACCGTTGGCAGAACACCACTTCTCGCTCTAGTTTTTTATACTGTTAGAGCAAGTCCGACGGCATCTAAGAAGTCAGACTCAAAAAGTTATTATTTTTATTTTTATCTCTTTCAACTGATGAGTTATTTTAATTGTTAAAATGACTCTTTTCATTTTCAGATGTTATTAATAGCAGCTTCAATGAAAAAACCAGATCATTAAAAAAAGTAAAAATATTCTTCTTGTTCTCTTCCTGATCTGCTTCCTGCTTGAACTGGAGGTATTGTTCAAGCAATTCCATAGCAGTCTCCTGCTTCTGTTCCTCTTCCAAAAGCTTCATTGCTTTGCTCTCGCGTTTCTGCTTTGTCATCAACTTCAGATAGGCTTCTTCTTCAACCTGATACTTCTCCTCTGCTGTGATGGTCTTCCAGAGATGCTTTTGAACTCTGCACCTGGGTTTTCTTTCTTGACCTATAAAACAAAAACCCCCCAGATTAATCATCAAGATACAAACAAAGCATACTTAATTTAAAATACTAGAAGAGATCAAGTGGCAAACAAAATAACAACAGAAACCCTACTTTTATCCAAAACAAGTGTATTTTATAGTTTTTTTATTTTAATTAGAATTAATAAAAAAAAATTACTTAAAAATTAATAATAATTGACATCAGGAACGGCTGAATCCATTGAAGAGAGAAGAAATCAAAATCACAACGTATTCAAGCTTTACACAGCTATATTTTAAATTCAAAATTTTAATTTAAATATAATTAAAAAAAATTAATAATTGTATTGTTAGAGGGTTTTTTAAAACCAATTATTTAATTATATAACTTACTCCTATTAATAGTATAATTAATTACATAATTAAATTATATACGAAATAATTATAATATATTTAAAATGATATATAAAAAATGATTCATCTAAATGACTTTTATCATTGGAATAGACATAGATAAAATGTTATATTTATATTATTCAAAAAAACTATTTTAGAGATTTAACTTTTCAAAATAGCTTTTACCATTAGACTTACTCTTTAGGGAGGTATTTTCTTCATAAAATTTAGAAAGTGACTTGCATTTGTTTAAGGGTTGTCAATACCGTTCTGTTTCGGCTGGAACGGCGGAAATATTCTGTGCCATTATAAAAATCGAGATAAACGACGTCGTTTTCGTGTCGGTTTTAATTTTGGCCAGAACATCTTGGTACCATTCCGACCTTAAAATCCTACTTATTTTGATTAACTTGTGATTTTTTTCCTTCTAATTTTGAGATTATATTTATTTGACTTTGTGTTTATACTGTATAATTTAAAGTTAATTTATCTTGAATTTTAATTATACTTGTTAAATTAATATTTTAATTTTTCTCATATATATATAATTAATTATATATGAACAGTACAATCTCGAAATGACATGCTAAAATATTCCGAAACCAAAACATTCCATACCAATAAAAACCAGAACAACGACCAGAATAGTATTGACAACCTTGATTTGTTTAAGTAGGTTTCATCTGTTAAGATGATTTTACATTTAAATATAAGTTGGAAACAGTAAAACTATGAAAATACATCAAACCTTGATCTATATTTAACCAATTCATCTACTGTATTTTCTTTAGAAAACGTTACACGTCCTTACTTGCCAACGCAACGCTTGGCTAAACGGCAGAGTTGGCTATAAATACACCAGAATTTGGTTCAAAACACACACACAACAATTACTTTTTAGCTAGCTTTCTCTGAGCGGGCACCATGACTGCCATTCCATATGTTCTAGCCTTCTTAATCCTCTTGTTTATCACATTCTTCATTCAATACATCTTCAAGAGACCCGGCAAGAAACCTGCCGGTTATTGCCCCCCTCCAAGCCCCCCCGCACTTCCTTTGATAGGCCACCTCCATTTACTAAACCCAGTAGCATACAAAGGATTCCATGCTCTCAGCAATAAATATGGCCCTCTCCTCTATCTCCGTTTGGCCACCAATCCTTCTGTTCTTGTCTCATCCGCTCCACTAGCCACGGAAATCTTCAAAGCCCTAGATGTCCATTTTGCCTCTAGAATAAAATCTCCTTTCGATGATAATTTACTATTTGGAAGCTCAACAAGCTTTTTCAATGCCCCATATGGGGATTACTGGAAATTCATGAAGAAAATCTGCACGACAGAATTGTTGGGGACCAGGCAGGTGAAGAAGTTGAAGAATGTTAGACGCGAAGAGGTTGTGAGGTTTTTGCGTAAAATGTTGGAGATAGGTCAAAAAAATGAGGTTGCAAATTTGAGTGCTGAGATAGTAACACTGGCAAACAACAGTACTTGCAGGATGATTATGAGTGCTAGGTGTTCAGGGGAAGATAATCAGGCTGAGAAGTGTAGAAGGCTGGTGAGTGAATCCTTTGACCTGGCTTCAAAAATTGCTTTATTTAACGTCTTTGGTCCCTTGAAAAGGATAGGTATGTGGTACTTGAGAAGGAAAATTGCTGATGTGACTAAAAGGTATGATGAATTGTTTGAAAAAGTCTTGGTAGAGCATGAGGAAAAGGCAACGAAAGAAGGTCCTAACATGGAGAATAAAGACTTGATGGATATTCTTCTGGAAGTGTATCATGATGAAAATGCTGAAATAAGGATAACCAGGAAGCAAATGAAGAATTTCTTTCTAGTAATTATTTGTCATCCCTTTATCTCCTTCATCAGTCGATCTCTCTTTCAAGATAAACACTAATCGAATTTATAAAATATCCCTTTTAATTTTTGCTTCTCTCTCTGATCTCTCTCAGGATCTTTTCACTGGAGGTACGAACACTACATCAGATGCCATATTGTGGATCTTGGCAGAGCTTGTCAGCCATCCTGCTGCCTTCAAGAAGCTGAGAGAGGAGATAGATTCAGTTGTTGGGACAGAGAGACTTGTGGATGAAGCAGATATCCCAAGCATGCCTTATTTTCAAGCCTGTGTTAAGGAAGCAATGAGAGTAAATCCTCCGGTGCCTTTATTTGATAGAATATGCGGTGAAAATTGCAAACTTGCAGGATATGATATAGCCAAAGGAACCACAATGATAATGAACACATACTCTATCATGAGGGATCCAGAGATATGGGATAACCCCAATGATTTTATTCCAGAGAGGTTCTTGACTGAGGTGGACAACGCCAGGGGGAAAAACTTGCAGGTTTACGTCCCTTTTGGTGGAGGAAGGAGAATGTGCCCTGGGATCAACATGTCCTCAAGTTTGATTAATTGTAGTGTTACAGCAGCGGTTCAGTGCTTTGACTGGAAAGTAATCGGTGGAGAAGGATCAGATGGATCAAAGGTTAACATGGACACCAAACCAGGCGTGGTAAAGAGCATGGATAAACCATTTAAGGCCATTCCTGTTCTCCACAGTAACCTATTTTCAGTTTAAAACCCGGTCTAAATATTTGTTCTTCTCAAGTTCTGAATCTAAGTATCCACTCACAACACAAATCCCTCTACTCTATGCCAGCAAGTTGTTCTGTGTTTTTCTTTTCTTCACTTTGTTTTTCTAAATATTTGTTTATCTTTCAAGGTTTTTTCAGTTTGTAAGGACAGGGATCTGTCCTCTTTCCCTTGCTTTATGAGATATGGTTATGTTTATGAGTTACAAGCAATCCTCATCAAGAATCAAGAGTTTCAATCTCTAATGCAAATCAAATTCAAGAACAAATCAGTGATTTTTATACAGCTAAATCACTGAGATTTCGGGATATATATGCATATTCCGTCAATTATATGTGTCAGAAGATTAATAACAACTGTCACCCTTATCTATTTTCTTTATAATGTTTACGTCTTTTTCTGAGTTCATGTTAAAGTTGATGACCACATGTTTTCTTTGTGGGCGATTCTTTTTCTTGGGTAAACATAAAAAAATGTCTCCATGATCTCAATTTTGCTATTAAATATATTAATTTTATCGTTATTTTTTTACAAATTTTAAATTAAAGGTTTTCATCCAATTTTTTATTTAAATTAAACACTTGGGAAATCATGATTCTTTAAAAATCATTACAATATAAAATTCTATAATTTGTTTTCTAGGAAAATGACCGAGACACCCAAAACACTTTTCCTCCACCTCTTTTGTACAATGAACTATGAAAACTGAACTTATATATGATTAATTTTGATAATTATCATAATATATTTCATTCATTAGCAGCCTTGATTTCTTATCATAAAACAATAACAAACCTCATAGTCTTTAACTTTAAATCTAATAATATATGTGCTGAAAAAAATTGTTCGAAGAGGGCTAATTGTGACCTCTCGGAAACAAAACTTATATATAATTAATTCTTGTAATTATCAAAATATATTTCATTCATTATCAGCCTTAATTACCTATTATAAAACAATGTTAAATTTAATAGTCTTAACTTTAAATCTAATAATTTTTATGTTGAAAAACTATTAGGGTTGACAAAGAAGACTCAGAGCAAGTCTAACGGAGCATGCATATGAAGAGCCAAAGGCAAAAATCAATATTTTTGTCTTTTTTTAAGATTTCTCTTCTCCAATACAAGAGGCATTTGAAGAGATAAAATGGTTATTCTCATCAGCAGCATCTATTTCTACATGTTTCAACCAAGAAGTTAAAAATAAAATAATATAGATATATTGTTGAAATACTATACAGGGTAATTAAAATTCTTCATCGATTTTCTTTAGCCCTGTTATGTAGATAATTCTGCTAAACGGTATAGCAACAATTAAACACCAGAAAACCTTTCCCTTAAAAAAAGGCATGCTTTATTTGATCTGAGATGGGTTGTTGACGGTGACATACCCAGTAAAAGAGAGAAGGGTTGAGATCAAAGAGATTTGAATTCGCCGGGATAGGGAACAGAAAAGTTGATGAAGATGATGATTGGCCAATAACAACAAAAAATCAAAGAGGTAAAAAGAAAGTGAGAGAGTTAAATCAATGATGTAGTGTGAAGGAGAAATGAGAAATGAGTAGCTTGCAAAGGTTTCATCTGAAAAGGGAGTGCTGGGGGGATGAGTGTTGTGTGTGTGGGAGAGCGCAACAGAGGGTAGGGATTCTCGATGGAGATAGAGGGTAGACAACAGGTTTGGTGGGGGTAATTATAATAATGATATAAAAAAAAATAACTCTTTTAAATGTTTTTATTATTGGAGTATATATAATAAAAAAATTATATATTCATTATTTAAAAATTATTGTAGATATTTAGCTTTTTAAAATGATTTTTATTATTGGGCTTGCTCTCATCATGGGTCAAAGAATTATAAACATAAATTAAAGCCCAAAACAGATTGAATAAAAAATATTTTCTTTATGGTCTAAAAATTATTTTACACACTCAAAACTATACCCAAGTTCGATCGAGAGTAAAGTGTGTTTAGCTTATATTCGGAGTTCATTTTATTTTAAATCATCTACTCTTTGAGTCCGTGTATTTAGCTTAAATTCGGAGTCTATTTTATACGAGTCATCTCCTCTTTAAAGACTTGTGTACTTGGATGTCACTGGAGTCGAACTTTAGCTCTTTATTTTTCTAAAATAATTTTTTTTTTATATACGGGAAATTTTAGGTTTCATAAAAATATATCAAGTTTTTTTAAACTATTTTTTTATTCATCTATAATTTAATTTATTTTAATTATGTTAAATAATTCATGTTAAATATTTTTTTGTTGGAGAATAATTCTAACAAAACCTTTTCCTTTTAAAAGTAAATCCCAATTTTAATTTCATCTTAAATATGTTTAGTGATCATTTTTAAAAGTAAAAATTCCAACAGTTCCATTGGATGCAGGCCCTCACTATTAATTCTAAGTTATAAAGACGTTAAAAGAAAACACAGCCCACGTATTAGGTACGAATTGCATTCAACCACATAAAAGTAAACTTATGCATCACATTCAAAATAGATTCTCATTGGAAAACAGACAAACACATGTTACAGGAGTGACTTAAAAACAAAAAAAAATCTAAACCAGAAAGAACAGGAAGGAACGAGACAGAGTCAGATTAAGGTTGTGGGGTTGACAAGTGTTGCAAATGCGAAGTGATCGACCCCGGGAACAATAAACATAAAGGTCGTGGAAATGATGGCGTGAACAGTGAGCAAGCCGAGGATCAATTTTCAGATAGAGGAACACTGGAGACCATCGCAGGGTGATATATCTTGTTTTATCAGCTGCGACTGTGATCCCATGGCGTCATGTTCAAACTTGCTCTCCATCAAATGACATCGGGACTGGTAGTGCTTATGGAACATCAATAAATGAATAAAAAACTGGATATTAAAATATCTTCTCTAGTATGCATGTTCTGGATTAAGTGATATAGCCTCCGCATAGATCATATCCTTCATTTGCTCTTCTTGCAAGGGCTGTTGCTCAAAATCAAAGGAGAAAGGCTCTGAGCACACTGGTTCATCTGCTATGTCATGTAATCTTTCAAGGTATGGATGAGCCAATGCTTCTTCAACTGATACAGGCAAATCTTGCTTTTAGAAATAAACAGGTGGAAGCCTTATCTAATGACAATGACATATGGGGAGCATAAGTTTTTCCAATAATGTAGAGCTCGGGGAAGACCAGGTGCAAAATGAGGTCAAATGCCCACCAAGTGAACTCCCAATAATGAAAAAAACTGACATGTTTAGCAAGTGGATTTTACTTTACCTAATTAATTTCAACGCAGAAAAAGCTTTCATGACCTTTAGCAACATATATGGAGAACATTCATCTCAATGAGTGATTCTTTACATTGTTATTCAGAAGATGATAAAAATGAGGATATCAAACTCACCAGTAATTCTTCTGGTGGGATCGAATGTCAACATCTTATCTACAAGATCAATGGCCAGCGGGTGAACAAGTGGGAAAAGCTCAGCTAATGACCGACGGGGATGCGAGTCGAGTTGCTGGATGTATCTTCTTGCATCCTCATTCCGGACAAACCCGAGATCAGACTCAGTTGGTTTGCCAAGAAGCTGTAGAGAATAAAATTACATTAAAAAGTCATTTCACGTGCACTTAACTAGAATAAAAAATGACATTACAAATTAAACCCTAGAGAAAAGCTTGTCATAGATATGATGTTCTGTTGAAACATATATACAACAGAAAATCAAATAGAGCCCTGAATAGTTAAAAATAGATGCGAAACTAGAAAGGATCAACAGCCCTGATCGTACATCACGTTCCAAAATTTTAATAAAGAGCATTTATAATGAGAGCCAATCAGTGCATATGCAGCAGCAGTAATAATTTCCTACACTTTGGCTGCAGCTGAAGTTAAACTCCTTTCCCATTGGAGCAGCTAGAGAGAGAGAAAACAGCTATGATGTATACTCCAAGTTCTCAACCATAGAAAATAATTGTAAATCCTAAACATAAGCAAGAGATATTCCACGTACAAATTAGTACAAAACGTGCAAACAATACTTGATTCACTTTCATCTTACGTACCTCTGTCAATAAGCGCATCTGATGAACATGATCTTTGCCTGGAAACAGAGGTTTTCTATTCATAAGCTCCATAAAGATACAGCCTACAGACCACACATCAATTGCAGCAGTATAGTCTGAGGAGTTGAGCAATAACTCAGGTGCACGGTACCATCTGGTGACAACATACTCTGTCATAAACTCATTCTCTGAAGTTGGCCGAGCTAGACCAAAATCGCATATCTTCAGGTCACAATTTGCATTTAGCAATAAATTGCTGGGTTTGAGATCTCTATGGATAATATTAGCTGAGTGTATATATTTCAGTCCTCGAAGAATCTGATACAAGAAGTACTGCACAAGTAAAGGGATAAAAAAGAGATGAGTGTCATCAATTAGACTAATGAATTCCATCGCAAAGTTCAACACGAAGTAAAAACTAAAATGTTATTACCTGACAATGCTCCTCTGACAAACCTTGGTTGGAACGAATAATTTGGTGAAGATCAGTGTCCATGAGTTCCATGGCAATATAGACATCAGTAAAGTCTCTGCGTAGAGGTGGAGGAATGACATCTCTGATGCCAATAACCTGTTTTGCATTCAAAAGGTTTCAAGTTCACGAAAACTGATTCTAGTACAAGACAGCATTTTACATTCCAAATCAGCAACTGGACAAATTTACGAAGCTACAAGCAGCAAAATGCATGAAATGTTGGGTGAGAGAGAGATTATAATAGAAATTGTAGGATATAATCAAGCTTATTAAAATTAGTATCGAAAGAAATTCAATCATGATTCCTAAATTTAAACAAAAAGGGATTTTTATTCAAGTTTTTACATATTGGTTGGCTACTTGGTAATGTTAAAACAGCAGCAGCAATAATAATAAATTTATATTTCCTTTCTATTATGGTGCTAAAATAAGGAAACAAACAGATGACGGTATAAGGAGAGAAGTCAAAGGAAAGAGCGCAGACACTCACGTTTTCGTGATCCAAGTGGCGAAGCAGTTTAATCTCACGAAGGGTGCGCTTGGCGTCCATTTGATTATCAAAAGCGTTGGCTATCTTCTTCACCGCCACCATCTCGTTCGTCTCCGAATTCAACAGAGAGCTATAATAAACAGGAAAAAAAAAACTAATTAATTTCAATCAAACTAATTAAAGCCTAAATCATGCACACCGAAACTAATCAATAGGTTGACTGATTAAAAGCACGTACCAGACGATGCCGTAGGCACCACGCCCAATCGGAGTGATCGGAGGTCGATATTTCGACGTGATTTCAAAAAGATTACCGAAAATATTGTATTGAATGAATTGGCCGCCATGAGTCGGAATCGCCGGGAAGTCACCGTTTCCCTGTGCATAATTTGCCATGTCCTCTGTTTCTTCTCTGTCGTCTGAGTAAACTCTGATGCAATTGAGGTGTAAGAGTAAAGAGAGTAAGGAGAGATATATAAATACTTCAAGAAGATTGACTTATTGTGATTATTTTAGGGTGCTAAAGTGGTGGAGATAATGCAGAGTCTCCGTTGTTGAGTAGATGCGAGGAAGGAGAAAGGAAGACGCGCGAGAGAGAAAAAAACCCGACGCGGGGTGGAAAGGAATGGACGGCTTGGATCAAAGCCGCCTCTTATCAATGGTTGTAGCTTGTTCAACTTTGTCAACGGCCATCTTTCTTGTTTCTCTTAAATAATAGAAAGGGCTTGCTTTATGGTAGGACCATCAGCATACGCTGCCCCGCTAGCCTGAGAAACAGTAGCACTGCGGGTTCAATCAGGATATTTATGGAAATGAGAGTCTCAGATCAGTAAATATTTAGCGAGGAACGTTCATGAAAACTGGATCGTGTGATTGTCCCATCTAGAGGCTTAAATGCCCAAGGATCCATCCACGTCATCAACTCGTTTGATTAAAATAGAAATAAACACTTTGGAAGTTGAAAAACAAACAGTCTAATAATTACAAATATTAAATTGAGAGAAGCTAACTAAGCCCAGCTGCGCTTGGACTTGGTAGACTTGCGTGTCTGGGCTTCACACGCTTGCCTGTGGAAAAAGAGAGAGAGCGAGAGAGAGTTTAAAATATAAATAAAAACACAACGTGTATCTGGTCATGCATTAATTCCACCTAATCCAGCACTTGCGTTACGTTCTCTTGGATGATGACACTATTTATGCTGAAAATATTTTTGAAAAAAATAATTATTTTTAATTTTTAAAAAAATTAATATTTTTAGATTATTTTTACTTGTTATATTAAAAGTAATATATATATATATATATATCATTGTCTTGATACAATTTTCTCTGGATATTATCTACTCCATGTAAGCAAGCCTGTTTGTTTATATTTTAAGTTAATGTATTGTCGTTTTTTCATATTAAACTAAAGTTTAGTTTTTATTTTATGGATTGTTTGTAATTTGAGTAGTTGATTTTATAAAATAGGTGCTATAATGAAAGAAACTATGGGTTATTTAACCAGTAACATGATTATTAAGAGGTGTGTTGTGATTTTTGTTGTCCATGAATTTTGTTTGTTACTTGTGACCTTTGTTGAATTGGTTTTTGTAGAAATAAGCTTGTAAAAAATTAAAAAGTTTTTTTAATAATAACAATATTTTTCTTGTTTTTTTTTTAATGTTTTTGAGTTTTTTTTCACGATAATTTATTTTTTTATTTTTTTAATAGTAATAATAATTATAATTATAGATATTAAAGTTTTGATGTTGTTTATAAAGAGTATTAATATATTTTATTATATCAAATATTATATATATAGATATTTTATTTTATTTTTAAACTAATAAATCTATTAATTACTTCAAGCGGATAATCTAATTAGTTTTTTCTAGGGCAAAAAAGCACGTTTGCGGCATATCACGTGATAACTATATAATATAATAAATAACTGTACCTGATAAGCTTTACTTTAAACCGGGGGGAAAATATCATGTCAATCCATCGATTTGATAAGGAGCACGAGAAATACTTTAGTGGCTTGATGCCCATCCATTGCAAGGCAGACCTGCATTTCCCACAAGGTGGACCCCAGAAAGCATCGCGGCAATAATGGATGGCTAGCAGCGTATCAAATGGTTACACGAAGCCTGCAGAGCTAGAAACCATGCACAAAAGCACACCCCTTTCACGGGCCAATTAAATTTGCATTGCCTTCTATACCCGGGGAGTGATAAATCATGTTTGAAACCATGTTTTCGAAAAAATTAAAATTAAAATTCTGATATTTTTAAATTATTTTCATGTTTTAATATTAAAAATAATTTTAAAAAATAAAAAAATATTATTTTAATATATTTTCAAACAAAAACACATAAAAAAACATCATACAACAATCACATGGGCAGGGATGGGCATTGGATTACGGTCCTAATAAATAATTTATGTTAAATTTTGTAATTTCGCAGCGACTGGTCAATATTTGCAGAAACTGGTAGTTTGACTTGAAAAAAATCCTTCATCTTCTGCTTCAAATAAGACAGCAAACCGTCCATCCACTGTGAACGGCACACGTCGATTACACGCCAAGTAGAGTAGTCTATTCCTGATTCTTCATTCCACCACGTGTGGAAAATGCTTTTGTGCGAGCAGTCACCGTTCCACTTCGGGACGTGGCTACACTGTTGCTGCCACCCGGGTGGCTACGACGCTTTTTCTGATAAGGTTTTGACGGCGGCTTTATATAGTTATATACCCCAGTTATCATGCGACTGAAAATTAAAGTTCTCCCCCCTCGCCTTAAATTTAGGTTTTTTTTTTTTTTTAATAACACGCAAGCTTAAGAATTGTTACTGAACCAATTGAAATTCAATAAATTGCGCTACTATCAAGAATGGCACCACCCCTTAAATTTGATAGTTTATACTACTGGGAGAAACTTAAGAATTGTGAAGGTTGCATTACACCCAGTAATACAACCTTCACACTTTATTTACTTCTAGGTCTACATTCAGTAACGCAAATTTCGATCCGATGCACATCAGTTCACGCACCTAAGATTCCAGCAAGGTCGGCAGCATTCCAGGCAGCACCGTGACCTCCTTGCATGAGACCCGGTCGTCACAAGTCCACTCGCATAAATCATGTCCGATCCGCTATAAAATGATTGTGAAAATACTTGCAGGTGTGGATTCATGATCAATCAGGCTCATGAAATCATTTCTCCACTGGCACTGCCACTATAGATCCAGCAACGTCTTTAAAATGTAACATAGCAAAACTTACAGAGCTATAAACTAGATAATGCACTCCCCTTTTGTGGCACCCGGAAGCTAAATCTCCAAGTACATGTTTGACATTTCAAAAAATATTTAAAAAATACATATTTATTTAAATTAAGTTTTTTTTAGTGTTTTTAAATCATTTTAATATACTAACATTAAAAATAATTTTAAAAAATAAAAATAAACATCATTATAATACTTTTTTAAACGGAATACACTTTGAAAAACAATCTAAACCATACTCTCAAATAGTTTCTCAAACCGTTCTTAAGAATCATCACATATCCCCTCCCCTAAATATACACGATATAATGCAACCGTTAATTTGAACGGTAAAAATACCAAAATAATTGCCGAAGATGTAAAACCACACGAGAGCCTCTTCTGATAATTGGAAAATAAAATATATGGCCACTTTTAAGGGATCTTTCAATTCATATGATTGGGAACCTCCCTGAGTCAAATGGTTATGGTACAGAGACTCAAAATAGAGCTACGAGCACAACTAAAGAGCAGACCTCGAACTCGAGTAAGGAAACAAAAAGAACACCTGTAAAGTTACTTTAAATGGTGTAGGGAATCTTCTGGAGACTTACATAATTTAGAAAATAAGCTGCACGTTGAAAGGCAAGGCCACTCTACTTGAAAGAATCAAAGAAGTTAACAGTGTCGTTGAGTGCGTGGATGAAATAATCAACATCCTCTTTAGTATTGTAAAAATGGAGGCTGGCACGTGCACTTGCATTGATTCCTAGATATCGATGGAGAGGTTGAGCACAGTGGTGACCCGATCTGATTGCTACTCCATGCTGAGGGCAAGTGTGTTAGTTGCCATCCAAGATAATCTCCTTATCAATAAACAGTCACGAAACCTCTCAAATTATATGTAGCATTTATGGTTTCAGAATCTTCTACAGCTCATTATAAACAGACAAAGGTGAATAACATCCTTAAGAATGCAAACTTGACAGGTTTACTGGTAATGAAGACCTCGTTTGTTCTCATACCTGTTGATCAAGAAAAGTTGCAATATCAGTGGGGTGGATATTCTTCACATTGAAAGAACAAAGCGCAGCACGATCAACTCCTTTGGAAGGTTTTGGGCCATAGATACGTATGTTATGAACAGTGGACAGGTTTTCATATAAATAATTAGCCAACTCCATCTGCATCAAAAAACAAGAAGAGGTAAACAGACAAGATATAAGAATAGATAGCACCCATCGTTTCAGATTGAATAGTATTATTATTTTTGTTTATGTATTGATGTAATGGATTAATAAAACTGGCCTTTGTTTTGTTTTATTTTACTTTCCTTGAATTTAATGCTGTTTGTTTAATGTTGCTTTGTTATTTTAAGCTCAAATCTGCATCTGTTGGTAAAACCAACATGGTTAATAATATTGGTAGCATTTTCTTTTGATGACTATTGGGTTTTGATAACTTGCCTCATATTCGTGAATCTTTTGCATGCCAATTCCTTGCAAATAATCGATTGCTGCTCCTAATCCAATCACTTCACCAATTGCTGGTGTTCCAGCCTCAAATCTAATCCATAAAAAAGTGAATTTGAAACTACATCATTAAGACGAAACAAAATCTTATTGGTCAACAAGTAAACCACTTAACCAACCTTGATGGAGGTTCTGCATACGTGGAATGGTCCAAAAATACATCAGATATCATTTCACCGCCACCTAAGAAAAGCAAAACAAAGCAATAAGACAAACTTGAAAGTATCATTTCACACAACTTTTTCCTATGCCTATGCATGTAAACAACTCTAAATTCTAAAAGTAACTTACCCAAAAATGGAGGCATGGTAGACAAGATGTCACTTTTACCATATAAAAATCCAACGCCTGTAGGCCCACACATCTGGAGCATGGTTATCTCTTTAACTTTATATACATGCCTAAAGCTTATATTTCATTGTATAAGGCAATAAACTAACCTTGTGTGAAGAAGCAACAAGAAAATCAGCATCAAGGTCCCGGACATCAACTGGCATGTGGGGAACACTTTGACAAGCATCTACAAGAACTTTTGCCTCAACAGCATGTGCCCAATGGACTATATCTTGAATAGGAAGAGAAGAAGCTGCAAAAAAAAAATATATGGACCATGATATTACCTATTTCTTCTTCAAAGTTATTCTCAGAGAGTGATTCATAAGGTAAATATAATATTGTGGCTTGTTTAAATCTTAAAAAAAAAAACCTGCAAAAGCATAGACAATAGTGATATGGAAAACATAATGTGTTCCAAACAGCTAACAGAAAATGCAATTAAACATCAGACTAAGTGTATTTTCTTACTTGAACTAGAGTTAAGTTGACATGTAAAATCCTTATTACAGGTCATTAGTCATAAAGGCAACTGTCAATATGATACATCCGCATGTATAATGACAGTGTGGGAGGTTTTCCAAGCTAAAGATACAAGCCAATCAAGGACAATAAAGTTTATATCAACAAGAAGGCCAAGCTCTACGACCATTCATCATGAAGAATGTTGCCAAGTTTTATATGATAAAGGATAATGATACTCTTCTCACTTGCACATTCTGCAAGAATGTAGACATACACTACGACACTACTAGAAAGTTAGGAGAAAGAGAAGGAAAGCAAAGAAGGAAGATGCCTTCTGGAATGTTGGAGATGAGGAGGGAGGGGTGGGGTGAGCTTGTACAATGATGCAGGGTGAAAATTAATATGCCCACATGAACTATCCACCATTTTGATTGAAACCCTTTTCTTTGTTTAGATTTCAAAACATGAACTATAGGATGTTTGGATTGGAACCCCTGTCCATGTTCACACCAGGAACTCCACTATTCTAGCTACCAATTCACCCCAAAAGACCACCAAACATTTCTTTCAACCTCATAAATAACATTCCAATATCCAAAACCATTTTCAAACTCAGATTAGACAAAAAAAAAATAGTTTTTAATTTTTAGATCTAAATCTCAAACCCTAAAACACCCAAATCTGGTGGTAGCAGGGTCCAAGACTAGTATGGATGAGCTCACAATGAAGGGATATTTCATTCGATGGCAGTATCACTGCAGGTTATGCCCAAAGCCTAACAGAGGGTTTCCCAATCCAAACATCCCATAATTCATGTATTAAAATCAAAACAAATATGCATATGGGTGGGTGGGGGTCAATCAACATAGGTGATAGTTTGAGGAGGGTCTATGCATTCTAGCCCAATATTGCATATGGATATGAAATACACACTAGCTGGTTGTCAAACTGTGTAAAAACAGAACCAATCCTATTATATATTTCATTAGATGGCATTTTAAACAAGTATTTGAAACCCCATCAGCAGCTAATCAAAATCGCGCAGCGGCATAAGAGCTCAGTTCAGTATATAGCTAAAAGAGTACTGTGTTAAGCGAAATTTCACCACTATCCTTCAAAGATTTTACTTGAGGTCACCATTCCTCTTGTTCATGATGGTCATATGGATATTATATCTTGGTCAAATTGGACCACTAAATAGACAAACAAATATATATCATATCATGCGCTAATTTTGAAAAACAAAATCCTATTTGTTCAAGAGCAAAAACACTCACAATTTCAAACATGGTCTATAAGCATGCAGAAATTGAGGCGGACAAACATACCGAGTGTATTTGATATATGGTGCACCACAACAAGTTTTGTCTTGCTAGAAATCATTTCTTTCAACTGAACTACATCCGCAACTTCATCCTCGTTTAAGTCAACAAACTTCAAAACAGCTCCGGTCTTCTGTGCCACAAATTGCCATGGAACAATCGCACTATGGTGTTCCGCAATAGTCAATACAACCTAAAAACACACGCACACAATACCATCTAAGTGCCTTATTGGACGCCTCTTTAGAATTGAAGAGAACAAAACTGAACCAAAAAAATTGAACAAAAGGAAACTGCTAGAAGAAGCGCCCACCTCATCTCCTGATTTTAAATTTGTAAATCCCCAAGAATAAGCAACCAAATTAATAGCTTCAGTGGCATTTCTGGTAAATACAATCTCCCCAGATTCTTCTGCGTTTATAAATGCTGCAACTTTCTCTCTCGCCAGCTCATATTTTCCTGTTGCCTTTGCACTACAATTCCCCAATTTTTTTTCAAATAAGTACACATTTTCAATTAAAATCACCATAAAACATTTGAAAGAAAAAAATTGACAAAATTTTATATTTTTTGGGTACCTTAAGTAATGAATTCCTCGATGAACATTGGAATTGTAAGATTCATAATAATCTTGCAAGGCTTTTAACACTGAAATTGGTTTCTGTGAAGTAGCGGCGTTGTCCAAGTAAACAAGTTTTGACCCGTTATTTATCGTCTGCAAACACACACAAAATGATAAAATCAAGATTGCGGATCGTTTTTGATAAACAAGAAGCAGAAAATAATAAGGGGTTGTTACAAGTTACCTGGTGGAGGATGGGGAAGTCGGGCCGGGTTAACTGACCGAGAGAAACGGAGTTGGAAGCCGGGCCCGCTTCTCTGAGAGTCGTACCCGATGCAGATACAGGAAGTGAAGAGGAGGAGAATTTGCGGAGAAGAGGTGGGCTTCGAATGGTGGAGACGTTAGGGTTTAGGAATTTGAAAGAAGAGAGTTTTAAAGCCATGCCGTCCATTTATGATCGTCTATTAGTGGCGGCAGATATTACAGAAATTGCTAAAACATACGGGAGGAAGTGAGAGGTGGCGTTCGACGGTTGTCACCTCCTCTTTTGTGGGCAGTGAGCCGGTTTGGACTTAGGAGTGCTACTCTTATCCATGCGACATTGCATATTTTTTTTAAGAAAAAATGAAGATTTTTTAATTTATTTTTAAATAATTTTGATATATTAATGTTAAAAATAATATACATTTTTGAATAAAATAATATTTTAAAAATAATTTCACACCCATAATTTCAATCATGTTTGTTATTGTAATTGTAATCACTGATGGTATACAGAATAAATTAAATAAAAGGATTATATTGTATTAAAAAAACATAATAAAATATTAAGAAATTCTATGATTAGAAAGGTTTAAGAAACTAATTAAAAAAATATAATGAGAAGAATATGTATCTAATCTGGAAAAACAATACGAGAAGTTAAAAGGATGGATGTTGTTTTCTTACTCATAGCAGCCGTAGTGATTTGCTTTAAAAATAGCGTTAGAAGTTTGAGATTAAAAAACTTTGTTTTACATTGCATTTTAAAAATATATTTTAAAATAATTGAAAAAAAAATATTTTTATTTTTATTTTTACATTTCAAAAGCGTCAAATTTTTACTGCTTTTGAAACTCAAAGGCCACTTCTAGACCTATCACTTCTGTCAATTTATAAACCAGGTCCTGCACAATTTGATTTGATTTGATTTCGATCTCAACATGGTGAAGTATGAAGTTGGCTGTAGAAGAAACAGCATAAGATAACCTCAGAACCTACTCTGTGCCTTGAAATCTGAATGAAACTTAATCTATGTTTAATCCACCAAGCCCAAGAACACAGCTTTCCAGCAGGCTTAGACTAGCTGGACTTGTTTAATCCTTTTGAAGCAACATTTATAGGTAGAAGCACCATTTTCAGGCCCGTTCTCTGATCCATGTAGACGAGAGCAATTTATTTTTTAAAGTTGCATGCAATTATAACTAACAGTGAATTAGAAGTTACAACAATTACAGAACATACAGAAGAATCATAAGATCATGACAATCAGATGAATATAAGACTAAACCACTAACTTGCAAGAGATTTTCAAAATACAGTATTCAAATCCTCAAATCCAAAAAAAGTGCAAAACTATGCTAGGCCTTGTTTACTCGAATTGGTTGCCCTTCCAACAACTGCAGTGACAAACAAGTATCAGATAAATGAAACAGCCAAGGAAGTGATAAATATATACAGCAAGGGTCTAATTATGCTAAAAGGTCCTCATAAATGGCTAGTGATTTGAAAGGAAGAAGCAAGCAGGATACTGCCCTTGTAATAAATAAATACTTATAAACAAGAATGCATGACGAGAGTGTATGCCTTGGATGAACAGAGTGTTAGTGCAAGTGCATCAAGTTTTTGTGATTTAGAAGCTCAATCACTATTTAAATATAGCAAGGCTGCAAGTAACTTACAGAATTGTTAAAAGATGAGATGGCAACGTCTACATCCTCCTCTGAAGAGAATGTTACGAACCCAAACCCACTAGATTTTGAGGTCCCTGGAACTCGTGAAACCTTTGCACTAAGAACCTTTCCCTTCTTAGAAAATAAGTTCTTAAGTGTATCTGTTGTTACTGTCTTAGCAAGATTTCCCACGTAAACCTTATATGGGCTGTCAACAAATTGGGATTCATCAGATTGGAGAGAAGACAGATCCAATGACTGCAAAGGCTTCTCTGTGATGTTTACTTTGATCTCACGCCCTCCAATTTCCTGCAATGGAAAACCAACACAAAGAATTCAGTCGTGAAGTCATATATAGAAACAAAATGTCTTCTTGCACTTCCACTTAGATTTAGAATCAGCAATGCTTACAGTGCCATTTAGTTTCTCAATTGCCGCAGTAGCATCCTCGACAGTTTTCATCGTAACAAATGCAAATCGGCGACTCCTACCCGAGTACTTATCATACATAACCTATAAAGGAAACAAGAAAATGAAGTTGTCTCGAGAATAGGAATCCTTCACGTCAAATTTTCTTAATGGGAGTACCCAAATTATGCAAGTCAAAAAAGAGGATTTCAAATGGAAGAAGATATGAGCAGAGTTTTGACTGGCCTATATAGACAGTCATAACCTATAATGAAGTTATGCTCACGTGCAGGCGCATAGATGCAATCATAATTGCATCTTCCCTCCACACTTTTCTTCCAATAGTTTAGATTCAGGTTGACCAGTTTAAACTACCATTTAAGTTCTAGTTATTACCTTCGAGCTTTTTCTTGACACATGAACAAAAATGATAAAAATGTCCAGTGACTAATAGGAAAAACTGGCGCATCTTCTCAGGGTGCTACCACCTGATATTAATCGTTTTGACAATATTAACGGCAAGCAGAGGAATATAACCTGGTAACACAATAGCAGATTGCTTGGTAGAAGAAATAAGTGTTGGAATAATGGTTGCTTGGTGTAGAAACTGAAAGAATGATCGGCGGAGTTGACTTATTGGTAATTTAAGAATTAAGGTTGAGGCTTATCTGAAATTGGTTATAGGAATACTCAACCTCGATAGTTCTCTCCCAGGATTTGGTGGATAATGGATTCATCACTTGTGAAAGGTATGCTAAGATGAGACTCAATGAGCTCTAAGAAAAAAAGCAACTGCTAGTTCCGAAATTGATTTCTGTAGAGTCCTTTAAAGAATGACTCCCATGCCCATTTTATGATTTTGTGCACAGATTACTGATTTAGGACGTTATTCTGTCACTCTCCATTTGTTTTGGATAATCTCAGGGTACCTTTTTAATCTGAAAAGAAGCCATCTCTAAAAGGAATGTACTATTTGAGCAAGATTATCACATTTCTTTGACTTCTCCGCATATTAAATCAAGCTCAAACACCCCAATAGAAAGAAATCATAGTTTGATTGAACCAACAGCCTCAGCAAATAACAAGGAAAAATCATCAGCCTAGGGCAGTAATATAAATTATAGTAAATTAGATCAATTCTAGAAAGAAAAAAAAAACATTCTTTTTCCATGCGTAGCTGGAATTCTTTTAAAAATTTCCCAGAGCCAAAACAAACAAACCGCATCAAGTTTCGATCCTACAAAATCGGAAAAGAAGATGTAGGAATTGTTCTATTTATATCACTTCCCCATACCCAACCACTATGAATCAAGAAAATTGCCTTCAGGAAAAAAAATTCCAACACTCATTCCATGCTAATGCAGCTCCGCGCAACACTCTATCCATATAATATTCATGCTAATGCAGCTCCGCACAACTATCTATCCATTTAATATCCATGCTTTAAGAGGAATAAAACCTATTAAGAAACCATTAGTCCATGAATTACCTCAGCTTTTTCAACAGCACCATGTTCTTCAACAATCTTCGTAAGCTCTTCATTAGACAGGTTCCTTGGAATATTTCCAACGTACAGCCTCCTAGCAGCCTCTGACGAAGGGTCTGCTGACACAGCCGGTGCTGTTTCTTCAGCTACAGCGAAGAGCCTTTGGGGGGCTTTGGTGTTTAGAATTTTATGTAAATGTGTGAATTTAGGGAAATGGATGAAGGGGTTTGATGGTTTGAGGATTTGGAAAGAGGGTTTTGACTGGTTTGTTGAAAGAGCAAATCTTGTGGAAGCGGGTAGGGGTGTTGTAAGAGATGAGATTGTTGCCATTTTTTATCTATGGAATTGGAGGAAAGGGAATGAAAGGGTTTTGTAGCAGAGAGTTGGATAGCATATCCGGAAAATTTATCTCACTTTACCATCCTGCCCTCCTGATGGATTGGGTTTGGTGGTACACACTAATTTTTTAAATTTTAATAATTTTAGGGATTTCTTTTCCTCGCAGCCTTCTATTGAATTTAAATAAATTAAACTATTTCACATTCATACTTGAATGATTAAATTTTAATACTAAATTATGGGACTCAGGGGATCTATTTTAACTCCACTCACACTGTTTTTCAGCTGACTTTTCACAGGAAAAAAAAATCAAATTAATATTTTTTTATGATTTTTGTTTTGTTAAAAATATCAGATTAAAAAATAAAGAAATATTTAATTTTATTTGAAAAATATTTTTGCAAAATCACTGCATTATTAAATATAAACACGGGGAGTATTTTATGATACATAAAATGATACACCATTTTACATTATTTGTTGGTTAGATTATGGAGATGGTATTTTTTTTATAATTTTTATTCAAAAATCTTTACATTGCATGCAATAAATCAATTGATGAATCAACGAGAATGGAGCTTTCATGGGCCATGATCACAATAAGAACATAAAATGAGTGTAATGGTAAATAAACAAATTTAATTCTAATAGATCAAATTATCTATAAATTAACAAGCTTTAAGTAAATACTAATGCATATAAACTACAAACAAATAGATGATAGTGTATATTTTTTTCATGTGAGAAAACTCTTTTTTCTAAAAAATATTATTTTATGAGATCAAGTGAATGAATACAATCTCAACTATTATGAATATTATAAGGAATATACATTTTAATTCGAATTTTAAGACTTGTTATACATATAATAAATTCTTTATTATCAAGTTTTTTGAGACGGTAATAGTGTAGATGTTATGAGTAGAATCACGCTCCTGATTTAAATTTTTTTTATGGAATTGTATAAATTTTATTGGTTTGAGATAATAATGAAAAAAAAATTGCCCTGAACGTCCAATTCAAATATATAAAAAAAAACTAGGAAAATAAAAACTTCATGTACACTTGAACATATCAACGTGTCAAATGTTAATTCAACAACAATGAGAGTATATATAGGCAATAAATTCGAACAGGAATTACTTTATATATAAAAAAAAAAGTTCACGAAATTAGATTTCAAAAATAAAATATATTTAAATAAAAGAGGCAGAAAATCTGTGTTGCCGAGAACATGTTTATTTTTATGTTCTAAAAATATTTTTTTATTATTTTAAATTATTTTTTTGATATTTTTTAATTATTTTCACATGTCATTGAAAATAAAGTTTTATTTATTTATTTTAATATAATTATAAAGAAGACATACTATTAAAATTAGAGTACAAGTCATGACCTTGTAGGGTGTATTTCAAGAGAATTGATTCTGAAATTTTCAGGTGTTTGCTTACGTCACAAATCACGAGCACGAGCACGAGCACGAGCTCTCCTCGACAGTAGGATTTTTTTAACAATTGTTTAATAAAAAAAAAAAGTGAGGGATGTAATAACGAGTAACGACGGTGATAATTGCATTAGTAGAAAAAATTGCAGTCAAGCTTCAGTTTTGCCTTATACTTAAGGGGAAATCCACAATACAACACAGGCCCACCCCAAAGCCGAAAACCAATGACACCCACTCAGCCCAAGCCCATCACCCAAAAACCAGAATTAGGGTTTCTAGGGTTTTCTCTCTCTCTCACTAACCCATCCTATATAAAACGCCGCATATATATTGCCTCAAAATTCTCCTCACCAGGGTTTGGCCATT
This sequence comes from Salix dunnii, assembly GCA_015731905.1. Taxonomy (NCBI): domain Eukaryota; kingdom Viridiplantae; phylum Streptophyta; class Magnoliopsida; order Malpighiales; family Salicaceae; genus Salix; species Salix dunnii. The sequence continues at coordinate 4,895,556 of CM027667.1, read as the reverse complement.
TTTCACAGAGAGATAGAGAGAGTGAGAGAAGCATCAATCGGAATCAATGGCTCCCAGGAAGACACCACAAATAACCAGAAACCCGGATCTGGTTCGAGGAATCGGTAAGTACTCGAGGTCACAGATGTATCATAAGAGAGGGTTGTGGGCTATCAAGGCAAAAAATGGCGGTGTTTTTCCTAAACACGCTCCTAAAGTTAAAGATGCTGCCCCTGCTGAGAAACCTCCTAAGTTTTACCCGGCTGATGATGTCAAGAAGCCATTGCCTAACAGGCGCAAGCCTAAGCCCACTAAGCTCAGGTCCTTACCTTAAGCTACATTGCTTTCTTTTTGGATTCATTTATTGAATTTTCAATTGGTTCACCAGTTGCTTTCTAGTCTATTTCGTGGTTTTGCGTTGCTCTCTATTCGAAATTGTGTATAATGTGTTTTTTAGTTATTTGTTTCCTATTGACTATTTCATTCTTAAATGGTTGGGATTTACTGTTATAGAAAGTTAGTCTGGGTTGCTGAAGCGACGGCGATGTGTTATTTAGGGCATGCTGTAATCTGTCCTTTCTTTATATGATGTTGTAGGAATAGTATTACTCCGGGGACTGTCTTGATCATTCTTGTTGGAAGGTTCAAGGGGAAGAGAGTTGTGTTCCTCAAGCAGCTTCCTTCAGGATTGCTTCTGGTCACTGGTGAGATTGATTTGTTTATTTCTTTTATATCGAGTGGTGTCTACTTGTTATTGCATCTATTGAAACCTGTACTTTCGTTCTTCATCAAATCACTGTTTTGGTTGGAGAAAAGCAATTATATTATTGATCATCTTAAAGCCTGTGACTCGAAGTTTGAATTTGTGATCATGTCCGTGATATTGGCTTCACAGCAGCACTTGATCATTTACATATTGGAAGTTTTATAAAAAAACTCCATGATATTACTTCACTCGAAAATTCTTTGACTTGATATTTCTGTGAAATTTGTTTTCCTAAATTATGATATTATTTACCACTGCTGCAGGACCATTTAGGATCAATGGTGTTCCTCTTAGGAGAGTCAACCAATCTTATGTGATTGGAACTTCCACTAAGGTTGACATCTCTGGCGTTAACGTGGAGAAGTTTGATGATAAATATTTTGCCAAGAAGGCTGAGAAGAAGAAGAAAAAGGGTGAGGGAAACTTCTTTGAGGCTGAGAAAGAGGTGGGTTTGCTGGCGGTCATTGTCTATAAGTCGGTCGCCTCTATTTATTTATGCTCCTTTTCTCTCTTTGAAATGTATGATCTTATATTCCCATATCACAGGGTGAGAATGCACTTCCACAAGAGAAGAAGGATGACCAGAAGTTGGTGGATGCGCCACTCATTAAATCACTCGAGAGTGTTCCAGATTTGAAGGCATACTTGGGCGCAAGGTTTTCTCTCAAGGATGGAATGAAGCCCCACGAGCTTGTGTTCTAAAGGAAAGGAAAAAATTAGGATCGATTCTCTTGAGCTACTTTCTTATTGTATTTTGTTTGAACCTTATCTTAGCAGTTGCACTTTTCAAGTGTTTTTGGCAATATATGAACCTGTCACATGGCAATGTTTTGTGCTAGTGATTTTTGTTTCCCATTTTTTAATTTCGTGGCGCAAGTGGCTGCCTTTTATTTTCATGTGATTTGGTTGTTTTGAATAGTGATGGTAGTTTTTGCTGTCGTGTTAGTGATGAGAAAACATCCAATCTTCCCTACGCGCTGTGATCATTTTCGGCTTTTGGTCAGCTAGAGTAATCAATGGTACCTGACATTTGACAGGTCTTCACTCTGATCAATCATCAATGGTTATGGAGAATGCATGAAACTAGAAATCCCCAAACACTTTTTCAAGTTCTGCTTGGTTATTCATGATGCTAACTGTTTGGAAGGCTGGTTATTAATGTCGAACCTTTAGCTGCTCATCAATGATATGTTTCCTTGTTTGAAACTTTGAATGCTGTGAAGTTTTAGAGTTTGGAGTTAAGATAAGCATCTGAGTTGTCGGTTTAATTTTGCACTTTTTTGAGATGCTGTTGGGTTTCTAGAGGACCTACTTTTCAGAAATAAAAAAAATAAGAAAATGATCGCTATTAGCCTTCAAGGATATTGCCTGTTCTTATCAGTTTCGCCTATGTGCTTTACCAGGTGAACTCTTTCTTGTTTTGCTGTAGGCCGTCTCTCAAAACCAGATTAATTAGATGGGAAAAAACAATAAACCTTTTTTTATTTTATTCATCATGATAGCATTGCGAGTGTAAGTAGGAACAGGAAAGCAGAATTTCTGTAAAAGCATTACAATATGAAGGATGCATTTCATGGTTCATCCATGAGTGCTAGAACCTATGCCACCCTGAGAACTTGGTATCCTTTTTGCATCGACACTTACAGCAACCATCCCTATTGCAAAGGACAGCTTATTGAGAAATCCTAGACATGGCATTTATTGTAGTTTAAGAAAGAAAGAAAGAAGCGGGTTAGGCTAAAATAAAGTAAGATGCGTGATATTAGAACTCAAGCACAACTAACAGGATCACAGTAAACTGTCTGTTCGAGCTGTCAATCTCTTGAAGAAATTGCTGGGCACAGAAGGTAGCTTGCTTCGAAACCTAGGATGCCGCAAATAATACAAACCAGCAACTAGAGCCACCGCTCTGAAAGGAGTTACATAGAGCACTACAGCTGCAAAAAGACAGAACACAATGAAAAGACTGGTTGCTCTTGGATCTCTCCAGCTAAGCAGAGACTGGACTCTCTCCCCCTGTGTCGCTATGTCTCCAACAACGGTTTGGATCCTTCCTGCTACTCCTCTGAGCCTGTCGTACCTCATTCGAACGATGTCATGGGATTTAGAAGTTGGGAATGTGTCAAATTCTTCATCAAGTTCATCTGGGTGCACTGCTTCTGCCCATGAAAGTTTAGTGTCCATGTGAGATGGGTGTCTTGGTCGCAACCTATAGTTCCATAATCCAATGAGGAACATGTAGAGAAAGAGAGTTGGGAGGATCAACTCTGGGTACCAAATCAATATCAGAAAGAGGATATGAACCAACACTGATGTGATTGGGTTCCTCCATTGGCGAATGTCCACAAACCAATTGCTCATGGTGAACAAACCCGAAATAAGTGACATGATTCTGAAGAAGTTGGCTTTGCTTCTTCTCATACTCCACATGTGAGAATCCACATCCAACATGTACTCCACCACCTCTTTTCTCAGAGGTGGCTCGGCTCGGCCGAGCCTCGCAGCTACAATATTCATGGCTTGGTATCTCAAACTGTCTACCTGGTTGACTGTGAATGGGTGCAAGTAGTGCATTTTAGGCAGCAAAGGATGCCCGTAGACATATATCATGTTAGCTAGAGAGAGGGTAGTGAATCTAACTGCCAGTTGGAGCTCCCCCATTTTCTTCACACCATGTGGGTGAAGAACAAGAAGTGGATAAGAATGTGTGTAAATCCTATAAGCTTCTAGAGTTGACAGTCTAATTCTTACCTTGCCAATTCTTGAATCTCGTGCCGCATTTGCAGCATTTGGTTTCTCGCCTCCTCCTAAATGGCAGTTGTCGAAAACTCCCAATGTTATCACCGTGCAGGGATCGTAAACTTCCCAGGTGTACTGCTCATTCCATTTTGGATTGAAAGTGTCAAGGATTGTTCTTGTGCGAACCCATTTCTGGCCGTACTTAGCCGCGCAATAGGCATCTGTACTCCCTCGGCCATCCTTCATCTTCATTGGAAGAAGACCTTGTGCGCCCAAGATTCCCACTTCTAATATCCCAATTGGTTGCTTCCACAGCTGCCTTGCCGTTGGTCTTTGATCGCTGATGTACATTGTCGATTCATCCAGAACATGGTATCCACCTTCAAGACAAACTCTTAGGTGAATCCGGCTTGAAAACTGAAGCTCTCTCCTCCTGTCAGCTTCCAAGACACCAAAACCAAATTTTTCTAAATTGAACCAGCGAGAATGAACTGGCCGGTGATCCAGTCGCTTCTCAAAAATGTCGAGGGGCAGGGTTATTTTCCCCAAGACATCATCTTTTAATGGGGTCACTCGATCCTCAACAGTCAGGAAGAGCTGCTCCTCAAAAGGCTCAGCTACTACAAACACCAAATCTTCATTCCATAGTGGGCTAGCTGTTTTAGTTGGATGAATCTTTGTCCTGAGAACTTGATTCCCAACTTGAGCCTTTACAAATACTTCTGGGAAGCGGCCTCTGTCATTTGACACCACGTCCTGAGCTTCAATCACGTTCACTCTTAGGTACCACAATTTTGGTGATACATAGACCTTTGAGCGGATGTTGAGAGCGCCCTCTCCATGTACCGAGGCAGCATCAGAGTGCCATGCTTCTGGAAAGGCCTCATCTGCCTGCGTTCCCATCCAAACCGCAAGCATAATGCCTCCCCTCACCTTCCCTTCTCCTCGTCGGTCCTCCAGTCTATACCATTGAGGAGCCAGTGGACTGTCTGGTGGAACTCTAGTTGGAACTTCATTCAAATCGAAAACTACTCTTCCGAGATAATCATCTCTGCCCACCATTTCTTTGTCTTTGACAAAAACTTCAAGCACTAATGACTGCATTCTCTCTTTTGAAAAAGCAAAGACCTGGTTCCACTCTGGGTTCATTTTCTTCTCGAAATGCCTTGTCCTGCCCCTGTAGTTCCCAAGTTTCACCTCCACATAAGGATCGCAACTTGCAGTGATGGAGCTCGGAGGAAGGTCTTTGGCTTTCACAACTCGAACATATAGGTAAGACATCTGCTCAACAAGGTCAAAGGTGCTTGCATATCTCTCGCCATTCATCCATCCTCTTCCTCCATATGCTCCGCCGCTTGGCCACCGTTCCCCTAACTTGGGGTTGGTGTCCTTCAAGTTGAAGTCTTCTGGATCGCTAGAATGGGCTGGTGAATTAGCAGGATGCATTGTGCAAGGGGCACCGATTGGTAGTTTCTCCGCTGATAGGCTGGGTTGCTGCAGGACCTGGTGTTGATGTACGTGTTGAGCGGTGTCAGCTCTTATTTTAACAGGTTCTTTGTTGCTCGTATTTGGCTATTTTTCAGGAAGACCACCAGTGTTTTCAGCAATTGCGGAGATATTTTCTCAGGCTGTTTTGTAATAGCTTTAGGAAGAGCAGGTAGTGTTTTGAAATCAAGGTCGGTATTTTCTGCAATATGAATGACAGTGGGGGGAAGAGAACTAGAAAGCAGAGGTTTCTAATGGTTGTGGTGTATAAGGTGGTGGAGTTAATGGTAGAGAGGGAAGAGGAGGAGCTTTTGTTTCAGATTTGAGGTAGATTTTAAGGCCTATTTCACCTTTGACAGATGAGGAAAACCACTTCTTTTCTAATTGGAAAGTTTGATAAACTTCGTCACCTTTCTTGACAGCATTTGAGCACGAAATTCTAGCTATACCGAGGAAGTTTCGGCCAGGAATTGATCTCCTCTCATTGTAAACGAAGACCTCAATGGATTGGTGATGACAGTTTTTAGTTTGGTCTAGATCAAAGAGAAGTTTCTGGTTCCAAACAGGGTCGAGGTTTTTTGGGATGGTTTTGGAAATCGATTTCTACAAACGGGCTGTCTCTGGGCATAAGATTATGAGGATCTACTACATCTACCACCAGCTTCATACTCCCTTTTTTTAGTTACTTTGCTGGTGTCGGAAGCTACAAGGAAGTGGCTACCTACAAGATATCTGAAACTCAAAGTTGAAGCAAAGAAGTTCTAGTCACCAAGTTACAGCATAAATGGAAAGAAAAATTGTCAAGGTTCTTTCTCACTCACTGTACTAGGTTTGAGTTGTTTGTTGAAGAAAGGAATGCTTTGATGGAGAAGCTACCTTTGAGTTTTGTAGAAACACTAGGATGGGCACGAAGAGCAAAATGGAGGGAAAGAATAAGCTTTATTTAAAGTGGGAAAAGTGAATACAGACCATTCTTTTAGTTTCTGAAAGTAATAAACTAACAATATAAGCTTATTTCTCCACAAAATATTATATACTGTTGTCCTGAATGTTATTCAGAACTTGAAGAAAAAGCAAAATGAAGTTGATTATTTAATTACCGGTACCCTGATGCTTCTTGCAGATAATTCCTTCCCTCCGACAAACTTATCAGCTAAAGAATAATGTCAAGACTTCAATGGGATGAACAGGTGCATGTTAGCTGTCTAGTCTTCTCTTTCTCCTTTCTTTTCAACACTAAAAAGTTTGACATCTTTGTCAAGAAAGGGATCGGTCCAGTTTATATCTCATTCTCCTTTTTCTTAGAATAGTCTTAAGATTTGTTCATGGGTGAAGGATTAACTTCTGTTGTTAACACGTTGGTCAGATTTTCATGCATCTTACTGATTCTTTCACCGAGAGAAGCTACCTTGTCTCTGGCCTCGAATAATCCTCATTGACCAGTGCCAGCTAAAGGTATTTGCTTAGCCCTGTGTAATTATGGACATGCCTTTCTTCGGTGGTCAGCAAAACCTCCGCGAAGAAAACTAAAGGAGAAGAATAGAACGAGTTAAAGGTCATTGACAGAGCTGACAGTGAGCGAAAGTATAACCTTAAGCTCAGGAGGGGACTGTGACCCTGGTGAACGATGCCTTTCCTATGATTTGTTCTTTCACTTGCTTTAAACCATATTTTTTGTTGCTTCATCCCTTTGTTTAGTAGACTGTGTTGAAATCTGTGCAACTTCATCTGCTAGACAGCCCAGTTCGATTCTAAAGTCCTGTTTGAAACACAAGTTCTCCCTGATAATAATAATAATCTTATCTCTCCAGGACTAGGAACTCCGCAATACCCTATTGCAGGATTTGATTCCAGTTTCCTGATGTTGCTTAGTCCAAAACATATAACAAGATCCATATCTATTTTGCCTGGAGAAGAAAAGTGAGCTGCGGAAAGAATGATTGTGTTTGGGAGAATCTGTAGTTGCTCCGATGGACTAGTGAAGTTTCAGGGCATTATTTTAATTTCCAACACTTTTCACGATCTTGACTTCCCACTTTAAGATAGAATAGAGGCCCTCGAGCTGCTCTCTTGACCTGAAATAAACAATCGCGCATAACCTCTTTTTGATCAAAGATCACCGTGATTCCTACCCTGAATTACTGGATATTTGCACTTCATGCTGAGAGCAGATAAAAGAAAAGGCGTGGAATGTGTATTTTTAACGAATACTCTTTTGATCTGACACATGGGTCATCGGCCGGAGCCCTGACCCGCTAGGTGATTTTGCGCTCCGTTTTCCTGGACCATAAAAACAAGCCCTTTATAAGGATTTTTTTTTTTTAATTATGAGGAAAATTATTGTCTCTTTGTCCGATTTGACCCTTAATATTGATAAATAAACCATAAAAAAAAATCCTTGTTTTAATATTTTCAGCTATGTTTTTCCGCAGATGCTAAAATTCAATCCACTTTCATGTATGATCTAACAATATTTTAAAGCTGTAAAGTATTTTTTTATTTTCTAGACATTAAAAATGTAATAAATAATAAAAATAAATAAAAAGATAAGCTAGAATTATCTGGGAGTTCTAATAATTTTAGTATTTAATTAGTCTTACTAATTTTGTTCATAATTCACCGATTTATTTATTTTTAATTTTATTAAATGAAACTACCACCTTTCCACACTTCAACTAAAATATTTATTAATATTAAAAAATACATTCATAACACAACCGATGCCTTCCTTTTTATATTAAAAATTAAATTAAATAAAAAAACTCACAGGTAGAAAAAATATATATCAAGGACAATTCTAAGCCAAGCAACTGATAGACGCACCACACGTGTGACACACGAAGCACGAGTACAATACCACCACACTAGTTGCATTTGGGTCTCTACTCTCTTCATCAACACACTTTTTTGTTTAGTCTCTTTAGTTTTATTTGTATAATAATGGTCCTTCAATCACAGTGGTGCTAGAGTCAATTTCCCTGTTTGAGAGTATAATTGAAGTTATTTTTGAAAATATTTTTTATTTTTAAAAAATTACTTTTGATATTGATATATAAAAATGATCTAAAAATATTAATTTTTTTAATTTAAAATAAAATATAAAAATAAAATAATTTTTTTTTTCAAAAATATTTTAAAAATACAGTGGCAGTGACAAATACCTTATAAGACATGTTTAGCATTATAGTTTATCCGTGTTTTAAAAAAAATTGATTTTTTTAACATTAAATTTTGATTTTATTGTTTTAATTTTGAGTGGGTTTGATACATCAATATTAAGAATAAATATTTTTTAATGTCCTGCCTAAACGCCTTTTGTTTTACGATTCAGAAAAGAGTACAAAATAGAAAATAAGAAGATGATATTAGCAGTAAAAAAGGACTAAAACGTAGAGAATTATTACAGAAGGGACCAAATGCAGCACAAAAAAGGTGTCAGTCTCCAACAAGCTTGGCTCTGTGCCCTCGTAGCCGTAGGGTTTTGTCTTTCCAGTTTCTAGATTCCCTTAAAAGAGCCAACAAAAACAACCATCTCTCCCTCCCTTCCACTCAAACTCCGAGAACCTTTCCAATCTAATACATTAGGGCTTTTGTAGGGTTTAAGCCCACCCAAAAAACCCCAAAACCAAAAAAGAACCAAACTTACTAATAATTTCCCAATTCACATAAATTGCTAGAAAAATCAAAGAGTTTTGAAACCCCAGTAAAGAACCCACCAGATGGTTCGGTCTCATGGCGTCAAGCTTGTTGGTTGGTTCGCTCGCCGTTCTCTCCCCTTCAATCTCCTCGAAGACTCTGCTGATTCCGTATGATTTGATTATTTATTTGCAACTCCTTACGAATTGCTTTAACGTTCATTTTCTAATCTTTGTAATTTTGTTTTAATCGCAGGTATACAAGAGTGTATCAAGTTCGAGTTTTAGGAGATTGAGCGGTACTGCTGGGGTTTATAATCCTGTCAGGCCTACTGGCAATTACACTTATAAAAATGGTAGCTTGCGCTTGTTTTATTTTTTTCTCCTGCTTTCTTAGTGTTTGATTTTATGGGTTTTTTTTTTTAAGATTCTCTATTTGGTTAGCTGGAAAGGTAAAAGTTTTGAAGTTTTGAGTTGTTTCAGCGACTTGGGCTTCAGAAGCGATGAAATTGATGTGAACTAAGCTCAAGAGAATCTGAATTATGCACGCGTTTCCCTAATTTGTTCGTTTTCTTTGCAACTATTTTTTTTTGGGGTGTTCTGATTTCTATGCTTTGAAATTTGCAGTTGACCAAAAAAATTGGTTGCTATTGGGAGCTTTAAATGTGAAATTTGGTGCTGCGAGGTCAATTCATGGCTCTGGTATCATACTTGCTCTGCTTTTAGCATTTTACTTTTTAAACTTAATGTGTTTGTTTTTTACTTTTTACTTTTTTTTATTTGTTTTGCATTAAATTATTATTACTATTATGACTTTGAATCGTTTTGATGTGCTGATATTAAAAATGAATTTTGAAGGATAAAAAAACATTATTTTGATGTGTTTCTAAGCAAAAAACACTTTGAAGAGCAACCACTTCCACAATCTCAAACACTACCTAACCCTATTGTGATTTTTTGGGTACATTCTTTTATGTTGACACTGCAATTGCTGCAACATTTCTGATGCTACTAATTCGTAGTGTTGTATTCTAAAATATTTCTTCGGCATTCTGTGTAGCTAACAATGTTTTTTTTCTGGCCCAGCTCATATGTCCAAAGATTATTATGACGTGCTTGGTGTTAGCAAGAATGCTAGTGCATCTGATATAAAAAAAGCTTATTATGGGGTAGGTTTTCTCTTCATTAACTTTCTTAGTCTTTGCATATTTCAGCACAAATACTGCAACTCTTGTATTATTTTTTTCCTGTAATTTGGGTGTTTAGTCTGTGCATTCAGGTTTTTACTTTGTATCGTGATAAGATTGCAACAATGCAGCTGTTACTTGACAACCTTTTCTTTTTTAAGCCTCGTTTATGTTTTCTGATTTTACTTTAGTGCCACTCTGCAGCTGGCAAAGAAGCTCCATCCAGATACAAACAAAGACGATCCTGAAGCTGAAAAGAAGTTTCAAGAAGTTTCAAAGGCCTATGAGGTAAATTTGCAGGCCAGAATTTTGCCTCTTCCTCAAAGTTACAGAGAACACTGATTAAATTTTGTCTGTTATGTTGCAGGTTTTGAAAGATGATCAAAAGCGGGAACAATATGATCAGGTTAATCTTAACTGTGTTTATTTACTGAATAGTGGAAAATGAATGCCTTTATAGCTCATGACCAAGTTATATTCAGTATCAATGAATGATTGAAAACATCGGTAGTATGAGAGCTTGTAAGAGGAGAGGATTTGTATGTAATAAATGAAAGAAGATTTATAGCTCTTAATTGGGATGACATGCATACATGTTTAAATTCCCCAATCCAGAAACCATAATTAGCCAGTAGAGTAAGGTGACATATTTAGTTGCTTACATACATAGTCTGAGGATGCAATTAGCAGTCCCATTACAGTCTAGTGATGAATGTAGCAATCCATCTTTTCATTAGTCAATCTCAATTATTACTTTCAATTTCGCAGTGTTTTTAGATCTAAGATTTGTAAATGAGAATGTCAGTAAAAAAAAGCCATTTGGTTGGAACAAGCTTAAGTGTTCACCTGGCAGTTCTTTTTTGGGTGGGTGCTTCTAGTAGTGTGAGAGTGCTGGAGTAATGTTTAGAATAAGGTCAAGTGGTGAAATACAATTGAAAGGTTTGCTGGGCAAGGGCTAATTAGCACCATTCAGAAGCTTTATCATGGTCTAAATTGAAAGGCTCTTGTTTGTAGTGGATTTGTCATTGTTAGAATAATCTAGAATTTCGTTTTGTATCCATTGCCATGATAATTTTGCTTGGGCTGTCAACTGTCAACCTGTGAAAGCAATTTCTGTCTGTAATTTCACGAACATACCAAGCCTTGTCTCTGACCCAGCTCACAAGAAGTTGCATTTTCAAATAGGAGCTGCTAACTTCTTACTACAAAAACAATTAAGGATCTCATTCTTGAAGAAGAATTATTGCATCTGCTCTAGCTTGAAAATTGGGCTTAAGCTGGAACATTGGGGGATTTTTGTGGGAAGATAGGTTAGTTGGTCCCAACACACAGGCTGGGATAAGGGATTGTTACTCTTTTTCTCTTTTTAAGTTTCCATGCACTGCAACCCAAGCATGTGGTGATGTCATTCTTTTTTCTTAGTTTACCTGAAACCATGCACTCTCAGAATCTTACTTAAAGATTCTCTTTTGTGCTTGTCTTTCTATTCTATACAATATGCAAATATTCTCTTTTCTTTAAATATTATTCTTCATTTTGGCCTTCATTCCTTCACCAAAAGAATTTAAGATCCTGTTAGGGTATTAAGTTCACATGCTTTGTAAACTACATCTTTTGTGAGGAAAAGAATATCAACCTTTGCATGCATACATCTGCTATATTCTCTCTCTATCTCTGCCCTTTTTTTACCTTTTATGAAGGCACTCTATCCATAGAATACATTGAAGTTCTCTTCAGTGCAAGCACTTTTTTTTTACATTACGTAATTTAAAATCCCTCATCTGTGCTGATGTGCATTATATTTGCAAACTTATAGCTAGGCCATGACGCATTTGAAAACCAAGATAATTATCAGCCTGGTGGACCAGGATTTGAGAGTCCATTTGGGGACTTCTTCAGAATGGAAGATGTAAGTACTCTAGAGCTCCTTTTTCTTTGTTTTGATTCTCTCAAACTCAAAAGTTTCCCTTCAAATGTCAATTATCTTTTTATGGTTTAATTCCTCTCATATCTGAAGCTTAAATTAAATCTAGGGGTTGAAATTGTAGGCTGAAATGAGCGAGGCTGTCATTGTTATGCCTCCAGAAGAATGAAGACAGCAGTGCAATTAAACTGCTGCTGCTGCTTTGCAGTATAAGATCCTATGTAGCATGCTTTCTTATAAAATCACAAAATGGATGTTTAATGCAATACAAGGAGAAATATGTTTGCTAGTAACTTTTTTTCAGGGTTTTTTTTTTTTTTTTTTTGGGGGGGGGGGGTGTTTTTTAAACATTTGACTTTCATAGGTGATGAAATTAACATGTTATCTTTATGTGCATGATGCCACCACTTGTGTTGATGGAGATCAGATATTCAGCAATATATTTAGACAGAATGTTGCTGGCCAAGATGTCAAGGTTCTTATAAATTCCTTTCATGTTGATCGGTGCTCTCTTTTGTGCTATAGTTAATTTTGACATCCATTTTCTTTTTAAAACCATCGTGTGTAGGTTTCCATTGAACTTTCCTTCATGGAAGCTGTTCAGGGATGCACCAAAACTATCACATTTCAGACTGATGTGGCTTGTGAAGCTTGTGGTATGGCTATTTTCTTCACTTGATAGCATTCACAAACAACCCAACTTACATTTTTCCTTTTTTGGTTGGATTTGTTAATTCATAACTGTAGCTCTCTTCTTGTATTTCTTAAGAGAATGTCAGTTTAGTCTAATTGTTTTGCCTTTTTTTTTTTCTCATTTTCCCAGGTGGAGAAGGTGTCCCTCCAGGAGTAAAACCTCAAATGTGTAAACGCTGTAAAGGCAGAGGCGTGGTTAGTTTCACTTGCAGAAGTGTGTGTGATGGTGTTACATATTCTGAATACTGAGTGCTTTCCCCAAGTAACATATCACATTTCTACTTTTGCAGATATCTATGCAAAAGGGTTTTTTCAGTTTTCAGCAGACATGTGATCAGTGTGGTGGAACTGGGCAAACTGTTTCGGTATGGGACTCAATGTCTGTTTTCATCTGGGCTCTGCAAGTTTTCTTTAATTATTTTTAGGAAATATTGATTTTTCATTGGCAAAATTTTGGGAAGCAATAAAACTTGTTCTTTCTTCATGAAGCAATCTGAAGAGGCATTACTTTGTACATTGGATATAGTGTAGAATATTTTATTTTAAACTGTTGCACATAATTGCATTAATTTTTGCTTCTGAACTCAGCAATCTGGCAGATTTGATTTATTGTGGCATCCCATTTTTTCAAAACATCTAGGAAATCTTACTTTACTGATAAGAAAATTTGAGGAAATTGCAACCTTTGAAGCTCTTAAAAGTGGGTTTATAGTGTACCTCTAGTCTTCCATATGAACCACAGTTAGCCTGGAAGCTCTTCAGCAGACAGCCTATTAATGTGATTTATTAAATTATTCGTCAAAATTTTGATTATATATTGGGTCCCAGTCCCTTGATTTTGTCTTTTAATTTAATGCATGTGCTACTCTACTCTGGGTGTCAGAGTTTTTGCAGGTCTTGCCATGGACGCAAAGTAGTGAGAGGATCAAAGACAATTTCATTGAACATTCCAACAGGTTTGTCTATAGATCTTGAAGGTTCTTGTTGAATTTCCCACCTTGTATGATTGTGTGGCCTTATTATCTGTCTTTGGTCAGCACTCTTAAATGGTCCACACAACATGGTCTTACAATGGCACATCACTTTTTTTTTCCTGTTTCTCCCAACTAGGCATTTCATAAGAAACAAGAACAATGTGCTCGTTCCTTTGAATGTTTTATAGATCTGTTCCTTATGGTACCCAAAGCAGGTAGAAGCTAAATAAAAACGAGATATAATTCAATATCCCTCTCAACCCTGAGTTCTTGGGTGCTAGACTGAACCATAAAGTTAAAAAAAATTAAAACTGGATGCTAGATTAGTGCCAAACATTAGATCTAGGTATCTACTATTTGTGGGATGGAAGAGCCCTAAACAATGATAGCTTTGCTTCAGGGCTCGGATTGGATCTTTGAAAAATAAACTCCACTGAGATCCTCCCACAGTTTATGGCCTATTTTAGGAAATTGACATTTCCTTTGGCATTTTTTTTTAAAAAACAAATAGGATAAAGCTAGCTACTTGTCCACCGCTTTCTGTGTTAATTAATCACTGCCCATTCCAAATTTTCAGGATGAAATATAGTGACATCCTCAAATGAAATCAACTTCTGATATCTGGAAATGTTAATGAAAGTGGTCAATAGATGTGGTTGTCCATTTTCCTACATGGAATGTTTCGTTGGTTTTGGTGACTGACTTTGAGTTTCTTGGTGTCTGCAGGAGTGGATGACAATGAGACTATGAAGCTCCCTAGAAATGGTGGAGCAGACCCAGAGAAAAATCAACCTGGTGATCTCTATGTTACAATCAAGGTAATTCAACTCACTCCTTATTTAATGTTGTTGTGCTGCTATATTTGCATGTTGTGTCAATTATTTCTTTGCTTGCATGTGTGATGTTTTAGGGTGCTTTGATGACAGATAAATATATGTTAATAATTAGTAATTTGAAATCAAGTCCTCTTCTAATTTGTTATGGAGAAAAAGGTCAAGGTCAATTCCTTGCTGCATTATTTAGCATGGCGTGATTTTTTGTGATGTTTTCCCCCTTTTGATTTGCATGGATGGTTGTTGCTCTTACTGCATTCTCACATCATGACAAGAGGTTTGTAGCATTTTACATTTCAAATTGCCTTGTTGCTGGCAAACTCTTGGATGTGTTTGTTATCTTAATTGATTTTAAATGGTTATGCAATAGTCATTGCTTGCCGAGCAAGCTGGATGTGGGAATCAAGAAATAGAGAGTAGCGTGACATGGAGAATAGTGAAGTCCGTGTTGGATACGTAGAAAGTGGGCATTTTAAGGAACATTTTTTTAGCTGTCATTTTCCACTACGATCGATTGTGCTTTGAAATTTTAGCATTTAGGTGCCTAACTTTCTTCCATTTCATTCTTTTTTCTCTGCTTGTTTACTTCTTGTGTTCTTAGACTCTTTTCGCATCTGATACTTTTCAACTTCCCTTGATCCTATTGCATTTATCCCATTTTGTTATTGAAGCCATTGTGATATTCACTCTACCTCCCCTGCAGGTACGGGAAGACCCTGTTTTCCGCAGAGAAGGCTCTAACATTCATGTTGATGCTGTTCTGGGCATCACGCAGGTAAAAAGTTTTGTTTGTTTCATGTCTGTAGAAAAAGCACTAGGATCTAATCAACGGAATTCTTTCCTGTTATTTATGCATTTCAAGTTTCTCATTTACAATTCCTGTGTTATTTGAAGTTATGGGTAATGCTTTATTTGTTTACTTGTTAAACAAAATGTGGCGCACAGTTCAGGGGTCATCTTGTTGAAACATATAAATCTTGCAGCTTTTTTTGTTATATATCTTAGTTTCAAGTCATAACATAAAATCCTATTTAGAATCCATGCCAGATGCAAAAGCTCATTTGATTGCTCTTTTGCAGGCAATTTTGGGGGGGACCATCCAAGTTCCAACTCTCACAGGAGATGTTGTACTCAAGGTTGTAATCTTTTTGCTTGATATGATTAAGCTAAAAAATAAATCAAATCATTGTTCACCTTAAACCTGTTTTATATTTTCAGGTCCGCCCTGGCACCCAACCTGGTCAAAAGGTGGTTCTGAAGAACAAAGGTGAGATGAATGCATTTTTTGTTCTCCTTACTCCTGCCTTTGATAGCTTTCTGTGCTACCTGTCTTCTCAAAGTTTTCTGTTTATCTATATTTAAGGACATAGTTTTCAATTTTTACGCATTCCCTTTTTAGTAGATGCTTCACAATGATAAATGATGATGCGCGTGCACGCTTCTTCTCTCTCTTGCTTTACAAGATATGAGTTTTGTGGTTAACTATTACTATATGAAGCCATAATCCTAAGATATAGAGATTTATGCTAATTTTGGCATTCAATATGACAAGGGAAGTAGAATATTGGGGGGGAAAATTATCTTTGAGATTTTCCTATAAAGATTAGTATTTGGCTGGATCCCTGTTGTTAGGCTTCTTGTACTTGTGATCTGGATATTTAGATTTAAAAATTTTTAAACAGCCTTGTTTCTCTCTTTCAGATCTCATTCAAACTTCTGTAACTGTTTTGTAAAGTATGAATGGTGAAGATAAATTTGGAAAGCCTCAAGCAGTTTTTGTTGTGTTTCTTGGTGATGTTCTTTGTTCCATCATATGTGCAGCTGTGCTGTGTATTTTGTATTCTTTGATATCTCTCTGCTACCCCTGCCTTTGTCTGAAATAAATTAAGAGATTCTCGTTGTTTTCTGACAGGGATTAAAGCGCGGGCCTCTTACTCATATGGTGATCAGTTTGTGCACTTCAATGTCAAAATTCCATCGTGAGTTTTCTTTCCGCTATCAATTTATCTCACAGTGCTTAACTTTTATATGTATTTGCTCCCTGTCCACTACTACCAGAAATGGATGAATGATATGTAGATGTTATGTTCTTCAAGAAAGATCTCTTCTGGTGATTATTTCCTGTCATTGTATATTGCCCATAATCCACAAAGGGTTCATACGGACAACATAATATATTATAAATATAGCCATCTATTTGCCGGGGTAGTTCCTTGTGTTATAGACAATGCCTCACTGAAAATGTTTGCTACAGAGCATTGACCCCAAGACAGCGAGAATTAATTGAGGAGTTTGCCAAAGAAGAACAGGGTGAATATGATAGACGTGCAGCTGGAGCATCCGGGTGAGGCCGGGGTAATATTTTTGTCCTTGTGATCATCCCATATTATTGTTTAGAAGAAGAGTTTCAACAAAAGAGAACGATAAAGAATAGGAAAAAGATCAATTGTAATAACCGACCTGTTTCAGAGTTTTGTAGGAGAAATCTTGGGATGTATCTGACCTCTTATTTTTCTCCTGGAAGGTTACATTTCCCCCCATCAAATCAACCATTGAATGATACCCCATCTGAGACAAATGATCGCTTTCAATTTCAATAGCTTAGTTTTGTATATAATTATACTGTGGATTATAATGGTTGATTTTTGTTTTTTTGGATGAATTACTGCAATGATTGTCATGTGGGTGCACCTATGGATCCAGCATTTCATTAAATTGATGTCAAGCTTGTGGAAATATTTGCTGATATATATTTTGCATGGTAACATCGTTGACCTTTTGAATCTGAGACTAAAGAGTATTTTCTACTTCTCATTTACTTGTCTGTGATAGAAACTCGTTTGTTCTGACGGTTATGGTCTTGAGAAAATGAAGGCTTTTTTTCCTGTTTGGAAAATGCTTTATCATCAGCTGACCGTTCTCCAAAAGGTTTAATTCTTGAATTATTTCCCAATTGCTAATTTCAACTTTTTTTTATATTTAATAAGAAATGGGACTTTCACCAAGCAGAGATTCCACCTTGTGCGGGTTTGGTGATGGAGATAACAGTGCTGATGTTTGTGTATTCTTTAGTTGCCAGTATTGGTTTGTCAAATTTTATAGTGCCATGCTTGTTCTAATACATGGTTTTGCCTATAATTTTTGCTATTCATTGTTGTTGGGGAACCTATTTTCATGTTGTGTTAATGTATCTAGCTGCATCTTTGCTCGCTCTTCGGCATAGTAGGTGGTAAGATTCATCTGTTGGGATAATTTAATTCTGATATCATTGGGAGATTAAATGAGCTATCTGTTTGTAATGACGTTTTTCTGTAACAGAAAAGCTCCTCTTTTCCTTTTCTTTTAATTTATTTGTTGAGAATGAAGAAGATTATAGTAGTTATCCTGATATTTTATACTTGTGATAATATATTTATTATTTTCCCATTCAATTTAAAAATTATCAGAAAAAGGTAATATTTACGAATTAAACATATATGAAAACTGTTTATAAAAGTAAAATATTGTATCATTTATCATTATTTTTTTCATTTGAAAAACAGTTAAAAATTGTAAATGATAACCATTGAGAACTTTAACAGTATGTTTTAAGATTTGAAGAAATATTGTATTTTGAAGAGGAAATTCTAATTATTATTATTAATTCCGAAAAATTACTTGAGATTTTTGCTGAACTATTCTGCGTTCCCTTTCTTTATAATCAATCATCAAATCCAAGCCACGGAAAAGAGAAAATTCTCGAAGAGCAGCGAAAAACCAGCTATTGGCATTTTCCTCCCGCGCTCTTTAGCATATTTTGCTGCCTGATAGCCAGCAATGGGAGGATGGGTCTTTTATAAGAAGAGAAGCGGGAAAATTCCAATACGAGGGACGATGTTGTCATAACAATAGAGGCACCTGAGTTAATCAGAGAAACTGCCTTCCGAGCCGATTTTCGATTGCAGGAAGGCAACTCAGTGCATCTCCAGCCTGGTGAAATGGTAAAACGACTCCATGTCTCTGCTAGCTGTTGCTTGTGTCCACTTCAATTCAGCTGGATGTTTCCTGCTGGGAGTTTGCAACGGTTTCATCGAAACCATCACGTTTGACACCGCTCTAGCCGGAAGGTCCCAAGCACGACAGCACTTTCCAACATCTTTTGCTTGTTGCATTGTGGAGGAGAGAGTTGGGTTTTGCAGAGTAGCAACGCAACAAGATCGTTTCAGGAACCAGAACCCAGATATTATGTTCAAGTCAGAGCGCCAAGCACATGAATTCATCTCTTGTGAGTCCCACTCTACAAGGTTATATTCATTTGATTTAATATTATATGGTCGTATTAATTTTATTATCATTATTCTTTCATCTTACATCTAGACCTCACATGTTATCGATTTTGCATGAAAACTTGTGCTCAGTTGACCAATCTATAACACTGGTTTCTTTCATATTTTCTTAATAGTATTTTTTTCATATGATAAGTTGAGAAGGATAATGTCGTCCAATATATTTTAAAAAGTAGTCCCAAAAAAATTTAGCAAGGAATTTTTCTCAAGCATAATGGAGCCTCTGATAAATTTTATACTTTTAGATCTTTTAAGTTTCAAAATTCTTGGGAAAAGTTAACGGTAATTATGAAATCAAACTATATATGAGAGAAAAAAAATAGTTGCAGGAGATTTTCTTTTCAATATTTCAGTGCAGCAACAGCAATGGCCTCTGTTAATTTCCATTAAAAGGCTGATAAAGCAAATAATTTAATATTTCACTGACATGGGAAAAATCAGTAACAATCCCTTATCCCTTGCAGAAGAGATGACCCAATAGCAGGCCACCATTCAAAACAACATAAATTTAAAATATCAAAAAGAGAGAATTCGAGAGCTAAATGAAAAAGAGAAGAAAAAAAACCCTACAAAAACAGCTACAAAACTATTTTTGAGTTGAAGTTACAAAACAAACTGGCTGGAAAATTAATCACCAATTTATTTAGTGTGCCCAGATAAGATAATGTCACCGATCATTTATCTTGCACCTAACGGTATACCTCGAATATTTCTATGAGCTTGATTATTGGGAAAATTGAGGAATACAGATGGTTTCTTCGGCACCCCTCAGTACCTCCTGTATGTTAAGAGTAGTAGATTGCTGGTCACCACTGAAATTCATTACGAAATGTTGCCTCTGCCACAAATGGCAGGAAGGCCTACCAATCAATCCAGTCTCTGTCTCAAAACTTTAAGCTGTGGCTTTGGCTTTGGCTTTGGCTTTCTGTTTCTTGGCATCTAATGATGCCAAGCCTTTGCCCAATCCAACAGGAGCCTGATCTCGCCCTGATGTTTGGTCTTTTTGAGTATCTACTGTGTCATTAGAAGATTGTCCATTAGTTTCCACTCCACCTGCATCTTCCTCGTTGTTGACTGTATCTGGAGTTGCCCCTGAATCAATGATGTTGAGGAGCTGCGTGAGAGGTGGCAAAGCTTGAACAGGAACACCATGTGGACGAATCAAGAGCCCCCTAGCAGCTGCTTTCTTCCTAACTTCTTCTGCTGCACGAGCAGCTCGTTCATCTACCCCCCTTCCCCGTGGAAGTGTTTCACCAACAATTGCTGCATTAAGGGATTTGTTCATGGAACCGCTGGAACTCCCAGAGCCAGATCCTCCAGCAACAGCAGCAGCTTGGAATGCATGCAACAGGTCAGGATTAGCCTGCCACACAAATCAATGTCAGAAATTCCGATCATCAATAGACGCCAGAAGACAGTTAAATGGAGACTTCAGTAACACATACTTGGGCATGCCATATTTACAGAGTTACATCTAGTTAATTAAATTTATTTGTGTAATTAGAGATGTATCAGAAAAACAAAGAATGATAAATGAATGCGCAAGGTTTTTCAGCACACCCACTGGGCATGCTTAATGTCATGCATTGGTATAGGGGACCATTTCCACAACTACAGAATGACAAAATGCCAATATCCACATACATCAACTAATCATCTTATCAGATTAAATCAAAGAAAAAAGTTATTAATACTTGCCTTCAATATATCTATCGCCTTTTGAGCAGAAGCCGCATTCAATGCCTGACCTTTCTGCTTCTGTGCATTCATCAGTAAAAAAAAATTTAGAAATTCAGAGAACTTCATAGAAACAGAAAAATGAAACAGCATTTTTGTAACACTATGCGTCAACCTGCAGTTCTCGCATCTTAAATGTCTTCATCCAATTTTGGGAGTCTCGGGTCCTTGAGTCCTCCTCACCAAGCTGTTTGACAAGTATGTCATAGGTTTTCTTCTCATGCTGTGCACAAGAAAAAGCTAATTCAGTCATGAGTACTTCCTTTGTAGCAGAATAAATTAATACTAAGGAAATGCCATGCAAAAACATGCCTGGTGTGATAGCTTGAATGCGCCCATACAATTAAATGCAATTGCAAGAGCATGGTAGCATACAGCAGTTTGAATATGCTCTTCTCCTAAAAGCCTCTCATTCTTTTTCAAGGCCTCTTGCAAATAGCGAAGAGCTGTATTCATCTTTCCAATGTCCTGGTACATCATTGCAACATTAATGAAGGTTGCGGCCACATCAGGGTGGTCTGGCCCAGAAGACAAACTTAGTAAGAGCAGTGCACGGGACATATGTCGCAATGCAAGTTCTGTTTGGTTTAGTCCATGGTAAAAGAGAGCCATATTTCCATAACTGCATAATTGCAAAAAACACAGTGACCCAGCAATTCAACCTCTAAGTTTAAAAAAATTGTCAACTGTTAATTCCAGCAATTAACACAAAGATATCTCAATTTTCAAAGAATTTAGGACTGCAAATTATGTCAGACAATTGTCAGTGCATAGCAAGATAACACCACCAAAGAAATGAACTTAATATCAAGGACACAATGAAAAGGAAATAATGCCTGTGGGCAGTATCTGGGTGGTCTAATCCCAGGCAACGTTCATTTATGATCAGTTCCTTATGCTGTTGGATGATTGCTCCAGCCATATCACCAGCATGATACAAAACCATGGCCAGGTACCTGAAAATTTGAGGTCAAGTGCAAATGAAATTATCAGAGAACCACGGCGTAACCAGAAAAATTAATTGAAGCTGGTCAAATTGTTGCCGATGACATTGCGGTTTAAATTTATATCCGTAATAGTTAAAATAATCATAATTTTACATGTTCCTAGGAAACAGAATCAGAAACCCAGCGTAGTTTGGTTATAGAGTTACGATGCCTACCGACAACAGTTGGCAACCTCCCGATGCATCGGACCAGTCACCTAAAACACGATACAAAATGGTCAAGATATGTAGCACAGACACTTCCTAACTGAATGAAGAAAAAAAGAATGACTACCTGTTGAAGAATGGAAAATGCCTCGGAAAATGACGTGTAGGCTTCACTAAGCATCCCCTGAAGAAAAAGAAAGGAACAGTACTTAATAACCATCTAACATAGTTCAAGCAACACAGCATATACTGCAACATGTTTTTACATCCAACAAAGTCAAAGATCATATGATAGACTTGCAGCTTTGCAACGTGAAAGGCTATTCTACTTGAAAATAGTGCTACCCATGAATGATACACCAATTTTTCAAACGTGTTTACCAAAAATAAATTTGAAGCTGAAACCTATAACCTGTCCTAGAAGAAATATTATCCGGTCACAAATTTTAATTCTTGATGACCAACACGGTATGATCATGCAAGATCAGTACTGAATCATGTCCAGGGCATACCTCAGCTAGTTGAACCTTTCCAGTTTCCACAATATCCTTAGCTTCTGAACATAGAGGAACCGAATGCTTTACCACGGGTTGGATATTCAAGATATCTGACAGTTGGAATGGCATTGCAGCATTGAGATCATATTTACGAGCTGCAATGGTAATGCCCATCTGTTATTGGAACCAGAAAAAACAAATTATTAAACATTTAGAATGTCAACCACAAGCCAAAAAGAAATTCATTGGTCTATTCTGAACTACCAGAATATAATTACAATTTGCATCCAAAAAGGCAAACACGAGCTCTTTTTTATTTTTCTTCAAAAAAACAGTAGAAAGAAAACAATGGTGAGATTGGTAGAGAGAAAAAGTGTGGGTATTTATGGCCACTGCTGAACATATACTTCTTAAAAAAGCACTGTTCCAGGCAGTACAGGATGAAAGACATTTACCAAAAATCAATCATTGTGAAAACTCCAAAAATGCAAACACAATAATATCAATATAAATGGATGAGATACAAACTGAAGCTGACCTTTTGGCAAAGATTCCGAATAACTGAGACTTTTTTCACATGTGACCTCACATCCTCTGGTAACTCAAACTAAACACAGGAGAGCATTAGATTCAGGACATGCTATGTATTATTTTAGCATGGAGGCAATAGAATAAGGCCCATATGGCAAATAGAAAGCAATGTAATGAAATGGACTAATTCAATCTCTGATTATTCCTGTAGTGCATATACCCCTTGTAATGATAAGAGATACCTGATATTTGAGCTCTGCAAGTTCCTGAATGTCAGACCATAGAATTTCTGAGCTAACATTCATATACGAGGATTGGTTCTTTCTTGCAGATGCTCCTTTCCACCTTGTTTGTCCCCTAGAGGATTTTCCTGAAGACTGGTTGCCAGATTGTTCCTGCAAGTGTTTCAAAATAAGAAACAAGTCAATTAAACAGTGATGAGAGAGAATATCTATTACATCAAAAATATTTCAACTTTTAGATACAACTCTTCCTCTCCCTGTGAGATTTGACCTATCAAATCTGGGACATGTATGGTCAGAATGGATAACATAGCACAAGGGGACTTAAGAAGTGGCTGATACAGTAACCAAAAAACCATGAGTAATCTTTTGTGGACATACTTTCTTTGTTGCTCTTGAGTGCAGACCATTAGCTGAAACTTTTGTGCCAACAGCTTGACAACTTCCAAAGAAGCAGTTGAAAAAATGTGAGATTGCTGGGCCTAGATCATTATCATCGGTATCCCTTAGAAGATCCTGCATCACCAGAAAAATGGTGGGAGAAACACAATTACTTGGTACCAGAAGCAAAAGTCTAAAGGACAAATTATTTATGTGTGTGTGTGTGTGCACTCACACCTTTTCATATTGAGCATCCTCTGCAGATGCCAATAAAAATTCAGAATTTCTAATTTTGATTACACAATAATAGCTGGTTGCACTTGCCATGTATAATAAAGTTGATAGCATCAAAACAGCCATCAATCCCCATAATTGGTAAAGGGAGTTAAATTTAACTATCAAATGAGATGCAATTAAGAATAAGCCCAGTCTACCAGAGACTCCACAAATTGGAGTCACGAGAAAATTCAGCCAATAAACCAGTGAACCCTCCATTGATCTAATATTTGGTATTTTTTTGGAACGTGTTCAGGTTGTGTTCTTCGGTGCATGTAGCATTGTTCCACAATTTGCATCAAAGATCTATTGCCAATTAATTACTGGACACAAATATAATTCATTAGAAAATAATGTGCCCAAGCTACTTCGGACCCAAACAGGTTTGCATATGCAATTTAATCACTTGAAGGTTAGATGCCTGAGCTGGACTGGCCAAATAATTCCTGGTTATTAACTGGAACAATATTATCCTTAAAAAAAACACTTCAAAGAACTACAAAATGCTCTCCAAGTAAACTGGGCAGGCCATTTGCCAGGCCACAACAGAAAATGCTGTCAACATATATGTGTAATAGTTGTTTTTTTTATTTGTTTTTTTAAATGAATTCAGGTTGTGGTCTTCAGTATATGTAGCATTGTTCCACAATTTGCATCAAAGATCTGTTGCCACTTAATGAGCGGACGCAAATAAAATTATTAGAAAACAATGGCTGAAGCTACTTCGGTCCCAAACAGGTTTCACAAGCAACTTAATCACTTGAAGGTTAGATGTCAGACCTGGACTGACCAAATAATTCCATGAATAGAAGTTTCAGATATCATCTAACTAGTGATTAACTGGAACAATAATATCCAAAAAAACTTCAGAGTACTATAAATGCCTCTCTAAGAAAACTGGGCATCCCATTTGCCAAGTTACAAGAGAAAATGCTGCTAACATGCACATGTACTAGGCATTGTATTGATTTAAAGACCTTTAAAAGTTATTAGAAAAATAGAACAAAGAACAGTAAGAAATCTCCAAAGCAATTTGGCATTTAAGGAGGTCAGTTAAAGCTGGTCACCTTGAGGATGTGTTTTGCAGACCGGACAACAACCTCATTGCAACAAAGATCCCATAAATGAGGTAAGTGTTTTATCCCTTCAGCTACCTGAAGAAATCATCGTTGTGTCAGATGCTACCCAACAGAACATGCATTAAACCATAGACGAGTGTGACTTCCATGGTCACTAATAAAAGTTGAACTACAAAATTTGTCAGTTAACAAAATAACTTTGAGTCAGAATCTTAGTGCCTGAATTGCCAGAGAGCATTAAATAAACTTATACACTACCTTTCCCATGTAGCGAACATTAATTCCATGTGCATGTAGTGCTTCAGTAAGAGTCTGTCCATCCATGGGTGAGACTTCAAGTGTGCAAAGATCTTGGGTGAACTTTGGAACCACAGTATTTGCAAGATATGAACCCACTTTCTTCACATTTTCTTCATCAGCAGCAATCTCCTGATATATGACAATAAAAATAGAACTATGAACTCCTAGCCAGTTGGTGTTACTGTATGGCTACCACAACAGCTTTTGGGCCACAATAGGTAACCAAGATATTTGTACACTACTCAGAAACCAAGCAGATTCAAATGGATACTTTAATGAGATATACAAAAAGAAAGTGAAAGGTTAGATGTTCACCTCCGGATCTCCAGACAGCTTGAACTCAGTAAGAACATTAGGGTTAAAAAGTATTTCTTCACAAGATTCAGAGCTTCCAGCAGGAGGAGGAGCACTTTCTTCTACAGTGTCAGCTTTCCCTTCTTTAGCAATATCCTGTGACCAAGGCAAAGAGCCACATGATTCAAATGATTTCACACAATTGTGGGGAAGTTATGTTCATATACATATTGCAATAAATCACACGACATTTATTGCAAAATTTAGTTTACACTTGCCCTCCTAAGAAATCAGTAACATGTTACCTAAGTGCATATTACTGTAACCATGTATTGCTTCAGATATAATAGGAGAACGTCCACACTGTGCCATGTTGCAGCATTTAGAACCATAATAAAAACAAATATTTCAATTGCACAGGAACCCTCCACATTACTCCACACGTGCACACTTTTCAATCCCATGAACCTCACAGAGTGCCATTTATGCTAGCTTAATCATGGAGCCAAAAGTGAGAAAAAGGTTAACAGACAAGGCTTACTTGATCGTTGATGGAAGCTGCAGCTTCCTCAGGTTTAACTTGCTCATCACCAGCAGCAACTTTTTTAGAATCTGCAGCCACATGAGCCCCTCCCTCGGATTTTGGTCTACTCTTCAATCTAGCCACAGCTTCAGCCTTCTCCAATAAAAAGAAAAGAAAAGAAAAAAAACATGAGCAAACAAACTAAAGATTACATAATTTTGTCCACAAGAGCATACCTGACAGAAGGAGGAAATTAATTCTGGTCTCAATATGCAAAACCGCGAGCCAGGTCCGGTATAGTTTGCATCACGAGGAGTTGCTCTCATCAAGTCTAGTAGATAATGCCTGGATAGAAGAAACAAAAGACCCATATAATAACATGGTGACAAATGGCATAAAAAGATTAAATACTATGGGGATGGTAATGATGTGATACTGCCTAACTACAAACCAGCAGCTGTTTGAAGAGGAAAGTTTATTAAATATACAGAACCATACAGTAATGCAGATGCTGGTTTATTTCTTTGATTTTCATTTCATGTTTTAGTGAGAAAATAACAGAACTTTGGAAGGATCAGCAATCAAGTAAAGCAGTTCTCAGACTGATGTAAGTTAACATCTAAGTGTCAAGCCTAAGTATACTATAACAAACAAAGGCAATAGAGATGATAAAGAGAATGGACTACAATGTGATAGAAGTGAAGAGAACTTAAAAAGATAATAATCCAATAAAACAATCACCTCACCTGTCATCACTACCCACGATGCCCTTGCATTCTACTGGAGCAGCTAATTTGAAAGCATCCCCAGATCCATCTTGGACAGTGTGTTCCTTGAGATGAAGGCGTTTTGCAGCTTCAACTACCTGAGACACAAAGATCAGTACTTAACAAACAAGTGTCTCATGTACACATCAAAGAACATACCGATGTTTATATTAACTAGCATTAACAAAACTATCTACCCTGAATACAAGATGTTCTCAATTAATGATGCATCACCGTCAATCCATATCATGATAACTTAAATTCCTTCTCACCTTAGAATGAAAATCTTCATCCCAGCATATTTTCTTCCCATTATCAACAGAACCATACAGAAGAGAGTCTGATTTATCCCCTTGAAGAATGCCAGGTAAGACACTCTACAACAAAAATTCAAAAGAGTGGGATGAAAAACATGTGCAAAAACATTAAAAACAAGTCTTAAGAAAGAAGAGACAGGACTAACAAAAAAGACAACTGGCTGTCAAGTGAGTCAAGTGCAATTCAATAGGGAACACAGCATGGAATAGGATTTGCAATATTGTTCTCTTGTCCACTAAGATCAGAGATAGACAATCTTTAATGGCCAACAAGTTATATAATAACTTATGCTGGCCAAGAAAAAGGAGACTACCAATTTTGTCAAATAACAAAAAGGGGCAATTTGCCCAAAATAGCATTCCTTTTAAAAAAGAATTCCAATGACAACTAGTCGCATACATGTAAGTACAATGCATCACATGCAAGTTTGTGTTTCTGTATATGCGGTTGTGAGTGAGAGAGAATCACATATATTCCTTTTAAAAAAGAATTTCAATGACAACTAGACGCATACATGTGAGTACAATGCATCACATGCTAGTTTGTGTTTCTGTATATGTGGTTGTGAGTGAGAGAGAATCACATATATGATACACACCTGGGCTACCACTCTGTGACCCCTGTAATCAATTATGGCCATGGCGAGATTATATAAACCAGGGACATCAGCTTCCTGGTAGGCTTTGGTGCCTTTCAGATCATTATTTGCTGAAGCATATGTAGCTTGTTCACTCTCAGCCAACTGCGGCTCAGACAATGACTTGGGATGCAACTCCACCACTTCAACGGTTGATCCATCAGATTTCACCCCATTGGTAATTCCACCATCCCCATGCAAATCGCTGGTGACCTTTTCAGATGAATTAATTGAAGAGCTAGCGTTCACCATCTTTGAACTAGTATCTGAATTACATTTCTTGGAGAGCAGTTCAAGATCCATGTCCACAGCAAAACTGAAGAATATATTGTTGTGAACATACCTAGAATAAGAATAATAAAGATCAGGCTATTATGAAAGGTTTAATGATGATCACAAACCTCTCAAAGAAATAGCATTTTGGCAAGCAAAGCCCATAATCATTAAAAAAAAACGATGCAGAATTATATCACGCAATGCTCGACCAAAGAAAACTAGCATCGACTTCTCATAAGGACAGAATAGAAATTCAGAATTTTTAAAGGTCCCACTAACATATGATAGCACTCTGGATCAGTTGGATTTATGGGTGGAATACATCTGCTGATAACTCCAATAGCACCTTTAGTTGCTGCATCAACAAAGTCTGAAGTCACTTTGTAGAGAGCCCTATCACGCAAAATCCTGCAACAAAACATTCCTTATAAGGGATAGGCGATGAAATAATATAATGGAATTGTACATTGAAGAAACAAAACAGCACACAAGAAGCATAATATTATAAAGTTGCAAGCACAGATAACAATATATACCTTTCCTGAGGAGTTGAATGGGGAAACTCCCGACAGGATTGCAACTCCTCATTCCAATCTCTTTGCATGCCAATCAGCTCACTACCGTATGAAAGAGTCAATGCATCCTCCGCTCTGGCCGCATCACGTCTGTGATCTGACAAAAAAACATGAATCTCATATGGGTGAAATATCAAAAGAACCTATAAGTTCACAAATTTGTCATTCTTATGGACAGCAGCTGATTCATATGGAGGTGCATATTTCTGCCATGCTTTAACATGCTACGGTGCCTTGAATTGGTACTTCATAACCCTTTTTTTTGTTTTGTTCTTCAAAAAATATTAGCACATGACTATATATTTATTATAAAATTTTACCACTAAATGAAGTTCTAATTTATCTTCTCAAAACAAAACTTTTTCAGAACAATCAATTAGTTGTAGCAAATTATATTTACATTTCAGGCCTGAAAGAGGACAAAATCGCATGGGACCTAAGTAAGTAATTTTTGCCAAATTCAATCTATTAAAAAAAGCATTATCTAAAAAATTATGGTAGGAATAAAAAATGAATGGAGATACAGGGCAAGGTTGATTTTATCTGATTCCTTTTGGTTGTTATTTCTGTTAAGCTTGAAAAGACTTGTATCTGAGAAGCAGGATGGCTCCCGAGTGGATGAAAACTGATCAGACTCTGAAGAAAAGCTATGTTCCCCTCAAACTCTGATTCCTCCTTTCACTTTTTTCTCTTCAATTGACTCTTTTCATCTCACTGTTCTCTAATTATCCCTCCCCACTTCTTGTACGACAATGTTTTCAATGTAGCTACACCACCATAACAACCCCCCCCCCCCCCCACACACACACCTAAAATAAATAAAAAACCTCCCAAATCAGATGCCTCATCAAAACTTACTACAGCTTGAATTCCAGATTTGTCACCAGCAATGATGAGAGAGATGATGATTCACAACTTAGAGACATAAATATTCTGTAAAGTTACTTCACTTGAAAAATATTGACATAAACTTCCTTGGTACCTATGTTGGGTGGACCACATTGCTAAATGAGCAAAAGAATGACATAAATGAAGGAAGAGTTTGAAGCTCAGATGGAATTAGATGAGTTTGAGAGTGAGAAACAAAAAAAAAAAATTCAAATCAAAACTAGAATTACAGCTCAGGCTTGATCTCGAAGAAGCCAAAATACATTGAGTTGATTTACTCTAGAAATTGCAAAAAAAAAAGAGGTCATTCAAGTAAACACGGCAAGGTTTCACAACTTCATGAGGATTAAATTGCATGAATATACAAAGTTTCACTTACCAGGAACTGGATATAATCCTAGCCAAGAACATGGTGGCAAGAGAGTTTGAACATTTTCAAAAGGGTGTGCAGAGCCCTTATGCTCCAAAATTTCACGAAGTGCTTCAAAACATAAACACATGGGGAAAATATCATTCAAAATTCAACACTAAGAAATCTACTTCAAGCCTCAATAAACCATAAATTCTCAATCACATTCCTGTACCTTTTTTGAACTTGGGACTGATTTTCTGCAGGAGTCCAACAAGGGTAGTTGCTTCGGATGTAGCTTTACTTGGCCTTGGGTCAAGGACATTCCCTGTGCTTGAATTGACATAGAACATCTTTGTGGTTCCAGTTATACAGCATTTGTTACCCTCCAATGTTACTACATCCAAATAAATCAAATCCCCAACGAGCCTGGAAAGGCAACCATGAATATATTATTTTGCCAAAACACATTCCACGGGAAATGTCAATTTTTTTTTGCAATAGTCAAAGAGGAGAAAGAGTGATAGGGCCAAACCTTCTATGGCCTGGGGGAGGATTGAAGGATGAAAATATAATATTGTCCACACATGTAATCTCCTTTGATGGGAATGACAACAATTCACAAACCGAGCCTGCAACATCCTCCATAAATCCCATCCCTTCAAGCTCAGGGACCTCGGTTTTTCCAGTATCTACATTTTAAAGTGAAATGCACTGTAAGAGCACCTTTGACATTCAATGAAGAGTTAAAAAATACTCCATGAATAATTGAAGGAGAATGGTTGTAGGATGAATATCACAAGCCACCTGGACCTAGAGCTTTGTTTTGTGTTTTTTCATACTGTAAAGCAAGGGATGTTGATAATGAAGCATGAAGTGTAGAGAGTGAAAGCAATTCTCTCGAGCGGCGAACATGAGCCCTGATCGATCTATCATCATAAGGTGCTGCCAATAAAGTTTCCATGTTAGAAGTGTCCATTAATGAATCTCTACTACCAAAAGAGCAAGTAATGCTAACAGACCAGCAACCATCTCCAAGGAGCAACCACCAGAAGTAATGTCAGCTACTTCAGATATTTCATGATAATCTTCTAGTTGATGAGATGAACCATCCTTTGTGTGCAGCAACAAGTCATAGCATGTAAAGAAACATGTTTCGGGAGCATCGAGAAGGAATTGTCTTACATCCATGATGGAATCTCCTGGGTTCAACTGCGATTGTTTATTATTTATCATTTGATTGACATGAATAAGCAAATAGCTTGCCAAGAGAAGAGCATATTTAAAACTAGAGGTGATTGGTTTGTTGAGAAAAAAACACTTAGTGATGCGGAATGGTGACAGAAAAAAAAGGTACTATGAGGGTAAATCAAATGCACAAGTGTCATTCCCATTGAAATTGTCAAACAGTAACATTATTTAAATGAACAAATTAGCTCACTTGTAACTCAAGCTTCTCATTGCTTTGTGTTTTGACAGAGACGGGGAAGAGATGAAGATCACCTGCGCTAACAAGAAAAACACAACATGCGAGGTGTAACAAAACAAAAGACAAAGATTACAAACCAGTGATGCAGCATTTAAATAAGTTCAAGTTCAAAAAATGATTGTCATGATTGTTTTGCTAAGTTGGGTTGGCACAGAAATAGTAATGTTACAAAACCATGACAATGGTGGAAAGCAAAAAATAACTATCATGAAGGCAACCTTGCTTTGCTTCACTCGAAGAACTTGCTGTTTCAGACTCCTGTATCTCCGAGGTTCCATTAGTGGATTCACCCCCAGCTGGTGCTCCATTAACAATAGTTACACCAACTTCTGAAGCAGCTTCAGAAGCAGTTATGTCACCTTTCACAGGAGGGTTAGACGGAGCTGTTGGCTCTGAAGAATTTGTTGTGCTATTGGATCCTCTCCGGTTCCTCCCTTTATTAGATTTCCCAGCCATTCTCACCTCCTGAGTCAAAAACTTGACAGGGCTTACTAGCCCTGTCAAGAATCAGAATACACACAGGAGAATGCAATCGTTCATTGATATGTCTGTGTGTGTGCATCTGTAAGTACTCTGGCATACATAAATGCATGTTTCATTTAAAAAACAGTGCTGTGAGACTTTCAATATTCCCCCACTTATGCACTCGATCGGTTTCAAAACTTTTATCTTAAAAGCTAAAAGGCACTTTCAAGTTTCAATCATTAAAACGAACTAAAGCAACCCTTAAGAACTATCGCAGAAGCAACAGACACTCGTAAACAAACTTTAATCCTGTGGCATCAAATCCCTTTGAGACCGATTTTAAGAAACGCCACAATCCCATCTCCATATTGATAAACATAAAAATCAATTCATTCACATCCCTTTAAAACATACAACAGATTTCAGGATACATTAAGAGTTAAAATAATCAAATTCCGTAACCAGAAATCAAAACCTTGCCCTATAAACTACGCACAAAATATAAAACAAATCACGACCAATTAGAGGAAGAAAGGGAAGAGAAGATAAGAGAAAGAGTTCGTGGAAAAACAAGCAAAATGCAAAGGAAATGAACCAAAACACAGACTGACTCGAACTTTATTGATTATTATTACCAATTAAGTGACGAAAAAAGCTTGAACAAGTCGTAGCTCTATATCAGCAAGCAGATACACAAGTAGGTATATTGTTGTCGTTGTCGTTGTCGAGTGTGTGCATGTATATGATAGTAGAGGTGTAGAGAGAGAGGGAGAGAAGGGTTTTAGAGAGAGAAGGAGAGAGGCTGAGGTTTTAGCAGGAGGGCTAACAACACAGGAAGTGGCTGAGAGGCGGCGAAATTTCTCCTTTTTTATTTTAATTGCTTTGTAAAGACCCAATTTTACTGGGCTTGGGCTTTGTACTCTTGAAGAAGTATTATTTTTTTCAGGTCGTCAGGCATTGCTTATATTTTTTGTGTTTTTATAAGAGAAAAATTGAAATGTGATGTGTTGCTTTATTTTGTCTATTTTTTCTGTAAGTAATTTCTAAAAATAATAAAAGGTGTTTTTTATTTTTTATTTTTTATTTTTTTATCAATATACCGTTCACTATCATTCTATCATATCAATCATCAATATTATATTTCTATATTTCTTAAATTAAACAAGTTTCAAGATTTTTTATTTATATATTTTCATGAAATTATATGAAATTACCTCCATTATTTCTTTCGGTGTATAAACCGGGAAAAAAACATTTTCAAGTACATTACTTTAAAAAAGTGTTTGAATTTTGGTTGTTCTTAACTGGAATAAAACAAAAGCATCAAACACCACTTAAAACTGTTTTGTTTTTGCAGTTAAAAAAAAGTGTTTAAATTATTATATTTTTAAATCATTTTAATATGTTGATATTAAAAATATATTTAAAAAAATATTATATTAATACATTTTAAAAAAAAATATTGTTTGAAAAACAAACGGTATTTCTATACTGAGTTGAGGTATCATAATTATTGTCAATGAGCGAAATAGTTTATTTTTCTATTTTTTGAAGCATGTTTGTTTTGGTGGTTAAGTTTAAGGTTTGTGCATGGAACCAGAAAAAAAGAAAAAAAAGAAAAAGAAAAGTAAAAACCATGACTAAAAACCAAACACGGTCTAAGTCTAGTCTTTCAATGTGATTCACCTCTGTGTTACTGTTATTGGATTTGTTTGCTGACACGATGCCATTGCCCATTTCCCAACCATGTCAATTGTCATGTTTTGTTTTTGCAGAAAGGGCGTTGAACCCCTGCCTGCCCTCTCGGCGACCGGAAGGGGCCATCGGAATAAAAGGTCACTGGCCTTTCATCGAGGTGTTGGGTGGAATTGATTGATAGAAGTTCCTTGAATCCTGTAAATAAATTGATTATTACAAATGCTTGACTGGGTAGTATTTAAAGGAAAACAAATGCTTCCATGGCTGTGTAAATTATTACTGGCAATTCCACCTATAATAAGCGTCGAATAATCTAAATTTCTGAATTCTGAGTTTACCATCTGTTTCCATTTTTGAGTAATTTTATGCTGACAAGGTGTTACTTTGATGCAACAGAGAAAATAAAAAAAAATGATCAACATTAATATTTTATATAATATTTTGGGATTTTCAAAAACAATAGAAAATTTTAAGAAAATTTGTAATTTTATTGAATAGTTTAATATCCGATCAGAATGCTTACACTGATTTAAAGCGAAAATCCTAACCCCAATATTAGTTGGACAAGAAATGGGATCATTATTAAAAATTATTAAAAATAGTAAAATTAAGATAACTGTGGAAATTAAAACTGCTAAATATCCTAAATAAACAAGAATTTATGGAAATCAATTCGGACTTAGAAATCAAAAGTTTGACTAAAATGATTTTTTCTTAAAATGGCATAATTGATTATTTCAGGAGCTAAACGATGGAATTCAGCCAAAAAAAGAGCATGCACCAACACCAAAACTGTTGACTAATGCTGGACTTGCCAAAATACATTAAATGAATGAGTTTCATGTCATTTTGATTTCAACGTATATACTACTGGAAAATTCAATTGCTCTTAAGTTTTAGATGTTATCTCTTGAAGTTGTACGAATCGTTCTAAATCATTCTTTCTTCTTCTTTTTTCAAAGTGGTCGCAGTAAAATATCACTAGTTATTTTTATTTCTCTGCGCAACATAGAATTTTCCAGCCCTTGCTGCGCCAGGGTTTTATGAATGGAATCCCGACTTTTTTCTAATCGCACCCGTTGGATGATATCTCAACATTTGCAAAAACAATGTTGCTAAAAAGATTATTTTCTTTGAGCTGGCCTAATCAGTGATTTAGCAATTGGGACTAGTCAAGCTTAATTCCTTGCCAAAGCTTTCCAATCACTTCTGGCAAATTAAGCCACCATGACTTCTTCCATTCCTATAACATGTTTGGCACAGTCGTTGCTATTGTGGCTGAAGTTGAGAAAAAGCAGTTTCATGAAAAGCGCTTTTACCTGCGATTTGTAACTGAAATTGAAGTGTTTGGTTAAAACTGTGGTTGAGTTTGAGGTTCATGAAAAGCAGTTTCGTGTGTTTGGTTACCATGTTTTTCATATTGCTGTCAACTTGTGAAATTACATCAAAGGACACACATATATTTTTTAAAAAATATTATAGATTTTATTATCATAATAATAAAATATAATTAATAATTTAAGTAAATTACATAATTTTTAATTTTTTAAAATATAATTTACATATATTTTTAAAAAAATTGGACTGAGCCTGACCCAAATAAATGGGTCGGCCCAGCGAAGTTGGGCCCCAAAGCCCAACTGTCCTGGGCTGCTGGGCCAAGAGCAGCCCAGCTCAAAGAGTGTAAAAAAAACAACGCAGCGCACAAAACAGTGCGCTGCGTTCATCGTTTTATATTTCACCAAGTTACCGTTAACATAACACGTAAACAGTAACTTGGTCGACTGTGACGAGAGGGTCACCGGTCGATGCCTACATGTAGAGAAGACCGAGGTGGTTCTTCCTGTTGTAGTGGCGTTGCAAATGGTGCCCTGTGGTGGCTGGTATAATCTTCGAAAGGTTGCAGCTGGTGTTGCCAATGCTGGTGCTGCTGACGCCGGAGCTGTGGGAGAAGACCGGACGGTGAAGGTGATGACGGTGAAGAGGAGAGGTCTCCGATGCCAAAGGAGCAACTGGTGGTGCTCGCTAGTGACTCATGAGGAGAGAGAAGACTGCATCTTGAGAGAGAAAGTTGCAGGTCTGCTACCGAGAGAGAGGCAGCTGCCAATGGTCTGTCGGAGCCAAGGGTGGACGGTGGTTAAGCCATCGTCTTCTTCCTCTCTCTCTGTCATGTTCTACAAAATCAGCTTCTTCTTGTCTTCTTCCAGTGGTTATGTGTGTTGTGTGTGTTTTAATACTCAGCAATTTTTTGTGTTGTGTGTTTTACTACATTAGCGTTTCGGTGAAAAGCATCTCTCTGAAGCTTTTCAGATTGCGGTGCAACCATTGTTTTTTAGTGGGATCCACAGTCAAAAGTTGGGGTCCTGTTTGGTAAAATACATGGTTGAAACCGCGGTTCAACATAAACGCAGGTTGAACCGCAGCGTCAAACACCCACTTAATTGTAAGTCAAAGATTTGTAGCTGCGAACGAAAGTGTTGAATCCCAAACACTGGAATGACAAGCGATCTGCTTTGAAATTTGCAGTACAATATAATTTACTTCACTATTTTATGGTGTTTCTGATGCATACTACAGCCATCTCAAGACTACATTATTTGCAAGCAGCAGTGAAGGGCTACGACTGCACCCTTCAACACCCATAATGCGTAGGCTGTGCGGCGGTAGTTGTAAGATCCGAGGATTCGATTTACCTGAAGAGACTGCAGTACTAATCAATTTGTATTCCACACTGAGGGATCCAGAGGTTTGGGATAATCCTGATGAGTTTTGCCCAGAGAGATACAAGGCAACGAAATGGAAAAGAAGGGGCAAAATTTTGGTTCATTTTGTGTGTCTTCCTGTGGTTCACTTCAACTCATTTTGTGCTTCATTTTTTGTTCCTTCACCGCTAAAATAATCAGATGGATGGATGTCATGATTTTTTGATGCAGGCATTTGCTTTCTTCGTTAGTTTAGCTTTCTAATCATAAATCAAAACAAACATAGCTTATTAGGCAGTGATTTGAGTCCTCCTTTCAGATATCATCTAATAATATAAACATCAAGAAACCATTTAGTCAGTTGAATGTCTACTGAAAGAAAATGCCTGGGAACCTGGGATGAGAGTCGCACAAAAGCCAGAACAATAGCAAGAGCCCGGAGGAAGATAAATAAGGAAACAAAAAATAAAACAGAGGGAGGTAGAAGCAAATTACCAGAGAGTAAACCCCCCAAGTCCAACCAGAAATGACGCGAACATGGATGGCAGATCATAAAATTCAGACATCCCTAGTCTCCGTTATCTGCAAGCTGTTGTGAAAGAAACACTTAGACTACACCCACCAGCTCCTATAATTACTAGATTAACCCGGGAAGATTGTAAATTCGGGGGATTTGATGTACCGAAAGAAACTCTGGCAGTAGTCAATGCGCATTCTGTGACGAGTTATATCCTGTAAGATTCTTGTTTCCACACCCAAAGAAGAGGCAGGTGACAAAATGGGAAGAAAGGGGCAAGACCTCAATTTTTGGTCGTTTGGCTGGGGAAGGAGAGAGTGCCCTGGAGTAAACTTGGCTTTCAGTTTGATTAATGCTACTGTTGCGGCCATGGTTCAAAGCTTTGACTGCAAGCTTGATGGAGCTGAATATATTGCAAGGCTTAACATGGAAGTTACATCAGGGGTGACTACGAGCATGGCTCATCCACTTCTATGTCTTCCTGTGGTTCATTTCAACCCATTAATACTCCTGTTAAAGACAATTAGGCAGTAAAATTAAGGGTCATCTAAGTTAATTACGCGTTTGTGCCTCCATTGTTGTCGCTTCATCTCCGTTAATTGCAAGCCCACCTTCAATAGTTATTGGCAATCCTCGTTGTATATTTATGATTTGGTGCAAAACAGAAGTCAGAATTCAGTTGATATTTTCTGATAAAAAAATATCATCAAATTAATGTCCATTGTCTAATATCGTAGCATTAAATATTCCAACATGATTGACTAAACCCCAAAGTTAATTTGTTATCTAACCAGCGAAACTTGTATCAATAAAGTGAAAATGAAGTTTGTGGTGGATCCAGTCAAAGATAGACGCCTCAGAAGTTTGGCGCAGCACACAATTTAGTGGTTGTTGGGAAATATTATCGAGTTGTTTTTTTATTTGAAAATATATTAAAATAATAATTATTTTTTAAGAAAATAAATTTTAAATATCAATATAAAATATTAAAAGATAAAAAAAATTAAATTCTTGTATACAAAAGATAAAAAAATAGATGAATAATAATATTTTTAAAAAATTAAATACGCACAAGACTATTAAAAAAAATATAGCTATCCAAAAAAACTAAATCTAAAAAAAAAAAGAGAGAGATATTAATTGAAATATAAATTTAAAAATTATTATTCTATATATAAAAAAATATCAAGAAAAAAATATCATGAATAAAACAAAATTTAGTTGTTATAACTTAGATGTCATTGGGCCATGCGACTAAGGCTACATCTGTGTTGAACCACGGAGCCAAATTAAACTTTAACAAGCCTAATTGTTATAACTTAGATATTATTTGGGTCTGCGGTTCAGGTTGCATTTGTATTGAATCGCAGAACCAAATTAAACTTTATCCAAACAGAACCAGTTTTTTAATTATGGATCCCATGTTAAAAATAATGGCATGGCCGACACAATAATATGTAACTAGCAATATAAAGATGGCTAAAATAGGAGGAAGAACATTGGCCTGTCTTCAGCCAAACACGTGCTCTTGGTTTCGATAGTATGGGTTTTTGATTCCCAAAACACATTGGTTTCGGATCTTCTCATATTTCCTTGGAAATATGTTTGTTCCAAATCTTGAGAGAAAAAAATATTAAGTTGTTGTGTTGCCGTCATTTTCATCGTTCTCATCAAATTACATGTGTTTTGTTTAGATTTGATAAACAGTGTAAAAATATAGTGTTAGAGTTATTTTTTAAATTGTGTTTTATTTATAATTATTTAAAAAAAAAAGAAATGCTTAGTGAGTTTTGATTAAAAAAAAAACTAATATGATAAAAACAAACTAAACAAAGTAAAGATTGTGGCTGTATCAATGACACTGCACAACTATATTAAAAGACGATCACAAGGTGATATTATTTTTGCCGAATATGATCACAATTCTAATTTTATTCTTGAAGATATTTTACCAAATGTTATTCCTCGATCAAATAGTCAGGGATCGCGGACGCATTCACATATGGATTTAATTCATGATAGAATTGCAAGTAATTTAATGAGAAAATAAAAACAAGTATTTAATTTACTCTAATTATTTCAAATATTTTGTTATTATAATTATTAATAAATATACAAAATTATTCTAACAAAATATTTATATATATGTACATGTGTGCTTGTGTATACATGTGTATTTTTAATTAATTTTAGAAGTTAATAGTAATATGAAAAGTATGGTAACCAAACATACAAAACTGTTTTTCATTAAACTCAACATCAACCACAATTTTAATTAAACATTTAAATTTAAGTTATGAGCCACAACTAAAAATATTTTTCATAAATTTTTTTTTTTAATTTTAACTACAACAGTAACCACTCAGCCAAACATGCTCTTAAAAATAACATCAAGAAAAAAAAAATTCCATGACTTAACTCATTATCCAAATCATTATAATTTAATTTTTTTAATTTATACTGAAACTGAAAAAAAAAAAAAAAACCAAAAAGAGTCCATTACCATGGGCTTATAGCCCACCAAGCCTAGGGAATTGGAAAGAAGAAAAAAATTAAAAAAATTATTTTTATCATCGAAATATCAAAATATCTAAAAAATATTAATTTAAAATTTAAAATATTAATTAAAAAAACAATTTTAAATCATAAAAACAAAAAGAAAAGTGATTGAATAATAATTAATGTATCGACATCATGCCCATTTTTATTTGGACAGAAAGTATCCTTGATTTTATGAATTTTCAAGAGAAAATCTGTCACGTCATAAAACAAGTGGAGCAGCCCCACCCTCTCTCATCCATCCCGCTTCTCTGATTTCCTTCCTTCTCCGCCTCTTTGTACAATTCTCTAACAATGGCTTTACTCATCGTTTCAGCGCGTCTTTGTAATAAAATCTCTATTTAGTACGTGTTTGGTTAGCGTTTTAATTGGCATTTTATTTTTATTTTATTTTTATTTTAAATAAAATTTTTTAATGTTTTTAAATCATTTTGATGTGCTGATATCAAAAATAATTTTAAAAAATAAAAATATCATTTTGATATATTTCTAAATAAAAAATAATTTAAAAAACAACCGCAACCACACTCCCAAACACCCTTTTAACCCGTGTTTATGATTTTTTTAGTTTAGTAGGTTTACCATTCGATTTTATTTTTTATTTTATCAAAATCATCTAATAAATAATATTTATTGCGCATAAATAAATAAAATCACATGTAAAATTAATGGATCCCACCAATTTTTTCCTCGTATGACAAATACACCAGAAATTTCAATAAGAATCCTTATTTACTGGGAATCCAGTAGTAAGAATTTAGAGTTAAAAAATTTATTTTTTAGTCTTGTGGTTACAAATATGATGGTCACTAGAGACTTACATGATCGTTAATTTTAGGACCCGTGAGATTAGTTAAAATATATGTAAACTGATATGAACACACACACACACACACACACACACACACACACACATATATATATATATATCTTAATAAAAAATCATTATTTCTAAAAAATATTGACAGAAATCATAATCATTCCTCATGTGTTTTTTAGAAAAAATTAAAAAAAAAGAAAGAAAAAGAAGCACATGTGGTGCATGGGAAATATTTGGCGTGTTCCTCATTATCAAGGTGAATTGTGAGATCAATTAATTTTACAGCCAAATTTATTTTTATTTTATATTCAGTAGTAAAATAGACGAATATTTTATAGCAAGTGATTTTGAAGAAAATCGGATAAGACACGTGTTAAATTGAGAAATTATAAACACGTGGGCAAAATTGAATTTTTTTTTTTTACAAACATTTAGGTGAGATGACAGATTTAGTCATTTTTCTAATCTCTCGAGTTAATAATAATTACACTTCTCTTTCTTTCCTCCAAAGACGTGGATTGAAATGTGAAAAGAACTCTTCCACAGTACTTAGTTGATATGTATTTTTCACACAGTACAAAACTTCTTTGAATTTTAGATCATTTGAAAATAGATAGTGAGAAGTCTGAAGTCGAAATTCAAAATTAAAAAAATTAATTTTCAAAAAGCTTATTATTATTATTATTATTTTTTAATAAATAAATAAAACATCAAACAAAATCAAAAATGCTAATTAGTACCCCTGTCTCTTGTTATAATTATATGACTTTCTTTACTGTGGAAAAAAATCCTCATATTAAAAAGGTAAGATGCATGAATGATTCTATATATATATATATATATATATATATATATATATATATATATTCAATTTTTTTTATATATATATATATTCAATTTTTTTATTCAATTTTTTATATATATATATATATATTCAATTTTTTTCTCTCTCACATATAGTTTTTCAATTTTTCTCTCTCTCACATAATCATTAATGTATATATATATATATATATATATATATATATATATATATATATTCAATTTTTTTCTCTCTCACATATAGTTTTTCAATTTTTTTCTCTCTCACATAATCATTCCACTTTGATGGTCTACAGATGGGGTCGTTCAGATCTTTTGATATTAGATGCTTTCTGTTCTAGTTCGATGTTGATAGTTCACTTTCTTTCGGGCATGAGATTTACCTGTTGATCCTTCACTTCTGAGTGGTGATGGGAAATATATAAAAATAATATTTTTTATAATATAATATAATATATTAAAATAATATTAAAATATTAAAAATATTAATTTAAAACAAATAAATAAATTCTAAATTCTTTCAAGAATTTCAAGAATATATTAGCAA
Organism: Salix dunnii; assembly: GCA_015731905.1. NCBI lineage: Eukaryota > Viridiplantae > Streptophyta > Magnoliopsida > Malpighiales > Salicaceae > Salix > Salix dunnii. The sequence continues at coordinate 4,854,574 of CM027667.1, read as the reverse complement.
ACTGCTATATGAATCATTGCCAGAAAAAACAACGACTTGTGTGTGGTTAAAAAGCAAATCTTGGTTGCTTTTGTTTTTGTCGGCCTACAATGGAATTTTATTCAATTTCAGACCATGAAATGGACAGCATGTTTACAGTCAAAAGCCATCTAGCTTGTTTCTGTCTCGCTAGTTAGAAGCTTGGGATAAAAAAATACTAGTGGTGGTTGGAAAGTAAATTTTAAATTCATTGTTTGGAAATGTTGTTGATGAAATTTTAAAAAATATTTTTTATTTAAAAATATATTAAATTATTTTTTTTAATATTAGTATATAAAACATATTAACAAATACAAAAATTACCGAAGGTTGATTTTCAAGTGTTTGTCGAGGAAGGTCGTTTAGCTGCCACTGGAAAAAGGAGGTTCATAATAATGAGTGGCACGGCACAACTAACGAAAATATATGTAAACCTAATTTGGTAATACCCACGTTGTTTTTTCTTTTCCTTGCCCGAGGAGACAGCTGTTTGTGGGTTGGGTTGATTTTTGTTTTTTTTAATTGAATATATATATTTTTTTTTTTATCAGTGAGTTGATAAGAAATTTATAATTTGATTTGATTTGTTTTTTAAAGAACTATCTTGATTTTTGATGTGGATTTAAAAGATTAAATCAGCTTAACTTGTGTCATTTTTTATTTGATTTTTTAATTTAATCTTTTAATACTGAGATGATTCAGAAATGAAACTTATATTTTTTTATTTGTTTTTTAAGTTATCATAATCTTATGATATAATCATGGAAGGTTGGTTTAATGTTTTTTTTTTCTTTTTTTTAGTTGAAGTTCTTTCAATGTTAATTTGATTGAGAATTATATTTTATAATTTATTTGATCTGTATTTTATAAGGTTATTTTAGTCACATGAGTTGAGTCACATGTTTAGTTGGTTGTTTTGTGTTGTTTTTTTTATGTCATTTTAATTTATTTTTTTAATGTTATCCTTCATTATTGAGGATTAATTTTGATAATTTAATTTGATTTGTTTTTTAAAAGGCTATCTTAGTCTCTAATTCTTTTCTTTTCGAGGAAACTACATCCCCCGAAAAACACATTTTATGGGTACAAGTAAGTGAATAAAATCCTAACTGTCTGAAATTCTTATAAAAAAATACAAACTCTAACTCGAACTAGAAATTTGCTATGAAAATCTCTATTTTTTTGTCACCACGTAATATCCTTGAGGACTTGGTCTCTAAATCATGATTGAGATTGACCAAAATAATATTAAAATATTATTTTTAATTTCACTAGTCAATATTATATTGATTGGTAACTGTATTTGATTTTTTTTCATAGTTATGTGGGTCTCATGAACAAAAAAAACTTGAGTCTACATAATATGTTTATAATTTTAATATTTATTAAAAAAAATACTATTTTGAATTTTGTTTAAAGTAAAATTATATTTTTATCTCCTGATGATATTTTGAATCGTACAAGTCATCCATGTAATATAAAATCAATTCTCACACACATATATATTATCTTACATTAATTTTGTCTGTGTTTGACCGAGAGTGTGGTGTGAACAATCATCAACTTGTAGCTATTAGCATTCGTTTTTATTGTTCTTCCGCGCATGGTTCGTTCAACTCCGGCATCGGTACTCCAAGACGAATTATTATTCTACGAGGTAAAAAATAGCAAATATTCTACTTTTAAAAAATTAGACGGCATTTTTATCGTAGTCAGCGAGTTTCCACGGTCTTAGTTTAACGCTATTCTATATTCTATTCAATGAGTTTACAAATATTCTATATCGTAGCAGGATATATATATATATATATATATATATATATATGATTCAAAGCAAGCCAAATGTGACATTAACATTGAGAATTCCGAAAGAATTTACCCATTGCAGCCTTGCTCAGTCCTCTATCATATGATTGAGAATACATTTGAAAAATATTTTAGAAAAAAATTTAAAAATTTATTTTTATTTTTTATTTTAAATTATTTTTTATATTTTTATATTATTTTGATATTAAAAATAATTTTAAAAAATAAAAAGTATTATTTTAATATATTTCTGAACAAAAAATATTTATAAAAATAGCTTCAACCATCCTACCAAACAAACATTTAAATTAATTAAAAAATAAACATTTTATTTTATGATACAATCAATTGACGACGTCGAAGTTAGAGAGGCTGCCTTTTTAAAAAAATAATGCTGAATGTGGCTGCTGAATTTGTCCTGCGTTGCGTTAGGACTGGATTTCTTGGCCTGGCATGATTTTGCATCCATTTCCAGGAGTCAAAACCCACTAGTTGCCGCGATTGACACGAAGCCACTGCTACATTAATGATAGCTTTTTGGTGTTTATTAATTGATTTTTTAAAATATTTTTTATTTTTAATATAGTATCGAAACAGTAAAAACATTAAGAAATAAATTGAAATAAAAAAATATATTTTCTCAAAAATCATTATTAAAATACAAAAACAAGCGTCGTCTCGTGTTAACTACAGCAGCTTCATGCAATAAAAACCATATGCCCCACAACTCCACGATCATGATGAAAAACCAGACGCAATTAAGAATAGAAAGAGAAGAAAAGGACAGATTTATAGCCTATAGTGGACCTCAGACAAATTTCCATCCACGGCATTCAAAAAATTCCACGAAAGAAGTATTCCACTTTCAGCAGCGGGTTTTCTTTTGATGGATGATCAGTCAAAGAAAAAAACGAGAGGCCCTGACCTGACCTTGGCATAAGCAGTGACCTGGAATTTGAGTGGATGTTGAACTTGAAACAGTGACAAGCGATGAAGCTCGATGATCCTTGGATATGTGAAAGAACTCGGACGTTAAACAGATCATGCTCGGTGAATCCTGTATCGATTCGATGGCCTGGAAAATTTCATGATCCCCAGGTAAAACAAAAGGAATGAACTCAGATAGCCCGCGGTTTCCCTGTCCAATTACGTTTTTAAAAACTTTATTCTATTAAAAATAAATATTTTTTAATAAAGAAATAACTTGTATTACAATCCCAATCATGCTTTAAATAGTTGTATTATCTCACGCAAGTAAACCTGACAGGAAGAAGAGAGCAGAACTTCTTTTGTTTGCTAATAATGAAATTCAAAGGTAATTTACAGCGTTGACTTTTCAATGTGTATTATGCATGTATGCACGTGTGAAGAGCATTTATCAAAATCTCACCGTTCAAAAAATAAAAAAATAATTGCATGATATTATTTAGATGCATGCTTGACAGAAAATAAACAAAATATTCGAAGATCAAGAAACCTTAACAATTAGATAATCAAGATTGAAAGAGGAAACCAGGAGGGGGTTGGGGAAAAAAAATCAAGAAAAACCCTAGATAATCCTCACAAGAAAGAAAAAAGAACAGTCTTTTTATTAAAATTACCGAAAGATCAAAGTCAATTGAAAAATATGTTTGGCAACCCTATTCACACTCGTTTTAGGTCTAAACTTTTATCCTTAAAAAGGGGGGAAATCCTAATAAATAATTATAGAGTTAAATTCCTAAACTAAATAAGAAAAATTAGAATAACCAATAAAAATGTTTATTTTATCCAAAACAAAGTACATGATATGTAGGAGGAGATTTTTCTCAGGAAAAAAAGTTCACGACCCCTTGTTCCTAAAAATAGGAAACCTTTAAAAAAGATTTTTTTTTTGTTTATTACTTAAAAATCCTTATAAAGTTGATATATAATTATTATTATTCATCAAACCCATCATTGATAATAAGCTATTACAATCTTTTGTGACGGTTTGAGAGTATATTTAAAAGTCTGGTTGTTTTTTTTAATTTTTGTTTAGAAATAGATTAAAATAATATTTTTTTAAAATATTCTTGATATTAGCACATGATAAATAATTTAAAAATACATAAAAAAAATAAAAAATATTTTTTTCAAATATTTTTAAAACTCAGTGCCAAATACTCTTTTGTATATATAAAATAAAAACCCTAATAATAAAAAAATACAAAAAAATATTATTTTTAAATAAAAAACTAGAAAAATCTAATAAAAAAGTAAAAATAAAATCTTTTAACGGAATAAAAAAATAACATTATATTTTTTTTTAAAAATCATCCCTTACGGATTCATGGAAAGTATGCCTTGACCAACACAAATTACAAGGCTCCTACGTATTCAAACAAAATGGCAACTAATCAATATTGATGACTGCTTCTTCTTTCTTCTAATTTAAACAATTCACGAGAACAGGATTCGACCTTTGAAGTGAAACATAGTCAGAGATACGTTATAAAAGCAGGAGAACTCCGTTCAAAACATATATTCACCCATTGCAAGTCAGCTTCCTCTTTCTAAAGCCAAATTGCCACCATGACTGTCATCCAATATGTTCTGGCCTTCTTCATCCTCTGGATTGTCACCGTCTTCCTTCAATACATCTTCAAGAAAACCGGCAAGAAACCTGCCGGTTATTGCCCCCCTCCGAGCCCACCCACACTTCCTTTGATCGGCCACCTCCATTTACTAACCCCTGTAGCATACAAAGGATTCCATGCTCTCAACAATAAATACGGTCCTATCCTCTATCTCCGTTTGCTCACATACCCTGCTGTCCTTGTCTCATCAGCTCCGGTGGCTACAGAAGTCTTCAGAGCACAAGATGTCCATTTTGCCTCTAGAATAAAATCCCCTTTCGAGGATAATTTACTATTTGGAAGCTCAACAAGCTTTTTCAATGCCCCATACGGGGATTACTGGAAATTCATGAAGAAAATTTGTATGACAGAATTGTTGGGGACCAGCCAGATGAAGAAGTTAAAGAACGTTAGACGCGAAGAAGTTGTGAGGTTTTTGAGCAAAATGTTGGAGATAGGTAAAAAAAATCAGGTCGCAGATTTGAGTGCTGAGGTATTAACAGTAGCAAACAACGGTACTTGCAGGATGATTATGAGTGCTAGGTGTTCAGGGGAAGATAATCAGGCTGAGAAGTGTAGAGGGCTGGTGAGTGAATCCTTTGATCTGGCTGCAAAGCTTGCTGTATGTAACTTGTTTGGGCCCTTGAAAAGGATAGGTATCTGGTACCTGAGAAAGAAAATTGCTGATGTGCCTAAAAGGTATGATGAATTGTTCGAAAACGTCTTGGTAGAGCACGAGGAGAAGGCAAAGAGAGAAGGTCCTAACATGGAGAATAAAGACTTGATGGATATTCTTCTGGAAGTGTATCATGATGAAAATGCTGAAATAAGGTTAACCAGGAAGCAAATGAAGACTTTCTTTCTGGTAATTACTTTCTCATCCCTTTCCCTTCTTCATTAATTAATCTCTGTTTCTTGTAATTATACTTTAGGATGAATAGTCAAGACGTAATTGTCTTAAATAAATCTCTTAGAGCTCTGGATGTTTATGAAAACTGTGATGCATATGCATTTTAATGCAATCGCTACTTTCTTTCTAAGAAAAATAAAAAAGCAAGTCTCTTAAAATTTATGTTTTCTTCAGGATCTTTTTACCGGAGGTACCAGCACTACCGCAGATGCCATACTGTGGATCTTAGCAGAGCTTGTCAACCATCCTGCTGCGTTCAAGAAGCTGAGGGAGGAGATAGATTCAGTTGTTGGGACAGAGAGACTTGTGGATGAAGCAGATATCCCAAACCTGCCTTATTTTCAAGCCTGTGTTAAGGAAGCAATGAGACTACATCCACCGGTGCCTTTATTCGACAGAGTATGCCGTGAAAACTGCAAGCTTGCAGGATATGATATACCCAAAGGAATTACAATGATAATGAACGCATACTCTATCATGAGGGACCCAAAGATATGGGACAACCCCAACGACTTCATTCCAGAGAGGTTCTTGAAAGAAGAAGACAACACCAAGGGCCAAAACCTACAGATTTACGTTCCTTTCGGCGGGGGAAGGAGAATGTGCCCTGGGACCAACATGTCCTCAAGTTTGATCAATTGCAGTGTTACAGCTATGGTTCAATGTTTTGATTGGAAGGTTGTTGGTGGAGATGGCCCAGATGGATCAAAAGTCAACATGGAAACTAAAGCAGGTGTGACCATGAGCTTGGATAAACCATTCATGTCCACCCCTGTTCTTCACCGCGATGTATTTTCTGCTTAAATCCTCAAAGAAGAATCACTCAATTTATGCATTTGTTCTCCCTGGCTATATTGGTTTTGCTCGTCCAGCTCTAAGGATCCACTCTCGATACAATCCACCCTTCCCCATGCCAAGCAGTGGAATTTTCTCTTCACTTTTCTAGGTTTTCAATTAAGTTGTTAGCACAGGAATCAAATTCGAGACCTGTCCTCTCTCCCTTGCTTTATAAGATCACCTGATCATGTTCATATCTTTTACTGAGCCTATGCTTTGTTCAATTAGTATGCACATACTTCAAATATAAAGAGAGAATAATAGTATTGACATGCTGATCCAGTTGAGGAGTAGATGGTGCCTTGGTGGATGATTTCTGCCATTTTTTTCTATCATTGTTTTGCCTTGTAAATTCACCGAAAAAATCTTTTCCATTAAATCTGTACGCTGCAGCAGTCGCCGCGCATGGAATATCATGATCGCTTTGAAATATTTTGGAGGCATCAGATTTTTAAAAGTAGATCATACTCGATGGATATTTGGAGAAGCCCACCCCCACCAGAGGAAATTGATTCAGTGTTTTGAATTACAAAAATATCCATAATTTAAATCTACAAAGTGATTTTAAAAGTTTGATGAGAGGTTTTTTAAAATGAATTTTGTTTCAAGATATATTAAAATAATATATTTTTTATTTTTTAAAATTTATTTTTATTGAAACTAATGCAAGAACTAAAAATATTTAATTTAAAATATAAAATAAAATAAAAATTAAAAAAAAAATTCTAACATAATGACAAACAGACAAAGAATCTTAGAAAACTACTGACATTTTTACCATTTCTTCATTGCCATTGATTTGTTGTCGTTGTACACAAATTAAATTCCTATAAATTTGTCAGGGTCTTTTCTCTCATTTTTTTTAGAGTATTATTCATCTTTTTTATTAGTGATGGTAATGAATATCCATTTTATATTGTTCATCTCAAAATCACGATCAAAACCCGACCCAATTGGTTTTCAAGTATCCATGGAGTATTCATATCCCGTCAGCTACTTATTTTCAGAGTAAATAAAGGTAAAACTCGTCGCCAACAAAATTAGTAACCAAAAATATCACATGCAGATAGCAATTGATTTTTCGTTGCTGAAATCGGCCTTTTTTTTTTTTTTGCATTTATTTATTTATTAAATATAAAACCATATCAGACTTTCCCCCCTGGTTTATTGAAGTTTTTTTCTATAAATTATCTGTCCTGAACTCCAATATCCACAGCGAAAGGCTTTCAACCTTTCCTTTGCCACCCTCCTTCCCTTTAGGTATGGTTGGTATTATAGTTGTTGTTCTGATTGGTGTTTAAATAAATAATTTTATGAATATTTAAATAATTTTATGAAAAATATTTTTAGTTGTGGTTAATAATTTAAATTAAAATATTTGGTTAAAATTATGGTTGAGTTTGAGGTTTAATAAAAAATAATTTCGTATGCTTGGTTATCATATTTTTTATAACAATTATTTTTACTTTAATTTTTTATTTTAAAACATAAAAAAAATGTTCACTTGCAGGAGGATTATCATATTTTATTCTCCAACTTAGATATATTTTATTTTATTAAGAAAATATTATAGGGCAATCTCACAGTATTAGTGGATAAGAACATGCTCGTCCCATATACCTTTGCATGCACAACTTGCTTGTAAGAGCACGTTCAATGGGAGAAAGATCCCAAGAGGCAAAACTAAATTTTTTAAAATTTAGTTATTTTGGGTCAATTTTTGCTCTCCAATGGGAGAGTCATCCCGAGAGGTTTTTTGTTTTTTTTCAGCCGAGAAAGCATTCCCACATATGATTAATGTAGAGCCAAAAAATAAAAATAGCCATTGGAATTGACATAATTATATCGTTGTAGAAACATCAACAAAATCTAGCGACGACAATTAACAAGACACAAATACAAACTTCAGTTCAAATAACCTGTGAAATCAAAATATAAACAAAACCCATGTTGTTTCATCACTTTAAATTTATAGGCTCTGAGGTTGGAACCATTTTAGAAGAGTAATAAATTGCCAACAATCCATTTAAGCTTTGCTAACTCTTCACCAAGTTGTGGCAATGAAGCTTCAATAGAATCAAGAGTAGGAGGTAAGATTCAGAGAGGTAATCGATGCATAAGAAGTAATAAAGATAGCAATTAAAAACAGTAGGAGAAACTTTAAAATTAGTAATGGCAAAGCTCTTCGTTTCAACCAATGGGACTCTTGTGAGTTTCTCTATCTACAGCATCAAGATAATTTGCTTCGTTTTCTCCTCCTACATTTTAATTATTTTTGGGTTTCATTTGCTTCATTTTTGGGCGGCGGCTAAAGGGAGAAGAGAAGGATGGGATAAGGTTTTTTTAACTTTAAGATGAAAAGGAACGGACGGGTGGGGTGCAAGGTTGTCAAAATCGCTATTTTGGCATGACACGGAAGATGCTTCTGAAACTTGGATCGTAAGATCGTACTTGAATTTTTTCATATAAAAATCATAAAATCACAATTAAAATCGTGTAAGCAGAAAAATAGTAAAATCATAAGTAAAATATTTTCGAATACAATATATCATAATTATGGCCCTAAAATTTTATAAGTCAAGGTTTATACATGATTTAAAATAACTTAAAAATACATTACAAGACTATTATGTCCATAAAATTTCATAAGGTAAAAACTAACAAATTTAAAATAAATTTTCTACTTGTGTTCTACGTAAACTAAAATCATCCTCATTACAATTATCTTTCTCGCTATTTCTAATACATTTATCAAAAACATTGCTATTGAAAGGATTATTAACACTGCTACTGGTATCAACACCGATTTATTAGTATTAGTTCCAGCTCCAACAAATTATTTCAACATGGACATATAAAAATTATCTAAGAACATCAAAAAAATTTAATTTAAATTAAAAAATAAAAACATTTTTTCCCTAAAAATTTTAAATAAAAATTTTGAAGTTAATATTCAAATTAATACATGATAATCAAGAAATTTTTTTCTAATAAATAGTATGTGTAATGGTTTTTTTTTATTTATTTTATTAAGAGAGATAAAGAATTAAGAAAATCAATACACATGATTTTCTTAATTTGATTTTTTTATTGAGAGAGAGATACCTTGCAAAGAGGGGAGGGGGGCTAGGCTAGGCCTAGCTTGCAGCTTTGCAGAGAGCCAGAGAGGGGAGGGGGCTAGGCTATGCCTAGCTTTGCAGAACAGAAGGCAAAAAAGCCTGGAGCCAGCTTTGCAGATGAAAATTTTGGAATTGTTAAATCGGACCAGATGATCGTTAAATCGGATCGATTCAGTCCAATTTTACGATCCTGACCGATTTTGAAGTTTTTTTTCGAGTTTGAAGAAAAATGATTTTTTTAATCAAATTAACTCGCAAAATCGTATGATTTTGCGAGTCAACTCATGAGTTTAACAACACTGGTGGGGTGAGTTTTTATGCTAATTATTATTATTATTAATTATTAGAATAATAAATAGCATAAAAAAATAGAAGTATTAATTTGTAATTAATTTGATAAAATTATCTGTAATGAAATATATTTTAACTAGTTATGTTTGAACTTATTGGTTATTTGTTAATAGTTCATTTTGTTTTTTAAATACAACAAACATAAAAAAAACATATAAATTACTTGGAAAACATACAATAAATAGCTTAAATTTCAAATTTCAAACATTGCGGGTCTTTTAATTATATTTAGATTTATTTTTTATTTAAATATAATTAAATAATAATAATTTTATTGTTTGAGGGTTTTTTTTTTTAAATTATTTAATTATATAACTTACCCCTACCAATCATATAATTAATTGTATAATTAAACTATATACAAAATAATTGAATTTTATTTTAAATAATATAAAAAAAAACGATTCTCCAAAAATCATTATTACCATAGAGTATATATCAACAAAAAAACCATATATATATTACTCATAGAATTATTTTACAGATTTGATTTTCTAAAATAGCTCTGGACGTAGCCCTAATCACATGATAATAATAATATTCCATTGAATTGTGGAGAATTTGCAGTGATGTCCATGCTGTAACTCTCATTTTCCATCCTCAGGCAACCGTGCATCTCTAATCTTTATTATGCTTAAGGCTATAACGGAGCACCAGTGAAAACAAAGGTTACAAGCCACTGGAAGCAACTAATAGCTGTTTCTTGTAAAACACTGGTTTGATTGTTTATTTATACGATACTCACACAAAATTTTCAGTTTTTTAACTCTAATCAAATACCAGAACATTAAGTTTTTTACAGTCTCAGTTAAGATCACATTAACAAACACCCACTTAGCTTGCTCTGGTTAGCACCACCTCCTCGAGAAAACAAATTAACACTGCAGCTTTACATGGACAGCTTACGTTGATGTGAAAGAATAAATTAGAAACTCATACACCCTCCTCTGTTCTAGCTTGCTCTGGTTAGCACAGCCTCATCAAGAAAACACGAACACTTCTGCTTTATATGGTCAATTTACGCTGATGTGAAAGGATAAATTAGAGCTCCGAGGAAATCTATAGCATCACAGAATCTCTCTGTCAGTTTTTTCACCAATAATTTCCCTTGGCATTTGTGAAAGTAAGAGCAGGGCCAGGAATGTTTTCACCGCAAACCCAATCTTTACGGCATTAATTACTCTGGCAAAGACAGATTGAACTTGTGTACCCCTAGATCTTCATCTGTGCAATCCGAGACTTGCCAACCATGATCTGTGATGGAGAGAGTCCATGCTCCTATGTGACGATGCATACCCCGAAAGCATTTTCTTGAATCTGAGGATTTTATTGTACAACAAAACAAATAAGGGGATGATATAACACAGGTTCGTTGACCAACCACTTGCCCCGACTCTGAACAGGGGCTGTGATGCCATGCCCAAACAGCTAAAGAGTATGATGCTTTTTAAAATGTTTGTTGAGAATAAGGTAGATATTGTTTTTTAAAGTTTTTTTAATTAGAAATGTATTAAAATAATTTAATTTTTAATTTTTTTTAACCATGGAACATCAAAATAATTTTTAAATACAAAAAAGTATTTAAAATAAAACAAATATTGTTTTTCAAAAATATTTTTAAATCAGTGATACACAATCACGTATTCAACGGTCTTTACCAACTTTTGATGCGAAAGTACTTTACTTCAAACCCATACATTGTTTAGAAAAGCTAATTAAAACCCCAACTGTCACCTAAGGGCAAGTCCAACCGTAACACATTTCAACAGCCAAAAGCTAAAAAACCGTCCTTTAGCTCTTTTGATTAAAAAAATTTAACTCCAACGGACCATGTTTCAGCAGATATTCCTAGCATTGTCTGATCAAAAGCCATAAATTATAAATTAATTTTTTATTTCATTTGAAAGAGAGAGACAATAGCAAGGCTGATATTTAATTATACATTAATTTTTTATTTAATTTTTATTTTTATTTTTATTTTTATTTTAAATTTAATTTTTTTATTTAAATATAATTAAAAAATAATAATTATAATGTGAATTTTTTTAAAAGAAATTATTTAATTATATAAATTACTTATATTAACTGTAAAAAAAATAATTAGTTTTAAATATATTTTATCATATTATAAAATTAATTTCAATTCAATTTGTTTTTTAAAGTTCTTCTAGCACTCAATGATAATAAGTAATATTGATTAAAAGTATCATAAAAATTAAAATGATACATGATGAACTTTAACGAAATAAAATAAAGATAGTTATTCTTAATAATTATATTGTTAGAGGATTTATTAAAAACAATTATTTAATTGTATAACTTATTCTTATTAACTGTATAATTAATTGTATAATTAAACTACATATAAAATAATTGTATTATATGTAAAATAATATAAAAATAAATGGTTCTCCAAAATGACTTTTACCATTGGAGTACACATCATTAAAAAAGCTATATATATACTATTTAAAGAACCATTTTACATATTTAACTCTTCAAAATAGCTATTACTATTGGACTTGCCCTAAAAAACCGTTAAACAGTCATTTTAGCAAAAGAAACATTATTAATATTCAATTCATACATAAAATAATTTTAAACACTACATTTCTTTAATGGGTTTCATCGGAAAACTCGAAAAACCTTGAAATTGTATAGCTGTCCGGGGAAATAATAGCTACCAGGTCTCATTAAAGTTGGTGATTGAACCATGTTTTAAAAAAGGCAACAGTGTCTTGTAAAAATTCCAAGTAGGAAAAAGCATAAACTGTGCTGTTACAGGCCTCCATTTCCTACCCATATTAAGCCTCTGTTTGGCTTAGCTTTTGCACCGCAGGTTTGCTGCGGTGCAAAAATTTTTTTTTTTGTATGTTAGATTATTTTGATGTGCTGATGTCAAAAATAATTTTTAAAAAATAAAAAAACATCATTTTGATATATTTCGGCATGAAAAACTTTTTGAAAAGTTTTGAAAAGCAACCGCAACAGCAATCCCAAACACCCCCTTAGAGAAAAATAGAATTTGCAAGTGTTGATTTTTTTTTCATCAAGAAATATGGAAGAAATGGTGTTTTTCTGAGGGATTGATGGTTGCTGGTAGCTTCATAAAACCTCAGAATTACACGTTCATCTTCGTCTCTCGGTTCTCTCCATTTTAAAACCTGATTCCATCTCATGTTCTTTTGATTTTCCTCTTTTTCCTCGCAAACAAGACCTTTTGAATGGAGATAACTACAACTCAAATCTGCTCCGCGTTTGATGAAAAGAAAACACCAACAGTCCTGCCATTGTTGGCCTGTTGAAGATGGACCTTCTATGTGTCAGAGGAGCATTGCGGGTCGATGGAAGCTAAACAAACCAGTGAGATTTGGAGGAGGTAATTTGGGCTATGATTTGGTTGAACCAATGCTGCTAACATGATCGCTCGGGCAGCTTGTCTGGTTCAAAGGATAAAGGAAAGTCAACAATCCTCATATGACTTTTCAAACTCTTATTTCTTTCAATTTCACGCTGAATTGCATTAATTAAACTAATCCACTTTTTAGTTACATCCTTAGACTTTATAGTTCTTCCAATTTTTGCCAAGCTGGCTTCTAAACTTTATAATCTTGTCCATGTTGGTTCTCAAGTTTTCAATTTATGTAGTCTTGACCATATTCCCAGTCCATTTTCTAATATTTCTTGTACAAGACTCCAAATTGTTCATCCACCTCCCGTTCTAAATAGCTTTGCATGCATGATTGATCGGATGTAGTATTTTTCCTCCTCCTCCTTCTTTGTAGTAATTTTTTGAAAAATAATCTTTTTAGAGAAACCCATAATTTAGTCATGACAATACTAAAATCCACTTGCCTTTATTTAGAAGAGAAAAAACCAAGCTGCGTGCCAATCTATTTCTGTCAAAACTTTATTTTGTCTGCATTTCCTTTGGCCAATTCATTGATTTAGTCACATGTATTATGGTAGTTTTCTTTTAAGTAAAATTTATTTAGAATCATATAATTTATTACACGTATTTGAATTAATTTTTGAATTGTTTAACATATGATATCAAGAAAAAAAAATAATAGACTTAATGTGAGATGACAACATGGTAAATAAATTCATAAGAATTATAGAACAATTCTTATGAATAATCAGTAAATTATTTGTTTTAAATTGTTATGAATAATTGTATTGTATTTTTAAGTTACTTAAATTACATATGATTTTTTTATTTGAACCATGTATTGAAAACAATTCCTTGCAATTTCATAATTTAATGGTAGACATTATTTTTTATTTAAAATAATATTTTTTTATAAAAAATATTTTTAATATTATTAAAACGATACAAAATTATACTAGATGGGATGGGATCTTCGCAGAACATGCTATGCCTTACGTTTATGTTGGTACGAAAACTGTTTTGAATCTTTTGATTGACGGAGGAGATTTTGGTCAACACACAATAACAAATATAACTTTTAATTTAACTATTAAATCGACCTACGAGTTTCATAGAGAATTCTTAAATTACCTTGTTTTTTAATAGCCATCTTGGGCTTTGAGTAACGCTCGCAAGTAATTGTTTCAATATTAACTCTATTTTTCCTAGTTAATCTCTATTTATTTTTATAACCTTATTCAGGACGTTGATGATTTTCTAGTATACAAATAGCCTCAATAGCTAGAACATGGAGTTTTGATTATTGAGACTATTAAAAGAGGATTGTTCAATAATAAAATTAGAGTATCTACGTGATCTTTTCTACGTCTTAAAATCCTTTACGTTCCTCATATTCACCCCAATAATATTATAAATTAATCATTTTTATATGAAATGTTTTACACGTTACGTTTTGTGAATTCAAAATATTTCTTTTAAATAAGTAGAATATTTAATTTAATTATAGAATACGTGACATGAAATAAAGACACAAAAGAATTATCTACAGAATATTTTGACGCAAAGCACATCTTCCGTTGATTTTTTTCGAGGACCTCGTTAGTTGCATGTGGAACACAAATCCGATCCGATCCGATTAAATGAAAATATTTTATTAGAAGCATTAGCCGGCATGTATGCACAAACACTAATTAATTGGGGAAAATAATAATAATAATAAAAAGCCTGGACCAAAACGTTTTTAAAAGATAAAATAAATAGATAGACAAAGACAAAACAAATCCCCGCAGAGGGCGTCTAGCCTGCGCCGGCTGAAGGACTCAAGCGCAGCCTTTCGATTGCGGCTAGCCCCGTCTGGTGTGCGAATTTGACTAGGAAAAAATAATCTATACGCTTGGGTATGAAAGCCATGAACAGTTAATTAGAAGGTTCTTCGAAAATGACTCAACAAATCAATGCACAGGAACGTATATTCTTAATATCTCCGGTCATTCAAATTTTTTTTAAAATAATATAAATTATATTTTATAATTCTAATTAATAATTTAAATTTTTATATAAAATAATTCTTTAATATAATATCAGAACATTGTAAACCAGTGATAACGAGTTTGAATCTCACCGTTCTTATTCTACGTCCAAATTTCAAGTTCAAAATTTTTTACTTAAACAATATATGAAATATATTCTAAAAATTCATCTAACAACTTAAATTTTAAAATAAAATTTTCGAAGCAAGCCATGTAAAAATGTCTAAGAATATAAGAGCTGCCATCAAGAGAAGATAAAGAAAGAGAGAGACAGACTTTCTCATCGTATTAAAATATCATCATAGTTATGTAAATAAAGAAAGACTCGTCAATTAACAAATTAATTAAGAAGTGACAGTCGATGTAACATGGACCGTAGACCGAGCAAGTCTTCTTTCCTATGAAACCGATCCCTCCATTTTGATTAATGTTGCTATGGATTCTTACAGTTATTTACCTTTTATTAGGAAGAATTCATAGGAAGGTGGATCTTAAAAGGTGTCGTGATACTTACTGTATATTACTACTGCTATTACCGACTCCATTTTATGCATCGATGACAAATTGCCATTACAAAACTCTTATATTTTTCTAATTAAGTAGTAGTATTTGTAGTTTTTGGATCGCAATCGAAGTTTTAATCCTAGAAAATAATTACTATTTTTATCTCACTATAAAATAAATATTTATTTTTAAAATATAAGACAATTAAAGGATTGAATGTATAAAATATCGGATGTTGGGTTTTTGATAAAAAAAGCTTGATGTTTAAAACACTTTCAAAAATTATCATCTCTCCGAATAAATTTCAAGAACAAGACTTGTATAGACATGATCTTTGAAATTTATAAGTTAACTCTAAGAAAATAATCCAAACAAAAAAAAACATTGACCGAGTTTACAAAACTCTTAACAAAATGACCACAATCCCCGATCATTCTTGAAAGAGACAATATAATAGACCCTGCGATAGGATATAAATAATATTCAAATCAACTAGAAGCAAAGAAATATAAGTAAAATTGAGTTTATGAAATTCATCAAATCTATAGCAATAAAAAATATCTTTTTATGATAAACACAAAAGCAAAAGCATTGAGAACAACTAAGGGTAGTGTTGCTCAATAGAGAACTCGTAATTTAACAAACTCCAGTAATATTGGAGAGTAACGCTATACTTAAAAGGCACTTCAAATTGCCCAATCATTTGAAATATTTTTATGATTCTTGAGAAATATTATCCCATAATACATATTGATAAATGCTAGAAAGATTACACACCACCAAGATTGATCATGGAGCAATCTGTTTGAAACCTACCAGTTTAAGATGCATTTAATTGTATAAATATGGGTGATAAAAGAATATCATTTGATAATAACATGACTTTTTTTTATCTCACAACAAGTAAATTTGAGGATGCATTTCATGTTGAGGAAAAAGCCTGGAAAAACCATTTCATTATTTCAAGTAATAATTACTTTTTTTTTTGTTAAGAAAATTAATCAAGTGTTCCGGACAATATGATAGATTTATAGAAAATAAAATAAACTTAACCCAAATAATAATTCATGAAAGATAATAACAAGAAAAAAAAAATATAATCCTTCCTTCAAGACTATTTTTATTTTATATTAAAAATAATTTTTATTTTATTTTAAAAAAATATTTTTAATACCAACGTATCAAAATAATGTTAGAACATATAGAAAATAATTAAAAAAATAAATATAAAATTAATTCAACACACCCTCAACTTCAAGACTTATGATTCAAGTCGCAAAGCCAATTTGGAATAATGTTGCGGGCTAGACCATCTGCTGAACAGTCACTCGATTTTATGCTTTAAGGTACGTGTCTGATTAAAAATAAAAAAAGGTTGCTTTATTGGTTGGAACAACGGGGTCTTGGATTCCGTAAGCCAGCCCTTAGGTCTATTTAAGCAACCATCCTTCTCTGAGTTTTCTCAACTCACCCTTCACTTCTTCTAATACTTGTGTTTAACTTTTGCTACACTTCCTCGCTTCCATTATCCTTCGAGGGAGAGAGAAAGAGAAAAGGGCACAAAATGTTGGGGATCGGGTTGATCCTTGTGGCATTTTCTGTCATATATTACACTCATTTGCTTATTAAATGGAAATACCCAAAAGTTAATGGAGTTCGAGTTCAACTGCCTCCTGGTTCTATGGGTCTACCTATCATTGGAGAGACCATTCAGTTGCTTATTCCAAGCTATAACTCCATAGATATTCACCCCTTCGTCAGGAAACGAATCCAAAGGTAATGCGGAAGTATATATAAGTTTTGCTGGTTTTCTTTCATGTTCTCGATCATAATTGCAGGGACTCGATCTCTGTGCTAATTTTCACTCTGACATACGCCGTGTGTATTAGGTGGTATAGCTATATTTCGTAAACCGTTTATTGCTCTTTAATCTAATTCGGATGAGATGTTTGCAAAAATATTTCCTGAAACATCTCAAATAAGCTGTGAAGTAATGAAATTTATCATTTGTTTGAGCATAAGTCGTGATCATGAGAGAATATTGGAGTTGGAAGAGGTAAGGAAAGAACAGGAAGATGAAAATAGAAAGAAACAGGTCATTCATTATACATAGACTGGCAGCGGTTCATTGTTTCTGAGCATTCCCTTGTTCCAGGCACGGGCCCATTTTTCGGACAAACCTCGTTGGAAGACCAATCATAGTCTCAGCTGATCCCGAAGTCAACAAGTACATCTTTTCTCAGGAAGGGAATTTGGTGGAGATGTGGTATTTGGACTCCTTCGCCAAGTTGTTTGCTTTCGAAGGTGAATCCAAGGTTACTGCGATTGGTCGTGTGCACAGATATTTGAGAGGCATCACTTTGAATCACTTTGGGGGCGAGAGCCTCAGGGAAAAGATGCTTCCTCAGATTGAAGTCACAGTAAACGACAACCTGTGCAACTGGTCCACTCAGGGACCTGTTGAAGTTAAATCAGCTATTTCAAGGGTAATTACCGTTTTCACTTAGAGCTGCCAAGTATATATATTTAATTACAGTTTTTTTTTAGCTGTTTATGCTTTTGATTAACTCGGCTTTCTGGCGTTTTGTAGATGATTTTCAACTTCACCGCGAAGGTTGCATTTGGTTATGATGTTGAGAACTCAAAGGGGGAGAAAATTGAAAACTTGCCTAATTTCATCAAAAGTCTCATGTCCTTTCCCCTGAATATTCCTGGCACCACATTTCACAAGTGTATGAAGGTAATGAGAATATTTGTTGGAATTTTAAATCTCATTCTCTGAAAACCTTCAAGTAAATTAATTAACAAGCAGTATTGTTTATCATCCACTCAAATTATTATGGATATTTCGTCGGAAAATTTGCCTCTCCGAGAAATAATCATCACACGTCTCTTTATTTATCCAGGACAAAGAGAAGATGGCAAACATGGTGAGGCATATAATGAAAGAGAGGTTTAATTCTCCGGATAAACGTCCAGGAGATTTTCTTGATCAAGCCATTAATGATATGGCATCAGAGAAGTTTTTGACAGAGGATTTTATTGCTGAACTCGCTTTTGGGATTTTATTTGCCGCCTTCGAATCCGTGTCAACAACACTAACACTAGCTATCAAGTTTCTTGCTGAAAACCCTCTAGTATTAGAAGAGTTGACGGTACGTATATAATAATTCTATATAAACAAACAGAGCATGCAAAGGTTTTATACAGATTGATCAATCACTCGTTTTTTGTGAGACAATCATTTAGTATTTTTGGGTTTCATAACTCACAGAGTTATTAACTGTCGTATTGCTATGTAGTATTAGTGAATAATTAAAAATAAAAATCCTATTTTATTAATTATGTCAAAAAATTTAATCCATGTTCTTGTAATTTATTTTCCAGGCCGAGAATGAGGCAGTTTTAAAGAGAAGAGAGAATCCGGATTCCCTGCTGACATGGGAAGAATACAAAACAATGACTTTCACAACGAGCGTTAGTACCCTAATCCCACCTGTTAAATTAATCCACCTAAGCTTCTAGTATTGAAATGTTATTTGTGGTTCTTGCATGGATGTGTTTTCTATGAACAGGTCGTTAACGAAACGCTTAGATTGATGAATATTCCACCTGGTTTATTGCGGAAGGCTTTGAAAGATATTAACGTCAAAGGTATGCTCTCTCTTGTTGCAATCTTGATTTATTTTATCTGTTTTCAATTTTGATTCTTCGATCTGATTGATTTAGCATTTTATAATCACCTTCCAGGATACACAATTCCGGCCGGTTGGACTATAATGCTTGTTACGCCTATTGTTCACCTGAATCCTGAAACATACAAGGATCCACTGAAGTTCAACCCATGGCGCTGGAAGGTGTGCCATTTTATCATAAAGAACTCTCAGGATAAAAACAAAAAATGGGAATTCATGCCTTTTCAAGAGTTTTGAACGAGTCCTGATTTGCCGTTTTTTGTTTTTTTGTATTACTATATTGAACCTACAGGATCTTGACCAAGCTACTCTTTCCAAGTCTTTCATGCCATTTGGCGGAGGTACGAGACAATGTGCTGGGGCAGAGTTCAGTAAAGTTTACATGGCGGCCTTTCTCCATGTTCTGGTCACCAAATACAGGTATTCATATATTTATTTATTTTTGAGAAAAAAATAAGCCTACCATGGGAGAATCTAAGATGATCGTGCTTCTGTTTACTGTAACAGATGGACAAAGGTGAAAGGAGGACGTATCACTAGAAGTCCAATTTTATTATTTCCCGATGGTGTTCATATTAAAGTTTCATCAAAGCGTGACTGAATCCGCATAGGTTGATTGAATAATATTTTGTCTGTTTGTACGAGGAATACATTTCAAGGCAACTGTACTCTTAGCGAACTTCCTATGATGTCTGGCATGCTCTTGCAGGCTGACCCTTGTGATGATGTCATCACTTGCATTCTTGCTGGTCTGGCCATGATATATCAGTTTGGAATAATTGTCGGAGATGTTTTTAAAAATATTTTTTTAATTTATTTTAATTAATATATAAAAATAATTTAAAAATAAAAATAATTATTTTAAAAAATACTTTTAAAATAGTATGTCAAATAATTTTTTTTGTCACTTATGTAACTGCTAGAAAAAGATGTTGATAAAAAAAAAATTTACTATTTAAATGAATGATATTTTGTGGAGTGGTGCCTACTAAAATCATATATTTTTTTTAGTATTTTGTTAATTATTTTCTATTAATTGTTTAATAATAAAAAAAGTTAGAATTTATGGAAAATAATCATCGTTTTTTTTATTTTGTATGAAAAGTAAAAAAAAATCATTAATAGGAAGGAAATTGACATTGACAAATAATAAATAACGAGAGAGAGAAAGGAAAAATAAAAAGAAAAGTCTATGCTGGGCACATGCAAGACCCAAGTGTAGGGCTTGCAGGCAACCAATCTCATGCACTTGGGCTCGAAAGTCGTGTCAAATTTGGGAGAAGAAAAGGATAAAATATATAATTCATCGAGTATAACTTGAAAATGGATCGTGCGAATCTAGAAAGGATCACAGGAAACTCAAGGAGCCATTGCTCTTGTCTCCTTCACCCATTTTCTACACCATTCTCTCTCATATCTCCTCCTCCCCGATCTATCCGACTTCCTTTCTCCTCTCTCTAAACTTAGGGACTTGCATCTAACATAAATGAAGTTTAGGGATCATTGTGTACAGCACTTAAATTCTAAAGACTAAAATGGTAAAAAGTTTGGGAAAAAATCGCTTAAATTTACTTAGAAAACGGCATCATTTCACATAAAAATTGTTGTGAATGCCATCGCTTTAACTATTGATGAGCGATATAGAATAGCGCTTCTGAATATTACCTAAAATATAATTGCCATGGCTTTTTTCCTGTTTCGGCATCGTGGATTGTAAGGTAAGTTACCGTGCACTGGATATTTGATCTGGTTCTTTACGCGCATATATATTTTTTTTTTTTTGCTGTTTATGAACAGTATATTAACGATTCTGTCCCCTCGAAAACGACAAAAAACACCGTCTGGATTAAGGGGCTCCTAGGTCATTTTGCATATCGGTCCGACCCAGTCAGGTCTGGTTCGCCACCCGTCTGATTTTTTTTTTAAATTGGTTAAGTACGAATATAACCCCTAATAAGACAAAAAAAATACATTTGAGACGGGAAAAAACCAGTAATTGACCATATTTTTTTATTATTTCTTTCAGTATACTGTCAGCGCGTGCGAAGCACGCGACTAGCGGTTTCCCGCCTCACGCCCTGTTTAAAAAGTGCGTGAGGTGTCATACGATGACCGAAAATGGGCTATCAGAGTCTCTCCTGATTCGCCTCCGCGTGGATTTCCTCTCGGTGAGGCGCGTTTCAGCAAACGATGGTCGTAGACGAGGCGGTGGCCGGTTAAACCTGCTGGCCACCTTCCTCTCTCTCTTGCACGTAAAAGTGCAGGAGAGTACCCCGATTTCCTGTATTTTTCACTTCGATCCCTGGACTCTAAATTTTGTGTATAGTCCTGATTTTTGTTATATAAATTTTTATTTAGTTCGATTGGGTCCTTCAATTGAAATTAATTCAATGTTAATGTTTCACTTCGGTCCTCCTTTTAATTTCCAGATATGGTTGAAAAATATTAATTTATTTGGTACAACAGCTTCAATTCTTTCAATTATGTCATTTGATTGAAATTGATAATATATTTGATTTTTATTTCGGCCCTTATGCTTTTAATTTTGGATTTTAATCCCTTTATATTTGATTTTCCTTTCGAACCTCACACTTTTAATTTTTTATTTTAATCCCTTGATTTCTTTTTATGATTTTAATTTTGTTAAAGTTTTTATGATTTTTTTTGTCTTTCACTTATTTTTTTATTATTAACATAATAATAATAATAACAACAATAATTTAATTGTTATTCTTGCTTACTCTTTTGTTAATGTTTTTTAAGTTTTTTTCGAGGGATAATTTGAAAATTTTTATTGTTTTGACAGTAATAACAATAATAATTTTTTTTTATTTGATCTTTTCTTGAATTTTTTAGGATTTTTTTAGTCTTTTATTTTTTCTTTCATTATTAACACAAAAATAAATAATAATAATAATAATAATAATAATAATAATAATAATAATAATAATAATAATAATAATAATAATTTAATTGTTTCTCTTGCTTACTCTTTTGTTAAGTTTTTTTTTGTTTTTTCCCCTCAGAATAATTTGATAATTTTTATTGTTTTGACAGTAATAACAATGATAATTTTTATTTTTATTTTATTTTTTTATTTGATCTTTTGTTGTTTATTTATTCTTTCACAATAACAATAACAATAACAATAACAATAATAATAATAATAATAATAATAATAATAATAATATTTTAATTGTTTTCTTTCTTGCTATTTTGTTTATGTTTTTTTTCTCGGTATAATTTGATAGTTTTTATTATTTTGATAGTAATAGCAATAATAAATATTGTTCTCTTTTTCCCTTTATTTTTTTCGTTGCTTTCTGTTATTTTTATTTGCTCTTTGGATTAGATGATTTTTATGATTTTACTATTTCTGCAATAATAATGATAATTTTAGTGATTAAAATTTTTAATATTTTCTTATAAAAATATTTTGCTTTTTTTTTTTATTTTTCAGGTTAATTTAATTATTTTAATTGTTTTGATAGTAATGTTGATAATAATTTTTACTATTATAACAATGATAATAACAATAATGTGAGGATGAATTTTCAATTTATGTTTTCAGTTTTTTATCGGTAGAAAATTAACTATTTATATTTCTTATTTGATTATTGCATATTTTTATTTGATTTTAATTCATTTAGTTTTTTTTTAATTATTGGATAATGTTTATTTTTTATTCCTATCTATGCATCTTTGCTTTTATTTTTTTGTTTTTTTATTGGTTTTTTTTAATTGGTTCAATCCTGAAATTTTAATTTATGTTGGTAATTATTTTAAAATTAATACTGTTTTTTATCTCATAATAATTTGATAATTTTTATTGTTTTGACTGTAATAAGGATGATAATTTTTATTTTTATTTTATCTTTTTATTTGAATTTTGTTGTTTATTTATTCTTTCATAATAATAATAATAATAATAAAATTTTAATTATTTTTCTTGCTTGCTATTTTGTTTATGTTTTTTTTTCACGGTATAATTTGATAATTTTTATTGTTTTGATAGTAATAGCAATAATAAATATTGCTCTTTTCTTCTCTTTATTTTTTTTTGTTGTTTTCTTTTATTTTTATTTGCCTTTTTGATTAGATGATTTTTATGATTTTACTATTTGGGCAATAATAATGATAATTTTAGTGATTAAATTTTTTATTGTTTTCTTATAAAAATATTTTTTATTTTTTTTAATGATTTTTCAAGTCAATTTAATTATTTTAATTATTTAGATATTAATGTTGATAATAATTTTAACTATTATAACAATGATAATGCTAATAATGTGAGGATGATTTTCAATTTATATTTTTATTTTTTTATCGATAGAAAATTTAGTATTTATATTTGTTATTTGATTATTGTAAATTTTTATTTGATATTAATTCATTTAGTTTTTTTTAATTATTAGATAATGTTTATTGTTTATTCGTATCTATGCATCTATGTTTTTATTTTTTATTTTTTTATTGGATTTTTATTTTGAATCGGTTCAATCCTGAAATTTTAATTTATGTTGGTAACATTTTAAAATTAATATTGCTCCCTTTTACCCTTTATTCATTTGTTTTTTTATTTTCTCTTATTTTTATTTGTTATTTTGATAATTTTACTATTTGCGCAATAATAATGATAATTTTTGTGATTTTTTTAATTGTTTTTTAAAAAAATCTTTTATCTATTTTTTAATGATTTTTCAGGGAATTTATGTATTTTGATTGTTTTGTTAATGATATTGATAATAATTTTAACTGTTATAACAATGATAAAAAAAAATTAACTATCTATTTTTGTTATTTTATTATTACAGGTATTTTCACAATTAATATTTTGTTTTTGTTTGATTTAAATTGAATTATAAAATTAACTAATCTTAATGCAGTGAATTTAATAATTCAAATATCCAAATCTTCTTGTTTTTTTAATAATAATAATAAATTAATACTGGTTATTTCGTTAAAAACTGCTAAACAGATAAATTTATAGAGATTTAAAATTCATATATTTTATAAAAAAACATGCATTTCACAGTATTTCTGCACAAATTTATTATTTTTGCTAACTTTATAATACAACAAAAAAATACATATAATTAATATTTTTTACATGGAAAAAAATACGATACTGCCTGTGACAAGGCGGGGGGTATTTCGCTAGTTCAATTAATAAATAATGTATAGTAAAACACCAGTTATTGTAAACACTCTAAATATATTACCAGATAAAATAGCAATAACTCATTTAATGTCTTTCATGGTTAAATGTGTTTTATTTTTATTTAGCACAAATCAACAATAGAATGGAATTTAATAATTCTATCCAGATAGTACTTGACTGACGCTCTTAGGATGTGCGCTCAATATATAATAATAAAAAAAACTAAAAAACTCTAATTTTAAATAAAAAAATATATAATTTTAAAAACGCTCAAGTGAAAAAAACAGTGAGCACACTTATCAAATATAACGAGAACAGTACACACAAATATCTTTTCCAAACGCGAACCCAAAGTTGAAATTCTGATCAACAACGTGCGTCGTCGCCTGAGAAAGAAGCCCATCAACGCCTGTGTTCATCATTCAGCAGCCAGACTTGATCCGAGGTCAATTATACCATTGTTTATTATCCAATGAGGAGGGATTTTGGTGGCCATAATCATCGCTCCGGCTGTCAAAACAAGCGAAAGGCGAGAAATCGAGTGGACCTGCTGGTGGTTTTGTGTAGAATGGAATTTTTTCAGCAGTGGAGCCCTTACGCAGAATGCTTTCAAGGCCAATATATAATTGCATTGCTGACATTAGAACCCCCCTTCGTCTAT
This sequence comes from Salix dunnii, assembly GCA_015731905.1. Taxonomy (NCBI): domain Eukaryota; kingdom Viridiplantae; phylum Streptophyta; class Magnoliopsida; order Malpighiales; family Salicaceae; genus Salix; species Salix dunnii. The sequence goes on along the minus strand of CM027667.1, from coordinate 4,829,494 downwards.
GTTATAATAAGTTGCTTTTGTCCTCATTAATAATAGTTTTTATCTTTACTCATATTGTTTTGTATCCATGCAATGTGAGATGAGTATGCGATCCACGTACAACGGCCGCCCAAAATGACTTGTGGATTTATTTTTTAATGTTACTCCCGTCAATATCAAAGTCACTAATTTATCATTTTGTCACTTTATTTTAAAAATATTTTTTAAAAAAATTAATTTTTTTAATGTATTTCGAATAAAAATCACTTTAAAAAACAGCATCAATCACACTTCAAAACAATCACAAATCTCACTTTTATATATATATATATATATATATATATATATATATATATGTTTTATTGTGTCCCTAAATACAGATCATTATGAATATCAATAGTGAAATTATTTTTTACCCCTCAGACGACAAAAAATTAACTTTCCAAAGGGTATTTTGACCATTTTCAGGGGACCTATGTGACATTTACGGATCGTGTTAAAGGTATTCTGGTATTTTCCATATTTATCTGTATGGTGAAATTATCTATTTACCCGTTGAGATCTGACAAAAAAACAAGAGATGGTTGAGGGTATTTTTGGTTTTTTGTCTGATATTGAACAATAAAATATCATCTAGCTTAATATATTTTTCAAGAAAGAAACCATTTCTCAGAACCTGTATAAATAAATCTAAAAAGAACAGATATGAGAAAATCATATAAATAGTTATAATAAAAAATATAAAACAAATATTCTCATTGAAATTTTCTTTCTTATAAAAAACTCATGATAGCTAAATATATAATTAATCATAAAGTACTTGTCAATATTATCATAAAAAATATAATACTTCTAAAAACTATTGCATAATTGGATAGTTATTTAAATATTATTTTAATAAATATATTTACAAATAATTTTATTCTAAAATTAAAAAATAAAAAAGGCTACGAGCTGTTTAAAAATATGCTGAGAGCGCCTGAGCCTGGAGGCCAGCCCCATGCTCTTTTTTTAAAAAATATGTCGATGATATATTATCTATCCTAAATATATTTTATATAGATCAGATGATATTTTGTACTGTTGGGAAAACAGCACATCCTAATTGCTTACATTTTTGTACCTCTAAAATATATTTTCAATTTACTTTTATCTAATAACATGCTAGGACCTCATTAGACTTATTTGAGCCCATAAACACCTTTCAGATGATCAAAATTTCTGAAATTAAATCAAATTAAAAAAATCCTTGACCTTTAGACTGTTTTTTTTAGCAAGATAAAGAATTCAAACCGTCTCTATGAAGCTTTCCTATGCAAGAGAAACTCATTGATACAGGATAGATCTTTGTTTTGTGGCCCAAATATACCTTTTTCTCTCCTATTTTTAGTGATTTTCTCTCTTTTGTCTGAACATTCAAGGATTTAAATATGAAAAAAAAGGTTTAAAATCAAAAAATAAATTTTTTTAAACTTCAAGGATCATGTAACTTTTAATTTGAAACTTTATGGATCAAAATGAAGTTTTAAGAGCCTCAATAATATTGGGCTCTCAGTTAATTTTTCTAACTACAGTCTAAGTTTATATTTTGCGAAATTGATTTCTAAATTAACGTTGAATCATTCCTCGACTCTTCTGTGAGAAAATATACAATTTTAGAAAATATAGTTGAAAAATATTTAATAACATATATATAGTATAGAATAAACAATATTGTACATAACTTATTTGAGAAATATTAATAACACACACAATGTTCAAAAGTTTTTAATCTTTCCCGGTCCTGACTACAATATTTTTAGTATTTGATCAAGGAATTTGATCGATCCATTGGTTGTACCTGGGTTTTCATGCATCGTCATGCTTTATTTTTACTTAGAATTCTCGTTTAAATCAACTACATCCAAGATAATCAACTACACATAACTCTATTAATCATATTAGGTTCCATATAATGAATTTGTTAATATTTTTTTTGACACACAAAAGATTTTAATGCTACCAGTCTATTTATGGACTGGTGTTTTATTTAAGGCTTGTGGTGACCCCACTCTCTAGTCACCTCTTCAATTGTAGCTAGCGTTGTCTTTTTATCTATCCTTCTCTAGCTTAGAGGGGGAGAGAAATTAAGAGCAGAAGGATGTGGACAATTGGATTGGTTGTTGTAGCATTGGTCGTGATATACTATAGTCATTTGATTATCAAACGGAAGAATCCTAAAATCGATGGAGTTCTCCCTCCAGGCTCCATGGGCTGGCCACTCATCGGAGAAACTCTTCAGTTCATTGTTCCTGGAAGATCTCTAGACCTTCATCCATTCGTCAAGAAAAGGATGCAAAAGTACGTAATATGTGAATTGTGAGAAAGAAACAAAGCTTAATCATTAAATTTAATCGTACTTGCCTGCTTATTAGTTTAACTGCCACCTATTGATGAAGTTAATATCCTTGTTTCAGGTATGGACCGATCTTTAAAACCAGCTTAGTTGGTAGGCCTATCATTGTGTCCACTGACAATGAAACGAACAAGCACGTCTTGCAACATGAAGGAACTTTGGTTGAGCTATGGTATTTGGATTCATTTGCCAAGTTTTTCGCTCTTGAGGGTGAAACAAGGGTGAACGCTATCGGCAAAGTTCACCGTTACATGAGAAGCATAACTTTGAACTACTTTGGTGTTGAGAGCCTGAAGGAATCATTGCTTCCTAAAATCGAAGACATGCTCCACACCAACTTGTCAAAGTGGGCTACTCAAGGACCTGTTGACATCAAACAAGTTATTTCAGCTGTGAGTACACCATTTTTCAGTTCGTACACTACTATTAATTAACATTTTCCAAGTCTAATGCACGTGTCTGCTTAATTAATTATAACCTGTTTTTTCTTCTGGATGTAGATGGTTTTCAATTTCACTGCGAACAAAATATTTGGTTATGAATCTGAAAACTCAAACGAGAAGCTAAGTGATAATTACACGAGGATCTTGAACAGTTTCATCTCCTTGCCCTTGAATATCCCTGGCACTTCCTTCCACCGGTGCATGCAGGTAAACGGAGGAGTCCCTCACACATCCCTTGAAATTTTTGTTTTAGTTTCTACTCATAAGGAAGAATATCCATCGATAACATGTCTTCTATTGATCCAGGACCGAGAGAAGATGTTGAAAATGTTCAAGGATACACTGATGGAGAGACTCAACGATCCATCAAAGCGTCGGGGAGATTTTCTTGATCAAGCCATTGATGATATGGAGACAGAGAAGTTCTTGACAGTGGATTTCATCCCCCAACTCCTGTTCGGGATCTTATTTGCCAGCTTCGAATCTATGTCAACCATTCTAACTCTAACATTCAAGTTTCTTTCAGAGAACACTCGAGCAGTTGAGGAATTAACAGTATGTGTTCACTCGCACCTATTATCAATCTTTTTTAAGCTTCCAAATTAAAAAGGCCACGGTGCTCACACCCGCACGCACTTTAATTATTGCTTCTTCAGGCTGAGCATGATGCAATTGTGAGGAAAAGAGAAAATCCAAACTCCCACCTCACCTGGGAAGAGTACAAATCAATGACTTTTACCCAAATGGTTGGCTTCCACGTTCTCGAAAATGGTCCTTGTGTTGTGATTTTACATTAATATTTTTTTTGTCAGACAATATTTTCTGTCCTTATGGAATATACGTGGCCAATCATCCGCAGGTCATCAATGAAACGCTTAGAATTTCCAACATCCCACCTGGTCTGTTCCGAAAGGCATTGAAAAATTTCCAAGTCAAAGGTATGCCACCAAAACTAATTCTTAACTCAACAATTCCATGCTCTCTCTTCCCAAACTGTTCGACCTAATGGATTGTTTGTGAAATTTCCAGGATTCACTGTTCCAGCTGGTTGGACAGTAATGCTTGTTACTCCTGCTGCTCAATTAAATCCTGAGACATTCAAGGATCCAGTTACATTCAACCCATGGCGGTGGAAGGTGAGAAATTTCACCACCTGAAAATCGTAGGGAGGATTCGGATTCACCCTCATAATCATATATACGATCACCCTTTCTGCTTTCAATTAATGTACACATATTTGTTTAATCTTTACAGGACCTTGACCAAGTTACCATTTCCAAAAACTTCATGCCATTCGGCGGTGGCACAAGACAATGCGCTGGGGCAGAGTATAGCAAGGTGGTCTTGTCGACGTTTCTTCATGTCTTGGTCACCAGATACAGGTAGATTTGATTTTTCTCTTAACAGGCGTTGTCATACTTGAGCATTCACTACATAGACTATATTCTTGTCACAGGATTTATTTTTGGTTAACTGTTAGGGTTTGTTTTTAATGCCAGGTTTACCAAGGTCAAGGGAGGAGACGTATCTCGCACTCCCTTCGTTTCATTTGGTGATGGCATCCAGATTAAGTTTACAGCCAAAAATTGAAGGAGCTTTTCTTCCTTCCCTCTGGGAGTGCATGTTCTTGATTTACGTACTTGTTTATCAGCGTGCATGCAATTAATTACAAGATAATAATGATCCTTTCTCGTCAATAAAAGAGTCTCAAACCTCACCCCGTGAAGAGCACATGAAATTTCTTGTATGAGCAGTGCCCAAGAAATGCAATAAAGTATCTCTTGATAGGCGTCGTCATGCTTGAACAGTGACTACATGGAGTATTTTTTTTTTTTGAGAACTATTAGGGTTTCTTTTTAATCCCAGGTTTACCAAGGTCAAGGGAGGAGACGTATCTCGCACTCCTATCATTTCATTTGGTGATGGCATCCAGATTAAGTTTACAGCCAAATATTGAAGGAGTTTTTCTTCCTTGCCTCTGGAAGTGCATGTTCTTGATTTACGTACTTGTTTATAAGCAATTAATTACAAAAATATAATATAATATAATATAATATAAAGATACTTCATCGTCAATGAAAGAGTCTCAAACCTCACACCGTGAAGAGCTCGTGGTTGATCTTTTTATGCAAAACATCACATGAAATTTCTTGTATGAGCAGTGTTCAAGAAATGCAATAAAGTATCTCTTCCCCATCGGATTGCGTTCTATTTTACTCTAGCGTGTCGCTTATTTCATCACCACCGATAAAAACCTTGGTAAAGGATTATGGTTATGCCTGCTAGTCTTATCAAGATACTCGAGATTTTTTCCTGATATTTTTTGCCTCAGTATATTTAAGGAAAATATCAAAAAGTTTTCGTTGCTGCAATTATATTGGATATATTTATTTTTCGTTGATATGATATTTTGAGTTAGGGGTGACTGTATGGACTCGGGGCAATGACAAATGTACAGAAATGTCATTTCATTGGCGTGACACCACCAGGGGTTAGTCGATAAACAATCATTTTAAAGGGGGAAGTGGCATGCAAAGAATTCTCGACACTGACGAGCTGAATGAATCGTAGTCGTCCATTTATAGAAGAGTGATTTAGCTTTGCGCTTTAAGACCGGTATGATTTTAGATAATGCAAGAACAATGGCCCAGGTCAAAAGTTACATACAGGAAAATCTAAATAGGAGAAGTTCCGTAGATAGATATTTTTATTTAGTATTATTATTTTTTATCTTTTAATAATATTTATTTTTTTATCTGTATTTATATATTTATATTTATATTTTTTAAACTCTATTTAAAACTTCACGAACACATCCACTAATTAAAAAACTCAGTTGTTATGTTTTATTTTACCCTTATTCTTCTGATTTTTTTTCATTCTCGTTATTTATTTACTGTTGAGGTTTTAATTGTTTAAATTTTATCATTCAATTGAAATTTCTCATATATTGTGTCATTCATTTTGGCCTTTATTGTTTTATTTTTTATTATATATATATATATATATATATATATATTATGGATAAGGTATTGAAAATAATGAAAGCGATTATTTTTACAATATTTTTTCCTGAAAAATATGTTAAGCTAATTATATATTTTGATATTTGTTTAATATTAACACAATAATATAATATAAAAAACTAAAAAAAATCTTTCTAAATATTATTTAAGACTCAACAAACACCGCAACTAATTAAAAAAAATCAGCGTTTTATAATACAATGTTGATACAAGCAATACCAATAAAAAAATTAAGCTGAAAGTTTTTTTTTTTATCTCACATTAATTTAATTTTAGTATTCTTAAAAAAGAGGTGAAAAAACACAAGAATAACAGATCACTGACAACAAAACATTCACTATACATGTGTAAGAGAGAGTTTTGATCTCCTATCCATCGCCAAAGTTGACTTATCGTGTCTTTTAATGCAAACTGCATTTAATGCAAAAATAAATAACAATAAAAAATCAAAATAAAAATTAAGAGCATAAATATATAGATAGAAATGAAAAATAAGAATTGTCACAGAAGAATCGAAATAATTAAAAGAATCAAAATTAAACCAAAAATTAATAAAAGGGCCAAAATGCCAAAAAAAAATAAAATAAGACAATTGTTTGATGCTAATGTTATGTAGTACAATTTTAAAGCGATAAGTTAAAAAAATTAAAGACATTATTAAGCCATATAATTTTTTCAGATCATTAATATGATATATTGAATTTGAAATATTATATATAGAGAAATTATAAAATTTAATTTTTAATAAATACAACATCCAATAATAAATTACTTGAATTATTATTCTTATTTTTATTATTATAATTGAAGATAAAACCAACAAAATATTAGCTGTATTAAAAAACATTATTTAATAAAAAAACATATAAAAATAATTAAATAACAAAATTAAAAATTAATTCCCCCTACAACATTGTATAGGGCCAGTGACTCGTAGGGTGTAGAGAGCATCATTTTAATTTACCCGGATAAATTGAATGCTTTGCTTGCCTAGAAGGCCGGGTACAGCCTTATTAAATTGTTGCATTCAATTAAATCCCCACAAAAATTAATTCCCTCGAGAAGTTGTGACATGCTAATTGATAAGAGGACCGGGCACAAATGGATAGGACGAGCTGACTTGACTCCGTGATATGTTAGTTTTTTTTTTTTTTTTATATAGAAAATTAATTGATTTTTTTTGTACTATAATTAGTTATTTTAATATTTAATTAATAAAATTATACTTTATAAAATCCGATAGAAATAAGATTTTTTTTTTGTTTAAAAGAAATATTATAATCGAAACATAGGAAAAGTGGTTCATATATTTTTTAATTATAGATAACCTAGGTAAATTTGTCTACCCATTTTGTTTATGTGTTGCCTTATTTTTTTTTATATACATAATATTAGATCTGAAATATTATACATAGAAATATTGTAAAAGTAATTTTTTAACCAAAACAACCTAAAATCTAAAAATTAAATTTTTCTAAGAAATACAACCTCAAAAAGAGAAGAAATAATTAGAATTAAAAACCAAAATTAAGAGCGTATATATATAAAAATGGATAAAAATAGAGACTATTTAGAAATATTTCTAAAAAGTAAAGGAATTAACATAAAGAATTAAAAGTATATGGTTCAAAATGAAAATAAAATATGTAAATAATTTCAACCAAATGATTAAATTAAAAAAAAAATTAAAAGTGTTGCAAGGAAAAAATAAATATTTTTTTTATTTTTTGATTTAGTTTTGATCCATTTATTTTTTCATTAATTTTGGTATAATTCTAAATAATTTATTTGTATTTATGTATCTATACTCTTATTTTTGACTTTTAATTTTATTAAAATTTATCTTTGTAATAAATATAGTTTTGATTAAAAAACAGAGTAAGTTCACCTTTGGTAGTGTGAAATGAAAGTAAAACCCTCTCTTATATATACATAGTTAATCTTCAGTTATTAGTTATTTGTTATATTTTTTAAGGCGTTAATATTGAACAAATATCAAAATATATAATTATTTTTAAGAGAATAAACCTTTAAAATAATATTTTTCATTATTTTAAATTGATTATTTAGAATAAAATGAATATATTGAAGAATTAAATAATTAAAAGTCTTGTATATTGATTATTTCGCTCTAATATATAGTATTATTAAGAAAATCATAAACCATTAACATTTTTTGACATGTTATAAAATTTGGTTTTGTTTGCGGTGAAGTGAAGGGTAGGTGACTCATATATTTTTTTATTTATAGACAATTTGACCTAATTTTATCACCTTGTTTTTCTATGTGTAGCTCTGTATTTTTTATTCATGTAATATTAAATCTGAAATATCATAAATAAAAAACTGCAAAAGTCAACTTTTAAGAAAAATAACACCAATTCATGAATTATTTTGATTATTATGGTTATTGCTATTATCATGATTATTAAATTATCATAATTATCGCGACGATAATTTTTTACGCTTCGCGCCCAACCATCCTCAGATTGGGGAGACAACGACGCACAATGAAAGGGATGTGCTTTATTGGCGTAAAAATTACAATTATAATTATCATGAGTCACCAACTAGTATTAAGATCACTAGAAAACCTACTGGTATGCGAGAGTCAAGGTAAGGGGACTTGTTGTGCAAGGAAAAGATGAATCACCCCAATGCACCCTACCTAAGGCAAACTATATTGTTGTTCGATTATTTTTTTCTAAGCCATATATTCTATGTGTTGGTCTTTTCTAAGGTTTGAAGCAAATCTCTTTTTGTGAGAAAGTCTCTACCTTATTAGGAGTTGAAAACCTGATCATTCTAAAGTTTAAAAATCTTTACATAACATTTTTTTTAAAAAAAAATCTCTATTTGCAGGTGTATTTTAACAATATAATTTTACACCTTAATAGATAAAATAAAATAATTATTAATTTTTTTATATTTTGGCCAAATTCTGACGGATAATCGTAAACCGGTTACGATATCTAATTTTCATTTCAAAATATGAGAAAGATGCAACATATTTTTTTTACCAAAAATATGATGGGAAAAACCTTGGAATCCTGCCATATGCACCAAAACAACATATTTTTTTGTTTTTTTAAATGTAATTTTTATATATTTTTTTTAAAAAATCAGGATGGGTCTGACCCAACTAACGCCTAACCAAAGTGGGCCAAAGGCCCAGCTCTAGTGGACTTGGCCCAGCCCGGCCAACTAGGGTGGGCCGAGAGAAGCTAGCCCAAAAGAGCAAACACGTTAACAATACAATAAATTAATTCACTTGCATTGTTTACGTGTTATGTGAACAGTAAAATGGAGGTGACTGATGGTGACGAGAGGCTCACCTGCCATTGCCGCTGGGTAGAGAAGGTCGAGGTGGTTGTCCTTGTGGTGATGACATCAAAAATGGTGGCCAGGAGGAGCGCCAGGAGGTGCTAGTCTACTGTAGCTGCTTTGTTGTTGCCGGTGCTGGAGAAGAAGGTTGAGCCTGCCGAGGTGTTGTTGGTCTGGGGAGAAACTGGTGCTCACTGAAAGATGGTTGGCTGTTGCTGGAGCTATCGTGGAGCTAGTCGGGGTTGCAACAAACTACCAAGGGACACGAAAGAGAATTGCTGCGGGAGAAAGGAGAGAGGGAGAAGGAGATATGGCTGTTGCGTGGCTGCCGGTGAAGAGGCGCTGCTATCGCCAGAGATAAGGAAGAAGAGTTGGATCTGTTTGTTGTATTTTCACATGATTATCTATAAATTCGATCGTCCCTCGTCTCGTCTATGTATTTCTCTGTTCTTTGCAAATATCCCCTGTTTATGTGTTTTGTTTTTTGCGAAGTTTCCTGTCTCCTCCTTTGTGTATTTTCTCCTCTTAGTTCATGCTATCCTGCCTATTTTTACGAGTATGCTTACTCCTATTTTCCCGGTCCTTCCCTGTATTTGTCTCCCTTTGTCTTTCTATTTCCTCCCGCTATTTATGGAAAAGGAGGTAATGTACAGGCATAGGGTTGATGTCCAGGAATGAGGTGTTTTAGTGGTAGCTTGCAGGAGGGGGTTGAAGGCATGGCTGTTGGCATGGCTCCAGTAATGCCTCTTTCCAGTTTTTTTTTCTTTCAAGAATATAAAATAGATAGATAAAAAATGGGTTGTGACAAAAAGGAATTTTTTGATGGGGAAAATTGAAAAAAACAATGTTTTTTTATTCAATTTTGGCTTTCGATTTCACTTAAAAAGTTTCGTCTCCGAAAATTCTGATCTTCTCAATTTAACCCAAATTAGGCTTCTAGACTTAATTTCTCACCAATTAAGCCCTTAATAAAATTAATTTGACTCCTTTAAAATATAATTAAGTCCTTGCGCTTAATTAAATCCTTCAATTTAGCTCTAAATTAATTTCTAAACATAATTACACTTTAAATTGGCCGGCGATTAAATCAAATTGGCCTATAATTACACTTTAATGTTTACATAGATTTATCCAATAATAAATTATTTTAGCCTTTAATCTGTATTTTTTTTTTATTTTTGGGCACAAAAGAGGAACAATCGAGCTCTCGAAAATATCTAAGATTTCCACCTTGATTTTTCTGCCGACACCATGCCCTTTTATTTTATTTTTGGATAGATTTGGGGAATAACCCAAAATTGGGTTATGACAACAATTATTATAACTGTTATTATAAATATTATTATAAATAATTCATATTCTAATTATTATTGTTCATACTATCAATGACATCATAAATATTGTTAGAAAAAAAATATTTTTTTTTAATTTTATAAAATTTATTTCTCATATTATTATATTAAAAGTATTTCAGAACACTGATAGTAATTTTTTTTCAAAAAAAACTAGGTCATTTTAGATATTTATGTATGTATGTATTAAAATGTAATAATAAGTAAATATCAAAATATATAATTATTCTCGCATATTAATAAGAAACAAAACTCACAAATAATAATTATTATTATTTTGAATACCTTATCTATAATAATTAGAAATTTCAACACCTAACAATATTAAGAAAAAAACAATTAAAAAAAAATAAATGACAACAAAAATAAGTATTATTAGATTTAAAAAAATTATTTGACCTGAAAAATAAATAAAAAAATAGAGGAAAAATAATAGATATCAATTTTTAAATGATCACCACCACAAATTAAAATTTAAACATTAAAAAAAAACCCTAATAACAGTGGAAATAATAAAAATTGAAAACAGAAACTAAGTGCCTGTTTGGCACGCGGCCAAACCGGCGTTTTGGCTATTTTCTCTTTGCTTTTTTCATTTTATAAACCGGTGGTTTGGTGTTTTAGCTCATTTTGATGTGTTGATATCAAAAATAATTTTTAAAAAAAATAAAAAAACATCATTTTGATACATTTCGGCACGGAAAACACTTTCAAAAGCTACCGCAACCGCCCTCCCAAATAGGCACTAAGAGTATATACATATAAACATAGACAAAAATAAAAACCATTTAAGAAATATGGATAAAAAATAAAGAATTAAAATAAAATCCAATATTAAAAGTATAAGGGCCGAAATATAAAGCACATATATAATAAATTTAATTTAAAAGACAAAATTGAAACAAATATAAACTTTGGTACCAAAAAACTTAAAGAATTTAAATTAAAATCAGAAATTAAAAGACTGAAGACCGAAATGAAACTAAAATATATAATCAATTTGAATTGAAGGATAAAATTGAACCAAATCAAAACTTTGATACAAAAAATACTAAGGATTTAAACCAATCTGGAAATTAAAAGATTAAGGACCAAACTGAAACTACAATATATAATCAATTTCAATTGAAGGAAAAAATTGAAACAAATCAAAACCTATATAACAGAAACAAAGACCACAAAACACAATCGAAAGAGCAGGGATTACAATGAAAACCTAGCAAACAATGGGGGCTGACGTGCAATTTCAAACACAAGGGAGAGAAAAGGGGAAAAACACTTCAACCGACCACTGATACGTCTTCGGCCTCATTAGACCCCCACGCGTTGTACCAGAAGAAAGAGAGCATGAAGGTGAATAATTCTAGACGTCGATAGGGCATTTTTTGACGCTGTAAAATGCCAAACACGCCGTTTGAAACCTGTGTGAGAACGAAAATGGACGGCGTGTCCAAAGACGCGTCAATAGTAACTCGGCACACCCCTACAAACAATTCTTGAATTTTATCTTATATGAGATTATTAACATATTTGACCATTTAAAAAAAATATGCAATCACCCTACTGACCCGGGTATGCACTATATATTTTTATCTTATATGAGGGTATTTTTGTATTTAACCATTTAAAAAAACATGTGCAATAACTTTTATGCCCCCGACTGTAACTGTATATTTTTATCTTATTTATGGATATTATGATTATTTTATTGTACACAGGAAGATAAAAAAAATAAAAAATATTCTCCGACCCAAGGCTAAAAACACAATAAGCTAAGGGGCAAAAGAATAATTTTACTATTTCAATCCACATCGCCTATAAATCTAGATAAACATTGCAAAACACTGTTCATTACAGTTAAAATTCCCAATTTCTTTTAGCTATTTTATAATATGCAGATGGTGGACAATTAGTTAATTAAAGATTTTAATTCTACCCGATAAGTATGACTTTTTGTTAATCCCCTCTCTCAATGGGCACTAATTGAATTCTTACAGCAACTGTTTATACTTATTTATTTTCGTCGCCAAACTTCATTTATAGTACAGCTGTTTTCTACAAGCCAGGTGTTTTATTTAAGGGTTGTGGTAACCAACTCTCCACTCACCTCTTCATATCTAGCTACACTGTCTTTTTATCTATCCTTCTCTAGCTTAGAGGGAAAGAGAAAGAGCAAAAGGATGTGGGCAATTGGATTGGTTGTTGTTGTTATGGTTGATTGTTTGTTACTGAATAAGTACACGTGTGCATTTAGTTTGTTTTTCTGTTATACATTCTGTTGAGCACGTTTTCTGTGCTTCTCTCATTTGGTTCTGTAAGGCTATATAAGCCGTGCTACTTCTTAATACAAAGTGAGTGAATACAGCCATATTGTGAAATTCTTTGCATTTTTCCCTACATTCTGGCATCAGAGCTTAGGAAGAGAGGTTCCAGAAGAGAGGTTAGTTGAAGAAAATCTGCAGAATTTCAAGAACAGGAGAAGAATGAGTGAAGATAAAAATTATCTGCAACCTGCTATACCGAGATTTGATGGTCACTATGACCATTGGAGCATGCTTATGGAAAACCTGTTAAGGTCCAAAGGCTACTGGAGTTTAGTGGAGACTGGTTATGAAGAGTCAAAGCCAGGTGCAGTGTTGAGTGAGGCAAAGCAGAAGCAATTGGAAGAATTGACTATCAAGGATCTCAAGGTGAAGAATTACCTGTTTCAATCGATTGACAGGATAACACTCGAACAAATTCTGGAGAAACGCACCTCAAAGCAGATTTGGGATTCTATGAAGAAGAAATTTGAAGGAAATGCTAGGGTGAAGCGCTCGGCTCTCCAAATGTTGAGAAGAAACTTTGAAGTTCTGGAGATGAAGGCAAGTGAGAGCATTACAGACTACTTTGCTCGTGTGATGACTATTGTTGATAAGATGAGGAGCAATGGTGAGCAAATGAGAGAAGTTACAATTGTGGAGAAGATTCTCAGGACCTTGACTGAGAAATTCAATTATATAGTGGTGTCAATTGAGGAATCAAAAGATATTGATTCACTTACAATAGATGAACTGCAAAGTTCACTTGTTGTGCATGAGCAGAAGTTCTATAGGAACCGTGGAGAAGAACAAGCACTCAAAGTATCTCATGAAGGAAGATTTCGTGGAAAAGGAAGAGCAGTTTTCAGAAGAGGTAGAGGAGGTCGACAGTCATCTAACAGAGCTGTTATTGAGTGTTTCAAGTGTCATCAACTTGGACACTACCAATTTGAGTGCCCACAGTGGAGCAAACAAGCCAATTATGCAGAATTGGATGAAGAAGAAGAGATGCTTCTGATGACTTATGAGGAGATGTATGAAGGAAGAAGAAATGACATCTGGTTTCTTGACAGTGGTTGTAGCAACCACATGTGTGGTGATCGATCAATGTTTTGTGATTTTGATGAAGAATTCAAGCAGATGGTTAAGCTTGGAGACAATACAAAAATCAATGTGGTTGGGAAGGGAACGGTGAAACTATTTCTTAATGGTGTCTGCTATGTCATAACTGAGGTGTTTTATGTACCAGATTTGAAGAACAATCTGCTCAGTATAGGACAGCTGCAAGAGAGGGGATTAGCTGTCCTAATTAAATCAAACAAATGCAGAATTTATCACCCAACCAAAGGCCTGATTATACAAACAGATATGACAGCAAATAGAATGTTTATCATTCTATCAAAGCCCCCAGCCATCAATCTGCAGAAGCAACAAACAGCAGAGGGAGTATGTATGCAAGCTACTTCCCAGAATTTGGCTCAACTATGGCATCGAAGGTATGGTCACATAAGCCATAAAGGAATCAGATTTTTGCAGCAGAAAGAAATGGTGAGAGGTCTGCCCAATTTTCCCCTATCCCGTGATGTGTGTACTGACTGTTTGAAGGGGAAACAACATAGAGATCCCATCCCGAAGAAGAGTACATGGAGAGCATCTCAGAGGCTAGCACTTGTCCACACTGATATATGTGGACCGATCTCTCCAATATCAAACAGCAATAAAAGGTATGTGATATGCTACATAGACGATTACAGTAGAAAGGCATGGGTAGATTTTCTAGCTGAAAAATCAGATGCTTTTGTTTCCTTTAAACTGTTTAAAGAAGGTGTTGAGAAGGAAACTGAAATGGCCATTAAGTGTCTAAGAACAGACCGTGGGGGTGAGTTCACTTCGGGTGAATTTAACGAGTTTTGTAAAAGAAATGGAATAAAAAGACAATTGACCACTGCCTATACACCTCAACACAATGGTGTTGCAGAGAGAAAAAACCGAACAGTAATGAACATGGTGAGATGTTTATTAGCTGAAAAAGGTATGCCCAAGAGCTTCTGGCCTGAAGCTGTGAACTGGAGCATACATGTGCTCAATAGATGCTCAACAATGGCAGTGAAGAGCATGACTCCAGAAGAGGCGTGGAGTGGGGTTAAACCATCAGTGGGACATTTTAGAGTTTTTGGAAGCATTGCACATGTGCATGTTCCTGAGGCCCGAAGAACAAAGCTGGAGAACAAGAGCTACTGCTGTGTGCTTCTTGGCATAAGTGAGGAATCAAAGGGATATAGGCTATATGAGCCAATATCCAAAAAGATAGTAGTCAGCCGTGATGTGGTTTTTGAGGAGAATAAAAAGTGGGATTGGGATAAGAGTTTAGAAAATCAAATTCAGCTGGACTTAGAATGGGGAGATGAAGATGCTGATAATGATCAACACAGTTATTTCAGTGATACAGATGAAGCTCCTGCTGATGATGCAGGGGATGCTATGGCTGAGTTGGATGTGAATACTGATGATAACAATGAGGATGAAGATGAAGCTGGTATAAATGAAGATGTTGATGAGGCAATACAAGCTCCTGCACAGATGGAGGATTCCCCAGAAGCTGACAGTGCTGAAATAAGCAGAAGCAGAAGGGTTCCTACATGGATGAGGGACTATGAAACAGGGGAGGGTCTCGGTTTATCAAGTGATGAAGATTGTTTTGGGAATATGGTCTTATTCACAAGTGCAGACCCAATTTATTTCGAGGAGGCAGTGAAATTGGAGCAGTGGAGACGAGCTATGGATTTAGAAATAAGCTCAATTGAGAAAAATGGAACTTGGATACTCACTGATTTACCAAAGGGGGCAAAGAAAATTGGTTTAAAATGGGTGTACAAAACAAAGTTAAATGAGCATGGAAATGTTGAAAAGTACAAAGCTCGTTTAGTTGCGAAGGGATACGCACAACAATATGGGGTCGATTATGAAGAAGTATTTGCCCCGGTTGCTCGCATGGATACGGTGCGGTTGATTATTGCGTTCGCAGCGCAAAAGGGTTGGACCATTTATCAACTCGACGTAAAGTCTGCATTTCTTCATGGTGAGTTGACTGAGGAGGTGTTTGTTGAACAACCGAAGGGTTATGAGGTGAAAAATATGGTCGATAAGGTTTATAAGCTTAAAAAGGCGTTATATGGTCTCAAGCAAGCACCAAGGG
Organism: Salix dunnii; assembly: GCA_015731905.1. NCBI lineage: Eukaryota > Viridiplantae > Streptophyta > Magnoliopsida > Malpighiales > Salicaceae > Salix > Salix dunnii. The sequence continues at coordinate 4,813,479 of CM027667.1, read as the reverse complement.
CTTGGTTCAGTCGAATTGAATCATATTTCCTGAAAGAAGGCTTCGGAAAATGTGAGAGCGAACAAACACTCTTCATCAAAGTCAATAAAGGGAAACGGTTGATTATAAGCCTGTATGTTGATGATTTGATTTATACAGGAAATGATGAAGAAATGATCATAAAATTCAAAAGTTCCATGATGAAAGAGTTTGATATGACTGATTTGGGAAAAATGAAATTTTTCCTTGGAATTGAGGTGTTGCAGCTAAGTGGAGGAATTTTTATCCGTCAACGAAAATATGCTGTGGAGATTTTAAGGAGGTTTAGGATGGAGAATAGCAATGAAGTTCAGAATCCCATTGTTCCAGGTTGTAAAATTTCTAAAGATGAGAAGGGAGTAGAAATTGATAGCACTCTCTACAAGCAGATGGTTGGAAGTTTGATGTATCTCACGGCTACTCGACCAGATATAATGTTCGCAGTGGGTCTAATCAGTAGATATATGTCAAGACCTACAGAACTTCATTTTTCGGCTGCAAAGAGGATTCTGCGCTATCTACAAGGAACAACTGATTTTGGGATTTTCTATGCGAAGGGAGGGAATAAAGAGTTAATTGGTTTTACAGATAGTGATTATGCAGGATGTTTGGAAGACAGGAAGAGTACATCGGGATACACTTTTATCTTCAGTTCTGGAGCCGTTGCTTGGTCGTCACGAAAACAACCAATTGTAACTCTAAGTACAACAGAAGCTGAATTTGTTGCTGCTGCTGCTTGTTCTTGTCAGGCCGTGTGGATGAGGAGGATTTTGAGGCAACTTGGATATGAAGGCAACAGCAGCACTACCATTTACTGTGATAATAGTTCAGCAATAAAATTGTCCAAAAACCCTGTGATGCATGGAAGGAGCAAGCACATAGATGTGCGGTTTCATTTTTTACGGGAACTTGCTCAAGAAGGAGTTGTACAGCTGAAATATTGTGGGACGCAGGACCAAGTTGCTGATATGCTGACCAAACCACTTAAGTTGGAATCTTTTCAGAAGCTAAGAGATCTGCTGGGAATGTGCAAAGCACCAGGAGTAAACTAGTTGCTTAAGCAATCTAGTTTAAGGGAGGGAAATGTTATGGTTGATTGTTTGTTACTGAATAAGTACACGTGTGCATTTAGTTTGTTTTTCTGTTATACATTCTGTTGAGCACGTTTTCTGTGCTTCTCTCATTTGGTTCTGTAAGGCTATATAAGCCGTGCTACTTCTTAATACAAAGTGAGTGAATACAGCCATATTGTGAAATTCTTTGCATTTTTCCCTACAGTTGTAGCATTGGTTGTGATATGCTATAGTCATTTGATAAGCAAATGGAAGAATCCTAAAATCGAGGGAGTTCTCCCTCCAGGCTCCATGGGCTGGCCACTCATCGGAGAAACCCTTCAGTTCATTGTTCCTGGAAGATCACTAGAACTTCATCCATTCATCAAAAAAAGGATGCAAAAGTACGTAATATGTGAATTGTGAGAAAGAAACAAAGTTTATTCATAAAATTTAATCGTACTTGCCTGATTATTGGTTTCACTGCCAGCTATTGATGATGTTAAATTCCTTGTGTCAGGTATGGACCGATCTTTAAAACCAGCTTAGCTGGGAGGCCTATCATTGTGTCCACTGACAATGAAACGAACAAGTACATCTTGCACAATGAAGGAACTTTGGTTGAGCTATGGTATTTGGATTCATTTGCCAAGTTTTTCTCTCTTGAGGGTGAAACAAGGGTGACCGCTGTCGGCAAAGTTCACCGATACATGAGAAGCATAACTTCGAACCACTTCGGTGTTGAGAGCCTGAAGGGATCATTGCTTCCTAAAATCGAAGACATGCTCCACACCAACTTGTCAAAGTGGGCTACTCAAGGACCTGTTGACATCAAGGAAGTTATTTCAGTTGTGAGTACACCATTTTTCAGCTGGTACACTAGTATTAATTAACATTTTCAAAGTCTAATGCATGTCTCTGCTTAATTAATTATAACTTGTTTTTTTTTCTGGATGTAGATGGTTTTCAATTTCACTGCTAACAAAATATTTGGTTATGAATCTGAAAACTCAAACGAGAAGCTAAGTGATAATTACACGAGGATTTTGAACAGTTTCATCTCCTTGCCCTTGAATATCCCTGGCACTTCCTTCCACCGGTGCATGCAGGTAAATGGAGGAGTCCCTCAGACATCCCTTGAAATTTTTGTTTTAATTTCTACTCGTCAGGAAGAATACCCATCGATAACATGTCTTTCTATTGATCCAGGACCGAGAGAAGATGTTGAAAATGTTCAAGGATACACTGATGGAGAGAATCAACGATCCATCAAAGCGTCGGGGAGATTTTCTTGATCAAGCCATTGATGATATGGAGACAGAGAAGTTCTTGACAGTGGATTTCATCCCCCAACTCCTATTCGGGATCTTATTTGCCACCTTCGAATCTATATCAACCACTCTAACTCTAACATTCAAGTTTCTTTCAGAGAACACTCGAGCAGTTGAGGAATTAACAGTATGTGTTCACTCGCACCTTTTATCAAAAAAATTTTAAGGTTCCAAACTAAAAAGGCCACCGTGCTCACACCCGCACGCACTTGATTATTGTTTCTTCAGGCTGAACATGACGCCATTATGAGGAAAAGAGAAAATCCAAACTCCCGTCTCACTTGGGAAGAGTACAAATCAATGACTTTTACCCAAATGGTTGGCTTCCACGCTCTCGAAAATGGTCCTTGTGTTTTGATTTTACATTAATATTTTTTTTGTAAGACAATATTTTGTGTCCTTATGGAATATACGCGGCCAATCATCCCCAGGTCGTCAATGAAACGCTTAGAATTTTCAGCGGCATACCTGGTCTGTTCCGAAAGGCATTGAAAGATTTCCAAGTCAAAGGTATGCCACCAAAACTAATTCTTAACTCAACAATTCCATGCTCTCTCTTTCCAAACTGTTCGACCCAATGGATTGTTTGTGAAATTTCCAGGATTCACTGTTCCAGCTGGTTGGACAGTAATGCTTGTTACTCCTGCTGCTCAATTAAATCCTGAGACATTCAAGGATCCAGTTACATTCAACCCATGGCGGTGGAAGGTGAGAAATTTCACCGCCTGAAAATCGTAGGGAGGATTAAAACGGATTCACCCTCATAATCATATATACGATCACCATTTCTGCTTTCAATTGATGTACACATATTTGTTTAATCTTTACAGGACCTTGACCAAGTTACCATTTCCAAAAACTTCATGCCATTCGGCGGTGGCATAAGACAATGCGCTGGGGCAGAGTATAGCAAGGTGGTCTTGTCGACGTTTCTACATGTCTTGGTCACCAGATACAGGTAGATTTGATTTTTCTCTTAACAGGCGTTGTCATACTTGAGCATTCACTACATAGACTATATTCTTGTCACAGGATTTATTTTTGGTTAACTGTTAGGGTTTGTTTTTAATGCCAGGTTTACCAAGGTCAAGGGAGGAGACGTATCTCGCACTCCTTTCGTTTCATTTGGTGATGGCATCCAGATTAAGTTTACAGCCAAAAATTGAAGGAGCTTTTCTTCCTTCCCTCTGGGAGCGCATGTTCTTGATTTACGTACTTGTTTATCAGCGTGCATGCAATTAATTACAAGATAATAATGATCCTTTTCTCGTCAATAAAAGAGTCTCGAACCTCACCCCGTGAAGAGCACATGAAATTTCTTGTATGAGCAGTGCCCAAGAAATGCAATAAAGTATCTCTTTCCCATCTGATTGCATTCTACGTATCTCTTACTTCATCACCACCGATAAAAACCATGGTAAAGGATTATGGTTTTGCCTGCTAGTCTTATCAAGATACTCGAGATTTTCCTGATATTTTTTGTTACAGTATATTAATTAAGGAAAATATCAAAAGTTTTTGTTGCTACAATTTCCATCAACAAAACAGTAGATTTTTGTTCCAAATGATTTTACATGATGAGGGAGTTCAAACTGAGTGTTTTGTTTATCCTAAAAATGCCTAAAAAACAAACATTAGCTTTGGAAGATTTTGGATTTATTTTGGAATTTGAGACAGTTTTTTTTGCATTTTTGAAATTTTTATGGATTGGTTTAACAAGATCATCACGGTGTTAAATAGATATTTTGGATTGAAAATGAGTTTTTAGATGAAAAAAACTAGTTGGGCTGATTTTTTATCATCATAGTGGTGAGAATCTAAAGATATATAGTACATCGTTTACCCTCTCTAACTTACAGAAAATTAATTGAGGTCAATGCCCACGCCTTGGTTCATGAGCTTATTTAAGATCTTGGCATGACCTCATTATTTTCTATTTTTTATATATAGTTTTGATTTTTTAATTTATATTTACATTTTTAAATAATTTTTTAAGCTTGCATTTTACTTATCTATGATTTTTTAATATTTTTTTGAAATAGTAATTATTTTTAATTATACTGGATATATTTATTTTTTGAAGTTATTAATTATAGAAGAGTGATTTAGCTTGTGTTTTTCATGGCTGCCCGCCCGTCTTAGATATATTTTTGTAATTTGAGATGGTAGCAGATTCGGACGGGGTTGCTGTTTTTCATGTTCGACTTGATATAAATATAGCTTTGTAGCTCAATAGTATTTCAAGATTTTTCTTATCTTACAAAGAAATAGAATTAATATTTTTTTTTATCATTTTAATATTAAAAATAAAATATAAATTGTGAAAACAACTGCAATAATCAAATAAAAGAATAAATAGTTAATTTTCTATCTACAAAAAAAAATATAAATTAAAAATCCATCTCTACGCTACCATCATTATCATCACTATAACAGTTAAAATTATTATTGACACTACTGCCTCAAAAATTAGAATAATTAAATTTCCATGAGAAATAAAATAAAAAAGCAAAACATTTTTACAAAAAAAAATCACTAAAATTATCATTATTATGGCTCAAACAATAAATTTTCTGATCCGAAGAAAAAATAAAAATAACAGAAAACATAAAAAAAGAAAAAAGAAAGAAAAATGGAGCAATATTAATTTTAAAATGATCATTAACACATTAAAATTTCAAGACTGAACCGATTAAAAATAAAACCCTATTATAAAAAAGACAAAAAATAAAAGCAAACACTAAAAGTATAGAAGCATAAATACGAATAAAACATAAATATTGTCCAAGAATGACAGAAAAAACCAAAGAAATTAATAACAAATAAAAAATTCAAAGAATAAGGATTGAAATGAAAAATAAAAACAATAATCAATTCAAATCGAAGGACAAAATTGAAACAAATAAAAGCCTGGGGACTGAAACAAATAAAGATATATTTTTAAAAAAAACATTGCAGTGTAATTTTCTTAAAAAAAATTAAAAGAATAAGGATTGAAATGAAAAATAGCATTCATGACTAATTTCAATTGTCAATTGGAGGACACAATCAAAACAAATTAAAATAAACTATATAATTAATTCTAATTGAAGGAAAAAATTGAAATAAATAAAACTTTGGGACCGAAATAAATAAATACATTTTAAAAAAAATGTTGTGTGATATTTTTAAAAAATTAAAAGAATAAGGACTGAAATGAAAGATAGAATATATGACAAATTTCAATTGAATGACCTAATTAGAAGCAATTAAAACCTGCATATCAAAATAATTAAAATAACCAAAAGCAAACAAAAAATCAAAAGAAGAAGGACTAAATTGAAACCTAACATATATAATCAGTTTCAATTGAAGGGTACAATTGCAACAAATCAAAAACTATATTGAAAAAACAGTAATAACAGAGAAATCAAAAGAATAGGGACCAAAATAAAACATTCACAAACCATGAGGTCCAAAGTGTATTTTAGGACAGCAAGCAAGAGAAAAATGAGAAAAAACTTAAGCCAGTCTACCGGATCTTCATTCGACATTGTAATCAAACACGTGCCACACTAGAAGGAAGAGACCATGATGGCAAACCATGTGACATGGCGGATGCCTGTTTTTAACCACTAGAATGATGCATACGTGCTAACCGAATGGCGAATGCACATGGAACACTGCTAGCGCGTCCACACGACTCTAAAATGGGGGGTGAAAATCCTTAAATGCCCTGAGTTCCAGGAGTTATTTTTTTATCATTTTAGGGGGCTAATGACGTAGTTTTACTGTGCATAAATTTAGAAATACCATCCATATCTCCTAAAAATTTCTAAAATACCCTCGATCCTAGGGGTTAAAAATTTTTGGCTTTGGAGGCAAATTGATCATTTCAGTGTAACAATCTACAATGAACTCTATGTAAGTGAATAGTAGAAAAATGAGGCATTAAATATAGTTGTCGATTTATATTTAGTTAATGTGAGATTTGAAGATATTTTTTTTGTTGATTATATTTTTTTCTTTTTCTACTTATATTTTTTTTTATGATGGAGTATCCTGACTAGCTTAAACGCGCTACAATTGATCCCTAGATCTAATTTTTTTGTTATAACCAGAGTGTCCAGACCAGCTTATGTGTACCAACACTAATCCTCGGACTTTTTTTTTTTTTTTTTGCTAAAGTGTTTTTCTTATATTTTTGTTTTGTTCACTTATATTTTTTTTTATAATCGGGGTTTACGGGCCAATTTATGTACACCACAATTAATTCCCAAACCAAATTTGTTCTTAAAATAATATGGATTGTTAAAGTGTTTTCATGCTTTTTGTTTTTGTTTTCTATAACTTATATTTTTTTTTATAATCATGGTCTCTGGGTTAACTTATGCCTTTTTTATTATTATTTTCTTTACTTATATACTTTTTTTTTATCATCAGGATCTCCGTGTCATCTTAGGCTCATGATAACTAATCCTTGAACCAAGTTTTTTTTGATAACCTAGGTATCCAGGCCACCTTGCGTACACCACGACTAATCCCCCGGCCAATTTATTATTTTTTCTAAATTACTTTTTTTTTTAACTTATATATTTTTTTCCTTATCACAAGACCATTTTTTTTTTTTTGTAAGTGGTGTCTCCGAGTCAGCTTAAGCACAATATGGATTGTAAATGGTGTAGAGAAAGCACCGTAGCTTCCCACACACAGTATTGTTGATTGCAATAGTGCTTTCCTGCTATAGTGTTTTTTCCCCTATTTTTTGCTTCTTCTTTTTACCTTTTTATTTTCATTTTTTTCCTTATTATGTTTATTTTTTTATTTTTTTCTTATTATGTTTTTTTTCCGCAAAACTTTTTTTTTGCCCATTATACTTTTTTATATTCTTTTTTCTTTTCCACTGATATTTTTTTTAACCGAGGTGTCTTAAGCGCACCACGATTAATTCCCATGTCTATTTTTTTTTTTTATAATCAAGGTGTTCAAACCAATTTACGCGTACCATGACAATCCCTGGACCCATATTTGTTTTTCTAAAGTGGTTTCCCGCTGATACTTTAATTTTGTTCACTTATATATTTTCTTATAACAGGAATCTCCGGACCAACTTAAGCACACCACAACTAATTCCTAAGGCGAATTTTTTAAAAAAATAATATGGATTGCTATAGTGCTTTCACGCTTATACTTTTTTTTCCCTTTCACTTATATATTTTTTTTTTATAACCATGGTCTCTTAGCTAACTTAAGCTTATATACCCCTATAAGATAAAATCCAAAAGTTAGCTATTAGTGTGTATTGGTAATTTACCAATTTTTAATTATATTTTCTGTAGCAGTGTTGTGGGCGCGTCGTCGGGCACGTGTCAATTTTAGAGTTCATGCACATTTTGGATGGCGCGTACGGCGTTGTAGAACTTCTAAAAATATATAATAGCTTTTTACATATTCATTTTATTATCTAAAATGTGTTTAAAATAATGTCATGGTATCAGAGGTATTTTTATTTTTTTTTATTTTTGTGCACAGTAAAATAATTATAATACCCTTAAATAAGACAAAAACCAAGAATTGTTAGTGGGGGTGTCCCGATAATTTTATTTTTTTAGTGCACAGTAAAATAACTTTTGTAGTCTCAAATAAGACAAAACGAAAGAGTCACCTGCGGTAGTGTTTCAAACATTTTACTGTTAACTATACTTGTATAGAAAAGAATTTCACTCTTATTTTACATCACCAAAGTTAAACTTACTATGTTTTTTTAATGCGAGTTGCGTTTAATACAAATAAAAATAACAATAAAAATTAAAAATCTAAACAAAGAGCAAAGGTGTATAAATACAAATAAAAAATTTAAAACTATCTTAGAAGGACCGAAAAAATCAAGGGATCAAAACTAAACTAGAAAATAAAAGAATAAAAACTAAAAACTAAAATATAAAATTATATATTAAATCTAGATAAAAAAATTCATTCCTGTCGTGAAGCACGAATTTATGGCTCGTATTTAGTTAATGCAAGATTTGAAGATCAAACAAAACTAGCATATCATTTCAAGGAAGGAAAAAAGTTCGCGCTCGAGTTTTTCTGACGTGGGACCTCGAGAGACCCCCTTAAAACGGTTAATGTCTATTGTTTGTTTTATTTTTGTGGGTTTATTTTGTCTAGATTATTTTTGTACCCTGTTTTCTTTCTTTATATGTATTTTTTTACTCCTTATTAAGAATTTTATTTTTAATTTTCTCTTTCTGTTATTTTTTTATTAGTTGTTTTTTCCCAGTCAAATGAATTTTTTTTACCTTATAATTTTTTTTCTTTTGTTGAAGTTATTTAGATTTTTGTAATCTTTCATTTTTTTCTCTTTTCATTATTAACACACTTATAATAATAATAAGAAGAAGAAGAACAAGAACAAGAACAAGAACAAGATGAAGAAGAGGAATTATTTTAATTATTTTTCTTTCTTACTTTTTTTAATTGTTTTTTTAGCTTTTATCCTCGAGATAATTTGATAATTTTTATTATTTTAACAGTAATAACAATTATAGTTTTAGATGTTAAGATTTTGATATTACTATTTTTATAATAGGGTATAATAATATGTTTTATTACATTTAATTTTGTATATATAAATATTATATTTTAATTTTGAATTGACAAATCCTATTGATTTCTTTAATCCAAATAATTATAAAAATTATTTACTCAGCCCACAACATAATGCAGTATATTTTTAAAATTTAACATAAATGCTTTCCCCTTGCATTTTTCTTTTATGACTAGCTTCCTTTTTTTATTTTATGAACAAAAACATTTTTTTCATATTTTTAAAATTTTATATTAACCAAGGTAACCAAATCAACTTTTTGACGATAACAACATTCAATCACTTTTTGATTGAAAAAAAAGTATTTAATAGATTTTAGCAATTATTATTTTACTATTTCAATATTAAATAAATTAAATATAACACATATAAAATCAATTAATTTTATATATAAATAAAAAACTCAGCGCATTACATAGACAATACCACTAGTTAATAGCTAGAGGAAGGATGAGAAGATAGTATTATTATTTTAAGAATTCCAATACAGTTAATTAATTAATAGGCATCGAAATTAATTAATAAAAGATAACTCGATGTGGCAATGGTGAAATGGATTCAGGAGTCAGGACAAGGCCGAAGTTCTAATATCACTGCCGTCCACCGGAGCCACAACTAGATTGCGAAGCGAAAGACAAAATTAGCCCAAACCTGCAAGACAAAATTAGACAACAATTGGCACAGAACCACATCCGGCCAATTAGCCCATGCTATGTGATAAGTTTTTTTCTTTTGTTCACATGATAAAAATTTAATCTAAAAAAAATACAATAAAATAATTTTTTTAGACAAATTATAAATATACATAATAAAATGACATCATTAATTTCACAAAGTTATTTATTATTTGATTATTCTGAAATGTTAACATAATATATATATAAATATATTAAGAGATTCTTTATAAAATTTAATCTCAATCTAACGGTCAGATTAAGAAATATGATTGATATTGAAAAATTATTTATTATTTAAAAAAAACACTATTTGGCCGGAACGGAATAGGTGGAACGAAACCGAAACGTTGCCAAAATCTGGATAGAATTTCCAAAACCAACTAAAATTTTAAACGAAGTAAAATTTGCTCTGATTTGTTCTGTTTTTTAAATTAGAACAAAATATTCCAACTATTCCAGACAGAATAGAATGGAATTCACAACCATAACATAGAGAGCTGATTACAGTTCTAGGCTTCAATAATCATTGTAGATGAGCAGAAACTGGCTGCAAAAGTTAAAATTCAAAGAAGCTTTCCGAATTTGCTCTCTCTAGTTTTAAAATCTTAAATTTAATGGTTGGTTTCCTTCGAACCCGGTCTAGTCTTTGCAGATCACCAAATGGAACCTTTGGGCATTAAGACCGGTTTGATTTTAGATAATGCAAGAACAATGGCCTAGATCAAAAGTTACATACAGGGAAATACAAACAGGAGAAGTTCTGTGGATAGATCATTTTGAAAGGGCATTGCTTTCTGTAGCATGCTGAGATCAGCACTACAAATATTTCAGAGAAAAGTGCATATCAAATTATCCTTAAAGCTCACTATCTCCTGATACCCTATTATTTTACAGTACATCGAAACTAAGTAGCTATGTGCTTGTTTTTATGGTTTGCCACTGTCCTAGTGCTATCTGTACAGAAACTAAAATCAAGCTGTAGGACTTGAATATCGCTTCTGTTTACTAGAACACGTGCACTTCGCTTTAGTATCCGTGAGGGACTGCAAGAAAAATAAGACATTTTTGGTAAAGGAAGATAGATGTGCTTGATACATGAAAGATCAAGTGAATATGATTGATGATCAGTATCTTTTGCACGTTACCTTTACTTGTTTCTGGAGGTTTTTAATGTGCTCAACTGCCAAATCTAACATATCTGCGGTGTTTGTTTGCTGTCCAAGAAGAAATTGAAAATCGTTTGGCATAAATCTCTAATTTTCAATTTGAATTACCGTGTGAGAACGACATATCTAGAGTCAGAACTACCTTGTCCATGTCCGGGAAAAGCTCTTGCAATTTTCTCATTCTTTCACTAATCCGAGTTCTTCTTACCTGAAATATACACCCAAGAAAAGCTTCTAAGTAGTTGATTCACGGGTTTCCTAAATAACAAGGAAAGGCCATTGTTATCGTGGCTAAATCAACTAATGGCGATCAGGGACATACCCTCTCTGCTATGCTTCGTGGGTGAGTAGCGAAACCTCTTTTGGCTCGAATCTTACATGGGACAGAATTGCCTTGAAAATCCAAAAACTTTTCGATGGTGGCCATTTCTGAAACAGTCTTAGGCAAGCTCAAGTGGTGAGTCAAACCAGTCACACGGTTTCCAGAATTTCCATCCTGATGGAGAATTATAATACCATTATCATTTTCACAAAGCATAAGCAGATTGAAGAAAAGCTACAAATTTATCTGCGTACTGCAAATGATACCTGATTGTCCAGTGTGTTTAGGCCAGTAAACACGTTTCCATCATCATCCCTCTTTCTTTTAAGACCACTCAGAGAAGCATCGTCCCAAGAATCACTAGTGAACCTAGACATGTACCTTGTCTCGTTTACATTGCCTTCTGGACTACTCCCGCCAGTACATTCTTCTCCAATTTCAGCAATATGAGGCAACATCCTTTGCCCTGATGAGAAGTTCACATGACTTCTTAACTTACTAGCCAGACTAGCTTCTCCATTCGTACCATTGCCAGCTCTGAAGCTACCACCTTCTCTCATGACAACAAAGCCTGTTAGCCATTAAGAGTTGTTCAGCCAGGAATCAATCTTGAAGAGATGAACATGAGATAATTAATTACTCGTAGAGATTGAACTAAAGATTAAAAGGAAACATGTTCAATATCCAAATTAAAAGCAGACCTACTCAATTTGTCATCAAAATTAAGATTTTGGGACGGATCATTTAACACAAGTCAATTGCAATGACCAATTTCGTTCCAGAACTCTGCTCTATTCTCTATTTCTTTCACCGACAACATAAGCGATTCAATGAGAAGAAAAGAAATGGGAAAGCTTTCCAAAAGTCAACCTTGTGTAAAGCAAGACTTTTGAGATCCCTTCAATATTCCCGGCCAAAGAAAGTGCAGCAAATCCAGAAAGAACACAACATGTTTGATTACTGGGAAAGTATAGAAAAAGGTAGAGTGTGTTCTCCTTCCTTCAAAAATCTGATTTTATTCATTTTTTCAATTGACAGGACAAAACACCATTTAACAGACTCCTTCAATTTTTAGACAAATCTTTTTTTCTCTCCAGATATTGATGAGCTGAATCAACATAAAAACACAACACAAGGTCCTGACTACATTTCCCAAATTTAATAAAGCAATTTTCGTGGGGAAAAAATCATTAATTAGGAATATAGAAATTCAAGAGACACACATATTTGTTTAATTCTTTAAAGGACCTTGACCAAGTTACCATTTCCAAAAACTTCATGCCATTCGGTGGTGGCACAAGACAATGCGCTGGGGCAGAGTATAGCAAGGTGGTGGTGTCGACGTTTCGTCACGTCTTGGTCACCAAATACAGGTAGATTTGTTTTCTCTCGTAACAGGCGTCGTCATACTTGAGCAGTCACTACATGGAGTATATTCTTGTCACAGGATTTTTTTTGTTAACTATTAAGGTTTCTTTTTAATGCCAGGTTTACCAAGGTCAAGGGAGGAGATGTATCTCGCACTCCTATCATTTCATTTGGTGATGGCATCCAGATTAAGTTTACAGCCAGAAATTGAAGGAGTTTTTCTTCATCCCTCTGGAAGTGCATGTTCTTGATTTACGTACTTATCTATAAGCAATTAATTACAAGATAATAAGGATCCTTCCTCGTCAATGGAAGAGTCTCAAACCTCACCTCGTGAAGAGCACGTTGTTGATCTTTATATGCAAAATATCACATGGAATTTCTTGCACGAACAATGTTCAAGAAATGCAATAAAGTATCTCTTCCCCATCTTATTGCGTTCTATTTTACCTGAGCGAGTCTCCTGCCTCATCACCACCATTAAAAACCTTGGTAAAGGATTATGGCTATGCCTGCTAGTCTTATCAAGATACTCGAGATTTTCCTGATATTTTTCGTTACAGTATATCAAAAAGTTTTTGCTGCTAAAGTTTCCATCAACAAAACAGTAGATTTTTGTTTCAGATAATTTTATACGACGAGGGGAGTTCAAATTTTGTGTTTTGTTTTTATGCCTTTAAATATATATAAAGAACAAGTATTTGCTTTGGAAGATTTTGGATTTATTTTAGAATTTAAAACATTTTTCTGCACTTTTAAAGATTATGAATTGATTTAACAAGATTATTACGGTGTTGAGCAGATGTTTTGGATTGAACATAAGTTTTCAGAAGAAACAAACTAGCTGTTCCGATTTTTTTATCATCATAGTGGTGAGAATCTAAAGATATATTGTACATCGTTTACCCTCTTTAACTTGCAGAAAATTAATTAAGGTCAATGCTCACGCCTTGTGCTTAATTAGGATCTTGGCATGGCCGCATTATTTTCTCTTTTTTTTTAAATATAGTTTTGATTTTTTTATTTATATTTACATTTTATCAAATGAATCTTTAAGCTTGCATTTTACTTATCTATGATTTTTTATTATTTATCATTTGTTTTTGAAATAATAATTATTTTTTAATTATATTGGATATATTTATTTTTTTGAAGTGATTAATATGATTTTTTTTATCTAGGGGTGACTGTATGGACTCTAGACAATGACAAATGTACAAAAATGTCATTCCATTAGCGTGACATTACCAGGGTTAGTGGATAGATATTTATTTTATTATGAATAAAACATTTAAAATAATAATAATAATTGTTTGTAATTTTTTTTTTAAATTTATGAGAATAACTATATTTTTTAATATTTATTTAATATTTATGTCTAAAAATATATATATAAATTATTATTTTTAATTTAAAATTAATTTAATTTTAGTGTTTTAAAATACTTTTAATATAATAATATGAAGAATAAATTTTAAAAAATAAAAAAATAATTTAATTTCTTCTTAAATAAAAATAATTTTAAACTTAAAATATATCATACCACACATAGACAAAACAAATAAAAAAAACACAAAAATAACAAATCATTAATAATAAATTATTCACTATACATGTATAAAAAAGAGTTTCACTTTCATTTCATCATGCCACCAAAACTAAACTTGTTTTGTTTTTTAATGCGAATTATATTTAATATAAAGATAAAATACAGTAAAACTTAAAGTCAAAACTAAGAGTAATATATATATAATATAATAAAAAAATTAAGAGTTATTCTAGAAAGAAAAAATAAAAAGATTGAAATTAAATAAAAAAATATAAACTGAACTATAAGACAAAAAATTATATATATTAAAACGAGGTAAAAACAAATTTCTTACTGCAGCGGAGCGCAAGCCAATGAGTCGTTAATAGCTAGAGGAAGGATGAGAAGATAGTATTATTATTTTAAGAATTCTAATACAGTTTAATTAATTAATAGGCATCGAAATTCATTGAGAAAAGATAATTCAATGTGGCAATTGTGAAATGGATTCAGGAGTCAGGACAAGGCCGAAGTTCTGATGTCACTGAAGTCCACCAGAGACCACAACTAGTTTGCAAAACGAGAGAGGGAGCAGAAAGGGTGGCAATTGGCCCAAACCTGCAAGATAAAATTAGAGAACAAGGCACAGAACCACATCCGGCCAATTAGCCCAAGCTCTGTGATAAGTTTTTTTTCTTCTGTTTACATGAGACCCAGAGAGCTGATTGCAGTTCCAGGCTTCAATAAACATTGAAGATGAGCAGAAACTGGCTGCAAAGTTAAAATTCAAAGAAGCTGTCCGAATTTGCTCTCTAATTTTAAAATCTTAAATTTAATGGATAATCTATTTCGAACCCAGTCTAGTCTTTGCAGATCACCAAGTGGAACCTTTGGACTTTAAGACCGGTGTGATTTTAGATTAAGAAGCAATGTGGTATTTTTTTCTACCGTAGTTCGAAGGCTAAAAGAGGTATGACAGAGAGTTGTGAGAGAAAATGCAGCTTTACTGGCAATTTGTTTTAAGAAACTGAAGGATAATGCTAGAACAATGGCCCAGATCAAAAGTTACATACAAGAAAATACAAAAAGGAGAAGTGCTGTAGGTAGATCATTTTGAAAGGGCATTGCTTTCGGTAGCATGCTGAGATCAGCACTACAAAATATTACAGAGAAAAGTGTATATCAAATTAAGCTCACTATCTCCTGATACCCTATTATTTTACCGTACATCAAAACTAAGTAGCTATGTGCTTGTTTTTAGATTTTGCCATTGTCCTAGTGCTATCTGTACGGAAACTAAAATCAAGCTGGAGGACTTGAATATCGCTTCTGTTTACTAGAACACGTGCACTTCGCTTTAGTATCCGTGAGGGACTGCAAAAAAGAAAAGATTTTTGGTAAAGGAAGATAGAGGGACTTGATACATGATAGATCATGTGAATATGATTGATGATTAGTATCTTATGTAAGTTACCTTTACTTGTTTCTGTAGGTTTTTAATGTGCTCAACAGCCAAATCTAACATATCTGCGGTGTTTGTTTGCTGTCCAAGAAGAAATTGAAAATTGTTTGGCATAAATCTCTAATTTTCAATTTGAATTATCGTGTGAGAACGACATATCTAGAGTCAGAACTACCTTGTCCATGTCTGGGAAAAGCTCTTGCAATTTTCTCATTCTTTCACTAATCCGAGTTCTTCTTACCTGAAATATACACCCAAGACAATGTTCTAAGCAGTTAATTCACGGGTTTTTTCATCCTAAATAACAAGGAAAAACCATTGTTATCAT
Organism: Salix dunnii; assembly: GCA_015731905.1. Lineage (NCBI taxonomy): Eukaryota > Viridiplantae > Streptophyta > Magnoliopsida > Malpighiales > Salicaceae > Salix > Salix dunnii. Next base: position 4,797,638 of record CM027667.1, on the reverse strand, counting down.
GGCTAAATCAACTAATTACGATCAGGGACATACCCTCTCTGCTATGCTTCGTGGGTGCGTAGCGAAACCTCTTTTGGCTCGAATCTTACATGGGACAGAATTGCCTTGAAAATCAAAAAACTTGTCGATGGTGGCCATTTCTGAAACAGTCTTGGGCAAGCTCAAGTGGTGAGTCAAACCATTCACACGGTTTCCAGAATTTCCATCCTGATGGAGAATTATACTAACATTATCATTTTCACAAAGCATAAGCAGATCGAAGAAAAGCTACAGATTTATCTGCGTACTGCAAATGATACCTGATTTTCCAGTGTGTTTAGGCCCGTATACATGTTCCCATCATGATCCCTCTTTCTCTTAAGACCACTCAGAGAAGCATCGTCCCAAGAATCACTAGTGAACCTAGACATGTACCTTGTCTCGTTAGCATTGCCTTCAGGACTGCTCCCGCCAATACATTCTTCTCCGATTTCAGCAAAATGAGGCAACATCCTTTGCCCTGATGAGAAGTTCACATGATTTCTTAACTTACTAGCTGGACTAGCTTCTCCATTCGTACCATTGCCAGCTCTGAAGCTACCACCTTCTCTCATTACAACAAAGCCTGTTAGCCATTAAGAGTTATTCAGCCAGGAATCAATCTTGAAGAGATGAACATGAGATAATTAATTACTCGTAGAGATTGAACTAAAGATTAAAAGGAAACAAATTCAATATCCAAATTAAAGCAGACCTTCTCAATTTGTCATCAAAATTAAGATTTTGGGACGGATCATTTAACATAATTCAATTGCAATGACCAATTTCGTTCCAGAACTCTGCTCTATTCTCTATTTCTGTCACCGACAGCATAATTGATTCAATGGGAAGAAAAGAAATGGGAAAACATTTCAAAAGTCAACCTTGTGTAAAGTAAGACTTTTGAGATCCCGTCATTATTCCCGGCCAAAGAAAGGGCACCAAATCCAGGAACACAACATGTTTGATTACTGGGAAAGTATAGAGAAAGGTAGAGTGTATTCTACTTCCTTCAAAAATCTGATCTTATTCACTTTTTCAACTTGACAAGACAAAACACCATTTAACAGACTCCTTCAATTTTTAGACAAATCTTTTTTTCTTCAGAAATTGATGAGCTGAATCAACATAAAAACACAACACAGGGTTCTGACTACATTTCCCAAATTTAACAAGGCAATTTTCGTGGTAAAAAATTTATTAATTAGGGATAAGAGAGAGGGGCGGGAGGGGGCCGGGGGGGAGATCCATACCATTGTCAACGCCAAGGTCGGAGAAAAGTCCAGCTGGAGAGCTGTTTTGCCTAGCAAGATTAGATCCGTTCGCGGCACTCATCTTAGTTGCTTGCGTAGAATTCTCTAAGGCCATTGAACTCATAACATTGAATGCACTATCCATAGAATTCCTAACACTCACTGAATTGTCAGTAACCAAATTATGCCCTGGTAAACTTTGATAAACCATCTCCGAATCCTCTCCTTCTTGCTTTATCGCTGGTCTCTCTCCAAATTCTTGCAGATTTTGAGAACTGGAGTCACCAAAACCATTACATGATGACATAAACCTCGCCAACATGGCATCCATTTCAGGGCTTGAAGATCGAAGATACCGATAATCCCCGCTTCCGATGCCGCCACCACCATCATGGCCACTTGTACCATTCACAAGACTCTCCAGGAATGAGCTTGGCGCAGAGCGATAACGCATCAGACAAGAATTTTGCTGGGTTTGTTGTTGTTGGTGATGGTAATGGTAGTGATTTAAATCCATGAATTCTTGATTCTTTCTCAATTCTCCATCTGAACACTTGAAGCTAGAACTGTACAAAAGACTCATGTCTTCTTTTGAGAATCCCTGAAAACCATCAATACCATACATCATTGATCGATTAGATCCCTGATTGATTTCTTTTCGGCCCAGCTTAATTAAACTGTTTATAAAAAAAAAAACGTGGACCAGATTTAAACACTTCTAAATTGTGAAATGCTGTGCTTGCAGCAGTGCTCAGACCTCTAAACTTGGCTTAAACTTCAAAGTTGCTTGTCCTTCAATATATGGAATATAAAAACCAAGAAAGATGAACTTCTCCTTCAAAGTCCAACCCGGAAGAGCTACAAGAAAAAAAAAATCTCAGATAAAAAAAATAAAATCAAGAGCTTGCATTTACACATCTATAATTAGTCCACTCTCGCTTAACATGCAATTCAGGAACCCAAAAAAGCAGCTCTTAAAATGTTGAATAACACTAAGACATGCAAATATGACAAGAAAAGAAAACTAAGTTTGTTTGAGCTCAGAGTCTTTCTTGATTTTGGTTCACGGGCATTGAAAGTGGGATCAAGGCAAAAGAAGCCACAAGAGGGATATGACAGGCAGTCTACATGGTGCAGTCATGACTCAAATTCAACACCACTTTTGAGTACTATCAGGAAAGTACCTCGGCTTTTTTCTGGGTCCTTAGCCAAAATCACAGTCGTTTCGTTTTTACCTCTGCAAAACACAGAAACTAACAGCAACAAATAGAACTAAAGACAAACTCAGAGAGAGAGAGAGAGAGAGAGAGAGAGAGAGGGTGGCAGGAGTTGAGCAATGTTGTGCTCTTGCTCCTCTCCACATGGTATATTTATCAACCATTTTGCTGCATAATGACACTCCCTTCCTTTTTCTGTATGTAATTTCATATTCCACTAATGCTACTCGGTGATGTCATCTGATCCTGGATCCATGACAAGTATTCATGACCGTTGACCATCCAAGCCTCATGGCTATTGAAATTATTAATATTTAGGTCTTGAAGTATTGGTTAGCGAGGTTCTTTTTTATATTTTTTTCAAATCTTGAAATTAGTATTTTAAATAGTTTATCAGTTTTTCTTAATGTTGCAGTCGCTTAGAAAAACAAAGCTTAATCTTGATTAATGTCTAAACTATAATAAAAAATGATGTCACTTACCTTTAAAAAAACGTTTCGATGATTTTATTACAAAACAAATAAACTGTGTGGGATGTTGCACTGTGCTCCCTCTCACAGATCACTGTGGATTGCGACAGTGTAGGGGCGAAAATGGCCCTCGGTCGCGCGGCAAGAGTGGCTGTGAAAAGGGGCCAATTTCGGTTTTTCCTCTTTTTTTTTCGGTTTTTCCTTTTTTTTTAAATTAATCAGCTATGAACAGTGTATTCACGCTTTAACCCCCGGTAATAAGACAAAATAAGGCATCCGGCTGAGGGGCACCGGCGTAATTGCGCGCGGCCGAACCGGCCCGGTCCGGTCCGCCGCAACTCTTTATTTTTTTTTATTTTCTGAAATGGCTAAATACGTTTATAGCCCCTAATAAGACAAAAACATTGAATTGAATGCAGGGTTATAACGGTAATTGTCCCTATTTTTTGAATTTTTTAATCGGTGTCTGTCAGGGCGTGCAACGCACGCGCCAACCGGTTTTCCGCCTCACGCCCCGTTCAGGTGGCGCGTGCGGCCTCCCAAGGTGTCCGGAAATTGTCTACCGGAGGCTATTTCGATGCGCCGACGCATGGTCTTCCTCCCGCGGTGGCGCGTGTTACCAAAAAATGTCTGTGAACGCGGCGGAGGCCGGTTCAAGCCGCCGGCCACGTTTCTCTCTCTCATGCACGTCAATGTGCAGGAGAGTCCCCCATATTTGTTTACTTTTCATTTTGGTCCCTCTACTTTTAATTTCGTTTTGGGTCCTCATTTCTGTTATATAAATTTTGATTTTCTTCGATTGGGTCCTCCGATTTTAATTAATTGAATGTCAAAGTTTTACTTCGGTCCTTATACTTTCAATTTCCGGATTGGCTGTATATAACTCAATTAATTCGGTACACAAGTTCCGATTTTTGCAATTGTATCCTCTGATTTCAATTGAGAATAAATGTAATTTGCATTTCAGCCCTTTGACTTTTAATGTTTTAATTTAAGCCCTTTATATTTGATTTTCATTTAAGTCCTTATACTTTTATTTTTTTATATTTCTAGAATAATCCCTACTTTTGTCCATGTATATATAAGTGTATTTAACACAATAATAATAATAATAATAATAATAATAATAGTAATAATAGTAATAATAGTAATAATAGTAATAGTAATAGTAATAGTAATAGTAATAATAATAATGACTTAATGATTTTTTTTTCTTACTCTTCTGCGGTTTTTTTCTTTCTCCCGATAATTTGATAATTTTTTTTTTGCCGATAATAGCAATAATAATTGTTTTTGTTTTTTTTTTTATCTTTTGTGAAAGTTTCTTGCATGTTTTTAGTCTTTCGTTGTATTTTTCCTTTCATTATTAACATAATAATAATAATAATAATAATAATAATAATTAAATTGTTTTTCGTTATTGCTCTTTCTTTAATGTTTTTTTTCCCTCCAGATAATTTGATAAATTTTTTTTTTACAGTAATAGCAATAATATTTTTTTTTTAATCTTTTGTTAAAGTTTCTAAGATATTTTTAGTCTTTCATTTATTTTTGTTTCTTTCATTATTAACATAATAATAATAATAATAAAAAACTAATAATAATAATAATAATAATAATAATTTAATTGTTTCTCTTACTTATTCTTTTGTTAATGTTTTTGAGTTTTTTTTTCCAGGATAATTTAATAATTATTTTGTTGTTTTCAAGGGGTTGATACATGATTACACTGTGCACATTGCGGCTAATTTAAAAAATTGATACATGTTATCTCATAATCTATAATTTATCTTAATTATATCATGTAAATTTATTGTTTTTTATTTAATTCTATTAAATTATATACACAAAAATACCCGCGGCAACGCGCTGGCAATATAGCTAGCTATATATATAAAAGGCGTGGGTGTTTCACTGTACACCCACGCACTGTGCACACAGACTCAGTGCACTGTGGATTGCAATAGTTTTTTTTTTTTTCTGATTGTCTTTTTTTTTCTCTGCTTTTTTGTTTTGTTTTTATTTTATGATTACGCTCCTCTTATTGTTTTTTTCGTTTCTTCTTTCGTCTCTTCTTTTGCTTTTTTTGTCCTAATTATGCTTTTTCTTCTTTTTTTCCTCTGTTTTTTGCTTCTTTTTTTTTCCTTTTTTTTTTCCTTATTGTAATTTTTTTTCATTTTTTTTCTTATGATATCTTTTTCTCTTTTTCTACTTATATATTTTTTTGGTTTTTTGTTTTTTAATAATCGAGGTGCCCGAACTCGCTTAAATGCACCACGATTACTCTCCATATCCAAATTTTTTTTTTAACCAAGGTGTCCAAGCCAACTTATGCATACCACGACAATCCCCGGACCCACATTTTTTTCTAAAGTGCTTTCCTGCTGGTACATTTTTTTCTTCTCTTTTTTATACTTTTGTTTTATTCACTTATATATTTTTTTTATAACCGGGATCTCCGACCAGTTTAAACTCACCACGACTAATTCTTGAGCTAATTTTTTTTACAAACAATATGGATTGCTACAGTGCTTTCTCTTAACCACATTTTAGATGGCATATGCAGCATAGAACTTCTAAAATTGTATGTTAGTTTTTTATATATTCATTTTATTATATAAAGTGTGTTTTAAATAATATCACGATATTAGAGATATTTTCAATTTCTTTCATTTATGTGCATAGTACAATAATCATAATATCCTCAAATAAGACGAAAACGTTATTCCACTGTTCATATGACGAAAAAAAAAGACTATTGCAATCCACAATGCAAGTTATTGTTAATAGAAAATTACAACTTATTTTATACTGGTTTTTTCATTGAAACCTACTAAACAAATAAATTTATATTCATTTAAAATTTATATATTTTATACAAAACTTGCACTTCATAAAAATTATATACAAATTGATTATTTTGTCTAAATTTATGCTATAATAAAAAAAATCATACATAATAAATATTTTCTTACGTTTAAAAAAATATGATTCCGCCCACGACGAGTCGCAAGTGCCATGGCTAGATGTTTTCTTTTATTTTTATTTGTTCTTTGGATTAGATTATTTTTATAATTTTATTATTTGCGTAATAATAATGATAATTTTAGTGATTATTTTTTCATAAAATCTTTCAATTCTTTTTAAAGATTTTCCTAAATTTTTAATTTATATCGGTGATCATTTTAAAAGTAATATTACTCTATTTTTCCCCTTATTCGTTTTTTTTTCTTTTTCTTTATTTGTTCTTTAGATTATATGATTTTTATGATTTTATTATTTATGCAATAATATTGATAATTTTAGTTATTATTTTTTTATAAAAATCTTTTGCTTTTTTATTTTTTATTTTTCATGGCAATTTAATTATTTTAATTGTTTTGACTGTAATGTTAGTAATAATTTTAGCTTTTATAGCAATGATAATGGCAATAACGTCATGATTAATTTTCAATCTATGTTTTCGTCGTTTTGTTCATAAAAAATTAACAACTTTTTTTTTATTTGATTATTGTAGGTATTTTCACAATTTATGTTTTATTTTTGTTTAATTTAAATTGAATTATAACATGAACTAATCTTAATACAATGAACTTAATAATTCAGATATCCGAGTTTTCTTGCTTTTTTAATGATGATAATAAATTTATGCTGGTTATTTCATTTGAAACTACAAAACAGATAAATTTCTATCGATTTTAAATTTATATATTTTGTAGAAAACTTGCACTTTACATGAATTCTGCACAAATTTATTATTTTATCTAAATTTATATTATAATAAAAAATACACACAATTAATATTTTTTACATTAAAAAAATATTATGCCGCCCGCGGCGAAGTGCGGGGGCATTATCTAGTATATATATGAATCCCGTGGAGACTCTCTCATTCCTGCCTTTGAATTTGCTGAAACCAACTTCTTACCTACTTTACTTTTCTCTTTATATATTAAAAATAAAAAGTCATTTTACACCTTTTCCATCTTCATTGATTTTTGTTGCACGTTTAAATAATGATTACTTGAAAATCCGTGTGAAAAATGGGTAGACAATTTAAAAATAAATAAATAAATTTTTTTATTCTAGATAAAAAAATAATAGGAATAATTTGATAATTTTTATTGTTTTGACAGTAATAACAATGATAATTTTTATTATTTTGTTTGATCTTTTGTTGAAGTTTTTAGCCTTTTTTTTAGTCTTTCATTTTTTTCTTTCATTATTAACACAGAAATATAATAATAATAATAATAATAATAATAATAATAATTTAATAGTTTTTCTTGCTTACTATTTTATTAATTTTTTTCAGGGTTTTTTTTTCAATTCTTATTTATATTTTATTTTATTTATTTTAATTGTTTTGATAATAATATTAATAATAATTTTAATTGTTATAGCAATGATAATGAAAATAACGTGGGGATAAATTTTCAATTTATGTTTTTGAATTTTTGTACATAAAAAATTAACTATTTATTTTTGTTATTTAATTATTACAACTATTTTCACCATTTATATTTTGTTTGGTTTAAATTAGATTATAAAATAAATTAATCTTAATGCAATAAATTTAATAATTCAAATATCCGAATCTTCATGTTTTCTTGATGATGATAATAAATTAATACTGATTATTTCGTTAAAAACTGCGAAATAAATAAATTTATAATGATTTAAAATTCATATATTTTAGGAACAAAATATTCAAATAAATTTATCATTTTGACTAAATTTACAATTCGCATCATGGATCATCCTCGCCAATTTTTTTCTTCAATATTAGCTACATTTTCAATTGATTCACATAAATTTTTTCTTTCATTTCATTTAATAGCTTATGATGTTTATTTGAATAATTGAATTAGCAGGGAGATTAAATGTCTCATTTTGAAGAAGGTTCGCAAGTTATGTAGTTCGCGCTTTTTTGTAATATTTTATGACGCAGTGCCTCCATTCTAAAAGATGTAATCTATGCTTGCATAATAAATTCTATTTAAAAATTTATACATTTTATGGCCTAATCTATAATTTTTATTTTATGATATTATATTAATTTATTATTATTAATTTAATCATGTTAAATTATATACACAAAAATGCCCGCGGCAACGCGCGGGCAATATGGCTAGTATATATATATATCTCGTCGGTTTTAGGGTTTTTGACAATGTTATCCAGTAAGATTTAGAAAGGTACTGGATGCCTGCTTTGCTTACGGGTCAAGCGACTCTAGCATGGCATGGAGAGACAAGTCAATGTATGCGTGCTGCTATGACTGTGGGGGTATAAAACGTGGCGTATCGGATGGTGTGGCTGCCCTAAATGTGAGCGTTGTTTAGTTTAATTCGCCAGCCAACGGGATGTTTAAACTAATTAAACAGCCTGAGAGTTTCTTGATTAATTTATCTAAAAAAGAAATGCAAGTCGACTGTTTCTTTTTTCCATGAGATATTATTGGTTTTTATTTTATAAATAAACATCTTAGCTGCTAGCAGGTTGATATATAAAAATAAAATACTAGTAAAATAAAACATTTAATGTGGGGTTTTGTTCCGTACATTTAATATGAGTTGCTTTGCACGATGATTGAAGCTATCAATTCGAAGGAGTTTAAATTAAGCTTTATTTTAAATCAGTGGAAAAATAAAATAGTTTATTTTACACACTAAAAAAAGAAATAAAATGCTGATTAATTTGGTAAAATGATGTTCGTAAATATGGTCAGGATGAGAATTTCCGAGTCATGTCAATACGTTGACCCATCATTGAGACGCCATTGCGACAGTGCCTGCTCCGGAGTGCTGTAAATGTAAATGGCTATTTTGTCCTCCAGCTGTAACGCGGTACTCGGCTAGGTTCTGGATGTACATGTTATTGAAATTACTTTTCAAATTATTTTTTATTTAAAAATATATGAAAATAATATATATTTTTTTAAAAAAATTCTTTTTGATATTAATATATTAAAATGCTTAAACAAATTTAAAAAATCATTTTTTTTAAATACAGTGTTATATACGTCTATATTTCCAATTAATTCACTGCTACATCAGACAACACCCAAGTTGACCCCTAGCCATTCAGATTTATAGCAAAAACCACGTGATTTTAAGACAAGCCTCGACTTCTATGATTTTAAGGATAATATAGTAAAATAGGCGAGGGTTAATGGGTAGATGGGAACTCAGTTGAGATTTCTTTGTTGTTTCGAGTCGAATGAGAGTTGAATGGTAGCTGGGGGGGGATATGTCATTTTACCAATGAAAAACATTTTCCTTTTTTTGGCAGCAAATCTGTTATTATCACTTCATTATTTATTACATAGAGACAAGAACAACCTTTTTGAATGTGTTTTCTTGGATGTAATTAAAATATTCAAGTAAAAAATTAAAATTTAGAGCAATCATTCAATGAATCGTGATCATATACTATAAATCATAAAATAATTTATTATTTTTTATAAAGTAATTACTTCACGATTAAAAAAATGTGTATTAGAAACTAAAAGGCATGTCAAGCATAGATAATAAACCCAGTTTCATGAGATTGATTCTCTAAAACATTGTTATTCTGTAGAATAATATAAAATTTGAACCAAACGGTGATAGCGTGAATTTCTTGAAATATATATGGTATAATAATTTAAAAAGAAAAGATAATTATTTAAATATTTAATGTGGTCATATTATTCATTATATTGTCTGATTTTTTGTCCTCAAATGCTGTAATTGCGAGAAGTTGGGGTCAAATAAAAGGGTTTGTATGTCTCTAACATTCACGTGCCCTGAAAAGAATAGAATAATGGCCTGGTAAATTCATATTGGGAAATGGGGGGCTTGGAGTTTGAATATCATATTGGCTGGCCCCTGGGTTTCAGCGTTGAATCCTTTCCTGATAAAACATAGAAAACAATCCACGCAAACTGTCTTCACACATGGAGTCTGTGGTTTTTCTACACGGTGGTTTTACAGGGATTTTGAAGGCATTAAATATCATTTTCCTACATGGTGTGTATAAAAATCGACGCTTCCAAGAGCTGAACCACCGGAGCCAAGTCGTCTTTAAATAATAATAATAATAATATTAAAAAAAACCTTTCGGTGGATACAAGCTTGCATCGAAGATTCAATGAAGGAAGGGAATAAAGACAATAACAGAGTTTCTTTCATCTTCGTCAAGAAATTAAGAAAGCCCTCATTGTTTTATCCAACAATAATGGATATTTTATAACTGACACGGCCTCTCAATGACTGGCAATATTTGACCAAAACCATGGTAGCTGCGTCGACTACCTCAAATGATCACACATGGCTACAGGAAGGTTGCGAACGATGCAAGCAATCAAGTATATGACGAATTCATGGAGATTGTAATCAAAGTCCTTGGCTAGCTACCTTGTTTCGTCTGCTTTATAGCATTCGTTGACTTTTAAGAAGTCAACCCTCATGGTCGACAAGGTTTATCCTCCTGGGGCCTTGGACCATTTACACTAGGTCAACTTACAGAAATGGTCACTGCTGCTGAAAATGAGATCTCCAGGACGCTGCTTAAATGTGAACTGCCTGCAGTTTTTTCAGAGTTGAATCGATTTAGTCTCCTCGTTAATTACTGAAACGGAAACCGGAGACCCCGAAATGAACTATCGATTGGTATTAACTACAAGGTTGTTGTAGGTTAGAGTGATAGCCAAGTAAATGTATTAACTACAAGGTTTTTATTTTATTATTTTTTTGGTTAAAATCTCGGGACCATGGAGATTTATTAAATTTATTTGACCATGTCAAGTTGATGCCAAGGGAGAGTCATTAAAATCATCTAAGAATGGACCACTTAATTTCGGTTAACACACAAGCTAATCCAGAAATATTCCTAATTATCGTTGAATAATACTATATAAAAAAACTATAAAATAAGGTTAAAACATGAAAATTATTGTCAAAATGGATGTACTTTTAAAAAGAAATATCAGAAAAGAATATATATAGTCCGAATTAATGCATAAATGTTCCCTTTGTGAAAGGGAAAAGGAACTGTTCCTGTGGATAGAAGGCTGAAGAATTTGGTCATTCTGATGCTTTCGCTTGAAAATTATTCCTTTTCGAGCTGACGATCCAAAATGACCGTCAATGTCGAGCATCTCCACTCTATTCCATGGTCCCTTCCCCACTTGGCCTCATCATGCCCCCTTCGGCGTGTAACCTGAACTTTTTCTGTCACTTTTTCTTCAACGAGGTCATAATATGCAACTATCTTCCAAAACAGGTTAGCTTAGTGCTGATTAGCTAAGAACTTGCCTTGGTTTTCCTAAATATTTCGTTTTTATTTAATTATCGGAGAAATTTCTTTCTCATTGTCTTGCTGTGAATTCTAATAGGAAATAAACCTTACTTAAGTAGCACGTGAGCTGGCTGTCTTCCTAGTTTCACTGCTAATTTTCATGATAAAAACATCAAGGAACGGGTCTCTGTAATTGATTAATTTTATACTGTTTATATCCCTTCCCTTTTCAAAGCCAAATCGTAAATCACTCTCACCAACCAATCACCCAAATTGAGCCCTTCTTAGACGCCTGGAAGCATGTGGTTCTCAGTTCTCGCCAGCACTGACAAAAACTGGAATTTTGTGGCTCACTGATTGGAGCGCCACAGCAGTGCACTTTCATCTAATTATCCCCTCTTATCAGACGGGGTAGCTGTTCTTGATAAAAGGGGAAAAAAGGTACGATTTGTTTACTGGAATCTTTCTCTGAGATAATATATATATATATAGACACACACACATATACGTGTGCGCGTGTGTGTGGAATCAAATAAATACTTTGTTCTCAAATGCCAAGGCATCGGTCACGAATCTACGATTTAGATGGAAGTAAAGAATAATATTTCAGAAAGAAAAAAGAAAAATCCTTCCATTATTGTTCTTTATTCTTCTATTGTGCACGAACCTTTAAAAAATTTCCCCCCCTTATTGGCACTAGATAAGCACATTTTTAAGGCCCACTAATCAATTTGGACACGCTATAAGGTGATAAAAGGGTAACTCGAGCCTTAATTTATGTTTAGTAAGATGTGCTCTAGGTGGTGGGAAGAGGACAACTCCCGGTAGCATGGAATTAAATAATGATGATGATGATGATGAAAAGATGTTCAATATGATATAAATAATCCACAACTGTAAAATGGGATAAAAAGCAAATCCTACTTTATTGTGTGATTTGCTCCAAACAAAAGGCTGTGGAGTGATTTATTTGGAAAAACCTGGGCATATATATTAATCGGTGGTTTGTGCATTTGATTTGTTTGGCTTAATGCATGATCCCCTTTTGTGTTCATGTTCTATTAATCAGTGTCTTTAAAAGTGAATGATCAATGGTGTGAAGTTATCAGTTGATATTTACTGCAAAAGGAAAGAAATTAAAAACATAATATTCTATAGAATGTGAAAGAATCCAATCATAATGCCTCTAAAATCTGCAGTATATTACTGATACACGCACAGACCGGAATATCCCAACCTGTGATTCGATCCTAACTGTCCTCCGGTGCACTGTTTGTCCATGAATTGGCCATTTTAACAGAATAAAATCGTTTTGCTTCTACGGAGTGCTTGTAAAAAGGAAAACAGAACGCAGTTTTGTATATCAAAGAAAGAAAAAGACTCAGCTACTGTGGTTTAAGTGAGAATTTTCGCTGGTGAATAATGGGAGAAGCATGAAGAGAAAGGAACGAGCTTTTCACGTTAAATGGCAAAAACCAAAATAATAAGGAAAAAAGGTGGCGGCTGTTTGTTCTGTGGAGAGAAACAGAGACACGTAAGTGTATTTTCGCCTCGATGGCTGGTTTTTGACTCCAGTATTAAGTTTTGTAAGGTACTCTAAAGAATAAGTTCCTGCCTCGAAAAGAGGAGTGCTGCAAGAACCTTGGGTGCTCTGGTATTAATCTTGATTTGAGAAGCAACTTGACCTGTATTATTGCAGTTCTTAAGGATCTTAAAAATATGTAATATTCCAAATAATGGCATTTGTTCTAAGATTCTTGTCATCTATTCATGTGCCGATAAGGATTCACTGTTTGGATTCCGCATATTGCCCTAACTTTTGGTTGCCATGATCTGTAATTTGAAATGAAATACGGATGCCTCCATGCTCAAAAAAAAAAAAGAGGCATCGCTGATGGCTGTTCCAAGTTCAGTATGGCTTCATTTTTTTATTATTACTAACACGAGTATCGGTGTAAATTTATATATACCTCGATATATTTTATAGATCTAAAATTAATAATTATCATATTAGAAATTAGATATCTTACTACCTAAAACTACAAAGAAAACAAATCTTTTAGTTTATAACTCTTACCATTAAATCACATACTAAATGGTTACCCTAAGCTTCATTTACCATTAGATCACTTACATATGTTTACCCTAAGCTTCATTTAATTAGCCTAGTAGAGGTAAATGGTTACCCTAAGCTTCATTTAATTAGCTTAGTAGAGGTATGGCTACCACAATAATGGCGCAAGGCACTTAATATTTATTTGTAAGTGTGGTTGATATTGTTTTTTAAAGTGTTTTTTATTTAGAAATATATTAAAATAATAATTTTTATTTTTAAAAAATTATTTTTCATATCAACAGATGAAAATGATGTAAAAATACTAAAAAAATAAAATAGAATATTTAAAATAAAAAATCCTTTTAAAACAACAAACAGGGCACTAGAATCCTTTGCTCCAAGCCTCCAACTGGATGTAGCCACCTCTATCAACCACCCTTCAGGGTGTTTAACAGTGATGTGCTCACTTATAGTAGATTTTTGTATAATCTATTTTTTGAAATAAAAAATACCACCGTCAAAAATAAAATTTTGTATGCTTCTCTCTATTTATTTACTCTCAAGATCCCAGAAAAACTCAACCACAGCTCTATTCCAAATACAATGTTTGTGTTATCTTTCCCTGCCTCTCCTAAATACACCATTTATCTTTTCCTATTAGACGGCCATCTTTGAAAATATAACAACAATTAGTTCTTGGAATATTTCACTTAAAAATACATTAAAATACTTTTTATTTAAAAAAAATAATTTCAACTTCAAGTTATCATTTAAAAACATAAAAAAATCATTTTGAAAAGAAAAAATAAACTATTTCAAATTACCAAATAGAATCTAAGAGGCCCACCAACCCAGGAGTCCGGGCCTGGATCCAAGGTTCTACTTACCCACCTAAGAAAAGAAAATAGAGATCGGAGAGCAATGCGGAATCGAAGTTCTTGATGGGTGGACGACTTGACAACACTAAAATCAATCTACCATTCTGTCCCTCGGGTCACAGTCCATACCGGCTGTCTAGACTCTTCTATAACTTAATTTATCTTGTGCACGCAGAGCGAAATAGTAAGCATTAACTAGAAGAAAAACAGCATGCTAAAATGATCGCAGATCGTTTCCTTCCCATTGCTGCGCGCAAACTAATATGAAAGCTGAAAAGGACAAAAAAATAAAAAGGAGTAATTTAATATTGGAAGCTCATTCCACAAATATCAAACTTTAGACAATTTCCATTCTGTCTGGGCGTATAATCCAATACTCTTCTTCAGCATATGATAAGTAGTTCAGCGACCTCTGTTTATTTCTTGAAGAAAAGTTACAAACAAACAACTCGCATGAAATATTGATCAGTAGTATGCTTTTCGAGGGTTGTTCTGTCAAAAGGAAATGGTAGATCATCAGAGTAAGACCAGCCTTGTAATAAATGAACTTGAAATTCTACGGAGGATTCGCATGGATGATTTAATAAACTAAAAACCAATATCAAATACATGAAGGAAAGGACAAGGGAAACAAGGGATAATACCAGAGGGTTTGGCCTGTGACGGTAACCAAGCATCATTCGCTTCTTATACTGCTCGTATATATCATCATCAGGAGACACCTCCCCAGGATTGTGAGCACCAACACCCAAGTGATCCTTCTTCACATCACCAGCCATGATCGGATTTGAAATACCATTTCTGGAGCTCCCCAGACCCTCACCTGAAAGCCACGCAATATTATCAGGCTTCTACTCCACATTACAGAGAAACAATAAATTTTAAACATATAGAGAAGGTCCAACTACGTTCTCAGAAATAATTACAATCTGCTCGAGTATAACACACATTCCAGTCATCAAAACCACAAATGATCCCAACTCTAATCTCATACTTTGTTTGAGAAGGAGAAACACATCGGAATAATATGCATACCATGCATCTAAATCTAAATAGTCCACCCTTTAAAATTCAAGCCACTTATGGATATTATAAGGCTGTTCAAGCAGATCCATTGTAGTCCTGCTTTCTAGTCCTTCATTAAATAATGATCAAACCAGCAGAAATATTTAGTTCATGTTTCGATCTAAGAAAAAAGTAGAGTTCATAAGCACACTTTGTTCACATTTCCTTGCTGACAATCATGCAAAAGGTAAGCTGTATAGTAAGTACACTTTATCAGTAGAATAATAAATGCTCTAATCTTATTCCTTTGACTGGTAGTTCACATCAGATCCCAGGTTCTCTACACTCCTTATCAATGGTTCCTTCAACAGCCCCTCAAGCAACTAATTAGAGAGCTTCATCTCAATTTTCACAAAAGGTAATGCAAAATGCTAATGATAAATTCCCTGCATTGCTATCAGTAACTCATGAGCACACTTTGTTCTGATTTCCAAGCTACCCATCACACAAAATGTAGCTGTAAGAGCAAGTATGGTTTGCTAATAGAATCAACTGCGATTGGTACAACACATGATACAAATCAGGCACTGCTAAATGAACTAATGCAGGCCAAACAAACTTAAAGTAACATACTAAGAATAATTTATCCATTCTCTAGCAGGGAAAAACAAATTCAATCCTGCCATGCACAGCAATCACATAGTTGAATAATTATCCCATCAAGACAGAATTATTTGATTCATGATTTATAACTTCAGAGAAAATCAGAATTCCATGTGTGCACATGTATGCGAGAAGGGGAGGGGGGGGACGAGGGACACAGCACCTTCTTTCCAACCCATTTTGGACAAGAGTTTATGCCCAACATTATCCGCCTGGATTTTAACCCTTTCTGCAGCCTCTTTAGCAGCTTTTATTGCAGCTGCATCATTACAATTAGCCATGAACTTCTCAAGCTCTTCTGGTGGGATGTAGTCACCCATGTGATGACCTTTTTTGGAAGAAGCTGCAGTGCCATCAAAATTTCAAAAAAGACCATTACATGAAGAAAGCTTTTGGAGACCACAACAGCTCCACACACAAAGCATATACCTTGAAGAGAAGCAGGAGGGGGCATTTCATCCTTTGACTGTTTAGGCTGTCTCTTCTTCTCTTCCTGAGCAGCTTTCTTCATGTAGAACTCCATCATTGCTAAAGGATCTGTACCTGCTGGTGCACTAGATTCACCTGCAATATGAAAGAGAAGCAAATGCAACACCCAAGAGATGGATACAGTTATGCATAACATCAAATAATCGATGCGTCTCAACATAATGGGGGAGTTTACATGCAGACAATTCATCTGTTCGCACACAAGAAAGCAGTGATGTGTCAAATAGCCACCAATACCTCTATTTGACAATGAAATGATAAGGAAGGGCACCTGCTAAACATCATGCGAGGCTACAACAATTTCTACATGATCATTTTGATCTGCTTCTAAATGGAAAATCATTGTAGAATATAGCCAATACATATATCTTTAAACATTGACCCATAACTTTGGAACAGGGTGACTAATCCAACATTAATTGGCTTTCAACATTATGCATACAAATTCAATAAAAGAGCAGTGAAATGAAGTCTGTTAGGTAGACATTCTGGTGTAGAGAGAGATTGATGGATTTGAATGGACCAGGGTCTGAAAGGTTTGCCTAGGTATAATCAAACATTCTACGCATCTAATTTGTTACAATCTACAGACTCCATTCAGATGACTTTCATCAAGTGCGAGCATCTCCAGAGTGCTTAAGCAGCTTCTGT
This sequence comes from Salix dunnii, assembly GCA_015731905.1. Lineage (NCBI taxonomy): Eukaryota > Viridiplantae > Streptophyta > Magnoliopsida > Malpighiales > Salicaceae > Salix > Salix dunnii. Next base: position 4,780,655 of record CM027667.1, on the reverse strand, counting down.
TTTTTTTTAAAAAAATAATTTTTTTCCCATGGGTTACAAATAGAAATAAATTTCCAAATACATCCATTGTATACTGATATGTGATATTACCAGCTCTTCCTGAAGATGTTGACAATGAACCCATGGGCTCTTCAGCAGCTTCATATAAAGCTGAAGCGGGAATTTGGTAATTTGTTCGCTGCATCTGTGAGCTTTGAGAGCCACCAGCAGATTTAGATGCTGAAGTACTAGTGCCACCTATGCAGACAAAGTGTGCTTGGCATGAAAATTTCACTCTAATGTCAAAAAAAAATGAGCAAGGAAAATTAAACAAAGCAGCACAAACAGGGACTCCCAACAATACAAACAAACAAATGAAGATCCTTCTCCTAAAGTCACATTACATTACTGCCTTGATATGTCGATCATTTTTATCAGTCATAAGATCAGATAAATGCAGTCTTAAGATGTGACATCATGTCAACATCTTCAAGCGTGAATTTGTTACTAGACTTGAGGACAAGAAAAAAAAAAGTGCAACCACAGAAGCTTTAGACAGTCTTAGCTCCCAGACAAAATAAATATAACCACTACAAGGATAGCAAATGAAGTACTGACCACTAGAAGAGAATTCAGAATCCCTGTTCTGCGAAAGAGCCTTCTCTTCTTCGGCGAGCCTATACTGATAATACTTGAAGTCTGTGCAATTCTCATCAAACAAAAATCTGCATATAACACAAGCACCACTTATAAATATAAAATTTAAGTCTCCAATGCACAACTTGATGCAAACGAAAAGGATGCTATCAGAGTTAAAAGGAATGTGTAATGAAACTAGTGTTACCCAAGACTCACTTGAAAGGTGTATCTCCAGGATTCTTTTGGCGTGTAACATTCTCAAATTGCCTTCCATGTTTAGCAACAAAACTTGCTAGTTTGTCGGCAACATTCTTCACAGTGGGATCACTTGGGGGAGGTGGTGCTGCACATCACTTATAAAACTGATTAATACCAAGAGCATGAACAAGAGAATGCAAATTACTCTTGTAGCAGGCGTGCCACATATGCCAAATCTTTCATTGAACATCTCTTTCCACCAATGTTGATTGGCACTTAAGAAATAAGCTGCATTCATGAGACAAGAAACATTCAAGAACGATTTGTCCTCCTCATTTGCCAGTCAAGATCAGAGTAGGTATTACCCAGATGATGGTTTCAATCACATTCTACTTAACTAAGGGGAGAAACTTTATTCCACAGCCAAAGACTCCTTTTTGAAAGAGATGCGTACATGTAAAGCTTTTAAACATGAAGCCCATGGGAAATAATGAAGATTAATAACTACTGACAGTCCAATTGTGTGAGAGGGAATAAAGAAAAATCATTTTACAAACACATTAACTCTAACCATCTGTTTTTACAAATGAGAAGATCAGAGGAAACATAGACTTGTGACATCCACGAATAGCTTAATATAAATTCAAACCATAAAAATCAAAGAGCCAATAGAGAATAGGATATCTAGCGAGGAATAGGTATAAGCAGAAGCATTCTAGCAGCTGTGTGTGCAAGTGTGATAACTAAGGTCATATCTGGCACTACAATAGCAGAAATCTTGTCAGAATGTAAAGCCGAGTTCATGAATGGTAGATATCTTCTCAAGTGTCATCTATCAATCAAGAAGTTAAAACACCAAATCATTCACATGAAGCTTTCATTGCAACTCAATCAGCTCAGAGAATATCTATATTAGTAGTAATTACCAACATCCAATCGTTTCAGTGAGTGTTCAGATGTATCCAGTTGACCCAGCTTCTGCCTCTTTGCAGACACACCACCTGAAGTATTTACAGCATCTGCTTCATCTGCGCCTTCCTCGTCTTCACCCAACTTAACTGCAGGTACCACAAGCTTTGACTTCTGTTTCAAGCTGAAAGCAAGTTTGCCACTGGAAGCAGTCTGGGAGATCTTTGATGCATCATTAGTCTTAAACTGCGTAGTTACTTTACCAAAAGAAGGTTTAGGCATCACAGTCCCTGAAACAATTGTTTTGGGTTTAGAATCCTTTTCTGCAGCACCCTTATCCTTTTCCTGCTCCTTCTCATTCCCTTGCTGAAGTTGTTTAAACTTCTCCATGAATGAACCATCATTAACAAACAGACTAGATGGTGCTCCTTTGTCCATTTGCTAAAGAGCCAAATATCCTCAGGTTGTTTATAGGAAGTTACTGTCTGACAAGTAAGCTTTCAAGCAATTTAGAGATACGTAGAGACCTTTAGGTCTGATCTTTACGACTGTAAGTCATGCATTTCTTGATATAACAATGATAGCAAACAGAAAGGAACGTAAACAACTACACCCAAATCCTTAGCTCAGAAAGATTATATCTTCGGCATCTCAAATAAGACCGGTAATTATCAACCATCCAAACCTGCCTGTAATAATTAATAATCCCCACTAACTAGACCAAACCTGCCCAATTATTCCATAGCTACAGAACCCCTCAACCCTTACCGCTTGTAGCCCAAATCCCGTTTATAACACTGTCAAATTCGCTTCATCGACTATAAAAACTCAAAAAATAAACGTTTAGCTTTTTAATTCTAAGTTTTCACTCGTTCAGAGGTTTTCAAGAAAATAATAAAACTCCAATTCATGGAAGAGCCCGTATACTTGATAAATTCTATAATCGCTACAGAAACGAGATTTTCCAATCGTCTCGCGACTATAATCAATCCCTGACTCTAATTATATAGTCAATTCGAAGCACAGTAAATATATGAGCCAAAGATTTCCAAGTTTTTTTAGATCCACAAAGTAAAGTGATTTTAACAGAGAATCTAAAACCCTAAGACTCAAATCTGCCAAACAGTAACCAATTAACTTTAAAACCCGCAAAATCAAGATTCGACGAAATTTGGAACTTTTGTATAAATACCTTGATGATTTATCAGAAGCGTCGATGTCAATTTGTGAATGTAATCTAAGCATTGATCGTGATGACTTTTTGGGCTGGGTAGAGAAGAAGAAAGGAAGGTTTTTTTCCTTCTAGATTGGGGAAAGATAAGGAGAGGGAGGTTACGACTTTGAGACGCATGAGCGAAAGGAGTTGCTTTGTTGTATATAGTAGAGTAAATTAACATTATAGTCCTTGTGGTTTGATAAACTATGTGTTATGATAGTGTTACTTAATTCACTTAGATCTTGGACCTGAAAAGATAACAAGAAAAAGACCATATTGCCACCTTACTGGTTTTAATTGCTGTTCTTATTCATGCGATGAGAATAGAAAGTAGTGCATTTAATAAAAAAATTTGTAAAAAATAAATGTTGAAAAGAATTTGATCACAATTATATACATACTAGCCTTGGTAACCGCGCCTCGTCATAGACAAAATTATATTTTTTAATATAAAAAAATATTTATTATGTATAATTTTTTTATCATAACATAAATTTAAATAAAATAATAAATCTGTATATAATTTTTGTAAAGTGCAAGTTTTCTATAAAATATATAAATTTTAAATGGATATAAATTTAGATAAAATAATAAATTTGTATATAATTTTTGTGAAGTGCAAGTTTTCTATAAAATATATAAATTTTAAATGGATATAAATTTATCTGTTTAGTAGGTTTCAATGAAATAACCAGTATAAAATAAGTAGTAATTTTTTATCTACAAAAAGACGAAAATAAAAATTGAAAATATATCTTTATGTTATTGTCATTATCATTATTGCAACATTTAAAATTATTATCAATATTACTGTCAAAATAATAAAAATAATTAAATTGCCCTGAGAAATTATTAAAAAAAGAAAAAGATTTATAAAAATAAAAAATAAAAAACCAATCACTAAAATTATCATTATTATTGTGTAAATAGTAAAATCATGTAAATCATTTATTCCAAAGAACAAATTAAAATAACAGAAAACCAAAAAAAATCAATAAAGGAAAAAAGAAAGCAATATTAATTTTAAAATGACTACCAATTTAAATTCAAATCTTTGGATTGAACCGATTAAAAAAAATCCCAGCAAAAAAAAATATAAAAAACTAAAAATATAGATATATAAATATGAATAAAAAATAAACATTGTCTAAGAATTAAAAAATAAATGAATTAATTAATATATAAAAAAAACCTCCAATAATGAAATAACAAAATTAAATAGTTAATTTTCTATTAACAAAAAAATGAATACATAAATTGAAAATCTAATCTTTATGTTATTGTCATTATCATTACTAACAGTTAAAATTATTATCAAAATCATTGTCAAAACAATTTCAATAATTCAATTGCCCTGAAAAATCATTAAAAAAAAAAATTTTTGTATATAAAAAAAATAACTAAAATTATCATGATCATTGCATAAATAGTCAAATAAAAAAAATCATCCAAACTAAAGAACAAAAAAAAAAGCAAAAAACAAAAAAAAAATGAACAAAGAGAAAAAAAGAGCAATATTAATAGTAAAATGATTATTATAATAGTTAAAATTATTATCAATATTACTATCAGAACAATTCAAATAATTAAATTGCCCTGGAAAATCATTACAAAAAAGCAAAAGATTTATATAAAAAATAATTAAAAAATAATCACTAAAATTGTCATTATTGTTGCGTAAATAGTAAAATCATAAAAACCATTTAATCAACAGAATAAATTAAAATAATAGGAAAAAAATAAAGGGAACAAATATGCAATATCAATTTAAAAATAATTATCAACACAAATTAAAATTTTAGGATTAAATTAAATAAAAATAAAACAAAAAAAGGATAAAAATTAAAAGCATATATGCATAAATATCAATAAAAAATAAACATGAAAAAAAAAATTAATACCAAATAAAAAAATTAAAAAAATAAGGACCAAAATGAAAAATAACATGTATAAAATTAATTCCAATCAAAGGATAAAATTGAAACAAAAAACAATTAGAGGACAAAAAATAAATAATAAAAATTGCTGCCATTTTATAAAAAAATCAGAAGAAGAGAGAATGAAATCAAACTTTATTTATATTACCAATTTCAATTGGAGGACCAAATTAAAGAATTCAAAACATCTGTACCGGAAAAATTGAAGGAATAAAAAATAAATAAATAATCAAAAGTATAATGACTGAAATAAAAACTTCTTGTATAATCAATTTTAATTGAAGGGCACAATTGAAAACAATAAAACTTTAATTTCAATAAAACATAATATAAACGAAATCAAAATATCAAGGACTAAAATGAACTTCTCGCCAACGTCAGGGACCATAATTGACTTTGCGGAGGCAGGAGAAAGAAAAGCGACGGCCGACAAAAAACCGTCCGTCGCCGCTTACTGGGACATCCATGACCGGAACAGGCCATGAAGGAAGAGAGAGGACCTTCCAGCGCATCTTGTGGCACGGCGGGAGTCTATTTTTGACGGCTTTAAGACGCCGCATACGCCTCTTAAAAGGAGCTTGAGAGGGGAACGTTGCGGGCGCGTCTGGGTGACGCGCTGACAATTAATCCAAAAAAAATAATAAAATATGAGCCATTTACCAAGAAGCCCCTGACCCTACTAATATTTATGAAAAAACCTTAAGGGAAAGTACGTCGTTGCCCCCGTTTACTCTGTGTTATTTTGTCGTTTACGGGGATTTTTTTCGTCGATTCAGTGTGCAAATAAAATGGAAAAACTGGTGAAACCCCTGGTTCCTGTGCACTATTTTGTCGTTTTCGGGGGGGGCGTTTTTGTTAATCCACTGTTCAAAACGGGAAAAAAAAAAAACGGACGAACTCGCGCGACGCACGGATGAAAAATGTCCAGTCCACAGTGCAATGTGCCTGTGTGAACAGTGCATTTATGCACAGTGAAAGGGGGACACGGTTTATATATATACTTAATATTATATTCAAATCACTTCAAAAAATATTTTAATGAAATGATGTAATATGATGGCAAGATGAACAAGAACAATATCATATCTTTGATTTTAATTTTATGGAGGATTGTTTAAGAAGATGTTTGATATTATGATCTGAACTCAGTTTGAAAAAAAAAAATGCCAGATAGATGTTTGATAATATATTAAACCACTAAAATAATTATACGAGACCCATAAAAATTTGATGAAACCATCGGTTGAGATGAAATAACTCACTGCTTCTCATCCGCAGACGAACTCTATTAAAAATAATTTTAAATTTAAATCCTTCTTCAATACTATACTCCATGATGGTGGAAGAGAATTCCCATAACTTAATTATATTTTCCATGCTCTGATGTATACTAAGATAAATCAATGGACGAACAAAATCTTCTTTCTATATGAAAAAAACAAAAACAAGCAAGGAGCTTACGCCACTGATCCAACAATTCAGAGGAGCAACTTAAAACTAAAACAAAAATTGCTACCCCCAAATTCCAGTACAGCTCCATCCAAGCAGGGTAGCAGAAGCCAGACAACCCACCAGCGCTGCAACAAACACAGAGGGAATTCCGTTCCCATGGACGCAAGTAGGAGCATAAGAACCTTAAACGTCACAAACCCCTTACCTCTCAACTTTCGTTCAAGAGCCTCTCTTTTACGTCCTTTCTGCTTATCACGATTCAAGAAGCACTTCAACTCTTCTCTTCCACTGTTTCAACGCTACTCTCCTATTTGCTCTCAATGTAATGCTATCTTTCGCAATATGTATTTGATGTTTTTTTTTATAATGTTTTCTGGGGTGCTTATTGTCTAGTTTTGTGGGTGAAGCTGAAAGAAGTAATGGGGATTCTTTGCCAAATGGAGTGGGTAAGGGAGTTAACGAAGTATCTCGCAATAAGAAGCTTCTTCAAGTGGTGCTAGTTTCTCCTCAGGTACTATCTATAATCTAAACCCCGCACCTTTTTTCATTCAAGATATTGTATCGTTACTGGCTCAATGTAGTGTTTGTGTTATTTTGGTACTTAATTATCTAATTGCTTGAGTCAACTCTTTGATTTTATTAAAGAAGAAGTTAATCCATTGGAATTCGGGTGTGTTTATGTGAATTATATGTGATTGTTTTAGTTCAAGGGGTAATTAGATTGCCAATGTATCATGTCGGGTATATGCCGACGGGCCGGTTAAAATCGAGGCAAGTTTAGATTGTTCAATCTCTGTTATTGTTGCTGTTCATTTTATTCGGATCAAATACGACAATGGTCCATACAACGAGGGGTGATCCCTCCGGTAACTATAGAAATCCCAGAGAGCAGTGGCGGTGAAGATGCAATATTAATCGTAAAGTAATGGTTATAGACAATCATGCAAAAATAGACTCCCATTCAAGCAAAAGAAGATGATCATCAGAGCATTATCTTTTGTACTTAATGGAGTAAAAGCATGGAGTTTTAGAGCCATTTAGTTTGAAACTGATAACACTAAATAACCATTAATATATGGCCTTGTCTGTGCATGCCTACTATAATTAAAAAGAGATCAATGAGAATATATGGTTGGGAGTTGAGGGTTGTACACCATCCGAGTTAACCATTAATATATACAATCAACTACTGTATATGATATATTTTGTGTAGCTTGTAAGCAGTATCTGTTATAAATTTTCTGAAATCAATTTTCCTATCTCTCATTGTTAGTTGAAGAGAAAACACAAAACAAATTGAGCTGAGTCCTTCAGTTCCTAGTAATTTTCAGCTTGATGTTTCATGTAAAATGATCTGTTGTTAAATATAAAATGGGTTGCTTCAATTGTTTCAACCTGATTTTGGAAATTGTGTGAACAGTGCTTCCATGGTACCCTTGTTTGAAACTGCAGTGGAATTTGCTCGTGTTGTTTGAGTGTTGACAAGAAGTAACCTTTTGTTGCTTGCTAAGTAGCTCTCATGCGTTTGTGTTCACAAATGGAAGGAATATTAACCTCTGTAGATTTTCACTTGGAGTAAATTACATGGTTGCGCATCACATGAGAGCTCAGTATATTTTCCCAGTTCTTTTTTTTAATCATTCATTTTCCCTGTTATTAATTTCTCCAAATGTTAGAAGTGTTTTGATGCCTTCAAATTCATTAGCAATGAAAACATATTTTCCCTGTTTCTTTTGGGTTGCAGACAACCTCAATTTCTCAAGGCAGCCTCATTTTTGTTGTCCTTGGCAGATTCCTGGAAATACAGGTTGCACTGCAAGAACATGTGCGGCATCAGCTGTTGGCCTACACTTAGTCGGGGTACTAGTTTACAATTGATCATTTCCTTTGTGATTATCACCTATTGCTCATTTGACATGCCTCTTTCTCTTTCAGCCCTTAGGATTCCAAGTTGATGATGTAAAACTGAAGCGCGCTGGACTAGATTACTGGCCGTATCCTTGCACATCTTTTGTCAAGGGATCTTTTAGCTAGACATTTTGTCAGTGTAGTTACTTGTTCTACCACATCAACATTCCTTGATATGGGACTGACAATATGTTTCTGTCTTTTTAAGGTTCGGACTAAATGGGCTACTAGTGGAACTGCACCCTTTCGTCTGTTTACCTTAAGAAAATGGAAGAACAAACAAAATATGGTAGTTTGATAGTGTTTACTGCTGTACGATCTGGGTTTTTGTTCATTGCACCGCACCCAGCTTTTTTTAGTTGTCTCTGATTTTACATATTGAAACATAGTAGATCTCCTAGAAGGATTACTCTACAAGATCATTTAATATTCAAATTCTATTGGCATTAACTTTGAAAGGATGTGTTTCCTTTTATTAACCCTCAATCTTAGATATGTGGTTGTGAAAGTTCATGACTCTTGGGCAGAGTTTCAAGAATATTTCAGGCAGCAGGTTTTGCTCATTTTTTATGGTGTATTTTGGATAACTTGTTTTCTTTCTTTGACTAAGGATAAGCATATTACTGTCCCTTGATGCATGCAGGAAGGGGATAAACGTTTGCTGGCATTTACCAAAAGAGGAACAACAACTCATTCAGTAAGTCTTTTTTTCTTGTCACAACTCATTAAGCAATTTTGCTGTTCTTTTTTTATATCTTCATGCTGCTAAAGATCTCATTTGCAATGAGTGAATAACTGATGCATGTCAAAATCTATGATAGTCCCATAAATGTTTAAAATGAGCTACACATTTGTACCCCCCTTTGCAGGAATTCTCCTATAGGAAAGGTGATTATCTAGTATTTGGCTCAGAAACATCTGGCTTGCCGCCTGAAGCCTTGCTTGACTGCAAAAGCAAAATGTTTGGTGGTGGGACGATTAGGATACCGATGGTTGAAACATATGTTAGATGCCTAAATCTTTCTGTGAGTGTTGGCATCGCCTTGTATGAAGCTTCTAGACAGTTGAACTACGAGCAGCTTCAATTCCCCTCGGAAAATCTTGTGAACAGCGAACAGTCATTTATCACCGAGGATATGTTTGCTTGATATGAATACACTGCCAGCAAACCAGTGAGACCATCAATGATTATTTGGAAATTTGGATAACCATTTGAATTTTTTTGGCTAACAGTGATTTGTAGGAGAGGTAACATTCATTTTACAGAAAATGGGACTTCAGCAGAAATGCTCGTGGTTTATGTTTTTAAGAGTGTTGAGTGAGTTTTACCACCAGAACTCCTCAATCGTCATATTCTAGAGTCATTTTTTGTGTGCCTCCGACTATATCCTTCTCATTCTGTTAAATGCTTTTTAGCTCTACACGAAACACCAAGCTACATGCAAGACGACTGACACTCACAGATGAGTTACGGACTGCGTTCAATTTTCTCTCAAGGTTGGTGTTCCCTAGAAACTTGCGGTGCGATTCAGAAATTGTAAAAGTTAATAAGACAAGCTTTTTGTCCCGAAACAGATAAACATGCATGTGCTGGAATCTTAATATCCCAGAAACATGTATTTTTCACCTTCTTTGTCACAACCACCAAGAAGAAACAAACGATAATAGCAGGTAAACAACAGAGCAAGCTTGAATAATTAAATGAAACAGGTGATTCTGCAAGTGGCTACTGTGACTGTGTATCTCCACCGACATGAAACGGTTAAATTATCTGTCATAATTTCACGATCCGAAATCTCATGGCATTGTCTCCTTTTTCTTATGAGTAGAGGTGTCCGTTGGAGGTTGATCATTTCACATGACAAGTATCAAACTTTCAATGATTTTCTAATTAGGACAACTCCATGTTCTTGCATGATTGATCATGATCCACTTATCGTTGGTTAGGCCATTTATACGTTTGGATCCTTGTAATCAATCTCTATTTATTTATTTTCTTTTTTTGTTCTTTTATATTTCCCTCCAGACTTCTATAAATATGGCCGTATTCCACAAGAGTCTTAAGCATTCAAAGAATTTAAACAGGTAATTTGAAGGGCAGGTTCATCATTGGCTTTCACTGCCCACTTAATAATAATTAACAATCAATTACAACCCGAAATGAAACTCTATGGAATTAATACGGTCAATCTTAAGAAAGTTTAAAGCTATAAAAATCATAACCGCAACATTGCTGAACACATGGATAAAATGATTTAGATTTATCCTTTACTTCACCTTGTTCATGAACAATTTTGGGAAAAAAATTAACAGTGCTGGAGATAGTTTGTTCTACATCCAACAGAGTATAAAGCATGAAAAACAAAATGCACCCACCCATCTGTGCATAGACATGTGCTATTGTCCTCAACAGCATGTAAAATGTTTACCCAAGTACTGTGAGCACAGTGGCCTGTACATTTTATTGATACACCGGGTAATTGTTTGATATTGTATTTTGAAAGTGGTTTTTTTGTTTTAATTTTTTTTTTTGGTGTTTTAGATCAAATAATTTTTTTAAAAAAATATTAATTAAATATATTTTTAAATAAAAAACAATTTAAAAAATAATTTTAATTAGACTCTTAAAATATAATATCTCATGGAATACAAACAAGTTGCTTGTATATGGTCGGGGCATAAGTTAATTATCCTGTTCACGGATACACTTTATCCTCGGGATTTTCATAAAAGGTGAGAAAAAATCAATCGTGCAGCAAGAATGGACGGGGGAAGCAAGACTATGCTGGAACTAAGCTTACAGAAGCTAGATAGATAACTATGGCTTGCATTCTCGTAATAAATAAACTATGGAGTCCCTTTTAAGTTTAATTTGATCAATTAATTTATAATCATGCCATCGCCATATTAAAACCAGTTGCTATAATATCCAAAACATAATTATAAAATCGTCACTTTTACATTGAAACAACGATTCATTTTAGTTTATTGTATAATTATTTAAGGACATACATTTTCTATAGGTGTACAGCTAATTTATGAAGCATTTATTAACACGCGTCCTCACCTGGTCCCCTCAACAGAACACCCTGGCTCCACCATGCCAGCCAATCCAAAGCTTTCTTCTTACGGGGAAGTTGAAAGGGAGGGAGGACAGTTGATGTATGATGAGAGGAATTCGAACCAAAACAACATGTCACTCAAACTCAGTCCTGTAGGAGTGAGTCACAGCCTGATTTCATCCCTGGATTTATGAATTCGTCCTTGTAATGACTTTAACAAAGCACATTACTGTCGTTGCAAGTACCTTCACGCAGGAGATAGGACGCATCACGTCTCCGATTAATTGATTCAGAAATGAAAGCTTGATCTGTATGTACATTTTGATGAGAGGAACAGTGATAATATTGCGAAAGGCAGAACATATTCGGAGAAAGGCATGCCAGTCATATGACAAAAAGCTTTTCGATATGGCTGGTGGGGTTAATTCTAGACGAGTCATTTCGATATCATCACAACTTGTGCCAAAAGTGAGTGCAGAAATTCCCTTTATGGAGGGTGGCCTGTGAGCTGGAAGAGCCTGCAAAAAAAGGAGAGCCTGAAGTAGTGATTCTAGGAAGTGATCTGCAACCACAGGACGGACCTCTGAACTACAAACGGAATTCAAGAACTTGTGTACAAAACATAATATTTAGGTAAGGTTAACAGTAGTTTTTAAGTTCTATAAGGATATTTGTTTCTGTAAAACACAGAGATTCTAAGAAAAACATGTTCTCACTTCCACATCAACACAGAAATCCTTGGTATCAGCATCCCTTATTAATTTCTTGGACAATAATTTGGCTGAAGAATTCTCCTGGAGGTACTGATGAACTAGCACTGATTATGTCGTTGATTACTGTAACGCTATAAATCTTGTTTTATTTGCAAGATCTGCTTTTGTAAAGTAGAAATTGAAAACAAGAAAAAGTCTTCATCATGAGGACAGGGATTCTTGTTCTGAGATGATGGCAGGGCCTCTGTTCCATATGTTAGATAGATGATGTAGCCGGTGGTGTCTATCAAGAACGAGCGCGAGAAAAAAAACCCGAAAAAATTATTAAATCAAGAAAATAAAATAAAACAGGTCAAGTTTAGCTTTAATTTAAGGCTTTCAAAATCCATGAACCGGATCTTTAATAATGAATATAAAAAATATTACTTATAATATGGTTTAACAAAAATAAATTTATATTGTTTGGATAATTATATTTATATTGTTTGGATAATTTTGTATTTTCTTCTATTTTTTATTTATATGCTTATATTTATATAAATTGTCGAGTGTCTATAATTGTTTGATCTATTTCATGAATTTATTTTGGTTTTGCTATTTATTTTATAAAAATCAACCAGATTTGACTATAAAAAAACCCCATTTTGTATGTATGTATGTATGTATGTATGTATGTATGATTTGATTGTTTTTTATTATTATTAAAAACTGAACCGGACATGAACTACAAGTATTTATTATTATTTTTCTCATTTATCCAGCAGATAATGTTTTGCAGAGAGAGTGCACAACTGGAGGAGGCAATTATATATATTTTTTCCTGCCTGGTGGCCGAGAAGGCTGTCTGTATTAGGGCCACCTCGGTTCCGCTGTCTCGCTCACCTTTCCCTTCAGTAACCAACCCCGGTACATGGAGGAGACCTTTGTTGGAAATTTGATTGCGATGTAATCGGAACCGGGGAGAGAGCACAAAAACCAAAAATTCGGCACAGAAAACGTGAACTGTGATTGCTTTGGAATTTATTTATTTATTTATTTATTCAGACCAATGTCCCAATTTTCTAAAGCTATTTTACTTGGATTTGAAAAACGAGTGTTAGCTTCGAATAATCCTTAAATTCTTGCATGGAGTTGGGATCGAGAGCCTAAAGTAATAGTCAATATTTATTTTTATAAGGGAATATGTGAACTCTTAGAAAGAAAAATAGAAACAAAATCACATGGTGGGAACTTGAACCGTAAATTACATAATAGATCAAGGACATGCTCGTCCAAAACAATATATATATATATATATATATATATATTTCAGCCCTCACTCCCCAGCTCCCCAAAACCTCCCCCTTCTTTCCTCCTCATCGCTCTCTCTCTGGCACTACACGGTCTGCTTTCATTGCCGACATCCTCCTCCTGAAAACACAAAAAACGAAATCACCAGAGATGAGTGTGCTACTCACAACACTAACCCTCCTCTTCACCCTCATCTCCACCGTCACTTCCAGCTGCACTCCATCAGACCTAGCGGCATTACAAGCCTTCAAGTCTTCCCTCAATGAACCATACTTGGGCATCTTCAAGACATGGTCAGGCACTAACTGCTGCTCCAACTGGTACGGCATCAGCTGTGACCCCACCACAGGCAGAGTCGCAGACATCAACCTGCGAGGTGAGTCCGAAGACCCCATCTTCGAGAAAGCTGGCAGGACAGGTTACATGACAGGCTCCATCAACCCTTCAGTATGTAAACTTGACAGGCTCTCTACGCTCATTCTTGCAGACTGGAAAGGGGTTTCAGGTGAAATTCCTGAATGTGTTGCTTCTTTAAGTTATCTCCGAATCCTGGATCTTGTAGGAAACCAAATCTCTGGCAAGATTCCTGCGAATATTGGGAACCTACAGAGACTTACTGTTTTAAACCTTGCTGATAATAAACTCTATGGAGAGATTCCTGCTTCTCTCACAGCTTTGGCAAATATGAAGCATCTGGATCTTAGCAGCAATAAGTTGACTGGTCAGTTGCCAGCTGATTTTGGCAGCTTGAAAATGCTTAGCCGTGCGTTGTTGAGTAAAAACCAGCTCACTGGAGCAATACCAAACTCTATATCGGGCATGTATCGGCTTGCAGACTTGGATTTATCTTTTAATAAAATCTCGGGTTCGTTACCGGGCTGGATAGGCAGCATGAAGGTTCTTTCCACGCTTAATTTGGACAGTAACATGATTTCCGGTCCATTGCCAGCATCTTTGTTGAGCAGTACCGGTTTGGGGATATTGAACCTGAGCAGGAATGCTATTGAAGGTAACATACCGGATGCTTTCGGGCCGAAATCTTACTTCATGGCTCTCGATTTGTCTTACAACAAATTAAAGGGTCCGATACCCGGTTCACTTTCATCGGCAGCTTATGTGGGGCATCTGGATTTAAGCCATAATCGTCTTTGTGGACCGATTCCTGTCGGGACACCGTTTGACCACCTTGAAGCATCATCGTTTAGTTTCAATGACTGTCTTTGCGGTAATCCATTAAGGACTTGTTAATGTATTAACCAGCCGATAAAAAGATAGAAGTGGGGGGTTCGTTTTTCGCCCGAAATACCGAGTGAATGTTGTTTCACAGGTGTGTTGCAGTGTCGTCATTGTAAAAGTGGATCATCATATTAAGTGCGAGTTATTTCTGTATTTTATTAAATGTGATGTTTGGTGATGTTGATCCTAAAAGCTGAAATGGACAAAGTGTGAAACAGTTGCATGCACGTGATAGCACAGCATGAGGTGGACTGTCAGAGATTCTTGGGAAAGTGAGATCAAGATTATGCAGCCCTAAAATTATCGATTTTTTGTGATAGAATTTTCATGACACGATCGAGGGTGGGTTTTTACCTTCCAAAATATATATAAAACAGATTTAAGACGGGAAAGTTTTTCTTTTAATAAGATTACTAGATGCTTTTTATATATTTTAAATTCAAAATAAGTTTTCTTACCGGGTAGTGGTGTTTTTTAATTTTATTCTTATTAATTTTTCTCTTAATTATTTTATAAAAGGTTTAATCACTCTTAATTTTACTTAACAATCTAAGTTGATATTGTTTTTTTATATAATTATTGCTGCTCTTTTTATCCATATTTAGTTGTTTAGGAATATAATCCCAGCTATCAAGATTCTCTTTTTTTATTAAAAATAAAACTACATTAATATAATCCAAATATTTCATGGGAAAAAATTATTATAAATAGTTTGATAGTAAAAATTTGGGATTATAAGATTTGCTTTTCTAATGGTTTTAGATTCAAGCTATTTGATTGTTAATATGATAGTTATTAAAAAATTATATTATTGTTAATTTTAAAATCTATAAAATTAATTGAGATACATAAAAATTAACCAAAATATTTATAATTAATCAAAAATATATTTTACGGGGGAAATAATATGCATTCAAAACGCAGCGCAGATACTAATCTAATTAATAAGCATCATTATTATTGTTGAATGAATGAGCATTGTTGAAATAATTGCAAGACAACAAGGACAATGTAAACATGAAAAGATAAAGAGAGTTGGTTCCCTCGAAAGGAAAAGAGTAAAGTAAACTGTCTATAAAGGATTCTTTTTAAAATATTTTTAATTTTTAATATCAGTAAATCACAATTATATTAAAAATATATATTTTAAAAGAAAACAGGATAAAATATCCAAAGGAGTTTCTTTTTGTTTTTTAGCTTTTGGATCGGAAAAATCAGCACCCACGTGATCACCAACAGTAGGATGATAAAGAGATTCGACATTATTTTCTTAGATGTGCGGTGGTCCGTCCATCTTCGAGGCCTCGGAGGAACAGAAGTAAAGGCTCCATCTTTCTGAACTTCGAAAAGAGATCATCCGTGAACACATAAAGTTCCTCAATAATTTCTTTTAACCACTAGCACTTCTGCACTCTATGAAACCCTACGAATTTTCTCGGCGCTGTGCGGGAACCGCAAAAACAAATCAGCTTCCATTTTTTTCCGAGAAGGCTCGACAGCAGCCGTGATCTGCTGGCCTCTCTGAGATACCTTAGCCATATACAATGGATCTGAGCAAGCGCTTAACAGGCAGGAGCATGCATGAACCGGTTGTTTTTTGGATAAAGATAAAACATACCCATTCTCTTTCGTGCTCATTTATTAAAGATGGAACTTAAATTTCCAGACAGTATTGATGATATTGGTAGGTGGGAAGGGAAGTAAACACAGGAGCAGAAGTCAGGCTCTCATACAGCAATGCATGTTCCCGTGTAATAAATGTTGATTCCAATCTAACAATGCTGCCCCCCTTCTCACCGGTGGCGCCACATAGCGATGTGGGTGCTGTTTTTTTTTTTAAATAAAAAATAAAAATAATTTTTTTAAAATACAAAATCGAACACAGTCAGTTGATATTAAAATCCCTGGGAGATGGTTTCCGGGACGTTTTCTATAATATCTTGAACAGTCATATGTAATCCAGCACAAATCATAAGACAATACTTTTTATCATCTAATATTGCAACATCTGGTTTAGTGTTTTCGGCCTTGACTGAATTTCCCGAATTTCAAGTCGTCTCATGAATCGATATTTATTTATTTTGCCTAAAACTATATTAAAATAAGTTTTTTTTCAGAAAGGCCTAGGCATCAAGTGCTTCCCACAATGAAAGTTCTACTCCAAGCAAGGGCCTCATGATGCTCTGCTTAAATATGGGAATAGAGGCATGCTAATTCAGTCATTGTATTCTCTTACCGACGAGCTTAATTTCACTAATTCTTCATCTTGGACCCGAAGCAGTAATCATAAGAACACCTCCCTTCTGATTCCTTACAAAAACAGTAAATTTCCAGATTGGATGTGTCTTTCAATAGAGAACATAAAAAGGAACTTAATGTTACGTAAAATATACATACTTTTGATAGGTAACAGGGAAAGAGGGTTGAGCTTGCAAATGCTCGAAGATGTTATTTTTACTTCTATCTATCAGTTGTTTACCAGATTTGATTCAAAAAAAAAAAAAGTGACAGGCAGTAAAGGCATCTCAAGCTCAACAAAATCACATTTCAGATTCAAATCCAATATTCCAAAATCCCTCGGGAGTCATGGGAGGGACATGCTTGTATCGATGCCTCGAAACACCATCATGATGCTCACACCGGACGTTCTGTTTATAACCATCAGCAGACTTGCCTCCGTTATTGGGAAGAACTGCATCGTAGAATTTTTTGCACTGCTTGCATTCAACTCCTTTCAAATTTTGCCGCTCAGCTTTCTTCCGAACTGGCTCAACATACTTAAAACCTCTTTTTCCGCCTATGGGAACTGGCATCAACTGCTCCCCGAGGCAACGATCAACATTTGTATTCTGCGTTTCATCATCTGAACCGCCAGGGACCATGTGTTTTTCTTTCTTAGCTACAACGTGAGGATCATGAACTTCTTCCGCCATGGCTTTGTCCAAGTCTGCCCTGAGGTTCTCCAGTGGGGTATCAAGGAAATCATCGTGAGGGTCAGGCCCATCCTTGCCTTGACGAGATCTAGTATCTATCCAACTAGAAGCAGGTCGCTTTGTGCCAATTATTTGAGCGGATTTTACAGTGGGAGGATATTTTGGCGCAGCATAACCAGAAGTCGGAGATTTGAAGTTTGCAATTGGAACTGATTTCACTACTTCGTTGTCCACCAAGCCATAGCTAAATTCATTTTCAGTCTTGACTTCTTTCATCTCACAAGGCGCGGCAGATGCATCAACATTTTTGTTCCCAAGGTCTAAAATACCAAGCAATTATAGATCGGTTAGGATCAGGAAGAGATGCACATGCAATTTATGAGAAACTACATAGTACGCCCTTAGGGTTTTTTTCTGGCAGGGTTTTATAAAGCACAATCATAAATTCAGAAGAAAACAGAATAAACATTCGAAGTACCTACCAGAAACTTTTTAGCAATTTATCTATGATCTACCGAGCCACAACTACTAACGAATCACCACAGAGTTCAATCGTCTGGTCCTCTTTACTTTATAGAAACACGAAGTAAAGAATCGATAAAACCTTACCAGTTGAAGTTGTGAGTTGATGCTTCAAGGAACCGCTTTCATCTTCTAATTTGCCACCAAGCATATTCTTCATAGTAAGACCAGACTTTGTGCAGAGATAGTTATATTGAGACCTCAACTTCATGTAAAGACCATGCAAATCCCTCATCTTCCTCTTCTCAGCCAGTAAATCACAATCCTTCAATTCAATTCGGCGAAGCAATTTTTCATACGAAACCTTCATTTTAGCCTCTTTAACACCGCTACTGAGACTTGCCTGTAATTCACTGACCTTCTCCTCTAACCTATTCACTTTGTCCAAAAAAACCTTTTTATCATTCTCAGACTTCTCCAACTGCTCTTTTTGCTTCAAGATTTCCACAGCATTCATTTCAAGTTGTTGAAGTAATTCAGCTTGCAATACTCTTCCCCTTTCAATTTCTTCCGCTTTATCCCTCAACTTGTTTTTAAGTCCACTAAGATTCTCCTCCAAACATCCCACTTTGTACATAAGTTGTTCCTTCTCCTTTTCATGCTCAGTC
Source organism: Salix dunnii (assembly GCA_015731905.1). NCBI lineage: Eukaryota > Viridiplantae > Streptophyta > Magnoliopsida > Malpighiales > Salicaceae > Salix > Salix dunnii. Next base: position 4,762,053 of record CM027667.1, on the reverse strand, counting down.
CTCAACTTCTCGTTATCCTCAAGCAATTCCAAAAGAGACAAAGCTTTCTTGCTCAAACTGTTTGCCAACTCTGTTTTCTCTGCTACCCTTTCCGTCTTCGTCCTAACCTCTTCTTGCAGCTCTTCAACATGTTTCTCTAAGCTCTTAACTTTAGCAAGCAGCTCATTGGTCTTCTCCTCGTTCGTTTTCAATTCCCTTCCTTCCCCAAGCGACTTTTCCCTCCCAGCCTTGAGAAGCTTGTTTTCTTCAACAACTTGCTGCTTCTCAACCTGAAGATTCTCAACAAGCTCCAGGAGATGTTTTTCCTTCTCTTTCCACACCTGTTCCGCATCCGAACAAATTTTCAGCAAGCTCTTGGATTTCGTTTGGAAATTCGGGTAAAGCTGGTTACAGAATATGTATTCTATTTGAGAAACCCTATCTTTTGCTTCCTGAATTGTTGCTACCAATATAGTACTAAGCCCTGGGACATCACCGGTTTCTAGTCTCGGACAATATTCCAGGAGCTCTCCCTTCATATTTCTAACAAGAAATTTTGTGAATTTTAGTTACAAGATCCGTAAAGCACAGAAACCAAATTAGTTGCATACTGGATGGGAATGCAGATAAAATCTTAATTAGGAGAAACTAAGCAACTTAAACCTAAAGTTTTTATATTCCGCAAATGGAGTTTTGTTTAATTACCTCGTTTTCTCCGGAAACAAACAGAAAAAAGGAAATGGAAAGAAGAGCTACGGATAGAAATTGGGAATACCTCATGTGATTGAAGTGGATGGAATCAGTGTGAGTGATCAGATAGATCCGAGTAGAAGTGGCGTTGTGAGTTTGTTGAGCAAGCGATGGAGGCTTGATTGTCCGTTGAAAAAATCAAAACAAAAAGCTTCGCGGGCATGACATTTGCTTTCGTGCGGCAATGGACTGGGCCTTTTCGTTAATTCATAGTCCACTGCTTTACTAAATTTTAACTTATATATAACGGAGGTATTTTCAACGTAAAAAAGTTGTTTCGCGGTAATTTCGGGGGGCAGGGAATGTCAAATCAAAATGATTTATTATTATTATTATTATTATTATTATTATTATCTTGAAATTCAAATTATAAAAAAAATACATAATGAGTATAAAAAATAGTTAATTATTATTATATCAAAAACGTGGTTTAAATGAAAATCATCTTGTTATCAAACAACTTTTTTTTTAATTAAGGGATTCAGTGTGTGTGAAGACCGGAGACTAATTTGCAAGAAGTTGTTAAAGTCTGTCATCTGCAAAGGACCTCTCCTCGGATGGCCATATTATTTTTGGAGTCTGACGTTTCAAAAAAAACTTTTTTTTTTAATTTAATTTTTTTTGGTATCATGTTTCTGTTTTTATTGATTTTAAAAATATTTTCAAATGAAAAACGATATTATTTTAATATATATTAAAAAAAAAAAAGTATTTCTTCGCGATGGACTTGGACTGCGCGAATTGTTTCGATATCATTCCTGGTAGATAACAAAATGATTGTGAGTTTTTGTCCTCTTAATTCAGAGTACCGGTAAGTAGCCTCGCTTCAGCTATTTAGCATTTTAAAATACCTTTTTTAAAAAAAATATCAAAAAAATATTTATTTTTATCTTTTAAAATTTATTTTTAACATTTCCAATCCAAAACAATCTTTAAACATTAAATAATAATAATTATTATAATTTTAGAGAACTACTTTTTTTCAAAAAACAAAACAAGCAAGCTCTTAGTAGCCCAAAGGATGCCCATCTCGAAAGGAAACAGGAACTTACAAATGGGTATCAGAGGTAGGAGATTTCTTGCTCTACAAAGATCTCCATCTAAAACAGCTTAGAATCGAACTTTACAAACCCTCCTCCTGTTAGCACAGATAGGCGAGTTCATGCTAAAATGAACACGCCAAGTCAATAGGGGCAGCTAAAGACTACTCGTGACACAGCTGAATGACATTGGAAGCATACACATTATGGGCAGCTAAAGAGCTCTGTTCCTCTTTGGTATCTAGTAAATCAGTCAATCATTTTCTTGCATATACGAAACCAAGCGTACCCCTTTTGTGTTTGTAGTTATAATCATGTTGTTAACCTTAGTTCAGATGCATTAGCAAACAACTGCGCACAAGTTCACATTGTAGGCGAAATGACCAACAGAGATGAAATACTAGATTAAACACCAACTAGGAGATACTTGAAACTATCAATGCATTCATAAAAAGTCAAGGATATTCTCTGGTAAAGATGATGTTCGCTTAAAAAAACCCAAAACCAAATGAAATTCACTGGAATACTTGAAGATATGACCAAAACTGAAATTAAACTAAAAGCACAAAGGTAGGTTGCTTCATTCTTCTTCATCGTCAATGACCTTGGTACCCAGTCCCTTGAATCCCTCTGGGGGAAGCTCTGAAACAGTGACAAGGGAGTAAAATTCTTCCTTGGCATCTTCTTCATCATTCCTCTTCCGAGCAACACGAACACGCACTCTCCTTGGCACGCTCCTAATACCACGGCTCCAGATATGCTTGTTTAGCTTAACATCAACTCTAACATCAGTAGTCTTCATGGCCTTCTGGGCAAACTTCCTTATTTCCTTAATAGCCTTTGGAGCCTTCTTCTTGAAGGTGCTGCACATAGAAATCACACATTTTCTTCAAAACAAATCATATCAAGCACACAACCAAGAAGAAAGATAGAGCTGGCTATCAACGAATGAGCACTACTTTGCAAAACCTATTCAATTGCATTGGTTATACGCCTAGTAAAGTTTGAACTTCTTAGCCCTCACAGGTCAAAGCTTAAATTAAATCAGTTATAACAAGATATCCTAGAATGTATTGTGAAAATGCCTGCAATAAAGGTTAAGAAAAATAAAGAAGCAACAAATGCATAAGGCGTGCAATCAGACATGGTGAAAAGTCATTTAACGTAAGCAGATACAAGAAAATTCACCACGCAACTCTGAAGAAAATACATTCGCAATTCTTTCAAGAGGAAAAAGGCTAAAAATGTAGATGACAACCACATCTCCAAGTCAGTTCAAAGCAGCATACAATAAAGTCGAACTAAAAAACAAAGATTATAGCATAAAGGGTTCTCTTATAAGAATAGGATATATGAAGCCTATGCTTACTTGTTTCTTCCAATTCTCTTAGAAGATTCATTACAGTACTTAATCAACTTCTTCTTTCAATTCAATAGTTAAAAGCCTCTCTCCACTCTTCAACAGATATGATGAATCCGAAAGGAAAAAAATTCAACTTTCCAATCTAATATGTTGCTTTGCACAGGCAAGAGCACACCCTTCAGTATAGAAATACTTCAAAAGCTCAAAAACCTAACAAATAAAATCATTCTTGAATCAGATCTAAGTTAAGAATAAGTTTAGTGGAAGAAAGTCAGGTACCATCCATGCAAGCGTTTATGGAGGTTGATAGTGTACTCTCTGGTAACAACCTCCTCCTTTCTTCCTTTCCCTGATTTCTCTGGCATCTTTGCAGCGCAGCTATTCACAGAAAGCTCACAACCTTCCTCTTTCTTTCGGCTGCTACAACTAAACCCTAGCTGCAGCTTCACTATTAATATAGTACCCCCTCTATAATAAAATAGCCTCGTCTATCCACAAAACTACCCGTATACCCTTTCTCCGAGGCTGTTTTTGTCATTTGGATTTCTATATTCACAAAAAAAATAAAAAGCGCTGGACTTTGATTCCTAGGTCGGGTCAAATGTTGGGCCAAGGAAGTTTGAAATGTGGGCTTTGCTGCTTGAGTCCAATTAACTATGGGCCAGAACTCCTAACCTTTTTGTTCAAGTTTGGCCGGAAATGGTAATGCGATTTCAGCTTCAGTGTACAAGCAAAGCGGGAAAAAGCACAGCAGAACAGAGGAAGATAGAAAGAGAGAGAGAAATCTAGGGCACACTTCACTTCCCTAAAGAAAGCGAGGTTCTTGCTTCTTCTTCTTTTTAATATTTGTCATCATGGATTTATTTCTCGTTGCCATGGATGATCCTTTTCTCTTTGTATAAATCTAGGGGATATTGGATTTCTGTGTGAAGAGGAGCTGCATAGTTGATTATATAAGATGGTAATTGTGATTATATGTTGGATTTAAATCTTGTGATTGAGATTTAATGTTTGCGATCAATTGTGATTTCAGTCCGGAAGGAAAGAAACAGTGTTGGATTTGGCTAAGTTTGTGGACAAGGGTGTTCAAGTCAAGCTCACTGGTGGTAGACAAGGTTGATACCTTGTACCTTTCTGCTCCTTTTATATATATATATATAGATAGATAGGTATTATGAATATGGATTTCTGGATTATGATTTGTTCTTGCATTGTTTCGGAGTTCAGTTTGGTTGTTTGGGGTGATTAGGTTAAAGAAATGAGAGGGTTTAAAGTGTATTTACTGAGGATTTCTCAAGTTAGATGCAATATTGTAATCGTCAAATTTTCTCAAGTTGGGTGTAACGGGCCGAACGAGGGTTTCCTAATTTTTTAATTTTAAAAATTAGTTGGAAGGCAGTTGACTAGTATGGACTATGGAAGGACTGTGTTTAAAATTTGGCACTGGAAGTCACCTTACGTTTGTAGAAGGTGTATTTCAGAGGATGATAAACGATCGTATAATAGATGGTCGCTTTTGAATTAGAGATCTGCCAGCTTTTTATGTGGTGTTCATAAGTGTTGTGATTTTAGTTTTTGAACTGGAAGATTTAGGATATGGGTCTGTCGATTGCTGTAAGAATAAAATGCATTGGGGCACAAGGCATGCTTGAAATTGTATAGTGGAGGCGGGTATGAGAATAAGAAGATTGTGGATATGAGTTAATAACTAAGTTTTGGTCAACAAGTAAGAAAGAAATATTTTTGTCATTTTTTTTTTGTTGTCAGCATATACCTGGCAGATTTTTGAAAATTTTCTTTCTGCCACTACTTAATTGAGATGGAGATTCCAGATCTTTCATAAATAAAACATTGCCACTTTCTATCTGTGGCATGTAAGGCTAACCTCTTGGCTCTTTTGGGTTCAGTGACTGGGACATTGAAGGGATATGATCAATTGCTAAACCTTGTCCTAGACGAAGCAGTTGAATCCCTAAGAGGTAACCGTTTACATTGTTCAAGAAATGTTTTATGGTAGTTTTGCATCCATTTTTTAGTGCATCTAACCAACCATATTTCTGGACTTGATATAGAGCATCTCTCCAGGTAGTTTTGTTATCCTGTCACCTGGGTCACAGAAACTCACCATTTCACTCTATTTAATTCATGTTGACAACAGCCATCTCCTTTACACCACCATTTCATTTGGATGGGCTGGATTATGTAATAGTGCAAGCTCTAGAATTGCACTTTGGGGGTGTGTAGAGTGGCCTGCAATATCATGCAGCTCATCACTGAGATCATCAAGAATTGTGTAATAGTTTAGTATCAAGCATGCACTTGTTTTAACTTCTATGAATTTTTTATTGAATTGTGCAACTGAAGTTGCTTTGGCACTCACTGAATGCTGAAGTCTTATCTATGTAGTAATGTGTATGCTTTTTTCAGTTTCCGAGAGAGAATGCTTAAGGATTGATTTTGATTTCATTTCATTTGGGTTGTAGATTCCGATGATCCACTAAAGACCACTGACCAGACAAGGCGCCTTGGCCTGATTGTATGTTTTCTTCTGATCTCATATATTCTATTTATACATTCACAAAAAGGGTCTAATTTTGTATGAACCAAAACTGGCACCCATGTTTTGAAATGTATTATGACCAGACATATGGTGTAGGATTGGTAGTGAATAATTTGACCCACAATTATCATATAGAACGAGTTTTGACCAATATTTCTTTTGAAAGTCCAAATGATGTTGGTCCATTTTTTTCTAAAATTTTGGCATGAGCTGGGCAAGATAGATCGAGCTGAACCTTCAGGACAATATTACTTTTCTCAAGCTGATATAAAGGCAGGGCTTATAGTTGTTGAGATGATCTTTTAAAAACAAAAGTTTTTTTTAAAATTTGGTTCTGGAAGAGGTTTAACTGTACGCATCCATATTTTTTATGTTTTTGAGATTTGTTTTTGTGAGATCTCACTATGATGCACTTATCACTACAAATTTACTCGAGTAGTTAAAGTTCCTATTGGATCTGGTAGTTTTTTCATAAATTTGTTGTCATTGTGACGAGCCTGTAATTTCTGCAATTTATGTACTCCTGTAAGATTTTCATAACAATTGCCGGTGTTTTCACTGCCACCATCATTCAGTTGTTAACTGTACTTCTTGATATTGCTTCACTAGGTGAACAAAAGATTGGTGAAAATTTTATTTACAACATTTTCAGAGCATTCAGATTCGTAGTATTTAAAGTATAGAAGCTTTGGCCTTGCATTTTTTATTCTCTCACATTGGAAGTATGAAGATAACGAGTAAAATGTTTTATTGTGCTACAGGTTTGCAGGGGAACTGCAGTGATGCTGGTGTCACCAACCGATGGTACAGATGAGATTGCCAACCCTTTTGTCCAGCCAGATGGAGCCTAGTTATATCGCTGTTTATATTCAAAGCCACTAACTTCGAATCTCGATGCTCTTTTGGCTTGCCTCTCATTTATAACTTCGAGAAATTGCCACACTGCCCGGTAGAGAGATCGCGATGAGCTACTGTTTAGGCAACTCATGATCTCTTGAATTTTTATTTTAATGTTTATCGTCAATGAACTCGAATGGAAAAATTGTTCTCCGCTGAGATGACCAAGATACCGTATATTGCACGCAATAGTTAGTTGTGCTTACCAAGCTAACCTTCTTACCCAGAAAAGGATAGTGAAAAATACTTGAATCAAGTTTGATCGAAATCCCTGGTGTTGTTTCAGTCTAGTTGAGACAGAAAGCTGTTGATTTGTTGTGACTTAAGGCCAGGTGATTTGATTTTTTTCCTTTGCCCTTTATGATCTTTGTTTGTTCTCCGAGACTATATGCTACGATTCCTTTTGGGGCCCTTCGGCTTTTGTCTGGTACACTTTCATTGGACCATAAATAAAAAAAAAAAAACTCACGACGACATCATCCACCCAATGAAAACTTGTGGGTTTTCCGGTCCATATAATTTACGGCAAGGCTGTTAGGATTTTACTGGCTTAAATATTTGACCAGAAATTTCAAGCTGTGCCTAACTCTTGATTTTTCTATTAAAGGACAGTTCTGCTCTATAAAACCAAGGTAGTGGCTAACGCTTCTAGAGACCTGTGAACGGCAATTTAGCTGGTCAATTATATGCTTTAATGCATTGATTACGTGTGAGGGGTCACATGTGAGCCTCTGGTGGGGGCAACCCACCACCTCACACTTTCCTGTCCTTTTACACCTGTCTTTCTGCAATTGAAAATTGCTGCTTCGTTGTGTGATTGCCATTTCCTCTTTATTCTCGTTTCGTTTCTCTTCCGATGTTCATATAATTAATTTAATTTACTTTATTGTTTTTAGTCCGTCGAGGATGAAAGAAAATTTAATCTGAACTCCTCGATGGATACTGATTGTACACGAATATGTGAGCATATTTTTTTTATCCGTAGGTGGAATATAAATCTTGTCAAATCAGAATCAGAATCTTTTTATCGTAACTTGAAATATATATATGCACTGCACATACTTTAATAATATCTATCATTTTATGTTTTGATATACCTGTAAATACTTCAAATATATATTAACTATTTACGAGTGATATAGTTACCAAGTCTGAACAATCTTCTTTGCCGAACAGTTGATCATCGACAATTTGCTCGGCTCAATTGACTAGTATTTCTCTCAGCCTTGGCGCCACTATTTTCATCGTCTTCAATATTTTTCTCCCCGGCGGACATTCCAATACTTAGAATTTGGCGTTGCTTTTTAAAAAATATATATATATATATATATGTTGGAGTGCAGATTTAGGTTGGTGGGAAAGCTACCTCTCGGCTCCCTGGCAAATCGAGGGGAAATCCTCGCACCTTTACATTGTTGAGGGATGCTCATTGCCGTTGAGTTGAGACAGCTCATCAGGTCCATGCTGACCATACCAAATACCAATCCTATGTGCTTGAAATGCACAAACAGGTCTGGCCTGTCCCGTCACCACCCTATCGCAAATATACTTTGCACGAGCCAGGATTATTATCAATAAATTGTTTTTATAACTTACATATACACCATTTTAGAGCAGGCTAAGAAAATCGATTAAATTATTACAAGTATATAAACTACCTGCGGGGGGGGAAAACAATGCATGTCATGCGCTGTCGTGTCCACGCGGAAGGTCCCTGTCTTGACTCATTGCCATGCATTTTTTTCCATACAATTCCCATCCTCGTACGAAGAAGTTTTCGTTTTACTGCTTTGAGGTAGAAAAATATGCTTTAAATTTTGTTTTTTTAGAATACACACACACACACACATCAAAGTAATATATTTTTTTTAATTTTCTTAATAGTTATTTTTGAAATAACACGTCAAAATAAAAAAATCAAATTTAGCAACGTAATATTTGTCTTTCTAACATGCCCTTGGACCCTTTTATTTATTTTTTTCCTTGTTGGCATCGGTGGGGATATTTTCATATTAGAAAGCAAATTCCCACTCAACCACTCCACCCCTTTTTCTCTTGAGCATATAAAATTTCTAAATAACTAGCCGGCGGCTACAGCCTACGGGAAAATATAAAAGAAAACAAGCAAGCAGGGTCGATCCCGTTCTTGTCATTAATCTAATCCTACACCAAACAAAGCTCTCTCCATGACTCACAACAAGAGCTAGCGAATAGAAATAATATTTCAGCCACATTTTCATATCAAATTTAGCCTCATTTCCTGTCTTCTTCTCAGTTCCTAGGGTTTTTTCTCATGGGAAGTCGAAATAACGAACAAGCAAGAGCCTTCCAAGTTCATGTGTTCATATAAATTTATCCCACCACACCACGAATGGAGAAGATATTGCTCTCAATATTTCGATTAATTTTTTTATGATTTGAAACAAGGGAATTGGTGAATCCACGGAATGGGTCCGAAGTCCATGATGAAGGAAAGCGACTTGGTTCTTATCAACGAGATCAGTTCCCTAAAGATTACCTTACGTGTTTGGGTCTAATCTGAGTTGAACGTGTGGAATATCTACGAGGCCTATCTGCACCTCGATCGTGTGGTCGAGCGGTTCTGGCGTGGCCGAGCAAGTTTTAGCAGCATGGAACCACCGAATTTCCTTCTTGCTTTCAGCAAAAAGTGGGCAGTCTTTTCATTTTCTGAGAAAATGCCTGTTCATGTGGAAAAAATAGTAACCAGTACGAGGAGAATTGTGCCCTTGCCTAGTTATACCAAACACCGAAACTATCAGCCCATTTTCAATGATTAATTTAAATTAATTCGATTTAGATTAAAAAGATAAATCATTAGGGGTAAAATTTGACCACGTCAGGTAGACTAACAATTTGTGTATGTTCAATAAAATAAAATAAAAATTGCATGTATTATTAAAATTTTGTGAAATTAAATTTTATTTTAAAAAAAAAGAATATTAACTTAATATAATAAATTATTTTTAACATCCCTTGTATAAAATAAATTGAAATAAAACCTCACTCTCGATTCCAATTTAATTTAACATGAGATGATTAAAGCGAAAATAAATAAAAAAGTACAAAAAAGATTAAAAGAAAAAAAGTCTAAATATTATAAATCATGGTAAATTGTGTTATTTCTTTAATGTCTTATATATACTATTATCTCGTGGTGTACTGATGGTTTTAAATATTAACAAATTATCTAAAAATATTTAAAAAATAATTTAAAATAAAATAAAAAACAAAAAAAATCAAAACTATTTTTAAAATTCAATATCAAACAGCCCAAACCTACCGCTTCAAAACCCCACCGGACTCGTTGTCATCATAGAATACCTCAGGCTACCAAAAAGTAATAATAAAAATAAAAAATAAAAAATAAAAAAACTCATCTCCAATTCTCCACCCGAGCCAATAGCAAATGTGACATTCTTATTGGTTTAGCTTTACAAGGCATTGAAAGGACAACTGCCTTACCGCCCCCGCCCGCCCCCCAAATAAATAAATAAATAAAAATTATATATATATATATATATATATATATATATATATATATATATATATATATATATATTTTTATAATAATAGTAATAATAATTTGGTCCCTAAATCCTCCTCCATTCCACCCTGGTACCCGCGCCACTATGAAGTCATTTACATGTCAATCAACCACAGCCATCCGATGGTCATTTGTTCTCGAGATCTCTTACCATCTCAATTATTATTTCGCATCTAATGGCGCAAATGTCCCCGTCACGCCCAACACCACCTTTCAGGCTTTTTTATTTCTTTTTATAATGCCTATCATGTCAAGAAATGTAAAATTATCACGCTATTTTGCCACCCCCACTGGCTTGCTAAAATCTCACGATATATTAAAAGAACACACATCACATGTCATTACATGTGGGCCCGGACTTTCTAATCCTCACAGCTGAAAATTCCAAGTCCACATGTGATGTAAATGACATAAAAGCCCTCATATTTTCATCCCAATATACATTCACATGCCATTTCCATCGTCAACTTCCCAGAAACAATCATGTCCCATCCAAGCTCTAACAAAAACAAAAACATCAAGCACAATAATAACCATCATAATATTAATATTAATAATATTAATCTTCAATTTCTAAGAAAAAAAAAAAAAAGTAGAAGAAAATCTATAGATTGATCCAACAACACGAAGAACTTGATCTTGATCTCGATGTTTAAACTTCTTGATAATCTTGAAACCCATGATGATTCGACGCTATCTCTTGGTAGAACATACTTGGTCGAGATCTCTTTGGTTTGGATCGAGAGAACCGATCACCCTGAAATGTACGTCTTTTTTCTTGAATCAAACTCTAACAATCTTGGCAGCTTTAACAACAGGATTCTCTCTCGCGATAGCTTCGCGGCCTGCAGTCTTGTAATCGTAGCTACAATCATGTCGATCTGAGTACCGATGCTCCCAGCAAAACAGCTCCCCGCACCGACACCGGAATCCGGTCAACCCCACCCTTCTTCGGCACCCTGAGCACCTGTTCACCTCTTTCTTCGTCACAAAAGAGCCACCGGATCTTTCTCTATCCGATGCTGTTTCAGGTGTTTTTTGTTGATCTTTCACCAGCGAACGAGATATGCTGGATCTCGCCGACTTCTCGCCGGTGAATTTTAAGATCTCGTTGTTAGATACGCTGGTGGCCGTTGCTGAAAACGTCATGGCAGTGGCAGTTGAAGAGGAAGAAGAATTAGACGTGATGGTGCTGGCGTTGAAACATTTCTGACACATATTGTTGGTTGCAGGATTACCCGTAACTCCACAATTATTGATACATGAAGTCAAGGTTTCTGGTACCTTGAACTCGGTCTCTTCTTTCTCTGCTCTTTGAGCCATTTCTTGACGATATTTTTTGCTATTCAGGAAATTGGGATCGTGGGATTCCTGAGTTGCTGTTCTTGTTTTAGATTTGAGAGAGAAAGAAGGGAGATGAAGGGTTGGCGTTTGGAGCTGATGGAGAGAGAGGTGTGGGGGATTTGAAGGGGTTGAAAGGTCGGTTATGGCGAGAAAGAATATGGGCCTCGTAGAGACGCGTATCAAACATTTCTTTTTGGACTTTTTTTTTTTGAAGTCTTGTGACAGATATGCCCTTTTGAATTTCGTGGAGTTTACAACTGGAGAGATTTTTACTTGTTCTAAATTGGGTTCTGGCGTGTTAACAGTCACTGTCGAGAAAGTACATGGTGTGGCTTCGCTTATTTTATGCAAAATAGTGGAGTTTTTTTTTTTGTGTGTGTGTATAATAATATTGTTGAGAAAATATTTAAAATTTTAGAATATTTTCATAGATATTATGAGCCAAAAGCCTGCGTTCTATTGCTGGGATTTTGTCTTGTTTTAATATATATATAGACACACACCTAATATTCATGATTTTAAATTTTATCATTCTCTGATTTTTATCAAATACAAATTAGTATGTATATGTGTGCAAGTTTGAAGCTTGGAAAATTTTTACTTGAAGATATGTGTCAGAAAATAATATAAATTATAACCTGGAACTCATCTGACAACTTAAACTTTCAGGTAAAATGATTTCTTAACATGGTATCAGAATCTTATTAGCTCAAAGATCACGAGTTCGGATCTCATCACCCTGATTATATTCAATCATCACATCCAGAAGCTTAAACTATCAAGTGAGATCTCAAAATATAATTTTTATTATTCTCTAACACCCCTATTCAAGTAAACACCTTTGAGCTTGAAACTTGTATACAAACTCACACTACATTGTGTTTGATTTTTATCAAGTACAATGAGGGTGATTAGATTTAAAGTCATTACAATTAGATCAACAAGGCCGTAATACTATGTCAAAAAATTATTTTACCTAAGAACTTGAGTTTTCATGTGAGGTCTCATAATATAATTAATATTATTTTTTAATATAAATTTGTTGCTTATGACTAAATATGTTTATGTGTTGTTTATATGAATTGTGTTGTGATACTGAAAATTGGTTATTGAATTATGTGAATATTCAAAAAAAAAAAAATCAAGCAAAAAGTTGACGGTAAAAGAGATTGTTTCAAAATAATTGAGTTACAGGATTGCATGTCCTATTTGTGACACACAAGTTGTAATATTTATCATTGGAGTAATAATTAAACTGTTTTTTTATTTGAAAATATATTAAAATATTTTTTTTTATTTTTGCCAAATATTGCAATGGTTCCCATTGTGTTTCATCAAATGGCAGATCCAATGACTAAATCTGATATACTTAAAGGTATTTTTACATGTACTCATGCAACTAAAAACCCCCTCGATAATCAAACAGGGGTTGGCCCAGTGGTTGAGGAGGGCGCCCACTTCCTTGGGAGCCAGGTTCGAGCGTCCCAGCCGTTCCTGTGGGTGTGTCTCCTTATGTGGCATCCTGGTTCGCTCCTGTTTGGTATGCCTGTTACCTCCGCGGTGCCTTACTTGTTTATTGGACTTGCAGGATGTTCAATGAGCTCGGGGGTGCCTTACTTGTTCATTGGACTTGAAGGATGTTCAATGAGCTCGGGGAATAGTCGAGGTGCGCGCAAGCTGGCCCGGACACCCCGGTTATCAAAAAAAAAAAAAAAAAAAACCCTCGATAGCTTTTATTTTTTTTAATCTGACAATTCCATGACATTAACCAAAATTAAAAGATGAAAACAGCACTGCCACCCATTAATTATTAATAATTAAAAGTTCTAATCTTGAATACAAATGTCATATCCTCTCTCTCTCTCTCTCTCTCTCTCTCTGTATATATATATATATATATTGAAGTCTACGTGAACCATGAAACTACACCATCCTCTTTCAAAAAAGATAGATACAGAAAGAGGATGGAAAATAATAACTATACCATTATAAATTTAAGCTATAGTTTTCTCACTTTTTTCATAAAAAAATCTCATGTTTTTTTAATATATATATATATATATACCCTTCTTCTGTACCAAGCAGGGAAAGTGGTGCTCTCGATTATGAACACGCTAGTGCTGCATTTTTCAGAGATTAAATAATGTTTGCGGGCTTGTAAGGAGGTTTTGTCGTGTATCAATACAATGGCAAAGTGAACGAGTCATCGTGGAAAGTTCGACAAGCCATTGTTGCTGCGATTGGGTGGGTTTTTGTATAGAAAAATATCAAGAACTCTTTGAATCTCCTGTTCAAATATTGGATCACCATCAACGCTAGTGTCGATATGTAAATTTCATGTTATTTTCTTATTAATTATCTTGACCCAATAATTTTCGTCCAGTGACAATTTTCCCATCCTCGATGATAGCTCGTTGGACTTGGTATTCTGGCCGATATCTTTGACCAAGGTAGAATTTATGCGAGGTATATCACGGGTTTTAAGTAACCTGCCTTGAAAGGGTGCCAAAATAAAATAAAATAAGGAATTGCTACGGTGTCCATGGGAAGAACAAAAGGTTTTTGCCAGGTCGTTATAGATGGCTTTCAGGCTGCAGATATGATTCCATCTTTAAAATGTCTGTGAATAATAATTATACCTCAAAAATTCATGCATGGAGCTTAATTATGTTCCCTTAATTTGTGTTGGACTCCGGGGGTTAGGCAAGACGTCCATTCATCAATGCTTTCTCTTCCTTTCATTTTATATGACATCAGAGAAAGGGAAACACAATCACTCCATCGACATCTACAAGATGGCTGATAAACTTGAAGCAACTCGAGAAAAGTTGGGAAAAAAAAAACCTAGATAGCTTGGCCTTGAAGCGACCTTGTCCCCCGATATCAAATGCCCTGATCATCACTCTATGCATATATTTTATTTTTCACCTTCTACCCTTCAGTTGGGTTTCAATTAAAATTGTTAATTCTATTTTAGTTGTTGTTATATTTTTTCAATTGGAATGGAATGTTTCGGTATGTTATTTTAAAGTTTTATATATATATATATATAATAGTTTAAATATAAAAATAAAATCATTTAGAATTGTAAAATTTAATCTAAAAAACACAATTAAATAATTTTTTTGAATATAATTATGAATATATATAATATTATGAGAATATTATCATTAATATCATAAGGTCACTACATTCTCTGATTGCTCTGAAATTTTAATGTGATATATTTAAATATGTCAAGAGACTCCTTGTAAAATTTCATTTCAATCTAACGGTCAAATTAAAAGATAGGATTGATATTGTAAAATTATTTATTATTTAAAAGAAATGTTATTTGGCTATTAGATTTGTACATAATTTTTGGAATTGACTGAAATTCTAAATAAAATAAAAACTATATTATTTTATTTTATTTTTTAAATGGTTATAAAACATTCCAATCATTTCATACTATACAAAATAAAATTAAGAACACTGGTTTCAACTAGTTGTGGCATACAATGACAGAGGATAATGACTTTTAGAGGGTGTTTGATATTGTTTTTGCTTTTGTGATTGAGATTTAAAAAAAATAGTTGTATGAGAATCATTTTAGCTGCAATCCATAATAATTTTTAAATTGTTTGGTTAAAACTGTGGTTGAGTTCGAGGTTAATGAAAAGCAGTTTCAAGTATTTTATTATCAAACTTTTCAAATTGCTTTCAACTTGAAAAATTATTTTAAAATATATATTTATTTATATTTTAATTAAATTATAGATTATGTTAATATTCAAAATATATTTTCTATATTAATATACATATATTATGTAAATATTATTTATATTTTAATTATTTTTAAATTATTTTAATATTACAAATATATTTAATATTAAAATATTTCATTCTCTCTCATACACGCACAACTTACAACACCATCTCATACATGCTGTTAATTTTTAAGCAGTATAAACTTTAATAAACAACACAATTCTAGCACCCCCAGACCAGCCCCTCTCTTCTCACAGCATGGAAAATAACAATTTATTATTTTCCATAAATCCATAATTTGACAAAATTTTGGGGTGAAGTTCATCATTTTTTTTTTCAAATTTTTATATTAATCAAACATCTAAAACACTCATTTTTTATACGGTATTAATCAAATCACACTCCTAAACTCCTAAACACCTTCATATAAGCCAACGACAAAGCAGAGCTTGGAATTACATTAATGAGCAAACTGTAGCCCTTGTCTAATCTTTAGATTGACCTCATTCTAGTGGTAACATGCACTTGGTTCACACCGTATCCTTTCTCCATGCACCAGAAAAAACCTGTTTATTCTACGCGCTGCGAGCATCTCGACGGGTGGCAAAATTGGCATTGCAGACAACGTCACGTACCCCACTTGGATGTTAATGGTGACAGGGAAGCTTTAACCCGCCCTATCTGACTCACCGCCCCCACCTTTCCTTTTCCACCGAGTCCCTGTCGAACTCTTCGTTCGTGCCATGCATGTTGATGATTTCTGAAAATATTTGCGCCATATATTCGCAAGGATACATTTTAAAACTTGTTTGGCTATGCGATGCAAGACACAAATATGTGAAACGTAGTCGTATTTTAGGGGCGAGTTTTGCAAAAAAAAAAAATATTTTCTCCAGATTGCTGTTATATATATTGTTATTTATTATAAGTGAAAAAAACAATATATATTATTGCCTCGGACAATAGCGAAATGACTAATGTAAAATAAAACCCCGTCTACATTTATTTATCTGGAAATATTATAATTCGTGTAAAATGAGAAGTGTTTCTCAGATTGAGACTAGGAGACGGCGAGGGTAATCAGCATCATCCCCTCTCTCGCACGCGGATTTAACAAGACCAAGAAAAAAGAGAGCAAGAAATTAGTGATGAGTGTGTACTAATAATAGTAATAATGCTGGATACTGTTGTTTTTTCATCAATTATTAACGTGTTTCCTTGTTTTTGACATCTCGTAGTTCGGTAGCATGTACATGAACTCCAAACCTGT
Organism: Salix dunnii; assembly: GCA_015731905.1. Classification (NCBI taxonomy): domain Eukaryota; kingdom Viridiplantae; phylum Streptophyta; class Magnoliopsida; order Malpighiales; family Salicaceae; genus Salix; species Salix dunnii. Next base: position 4,745,535 of record CM027667.1, on the reverse strand, counting down.
TTAGAGTCTCCATGACGACATCTTTTTATGCCAGAAAAAGGGGAAGAAAAGATAAGATCCTTCAGCCATTAAAGATTTTATTAATCTTCATTTTAACTGAATGGAGCCTTAATTGGGACATGTCTGGAATTTCTTCCTGTATATGTCTTGTGGTGTGATATGTTCAGTTTTAAGGGTTTCTTAAAAAAAAAATCGAGCATAAAACAATGTTTTAAAAATTTGATTCAATTAGGAAAGAATTGGACCCAAATAAATTGTTTTGCTTAAAGTAAAACACCCCTTTTAATGTTATGCTCTAAGAATTTGAAAAATAAATATATGTGTATTTTTTTACATTTACTGATCGTTTGGGTTTATTTAGAAAACTTATAAAATAAAGTAGATGATTCCATGTGAAAAAGTAAAGTATTTTATACGCGAAACTAAAGAAAACACCAAGCAATATATATATATATATATATATATATATATATATATATATATATATATATATATATATATACACACAAGACACAGAAGGAGGTTAATAAAATTTATTTTTGACATTGGCGTACTGAAATAATTTAAAATATATATATTTTTTATTTATTAAAATACAATTAAACCTCGTAAAACAAACACTTACTGAATGTCAAGAGTTGAAATGCTTAGGTTTGGATTTCCTAGTCTACAAGTTGATGAAGTGATTTTGCATATTAAAAGTTGAGAAAAAATGACATCAGATACCCAAGTTGATCGATGCATGTTATCTTTAATTAATGATATTCTCTAATTTTGAGTTAAAATCCTACTCTCATTGTCAAAATAAAATAAATTTTCAAGATTCACGAGCATTATGCATGGGGGGCTGCCTATTCGTTGACGTTGATTTATGGCTATGCAAGCTGGAAGCCAATTTGAGGATCAAAATGCTTTGAAACCTGCAAGTTGCATGAACTACTCTCGGCTCTCAGGCCACTGGAACGCTTTGTTTGACAACAGGAAGCACCTTACGCGGCTAATCAGCTCTTAAAAGGCGTGGAAGGCGGGTCCACCACCTGAACCGGTCAACTGATGTGACTGGCCGTGGGATTTCAAACAAGAAGCGGTTTGAACGCTTCGGATTCATATTTTGCGCACCATGGAGCACGTGGCGGAATCGTGTTGAAGGATTGAAATGGAGGCGACATGGTTGGCTACACGTGAACGTGGCCACGGGTTTCTTAAAACGAGTAGAACCAGCAGGAGGTCGATGTGGGCTAACCCATCTGAGTGGTCCCACCCATCTAGAAATCTTCCTTTTTATTACTAGAATGGTGAAATAAAAATTATATCGTCATTTTTTTTAATATATTTTATTTATATTTTAATTAAAATTTTAAATTATTGTAATATTAAAAATATATTTTTTATATTAATATTAAAATATTATTTTAATTTTTATCTCTCCCCATACCGCCACAACCAGCCCCTCTTTCTTCACCGAATCAAAAGCACCAATTTACTGCTTTCCATGAATTGCAATTTATTAAAATTTTTGATGTAAGCTCACTTGTTTTTTTTTTAATTTTTACATTAATCAAATACTTAAAATACTTATTTTTTCTACACCACTAGTCACACTACACTCCTAAACACTATCTTATATCGATTCAAATACTTAAAATTTTTGATGTAAGCTCACTTGTTTTTTAAAATTTTTTATATTAATCAAACACTTAAAATACTTATTTTTTCCACACTATTAATCACACCATACTCCTAAATACTCTCTTATATCGATTCAAATGGTTTTAGCAAAACCTTAAATTAATTCATAAATTATAACCCTATTTTTTAACCAGAATCCATGGGTTTTTTTTTTTTTTTTTTATAGATTCCCATAACTTCAAAAATACTGATTTATTTTGAAACAATATTTATTTTTAATAATAAAAAAATTCTTAAAATTATTTTATTAGAGAGTAATAGATGACATGTTATTTGTGATTCATTCATTTTCTTTTTCAAACGACAGTGGACATTGTTTGCTTCCTGATTCCCTCCGTACATGGGCATTTATGGACTGTAAATGGGCTGCTACCTAAGCCCAGGAGCACTTGACCTTGCAAGTCTGTGCGTGAGGGCGTTGCCCTTTCAAGCACAAGCTTTTGGCGCTCACATCCCTTTATTTTAGAATTATTTCATCTTTAAAGAATGTTATTAAAATAGTTTTTAAAAAGTCATCCGATTATGCCATAATTTACACGTCAAATTATAGATTTATATGGTGATATCAACTCTCATTTTACGATTTTTTTTTATAATGGACACACATAAATATTTAATGTGAGTAAAATATTTTTTTGCTAATTTATTTTTATATAGAGACATGTAAAATATAAATATTTTTTCATTAAAAACTTTTTCTTATGAATATTTGTAATTTTTATTTTTTTAAAATCCTGCTTCTAGTAAAAGAAATATGTTTTACACTGGAACAAACAATAAATAGATGAATAAAAATATTTTTTTTTAATAATCTTATTATTTACTTACATTTTTAAGTCATCGGGATTTTTTTTAAAAAATATTTTAATATTTTTTAATTATAGTTGTAGACCATGACTATTGAAAAATACATGGTATTATTGAAATAAAAATATGCACACATGAATGGATAAGAAAGATGTTTTGAATAAAAATATCAAATATTTTTTATAGGTATTTATCTGAATCATAATAAAATTAAATGAAAATAGATTTTGAAAATGTATAGACAATATTGAGTTGACATAACTATTTATTTGACACGCATTCCACTAGGTGTCATGATTTGTTTTATTATATGAATAATAAGATATCCACTTGTTTATGTTTACTAAATTTATATATTGAAATCAGTAAAAAAAAAAACATAAAAAAAATATGAAATTGATTGAATAAAAAAATATTATGCAACATATAAAAAATAAATATTTTTTTGAGAGTTTTTTTTTATATAAAAGAATTCTTCCATATTTTAACACGATCAAGACTATGTTTTTTTTTTTTTAAAAAAAAAACTAAATTCAAAAAAGACTTCAAAACTCATGGCCACTATCATGAGATGAAAATAAACTATTGAAAAATAAATTTAAGATAGTTGCAATATCAATATTGTTTTTTTAAAATAAAATAATGTAGAATATTTAATAATAAAAAAGGGTTGTGAATCTCATTAATTTTTCATTTTTATCGACTCATGTAATTAGAAAAAAAAAATGCAAAGCCTAATCCTGAGAGATGAAATAACTAGGAAATAAAATTATTCATGTAAAATGATATAAAAAATAAGTAAAGAACGATGAGTGAAAATTGAAATAGAAAATAAATTAGAGAGCATAATTTTTGCAATTGAAGGATTAAATTTAATAGAAAAAACCTTTAGCAATCAGAAAAGAATTAAAAGAATGATGGCTAAATAAAAAATAAAACAACATAGACTTTATTTGAAGAATAAAGTTGAAAATTAAATCTCAACGAAAAAGCTGAGGAAAAAAATAAAAACAATATAAGGGCTAAATTAAATATATATGTGCGTGTGTGTGTCACAAATTGTAATTTAAGGATTAGATTGAAAATATTCTTTTTTTGCATTTTAAGATAAACAAGTGTTTTTATTGTTTATTTTTTTATTTGGAAAGATGAATATACTCTCAGGGCAAGCCTTCCTTTTACCAATCCACGATAATACCCATGCCGAATATATTTTGTTCACAATAACGTACACAAGAAACGGGGTCTCGCAATTGCAAATTTATCTCTCTTAAAAATCCACACTTCTGCCTTCTCTCCGGGAATTTAAAATCCTTTTTTTTTTTATAATTTCTATGAAACCAGCTGTATTAATGTCGAAGAATTTTTATTGCCGCTTAAACCCACGAACATAGGGTTTGTGTTTTCAGAATCGTAGATTTTCAATCATATTTTTTTGCAGGCGATTTTATAGCCTGAAAATTCAATTAGGGTTTCTGATTGTCTGTGAGAGATGGGGAGTTTGGATAAAAAATACAGGGTTAACTTCAGTGGAGATGGAGCCGCTTTGTTGAGAGATAGAATCAGCGAGAAGCTTAAGGAGTTTATGGGCGATTACACTGACGATGTTCTTGTGGTACGCATTTATATACGAGTATATGAATAATAAATTTCGTTTATTTTGTATACACTGAAATTTTGAGTTTCGTGCTGTAGTTGATCTTTTCCATAGGGTTTAATTTGACTGGCTAATTTTGAAGTATAGATATTTTGTTTCCTTCTATGAAATTACGGGGTTCATTTTATCCCGACTAGTTTGGGATCGAGGTTAGCTAAGTTGAGTTGAGTTTATGCTGTTATGAACTGGTTCAGGAGAGCTATTCGTGGAATTTCTTTTGTCATTTTTCGTGTAGAGGAGAATGCTGTTGCTGGGCTTAAATTAAGAAAGGTGAAAATGACATAAATTTAGAATTTGTTAGAGCTTGTAGCTGTTAATGTCATTAGTTATGTGGACACTCACAGTGAGATAATTGGTGATAGCGCGTAGGTGAGAAGATAAATGGTGAAAACTGTAATTATCACATGCCTGCTTTTGAGCTGGAGAATGTTCAATATTGTGCGAGGGAAATGTGCCAAACATTTTTGTAAATTGACCTCATTTTCAGCGTGCATAATTTGTTGGTTTTGGGTATTGGGTCAGGATCATGTACAGATTGAGCTGGACTCTAGCCTGAAGTGCGAAGTCAATGCACTTGTGTATTTTTGGGATGTTGATGTAATTACAGGGCATGCTTTGAGAGATTCTGTGATGTAGTTGAGAAGAGAAAAGCAGTGGAAAATAGTACTTACAGCTGAACAAGAGCTAAAATATGAAAATAAATTGAAGTTGGAACAAGATAATGAGGTTGAGGGTTCATCAAAAAACCTCTAAAATCTTTATAGATTGATGAATATAAAAATAGTCCAAGCAGCCTATTTACACCGGTTAAAGGCCTAGATTCTTGCAGGAAAAGTATTCGCTAGTCTTATTATCCATGGAACAAAACTTAACCTCAAAGGAAATATTTTAAAAAGTCACATGCTAACTCTTAATAATAATATCAGAAAATAAAACCAATTTTAAGACTGCACCTGAGCTGTTTTGTCAATAAATTTGAGTAGCTTGGAACTACCTTTATCCTTTTTTACTTTGTTGTTTATAAGGGTTTAATCCCAAAAGTCCTGCTCAATGTCAGTTCTATACGTCATATATTTGTTTCCAGAGTGATGTTCTCTTGTTACTGATACTACATTTAGTATTTTAATGTCCAGTTAGTTATTGGTTTGGTCTTAAAAAAGCATATTAATAATGAAATTCCACGGTTCGGCAGAGGGTTTGACAAGTTTCTCCTCCATGCTTAAAATATAAATGTTTTGAGTTTCTTTGTGATTCAGCACCACAACTTTTCAAAGAGCTTTGTATTGGCAGGAATATGTAACTGTCTTGCTGAGAAATGGAAGGGATAAAGAAGAAGCAAAAAATGAATTGAATGTTTTTTTGGGGGATGACAGTGATTCTTTTGTATCCTGGTAATTTGATTCTCATTCCAGCTATTGATGCCTTTAATTTGTAGAAAATATATTATTGTTAACTCTGTTTTCAGTCATTCCCATTTGTATAAAGAGATCACTTGGTTTTTAACAGGCTGTGGGATCACTTGGCTACAAATCTGGATTTGTATGTACAACCACAGGAGACTCACACAGATGAAGTGGCCAGAACAAATCCCACACTGGTAGAACAGACCGGGGGGAATGAGTCTCATCATATGGATTCTGAACCCCCCAAAGTGAAGCCTGATAATTCATATAGAGGCCGGCATAAAAGAGAATGGAAAGATGTAATGAGAGATGTGAGCCACCAGCCTCCCCTTCAAAGCTCCATGGTTGTTAATATTCATCAGGAGAAAAAAACTCTTTGCAATGTCAGTCGTGCAAGAAGATCTCCATCTCCTCAATCCCAACAGCTGAAGAAAAGGAGTCAGCATGAAGAGCAACATGTGAAGGTTTGGATTTATAGTTTTTCTTTCATATTTGATTGAGTAGTATGGCCTAAAAGTAAAATACTTTTATTTTATCTATATGAGCATTAATGGGTGTTCTTCTAATCAAGAATGGAAATTAGGAGATTTATGATTTAATCTAAAGCTCCCAAAATCATAATAAAACTCCACACAAATTCATGGTTTGTTGGGAATTAGGAGATTTATGTTTCTGCTTTGCTCACAAACTTGAGGCCATAATTTTCTACCATCACTCAGCCTATAAAACAGCTTCTATTGCACATTATGCTGCACAGGGTTTCTGCATTATGAAAAAAAAACTTCAATTGTTAAAGTAGATTAGATAACTCCCAGTTGTTCATACCTGGGGAATTATGTTTCTTAACTAAAATTTGAAGGATGTATGATGTGTCATTGCTGGTGGTAGGGTTAGCAATAGACACGCCTACTCATCTGGTTTTGAATACTAGAATCCATCATGCTGCGAATCCTAATATAATTTCAAAACCCAAGCTCTTTTTTTATTATTATCATGAAAATAAGTGCATTGTCCCTTGACCATCAAATTCTGCATCCACTAATAAGCTTTTTAGCAGAGGGACACAGTTTCTCAAGCATCCAGTGGTGCTCCTCGACGATTACTTCAGTTTGCAGTGAGAGATGCATTCAGAACTTTGAGACCACCTGGCATGGTAAAAGAACCCTCGCTGAAGCGTCTTCGTTCTGTAGTGTCTACATCTACTGAAGACACATCTTTGGTTGATCGTCCTAGGAGGCTCCAGTCAATCGCAAGAGTTCCAAACCCCATGACTACTGTATTAAAAGCTGTGCAAGAAGCTGCAGATGTGGTAAAAGTTAAATCTTCACGAAGCGTGTTTGACCGTCTTGGTCGTGATATGGATGCATCATTGACCACTGAACAAGTCACTGAATTTAGAGATGCTGCTGCTGAAGATGACAAATACGAAGAACTTAATGCAATTCAGGTTCATAACCACTCAAAGAATCCTCAAAGAAGCAAGTACTGTGGACAGGCAGGGCCTATTAATATGACGGAGCATGAAGCTGGATTGATTTCTGATTTGATGTCTGATGATGAAGGTTATGATGATACTAATGTTGTGGATCATAGGGTTATGGATGTTTCTCAAACTGGCACATCTTATGGAAGCAAGGGTGAGGATTCAATCATGTCAAAATACAGTGGAGCTAAGGATCAGGATAAATCTGTTTCAGCTGCAAACACTTCTCTTAAAATAGTAAACATTTCTGTGAATGTGAATGCATGGAGGCCACCTCATTATCAAGAACCCAGGGATGCTGTAATGGATAATCAGAAATCAGTTCAAAATAATGAAAAAAATGCTGGGAAATTTGGTGCTAAGCTAATGAAGGAGGTTAGCAAGCCTGTCTCAGTTGGTAATGGAAATGTAAGATAGTCTTGTTTGCCTGGGTTCTTTATTCTTCTTGCCTTTCTCTTTTGAAATCACTTACCATTTTTTCTTTGCATTGACCAATGACACTGTTTATAGCGTGATGATGAACAGGCAAAACATGCTGGTTATATTCACCAAGAGCCTCAGAAGCCTCCATCATCTGCATCTGGTCAGTTCTATAGCATCTTCCAAGTGCCATTGAATCTGTTGTTCTAATATAAAATAAAATGAAATTTATGTTAGTTCTGTGGCGACTTATGGAGTTACCCTTTCGGTTTTTTTCTCATGGCTGACATCATCTCAAACTCCTCTATGGCAAAATGGTCTCCATTTTGAAACGTGTCTTGCTTGTTTTGTATGGCTGTTTCTCTGTAATATTTAAATGAGGTTGTTTTGGATGATTCTTCAGGTTCATATACCGCAGGTCATCCCTTAGAAGATGCTGATTCTCGAACCATTTTTGTTAGCAATGTAAGTGCTGATGTGCTTCAAGTTGTAGCTTTGAAGGATCGTTCATCTCTGTATCCTGGCAATATTTTCATCGCTCTTTTCACAGGTTCATTTTGCTGCAACTAAGGACAGTCTGTCTCGACATTTTATCAAGTTCGGTGAAGTACTTAAAGTGGTTATAGTGACTGATGCAGCAACAGGGCAACCAACAGGGTGAGTTGTTTAACATTAGTCAACTCTGTTTCCTTGGCAACTCTGGCAATTGTTTTTTGTTGGGGCTAAGTCAGCACGATTATGCAGGTCAGCTTATGTGGAATTTATGCGCAAAGAAGCAGCAGACAATGGGTTGTCTCTTGATGGCACCTCATTTATGTCAAGAATTCTGAAGGTGATGAACATTGAGACCATCTTCATTTGCTACAAGTAGTGGTCTTTTCTGTTCTGGTGTCTTTATTTTTTTGTTGCATGCATGTCTGTCAGTTGAGGAGCATGCTCTGGTCACTTTCCTTTTTATTTTGTTGCTTTGTTTATTGGTTTGATAGATAGATGAAGTCGCCAGCATTGGAAAAAGTTTAATCAATGGCTGCATCAGCTGGAAGATATTTTTATTATTATCATGTCAATTTATACGATGAAAAAGCGAACCACACTTGCGTGCTTTTGCTCCTCATCGGCTATGAATTAGTAGTTGTTTTGCAATTTTTCTTGCAGCCACCATGTTATGTTTGCTCTTCTCATGCACACAAGGACTTGGAAGTGCCTTTGTTCATGCATACATTCGTAAATGTAAAGTATTGCAAAAGTACATGGAATGACTCCATGATGGAAAGTTGCTGAGATTTGTTCAGTTATATATATTTTTAAAAGGCCCAAATTCTTTAACAAGCTTATTTTAAGCGATCATATTGAGTGCTTCTGATATCTTGGGAGCTCTAGATGATTTTAACAGGTCTATTCTGGTAAAATGATAATTGTGCAATGTGGTGCTGTTTCACAGAAGCCTACGTGGTTTAAGCTGGTAGAGTCACACTTGCCTGCTTTTAGATAAACATTAAAACTGCTGTTTTCAGCACTCATTGATAACAAGGAAGCATCTTATTTTCTATGGAGCAATCATAACTTAAAGCATGCTTTCATTTTAATTTTAAAAGATGGCAGCTAGGATTTAGCTTTGATGTGCAATTTGTTTGAACTGATGCACATTTTATTACTTTCTTAGGAGTCTGCTCCAGGATTCGGTAGGCATCTTAACATTATATTTGTTCTGCAGGTCATGAAGAAAAGTTCTTCCAGCCAAGAAGCTAATCCTATTACATCATGGCCCCGCATTGCACATTGCTCTCCATATGCTGCTGGTAGGTTTTCTAGAGGGGCTTTTCCAAGAGGCACTCCTGCTGCATTTAGGCCTCAACTCCATGTGAAACCTGGTGCGAGAAGTTTGCAGTGGAAGCGAGATGCTCATGCTACTCCAGCTGAGAGTAGGGCTGCAGTCTCTGGCAGCAGTGTTGTCTCCCCATCTGCCCGCAGTCTCACCTATGTCCGAACAGAACCAAAACCAGTTCGGAATTTGGGTAATGCTTGAGTTTGACAGCTCATGTTTTCTTTTCCCTGAACATCCAGATTTTGCTCGTAACAGGTTGCATAAAAATGCCTGAATCATAACTCTGGCAGATTTTTTTGTTTCTAGGAAAGAGATGAATCCACAGATCCCCATCCTCAGATTAAGATTTTGTATATGCTAAAATTGGGACCCTTGCAAAGCTGTCCCATCCCCGAGTTATACCATTAGATTGAGTTTTGTGAATAGGAAGGATGCATAGTTGATACCTTTGTTTTGAGGGATTTTACTTGTTCTGTTAATTATAAGTGAAAAGAAGAGAGGAGAATGAAGAAGAAAACAAATAATATAAGAAAAAGAATTGACAAAGTTGCCTAGCATATCAAATATCGGTTCAATGACACTGCTGTTATAACATCAAGCTCATCTTCACTTTAGTATGTCCAAAATAAAGAAAATAACACCAGGGGTTTTCGTTGCTTTGCTTTCTTGTGATACTTGAAGATCTCATTGGTTGGTAGGTGAAACATATTTCCAATATTAACACAGGAAGGCGATATGTAATATTTAGTTCTTGCCTTGGTCGTATATTTTTTCGCTGTATTGTATCCCTTAATACGCGAAGCAGGTGGGGTGAAATCAACCAGTTGGAACCCAATGGAAGTTACAACATCTACTGGTTTCATCTGCAGTACCCAGATAGGTGCCCTTGCTGATCTCTTGCGTAAATCATGTAGTCACTCCTCATTAGATCATTGACTGCCCATCGCATGTTCCTCTACTTGTACAATCTGCTCTATGTTATACAGCAACAAAGCCTACGCCGCCAAATTTAGATAGTTAGGCGGCATCAGTGTTTCACTTGAACAACTCTTCGGGGTTTTCATGCAAGGCTTGTTGGCCACGAAAGTTTTATCCTGCGAAACATTCTCCTTCTCGTGGTACTCTTTGCTCAGGGAACAAACTCGTAGCATCAAGCAGACTGGCTTTGGTGGTTTTTTTTACCTGATATCCTCCAAAGGATCACACCCAATAGAGCATGTTGATGAAATATCTGCATGGTCAATGGACGTAAAAACGAGAAAGTCCCCAGAGATGATACCTTTAACGCTTCTGCTCTGATCTTCCAAGTGTTATTTTGATCAGCAAAACATCTACTCTACGAAGAAAGTTTGGGGTTTATAGAACAATTAGAATGCACATGCACGGCGCTTTTAGCTAGGAGTTTTGGCCAAGTTTTCTGCAATTTCGATTTTTCTGGACAACGTTGTGATTGAATTTCCGCTCCATAGCCTTGATCGTTAGTAAAACTTAACAATTACCATCAATATACGATGTTGTTAGAATCAACAATTCATGGTTGGAACTGGTTTCTAGCAAATTTAAATGAATATAGTTATCATTGACAGTTTAAGGAATATCCCTGCATCGCAGAAGAAAACTGGAGGATGCAAGAAATACTGGCCCAGTGTAAAGATAACCATCAGCAATCGCTCACCAAACATATACCTTATCAAGCCATGATCCTTTCTAATCCCTGCATCTTTCCGCAGCGTCTTAACGCCAGAGCAGTTTATAGGGTAAGAAACTATTTATACCTGTTTCGATGTTTGAACAGCACCTGACTAACAAATGAACCAGGAGCACAGGCATAACTGATATCATTGGATCAACCAATGGAAATGTCTAAGGGATTAAGAACTCAAAACCCAAATACCCGTGAAGGTGAGTTGCACAAAGACTGATTCCCCAAAGGAGCCAAGAAGCATAAATCCCGTAATTGGTAGTGCTAGAAATACAAACAATGACGATACCATTCAGACTTCCCTAATATCTATCAGATCATTACTTTCATGCTCAAAATGGCGATGATGGCGAATCTGTGACATAAGATTTGTATTCAGCAGCAATGCCCAAAACAGACCTGGCCGAAATAATAGGTTCATTCGTAGCCCAAAATCGCTACCACAATAACATAAATTTTCTGTTTGGGAAATCTTAGGAAGTATAGCAAACACAACAATGTCGGAACATTTAAAGGAAATCTAACCCTGAGAATTAAAAGTTATTATTATGATAATTGAGACTTGAAAAATCAAAACGGAAGAAATCATCTTGACAACAAAGTGATCAACAGCCCAACTGACATCCCCGCAATGCACAATAAGGAAACCACACGAACCCTCACAAAGAAGGTATTCAGGTTTTTAGCAACCTGAAGTGTTAAAGTCAAAATCTGCAGCCTACCTAGCTCCTCCATCTTCTTAAAGAAGTACATTGGCTTCAATGATTGCCTCAACATGAAAGCCAACGTAAAAGGGAACCCAAAAGCCACAAAACTTTGAATTGACACCTCAGCCATGGGAGTTGCCTTTGTAACATAAGAAATCAAGGCTCCAAGTCCAAGCTGAACCAGACCCAGCACAGCAACAGCTCTGCTCAGACCATAAATATTCTTCATCATACTTTCCAAAACCTCTCTGGTCTCATTGGCTAAAGCTGAGAGGTCCCTTTCCACAGTTGGTCCCTCAATTTCTTGGTGTTTGAAACCAGGGTTTTGGCTTGGATGCTCACTTTGATTTGGGGATTTATCGGATTCTGATGGTGAACTTGAACTTGAAAAATATCTGGGTTTAAGATTCAACAACCTGATAAATCTAGGATTTTTTAGCTCACTATCCAAACGAGAATTCATGGGTTTTGTAAAAATAGAACCGTTTTGATTGAGATCAGGGTTTTGATATGGACTTTGGACCTTTCCAATATCAGATGCGGGGAAAAAACTGGAACGAGTATCGTCATGACCTCTGGTTTTAGTACTAGAAATAGAGTATGATCTGATGAAATAGAGAGTAAGATTTGTGGATTTTGGACCTGTTAGTAATTGGTGTTCCAGAATGGAGTAACGAGCAGGAAAGCTTGACAAGGAATTAGAGAGGTCGAAATCAGAATCAAGGGAAGGGTGGTTTCGGGGTCCATGGGATGTGAAAAGGGAGGAAATAGATGAGGAAAGAGAGGGCTTAAGTAGCTTATGAGAGAGTCTACGTGAGATCACCACGGAAGCCATATTGGTAAGATGTGCTCTAAAACCAGAAATCTTGTAGTGGCTAATGATTCGCAACGCGGAAATACATCTGGTAGCGATGGTGTTTACTGGAATGAATGGATTTTGATTTGCTGAGCTTCGGGCCGTGGAAACCTAGAGCCGAGGCATTAAAAACTGAAAACTTCGTCTGTAGCTCTTTTATTTTTCAAAAGCCTTTCAACCTTTTCCTTCAGCTATCAAGAAAAGCCCTCAAAGCCTGTTTCACCTTGGATTGTGAAGAAAAGCCATAAAAAACGGCCGGGCCCTTAAGATACTTGACCACCTGGTGGCAACACCTCACCTCACACCAGGGGATCGATTCTTGTTTTCCATTTGTTGATGTTCCAACTCGTGTAATTTTACCCTTTTATTTTTGCTTAGATTGGAAAGATCAATACTTATCGGCATTAATCAGAGGTAGACATCAGGTTAGGACTTTCGATTTCTTGAATCGCATCAGAAGATTATCCTAGTGAAAGCTACGAAACAATAACCAGGGACTCAAGTACTCGATTATCCAACGAGTGCTATTATAGCATTATAATCGAGTGCTATTATAGCATTCTGCTAAAATGCATAAAAAGTTCATCTACGAAGAGTCTAATGCAGGATGAGGACAAGAGAAAACCCCATAGCAGCAACCCGAAGCCGAATAAGAAACAGCTGATCCGGTAGCCATGTCAGGCAAGGGAGCCAAAGCATCATCGTGAGCAAGGATTTAGCACGCCATTGCAAGAAGCACAAGATAAGCAGCAGAATTAAACTTCACACAGGCCACCCTGCATTCGACTTCATCTTGATTTTGTTTCTGGGTACAATTTAAGGTATTTTTCTTCTTTTCCTTTAATGATAACTGGCTAAGAATTTAAACACGGAGGGCATAATTATTTGTTCCACACAGACCGGCAATTCAGGAAATAGTAACACCGTATTAATCTATATGAATCTGATATAATACATGTTCGTTATTTTCTTAAGAAAAAAAATAGCAACATGAACGAATGATGAGGCTAAGTGTTTTAAAAAATAATTTCAATTGACCCACTATTTTACGATAATAATTGTTTGTATGATTGCTGGCAATTTTTATGTAAGTTCAGTGGTAAGAATTTGAGATTAATTTTTTTATTTTATTTTAGATTTTAATCTTGTGATTGCTAATATGTTGATCACAATATATTTATATGATCATTAATTATATGTTCTTTTGAATTAGTCGAATACTTCTGAACATCTATATTATAAAAAAAATCATGCTAAGAGTATATGCTTTCTATTATAGTAGAGGGGTTTTTTATTTGCTATATTGGTAAGTGTTTTTTTTGTTTGGAAATATTTTTAATATTAGAAATAATTTAAAAATATTAAAAAGAAATTTGATGATTGACGAGGGAAAAGGTTCAAAAACACAACTAAAATAATTTGCTCAATTTGTTTTGCTTTTCGTGGGTTTCTATAGAATGAAATGAATAAAGCAAACGTCATAAACCGAAATACCCAATACTTAAAGTAGCATTACAAAGGAGAGAAAAATTGAGCGCAAAAGCATATTAATAAAAAATTACATACACTAAAAAATTAGTAAATCTCCACCAAAACCTGGTTCTTTTATTGAATTCTATGAAATCGAAGAGAATCAAACAAATCAGAAAGAGGAGAAATTCTCTGCATAGAAAAAGTAGTTCTAAAAAAACAAAGCTAGAACATCTTTTTACTCTCCTCTCTCTCTTGAGACTCCTTAATTCCTCATCACCTTCTTTAATTGGTTTGACGTGTGAACAATTTACTGCAGGTACAATGCAATGAAAGAAGCAAGGGAGGCACCGACCAGTGAACCAACAATTGGCAAGCTAGCTGAGGCACCACTTGCTGGTGACGGGGCAGGAGCAGCAACCTCGTCAGCCATCACTGCACTCACGGAGGCAGCAGCGAAGAGGATAGCGCATACGATCCTCTTCATTTCCATCGCTGTTTCTTAAGGCAGTGAACGGCAAAATAACCTCGCGATAACGATAGAAAAAACTTTGCCGAACCTGCTTTGACACAGAGCTTGCAGCCTGAATAATATTGATGGCATGATGGAGATATATATAGGACGTGGGTTGAGCTGTCGCTGGAAGATACGAGCTGTTTCTGTGGACTAGTTTTGTTCAAAGTTATAAATCAGAGCCTTATTTTTGGTTTGTGTCTTAGTGGCGTAGCTCATTCTTTTGAGCGAGTCTTGTGCTGTAGTTAGTTTATATAATACAGGAGGATGCTTCTTTCTTTGGTTAATTCAATTGCAACTAATAATTTGATATGGCAAAGAGAAAATTTAGCAAATTCTTCTTTTTTTGGATTAATTATAGAGGTACATTGACATTCCAAATGAATAGAAAGCTCTCGAGGCCAAGAAAAGGAAGTGAGCAGAGAATTGCCCCACCAAAACATGTACAAGTAAGAGAAACAGAAAATCAGAACAGTAATTGGTGAGCGTCTTGGCCTCCGAGCACGCTTGCGCTGCTAGCAGAAGCAGGGTTGAGCCTCAGAGACACACAGACTTGTCTCCCGTCAGACATTATCACTAAAGGACAAAATCCACACTAGCTAAGATATGAGTTATACGGGGTACTTGAAATGCGTGTATATAGTAACTAATTTACAATAATTTTTGCTTGTTTTCTACAAAACAATATATTATTTTTCAGGCATAAAAATAAATAAAGTGTCGTTTGCCGACTGGGAAAATAATTTAGGCCTTTAGAGCAATTACCTACCGGTATCGATTCTCCCACGAGCACAAAACTAATTTACACATGCCAATATATATGGTCTATCTCTACTTGTCGAGACGTTGTCGGTTGCTGAATTAAGATGGTGTTTGTTTTCGTAATTCAGCCGTCTTGCTGGGTGTTTTTTCACTCTTTGTTTTAAAACTATCAAGGCATTTCCCACCATTTTTTGTATACCAATGGTGGCTAAATCCATCCTCAAATATTATTTTAGATAGGCTCCATGTTCTTGGTTTTGCCCTAAAATTAAACCCAACAAAGGAAATGAAATTTTTTTTCATATATAAGACGGTGTGAGCTCTTAATTGAGAGAACATGATTATTTTGGGGAGATAGTGCTGATTGGATCGATTCTTGTGTGCCAGTCAGTGGAGCAGAGGAGGGTTTCTTGTTTTCTTTCTTTTTTTCTTACAGAAAGGGAAGTTCATTAGAGAGTGAGAAAGGGTAACTCCAGATGAAGAGGGCCAGATTGACCAGAAAATTACCAGTAGCCTAAGGCAATTCATTGCTCGAGTCAATGAAGGGAGAGTTTGGAGAAAGATCGATGGAGCCACGTTCTAATATTGTACTAAATAAAAATACAAAGAGTCTTCTAATGAACTAAAAAGCAAACACAGAGTAAAAAAAGGGCATCAAAATAACTTATTTTCCTTGAAAAATGAATTGGAATTCATTAACAAACCAGAGAACATAATAATTTTGTTAATCCAGCATCTATACAACCTAGGGACCTCTCTAAAAAGAACAAAGAATACAGGGACCAAAAGGAAACCCGTCTGGTTTGTATGCAGTAATATTCCAAGAATATTTTTACGTGCAGATCACTGTTCTAAATAAAAAATATTTTTAAAAATATTGTGGTTTACAAGTGGCATGGTGGGACATCCTCTTCCTATTTTTTATTTACCTTCTCTTATAAACCCCCCTCCTCCTCAGCCACGTTTCTTATTTCTTAAAATTATTTGCCTGTCTGTTGAAAGATGCCGATACAGGAAGTTATTATATTCGTTTTATTTTTATATTTTAAAAATATCTTTTTAAAAAAATATATGTTTTTAAATATTTTAATGTACTGATATTAAAAATATATTTTTTTAAAAATATATATTAATTTAAATAAAAAACAACCATTACCACAATATTAAATAAACTCACCGTATCGATTATCAATCCAACCAAGAAATACGTTTGAAATAAGAACACCATCGTCTAAAACTCTCTAATTATAATCCCATAATTATAACTGAGAAAGCTTTTTTTTTATTCGCTTGCAGAGAGATTACGTGTACTCGTTGAAAATTAATTAAGAAAAATCTCTTCGTGCCAGTTACCCTGTTTTAAAAATGAATGGCAGTATGTGAAGTAAATATAAAAATATAAATGAATGATTCCTTTCAATTAAATAATCTATCGTATCTCGAGAATTGATCACCTGTACATTATTATCAACTACTGAAAAGATTGCCTTGGTCTCTTAGGGATTTGTCCACTGTTAATAAAGATTAGTTTATTAGGTTTTTTTTTTAAATATTATAGAGATTAATTATTAATTTAGAAATACATTAAATATTTTTCTCTTATATCAGCATATAAAAGCATACCAACACACAAAAAAAACACACTAAATTTGTTTGTTTTTAAATTATAATTGTAACATAATACCAATACCAATAGGGCAGACACCTCACATTTTACAGTGAAAGATCGAGATACCAAAATTAATACTTTTGTGATGCAATATGAAAGTCGAATTACTGCATGGGCATGGCCGGATTTTAATCACTGCCTATTGAATAAATTTCTGCCAGGTAATTGAAAAAGTTCTCCCGGAATCTTTGAGTGTGATTCATTTGTTAATATATAAACTCACGCTATGGGTTGAGCTAGCTTACCTTGCATCAAATTTCCTCCTTTTTTTTCTCTCGTAGTAAAGCTGACCCATATTCTCTCTTTCTCATGGCTAAATCCTCCACAATTAAGGTTGTAGAGCACTCCAAAGTCTCTCCACCACCAAATTCAGCTCCACCAACTGTTCTTCCTCTAACTTTCTTGGACATACCATGGCTATTTTTCTCTCCGAGCCAGACTCTCTCTTTCTATGAATATCCACACTTCACCTCGCACTTCTTATCCACCACTCTACACAATCTCAAGCACTCTCTATCGCTTGCTCTCCAGCATTTCTTTCCTTTTGCTGGAAACCTTGTTTTGTCCCCAGCAGGATCTAATAAGCCAAACGTTGTTTACAATGAAGGAGATTCTGTCTCGTTCACTGTTGCCGAGTCTAGTGGAGATTTCAGCTACTTCACTAGTAATCATGCAAGAGATGTCAATGGGTTTTACCCTCTTGTGCCTAAGCTGGCTACTGCCAGTGTAGCAGCTGACACGCAAGTAGAGGTGGTTCCGCTGCTTGCCGTCCAGGTTACTGTTTTCCCAAACTCTGGGATTTGCATTGGTCTTGCTTATCATCATGTGGTTGCTGATGGAAGGACATTCAACAATTTTATCAAGACATGGGCCTTATTATGCGCACATGGCTGCTCTCTCCCCATCGATTCATTACCATCTTACCACCGGTCAGTGATCAAAGATGAACATGGGCTTGAGGAGATTTTCTTGAAGGAACTGTGGAAGAGAAAATCTTCACGAAAAATGGTTCTTGGACCTGAAGCCCATGTAGATTTGCCAGGCATGGTTCGAGCCACGTTTGTGATGAATTTGGAGCACATGGAGAGGATCAAGAATTGGATAGTTGTTCAATGCAAGAACAAGAACCGACCACAACCTGTACATTTATCTGCATACGTGTTGACTTGTGCTTTTGTTTGGGTCTGTTTAGTGAAAGCTACAAATCAGAGGGGTGGAAGTGAAAACTACTGTTATTCAAGGGGGGAGGATCCGATTCATTTCGGCTTTATTGCCGGTGGCATGAGCCGGTTTGACTTTCCGGTACCCGCCACGTATTTTGGTAATTGTGTTGGGTTTGGTCGGTCCACGGCAACTAGGAATGAATTAATGGGAGAAGATGGGATAATTATTGCTGCAAATGCGATTGGAAGTACAATTAGAAGGTTGGACAAAGAAATGTGTGGCGGGGCAGAAAAATGGATTTCAGAATGGGAGGTGATGTTGGGGTCGGCGATCCATACAATAGTTTCCGGTTCTCCGAAGCTGGATCTTTACGAGACGGATTTTGGGTGGAGGAGGCCTAAGAAGATAGAGGATATTTCAATCGATAAAATGAGAGCCATTTCACTCATTGAGAGCAGGGACGAAAAGGGTGGAATTGAGGTAGGGTTAGCCCTACCTGCGGGCCAAATGGATGCCTTTAAGACTCTCCTTATTCAAGAGCTCAAGGCTCTTCAGTAATGCCCCGTCCGTCCTTTTTTGTTTCGGCTTGTCTGTTTCTTTTCATGTTGAATCATTCCTCTTATTCTCTTAAACTCAATTCTAAATCATATTTAAGACGTTATTATTGTTGTTGTTGTTATTAATTAAAAAAATAAAGATTATTGTGCCTTACATTGACATAGAGAAATTATGTGTTTTTTTTTTTTTTTTTTTTTTTTTTTTTTTTTTAATTTTATAACTTAGCATTGTTTTATATAAAATTGAGTTTTATGACGGATTATGATTTATTTTTTATAAGGTTATTCTAATTTTAAAATTTGTATTGCGGACTTGTTGAATTAACCTGGTTTAATTAAGGTTTTTTTTAATCGATAATTTTTCTAATTTCATCATTAAAATTAATTTTATAAATGTTTAAGCTTCATGATTTATTATGATGTATTTTCTGTGAGGTTATTTTAATCTTATGCTTAAGGTCATGAGTTTTGTGAATTAATCTAGTTAAATTCATATTGTTTTATGGTGTTATTTTTTATATTATTATCATTTTTATATTTGATCATTCAATAATGAATTGATAGAGAATTGTGTTTTATAATTTATTTTTTGAACAGTTATTTCAATCTAATGAATTATATCACGAGTTTCACAGGATAATCTTGATCAACTTAGTTCATTTTTTGTTTAGTTTTTATGAGGTTATTTCAATCTTTTGACCTAAATAATAAGTTTAGTTAGTTAACTTGAGCTAACTTAGGTTGTTTTTATATTCTTTTCTTAATTGATTTGTTTTCAATTATATTATTCAACATCAATCTAATCAAAAATTGAGTTTTATAATTTATTTTATATAGAGTTATCCTGATTTTGTTGTGAATTCTGATCTCTTTCTCTTATCATCTCTTCATGGTGGTCTTGTTTATGTTTGAGCAACCGTTGCAGGTCTAGTTGAAGGATCCTCGCCAAAGATATTTTCTAGTGCTTGCTTGAGTAAGCTAGTAAGGTGAGCCACACTAGCTTTTAGATAATCCAATTATTCTTAGAAATGAGTATTACAGTGTGTACGTTCTTCGTCCTCAATATTTCTTTGTTGGAGTTGAGTGGTAGGAGCTCTTCGGAGATCTATATTTTAATTTGTTGATGATATGTTATATACAGTCATGGATACGTGCAAATGTAAATGTATGTATATACATATCGGGTAAATTAACACAATTCTAAGCCATTACATAATGGGTAAGCTTTTTACCTGGTGGAGCTATCCAGTGACCGCCTCACGTGAAGATGGTGTATGGGTTTACAAGAAATGGTTGGGGCACAATATTATTGTCATTACCAGGTAAACACATAGTTCAAAGTTGGATGTTTCACAAATCTGAACCCCGACTAAAAGTCATGAGACAGATTGCTACTCCCCATCTAACCTAGAATTGAGTTCATTCATGAAATTAAAATGCATGATATATTAATTCATACCTGATACCATGCATGAACTAGAAGTAAAAATGCATGTTAAAGCAATAAAAATACGTGTAAAAAATAAACTAAAGAATAACAATCAAACAAACAAAGCTTAGTCCAGCAATGTACCCAATGGAGTCATCATCTGTCACGAAGATGATTTTTTCACGCTTTGTGCCCCACCATTCATGGATTGGGGAGACAACGATGTCGTAAAAATTACAACTATAACTATCAGGAGTCACCATCTAATATTACAATCACTAGAAAACCTATTGGTTTGCGAGAGTCTGGGTAAGGAGACTTGTTGTATAAGGGGAAGACACATCACCATCAGTACACCCTATCTAAGGCAAGCTGCATTGCTGTTTGATTGCTTTTCTAAGTTTAATCTTTTTTTTTTACACTGCATATTTTTAAAAAAATATTTTTTTAAGGGTGTACTTTACAATATAATTTTATATCGCAGTTAAATATCTTTTTTTTACAGGTGTACTTTGTAATGTAATTTTACATCCTGATGGTTAAAACAAAATAATATTTTTTTTTTTGATATTATTGTTAAATTCCAATGGATAATTATAGACTAGTTGCGATATCCAATTTTTGTTCAAAATATGAGAAAGATGCAATATATATTTTTTACAAAAAATATGCTTCATAAAATCTTGAAAATCGATCGTATGCAAGAAAACAATATTTTTTTTTGTTTTCTAAATGCAATTTTTTTGTGTTTTAAAAATCGGGATGGGCCTGGTCCAACGAAGGTGGACCAAAAGCCCAAATCTACTGGACTTGGGCCCAACCCACCCAACTAGGCTTGGTCGAGAGCAGCCAGCCTAAAAGCCCCTAAAAAGGAGAAAACATGTGAATAGTGCAATGAATTAATTTACTTGTTGTGTTCATATGTTATGTGAACAGTAAAATGGAGGGTGATTGACGATAACAAGAGGCTTACCTGGCATTGTCGTCGGGTAGAGGAAGTTGTGGTGGTTTTTCCTGTGATGATGATGTCAAAAATAATGGCAAGGAGAGGCGTCAAAAAGAGTTGACATTTGCTACTGCCACCGCTGCTCTTCATCACTAAAGTTGGCTGTCATTGTTGAAGGTTACGGTGGTGATCCTGGCGTGGGGAAGAAGGTTACGGTGGTGATCCTGGCGTGGGGAAGAATCTTCCAGTGCTGACGGTAATTGGTTTTAGGGAGAGAGAGCTATTGTCCACTATTAGAGAAGAGAGAGACAACATTGTGAAAGGAGAGAGAGCTGCCGACGGTGACTCCACCAGATATAGCAATTATTTTAAATATTTTGATACACACACACACACTAAATTATATATTTTATATAATTATGATATTCTTAATTTAATACTTTTATAATTTCAAAATATTTAAATTTTTCTTTATTTGCAGTGTAAACTATATAAAATAAATATAAATTCTAATTTTGTATCTTATATTGTTATACAAATCTCAAGAGGATAACCTGAGAAGGGTCATTGCTACGTAATTAAAATATTTAGAGGGGGCATTGAAACAATTGAAACCTTATGGGAAAAAAAAACTAAAAATTCACCTAAGTACTCAAAGTCATTAATGAATCCTGCAAATCAACGTATAGATGATTTTAGGAACATTGATGTAAACTTATCTAAAGAGACACATTATCATTCACATTGTATTCTTGGAGTAATACATCAAAACATTGCTAAGGGGATTTTTCTTTTACGTTTGAAATTGGTTGTTTTTAAATTCAATACCGATGAGAGTTTAATATTTTTATTTTCAGGTGTTTTTATTACAACTCTTATTTTTCTCAATAAAAATAGTTTTATTGATCATTAAACGGCATAAAGTAGAAAAATAGTGAATTTACTCTTAAGCTCCTCACAAAGAGTTGCAACGATGTTTTTTTTATCAAAAATATAATCATATTTAAATTATTAAAGATTAAACTTTATAATTTATTATGATTATATATATAATAAAAAAATCATATGTTTATTTAATTAAATATGTATAGAAAATTCCCAACATATAATTATATATTTTTATATAAAAAACATAATGTCAAACCAATAAAAACGGCGATAAATTCCACAATACTTTCCTTCATTGGTTACTTTGCTAGAATTTATTAGAAAGTGTGTAAGAAAGGAAAAACACCCATCGAAGAAGAGCCGTCTGACCTCAGAAGCAATTTCATGAAAAAAAGATAGCTCAGCCAATACGTCATAAATATTACTATTCTTTTTCGCGCCGACGTTGACGGACTTGGTGCTCCATGTACTTAGCTCACCAGCTACGTCAGCCTGTCCATTATAGCAAATAGCAGTCGTTTACACACCACTATATATAGATCTCCCATGCTAATTCCCTGAGCAGACCACAGCAACTTTGATTGAGCCAGAAAATAAACCTTGGGAAATTAAAGAAAAAATGGCAGCGAAATCTCATGAGGAAGAGCATCCTAATAAGGCTTTTGGATGGGCAGCAAGAGACCAATCTGGTGTCCTCTCTCCTTTTCAATTCTCTAGGAGGTTCCGTCTCTTCCCTCGCTGCTCGAATGTTTTTCTTTTCCTCCTCTTTGGTCATCCAGAACTCTTTTCCATTCCATTGTTAAGGAAAAAACATCTTCTTGCAGGGTAACAGGAGAGAAGGACGTGGCATTCAAGGTTCTGTTTTGTGGAATATGTCACTCAGATCTTCATATGGCAAAGAATGAGTGGGGTACTTCCACGTATCCTCTTGTCCCTGGGTATGTAAACTATGCAGAGAATATATGAACATGATAACATGTGTCTTGTTGTGTATTTATAGTTAGAGGGAAAAGAATTTTCACTGTTGCACAATTGATCCATGCAATGGCGTCTGAAGGTTAATTATATTAAATCGGAAATGCAGGCATGAAATAGTTGGGCAAGTGACAGAGGTAGGAAGCAAAGTTGAAAAGTTCAAAGTCGGAGACAAAGTGGGGGTGGGGTGCCTGGTTGGATCATGTCACTCATGTGATAGTTGCAGCAACAATCTTGAAAATTACTGTCCAGAATTGATACTCACCTATAGTGCCAAATACCACGATGGAACCATCACATATGGAGGCTACTCGGATATTATGGTCGCAGATGAGCACTTTATAGTTCGTATTCCGGACAACCTTCCTCTTGATGGTGCTGCGCCTCTTCTATGTGCTGGAATTACAGTTTATAGCCCCTTGAGATTTTTTGATCTCGACAAACCGGGTATACATGTGGGTGTGGTTGGGCTCGGTGGACTAGGTCATGTAGCTGTGAAGTTTGCAAAGGCTATGGGAGTCAAGGTGACAGTTATCAGTACCTCCCCCAGCAAGAAACAAGAAGCCCTCGAACATCTTGGTGCGGACTCATTCTTGGTTAGTCGTGATCAGGATGGGATGCAGGTGTGTATATATATTAACGATTCAGCGCATATATTACTTGCATGTGCACCCTAATTAAACATTAAATCAAGTCTTTCATCATGTATGCCTGTTTTCTGATCTAATGTTGCTTGTTATTTAGGCTGCAGTGGGCACAATGGATGGAATAATAGACACGGTATCGGCTACGCATCCTATATCGCCTTTGATTGGTCTGTTGAAGACTCGAGGAAAGCTAGTTTTAGTTGGTGCACCTGCGAAGCCACTTGAGCTCCCAGTGTTCCCTTTGCTCTTGGGTAAGGACGCGCACGCGTGCACATAAACACATTAAGATTCCTGTTGCATTGTAATTAAATGAAAAATATACAGTCACAGCCAGCATTGACGACTACTTTTTTATGATTTCACAGGAGGAAAAGTAGTGGGCGGGAGTGGCATTGGAGGAATGAAGGAAACACAAGAGATGATCGATTTTGCTGCCAAGAACAACATAACTGCAGACATTGAGGTTATATCAATGGATTATGTGAACACAGCCATGGAGCGATTGCTGAAAGGAGATGTTAGATACCGATTTGTTATTGACATTGGCAACACTTTGAAGATTTGAATTTTGTATGAATAGATGGCATGTAGGCTGTGTTTTTCCTGGCTGCAGGGTTATTTTGAGCCCTTATTACATGTACTAGACCCAAACTGTAAGGTCACTTTGAGCCCTTACTATTTGAGGCGGGCCCAAATGGCAGGTTTTATCTCAAATAAAATTGGACCATGCAATTCTACGAATAGATTATTTGAAGAATGCTGTTGAAAACTTAGCCAACGAGAGAGATTACTATTCTTACTGTATCTTTATAGAGTGATACACCGACCCGTAACTATAGACTCTCAGTCTAGTCTCTTGTTTGTTTGTTTTTCTTTTTTACATTTTTGACATGTTATATTAAAAACAATTCAGCATATTGAATTTAATAGCAAATATGATTAGATCCTAGAATTTAAAAATCATAAACAATAGCTCAACAATTTCAAAAAGTAACGAGTTTAGTACGCTTCCAGCAATGATTGTTGTTTACGAAACGGTGTGTTTGGTATTGAGATTTAAAAAAAATAGTTTTATGAAAAGTATTTTTATTGCGATTTAAAATAATTTTTGATGTATTTGATTAAAATTGTGATTGAATTTGAGATTAATAAAAAATAGTTTAATGTATTTGGTTACCAAGTCTTTCATATTATTTCTAACTTATGAAATTTCTTTAAAGGACATAAACATGTGTCTCCAAGTGACGTGGCTTGGTGGTAAAAGGCTTGAGATCTAAACAGTAGGTCTTGAGTTAGAGTCAGGACGTGCACTTCTTGTAAGAACCTGGAACAGCTGGAGTTTTATTCACTCACCTGGACCCATAAAGTGTGCTTTTTGGAGGGTGTGGTTTCCTTGAATAAAAAAAAAAAGACATAAACATGTACACGTGTGTGTGTATAAAGATATTTTTTCAGTGTTTCAAAAATGTTTTGAAAATAATTAAAAAAATATTTTTTTTTATTTTAAATTATATTTATATGCTAATATTAAAAATATATTTTTTAAAAATATTTTTTTAATATATTTCTGATTAAAAATTAGTATCAAAATAACCGTAACAAATTTACAAGCAGGCACTTGGACATGGAGCGGGTCTAGGGTTTTTTCAATCTTAAGCCGTCCGCTTTATTATATCTGTCAACTCATAAAGCCAAGACCTTTCCATTTCTTCAAATCAAGTCATGGAGATTTTTGTTTTTGTTCAAGAACTCAAGGCTCTTCAGTAATGGTCCGTGCCTTCTTGTTTCGAGATGCTTTTCTTTCTTCGGCATGTCTGTTTCTTTTCTTGTTGGATCATTCATTCCTAATATTCTCTTAAACTCAATTCTAAATCATATTCATGACTGTCATGACTGTTATATTATTTGTTGTTGATGTTGTTGTTATTAAAAAAATAAAGATTATGGTGCCTTACTTTTTATTTTTTTATAACTTAAATTTTATATAAAATTGAGGTTTATGCCTGATTATGATTTAGTTTTTATAAGGTTTTTTTATTTTCACAATTTATATCGTGAGTTTGTTGAGTTTGTTGAATTAACCTGGTTTAATTAAGGTTTTCTTTAATCAATAGTTTTTTCTAATTTCATTATTAAAATTAACTTTATTAATGTTTTAGCTCTATGATTCATTATGGTTTATTTTCTATGAAGTTATTTTGATCTTATGCTTAAGACCACGAGTTTTGTGAGTTAGTCTAGGTAAACTCAAGTTGTTTTATTGTATTTTTTATTTTATTTTATTTTAAAAAATTCATCATTCAACAATGAATTAATTGAGAATTATGTTTTATAATCTATTTTTTATACATTTATTTTAGTCTAATGAGTTAGATCACAAGTTTCACAGGTTAATCCGGGTCAACTTAGTTCATTTTTAGTATAGTTTTTATGAGGTTATCTCAATATTTTAACCCGAGTGATAAGTTTAGCTGGTTAACTTGAGCGGACTCGGATTGTTTTTTTATGTCCTTTTCTTAATTAATTTGTTTTCAATCACACTATTCAGCATTAAACTGATTAAGAATTGAGTTTTATAATTTATCTTAATTTAATTTTTATAGAGTTATCCTGATTTTATCATCTATATCATAGGTATAACTTATTAATTTGATTTTGATTTTGATTTTTTCGCTGTTCAATAAACATTTTATGTGAATTTATGGATTATATTATGAAGTGCTTTATTATCACGTGTGTACAGTGGATAATGAATGCTTTTGTGGATCTGGAGTAATTGTAACGAATAGCATTAAGTCATTATCGCTATCCCTTTTTTTTACACTCGTGCATGTAAAATAATCCTTTTTTTTTTTTTTGTAAGAATTTATTTCTAATCCATTTTATTATAAAACTTTTCAATATAAAATATATTTTTTTATTCATTTATACAACATACTGTCATCAGAAATTGTTCTAAAAAGTCAACTTCGTGACCATACTAAAAATATTGTAAAGTTAACTTTGATCAGACTAAAAATGTTGAAGATTGGTCAGATAAGATTTTTTTCAATTAATTTAACCTTATAAAAACATGGAGCTTATTAATAAATAAATAAGTGTTTTATATATATTTTTTTCTTTGACAGGACAAATATTGCATTAACTTGAGTATTAACATTAAACTATTTTATCAAATATATTATTTTTATACTTAAGGTGTGTTTGGTATTGATTTTGCTTTTGTGGTTGAGGTTTTAAAAAAGTAATTTCATAAAAAGCACTTTTAGTTGCAGTTCAAAATAATTATTGAAGTGTTTGGCTAAAACCGTGGTTGAGTTTGAGGTTAATAAAAAACAATTTCATCAAATTATTCTCCTATCAAACAACTTACAATTTCATCACAAACTAAATCGATACGTAAATGCCTTTGTGATCCCTTGCTATTTGATCAAGGAACAACATATGGTAACAATATAATTAGTAACAACATCTGCGATCCAGTTATAGAGATATAGTTCCAATGCCAAATCCAGTTGCAAGTTTTTAATTCATAATCAATCCAAAAATAACAGGGTTGTGGATTGCAACGAAGTCACATGCCTTTCTATTTTATCAGGACTAATCTCTATCTACACATTTTTTTAAATATATTTTTAAAAAAAATCAAACTAGATCTGACCAAACTAAATGGGCTAACCCAGCCAAGTTGGGTAAAAAAGGCCCAAGTCCAGCTTTAACACGCAATAAAGTGAAGCGATGCGCTGCACTATTCCCGTCTTATTAAAACATGAACAGTGCAATTAATTCACATGAATAGTAATGTCTAATCGACTGTGACGAGAGCCTCAATAGCCAATGTTGATGGGTGGAGGAGGCTGAGATGGTTTTTGCTGTGGTGGTGGCGTAAAAAATAGTGGCCTGTAATGACCAGTAGAAGCGTCAGAGGCTTGTTGTTGTTGCCGCTACTTCAACGACGGGGCTTCTCGCTGGAGGTGGTCACGGTTGAGTTTCTAGAGTGTAGGAGAAGCTACTGGTGATGACTGGGATGATGGCGGTGTCTTTTGAGCTACCTTCAACTATGGGGAGAGAGAGAGAGTCGCCGCTATGGAGAGAGAGTTGCCGTATGTAGAGAGAGAAAGCTATCATCGTGGAGAAAGAGAGTTGTCGTGTGTAGAGAGAGAAAGATATTGCCATGGAGAAAGAGAGAGTTGCCATTGTGGAGAGAGAGAGGTCGTCAGTTGCTTCATGCTTCAACACACTCTCCAGCTGTTAACCACGACGACCTGCAATCCATGAAACGCATGCAAAGAAAATGAATCACGATAGCAAGTAAAAGCTTCATTTTTCAGCTTATTGTAAAACACGGTTTTAGTCGATTTTTAGGTGGGTCTCATAGCAATTTAATATGCTTTTGTTCATTACCAAATGCCATAAAATTGCTTCTTGCTCCAACCCCTGTTTCAATCGCAATGCCAAACAGCCAATTAGTTGATGAATGTACCCTCATGACAGTACAAAAAACTTAAAAGTTTTTTTTATTTTTTATCTTGGTATTAGATTTTTTAGAGCAACTCCAACGCTAAATTATTTGAGAAGATAAAGGTAAAAAATTATGTTTTTAGCAACTGCTTTTAGTTTTTACTTCTTCAGCAAATCTATATCAAATTATCATAGCTAAAATAGCTTTTGTTTTACTAATAAGCTATTTCTCTATATTTTTGCAGGAAAAGAAAAAAATATCATTGATGAATATTGTTTCTTTCCACTACTTCCATTAATTACCAAAATATTATTTTTTTACCCGCTTCTCCCAATAATATAAGAGTCGCTCGGCAAGAAACTAAAAAGGACAAATTCTCACTTGATCTATTCACTGATGACAACTTCACTACCATCGGTAAAATTTGGCTTGACAAGAGAAACTTGTGGCACAAGATTCGGTTTTTTCTTAACCTCCTCAAAAGCTCAAAGACGACACTAGTTAAAGGCTTATTATTAGCTCATTTTGAGGCACGATCAACGAGTCCAGACCCATTTTTTGAGCAAAGAAATGAAGGAGAAATAAAAAGATTTTTGTTAGACAGAGAAGAAACAAATGGTAACAAGAAACCCAGATTACCCCCTGTCGTATTCAATAGAGAAAAGGTTGGTGATGTCTTAAGGAGCATGATTCTTTTATACTGAACAAAGATGAAAGAACAGATTTTAAAATCTCCAATGAAGAGGAAGAAGAATTAAAAAGAGTGGTCTTTTTAGAGAGATTGATATGATGCGTGTTGTGTGTGGGTGAGGGAGAGATTATATAATGCAGAAAAGGAGAGGTGTTGATTGTTAGATCAAGGGACAAGTTATATCAAAATAATTATATTATATTTATTATAATATAAATATATTAAAATATATCTAACTCTTCTAAATAGTTTTTACCATTAAAATATTTTTTTTAAAAAATATTTTATTAATTTAGCCTTTCAATATTCCATTTTGCCTTGAAATCTAGCATGTTATTTGTTTGGTTTCATCTACCACTCGTTACTCCAAAACTTGTGCAGAATTTCATACATATAACAACAAATAAATTATATATCTTGTATAATTTATGATAATCTTAATTGAATATTTATGTAATTTTCAAAAATATTTTATATTTTTCCCTATTTGCAATGTAAACTATATTTAAATAAATATAAATTATAATTTTGTATCTTATATTGTTAAATATAAATCATGTATATGTATCGTTTGAGTTTCTACAATATTTGATCTCATCAAATTGTTTAAGGGTTATATTTAATCATTTTATATATAAGAAAAACATATTCGTATTATCTTGGGTAACCTAAGAAGGGTTATTGATACCTAATTGAAATCTTAAGAGGGGCATTGAAATAATCAAAATCTCTAGGGTAAGAAAACTGAAAATTCACCTCAGTACTCAAAATCATTAGTGGATCATGCAAATCAATGTATATATGATTTTATGAACATTGTTGTAAACTTATCTAATGAGATACATTATCTTTGATATTATATTCTTAGAGTAATACATCAATTTATCATTGTGGACTCGATCCAATTTCTTTAAATTCTTATACTTGATTTAAGAATTAACTTAGAAAAAAAATATTATCACATAATCAACATGACAAATTAATGATATAATCTACTTATTTTTATATTCAATATGCTGGATCGCTTTTAATATAATATATTAAAAATTATTCGGTATATTCAATTTAAAAGTAAGTAGATTAGATTTGATTCCAAAACTTAAAAAGCATAAAAAACATATCAATAGTTGTAAGAAGTAACTAGGTTTGCTCCCTTGTGATCTTAGATTTAAGTCATGTAGTTAATAATATGATGGTCACTGAAAACTTACATGATTATTAATTTCAAGACCCATAACATTAGTCAATGTGCATGTAAATTGTGTTGAGATTGTGAGAAGTTGCAGAGAATTGCAAAAATTAAGAAGAAGAATGGTGGTGTTCAGAGAAGGGAAGAGAGAGAAAAGAGAGGGAGAAAGAAATTTAAAATTCTTGTCACTGTTCAGATCTTATTCCCACACATATACCGTGTGTCAACAGTTCTATTTATATACATGTAATATACCATCATTCATATTCTAGAATAAATATTCATTACTCTGGAATACACTCATTTATATTATAGCATCCCCCTCCAATCTCTTACTTTGATGAATCAAGCATGAGATTACAACAATGAATACAGAACACATGAGTACTTAATTTTTTTGACAGAAATCAATATGTAAAAGAGATAGAGAAGAGAAGAGAAGAGAAAATCGAAAGTCAACAAAGATGAATTTGAATTTGATTGAGAAGATTTGAGAAATTGAGAGATTAAGAAGAAGAAGAAGAAGAAGAAGAAGAAGAATGCTGAGATGACAGAGAAGATAAATGGAAGAATTTTTTTTTATCTATTTCTTAATTTGAATTTTATTTGTCTGTATAAGAATTTAAGAAAAGAGAGAAGAAATAAGAGATAAGAGAGAGGATAGAATTTGAATTTTACATTCTACTTGTTGATGAATTTCTTAATCTATAAAAGAATTTATTTTTTATTTCTCAATGATTTTTTTTTATTTTTTTTAACTCATACAAAACACACCACAATAAGAACCCAAATTCACACGTCTTTGGCACCTTTTATAAAACAGAGAGCAAACAAGCAAAAAGAATAAAAAAAGACAAAAGAGCTTCGTATGGTGTTTGGTCTCCGTGTGGCGCATGGTAATTAAAAACGCAAGTTGACTCTCAAAATCATCCGATTTTGCGAGTCAACTCATGAAAACAGGTTAATTTGGAAAGAAAACTCGAATCCGGTCAAACTCGGTCAAACCAATTTAAAATCGGTCTGACTCGTAAAAATCAGAACGGATCAATTTGATTTTATGAGTTTATGGTGTTCGGACATCAAGGCTTTTATTTTCAATTTTTCATTCTATCAATTACATTCGAAGCTCAAAATCAAAATCTTCTCTGCTCTTCTCACCCCTAAATCCCCCAAATTATCAGCTCTCACCCCCAAAATCTTCTCCTCTTCTCAGCACAAAATCCCCCAAATCATTAGTTTTCAGTTTGGAGCGAGATGACTGATGAGCACAAGAAAGGGAGGGAGATGAGCACAAAAAAAGGAGGGAGATGAGCATCGACGGCACAAGGAAAACTAGCAAAGGGATTAAGGGAGGGAGATGAGTGTGGGGGCGAGGTAAGGGAATTAGGGTTGGGGGGCTTTTATAATAATAATAATAATAATAATAGGTTTCCGGGGGGTGTTATAACTTATAATAATAATAATAAAAAAAAGTAGGTTTCTTACGTGGGGTTATAATAATTAATAATTAATAATAATAATAATAATAATAATAATAAAAAAGTAGGTTTCTTACGTGGGGTTATAATAATTAATAATAATAATAATAATAATAATAATAATCTGGGGGTTTAAGAATAATAATAATAATTATTATTATTATTATTAATTAGCATAAAAAAATAATTTTAAAAAAATCCTATTAGTTTAAGCCAATAAATAACATTAATTAACTTCAAATACAATTACCATAAAAAAAATATACAATTACTTGAAAAACATACATTATGTAGCTTAAATTTCAAATCTCAAATATTGTGTGTCTTTTAATTATATTTAAATTTATTTTTTAATTTAAATATATTTTTAAAAAATAATTTTGTTGTTGGAGGGTTTTTCAAAAACAATTATTTAATTATATAACTTACTCCTATTAATTATATAATTAATTGCATAATTAAAAAATATATATAAAATAATTGAACTTTATTTAAAATAAGATAAAAAATGGTTCTCCAAAATAGCTTTTGTAATTTTATGATTTTTGTACTGAAAAATTCAGATATAATTTTACAATTTTACGATTCGAGTTTTCAAAATTCTTTTTATATCGTGTTAAAATCGTGATTTTGACAATTATGGTGTGACGGCGACGGTGAATGGCGCTGACAACACTGGAGCAAAGAATCTCTTCATCTAATCAGTGAAAGAAATCAAAGGTCGCCTCAACCATTTGCCGCAGCGGAGACATGGTGATGGTTACGGTGAAGAAAGGAAAAACCTGATCATGGGAGAGAAGGTGGTGACCTGGAATCGGTGACAACAGCAGGACAAGAAGAAGATCCTAGAGCTCTTGATCACACTATCAAGTCAGTAGAGCTGCAGATCTCGCAGTTCAACAGTGCCGACCACCCGATCTGGTATGACTCTACCGACTCCTATGCCTTCTTTGACTTCTGCGCGTGGACTTTCGGCCTCCAGCTGAATGAGCAGAGGAGATTTGGTTTCTTTGCAGAGTAAGTTGAGTCTTATTGTGTATGTTAATCAGGCTCTTTCCACTCTTAAATTGCGTGTTGCATTTGCAGAATATGCCGGAGCGTATGTGGCACGAGCTGACGACCATCGGTGAGTCAGCTGAGGATCATCAATGAATCGAATTGTAACCGATTGCTTCGATTTTAGTTTCCTAGGCATTGAAAATATACATGCTTACTTAGCACACTTGACAGAGGAGCTTGACGCGACAAAGGCCGAGAGCGCAAAGATTTCTAATGAAATTGAGTTGCTCAATAGCACATAAATGGAAGATTCTAGTGAACTAGAGAGTGATCTTGAATGGACGAAGTGTTCGTTGGTTTTCAATTTTTGCACAACAGGATCGAGAGAGAGAGAAAAAAGATGAACAGATGGAGTGCTTTTCAAGCAGAGAAAATCAATCAAGTTGGGTATACACTCATGACGAAAAGCAATTTTGAGATTTTGAAGCTTAATAATCAGATTGTGTTAAAGAAGATTACACTGAATAAGGGGATTAGAATTGTAATAGGATATTCTTTATCCCTTTCCTATTTTACATTCAATTAGCTGAAGCTGTAGGCTACAAATTAGGACTGCTTAGTCACAACTCTTGTATAAATATGTAAACAATACTTCATGGAAATATACAATTTTACAGCAATTTGATTCTCTTCATGGTATCAGAGCATCAATTAAACACAAAACCCAATTAAACACAAAATCACCCTATGGATCAAACCAGTAAATGGGGATAATCTTCCACTTAAAGTGGGCATCCCAATCATCCTCTGTATCTCCACCATGCAGATCAACCCGGAATAATTCTTGTATCACAATTGTTGGCAGAAGACAATTATAGCACATGGGTTCAATCAATGAGAATGGCCTTGACGGTCAAGAACAAGATTGGCTTGGTTGATGAGTCAATCAAAGAACCCGTAAGAATCAACTGAAGAACTGCAACAATGGAAACGCTGCAATGACTTGGTTAAAACATGGCTTCTTGGGTCAATGACAAAAGAAATTGCTAGCAGCGTCATTCATTGCAGGGATGCAAGTCAGATGTGGCTTGATCTTCAAGAACGATTTTCCCATGTAAACACCGTTCATCTCTTCCACATCGAGAACGAAATCCATGACTGCACGCAAGGCAACATGACTGTAAGCTCCTATTTTACCAAATTGAAAAGTCTTTGGGACGAAAGAGATGCCCTTTACTCGATCCCGGTGTGTGATTGTGGAACAATGAAGAACACTGTCTCCTACATAGAAACCCAGAAAACCATGAAGTTTCTAATGGGTCTGAATGAATCATACACAACTGTGCGCAGCAACACACTCTTACTGGAGCCATTACCCATGGTAAACAAAGCTTATTCCCTTGTTCTCCGGCAAGAAAGACAAGCAGAGATATCGAATGGAAAAATGTCAAATTTGCCAGAGGCGGCTGCCTTTGCTGTGAAGAACCAGAGTCATGGGTTTGAAGGAGAAGGAAGAAGCATGCGATTTGAGACAGAGGGAAGAGGCATGCGGTGTGGAAAATGCAACAAAACAAACCACAATACTCAGAATTGTCGTGCACATCTTAAGTGCACATTCTGTGGATGGAAAGGGCATACCTTCGACTACTGCCGCAAGAGAGCATCACAGGAAGGTGAGCAAGGCAACCCTTCAAGAGGAAATCAAGTATCAACACTTGCAACCGACAGGAGGATGACAGCGCCTAGCTTCCCATTTTCGCAGGACGAATGCAAGCAAATTGTAACTAGCGTAAAATTCATAACCGTATAAGTGTACTGATCGGGATAATTATATTCGTACGTAACAAAGTAAAAATATGTACTAGAGTATGCGTAATGGTGGTGACGGTGAATGATAAACTGAATAATGTGGTAAAAAATTTAGGAAAAAAAAAATTTTAGATGAATTAATTAGTAAATCCTTTGTATATGTAATAAGTATAAATTATAGTATGTAAAATGATGATAGCCAAAAATAACAATAATAATAATAATAATAAAACAATATATATACCTAAATGAATTGCCTTGAAATTCATCATAATTTAAGCCTAATTTAACTTGCATTTCACCATAACTCATTGACACATGGCATAAACATGAAATGTAAAAGATATTTAAATAAGGCAAATATGTGGGAGAAGGAGACATTTTTGTTATCTCCGTAACCTTACAAGAAAGAAAAAAAAAAGAGTGAAAGAGCAGGCAAACAGGGAAGAAGAAGAAAGGAAAAGCTAAAAAGATTTTGGGGAAAACTTAATCTATGTAAGTAGGTTTCATTTATTTTTGTTTGTATATGCTTTCCATTTTTTTGTGAGTTGTTTAATTAATTTCAAATGTGATTATGATGGTTTTGTAATGAGTTTGACTCTTGATGTTGATGATGGATGGTTAAGCATGCATGATGAAAAGTGTGCTTGGTGTGAAAGTTCTGAATTTCTTTTAGGGATAGAAAAACCCGAATTTGGGGTGAATTATTTCGGGATCTTGGAGTGAGTTTTAGGAAAAATGAAAAGCATGAAAGTTGTGGATATATATGTCTACTACATCCCTGTGAAATTTCATAATTTTTAGAAAAATATACATGTAGTTATTATACATGTAGTTATGACTGATATGGCGTGGGTTGCTCAAATGGATACCTGCTGGAAAAATATTTCCTGTCCGAAATTTTGTGTGAATTATTTCGGGATCTTGGAGTGAGTTTTAGGAAACTTTCAAAGAATGAAAGTTGTGTATATATATGTCTACTACATCCCTGTGAAATTTCATAATTTTTAGAAAAATATACATGTAGTTATGACTGATATGGCGTGGGTTGCTCAAATGGATACCTGCTGGAAAAATATTTTCTGTCCGAAATTTTGTGTGAATTATTTCTGGATCTTGGAGTGAGTTTTAGGAAAATTTCAAAGAATGAAAGTTGTGTATATATATGTCTACTACATTCCTGTGAAATATAGTAATAATTAGAAAAATATACATCGAGTAAAGACAGATAAAACGATGGTTGCTCAAAAGGATACATTCTGGACAAAATATTTACAATCCGAAATTGTGTGTGAGTTATTTCGAGATCTTAGAGTGATTGTTAGGAAAAATACAAAGAAGAAAAGTTGTTGACCTATATGTCTACTATTTCTCCTTAAAATTTCATAATTTTTAGATATATATTTATAAAATTAAGTGGGCTTAGATTTAGATGAATGTGGGCATGAAATAAACCCATGGACTTAACCTAAAACATATGGGCTTGAAGAAAAAAAAATGTGTGGATTCTATTAAATGGACTTAAGTTAAAACAAGATGGACTTAAACTTATAACTAAGGTGGACTTAGATCAAAACAAATGGATTTGGGCTTGGGTTAAAAGAAATGAGTTTAAACTAAGATAAAGTTAATAAACTTGGATCAAGCTAATGGGCCTAGAATAAACTAAATGGACTTGGGCTACAAGTAAAAAGCTTGGTTTGAAAAATAGATGGGCTAAGATTAAAAGAAATGAGCTTTGACAAAATAAATAAATAAATTTATTCTTTTAATAAGGGAAATATTTAAATCTTAATATTAATGGAATTAATGAACAATATTAATGAGCGGAGGTTGTGTTCCCGCTATGAGTACCATGATTGGTATGTGAACGATGGATGAATCCCGAGTGTGAGTTGGACCGTGAGAATGGTTTGAGAAATACGAATTGGTACCTGAGTTGTTTGAATGTGATTAAACATGTCATCACGTGCATCACGTGCATTGGGGGGAATTAATTTGAGAGAAATCATTGAGTCTTGAATTGACACGGTTTGATAACCGAATTGAGTGGAATGGGTAATAGCAAGGAATCCATAGTGCGAGCTCTATTTACTAACACCGTTAAGCGAGGGATAATTCCGCTAACCGTGTGCTACAACGAGGGATAACATGATCACCGAGTGATAGTGCGCACGGACTTGCATATACCTAGGGTACCCGGATTAAAATAGATGAAAATGTGGGAAACACAAAAGCATTGCATATCACGTGCATCACCCTACTTACTGAGCTTTGGCTCATTCTGTTATTGTATTTGTGTGTTGTTCAGGCAAGGGTAAGGTTAAGCTGATAAAAATTAGGAATATCTTTTGTGGAAAAAAAAAAGTACGAGCCTAATTTGTAAATTAAATATCTAGGCATTTTGAGTATTTTGTAAATTATAGAATTGTTCTAAGGATGTTGTAAATTATCCCGTACGTTTTCAACAGTGTAGTTATCTATGTATTTTGTTGTTTATGATGGAGGAAATAGGGGACTTAGTCCCAACAGTGTGGCGAACCTGGTCACGCCAGTTAGGTAACTAGCAAGGGAGCTGGGGGCGTCACACAAATTTTGCAGATGTTGAATAGAAATAAGACTTCTATGGCTAACCAAGTCGGTAATCCCTCAAACCATGAGGAATTGGCAGGTAAAGCATCTTCACTTATTTATAATGGCAAAACCAATACATGGATTTTGGACAGCGGTGCTACAGACCACATGGCCAGATGGGTCATTAACTTCTGTCACTCCCATCGGTCAAATTGTTTTCTCTCCCAATTTTATCCTCGACAATGTCCTTTGTGTACCACTTTTTCGGCTCAATTTAATTTCCATCAGTAAATTAGCTTGGGATTCATTTTGTATAACAATTTTTCTAAGACAATTTTGTGTTATACAGGACCTACGCTCGGGGAAGATGATTGGGATGGGATCTGAACGAGGGGGGCTCTACTACCTAGAGCAAATCAAGAAAGCAACATGTAACTCCGTCCAAATTTTAAACTCAAGTCTTTGGCATCAACGCCTTGGACACCCCTCAAACAAAGTTTTTCAATTACTTCCTTTTTCCAAGCATAAATCTTGTGATACAGACAAGTGTTTGATTTGTCCATTAGCAAAACAAACAAGGTCATCATTTTCCTTGAGTTCCATTTCTAGTAAAGCATGTTTTGATTTGATACATGTTGACATTTGGGGTGGTTATAAAATTGCTTCTCTTCTTGGTGCAAAATACTTTCTCACTATCGTAGATGATTTTACGCGTTGCACATGGGTCTATTTGATGAAACAAAAATCTGACACAAGGGAACTCCTTGTTAAATTTATTTGCATGGCTGAAACACAATTCAATTCAAAAGTCAAAATTGTGCGTAGCGACAATGGTCATGAATTCAAACTTGATGCTTTCTATACTCTCAAAGGAATTGTCCATCAGTCTAGTTGTGTCAACACACCACAACAAAATGGTGTTGTTGAACGCAAACATAGACATTTGCTTAATATGGCACGTGCTTTACTCATCCAAGCCGGAATGCCTAAACAGTTTTGGGGGGATGCAATTCTTACTTCAGTATACCTTATAAATAGAACGCCAAGTTTTATTCTTCATGGCAAAACACCATATGAAAAATTGTTTCATCAAATTCCTCATTTTTCTCATTTAAGGGTTTTTGGTTGTTTATGCTTTGTCTCCACACATGCACAAAAACCCTCTAAATTTGACCCTCGCGCAACGCGTTGCATCTTTCTTGGGTACCCTCACGGTCAAAAAGGTTATCGGGTTTTTGATCCTATTTCTCAAAGGGTCTTTGTCTCAAAAGATGTCATTTTTTATGAAGACAAATTTCCTTTTCAAAATTTTCCTCATTCCACTGCACATACACCTCATAACCCTTTTCCACCAAATTCAATACATCCCGTGTCCGAACCCATCAACCCAGCCCTACTCTTTGATGACCGGGCCTCACAGCCCACCGACCCACCAGACGTTGAAGCGGCCCTCCCCGTCAGACCAGTGCCTTCGTCTTCAACGAGCAACGTCCAGCCCTCAGGTATTGCTCACCCTCTTTGCAATTATTTGTCATATGCTAATCTCTCTTCTTCTCATAAAAACTTCACCACCAATCTTTCCCTCATTAAAGAACCCACAAGCTTCTCCCAAGCAATGACAGACCCAAAATGGCGTGACGCCATGAGACATGAAATTGAAGCACTGCAAGCCAATAATACATGGACACTCATGCCCCTGCCTCGCAGATATTCTGACCAAGCCACTAGGAAAAGAGTTTTTTGTTCCTATGGTTAGCAAGTTGAGAGTGCAAGATATCCACTCTCCAACTTGAGGGGGAGTGTTGAGAATAGGAATATTTCAGTATATAAAATAGGAATTATAGAAACATGTGTTATGTATTTAGTTATTGTTATTCTCTGCCGCAAGGTCAGAACATGTGTTATGTATTGTTATTCTCTGCAGCAAGGTCAGTAACTGATTCCTGACATGTAGGAATCAGTTACAACCTCTTGCTTAGCCTTTGTGTATAAATACACTGCCCATCATCAATGAAGAATTAATTCATCCAAATCAATCTTTTCTACCTAAGGTTTTTCAGGAGACATGGTGATGGTTACGGTGAAGAAAGGAAAAACCTGATCATGGGAGAGAAGGTGGTGACCTGGAATCGGTGACAACAGCAGGACAAGAAGAAGATCCTAGAGCTCTTGATCACACTATCAAGTCTGTAGAGCTGCAGATCTCGCAGTTCAACACTGCCGACCACCCGATCTGGTATGAGTCTACCGACTCCTATGCCTTCTTTGACTTCTGCGCGTGGACTTTCGGCCTCCAGCTGAATGAG
Source organism: Salix dunnii (assembly GCA_015731905.1). Taxonomy (NCBI): domain Eukaryota; kingdom Viridiplantae; phylum Streptophyta; class Magnoliopsida; order Malpighiales; family Salicaceae; genus Salix; species Salix dunnii. The sequence goes on along the minus strand of CM027667.1, from coordinate 4,706,457 downwards.
CAGAGGAGATTTGGTTTCTTTGCAGAGTAAGTTGAGTCTTATTGTGTATGTTAATCAGGGCTCTTTCCACTCTTAAATTGCGTGTTGCATTTGCAGAATATGCCGGAGCGTATGTGGCACGAGCTGACGACCATCGGTGAGTCAGCTGAGGATCATCAATGAATCGAATTGTAACCGATTGCTTCGATTTTAGTTTCCTAGGCTACCACTTGTTGTGAAATTACATGGTTGAAAAATGTCTTGAAAGATCTGAAGATAAACCACACACAACCAGTTATACTCTTTTGCGACAACCAAGCTGCAATGCACATTGCTTCAAATCCGGTATTCCATGAGCGAACAAAGCATATAGAAATTGACTGCCACTTGGTGCGAGAAAAGGTACAAGAAGGAATGATAAAAACAGCTTATGTGCGAACCACTGATCAACCGGCTGATTTGTTTACTAAGCCTCTAAGCTCGACTCAGTTTGAAGTACTACTCAACAAGTTGGGTGTCATAAACATATACTCCAACTTGAGGGGGAGTGTTAAAGAAGATTACACTGAATAAGGGGATTAGAATTGTAATAGGATATTCTTTATCCCTTTCCTATTTTACATTCAATTAGCCGAAGCTGTAGGCTACAATTGGGTATACACTCATGACGAAAAGCAATTTTGAGATTTTGAAGCTTAATAATCAGATTGCGAAAGCAAAAAATAATTGGATCAATTCATTTGCGTAAGGATCAATTCATTTGCGTGTTGAGATTGTGAGAAGTTAAAAGAGAATTAAAGAAATTAAAAAGAAAAATAATGGTGTTCGGAGAAGAAAAGAGAGAAAAGAGAAGGAGAATGAAATTTTGAATTTCTTATTACTATTCAATTCTTATTCCCCCCACACACATTTACCGTGTGTCAACGGTTATATTTATCCACATGTCATATTCTACCATTTATATTCTAGAATATATATTTATATCTTCATAATACACTCATATATACCCTAATAAATTAGTCTGAACACTAATATTAATAAAAAAAAATTAATACGGACTAGTCTTTCATTAAACAACAAAAATTAGAAAAATGGTGAATTTACTCTTAAACTCCTTACAAAGGACCACAACGATTTTTTTAAAATAATATTAAAATTAGTAAATATTAAATTTTATAATTTATTTTTATTTCATATATATAATTAAAAAATTATTTGTTTATTTAATTAAATATGTATAGGAAATTCTCAACAGATAGTTTTTATTTTTTTATATAAAAAAGATATTGTCAAGCCAATAAAAATGGCGATGAAATTCCATAATACTTTCCTTGACTTGTTATTTAGCTGAATTTATTACAAAGTGTATAAGAAAGGAAAAACACCCGTCGAAAGATGAGCCGACTGACCTCAGAAACATCTTCAAGAAAAATTTTATGGAAAAAGATAGCTCAGCTAATACGACATAAATATTACTATTCTTTTCAGCACCGCCATTGACCTACTTGGTACTCCATGTACTTAGCTCACCAGGTACGTCAGCCTGTCCATTATAGCAAATAGCCATCATATATACACCACTATATATAGATCTCCCACGCTGATTCCCTGAGCATTACCATAGCAACTTTGATCGAGCAAAAAATAAACCTTGGGAAATTAAAGAAAAAATGGCAGCGAAATCTCATGAAGAGGAGCATCCTAATAAGGCTTTTGGATGGGCAGCAAGAGACCAATCTGGTGTCCTCTCTCCTTTTCAATTCTCTAGGAGGTTCCATCTCTTTCCTCGCTCCTCCAATGTTTTTCTTTAATTTCCTATTCTGATCTCTGGCCATCCAAAGCTATTTTCCATTGCATTGCATTGTTAAGGTAAAAACATCTTGCAGGGTAACAGGAGAGAAGGACGTGGCATTCAAGGTTCTGTTTTGTGGAATATGTCACTCAGATCTTCATATGGCAAAGAACGAGTGGGGTATTTCCACGTATCCTCTTGTCCCTGGGTATGCACACAATGCAGAGAATATATGAACATGATAACACGTGTCTTATTGTGTATTTATAGTTATAGGGAAAATAATTTTCACTGGTACATGTCATCCATGCAATGGCGTCTGAAGGTTAATTAAATTAAATCGGAAATGCAGGCATGAAATAGTTGGGCAAGTGACAGAGGTAGGAAGCAAAGTTGAAAAGTTCAAAGTCGGAGACAAAGTGGGGACGGGGGGCCTGGTTGGATCATGTCACTCTTGTGATAGTTGCAGCAACAATCTTGAAAATTACTGTCCAGAAATGATACTCACCTATAGTGCCAAATACCACGATGGAACCATCACATATGGAGGCTACTCGGATATTATGGTCGCAGATGAGCACTTCATAGTTCGTATTCCGGACAACCTACCTCTAGATGCTGCTGCGCCTCTCTTATGTGCTGGAATTACAGTTTATAGCCCCTTGAGATCTTATGGTCTTGACAAACGTGGTATGCATGTGGGTGTGGTTGGGCTTGGTGGACTAGGTCATGTAGCTGTGAAGTTTGCAAAGGCTATGGGGCTCAAAGTGACAGTTATCAGCACCTCCCCCAGCAAGAAACAAGAAGCCCTCGGCCATCTTGGTGCCGACTCATTCTTGGTTAGTCATGATCAGGATGGGATGCAGGTATATATATATACATGATTCAGAGTACAATATTCTTTGCAACATGTGTAAACTAAATGAGCATTCAATCAAATATTTTATTGTGGTTTTTTTTTTTTATATATAGAACCTGATATTGTTTGTTATTTAGGCTGCAGCGGGCACGATGGATGGAATAATTGACACGGTATCGGCTACGCATCCTATCTCGCCTTTGATCGGTCTGTTGAAGACCCGAGGAAAGCTAGTTTTAGTTGGTGCACCTGCGAAGCCACTTGAGCTCCCAGTGTTCCCTTTGCTCTTGGGTAAGTACGCGCACGCGTGCACATAAACACATTTAGATTCCTGTTGCATGGCAATCAAATGAAAAATATACAGTCACAGCCAACAATGACGACTGCTTTATTATGATTTCACAGGAGGAAAAATAGTGGGCGGGAGTGGCGGTGGAGGGATGAAGGAAACACAGGAGATGATTGATTTTGCTGCCAGGAACAACATAACTGCGGGCATTGAGGTTATATCAATGGATTATGTGAACACAGCCATGGAGCGATTGCTGAAAGGAGATGTTAGATACCGATTTGTTATTGACATTGGCAACACTTTGAAGATTTGAATTTTGTATGAATACATGCCATGTAGCGTGTGTTTTTCCTGGCTGCGGGGTTATTTTGTGCTCTGATTGCATACACTAGACCCAAACTGTAAGGTTACTTTGAGCCCTTACTATTTGGGGCGGGCCCAAATGGCAGGTTTTATCTCAAATAAAATTGGATCATGCAATTCTACGAATAGATTATTTTAAGAATTCTGTTGAAAACTTAGCCAACGAGAGAGATTACTATTCTTACTGTATCTTTATAGAGTGATACACCGACCCGTAACTATAGACTCTCAGTCTAGTCTCTTGTTTTTTTTTTTTGACATGTTATATTAAAAACAATTCAGCATATTGAATTTAATATCAAATATGATTTGATCCTAGAGTTTAAAAATCATAAAGAAGAGCTCAACAATTTCAACAAGTTCAGCACACTTCCAGCAATGATCGTTGTTCAGGAAACGACATGTAGAAATGGGTTTCTTTCCAAACGTTGTACTGGTTCTTTCACTCAACTATATTTCGACCGATAATCAATATGCTCCATGGAACCTCGTTTCTCTTGGGATTCGAGTAGATACCGTGTCTGTTTTTGCCGATTGTTAATGGGATTTTTCTCTTAGGTTAGAAATGGATGGTTTTTGTGTTCTGTGATTTGTTGGTAATTTCGAAGCTGGTGGTGCTAGTCCTCCGAGACAACAAAGAAGATGCGTTTTTTTCTGATCTGTCAATGCAGGTGAAAAATTCATTTTCCATGTTTTTTTGTCATTTTTTATGATGATTATTTTATAATTTTATTGGTTGAAATTAACTAAAACTAAATAGGGAGGTTATTTTTTTATTATTCAACATTTAATTTATTAGGTCTTAGACATTTTAAGATAGGCTTTTTTTTTAATAATATAAGTCGATTAAATCACAATTTTCTGTCCTAACCGTTTCAGATTTCCACCTGTATGGGTTGAGAATTGAAGAAAAACAAAAGATTGAATTATTTTAAATACGATGAGGAGTAAAGAGAGATTTTGAAGGTGCATCTCATTAGATGCCCTCTTCTAAACCATGCTATATGAATTAAAAAAATGCAACAATGTTCATATCGGGCCATACAGATCTAATTGTGAAACAAGTAAATTGTACAAAATTTAACCATACAAGAAGTCAAAACCTAGTAAATTGAAAACCACAAAAGACAATTAGATGAGGAGATGATGGGCAAGCTCGGATAAAGCAAAAGTCTTAGAAACTCGACCAAGATAAACCTCCGAGTGTATAAGGTGATCTATGCTCTCTCCCGGGGAATTAGTGGTTATTGGGAGAATAATTGAAGTTATTTTTTTAAATAATTTTTTATTCATTGTATTAAAATTATATATTTTTAAAAAATTATTTTGACATCACTATATTAAAAATGATCGAAAAATATTAAAAAAAATTAATTGAAAAAAAAATCAATTTTTTTTTAAATAACTTCACCAACAAAGTAATCCAAAACACAATCTAAATGTCTCGGGATGAATATCAAAGAAAATAATATTAAAGGAGTCGACACAAAATTAAAGGCGTAGGACACCTACAAACATCGACCTCGAATGCAGTAGTGGATTGCATTGCAATAGTATCAGTAGGCTAGAAACTCCAAGAAAATTGGTAAAAGATACCTCTTGGATAAAACAGGCCCAGAACTGGCAAGAACAGGTGATGATTCTAAGCATATCTTATTTGGCTACTAATAAATGTTGGGAAAAGTACTCAAACAATAGGGCACCAATTTAGCAGATTACCAATCAAGTCTCAATCCTTTTTCCCTTTTTATGCAATCAAATTATGAGATCAAACAAATAACAAGATAATGCAAATAATCATACACATCAACATCGAGATTTTATTCAACTAAGGGCTACAAAATATATCATCAAGAACAACCTATTCTTGGAATGTAACAAGATTAAAGAGAACAAAGTTTGAGAAAAAACTCACAATACTGACAGCCTCGTTTACTGTCAAAAAGACCAACTTCCACAGCTTCAATCTCCAAACAGTTTAGAATGAAGACCAATGTGTCTAGAAGCTCCTGTCCAAATCTTAGCCTGATCCAACGGTGAACGTGCTGGAAATCGAAGAAAGTAGATGGAATGTTCAGTTGCCACCACTTTTCTCTTTTCTCCCAGTTCTCTTCTTTTCTTTTTGTCTCTCTCGGTTCTTGTTCTGTTTTAAATTAAAACCCTACTGCCTTTTATAACGTGACAACCCTTTTAATTTCAAATGTGGTGGTCTCACCAACACATTGTGCAGGACCACACAACAGATCTCCCCCTCACGCACCATGTGAGGAGTTCGCCATACTGGCGATTAACTTGTAAAATTCAATTTAGAAAGCTCTACCAAGCCTACTTCCTTCCTGCAAAACTCCAACTTCTCTCTTAGTAAAGGCTTGGTCATCATATCTGATGCATTGTCATCAGTATGGATCTTCTCAACAACAAATGATTTCATCTCTATAGCATCTAGAATCCATTGATATCTAACTTCAATGTGCTTCGATCGAGAGTGGAAAGTAGGATGCTTACAGAGATGAATTGCACTTTGACTGTCACAGTGCAACACAAAGTTCTCTTGAACTAGACCAAGTTCATGTAAGAACTTCTTCATTCATAACAACTCTTTGCCCCCTTCAGTAAGAGCAATATATTCAGCATCTGTAGTGGATAATGCAACACATTTTTGCAACCTTAATTGCCATGAGACTGCTCCCCCTGCAAACTTCATCAAGTATCCTGATGTGGACTTTCTAGAATCAACATCACCAGCCATATCTGCATCTGTGTATCCATCCAACACAGGTTTGTTATTGCCAAAACACAAGCTGAAGCTAGAAGTGCCTTTGAGATACCTAAGTATCCATTTCACTGTTGACCAGTGTTTTTTACCACGATTGGAGAGGAATCGACTAACCACACCAATTGCATGAGCTATATCCGGCCTTGTGCAAACCATGACATACATCAAGCTACCAACCGCGGATGTATAAGGAACCTTTTTCATCTCATCTTCTTCTTCATCACTTGAAGGACACTGATTAGAATTTATTTTAAAGTGACTTGCAAGTGGAGAACAAACCGGTTTGGAGTTGCTCATGTTGAATCTCTCAAGTACCTTTTGAACATATCTCTCCTGAGATAGCCAAAGTTTATCATTCTTCCTGTTATGTGTGATCTTCATGCCAAGAATCTGTTTTGCCAGTCCTAAGTCTTTCATTGCAAAAGACTTACTTAACTCTTCCTTTAAAACCTTAATCTTCTTAGCATCATGGCCAACAATCAGCATATCATCCACATACAACAATAAAATAATAAAGTTTCCATCTGGAAACCTTTTCATAAATACACAATAATCAGAAGTGGTCCTGTCAAAACCATGATCCACTATGAAGGAATCAAACTTCTTGTACCACTGTCTTGGAGCTTGCTTTAACCCATATAGACTCTTTTTCAACTTGCATACTAGTTGCTCTTTGCCTTTTGCTTCAAACCATTCAAGCTACTCCATGTATATCTCTTCATCTAAATCACCATGGAGAAAGGCAGTTTTCACATCAAGTTGTTCAACTTCAAGATTCAAACTAGCAGTTATACCAAGCACAACTCGGATTGAAGACATCTTGACCACTGGTAAAAAAATTCTTCAAAATCAATACCCTTCTTCTGATCGAAACCTTTCACAGCCAATCTTACCTTGTACCTCGGTTGTGAGCAATATTCATCAATTTTCAACCTGAACACCCATTTGTTCTTGAGTGCTCTCTTACCTTTAGGAAGCTTCACTAACTCAAAGTTATGGTTTTCATACAAGGATTTCATCTCTTCTTGCATTGCTGTCAACCACTCGTTTTTCTTTTCATGTGACATAGCTTCATCAAAGCATTCTGGCTCTCCCCCATCAGTAACCAGCACATACTCATGAGGAAAATATTTGGTGGAAGGTTGGCAACGTCTAACTGACCTTCTCAATTGTGGCTTAACTGAAACTTCTTGCAAATCATGTTCAGGAATAACATCAATATCATCATTAGTTGATTCATAATCACCAACTAATGACTCAATAAGAAAACCACCATTATCATCATCTTGCAAATCTCCCCCATGATTAGTAGGCATTAAAGGTAATTGTGGAGTAGGTCTTGGATTTGAATTAGATGGAATAAAAGTAGTAGACTCTGCTTTCTCTTTCTGTTCAAAGTCTTCAATGGTCTGATCTTCAAAGAAGATAACATCTCTACTTCTCATAATTTTCTTCTCCTTTGGATCCCACAACCTATATCCAAACTCATCATCATCAGAGCCCAAGTAAATACACTGCTTTGTCTTGCTATCAAGCTTAGACCTTTCATCTCAAGGAACATGTACAAATGCTCTACATCCAAACACTCTCAAGTATGCATAAGAAACATCCTTTCCTTTCCAAACCATATCTGGAACATCAAATTCAAGAGGAACTGATGGTGAAAGGTTGATCATGGCAACTGCAGTCTTCATTGCCTCACCCCAAAAGGACTTAGGCAGCTTTGCATGAGAGAGCATATAGCTAATTCTTTTAACAATGGTTCTGTTCATTCTCTCAGCCATTCCATTCTGCTGTGGAGTCTTAGGAACTGTCTTCTCCAACTTGATACCATGTTTCCTGCAATACTTCTCAAAAGGACCTCTGTATTCACCACCATTATCAGCTCGAATACATTTAAGCTTTCTACCAGTTTCTCTTTCAACTCTGGCATGGAAATCCTTAAAGACATCAAGCACCTGATCTTTGGATTTCAAATAAGTGGCCCAAATTTTCCTGGAGTGATCATCAATAAAACTAACAAAGTACAATGCACCTCTAAGAGACTTATCAATCATAGAGCAAACATCAGTATGAACTAAATCAAGAACATGTGATCTTCTATGTGAAGGTGATCTTTGAAATGCAACTCTATGTTGTTTACCAACTAAACAATGAGTACATGTATTCAAGTTCATACCTTTTAAAGGAAGGTAGTTCTTCTTGACAAGGATGCCAAGACCTTTCTCACTTAAATGTCTAAGCCGTTTATGCCATAAATCAATAAAGCAATCTTCAATTGCATTCACCTCCCCTTTGATCACCTTGGTTTGTGACATCTAGAGACCCATCTTCTTCTCTTTAGCAACAATTAAAGAATTTTTGGAGAGCTTCCATTTACCATCTCCAAAATGACTGTGATAGCCTTCTTCATTAAGAGTACCAGTAGAGATCAAATGTAGGTGCATGTCGGGTACATGTCTAACATCTTTGAGTATCAACCTGCACCCAGTATTGGTTTCCAACCAAATATCTCCAATGCCCACAACACTAGCCATCCCTTGAGTTCCCATCCTAACTTGACCAAAGTCACCAGTAGTGTAGGATGTGTAAAAATCACGTCGAGGAGTAACATGGTAAGAAGCTGCTGAATCTGCAATCCAGGTGGTATCTTGACATGCAAGATTAACACAACCATCATCGCAAACAATGACAACATCACCATCAAATACAACTGCAGCTGTACCATTCTCTTCATTCATGTCTTCACCTTTTCCCTTCTGATCTCTCTTATACTTTCTACAGTCTTTTTGAATATGCCCAGGCTTGTCACAATAATAACACTTAAATCCTTTTCTTGACTGAGATCTTCCTCTCGGCTTCCATTTGCCTTTTCTATTGCTGGATTCTCTATCTTGTTTGCCGTGAAAGAATCTACTTTGACTTCTCCCTCGACTTTCTATAACAAGAGTATGAGACTCATAAGTGCTTGTCCCTTTCCTCCTTTTCTCTTCATTGAGGATACAATCCTTCACTGTTTTCAAAGTGATCTCTTCATTCATAGTAGAATTGCTAGGTGACACCACCAAAGTCTCCTAACTATCCGGTAATGAACTCAATAGGATTAGTGCTTGCATCTCATCGGCTAGCTAAAGTTTCATCAATGATAGCTGATTTAAAAACCCTTGAAATTCATTTATGTGCATTGAAGCATCTTCACCATCTTTATACTTCAAATTCACAAGGTCTCTAATTACAAAAACCTTATTTTGTGCACTCTCATTGGCAAATGTTTCTTCCAACATCTTCCAAACTTTATAGCAGTCATGTTCTTGAGAGATATGATTAATGAACTTAGAGGATACCCATTTTCTAACATTAACGGTAGCCTTTCTATTAAGCCCCTTTCATTTTGCATCATCCATATCATCAGGCTTTACTCCTTTATATTCAATCGGTAAAACCAAATCATTACAATATAAGTGATCCTCCATCATTGTTTTCCATAGAAAATAATTTGAGGAAGCGAGCTTTATCATGCCCGAATCTTCCTTTTCCATTTTAATTGCACAAGAAAATCAATCTACACAACCGTGCTCTGATACCACTTGTTGGGAAAAGTACTCAAACAATAGGGCACCAATTTAGCGGATTACCAATCAAGTCCCAATCCTTTTTCCCTCTTTGTGCAATCAAATTATGGAATCAAGCAAATAACAAGATAATGCAAATAATCATACAAATCAACACCGAGATTTTACGTGGAAAACCCAGTGCGGGAAAAAATCACGGGACCGTAGTCCACTTAAAACTTCAATTATAAACAATAATGGGTTCACAATGTTCTTTCTTATATTCAACTAAGGGCTACAAAATATATCATCAAGAACAACCTATTCTTGGAATGCAACAAGATTAAAGAGAACAAAGTTTGAGAAAAAGCTCACAATACTGATAGCCTCGTTTACTGTCAAAAAGACCAACTTCCACAGCTCCAATCTCCAAATCGTTCATAATGAAGAACAATATATCTAGAAGCTCCTGTCCAAATCTCAGTCAGATCCAACAGTGAACGAGCTGGAAATCGAAGAAAGTAGATGGAATGTTCAGCTGCCACCACTTTTCTCTTTTCTCCCGATTCTCTTCTTTTCTTTTTGTTCTTGTTCTGTTTTAAATTAAAACCCTGCTGCCTTTTATAACGTGGCAGCCCTTTTAATTTCAAATGTGGTGGTCCCACCAACACATGGTGCAGGACCACACAACAATAAAAAGGCAAGAGTGTTGTCCAAAGCACTGCAAAGATGGAGTGGCCATTTTCAAATCCTCCTTGCAAATTAATATTTGGATAAATAGATAAAACATTTCCTGAACTCTTAAATCATTATAACACACATCCTTCAGCTAAAAAAAATTGAAAATTGTTCTCCTCGAACTTTGATCCGTTTGAAAGTGGGCTCGATTGTTATGTTTTTTTTAGGGTTCCATTCATTAATTGAAAAGTGGAACTAAAAAATTAGATATTTGAGTGTCTATAATGATTTTTTTTAAATAACAAAAAACTTAGAAAGAAAAACAAACAAATAATAATAGCAATATGGGCTCCTTTAACTAAAAAAGAAATCACGAGTACAGATACTTTAGAAAGGAAACCAACATAAGTACTCAATTATAAAATATGTCAAAGTGCATGAATCCAAATTCAAATGTTTTCATTGTTTTAATAAGTTGTAACAGTTTTAGATTGTTAAATGTCGGCTTCAAATCGATTATATTCAATAAAAAAAATGTCCATGAACTTAGATTACGTGATTTGGTAGATAACAGTCTACCATTAAATTATGTTTTGGCCCAAGTTTCAAATTATAGTTACTTCGGAAATTAATATTTTTTTATGTTCTAACTCTCGAATGCATAGATGCTGACGAGAGGAGCAGCTACTTCTCTAATTAATAATATTTTATATGTTCGGTGTGGAATTCATAGGACAACCAATCCTTAAAAAACATTGTGCATGGTAAAAGCACATTAAATATTATTTTATTGGGAGGCACGCAAACATTTGTCGAGAAGTCAAGGTAACTATAGTAGCTCAAATGCAAATGACTTTTCTCCCAAGGTAAGTCAAGGTAACTATAGTAGCTCAAATGCAAATGACTTTTCTCCCAAGGTAATTGATTAGCTCATGACTTTTCTCCCAAGGTAATTGATTAGCTCACGGATGAGCGACTCAAGGTAATGAGCTCGCCCAGTATGTCATCCCTGCCTATTCTACGCCACAACAGACCATCCGCCATTATAAATAGGTGCGCCGTGCACGCTCTCTCGGCATTACCAGATAAAACAAGAAAAAGGTGGAAATGGAAGAAAAATGTTTATTACTATTTATCAATAGAGCATCACTTTATCACCCAACCCAATTTAAAATAAGAAAATTTCAATTCAGTATCTGTACTCTGTAATGTTTTCTTTTTAAGTGTCTGTACTTCAGCGTTATTATTCTCTATCGGTAAGTTCAGTTTTACAAATAAAGGCCATATTAATCTTGATCTTTTCAATCCCATAAAACAAACAAGCTATTTGCTTCCCTCTCTCATTACATAAACCCTTAGCATCAATTAGTTTATGATCGTTTGAACCTCACTCATCAAGTAATATTAATTCATTTCTTCTATTCTCTATAAATAAAAAATAATAATTTTTAAATTAACAAATCAAAATATTTGAAAACATAACATTTGTAAAAAAAACTTTTAAAATAAACACCCCGTAGGTGAATTTTTATATGTTCAATGAGGTAATACATGATGGTATGAATTTGAAATGATTTTTATGATCCGGTTTACCAAGTCGAAGGCCTGTAATCTGATCCCCTTCTAATGAACCAGTCACACTAGACACAATAATTAATATATGGTATGCCTGCTTTTGGGGATGTTAGTGGCAATCATCTATTGATTTTATTGAGGAAAAGATTTTTTTTAGGAAAAAAGGGGGCAACAGTACAGCCCCCCTCAAAATACTGGACTATAAAAATACAAGGAAAGACAACCGTGGTTGACAGCAATAGCTGCAGATTTCCAAGGGATTTCGTCATGGGTTTCCAGAAGGAAATGTTGAAGACCTGAAAACAAAATGGAGTGGGATTCAGGGATGATAGCAGAAGTCAACTGTGTCTTCCGATGAAACTAGCCCAAGAAATCCCATGACGATGACCAACCATTGCAGATGACCTTTTCTTTGTTTTTGTTTTTTTAACCCAAACCAGAGCGGATGGCTCGTGCCAAGAGCAATATCAGGAGCCTTTGCACGAAAAGACACAAGAAAATCTGGCTTACAACCGGCCGTGATGGTTTGTGATTAGCACAAGCCATAGCCAATGGTTCAAGGCCGGTGAGAGGGAGAGCACCCAAAAACAAACAAAGAAAGAAATCTTGCTTACAAGGAAATCTAGCATAAACAATTATTCAATTTCCTATAAGAAAAGAAAACTCCCGTTCTCACGCTAGAAACTACGAGTCTGCAACCTTCTTTTGCATCAGATTCCATGCATAAATTTCAGCAATTCGTGCAAACAAATCGCTCTCTGCATCAAATAACCCAGCAAAGGGTAGGACCTTGAACAATAAATTGCATACGAGGGAGGGTGAGAACCAAACAAATGTCATACACAATTTCAGGCTTTTGAGGTGGAAGTTGCAATCGTTTCCACAAGATGACAGTACAGTGAATGGAGACAAATGAATCACATTGTATTAAATCTCATGTATACCTCAAAGTTCATAACTTCTACACAGAGGCCACTCCAGCATGACGCAACTCCACATCATGGCATTGCCATCAAAACTTCAAATTATTACAACCCATTAGGGAAAAACCTGGTAATTTTCTGTCACAATTCTAATAACTTAAAGATTGATAATTGGATTTTCAAGGACTCCAAAATCTCCATAACTTAATTAGGAAAAAATTGTTCAATACATTACTTAGGACCCTGAAATTAATATAGCAAAACAAATAACAACTTTCCGGGTTCCAAGGACCCTTATCATAATCATAATACCAGCTTAACTCAAACTAACAACCATTATTGATTTATTCTTCAGCCTTTATTTGTAACTAGTGGACACATGCCCTTATTTAAATTACTGACCCGAACATCCTACCCGACTAACACCCTTAATTTAATTAACCTAACCATTTATTCAACCAGACTTATAATAGAACTAATTCCATTGCATTTTGTTGGCATAGCTTCCCACTTGAACATGACCCGGTTGACACATGCGGCTGGACGTGACCTCCTCAGCTGATGGATGGCCATGACTAGCCCCTTTTGTTGACAGAGAACCTCTCTTCAGTATGGTGTGCTTAGGCATTTAAAATGTGTGTGTATTGTTTTTTAAATATTTAATAATTATAATAATAAAGTGTAATTAATAATTCAAGTAAATTAGACACTTGTTTTTAATCTCCCATCAAACTATAAATCTATACGCGAAGGCTTCTGCGATCTCGGAACAACATATAGTAAAATATCATTTGATACAAAATTAAGATTGCGAGAAAAAAAATTATATTGTGATCTTTTTCTAATATATTTATTTATATTGTAATTATTTTTATATTATTTTAATATTAAAAATATATTTTTTATAAGAAAATATAATAAATAAAACAACAACAAATTATAATACTAATTATAATTAGTATATATTTATTCATTCTCTCTCTAATATAATACTAATTATAATTATCCCATCTATTCATTCTCTCTTCACAGGCCCTCTTGTAATTAGAATTAGTATATATTTATTCATTTTTTTAATTATTAGCCCCTCTTCACCAAACACACGAAAAACAACAATTTACTACCTACTTTCCATGAATAATAGATTTAATAGATTTTTGAGATGGGTTTCACATGTTTTTTTCAACAATCTATATTAACCAAACACTTAAAACATCCAATTTTTTTACACCACTAGTCACACCACACTTCTAAACATCCATTTTTTTACACCACCAGTAACACCACACTTCCAAACAGTCTATTAAACCATTTCCAACTTCAGTCAGGAGTTTAAACCTAGACAGCGACTGTGTTCATGAGCGTTTGTGCCCTGTCCCAGTTCATATGAATGATGATGGGTACTGTATCAACACTGATGGTTAAAGCTACCGCATTATGCATTCATAGAAAGATTTGCAAATATTCCTGGTAGCCAGATCAGGAGAACGCAAAAAAATAATGGCAAAAAGGAGAGCAATTCGCCAAAAACAATATTATATGAACCACATTTTATTTATTCTTTTGATGGATCAAAAAACATTAAAATATTGATTTTTAAAATAATAAATAAAATCACGAACAACAATCCATTTTCTCTTACTGCATCAACAAATAATTACATCAAGAACAACAGGTAAAGTAATTATACGAAGTCCCCCTGATATAAGAAAGCAAGTAGAGACAACAACAGGGAAGATCAAAACACAGCCACGGACATCCCCAAAGAATAGGCTGATCCCTTGTCGATTGCTGGTGTACGTGCTGGTGTATGTTATAAGTCTAATGATCATCCTAATTCAACTTAATATTGTTATTGATTATAAAAGAAGATGTTATAATTAGTATTAATATTGGGACTTTCAATACTAGGCTCTTTCTTCTGCTTCTTTTTTCCCCATCCAGAAGTCTTTCTTGTGTCATATGAACAAATTAAAATACAAATACTTTGAAGCATAAAATGAACATAAAAATAAACCTTAATTAGCTAAACTGCTAAAATGAACAAGATATAATAAAAATAAACAAGAAAAGAAAAGAAAAAGAAAGCCCACTTAATTAGCTAAACTGCTAAAATGAACAAGATGAAAAGAGTTTCTATAATGAGATAATAATTTATTAATATTGAAGAAAATACTAAAGTGCTAGTAAATCGATATATTATGAATAAACCTTTATTCCACCGTATAAACAAATCAATAAATAGAATAGTATCTTGACAGAGTACAAGTCTCAATCCCATCCCAATAACATAAAAATAACCCATAGGATCTCAGATCACAAAAATCTAGTGCCTCAGAAGAGCGAGCATGGACAAGACGAGAGAAGAGCAGATGAGAGCCCCGGACATCCCAAAAGAAAAGGAAGCAGCTCCCTTGACCCAACTAAATGGGTCGACCCAGCCAAGTTGAGTAAAAAATGCCCAACTCGGCTGTACTTGGGTTGGGCAGAAAGGAGGCCCAGCCCAAGTCCAACTTTAACACGTAGTAAAGTGAAACAGTGCGCTGCACTGTTCACGTCTTCTTAAAACATGAATAGTAGCTTCTAACTGACGGTGACTAGAGCCTCAACGGCCAATGTTGATGGGTAGAGAAGGCTGAGGTGGTTCTTGTTGTGGTGGTGGTGTCTGAAATGGTGGCCTATAGTGACTAGTAGGAGCATCAGAAGCTTGTTACCGCCACTACTACTTCAACGACAGGGCTTCTTACTCTCGCTGGAGGTGGTCACGGCTGAGTTTCTAGAGTATAGGAGAAGCTACTAGTGATGACGGGGATGATGGCGGTGTCTTTGAGAGCTACCCCTAACTGTGGAGAGAGAGAGAGAGAGTCATCGTTGTGTAGAGAGAGAAAGTTATCGCCATGGAGAAAGAGAGAGTTGCCGTTGTGGAGAAAGAGAGAGTTGCCGTTGTGGAGAAAGAGAGACCGTTAATTGCTTCATGCTTCAACACACTATCTAGCTGTTAACCATGACGACCTGCAATCCATGAAACGTATGCAAAGAAAATGAATCACAATAGCAGGTAAAAACATCATTTTTTAATTTATTGTAAACCACGGTTTCAGTTGATTTTTAGGTGGGTCTCATAGCAATTTAATATGCTTTTGTTCATTACCAAATTCCATAAAATTGCTTTTTGCTCCAATCTCCTTTTCAATCGCAATTCTAAATGGCCACTTTGTTGATGACTGTACCCTCGTAACATACAAAAAACTTCAAAGTTTTTTTTTTTTATCTTAGTATTAGATTTTTTAGTGCAACTCCAACGCTAAACTATTTGAGAAGACAAAGGTAAAAAATTATGTTTTTAGCCACTGCTTTTAGTTTTTACTTCTTGAGCGAATCTATATCAAATTATCAGTAGCTAAAATAGCTTTTCTTTTACTAATAAGCTATTTCTCTATATTTTTACAGGAAAAGCGAAAATATCCTTGGTGAATATTGTTTCTTTCCACTACTTTCATTAATTACCAAAATATTTGTTTTTTTTACCTGCTTCTCTTTCCTAATAAAAGAAGAGTCGCTCGGCAAGAAACTGAAAAGAAAAAATCTCACTTGATCTATTCACTGATGACAACTTCACTCCCATCAGTAAAATTTGGCTTCGCAAGAGAAACTTGTGGCACAAGATTCAGTTTTTTCTTAACCTCCTCAAAAGCTCAAAGACAACACTAGTTAAAGGCTTATTATTAACTCCTTTTGAGGCACGATCAACGAGTACAAACCCAGTTTTTAAGTGAAGAAATGAAGGAGAAACATAAAGATTTTTATTAGATAGAGAAGAAACAGATGGAAACAAGAAACCCAGATTACCCCCTGTCGTATTCAATAGAGAAAAGGTTGGTGATGCCTCGAGGAACATGATTCTTTTATATTGAACAAAGATGAAAGAATGAATTTTAAAATCTCTAATGAAGATGATGAAGAATTAACAAGAGTGGTCTTTTTAGAGAGACTGGTATGGTGCGTGTTGTGTGTGGGTGAGGGAGAGAGCATATAATGCAGAAAAGGAGAAGTGTTGATTGTTGGATCGAGGTACAAGTTATATCAAAATAATTATATTATATTTATTATAATATAAATATATTAAAATATATCTAACTCTTTTAAATAGTTTTTACCATTAAAATATATATTTTTAAAAATATTTCATTAATTTAGCTTTTCAATATTCCATTCTACCTTGAAATCTAGTCTGTTATTTGTTTGGTTTCATCCACCACTCGTTGCTCCAAAACTTGTGCAGAATTTCATACATATAGCAGCAAATAAATTATATATTTTGTATAATTTATGATAATCTTAATTGAATATTTCTGTAATTTTCAAAAATATTTTATATTTTTCCCTATTTGCAATGTAAACTATATTTAAAGAAATATAAATTCTAATTTTGTATCTTATATTGTTAAATATAAATCATGTATATGTATCATTTGAGTTTCTATAAGATTTGATCTCATCAAATTGTTTAAGGGTTCTGTTTAATCATTTTTTTTATATATAAGAAAAACATATTCGTATTATCTTGGGTAACCTGAGAAGGGTCATTGATACCTAATTGAAATCTTAAGAGGGGCATTGAAAGAATTGAAACCTCCAGGGTAAGAAAACTAAAAATTCACCTCAGTACTCAAAGTCATTAATGAATCATGCAAATCAATATATATATGATTTTATGAACATTGTTGTAAACTTATCTAATGAGCGTTGATATTATATTCTTAGAGTAATACATCAATTTATCATTGTGGACTCGATCCAGTTTCTTTAACTTTTGATACTCGATTTAAGAATTAACATAGAAAAAAAAAATATTATCACATAATGAACATGACAAATTAATGATATAATCCACTTACTTTTAAATTCAATATGCTGGATACTTTTTAATATATTATATTAAAAAGTATCCAGCATATTGAATTTAAAAGTAAGTAGATTAGATTTGATTCCAAAACTTAAAAAAGCATAAAAACAGATCAGTAGTTGTAAGAAGTAAGTAGGTTTGCTCCCCTATGATCTTAAATTTAAGCCATGTGGTTACTAATATGATGGTCACTAAAAACTTATATGATTATTAATTTCAAGACCCATAAAATTAGTCAAAGTGTACGTAAGTTGTGTTGAGATTGTGAGAAGTTGCAGAGAATTAAAGAAATTAAGAATAAGAAGAATGGTGTTCAGAGAAGGGAAGAGAGAGAAAAGAGAGGGATAATGAAATTTTGAATTTCTTGTTACTGTTCAAATCTTATTCCCATACATATACCGTGTGTCAACAGTTCTATTTATACACATGGCATATACCATCATTCATATTCTATAATACATATTCATTTCTCTAGAATACACTTATTTATATTATAATACCCCCTCCTCAATCTCTTGTTTTGATGAATCAAGCATGAGATTGCAACAATGAATACAAAACACATGAGTACTTAATCCTTTTGACAGAAATCAGTATGTAAAAGAGATAGAGAAGATTGAGAAGAGAAAATCGAAAGTCAACAAAGATGAATTTGAATTTGATTGAGAAGATTTGAGAAATTGAGAGATTGAGAAGATATGAGAAATTGAGAGATTGAGAAGAAGAAGAAGAAGAATGCTCAGATGGTAGAGAAGATAGAGGGAAGAAATTTCATTTGTCTATTTCTTGATTTGAATTTCATTTGTCTGTGTAAGAATTTGAGAAAAAGAGGGAAGAAATGAGAGATAAGAGAGAGGATAGAAATTGAATTTTATATTCTACTTGTTGATGAATTTCTTAATCTGTATAAGAATTCATTTTCTATTTCTTGATGATTTTTTTTTATTTTAGTTTTTTAACTCACACAAAACACACCTCAATAAGAGCCCAAATTCACACGTATTTGGCACCTTCTAGAAAACAGAGAGCAGAACAAGCAAAAAGAATCGAAAAAGACAAGAGCTTCATATGGCGCTGGGCCTTCATGTGGTGGCGACGGTGAATTGCGCTGACAACACTAAAGCAAAGAATCTCTTCATCATATCAGTGAAAGAAATCTAAGGTCGCCTCAACCGTTTGCAGCAATGGAGACATGGTGATGGTTATGGTAAAGAAAGGAAAAACTTGATCATGGGAGAGAAGGTGGTGACCGGGAACCGGCGACAACAGCAGGACATGAAGAAGATCCTAGAGCTCTTGATCATACTATCAAGTCTGTAGAGCTTCAGATCTTGCAGTTCATCACTGTCGACCACCTGATCCGGTATAACTCTACCGACTCCTCTGCCTTCCTTGACTCCTGTGCATGGACTTTTGGCCTCCAGCTGAATGAGCAGAGGAGATTTGGTTTCTTTGCAGAGTAAGTTGAGGCTTACTGTGTATGTTAATTAGGCTCTTTCCACTCTTAAATTGCTTGTCGCATTTGCAGAATATGCAGAAGCATAAGTGGCTCGGGCTGATGATCATTGGTGAGTCAGTTGAGGATCGTCAATGAATCAAATTGTAACCAATTGCTCCAATTTTAGTTTCCTAGGCATTGAAGATATACATGCTTACTTAGCACACTTGATGGAGGAGCTTGACGCGGCAAAGGCCAAGAGTGCAAAGATTTCTAATGAAATTGAGTTGCTCAATAGTACATATATGGAAGATTCTAATGAAATAGAGAGTGATCTTGAATGGATGAAGTGTTCGTTGGTTTCAATTTCTGCACAACAAGATCGAGAGAGAGAGAAAAAAGATGAATAGATGGAGTGCTTTTCAAGCAGAGAAAATCAATCAAATTGGATATACACTCATGACGAAAAACAATTTTGAGATTTTGAAGCTCAATAATCAAATTGTGGAAGCAAAAAAAAATTGGACCAATTCATTGGCGCAAGCATAAATGCTCGATACCATGTTAAGATTGTAAGAAGTTAAAGAGAATTGAAGAAATTAAAAACAAGAAGAATGGTGTTCAGAGAAGAAAAGAGAGAGATGAGAGAGAAGAGAGGGAGAATGACATTTTGAATTTCTTATTACTATTCAAATCTTATTCTCGCACATGTACCGTGTGTCAACAGTTTTATTTATACACATGACATATACCATCATTCATATTCTAGAATACATATTTATATCTTCGGAATATATTTATTTATATTCTTACAAGTTGGCCGGACAACCATGTTAATAAAAAAATTAATACGGACTAGTCTTTCATTAAACAATAAAAACTAGAAAAATGGTGAATTTACTCTTAAACTCTTTACAAAGGACCACAACGATTTTTTTTAAAATAATATTAAAATTATTAAATATTAAATTTTATAATTTATTTTTATCTCATATATATAATTAAAAAATCATTTGTTTATTTAATTAAATATGTATAGGAAATTCTCAACATATAATTTTTATTTTTTTTATATAAAAAAGATATTGTCAAGCCAATAAAAATGGCGATGAAATTCCATGATACTTTCCTTGACTTGTTATTTAGCTGAATTTATTACAAACTGTATAAGAAAGGAAAAACACCCGTCGAAAGAAGAGCCGACTGACCTCAGAAGCATCTTCAAGAAAAATTTTATGGAAAAAAATAGCTCCGCCAATACGTCATGAATGCAGCACCGCCATTGACCTACTTGGTACTCCATGTACTTAGCTCACCAGGTACGTCAGCCTGTCCATTATAGCAAATAGCCATCATATATACACCACTATATATAGATCTCCCACGCTGATTCCCTGAGCATTACCATAGCAACTTTGATCGAGCAAAAAATAAACCTTGGGAAATTAAAGAAAAAATGGCAGCGAAATCTCATGAAGAGGAGCATCCTAATAAGGCTTTTGGATGGGCAGCAAGAGACCAATCTGGTGTCCTCTCTCCTTTTCAATTCTCTAGGAGGTTCCATCTCTTTCCTCGCTCCTCCAATGTTTTTCTTTAATTTCCTATTCTGATCTCTGGCTATCCAAAGCTATTTTCCATTGCATTGCATTGTTAAGGTAAAAACATCTTCTTGCAGGGTAACAGGAGAGAAGGACGTGGCGTTCAAGGTTCTGTTTTGTGGAATATGTCACTCAGATCTTCATATGGCAAAGAACGAGTGGGGTATTTCCACGTATCCTCTTGTCCCTGGGTATGCACACAATGCAGAGAATATATGAACATGATAACACGTGTCTTATTGTGTATTTATAGTTATAGGGAAAATAATTTTCACTGGTACATGTCATCCATGCAATGGCGTCTGAAGGTTAATTAAATTAAATCGGAAATGCAGGCATGAAATAGTTGGGCAAGTGACAGAGGTAGGAAGCAAAGTTGAAAAGTTCAAAGTCGGAGACAAAGTGGGGATGGGGGGCCTGGTTGGATCATGTCACTCTTGTGATAGTTGCAGCAACAATCTTGAAAATTACTGTCCAAAAATGATACTCACCTATAGTGCCAAATACCACGATGGAACCATCACGTATGGAGGCTACTCGGATATTATGGTCGCAGATGAGCACTTCATAGTTCGTATTCCGGACAACCTACCTCTAGATGCTGCTGCGCCTCTCTTATGTGCTGGAATTACAGTTTATAGCCCCTTGAGATCTTATGGTCTTGACAAACGTGGTATGCATGTGGGTGTGGTTGGGCTTGGTGGACTAGGTCATGTAGCTGTGAAGTTTGCAAAGGCTATGGGGCTCAAAGTGACAGTTATCAGCACCTCCCCCAGCAAGAAACAAGAAGCCCTCGGCCATCTTGGTGCCGACTCATTCTTGGTTAGTCATGATCAGGATGGGATGCAGGTATATATATATACATGATTCAGAGTACAATATTCTTTGCAACATGTGTAAACTAAATGAGCATTAAATCAAATATTTTATCGTGGATTTTTTTTATATATAGAACCTGATATTGTTTGTTATTTAGGCTGCAGCGGGCACGATGGATGGAATAATTGACACGGTATCGGCTACGCATCCTATCTCGCCTTTGATCGGTCTGTTGAAGACCCGAGGAAAGCTAGTTTTAGTTGGTGCACCTGCGAAGCCACTTGAGCTCCCAGTGTTCCCTTTGCTCTTGGGTAAGTACGCGCACGCGTGCACATAAACACATTTAGATTCCTGTTGCATCGCAATCAAATGAAAAATATACAGTCACAGCCAACAATGACGACTGCTTTATTATGATTTCACAGGAGGAAAAATAGTGGGCGGGAGTGGCGGTGGAGGGATGAAGGAAACACAGGAGATGATTGATTTTGCTGCCAGGAACAACATAACTGCGGGCATTGAGGTTATATCAATGGATTATGTGAACACAGCCATGGAGCGATTGCTGAAAGGAGATGTTAGATACCGATTTGTTATTGACATTGGCAACACTTTGAAGATTTGAATTTTGTATGAATACATGCCATGTAGCGTGTGTTTTTCCTGGCTGCAGGGTTATTTTGTGCTCTGATTGCATACACTAGACCCAAACTGTAAGGTTACTTTGAGCCCTTACTATTTGGGGCGGGCCCAAATGGCAGGTTTTATCTCAAATAAAATTGGATCATGCAATTCTACGAATAGATTATTTTAAGAATTCTGTTGAAAACTTTGCTAACGAGAGAGATTACTATTCTTACTGTACCTTTAAAGAGTGATACACCGACCCGTAACTATAGACTCTCAGTCTAGTCTCTTGTTTTTTTTTTTTTTGACATGTTATATTAAAAACAATTCAGCATATTGAATTTAATATCAAATATGATTTGATCCTAGAGTTTAAAAATCATAAAGAAGAGCTCAACAATTTCAACAAGTTCAGCACACTTCCAGCAATGATCGTTGTTCAGGAAACGACATGTAGAAATGGGTTTCTTTCCAAACGAACGACATGTAGAAATGGGTTTCTTTCCAAACGTTGTACTGGTTCTTTCACTCAACTATATTTCGACCGATAATCAATATGCTCCATGGAACCTCGTTTCTCTTGGGATTCGAGTAGATACCGTGTCTGTTTTTGCCGATTGTTAATGGGATTTTTCTCTTAGGTTAGAAATGGATGGTTTTTGTGTTCCGTGATTTGTTGGTAATTTCGAAGCTGGTGGTGCTAGTCCTCCGAGACAATAAAGAAGATGCGTTTTTTTCTGATGTGTCAACGCAGGTGAAAAATTCATTTTCCATGTTTTTTTTTCATTTTTTATGATGATTATTTTATAATTTTATTGGTTGAAATTAACTAAAACTAAATAGGGAGGTTATTTTTTATTATTATTCAACATTAAATTTATTAAGTATTAAACATTTTAATTTGTTTTTCATGATGAGCTGCGTGGATACGATAGCCTTTTATTTATAATATAAGTTGATTAAATCACAGTTTTCTCTGCTAACCATTTCAGATTTCCACCTGTATGCTTTGGGAATTGAAGAAGAAAAAGAAAAGATTGAATTATTTTAAATACGATGAGGAGTAGAGATAGATTTTGAAGGCGTATCTCATTAGATGCCCTCTTCTAAACCGTGCCATATGAAAGTAAAAAAATGCAGCAATCTAAATGTCTCGGGATGATTATCAAAGAAAACAGTATTAAAGGAGTCGACACAAAATTAAGGGCGTTGGGCACCTACAAACATCGACCTCGAATGCAGTAGTGGATTGCATTGCAATAGTATCAGCAGGCTAGAAACTCAAAGAAAATTGATAAAAGATACCTCTTGGATAAAGCAGGCCCAGATCTGGCAAGAACAGGTGATGATTCTAAGCATATTTTATTTGGCTACTAATAAAAAGGCAAGAGTGTTGTCCAAAGTACTGCAAAGATGGAGTGGCCATTTTCAAATCCTCCTTGCAAATTAATATTTGGTTAAATAGATAAAACATTTCCTGAACTCTTAAATCATTACAAGACACATCCTTCAGCTAAAAAAAATTGAAACTGTTCTCCTCGAACTCTGATCCGTTTGAAAGTGGGCTCGTTTTTTATGTTTTTTTTAGGGTTCCATTCATTAATTGAAGGGTTTTCATGTATGATTATGCGCAGATTAATATTAACCCTTGACTTGTTTTTAAGCATGAATCTGAATTTTAGGCAGAAAAATATATATAAAAAAGAAGTAATTTTAAAAAAGTGATAAAAATATAAATCTGACAAAACATATCCAAAAAAAATAAAAACAACAAAATATTTTCATGAAAAATGAGAAAAATATAAAATATTATTCTAAAAAATGATAAAAAAAATCCATGGATTTTCAGATTAAAGATTTCCGTGGAAAAAAACACAATTTTTTCCTAAAATTGAAATGGAGAACTAAAAAATTAGATATTTGAGTGTCTATAATGATTTTCTTAAAAATAACAAAAAACTTAGAAAGAAAAACAAATAAATAATAATAGCAATATGGGCCCCTTTAACTAAAAAAGAAATCACGAGTACAAATACTTTAGAAAGGAAAATCAACATAAGTACTCAATTATAAAATATGTGAAAGTGCATGAATCCCAATTCAAATGTTTTATTGTTTTAGATTGTAAAAGTTTTAGATTGTTAAATGTCGGCTTCAAATCGATTATATTCAATAAAAAAATGTCTATGAACTTAGATTATGTGATTTGGTAGATAAGACTCTACCATTAAATTATTTTTTTGGCCCAAGTTTCAAATTATAGTTACTTTGGAAATTAATATTTTTTTATGTTCTAACTCTCGAATGCATAGATGCTGACGAGAGGAGCGGCTACTTCTCTAATTAATAATATTTTATAGGTTCGGTGTGGAATTCATAGTACAACCAATCCTTAAAATACATTGTGCATAGTAAACGTAGATGCATTAAAAAGCACATTAAATTATTTCAATATATTATTTTATTGGGAGGCACGCAAACATTTGTTTGGGAGCAGGAGATTCACTTGTTCATTCAACGGAAGGCAATAGACTTGAGAGTGTTGACAGCATATACTTCGGGAGAGTTCTATGGGAAACTGCTCGGCCGGCCGAGAAGTAAAGGTAACTATACTAGCTCATGTACAGATGACTTTTCTCCCAGGTAGTCGATTAGCTCACGGATGAGCGACTAAAGGTGCTTAGCTCACCCAGTATGTCATCTCTGCCTATTCTACGATATACAGACCATCCGCCATTATAAATAGGCGCGATGCACGCTCTCTCAGCATTACCAAATAAAACAAGAAAGGGGGAAATGGAAGAAAAATCTTTCGAGGAAGAACATCCTAACAAGGCTTTTGGATGGGCAGCCAGAGATCAATCGGGGGTCCTCTCTCCTTTCAAATTCTCCAGGAGGTTATTCCCTCTGCTATATTTAATTAGCTCGGTTTAATTAGATATGGCAGTCTTTTCGATAAGTAAAATATCAACAACAACAAGCATGCATTACAGCTGCAAAATGGGCTAGCTATGTCTGATATGACAGTCTTTTTAATATGCAAAAGAAGTAATATTTTAGCAGTTATAAATTTTTTTTTAGTAAATGGCGATCTTATTGATCATTCTACCTATGGATATTTCTCATTTTCATATGCGGTTTATGCTAAGCAAAAAATACCTCTTGCAGATCAACAGGAGAGAAGGATGTGAGATTCAAAGTGCTGTTTTGTGGAATATGTCACTCAGACCTTCATATGGCCAAGAATGAGTGGGGTACTTCCACATACCCTCTAGTTCCTGGGTATGTAAGAAAAATCTATAATTATTTTTTGCATTTAGGGGCGGACTTCGTATATGGGTGATCAGGGGGCCAAGGCACATTATGAACGGCAGTTGGCAGCCCAACGAAAATGTTTAGAGCAATTTTTATTAGTATAGATTTATTCATGGATTACATCTGAAGGTTAATTAAGTTAAATTGGCAATATATGCAGGCATGAGATTGTTGGGCAAGTGACAGAGGTGGGAAGCAAAGTTGAGGAGTTCAAAGTGGGAGACAAAGTGGGGGTGGGGTGCATGGTTGGATCATGTCACTCTTGTGATAGTTGCAGCAACAATCTTGAAAATTACTGTCCAAAAATGATACTCACCTATAGTGCCAAATACCACGACGGAACCATCACGTATGGAGGCTACTCCGATAGTATGGTCACAGATGAGCGCTTCATAGTTCGTATTCCGGACAACCTCCCTCTTGATGGTGCTGCGCCTCTTCTATGTGCTGGAATTACAGTTTATAGCCCCTTGAGATTTTTTGATCTCGACAAACCGGGTATGCATGTGGGTGTGGTTGGGCTCGGTGGACTAGGTCATGTAGCTGTGAAGTTTGCAAAGGCTATGGGAGTCAAGGTGACAGTTATCAGTACCTCCCCCAGCAAGAAACAAGAAGCCCTAGGCCATCTTGGTGCCGACTCATTCTTGGTTAGTCGTGATCAGGATGGGATGCAGGTATTCTCTACATGATTCAGAGTACAGTATTCTCTACAACTGTGTAAACTAATTGAACATTATGTTTTTTTTATGTATAGAACCTGATTTTTTTTTTTATTGTTAGGCTGCAATGGGAACAATGGATGGAATAATTGACACGGTGTCGGCTATGCATCCTATCCTGCCTTTGATTAGTCTATTGAAGACGCAAGGAAAGCTGGTCTTGGTTGGTGCACCTGAGAAGCCACTTGAACTACCAGTGTTTCCTTTGCTCATGGGTACGTATATATCTCAATATTTATTCCAAGTTTATCATGGCATTGATCTTCTAATTAATGGGTTATTTATCAAATAACAAAGTAAATATACAGTAAAAGCTGACAATGGCTGCCACGTTCTTGGCTCAACAGGAAGAAAAATAGTGGGTGGGAGTTGCATAGGAGGAATGAAGGAAACACAAGAGATGATTGACTTTGCAGCCAAGAACGGCATCACGGCAGACATCGAGGTTATATCAATGGATTGTGTGAACACTGCAATGGATCGGCTAATGAAAAACGATGTTAGATACCGATTTGTTATTGACATTGGCAACACAATCAAAGTTTGAATCTTCTAGCTCATAATTTATGAATAAAAAGCATGTGATGTGTGAGAGGTCGTGCTCTCGAGTAATCTTGTTTTTTTTTTATAATTACATGTTATGGTTTGAAAATTGAAACACTGATGATGATTTTATTTAGTACCTCTATTTTTTTTTGTTAATTTTCAATTCAAGTGTATTTGAGTTTTTATTTATTATGTTCAAGCACCTCACTTTATTACTACTTGACAGAAGAGCATCACTTTATATAGATCGATCAGTGGCGTACATTATCACCGGCTAACCCAACCCAATTTACAATAAGAAAATTTCAATTCAGTATCTGCACCATTTAATGTTTTCTTTTTAAGTCCCTGTACTTCGGCGTCATCATCTGCAGACATGACCTTTACTCTTTGGAAAAAGTATCCGGGAAGCTCAGTTTGACCAGTGATAAAAAACCATTTAATGCCGGTTTGGCTTCCGGTTGTCTTTTTTTTTTTTTTTAATAAATATATTTTAATATTTTAAGATCATTTTAATATGCTGAAGTTAAAAATTATTTTTAAAAATTAAAAAATATTATTTTGATGTATTTTGATACAAAAAATACTTTGAAAAACAACTACAATCACACTTCCAAACACCCTTTTAAAACTATCTACTTAAACTATCAGTGATTAAAACTTGAGATAAGGTTTAATTTAATATGATAATAATTAGAAATTTTTATGGTTATTAATTTTAAATTTTTTGAAATAAATTAAGATACACATAAACTGCTCTCCATGGTAAGTATGTTAATAAAAAAAATTCATGTTAATCTCGATCTTTTCAATCCCATAAAACAAACAGAATAAATTTATTTCCCTGTCATTACTTCAACCATTAGCATCAATTTATTTATGATCGTTTCAACCTCACTCATGACGTAAATGTAATTCATTTCCTCTATTCTCTATAAATAATAATAATAAAAAAATCCTGCTTTATTGGACGAGAGAAAGAGCCACTTCTCTCTTAATATTTTATATGTTCGGGGTTGATTTCGTTGCCCAACCAATCCCTCGTATCATTAAAAAAAATATAATGATTGTGGTCGGGGGAGGGACCGATTAAGCTCAAACTGTCAAGGACTGGGTAAACTTGGCCATCAAATTCGGCTAGCTTGCGAGAGTTTTTGCTTGTTCACCAAGTGTCTGGTCTTTGTAAATAGGTGAAGAGTACGGGGGCATTCACGCCTAGGAAGTGGTAGCGGAGGTGCGTTCAGCTCCTCCAACTGGAGCTGGTTGTTTGGCTAGGCACGAGTGAATATAGTGATTGTTCTGATTTGTTATTTTTTATAATGTTTTTTATTTAAAAAAATATTATTTTTTATATTAACAAATCAAAATATTTGAAAACATAAAAAAATAATTTAAAAAGAAAACATTTGTAGGAAAATACTTTTAAAATAGACCCTCAAACACCCAGTAAATTTTTATATATTCAATGAGGTAAGTGATTTTTATGATCCAGTTTACCAAGTCGAAGGCCTGTATCCCGATCCCATACTAGCATGTTTTAGTGTTTATTTATTATTGTGTTTAAAAAATATTTTAAAATAAATCTAATTTTATTTAATTTTAAATTATTTTTTTATATGTTAATTTTAAAAATAAAAAATATTATTTAAATATATGTTTAAATAAAGAAAATTTTAAAAAATAACATGTAATTTGCTTTCACAGTACATTTCCTTGTGTTAGTCATGGAGACTAGTGTTAGGTTAACGGACAGCACGAAAGGGAAATAGAATGGGGACAGGTGTCGGCTAACGTTAACAAAAATCAAATTATTTTTCATTAAAACTTCAACAAAAGATCAAACAAAAAAATAAAATTAAAATAAAAATTATTATTGTTATTACTGTCAAAACAATAAAAATTATCAAATTATCATGAAAAAACCTAAAAAACGTCAACAAAGGAGTAAGATAGAAAAATAATTAAATTATTATTATTTTGTGTTAATAATGAAAGGAAAAAAAATTAAGGACTAAAAAAATCATAAAAACTTCAACAAAACATCAAACTAACTGTTAAAAGAAATTTTTTTTATCAAATTATCCCGAGAGGAAAAAACATAAAAAAAATTAACAAAAGAGTAAGTAAGAAAAAAACACATTAAATTATTATTATTATTATTATTATTATTATGTTAATAATGAAAAAAATACTAAAAAAACCATAAAAATCACTGTTCAAAAAACCATAAAAATCACTTTTCAAAAAACAATAAAAAAAAGAAAAAAAAGGAAAAAATACTGTTCAGAAAAACGAAAAAAATAAGAAGAAAAAAACGAAAAAATAAAAAAAAAATAGAAAACAAATATAAGAAAAAAAAAATAATTTGACGTCAAAAAAAAAAATTAAAAAAATCAAAAGAAATAAAAATGGAAAAAAAATCATAGGTGAAAATAAAAATAAAAAAAGCAAAAAAAAAAAAGAAATGAAAATTAAAAGCAGGCAGGGATCGAATCCTGCACTCCATGCACAGTCAGGCGGAAGGCAGGGTTCCTTGCACAGGCAAGCACTAGGCGCGCCTGTTTTCCAGTGAACCACTGGATTTTCTTTGTTACTCTCTGTTAAACAATATATAAGTATTATAAAAATAGTAAAAAAAACTTAATCACTGTTCAACAACGAGAAAAAAAAATTCTATTGAAATCCACAGTGTTTTTACTCACAATGTATAGTGTTTTTCACTATATAAGCCCCCCTTGTCACTTCGTACTTTCTCATCACCACCCTAGATCAAGAACACTGAACATTCAAGATTTGTTTACACTCTCGGTATATCTCTTGAAAGGGTTTGTTTTCGTGTTTTGATACCCAGTTTTGTACAATGGAGTTTGCTACAATGAAGTTGTTTGCTGCTGTTGTTGTAGCGGCAATGCTCGCTAGTGCTGCTGTTTCTGCTCAAGATTTTGGAGAGCTAGCACCAGCACCAGCACCTGGAATGGACAAGGGAGCTGCTTCCTTTTCTTTTGGGATGTCTGGGGCTCTCATCTGCTCTTCTCTCGTCTTGTCCATGCTCGCTCTTCTGAGGCACTAGATTTTTGAGATCTGAGATCCTATGGGTTATTTTTATGTTATTGGGATGGGATTGAGACTTGTACTCTGTCGAGATACTATTCTATTTATTGATTTGTTTATACGGTGGAATAAAGGTTAATTCATAATATATCGATTTACTAGCACTTTAGTATTTTCTTCGATATTAATAAATTATTATCTCATTATAGAAACTCTTTTCATCTTGTTCATTTTAGCAGTCTAGCTAATTACGTTTTATTTTTATGTTCATTTTATGCTTCAAATTATTTTTATTTTAATTTGTTCATATGACACAAGAAAGACTTCTGGACGGGGAAAAGAAGAAGAAGAAGAAAGAGCCTAGCATTGAAAATCCTCATATTAATATTGATTATAACATCTTCTTTTATAATCAATAACAATATTAAGTTGAATTAGGATGATCATTAGACTTATAACATACACCAGCACGTACACCAACAATGGACAAGGGATCAGCCTATTCTTTGGTGATGTCCGCGGCTGTGTTTTGATCATCCCTGATGTTGTCTCCGCTAGCTTTCTTATATCAGGGGGCCTTCGTATAATTACTTTACCTGATGTTCTTGATGTAATTATTTGTTGATGCAGGAAGAGAAAATGGATTGCTGTTCGTGATTTTATTTATTATTTTAAGAATCAATATTTTATTGTTTGTTGATCCATCAAAAGAATAAATAAAATGTGGTTCATATAATATTGTTTTTGGCGAATTGCTCTCCTTTTTGCCATTATTTTTTTGCGTTCTCCTGATCTGGCTACCAGGAATATTTGCATATATTTCTATGAATGCATAATGCGGTAGCTTTAACCATCAGCGTTGATACAGTACCCATCATCATTCATATGAACTGGGACAGGGCACAAACGCTCATGAACACAGTCGATGTCTAGGTTTAAACTCCTGACTGAAGTTGGAAATGGTTTAATAAGCTGTTTGGAAGTGTGGTGTGATTGGTGGTGTAAAAAAATGGATGTTTAAAAGTGTGGTGTGACTAATGATGTAAAAAAAATGGATGTTTTAAGTGTTTGGTTAATATAAATTGTTGAAAAAAACACGTGGAAATCATTACAAAAATCTATTAAATCTACTATTCATGGAAAATAGGTAGGAAATTGCTGTTTTTCTGTGTTTGGTGAAGAGGGGCTGATAATTAAAAGAATAAATAAATATATACTAATTATAATTACCAGAGGACCTGTGAAGAGAGAATGAATAGATGGGATAATTATAATTAGAATTATATTAGAGAGAGAATGAATAAATATATACTAATTATAATTAATAAATATATACTAATTATAATTAGTATTATAATTTGTTGTTGTTTTATTTATTATATTTTCTTATAAAAATATATTTTTAATATTAAAATAATCTAAAAATAATTACAATATAAATAAATATATTAGAAAAATATCACAATATAATTTTTTTTCTCGCAATCCTAATTTTGTTTCAGATGATATTTTACTATATGTTGTTCCGAGATTACAGAGACATTCGCATATAAATTTATAGTTTGATGAGATAATAAAAACAAGTGTCTAATTTACTTGAATTAATAAATTACATTTTATTGTTATAATTATTAAATATTTAAAAAACAAGACACACACTTTAAAGTAATTTCATAAGTTGAAATCAATATGAAAAGCTTGGTAACCAAGCACTTGAAAATGATTTTCATTAACCTCAAACTCAACCATAATTTTAACTAAATACTTTAAAAATTATTTTGAATCGCAGCTAAATGTTTTTCATGAAACTGTTTTTTTTAAATCTCAA
Source organism: Salix dunnii (assembly GCA_015731905.1). Classification (NCBI taxonomy): domain Eukaryota; kingdom Viridiplantae; phylum Streptophyta; class Magnoliopsida; order Malpighiales; family Salicaceae; genus Salix; species Salix dunnii. Next base: position 4,674,822 of record CM027667.1, on the reverse strand, counting down.
CTACAAAAATAAAAGTAATACCAAACACACCCTAAAAACATGGCCAGTCAGCAGCTTTTACTCTTGAGAAATTATACTTTTGAGTTTCCTATAGTTCAGTTTTATTTGGCACATTGTTGATTTTGTTTTCAATTTTGTTAGGCGTACCATAGAAATTTGTAAATCACGACAGATTGTTAGTGAGGCAGAGAAGATGTATATATATGATCAATTGCTATAGTATATGATGACAGAAGGTGACGTTCATTTTTCCACCATGGTGTTATAAATTTTGATATAAATTTTGAAAGCTGTCATCTATGGATCAAGGTTAGTGTTTATGAACCAGGGTCACACTAAACACGGTAATTAATACATGGTATGCCTGCTTTTAGGGATTTTAGTGGCAATCATTTATTAATTTTATTGAGGAAAAGATTTTTTTTAAGAAAAAAAGGAGCAACAGTACAGCACCCCTCCTATGGTTGTTTAGGAGTGTAGTTATGGTTGTTTTTAAAAATATTTTTTTTAAAAAAATACATTAAAATGATTTTTTTTTTTGGGAGTGTAGTTATGGTTGTTTTTAAAAATATTTTTTAAAAAAAAATACATCAAAATGATTTTAAAAAAAAAATTATTTTTGATATAAACACATCAAAATGATATAAAAACAATAAAAAAATTTCATTTAAAATAAAAATAAAAATCAAATTTGATAAAATACCGGTTCAAACACTTAGCCAAATAGACACTGTAAAAATACAAGGAAAGACAGCCCTGGTTGACAGCAATAGCTGCATTTTTCCAAGGAAACCAGCCATCGATTTCGTCATGGGATTTATAGAAGGTAATATTCAGGGATGATAGCAGCAGCCAACTGTGTTTTCCGATAAAACTAGACCAAGAAACCAAATATACATGAAACTGAGGGAAAATACCAACCATTGCAGATGACCTTTCATTTATTTTTGTTTTTTTAACCCAAACCAGCGCGGATGACTCGTGCCAAGAACAATATCAGGAGCATTTGCACGAAAAGACACAAGAAGATCTGGCTTACAACCGGCCGTTATGGTTTGTGCTTAGCACAAGCCATAACCAACGATTCAAGGCCGGTGTGAGGGGGAGCACCCCAAAACAAAGAAAGAAAGAAATCAGGCTTACAAGGAAATCTAGCATCAACAATTATTCAATTCCCTATAAGAAAAGAATACTCCCATTCTCACGCTAGAAACAACGAGTCTGCAACCTTCTTTTGCATTAGATTCCATGCATAAATTTCGGCAATTCGTGCAAACAAATCGCTCTCTGCATCAAATAACCCAACAATTGGGTAGGACCTTGAACAAGAAATTGCATACGAGGAGGGGAGGGTGAGAACCAAACAAATGTCATAGACAATTTCAGGCTTTTGAGGTGGAAGTTGTAATCGTTTCCACAAGATGACAGTACAATGAATTGAGACAAATGAATCACATTGTATTAAATCTCATGTATACCTCAAAGTTCATAACTTCTATACAGAGGCCACTCCAGCATGATGCAACTCCACATCATGACATTGCCATCAAAACTTCAAATTATTACAAACCATTAGGGGAAAAACCGGTAATTTTCACTGTCCTTTCTGGTGAGGGAAGCAAATTTCTAATCGCAAACATCCATTATTCAAATCCTTTTCCTTGGCAAGTACATAATTTATCACCTCTTGGTATATTTTTCTACGCTTTGGCATGTTCTTCATAGTATTATTTCAAAATAACTCAAGAGGCAGCTTATTATAACACACCGGCACGCCTTTCAGCTTCCCAAAATTGAGTCTCCAGAAAGCCATCCTACATTCGGCATTTGGCATTAAATTTTATATTGAGGTTCAGAAACATAAAACCTCCCTGTAGTGAGAAACAGGATAAAAGGGGTACATAGCAATATGGCCTAGAACAATACCATCTAATAAAAGTTTAGTTTAAAGAGTAACTCAAAGCGCCTACTTATTATTCAACCACATGGAAAATCTAAGTAATTTTGTGAACTTGAAAGCTTATTTTAAAATGAAAAAATAGTTTTTCTCCAGATTGAATTTTATGCACACCATTTGCAACCCCGCAAATAAGATGTCAATTCTGTAGTATGAACCCTTGATTGATTGACATAAAGTATAACTATGCCATGAATCTGCATGAAATCTCAACAAGTCTTCACAAAGGAAATCCAAAGGAAGAAATGATGAATAGCATAGAAGCTGATGGTTAGTAAAGAGATAATATCACGGAACATGTTGAGTTTTTAGAGCAGGAAAAATTTGGAGAGCATAAGATTCCAAGCAATTTCACCAGAAATTTATAAATTAAGCCAAAGTTAACTTAAAAAACACAGCAATGCATTTTCAAAAACCAAAGAACAGCAAGTTCATCATACCAGATAAACTGGCGGGGATAATATTTGCAAGGCAATTTACCTTCCAAACAAATGGGTTTGGCCCTGGAGTTTGAAGACCTTCCACAATAAAGTTGTATACATTTCTTGACATTGATGGATATCCTGAATATTTCGGGACAGTTAAACTGCACAGTTACTTTGGCCATTAAGAGGCCAATGCAAGCATTCATGTCTGTGCACATACACAAGCATGTGCACATGACAGAGTGCTTGGGCATGTATAGTTCAGAAATCAGTGATCCCTGAAAAAGCAGTAATACAAAGAAATTGAAACTTACATTTTAAGTATTTGAACACCTTGTTCACCTTATTTGCAAGCTACCAAGGAAATCCGACAGCCTGGGGTGACAATAAATTAATTAATGAAAGAGATTTAACACATTAATAATAAACAAAAGATAATAGTTTTGTCAGCAAGTTACGCGAAGCATTAAGTGAGCAGGAACAAAGCAAACCTGATATTTTTTGCTATCAAGCTCTGTCCATCTTCAGTTCCAAGATGACGTAAAACCACTTCCTCCAAGCGGCCATCTCGATACGCATGCTGCAAATTGAGAATAGCAACAATTAAAACTTTATGAGACGAGGTTAAGAAGTCAACAGAATGGCATGCAGGAAAAAAAAATAACACGAGAGATTGAGAAATTATCCCTATTTGCACAAATGTGGTTCATGATATCTTATCATATGTTGCTTCTTATGGTCACAACTGTGCCATCTTCTATGGCTCACCCATGCAACAACACTACTTCATGTTCCTACCTTTTTCTCTTTTTTATTCTATTTTGGCTAATTACATCCTATCAAGTCAAAAGCAACTTTTCACCAGTATGAAACCCTTCTAGGCTTCTACAACAAGAGAAAATACAAAACTTAAATTGTTTTCCCGAGTATTTGAGGATAACTAGTCAGCAAAACTTTAAGAGCAACAAAAGTACTCTCTGAAAACAAAATCTTTATTAAATTCACATGCATTAACAGCAAATTTTTTGCTTTCTTGTTACTAATACATAAAAAAGCAAGTACTTGAAACTTGTCTATATACAAGAGCACATTAACCATATATCGATACATTTCTGAGCTGGTTAACTTCCAAATAGAATTGCAAACATACAGAGAGAGAAACAAAACATACGCTGAAAAAACTGCATTTCAGTTATGATAATCAGCATGTTAATAAATACAAAAGAAAAACAATTATGAAACTATGAGTTTCATCTTTTCTTATGTGATTAAAACAATAAGCTGCTAGAAACCCAATATGGCAGTAACTAAAAAAGTCTGGCAGAAAGTAAGTGCTTCCAGCATGCTAAATTGAAATATAGACTCAAAATATATAATTGTCCTGATCACTGAAAGAGTAGCCTAGTCTAAAATCTAGATGCATTGCTAAAAAAGCCATTTCCCTAGGCATTTAATCTTCATCACTCGAATCTTCAGGATAAGAAATGTTTAATCAATCATTTTCAGTTAATTCCTCGAAACACATAAGATAACGCATCCATATCCAAAACATAAAAAGTGCATCGACATGGCCTCCAACAAGGGAGTCTAATATATACATGCGCATGAGGCCTTTATGGTGAACGTGAACAAAATACATCATCATATCCATTAAGAGTTATAAAGCAAACAATCTCAAGGACACACCTTTATGCATACAAGAGAGAGAGAGAGAGAGAGAGAGAGAGAGAGAGATCTTTAGGGCTTAGAATCTGATTCTACTTTCTACAGACACCCATTTTCACACTTTCCTAATTCCTGATGAATTGGTAAGGCTGCCACAGGGGTAAATATATGGCTCCCATGAAATTGTGAAAAGCAACATTCAAGACACGTACATGAAAAAGAAAAGGAAAAAACGGAACATATGTTAGAGGTCAAAACGAGAAGTAGGGAAAAGGAGAGAGAAAAACAGGGGCATACACAGCTACAGACAATAGATCATTTTTGTTTGTCTAGTGTTTAATGAGCAAAAAAGAGTTAATAAAACAAGATTGTCTGATCTACAATGAGAATCTCTGCATAACATTCCAGTGAACAGACCAAGAAGGAACTTTACCTTGTAAAAGCAGCTGGTTCCAAATGGGCAGTTCCCATTACCAAAGTCAAAGTGTTTGCAATCAATTGACCTACAAAAGTCAAAGTAAATATATGATTATTCGACAACTTCAAAGATCTTGAGTTCTTTGGCTATCTACCTAGATTTTAATGACAGTTACAGTTTACAAAATGAAATTTTACAGCCTACATTATCACATAGAAACATGCCAATCTCCTCGGAGAATATGCAAGATAATTCTTTTTTTCCTTTTTCAACATATCAAGAAAGATGACAGTTATATGATGAAAAATTTCATACATATTGTATATTCTTCTAAAGCAATCAAGAATATATTGATGATCAGTAATCGAGTAGCAGATATGGAAGCAGCGTACATTTGACAAACAATTACCTGAGTTTTTCCTTGTAGGTATCCACTATTTCCTGTTTTTCCTCCTTTGTGGAATACCAAATGACACTTGGAATAACAAAGTATGAAAGCTTGCGACATATCGGACAAGCCCTCAATGAAGAATTAACATCCATTCCAGAGGTTGGGGAACTACTGCGCCAATTCCTGATACACGATATGCAGAATGGATGGTTGCATTCTGATAGAAGCCCAAACTTCCGCTCAGCTGCTGTGGGCTTTGAAAGTACACGTTCCAAGCATACACTGCACTCTATTTCTTGACTATATTTTAACAAGTCAAGGTTCTTTTGCTTCTTCTCACATGCTTTCAAATGCTCATCTCTTTCATCAGGTCTGAAAGGATGCAAACATTGCTTTCCACAATAGGCACATAGATCACCATGAATGTGAGGACATTTATCTCCACGAGGACAACTACCAGCAGCAGCAAATGAACAGAGAGATCGATCAGCTGGTTTAACATTCCTAGGCTGTATAACCTCACCATCTTCTAAGAAGTCATGTTGCACAGACTCCAAATTCCATGCTGGCATAGTGGGAGCAATAAAGGGCCTACTTGAAGCAGAAAGCTCTGGAGTAACAGCCAGTAATGTCGTCGCCCCACTTGATACAGTTCTTGCAGGAAGGGCCAGGGAAACAGAATTTGAGGCCAGAACTGCCAACGAAGAGGATGCAGTAGATTCAGGCCTAGAAGATTTAACATGATCGTATCGGCATCGACTGCCATACAAACAGATACCTTTTTGATAAAATGTACAAATCTGCATTAACAGAAAATTAAACTGCAATAATTAAAGTAACCATGTATAAAAAGAAAACCAGGAGAAAAAAATTAAAACAAGTATTTACATTATTTGGAGGATCTTTCCAGTCATGTGAAAATTCACAATGTTCCCCTTTCAAACACGCCCCATGAGCAAAGAACTTGCATAATAACCTTGAAAAAAACACAAAATCATGATCAATAAAAGAAGAAAAAAATAATCCATCCTCCACCTTATTACATGCCTCAATCATTATTCAACTCACTAGGTGAATGAACATCAACCATATCAAAACATAAATTCAAACTTGAAAAGCATAACCTATCCATTAATTCAATCAAAATTTGCAAATCGTAGTTGGAAAAAAAATGCATTAATCACAAATCAAACAAATACGACGATGAGCAGAATAAAAGAAACTATCAAAAGATTAGAAGATCAATTACCTTTTAGACATGAAGAATGATGTTAATTAATTCGAAAGAAAACGAAAGCGGGTTTTATTTTTATTATTTTAATTTTTTAGGAAAGGAAGGTGTGGATAGCTCAAACCCTAATCTGGAGCTGTATATACCATAATAATTATTGTTATTATAATTATGAATAATAGTGGAAGATGAGAAGCAAGGGAAAAGGAGAGGAGGAGGGGAAGCGATATACAAGGGTGTCTGCCTCTCTTCTATTCCCTATACCTATCTTCCGCTCTATCGCCTACTACTTGTTAGGTAGAGGACCAAACATGTAAATGATAATTGGCTAGTTTTGAGGGGTAGAAATTAGATTTTAACAAGTAGGGGGGCATTTGTGTGATTTCGTAGCTAACGAGGTAAGTTTAAGATATAAATCACGTCTATTAGTGGGATAATGGTCGGTTTTCATAGAGTTTTTTTTATTTATAAATAGATTAAAATAATATTTTTCATTTAAAAAATATATATATCTTTTTTAACGTTTCTCAACTAAGCTGTTAAATTCAGCTAACCTTCTTGGATTAAACACACCCCTACACACGTGGAAATAGCTATATTGATTTGAGCTAAGAAGACAAAAGGAATGTATTATAAATATAAATATTGTGATACACGTTGTCCGAGGGGATGTAGCTCAAATGGTAGAGCGCTCGCTTTGCATGCGAGAGGTACAGGGTTCGATACCCTGCATCTCCACTTGCATTTATGCCTTAGTTTTTTTAACCTAAAACTGGATTAACTCTGAAAGGGATCCATCCAAAAAATCCAAGCACAACCCCTCCAATTCGGAATATGACCTGGCAGATGTTCATTGGCCCAAACACCTTGTGTATGTCATTACCATATGAACCTTCTCTCTCCTCATTGCTTGATTGGATAAGAAAAATGCTGAATTCAAGATAAAACACTAGGAAGCACCTTACCCGCTATTAGCCAATCCCATGGCTACCATTCTCTCTTCATCCGCCCGCCTCTCCTCCACCTCCGCCACCCAAAAACCACCACAAACCCCATCCCTGTCCAAAACCCACCTACCCATTTCCCCGCCCAACAAGCCTCTCCTTACAACACTAGCTGCCACCGTTGCAGCTACCACCATTTTAACTGCCACCAGTCCTTCCCTAGCAGACCCTTCAGAAGCATTCCACATCTACTACGGCACCGCAGCCAGTGCCGCCAATTACGGCGGTTATGGTGGTAACTCCGACAAGAAAGCTTCTGCTGAGTACGTCTATGATGTCCCTGATGGATGGAAAGAACGTTTAGTCTCCAAAGTTGAAAAAGGTACTAATGGAACTGATAGCGAGTTCTATAATCCAAAGAAGAGAACTGAAAAGGAGTACTTGACATTTCTTTCTGGTTTCCGGCAGCTAGCTCCAAAAGATTCTGTGTTAAACAACTTGGCCTTGTCTGATGTGGACCTGCAAGACCTGATATCTGGTGCAGATAGTGTGGTGAGTGAAGAGAAGAAGGATGGGAATGGACAACTTTATTATGTTTATGAGATTGACGGAGTCGGGAAACATAGCTTGATCAAGGTTACTTGTGCTAACAATAAGCTGTATGCTCATTTTGTCAATGCACCAACACCTGAATGGAATAAGGATCAAGAGACTTTGAGGCATCTTCACGAGTCGTTTAAGACCGTTGTCTAGTGTACGAGGGGGGGGGGGTGAAAGGTTTGGATTAATACGAGCTGAAGCTTAATTGCTTGTTTTGAGTATGTTTGATCTTAGAATATCATGTAAAGTAAAGGCTTCTTGTTTTAATAAAACCTTCTGTTTTATCCTATTAGTTGATTATAAATTTATGTCTGGAATTTTGCCTTTGGAGCACAGAACCACCAGGAAATGGAAATCATGTTTGTGAAAATATATTCTGACTTGTGGCGATGTAGTGATATATATTAATTGCAATATATATACAGCAGAGAATTTTATATCAGCAGCTGCTCATTAAGATCATGAAAAGTGAGCATTTTAGCAATCAGAATTGAGAATTAGCTGTTGGATTGAAAACATGAAAGATAAACCTTGCCGATCTCAAGTGATCATTAAAAGGTCCGTTTGCTTGATGTTCTGTTTCATAGTGTTGGCCCTAACGATACCTTAGTCTAGGAATTCACCATGGATATATAGCTCTTCATCAATTGCTTCTAGTATTCAGATTAAGCCATGTGAAGGAGAGATAGAGACACAATACTCTGCAACATGAGCTTTTGTGCTGGACAGGCATGCATAATTGTATGAATTCTCCGTTCTCTATTGGCCTTAGCATGACCTCTGGCTTTTGCTGCAATTTTCTATCAAAATGCACCCCAACAATGGCAACAGCATCATTAACTTAGTTTTCAGGATACATATTTACAGATTGCCAGTGAATTTTGTGTGTTTTTTTTTTTATTACTGGGTAGTCTGAGAGCTTAAATTGTAGATATCCTGAAACAGAAGGCTTGGAACTCCAGCTTAAAAGTAAAGCATATTTACCCTCAGATAATATTATATCAGATTCTAAATATACCTTGCAAGCAATCGTTGCTTCTGAACGCGTCAAAAAGGAAAAACAAATCAAATTGCTCTCCTTGTCCAAAAGTAAATCAAAATGTTCAGCCACTTACCTCTTGAATGAAAAGCCAAGACAGGGAACTTACTATCCAAGAAAATGATATTTGGCAATAAAAATGTAGATAAATAGAAAAACAAAGGATTTGCTCTAATGTCCAAGCCTAATTTGTCTAAACATCAGACATTTCCACCTCATCCTAAATTGTGTCCTTAATTGTTACTTATGCTTCTTAAGTTAGCTTACAAGACAATTTTTGGGTTAATACAAAGTGAAGCCATCATCATATGAAACATGCCACCCTCGTCTACAAGGTGGAGCCTTTTCATCATATTCAGCACAGCAACTCCATCTTTTCTTCCAATTAATACTTCCAGTATTTGGTCTATTATTCTTGTCATTCCATTTATACACTATCACTCCAGAGCGGTCACTCCACTCTCCGTCAATACCCTGGTGTGGTGGAGCCAAAGCATACAACCCCTTCTCCCCTAAAAAAACATTGTAAACATAGACTCCCATTAAAAGAGAGGGAGGGAGGGAGGGAGGGAGGGAAGTCATTGAGGTGAGATGGGACACATACCTGTGGTGTGGCCATGGAAAGAGCAGGCAGTTGGGGAGTTATCTCTGTCAAGATAAAGAGTATTGCACCTCAAGCAACGTTTCTTGGTTTGGAGGACTCGGTTGATATTTAGTTTTGTTTCATCAATTTTTGAAGATGACCTGATTATCAACGCATTTGATGACCTGCAGTGAAGGGTTTGGGGGAGAGAGAATGTCATAGCCATGTAGCAGGTGAATTCACCGCAGAGACAGAGGTCAATGATAGGGCTCGTCGCTAGAGACTTTATAATAAAGCCCAATCATACCTACACCTTAGATAATAGCCCATGAATTTTGAGTTGGAGACATGGGCCTGTCTCATCTTTTCTCCTTCCATTTCTTAATTCCTTAAGTTTTTTTTAAAAAAAATATTAGACTTTTTTTAAATTAATTTTTTTTAATTATTTTATGATATTGATATTAAAAATTATCATTTAAAAAATATTAATATATATATTATTCTAATAAATTTTATTTTAAAATTTATTTTTAAAATTAATTACTACATTTCTAAATATCCGTGAAATTTCGAGTTTGTCAAATAACATTTTGCTAGTCAAAATTACAGGGAAAGTACTTGAATTGTATGGCTGGTCCAACAAACTAGTTTCTTAACCAATGGATGATTGATATAAATATTTGTTTTGGGTTGTCCAAACAATACTTTCCAGGTTCTCCATAACCTTCTTGGTCATGCATCTATACATAATAATTAAGCTCTATATAATAAATATAAAAATTAATATATTATTAAGCTAACATATCATATTATTCAAAATATTGTTCAAAATGAATGAAACCCTAGGGTGAAGCAACTAATCAGGTTTTGAATTTGCTCTCTGAAGATTACAAGTTCGAATTTTATATCAGTCAGACTCGTTGAGAGTTTTTTTATATTAATTTCACAGCTCATTTCAAAAATATATAATAGAATGAGTAATTAGAGAGAGAGAAGAACCAGATGGTTTTTAATAATTGAAAGAAGTCCAAAGGTGTCAAGAGAGAGGCCAGGATAGAAGGAGAGGTATTGTGTTAGACTTAGATCTCTAAATTATTAGTTAAAATGGGGTAAATTATAAAAGTTAATTTTTATATATATATATATATATATATATATATATATATATATATATATATATATATATATATAATTCTGATTTATGTAATCATTAAATAACAATCTTTATATTATCTAACAGTTATATCTTCGGTGTCATTCGATTTTTCTGGTGAGTTAACAGCACTAGAGCATAAACATGTAAATACAAAATTAGAGAAGTTCAGCAGTGTTTACAAGTGAGACAACGCAAGGAATTTATTGAGGAAAAACAAACAAACTAACTAAATCTATAGAATATAAATACTTTTGGCACCTCTTCTATACAAATTTGATTGGTAAATTAATTATTTTATTAACAACTATATTTTTTATTAACTTCAAATTAATTATTTTATGTGTTTTGGGATTATTTTAATATGTTGATATTACAAATAAATCTTAAAAAACAATAGATAGATAGATAGATAGATATGTTTTTTTGATAAATTTCAAAGTAAAAAATATTTTAAAAAAACAATTTTTATTACACTACTAAACAATCACTTAGTTTAATACAAAGCATTTTGATTCTTTGCAAGTAAGAACAACTTAATTGTAGGTAATTTATATATAGACCTTATTATAATAAGGAAACCTTAAGAGCCTAACGAGAAATATAAGGAGCTTCAGCTAGAAAAGTCCCTGCGTTCTCGATTGCTATCAATCATTAGCATGCTGGCTAATTAAAAGCTAGTTAATTTTCCTTGCAATCCTATAAGCTAGTTAACATTATGCCTAGAAACACGCAAGCGAGGATAATCGGGCAACCATACAGATTAATCCACCCATGAGAAATAAAGTTTAAGCTTAGGATATAGTCATAAAGTTTAAGCTTAAGATTCACCGAAAATCCTATTGATTACACAGAGAATTCACAATCATGTTCGCTTTCAGATGCCAGTTCATCCTCTTCTTCAAAGCAATTAACGCCAAAAGCTGCATGGCCATGACCAAAGGCCTTAATGTGGTCTTTCAGAGACCTCTTGTGCTTAAAATCAGACCCACAAATGCAGTACCATAGTTTCCCACAGTTCTTTTCATGTGTTCTCCAATCTCCTTTCACTGCAAATGACTTGCCACATTTTCTACACATGAAGGGTTTGATTCCATGCTTTCTTTTGTAGTGTGTTTGGAGAGTCCTGAAATCTTTGAGCGGTCTTGCTCTTGGATGATCAATATTGTGCTTGCAACCTTGTGCATAGCAATAACATCGAAGTCTTAACATTGCTGTTGGTTGGGTTCCTCTTAAAGAGTCGGGTCCTTTTCTGTACTGAGATCCATGTCCCCACATATGCATCTGCAATGTTAACCAAAACCCGGCTGAGCTAGATATAAAGAGAGATAGATACATTAAAAAAAAAAAAAAACAAGCGTCGTGATCAATGGCTACAAAAGGAATGCTCTGGGTAGAGCGCGTGGTATTTGATCCATCAGTTTTAGATGCTTACTGGGTCTTGGGTTATACAATATATATATATATAAAAGAAATCAGGAAAAGTTAACTTCAAGAAAATGAAAGGTTGAGAGATCAAACTCTAGCAGCCTCCTTATTGTATATATTCAAAGGGACTGGTAAAAGTTAGATAATTAACCTTGAGAGACTGTGCATATCAGGCTTTAAAGTTAACTTAGGGTTGCACAAATACTAGCTAGAATTGGTGTATCCCAGACTTTAGCATGTGCCTTTAAAGATATTCACAGTGCTCGGGTTGGGACCTGATCAGGCTTTCAGTAAAAACAATCGGAGTCTTCAGCAAACTTTTCAGACATGAAAGGGATCGGAGCACTCTGAATTTCACAGTTCGGCAATCTGCAGATTTTCATAACTCTGAAGCACTCATCAATTTGTTTTCTTTAAACCACCGCAGCAACTGACCTTAGCCTAATCTTCTAAGTAACAGAATCATGAGGTCGACGTCCCATGAAAGGTCAAATCACGCAAAAAATCTCAGTCGGAACTTGAAAAAGAAATCAATTTCTCACGACAAACCTCAAGCTAGTTAAGATATATGAAGTTTATGCAGAACGGAAATCAAACAAACAAATTGAGGTAGACAGAGACCTTCTGTACTAGGCTAATACTATACTACTACTACAAGAAATTAAATAATTATGGTTTATTAAACATTAGAAATAAAATACCAAGATCCAGCTGATAAAGGAGGAAGGAAAAAGTTTATAAAATCAAAGGAGAAACAAGAAGAGCTTGATGAGACATGTTTCGAGAAAATGTGGCATACCTGCAAGTTGTTGTATCTGTTAAAGGTCTTGAAGCAAAGAGGACATGAAAATTGAGTTGGGCCAATGAGAATCTGGGAAGGTGTAGGAATCCAATACTGGCCCTTGTTTAGATTCTCCAATGGGTGCCCTGAAAGTGCACTATTAATCTCTTCCTTATCTGGTCCATCTGCAGACGGGGAAACCCTAAGTACTCTCTGCAAATCAGAGCTAGGGTTAGGGAGGCCTATATTCAGAGCAACAGACACCGGCTTATCGTTACCATCCGCAGTGCTATAAACGAGGTTATCATCATCTTTTTTCCTGTTCTTGTCCTCTTCCATGGAACTACTTGAGGACTCGAGATAGTTTTCTTGTTGTCTTATAGGACCTAAGTATTCTATTAGGGGAAGTGCTTCTTTTTTAGGTGAGGCAAAAGGAATGGAAGATTTGCTGCTGAACAAGTGGTTGTTTGGGTAAGAAGTGAAAGCCGAATAATGAGGATTAAGAGGCATGAAGTTGAAAGATCCAGTGATGAGATTAAAGTAAGGGTCTGCCATGGTGAAAGAAGCAAGAGGAAGTAGATTGTGATTTGGCACTTTGGCTAGCAGAATGGACTGTACTCCTCTATATAGGCACCACCAAGTAGGGGCAGGAGAGATTGGGGGGGGGTGAATAACTTTGAAATAAAGAGGTACAGGGCAGTAGTGAAAAGAAAGGGTGTAGAAAGTCAAGAAATTACCCTCTGCATTAACTGAAGAAACGTATGGCCATGCACGAAACGATAAAAAAAAAAAAAAGGGAAGAAAGAAGGAAGAAAAAGACAGACAAAAGTCAGAGATTGGACCTGCGGAAGGTTGTCTACCAGGAGCGGATGGCACCACACATTCTGAGAGAGAGAGAGAGAGAGAGGTAACATTCTGATGTTGTTGTTGTTATTTTAAAATCCTTTTCCATTAGATCTTTGCTTGAAATTAACAACTACTAGCCCTAGGGTTTTTATCTAGCAGCCCATCTCTTCAATTATTGTTTTTGAGACTCGTTTTAATTATGAGAGACATTTCTCTATAAAAGATCTTTTTTTATATGAAAAAATATAACTTATAGCATAGTGCAGGTGAAGGGAGTCACGAGCCATTTTTTCTTCTTCCAAAAAAAACCCAACTAGCTCCTTATTTTTATTAAAAGACAATACTCGTGAAAGTCATTTCGCATTGTCCGAGTATAATATGTAGTTGCTCAATTTTCCTGAATGAAAAAATAACCACTTAAGGCGGTGCACAAAGATGAGCTTCTATATATATATATAATGTACTGTTAAAATATATGTGCATCTGAGAGAGGGAGAGAGAGTTTTGAAGTTTCTTACAGTGCACCTAGATGTTGCTGAAGCAATTAGACTGGCCCTTTCTAAGGATGGCAATGTAGGGCAGACGAAGTTGATTCAAAGTTAAGGACACCGAAAATTGTTTATATCTGCTTAATTTATAAACGTGATCAGTTACAACTTGAAAGGGAAAAAATTGCATATTTGACAGTCATTTTTGGCTCTGGTACGAGTGTATATTAACATTTTTTGTTCATCACTAGCAAGTGTGGCTTTGTTTTTCGTCGCTGATTTAGCTTTCGAATCCATTGCTCTAAATTAATCCTCGATCTCCTTACTCTGATAGAGCACAAAACAATTGACTCTTCATTGCTGTATAACAGATGTATACTAGCAAAATAATAATACTCTTTGTCGACACTTAACTCCATGAAATAAAACATACGAGCATGTTTTTCATATACAATTCCTATTTCCTTATAATTTATAAACCCTAAAATCATTTATAATTGTATGACCATATATGAGGACTTTCTTGGTTTTTATATATAAAAAAAAAACAGAAGGTGGTAGGTCTCTCATTCAAAACCCTATGGAAACAAGTCATTGCACGTAACTTCTGGGAAATGGTAACTAAAACTTACTTAAGATCAGAAATTCAAACCAATTTCACCGTCAATACATTAAAAAAAACAAAGGGAACCGTGATTTTGAATTCCTCAAACCATAACTATACTTGGTTTTGAACGAAGACTTCTTTGGGAGCTATGTTGACTATTAGACATATAAAAAGGTGCGTTTCATCCCGACATAAATTAATTACGAGTACCAACTTCCTAGTTAGAATCAAAGAAAAATCGACAAATTGCACTTCCCAAATCCATGTTCTCAATACATGGAGACTTTAGGTGCGCGTAAGGGTTAATGTCCTAAATAAATCTTTGCTTGTAGGATCTCATGCATTTGGTGAATAAATAACAAGGTGCTGGATGGGGTGTTGAGCTAGCTAGCTCTGTAACTCGCAAAGGAAGACGAAATCACTTCAGCTTCTTACTTTTCCTACTCCACCCACACACACACATATCAAGTATTAATTGAGCATTTGAACCTCTGAGAAATCTGTCCATTGTGTTTTTCGTCTCCTGTAACAAAGAGGAGGGGCTGCTCGATCTCCTCATCATGGTAGAGCCGGCCACGCATATCTAATTGTTTATATATTTTTTGGAAATGTCGTCTTGGAGTCTTTAATTTGACCACAGTCCAGTCTTATAATTTTATGTATCCAAGATTGCACGAGTGTGTACGTGTCTACGGGAAATGGGAATCATGAGCTTTTGAGTCTCCATGTCCAAGATTGTTTGATAATACCCAAACAACTGCCTCCGAAATTGAAAATCCAATAAAGTCCAAAATCAAATCACAAATACTGTTTGTTTATACTTTGCTTGTGGTCTCTGACCAAAACAAACACGTAGATTTGCAGCAAAATTAAGCAAAGTTTATTTCTAGTTTTAATTAGTTGTCGTGTCTTAGGCGCAAAATATTGATCCCTCGATCTTCCATCGATCCAGTGGTCAAGTATTGCCGGTCTTTGAGCACAAAACCATTTAATTCATTTCAGGTACGGATCATTAGTCATGGAACGTAGTTTCAACCATGAATAATGCTAATTTATTTTTTTTCCGATCGAGATATTATCTTCGAGGAAAAAAAAACAACCCCGTTCATCGAATTAATGGAATGAAGTGGTAGAGTAGCGGATCTCACAAATTCAATGGCAGTTGGATTTTGCAGGGTGTCGTAGTGGTTTCGGTAAAACTAGCAGAACTCGTCTACAGTTAAACTAGATTATTTTAAAGAGCACCTGTACTCTTCCATGTAAAATTAAATACGGTCAGGGAAAAGGATGCATGGTTTCGAGTTCTATACATTATGAAAACCAGAACATGTTCATAAAACGAGTTCGCTTAATCAACTGTGGAATTAGATATCTTAAACAGTATTAACCGGCGGTGCAAATCCTGCTACACGTGCTATGAGTTTCCCTCTCCAGAACAGGCCATAAGATGCTATTAAATGATGACGAACCTTGAGAGGCTGACAGCTGAGGTCCTCCGAGGGTTTTGTTTACAAAAGAAGGGGGGCAGGGATAATCCAATACCATGATTGGATCTAACTATTCACGAACTTCTTTGACACCATTGATTCTGATCAGTTTCTCCCATTTGCTACTTTGCTTAATGGATGAAAGTGATGTCTTTTCTCTCATATACCCACCTGGGTTAGGACTCGTTACACTTTCTCAACACGGAGTGGATTATTGGTAGAAACTACTGGCTATAAACGTGCAAGTACGCTAGGAAGGCTTTAATTAATTTCGTGTTTTTGACAGATGTTGTCTTTTACTTGTCATTTAACATGCTTTATTGCAAAATGGAACCTTGGAGGCTCTTACAGTTTCATTGCAGCAACCTTGTAGAGCCTAACAGTTCGATCCCTGTCTATCTTGCTCGATGGCTTTCTTTCATATTGGCCGCAGGTTCATACTCTACTCCCTGATCTGGTAGGATCGTATGTCAATATTCCCAGTGTAGGAACTTCCACTTTCTTAGTCAGAGTATGGACTTCGGTTGGGGACTCTGAATTGATCGATCGAATGGTAAAACTCCTTTCATTTTTCTTTTCCCGTTTTCTCCTCGCTCCTGACCTTGGGGCATGCAATGAACCTTGAGGTTACTCTGTCCCTGGCATCTCTTTCTTCGCCTTCATCTTTGGGCAAGCGGGTGAGCTCATGGCCTGTCCCCTACTTGATTCTCTAGGCTAGTGGCCCCTTTTTGTCTGGCCATGAATAGTGAGTGGGACCTCATGTTCGCCGGGTAGCCATTCCCCGGTCCCGGGCATTCACTCTTATCTTTAGCTGTCTGACCCCTCTTTTCTTTCCTTTGCTTTGTCGGAGATGACTTTTTGGATTGCTAACCTAAGCTCACAGAGAAGAGGACGACTGCTAGCTTTTTTGTCTATAAGAACTGATCAAATTGTCCTAGGTGCATTGCACTGGTTCACGGTTCGAAATTTGGCATCATAATATATAGCCCGGAAATTGGGTCCGGGCCCTTCAGCTATTGTCTTCTGCGAGAGCAAACTATCAATTCCCAGCTGCATTATTCTGAAACTCGGACTCCTTTTTTTATTACACCAAGAACTGTCTGAAGATTGACTGGGTGACCTTGCTTTGAATGGT
Organism: Salix dunnii; assembly: GCA_015731905.1. NCBI lineage: Eukaryota > Viridiplantae > Streptophyta > Magnoliopsida > Malpighiales > Salicaceae > Salix > Salix dunnii. The sequence goes on along the minus strand of CM027667.1, from coordinate 4,657,644 downwards.
GAATAAAGGCAGGCAACTTTTGCGTACAGATTAGTTTTCAAAATTAACCATCCATTTCCCTGGCTATGAAAAAAGAAAAGCTTGTTGTTTTTCAAAAAAAATATAGTTCTAGATTTTATTTGGAAGTGTTATTGGTTTTTAAAATGTTTTTTTTTTAAAAATATATCAAAATAATATATATTAAGAATTATTTTAACATCATGACTTTAAAATAATTTTAAAATAGTAAAAAAATAAAGATATTTTTTAAAACCAATGTGGTCGCTTATTCTCACTCCATCTTCCTAGATTTTAGACTGGTTCTCGAACAAAATTAGTTTAGTTTATACGAGGATATTTCAATATGAAAACAATTTCATGATTGGATATTAAATCTATCTCTTAAACAAAATCAAACTTATTTTGGCATTTTCTGCCTACTGGCATTGTTGCCCTTTTAAATTGCATTCCTTTTTTTATCATCTAAAAACAGTATTTCACTGGTGTGTGTCTTTGTATATTATCATCCTACTCGGCTTTTGTTTCACATGAGAATTTATTTTATAAAAAATATATTTATATGTTAAGTAAGAGATCATAAATTATTTACCATAGATAAAGATCATTAGTTTATATATTTCTAGTGCAGTCCTTATTGGTCATTTTATGTCCTAAAAGCAAAATAATAGAATTTAATCAAATATTATTAGGTTGTTTTAAATATTCATAACAAAAATATTTTTTTCCTAAAAAGTGGATATTCAAACCAGTTTACATGCATCTCAATCAATTTCATGATCTCTTAAATTAACGACTAGCTAAAATATTCGGTGATCATGACTAACATGGAGCTCGAACTAGTAATCCATGCGGAGCAAACTCAAGATCTGACTAGTAATCACTTTCTCTCATTGTTTTTATATAATATATAAATATATATTAATACTACAACTACATCACAATAATACTAGATAGAGTTTTGTAAATTGAATTTTATTTTTTATTTATGTTAGATAAATAGAGGGATAGGATTTTAGTGTCAATTACATTAAAAGAAAAGTTTATAAAATCCAAAGGTTTTAGGCTGCGACTGATAATGAGAAAACGTGTGCTATAAATCTACATATCCATTGTCAAGTTAGTCTAAGATCTATATATTTTATCAGTTAGATCCTAGATATTTCAAAAAAAAAAAATCCTAATTGAGTTTTTTTAATGTTCATAAACATTTTCTGTCATTTGATTTTCAGATTAATGTTTTTTTAGTGCATAAATATATATTATAGACCAAAAAAACCAAGTTCAGTAATTTCTGGTCAAATGTTTCTTCAAATTCATATCATTTGGTACACAAAACATTAGACACGAGATATTAAAGGTAGAAAGGGTATGTTTGACAAATGCAGGGAATATTTGGAATTTAATTGATAAAATCTATTGGTCTGGGATGCAACTGAGAAAGAGTATATAGTTTCCGGACCAGATCGAGGTTTCCCTGCGTCTGTCTTTTCTCGGGGGAATTAAAAACCGAAGAAAGAAGAAGAAGAAGAAAATCTACTTGAGGCCTGGTCCAAACTCCAAAGGCTAGCCCCGTATGGGCCTCCATGTCAGGTAAACTATGGCCCATTTCATTTGCCTTTTACTGGGTTGGGCCTAAATATAGTATTTTAGCACCTTCTAGCCCAGAGCTGAAAAACGGAAGGAGGAGCTGAGTATAATATTGTAGTAGAGCTGTTTGTCAAGTATTTTACTCTTTTTTTAATTTTCAGAGTTTCAGAATTGTTTTTTATAATATTTTTAATTCAAAAAAATATTTAAATAAATATATTTTTTATTTTTTTTAAATTATTTTTGGTATTAGCACATCAAAATAATATAAATATACCAAAAGAAAAATATCAGAATAATATATTTTTTATTTAAAAAAAACTATTTTAGACATGCCACATTAAAATAATCTAAAAATATCAAAAATAAATAATTTAAAAATAAAATAAAATAAAATTTTCATTTTTATTCTAAAATACTCTTGAAAAGTAGTGATAAACAGTGATCACTTAATCTCTCTGTTTTTTCTACCCAGTTATTAATAATCAGAGTTAATTAATTACATATTCCATCCGCCCCGCCCCCACCCACACCCACCCAGACCATCACTAATTCCCCTGCTATTCGTTAGCTTTTAGTTTGGATGCACCAGATCAAAGGCCGTGTTTCTGGGAACAAAAGGAAATAAAAGAGTTCCGAGAAAATAAAATAATAATTAAAAAACAGCTTGACCATTCAAATGTCAATCCGTTGTCTCTCTTCAAAGCCTCCCAAGTCTCCCGCACCGAATCACGCCTCGCCCGCATGGGACATGGCGTGGCGCGCCGGCCAACCCATCACCCACCACTAAATATCATTCTTTATTCCAGGAAAATTAATTAAATATCACACCCTTCTAATTTCTGGCAGATAATAGATAATTTCTAGTGCCTCACTGCGGCCAAACCTGCGGTTAACTGTATTTTGATTTTTTTTTCATTTTAAGTAATTGTAGTTTAGTATTTTTAGATTATTTTAATATATTGATATTAAAAATAATTTTTAAAAAATATTATTTTTATATATTTCGACACGAAAAGCAATTTGAAAAACAACTGTAACCGCACTCTCAAACACCCTCTTATCTAAATCTTGTTACTTTTTTTCATGTTATTCTCGGATTTCCCTAGGATCACTCTAGATCTCTCTCCATGTTTGCCATTTTATTTAGCTGAAACTAACCAATTTAATCATGGGTTTAAAAAATAATATAAATTATATTCTATATTTTATTTGTAAATTTATATTTTAAAATAAGATGATTTTTTTAATATCGTATCAGTATTTTACTGATCCAGTTGTCATAATTTTTAATTTCACCATCCTCATTCTGTATGATAAAAATAAAACACAAGGTAACATAGACATGTGTAAGTTTCATACCCAAAAAACTTTTATTTGAGAAGATATATTAAAGAATAATATAAATCATATTTTAGTGTCTCAGCTAAAAATTTAAATTTTTAGATAAGATGGTTTATTAATAAGTGGCATACAGTATTTTCCCGAGTGACGAAAAATAAATAATGTTATGATTATAAAAAAAATATAAATGAAACTCTAGAAAAAAGAATTATTTAAAACTCAATGATCAAAATGGTAATATGTACACGCACCTCTTCACAGATAGTTTAAAACTGACTATAGAAGAATGGATAAAAAGTTAGTGGATCTTAAATTATATAATTTTATTATGTTTGAAAACTATATATATATATGATTTCTGCCAGCTTTTCCTCGCTCGCTCTATTTATTTATTTTTATTTTTATTCAATAATTGTGAGCGAGCGAGACTTTATTTTGTTAGTATAAAATGGCTCCATGTTAGTTGATGCTGGCTAAGTCAATATTTAAACAATTTCGGGTGACAGAATGCATTCAAATAAAAAAAAATATTCATTTAAATAAAAAAAAAATGTTAGATAACAAAAAAAAAAATCAAATGTTGTGTATTGAAATTATTATTTTTCTATAATTGCATAAAAAAATTCACAAGAATTTTGAGGGGCGAGACTCAACTAATCAATTTCTGATTTTGATTTCTAAAAATCATCTATTCAAGTTTTATATTAATAAAACTATTAAAGATTTTAATTAATTATTAATTTTAGAAAATAAAATGATTAGAAGGAATACCCGATTTAAAAAAAATTATCACGTGTCAATTAATGTCTACTTACCATGTCAACATTGACGACGCAACGCAACGCAACAAATAGACAGCTGCGTCCGCATGTTTCCCCGAATGCTGGCGAGGCAACAAATTAGAACCCACCCAGCTAGTCAATCGCAAGACAAAAAAAAAAAACATGGTAAGTTTAAAAATTGTTTTTTTTCTTTCTATTTTTTAAAAATCATTTTCATTTATTAATATTAAAAATGTTTTAAAAAATATAAAAATAATTTTTTAATAATTGTTTTTAAATAAATAAACTCAAACAGTATTAAACAGTGCATAAATAAGCGTTAGTTTCACTCATTCCATAGCCTCTCCTCCACATCTCTCTCTTTCGCTTTTTCAATTTCTTCCAACGCTCAGCGAAAGTCGGAGAGACCCTGAAAATATCTCTCTCGATTGCCGCCTCCAGCCACACACACAGCCACTGATCAGGTAAAATTTCTCTTCAGATCTTCTCTCTTTTTCTTTTGTAATTTCTATTTGCTTTCTCTCGTAGATCTGTCCATTTCTCCCATCGAATGATCTAAATTGTCAGTTTCAATCAGTTGTTGTTTCTGCTCTCTGTTTAACTTGATCTGTTTATGCATTGATTGCTTTTGTAGATCTGATATCATTTTCTTTTCTTGTTGTATTCTTGAACCGTCATCGCTATCTCTTTGATTCACTAGATCTGTTTTTATTGTTTTTTGCTTTTCTCTCTTTCAATTATCTCGGATCTGTTTAGTTATTTTCTTGCCTCGAGTCTTGAAAATTAACTTTACATGTTATGAAATTTCTTTTGAGATCTGCTCACGTGTTCCGGCGATATGTAGTAAAGTATGTTCCGATTAACTGTTTTACTTGACTACCTGGGATTATTGCCGAAACACTTCACTCCTTTTTTTCACTCTCGATTATCTATTTTCATTTGTTATTTTTCTTCCGATTCAGCGTTGTTTTAATAGAATCGAGTTCCTTTTTTATTAGAATTCTTTCAACAAATTTACGTCAATTCAAAAGCTGGCACTTTGCACCGGATTTGCTCTAATTCTGGTGGTTGTGTCATACCAAGTGCTGTTTTTTTTTTTTAAAAAAAAAAAAAAGAATCTATTTGGAATGATTAGATGTTGATGGGATTTTGATTGTTGTTCTTGTTGGTTACTTTTTGTCTAATTCTATTCATGATTGATGAACTGGTGCTGTAGCTAGGATGATGAACCCTTTCCTCATCGTTAGGTTTTGTTTTTTAGTTCATGTTCGCCAGCTTGAGCAACCAAAAAATGAAATATACAATAACTTGGTTTTTTCAAATGGAAAGTTGTTTCCGTGTAATACAGCTGTATACGTGTCAAAATTCTGATTTCTATACGTCTAGTTGAATTCAGTTGATCTGTTTATCGAAACTATTCTTGTGTTTATTGGTTAGTTTCAATTATTTCTGTCTTTCTTTTTAGCTCTTGCTGCTTCATATTTCTGTTCATCTGCTTGCTATAAATGTGGGTTTGACATCGCACTTTGTGTCAGAAATCCTCAATAGCATATTTGTACTCTTTGAATTATGTTGCCCCAGTATTCTAGGGGGACCAGAAACTATTTGTTTCTCTTTTTACCAGTGTCCCCTGATGTTGATTCTATGCATGGTACATTCTGTTTTGTGATTTGATTTTTACAATCTACTTATTCTATTATTTGTATCTCCTAAACACACCTTTCTAGCTAATAATGCCTTTAAAATAAGATGTTTTTAACAGCTTGTGCTGCCATCTTTGCAGGATAAGTCACAATGGCTGAGCAGATTCAACACCCTTCTGTTATGCAGAAAGCAGCTGGCCAGCTCCTTCGTTCTAGTGTTTCTCAAGATTTAGGTTGTGATGGGGCTTTCCAGAGGCCTGGTCTGTACCAAAGGTGTGCTTATGGAAACTACTCAAATCCTGCTTTCCAGTACCCCAGGGCACGGGCATGTGTAGGAGCTACTGAATTTTCCATTGTTCCATCTGCTGCTTCATCTGTTCTTGTTCAGGCCCCATCAGAAAAAGGTTTAGCTGGCTTTGCTATTGATTTCCTTATGGGTGGAGTCTCTGCAGCTGTATCCAAAACTGCTGCTGCTCCCATTGAGCGTGTTAAGCTTCTGATTCAAAACCAGGACGAGATGCTTAAAACTGGTAGGCTTGCTGAACCGTACAAGGGAATTGGAGATTGTTTTAAGCGAACTGTGAAGGAGGAAGGGTTTGGTTCATTGTGGAGAGGTAACACTGCCAATGTCATCCGTTATTTCCCTACTCAGGTATACAACCATTTTCAAGTTGGTTTTCAATTAGTATGATTTTTTCCCCCTAATTTATACTTATTGTGTTTGTGAATCTGTCAGGCCTTGAACTTTGCATTCAAGGATTACTTCAAGAGGCTCTTCAACTTTAAGAAAGACAAAGATGGCTACTGGAAGTGGTTTGCTGGAAACTTGGCCTCTGGAGGTGCAGCTGGTGCTTCTTCCCTTCTCTTTGTCTATTCCTTGGATTATGCTCGAACCCGTTTGGCCAATGATGCCAAGGCTGCAAAGAAGGGAGGAGAGAGGCAATTCAACGGGCTTATTGATGTCTACAAGAAGACAATGGCTTCTGATGGTATTGCAGGGCTTTACCGTGGATTTAACATTTCTTGTGTTGGAATTATTGTTTACCGCGGTCTCTATTTTGGAATGTATGACTCCTTGAAGCCTGTGCTTCTCACTGGAGACTTGCAGGTTTGTGGAAACACTTCTGTTATGCTTTATTTGTCTAATGATTACATGGTTGCAAGATTGTGATACCCACTAGCTTAGACTTTACACTTCAGCAACTGAATTTTATCCACCTATAGTGACATGAATTGTTTTTTCTTTTTTTCTTAGTAAATGTATGTAGTTCTTTTGTTTTCTAGGCATTATAAAACATTTGTCATGGTTCCGCCGTACAAAACCATATGCTTTTACTTTTTAGTGCTGGGAGCTCTAGATTTATTAATTTTCTATGCACTGCAATTAACTTTGTGTGTGTGCAAGATGCTTGCGTTATCTTTTTAATTTTGGAAATCAGGTTGTAGTTTCACTATTTTTGTGTAAACTTCTTAAAAGTTCAGTTGAAATAGGGGATTTAATTTTGGTTACTTTAACCTGTTTTCTATTTATGATTTTTACAGGATAGCTTCTTTGCAAGTTTTGCGCTTGGTTGGCTCATAACCAATGGTGCTGGTCTTGCCTCCTACCCTATTGACACTGTTCGTAGAAGAATGATGATGACATCTGGTGAAGCTGTCAAGTATAAAAGCTCACTCGATGCCTTCTCTCAGATTTTGAAGAATGAGGGTCCCAAGTCTCTCTTCAAGGGTGCTGGAGCAAACATCCTCCGAGCTATTGCTGGCGCTGGTGTGCTTGCCGGTTATGACAAGTTGCAGCTGATTGTATTCGGCAAGAAGTACGGATCCGGCGGTGCTTAAATGGAAAGCTATACCCCTCAATCATATCGATTCATTTAGGTTGAATCTGTATCCCTCAATCTTGTCGTTTCATTTAGGTTTAGATGGTGATGAAAATGATTGACTTCTGAGAATTTAGTCCGGCGAAATTTTCTACAAATAATTCAAGTTTTAAAGGGGAGGTTGCTTCCTGAACCAAAATTTACTTTTTGGACGGATTTTTTCATATTATTTATTTCAGAAGAAACCTTATAATAGTTGCGGCTAACGCCGCAGCTGCTTCTTGGAAGTTCAGCTGTTTGATTTGAGGAATGCGCTATACAGGTCGTCAAGTAATGTTTTTATTTTTTGTCAACTAGCTGCATGGTGTTTGGGACCATTTATATTTTTGTCCGGCCTTGAAATAATTGGACTCGCTTACTTTGTCTTCCTTTATGCTTCTTTGAAATTGAGAGGCGCCCACCCTTGGTCTGCGTAAGAATTTGATTGATCATGTTTTCAGCAAATAATGGGATAGAATATTTTTAAAGAATAGACTTTTAATGCAACTTGCAGGTCTTTTAAGTTTAAAGTTTTAAAACCATCTCCGGGACCTCTACTTCAAAATCCCGATGGCCGTGCGATTCCTGTCCACGGTGATGCAGAATTCTATGGTATTGTTGTCAAAATCACGAGTTATGATTTTACAAGTCAACTCATCAAACCTGGTTATTTCGGGTAGAAAAATCAGTTTTATCAAACTTGTGTGGAATTGTTAAATCAGATTGAATTGGTTTCATTTTATGATTCCACAAAATCCATCCGGAGTTATGTTCTCTTTCTTCTGTAATAAAAAGAAGAAGATGCAACAATTATTAGGTCTTGCTATTAAACAAAGAGAAAAGCTAGTGAAGGAGAGAGAGAGAGAGGACTGTGTACAGGAGCGAGAGGTAGAGTGGCGGTGGAAGAATCGGAGTTGGCCATCGATGGAGATCTAGATCTGGATCTAGATTTTGAGGATGTTAGCCCGTAGGACCTGTTGCGAAGTATTCCCAGCCATAAAAAGAAAAGCCAAATAGTGCAGCTTCTACTCCTAAAATAAAAGACAGAGAATATAGCGATTATTTCAATCAAAGAAGCCTGCCTCGACTGTGCATCGAGAAGTTCATCTAAGCATGAGTTTATGTGGGGAAGTCGATTCCATCTCTAGCGTAGCGTGGATAGATATGCCCAAAGCTAGTCTTTTTTGTTATGATGGATGGATTAGATTCTGCAAGAAAAGGCTCTATTTGTTTTAATTTAGCAACGAGAGGGGACTTGAGATGAGATGATGAATTGATGGTGATGGCTTTGTGAGTGAGTGGAATGAGCGGCTTTGTGTCGTTTAGGACAAAATAAAAAGTAAACAAAACTTATTAAATAAATACACGATGGTAATTTGTGCAATTTAAGGGCATTATAGTTTTTTAAAAGCGTTCACGAATATTATAATCAAGAGCTTTTATGGAACTCAATGCTTTTAGAAATAGTTGTTAATTGTTTATGAGTTAATGGCATCTCTGCCCCCATAACTATTAAGGTCATGGCACATTAAGGTTTGTACTATCAATTTGTTTTCCTTTAATTATAGTGTTTTATGGAAATATCGTCCCTTCTTTTGATTTTACTATTATCATTGATAAAGATCCTTTTAAGAAAATACTTTTTGGTATTTTTCGCCTAAAATCTTCACATATACTAACCAGAATTCAATTACTTTAAAAAAATAATATTATTTTAAGTCGGAGCATTTTTAAACTTTTTCTTAAATATTAACAAATTTACAAAATAATAATAATAATTTAGAATGATTTCAAGATTTATTTAGGGTACTTTGAAATCATATAAAATTATCTGCGTAGTCTTGGTATGATCTATTTAAGACTTAAAAAAATCAAGATAATTCCAACTTATTTTATATATTTTTTTTCAATAATTTATTGTATTTTTATTTAAAAAAATAAAAAATAATTTTATATTTCAAAAAAATAAAATTATTTGTGAAGGTGGATTAAAATTTATTTCGGTCTATTAAAAACTCCAGTTAAATACTAAATGATTTTTTTTTTTAAAAAAAAGGATTTTTGATCATACTAACTATTAAATCAAACAGGGACAATATCCGCTGAAAATATAATAATTTATAATAAAAGTAACTAAATTGAGAATGCAGGTTTCAATGTGCTACAACCTCATCTGCCATTAAACCCATTATTCACAACAATTTGCTCATCCATTTTAACACCGGAGGAAGTGCACTTCGGAGTTTGGCCTGAAATAAATCTCCGGTGAGAAATAATATGGAAATCATAGCTACTTGCTTGCAAATCGAGAGTCCGGAGTGCTGGGCTCACCGTGACATGTCATTCCTATCATCTCTTCCATGGCAAGAGCAGAAGGTAACATACAGGCGCAAGCCATCTTGAGCATAGATAAGCGCGTGTGATCAAAAATCAGAAAGCTCAGCTTACCTTCCACCAACCATGAAAACTAAACAGTAGCATCCAAAATTACTCTTGTATAAAAAACAATAACTATGACGTGGATGGTGGGCTAAACAGTATCCTGTTCAAAGTAAAGATATTGGAGCAACTCCAACCGCAACAGCTATATCTTAGATAGTTAAATTTTTAAAATGGTTTTTTAAATAATATATATATAATTTTTTTATTGATTTGTATTTTAATGGTAAAAAATATTTTAAAAAGTTATTTTTTATATATTATTTTAAATATAGTGTAATTTTTTTGTATATATTTTAATCATACAATTAATAGGAATAAGTTATATAATTAAATAATTACTTTAAAAAAACTTCAAACAATATAATTATTAATTTTTTAATTATATTTAAATTAAAAAAAATAAATTAAAAATTAAAAACTCCACAACAATTTAAATTTGAAATTTTAAAATATTAAAAAATTCTGTCAAGATAAATCAGAGATCGATGAACTAGAGAAAGACTTGTTGTAGCGAGCTTCACATTGTTTTTTATCAGTTTCATGGTCAGCGCATTTAATCCCATTCAAATCTATATTTTTTTTAAAAAAAACTCAAATATCTTGAAATAATCAAATCAATTTGTAGAGTTATTCAGGTGTAGTAAAAATTATTTTTAGTCTAGAATTGAATTAAAAAAATATATTTATTCTCATTAAAAATATAACACAACTATGTAACCAATCACAACAAACCATTAAAACACAACAAAGAAACCCAACATCAACAACCCATTTAAAATTGTTGCTCTGTACATACCATGCGTATTCACCATCAAATCTCATTTAAAATATATTTTTTAAATTATGGCTTCTTTTTCCCAGTTGCTATAAATAGCAACCGGGGCAGGGAGAGCTAAAAATAGCTTTCCAAATACCTTCCGCGCTAGAGGAAAAAATATTGCTGTCAAATACTAAAATTATATTATTTTAATTTTTCCTTCTCTTATAACTATGCCGCTGCATATGCCCTTACCATTGATAATCATCTTTAATCTTGAGATGATCACATGTTTACATTAATTTCTTAAAACTGAGGTTCTTAAAGGTCGATGATTGAAGATATATTTTCTGTAAAACAATTTTTTTATGTATTTTGTTGGACCCTCTAGTAATTAATTTGGTGATTTGTTTAAAGAGTTGTAGTAAATGTAAATTCAATTCTAAAGACAAGATGTCGGTTTTATATCTTTTGGATCTACATATAACCAAGTCTAAGAAGTTGGATGTAACAAGATATCGGGTTCACAAGTGTTTCAGCTTAGCGCACAGATCAGTCTTAGAAGGTTGAGTTTAGCAAAATGACATCATTGTATATGTTTGGGTGTTGCATGTAGTCGAGCCTACAGATGTTATGTCCAGTAAAGTGTCAAAATCACAAGTGTTTGGGCTAACACATAGTTGAGCTCTAAAAAATTGAGCCTCACAAGAGACACGAGTGTTTAGGCATGGTGCGTGGACTAGCTTGTAGAGGTTAGAATCGTTAGATCTGATCTTGCAAGGTGCCCAAATTACAGGTGTTTGGACATAGCACGTAGCCGAGCCTAGAAAAATTGGGTATGACAAAGGGTCAGACTCACAAGCGTCTTGTAATTAAATTTAATTACAAAATATTACCACCTTCATTTATTAATTTAATTACTAGAGAGTCTCCGGCCCACAGGAGAACTTGTCTTACAATTATCCAAGCCTTGTCGACCCTTAAGTGGTTCTTCCTCGGAGTTTTCCCGATCTCAACAGGATGAGTGGATCTTGAGATCCACCACCCATGCCTCTTTTTTTCAACCGGAAAAAACCCATCCGGCGAACTTTTCCCCGTGAAATGTACTCGGCACGCATGAGGTGATCATCTGCATAAAGTAGTGTTAAATAATAGATTTGTGTTTGTTAAAGAAGGGTACATCACCTTTAAAATGATGGCATTATCTAGAATCGTCATTTATAATATTCCACGCACCAAAGTGAGTGAGAATGAGATGTCTTATGATTAACCTTTCCTCATGTTTTGACTACCTTTTGCAATTTCAGAAATATTTTATTAGTTATCTTTGATATCTTATTAATTGTTCGATGTGATTCTTCCAGCGACCAATGAAATTTAAAAATCTCAACAATTCCTTGCTTGCAAAGGGGGGCATGATGGTTCTTCTGACACTAAACAGCCTAACTCTCCAAACTGGATGGAGTTTCTACGTCCCAGAAGTGAAGGGCTCGCTACTCTTTATTCATGGAATGCAGATTCAAGAAAGGCAACTGGCCAGGATAGCTTTTTCGTTCATTTGTTTTTATGTTTTTTTGTGGATTTTGATGGTCCCTGGGTGAGCTGTTTGTTTTTTTTAAAAAAAAGCAGAAAAATAGATGCATAAACCCAGGAAGGTAATGTCAAAATTGAAATTTTCTAGCCAACCTCGGAGAGAAACATGCTGCTTCAGCCATTTATACAGACCTGTAATGAAGTGAAATTGACAAGCAGCCAGTTACCTAATCAAGACTCTTGACGTTTGGCCACCTTTTTCCCCTACATCTTTTCAACTCATAACTGCTTTCTTTTATAGAGTCAGCTGGTTTTGGTGATCCATCTTCAACTGCCTGTAATTGTGTGTGAAAAGCAAGCAGTTGTTGCAGAGAAAATGAGACGTGATGTCCAGAAAAATACAATACCAGTTTTCTTTCTTGTTCAGATTGGAGCCGGCCGGTTTTACTCAAACACCAAAACAAACCCAATTCCCTGTAGATGGATAGCTAGACATCAGCTAAATGAACTGACAGGACTGCATTGATAAGCTGCCTTTCCTCCAAGGTACAGGAGAAAGCTATGGAGACAATTATGAAACCAAACAGCTTCGTACATGGCGACAATTAGCAATAAAAGGCCAATAATTTAGGTGGGTTCTTGGTTTGTACCATGACAGATTGTACAGTGCCACAGACTGACAGTAGAGGAAAAAGTTTTCTGTCCATATTGCAATTAATTGCTACTCCTCTTTCGGTCCAAATATTTGGATTTCCTACTCATCCTGTGGCATATTTTTTTTATGAAATTGCCCACCCAACATATTTACAGTTCGAATTTGGATAAATCTTGGTTGGTAGAGAGATGGATCACCAATTTACCAAGTGATGGACTACAGCTTATCTTTTCTTAAGAGCTAGTCGATAAACTGACGCCCAGTTACTTCGACTGCATCCTTTAAATTGATGGTCGAAGTTAGGGAGATCATTGTCTTCATCTTCCTTTCTCGGACGCCATGGTTTTTAAATGAAGTTCCAGGATTGGTTCTCCACGGTATATGATTACTGGCTCACAGAATTTCTTGCTGTTAAATACTAAAAATTCAGTACAAATTAGTCCATCGTAACCCAATTGTCAACCTTCCTTCGAGGTGTCTCATTTCAATGAAACAAGGTTGATCTTGACGGATCCCGGCACCTTATTTCATATTGAAGAAAACTGAAATGGCAGCTTTATCCTTCGAGGCAGAGGATGGCGCCGTGCTGAAGTGGTTTTATTAAAAAGAAACTACGTGGCAATCAACATTTCCTTTTCCATTTTGATCCTCGAAATTCCATTAATTAACTTCGCAAATGAGAGGTAACTAATCGCATTCGTCGGCGTACATTAGTAACTGACAAGTTGATTAAGAATAAACTTGACTTTTAACCTTTATCGTAAACAGTTAAATAGCTTAATTCGGTTTATAAGTAAGAAAAACAAATCATTTAGGTGGCAGAGTGCTATTTAATTTAGTTGTTGGCTTTGGCCTTTCTTTTTTCTTTATTTTTATTTTTTAGAGATGGTATCTTTTTTTCTTTTTATCTTGGACTATCCCATTTATATTCTCATGATTTCAGGGTCAGTAACCCTTGGATTTCTTTTATTGTTATATTTTAGATTTTTTTTAGTTTGGTATTTCAATATTATTTTATTGAGAATCTTCTTTCATTATTATTTTGATTTTTCTTCTACATGATAAGCTATGACCTCGTGATTATGTTCATGAGTTTCAAAAGTAAACATATATTAATTATTTTTTTTCAAGTTATTTTTTATTCATTATTCAACAATTATTTTTCAAGAAATTGATATTCATGTTTTTTTTTTTTCTCATGGTTATCCCGATTTATGCTTCATAGTTTAATTCAATTCCGTTCCATTTGTAATTTTTTTTAATTTTTTACTAACATATATAATTATTTGATTAAATATAACATATAATATTATAAGAAACATAATTTTAAAACTCAACTCAATACTATCTTTTGTTATGACATCAAATATTTTAATTTTACATTTCAATATTTTTTTAGAATTAGTTTTTGTGTTTTTATTTTTTTATTGGATTGTCTCAATTATGTGTCTATGGTTACGATGATAGTGCACTCACTTGGGTCAATATAAATATTTTTTCATCACTTTTTTAAATTTTTTATTTTATTTTAATTTGTAATTCAGCATTGAATTATTTTATGACCAAGCTTGCATTTGAATGAGCTCCCTTTTATATATGACTCTTCTTACCTCTCATTGGCGTGGGTGGTCTTTTCACTAGATAAGTATAATATTTCAAGAAACATAATTATTAAACACGATAAAGTATACAATTCTTGTTGGAATATTAAGTATTTTATTTTTAATTATCTCTTAATCAGATATAGTTTTATTGATTATATATGTGTGTGTATTTTGATGGAGTCAAAGCCGGAGTTTATGTTGGTGCTTAAAACATATATATCTTCAACTTTGTTTACAGGTTTATTGGTAAACTTAATCAATAATTTCCAAGACACTAATTAAAATAATTAATAATTTTCTAAAGAAAATAATATAATAAAGAATATTTAAAAAGAAAAGAGAGACATGCAGAGGTGGTTGCTTAGACCTGTTTTTTACCACGGAACAAGACAAGCTTAACCCCGAAGAAGGTGGTGGGACAAGACAAAAAAATCACTCATTGATTGTTCACGAGAGCACTGGACAACTCATAAGCTACTTTGTCCAGTCCGGTAATGAAAATGGATCCTAAATCAGTGAACAATCAACGACTGATGCTAATCTATTCTTATATATATTCCATACAGCTGCTAGAATAAATATTTATAACAATTATACAATTTATATTCTCGAGGAAAAAAATTAACTTATGAAAATGTTCGTAGACAATAACTTATAATACAAAATCAGAATATTAAAATATTATATATTTATTTTACAAAAACTGTTAATATTATCATAAAATATAGACAAAAATATTAAAATATCAATGAAAATGACGTCTGTAAAAAAATGTTCTTACATCATTTTTCAATATGTTTTCACATAAAACCTCCCTCCCTCATCTCCCTCCGCTGCAAGTTTGTGTCACCGCTGTTCCTTTGCATCGATCCTTCCACCATAAATTGCAGCCCCCATTTCTCCTTCACCCACCATAGTCGTCGGCGCTCTACCAACGCAACTTCCGACACATCCCCCTGAACAGTTTCAAATTAGCACCCTCCCCATTCTTAATTTTGTATATATATAAACTAATATTTGAATGCTAGGATTTGAACTGGCTAGGCATAGCTAGATTATTAGATATCGTTAAGATGATATTATATGAGCAATGAGTTTCCATTTTGTTATACTTCTACATGGATAATTGATCCCAAAACCCAAGTAAACCCAAAAACAAAAATCAAGATCTATACTCCTGTGGCTGTACTGCTGCGAAGCTGCGTTGCCAGCAAATGCATGCAGCGTAGACGGCAAGATTCAGTGGGAAGTTCATGTTGCCGAAAGAAAGACATTCCTTGAGCTAGGCAGTACGTTTATCTCCTAAATTTCTTGAATAACTTACAGAGGGAAGTATTTTTGGCCCTTAATTCGTTCGTTACCTGTTATGCTAATTATTCATTGGTTGTTCTAGCCATCATCCAAGTGTTTCTGTCAGTCTCGTACCTGCAGTTGATGTTTTCAAGGGCGATAGGGAGAGAACAGCTTCCTTGTTAGATGTAGGCGTAGTATTAAATAACCTTATCTTGCTGTTTTTTTGTTTTGTTTTTAACCTTAAAAGTTGTGGTGTTGTTTCTATTGCTCGGGTACTAAACATGTCTCTTTGATTTTGGATTTTTACGTGAACAAATTGTAGGGATCAGCGACAACTTTTACGGCAAAGATTCTGCAGACAGCCACTCTGATTAATGCGGCTACTCAGATATCTCAGCAGCTCCATGACCGGCTTTATCCCCAATCCTTGCTGCTTCCACTTTCCTGTTCTTCTTCCTTTGATAATCACAAATTTTTGGATTTTTTCTTCCCAAAAGGATTTAAGCAGTCCTCAATCCTGACATTTTCACCTCCTTTTCCTTTTCTCTTGACAAAAGTATCATGCTAAATCAGAAATGAATCGAGCTTCTTTATTTTATTAGATCTTATGGTACAGCGATGTTGCCGGACAAACATTGAGGTTGGTTTTTATTTTAATTGCGTGGTCATTAATATAAATGTTGCTTTTAATAAAAATACAAGGTAGTTAAAATAACAGTATAGATAATTTAAATTAAGAAGTAAAAGAATATTTATTGAGGTAAAACTCCCATTTTATTGCTATTATTTTATATATATATAGTGGCATGTCTTTTTTAAATAAAACAACTTATCATCATTGTGTTCAAAAAAAAAAACATGTTTTTATTTTTTTATTTGAGAAACCTTTCTCTTTAAAAAATATATTTTATAAATTTAGATTAGTGAATAAAACCTTAACTATTCCTAGCTCGAAACATGTTGCACATATCTCAAATCTTATGACATGTTTTCATATTTTTTATGTGGATTCATGAAAAATTAAAGAAAAATATCCAATTTATGAAAAACCATGGGGAAAATTATCAGTAAATAATTCCTAATTGTTTTCATTGAATATTCATGTGCCATTTGTTTTGCAATTTATTGTATATTGTGCTCGTATATAATTATTAAGAAGATTATTGCGCAGATATATTTATGAAAGCTTTTATTGTATTCGAGATTTTTGGCATATACAGATAACTTTTTAAATGGCATTTAAATTATTAATTCAAAGAGGAATAACACCAAAATTCAGATCCCACCAAGCCCTAGAACCCACATATGCTTAAAACGTTCATGAGGCTTGGAATCACAGTAGGGTGTTTATGATAATGATCAGATAATTATCCAATTTATTTTAAGTTTTTAGGTTTAGCTGGAATTTAGGCATGCTCCTTAGGACTACTGTATTTTGGTCTCCACATGCATGGCTGTGTATTTTTATCCTGCACAAACACATGACACGACCATCGAGGTTCATCAAGAGATTTGGTCAACAAGTAGGTTTTGGAAGAGTAGAGTGATAATATGCTACAAACACTAGGAAAAAGTTTTTTTTTTTCTTTTAATTTTACTACCACACGTATTTTCCAGCATGTCGCCACGAAACTACAATGTTATATATATATATATATATATATATATATATATTAAAAGTAGAGATATAATTTTACATGAATATTTCTTCAACATTTAAATCAGTAGGGGTCGAGATGTTGACAGGAGTGAATTTTGCCGTATACGAACGGCAATCTGTACTGAGTATTTGATTTTTTAAAATACTTTTTTTTCTTCTATAAAATATAATAAAGTATTCTTAAAATTAATTTTATTTTTTACATAATACATTAAAATATACTAAAAAACTATTAATTTTATATTTTTAAAGCTAAATACACCAACATACATACATACATATATAGCTAAGATTGAAATTAAAATGAATGGTTTGAATAATTTTTTTTAAAATGCAGCTGAATTATCTAACTGGTCTAATAATAATAATAAAAAAACGCAGCTTAATCAGAACTCGTATTCTTCTTAATCTTCGAAGGGTCTCAACGACAACCTTTTCTCTACTGGATTATGAAGAAGATTTAAATTTTAATTTATTTAATGTGATAGTTTTTATAAGAAAAAAAAATACCACATTAATATATAATTAATGACCTCGTGCAAGTTGCAACACGCAAGATGAAAAAAGAAAAGAAAATGTTATTAAATCTATGCAGAGATTACGACGTCGTTTGGTACGAGTAAATGCAGCATGTAACGTGTCTGTCTATACCCCTAATAAAAAACCCAAGCATAAAAAGCGCCACTGAGCAGGGGGGAGAGAGAGAGAGAGTGAGGGCTGTGCTGTGTGAAAAAAAACTGATATATCATCTACTGTCTATTCTATCTGCTTTCACTTTTCACTGTCCCCCTCCCCCTCCCCCTCCCCCTCCCTCTCAGACTTCATATACTAACACAGAGGAGGAGATTAACAAGAAGAAGAAGAAGAAGAAGAAGAAGAAGCCTCTTCTTTCTCCTCTCTCTCTCCTTTTCTTCTCAGGTCTCTTTTTTACTCCTCTCTTTCTCATTTTCTTTTTAACCTTTTTTTTTAACTTATCTCTTAACATTAATCGAGAAACTGCTTTGAATTTTGATCAATGTGATAACCCATTTTTAACTTTGTTTTCTTTGCCTTCTCTCTATGTTTTTTAGTTTTCTTTATTTTAACTCTTTTATTTTCTTTATTATGTTAGTTAACATTTTTGTTGTTTTATAGATATTTCTACAGAGTTTCGGGTTGAAATGTGGAGCTATTTTGCTAAATGAGGTACAGTACCGTTCAAAAGAATGTTGCCGAATCTCTCTATTCTCTGCTTGGTTGTTGAGAAAACCAAGGAAAAGACTGGTCTTTTGGTGTTTTCTTTTTATTTCGTTTATTTTTTTGTGGTTTATTTCTTTTGCTTTCGAGGTTTGACAGCGTGAGAAAAATAAGATGGAAGTTGCTGGATTTTAAGTTCTATACAGTGTTTTTTATTTTATTTTTGCTTTCGAAATTAAATTTGTGAAGTAAAAAAGTTTTCTCTTGTTTTCGTTCTCTGTTTTTCATTTGTTCATGCATTTTTCTTTCTAACAAAAAAAACGGAACTTGGGATTTTTTCTCTGAATATTTTTGGCTGAAATTTGGCAAAGTTTTACTGATTTTTGTCTTCTAGTTTTGGCTGCCGTTTGACATCCTAAAATTGACAATTTTAAACTTAGTATTTTTTTCTGATTTTTTTGGCTGAAGTTTGACCAAGTTTTACTGATTTTTGTCTTCTAGTTTTGGCTGCCGTTTGACATCCTAAAATTGACAATTTAATTGATTATTTTTTGGCTGATATGTTATTTTTCTGTCACTGAAATTAAATTATGAATTTGTCTTGCAGGATTATTGAATTTTACAAGCAGTGATAGGTTTTGAAGTTCTTCAAAGTTGTGTTTTTTCACCCTTTACCATACAAAAAACCTTCTGTTTTTAGCATGCGTTGATGGGTTTTTAGCATGTGTTGATGGGTTTTATGGCAATAGTCTTCTGATGGGAATTGGACGGTGTTAGTTCCTGCCGGCTTTTGCAGCTTTGATTTGTTAGAATTGGAGATAAATTAGTGATTTCAAAATGAATGGGAACAGACAAATGGAGGTGCATTATATAAACACCGGCTTTCCTTACACCACCACTGAAAGCTTTATGGATTTCTTTGAAGGACTCGCGCATGCTCCTGTAAATTATGCTCACACTGGACCAATGCATGATCAGGTATTCATTACTTCTCATTCAGTTTTTTTTTTTCTTTATGTTTGAAAAGAAAAATAAAATTTGAGATAAGTTTGCAAAGATAACCCATGAGGTTGTTCATCCTATAGGCAATGTTTTAAATGAATAGAGATGCAGGCTGTTTCGCTGATGTATACATATCTTTCCAAGATCATGGTAAATGTGCACACTCAATAATATTAATGAGGTGCTCTTGAAGTAATTGAGGAGCTCAATAATATTAATTGTTACGGTTCTTTTTTCTATTTTGCACTATAGCGTGCGACTGCAGTCTGCACTATTGATTAATCTATATACATGATTCCACTGCACGCCTAGATACTCTGTTGAATATTCTAAGCTAGCAGTTTCTGTGTTTGTTGTTTATGAAATGGCAGCTGCAGCTTCTTTTATGATTTGTTTTTCCTTTATTATGTTTTGTCTATTCAGGATAGTGCGTACTGGTCAATGAACATGAATGCATACAAATTTGGATTTTCTGGTCCTGGGAGTACTTCTTACTACAGCCCATACGAGGTAAATGACAATTTACCCATAATGGATGTCAGCAGGACTGCTTGGGAATACCCTTCTGTAGTGAACGCTGAAGAGCCCACAACCAGAGACACTCAGTTTGATGGAGCTGAGGACATGGGAGTACATGCCATAGACGAAGAAAGAAGTTAGTTCCATTTTTGTATTTCCTGTTAATTGATATACGACGTTCAATAATTGGATGCCTCGTCTTTTATGTTGATCAAGGATCTTCCAATTTCGTTATTGGCTAGATGGAGTTTTAAAACATCGTTTTTTAGTGGCATGGTAGATGTACAGTAATGAATTTAGGTTTCAAAACTAAAAGGGTTCTTGAGATGCATCTCTTTCCCAGTTGTTGTTTGCCTGAAGCGGTTTCCTTGTTAACAGCTAGTTTTTGTTCGGAGACTTATTTGTTTTTCTGATCTTTTGAATGTTGTTTTACTTCTGCAGGCATTTCTAATCAGGCAAGTGCCAATAGTCCCCAGGTATGAATCTCTCTCTGATGCAGTCTTATGCATTTGGGTATATTTCTTAGTGTTAGTTTATCTTTATTATGCAACTTAAGCTCCATTTTCGGGTATCAACATCTACACGCACATTACTTATAAATGTCCTGGGCATAAGCTTATAAGAAAAGATCTCCTTAATCTACATGGGAACGATTTATTTATCCAGTGAGAGTGTTCCACTAAGGTCATCATAGGTGATTTTGATATGGCAAATGATCTGTACTTAATAATTCCTTTTGTCAGTGATTTAAATGAGCTGATTGTCTTTCTACAGAATATCATACATGCTTAAAAAAATATCTTACTGATTTGTTATTTTCAGCATCAAATCTTGTGCAGTTTAAGGTTGCCCACTACCTTGTTATGTTGATTTAATAAACTAATTAAGCCTTCAGGTTTTTCTGTGTATTTTTGCAGGCTGTTTGGCAAGATGATGTCGATCCAGATAACATGACATATGAGGTATGGTTTATGTAACTTGTCCTGTTAGATTCCTTGCAATGTTTTGCAATTGTGTACTAAACCAACCTTGGCCTAGCATTTGCAAACACCTGAGTGTTTTCATCCTCTTAAAATGCATGCTCTCGGGATATTATCTGTAATAACTTAAGTTTAGATGAAGGTTTTCTATTGGCTATGATTTCTTTGCCGCAGGAATTGATCGACCTAGGTGATACTGTTGGAACTCAAAGTAAAGGTCTTTCTCCGGAACTAATCAGCTTGCTTCCAACCTCAAAATGCAAGCTCGGAAGCTTCTTCTCAAGAAAAAAATCTGGGGAAAGGTAAGTTTTTTGCAAAACTCTATTATCCATTAAGAGTTTTCATAATAGAAAGTATCAGAGGCAGCTTAAAACCACCTAGCAAGTAATAATAAAATTATTAGACACTGAACAAAGTAGCTATCAGATGCATATTTCCCCCCTTGAGTTCATCTCTTTTGAGCTATTCACCATTTTCTTATTTTACTATTGTCGAGAAACAGATGTGTAATTTGCCAGATGAAATACAAAAGAGGGGATAAGCAGATAAAACTTTTGTGCAAACATGTTTATCATTCGGAATGTATCGCTAAATGGCTTGGCATCAATAAGGTCAGTCAATGTCTTCTTCAAAGCAAAAGTTTTTTGAACTCTTCATCTTCAGCTTTTCACATCTTGTCGTATACTGTTCATAATGTTATTTTGTCAGGTATGCCCTGTTTGCAACAATGAGGTATTTGGGGAGGAATCAAGGAACTAGCAGATCCAGACAAAAAGAAATTCATTGCTCTCTCCTCTCCTCCCTTTTCTTTCTCTTTATTATTTGGGTGGCTGGTTTCTTTTTCTTTTTGTACACGTAGGTTTAGTCAAGGACCAAGGCAATTTCCCCATTCTCCGTGAAGTTTTGTTTACTAAAGAAACCGCATCATCCGAGCTTCTATAGCAAGATAACTTGAATTTTAACATGCGTCCTGTCTGCTGAAGTTTGAATGTGTATATCTGTGATCTTTGCTCCTATGCCTGCGTTTGATTCTTATATGCATGCCCTTCTAATTTAAATCAATCCCCCATGCTCGTTGGAATAGTGCTATGAATCTTCTGTTGCCTCGAAACAATCGCAATCCTTGAGATCCATCCCTTTAGCCCATGTCTCGTCTTGTCCAAGTTTAAATTTTACGAGTAGCTGTATATGCCAGAGTTCGTTATATATGGAGGATGATAGAATGCAGCTCCTTGGAGAAAAGCAAGGTGCATGGTACATAACAGCAGTAAACGTCTGTTGCATGCAAGTTTTGCCATGCCAGCTGCACGACCGCTTGATGAATGCGTTATATGCGTATACAAAGGATATGACGTTGCTTTCCCGTTACTATTTTATGAAGTTGATAAACCGAAACTCCTGTCTTCGATTTTATCTTCTTCCCACTCAACATTATCATCTCGAACATCTCAGAGTATAAAATCTGAAATAGTTTGGATTTTACTTGTTATCAGGCATACAGTGGATAGTATATTTTCTAGAGGGTAGAGTTTCTTTGAATTCAAAAAAATAATTCAACATGGATATGTTGGCATGGTCTTCATGCCCGCTCGAGGATTGGAAGACAAAATCAGGTGTTTGTGGTAAATATTGAAGTTATTCTCTCTCGAGAGGCATCCAACGTTGGCACTTGGCAGTGTGCTGATAATAGAACTCAAATGTCTTTATGAAATCCTGACGGCATCGAGTTCTCTCGAATGGTGTTCTGGGGCACGATAGTGGTGAACTGGTGAAGGGATGGCATTTTCGTTCCTATGCTTTGCATTTGCAAGCAGCTACTTGGAGCAGTTCCTGGTTTGGATTTGTGGATAAAACTGAGGAAAAAAGATTCTGGAAATGGGTGGGTCCCGCCAATTTTCTGTGCAAGATTTTTCATAAAATATAATTTTAACATCACATTAACAGCATTGATAAATATAAGAGTTTCGGACTCGATTGATACCAATACAATACTTGGGGGGCTAAATTGAGATTTCCCAGGTAAATAATGTGGAATCCCAGGTCAAAGTTACAGAACCGTCGATTTGTGGGACCCACAAATCGAACGGTGCCCTGCCATTAATGGCCTGGCTATTAGACTAGAGTTCATTTATTTATTTACATTTATATATCCTCTAACGGTCACCAACAAAAACAAATAGCTCCACCAACGTTCACACACTCTCTGTCTCCCTCTCTGGCTCTCCGCAGTAACGGTTACATTTCTTACACCTCTCTAACATCTGTCTCACAGTTTTCGGGTCTTTTTTTCTCTCTCTACAAACCCTTCTCTCGTCACCTGTAATATAGTCTTGCTCCATTTCTGGGTCTTATTGTTTCTCTGCAATGGAACCAGCAAAAATAGATTGGAAGAGAATAGACTCTGTCTTTGTAGAAGATAGATTGTATGAGAACTTAAATGCACCCAAATGGTTTGATTTTGTTGCTCCTGAAGACCCCACAGATGATGAAGCCTGGTTTTGCAGACCTGGTATGAATCTATTCAAATACTTTTTACACCTGTTCTTTCTATGTTTTTCTTTACTCTCTAATCTATTAATGTTTTTCTGTTGCAGACTGTAACCATCCAAAGACAGCTGATGATTTCATTAAAACCACACCTACTTCTAAGGTTTTTTCTTTGATCTCAAAGTCCACAGCCTTTTTTCCCCTTTATTTACCTAGAAAAGAGTACCCAATTTAGCTGATCCATGGTTGAAGTTAAATCCTTGCATTTCCTTATGGAATCTGAAACAATATAAAACACGCGTCTCAAATTTTTCTTGCTTTGCGTTTCCCTTCCTTTTCTCAGTTACCAAACACGAGTTACATCCAGTTTAATGAATTGACTCTGTTTTTTTGTTAAATTGATGTGGTTCAGCTTTCAAGCTCAGGTGATAAAGCTAGAAGTAGAAATCCTCTCAGCGACAAGAATCTAAGGTATTCACAAAGCAAACCCACATTAGGTTTTAAATTTTCTATCCAATTGAAGATTTTGATTTTTTTTATTATCAAGAAAGAGTTCAAGATTCGAGTAACTATCTTAAAAGTTCTCTTCTTTATTTTCTATGGATATAGAGATGCAAAATTGAAGAGAAGGGGGCAAAGTCAGTCTTCATTTGTATCATGTGATTTTAAAGACAAATTCAATGACGATAGCGAAAATCGGAATCCAAATTTTTCAACACCATCAAATTATCAGAAGTCTATGAAACAAATGATCAAATCAAGCAGTGAAAAGAACAAACCTATTGATGATGTGCCACAAACCAGTGAAGCACCAAGGCTAAAAAGCACTTTATCGGCAAAGAATTTGTTTGCAGGGAAAGATATATTAGGCCATATTACTGAGTTTTGCAATGAATTGAAGAAGTTAGCAACGAGGGCCAGGGAAAAAGAGAGTTTGAACGAGGAGAGTCAAGTGGGGGAGAAAAAAGATGGGGTGGTTGTGAATGAGGGATCGAGAGAGGTTCTGGGAGAGTTGAAGGTGAAGGAGAAAGAGAGGAAACCATTGCTTAACAATGATAGAGAGAAATCCGAAGGAAATGAAAGGGGAAGTGCCAAAGAGAAGCAAAGGTGGAAAAAGTAAGTTAATTTCCCTCTGTGCTTGTCCTTAAAATTTGTGCATATGCAGTTAACTTGAACTTGGTAGCGGAGACCAGGATTACGGTTCTTTAAAAGAGGTTGATGTGAAATTTTGAATGAAGAAAAGAGAATTGCTATATGTGTTTCATTGATTTACATGAGTAAATATATACAGACTCTTAAGTATATCACTTCCTATAATCAGGCTATCACAGCTATTACATTACAGCAGGACTCTTAGCTTGATTGACTACAATTAAGGGACTCTAAACAGGAAACAAATACTTGCTAGTTAATATGGAAAATATTACAGATTTACTTCTCAACACTCCCCCTCAAGTTGGAGAGTGGATGTCTTGCAATCCCAACTTGCGAACCATTGGTACAAAGAGTTCCTTTCCCAAAGCCTTGGTCAAAATGTCAGCCAGCTGGTTTTCAGAATTCACAAATCTTGTTTCCACAGAACCGTCTTGAATCTTGTCTCTTATAAAGTGACAATCCATTTCTATATGCCTTGTACGTTCATGGAAAATAGGATTCGCTGCTATGTGTTTTGCAGCCATGTTATCGCAATACAACAACGCAGATTCTTGATGCAATACGTCCAAATCCTTAAGTAAATAACGCAGCCATGTCAATTCACAACACGCTCCTGTCATTGCTCGGTATTCTGCCTCGGCTGAAGACAAGGAGACTGTTTTCTGGCGCTTCGATCTCCATGAAACTAGTGCAGGTCCTAGAAATACACAGTACCCCGTAGTTGATCTTCTTGTGAGGGGGCATCCTGCCCAATCTGAGTCGGAGTAAGCTCGCAGTCGAAGATCACTAGTTGAGGAGAAGAAGAGGCCTTGGCCAGGTGCAGACTTTAGATAACGCACAACCCGTAAAGCAGCTTCCCAATGATCCTTCCGAGGTTGATGCATAAATCTGCTCAATATGTGGACCGAATATGTAATGTCTGGCCTAGAAACCGTGAGATATATCAATCTCCCAACCAATCGCCTATACCGTTCAGGATTTTTTAGCAGCTCACTCTTATCAGACAATTTCAAACCACGCTCCATGGGAGTATTTATGGGGGCTGCCCCCAATAAACCTGCATCTTTAATAATTTCTAACGCATATTTCCGCTGACAAATAAAAATACCAGTCCTAGATGTGGAAATTTCAATACCCAGGAAATATTGTAATCTGCCAAGGTCTTTAAGTTGAAATTTATTATGCAAGAATTTCTTGATATCAGTTATACTCACGGGATCATTGCCAGTAATGAGAATATCGTCGACATATATTAAAAGGGCTGTGAAAGACTTGCCTTTTTTTTTTATGAACAGAGAGTAATCAGCTTTCGACTGTGCATACCCTGCTGATCGAATGGCTTCCGAGAACTTGGCAAACCACTGCCGAGATGCTTGCTTCAGTCCATATAGTGACTTATGTAGACGACAAAACATGTGTTCCTCCCCCTGTCTCCGTAGCCCTGGCGGTGGAGACATGTAAATCTCCTCGTCGAGGTCACCGTGAAGGAATGCGTTATTCACGTCGAGCTGGTGAAGGGACCAGCCACGGGCAGCTGCCAGAGCCAACAAGCAACGAACAGAGATGATCTTGGCTGTTGGAGAGAAGGTATCCTGGTAGTCAATCCCCTCCAATTGAGTGAAACCCTTTGCCACAAGCCGGGCCTTATACCTCTCAATAGAGCCGTCTGCCTTGTGTTTGATCTTGAATACCCAACGACACCCAATTGGTGTCTTACCAGGCGGAAGAGGAGTGAGGGACCAAGTCCCATTAGCGTCAAGGGCTTGTAATTCTGAACTCATTGCTTTCTGCCATTCAATGTTACCCGCTGCTTCAGAATAGGATTTTGGCTCCGTGACATTACCAATTTGATTAACAAATGTGTGATAAGCAGGCTGATATCGATGATATGAGATGAAATTAGAGAGTGGGTATCGTGTACCTTTGGTTGGAACTGGAACAAGGGCGGCCGATTGGTCAGGGTAAACGACTGAACAAACATAATCTCGGAGTTTAGGTGGTGGGGCAGTCGTGCGGGTGGATTGACGGATGGGTTCTTGTGGTGGGGCAGAAGGGTCGATTGGTGGGGCAGAAGGTTCGGGAGGTAGTATGTAAGGTTCTGGTGAGGGAAGGGAGTGAGAGGAGAGATCAGTGAGGGTGTGTGGTGATGATGGGTTAGACGGCGTCGGTTTGAGGTGAGAGGGATCTGGGGTGGTCTGTGGTGCGGGAGGGGTAATGGGGTCTGTTTGGGTAGTGGTAGATGGTTGGTTTGAAGTGTGGATAGGGTAATGGGTATTGGCTGGATCGGGGCTTGTCTCAAATGGATCATGGGTTGGTAAGGGAATTGGGCCTGAAGTATGGGTCAGCAAAGGGGCAGTAGGTGTGGTCTTGTCTAAGGCATAGGGAAAAATGTCTTCATGAAATTTAACATCCCGGCTAGTGAAAATTTTTTGGTTTGACAAGTCAAATAATTTATATGTTTTCTGTCCGAGGGGATAGCCAATAAATAGTGAGGGTAGTGCACGGCGATCAAATTTGTGAGAAGGGTGCACATTGGTGGCATAAGCAAGACAACCAAAAACTCGAAGATGAGAATAGGAGGGTGGTTTCGAATAAAGGAGTTCAAAAGGGGTTTTTAAAGAGATAATCGGTGAAGGTAACCGATTAATGATGTGGACTGCGGTGAGAGCGCACTCCCCCCAAAATTGTGAGGGAAGGTGAGCATGGAATTTTAAAGCACGGGCCACCTGTAAGATGTGACGATGTTTGCGTTCCACAACCCCATTTTGTTGAGGAGTGTAAACGCAGGAATGTTGAAAAAGGACGCCATTTTCTTCAAAAAAGGGACGAAGTGAGATAAATTCACCACCATTATCACTTCGAAAAGTTTTAATGCGAGTTTCAAATTGAGTGAAGACATAACTAAAAAAATGTTTTAAAATTAGTCGTGCTTCATTTTTATGGCGCATTAAAAAAATCCATGTGAAACGCGTATAATCATCGACAATAGTAAGAAAATAATTAGCACCAGAAATAGAAGAATGTCGATAACGACCCCAAATATCACAATGAATAATATCAAATGGTTTTGAAGAGGAAATAATACTAGTACCGAAAGGAAGACGACTCTGCTTAGCCAAAGGACATGTATGGCAAGCATTTTTTGACTCAATGGAAAATTTTAAAAAATTCTTAGCAATGAAATTTAAGCGGGAGGATGATATGTGCCCTAATCGACTATGCCAGAGATCGGTGGATGAAATGGTTAGGTTGCATGCAGGTTGGTTTGTGGATGAGGAAGGGTTGGTCATAGATTTTTCTGTTGCTAGCGCCACCAAATAATATAGTCCGTTACGCTGTTTACCCAAACCAATCGTCCTCCTCGTAGCCAGATCCTGCAAAATACACCAATAAGGCAAAAATGTCACCGAGCAATTGAGATTTCTTGTCAAACGACTGACTGACATTAAATCAACTTTGAATGTAGGCACAGATAACACATCATATAGATAATAGACTGAATTCAGAGGTAAAGTTCCTTTCGCAACAATATTTGCCTTGTCTCCGCTCGGCAATAATACAGGTGGTAAAGAGCAGTTTTTATTTTTATTTAGCAACTCGGGTGAAGAGGCAATATGATCCGTTGCCCCACTGTCAATTATCCATTTTTGAGATTTGAGTTTTGACAAACCTGGCTTTGTCACTGAATTTGCTTTGGAATGAGAATTGTCTTCGGGACTGTTAAGTAGAGACAAAAGTTGTTTGAGCTGGGTTTCTGACAGTGAAACCGTGGGCCTTACTTCTTCATTTTGGGACAAATCGGCAATAGAGCCCACCTGATTGGCAGCCGAAAAACCTCTATTGTGGGTTGAATTTGGGCCACCTGGATGCAGCTTGTTCTTTGGGTGGCCCGATGGGTACCCGTGCAATTGGAAGCACTTGTGGACCCAATGGCCCATTTCACCACAGTGAGTGCACTGTGGCCTTCCTCTTCCAGTCCCAAAGCGCTGTCGGTCTCCATCAAAACGCTGTCGGTCTCCATCAAACCTTCGTTCTCCTTGGTGTCGAGTTTCTTGAGGCAGAGACAATCGGTTCGCTGGAGTGCGATTTTGCCCCGATGAAGGCCTCGGTCTACCCCAGTTGTTGTGGCGCACTGCCATAGCAGCGCTCCCACCAAGTTCAGCCTGTGTGACGCTAAGGAGCCTTTGTTTTTCTTCTTGAGAGATCGAAGAATAGGCTTGGCGGATAGAAGGCAAGGGATTCATTAAGAGGATTTGACCTCGAATTGCAGAATAGGTTTCATTCAATCCCATTAGGAATTGCATTAATCTCTGCTGATCTGCTTGTGCTCCATGTGTTGTGTCTGAGTATGAAGCCAACTCATCCCACAACCCCTTCAATTTCGTGTAATACGATGAGACAGAGAGCTGTTCTTGACGAAGGTAAGCGATATTTCGCTGAATTTCAAAGATGCGTGGTGCATTGCCTTGAGAAAATCGCTCACGCAAATCTTCCCAAACTTCGTGAGCGGTTGGATAGTAGATAACACTATCTGCAATTTCTGGATTTAGGGTGTTTATTATCCAGGAATGAACCATGTCGTTACATCGCGACCAAGTCGCATAGCCTTCAGGATCATCTCTTTCTGAAGGGATTTTGATTGAACGATCGACGAATCCAAGCTTGTTTTTAGAGTTCAAGGCTAAAGTCATAGCCCTCTTCCAACCAGAGTAATTATCTCCATTTAAAGATTTTGAGACTAGAACCAGTCCTGGATGATCCGAGTGATGAGTAAAATAAGGATTCGAGATGTCAGATTTAGGGAAGTTTGACAAAAAATCTGATTTTGATGAACCAGAGGAGACAACAATATTTCCAGGATTTGGCAGGGGTGTTTGTAAGACTTCATCGTTGGCCATGACAGCAAAATGACGAGAAGATGTTTTATGTGGGAGATTGAAGTGTAAAGATGAGTTCTTTTAGGATTCAGGCTCTGATACCATGTGAAATTTTGAATGAAGAAAAGAGAATTGCTATATGTGTTTCATTGATTTACATGAGTAAATATATACAGACTCTTAAGTATATCACTTCCTATAATCAGGCTATCACAGCTATTACATTACAGCAGGACTCTTAGCTTGATTGACTACAATTAAGGGACTCTAAACAGGAAACAAATACTTGCTAGTTAATATGGAAAATATTACAGATTTACTTCTCAACAATTTTGTCATTGCAACAGATAAAGTTGGTTTGTTCTAATATTCTATCTTCTTTGTATTTTTAGATTAGAGTCTTTGCATGCTTGATGAAAACAATCTGCTAAAAAAAATGTGGGAGTGTAGTGGCTGGAAAACGATTTGCAAAGTCTATTTATTCTTATCGCTGTTGAATTGTTGTTTTTGTCCCAAAGCTTTAAGATTTCGAACAAACATAAAAAAATGGCTTACTTAAAAATCTTTGCTCCTGAACAAACTTAGACATGGCAAATGTTGTGAGCACATGGCTATGAAAATATTCGAGTGTGCGTATGTTATGAAAATATTTCAAGGGGCTAAATCATAGCTGTTGAATTGCGCAGAAGAGTTGATGATACAGAGAACATCCGAGTCCCTCTGAATTTGAATACAGAGAACATCCCAGGCCCTCTGAATTTGGCAAATGTGAAGAACAAAGGAGAGGAGCGCCTGCTTCACATTCGGACCAATCCTCCTTCACCTCAATGCTTTTCTGCCAATCGTGCACCCGCCAAAACTACCCCTTCGAAGGCTTCAAGGTCCAGGTTTACGGTATGCATCGCAACTAGGTTCCATTCTCAATATTGAACTTTCAGTTTGTGATGATTGCTTGTTTCTTTCTTGCTAGTATTTCCTTAGTTGCACCGAGAAAAAGGTGAGGAAGTTTTTGGATAAATTAGGCTAGAATTTGTTTGACAAGGACTTAACCGAAAGTCATTGAATTCAATGAATATGCAATTTGAAACCAGGTAGTTAGGAATCCGAAGTGCATGTTTTCCAAAAAATTTCCAGTATTGGATAACATCCAAACAAACACATTTGGATTATGCCAATTAATACTACATATGAACGAGTACTGGCTCTCTAGTCCTGATGAGTCTCAGCTAATCATCCATCCCCATAAGGATCCCATCCTTGTGATCGTTTCCTTCTTAGTACATTAAGAGCCAAGCCTTCACTTGACGTGTTTTGTTAATTTGACAAGTGCAACATGTAGCATGATGTTTGTCTATAAAAGGTGTTTAAGAGGTGGTTTTTTTAAAAAAAAATGAGTTCAAAATATATATCAAAATAGTATATTTTTAATTAATAATTTTGATATTAACACATCAAAACAATTAAAATCATAAAAACAAATTAATTTTAAATAAAATAAATAAATAAAATTTCACAAAATATCATCTGAAATGCAATTTCAAACAGCACTTCAGAATGTTTGTTTGATGATGGTGGTGAACTGTGCAGGAAAGGGGAATCCTTCAAGAATTGAAAAAGGATAAGGAAACCGAGGACAAAAGTCCTTTCATTTCTGATGGAAAAGAATCGAGAGCTTTGGATGTTTTCTGGTTCCTGAAGCCCTGCACGACGCTCTCCAGCTGAAATACTGAACCCCGGCCCTGCTTTTCCGAAATCCATTCTTTAAAAGATTTTTTCAGTCCAGTTGAAACTGGTCATTGCATCTTGTTTCCTCTTGTATTCATACATCCACACCTCCCATTTTTTAATTGTTGGTCTTTAATTGATTTACCTGATTCATTTGATGTCAATAAGAGAAACTGTAAGGAAGAAAATTGAAACTCTTCATAGAAAATAAAACTTGTATTTTTGAACTCGAAGGCTAGTGGTGAATATGCAAAACTGGCTCCGTTATCTGGGGTTGTTGCTATGCTGACGATAGATGCCAAGCTGACGATAGATGCTTGAAAGGTTCATTCTTATATATACGCAGACAAAGGATGGCTTCAATTCTCTCAAATTGTTAAAAAATATTACAGAGTTTGTGGAATATAGACGGGTACAGATTTTCTTTATTTTATTTAATTATTAACTTTTTGAGGCAGCAGCGTATATACGATTTCGTATACTGTCATCAATTACAGAGTTTCTAAAGAGAAAGATTCATTTGGGAATCCCCTGGGCGTCATCTTAAACCATGCCAAACCACCTCTTCTGTGAAAAATCTACGGTGCTAAGTTCTTTTCCGTTGGTATCCATCTTTCTTCCTGAACCTTACCTAATGCAGCAAGCAGAGATGTGTGCATATTGCCGCGTTTTTTGTCCTAGCAGAAAGGAGCGGAGCCCCAGGGGACATCAACGGCGTTGTTTCTTCATTTTATTTGTTTGTTTTTGCTTTGTTTTGGAATGATTAGTAATCTAAGTTGCATGCTAGCCAGCAAGTTACCATCCCCCTTTATTTATCTTCATCTGGCGTGTTCATATAATTTCTTCTTCATCTACCAAAATCTCATCGTTCTGTTATCTCCCGTTCTCATCTTCCAAAAGAATTAAACATAAAATAAAACAACTATGTCCCATTACTATATCATCATGAAAGAAAAGAAGGCACCTATCTATCTCTATCCCAATCCCTATTTACTTTCCATCCTTTAGTAATTAATTTTCTGGCAAACGACCTTCCCTTCTCAGGCGAAATCAAGCTGAAAACAAACCCAGAATTCCGAATTTTGCTTCATCTTGATTGATCAAGAAAGCAAACCCCATCTCCAAACCCTAATTTTGGGACGGACAAGGAACATGAAGAACATCCTTTATTTTATTATTATATAGCATCTTTGCAGTTCCCAAACATCTCTCTATGATACATAATCCCGCACAAAATCATAAGCACAGCCAAAGCAACAGCACAGTGTTACTATCTAAATCAGTTCTAAGACAATAAAAGTAAACCAGAGAGAGAGAGAGAACGTACATGAACAACATCCTCTTCTAATCTAACCTGGAGTTGCAAAGCAAAATATCCAAGACCCTGGACCACACGTGCCTCGCACGGGGATAGAGTCTAGTGGTGTAAACTCTCGAGTCCCTTAGCAGATCTTCCATGGTTTCCACAAAGAGATTCAAGCTCCTCACAGGTGGGATGTACAGAGTCAGAGGCACTGCCGAGAAAGCCACTGTAAAGAGAAGCTGCAGCATCATGTAATTAAAATCAAACTATAAAGGGTCCTGGCTATCCATACAAGAAATTTGGGGTTTCAAAAGACAAACGGGAGAGAGCTTCCTTGTGTTTCTCTTCCAGATCTTGTGCAGGTTTTGAAGGGGAGAGGATTTGGAAGAAGGTCTATAGAAATTGCTAAATCTCTGTCACTAAGGAAAGGGAGATCAGACAGAGGAAGTCTGGAACTCTGAAGAGTTCAAGAGATTGACAATTTGACATGGTCTCATCACAACAAGATAAAGACAAAATAAATATGAAACTCGAGAAGAATACAAGTGTAGTTACAGGACTAGTAGTTAGGCACTTAGGTTTAGGTGTGGATGGCTGACTTTGCATTGATTATTTATAAAAAAATCATTTTTCATTATTTTTTCTGGATATTTCTGGTCATACTGTGATAAGTGATAACAGCAGCATCTGTGTACGCTATAGTACCGCATATTTTTAAAATTATTTTTTATTTCAATATATATATATACAGCATCTTTGTACACAGCAGTACCGCATGTTTTTAAAATTATTTTTTATTTGAATATATATATATATATATATAGTACCGCATGTTTTTAAAATTATTTTTTATTTGAATATATATATATATATATATATATATATATATATATATATATATATATATATTGTTTTTTTTTTATTTCATTGAAACTTGCTGCTGCTATGATGATTAATCATTTTAATGTTATTGATGTGTTGTGTGATGATTGGGAGGTGAAAACCTTCATTCATGTTATCATTGGTTGACTTTTCTTTTACATGGTGAGAAAGGGGGGAACTTATGGACGAAGGACATCCAATGAATTAAATGATTAGCGCTTATGATTTTTCTCTTCATCACCGATTAATTAGGCAGATCCAGCAATTTATTTTGTAATCGTAATTTAGCTAGAAATTACAGTATAACTTTATGAACCTGGAAATACTGACGATGCCCGAGTTTTTCGTCCATGCCTTTCAGTTAAATAATGATTTTTGTTTTTGTGTTTTAAAAATATTTATTTTTTTAATAAAAAATAGTGTTTTAAACTTATTTTAATGTGTTTATTTTTTAAAAATGTTATTTAAATCTAATAAACTCCATTATTCCAATATATAGTAGGAGTGCTATATGATTATTGCTAGTTGTCACATGTTGAGCGCCTGAGTTCGTGCGAGAACAATATTGAAATGGGAGAGAATTTTTATTTTTGTTTTATGATTTTAAATTATTTTGATATATTAATATTAAAAAAATAAAAAGCAATAGTAATTACAATCTTAAAAAGAAAAGGAAAAGAAATATGTACACGACGCATCCGATTAGCGTGGACATGGAAGGGGCATACGATGCTTCCATGGAGGCCACATATTATTTGTTCGAAGAGCAGCCCTTCCTCGAAATTCCACGCCATGGTCTAAGAGTGGGCTCAATTTGACTATAATAGCGTTCGCGGTTATGGTAGAGTTATTTTTAAAAATATATTGAAATAATATTTTTTTATTTTTTATCATTTAATTTATATAAAAAAATAAAATACTTGAAACACGGTGCAAAACACTTCTACCCGTCACCGAGTCTATAATCTCTTTAAAATTTAAATAATTTTGTGCCTATCTTTACATTAATAAATCATGGATATTTGCCTACTACTATACAAAAATATCTTATTATTTGACTAGTTAAAAGTATATAATTACGATGAATGATGAATATATTGCTAACATTTTGACCTCTTATCTCAAGCAAGAGAGAAGCCCTATGAGGCTATAACGAGAGAACATGATATCTCCTAGAGTGTTTTAGAATTAATATCTAAAAGGTTAATGTATTTTTTTCAAACAATATTTATTTAAATATTAGAGAATTCTCAAATTTATAAATAATAGGCTTTTTTAGATATTAGGTATTATGCATCAGCTATTTTGGTTATTATAAATGACTTGAATTATCAAAATCATCGGTTAATCCATTATTCGGAAAAGTTATTAACATTCTTACACTCTTTAAATTAAGATTCTTATGATTTTTGCATATTAATTGACGTTTTATTTATAAAATTTCCTTTACCTTTCAAAAGTCATATATATTTGGCTAGATTTAATAAAAAAATAAATCAAATTCGTAATTAATAAAAATAGTTATAACTTATTGTAATTAATTTTAACCGATACCAAATTATATTTTTTATTCACGAGGTCAGACTCGTGTAAAACGGAAAATCAAATTACCAAGGAAGCCATGTGTTTTTCGTTCCGGAAAAATGACGAGGCTTTAGAAGTTCCGGAATGCACACCCGTGCTACGGCGCCGTTTACATGCATGTCAGGTTGCATACATGTAAAACCAAGGTAAAGTTTCTGCCATTCTATGGCAATATAGTAGATTTCGACACCAGGAAGGACAGAGAACTTCATGGAGGAATTTTAAAAAGAATCCTAAAAAATTATCAAATTTGAGTCAGTTCATATGCTCAAATCACTTCACTACTTTTAGAAGACTAAAAATCAAATATGCTCCTGAATTATCAAATAGAGTTTTGTCATAACCACCTTCACCTGGCTCCAGTGCTGATGGCGTGTTGGTAATGCTACAAATTCCCAGTTCAGGAAAAATAATTGACCTTTTTTCTCAATTGTTAAGATCAATGGAGGAAGAGAGCTTAGACCAATTGGAGCTTATGAACTTGCAGAAGCAGTTGAAGAGCCGGGGGCCGGCTGGAGAAGTATTACTGAATTGCATTGATTGTGCGGTGAGGATTCTTATTTCTCAATTTTGAACCGTTTCTTCAGAAAATGTAGCTTGGCTGATTTTTTTTCTTCTAAAAGTGATGGCATTGGTTTGTGGTTGTCAATGATTTCAAGACTGTTTCTTTGAATCCATGGAATATGATCTGATGGTCGCAACTTGGTGGTATTTCTTTTTGCTCTTTCATTTTTATGAAGAAAACAGAAATCCAACTCTGCCCTTGACCATCTTCAATACCATTTCAACGGGCTCTATATGCTACAATAATTGTTATAATTTAATAATCATGATAATAATAATGAGAATAATATTAAAAATAATTCATTAATTGATGTTATTTTTCTTAAAATTTAATTTTTGTAACTTCTTTATGTATAATATTTTAGATTTAATATCACATAAAAAAATTACGAAGTAACACGTTGACAAAACGGGTAGAAAAATCATCCCAAATTATCTAGAATAAAAAAAAATACGCGAGTCATTCCCCCTACACTTTGCCATCGCCAAAAATATTTTTTTTAACATGCAAAAATGTTAGTGGTTTTGTATTTTTTTTTATGATGCTACATATCAAAATGAAATAATCAGCCTATAAAACTTTCGATTATTGTTGTAATAAAATTATTTACAATCATAATAATTGTATATTAGTTTTTTTATATATTCATTTTATTATATAAAATGTGTTTAAAATAATGTCATGATATTCAGGGTATTTTTTTTTTCATTTTTGTTCACAGTACAATAATTATAATACTCCTAAATAAGATAAAAACTAATAATTATCAGTGGGTGTATCCCAATAATTTCACATTTTCAGTGCACGGTGAAATAATCTTTCTAGTCTCGAATAAGAAAAAACATAAGAGTTACTTACGGGGCGTTTCAAACATTTCACGTTTATCTATACATATATAAGAGAGAGTTTCACTCTCATTTTACAACACCAAAACTAAACTTACTGTATTTTTTAATGCAATTTGCATTTAATACAAATAAAAATAACAATAAAAATTAAAAATATAAACTAAAAGCATAGATATATAGATATAAATAAAAATTTAAGAGCTATCTCAAAAAACCAAAAAAATCAAGAGATCAAAACTAAACAAAAAAATTAAAAAATTAAAAATTATATATATTAAAATTAGACAAAAAAAATTAACTCTTGCAGTGAAGTATGGGTTGATGGCTCGTAGTAACTAAAATAGAAGGTGGAAAAACTAGAAGATGCACAAACAACATTATAATTCACCCGTTGTGTCCACTGAACTTGTTGAATAAAATCAATCAAAGATATTATAAATAAAAATAAACATATCAAACTGAGTTAATAAAAAGTAAACATGGATGAACATATTTGAAATATTATTTCAAAATAATTTTTTTTAACAAAACAAAACTTTGTATAGAATAAAACAGAACAAAAAAACAATCTACGAAGATTAAATACAGAACAAAAAATAAAAAGACTGGCACAACCCGTGGCCCAAGTAATGAAATTAAGACGAACTGATTGTATAGAAATTGAAGGTAACTATAAAATTGTCATCTTTTTTCACAGAACAAAAATCCCCCTATATAAATTATTGTTTGAGGAGAGGATTGTCGTGACGTCGTACTTTCATATAGGGTGCGATACTCATGATATAGAGCATGATGTTCACTGAATGTTCAATCCATTAAGAGTTAATGATTTTAAAATAAACTTAAAATATAATGTGGACAATTAATACATGTGTAAACTAAAATTATCAAATATTTCTTTGCAAAGTATCTAATCATAGAATTTTCAATAATTATTTTCAAAAAATAATTAGGCGTGACAATAGTGACAAGTATTATCAAGAAAGAGAGCTCTGTGTTGTTAAAAATATGTAAAATATTAATAGATGTTGGCATTAAGAACATCAATCAGTTAATATTATACTTCTCAATGTATATTGTCGGGATTACTAACATTTCATAAATATCCGCACCAAAAACTCTTGAAAACCCTTACAAAAATATAGAACATGATAGATCATTAAATGTCACGCTGATTTTTATATTTTGACGTTACAAAAGCTTTGTAATTTGCTCTCCTACTATTAGAATTATAATAATACCAATAATTTAATGACTTTTTATTAATTTCAAATTTTAATATAGTTTTCATTTGCTTCTCTTAAAACATTATACAGTTTTGAAGACAATCAGAATAACATGCTAGTGAGGTAATATGTTGATTTTGATGATTTAGGAAGTTTGTTATATGATTTTTATGATTACATGAAGTGTTTTAATAGGCATTAATTAAAAAAAGAGATTGATTTATTTCTAAAATGCCTATCTACCCATTAATCAAAATGAAGGTGTTTGATATTGCGTTTCAAAAATATTTTTGAAAAAAAATATATTTATATTTTATTTTAAATTAATTTATTTTGGTGTTATTAAATTATTTTAATGTGCTGATATCAAAGACATTTAAAAAAAAATATATTTTTATTTCTTATTTTGAATTTATTTATTTTGATGTTCTTAAATTATTGTAATGTGCTAATGTCAAAAATAATTTTTTGAAAATAAAAAACATCATATTAATATGTTTGACATCATATTGATATATTTCTAAATGAAAAATATTTGTAAAAACAACATTAGATATACTACTAAATAGACATTAAAATAGGTATATGGTACTATGTTTAAAAATAAAAATTTAATATTATTTTAATACTCTACAACTTCAAGGCACGAGGATGGTTGGGATGGGTTGGGATGATCTTGCAAGGGGATGGCTGGGATGATTTTGCAAGGGGATGGTTCGGATGATTTTGCAAGGGAACGCGCGTGTGGACGGTGTAATCTGAATAATTGTAAAAGCAGCGATTGGGGACACGAGTGTTATTGTAAAATCTGAATTGAAAAGCTAATATAGGGGGTGGACAGCGATGGGGGGTGATTTGCACGTAAAAGCTATATAGGGGGGAGGGGCTCAGATATACCTTAATAGAAACATAGTTTTAATCTCTTCCAAAAATAAACCAGAAATGGAGCAGTACCTTTTCACTAAACTGCTCTCCCCGACTGATGCCAGCCATAGACTGACAATTCCGATGGCCAATCTAGGAGACTTCGAATTCCCTGCAGGACAACATGCGATAAACATTGAGGTTACAGACACTATTGAGCAACAGTGGACTTTTAAGCTGTCTATTCGCCGGAATAATAATCCAAACCCAAGACCAGTATTTACTGGTGAGTGGATTCGATTTGTGAAAGAAAAAGGTCTGAGGGCCGGGGATAGGGTTGTTTTCTCTAGGCAAGAAGTTGAAGGTCGCATGCAATACAGAATCAAGGCAGAGAGAAAAATATTCAATTATTGGGTTAATGTTCACTGAGTGTCTTCTTTATCCTTGATTCCAAGTCAACTTTAATTACCGGTCCGGTCCAGTTTCCATGTTGAGGTAATGAGTTTGTAATCATTACTTTGTTATCTTATTATTTATGGTCTGTACTTGTGAAAAATACAATCTGTGATTGCGAGTATTTAGTGTTTGAAGTACATGTATGCATGGATTCTCTGTTTTTACTATCTCTCCTTCCTGATCTTATATACATGTACTGGTCCTCAAGGTTGTTAAGATTGCAATTTTACCTTTCAAAAGTCATATATATTGGGCTAGATTTAATGAAAAAACTAGCACAAAAATGAATCATATTCGAAATTGATATAAAAAGTTAAAACTAATTTTAACTGATACCTTATGAGGTCAGACAAATGTAAAACGGAAACTCGAATTACCAAGGGAGCCGTGTGTATTTCGTTCCGCAAAAATGATGAGGCTTTTAAAAGCTCCGGAATGCACGCGCGTGCTACGGTGCCGTTTACTTGTATATCAGGGTGCAAACATGTAGTCAAATTTCTACTATTCTATTGCAATAAAGTAGATTTCGACACCAGGAAGGACAAAGAAGTAGCCAATTTTCTCCCTACTCTGACACTCATTTTAAT
This sequence comes from Salix dunnii, assembly GCA_015731905.1. Lineage (NCBI taxonomy): Eukaryota > Viridiplantae > Streptophyta > Magnoliopsida > Malpighiales > Salicaceae > Salix > Salix dunnii. Next base: position 4,618,249 of record CM027667.1, on the reverse strand, counting down.
TTCCAGATGTTACCCTTGACAGTTTAAGCTACGTTTGAGTTCATGTGCTCAAATAACTTCACTGCGTTTAGAAGACTAAAAATTAAACATGTTCCTGGATTATCAAATTTGAGTCGGTCAAACAGAGTTTTTTCATAACCACCTTCAACTGGCTCCAGTGCTAATGGCATGTTGGTAATTGTACTTTGACATGCTTCAAATTCCCAGTCTAGCATAAAATAATTAGAGATGTGTTTTTATTTATTTATTTTTTTTTTAAGGTTTTTGAGTTTTTTTATTCCCCAAAATAAGTTAATATTTTTTTATTATTTTAACAGTACTATTACTAATAATAATAATTTAAAGTGTTATGATCTTGATGATAATAGTGACATTATGAATTATCATGATAATAGCGATTATAATTTATTTAAGTTGTGGTGCTTATGATGTAACTAATTATAGTTTTGATGGTCATAATAACAATAACTCATAAAATAATATAAAAATATCAATAATAAAAAAAATTATAATAATGATTATAATACTAATTATAATTGAAATAATATTAATAATAACAGCGATGTTGGTCATCATAATGATTATTGTCGTAATAATGACAATAATTATAACAATACTGTCAATAATAATCATAATATTAATTATTTATAATAATTATTATAATAGCAGCTATAATAATTCTGACAATTTAATAATTAGGATGCTTAAAATATAATAATGATCAAAATAATTCATTAGTCGATGTTGTTTTTGTTCCAAATTGACTTTCATGTTTTTTATGTATGATATTTTAAATTTAATATCATATAAATAAAAAAATATACGAAACCATACATAAATAAAACGGGTGGGAAAATTAAGCCAAATTATTTACAAGTGCTTCAATGCACATAAATAATTTACAGATTAAATAATTATCCAAATATTTTGAACAATAGCAACATTCAATCACTTTGATGCGAACAAAAAACAACCCATTTAAAAAGGATTTTATCGATGATAATTTAACTAATTAAATTTTCGGTTAATTAATGAGAGCACACATAATAATTAATTAGTTTGATATTTTAAAAAAACCCAGTGTAATGCACATGCACTGCAACTCTTCTCTATTTATTTATTAATTTCAAATTGTAATATGCTTCTCTTAAAACATTATACAGTTTTGATGACCATCAGAATAAAATGGTATTGAAGTAATATGTTTGATAGGATTGGTTAAGTGTGTTAACAATAGTGAAAGCTGGAACATATTATGGCAGGGTGTGTTAACAATAGTCAAAGGGGGAACATATTATGGCAGTGTATGTGTGTTAACAATAGTCAAAGTGGGAACATATTATGGCAGTGTGTGTGTGTTAACAATAGTGAAGTGTGTATTTGATAGTGATGTTGCGAATTGTTTTTTTTTGAAAAAATGGAACATATTATGGCAGTGTGTGTGTGTTAACAATAGTCAAAGGGGGAGCATATTATGGCAGTGTGTGCGTGTTAACAATAGTGAAGTGTGTTAACAATAGTGAAAGATGTATTTGATAGTGATGTTGCGAGTTGTTTTTTTGTAAAAATTAAAAGGGTGGAGGGAAGCGGAATCTATGTCATCTCCTAGCAACCTCTATAAAATAGACCCAGTTAGATTTCTCAAAACTTAACATGGAAATGGAGCAGCACCGTTTTACCAAGCTGCTCTCTCCGACTGATATCAGCCATAGACTGACAATTCCTATGGCCAATTTAGGAGACTTCGAGCTCCCGACGGGACAGCATGCGATAAACATCGAGGTTATAGACATTATTGAGCAACTGTGGACCTTTAAGTTGTCCATTTGCCGAAATCGTAATCCAAACCCAAGACCAGTATTTACTGGCCAGTGGATTCGATTTGTGAAAGAAAAAGGTCTGAGGGCCGGGGATAGGGTTGTTTTCTCTAGGCAACAAGTTGAAGGTCGCATGCAATACAGAATTAGGGCTGAGAGAAAAATATTCAAGTATTGGGTTAATGTTCAGTGAATGCCTTCTCTATCCTTGATTCTGAGTCAACTTTGTCCTAAACAGCTCTTAAAGATCCGATCCAGTTTCTAAGTTGAGGTAATGAGTTTGTAATCATTACTTTGTGATCTTATTATGTTTGGCCTGTACTTGTGAAAAATACAATATGTGATTGCGAGTATTTAGTGTTTGAAGTACATGTATGCATGAATTCTCTGTTTTTGCTCTCTCGGTGTCCGAATCTTATATCCATGTACTGGTCCTAAGATTGTTAAAATTGCAATTTTACCTTTCAAAAGTCATATATATTGGGCTAGATTTAATGAAAAATCTATTACAAAAATGAATCATATTCGTAATTGATAAAAAAGCTATAACTTATTTTAATTAATGATAACTGATACCAAATTATATTTTTTATTGACGAGGTCAGACTCATGTAAAACGAAAACTCGAATTAATATAAATATGTTCCTGAATTATCAAATCCGAGTCAGTCAAACAGAGTTTTGTCATAACCACCTTCACCTGGCTCCAGTGCTGATGGCATGTTGGTAATTGTACTTTGACACGCTACAAATTCCCAGTCCAGGAAAGAATAATCGACCATTTCTCTCTCGTTTTTTCCCATTTGTTAAGATCAATGGAGGAAGAGAATTTAGACCACTTGTGCAACGATGCAACTTCTCAAAATCGTTTTTTTAAGCATACAAATACAAATGAAAATATAATATAAATTCAAATTTTAAAATCAGATCATAAAATTATAAAATAAAAAATGTAATGTCAGTGCCTATACCATATCCTAATTCAACACCATATCCTAGTTCAACAGGAGAGCACATTGATAGATTCATGTTTATGTGATCTATGTGCTGTCCCGAAATTCAAACGTTAAAATTTGTACACACTTTAAAATTGAAGTCTCTATTTTGAATTTTAGAAAATACAAAACAGACAAAAACTTCACATAATTCATGAGCATCCATTAACCAGACAAACAAAAAACACAGTTTCAATGTTATTCAGCTTTCAATTCCATTTCAGAAGCCATCCATGAATGACAACAAAAGTCAAGAATTGTATTTATGAATTGTCAAGAACACCATCATTCACAACTTCCTCTTTCATCATTGAATTTTCCTAATTTTCTGTATTTCAATTCTCCAACGGACGGAATCTCTGTGTCACAAAGTTTGTCAAAATCCAGTTTTGAACACAGCTCATTCTTCAAATCACTTGATTCCCCGCTAAAACCATATAGAAACTGAACCAAACATAACCAAGTAAACTGCATAAACCTCAATCCTAAACAAAACATGAAAAATAGTCATAAAAATTGAAAACTGACGATAAATACCTACACACAAAAAAGTCAACCTTTTAACCCATCATTTTCAGTCAAAACCTTCAAGTATGATACGCAATCCATCAAAAACAGAGCAAATGACAATCAACAAACAAACACAACCCAGAATCCGCATGTGGGTCTACTAGTGGTAAAACCCTCTCGCGTGTTCTTCTTTTACGACGGCAGGGATGATTGCTGACCGGAAAAGCCACCAAAAACTCCTATAGGGGCTTCAATTGCAGTATAGGGAGAAGAAGCTGGTGCGGAAAAACCTTTTGTAAGAGAAATACAAATTAAATTAATCGTGTTGGGATTGTTAGTTATTAATTAAAAACTAATTAAATAAAAATATAATCTCCTAGAAAGCACAAATACCATTACATAAAAAGCACAACTATATATTGTTCAAAACTATTACAATTTGCATAAGCCGAGATATATATAAAACGCGTCCCGTGTATTTAACGACTCCTTCACAGATTAATTGACCAAATTTCTAATGTATTCAACTTTAAGTTTAATGACAATTATTGTATAACCAAAATAATAGTATTATTTAAAAAAAATAACTCAATACTATTTCGGTATCATTTGTTTTTGTGTTTAAAATTATATCTGAGGTGATTTAAAATAGGTTTGGTTAGAAAAAACATTAGGTTAATATATATATTTTAGTATTTTAGTGTATTCATGTAAAAAATAAAATAAAAATCAAGAAAAAATTACTTTCAAAAACTCTTAACATCACAATACTAAATACACAATTTGTATTTTATTTTATTTCCTATGTTGTTGAGGTTATATTTTTTTAATTTAGTCCATCAATTTTAATTTGTGTTTGTGGTCATTTGAAAATTGATATTTTTTATTTTTCCCTTTGTTTTTTTTTTTCTTCAAGTCAAATGAATTTTTTAAAGCTAATAATTTTTTTTTCCATTTATTTTTTTGTTTTTTATGTTGTTTTTGTTAAAAAAATGACTTTTGCAATTTTTTATATATGATATTTCAGATCTAATACCATGCAAATAAAAAATATATAAAGTCACACGTAGACAAAACAGGTAAAAAAATTATGTCAAATTATCTACAATAAAAAAAATATACGAGACATTTGCAATGCGCTTTATCACAACCAAAACTAAATTTTTTAACATGTAAAAAATAATTGTGGTCCTAAATTTTTTTATGATTCTATATATCTCAGCGAAATAATCAACCTACAAACCTTTTGATTTTTTAGTTTTTTTATATATTCATTTTATTATGGATAAGACATTTAAGATAATGATAATGATTATTTTAAAGGTATTTTTTCTTAAAAATATGTGAGGCTAATTATATATTTTGATATTTATTTAATATTTTAATATCTGTTTAATATTAACGCCTTAAAATATATAAAAAAAATATTTTTTTTTATCTCAAATTAATTTAATATTTGTTTTGAAATAATTTTAATATAATAATATGAAGAATAAATCTTAAAAACTAATAATAATAATTTATAACATTAATAATGGTGACAACAATAGTATTACCAATAATAATTAGAATATTAACTATTCACAATAATAGTTATAATAACAACTATAACAGTTATGATAATTTAACAATCCTGATAATAACAATGAGAATAATAATTAAAATAATTCACCAATCGATACTGTTTTTGTTAAAAAATAACTTTTGCAGCTTTTTTATGTATGATATTTTAGATCTAATATCATGTAAACAGAAAATATACAAAGTCACAAGTAGATAAATAGGTGGAAAAATTAGGCCAAAATATATGCAATAAAAAAAATATACGAGTCACTTGACCTGCGCTTCGCAGCAACCATAACTAAATTTTCTATCATGTAAGAAAATATTAATGGTCCTAGATTTTAAATGAAAGTGTGAGCGAAATAATCAATCTAATTATTTAGTTTTTTTATATATTCATTTTATTATGGATAAGACATTTAAAATAATAATAACAATTATTTTAAAGGTATTTAAAAAAACTATATAAGGTGAATTATATATTTTGATATTTATTTAATATTAACGCCTTAATATATATATATATATATATATATATATATATATATATATATATAAACTATTTTTTTTAAATCTCAAATTAATTTAATCTCAGTGTTCTAAAATGATTTTCATATAATAATATAAAAAATAAATATTAAAAAAATAATAATTGATTGTTTTTTATAACAATAATGATGATGATAGTGATAGTATTGCCGATAATAATTAAAAATTAATTATTTATAATAATATTTATAATAGTAGCTATAATAATTATGATGATTTAATAATCATGATAATAATAATAAGAATAGTAATCGAAATAATTCATCAGTTGATGTTGGTTTTGTGAAAAATTAACTTTTGAGGTTTTTTTATGTATGGTATTTCAGATCGAATATCATGTAAATATAAAATATACAAAGTCATACATAGACAAAACATGTGGAAAAATTGAGCCAAATTATTTACAAAGAAAAAATATATAAGTCACTTTTCATGCACTTCACCGTAGTCAGAATCAAATTTTTTAACATGTCACAAAAATTTATGGTTCCAGATGTTTTTTGATGTTATACATATGAGCAAAAGAATCAACATACAAAATTTTGGATTATTTAATTTTTTTTATATATTCATTTTATTATTGATAAGGGTTTAAAATAATAATAAAAATTATTTTTAAGGTTTTTTCTCTAAAATATAATTATATATTTTGATATTTTTTTAATATTATCACCTTAAAAAATATACATATAAAAAAAAACTAAATCTCAAATTAGTTTAATTTTAGTGTTGTGAAATACTTTAAATATAATAATATGAAGAATAAATCTTTAAAAAATCAAAGAATAAGTTAATTTATTTATAAATAAAAATCACTTGAAACTAAAAATATACCAAGTCACACACAAACAAAACAAAAACAAAAAATCACAAAGATAACAAATCACAAACAATAAGGGATTCACTGTATATGTATAAAAGAGAGTTTCACTCTCATTTCACGTCATCAAAACTAAACTAATTTTATGTTTTAATATAAAGATAAATTATAATAAAAATTAAAAGTTAAAACTAAGAGTATACATATATAAATATAAATAAAAAAATTAAAAACTATCCCAGAATAATCGGTAAAATAAAAAGATAAAAACTAAACCAAAACGTAAAAATATTCAAATTCAAATACAAAACAAAAAATTAGAAACAAAATAAAAAATTTCAGTGCGGTGAGCACATGCCAATACAGCGTAATAACTAAAATAGAAAGTGGGAAAACTAAAAGATGCACATACATCAATATAATTCACCCGTTGTGCCCACTGTTTAATAAAATCAATCAAAGATAATATAAATAAAAATAAACATATCTAACCGAGTTAATAGAATATATAACAAAAAACAAATATACATGAATGAACATATTTGAATTATTATTTCAAAATAACTTTTTTTTCACAAAACAAAACTTATTTGTATAAAATAAAAAAGAAAAAAAATAATCTACAAAGATCAATTACAAAACAAAAAAAAAAATCAATAAAAAAAAACTTACTTAACTTGTGGCCTAAGTAAAGAAATTAAGACAAACTGATTGAAAAGAAATTGAAGGTAACCATAAAATCACCACCTTTTTTCACAAAACAAAAATAACCCCGGTATGAATCTTTGTTTCCACGAAGGGTTACCACGACATTGCGTTCTCGTAAAAGGTGCAACACTCATGATATAAAGCATGATGTTACCTCAATGTTCAATCCATTAATAATAAATGATTTTAAAATAAACTTAAAATATAGTTCTGACAAGTAATACATGTAAACTAAAAATATAAAATATATATTTTAACAAATTATCTAATTATAAAATTTTCAATAATTATTTTTAATAAATAATTTAGTGTGACAATAGTGATGAGTATTATCGAGAAAGAGAGTTCTATGTTGTTAAAAATATATAAAATATTAATAGATGTTGGCATTAAGAACATCCATCAGTTAATATTGTACTTCTTAATGTATATTGTTGGGATTATGGTTGTTAAAATCTTGATTTTGACACGACACGGAAAGGGGTTCGGAAACTCGGATCGTAAAATCGTACCTGAATTTTTCCGTACAAAAATCGTAAAATCACAGCTAAAATCGTGTAGGTAGAAAAATCGTAAAATCGTAAGTAAAATATTTCTGAATACAATACAATATAATTATGACTATAAAACTTCATTAGTTAAGGTTCATGTATAATTCATAATAATTTAAGAATACATTACAAAATAATTATGTCCATAGAATTTTATTAGGTAAAAACTAACAAATTTAAAATAAATATTTTGATGATATGCTATATAAATTAAAATCAGTCTCATGTCCGTCATTTTCCTCGTTATTTTTAATACATTTATCAAAAGTACTATTATTGAAAGGATTATCAGTACTAATACTGGTATCAATAGTCAACATCGATATTACTAGTATTAGCTTCAACTCCAACAAATTATTTTGACACCAGGATATGAAAATGATTTAAAAACATCAATTTTTTTAATTTAAAGTAAAAAATAAAAAAAATAAATATAAATTTTAAAGTTAATATTACTGATTTTCAACAGTGATTCCATGATATATATATATATATAATTTTTATTTTTTTATAAAATCAACACAACAATTTTATTTTTTTATAATATATATTTTTTATAATTTATATATATATATATATATATATATATATATATATATATATATATATATATATATATAATTTGTCCAGCAGAATGCTAGACAAATTCAATTTGTCCGATGTGGGACAATGCAATTTGTCCCACATTGGACAAATACCATTGTTTTTCAATTCTTCTCCAGTTAAATACTCTCCACTCTTCAGTCTTCATTCTTCACTCTTCAGCGATAGCAAAGTTAAAATATTTCCTTCAATTATCCCACATCGGATAAGTAATAAGAAGGTAAATTTTTTTGTTTATAAATATAAGAGTTGAATCAGTGAAGCAATCGGGTTTAAAATTATGAATTGAACTGATCGGTTCGATTTTATAATTTTGACCGGTTTTGGTTGAGTTTGACCGAGTTTGATTAAAAATGATTTTTTTACCTGAGTTAACAAGGTTTGATAAGTTGACCCGTAAAATCGTCCGAATTTTTTTGACAACCATGGATGGGATTACTAACATTTCATAAATATCTGCCCCGAAAACTCTTGAAAACCCTTATAAGAATATAGAATATGATAGATTATTAAATGTCAGACACTAATTTTTATATTTTAAAGCTACAAAATCTTTGTAATTTGCTCTCCTACTACTGGTATTATAATAATACCACTAATTTAATGATTTTTTTATTAGTTTCAAATTTTAATATAGTTTTCACTTGCTTCTCTTAAAACATTATACATTTTTGAGGACAATCAGAATAAAATGGTAGTGAGGTAATATGTTGATTTTGATTATCTAGGAAGTTTGTTATATGCTTTTTATGATTTTATAAAGTGTTTTAATAGGCATTAATTAAAAAAAATTATTAATTTATTTCTAAAATGCCTATCTACCCATTAATAAAATTGGGAGTGTTTGACACTATGTTTCAAAAATATTTTTAATTATTTTTTTATTAATTATTTTAAATTAATTTATTTTGATGTTATTAGATTATCTTGATGTGTTGATGTCAAAATAATTTTTTTAAAATAAAAAAATATCATCTTAATATGTTTCTGAACAAAAAATACTTTCAAAAGCAACTTCAAATATACACCCCAATAGACTCTTAAATTAGGGTGTTTTCGCGATATGTTTTGAGGTATGATGCGCGCGCAAGATGTTCTGCTGACTATTTTATCCGTCTTCAAATAATATATACTAGTTTGATGGGCCTGCACTTTGTTGCAGGCGGAGCCAATAATTTTTACAACTGTTCATATTAAAATATAATATTTCTACATGTAAAGTTTGATATAATAAAACAGATAAAAATATCTTGTCATAACAACAGTAACATCGAAGTGCTAACTTCTAAAATTATCATCACTATTACTACCTCGAGAGAAAAAAAAGCAAGTAAGAATAAAAAATAAAATTATTATTATTATTCTTAATATTAATATTATTATTGCGTTAATAAAAAAAATTAAATCAAATACTAAAAGAAGTCTAAAAAAATTAACAAAGGAGCAAATAAAAAAAAATAAAAGATAAAATAAAAATTATTACCTGAAAAAAATCATTTCACTTGAAAATAATAAAAATTATCAAACTATACCGAGAAAAAAAATTATTATCATTATTATTATTATGAAAGAATAAATAAATAAGTGAAAGATTAAAAAAATCGTAAAAACTTCAACAAAAGATCACACAAAAAAATAAAATAAAAATAAAAATTATTATTGTTATTACCGTCAAAACAATAAAAATTATCAAATTATTATGAAAAAAAAAACCTAAAAAACATCAACAATGGAGTAAGCTAGAAAAACAATTAAATTATTATTATTATTATTTTGTGTTAATAATAAAAGGAAAAAAATTAAAGACTAAAAAAATCCTAAAAACTTCAACAAAACATCAAACAAAAAAATAAAATGAAAATAAAAATTATCATTGTTATAATTGTTAAAAGAAATTTTTTTATCAAATTATCCCGAGAGGAAAAAAACAAAAAAAACATTAACAAAAGAGTAAGTAAGAAAAAAATATTAAATTATTATTATTATTATTATTATTATTATTATTATTATTATTATTATTATGTTAATAATGAAAAAAATAAAAAAAATAAAAAACAAAAAAAACCATAAAAATCATTGTTCAAAAAACCATAAAAATCACACCATTGAAATCCACAGTGTTTTCAGACACATAATCATCATCATTATTATTATAAAAGAATAAATAAATAAGTGAAAGATTAAAAAAATCATAAAAACTTCAACAAAAGATCAAACGAAAAAATAAAATGAAAATAAAAATTATTATTGTTATTACTGTCAAAACAATAAAAATTATCAAATTATCATGAAAAAACCTAAAAAACATCAACAAAGGAGTAAGATAGAAAAATAATTAAATTATTATTTTTTTTGTGTTAATAATGAAAGACTAAAAAATCATAAAAACTTCAACAAAACATCAAACAAAAAAATAAAATGAAAATAAAAATTATCATTGTTATAACTGTTAAAAGAAATTTATTTTATCAAATTATCCCGTGAGGAAAAAAACATAAAAAAAATTAACAAAAGAGTAAGTAAGAAAAAAAAACACATGAAATTATTATTATTATTATTATTATTATTATTATTATGATGTTAATCATGAAAAAAATAAAATACTAAAAAAACCATAAAAATCACTTTTCAAAAAACAATAAAAAAAAGAAAAAAAGGAAAAAATATTGTTCAGAAAAACAAAAAAAAGAAGAAAAAAAAACGAAAAAATAAAAAACACTATTGAAATCCACAGTGTTTTCACTCACAATACACAGTGAAAACCTGATGTCTTTTAGTTATAGTTATAATAATAATAATAATAATAATAATAATAATAATAATAATTATTATTATTATGTTAATAAAGAATAAAAAACCAGAAATAAATGAAAGACAAAAAAAATTGTAATATCTTTAACAAAAGATGAGACAAAAAAATAAAATCAAAATTATTAGGCAAAAATATTAATCTAACTTGAAAATATATAAAAAAAAAACCAATAAAAAACTAAAAGACAGAGCAAATAAAAAAATATAATAGATGATAAAATAAAAATAAAAATTATTAGCTGAAAAAAATCATTAGGGGCTATAACCGTATTTAGCTATTTTAAAAAATATTAAAAAAAAAGGTTGCGGCGGACCGGACCGGACTGGTCGTACGCGCGCAATTACATCCGTGACCCTCAGCCTGAACCTTTTTTTTCAAGGTTAAAATCGTTAAAACACTGTTCAAAAAACAAAAAAAAATTCAATCAAAGAAAAAAAATCAATAATTTTAACAAAAAAACCAACCAAAAAATGGAAAACAAATATAAGAAAAAAAATAATTTGACGTCAAAATAAATAAATAAAATAATAAAAAAATCAAAAGAAATAAAAATGGAAAAAAAATCATAAGTGAAAATAAAAATAAAAAAAGCAAAAAAAAAATGAAATGAAAATTAAAAGGAAAGCTCTAGGCAGGGATCGAATCCTGCCCTCCATGCATAGTCAGGCGCTAGGCAGGGATCTTGCACAGGCAAGTGCTAGGCGCGCCTGTTTTCTAGTAAGCCACCGACCTTTCTTTGTTATTTTATGTGAAATAATATATAAGTATCATGAAAATAGTGAATAAAACCTGATCACTGTTCAACAACGAAAATAAAACACTATTGAAATCGAAATATACAGTGTTTTCCTGATTTTTTTAGTTATATTTATAATAATTTATAATATAATAATAAGGGGGGGTCGCGCGCAGCTGTGCAAGCGCGGCACTGATTTCTCCATCTTCAAATAATATATAGGGGGGGCGAGCCGGCTTCATCTCCTAGCAATCTTTTCTTTACGTTCACCGAAACAAAGTTTTACTTCCAAAAATAAACCAGAAGTGCAGCAGCAACGTTTTACTAAGCTGCTCTCCCCGACTGATGCCAGCCATAGACTGACAATTCCGATGGCCAATCTAGGAGACTTCGAATTCCCCGCGGGACAACATGCGATAAACATTGAGGTTACAGACACTATTGAGCAACAGTGGACGTTTAAGCTGTCCATTCGCCGGAATAACAATCCAAATCCAAGACCAGTGTTTACCGGTGAGTGGATTCGATTTGTTAAAGAAAAAGGTCTGAGGGCCGGGGATAGGGTTGTTTTCTATAGGCAAGAAGTTGAAGGTGGCATGCAATACAGAATCAGGGCAGAGAGAAAAATATTCAATTATTGGGTTAATGTTCACTGAGTGTCTTCTCTATCCTTGATTCCGAGTCAACTTTAATTACCGGTCCGTTCCAGTTTCCATGTTGAGGTAATGAGTTTGTAATCATTACTTTGTTATCTTATTATGTATGGTCTGTACTTGTGAAAAAAGCAATCTGTGATTGCGAGTATTTAGTGTTTGAAGTACATGTATGCATGGATTCTCTTTGTTTACCATCTTTTCTTCCGAATCTTACACATGTACTCAGTGTTGTCAAACTCGTAAATTCGTATGAATTTGCGAGTTGACTCATCAAAACATGTTAACTTGGGGTTAAAACTCGTTTTGGGTCAAACTCGGTACTCAAATATCTAACCATCTCTTATCAACTAATCTTTTATATATAGACACATCCATCGCAGTGTTCAGAAACTTGAAATTCACTAAATTGATCCTAACTTGATAAAATCAGGTAAACTCGTAAAACCTGGTCGAATCGGAATGATTTTCAGATACTGTCGTGTACACCGTGCACGTTAATTAATTTCCCCCAATTCTTCTTACTATCTTCTCATCTCAGTCTCGGACCTCTCGGCTCTTGTCCTCTTCTCTCTTGCCCTCATTTGCCTAATTTTCCTCTCAAATCGTAACCTTAGCAGCAGTGTAGCAAACAGTAGGAGTGCATTAGTCTTAGGTTAGTTTTCTAATTCTGTAACTTCTGCAATCTGCTCTTCTCTATTTGGTTGCTGGATTTCATGAACTCTGACCTCTTTCTTGTCAGATTTCTAGATTATTTTATTTTATTTTATTTGGATATTGTGATGTTATAGTTTTTGATTCTAAGTTACATCATAAAGAGGGGAATTGTTTTTTTTTTTGGATATTGTAATGTTAAAGTTTTTGATTCTAAGTTGCATCATAAAGAGGGGAAGTTGATGAATTTTAATTGCTTGACCACTAACGACGTTGCTGCGCAGCCCAGAAGTACGTACACATTATCATCAGATAAGTTTGATGAGAATTCCATTTCCCCTTGTGGCATCTTCATCTAGTATCATTGGCTCCATTTAGGTGTCCGTTCTGATGTTTGCCTTGTTTTGATGCACTTTTCCGCAATGCCTACTTGTTTGCTCTGTCTCTTGTTCAGTAGCTTGGCTTGTTAGTATCTTTTCGTTGATGTTTGCTATTTTCTTTCTACTTTTGGTATCGTGAACCTGGAACATTTGGGAGAATTGGATGCTTTTGCATATGGATGACTAATTTTGTTAATATTTCAAACTTCATTGTCACTTTTCTTGCAAGCGGTGTTTTCTTGGTTTGCACGGACATAATATGTGCTATAACCGCCGGCCACACACTGTCCTCCCGCTCCCTTTCCTGCAGCCTTAGGCATTTCCCTCTCCTTCTCCTCCATACCAGCAACCGGTTACATTCTAGTAGCCTCCCCACACAACTTCTCCTTCCCCCATCAGACCACGCTCCCTTCACCGTCATCACCGGTCAACTGGCCAACCAATCCTTTAGCCAACCATTCCCCAGCTTTAGCTCTCCTTTCTTCTGCTCCATTTCTTAAACCCACTCCAGCCAACACGCAGACCCAACACCCCCAACTTCCCCCCTCAACTGAACCCACTACAACCCTTCCTCTACAGACCCTCTCTTTCCCTTAAACCCTCAACAATCAGCTCCCATTCAGCCCTCAGCGCCCCTCAGCACAGACATCACAACATCCACGCAAAGGCCAGCCTTTCTCCTTCACCAACTCACCGTGGAACGCCAAACCATTGTGGATCCACTCTTCTCAGCCACGCAAGCAATAGATCTGCCACCGCCAGACCGACCATCGACAACAACGACAAACATAATTAAGAAAAAACAAAAGTAAAACAAAAGGCAGATCCGTTGAGAGAGGCAGATCGGAAGAGAAGAAAAAAGTTTAAAATCGACTGCTTTTTTGGGTTTTGTTTTTGTTCTGTAGGGTCGGGAGCCTCCGCCGGCACAAGAAGAAAATGGAGAAGAAACTGTCTCCGGCTCCGGGTTTTATTTATGATCCACCGGTGACGACGCCCGAAACGTGCGACATTGTATTCATGACTTCGCAAAGCGAGCATAGACCGCCAGTTTTGAGATTTATCTTGAAAGCTAAAATAGTTAACGGATTTCAACGGTGTTTCCGCACTGTTCAGGACGGGAATAGTTAAATTATATAATAATATAACTATCATTTTGATACTACTAGAGTGTTTGGGAGAGCTGTTGTTATAGCTTTTCAAAGTGTGTTTCGTGCCGAAATATATTAAAATGATGTTTTTTTATTTTTTAAAAATTATTTTTGATATCAGCACATCAAAATGATTTAAAAACACTAACCATCTGTTTTTAAAATTCAAAAAAAATAAAATAAACCAAAAGCACCCAAAAAGGTTTTTGGGTGGCTTCCCAAACACCCCCTACAAGTGAACAAAGAAGTTGCCAAGACGAGTGGTTAAGGGTTGTGCTTCTAATGCCGGGGTGAGAGATTGACTTTCTGAATCAACATTTTTCGCTTTAATAAATAGTGTTTTTTATTGTTCATAACTGCTTTCCTTTTTTTTCTTTTTAAACTGTTTTTTTTTTCTTCTTCTAGCCAGGGTATTTAGGTAAGTTTACGTGCATCACCGACCATTAATTTTCGGACTTATTTTTTGTTCTATTGCGCTTTTCATTGTTTATTATTATGTGAAAATATGTTTTCCCTTTTTTTATTATCAGACTTCCTTTTTTTTTATAATAAGGATGTCCGGATCAGCTTACACGCACCACGATTTTTTTCCCATATATATATATATATATATATATATATATATATATATATATATATATATATATATATTATAAAGAGGGTATTTGAGGTAGCTTACACACGCTATAAATAATCCTCGGACCCATTTTTTATATTTTTTTTGTTTTTTCCCACTTATAATTTTTTTGTAACCTTGGTGTCCGACCTAGTTTACATGCACTATGACTATTATTTTATATAATAGCTAAAGAAAATCATAATTTCAAACGGTGATGAACAGTGATTTGAACAATAATTTTAGTTGTTCATTACTATTTGAAAAGATGAATTAAATTGTAGTTTTAGTGGGAGATAGCAGAGTGTTTGAGAATGCATTTTGAAAGCGCTTTTTAAGAAATCTAAATTTTTTATTTTAAATTAAAAAAAAAATTCTAGATAATTTTGATGTGCTGATGTCAAAAATATTTTTTTAAAAAAGTAAAAAAATACCACTCTGATGCATTTCTAAACAAAAAATGTTTTGAAAAGCAACTTCAACCACATTCCCAAACAGGCACCACATGTGGTGGAGGTGGAAGGTGAAACGCAAATTAAATTGCTAACTAAATTTTATCCTTTAAATTACATTTATTATATACGTATTTTTTATTTTAGTCCTTATACTTTTAATCTTGGATTTTATTTTAATGCTTTTATATATATATATATATATATATATATATATATATATATATATATATATATATATATATATATATATATATATATATTTCTTAAATGGTTCCTATTTTATTTATGTTTATATATACATGCTCTTAGTTTTTGTTTCTTATTTTTATTATTTTCATTCTTATTAAAGTTTTTTTATTTAATGTTTAAATTTTAATTTGCGTTGATGATCATTTGAAAATTGATATTTATTATTTTTTGCTTTATTTTTTTTATTCTTCAAGTCAAATAATTTTTAAAAATATAATAATATTTATTTTGGTTTTGTCATTCATTTTGTTTTTTAATTGCTTTTTTCTTAAAAATTTTAGGTGTTCAAATTTTTAATTATTATAGATAAGACATTCAAAATAATGATAAATATGGTAAATTAATTATATATTTTGATATTTATTTAATATTAGTGCCTTAACACACACACACACACACACACACACACACACACACACACATATACTAGGTTTTTTTTGAGAGAAAAAATCAGTATTCTGAAATGCTTTTAATATAATAATATGAAGAATAAATTTTATAAAAAAAAAATTAATTTCTTTTTGCAACAATAATTATGGTGTCATCAATTGTATAAACAGTAATAATTACAGTATAAATTATTTATAATGACAGCTATATTAATTGTGATAATTTAACAATCATGACAATAATAATAGAAATAATTCATCAGTTGATGTTATTTTTTTTAGAGGTTGACTTCTGTGACTTTCAGTCTACTAATTTTTTTTGCATAATTAAATAACAAATTTGACTCTCAAAAAACACAAAATAAGGCCACTGAACAAAAGAATATTTCTTTGCACAGTGAAATGTCTATTTTGTCCCTCGAAAAAGACAAAACTAAGGTCTGGTCGGGAGGGGTGTCCTGTTAATTTACCCCTTTTTTATTTTTTTTTGTTGATTTACTGTTAGCGCGTCGTCAGATACGTCGTCTGTTTCTGTTCTCACGCATGTTTTAAACGGTGCATGCGGCGTATTATGGCTTTTAAAAATACCCAACCGATATCTATAATGATTTTCAACCATGTTCTCTTCCCTCTGGTGCGGCGCTTGTGAGTATAAGGTGGTCGGAGACGTGCCAATAATCGTTTGAATTCTGTTCCCCTTTTCTCTCTCCTACTTGTGCAAGTACACGTTAGTGCAACTGTTTCTTGCTTATATTTCATTTTAGTCCCTCATCTTTTGATTTTTTGTTATGGTCCTAATTTCTATTACATAGATTTTAATTTATTTTAATTTTATCATTCCATGCAAATTTATTATAGATCCTTAATCTTTTCGGTATCAAAGTTTGATGTTTTTCAATTTTATCCTTCCATGCAATTTAATTATAGATTCAGTATCATTTTGGTCCTAATTTTTTTAATTTCCTGTTTTGTTTTAAATTATTTAATTTTATTGGTATCAATGTTTAGGTTTATTTCAATTTTGTCCTTCAAATTAAATTTATTATACATGTTTTTTTTTTCATTTTATCCCTTATACTTTTAATTTTGGATTATTTTACTTCCTTTATTTTTTTTTATATATATATTTCTTATATAATTATTATTTATGTCCATGTTTATATATATATGCTCTTAGTTTTTATATTCAATTTTTCTTTATTCTAATATTATTGAGTTTTTTATTTAATATTTAAATTTTAATATGTGTTGGTGATCATTTGAAAATTAATAGTTATTATAATTTATCTTTTTTTTCCCTTCAAGTCAAATAATTCCTTAATATCTAATAATATTTATATTTATTTTGTCATTTATTTTTTTTTTAATTGTTTTTTTGTTAATATTGTTAGATCTTGAATTTTCTAATTTTTATAGATAAGAAATTCAACATAATGATAATAATTATTTCTTAGTTTTGTTTTCTTTTATATATATCATACTAAATATATTTTTTGATGTTTATTTAATTCGAGCGCCTTATATATATAGGTTTTTTTTGGGGAAACAATTATTATTATTGCTTTGAAATACTTTTAATATAATAATATGGATAATAAATTTTATAAAATAAAAAATTTATGGAATAATTTTTTGTAATAATAATTATGATCTACCAATTTTTATTATCTCCACTGTTATTAATGTTTTTTTTAATGAATACATTTTTATTTGTGTTAATGATCATTTTAAAATTGATTTTTTTTATCTTTATTGTTTTTTAAATTCTTTTTATTTATCTTTCATGTCAAATAATTTTTTTTTCAAAATATATTTATATTTTTTTTATTTTGTAATTTATTTAGTTTTTGTTTCTTATAAATATGTGAGATTAATTATATATTTTAATATTTATTTAATATTAGCATCTGGAAATTTATATATAGACAGAAAAAGATGACCTAGGATTTTTTAAAGGAAAAAATAGTTAATATTAGTGTTCTTAAATAATTTTAATACAATAATATGAGAAATAAATCTTAGAAAATAAAAAAATAATTTTGGCTTTTAATTCTAATTTTGTACTCTTTTGTTTAAGTTTATTTATTAGAAAATTTTAATTCTTGGATTTTAGGTTGTTTTTGTAAAAAAAAAAAAATTATGTATAATATTATAAATTTAATATTACCGGGGAAAAAGATAATTTACAAACAAAATGGGTAGATAAATGTACCCATGTTATCAATAGTAAAAAAATATATGAACCACTTCCACTGTGTTTCAATTACACTATTTCTTTTGGGCGGAAAAAAACTCATTTTTAACAGATTTGTTCTATTATATTTTCATTCATTAAATATTAGAAAAATTAATTATAGCACGTAAAAAATCAATTAGTTTAGTACATAGAAAAAAGTCTAGCGCAACGTGCGAGCAAATTACCTCATCATGTATAAAAGAGCAATTGCCTACACGGCAGTTATATTTTGTTTTATGCTATGTATATATTATTTTTTATTTTAGTTCTTAATATTTTATTTTTTTAAATTTAGTTTTGATCTCTTTATTTTTTATTCATCTAGAATAATTCTTATTTTTTTATTTATATCTATATATTTTATTCTTAATTCTTAATTTTAATTTTGATTGTAATTTTTTTATATTAAATGCAATTTGCGTTAAAAAACAAAGTAAATCCAGTGTTAGTGGCATAAAATGAGAGTGAAATTCTCTCTTATGCATGTATAGGAAATCTTATGTTGT
Organism: Salix dunnii; assembly: GCA_015731905.1. Lineage (NCBI taxonomy): Eukaryota > Viridiplantae > Streptophyta > Magnoliopsida > Malpighiales > Salicaceae > Salix > Salix dunnii. The sequence continues at coordinate 4,599,299 of CM027667.1, read as the reverse complement.
TAGTGATTTGTTATCTTGATTTTTTTTTAATTTATTTTATCCGTATGTGGCTTGGTATATTTTTAGTTTAAAATAATTTTTATTTTTTAAGATTTATTCTTCATATTATTATTATATTAAAAGTAGAATATTGAGATTAAATTAATTTAAGATTTTAAAAAAAAAACTTAGTGCATTTTTTTATATAAATATTTTAAGGTGTTAATATTAAACAAATATAAAATTATAAAATTATTTATCAGAGAAAAAACCTTAAAAATAATCATTCTCATTATTTTAAATATCTTACATATAATAAAATGAATATATAAAAAAAACTAAATAATCAAAAGTTTTGTAGGATGATTATTTCGCTCATATATATAGCATCATAAAAAATATATAAAACCATTAAAAAAAATTTAGATGTTAAAAAATTTGGTTCTGGTTGTGGCGAAGCGCATGACAAGTAACTTGATATATTTTTTCCATTATAGATAGTTTGATCCAATTTTTCCACTTGTTTTGTCTTCTTGTGACTTCATATATTTTTATTTACTTTATTAAATTTCAAATATTATATATAAAAAAGTCACAAAAGTCAATTTTTAATATAAACAACATCGACTAATAAATTATTTTGATTATGATTCTCATTATTACTATCATGATTGCCAAATTATCACTATTATTATAGTTTTCATTATGATCGTTATTGTAAATAATTAATATCTTAATTATTACTGACAATATTATCATTGTCATCATCATTATTATTATAAAAAGAAATTCAATTATGCTTTTAATTTGGTCGTGGAGTGATGTGTGTTTGGAAATGGAAATTGTAAAGTTTTGGTCCGGTATCGAGGAGGTCGGGGATTTTGTTGGATTTACTTATTTATGATTTTGGATTGTTAAAGAAAGGGGAAAATCGTCTGACTCATAGCTGGTTTTTATGTAATGTAAAAAAAGAGAATATAGTGGAGGAGAGAGAGGCAGGTAGGCAGAGCAGACAAAATGGTGTTTAAAAGTGTAGTTGCGGTTTTTTTCAAAGTATTTTTTTTTTAGAAATATATTAAAATAATATTTTTTATTTTTAAAAAGTTATTTTTGATATCAGCACATCAAAATAATCTAAAAACATAAAAAAAAATTCATTTAAAATATAACAAAAAAAATTCAAAATTTGGTAAAATGACAGTTTGGCTGCTTGGCCAAACAGGCACGAAGAAAGCGAAGGAAGACAAAGAATTAAATGAAACAACTGTTTCAATTCACATTGAAATGAATCTGGATAAACAGTAATGAATAATATTTTCACGATGATAATTAAGCTTATTGGTTAACGTTGCTCTAAATGATAGAAAAAATAAACAAACCCCAAAATAAGGCATGACGAACACGTAATCATGCTAGCTAAATTCATGGATGGCTTGATGAGATGGGAATATAATTAACTGATTCCTGAAATCTTCCATCTCCCACTGAAAATGCTTCCAGTCCAGCAACGACTTCTGCAATGATGCAACTTGTCCCAATCAGTTTTCTAACAATACATAACAAATATAATATAAACTCGAATTTTAAAATTAACAATACACTAAAATATGTGAGAAAATCACTTAATTTCTTATATTATTATAGATTTTAACAATATTTTTTTTTTTTACTTTCGAATTATCTTTTCTCTTTCTTTCTTTTTATCATTTTATTTGTTTTTTGCTTCTTTTTTTTTTTGTTTTTTTCTATTAATTTTTTGTTTCTTGCCCTTTTTTTTTGTTTATGTTATTATGTTTTTTTTCTAGTTTTTTTTGTTCATATTTCCCATAAAATATTTTTTTTATTGGTTATACTTTCTTTTTTTTCTGACTTATATATATTCATTTTTTATAATCAGAGTGTCTGACTAACTTAAACGCACCATAATTAATTCTCGGATCCAATTTTTTTATAGCTTTTTTTTTCCTGTTTTTTTTCTTTATTATATTTTTTTTTTATTTTTTTCCATGAATTTTTTTTTCTTGAAATTTTTTTTTCTGGTTATATTTTTATAAGTTTTTATTTTTTATTTTCACACACACACACACACACACACACACACACACATATATAATCGAGGTGTCCGAACTAGCTTAAATGCACCAGGATTAATCCTCGGATCCAATTTTTTTTTTTATAAACATGGTGTCCAGACCATTTTATATGTACCGACACTAATCCCCGGACCTTTTTTTTTTTTCTCGCTAAAGTGCTTTTCTTATATTTTTTTTGTTCACTTATATTTTTTTTTTATAATTGGGGTTTACGGGTCAGCTTATGTACACTACAACTAATTCCCAAATCGAATTTTTTTTTATTTTTTTTAACTTATATATTTTTTTTATAATCACAGTATCTGAGTTAGCTTATGCTTCTTCTTTTTTTGTTTTTTTTGCTTATATATTTTTTTCATAACCAGGATGTCTGTACCGCCTCAGGCACATGATAAATAATCCCTGGACCATTTTTTTTTATAACTGGGGTGTCTAAACCACCTTACGTGCACCACAACTAATCTCCCGACCTTTATTATTTTTTCTAAATTTTTTTCCTTGTACTTTTTTTTGTTCACTTATACATTTTTTTACTTATCACCAGATCATTTTTTTTTTGGTAACTAGTGTCTCCGGGCTAGCTTAAGCACATCATGACTATTTCCTGTACCGAATTTATTTTTTTAAGCAATATGGATTGTAAATGGTATGGAGAAAGCATTGTATCTCTCCACACATAGTATTGTTGATTGCAATAGTGCTTTTTTGCTACAATGTTTTTTGCTTCTTCTTTTTTTACCTTTTTTTTTTTTTCATTTTTTCCCTTATCATGTTTATTTTTTCATTTGTTTTCTTATTATGTTTTTTTTCCCAAAACATTTTTTTGCCCATTATACTTTTTTATACTCTTTTTTCCTTTTTCACTTATATATATTTTTGTTTTTTATTTTTTTAACTGGGGTGTCTTAAGCGCACCACGATTAATTCACATATCTATTTTTTTTTATAACCAGGGTGTTTAGACCAACTTATATGTACCATAACAATCCCTAAACCCATATTTTTTTTCTAAAGTGTTTTCCCGCTAATACTTTTTTTTCTTATACTTTTATTTGGTTCACTTATATATTTTTTTATAACCAGAATCTCCAGACTAGTTTAAGCACGCCAAAACTAATTTCTAAGCCGATTGTTTTTAAAATAATATGGATCGCTACAGTGCTTTCACGCTTATTTTTTTTCTTTCACTTATATTTTTTTTTAATAACTATGGTCTCTTAGCCAACTTAAGCTTATATACCCCTATAAGATAAAATCCAAAAGTTAGTTATAAGGGTGTATTGGTAATTTACTAATTTTTAATTATATTTTATGTAGCAGTGTTGTGGGCGCGTCTTCGGGCACGACGTTAATTTCAAAGCTCATGCACATTTCGGATAGCGCGTGCGGCGTCGTAGAACTTCTAAAAATATATAATAATTTTTTATACATTTATTTTATTATGTAAAATAATGTCATAATATCAGAGGTATTTTTATTTTTTTTATTTCTGTGCACAGTACAATAATTATAATACCCTTAAATAACACAAAAACCAAGAATTGTTAGTAGAGGTGTCCTGATAATTTTATTTTTTTAGTGCATAGTAAAATAACTTTTATAACTTCAAATAAGACAAAACAAAAGAGTCGCTTGTGGTAGTGTTTTAAACACGTTTAACTATACATGCATAGAAAAGAGTTCCACTCTTATTTTATACCACTAAAGTTAAACTTACTATATTTTTTAACGTGAGTTGCATTTAATATAAATAAAAATAACAATAAAAATTAAAAATTAAAAATTTAAACAAAGAGTAAAGGTGTATAAATACAAATAAAACATTTAAAATTATTTTAGAATGACCGAAAAAATCAAGTGATCGAATCTAAACTAAAAAAAAATAAAAGAATAAAAACCAACATATAAAATTATATGTTAAATCTAGATAAAAGAAAAAATTAATCCCTTCTACACAGCACGGTTTACAGCTCGTCATGCCTAAAATCATATCACAGGGTATTATACCAGGACAGTGCACACTGATTGATTCATCCATATGTGATGTATGTGTTGTCTTGAAATTCAAATATTAAAATCCATACTCCTTAAAATTCAAGTTTCTATTTTAGATTTTAAAAAATAAGAACAGACAAAGCCTTCACATCACTCATGAGCATCCATTAACCAAACAAATGCAAACACAATTTCAATGTTATCCAACGGACAACAAAAGTCAGGAATTGTATTTTTTAATCGTCAAGAACAACATCATTCACAACTCCCTTTCTCGTCATTGAATTGTCCTCATTCTGCATTTCAATTCTTCAACAGAATATTTGTATCACAAAGTTCATCAAAATCCAGTTTTGAACATAACTCATTCTTCAAATAACTTAATTCCCCCTAAAACCTTATAGAAACTGAACCAAACACTTACCATACCAATTAAACTGCAAAAACCTCAACTTTAAACAAAACATAAAAAACAACCGTAAAAATTGAAAACCGACAAGAAATACCTATACACAAGGCCACCTATGATCCATCGTTTTCAGTTAAAACCTTCAAGTATGATACGCAATCCATCAAAACCAGAGCAAATGACAATCAACACTAAAAGGCCTGTTTGGAAGAGCTGTTGCGGTAGCTTTTCAAAGTGCTTTTTGTGCCGAAATATATCAAAATGATATTTTTTTTATTTTTTAAAAATTATTTTTGACATCAGCACATCAAAATGATCTAAAATAATAAAAAAATATATTTTTATTGAAAAAAAAATAGTACACCGCAGCAAACCTGCAGTGCAAAAGCTACCCCAAACAGCTTCAAAAAAGTCCCGAATCCGCATGCGGGTCTAACAGTGGTAAAATCCTCTCGCGTGTTCTTATTTTACGACGACAGGGATGATTGCTGACCAGAAAAGCCACCAGAATCTCCTCTAGGGGCTTCAATTGCGGTATAGGGAGAAGAAGCTGGTGCGGAAAAACCTTCTGTAAAATAAATATAAATTAAATTACTCGTGTTGGGATTGCTAGTTATTAATTAAAAACTAATTTAAATAATAATATAATCTCCTAGAAAACACATATACTATTACATAAAAAACACAACTATATATTGTTCAAACAATTAAATTTTGCATAAGCAGAGATATATATAATTTGATATCTATAGTCAATTTAATTATGTTAAAAATATTAAAACGTATGCAAAAGCCGTTCAGATGCAAAAAGCAATTTTATTTATTTTGCTTTCTGAATACATAATCCAAGAGATAAGAACATATTATAAAATATTTTTATAATACATGCGTTGCAATATTTGTGTCGCATGGTTTATAGCTATTCACTAGATAGCACAACACTAATTTACTACATAATTGAAGAGAGAAAATGACTTTGGCACACCACAATTAGCCTCCTTTTCTGTTTTCAGTGCTATGCATATATTCTTTACAGGTGTTCCTAATTCATGAACAGAACTATATCACCCCGTAGCCAAACAGCGAGGTGCAACTCCACGTACGCGTGTCACAATTTAACTTGAGCATCACAGAAGAAAGAGGCACCCTCGAGTGACGCACAGGTGCAAAAGGGCATCACAACTCACACCTACAGTCACCGAACCCTAAAAAAATTCATCTCCTCTAACGACTGCCTTTCTTCTCTCCGTCCAGTAACCTGCTCGCAATGGCTTCTGCTCGTATCAGATCAGGCCTCCCTCTTCTCAACAGGATTTTGAGATCTGATTCTCTATGTACTCAACGACCGGCTATTCAACGCTCCGTCTTGACCCCTGCGTTCACCGCTTTTCAGGTAACAAAATTACCCGATTCAAATACAGTGGTTTTTTGGTAGAAACCAAACGTAGTGTTCTTTTGATTTGTTTTTGGAGTTCGATGCCTAATTTTATTTCTATTCAATAAATATTTCATCTTCTCGGAAACGAAACGAAGCATTATCGGCCCCTGACAGGGCGTTATTTCTGAGATTTTCGCTCACTCTATACCTAGTAATGATTAATTTAATCGATGCAATGAGGCATCTGAATCTGTGGGGCCATTTTGTTTTTGCAGCCCTCGAAAAATCTCAGCACTTCATCTGTGCAGAAGGAGGAGAAAATCAAGGTAATTGATCTCATTTGCATTTTAGACTCTGGTTTCTCTCACGCTACATATATTTCATGTAATTCTCTGAATCTTATGTTGATTGCCATGTAAATAAAAGGAGAATATTTCATTGTTGTTACTGCAACTTACTGGATAGAGTTTGAAAATTGTGCCGTGACACTGATTTTCTTAAACGCTTTTCCTTTTCCTTTTTTTTCTTTCTGAATTCATGTTCCCGTGGTCTCACAAGAAATCGATCACATTGATATAACAATCTAGTGAATGAGGTTTCAAAACCTGAGCTGACTAGATTTCCAGGGCTTCCGAGTAATAAATGTAAATCAGCATCTTTTCCTCATTCTTTTAATGCATGAGAATGTTGGGAAGTCTATAAATCTAGGAAATAGAGGTTGAAGATAAACGTAAATTAAAGTGCAGAGATAGTCATTCAAAATCAGAAATTAGCTGCATTTATTTGTTTTAATAGTCATTCAAAATCAGAAATTAGCTGCATTTATTTGCTTTAATCTTGATTTGGTGGTTTTTTTTTGTATTAGTTGCCTATCACTTTATACGGGGGAACTGGAAACTATGCCTCTGCTTTGTTCGTAGTGGCCAAAAGGTCCAAGGTGCTGGATCAGGTCGAGTCTGAAATTCTTGACCTCATTGAGGCTTCAAAGAAAAGCCCTAAATTCTCCCTGTTCTTGAAGGACTTGTCAGTGCGTGCTGATACTAGAGTTAAGGCCATTAATGAAATTTGTGCTACAGCAAAATTTTCAGACATTACGAAGAATTTCTTGGGTAAGATAAAGCTTCTCTTGTAACTGGTATTTGAAGCATGAAAATCAAATCTTTCTGACCATAGTGAATTTAAGTTCTTTTGGTAAATATTCAAGCAACATGTAGATTAATGTATTACTGTCTTTCACTGGGCTAGCATAAATTTAGCTTTTGTTGATCTGTGCTCAATGTTATGAATTTATAGAAAATCTCCCTAGCACTTCTGTTCATCTTTGTTTTACACTTCTGTTCATCAGGGGATGGGATCTTGATGCTCTCATGTGTTGCTGGCTAGTCTAATAGCTTATTTATACTATGTTGTGATAGAACTAACACATTGACACCTGAAGCGGATGCCCTCATGCAATTTGTTATCTTAACAGGCTGTCCTACTTTGGGCTGGAACTGTAGCTGCACACCTTTTGACCTAGTGTTCTAAGGCAAACACAATTATTTGACTCCATCTGTCTTGCAAATTTTACCTTGTACTGAATTTCACTTATATGAGGCTTGAACTTCTACCATTGTTATGCTTTGTATTTGATAAACATATAATGATTTAGTGGCATTTCTCTGTACAGTGTTGATGTGAATATACCAAAATGAATCTATGTCAATCTTCTTTTGATGAAATCTTTTGCCGAAGAAATTAATTATTATACAACATTTCATTGTAATTTCTTATTATAGGTTTTTTTTGATCTCTTGGCAATTGATAGAAATTATTCTTGCATTTCACTGCATTAACATGTTCTGAAAGGTTCTTTGTTGCCTTTTTACCAGTTATAGTGGCTGAGAATGGGAGGCTAAATCACTTGGAAAGCATTGTAAATAAATTCAAGCAGCTGACCATGGCAGACAAGGGTATAGTAAAAGCTATGGTCACAACTGTAATGGTAAGTTTGGCAGTTCGGTGGCAAATATTTTTGTTGGAGGTGCAAAATAATGGTGGCCATTATAGATCTTGTATGGTTAGCCTATGGAACTTGGCCTGTTTGCAACTTGTATGTTTATTCTTTGCGCTTAGCCTGTCTGTGTTTTTGTTTTTTCCCTTTTCCTTCCATTTTGTATTTCCTTTATAGGGTACATGAAACATGCTTTGTGATATTCTTCTGTTATAGATTTTAAGGATTCCCTTCCTTGTATGCGCTTCTTTTCGATATTATTTTGGGTTAGACTCTCTTGGTTATTCTTAGTGGAGTTCTTGCTCAATGAAAAGTATGAATGCTGCTAGCCTACACAGCAATCAATTGTTGTTTTGTACATCAGGTCAAGCATCTCCACGGGCATAGAAATTCTGATCTAATTTGGGTTTTGTAATAATTTTTGGCTGTGTTCAAATTTGATTCCATACCTTGAATAATACTCTGCTCGAATTTGTATTTTCTTATGACCTAACAGTCTAATTGATCCATGCTATGTAAAGTGCTCGCTGAGGTCAGTTTCTTACCTCTTGATATTGAGAATTTGCTGTTACTCTCTTATGCCAGCCTCTACCCCCACAAGAGGAGAAGGAATTGAAGGAAACTCTGCAGGATATTATTGGACGTGGGAAGACAGTCCAGGTTGAACAAAAGGTGAACATTATTACCCAAATTAGTTATTTTGATACTATGTCACAGTGAAATTTATAGTCTTATTTTGTGCCAGATTGATCCTAGTATTCTTGGGGGGATTATGATAGAGTTTGAGCAGAAGCTGTTTGACATGTCCATAAGAACTAGGGCGAAGCAGATGGAGAGGTTCCTGCGTGAGCCTGTAGACTTTGATGCCCTCTGAAAGTTGCCACACCAGATAACATCCAAGCTTTCCAGGTTACATCTGGGCGAAACTTCTATCAATGCTCCATGAAGGAAACGTTATCTGTATTTCTTGTTTGGATTTGTTCACCTGTACGTACCCTTTTGACATGGGACGTTCGCAAATAAAATTCTGTGCAGGCAATCATTAATACACCTTTACTTTCTTGCTGAGATTTTGGTGACACTAAGTTTTTGAAGGTCATAATTGTTCAAAGATTTCTCACCTCCACATTGAGTTTATGCACACATGTGCTCGCTTTGGGTTCTTTTGTGCTGTCTTTCATTTTCCTATAGCAGCTAGTTTTTTGGATGCACACTAATTAGTAATTAGTGCGGAGCACGTGATATTTTTGGTGCGTTCACTTTTTTATTTAAGTGCCCTTTTATTTTTGTTAATTGAGTGTGAATTCTCATATATATATATACTCGATTTTTTTTTCAATTTTTTCACAAACTGAAAAAGTATTTGCCTCCAATTTTTTAATGGTAATTTTTAAATAATATTCTAAATGCAAAATATTTATACCAAATTTTCTTGTATGTTGTACAAAATATTTTTAATGGCTGACTCATAACACGAAGCCATCAATTTCTTAGCATATGGGCTGGAACAAGGAAGCAACAGTGACTCTATGTGCATATATGAATGCATGGATTATCGATAACATCACACCAGTGATTTCATGGGAACTTCGTACCATGAAGCTTGACGTAGCTGTACCTGCACGACACTATCAAACACTCATTACGACTTGCTTGACGTAAATTCTCACGTTTAAAAATGGCTCCAAACTTTGAAATAAAAGTTTTCGAATCTGGGTTTTTGGGATGTTTTAAATTTTGTTTTTTATAATACTTTATTTTTTAAAATTTAGTTTCATTATAAACACATTAAAACAATCTAAAAAAATAAAATAAAAATTGATTTCTTTTAATCAAAACTCCAATTCAACCTCAGCCCCAAACACCCCTGTATATTTATATACAACTGCGTCAAATATTTTATTATTGAGTGACTTGACTGGAGCCGAGCAATGTGTGGTATAGTTATATGACCCGAGTCAAACTAAGCTTTGATTTTTTTTTTCTTTCAAAATATACTCAAAACAATATTATTTTAGTTGAAGAGACCTCGATCAAATCTTGATTGGACACACATCATGTTAACCTACTGGTAGTTATTAAAAGAAAAATAAATTAGCTCTTGGTTTTATTTTTCACTAAAAGACAAGTCATTTAAATTTCGATTTGATTTGTTTTTTTTCTTCTATTTTGGTCAATGATTTTCTTTTGAACTATTTCATTTAAAATTCTGATTGCTAAAAATCTCACTTCATAATTTATTTTAAGTTTTTCCCATTAAATTATTATAATTTCAAACAAATATATGAGCATTGGACTAGTGCTCAATTTTGTTAAAAAGGGATTGGTTTTGTTGTTTGTGAAAATAAAGGGACCATAATTGACAATGATAAAAAGTTTATTTTTTATTATTTTTATTTTTATTATTATTCTCCCATGCTCCCACATTGCTTCTTAAATAGCTACAATATTTCTCAAATTTTATTTTTGATGTAGTTCGAGTTTTTTACATTTTAATTCAAGATTTTATTTTATTTTCATTTCAGTTCTCGAGTTCGAGAGATAAAAAAAAAATCACCATAAAATAGTGAAAGAAAAAGAAAGCTGTCAGTTATTTACTTCTCGACAATAAAAGGCCAATTTTGATGTTAATGAATTTTTTTCGATGAGAAAAGCTATTTTGAATTAAGTTGTTTTAAACCTATCTTTTAGAGAAAAGAGTTTTTCACTAAGTGATATTTGAAAAAGAGTTTTTTCTCCTAGTTTGATTTTGTGCTTTTATATGTTTTTGAGAATTTATGCTCAGTCTTTGTTAGCAGTTCAAAGCTTTACTGTGACGAATCAGCCTTAATTCTCTTCTGTTTGCCCCCCCTGTATTGGAAAGTAAATGGTCCAAAACGTATAGTATTATCCCATCAAACCTGACGAAGACGAGTGCAAATATTACTGCCTCAATGTTTTTATGAATTGCTAATACTATTGAAGATCGCAATTGGGGATATATATATATAGCTTCAATTTAAGGTGTTTCCTTGAGCCTATGCTCGATTTTATTTTATTTACAACGACCAATCGACACAAAATGCGGATCCCGAGATAGCCACTGTAGCGACATTGGAAAATAAGGAAGTCATCTCGAATGTTTGGTTCAAATATTGTTTGCATGAGAAGTGAAGAGATGGAGACCCGTGGAAATCATAACTGGTCAAGAAGATCTCGAGTAAATTAGTTAGCTTAGATATAATAATCTGTGATGTGTGACTTGTTTTACAATGGAAGCAAATCCTGTTCTCTCTTTGATCTCTACATGAAAATAGGATAATAAATCAACCCATGTCTTAGCCATTGCAGAGCAAACTCAGGGCAAACAAAAGGGCCTGGTGGATCGTGATCTATAGCACAAAGACAGAAAGACTAGCAAATAATTGAGCTGATCATCACGTCTAGTGGGGGCCTTTGTTAAAAACTCTCCGTTTTGGCACTGATACCCTAAAAAGGAAGGACACTCATAACGTCGCGGACCTTTTAGCTGCCAATGCTTCTCCTTTTAAGGTGATGAATACATTGGGCTATATTATAATCCAGCAAAATATTTTATTTGTCTTCACTTCTGTTTCATGGTCTCGCGAGTTCTTTTTTGCTTTTCAAGTCATAATTTGATCCAGCACTGTTGAAATACTTGTTCTTGGCTCCCTACATTTGAAGGCAGACAAAGATATCTACATATCTGGATATATACAAAGTTAACAACCATCGAGGCTACGTGGTCTTTCTTGTCTTCGTAACAAAGTTGAGCATGTTGCTTAGGACAGCCTCATAAGCATGAGGTGGATTTCTTTTTTGTTCTTTTCTCTTCTTTTTGGCCCGGACAGCTGTTTTTAGACAGAAGAGAATGCTTTGGAACCATTTGAGTAGCTTCAGAGTTTTGCAGTGCTTGCTTTTTACCTGAAAATTTGCTGCAGTCCTTGTCAACACAGAGGATAGAGGATCAAAGATCGAACAACTCCATGATCCTCTTGTTTCACAAGAATTGACCAAGACTAGCTCTCATCTAATACTCATTTGGCCTGGACAATGACTAATTTGAAATTGCTGATACTCTATATATTTCTTTTCCTATTATACATGAAATGCTTCCTTAGAGCGATTCGTGGCATGTAGGGAAGAGGGGGTTAGGTAAAGAAAGGGCATTGCTATAAGATAGATAACTCTGATCCAGCACATGAGAAAATGAAAGCTACGAGGTCTCCTTTTGCCCTGAGATAGCTAAAATGCTCAAATTCTCATTTTCTGGTCTAAATATCGTACAGTGTCAAGCTTGTTGATCACTGATGTAGACCAACTGTCAAGATCATTTTGTTCCGCTTCAAAGGGAGAATATCTTGGCATTGATCATTCCTGAACTTAATTAATTATTAATTTTCTGCCGTAATTATTTTGTATAAAGAAATAAACAAGACAAGACATGTGATATATATATATATGGTCCTTAAATAGCTTATTTACTATAATTATAAAGACTGGAATTTGTTGCTTTAGAAGTGTATATAGGACGAATCCATAGCAACAATAATTGATGTTATGATTCTGAGGATGTGAAATAAAGATCATTTTGAATATCATCAGATTACTTATATTATATAATGATGTCGGGGTTTTAAAAATTGAAAAGAAAAAGCCAACAGGAAATGAAATACTTCTGCAGAAATTTCTTTGAATTGATGAATACATAGATGTTTCACTTTTAACTGCTTACACAGCCTTTCAAGACAAGCAGATGTCCTTATTGGAAACGAAGAAAAACCTTAACTTTATCCATGAACACAGTCATGCCAATCTTACTGATGTTACCATTATCTACTTAATTAGCTCATTAACCTCTTCCCTTATCCTTTATGTAGCTAGGTCCTCAACTAAGTAAGCTGATCAACACATGAAATAGACATATTTTTGTACCTACAGCTATACATAGAGGACAAATGACACCCATCTCGATCGTGCTTCCTAAAATGATTAACTAGGTACTCGCACTTATGATGGATGCTCTGATTCATTTTTTTTCCCAGGATATCACTCTTATTTTGTCACTGATATTAAGTTGCATGGCGGCAAGCATTTTGGGGGGGAGCTTGTTGGCTGCAAAAAAGATATCTTCTCTATATATACCTAGCTATCTGTTAGCAGGAAAATGAAAAAGTAATTTGCTTGAGAAGCAAATACTACCAGGCAGTTAGCTGATAATAAAGAGATAATGTTTGAATGTAATTCACGTCAGCTAGTAATCTTAATCAAGCTCAACAGACAAGCATGTAACGAATTAATATGCAACAATGATCTTGCCCTAGCTAGAGAAAATGCTGTACTGGAAGCACTTGCGCATTTCTTCTCTCTGGATTTGAAGCCCGCCACACGTGTTTTAGAAGTATAAACCTAGAGAGAGAAAGAGAGCATTATGTGAAGTGGAAGCAAAATTGTACCTCTCTCATACACACATGATGATTACCTTGTGAGTGAAGAAAAATGCATCGAAAAAGACAAGAAGACCAACCGACGTCGCTTCTCTTTCTCTATGAGCTAAGGAGGTCCCGGCCCCTCCAATCCGTTTTCCACTCTACCCATCAACCAACAACAGACACAAATATTGTTCTCTCTCTCTCTCTTGATCTTTCTCTTCGTATTCTTATTGCAAAGCAAACCCCACAACAATCACAATCATCATCACTCTTACCACTCCATGAAGCGTCCTCTCTCTCTCTCCCCTCCCTCATTTTCTCTCTAATGGACCAGTATACAAATTAACGACATTTATCTTTTGCCTAGCTATATAGTGCTTTCTCGATCTCATTTCCATCAAACACGCTAGAATTAAGAGAAGAGGGCTCCGGTAGCACTGGCTATAGCTAGCTAGCTGATCAGAGCACTATCAAACACGATGAGGAAGCCGGATCTAATTATGGGCAAAGATAGAGTGCCGAGCAATAGTAATATTAACAAGGCCAAGCTTAGAAAGGGTTTATGGTCACCAGAGGAAGATGAGAAACTCATCAAGTACATGTTAACTAATGGACAAGGGTGTTGGAGTGATATTGCTAGGAATGCTGGGTTGCAAAGGTGTGGCAAGAGTTGCCGTCTTCGTTGGATTAACTATTTGAGACCTGACCTCAAGCGTGGAGCCTTTTCTCCTCAAGAAGAAGAGCTTATCATCCATTTGCACTCCATTCTTGGCAACAGGTACCACTTCCTTTTCTTTATTATTCTCTTAAGTTTATATATAAGGTTCAACCAAATAATGTTATATATCTATCTATATATATATATATAAACAGCACTGCATAACGTTAATGAAGTACAAAGGTTAGACTCATTTTAATTATGTCAACAATCCCAGTTGCTTGGCATCATTACGCACAGCTGGCGCTGTTTCATTTTGTAAATACATCAGGATAGTACTCTTGGATCGATCGATCGATCGATCATGCATGCATAAGAAAACAAAAAAAATAGAAGTTGCCAGTTACTTAAGGAAATTGGTAATCAAACCTTGTTTAATTACTTGAAAATTCACAAGATATAGCAGTACCAGCTGTAACAAATGTGTAGCACAGACAAGTTGCCGTAATGTTAATTATTCATTAGTTTCGTGACGACGAGATAATTATAAAAACTCCCCTTGTTTAATTACTTGAAAATTCACAAGATATAGCAGTACCAGCTGTAACAAATGTGTAGCACAGACAAGTTGCCATAATTAATGTTAATTATTCATTAGTTTCGTGAAGACGAGAGTATTATAAAAACTCCCAGACATAAGTAGATATTAAGTGGATATAATGTATAGAAACATTGAATGCCAGTATTAATATTCATGCACATTTTGCCTTCTCTTAGTTTTTATAATTCTCTTAGTATATTATTTTTACCTTTAAGGCGCCGTAAGTTCTCTTAGTTTACTAGCTAGCTAGCTAGCTAGCTAGAGTCGGATGCCATTGCTCCTAGCTTTAGTGGGTCATCAATTCGATATGCCTTGTGAGAGTATACATATTTTACAGTTGATTTTACATGATATGCCTATTATTTGAGATTTCCAGCTTCACTTAGTTTGATCACCTACAAATTATTAATGTTCTGCACAATTCTCGCTGAATATTCTCATAGAACTTATCATGTTTTAATCCAAATTGGTCCATTGCTATGTAAAATAACAACATTAGCAGTACAAAATTTAAAACGAACAGTTCTGACAAAACCTCCCCTCTCACAAAACATATAAAAAATACATTAATCAATTTTCAGCATAACTAGCTACAAGATGCATGCATGCTTCGAGTGTGTGTATATGTGTGTGTGTGGATTTTTGTAATTATATGTGGATAATTGTCTGTTACGGACTCACATTTATGTATTCAAACAAAGCAGGTGGTCTCAGATTGCGGCACGTCTTCCAGGAAGGACAGACAACGAAATAAAGAATTTTTGGAACTCCACATTAAAGAAAAGATTGAAGATGAATAACACTTCCACATTCTCACCAAATGACAGTGATTCATCAGAGCCTAGAGATCATGCCATAGGAAATATCATGCCCATGCATGATCACGACATCATGACTCTATGCATGGACTCATCTTCCTCATCATCCATATCCATGCAGGGTATGATCACAGGCGGCAACCAATTTGATTCTTTCTCCATGCTCAACAACCGCTATGATGTGACTGGTGCAGCAAGTTTATTTGACATGTCTACATGCTTGACACAAGTGGGTATGGGAGATGGGTTTTATGGTGACCATTATGGGATTTTGGAGGCTACTAACAAAACGGGCCTCACTCTTCCACCACTAGAGAGTAGAATCTTCGAAGAGAAAAATACAGTGAGTAATAGCAGAATTGACATGGAAAGCAACAACAACAACTGCTCTGATAATATTTGCTTCAACAATACTGATCAGAGATTTAAAGTAGAGGACATGTTGGAGCTTGAAAATCATTGGCAAGGAGAAAACTTAAGAATGGGAGAATGGGATTTCGAAGGTTTCATGGAAAACATATCTTCCTTTCCTTTACTTGATTTCCAAGTAGAATAACCGGCTACCCTCACAATCCCCCTCCATAAAGCAAACTTCTTTTTGAAACTTTCTAGCTTGGCACATCCCTCAAAAATATTTTTTCTGTCATCAATACTCTGCTTGCTCTTTCTATACGTACGTACCTTTTGTCTCTTCCATCTGTGAAAGAAGTTTATGCGTGAATACTTCCTTATTGCTGGCAAGGCATGCAATAAGCATTGCAAATTAGAGATTAGAGGTGGCCAGAGATTCTTTGTATGTAATTGGATCGGTTTCTTTCTATTCAAGGCATTCGGTTATTTCTTGGAACGAGTTGGTGCAATAATCATCGTTCCCATGAAGAAGAGAACTGTGTGAATAGCAGTAATACAGAAAGGGAATAATTGGCTGGTGAATTACACAGTTGCATGTACAAATTATAAAAAGAAATGAGGAGGTGAAGGTTGTTAATGGTGGGAGATGAGAAGGATAACTAATGTACGCAACACCCCTCGTGTAATAAGAAGTCGAAGCTTGTTTCATACAGTCAATTACTCTTTCTTTACGTCTTATAACGTGTAACAGGGTGCTGAAAAAAAAAAAAGCTAAATCTGATAGAAAATAAAATGAACTGAGATATCAAGATGTAACTGAATAAATAATTTAATTATGAGAATGATTAAAAATATTGAGTGATGATTTGAAAGATAATTTAATTAAAAGAATGATTAAAAAGGTAAAAAGAATTAGATTTTAAAAGTAAAAAAAAAAAATCAAATAATGGTTAAGCTCGAAGAAAAATTCAAATCTTTGAATTATTTAAAATAAAATAAATAACAATAACCAAATCTGGAAAATGAAAGAGTTGCTTTGAAAATATGCGTGAAAAACTCTCAAGCCGAGAAGGAGAGTGGGGAAAAAAAAAATTCACTCGCGCAAAAAACATAAATGTTTTTGCCACGCTTTTTAGCAATGGAGGCGACAATTTGAGAATTAAAACACCGGTGAGGAATTTAATTTAGAGTTTGACTATCAGATAATATTGCACGCGCTATCCAAATAATCAGAAGTACTCACGCTCGATCGCTCGCTTGAACTTCACGTGCAACTGAATTTTTAAATACATTAATATTTTATATATCTAAATACTAAAGCGTCCTACTTTGACCTGGTACTACATAAACCCAGAGAAAAGACAATTAAAATCCATTGACCAAAAACAAAGACAGTGTCATTGTTCCGATCTATACTTCAATAAATCTAAAATAATAATAATAATAAATGAATACTAATATCACAAATAATTTATTTTGATAAAGATAAATGGTTGAGTTAGACAAGATAAATTTACTGAGTTTATCATATCATCAACTGACTTACTTGTTAACATTTTAATGTTATAACCAATTTATATTATTTGTGTTAGCAAAAAAAAAAAAATTAAATGAGAAGAAAAAAAAAAGTGGATAAATGAGAGAAAAAAGGAGTTGATTATAACTTATTAATTTATCCATATAATTAATTAATCCTTTACCTAAAGTTAGCCATCCCTCAGTTTAGAAATCTTGCTCTCTTTAGTTTTCCTTTTCTATTTATCAAAAACAAACAAAATTAATCTGAAAACTGAAATTGGTTTTAAAATATACAGTTTAAATGTACGATGCTATAATGACTTTAATTAATGGTGTTAAACTACGGGGTCTGAGAGTTATAGCTGACTGAAAAAGAGATGCGACGCCTGAGAGATTCGAACTCTCGCGGGGAAACCCCATGTACTTAGCAGGCACACGCCTTAACCACTCGGCCAAAGCGTCGTTGTTTGTTGATCGGGTATAGATAATATATATATATATATATATATTTATTTGTCCAAGCAAGGCCCAGCTATCTAAGATAGCCCGGCCCAAATAAGGTCCTAGAAGCCCGAAGGTTGCTAGCCTAGTAGATCCTTACGTGACAACGATCATGACTACAAGCCTATATATGAATAAAATCGTGTGTGTCTGTGTTAAATGAATTTTACGGACAAAAACAAAATGGAAGCCAAGTGATTTCTTCCACATCGTCCCTCATAATCACGCAAACTTTTGAGAGGATGGTCTAAATCCTAAATATGTCCATTGTGTT
This sequence comes from Salix dunnii, assembly GCA_015731905.1. Classification (NCBI taxonomy): domain Eukaryota; kingdom Viridiplantae; phylum Streptophyta; class Magnoliopsida; order Malpighiales; family Salicaceae; genus Salix; species Salix dunnii. The sequence goes on along the minus strand of CM027667.1, from coordinate 4,581,299 downwards.
AACAACGCACAATATGATGAAAACAGTCATGGTGTGAGTAGATGGAGTGACAAGGAGAGTCAACGTTATAGCATAAATAATTACAGCAGAAATAAGGATGAACACTCACAAACTGCTGCAGCATATCCTGCATTATTATGAAAACAATACAATACAAGAACATATTGTAGCCTGATCATGTATTATATGCCAATCATCCGATAATGCAAAGATAAATATTCCCAGCAAAATCTTAGAGAAATAAGTAGAATCCTATCATTCTGCTAAGTGCTCACGGCTGTAAGCTTCAGAATGACAATAACACAGCATATATACAATCCGCACAATTCCAGCTTTTCTTCTCATTAAACACCAAGATGTAACAATCTTTAATAATGGTAAAATCTACGAGCCATAACTTCTACGAAGAGTCACAAATCCAACGTTTTTTTGGGTGGCCTTGGGTAATTCGATCGATAATTTTGTCGTGTTAATTAAAAACGGGAGGAAAACAGTACTACCCTCAAGAAACGACTATAAATAACAGGAGGTCCACCATCGACCTAGCTAGTTTCGATGTATACAATATTTCTGGCCATGATGGAAGTCACAGTTGGAAGTCATAACGTCGTGATATAAAAGCAAAAGCTGCTCAAACAGATTATTTATCGATGTTCTCACTATCACCTTCAATCATGACCATATATGGACACTCTTGCATCTCAATCCATCATCTCTTCAAAAGCAAGGTATATTCATTCAAAAATTTGCAGAGTATCCACTGCTCATTCTAATCGAGTATTCCCACCTTGTACAGCAATTTTCCCAATCACTTGATAAACATCAATCGACTAACGTAATGGAATCAATTGATCGACCAACCAAATTTTTTCTGTTATTATTTTTGGAGAGACAAAAAAAGGGTATATTTAAACCATGAAGGCTGATGAGCCTGAGACTATATGATTTGGTGCAGCTTGGAAGCATATGACATTTCTATCATAATAAAGAGACCCATAGAATAATTACAGGAATGTGGGTTAAGAATGCATAGTCTGTTTTCTGTGTTGAAAAAGGCCCTTTTGTCCGCTTTTTGGCAAAGACAGGAGCCTTTTTCACATAAAAAAAATGAAAAAGAAAACACAATTAAAAGAGAGAAAGGAAATGCTAAAGCGTGCTTACTTTGCCATCATTCCTGGGATGTTTTGTAAAAGAGACAGACAATTCGGTGTAAAGCAATTAAATACCATTGGTGTCTTGGGAGAACTAAGATGCCCCCGTAATTCCTGGCATTTCCCTCCCCTGCTATCATCTTTCGGCACGAAGATGACCAAGAACCTAGGAGTATTATGCTGTGCTTATAACGAGAAAAAATCGGTGGAATTTTGTTAATTAACTTGCTAGCATTTAGATAGAGATTTATAATTTGACTTATATACAGATCAGTCATGTTGCTGCTGCTTATTATATGTGAATCGTCATTCTTTGTATTTGATGATTAATCTTTGTGTATATATTGGGATAATTATTTGTTTACAGTACTCTTAAACCCCTTGTAACTTTTTTCTTGTTTTTTTATATAATAAATTTCCCCGTGTCCCTTTTTGAAGGTGATCATGAACTTGGAAAATGGCCAAAAACTTATGGTAATTCAGAAGATCGACCCTAATATATACGGCAGTCAACTGACACTTGCCTTTTAAGCAATGGCGATATCAATTTATCATCATTCTTCATATTTCATTTGCAAATTTATATTACTTCCACAAAACTAAAAGAAATTTCTGTAATCATACTTGACCTAATGCACCGAAGAAGAAGTGATTATAACCTAGCCCAAGCAAAACCAAGGAAGCATCATCTGGTCTATCCCTTTTAAAATCCCCATCTCGTTTCACAAACACGCACCAGCTGTGTCTTCTTCTATCTCCCCCTCTCTCTTACACGCACAGCACTCACTCTCAATCAATGTCCGAGCACAACATTCACAGAATGGACAACGAAGACCAAGAGGCCTTGTTTCACTCCTACCCGTGTGCATACTACGTTCAAAGTCCATCCACCATCTCCCATGCAAACAGTGCGGATATCAAGACAAACAACAATATTCTTGAATCCACGTTCCATTCACCATCAAGATCCGATACTATACTCATCAGCAAGAACCCTGAGGTCTCGAGGTTCACCCTTTCCCGCTATTCATCCTCTCGTGGATCTAACAACTCGTTCCTCAATGAGAAGAAGGTTAGTGGACCGGAGACTGTGGTGAATCGTTTGATCATTGTTGATGGTCATGGATTTAACGGTGATGGTGGTTATGAAGAAGAGGAAGAGGTCGAAGAGGAAGAGGGCTTTTACGATGGGAAGAAAGGTGGGTGGTGGTGGAAATACTGTTCTTTCAGGAGGAACTCTTCATGTGCGTGGGTTTCTTTGCAAATATTCTGGAGGCTTGTGCTGAGTTTGTGTGTTGCTTTGCTTGTTTTTTATGTTGCTACAAAACCTCCACCACCCAAGATGTCAATCAAGGTACGTGATTTTTCTCTCTTCTTCTATATTGTAGACGTATGTTACCATCAAAGCAGGTAGAGAATTTTAGGGAGAATATACTTGGTCTTTGCAAACAATTGTAACTTAGTTTTTTTTTATTGATCGATCTGGGATTGGTACAGAACAAGATATATCTCACAATCCAGATAACCTTGTAAAACATGTGATTCCACGTAATAAGAGGATCCCACATTTTTTCTTGATCAAAACGACTTGATAGTTTTATTTTTCTTTGGGCCTTCCAGCCCCCTGTTAACCAAAAAAATATACACTTGGAGGATTCTAGTTTCAGGCGACTAAAATAAGCAGCCGTTGAAGCCAGGTACTGCAGAGGCTTAATGGTTAGGACCAATGTGACTTGATTTTTAGGCGTAAAATAAAGGGCTGCTCACAAATTCGAAGATCTGTCCCGTGAATGAACACCGAGCTTTCCTCGATATATTTATGACCCAATTCTTGGGTGACTGGTTTTTAAAGAACTTCTCCACCCATCTGCAACAGATTCTTAAACTGTGGGTTTGAAGTTACAAGAAATTTGATGCAGATGGCAGGGATTCGGCAATTCGGACTAGGGGAAGGAATTGACGGCTCTGGTGTTACGACTAATATCCTGACTTGCAATTGCTCCATTGATCTGTTGATAGAAAACAAGTCCAAGATTTTCGGCCTTCATATTCAACCACCAATTTTGGAAATGTCATTCGGTCACCTCCCTTTCGCAAAGTCACGTGTAAGCATATCTTACGCGATACAATGAGCCATTTTTATGAAATTTAATCTATTCTTGTAGTTATAATACACGTTTTCTGTGGCTTTTGTAATTTGGCAGGGCTCAAAACTATATGCTCAGAGCCATACTTCAACTCTGTTCCAGTTGTCTGTGGGAACCAGGAACAAACCGATGTATGGTGCTGGAAGAAATATGCAGGACATGCTAGAATCAGGAAATGGATTGCCGATAGTGATTCGGTTAAGTTTGAGATCAGATTTTCGAGTCGTTTGGAACCTTATCAAACCTAAATTCCACCACCAAGCTGTATGCCTATTAGTCCTTGATAGTGCATATGATAAGAAGCACCGTACTCAAGCCTATAATAGCACCTGCACTATATCTTCATGATCCTGCTTGCTGTTACACAGTATTCAAAATTTCTCATGTTCAAAATTACTCAAGCATATAATAGCACCTGCACTATATCTTGATGATCTTTCATTAGTTACAGAGATGAAGAATAGAGATACATAGATTGCAAGAAACTTCTTCGTACGCATCATGCAGGATCTACCGTTGTGTTTCATATGTAGATATAACTGTAACTAATGAAAGATCGAGTGCAATGAAAAGAATATGTGGGAGGTTATGTGAGCGATAAGATTGCTTGAGTTTTGATGCCTACATAGCACTTAGGAAGATTTTTCTCTGCTATATAACCCCAGATCGTGTAACTTAAAAAGCTGTAATTTCCAATTTAGAATTTTTCTGACTTGAAAATGCTAGACAAGTTCCAGCACGCCTGAACCTGACTTAATTAATGAGCACTAACCTGAGCAACAAATTTATCAAAGTTAAACTCCTAGACAGGGTTAAATCAAGATCAAATAATTAAATACCATAAAGCCACCCTTCTTGTCCTTGTAAAACTCCCGATTGTACGCAAGACAGTCTTTTCTGAAGTTCATGACATCTTTTCAGAGTCCATTTGCACGACAGGTAATAAGTTGGGATGGCACCGCCAGAAAAAAATCAATCAAACAAACACAGAGAACCAATTTCATTATACAAAACGCTTAGCAGTCTGCTTCAATGACACATTTGACAAGGAATATTGCACTAGCAAATTTACTTACTTGAGGGCATATATCTTATCTTTGGTCTGTAAACCACAAGCACTAGTTCATGGTAGCTTTGCTCGAATCATTGAAATGATTTAATCAAACCATATCCGAGTACTGATTTTAGCAAAGTTTATGGTTTATTTTGGTCATAATTCCTCAATATCAACACCATGTGTTGGGATAAACAGCTGGCTTTTCCAGTTTCAAGCTGACATCAGGGAAAACAAGGTCGCCACAGGGCAATAGCTAATGCTAACATTGCAGCACGAAGACGAAATTGATTCCCCTTCTTCATTCTAAAATTACAAAACGTACTGTTTCATGAACTTAAATAATAGGGGCAATTCTTCCAATCGTTGTGATTTCAAAACACTCAGACCTTTTGTTAAAATATGGCCGTTAAAATATGGTCGTTAAAATATGGCCTTTAAAATATAGCCGTTAAAATATGGTCGTTAATTTCCAGATATGGAAATTGTGTAAAGTAGGGATAAAGTAGCTTTTATCTTTAGCTAAATTAGTCTTGTGATTACTCTATAAGTTCATTCTCAATTGTAATGGAAAAATAACTCTGAAATATACGAATTTATACTTTTAACATGGTATCGAGATTAATTTTTCCTTTGAATTAAATTGTATGAGTTGATGTGTTCCCATTGTGGTGAGATGAGGCATTCAAAACAACGATGTTATGAAATTATTGGCTATCCGGATTGGTGGGATTTCAAGAAAAAACCTCGGAAAAATATTGGGATATCTGTGGAAAATCTGACTGAAACGGATCAGGTACGTCCTACAACGAATATGGTCCATCCAGGTATCATCGAAAAAATTTTTGCACATTCTGTTATTACTAAAAATAGCACTTGGATTATTGATACAGGTGCATCTAGTCACATGATTAGCGATTCTGATAAATTAACCTGTCATAAACCCTCCTCACATTCAGCTATACGCACTGCTAACGGTAGTATCTCCCCTGTTACGGGGGAAGGATCTATCATTTTAACTGACACTATAACCTTAGATACTGTCCTTATTGTTCCATCTCTTGCGTATAATCTTTTGTCGGTGAGTCAAATTACTGTTACTCTTAAGTGCACGGTAAAGTTTTGGCCTCAATTTTGTGTTTTTCAGGACATTCTAACCCGGAAGATTCTTGGTTATGGTGTTAGGCGGGGTAACCTGTATTATTTAGAGTTAACGGAAAAAGGGGGGTCAATGATGGGTCACGCACATCAGACCAAAAGTAAGGATCACGCTCACGCTCTCGTATGGTTGTGGCATCGACGACTCGGACATCTTTCATTCGGGTACCTTAAGAAATTACAACCGCATTTATTTTTCAGTTTAAGTATTTCGGATTTTCAGTGTGAAATTTGTGAAAGTATGGAACCATTTGCAGTCATCCATTCAGATGTTTGGGGTCCTGCAAAGATCTCATCTTTTTCTAATGCACGATATTTTGTTACATTTATTGATGAATGTACTCGGATGACCTGAATATCTCTTCTCCGAAATAAAAGTGAAGTAGGTGCAGTTTTTCAGGAGCAAACCCAATACTAACAGCACATTCGTACACTTCAATAAGATAATGGTACAGAGTTCATGGATCAAGTGTTAAGTAATTTTTTAAATCATCATGGAATTCGACATCAGACCTCCTGCACGTATACTCCATAGCAGAACGAATTAACAGAAAGTAAGAACAGGCAAATTATGGAAATTGTTCGTGCTTCGCTATTTGACATGAATCTGCCAAAATACTATTGGGGTGAGAAAATAAAATTAGCTACTTACTTGATAAATCGAATACCATCAAGTGCAATTGACTTGCAGTCTCCTCAACAGAAAATGAAATCTCTTCTATATGTTTCTCATCTACCAAATTTGAAACCACGAGTGTTTGGTTGTACGATATATATCCACATCCTGAAAGTTCTGCAAAGCAAACTGGATCCTTGTGCAAAACGGGGTGTTTTTGTAGGTTACTTAGAGTTCTGAAAAGGATATCGATGTTATGATCCTGGGAGAGTAACGTTGAAGAGAATAAAGATATATTCGAATTGGAGGAAAATGAAGGATTAAAGGAAATGAGATCAGGCTGTGATAATCTGAAATTCTACATAGACCGAAATGATCTCAGAAACGACCCCCCTATATCTCTGGAATTACCAACGACTACACCATTAATCGAAGAATCAACTGAGAATGTCTCTCCTCAATCACCTCAGGTATCCCTAAATCCTATTTCTAATGAGATAAATGAAACTCCTGTCCTAAATCCTATTTCTAATGAGATAAATGAAACTCCTGTCTTAGAAAATAATGTGATCAATAGGTACCCACAAAGACTAAACCGGGGAGTCCCAAAGAAACAGTATGAATCCCATCCAAACTTGACCCGAACCGACCCAAATGAAAAGGGAGTTTTAAGAACTCATTGAGTTTTGGGTTGCATTCAAGTAAAACATGAAGGTAGCTTAGGTTGGGTATGAATATTGGCTTACCCGACACAAAATGAATAAATAAGCTTCAAGTTTTAAAAAAACCATGTACTTAAAAATTATAATATTTGAGTTTTGAATTTGAGTCAGGTTATGAATAACAACAGGTACTTAAAGCTTGATCCAGGTAGGTTCAAATAGAAATTAACACTTGTTAAGGTTCATATCAAGTTCACGTAATTATTTTAGATTTGGGCTCAAGTATGAATAGTACAAAACCAACTCATGGGTATCCATTGTTATCTTTAATTGTGTTTTAGCCAAAACAAATACATAGAGAACATGCCAAGTATCTTAGAGCTTTTAATATAAGACAATAATATCGTATGCACAATCATTCATGATAAATAATATTTATGTAGTTTTATTTATTAAGGGTAGAATAATATTTTTAATTTAATCTATATATACTTTATTTGTATATTCAAACCTCCTTTTTGTGTTTAATCTTAATTATTTTAACAATTCCAACCCCATAAATTTGTTAACACATGATACCATAGCCTAGAGTGTTGCTTTATCTTTAACTTTCATGATGTTTTTTATATATATATTTGATCCTCGCTTTTTCTCTTATTTATTCTTATTTGTTTTTATCATGGGGTCTAATCTAATAATAATTCACTCTATATAGCATGCCACTTATAGCTCAAAAAACAGTGTAATAACTAGACGATGTGCTCGATCAAGTAGTGCATGCATGGTACCTAACACTACATAGTTATTCATTCTCAGCCTTCAATGCTTTTGTGATTTTAAAAGGCATTTGTATGATCAGCAGTGCTATTGGAGTAGAGCTGTCGACAATTTCACCAGAACAAGGAATTCTAGACAGCAAATGGCACTACGTGCAGATTGAAAACGATGTGAGTGCACTTAGTGATTTGTTTCTGTGATTATTAAGTAACCACCGTATTTTAGTGGGCGAGTAAACCAAAAATTATAAGAGCATTAAACTGCATGCTAGTTTTCACGGCTCCTAATTAAATATGGTGATTAAGTTATCATGTAAAACATGGAGGGAGCAACACTGGTGGACAAGGGCACGCTTGGGTACCTCCAAGCAGCATTAACGGTTCATGGTGCCCTGAACTGCTACTGCATGCTAGTTTATATATATATATATATATATATATATATATATAGACAGACGTGTGAATTGTGGTACTTGTGACCATTTCCGCTAATTATCAAATCGCTAAGGTGACAGCATTTTTTTGACGAAGCACTAATAATTAGTTTCTTGTGGCCGATATAAGCTTACTTGGTGTGTGTGACGAAGCACCTCCACTCCACATGTGAGAAAATGGAAGAAGCATTCATGTCGGACAACACACAATTTGGTGGTGACAATGAACCTCATCTCTTAGTTTTTTTTTAGGTGGGAAAAGACAGTCTAGTTGAAGGCCGTGGTATTTTCTTCTTCAACTATGTCTGTAATTAGACATCATTAGGGCAGGGGAGATCCAGTTTCGTTATATATATATATATATATATATATTGATCGCTTCCTCAATAAGAATTCACCTCCATGCGCATTGAAACGGTTTTAGTGTGATATTTATGTTAAGAATGACGTGCAAAATAGCTTTGAAAATGAAATGAAATAAACGTAAGTGTGAATTTACCTATAATAAAATAAAACTAACAATGCTAAACTATATACAAGTTGTCATGACGGGTAAGAAGAGAATCGAAAATACAGCACACCTGACGAGAATCCTATAACTTATGCTGGGAAGAGCATTCTCCAATGTAAAAGCTAAAAGAAAAAAAATAAATTATTTTAGTTTTTATTATTTATTTTCATACTTTTAAGAAAAGAGGTATATTAAAGAGTGAAAATAACCGTTCTAAATTAAAAAAAAAAAAAAGTTATTTCTATATATTAATAAAAAAAATTAAAATTTATTTAATATATTTTTCTAAAAAAAACCAGAACATGTATTAGTTAATTGTTATTAATAAACAATTATATCAATAATATATATATATATATATATATATATATATATATATATATTAAGTAAAATTGGTTTTTCTAAATGATTTTTTTCTATTAGAGTGTGTATATATATATATAAAAAATATTATATTTATACTATTTAAAAAATCATATTACTAGTTTAATTTTTCTAAATAACCCTTTTTTTTTAAAACTAAAAAAATACTATAAAAAAATATTTTAAGAAGGAAAAATTTAAAAACAAATTATTCTGGGTAGAGAAATCAATACCCTTACGTGCCGATGTTCTGTAAGATGCATGTTTTGCTTCGAATGAGGGCATTTTCCATCTTCTTTTTAACAAGCATCTCTTCATTAATTAGGTCGGTCTAAATTAAAAGGAAATTAAGCAAAGAGCATGCGCGATATATATTTCAGGCTGAGTGGAATCCATAGATCCAACACGATAGTGGAATTCGTCCGCTTTAATCTCGTGGCTTCCACACGAAAGTTATTTTCGATCTTAATGTTTTATTATTTCGAAGCATATTCCTTTGATGATGAGTTTTACTTGTCTACAACGCATGTTATTTGAACGGTAGCTTTTACTTTGGGACGTAGATATTTTTTATTTAGAAATATATTAAAATAATATATTTTTTAATTTTTAAAAATTATTTTTGATATCAGTACATCAAAATAATTTAAAAATATCAAAATAATTTAATTTAAAATATATAAAAAAAAAAATTGACCAAACGGGCGGTTCCACTTGGCCAAACAGGCACTTAAGTTAACAGGCTTGGTTGTAATCCGGATCAATAAAAATAAAAAATAAAAAATAGTTATTAGATCGAAAACGTATAAATATGATCAAATATAAAACAGAAACTAAAATTTCTATTTTAATAGAAGAAAATTGCTGGAAGTGGCCAGCTGGAAGATCCGATCATCACATGTATACAAATTCAAGTGGGCTTTTGTGGTCCTGGAAAAAGAATGCTTGGATTGTTCGAGACCTCAAAGCCTTGAGACGATGAGTGGAGGTTTATATGGGATTTTTTTTATAAGACCATCACAAAGTTTTGTTTTTGGACTGGTTAGCTGGAACCATATTTTATTCCCTTCAGAATCTGTACTAAACCTATGAATTTGTTCTGAATTTGTTCTGAAAGACAGACTTTATAAAATAGTGAGATATTATAGAAAATAATATAAATTATATTATATAATATCAATTAACAGTTTAATTTTAATTTTTTAATATAATATTAAAATTTTATTGATTCATCAATTATGAGTTTAAATTTTATCAGTCTTATTTTATTTAATAAAAATTAAATACAATATAATATAGATATATACAACATTAAAGCTCATAAAATTTTCATTTAAAAATTATATTAAAAGATAATATAAATTATATAGTAAAACTTCATCTACCGGTTTAAATTTACAAGTGAAATAATTCACAAATAAGCACGAATATTTATCTTTGACTAGCTAAGCTAAGAAGACATTTTTATTTGATCTTTTAAAGCTGAATCGCCAGCAGTAATCTCAACAATACCCTCTCAGATGCTAAGACGAAGATTTATATCTGTCAACGCTCTGGAGCACGTTGTCATCTTCTTCTGAAATTTAACTCGAAGTTATTAAGCTATTCAGTGAAATTCTAAATCATAAACTTTATCCCGATCAGGATCAGCAACATCAAAAGCTAATTTGTTACAGGCAATTCAAATAGACCACAGGCATAAAACGATGGATGGCTTTGCGCTGAAACTTCCCATGTAACAAATGATTCCATTCCTGCAGAAGAAGATGAACAGTGTTTGGCATACACCCATCATACCCAGGTATAAAACGATTCCAGAACCTCCAAGTCACATAGCAATGAATAAAAAGGTGGTCAATGATCTAAGTTTCAATACCATAATTAACAATTCTTCTAGAGGCAAGAAATCTTCAAGTACTCAAACTACGTACCCTACAGCAATAGCCACAGAAACATCTCAATTTTAGGAGACAATATATCATGCTAGAGCAAAGTACCGAAATTCTCATATATTGGATGTTGAATATCATCATTAAGAGCACAAGCTGATTTGACTTTGAAAATCTTACCCTTCTCTAACTGTAACACCCTTCTGTCAACTAATCATCCTCCGATACACATTAGTTAGCTCACCGTCCTACGAGGGCTGACTAGTCATCCTCACATGTCGTGAGAGAGAAAATTTCCTATAATCTTCTAAATTCTCTATTATATACTAACTTTGTTAAGAAATTTGAAGACGGTACATACTTTCTTTTCGTGACTTTTATGTTGTTGTTTGTATCTTTCTCTTCGTGGCTTTCCTGTTTGTGCATTTACGAGATATATAATGAAAAGAGGAATTGGTTAAATGAATCTGCTTACAAAGTTCAAGATCTTTAAGGTTTAAAACAATAATAACTTAATAACAAAAGTTAGAGTTGATGGTCAAGCGGAAAAAGAATAAAAATAGTATGATGCCAAAAACTTTCTACTTTTTAGAGAGAAGCTTTGACATCTCTCTAAAACGGACCCCCCTCTCCTGGAAATTTAAAGGTTCTTGATCCCTTTTTACAAAGATTTTTGTTCTTGATTTTAATATTTGTTGAAATGAATGGTGAAGAAGAGCACGAATCCCTATCTCCAAAAGAATACTCGGAGATGGAGTCGCCATTTTACCATTGAAGAAATATATTAACATAAGTTGACGGTTTCGATTTTCTTTTCGATGAGTTTCGATAGACCAATTCGTTCCTTCCCCATTTCTATGGCGGCCGGTTATTCATGGACTCGTAAAATATAAGAAAGATTTTGGAACAATAAGCTCGAAGAAGTATTACTTGTTTGGATATGTAATTACTCTAATTACTCGTGCGTATTACTTGTTTGGATATGTAAAAAACGTTTTCTCGCATTTCAACCCAATTAGCTCAGTAGCTTTCTATATAATAGAATTTCCATTTTCTGCGTTAGTATGTGAAATACAAAACCATCGTGCTATCTAAAATTGCAAGCATTCAGCGTTGGAAATCCTACGCAGCCCACAAGTAGGCATAAAGCTCTCACGTTACCTACTAAAAGCACTTGATATTGTAGCATAAAGTTAGACAATAAGGTTATACAGCTATATCGTACACAAGTAGTGGGATTTATATAAGGATATAATAATAAATTGTTTGGAATTTACTTCGTAGATCTCAATTTTTTTTATAAAAATCTGAAATTATCAAGATTTTACTTGTTTAACTAGATTTATAAGATATATTTTTCTAACACTTCTAAAAAAGTAGTGGAATTCCACCTATAAGCCAAACATTGTTACATTCCCAAGTCTATAAATTTTAATGCTAGTTGCATTATCATCACAAGGGCTATCTTAATACTTGTTTATTTGTGTTTCCTTGATTTATCTTGGACCTCGATTCATTAAAAACTCGTCACTTTTCGATTAGAATTCTTGCTAATATGTTATAGGCTAGTTAGGGCGAGGAAAGGTGTCTATAAAAGGGAGCTGGCGGGTCTGTATTGGGCTTGCAATTCAAAGGAGATTGGTAGAAAGAGCTTCGCGGAAGTTGGTGGGAAATGAGCTAACCTTGCACGCTACTTGCGTTACCGACTGCAAAGGTAAGCTAACACATCCTTTCACTTCCTTCAGTTACCTCTTGATCCATATTTTACTTCTTTTTCTAGAAATCCAACCAGGATGTGGTTAGCCCTGTTGCTATTTGTTGATAAAAAATACTGCTGCTTGCTTCCCATACGAGTTGCTTTTTCTCAGCTTTTTAATTATTTATTTAGAAAATGTAACACGATAGGCTGATATAGGCTGGGACTCTAAAGCATTTTCGAAAAACAAAAAAAAAGTTTAGTAAATAGTAAAGGACCAAGGCCCGATGGCTTGGCTCGAATCCGTCAGTGCAGGCGTGCTACTTGTAGCAAGGGCTGTCACCGAGGACTGCGTGTACAGACTTCCAGGCCCAACTTGGCAGGACGATGACGAACTCTTCTTCTGCCACAAGTCTTGTACGGACATACAGGCCATTCAGAAAACATAACGACATTCTGGGGTCCACCACGTGGCCGAGGTGGACTCCGGTCCTCTCTATTTAGTTGATCCTTTTGTCACCACATGCAAGTGCCAAACAGATGTCATTTCTTATCCTCCTTTATAGGACGGTCGTTTAGAAAAGCAGTCATTTTCAGTGGTGGTTATGATTTAAAATATAAATCATAGGTTTTAAAAATAACTCAAAAATATTACTAAATCGTTAAAAATCAGTCATGGTCAAAATAGTAATTTTCTCACCTGCACTAAATTTCTTTATTATTTTTCCTCTATGACGTGCTTTGGCTACAATCTCTACTGCTTTTGTAACTCATCATCATCTTGTGATAAAATACCCGTTTCAGTTTCAGTGGTTAATATCCTCTTCAGATTATTTATAAAAATATTTTTTATTTAAAAATATATAAAAATATTTTTTTTAAGAATTACCTTTTACATTAACATATAAAAATAGTCTAAAAAATTAAAAAAAATTAAAAATATTTTCCTTTCTCGTCCTCATACTTGATTTTATTGATTTTGAATGACTGTTAAATGCTTCTAGCAATTTCGTTGATTAATATTTTTTCATGATTGAAATGTTTTTAAAATAGCATTTGGTTACATTTTCTAAATAAATAAATAAAAAAGCTGGGATGTTTAAGATATAAAAAAAAATGGTTTTTTTATTATTAAAAAAGGAAACACAATATAATTTCAAAACCGTGGTTTAATAGCTCCACATATCTCTATCATCTTGTGCTTATATTTTTTATTTATTTTAGAGCACTTACTAAACATAACTTAAATAATTAAAGTTAAGCTATCATTTAAGGTTGCTATAGAGAACAACATCCCAACGTTAAGTCGCTTGTTTAATCTAATCTTCGAGCCTAGTTAGTCTCAAATTATTGACGGAGATCGAACCGAAACAAAAGAAAGTAGCATAACTGTTCTCTTGATAACTACTGAGCAGGTGTTTAGTTGTGTGCTGTGAACAGAGATGACAAAAAACTAATGTTTCGATGTTTCGTTAAAATTAAAGAACTATTTTTTTTGTATAGGTTTTGCATTAAAAAATCATTAAACTAGTGTCTTACAATAATTAGTTATTTTATATTGTTTTTCACTAAACACACCTCAACCACGTCACATTCAACCTTAACCACATCACACTCAACCTCACCACCACCCGCCCTCTCATCTTTCTCCTAGCTTTTCACAAACCATTTAAATATATTAAAATAATATATTCTTATTTTTAAAGTGTATTTTTATATTTATATATCAAATTGATTTAAAATTATAAAAAAAGTTTGAACACAAAAATAAACAGATTTCTCTTTTAGATAGTTTTCCTGGAAAAAAAGGAACAAAAACATATCTAATAAGAAATATTAATTTAAAAATATATAAATAAATTTATATGTGAGATATTTTTTAAATAAGTTTTGTATTTTCAATATAAATTTTTTAAAATATATATATTATTTTTATCATCATTGTCTCTATTTTTTATTACAAACCAGTGATTAAAAAAAATATATCTATTTATCCATACAAAACATAAGTGAAAATTATAGTTGTATCTATTTATCCATACATAACTATATTAGAAGAAGATTACAAGATGATATGATTTTTGCCAAATAGGATAGCAATTCTAATTTTATTCCATAATATATTTTACTAGATATTGCTCCTCGATTAAATAGTCAAATATCGTAAAGACTTTTACGTATTGATTTAATTCGTGATAGAATTGCAAATAGTTCGATAAGAGAATAAAAATAATATATAATTTACTTTTATTTATTTTTATATTTTTTTATTGTAATTATTAAATTTAAAAAATTAAAAAAACAATATATATGTGTGTGTGTCCTTTAAAATAATTTTATAAGTTAATAGCAATATAAAAAATATAATAACCAACACATATAAAACTGTTTTTTGTTAAACTCAAATTCAACGTTTATAAAAATATTTTTATTAAACTGATTTTTTAAAATTTTAATAATAACCATAATTGTAATACTAAACGGACCTTAAACCTGTCTCTAATTTCAATATCTTATAAGGATATCGCAATCGCTCAATTTATTATGGCATAGAGATATTCTTACCCATACCATACCATGCAAATGCTGTAATTCAAACGTGCTCGAAAACCCGAGGGGCAGAAATTGTAAGGCTTCGGGAGGCTTTGGCAAACTCGAAGACGGGGAAATTTTGAATCTTGCACAGAAATTATACAAGACCAATCAGCTTTCCAAGTGTGAATAAAATAGAAAAAGTGGTACAGTACATTCAACGTTTTCAACCATTGAAATTATTTTTTTAAATAATTTTGTTTTATATATAAATTAAAATAATATTTTTTATTTTTAAAAATTATTTATAATATAAAAATATAAAAATGATCTAAAAATATCATAAAATTAATTTAAAATAAAAAGAAATTATTATTTTTTTAAAATATTTTTAAAATACAATATAACATAAATGATTATGCAATGAATGGTGCATTAGCAGCTTGTGATTATTCCAAGGGGTCTTTTTATAGCTCCACGATGTGTTAGAGATTGAACCAATTCAGGAACAGATGAGCGTGGAGATTGCTAAGCATTTTCTTGTAAATGAAAATCTCTAAACTACATGCATTAATCCTTAATTTAATCCATAAAATCCAAAACAGCTTCAAATACCATGATATCGCTGAATTGTCTAGAGAACTCGCATGCACCAGCACTCCAATTACGAACAGCGGAAATTTCTACGAATCCGACTTTCCATTTTTCGAGTCTCTTCAATTCTTGTTGGCTATTTTGCGGGTTATCCAGTGAAGAATCAAGCGATGGAGGTTTTTGTAGCCATCACCCGCCCGCGTGCTGGGACGCCATGACTTCGCATTCAAGAAGAATTGTTTATTGTGTCAGCGTTTTGACCCCACTGTCCCCCATCATTTCGCTGTTTTTTAACACTTGTGCTGCGCAACTCGGGTACAGAACATTGACCCCCGTGATGCTTCTTTTACTGTCAGATATCCGGATCTCGTATTTTTCTGGCAGTTTTGTACCCTCTTGGACAGATCAATGGTAAAATATGAAGCATCGTTGATGTTTCAACGATACACATCGGTGCGTGCTCTCATGACAGGTGTTGCATTTGCTCGCTGATTATCTGGGGCAAAGGTTTGATCAGAAAATAAATATAGGGAACTGACAAAAATGACCCTTCCTGACGTCGACAACAGCCAGTCTCTTTGACTCGTTACTATTTTTTTAATGCATAAAGAAAGAAAGAAGGGGAAAGGTACAGGTTTCGTTTCAGCGTGAACGATAACAGCAGTCTGTTAAGGTACCATCTAGGAACTATATAGAACCCAGGAAGGTTTATTCATGCTTGAAAATGCGAGCAAGAGACACGTTGTCTGAAGATTTTGCACCTACTTAGTTAATTATTATTATATGCTCTTCAAAATTTAGACTTTATTTGTTGTCTTGATATTCTGCGTTGCCTTCCGCAGGCGACTGCGACTCATTTGTGACTTGTGAGGTCTCAGCCAAGATATTCAAATTAAACATTATTCTATATATTTATATCGCATATAAACAACTAATGAGGAGACTGCATTTTTAATATTTAATTTATCAATTAATTCTTGTAGAAGCCACCATTTTTTAAAGGTGGATGATTTGTTTGTTTGTAAATAATATTTTTATTCAAAAATATTTTATTTTGACACCTCATTTTGAGAATTGGTGACCGAACTAACAGTTATAAACCTACGTGACCTAGCTACATATTATATGAGGTGGGGGGCACAGAATTTATAAGCAATAAAATATGACAACTAAGGCTATTACATGGTTTTGAATTGCAATTTTTGGTGATTATCAAAAGAGGAAAGAATTTCATTGAATAGTCCTGGTTTGCTTTTTTATTGCCTTTTCTTTCTTTAAATTAAGGGCAATAAATCCTTAAAATTCGAGTCACTATAACCCCATAACGATTTCTCTTAATTAAATTGATTTTTCATTACCAATATCAGTATGCTGACATGGCAGGACAGTGCCCGCATCACCACGTTAAGGTTGGTGATATGGAAATAGAACACAATTTAGCACACTTAGCATCAGCATTACACGCTCACTCTAGCAATTGATTGTTTATTACTGATTCATGCTTGCAAATTAATGCCGCCAGTTTTTTCGGGAAACCTTTGACAGATGCACATACAAGTGTTTTATACATAGAGGTCAGAGAGAACTGGGGGAGGTTCGATTTTATTTGTTGAGGCCAAAGCTATAAATTCCGTAGTCTTTTATTCTACACACAGTTACCACTGGCTTTCCTAGACTCACTCTTGCAGTAATCCGTTGTCTTATCATAATAGAACACAAGGTTGGTTTTGAACTTGCTTGAGCATTATCGCTTGCCGGGTTTATTGTATTTTCATAACCATGATCCACTGGTATATCATGCATTCTGCAGGTTATAGGAACTTACCTTGTGAGGACTTGAATATTTTTGCTGTCACCCTGATAAGCTTTACTGGATCAGAAAAGGTTCAAACTTAGGGTGATATTAAATTACAGCTTAAGGTTTGATATCATGTCTGAGGAAGGTGCTTTGCAGCCAGTTGGTCTGAGAAAGCCGAAGATACCACTATCTGTTTTTTTTAGAGATGCAAGGTATAATTTCATTTAGTCCCATGCAGTTTTTTTGCTGTGCTGCATGTGCAAATGCTGTTGCTTTAATGTGGGATATACTGGTTTTTATTCTGCTTTGGAAGACCGATTTGTTAATTAGAACGATATTGATCTTTAAAGTTTAAAGCACGAAAAGAATTTTTACCCCCCATTCATATGTTAAGAGGGGACGAAGGGTAGTATGGCTTTTTTCTGAGATTGGTAAAGAGAATAATTTGTGCTTCTATGAACTAATGTTGGTGCCAATTTCAGAAGTGTTTTCAAAAAAGATGAGCTTGGTTCGGAGATCATAAGGATTGCATTGCCAGCAGCGATGGCTTTAGCTGCTGATCCTGTTGCCTCCCTGATTGACACAGCCTTCATTGGCCGTCTAGGTTTGTTCTCATGTCTTATAATTATTCATTCAGCTAAACTACAGACCTCTACTGAGAAACTGCCGCCTTTTGGCAAAGACCAATAGTCTTGCTGGACAGCAACTAAGAAAATCATATACAAAGTTGAAAGATCGTGGAAATTTAAAATCTGTACTTTTGCATGAATTTCTCATGTGACTAAGATTTTGACACTCTGGAACTTCAGAGAGACTTTCACTACGTACCAGTTAACAGCATTCAGCCTATCCCCCTTCGGTTGTTCAATAAAAAACGTGCATCTGTTTTAGGTACTTGGTGACGTTTCCAAACTTTCTTATACTGTACATTCATAATGAAATGAACATGGTGGAATCACATACGATTTCAAAATGACTCTTTATTATACTTTAATGTACCTGGAAACCCCCAAGAAAGTTCTCCTGATCCAGTGAAATTTTTAGTCCACAATCAGTTACAGTATCTATTGTACATCATAAAAGGAAAGGAAAGGAAAGACAAATGACAGTGGTAGTTGCCTCAGCTTTCCTGGCTGGGAAATTTTGTTATAGTGTTGATTAATATCCTACTGATCATGTTCAAATTGTCAACTTTCTACTCCATGAGCTATATCTTGTTGCTGAATGGGATACGCCAACAAGTGGACTAGATCTGATACTGGAACTGATTTTACTTTTTATTTTGCACAGGTCCAGTGGAAATAGCTGCTGTAGGAGTTGCTATTGCCATATTCAATCAAGCCTCAAAAGTCACTATATTTCCTTTGGTTAGTATAACGACTTCTTTTGTTGCTGAGGAAGAAACTATTCAAAGAAATAGCAGAGTTGAAGCAGAAAAGGTTGAGGACTTGAAGAAAGATGCGGATAGTGGTACAGCAAAAGAGTCGGTGCCTGATGATGAAATGCTCGAGAACTTGGAAAACGGTTCAGCCACAAACAATGAAAAGAACATTGAAAAGAAAGATTCAGTGCCGGAGGATGGTACACGAACTCTCCTTCTCCTTTATCATTTTCCATCGCCCATGTTATAGCATTACCCCCTAGAACTTGTCAAAAACTCAGGTTTCTAAAATCTGCTAAAAAAGACAGTATGAATACGATTATCATATCATCATGGCATAAATATCAAAGCTGTTTTTCTCATCAGATTGTAAGGCAACCACAAGCAAGTCTACTACTCTTACTGATACCACAAGTGTTGAACCCAAACGAAAGAAAGAGAGGCTACATATCCCCTCAGCGTCGACAGCATTAATTGTTGGTGGAATTCTTGGTCTATTGCAAGCTATATTCCTCGTGTTTGGGGCAAAACCTCTCCTGAATATTATGGGTGTTAAATCTGTAAGTGCCTTCAGTTTCAATCTCTTTCTCCTCAGTGGTGTTATTTTTTTTACTCCGCATCTACTAATTTCTGCTGTCTTGACCCAATAGAGAACTGACCGCTGTCTTTTTTATGGATAGGATTCGGCGATGTTAACCCCTGCAAGGAAGTACTTGACATTGAGAGCACTAGGTTCTCCTGCAGTTCTTCTGTCACTGGCGATGCAAGGGGTCTTTCGAGGCTTTAAAGACACAAGAACCCCGTTATATGCCACTGGTGAGAGACATTTCCTTTCAGTTTCAGAATTGATTCTCTTTCTTCAAAAGCGATTTCTTAATGCTCAGAAGATTTCATTCTAACCAACGTGAAATCAAATATATTAGACATGCATGAGAAATAATGTGAAAGATCGATCACCATTCTATTTATGGAGATAAAAATCCAACTTCGAACCTGAAGTTTTGGGACTCAACTAACTCTTCCCTTTTGTTCTTTCTGTGTACCACAGTTATAGGAGATTTAACAAATATCGTCTTAGACCCGATATTTATCTTCGTCCTCAACTTGGGTGTCAGTGGAGCGGCCATTGCTCACGTCCTTTCTCAGTAAGTACCATGATCTCGAAACTCTTCAACTAATGTTAATGTTCAGTGTTTGCAGCTATCAGTTGAAACTTGAAGGAGCTGTTATTTAATCAAATAAAATAAAAATTCCTTGTGATTGTTTTAGGTACTTGATTTCACTAATTCTCTTGTGGAAATTGATGAAGAAAGTTGATCTATTACCCCCAAGTGCTAAAGATTTGCAATTTAGTCGGTTCCTCAAAAATGGTGAGGGGGCTGAGCAGTCCTGCTCTGATCTCTGTTTTGTTTGAAGTTTTTTCCTTCTTTGATGCAAGAGTTTCGTACACGTGATCCATGCATATTATTTACTTCATTTCTGTGCTGGGATGCAGGTTTTCTGCTCTTAGCTCGAGTTGTAGCAGCAACAATATGCGTGACTTTGGCGGCATCAAGGGCTGCGCGATTGGGCTCAACAACTATGGCTGCTTTCCAAATTTGCTTACAAGTTTGGTTGACATCCTCACTTCTCGCTGATGGCTTGGCAGTTGCCGGACAGGTAAAGAAACATACATGCTTTATGTGATTATTAGTGTTCAATTTTATAGGCAATTTTCATTCAGACTAATCATTAGTATATGTTGTTCTTCAACATTTATAGGCAATTATTGCTTGTGCATTTGCTGAAAAGGACTACCAGAAGGCAACATCTGCTGCGACCCGGGTGTTACAGGCACGTCAATGACATTTGTATTGATACATCCTCCATGTTTTGGTTTTCCTTTTCCTCTAAACTAACCACAGCCTTAAATTGTGACTGGTTTTGTTGTGCAGATGAGTTTTGTTCTAGGTCTTGGGCTAGCTCTGTTTGTTGGACTTGGTCTGCACTTTGGTGATGTAATTTTCTCAAAAGATCCTGATGTTCTTCGTATTATAGCCATCGGCATCCCGGTAATTCCCATCTACAAATCCATAACCAAATTTTTCTTTCTACTTCCTTTTTCAACTTAATTAGACTGACTTTTGCTTCGTCGACCCCTCAGTTTGTTGCTGCTACACAACCTATCAACTCGATAGCTTTTGTCTTTGATGGCGTGAACTTCGGAGCATCTGATTTTGCCTACTCTTCGTATTCCATGGTATGTTTATCGGCCATTGTTCTTTTGTGAGTTCAATCTTTCTAAATTCTACTCTAAATGAAATTTCCTTTTTTAATTTCTTTGCTCTTCAGGTTCTGGTGGCCATAGCAAGCATCCCAGCCATTTTTGTTCTCTCTAAAACTGGTGGATTTGTTGGAATTTGGGTTGCTTTAACCATCTTCATGGGGCTACGCACATTTGCTGGTGTATGGAGGTAATTTTCCTTGTTCTTCTCTTATCTTTAGGCAATTTGCCTTGTCAATAGCATGTGATATTCCCCTTTCATTGCATCATTACCTTGACAGTTTCTTGCAAGGACTGGGTTTATATGGACTAAAACTGTTTACTGGTTGTCTGTCGGTAGTCCATCAGATAATCTTTTAGACCCAAAACTGCAAAATTTGCTTGACTCAAATGATTTATGAAATCTGGAAAAAAGAAAAAAAAATCAAAGAAAAATTGTTAAAGAAGTCTTTATCATGGTAGATGCTTGATAATTTGAAGCTGCAAGTTGATTGACATGGAATTGCCACTAACGTTGCAGGATGGGAACTGGAACTGGACCGTGGCGCTTTATCAGAGGACGATTGTTGACTTAGGACAAACCTCGGGAATGTGTGTGTAATAGCGGCATATTTTTGTCCTTGTACACCAATTTCTTAGACTACAAGATACTACTTTATGCATGTACTTTGTTGCGAGTGTGATAAAAAAAAAACAGAGAGAGTATATAATTGTATTAAAAATATAAACAATGTTTTCTAATGTAGGCAATGAAATATTTAAAATAATAATTAAAAACTTGAATAAATTAATCAATCACCATAACCATTCATAGATGATTCAAAAATAATTTGTCACTTGTTTGGTCTTGGGCGAACAAAAAACTAATTGTTTCACTCAAATAATTATCTGGTTTTTTTTATAAAAAAAACAGAGAATATTTTCATCATTCTAATATTGTCTAACCCTAATTTAAGTATAAAAAGAAAGAATTTTTAAATGACTAAATTAAAAAAAATAAGGGAGAAAAATGAAAAGATGATAATAAATTTTATAGACATAAGCTAACACTTCTACACAACCAGGTAATAAACACAACCTTAATGAGTTATTCCAACTAAACAGATTGTCTTTTCTTTCCTTCTCTTATTTCTTTCCTAGATGGACCTTCATTGGGTTTTAATTTACGACATATCAAATTAAATTTAAAACTAAATAAAAAATATAAAAAAATTTAAACAAAAAAATTATAAATATATTATATTATATTACTCCTAATCAACAAAAAGAAATAGAAAAAAATACAGTCCCAATTGGCATAGAAACAAAATTGTTTTTATTAACCAAATATACAAGAATTTAGGTTTTTAATTTATGATCCCTAGGTCTTGATGAGAAAAAAGGAAGAGAAGATCTAGGAATGATTTTTTTGTTGAAAAAAATGGTTTTGGTTTGACTGGTTTTATTTTTATTTTATTTTTTAATATGAAATGATTATGTCATTAGTCTATGCTTTTAATAGTTTAATTTTTTTTAATTAAGTATAATGTGAAAATGGTTAATTATGCGAGGAGAAAGAATCATCGGCGAGACTCGAGTTTTCGGTTTTTTATGTTTTTATTTATTTATTTTGGTTTGTTTAATTCTTTAAATTTAATTCAATTTTACATCTTTACAATATAAAAGAAATATTTTAAAGAATATTTCAGATTAAACAATAAATAAATTTTAATTTTCTCTCATCAATAATTAATAATTCAATTATTTTCTCTTTTTTTCACCAACATTTAAAAGGAAACATTTCCAAAAACCAGTTTTTCTTCTTAGTTTTATCAACTCCAACGAGTAAGGCATTTCAATAGCTAAAGTGACTTATCACGACTTCAGAAGCTATTTATAGCACCTCCAACAAAAGAAAAAAGCCAAAATAAATTATATTCATTGTAATACCCTTGAACCTAAATTGAAGGGAGCTCGAGAGCTGGTATCAATGAGAGGGGAAAGAGAAAGCCGAGACAGGGTAAAGAGAGGAGATGGCTTTGTGGCCGAGAGTGGAGGAGAAGCTTAGGGAGGGTCTAGTATGGTGAGAAGAGGAGGGAACAGAAGGTTTGAGGGTCTTCTTTGGTGGTGGTTGGAGATGGTATATGGCCGAGAGAAAAAAGGCTTTGAGGGGGAATAGTTTTCATTTGGAAGGGGGTTGGTCAGTGAAGGAGGGGGTAGTGTGTTTTTGGCTAGTATGTGCAAGGAAAGAGAGGAGAGCTGGAGGATTTGTTGGTGGTGGTAGTGGTAGGTTTTTTTTTTTTGGTGTGTTTTGGTGAAGATGGTGATGGGGAAGAAGAGGTTGAAAGTTGGTGTAATTTATTTCTAAATTCATCCAAAAAATAAGAAAAATAAAAATAAAATAAAAGAGTTTGATGTAATTGAAAAATCAAGTTGAAAATTTGAATTGATTTAAGAGACTCGGTCATATTTTTATTATACTCAAGAATGAAGGATAATACAGATTCAAGGCTAGTATAAATAATTATTTATATTATTTGAAGGTTTTTTAAAAGTAATTATTTAATTATATAAATTACTCATATTACTCATAATTAAATGCATAATTATATTATATACCAAATAATTATATTGTATTTAAAATGATATACAAAAAATAACTCTTCAAAATAGTTTTTATCATTTAAATACATCAGTAAAAAAACCATACATAAACCATTTAAAAAATCATTTTAAAAATTTAACTTTCTATAATAGATTTCGTCATTGTAATTGCTCTTATATGCCTGAGCACAATGGGAAAGTAATCCACGATAAAACCAAGTAAATTATAGACCTCAATTCCCTGCCACCTCCTACAAATAAAAGATCAAAATGATGTTTTCGAGTGATGGAGGAATCAATGATTTTGATATTATGTTGCTAAGAACTAGAAAAATAATTTTAATATATTTTTAAATACTTGTAAAAACAACCAATATAATAACAAAAAGTCACACTAAATGATGCTGCATTAGCGAGAGATGCATTGAGAAATGAAGGGCACCCTCGCTCCTTTATTATTGCCCTGCAAAAAAGATATAAAAAGAATATTTAAAAATATAATTGTGGTTGTTTTTTAAAATATTTTAAAATAATATTTTTTTATTTTAAAAAAATTATTTTTGATATTAACACATCAAAATAATTTAAAAATATCAAAAAAAATATTTAAAATAAAAAAAAACAAACAAACGTTCCAGCACTTGAAAAATATTTTTTATTTAAAAATATATTATAATAATATTTTTTTAATTTTTAAAAATTATTTTTGATATTAGCACATCAAAATAATCTAAAAATATCAAAAAAAAAATTATTTAAAATAAAAAAAAATCAAACAAACGTTCCAGCACTTGACCCCACAGGCACAAACCGAATTGCATTCTGAATATGACGATCCTTTGGACCAAAAGCCACTTAAAAAATACGCAACCCCCCATGATTTTGGCCGAGCCACCACGAAAAGAAAGCCCTTTAGCTCCTACCACATACCCCACCACATCGTTGTCACTGAAACAAAATAGAAACAGCCATTTCTCAGCCACCTCCATTAAAGACCTACTCAACCACCTTTTTGGGGCGAGTGGTTGGCATCGAAGCAGGTACACGATACTAACATCATCTCTCAAACGAAAGAAAGCAAGATCTCTATATGATAAGCACCAACCCCCACTATCTCAATAATGATGGAAAGAATCCAAAAACATATCCTCTCAGCCAATCATCATCCAATAGCAGGTTCCTAGTTCCTACCACAATCATTAATTGCCATTCTTAAATCCCACAAAAAATTTAACATCATGCGCCTAGCGGGAGCGATGAATAAAAGTAAACGTACGATGAAACCTCAAAGCATATAAGAAGACAGTTTGTAGGAATCTTAAAAATAAAGGCATGCGAAAAATAACTATAATTCAGTTTTGAATTTTCGAAGGGTAGGGGGGGTCACTCTCCACTTCCACAATATGGCAAGATTGTAACATTAAACAAATCATCCAAATTAAATGTGTGAGCTCCCAGGAAAATTTCCTTCAACCCCCCCCCCCTAAAATTTCCTTCAACCCCCCCCCCTCTCCCCCTTTTCTTTATCCCTCCGAGTCAAAACGTGCAAGTAGTTCAGAAAATGGGGATACAAAAGCTCATGGTTTCACGGCAAAATGAAACCATTTATAGCCTTCAACCAAACCAGTTGAAGAGTAATAAAAGCAAAAAAATGATCCTGATAAAAAATGTTGAACAGATGAGAGCCTGCACTGGCTTTTCCTTAACACAGCCCAGAGAAGCTTCTTCAACATTCCAACTTCGCCTAGACAATAAAATGGTAAAAAAATAAAATAATGAATACTCTGAAACCCTTTGCAATTTCTTTACCGCCAACCCCTCTTTTCCCGTATTTCTACTCCACTCTTCAACCTGCACATCCCCACCAGTAAAAATTTCCAACAAAAATATGTACCTTGGAGAAAATACTTATACCCTATCATCATGAGTGAACACCAGTTTGTTTTGACTAGACTACAAGCTGTTGCTGCTGATCAATTTGCATCTGCTCAAGCCAGGATTCTAAAACAGAATCAATTTGAGAATTTGAACTCAATCCCACACCTGGTGATGCAGTACTGGATACTGGATTTGGAAACCTCTCTTTCCGCATCTCAGGAGGAGATTCCTTGACTAGAGAGTGGACCCATGATAGGTCTGGCTCCTCACCATTGTTTCCAAGCTTGAAAGATGAGGATCTCCGTAAACGACCCAATTCATCTCCATGAACTGACCAGTCTACTTTTCCATTAGGAGACCCCCATTTGGACCAGGAATTTACAGGAGATCCAACAACAGGGGTCATAGGGTTGTTGGATCCAAGATTCCTTGAGCTGAGGCTACGTAGCTGTTGCTGCTGCTTCTCTCGGTGGGCAAGAGCAGAAAGTCGAGATCCAATTGGAGAGATTGGCTCCATGACTCTTGACGACATCCTTCCTGGAGACATCCTTCCAGGGGATCCAACGCCAAATACAGACTGCAGTAGAGGATGCTCCGCATTTTTGGGGGAGAACACACCTGAACTGACGGGTGATAACATGCTCTGCTGCTGTTGCATTTGATTGTAATAAGCTGCTTGATCAGCATACCTAGGAGAAGACATTTCAGCAGCAAACAGTTCTTCGAGATTTGAAGGAGTTAGTGTCTTAGACCGACCAGGGACACAGAAGGAAGAAGAATTGTTGTGAGACTCTGAGAAACATGTTAAATCATTTAAAATCTGATGTTGGGAATCAAAATCTGGCAACAAATTAAAATCCGCAGGTGGGATATCTCGGGCATTAAGGGATGATCTCAGGCGGCTGGATTGAAGGTTGCTTCCTGGAAGATGAAGGATTGGCACATTTGGCTGAGACCAAGCCACGGAAGAGTGAGAAATGCCATTTGCGGTAGGAGACATGGGCTGGTTGAATGGGGTAGGGGACAACCCAGAAACTGATGATGGGGAACCAGGCAAGAGACTAAGAGCAGCAGCCATGTCCATAACACTGGCTGCAGACTGAGATGATCGTGGAGAAGGGATAGCAGATCCTGTAGAAACATACAAGGGCCTGAGCTCCTCAGGCGTATGGGCAAAAAAGCAGACTTGTCTATTGCAGCTGGGGCCATCTTTGCAAAGCCGAGTTCGGTATTGAGCTGGGTGAAGCCAGCATTCAAAGACCCCGTGTGCATATTCACACATATCCCCCAGCCTACAAGCTCCTTTACGAAAATCAGGGCATGGCACACAGCTGTAGTGGAACTTCCGTGGATCTCTTCTACGTGCATTCTCTCCCGGGTGAACAAATGGACATTCAGTCCAGTCATGTGAGTATGCCCGGGAACATGGGCGAACCTTGAATGAGAACATGCGAAACTCATCAGTTGCATAGATGCTGTTCTTGATGTCAGGGAGTGATGGATCAATTGGATATTCTTTCCTCTCAGGTGCAGAGTTAGCAGGCAGGTTATTAAACTTCGAGGCCCTTGGGGAATAAATCAGCCCAGAAGGAGAATTTGGTGAACCATTTTCTGACGAGGAAGAAAGAGTTGGTGAGCTAGAATTTGATTTGCTAACTGAGACCCGTAAATTGCAAACACCATCAGAGCCATTAAAATCACGCTCTGCCAAAGAAACATCAGAGACAGATTTTGCGAGCAGCTCTTCAAGAGTGACTTTCATGCTCTGTAGATTTGGAGGAACAATGATAACATCACCAGGTCGATCTCCGTTGACATCAAGGCAATTAGGATCAGCACCTTCTGATAATAGCAGCTTAACTGCGTCAACTGCATTAATAGACCCACCAGAAGTAGCACAATGCAGAGCAGTTGTTTTGACCTTTCCACAAGGCAGATTCACATCAGCCTTAATATGGTCTAGAATAAGCTTGAGAACATCAACGCTACCGTAAGTAGCAGCAACCATAAGAGGAGTTCTTTGGTCAAGAACAATCTGCTTCGATCCTTTTCGGCGGCCATACCAAAAACCGGCCTCCTTAATTGAGGACGCATCTTGCTCTATAAATCTCTTAAAGCCTTCAACATCATTGTTAGCAGCAAGTTCAAGTAAGCTAGAGAAAGAATCTTCTGTTTCTACGGTTAGACAAATCATCTCTTTGGTAATAGGAGTGTTTTCTACAGTCGATGGAGTGGAAGTGGAGGGTGATTCAGCCGATTTCTCGGGACAATTGTACATGCTTCAATTACCTAAAATTGAAACAAAAAAAAACATTACTTCGACTCACTCAAAAACATAAAATTCACCATGAGATGAGCTAGATTAGGAGAAACGAGGCAAACCAAAAAAATAAGAAACTCAGAATTGAACAGGATTTAGGAGTTCATAAATCCTTCAGCGGGGTAAGGTCACCTACTCCTCGTAAACAATAAAACGTTACTTGATTTTCACTAATCATTTCCATTTCACAGAACTTCACTCGCTAACTACACGGTGTTTAACCTTAAATAAATTAAACAAAAAAATATGAAGACTATACCTTTGAGACCTTCAACTTGTGTTTTGCTGGAAGGACTAAAAATCTACTTGTTTATAACATAGTCAAACATTAAGCATATTTATAGGAAAAAAGAACAAGAAAACAGCCCCAAAATCAGAGAAAGGAAAAGGGAACAGCGCTGTTAGTTAACATTGATTAAAAGCTCCAAGATTGATGATGGCAACTGGGCGAATAGAATCTTTAGCTCATATCATAGCAGATCTAATCACGATCTAATCTAAAACTAGCAAAAAGTAAAAGATTCTTAATGTCAAGATGAGGAATTACATTTCATCAGAATAAAAATCCAACCGCCTTACGCAGACAAGAATAAAATCAACCATTATCTAAAAGAATAAGCTAATCTAGTTATTGTTCTATAAACTAAAAACAGTAAATTTTATTAGCTACTAACTCACGAATTGATGAAGTTTGGTGCGAGTAACAGCTTCTAGTAACTTAAAAATGAAGAGAATTGCATGATAAGCATTGATTCACTTCATAATCGATCAAAAAGTAAGGATTCGAGAGCCATAACGTCATGAACTGCTAAAATGGTAAGATAAAGTACTAGAGACAGGCAGCATTTCGCTGCTACCTCCATCGATGTAATCTATGAAACAAAAGAGGGCTACACTTGTGTTTTTGTTTTTGTTTCACGGAGAGCAGAGGAGGGGTGACGTTAAGAAATTGAAATTGTAATGATATGATAAGCAGAGAAATGCGGAGTGAATTTTATTTAAATTTTTTTCGTCCATGCCTTCGAAAGGAAATGAAATGGCATTGAAATTCACATCAAATTATGTTGAGATGCGAGTCAAATTTTCGAACTTTATACTATACGAAGGGGGACGGGCTTGGCCGGTGGGTGAGGAGACGGTGGATGGCCGGTTTTGTTTCGAAAGTCAGGGAAGGGGTTACCGGTTGAAGGGGTGTGTGTGGTGGCTAGTGAGGTGGATTTAAATTGGGATTTGGAATCCACCAATAAGAGAATTGAGTGGAGCGGACGTCAGGGCGGTGGTCAATTGTAGTTCATTGGGATAAATCAGAAAATAACCCCGGGACTTGAGCGAAAAACAAATATCTCTATGGACTAAACAATATTCATGATTTTGCATCCTCAACAATATAGTTTTACGAATGTGCCCTTCCATATAGTTTTTTTGAGGAATTGATGCCACAACCCATAAAAAGTCCTTTCATTTCATATTAATTAAATTAAAAAATATTTTAAAAAACTTAGTGTTTGTATGGGAGTATAGTTAAAGTTATTTTTGAAAATATTTTTTGTTTAGAAATATATCAAAATAATATTATTTTTATTTTAAAAAAATTATTTTTGATATTGTCACAATAAAATGATATAAAAATACTAATTTTTTTTATATAAGATAAAAAAATAATGTTTTTTTTCTGAAAATGCTTTGTAAATATACTCTCAAACACCCCTTTAATCCATCAATCATTAACAAATAAAAAAACATGAGATAACCTGATTTATATGCAAAAACAGTGAAAGATCATTAACTTTGGAAAAAAATAAACCTTGATAAATTTCTTAAATACGGGTTAATTTATTAATTTTCACACCAAGTGAAATCCTAGAAAAAAAACAAGTGGGTCCAGATGAATATCTTAGATATGATTTAATCTCCTAAACTTGCCATTAATGAATCCAAACTCTAACTCTAAGGTTAATTCCTGACTATTTTTAATATTGAAGATTAGAATTAAAAAAAAAAAACACTCACATGAAATGATTAAAAAAATAAACTTCTAACTAATTTAATATTGAAAAATATGATTAAAAAATAATTCAAAGATATTTTGATGTAAGACAATAATTAAAAGAGGAAGGAGTAAATATGTCGGTGGGAAATAACAAAAGGTCAATAAAACAACAAAAAAAATAAAAAACATCTAGCATCGAATAAACAACAATCAAAGAAATAATCCCCAAGAAATATGACGTGATAATAAAGGATTTGAAATCTAAATAACAGGTATCGAATTCAAGTTAAATAATGCATTTTTTATAAGAACATAAAGCAATGAGATTTTTATTTATTTATCTAGACCCATATAATATATTTTTTAAAAAATAAAGTTTTCTTGGATAAAAAAACAATAAATAATAATAATAATAATAATAATAATAATAATAATAATAAGGTTTGATAAATACAATAATTAAAATGAGATGAAATTAAAAAAAAAATCTCAATCTCATCAACTATTACCTATATTATAATTGCCGTTGGCATTTTACTGTTTTGCACTGTAGCTTCTGAGTGTGTTTACTGTGGATTGCGACAGTGTAACAAAATTCTAATTGAATAATTATGTAGTTTAAAACACTTAATTTTATTTTGTTTAATTTTGTCGATTGAAATAGATAATATATTTAATTTCATTTCAACTTAAACTTTAATTTTATTTAATCCTTTGATATTTCATACTTATACTTTTAATTTTTTTATTTTAATCCTTTTATTTTTTATATTTCAGAATATTTTTACTTTTGTATATATAAGTTTTAGCTTTTATTTAAATATTTTTTTTTCTTATTTATTTTTTAAAAATTAGCTCTTGAATTTTAATTATAATTTGAATTGATATTTCTATTTTTTCTCCTTTGTTCTTTCTTTTAGTTTTCATTTGTTCCTTTTTTTATTTTCAAGTCAAATTACTTCAAATAATTTTTATTTTATTTTTTGGTTTGATCTTTTATTAAAGTTTTTAAGATTTTTTTACTCTTTCAATTTTTTTATCCATTATTAACAT
Source organism: Salix dunnii (assembly GCA_015731905.1). Taxonomy (NCBI): domain Eukaryota; kingdom Viridiplantae; phylum Streptophyta; class Magnoliopsida; order Malpighiales; family Salicaceae; genus Salix; species Salix dunnii. The sequence continues at coordinate 4,550,450 of CM027667.1, read as the reverse complement.
AATAATAATGATTATGATGTTAATAGTAATAAAAATAAAAATAATAATTTAATTGTTTTTCTTCATTCCTCTTTTGTTAATATTTTTTATGGTTTTTTCCTTTCGGAATAATTTTATAATTTTTATTGTTGTGACAGTAATAATAACAATAATTTTTTATTATTATTTTTTTGTTTGATCTTTTGTTAAAGTTTTTAGGATTTTTTTAGTCTTTCATTTTTTTCTTTCATTATTAACACAAATATAATAATAATAATAATAATAATTTAATTGTTTTTTGATCTTACTCTTTTTTTAATTTTTTTGAGGTTTTTTTTTCTCTCGGAATAATTTGGTAATTTTTATTGTTGTTGCAGTAATAATAATGATACTTTTTATTTTTCTTTTATGTTTTTTGTTTAATCTTTTGTTAAAGTTTTTAGGATTTTTTTTAGTCTTTCATTTTTTTTTTCTTTCATTATTAGCCCAAATATCATAATAATAATAATAATAATAATTATTATTATTATTATTATTATTATTATTTTTCTTGCTTACTCTTCTGTTAATCTTTTTTTATAGTTTTGATAATAATGTTAATAATAATTTTAATTGCTATAACAATGATAATAACGATAACATGAGAATAGATTTTCAATGTATGTTTTCATGTTTTTTATCAGTAAAAAATTAACTATTTATATTTGTTATTTGATTATTGCAAATTTTTATTTTGTGTTAATTCATTTAGTTTTGTTTTTTTTAAAAAAATACTTTGATAATGTTTATTCTTTTATGCATCTATGCTTTTAATTTTATTTTTTTTTTATTTTTAAAATCTTATTTATATTGGTAGTCATTTAAATTAATATTATTCTCCTTTATTCATTTTTTTATTTTTATTTGTTATTTGGATTATATAATTTTTATTTTACTATTACAATGATAATGATAATTTTGTCATTTTAATTGTTTAAAATCTTTTGTTTATTTTTTAATATGTTTCTTTATTTATTTTAATTGTTTTGATAATAATATTAATAATAATTTTAATTGTTATAGCAATGATAATGAAAATAACGTGGGGATAAATTTTCAATTTATGTTTTTGAATTTTTGTACATAAAAAATTAACTATTTATTTTTGTTATTTAATTATTACAACTATTTTCACCATTTATATTTTGTTTGGTTTAAATTAGATTATAAAATAAATTAATCTTAATGCAATAAATTTAATAATTCAAATATCCGAATCTTCATGTTTTCTTGATGATGATAATAAATTAATACTGATTATTTCGTTAAAAACTGCGAAATAAATAAATTTATAATGATTTAAAATTCATATATTTTAAGAACAAAATATTCAAATAAATTTATCATTTTGACTAAATTTACAATTCGCATCATGGATCATCCTCGCCAATTTTTTTCTTCAATATTAGCTACATTTTCAATTGATTCACATAAATTTTTTCTTTCATTTCATTTAATAGCTTATGATGTTTATTTGAATAATTGAATTAGAAGGGAGATTAAATGTCTATTTCGCAAGTTATGTAGTTCGCGCTTTTTTGTAATATTTTATGACGCAGTGCCTCCATTCTAAAAGATGTAATCTATGCTTGCATAATAAATTCTATTTAAAAATTTATACATTTTATGGCCTAATCTATAATTTTTATTTTATGATATTATATTAATTTATTATTATTAATTTAATCATGTTAAATTATATACACAAAAATGCCCGCGGCAACGCGCGGGCAATATGGCTAGTGTAATATAAAATCAAATAATAGTCAAAAGAGAAGAGTCGAATAAAGAAAACAAATCATAAGACTGTTTTGAAAGTTTAAATGATTAATTATGAAAATCGAGGACGAGAGATAAAAAAAAAAAATCAATAGCATCAAATTTTAGTTAGACGCTCCGTTTAAAGAGTGGAGGCAAAATCATGCTATTAATGGCCCATGCAGGTTTCGAACCTGCGACCTTCGCGTTATTAGCACGACGCTCTAACCAACTGAGCTAATAGGCCAAGATGTGTTTATTAATATTAATATTAATTATTTCATCATGTATCAGAGAACTCAATACCGAATTAATTAATGGGCTATTAAAGAGTGATGCCGACAGATATGGCAGCTGCAGCGCCTAGTACGAGGAAAGTGGTCCCCAAAAAATATAACATAACGAACCCTTTTTTTTGTTCTTTCCGATGGAGGTTATTCCGGCCAGTTTGGACGCGCCAACAGGATGCGCACCCCGTGGTCTATGGCCGTCTCAAAATATGTGATTGGTCTAGACTCGATCCTGAAAAGAAGCAAATCTGCCACCATCCAATCTGAGATGAAGGGTCTCCGCTCTGTTTATTTTCCGATCCCAATTTACTAATTGAGATTGCGGCATAAAAAGGCCCTCGGTAGCTTTCATTTCCATGCCTGGACAACCCGAATCGATACACGGCTCGCAGCAGCTTGCATCCTTAAACGACAAAAGAAGGTGGTCGGAACACAGGCCCCTCCTCCTTTTACTCAAAACTCAAATAATGTGTTTTTGAAAACTCCACCTCAGCTACTTCGAAAGAATCGACTGGTGACGATTAAAAACAGAAAACATTCAGGTCCCATTTTGAAAAGCACACCTCTTCTTCTCCTTCATCTCGAGACACGTTCGCTTGCGACGTTCTCCATCCGTTGACATGTCTTATTTCTTGTTGGCAGGGGCACGGGAGCCTGGCCTGCTCAATTAGCTCCCCCCTTGGGAACCGCTCCGATTATTGATCCATCCATGATTTGATCATCGGTTTTTAAACCGTCCACCTGGCATTATATATATAGATATATTTATATAATATAATGTACCCCTGGTTCAAAACGAGTCCAACCGTAGGGGTCATGATTTTTATCAAAATGTTTTTTAAATTTGATTTTTTAATATCTAAGTATTAATATCACTAAAATTACTAAAAAATATATATATTAATTTAATGTTTTTTTAGATTGAATATACTTTTAAAATGCACTAAAATATAGTTCCAAATACAAAAATAAATAGTGCCTGAGTTAATTTAAAAGGATTGAGGAAAATATTTATAAAATTTTAAATAATTTTATTGCCATGTTTAAAGATTTTGGTATATTTTTCTCTCTCTGAACTATATTCTAAACTATATTCGATCTAAATCCATATCATTTAAGCATTAATGTGTTCTCAACCCATTATTATAGTTACATGTAAACAAATGGAGGGATATGAACCTTTTCTATTGTGATGTTGTTCATCAAAAAAGAAATCATCATGAGTTTTATTTTTGCCAGAGCTCTATTTATTTGTAATTTTATCTCCACGTAGATCAGATTAATTAGATTGTTTGGAAATGTATTTTAAATATAGATAGATAGATAATATTTTTTATTTTTAAAAAAATATTTTTGATATTATCATATAAAAATAAATAAAAATAATAATTTAAAATAAAAATATATAATGCAAGATGAGTTTCATTTTTGTAGCTCTATTTCTTTGTAATTTTATCTTCACGCAAATCATGTTAGCCTGACTTATTTAAAAATATATTTGAAGTTATTTTTAAAAATATTTTTGTATTTAGAAATATATAAAAATAATTTTTTTTATTTAAAAAATAAAACTATTTTTGTTATATATATATATATATATAGAGAGAGAGAGAGAGAGAGACAGAGAGAGAGTTGATGCTGCTGACAGATGTGCACAAGGACCACTTCCGCTAGGAGGAGGACTTACTATCATCAATTCAGATATAACCAGATGGTAATGGTATCTCCCGTCCGATTGAAAAGGAATAGCGCCAGTACCATTGTTTAGTCAGTGGTGGCGCTATTCATGGACGGGTCCGCGTAGGGGTGGAAAAAAAATTAAAAAATCAATTAAATCAGAAAATTAAGAAAAATCGAAACATTAAAAAAAATTAATTGGAATATTTTTAAACTTTTTTGGTCGGGCTCAGTTTCAGTTTTTCAAGGTTAAAACCAACGAATTAAAATTAAATTAAATTGGTTCAAATTAAAAAAAAAATTCAGTTTGATTTAAATTCAGTTTGATTTTATTTTATTTTGCTAAAATAAAATAAAATAAAAACTTGATTAAAGTTTAAAAAATCTAGAAAAACAATGTGGATTTTTTTTATTTTTTATATAAAAAACTGAACCAAGCCCGCTTGTTTAAACTATTCTCGGTTTGATTTTGATTTTCTTTTATAATTTAAATTTAGTTGTTTCTATATAATGTATCCATGAATGACGATGTATCACGTGTAACTTTAATGAATTTAACAGCAATTCCAATAATAAAAATTATTTTAGAAAGTCAGATCCTCAAAATATTTTCTTTAATAGTATATACATGTTTTTTTTATTAAAGTATACTTGAATGATAAAAGTCATATTAAATAATTATTTTTATAATATTATTTTAAATATAGTGCAATTATTTTATATATAGTTTACTTATGCAATTAATTATACAATTAATAGGAATAAATTATATAATTAGATAATTATTTTAAAAAACCCTCAAACAATAAATTTATTATTATTTTAAATATATTTAAATAAAAAATAAATTTAAAATAAAATATCAGTAATATTTTAAATTTGAAATACAATATTAATAAATTACAGTATTAATAAACTTATAAAAAATCTATTTATTACAAGAAAAATAATATTATTATCAACACACAAATTACGAATAGATACATAGCAGCTCTAAACATATAATTTAAATAATTTATAAATTTAATAATAAATTTAAAACATATAATTAAACAAAAATTTTAATTTATCAATTTCATATAATTATTTTTTTTATCCTAACTATTATTATTATAATTACCCCCAAACCCGTTTACTCCCCCCCCCCCGCGCAATCCAACAACACAGAACATAAAATCCACTTCCTTCTTCGTTTTTCTTCATTGCAAACGTCGCCATTCCCTTCTCCTCCACCACCACCACCACCACTAGTTCCTTCTCCGTCACCACCAATATCATCTCATTTTGATTGATCAAGTTGCCATTTGTGCTGATCGATTCTCTAGGAGAGCTGAGTCTAGGATTGGCAACCTGCAAGGAAGGAGAAAAGAACATAAAGTTATTTTAATTAATTCCAGCAACAAATATTTTTATTTATTTTACCCAGAATAGCTATTTTAACTATTAAAATAGCTATGGGGTGTTTTGGAGTACTGTTGTTGTTGCTTTTCAAAATGTTTTTTATACCGAAATGTATCAAAATAATATTTTTTTTATTTTTAAAATATTATTTTTGATATAAACACATCAAAATGATCTAAAATATTAAACCATCAATTTTTTTTAAAAAAAAAATGAACCACAACAAACTGCGCCAAGCATTATAAGTGTTCGTGCATATAAAAATAAGAACAAAAATAAAAAAATATTTTTTAAAATTTACCTTTTCAAATGGCTCACCGGGTTGTCCTTTTAATTTTATTTTTCTCTCATTATATCGGCTGAAAAAATATTTAAATTGTGTGGATCCCATGGCCATGGTAGTCAAGGCAGACGATTGACCAAAACATCAATCTTGTCAAGACTTGATGGTCTCCTCAACAATAATGTCTTTGAAATATTACGTCTAATCAGAGAAAAAAGAGAGAGCAAAATGATAGTCTATGGATCACATGCCTGGCCGTGGAAGAGACGGAACTAGTTTGTAAACAAACCAACTCAACTGTGTATTAAAGTCTATTTACAATTTTTAACTTGCACGCTTATTATGCCGTTCGATCACACAGCTTTACCCTTGATTAAATTCATAGTATTTCAAAAAATTATTTTTACCTTTAGTTTTAATTTTATTTTTTAATATTTTCAGATTATTTTAATATGCTCATAAAATAATTTTTTAAAAATAAAAATATATATATATTAATACAATCCTAAATAAAAAAATCATCATAAAAAACAATCTCACCCATAAAAATAAAAAATTTCTTCTTCATCTAGGGTAAAAAAAAAAGGAGGAAATATGTATCTTGATTCTCTGAAGCAACCTTAGCGATTGAAAAAGAAAGCGTTTACTAAATTACCAAGTCAAACAGATAACAGTACTCCTTGTTTGATCAAGTCAATTACTGTTGCATTGACTTCGTCACTGCTGGTTTAAATAAATAAGGAACACACCAGCTGTTGATCTGCGCTGACCCTTTTCAGTTTTCCTCTTCCTCCTTGCTAGATCAATGTTGAAGTCGGCGTGCATGGCTGGGCACTAGGCCTTGACAATTATAGAAGCCCTTTTACGGGCTTAACGTCGTCAACTTATCAAAAAAAGGAAGAAGAAATTCTCTCCTTTGACCTGTCTTAAAAACCCTCTTTTTTTTAACAAAAAATTTCGCGGGAAACAAACAGATTCCTTGGCCAAAACTCGTAACATGATTGTTGTCCTGAGATAAACTGCTATATACTGCTGTTTTTGACACATTGCCATGTTTCCAGCATCGAAGATCAAGGGCACCAGTCATCTTTCTTTGTGCAGCAGATCATGTTGTTTGCTATGTGAACTGTATGACTTCAGCTGCTGACTGGTAATTTAACAGAAACTGTAACGGTGATTCATTGGTGATTGCATGAAAGCGCAGGATCATTTGGCTTGGTTGCATCCTTTTTCTGATAGAGGAAAAGTACAAGTAGTTGTTAAGAAGCAAGTTTGTCTCGCAGATTGGCTAGTCGAGAGCCAAAGAATGCCATTGAACTGCTTACTTAGAGAAAACACTTACACAGCCCGTAATGGGAAGGCAATTTTGCCTGCCTTCGGAGATCGGACCCAAAATGTTCATTGCTCTGTAATTGTTTGCACGTGGTGTGGATTTGCGAATTCTTTGCCGACATTTACATCACAGTACCTCGGGCTCAAACTTTTCCTTACTGTAGAAGATGCGAGAAATTATTGTAGTCATCATACTCATGACAATGACTATCAGGTTCCTAAAATAAGACCGGCCGACTGTCGAAGGTGATTTGTCCCCGGCAGTCCTTCCACAATCTTTGAATCAAGTGGAACACTACAATTATCCTGCTGAAATTCCTCCAGTGCCAGTTCACCTTGCTGAATGATTTAAATTCTGGACGGAAAAGGAGCTTCTCTGCAACTACGAATTACAAGGTTTCTTGGGCATTTTTTGCTGAACGAGATTTTGACAGAATGGAGACCGGCTTGCAAATTGGAAGCATAGAGGACAAACTGAAGGGGAAACATGTTGTCTTGACACAAGGAATCTTCATGTAAACATAAAGTTGCAAAATAAATTGAATTTTTGTTCCACCAGCGGAAGTCTACAAGCAAATCCCCAGTTTGTACATCACCTATAATTTCTCAAGGGGAAGTTCACGTCCAAAATATTACAAACAAATCCCCTCATGGAACAAAACAAGATAATTTAAGTACAACACCTATAATCTGTGCACATGTAAATTAACATCATAACAAGTTATATAAAGTCCTGCGTAAAAAAGGTGTGAGAGAATTACACAACCCCGCCTTCCTTGCATTGATGAGGATAGCACCCAAAATGAGTTTTCAGTCTCGTTTTTTCTCTAGCAGTTGATGCCACACGTCTCAACATCCGGACCCGTAACTCTAATGGAGAAAGGGTCAACTCTCACCCACAACAACGAAAAGATAGAAGCAAGAAGAATAGACCACACGACAACAATGGTGGGTGTCCGGTTCTGGCGACCCATCAAACCTTTTAGGAAAGGGTAAAGATGGATGATCACCCAGAAGGCAAAGAAAAGCTTGCCAAAGAGCGGACCCCATGACTGATAACCACTGTTGATGGCATGGGATATCCCGGCAACAACACCTACCAAGTTAACGATAAGGAGAGTTGTCGGTGGGATAAGGAGAGTTGTCCATTTGAACATGTACAGTTCAGTGAAATCACCGTCCTCATCTGATGACTTGGACGTGACAGTGAAGTTGGTGTCAATGCCAGCGAGTACTTTGAGCAAGCCTTGGAAAACAGCAAAAAGATGGGCTGAAACACCACCAATAACCCAAAATTGTTCATTCCTCCACCATTCATCAATCCCAACACCACTCCACCTCATCTCCAAAATACCGGTTGCAAAGATGGAAAGAAAGAGAGAAATAAACCATATACTTGCGAGGTTACTAATCTGCAGCAGAACAAGCCGAGCAAAAGAAAATTAGTAGATGCTAAAGATACAGAGAATGGAAATCTTTTGCAAGTTACTCAGGCAATAAATCAGATGCCATTGGAATGTGTACCCATAGATCACATCCTAAGCGGTTGAAATTTCAACAATTCAGCAATCCATCCACAATGCCATAATAATGACAATATTTAGTTTCTTTAAAATCACACATTTAACCAACTACCTCCCTATAGGCAGATCCCATGTGAGCATGGACTACACAAAAGATGAGCGCAGAGAAACAAAATTTTGTGGTGTAACTAACCTGTGGAATGATGAACTTGTTTGTCAATAGACAGATAGCTGGAAGCGTGCAGTAAAAGAGAAGAGGAATGGCGGTGATTGGATAAATGGTAGTGTTTATATATGCAAACCTCTCAAGCCATTTCAGCCTACCACTATAGCCATACCAAATTGGGCAATGCCGACTGAGAAGAATTTCAACAGAACCTAGAGCCCATCGAAGCACTTGGTTCAAACGATCAGAAAGATTAATAGGAGCAGACCCTTTAAAGGCTGGGCGCTTAGGCATGCAGTAAATTGACCGCCAACCACGGGCATGCATCTTGAATCCAGTAAGAATATCTTCTGTAACAGAACCATAGATCCATCCTATCTGCAGTTCAGAAACAAGCATTCATGTCTGGTGAGGAATCAAGAAGTATAATAGGAGTAAAACAACTGGAGTATGCAAGGATTGTTTGAATGCAATGCAAAGATTGTTTGAACTGGAGCATTCATGTCTCAGTTGTAAGGTTTGCCTAATCTAGAGGTGTCCTTTAGGCCTTTAAACTCTGTAGCACGGTAATGGAAGGATTATCTTCTAGCAGATCACTTTTTGGTTCATGATTATATTTTTCATCCTCCTCCACATAATTAAGACAAGATCTCAAAAATATTAGATCATGGTCCTCAAATCCAAGAAATGCCTAAATTTCCGCAGCAACAGCACTCACATGGAAGTTAAAGCAATAAGGCAAAAGAAATAAGCACACCTCAGATCCCCAATCTGTTTTGTCCTCATAACCACAGCTGATGACATGAATAGCCTCTTTAAGAAGAGTTTCTGGAGTTGCAGACTGAGGAACACCGCCATTCTCCATAAGTGTGGAAGCAACAAAAACAGCTGACTGGCCAAACCTCTTCTCCAGGCTCATCTGTGACATGAGAAGTGACTTCTCATCATCAAATCCAGCTCCTGAATTTACACATTTGCATAAAAAATCTTTTAGCCACGCCTGTTATAATTCAGTAATTTCAAAACAAAAGAATTTTCATCTTATTCATGCTACCCAGGCAAGATCAGTTGGTACTTATAAACAATTAACTATTTTTCCACAAAACAAGAACACGACGTATCTTACTTCCGCACCGAAGTTTTACAATTATATTGTTTCAATGACCAGTATAGAGGCGGTAAAAGACTGGATTCAGTTTCATGGCCGACTCATCAAAAGATACCATTGCTGTTAAACCCTCACCCACAGTAAGAAGACGAAACAAATGCCTTCTACTAATATATTTACCAATGAAACAGAAAGAGAACATAGAAATGTACCTTCAACGCCCTCTTCTATATCTTCCAAGCTGAAAACAGGTACAGTTGGATCTGCATGCTTTCCTGATTTCTTCTTGTCAGAGCCCTTTTTACTTGATTTAGTACTCTTCTTTCTAGATCCACCACAGAGTGAAGACAGGAACCCTGGTTTCTTATGCTTGGGTTTGAGGGGGGGTTCATAACCATACAATGCCGTCCTATTAAAGACACATCCAGTGCCCACATAGACTGGTCCTTGAATACCATCCAAACCCCTCAAGTTTATCTAAAATCCACACAAACAGATGACGTTAAATATAACAATAACAATGGCAAATGCTTTTATGTAGCTTTCAGATAATTCAAATCATCAACACATAACAGACATAGCACAAAACCAAAAAAAAACTAAATAAACCAGTTCATGGCATCTTGCTGGAAAGACAAACATTACTTAATTAATTGATGCAAAACTCACATCAAAGAACACAGTATTGCGATTGGCATATCGATCATTCTTGTCAATGCCATCGAATCTTTGTGGAAATTGAACATAGCAGACATGTTTTCCAAGATTAGGATCCATCATAAAACACATAGCTTCTCTCAAAGCCTTGCTATTGTTTATGTAGTGATCACAGTCAAGATTCAACAAGAAAGGCCCATTAGTTAGCACAGCTGATACGCGAACCTGAAAGGGTTGCATGTCAAGGTTCAAAATGAGCCCAAAACTGAAGAAAATAATTTACATACATACATCATAACATTACTTTTACTAGTACTCACAAGAGCATTCATGGCACCAGCTTTCTTGTGGTGCTGAAAGCCTGGACGCTTTTCACGAGAAACATACACTAACCGCGGCAGCTCATTACCATCAGTATCAAGCCCTCCGCTTTGCCCTAAGAAAACCTGAAAACAAAAATGAAAACTTTCTTAGGTTACTACTGCTTGGGATCAGAGATCATTTGATAAGCTTCTCCAAACCCATGAATCAAAATGCAAAATTATCAAGAGTTGGTGGCCGAGCATGAGACAGGACATGACATGATAAGGGGAAAACACTAAAGAGCATAGAAGGGAGATAATGTTCAGAAAAACAAGATCCAATAAACTGTTCTGGTGTGCACAATATCAGTGATTTTTAACTTTATGGGCTAGAAGAGAAAAATTTACCAAACTTAAGGGAAAATGTCTGTTCAGCAAAAACTCAAATCATAAGCAAATGCAGAAATGTTGCTACCTGAATCATTCCTGGATGGTCTCTGGTGTTATTTCCAGGCCATGGGGTCCCATCTTGCATAATCCATCCTTCTTCAGGCACTTTTTGTGCCTTGGCAACAAGTCCATTAACACGAATTTTAAATTCTTCATATTCTCTCTGCAGCAAGAGGAAAGAGTTCCATATGAAAGGTTTAAATATGGAAAACATTGGCACAGTTAAGTAAATGAAGCGCTGAATCAATACCTTCATAGCTCTACGATCTTTGACAAAAGATGGTTGCACTTTATCCTTCAAGTAGTCAATCTTCTGTGCAAAATAAAATTCTGGAGCCCGAGGCTCAATGTTGTATTTCTTGCAGAAGGGTACCCATTTTCTGGCAAACTCTGAAGTCTCGGACAAAGCTTCAAATGTCAACATTGCAGCACCATCATCAGAGACATAACACGAGACTTTGTCAACTGGGTAGTCAACTGCAAGAATAGATAGCACTGTGTTTGCTGTCACAAGAGGAGGCTCCTTTAATGGGTCCACAGTACTGACAAAAATGTCAACCGCAGCTAGCTGTGATGGTTCTCCTTCATGTTCATATCTATTACCCATATGGAACAAAAAATAAAAACTTAAATATGGAAAAGAGAAGGAAAGACCAAAAAAAAGTGCATCATTGCTGAAACCAGCATTTACTTGAAAAGCAGTTTGATTATAGCAAGGTGGAGGACATGCAAAAGAAAGGACCCTACCTCAAAGCAAGCCTGTCAAGGTATGTTTCACGATTTACAGGGAGCCACTTAGGGAACTGATCCAATATCCAGGATATTGCAAACCAAATTTCACATATCACAGATATTAACCACAAAGCATATGCATTGCGCACAGGATTTGTGATTCGGTAATGCAAGAAAATGCATAGGATAATAAGCCGCAAAACAATGACCATCCTGTATGGATTAATCCTAGAAGAAGGAATGGAAACCTTCCTTGAAAGAGGTTGCCGGGCTTCGTCATTCCTGCAAAGACATAGACAAGAGTATTATGGTCTAGCAGTTGACTGCACCTAGTGCCTAGTTTCCTGTTCTCAATTATTGCTTACTGCCAATACTCCAAATATCATAACAAATTGCAGGTGTGAAAATTTGGAAGGCCCCACTCTCCAGATCATTATTGTTTTGAATTATGAAAACGTAATTAACTTAACCATGTGGAAACTTACAGTAAAGAGTCATCTACAAGCACATCTGTGGCAGCATCAATATCTCCGACACCCCTTTCAGAAGGAGCATGGCCAGTACTCATAGGAACAACATTCTTGTCCTGCTTCATCTTCCAGCCATCTACTCTCTCCTTCCAGGCCACATTGCCCAGTCCTGGTGAACCAAACTCCCTTACTGGGTCCACAACCCTCCCATTAGCTGCAGAAAGCACACAGAATGAGTACCACGTATGACCACATAACATCCAAACATATCACACTAGAGCAAGAGATGTACATGATTGGTGGACATCAGATACATAAGGGATGTGCTTCCCGGCAGCAGCTCCAGGAGATGCCATAGAAATATGCTCGGGGGATGCAGCAGACAGCTCTCCGGAAACCTATAAGTTAAATGCAGGCAAAGCTTAAACTCCAGGTTCATATAAAAAAAATCATTTCAAACTCAAGGTATTCTTGTTTTTTAAAAAAGGATAACAGCACTCCAGAATCTGATTGACTTGCCTCATGTCCATTGGTAAGCAATGGAATACGGTTATGAGAAACCTCTTTGTCATAATTTGGAGCTCCAAGATCTTCCCCTCGTCCATACGTCATCTGCCAGCTCAACATGCGTTCTGCAATCTTCTGTTTCTGGTTTTGATTTTCCGAAGAGTAATTAAAATCAGCAGCAGCATCACCATCACCATCCTCTTTTCTATCACCAAAAATGGCAGGGCTACCTGATATAATTTCACAATCAGTGCTAAAATGATTTCAAAATAAATAACATCAAACAAAAACATCAGTTAACCAGTGAAATTTTTCATTCCCCATTCCATTGCAGGGAAGAAAGAGTTTTTACATTATTAACGAACATTCAAACGCTAACGTGAATTACAAAGTAAAAGTTACATGTCCTCAACAAACCATAAGTTGCATTCAACTCAGAATAACAATCTCTTAATTTTCTGGCATTGGGTAAAGCATCTGGTAACACATGCTGTTCAACATACCTTTGTGCCTCCTGTATCTGGTTTTGCACTGAGGGCATGATTGGTTCCCGTCCTTCCTCTCATACTCATAGCAAGGCCTGCACACTGGAAATGCACAAACATCGCAAGCAACAAATGGTTCACCATCCACAGTCTTCCCAACACTGTCACCACAGATCTGGCAAACCTGTCCAACTATACTTTTCATGGGCTTCGCCTGCACAGCCAAGCAAAATGCACTTTATTTCAGAAACCATACAAGGAATCTGAATGAACCTAATCTACCGAGTGACCTCAACCAGACTAAACCCCCAGAGTATTATAAGAAGAAAAATCACAGAAGACAGTCACAGCTCGAGCTTTAAGTGAGCGATAGTACTCTCTCTTTTCCTACAAAATCTTCAATCAAACCAAAAATTGAATCGCCATCCATACTTACCCCGGTTTCACCTTCTGATTCCATCGACAGCCGCTCTCTTTATCCCAGAATTGAATAGTGGATGGAAATAGCTGTTCGGACTCAACAAACTCTATGCATCCCTGGTCATCAACGAGCAACGAAGCTTCAGCTTCTCTAAATCTCAACCTCGGAAGCAGTCTCTTATCTCTCAGATCTACAACATAAAGAGAGGGTGAGAATCAGATCGAGTTTACTAGTCATCGGTATTCACGGTAACTACACAGGCAAGTTCACCGAAAACTAGGTAATTAACCTCAAATTAAAACGTTTAACAAGAAACTATAAGAGATTTTAAAGAGAGCACTAAAAAATTGAACTTCATCTCATTTTCTCGGCTACAAACATAAACTAACAAAAAAATGATTTTGGATTCCAGACAAAAACGACACGCTTGGTACGATCTCGTAGAAATCAGATAGAATTTGGTTCGAAATCAAAACAGGTACAGAAAACAGGGATCAGAAAGTGGATAGTTACTTACAGACTCTGGCAGTCAAAGATCGACCGATGCTACGGAGAAAGAAATGAAGAGGTAGAAAGACGACGAGCACTGCAAAGCAAGCTGTCTGTTTCGCTCTTTCCGTGTTTGTATTTATTTATTTTAAAAAATAATTGAAGTATTGAATTAGTTAGGGGATATCATTTTCATAGTAGGTGTAACATAGCTGTAAATGAACGTGTTTAATAGAGAAATGACTAGAGCTTACAAGAAACGAAAGCGACGACACGCTAACAGCTAGTTTTCAGGGACGACTCCGCCGACACTACTATTTCAGACCTGGTAATTATCGGAATTGGAAGATCGAAGATGAAACAGATCATACATTGCCATTAATATTTCTTCTTTTCCTTTTGCAAAAACTTTTAAAAAAATAAGTTTTTTTCCTTTTAAAATTAAAAAAAAAAAAAAAGAGTGGGAGACAGTTGTTTTTATTTTTGAGAGACCGCATGCAGTTATTTTTTCAATTTTTTAAAAGTAAATTATTTTTTAATATCAATAAATTAATATAATTAAAAAGCATTAAAAATAATTTAAATAATTTGTTTTTAAGAAGAAAAAACACATTTTTGGCAACGTAACAATAAAAGGTGATTGATTGAAGATACTTCTAGATTTAATTTGACAACTGTATTTTTTTATCCGATTTAAAAATATTAATATAGAAATCAATTTTAAAATTAAAATTTATTATTTAATACATTTTCAAATAAATTATTTTGAAAAAACTAATTTACTAATATACATTGCTCTACTCTACTGCTGTTGCTGTTTTTCGTTGTGGTGGACTTGCAGTGGTCATATAGTGTTTGGTTTTGCTTTACTTTTATCTACCCAGTAGTGTCGAGCCACGTGAGACTTGGAAGAAACTCTTTTTTCTCAACGAGTGTCCAAGATGAGCGTGTTAAACGACAATGCCTTGGCAGCTGTGGCCCGTGGGGATAGTTGCTAGCATAGAAAATCTTCTCCTTATTTTATTGGTAATCCGTGGTGGACACTGGACAGTGGGGTGAGGTTGTCAAGCGGTATGCGACTTTGTCTTTCCAAGTTAAATGAATAAATAGGTTTTGAGTTGATGTTAGGGTATAGTTATATTATATAAGTTTAGGATAATTAGAATTTTATTTATTTATGTAGACTTATAAAAAATATTTAAAAAATATATAGTTTTTTTAAATAAAATAAATCAAAATATTCTCAAACGGTGGTAGCGAGTAAAAAAATAGTGTTTGGAGGAGGGGATTATAACATAAATAATAATAAATCACCAGTGGTTGAGAATGAGACGATGTAACTAAAAAAATAACTGATTGCAGAGGGAGACGTTTATTAAAATGAGTTGAATTTGAACACGAGACTCCAAGATTGTGAGCTTCTACCATGTGATGATTTCATCGTGTCTTTTCCTTCATAAAGCACGCGCTTGCCTTTACTAACAATTTGTTTTTGGTATGGTTTGCGAGTTAGATTATTTTAAAAAAATATATATATTGAAAGTATAATTTTTTTTAGAGGTTTCATTAAATTTAATTAAGTAATTTGATCTCAAAACATGTTAATCCAACTCTATTTTTAAATCGAATTTCTAATTAAACAATATAGTAGTCTACTTGAAGTGAATAAGTGCTTGTTTGGCATTGCGGCCAAACCGCAAGTTAGCTGCGGTTGGATCTTCTTTTTTTTCATTTTAAATGACGGCAGTTTGGTGCTTTTAAATTATTTTGATGTGCTGATATCAAAAATATTTTTTAAAAAAATAAAAAAAAAATTATTTTGATATATTTCGGCATGAAAAGCAACCGCAACCGTACTCCCAAACACCCCTAAATCAATTTAATTAGCCAATAGATAACTTGAATGATTGATGAAAATATAACATGATTTTATTTTATTTTTTAAAAAAAAAACATGTTAGGTTTGATGCGTAAACTCATCAAACTCTTAAATAAAATAACCCGAGTCAAAACTTCAAACTTGCAAACCGGATAATAAACTATGATGAAATTAATAACCTGTTTTTTTATGAACTATTATTTATTTAACTAAACAAAAAAAAAAAGATTATCAACTATTAGAGAAATTATATAAAAAGCAAAATAAAAGACAAATAAAAAAATCATGTAATTTATTTTATAATCAATATAAATAGAAAATTAAAAGAAAATATCAAATGTAAATACCAACAAAAAACATGATAAGCATCAAATTGAAAAAAAAAACAATAAGAAGGTAAAAGGGGTCAAAATTAAAAAAAAAAATACTCATGTAATATGGATTGTTGATGAACGTAAACGTAAAAAAATAATATTTTTCTCATATCTTTTAACTTTAAATATAAAATATACTTTTTAAATATATTTTAGAGAACCATCTATATTACCCGAGTTTTTTCACTCTAGTCTTTCATCTTTCAATTCAACCGTTTTTCCAGAAAAAAATAAAATAAATTACTTACTTAGAGTTGTGCAAGGAAAAAATTTAAGGATCAAATTAAAAAAATTTATCAAAAAAACACTACTATAATCCGCCTTTTATTTGCGAAAGAGTGTGTAGAAGGAGGATATATATTAAAAGAGCGAAGTCATTTATATTTTATGCAATTTATCACCTTTTGTTTATTATTTTTTTTACTCAACCAAAACATGAAAAAAAATAACAAATATATTCAATTGATTGGATAAAATAAAAATATAATGCATGGTTATACATATTAAAAATATTATTTGACAAGAATATTTATTCTAAACCATATAATTATTTTGTACAAAATATAAATTAAATTTACAAATAAAAAAAAAAACTTCTTCGATAATTTAAATATATAACCAAATAATCACCATCATTCAAAATAACTCTTTAAATGAAATAAAAGAGTGCAGGAGTCTCCATCTAAATATTTTTTTTATTTGGTTATATATTAAAACTATATATTTTCTCGACCAAAATATACCCTTAAAACATTTCAGAAACAGTGATAAACCTTTGCATAGTGTACGCCCCCCCCCCCCCAAAAAAAAAAAAAATCCCTAAAAAATAAAATTGACTTGAAATAAAAAAATCAGTTTGGGATCAAATCTATTTTTCGACGAACCCTTAATGTAAAAAAACATAACATGAACTCCTCCCATGAAATAAAATATTTTTCACATAAATTTCATTGTTCTAGTGTTCTAGATTGGTGTTATCAAATGTTATATTATCTCTCTTATCTCTCGCCAAGGACTATGAAATAATATAAATATTTTTTTGTGTTAAAAGTGAATTTGAAAAATATTAAGGTGATGAATTGTACAATATGCGTTATTTGTAAAGTTTGACGACTAAAATGTATTTAGTGTCAGACTTATGGCATGTCACTCGTGTTTGACACTTTTTTCAATATGGTTATCTTCTTTTGATCTCACAATTTAATATGAAGTCAAAATCAATTGGTCTTCAATTATGATGAAATTATTGAAAAAAAAAGATTGAGGATGAAATTAAAAATCAAGTCTAAAGAGATATTTTACCGCAACGAAAAGATAAAATCACTGTGGATGAGCTGCAATGAAAAGCCATGCATTTCAGTTATTTATGAGATTATTTGCTCGTGCATTGCGCTGGCTTTTTTTTACATAGAAAATTAATTGATTTTGTGCATGTTATAGTTGGTTACCTTAATATTTAATTAATAAAATTATAATAGATTAAATCTGTTAGAAATGAGTTTTTTTTCCAATTAAAAGGAATACTGTAATCGAAACGCATAAGAAGTGGCTTGTATATTTTTTTATTGTAGATAACCTGGACAAATTTATCTGTCCATTTTGTTTTATGTGTTGTCTTGTATTGTTTTTTTTACATAATATTAGATTTGAAATATTACACATAAAAATATTAAAAAAATATTTTTTTAACCAAAATAACCTAAAATCTAAGGAATTATTTTTTCTAGGGAATACAACCTAGACAAAAGAGCAGATAACTAGAGTTAAAAAAAACAAAATCAAAAGCGTATATATATAAACATGGATAAAAATAGAGATTATTTATAAATATATCTAAAAAAATTGAATTAAAATAAAGAATTAAAAGTATATGGCCCAAAGTATGTAAATAATTTAAACGAAAGGATTAAATTAAAAAAATTAAAAGTATTGCAAGGAAAAAATAAATAATTCTTTTATTTCTTGATTTAGTTTTGATCATTTTATTTTTTCAATAATTTTGGTATAATTCTTTTGATTTTTATTATAATTTATCTTTGTATTAAATATAGCTTTGGTTAAAAAACAAAGTAAGTTCACTTTTGATGGCGTGAAATGAAAATAAAACTCTCTCCTATGCATGTATAGTTAATATTCAATTGTTAGTTATTTGTTATATTTTTTAAGACGCCAACATTAAACAAATATCAACATGTATAATTATTTTTAAGATAAAAAAACCTTTAAAATAATTTTTCTCATTATTTTACATGCATTATCTGCAATAAAATGAATATATTAAAAAACAAAATAATTGAAAGTCTTGTGGATTACTTGTTTCACTCTAATGTATAGTATCACTAAAAAATCAAGAACCATTAACATTTATCTGACATGTTATAGAGTTTGGTTTTGTCTGCGAGGAAATGCAAGCAAGAGACTCATATATTTTGTATTTGTAGATAATTTGACAAAAAAAAAATCAATCATTATTTCATTGTACATGTATCTTTAAAAAATCAAAATTATCCCTGGTTTTGTTGCTATGTAATGTGTGCGAGGAGGGGTAAATTGGTTTTTTTACTATGTAAAAATAATCTAAAAATATTATAATACCCCTAAATAATTTGGTAATGCCAATCGGTCGTGTAAAAAAATAAAAAAAATATCCCTAATAAAGAGGCAAGGGCTAAGGTATATTAAGGGGCCAAATAATTAATCCATTGTTATAATCATTTTATGAATGCATGTACAATGTTTATCAAGTTCTTTTAGCTTTTTTTCTAATAGCTCCCGGCATAACAAGTATTTGGGGCAAAAAACACACATTAATGTACCAATGGCGGGGCCTCGTTTTGCACTAGCACGACTTAAGCCCGGTAGAGATGACCCTACGTATTGAAGTGTATATTTCAGAATATGATTATAATTATTTTTAAAAATATTTTTTTTGTTTAGAAATATATTAAAATAATATTATTTTATTTATTAAAAATAATTTTTGATATAAATATTTTTAAATCAAAATAAAAAATCAAAATAGGGAATAGTGGTGGATTTCAAATAAAGAAACGTTCTCAGTGGTACCTGATATTTACAAAAAGCCTGGGTTAATGACGGATTGGATGTGGGCTTTGGAAAAAGAAAAAACAAAGAGAGACAGTACAGGGTTCTGACTTCTGTGGCCGACTGGCGTTACTGGCTTGCTAGAGTGGACCATGTGATGTGATTTCTTTACAGAAAAAAAGCTTACTACTCATAAATTGCAATTCACGCAATGTGAACCTTTGATTTTTGAGCAGCCAGCAGGTCACTCATGTACTGTTCTAATCTGGTGGGTGTGGTTGATCAGTGCAACAACGATTAGTTTTAGTTTTTTTTTCTAATACAAATAATAATGTAATAGTTGGGAACATTTTAAACTATTTTTTTATTTGAAAAAATTATATTTCTTAAAAAATATATTATATAGATTATAAAATCTTGGATATCCAGATTCTTACAATATCGTCTTTCTAAAAACTAAAAATAGTTTTTATGTTTTTATATTATTTTGTTATAATGATTTTAAAAATATTATGTAAAAAATAAAAAATTTTAATTTTAATTCATTTTAAAGGAAAATATGTTTTTAAAAAGTTATTATCACATTCTCGAACACGGGACATTTATCAATTTACATGTTTCCATTTAAAACAAAATATATATTTGGTATTTTGTTGCAATATAATTTTTAAAATTATTTTTTAATTTAATATATAGTAATATGTTTTTTACATTTTTTATCACATCAAATCAAAATCATATAAAAAATATTAATTTAAAATTTCTACACATTTTAAAAACAGATTAATGATAAAACAGGAAAAAATCCAAAAATATCCAAAGTCTTAAGATCATCAGAGACCCGATCCCAGTAAAACCCTTAAAAAGATATTATCATGGCCTGGCCCAGATAGCTAAAATAGCACAGATGCGTAAGTATCCAACTCTATGTTGAAGCCTGGAAATGGAAGTTCAACGAGAGCACTGGACTACACACCAACTGATTATACACGGCAGCAAAATTTTCTTGCAGGTTTGCTTTCTAGGGTTTTATATTTTGAAAGGGAGAGAGACGGCCTCTTTTGGCTCTTTGAAATCTGCAATTTTAGAAAGAGAAGAGAGAAAACAGTACCTCTCTCCTTGCATGGACATATCTTTCCATGGACTTCTCATTTATAAATTTTTTCTGTTTTACAGGAAACATCAATCTCATCCTCAACGCTTGCGATAGCCACAATAAATCTTTGAACGAACACGGTAATTACCAACTCTAATTTGTTTCTTTAATCGAATCAAGTGGTATTGCTGTGTGGATTTATCCTGTAACCACTATTGAGGGATCGACAAAAGTCTTATAGATATCAATTTGAAGGAAATAATATTGTTTAATTTGTTTTTAAGAAGAGCTGAACTGAGGAGGACATAGAAGGAATTTATGCAAATAAGAAGCATTGTGTTTGTAGAATCTTCCCTTCCTTAATGTCCAAAAGCAAAATGGGATGGTGAACAGTCTTCTCCACTAAGAAAGGAAGGAGGCTACAGTCATCCCTACATTTCCTTTCCTTTCCTTTCCTTTCATCTCTGCCAAATTATTTTTATTATTTTCTTGCGTGTGTGTTTGTATAAGCAAGTAGAGTAAGTCTGGTTTGTATAAATAGATATCAAGATCGTTACTGTTTTACTTGGGCAAATTTGGGATGTTTTTTCGCAGTTAGTTTCATGGGAAAGGAAAATCTACCAATGAGAAGCTGCTGGTTAAAATGGACAGAGACCCTAAGAGAAGGGTGCTGGTATGTTGATTCTCTTATGATTTTTTTTATCTTGCTGCGTTTCCCTGGTTATCAATTGTCTATGAAACTGTTGGTGATTGAATAATCCTTTTCCTGTAAGTGTAAGGTCAGTTGACCAAGTAGAATTGGATGTATTTAGTATTTTGGCAATTTTTTGTCGTTCATGGATGCCCTAAAAACTCTCTTTCTTAAATGATATGAAACTGATAATTACACTTAGCTAGAAAGGTGTATTCAAGGAGGTGAGCGCCAATTAGGAATTATTTGGCACAAGCTGGTTGACAAGTCTTCTTATTTCTCATGTAATAACTGGCAATCAGGTGATGTAAATAAGGAGTCATGTTTAGTGTGAGAACAAGAAGGGGCAGGGGGAAAAAACTTGGATTTTAGTCAACAAGAAGGCATCCAATGGCCAGTTTTAGTAATGGGGATGATATGTTTTCCTCTAGCCACATGCGTTTAAGTTTAATTCACTGTTAGTTGTATTTTATCCATGTGTTTCCATCCATGCTCAATAACACTGAATCATTTTCAATCACCAGGCCTATTCGGTGACGCTCTTGATGGTGGAAATCAGTTTACTCCTATATGGTCAATCTGTCTTCTCTTCTAATGCTAGACTCTACAATTTTTTTCCACCTATCACTTCTCTTTAATTTGTTGAGGCTCATGCGTTCAGAGGAAGATGATATGGATACATCCTGGGACCAAAGGCTAGTGAAGCGTTATTATGGTAGGCCACAACATTGGCAAGGTGTGTGGGACATCCACGAGCCACATGCATAGTGGATTAATATAATTGTAAGTATTTGTTAGTTTTTTTTAATTAACATATGATAAACGATAGTTTTATTTATGGATTGATATATGTCATGTTAATATTAAGTTGGGATATTGTTACAGGAGGGACGACAAGCCGCTGTCATGTGTGAAGCCACAGATGATGGCCATGCTGATGTCATGGCATCTCACTGGTTAGACACTTGCCGCTCTACTCTTGATTAGTTTTGAGAGGTGTCATGTCTTAATGCTGTTCTGGCAGATGATGAGGCCACAAATCATATGGATGGAGTTGGCCCATCCACTAATTGACTTAGGTGTAGATACTATATAGATTTAGTTAATTGTGTATATTATGTTTTTTTAATGACGTGGCTTGTATCTTACTATACTTTGTATTGGGTTCATGTTATTTCTGGCGTAAACTTAGAAATCAACAAGCTATATATATATAGCATGCAGCACTTTATCACATAAAAAAAATGTATATAAAAATACAATAAGAAAAAAATGTTTTGAAATCAATTGGTCAAAACAAAATGCTCATGAGTGAGACCAGTTGAAGATACGATTTCAAGAAACATATTTTGAAATCATATGGAAAAGCAGACCGCCAATGGCTGAATGAATCAACTGAACACAAGATTTTGGTGTGATTTCAACTGAATGGTATTCTGGTATAATTTGTCGATTCATCGGATTAGCCTTGAATCGCATTCCTAGACATCCACGAGCCACATGCATCGTGGATTAATGTGGCTGTACGTATTTGTTAGTTTCCTAGACATCCACTCAAAGGTTGAGCAGGGTGGTAAAAAACTTGAGTTGTTCGTGCCTGCAATCCAAGGAGGAAAATACGAGATGCCAAGCTTTATACCATTTTCTTGACTTGGCTGCTATTAGTGCCATTGCTAACTTTTTTAACGGGCCTGCTTGTGCATGGGAAGGAAAAGATGAAATGCCAAAACGCACAAAAAAGAGGCAATGGACTCCGTTTTGGTCTGTCAAGAATCATCGACTTGTTTTGATCAGCTTTACTTTTTTTATTTTATTTTGGATTAACGGGAAACCATAGATTTTATCGATGGTTGTTCTGTAAAGGCCTTACATCCCCAAAAGCGTATTTCTTGGTTCTAAACCGAAATCTCTTTTGAAATAATTTTACATTCCCTAATACTTTTTTTTATTTCTTTGCAATAAAAAATATCTTCCGATATTCAAAAACTGGAAATTGGTTTTAAAAAATAATTAAAAAGAATTGTTCGCGGGCAATGAACCGATGTTTTTAGATGCTACGATATGCGCTGCTAATTCAGCTGTTTACTTTCTTGTTTACCGTTTTTAGAGTATTTTTTGTTTGAAAATATATTAAAATAATATTTTTTTAATATAATAATTCAAAAAAATATATTTTTAAAACACTTTGATAAATACAAAAAAATAAACCCAGACTCTCCTTGTTTGGCCAGGCGCGTTGCTCAACCTTTCTACTGAAAAGAAAAGAAATATAAAATATAATTGTGGAGTCCACTCTGTCATCCTGCCACTCATTACTCACCACTCACTATTCATTGGCCGCCTAGACGAGAGCTTGCTTGCGGGAAACACGATCGCCCTCTACTCTCCACGTGGCTTATCTTCGTGCCAATCTGTTAGCACGTGGCTTTCTGACTTCAAATCCCGATTCTCTCTTGGTGGTCCATCTCCGAATTAGGTAACGATTACAGTTGAATTAGTGATATTGTTGTAGTTTTTACTTAAAATTCAAGGCTGCAAATTACCCAAATACTACTTTTTTCGGTTATTATATTCGGTTAAGGAATTTTTTGGAGTTGGGTTGTAGTTGTTTTTAAAAATATTTTTTATTTAAAAGTTTATTAAAATAATTTTTTTATATTATTTATATAAAAATATTAAAAAATATTTTAAAATAAAAAATATTTTTTTCAAAATTTTGAAATACAATATTAAATAAGACTTTAATAATTAACTCAAAAATAAGAAGGAAGTTGATGGTATAAAATGTTAATAAGATTAGGGATGGTGTTGTTTTCATTTCATAATCTGCTTTTATTATCTAAATAAAACAAAATAACAACAATTTGTTTATATCTATATATATAGTTGATGGTATTAAATGTTGATATTATATTATTATATTTATATCCAAAAGTGAGAAGTCTTCTTTTATGCAATCATAATAGTTATATTTGACTTTTTTTTTAATTATTATCACCGAATTTAATTTATTTGAAGATTTTGTATTCATATATAAATAATGACGCTTTTTTCCTGGATAAATATTTCCCCCTCTGTTTTCAAATATTATCCCACCAATAAAATATTAACTTTAAATGATACCATGGAATAATTTAAATCCTTCAAACTTCATTTTTAGGCATTTTTTTGTTTTTCTATTTGAACTTATTTTGAATTTTAATAATTATAAAATCTGCTTGTCAAAATAAGATATCCGTAATTATATTAAATATAACACAAATTGCTAAATCTCACTCTATTTATTAAACATTCAATATAATTTGATAGTAATAATTTAATCATTGTTTCAATTGACATTAAGATTATATTCTATATTATTATAAAAACCACTTTACCTTCAACTATGTATTCAAGATCATATTTTATTTTTTTAAAAAAAATATAAACTTCAATGTAAAACTTAGAGAATTATGAGAAAAAATAAATCTCTTAACACAGTTTAACATGAAATATTTGGTCCCTATTTAAAAATATAATTGAAATTATTTTTAAAAATATTTTTTATTTATAAATATATCAAATTTTTGAAACCAGCACACAAAAACAATCTAAAAACCTTTTTTTTTCCAAGTTAAAATAAAATAAAAATTTTATTTTTCAAAAATTCTTTCCAAGCATATTACTAAACCACCCTTCCTTAGAAAGTCAACTTGGACAAGTCTTTTCGTCCTCTCCGGCTCCCTTCGCGGAGCCCGACACAATCAAGAGGTACATTGAAGCTTACTGCTTATTCTGTCTCTTCCCCCCATCACACGATTTTGCTTTGCTTTGTTATCTTAAACCAAACACAAAGGGATTATGACCCTGTCTGCGATTGTGGCACAAACGGATATTTCTATTTTTTTTTACTATGTTATTATATGGTGTTTTACATGTTAATATTAAAAATACTATTTAATATATTAAAAAAACAGCTATTACTATACTGTTATTTAAAAACTATAAATTGATAAAAAAACAAATTGTTTAAATTAATTTTTCTAATGTTTTAAGATTTTTTTGATATGATAATATCATAAATATTTTTTTAAAATAAAATAAATAATACTGTAATATATTTAACAGAGTCAAAATTTGAAAACTCGAGCACCATCTTGTTATCATCACTGTCAATTAATTGCTTTTATTTAATCAGTTGGACTTCTTGTGTGGCTGCTACCTAGGATCAGGACAAGAATGCCGTCATCAAACGCCGTAATTTAATTTTATTTTTCGTTCAGGGTTTGGCAACTTGCTATGTGTATGTGAACAACGTGGCAAGGCATGTATTGGCAGGCTCCAGTTTAAGTCAATATAATCCTGACACGTAGTGGCTCCGCCAGAAACGTCGGTTCTTACCACTAAACAGCGATAAAAATAAATAAAATAAGTCTAACGCTCAAAAATCGTATTGTTTTACCAGCTTTTCTGGTTCTGATTAAAAATATATAAATAAAAAATAAATTAAAATAATTTTATCATATTAAAAGTTTTTTTAAAATAACCTTTTCTTTTTTAAAATAATTAATAAAACTCTAGTTGCCACCATAAAGTTTCGCTCTCTCACGCCCCCTCTGCTCTCTTTCTCTCTCTTTTTCATTTTTTTGTTAAATCTTTATGCAAGAGAAGATTCTTCGCAGCATGTCATGCTGTGAGCATCATGACCAAATTGCCCCCGATCCCTGCCGTTGCTAATTAACATCCCCATTTTTTAAATTGAATTATTCTTCGCACATTTATTGACCATTTTCGTTGCTACTGTGATTAAAGACCTTGACTGATCAGGGTATTAAACCATAAACTCTTCATGACTTAATCAAGGACCAGGACTAGATCCAGGAAGATCAGGCTCAAACAATATTATCTGAGTCATAGTGTATTGGCAGAAAATGAAAGAGAAAAATAGCCACTCGATGAACAATGAGAACCAAGGGCCAAGACCTCCATTACAGCACGAGAATCTGCTTATTTCATTTGAAAGCTTGGTCGCATCAGCACATAGACAATCAGGTAAGAGAAAACCCTACAAAATCAAGGAGCTTTGGTGCAATATTGGTTTTGCAAGCAACACAAGATCTGCAAAAAAGCGACGAGACCCACTCCATTGCTGCTAGTGGGATAGAAACTTATCAGCTAAAAACTTTGGTAGTTAAAAATGAAGCTTAGTAGTCAAGCATTTTGAAAAGGTAAAGGAAACTCCACAACTTGTGGAAGAAAACGCTATCATAATGTCTGTCGTCTGTGGGACAACTTGGTCCTGCTGTGCTAACTACTAAACACGGACATAAAACTGCTTGTACTTGTTTTCTTTTGGTTTAATTTCCCCTTAAATTGAACATAAAATAAAAATCCCACACGTTCTTTCACATGCCCGCTGTGCTGCTGCATGCATTTCTTTTTGTTTTGGGGATTTGGTAGATGCATGCCTGGTCTGGTCGGGTCCTAGGGTTAGATTTCAGTCACTGTACTTGTTTTCCTTTCTTCTTCAGGTCAAAGGAAATGGAGTGATGTCCTTTCAGATTTTAGATACTCTTTTTGGAAAGATTTATGTAGCTGGCATCCATTTTTAGGTTCTCTTGAGAGCTTCCACTCCCTGTGCACCATTGGAAATTCTAATGATTGTTTTTTAATATCCAGGCAGCAGTTCCAAGACAGTTCATCTGTCGCTGTCGAACCGCTTTTTTTTTTAAAAGAATTTTGATTTTTTTAATATGTAAATATTAAAATAAAATTTTTTTTTTAGTAAATTTATAAACAAATTAAAAATAATATTTACTGTACTTTAAACACCCGTTAACTGAACTTTGTAGAATCAAAAGCAATTATTGCACGGATACACTCCACTTTTGTTAAAAGAAGTGCCTCCTCCACAATGAATATAGAGATTTAATTAAAAAAATTAAAAATTAAAATTTTACAATGCTAGATTTATATTCAATTCTAAAAATTTATTTGTTTTTCAATTTTAAAAGTGTTTTTATTATAATATTTTATTTTACAGAAAAATATTATTTTAGTTCAATTATTTTTTGAAAAAAAAATGACTATCATAATATAAATTAGACTTTAAATAAAATCTTTGAATTTATTTTATATAAAGAATGGTAATACAAATAAATATGACTATAACAATAATATCACAGGGTCTTGCTATTATACCTTAAAGAAATATAATCGAAAAACTATAAATTCTTGTGTGATTTTTTATTTAATTTTTATAATATAATTATCTGTCAATGGGTAAAACATATTGTTCTCTGCTGTTTCAACGATGCGTAAAGGACAAAAGAAAAGGAAAGAAACAAAGAGGAGAGCTCTGATTTGACCCAAGGGTGATTTTGTCATACCAAAAAGTCGAGATACCCTGCGCTCTTAAATTTATAATTTTCTTCCAAAGAATAGGCAAAGAAAACGACCTTTGCGTGAGCTGTAAAAATTATGAAAATAAAGAAATTAATTTTTATTATTCCTGAAATATCAAAAACACTAATTTTTATTTTATATCTAATTTTCACCATCAAAATGCCATTGTCTCTATCCAGAGGTTTCCTTTGCACTCAGAAAAATTAAATAAAGATGGACCAAAATCAATGACTTTCTTATAGATTCTCAAAAAATTCAAGCTCTTTTAGGGTTTCCCAGTTTCACAGTAAGCAATTCTCTCATCTCCTCCTCAATTCTTCCTCTCTCTCTCTCTGCTTGGATCTATACTTTAGCTGTGGGCTCTTAATTGATTCTTCAACCTGTGTTTTTGATGATAAAGTCATGCTCTTTGGGGAATTTCTGTATCTGGCTTGCTAGGAAATTTGTGGGAAAGAAGAGAGAAAACTGGAAATTTTTGAGCTTTGGTTCTTCAAATAGAAGGGGGATTTAGGACTGGACTTTTGCTTGGTCTGATTACTTTGTGCTGTGAAATTTAAAAGGATGGAGTGGGTTAAGATCTCCTGATGAAAATCATAGCTGACTTGAGCTAAAATTTGGCGTCTTTCCCCCTGTTTAAGCCTACTTTTGTTTTCAAGCGGTTGAAGTTTGAATAAACTTTGTTCTTTGCAGAAAGCTTGAAATTAAGTCCTCTGCAAATCTCTCTCTCTCTCTCTCTATATATATATATATATATCCTCTTTTCTTCTGGCTATGAGTAATTCTATGGAGATCGAATTTTGCATAAATTTTGCAGCGTGTATCTATCGTATTTTATTTTGATTAAATTATTGAAAGTTTAGGATTTTTTTTATGTTCTAGGAGGACGTTGTGAATGATGCCGGCAAAATCTGAAAAAGAACGACGTTTAGACCACAGAGGACAAAGCCCGCTCCAAACAAACGTTTACTCCCAACCTTGGTGGCGTGAAGTGCGGAACAGTCCCTCTTTGGGTGACGCTGCATCAAAATTGTCTTCAGGAGAGAACCTAAATGGTTCTCTTGCGAATGCAGCAATACAATCACAAGTTAATACTGGCTTACAGAAAGGAGCTATGGTGAACAAAGACATGCAGACCGATGCAACATCGCAATCTGGTAGGAATCCTTGAACCCATCTCTTTCTTTTACAAGTATGTTTGCACGAAGACATTATTATTACCTTAATAGTTAGCATAAGATAACTGCTGGAAAGTGGAAAGAGTGGCTCTAGGGTATTCCAACTGTGCTTTTCTCTCAATGTGAGTTATCAACAGAATGTTCCCCCGTCTTTAACATGGTCCGTTGAATTGAAACTAAGCATTCCATGCTTAGCATCACATACTTATTCCAGTATGCATATTTTACCTACTCGTCATATTTTTTGCGTGAAAGGTTTATTCTAGAAATTAGAGAAATCAGCTTGAAAGAACAAGAATAAATCTTGTACAAGGAAAAAAGAAAGAAAAGGACTGGTGATACTCCAATGTGGAAAAAGTTTCTCAGCATTGCTAGGGTACTGCCTCTTTTACTTCACCCTGGATATCATATTCATTTACATTGGTGATATGGATGCTGGGCACTCCAAAATGATGGAGAGCTCCTGAGAATAATCAAGCTTGAAGGGTGGTACATGCACTCACAATTGAAACTGGGACATGAATGCATGTGAAAATATTTCCCTCGTTGTTATTTTTGTATACCGTGGATCAATTCTTAAGTTTGACTACAGCAAAATGGTCACGCTGTTATGGTGGCTAAATTCTCTACAGTAACGAATCTGTCTGGTTTTCATTTTGAATGTATTGTACTGGCACCCTGTTGTATAGATCTAACCTTGCTCCTGATGCTTACTTTGTGTTGATTAATGGTGCCTTGATTACTTCTAATCTTCAACAGAATGAAATGTATATGGTATGCGTGCCCCTTGTTTTTAAGAAACTCAGATGTCCCCTTTTCTAAACATATGGTTGTTGCAAGTGTCACATTTTGTCAGGTGAGTACACCGCCCATGGCATGAATAATGTTTCTTTTCTTGGCCAGATGAAAGTAATGGACAAGAACACCATCTCAAACACATTCCATCACCAACAATTGTTACCATGGGCGGACACCTTGAACCAAATTCCCAGATGGAACTTGTTGGTCACTCAATTGTAAGATCCCACCCTGTTTTCCCCTATGTACACATGAGCACCTGTTTGTCTAGTGCATGCTCAATGTGCACATTTGTGAGCACTCACAGTTGTCTTCCATTGACAGCTAAATGTCTCTTGGACTTTGCCTTGCCTGGTTCCAACTTCTGTTTACTCAGAGTTCTGAGCTCTCTAACTTTTTTCAGGTTTTGACTTCACATCCATATACAGATCCTCAGTATGGCGGGATGTTTACTTCTTATGGAGCTCAAGCCATGGTATGAACTTCACTGTCCCATATATATGCTATAAATTTAAAAACAGAGAGACAGTAAACCATATTTAGCATGCTTCACGTATGAATCTCACTTAAGACACCATGTTTGCTTCTGAATTGCATTTGTCATACTTCATGGTCCCTTCTCTATGTTTGATTCTCATTTTAGATACTCTATCCAATTACTGAATTTATATTTGTGCCTCCTTGTTCACAATTGGTGATCTGGCATTATGAGCTGAAGTTGATTGAGGAATGATACAGCCAAGGCCAACAGATTTGTAGTATTCTCTGTTGTTCATGATTATCAAACAATTACATACATTTACCCATCAATAGTCAAGTTTGTGGGCTCTCTAGTTCAACCTTGGAGCATATGGTTCTTGGTTGAACCACTACTTATGGATTCAGTTTATTTCTTGTAGATGAATTGAAAGTATATTACAAAAAAACAAAACAGAAAACTTTACACAGATTATCTTCATCTTCAGATGAAAACCAGATGATCTCTTATGGGAGATTGACAAATATATATATATATCTGTGTGTGTGTTGGCTTATTTGTTTTTATTATT
The DNA here is from genome assembly GCA_015731905.1 of Salix dunnii. NCBI lineage: Eukaryota > Viridiplantae > Streptophyta > Magnoliopsida > Malpighiales > Salicaceae > Salix > Salix dunnii. The sequence goes on along the minus strand of CM027667.1, from coordinate 4,519,890 downwards.
TGACTATTAGAAGAGGATAAAATTTGAGATATAAAACTAACACAGGCCAATCAAAACTTCATAGCTGTCAGATAGGATGCATCATTGATAAAATCCACCTTAACAAACTTAACGTTTTGATCTTATACGGTTTCTTCTCAATACTATTGGTTCAACCATCTTTCATTGGGTTTGGATGGGTATACCATTGCATGTCTGGTCTGAGAGCTAGCTTGAGCGCAGTCTTATTTTTTCCTGATACTGATAAGTGAAATGATTCAATTAAAGTTCTACCTAAATATTGCTTTCAGACATTTATAGTTAAGCAATTTCTTACCTTGTTATTAGGTACCTCAATTATATGGAATGCCACACGCCAGAATGCCTTTGCCCCTTGAAATGGAAGAGGAGCCTGTTTATGTAAATGCAAAACAGTTTCATGGTATTATGAGGAGAAGACAGGCACGTGCTAAGGCAGAGCTTGAAAAAAAAGCAGTAAAAGTTAGAAAGGTAGAATCAATGTTTCAATTTTGTCATCCCAGAAATTCAAGTCTAGATACATGGACACGTCCTCAAATTGTTAATTTAAATTCTGACATGGCTTGTTGCATCTGTTGAGAAAATTAATAGAGTTAAAACATGCATTCTCTTTTAAAATTAGTTGATTTTCTGTACCACATTTGTTTTGTCTATGTTACCTGAATGCATGTTTCTTTCTGCTAGGTTTCGATCTTTGTGTGGTTCTTTCTTTGAAATGGAATCAATAGAAATTCAATTTTTTTATCCTTTCCATTTGTTAAAATTCTCAGTTACGGTGTGATCTGTGAATTCTTTCCCAGGATATTTGTACTTCCTTTTGAAATAAGATAATAGACATTATAAAGAAATTCCCAAGAGTAACCATAGTCAACCACCTGTGTGTCAGGGATAAAACTGTAGATATTAATGGAGATTTCAAGCACTTGCAAATGTCTCTGATTCCTCAGTTTATTGTTATGGTCTGAAATTTCATTCTGGTTTGATTACCCTATTCACGGTTGAGCCCATGCATTCTAAATTTCATAAATTGCCTACTATGTGATCTGAGTCTTCTTTTGTTGTTTGGGAAAGCCATATCTACATGAGTCTCGACACCAACATGCTATGAGAAGGGCAAGAGGTTGTGGCGGCCGTTTCCTCAATACAAAGAAGCTTGATAATAATGCAACCAGTCCTACATCAGAAAAGGGTATTAATTCTGTTACTAATATTTAAAAACAATCCTATAGCTTTTCAGTTTCTGAATGTTTTCCCACTGAAGGTAGTGGAGACCTGAATTCCTCTGGCGATCAGGAAGAAGGAAAAGGGTCCATGGTTCGAGGCATGCAAACACAGGCTTCCTCCAATGGCCATGGACTCTCAGCAAGATATCATTCATCATCACATGATGGAAGCTTCTTGGGTCAGCAAAAGGAAACCACACACGGGAATAGGGTGTCTAATGGAGCTGTCTCCATTCATTAAACTTCCACCTCGAGTTGTACGGGGCCCTTCAGCATTGCTACATTGGTTTGATTATTAACCTCAATAGAGACATCGTTTAAGTTCCCTTTTCTTCTGGCTAGTCTTTGTATCTTATGGGAGGTTTGCCTTCTGCAGGCAAAGCAGGAGGCATTAGCCATGTTCAACTTGGGAGGAAACGTTTCCTGTGCTGTGTTTCTCAGGCAATTCATTCTTGGCTTTAGGTCTTTGGTTACTGGGCACGTTCATGCTGTCATCAGACTTGAACTAATTGCATCTTTCTTCTTTTCATCGCTTCTGTAAAAATGGCAAAAACTTGTGTATCTACCTGGTAGAAATTACTCTGAAATGTAGTGATTCCAAACGGTCTGCATTTGAACTTTCAGGTGACCTCTGCTTTATGTGTGAGCAAAGGGTTTGCCTCTTCTACTTTAACATCTGAATGACGTTATAAGAGTTTGGCTGCTGTTCAATCCTTCACTCATTTCCCTTCTGAATTCTAATTGTTCTTAGGATTCCTCATCTTCATCGCAATGATTGTTTGGAAACTGTTTCGCTTATTTATCTCTGGGTCAAATCCTTCTCCATTCTGCCACTGTTCGTGTGGAGGACGCGCTTCATTGTTGTACAAGAGCGAAGGCCAGTGCATTATCTGCATGTGCTGCACCTTTTTCACCAAGTGATGGCCGGATGCACCGCGTTGAAGAGGCATGCTCGATTGTTATCCGATCACAGTCCCTCTAGAGAAATTTGGAGACGGCTCTGTTGTCTGGCATTCTCTATTTTGAAGGAAGTGAGATCATCTCATTAACGCTGTTGGTTTGGATTATTGTCGTGCAACAAAAGAGACCACCGGGTCGGAATCCTGGGGCATTGAATAGCATTCTCTGCGCGTGAATGTTTGCTAGAAAACATGTGCCCCTGAAATTGGGGGAGAAGCCATGAAGAAGGCCTGCTTCTTATTTAAGAATTTTATCTCAGTTTTTTTAAATAAATAAATATATAAATCACCATTAAAAATGTTTTTCTAAATTTATTTTTTCAAATCATGACCACAAAAATTATTAAATTTTCAAACACATTTGTGTATTTGCTTACGTGTGGTGTGTGCTGCTGCTGCTGCTGCTGTTTTTTTTTTTCCAAACTAATTTCTCTAATGAATTAATATAAAAAATAAAGTTTAAAAAAATAAAAGATTTTCATTTTTAATATAATTTAAAAGACTTTAAAAAATTACAGCAATACCATTCACGTTTAGAGAAGGAGCTGCGTACACGTGGCTAACCATGATTGGCTCTATAAAACAAGCGGAGTTGTCTTGGAAAAAAGAATTGTTTTGGATGTAAAACAGCGTAGTTTTGGGCGATCCTATTGAATAACAAACACCTCCTTCCCTAGTTCCCTTCCCCTACGCTGCGGCGGCCTCATCTCTCTTTTTCTCCCGCCGTAACAAGTCGACTCTCTCTTTTTCTTGTAGCAGCTCATCATTATGCTGAGTGTAAGCATTTATTTGTGAATATATAGGTGTAGATATAAATATCCCCATGAAGAAACATTTAGTAATCCGAAGTGGGCTTGAAACAATTTACCAGGGGAAGATGGATGGGTGGATGCTCCTTTATTCTTCTTTTTAGCAGAAGAAAAAGTTTGAGGAACCAACCAATCAACCCTTTCATCGGTTTCATGCACCTGCATGTGGATGGCTGGCCTTTTGCCGAGGGATGTCTCTTTATTTTATTTTTCATTTTCGTGACAGATTTTTTACTTCTCTCATTTTTTAGTTTTACTTGCAAATAAATCCGAATGCCTTCTTCCCTTTTCTTTGAGATTTAGACTTCAAAATCGGTTTGGGAAATTTATATCACTCTAATATATGGGATCTACTATAAATGATTTTAGTATGAAGATTTAATGATTTTCTTGATTATTCTAGGCAAAATATTTGACATCAAAATTGACATTTTCTTACAGTTTATTTTGAACTTCATATATATATAAAGACTGGTGCCATGCTAATTGATCGCAGCTCATTGGCCTCTGTTGAATCGGGATGTGAATCAAGAGCCGTTCTGCTCGTTCTGTGCTACCCTGCCAGGTTCTAGACGAAGAGAAAGAAACCTTAGGGTTTTTCTTTTAGCGGGTGTTTACAAGGAGTCATGCTCAAAAGTATCAGTGTTTTTGACAGACTTTGCAGGTGCCCCCTCTACGTGGTGAATCAGGACTCCAATTCTAAATATATTTTTTTATAATATTGAATTTACTTGTAGTATTAAATTTAAATTCAGCTGATAGATAACAATTAAATTTATATGCTTTTTTAAAATAAAATTTAATCAATTTATCTCATTATCACAATCATTTTCATTTCATCATTTTTAATATGATAAAATTGAATTGCTTTCTATTGGCAAATATGTTCGTTTGTAAGCCAGCCAGCGTGCAAATCCAGAAAATGTCTATCCAGCTTGGTTATTACCAATTTGCCTTCAAGATACTCTTTGGTTTCAACCAGATCCGCCGTTGGGCTGTCCTCCTGTTCGGGAACTATTGTTGCGCAGGTTGACAGATGCTTGCTTACGTTGAATGGGGTCTGCAACGAAATCATCGTTGCCTGGATAGTGAACAAATCGAGATCTTTCCCTAATCACGTGATTGTTAACCTTTTTTTGTTGCACAAACGTGATTGTTAACCATTGGAATGCTCGAGAAAAAAGCTTGTCATCTCAAGTTCTCCAATCGCGGATAACCACGGGACTTGCGAAACGGCGATGGAACGTTATTTGTGAATGAGCTGGGCTTGAGGAGATAAACCATCTGGACGAAATTTCGATATCAAACATGGCCACTGAATAATAATTATATATAGCTACTGGTACTGCTGCTGATTTGACGAAGGTGAAGAACTTGGGTTTTATAGTTTATAGGTTCTCTGTGAATACAGAATTAATGGCAGCATTACAGGCAACAACTACACGCTTTCCGAGTGTGATATCACCACCTCTCATGCCCAAATGATTGTTTATTCTTTCTGTGGAGCAATTACAGTTTCGCCTGTTCTTGAAGTTGTTCCTGTTCAGCATTTAATGAAGTTTTGGTTAGAAGCACAGCTCGGAAAATAGAAGTATAGAATAAACTTATTAACTTGCATCTGTACAGATATGAATTATCATGCAATGGTTGTAAGGTATAATGGATGAACTCAGAGAAGTTGCCGGAAATAATCAAACGGGTAATCTTTGTTGATCACCGGAGATGAAAAGAAAAAAAGGCTAAGCAATATTCACTGTAAATAAAATACATTCCTTCTGGATGGACGATTGTAGAATTTCAGACTGAAATTTCGCTGGCAAAGAATAGCTGGATACTCTTCTTCACAATCCATTTCATTCAGAGACCAAGTTCATTCTACTGTTACCCGTCAGCTAGAATTCAGGAAGGTATAAGGTGTTATTCCAAGTAGCAGGCGACTACAACTCTTAACCCTAGGTGCACAACTCCAAGTAGGGGTTAGGGCTTGCATTCTCTAGGAACACGCAATAACGCAGCTAATCTTTGCAGCATAAGCAACGAGCTAAATACTCGATGGTACTCTTGCATAAGCAAGAGATGTTAGGTCCAAGTTTGAGTTTTAACAATTCATCCCTAATAAATCGGATCACATTCATAAAGAAAAAAGAGGAAGCTAGCCTTCATTGCAGTTGTCACATCAGCTGAGATGGCTTTCTATATCTTGTCATCATCAAATGGCACTGCCTTGAACTTCTTGCTAGTATTTGTATCATTTATGTACAGCTGTTCATTTCAAAGAGTACCTAAATACTCAATCCATTACTTGTTTGCCAAGATGTTCAACTCAATCTCTTCATCTTGAGAATCAGATAATACCTGTTATTGTTAGCTATTATTTGGCCATCAATTTATTGGTGTTCCGAAGCTCACTTGATTGATTCTCAATGGCATTTTTTTGGGAAAAGAAGAGAAAAACTTAAATAGCATCTCTATACAACTCTTCTGAAAATTCCACCTAACTCCCGTAAAAACTAACTTCTAGTATAAGTCAGTCCAAAAAGGAATCGAGTATGAAAGATTAAAATCGAACTAAATCCAGGAGTAACTAATATTACACTCACCTCTGACACAAAGAAGGCATGGAACCCATATGGAACTCTGTGTGGTAACTCAACAACCGCAACAGGATCAGCTGACATGGTTTTTGCATCAATTACATTCACTGATGATTTTCTGCATATTAAAGATAAAAGTTAATTTTTAATTAATACCATAAGCCTGTAAACAATCTCATCCTCAACGCCCCCCAGAAAGAATAAGAGAAACAAATCTGAAAGAGAAAGCCTGGTGTTCCTTGGCGAGGCATAAAGCCAAATTTTTGGAAAATTAGAGCAGTCAAAGTTCCTCGTTAAATTGGATGTGTGGATGGAATTTAAAAAAAAATGAAGAAAAAGATGGGCCAATATTGTCGACAGGTTTACAAATTGAGGCAAAGTTTTAATTTAAAAGGGAAGCAATTACCCGGTACTTTCATCATGTGCGAAGAATATCAGGTAGCCATCATCTTCCTCGGAAGTGGTGCCTGGCTTACTAGGGACAAACACAGCCTCTGAACCAAATCTACCAGGACCAAGGTCAAAGATGCCTTTGACATTGCCTCCAACTTCAATCTTTCCTTTTCCTGGCTCAGGTTCTGCATGTAGATCAAATTTAACAACCCCTGTGACCTTTGCAATGCTGTCCAGAATTGTCCCGTATACATATCTTTGTTTCCTGAATTCACACAAGACAATCATCAGGCAAAAATGAGCAGCAGAAGACATAATTCAATAAACACACAAGTAAAATATGATACAGAAAATGAACTAAAGCCAAAGAACAACAATGTTAGCGACACAACTGCGGCTCAGAGTAGATGCACACCTCCCAGTGTAACTCTCATTCACCCTGGGAAAATCAACTGCAGATTCTGATAGTTTCTTTTGTGAAGCTACACCAGTTTTCATATTGAATCTCATCTCATATCTGCTCAAAAAGAGAAAAAAGAAGGTTATCAGTAAGACCTAAAGATAAACTACTATAAAATCCACAGGAATGTGTTCTCCTACAGCTCATTTGTGAAATTCTCAAGCTTTTCTTTGACCTTCCCACTGACCATGTCCAAATCTGGATTTTGAAGGCGGCACGTTATTAAAACAATTTCATCCTCCTCCTCCCAGGCATTGGCTAGTAAAAGCAAGCAAAACAAGTTAGAATGGGCTCATGAAGACAGGACAAAATCTAGTATCTTATTCATAAGCCAATAGATGCCTACGTATATTTGAAATTCCAGTAAAATAAATTTGTGAAATATGACAGATTATTTCATCCAAAAACAAAGTCAACTTTGTTCGCCATGCGCATCTCTGAAGAGCAGGAATCTACCATGACAAAGACTTTTCAAGGCTAAAGAGGAACCTGAAAGAGATTCTACTGCAGTTTTTATATACTTGTTCACATCACTTTGACTTATTAATTTATGTCTTCTAGATTTATGCATGTTAAGCCCACAGATGACAATTTTCAAAAAACAGGCATAGAAAAACTGGCCACAGATTTTGTACGAGGGTTCCTCTATGTTGAATGAAATTACTAGGCACAAAGATTTGGCCAGGCAGTCCCAGCAAATTGGAAAATATGAAGCTTGATGTAAGCTACGAACACAAAAGATCAATTTCCTAGCCAATACCAGAAACTAGGATAAAGCATGATAACATAAAGATATTCTGGCCAAGTGTGTTTATATTACAGATTTATCAACTCAGAGAATAATGTTTTGGCATTTAAATAGACACGGGGAAGGTTACATTACTATTCACTCAGAGGATGATGTTTCCGGCATTTAAATATACATGGGAAAGAATGTAGCGCACCATTGTGAAATATGAAGCAATTTGGAAGCTCAAACCATTTGATTAGGATGTCATCCTTTGCATACCGTGGAAGGACACCGAAACGAGCTTTTTTTGTTGCATCGAATGTGAATATGAGCTTCTTTTCTTTCACCATTTCCTGAAGAGTTGTCTCAAGGAAAATATTTAAGGTTGATTGTTTCCATCACATTCCATACCATGAGTGAAATCTAGAGCATGCATTCAAGTACTAATGTGAATTTTCATGCAAGTTGCATTGAGGGACCAGCTAACATACCTTCTTAAACTAAAAATGCTGGAGATTAAAATCAAAGTAGTATAATTAACCCATGGATAGCATTGAACTTCGCTGCTGCTTAGATTAGGTTACAGTTAACAGAAACTCTACTTGTTAAGTGTTTTTTGAAATTACTGGTCCGATATGCTCTATATTTAGAGCCATTTATTTTTAATAGAAGATGATTCATGATAATCCAACTAGTAATTGGTTCAAGCACATAAACTTGTGAAATCTTTTACATCTAAAAATTCCCAACCAAAAAAAGGACAGCAAAAGGAACAGCTACTCTAAAACATGCAATATTAGTAAGGACCTGCACAAATATGCAATGCAAATTACTCACCCTCAAAATCAATGATTGTGTTTTCCACAATCGGACCAAGAATCTAGGTATATTTATATGAGTTGACATCTCCCCTCCCCTCTATCACAATACTCTCTCTATGCAAAATACTCTCTAGTTACATTTCTATGCATCTTTAAATCTCAAGTTTATAATTTCCTTTCACTTCCATAGATATTCATGAAAGACACCCATGTGCATGCATGGCATAAACAGTTCATTCATTTGTTTTATAAGCACTTTGAATTGTATCCATAAACTGCAATAACTGATAATTATTGTACCTTTGGTCGGAAGTACAGAGGAAGATCCATAAAAATTGCATAGTTCTCTGTAATTGCAAAGTCATGCATCATTATCGGTTCTGATATTGTTATTGGTACAGGGTCATGCATGACACCATCCTTTGAAATGACTCTGTACGTCACATATGGTGGTTCATGTGAATAGCCAAAGGTAAACATCTCTCCTGCACTAAGGGATTTTTGAATGTCAAAAATGTTTCACTTCAGTAAAACTTGTTGCCAAGGTAACTTTGCATGCAGGACATTACCAGTGAATGGATCCACCTTTGGATGAGCAGTGAAAGAATGTTTTAGTCTTTTTTCATAATCCAACAGACCAATAGTTTGCAGATCTCCATCTTCCATTACTTTAACCACATCTGCAAGATTCAAAGGACATCACTCAAGTTCTCCACAAAGGACCGCAAAAGAGAAACAAACAACTCACCCCCTCAAAATTCTCTGATCTTCTCAAAAGTATGATAAAGAGAAAAGATGAACTTACAGGGTTTATCAGCCTCTTGAAGTGCCAAAAGTTTTCCATCGTGATAAATGAGATTTGTATTACCTGGAAGAGGGTTGCAGGCAATTATTTTATTTTAACACTCAATTTTATGAGGATGCTTAATAATGTGAGCGGCAACTAAGAAATATAGATGTGGATGGCATCCATCTCCAGATCAAACTTTAAAGCCAACCAAAAGAAATCCAACCTACCAGTCCCCATTCCATATGACATGTCCAATACTTTTGTTTTTGCTCGAAGCATTTGCATGTTAACCATAAGTAACCCGAAAAGTCCTTTGAGGTCTCCAACCTGCAAGTGACAGGTCAAAGAACAAACGATGATTATTCAAGAGAAAAATGCAGAAGAAGGTTCAAAAACTCTTGATTGGCGAGCAATTCTCAAGTGTGAGAGTACCGAGACCTGAGAACATCAAGCAATATTAGATTCGAAATTCACCCAAGGCTCCTAACTTTGGAGTGAGGTATGTACCATATAAAATTATAATCTGCTCCTTCCCATGAATGTTTCATAAATGATTATTGTCATATTACTATATACAGTATAAAGACAAGAAAGGAAAATATCTATATAATAAAATGTACAGGTAGCACTCCGTGGTGAGTGTTCCAACCAGCCATATAGCTTTCTCTTGGGTAAATGTATCAAATAAGGAATTAACCCCTCAACTGAAAATTCTTCCAAGTTGAAATTTAAACTGGCAGAATGAGACTGAAATTGTGATTGAAAGAAAATATAAGAGCATAATCATAATTAAAGATGAATTATTAAAGTCTCTTTCAGACTGGTCTAAGAAACATAATCTTGACCTTTTCTTTTACTTGAAGCATACAGAGACAAAACAGAAAATTTTAGACATGAATACTCTCAGGGACACCAAATGCGGCAAATGCAGTCCCTAACAGTAGCAATATTCATGTGAAGAATAACTTGATATCTGACTCATAAAAGAGGCAGGCATTGTATAATTTCCACATCCTCAGTGCTATACAGTTGAAATCATCATTCACTTAGTATCACAACTTTTTGAATCTTTGGAGTTAGATGACAGAATTGTCATAGCTTTGCGCATAAACTTGAAATGATCCCATAAATGTCACAAAATAATTCCTTTTAAATGAAAAAGATTCGTTTTCAGTTGACTTGGGACGGTACCTTCATAAATTTGGCACCTCCAAAAAAGTCTTCTTGTTTAAGTCGTGATGTCCTCACAAAACGACGGACATATGCTGCTTTGCCATCTTTAATGCGCATGCCATGAATCATTCTGCAAATGCATTTGAAAAAATATATTTAAAGTCATAATTGACTTGGCAAGTAATCATGATGGATTGACAACCACATATAACCCTTGGAATCTAAACAATTATGAAGGAAGAAAAGGTGGCTGTAGAAAATGAGAATGACCGCCCATGTATAATGCAAATGAAAACAGATTATCATGAAAGGCATTCCAATAATCTGATCACAAATTCACACGCAACAGATCTACCTTAACCATCTTCAAATAATTCTTATTGTAGAAGTTGATGTCCATGACAGGAACAACAATCAGGCTCTGTGAAGAGTTCTTGAATAAAAAAAAAATCTTTTCTTTCTTGTATATGCATCAGAAGAAGAAAAATGTATTTGCAAACCATTATGGATGAAACAAACTCTCTACTTTGGTCTCAGTTGCAAAGTATTCTGTGAAGAGTCCTTGAATAAAAAAAAATCTTTTCTTTCTTGTATATGCATCAGAAGAAGAAAAATGTATTTGCAAACCATTATGGATGGAACAAACTCTCTACTTTGTTCTCAATTGCAAAGTATTGCATGTGTGTCTTGCCTATGGAGACTTGTATAATTTATTTCTAAGGTTGTGCAGAATTTTAATTCAATACCATCATGATGCTTACGTTCGAATACACTCAATATCCATTTTAGATATTCTTACCACCTGATCAAATTTGCATAACTCGTATGTATCTGTTAAAAAATATCAAGGAGGCAATGATGAGGACAAAAGCATAAAATGCTCACTGTGACTTCATTAAAATGTAACCTTCTATAAACATCGACTCCGACAAATTCAGTTTAGAATGTCAAGGCACACATTTACACATATTTAGTAGTGCTCCAGTTGGAACCAATTGAAGTAAAAGTAGGTGAACAGTATTGACAAGCCTGGGCAGAGAAGAAACGGTAAAGAGGAAAACACTAGACACTAAATTACATTCCACTACCATAAATTCAGTGTTTCTTTTTAAAAAAAATATGAAATAGACATGCATTTGATTGGTTTTGCCTGATAGTATAAAGAGCATTTGGCCACAGAACATAAGATTTTAGGCCAAAAAAAAACATCACGTAGAAACTGGGAAATAAATTTGCAGAAACAACAACTGGAACACACAAATTCTGCAATGTATTAGCGCAACATACCCATCTCCATCAAACCTGCGCAACCATCAAAAACAGAAATTAGCACGAATATTCAACTGACCATTCACTCTATTTTCATTGGCAATGACAGAGAAATATTTTCAAGATGTTGACAAGGATAAAGAGAACATACCAATGGTATCCAGCCACTGGTACATGCCTCGGGTTTGGACCCACTCTCACAAATTCCCCATTCAGGCAATCCTAAAATTAAATTTAAAATAAAAACAAGCATCTCAGCTTAATATAAACATCACATGCAACACAGATTGCCAAGAAAATTAATATATATAATTAAACTATACAAACATGGTCTATTTTTCTGCAATTGATTTAGAGTTATCTGATGCATAAATAAAAGAAATACTATTAAAAATTCTGTTAAACTAAACATTTTCATGACTGAGAAGAGGCGCGTGGCTGGTCCACAGGAAAAATCGTGCTTCAAGTTTTTAGACCTTAAAAACTCAGTTGTCATTTTTACATCCAATTAATGCTGCACAGTACTTTTTCTGCTTTGACTACTCATCGCAATCTAATTTTCTATTATAATTTATAAGCCAACAACTCCTAGAATAGAGGACTCGATACTTAATTAAATGAATGAAGAAAAATCTCACAATTTAAAAATTCAAACACACGACAGCGAGTCATCAATCGTTTAAAAACAAATCCAAACTTCACATGGAGACAAATCGTTGACGAAGGAATATTATCAATTGTAATCATCTTATCGTTACTCTTGGATAATTAACTAATTTTATCAAATAAATAAAACAGTACTTACAGGGAGGTGGCCTTTGACGGGAAGGTCTTTAACAGGAGGAGTTTCATCAGGAACCGGAGCAAAGTTACCGGCGAGGTAATGGTGAGATTGAGAGGTATCATACATTAATTTAACAATCAGCTTTTCCAAGTAGTCGATAAGTTTTGAAGTAAGACCATTTTGTGGCTTTGGATTCACTTCCACTACCGGTCCTCCTGCTCCGTCGCCGATCTCTTGCTTTTTCTCCGCCATTTTTGCCTTCTCTAGTTTGTTGTGGAGTTGGCAGTACCTCTGATAAAATTGGATTGGAACAAGTGATGGCGTGTCTTGTTAAGACGTTGCGTTGCAGATATTTTATGGTGTGGAGCTGTATTTTTCCGATAATGAGCGATGGTGGTGCAGGCCACGTGTTTATATATTCGATGTTAACTAAGACAAGAAAAAAGTGAAGTAATACACAGATCAGTGTAGGAGGTAAGCGGACTCGCGGGTTGATTGGCCGTACCGTATATTGTATGTATCCCTTTTTTAAGGTTTAACGAGGGCGGGTGAGCTAAATTAGAAGAGTTTATGGTAAGCGGGGTTAAACAAACAAACAACCTAAGTTTTTGTCTTGTTGGAGTTTCAAATTAAACTATGATAGGTTGACACATTGTAACTTGATCATTTTTGTGGGTTAAAAAGGCAAGATGAAAGCCTAATAAAACATGGCATGGCCTGAAAAAAAATTAAGATATTTAAGTATTAAATTGATTATAGTTAACTTGTTAAATGCGTATTTCAAAACATGCAATCAATCATGTTTAATAAACTTAATTTTAGAAGATTATTTTTTTATTTAATTATATGATAAAAAAAATAAATTATATTAATAAATCAACCAAATTAATCTTTTAAAAATAATTATGATGGGTTATAACAAAATGTTAGTATTATATAAAAGATTTTATAATTTTATTCAAGAACAAAATAAAAATGAAATGAAATTTGATAGAATAATATTTAAATTTATTATTATCTAATCTGAGTATTTTAAAAAAATACATGCGTAATATCTTTTAAATTATATTTTATGGACTAAATGTTATTAAAAAAATTAAAAATAAAAATACAGGCCAAGCACGCGGGCCCTGAAGGTCCAAGACGCCCGGGCAATGAAAAGCAAGCCTGGGCCCGTTCGCTGAGTAATTTTTGGTTAAGCTGAGTTAATTTTTAGAGGTCAATGGTTGAATATGAGTTTGAACTATAAAGGTCAACAAATACTAGTAGCTCAAGGCAGTGTTAATGTTTATGATTCACGATAGTTTACGAGATTTGCAAGCCCAACATAAAACATCTCAGCTGAATGTGAAACTTATACTTAATTAATATCCTCTCTTGATATATAATAAAAAAACAGTAAAAAAAGTAAACATTGAATTAGAAAGACTGTCTCGTATTGTGTTAAGTATTATTTTTAAATATATATTTTTGTTTTGAAATGTATGAAAATAATATTTTATTATTTATTTTTTCAAATTTTAATAATCTCCCACCCAATAGAAAATTGCCACATTTCAACATTGTTTAAAGTGCAGTTGGACCTCACTTTTTTAAAGTCTTGAATATTTTTTTAAAAATTTACATTAATATTTTTTTATCATTTTAACATGCTAATATTAAAAATAAAAAAAATAAATATTTTTATTTTAATATATTTTTAAAGCACTCAGCAACACAATTCCAACCCTTTTATATTCTTTTTTAAAAGTCTAAATTAACATGAAATCGGGCTGAATATAGACGCCAAACGTATCAAATTATAAATATTCAATTGCTCATTTGAGGCTACAAGCGCGTGCTTCTGAAAATCAGCACTCCATATTGAAAACGGAAGACAACTTTTCCAGATGGGCTCGGATCCTTAATGTGTGATGGGCTTGAGAAAACCTATAATATGGGCCTTTATAGATTAATAAAACTAAAACTATTATAATTAACTGCTGGGCTCCCGGTTCTGCCAAGCATTCTATCAAACAATCTCTCTCTTGAATGGAAACGTTGAGCAAACGACAGCGTTAATGCTCCAGCAATGGAGATTTTAGCTCGTAAGAATCACAGCTTAAGTTTTTTCTTTTCTTGGAAAAGAAGAAGACTGATTGGGCACGCTTTGGTTTGCCACCTCGCACCCTTTTCTCTTTTCTTTCACTGAATTAACAGGACTGGAAGCTCACAGAAGATAAGAATCTGATGCGTCACAAAACAAACATCTGATTGAAATTTCATGATCTCCTCCCACCCTCCTGCCCATCATAAGAGTTGCGGAGGGGATTATTATCGCGTGAAAAAACTAAATTTCCATTCCAATAATTACTGAATTTCCATCCCAATAGCGAAAGGAAAAGGCAGCAGTCAGAATTCTCCCCCGAAAAGGAAGTGAAATGGTGATAAAATTGCCTGACTGATGTCGACATGTTCTAGAGCAAATTGGGGTTTCGGAAGCGAAATCAACTTTCAGGTCCAATGTTAGGCTTATTATTTTATCGAAAGAGGCTATTAATTTAGTAGAAGCTTTCACAATTGATGGGATGTTGAGTGTTAGGCTTGCAAATCTTGTAAACCTTCGTGAATCAGAGACATTAACAATGTTTTTCCTGGTCGGTGAAGTTGCGGCTCCTATGTTATTATTGACCTTCTGAGTTCAAAAGTCATAGTCAGCAAATATAATTGCCTGGAGAACTAACTCAGCCTAACTGGAAAAACTAAATGCAAATATTCCGAGTCGTACAGTAAATGGATTAGTATAGAATTTGAGGTTGGTTTTTGATGAAATTGTTGAAAGCCTCCCATGGTATTCTTACGATTTGAAATACATAATGACTTGGGATGGCTGGAAAATATGCAAAACAAGTCCCTGAAAAGGATGGGTAACCTTCCAATATCTAAGTCAGCTTTGCAAGAAAAATTTAGAACTATATTAAAATAACAGATATACATATACATATACAGTGATATTAAAATTACAAAACAAATAAATTATATTTGCTATCATCCGAACGCAATCACTGACAAAAAAAGATGTCAATTCCATGCCCAAAGGGTACAAACCCAGACCCACTAAATTGTACCAAATTGATTTCAATTTCTGCTGACTTGGGTATTGTATTCCGCAGGTCAAAGTTAACCAACATAACTACCCCATTAAACAATTGTAATTTCACAAGTCAAGTCAAGTGGCCTAGCTAACGTCCTGTAAGGGTAAATAACGTAGATGATTGTGTTAAACCCGGTAATTTGGCCAGGAAACGCAAGACAATAAACAGATCACGACTCCGTTGTTCCTGTGATGATTGCAATTTGCAAACCCTATAAATTTCAAAAGAAATGTGATCGCATACATTTTCAGGCAAATGCCCAAACCTGTACCCCGATGACTTTTCTGGACTTTGAACTAACTGCTGAAAGTCATTTCAGTTTCTTTCCCACCAGTTTCGGGTCCAAAGCTGCCTGTTTTTTAAGATTTTAGCAGCTCTAAAATTCCCAGGTTAGGCTTGTCATGAATTTGCTCTCCTTAATTTCATATCTATAATCATATACAAGTGTTTTTCCATCTCCGTCCCCAGAAAACATTGAGCCAGACATTTCTTAAATCAGTAATCATCATGTAGGGTACAAGAATGCGATGTGATTTATAGTATTTTTAAAATTATTTTTCAATTAAAAATAAGTATTATATTAAAAAAATAAATTGACATTAACAGATCAAAACATTAAAAAAAACGCCTAAAAAATATAAGTTTAATATTCTTTCAGACAAAAAAAACACAACCACTCTCTCAGTGCAGATCAACCAAAAAAATCAGATTATGTTTTAATTTTAAAATCAGAAATTTTATAGTTGGGTCATGAGTATATTTCCCATATATTTAATTAGAATTAGTGGGTTTTCTTTCTATCAATGTAAACAACCTCGAGAACCGTTACTTTTTTTATTATTAAAAAAAGCTAAAAATAAGCAACCACACTCCCAAACACCCACCCCGTAAACAACCTCGAGAATGGTTACTTTTATTATTATTAAAAAAAGCTAAAAATAACACGTGTTTGCAATTACTCGGGGGTGAATACACGAGCTCGGAGTCTTATCTCATAAAGACAACAAAATCCTCCCATACCGATGATGATGATGATGATGTGTCCAATTACTTGTTCTTTAATCCCCTGGAAAGCACACGCAAGTTCAATTCTCTTACCACAATCTTACCTTCTCCTTCCCTCACGCTAATGGCCAATTCACCAAAAATATTGCTAACTCCGCCTAACTTGATTTATTACTCTAACAAATTTCCAGTTTCAGGTCTTTTATTTCTGCCCCTGTATTCGGTCTTAATTACAGTCTCTGCCGTTTTTTTCATGCAAATTTATTTAGCACGTAGTTGATTAAAATTATGATTCCGTGATAAGCAGGGAATAAAAGAAAAAAAAGGCCAATATTTATATCAAATTTAATTCACGTGTGTTATAAAATAATATATTGTAGATGTCTTCTTACATCCTCTTTTTATTACATTCATTTATCTTTATTTCAAGTTAATCTATACTTTTTTTATGATTTTTTATCTTATTAATATTTATATACATGTGTCTATGTATAGATATATTGTTGAGGGGATATATTAGTAATATGAAATTACAAAATTATATAAAATTAAATTGCTCTTTCTCAATTATCCTAATCTTTATTGTTTGTATTTATTATATTAACTTTTTATTGAATATATTGTATATTTCTTATATATAATTTTATAAAATATTATCAGCATGAATTGCTCATCGCTTTCATCTTGAAACAAATAATCATATTTGATTTGTGTATAAGAAGTAGAATATATGTATATCTACTACTTATACATGTATCATTTCTTATATTCATTTCAATACAAGTTTTAGTAATATCTCTTCAAATCTTATACATCCCTGTATCTATTACTATTTAAATTCTGTATTTAATTTATATAAATCATAAGTATCTTATGTGTTTATTAGACTAGTTTTTTTCATTTACATTAGAAATTTTATTTTGTATTTACAATTTTAGTATATAGTTTGGAAACATCTAGCTACGTTGCAGGCTACTAGCAGAATAAATTTTACCATTAATAATGCTTTATTCTCCTCTACTAAATTAAGGATTTTTTTTATTAAGTTTTAAATAAATACAACTATCGATAATAATAATATAAATATTTTTACATCATATCAAATAACTCCATAATAAAAAACTAGCGGGTATATATAATTTAAAAAACAGGTTCAATATATATTGATGACATGGAAGAAATTAGGGGATATGCGTATATGTTTCCAGTCGCAGGTATTGTTTAATTATTTATAATATATTTTACACAACACATGGAAATCCAGAGTCATTACAGGAAGCACCAAAAAACATGAAAAACATTAATATTCATCAATTAAAAGACTGTTGATTTCGAAATGACGGTCTGCGCAGCTTTCCTGGAAATTTCAGGGAGCGGAGGACTGGCCTAAATTAAGAGCAAGAATCATCCGTACTTGAGAGGGTCGACAATGAGTGGAAATGGATCTTACACTGATTATTAATTAAAAGTATTCCCTGATGAAGTTGACCATCTTAATATTCTCTGCACTTGAAATTAAGCGTTGACACATACAAATATTTCCAGGCGTTCCATCTTGTTCAAATTTGTAATCGGTCAAAATTAGTCTCTCTATTCGAAATTAACGGCACAAATTGTACGTCCATGGTGGATAAATACCAAATAGTCAAATACCACTGACGAAAATTCATGAAAGAAATAAATGGATACCGAATTACAACACCTTATGACGCCAAATCCTTTGTTCAAGAAATGCGGCCATTATAATTTCAAAAGTTAGCTAATAAATTTGATTGATTGGTAGCTAGCTGCCCTTAATTATAATTTATTTAATTAATTAAAGATACAGTCAGTGTGTGTGTGTGTATAAATTTATGTACTATTCAAACTTTCTAACGTCTTATAGAATTACAGATCACATAAATAGCCGAAAAGCTTAAAAAATTATTAGATTTATGGTTTAGATTACAATCTTTTGACAGTTTGCATGAAAAGTATGCTTGTAAATTATTTTGAAGGGTGATATAATATTTTTATTATCTGTTCCCATTATACATTCATCATTCATTAATTAGTTATCTTAAATTATGTTCGGCAACATATCACCTTAAAACATTGTTTGAGCAGTCATTGTTTCTTCGAAAGTCTTCAACTTTTTTTCTTCTTCTCTCTTGGAAAAGCTGGTTCACTTTTGTCTCTCAGCGTCTCTGTATATATATATGCACACATCGCGACGAATAATTTCAACATCCACAACTCCGATTATTCTAGCTAGCAAGTATCAGCTTTACCGCATCTTTCAATTTCCTGCCTCTTCTCTCCTTGAAAAGTGAAAGTAGACAAAATGCATCCACGATACTCACCAAGGCATTTGCTGTTGCTCCACCTCCTTTTGCCCTCCTTAATCTCTTGTCTTAGCGCTTACCAGGAGAGCTCGATTGCCAATGCACTTGACCATAGCCATGGCTATAGTGATTCGAGATATCATCATCCAGATTTTAGCACCAATGATGGAAAGGATACCGATTTGAAGCATATATTTCCAGGTTCACTCAATTTCGAGGCCAAAGTTGTGGCAAGACTCGATCAAGCAAACGCCCCTGCGAGTTCAGCAAAGGTGGTGAATGTGGACGATTTCGGAGCTAAAGCTGATGGAACAGATGACAGTCAGGTATAACTACTTTAATGAAAATGAAACATGAGATTATTGACATTGTTATTAAATTTCAATTCTTTTATTATGGGTGTAATGTTGGGGATTTATTGTTGGCTCTTTGTTAGGCATTCAAGAAAGCGTGGGAGGAGGCTTGCTCTTCTAATGGAAGTGCCATCATCGTGATCCCTAAGAACAAAGTCTATTATCTCAAGCCAGTTACATTTTCAGGTCCTTGTGAATCTGATCTTGTGTTCAAGGTGAGCTCAAGCGTGCATGCATGCGAAGTATTTCTATATGAATATGATATATATACTCAATATATAAAAGCACAGACACCATGAAATTTAATTTAGTCCCTGTAATAAAAGACGTTGAAATATTGCAAATGAGTAATAAAAAAAATGATATTACTCGCTTTTTCTTAACACTCCAGATTTTTGGAACAATCAAGGCGTCTGCTAAAATAAGCGACTATGAAAATGATAGAAGACATTGGCTCGTATTCCAAAATGTACAAAATTTCCGAGTTAAAGGTGGTGGCACTATTGATGGCAATGGAAAAATATGGTGGGAAAATTCTTGCAAAATCAACAAAAGCCAGGTATGTTTAAACATTAAATTTTCCCATTTGATTTCTGCAATCAATTGGGTTCCACTATATATATATATATATACAAAAAAAAAAAAACTAATCATGGGCTCTTCTTCTCTTCCTTTGTTTTCCTTTTTTGCAGCCTTGCCAACACGCACCAACTGTAAGTTCATCGATCACCTTTTTATTAGTCCATAAATAAACTCCTTGAAATTGACGAGGTATTCCAGTCTTTTCTCTTTTACGTTTTGGTCTTAAAAATCTATGTATATGTTTCACAGGCTGTGACCTTCTTGGAAAGCAAGAGTTTGATAGTAGCCAACCTGAGGTTCCAAAATGCACAGCAAATGCATCTTTCGTTCCAAAATTGTGTTAATGTCAGAGCTTTGAATCTCATGGTAATTGCACCGGGGACGAGCCCAAACACCGACGGCATTCATGTCACCGGCACCCAAAACATCAGGATAAGAAAATGTGTTATAAGGACAGGTAAACATACTCTGGATAAACACAAGCTTGATTGCCACAAGAGCAAATGATACAGCAACTTATTTTACCTTAATTTTTGTCTAATAAATTGATATTTGTGTTTTGAAGGTGATGATTGTATTTCAATAGTAAGCGGGTCTAAGAATGTAGAAGCCACTGACATAACTTGCGGACCAGGTCATGGAATAAGGTATCCAACTCAACTGCTAATTGACCCTTTGTACCTAATTAACCGATTAAGTTCAACCAATGCAATCTGACTTTCAGAGTCTTGGACGATTTTTCTTCCTAAATCTATGGCTTTTTTTGTGGGCTATTTTGCAGTATTGGTAGCCTAGGAGCAGATAACTCCGAGGCCGAAGTTTCAAATGTGTTTGTTAATAGAGCAACAATTTCCGGAACCACCAACGGAGTCAGAATCAAGACCTGGCAGGTTAGAGTCATTTTCATTATCTCTTTGTGGGGCTTACGCACTTCACAACCTTCAGGGTCATATGCACTGCAAAAGATGAATCATCTATAGTATTAATAGCACACATTTTTTTTTTTGGTGCGGAGACAATTCAATATGCTGAACTATGTTAAGCACGAGCATGAATGAAACAATCAGTTGACTTGAAATGAGGGCAAAGCCAGCAATTCTTACCTTGTAGAATTCTGGGCCTAAAAGCCCTAAGAAAGATGGACGTATGCAAGAATATGCTGATTTCTGAATTAGACGCCAGAGTCCACATCAAGGCTACCTAAAGAAAGAAAATCTGCTGTGACAAAAAAGAAAGAAATAAAATCCATGAGAAAACAACATCTTTGATCCGCTCATCATGGACGATGGCATATTTTTCTATTTTCCTTTTAAAACACAAGGAACAATACTCAGGATTCATGGTAATTGACCACGTACTTTAATAGTGCTATGCTAACTAATGTTGAATAAATGACCGGCTGCCAGTTCTTCAAAGTTATAAATAACGACACTAGCTCCAAATTAATTTGTCGTTCTTGACAGAGGAGGCAGTACTAGATGGTTGCTATCAATTTAATTTCTGGTGTTATAAGCAAATGATTAGTATATATGGGTGTGTTTTTCTTGAGCTGTCTGCTAAACGATTATGTTATTGCAAACGAATTAATGATATTATGTTCATATTTCTTGAATTGCAGGGAGGTTCTGGATATGCCAAGAACATAGTATTTCAAAATGTGGTCATGCGTAATGTGACAAATCCCATAATTATCAATCAAAACTACTGCGATCAAGATAATCCATGCACAGAACAGGTAATTCATATGACCCCGTCACCTTTAAATACGATCATCCCTTGAGTTGCAATGATGAAGATTTCAATAATCTAATGAACTCGAAATCATAAACCATTCTTTCTCCTATCGGCAGACCTCGGCTGTGCAAATTAGCAATGTGAAGTACAAGAACATCAAGGGAACCAGTGCTTCGGATGTAGCTGTTAATTTTGATTGCAGCAAGAGCATTCCTTGTCGAGGGATTTTGTTGCAAGATGTAAACATAGCACTCGTAGAAGATGGACAGCCCGATGCTTCATGTGCGAATGTTAACTTAACAAAGAGAGGGGAAGTTTATCCACAGTGCTCGTAACTCGTAAGATAGGAAGAGGGATCTTTCTTGTATTAATAGATGCTAGCTCGTAGAGATGTCAATAATTTATCATTCTTCATTCTAGAAACAATATTAAAAAATGTGTTTGTTTTATTTATAGTTACATTCCCTGTAATTTACGTCTCATATTTTATTTATAATTATATTATCTGTAATTCATGTCTCAAAAAGTCTAGAAAAGTTTAATTTCTGTGACAATCGCGTAAAAATATACTTGAGTGAAATCTACGATTTAAGATAACAAGTTAGGCATTGTAAGAGATAGCAAGCATACTCTTAGGCCACATGTTAGGCATTATTTAAGTAAATTCATTATGTAATATTTTTTTATTGAATTATATTAAAAATAATGAGCAGTGGCAAGATCATCAACAGAAGCTAAATATAGATACCCTGCAAATGCAGCTTCAGAAACTGCGGGACTGCTATTATTATTTAAACAACTTGGGTTACCATGATAAGCTTCACCAAAACTTTTGCATGACAACTGAGGTGCAACTCACCTAATTATTTTCAATCCAGTGCAACACTCTCGGATGAAGCATGTTCAGATTGATTTTCATGTTAGTGATATGGTTCGAAGGCATTCACAATGTTCATCGTATCAACGCTCAAGATCAACTTACAAATTTATTAACAGAACCATTATCAAGACAGACAGCGCACAGATTCTCTCAAAAACAAGATTGGCTTAGCTGATGGCAACTTCCTTGCAGGGATAAAAAAGGACTCCATAAATCAACCAAAAGATCGTGTAAATTTATTTTAGGAAAGATATTTACCTGTAACATCTGTAAATAATTTATAGCACCATAGCAGATCACGAGTCAAAATTCTTATTGCAATCAAGTCTTACTTTTCTCATCTTTTCTAGAATAGATCTTGTTCACTTGTGTATATATTTCCATGGAATTCTTTGTAAGCTTTAGGTTTTAAAGTAATCCCTGTGACAACAACAAGAGTTTTTTGTCTACATTTCTTCGAACTTCATCATGATATCAAGCGAGTCTTCCTCTAACAAGAACTTGTTCCCTACCACTAAAAACACCTATAACCCGATCCATAATCTCTATCAAAAATTCCCCTCTTATTGCTCCCAAAATATCTTCATAGATCAATGAAAACTCACGCCTTCAACCTTTCACCAATTGTGTTCTCAGTTTGAAGGGCACAACTTACTTGACTATATATCCTCATTGCCATTTTGGCTTCCACAACCACAACGATCACACCATTCATCTTCATTGCCAAAACTTCCTAAAAACTTGGCACAAATTACACACCATTTATACAAATAAGTCTTGCACTTGTGCAATGCAATTAAAAGAGGAGCTCACTTGAATTAAGAAGGGAGATCAAACAGTTCAAGAATACCTATATACGGTCAAAGCTCAAGCTGATGAAATCTCCCTCATTGACCATCTTATCTTTGAAGATGATCTTACTCTTTACATACTCAATGGTCTAGGAATATAGACTTCTGTGTAATCACAACCCCGATTCATACATGGGAGTATCCTCTCTAATTTAATGAATTGTATGACCTTGGAGGTCATGATGTCTATCTACGGTGTTTTAAAGCAACATCCTAATAACAACTAGTAGCCTCAGCCAATTACTTCAATCAACGCAACGACGACTACTCTAGAAGCAACAATTCTAAGGGTTATTCGAAGTTAAATGGGTCTAATCGGACCAAATGATCCCCTCAACAACAAATCTCATCCTCGGCATATTGACAAACAGATGGTGGCTCACTTGATAATAAGAAAAACTAACCTACTGGACAGCACTGGTACATATATATCAAAAAGCTAAATATATGATCGATTGGGCCATATTGCAAAATATTATCCCCGTGCGCAGTTCTCTGAAGCAACAATAAACAGTTCCTTAATCTCACCACCCATAGACACAAAATGGCTCATTGATTCAATGGCATCCCATAACATCACTAGTGAATTGGCTAATTTATAAGTTGACACTGAATATGATGACACAGACAAGGTTGTAATTGGTGATGGTTCAGGTTTGCATGTCTCTGTCTCTCATGTTAGCTCATCCCATAACCATTGATGGGTGGCACAAACACCCTGGACATTCTTCCAATAAAATTATCCATCAACTTGTCAACTCCTTTTCTCTTACAATAACAAATGAAAAAGTTAATTTCTCAGCTGTGACGATCCCTCTTACCATGATGAAGTTTGAAGAACTGTAGATAAAAAAACTCTTAATGCTGTCGTAAGGAATATTCCACAACCTAGTGTTTACAGAGGTTTCCATGATGAGGATATACACATGTGTACAAGATAAATTCTAGGAAAGAAGGCTACAAATATGTCCTGACTGTTACAAGAACTTGACTCGTGATTTTCTATGTTGTTACAGAATATTTACAGCTGTCACGAGTAAATCTCCCTCATGGAATCAAGTTGCATGATCTCGTGCTTGATCTGAGGAGTCCTTTATACGGGTATTATGAAATTTACATTCAAACTATATTTTCCTTTATTAATTTTATTATTAAACTATTATTATTATTAGAATCAATTAAATAGATATTATTTTTTATAAAATAATAATATAATGTGGATGACAATACGAACGTGTTTCTACGTCCAGACTATTTCATAAATGAAATCGAATTAACCTAGTTACTCTCTTGAAACTAGAAATTAAATTTGTATTTTTTTTTATTTCACAATAAAGAATTTGAAATATTCAAATGAGAGGAAACCAAAGTACATATGGAATTAAAATAGTACTTCTTTGGCCCCATGATGGTGCTGCGTACGTACATGATAAAGATGCATGTGAAAACTGAAAGAGGAGGATAAGGTGTTATGACTTCAATTATCATAGCCGTGGTTGCAGGGGCGGAGACCGGAGGTCGTTTGGGGCCCCGGTTCCCTGGTCTCTTCAAGAAGAAAAATATTAAGTTTTTCACCTTTTTTTTAAAAAATTATCCTAACTTTGCTCTTACGTTGCTGGGTCATAGTACTCTTTATTTTTGTAATTGCAAAAGGTATGGGGAAAATAATTTTATTTTAAAATAATAAATAAATTATTGTAAGATCATGGATCAAATTGGTATAAATATTATAAATAATTAAAACTGTCCCCACAATTCATTTTATAAATAATATTTAAAATGCTAATCTTAATTATCATGTTGAGTAACATAGACATAGACAGGGAACAAAATAATTAATAATACATCTAAAACAAAATGACGTGTACAATTAGAGATATATAAAAACTATATTAATTTTGCTCATGATATTGTTGGAAAATTATGATGATTAGAAACAATGAATATTTTCTCCAGGATTATTTTTCACGATTCAGCATATTTGTTATTTAAACGAGAGACATATAAACAATAGAAAAAGGTATAAAAGAAGGCATAAAATCCAACAAGGTCTCAGAGTTTTTTTTTTTTTTTTTTTTTTTTTTTTTTATAATAGGAGTGTTTTGATCAACTTGTACACACCTCAACTAATTTTTAGGTTTACTGAACATCCTGCAAGCTCAATGAGTAGGTAAAATACCACAAAAATGACAAATATGCATTGACAGGGCTCAAACTGGGATGAGAAAAAGAAAACCTTACCTACTATACTATCAATCCAAGTCCTTGCCTGCCCAGAGGTTAAATATTTGTTTTGTTCTAGTGTTGCTTGTTTGTAAGAGAACATGACAAAAATAGACTGATTGTCCACAACAAATAATAAAAATATTAATGGAATTCATCATATAATAGATAGTCTAATGGTAAGAGTTTAGGATTAAAGAGTTGTTCTCCTTGTAATTTTATATTCGAGCCATGTGGTTGTTAATATGATAGCTACTAAAGACTCATGTCATTAATTTCAGGATTCGTAGAATTAGTCTAGATATGCGCAAATTAATCCAGATATCTACATTAATAAAAAAAAAACTAATGGAGGTAACATTACAATATTTTTTTTTTTTTGCCTTCCGCACTATAAGAGCAACTAAATATTTTTGTCTTTCCTTATTGGTTACCTATTCATATCAAAGTTTACTATAAATAGAATTTTTTATTTTTCTAATTTGGGACTGAAAGCCCATTAGTGTGTGTGTGTGTATATATGTTAATAAAAAGTAGTTGATACAGGCGTTTCTTTTTTTAGAAAAAAAGTTGTAAGAGTGTTAATTCCAAAAGTTTATAGAAAATTAATTCAGGAATTTTAAAAAATATGATTCCAATTTAAAGATTAAAAACAAATTACTACTGAAGATAAAAATTACAGAAAATGTAGATATTAATCGAAAGGTTATATCTGTCCCAACCTAGTATGCGCAAGGTTACCTTTCAAATCAAGAGAGAAGAAAGCAAATGAAAAACACAAGCAGATTATACTCTAAAACGAATGAGGGAACAAATGGCAATTTCATTGCTAGTTTAATGATCTGACGATGGACTAATTATTACATAGGCCTATAAAATCAAGCAAAAGGAATCAAATTTATCCTTAAAAGAAAAAGAAAAAGAAACGTTGGCAGTGATGAAAGTCAACGCGGCGTTAGAGCTATGAAGAGTGTGCATTGTCACTGAGCCCAATTGAAGTGAAAAGGGAAAAAAGAGCTCTTTTTTTTTTTTTTTTCTTTCATGGGTTAATGAAGAATAATAATTGTTATCGAGGGATAGAGAGCAGGACAGCAAAATGATAAAAGCGAAGTATATTATTTAGATGGGGCACAGGAGGTTGAAAGAGCACTGGCATAGTGCGTGTAGATATATACTTTGTCTAAAATTTCAAGAAAGATTCTTGAAATTAATTGCATGGGACGGGGAAGATGAAAGGAGAGATGGAGATGGGCTCTTGTTGGGCTCTTCTCCAACACACCAAACACTTGATGAAGCGGTCAAAAGGAGAGGTTGGGGTCCTGCGATGAAAAGCAGCGTGTCGCTTCTGCTACCCTCACGCTGACAATATCCACCTTCATAATCTCTTCGACATTCTTTCTTTTCTTTCCATCTCTCCCCCATATCTCTTTTCTCTCTGTATTATTCTTCTGTGGAGAATGGAAGGAGAAGAAGGGATACCTGCAAGAATTGAAAAAAAAGGAAGGTTCAAAAGGATTTGTGTCTTTTGTGGTAGTAATGCTGGACACAAGTCTTCATTTAGCGATGCTGCTCTTGAGCTTGGTAGACAGCTGGTAATATATGTAATTATCAACTCATAACAAATCAAAGAATTGCTTACAGGCTCTCTGTTTGTTTATTCTTTTTTTCTTTGTAAAAATTGGCAGGTTAGGAGAAAGATTGATTTAGTGTATGGCGGGGGAAGTCTAGGTCTTATGGGTTTGATTTCACAAACTGTGTTTAATGGAGGCTGCCATGTTCTTGGGTGCGTACTCCATTTATCACTAGCCAGCTAACTTTTAATTTCTTTACTTTTAATATTTGCTCATCTCAGAAAACTTAACATACTTGTTCATGTTTTGCTTATATAGAGTGCTTCCTAAGGCTCTAATGTCTCATGAGGTATTCTATTCAATCCCTATTATTTCATGCTTTTGTACCTTCCAACATCTTCTTGCATCTTAATTGATGGGGTTAAATTAAGCTCTTCGATCTTGCCAGATATCAGGGGAAACTGTCGGAGAAGTGAAAACTGTCGCAGACATGCACCAAAGAAAGGCAGAAATGGCAAAACATGCCGATGCCTTCATTTCCCTTCCTGGTACATGTATTCTCATTCAAAGAAACTTCTCATGCATAAAATATACATGCATGCATGCATGCATGTTGATTCAAGTTTTTGTGTTATCTTCTCATTAGGCGGTTATGGAACCATGGAAGAGCTGTTAGAGATAATCAGCTGGTCTCAGCTTGGAATTCATGAAAAACCAGTAAGATCAAAGGGTCTATGTAGGTTCTATATGCATTCCATTGATATTTTTACACTTTAGAATATACTTTTTGATAGGCGTGTTTCTTCTTTCGTTTCACTTTTCTACCAGGTGGGACTGTTAAATGTAGATGGATATTATAACAGCTTGCTTGCCTTATTTGACAAGGGAGTCGAAGAAGGCTTCATAAAAGACACTGCAAGGCACATAGTGGTTATAGCAGAAACAGCAGCTGAACTTATCAAGAAAATGGAGGTATAAAAGATCGAAGAAGTCCTCAATATCTTTTATATTGTATATATAAAATACAGGTTTGGATTTGAGTGTGTATTAGTATAGTTTGAGTAATGGGGTTGGTTACTGAATTATTTTAGGGGGTTGGTTGCTGAATTATTTTAGGGGGTTTTCAGATAGAAGCAGGGCATGGTTTGTTATTGTTTTGAACTTTTGATTTCTATATATGTCGCAGGAGTACGCACCAGTCCATGACAGGGTTGCATCCATACAAAGCTGGGAAGTGGACCAATTATCAGAGCCTTCTGCAAGTGGGAACCTCTAGGATCTTAATGATCTCTGTGTGTACGTGTGTGAAAGATAAATGTGTTGGTGCAGTTCCATTTTAATAAAAAAAAGAAAAAAAGAGGAGGTGGACAGCAAGATAACAAATCTCTCTTTAGTGGGGAAGTCCAGAGATCCCGTATCTTAATCACCCATTTATATATTTATAATGACATGTATGTTCTAGCTCGCTTTAAACCAATTGATTAATAAGAGATTCTCGATCGAGTACTTTCTCGACCTTTCTGTCATCCATTGACCATGTCAAAAAAGCATACAGTTCGTGACTTGGGATCACTAGCTAGGTGTAAAGAAACTGAGAGGGGTAGAATGATAGACTGTCGTTCGCTGTGGGGATAAGTTTTCTCAGGGTTGGGATGGCAGAAAAGGCAGGAGAACTTAATTTGTCCACTTGCTTCGGGCCCAGATTGTTTTTTTGCTTTGGATGCATGGATTGTAGCCTTCCATTTTGGTTGGATTGCCACCATGTCTGGATGTATCGGGTCCCGACATATACGTAATTGACAGGTTTGTTGCCTAGTTCCTTTTCAACTCCTATTTTGATAAACATCGATTACAAACAGAAGAAGAAGTGTAGGGTTTTTCTCTAGCGCAGAACTGATCAGTCTCGTTGCGAGGAAACTGGCCAAAAAAGACCCAACACGTGAAGCTAGAATGATGGCAACAGCAGTGACCAGATGGATGGATGATATCGCCACGACTTTGGATCCCAAATCTTTATCTTTCTTGTTTACAGATTGTTTGGCGCTTTCTCAACTTTTTTGTAGAGATATCAAAAGACATTGTCTTTGGGATGTCTTTTCCAGAACGAAACAATAAAATATCACCAAGTGGTTTTGGGATATTGAAGACTGCGCACAAAAGTCTACAATTAGTGATCGGACATTACAAACATCTACTCGTGGAGTTGTGACGTCATCAAATGTCTGAAATGAGAATTGTGGGGGAAACCATGTTCTAACCAAGTGATTTTAAAATCCAGTTCAGCCCTATTTTTAGCGAAGCTCCTTGACTTTACTTTTCTAAATTTTAACGCGATGCCACACACACGCAAACCTTTAATTTAAATTTAAATTTAAATTAAATTATATATATATACAATCTCTATATATATAAGAGAAGCATGCTTTATCTCTATAATTAAACTCTTTTACGGGTCATCAAGGCTTTGGAAACACGTTTTGATATTGGATTGACACAAAATGTTCAAATATTTTAATATAAAAAAGTCAAAACAAAAAATACTATGATTGGCATCGAGTAAGAAAATCGGGATTTTCTTTTGCTGATAGTGTTTCTGTCCGCGCTTTTTCCTATTTTTTTTGCCTTGGGCTTTTATTAAAAATGAACTATGGTCCTTTGAGTTTCCAAGTTTAATTTATCATGAAAACGAGAAAATGGTGGAGGAGAGAGGATTTTATTGTTCACATCCCGCAACTGAGAAAATCATTATTGATGTGTTTTTTGACGTTTTATATTAATTGCTACTATAATGAGTAAATTGGTGTTGAAGATGAAGTTTTTGGGGTTAATTTTGTGTTTTTAATTGAAATATGGTTTGAATGATAGGTTTTTTAGAGCTTCGTATCAAAAAACCATCTTAAGATTTAAACTTATAAGTAAAGCCTCGGAACATAATTTATATTATTCTTTAACACTCTTTTCAAGTGAAAGCTCTTTGAACTTAAAATTTATAAAGACTAATAATATCTTATACTTGGTTTTTTATCAAATAAAATAGGAGTGATGAGATTCGAATTCGTGATCGTTGAGTCAATAATATTTTGATACCATACCAAGGAATCATTTCACCTAAAATCTTAAACTTATAGGTAAAACCCCATAATATGATTTATATTATTCTCTAACACTTCGTGATATTTTGTTTTTGTATCTTTAGGTTGAGATAGTTAGAAAAATAAATTTTTGGGTTTAGAAAAACTATTGCATGTGTTTTTATCTCTTTGATATTTGGTTTATGAAAAATCAGACGGTACATCATTTATTTTTATTTTATTTTATTATAAAAAAAGAAGATAACATGCTATCTATTATTTGGATCTTTTATATTTAATTTTGATTGATGTTAATTAAAATAAGCAGATTTTTATAATCTTTTTGAATAAAATCTCAATTGATTTTGATTTTATTTACTATGCATTCTTTTTATGCCACGGTACTATCTAATGTTTTTTTCTCTGTTTAATTTTGTTTAATTATTTTTTAACATGTTTATTTTTATTATTATTTGATTTAATAAAGAAAATAATTTTTTAAATACAATTAAAGTACTTGCACAGCCTTTTCTCTCTCTCTTTATTTTGTGGCCCGCAATCAACCGCTAATTAACTAGCTAGTATACAGTATACACTACAACTTCTACAAACAATTCCTCGTGCTTATAAACCACTGGTCTAACACTTGTAGTTCCATTTGTAAAAATTTAGAACATTAAAAAGAATTTCTTAGTGGCAGCCATTAACTCTTGAAAAAAATGTATGATAGTTATCATGGAAGAACAGAAAAAAAAACAAATGCATTTAAAACGTGTTTTTGAAAAAATAATTATTTATATATTTATTTATTTATTTCAAATTAATTTTTTTAATATTTTTGGATCATTTTGATGTGTTAATGTTAAAAATAATTTTTTTTTTAAAAAATAATCATTATCACATTACCAAATGGGTGACACTTTTGTTTCTTGAAAAATAGTTTAATTTGTAAAATGATTTTATAAATATGAGTTCCTAAAAAGTGGATTGTTTTTAAATATGGTAGGTTCATGAAAAGTTGGAAAATATTATTTTAATTTGGTTATTTCAGGGAAAACAATTTAAAAAATAACCTATTCTTATTTTAATTCTTCTTCGAGCTTATTAAAAGAAAGAACCAAATACAACAAGTAAAATATTGGAGGATGATATTGAGAAAAAAACTAATTTTATAAATTATTTTAAATAAAATAAATAACTTATAATTGAGGACCAAATATGACCTATAAAAAAAGTTGAAAAATGATAAAATTATTATTATGAATAATAATTTTATAAGTTATTTCAAATAAAATACATAACAGTCAAGAAAATTGGGACAAAATTTGATAGATAAAGAAATTTAAATTAAGAAAATAAAAAGATCAAAATAAAAAGAATGAAGATCATAATTGATATAAAAATAAGATTAAATTTTCATTCCAAAGGACATAATTGAAATATATATATACATATATAACAATTAGACAATTGAGAACTTAGTTTTATATAATAAAACAATAACATGATACTTTTTTTTTTTAAAAAAAAATGCAACTTCTAAAAAGTGTATTCCATTGGAAATAAAAGAAAAATATTTTTAATGGTTAAAATTGAAAAAATATTATTTTTTTTTAAAAATATAAATAGCAATTAGAAAATAGAGAACTAAATTTAATATAATCTAAGAATAACATAATTTTTTTAATTGTTTGTAACTTATAAAATGAATAAAAAATATTTTCGAAAACTAAGCCAGACTTTCATTTGTCTTGAAAGTATTTTTTTAATAACTACATTTCTAATGATAATTAAACACGACAATTTAAAAAATATTTCCAAAAAAACCATTTTTCATTAAACAAATACAACTTTAGTGAAGTCCTTTTATGTCATGCTTTGCCAATGCGTATGGTGTCACGGTGTACAGGAGCGCCCTGTCTCCTCACCTTCAACAATAGAAAACACTGGTTATTTGACAACATTTTGTTGTAGGCTAGATACTTTATATATATATATATATATATATATATATATATATATACATACAAGTTTTACCAATATATTATTTGACAATAAAATCCTATCATAAATCTTTAAATTAAGTTGAGAAACATTTGTGCTAATAAATACAACTGCATCTATTCAACTTGTCTTATTGTCGAATAATGTTTTTTTAACACAAAATAAATATGCAAGTGTTGTTAAAATGTTTTTGACATTAAATAGAAAAAATATTTAAAAATTAAAAACTGGATCCCTACATATAATAAAATGAAATGATGATCATATGAGCTAATAAAAAAGTATATGATGATCTAGTAGAAAAACAAAACAATGTTTCATTGTTATGATGAAACACCATTTCATCTGTCTTTGTATTGTATAACTATTTTGGAAGAAAAAAGTGTAACGATATAAAAAAGGAAAAATCACAGAAAAACATACAAAGATAAGAACAAAAAGAATGGTGCAAATAAATCAAATGTAGAGTAATTAATATTCCAAGTATAAAGAATAAAATACAGTATTTTTTTCCAATAAAAAAATAAAAATATTAACAAAAAGAATGCTTATAAATAAGTCAAAGGAAGAAAAGGGAAAGAAATCTAACGGAAGTTTCTTTTTGTTAAAGCGACAAACAGAATTATAGATTTTCCACTGCTATACCACTCGCTATAGGGGGGGGGGGGGGGGGATAAAACAAATATGTCATTTCTACATGGAAACACTATTTTTAATATATGTATAATAATAATATATGATTGCAATATTTCATTCATCATTGAAAAAATGAAATGAGAGGAAGGAATTGTCATCATAAAAAAAAGAAAAAAAAAAAGGAGGAATTGTCATCATAAAAAAAAAGGAGGAATTGTCATCATAAAAAAAAAGGAGGAATTGTCAAGAGGGCACTGTATGGTCAGAACAATTTAAATTTAGATTTCGTAATTCCAAGTGGCAGCAAGGTTTTAGGGAAACAAATTACGAAACTATGAACGAAAGTTACCAAATAAAGCTAAAGGGCTGTTCCATTAAAAACTATAAATTCATAAACTCATCAATTTAGCATGAGCATCAGCGGATCTCAGAGGATCTCGCACTCAATAGGAATAGGAAACATTGCAGGTTTCAGTAAAATAAAATCCGGCGCTGGTTATTAATAACCTAGAAATTTAACCGTCAGGTTTTACTCGTCCAGGTTAATAAAACAAGGTCCTAAAACAGTCCACTTCGAGTTGAAGATGCGCAGAAACATCGCAATATTCAGGGAAGATTATTGTCCTAAACAGCAAGGACAAGGGTAGATTATAGACACTAAAGAGTAAGGACAAGATATTATAAAGTAGTAGGTGTGGCAATCTAATCAAATTCTTAATCATTTGAATTTGGTAAGATTATTACCTACTTGCTGACAAATAACAGCTACCAGACTTCTGTAACGACGGCACTGTAAACAAGAAATGTTTTAAGGTTAAATGGAATCCTGTTGGATCATATGATCCATGAAATGTCCAAAAATGAAGAAAAGCTACACACTCACAGACAATATTAGTTGGCATTTCTTCCAAGTTGATAATCCTACCAGTCTATTGTTCAATGCCATCCTAACCATCTACCATAATACAAGTAGGAATAGAAAAAACATTTAGCAACTCACACATTAAATGTGTCAAAAGCATTTCCGATGGACAATGGATGGTCCAGTTTCATCGTAATCTCCCTTGGTAACATGCTGATTCTGAGGGAACACAACTTTGGCTAGTATGGCACCTCCCACCCATGCAGAGTACTCTGTCAACTTATCAGGCATATATTCTGGAGGCTGTAATGAACACAAATACAAATTTTGAAATGTGCTATATAAAAGACTACCAAAAGAATAGAAAGCACAAAGGAAAAGGAAAACCATGTCCACTACTTCCAGGAGGAGAAAACTGTCAACTATCACTCGTAAACAGATGTGTGGAAAATTAAATGGGAATTAGAAAAAAAAATGTTGGATATAGTTAATGATGACAAACTAATAAAGCAAACGTCTCGAAACTATATATAAGAGAGAATATAGTTTACCATTTAATGGGCTTTTTAACTTAATCTTGTTTCATCTATTCCTTCTAGAAATTCTGGTAATTTTAGCATGGAGGATTTGACCTAAAGGTAACAAAAGCATTAAATATCTCTAAACATTTTAGAAAGGGTGATTTCATTTATAATCTATGACATTTTAAATCAAAAGCATCCCCCTATAAAAACTCTAATGTTCAAATAAGTATACTTCTAAAAAGAATTTTATACTCTGACAATTTTTATAAATATGTTTCCATATGAAATCTTCACAAAGAAAAATCTACACAATGGGACAATGTGCAACTTCTTCTCATAAAAACGAAAGCATTGTCTGCTGAACTGTGGATAGAACAAGTGAGTTAGAAAATTCCTAAGCATCTGAAAATTGTTATGCACTAGCAAGCAGGAAAGAAGGAAAGTGCTCCCATTGCCACTTCACTCATGTCAATCCCACCACCAATCAGCATCCTCACATCACAGGGCCAACATAAGGATAATTATGGTAAAACATGCACACAATTATCATGAAAACCTAAAACTTCAGGAAAAATACGTAAATAAAAGTCTCTCTGATCACTTACCTTTACAAGTGAAGGACGAATAGCGGATGAGCACAGGCTTGCTTCTTTCTGAAACCTATCTTCAAAACCTGCAGAAGGCATCAATATAACAATATTTTAGCTGTCCCAAGCAGCAAATTCCTTCTGATCAAGGGGGTGCAGCACGAAAAGGGCATCATGTTTAAACTACTGCACATAGATTTCAATTAACAACAAAAACTCACCAGGCATAGAAGTTATGCCACCACAAAGCACAGTATTTTCCAGCAGCTGGCGGTGGTTCTCTGAAGAAACAGTTGAAATACTACGTACAAGCTGCTCAACTATTCCAAGCGCCTCTATACCCAGTATAGATGGTTGAAATAATGCCTCACCAATTGTATACTTTTCTCTCCCGATTCTAATCACCTAAGAAACATTTAGAGCTGTATTGAATTCCTATATTTCATATCAAGAGTCAATCAGGAATATTCTAATACCAGATTAAAAAAAGCAATCCTAGGCTAGAAATTTATTTTTTTGGCACAAAAGGAGAATCTCTCCTTGCAGTCACTTGTCAGACACATTCCAATCTCATTTTTCACCCAAAATAGTTGCAAGAGTTTTACATAATCAATGTACTGAATTGTCACATAATTTACATTCATTAAAGCATAAAGACTATAAATTCAATCTTAGCACCAGAAAGCAATATTTTGAGGCCTGCTCCTGATGCTACCAGCCACATGGATCAGGAGACCACGAAACCATATGAGATTGGGACTCTGACCAATTTCCTCATTGAAAGAGATGTCAAAGAACCAGTTGATTCAAACTAATTGCAGGTCAAATATTGAACAGGGAAGAAAATGATATATCAACCCAGTTTGGGTGATGTTTGAATTATGAAATTCAAAGACAGGCGGAGAAGTAAAAGATTGAAAGTGGATCACAAGATTGAAAGTGAGCCACTGAACCAACTGGCCATTATATTTTATGTTACCTTAACTGTTCCACATACTACATATACCAACCAAGGCATTAAACTTAAAAGAAAACTTTATCACATAAAAGTAGCTTACTATCATTATTAGATCCCATGTTTATTGCACAATTCTGACATCATAGCTTGAACACCCAGGTTGAACCTAATTGGACTAGGCTAGTTTTTAAAACAACACAGAGAAACAAACCTGTCCGTCAGGAAGGGTATGCTCCTCTGTATCAGTTGACCTTAGAGTCTTTTCGTAAGCAAGCTCATCTTCAGCACAACATGAGTACTTTACTTTTAACATCTCAGCATCAGATGCATTGAGATTCACCAAAAGATTAGATTTACTCAGTTCTTGGGCAAGTAACTTAGTCAAATCAACACCACCAATTTCAAATCTTCTGGATGCAATGTGCTGAACAGCACCTTCAAGTACTGGTGCAATATCTGGCAATACAAGATAGATAGATAGATAGCGAGAGAGAGAGATCAGACCTCAGCCAGAAAACTAGCACAATCAAAGGTACTCACTACCCATTTAGTTTTTGTTATGTCTTAAGCTAACTAAAGGACTACAAACTCAGGTTCAAATGTTATTTGAAATGGAACATAAAGAGGAAAATAAGTGATAATCAAGTGTGAACCACCAAGCAAATTAAGCTTTACAAAAAAAATCTATCTCTGGTTCTCATCATCAAATGCTTACATTATGAGGGACAAGTTAAGTACCACAAACATTCTTCATGCATAACAGGAAAATGAAATTTATGCACATTGATTGCAAGCAAAGATTGAAAGTGAAGGTATCCAATGAAAAAAAAAAAAACAAT
Source organism: Salix dunnii (assembly GCA_015731905.1). Lineage (NCBI taxonomy): Eukaryota > Viridiplantae > Streptophyta > Magnoliopsida > Malpighiales > Salicaceae > Salix > Salix dunnii. The sequence continues at coordinate 4,483,729 of CM027667.1, read as the reverse complement.
AGCTTAAAATTTAAAGAGATAAGTTTTACATACCAATCTTCCCATGACCGATATCAACGGTGCATCCAGAGATGCGCCCAACTGCATAAAGAGACAGCACCGCTTGTTCCGATGCATAAAACCCAGAAACATTAAATTTCTCAAACATCAATTGTACCAATTGTTCTCTAACAGCCTGTAATATAAAAATTCAATTAGGTTTTCACACTCTCTTACTAAATTCATGCTAAAAAACAAGGAATGTCAATGGAAGGCGTTAAATAACCTTGGGAGTACAAAGCGGATCGGTAAACAGAACTTGGCCTTCATTTCCCTCTTCCCAACCAAGGCCAGTGTATAAAACATATTGCAACAGATCTTCCATCGCATCCCAATCTCTTATATAACCTCGAACAACAGGATCGACAGTTACATCCTCAAACACGGATTCATTATTATCACCTGATGTTCCATCTTCCACTATTCGTTTCATTTGGCTCGGAATTATCTACTCAAGCAGTAAAATAATATCAATACAGATTTAAAAAAAAACTATGGAAATGAAAGCCCTAATAGAAATGAAAATTGTAAAAGTATAGTTAAAAAGATGTGAAAAGGTTAAACTTAGAAGATAAATTGTTGTTGGCTGCGATTTTGTTAGGGAACCCTAAGGGAGGGGAGAGAGAATTATAGTTACCATGGGCGGAGCTTGATCTGGAACTGCGGTGCCGGCTTTAAGGAGCTGAGTACCAGCGTCTATCACCGCCGCCTCCATTCTTAAGCGCCTCTCGAGTTGCTGCTGCCGTTACCGGAGGGGAGAGCTAATATTTTGCTCCTTCTCTGTTTATTAGCGGGTAGTCCAATTTGAAAACGATGCTATCTAATGCTGGTAGTAGCCGATTATTGTATTGGTACTCTGTTTTCTTTTTTATTTATTTTTTAAAATCACAAAATCTTCCCAGGTTCGGATTTCTGTCAAGTTTCCCCCCTCATAAGCTATAATATTTTCTAAATCTCCCCCGAGGTTTCAGTTTAGCTTTCATTTTAGTCCTTCCGTTTGAATTCGTGTTTAATGATTTTGGAAGTTAATTGAACAAATTTCCGAAATCTCAAGTGGGGTGCAAAAGTTAGGCATCAATTAGTATGACACTAGCAAATAAATAATAAGAAAGTAATTACATATTATATTACATAATTGTTTTTAAAAATATTTTTTATTTAAAAATATATTAAAATATTTTTTTATATTTTTTTAAAATTATTTTTTTTTATCAACATATAAAAATGATTTAAAAATATATAAAAAAATAATTTCAAGTAAAAAATAAAAATAAAAATTATTTTTTTCAAAATTATTTTTGAAATACAATACAATGACAAACCAACCTAATGGATAAAATGAAGGTTTATTTGTAATAAAGGGTTCTTTATAATTTCCTTTTCTATTTAGTGAAATATAGTCAATGGAAAAAACATTGTTTACTATTTTTCCTGCATTCCAAATGTATAGTAATTTTAAGGAAAGTTGATAAAAAAATATTTTTAAGTAGAAAAAATATATAGTCCTTTTATTTTAGTATTTCAATTTTTTTTTTTAAAAAAGTCAAGGTAAATGACCACTTTTCAAATTTTTATATCTATTTAGTTTATTTTAAATAATTTATGAAATTATTATTTTTTAATTTATCATCTTTTTTTTCATTCTTTTTTTTTTCAACTTCAATTTCTTTCCACCTTTTCGTTTGCTAGATTAGTCCATATTTATTTTTAATAATAAACTTTAAAAAAATATCAATACATTATTTTTTATAATATAACTAAATAAATTTAATTTCATAACACTACCAAATATCACAAAATATGATTTATTTTTTAGGATTTCACTTTCCTTCAATACAACAAAAGGGAAAGCTAAAGTTGTGATTCCTTAAACAGTAATGGATTGGACCCTAACCTTCCACATATGTGACAAAGAAAGTCAATTATTTCATTCTTTACCCAATTTTTTTTACCACTAGTCAAATTGAATCCACAACCAATCTCCAAGGTTAATGTTGCATATTGTAAAAAAAGATTTGTTGAGGAGTTTCTCTAAAAGCTATATTATCATTTGCAAACTCTGCGTGACAGAACAACATCCATCTCATGAAGTGAAGTTAGTGGGAAGAAGATAACAGCTAACAGACTACTAGTACTTGTATACAGTTGAGCCTCTACATATAAACAGAAACATCTCATTCTCATATCAGACTTAAAGCTGTCATTTCTTGTCCGCTGCTTGTATAATAGTCATGTAGTTTATTAGCTCCCATTTTTTAAGATGTCTCATTTAGACTATGACAATCCATATCCCACTGGAATCTGGTATCAATAAAACCCTCATTAAAGTTAAGTTGCACTGATTGCTAATTTCACAACCATCATTTTTGTCTTCCATAATTGAAGGAACTTTAACTTTCTAATTTTTAGAACCATCATTTTTGTCTTCCATAATTGAAGGAACTTTAACTTTCTAATTTCATAACCTTCATTTTTGTCTTCCATAATTGAAGGAACTTTAACTTTTAGGTTTGGCATACCAGCCAAAAAGGCTTCAAGGGGAGACTTGATACCTAAGTGTCATTAAGAAACAAACTTCACTTCCAGGATTGGAGATTTAAGATCTACTATGGAAAAAATGCATGACAGATCAACAATGTTATGTGGAACATCTTGTTTATACTCTTTTTCTGTGCCTTTGTTAGAAGAAATGGATTCATTTTACATAGTTACTTCCTAGATAGAAACATTACGCTGATGTACAGAAAATTGTTTTCAACTCTCAGTTTTTCGAAGATAAAAAATGTCACTTGTTTCTTTTACAACTTCTCTAAGAAAATATAAAATGAGAGATAGTCAACTTTGATTTGATATTCTTATATACAAGATGAAGCTTCAATTAGTTGTTAAATAAAGGAAACTATTTTAAATCAAGGAAACTAAAATAGGATATAAATAATACATATCCATTATTAAACCAAGGATGCTAAATAAAAAAAAAATATTGATAATTGACTTGTTATTATTCTCCCATCAAGCATGGAGGTTTCAAATGCCCAACTTGCCAATAAAATTGAGATGGCAATAGAGAGCTTTGGTGAAGAGGTCAGCAAGTTGAAGTTTATAAGGATTGTGTGTTGTAGCAATGAACCCTAACTTGATATAATTCCAAATAAATTGTCAATCTCAATATGCTTGTGCATTTATGATGCACCAGATTAGCAACAATATGAATGGAAACATAATTGTCACAATATAACTCAGCAGATGAAGAAATAGGAACCATTAAATCATGTAGTAAAGTGTGAAGCCAAATAAGTTCACAAGCGATAATAGTTATAAAGCAATATTCAACTTCTGCTGAGAAGCGAGACAATAGTTTGTTTCTTAGTTTTTTTTAGAAATGGGAGAGCAATCGAAAGTAATAAAGTAACCAGTAAGTAAGGGTCAAGTAACTGAACAATCAATCCAATTAGAATCATAATAAACACGAAGTTAAAGATCAAACTTTTACGGTAGAAAAGTCTCTTGTCCAAAGGCAAATTAAAGATTTATAAGGATATGAATGGTTGTTTCCCAATGGCCATGACAGGGTTGATACATGAATGGAGAGAGAATATAAATTGAGTAACAAATATCTGGTTAAATGATGGTCAAATAGATGAGTCGTCCAACAAGAAAGTGACATACACTTGGATTATCAAGTATAGCATTATCATCTAAGACCAATCTATGATTATGTTCCATAAGAAAGGTCAAAGGTTTGCTATTAAGAAGACTTGACTCGTGCAAAATATCTAATGCATATTTATGTTGGAATGAAACTATATCATTAGGAGATTGGGCCACCTTTAGTTAAGGAAATATTTTAAAGGACCAAGATCTTTAATATGAAAACAATCATCCAAGTGATCATTAAGTGTTTTAATGTGTGCATTATTATTGCTAGCAATAATAACATCATCAGCATACATAAACAATGAAATAAAAGAATTTGCCTTGGCAATGGGTAAAAAGAGAAGTATCTACTTTTGATCGAGTAAAACTAAACTTAATGGTAACATTGAAAAAATTAGCAAACTATTAATGCAATGCCTACTTCAAACCATAAATCATATAAGGATTTGTGAAGGCGGCACATATGATTGTCATTGAAAACAAATATTGATAGTTGACTTGTTAGCATATTAACAAGGTTAATTTGGGTAGTATTTGATTGAAGTTACTGATGCTTAAAGAATTTCTTCAGCCTTAGAAAACTCAAAATTCTAACTGCTTTGATACCATAAAAAAATATAAAATAATACTTATCCAACTCTTATCTTTCATTATAGGTGAATGATGTTCTTATATATAAGAAAAAACTTCAATTACTCTTAAATCAAGAAAACTAAAATAGGATACAAATCAATACATATCCATCATAAAATCAAGGATGCTAAATGTGGAAAACAAATATTGATAGTTGACTTACTAATATTATGTATCATTTATGTCTTCTATCATCTGATATGAATCAGTAACCACAACATCATATGTGGTTGGTGCAACTACATGGCCAACATAAATATCTTGTAAACCATTTTCTTCACATTCGCTATGTTTAGACTCTTTTTCTGTGTCTTCTGAAGAAAAGACCAATTCATTTGAAACAACTACTTCCTGGATAGTAGCAAAGCCATCATTAGGCTGATCCACAGAAAAAAGTGTTTCAAACTCATAATTTTTTAAAGAAAACAAATGTCACCGTTCCATCATCTACTTCTCCATCCTCTATGTTGTCTGTAATTTGATTTGAACCACTACCTGCAACATCATATATGGATGGTGCAACTATGTGACTAATATAAATATCCCATGAATCACCTTCTCCCCCTTCGCTATGTTGTCATTACTCATCAACTCCCTCGACCATTTTCAAAGATCTATCATCATTAAGAGATCTCATCATCCTTTAAAGTAGTATTATTTGCAACAAAAGAAAGTGAATTTCCCATGTGCCCAGTCCCATTAGATTCACTCAAATAAATGGAAGGGTCAATATTTAGTTCAGATTCAACCATTGGTGGAACCACTTTCTCATTGGTATTTTCTTCTTCAATTGGAAAATTAGGGGCCTTAATTGTAATCAATGCTATCAACCTTGCGTTTCAACTAGTAAAATAGTATGATTTTACGAGTTGAAACTATAAAACTGGTAAAATCAGGTTAAAAAATCAAATCCCATTAAAATTGGTCTAACTTTTATAAAATCAGGTAGAATTGTAAAATTGGATCTAATCGGTCCAATTTTATGATCCTATAAAATCCCGCGTGCACTATGCATGTTAATTAATTCCTTCAAATCCTCTTCTCCCTTTTCAGTCTCAATCTTAACAAATCTTTCTCCCTGTCTCTCTCCATAATAATCTAATCAGGCTACAATCGTTTAGGTATTTTAAGAAGTTCAAGACAAACCCTTAAAACTCAAACGCTTTGTCAATGGGTTTGCCTTTATCTTTTCTTTTTTTACTGTATCGAGGGAAGCTTACAAGAATAAGTTCTTGCCTCTTGATATATGTCATAAAAAGACCATAGCTCTTCATTGGAGGCTTACCAAGCATCAAGCAATACTTTGTTTCTGATCTCCTTTCCATTATAATGTGCCAGATCTTTTTGTATTGGGGTGCCATGCTGGTTTTTTTTATGCATGTTAGCTTTCGTTGAACAATTTGGTGTGATTCCTTAAAGTGTATCAATTCTGATACAAATCTCTATTTTCACAGGTGAAAAAAGCAGAATAAGAAATGATATTTTTCCAGGAGGGAATTTTTTGCAATTAAGGGTACTTTATCTTGGTCTGTAATTCTATGTAGTTTAGCCATGTTGTATGGGTGCTTCCTGTTAGCATGTGATGATCATTGGACTTTTTGATTAATAGAAAATGGATTTGTAATATACTATCTCACTAGAAAATTTGCAGATGATGTCATTCCTCTCAAGATAATTTACAATGTTGCCATGATATTCCAATTTTCATTGCAATGTGGTTTTTGTCTGGTCTCCATTGTTGTTGCATATATATATATATATATATATATATATATATATATATATATATATATATTACTTTTAGTGGGATTGAATGTTGTGATATGTAAATCACTATCTTTTATTAAAATTCAAGTTAATAAATTTATAATAATTGTGGACTTATGGTACTTGTAAACTGTAGAAATCATAATTTGTGATTTTTTACCAAGATTTCATTACAATAACAAAATGTAGAAAAAGAAACATCTCAGCTAATATGAGATACATGTATTTGGGGACTGTAAATAATTCATCATTCATGTGATACTTTGGTATTAATCAATTTGTATACTCTTTCATAGTTTGCTTTTGATAGGTCTAGTTATTTACCAATTAACCCCCTCCACATATTTTTTTTGCCTTTTTAAGCGTCTTGGCCAACTTTAAGCTTCATCATTCCCCTCCTGCCTTTTATTTCTCTGTTTGTTCTATTTTTATATTTTATTTTGATCATATTTTTTGGTCCCCATTCATGTTTTTTTCCAATTGTATTAGATCTTTTTTATTTTTTTTTTAGTAAGACGACACTTTTGTTGGTGTCTTCAACCAACAAATTGGGTAGCTTCTTTTATTGCTCCGTGTAAGCTCTTTTTCTTTGAGAGTATTATTGTTGGATTTTCCTACATAAATTGGATGTGCTGATGGCTTAGAGTTCCTTTGCTTTTGATGAGCTTCAAAAGCTTTGTTCTGTTCTGCCTATGACATAACTGTGTACGAACCTTAACTAATAAAATTTTATAGCCATAATTATATTATATTGTATTTGAAAATATTTTACTTATAATTTTTCTACCAAAATAATTTTTACTTGTGATTTTACAATTTTACTATTCGAGTTCATATGATATTTCCGTGTCGTATAAAAAAAAAGTTTAACAACCTTAATTGTAATAGTTTGAGAATATTTCAGGGACCTCATTGAACTCGAAGATAAGAATTCTGCAGGTGCACATGTTGAAGCGTCATCAATTGACACAACATGTTTTTCTTTAACCTTTAGAGATTCCTTTACTGATTCCACAACATGATCTTTTACCTTATCATTATAATTTGAGAACTCTAGAGCAGTGATTACCAAACCAGGTTGTAAATTTGTGTCATTTACTAAAACATGAGTGGCATCGGCGAGAAAGAAAGTTAATGGTGAATGTGAATGGCTCTTATTTAATTCACATGCCAAATAACTAAATTCCCACTCCCACTGTTATAGAAAGAGTTGGTCTTTAGTTCACTGCATGAAAACTCGAGCAAAAAAAATCATAGCAGAATTCTCAGTTTTCTTTGTGAGCACATCAAGTTGTTACTCAACTCACTATATCTTCGCATCAATGTTGTTAATGGGCTTCAACATACTTTCCTCAAACCTTAAAAGGAGATCCTCGATTCTATTTACTTGAGAGACAAGCTGATCCAGGACATCTTTACAATGATTGCGTGAAATATCAAATTTGCTCTCTGTATTTGAAACTTGTTGGAGGATCTCACATTGGATTGGTTTGGAAGTAGGTCCAATGACTTTATGCAACCTGACATCCTCCTGAATTTTCTTATTAGCTTTAACTGGAGCAGCTTCTTTTGATCTAATTTCCTGAAACTCTTGCCTTTCCACAACATGATCTTCGCTATGTTGGCACTGCTCATCAACTCCCTGGACCATTTTCAAAGATCTATTATCATCAAGAGATCTCATAAAATTCTCACCATCCTTTAAAGCAGTATTATTTGCAACAAAAGAAAGTGAATTTTCCATGTGCTTTGTCCCATCAGATTCACTGAAATAAATGGAAGTGCCAATATTTAGTCCAGATTCAACTGCTGGTGGAGCCATTTTCTCATAGGTATTTTTTTCTTCGGTTGGAAAATCAGGAGCCTTGATTGTAATAGTTTGAGAATATTTCTTAGACCTCATTAAACTCGAAGATAAGAATCCTGCAGGTGTATATGCTAAAAGGTCATCAATTGACACGTCAGATTTTTCTTTAACCTTTGAAGATTCCTTCACTGATTCCACAACATGATCTTCTACCTCGATTCTGTTTACTCGAGAGACAGGATGATCCAGGACACCTTCACAATGATTGCGTGAAATATCATATTTGCTCTCTGTATTTGAAACTTCCTGAAGGATCTCATGCTGGACTGGTTTGGAAGTGGGCCCAACAACTCTGTGCAACCCCACATCCTCTTGAATTTTCTTCTCATCATCAACCGGAGCAGCTTCTTTTGACCCAATTTCCTGCAATTCTTGCCTTTCCACGACATGATCTTCGCAATGTTGGCCTTGCTCATCAACTCCCTTAGCCATTTTCAAAGATCTATTATCATCAAGGGATCTCATCAAATTCTCACCATCCTTTAAAGCAGTATTATTTGCAACAGAAGAAAGTGAATTTCCCATGTGCTTTGTCCCATCATATTCACTGAAATAAATGGAAGTGTCAATATTTAGTTCAGATCCAACCGCTGGTGGAGCAATTTTCTCATCGGTATTTTCTTCTTCAGTTGGAAAATTAGGAGCCTTGACTGCAATAGTTTGAGAATATTTCTTGGACCTCATTGAACTAGAAGATAAAAATCCTGTAAGTGCATATGCTAAAGGGTCATCAATTGACACAGCATGTTCAGCATGATCTTCTACCTTGTCATCATCATTTGAGAATTCAAAAGCAGTGACTACTAGACTAGGTTGTAAATTTGTATCATTTACTAAAACAGGGGTGGCATCAACGAGAAAGGAAGTTAATGGCGAAGGTGAATGGCTCTTATTTGCTTCAAATGCCATATCACTAATATCCCCACTCTCACTGTTATGGAAGGAGCTGGTCTCTGATTCACTACATGAAAAATCAGGAGCGGAAATTCTAAAGCAAGAATTCAGAGTAGAGTTCTCAGTTTTCTTTGCGAGCACATCGAGTTGCTTCTCAACTTGTTGGAGCCTCACATCAATGTTGTTAATGGGCTTCAGCATGCTTTTCTCAAACCTTAAAAGGATATCCTCGTTTCTGTTTACTCGAGAGACAAGCTGATCCAGGACACCTTCACAATGACTGCATGAAATGTCAAATTTGCTCTCTATATTTGAAACTTGTTGGAGGATCTCATGCTGGACTGGTTTGGAAGTAGACCCAATAACTTTGTGCAACCTCACATCCTCCTGAATTTTCTTCTCAGCATCAACTGGAGCACCTTCTTTTGACCCAATTTCCTGCAACTCTTGCCTTTGCCTTGTATCAATGTTGTATCTATCTTCTCCTCCACCAATACCCTTTGTTTTAGACAATTGAAAAAAGGCAGGTACATGCATGGCTATTCGTGAATTTCCAATAGAGTTTTCCATTGAATTCACTTGATTATCCAAACTATTTGTGCCGACAGGATCACCAAATACATAAAGTTCATCAACACAAACATAACCTTTATTCTGAAGTGAAAGCAGCCTGAGTGTAAGGGATGTGGAAGGTTTTGCATCAGTGATCTTTGTTGTAGCCTCATACAAGTCCTGAAAGTTCTATCCATCAAGCATTGACAAATTAATAAAGATGAAGCAGTAAAGAGTCAGTTGTGCTTAAGTGTTGTAGTCTGACTTATTTAAGCACCCTCCCTCTTAATTCCTAAGTAATTATCTGAAAAGACATTGCAGCCTTAGAAATTCACCTTAATCTGAAAGATCCTTCGAATAAAATAAATGCATCTTTATCAATCTTCCACCAACCATTAACAATAAGCTATTGGAATAGCAAGACCGATTAACAACCCTCATGGTACTTTAATCATATCTACTTTCCCTTTTCTTTTATTGTTTTCATGTTCTTGTGAAATCAGTATACATTAAAAGCTCAAATTAGTATGTATCATTTACATTAGAGTTAGTGCTTAAGAGTTCCATCAATTGCAGAAACGGAGGTAAAAAACAATGCTTCGACATGTTGGATGAGTTCTTTTGTTGTTGGCGGAAATTGGAAAGAAATAAACAGACAAATATCCCAACATGGCAACAGGAAGCAGATGAGCTTGGCTTTGATGAGTCTATTAAAGAGCAAATCTCAATACCTGTGAGTTTCTCTTTGGGTTTATGTCAGAATTTGATGGACTGTTTCTGTTGATGACCGGGGGACTATCATAAACTCTTACTTCAACCCAGTCATCTTCGTTTGGGGTTAGGATTCTACCATTTCCGAGTTTCTCTTCAGCTAATTCTTGAATAGAACTCCTTGCATGAGCCAAAACAGCAGCTTCAATATTGGTAGCATGCTGCACTTCTTCATTTCTAGTAGCAATGTCACAGAGAACAGTGCACAAATACTCACTGCTGCTCTGCAGCTCAGGGGCAGAGTATATTTCATAAACTCGAGCAGTACTTCGAACATAAACCTGTCTCACCTCATGTTTTTGTGCAAAATTAACTGCATTACAAGAAGTTATTGGATCATTTACAAAGAGAGTAAAAAAAGAATATAAAATTTTCAGCTTCAAGTTGGCATAAAAACGAAGATTACAAATAATAACATTCAGAGTGACAGAACAGTTTAAGATGATGAGTGATAATACACCATTTCTGCATGAAGATCTTACAATTTCATAACTCTTCTTTAATTTTTAGCAACAATTAATATATTTCTATAATCATTAATCAGACATCTTCACAATTTTAGTTCACCATGACACTTAAATATCTTGAAAAACCAAAAAAAAAAACTCATGACTTCTAAGCATTTGAGGATGTACGATTTACAATCAAAATGAAAACAAAAATTAATAAAATAAGGGTGGAAAGCTTACTAGTGATCTCGCAGGGAGCGGAATCAGGTGGAGTGTAGAGGATAAGAGGAGATTTAGATTTAGAATCGACAGTGGAGATTTGATGGTGATCATTATTATCGTCGTCTCTGATTAGTGAAGGAGTGGACTCGAAAGTGAGTGAGTTGACGAGAGAGCCAGCGACGATGGTCCAGTTAGCTGCGGCGGTCCATGAAGTGTCGTTACTGGCGTAGTTCTCAGACGATCCCATGGTTGCTTGGTTAGTCACTTGGGCTTTTTCAAGGTTTTTGGTTTTTTTCTGCTTTGCTAAGCGTGTGTGGTTTCTCAGAGAAGAAATGTTACCCGACCATCAAGGAGGTGATGTAGTAGGAGTTTACGCTCGCGGTGTGGAAGTTCGTTTGGTTTTTGCTATATTTTTGGGAAGGAAACCTTTCATCACAAGTTTTTACTTTAATCTTGAAAAGAAGAAGGGATGATGATTGTACGGAAATATTTGGAAAAGCGATCGAGCCGAGTACGTCCAACGACAAGTTGACGCGGATCAAATATTGCTGGACACGTGTGAATGGTACCTTTTTCTCAATGTCAGATTGTTGGCAGGGTGGTAGAATAATTGCTTGTGGGGGTTTGTTATATGTTTTTTTTTTTAATATATATTAAAAAAACATATTTTAGATATAAAAAATGATTTAAAAATATAAAAAATGAATTTAAAATATAAAAAAACTAGTAGTAAACACAAGTTTCAAAAACGTTTTTATATTTATATTTTATTTTTTAATATTTCAAGATTATTTTAATAAACTTTAAACAAAAATTATTTTAAAAAACAAACATATCTTTTCCATCTATTTTCCTCGCAAGAAATAAAAAAAAAAATAGAAGTGAATAATGAATTGTTGAATACTCGCTGGGCTCGAAAGGCTTTGGAAGAAAACGAAAGGTGATCTTCATAAGTTGATCCTCATTTCTCAAACAACGGCTCTCTTTCAAAGACGAACATGAAACAGAATCAGGCCCAAAATGTTCAGTGGTGTGAGAAATCGTTAGCAAATTGTGTTGCTTTGCAGGAAGATTAATTTGCTTGAAATTTGTGAATCAGGAGAAGTCTCATATACGATTCCCCAGCACACATTTCTACCATTCCCCACCGCACGCTTCGATCCCAGATTTATCTCATTGTCTGAGACGTGCAGGGCAGAGTTTTCATCATCGCACGTAGCGGGAAGATTACTCGGGTCAGATGATGTCAATATCTTCATTACCAGATGAAAATATTAAAAAAGCAAGAAAGTCCAGGATGCTTCGGATTGATTTATGTGGCGAAGGAGCATGGGTACCAAAAAAAAAAACATGTTTCTAATTCTCTGAAGGATGTTTTTTTTGTTGTCGTTGGAGGTTTTTCCTCGGTCAAAACTTGTCCAAGAATGAGACGATAACAGAAATAGATACGATGCACAAACGGATTGTGAAGGAACAACTTCAACGAAAAAAGCCTCATATAAGGAATTTAAGTTGCTTCATTACTGGTTAAGGATCATAGGCTGTTGGGAATAGCAGCCTCAGAAAAAGAATAGAAGAGAAAAATTGGCAAGAGAGCAATACCCCCAGTTCATTTGCGGCGGATCTTAGCGGTTGGCATGATCTCCCTAGCTTTGGCGCCTTGGCAACAGCAATCCCAGCAGCTGTGGCAGCGGCAAACATCAAATCCCCCACTCTCATTGCTGTTTTTTTTTTAAAAAAAATAAATGAGATTGTTTTTTAAAATATTTTTTTATTTAAAATATATTGAATTTTTTATTTTATTTTTAATATCAATACATAAAAATATTATAAAAAAATAATTTAAAATAAAAAATAAAAAAATCATTTTTTTATTTAAACACGATAGTGTTTTAACTTAAAATAAAAATATTATCGTGATTCAACTTCACGTTTTCCACTTTAATAACCGTTTTTGTCAATGGGTAAATGTTACTGTGGTAAATATTAAATAATATTTTTTTAACTTTATTTTAATATTAAAACATAAAAAAAGGATGAATTAAAACAAAATATATATAAAATCTACAATGCACCACCTTAAATTTTTTATTTTTTAAAGCAATCCCATGGAAGCCCTAGCTATCACAAGTCTTCGGCTGAAAGTTACCGAAGATTATACCGAAGGTCTTGCACTCGTGCCGTTGACAAAAGAGGCAGTCATGGAGACCAAGACCACTTGTACTCGGGTGACTGGTACTGCTATATTTGCCGATAATTTACTTTCATTTGTTTTCTATAGTTAAATTCCAGGAATACAAGTGAAAGGAAAGAAAAAGAAGAGGGTAAATGCAACATCTTATCCTAACACATGCATCGATCCACGAGATCAGTGCCACCTATTATGGGGAAGAAGTTGTGGTCTTAAATCATCTGGTAGCTAATCTGGTTGGAGAATGAGAACCAGTGGTTCAGGGAATTGGTCGACCACCGATTTTGTACATTCAACCCAAACTGCTCCAGCACATTAAACTTTGAAAGGTAGAAATAAAAGGTAATCACAGATTTTCTGGGTCAAATTTTGTAATCCCACGCGCAACGAAAATACATGCACAAAAGGTGTTGATATTCAAAATCATGGAGCTTCTACCAGCAGAATTTGCCAGTGTCAGATCAGACTCAATAACATATATTTGCAATTTCACCTGTTTGCAATTGGGGTATCATGTTTGCAATCCTAGTTCGAAGGAAACACATGCATCCTATGTGTTTGTACCTCAATGTTGAGAGGCAATCACAAATCTTCTGATTTAACACAATTTACACGTTATGTTACACGGACCAATCAGCCAGATCATCCAAAAAATTGCAAAATTGTGTGTGAGCTATAGGATGTAGGAAGGTATAAATTAAGCCTAAGACTGAGCATATAGCACTACCTCCTCTGGTCTGGTTTCATATGGTGATGGAAGCAATCCCCTTGCATTAGCAAAAAGATCTTTACGGCCAGAAGGTAGCTCCGCAACCGGTGAATCCAAGACAGCATCAGGAATCGCTACTAGGGTTTCTTCAAAAAAGGATTTGACTGTCTGCAATATTCATAGTAGTTTGAATTTAGGTAACAATTGAGTAATGGCAATCTCATGTTAAACAGAAAGGACAGTGGAATTAGCACGAGGTTACTCAATTAGAGAAAGGAAGACGATTTTAAAAATAAGAATAAATCAATGTCTTCCTAAATTTCTGCATTGACATTATTTGGCTATCGAGTGCCTACACAGTAGGAAATTTTCCAATCTGAATATTGTACTCCAAACACTCACAACCACCCTTGCAAACCAAAAATTAGGTTAAACACTGTCCAAGCTTGCCCCAAATCTTAAACACGATCTACTTTGCAAGTTAGAATTCAAACAGCCATTGGAGCACACCTAAACTATGTTGGTTATTGTGATCAACATACCGTGATATTCTTCATTAGGAAAGCAGCATCAGCTTTGCGCTTCCACAAATTATTTCCGGGTTCACAATAGAAAAGACCAAATAAAGGCTGCAGCATATTAAAACTTGTCAAATATATTATAGTAGTAAAAAAATGCAAATTCGAAGAACAGGATAACAGAGAGATGTAGAGCAGTTTCCATTCTTATCCAAAGGGATTGGAAAGTGAATAAGTCCAAACCAAACAGTCGCCAACACTTCAAGACATGAAATGTGATTGACAAAAAAGAGTCCTACACCAATAGCATGTCTGCATATCCTTTTCTTACAACTCAACAAAATCAGAACCAAATCTAAATTTCTCGTAGCCAGCAGATGATGGGAAAAAGCAGCATAAGCAGTACACCCATCCCTATACACTTCAACTAGTAGACATGGAAAAAAATTAAATAGAAATATAGTTCTGCACTATGGAGGGAGTGTAGATATACAATTATTCATCCCTAGCAAAAACCAAGGCAGCAGAGAAAGTTTTATGAGATGTAGCTTCATATTTCAAATAAGACATACAGTTATTTTCAGAAAATGGTTGCTTAAAAATAATCAGCAGAATAATCTAATGTACCTTTATCAACTCCCGAATATTAGGCCTATTATTTCCATACGTTCCCAGAACAGCATCCCCATATACTTGATACTGTTCAAGGACCTGAAATATCAAAGAAGCCAGAAAATGAAGTTAATAGGACATGAAAATAAAAAAAAATCTTAAAGGTGCGTGTCTATGGAAGACCATAGTTGCTCTTCAACCTTACGACGTGTAAGGCCACTGTTTGGCACGCCATAAACTGCAGAATCAACATGTGCCAGAGTATTCCAAAGGCTGAAAAGGTATAAAGCTTTGTTTAGATTAATCATCAGGGGAAAACAGTATAATAGAGAGAGGGCTACGTAAAAATGGAAATGCAATGCCCAAAGGTATATCTTATATTTGCTGTATCCTTTCAATAATAGAAAAAACTTCACCATTATGTAAATGTAGAGGTTACTAGTTTGGTCAAAGTTTGTCCATGGACCAAAAGGGGCCTTATAGTCCCACATCAAACAAATGTCCTGACAAAGAAATTCTGGAGAAAAATCTACTGCTGAAGCCTCAACACTTGCATGAAGCAGCTGCTCTGTGGACTAAAAAACACAACTTACGGTTGCCACTCTAGTTTTTTTACCTGTGTTTCTGTAATAGAAACTCTCTCTCCATTTATGTATCTTTTACTTCTTCTCAAATATCATTACTATAATACCCCGAAACAGAAAAACAAGTCCTTTGAAGATGTTATTTTCTCCTTTACAATATGTAGTTCCTTTGATATTCAGATTTTATGTCACTGGTTGAAATTCCCTGCAGATCCTGTCCACTGGGAGATTTTAAGGTTGCCTAAACCATGTCACCTGTCCCCCCTCACCCCCCCCAAAAAAAAAAAACAAGAAGAAGAAGAAGCCAGTACAAGAAGCGCATAAGAAACTCATCATACATACTTATTGAAGGCAGCACGCCCAACCATTACACCATGCGCTCCTTCCCTTAATGCTGCATTTACCTATCAATTGAGATGTCTGGAATGAGCAATACAATTTTGCCTTTATCATGAGAGACATGGATAATGAAAGAATACTCATAATTCGATGGACAAAAGCAGTGCAAAATCTAGAATCAGCATGTAAACAGAAGCTAATTATACAAGGAGAAAACAAGGCCTCACCTCATCAACACAATCTATGCCTCCATTTATTGTAAATCTTAAGTCAGGAAAATCACGCAAGAGGGCATAATAGTACTCATATCTGCACCAGTATGATCAAAATACATATTCAAGCATATCATTATCTGATCAAAGGATGATTGAAATTAAGGAGAAACTCATTTTTAAAATAGCAACCTACTGTTTTGCATACTAAATAATTTATGTAACACCAATTTAATTATGTTAAAATTCAATCACAAACTAAATTTTTAAAGCTAATACATACTTCAGGGGAGGAATCCTTCGATTGTCAGCTGGGCTAATGCCATTAAGCAGAGCCTTCCGTGAATGTATAATAAAATGCTTAGTGGGAGATAGAGAAGAAACCTTATAGATAAAATCACCTGAAAGGGGTAGATCAAGGTACAATGCCAGAAATTTTAGCACCAAAAAGACACCAGTAATTAGCACTCGGTATTCAGTATAGAAAATCTTAGCACCTGATCATCTATACTTTAATATACAACTTAAGCAAGGATGCTGTTGTATTTAAAGTTACATGCTTATCAAGGATGCTGTTATTGGTAGAACAAGCAACTACCTCGTAAAACATCCTCTTCAGTCAGTGGCATAGCCAGAATTTTTTTCATTGGGGTCATTTTTACAATCTAGAATAAAATTACTTAAGATTGTAGCTGATTTGAAGATCATAACTTATAAGAAAAAAAGTCTGAAAGGAAAAAAAAAAGAACGAAAATAAGTATAGAGCTAAATGAAGAGGGGATATTGATTGGTAATTCTAATACTTTTTTTAAAAAAAAAAAAAACTTTTATATGCAGTGTGAGATATTCTTTATAAAATGCATGAACAGGACTGCAGTGGCAAGGTCTGGGAAGTACCTCAGAATTTACAGTAAAAACAGTCACAAGACTGTGCTTACAGGTCTCTGATACTATACCCAGATTCTAATCAATGGCGACTAAATACCTTGATGATGAAATGCATCCAAAGAGCATAAAAGAATTGGTATAAGAATTTAAAACCATTGTACAAGCAATAGGTCATGTGATAAACCATGAAGAGGAGCAATAGAGAACATCTATTCTCAGTTTTCTGGTTACTATTTGTATTCTTTTGACAGGACAAGGGCTTAAATTACATAATCATCTTCTTCTTTTTTTTCGGCCCTCAAAGAGACAAAAAAATGCAGATGGAGGATCCTTACAGAGCTCATTATAAGAGTCATGATCATCTACACCAATTCGGCACTTAACACTGACAGGGACATCTGTGTTGGCAGCGATTACTGACATGGCTTCACCGACAAACTTTCCTTGTAAATACCAAAGAATTTATGAGGACATAATAAATATGAAAACGAAAATAAAAACATCATCTAGACCAGGACTAATAAATTTATTTGGCATAGTTATCAAACCTTTGGATCGAGCATAAGACGGACACCAAAGCATCCATGTCCAGCTACCTTGGCACTAGGACACCCACAGCTGGTAAATTTTTGAGGAAAAAATGAGTTGACTCAATTTATCCTAAAAAAGACAACAAAAGAGTTAAAAGAAAAGAAGAGAATTCTACTAACTTCAAGTTAATTTCATCGTAGCCATAAGCATTAGCAAGTTGAGTTGCTTTTGCAATGTTGTCTAAATTATTCCCACCAATTTGCAGCACAATGGGATGTTGTTCAGAAGGAAATGCCAGAAATCTGTCCTGATCAATATAAACAAGAAATGCAAAATTAGTAGTTTTCAAGAAGGGACTAATCAATAAGCCAAAATCTCACCAATTGAAGGGGAAAGCCAAAACACTCAATGGCAATGATGAAAGAAACGGGGGTATAATTGAGGCAAAAGGTAGGTACATTCCTTTACAAGATACCAAGGAGGAAACTAGTTTCCATAGTTGGTACTGATAAGCTGAAACAATCCAAACTGCATGCTTAGGAGAAGGCAATTATATATATATATATATATATAAGAGCATACCCCATTAATACATTTTATCAATTGTTTGGTTTATCACAGGCATGTGTACACTCATACATTTTATATGATGTTGTTTGAACTAGATATGTGATCACTAACATGATGAGATATCTAAAGTACTAAAAGCATGTTTTCCTCTCATCCTCAATAGTTATCAGAAACTCCCTATCTCAAGTTCTAGAAACCGTTTGTTAGTCTAGAATTCCTGATGGATCCAGAAACAGTCTGCACACAAGCACCCAATCACTAACCAATAAAAAAGAATTCATTTCAATCCTCAATCTTTTGCTCACATACCAAATTTTCTTGTTGATAAACAATTGTTTCCGCAGCAAGCATCTCCGTATAAAGCCACGCATGTTTCGATATGATCCGTGCAACAGTCCTATAATGATTATCGGTCCACTCCATCATAGGCGCAACACTACAAATATAACCGACCAAAAGCAATTACAAAGAAAAATTCATTCTATCAACTCAGTTAAACAAACAAATATGAGAAAATGAAACGCCAGTATACAAACCTGAACAGAGGAGGACGGTATTGCTCGCCACCCATCTCGATGTGAGTGTTTATATTATGTAATTGTTGTTTAGTAGCACAAACAGAAAGGGTTCTTCTTGACTTGGTTGGGTTGTTGGAAGACAAATCTAATGCTGACAATCTGCGCTGTTTTTTGAGAATAATACAATGAAAAGGAGTAAATGAAGAAATCAAAGAATACCCAGGAAACTTCACCATCTCTTTCTCTCTTTAATCAGAGAAAGCTTGCTCCTCTTAGGTACCTATATCCATATTAAATAGAAGCTACGTCATCATATATATTATATTACACGCAGCAACCAAGCTGATATGCTCTACTACAAAACTCTCTATGGAGATATTAAGCTAATCGCATTCTTGAATTATCGACTTCATTCAAGCCTAAATGATATCTTTTTTCCCCTTCTTTTCCATTCAAAATTCGGATTGGGACAGTAAAGACAAGACTTGAAAGAGCTCGGAGACATCTCGAGCTTGGGATTCGTACCATTAGACTATTAAGTTCCTGATGGAGATAAGTGTTGGGGTGAATGCATAAGAATGAACTGTTCTGGGTGCTACGAAATTGGGATGAAAGAAGAGAAAGTACTTTCTAACAAGCATTTAATCAAACACCAGAGGAGCAAAACGTTGAAATACATACACTGGCTCACGCACAAATAGTTTTGCATGAGTGAACATACTATGAGAAAGTAACAGAGAGATTAAGGTTTACATTGGAGGAAGATATCGGTCGCCGAACCTGTAGAAGTGGCTCCCGCGACCTTCTTCGCGGCAGAAAGACCTTTGCGCTTGTTAGGGCACGAAAGTGATTTTCTGAGGCAAGACGCGTGGGTTTTGTTGATAGGGCTTTTTTCGTGGTCCTTTTTTTTCCTAGTCTTGCCGTTGGAATTATTAGGTATAATAATTCTCTCAATCATTTTTTACTGTATCCATTTCTTCTATAATAATTCTCTATCATTTTTTTATCTATTTCTTAGTGTATTTATTAATGTGGTTAAAATATTTTAAAAAAATTATTTAAAAATATATCAGATGATTTTTTTTTTAATTTTTTTTAATTTCATTACATTAAAAAAAATATAAAAACATTAAAAGAATTAAATTTAAAATACAAAAATTATATTATTTTAAAAATAATTTTGAAACGTAATATCACCTAACCCTTACTAGGGTATTTTCTGTAGTTTTATTTTTTTATTATTATATATTGATAAAAATAGATATGAATAAAATTTTAAGGGGAAGTTTTTTTTTCCACTCAGATTAGCTTTACTAATTCATATATTTTTTTATTTAAAAAATAAAATATTTTCTATTAACAACTTTTTTTAGTTGAATAGAAAGCAAAGAAACTACTGAAAAAACTATGATGATTTGAACCAAAGAATTTGTGTTTTTTTTTAATCATAAATCTAGCTTTACTTGTCGTGCATTTCCGTTTTATTTTGATAAAGAAATATGTTTTTTATTATAAATCTACTATCTTTTGAGTAAGAAAATTTATTATGATCAAGAAATAAAATTTCAAATAGAATAAAAAAACTATAAATCATTTATTTTCACGCATATATATGAAAAGAATTGAGAAAAAAATTGAAAATTATAATAAAAAATTTATTTATTGTATTCACTAATAATGAACAAATTATTTTAAAAATACTACATAATTATTCATTAAAATATTATATATATATATATATATATATATATATATATAATAATCTTATTGAAAACAAAGATATTATTGGACAATCACTTGAATGTTATTTAATATATTTATTTAAAAAAATTAATCAAAATTTAAAACACACAAAAAAAGTTATTTTTCATTGACAATAATTATTCATTAAAATATTATATATATATATATATATATATATATATATATATATATATATATATATATAATCTTATTGAAAACAAAGATATTATTGGATAATCACTTGAATGTTATTTAATATATTTATTTAAAAAAATTAATCAAAATTTAAAACACACAAAAAAAGTTATTTTTCATTGACAATACAATCACACAATGTTTTTTAGTTGATTTTTCAATATTCTTGTTGAATATAAAATCATTGTGTGTTTGGAGAAGAAAAAAACATTGTCTTAGAGTTGACTTATCGATGATTTTTAGTGGATAAAAAATTATAATTTAAGTTTTTTTATTAAAAAACTATTTTTAAACAAGTTTTTATATAAAAATATCTTTAAAAACATCTTATTAGCATCAATAAAAACAATTTCAAACACCATAAAAGGCCTATAATTACTAAATACCAAAATCCTACCTCATCAAAAACACTTTTAGTGAACCTATATCTTAAAGACAAAATCACTAACTTCAATACAAGTGTTTCTAGTAGTTAAAATATTGTTAATTGACTATATTTTATTTTATTTTCTCTTGTTTTTCAATCTCTCTCAATTTTCTTGTATATTTCAATGGTTGCAATGTAAAACAATAAATTTTATAATTAATCATTTATGCAAAAAAATATATAACATTTTACTTGATTTTAATATGAAAGATCTAAAAAAAAAATTAGCTATCATTCATGGTCGTAACTGAGAATATATTTCTCTTTAATTTTTTCTTAAGATCTACTAATTATCAGATAATTTTTTTTTTTTTTTATATATATATAACACTTTTAAGGTAACCGTTTAAAATTATGGTCGCAACAACCGTTTGTCAACTGTGGGCATGGCCTCCAAGACCTATCGTGAATGAGCAATCTTATCCACGCCCAGCCCATGATAACCAACGGGCATGATTGGTGGATATATAGCTGCCGAGCTAACATGCTTATCAACTCTTTCGTCACAGAGCTGCCATGGCTACTCTCAGCTTCAATCCAACCAGAATTCCTCACAAACCTATCTCCAAAACCGCTTCTTTCTCTAAACCCTCAGAGATAACTTTCCATTTCTCTCCAAAATCCTCAAACAAACACGTAAAACCACTCCATTTTCAATCAAACATCATAACCAAACTCCCAGTTTCAACACAAGAGGAAGTGGAGATTGAAAACGAAGACTACGAAGAAGATGACCCAACTGCAGAAATGATCTATCTTGACCCGGAAACTGATCCGGATAGCATTGTGGAGTGGGAGTTGGATTTTTGTTCTAGGCCGATACTTGATGATAGACGCAAGAAAATATGGGAGCTTGTTGTTTGTGATGATTCTTTGTCACTTCAATTCACAAAATACTTCCCTAACAATGTCATCAATAGTATCACTTTGAAGGATGCTATTGTATCCATTAGCGAGGATCTCGGTGTCCCCTTGCCTGAAAGAATCAGGTTCTTCAGGTGATCTTTCACAGTAATGTGTACATTATACATCTGTTTCTGATAGATATTTGCTAGCTAGCGCATATACACGCAATTGCATAGGTGACTGTCTTTAACAAAGATGGTTTGCGACTGATGATAAGATTGTTTTTTTCTGGTTTATAGGTCACAGATGCAGACAATTATAACCAAAGCTTGCAAAGAGATAGGTATAAAGCCTATTCCAAGTAAACGGGTAGGTATTGTTTTCCGTTCCTGTTTTAAGAGTATGATTAATGAAGTGGTTTCAATCAAATGTCAAAATGGCCATAAATATTGAAGGTTAAATTTAGATCTTTTAATAAGTGTATTTATGCTTGAAACCTTGTATTTTAGTTGCCTTCCGAAAAACATGATTGGCACATTACCAAGCTAGACACCAGAAAATATCGCCTTTTTTCCTGTTGCTAGTCAGCGAGAAAGGATATTTAAGGGGTTCTTAAGATTCCTCAAAATCACAGACACGCCACACCAGTTTCATGCACACGATTTGAGTTTTGGATTAGAACTTCTATGTTCAATGGTCACACCTTTGATAATTGATATGTTTTACAGTGTATATCACTACTTTTATGGCTTGAAGAGCGCTATGAGACTGTATACACTCGTCATCCTGGATTCCAAAAGGGAGCCACACCACTTCTGGCATTAGATAACCCTTTCCCAATGGAACTTCCGGACAATCTTTTTGGGGAGAAATGGGCCTTCGTCCAATTACCATTCTCAGGTATAAGTAACTACTTGTTAAGTCAAACATAACACCGAGAATGCTATATTTTGGTCTCCATCCTACACATAAGATAAATATGGCTTGCATATGAATGACTTTTGTGAAGGTTTTTTCAGTTTGGTATTGTAGACAGTCTATTGGATCACAACTTTTACCATAAGTTCAAATTTTAAAAAGTGGGATAGGCTACAAGGGCCAAGCTTTCTGGAGCTAATAACATACTGCTTACTTAGATATACTATATGTTTTGATTTGTTTGAAAACCTGCTCTGTTCTGCGCTGATATATTTCCTGCTTTCAGCTGTCCGAGAGGAAATCGCATCATTAGAGACAAGATTTGTTTTTGGTGCAAGTCTGGATTTGGATTTGTTGGGAATTGAGATTGATGACAAGACATTGATACCTGGACTTGCTGTTGCATCTTCACGTGCTGAACCATTAGCAGGTCTACTCTCCCTCTAATTTCATCTTCTTTAGCCTCAGGAATGTTATTTCATGTGCATGTTGCTATAGTCAAAGACCATATATTGAAATGATTCGTCCTGTTACGTCCCATGAATACCATGTGCATTCTAATTCTGTCGTGGTGTGGGAAACTCGATCGTGCAAGATACTAGGTTAAAATTGAACAAATCACAGAGAAAGGGAATATGGACTAGAAAGCTCTCAATTTCACGCACTATTCAGACGCATGGAAATTGGCTTTGTGGACAATTGTGAAAAACTCACTTCACCAAGATCATAAAGCGGCTGCATGTTGCTCTGTTGCATATCTCAATATTTTAAAATGTTGGTCGGATAAAACAATCTTCAGGGCATGATGTCATTGATACAGTTAGCTTTCACTGGGCACTGAACCCTAATTGCATTCGTGATATCCCTGCTGATGACAACTTAAGTTGTATTCACATTGCTCTGCACCATCGTTCCTATATAGGAAAGAAACATTGTATGCTTTTTCTTGTTTCTGAATTGCTGGAAATAGCATCTCCACTCGATTATGAACTCAAGGAGTTGAAACTCAAAAAATGCTTTTGCCATGACACTATATATTTTAACAAACTTCCCCACTTCCATCTCCATGAAGTTCTGTCTAGCGATCTTGTGGTCTGTCAGCATATCTAATTATAATGATGCCTTCTAGAATTTACTATCTTGTGGTCTGGTAGCACTTCTAATTGTAGGGATGCCTTGTAGACCTTTGTGATGTTCGTAATACTGAACCACCAATTCGAATCTTTTCACGTGTCATTGCAGCGTGGATGAACGGACTGGAAGTGTGCGCAATTGAAGCTGACACTTCTCGTGCATGCTTGATTCTATCTGTTGGAATCGCAACCCGTTATGTTTATGCTACCTATATGAAAACTCCTGTAACAACAGCTGAAGCTGAAGCTTGGGAAGCAGCAAAGAAGGCCTGTGGAGGTTTACATTTCCTTGCCATCCAGGACGACTTGGATTCAGATGACTGTGTTGGATTTTGGCTTTTACTAGACTTGCCGCCTCCACCTGTATGATTGCTCTTGTTTTCTCCTAAACCCTTTTCAGTGCTGTTAATATTGCTGGGCTACGTTTTCAGAATATGAAAGCAATAGAAAGTGCCGATTTTTTTGTTCCAGTTACGTATTCATGCATGTACAAAGGTAAGTGCTGCACTCTTGCCAATGGAAAGGAAGATGTCTTGGAGAGTAGAGGAAATTGAGGGTTTGGTAACAAATTACCTCTCATGTTGACAGCTTTTAATTAGTGCAGAAAAATCTGAAAGTATAACGGTGGCTCTGTGATAAAACATAAAAGTCTGTTAAGCAGTGCCCAAAATACTTTTTGCTGCAAGTTTTGTGAACAGGGTCGGCAAACCAGGGACTTGACTTCATAATACACATAATGCACCCATATATCGGCATCAGAAAGAGCAAAAACGAGCTCAGATTTATAACTTCTGTCTTCAATATGGGGGGAAGCAATGAAAACTTGACAGATTAAGATTGAAAAAAAAATGGTAACAAATGGTCGGGAGCTTTGTAAGCTCGACTACAATTAACCAGGGCAATGCTACTTCATGCGCACGTACTGATTAACACCACAGCCATGTTAATCTACAGGCCTGGCTAGAAGTTCCAAACACTGGTGAAGCAAGCTACATTTGAGCAAATTGAGGGGGGAGGGGGGAGGAAGGATAGCCCTCCGAAGAAATAATCACTATTTTTACAAAATAATTTCACGTAAATGTTAAAAGCACCCTAGCGAACACTGCTTCGATGAAAAATCACCAGCCATATATGCAACCAGAAAATGCAACTGCTATCTCTGTGGTCCTTGGGAATGACGACTTAACTCTTAGCCTATAAAATGGGAGTATCTGGAGTCCAGATGCGATTGTTAATATTTGAAAACAAGTTCAGCTTTCATATTTTTGACTTCTTTTGCTTTTGAAGAACAAAGCGGAATGTATGCTTCCCGAGTTCCAAGGTTTTTACTATACCATCATCTAGAGTTATAGATAACATTGATGTGCCTTCAACAATGTCAGAGACGACTCCCTTGTGCCTGGGTCAAGAAGACATCAGACACATTAAAGAAATATCAAGCCAAAGTTCAATCAAATTTCAAAATGGTAGCGGGACATGAAGATTTCTGAATTTTAATGCTCATGATCAACTCAATAAAGCAGTAAACAAGCAAGGTTATGACATAGAAGCATGCACATGGATGGGTTTAAGATAAATTATGGAATTAAAGGATAGTGCTGGACCACCGACTAATCCTTCAAAATCACTTTCAAAATTGATCCTCTCTGTCATCAGCCTCATTTTGTTTCAGAAATACAACAAAGGTTGCCATGAACAAGTCGCTTCGTCCTTTAAAACAGGCTGAGATGGATGACAAAATGGAGTGGGTTACTTGGGAAATATGATGCGTGTACTCGCTGGTGAATATTTTTTATCCCTCCCAAAAGAAAAAACAAAGAATAGAAAACGAAAACTAACCATGAATTGTCAGAAGGCTGATGAACTTCAACTCGTTTTCCAATAGCATCTTTACCCAATTTTTTCAATATCCAATTAGCTTCAATCATTTCACTGTCTAAATGTGATTGTGGCAAACTTTCATCTTCATTATACATCGTTTTCTCCATCAAGCTTGGTGTTCTCTTCCTTTTTGACCTTTGGCCCCTTATGCTACTCTTTTCTTCTTCATACAGAGGAATCAGAGAGCTCTGATTTTCAAGATTAGGTTTCTTAATCTTAAGCTTCAAAGAAAGTTTTGGATCCTTTGGTAATGAATGCAATATAGGAATGTCACCAGAATCACCATTTCTTTCTGTATGTGTATCAGGCCTGACCTCTGATTGCTTTCCCAAAGATAACTTTTCACTCCTTAAAGTAGGGACTTCAACACCTGCAGGCCTCATCGCAGCCCAGCTTACTTCAAGGCTCTTTTTAGCTGATGAGACAGGTGCATGATCTAGGGGAACAGTTTCATATCCATCAGAATGACTCCCTCCATCAGATTTAGGATTGAAGTTTGAAGCTTCAGCTTTTACTTTTCCGAACTTAATCAAATTCCCCTCTCTCCTTGCAAACTTAATCAAACCTCCTGTTTGCCCAGAGTGATCAACTGTATCTCCTGCAAAATGCAAAAATCAATCATGTCAATGAATTAGAAAGTAAAATGCTAACATCCTCAATTTTATAAGGTCAATAATAACATAGTAATTGCACTAAGAGAAGTTGAATGACACATGGATCACTTACTGTTGGAAGCCTTCAAATCTTGTTCGCTTTGGCAGCTTTGAACATCAGATTTTGGAGGACTAGTGACATTTATTTTTCGTGCACCTAGATTTATTACTAATTTCTTTGCCTTAACAGACTTCAACTTGCCAGCATGTTTTTCAGTATCATCCCCACTATCCAAATCATGAGGCTTAGTACTCTTGATTTTAACAGCTTTGGATGCCCTTTCTCCATTGCTCAACATCACCTTGTCAACAAACTTTGGATCCCCCCCTGGCAGACTGTTAGAGCAAATCCCTTTAGCTTTATTCACAATTCCAGCAACAGGAGAAGAACTTTTATGTGATCCTCCTTTTGCTTGAGACTTGGAGTCATAATTCTTGAAATCATCCGAATCATGCATGTAAGCATGAATGTCGTGCTGATGTGGTTCTGTCTTACTAATTGAAGCCACATGAGAAACTTTTTTCCTGGGATATTTTTTATTCCAATGTTTCTTTCCATGATCCTTGTTCTTCTTTGGTGACTTGCCCCTTATCCCTTTGAGAGAGAGATTTATAGAATGCCCAAAATCATCCCTTAGTGCCTCCGGACCATTTTCATCATCATCTGAAAAGGGGGAGATAGAAAATATTTCTGCTTGAGCAGGCAACCCGGCAGCAGCTCTCAAGCTTGCAATTAAAACTGAATCTGCCTTATCTCGTCGCCTCCACAGCTCTTGAATAGCATCTTCAAGATCCTTTACCTGGCAGCATACATTTCAGAAGTAAGAAAAGAAGTTCTGACCAGACAATCCCAGCACACCACATCTTAGCAAGACTAGCCACATGTGTACAGGCTGCAGACAGATTTCCACAATTAACAAACCTGATAGCATTCTCCACGACATGTAGCGCACTGGTACTGGAGGTTTCCATCTACTTGAAACTGAAGATATTTTTCATCACTGCAAAACATTTCTTTCAGAATAAGCTAGCTCATTTCTCCAAGGTGTAAACTAGTTACTATAAGTAACTGCTCATAAAAAGCTTTATTAGATATCCAATATCGACATCAAACAAGGATTTACATCCAAGAAAAGGCACTTAACATTACCAGAGAAGAAACAACAGCGAGGCAGAATTCAATCCAGATTCATTATGCCGGAATTGTCATTATTGTTAAAGGAAATAGCTCACAAAGTACAAGTTTCTGTTAAGATTATTGATAATTCGGAGAACATCTATCATCCTAATATGCCATTAGCCCTGTATTTTGAAATGAGAAAGACAAACCTGATGCCATCACAATGACAGTGCACCCATCGCTGGCATATATCACAGCAAACCATTGGAGTTGATTCCGAATCTCTATAAACCTACAAGGTTGACCCAAGACATCGAATCAGTTTCATTCATATTGTAAAGTATAAATATCAAGTTGCTAAACAAAATCAACTGAGATTTTTTTTTTGGACTGATGATGAAGCATTTAAAAATAATGATTGATCGATACAGTCCACAAGTAGGTAATTAACATAGAACTGTTTTTTTTTTTTAATGAAAAGTTTGTGACTATCCAAAGATTGCATGATGTGGACAATACCTTCAAGCAAACAGGGCAATAATTTCCCTTCACAAATAATCTTCCACAAGCATCACAGCAAGTGTATCCCAGAAACCACCTGCTTGTTATTAAAACATATGATAAATGAACCTGCTAATGGTAAGAAATAAAGAAGACTAAGCCCTGTGGAAAAGTACAATCACACTAGAATCATAAATGTAACTATTCCATGTCAATAAACAACTCCTCCCACTACCTACCAAAATCATGTTCCATTATTTCATTTGGCTTCAATTACTTGGCATTCTAAAGATCAGTGAGGCAGTCCAAATCAGAGATATCTATCGAGAGTACATAAATCAAACAAGCTCATCATTGATGCACCCGCAAATAACAATCACTTTCCAAATTGCCATACATAGTCAGATAAGGTGTCGCAATCAATGTATCAAATTGCAAGCTTTATGGATTGAGTGGGCTAGAATTCTCATTAGCCGGTATGGGGCTGGAAGGCATGCACAAGAGAGATTGATACCAAAATTTGAGAAATTATTTATATATCTAGGTATTCCACAAGTCAAAAGGCAATAAATATCTATAATCATGCACAATATATGATTTTTTTTTCACATTTTTGCAAGGTCAGAAAAAAAAAATAACTAAACATCAATTGTTAAAAAAAACATATTTCTGTGTTAAAACTAATTGTTGATATAATCAGTACCTCACACTTAGTCCATTTCCTGGGACAGAAGATTCACAGCTGTGACACCTTGTATGTTTCGGGCACAAGTATGGTCCAGAGCTGACATTCTGCACTATGCAGGAATGTCTGTTACTAAAGCCATTATAATCTAGTTATGACACCCAAAAACAAACAATTAACACATCACCTTGTGTGAAGGATGCTGGCAGTAACAGTGGTAAGCACTATCACACCTTTTGCAAAACATAAACTTATTTGGATCTCCAGTTTTTCGGCAAACCTATGGAATGCAGACGATATAAAGTGTAAGCGCAATGATAATGCATTAAAAAATTACAGGTGTCCAGAAAGCTTCCAGCACATGGAAACAACACAAAACATATATAAACCATCTGTTTTGAACTTTAAGAATAGAATAAACAAAACACTAAAATGAACTCTAACTCTTAACATTTCATGGCCTTACAGCTGTCAAGAGATACAACATTCAGATGCACGGGAGCATAAAATGACATTCAAGTAGAAAGGCCTCTTTGGAAATCCATAACTTACCTGCATTTCTTGCCTAAAAAAAGCAAGGATGCAACTTAATTAAATAATCAACAGTGTATACAATGAGTACCTCGCAAGTTCGGCAAGATGGGCAGGTCCACGAACTCCAGTGAAATAAATCTGTCATCAATCAACCTATGAGAGAGAATAAACAAAAAAACAGCAGCCTTCAGAGTTTTTAACCCAGAGAGTTTTACCTCTATGCCAAGCCCAAGTTTTCAAGCAGCTCCTGTGGTACTTCTTGCCACAAATTTTGCATGGGAGCTTCTTCCTCACTCTCTCACTTCCTCCTGTATCACCCACAAAGCATATCTGACATAATGGACCCACATCTTCTCCTGGAATATCTTTTGAGGCAACCTGAATGAAACAAATGGCGATTGTATTTAGCAAATGGTATGCCATATGTCATCAAATCAGCATTCAAAAGTTGTTTTCCTCGAATTCCAATGCTCGTTAACTGAAGGATTTTTGCCTAAGTAAACATGCCCATGCATCTAGATGAGAAAGTTTTAGCGCAATAGAAGAGTTCCATTACCATGCTGCCCAAATGACAAACAAATAATGAATAAACTACTAAGAGTTCAGATATTTCTTTTCAATCTCCGTAAGGATTATAGATAAACTAGCTCAAATGAATAACAAAACTATCAGAAAGAAAAACAGTTACAGGTAAGGAGCATTCAGAAAATGAGTGAATGCTGGTAATTGTATTGAGTTTCAACTGCCTCTGACTTCCATACTCTTTATTGCCTAAAGAAATCCAAGATCAGGTCAAACTCAAAAACCTACCTCGAAGTCCTCAAGAGCAATTCAAAACCCAAACTAAACATTTCAATCAAATTAACCATTCCTATTCTATTAATTGAAGTATATAGATAGCATTTGATGGGCACTTCATCATTTACCTCCAAATCACCAGGAAAAAAAAACCAAAGTGGCAACTGAAGATACCCAAAATCAGCTCAAATTCAATAAATATCCAATAAATTCAAAACAAGTATCCAACAAAAAAAATATCAACTAAAAATTCAAGTGACCAGCCATGGGATTATCCTACAGAATCACAATTCACACCGTTCCCGAAAATTTTTTTACAAAAAATCTACCGCAACCATTCCGTATACAGGAAAATAATATTTGTATCTAGGCATTGAAAATGAAAGAACCCAAACATATCTAAAAAAACAATATTATTCAAAAACCCAAACTAACCCAGAACATCCTCACATTATAGACCAAATTAATTCACAACAGCCAAAAAGAATTTTAACCGCGGGATCACCAGACTCAACCTTCTTAGCAAAATACTCGGGCGATGCCTTAGTAGCAGCAGCCTGCTCTTGAATAGCCACGCGCTTAGTTTGCGCTGAAACAGCCTCCTCCACCACACCACCATCACCTCCTCGACCTCTCGCCGAAACGACCGATAGCGTGTGCGTCGGAGGAACCGTAACCGGCACAGGCAAAACCTTAGGAACGGAAACCAAGACAGTTCCTTCCCTGGAAACCCTAATTCCCAAAGGATCCTTCAAAAACTCATCAATACTCGCTACATCGAACAGGAAGTCGGCCTTTGATTTCGTAAAGTGGAGATCTCGCGGAAACCCTAGCGAGCAAAAACAAATTCGGCGACTGCAAATTAGAGAGATCCAAAACAAACAAGATATCGTATCAGTCGACCATGTAAGAAAAGAGAGAGAGAACCCTCTCGCGGGAGAAACATAGGAGAGACGAAATAAGAAGGACAGCGGGGAGTGTTAATAGTGGTGAAGATAATTAATACAAATACTAACCATGTAATGGGGCAAGCTACGTGAAAGGCCATATTGAGGATTTTTGAAATTTTTTTAGAGAGAGAGAAAGGAGGGTTTAGAGGTGGTTCCTTTATTTATTTATTAATTAATTAGGGGTTTTTTCTTTATTGTTATTATTGAGAGTAAAAATTGGATTTTGGTGTCGTTTTAGTTTTTAGTTTGTTTGTATGGGGAAGGCGGAGGTTTTGTCGTTTGTTCTAAAACTGCCACGTTGACATTTTTATTACAGGTATCCTTTTCTGGTTACTAAAGCATCTCTGATACAATTCATTTATAATAGTTAAATTGTTGATATTGTTTTTTAATAATATAGCTATAACTTTTGTAAAAAAAAAAAATCTGTTTATAAAATTAGGGAAGAAAATATATAAAAAAAAATAGCTTTTTTCCTCTTTCTTATGGCCTTAATTTATCAATGTATGCTGAAGATTTTCAAAAAAAAAATAATGATAGAGTATCAAGTGAATTTTTTTTCTTCAATTCAGCTACTTTTTTTAATTATTTTTCTTTTAATTTCATTATCAGGTTTAATTTAAGACTAACTGACTCGTGTTATAATAATTTTACATGATTTAATTTTAAATTTGGGATAAATAATATGTCAGATAAAGAATTTTTGTTCCTGTTAATCTTATTATTTTTCTCTTAATTTCATCAATATACCTTTTTTACTAGCAACATCAAATTATATTTGGAATGATCGTGTTAACTTGGTCATGTCATGATAATTTACACCCAATTTAATTTTATACTCAATTTTTTTTGTCAGTCTAATTGCTTTTGAATTGATCAAGTTTAATGGGTTATATCAATGTCACTTCCATATTAATTAATTTTAAAATTGAGTTAGGTAAAAAGTTGGGTTAAGAAGATTTTTTTTTTTTCCTTTGATTCATCCTTATTCTTTTTTATTAATTGACATAGTTGCTTTTAGACTGATCAATTTGACTAGGTCATATTATGACATCTTTCACATAGTTTAATTTTAAATTCGAGTTAGGTAAAAAACTGAATCGACAAGTTTTAAGATTGACTTGCTTGGGTAGGGTTAATAATAATACGAAATAACTTTTCACTACCTTGATATTTTTGTTGTGATTTTTTTTAAAAAAAAAAAACATTTTTATATGCTTATATATTGGTTAAAAACACTAAAAGAAAAATGAGGTTTTATTGCACCTATATAAACAAATAACGGTTATTTTAAATAGTGATTTGACAAAATTACTTGTAACACGAAAACCTTTAAATGACATGAGAGTAAAGTGGTTTTTTTTCGCTATGATACAATTATCTTTAATAATTTATGTAGAGTTGGGAATGTAATTTTGTTTTTTTATACAATAAAATTATTAATTTAACCTCATAATTAGATTATTAAACATTGTCTTCACAATGTTGTTTAAAATATCCCAGCATCTTATTCACAATAAAGTAATATGTGCACAAAAGGCACCATTGATTTGGTATCAATAACAATTTTCTTTCTCTTTCTATTTCTCTCTTCCTTGATTTTTTTAAAAAAAAAAACAAGAAAAGAAAATAAGGTTTTATTGTTACCCCTATAGATAAATCATTGTTAATTTGAATGGTAATTAGACAAAATTACTTGTAACAAAGGGAAAAAAAAAAAAAAACCCTTTCAAGTGATACATTAATGGCAGAGTGATTTTTTTCACTATGATACAATTGTCTTTAATAATTTTTGTGAGGTTAGGTCAATGATTTTGTTTTCTATATGGTGAAGTTACTAATTTAACCTTATTATCAGATCACCCAACATTACCTTCATCATTTAAAAGATCTTGGCACCCCTTTCATAATAAGGTAACGTGTGTGCAAAACATATTATTGGTTTGATGTTGACAATAATTTTTTTTATATATTTCCCTTGAATTTCATGTCATATCCTTTAAATTTCCAAGCTAACCCTTCAATTGTTTTCCTTCATACAATACTATTTTTTAAATTTTGAATAATTTATAAAATTATAAATACCTTTTCGATTTCACCCCACTTCTATTTTTTATGCTTTCACATTTGATCCTTATTTTTTTTAATTACTATTTATTTATTTTTAGGATTATTTTTTAGAAATATTTTTTACAATTTATCCTTGTTGAGTTTGTTCCTATCAAATCTTATCTTTATTTTTTAATTGCTAACTTTTTTGCTTTAACAAGTTTTAAAAATTGATGTTTTTTTTTAAGGCTTCGTCATTCAAAATTAAATTGGTTAAAAGTTAGACTTTTTAATTGAACTTAGGTCAAGTATTTTAAAAGTTGCAAGTTTTAGAGATTAAAATATATTTAGAAGGTTTGTTAGTGTTTGCTTTGTTATTTTCATAGTTTGTCATTCATGGGGTTATTTTTTAGTTCATGATCAAAGTTATCAGTTTAAAAGATAATACAGGTTGATTTTTATCGTTTTTGTATTCTTGAATGATATATTTCAATTTTACCATTCAACATTTGATGTACTGGGAATTGTTCTTTATGTATTTTTTTTACCAAGTTATCCCAATAATATGTTAATGATTGCATGATTAACGAGTTGACTTATATTTTATTAAATTAATTTTTATTTTATTTTTATCCTTCAAAATTGAATTGTTTGATTATTAAACTTCGTGTTTTTGTTTGGTTTGCTTTTAGATGTACTAACCCTAGTATCATGACTTAGTTTTAGATTCTACGAGCTC
Organism: Salix dunnii; assembly: GCA_015731905.1. Taxonomy (NCBI): domain Eukaryota; kingdom Viridiplantae; phylum Streptophyta; class Magnoliopsida; order Malpighiales; family Salicaceae; genus Salix; species Salix dunnii. Next base: position 4,450,034 of record CM027667.1, on the reverse strand, counting down.
AGATCAAGTTTGTAACCCATCACAACATCAATAAGCATCATCAATAACAAAGGTAACAATGACAACAATGAGCTCTTCATTGGAACCCTATTAAAATACTTAAAATTTAGTGATACAATAATGAAAATCAATAATGATAGATGCACCACCAACAAATAGTCTTTTTATCAAAAAAAATATATCAAAGTTCTTGATCTTTTCTTTGCTGTGAACATTCTTATTTTTATCTTTATATACATCATTGATATGAATCTCATGATCATGCAATTATGTAACTCACAATGAAGGTTAACACAAACCTGATAAAGTTAAGAGCAAGTTTAAGGATAAAAGTTCAATACAATATAAAATTGATTTATTTAAATAAAATCTATGAATTTGTTGTGGCTAATGCACATGGATCTTTGTGTTTCATAATGTTGGATTTTTTTGGCTGAATAATTTATGTTGAATTGTTTTTTTTTTTTTTTTGTGCTTACTTTGTGAATTTAAATTTCTAACTTTCACACCTTTCTTTTGGCTTCTAGTTGTTTTGGTATAACTAAATTTAGATTTAGATTTTTTTTTTTGTAAGTGTATGACCTTTATAATTTTTAAAGCTTTACAAAACATGCAAGAAAATTAAAGATTATGTTTGTTATTGTGTTTATAAATGTTTATTTTATTTTTTTATTTGATTTAAATTAAAAAATATTTTTTTTATTTTTTTTGTTAATATGAAAAATAATTTTTTAAAAATAAAAAAAAAACTTATTTTGATATAATTTTAATAAAAAAATACGTTAAAAAACTAAATTGAATACCAAATAAGCTCGAAGTATTCTCTTCGAAAATCTTAAAGTTTGACTTTGATTGTTTCCAACTAAAATTGACTCATTTCAAAATATTCGAATTTAAAACTAAATTGATTTATTTTTAAAAAATTGTAAAAAATGAAAATTTTGAATTTAATTCAAGACTAATATTTCTTTCCAAAGGTTAGAATTTCACCTTCTGTTCAATTTTCTCTCTTCAAAAAGAAAATTCAATTTTTTAATACTTATAAAAAGAAGAAGAAAAATTAGTGTTTACTAAACCATCAATCTCTAGATTAGCTGTTATCCCTGTCCGATCTGCCAAGATTTCATAGACCACCGGTCGCCCTAATTTATCAGAACAAACAACTTGCCGTCTGTCATCCTAGTTGTCAGGCTCTCCATCCCTTCCTTCTCTTTACCACTATTAAAAGATCGGAAGGTAGCTATGTAGCAGTGGATCCACCGAGGAGTTCTGAACAGAGGGAGAGCGAAAATCCGAAGCCATGAATGTTCTTGACCATTACCAGCGATTCGTTGCTCCCGAAGGCATCGAAAAGTAATTTCCACACCCCCTTTTTCTAAAACCCTGATCTCTTTCTCTCCAAAACTCATCGGCTTAAAAGCTCATCGATGCGGTGTACCGAGGCAGGAGAATCCTATTAGCTGGGAAGCTTAGAATGCCTGTGCTTTAGCACCGGCACCGGCACCGGCAAAATGTCGATGTCCATTAGGATTATTGGAATTGCCATATGGCTATCGGCATAATAATGGCACTATAGAACCCCCCTACAAGCTCTACTAGGAAGCAAGGAATGGAAGTAGTCTTTGCAATGACATCTATTAGTCGACGTGACGCAGAGATGCAAAGCCATTACAGAAGTGTTGATTTAAGCTATTCATCTGCATGGAAACAACATGTCTCCAGTAAATTATGCAGGCTACGTTGTCTGATATGGCAGGAAATAATGACTTCTTTTACTGAAGAATACGGCACAGTGCCATGGTAAAATGATACATTATCAACCTTAGCAAGTTGACAAAACACATGGTATAATTATTCCATTTTTTTCTTACCTCAATACGTGAAGAATCGCAGATTACATTCTACCTTTCCATTTGCATGATTTCTTTCCTTCGTATCAGTTCTATCTAAAACTATTCTGCTTCTCTCCTACAATTAGTTTCCTAAATTTTAGAGCTATGTCACTAGAGATTTACATGATGGAAAATTCATCATCCACACCATCTAACTCTCCCTTAAGACTATGTTGTTGGATGATCAAAACAGAGGTTGTGTGTGAGGAATCAGACCCTGAAAGAACATCCCCTATAGGGCCTAATTCTGGACACTGCTGCCAATCATTCATGCCGATTGTCAATATCGAGTTCACCCTCCCACCACGCCCTACTATTATTAGCCCATACTGTCCTTCCAATGATCTCAGAGTAGTATAGGTCTCGGCTGAATTGACAACATGCTTCTCGCTATAGGAAACATGTCCCCCAGCGATGTGTCTCTCATAGAATTGAGCAAAACTCTCATCGTCAAGCTTCATCTCTTCTTCCTGCTCAGCAGCATTTATCCTATAATTGCCAGCTCTTCTCGAGGCAGTCACTGATTCACTATCAAGTAGGAATCGTATCACCGTGAGTTTTACTCCAGGATGTCGTGCAACACGACCTGCATAAGCTAGTGCTTCTCTGTCATCTTTGCCACCAAAGAAGATGACTGCTACTTGGAAAGAGCTTATTGACTTTGAAATTTTCTCTACCAGCCCATAACCTCGGTCCACAAGAATCCCCACTGAACATGGTGCATTCCGGAGCACCTAATTGAAACCAAAACCATAGTTAAGCCAGATATTGGCATTGTGGTTGATAATTTCTGAAAGACAAGTTGCACAAATGCAGAAAATAGATAAGCGATGCATGGTTTATGATGCTAAATCATGAGTCAGTTCCTGGCTGCAGATGAAAGACAATTTCTTGGTTATATATATTCAGTAATAAAACAAAAATAAATAAATTCAACACGTATGCAGTTTTCTTCTTCTTCTTAATCATTAGAGGTTACTGATTAGTGATAACTACCTTCCGGTTCACATATCGGAACCCAGGATTACCCCCATCCAATGTCCCATTTGCATGCCGGTTCTTGTGAAACGGCAATATGATGAGAGAGATCATCAAATCCTCTGCTAAATTGCATATATCTTTGGCCATGCCATCGAATGTCGAGAGAGCAAGCATTCGTCTGAGTGTTATACCATTGCCATTTTCCTCTACGTAAGCTTGGACTGCTGTAGAGATCTGATCTCTCATCTCGGTTACATCCTTGTCCATCACAGTCACAGTGTCCATTCCTTCTTGAACCAGAGTAGAAGCTATATGATCTGTGAGTTCAACCATGTCGGTAAGATAAACCAGAATTCCTGGATCTGATGCCCCTTGAGAGATCTCCATGAAGTTGATGGTTGAAAGCACGTTATGCACTCCTTGAATGCATAGCAAGGTCCGGAGTTCATTAGATGGGTCGAGCCACTCAAGAGCCATTCGTTGCGCAGGTGCACGTTTCCTCGCGCGTTTTATGATCTGTGACACGACCAGTGGGGTGGGTAGAACCGAAAGGAAGATCACAATAATGATTGAAATGCTAGTCGAAGTAGTTGTAATGTCTAGCTGCAATCAATTTAACAAAATGAACACAATGTTAGAAACGAGTTAGCATAACTTTCCATTCCTAATTTGCATTGAATGCTGGATATGTTCAATAACGCTGCAGCTGACATGAACTTACCAAGACCGTTGTTTCCCACATATTTTGGTGTTGCTAAGCTTAATTTTTTTGCATTATTATTCAGATTGAAAGTGTTTTGCTTCAAAGCACAGCCGCAGATAGGAAAACCAATGGAATTCATGCTGTGGGGAATGTAAACAACTACTTTTTGGTTGCCCTTGTTCACCTAAAATCCTCACCGATGCTTTTATCAACAACGAAAGCCTTTCAAGACTTTTTTAACTGTCAATTATCTACTTGGAAATCAGTAATCAACATATTTCAAACTTAAGTGTTATGGTTAGTAACCAGGTAACCAGTCATCTACTTCGTTTGAAAAAGCAAAAAATGAAGAACGTAACAGAATCGATATAGGGAGAAGCAGGGAGCCTACCAGGGTTCCAATAACTGCAAGAAATACATGGAAGTGGCCTTTTGCAGTTAGGAGGAGACCGAGTTCGGCGGATTCACGCTGATGAAAACCTAACGTCACTCCGCATATGACCGTTCCAATCACTTTGCCAAATATTGTAATTAATACAAGGACCAAAAACCTTCCCCAGGTTCCCCAATGGCTAGCTTCAAATTTGCTGAAATCAGCATGAAATCCCATCCAAAAGAAGAACACTGGGTAGAAAATGGTAGGTAATAGGTAGTTGATTTTGCCAACTGCCCATTTTGACACTCTCCCCTCACTCGGCAAGAAAATTCCAGCCACGAATGCGCTGAGAATGGGACTGTATCCATAAATCGGGGCACCGCTGCAAACAAATGCCATATAGGCAACGGCAAGCACCAAGTGGGAACCTTTCATGGGTTTCCCTTCAGGGTTTTCGTTGTTCACCCAGTTCATAAAGATGGGTGAAACTGTGGCCGTGAAAATTATCTGGAGCAGCAAAGCAGCAGCCATAGTTAAGGTCATTCTAATGTGTGCAGCAAGATCGTTAACTGAGATAGCGGTTGGGAAAAAAAGATATCCGATGGAGAAGAGAATCACGGATATCATGTCAGAGTGCATTCCTGCTGCAATTACAAGTTTTCCTATATCTGACTTGCCTATTTTGAGACTGGTTATAAGGCGAGTTAGTATATGGGAGGAACTGCCAGAGAGAGTAGTGGAGAGGCAAAGAGTGAAACCAATGCTAGGGTGCTGATAATAGCGCAGAAATGGGGTTATGCTGCAAACTAAAATGATTGTGGGAACCATTCCTGCATAGGCTACCATTGCATTTCTTGATGGTGCTTTAAAGATTACATATGGATCCATTTCCATTCCCAGCACAAACATGTAACATATCATACCAAATTCAGCAATAGAATTTAATATGTTGATAAACTGTTCATCGAAAGCATGGCGTATCAAACTTATGTTGCCAAGAACCAGTCCCACCTGCAGCCATTAAAGATTACACACAAGAAACAAAATGAAGCCTCTTAATTGGAAATAGTTGTCATGTATTTATTCAACGGAAGAAAGAGAGGGGTAAGTGAGAAACCTACAGCAATATCAGAAGCTATGCGTGGTTGGGATAGAGGCTTCAGAAGCTGGTGTGAGAGATTGCTGAAAACAAATGCCAAGCCGATGGAAATCACCTTTCCTGCTGCATTTTTTACGGTATACGAAATGAAATCTGGGCAAGCTGGAGCTGAGCCATTAACTGCATGAACGTTTTCCATTCTCTCTCTCTCTCCTTATTATTTCCCCTCTTCCTGAATTGCAGAGGGCTGTTTGCAAATGAAACCTTTCTATTTTTCATGGAGATCACTTTCTTTCTTCTTTTTTGTCTATTGGTTTTTGTGAGTTGAGCGGCTATAATTGATTGCTTGCTATGAGGAGAAAATGGGGGAGTAACTTCAGGATATTAAGCCATATAAGTGGGGTGGTGTTTCTGGAGAAAATCAAATCACATGTTGAGCTTCAAATCAGCATATTGTCATCGTGGATTAAAAAATAAGCCCACTGATCCAATAAGTTTCATGGTAAATTCCTCGAGACAAATTCATCAATTTATTGGCAGATAAATTATTATCATAAAATGGACTAATCGAACATGTAAGTTTTCTAGGACGAGAAAATAAACAGAAAAATAAGAAGAGAAACTTCACATTTTCATTTACGTTTTTGTATGGTAGATTTCCATTACAGCCTAAAAATAGAACATAACTATCGGCTTAATGAAGCTAAACATGGTCGGCAGTTCAAGGATTCCTTCGATAAAATCATCTAATTCAATGAAACAGAATAACAAGTACAAGAAGAGATGCCACGGAGCCGACGACATAACAGAGGAGAAGTAAAAAATAAACAAGATACATGACAGGCTGAGGACTCGAGATTATCTCAATGTCTTTTGTCTCTGTGTACCAACCAATCAAATATAATTTACCATGCAAGAGTTGCTCTATGATTCCTTTTTACTATCATCCGATCAGCTTTTCTAGCAAGTTTTGGCAAGCCTCGCTTGGAGAGTAAATAAAGCATTGCCTGATGCTTTCCTTTCTCTCCCATTATCCAAAATCTTGGACGTTTGCTATTCGTTTATTCACTCAGACATGTCAGTAACTATTTAATTTAACTTAATTTTGCAACTGTGACATTTCCTCTTTCCTTCTGCTTAATGGCAACTTTTCTGAACAACAGAGATAAACCAGACCAGTCACCAATGGTCTGGGATGTCATGCCATCGACTTTTGGATCCATCAAACTACATGCTAAAAAGTAATCTGCAGACTCTATTCACTGGTTCGCTACAGCCCTTCTGCCATCCATGACTTAGTTGTAATCCAATTCAATTTGGATTCGATCGAGTAATATCAGAGGAAAGTGATGACATGATTTTTACGGTAAGCCGATACTTTGTTTAACAGACAGAATCTGTATGGTGAAGATAGAGTGGAACCTATCAGAGGTAGCTGCTACCTTACTTCTACCAAAAGATGTTCTCATTATTCGCCTCTTCACTCGCGTGGGAAACCCTGCAGCATAAAAAGCAACCATACGCGCACAGAAGAAATTTTTCAGAATCGTAGAAAGGGGCCAGGATTGCCGAACATTAAAAGAAAAGCTAAATCATTTGGGGAAATCACTGTAGGTTGTTAAAATTAAACAATTACTTCTATATCTTGAAGTTGTTAAAATTTAAGCTTTAACCTGAAGTTTTTTTTTCCTTTGGCCTGGTTGCAATTAAGAGATTGGTTGAGAGTCTGTAAGTTTTTTCTATTTTTTTTAACTGGGTGAAAATACTTCTTTGCATGAGGGCTAATAAAATTTAAAACTATTGATCATAGACTTTCATCACAAGCTTCTTAAGAGTTAAAATATTTTTTTGCTCCAAAGATTAGAAAAATATTGAGTGACAAGGACATTTCAGTTTTTTCAAATTTAATGTACAGCAAAATAACATTTTTTTTACCTTTTAAAACAAAACAAAAAGGTTGTTTTGCCTTTGAGAGTATCTTGATATTTTTCATGTGAGTTTTTTGTGCAATTAAAAAGGATTCGGGGGTGTTTTGATATTTTTATATGTTTTTTAATTAAAAAGTTATTGTTGCGTGTTCTTGAGGCGCCCATTATTAGTAGGCATCCGCGTCATACAAGTAGCGCATGTGATTGTTTAACAGTCAAATCTAGTTATTCACCGTCTCAATGGTTATGTCATTATTTTTTAATTTATTATTTAATATTATTTTTTTAAAATAAAGAAAATCATCTAAGTTTCATTTAAATCAATTTATATCGAGTTAATTCTTATATATTTCTTAAAAAAAACTCACACCAAATAAAATCTAAGATAAAAGATGTAAACATTTATCGTCTTGCCTGGTCTTATAATATTGCAAAAAAATTCTTTATGATTTTAATAACTTTTTTTACATTATAAAAAACATGGCGATGCTTGCAGAGCCGCATTTTACTAGTAAATACTATAGATCATCAAACTGGCTTCCACCTCTGATAACACAGACCCGTGCACCATTTTGATCCATTTTTCAATTTCTAAGATGATCATAGACCAGTACAAAAGATGAAAGAAGGAACCGTTTTATTTTTCTGACAGTCTGACTTGTATTCACACAATTCTAAGCAATAAACACAACCTTTCGATATTGAGAAAATGTCATAGCAAAAGGAGTGAGTTCCTATGGAACTGTTACAACTTCCACACAATTAAAAGCAATAAACAATCATGGAAACATGCTTCTATCCGATATAGTTGTTTTTGGATGCTGGATCTTGGCTAGAAGAGATCTGTCATATCACATTTTCAGCCATTTTGGCTTGACAGGTTTTTTCCCAGCAGCCTTGGGCTCTTGTACCGGAGGTGCTGCTGTTGTTACAGGTTCCGGTGTAGTCTGGATAGGCTCCACTTGCTCGGGCACAGCATCCAAACCTTTCAAAGACATAACCTCTTCTTGGAGGAAGGGACCAGAACTGAAAGCTTCACTGTCCTCTGTTTTTGGCATATCGTATGAAAAATGCACGATTGCACCAGGAATCAGACCAGCCGTGTAAAAATCCTGTGACAAGTCTTTGATTTGCTTCTTTGGAGGAGCGGTATACAAATAAAAAGGTACTTCTGGCTGAGCGAGCACTCTTGAGAGAAGATCAAATAAGCTCTGAATCTTTTCAGATGGATTAAATACCACCTCCAATGTATGATTATCAGGAAAACGAATCCTGATTGCAGTTTTAGTTATTCTTGACCTGCGAGCAGCTTCTTCTGCTTCTCGAATCTTTTTTGTCTTTAAATATTTATCTTCCTTCTTCGTCAGCAGAAGTCGATAATAATCCTCTGGAGTGAACTCATAAAAATCATCTGTATTCTCATCATTGGTCGCTCGAGGCAGCGACAAAGAGACTACCGAAGTTTCAAACACAAGGAGATCACGCCCGAACTTCTCTTTAACAGCTGCAATCTTGGCCTTGGCAGCTTCAGCTTCCATGATATCAACTGTGGAAAGTCTCCTTCTCTTTAGATGCAACGGGGAAGAACAATCTACGTTCATCAGTGCATTCAGGGAATCCAATACCGAGTCTTGACCAATATAAACCCGCTGTTACTTCAAACTCCTATTGGCAAAAAAAATATTAAAAAAGACGAAACCTTTTTCTTTCGCAGACTTGATTTAGTAAGAGAACCAATGCAGTAACAAGATTTGATTCGTATATGGAAAATCAGAACCTTTTACGATGAAAATTCAAGCAACCAACCAGCAACAAAATAAAACAGGATGATGATGCCAGAAAATATAATTTGAAAAAATAATAATTTGAAAAGCGTTTTTTAAAAGTAAAAACAAACACAGTCTGTGAAGCACTTGCAGCCATGCCAGAAAGTATAATCCCTAAAATCCTAATCTCAAGAATTGAAAGCCAGATCAAGAAATTAAATATTGGAATCTCCAATCAGGACACAGTTTGAGATCCTAGCAGTAATCGTTAACAAAAATCCATAATCAATTGACCTACAAGTAGACGATTGTCCAATTAAAGATCGATTTGGGAGTGAGATCAATTTACCTGTTGAAACCAGATTTCTACTTTCTGCTTGGAGAAGAGAGAGAAGTGCTTCTGTTTTTGTTTTCTTGTCAGGAGAAAGAAGCCTGCGAATACGAGCTGGGGAATAGATAGCTGGATTCCTTCCAGGTAGAGAAATCTCCTAATTGGACCGAGAGAGAATAATGAATGTCTTGACTGTAGTAAAAACCGGCTTTCCAAGTTTGCTGTTTTGGCTAAGATGAGTATGTTGATGTGCCAGAAGAGCATACACACGTGCAAACCGTGACATAAGGAAACAGTGATCTACACTCTATTGGACAGAGAGAAAATCATGGGTATTGTTGGTTTTTTCTTTTGGGGAAAGGTTGAAGATGATGTTTGGGTGGTTCAATTCTTTCTAGTTTTTTACTTCAATTAATATAATTGAATTAAACTGATATTGGTTAGTTTGAACCGGTTTTATTTTTTATTTTAATATATTTTTAAATTATTTTGATTAGTTAACATTATTTTTTTTTTAAAATAAAAATATTATTTTAATATGTTTTTTAAACCAAAAAAACTTTTAAAAAATAATTTTAACTAAATAACCGAACAAACAATGAGAGGATCCATTGTTCAAGGTTAAGGCATGCGAAACCTATTTGTTAAATAACCCCTACCATTGTTTTATTTTTAAATAAATTATTTAAATAATTATCCCATAGTTTTCAACAACAGTATAACTTTTATCTCAATATTAACAACTATTTATTATAACTAATTGAATATTAATATAATATATTTTATTTAAAAATAAACTACTTATTAAAATCCACTAAATGTATAATATCAATTTTGATATTATTTATTCTAATTCTTTATATAACTTATATTTATTATTCTTAGATTTGTTCATATATATATATATATATAGAAATAATTAATTCATATATCTATATATTATTTCTTATATGAAATCCTCTATCAGGATCATAATAAATTCTTATTTAAAAAATATTTATATATAAAAAATATTTCTTTCAAAGCAAAGAGAGATTTTAATTATGAAGATACATATACCTCTTTAATTCAGGTCATTATCATTTCTATGAATATTTTTAATTTTCTTTGCTGCTAATAATAAAAAAAATATTATTGTTAAAATAAAATTAAAAAAACTACATGCATAAAAGAAGAATTTTAAAATTTTAATCATTGTTATTTTTCTTTTTAAAATGTTTATTTTAATTTTTATATAATTAAAGAAAAACATATTTTAACAAGTCGCCAGGGAGGGATTGCGCGAGCATTGTATTAATTAAAATCAAAACTAATTCCACTTCCAATCGTAGATTATTTGTAAGCTCCTCCTTCCTTTCTTTTCTGTCTTGATTTGCTACACGAAGAACTCGAAAAGTCTTCGAATTGAGAAATTACTTGCGTTCAACAAAACTTAATTAGTCAATTGATTAATCAGTCCTCTGTCCTTCACTAATCCCTCTCCCTCTCTATCTAGAATCTTCTTCGATATTTACAAGGCAAGCTGCAATACTGCTTGTGTTTATCTCTCTCTCCTTCACTCAAACACGAAAGCAGCTCCAGATCTCATCAAAGCAAGTCAAACGACAGGTAAGATGTTCATTTCCAGCTTTCTGACCTCTGTTTTGACTTTCAAGTTGTCAAGTCAACTCACCTGACTGTAACATTTTACGCTGTTTTTATCTTTCACTAACTAACTATCGATTGATTATGCGATTTGAACAAATTTGTTAATTTGTTCGTTTTTCGTAGGATTTGCTTGTTTCAGCAATGGAGGAGATTCCAAGCCAACCGATCGGTAATTTATTATTTTTCTTCTTCTTTTTAATCAAATTTGGATAGCGAACGCAATGCTTTATTGTTTTTTCTTGATGAAGTGAATGACGTAACAGGAATGTTTTATCGAGAACAGACAGGGATTTTTTTTTTATTATTTGTGTTTTTGCTCTATTTTCCATGGAATGTTTTAAAGTAATGAAGTTAAACCTATTGTTTCAACGTGTTGTCGTGTTTGATTGTAACATGCTTTAACTTCAAAAGAAGCATGGACAAACTGAATGGTCACTGTCCTTTCATTTATTTTTTGCAGGTAAAGATGATGAAGATGAAATAGTTATGGAAGGAGCTGCGGCTGTGCATGGCGAGCCTTTGCAAGATGGGAATTGTCCTCCGAATGTTGAATCTGCGGTTGAAATACTTCAAGAGAAAGTCACCAAGCAAATCATTAAGGAAGGTCATGGCCTGAAGCCATCCAAATATGCAACATGCTTTTGTAAGTTACATTTTTTTTCCCTTTCCTTTTTGGGTCACGGTCGCGTTCATGGCTCTAAAAAAGTAGAAATTACTTAAAATAATAATAGCTATACAATCATATCATAGGAGTTAGAACTCGTAAAATAACTAAAACCTGCACAATCATATCATATAGGAGTTACAATTGAAAGCTATACAATCATATCATTATATGATTCGTGATCTTATGTTTGTGATGTTGTCAATGGACATCTTCTGTATCGGTAACTGTCTCAGTACACTGTCAAATATTTTAAAAAAATGAATTGAATTCTTTCATGATATGACCTTTATCTCCGAGATGTTTCAGAAGGCCAACAACAATGTATTAGGTATCTGGTCTTCGAGGTTTTGAGCTTATTATTGTCATGCATGATTATTGCAGTCTTGGTCCAGCTAACCATATACTATTGAGGTGGAAAATTCTGCAAATTGTTCATTAATTTGGTTATTCAACATGCAAAACAACCGTGTTAGTTATTTTGGCTTTTACTGGACTAGTTGTTAAAGCAATAATGTATTAGCATGTGTTATTGATTTATGTAAGTATACATATTCATGTTTTTTTCCTTTATTCCTATCGTGTTTGATATTTTGTTCTTTATGGATCTTCCATGTATTGGCCTGAACTTTTGGATTGAGTACCCTAAAAAAAGAATTTAATATGCATGCACATTTTATTTAATGAATGTCTTCCAGAAAATCTTCACCATGTATACCCAAAAACCTGAATACGTGTGGGCAATGACACTTCTTTACATGGACTAAAGTACTCAGCAATTGGTTGGGAAAGAGAATGCACACGTGTGTGTCTGTTAGTGCACACGTTTTGTTTCTGAGATCACTTGCTAAATAATGGTGATTCTCATATGCTTTATGTAACCTAATAATCTGAGTAACTGCATCTGCATGACAGTGCACTACAGGGCATGGACAGAAAGCACTCAGCACAAGTTTGAAGATACATGGCATGAACAGCGACCATTTGAAATGATTTTAGGAAAAGGTATATGCCTATATCATTCAGATTTTAAAGTCTTTGAATCCACTTCTTTTTGTTGTTGGTCTTAAGCTAATCTAGTTTTATCTATGCAATCGCGATGCATAATGTCATTTTCCATGATTTCATGGCAAATGCTTGACAGTTAACTATTCTCTCATTGAACGGTGTTGATGAAAGAGCTCAAAATGACGAAACAAACCATTATTTTCTTATATGGGTGTAGAGTTGGACCTGTATGAGTAATGACTCTAGAAGCATTTTACAATGCCATGATAATGACTAAACAGGAATCTGATAAAATAAACTAGTTAGATAGTTATTCATTGCCACAGATACAATATGTGTGCATTCATGTGCATATATGGTGTGATTATATCATGTTTCTAGCTTGCTGCTGATTGTATCGCCAAACATTGATGGTTCACCATCCATAACAGAGAAGAATGAAATGACGGGTTTAGCTGTTGGTGTTTCCAGTATGAAGGCTGGTGAACGTGCCCTTTTACATGTGGGCTGGGAATTAGGTTATGGGAAAGAAGGAAACTTTTCCTTCCCAAATGTTCCTCCCATGGCTGATATAATATATGAAGTTGAGCTTATTGGATTCGATGAAGTCAAAGAAGTAAGTTACATCCTCTTGATTTTCCAAGTGCATAGTTTTTATTGTTTAAAACTTTTGGTTCAAAATATATCAGCTCTATCTGATTTCATAGCTAATATGATGAATCTACGTTGGAGATGCATTTTGTAGGGGAAAGCTCGTGGTGATATGACTGTGGAAGAGAGGATCGGTGCAGCAGATAGAAGAAAAATGGATGGAAATTCTCTATTTGAGGAACTACTTGAGGAGGCTATGCAGCAGTATGAAATGGTACATTTGAATGAGTAGAATTCCTTAAGTAGCATTGCAGTTTTTGTACTTCTTTTTCTTGTTGTTATTCTTGACTAATTCTGGTGGCTTTTGTTCATTTCAGGCAATTGCATATTTGGGTGACGACTTTATGTTTCAGCTGTTTGGCAAGTACCGAGACATGGCATTGGCAGTAAAGAATCCATGTCATCTTAACATGGCAGCTTGTCTGATCAAGCTTAAGCGCTATGAAGAAGCCATCGCACAATGCACCATTGTATGTACTCTTTAATATGTCAATTTTTTGTTTCGCTCCTTTTTATTTCCAATGTCAAAAATTTTTGGTTTAGTTATGGAATTGGCAAGACAGCAATCTAATGCCATATCAATCTGTCAGATTCTCATCATTTTCCTTTGTGTGATTGTGCATGTGACTAGCTTGTTGTTGTCTGTGCAAAGTGCACTGGAAAACCATGGATAATGAAATTTTTGCTTGTCATTTTGAAGAAAAATGTGTTGTATAGATGTATTTGGCACCTCGGAAAGCCTATTAACATCCTGGCTTCTCCAAATGGTCAATTGTTGTTTAGTTCCTTTGTTATGCTAGTACTGGTGAACATCCTGGCATCTTCATGCTTTCAAATGAAATTTGTGATTTGGATTTTCTAATCATTACGTATTTAATCAACTGAATAATGGGTTCACAGGTATTGGTAGAGGATGAGAACAATGCTAAAGCTCTGTTCAGAAGAGGGAAAGCCAGGGCAGAGCTTGGGCAGACAGATGCTGCCCGGGAAGACTTTCTCAAGGCCCGTAAACATGCACCTGAAGACAAGGCAATTTTGAGGGAGTTGCGTTTGCTGGATGAGCATGATAAAGCTATATATAAGAAGCAAAAGGAGATATATGGAGGAATTTTCGGACCACCACCGCAGCCAAAACCCAAGCCAACTAATGTGCTGATGCGCACATGGCAATGGTTAATCTTCATCTGCCAATGGCTGCCTTCACTGATTTATCGCCTCATCAGGCGTGAAAGGCACAAAGCCGACTAGTTACAAGTCGAACATGTGAGTGAACAATGCATGAAAACAGATCTACTAAATTAAAGAGTTGCTGATGACCTTAAAATCATTGCATACTGAAGCTCTCACTAACTCTAATGTTCATGTTCCATTGAAATCCGCATCCCATGTGCACTTGCACGGTCGCACTCGCCAGCTTTGATTATTGATATCGTGATAAATTAGCACGATCGGTGAATTAAATACATTTGCAGATAGCTCAAATATTTTATTCTCGTTGCAAATTGGATGTTCCGTGTTAAGTCTCTTTAACTCGTGGGTGCCGTGCAGAAGAGGGTCTATTTTGCACTGATAGGGGGTTTGATTAATCTGATTTCTGGAAGCAAAATTACTTTGCAATCTGAAAGCTGAATGCTGCACCAGTGGTGGTCTGCGTTTTCAGTGATCATCATTCAAGGTGTTATGCTCTGCAGGTGTCCTGAATCCAAATCCAAATCAATGAAATATTGAGTTTATTTATCGGCAATTTCTGGACAAATTTGGAGGAGATCGTCTTTTGAGTAAATTGGAACGTGTACAGGACATTTGTGGGAACTCTAGAATGGTGCTTAATATTGCAATGGAAATCAAAACGAAGAGACGCTAATCCCCAGGAGCTAGGACAAATCTTTGACTATCAACATTCAATTTGATCTGCATAACATGAACAAGATTTACAAATATAGTTGTCTACTTCTTGATTTACTGTTTATTTGTTGAGGAAGCCCCACCAAGAAATATTGAACAGAAAATGACCGGGAAATCCAAGCTACTAACAAGATCATCGCAACATCTATCTGCCTAGTATACCAAGATTCAGAACAGTTTGATCCGGTTTAGCTGTTTACCATTGATTGAGCTTGGACATCCAAGCACAATATGCACATACAATCTTTTGGGACATGTACACATAAACAGCAAATGACAAACTCATCAGCATCACGTCTTTCCAGTCACCCTTCTGCTTAGGGCTCAAACTGTCCTTCAATCCCTTCCCAAAGTTCTCTACTCTACAAAAGATTTGTCTCACCAGTTGCTTGTCCTGCTTGCTTTCTTTCTTTGCTTTTGAGCTAGACGTGTCTGTTGGCTCGCCTCTCTGGCAAGACAGAAGAATGAGGATTCTAGGGCAGTTTCTGGTTTTCAGTTCTTGAATTGAACTATAGCTACCATGGAAAGAACGACCTACCGAGAGAGCTGCCATGGAAGATAAACAGATGCGATATTAGAAAAGGCGATGTGGAGTGGAAAAAATGGTTTTGTTTTTGATCATGCAGGGTTTGAGGATTGCTTGTGGGGGTTTACAAGCTTGACCTTGAATTTTGTCGCTGCATTACTAGAAAAATATCTTGACATGGCAAAGCAAATATTTGCCTCAAGTTTTTTCAGCTGCAGAGAAATGGATAAGTCGCAGCAGTTGGTGTACTTTAAGGTGGATAAACAGCACGTGAATAAGCTACGGCACGCTTGAAACTAGTTGGGCCGTTATGGGCTTCTAATGATAATAGCCCAACACCACGGAGGGCTTCCGCCGCCGCTTCTTTCTTATTCCCCTTCCTGTTTTTTTTTATTTTTATAGCCTGTTTGGCACGCGGCAGCGGCTGCGTTTTGCAGCTTTTCAATTTTATTTTTTTTACATTTTAAAAACTCACGGTATGATGTTTTAGATCATTTTAATGTGCTGATATCAAAAATAATTTTTAAAAAATAAAAAAACATCATTTTAATGTATTTCGGCACGAAACATACTTTGAAGAGCTACAGCAACAGCTCTCCCAAACACCCTCTTAATATTAGTGACTTCTGCTTCTTCTTTTTTATGGTAAAAGGCATGACCTCCTCTTCTGTTTTTGTGATAGGAGAAGATGTTGAACTTGAACTTGATTAAACACGATGAGATTTGGGAACTTAATTTTCTCCATCGATAGCTCACTTGCCAAATGTTATCGGATAATTATCGAGAGAGAGAGAGAGAGAGAGAGAGAGAGAGAGAGAGAGAGAGTTTTCTTTTTGAAATTGGAGATGGACTCGTAATATTTTTCTATGCAGTGAAATGAAAAGTAACAGATTTTCTATGTGAAAGTCAACTAAACCAGGTCTAAATCGCTTCTTAAGTGCTTTAAACACAATTCCCAGAACCACTGAAGGCCCGGGTCAATTGGGAGTTGGCAACTCAAATTAAATCTGTTTTAAACGATGGTATTTTAAATTTTTTTTTTAGAAAATAAAAGAAGCAAAATTGACACCATCTTGAATAAAATTAAAGGACTAAAATGACACCACTTTAGATATAATAATAATAATCATACTAGTAATAGTAATAATCAACTTTAACTAAGTCAATTAAGTTATTTGTTAACCAACCGAAACATCTAAATTTAACAGGGTTAATTTTTTAAATAAGTCTAAAACAAATACAATCGAACCAAGCTCTAAGTCACTTCATAAACCAAGTTTGATAACTATAACTTTAACAACAACAAGTCTTTCAACAAATCATTTTCTAGTAAAAATGAGGTTAAAGGTGTATTTTTAGTATAATTACAAGATTTTAGTTTGGGATCTGACATGGTTTATAGCTTAGGTCACTAGGTTGTTGGGTCAGCACGCAACTCTTTAATCTAACCCGAGTTAATAGTTTCATCTAAAATAAAATTGTTTTATGTTTTCTAAGAAAAGATTATAAAACACTTGGTGAGTCTTGTCATATTTGATAAATTACCTGAGAAATACATTGATCGAACTAACCAAATCCAGCTTCGGCAATATAAAAAACAATTTGAAGTAAAACATGGCATGAGTTGGGCTTGAAATCATCGATTTCACTTGTAGGTTCGGCAAATTTAATAACTAAGATTAAAAATATTACATGATTGTTTCCTAATATCTTTAGGTTATTTTTTTTTAAAATCAATAAGGATTATTTTTATTATTTATTTTAATTAAAATCTTCATTTTTTCTCTCTCAAAATAGAGGTGGACTTAACAATCAGTTAAAAAATAAATAGATTCTTGATAGAACATTCAACTAAACCATGTATAAGTCACTTGTATAAGTATTAGCTTCTTACTATTTATCTATCAAGAGATCACAGATCCATGTTTTTGTTTACAGGATCCATGGGCTAGAAGATGTTGAACTTGAACTTGATTAAACACGATGAGATTTGGGAACTTAATTTTCTCCATCGATAGCTCACTTGCCAAATGTTATCGGATAATTATCGAGAGAGAGAGAGAGAGAGAGAGAGAGAGAGAGTTTTCTTTTTGAAATTGGAGATGGACTCGTAACATTTTTCTATGCAGTGAAATGAAAAGTAACAGATTTTCTATGTGAAAGTCAACTAAACCAGGTCTAAATCGCTTCTTAAGTGCTTTAAACACAATTCCCAGAACCACTGAAGGCCCGGGTCAATTGGGGGTTGGCAACTCAAATTAAATCTGTTTTAAACGATGGTATTTCAAGTTTTTTTTTTAGAAAATAAAAGAAGCAAAATTGACACCATCTTGAATAAAATTAAAGGACTAAAATGACACCACTTTAGATATAATAATAATAATCATACTAGTAATAGTAATAATCAACTTTAACTAAGTCAATTAAGTTATTTGTTAACCAACCGAAACATCTAAATTTAACAGGGTTAATTTTTTAAATAAGTCTAAAACAAATACAATCGAACCAAGCTCTAAGTCACTTCATAAACCAAGTTTGATAACTATAACTTTAACAACAACAAGTCTTTCAACAAATCATTTTCTAGTAAAAATGAGGTTAAAGGTGTATTTTTAGTATAATTACAAGATTTTAGTTTGGGATCTGACATGGTTTATAGCTTAGGTCACTAGGTTGTTGGGTCAGCACGCAACTCTTTAATCTAACCCGAGTTAATAGTTTCATCTAAAATAAAATTGTTTTATGTTTTCTAAGAAAAGATTATAAAACACTTGGTGAGTCTTGTCATATTTGATAAATTACCTGAGAAATACATTGATCGAACTAACCAAATCCAGCTTCGGCAATATAAAAAACAATTTGAAGTAAAACATGGCATGAGTTGGGCTTGAAATCATCGATTTCACTTGTAGGTTCGGCAAATTTAATAACTAAGATTAAAAATATTACATGATTGTTTCCTAATATCTTTAGGTTATTTTTTTTTAAAATCAATAAGGATTATTTTTATTATTTATTTTAATTAAAATCTTCATTTTTTCTCTCTCAAAATAGAGGTGGACTTAACAATCAGTTAAAAAATAAATAGATTCTTGATAGAACATTCAACTAAACCATGTATAAGTCACTTGTATAAGTATTAGCTTCTTACTATTTATCTATCAAGAGATCACAGATCCCATGTTTTTGTTTACAGGATCCATGGGCTAGAAGATCATCACGCATCCGCATTGACTCGATGAATTATCATCGAAAGTACAATTCCCGTGGTGGATTATTCTTCCTGATGTGATTCCGATCGGTTAGAAAAGCCATCACATTGACTTGTACCCATATAGACCATTCAAAAATTATACTCGTCAGTCGCCGACTTATCTCTTAAGGTAGCCAATTGACCCAAGTCCTTGATAGATGTCTGCTCCCCTTTAGCCCCTCTACAATGACACGTATGATTCTTTTTATTAATATGAATTAGCTCATATTTATCTCGATAAATTTTAAAATTAATAATTATATAATTTTTTAATAATTATTATATTATAAACCACGGAATTCGAATATAATATAACAAAAAAATAAATATTTTAATTTCAAATTATTATTAACATATTACTTTCGTTTTTTTTTTCACTCACAAAACATATCTTGGAACAACACTAACCGAATATAACGTTGGCATTATAAAATTACAGAAGAAATGAATCCCAAACATTTAAATAATACAAAATTCTAGTAATTAAAATCCTAAAATATGTCAACATAAATCATCATATGTCTGTCTGTAAAATGTCCCAGTCTCATCAAGAACACCATTGAATTATGCCCTTGTTTTTACTTGGATGACCTTCGATACAAGCTCCAAATAATAATAAAAAATATCTTTAATAATTATATTTTTTTAGTATTTAATCAAAAATTATTATAGATATCGATTTTTTTTACTGTGCAACAACATTAGCATTTTTTTTCAAAAGAATCATTGTGTAAACAAAAAAAGAAAGAGCTAAAACACCTACTAAAACAATTAATAATATTACTTGTTAATTCTGACCACCCATACAAAATCCATAATAACTTATCTAAAATTGCACAATAACACATAATAAATTAAAATAATTAATTTATTTTCATTTTGAAATGTATCACATCAACACCACTCGTGACGAGTCAAGACATAGATATTAATTAAATGTGTTGTTGTATGTGACGTCAAAAGTACACCAAGAGTCAAACCGTCCCAGCCGTTTATATTCTATCTTCTCAAAGACAGTGCACGAGTAGGAATATAAACAAACGCGCGCTATGAACGGGACACGTGTAAAAAGGGACAGAGTGTAAGGCGTAGATTTTAAGCAGTGGTGTTTGTTTTACATATCGAAGCACAGGCGGCTGGGTTTTCGTCTGCAAAGTAAATGCAGCCTTGAAGGGCAAACTCAGAACGGTACCGTAGCTGGCCGGCCAGGAGGAGAACCTTATTATCGGGTGTCATGTCAGAAAGATTGAGCCACTACGCCAGTCACATGGAGACACGTAAGTAGTACGTCTTCTTTTTGTCGCTTGCAATAATATTTTTTCTTCCGGACAAGTGTGCACGTCGTTTTACTTGTGATTGGATCGTAACAATGTCTTTCCACAAATAAAGTACATATAGAACGAGAGATTCAACCACTTGAGAATTTTTTAAACTTTTCGAAGACTCCCCCGCCACGTGGAATCCACATCGCTAAAAGTCCAATGTAACAAAAGATGAGTTGTCTACCAACAGTGTAGAATTTGACTGGAAGACGCTATTCACATCCAGATGGTGCCACCGCGGCTGGCTGCAGGTCGTTCAATAAAATAAATAAGTGAATTATTGGGTGTTTCCTCTTCAATATCAAAATTAGTTTTTTTTTTAAATAAAAACTTGTTTTTAGCTAAAATACACTAAAAGCACAAGGTGTGAGGGTGCTGGCTCCCTTCTTTTCCTTGCAGGAACAAAATCCCTCTATTAATAGCTGATCGTGATTAAAAAAAACTAATTTTTTGTTTAAATTAGGTGGGTCCCGTTGAATTTTGGTTAGGAGCAAAATCCCACAATTTCACTTCTGATTCGAGGCTCCAGCTCATCGCTTCTGTATCTCATAGCCCAGAGAAAGAAACCAATGGAACAGAACCACGTGTGAAAGTGATTATAATAGAATTATTGACGGCTTGTGTGTTTTTTTTAAGAAATATATTAAATAATATTTTTTTTATTTTTAAAAATTGTTTTTATTATCATTACATCAAAATAATCTAAAAATATAAAAAAATAATTTAAAATAATTTTTTAAATGATTTTTAAAAATATTTTTCAAAATAAATTGTCAATCAGCTTAAAAATAAACGAGCTTCTTATCAAGAACTTTTTTTTTTAAATAAAATGAATATAAAATTATTTTAAAGAAAAATTTTCCTCCGAGAGGTCAGATAAACGCAAGTGAAAAACAGTCTCGCGGCACGGCACGCTTGGCGTTGCGTATCCAACTATCCCTCTCCATGTCTCCCACCAAATTCAACTAAAAAATATATAAATTCAAGCAACAGTTTAACTCCGTTGACTGTAATGAGATATGTAATAAGAAAGAACAAAACAGAGAACCACAACACCCTTTGCTTTCCCAAACCCGACCTCTCCGTCCTTGTTCACACCTCCTAACCTCTTACCTTAACACTCCACCGCGCCCCTCTCATCTCTGTCGCCAGCCGGTCACCGTCATCTATCGTTTACCGGTTCGACCAGTAATCAGTCTCTCTCCAGCAACAACCACCTCTAATCTTCAATTTCAGCTTCTTCCTCTTCTTCTTTTTTCCTTAGAAAAAATTGTTGTTAAAAACCTCCGTTCTTGTTTTCTCAAAGCTGAAACTGATTTACAGATGAGCCCTAGCTTTCGCCTTGTAACATGCAAACTATGTATTATAAACCTGATCCCTCAAATAGGGTTTCCAACCTCTTAATTTTACTCTTTTAAATCATTTCTGTGAAATTGCTTGTTAGATTCAAAATGAAGAGATTGAGATCAAGTGATGATCTTGATTCTTATAACGATAAAACCTTAGCCAAGGATTCAAATTCAAGTAGATCGACAAGAAGTTTTTATTACAAATCCGATAATGCTCGCAAAGGGTTGATTTCCACGTCATCATCCTCGACCCGGTATGACCGAGACCGATCTATTGATGATGATAATAGAGAGAGCTCCAAAATGGTTAGGAAGCGATCAGATCATGAATTTGATAGTTTTGATCGAAGAAAGGGGTTAGGGTTTGATAGGTATGGCAGTGGAGGAGGTAGCGGTAATAGTAGAGAAGGGTATGGTGGAAGTGGTGGTGGGAATGATAGGGTTATTCTCCGATCGGAGAGCTTTTGTGGGTCGAGGAGGGATTTTCCGAAAGGGTTTAGGTCGGAGAGGGAAAGGTCGAGGAGAGAAGGGAGTGTTTCGTCGTGGAGGAGGTTTGGGAGTAAGGAATTTGAGGAAAATAGAGGGGTTAGCAATAGAGGTGGAAATGAGGAGAGGATGGGGAGTGCTAGGTCGTCTCCCAAGGGGTTGAGAGATGCTGTTAGGTCACCTTCTTGGTCGAGGGATTCAGGGAGTGAACAAACTAGGGTGGTGCGAGGAAGTGTTTGTGGGAGGGATGAGGGGAAGGCGAAGTCTTCAAACTCTAAGTCGAGGTCGTCACCCACATGGTCGAAGGATTCGGGGAGTGAGCAATCAAAGAGTGCGGAGGTGGGGAAGAAAAGTGAGGCGGAGACGAAAAGTGTTGAGATGGAGGTGAAGAGTGTTGAGAGTGGGAATAATAGTGAAATGGAAGAAGGGGAGCTTGAGCCGGAACCTGATTCGGTTCCTAAAGCTGCCAAGGAAAATGAGAATGATATTGCCAGTGACGGGCGAGAGGATGTTATAGAAGATACTGCTCATAGGAAGGTTGAGATTGAGTCCGAAGTTAAGGATCAAGTAAATGAAGAGGAGAAAAGGTCTCATAAAGTTAATGTTCATGAGGGGGAGGATGTGACGAAGAAAGCGGGCGAGACGCGAAATGCTGAGGAGAATTCTAATGACAATGCTACTGTTACTGAGGATGAAAAGGACAGCCAGAGTATGAAGGAAAAGGTCGAGTGCAAGGAGGAGGGAAGTAAGAATATAGCTGTCGAGGAGTCTCTGAGATCGGAGGAGGATAATAGGCAAGGTAAGGGTATCGATCTTGAGGTGAAGGCAGAGGATGTTGAAGTGCCAGAGTCAAATAAGGAAATTCTTAAGGAAAATGGAGGAAATGAAGTGGATATAAATACAGCGACAGGGATCTTGAGCCAGAATTTGAAGGACAAGGGCAAAAGTGTGGCTGTTTCACCAACCAATGATGTTGATTCTGCAGATGATGGTGCATGGGTTGAAAGAGAACCGAGAAATGCTGCAATATTCAGGAATGTGGAAGACGATATGGAAGGACCAAGTTCTAGGGGATTTGAGTTGTTTGCTAGCTCTCCTGCTAGAAGAGTTGAGAAAGCAGAGCAATCGAGTGGTAGTAAGTCAAAAGATGAAAAGTTGCTGTTGGAACCGCTTGATCTTTCTCTCAGCTTACCGAATGTTTTGTTGCCTATCGGTGCAACCGGAGACACGACCCAGGCTCCTGGTTCTCCAAGCCATGGGAGAAGTTTTCAGTCTTTTGGCTCATTTCGAACAAATTCAGATGGGTTTACTGCTTCAATGTCATTTTCAGGTTCTCAGTCATTTATTCATAATCCTAGCTGTTCTCTAACTCAGAATTCGTTGGACATGGACAACTATGAACAATCTGTTCACAGCCGCCCCATATTTCAGGGTATTGATCAAACAAATTGGCAGGGTAAGACTCAAAATGATTCCAGGCATAAAGATGTTCCCTTATATCAAAAAATTTTGATGAATGGAAATGGCTCTCTTCATCAGCCTCAAGCAGTACAGGGTATGTTAAATGGTCAAGCTTTGCAAGGAAGCTCTAAAATGCCCAGTGAACCTGAAAGACAATTGAGTTTTCATAGACACTTGTCAGGAGGGCAGGCAAGGAATCATGATGACACTAGATCCCCCTCTCAAAGTGTGGGATCCCATGATATTGGTTCAAATTATAGCTTTGAGAAGAAGCGTGCCATGAAAGAGAAACATGGCAGTAGCCTATATAGTTGCAATAGCCAGAAGGAACAAGAGCAATTTCGTATAGGCGGGGCTGATTTTGTCGAGACTATCTTTGGAAGAATAGTTTCCGAGCCCATTCATGTGATGGCTAAGAAATTCCATGAAATGACAGCACAATCTACATCATGTTTAAAGGAGAGCATCCGTGAGATTCTGTTAAATACTGATAAGCACGGGCAATTATGTGCACTTCAAAGCGTGCTGCAAAGCAGGTCTGACTTATCCTTGGATATGCTGTTGAAATCCCATCGTGCTCAACTGGAAGTCCTGGTAGCTTTGCGAACAGGTTTGCCAGAGTATCTCCAAGTAGACAGTGGCATTTCATCTTCTCATCTGGCTGAGGTTTTCCTAAACTTGAGGTGCAGAAATATAACATGTCAAAGTCCTTTGCCTGTGGATGAATGTGATTGCAAAGTTTGTGCGAAGAAAAATGGTTTTTGCAGTTCATGCATGTGTCTTGTGTGCTCGAAGTTTGACATGGCATCTAATACATGTAGTTGGGTTGGGTGTGATGTTTGCCTTCACTGGTGTCATGCTGATTGTGCATTACGAGAAGCTTACATTAGGAATGGAAGGAGTGCCAGTGGGGCTCATGGGACTACTGAGATGCAGTTCCATTGTGTTGCATGTGATCATCCTTCCGAGATGTTTGGCTTTGTGAAGGAGGTTTTTCAGAACTTTGCAAAAAAATGGACGGCAAAAACATTTTGCAGAGAACTTGAATATGTGAAGAGAATTTTCCGTGCCAGCAAGGATGTGAGAGGGAGACGACTGCATGAAATAGCTGGTCAGATGCTTGCAAAATTGGCAAATAAGTCCAATCTTCCCGAGGTTTATAATTGTATAATGGTATTCCTGACTGGTAAGTTGTTTTGAATCATAGATAAACGGAACTTTTTGTAATGTTTTTTGGAGTGCTTTGGGTTGTTAGCTTCCTGTAGAGATGTGCTGGTATGCCATGCTTTATGCTTGTTATTATCGATAACTATGCTATGTCCCTTTTAATTGATTCTCTATTTTTGGCTGTTGAAAACATGTACATTCTAGTTTTTTCACATTTGTTTGTAGTTTGTACCTTTTAGGATATATTTTTATACTGGGGCTACTTACCATTTTGAAGATGGTGAATTTGAATGCTTTCAACCATTTCTAAAACATTTTAGTTGCAAAGTTATTTTAGTTATTTTTCTTTCGGCATCCTGAATAAGGAAATTTTTAGAGAATTCAGATATTTCTTGTGAACACAGTTTAATCATTTTTTTCTGTATTTCAGAATGAAGAAATGCCATTTTCACCTTTTATTTTCTAGGGTGCCTATCTTTAAATGTGTAGCAGCTTTATACAGACTTCAGGACATGGTTTATTAGCTGTTTCAATATGATGAGCTGATTCCCATGTCAGCCAGTCAGAGTAGAAGGTAATTGTCATTGGAGGCTTACATCCCTCCGATATTAGAGCTATCGTGAAGATTTACCTTGTTTCAATTTTTTTTATTTGGTATGCTTTTTTAGTGGGTGCTTTGGAATTTTTTTCAGAAAATGTTTTTAGCTGTAATCAGGGGACCTTCTACAGTGAATTGATGATGGGCTATAATTCTACTCCATCATTAAATGTCATCTTTTGTATTGGATGGATGATTGGTGGGTTAGACCAAAATGCTGTCTTCTACTTGCATGAGTAATGATCAATTTATCCGTAGCATTTGCCACTCTTAAGATGATTCTGCTATGCCATATTGAGGTTGACATGCTCTTGTATGGTATTAATGTGCTGTTTATTTGTGCATCGTCTTCGTTCCAATGATGTCCTCCTTCATGATTGCAGAAAGTGATCCTTCCAAGTTTGGCAACGCATGTGGTTTTTTCTTGAAGGATCAAGGAAATGGAAGCAATGGTGCCATTGCCGGACCTAGCCAGGATGCTGCACGGTTCAAATCTGTATACTCTGAAAAAACTCCTCAATTGGAAAGATCAACTGGCCTACATCCTAGCTTCCATTCTGACTTGAATGATAAATGCCCAGTTGAGTCTGAGTTACTGAGAAGTACCCAAAAGGAGCCCCTTTTTGATGAACTGGAGAGCATTGTTAGAATCAAACAGGCAGAAGCTAAGATGTTTCAAGCACGTGCTGATGATGCTAGAAGAGAAGCTGAGGGCCTGAAACTAATTGCGATTGCGAAGAGTGAAAAAATCAAGGAAGAGTTCACAAGCAGAATCTCTAAATTGCGCATGGTTGAGGTTGAGGAAATGCGTAAACAAAAATTTGAAGAATTTCAGGCCCTGGAAAGGGCTCATCTGGAATACTTCAGTTTAAAGATGAGGATGGAAGCTGATATTAAGGCTCTCTTATTAAAAATGGAAGCTACAAAACGAAACATCACCTTGTGATCGAGATTGCAGGGTTGTGCATAAGAAAATGTCACCATCCCATGTAAATTTACTCTTTAGAACTGTACTAGCATGTCGTAATGTAGCAACAACATGGCACCCGCTCGCTGTTTCACAAATTGTAGGTGTATCTCCGGTTTCTTTTATTTCTTCCATCAATACTAACGTGAATGTGTACAGAAACTGCAAAATCTCTGTATGTTGTAAGCAGCTCCCCTTTGTGGAAGCAGTTTGAAAGAAATGATAGATCAGTTCTCTCGTCGGAAGGGATTTAAATATTGTTTTCAATTATTGCTTTTTCATACATGATTTAAATACAAAGGCACGCTCGACTTAAAGATCTCCTGTCTTGGGCACTGTACAAATTTTACATGTTCTTGCACTTAGGCAATTTCGTGTCTTCGAACTTGAATATAATTAACAATATTGAAGTAAAGGAAAGATTATCTGAAGGGACGTGGATGTGAGTTTTGCTCCTAGATGAATCTACCTTGATAGGGTACTTAATTTCTGAGCTGGACCAATCATTGTTTTTGTTTTTCACAATCAAGGAAGATTAGAATTAATCAAGTGACCGTTTCCCAATTGTAGAATATGATTTTTATTTCCTTTTTTATCGTTAGGAGAGAGTCAAACGTGGGGTGAAACAAAACTAAAATTTTTGTTTCATCCCTCCTGTTTCTAAATCTTATCGGCTCCAAGCTTTTTGGTTCTCTCGGTCTCAGGTTTACTGGTCTTCTCTCTTCATCCTTCAACAGGGAGTGATTAAAAGCAATGAGCAAATTTGAATATCTTTTGTTTGGAAGGATGATGATGTTAGCATGGGAGGTGGAAAGTTCGCCTGGGAAACACTGTTCCTCGAAATCTAAAAGAATTGGATCTTGGAAAAGGGCAGTCCTGTCGAAACACCCACATTTGGCACCTCTGCTCAGATTTGGTCATGGTCGAGTTGTGTTAGATCCTACCTTGTGAGGGATAGGAATTCCCCCCTGTTGATTGCTCAGTCGCCGTCTCTTGCCTGTCGTCTCTTGCCTGTTCCTCCTCTTTTGTTTCTCTTTAATTTATTTGTTTTATTACTTTGTTTCAGGAATGACCATTTATTGGTAGTTGCATCTGGAAGAGAAACAAAGGCCGGTAAAGCTATACCTCCATTGTTGAACCCCATCCCATCGTCTCTTGCAGAGCACTTTGTCGTTTATTGTTTTTTTCTCTCCCGGTTTTGAATCTCAAATGACCAAACTAGCCCGTCGGTTTAAACCAGCTTTCTTGAAGAAAATCGTTTTTATATGTACACACACACACAAACCAAATTGAATTAAAAATGCCAGTTTACAACCAAAAGCTAAATCCCAGGCAGATCAACAATCTCCACATGATCACTTGTTTTCCCGGTAGACGTTGTAGCGTTTTAATAACTCAGGCATTGTGGGTATTTTAGATATATTATCAGTATTTTTAATCAAAGGATTCATTGGTAACTTAATCGTGATACCAGGATATACTTGAAATGTATTGGATATAACCCAGAAAATACGATATATTGAGCTAGTAGTTTTTCAAGAATTTACATGATCCAAGTAGTTCGATCGATAACAAGATTTGGCCAAGAAATACTTCTCTAATCAGCACGTAAACTACTCAGGCGAGATAAATTGTGAATAAAAAATAAAACAAACCCGGTGACTTCTAAAACTGGCAAATGGGAAGTTTTATATCATTTATTCCTTGCAAGAACATTGCTAACCAATAAGTATCTTCGGAATTATCAAGCTTCCTTTGAGATTGGTGTTTTTCAAAATCAGGGTTCTTCGAAAATTCTCTCTAGTCCAGGGTTCTCAAAGGTTGTAAGATTTTTCTCTCCCAGTTTCGGTTGCGGTGCGAAAAGTAGATTAAAAATAGTGTTGGGGAAAACATTCTCAGCATTGTTGACGATAATCAGTGCTACAGTTCTCTTCCCATACTCGCAATCATCATTCTCAAATCTACCTTAATCACAGCTGCTACTTTCAGTTGCTCTAGTTCTTGACATTGTTAAGATGTTGGTATGTTCCAGCAGGGAGAAGTTTTATTTAAAAAATATTTGTGACTTGCAGATAGCTTTGTGCTAGCAGCAGTTCTTTTTTTTTAATAAATAATTTCTCTAGTCAATTTTTCCTTCTCGATGATTTTTCATCACTATTTATCACTCATCTTTCAAGACATTAGGTCTTGAGAAATCACTCAAGAAAAAATAATGTTGCATTGATGTTGGAAAAATCAAAAGGTAAGGGGCAGGGAAAAAAAATTGGACAAAGGAGCACATAATATGAAGCAAATATCAAATTAATCTTCACTAGAAATATTGTTCTTACAGGAACTTTTCCTCGCCTGAAAGGCTAGCTTATCAGGGTAATTCTTGCGGACAAACAATGCATACACAATAAAGTTCTGAGGGAAACGAGCTCCAGTTTCCCGTCCATTATTTCAAGTTTCCTGAACCAACCTACCTCCTAGTCAGAGGAAGAGTCTGAATCATCACCAGCCTGCTCAAAATCAGTGTCTTCCTTCTCGCTCTCAGAGTCACTCAACACGTACCTTGTCTGCTTCCGGCTTGCCCTCTGCGGTCTTGCTCTTGCCGGCACGTCAATGACATCAGTGTTTTCAGATGAAGAAGCTGACATCGGTTCACTCCCGGTATCGTCTTCCTTGTGATTTCTCCCCAGCACAGAACCACTCTTCTTGTTGAATGGAGATGCCCTCACTTTCCTCACTTTCTTTTCTGGCGATATTCCTGCTTCTTCAGCAGGCTTCAACATTTCCGTTAGAAGCTTCTGGCCCAATCCCTGGGACTGCTTGCTGGCTGGTCCTCTCCTTTTTGTTGCTGCAGGTGGTTTGGCTACCTTATCATTTGCAGCAGTAGCTTTTCTGCCCCCCTTCTTTTTTGTTTCTGGTAAAGCTTTCACTTCTACATCAGCGTCATCGTCAAGGCTTGGCTCATCCTCACTATCAGAAATCAATGAAACATTTGCTGGAGGCTTCTTCCGAGCAACACCTCTCCTAGCTGGTACTTGTAGCACATCAGTTTCCATATCTGTGATGGTAAAACAAATCAGCCATTAAGATCACAAGTCAGGACGCCAGATCTGTGTCTTAAAACCACATTAAGCTCAACAAAACATTGTTTGAGTTCCAAAATTCAGATGTTTATTTTCTATAAAACAATTGAAGTTTCATTAAAACCATTTTGTTAAATTAGTACACTGAGAAATAAATTAGCGAGGACAACTTACCAGCTGATTGCTCAGGCGAAGAATCAAGTCTATATGCTTTAAGTCGATCCTTCAGAGATTCTATTTCATCATCCTCGTCAATGTCATCCAAAACTGGAGAGAGTTTTTCCTGCTGAAGAACAGAAACAGTACATTGTAAGTTCCAAAGAGCTCCAATTTCATTTGTCATTTGTTCTGGGTGGGTAGTTGAAACATCGGAAAATGTACCATTTTAGCAGGAGCCTTCTTTGAGCCTGCCCTTGCTTTGGGTTTCACTACCTCAGCAGCATTCTCTGACGAAGTGAGAAAAAACATTAACAGGGCTCAAGAAATTTATAAAACATGTCAAGAAAGATAATTTGTTAGTAGAAGCATCTCTGCCTGCTGACCTGTTTCAATTGCAGAACTAGATGATGTTCCTGTGGTCTCAACAGATACTTCTTCGTTAATGGCTTTCTTGGTGTACTTCCTTGGATTTTTTGGTGCTTGTTTAGAAACCTTAAAACCTGCATCACCCCTTGCACCGCCACCTTTTAATTTCCTTCTTGCCTCCTCTGCTTCAGCATCATGTTTATCCAGCATCTAAATGCATGTATTGCTTAAGAATCAGAGGGATGAAACAGCATAGAAAATGAAATAGCAAAGCTTAGAAAATTAGCCGGAGAAAAACATACATCAAGTTGCATCTCAAGAGCCTCGAGATCTTTCACCCACAAAACTCTCGGAGTTGTCTTCCTTAAATTGTCAACCTCCCCATTGAGTTTGTCCCGGTCAGCACATAGCTGCTGAACCTTCTCAAGTGTCAAGGTTCCAATTGCCATCGACAGCAAATAATCATAGTCACTAGCCCGCACTCCAGAAACATCAGGGCTGTCTTCTGCTTCTTCTGTATCGTCAGTTTCCCCAGCAACAACAGCCTTAGATTTCTTTGGAATGGGATTGAAACCTTTCTGATGCAACTCCAGGAACAGATGGGCTCTTTTCCTGTTGTTCACAATGATTTCCCCTCTCACAACTCCAAGGATAAACCTGACCTTGTTTTCCAATTTCAACAACTCAAATTCTAGATTTTCCAGCAGAACTTTCTGCATGCATTAGAAAAGGACTGTGATCAGGACCCGTTTATCAATGGGAAGTAATTGAAAAGGTTTATGGGTTATTCAACAATTCAGAGTGAACTTGCCTTCCTTGTCTCGTAGTATTCAAGCCGTAAGTGGAAAAAAATTTCAAGAACTGCAAATTGAAAGATGAAAAATGAGCATTCAAATAACGTAATGAAATGTCGAACAAAGATTAAATAACATCTAACTCATACTTTGTTCAGGGTTGTCATATTTCCTAATCACCCCTGCTGAATCAAAGAGGTGCATGTTATTCGTGCTAATTGTGGTAGTTAATTTAAATTTCTTTAGCAAACCCTCTTGCTTTGCGACCAGCATGTTCTCTTCCGACAACAGAACTTCGAAATCTACAGCTGCATCATCACCATACTTTCTGAAATCCTGCAACCAGAACATTGTCCATTAGAAAACACAAGCACTGCACAATAGACCGACCACCTGTTAGATATCGATATTACCTTGACAAAGGGATCTTTTGGTAAATTGCCATTTTCATCTCTAATCCCCTCTGTAACCGAATTCAAAAATGTCTTGTAATCATCAGTCCATCTACGGACAGGCAGTTCAGTTATCCTGAGTGTTGTCTCATTGACTTCGTTAATGACTCCATTTACTGTGTAGCTACTACAACCACCTTCCTTGGAGGCACCTTTTTCAATAGTTCCTTTAAAACCTCTATACCATGGATTCATAGGCTCCATCATTTCACCATTCAACAACCGCCTTATATTTGCAACAACATCCCTTGGGTTATAGTTTGGGATGAAAGTGCTCCAGCCAGTGCCGATTCCTTCACAGCCATTTACAAGGACCATTGGTATAATTGGTATGTACCTGGACAGAAAAGGATGTTAGGCAACATTCTTTATAAATATAACCTTGAAGGCACTAATAACTCCTTTTATTATTGAAATGAAACATTTACCATGTAGGTTCAATGGTTTGCCCATCTTCATCCAGGTAGTTAAGAAGGCCATCATCATCCTTTGGGAACAAGAACCTTGTAATAGGAGAAAGCTGCGTATAAATGTACCTAGCACTTGCATGGTCTTTGCCTCCCTGTGAAGGAAAAGGTTCGTATACAAAAACCGAGAATCAGATTAGTGTTAATGCAACTTATTAAACGTTGATTCAACTTATCAATGTGAGACATCATTTATCTTACCACGCTGCGAGTGCCAAACTGACCATTTGGCTGAAGAAGGTTGATGTTGTTACTGCCAACAAAATCTTGTGCCATTCCAATGATGGTACCTGCAAGACTCTGCTCTCCATGATGATAAGCAGAATGCTCGGATACATAACCAGAAAACTGGGAAATTTTTGCTTCTTTGACAAAGTTCCTCTTAAAAGAACAGAACAGGATCTTCCTCTGGCCAGGCTTCAGGCCATCAACCATTGAAGGTATGGACCTTTGAAGATCCGCCATAGAAAACAATATAAGCTCCTTGTTAATGAAGTCACTGTACTTTATGATCTTTTGATTGTGATCAAGGTAAGTACCAGGCTGCAAAATTCAGATAAATTAAGATTACCTTAAAAGACAGTAGTTTCCAACGATATGCATTTTCTTTTTTTAACCACAGATATGCAGCAACACCAACCTCATGCTGCCGAAGCCAATTCTTCCTTGCTTCAATCTTCTTTTTACTAAACGCAAGCTCTATCGCATCCCCGTCCTGCTCATCCATCCATAGAAAGTCTTTTTTGTGCTTGTCAAGGTTTTTAAAGTATTCTTTTCCTTCCTTGGATGTACTTGTTCCCAACCCCTACAATGACATCAACTATGTTACTCCAAGATGGAATGACACTTGATAATAAAGGTCTGATAAGCCCGTGAATAGAACCATGTATACCCAAATTCCTTTTCTTCCATGTCAAATAAACAAACCTTATAGTATTTGATGGACCAGCCACTTGCATTCCCATTCAAACTTTCCTTCCAGGATTCATACTCCGGCATGGAATAGAAGGACAGAACTGTTCCATTTCTACGAGTAGCCTGCATGAATAATGAGCACTGAAAATTACCACCGTTCTTGAAGAAAAATATCACCATTTTTTAATGACTGATTAGTTAAATGCACCAACCTTGACAATAGGAGTTATAAACTCGACCATGAAAGATGGGACTTTCAGTAATGATGGCCAGAATGAATGGATGAAATTGATCAGTAGGCCTTTAATGTGAGACCCATCATGATCCTGTTTAAAGCACAATAGGTTAGCAAATATTTTCTGTAAGGAGAACACCACGGCAATAAATCTAATTTAAGCACTAACCTGATCTGTCATTATCATCAGATGACCGTATCTCAAAGACTTGACATTGCTGTACTGTTTATCATGCTGTAACCCAAGAATCTTCTTGATGCTCTCGATTTCCTTATTCTCTTTGAGCTGTTTAGACGTGGCTTCTCGCACATTGAGCAACTTACCTCTCAAAGGGAATACTCCATAGAAGTTCCGTTCCATCTGAGACAGCCCAGCCACACCAGCAATCTGCGTACATTGATTGCTGTTAAAGAAAGTTACATTGGTGTTGCCACAGATAACGTTATTGATCATGGAACTTACTGCCAGAGCTTTTGCCGAATCTCCTTCTGTCAATATCAATGTGCATTTTTCAGAATACCTCCCCCCAGCCTCGTTAGCATCCTCAAGCTTTGGCACATTAACCTTTGCTGTCTTTGTTCCATCAGTTTTCTTGAGCTCTTTGTTTTCCTTGAATTTTGCCCACGAGAGGAGGTTGTCAACGATGTCAGACTTTGCCACTGCAAATATATAATGACCAGCATAAAACACACAAAACTAACATTTTATAAAATAACAAGCTCCAGTTCACAGAAAACCAAACAGCACATGTAACAGACCTTTCTTCAAGAAGTCTTCAGAAAGTTCACATTTTGATCCAAAACTGCTCTGGCGAAGTGTCAAAGTTTCTTTTGTTTGAGAATCAAAAGCAGGGTTATCAATAAGGCAATTGACAAAAACCCACAAATAGTTCTTCACATTATGGGCTTTTATGTTGGCATTCTTGTGCTTCTTATTAACTGAATTCATCACATAGTTAGTGATCTGATTAGTGACGTAATCAACATGAGTTCCACCCTTG
This sequence comes from Salix dunnii, assembly GCA_015731905.1. Lineage (NCBI taxonomy): Eukaryota > Viridiplantae > Streptophyta > Magnoliopsida > Malpighiales > Salicaceae > Salix > Salix dunnii. Next base: position 4,416,491 of record CM027667.1, on the reverse strand, counting down.
ATGGTAGCAATGCTATTAACGAAGCTGGCCTGTTAAAGAAATCCAATTATTCGGGATATAGGAACTTTAATCTAACACAAAATTCCGAACAACTTGGAAATAAACTACGATTTATTCAAAAAGGTTCTCAATTACCTGCTGGAATTGACCTTCAGTGAGGCTCACACAAACCTCCCACCTCTCACCAACTTTCTCGTAGAAACTGGCCATACCAAAATACCCGTTTAAGCATCTTATAGGAAGAAACATATAAAAATTTGATAACTAGACAAAAGACCATAAAAAACAACCTTTTGGGGCGTTCTGAGACAGACTCGGAGGCGGAATTCAAGTACAGGTGAACATAATCTTGAAATGATTTGACAGGAACACGATTTCCATTGAGCTCAACCTTGACAGTCTTTCCAAGGCAACCAGCCATGTCAACCACCCTTTTTTTCATCAGAGCTACCACATCTTCTTCCAGGTGAGTCATGCTAAACTTAGCCAAATCGGGCTTAAATGTCACCTTGGTCCAATTCTCACTCTCCTTGCACTTAGTTATTATCGGCTCAGATCTTTTCCCCATGTTGTTAGAGAAAACCTTTATATCAGCAACACAAACCAGTGTTACATCCAAGAGCGTGTTAAAAGATTAACAAAAATAATCCAGCATAATCATCACACTTTGTCCTTGTAAAGCAATATTTGCCTAGTTTTAAGCAACCTCAAAACTCATCTTAAAACAAACTATAATTTTTAAATCAACATGAAATTTAATCAAAAACCTTTTAAAGTACGTTGAACCTCTTCCAAAATATATATATATAAACTCAATAGCAATCTCATTAATCAATTAAACCTTGATTTGTAAAACACTTCGTATCTGATAGATTTAATATTTTAATTAATAACTCATAAGAAAACAATTCAACAGCAATCTCACTGATCAATTTAACCTTAAATTGTAGAACACTTCGTGTCTGATAGATTTAATAGTAAAATTAATAAATAAATAACATAATGAATCATTAAGACGATAACGGAAACCAACTTTCTAGCTCAGATTTACCTGCTTATACTTTTTTTTCCTTTTCCCATCAGCCGTCTCAATCACAAACTCGGTCGAAAAAATATTCGTAAGCTTCGCACCATATCCATTTCTCCCACCAGTAGTCTTCTTCATCGTATCATCATAATTACTGCTGGTCAACAAATGCCCAAAAATCAGTTCGGGCACATAAACACCTTCCTCCTTGTGTATATCCACCGGAACCCCATCTCCATTGTTATAAACACTGACCAAATTATTCTCCACGTCGATCACAACCTTCAAAGAATCCATTTTCGGATCTCTTTGCTTATTATCCGCTGCGTTCACCAATATTTCATCAAAGATTTTATAAAGTCCCGGCACATAAGTAACCGATCGGTTGACCATTTTGTCATCCTCGAAAACCCAGAGGATCTGTGCGTGCTTCTCGATTGACCCGATGTATGTGTCTGGTCGCAGAAGAATGTGCTCCAACTGGGACTTTTTCTGGTAGGTTTCTTCGATTGTCTTTTCCTGGTTCATATTTAAGCTGACGCTTGTTGATAATGGGATTTTCTTGGTCTCTGCCGCCATTTTAGAGAGAGAAACTCGCGATTTAGCGTTTCCTGGAGAGGCAATGCGATAATCTTTATGTTATTTTTAGGGTTTCTTGAAGGGGAGAGATGTTTTAGGGTTTGGTTTTAGAGAGAGAGACACGAAGATGGTGTCTTGACTCTTGAAGCGAGATGAAAGACAGACGGGGGGAAGATTTTAAAAGGGAAGAGAGAAGAGATCTAACGGTCAAGTTAGATTGAATTTTGAAATTTGAATTTTGGGCGGAGTTTTAATTCTGATGATTGATAGTGGGTTTTAAGAATCTGACGGTAGAGGATTTATCTTGGGATCAAAACTCGAAGAAATTATCTGGTGATCTCGAAGACAGGTGCTCTTCCCTTTTCTGATTTGACTTTTTACTTGACGGTGCCATCAAGTGACACGTATCAAATGCAGTGCCCCACATTTTGGACAAAGGCCCGTATTGGTCCTTTGCAGTGCATGTGGGCTGTTGTATTGTGTAATGTTGCGTATTGTATTCTTATATGCAATGTATTCTTATTTAATATTTATATTATTCCATCCAATTCAAACCAATTATATATATATATTACTTAGAAGATAAAAGATATGGCTGTTTTACAGTATATACAGACTTAGTTTATTATTCATTACTATAGTGTAATTATTATTTTATCTCTAGGATCAAAAAATTTTAACTCTCAGGATCGGAGGTATTTTTGAATTTTTTTAAGGGATATAGATGGTATTTTCAAATTTGTTGCACAGTGAAACGACTATTTTAGCCCCCCTAAACGACAAAAAACAAGATGTGGACCCGGGGATATTTATGCATTCTCCACATTGGTTTTTTCATGGTTATCGGTTGGATTCAGGGGTGTGTTGGTAATTGTCCATTATTTTAATATTTATATTCAAAAATACTGCACGCGAGTCGTACAGACGTGCCTGCAGTGTTTTCGTCACTCGCGCACTTCGAGCGGCGCGTGCACCTCTTTTTGGCCGTAAGAGACTGACTTCCGTCGTGTCATATGGTGTGCCACCATATCTTGATTCTCCCAGTGTTGCGCGTGTCCGGTTAAGGTGGACGGTAAAGCTCCGGTGGTCGGTTTTATGTCTGGGCTCCCTTTTTCTCTCTTCGACCGCGCGTAAATACGAGTCAGTCCTTGAAGTTTGCACAATGTTTATTTTGGTCTCTTTTCTTTTGATTTATGTTTTGTTGTTTTTTTTAAATATAGTTTTTTTTTTGTTGCAATTACACTCTTCAATTGAAATTGATTATATATATTGGGTTTCAATTCAATCATTATTCTTTTGATTTTCGGTTTGGGTTCTCCAATTGAAATTTTTCATATATTCTATCTTTCATTTCGGTCCTTGTTCTTTTAATTTTGTAGAAACATTGTGATATCTTTAAAATGTCTTTATTTATTTTGATCTCAAGGTTTTATTTATTTCAATTTTATCCTTCAATTGAAATTAATTATATAGTTTGTTTTAATTTATTTTGATTGTATCCTCTAATTGAAATTAGTCTTATTTCAATCCTTATTCTTTTAATTTTCTGAACAAAATTACAATGCATTTTTTTTTAAAATATATTTATTTGTTTCGGTCTCAATGTTTTTATTTGTTTCAATTTTGTTCTTTTATTGGAATTAGATATATATTTTATTTTTCATTTCAATTTTTATTTTTTGATTTTTTTATTTGCTATTAATTTCTTTGGTTTTTTCAGTCATTCTTGGACAGCGTTTATTTTTTATCCATATTTATGCATCTATATTTTTAATTTTATTTTTAATTTGTGTCGTTTTATTTTTTCATTAGGGATTTATTTTTATTTCATTCAATTCTAAAATTTTAATTTATGTTAGTGATCATTTTCAAATTAATATTGCACACTTTTTTCCTTTGTTCTTTTTTTATGTTTTATGTTATTTTTATCTATTCTTCAGACATATAATTTTATGATTTTATTGTTTGCGCCATAATAATGATAATTTTAGGTATTATTTTTTTGTAAAAATATTTTGCTTTTTTATTTTAACATGAATTTTTTATTTGTATTTATGCATGGATGCTTTTAGTTTTTGTTTTTAATTTTTGTTGTTTTATTTTTTATTAGGGATTTATTTTTATTTTGTCTAGTCCTAAATTTTAAATTTATGGTGGTAATCATTTTCATATTAACATCGTTCCTTTTTTCTCTTTGTTCTTTTGTTGTGTTTTCTGTTATTTTATCTATTTTTCGGACAGATAATTTTATGATTTTACTGTTTGTTCCATAATAATGATAATTTTAGTTATTATTTTTTTGTAAAAATATTTTTCTTTTTAATTTTAACAGAAATTCTGCATAGATTTATTATTTCATCTAAATTTATATTATAATAAAAAAATTCACATGTTAAATTTTTTTGCGTTGACAAAAATATGGTGCCGCCCACGACGAGACGCAAAGGCATGGACTAGTATGTATGTGTGTGTGTGTGTGTGTGTGTGTGTGTGTGTGTGTGTGTATTATAGGTGGATGTCTTGTTGAAAAAATTAAAACTTGATCCAAATTGTATACTCTATATCACTTTTGTGTATATATTAATAGTTTGTAGATTAAATATTTATTTTATTTATAAATATTTCAATTTAATTTTTTTGTTACTAGAATTCCTACTAAATTTCTTTCAATGTAATAAAAAATGGTTTGTTTTTTTTGCCAGGGTGAAGGATGAGGTAACTAGAATTCATTGATAATGTAGAATATTAAAAACTATATTACATCAAAGATGTTAAATATATATCTATAATGATTTACAATACAAACCTAATTCATAGATATTTATAGTGCTCATAAAAAAATTAATTTGTATTGGTATATCAAATTCACTTCGATCCAAAACAAAATTGAACAATATGTATTTGTAACCTATAAATAAACCACATTATAACATTATAAGCCACAATGGTACAATGTATGAAAACTAGATCACATTAAGAGTGTCGTGACACTTGCAACCCATGACATAGATCCATCTTTAAATACATGATTATAAAAATTAGCAATACAGGTTCAATTAATAGATATTTGTAATGTCCATCAAAAATTTAGTTCTTAGTAATATATCCAAAATGCTCCTACCTAATATAAAACTGAACAAAATGTGTTTATAATTTGTAAAATATTATAAGCCAAGCTGGGTATAATTATAGGCTCGAAATCAAACTGACCATGTCCACGAACACCTTTTGCTAGTATAAGTTATTTGATGTTATGTTACAAAGCAAACAAAAAATTTAGTCCACGGCATTATATCAAACCCATTCGAGTCCTGTCAATCCATATCATTCTTTTAATCAAATTATCATATTTTTATTATCTCAATCATAAATTTGGTTTGTTGACTTGGGTTGGTAAAAAAAAAATATATTGATATTTTTTTATTTTTTTATTTAATAATAAATTCAATGAAAATTGAATTTTATAATTTGTTTTTTTATAGAGTTATCTTATTTAAATGACCCAAGTTAGAATTGTGAGAGGTTAACTTGAGTTATTTGTTTTTTTTCATCTTTTTTTAAATTGATTTATTTTTTATTTCATACTTCAACTTGGGATTCATTGGAAATTAAGTTTCATATTTAGTTTTGATTTACTTTCTATCAAATTATTTTTGTCTCATAACCTGGGTCATTATTTTGATAGGTTTGCCAGAGTTGTCATGGGTTGATTCGGTAGTTTTTGTTTTAATATTTTTTAAAAGCAATTCATTTTTTTATTTTTTTTAGTCAAATTACATTTATAATATTTTTTCATGTTGTCTTTAGACTCCTCAATTTAACCGATCACATTGGGTCAACTCCCACACAATTTAATTTTTTTTCTACTCAAAATAATGCCTGGATATTTTTTAACATTTAAAAAATTAATCTTCCTCACAACATAGCATGAACAATGATCTCGTTTGTATACTAAAATTGAGTTATATATAGTTTAGGGTAAATGAGTTTTGATTCAAAAATAATGTTTGAAATTCAAATTTGAATCGATGCAAAAGGCACTCTTGTTTTAGATGTGGATTAACAATGGGGCTAACATCAAGATTAAATATGCTTCAAATCTTATTATATCCCTCAAGTAAGTTGAACCCAAGTTTCCCAAATAGAAATCAAGTCTTCAAAAAAAAATTATTGTTCCAATTTATTTAAAAAAAAAAAACTGTTCATCAGGCTTTGAGATTCTATTATTCTATTATATTCAAGAAATGCTTTGAATCATAAAGTCATGCAACCCTACACTATACTCTTGTTTATATATATACATATATATATATATATATATATATATATATATATATATATATATATATAACAAAAAGACATTGATATTTTACTGTGCCCCTAAATACAAATCACCATGGATTTCAATTTTTTTTACCGTTTTGCCCCTCTATTTGAATACGGGGGTATTTTGGAAATTTTCTTATGACTCACGTGGCATTTAAAGATTGTCTGGGATTGATGGTTTTTCTGTTTTTATTTGCATAGTAGAAATACCTATTTACCCCAGGGTGCCAACAAAACGACGAAGTGGAGATAAGGATATTCTTAGTTTTTTTTAATCTTAAATTGAATATTAAAATTACTCCTCTACCCTTAAGTGAGGCACAAACTAGGTGTTTAGACGAGGGTAGTGTAAGGTTTTCATGTTTTTGTGCACAAAGAAACTACTTCCCTCTAAAATGACAAAAACGAAGGCCTGATGTTAGGGGCATGACAATACTTACATTCCTGATTTTTTTGTAGTTATCGCTTGGTACAGGGATGTTCAAGTAATTTGAAATTTTTTGAATTATTTTTCCTCAAGATTGCTGCAAACACGTCAACCTCACACGCCGTCAAGTTTCACATAGTCGTGCCTTTCTGGAGGCGCATGTAGTATGCATTGGTGATAAGAAATGTCTAGTCATCATGTCTATGGGTGCACCACCATATTTTCTTCCTCGTGGTGGTGAGTGTGTTGTTATTCAGAGAGCGAAGGATCATCGATGATCATGTTATCTTTTGTTTCCCCCTTTTCTCTCTCCTATATCGACAAAATACATGCTGGTCCTTTAAGTTGTTGTGTGTTTTATTTCAAGCCCTAATCTTTTAATTTTATTTTTCTTTTTGATTTATTTAATATAAATTTTAATTGTTTTCAATTATATCATTTAATTGAAATTAATCATATATATTATTTTGATTTTTAGTTTGTATTTGGTTCCTTTAATTGTTTCATTGTGCATATTCTAGTTTGTTTCAATTTTATCCTCTAATTGAAATTCGTCATATATCCTACTTTTCATTTTAATCCTTATTCTTTTCATTTTTTTCCTGGAAATTACACTTCTTTTTTTTTTTTGAAAAATCCCTTTATTTTTTTGATCTCAAGGTTTTGATTGGTTGCAGTGTGTCCTTCAATAGAAATTTTTTTTTCATTTCGACCCTTATTCTTTTATTTTTTATTTAGTATTAATTCATTTGTTTTTTTTGTTTTTCTTGAACAATGTTTATTTTTTGTCCTTCTTAAGCATTTTTGCTTTTAGTTTTGGTTTTTAATTTTTATCATTTTATTTTTTCTTGAGATTTTATTTTTATTCGGTTTAGTCCTTGAAATTTAATTTATGTTAGTGATTGTTTTAAAATTTACCTTTTCTCTTTGTTCTTTCTCTTGTGTTTTCTTTTATTATTATATGTTATTTGGATCACATGATTTTTTTATACTCCTAATATTTATTTTAGTTCTGTCTTTTTTTTGTTATTTTTGTTTGCTCTTTTGTTAAAGCGTTTTTTTTTTATTCTTCAAGATTTTTTTGTTTTATTGTTTGTGCAATAATAATAATATTTTCAGTGATTGTTTTTTATTATTGTTTTCTTGTTTTTTTTTTTTGTATAAATGTTTTGTTTTTTTTATTTTTTAGAATAATTTAATAATTTTAATTGTTTGGATAATAACAATTATAATAGTTTTAACTGTAATAGTTTTGATAATAATTATAGCATAGTGATGAATTTTTAATGATTTTTTCTTTTTTCTATGGGTAGAAATCAATGACTATTGCTTATATATATATATAATATTGCATTTTTTTTAATATTAAAACATGAAAATAGTTTTAAAATATATTAAAAAATATTCTTACAAACATGCTATTAACTGCGATCCTGACTGCTCATGTCGAGCCGTCCACAACTTCGTAGCTTCATTGAATTGGACTGGAAAGATGAAAAAAGAGGGCGGCCCATAAATGGGCTACAATCACATGAAGTGTGGGGCCTAGTAACATACAATTTGGCTGTGCATCACTGCATCTGGTCGAAATTTTTGATGATGATTATGATGGAGAAAATTTAGACATGGGCAGCATGATGAAAATTGTAGCCGCATCGTCTATGGATTCTGTAATTTGAGGGGAGGTGTCTGTCTAGCACCCTTCTCACCAACAGGTGAACGTGGATTAGATGATACTGGGCCAGATGGCTCACTAATTGCTGGCACATGTAAGGAGGGCATGCTTCTCTCCATGCCATGAAATTACGCTATACGCGGGTGACCTAGTTTGCCGGTTGCAACAAGTATTCTTTCATTTTTCAATCACCTTTGACAAGCTGGTGATTAAAATAAAAAAAACGCTATATGTTTTTATATCATAAGTGTATTACAGTTTTTAAAATTAATAATTATATAAATTTTTAATAATCATTATATTAATAATTATATAACTCGACTGGAATTATAAAAAAAAACCCTTTTAATCCTAATATCTTATATCGGGATGCCTACTAAATAATAAAAGGTGATTTTTTTCAAAGCCTTTTATTTTAATTTGCTAGTTCATGGTCTGGAAAATCGAAATATAATTGAGATTATTGGAGATAAATAATATTGAATAAAATAAACCAAGTGGGAATGACTTAAGAAATTTCAAACAAGCTAGTTGGATAATTTTTAATTATTAAAATACAAAATATTTTTTTAATATATAATTTTAACCGATCCAAAATATGTTAAAATTGGTTCAAATTTAGCAAGTTTTTAATTACTTGAATTCGACCCTCGAATTAAAAAAATTAAAGTATACTTTATGAGTTTTTAATTGGATAAAAAATTCAAACAAATACCTTATTTTCCCATAGATTATTGTTATCGACTTATCAAGAAACTCTATACACTCAAAAAAAAGAAAAAAAAATAAAAATTAATGCATAACAAATATATTTTTTATTTTTTTAATATTTATTTATTATTTGAATATGTTGATATCAAAAATAATTTTTAAAGAAATATTTTTTCTAAGAGTTTTACCAAGGATATGATCCATGTGCTCTCTTATTATTATTATTATTATTCTTTTACCCAAGCCTTCTATTCTTAGATCAATTCCAGGTACTATTTATTTTCTAGTTAATACGCGTTAACGATATTAGTTTTTTACCAGTATCAAGATGAATATTCGACACGTGTTCTACTATGAGCCATAATAATAACTCTTTAATTTATTTTTCAACTGGAGTGAAAATAAATTAAATAAAAGAAAGTAAATCAACTAAGAAAAATAACTAAACGAACCTAATTAATTAAAATAAATTAATCTTCACAGATTTATTTTCTGTTTTTTATTTCTTTAATTATATAATTTGATAAATAAAAGAGATAGTCTAATATTAAGAGTGGGATTTTTGCAGAACAAAATAAAGAGAAGGAAAACTATGGGTAAATGACTGGAATTACATAAATGCCAGAGCCTTGAAACGTGGAGAACTGAGAAGAGAGACAAAAAAAGACAAAGGTCTCAGACCAGTGTCTCTCTTTTAACGAGGTGTCTGCTAACTTCTTTCTATCTCAGACTGCCCATGTGCACTGAGCTCGCTCGCTTTTGTCCTCGTCTCGTTATAAATATAAGCATTTCCTGACTCCATTTCTCTCCAACATCGTAGACACTCACCTCTTTCTATCACTACACAAAGCCTAGCTACTTTGTATTCATTTCTTTTGTGAAAATGGCTGTTGGGTTTTCGCTTTTGCTTGCATTATTCGTGCTCCTCACTGGCTCTGCCTCAGCCGCTACTTACATGGAAGGTGATGCTAGCTAAATACTAATTTCCATGTTTAATGTTTTGACCCCATTTAAATGACTTAGACAGGGAAGATTTAGCATAATAGTGTCATGGTTTGTTCATCGAGTTTGGTTTGTTTTCTTCTCATTTGGCATATATATGTGCTTGCAGTGCAAAATTTTATGTTGTTTGCTGGGTTTTGGCAGTTAATGTCTTGTTTAATTTGTTAGTCTACAAGGTCGAGTCTTTATGCTTCATACTTGTAGAACCTTCTTTCAGGGCTTTACTGTAAGATTTGGTGATGGATTTTCTCTTCTCCCTGTCACCTTTACTTGCTATTTACAGTTTCACATCCTTTTCAAAGATTCCCCGAAACAGAAAGTTAAGTTAATTTTAGATTCAGAGTGGCCATCAAAGGAGGGGGTCGGATTTGGTTCTCTACTTTCTTCAGCACATTTCTTTGTTGACCACTAATATCACATTCTTGGTCTGCTCTCTGTCTCCAGGCTTTCTCAAAAATGGCAACTTCGAAGAGAAACCAAAACCTGGTGCCATCAGAAAAACAGTCCTTAAAGGAAAATATGCACTCCCCAGCTGGGAAATCAATGGCTTCGTAGAATACATCTCTGCTGGGCCACAACCAGGTGGCCTGTATTTCAATGTGGCTCATGGTGTCCATGCAGTAAGGCTAGGCAATGAGGCCTCAATTTCTCAAACAATAACGATAAAAGCAGGCTCTCTTTATGCCCTAACTTTTGGTGCTTCAAGAACTTGTGCTCAAGACGAGGTGTTGAGAGTCTCAGTTGGTTCTGTGTTCGGGGACCTGCCTTTGCAGACTCTGTATAGTAGTAATGGTGGAGACACTTATGCTTGGGGATTTAGACTCAATGCCACTGTTGTTAAAGTGATATTTCACAATACCGGGGTCCAAGAGGACCCTTCGTGTGGACCACTCATTGATGCAGTTGCTATCAAGGAGCTCTTTCCACCGATGCCCACAAGAGGTAATGATAACTAACTCTTTTATTGTGATGTTCTGTCTTTGGTATGGAGAATTTGAGGGACTTGTTTTGGTTGTATTTTTGTGATTTTTGTCTGATTTTGTTTTGCAAGTTTATTTTCTGTATTGCTTATTTTTGTGGGATTGTACGTTGAGGCTGTTGCATATGGAGACTATTTTTTATTCGCTTGGATCTTCAAGTTTCAACGCATTTACATTTGATGCTCTAGACTCGGGCATTGTTTGTAGATCTATCTAGGATTACGCTCCAGCTAGTTGCTTGGTTTTATCGGGTTGGCTTTAGCCCACAATTTTGGTTTCTATTGCATATATGATATTGAAGATGGTAATTTGATTTGAGATACCATCACTTCGTCAATCTTGTCAAACATGGGATACACTTGACCCGAAATGCAGTTTGTTTTTCCATCTGAAGTTCCAAACCCCTGCCTCTTCTCTTTGAATGGTTGTGATAAATGCATCTGTGACGGTTATAGTTAAGTCGCTGCCGTGGTTAAATAATTTTGAAGTTAAATGTTTGCTTTTAAAACATGTAAAATTTTCAAATTTGATTTCTATTTTCTTTCATAAGAGTTTGATGATAGCTTCTCTGGTCTATTGACGGTTGCAAATGATATCTTGTAGATAACCTTGTAAAGAATCATGGCTTTGAGGAGGGTCCTCATCGGTTAGTAAACACCTCCAACGGTGTCCTCCTTCCTCCAAGACAAGAAGATCTCACATCTCCACTCCCTGGCTGGATGATTGAATCCCTTAAAGCTGTGAAGTTCATTGACAAAAAGCACTTCAATGTTCCTTTCGGACTTGCTGCTGTTGAGCTTGTTGCAGGAAGAGAAAGTGCAATTGCCCAAATCCTCAGAACAGCGCCCAACAAAGTCTACAGTCTCTCATTCACTATCGGAGACGCAAGGAATGGTTGCCATGGATCCATGATGGTCGAGGCTTTTGCTGCTGGTGATACATTTAAAGTTCCATTCGAATCCAAAGGAAAGGGTGAATCCAAGACCGCAAGTTTCAAGTTCAAAGCCATTTCAGCTCGGACAAGAATTACATTTTACAGTTCATACTACCATACTAGGATTGATGACTTCGGATCCCTTTGTGGTCCTATCCTTGATGAAGTTAGGGTATCCCCTGTTGCTTAGATGTCAGTTGTACCTTTGTGCTTCCATCATTAGCAAACTACATGTTCCTGATTTTTTATATAGGGATCCGCAACAGTTATCCTCCGTCGAGGCACATGCTCTACTTTTGTATCTATCCAGGCCACGTGGTCTTTTGTTGTTCTATGATGTTGCCTTCACGTGGTGTCGGAAGAAAGAGCCTTATGGATAAGAAGAGCATAGCAGAAACTATGTAATTTACTATTTCTAGGATGTGTAATGGCAACAGCTATAATTACTCCAGTGTGTATCAGTTTATGATCGAAAATTCAAAATTTCAAGCTAAAGTTTAAAAAAGTACTGGTCACCTGGGCTATAACCAGGTGACCGGTCCATCTAGCCCAGGTGACCGGTCCGTCTATATGGTTGATAGCATCAATTTAATATCCCCCCATGTTTTGTTTCTTTTTATGTTCAAATTCCACCCGAATGCCAAATGCTAATCTGGTGTCTAGAGTTTCAAAATACAGGGTTTCTGGTCCATCATCATGGTCAACTACGAGTTTGATATTATTGTTTTGGTTGAGATTTAAAAATAATAGTTTTATAAAAAATATTTCTAATTATAGTTTATAATTAAAATTTAAGTGTTTAGTTAAAAAATATTTTTAATTATGATTGATAATTAAAATTTAAATATTTGATTAAGAGGGTGTTTGGTATTGAGGGTGGACGAGTTTGAGAAAAAAATTGTGAAAATTGTGTCTGGTAATTGATGATAAGCTGGTTTGAAATATATGGACCCCACTTTCAAAACTCATTAAACCCCGGTTGCATGAAAAGTAGCTAATAGCTGCTTTTCATGCAACATGCTTCTTGTTATTTTTTATTTCTTGGGAGTGAACTAAGAATCGATCGGAATGCCTGGTGCTTTCTTCCTTCCACTTTGCCCCCTTTCTCAGCTCGTTATTCTGCCTTTGATTTTTTATCATAGCCAAATGACTTTTTAAATTCTGGAAATGAAAGAGAACCAATTGCAAAAAAAAATTGCAAAAGAAGTTATTATATACCAATAGCCAACTGATACAACTCTAAGCCCATTAGGCCAGCTTTCTATTCTTCAAAATGAGGGAATAAGATGATTGTTTTTTTTTTATTCAGTTAATGAATTTTTTTTAAAATAATTTTTATTTTAAATTAATTTTTAAATATTTTTAAATTATTTTGATACACTAATATTGTAAATAATTTTTTAAATTTAAAAAAAAATATTATTTTAATATGATCATAATCACAATTTTATCTCCAATGATTTTTTTCTAGATATTTTAGCTCGCGTAAATAGTCAAGAATTGCAGAGAACTTCACATATAGATATTGTTTGTGATGTCATTGCAAGTAATTTGGTGAGAGAATAAAGATAAGGGTTCAATTTACTTGAATTATTAATTACATTATATTATTAAAATTATTAAATCTACAATATTTAAAAAATTTCACACACACACACACTTTAAAATAATTTCACAAATTAAAAGTAATATAAAAAGCTTGGTAATCAAACACATGAAACTTCTTTTCATTAATCTCAAACTCAAAAGCAGTTTTAACCAAACACTTCAAAACTTATTTTGAATCGCAACTAAAATGTTTTTCATGAAATTATTTTTTTTAAATCTCAACCACAAAATCAAAAACAATTTCAAACACACCCTAAATTATCTATATACCCATAACAATTTACCTTGAAGGAAAAGGTTTTCTTGGTGTTCATCGATAATGTGGACTGTCCTCATTGCACTTCTCTTTGTCTTACACACCTCCCTCCCTCCCTCCCTCTCTCCCCCTTTTATTTCCATGGGTGAATGTTCTACTTTTCTTTCCCATCTTGTTGATTTTCCACCTGTATTGCTTGTTTTCCTTTTTCATGCTTCTACTTTGAATCATCATTATTTTTCTTCCGACTCCATTATCTGTTCATTTATACTTACCATTCTATTCTTAGTTGGTTTTCTGCTGCCATCACTTCTCTACAAAATAATTTCTCTGATCAAAGTTCAATTCTTTCTTTGTTATGTTTACATTCTGGGTTTCTTTGTTTGCTTCTCTATCTATGTAGTTTGTTAAGCTTGCTTTTTCCATCAGTTCTCCATTTTTTGTTTCTCCATCCTGATCTTCTTTTTTAAGGCCTTTTTTCACTCTTGCAACCGCAGCAATCTAAGTGTATACTTGCTTGTGATGAGTTTTAAATCAATAGTTAAAGGAAAAAACTATGAAGTTTTTCTATATTTTCAAGGATAAATCCAAGAACATGAAAGGAAAAGCAAATTCAGCTCCAAAATTGAGAAAACAAAGTAAACCAGATTGTTTAGCTTCGAGGTGTAAAATGAAGTCCTTACCATGTCCAAGAAGTGTATCTGAATTTGACAAAGGCCGCAGCTGCAAAAACATCTCTCATATACTTTTGTATTTGCGGCTATAATACTAATTTATTGGTCAAATCTCAAATAAAAAATTAAAATTCTGTTTGGTAAACATATATTTAGTTTCATGGCTGAACCTCAACCACAGGTTTAGCCGTAGAGCCAAACACCGTCTACATCTACCGGCGTTTCGATGAATCAAAAGCAATAGACTTCAGGTCGGATCAGTGTGATTGAAGGAAAATTTGGTTTCATGGCTCGTCGTCACATGTGAAATCCAGCAGCATCCCTGAATTTCTTTGTTACATTCGGCATCTATCTTGACTCTTTTATGCATAACAAATCTTTTTTAAAATAAAAAAACTTAAGGAAAATGTGTTTTATTACATCATCTCAACATCAACTGTCATCTGACATTACTATTTATCATATCACCAATGTCAAGGAACTGATTTGGTGTTATAGCCCCCAATCCAAAAAATGTTAGGGCATCGTTGCCATGATTTCAATAGAAAAACTACTGAAAGAACTCTGCTTCGTATGATGATTATGCCGATGTGGCCAAGGTCCACTTATGGAATGCAAGATATAACTGTCTTCACCGACTTGCATCTAACGTGCACATAAGATATTTCTCTAGCAAGAATTCAACATTCACCCAGGCATGGTATTTGTCTGAAATGAAGACCCCGTTTGGCACTGTGATTCTATCTGTGTTTGCTTAATTTATTTTTTTTATTATTATTTTAAATAATTTTTTTTGATATTTTTATATTATTTTGATATACTGATGTTAAAAATAATTTTTAAAAAATAAAAAAATATCATTTTGATATATTTCTAAATAAAAAACACTTTTAAAAACAACCACAACCACTCTTCCAAACACCCCCAAAGGATTGCAATCTGGGCAGAGAAGCTCAACAGGTTTGGGGGGGGGGGAGCCTGTTCATGGGTTAATTTGTTCCCTTTGTCCCCCTCGGAAACAAAATCTTGAAGCACAGCTTCTTAATTAAGAAAGAAGGGCAAGCAAGTTAAGAGGAGCTGATAGACTTGCCCATGGACGGAGCTTGACCATTAGTATGTTCGGTGGTGAGCAGAAAATAACTAGCTTTTGGGGCCATGGAGTACAAGTATAGCTTCACAGAAGAAATTAAACCACCTAAATCTTAACAGTTTCAAATTGGGTTGGAATAAATTCATCTTTCAAGCTTGCTCGTTTTTTGCACAGCATGAAAAGAAGATGGATGTTTCACATGGGCTAATTATCCGGTCCAAGCTGATCTTCAGCTACACCCTCTAAAATTTATCAAGAAAAAGAAAATCCAGAAAAGGATACTGGAAGTCTTTTCCTACTGCCTTCATCAGTATGTCAACACCTGAAAATAGGATATTGTCAAATATTCATAGGAAGCAATAAAAATCTGAATAAGACAGCAGGACAGACAACATACCGGCTGTGACTCTTAGAATAAACAATGCGTCCATAAGTAAGCTGTCTTTTACTTTTGTAGAACATATGCATATCATTATACAATTGAAAGGCAAAACTGGCCGGTGACGCATCATAGATAGACCAGTAGAGGAAATAAGCCTTCTGTTTGGTGTTGTTTAACTTCATCCATGGAAATAAGCCTCTTGTTGGACTGTCCCTTCAATCCTGGGATCACAATTTCTATGTCATGAAGTGAAAGCTGAATAGTATTGTAGTTGACACACAGGTGACACTAGCTAGAAACAATCAAACGTTAATTTTGTTAGTTCCCAAGGTGAAGCACTTCATTAAATCTAGTTGCCACCAAAGTGCAAAGGGAGGGAGGGAGGAAAGTAGGATTACCATTGAAACCTTTCAGAAAAGAAAGATCTTTAAATGCCTACCTGTTAAACTTAGCAATGCAAACATCCCCCTCCCAAATGGCAAAAAATATGGGGAAAATAGGAGAGAGATAGAAGAAACACTATGTAGACAACCATGCATACACTGGCAAATGATATTTTTATACAATCAAACAACAAGTGGATATAAATTTAACCGTCAATTGTTTTACAAGTTTGTTCAGATGTGATGTGCATGTTGTTAGATCTAGCATTTCATAACATATATAAATTGTGTTCATGTCGAATTATCAAGAACAATAAATTGCATAAACTATAAAGCGGAAGCGTACCTGAATCCATATCCGGAAGTCGCTATCTAGAGTCGTACGGATGACCTTCCAAATTAACATGTTCTCCTTTGAGATCCCTTTTGTTCTCTCTACCTTAACCTTAATTCTCTCTGATAATGGGATGTCAGTGTGAGAATGTAGCACGTGTAATCTGGGGACCATGACCATATATATAGGCAACCAAGTGCCTTTTGGTATTTATGCCTTTTGGTATTCCTATTTTAGCCCATCACTAAAATAGAAATAACCCCTTAATCTCTACATATTAAAGGTCCACACCCTATTAGATACATCAAACCCAGTTGCCTAAAAATACTTAGCAGATCATTTTAATTAGGCTTTACTTTATTTGACAGTTCACAAACACATAATTATTTTCATATAAGCCCAACGTTGGATTAATGATCCAACAATCTCCCACTTGGGCTATATGTATAACCTTATAATTATGTTTTGCAAAATAACCAAAATGAGCTCAATCTTTGCTGTCATTAACAAATGTATCTATAACCAATCCGGTCCAATAATCATATCAGCATAGGATCTAAGCGGTCTTCGTCACAATTATCGTAACTCAACCATCAAAGGTCACGTATGCCAATATAACTAAATGACATGGATCATGATGTGGATGTGTAGCATGGAAATTTCATGCAATATGATCTTAACATGCCTATTTCCAACTGGTCCACCCTTAAATCTTAGTGAGATCAAACCATACAAAAAATCAGAGGTTAAATTAAACCAAAGACTTTATTTCTGCAGAAAATAAACTCATAAATATTCATAAACTAAAAATTTGTCTATATCATAAAAGCATATGGAATTACAAACTCCCTTTAAAACTGAATATCATCAATTGCCAAAACACCCATACGAGCAGTATGCTCATGAAATATTTTGGGTGGCAATCCCTTAGTAAGAAGATCCGCAACCATGAAGTTTGTACCAATATGCTCTATAGACAACTGTCCACTCTAAACTCTTTCTTTAACAACTAGGAACTTGATGTCGATGTGTTTTGACTTCGATGAGCTCCTATTGTTATTGGAATATAAGACTGCAGACTTGTTGTCACAAAATAATTTTAGTGGTCTTTCAATATCATCCACTATGCACAGCCCCATGACAAAATTCTGCAGCCATACTCCATGATTGGATGCCTCATAACATGCTATGAACTCAGCTGCCATCGTGAAAGAGGCTATAAGTGACTCTTTAGCACTCTTCCAGGAGACAGCACCTCCAGCTAGCATGTAAATATAGCCCGACGTAGATTTTATACTATCTTGGCATCCAGCAAAATCGGAGTCGCTATACCCAATGATCTCCAGATTAGCTAAACTCCGATATGTGAGCATGTAGTCTTTTGTTCTCTGTAAGTACCGTAAGACCCGTTTAGCTGCTTTCCAATGGTCTATTCCTAGATTGCTTAAATATCTGCCTAGTATCCCAGTAATGTACGCAATATCCGGACGCGTACAAACTTGAGCATACATTAGACTCCCTACTACTGAAGCATAAGGAATCTTTTGTATTTCTCTTTTCTCAAAATCATTCTTAAGGCACTGATTGAGACTAAATTTGTCTCCCTTAGCCACAGGGGTATCTCCTGGCCTACAATCTTGCATGTCATATCTCTTAAGAACCTTTTCGATATAGCTCTTTTGTGATAATCCAAGAATACCTCGAGAGTGATCTCGGTGTATTTGAATTCCTAATACAAAAGAGGCTTCACCAAGATCTTTCATCTCACAATTCTTAGCTAGAAATTTCTTGGTTTTGTGCAATAAGCCTATATCGCTGCTGGCAAGCAAGATGTCATCGACATACAAAACTAGAAAAATATATTTACTCCCACAAAACCTATGGTATATACAATCATCGACCAAATTCATCTCAAAACCAAACGAGATGATCACTTGATGAAACTTGAAATACCATTGTCGAGATGCTTGTTTGAGTCCATAGATGGATTTCTTAAGTTTGCAAACCATATTCTTTGGGTCTCCAGACATAAAGTTTTCTGGTTGCACCATATAGATTGTCTCATCAATGTTACCATTGAGAAACGCTGTCTTTACATCCATCTGATGTAACTCAAGATTGAAATGTGCCACCAATGCCATTATAATCCTAAAAGAGTCTTTCAAAGATACCGGAGAGAAAGTCTCTTTATAATCGATACCTTCTTTCTGTGTAAAGCCCTTTGCAACAAGACGTGCCTTGTACTTCTCCACATCACCTTTCGAATCCCTTTTGGTCTTAAATATCCATTTACAACCAATGGGTTTCACACCTTCAAGTAATGGGACAAGATCCCACACGTTGTTGTCTTTCATTGACTTAATCTCCTCATTCATAGCATAAATCCACTTTTCAGAGTTAGAACTTTCAATGGCTTGATGGAAGTTGATAGGATCATTTTCCATCACTCCAATATCAACCTCATGTTCTTGGAGAAATACAATATAATCATCTGATATTGCACTTATTTTCTCTCTGGTGGATCTTCTTAATGGCATAGATTCTAGAGGTACTCGAGGTTGTTCTTCTGGAACAATTTCTTGAATAGGAGGTGCTTCGACATTGTCTTGATTCGTTGTGTCTTCAACTTGGTCAACATTAGAATCTTGACCAATGCTAATGACACCTGTGGGAATATCAATATATTCCTCTTCATAGACAAAATCTTTATCTTTATCACCTCCCGCCAACTCGACATCCTCAAAGAATCGGGCATTTCCCGTCTCGAAAATCGATCTAGTTGTGGGATCATAAAATTTATACCCCTGGATCTTTCCGAGTATCCAATAAAATAGCAACTTACCGTCCTAGAGTCCAATTTCTTTTCATTAGGACTATAAGGCCTTGCCTCAGCTGGACATCCCCAAACATGCAAGTGCTTTAGACTAGGTTTCTTACCTGTCCAAAGTTCATAAGGGGTTTTGGTAGTGACTTTAGTAGGTACTCGATTAAGGATATATGTTGCAGTCTTAATTGCTTCTCCCTAAAGTGATTCTGGTAAGGTAGAATGACTAATCATACTCCTTACCATGTCCTTAAACGTTCTGTTTCGTCTTTCAACAACACCATTCATAGTGGGCGAACCCGACATAGTGTACTGTGGGACGATACCGCGTTCATCTAGGAATTTAGCAAATGGTCCTGGACGTTGTTCTCCTGAACCGTCATATCTACCATAGTATTCACCACCACGGTCAGATCTGACGCTTTTAATCTTTTTACTGAGTTGATTTTCAACTTCAGCTTTATAACTTTTGAACACATCCAGTGACTGTGATTTTTCACTTATGAAATATACATAGCCATATCTGGAAAAATCATCTATGAACGTTATGAAATATTGTTGACCATTCCAAGCGACCATAGGAAATGGCCCACAAATATCCGTATGTATGAGTTCTAAGATGTCCATAGTCTTGTTGGCTATAAATCTCGTTGGCTATAAATCTCCTTGTATTGGTTTGTTTACCCTTAATACAATTAACACAAATATCAAAATTTGAAAAATCTAAGGGATCGAGAATTTCATCTGACACAAGTCTCTCTATTCTCTTTTAGAGATATGACCTAATCTTTTGTGCCATAATACACCTGAATTCTCGCTAGTTAATTTTCTCTTGGTACCTCGTGTACTTAATTGCAGAGATTCATTAAATGAAGCAATTGTATCAATCAAATAAAGATTATCATAACTAGATAAAGAACCGGAACCAGATAATTTGGAATCATAAAACAAACTAAATTTTCCATTTTCAAATGAACAAGAATAACCAAATTTGTCCAAAGCAGAAATAGAAATCAAATTCCGTCTAAAAGAGGGTACAATAAAAGTTTCGTTAAGATCCAAATAAAGTCCGGTATTTAAAAATAATCTAAATTTTCCAATTGCCTCAATTTCAACCGTCTTGCCATCGCCTACATAGATGTATCTTTCAACATCATTTGGCTTTCGGCAACTCAGGCAACCCTGCAATGACACACTGATGTGAGTTGTTGCACCAGAATCTAACCACCACGTGTGTCTAGGTACCGAAGTTAAATTAACTTCAGAACAAACCAAAGCAAGAAGCATACCTTTCTTAGCACGCCAAGCGTGATAGTTGGTGCATTGCTTTTTTTTTTTTATGCCCTTCAGCACCACAAAAGAAACAACTAGTATCAACAGAATCATGTGATTTCGTTAACTGTTTCTTCTGAGATACTGTACTCGCAGCTTCCTTAACATTCTTTCTTTTCCTTCCCTTGTCTTTAAAGGCAGCGGCTAAGTGAGCACTTTCTGTCCTATCTTGCTTAAGCCTTTCCTCTTCCTGAACACAGTGTGAGATGAGCTCATTCAGAGACCAAGTCTCTTTCTGAGAATTGTAGCTTACCTTAAACTGGTTAAATTGTGCAGAAAAGGATATTAAAACTAGATGCACTAGCAAGTCCTCAGAGAGATCAAGCTTAAGTGCTTTAAGCTTGGAAGCAAGATGAGACATCTCCAAAATGTACTCCCTTACATTGCCTTTGCCTTTATACTTCATTGAAATGAGACTTGTCAAAAGTGTACCGATTTCAGCCTTTTCATTCTTGACAAATCTCTTTTCAATATTGGCAAGGAATTCCTTAGCTGTAGTGATATGATCAGACATTGTGCCCCTGAATGCTTCTGGAATGGCTCTCTTCATGATCATCATACACATGCGATTTGATTTCTCCCACCTTTCCATATCCCTCTTTTCATCAGAGGTACTCTCATCCTTAAGAGGTGGGGGAGAATCAGTCCTTAACGCAAGGTCGAGATCCATAACTCCAAGAACAATCAAAAGATTGTCTTTCCAAGATTTGAAGTTAGAGCCATTAAGCATACAAATTGAGTTGATACTGGCAGTTATATTGGCAGGATTAATCGCTGAAAAGAGAACAACAACAATTGAAACAAGCTCAAAAACAAAAATTATCTTAAGAGCAAAAATTAATTCAAATAAAGGTAAAACCCATCTTAAGATATCGGGCACTACATTAATATTTTATCTTTGGATAAAAATTAATTTTTAAGTGATATCTTAACGTAGTAATTAAACATTGATAATAAAAAAAAATGTCAAAAAATAAATCGGCCTTTGGGTCGATTAATTAGTCACATGTAAAACCAAATAATCATCACATGTTAATTACTACACGTAGACATGCATTTACTTTAAATATTGATCTTCCTTTGGGCCGATCAATAAGAACATAAATCGCATGCACATAAACCTTTATATTTCAAAATGAAATTAATCTCCACAAAAGAGGTCACTTTGGTGACATATTATTTTAATTAATTCATTGCAAAATATATATCAATATACCAATATTTGAAAAATAAATTTGCACCTTTTTTTTTTAACAAAGTCAACGGTCAAAGTCAATTGTTGACTTTGACCATTGACCTTGCGGCTGGACTGGGTCGGGCCAACTCAGATCCTAAATCAGCCTGTTGAATCCATATTTTATGATGGGCTAAAATTTTCTACAGGCCAAAGCCCATAATTACATGATAATTTATGTGGGCCTAAAACCCACAACTTTTATTTATTTGCTATGGGCTAAAACCCATAACCCAAAGAACCAAATACTAGCATAGGCCCGCCTGTGAATATTATGGCTACAGCCATAACGGCTGTATCTACTTAATTATATTTGGCTAGAAAAAGCCTTGCAGCTGTTACAAAAATTTGTAACAGCTGCTATTGAATTATATTAATTGACTGGTAGTCGAAGGGCTGCCAGTCAATTAGTGTCTTAAAGGCTAGGCAGCTGTTACAAAAATTTGTAACAGCTGCCCCAATCATTTCAATATATTTTTTTTTCCACCAGTGCTGGCCAACAGAGCTTCTCTCTGGCATCTCCTCCCCCATACAGTTTTGAAACAACTTTCACCTATATATATATATATATATATATATATATATATATATATATATCTGCCAGTTTTGTCAAATATTGATAAACTTTAACTACCATATTTTCTTAATAATTCAACATGAAATAGGCTCTGATACCACTTGTTAGACCTAGCATTTCATAACATATAGAAATTGTGTTCATGTCGAATTATCAAGAACAATAAATTGCATAAACTATAAAGCGGAAGCGTACCTGAATCCATATCCGGAAGTCGCTATCTAGAGTCGTACGGATGACCTTCCAAATTAACACGTTCTCCTTTGAGAGCCCTTTTGTTCTCTCTACCTTAACCTTAGTTCTCTCTGATAATGGGATGTCAGTGTGAGAATGTAGCACGTGTAATCTGGGGACCATGACCATATATATAGGCAACCAAGTGCCTTTTGGTATTCATGCCTTTTGGTATTCCTATTTTAGCCCATCACTAAAATAGGAACAACCCCTTAATCTCTACACATTAAAGGTCCACACCCTATTAGATACATCAAACCCAATTGCCTAAAAATACTTAGCAGATCATTTTAATTAGGCTTTACTTTATTTGATAGTCTACAAACACATAATTATTTTCAAATAAGCCCAACGTTGGATTAATGATCCAGCACATGTATCGTTGTTTTCCACAGAAAGATGCTGAACATGTCTAAAGCAAATGATCATATTGTCAAGTGATGATGGTGTTCAAATCCACTATGGATTTGGACCATGGCTGTGAAAAATCTCCCAATAACTATACAAACTTAGCAAATTGGCCTCAATTAAAACATATTTTACCATGAATATATGTTTGCAAAGCTAGTGTGGAATCTTTCTTAAGATCACACTTGCGTACATCATAAGGAGAATCTCACGGCGTGAGCATGCTTCTCAATCGATGTTTTAAACAACGAGCTACGACAACTTGATGAATCTTAACCAATCCTTCGAGGAAAACTCAATAAGTGAAGGCTTTAAAGATGGAAATAAAGATGATGCAAGACAACACAGTAAAATGACAACTACACGCCAAATACTGGCAAGAATGCAACAATAAACATGAAGGATACAGATAATCAAAAGTAAACAAACATGAGATCGAATTTGCAATTCTATACCTGCAAGAACAGGATGTTTTTGAGTAAGTTTAAGCTGGTCCATTTGGCTATAACCTCTCTCAAACGGAACCTTAGCCTGTGCTCGAGCCACTGGCTTGCTAATTTTCTTCGGATTTACCAGTTGAAGTTCCAGCATTTCCAGATCCGATATGTCTGAACTATCCTCGATCTGACACAGCAAATACTAATGATAACAGCACTGATGCGGTACAATACTTTACGATATTGTTCGTTTTCTATTTCATTTTTTTTTATTTTTTAAAATTATTTTGATATTTAATGCTAAAAATAATTTTTTAAAAAAATAATATTATTTTAATATATTTTTAAACCATAAAAAATTTTAAAAATAATTATTATCACAATTTCAAACACCAATATTCTTATCCGACAACTCTTTTTTTTTCTTCCCAAAGGAATAAAAATATTTTATAGCTGAAAAGTCCATGAAAACTCATGGAAACTTTTATTTAATTGTTATAATTTTTGTTGATCATAAAATAAAATAGTATTTTTATGGTGTAAAAAAACACGCACACATCCTAAATAATATTTTAATGTCTAATAGGGTACTAAAAAAGAAAGAAAAAACCCTCAAAGCTTAATTTTTTTTCCACTAAGAGATAAAAAAAAGAATTCACTGAAATAATCTATAATAACTTATACCAGTACCAAATGAAACTTGTGACTATTTCAAAATGTGATTGAGATTGTTTTTTAAAATATTTTGTTTAAAAATATATTAAAATAATATATTTTTTTTATTTTTAAAAAATAATTTTTGATATCATTACATAAAAATATCTTTAAAATACTATTTTTTTAATTTAAAATAAAAATTAAAAATTAAAAATAATTTTTAACTTTTTTAAATATACTTTTAAAACGCCAAACACCCCACTTACCCACTTTTTATCAAGATTGTCAATATCGTTCCGATCGCCGTTCTGGTTTTTCTATTGGGACGGAATGTTCCGGTTTCGGAGCGTTTTGGCATGCCGTTTCGGGGTTATACTGTTCATATATATATATAATTAAAATATTAATTTAACAAGTATAATTAAAATTCAAGATAAACTAACTTTAAATTATACAATACAAACACAAAATCAAACAAACTTTAGAAACACAACAATAGGTTAATCAAAATAATTTTAATCATAATCTAAAAAAAAAAAGGATTTTGAGGCCGGAACGGAACACCCGGAACGGTACCGAGACGTTCCGGCCGGAATTTCTGGAACGGGCCTGAATTTAAACCGAGACGAAAACGATGCCGTTTTGTCTCGGTTTTTTTAATGAAACAGAATATTCCGGCCATTCCGGCCGGAACAGAACGGAATTAACAACTTTACTTTTTATAGCTTTTCTTTCAATTATAACGCTCCATGACGTCACGCAGCAGGCACCATGGCTGCATATTACGATTTGGATGTTTGGAAAAGTATTTAGATTTTTTTTTTGAAAATTAAAAAAGATAATATTTTTAAATTATTTATATGTATTAATATCAAAAAATAATTTTTTAAAAATAAAAAATATATATATTTTTTAAAAAACAATATCAACCATCTTTTCATTTGACCCGGAAACTGCAGAGCCAAAAGTTCAACAAAATGTGGTCCAGGTAGAAAACTACGGGCAAAATCCCGGACAAAGCACGCTTCAATAATAGAGTTGCTGGGCCAGAACCCAGATTAAACACTGTCCCGCTACGGAGTTACATGGCCCACCTTGATTTTACGATATACTTTTATTTGTCTTTATGATCCACGTTTGTCTTCTTTACAAAAATTGTTCTCAATATATATATATTTTTTAATTTAATTTTAATATACTAATATTAGAAAGAAAGAAAAAATAGCGACCGAATCGTCACAATACCATTCTCTGGGATCCAGATTCCAGTCACTGAACTGGCATCATTTCAGCGGGCACGACTCCTCTGACATAGATCCTGCGACCGTGCAATGCGGCACACATGTCGATCACGTGAAGCGATGACGTGGAACCTCTCGTCGTCAATGAAAAAGACAAATTTATCCGCGCTGTCTTTCGTGTAGTCTCGTTCAGCTTTTTGCTTCCTAAAGACTCGTGTTGTTTCACACCTCACGGCTCTGACATATTCAAACCATCCAATAGCCGTTTGTACATGTATGTTAGTTTTTTTTTAAATATTTTTGAAAAAAAATAAAAAAAATTATTTTAAAGAATTTTTTTTTGATATTTTTAAATTATTTTGATATGCTAATATCAAAAATAATTTTAAAAAAATATTATTTTAATATATTTCTATATAAAAAACATTTTAAAAAACAATTATACAAACACATAAAAAAACATTCTTATAGACAGAACAGAACGGTACTGTTTAATTACAGGGTATTTTTATTTTATTTTTTTCCACGGTATAATTTCATTCTGTACTATATGTGTGGTTACATAGTAATCAGCGAAAGTTTTCTTAGATATATTTAAAAATGTAAAGACAAACTAAAGAAAATGTGCTGGTAAAAAATAATTTTGTTTTGAAATATATTAAAATAAAATAAATAAATATTTATTTATTTATTACATTAAACATTTAAATATTAATTTAAACTAAAAATACTTTTTTTTTAATGGCCGAGTTTTGGTCAAAACGGTATGCTATTACTACCCCTCAAATTTAGTCACCGGTTTTTTTCTTTTTTTCTTTTTAATTTCTCCCTTTTTTATAGAGGTACAATAAATTCCTCTCCTTTAGCCAACCAAGCTTTCCTCTTTAGGCCGGATTATATTAATTGGATTTCAAAAGTATTTTCGAAAATAAATAAATATATAAATAATTTTTTTATATTATTTTTATATGCTAAAATTAAAAAATATTATTTTAATATATTTTTAATGAAAAATACTTTAAAAATAATCATAATTATACTATTAAACAATAGCCTCGAAGATATTTATCACTACATTTCAAAAATATTTTTATAAAATTTAAATTTATAAATAATTTTCATTTCAAAAATGTTTTTAAATAATAATAAAATATTATTTTAATATAATTATATATTAAAAAATAAAACTTTTGAAAACCACCATCGAAAAAGTCACTTCATCTCCCTATCATTGCGGTCACAATCCACGTTTGATCTCGTCCTCAAGCTTTAGAGTCACACTCTCCCTCTCTCACTCTCTGGCTTGCACACATTTTCCATCCAAACACCAGGATCCAATCCGTTTCAACTGGTCTATAGTTTTGCTTTGCTTTGGATCCCCGTATTGTTGGATTCAAGAGAAATGTCGAAAGCTGGTGCATTGAATCTCGCTACTGGTCTCGGCGGAAAGATTGATAAAAGTGATGTTCTCTCTGCTGTCGAGAAGTATTCTTCTCTACCTTCTCTATTCATGCAGGATTTGATCTTTCTCTTTCTTATTTATATTGTTTTGTTTCAAGTTCATCGTTGGACCTTTCTCCTAGCTTGTACTGACCAAGATTAGATGACACCATTAACCACGGAGCTTCATCCTGGTTTGATAAGAACAATGGCTGTGCATGTTCCCACTTTCTTGAATCTGGCATGTACATCATTTATCTGTCTGGTTTCAGAAATCATATTTAGTAGAAGGTGATTGTACCGATTTTATTCTCCTCTTTTTTTTATCAAAAACGAAAATGGTTAGATTAGATATGCCTGCTTTAATCTGAATTTGGGGAAATTTCAAAGAAAGCAGATAGAAGAGTAACATGGACTGGCTAGCATGTGAACTTGGAATTGAATGCTGGCTTAATTGAATGTTGGCTTTCATGTGATTTGTCTTTTTCTATGGCTATGCCACTACACGGGAACCCAAACCAGACAATTACCCTTTCAATCACGACTGTATTGTGCCTGTCAAAGGGAAACTGCGCTCAGGTTTCCCTTACAGGCTGTTTCGAAGCCAGTTTTTAGTTTGCTTATATTTTTTTTGGTTGAATAGTGAATTATATCTGCTGTAAATGGAAATTGGATCACAAAAGAACCGCAAGAATATTCCTAGATGGTTCAGGGGCCTGCTTTCTAGGGAAATTCTCAGAAAGGACCTGAAGGATTAAGGAAAAACGAAAAATCCTAGGAGTCACTCATTCGTGCAAAAGATAGAATTTTATTTTTGCATGCAAGTGATATTTTCTTAATTATATTGACGGGTGTTTGGGATTGTGATACAAGTTCCATTTCAAAATAACTTTTCCCTGGAATGAATTTGTTTCAGATTTTTTTTTTAATTCTTGATATCAGCACATCAAAATCATGAAAAAGCACTAAAATAATCAAGAGCACTTTTGAAAAGTATCTAAAAGCAAAAGCTGCAGTCTAAAGTTTGATTTTAGTGCTGGTGTAATCTATCGCAACTTCCTGGAAATTCTTATGCCGCATGTGTGAACTTTTAGGTTTTCAAACCTTAAATTTTCTTGAATCTTATTGAAAATCTGTGATGAAAATCTAATACTGACAATACAGGTATGAGAAGTATCATGTCTGTTATGGAGGTGACGAGGAAGAGAGAAAAGCTAACTACTCTGACATGGTAAGCGAATGTCAAGTCAACTATCCTCTTAAAATTGACCTTCATGTAGTTCCTGCAGATAAGCTGCTCCTTTCAGTTTCCTTCTCTTTATATTTAGCTTTGGAAAACTTTTAACTTCTTGCGTATATAAAGTTTCAGATGGATGTATCACTGAACTTTTGTGGCTGTCTTTTGAATTCTTTTTCATTGGTCTCTAAATCAAGTGCCCATTGATTTTGTATAATGTTTGGAACTTTTTATGGATTTATTTCTTGTGTCATGAAAATATACTGCATGCACAGTCCATTTCATAGATCATCATATGTCTGAGAATTTGAGTTTCTTGTTATCTCTTTTATGAGTTACTAAATATAAATTGGCTCACTTGAAACCGAAGAGTTAAGTTTTAAATAGAACCCTGAATCATGCAAAAACCTCTTGAAACAATATTTTGGAAACTTCCATGGAAGTTATTGATGTAACTTCTATCAAGACAAGGATGGATAATGTTCTGTTATCATTAAAGGTTATTAGCCATAAAGTTACATTCTCCTGAATCAAATCAGTCAGCTAGATATGCAACATGTATCTTCTATAATGTTTCTATTTGAGTGTGAAGCATTGAAATGTTTTGTTGAAATAAGAATAATCTGTTTATTTTCTTTTGGATGCGAACTTATTGCCGATCCAAACAGTGATATTTAACCTATACCTATTAACTCAGCACATTTAAACTACAGGTTAATAAATATTATGATCTTGTTACCAGCTTTTATGAGTTTGGCTGGGGGGAGTCTTTCCATTTTGCACCTAGGTATCCTTTTTGTGTCTTCTACATTTTATATTGAGGTTCTTCACGCATATTTTATGGCTGATCGCAACTGCCGTTTACGAGTCTGATTGCAAGTAAAATATATCTTGTTTCAGATTCAAAGAGGAGTCTCTTCGTGAGAGCATCAAGCGACATGAACACTTTCTTGCTTTACAGCTTGGCCTGAAACCTGGACAGAAGGTTTAGCCTCGTCTACAGAATATTGTCAAGCCAAGTGGAGAACTACTTCATTTAATAACTTTGATGCATTGAATTGACCTCGTTTTTGTTTAAATAGGTGCTGGATGTAGGATGTGGAATTGGCGGGCCTTTAAGAGAAATTGCTCGATTCAGGTCAGTGGTACTTGACAATGCCAGTAAAAAGAAGGGTGCGCTCCCCCCCCCCCCCCCCCACACACACACACAAATTCTTAAATACTGCCTTTAAAAAAATGCAAGGACGATAAATGGCTGCTATTGCTAGCTGGCTTCAAATTTCACTTGATGTAAATTATACAAAAAACAAACGGGGTGTCTTACCACTCTGCTTCTTGTTGTGACATAATTATGGTAGTGATTTAGTGGTAATGACATTTACAGTGGTCTTTTCAAATCTTAATTGGAGGTGGTAGAACCATTCTATTGGACCAGTATCCTACTTTGTTCTGTTGCTGTAAGCAATGTTTGTAGTCCTTTGGTAGTATTTGCAACATGGATCATGCAAATGCTGGGCCTGATCCTGGGAGTAGCA
This sequence comes from Salix dunnii, assembly GCA_015731905.1. Taxonomy (NCBI): domain Eukaryota; kingdom Viridiplantae; phylum Streptophyta; class Magnoliopsida; order Malpighiales; family Salicaceae; genus Salix; species Salix dunnii. The sequence continues at coordinate 4,386,947 of CM027667.1, read as the reverse complement.
CAAGTATTAATTGTTGGATGAAATATTACTGTTCTTCATGTTAACAAATAAGGTCACTTTCTTTGCATTGAAAACCTATCCACAAAAGTGCTTTAGGCATATCATAATTTTTATGGTAAATTGCTGCAGCTCAACGACAATAACGGGGTTGAACAACAATGAGTATCAGATATCAAGGGGAAAGGTGCGTCCTATCCTTTTCATCTATGTCAATCAAAAGCGTTATGTACTTTTATTTGATGGATTATCTGAAATTTATCGACTTTATTTGATTTCCATACTTTTCACTTTTAATTTGTTTGCGATGATGTTTTCAAAATGGCATCGAAGCTCACTGCCTATATTTTACTTTGCAGGAACTAAATCGCATTACAGGAGTTGACAAGACCTGTGATTTTGTGAAGGTTGGTTCTGTTCGTGGTGTAAATTCAAGTTCTTGTTGAGTTCCTATCTATTAAGCACCTCTGTTGTTTTCTATCTTTATTCTTTTATCAATCTGCTTTAAAATTTTAACACAAAGATGCAGTGCAAGAGTTCTAGAATATGTTTTTTATATTTTGCAGTGACCTGTAATTTTAGTTTTTTCTTGATCATGCAGGGTGATTTCATGAAAATGCCATTCCCTGATAACGTTTTTGATGCTGTATATGCAATTGAAGCCACCTGCCATGCACCAGATGCAGTATGCTCCTAGAAAACTCTCAACTTATATATTCTACTGTCTTTGTGTCACATATATATGTAGACAAGTATTTATTTATATAAATAAGTATTTCTCTCTCCCTCTCTCTTTGACCTTTGTAACAATCTGTATTTTCTGAACAGTATGGATGCTACAGTGAGATTTACAGGGTATTGAAACCAGGACAATGTTTTGCTGCATATGAGTGGTGCATGACTGATTCTTTCGACCCACTCAACCAAGAACATCAAAAAATCAAGGTTAGATATTTTAGCCGTCTAAAAAAGGCCTTCTGTTTTCTATTACTGATTTCAATCTTCATGGCCGTGAAATAGCATATTTTAATTGGTGCAGGCAGAAATAGAGATTGGCGATGGCCTTCCAGACATTAGGTTGACTGGACAATGCATTGACGCTCTAAAGAAAGCTGGTTTTGAGGTCAGTAGAGAATCTGTCTCTCTTTTTCATAGTTGATATCTGAAACATTTGATCATGATAAAACGATCATCATTACTGTCTTTGTGAAGGTCATGTGGTCAAAAGATCTTGCAGTGGGCTCACCTGTGCCATGGTACTTGCCTTTGGACAAAAGTCACTTCTCACTGAGTAGCTTCCGTTTAACAGCTGTTGGGAGATTCTTTACAAAAAATATGGTACACAAAATTGATCCATGCTGTTTGGTTCCTGTACCATCATCATTCCTATGGAATGAACTTATATTCCTGATTATTGCAGTCCTCGTGGATGGTTAACTGGTGATTCACCTTGCAGGTCAAAGCCCTTGAATATGTAGGCCTTGCTCCCAAAGGAAGTCAAAGGGTTCAAGATTTTCTTGAGAAGGCTGCAGAGGGACTAGTTGAAGGTGGAAGGTGAGTCTTTCTGTTACCATGTTAGCTTCCTTTCTAATACTCGTGTTACCATGATATTGACGAAATTTTATTATTGTCTTCCAGGAAGGAGATTTTCACACCGCTGTTTTTCTTTGTGGCTCGGAAGCCACACTCGGGGAGCCAGTGATTTGGTGCAAACTCTGCTGCTTTATTTAAATCTTCCTGGGCAGTGTGTTTCTTGGAATGACTTTTGACAATGCTAGCCCACAACTGTCTTGTCAAAACTCTCCAGTTTTCTTAGTTGTTTTGTGCTGTGCCTCTTGATATTTGCTCGATAAATTTCATCAGTTTTCTGTCCTTCACCGATCCACCGGTCAAAACTTTACATCAATGTGACATTTATATTTCTGCCACCAGCCTTCTGAATTTTGATTGCATCATGCTGCTGGTCCCCGAGTCATATGCTGCCATGGGGCTGTAATGTTATTTTCCCCTCCTATTCTTTTCCTCCACGATATTCAATTTTGGTTCTAGCCAGCCGGTTGAGGACATTTTTGGATTGAAGAGATTCTGCAAATATATTCAAGGTGAGCACGATACATCGTGGGAAGCTATCACCTTTGAACAAAATTTTCAATTCCATTTCGCCCAGAATTGCTCTTAATTTTTATTTCAATTCAAAAAACGAGCAAATTTTATTTTGCTCAGAATCTCGGTCTGAAAATTTTGTTCAAATTCTATCTAGAATGTTTCAATTTTTTTTTTGCTTGATCTGTTCCCATCAAATAATATATTTTTTAAATAATAAATAGTCTTACAATATCAATTATATCATTTAATTCACTCGTTAGATTGAGTTGAAATTTTACGAGGAATATCTTGATATATTTATATGTATTATGTTAAAATTTTGAGAGCAATAAAAAAATATATTAACTTTACGAGATTGGTGATGATATTCTTGTAATATTATATAAATTTATAATTTTATTCAGAAAAAATTTAGTCTTTTTTAGATTGATTGTTTTTTTCAATTTTAATATTAAACAACAAATTTATTACAAATTAAACTATATAATTTGATTTGATTTGTTTTATTTAAAGTTATCGTGGTCTTATAACGCATGTCATGCATTTAAAAGGTTACATAGGTTAACCTGAATTAATTCATTATATCGTTGTTTAAAAAACAATTTAAGATGTCAAGTTGATTTTTTTAGTTAAACCATGTTTTTATCAATTCTACATGTTATCTTTGACCTCATCAACTTAATCGAGTTATATTAGTTTAATTCTTGTTTTTTTTTACTCATATTTAAAATTTAAATTACACAATTCTAAATAATTTTAATCATTTTTTATTGAATTATTATATTTAAGTATATGTATATAAGTATAAACAATATAATCTCCAAACATAGCATTTAAATATTTTAAAATCAAAATATTCTATTCCAAATAAAAAAAAATAAACCACTGGCAAAATTAGAATTGACAACCTTTGAATGGTATATATTCTTAGTGACCACCAAACTATTTTCTGTGGCAGGCCACGTGCAATGGTATGTTTTATGTGAGATTGGCGAATTGGCATGGCAGTAATCAAACCACCGCAATTTTGGATTCTCCAGCAAGTTGACATGGCGGCAGCTTATTATAATTCGACGTTCAAGGCCGCCGTCACCTTAAAAAAAACTTTATTTTTATACAAGTGTTATTTCTTTTAAAAAAATTATATATATTAAATATTTTTGCAATTTATGTAGATCTATGAATAAATCTTTCCGGAAAAACTTTAATGACTTTGAAAACCTACAAAAAAAAAGGAGTTCAAACGAAAATGAAAGTAAGGAACCAATAAGCTGCAGCTTGAACTCTGACTTTAAGGCTTAAAATATAAATTAATTTTTTATTAAGAGATGCATTAAATATTAAAAATCAATATTTTTCAACAACAAATATATTAATAAAATACACCAAGAACCGCTGAAAAAAAGAAGCGACCGTAACCGGCACAGCTATCAATGAGTGAGAATCAAACAAAAAGCGCGTGCCTGGTCATCGCCTTTAAGAGTCCAATGCTTAGAAATTCAAAATCCCAACCATGTTCAGACAATCCAGTAAAAGCGGAAAAACAAGCAATTAACACGCAAAATTAAAATAAAACGTAAATAAATACAGCATTTTTTTTTTTTGAGAAATATTACAGTTTTCGTTTCACTGTTAAAACGACGACGATGTATAAATAACGTCATAGTTTACAACTATGAAATTCAAATTGATATCATGATTGAAAAACATTACAAAATTTAAATTTAAATTGACAGCTGCGAAATTATTTATGTTTTTATATAAATTGGTTTATTATTTCTTGTTTATTTGGAAATATAATTACGGTTACTTTTTAAAATATTTTTCGTTTAAAATAATATTTAAATATTTTTTTTATTTTTTAATCATTTTAATTCAAATATTTTTTTAAAAAAAATTACTGTTTCACCACGCCCCGACGCAAGGGAGGAATCGAAGGATGCGTGGCAGGCAGGCAGGCTTGCGAATCTTTGCCCCGAGTTTGGCTGGTGGAGAAAGAAAAGACAACGTGTACTTTTTCGAAATCCGCTCTTAATGAACGAGCCCAATTTCGTTTCGTTGGTTCCGGACATGATAGTCAAAAGCAGGCACTGTTGCTCTACAGAACTGACTTCATGATCACGGAAAGGTAAATAGAGATGTTAAGCATTAAATATATGAAGAAAAACGCCCCTGTACCTGCCCATCGAAGAAAACTGATGATGATGATGATTTTACCAGAGCATCAGGTATACCCTTCATGTTCAAATCTTTTGAAATCTCGTTGAATTTTGAGAAACGTGTCCGTGATTCTTGAGAAAATTCTGAAGGACCCTCGATAACTTCCACCTCCCAGTTCTAGACCTCCACCTGGTGCTGTTACGCTGTCAAATTTAATGGAATTTTAATTTTGCCATTAACCCCTGTATATTAACTCTTTTCCTTTTTTGTGAAGTCTCCGAGCTACTCATTTAAGATTGCCTGTCTGGTTTGCGTTTCCTTTGTTTTTTTCGGGGGTGGTCATAAATGGAATCAAAAGAAGATCTCAAATCCACCAGAAAGGAACCGGATCTTTTATGAAAAAGACACCAACTTGTAGTTTTGTTCAACCATATGAGGTACATGTTCTGGTGTAAATTAAAGAGAAATCACAGAGCTGAAGGACACCCGACAGGTTGTTTGCCTGTTTTCCCCCCCTTAATCACCAACCATTTTACATTTCCTAGAACATCATGGATCTTGTCTCTAAAAAGCAGAAGACATGGGTTTTTTTAAAGGAATAGCCAGCCTCAGAGCATCACCGCATAGATAAAAATATTGATTGGTTAGAGATATAGGTATCAGCAAGAAAGAATATTAATCATTAAAAGACACAAACACACTTGAGATTTGAGAAAGGAAAATGAAAACATCTTCTGGGTTCAGTAAAATAAGAGATTCAACAGATTTTTTTCTGTAGAAAACTAACAACCTTCCTTTATTTGTTCGTCGCTATCAGATAGAATTGAGAATGAGCTCTCTTACGTCCACCCTCGTGATTGCCTCTAGATTGCTGGAGCAGGTAGTGGCGCCGCCGCAGCCGCAGCCGTGTTGGTGGGGATGGGCGTGGTTGTTGTGGTGGTCGTCAGCGATAGCCGGCGGATGGTAGTACACGCGAGCAGTTTGTGGACAATGAGAATGAAATCTCGCAGCTATTCGAAACATCTCCATATACTTTCCCCCCATATTCAGATCTTATATACGCGTGTATATTCCCGAGTCTCTCTCTCCAAAAAATTCCCAGAAAAAAAAAGGAGAGAGAGGGGGGGGGGCTCGAAAACGAAAACGAAGCAGAAGATGAGTTGCTAGAAAACGTCCCAAGCGTGAGAACCCATGAAACGGGAGAGGTAGGTTTGTGTTTAGGGTAGAAATGAGGCTTTTTGTTATATATAATGGCTGGTTTTTGTCTCTGTGTAGCTGGACTTTCCTTTCAAATGTAATATTATTATATTATATTATATTCTGTGCTTTGTTTCCTGTTCAATTCCACGTCTTCCATATTTATTTTGTCAAGTAAATGTACCTATTTGCAAATATGCCCTCGTATTCTAAGCAAATTCTATTATCGGCAACTTAAGTTTCTTCTTTTAGTCCTTTTTTTCTTACGTTTCTATCATGGAAAACAAATAATTACAAATTTTACAAGCAAACACAACAAGCTTCACATAGCCAATTACCGCGTTATTTTCGTTGTGGCTTTAACCATAATTTTTTTAATATAAAAACAGTAGTATTTAAATTGTAATATTTGTTTTTTAAAACTTTACATAATAATTAAACTTCAAATTTTAAATTAAATTAAGGTATATGTGTAGCATAAATTTGTCAACTAGATAGTAGTGAAGAATACTGAGCCAAAAAAACATATTTTCATCTTAATTAATTTTTAAACTCGCAATTTAGATTATAAACTTTATTGGGTTGAGCTAATGTTTTTATTTTATTAAATTGTAATAAAAATAATTAACTTGATATTGGGTGATAAAAATCAATAAATGTTAAAATAAAAAAACAAAAAGTCTATAAAAAATTCATTGACATGTTATATATATATATATATATATATATATATATATATATATATATATATATATATATATATATAGCTTGCTTGAGATATAATACAGAGATGTTATAAAAAAAATTAATATCTTAACCTAGTTTACCATTCATATAGACAATTAAATTGATATTGTATCTTGTTATGTTAATAGATAGTTTCGTTGGTACGAGGTGCATTAAATTTATTTTCTTAAGATAAAAATATACTTCGACTTTTAGTTCCGTTAATTTTTTTGTAGCTGGTATGGTTACAAAATAATTAGTTAAATTATTGGGAAATAAAATAAATTATTATAGGACAATAAAAAAAAATCAATAGCCCGTAACTCCTCCACGTAATTATAGAAATCACCTTCTCAACTCATGTATTTAATTACTGTATTTTTGAACGTGTCAATAACTTAATTGATTACCAAAGTCTATTTCATGTCCAATTTAAATTTGATTTTACATTTTAATTTAAAACTATAAAAAGATAGACTATGCATGGTGTACGTCGTAAGCCATTTTTATAAGTTTAAGATCTTTACATTATAAAAAAACTCTTATTTTTTATTCACCGGTGATGCAAAAAGGACTTGAAATCTATACAATAGGTCTTGAGTTCTAGTTAAAACGTGCATCTCCTTTAAAAAATTGAGATAATCATAGTTTTCCTTGCTCACATAAACTCATAAATATACTTTTTAGGAATGAAATTTCCTCAAATTTAAAAAAAAAAACTATATGTTATTGCATGAAGCTAGAAGGATGGCCTCTATGAGGTTTAATGTTTTGGTCCCGGTCTAAAATTTATGTTAGTTTGTTGGGATCTCTCGCGCGACAATTATAACCGATAAAAAATATTAATTATTTTGGTATTGTGACAATTAATTCATTTATCTTGATAAGCTGCACTAATTTAAATTAAAATTAATATTTTAAAAAAAGAAATGGAGGAGGGGATATTTTATAATAGCAAGCGTTCAGTATGATGATGAATATCTTTTTACGTGACAAAAGATGTTTACCTTTACTTATAAGGATCAAATTGAAACGTTTTATAGTGGAGGGACTCAATTTTTACTGTATAATTATAATTGTCAATGGTAACATTACTAAATAAAAAATGTGTTTGTCATGCATTCAAGATCTGGACTCGAGCGAAATGTTTTAGACTCCATGCACTGCATCTTTGAATTCATTTCTGCCGTAAGTTGTTTTTTAAAATATTTTTTACATAATAAATAATTATATTTAATATTAATATATTAAAATAATTTAAAATAAAAAATAAAAATATTTTTTAAAAAAATATTTTTAAAAGAAAATATCAAATAGATAATTAGTTTTTACCAGTCGTTTATATTTTGATGCTTGCAATTTTAGTTTTTTCATTTTCCGAAAAAAGAAAAAGATAGTGATAAATAGAGCAAAGACAAAGGGCTTCATTGCAATATTCTTCCATGTTTAAAGCAGGTGGGGGACCACGTTATTTCCTTGAATGTTCGCGTACCGTTCGCCGCGTTGGCCCCTGACTCCGGTTGGTAGAAGCTAAAGGGCTGCATCCTCGTCCGTCTATGCCCTATGTTTTCACTTTACACTGTCTTTTCAAAATATTTTTTAAAAAAATTAAAACAATTTTATTTTTAATATTAAAAATAATTTTTTAAAAATTAAAAGATAATATTTTAATATATTTATAAACAAAAATCATTTTAAAAAATAACTTTAATTATATTTCCAAAAATACACTTACGCTGATCATAGAATCTCTCCTTGTCTTTTTCCTCTCCTGGAATGAAAGATTGGCCCAAGCACCGATGAACTTCTGGGTGGCCACCGCCGATCAAAGTAAGACGGCTAAAAGAAATATTTTATTGATTAATATTAAAGAGTTTTAAATAATTTTTATACTAATTTAATTGTCGTAACAATCTAAAGGGTGCACGTACCTGCTACCTCAATATAATATATTCGTGATAATAAATTATCCTGAAATTCAAATTGAAAATGTTAAAAAAGAACCGTTTTTCTGGCTTACAATTTTATACTATTTTTTTTTTAATAAAAGCAACGAAATAAAATAATAAATCTCTATCATGATCACGAACTCAAAGTGGATCTGCAAGCATCAAACCAGGAACATCTTCGAGATTAAACACGGAATTATTTAGAATTCGTCATCACTTTCCTCCATGATCACGAAGCCCGTGCTACCCTTTCACCGCAAAATGATGCCACCGTGACACCACCAATCCCAAGATCCATCATGAAATCACTTGTCGAACCGACACGCTTTGTCGTCGACAAGAAAAGTAAAACATATCCAAGACCGCTGCAACATAATAACGGCGAGATTAACGAGTGATTATAAAAAGTATTTATAAAAAAAAAATTATTTTTATTTTTTATTTTAAATTAATTTTTTTAATTTTTTAAAATTATTTTGATATGCTGATGTCAAAAATAATTTTTAAAAAATAAAAAAAAAATTTAATATATTTATAAACAAAAAATATTTTAAAAATAACCACAGTCATACTTCCAAATAAACATTAATATTGTGTTTCAAAAGTTTTTCTTTATGAAAATTATTTTTTATTGTTTTTATATTGTTTTTATAAAATATATTTTTAAAAAATATATTATGTTAATACCTTTCTAAATAAAAATCATTTTATTTTAATCACACTCGTAACATTGTTGTGTACTCTGGCATAGTAATAAAAAATTAGCGATTCTCTCGTTCTATAAAATGCCAGCACAATTTATAACGATAGAAAAAAAGATAGTGGAAAAAAAATAATACTTTGGAGGTATTCCAAAACCCCTATAATAATATCATAAAAAGCCCAATAAAATTACTTCAACAATAATAATAATTAAAATATTAACAATAAACAAAATAGAGAATACAAGTTGCTCAAAGTTGACCGGGTTTACTTGAGTCGAGATGTTTTGTGTGGGTTTTCTGATCATTTTTAGTGATCTTTTTTAATATTATTAAATTTATTTTTTGTAATTTTAAAAACAATTAGATTATATTGTTGCACATGAGATATTCAATATTATCATCGTCATCAAGGCTTTGATGTTTTATCCTGTCTTGCACATCAAGCTTAAAATATAATAGTACTCGTGTCATGCAGTATAATACAAAAATATATTAAAATAAAAATAATATATATATTATTCTAATAGCATATTAAAATATATATATATTTCATATATTTATAAAAAAATCAAAATATATAATTTGATTCTATCACACTGCAATTCCAAACAGTCTCTCACTAATCTCTTCGTCACCGTTAGGTATTGGTATTGTGATTGTATTGCTATTTGATAAAAAATAATAATTTTAAATTAAATTTTATTAATATATTTAAATTATTTTAATGTATTGGTGTCAAAAATAATTTTATAAAAATAAAAAAAATTATTTTAATATATTTTTAAATAAATTTTTTTTTCAAAGACATCCCCAATTACATTCTTCAAAACTGGAGTCCGATGTAGCTCCAGTATGTGTCCCTCCAATTAATCTAACTCTTTCCGTATAAATAAATATTTTATTACATCTTTTAATAAAAACTTATTGTAATTTTAATGTTTTTTTTTAAATCATTTTTAAATACAACAAATCAATGCCTTTTTTTTTTTTTTTCTTATGAAGAAAGCACAGCTGTAAAATGAAAAAAAAAAAAACCTATTGTGGGTCACAAATCCTGAATTTCCGCTAATTCTCGAGTTCTAATTCAAGGACGACATGTCGTGTGAAAAATACATTTCATTTTGATGTGTAAAAATTGATTAAAAAAGTAGAAGAAGTTTATTATATTTATTTGATATTGTGTTTTAAATTAAATATTTTCAGTGTTTCACTGATGTTTAAATTATTTTTTAAAAAATAAAAGAATATATTATTTTAATATATTTATAAATAAAAAAACAGTTTTAGCAAAAACGGTAGCCGAGAATAAAAACATGTCAGATGTGACCTGCCCTGGATGTTTATTCAATCAAGGGAATTGTCGTGGTCTCCCATTTGAACGGAATAATCCTGGGTCTCTGGAATCTTTCTGATTAAAAAAATAATAATGCCTGAAGTCTCGAGCGGTCACGCTCATATCTTCGAGGGACTCGTGAGTCGTGACACGCTCGAATTTTAAAAATATTCTGGCACGTATGAGCATTGTGCAAAGTGCAAACTCCAACCAATCCGAACCCATTTCGTGAGGGAAAATGTTTCCATAGATCTACGATTTGTTCACCACCACCTAATCCCATAGTTAGCCTAACCCGGACATAAATTGTTAAATAATAAGCTTGACCTTTATTAATTAAGTAGTTAATTAATGGGCGAGCATCAGTTCAACTGTTGCAATTTAGCACCTAATATGCTGATTTTAAAAATATTTTTTAAAAAATAAAATAAAATTATTTTAATATATTTTTAAATAAAAAACACTTCAAAGCCATCTTTATCACTCATCTCGACAGAATATTAGTCTTTTCCATCCCGGTATCGAGTCAAGCTCTGTTTTTTTCCACTGAGGAAACGAGGAGGGTCGGAATTTTTAAGGGATTTTCCATCTTGCACAGAAAACACATGGCTCCGATACATGTATAGTTTCCGAGATCTATGGGTTATGCCAGCGACGCTGTTCGTAATTGATTTGGGCATGGCAGAATCCATGCGACGTCGTCGGGAACTCAAACAAGTCGTCGTGGGCTTCGAATTTTGATGCCTAATGTTGTGTGTTATTTGAGCCCAGGTCTACTACAAATTGGTCGGACTTCGCTCTTCAGCTAACCGATAGGTGTGGAAGGAAGAAATCCACCGAAAATGAAAGAAAAAAAGAGAGGTGTGGGCCATTCGAACTCGAAGTCCATGGGCTTTTGGAGTTTACTGAATTCCAGCCCATTATCCTAGCAGATTTCTGGTTTTCGTAACATATATTATTTAAGGAAGATTATTGAATTTCGATGGGAGCATGAACATCATCATCATCATCATAATAATAATAATAAGCTGTTCAAAAAAACTATATCAAGTAATTCAACCAGTCCTGTCGACAATAAATTTATATATTAAATTGATTTAAAAATATAAATTATAATCATGGTTTTTTTAACATAATTTTTTTTATTTTCTTAAAAAATATAATTTAATTATGAAAATAATCACAGCTAGCTTTTTAAGAATAACCGCTAACACGTTAGTAAAAAGCTCGTGGTTGACAAACGCAACGCCACCGCAAGCGCAAATGATCACGTGCTCGTTAACTTCTGCTAAAATGCGCTCGCTTCTATCTTATCTTCCTTCAGAAAAACCTCCATAAAATTTCAAAACCCAAGCTGTCCCTGACCAGTAACCCAGACCTCTAAAGCCTCAAATTCCTTGAACTCCACTCCCGGCGCAATGAAGCCACAGCCCCTTTCATCAACTTCCATGAGTTGGTCACTCTCAATCTCCGCCCAACCTTCAAAAAACCTCCTAACAGGATCCAATGGAAACCAAGACCCGCAATTTCTTACAATTCAGTCCTCTAAATGGAGCATCGACCCAACTTCAACTGGGCTCCAAAGACAATCCAAGAAGGAGTTGTCTAGGATTCTAAGAACTGAAGCTGCTATAAAAGCTATTGAACAAAAAGCCAACTCCAAGAAATATAATAACCTTTGGCCTAAAGCTGTTTTAGAAGCTCTTGACGAAGCTATCAAAGAAAACCAATGGGAATCTGCTCTTAAGGTTTTTTTTTTTAATTTGTGAAGTTTTGTTCTTTTTAATGTTTTCTTGTTATTTTCATGTTTTATAGCATGTGATTTTGGTTTAAGGTCTGCTGTGTTATGTTTCATTTGAGTGATGTCGATGGTGGTTAATGGGTGCTTTTGTTTCTCTGAACCAAGTTTAAATTAGTGATATTGCTATACAAGTGCATTAGTCTATCAAGAAAGTGATCAACTTTCCATGATCATGGCATTCTACGATGGTTGTTAAATTCAAGCGATGCATTTGGCAATTTCTAGAAACTTGTTGGTATTTTATTGATGATCACTGAATTTGTTGTTTAGAATGCATGCATACATTCTAAAACAAAATCCGGTCTGGTTTTAGATTTTTGAACTCCTTCGGAAGCAACACTGGTACGAGCCGAGAACCAGAACGTACACCAAGTTGCTAATGATGCTTGGCAAGTGCAGGCAACCTGAGGAGGGCAGCTTACTTTTTGAGGTCCTGCTGTCTGATGGCCTCAAACCTACTGTTGATGTTTATACTGCTCTTGTGAGTGCTTATGGAAAAAGTGGTCAACTTGACAAGGCGTTTTCTATTGTTGTTGAAATGAAAGCATTCTCTGAATGCAAACCAGATGTGTATACATATTCCGTACTTATAAGCTGTTGCATTAAACTCCATCGTTTTGAACTTATTAGAGGAGTTCTTGCTGAGATGTCATATATAGGAATTGAATGCAGCACTGTTACGTACAACACTATCATTGATGGATACGGTAAGGCGAAAATGTTTGAAGAAATGGAGAACACATTGACAGATATGATTGAAAGTGGCAGCTCTGCTCCAGATCTTTTCACATTTAATTCCATCATTGGGGCTTATGGGAGAAGTGGACTGATAGACAAGATGGAGAAGTGGTACACTGAATTTCAGTTAATGGGTCTAAGGCAAGATATTAAGACGTTCAATATCCTCATCAAATCATATGGGAAAGCAGGCATGTATGGCAAGATGAGGTCTGTTTTAGAATTCATGGAGAAAAGGTTCTTTGCTCCATCAATTGTTACTCATAATATTATCATTGAGACATTTGGAAAGGCCGGGGATATTAAGACCATGGAGGAATACTTCAACAAATTGAAACATCTAGGAATTAAGCCTAACACTGTCACTTACTGTTCTCTTGTCAGTGCTTACAGTAAAGCTGGGCATATAAAGAAGGTTGATTCAATTCTGAGGCAGGTGGAGAACTCTGATGTGATATTAGATACCCCATTCTTCAATTGCGTCATCAGTGCCTATGGTCGAGCTGGTGATGTAGAAAAGATGTCCAAGTTGTTTCTGGGAATGGAAGAGAGAAAATGCAAGCCGGACAGCATCACCTTTGCTACCATGATTCAAGCCTACAATGCACAAGGAATGATTGAAGCTGCACAAGGCATGGAGAATATGATGATTGCAACCAGAAAGAATTCAGGTATCCATGATGGCTTCCCTACTTTCTAATGATATTGTTTTTTGGCCCATGTAAATCTTTCCTTCAACTAGTTTTATTAGCTTTCTGCTCGTTAAATTTAACCTCTCCATTTTGATTTTAGTATTTTGAACCATCCCATGCCTGTTTGTTTGAATGTAATGGGGAGGACTTGTGTGCAAGAAATTTGGAGTCGAGAACTGTCGAGGTATTGTTGAACATGATTTAAGTTGTGCCTCCTGAGAAAAAAAAGGTAGCTCCTCCCCAGGTAGAGGGACTTGAGGAGGAATTGTGCATTACATCTCAATTTAATGGTCACGCCTCAATATATGTGAAGACCAACTAATGTTTAACCTGAAAGAGCTTGTGCATTGTGAATTTTAGATTTTTTTTGTCATGATAACGTCTCTAGACAAGATAAAGACCTGTGGATATGATTTACTGCTTTCTCATGTGTGCTCAGGTACTAGGATGATTGGAGCCTAGCATGAGAGTTATTGTGGAAGCGAAAAATTCAAATGTAGACAATTAAATGTCTGAGGTGATAATTTGGGAAGAAATATTTATTGTTCATGACCACTTCTGTTGCAGGTAAGTAAATAATCTTCCAAACTCTTTTGAATTGTGCAATTAAATTGACACACAAACATGCACACACGGACATTAATCGAGGTTCTAGGTATGTCACCCTGAAACACTAACTGGAAAAAACATTAATTAGTTACATTATGGAAGATCCGACACCTTTTCACCCCCCTGACCTCTGAATCTATGCTTCCTTGCTTCATTAAGTGCAAGCTGTGTTTTCATTTTCTTTCCCTGGTTTCATCAGAATTGCCAAGTCACCTAATTCTGAATTCACGTATCTGTGACAGGAAAATTTCCTGCTTCTTATCATGATAAGAATTAATACACGCCTTCAGTTCTATAATATCTGCCGCGTGTGGTGGATGATACAATCCGCGTCCTCTTCTTCTGGATACCTACCTACCTTTGTTTTTTCCCCTCCTGTATCCCAAGGGAGGTATTCGGAATCCAACATTTGAACTGTGCCAATAATGTGAGCTTGACAGTGTTTGGTGCAGTCCTGCCCCCTGACAGGCATCTGCATGCCTGCGAAACACCTGGTTTTTCCTGTGCTATCACCCTAAGGTTCTTGCTCATTCGAAAAGTACAGATATTCTATTGGTATGACATCCGCAAATTTTCCTGCACCAGAAACTCGTAAGATTCCGTTGCCAAGTGGTTTTAGGGGATTGCATGAGTGTGATAAATTGTTACAGACTCAGCCGCTCGGTCCCTTTAGACCCAACCAATCACAATTATCATTGCATTAGATCTGTTCGTTACAATTGGTTAGTTTAGAGCAACCAGATAATTTGATTGGTATGGTCAACACACTCAAACTATGTAACAATCACTCCCTGGAAGTGTACAGTGTAGAAATTTAGTCAGGTTGTAACCTCCTGTCATTTTGCTTTTAAGAAATAAAAAGGAAAGACAAGATAGAAATGTGGACAAGGAGGTGAATTTTTCATGTTATTGACGATTTTTATCTATGTATTTGATTCAACAAGCCTATGAACAGCGTAAAGCTATGAGGCTGATGATGTCTTGTCCAGTTAGAATGGGATGTCCTTCATTGAACAGTTTGATTTCGTAGGTTGCTAATGATATTACTTGTTCTGTTGTTTGTTTCTTCAATTGTATCCTTGAAAATGAAACTGCTTTTCTGGTTAACTATGGCTGTAACCATTCTCGTGATGGAATATTTTGGTTCCAATCAAACCGTTCAACTGTTAACTTTGGGTATTAATAGTACTTGCCAAGCTGCAAAAAGAACTTTGATAACGAGAGATTTGTGGTTCCAAAGTATGTGGGCTCTGGGTTGAAGAGAAAGAGCCTATCCCTTTGCATGCAGATATTAAGAAAAATAATAGCGACCCTTTGATGATTTTGATGTATTTTCATTTATAAAAATACCCTACATCAGATATCAGACACGTAGGGACCCTTTGTTTGCACTAAAATATCTTGATACCAAACACAATTGAATGTATGAAGAACTTTAGGAATTTTCTTTTTGATGAAAGATAGAAAAGCCATAGCTGAAAAAACAAAAACAAAAAAACGAGATAGAAAAAGAAGAGCGTTTATTTGATTAAATTTTATAGACCTTTGAGATTCTCTTTCCAAGATTCAGATCAGATCAATGAATCCTAACGTAGAGGGAAAGAGAGAAGGCTCGCCGGTTTCTTAATTACTTTTTTTACAGCAATTGATTACAGCATTGGAAATATATTTCTAACGTAGACTTTCATTTTGAAAATCATGCATATGCCCATCTAGATGGATGGAAGATTACCATTTAACATGCCCTCTCTTCATTCATTAACAGGAGGAACCTGGTTTCACAGGAGATATATATATATATATATAGATATATATAAGAGAGAGAGAGAGAGAGAGAGAGAGAAGAAAAACACAAAGTGTGAAGAACCGACAAGTTACAATGGGCGGCAAAAACGCAGAAACTCAAAACCTAAATGATGAGTCTTCGGAAGACAAACCTTTCATGGTCAAAAATCCCAAATTTCCGTGGGATGGTAAGAGATCGTGAAGCTGACAGTTGACATGACGGATTGTTTTACACTTGGGAATTGGGTCGAAACAAGCCAGTAGCTTCTAATGGGGCAATCAACATTTTCAAGGACAAGCATCGAAGAACATGATTACATGTATGAAAATTGCTATTCCTTGAAAACTTAACCGACGCCTCTCCAGCCCCGAAAGTTTAGGAAAAGGGCCTGTCTAGGGGTCAATTCTAAGGATTTGTTCGGTAAAGTTGCATAAAAATCATAGCATATAGACATCATGAGCTTGAATGTGAAAGCACCTTCATCCACCGTAACGATAACGTGAGAATCTTGAGATTTAGACATGGTGGAGGCGGTGCCCGGCAACACCTCTTTGTTTTGTTCACACCGTGTACCCCGTCGTTTAAGATTTTCATTTCTGTTCTATATAAATTTATGAATTGTTTCAATATATTTATGTTAAAAATAAAAAAAATATTATTTTGATATATTTTCAAATAAAAAATAGTTTGAATTTGTTTTTCTCTTCTATTTAAGTAGAATTCTAGACTATAAAAAAACTTTCATGAGAGGATTGGATATGAAAGCCTAAACAACCTTGAAGATGCTAAAAAAATATCTTTTATTCTTTTTCAATTGAATCCTTGTAGTCAATTTCTTTTAATTCAATAAAATTGTTATTACTATTAACTTGGAGGTTTCAAACTCTCAATGTGATTGAATAATAAACTAAAACATCACAAATAAAATTAATTTTAATATTAGTATATTAAAACGATAAAAAAACACAAAAAAAAAGGAAAAAAATCAAAAATACAAGCGTGCCTTAAAACACCATCCAAGATTCATTAACGCCCTTAAATGAAAATCACATGAACCTTATGGGACATGGAGTCAAGATCATGTATTTCATGAAGGTATAGAATCTAGATGCATGGATCTAGATATATGTTATTATGTGTGAGAGTTCATCATTTTAAATGTCATACCAAGGTCCCCATTATTCCTTTCAAATTTATCTGCCGCGTCATCAATAAACTATTATTACTATTAATTTGGAGGTTTGCAACTCTCAATGTGATTGAATAATATACTAAAACATAGTAAATAAAATTAATTTTGATATCAATATATAAAAACGATAAAAAACACAAGAAAATAAAATAAAAATTAAAAAATACAGGTGTAACATAAAACACCATCCAAGATTCATTAACGCCCTTAAATGAAAATCACATGAATCTTACGGGACATGGAGTCAAGATCATGTAGTTCTTGAAGGTATAGAATCTAGATGCATGGATCTAGATATATGTTAATATGTGTGAGAGTTCGTCATCTTGAATTTCATACCAAGGTCCCCATTATTCCTTTCACATTTCTCTGCCACGTCATCAATAAATTATTATTAAGATGAATTAATGGTACTTGTAATTTCCACAAGTAAGAAAGATGGGAGTCTTTCAAGCTCATGCACAACATTTTTAAGATGGAGATTTCAGGTCCAATTTCAACTAATAATCAAGAAACGTTTTTTTTAAGCATAATTAACAGCAGGAAATCATGCTAAATGGATATTCTAAAGTCTTGCCGGAATTATATATGTCAATCATCTACCATTAATGATTTTCCTCTGACAAACGCCGGCAGAAACTATTATGATTTTGTATGTGAAATATAAAAAGAATAGATTTTCATAAATTATTTTAATTTTTATAACGTCGAGATCTCTGGAACAAAATTATGCGTGCAGAAAATAAAAAATAAAAGCTATTTAATTAAAAAAAAATATTCATGCTATCATCAGCATCTTTATCATCTCCATATCGAATGCATGGGCCACTTTTACGCGTTTAATTATGCGGCTACGCGGAGGGAATATGTGCCTGTGCCTCTCGTGTGAAAGGAACGCCTCTCCTACATACTGAATAATTTATTGTTCTTGGTGTTAAGTTTCCTAGGAATTGTGCTACTCATCTTCTCTTATAAATCTTAGATTAGTTATTGAAAATCATGTGTAAATATGAAATTCACTATTAAAATGATTCATAAATCTTGCTTTTATGTGAAATAAAGGAGTATATTTCTTGATATATTGAACAATTCATCTACATAAAATCATAAATGTTTCACGTTCAATTTTTTAAAATTCAAATTTTCGTGTCTGTATAAAAAATTAATAGCATAGTCAAATTTTTTTGATTGGGACGCCTGCTTTAACTCGTGTGCATCTCGATTAAATTTTCAAAAATATAGTAAGTTACTAGTTTTTACACCAGGAGCAATACTGCGAAGAAAATATAGCTAGTAAAAAGCATACATATTAAACTAAAGATCTTTACTACTAGACTAACCCTATAAAGCTCAATATTGTAAAAATTGAAATATATGATATAGAAATTCATGGAATATGATTTTGTAATATTTTGAAAACCATTAGGAAAATAAATCCATTCTACTAATATTTTTAAAGGGCAATTGTTTTTTTTTTTTTTTGTCTTATGAAAAAATAGCAATCGTACCATGGATACACCACTAATTTCATATATTTATAGGAGCTTTAATTATCTCGATTTTTGGAAAATAATAGACAATATCTTGAATGTATTTGGACAATAAATAAAACCTTGTAATTTTTTCCAATTTAGACTGCTTGTGTAGAGATTAATTATATCTCACTTGTATTGAAAAACGAGTTTGAATCATCATATAATAAACAAATAACGAACAACACTACCAAGTCTCGAAGGTGATGAGACGACTGCTTAAAGAAAACTAGGTGTGAGGGAGAAAAACGAGGGAAGGAGCATCCAAGAGAGGAATTACGCAGCAATCATGACAGAAGCGACTGCTAGCTGCAAAACACTTCAACCTATCATGGTTTCAACACCTTTTCTTTATAGCGTTTGATAGCTATATATATATATACATATATCGATCAGTAAAAAATAGTTTTTTAAGAGATTATTTGGTAAAGTTATTGAATATTGTTACTTCTTGTTATTGAGATCGTGAAAATTAGGCGACCTGTTACCTCCTCCTCTTATCGAATGTTACTGTGAAGAAGAAGAAGATGGAAAAACTGCAGCCTACGGGAACCTTGTGTCCGTAAACCAAGAAAGAAACTTGTAAATATATTTCGCAGTGATCACTGGTTGATCAAGAACTGCATATTCTTTGTTCCAACTGACCTCTCGTGGAATGGAATTGATCAGCTTGGAAGAGTGGCAATTATTTGACTCCTTTCAACTATTCTCTGTGACCATTACCGCTGCTACTTACAAATTCTTACGTTATATTCTGTATATTGAGCATCTCTTCTTCTTTTTTGATGCCTCGGAAAATATATTTTATAGTACAGATAAATGAGTAAAATCTCGATTATTTTATATTTTTATAAAGAATACATTCTTAACTCGAACACAAGATTTGTTGTGCAGATCACAGGTTCTCTATCATTATGCCATGCTTTTTAGGTACGGGCATCTCTCTCTAAATCTCCAAACTGCATATCCACTTTCATGGCAACTTGGACAAGTGTTCTTCTACATATGATCTCCCTGTTTTCATTTCTTTTTCAAGCCACCACAGTAAATGCCTCTTTGGAACCGGTATTTGGCATTGGGTGCTGCAGAATCAAGTGATAAAGGAACAGTTATAATATACTAAAGGTGAAAGTGATGGAATATATGTGCGAGTCGTTCAATTATAAACAAGAGTTTCTGTGTTTACAGAAATTATCCACTTGGAATAAAGTCTCTTAATTTCTGGAATAACAAGATCACATATCTTTCTATCCAACATAAAATAAAATAAAATAAAAAAGAGTTGCATCCTGGTCCCCATTGATAACATCGAGCCTTCAAGATAGAATGGAAAGTTGCAGCTAGCTTTAAGAAAAACAAACAGGATATTCATATATAAATATAAAACAATACTGTCAAAGGCAATCTTTTCTTCGACTGATATTAATGTCATTTCTTTCTTAAACTTTCTCATAATCATGTCAGCTATCGAATGTGGATTGAGTAACTTGGAATCAATGTCTTAGATATGTAGTGGCTAATATGTACACCCCAAAAGTCAAAAGTAGAGCAGGAAAAATACTCTCTTTTTTCTGTCCACTGAGTGCAGTTCGTGGGAAGAACTGGGTGCTGATAAATGGGTCATGCATGATGGAGCCGTAGAAAACAAATCGTAATGGCATTTTTCCGGCCAATTTTGGCTATTGGATGGATTAGACATGTATATAAATGGATGCTGGTGAAAGAAATGTATCGTGTTATTAATTTTCCGACCATTTTTTGGGATTGGAGGATGAACACCAAAGTTTCTACAAAAGGATCGAGTCAAATCGGTTTTTATAATTAGACCAATTGGGAAATCATGCTTGGTTGGTTCGAAATGATTATATCGTTTAATCGTTTATTTAATTATATTATAAAGTATTTTTGGAATGATCAGCACTACTTCTAGAACTAGCTGCCTCTAGCCATGATCTTCTAAAACTTTAAGGTTATTTTATGTAGATGGAAGACATTTTTTTCATGAACCTCTTTTGACTAGACTAAAGACTCTTTCTATATAATTTAATTCCTGCATCTTTGTCTATCATGACTATGCTGGACCTACTTCTGAAATTCAACAGACTCTAAATTTTAATTGTTAATTAATTTAATCTAATTTAATTTTTACATGATATATTGATGAACTTTGAGAAATATTTTTCTATCAATCCTAATCACGAAGGGGTGGAAGTAATTAACTCTTAAGACTAATTATAAAGCCTACCTTTTATTCCACAAATTAACAGTCAATTAAAAATTATTTTTGGAGCAATCATTAGTTATTCGATATAAAATTTGATAAATAATATTTATATAGATTTATTTATTATGGGTAAAATAGTATTTTCAGTTTAATTTATATATATTTTTTATTTGTATTAGAGTTAAGTTTAAACACTTATAATATACAAAACACTCGGAATTCTAGCATCTTTTTTTTTTGTGTGTGTGTTTGATCTTAATTATTTTAACAAAATTCACTATTTTTCAACAGACAATAAGGTATGAATTTTCAGGTCTGATAGTATAGATTGATTTATCAAACATGGATGTCAAAAATAATATTTAAAAAATAAATATAATTTTAATTGAAAATTATTTTGAAAAACAATCTCAAATACATTCACAAACGAGCACATCATTTTTAAAAAAATTAAACATCTTTTTATTTTAAATTAGTTTTTTTAGGGTTTTAAATTGTGTTAATGTTAAAATGAGTTTTAAAAAATAAAAATAAATACTTCCAAGATATTTGCAAGTAAAAAACAATATTTACTAGACTTGTAAACATAAACAAACACATAATCATCAGCTAGAGGAATTGGAGACAGAATAGTCATGTAGTGGTAATGAAGGAAATGATTAAAAAAAAGGGCAGAAATTAAATATGCAAGTATAAATAATTAAAGAAGGCATTGATAGCGTGCATTATCAGGTTGTTTGGCTGTCAAATTAGAGAATTGTGTGGCTGTTAAGAATTAATTAGCCATCCAGCTTGTTTGTATGCACAACTAGACATAATGAGCAGTTGGGGACAGCTTTTCTTGTTCAGTTATCTAAGTGCTGTTTGTACTTACGTTGTCAGTCGTTTTGCACTTAATTATCGATAATTGTCTTTTAGCCTCGCTAAGAATTTTCTTAATCAGCAACCATTTTCCATTTTACGAGGAGGAAAGATCATCCTCCTGTGCAGTCACGATACCTGAAATATATATATATATATTATTGGGAATATAAAAAATTACTGGTTACATAATTTCCTTCTGGTTTCCAAGGGTCGTCTGATATCTCTGCCGGTCATCATCAGATTTCATGTCCTCCCTTTTCTTGCCGTGAAATATCCTGTTTTAAACCGTGGATATTTTGGGGTGTTTAGAAATATATTTTTTTTAAATAAATAATTATTTTTATTTTTATTTTTTTGTATATTTCTAGATCATTTCGCTCCTTAATTATATGTAAGAAAACAAAAAAAGAGCGGAAGAAAAGAAGGAATAATCTAACTCCGTTTCTATCGTGGTTTGAGTAAAACTGGAGATTCCTTTTGCATTTCTCTGAGAATAGTTTGGCCATTAATTAAGAATTAATTAAATTACTTGCTTACATTTCAATTTCATTTTATTTTAGCTAAAATTTTATACCAGTTAAAAAAAAATATTATTATTTTTATCTCGGTTTAGATTTCAATTCATTCCGGATTTTTTAGCTAAATACCGATCAAAATATACCTGTTTTGTTATGTCTGTTTTGTTTTGGTCAAATAATGCTTTTTAAAATAATAAATAATTTTACAAAATCAATCAAATTTTTTAATCTAGCCGTCAGATTAAGATATTTTTTTACGAGCAGTCTCTTAACATATTTATATATATTATATAAAAATCATAGAACAATCAAAGAATGTAATGACCTTGCAAGATTGATGATGATATTCTCGCATTATTATTATAAATATTGATAATTTTGTTCAGGAAAATTATTTTATTATCTTTTTTAGATTAAATTGCACAATTCTATATTATTATTTTTGAATTAATATATTTAATTATATATCTATATACATAAACAATAAAACCCTTAAACTACACACTAAAACACTTCAAAATCAAAACATTTCTTTTTAATTAAAATAACAAAGCATAAGCCAAATAGTATCTACAACTTCGATATATACCACGTCCAAGAATCTGTTCTGTTGAATCCAGCTGATCTGCAAGATCAGATCAGGTACTTTAATTATCATCACCACTTTCTCTTGAAATAATTGGGTCAATTTTACACTTTTTCTGTGATAATTAACTTGTGAATTATGATAAGCATCTCATTTTATATAAACACTAAACTTTTACACTATGACCCAGCTCTTTATATTTCATCCTATCCGTATTCTTTTACATACATAAATTTTATTTTATTTTATTTATTACAAATTCTTGAGCTTGCCAAATCTAAATCCCTCTTCTTCTATGTCGGTGAGTGAATCATTACACAAAAATTAATATTTTTTTTTTTATATAGGAAAAGATGTTCTTGTGATAGAAGTAGGGCAATAGTCAAGAAGGTTTTAACGTAGTCGGTCATTAATGGAGGGTGAGACCTGGACCTACTAGCTAGAGAAATATCACTAATTTTGTTGCTGTCTCGATCATGGCTAGGAGCTAGCAAGAAGAGAAGATTCTTCACACTTGTTATATGGTAAAATAAAATATATTGAATTGTTTGATGAAAACGATATAGGTTTGTGTGTTAAATATTCTTAACAAGCTATATGATTTATTTGATGTTCTTTTTAAACTAGAAATTACAGTTAAATTAAGGGTTTTTTAAAGAGAAATCAGATAAATTATTTGAAAATATAAAT
This sequence comes from Salix dunnii, assembly GCA_015731905.1. Classification (NCBI taxonomy): domain Eukaryota; kingdom Viridiplantae; phylum Streptophyta; class Magnoliopsida; order Malpighiales; family Salicaceae; genus Salix; species Salix dunnii. The sequence goes on along the minus strand of CM027667.1, from coordinate 4,363,543 downwards.
ATCATAATAGGTAAAATGAAATATTTTAAATAAAACAAGAAAAAAAATAATATAATTTTTTAATAACCATGTATGCCTTATTGGTATTTTTATTTTTTATTTTTAAATGAAACAAGCATCTTTACATATAATTATATATAAAAAAACCCATTAAATTTCATATTTTTTAAAGTGAAATTCGATGTGTTTTTAAGTAAAAACATTTTTCACTCTAAAAGTATATTAAAATAATATCTTTTATTTTCTAACAATATCGTATCAAAACAAAATAAAAATATAAAAAATAATTAATTTGAAAAAATACTTATAATTTTCTTTCAAAAAATCTTCTGAAACTTAAAATAAGTACACACGTTTCGGTAATTAATCACCTGCTGCCGGGCCAGCCCCGCTAGCCTCTTCATCCTGTTCAAATTCAATTGCGACGTTAGCTGATGATGAAAATGGCATGCTAGGCCAGATTTCATGATAATAATGATAAAAATAAAAAATATTATTATTATTTTCTTCATGGTTTGTGACTCTGTATTTTTGCATAATTACAATCCGGAAGAAGAAATATTGCTTTGTAATTTGAGAAATTCTCTATTATTTTACATTGATGATATTTTTTTTTAATAACTAGGGTGTTTGGACTAGAATATACATACTATGACTAATTTTCGAATTCACTGAACACTTTACAAGCTCAATGATTAAGTAAGACACCGTAAAAATAATAGACATGCATAGAAAAAATCGAACCTACACGTAAAGAAATAGAGCAAGTCTCGTCTCCGTTAGGCTATGGCATCAAATGCACACGACTAATATTTTAAGCTTGATAAACTGAACATTTACAAACAATAAGGTGGGAAATGGTTTTTGAATAACCTCTTATTTGCAATGTTTTTTTTAAGTCTGATCTAATTCATTTGGCATTTAGAATTTTGACGAACTCCATATTGATCATTAGAACCAAGTTTAAAACTATTAGAGAATAATATAAATCATATTCTGGGTCCTCACTTACAGGCTTAAATTTTTAGGTGAGTTGGTTCTTGAACATGGTATCAGAGCCTTGTACACCCAGCGGTCACGAGTCCAAATCTCACCATCCCTATTATATTTGATAAAAATCAAGCACAAGGTAATGTGGGCATGTGCAAGTTTCAATCCCAAAGAGTTTTCACTTGAAGAGGTGTGTTAGAGAATAATATAAATCATATTCTGGAGCCTCGCTTACAAGTTTTAACTTTCAAGTGAGTTAGTCTCTTAATAAAAACTGAAAACATGAATGGTTTGTTCATTACCTACAACAATGTTAATATAACCTAGTTGTATACAATTCTTCTGATAAACTTTCATTGTTATATACTCTGTGTTTCAAAGCTCGAAATAGAAAGATAATTCATAGCAAGATCAATTGATTAATCATTTAAATCACATGCAATTTAGTTAAACATTTGATGCCCACTTTTGCCGCAGGGCAGAAGTTTTTCTTCAATAATTTTTTTTTTCAATATCCATGTTTTTTTTAAAAAAAATAATAACAATTCGGGTTATAAAACTGACTAAGTTATAAAAAAATTATTTTTAATTAGACAATAAAATATATAAAAACATAAATAAATTTAATTTTTTAAAAAGATCACAATAGAGCTTTCATATATAGAATAAAAAAAAATATTTTTATATGACACAACGCATCAAATGCACCTTTTGACAAGCTTCGTGTTGGAGCTTGTCACACGTGTATGTTGAACAAATCAAAATGCATAAAGAAAAAAATTAGAGTTTTATAATAATAATGTTAATTACATACTTAAATTAGCCTAAATACAAAAAGAGACTAAAAAACCAATTATAAAAAATAATTTATTATCATTACAATATCTGTCAATATCTGAATACTGTCCTCGGACCTGAATTGAAGTGTTGTTTTCACTTTTCACCATTGGCTGGGAGAAAGAAAAAAAAGATTGCATGTCTTGTCGTGGGTTCAACAATACTTGAGATTTGTTTTCAAAAAGTAACGGTATTTTTTCAACAATATATATATATATTCAAATCAAGCTACATTTGTTTGCAGGCAATTTTCATTTCGTGTCGTCTAGTATTATCGCTCCAACAAAACGTATCTTGAAGAATCCATCCTACGACAAGAACCTTTACATGGACCCCTAATTAATAACTGAAACAAACGACAAAAAAACAAAGTTTTTATTTATTTATTTATTTGCATGTATGTATGTCTGTCTGTCTCTCACCATATCTTACATGATATACCAATTAACAATGTAATTAAAAAAGATGGGGAAAATAAAATGAATATCCAAATTTTTTTTTAGATTATTTTAATATGGTGGTATCAAAAATAATTTTTATAAATAAATATAAAAATTATTTTAATATATTTTTAAATAAAAAACAATTTCAAATACATTTTCAAATATTCTCTTAATATGTAGCTCTGCAGTCCATGGTAAAATAGCCCAATTTAATAGTGTTCTCAAAGAAATAATTTGTGCTTTCAATGAAATGAAACTTGTATTTTTGGATAAAATAAAAACAATTATCTTTTATATTATGTTTTATACTGTGGTGTATGGTTATTCTTAAACAATATATATTTTTAAAGAAAATATATTAAAATAATTTATTTTTATTTTATTTTTTATAATCAACACATCAAAATTATAAAAAATAAATAACAGATACACTTTAAAAAAACAATTAAATGTAATTTCAAATATAAAAATACTTCGATCCTTAACCCTTTTTCTCTTAATCATAAAAAGTACAATAACATTAATGTACGTAATAAAAACAAATTAGAGGTGTGGCAAATCAACATTAATTAACATTAATTCTATACATACACCCCACTCTAAAATAACATTAATTAACCTTCAGATATGAATCCTGACCGTTGACTGCCAAATCTGACCATAGTCAGACGAACGCAGTATGAGGCCATGATGGAGCTGTCATTGCCAAAAGTTACAGCCACCAACTTCATGTAACAGGTGTCAAATAAAGAATGTCACGTGCAGCTCGCCATCCTATTAAATGTCAATTCACGTTCTAGAATTGACTGAACACACAAACAGGCGAACCCTCTGCCTTCATGTCCTTGTTTAGTGAAAGAATCTTGTTTCGCTGGAAGGAAGAAATTATTTTCCCAAGTGCTTCCGTAATGTTTTGGATTATCTCTTTTTCAATATTATTATTATTATTATTTTATTTTAACAGCATGTTTTAAATGTTTTTTTTTTTAAAAAAAAAATAGATCAAATTTGATTTCAAGGACTGGTTTAATAGTTAAGAAAGCATGCCCATTCCTTGACGTTTTAAGTTCAAAAATATCATTTATTATTTTGCTACAAACACATATTATTCTTTGATAATATATAAAATTATTGAGAAAATATTTTTAATTCCAAATAAAAAAAAAAAACACAGCATTGATCTTGTAAAAAATGAAATTTTATTTGCCAGGAAAAAAAACCCACTTGTTTAAAATAATTAATTTGTTTATTTATTATGTGAAAATTGCTACAATTAAAATAAAATAAAAAACTAAACTAGAGAAGTAGAGTTGTGGTGCGAGTGGGATTTGGAAAGGTGAGAGCATGTATTAATTTTATAAAATTAAACAATCTAATATGCCGGATATTATATATCAGGTTTTCTTTATTAAATTAGCAGGATGAAAGGAATTTGAAATAAATCAAACGATAGATTGTGACGTGGAAATTGCTAAGATATGAGTTTGTCGAAGATGCTTATAATTAATTAAAATAAAATAATGGCAATGACATGATTAAATAGATATTAAATTAATAAAGTGATGTGATCAACTCCCATGTCCATGTGCATGCTGATTAAATTATATAAAAAAAAATATCAAATCGATTTATTCAAGCAGAGGAGAAGGAGTGACTCACGCAACAATCACCTTTCTTGTGTGGATTAAAAAATTAGATCTTAAACCCGCACATTGCTTCATTATTTTTTTAAATATTGAAAATATATTTAGATGCTATTGATATTTTTTCTAGCATTAAAAAAACTTAAATTATGTGAGAATTGATTTAATGTAATTTCATTGACTTTGTGGGCTCAAAAACAATTAACAAAACTCTTACGGCTACTTTTTTAAAGATGATATCTTTTTTTAATATTACAATAATAATATATATACTGTATTGATTTTGATTAACCTAAATTAAATATCAAATCCAAGCCTCAAGTTATGAAATTATAATAATCTCATAGAAAATAAATCAAGATAAATTATGATGTTTAATTCACAAATAATTCAATATTGAATGATAAAATTAAAAATAAAATAAAATAATATCTCGGGTTAACTTGTTAAATCTGTAACTCGAGTCATAAGACAGGAATAACTCCAGTAAAAAAATAAAAATAAACTACAAATTTCAATCCCTAGTTAGCCTAATATCGAAGGACGATGTTGAAAAAATAAATAAAAGGAACTTAAAAAACACTCGAGCCAATTAATCAAACCCATGGCCCGAAACATCAGACAGAGAGAACTCATGTAAAAATAATAATAATAATAATAACTTGATTTAATCTAGATTAACATGTTAAATTCACGATTTAGATCTTAAGAATAAGATAACCCAGTAAAAAATAAATCAATATAAATTATAAATCTCAATTTTTAATCATTTTTGTTTAATTCAGTGTTGAAATATGATATTTGTAAAAATAATTATTAGAAAATGACACATAAATGAGTCAAACAAACCCATGTTAGCTTGATTAGCAAAATCTCCTAGGACCGGATAACCTAATAAAAAGCTAGCAAATAAAATCTAATTTCCAATCAAAACAATATCAAATGATGGATCTTGAAAACAAAAGGTCAGTAAAAATACTAAGTTGATTGGGTTAACTCTCCAAACTTATGATTCAGACCACGAGACAAGAATAACATGTAAAAATAAAATCTATTTGTCAAAGGACCATTGACCTGGACAATGAGATTGAAATAACTCCAAGAATAAAATAAAAAAATAATAATTAAATTAACCAGGGTTAAAATGAAAAAAAATTGTGACATTGACCGTGAAATCAATATACCTCCATAAAAAGCAAATCAAAATAAACTATGAAGCTTAAATCTTAATCGACCCAATATTGAAGGGTGAATTGAAAAAACCCTTTAAGTAAATGACATAAAAAAACAACTTAAATCAACTCGTCAAGTATTATTATCAAGTTAAGAGACCAAATTAGCATAATAGAAAGTAAACAAAACAAACCACGAAACCTAATTTCTAATTAGCTCAATATTTAAATAAATAAATTGAAAAAAAAGTTATTTAAGAAAATAAAAAAAACTCAAGCAACCAAGTTAACCTGTCAAACCTGTAATCCATGTCACGAGAGGATAAAAATTCATTTAAAAAAAAAAAATGAAAGCATTATTAAAATAAAATTAAATAAATTAGATGCTGGAAAATTTAAGTAGAGTCACTACCACTAATTACAAATCCTCCCATTCTAATTATTTCCTTAACTCGTAGGAATGTAAAACTCAATTTGAGGTTAATTTTGAGTAAATCCATGATCATAAATTTAAATTTTTGTCCAAGTTAATCTCTAATTTTATTTTTAAGGATCATACAGGCATCTTTTTTTTTATATATATATATATATATAAAATAGTTTAAAGGTTAGGTTATAATCAGGGTTAGGTTAGATTAACCATATCAACGGATGAACTTGAATTTATAAAAAAGTCAAACAGATTTTTTATCTAGCCCGATCCAACCCTGTACATGCAAGGCCGATCAAGGTTTTACATCTTTACAAATAAACTACCTAACCTGCCCCTATCGAAACGACGAGGCACCCACCCCTTCCATTCCCGCCCTCGTCAAAACCCGAAATTCGAGAAGGAGAGACACGTCCACCACCGTTAAAAAAATAAAAATAAAAATAAAAATAAAAATAAAAATAACAGAAAAAACGCCTATATAAACTGACTCCCGCTAATTCTTCATGCCTCGCTAACACAACACAAACAAACACGCTTCTCTATCCCTCCCTCTCCTTCTAATGGATTCCCCTTCTCGCTCCTCCGTCATCATCATCGGCGCCGGTATCTCCGGTAATTGACAACCGATACACATATACATAAACACTTATAATTTGAAAACTAAAAATTAAGCATTTTTTCTTATCTTTCTTGTGTTAAGGTATATCTGCGGGAAAGGTATTGGCAGAAAATGGAATAGAGGACATGCTGATTTTAGAAGCGTCAGACCGTATCGGTGGTAGGATCCGAAAGGAGAATTTTGGTGGCGTTGCGGTTGAGCTTGGAGCGGGCTGGGTCGCCGGAGTTGGTGGTAAAGAACCCAATCCGGTTTGGGAACTCGCTTCTCAATCTGGCCTCCGCACTTGTTTCTCTGATTATAGCAATGCTCGCTATAATATCTATGATCGCAGGTATCTTTACACGTGCCCGCCTTGAATTTTGAGCTTTCTATCTTTCTTCGAATGAAAAATGACACGGCATCTGAACACTGATCAACGGAAAGTTTCAAAGAGAGATTTTTTTTGGATGCTAAAGAAAGTGGATCTCTTTTGCCGTGTTGTTGGTGCAGTGGGAAAATATTTCCCAGTGGAGTGGCGGCAGACTCGTACAAGAAGGCGGTGGACTCAGCAATAGAGAAGCTGAGGAGCCTAGAAGCAAACCTTGACAGTGAAGCTATTGAACAGCCTTGGTAAATTTCAAGTCCTCAAATTAATGGATCAATATATAATTCTTAGTGGTCTTAATAAGTTTTAATCTTAATGCCTCTCGCTGGTTCAGTTCACCAAAGACGCCCATAGAGCTTGCCATTGATTTCATCCTTCATGACTTTGAGATGGCAGGTTGGTTTTCCAGCTGATTTTATACTATTTCTGTTTGTTTTCCAGGAAAAGAAAGTACTATTTTGGTACCCTGTTCATGCCTTCTTTTTGTTGGTTGATCTCATAAAATGTGGAGGATAAAATTAATGAACTCAAATGGGTTTACTTCGTTGTATTGTAATAATCGATTGAAAACTGCGAAACAGAGAAGTTAATGGGTTATCTGTGAAAACAGAGGTAGAGCCGATATCAACATATGTAGATTTTGGAGAAAGAGAATTTCTAGTAGCAGATGACAGAGGATATGAGCATTTGCTATACAAAATGGCTGAGGATTTTCTTTTTACCTCTGAGGGCAAAATCTTGGACAACCGTCTCAAACTCAACAAGGTAATTTAAAAGTTAAAACAAACAATAAAGAAATGGAAAGAACCACCTTTTGATTTCTTTTCCTACAACTTATTTCTTGTTGCTTTATGATTTGCTCTGTTCTAGATTTGTTTTATCGCTTTTATGAATTTGCTAAAACAAAGGGAAAAAGTTAAAACTTAACAGAGCGAACGAAAACAGAAAAAGGAAAGGAACAGAGAAAAGTGCAGGAAGAGAATTGGAAACTGTGTTCTGTTTTGTGTTCATGCAGATGCAAAGCTATCTTGCTGTTGCTGTTGAGATTGATTGACCCACATTTGGAGTTTGCAGATAATGACGTTTTAAGAAAAGCTTTATGCCTTTTCTTAATATTCTATTCTTGCTAGTACCATTTTGCCAAAAAAATATTCAACCATTTTTCTTTTTTTTCAAGAGTCAACTGATCTCTCTCCCTCTCTCTCTCCCTCCCCCCCCTGGGTACTGTTATTTTTCCAACATCTGAATGAACCGCGGTAAAGTTTAAAGTATTTATCTACGTCGTTTCGAGGGGGTTTTCCCAGGTTGATGTGCTTTTAAGATGATAAAATCTACTTGTCGTCGTCGTCGTCATCATCATCTGATTGAGAAAGAAAATTTAAGCTGAGCATGATGAATGTGATATGTTAAACAATTTAAACAGGAAACCTGTTCCATCACTGTGAGAAAAGTTGTCCGAAACATGCATTTGGAGCTAATATTAGATTGTGATTGGAATGATAAAATGGAGGTATGAATGGAATATTTCTGCTGGTCTTGTTATTGAAACACTCACCATCTTAACATTGATTACTCTCTTGTGGGAGTGGTTGAAAAACTTCCATTGTTATTATTTGATTCCAGACCTTAAAACGTTGGTCTTTGACCCTTTGTTTGCTACATCCTCATGATGAAAACGAACCAAATTTTCAGTGAACTTTTTGAGTGGAGGACCCCTACATAGAGGCATTAAAATTTGACCCTTGAACATGTTTGATTTTTCAATCATGTAGCCATTGATCGGCAAAAAGTTGTTCGTCAACCTTCAATTAGCGAAGTGTTTTTTACCGCTCTCTAATCTGTAGGTCCCTGAACCTGCAATTTGCACCAGCACTGACACGAATTAGACCACTATACGGGCAGGAGGTTGAGATGTCATATCAACTCAAAATAAGAACATCAAATTTTCTAGTCCTGTCCATTTCTTCATTTATTTTTTCTGTACACAGTCCCCTAAAAGAAAAAAGAACGATATCCTCATCAGTTGCACCAGAAGTCATAACTGATCAGAACCTAATGAAACCTTAGGGTGGCTGATTTTACTATTGATTTTGTTCAAAGCTGTTCCACTTCCATCTCCCAGGACTGTAGTGCACATATTTTCTTGGTTTGACTTCACAGAATCACATTTGAGTAGTAATACTTAATGTCAATGAATTGCCTTGGACTTTGCTGGCACGGTTGATTTTTAGCTTCATTTTCCCATTCAGTTAATCTTGAGTGATGAATTTGTGGCAGGTTGTCAGGGAGTTGCAGCACTCGAGAAACGGCGTTGTTGTGAAAACGGAGGATGGTTGTGTCTACGAAGCCAATTATGTGATTTTGTCAGCTAGTATTGGTGTTCTCCAAAGTGACCTCATTTCCTTCAGGCCTCCCTTACCCGTACGTCTTCTTTTTCATTTATTTAACTTGCTTAATGTTCTTTTTTTAATTTTATTATACGTCTAATATTCCAACCACCATGACATGAGTCATGTGTGCTTCCAAAATTTTCATAAATACACGACTTTTATACTCTCTCCTTTTGTCTTGAATGTACCATGCATGTCTTCAGTGTCCTTTATTTTGTTTCCCTTACATTTTGAACTTTCAATTTGTTTGTTCCAATGTAAGGGGGATCTACACTTAAATAGGGATAAGGCCCTAGGCCATGGGGGATGAGAGTAGCAGGATTCTTCAATCTTTCATATGATATTCAAGGGTTGTGGCCCAGGATATTAAATACTACCACTGAATTGGAAGGAGTCAAGAATTTACGGCAGCTAGGCCTTGTAGTTATTAATAAATAAGGTTTAGGTGGTGTGATGATGCAAGATATAGCTTTCCTCGAGGTGTCTTACTGTCTTTATAGAAGAGCAAATACCATGGGTTGCATGAATGGTGATCCACAGTATTCACTGGTAACCCGCTGGCTCACTCATGGATTTTGCTGTTCTTTGGTGGCTCATTTGGTTGATTCACCACGTGTGAGGCCCTAATGAGACAGCTCCAATTTTCTTTTTCGGAATAAGTTAAGAAAGCTTAGCTGGTTTGCAGCTTACTTCAATCATATTATAAGTAAATACTGCTCTGTGTTGTTTTTAATTGAACTAAAATAATAATAACGCAGAGGTGGAAAACAGAGGCCATAGAGAAATGTGATGTGATGATATATACAAAGATTTTCCTCAAGTTTCCCTCTAAATTCTGGCCATGTGGTCCCGGAAAAGAGTTCTTCATCTATGCTCACGAGCGAAGGGGATACTACACCTTTTGGCAGGTTATTTCTCCTCCTTGTTTTTGCTTCCCAGATCATATTCCGTATGCCGTGTTACCTGCTTCTGTTGAATGGGATTTGAAAACAATTGCTCAACATTACATTTGGAAATCTAAACATGGTTGTTCTTTGGATCACGGCGATCCATTTCTCTGTCTGTCCCAAGTCCCCTGCATTTAAATCTCTCATTTATAATCGCAACCTCAGGACAACCTTTAGCTCAAGAAGTCACCATGTCAATAAACTGCATGATGCTAAGAGGAACATGGATGCTGACTTTTTTTCAATCCAAGAGACCTATATATATACACACACAACTTGCTGCTTGGCAGCTTAGGTTTAATGTCAAGCAGCTTCAGCATCGATAGTGACATATTTTGATGATTTCTTGGAAGGGGAAGGCCAAACTTGGGACCCCTTTTTCTTTGCAGAGAAGAGGTCTGTAGTATTTATTATCATGGGGCCACATGTCGGTCCACACATACTTAGATCATGGTTGGCATGACTTATAAAAAATAACTTTTGATTTTAAATTATAATTCTAAATGTGTTTTTCATAAACAATTTATGATGAAAATAATTTAAAAGACTTTTAAGTAATAATATGTCTGTTGAAACTGACTTGAAGCGACTTTTTTTAAAGAAGGATGTAAACGTGAGAATCCATGAGTTAAAAATTTTAACTCTAACTCAAATTTGAAACAAATTTTGATTTGAGCTAAAAAAATTTTCCAACCAAATTTAAATCAATTTGCAAAAATCATACCAAACACAGCCCAATGCATGCTCAAGCACACAACGTTGGACTAAATAAAGCAGCTTGTCCTGTTGTAGATTTCATACGATAGCTTGATGGCAACATGATAAGAAAATGTTGATTACCTTTCTTGCATTGAAAGCAAACTAAAATCCCTTGCATTATTTGTTTTGTATTGTTCTTCCAGTTATTATGTACCTGATGTTTCTGTCATTGTCTTAGAGCTGGCGATTCTAGTTGAAATGGGGGAACCGATTGCAATGTCAGCCTCTTTTTATAGTTTTATTTTTCTATACGTAGACAAGATATGTGCATGATGATCAATTTTGAGACCCACAACATCTAAAATGATTTCCTCTCACTTGATTAGGAGAGGATTGAAATATTTTAACGATCATTCGTGTCCTCTTGCGGAAGCAATGTGGGATCTCACTGTCTCCATCATTTTCATATATATACATGCATGTAATATCAACGCAGATTCTATGCTTATACTATGGCAAATAGACGTGATTGATTGATAAGTATAATATCTCTTAATAATCAAATCATAGCTAATAACTCACTGAGCTTATCCAAGTTGGCTGCTGATCTGTGCTTTGTCATCAGCACATGGAAAATGCATACCCTGGTTCGAATATTTTGGTTGTAACGCTGACGAATGGAGAATCGAAACGTGTTGAAGCTCAATCAGATGACGAGACATTGGAGGAAGCTATGGGGGTCCTTAGAGACATGTTTGGACCCGATATACCTAATGCCACTGGTATACTCGTGCCCCGCTGGTGGAACAACAGATTCCAGCGTGGTAGCTACAGCAACTACCCCATCATTTCTGATAACCAAGTTGTTCATTATATTAAGGTAATGTCCGTCTTATTTCTGTTGCACATATTTCTCTGTTTTCAGTCTGGCTGTGCACGGCAATTTCATTGTCGCAATTGTTTCATGGTGCATTTCTAAATTTTGCTTGTTTTTTCAGGCTCCAGTAGGACGCATCTTCTTCACTGGTGAACACACTAGTGAACGATTTAGTGGTTATGTCCATGGTGGATATCTTGCAGGTGAGAATACGGAGTTCCTTTCGAAAACTTGAAATGGAGCTCTTTTCGTCGTTGTGGTTGCTTGAGCTTACTTGTCTTTCATATTTTCTGATCGGCTAAACAGGGATTGACACAAGCAAATCACTATTGGAAGAAATGAGAAAACAGAAGGAAAGAAAAAGTGAGAGCCAAACATTTTTGTTAGAGCCCTTGCTGGCATTGACAGGATCACTAGAAGCAGTCCCAAGTCTACACAAATGTGACATTCCTACACAACTCTATCTTAGTGGCAAGGTTGGCCTTCAAGAAGCGATATTATGACTACATGGACCCACTAACGAATCCATCTTTGATCATCATAACGATGAAAACACGTTGGATGAGAAAGCAGATGACTGGATCTGTTTGAATCCGGAATCAATCAAGACCCATCCAGCCCTTCAGAAAATAGAATAGAAAGAAATGGATAAATGCAAGAAAACAGGCTGAGGCACGCGACTTGGTGAGCAAGCATTTCCAACTCCTGCAGCTTGTATATCCATGAAGGTGCCATGCCTGTCCGGCATTTTTGAGGCTATTGTTTTAGGCATACATGTGATGGTAGGTAATTGGGGTAAAACCTGGAGATAAGAAAGAAGCATACTTATGATTATAGCTGTACTGGCTACTTTATACAAGAAAAACCCTTCAACTTATCTACCTTTTGAATTTTTGGTGTTTGTCGTACTTGCAACATATATAACATGAACCATTATATCAGATTGACCGATGTATAAAAAAGTTCTAGTTTAAAATGAATGGAAGATTATTGGATCTTTAATTGTGACAAACTTAGTGTACAGTGGAGTAATTCTCCATGCCAAAGCTGGACAAGGCCGGCCATGCTTGCAAATGGAATAGTCAGAGAAACACGACAGCTTAAGGTTTCTCTGTAAAGCCCAAAATAAGAAGGGCTCCAAGAGACACTAAAATCCCTATAAATAAAAGTGCAGGATTTTACAACTTTGCTCCTCTTTTTGAGCCCACCAGATTTCTTTTACACCATTGAAATGATTCAACCGAAGTATTTTTTGGACAACGCTTTAGCGATAGCAAGAGCATCTCCCTTGGCCTTCACGGGATATATCTTCGTATCAGCTTGCCATTTGTTTGAGAAGGCTATCCATTCTTTTCTCCACTCTGTCAACTTGAAGTTTTTATTTTCTTCCAAGCTTTTCGTCAAATGACCAAAATAGGTTGAAGCTCGTGGAAGATAATAGTCTTCTAGGAGCCCGCTCCAAAATTTGTTAGCTAAGAGGATAAGAGGGAGATAGTATCTGTACCCAATTCCGAGGCCTAGAAATAAATTAAATATGGTGAAGAGTAAATAGTAACCTTACCATAATCATGAAGCTGGCTCTGGTTGGTTTTTGTCGTATCATACCACATTGTCACCTGTGTTCTTGCATTCCATTCATACTGGAGAAAATAATCGGAACGTTCAGTAATCTTGCATAATCTAATTTGCCTTACAAAAACTCTGATATAGTTTCTGAAAAAGAACAAAGAAAACTTAGTTCCAACAACTTGCTCATTTCAAACAATGATGTCATTAGATCGATCCAAATCCAGAGTCATAAATAACAGTCTCTAAATTCAGCATACCGGGTGGAGTGCTTGTGTTTATATAACAGGAAAAACATCCACATGGGGAAAATATAACTTGAAAGAAAGTTGAAGGCATAACTTGAACAGGGAAATTTTTTTATTTACGACCCATGAGAAAAGACAAGGTGACATCTGATTTACGAGAATAGACAGCAATAAAATAGATAGAATTAAAAACTGAAAAGATATTGAGCAGCAAACCCCAATCTTGACATGAAATCTCATTCAGCTATTTAGCATATGATTGAAGAAATGCGACATTGACTTATACAATTCAATCAAATAATAGCTCTACTATTATTCTCCAAAGCTAAGGAACTATTAGTTCTCACCAGCTTTATATCGCTTGGATCAACTGCCAGCTTTTTTGCACTTTCAAGCCATGTTCCAAGTAGAAAGTTATCATCGGAAGCAAGAAGCACATCGATATCCCTTATAATCTGCAAAAATTTCTGGCCATGAAGATTCAAAGCTCTGGCATCTTTCCTTCGAAAAGCAATCATAGCATCCCTATATACTTGGTTTGCTAGCTTTGACAGTACTTGTCGTGTCAGGTCAACCAGGTCATACCTGTCACAAATGACAATATTTAACTTATCTTTCTTTTTTTTGTTTTGGAATGTCATACAAGAGTAATCTGCAAAAACAAACATTCCAACAGAATTTCTACACTATGACAATGCGTCACCCTTTTCACCAGACCACACAAAATTTACAGGCGAGTATAAGAACATAAGCCAAAGTTGATATAAAATAATAAATCAAAGAAGATAGCCAGGCAACAAGAAGAAACACCAAGCATTGATATTGGCTATTGGGGAGAGCTTGGAGATTACTTAAGAGTCGGAGAAAGATGAAATGGTAAGTCATATTTTTAAAGTTCAAATGGTTGGGATAATGGGGTCTGTTTAAGAAATTGGTGTTACTTATGTTGTGTAGACTTATTATAAAACAAGATTTTTCAGTTGTACCCTCAGGCCTCAAAAGGCATATCCATGTTATACAAGCACATGCTTTTGAAAAAAAGCTTAGAAATTTTTTTTGACATTCTAATTCTGGTACGGTCTCTTACCATTTCTCCTTGATCTAAACGTGCATTCAGAATATGGCAAAGTTTCTATGAGAAATTGGATTTCAGGATCCAGTTTTTGCAAAATAGCTTTCTATATTCAATTAAATCCTATTCACCAGTCAAAAATGAAAAAATAAATTAAATCTTTCCGGTAACTTTTGCACTAATTACTAAAAAGATCGAGTCACGTGCATTTTATGAAGTCAGAAGTATAGTTCATTCATGTTATAGACTGAGTCGATCCTGGTGAATTTGGCAGATTAGCAAGCCGTAATAGATACTTATCAGCCAAGGAACTAGGAGTAAATTATGAGGACATGTCAAATGAATCATGTAAGCATGCTTTATTCACTTTCGAGATGAACTTGGAAGTGAATGGCAGCTGATGCACAAGATTGTAAAGTAGAGGAAGACAGAGATCATGATACAACTATTGCATATTAGGTGTTACATGTACCTGTAAGTGAGGCTTCCAGGAAGATCATTTCCAGCATCAAGGAATAGCCATAAAGCCTTGACCACCTCCTGTGTAGAATACCATAAATGTGCCTCAGGGAAATCAGAACTTTTCTCTTGGAATAAAAATCTTCTGGTTCCAGGTGATGAGAGGAGAATGTGCATATTGTCTTGTTGAGATTTGTCAGATCCAAAATTCAGTGAAGGATCCCAGTCAGGAAACTTTACAATGAAGTCTGTGTTATGGTCCTGCAGAAAATGAGAACTGTTATTAGTATTTAAGAGAGACAAGCCAAAAATTGAAAGCCAGTTTATCAAATAACAAAGTACAAAAACAAAAATAGATAAATAATTGTAAACTGAACATTAAAAAGAATTCCGTCTGTCACTGTTATGACATATCTCCTGCTTAGTTCAGTTTCTAATTTTATCTTATCAAGAAAACAAAAATGGCATACTGATATTGTGGCAAATTAACATAACAGAAAACATACAGCAATTCCATCTGTACAATTGTAAACTGTGTGGTAAAGAATATCCCAAGCTGCCACAACTTGATGAACTGCTTTACCATATCGTCTATGGGAATAGGTCTTCAACCATTCCTACAAAATCGTTAAAGTTAAACAATGTCCATGATGCAACAAAAATCTTGCACAAGACTAAGGATCTCTCATTTAACCAGTCCCATGTTCCCATTTATACCAAGATATCCATCGATGACTGCATTTATAACAAGCAGGTTTGGAAACCCAATTACGTGATGGTTATTTTTGTAGAGCCATATTTCTTATTTTCAATATATATGCATCAATGCATGTAAAACTAATGTTACCACTAAACTTTAAGCATAGAAGAGGAATTACAATCCTGAAATTACCAGAGCTTGAACTCAAATTACCAGAGCTATTTAAGCATAGAGAAGCAATTACAATCCAGATATTACCAAAACTTGAGGTTTTCCACTGCGGAAAGCCATTTCAGACATTAGTTCATAAACAACCGGATTTTGCTCTATTCCTTCCATGCACATGCCAACACCGACCTGCTTGAACATTAAATTGTAAGTTACATGAACGAGCATGTTCTATACATGTACTAAAAAATAGTATGCCAGAAGATAAGTATAAATAAGTTATCATACTTATGTGAAGAAAAATTAAAGAAAATCAAAGGCATCAAGATGTAATAACCATGTTAAATGGCTGACTTTGCTGTAGTTCACAAAATTTATGTGCTTAAAGTATCATATGATAAATGGAATACCAGTTCACACACACACCCAGCATACCATGGTTGAATTGTCACTGGTGCGGGCATCTACTGGACCTGAAGATATTGCATCCAATATGCCATACATTTCGATATTCCCCCCAAAATTGTGCAACAGACACCTGATGTATGTTAAACCAAATGTGAATATATTTTGTACTGTATTCAAACACAATTTAAAAACAGAGTAGGAAATGATAAAGCTCCTGCCTGCATTGCAAGAAACAGCTAATTACCAAACATAAGGAGTGCCATAAAATTGTGAGGAATTCTTCCATATCGGTTTGGCTTCAGCAAACAGATCTAAGACTATCATTTTTCCAAATGGAACAGAATGTAAAAGAGCCTGCAAATTCCATAAAGTTGAAAATTTAAAACAGCAAAAGTATCCAAAATAAGCCACATTTGTATGAAAGCAAGAAGCACCAATAAATAGAGAAGTAGGAACAGAAAACCTGAGGTATGGTTCAGAGTGAAAATGATGCAAATAGCACCTAGAAACTTTATAGAAAAGGGGGGTAATCAAATTTATAGGAAAGGTGGGGAATCAAATTTTGACTTTATCCTAATTGGAGCCAATCTGGAATCTTTACTAGATAATAAATATAGCATAATTTGGAGGGTCTAATTGCCAAGCGGAAGTTCTGTCAACTATTTCAGCGTTAATGAAGTGGCCAGCTATGGTTCACCTCCTTTATATTCTTTACAACCCAACTTTTGAGAGGATGGTTTTCAGTGAATGAAATTGAGACCTTGGCCTTAAGGTTTAGATTTGTGATGCATCTTATCTTAGGTGTGATCCCTAAGATTTTGTAGGAGTGATTTCTAGGAGCCCTAGTGTGATGCTAAGTTTGTTATCTTCCTTTTAGCTTTCTTGATCATTAGTTCCTTGTTGTTTACTTTTCTAAACCACAAACTTATGTTAAACACACCCCAATACCCACCTAAAGCCTACTTTCCCATTTCCTAACCTGTCAGTTCTGTTTATAGCTTATAACAGGTAGTAGTTAGGTTCTGTAATTGAAGATCCCGCACCAGAAAAACAAAAACTGCTCAGATAAGGCTGATGTGAAATAAACACTCACAGATGTCTCAACTATAAACTACCTTGGAAATCAATCAAAAGAAACCACCTCTATTTTAATCAACAACATAAATTTTTTAGAGGTTGATCTCGAACATTCCAGCAATTCCAAACCGGCTTACTCTAGAAATCATAGGTTTACAGGGACATTAGTGGGCATATGATTTCCTTCAATCACATATTTTACCACTCTCATGCTTTATTTCTCCATCGTGGTAGTACCTTATGGTTACGTGTTTCAATTTGTTGCTTTCAACCAGTTATGGTGGCTGCCTGATTGAGAATCTGAAATTCACAGATGGAAGTCCAAGAAAGCTAACCCACATCTTAAGAAGACTGAATAAAAGTTGTTTCTGTCTCATCACATGTACCTGCATTTGAGGTGGCTTCCAGAAAGCAGAGTCCGAGTAGAAGAGCCAGCCCTGTGCATTGATCGAACTGTTAATTGAAATTACTTTACCAAAGGAGGGTGAGGGGGGTGGGGGGATATTTTACACAGAAAGCTTGTTTCTTATCTGTAATAATAGAAAACAAACACATGAAGAATGGTTAAAGAGAAATTTTGACAACTCCATGTATGCCATGAAAATAATGAATTCAGCAAGGACGGATGAGGGGAGTTCTAGGACAATTGAGGAGCATACTTGCATTAACCACACAGCATCTTTATCACCTCTTGACATCGCTTTATATACAGCAGCACCAAGTGAAGAGATATAGGCTGGATCACTTGTGGGTGGGGAATTCTCGTTGAAAGTATCACTACATCAAACAAGGTAAAATTCATTAGTTCATGTTAGCAACTAGCACGTGTGGCAAGGCACAATAAAACAAAAGGGGGAAAGGAATGATCCTATCAAAATCTGTACTTTGCCATAGATCTTTGGGTTAAATGCAAACATATGCCATGCCATTTACTCACTAGCATTTAAGTGACATTTTTTTTACATTGTCAGTAAGTTGTGTTTTTCTCCATCAGTAATGTCCTCAAAGCTGCTAGCAAATACAGTGAAGGCGATGCTTTCTTGTTTCCTTTGACAACAATTAATAGAAAGCCTATTACATCTGCTACACTTCAGATTTCAAGAAAAGTGCGACCAGTATCAGTACCAGGACATGTTTACAGACAGTAACAGTTACAGACATTAATATGGAGTTAAACAGAAGTCATCAAGGGAGGAAAAAACTTTATCTCTAAAATGCATAACAGCCCAACGGTCCCAACCATAGCATACTTTTTGCACTTTCCTTGTATCTTTTAATTGCTGAAATTAAGTTTATCTTTTTCCTATCTGCCTTTCCTTTCTTTTTCAAAAATCTATTATTTTTTATTTTAATTTGATAGTGAAATAAGTCAAAGAAGTTAACGAAGCAAAATAGCTTCCCATCTTCTAGACACCATATGAACACAAAATCACAGGCTTCTTAAGTGTAGTTTCATGTCCATTTCAGATCAATTGTAAATTCGGTAACAGAATATCTGTCTACTTCACTGATCATCCCAAGTGATCTTCAATTTTCTGGGCAGTAGGCCTGATCGAGTATTTGATATCATCATTTTTTGACAAGTTTACAACTAACAGCAACATACAAGTTATTAAAGTACTTTGAATATGAACCCCAAGATGGCAAGAAAGATTTGTTACACTACAAGTATGGGAATTACCAGTTGTAGATATCCGTCACATCCCCATATTCTGAAAAAAAATAGCACTCGCCGAAAACTAAAAAGTTAGTCAAAGATCAATTAAAGAATATGGAGATATGATATGTGCACCAAAATGAAAATGCTATATTTCCAATGCTAACCTACATCTATTTGGGGCATTAATCAACCCCTCCTGGCTGAGCTATATCACTTGTGCATGTCTGCATATGCTAGCACGTGCAGAGCTACACAGACTTAATTCTAACAGTTTGGCACCAAAGGTTAAAAAGTTCAGTTCCCAAGCCATTTCAAAAGTTTTGATGTTCCCACCATTTTGAAAAATATTTACTAATAACTATTCAATGATGTATAAACATGCAAAAGTTTTCAAGGATAACAATTCAACAGAATCTGAAGGTAAATAACTAAAAAATAGCCATACCCTTAACCTGTTGCCTTATAAAAGCCTCCCCAATTTCAACAAACAAGGGATCGGAAGGATTGAGAAGGTAAGTGCAGCACCACTGAGGATTTTTATCCACTGTGTTCCTGGCGGGAATAAGAAACATAAACAAACCTAATATATGAGAACAGGAAGTTACACCAGCTTCAAAATGAAACTCTAAGACAGAAAGGGATTGCTTGAAAAAAAGAATCCTTATTTTTACACCATGAAAAACGATAAAAGTAATTCAGTAAAAAGAACTAGTAGCCTACTTGATTATAATGACATATCATGTAGCTCTTCTGCACAGAAGAGGATTGCATTAAGGAAAGAAAAGTACCAGTCACCAAGTCTCGTTATATTTGCTGAAGGAAAAATCTTCTTCAAAGCTGCTGGAACATTTCCAGAGAATGATGGCAGCACTAGAACAAAGTGGGGAATAAATTTGATCAGTTACATTATAAGATTGAGAA
This sequence comes from Salix dunnii, assembly GCA_015731905.1. Taxonomy (NCBI): domain Eukaryota; kingdom Viridiplantae; phylum Streptophyta; class Magnoliopsida; order Malpighiales; family Salicaceae; genus Salix; species Salix dunnii. Next base: position 4,343,850 of record CM027667.1, on the reverse strand, counting down.
GAGGCATGCAATATAAAATTTCATCTCTTTAAATAAGATTTTTATCTCATACACCGGTGAAAGATATATGCCAAGACTATCACCTTGAATGCCTTGCTTGTGCATTACATTACATGAAAATTGTAATCAATAGTTGTTTCTGTTAGGAATCTTTAGTTTACCTGGAGTCATGCCTAGCTCTAGCATCCGAGACAGTATCTGTTTCTGTAGACACAATTGTTGATCTAACCATTTTTGTGGCAAAGGCCCACCCCAACTGCGATTAGGCAATAGGCAGTTATATACTAAAAGCACAAGGTGAAGACGATCACGAGAACATGTATAAGCAGTCAAGAGAGGACATCTCTTGAATTATCGCTGATCCTACATATCAGGATCTCATAGCCATGGATACACCCTAATTCCGGGTATGTGTTTATTACTGCTGTTTCTTTTGTGGATGGACCAGGAGAGGTCACAACAGTCTCATGATAAAGCTCACAATCCAATTTGGTGCCTTCTTGAAATAACTTAATGAAGCCAAGTAGGTTTAATGCTCAAAACACATATCCATGGAGAAAACTTTTGGGTGAAATGATCAGAATATTAGCAGGCAGGTTATTTTGCATAAAAAGGATCTATGACATCAGAAAAGTATAATGTGCATCTATCCCTCTTACACTTTTTCTATAATTACTTCTTGAAATTCAGGTAAGACCTCCGGATAACAAGAAAAACATACTTTGAAAAAAAAACATGGGGGGCAGAAATATGTATCACATTTACACGTACCTGTGTAAATTTCCCATACGAGCCCATGCAAGGAAAGCAGGTCCACCAAAGAAATCATTCAAATCTTCTGCAGTGATATTAAAATTCTGCAACGATCACACAGAATAAATTAGACCAAATATAACATCTTAATATGTCTCGTCAAAATACCAACTGCTCATGCTGAAAGCCAAATCCATTGCACTTACAATTTTACACACACACACACACATCTAAGATCAATAATTGATCAGATTGATCGAGTCATTATCACTTCATATACTTAAAGTTTAATCATAACAAAGTGACCACAGATACAAGGCTGGAAATCTTACACATTATGAAAGTATAAGATGTTTTTAATGAAGATGGAAATGGATCCAAATCCATACAAAACTAGCCATGTGGCATGGTCCTGTATCATAAACACAGGAAACAAAAACCACTAGGAGCCTTCTCCAGTGCCTTCTTTACAACCTTTGATGGCATTGAACAAGGTGCCTCGTTAATAGGTTATGCTCCTACGGTCCTATTAAAGTACTGTCTTGGGAAGGTAATTCTCAAACAGTATTCCCCTTGATGATTCTGCATCGAATAATTGGTCTTGGACCACGAACCTGCAACCTTTCGGTTGGGGTCCAATTTGTCATTCCACTGGTAATGCGGCCACTAAAAGAGATAAATCTAACAACTGGTAATCTATTCACCAGCATGGATAAGTGCAGATTTGTTGGAGCTTACTGCACAGTGGAGTAAGGGCTTAAATAACCAATGCCATACTCAAAAAAGTTGTGCATTGCAATTCTCTACAAATTCATCTCATAAACATAGAGTCTTGACAAGACATAAAGTATATACAGTATACCTATGACTATGAGCTGCAACATAGAAAAAGAGAAATTCACTATCCAGTCTAGTGGGTAACGCATCAAGTTAATAAATGGCATTGATCACTGCTTACCATGAAAACCTTTTGCCAAATAGCTTCTTGTCCAGTGAATGCCAAAGGCAGATTAATCCCCTGAAGAGCCATCCAATCTAATTCTTTCTCCCACCTTTCCCAATTCCACCAAACATAAGAATCTGAAGGGGAAAAAAAAAATGATATTACAATTTACTGTCACCAGCCAATATCTTGGCGAATATAGTATTAGAGCATCAAAGGATTTGCATATGCTGAAACAGATGCACTCATGTAAAATTAAAGATGTGAAAATTGGATGCTTATGTTACCAATAAGTTGTACCCAGGGCTAAGTTCGGATTATGAAAAACATGTAGTTTAACTGTGATATGCATCTCAAGCAATCAACATGAATTGAATCAAAGCTAATCATGTCATTAGTTAGCTATAGTGAAGCATATGGTATCCATAACATAGTATTTTGTGTATTTTATTAGTCATTTCTAATGTTGCTCGTTTAAACTTGTGATTTTCAAAGTAATTATCACATAATGGATCAGAGCAAAAAAACACAAAACAAAGGCAAAAGAATTACGACTTACAGCTGGATGTAACGACGTTTTGGTAATAGTTCCATGGGACTGGTCGTTGAATCATTACACCCTTATCCTTTACAAGAGGAAGTGATCCTGGCTTTGGAATTGAGGCTATCTGAACCCCGCCAGTCTTGTCCCATGAAACATGAGCACCACACTGGTACTTTAAATACCAATGGAGGCCGGATGCAATCTCTACTGCTGTGGTGCCTTTAATACTGAAAGTAAGATGCAACAACCAAAATGTCAAAAATAAAAATAAAAAATAAAAAAAAGGAGAGAGAAAGAGGAAAAGATAAACAATCTTGCCTTTCGATTTTGTAGGTAGAATGGAATAGATTTTTTTTTTGAAATAAGACAGAATAAAAGTATATAAAGCACGGTGAACTGTCTCTGTTAGGAATGACACAAGTACGCTATCCCAACTCTCTCTAAAGCAAACTATATAAGCTTCCAACCTGCCCGAACTTGAAGAATGTCAATAAGGTGAAACACCGACTGATTTGGCACTAAGCTACCGTGACATTCACGGAAATTGTCACATTTTCTGCATCCTTGAACTATTTCACACAACATATCTGGAATCGGTTTGACCAGATTCAACGAATATATTTAAGTGTTCTACAAAAAATGAAATTAATTTGAATGTGGAAGTCCATGGTAATGAATGTTAGTCAAACTGAAAATTTGCAGAACCTTGAAATATGAAATTTCCTAATGCCAACGAGATTCAACCTTGTTAGAGAGAGCATATTAGAGAAACCGACTGACTCGACTTGTGCAAATGTCAGACATTTATGACCAAATCCAGTAAAGACTTCATCAACTGATTTTCTGTAGGAATCATGTCCGACGAGTATCGCCACAAAATTTAATCTCTCAACCTCTAGCTTTTCAACAAGAGCGAAAGCTGCATACCTTATCTCAGGTCCATTCCCGCTCGATTTCTTGTAGTAATTGTTTATCAAAAAACAACTTCGCCCCCTGCAAACATCCTGATATTTACAATCGAGTAAATTCAATCATTGATCAGTGAACATTCTGCGATCATCATTTCCCTTCAAGTTATCAGCAAACTATACGAGGACAACAAGAACATTGAAACTAAAGCAAGCTAACCCAGTTCAAGAAAACAGACCCCGCAATTCAATTGACAGGGGGTTAAGTTATGTACCTTAGATACAATCTCGAACACAAAGCTATGTACATGGGAAGGAAGCAATCTTTTCAAGACAGCTATAGCTGCTGATTCTTGAACTGATGAAGATGCCCGTTTCGAATCCAGACGTTTAAGTAAAGACTCGATAGCTTCTGGTCTTGACAAAGCTACTGATGACTGTGTTAGTATCAGTAGTGTTGTAATGAAAATCAGAGTCTTGAGTGTGTACATGGTGGTGCTGGTGGTGGTGGTCCCTTACTGGTTCAGTTAAATTTGTGGAGGGGGAGAATCATTTGTGATTTGGAGAAGAAAACCAAACGACACAAAGAAAGAAGGAGGAGAAACGACAGTGATACAAGTCAGAATCGTTCGGTCGCACGAACGATGCAAGACTGACCGGTCTCTCTGGTTCTCAGTTACGATATCTGTTGGCTGTAAATAACAATTGCTTTAAATAAATAATTATGACTATGTTAATTGTTTAAACTTACCTCAAAATATTTTTTTTCCAGGAAATTGTGTTTGTGCACGTGTGAAATAATTATTTATCATAAACAATAATTTACATGACACGAGTTGAGTTTATGCCATGATTTTTAATATTCACGTGAAAAAAAGGTGTATACATAGAATAATTAGTCCCATTGTAACCTTTTTCTCTCTCTTTATTTTTCTTCAGGGAAAAATACAAAAACTCTTATAATGATGTTTGGATTGGTTTTATTTCAAAAAAAAAAAAAAACTCATCAAATTTCTTCACACCTCTTCATGAGTTCCAAGGTATCAATTTCATTTTTATTTTGCTTCCGTTTTGTTTCTATGTTTTAAAAATAATTTTTTTAATAATTTTTTTTTATTGTTATTAGATCATGTTTATATGCTGGTACTAAAAATTATTTAAAAAAAATAAAAAGTATTATTTTAATATATTTTTAAATAAGAAACACTTTAAAAAACAACTTTAATCATATCTTTAAACAATCATTTTATACCTTTCACCTATCTCAATCACATAATTTATTAAATTATTCTTAATTATAATTTTTATTTTTTTCAAAACGACACATGACCTAACTCTCTGTCAATACTGCATCTAGATCTTAGTTATAATTTTCATTTCAAGATCTGGATGTATTCGGATTTGGTTTCGGTGCATCCATTTACAACCTGTGATAATTTTTGGGGCTCTTATGTTTCTCACCTATATTAACAAAAACATTAAAGTAGCTCAGTGATAAACTGTTCACCCTGACTCATTGTCATTGTGGACTCGCCATTTATTCCGGTGATTCACGCGCTTACGTTAGTGTTTTTTATTTTTTGTCATTCAATGAACAGTGCTATCACGTATTTATCACTCGAAAAAGACCAAAGAGGGCGTCTAGTCTGAGGGGCTCCATGGTCATTTTGCGTTTTCGGCTTGGTCCAATTCGTTTGGTCGTTTTTTTTTAATATTTCATTGAACGGTGCAATAACCATCTTGTCTCTCGAAAAAGACAAAAACCATGCCTAGGAGAGAGGGGTGATTCGGTCATTAATCAATTTTTTATTATTTTTTGCGCCGGTTTACTATGGGCGCATCGCCGGACGCGTCGTCTATTAACGCGATAACACGTGTTTCAGACAGCGTGTGCGGCTTACTTCGGCGTCCAAAAATATCCAACCAACGTCTATAATGATTTTTCACCGTGCTTTCTTTCACATGGTGTGGCGCATGTGGCTATATGGTGTCTGGAGACTTGTCGATGGTCGTTTGAATTTCCCTCCATTTCTCTCTCATACCTGCGCAAGCTGACATTAGCGCAGTTGTTTTCTATCAAATTTCATTTCAATCCCTGAACGTTCAAATTTGTTATTCTGGCACTTATTGCAATCATATAAGTTTTGATTTGTTTCAATTTTATCCTTCAATTGAAATTGATTATATATTATAGTTTCAATTAGGTCCCCAGTCTTTTAATTTTGAAGGTTGACTTGGAATCCTTAATATTTTTTGTATTAAAGTTTTGATTTATTTTAATTTCATCATTCCATGCAAATTCATGATAGATCCTTAATATTATCGATATCAAAGTTTGATTTCTTTCAATTTTATCCCTCTATTTAGATTAATTATGCATTTCAATTTCATTTCGGTCCTTATTATTTTAATTTCCATTTTTGTTTTCAATTATTTAATTTCAATGTTTGGATTTATTTCAGTTTTGTTCTTTAAATTAAATTTATTACATATGTGTTTTTTTTTATCCCTTATACTTTTAATGTTGGATTTTATTTTGATTCCTTTATTTTTTATACATAGTTTTTATTTCTATTCATGTTTATATATATATGCTTTTAGTTTTTCTTTTTAATTTTTCTTTATTTCCAATGTTATTACGTTTTTCTATTTAATGTCCAAATTGTAATGAAATGATGTCTGTTATTATTTCTTTTTTTTTTATTCTTCAAGTTAAGTATTTTCTTTAAATATAATAATTTTTTTTTTGCTAATATTGTTAGGTATTAAATTTTGTAACTATTACAGCTCAAAAATTTAAAATAATAATAATAATAATAATAATAATAATAATAATAATAATAATTTGTGAGCTTTATTTTCTTTCAAATATATTAGACTAGTTATATATTTTTGTATTTATTTAATATTAGAACTGTAATATATATAAATGACCTAAGTTTTCTGGAAAAAAAAATTAGTATAATTATTCTAAAATACTTTTAATATAATAATATAAAAGTTTAAAAAAATATGAAATTCTTTTCTCTATCAATAATTATCTTCTCAGCAATTTTTATTATTTTCACTGTTATTAATTTTTTTTTAATATTTACATTTGAATTTCTATTCGTGATCATTTCTAAAATGATTTTTTTTTATTCTTCCGTTCAAATAATTTTTTAAAATCAAATAATATTTTTAATTTTGTAATTTTTTTAGTTTTTTAGTTGCTTTTCAGTGAATATTGTCAAGTCTTAATTTTTTTTATTATTATAGATAAGACATTCAAAATAATAATAATTATTATTTATAATATTTTTTTCTTATCAATATGTGAGACTAATTATATATTTTGATATTTATTTGATATCAACACCTTCATACATGCATGCATGCATATATACATGACCTATTTATTATTATTCTAAAATATTTTTAATATAACAATACGAGCAATAAATTTTACAATTGGTTTTCTACATAGAAAAAAAATTAACAGATTTTATCAAAAGAGTTTTGGCAATAACAACATTTGATCATTTTTTTATGGAAAAAAAATGTTTATAACATATATTTTCAATTATAATTTTACTAATCAAATATTAAATTAATAAAATACAACAAACATAAAATCAATCAATTTTTTACGTAAATAAAAAAACTAAGCGCATCGCGCGGGCATATCGCTCGTAAAATCTATAAGAAGGACTAAGATTAAAAAAACACAATGCGTTGAAGTGTAAAATAAAAATAAAAATTTATTCGCTAATTGTTTTATCCAAGTTTTTATTTCTTATTTGAGTTTAAAAGATATTAGATGATTGGTGCTAGATCAATTTAAAAAAAAAACAATGTAGGTGTTGTTAATGCTTTTCCAGGAAAAAAAACATTTTGTAAATCATTTAGAGGTTAACATGGTATAACTTGGTTGACTTTATGAGTTTAAAAATAACTCATATGATCAATAAAAAATAGTTTGCTTAGGAAAAACTGAAAATGTACTATCTAAATGGTAACATATTTAATCAAGATCATGAGATGGTAATAACATCTCGTAAAACAAATCAAAATAATTATGAAATTCATTTGTAAATTAACTAAACGAGGAATGGTGCAATTGAAAACATAAATTTGACATTCCATACACGTGACTAGGACCATGAGATTGGAATAACTTTATACAAGGTAAGATAAAATAACACCAATTAACACTAGTTAACCTACCAAGCTCGTAACTCATGTTATGAGACCGGGATGATCCAATAAAAATTAAATCAATATGAATTATAAAGTTTAGTTTTCAATGAACTTATTGTTAAATAATCAAATCAGGAAAAAAAAGATCCATCTAAAAACATTGGACAATAAAATAACTAAAATATACTTGACTTAACCGATCGAATTCACAATTCAAGTTATGATATCAAAATAATTTTATAAAAAAATAAACCAGGATGAATCATGAAGTTTGATTTATGATCCACCCAAAATCGAAGGATGAAAAATAAAAAAAATATAAATCAATGAACCTCGAGTCAAATGGGTTAAACCACTAAATTCGTAATCCTGATTACAAGAGTTGGATAACATTATAGAAATTATAGAAAGTAAACTGAAATAGATAAGAAATTTTAATTTCTAATCAATTTACTATTAAATAATATAGTTGAAAAAACATGAATTAAATAAAAAAAACTCATGCTAATTGAATTACATCGTAAAATATACGTCAAAGGTTACAAGACCACTGCAGCTGCATGAAAAACACATCAAATCAAAACATGAATAATATTCTTCTATAAATTAAATATTAAATAAATATGATTTAAAAAACAAATTATATAAAAATATAGTGCAATCAATAAGGTTTTGCGAGGTGTAAAATAAAAATACTATTTTTTAGTTTTATTTAAAATAAATTAAACATTAAATAATGAATTAAAAAATAATAAGATTTTTTTTTAAAAAAATACAATAGAAAAAGAATTGCTGCAACGAATAATATTTATGGTGTAATGTACAGTAAAAACCCTTTTTTTCCAATGTTAATGTTAATGTTAACGTTAATTGTTAATGTAAATTATACAATTAGCAAGAAAAAAAAAAAACCCGCGCGTGCCAAAGAAGGCCACGTGATCAGCAACGAATCCAGAAAGCAAACGCCACGCAAGCACTCACAATACACCATCCACACTCCCACAAAACCACTCCAACCCCTAAACTTTAAACCCTAATTCTAATTCCTCTTCACTTCCAGTCGCAGAGGGAGGGAGCCATAAACCCTAAACCCTCCCAATTCCCACCTTACAGGCAGAAAATATATATAAATAGACAAACACAAAAAGGCACAATATCGAATAGGCAAAGATGGAGGACGAAACAGTGAACAATGTCATGTGCCAATTCACAGACCCAGAAGGGACAACACTTGGAGCTCCTTTATATCTTCCTCAAAACGCTGGTCCACATCAACTTCAACAAATCGTTAATAAGCTTCTTAACAATGTAAGTTTCGGCTTTCATTTGTCTTGCAATACTGGGTATGTTTTAGTTACCAAAAACAAATTGAAAAAACCTACTGATTCTCGTGTCTTTTCGGATCAGGAAGAGAAGTTACCTTATGCTTTTTACATATCGGATCAAGAGCTTGCTGTGCCACTTGAAACTTACTTACATAAAAACAAAGGTTGGTGGGAGTTAAAAGGAGAATCGTAATATTTCAGCTGTCTATAGATTTTTGTTTTGGTGCGTGTGGGAAATGTTAATTTGTTGAGTTTTACGGGCTTTCAGTGTCGGTGGAGAAGGTATTGGCAATTGTTTATCAACCACAAGCTATTTTCCGAATTCGTCCAGTCAATCGCTGTTCAGCTAGTATTGCTGGTATGATTGCGATTTTCTTTTTCTCGAGATATTGTAGAAACATTCTATGACAAATTTTAACTGCCTGCTTAACTACTGTTATGAATGGTGGGAATGTCGATTGCTTTCTTTTGATATATTAGTTCTGAGTAACTAATGCTGTTCATCTCCCATGAAAATCTTCTAGCTCCACGTCTGAAAATGTTTTCACCCCTATATATGCATGCGATGGTTTCATTTTTGTTTAGTTAAATTTACGAGCAAACAGGTGAATGATGTTGTATATTTTTCTTACATGTTCTGCCTGTATTTTTTTTTCCACCCCAGGTCACGCAGAAGCTGTACTTTCAGTTGCCTTTAGTCCTGATGGGCGGCAGCTGGCCAGTGGGTCTGGAGATACCACTGTTCGTCTATGGGACCTTAATACCCAGACACCAATGTTTACATGCACAGGTTGAAAATCTATGTCTTATCACTCTCTTGGCCTGTTTGTTCTTAATAGTTGAAGTTTCTGTAGCTGATTAGTGTGAAAAAAATCAAGTTTGACATTATATGCACATGTTTCTTTCGGGATTTTTTTTTAATCTGAGTGGCAGAGTGATATTTTTTTTGGTCATTTTGATGATATGCTAGATCTCAGTTTGATTATCCTAACAAAACTGAAACAAGCTTAAGCATGAGCATGCTCGTTATGGTTCTCTGTAACTAGGAAAGAGGCCTGTTTTTGGATGTTATTTGATGTTTCCAAAGTTAGGGTTGCCATCTAATTTAAGTTTGGATAGATGGTCAGCCCATTTGTTCATTTCCTCTCCACTTATTGCATTGAATATATGAATTACTTGATGCAGGACATAAGAATTGGGTTCTTTGCATTGCATGGTCACCAGATGGTAAGCATCTGGTGAGTGGGAGCAAGGCTGGAGAACTTCAGTGTTGGGATCCTCAGACGGGAAAGCCATCAGGGAATCCACTCATGGTAAAGTCTTTATTGCTAGAATAGCTGACAGTTCATATCCCACTTGAGTTAATTGTCAATTTCAATTTTTACATGCTCTTGCGGCATTTAGGTGCAACTTGTTTCATCTTACAGTCTCAAATACTATGTACTCAGTCGTACTCCTTTTGGTTGGGTCTAATAGTTTGGTTGTATCTGAAATATTTACCATAAGGGTCATGCTCCTTTATTCATGTCTGTTTCCATTTGTTTCATCAGTGTGGTAATTTTCCTTTGCTGATGGATGTATCTATCTTATTAGATTCTTATGGAGAAGTGTTGTGTCTTCTTGATTATAAATTCTGTTACTCACTCCTTTATTTCTGTAAAATAAAATAAAATAAAATAAAATAAAATAAAATAAAATGGAGATGATGTTTGTGCCCTTATTGCTTCTGCATGCCAAGAGCTTTTTCATCTAAAGTGTTGGAAACATTTTTGGTGAAAAGTTGTTACAACGAAACGATTGCTAGGTCGTCTTTTTTTGGCCTATAAACGGTAATTGTTCTATTATGACTTGACTTCTCGACAAAGTTAGATATAGACCTACAACATTCAACCAGTTTATTTTTTTTTCTCATAAAATCTAAATGCTTTTGCAACCGACATGGTAAAATTTTTCATACCATTTAGGGAATATCCTATTCGGTGTTTAAATGCTGTGCTAACAAAAAAATTGTCTAGAAACTGATATTTTGCAATTCGCCTTGTCTCAGGGCCACAAGAAATGGATTACTGGCATCTCGTGGGAACCAGTCCATTTGAATGCTCCTTGCCGTCGCTTTGTTAGTGCTAGCAAAGATGGAGACGCACGCATATGGGACATATCACTAAGAAAATCTGTTATTTGTCTTAGTGGCCACACACTTGCAATAACTTGTGTGAAATGGGGTGGAGATGGAGTAATTTATACTGGGTACGATGGCCTTTATGTCTACAATTGTTTGAAAATGTTCACCAGACAACCACTACTCCTATTCTTATCCAAGAGCTTAAAATTTACAAGTTTTTTGGCCAATCCACCCAAGAATCCTGGTTTAGGATATAGCTGAACAGTGCTAGAGAGAACATGAGACTTGAATGAAGTGACATTTAAAATTGAACTGCTAGATATAGACAGGTTTGCCCCAACTACTGGCCAAAACTTACTTGAAGCTTGTCTAAATTCAATCAATACAGAAGGGACTTATATACAGTTAACTGACTTTGAAAAAATTAGAAGACTCCAAAGTCCACTGCAAAGCAAACTGCATTTCCTTCCTTCCATAAACAAGAAAAAGTGAAAAACTGATGACGCTTTCTTTCTGGAAGATTATTCGGTGTTATCTGCCTTTATGTTTTTATGCTAGTAGAAATTAATCTTTATCACATAAATCTAGTTCTCAGAAAATCAAACGTTGCCAAACTGTGGTTCAATGACCATTGCCCTTGCTTTAGCCATATATTTCACCTTTGTCTTCATCTCACTGGCACAGCTCCCAGGATTGTACCATTAAAATGTGGGAAACATCACAAGGGAAGCTTATTCGTGAATTGAAGGTAATTTTACAGGCATATATTGTTTCTTTAACAATCTTCTAGAACTGTATTTTCTGACTATATTCATGCTGTAAAGGTTTGTTTATTCTTTGTCAAAAGGAATGTTCCTTGCTACAATTTCCAACTAATAATCTCAAACTTCAATTGCTGATGTGAAAATGCTAGTTCCTCTCTTTATAACTCCTTGTGCGTATGGTTCATGACTTAGGGTCATGGGCATTGGGTTAACTCTCTCGCATTGAGCACCGAGTATGTTCTTCGCACAGGAGCTTTTGATCATACAGGAAAAACACATTCTTCTCCAGAGGAAATGAAGAAGGTAAGGTTGCTATTTGCTTCAGTTGTTGCATTGTGATGAGAATGGCTCAAGACATTTATCTTCTAGTGTTATCTGCTTGGGACCGTATTTATTTACCATCTATGAATTAGTTTAATATTTAAGGAATATGAGTATGAATTTTTTGATATTGTATCAAAATTTTAAATCAAGTCATTAGTTAAAGAATGTTCACCCCTGTGGTAGCTATCTGTTGTGAATGTTCAAGAACTTTATATGTAGCTGTTGAATGGTGATGGACCTTTGTATAGTGAAACTTTGTTGATTTGTACCTTGAAGCCGGGCTCTTACTAATTAATGCATAGAGGGATGTTACCATGTGTAAAATGGGAAAAAGAGAGAGGCTGAAGTTGCTTTCTTGGGAGCCTCCTTTGGACCTGGTCTTCAATCCCACCATATACTTTAATCTTTTATTTTTGTTATCTGATATCGTATTAAATTAAAAATATTTACGTAAACTTAATATAAAATAATTTACTTAAACTTGATATAAAATAATTTACTTACCATGTATTTGTCAAGGACATTATTTGAGTTTAGGGGAGAGGGGACTTCTCTTGGCTCCTGCTTAATTTATTTGCTCATATCAGTAGTCAATATAGTGCAAGAATGTGAGACTTTATTTTTTGAACGCTTAAGGTTGTGTTTTCCTGTCTATATGGAACTGATTATTTCTACCTATTTATTAATTTATAGGTTGCTCTGGAAAGGTACAATAAAATGAAGGGCAATGCTCCTGAAAGACTAGTTTCGGGTTCTGATGATTTTACCATGTTCCTCTGGGAGCCTGCTGTCAGCAAACACCCTAAAACTCGCATGACAGGTCATCAACAGGTACATAGGATAATAATGCTTTTCTGTTTTGCTTGCAATCCTATTTCTCGATCCTTGTTTGTAGGGAGTGCAAAGTAAAGAGGCCAAGTTTGGCATATACTCTGTATCTTGTAAATTCTGTCTGTCAAGTGGAGTCTTGAAATGTAATTATAATTGAATTATTTCTTTAACTTATGTAATTTATTTCTTTTTGGTTGCTGCAGCTGGTAAATCATGTATACTTCTCACCTGATGGGAATTGGGTGGCTAGTGCATCATTTGATAAATCTGTGAAGCTATGGAATGGCATTACTGGGAAATTTGTTGCTGCTTTTCGTGGCCATGTTGGACCTGTTTATCAGATCAGGTTTGATTTGTTTTAACTACTTCTTGATATCCATACTCTAAACTTTTGTGGTGGTTCTCATTGTAATTGCATGATCCCTGCAGCTGGTCCGCAGACAGTAGGCTTCTTTTAAGTGGGAGCAAGGACTCTACACTGAAGGTATTTCTACCCACTGTAAACCTGTTCTTTTGGTATTTGGGGTTTCAAAAGGATCACTTGGTTATATACACTTTGTTCCAAACACAATGAAAGGGTGTTTTGTCCTTATTTAGTGGGGCCTCATATGTAATGAGAATGTAGTTTCTGCTTTCCGGTACCGCTCTCAATGAATTTTATTAAGCAATTATGGTTTTCCTTCAATGATTAACTGATCTTCGGCAAAGAAGGAAATGCACTTCTCACTGGCATTGCATGCAATTTGTGCCAAAGTGTATTATTCTGCAAGGTGCTTCCTCTTGTCACCTGCCCTTTTCTCCATTCATTTGACACTATAATTACTTCCCTTTCCAGATTTGGGATATACGAACTCAGAAATTAAAGCAAGATCTTCCTGGCCATGCAGATGAGGTATGTTCCACTGTGAACATATGGCCATTTGATGCATATATTATTTGAATACTGATATTTTAGCTATGATTCTTTGTCGTAAGGTATTTGCTGTTGACTGGAGTCCAGATGGTGAGAAAGTAGCCTCTGGTGGTAAGGATAGAGTATTGAAATTATGGATGGGATAAGATTAACTGTTGGGGACAAAGGTGCAGGGAGACGGTTGAAATGTTAAATGATGTAATGATCTGGCCGTCCAACAACAATCTATCTGGTAATATCCGAATACTTGTTGCAAGTGGTATGCAAGTTCTTACGGGAACAAGTAACTGATGAATCAGCTATGAGAAGGATTCGTCCTTTCACCTTGGTACCATAATTTTGCGACATTTGTCACAGGTGTCGCTGAGGTAGAAATTTGGATTCTATCATATCTATCACAATTTTCAGGCCGCACAAACTTGCATTGATCTGCTGAATCTGAATAGAAGATAGGTAAAAAATGGCTACAGCTTTTATATTGTGAACAAATGTACCAGATTCTCTTCTTTTTCTTGTGTATCACATCACATCACATCACAGGCTAGGCAAGTGTTGTGGATCCACCTTGATATGCTGTGAATGTCAAAATTTTGTGTTAGTTATTTTCCTGGATCTATAAACATTGAAATATAGTGAAAACTTGTGTTAATGTACTATGCCTATCCGTATTTGGTTGCTTGCGTTGTCGTTTCCCTAGTATTTCTCGCATGTGTAGAACATCTGGTGAGGTAAAAACACGACGGACCTCTACTATCGCAGCTTAGTGATTGCTAGCTAGTGTTGATAACTTTGGTTTTAAAAATGTTTTTTTTGTTTGAAAATATATTTAAATAATAATTTTTTAAAGATTAATTTTGATACCAGCATGATATATGAAAATAATTTAAAAATATTAAAAATATTTAATTTCAAGTAGAAAATAAATATATATATTTTTTAATATTTTTTCAAAAGCATTTTTATACCGTAGTGCTAATATTTTGGAAAAAAAATTACTATTATTTCTTATTTTAGATGAAGTTTCGAGTGTTTTTAGATTATTTTATTAAAAATAATAAAAATATTATTTTAATATATATATATATATATATATATATATATTTTTTTTTTTTTTAAAAATAAATTCTCAAATATGAGGTTATTATTTATGTTCCTCGTGGGCTGCTTGGCAGTCCAAGGTCGTACTTTATAATGTTCGAGGCCGAAAAATATACCATGCGCCTTTTCTCGAGGATGTGCCATCTTACCTTCTTAATAGAATTTCCAAAATTCTCTTAGGAGAAAAAAGAACTCATTTTTAACTTCTGTTTATTATCTTTTGAACAAATTAAATTATTTTTTCCTGAAACAAAATAACAACAAAAATAAATAAATCAAGAGGTCCTTATGTTAGAATAGCTTTTGCTTTTTTGATGAAATGTACTTAAAAGAAATAATAAAATGAAAACTAAGCATGAGGAAATTATAACAATTGAAAGATTGGTGACAGATTTGATGAGTTCAGTGGCATCTTAAGCTTTTGTTCTTGAGAAATTATCTATCAGTAGTTAGGAACAGAGAGGAAATCGTTAGAACCTGTGCTCAGTGACTGAAGGAGATACAGTGTGCGAAAAACTCCTTAACATCCACTAGCTACATCATCAAAAGACCCTTCTCACGGTAAAATCAAGTGAAGTCTTTCCATAGCTCCATCAAGTGCAAGCGAGTGCTCTGTTTTCTTTGGGTCGTCGGTGTTAAGATGAGTGATGGTGATCTATAATGTATCAAATTGACTGAGTTATAAGACCAATAATTTTGGCTAGATAGATCTCGGATGGCATTTGGTTTGTCCTCCCTTCTTCCGTGGCTTCAGCTCGAGCCTTTGTAATGAATGATGAAGAAATACCTGCAACTCACCATGAATATATTGAAAAGATTTTGCTTTCCCTTTGTTTTGTGCAAGGACATCTTTAATGTAACAGTAAGAAGAAGATGATATAAGAAGAGGAGAGAGAGACAAAAATGCCGAGCCAAATTCCAAATCATGATTACTAGGAAGGTGCAAGAGAGAAAGATATCAACACTATCACTATGTTTTCCAGTAAGAAATGAAAAAAAGGACTCGAGATGCAGGCATTCAATCAAATCAGTCACAACTTCTTGGAGACGAATAAAAAAATTCGAAGCCTTAACATTGAACGAAAACTGAGAACTGTGCAAAGTAATCTACAACGGGCGACCATGTTTCGGTGGTGTATCGATGCTCAGTGGAGAAGGGATATCTTCAGGCAGTCTGCCAGGTTTAACCCATCTACCATATTTGTTCAACATGAGCCCCTTGTATGGAAATTGGTACCAGAACTCTGGTATTTTCAGATCCTCTATCAGCATGTCACTGCCCTTGTTCACCAATGCCAAATCTCTCCTAGCATTCCATCGATACTTGGATTTCTTGCTCAAAAACCCATCTATCAGGTGAAGATACAGCTCCAGATTATGAGACCCTGACAAGTCAGATTCATGCTTCAAGTAGGGTGACGTAAATGAATCAAGCTTCAACTGAGTTCCTACATGCCTATAAACCCAATTCAATTTCCCAGTGAGTCCATGAAACTTGTTTAGCATTTTGTTCATCAGGCCTGGTAGTTTTGGGACTATATCTTGCTTAACTACAACACGTAGGGTCTTAACTCCTAATTCGTTGAGCTTCTCCTTGAAGGCGATGTTTCCAACCCTTGGCGCGCCAAAAGAAATGACGCTGACAAATAGATCAGGAATGACAGTTGCAGCCTCGTAAGCGTTGAGCAGAGCCAATGCACCTCCTAAGCTATGCCCTGTAACTGTCAAGCTAACCTCTTCACCCTTTCCTCTGTAAAAATTCACCAGTTTTATCACTTCTTGCATAACTTGCTCAGAGGCACTTAACTTGTTAAATCTTGTCAACTCATCCTTGGATTTGTACACACTGAGGAACCCTTCTTGAACTTTAACATTTGTGCTGTCAATATGTTCTAAACTTGTGGTGAGGTCTTTGAACCACTCTGATGGTGACACGGTGCCTCGCCATGCGACCATTATGTCTCTTCGGCCGATTCTCTGCGATTCTTCTTTTCTGCTGACAGCAACATAACCCATCCAATTGGAATCTTTGCTCCACGTAGCGCATGACCTCTTCAGCCAATCAGGCACATCTACATGGGACAAGGCATAGATGTACTTTCTCACCTTGTAACCATGCTTTGTGAGGCCTAATGTTTCAAAAAGTTTACGCCGGTTATACCTACAACTCCCACAGAACTCTGATAAAGGATCAAAGTCGAAGGCATCGTATGTGGCCTGAACAAATTCTCCATATTTGAGAATTTCTCGTCGAAGATTCGAGTGGAGAGGGTCAAGAAGGGTCTCCCAATTGCTTGAGCCATGGATTTCTTTCCACACTGCTGATATACTCTGCTTGGGAGATAGTGTAGGAGTCATGTGATCTCCTTGGTCTACAAAATCCATAGCTGTATGTGGCACATGGAGGAGGGTTGCTAGTGTTTTGTTGGGATTTCTAGCCTTTTTCTTTGGTTTGGAAGCTTGATGTGGCTTTACAGTGAGCTCCTGGTGAGATTGGCTAGTGGAAAGCCGTCTCATGCTTCTTGCACAACTTAACTGAAGATGCAGATGGATACGTTTCTTGATATTGTAACTCATTGCCTTCTTGATAGCATGCCAGGTGATGTTAAGCTTCAACCTCCACGATCTTCTGTTTTTCCTCGACCTTGTTTCCTCTGCTGTGACTTGTCTGAATGGTGACATCTCCATGCTGGTCCTAGAATTGCTGAAAAGCTTGTGATTTTTGAAACTTTGAGAACGAAACTATCAAACAGTGAGGAGAAAGTCTCTGTACTTTGTTGGATCGTGAAAGATACACGATGGAGAGCCTTATATAAGCTATAAATGAGAGCAGGCAAGAAACTGGGTCAATGAGTTTATTTTCAAGCGCATCATTCGACGGCTAGGACCTTCTGGGAAGTTCACAAATCTTTACTGTATCTTGGAAAAAACCCAACGGTCTGCTATAATTTATTGTTTTTTGATCTCTCTCCAGTCTCCAGTCACTCTCTTGGACTGGATAAATAATATATTAGCGTTGAAAAATCGAGCCGTCGAAATTATTATGGCATGAGCCTCCTCCCGGTTGCTTGGACCAGTCAAAGGAGATTAGGTGAGTACGACGGCTTGCATGGCACATATTTGTCTGTTCAAATTGCGAGTAAACTATATTATAAGGATGTTTTTTTTATTCTTCTTATCTTCATTAGCATAATATTTTTAATTGAAAATTTTATTTCTATTATTTTTTTTAAATTAAAATTATTGAAGTAAGTTAAAAATATATATTAAAATAATATGTTTATATTTTATGTGGTTAACAATTAACAAAATCATTAATATAATAAAATCACATTTCAAATCTCATAATTTGTTTTAATAATAAACATCTAATTTCAATTGAGTTTTCATAAACATTTTATTATTAATATTATTATTTTTCATATCAAATACATAATAGTTGAAAAATTAGATAATTATATTCAAATAAAAATTTACAGTAATATTTAATAATCATATCAAAACTAAAAAGTAAATAACTCAAATATTTTTTTTCTAGACATAATTCCTAACCTCTATTTATTTTTATTTCTTCAAAAGGTTTGACACTTAAATTCCATTCATGAAAAATATACTTTGTAGGTATAAATAATCGAGTATAATCACGATTGGTTCAAACTCTTTTAAAGAATATATATTCTTATTAGAATTTCAGACTTGATGTGCAAATCACGAACCATCATGATAAAACTTTTGTAATTTTACCTCTAATCAAACATCACTATTTACTAGAATAATAGTTTTTTTCTTCAAAAAAACATTTTATAGTATTAAATTTATATTTTACTGTATTATTTATTCATTCAACGACGTTGCAAAGGTCAATAATCTAGAAGGATCTAAATTTGAAAAGCGAGATCTCAAGAAATATTGACATGATGGCTGAAGATGTTAGGAACACCAGAACCGGTAAATTTTGGTTTAGAAATCGGAGCCGATCCTGTGAGAATTTGTGAAGCATTACTTGAGGCCAAACACTTTTAATGAGACAAGAATTGAGTTCTAAGATTATTCCATTACAGAACCAGCAATGTAAATTCATTACAAAACCTTACGATGTTCTGACTGACAGAAACCAGGCTTTAAAACGCAAATCCTGAGAGTTATACATAATTTTATATTCAGATATCGATAATGCACGTAAATTTCATCATACTTTCACTATGATAATGTGTTATCACAAATCATATTTCAAGAAAAGCTTAAAGTAATATAGAATAATTTAGTGATCTTAAATTAAAAAATCACGTAAATCTTTCTATAAACACAAATGATATCTTCATATAAAATTCTCATATGAACATGTTTTATAAAAAATATCTATATTAATTCTAGAGCTTTTGAGAACAACTGTTTACTTGCAACTTAGAAATAATGTTTGGATACAATAAAATTTTTATAATTATAATAACTTTATAAAAATTTAATAATTACAGGACAAATCTCTATCAGGATTAAATCTGATTGAGAGGACCAGTAAATCTAATAATGGCACACCATACCGTTAAATATTAAACCTGGATCAGATTTTGAGAAAGCCCTTCTCCCTCAAGCTCTCGATAGTATCTACGAGAGTCAAATCCAGTGGAGTGAAGCTGATACCCAAAGTTTTTGCTTTCTCTTTGGAAACCTGGTATGGCATGTACGTGCTTTCTTCACTTCTGCAACAGTTGAACAACAATATACAGATGCTGAGTTCTGTGACGGGTCAAAGAAATTGCTTCTAGAAAACAAGTCAGCACAAACGAAAAAAAGGATGTTCATCCAACTATCTATACAGAACGAAAGGCACAGGGTTGGCTGGTGATTACACATTATTGGTTTTCAAAATGTAGCTCTGCTTTCAACTTTATCGGTTGTCCTCGAAGGTACTGGCTCTACTTTCATGTTCAAAGCATACTTGTATTTTTTATATTTGTTCTTTTCATGGTTTAGTTTCTAAAGCAGGGAGGGAGCAAGATGGTTCTTAACATATTTCTTATAACTAATCCAAACTGCTGATCTGAAGTGGTCGCATAACTTCAGAATCACCATTAACAAGTAGCATTCCCATCCCTGCCAAACCTGGCCTGGACGTGAAATCTTATCTACAAGCCCATTGGTAATCTAATATCAACCATCGGGATTAATCAACAAGGCTAAATAAACATGAAAATGGTTCAGTTTGAACATTTTAAATGACTCACTTTTCAGGAAGGCGCAAAGCTGGATACTTTTCATGGATGATCTTCAGAACCTCAGAAAAGGTTGTGACATTTGCTGTCAGACCATATCTGCCACTAGCTGAAGGAATTTCAAAAGCTTGTATATGTGCATTTGCAACATCTCTAACATCGATGCACCTATAATATGCATTTGGGTATGTCTCAGCTCCTGCACCCCAAACGGATTACATCATGAGAAATAAACAAAAAATGCAGCCAGAAAGGACACTGACAGTTCAAGGGAAAGCTTGTTTTGAAACAGCTATTAAGGACAGGTTCAAAATTTGGTAGTCCATAAATCGATAATTTAATCATTGATAAACTGATTTGCAAGAGAAGATGTGCAATATACTCTGGGTGGAAACTGAATGCATCTGTCACAATTCACAACCCCATATGTAAGAGGATTTTAGCATAGTAGGGTGATGATTTGGCACATCTATGTTGAACTTGTAATGAAATGCAACTATCACAAATCAGTTAAGTCTCAATGGAATGACAAGATGACATGGGATAATTTCTAAAGAAAGCAACTCATACTCATAACAAAAGATCGTGAAACGCAACCGAGGGTTAACTAGCTCTATCAGTTGGAGGTGTTGAGACATTAAGCACCCTTACTGGAAGGTTGCTAAAAGGATTTTAAACTTGGGTGGAGCAAGGATTAAACATTTCAGATACAAGCAAAAAGCTGCTGAAGATCATTACCATTGACAAGGTTGAGAATCATCTCCACGGTTTCATTAAGAGTTGGCTGTAAAAGAGGGCCAATCACAAATGATGGATTCATTGTAACCAAGTCAGTTGCATTCTCTTTTGCAAAACTCCAAGCAGCCTCCTCAGCTAAGGTTTTTGAAAGTGAATACCAAGCCTGGGAAAGAACACAAATTTACATCAGCAAAGAATAGTAGAAGAACAATACAGGAGACAAGATGTGCGGATGGAAGATTTGTTTTTTAGCTTACAAAGCAAGTCCCAAGGGGTCCTCCAAGTGGAATTTCAAAACAATGCAAATAAAAATTTCTGTAGAAGGAAAAGAAAACCATAAGATATCATCGAATAATACCTACCTTCAATTCCTTACAAATAGCTGGATCTGAATGCCAGGTCTCATCAATAACCACATCATGGCTCAGAGGTTTTCCACTATATATACATGCTGCGAGTGAAGACGTTAAAACCACTCTTCTGATAGAATGAACCTTTGCACATGATCTAAGAACATTCAGTGTTCCTTTCAAGGCAGGATCGATTAAGCCAGCCTGTAACACGGAAAAAATCGTTGGATTTTTTTTAATTAAAAAAAAAGGAACCTGTCAAGAGGTTAATAATAATAATAAATAAATAAAAAAACCTTGTTTGAACAAGGGGATGGTGTCACGCTAGGATACTCAACACAAGAACAGACCCTAATCATCTCCTTGATATTATTTTGAATAACCTGGATGCAGAACTTATGAAAAATCGTAATTATTTTTTTACGTACTCTAAGCACCAGTCCTCTAAAATTTCTAACCTTTCAATTCCAAACACATGAAATAATTGTCTGCCAAAATGATTTGGGAGGCAAATTGGTATGTCATACAGGGTCCCTTCTAAATTTTTCTTCACCTTTTTTGGTTGTCTCTGGTCATTGTTCCTATTTTGTTCTCAGATACAATTAGAAAAACTGTGTTTTGGGCCTGATGTGCTTGAGAATCCTATTTCATTCAGTTGAGCTTTCTGCTTGGTTTCGCCATTAATCATCCGATTTTCACTCTCGCATTCTCATTTAAGCAATATAGTTTCTTTTTCTTCTCTTGTCAAATTATCTGATATAATAGTTCCATGCCACCAATTTCTGGCTTGGCCCAAGTCTCCCGTTGACAAGGGATGCCCGAAGCGACCTCGCTTCTTCATGAGATGTTCGGACGGTCGGCTGTTTTCTAGGTGCTTGTAGTCTCAATCTCTTGGTTCATCTACCAGTCTTTAAAAGAACGAATCTTTTGGGTTTTTTTGGTTCATCTACCAGTCTTTAAAAGAACAAATCTTTTGGGGTTTTCTTCAAACCTCATCACACATGAAACAAACAAGAACCCCATCATTCAGTAGCTAATTTACTAACAATTACATGAGTTGTTTCATGTGATTCTCGAGATTTGATGCTAAGATTGGTGGCAAACCAGATGAATCAGTAATGATAATTGCTTGCAGCATGTATGAGGGAAGAACCTGTGGGTCGTCAGTGGGTGACAAAAAAACAGGGGAAGCTGTATGAAAAACACCTTCACATCCATCAACAACAGGATCAAAAGCCCCTTCTTCCAATAAATCAGCCTTGAACAAATGAAGTCTTTCCTTAGCTCCGTCAAGTGCAAACAAGTGTTCTGTTTTCTTTGGATCATCTGTAACAAAATAATAAGAGCCCATAAACAAAAGTGACCAAATTGAATTGAGCTCAAAGAGAGAGAGTTACTGACTTGGGTCACGGACAGTGGTTTTGACAGTGTAGCCACGTTGAAGCAAAAGCTTAACTAGCCATGAAGCTATGTAACCTGACCCTCCGGTGACACACACCACCTTTCCGTCTCCTCCTCTGCTCATCCTCTGTGCCAGTAGCGACTGCCCGGTTACTAACAAGAGAGCTTATTCCTTCGTAGAAGATGTTAATATGTGGAGCAAATCAACTCTAGAAGGCACTCTAATGAATGGACCGCTTTACAAAATATTCTTGTGGAGTTGGTGGACCAAAACACACTGACAGAAACAATGGGTAACGGTCTCTGCACTGTATGCTCTCCAGACTTCCTGGCACTATCAGCCAGCAACCAATAATAAATGTCAACTTGTCAGGAAAAAAACAGAAGACTAGATCTTTCACCCCCTGGAAAACAAAAAACATATTAAGTGGTCCAGAGCAGTTACAACTTGTACATTGGTGTGGCTTAATTAAAAAATCTATTTTTAACTTAAAATATCCATAATATTTTTAGGAATCTTGTTATATCAATCCATGATTTTTAAAAATACAAAAACCTACCCCAAAATCCGAAATAAACATGAAACTGAAAAACTTCTCTGGTTTAAATATACCTTTTAAAATGTTTTCAAGTAAAAAAAACCCCACCTAATCTCATAAATATTATTTTAATATATTTTATAAATACTTTTAAAAAATCGTTACTGCATTTTTGAAACTCTCAACAGTATCAAGTCTATAGTCTATCTTCCCTCCATCATGTGAATTTTGAAGTGTGGGGCCTGTGTACGAGAGACGATAAAAAAAGGAAAAAATTGTCCCGGGTTTATTATAAAACTAACTATAAGGGCAAGTCCAATGGTAATAGCTATTTTTAAGAGTTAAATCATAGAAATGGCTCTTTGAATAGTGTATAAATGGCTCTTGAGTTAATGTGGTCTCCAATGATAAAGAACCATTTTTTTTAATCTTGTTTTAAATTAAATTCAATTATTTTGTATATAGTGTAATTATACAATTCATTATACAATTAATATGAATAAATTATATAATTAAATAATTATTTTTGAGAAACTCATCAACAATAAAATTATTTTTTTTAATAAGAAAATAAAAATTAAATTTAATTATAATTAAAAGATCCAAAATATATAAAATTTGAAATTTTAAAATGTTGAAATTTTTTTCCAAAATTTCATTTAAAAAAAACCTCCCCAAGTTCTGAAATTTTAAAATTTCAAATAATGAAAGAATTACCGCCAATAATTTAAATTTTTTGGATTTCAAATTTTAAATAATTGCTTTTAATAAATTCTCCAATAATATAACTATTAAGAATAACCATCTTTATTTTATTTCATCAAAATTCATCGTGAATTATTTTAATTTTTATGATGTTTTTAATCAATACTACTTATTATCGTTGAGTGTTAGAAGAATTTTAAAAAATAAATTGAATTGAAATTAATTTTATAATACAATAAAATATATTTAAAGCTAATTAAAAACAATTATTTTTATTTATAATTTATACTCATGGTTGATTATAGAAAAATCCACCTCTCTCTCTCTCTCTCTCATGTAAAATAATAATAAAAAAAGTTTTATAATTTATACCTTCTCAAAGAACACAGCTACAAATAGCTCTGGAAAAAAGGAGCAGCCATTTTAGCTCCTCAAATGGCTGCTCTGTTGGAGCAAATAAAATCAACAAAATCAGCAAATTTTTGCTTTTGCCGCTTGAAATATCAGTGCGTTGGACTTGCCCTAAGAGACCAACCGTTCAGTGTAGGATCCGAGTGAAAATAGTGTGGATTATAATAATATATTTTTAAGTCGGGTTGGTTCTCAATTCGGTTGGTTTGCTAAATTTTTAATTTTTTATTATTATTTACATAGTAAATTAATGATTTTAGTATTGGGAAAAAGACAAAAAAAGGCTTCTAGGTGGAGGGGCTATGCTGTAATTGAACATTTTCGATCCAGTCCGGTCCGCCTATCTTTTTTATTTTTTATTTTTTTAAATGGATAAATACGAATATATCCCTTAATAAGACAAAATTGATGATTTGAGCAGAAAGATGTACCGGTAATTGACCATATTTTTTTTTTATTTTTTTGTTTATACTGTCGGCGCGTGTCACACGCGCTCGACAATATTCTCCCTCATGCCCTATTAAGGTGGCAAGTGCAGGGTGCTCGGGTCGCTAGAAATGGGTTATCAGAGTCTTTGTCGATGCGTCGCCGCGTAATCTTCCTCCCGGTGCAGCGCGTTTCAGTCAAAGGTGTCGTGGACATGGCGGTGGCCGGATAAAGCCGCTGGACTCGTTTCTCTCTCTCCTGCATGTAAAAGTGCAGGAAAGGCCCCTGATTTTTGTGCTTTTTCACTTCGGTCCCTGGACTTTTAATTTTGTGTATGATCCTAATTTTTGTTATATAAGTTTTGATTTAGTTTGATTGGGTTCTTCGATTGAAATTAATTCAATGTTAATGTTTCACTTTGGCCCTACTTCTTTTAATTTTTGGATTCGGTTTAAAAAAATTAATATATTCGGTACAAGAATTTTAATTTTTTCGGTTTTGTCCTTTGATTGAAATTAATAATATATTTGATTTTCATTTCGGCCCTTATACTTTTTATTTTGTATTTTAATCCCTTTATATTTTATTTTCATTTTGGCCTTGTACTTTTAATTTTTAATTTTAATCCCTTTATTTCTTTATATTTCTGGAATAATCCCTACTTTTATCCATGTATATATAAGTGTGCTCTTAGTTTTGATTTTTAATTTTTGTTATTTTTTTATTTGTTGAGGTGATATTATTTTCAAAAAAAAATTAGCTCTTAAATTTTATTTTATATCTACGATCATTTGAAAACTGATATTTCTGTTTTTTATCCCTTTGTTCTTTTTTTTAGTTTTTTATTTTTATTTTCACGTTAAATGACTTTTTTTTCCTGGTAATTTTTATTTTATTTTTTTGTTTGATTTTTGTTAAAGTTTTTGAGAATTTTTTAGTCTTTCATTTATTTTCTTTTTTTCATTAGTAACATAATAATAATAATAATAATAATAATAATAATAATAATAATAATAATAATAATAATTTAATTGTTTTTCTTGCTTACTCTTTTGTTAATGTTTTTTAAGTTTTTTTTTATTGGGATAATTTGATAATTTTTATTGTTTTGACAATAATAACAATGATAATTTTTATTTTTATTTTATTTTTTTGTTTGATCTTTTGTTGAAGTTTTTAGGATTTTTTTTAGTCTTTCATTATTTCTTTTTTTCATTATTAACACAATAATAATAATAATAATAATAATAATAATAATAATAATAATAATAATAATAATAATTTAATTGTTTTTCTTGCTTACTCTTTTGTTAATGTTTTTTAAGTTTTTTTTTATTGGGATAATTTGATAATTTTTATTGTTTTGACAATAATAACAATGATAATTTTTATTTTTATTTTATTTTTTTGTTTGATGTTTTGTTGAAGTTTTTAGGATTTTTTTTAGTCTTTCATTATTTCTTCTTTCATTATTAACACAATAATAATAATAATAATACTAATACTACTACTAGTAGTAGTAGTAATAATAATAATAATAATAATAATAATAATAATAATTTAATTGTTTTTCTTGCTTACTCTTTTGTAAATGTTTTTTAGGGGTTTTTTTTCTCGGGATAATTTGATAATTTTTATTGTTTTAATAGTAATAACAATGATAATTTTTATTTTTATTTATTTTTTTGTTTGATCTTTTGTTAAAGTTTTTAGGATTTTTTTAGTCATTTATTTATTTGTTTATTCTTTCATAATAATAATAATAATAATAATAATAATATTTTAATTATTTTTCTTCCTTACTATTTTGTTAATGTTTTTTAGTTTTATTTTTTTCGGGATAATTTAATAATTTTTATTGTTTTGATAGTAATAACAATGATAGTAATAACAATGATACTTTTAGATGTTAAGACTAATAAGGTGTTGCTATTGTTATAATAAGGTGTGTTGATCTATTTTATTATATTAAAGTTTGTATATATAAATATTATATTTTAATTTTAATCAAGTAAATCTTATAAAAATTGTTTGCTCAGCTCGTAACATAGGGCGAACAATTTTTTTTAATTTTTAAGTTAAATGATTTTTTTTAGCTAATAATTTTTATTTTATCATCTATTATTTTTTTTATTTGCTCTTTTATTAAAGTTTTTATGTTTTTTTAGTCTTTGATTTAATTTTGTTTTTTCATTATTAGCGCAATAATAATAAAAAATTAGTTTTTCTTCTTATTTGCTTTTCTTTTAATTTTTTTGTATTTTTTTCTCTGGGTAATTTAATAATTTTATTATTTTGACAGTGATAGTGATGATAATTTTAAATGTTAAAACTTTGATGTTATTGTTGTTATAATATAATATGCTCACCTGTTTTATTATATCAAACTTTACATGTATAAATATTATAATTTAATCTCAACAATTATTAAAATTATTTATTCGACCCGCAACGTAGTGCAAACTGACAACATCACAAAGGTTGATGTAAATATTGAAAAAAAAACTATGTTTTCTCATATTTTTGTGTTGAAAAACTTTCGAGACAATTACCTATTTCCATCTCTTTGATGTTAAAGGTTCAATATTATTGTTGTCATAGTATGTATTGATGCGTTGTATCATATTAAACTTTGCATGTATAAATATTATATTTTATTTTTAAATTAGTAAAATCTATAAATTACTTTAAATCTAACAATTATAAAAATTATACGATGCGGGTAATCTAACTAGTTCAAATCTATACAGGAACCCGAGTTAATGCTGTTTCTCAAACAGCAACTCCTTCGACTGTGTTCGAATAGATTCAGGAATACAAAATCCTGAACATATACAGGAAGCTCTCCAGGACAACCATTCATATTTCCAGGACAATCTGCATATCACGACATACATATTTTATGCACATGCAAACCAAATATTGGAATCAACTTATTTGCTCACTTCAGTTTCTTTTGTTTTATTTTTTTAAACCAGTTTTTCCTAAACATTTCAGGATGGAGGTCTCCAGGACAAATCACGATAGTGAAAAATGAGATTAATAACAATCAGTTCGAGGGTAAACTTCACTTCCATTTGAGTAAGAAGCTAGCAAAGTTCTTCTCCTTCAAGCTTTCAATAGTATCCTTTATGCTTGCCTCAACAGGAGTGTACTGCCACCAGGACTTTCTGCTCTCTCTCTGGATACCTGATATTTCGGCACGAGAGGCTTATCATTTGCACACCTGCCATTAAACAAACATGCAAAATGTTCGTTTTTTAAAAAAAGAATCCAAAATCTATTACAAGGCGACTGCAGCATCTTTGAAAATTAGAGACAGGTCAATGAGTTAAATTCAGTGGATTCCAGTGAGATACTAAGGGCAACTTTAATGGTAAAAACCATTTTGAAGAGGTAAATATTTAAAATAGCTCATTGAATAGTATATTTATAGTTTTTTTATTGATATGTGCTTTAATGGTAAAAATCATTTTGGAGAGCCATTTTTTTTTATTATTTTAAATATAGTAAAATTATTTTGTATGTAGTTTAATTATGTCATTGATTATATAATTAATAAGAATAAATTATATAATTAAATGAATGTTTTTAAAAAACCCTACAATAATATAATTATTAATTTTATATATAAATTTTTATTCTATTATTAAGTTATTTGTAAATAAAAATAAATATTTTTATATAATTATATTATTTTTTAATATAAATATATTATAATATATAAAAAAAGGTGGCCCCAAGGTGGGGCCACCTTTTTTAGCTTCATGTCCCGAGCTGCTACAAATAGCAGCTCGGGACGTGGATGCCAATTTTACATATGTAAATGGCATCCCCCTTGCAGCATCAAAATAGCAAAATAAAAGGTAAAATATCATTATTTAATGTATGCATGCGGGGATAGCATCCCCGCTGCAGATGCTCTAATTGGTATCAGGGAAATCAAAGAAGGAAATAATGTGTTTGAGTTTTAACCACAGTGCATACGCAACAAACGTCAGAATGTTCAGTCATTGTCAACAAGGAACTCCTTTGCATATAACAGTTCAAACCAAGGTTATCAATCTCATTTCATTTCGGCCGAAATACCCGAAACATCTCGTACCAGTAATAAAAACGAGATAAAACAAAGTCAATTTCGTTTCAGTTTAAATTTCGGACCATCTCGGAAATTTCGGGCAAATACCGGCCGAAACATACTAAAATTTTTCATCTGTACCGTTTCGGTTACTTAGTATAATTTTTAACTCTGAAACCAGGCCCGTGTCCAAATTCTATGGATATCACCGGCCTTAACAACATACCAAAACTAAACCCAAATGTTTATATTTATATACAAAATTCTCTGTCTCCTTTGTTATTTATCCGATGTGGGATAAATATACTAAGGCAAAATTTAAGCCTTGTTTCGGCTAATAGACAAAAGATGAAGATTGAAGACTATTTAAAATGAGCAAACTATGAGACTAATGGTTATTTGCCCGATGTGGGATACTGGAATGTGTTTAAAATGAACACACCTCATGCATAATACTTATTTGTCCGATGTGGGACAAATTGCATTGTCCCACATCGGACAAACCCATTTGTCCAGCATTTGTGCTGGACAAATTGTGTATATATATATATATAACATTATAAAATATATTTTAAAAAAAATAAAAAATAACCAAAAACCAAGACAATAAAATAATAAATATATATTATAAAAATATATAAAATAAACCAAAATCAAAACCAAAATAATAAAAATAAATATATATATATATATATATATATATATATATATATTATAAAAAAAATAAAAAATTAACCAAAATCAAAACAATAAAAATATAAAAAATATATATTATAAAAAATAAAATTGTTGTATCAATTTTGATTTTAAAAAAAATAAAAATTATATTTAATTTTTTTTTGCTTTTCAATTTTTTCATATATATAATTAATTATATATGAACAATACAACCCCGAAACGGCACACCAAAACGGTCCGAAACCAAAACGTTCTATACTAATAAAAAAAATAAAACAACAACCAAAACAGTATTGATAACCTTAGGTCAAACCGCACATCTGTAACTTAGTATATGGAAGGTAAAGATTTCTGCATATGATTATCTAGAAACCTCTAGTCAGATGCAGGTACAGAAGAGTAATCATAACATCAGACCCTTGACGGCGAACATGTTTTTATTAGTAATTCATCTTCATGGAAATCAGTTCTGGCGTCATAAGAATTCATTGATTATATTTTTTGTTGCTTAGACCATAAATTTTGTAGGCACTCTAGATCTCCCAAAAGTTTCTGCGATGCATATGTCATCATGGGAAATAACAGCGTTTCAATGCCAAGGAACAACTGGCATCAACCAAAAGCTAATGAAACAACATTATTTTTTAATGCCTACAAAACTAACTGAGAATTAGAAATGAAACCCAGCTGTCTCTAAGAAAGAGGAAAAGCAGTGCACTGCATGCCATGCATCTAAGAAAGTTGCTGTTTAGGAATAGTGAGGTCAGGGTAAAGCTTGCTTAAAATCTTCACAGCCTCAGAAGAATGTATAACGATCCCTGCTAAACAGTATCGCCCATTAGCTGAAGGATTCACGAAGGCATAGATATGTGCATTGGCAACATCTCTAACATCGACCCATGTATACGTGGTATTTGGATAGCTTTTTGCCCCTGCATGAAATAATCTCAATTGCTTGCATCAGGTATCATAGCATGCTTAAGAACAATAATATATGTAAGGTGCCAAAATTTGAAGGGAAGGAAATAATCCTAGTAGCGGTGGATAAATTCAGTGAATATGCACACTTTCTTGCCTTGATGCATCCCTATATGGTTGTTACTATGGCTAGAACTTTCATGGACTATGTCTTTTAGTTGCATGGGTTAACAACTATTACTGTTAATGATCAAGATCCAATATTTCTTAGTTAATTTTGAAAACATATTTCTAATCATCAAGGGTTAATCTATATTATTTTAGTGCATACCACTCGCAATTGAAAGGACAGGCAGAAATTGTAAGCAAATGCCTCGAGAACTACATGCGTTGTATGGCTGGAGAAACCCCCACACAATAGGTCATATGTCTAGCGTTGGCTGAATGGTGGTATAACACCATCTTCCACACCGCCACCAAGTCTACCTCGTATAAGTTATTGTATAGACTAACCCCACCTATTCATATACCCTATTTTCCTGTAGATTCTATTGTAGAAGCCGTAGATTCTTATTTGACCACGAGATGCCAAAGACATCCAGAGCTAATACACATCATGCACAACAGATAATGGTACACATTGGCTAAAAATAGAATAAGTGGAAGAACTTTTGAATTGAGAGATTATGTTTAACTCAAGCTGCAACCCTATCATCAAACTTTGATAGCACACCGATCATCTAAATATAGAAAACTCTTTGTTGGTATGTTTTGAGATTTGTGAAGAAAACTCTTTGATGATATTTGTTTTCTTCATCTTCAACCCTTTAAATTATCTTTTTAAATTCAAGACTTGTATTTTTCTTGGTTTTTCATCCTTATGAAATTCTACCTTTAACTTGTCTCAACCTTCTTTGGCAGATTAGTAGGCCATAATCCTTATAAAAATCTCCTCATTCACAACATTATGAAGACAAGCAAATGCTTTGAATTTCTTTACTTTTTTTTCATTGAAATATTTTGATTGATGCTTGTCACTCTCTACTATCTCCTATAAATCAAAATCTTTGAGGTAAGTTTTCATCTTCACAGCCTATAATCCATAATTTTACCCTATGAAGATTGTCTTGGAGATATGTGAGGTAAACTGCTTGATAATTATGGGTGACCTGATGGGAATGCTACTTATGTTTTCATTTGCTGCATTCACTAATACCATGTGAGAGGGAGCTCCTGTCTAGAAACAAATTTCCATGGAACAAATTTTTTCAAGTACTAGAATTATTTCATTCAGGAACCAAGGTAGGAAGCTTTATGTCAAGTGTCAACCTACAAACGTTTTTCACATAAAAGGGTCTTCCATTTTCCAACAAAATGGTCTCCTAGCAGCAGCATATCATTGCAAATTATTTCCTTTATTTATCAGCTGGATCACAACGTTGTCAATAACCAGCTACCTCAGACATTAAGGAAGCCCTTCTCCTTCAAACTTTCGATGGTGTCCCTTACGCTCACCTCTAGAGGAATGTAGTCAAGACCCAGAGTTTTTGCTTTCTCTTTTGATACCTCGTAAATCAATGGAGATGCCTTATCATCTGCACATCTGCAAGGAAATAGTGTACTCTTCAGAATTGTCTGGTTTATCAGGGAATGAGATGTTGCTATCAATATTAGCTTGATTTTAAAGAATGCTAGTGATTTGATTCAAAATAATTCTTCTGTACTACATCATAAATAAGAAAAGCTTCAGATACTTCCCTCTATTATCATCTCCTCCAATGATCAAGCACATCATTACCTATCTGGATTGTGATCTCCAACAACCAATAAGCCAATAACTCTGCAACTAATTAGCTGAATATTCTCTTATCATGATCTCTAACAAAATTGCACGTTAAGTGATTTATCAATGGGACCTGTGTGAGTGGCATTCGCCGCAATGGAAATATCAGTTACTTACTGTTCAGGAAGGGGCAAAGTAGAGTAAAGTTCATGCACAATCTTCACTGCACTAGAGAAGTGCGCAACTCTTCCAACTAAACAGTATCTACCACTAGCTGAAGGTATTTCAAGTGCTTGAATGTGTGCATAGGCAACATCTCTCACATCAACAAATCTATAAATTTCACTTGGCAATCTTGGTGCTCCTAGTGCTCCTCCTGCATACAAAAAGCCTCAGTTTCTCAAATCGGAAGACATCATGCACATTGAATAATCTGCTTCTTGGAAATCTGGCGAATTATCATTTTTAATCATAAAGAAGCTTAAAGCATGCCACTCAACCCATGTGTAAACGGGTTATCTAGGAACTGTCAGATTCTAATTTCCATTGGACATTTTACATAATACATCCTTGCGTGATATATTGATGTGAAACTATTTATTTATGTGGCAATTATCTGCCTCTACCTTGAAGTTAATCTTGAAATACACCCTATGTTATGGAGGAGTTACTTTACATCCTAGATTTCATGATATTATAATTCAGTAACTGATTTTTCAGTAAGGAAACCAAAAACTAGCATTACCAACGAGCAATTTCATGACATGTGAACTTCTGTACTTATGTCCCCTGTGGTTCTCTGTCCAACTTTTTTCCCAAAGAGTTTCACCTTGCATTTTTCCATAGGGCCATATCCTTACAGAGTAGAAGTTTTAGAAATAGGACTTCAACTTAAAATCGGATAAAACATGAACAGTATGAGGTCTGATATACAAGGTAACAAATTCAAGTCAATATTGGAATGTTTTAGCCTATGGATGCGAGGATTAGGCTAGTATTTTTGTTTATTAAATCATTGCACTGGATTCATACTTCTTGGTGTACTGTTTGGTATGCTGGACAATAATTTTTTTGAATGTGACAATTTTTTTGTGTTGTTTTGTGCATCTTTAAACAGTACAAAAATCAATTTTTGTTATATTTAAAGTTGTGCTAGTGGAGAAATTTGTCCCACTAAAAGAGGTAGGATAAGCTTATTCAATTCTCTGCATAAAAGTCAGTCTAGTTGTTAAGGTTAAAATAAAAATAAAATTATTATTATTATAGCTTTAAAACCCTACTAGAATCAAACTTAAAGCATGGCTGAGGTCTCAGGCTAGGTTGATCATTGATCCAAGTCAATGTGGGGGTAAAAAAAGTTATTATTATAGCTTTAAAACCCTACTAGAATCAAACTTAAAGCATGGCTAAGGTCTCGGGCTAAGTTGATCATTGATCCAAGTCAACGTGGGGGTAAAAAAAGTTATTATTATAGTTTTAAAATTTGATTTGGGGGGTGGGGTTGACCAGAGACCAAACTTAGATCACGGGTAAAAATAATTATTATCATAATTTTAAAATATGACTAGAGGGTAAACCTAGGATTAGGTGCAGCTCACAAGTCGGGTTGACCATTAACCTGAGTCAACATAGATATAAAAATAATTATTATCATAATTTTAAAATCTAATTAAAGGGTCAACTCGGGATAAGTTCCAAGTCATGAATAGAGTGATCAATCCATGTTTACCCAAGTTAAAAGAAATAATAATAATCAAAGCAACCTCATTGACTAAAGTATATATACATGTGTGCGTGTGTCTATATATAAAAAATCAATGGATTTTCTACTTATGTTTTATCTAGGGTTGACCAAGTCATATTCAGTTTTTGATAGGTCAAGTTGAATCAATACTTTATTTTTTTTCTTAAATCCGGACTACACTAAACCTCGGGTCGGCCAAGTCTTCTCTGGTGTCTACTGAACACAATAACTTGGTCGAAAGTACACTGAACACAAAATAATTATCTGTTCAGTCTTGTCCGATTAATACTATCCAGTATACCGAACACTACCTAAAAGTTGCTTGGGGTATTTATGAACTTGAAAGGAAAACATGTAACATAAAACAAGTTAAGCATACCATTTATGTGGCCCAGAAACAGCTCGACAGAGAAATTAAGAGTTGGCTGCAAGAGAGGACCAATCACAAGGCCTGGATTAATTGTAACCATGTCAATTCCATTTTCTTTTGCAAATTTCCAAGCAGTCTCTTCAGCTAAAGTTTTTGAAGCCATGTACCAAAGCTGGAAAACCAAAAAAGATTGTCTTTTAAGGATAAATTTCCTGAACATTGGCCAATATGTAATGATCTGGGTCAATATCAGTGTTCACTTATTCTGTTATATCTAACTGGATTCAGTGCCAACTCATTTCTCACATATTAATTAGCCAGTGTGACTAAACTGATTCTTTCATACAAGAAATCATCAAGTAAAATCACCAGTTTATAAATAGAAAACTTGAACTGATAAATCAGAAAGAGGCACACCTTATTTGACAAACAAAACGCAAAATCTGAAAACCAAGTCTCATCCACTACCACGTCAGGGGTCAAAGGTTTTCCATTGAAAATAACCGAGGCCATGGAAGATGTTAGAATCACTCTCTTAACAGAACGAAATCTGGCACATGACTTGAGAACGTTTTCGGTTCCCTTTACTGCAGGTTCAATCAGATTTGCCTGGAATATGGGGAATATAAAAAACAGTGAAAACATATGATATAAACAATTAACAAAATCAGAAGGCTATGCACAATAAATCAAGGTGGAAAATCATCTTGGGATAATTTATGTCATCTGTCTGGTACCAATTTGGGTGTAACTTGGATGATTAGGAAGAAGAAAAAACCATTAAGAGATTACATGTGGATCATCTGTCCCGAGAAATACAGGAGAAGCCACATGAAACACGCTTTCACATCCATCAACTACCGGATCAAAAGACCCCTCTTCGACTAAATTTGCTTTAAACAAGTGAAGTCTTTCTTTAGCTCCATCTAGATCAAATAAGTGTTCAGTTTTCTTCGGGTCACCTACAACACATATATGCAGAATTAATAAAGTGATTAAGATCATTAACTCCAACAAAAAAAACCTCAATATTCATCATTACATTATTAGCTGAAGCTAACTATTGCTTAATTAATTATGTTGTGGTCCATAGCCTGAGAATTAAATAAAAAATTATGAACAAAATGAAGACTACCAGGATATAAATTATCACTATACCATAATGAACTCGAAAGAAACATAGAAATTAAGCTGGAAAGAAAGAGATAATAAGGGTACTAACTTAGGTCACGAACAGTGGCTTTGACGGTATAACCACGTTGGAGTAAGAGCTTGACTATCCATGAGGCGATGTAGCCTGACCCTCCTGTTACACAAACTACTTTTCCTTGTCCACTCATCTGTAAGTGAGAGTTAGAGAGCGCACAGAGAAGAGCGAAAATAATATAAGACAGCTTGAAAAGGACAGCAAATAATAATAAATATAAAAATTCGAAAATACCCTGAGAACAAAGTTAAATTTAATGTGCTGAAGGGCAAAAAAGTAATAGCATACAAGATAGCTCCGGCAGAGCTGCACAAGAGAGCAAATATAATATTTTTAAACTATTAAATTATTTTAGTATATTAATCTAAAAGTCTATTTTATATATTTTTACCTAACAAAAAATTTGATTAAAGTTATATTAATTAATTACTGGTTGTGTCAATATCAGATATATATATATATATATGGAAACAACTTCTGGCTCTTTGGAAACCTAATAATAAGTGTTTGTTTTTAAAAAAATTATTTTTTTATTTTTTATTTTAACTTAATTTTTTTAATATTTTTATACTATTCTAATGTGATGAAATAAAAAAAATATTATTTTTATATATTTCTAAAAAAATATTTTTAAAAATAGTCACCGCCTGTATACAGTTGTGAAATAAGTAGTCCATTTAATTCGTAACGTACCTTTCTTTTAGTTCCCTTATTATTTTCCCTCTTGGATTTTATTGTTCTTCTCGTGTGTCCCAAACTTCGTATCCTGCATGGTCAATGCAGGGGTACATGCACAGTAGCACCATTGATATTGTTTCTGCAGGTGTTAAATCCACATGGTTGTTTTTATTCATGCACAGTAGCACCATTGATATTGTTTCTGCAGGTGTTAAATCTACGTTGTTGCTTTTATTCATGCGTAGCCGTTAGTCTAATGTTTACACCCAGAAGAACACGCTGTCCTGAATCACAGTCGCAATAATTGCAGCAGGTTGTAGCATTCCTCACATACATGGTGATTTGAGATTGTCAACGAACTCTGAATGGTAAATAGAATTCATTCCCAGGAAGATGTTTTTGATTCTTTTTGTGAAATATACACAGATGTTTTTAATTACTTTATATGGTGCATCATAGGCCAGGAATTTCTAATCTGACTTGTGCAGGTTTGAAAGGATGTACAGAGAAGCAGATGATAAGAAAATACAAACAGAATAGCTTAGTAGATCTACACCAGTGGCTATCGTCACCATCTTGCTCCTCTCAAACATCTTCACTAAAAGAATCATGACAATAACATGTCCCACTTTTGTCTTCAGTTCATCGAGTGAGCTGATTTTCATCCACTTTGGCCTTTCCTATAAACCAAGAAAAAACATTCATTTATTCTATTTAACTTAACAGATTTGAAGAGCAAGGAAAAGAAAAGGAGAAAAAAATCAGGATACTTGAATGAATTGCGGAGCTTGATGGAGTCTCCTCTGAGAAATGATACACCCAGGTGCTAGTATCTTGGCAAGAGAACAAGAGAATGTTTTTGCAAGATAATATATTTACCTTCAAGGCAAACATTCCAAACAAGGACGAGCCTTTCAGGGCACGATCAGCACTAGCAGGAGCATCAGGAGGAATATTGCAGATGAATAATCCATATAATCCCATGCCAAATATAAGCATCACAGTCCCAGCAAGATAAACATCTACATAGAACGCATTACACATTAAGATCCAAGTTTAACTACAGCAGAAATTCCGAGGCAAATAAATGAATTATTTGGAGATGCCAAACAAGCGATGGCATGTACATTAAGACAGCATGCACAGAGGTAGTGGCGTTTGAGCTGCTGATTGAGTTATGAAACTCCAATTGAATGAACAAGAAGAAAAATAAGTAAATTCGAAGACCCAAGATATTGAAAAATGGGGATGTATTGACTGCAGGGCCGTTACATACAAATCCGCAGTGTTATTGCTTTAAGTATTCAGAATATGATTTATATTATTTTTTAACACGTCCTCTCAATTGAAAATTTTTTGAACTTGAAACTTATACGCATATCTATACTACCTTGTGCTTGATTTTTATCAAATTAAATACGGGTGGTAAAATTCAAACACGTGACCGCTGGGTTAACAAAGCTCTAAAATCATGTTAAGAAACCATGTTATCTAGAAACTTAAACTCTTAGATGATGTCCTAAAATATTATTTATATTATCTTTTAACAGACATAGCATTGCAGAAAGCCACGGCCATACGGTGATATTGTGCTGAATGAGACCGAATTGAGATGGATAGAGGTAGTGAAGTTAACGTCTGTTTCTTATAACCCATCGAAATGTTATAGACTAGAAATTCTCAGAGGTGCTGCATCTTTAATACAGCACAGTTTCATCACAAGTAGCACAATAGCATTTTTTTTTTTGGTGGATAAAAATATAGGTCTCGTGTGAGGTGTGACATTAAGGGATAATTCATGAAAAAGTTTCAAAGAAATCAGAACATCTAACCAATAGCTTCGACTAATCGTAGAACCATCTTTCCTGTATGAATTCCTTTGACACAGCTTGTCCAGTAAACTTTGTAAGCATCGATAATATAAACACAGCCCTGAAAAGGATTAGAAGTGGTCAGTATCTGGGTGTAGTTTTAGGCTATCATAAGGAACTATACTTCGCTCATAATCCATTATAAAAAAAAAAAAATATGAACTCCTCTGATTAAGAAAGTGTGCCTCCAGTGCTCATTCTTCAACATAATACTGCTCGTATACTTTAAAATTTTAAAGCATTCCAATAGATGAAGGGTAATAGAAATTACATTTAGGAAGCACAAGAGGGAACCAGCAAGAGAGCCTACAACAGCCAGAAGCGCCAAGAAGCGAAAGTCAAAAATTGCCTGTTTTATAACAATGGGCATGTAAAGAGGAGCACTGTTAGACTGATTATGTCTAAAGAAAGAGGAAAAGGAATCCTGAGATATTGAAGAAACTATGAAGACCATCAAGACCAAAATTACAATTCCAAGTGCTCTGAGCAGAATTAGAATGTCAAATTTGCCTGTAATTACATAGCATACAAGCAGAAATCCCTTCATTACTTATTACTTTTGAATCAATTTGGCCCAACAACTGCATAAATCACAAAAATGGCATTCAAGCAATATCTTTAAAAAGTTTTGACTTTCCAAGTAAAGAACAAACAGAAAAAAGATAAATTATACAGTGAAAGAATACAAATTCCAGCAAGACTATTGAATTTCGCTATTTTTACCCTCTCGATGTTTGACTCAGTGGAACGAATGAATTGAACAACTGGGTTGGCAGATGGATTAGAAGGGGCGTAGTTGAAGCCTGAATCAGGAAGAGGTCTCGATGAATCAACCAAAGGCTTTGATGAGTGGTGGTACTTGGAGGAAAATGGTGGTGGTGGTGGTGATTCAGGGGAAGGCGGGCTTAAAGTAGCCAAGGGACACAAAAGTCGCCTCTTAAAGTTTAAAGGGCGGGGAATTTGCGTAGTTGATATAGAGAGTGGAGACGTGGAGATGGAAGCAAAAAGAGCCATTTACTGAAGAACGCAGGGAGAGAGAGAGAGGGAGAGAGTTTACTGAACCTCAGCAGCGCAAGTGTAGATTTTTTTGAGGGGAGTAGTCAAGTTGGTGTTGGATTTTTTTTTTTTCCTTGCAGCTGAAGCATGTGGGATTTGTAATCACATGCAGACAGTTTAGGACGCTGGACTGGATTGACAGGTTTACAAGGATCAGCTCATCACATCCGTTCAAATCACGTTGGACTTGTCCAAGTTCTTGTCGACAGAGACAGGTGCCTTTTTTTTACTTTCAGTAAAATACGGGGCTACAGACGAAGAAGAAAAACGAAAAATTGCGTTTAAAGGTTTCTGTTCAGGGAGTCTGTCCATATTCTCAAGGGAAAGATGACGAATATTGCAGCTCAATGAGCTTTTTTACAAATAAATAATAATAATAAGATCAATAAATGTGTGTGCGTAAAAAACTTAGAAAACGGTGCTGCGTTTGCCGGGAGTCGAACCCGGGTCTATTGCTTGGAAGGCAATTATCCTAACCGTTGGACTACAAACGCTTGTTGCTATTACATGCTTTGTATAGGTAAAAACAATTTGTACGTAGGTGCCAGCATAATGGGGACCGACAAGCAACAAATCACTTGTGGTCCCCGCAATGTGAATCATGAAATGCTGCGACTGGGGTTGTCCGATGTGCTTGGAAGCTGGTTCTGCCGACAAAATCTGTCTAGCTAGCGTCTTCAATCAGGCTGCTCCCAGATAATTGAGCTGCGGTAAAGCTGCTAATAGTAGCGGCACAAACTTTCACCCCCGCCCCCCCCCCCCCCCCCAAAGAAAAAAAGAGTGGGAAGGAGGAAATCCTACTTAATCTCCCATATATGAGACAATCGACATGATATACAGTTACATTTCATCTCTAACGGTGAATGATCATATCATTGAAAGAATATGAACAGTCTGGATTCTCGTTCCTAGCAGTTATTTGCTTAAATATTTAATACATGGAAGAAGAAAAAACGCTCTTTCAAATTTATCTTCACAAGCTCTACTTTTGAAAAATGGAGTCTTCTATACGGCATATGCCTTCAAAGGGTCCACTATTCTTTTTTGTCTTAATTTCGATAGTGCCATGCAAATAATCTGTCGAACCCTCTCCCTTGACAGCTTCACTAGTCTTCCTATTTCCTCACAGGACTGCGGCGTCTGTCCATTTAGTCCAAAGTGTAATCTCAAAACATGTGCTTCTCTTTCTGTAAGTACTGTCTGAAATAGTTTCTCCAAATCCTGCTTCAGCAACTCTTTTTTAACCATGTTTTCTGGTATTGTTTCATCCGGCCCTGGCATGATCTCCTGCCACATAAGTCAATTGAATTTAAGATCAGTTTATTGTATACAACAGATTCATATCGTCTCAAGCTCCTGTAACTGCAGATCCCAGACTGGAGTGAGTTTTTAGCAACCCTATCAGGGATCTTGGCATGTTTCCTAGAATAAGGAATCGTCTCAAATCAAGCATGCTCTACATAGAATGCATTTGACCTTTTTCAGAAGTAATATCGTTTATGCGTTGAGCCATGTTCAAGATTTGTTTGAAGCCAAAACTAAATTCACAAAAGATCGGTCTCGTCAATTCAAGAGCCTCATAAAATCTGTCATGTCCTTTTTCATTTTTGCAGGTAGCCTTCAAATGGGGAGGTTGGCCTTGGAGCTAAAAAGAACCCGGTAATTCTGACTTGCATCAGAAGATTAATGACCACACTTCAACTAACATGATGACCCTTGATCAATTGACCACTAAAGAAGCTAGTGTCAAATTTTCATTCATATTGAAATTTAAAAACCCAAGAGTATTCATACCTGGAGTGTCAAGCTATTTTGACCCAATACGGATTGATCCAATGAAATCGGGGATCTACCCCTCTCAAAACCAAGCCTCACCGTGGAAACTTTCACATTGAGCACTTCGGCAATCTCATCATAGGATGGTGACCGCCTTAATTTGTTACTCAAATCATTGTTAGCTCCTGCAATTTTTGCCACCAGCATCCACCATCTTCTCTACACATATCAAGCTAATCATACATACTAATTACCAGCTTATCTCCTGAAAATCATACTACTCTACAGTAAAGCAATAGGAAACAAATTGATATTGTTGAAAAATGAAAGTTCATCATAGGATCTCAAACTAATTTGAACATTCTGAGCTAGATGCTATCTCAATCTCCATGAACAATGAACTTATATATCACAACCAATCTTCTTACCTATGGAGCAAATACTCTACGACTGAAAGAAAGGATGAACAAGAGGAAAAGATGTAACATTATAATACACCTGAAGTTGCAAGGACAATGGGTCATCATGCTTGTGAGATCTTAAACCATGAAGAATCAAAGCACTGATTTACATTACTAATTAAAAAAACAGAAAGAAAAACAGGATGTCCTATTAGAGTCTAATTCAGGCAGGAAGTGAGGCTTGGTATTCTAGATCCAAGCCTTCTCTTAAATCATAGCAAAAATGAAACAGCTGCTTTAAATGGCAGTACTACACTGTGAAATCCGATTTATAAGACTGGAAAGGAATTCCACCCTCTTCTTCATTCATCTATTTTTATACCCATATATTTATGCAAGCATATTGACCTTGCACGTAGCAAGTTAATGCCACTTAAAGAGTACAAAATCCTAATCGGTCTCTGGACACTCTCAAGGAAAACTTTCCAATGGTTAGAATTTAGATCATCTCCAACTGAATGGAATACTTGGAGATTCCCTTTTAATAAAAATGGGGAATCACTGGTGAGGGAGCAAGAAATTAATAATGTTGGTCCTCACCGGTAATCTAACCATTCTAGAATTTTTCGATATTGCTGTAAGGATGGCTTCTTTAATCCACCAGTAAGCATATGTTGATAGCTTATATCCTCTCTGTGGATCAAATCTCTCTGCCCCTCGAAGAAGGCCAATGCTCCCTTCCTGCTACATTG
This sequence comes from Salix dunnii, assembly GCA_015731905.1. NCBI lineage: Eukaryota > Viridiplantae > Streptophyta > Magnoliopsida > Malpighiales > Salicaceae > Salix > Salix dunnii. The sequence goes on along the minus strand of CM027667.1, from coordinate 4,302,051 downwards.
AAATCTTGTTTATTAACACAACATTGGAAGGAAATTAAAGTGTACCTATTAGTATTAAGAACCTGAATAAGGTCTTCTAGGCTCAGTCCTTTGTCTTGATAACCTGTGGCAATGGAGACAACAAGCCTGCGGTAGCTGCGAATTATCTTTTCACGTGATTCTCTTCCCTTGCACAATACGTTATCTACACTGTTCTTTTCCATTCGTAGGGCCTTGGCCAACTGCTTTGAGGTTGGATCAAGCTCTTGAGCTTCTCCAATTCTTCTTCTTGCTGTTTCTATTCTTGCTTCATGCTGTTAATTTCAAGAGATTGGACATTTGAGATGGATAAATTTGAAATGAGCAAGAAAAACTGATAACAAATGGAGCACTATGAATAAAGCTTTCAGCATTAGACATCTCTGCTTTAGGTAACTAACATTTCAATCAAACCGATAAACTATGGAAGCTCCTTGATATTACTTGGAAGAAGAATCGGCCAAATGAACAAAGGTATACACGTATTCAGGTAAAGCAGGAGTAGGTAGCCTTTAAACAAGAAGCTTACGCAGTAGAATTGGGCAGTCAAGACAAGTTTTAAGGTGAAATGATTCGACGAAAGAGCATAAACATATTAAAACAGCCTGATGTTTATTAGTTCATTGCTTCATAGTTTCCATGGTTCATACTTCATAGTAACAGCAGTACACTTGCTAATTTGTTATCAGTAGTCCCATCTCCCATGTGGTCTCCATCATAATTTCAACACCACATAAACAAACCAGCCATCAGGCTTCGAGGCCCATCGGTAGCATATGGTAGAATCAGACAGAAAGGGTTCATAATTTGATGAAATTTGACGTGTACAGAGAGCTCGATTGCATTTCTTTGGCTGCTCTACTACAGCAGAAAATACTCTCGATAATGTGATAATAATCAGATTTTAATTCAATACTTGAACGGATTGCTTTTGGCCTTCACTGTTGACATATAATTCTACGAAAAAAAGCTAAGCTATAAAACCTATTCAAACGAGCATTCAATTGTCCAAATACAAGGAACAAAGAAGTCGCTTTAAACATACCTTGAGACACATAGAAAACTCCGCTTCCTCTTTTGGGCTCAAATACCCTTTCTTCACAGACTCAAGAATCACTCTCCTGTATTCATGACTACCATCTCTCTCCCCGTCATCTACAACCAAAGACTGAGCAAACCCTTTTCTTCTTTTCCTCCTCCTCTTCCTCCTCGCTTTTAGACCACCATTATCGCTTTCTCCATCAAACAAAACCTCTCCTCCAGTCCAGGAACTCAATGCCACAGTCTCAGTTGCATTTCCAATGTCGAGTTCTGCTTCATTGGAGATTGAAGATGCACCAAGCTTAAAGGAGGGAGGAGAAGAGGTTGGCGGTGGTGATTGATGAGAGAGGGGATGTTTGCGAGATGGGATAGCTGAGAATATGGTTGTGGATGATGAGCATATGGTGGTGATGATAGCCATGAAAAACAAGAAGGGGTGTGTGTGTGTGTGACAAAATCATTATAATTTAAAGTAGAAGTGGAAGACACAGATTTTAACCAAGAATATGGGGCTGACAACTTCTCGTAGATATTTATTTCTTGATATCTTTCAACCATGCTTGTCTTCTTATAAAAGACAATGGACTTCACGCCCTTTCTTTTCTTCTGAAAATTTCAAGATATGTTTTTTTTCCTCTTGTTTTCTGTGGTAGACTAGATACGACGACGGATCAGTTACAGCTTTCCAAAGCCATTTTAGATTTTTTATTTTTATACGAAAAGTTTCAGACTGCATTAAAATTAAAATCTTGATATGTTCAGTTGTTTTTGTGATTATTTCCAATGATCTAGTATAATATCACTTAAATTTACATTGTCTCTGATTCTGATTTAATATTTTCATAAAATATATATTTCTTATTAAAGAATCTATTATCACCATTCATATATAACATGCATTAGTGTTATTATTCATAAAGAATATAATTACATTAATACATTTATAGCGCAGCTATATAAAATCTGAGTCGGACCGAATTTAACATGAAAAAAAAGTCAGCATTAAATTAAGCAAAATCAGTTCCTAAATGCATTTTAATATCCTTGCATTCTATGTTGTCCGAGATAAAATCAATGTTCAGATGTTACTGTTGATATTCGTTCTTGAGATCACTTAAAATTCGACTGAAATGAATTTAACCCTTGACCTTCTCTTCAACAGCCTGCATGCAGTTGCTAATCGAACATATAAAGAAACAAATTGAACGCTTAAGATGGAAATAAAACGAGAGAGAGAGAGATTGTTGGTTAGCATTCACATCAGTACAGCGACAGCATTCAAGAAATCCTGCCACAGCGAACAGGAAACAATGGCATAAATGCTTAAACATTGTGCTCCAATAAGAAATAGCAATTTGAAATGCCTAGCGAGAGCCAAAAGCTGATGATAATTAAATCTAATGATATTGACCATCATTGCCATAAAAAATTTCCCGAGTCTGCAGAGGAAAGACCATGCAAAATTTCATCCAAAAGCAACACTCAAGGACACCCCCCTTCATCCCACCTCACCTAACATCTTTACTGAACACTGGCAAGCTCGGAAAGAGATACTTGACATCATTTACAGGAGTTGGTTACATTCAAACATTTGATGGAAGCTTGTAATCGAGCATCTCCCTTGTATTTAACCGAATGGAAGGCCCCATAGATGAGCATATGTGCGCGCTCTTCCAATACACTCCCTTTGCACCTGATGGCTTGTTTGCTTCTACTGATTTCTGCAGATAAAGATGGCATGAGATTATTGCTATGAAAACCATCTTGGCATCCACATGGCCGAAAAAATAAGGAGATGCATATATATATATAAGGTGAAAGGAGGGTCAATTTTGGAACATACTACCGCAGCTAGCAAGTTGGCAAGGAGATCTTCCTCTGAGAAATCAGCTTTTCCAAAAGGTATGTGAACAATCCCAGTTTTATCTGCTCTGTACTCAACTTTCCCCTTTTTGAATTCAGCTATTGCCTGAAATGCATTTGATCAATCTATTTCATTAGGTAAGATAATAATCAATAGTGGCCACGTCATAGGTGCTACTAAAATCTGTAAACTGAAATAGATTCACTTGATGCATTAAGTTCTACTCTTGTATGTTGTTACAAGCTTAACACTCACAATGGTGGTAAGAGTGCAACTACTATTTATATTTTTGCAGTATTCGGTAGGCTTGTGTATGTCCAATTACAGGCTAAATGTAGAATGATAAGAGTAAACTCCATTGTATCATTTCTGCTTTGTTTCCATTATTCCTTTTGCATCTTATGCGATACATGCATTCACACAAACTTGCATCCAGTGGAAGGTGTAGGAGGATGTTATGAAAAACCACTTGAAGGTTGAGAAATGATAAATCCGATTCAGAGGGTGGGGCAGGGGGTTGGGGACGAGGGCACGAGGCCATTACCTCAGGTATGTTAGTTGTAACAGTACCAGCTTTTGGATTTGGCATGAGTCCTCGTGGTCCTAGAATCTTACCTAAGCTGGCAACCTGATGCAAGGAACAAAGAGATACAGGTAAAACTCAATGAAAGAAAGAAACTATCCACAACAATAAATCCTCATTCCACAGACTCAAAACATATGCATAAGACAAAACTATTGTCTGATCAACCAAAGTGTACGGCACAAAACCATAATCACATCATAAATTGAAATTGTTCCAAGTGGGAGTGTCCTTTTACTTAGTTTAGGAGCAACAGCCATGAAGCATTTCCTAAGCTTAATCCCCAAACTAAGTAACATATCCAATCTAACTGTAGTCCATACAACCAAAAAAGGCTCGGTTTTTTTAAAATAGCAGAATCGATTGTTGATAAAGAGGTATGATAATAAAATCAAATCCAGCTGTAAATTCAAAGCTGTCAATGACAACTGGCCGGCATGACTTCCACTTGCTAGCAGGTTGTTAGGGATGCTACAAGTGCATCCAAAATTTTGTAGAGAGAAAAATGTCGCATCCTTCATTAAACTACACATTGTACTCCAAAAACAAACATTAAAAGGCTGCACAATATAGCTTAATATCATTTCACATGTGACAAACAAATACTTCTCCCCCCTTTCTATTTTTTTGTCATTGGGGGTGCAGGTTGTGAAAACGCTTGCATTTTTGTGGGTTGTACATCAAATAGTAACATTAAAAGTACATTAGGAAAGCATCTCAAAACAATGATTTGAATATAAGAAGAAAATAAAATGGTTAAAGTTTCAAATGTAGTAGGCCTCCAAACATATTTACTCAAGATTGAGTAATTGCATCTTACAGATATTAGGAACTCAATGCACATGCATGGATACCACTAAAACATTAAACAATGAAAAGATACCAAAGCAGCACCTTAGGCATCATATCCGGAGATGCAATTAATTTATCAAACTCCATGAATCCACCTTTTATTTGTTGTATCAGGTCCTCACCACCAACCAAATCTGCTCCTGCATTTTTTGCTTCATCGAACTTTTCACCTGCAAACCTCTGCCTCGCATTATGATAAATTCAAGGGGAGGGGGAGGGGGGGTATGACTGGCACAAAAGATCTAAAAATATTAATGTCACGGTAAATACCAATATAAAATTGATGACCATCTGGACTTACTCTGGATGAACATACAAGACAAGGATGAAAGCGTTAGTTTTTGATGTGATGTGAGAAGCGTTGACTATTGTTTCCCAGGGGAGAGAGGGGGACAGAGAGACACATGGCATGTTCAAGGGACAGATGGTATAACAATCAACTAAAAGCAGAACCCCGAAATAATTAACAGCCAGCACAATAGTTGGAACATCTGGAACTTCTTATTACAATTTCCGGAAATTCATGATGCTCAAAACTTTCACTGCATGGAAGATACTGTAAGAACTTGAACTTCTCTCCTCTCTTTGGAGACCACACCCACAGCAATCACCCCTCAAAGCTCTTTCTTCAATGGACTCAAATAACAAAAGAAAAAACATCCTCTTCAACAGGAGTTCGAAGAATCTAAGTTAAATAGACCAGAGAGAAACAATCTTGTCTGCTATGGAAATCTACTGGATAGGCAGAATTCAAGTTTTAAATAGCATGCGACACATTTACTAGTTGAGAACCACCACAACTTAGAGTACGAAAGTCTACTCAATACCAAACAAAACCACCTAATAAGCAAAGAAATATTTATAATTAAGACAGCATCCCTGGGACTTCTTGCCAGATGAGTGTTTCTTCTTTCTTCAGATCATGAAACCATCACATATGAAAGAAAATATTCTGGAAAAGCAAACAAATTCCAATGTGCTATCACAATTCATGAGCCCAGGCAAGAGATCATAATGGGGAACAACCTCTCCAAATACCAACTACCATACAAACCATTCAACAAAATTCCCAGCGAAGCAAAAGCACCCATGGAACCTCAAGAAACCGCCTTTTCCCAACAACTATATATACTCATGTCAATTAAAACCTAAACCCAAAGTTTCCCAACTTTTTATTTGGAAATTACACAACAAAAGAAAAAAAAAACTTCCCAGAAGATAATCAATGTAATATTTCACATAAAATTGCACTTGACTTCGATATTTCACCCAAATTGGCTCTATATCAGCACAACCACATCCCTCTCCCAATTACCCCAAAAGGATGAAAGAAAGAAAACAGAACAGGAGCCATTCAATCATTTCCTGATCAGACCTAAAACCCATGCTTGTCTTCAAGTTGGCACCTGGGAGGAACAACTATAACTCTAATATCAAACATGTTTGAGGCAGCATACTTTCTTCGAACACTGGCATAGATTTGAATCCTATACATACAGCAACCAATCTTCCAATAACGACAGTCCAGTTGTACATCACAATACACAGGCTTTGTATTTAAATTCTTTAGTCTAGGCATGCATTAAAATTGTTATGGCTCTTTCAACCAATGACCGATAAATAATTGGAACTTTCATCCTATAATGAACTCAAATGGGATGATATAATAATATGACAAAAATGTTGTTTCAAGGTTGACACTCATTTATGTCTGTCTATTTCTATCATCCCTGAAGTTATTGATCAAGATTGTCCTCTGTAAGTTGCAACTAATTGACATACTGATTTTTTTTTATTTTCTGTTGCACAAAGTCTCTCCTCAATGTTCTTTGTTTTCCACAAATTAGAGGATAAAGAGCTGAAATTGATTAGCAATGACACAAACTCATTTTTGGTCAAGTCTGAAAAATGAATAGAGCAATTACCTTGGGTGAGCACTGCCACTTTAACAGTTTGTCCTGTTCCCTTGGGCAAATTTACCTATGCGAAGAGTGAGAGGGGAAAGGAAATTTCAACGGTTAACTAAGCAAACAGATGATTAAGCCATGTGTATAACTTCTTATAATCCATGAAAGTTATAACTCACTGTTGCTCTCAGCTGTTGGTCATTATATTTGGGATCGATGTTAAGACGAAAATGAGCTTCAACACTTTCGACAAACTTTGTGTTTGCTGTTTTCTTTAGCAAAGATATTGCTGTCCCCAGGTCATACTCCTGTTTTGTTTCCCTCAATTTTTGTATTTCCAAGAATCTCTTGGACCTTGTCTGGCATTTACAATAAGGGAAAGAAAGCTAAATTCTTGCAACATAATAATCTTGAAAAATGACAAAAGTATGCAATTCAAACTCAAACCAAGTGAATAATCGGACTGTGTGTACTCTATAATCTATTCAAAAATTTGTTAGACTAAAGTTCTGTAGAGGCTAAACCCGGTAAAAAACATTAGTCTCACTTTCTTCATAGTTAATTACTTCTACTGCTAAAAAATATCTTCAAAATAGCAGCTAAAACTTAAATCAATCAATTAAAAATCAGAATTCTTAGTCTCTCTTCCTAAACAACAGTTTTTAAGCACATGACCTGCTAAATTCTTACACCGAAGCGCAAAAACACAAATAAAATCACCCTAAAAAGCCAAAACTCATTAAGATAAAACACGCAAACTAGAGCACACATACTCTGTCTCTCTTTAAAGGCAATGCAGCCTTCCCTTTTTTGGGCTTAGTAGGAGTAGCTGTAGCAGTTGCCACACCACCACCTTCTAACTCCGTCTCTTCCACCTCCTCACCCACCTCTGCCTCTACAGCCACAACAGAAGCCACCACTCTGCAAGTTCTGGATTTTGCCTCTGTTTGGCCATAAAAGTTGATCCTATTGATTGATTTCCTGTCTGAAATCAATGAGCAGACAGAGAAGATTTTGGGCTTAAGAGAAAGGAGAGAAGGGGTTAGGTCTTGTGGATGTACTGTGGAGGTGGCGCACGTTAGCATGAAGGAAGATGTTGTAGAAGTGCAGGTTGCTGTCGTTGCCATTGCTGATTTTGTTTAAGCTCTGTGAAGCTCTGTGAAGCTTATCTGCTTTGCTGTCTATCCATAAAAATAAAAAATAAAAAATAAAAATATAAGAGGTTTTAGGGTGTAGTAGACCGGTAGGCCCCATTTTATTTTATTTTATTTTAGTGACACGAAATGATTTTGACTTTATTTTTATTTTTTAAGAGTTTATTTAAATCTAAAAGCTAATTTTTTTTTTAGTGTGAATAAGTTTATTGTTTATTCTCCTATATACTATTATGGTTTGGCAGTGTAAAATATTTTAATATTTTATTTTTAATTTTAATTATTTTTCAATAATTTAATTCTAATGAAAAACTAATTGATTATGATTTTTCATGAACATAACACTAGAGAAGTGTCATAAGTTTTGTAGAAATTACATTTTGATTATCGAACTTTAAAAAAAAATATAAATTATATAATTTTACTATCTTGATATTTTTTAAATTTAATTTTCATTTAAAATTTTATTTTTGTTATTTTCTTATTCTTAGTTCACGGAGTAAAAAGAACGATCACTGGGTTATAATAGTAGAGAAATAAATATGTTATTGACACCGGTTTAGACCATAAAAATGAACATATGCTAGCTCAAATTTAATTTTCATTTAAAATTTTATTTTTATTATTCTTTTATTCTTAGTTTACGGAGTAAAAAGAGCGATCATTGGGTTTTAACAATAAAAAAATAAATATGTTATTGACATCGGTTTAGACCATAAAAATAAACATATACTAGCTCGGGTTAATTTTAGTTTCGGGTTAATTTTTTTTTTATATGGATTTTTTTTTTTGAATAGATTTATCATGTTTCTTAGTGTGCTTTATATATGTTTTGGATAAAAATAGAGTCTTGACATCCAGAAAATATATGCCTGGATTTTCCTACCACTAATCAGGCGACGCCTTTTTTGCTCACAAAATAACTTATTGTATAATTTAAAAAAAAAAAAATAGGTGAAACAAAAATAAATTGAAGATATAGTTAACCAAACCCTTACAGAATAGGTCAGGCCAAACAGGACCTGGCCTTTTCCTTTTTCTAAATTATTTTTTTCCTTTTTTAAAATTAATGATTTTTTATGGGATTTTCTCTAAATTTATTTAATTTATATTTAAAAGTACTCTTTCAGTATTTTGTTTCGTTTAAATAGCCTCTTTTAATTTATTTATTTTATTATGTATTTGAAGTTAAATTTTTGTTTTTTGCTTTATCTATAAAATAATTTATCATGGTGTGGACGTGCTTTAATTTTTAATATATATATATATATATATATATATTCTATGAAATAGAAATATTTAGTTTGAGTGTAGATCACATAACTAATTACATTTTTAAAATTCATTATAAAATGGGTTTCATTTAATAAATATCAATTTTGTGATAGAGGGTTTGATATAATCTATGTTATTAGGTTTAACTATTGGCTTTAGAAATGTGTGCGTGTGTGTATTGTTTTGGTGTATTATTCGGGGGGTTGGGAGTAGGGGGCAATCATGATAACAAAATTAAAATAAAAGGAGTTTTAATAGAATATTAAAGGCGACAATCACAATTCAAGAAAAAAATAATTTATTATTGATAAGAAACTAAAATTGGTTTAGTTTATTTATTTAAGAAAAGAGTTTAAACTGATATTGTAATATAGAATTGTACTAATTAGTTTGTATTAATATAAATCAAGAGTCAAACTAAGTAAACTAAATATTTATTCAACCAAAAATTGATAAAAATCAAAGAGGTTGCATATTGAAATGTTATAATTTTAGTGCACTTTGAAAATGAAAAAAAAAATATTATTCTTAAGTTTTTTGTAATATAATATAGATTACTACATTTTAAAATAAAGATAAAATATAATACATTGAGAAGATTATTCAAATCCTTTGTTATAAAAAAATTATTCAAGTTTTCACAGTCTACCAATTGAGACTTTTGCTACTACTAGTTAATTAATCAACATTTTTTATTTTTATTTTGTTTTATTCTTATGTGGAGAGATTAGAGATTTGGTAACAACACAATACTCAAGAAGTTAGTTGAGCGTTAAGCCCGACCATGTACATGCATGATAATATGTGAGAATCGACTCTTACAAGTCTAGTCAATCATGTATTGAGTATATGCACGAGTGGGTTTGACTTGATTAAATATCAAGTCCTAGCATGAACGAGGCTGACATAACTAGGTGATGAGTTCGAGCATGAAATTGGCAATCTAATAGACTTGCCCTCTTGTCAACTCGACCACACATTAAGTAGAGGCATGAAAAAAAAATCAATATGATAAAGTCTATTTGCTTAATAAAAAAAACTATTGTTGAGTGATTGGTTCGAGAAAAAAAAAACAAGTTTAAAATAAAATAACTCAAGAAAATAACAATTCATGAACCTAGGATTGAAGGAATAAATTGAAAACTAATAAAACTTGAATAAAATAGATAAAGTAAAAATTTAAAACTAGAAGAATATATATCATTTAAAAAAAAAATACATAACAAGTTGCAATTGAAGGACTAAATTGGAATGAAATGAAATATTTTAAAAAAATAATTAGTGACAAAACTAAGAATTTTTTTTTAAATGACACAAATTTATATTTAAAGGGTTGAATTTAAAATAAAAATAACTCTGATATAAAAAAAACAAGGATTGAACTGAAGATGAAAATACAATATGGACTTGGACCAGGGGGTAATATTGAAAAGCAATAGTACTTTTATAGATGGATTAAGAAAAAAAATCAAAACAATAAGATCTAGAATTAAAAACACAATGTGCACGTGTTTGAATTGAAGGTCCAAGTTGAAAATAAAATAAAAATTACAATCTAACTAAAGATATTTTTTAAAAAATAGGGTTGAATTACAAATCAAGAAGATCAATATGCAATTTAGAAGGAGGAGAAGGAAAAATAAAAAAAAGAGATTGATGGGTGACAAACCATTTATTTTTTAGCTGCATGCACTGGACCTGAAGAAATAAAACACGATAATGGATCTAAATAGATGATAAAAAGACAGGTTGCACCCCCACACAACATAGCACACACCGATCAAAGTACATGGATGCTGTCCACGTCATGAAATCAAACAATTATTGATTTATATAAAAATATATTATAATTACCTGAACAACACAACAAAAAAACAATTATCTTGAAACAAATTCAAAACTAAAAAGTCCCAATAGCTAACAAGAGTGTGAATATCTAGTTAGCTCAGGGATATGGTGTGTTTCAAGAGAGATTTAAATGCATATAGTAATGTTAGAGCAATGTAAATTTGTTTAATCGAGTTTAATTTGTGGTAAATAATTTCTTTTAAGATTTGTGTAATAAATTTAATAAACTCTTAAAAGATAATAATCCAAAGACTTAAATATTGAAGAAAAAAATTTCAGTTAGACAAATCCAATAAAAAATTACTAAAGCCACAATAGACTCGAAACACCATTTAATGTCTGTTTAAGAATGTGGTCGAGATTGTTCTTGAAAGTAATTTTCATTCAGAAATAAATATTTTTTATTTTTTTAAATTTAATTTTAATATCAAAACATGAAATGATATAAAAACACCTATTTTTTTTAATTTAAAATAAAAACTAATTTATTTATTTATTATTTTTTTTAACGCAATGCCAAACGAGTATGTCACACCACCATTAAAAAAAAAACTTGATTGTTGATTACAAATTTACAATGTGAATATTAACTTAATTTATTTTTCTTTTGTAATTAATAGAAAGTAAATTATCTCAAAGTTACATGTATTGATGGCTACGCATCAATTGCTTTAATTTGTAATTTATAATACAATAATTTACGTGACATCATGTTATCATTTAATTTAATTGATTTTCTTTTAATGAAACACGAGAAGGAACTTAAAAGCTAATCTTTTTTTCTTTTCTTTTTTATTTTATTTTAAAATGCAATTAATACCGAAGCAACAAGGAACGTCGCCGTTTACTCAACGTTCAACCTTCACGCGATCGTGCTCGAGACCTCTCAGGGCAAGATAGTAATCTCAATGGTCTAGGGTTTTCTACTATAAAAACAGGCTCAAAGCATCAGACTTTCCCAGTTGTCTCAAACCCTAGCAGCTCTCTGCAGAGAAACCTTAGCAACTCGCCTCTGCAAAAATGGGTAAACCATCTTTGTCAAGTTTTCTACTGTCTTGATCTCTCTCTCCGTGTTCAGTTTTGGAGATGATTTTAATTCAAAAAAATTTATGTTTTGACCAGGGATTTCTCGTGATTCTATGCACAAGAGGAGGGCCACCGGAGGCAAGAAGAAAGCTTGGAGAAAGAAGAGAAAGTAAGGCGTTCTCTAATTATATGTATTTTTTTATTTATCTTGTGGGAACAACCACACTTCTCTTCGTGTTTTCCTTTTCGATCCATGGAAAAAGATTTGGTTATCTTGAGTTAATGGACACAGATAATTTGAGAATCATCTCCTTGAGGTTCTGGTTTCATCACTTCTTACGGGTTCAGACCCGCCACTGTTTATAAGTTCTTGTATTTGATTTGGCTCTTCTAGTCACTTATTGGTGATTATTGCTTGTTCTCTTGCTCCCTCCCTTGTCTGCCTGATTTCATATATGAAGGCATTTCTCCTTCAATTTTGTCAAAACCATTCAAGGAAGGTCGACAACCTTAAGAGAGTACTGTTGAATCCTCTCTTACTATTACTCTTTATAAATGAACTACTTTCTCCTTCAGTAAAAAGCTGTAGTTTCTTTGGAGATAATCAATATAGATTTTAGTATTTGCTCTGATTGATGGGTTCCTTTAAACTTCAACACCTGCAATTGTATCCTTTTCGCGTGTCCAAAGCAGTCATGTTTTCCATTCAATGACTGATTGTGGACTGACTGGTTACTCTATATTTTCTTTTGTACCTAATCTGTCCGCTTGTTTTCCCTCTTGAAGGTATGAGCTCGGAAGGCAAGCTGCAAACACCAAGCTGTCTAGCAACAAGACAGTGAGGAGGATTAGGGTTCGAGGAGGAAATGTGAAGTGGCGTGCTCTAAGACTTGATACTGGAAACTACTCATGGGGTAGTGAGGCTGTGACCCGAAAGACCAGGATTCTTGATGTGGTGTACAATGCATCCAACAATGAGTTGGTTCGTACTCAGACTTTGGTGAAGAGTGCCATCGTTCAGGTTGATGCTGCACCTTTCAAGCAATGGTATCATCAGCACTATGGTGTGGAGATTGGTCGCAAGAAGAAAACAACAGCAGCTGCCAAGAAGGAAGGAGAGGTAGGATCTTTTTATATAGCATTTGTTTTATATTTCCCTTTTTCTTCGTGAGAAAGTGCTGCTTGTATTGCTACTTGTGTGGGCGTAGGTAATTGATTTTTTTAGCATTGATTTATTTGTGCAAGTGGAAAAGCTAGAATATAGCTGTTAGTTTTTCTCCATGCTGGTTGTCTTGTCACTCATTCAATCTTCTTTCTGTCAGAAAACAAATTAAATTGTTGCTTCTATTTGCTAGTTCATGTAAGATTTTTTTTGCCTTTGCAACTTGTCAAGTTTTTGCATACTATCATGAATTGGTGGCACATAGCTATATTTGTTTTGTACTCACCGTATCCATATGTAAATGTGGGGTCATTATGAGGCTAGATTCAGTAATATGAAGAGGTGATTGTGCTTTAAAAGTTTTTTCTGATCACCCATTTATGGTAATTTAATTACTTTGTAAATACCTTGTCATAATTGGAGAACTTTATCATATTATTTTCTTTTTTAGTGTGAGAATGGTTTATTTCCCTGGTATGTTTTGGTTTTATTGATAACTTCACTTTGAAATTGTTTGAATGCTGATTTATAGGAAGGTGAAGCTGCTGCTCCTGCTCCTGAGGAGGTGAAGCAGAGCAATCATGTCAAGAGGAAACTGGAGAAAAGACAACAGACTCGCAAACTTGACCCGCATATTGAAGAGCAATTTGGTAGTGGTCGTTTGCTAGCTTCTATTTCATCACGTCCTGGCCAGTGTGGGCGTGCTGATGGGTATGTTACTTCTCTCCCATTTCTGTTGGTTCTTAGTTGTGGTCTAGTTGAGGGCATTGCAAAAGAATGTTAGTTTCATTGCTTTCCTATGGTTTTTCAGATATATCTTGGAGGGCAAAGAACTGGATTTCTACATGAAGAAAATACAAAGGAAGAAGGGCAAGGGAGCTGCCTAGAGTTTTGTTATTTGATCTTCTTTCCAGATCAGGCTTCTATTTTCACCTTCTTTTGCTTCAAGTTGGACTTGTAACTTTTGATGAGATGAGAAATTTAACTTGAAGGTAGACTTCTCATTTCAATTTTAAGTAGAATATTCAGGTGGTTCTGTTTTAAATTTGCGTTTTTCACTTCACATTAAAAGTTAAACCTCTTTATTTTGTGTCGAGTTGGATGATGAAGGTTTCGTAGTTGAATCCTATTTCAGACCTGGTAACGAGTCGTTATGAGCTTGCATAAGATCGATCGTGTATAATAAGAATGCATGGTGCCACACTTGTAGTCCAGCCGAGTTGAAATGCCAATTTTATAGCCGTCGTCCATGTCTAATAAAGTTTTTGTCGACAATTTTGGTTTTGCAAGATATTTGAGTCTTCGGGAAGGCCCCGAAATGGCTTTGCTAAGTAAGCATGAAAAATAGATTATCTTTCTGCAAGATACTGCTAAAGCACACGCGACTAGCCCTCACCACATTGAACCTTGGAAATGCTTTGAAATTCAAGTCAGAGTTGGTGACGATCTTCGTCAGTTTTTTAATATGATTGTATTTCATTACCTCCCGTGAAATTATTATAAATTTAAATAATAATCTTAATATAATACAGAAGCTAGGAGTATATTTTACTATATGCATGCGAATGGATGTGAAAAAATTGTCACTTTACGTATTAGATGTTTAATTAACCTGTTATAAAATCCATCAAAATATGTTCGAATTTTATTGTGCATGGTGTACTAACCTTTATTTTATACTAGAATTCATTAACTTTGGTGAATGATGGCCAAGAAGAAAATGAATTGTCATAAAAGCTCAATAAAAATAAAAATTTGCGAGGAGGGCTGAAAATATTAGGTCTAAATTTTATGGACTCTACTACGGGTCTAAATACATGATATGGGTTTGATAAGATTTTTTTTTTTTGAAAGGGGTGATCCAGAGTCGCTAAATTTTATGGACTCTACTACGGGTCTAAATACATGATATGGGTTTGATAAGATGTTGAGCTTAACTATTTAAAATTTGATTATGTGTCAAGTCCAAATACTTATGGTTAGGACAGGATGTTAAATTCAATTTTCTTGAGCTCAATTTTATACTATGTCAAAATTTTCAAGGTATCAAAACCAACTCTTTTAGTCTTGGCTATTTGTTAGACTCAAATGCTACCGTTTTATCAAGAGGTTAAATTCAACTCTTTTGGCATCAATTATTTGGTAAGGCTAATCACTAGTGGTTTTAACAAAATATCAAACTTAACTCTCTTGCATTCGGTTATGTGTCCGGCTCGAGCATTTGTTGTTTTCGTAAGATGCTAGCTCCAATTTTATTGGTTCTCAGTTCTTTGAGTGTTTTTATAAGACTGCTTATTTATATTAGGTTAGTTGTTTACATTAGGTTAGTTATTCGGGTTGATGAATTATAGGGTGTTGGTTGATTATTGAAAAAAGGTTAAATCTAGGAGAGTATATTGGTGGATAGGTTGCCAATTATGGTGGCCAACCTAGATTGGAGATTTTGGTGCCATAATTTGGTGTTAGACTGGAT
Organism: Salix dunnii; assembly: GCA_015731905.1. Taxonomy (NCBI): domain Eukaryota; kingdom Viridiplantae; phylum Streptophyta; class Magnoliopsida; order Malpighiales; family Salicaceae; genus Salix; species Salix dunnii. The sequence continues at coordinate 4,286,848 of CM027667.1, read as the reverse complement.
GGTTAAAAATTATCATTATAATAATAATTTTTTATTGATAGGGTCTTCATTAACTGTTCAAAAATGACCCACATGATAAAAATTATCGGCTTCTACATTTGACATGTGGCTCTTCATTATCAAGCTCAAGCACTTGTTGTTCTCGTAAGATGCTAGCTCTAATTTTATTGGGCTTGATTATGTGATAAGCTTAAGCACTTGTGAAGCTTACAAAATATGACATCCAACTTTATTGGGTTTGGCTACGTGCCACACTAGAGTACTTTTATATCTCAAGAAACATTGAACTTAACATCTTTAGGTCTCAGATCATCTCATACCCAAATATACAATAGGAAAACCTATGATTATTATCTCTACACCCTAACTATATAAAAGTCCTCTAAAAGCCAAGCTATGTGATAATCAATATGGATACAAGTTAAGGGTTGATTTCATCAACATTAATGTGATATATTAAATTATACGGGGGGATGACTTTTATAGGCACATGGCACTCTCATCAATATTAATGTCATGCAAGAAGACACTAAAAAACACTTAATGTTGATGTAAGAAATTCACTCCCCTTAGTGCGAATAAGAAAAAAAACTTCCAGTCTTTGGGGCAAAACGAAAAAAGTTAAAGGTGTAAAATTATAAGTTTAAAATCTTTATATTTTTACAATATATACTCAACATTTATTATATATCAACAAAAACAAAAGGTGTTTTTGTTATTTTAATCTAATACTCATTTACTACAAATTTTCATTATAAAAATCATTAATTTAATTACTCGATCGTATCTAAATCGCACTATTTTTTTTAAAGGAATACAAACTTCTATCAGAGCAAGTCCAATGGGCAAAACCATTTTGGAAAGCCAAATCTCAAAATGACTTTTTCAATAGTGTATATATGACTTTTTTGTTGATGTGTACTCCAATGATAAAAGCTATTTTTGAGAGTCATTTTTTATATTGTTTTAAATATATTATTAATACTTATAGAAACAATAAAATATGAAATTCACTCCTTTCTGCAAAAAAAATCCCCAAACCCTATAAAACCATCTCTTCCTCTTTGCAGCCACAACCCCTCTTTGCCAGTTTTTTTCTCTTCTACCTAACTGCCTCCTTGATCCTCTTCCAGCTGGTCGATAATTCCCTGTCCGAGTTCCCCTTCTCTACTCCACCCTCTCCTTACCAGCGCAATCATCCCCCTCATCTCCCCTCTCCTGCATGTCGTCCTCCTTTACTGTCACCACCTAGTACCCCTTAGACAATGCCTCCCCATGACAGTTCCAACATTGATGAAAAAGAGGTCTGATCAGTTGGGATTCCTCGGCTCAATCTCCAACGTATCAGCCATCAATCTCCAATTGAGGTTGAAGACGGTAGCAATAAATATACAACATTATTTTATGTTTTAGATTTTTTTTGTTTAGAGATGCTACAAATAGTATACGAGGGAGGAAAGAGTTATTTTGGCTACTTAGATAGCACACTCGTTCAAACTGAAAAAATTAATAAAAAATACTAAAAATATATTTTTTGGCTTTTGGCTCTCCCAATGGCGCAAGCGTGAACTTGCTCTCATTGGCTATCTTCACCCTTAATTTTAGAGAAAGAAAAATTGACATGAACATGTTATTATTAGAGCACATTGGATGATGGAGTATTAACGGTGCTCTGGCTACTAATATTCAAATTATAAATAAAATAAAAGACTCTCTATTTTTTACCGTATTTGTTTCCTTTTTTATATTATAAATGCGAGTGAGTGTGGTTATGGCGTGAAAAAAGAAGAAGATTTTTTCACGACGCGTCGTTAGCCACAATGGCATGTCGGTTTTAAATCAAATTATTTCATATATCAAGCGGTCAAGGAAATGACGCCGTGGACTAAAACCCTAAAAGCCATAGAAGCAGCAGCAGCGGAAGAAAGTGAAAAACCCTAACATCTGCGATGACACAAAAAGACAATCTGTTCAAAGGAAAACAGAAGAAGAAAACTGTCCCACCTAATCGCCATGGAAAAAGCACTCACATCCGCAAAGGTCAGATTGTTTGCTTCCATGCAATCTCTAAAGTTGTGTATTTAATTTATCAGTTTCAAGAAAAATAAATAATAAATCTCTGAATTCTGGTTGCAGGGAAGAGATTCGTGAAGCCATCAAAGTTTACGGAGGAGATGGATGCTGATAGGGTATGATTGCTAATTTCGTAGACTGTTCTGCTTGATGATATTGTTAAAAGGCGATTGGCAGATGCTGACTTGCATTGGAAATTTTTTATTTCCTTGCTGATAGATTACTATATTTTTTTATTTGAAAACTAGTGTACCTTGTAAGGGTGAAGCATGGGCTACAGATTGTATTCACATCTTCTTTAAAATGAACTTTGATTTATTGAAGAGTTTCAAACCCAGATAAACTTTTGTTCTTTGGGTGATAATTATGCGTCTATTACTGATTACCAGCGCTCTTGTTATAGTGGGTGCCGAGTATGAGCTGACGCTATAACTGGTCCGGTTTTGTAAGATTTGGCGGCTGGTTCAGCCAGTCACTTTATGCAGTTCTGGAGAAATTTTCTGTGTTTTTGGCTTCTGCTTTTTTTTATATAGTTTTTTTCCAGCTGCGAATTTGATTATTGTGGAGATGTAAAGGATGGTTATTTGCCCATATGTTTGACTTAGAGTATGCTGTGCCACTGCTCTTATAGAATCCAAGCCAACCCTCTGTTCCATCTTCATCATCGATTCCTTTATCTGTTTTTTTAATGAGGATGTGCAAGAGTTGCTGAAGTGTCTCATGAAGAATTGAAGTTGTAAAAATGCTACCATATCTATTTCCGTAGTTTGCTTTTTTTTTGGGAGTTGTTTGTTCAAAACCCAATCTGTGATCTTTCGCAGTGCTTGACTCGAATTATTGTTGTTCATCTAGAGAGTCTATTCATTCTCTTTTATCATTCGAGCAAAGGATGATGCCTGGATTTTGATTGTCTATGCTGTTACATTGACTGTTTATACGGGTAAATCTTTCTTAATACAACAAAAGGAATTCAAATTATCCAGTCAAGGATTTTTTTCATGGATCTAGGCATAGAATTATACTCTGAAAGATCAAAATTGTAGCTATACATTACCCTTCTGGTCTCTAAGGTGAGATAGCAGATTACTCAACCTCAGTTGATTCTCACACGAGCTTGGATCGTATAAGATCACCCAAAAATTCTTGTAGCATGGCTAGTAAGAAGAAATTAGCCTTTATCTGCTTATATTCTGGTGAATGGCATCACAACTATTGCTGTTATCGCATTATGTAACTGTATGTGTGGTCGACTGTGTGCATGGTGATCTGTTGTTTGATGTCTTTTAATCTTTTTATGGCTCGGTGATTGCTGATCTCTGTTATCTGTGATGTGGGCCAGGAGCTAAGCAAGTTCATCAACAACTGTAACGAGATCAAAGCAGCTACTGCTGCAAACAAGGAAGGGGGTCAGCTGAGCATTGTCAAACCACCACCAGAACCAGCAAGAGCTGCAAAGAAAGAAACTTGATGCTGCAAAAATGTATGATGCCTGGAATTACATAATCAGGAATTATGCTTTGCTTTGTGCCTTTTTCATGTTTAAATTGCCTCTGTTGGGAGGGTCATATTCTTCATACTTCTGTTCTTTGAGTTGCCAGCTCCCTCAATCAGTTTTGACAGTATATTAGATTGGATATGAGAGAGTTGCCTGACTTGGATATGAATGGTTGATTAGGTTGAATGTAAATCATGTTTCTTTGTAGCCCCTGCCTATAGAAGTTTAGGCGGTGCGGACATTGGAGACCACTGCTATAGCTATGAAGTATTGATTCATTGATTGAGCATGCTGTATTAGTAATGGAAATAGTATTTAAGTTTTATCCCCAAACTTTAGGTTCCAAATGAGAATGATTGAATTTCCATCCAAAGAATCTACGGTTGTCGTCAATCTTCAAGGCAGGGGAGCCGAGGGAGAATAATCCCTTGTGTAATCGAGTGTTTTCCCGGCATGGAAGTCTATGAACTATGATGATTGGTTTGAAGTCTTTTTTTATTAAAAAAATATATTTTTTAAAAAATTATTATAGTAAACAATTCACTTCCGGCCTTCTGAACTCCCCCAGAAGAGTTGTTGCTATCCCGTCGTTTTCTACAGCAACTATTTTGAGGGAGAGACGGGACAAGATTGAGGTGGATTCTAGTCATCCCCTTCCTTTCTATCTCAATTCTCTAACCTATTCAGCCACACCCCCACAGACATTAACCACCCGAATCCCCCACAAGTTTATCTGAACGACTGACTTCAATAGGTGGCAAAAAGGTATTGGATACCCTTTACCACATTTGCTTTCTGGCACGTGGCTCGTTTTGAATGGCCACATAGAAGTGAGCTCGAGTGCCGATATTGTTTAAAAAGAAGAAAAGGGGAACCACCCAGTATCCGGTAGATTGTAAATGAACAGAAATTAAATTTTATATATACACTAGCTGCTAATATATCATTGTATTAGATTTTTTTTATTATAATATAAATTTAGAAAAATAATGATTTTGTGCATAATTATTGTGAAATCCAAGTTTTTTATCAAATGTATGAATTTTAAATCGATATAAATTTATTTGTTAAATAAGTTTCAACAAAATCATCAACATAAAATTATCATAATTATTAAAAAAGAAAAAAAATATTCGGATACCTGAATTATCAAATTCAATGTATTAGTATTATTTTATTTTATAATCCAATTTAAATTAAACACAACAAATAAAATATAAATAATGAAAACACCTGTAATAATCAAATAAAAATAAAAGTAGTTGATTTTCTATCTATATATATATATAAAAAAATATTATTGAAAATTCAACCCTACGTTACCATCATTATCATGATTATAACAATTAAAATTATTATCAATATTATTTTTCAAACAATTAAAATAATTAAATTGACCAAAAAATATATTAAAAAGCAAAATATCCTTACAAAAAAAATCACTAAATTTATTATTATTATAATTGTGAAAACAATAAAATCATAAAATCAACTCATCAGAAAAACAAATAAAAAAAAATACAAAACACAAAGAAAAAGTATAAAAAATATTAATTTTAAAATGATCACTAATATAAATTACAATTTTAGGATTAAATGAAATAAAAATAAAACCTAGATAAAAAATAAAATGATAAAAATTAAAAATAAAAACTAAAAATATAGATGCATAGATATGGGTAAAAAATTAATATTGTCCAAGAAGGACCGAAAAAAATAATACCAAATAAAAAAACAAAGAATAAGGGCTGAAATGAAAAATAAAATACATAATTAATTCCAATCGAAGAATAAAATTGAAACAAATAAAAACTTGTGACTGAAACAAATAAAGGTATTTTTTAAAAATTTGCAGGGTAATTTTGTTGAAAAAAAATAAATGAATAAGGACCGAAATAAAAAATAACATAAATGATCAATTTCAATTGTAAAAAAAAATTAAAATTAATTGAAACCTGCATGCCGAAAAAATTGAGGGAATAAAAAACAAATCAAAAATCAAAAGAATAAGGACTGAACTAAAACCTAACATATATAATCAGTTTCAATTGAAGGGCACAATTGAACTAAATCAAAATTTCAATTACCTATGCATTCTTGGACCCACCGATAACTACGAAAAAATCACCGTAGAAAATTCAGAAATACCCCCGAATTTATAGCCTATTTTTTATCGTTTTATGGGGGTAATTTCTTTGTTTTACTGCGCACAAATTCTAAATACCATTCATATCCTTGAAAATTAATAGATTGCCCCATCCGGTTTGCCTTCTTTTGTCATTTTAATAGTTTTAATATGCAACAAATCCAAAAATATCATTCATCTCTCCTGTAAAATTCTAAAATACCCCCAGTCTCGAGGGTTAAAAATTTTGGACTGAGGGGTAAAATGATATTTTTACCGTTAGAATCTATAGTAATCTGAGTATATATGAACATTAAAAATAACTATAATAGAATCGGTATACCGTTTATATACATGTGCGTGTCATGTGAATATATTATTAGGTACCTCACACCATCGAGCAAGAAAGTAGATGCATGTATTGAAATCTTTTGTTAAATTATCTACGTATCTAAGGAAGTTAATATATGTAACCTTTTGTGATTAAGAATTTAATGTTTAAATTATCTTTTATAGTTTGTACAATTAAGGGCATTATGCTTATGAAGTTGGTATATAGTTTTGTTGTATATCACATTAACATATCTATTTCTCAAGAAATTGATGCTTTTGTGAACTAATTAGTTTAAAAATCTTGTTATATAGAATATTATATAATAAATACACAATGAGATTTATAAAACAAAGGTTCATGATCTTCTCTATATTTCCAAAATATTTTTCTTTTAAATATAATTATTTAATAAATCGGAGTCATCATCTCCATTAAAAAAAATCTTTTACATATGCTAATCACAAATTATATTAAGTTTTCGGCCATCTTAATTATGAAAAATATATAAAATTATTAAAATCAATCAATTAAGTAACTATTCAACTACGCGTTAAAACATTTATATTCAGCCTTTTGAGCTTTGCTAATAGGCTGTTTGATTAATATTTTTTAAATAAATAAAACATGGTGCGCTGCCTGGTCTGCTGTCGTGTACTTGTGTCACGGGCTAAGAAATTCCATGACTAGTCGGTGTGTAGAGATTCTACTGGACACATACATTTCATTTACATTAAATAAGTAAACTATGAGACTTATATCACTTGGGATAAATATCATATCAATAGATATAGATTATTATAAATTATAATAATATAATCATCATTTTATTTCCTAATGCCTTAAAATTTAACTCCTCATTCAAAATCATTTTTTATTTTTGATATAACCGGTTGATATTATCTGATTGTTTGAGAATGTTTGTGTTTTTTTGTCTTTTAGTGCATTAAAATTTAGCGACTAGCTTATACTTAAAATTAATCATATATGATATTTATCTTTTTGGTCTTTATTTTTTTTATTTTTGATTTGTTTTAAATACTTTTAATTTTTTCAGTTTCAAGATTGTAATTTGTCGCAGTTTTGTCACATGATTAAAATTGATTATATATATATTTTTTATTTTGATATTTATTTTTTAAAATTTTTTGTTTAGTTTTAATACTTTGATTTTTTTTGTCATTATTTATATTTTATCCATATTTATTTATTTATGTTTTAAGTTTTGATTTTTTATTTTTATCAGTTTCTCTTTTCTTGGGGATTTTTTTATTCAGTTTATTTCTTAAAATTTAAATTTATGTTAGTAATCATTTTAAAATTTATATTTATTATTTTTTGCACTCTGTTATTTTTCTTTCATATATTCTTCTATTTTAATTTGTTTTCAAGATTAGATAAAAAAAAATCTTATAATATTTATTTTGATTTTGATTTTTTTTTGTTAAAGTTAAAATAGTTAAAGCTTGCTACTCAATAATTAATAAGTTTTCTATATAAAATAAATAACTTATTTTTAATGAATTTTATCGATTAACTGCTCATAAATCTATGAGTGCAATTGTTTTTAATTATTTTTTATCTTATTTTTGTAACATTGTATTACTTAATATTAGTATTAAATAAAGAAATATTATATATTTTTTTTTAACATTGCTGTAAGAAACTCACTCAATATTTTTTGTTAATTTTTTTAAAAAATCAGTCCCACTTGTGGCAAAGTATAGGGCAAGTTCTTGTTGAATTCTAGTCGGTGAAGGAACACTTCCAACGTTAAAAATTAAATTAACATTTTTTTCCCAAACCTATTTATAATATATTAACTGAATTAAATTATATTATTTATGATTTTGACTGTTATATTTAATTTAATTTACTCTATGCTAGGTGTCATTATTGTCTTAATCATAAACAACAAATCTCTTCACTATTTTTTATGCAATCAAAATAGTTATTATAATATTAATACAGATTAAAAAATATCTAATTATTTTGATAATTATTATAATATTAATCATCTCAACACTCAATATAAATTAGAATAAAAAAATCTAATTATATTTTAAAATATACAGGTTTGACAACAATATATTAAAATAAAATTATTTTTTATATTTTATTCTATATTGTTTATCATAACCAAACACGATGCAAAAACAATTTATTTTATTTTTTATCCACTGTCTGCTTTATCCGGAATAATAACCGACCGTTATCTAAGTACTGTACCAATCCTGAATTGTTTTTATTCCTTCGTTAGCTCCAAGTCATGAAGCTCATGCCGGCCAAAAAAAAAAAGTTATTATCATTTTGGTTTGTCTCTCTTTCTTTCTCCTTGCCAAAAGTCAACGCCCACCGTTCTCTGCTCTCATCCACCATCACAGAGAGATCTAAGCCGTTGATCACATCACCACACCCCGCATCACATCACTCAGTAAAACCTTATTACACGTGCCATATTGATTTATGACACACATAAGACTATTAAGCACTTCCCTCTCATTGGTGAGTGTATCGCACACCATATAAAGACATGTGTTGTTTCGAGACTATTTCTGGTAAGACCCTCAAGTATTTATCACAAGTACTGTACGCTCGAGCCTTGAGGCAAAGATGACAGCCTCGTATAATAAAAGCATTGCCGTCAAAATTATAAGAAACAAGAAAAAGAAGTGAATGGCATCACCACAGTATATCATCTACCCATAAAGACAGCCATCACCACAGTATATCCCATCAAGTCATCAACACATTTTACACGCACGCACATCACCGCACCATAACAGCCGCCGCAGCCACCACCGTTAAGCTGACGTCATCACAACTACCATTATGGGTGCTGCAGAACCTGTAAGACAGGACACGCCGATTAATTTCTACAACTTCACGTTTCCTTTTTAAAAACTTGTTTGGTCAGTGTCTTGTTGGAGTTGCTAACGGTTCGATTTTTTTATTTTTCTTAGGTGGGAGAGAGAGAGGGAGGGAGGGAGAGGAGAAGGGAGGAGGGAGGAAATGAGAGGAATGATGTGGAGAAAGGAGAAGTGTTGGGTGTCCGAGAAAAGGTGATAGACAGCAGTAACTTCGATGTTAATAATGATCTAAATAACCAGCCTGGGGATTCTCATGTTGCAATGATGCAAAGGTTGAACCCAACAAACCCTTTGAGGATTGTCGCCGGTCGTTCTTCCAGAATGCCCACTCCTTCTCCTTCTCAGACTCCCCTGCCTCGTTCTACACCAACCCCACATGTAAGTTGATTTCTTGCTTTCTGAATTTAATAATGATTGCTACTAAACTTAGTTGATTACTCCTCCTTCTCAGACTCCCATGCCTCGCGCTACACTAACCCCACAAGTAAGTTGATTTCTTGCTTTCTGAATTTAGTAGTGATTGCTACTAAACTTGGTTGATCACTCCTTCTCCTTCTCAGACTCCCCTGCCTCGCTCAACACTAACCCCACAAGTAAGATGATTTCTTGCTTTCTGAATTTAGTAGTGATTGCTGCTGTTCTTGGTTGATTACCCCTTCTCCTTCTCAGACTTCCCCGCCTCGGTCAACACCAACCCCACAAGTAAGTTGATTTCTTGCTTTCTGAATTTTGTAGTGATTGCTACTGTTCTTGGTTGACTATGAAGAATACCAGACATTTTTTTATGTTCTGGTCTGAGTTTAGCAATTAATTTGAGCTTTATTAGTATGTTTATAGGATAAAAAAAGGGTTCATAAATTCTTTGTTGTTTTTCAAGTCAGCTATATAAATTTAACAAGAAAGTAGTTATGTTCTCTCTACCTGTACCCCCCCCCCCCCCTCTCTAGCAAAAAATAAAACTTTTTATGTTTTTTTGAAGTTATTGATCTGAAATGTTTTTGGGTTTCCACCTTTGTGACCAGCCGTCGGTAACAACATTGAGTTCAAGAAGATACACCAACAAAATATCTCTGTTTCTGTTTGTCTTTCACATGGTTGCCGCTGTCGGTCTAGTATCTTTCCTCATATTCAAGGGAATTCAAGGGCTAATAGAAGCTTCAGAAAGTGTGAAAAGGAAAGAGAAGAATATATTGAAGTTTTACCTCCCACAAGTTGAAACAGCATCACTATTAAGCATTACTCTGGCGTTTGCATGGCAAAAGGCAGTTAGACAATGGCCCAGGATCATGGTTCACTTCATATTGTGGAGCTCTTTTTTCTTGTCATTATCGGCCGGAATTCTTTTAATATGCTTCCAAAGGGCTACTACCGATGCTGTTGGAGTTTGTCTTATTGCTTTCGCAATCGGCAATGGCTTATATGCTTGTTGGGTTACTCCGAGAATTGGATTTTGCACCGAGATTTTGATTAAATCACTTGAACCGGTTCCAAAACTTGGTGATTTGAACCGACCCACTTACTGTATGCTTGGAGTTGGATTCTTGTGGATGTCTTTGTGGATTCTTGCCGTAATTGGAGCCATGAATTTCTACCTTACTCCCGTGGTAATTATTGCATTGGTATTGAGCTTGACTTGGACTGCAGAAGTTATGAGGAACATCGTTAATTTGACTGTTAGTAGGGTAATTGTTCTATATTATCTTCGAGGAATGCAATCCAGTACCCTGTCTTGTTTCCAAAGAGCTTTAACTCTGAACCTTGGAAGTGCTTGTTTGGGGTCTCTATTTGTGCCTACCATTGAAGCACTGAGAATTGTTGTTCGGGGTTTGAATTTGCTAGAGGGAGAGGATGAGTTCATGTTTTCTTGTGCTCATTGCTGTCTTGATGTGATGCAGTGTATCTTCAGATATGGCAATGGCTGGGCCTTTGTACAGGTAACATCTGTTTTAAAACTTCACCCCAACAAATTTTCTTACCGTTTGCTGGGTTTCTTGTAAGAAATCCTAAAAGGGGGGCTCTGCTCGAGTTGAAGCACAGGTATAATCTGGCATTGTAGGCCAATCAGTTTTGAAAATTATTGCTTAGTTCACAAACATTTTTTTGCCGCTGTTTCTGATAGCCGGGTTACCTGTCTTTTGCCTAAGTTATCAACTCCACTTTGGTCCGTTTCACATTATCTATAGACTCAATTCTTAGTATGGCCAACTCAGATCAATTGATCTTCAAAATCTTTGTTGCAGATAGCTGCTTATGGAAAAGGATTTGTGCAGGCGTCACAAGACACCTGGCATCTCTTTCAAAGACAAGGAATGGAACCCATTGTCGACTCGGACATAACCAGCTCGGTTTGCTTCCTCGCCGGTGTATGCAGTGGATCCATTTGTGTTATTGCTGTGGCTGCTTGGACTGCTAAAGTGCATCAAACCTTCACTGCTACCCTCTCACTCCTGTCCTTTTTCATCGGATACCTCATGGTTGGTAGCCCTTATTTGACAAATATTTTTCTTTAAATTTACTTGACCTTATGCTCAGATCATGCGATATACTTGGACATTCTACAGTCTATACCAAAGAATCTCTTTTCAATCAAGAAGTTGATTAACATAATTCGTTGTTTAACTTGATGTGTCAGACCAGGATTGCCATGGCGCTGCCACATGCCTGTGTGAGCTGTTACTATGTTTGCTACGCAGAAAATCCCAGTAACATATTGTTTGATAAAACCATCCAGGATCATCAAACCATGATGGCAGCCAATCGCGATGATGTCGTGCCCACGCCTAGATTGCCCCATAGATTTTCAGCCTAACTCGTGAGCTGAGCCGTGATATCTTCCCCAAGATGTAAAGGAATTTGGTGGGCACAGCATGATCGCATACTTTCAAAAATGTACCTTTCCTTTGGTCGCTCTCAGGGGGTCCAAGGGCTTGGTTCGAGCCAATAAAACTTGAGGTGATTCGTCGACTTGAATGGCTGAGGTGCCGGTGAGGATGAATCTGAAAGCTCAATCACCATTGCGATTGTGGAGAGCCCACTGGGAACAGCAAATACCATATCAGCACATTGCAGGTGTCTTTTTTGGTCCTGCCCTCTGTATCAAAGCATGTGCATATACTTTTAGGATATTCCATGGAATTAATATAAGCTTCACCATTATTTAGCCACTGATTTCCTCTCTCTATATGCTAAACAAAACCCATTACTGCTTAATTTAGTTGCAGTACAGAATATTTACCAGTCTTTCATTTAAATCTGTAGCTTGTAGGAAACCTCCTCGAGGAATGATTGACAACTTTCTTCCCCATCTTCGTTTCAAAATTTTAAATATGGAGTTGGAACAGGCAACGTGTCTTCCTTGAAATCTTGTAAAAGAGAGAATAAAGAGCCGCCCTCTTGATAGGTTTAGACCCGGGTGGAAAAGGAATAAGCCTTTCCAATCTATTATTAGAGTAGACTAGCCTTGGTGTCCATGTTTTGCTGGTGGCTGGATTGTTATTTTATAAAATAATTAATGTTTTGCTACTGTAAGCATGTTTTAAATAGTATACGACCATTCAACGAGATGAATAAATTGGTTCTATTTAAAAAAAAAAAATAATAATAATTAAGATATTTAGATAAGAGTATATATTTTTTAAATAAATAAAATCATGTATCTTTTAATTCATAGTCAAATCAATACACAAGAACTAAAAGGGGTAATAAAATGATAATTTTTTTGGTAATGGTTAACATGAAAAACCTACATCGACAGTGATAAAGGCCAAGCTAACTGATGATATTTTGTTAAATTCATTATTGAGATTGAGGGATAATCTGATTAAAAAAAAAATCAGCAAAAGAACCCAAAAAAATAAAATAAACAAGGATTAAAATTGACATAAAAAAAAAAAAAATATATATATATATATATATATATATTGAAGGGTAAAATTAATAATAATAAAAAATTTATAGGATGGTCAAGAAAAAAAGAGTCAAGACAATGAGGAACAAAATAAAAAACATAATACTTTCAATTTGGATTAAATGATGAAATTCAAAACCAACAAAAAATGTATTAAAGGGACAAGAAAAACATATAGAAATAAAAAAAATAAAGAGGAAAATATAATATTTGATAAATCAAAGTTTGAAATTAAAAATAAATAACACTTATAAAGAGATCAAGAAAAAAAATAAAGATCAAAAGAATGAAGATAGAGTTATGCTGTCATTTATAGAATAGCAGAGAGAGAAAAGAACCACTAACGACAAACTAGATCAGATACGTATCACTTAATTTAAAACTTTGATTATAAGGATATTATGATCGTTTTACTTAATTTTCTAATTGTATATCAAGTTACCCAAGCTGTAAGTAAATATAATAACAAGAAAATCATGGTAAAAATACAAAAAATTCTTATTGATGCTATTTTTTTTTTTGTTTTTAATATTATTTTAGTAGTTTTATAATGTAGTTAAGATGAGAAAAATAAAAAAACTTTGGTGTGTTAATGGCGTGCTTGGTTAATTTCATTGTTAACAAGCTTTGCTTATTTTAGCAACTATGAAATGGATAATCAATCGTCACTTCTCTTTTCAATAGTATTGATGATCCTCTCGCTCTCATGATCAAACGTAACATGTCTTCCACAAAGCAATACTTTTATCAAGAAATCTATCTTTCAAAACCCAGCACAGAATATGACAGCCACCAAGCAGGAGGGCCATGGCACTGACCCCCCCGACTTTTCAATTATTGCCCCCTTTCCTTTTCTCTCGCTAGGGTTTTTCTTCTCCTCCTATTTTAGTCAACAAGCTTCCAGAACTATCCCTTGACTCACACCAGCCCTACAAGAACATTGTAATATGACATGGGAATTCATTGAATCGAAGGTGCCCTTCCTATATATATAATTAAACCAAGTGGACATTTTTCTTTCTTTAAAATATATATTAGCATTGTGAAGACTGTTTTCCTTCAATTTGTTGCCTGATCCTAGTGACTTGACCATGGAAGAGTTTTGCAGAAGAGAGCTTACTCAACTCCGCGAGTATGGGCGAGTTAGAGGCCTGAGGATCACACCAACCATAACTTTTGAGACCAGTTCTTGCTATCAGAAACAGAGGACATCTTTCACTTCGTGTTCTTGTATTTGGAGTTTGATATCCAGTTTCAACCTAGCTCAATTACACTGGTACAGTTGCTGCCTTTGAAAATCTAGCGAAGAAGGTGCAAATTCCATTACAATCAGCCTGTTTTTGATTATTCGAACATAACTAAAAAGTATACCACTCACTCACTTCTCCAGCTAGTCAGTGACCATTCACCGTCAGCCTGTTTTCGATTCTGCCTTGGTGCCAGCTTTTGCCTCTGATTTTGATTCTGGTCTGGCTTCCATGGGCCTGGGATCACCGGAACAGCACCCACCACCGTCGTGGTGGTGGTGACCGTGGTGTTGACCGTGCTTTCCCTTTAGCTGCTTCCTCATATCATATGCATCCTCCCCATCTGCATAATACTTTGCTTCCACATCATGAATCTTATAGCCCAGTGTTTGTGTGTACAGATTGAATGCTGCGCGATTACTCTTCCTCACATGCAGTGACACATACTCTGCCCCAAATACCTGTTCCACAAACTCAATAAGAAACATACCCAAAATGTAGAAGGCAAATATATGACTATAAAAAAATATAGATCTAATCACTAAAGATAGCCATATATCTAAATTAAAAATCAATATGATTAAATATCCTCTAAAAATTGATAAAGTTCCATTAGATTCCAATAAATTACAGTCATTTTAATATCAAATAAAAAATCTCTATCAATGTTTCCACCCATTCAATTAGATTCCACAATACTTCAAAAATCTACATAAAACACAGAGAGAGAGAGAAACATCACTACAGATCACAAGAACCAAAAAACTCAAAATTGATGCCTTTCACTCAACGATTCAAAAAGAAAGACAGCCTAATCACTCGAATCCCTGAAGTTCCAAGTGAAAAAAAACAAGGTCGATATTCAAAAAATAAAAAGGCTGAATCCTGACCTGTTCCATGGCGGTTTGGGCGGCGGTCATGAGCTTCGTTGCGAGGCCAAGCTTACGGTGAGTACGGAGGACAGCGAGAGAAGTGATATGACCTTTACACTCGTTCGATTCTTCTTCCATTTTGGCCAAAACGTAACCGACAATTCGGCCGTTGTAATCTTCAGCGACGTAGAGGAGATGCGGCCAAGAGAGGATGTGGTAAAAGTAATATTTCATCTGGTAAGTTTCGGGCAAGCATAGCAAGTTGCATGCTTGCATCGCCAACAAGTCGTCAATGGTCGCCTTCCTTATGCACACCATGCTGGAGGAGATTCAGACGTCGTCAGGGTCAGGTTTTTGCCTTCTCTGTAGGAGATGAGAAAAAACTAGTGCAAGAGAAGCTGGAATTTTGAAAGGTTAATAAATTAATTGATTAGATTTGGAATTTTTGGTTTGGGCTTCATATCAAATTGGGCCTGGGCTTTTATTTTTACTAGATGAGTGGGAATCCAAATGGTTTACCTGCTATTTGAAATAAAAGCTTAGAAAATAAATAAAGAAATTAGAAAGTGCAAGTTTTCCGTGTAGGTAAAAACCACTATTATTATTATTATTGGTCAAAAACATGTGATGAATAACTTTAATTTACAGGGGGGGGGAAAATCACAGAACAAATTATCCTGTAAAACATTTAATAACTTTAATTTACAGGGGAAAAAAAATCACAGAACAAATTATCCTGTAAAACATTTAAAGTTTTGAAACTGTTGGCCGGGAGGCATCCCCATCACTTAGGGATTTACCAGCAAGAAATTACTTCGACTGGCAAGAAAATAGGAGCTGTCGAGGTTTCAAGCTCAAGAGAAGGCAGAGCAATTCATTTGCAGCACTCAACTTTACAGGACAGTGAACTTCCACATAAGCAGGCATTGCGTTCCTTCGATGCGAAGCCGCTGGACAAAACAAGAGAAAAATGATGGATCAGGGACCCCCAAATTTCCTTGAAACCATTTCCATTCACAGCATCAGCACCCTTCTTCTTTTGTCACTGTTTGTTTAGCATTCATGTGAAGGCACTGTAGAATCATTCTATGTCATTATCATTTGTCTGACTATACTGCTAGTTTAGCTCCCTCAAATTGTTGAATTTCCACATTCTGATGTTCTTGCTGTTGTGTGTCGTGATGACCTTCTGCATCCCAACAGCCAAGCATGTGATAGGAGGTCGAGCGGTTTTAGGGATTCTGTCAATGTTGTAGTCATGAGGAAGCCTCTTTCCTATCTTCCTTTCTGTTACTCCATGAGAACACCCAGAACTTGATGAGGTGCCATGGTCCATGACATAGCTTGAAAGGATTTCTCCAGTGTTCTGATCCAAAACACGCAGCACGCCATCAATTCCACCAACTACCAGTGTTGAAGTGTCACAACGCATGTGTTGCAAAGAATATACAACATTTGGACTCACTCGTGTTTTCCAAATTTGTCTCATGGTCCTATAAGATAACAAAAAAGGAAAAGGCTCAATCAGTTGCCAGCGATGGAAAGACACACAAAACTAAACAAAAACTGCAGGCCCCTTTGGACATGATGACAAGAGGACTGGAAACAAGGAGAAAGAATAAGGTCAAGTTACATTAGTTTTAAAAAGTTCTTGCATACATTGGTAAGAGAATTCCAACACATCCATCTGGTGGCTTTTAATTAAAACCAACTTGATTTAGAGAATAAATTAAACAGCATGCCACAACCAATACACACCATGCAACAGATAAGGAGGGTTTGATTACATCTACATTCATATATACATACAGAGAGAATATTATTGATCCAATCACAAAACCACCAGAAGTTCAGTGTGGTTTTTAAAGCTGAGATGCTAAATAGTTAGAAAACTTTATCTTTACTCAGGCCACCATGTCCCTTTGCAAGGGTTGAGCAAGTACAAGGGGTGTCTAGGAAACAAATGTTTGGTGTTCCCCATCTTTTGCTAGCATCATCATCGATCAATTATCGTCTCACACTTGTAGAAATTTGTGCTCTTTTGGGCAACGTTGTACAAGTCAACATTGCTAATATAAAATACCATCACAACATATTTGAGCAACACCAGAGAATGTGATTTGTTTACCTAAGGTCCCAACAAGAAGCATATCCAGCAGTAGTTCCAGCAAACACATGATGAGAAACAGGGTTGAAACACAAACTCTTTATGCCTGTCAGAGGAAGTTGAGTCAGAATAACACAAAGGCAGTGGACTGCCCGTAGGCCAATCTATAGTTTCTCACCCTGGCAGAAAACGCAAAATGCACTAACACTCTAAAACTGTATGCTACCATGAGTGCAGCATTACAAGAAAAGAAAAATTGTTAAGAATACAAAATGCATGACCAGAAAGCAATTTTACTAAGAACAACAGAGCCAAAAGATTACAAACCTGTGGAATCAGTGGGTCTCAGTGTAGACACCCTCTGGTCCGATGAAAGACCAGATACTGTGATTCTTCCTAAAGAGGAACCGCTAATAATTAATTGATCTTCACTTAAAGATAAACAAGTCACAGGTTCAGTGTGCATCCTGCAAACAGGAGATTAAAATATAAGAAAATGCAAGAGATCATTGTTCCAATGAAACAAACCACAGAAAAATGGACACGGTCATGCTAACTGCCCAAGAATGACCTAAGGCACCCATTGGAATTTCAAGGAGTAGGGAAACAAAAAGAAGAGAAAAGGGGGGGGGGGGGGGCTGGGTTGCACATACCTAACAATTCGAGAACATTTCTTACTGTACATGTCAAACACACGAGCTGTCCCGTCTTCACATCCAACCACAGCCTCTGGATCAAAGTAACTTTAAGGAGAGAAGGGACCAAATTACTTTTTCCACCCACACAGATAAAAAAAGAAAGAAAGCTTTCATCCTAGAACATTCAAGCAAACCAGCTCACCATCACATAAATGGATTTGTAAAAATGAAAGAACATTTAAGGAGCAATAATAAATGATAAAATGATTAATTAAATGGGAATTTGTGATCAAATTAGTACAGTATTGTGCTAATACACTTGTCTACGGTTGGAATTGGAATTACTATGAGCAACAAGCATGTCAGCAAAGCAGAGAAAAGAGGGCATCCAATGCACTCTCACTTTCTATAAAAGAGGGTAACGATTATACAAACAGTGTGCTTCTCACCCAAGGTAAACTTCTTAACTCATACCTGATAGCTAAAGGAGAATTTGAAATAAAACAAAGAGATCACTCTCACTTTCTATAAAAGAGGGTAACATTTATACAAACAGTGCGCTTCTCACCCAAGGTAAACTTCTTAACTCATACCTGATAGCTAAAGGAGAATTTGAAATAAAACAAAGAAATCAGTATTGGTTGGCCTACATACCGCATGCATGAACCCTTCATGAATTGGCCTTCACGTGAGGGAAATATACTTCTCTGCCCATTGCGCCTCCATATGCATATTCGTGTACCTAGCAAACCAACAATCTAAAATACAATTGAAGATGTTTATCCAGTTGTGAATGCTTTTGTAATCAATATCATTTATATATATGCAAAACAAAGGCGTGTAAACAGATGGCATCCATCGCTACTATCCTTGAATGAACTATGTCAATATAAAGAACGACTGCCTTTTTCTTCAATGTCATGCATTTGAACAAAAACAGGGTGGGCAAATCAGGTTCCATAAACATAAGATACTTGAAGGAATGACATGCTTCTACAAGTTACCTTGCTCTCATCAAAATCAAAGTCAACCAGGGGGACTCCATCTGGAATGGAATATTCTTCTATGCATCTGTACCTTTCTAGTGACCAGAGACGCATAACCTGGTATCATTGTATGCAAAATGTTAGCTAAATTGACTAGTGCAGCAGTCATCCCCTATTCAGGACAGCAATGAATGGGCACCACATGAATGATGACAAAAAATTTTTTAATAAATTTAGACATGTACATCTAGTCAATCATTTAAGACATGAAAAATGAAATATTGAACTTTGCATGCTCTTTGAAAATCATAAGGTACTTCGAAATAGATGTGTCATCTAGCAGAACATCATCCTATAAGTTGGCAGAAAGAGACCAGACCTTATCACCAACACCGGTAAGAACCAAGCCCCTCTTCATGCGGCACTGGTCAACCCTAATAAAAACCAATGTTACAAAACACCACACACACAGTCACTCAAATATCCATTCATAAAAAAAGAATTTTTCTTGACAGCTTTCAAGATCTAATAAAATACTTCATGTTTTCATCCCAGTAAAAATACATGATTAAAGAATAAAATAAAAAAAAGGGATATGCAGTGTACCCAAGAGAATGCCCTTTCCATTGATCAATGTGAAGAGAGCCTCGCGCTAAAGATTGCCTTTGGTGCTCTATTGCTAGCTCTTCCAAATACACATTCAATGATTCCTCTGAAAAAGTACTTCTGCTACTTCTTCGTTGCTTCAAATAGAGTAATTGTAGTAACTTCGATCTTTTTATGATCCCATTCCTTCAATTACACACACAAACACACGGAATGACTTCGGTGGAGAAAAAGAGTTTCCTATTTGCAATTATATGAAATAGAGAGTGAAAGGCGCATGTAAGCTGTCAATAATACCAGAATTTGCAAACGGCGGAGGAGCGAACGACATCGAAGAGACCGAGGTAAGAGAATATGATACAGAGTGTGTCATGTTCCAGCGACCTTATCGATGTCGGGGTTGTCGAGCTCCTCTTCATCGGCGGAGACTGTTTGCTTCCTGGTGGCGGGCCCATCCTCTTCTGGCGGTAGCAACTCTAGCTTTGCACCAAGAGAGGTGGAAACAGATATAGAAGTCACCACCAACAAATTCTAACGACAGTGTTTCCAACGAAAAACATGAGAAGATTATGTTTCAAACGACCTGTAGTTTTAGACCCCATTTGGTTACTGGTGCAAAGGAGTTTCATGAAATTTTAATGATTTTTACTTCCAACTATTTTTTTATATTTTTTAATATATTAATATTAAAAATAAGTTTTAAAAAATAAATAAAAATTATATTATCTTGAAGCATCTTTAATTCAAAAATATTTTAAAAAACAATGATATCATTATTTCAAACAATATCAAAAAATTAATTAGTATGTTTGTAACTCTTTATATTAAATTCAATTTATAGAGGTTTTAATAAAATATAGATAAAAAATGAGTTTTAATAATTAGATTTTAAATAAAAAATTATTAAAAAAATGATACAAATTTAAATTAATGTCAAATCATTTAGTTTACAAAGGAGAAGAGATTAATGAATGCTAAAGACAAGGTGATGAAAGCAATATAAAATAAATTTATCTAGAAAAGTGATTTTAAATAGCGAAGAAAAGTATTATCCGAAAAGGTTTTGAGAATTGAATTATGGATTGAGTTGTGACTATTAAGTTATTTATTTATGTGTTTTTTAAATGATTTTAGAAAATATTTTTATATTTTTTTTAAATTGAAAAAATTGATGTTTTCATATTGTTTTGATGAGTTGGTATTACTAATAATTTTAAAAAATAAAAATATTATTTTAATATATTTTTAAATGTAATAATTATTGTATTTATAAACACCTTTTATATCCTTGAGATGCGTTGTTGAGGATATATTTTCCTACTTAAAATATCACTACGATATGCAATCTTACTAATATTTACACATTTAATTAAACCATTCGTTTGAGGTATTAAAAAGGCTGGTAATACTCAGTGGCTGTTTAAAAGTATGATTAAAATTATTTTTTTATTTAGAAATACATCAAAATAATTTTAAAAAAATTGATATGAGCACATGAAAACGATTTAAAAATATTAAAAAATTAATTTAAAATAAAAAAAATTCAAAAACTTAAACCCAGTAAAAAGAGCCTAGGATTGCTATATATAATGTATAGAGATTGAATTTGGATTTGAATTGTGTTATTTTAGGGAGTGTTTGGGAATGTGTTCAGAAATTATTTTTAAAACAATTTAATTTTTTTTAGTAATTTTAGATTATTTTGATGTGCTGATATTAAAAATAATTTTTTAAAAATAAAAAAATATAATTTTAATACATTTCTGAACAAAAAATATTGTCAAAAATAACATTAACCATACCCTTAAACAAGTATTTAAATTACATCTAAACCGTAGTATTTTCAAGAAAATTCTCTCTTTGGTGTGTTTTCAAATTTAAAAAAAAAATGATATATAAAAAACAATTTCGCTAGGTCTCAAAATTCATTATTTCTTTTTTTTACAAGAAAATATGTTACATAATTGATATGGAATTATCAGAATACACATGTATGAATTCAGTTGGAATTTTTGCCTTGGTTAAAAATACGTGATTATTATTAACAAACCATGGTTATTTTAGCTATTATTTAATTATAAATCTCCATGATGGATTCAAATAAATCACATTTTTTTCGATAATTATTTGCAGAAATGAATTGATTATGTTTTTAAAATCACATGTTAATTTTTCAATAATTTAATTAAAAATAATAATAATAATTGAGGTTTCATTGCTCATACACTTATATTTCGGTGTGAACTCACGTTATGAGATAATTATTTTGGCTTTTTAAAGCAAACGAGGTGATTTACATTATTTTTTAAAAATATTTTTAAAAAAAATTGAAATTTTTTATTTTTATTTTAAATTGAATTATTTAGTGTTTTTATATTATTTTAATATACTAATATCAAAAATAATTTTTAAAAAATATAAAAATATATTATTGTAATATATTTCTCAACAAAAAAATACCTTAAAAATAACTTTAACCACACTCCCAAAAAAATCTCAAAATCAAATAATGAGGTTTGAATATATTTTTTTTTACAGTAAAATTACTAAATAGCCCTTAATTGCAAAATTCATTTAACTCGCCACAATAAGTTTTTCATAATTTAATAAGCTTGCATTCTAGTATTTTTTTTTTAAAAAAAAAACAATACAATTTATTATATATTTATAAAAATATCATGGCTGTGCGCGCCACGCGCTACTATGGGGGACGCTTTCACGCTCTTTAAATGGCGTTTCATAAGAGCAATTACGAGCTATTGATTAAGAACCACACTAATCCAACCGAAATTAAAAGTTATTATCTCATTGTTTTTATCTCATGGTATTTTGATTATTCTTTACTTATCTTGAATATTTTTTTATTGATTTGTTTCTAATTTAATCACCCTGACTCAATTTAATTTTAATATCGAAATTGATTGTTGTCTTTTTTATTGTTATTTTATGTATTATTTTCTCTTTTTTTTCAATTTCATTATTTACCATTTTATTTTATTTCCATACGGGTCTTTATTCTTTTCTTTTTTCCTTTCCTTTTTTCTTTTTGTGGTTTGACTTCTTTTTAAACAAAATTTATCTATAACTTCACCATTCAATATTTGAATAATCAGGAATTGAGTTTTTTTTTTTAGTGTATCAATCTTGGTTTCATAAATCGGGTCACGGATATAAAATGTTGGTACAAATTATATTCAATTTTCCTTTCCTTTTCTATTTTTAAAATAAGGTTATGTTGTAATTCAAATTTATGATTTTTATAGCCATAGCATTTTTTCTCTTAATGTGATCACCATCACTTTTTTCTTAGACCCGATACATTTATTGTCATTATTTTCCTCACCATACAATTAGATTAAAATTTTTTATTAAATTTAATAGAATTTATAACCTATATGACAAAATATATTTTGGTTCAAAGCACGCCATTAACAATAATATTTAATATTGTATTTTAAAAGTATTTTTTAAAAATAAATTTACAAAAACTATAGATAATCACTTCATTTCATAATATAGTTTATATCAAATACAGTAATGAAATATAAATTATGGAAGCACCTATAATAATTAGATAACAAAAATAAATCACTGATTTTCTATCCAAAAAAAAATATCATTGAAAATCTAGTGCAAAGTTATTATCATTATTATGATTATGACAACAAAAATTATTATCATTATTACTATAAAAAATTAGAATAATTAAATTATCCTGAAAAATAAAAAAAAATATTTTTATGAAAAATAAGCAAGAAAACAATAAATCAAACAATCACAAAAATTATCATTTTTATTTCGCAAATAATGAAACTATAGATTTATCTAGAAAAATAAAACTTTTTTAATAAAAAATAAAAATAAAAAAACTACAATAAATATAAGTATAAAAAAATCATATGATCAAAAAAAATAAATTAAAATAATAAAAAACACTAAAGAAAAAGAAAAAAAGAAAAATAAATTAACAACATAAATTAAAATTTTAGAACTGAACCGAATAAACACAAAATTCCAATAAAAAATAAAATGAAAAAAAAATAAAAATAAAAACTAAAAGTATAAATGAATAAATACGGACAAGGAATAAATATTGTCCAAGAAAAACAAAAAAAAAATTAATACTGAATAAAAAATTAAAAGAATAAATGTCAAAATAAAATAATTAAATATGTAATTAATTTTAATTGGATGACAAAAATATAAAAAATTAAAATTTTAAAATCAAAAAACAATGAAAAAGGTTTTAAAAACAAAATACATCTAACTAAAATAAAGTAAAAATATTTTAAATAACAACACTTCTAAAATACAAAATAGACTCCGAGAAAAAACTAAGGAAAGCTCCTGAAGAATTAATTATCTTAGTGCATTTATTGTATATTTTTGTTGCTGATTTTTTTTAAATAAAAATGAATTATTATTATCCTATATACTAAAACGCATCAGAGTCGGTTACTGTAGAGTGGATATTTATAAAATATATTTCGCGCGCGTACGTGCGTCTTTTTTTTGTTTAATCCGGTTTTGAATAGTGTATTAACGATTTTAGCCCCTGAAAACGACAAAAACCGCCGCCAGAATCAGGGGCTCCTTCATCATTGCGCATATCGGACCGGATCGGACCGGTCTGGCCCGCCGGTTTTCTTCTTATTTTATTATTTTTCAAAATTGGCAAAATACGGTTTTGGCCCCTAATAAGACAAAAACGGTTAATTGAGAACAGGGGTAGGAATGTAATTGACCTATTTTTTTATTATTTCTTCTCGCGGCTATCAGTGCGTCCCGCGTAAGCTCCAGCATGTTTTCCTCCCCACTCCCTGTTTAGGTGGCTTGTGCGGCTTCATAAGGTGGCCGGAAACGAGCTACCGAAGTCCAAAGAGATGCGTCTCCTCATGGTCTTCCTCCCGCGGCGGCGCGTGTCACCATCCGAAGTACATGGAAGCGGCGGTGCCCGATTAAATCTGCTGACAACATTTCTCTCTCTCCTGCACGTACAAGTGCAACAGAGTCCCCCGAGTTCTCTACCTTTATACTTTGGTCCCTTCAGTTTGAATTTCATTTCCCCCCCTCATTTCTGGTATATAAGTTTTGATTTTATTCAACTGGGTCCTCCAATTGGAATTGATTCAATGTCAATTGTTCAATTTGGTCCCCCTTCTTTTAATTTCCGGATTGGATTGAAAAAGAATAATTTATTCGGCACAGTAGTTTTAATTTCTTCAGTTTTATCCTTTAATTAGAATTGATAATATATTTTATTTTTATTTCATCCCTTATACTTTTAATTTTTGATTTTAATCCTTTTATATTTAATCTTCATTTCAGCCCTATGACTTTTAATTTTTAATTTTAATCTATTTTTTTCTTTTTATTTCTGGAATAATCCTTACTTTTATCCATGTACATATAAGTGTGCTTAGCTTTGATTTTTAATTTTTTTTTATTTTCTTATTTGTTGGGGTCATTTTTTTTTCAAAAAAAATAGTTCTTAAATTTTATTTTGTATCTATGATAATTTAGAAATTGATATTTGTATTTTTTTTCTCTATTTGTTCTTTTTTTTTTAGCTTTTTATTTGTTTTTTATATTTATTTTTACGTCATATGACTTTTTTTACCTCATAATTTTTTTTTTAGTTTTTTTTATCTGTTGTTAAAGTTTTTATGATTTTTTTAGTCTTTTATTTTTTTATTATTAACATAATAATAATAATAATAATAATAATAATAATAATAATAACAATTTAATATTTTTTTTCTTCCTTACTCTTTTGTTAATATTTTTTAGGTTTTTTTTCTCTCGGGATAATTTTATAATTTTTATTCTTTTAACAGTTATAATAATTACTATTTTTATTTTCATTTTTTTTAATGTTTTGTTAAAATTTTTTGGATTTTTTTAGTCTTTCATTTTCTTTTCCTTTCATTATTAACAAACACAATAATAATAATAATAATAATAATAATAATTTAATTGTTTTCCTATCTTACTCCTTTGTTAATGTATTTTAGGGTTTTTTTTCTCCTAATAATTTGATAATTTTTATTGTTTTGATAGTAATAAAAATATTAATTTTTATTTTATTTTATTTTTTTGTTTGATCTTTTGTTGAAGTTTTTGCGATTTTTTTAGTTTTTCATTTATTTATTTATTCTTTTATAATAATAATGGTAATAATGTTTTAATTGTTTTTTTACTTACTATTTTGTTTATGTTTTTTTTTCCTCGGTATAATTTCCGGATTGTATTGAAAAAGATAAATTTATTCGGTATAGTAGTTTTAATTTTTTAATTTTTGTCCTTTTATTAAAATTGATAATATATTTTATTTTCATTTCGGCCCTTATACTTTTAATTTTGGACTTTAATCCCTTTACATGTAATGTTCATTTCAGCCATATTATTTTTAATTTTTTATTTTAATCTCTTTATTTCTTTTTATTTCTAGAATAATCCTTACTTTTGTCAATGTATATATAAATATGCTTAGTTTTGATTTTTAATTTTTTTTATTTTCTTATTTGCTGGGGTGGTATTTTTTTCAAAAAAATTAGTTCTTAAATTTTATTTTATATCTATGATCATATGGAAATTGATATTTGTATTTTTTTTCTCTATTTGTTCTTTCTTTTAGCTTTTTATTCGTCTTTTATATTTATTTTTACGTCATATGACTTTTTTCACATGATAATTTTTATTTTAGTTTTTTTGTTTGATCTTTTGTTAAAGTTTTTATGATTTTTTTAATCTTTTATTTTTTTTCATTATTATTATTATTATTATTATTATTGTTATTGTTATTGTTATTGTTATTGTTATTGTTATTATAATTTAATGTTTTTTTCTTACTTACTCTTTTATTGATGTTTTTAAAGTTTTTTTTCCTCTCGGGATAATTTTATAATTTTTATTCTTTTAACATTTATAACAATGACTATTTTTTTTTTTTTGATGTTTTGCGAAAAATTTTATGAGTATTTTTTCTTTCATTTTTTTTTCTTTCATTATTAACACACACAAAGATAATAACAATAGTAATTTAATTGTTTTTCTATCTCACTCCTTTGTTAATGTTTTTTAGATTTTTTTTTCTATTGATAATTTGATAATTTTTATTGTTTTGACAGTAATAATAATAATAATTTTTATTTTTATTTTATTTTTTTGTTTGATCTGTTGTTAAAGTTTTTGCGATTTTTTTAGTTTTTGATTTATTTATTTATTTATTCTCTCATAATATTAATGATGATAATGTTTGAATTGTTTTTCTTGCTTACTATTTTGTTTATGTTTTTTTTTCTCGGTATAATTTAATAATTTTTATTATTCTGATAGTAATAGTAATAGTAATAATAAGTTTTAGATGATAAGACTTCGATTTTGCTATTGTTATAATAGGGCATATTAATCTATTTCAGTACATTAAAATTTACATATATAAATATTATATTTTAATTTTGATCCAGCAAATCTTATAAAAATTGTTTTGTTAGGCCGCAATGTAGAGTTGACAATTTTTTTAATTTTCAGGTCAAATGATTTTTTCCAGCTAATAATTTTTATTTTAGTCTTATCATATATTATATTTTACTTTTATTAAAGTTTTTATGCTTTTTTAGTTTTTCATTTATTTTTTCCCATTATTAGCGCAATAATAATATTAATAATCATAATAATAATAATTTTAGTTTTTGTTCTTATCTGATTTTCTTTTTTTTTTCTCAAGGTAATTTAATAATTTTTACTATTTTGGCCATGATAGTGATGATAAATTTAGATGTTAAAACCTTGATTTTATTTTTATTATAATAAAGTATGCTCATCTATTTCATTATATCAAACTTTTAATCTCAACAGTTATAAAAATTATGTATTCGACCCGCAACGTAGTGTAAACCGACAACATCACAAAGATTCATGTAAACTATGTTTTCCAACTTTTTTTAAAAAAAAAACTTTCTAGGCAATTACTTATTTCCGTCTCTTTGATGTCAAAACTTAAATATTGTTGTTACGGTGGTATGTATTAATGTGTTGTATCATATCAAACTTTACATGTATAGATGTTATATTTTATTTTTAAATTAGTTAAATCAATAAATTACTTAAGATCCAACAATTATCAAAATTGCTTGCTTAGCTCGCGATGTAGTGCAGTCTATTTTTTTAATTTTCAAGTCAAATGATATTTTTTTCAGTTAATATTTTTTTATTTTGTCATTTATTTTACTTATTTTATTTCTTCTTTCTTTTATTTATTTTATTGTTTTATTGTTATTATTTTCAAGTGAAATCAATTTGTTTTTAACTCATAATTTTTTTTATTCTTTTGTTTAATATTTTGTTAAAGTTATTATGATGTTTTTTTTTTTGTCTTTCTTTCTTTTTTCCATTATTAACACAATAATAATAATAATAATAATAACAAGAAGAAGAAGAAGAAGAAGAAGAAGAACAGAAAGGGGAAAAAATTAGTTATTTTTCTTACGTACTCTTTTATTAATGTTTTTTAGTTTTTTTCCTCTAGGGATAATTTGATGTTTTTTATTATTTTTCCAGTAACTGCAATGATAAGTTTGCATGTTAAAACTTCGATGTTCCTATTTTTAGAATAAGGTGTGCTGATCTTTTTTATAATATTAAATTTTACATATTTACATATTATATTTTTATTTTGGACGAGCATATCCTATTAATTTCTTTCATCCCAACAATTAAATGTTTTTTTACTCAGCCGACAACGTGGTGTGATATTTTTTTTTTATTTTCAATTCAATTAATTTTTTTCCCAGTCAATAATTTATTTTTCTTTCATTTATTTTATTTTTACATTTGCTCTTTTGTTAATGTTCTTAGGCTTTTTTTAAGCCTTTGATTTAATTTCATTTTCTTCCTGTTATTAAAGCAATAATAATATTAATATTAAGAATAATAATAATATTTTTAGTTTTTGTTCTTACGTATTTTTTTATTAATATTTTTTTCCCTCTTAGATTTATTGAATAATATTTATTGTTTTAACAGTGATAGTGATGATAATTTTAGATGTTAAAAGTTCGATATTACTGTTATTATAATAAATGGTGTTAATCTTTTTATTATATCAAATTTTACATACTAAAATATTATATTTTAATCTCAACAATTCTAAATATTATTTGTTTTGCCCGCACTACGCCTGCAACGTAGTGCGAGCATTTGACTAGTATTAACTAGAAACATTAGTCATATACATGCTACTATTTGCAAGTATTCAAACAAATTACAGGAAAAAAAACACATAAATTATAAATTACCCGAAATATGATGTAATATCTCATCAAAATGCTTAAAGTAATTATAAGAAACTAAAAAGAAAACAAATTAATAAGAGGTTATTTAATGAATATTAGAACGTTTTATAAATTACCGGGATAAGTTAAATTAATAAGAGGTTATTTAATGAATATTAGAACGTTTTATAAATTACCGGGACAAGTTAAATTACAGGGGTCAAATCGGAATTTGGATGAATCAATAGAGTCAAAATTGAAGTTTATCCGTGTGAAAAGATCAATTTTTACAGGCTGTTATACTTCCCACCCCCTGTATTATCCACACACGTACAGCACGCAAAAATTGAACCCTAAGACCCCCTTTCCTCTCTCGCTCTAATGGCAGCAGAGCAAGACGACACGGTTTTCGACCAAGACTTAGAAGTTGACGACGAAGATGACGATGACCAATCTTCCCAGTCTCAAAACGACGATCTTGAAGACGATCTGGAAATCGAAAATGATGACACCTTGCCCGAAAATGATGACGTCTTATCCGAAGAATTACTCGAAGACGACGATACCTCCACATCTGCCGCTGTCACTACCGCCTCCATCCCCGCCGTCACTACCGTCTCCACTACCGCAGTCACAACCTCCACCACCACGATGGTGGCCACTGACTCTACACTTGAAGCATCAAAACATCAACGCGCTTCCCCTGAAGCGACAGCCCTCCTCTCCCAAGACTCGAAAAAACCGCAATTTGATGATACCAGGCGGTTATTTCAACGATTGTGGACTGACGAAGATGAAATTGAACTCCTTCAAGGGTTCTTAGAATACACAACAAAAGGTACTGCTAATCATCACCATAACGACACCGCTTTATTTTATGATAAAATCAAATCGAAACTCCAACTCGATTTTAACAAGAATCAGCTTGTTGAGAAACTACGTCGTTTAAAGAAGAAGTATCGTAATGTTCTGAACAAGATTAATACTGGAAAAGACTTTTGCTTTAAATCCCCGCATGATCAGGCTACTTTTGAGATTTCGAGGAAGATCTGGAGTTCTACAGGAAAAATTGCGGGTTTTAGTAATGAAGATGGGAATAATTTGGATGACGATGATGGTGGAAACCCTAACTATAATAACCATACTGTGATGATGGATGGTGATGTTGTTGTTAAAATCGAGGATCATAAATCTACTCCTAGATCAAGAAAGAGGTCAAGATCGCGATCTGTTGGTGTGAAGATGGAGGAGAATCGTGTGCTGAATGATGGGCTTGTAGGGAATGAGACTAATGTTACCGGTGGCGGGAGTGGGAATGGGAATGTGTCGAGTGTGATTGAGGAGACGGTGAGGAGTTGTTTGTCGCCTCTGTTTAAGGAGTTGACGAGTAATATGGCGGGAGCAGGAATGGGTGGTGTTGGTAGAGGAGTTGGCAGGTTGGCGATGAATGCGATGCCATTGAGTTTTGGACCAGGGGATGCGATGATGATGGATGAGAAGTGGAGGAAACAACATATATTGGAGTTAGAGGTTTATTCCAAGCGGCTGGAGTTGGTGCAGGATCAGATTAGAGCACAATTGGATGAGTTGCGGTCGATGGGTGATTAGTTCACTGATGACTGTTTTGGAATAAGAAGTTTTCCTCTTGGATATTGATTTAGTGTAGGGGAAGTAGTTTTTTGTTTTTGTTTTTTGGGAGTCTTTTTCTTTGGTCTTATTTAACTTTGATAAGATATACGTTGAATAATGATTTTATAATTTGTTTAGTGATTCATAGTTTGTTCTACTGTAGATATGGTTTTCATGCATAGATTGAAACGATGTTTTAGAATAAAAGATACAGGTTTTCTTCCTCTGAGTACTCATTTTCTTCTGAGCTCTTGTTATGGTTTTATTTGTGATTTTGTTATTAGAGTGCGTTGTTGTGATGAAATATACCACGTCCCTGTGTACATTGAAGACTTCAAGGTGGTCATAGATGGATTTGACCGGTGATATACAGAATGTGCTTTCTAACTGGTGTAACATTCTACCTACTGATTCTTGAACTTAAAATTTATTAATAAGAATAATTCACTATTCTGATTGACTGTAGTTACATGTAGTTTTTGCTTAAATCCAGTATCAGCAATGATGGTAGGTCTTCACATCGATATTGCTGTCAATAATAACAATAGCCAGTCGGGAGATTCTCATATGTCAACGATGCAAAGGTTGAACTTAACAAGCTTTGGGGATTGTCATCAATGGTTCTTCCAGAATGGCTGTTTCTTCTCCTCAGCCCTCCTTTACACCAACCCCACAAGTAAGTTAATTGCTTTAAACAATTACTTGCGTACATGATAGCATCTGCTCCCCTTTCTTTTTGTCTCTCCTTTCATTTTGATCTCTAGTTGAATTTAAGGTCTTTGCTTTCGAATGTAGCAGTGATTAAACTTGGTTGATAGTGAAGAAGTTTTGAAATTATTGGCAAGACATCAAGACATTGTCTAAGTTTTCAGTCTCTGTTAGCCAAACCATTTTGGAAAAGCCATGAATTTGAACTTCATTTGTGTATTCACAGGTTGTAGAAAGGAGTCGTAAATTCTTGATTGTTTTTCAAGTCAACCATGTAAATTTAAAAAGAAAGTAGCAATATTGTCTCCCTTTCACTCTCTCAAACTTAGAAGCTTTTTGATGCAGGAGAGTTTTCCCTAATATGCAGTTTTATATTATTGAGCATTATTTTCAATCCAACTGGGGATCAAAGATTCTAGAGACCCTGTTTCCTACATGGTTAAAATTTCCCAGTAATCTGATAACGGGAATGTCTTCCGATAATGCCCATAAGTTACTGTTTGGGATTTGTTATATTTTCCTTGTTTTTTTCTTTTATTTGTAGGTTTGTTGTAATTCTCCTAGAGAGGTAGACTACTCGAAGAGATATTATTTAGTAATAAAATATTGAATTAGTGTTACTGTGATCTCTATTTGGCATAGTTTTATCATTTGTATGGACTGGCAAAAAGAGCAAGTTGATTAACACAATTAATTTAATTTGATGTGTTTGACTAGGATTGTCTTGGCATTGATGCATGCTGTCTGAGCTGTTACCATGTTTGCACTGATAGCAGGTTTTTTCCCCCTGGTTACAGTTGTGATAATAGATTGTTTGAATAAAACCATCAATGATAATCAAAGCAGGATAAAATCCAGCGTTCCCACAACTCCAATCAATTCCTGATAGGATGATGACAGTGATGAATGTCTGTTAGAGCAGCCAGTGCCTTCTTGACGAGTTACAAATTAGTTGGTGTCCATTTCTCAAGTCCATTCCAAGAGGGATTCTGCCCATCAATCTGAAGTCCTTCGCAATTTCATGGTGCAAAAACCTGATTGAAATTAAACAAGAGGATCAGGTACCATGCTTCACTCTCTTGCTTTAAAATCAAACTCTTACATGCTCCAACACCATACTTCATTTTTTGCAAGCTTCTTGCACTTAGTAGTGTTTGAAGAGCTAATTAAAAATCAAAGCTATTCATCAAGTGAACCAAGCTAAACAAACAGTTCAAAATAACATATATTCCCATACAGTTTGTTAATTTATCTCCCAACAAATATTCATCAAGAAGCTAGCCAGCTACAGAATGCGACCCATTTTGTCTTCAACATCTGCATGCAAGTATATTGTTTCTCTTGGAGTGATACATCTGTAAATACTTTTTCCATAATAAGAGTGGACTTGCTTTATCTAAAGATAATTTGATCACCTTTGCCTACCTTATCTACAATAAGCTAATACAATGCTCCTGGTACTTCTGAACCTCTTTCTACACATTCCTCTCTTATGCAATTTCTAGCTAGAATCTCAGTCGACTTTCTGAAATAAAAAGGCTCTGCACTCTTCTTTCTGCATCAGGAATTGAAGGAGAGGCCTCCGATTCCTAATTACCCTAAGAAGGAAAACTTTTTCTATGGCTAGGACAATTTGGGAACTAAGCCGAAGCTGTGGACAATGGCTTATAGAGCAAATACCCGGAAAATCTTTATTAAGGCTCAAGGCATAAAGGCAATTCCTTATCATTCCTATTTATTTTTCATGAGAAGACAGGTGAGAACCTTTTTTCTCGGTGATTTGACTTTCATTCGAGGAACAGTGAGCTGCTCATGCCAATGCTCATGGTATGGGGCCATGACTGGTGCTCCTCTCACACTTCTTAAGATGCATGTATGTGTTGATGTTTTCATTCTTGACTTTTTTTTCATAGCAATGATATTCAGTTAATTGTTTGGTGCTAAAATCATTCTTCGTTATTTATATTACATGACAGTCCTTGAGCACAAGGCATAATGCACAGGGATATAGCTGCATGCATGATTCACCTTCGATCATTCCTTTAATTGTAGAAGAAGTGGAGGCATTTATGTTCCTGGCACTCTCTCATGTATTTTCTCTTTTTTTTTTTTCCTTTCATGTTTTAGCATTGAATTCTAAACCTTTGGAGTTCATGCATGTGAGAAAACTTTTATCCTTTGAACTGGAGAATTTCCCTGTTGATCAGTTGATTGTCTGCGCAATTTCTGCACTTCACGCTGGTTCTCTCTTACATGAAAACTGATGTACCCCTTGAATAAACTGTTGGGATGAAAAAACCATTTGTTGTTGTTGAGAAGCTATTTGAAGATTTTTTTTTTAATAACCAAGGCTCTCCTACTAAAACGAGGAAAATGCTGCATCCAATACTCAGATCAACCGAGAGGCTTATGTGGTTTACTGGATAGCTTTGTTTCTTTTGCTGTCCAATCATAGGTCTATCTGGTACATTTTTTGTAGAAATTTCCAGAAGGAAGTGCTTGGCGGTTAATCCACCCAGGGGTGATGGCAAGTAGACAACCAGAGTGCTTTACATGTTAAAGGGAAATTAACTGCATGACCTTGTCATTGGTACACTGCTCTTCCATATTTATTCATTCTCTCTGTTTCTGTACCTGTTGAAAACACTGTTTTTCAAAATATTTTTAGTTTAAAAATATATAAAATAATATTTTATTTTTATTTTTGATGATAGAATATCTAACTAATATTAAAATACTAGTAATAAATTTAACTGGTAGCAAATGTTTTCTTTTTTTTTAAAAAAAAAACAAATCTATGGTGCCCATATTAGAAGCACAAATTCCGAGATTTCCATTTAATAATTGGAGATTGTACTGGTGAAAGACGAGAGAAAAAAGAAGAGAAGTTATCATATATCATATTGAAAATTAGAGCCCATTTCCAACTGCTCTAAACAGTGTCTAACAGTGTAATGTGAAATTTCATATGCTACTCGCTTCACTTTGTCGATAAAAGGCCAAAGCCATCTTAAAAAGTCTTCAAGCTAGCTGGTAAATAAAATATTTAAAAAATAATTCTCTGCAAATAATATGCGTTCTCATGTCTCTGATGCTCTTCTTGTTTTTTTTTTGAGAAAGCCCGACGAAAACCGCACATTGTTTTGACAGGCATATGCCTTGGAAAAATTAAGTTGTAATTAAGATGAATCTGACCAATAATTCTGGTCCATTTGACTAATTAGCCCGAAAAAAAATACAGAGGCTGAACCATTCCTCGCGTTCTAGCTCATCCAGCTCGACAGTATATTTGAAATTGAGATTTTCTTTTTCTTTTTCTTTTTTAATCATTACAAAATCGGCTCAGAAGTTTATTATTATTATTTTAATGTGTTTCTAACTATTATGAAGTTTATATTATTGCTGGAGGCGTGACATCGACTTATTGAAAGCAGCTCTGCCTGGCTGTGTTGTTTGACGGAGTCAGGAATCATGTTTATTGGTGACCCTTTTTGATGCGCAACCTCGTCGAAATCTCTCTTATCGTTGTGCAGCTAGCTGGCCTTGCGTGAGCTATGAACCATCGACAATTCTGCAGCCCCCACCACAATAAATTAATGACATGTTTAATATGCATTATAATTATAACCGTGAAGTAAAGTGGGAGGAAATAATTTTTAAATTAAATATGTGAATTGATATTGGTGAAAAAAGATCCAAGTCCGAGCATTCTAATCACACTGGCCCATTAATTTCCTTGCTTTTTTTTTTTTTTAAAAAAAAATCAGACATGGATGTAACGGGTGAGAGCTTTCGTGGATGTTTGTTTTTTCAGGGCACAAAAAAACTAATGAATTAGTGCATGGTTACGTAGAAAAACACTAAAGTATTCATACGGACTAAAGTATTCATATGGAGCTCATAAATTTTATGCATCCAACAACCAGTTCAAAAAAAAAATCTAGTACCTGGTCATTAAAATTGTCGTAGCGTTTACCATTCAGCATTGCCACGACACAGCTGTCCATTTCTTATCTCCCTTTTTTCACGCCATTGTTTTAGCATTATTCTTTGCTCTATCATAGTTGATTTTATTGATACATGATCCCCATTCCAAGTTTAGGGCCCGGCTTTGTTTTGATAGACAATTCTAAATCTATTTACCAATCTAGCTATGACATAATGTCTAAACTTTATTTATTTATTTATTTATTTATTATTCTACAATTATTATATGATGTAATGCTAAAACAATGGCTTTATAAATGTGTGTATAAAATTGTTTTTTTTTTCTTTTTAAATTTTAATCACAACAACAACATAATATTAAATAGACCCTTCAAAATCATCTGCGATCGGCGTGTTTTTTCATTAATAAATACTAATATATCTCAGCATATTATAAAAATGTAATGTCTGAAAGGCTGAAACTCTAATCCCACAAAGGTTAACCGAAAGCATTCTTAAAATCCATGGCACAAGAACAGCACTCAAGTTATTGTTTATCTGTTCTTGTAGATTGAATTAAGGTTTGTTTATATCATTAGAACAACTAATTTATTTAGAAATAATTTCATATTCGCGCGCGCACACACACATGTGTGTGCGTGTGAGTGATTTTAGCTTGCTTGGTTCTAGTGTGGTGGGGATAAAATTTAGAACCCGGCCCCCAAAACTTGTCGCCATACCTATAGATATCTGTCATTTTGTAAGGATTACGACCTTTAGGGCTCACAATTATCATTCTACGAAATTGTTTCATCACTGCATCAGTCGCGTCGGGGGGGCTTTAATGATTCGATGAAATTTCTTTTCCAGACGGTGATGAATTAGGGAACACACACACACACACACACACACACAAAGAACAAACTGAATGATTTAAGTTTCTCATTTACTATAAATATAAAAGTTGACTTGTTTATTAATTTATTTGCTTAGGGTTCTCGTGATTTCAGTCTTGATTTGTGTACGTATGGATCCAAGTGTGTGTGTTTACTTTGAGTACAGCTTTCAAATCTCAAAGGGCTGATAAAATTTCAGGTTTAAGCCGGTGATTTTCACAAATTAAGTCCTCATTTTTTCCATAAATATATTGCGGCTAGTCCTTGACCTAATTAGGTCACGAAGCTTACCTATTTACTTTCAAAAGATCCATAAATACTTAAATAGAGATGATCCCACATGCACCACCTCCTGTAAGTATATTGTGCTCATATTGAGTTGTTTTTTTATATTAATGATGATATTATTATTATTATTATTATTATTATTATTATTATTATTATTATTATTATATGATAACAATGTTGTAGTTTATGAACTCTTGTCTAGTCATTCAAAACATTTTTCATTTTAGATACCGAACAAAATATATATTCAAAATACATGCAACCATTTCCCATCATTTGTAAGTAAAGAAAAAAAATAAATAAGAAAAAGAAAAAAATGGTATAGTTACCAAAATAATTCTCTCTATTTTATTAAAATCAAAATCTTTTAAATTTACTATATATATATATATATATATATATAATTCTTTGGAGAAAAAAATACTTTAAATATTATACTTCTTATTTAATTGGATTAGAATGATCTCATCCTATAAAGAGTTGCTTGTTTTTGCATTTCAAAAGTATTTTTTTTTTTAAATATTTTTTTCTTTGTTTTGAATTAACTTTTTTAGTTTTTTCATGTTATTTTAATGCTCATGCCAAAAATATTATTTTAAAAATAAAAAAAATATTATTTTAAATAGAAATCTTTTAAAAACAACAACTACCACTCTCCAAACATCCATCCATGTTAGTAGGATTTCCTGGTGATTAATAATACAGCAGGAAAGGGTAGCTAATCAATAAATAAAATAAAAAAGAAGAAGAAGCATAACCTGAAAGCAACCGTACGAGTCGGTGGAGAAGAGAAACTATGAAACACCAGCCACTTGTAAAATCTGCAAACTAGAGCAAGATTAGGTTTTCATGGCATGCTACAGATACAAACCCTAATCATATCCCACACGCCACTGAAACCCCACTTTTATTTATTTATTTGGCTTGACTGACCCAGAGCTATTTTGAGTGGACTGCAAATATTAATCATTGGTAAAGACTTTTCAAATCAAACTTGGAACTGATCAATGACGGTAATTTTTCTTCAACTTCAGCTAAAATTAAGTTCTTGGTAGGGTTGCTTTTTCACCATTTCATTTACATTCTTACGAGCGATCGATCCAAACGCGTTTTGAGTGATACATATAACTCGAGTGTTTCGCAGAAAGATCGAAGCCACCTGCTCTCTCTCTCTCTCTCTCTCTCTCTCGCACAAGATCTATAGGACCCAAAACATGTACGGAGACAGGGAACACGACCACCGTTTGCCTTTAAGCAGGACCCATTTTAGCATTTAGTCTTTTTGCAGCAGACTTTCTCTCTCGATCTCGCATTATCTTCTTGCTTTTAACAAACCAAATATCTTCTCATCTTCCTTTGATTTTCTTTTCCCAGCAAGTTGCCTTTAGACAGATCGATGCACAAGAGAAACAATTCACAGTTGATCAAAGCACAAAACATGACCACAGAGTGTCAGGCTTCATCCACGAGTGTGTCGAGGAAACTGATCTTTTGTTGTTTCTTGAAACAGCAAACCTCTGATATGGACACCAAGAATGAGGAAACTAGTACAGGATCAAGAGATTTGAAAAATAGCTGTAGAGAGAGGAATAATAGATCAGTACGGGAAAAAACTCCTACAAGCTCGTTGCCTGATGGATCTAGTGTTTATGGTAGAGATCAGGACAAAGAGGCTGTTCTTGGATGGTTACTGAACGGAGAAACAGCTATCAATGGTAGGGTTTCTGTGGTTGCTATAGATGGGAGGGAAGGAGTTGGCAAGACCACTCTAGCTCGGCTTTTGTACAATGATATCTCAGTGGTCAACGCTTTTGATTTGAGAGCTTGGGTTTTTGATGATTCAGAAGATTTTGATGTTGTGAGTATAACAAGAACAATCCTGCTGAACATTACCGACGGTTGCACTTGTAGTGATGATTTGGATTTGCTTCAGGTGAAGCTAAGAGATAAACTTTCCGGAAAGAGATGTTTAATTGTGTTAGATGATGTGAGCGATCTGGACTATGACCGATGGGATCTTCTATGCCAACCCTTTGCAGGTTCTGAAGTTAAAATAGTTGTGACCACGCGAAACAACGGCGTCCCACCAATCATGGCTGCCATTTCCACTTGCCATCTAGAGTTGTTATCAGATGGCGATTGTCTATCAATGCTTGTAGACCATGTGAAGTCAGAATCAAAGTTTGTCACAGATCCAAAGCTTCAAGCAATTGTGGGAAAAATAGCCAGCAAATGTAAAGGCTTACCACTGGCCGCAAAAAAACTCGGGGGCAGGCTGCGTTCTACTCACCATACCGAATGGGAGAGGATATCATGAACTGTGGCATTTATGAGGATGAGTGGTAATGAAGATTGGTAAAAGGTAGGCGATAATTGGTACGTAATAGCATAATTAAGAAATATTTCTTAAAACAATTCCGGGGCTCTTAATTAACAAGCACAGGCATCATTAACAATTGAAGGAGGAGTCAGTATGTACATACCAGAAATAGATTTTGCTAATTTCTGTGCTTGAACTTTCCAATTTGTTTTGTAGGCACAGTCTTGTTCAATTCTACTCCTAGTAGCCTTTTACTTGCATGATAATCTGCACTCAGACATAAATTAATGGTGGAATACCCTCGCTTCTAATTCAATGCTACTGCTTTACTGCTAATATATTGTTATTTCTATTAATTTGTGTCTAATTGATTGTGAGGTGAAAAGCAACCCGCCTCATGAGTCTTTACCTCTATGGACAACTCACTTCATGCATCCTAGGGCAGAAATAAACCATGCATGCTTTGGGGACTGGATCATATTCTTTCCCATTTTAAGGAGACTTCTGCTATGGTTCCACCTCTCAAAAGGACTGAAAAATTGGCAGGGATGATTGAGTTATGTTGTGGATATGGGCGGAGGGTATTAATCGATATTTTTACCAAGTCACGATTCTTTCAGGTAATAAGCACTCCCTGTACATCGACAACTGTGCGTTCTAAGTTCTAACTAGCCTCTTCGATCGGTGGTCTTGCTAAATTCTGACTGGCAAGATAAAGTTGTATCACAAATTCATGTGTTTGGTATGTTCTCTATACATAGAAAGTCTCGCAAAGTTTTCTATTTGTCTTTCATCCATTATTGATCATCACACTGGGAGCACAAATAAGGCCTCACAAGTATTTTGACCACTATAAGCAGAAAGAATTGTTGTCTCCCTCGTGGTATTATTTCAGGTTTGATTGGTGGTAGGGGTGTTAGCTTTTGTTTCAGATTTTTGATAAGATTTATTAGTTTACATAGATGGATGTATCATTTCTGTGAACATACGCATAGTCTTGGCTGGTCATAGAGCATACCTGCAATAGCTAAGTTTAGGGTTTTTTAGGGAGCATACAAGTCTCAGAAATCAGTTCCGCGTATATGTTTCCAATAAGATCAGTTTCCTCCTGTTGGTGATCGTGCACGAATGGTGCTGAGAACATGGACCGGTTTTTTATTTTACAAGCCGAATTCTCTTAGAACAGCTGGTGCATGTTCTTTACTTGTTTGGTTACTGGAAGAATTTGGCCACAGATTCTTCAGTTTCGTGGCAGCAATAGGATGGTTAGTGACTGGAGCAGTGAGTTTTGCTGGACGAAGAACACTTGCAGAAGAAAATTTTGCAGTCCATTGTCATGAGACTTGCCAAGCTACCTAGTGGCCGATTTTGGTGTTCCTTAATTTGTTCATTCTGCTTAATTCTTGCATTTTACCTTTTGGAACGAAGCCTGGTAATTAAGAGCTAAGAAATACACTAAAAAGACAAGAAAATAACGTTCGTCACACCATTACAACAAATCACTTTGGGTTGCTATAATAATTTTTTTTTATTTTTTTTTATAGACTCAAATTAATAGCAAATTAATGCATATTTATTAAAAAAAATACTTTTAAATTAAAAACACTTTAAAAAATAACCTCCACCACACTCCCAAAAATCATTAAGATAAGAAGAGATGGGAAAAAAAAAAGATTTTCTATACTTAAAGCAAAACATATACTTTTATCCTCCAGCTTTTAAAATTATAATCTTTTATTCCCTAATAATTTATGAAATTCAATTTTGATCACAAACTTTTTTGTTTTATCCTTGATATGAGAGAGAAGAGGGAAAGTGGTTGGATGCCATTGATAAAGAAGAAGAAAAATTAGGTTGAGATGAATTCCGGCAATGAAAACAAATGATTTTTATGTCAATAAGTTTCATTTGATGATACAAGTTTTTAAAGGTTTTTTTCACTTAAAACTTGTAAAAAAAATTAAAAATCATTTTCAAAAAATAAAAAGAAATAGCCATTTAGAAATTATTTGTTTTTTCATTTTAAAAATGTTTTTGAAAAAAGAATTTATTGTTTTTATTTCAAATTAAAATAAATAGTGCTGAAGTGAATGAGCAGAGAAGCGTATGGTTTTTGGCGCAGTGCTTGAGACCAGCCTATCCTAATCAGAGTGAAGGCATGCATGCATGAACTTCTTCTCCTAACTCAGCTTGTTGAGTTTGACATTACTGGATTCAGCCTGGTCAGAATTTCATTTGAAAGAGATGATGATACACAGGGGAGTTTAGGACGCATGGTTTTTTATTTTATGATAATTAAGCGAGCGCGCACACATTAAATTAAATTAGAAGAAGAAGAAGAAGCAGCTGAAGGTGAAGGAGAAATTACTGTGATCTAAGAGACATTTACTCAGCAACTATCAGATCACTCGCATGATTCAGGACGAAGCCAATCTTTCATTGTTGATCTATACCTGTGTTCCACTACAGACACATCTTGGGTTCAGAACAGCCATTTGAGTCTGCATTTTGTCTCTGTGAACTCATAGATCGACCAAGAAAGGCCGAGGTTGCTTGCATGCAGAGGAACCCTTTTAGGCTTTAATCTTCATATGGAAAATTCTGAATTCTCACCAGAAGATGCGATCATCAGCTGCCTACCATATATATTCTCTGTTCAAGAAGAAAAAACTCCATGCTGGCTGTTGGTTCTTGGTTTCTTGGATCCATCAAACATAAAGCATTGTAGTTTAGCTATTATAAATACAAAGGGTTTTGAAACCGTCTTCTAGGTTGTAAGAGGTTGCAAATATGCTTTACAAAGTGTTTAAGATTTTTTTTCCTAGTTAAAATATAATTAAAAATAGATTTTTCTTGACCCGTAACAAATCAACTTAGATTTTCCGAAGTCGCTAATTATTTGAGCATTATAATTTGTTTTGATTTAATTTATTTCCAATCATTTTAATTAACTCTGGCTAGATAAGGATTGAATTATTATTTTTTTTCATAAATTATTCTAGATTTATTTAATTATATATATATGCCTCAACCTTTAAAATTCCTCAAGATTTTTTTTTTATATAAAAAGCACGATATAATCATCTATACACACACACGCACACGTTTCATAAAAAAATAAAATTATTTATTCATTTAAAATAACTAGTTTGTATGTAGATGATGCCGTGGAAGCTGACAAGCACTCTCAATTAAGCCAATAACAATCAATGGCCAGACGGCGACAGGATTAACTTTAGTTGTTAGTCGTTAGTGGAATAAGGAATCGTACGTTGGACCATTTCCTTTTAAATTCTTTGCCCCTAATTAATCTTAATTAATCCTCCCAAATCATGTAGAAAATAAACTTTATATCAATAATAATAATAATAATAATAATAATAATAATAATAATAATAAGAATAATAATATAAAATCATGTATATAATATTGAAATTTACATTAAAAAAATACTATTGAAAATCATGCACGCAACAAAACATGATAAAAAATAACTGTATTTTAAAAAATGGTGATTTTATACAATTAATAAAATAACCACTGTAACCCCTCCGTTCATAGTCACGACATGCTTCGAAGTATCGGTTTAGTTTAGATGATAGTACGCGGTTGTCGTGGAAGAATCAAATATTGTTAATATTGTTTTGGTTGTGTTTTGGTTTTATATTTTTTTTTATATATATTTTAAATTTTTTTAATAATTAGGGTGTCTGAATTAACTTAAATGCATCTTAATTAATCATTGAATTCAATTTTTTTATAGTTTTTTTTTGTGTTTTTTTCATGATTATGTTTTTTTTTTACATGAAATATTTTTTTTCTTGGAAATGTGATTGATTTTAAAAAAAAATTATTGTTTTGAAATATATTAAAATGATAATTGTTTTTTTATTTATTTTTAACATTAGCACATGAAAATAATTTAAAAACATTAAAAAATACAATGTGTGGAAATTGTTTGTATTTATACATTTATGCTTTTAGATTATTATTTTTTTATTCATTTTTTGTCAATGTTTTATTTTTATCAGGTTCCGTTTTGAAATTTTCATTTATGTTGATGATAATTTTAAAATCAATACTGTTTTTTTTCCCTTTGTTCTTTTTTTTGTGTGTGTGTTTTATGATTCTATTATTTGCGCAATAATAATGATAATTTTAATGATTATTTTTTATTGTTAAAATATTTTGATTTTTTGAGGTAATTTAATGATTTTAATTATTTGAGCAATAATATTGATAATAATTTTAACTGTTATAATAATGAAAATGACAATAACGTAGGGATGAATTTTCAATTTATGTTTTTATCTTTTTATGGATAGAAAATTGACTATTTTTTTATTTGATTATTGCAGGTCTTCTCATAATTTATATTTTATTTTTAAA
This sequence comes from Salix dunnii, assembly GCA_015731905.1. Taxonomy (NCBI): domain Eukaryota; kingdom Viridiplantae; phylum Streptophyta; class Magnoliopsida; order Malpighiales; family Salicaceae; genus Salix; species Salix dunnii. The sequence continues at coordinate 4,244,159 of CM027667.1, read as the reverse complement.
TGTGATTTAAATTGAATTATTAAATAAACTAGTCTTAATACAATGAATTTAAAAATTCAAATATCTGAATCTTCTTGTTTTTTTAATGATAATGATAATTTTATGTTGATTATTTTATTAAAACCTACTAAATAGATAAATTTATATCAATTTAAAATTCATATATTTTGAAAACCTGCACTTCACAGTAATTTTATACAGATTTATTATTTTGACCAATTTTATATTATAAAAAAAACACATTTAATATTTTTTATTTTAAAAAAATATGATGTCGCTTGCGACGAGGCGCAGGGTATTGGCTAGTTAATAAAATAACCACTGCAACCCCTCCGTTCATAGTCATGACAAGCTTTGACGTATCTGCTTAGTTTAGATGATAGTATGTAGTTGTCGTGGAAAAATCCAGAGCAAGATTGTTAATACTATTTTGGTTGTCGTTCTGGTTTTTTTTATTGGTATGGAACATTTCGGTTTTGGAATATTTTAGCATGCCGTTTCAGGGCTGTACTGTTTATATATATATATATATATATATATATATATATATATATATATATATATATATAAACTTAAAATATTAATTTAACAAGCATAATTAAAATTCAAGATAAATTAAATTTAAAGTATACAATACAAACACAAAGTCAAACAAATATAATCTCAAAATTAGAAAAAAAATCACAAGTTAATCAAAATAAGGAGGATTTTAAGGCTGGAACGGCACATTTGGAACACTGTCGAGATATTTTGGCTAAAATTTCCAGAACAGACCGGAATTAAAACCTAGACGAAAATAATATCGTTTTGTCTTATTTTTTAATAGAATGGAACATTCCAGCCGAAATGGAATAGTAATGACAACCCTGATCCAGTAATGATGGTTTTTTTAGAGTGATGGGAGAAAAAAGTAGAGATATTTAGTTAAATGTGTGGTTGAAAATGATTTTTTTATTATTATAATAATTAAAAGATAGACTCATATTTTATGTTGTACATGTCAATTACATGGAAAATGTATTTTCTACATTTTTTTTTATATATTAATGTATGTAAAACTTATGAGGCATACACTGCAAAAGCCAACATGATAACTGGCGGAGAAGATGGTCCGAAAAAGATTTCACATTTTTAAATGTAGAGGACACGTGGATCCTACCGTTGACTGAGACACAAGCGGGGTCACAAGATAGTCTTTGATTTTCAAAGATGTTTATAAGAAATTTAATTTTTTTATTTTAAATTAAAAATTCTTAATATTATTAAAAAATTTGATCTAATAATATCAAAAATATATTATTTTTATTTTTTTTCTGAAAAATATTTTCAGAGCAGGTTATGAAAGATAGCCTAAACGTGAATCTACCTGGGAGCTCGGAAGCCTTGTCCAGCCCTGTGATTCTACCCAATTCTTTACTCTTCATTGCTGACTTCTGATTGTTTGTTAATGGGCTCGAGCTTCACAGAAAAACTCAGTCTTTATATGAAACCCAGCCTGCATGAGACGACCGCAAGGACAAGGCTGAGAGATGATATTCATGGATCGTCTCGTTTAATCTTATTTATGAAACCCTAAACTATTTCGAAACAAATATTTATCCCCTTAACCATAAATATCAGCCGCTGCCATTCTAATAAACAGCAGCAACGAATCTAGTACCAGAGATTTTAGATTTTAGAGTGATTTGTGGTTCTGTATAAGCTATAGTGCTTCTTTGGCACTGCAGTCAAATTTGTGTTTGGCTGCTTTTCACTTTTTTTTTTTAAATAATTATGATTTGATGTTTTTAGATTATTTTGATGTGCTGATATCAAAAATAATTTTTAAAAAATAAAATAAAAATTATTTTGATGTATTTCGGCACGAAAAACACTTTAAAAAACAACCGCAACCACACTCTCAAACACTCCCATAATTTGATAACATTAACTATAATATGCGGTATTATTTTCTAGGATCAAAGAGAGGAAAATAAGAAAAATATGGAATACATGCTTTTCAAATCCTAGTTTCCAACCAAAAAAAGCTAATTAAAAACAATTATATCATCTTATAAAAAATACACGTTTTGACTCGTATTTTAGATCTACTATACAAATTACAGGTCTTCTGTGATCATGACATATACTTTAGGGACATGCATATCAGCTAATGCTATAGATTATAGAATAATTCGTTAGCGGGGAAAGGAAAGGCATGCTCTTGATTTTTATTTCATTACTTTTACCTGCTTTATCAGCTTCGAAAATTAAAAGGATGACCGAATCAATCAAATTAATACTGTTTTGAGTAAATAATAAGTATAATTAATTATTTATATGGAATCAATCAAATTTAATTATATGCCAGGATCTCTCATACATAGTAATGAATATAATTAATTATTTATATGCTAGGATCTCTTATACATAGTAATAAATATAATTAATATAAAAGTACAAGTATATAATAAATAATTTGATATTGCTTTTAAAGTTTGAATTTTGATTTCATATATTTAGCAGTTGAAAAACATTTCAAAGAATTTGAGAAATAAAACTGTATAAAATATTAGATATCGATCTAATATTTAAGCTTTTATATTAGGAGATTGCTACGTATTCTTGCACTATAATTAATTACTATCATTACTGTTATCTTTATTTTAATTAATATTGTATTAATCACCAGAATTTATTGAACTTAATAACACGGATTTTGTTGACCATGTTTTCCAAGTAAAAAGTAATATATGACAATAAAAGAGACTTCCAATTTTAGTTTTATTATCTTCAAATTTTAATATTATTGATTTTTAAAGATTCTTTACATGATGCCTTTTTAGAGTTTTCATTGGAAAAATAAAGTGTTAATAATGTACTTCCTAAATTAGGAGTACTTTAAGAAACTTATTTTATTTTTATGTTATTTGAGGTTTTATATGGCTAATCAATCTTTTAGGTTTTCTATCAATGTTGGGGTTTTTTCTTAATTAGGGATGGGATGAATTTGAATATTAGTAATATAATTTTTTTTTTTTTAGATTTGACGAAACTCTACTCCCGTAAAGCGTATTTTATAGATCAAGTGAGTGAGTAAAATCTTGGCTGTTCTAGACTCTTACAAGATATGGACGCCTTAACTCGAATTTAATTCCTACTGTACAGATCTCAAGCTCTTTGTTATCAATTCATGTTTCTTGGGGGCAGTAATATAAATATGATACATACATTCATTAAAAAAAAATCATAGAAAGAAAGAAGAGCAAAGCAAGTTTTTTTTTTTAAAAAAATTGATGGATATATATTAAAAAAATGATGATTTTTTAAAATTAGATATATTTAGGATCAAGTTGGATATAGTTTAGGAATTTTATATTTAAGACTCATAAAATTGTTTTTTTTTTTTTGATATCATCATGTCAAAATCATTTAAACAAATAAATTTAATATACATGTTTAAACTGAAATAAATTATTTGCAGAATAAAATTAATAGATAAGGAAAAGAGATGAACTTGCCTTCTCTAATCTGCCTTATGGAATAGTATTTTTCTTATAAATATATGAGAAATGATTATTTGAATAAAATTACGAGAAAAAAATGGATTTAATATCTGGTCGTATCGGGGAGAGGTGTGCCAGCAAGGAAGTGCTTGACCAATGAAAGTGCTCTCAGTGGCTGATAGCTTGGCACTTGATGCCCTGCCCCTCTTACGGTGGCAAATGTCAAATCTCCTTTATAAACTTGTGTGTATCCTCCCACCTGCAAAAAAAAAAAATATTTCACATTTTTTCTATAATTTTTTTAATTAGAAATATTGGGTGCTGATTAATTTATATAGCTGGATAAGCAAAAATAGCACATGATATATACACCATTTGGGGACAGAATTCCCTTTTTTTTCTCTTTTTTTATGGGATAAAATTTATATTATGGGAGTAGAATATGGAATTACATATTAGAGGTAAGAAAAAAACCAAGAAAAACAAAAAAATTAATCGAGAAAAAATGAATCTTAAAAGAACTGATTAAATCAATTATTTAAAAAAAAAACATCCGATTCAATTTGGTTTGTGTTTTTGTAAGGAAAATAAATGTAAATTTGAAACCGAACCGTACTAGTTCAAATAAAAAAAATATACTCTAGTTTTTTTATTCTTTCGGTTCAATTCAGATTTTTTGATGTGGTTCCATTTTGGTTAAATGGGAGAAGGGAAAAACTTGGTTAAAATAAATAATTAAAAAAACAAAATCAAATCAAAACCATTCAGTTTAAACCATGTTCGTTTCAATTTTTTTTTAAATTAATTTAATTATTTTTATTGATAAAAATCAAACCGAACCAAAACCTAATACATATGGTAGCACTTCAGATGATATTTCACAATCCTTTTGAACAAGACCCACATTTTATTATTTTTATGAATTTGGTTTTCTTGTGAGTGTTGACTAGTATCAAAAGATGTAGGCTTTATCTCGGGATTATAATTACGAATATTGGTAATATTAATTCCTAAGTTTAGGACTGCTTTGGATCTCGGTTTTCCTATGCTAAATTGGGAGAATAAATAAAATAAAAATTTGAGTGGTGACTTACCTCCCCTTTGACGTACCAAGGATGCCATTTGGTTTTCACTTCAAGTTTCATCTTGTTTATAGAATATTGAGTTGAAGTAAATGGTACCCTTCCATCTATATCACCACTGAAATTACAAGCAATGAAGATTTGTTATTTTATAATAATAATAATAATAATAATAATAATAATAAGAGTAAGAGTAATAGTAAGAGCAAGAGTAGTGATAATAATAATAATAATAATAAGAAGAAGAAGAAGAAAAAGAAAAAGAAGAAGAAGCAAACATAATTAGGGATGTTTCAAATGGCAGTATCTACAAATTATGACAATTAATATTATATATATTTGTAAATTAACCAAATTTAAGTGGTATCACTGAAATGTATGAGGCCGCTAGCTATTATCAAGTTCATTATGACCCCACTCAAAGTGCATGACAATATTATCCTAACATTTAATTAAGAACCCACTCAAACTCTATAATCATGACAATATATTTATTTATATATATATTAGTTTACCTGAATAGCCACACTCGAAGACCGTTTGCCATGAATTCTTGCAGCAGCGGAATCATTGTTGAAGGGCTATCTGACCAGTTTGATATGACATCACTACAAGGTTCCCAATCATGAGTAAGTTTGGTGACATTGGCATGAATGGCTTCTTGGACATCAGGTCGATTGAGATAAGCATACACATAATAATCAGAGCACGGATCAAAATCCACCAGCTGCGGCACAAAATATGCAGTCAAGTGAGTTAGAAAGAGAATCAATTGGAGGGATATTCTGTATAGTTTAGTAAAATACATGTTTTAATTACTTACAGAAGGTTTCCCACGCCTTGCTGTGGTACCTTTACGAGGGCACAACGGACCATAGATGTTGTATATATTGATATAACTTGTATCCTTTCCTGCTTCGTCTGCTGCTTGATTGCACTCATCAGACTGGGATGTTGCATTGGGTGAGAAATCGCAGGATTTTAGTATTTTCTGAACCAGCTCATCTGAAATTAGAGCATGGTTTCCGAAATAGCTATACATCCCTATACTGTCAGTTTCATCGTTGATCACTGCATTCCCCATCTGCAATTTCCACAGGATAATGTAACATTACTGTCACGCAGCCACTAATTTGCATTAGCAAGTTTCATGGTAGCAGTTGTTTCTTCAAGTGACATGAATCTCCCTCTCTTTTTCAATTTCTTACATTGTAATGATAAATGATTATATAAAGCCAGCATTCTTCTACCGCAAATAATGGAATGTGGCCTCCCTTTCGGGGTCAAGTTTTGCATAAATCCAATGATGCTGTCATGTGCAGGGCACACATATTGTAATTATTTAAAGAAAATGCTAGCTAGCTGTTTACACCAGTCGATGAATATTCTCAAATTGAAAAGATAAAAGTAAAATATTCTGGCCAGGAGAAGAGGGAAAGGGATGGTTTTGAATGGCAGTGGTTGTCTAAATTTAAAATTTAATTCATTAAATATGATTGCAGATGGATTGATCAGAGAGAATATACGTACTAGAATTCCTTTGAGATTGATAATGGTCTTCTTCGCCTTCTTGTTCTGGTAAAGAATAGTGTGTGCAAGCTGAGGCACGTAATGCCCGGCATAGCTTTCACCTGATATGTAAAAATCTCTGTCTTTGTATTCAGAAAACCTCTCCAACCAATTCACCAGGAACACATAATTATCTTCAGCCGTCATTTTATCTCCACTTTTCGTGTAATCTGATGTTGTGTTTGAGTATGAAAACCCTACCCCCGCAGGAGATTCAAGAAACAAAACATTTGCAGCTGGAAACGAAATATATCCAGATATTTACCGCTTTGTAAAAGTAACATTAATTAGATGTAAATAATAAATTAACAACCATCTATAAAAGTTAAGAACTGATCATACCATAATTCCATGAATGAGTGTTCTTATAGAGTGCCTGGCCATCACTGTATACTCGAAATGGTCCAAGTTCTTGCATTGCCCCATACGACAAAGATGAACAGCCAGGGCCTACAATGCAGAAAGAATCCTGTGTTAGAATAAACCCTATGTCGCTAGGAAAATATATAAGCCTTTTGATATCATACTCTCTGTCTCTCTCTCTCTCTTTCTCTCTCTCTCTAACTTACTGAACATACATCATGTATATAAACACGCATAGAGAGCAAGAAAGCATGTATTGGTTTTGTGCCCGTCAATGTATATACGTTGGGGATATATATATATATATATATATATATAGTGTCAATAATAATTTATTATTTCTACTTTATTCTATCTCGTTCTTAGTCTCAGAAAGGGTCGGCATGTCTTCTCTGATTGGGTTTTCTCCAGCGGCCACGATATCAGATGAGGCAATGGAGTTCAGAGCTTTAGGGAACGGAAATATTGCAACACAAAATAGTTTTTATTTGTCAAGGAAGTATATAGGTTTTTATTTTTTGTTTTAAAAAATGTAAAACTAGGATACTCCCTCCATCTTGAAGTTGTAATCACACTTGGTTTTCTGATTATTTTTCAAGGTTAATTATCCATTGTTTAAATATAAATAAAAAGAAGAAACTGGATTGAGAAAATTAAGTAAATTATAATCAGAGCTATAACACTAAAATAAAATAAATTAATGATTTAACCCTAAGTATATGTACAGACAAAAACTAAACAAAAAGCTGTAAGGTAACCAATAGGACCATATAAAACTGGATGATCCGATCCAAATTGCCAACCCATCTGGAAAAATGTTGCAAGTAGAACAAAATAGGGTGGAAATTATTAAGTCCATCCTACCTGATAAACTATTATTAATACGCAAAACGCATTTTTAGCAAGAGATTATAAACATGCAAGGTGTCAATTTTGTTTTTTTGCTATAAATTAAGCTGCAGATGCCGGCCTCGCAGACGAGAAGGTGGCAACATTCACCGTATAGGGTCTAAAATACCGAAGTAATTCTTCATCAGGATATTTTCATACAAACTTTTCTTAAATATAAATCAAACCCCCATCTTTGGTCTGCAAAAAACGTATCAGTTTCATGTTTTTTTCCTGGATGATCGATCACACAGGATACGGAGTTATAAATTCTGTGATCAAGGAGGGATATGTGTCATCAGCCACTAAATCCAATCCCCTTTTTCTCGCATCAGTAATGCGAGAGAATGATTGCTTATAAATCGCTAGTCAATCGCATTAATAAGATGGTTACATCATGAACGGCGAGAAATCCTGATGGGAGTGAATAATGGGATCGAGAAGCCACCATCATGTGTCTGCTGACCGTGTGGGGCTGTTAATTTCATGTTTTTTTCTAAGTTTATGGGCCCATTGCAACGAGGAAAAAAATAATAGCACATTAGCAAAAGTCACTGAGCTTGAAGAAGAAGAAGAAGAAGAAGAAGAAATCTTGTACGTTACAGAAAATTATTATCTGACTGCTCTAAAATCTCTTTCTGATAATTAGGCACACCTAATTAAGAAAACAAGGTATTAACTGTTTTATATTTATACCTTCATGCAAAAATATGGCGATATAAACAATAAGCAAAATCACAGGGCATCTGAGAGAGAATAGGAGGAAAAGGTAACAAACAATGATGATGAAAAGATTTGAGGATTTGATGGGATATTGGCACATATTCTCTGATAATGAACAGTATGCAAACAAGAAGAATCAAGAAAGAACACAGATAAATAAATAGAAGATCCCATCCAATTCCAAGCAGAAGATGAGGAACTCAACTATCAATAGTAATATACCATCTAATCTTCTTTATCAAGAAGGGAGAATATTGGAAGTGAAAAATTAGAGAGAAAGAGAGAGCATAAAAGAAAACGCCGATGGATGAGATAAGATCGGAAGTACCTCCATTGAGCCAGAGAAGAAGAGGCAAAGACTCTTTAGAATGCTGAGCCTCGACAAAGTAATAATACAGTGCTCGTCCGGCAGATTCATCAACTGTAACATAGCCGCCATACTGCGAAAACTCTACTCTCGGCTGTCCCGGCAAACTCTTTATTCTATCTCTCTCTTTCAGCCCCTCTTGAGGATGAAACTTGGATGAATCTACATGTTGAATTGCCTGAAAAAGAGTACTGTCGACGCTAAAATTTCCCGTCGAGTACTTGGCCTTGTAGAGATGGCTAAGTGCTTCACCCTGCCTCTTCCCAGCTGCTTCGATTTGAACCACAGAGCAGGAAACAATAAGAAGGACAGCGAGAAACGAACATGGATTGCTTTCCATGGGATTTCTTTTTGTTAAAATGCACCAAAAAGAAAATAAAGATCGCCTAAATCCACCTGCTCTGTAGCTGTAGACTATTGGGGAGTTTTATATTTGCAAGAGACTCACCTCAAAGTCAATAGTGCCCCTGTATCAGAATATGAAATTTATATTAATTACGTATTAGTTGCCCCCCCCCCCCCCCTCATTAATTAGCTTTACAAATTTAATGCTAATGAGATGTGTAGCCATTTTTGTAACAATAATCAAAGGGATGAGGTCCAATCATGGTTCATTGGTTTTTTTTCCTTGTCACACCAATCATGTCGAGCCATGTGAGCTACACTTGTTTAGTCAATTAGTGAACATGCGTATCTGTGATATATCCGTTGTGTTCCTCACTACTGTGGGACACAAGTGATTGGATACAGTAATCTACAGCAGCGGGTCTGTGTTTTTCTTCTCTAATCTCCACTTGCGATGCTGTCATTCAAATTATGAAAGCTTTCGTTTGCAGCCATTGTGATTACCAATAATTACGGAGAGAAATTGATATAAAAAACAATATCATCAGATAGGTTTAGAAAACAGTGATTGTGGATCCATATTCTCAAATTTCACTTCAAGCAGGAATTCTCAAGTACTGGAAGGTCCACACTGAGGTGATTTCTGCAAGGTGATTGTGTGGATCGCTGTTTTAGGGAAGTTGTGGAGGCATATGTTTGTTTCTTAGCAGCCATTAATAATGTAACGCACGTAAAACTGACAGGAAAAATAAATGCTGTGGTCGTTAGCCTATAGCAATCACTACTGTACATGTAAAAACAAGACTTTGTTTGTCTTTATACCAGTTCTTGATAAAATTCCATCACCTTCTTTCGTTTATTTCATGTTATTTGGAAACCGCCACAAAAAGCCGAAGTCCTTTTCAGTTTCCATATATACACAGGCTAAATGATGCAGGCAGGACTGTAGAACTGAATGTTTTGGGTGTTTAAGTGAACATGTGATGACATATATAACTTGGTGGGGGGATTTGCCCCCATCTGGATCAATTTTTTCATGGGTGATGAGTTGATTTCATTGTTTACTGGGTTGTTGGAACACTCAAAATTAGGTCTAAATGTTGTTGTTTGAGATGATTTTATTATTTTTCCGTTGTTTTTTTTTTAGATTTATTGTTCTAATTTGGATTTTATGTTTTAAGATTTTCTAATTTATTTAAAGCTCTTGTAAACCTCCGAGGAGGGAATAAATCTGATGTTTGGCCTGAATATAAATCAAGATTATTGGATCATCGAATTAATCCGAGTTAAATATATTTTATTAATAAAAAAATAAATTCATTCTCTTTTTTTAACAAATTATCAAGATTTGTCTATATCAATGGATCAAAATTTAACACGGATCAGTTTCTAAAGTGAGTTTTTTTTTTATAAATTTATTAGGGCATCGCTATGATTGCTAGCTATTTACTTGTTGGTTCAAGGGACCAGTACAAATACCACTACTGAGATCAGTCCGATGTTAGCTCAAACAGCATCCTTACCTCCTTCCTGCGAAAGTTCCTGTCCGAGCCTCTACTTCATCCCTAACTTGGACTGATCTTAAGAAAGTATTTAGAGGAATAGATTATTCTTGGATTCGAAATCAAGAATAAATTTTGGATGCACCCAACCTGTCAAAATGTATTTTTTATGAGTCTAAATAAACGATTAAAACTCCTGTTATTTTATATTTTTACAACAAATACAAGTTTTGACTTGAACTTAAAATCTACTATACATATATCATGCTATGCCTCTTCTTGGTATCAAGTGAGCTCTAACCATTAGACAAGCATGTGTCTCTGGGTTTGAGAAACTCCTGCCAATAATATTAAGATCACATGCATTCCATGAAGATTTAAATTGTTAAATTGGTCAACCTTTTCAGGTCGAAATTCTATGACATAGAAAGATCATTGGCTGGAAATCTTGAATTTGTTTTTCCATAAAAGAGGATTCGAGCCCACGGGGTGACTTTTTAACCCGGTAATGGAGGAATTAATTTAGACCAACATTTATTTTTATTTTATTGTTTTCCAAATAGAGAACACCCAATACCTAATTAACCCCTCTAATTAACAAGATCGTTTAGTATAGAATGATATTTATAATTATCCCTTAAAAGATTGCAGATGACAAACACTTCATTTATATATACATATATATAGAGAACGACATGTCATATCTACTTCGTTTATGAAATGGGAGCTTAAAATCATCGAGAAAAACTTATTCCATGTACAGAAGGAGAATAATATATTGTTGGATTATCCTTGATGGTCCCGGTGCTAAGCAAGTCTAAAGTAGCAGGGACTGGTTTCGCCTTTACATCAAATGGATAACAGTGGAATTATTAGGCCAGGACCCATCCTCTTGTCTTTTTGAAGACAAAAAATATGAACATGCTGTGGGATCCATTGAAGTCAACGTAATATTCCTTGCTCTGCTGCAACTGCATAGAAAAATGGAATCAAAAGGTATGTGAAAAGCCTACAAAATTAGCAACAGGGAGACAGGTGAACTGGTGGTGCGCGCGAGGGTCCCCTCCCCAGCCCAGCTAGCTAGGAGCCACTAACCACCGTGAAAAGTTAACGAAAGGCAGGTTGAGAGAATAGAAGAGAATGTGCAGTCGGAAAACTCCGTATTGATGGGTTCTGGCTGAAAGGACGATGACAAGAACGTTCGGACGGCCATTCCCGTCGGCTGCGTTTGGTTTCGGTTCTGGTTTGAATATTCTGAGAAACTGCTGTATTATTAGCTGGATGGAGATTTGAGATATTTTTTTGGCCCTTTGCAAGCCAATCATCAAAATACTGGGGCATGGGTTGGAGATCAAAATTATGACAGCGTTTAATGCATCCTTGATTTTATGAATTTATTTTCTAAATTAATATAATAAATTTAAAAAGTTTATGGGCTAATAATAATATAAAAATAAATAAAAAAGACTTTCTTTATCAGTATCGAAAGTAGCCACAGCTTCCAAGCAGGCTCTTTAAAGAAGCTAGCTTTCCCCAGTAATTGTCAGCGTAGCCTGTCATCTTTTGGCAGTTTTCCAAAGGCATCAACTCTTGTTTGTGAGCGCTTTCCACTCGGGGTGTTTGGGAGTGTGGTTGCGATAGCTTTTCAAAGTGTTTATCGTGCCGAAATATATCAAAATGATGTTTTTTATTTTTTAAAAATCATTTTTGAAATCAGCATATCAAAATGATCTAAAAACACCAAAACATATTAATTGAAAATGCAAAAAAAAAAAAAAAAATTCAAATTTTGGCGATAAGCACTTTCAATCGCAATGCCAAACAGGGGCTAATTTGATTCCGAGGACCACCACTCTCCGTCCAAGAAAGAGAAAGATGGAATGATGGGCCTTCTTTCCTCTTCTGTCAGGCTTGAGGAGTATTTCCAGTCGGGAAATTAAGGCCTCAGACTCGGGTACAGGCCGCCTACAGGCCCATCAATCTTTCGAGTTTGTGAGGCCTTCCATATCATATCATATCAGCCCAAGCCCACTTCCCGTTTGAATTGACCGGTTGAGTCTGACCGCCACTCAGCTTCACAGCCCAGCCAATGCTGGACTTTCTCTAATGGACATTTTGAGTACTTAAAACAGGTTAGGGCTCCGGTTTAGTGCCATGGGGTGCTCTCGAAACACATAGAGAGAGAGAGAGATGGGAATTAACACATTTGCACACAATATATATATATATATATATACTAGACAATGCCACATTTGCACACAATATATATATATACTAGACAATGCCCCCGCGCTTTGCCGTGGGCGGCACAATATTTAATAATAATTATATGTATGTTTTTTGTTATAATATAAATTATATAAATTTAGTCAAAATAGTAAATCTGTACAAAATTACTGTGAAGAGCAAGTTTTTTATAAATATAACTATTTTAAATTGATATAACCAGCATAAATTTATCATCATCATTAAAAAAGCAAGAAAACTCGGATATCTAAATTATTAAGTTCATTGTATTAAGATTAGTTCATTTTATTATTCAATTTAAATTAAAAAAAATATATATATAAATTGTGAAAATACCTACAATAATCAAATAAAAAAAAAATTGTTAATTTTTTATGAACAAAAAGACGAAAACATAGATTGAAAATTAATCCTGACGTTGTTGTCATTATCATTGCTATAAAAGCTAAAATTATTACTAACATTACAGCCAAAACAATTAAAATAATTAAATTGCCATGAAAAATAAAAAAGAAAAAAGAAAAAGATTTTTATAAAAAAATAATAAAAAAAATAATAACTAAAATTATCAATATTATTGCATAAATAATAAAATCATAAAAATCATATAATCTAAAGAACAAATAAAGAAAAAGAAAAAGAAACAAGTAAGGGGAAAAATAGAGTAATATTACTTTTAAAATGATCACCGATATAAATTAAAAATTCAGGAAAATCTTTAAAAAAAATCGAAAGATTTTATAAAAAAATAATCACTAAAATTATCATTATTATTGCGCAAATAATAAAATTATAAAAATCATCTAATCCAAAGAACAAATAAAAATAAAAGAAAACATCTAGCCATGGCACCCGCGCCTCGTCGCGGGCGAAATCATATTTTTTTCAACGTAAAAAAATATTTATTATGTATGATTTTTTTTATCATAGCATAAATTTAGACAGAATAATCAATTTGTATATAATTTTTATGAAGTGCAAGTTTTGTATAAAATATGTAAATTTTAAATGAATATAAATTTATTTGTTTAGTAGGTTTCAATGAAATAACCAGTATAAAATACGTTGTAATTTTCTATTAACAATAAGTTGCATTGTGGATTGCAATAGTCTTTTTTTTTCGTCATATGAACAGTGGAATAACGTTTTCGTCTTATTTGAGGATATTATGATTATTGTACTATGCACATAAATGAAAGAAATTGAAAATATCTCTAATATCATGATATTATTTAAAACACACTTTACATAATAAAATGAATATATAAAAAACTAATATACAATTTTAGAAGTTCTACGCTGCACGCGCCATCCAAAATGTGGTTAAGAGAAAACACTGTAGCAATCCATATTGTTTGTAAAAAAAATTAGCTCAAGAATTAGTCGTGGTGTGCTTAAGCTGGTCGGAGATCCCGGTTATAAAAAAAATATATAAGTGAATAAAACAAAAGTATAAAAAAGAGAAAAAAAAATGTACCAGCAGGAAAGCACTTTAGAAAAAAATATGGGTCCGGGGATTGTCGTGGTATGCATAAGTTGGCTTGGACACCTTGGTTAAAAAAAAAATTTGGATATGGAGATTAATTGTGGTGCATTTAAGCGAGCTCAGACACCTCGATTATTAAAAAAATAAAAAACCAAAAAAATATATAAGTAGAAAAAGAGAATAAAATATCATAAGAAAGAAAAATGAAAAAAATTTATAATAAGGAAAAAAAAAAGGCAAAAAAAAGAAGAAGCAAAAAACGGAGGAAAAAAAGAAGAATAATTAGGGAAAAAAAGCAAAAAAAAAAAACAAAACAAAGGAAGAAACGAAAAAAAATAAGAGGAGCGTAATTATAAAATAAAAACAAAACAAAAAAGCAGAGAAAAAAAATGCAATCAGAAAAAAAAAAAAACAAAAAAAAAAACTATTGCAATCCACAGTGCACTGAGTCTGTGTGCACAGTGCGTGGGTGTACAGTGAAACACCCACGCCTTTTATATATATAGCTAGCTATATTGACCGCGCGTTGCCGCTGGTATTTTTGTGTATATAATTTAATAGAATTAAATCAAAAACAATAAATTTATATGATATAATTAAGAGAAATTATAGATTATGAGATAACATGTATCAATTTTTTAAATTAGCCGCAATGTGCACAATGTAATTATGCATCAACCCCTTGAAAACGACAAAATAATTATTAAATTATCCTGGAAAAAAAAACTCAAAAACATTAACAAAAGAATAAGTAAGAGAAACAATTAAATTATTATTATTATTATTATTATTATTATCATTTTTATCATCATCATCATTATTATTATGTTAATAATGAAAGAAACAAAAATAAATGAAAAACTAAAAATATCTTAGAAACTTTAACAAAAGATTAAAAAAAAAACTATTATTGCTATTACTGTAAAAAAAAAAATTATCAAATTATCTGGAGGGAAAAAAAACATTAAAGAAAGAGCAAGAATGAAAAACAATTTAATTATTATTATGTTAATAATGAAAGGAAAAAAACAACGAAAGACTAAAAACATGCAAGAAACTTTCACAAAAGATAAAAAAAAACAAAAACAATTATTATTGCTATTACCGGCAAAAAAAAGATTATCAAATTATCAGGAGAAAGAAAAAAAACGCATAAGAGTAAGAACAAAAAATAATTAAGTCATTATTATTATCACTATCACTATCACTATCACTATCACTATCACTATCACTATCACTATTACTATTACTATTATTATTATTACTATTATTATTATTATTATTATTATTATTATTATCATCATCATTATTATTATTATTGTGTTAAATACACTTATATATACATGGACAAAAGTAGGGATTATTCTAGAAATATAAAAAAATAAAAGTATAAGGACTTAAATGAAAATCAAATATAAAGGGCTTAAATTAAAAAATTAAAAGTGAAAGGGCTGAAATGCAAATTACATTTATTCTCAATTGAAATCAGAGGACAAAATTGCAAAAATCAGAACTTGTGTACCGAATTAATTGAGTTATACACAGCCAATCCGGAAATTGAAAGTAGCAGGACCGAAGTAAAACTTTGACATTCAATTAATTAAAATCGGAGGACCCAATCGAACAAAATCAAAACTTATATAACAGAAATGAGAACCCAAAACGAAATTAAAAGTCGAGGGACTTAAGTGCAAAGTGAACAAATATGGGGGACTCTCCTGCACATTGACGTGGAGGAGAGAGAGAAACTTGGCCGGCGGCTTGAACTGGCCTCCGCCGCGTCCACGGATATTTGGTGGTTACACATGCCATCGCGGTAGGAAGACCACGCGACGGCGCATCGAAATAGCCTCCGGTAGACAATTTCCGAACACTGTAGGAGGCCGCACGCGCCACCTGAACTGAGCGTGAGGCGGAAAACCGCTTGGCGCGTGCGGATCACGCCCTGACAGACACCGATTAAAAAATTCGAAAAATAGGGACAATTACCGTTCTAGCCCTGCAGTCAATTCAATGTTTTTGTCTTATTAGGGGCTATAACCGTATTTAGCCATTTCCGAAAAGAAAAAAAAAAAAAGTTGCAGCGGACCGGACCGGACCGGTTCGGCCTCGTGCAATTATGCCGGTGCCCCTCAGCCGGATGCCTTATTTTGTCTTATTACCGGGGGTTAAAGCGTGAATACACTGTTCATAGCTGATTATTTAAAAAAAAGAAGGAAAAACCGAAAAAAAAGTGAGGAAAAACCGAAATTAGTCCCGTTTTACAACCACTTTTGCCGCGCGACCGAGGGCCATTTTCGCCCCTACACTGCTCGAATCCACAGTGATCTGTGAGAGGGAGCACAGTAAAAACGCCACAACGTTTATATGCTTTGTAATATACAGTAGCCAATGCTTTCATGCCTCGTCGCGGGAGGTATTATATCTTTTTAAAATAAAAAAATAATAATTATATGTGTGTTTTTTGTTATAATATAAATTATATAAATTTAATCAAAATAATAAATCTGTGCAAAATTACTGTAAAGAGCAAGTTTTTTATAAATATAACTATTTTAAATTGATATAAATTTATCTATTTAATAGTTTTTAACCAAATAACCAACATAGAATTATCATCATCATTACAAAAGTAAGAAAATTCAGATATTTGAATTATTAAATTCATTGTATTAAGATTAATTCATTTTATAATTCAATTCAAATCATATTTAAAAATAAAATATAAATTATGAAAAGACCTGCAATAATCAAATAAAAAATAAGTAGTTAATTTTCTATCCATAAAAAGATGAAAACATAAATTAAAAATTCATCCTTATGTTACCATCATTTTCATTACTATAATAATTAAAATTATTACCAACATTACTACTCAAACAATTAAAATAATTAAATTACCTCAAAAAATAAAAATAAAATCAAAACATTTTAACAAAAAAATAAAAAAAAAATTTCACTAAAATTATCATTATTATTGAACAAAAAATAAAATCATAAAATTATTTGATCTGAAAAATAGATAAAATAACAGAAACCACAAAAAAAAAAGCAATATTAATTTTAAAATTATCACATAAATTAAAATTTTCAGAACGGAACCTAATAAAAATAAAACCCCGAAAAAAAATGAATAAAAAAAAGTAATCTAAAAATATAAATGAATAAATACGGACAAAATACATACACTGTTCAAATATTATATTTTTTAATGTTTTTAGATCATTTTCATGTGTTGATGTTAAAAATAATTTTAAAAAATATCATTTTAATATATTTCTAAACCAAAAATATTTTAAAAAAATAATCACATTTCCAAGCAAAATAAAAAATGTTTCATGGAAAAAAATAAAATATATATAATCAGGAAAAAAAACAAAAAAAAAAGTTATAAAAAATTAAATTCGAGAATTAATCGTAGTGCACTAAAGTTAGTCTAGACATCTTAATTATAAAAACCGAATAATATATATATATATATATATATATATATATATATATATATATATATATATAGAAAAAGAAAAAAATAGAAAAATATAACAAGTAAAAAAAATATTTGATGGGAAAAAATGAAAAAAATAATCAGAAAAAAAAACATAATAAAAAAAAAGCTAGAAAAAAAAAATGATAGTAGAAATCGAACCTGCGCCCTCAAGAATACAGCCGCTTATTTTAGACTAACTGGGCAACCTCAATATGTTGTTCATAATTCACGACAATATATATTAATAGTTAAATTTACTATGAGTAAAATAAAAATATACTAAGAGTTAGATTCAAACCAACACCCTCTCAGAAGACAACCATAATACCGCGTTATCGGAACAACTCGGCTACCTTAATATATTGTTCATAGTTTATAAAATCATATATTAATAGTAAAGTTTATTGTGAATTTACATAATAAAACCAAGACACGTTTTATATTACTCAATTGATTTTCGTATAAATATGTTAGTTTTCGTGTGTTTGTGTGTGTATATATTACTCAATTGATTTTTGTATAAATACATATATGAAAACTAACATATTTATACAAAAATCAATTGAGTAATCCAAATTGAAGTATAATTAAACCCTTTCAGCTGGAGGGAGGAATCAGATCCTGGTTCCTATCTTCTGTGGCGAAATTAAAGAAGTACTAATTCCCTGTAACTCGGGAATATTCGATGAGTTTCTGGTCTACTCGGTGCTCCAAAAACTCTTGACGCAAGCAAGTACGTGTGTTTACAGTGGAAATAGGATCACGCCTGATCGCCACGCATCGAAGTCAACTCTACTCGTGTTTACCTTTCATCAATTTGCAAAATCAAATGTGTTTTGTCACTCTCAAAAGCCTATTTAGGTATACAATATTGAATAATGTCAAGTTGACTGTATTTTAAACTGTTTTTACTTTAAAATATATTTTTTTAAGAAAAAGAAGCTTGATGACTGTTGAGCCGCAGCTTCAGACAAACCCAGGTGGATTACTTTAATATATAGGGTTTTTTTTTTTCGGGTACAGTCACGCTGATCACGACAGATATTTAATAAACTTGTTGGATAAGCTCGTCAGAATTTATCATCCAGCAGTAAACATTAATTCTATTATTTGAGCACTTCACTTCACCTTAGCTTGAACTTGGGGGGGAAGGATTGTTTGAAATTGCATGGAACTTGGATTCTCATTGATAAACAGATTAACAGGGCCGAGCAGCCTCTCTTCAAGCACACTTTTTCCAGACAATTCTCGACCCTTTTTATATTAATTAACTATTTGTGGAAGAAGGGGAGGCGAAGGAGCTCCTCTTTCTTTCGTTGTCCTTCCTCGTCTTGTTTGTGAATGAAGGCAGGCACAGGTGGGCCTGGTTGTTGAATGGTAGATGAGACTTTTCTATTCAAAAAACTCCATGACGTGTTGGAGTGCAGCTGAAGAAGCAAATGCAATAAGATAAGAGCATTTGACTGCCATGTTTATTGTTAGAATTCCAAAGGTCACGTCAATGGCTGGTTTTTGACCCCCCCTTTTGTGCTGCTGTTTCGGCTTAAGCCAAGCCTGATGATATCCACTTGTCGAACCTTTACTATTTAGGCCAACTAATATTGCATTATTATAGACACAAACCAAATTTAATATTGCATTATTATAGACACCAAAACCAAACTTTCATAGTACGTACCCTTGTGATCCTACCAGAAAGAAAAGCTGCCTGCTTTGCATTGAGTTACAAATGGTAATCTTGGCGGAAAGAATAAGCAAACTATACTCCAAGATGGAGAATCATCATCATCAGCGCCAGCAACCAGAAGCCTTGTCTGCTTCTTTACAGGCTTTTAGATCCGATGTCTCAAATTGCGTTAACCAATTGTGCTTGGGTTTGACACCCGGTTCAGAAACCCTTTCCCTCTCCTGGATTCAACAGTGTTTTCAGCTTATACCCTCCATCAATAAAGCTTTTGCGAAGCTAGTTGTGGATATAGACTACCATATGAGCAAATGGAAGTCTCAATCTGTTGAAGAATATCTCAGGTATAGCTTGAACTTGCTGGATCTTCTTAACTCTATTAGTTCTTCTCTGTCTCATTTAGGAGAAGTTCGGCTTTCTTTGGCTTATTCTTTGAGCCTTGTGGAGAGTTCACCTTCTTCAGCAATTGAGCATATCAAGGCCATCGAGTTCAACAGCTCGATCAAGAATTTCAAAGGCCAAGACAACATTGCCGACGAGAAAGAAATACCTTGCTCTGGTGAGGAATGGATCATTAATCAAGCTTTGATTGAATTAAAGAGCGTAGTATTCTGGGCATGTAATGTTCTCTTGGCTGGTTTGACCGGTGATGCTAAGGCATACTTGGAGATGAGAAATTCGACTGGTATGTTCTCGAACTCTTCAGTGATCAAACTGGACATGAGTGTTTCTGAAGCAATAACGGATAGAGGGGTTGTGTTAAAAGAGGTCAAAGAGCTGAAAGATGCAGCAGATTGTGTTGCAGCGGCCACGGCTAATGAAAAGGTAAGTTATCTAGCTGAGGAGATGCAGAGAAGATTGAAAGAATTGGAGCAGCTGCTGGATGGTTTGGAGAAGGAAGTAAACTCTCTCTTCTCCAAGGTATTGGCTGGAAGAAATGAATTGCTTGATGGCATTCGACATACGCAACAATAGTTATGTTGATCCTCTGTATACAGGCTGTAATATTTGACTGTATCAGTTTCTGATTGTAGCTACATAATCATTTGTAAGTGGCATGAACTTTGAATTATTAAATACTTGTGAAAATTGTCTCCATGATCTCATTCACACACTTGGTATTTATCCATTAAGAGGATGTGATGCAGGTTTCTACATCTATTAACAGGCAGGGAAATAAAGAAGAGGGGTACTAGCGTAGCAGGTTAGAGGCGTTCCCACCCAGGTGGCTGGTCATCACTAGATTGACTGCAATTTTATGTAACGATATGATATCAAGAAATTTCGTAATCTCACAAGTTCAAATGATAGTATGAAGAAGAGTAAACCTTCGTCTCATCTACTATATGGAAAGACTAGGTCCATCATTTTAGTCATTGCAAGAAACTAAGCAATACATGCCATTTCAAATTTAGGCAAACCAGCTACAGTTCTTTTCTTTCTGCCTCACTGGAAAGTAGTCTTTTCTCCTATAAAAGCAATATCCGCAACTCACTATTTTCAGGATCTTCTTTTGATTGGCCAAACTGATGTCTCAAGAGAAACTTTAGTCAAACTGCAGCAAATTCTTTTCGGTTTTGTTGGCTATATTAACATTAAAGGAGAACGGCAAGAAGGAAAAATTTACAGCAGGCTCAGTCGACTATCTGAATCGTTGGAATGGCTTTCTCCTTCTAGGGCTTTCCTCTTGCGATAGGTTCCAGTTGGCAGCCTGGAAAACACAGAGCGTATATGAGAATGAGAACCAATAACATAGTAGCTACACGCAAAAATAGTTTGATCAGGCTACAGTTTCAAATCATTTGTGAAAGAGAGAATGAGATCGAATCCGTGTAAATAATTAAAAGAGAGATCGAATCCACTTCTAACAGAAGAAAGGTGAGAAAAGAGAGTCATGTCCATATCTAGGAAAACCACTAGTCAACTCTCCCAGAGAAAATGAATTGTCGAAAATTTGTATGACTTTAAAACTCAGCTAGAGTTTGGTTGGTTGGTGTTTGAATGTGCTAGGAAGCGAAGGAAAACAGACTAGCAACAGAAACCAGCTTTCCAAATCACAAGAATTGAATGATCAGATATCAAGTTCCAACTCAGAAGTACCAGATAATGCAACTGCGGGGTCACTACAAAAAAAAAATTATATATACAAAATCACTTGAACGAAAAAGGGAAACAACAGGCAGCCGCATGCAGCCAGTCAGATAGAGGGTGAATAATGCAAGAAAAACAGCTTACCCTAAATGCAAAGTTGTGTCTGAATCGACGTTCTCGATGGAGCAAATATAGTGGGCTACAGGAGGACTTGTGGAGCCATTGTCTATGGGAGAATTTTTCCTTTCTGTCGCGTAGTATTCAAGATAAGTTGGGACTGAATGATCATTTGATGGAAATAAACCTCGAAGCTCCTCAATCTTCAAAATTTAAAGAATAAACAACACATAGATTACATTCCATTACATATGTCAGACTTTTCAAGGAAAAGAAAGAAACTAATATTTGTATCAGAAAACAATCCTTGCCTGCCTGCGCAAAGCTTCATTCTCCAGCATAGCCCGCTGTTCCTGGAAACCAAGAAATTAAATGAAGTACTCTGAAAATGAGTTTCAGTTTTCATAACAGGATGGGTCGTAACCATGGTCCAAAGAATCTATGGCAATATATAATAAAAATTAATTTCTGCAAGTATTTTTTTTTTCCCTTCTGAAACTGATTGAAATATTCAGAAAGACAGGACAGTACCATAATCTACTTTGTCTGAGAGAAAAAAGGATTTAGGTCAAGGGAAAACATGCTTCATTAAGAGCTCCAATTACCTGTACTCTTGATTGCTCTAACTGTTCCATCAGTAAGCGCTCCTGCAAAGGTAAAACCTGTGTTGATTTACCACAACAACCAAACAATCTCCCAATTTTGCTTTCATAACGAACCTTGGATAAGAAAAGGAAGAAAAATTCAGTAGAACCTTTTTCTCTTTCACGCATAACAACCCTTCATTTAATTGATTTTCTAGTTGTTGCAATTCTTTTAAGCTCAATCCAGTCAGATCCCTTCCCGAAAGTCGCCTACAAGTTCAGAATCAGAGAGACAATAAGATCTTGCATAATTCAAAAAGCTATACATTTGACACAATCAAATAATTTAGTTCAGACATACAACTGTTTCACTTGTAGCTTTGAAATTTCTTCTTTCAGAACATCGACCTCTTTCAAATCTGGTTTCTGAAGAAGAATGTACAGTAGGGAAAATTAATCAAAACAAACTGTTCCACCTGATAACGAATCTCATCCAAAAAGCAGATTCTATACGTGCGCAAACCACAAAACAAGCACATTGAATGGTATTCTGCTAGTGCTAAGGGGTGAAAAGGGAGAAAGCAAGCGCAAAATCTCTTCAATTTTCTCCATTGTTTCCAATTTGAGATAATTATGTCTTGGTGTTTTATTTTAATCTACTATTGAGAAGCGTTTCTCCTTAAATCTCCGCAGTACATCTTTTTATTTGCGTGGGGGGTTAGGGGGGACAATGATCCTGCTAGCAATGCTCTAGGTTCCTCTGTGTGATCCCAAAATCCAGAGCTCAATGAAGCCGATAGATAATTTGACTTCATATCTGAATCAACAGTCCCACCTACCTCACTAAGAGGCTATTTATCAAACATTGAAGGGTAGAAGTCAAAGGAGAGGGAACAAGTTAGTAACTGTTTCTTTTAGACTGTTCGTTTTAACTTGGCGGACACAGATAGTTTGCATACAATCCCACAACAAAGCCTGTCCAGGAAAAAAAGTCATCAAACATCATAAATTTGGTAGAGATGCCTAAGAATCTTTCAGTCTTTAAGGCATTGAATAACATGGAGCTTTTTATCGAAACTAATCACGAAAAATTGTAATGCCTTCAAAAGGAAATGCATGTATTCGCATCTAATTCTCTTCTCCAAAATAAATTGTCTAAAAATTGAATTTGATAGGCCCATACTAGCATAGAAAAGGATGAGACAGTATCAAAAGAAAGAAAAATAAGAGGAAACAAATATAACACCACCTCTTTTTCAGTAGGCATGCCACCAACATGCCAGCATGCACACAGACACGCAAGAACATAAGGTACTAGTGAGAACATGAATCGAAGACTACCTCGGCCTTGTATTCTATTTTAGGCTGATCTGGGGAATTTAAGAGCTTGCTGTACCTCGAAAGCGTTCTCTTCATGCTGCCATATAAGACCAATAAGAGAAATTTAGTACTTCTGTCACCTCCATGCTCTAGAAAAAAAATATAGCAAACGATCAAATGTTGTTTTAGCTGAGAATGCTTTCGATAAAAGTAAACTGACAAACACTTGAAAGAATTCGAGGAACATAATTATTTCCCTAGACAAATAAACAAATGAAACACGATAAAAAAGAGTGATACAACATTTTGAAAAGGAAATTAGAAGGAAAAATTGGAAACATCCATGATTAAAGAAGCAGAATATAAAGTTGAAACCTGTCAGTATTCAATAGATTAAATGCCCTTCATCTCCAGAAAGTACGAGAGCAAAAATCATAGAGATCGAGAATTTCCATACAGAAGCCACAACTCCACAAAGTTAAATAACACAGGTGAGACCGTTACTTTATTTGCCAGGATTGCACCAAAAGGAAATTTTTGAGGAACTACTGATGTGCTATATAATAAATTCACAGGCACAATAGTGTGTTGCTCATCAAAACATCTT
Source organism: Salix dunnii (assembly GCA_015731905.1). Lineage (NCBI taxonomy): Eukaryota > Viridiplantae > Streptophyta > Magnoliopsida > Malpighiales > Salicaceae > Salix > Salix dunnii. The sequence continues at coordinate 4,220,212 of CM027667.1, read as the reverse complement.
TAGAAAACAGAGTACCCAAAAACGCATCCATTAATGTGAAGAAAAATCCCAAATGTCAATCCTTTTGCGTACAATGCGAAAAATCGCCATTTTGTAAATCGACTTAATTAAGTCTGAAAAAAAAAATCTATTTACGTGTATCAATTTAAGCTAAAACCTTGCAAAAATCTATCTTATAAAACCTCAGAGAAAATAATTCCAGCAGGAAGCAGATAAAGTTGCGTGCAAAAAAATGCTAACTACCCCCTTCAGGAAAAAAAAAAATGATTGCACTATTCAACCACTTAATTGAAAGAAATTGCGACAGTAATTTTTATTAAGAAAATCAAGAGCGCATGTTAATTTATGAAGTTCACAAAATAAAAACTAAACTAAAAGCTCATCAATACAAAGAAATATACCTGTTTTTTTATTAGAAAAAACTTGCAAAAAACAGTACACAGCTAAAATGGACTCCAAAATCACATCATAAATCAACGAAGTTATGCTATCACCAGGTAACACATGCAATCACTTAAAACAATCATAAACATCACAACTTTACCAAAAAGAACTTATTTTTACTCAATGAGCAGTATTTTTTAGGGGGAACACAGAGATTATATATGCATACCTAGAACTGGAAAACTCAAAAAGCTTGCCAGTATTTGAGAAAACAATTACAGCAACCTCGGCATCACAGAGAATGGCAAGTTCTTGAGCCTTTTTAAGCAACCCAGCTCTTCTTTTTGAAAACGTGACTTGCCTGCTATTTGCGTTCTCAATCTTCTTAATTTCAATCTTTCCTCTCCCCATTATAATTTTCTCTTGAAAAAACAAAGACCCAATTGATCAAAAACCCCTAAGAAATGAGCCCAAAAAAACTGAGTCTTTGAAATCAAGAGCCAATGTCGATGGTCAAGTTTTAAAAGAAAAGCAAGGACTCGCTTTCTTAATTTCTCTAGATAAAAAGTGAGGGGCTTTATTTGGGGGTTGCTAAATATAGAAAAGAGAAGAGGAAGAGGGTCAGGAGAGGGAGAGAGGGGGAGAGAGAGAGCGTTTTTATTGACACAAATGGCTTGAGGGAGAGGGGCTGCAAACGGCAAGTTTGCATGGCTCTGTACTCCTCCTATTTAGAGAGAGAGAGTTGCTGCATGATTCCTTTGCCACATTTGGAAGCGGTGAGGTGCTCATTGGTTACTTTGCGGGACCCACAAGTTTTGTACTTTGAGCAATCCTCTGTAGCCTCCCCGTTGGGGGGGTTTCAATTTATTTTGTTAGTAATTTTAGCAGTAGCATTGCTAATTATTTTTCTTTAGTGTATTTCAAGCATTTATTTAGCAATAAATTCTTGTTTCTAGCTACTAATGCATCTTCCAAATCTAGAGCATGCACTGTTCATGGCTATTTTGAAAGCATATCTTGCTGTTTTTGAAAAGGGGTTGGGTCAATAATTCTAGATTTAGCGCTCTAGTTCATTGCTGCCATTGATGACAGATAATATACCATAAATATTAGCGTTGTGTCACTATTTTCCATCTCTCTGCTATTTTCCAAGGGGCGAGAGAGAGAGAGAGGAGGAGAGAACCCTTTTATGCCAATTTTTCTGCTCTTTCTTTTTATATTCCTTATTTACCAAATTTAAGGGGACGGTAGTAAATTGCTTTCTCTGTTTGCATGGCTTAATGCTTCTTGTAGCTGTACTGCATTTATTTAGTGCAGTATTTATTTATTATCGCTAGATTTGGTAAAAGCACTGCCTAAGATATAAAGAGAAGGCTAATAGTAAAGCCACGGTGTTTTGGGCTGCCATTTTGGCCTTATTGGAGGTTAGGAGTGGTGGTGGGACTTGGGAGTTCGATCAGTATTGTTAGTTTGTAACTGATGCTTGCTGTGAACGTGGTTTTTGCTCCTCGTTGGATTTAAATTGCTTACCATACTTGGCGTTTTTGGAGAAGAAGACGAAATCTCTCCGCTTCTGCAGTGACTATATCTTGGAGAAGAAGACGACATCTCTCCGCTTCTACAGATAAGATTGACCTAACCACGTCGGATCAAATATTTCCCTAATTTGTAACGTTAGGGGAAAAAATATTAACTAAAATATAATTACCGTGACAGTAAAACTGTAGTTTTTCTCACTTTATACATTTATACTATTACTGTGGATTATAATTATAACATTATTATTTTATCTTAGGGTTGAAAAAAAATTAAATCCCTGGAACGGGGTTATTTTATACATTTTTAATGAACATGTATAGCATTTTTAAATTCTTTGCACGATAACATTATTATTTTACTTTGAGTGCAACTTTACACAACGAAACTATGAAAATAACTCTATAAAATAAAAAAAAATAACAGCGGGAGTCGGGGTATCGTGGTACTTTATCCAATTTTTTTTTTTATTATCTCTAGGTTTAAGAGTGTATAGATAATTTGATTTTTTTTTCTAAAACATTGTAAGTGCATTATATAAGCGCCCTAGTAGTGTTTCACGTGCACACGTTATTCAAGCAACACGTGCAGTGTTTTTAGATAACGGAAATTGACCTTTGTTAAAACTTATTAAACAGATAAATTTATATTAATTTAAAATTTATATATTTTATAGGAAACTTGCATTTCATGTAGATTCTACACAAATTTATTTTTCCCAAAATTATATTATAATAAAAAAAATCTTACAAAATTAATATTTTTTCATAAAAAAATAATAATAATATGATTCTACAAGTCACGGGTAAATGGCGAGATAAGAAATATTTGAAGTGGAAAATGAAAATTTAATGCATGTCTATATAAATGTTCTTGTTCCCGGTGAAGATGTTTATATATTTTTATTTAATTAGATGCAAGTATTTTTTTTTAACAAAATAATAATTTATACTCTACGGAAATAAAATTCCAGACATTTAAAATGAGAATAAAAAATTGAATTTCTCCATTCTGAATTGTATTTTCTTATTAATTGATTTATGATTGTGTTAGCAAAAACATGTATTAAAATTACAAGCATTGTTTTCTAAATTAAAATCCATCATGATGTTATAAGTAGAATTAAAAAAAAAAAACTGAAATAAATTCTTAGTATTTTATATACTGTTGAAGTTAGAAAAAAAATTGTGTAATAGAATAATATAAAAGAGCTATTAAGAATTTTTTAAAACATAATTATTTTTTTTAGTTGAATATCGATGCTTTTTTTTTTCTTTCATATTCGATACATAATAATTGAAAAATATTAAAATTCCTCTAAAAACCTATAGTATTATTTGAAAATCATAAAAAAAATACTTAATGATAATTAAAATATAATATCAATTTTTATACTGCATTCACATGTAAATTCAAGAAGAAAAAAAATTGAAAAATAAAATATAAAAGTATTAGGGCGTAGCACTAGACCCATCAAGCATAGGCCAAACAAAGTGGGCCTCAAGGCCTACCATGTCGTCCATATTTTTTTTTGGTTTATTTTTTGTTAATTGAAAATCAACTAAAAAAAATCATCTTTTTAATTATTTTTTAGTCTGAAAGTATATATAAAACATCATAATTTTTTTAATAAACTTGTATGTGGTTTTATATTATCACCTAATTAGTTTAAAAAATAAAAAATCAATTTGAATTCCAAAATATTTCTCAAATATCAAAATATTTTTTCAGACAATAAAAATCTAAAAACACATTAATAGAACTAGTCTCATGTAACAAAATTAATTTAAAATAAAGATTGACTTTTTTTTACTATTAAAATATGATGCATCGATAACTTTCTTTTATATTAGTTGCTTGTCAACAAGTCTTTTTTTTTCGTTTAGTTCATGGAATAAAAGTAAATAAAATGAATTTTCAAACTAAAACTAAAACTAGAAAAACTAAAAACAATTCTTAGAGAAAGAAAGAAAAAAGGTACGTGGACAAATAAGAAAGCTAATACAAGGGAATAAATATTTTGAGGGTTTTTATATTAGTTGCTTTAATTTTTTTGTTCTAAAATTATTTTTATTTTACTGATATTAAAAAAAAAAACTATTTCTATATATATATATATAACACTTTAAAAAATATTCTCTAAAAAACATAAGCTTCTAACAATTGGAATTGCTCTGCACTAACAAATGGGAGTTAGGCCCCCTCAAGCAAGAAATAACATGATACATCATGTTTGCGAAATCTTAAAACATTGGTGGTTTGGAGTTCTTCATGGAGAAAAAATGACTATCTGTCCATTTCTTCCATCAAGAAATTAGAAATGACACATCAAAAGTTTGGTGCCTCGTACTTGGAAGCAATTTCTTTCTATCCATTTCAACAATTAACTCAAGATATCTGCATGCCTATATTAGAAGTTCTTTCCCAACTAGGCCAGCATTTTGGTTACTTTTCGGAGCAGGTCAGATAACACCAACAGCAGTCAGTCAAGGTAAACAGAATAATTCGAGGCAAACTTCGCATGATGCCACTAGCATTTTGGTTATTTATGGGAATGGTAAGAGAAACATGGCTGGTGCTGGCAGCGGGTTCATCTAAAGAGCTGAATAGAATAATGGGGAGCCAGTAGATGCCGCTCCTCCAATGAAACAAGTTTTACAGTGAAATCCATGTATAGAAAAAATGAACTAGAAACCAGAATCCACTTACAGAAATGATAAAGGAAGCGCCTATTTCACAGGCCTTTCTCCAATGGGTTCAGAATCAGATATCGTTCATTCCCATCATTCATTTGCACAACCAGAGGCTAATTTTAAACGCCAAGGGAAGCAACAGCAGAATCTCTATTTTGTAACAAAAACTGAAAGGGCAACAACAACTAGCCCTTACGGTACAGGTAACAAGAATCATATATAGAGAACATCACGGCTTGAATGTCTACAAAGCATCAGCAATCAATGGGTAGGAGGATAAATCACTCACTTCTGTTGTTTCATCCATCTTTTTAGAATCCGGATCTTCCAAAACAAAATCTGCTGGGAGTAAGCCTGTGTCAGAAATAGGAACAGGTTCCAGATGCGAGTTTGATGAGCTACCGCCTGGTTTTTCAAAACCTGGTCTGGCTGAAAAGGCATGGGAGAAGGGTGAGAACAAATTCTAGCTCCGTATATTGAAGTTGATAGCTTGCTACTGAGAAGCTCACTATAGTATCATAAAGTCAATGACAAATCAGGATTCAGAAGTCAGATGCATCCTATACTACAAATGACAGGCCTGGACAGAGATATGCATCAATCATAGAAAAAACGTGCTCATAACTAGAAAATGCTAACACATTCCTCGTGCACATATGGCACTTGAATGGAAATCATAAGTGTCATCGCAGTGTGAATTTTACACTATGATGCATTGCTTCAAAAAGACTAAACATATTAAGTTCTAAAATGGAAAATAAGGCTTATTAGATTCCTATTTACTTTGTTTAGTACACCAAGGAATGTAATGAGCAGGCACCTACACTTGCGTACTGGTTGATTTTTCTGTTAGAATCAAAGGAATAATACAGGTTAAGAAACCTAAAATGGTTAGACCAACCAAAAATTAATACTATCAGTTTGGAGGAGATTGCAAGGCATAGCTGGCTACAATTGAGCCTTAAGCTGACTTGTTCTCAGTTTTAGAGCTCCATACCCAGCTAAATCATTGGTAACATCAGAAAGAATGCTACAGCTTTCATATGTCTTGCATGAAACTTCCATGGTCTCCTTCAGGAAAGTAAATAGAGTCAAACTGAAATTCCCCAATTACAAAGTTTATCATAGCCATTGAAAGTCAGCTTAAAATTTCTTTAAGAACCGTTATCTAATACTATTTAAGAGCAATTTTAAGTACTGCATGCAGCATGGGACAATCTATTCCCCAGAGACAAGAAAAACTGGTGCTTTGTTTCACAGAACAGGCACATTCTGTATGCAACAGAATCCTATGTGCATGAGAAGGCGACAGTGCCTGATCCCCTATCAAAGTCCCTCAAGATACAGTATACGGTGAGTACCCAGACTTTATCCATACTGTTCACATAAGCTACTCAAATAGCAATTTATGACTCCAAACCAATCACAGAGACAACTAAATATATAAAATACCCAGCTCCACTGCTGTGAACAGCTGAGTTTATATGGTCAAAAGCTATGAAGTATCAAGCGCTAAAGCTAATAATCAATCTAACTGGTAGTTATGACAATGAAGACTGAAAACAAAGAGTCTTAGTTAGAAGATGACCTGTCCTGTGTCCCTTTTACTATACTTCTTTAACTATTTTTTTATCTTATTTATTGTTTATTTCTGCAAAGACTTCTTCTTAATGCTCAGGATCATTTTACCTGCTACGAATTTCACTGAAGCAATTTAAAAGGATACTTCTTTCCACTAGTTTTAATTATAACAATCATACTAGGAGAGTTTGAGTTGCATAATGAATAAATGGTGTGAACTTTAAAGCTGTAAACTTTAAAATCAAGCCTGAGTTAGCGAGTTCAATATAACAATTTCTGACCATAACTTAATTAATTCAACATACAAAAACTATGAGGACAGAAAATATTCTGTAAGGCTCAAGGGGAAAGGCCAAGAACACTTACGTATTATGTACAATACGATTTTCCATTTGTAAATGGACTGGGTCAAATGAGGCATCCTTACTTTAGGATCACCATAGGTTATCTGTAGATGAAATTTAAAAAAAAAAACATTTTTAAGAATTTTCGAAAGCATAAAGTGAATAATGAGAAGAATGTAGCCTTCTATTAAGGTATATGGTTACCAACATATAAATTCCTCCAGGTTTAAGAAGCCTACAAGAGCAAAAGGGTTAAAAAGTTAGTGGAGATTGTTGCGATTATTACGTGCAGGTACACACATAAACACACAACAGCATCATATTTCCAAGGAGAATAAAGTATCTATTGCTAACACCAGACAAAATGAGCAATAAAACATATAAAGTTTATGCAAAGTACAACCTGCTTACTTCCCTCAGCATTCTGACACTGCTAATATGATCATCACTGCCACACTACGAAGATAGTTGTACAAAAAAGCAACATAAGGAAAGAATGGTCCTAAAAGCCTCGGGACTAGAAAAAGAATTTATAAGAGCATCTGGATGCGCATCATACCATCAAAGAATCAAGAGTCCCTGGATTGCGGATTGGTAGGCCAAGAGTAAAGGAGGATGAATTTGAACAGCAAGAACAAAGTCAACATAAAAACCACTAAGTTAATATAAAAAACCCACCAACATTAAAAAGAAGATCTAAATGAAGAGAGAGGAGTATACCCTTGTCCACAGCAGCATCAAAAGATTTGTCTGGGAAGAAGCTCATATCTCTAGCGTCCATTTCCATGTCTACCATACATAAATCATAAAGGAAGCTCACACAGAAGTACAGTAGTTAAGAAATGGCAAAGTTTAATTACACAACGGAAATTAATGCAGTTCTTTAAAAAGGATACAGTTGAGCTGATGGACATGCTCGTATTTTCTTCTCATAATGTCAATGGCCACTGACGAGATATCAATGTTCATTATGTTTTCATATCCATCCTCGACCATGTCCTCTGACATAACTACAATGCAAAACCAATGGCATCAGATGCATAATCGAATACAGAAACATGCATACAGAAACACACACGTGCCTGTGAGTGTCTGCCTAGACATTCAAGAACCGTGACACCCCGTTTTCTTCGCAGAGTTCATGGATTCGTTTGATAAGGGAAGTCCATGCAATAAAGTTTGTCCAGTTTTACAGTTGGCTTACAGATGAACATCATCAAGATTAGGGTTTCATCCAATTTACCAAACAAGCTGTGAAAAACAATTTTGCACCAAAATTCGCTGTTTGGGACTCATATTTACATTTCAATGATTTACACCAATTTCACTGAAAAGTATTTCCAAATGATAAGGAACCCTCATATTAGAAAATAAAACTAATTAATTAGATTCAATATCAGACCTTACTTAGTTGGACAGGCTTGACAGGACACGCAAACTTCAATGAATACTTCTTTTATTTCTCACATTATCCATCTCCTACCAAAATACCATGCCAGATCAGCCCACCAAAAGTTCTAATTAAAAAACAAGCATTGAGCTAATTTAAAACAAGAAATCAGTGCCCAAGTCCGATAATTCCAGTACAAAGAACAAACACGGGAATCAATTCGAAGACTGCGGGAATTAGTAGTAGCAGTCGTACGACCAGAGGTCTAGAGAAAGAAGAGTGTAGGGGAGGTAGGGAATGAGATTTGAGATGCGGATAATTACGGGCATTGCCGCAGCCAACCATGAGGACACGAGAGGAAGTAGGGATATAACGACGAACAATTGGGCGAAGAGAAGAGTAATGCTGGTACCAGTCGAAGCTCTTGGCTTCCTGGATGTATCGCGCGTCCCAGTACAAGGCGTCTCCATAGTTGTAAGTGTTGAAGCTAGACACGTCCCTGTACATCTTCTTCGCTTTGCTATTGCTGTTTGGACTAGGAGAAGCAAACGATTATTATGGTTAAGGTTGAGGTTTACGTCGAGGTTCAGGCTGGCGGCGGCTAGTTTTTGGTTTGGGCTTTTGAGGGGTTCGGTTGCGAGGTGCACAGCTAACGCAACTGTTGAGTGATTTTTGTACTCTATTTACCGTGTTGGTTGGGACTTTCAAGGCACGATTTTCAAGAATTTTCTCTTTTCGTGTACAATATAACTAGATAATTAAATTAATTTGCGCTGTATTACGGGTTAAATTAAATTGAGTTGTTTTTTAAAGATAATAAAATATTTTAATATTGGAATTTTTATATAGTAGAAAAAAATATGAAAATTAATTTGATGTTACTCAATTGTTTTGACTGCTTCAAGATTAACTCGGATAATCATTTGAAATATTGTTAGACTTTTAATACTATAATTTATAAAATAAACATTGAAATAATTAAATATTTGATCAATTTAGATTAATATTTCAATTTATATGACAAATTATGATAATATCGTAAAAAACCAAAACATATTGAAAAGTTCAATTATCAATAAACTCAATGAAAATGACTGAGATCAACTCGGATTAATTTATCAAACTCTCAATCTGAGCCATAATACATGAATAATGTAGTAGAAAGCATGTTGAAGCAACAATATGAACTATGAAATACAATTTCTAATCAACCCTGTAATAAAATATAAAATTAAAAAAAACATAAAAAACAATTCGAATCGATCAGGATTAGCACTTAAAACTCATGAATTGGATCATTAGACGAGAATAATATAATAAAAAGCAGATCAAATTAATAATAATAAGATCCAGTTCTCTATTAACTCTATATTATATGATTATAATAGAAGCAGAAAAATCAATTCGGAAAAGAGAAAGAAAAAATAAGTTAATAAAATTAATCTACCAAACTGATTATTTGAATAGTAAATTCGAGATACTATTGTAAAAAATAAATTAAAAAATATAAATTTAATATTAAAAAATTATTTTAATAAATAATATGATTTTGCCGGTTTTATTTTATGTTGCAATGTAATAAAAAAAATCCAAGTCACGGTGAAATACTTGATTCTATCGAACATGATTCTCAATAAATTGATGATTTTAAAAGCATTTCGGATAATAGATTAAAATTGTGATTTTATTTTCTAAAAATAAAAATAATATTTTTTTAAATATTAAAACTGTAATATATCAGATCGAATTAGACTTGTAGTTTTATTTCTCAAACTTGTTGTCCTAATTATAGATTTTAACAGGTTTAATATTTTTAAAGAAATATTTTTATTCAATAATATAATATATAAAAAATAAATACTAGTGAAATTAATTAAATATTAAAATATTTATTTAAGATCTTCACACCTGCTGGACATCTAAAAAGCAACCACTGGGATGCGAAATCGGCAGCGGCACGCTCTCAAAGCTAAATTTCTGATTTCGTGCTTGTTTGGCATTGTCGTGCAATTGATTTATTGTTGAAATTTGATTGATTTATTTATTGTATTTTAAAAATATTTAGATTATTTTGATGTGTTGATGTCAAAAATAATTTTTAAAAGATAAAAAAATATCATTTTGATATATTTCTAAACGAAAAATACTTTGAAAAGCAAAAACAACCACACTCCCAAACACCCTCTCCATGTCATCTTTCCGATAATATTTGTTTAACATTAAGTTTCAAATATATTTCTGAGCATAAATAATAATTTTACTAGCCATGGACCCGCGTCTCGTCTCGGCCGAAATTATATTTTTTTTACAGTAAAAAAATATAAATTATATGTGATTTTTTTATTATAATATAAATCTAGACAAAATAATAAATTTGTGCAGAAATTTTATGAAGTGCAAGTTTTATATAAAATATATGAATTTTAAATGGATATAAATTTATCTGTGTTAGTAAGTTTCAATGAAATAAACAGTATAAAATTATCATTATCATTAAAAAAAGCAAGAAGATTCAGATATTTGAATGATTGAATAGATTGTATTAATATTAGTTCATTTTATAATTCTATTTAAATTAAACACAACAAATAAAATATAAATTATGAAAGAACCTGCATTAATCAAATAAAAAATAAATAGTTAATTTTTTATTTTAAGAAAAAAGAAAATATAAATTGAAAATTCATCCCTACATTATTGTCATTAACATTACTATAACAGTTAAAATTACTATCAACATTACTATTCAAATAGTAAAAATCATTAAATTGACCCGAATAATTAAAAAAATAAAATATTTTGTCAAAAAACCAACACAAAAATAATCACTAAAATTATAATTATTATTGTGCAAACAATAAATCTATAAAATCATCTGATCCGAAAATCAGATAAAAATAATAGAAAACAAAAAAAGAGAAAAATAAAAAAATATTAATTTTAAAATGATCATCAATATAAATTAAAATTTCAAAATTGAACCAAGTAAAAATAAAAATCCAATAAAAAAAATAAAAATGACAAAAATTCAAAACACAAACCAAAATTTTAAATAAATGAATACGGACAAAAAATAAACATTGTCCAAGAAAGACAAAAAAAAAAGGAATCAATAATAAAAAAAATTAAAACAATAAGTGCCAAAATGAAAAACAGTATATATAATTAATTCCAATTGAATGACAAAACTGTAAAAAATCAAAATCTTGGAAATGAAAAACAATAAATAAATTTTTAAAAATAAAATGCAGTGTAACCAATATAAATTAAATTTTCAGAACGGAACATGATCAAAATAAAACCCCGAAAAAAGAAAATGACAAAAAATAAAATAAAAAATCTAAAAGCACAAATGCATACACACATGGATAAAAAATAAACATTGTACAATAAGGACAAAAAAAAGAAGGAATTATATATATATATATATATATATATATATATATATATATATATATATATATATAAAAACAAATCTTCGTTTTCCTTTTCTTATGGCGTGGGAAAAACACTGTCGATTGCTACAGTGTTTTTCCCCCGCGGTACCATATTTTTTTAATGTAAAAAATAATAATTGTTTGTTTTTTTGTTATAATATAAATTTAGTCAAAATAATAAATTTGTGTTGAATTCTTGTGAAAGTGCAAGTTTTCTATAAAATATATGAATTTTAAATCGATATAAATTTATTTGTTTAGTAGGTGTTAAAGAAATAACCAACATAAAATTATTATCATAATTAAAACGCAAAAAGATTCAGATATTTGAATTATTTAATTTATTGTAATAAGATTAATTTATTTTATCATTTAATTTAAATCACATTTAAAAATAAAATATAAATTGTGAAAAGACCTGCAATTATTAAATAACAAATAAGTAGTTAATTTTCTATCTACAAAAAGATGAAAACATAAATTTAAAATTCATCCCTACGTTACTATTATTTTTATTACTATAATAATTAAAATTATTATTGATATTACTGTTTAAACAATTAAAATCATTAAATTACTCTGAAAAATATAAAGAAACAAAATATTTTAACAAAAATACCTCATTTGCTCGTGTTTCGAGCAGTGCCTAACCAATGGCTGCGGTTTAATCACTGTTTACATTTTTCTTTTCGTTTACTGATAAAATAACTTTCACTTTCCTTCAAGACAGGTAGCAAGTGGATATTGAATGATCAAAGAAAAATGTGAAAGACTGCAGACTCCCAACCTTGGTTAAAACACAAATGCTTTCCAAGATAATTTTACACGTAAAAGATCAAAAATAAAATAAATAAATAAATCCAACACGGTAACAAAGAACAATAAATCCGAACACATAAAATGTGGGAATAGTCGTCGTATATCAGTTAGCCCCATTGCATAGTGACGACGACCCTGTAACCGTAAATGGGTCCCGTCCCATCTCGAGCAAGGACTGCACAGGTGCAGATAGCGAACAAAAATATATTAAAGTGAGATTCGAACCCATGTCTTCCCAAAAATCTTGTGCACCGTGGACCATCTCAGCTACCTCAACATTCCTTTATCTTTCTCAATGATATATATTTATTGTAAGTGTTACTGTGGATTCGAACAGTACAACCGCAACGCGTTTTATATATATAATAATATTTTTTAAATTAATTATTTTATTTTTTCAAATTATTTTAATGCATCCATAGCAAAAATAATTTTGACTTGCTAATATTAAAAATATTTTTTTAAAATAATAATAATAAATTTATTTTAATATATTTTTTAAAAAATATATATATATAGTAAAAATCAACTTCATCAACCCTTACAATCAACCCTTGCAAGTTACAAACATATATTTCTTTCGATTAATATAGAAACTAACCCATAAAACTACAAAACTGAATTTAAAAACATATTTTTAATATTGCCAAAAGTGATATTGGATAAGCAGCCACCGCTTCACAGATGTGTCAACTGTCAACCATCCAAGGCTTGAAATGTGTGCCTAATTGTATACTGTAGCATCAGGCGGTGGCACGTATACCGGTGACGCATGGCTGTTGAAGTGCGTTCTTAATTCTATACTGTAACGTTATGTAGAAACAACACTAGCAGCGCCAGCACCCAGGAAAAGTATAGAAACAAAGAGGGCCGGCCGGTGTTAAACTGTTGATCGATGGAAAAGAAAGATGAGGTCGATAATAACAGGGAAGAGAGAAACAATGAGGGAAAAGAGGAGAGAGAGGACGACCGAGTTCCTCAAATGGCGTTGAATCACATCTCAAGGCTCTGTAGAAATGTGAAAGAGTCCATTGATTTCTACACCAAGGTTCTTGGGCTAGTCTTGATCGAGAGGCCACCAGCTTTTGAATTTGATGGAGCTTGGCTGTTCAATTACGGTGTTGGGGTTCACCTGATCCAGGCCAAGAACGAAGAAAGTCTGCCTAAAACAGATCGTGCCTTGGATCCCATGGATAACCATGTTTCTTTTCAGGTAACTTCAAACACGAGCATCTCTGGAATGGAAGAGAGATTTGCCCTTTAGTTGCCATTACTCGTCCAGTGCTCTCTCTGAATTCTCATGCATAAACGTTCATCGATGAACAAAATTCCTTCAAAATCCTCAAATACTCATCATCTAGTCTGTCGATGCCCCTTTTCTTTCCTGTGTTCATACAGATGATCTTGCAGTTGAATTATTATTCATTTATTTCTCGTGTCTGTGTGTGTTGCGGTCAATTATTCATTTATGTTGCAGTGTGAGGACATGAAAGCACTGGAGCAAAGACTGAAGCAGTTTAACGTGAAGTACACGACGAGGACGATGGACGACGATAGAAATGGAACAAGGATTGACCAGCTTTTTTTCTGTGACTCGGACGGGTACTGTTAATAATAGCACTACCATATACTCTAATCTTATATTTTATCTAAATATTCACTCTTCTCGTGTTTATTTTTAATTAAAATTACAATTAAATAATTATTGGATTTACATGCCTTGATTATTTTTCAGGTACGTGATCGAGATATGTAACTGTGAGAATCTTAAGCTTGTTCCAGCGGGGGCTCATCGGGCAATTTAAAGCTACCATGCGATCGGCATAATCCTCCTGTGGATCTGGAGAACGGGCATCATGCAAAATAATTTTTTTATTTATTATTTTCATGAAAAACACAAGTATAAAGTAGTTTCTTTTCTGTCGTGCTCTGTGTTTGTGTACGTATTTATCCCTAAATTCTCATTTTAATTCACGTGTTTTATTTTTTATCTTGCATGTTGTTATTTCTTTTTATCAGAAATAAATTATTTACATTTTTATTTTATAAATAAATCTGAACAAAAAAATTAAAGAATAGAGAGAGGGTATTAATTAAAATTTAAATAAAAATAAGTGCAGATAAAAAAAAAAAACAATAAAGATAGTAAAAATTAAAAAAAGGAGAACCGATCGACCATCCTCGTACATTTGACCTCAAGAAAAAAAGCCTGGACATGATCGGGCTTTAAAGCTTAGGCCCGTGCCTTGTTATTTTTTTTCGATAATTTCTTACCTGCTCCCGTGTTTTTCAAGACAGACGACGGTTCACTTGTTGTGGCAAGCGACTTGCCGTTGCGTGTAATTACTGTGAGATCAGAGTCCATTTTTTATATTCTACAAACCCAGAACCCTGATTATTTTGAAAATATTTTTTATTTAAAATTATACTAAAATATTTTTTAATTTTTAAAAGTTATTTTTATTAACATAAAAATGATATAAAAATATTAATAAATTTTAATTTAAAATGAAAAATAAATTTTAATTTTTTAAAAATATTTTAAAAATAAAATCACCTTGCAAAACATAAAATAAACCATACAAAGCCTTATCTCCAGTTAAGTATTTTCTTTTTGTCTCAAACACATAAAATAAAACTTGAGTTTAGCCGTGATTTTTCCTTGTATTTTACATAGTGATTCTCCCTCTTTTAACTTTGTCTCTCCACTACAATTAAAAAATTTATTTCAATGAACTAGACCATGAAAAAATCAAATTACAAAAAAAAAGGAAGAAAAAGATGAAATTAAAAAGAAAAAGAAGAGGTGAGGTGGCGCTTCATTGTTTATATTATGAACATTGTTTATATTATGAACATGAATAATATTCAATGTTTTTAAATTATTTTCATATGTTGATATTGAATTTTTTTTAAATGTTATTTTAATATATTTTTAAATAAAAATATTTTAAAAAACAACATCAATTATATTTTTAAACAATATACAATAATGTTTTAAAGCAAAATAAAATGTTTAATTCTTGGAAATAAAAACCTACACTAATAAAAGCATATTTAATAGTATACGATGTTTTTCAAAATACAAATTTACTTGTTTTGTTTGAAAGATAAAAACAAAATTAAAAAGCTTTAAATCACAAAAATATAAACACCACATGTTTTGCTTCAATACATAGTTTCCATATCTTTTGATTTTTTTGAAAGTATTTTTATACCTACAAATAATTTACTCGATTTTTAAATAAAAATCTCCAAATTATATCATTAAAAGTATTTTTTATTTAAAAATATATTAAAATAATATTTTTATTTTTAAAAAATTATTTTTGACATCAAATAATTTAAAACACAAAACAAATAAATTTAAAATAAACAATAAAAATATATATTTTTTTAAAAAATTTTAAAACACAATGATAAACATGAACTAAATATAATTTACAATGAACTAAATATAATTTGAAGGCTACTTGGCATTGTAGTTGAAATGGATTTTTTTTTAAAAAAAAATTATTTTGATTTTTTGATATTAACAATATTTTTTAAAATATTTTATTTTATAAAAAAATAATATTAGAATAACAACGTGTACCCCTTGCCGAGCGGTCTCACACCAATGGTTGAACAACAGATAGACCTTTCTTAAATCCAATTTAATGGGCCCTTCCCATCAAGCAAAACAAAGAGAGGTCAAGATAATACTGACACATGTCATAGAGCAATTGGATTAATTACTCAAGAGAGTTTTACCGTCACAAGATAGACGCTATAGTACCTTCACACTGTTTCCCAAGGTACAACCTCTAAAGCACACAATCACGAACAAAAGGGCGCATTTAAACCTTCCTCTTCTGGGCTAACCAAACTAAAACCCGAAAAAACGCAAAAAAATGAAAAAGTAAATAAAAATAGAAAAAAATTCGAACAAACACAACACATCACTCTCTCTTTTCACAGCACAAACAAACACAGAGAAAGAGAGAGGAGCGAAGCCAAAGTGTAAAACGTCTATACAGAAAAATAATAATAAATCCCTCTTCTCTCAAATCTAGATCAAACCTTAAACAAATTCAACCTAAATCCTTTTCTCTCATTTCTTCATTTATCAGATCCAATTATCGATTGGTGTTCTTGTAGTTATATAGGAGCGAATTATGGCGTCTATAAAGTCTGTAAATAGATCGGCGTCGGTGGCGCTAGCCCCGGACTCGCCCTACATGGCGGCGGGGACGATGGCGGGGGCAGTGGATCTGTCCTTTAGTTCGTCTGCGAGTCTTGAGATATTTAAGCTTGATTTCCAATCGGAGGATCGTGATCTCCCTGTTGTTGGTGAGTGTCAGAGTTCCGAGAGATTTAATCGTCTCGCTTGGAGCAGGAATGGATCCGGCTCTGATGCTTATGGTCTCGGACTTATTGCTGGTGGCCTTGTTGATGGCAATATCAATATCTGGAATCCTTTGTCCCTGATTAGGTATTTTTTTTAATTTTGTTTTATATATTATATTTTGAATTTATCTGGCTCCGGCTCTTGCTGACAACTCGGCCGCGGTGAACCTCCACCATTGATTGAGATTAGTTTGTTAATTGGGATCGATTGCCAGTGAAATTGCGAGTGAAGGAGAGGAGTTCTCGAAAGTATATTGAGATCTGATACTAATTAGGCAGTGTCGTTAGTTTTGCCTGTGCGTGGATTGGTTTTGCGTTGAATGTGACTTGAATTGAACAGAATTGTTTTGATCAGAGTTGTTTTTTAGGTGTTGGGAATATTGGGAGAAATGGGAAATTGGCAAGATTGTGTTCTGATTTACAATAGTAAAATTGGTATATTAGGGAATGCTCTAGCTTGATTTAAATTGAGTTTTGTTTATGAGTTTATAGGTGGGAATGTGGAAATTTATGTGGCCCGTACGAAATTTTTATTCTCGTGAACTTTATATTTATACTTTTTTTCTGCAAAATTGATTGTTTACAAATTCAATTTCGGATGAAACCTAATTTTGAGTTGAGTGTAGTAGAACTTCTTGGCAATGAATTTCATTTGGTTGTTGGAATGACTGTTTCGGTGGTGATTGTATTTGATTTTGATCTGGCATTGAAATTAATTTTTTCATTATAAAATTTGAAATGAGTTTTTCTCCTTTCTTTTCTGTTTTGATTTTTATTCGCGTGCCTTGATCTTTTGGTTGTTTTTTAACCGTGCTTTGAAGTATGAGTTATCTGTAAAGTTGGTAATGTATAAAAGTAGAGGATTGATATTTTATATGGGTAATGAGTTGCTGGACAGATGATGGTTTGGCTGGAACCAGTTGAAATTATACTTTGCAGTGATGTGGATAGATTTCTTTGATGGATTTTGAAGTTCCTCATTTTCTTGCATTTAAGCAATATAATCTGCTCTGCGTGTTAACTTTTTGCAAAAAAAAATATTTTTTTTATGTTAAATATGTTATAGAAATCTACACTGTAAATCTTGTCTAAACTCCTTTTCTTTTGTTTGATGAAGCCCTTATTTTATATTCTATTTTTGTTCCCAGTTCTGAGCCAAGTGAAAGTGCTCTTGTTAGTCACCTTTCACGACATAAGGGACCTGTAAGTTTATTCTTTCATAAAAAAACCTTTTCCTGGATCCTTTTTTTTTTGCTGGCACTCTCATAGTTTAGATGTTTGATGGTTGGATTTTATGCCTGTCACTTTTCCTTCCTATTTCAGGTTCGTGGCCTTGAATTTAATTCCATCAACCCTAACTTACTTGCATCTGGTGCTGATGATGGTGAAATCTGCATATGGGATTTGGCTGCACCTGCAGAACCTTCACATTTTCCACCTCTCAAAGTATGCTTCATTTGACACTGAACCATTTTAAAGTTTCTTTGCGCATGTACTAATTGCCATGTTCACTCTACTGAACTCTTACCGATGAAGAAATTTATAATAAAGTGCTCTTTATTTCTAGATATATACATCCAAAGAGGTGTTTGGGATCATTTTCTCTCCCTTTTTTTCTGAGACTCCTTTCTTTTTTTTCCAAGACTCCTTTCATGTATCCATTAATCTGTGCTTGCTACCCAGCAGCTCCAGCTGGTGCCTGCTTCCTTTTAAGTCTTTCCTTACAAGCAATTGAGGAGAACCTTTGCAATCCATGATACTTCTCCAGTATGGTTTTTCTTTGTGCTACATTGGAGTTATGCAATCTTATTGTAATGAGCAAGGACTGGTGTTTAGTTTGAGATTTGATATTTTTCTCATTTATGGTCTATGGAGAACAGTGGAACACTTGGCTTAGGCTGTGTTTAGCTTTGATATGAGATCCCTGGAAGCTTGCTGAAATATCTTGACATGAGAGAGAAAAGATGATTGTTTGTTGGTTATTAGATTATTAGATTGGGCAGAATGGTAGGGACATCTGTTAATAAGTCAATGATCCTCTGAAAAGTTACAGGTCCTAATCAATTTGGTTACTAAGTGGTTCAAGGAGATATTTTTTAGTGGCATTGTTATGAAGATTTGATTGGATTGAACATGGTTTTGTTGGAGTTTTAATCCCTCAAATCTCTTTCAGGAGCTTTCTGTAAGGTAAAAGTGATGAGATTGGAGGTGTATGGTGTTTGTTAATTACCTTCCAGTCTCCTACAACCCAGTAATAAATCCTGAAACAAAATCTGGGGGATTGGTATTTAAAATAGTTACCCATGTTTGGAAACTGATCCATTTCACATTGCTGGAATGTTTGTACAATTTTGTTCTTTCTTAAGTATATTCTTCACTACCTAACTAACCATAAGGAGCTTGTATGCCCAAGAAGGGGAAGTATTGACTACACAACACTCAGTCTTCATTTTCCTTCTTTTCTATGTAGTGTTTGAATCCAACATTGTTTTTAGAAAAAAAATATAGAAGATTTTTTAGTGTCTCAACATTACCTTGGAAGTAAAGATAACATGGACCGGTATAATTTTCCTAATCAGAAAATCCAAATTTAACAAGAAAAACCTTTAAAATGATTGGATAAGGACTTAAACTATGCGACACCAGGTTTATTTGTGCTGAAAAAAATCCAGTTATTTGTTTCATTCTGCAAATAGCAATAAGACTTTTTTTGCCCAATTCTTTTCTTTCTCAGGATACGCTCCACAGACTTAGCTAATAGATGTGGTATCACCATTTTGTGAGGTAGGGTGTTTTTGGAAGGAAGAGGGAAAACTTGGCAAGTTTGATATCATCGTTGGCCCAAAGTGTCATTCCTTGCATTTTCTTTTAGTTTCATGCCCACATTTATAATGGGAGTTAGATTTTGAGGCTGGCAAGAATTTGATTTTATCCTTTATCAAAGCAAGCTTGTACTTTGTTTTCACTTCTGTATTTCTGAACTTCCTTAAATTTTAAATTGATTTTAGTTGTTGGTGGAAGCCTAATTCTTAATATTGTTTTCTCAGATCAGTAGCAGTAGGGTTTCAACTTAAAGAACCCCTGTCTACCTCTTCTCCCCCTTTCCTGTTCTCTTATCGCTACCTGCTGATTTATTGTCTGTTTTTTTGTGCTGCGGGATCTTTATGTAGGGTACTGGTTCTGCTGCCCAAGGAGAAATTTCTTATGTTTCTTGGAATTGCAGAGTTCAACATATATTAGCATCCACTTCTTCCAATGGAATAACTGGTGAGATAGCAAAATGGCTTCTCTAACAATTGATCACATAGTTATTTCCTTCAGTTTGGAAGGCTGACCATTTCATTCATTTGCAGTGGTTTGGGACCTAAAGAAGCAGAAACCAGCGATTTCGTATGTTTCTGCTTTCTAAACCTTTCTGATTCCATCTTATTAATCTTTATCCTTCTAAGCTGATTCTAGACATCTTCTTGAACAGCTTTGGAGATTCAATTAGAAGACGTTGCTCTGTTTTGCAGTGGCATCCTGATGTTGCCACTCAGCTTGTTGTGGCGTCAGATGAAGATGGCTCTCCTTCTCTGCGGGTAATGTCTTCACTATTGCTAGAGTTTTTCATTCAAGTTTTGATATCCATCGAGTTTCCTAGTTCATAATGCTGTTTGCTCACAGCTTTGGGATATGCGAAACATACTTGAACCTGTGAAGGAGTTTGTGGGACACACAAAAGGTACAGAATAATATATGATATTTCGAATTTTTTTCTTAGGTTATGAGGAGAGAAAAATAGAAAGACAAAAAGAAGACAAACATAAACAAAGTGTGGCTATGTTTGTGTTATCATCTTTTTGAGAGGGAACACCATAAAGAAGCCAGGATACTATTCTATCGCGCAAAGCTGCTTTTAGAGGATAGTTTTTGATGATGCATTAGCCATGCTTGACCCCAAATGCTCCAAAAGTCCAAGCCATATCTAACAAAGCACCCCTCCTTAAGAATCCTTTTCCTCCCAAAACTTCCAAAACGATTGGGAAGAAATTCTTACCTTACCTTGATCTTGTTTCTGCTTAATTTTTAATTTGCAGATATCATACGGATTTCTATATAATTAATAGCAGTTTCAGATTCTCTTTTTGTTTCATTCTCCGTTGTTCGTTTGGTATAAAATCAATTAGGCTCACTAGAAACAGTGATCCAGCTTCTCTGATTTCATGATCCTTTGTAATTTTAGAGGCTGAAAGGATATGCTGTGTTACAAAAATCATCTCTGACCTAGAAAATGCAATTTTTTTATTTTTTATTTATGTATGTGCACCAATCAGGGTTTACATTTTATGTGATGTTTAATCTATATCTTTACTCATCATCCTTAATGGCCCTTCATTTCTTATCCTGGCAGTCTTCCATGGGCTGATTCTTAAGGCTCAATAATTCTGTTCTTTTAAAACCTTTAGTGATAATAACAGTTTATTTAAATACTTTATTTGCGGCTTATTATTTTTGTTGTCTCATCTCTTGTTACACCAGGTGTAATTGGAATGTCATGGTGTCCCAATGACAGCTCATATTTGCTTACCTGCGCTAAAGATAATCGAACAATCTGCTGGAACACAGTAACTGAAGAAGTAATCAAACAATCTTGAGTTTTTCTGCTTTTTTTCTTTTTATGAATAGAAATTTGATTTATAACATAAACTCAGCAGGAAATTGCTGCTTCAAAACTCGTACAACTGAAGCAGTATAAGTTTAGTCATATAAGTTTCTGTTTTGGTAGCTATGAGATTATTTTAATTTGAATGTTTTATCGTTTTATTTTTTTCTTGCAAGCTCTCACTTGCCTATACTTTTCTTGCATGTGGTTGATGCTTATTTTTTAATTTTGGAGTAGATTGTCTGTGAATTACCGGCTGGCACCAACTGGAACTTTGATGTTCATTGGTATCCCAAGATGCCCGGAGTTATATCAGCATCTTCTTTTGATGGAAAGATTGGCATTTACAACATTGAGGTGAGCATTTATGTTATGCTGCTACCAAATTTGTTGTCTTCCTGTTGGCCAGCATATAGCAAGTAAGGGAAGGGGAAAATGCATTCATGATAAAATTATGTTGCACCTCAAGAAAAAAAAAAGATAAAAAAGAAATGATACACTGGATTGAAGCTGTACGATGTTGGCTTGGAAGAGTAGGTTGTATAATGGAATGCTTACTTAGAAATTAATAAAGTCTAGAGAAATGTGATATAATATCATTGGCATTTTTTTTTTCTAAAAAAAAAAAATCAGTTCCATTATAGAGGTCATTTGTTTTGGATCTTTCTTTGCAGGGTTGCAGTCGATATATTGCTGGGGAGAGCAATTTTGGAAGAGGTAACGTAGTTTATTAGGCAAGAGGTGTTGTCAAATTTGTCTTCTGTTTTCTGTGTAATTTATTATAATCTTACCATTAACTTTAGTGGTAGATTTGGTGCAATTTAATTTGCTTTCGTGAAATAATAACATGCCCAAAATCCTTGCTGGGATGTGTTCTTTGAGCCTGATAGCATACACAGAAACAATTTCATTTCATTACACCACCAACTTCTTCCTTCTATATTTGATTTTAAAATTTCTCTTTTTGGACATTGATAGCCATAAAATATTGTTTTGGTATCAAGCCAGGCATGGTTTTTAGGCTGTCTTTTAATTCCAAGGTTGGACAAAACTTTGACTGAGCAAAGCTAGTTTAAATTGTGCCATTGTTTTTGCTTAGCTCAAGATGTCCTACTTGATATATCAACATTAAAAGATGATTAAAATTACTTTGTATCTTCAATTTTTTTCTTTGAGATTGAAATAGTATACAGGTGAATATCTAATGGAAGAGTGGGAGAAAGTATCATTTTAGTGTACCCTGCAAGCATGTTAGGGTTTCAGGACTTTGACGATCAAGCATTTCATACATGCTCCTTTTTTATTTTTACTGTTTTATGTTTCTTTTATGATTTGAAGCCTGTATAGTCTATTTTGAGTTTCATTTCAGAATATCTATTTTACTGTCTTTCTTGTGCAGCAAAATTAAGAGCTCCAAAATGGTATAAGCGTCCTGTTGGGGTTTCTTTTGGCTTTGGAGGAAAGCTAGTATCGTTTCGCCCTAGGTCATCTGCTGGTGGTGGTTCCGAGGTAGCTTTTTGGATGAAGGTCTTTCTCATGGATTTTCAACCTGTCCTTTGTGCTTACTCTTTTCAGTGTTTCTCACAGGTTTTTTTGCATAACTTAGTTACGGAAGACAGTTTGGTGAGTCGGTCATCTGAATTTGAAAGTGCCATACAAAATGGGGAGAAGTCATTGTTGAAGGCTTTGTGTGATAAAAAATCTCAAGAATCTGAGTATGCATCTGTATATTAAGCAATCTTTTATTTTCAGGACAAGAAAAGGAGTCAATTATTCTTTCTTTTTTTTCCTTTTCTTCAAATAAATCAACTAATTGTTTTGCTTGTCTGGTCAATCATCCTTGCAGATCAGAGGACGATCGAGAAACTTGGGGTTTCTTGAAGGTCATGTTTGAAGAAGATGGAACTGCAAGAACCAGGATGCTTGCCCACCTTGGTTTTAGCGTACCAGTCGAAGAAAAAGATGCTGTACCGGAGGACAATCTCACCCAGGAAATAAATGCCATCCGGCTTAATGATACGCCTGCCGATGAAATGGGATATGAGAATAATCAAGAGGCCACCATATTCTCTGCTGATGACGGGGAAGACTTTTTTAACAATCTTCCAAGTCCAAAAGCTGATACTTCTTTGGTACCTTCTGGTGATAATGTTGGTCTTGAGAAATCTGCTCCTAGTGCAGAAGAAATATCACAGGAAACAGAGACACCAGAGGAGAGTGCAGACCCATCATTTGATGATAGTATACAGCGTGCTTTGGTTCTGGGAGACTACAAAGAGGCTGTTGCACAGTGCATATCGGCAAATAAAATGGCTGATGCTTTAGTTATTGCTCATGTTGGTGGCACTTCATTGTGGGAGAAGACACGAGACCAATTTCTTAAATTGAGTTCTTCACCTTACTTGAAGGTAGCTTAACTTACATTTCCCCCCCTTTTCTGTTTTTCTTTTTTTATTGCACCAAGGCCGTTAATGTCTCTGCAAATACATGTATCTCTATTGCAATGTTGTATTCTTTCCCCTATTATCAATCAGTTAGAAGCTGTCACTTCACTGTCAACTGTTTTCATTTTCAGATTGTTACTGCAATGGTGAACAATGATCTAATGACCCTCGTAAACACCAGGCCACTCAAATACTGGAAAGAAACACTTGCACTCCTTTGTACAGTAAGCTCCTCAAATCCTGAAGAAGTGAATATCATATATAAAAACTGATGTAATTCAATAGTAAATTGTTTATGCCTAATGCAAGATATACTGTTGTTATTATCTAATTGTTGATTGATGATTATTTGTCTTTTGCCTTTTCTGTCGGAATTAAATTTCTGTGCATGACGTGGTGCCTGCATGTACATTTATTTGCAGAAAATAGTGATATAATCTTACATCTGCATTTTTATAGTTGGACTGAACTGTTTGTTTGATTATGAAATATCTGATCCTGCAATTTGTACACTTGAATTCTATGTGAACCTGTGATGAGGAGAGGTTTTCACATGGAAATGTTTCTTAAAACAGACATGCAAGACTTTGTTTTTGCTCCATATTGATTTACTTTCATCTTAATTAACAGTTCGCACCGAGTGAGGAATGGAGTGTGCTGTGCAATTCACTTGCTTCAAAATTAATGGCTGATGGTAATACGTTGGCAGCGACTCTTTGTTATATCTGTGCGGGCAATATTGACAAAACAGTTGAAATTTGGTCAAGGCGTCTAATGGTCGAGAGTGAAGGGAAATCATACATTGATCTTCTTCAGGTCAGCTTGCAGTGAAGTAGATGCTCATTAGTATTTTATATGTTTGTCATTGTGGAAGTTTGATTTATATTCTTTGTTTGGCTAGGATTTGATGGAGAAGACTATCGTACTTGCTCTGGCGAGTGGCCAAAAGCAATTTAGTGCCTCTTTGTGCAAGCTTGTTGAGAAGTATGCCGAAATTTTAGCCAGTCAGGGCCTTTTAACAACAGCGCTGGAGTACTTGAAACTTTTGGGGTCTGATGAATTGTCCCCTGAACTTACAATCTTAAGAGACCGTATTGCTCTCTCCACAGAAACTGGTATGTCCTTTGTTGAAAATTCTTACACATAATTATAAAACTTCACAGTTTTCAATCCTTAATCTTAGTTTATCGCTCAAGTTCCAAATATTATGATGTTGAGAGATCATCCTTTATTTTCTATTCCAACAACAGTTACATTGACATGGGATATTATCTGGATCAAGGTCAATGAAAAATGCAATCTCAATTTTCCAAATCTACAAGTATTATTTTTTGTTGGTTTTAATTTTTTAACACTGAGTATATAAACTGAGCTAAACAAAAAAAACGAAATAGGAAAACAAAGGGAGCAAAAATCTTGTCTATGCTATATACAAGTACTTTCAGTAAGTGCTAAAACTTGCGATGTTACAATCTCTTTCCTTTTACCCTCTACCAATTCCAGTGGGAAATTTAGGTTTAAATGCATAGCATGGAGACCTGGCAGAAATACTTGATTTGAATTTACTACCTGCTATGTCAGCTCCATCAGCCAAGCGCAGATGCTTTTCTTTTCAGCCTTGCCCATACCATCAAGTTCCAGACATTATGATGTTGATAAATCATCCATTATTTTCTATTCCAACAACAGTTACATTGACATCAGATATTATCTGGATCAAGGTCATTGAAAAACGCAATCTCAATTTTCCAAATCTACAAGTATTATTTTTTGTTGGTTTTAATTTTTTAATACGAGTACATAAACTGAGCTAAACAAAATAAAGGGAATAGGAAAACAAAGGGAGCAAAAATCTTGTCTATGTTATATACAAATATCTTTCCTTTTACCCTCTACCAATTCCAGTGGGAAATTTAGGTTTAAATGCATAGCATGGTGACCTGGCAAAAGAAATACTTGATTTGAATTTGCTGCCTGCTATGTTAGCTCCATCAGTCAGCTCAGATGCTTTTCTTTTCAGCCTTGCCCATACCATCTAGTGCAGGGTTTCCCTTACCCCTGGTGTAGCTCATTCTTAGTGAACTGACAAAACAACGGATTGTGGGAAAAATTCTTTTTGCTTGATCTGGTGTGGTCAAAGTTGAGTCAGATGTTTTTCTGGTGTTAGAGTCATGTTCAGGTCATATAATGACATCTTTTAATAACTCTGGTGCACTGTTGTAAAGGAAGTGTTTCGTAGTTTAAACAAGAAAGAGCTATTCTATACTGTGGTTAAAGTAGGTCCTCCAATTCAATCCAGAACTAACACAATCCAGCATAACTTCTCCTATAGCCTCATGGCCCTGACATTATTGCATTATTAGTGCTGTCTTCAAACCGAGTATCAGCTTAAGAAATTGATTTCTGATACAGAGAAAGAAGCTGAGGCTCCAGCTTTTGACAGCAGCCAACAGCAAGTTGGATCAGTTTATGGTGCCCAACATTCTGGTTTTGGTGTGGCTGATGCTTCTCATTCTTATTATCAGGTGGACTTTCTGGCTTTTCATTCCTCTAATGTATTTTTGTTTTAATTGTTGTATGTAGAGAATGTGATGTGTTGCTCACGTCATTGACCACTTTATGCTTGTTTATATTTTAGGGAGCAGTAGCTCAACAAATGCATCAGAGTGTTCCTGGCAGCCCATACAGTGAAAATTATCAGCAACCCATTGACTCTTCATATGGAAGAGGATATGGTGCTCCTACTCCCTACCAGCCTTCCTCACAGCCCCCAGCATACCAGCCTGCACCACAGCCCCCAGCATACCAGCCTGCACCACAGCCCCAAATGTTTGTTCCAACTCCTGCTCCCCAGGCACATCAGGTATCCTGTTTTCTATATCTTGATTTTGTTTGAGTGCGCGCACACACACACACACATATATATGATTTTTTTACTGACTAGGTCATATCCTTTATGTACCAAGACATTCAAACTGTAGTTTTTCTGGAAGAGATTGTTTGTATATATATGATGTTGATTGAAGTTTGAATTATGTTCTCTTTGTTCTTTGGGATAGATATCAACAATTGTGTCAATAGCTAGTGCTACTTGTCACTACCACTCATCACTCCACCTTTGTTCTTACAGCCAAGTTTTGCTCCACCTCCACCTCATGCTGGTACCCAACAAGCCACCAGGACTTTCGTTCCGGCAAATGTTCCAAGTCTAAGAAATGCACAACAGTATCAGCAGCCCAGCACACTGGGTTCTCAGTTATATCCAGTCTGTATTTTTATTGTGGATTGCAAATTTGGTGTTAATTGGTATGTTTCTGAGTGATAAACTAAAAATTTTGCTTGCTTGTTTCAGGGGACTGCTAATTCTGCTTATAATCCTGTACAACCCCCAACTGGCTCGCAAGGACCTATTACATCTCAGGTGGGTGCAAGTCCTGGCCACGGGACGTCACAGGCTGTTGCTCCGGGCCCAACACCAATGGGATTTAGGCCTGTACATGCAGGGGTTACTCAAAGACCTGGAATTGGTTCAATGCAGCCGCCTAGTCCTACTCAGTCTGCACCAGTCCAACCAGCTGTGGCTCCTGCTGCTCCACCACCAACCATGCAAACAGTCGATACATCAAATGTGCCTGGTAATTGCCAAAACAAAATTGCACTTTCATTATAATAGATCTACTTTGTTTACTAATAGCTTTATAAAACTTTTGGTTACATTAGGGTTGTCTATCTGATATAAGTTGAGGTTATCTTTGCATAGCTTTAACCCTGTATATATTTTTTTGTCACGTATTAAAAAACATTTAGGCTGCAGTTCCTCACTGATGGGCAGTTTTAGTAATCAATTGCCGCGGATGTTGCAGTGTATAGATGGTTTGAGAACATATATATCATGCACAACTAAAATGAGTGAAAATGATTGCTATCAGAGCACTTGAAACTTAATGTTGGTTTAGGCTGGATCAGTAATCTGCTGGAATCCCATCCAGTTTGGTATCTAACATTTGATGATGTCAGAGGTTATATGCTTTGTTTGTACACTACAATGATTTCTATGATGCGTGAATGACTGACAAATTTATCTTGTTTTGCAATAACGTGTGTCAGCTCATCATAAACCAGTCATTGTAACATTGACAAGACTGTTTAACGAGACATCAGAAGCTTTGGGTGGTGCCCGTGCAAATCCAGCCAGGAGGCGTGAAATTGAAGATAATTCAAGGAAAATAGGTGCCTTGTTTGCCAAACTCAACAGCGGGGATATATCAAAAAATGCTTCTGATAAGCTTGTTCAGCTATGCCAGGCATTGGACAGAAATGATTTTAGCTCAGCTCTACAAATCCAGGTATGTGTTACTTGAGAGCTATTTATGTTTTGACACCTTTAATATGTACTGGTAACCTGAAGTGAGTTTCAAGCACCAAAACTCTTTCTGTTCATGTGCTCGGAACAGGTTCTTCTTACAACAAGTGAGTGGGATGAATGTAATTTCTGGCTAGCAACGCTCAAAAGAATGATCAAGGCGAGGCAGGGTGCCGGTGTGAGATCAAGTTAAAACAACAGCTTAGAACTAAATGATCTCCACCGGGCATTTCTCATTTGACATGTGCTGTAGCTCATTTAGCTGGCTGTCTTCTTCAGTGTACACAGAAGCTTCTTCTCTAGACAGAACTGTAGGGTTTTGGATTATTGCTCCACATCGTTGTTACAAGATCACAACACTCAACAGTAATGCTTTTTCTACCATGAGTCGGCGAGGATAGTTTTCAGGACATTAATGATATTTTGCCACTTTTTTTTCTTGACATTTTTCTGTATTATTGGGAAATAGAGTTTTGGTTTTTAGTCCATTGTGCTTACAACTCAAATTTTGGTTGAAGTTCAATGGTGGCATTAAGCATCTACTGCTGTCACCATCAGCTGTATCTCGCTTGTGATATTGTCATTTGTATGAGCAATGGAGCTTCTAATAACATTCATGTTATTGAAGTATCTGGATTGCCCCCTCCCTCGTGCCTTTCCTCTCTCCCTGATAAGTTTTAGAAATTTCATTCCTCTGCCCTCCTGCTGCCCTAGCTTGTCCTCCAAGCCATGGCATGCTCATAACCTGGACACGCAAATGAGATGCATGTTGGGAGCTGTGACTGATCCTTGTATCTTGTGGTCTAGTTTCAGTGGCCATGGATGCTCAATTGCAGCCTGTTCTGTTTCATCAGTGGGGGTATGGTTTCATGACATACAGTTTGTGGGGTAATGAAATTGTCCTCTCGGTTTGCTCTTCTCTGACGAGTCTAAGAACAAGCTGTATACATCTGTTTCTTGTTATGTGAAATGACATGATGTAAAACCGGCGAGTCACTTACGCAGCCCACCGAATGGATGATGGGCTGTCAGCTTGCCATTCCCCACCACCAAACGACGCGTCGTCAAAAGCTTGTCTGGTGGGTCATCTTGAGTTTTCGGTGTTCGAAAACCAGCATGTACTACGGTAAGGATGTGATGTATAACTTATCTCATCAAATTAATATATTATTAAAAAAAATAAAAATACGGAGTTGCTAGCAAATTATAAGTAATTTACATAATTATGTTGTATTTTAAAAATATTTTTTACATTAAATTAAATATTTTTTCATGTTTTTATACCATGGTCACATATTGACATCAAAAATAAGTTTTAAAAGATAAAATAAATATTATTTTAATATATTTTTTAACAAAAATCATTTTAAAAAATAACTTCAACTACGCTATAATATTTTGAAAAAGAAAGAGGAAAGAAAGAAAAGTGGTTTCCAATAAAGAGTTCCATAGATGAACACGTTTATCATCCATCTCTTTATATTTCATTTTGTATCTTGTATTTCACTTTTGGTATAAAGTATACCTTTTAGTGGTTTAAAATATTATATCAGGGTTTTTATTGAGGTTGAAAGATTTAGTTTATATTATTCCGTAATATAAACTGATATTATCCTATGCTACTATTAATTTTAATAAAAAATGGTATAGTTTTTATCTATAAAAACAATCAAATAAAAATATTCAAAAAAAAAATTGAACTCGAACAAAAACCGGTTTAAACTGACCGGTTTCAGTTTAGTTTTTTTTTTTACTTTAATCAAGTCTTTCCCTTCTCCCATTTTACCATAATAGAATCTAAGTTGAAAAAATTGAACTGGACTAAAACATTGGTTCAGTATAGTTTGCCATTTTTAGCTTTAAAAAAACAAGACTGGACTGGACTAGGAGTTTTATTTTTAAATCTAATTATTTTTTTAATGATTTAATTTTCTCGGTTAATATTTTTCAGTCTTTTAGGTTTAATTAGTTTTTCAATTTTGTTTCTCATCCGTACCAATAAGACACCAACATTACATAAAATGATTAACTCAATCAAAAAAATCTGAACTCTTTAGATAAAATTTCAAGATTTAACTTATATTATTTTTTAATAAAAATAAAAATAGACGAGAGGGGTAAATTAAGCTGTGTTTAAAAAATCAAGGATGACATTGATCCAACCGACAGAACAAGGTGAAAGAAAAACCTAGACTATTCCTAAACCTCGAGGCAAATTGAAATTATTACATTTATTATTAGTATTATTACTATTACTATTACTATTATTATTATTATTATTATTATTATTATTATTATTATTATTATTATTATTTAATCACCGTGAAGACAAGATTTGAAACTTCAAATCTAGTAATTGCATTGACTGGATGACTAGAAAAAGGTGACTGAATTACTCAATAAAAGCCAATAACGTACAGACAAAAGAAACGCCTCTCGAAGAAAACAAGAGCGTTTGACGCATTCCCCAGCCTGGTAATAAGTAAAGACATGCAAGCTGTTCCTCCCCATTATGATCACCAAACCCCTTTAACTTCCGATACTTGAAGCTCCCGAAATTATAATACATGCTTTGAAAACAGATAAGAATTCCAGGTATATTGGCTTGGATAATTAGTATCTTGCTCTTCGCAAAATCAAGTTTCAGATGATCCTTACCAAAGGTCTGAGAAACTTGAATCGCCTGAGATTTTTAGTGGAAGAGAGATTCAGTCTTGAACATGAAGTGAGTCTCGTGGTGCTTGAATTATTCACAAAGAAGAAGAAGAAGAAGAAGAAGAAGGAATGATGAAAGTGTTCCATGTCATAAATTGAAGGGAAAATAAATCATACCGATCCACTGGTGAGGAATAGGATCCAAGAAAATGGGGTTCCATCTTATTAAAAATAAAAGCATATAGTTTCAGCTTTAGTTGAAAGTCAAAACAGTGGATGCATAACACGACTGTATTGGCATATGAAAAGGAGAGGCACATGCTATTGGTAATTATATGAGCTGTAAAGCCTTGAAATAGGGCGAGGAATATAAATCTTCCTGCTCACTGCTAACAGCTACGGACACCATCTCTCTGTCCTGGTTTTTGAAGCTTGAAACAAAAATTTCGGGCCACCTTCCCCTTGCGTGGATAACTCAACTGGACTGAGCTTGAATTGTTTGAACCGATAAGGTTTTTCTGTCTAACATGATAAATATCCATGTGAATGGACAACTTGGATTCTGTGCAGTCCTTTTCTGGGACAACAAATTTTCATCCAGAAAACAAGTGCTGAAAATGAGATCTCCAAAGAAAAACGTGTCCGGTTTAAATTCAATGCAATGTCAGTTGGAGTTAAATTTCTCCCTCTCTCTGATTGATTGAATTGAGCGAAGCTGGTAATGCTCTTTACCTGTTGCAGCATGATGTTTAGCCCTTAATGAAGAAATGATAAGCACAAGAACGTGAGGAAATATGTTTACATGTATGATTACAAATATAGGAAAATGACGATGCAGTTGTTTTAAATGAAGGAATGCCAATTAATTATCTTTAGTAGGTCCATCTGTGATTAAATATCAATCATGTCAGAGGAGTTCCTTCTTAGAGTAAACATAACATCTGTAAGTTTGCCAATCATTGAAACAATTAACAACCGCTGTTTTATCAAGAATAATAATGCTTGAGTCCCTCACAATTCTTTATAATGAAAGAGGTGGTTTGAAATTTCAACTGTTTATCCATTAAAGCAAATCCCAATACCGAACAAACAAAGCTTTTATTGAAGAAAGATAAAACTCTGCTAAGACTTTGGTTACCAACCTAGCCAATATCAATGGCCTACATGACAAATGTCTATCTCAAGGTAGAAGAAAGAAGTCTCTAGTCTCTAGTCTCTAGTGCTATAATGTGAAAGCTGGTTTTTTTCCCCTGTAAGTTGCGTTATGAGCAATTTCCTGCACATTTTGCAAAAATTTCAAAGCTTAAAGAGAGAGTTTCATAGATAACTTCAGAAATAAATGTCCACGAAAAAAAATGTTTTCCGAACAAAACAAATGCCTTTGTTGTCACCGAAATCCCAATTTGACCGTGTATTTCTCGTCTTTGGAAATGAAAATCCACCTGCAATTTTTTTAGCATGAAAGACTTCTATGTCATTCTGCTCCACTATTACTGAAGAAGAAATAGATCATAGACCACATAATTAACTATAGAATTTAACCTTGGCCCACCAGTTTTAGAGTTGAATTTTCTTGAAACAAGGCAATTTTCAAAAGCAACAGATCACCACTAGAAGTTCTCTTCAATGGAAAACAAAACAAGAGCCAAACTGCTTGCTGACAAAATAAGCTTTATTCACACTGATTTTGCTAAAGCCTGACTACGTATACAAGTAAAAAATGTGAACCACCAACATTCCTTCATATGATAGTTACTCTTCATCTTTTAATTCTAAATCCCTGTAATGTCTTCACCCTAATTCCAAAGATTCTTTTTGTCTGTAGAATACAGAAAATACAGGACCAAACTCTGGCTAATAAAAAAGCCAACAGAAAATTTGGCACGTCCACAGGACATTTGGAGAAGCTAAGAGATTCTAAGCAATTCGAACTACTCTGAATCAGCTTTAACTTATTTATTCAACAGAATTCTCGACAACACATCGGGTTTGCATAAAAGAGATGTAATAAATGAAAAGGATCAGCAACCTATGCAAGGGGGACATGAGCAATGCGCCCTTGATCTAAATGTACGTGGAATTTAACGAAACATCAACAGTTGGATGAGCGACGAAAAATGATAATTGAGGGGAAACCATAATCAATAAGCTGCCAACAAATCCACAACAAAGTAATGCTCAAGCGAGAGAAGATTACAAGCCTGAGCTTCGCTCCACTGTCAAGCCACTTCAAACAAATCTTTGCGGCATACTAGATACCAACACAACCTTGACCACTAAAACTTGAACGAACAACCGTGTTATGCTCCCTTGTTGAGAATATTTCTGAACCATCCCCAACTGATTGGTTTCTTCTAACTTGAAAGAGACCTTTTCTTTTACCATGGGCATGAGATTGAGCTCTTCCTTCCGTACCATATCGTGGACTAACAAATCTAGAAATAGAAACCTGATTTGCAGATTTCAAACTAGACTCAACCCCATCAGTCTCAGCATCTGTTCCAGCCATGAGTTCCATCAAATTGCTTCGAAACCCCAAATCTGAATACACTCGCCGTGTATCTATCATTGATTTCCTGCCCATTTTACTATCTATTTCATCCAAATTCTCTTCTCCATCACCTTGTGGTCTGGAACCAAACCGTGTGCTTCTCAGTTCAACAGGACGCCCCATTGTTTCCACCATCATGCACGGATTGTTAAATCCATTCCAAGAATGAAGCGGAACCAATTTACTCAATGTCGTTAACCAATCAACAACCTCCTTCATTGCAGGTCTCCGCTCCCTACAAGACCTCACACATTTAGAAGCAATCAAAGCCAACTGCTTCCTGATCATAGGATCCTTAAGAGGGAAAGTTCTTGGATCATATATGGCACCGAGTTTCCCCTTTTTAATGTGAGGAATTGCCCAATCTACAATAGAAGGCGGCGAGTGCCCCACATCAATAGCCTTCCTTCCACTAATAATCTCCAAAAACAAAATCCCAAAACTAAACACATCAGTTTTAGTACTCAAATTATCCGGGGTAACATAGCATGGATCAAGATAGCCAATGGTTCCAGCAGGTGGGGTTGACTTAAGTCTATAATCATCATCAGCACCACACCTAAGTGCTAAACCAAAATCACCCAATCTTGCATTGAAATTCCTATCAATCAAAACATTTGCAGACTTAATATCTCTATGAATTATGGGTGGGTTTTGTGAGTGCAATATATCAATGGCCTTAGCAATCTGCAAAGCCATTCTAATCCTTCTACCCCAGTTAGGTGGTCTAGAATTTGAGTGAAGAATATCATAAAGAGTACCATTACTCATAAACTCAACAACAAGCAATCTATCCTTGGTATCATTAGCAAAGCCTAATAAGTTTACCAATCTTGGGCTGTTAATCTTGGACAAGATCTCGATCTCGTTATCGACTTCTTGGCCAATTTCAAAACCCTTTGACGGCTTCTTAACAGCAACATGTTGGCCACGTAAAACAGCCTTGTAGACACAGCCATGGCTACCTTTGCCCAGCAGTTTCTGTTCAGAAAAACCATTGGTGGCTGCCTCAATATCACTGTAGTTAAACTGCTGGATCTTGATGGGTTTTTCTTGTTTGTTTTTAGAAGAAGAAGATGTTTGAGATGTTGGGGCAGTCGTAGAGATTATGCCAATGGCCGAGTCCGCCTTGCAAGAAAGGTATCCCATCAAGAAAAAAGTTGGTTTCTTTCGGGGGGAATTATGGTGAAAAATGAATTCTCGATGCTCCTTATTGATTGAATAGGCATGAAAGAATGACTACCGCAAGAAGTGCGAGACTTTGATACGTGAAGACGAGGATGAGGTTCTTACAGAGGTAGTTTTCTGTGTGGCGCACTGTGGTTTTATGCGGTTGGATGATGGGACGGGGGGTGGGTTGCGGGCAGAAAGTCTTCTTCTTTCTTGGTGTCTTGATCCCTTGTTCAAGGTAGGGAGAGCCCACCGCCTTGGAATCCCTAGGCTATTTTCATGCCATGAAATATGCATGCCTTTGCTAATTAATTATCACTACTGTTTATTTTACAATTTAATTATTATTATTCTAAATATATTAGAAATGAAATATGTTCTCTCAGCTTCTGCTCCCAAATGCTGCGTCATGTGATTTTCCTTGCACCATTTTTTCTTAAATTACTATTTCTAGGGTAAGCTTGTTATATATATATAGATATATATATATTAGTCATTTTACAGCTGTTGAAATCTTATTTTTTTAAACGTAAAAATTATTAATTATGTGAGATTTTTTTATTATAATAAAAATTAAAAAATAAATAAATACATGTAGAATTCCTATAGAGTGCAATTTTCTATAAAACAACAAAAAGATTTGGATACCTGAATTATTAAATTAACTGTATTATAATTAGTCTCTTTTATAAATCAAAATTAAATACAACAAGCAAAATATAAATTGTGAAATCACCTACAATAATCAAATAATAAAAATAAATAGTTAATTTTTTATCTATAAAAATAAAAAAATATTATTGAAAATTTATCCTTACATTACCGTTATAATCATGACTCAACATTATTGCCCAAACAATTAAAATTATCAAGTAAAATAGTAATTTTACTATTACAGTTCACAATAATATATATCTATATGCACAGTGAAAAAATATACACTAAAACCAGGACACAGTTTATATATATATATATATATATATATATATATATATATAATTATTTCTTACAAAAAAAAAATATTGTTTTTTTGGTCAGAACATTTTGCTACAACTTTTTTCTATTCGTAACAGTAAATGCTGGCAGTACAGTAATATTTGCGTTTAAGATGACAGTGAAGAGACGGTGGTTGTCATGGCGGCAGTATTAGAAAGGTAGAGGGTACGCTCTTGATCATGCTGGCAACAAAATGAAGGTGGTAATAGCGGCGGCCAATAATGGCAGTGAGGTGGTCGTTGTTTTTGTCATGGTGGGTGATTGATTATTTATGATTGTATTTGATTTTTTAAAAATATTTTTTATTCATTAATATATTAAAATAATATATTTTTTAATGTAAATATCCCGAGATAATTTGTACGTATCTTGACCACGCGCACAGACCGTAAAATTAACGATTAACCAGAAGTGTTTTTTTCTCCAGCTACAAGGCATGATTGATAGGGAAGCTGTCACCTGCAGCCACTGCTCCGAAATCAGGCCACTGATTATGGCGTTTAATAATTTAAAATGAAAAATATAATAATAATTTATAAATGACAATTTTTCTTAGAATAAAATATTGTCCCAATAGACCTAAGGATATGTTAGTATAAACACTCCATCTGAAGATAAAATCTTATCTCGAAAAATATTACTACTATACGAGAATAATGATGTGTTTAATAATAGTTAAATAAATTAAAGCTTAATTCAAAATAATATGCTGATTATTTTTAGTTAATTATGCCTTTTGGTGCATCAAATACAATGTGGAATTTTAATGTGTAAAGACTAAAATATTATTTTTATTTTAATATTAAGATAAAATAAAAATATAAAAAAATAGAGTATCAAAAAAATATCGTTCTAATTATTTCTATATATGATTATAGTTCCACATTATATATTCTATTTTATTTTCATTATGACATTACATCTTCAAAGGGAAATATAAAGTCACGGTAGAGAGAATAAAAGGGTTTTCAAAAGAAAAATGTAAGGTCATTTGCACGATTTTAAATAGCTATTATTGAATATGAATTCAGGTATATTTTTGTTTAATTATTTATATATTATATGATGAAATTTTATTCTTAGCAATTCATATATAGAGAGATTAATCTCCAAAATACAGCAGGCACATCCATGTTTCGCCTGAATTCTTATAATTTTTTTAGACAGCCAATATTTTTTAAATATTTGATGAAAGCTCATTATTTTTTTAGGCCCCGTTTGTTTGCTGGAAAGTGGTTTCTTTTTGGAAAGTGAATTCCGGGGAAAATGAATTCCTGGAAAGTGAATTCCTAGAAAGTGAATTCAGATGTTTGGCAGTGTTATGAAAAATGAACTGGAAAACACTTTCCAGTGTTTGTTTATGTTATGGAAAATGATCTGAAAAATAATTTATTAATAAATTAATTTTTTTTTCAAGTTTATTAAAATAATGAGGAACAAATCTTACAAATTAAAAAGTTGAATGATAATGAAATTGAAAAAAAATATAATTTCATAAATTATCTCAAATAAAATAAATAATAATCAAAATAATAGAGATCAAATCTAAATTTTTTTTTTAAAATAAAAGGTGAATAAATTAAAATAATAATAATTAACATTTCATAAATTATTTCAAATAAAATAAGTAACAATAAAAAAAATGAGGACCAAATTTGATAGATAAAAAATTTCATTAAAAAAATGATAAGAAAAAAGAAAATAGCAATTATAAAAATAAGAACCAAAAT
The DNA here is from genome assembly GCA_015731905.1 of Salix dunnii. Taxonomy (NCBI): domain Eukaryota; kingdom Viridiplantae; phylum Streptophyta; class Magnoliopsida; order Malpighiales; family Salicaceae; genus Salix; species Salix dunnii. The sequence continues at coordinate 4,183,085 of CM027667.1, read as the reverse complement.
TAATATAAAAAATAAATTTTAAGAGATGGAATTGAAAAATAAATATTCAAAACAAATTATATATAGCAATCAAAAATTTGAGGATCAAATTTGATATAATCAACAAATAATGATATTTCTAAATTCTTCACAACTTCCGGAAAGTGTTTTCCGCCCAAATTTTCTGGAAAACACTTTCCTGAAAACCAAGCCAAATTCTTCTTTGACTGGAAAGTGTTTTCCGTTGACCGGAAAATGTTTTCCGTTGACCAACTTTCCAGAAGACAAACAAACACAGGAAAATTTGGAAAGTGGTTTCCTGGAAAGTGAATTCCGGGAAACAAACGGGGCCTTAGACTAATTAGTATTTTGCGTACTATTTTTCTAAGAGAAACAAATAAAATTAAAATCACAGAAAATAATCATCAATATTTTTAATTTTTAAATAAATAAATAAAATGTATCTAATCCTGATGTACTTTTAAAATCAAAACACCATTCTATTTTTAGCTGCTCTCTTTTAATCTTAATTCTTTTAGGCCCCGTTTGTTTGCTGGAAAGTGGTTTCTTTTGGAAAGTGAATTCTGGAGAAAATGAATTCCTGGAAAGTGAATTCCGATGTTTGGCACTGTTATGGAAAATGAACTGGAAAACACTTTCCAGTGTTTGTTTATGTTATGGAAAATGATCTGGAAAATAATTTATTAATAAATTAATTTTTTTTCAAGTTTATTAAAATAATGAGGAACAAATCTTATAAATTAAAAAGTTGAATGAGAATGAAATTGAAAAAAAAATATAATTTCATAAATTATCTCAAATAAAATAAATAATAATCAAAATAATAGAGATCGAATCTAAAATTTTTTTTTTAAAAAATAAAAGGTGAATAAATTAAAATAATAATAATAAACATTTCATAAATTATTTCAAATAAAATAAGTAACAATAAAAAAATGAGGACCAAATTTGATAGATAAAAAATTTCAATAAAAAAATGATAAGAAAAAAGCAAATAGCAATTATAAAAATAAGAACCAAAATTAATATAAAAATTAAATTTTAAGAGATGGAATTGAAAAATAAATATTCAAAACAAATTATATGTAGCAATCAAAAGTTTGAGGATCAAATTTGATATAATCAGCAAATAATGACATTTCTAAATTTTTCACAATTTACGGAAAGTGTTTTCTGCCCAAATTTTCCGGAAAACACGTTCCTGAAAACCAAATCAAATTCTTCTTTGATCGGAAAGTGTTTTCCGTTGACCAACTTTTTAGAAGACAAATAAAAACAGGAAAATTTAGAAAGTAGTTTTTTAAAAAGTGAATTTCGAGAAATAAACGGGGCCTTAATCACTCGTTAAGTGAACAGCTCGCGCATCATAGCAGCTGCCATACTCCTTGATAGCCTTCCAAGCGTCCCTGATTTTGATTTTGATGACGTCACTAACTTAATGCGGTGGGCCATAGGACCAATATCCACATGATGACAAAGAATATTATTAATTTGTTCTCCATGTCTTCTCGACGTCTTTAGTCAGCAATTATATACATGTGTTGTGTAATTAACGACCAAATAATGGGTCCAACATGAACAGGACATGTTTATTCCTTGATTGTGTAATGTAATAAAAAACATATCTTAATCATATATTATTATATAAATATCTTTAGATATTTTTGATGTGCTCGAATTAAATGAATAAAACTCTAATTATTTTAAACTTTTAAAAGAAGAGCATATTTTAAATGAGTAATTTTTATTTTTATTTTTATATTTAATATAAATACATCAAAATTATTGTAAAAATCTAAAAAATCAATTTGATATTTTTTTCATATAAAATATAATTGAAAAAAAATATATTTATGAGGTATTTATAAATTATTTTTTTCTTTTGAAAATTAATCAAATTATCAAATCATATTGATCTCTTTTGTTAATCGACTTTCTCGTAGTCATGGTGATTTTAGATCCACGACCGTGAAGCCCAAATACAACGGCCTGGAACTGGATAGAGGAAAGTGGATATACCCCATTGGGCCTTGGGCCATACCAAGGAAAGGTTGACTACCTGCTATTCTATATTCATTTTTGCATTTAAAAAGTTCTTTTGAAAAATCAAATTTTGACTTTAATTGTTTTTTATTTTTTATGATTTTATATATTTTTTACTACTATTGCCAATACGTGTATCTAACGGGGACCACAAAATAACTGAATGGCGCGTGGCTGGTTTGACTGTTTGATTTTTATTTAATTATCTTATAACAATTATTTTTTAATTAGAAGATAGCTTGCTAGTAAGGATTAAACAACAAAGAAAAATACATCACGGGCCACACTGATTTATTATAAATACATCACGGGCCACACTGTTTAATTAAATTAATGGCTTTAAGTGATTTTTCTTAATAGTCAAGAAAGGCGCACGAGAGTTTTAATCAGACGGTCAAGAAAAGTCGCTCAAACAATAAGATCACCAATCATTTAACGATTCCGGAGAAGATCATTATGGACTAGAAATGCATCAACGGCTCATATCTTGCCGGGAAAATTATGTTTCACTGATGTTTTCGAACGGTAAACAAAATACGACGCCCGCATCGGTAGTCTTATTCTACTGGCTCATGAACAATATGATCATTCTAAAGAATGTGTGTGGAAAGATGAAATTACCATTTCACCGCTACAGTGTTACTTTATTGACGGGTCAGATGAGGTGGTGACTCTCCATCAGGACCGTTAAATGTTAATGACCCGGCAGAACACGAGCTATACTTTGACTCACATTCTTCATGTACGCTCCTATTTCCGCGTACTCCTCAAACGCTCTAACATCTACCTTGTACTCTACAAACTTGGGGAAGAACAGCCAGAAGCCGGTACTCATGACAAATCCAACGGTTAATATGGTCGAGATCATTCTCGGAAGCTGCCACCTGTCATTCAGGACCTTCTTTAGTGCAATCTCGGCCGTTAAACAAAATCCATGAAGTATAAAGAACCACGAGATCTCCCAATTGGGCCTCACGCGCCCCAAGTAAAAGAAAATTATCTCATGCATCATTGCCGAGACCACAAAGGTTGCGAAAACAGCTGGAAGTGGGGCCCATTTCCGACCAACCAGATGGGATCCGAAGGCGCGGATGGGCTCGTACACGGTGGGGCGTAGGATACTGGTGACGACGAGGTTCCACCTGCAGCCCCAGAAGTCTTGCAGTGAGGTAGCGAGGTATGGCTCGTTGAATTGAGGTTCAAGTTCCAGGCCTAGCAAATTTCGAGCCAGGACTGCACCCACGGCTAGAATGATTTCAAGGAGAAAGTAGACGTGGAAAGAGTACATGATCAAGATAACATTTGGATGGATGTAATCGCTGTAGTCGTATGCACGGATCAACATGGCTAAGAGCACACCTTTTATTGCATAGCTCCGTAGGCCTTCCTTACCTCTGCCAGGAGCTGGGTTCTCTTTACTTTGCCTTTCCAGGCGAGGCTCGGGAGACGGGTTTTCTTTATTTTTACCCTTTTGTTGGGTCCTGATTGGCAAGCAAGCAAGGGCGATGAAAAGTGGAAGTGAGATTGATGGATCTGAAGATAGAGGGCCTTTACCGAAAGCGAAGAGCAGGACCTTGAAGTTGGCCAACCAAGCGACGAAGAACGCCGTGCTGCCACCAAGATGCACGGAGGAGATTTTAAGAGGGAGGTAGAGAAAGAGACAAACAACCGGCAGTACAGAAAGGAGTCTTTTTGTTCCTTTAGGGACTACGTTTCTAATGGAATAGCAGAAGCACAGAGAAATGAGGACTGCAATCCACACCTTAATGAAGTTAAGAATCTCACCCTCCATTTTTGTGTATCCCTAGGTTTTCTTCTGCCTTATTTTTTTATCCTGAGCGTTCTGTTATGGGTGAACCTTTAAAGAGGAGGGGTTTTGGATCAAAATTAATGACCCGGAGAAGATTCGTAGAAATAGCCGTCCATTGACAAACTGGGAATCACAGGCAGAGCGAACGCCGGGAAGACTACGTGCTCAAAGGGTTCCATTGTTTTCTGCTTCTTTCAAGCAATATGACCATGTCAACATCTATTGAACTTGAGTCTATTGCCAGGAAGAAAAAAGTATTCGCTCGAGTTGAAATCACTTCTATCCATGTGAACACGAGTTTATTCTTCTACTTTTTCGAGGATGCGCACGCAGATAAACATGGATGCAGAGATGGTTTTTCCCATTTTCAGTCAGCACGTTCAAATCAAATATGGTTAGCGATATTCTACTATTAAAATTATATTCCGAGTTTTACCATGAAAAAGACGTCTCTCAAGTAGAATGAACTATGAAGAGTTCAAACCTTGTGTTCACAAGTAACAAAGTCTACTTTCAATAATGATCTCATCATGTCCTTGTAAGTAAGAGGTTTAAGTAGTTAGTTGTGTATGATCGATGTTCTCACAAATAATATTTATATATGGGAGGTTTCGCAAAATGTATTATCCCACAAATTAGTTTTTGTTTTGAAAATTTATTTATTTTAAAAAAATATATATTTGATTATAAGCCACCCATATCTTGTATTTAAATAGATTGGAAAAATTATATCATAATATCACCTAGATGAAAGGAAAAAAAAAAAAAAAAGACAACTTGTTCACACTCATAAATGATAGGCTTTTAAGAGATATTGTCCCACTAAAATTATTATGTATTTTCACAATATCTTTTGTATGGACCCATATCATCAAGATGGATGTATAAATGGTGGAAGAAAAATAGTATACATCACCAATTAATTGAACAAATAGTAAGATTTTTCAGGACATATGTAACATCATTAATTAATAGCATTAATAACAATTCTTCTTTATAAATGATATTGGACCTTAATCATTTATAGTTTTTGAATTTGGTGGTGGAATTAATGTGCATTAAATGAGGTATCTAATGCCAAGGAAAATATAAAAGTTAAACTATAACAAATAGGATCAAAAAAATAAGTAAATTTTAAAAGGTTTAGTTGTTAAACCCTTTAATATAAGGGTTAAAATCAACTTAAAAAGGTTCTAATAAAAATAACACGAAGTTATTAGAGAAAGGCCAAATTAAAATATCATATAAATATAAAGGATAACTTCTTGATGTATTCATTGAAAGCAAAATATTATAAGATAATTGCTTTCAAATAATAATATTTTTATTGACCATGTCAAGTCAAAGGATAACATCTTATACTTTAAATTATCAAGGATAAAAATGATTAAGACCTATATTTAATGAGTTTAATAACCACCCACCCACCAACACTGTCAAGTTGATAAATCATTAAAGTCTACATTTAATGAATTATCATGGTGGTAACCCAATCAACCTTGTAATAACCCTACACACACCCACATGTACACACGCTATCATTTTAGGTATAATTTCAATGCTAATAAAAATCATAAATTTGTTTTTCATCCCATCTTATATGCTAAATCTTCACCAAAATTTCAATAGAGTTTTCTTTGTATTTTGAATATTCCAAGTTTTGACATCAAATTAATAACACGTTTATAATCATCATTATATACTTATACATAATGGTCTAATCATACTAAACCTCTCCATCATCCTTACAACTTTCCATACCCTTAACCCATTCATCCTTTATAATAAAATAAAATATGTCCATGATTATATTATAAGATGAATATAATATACAAGATAACTATTATGTAAATATATTATTTCATTAACGAGTCTTTTTAGCATAAAGATTCAACTATATTCATGCTAATAATTTGCTAATCAATAGATCCTAACTACTTATTACATACCATAATCATCCAAACATCTCATACAAAGTATTAAACTAAGTTTATCACATAATTCTTCTTATTCAATCATTGCCAAACAAAAATATTTACAACAAAAATACATGCATGAGACATTCAAGTACAATATAACATTAATCCTAACGAGTACAAGATAAATAAAAAATTTACCAGTTATATTATTATTAGCACATTGATTAAACTAGTATTGTCACTGCCACTATTCTTAGAAAGGATAATCAATCCAATTATTCTAACCATATTTTTTGATATCAATAATTAATTTAAATCCAACAATTATATTTCATTGCCAAAATCATCAGTAATTCTCTCCAATTTCTTCTTCTTTTTTTGTCTAACAATCCTAACAAGGTATTTATTTACCAAGAATTTCTAACAAAAACTCTACAAGTCCTATTTTCTATTTAATACCAATGAATTTTAGTACCCTCACATGAATACTTGTTAATTTGACATTTCTATTTTGTAAGCCAATCAATTTGATATTTTCTTTTGATTACAATATAGATTTCAATATCCGTACACAAATAATCATAAATTTGACATTAGTATTTCTTTTTGAAAGTGAAATCAATATGGTATTCTCTTCCAATTTGTAAATGAACCCTAATATCCTCACATGAATACTTATTAACTATAACATTTCTATTTTGAAAGCCAAATCAATCCGGTATTATCTCTTGAATCTCACATGAAATATAATATCCTAACATGGAAGCTTATTAAATTTGACATTCCTATTTTTAGAGGCCAAATCATTTTGGTGTTATTTTGAATACCAATCTTCTATATATTAAGTTTATGTGGTTATTTTCAAATACCTACTTTAGTTATTTATGTTCTTGCATGGTAATTTCAACTAAATAAATAAGAATTATTGCAACTACAAAAACTATCATCCTAAAGTATCCAAATACTTCAATTTGAGGTGAATATTTCTTATTTATCTATTGTTGTATGGAGCATTATGGTTTTCAAGGTCTGCGGCCATTCTATAAGTTCTCCCATGTCATTAAATCAATATTTTTTTATTATAGATTTGTGAAATATCTTCTTTATGGAAAGTATTTTTTATCATTTATTTTTCAATTAAAAGTATTCTCATCTATATACTCTTCACTCCAAATATCTTAAATAACATGTTCATAATAATTTTTTTTAATTTAATAAATTATTTCCCTTTTATCTTTTTTTTCTTTTGAAAATAAAGCTTCATTTCATTATGTGTATATAATTTTAATATTATTTTCTCACAATTAATATATCTTGAATTCATTTGGCTTAACCCTATCTAACTTTAGCACTTAAAACCCATTGATTCATTTGTTACTTTTTTTTTTAAAATCAAATTCTCAATGAGGTGACCATGTTCTCTTTAGATTTCTCACCTTTTACTTATTTAATTCATCTAATCCACATATTTTTACACAATTCTCTTAATAATTTAAGTAATTTCTTCTTAACTTCCAAACTTCTATCATGGTCGAAAGGAGCCTAATCAAAACAAGGCATCCATTCTATTTTTATAAACATATCTATTTTTTCTTCTTCTTATAATTCCCTTGCATACCTAAATATTCCACTTCAATTTTACAATTTACTCACTTTCTCTACGCATTATACCATCCCTTACACTAATTAATATCCAATTCTAATTCCCTCTAAAGGTTATACAAGAACCCAAATTCGTATTTTACAAAAATTTTACACTAATTAATATCCAATTCTAATTCCCTCTAAAGGTTATACAAGAACCCAAATTCGTATTTTACAAAAATTCAATCAATTTAAGACATTAATCTACAAGAAACTTATCCAAGAGTGTTAAGAAATCTTACCAAGCAATATCTAGGATTCTAAACACTCTTCAATTGATTTTTTTTTTCAAGTTATGAACCGACTCGAATAATATTCAAGATTGGTTTTTTAGAGGAAGATTTCTTGTAGAATCACTAGTAAAAATTTGAGCCCGATCCAACTCGAATCTACTTCTATCGCAATTTTAAAAAGCTAGCTAGTTTTGGTTGTTCCGATTTTTTTTTTTTGGATCCTCCTCGTTCTATACATTGAACCTTTCTTCTTCGACGTCTTCGTTATTTTCTTTCATTGAACTTGTCTTCTCCTCCTTCAAAATTCTCGTGGTATTTGCGTCAAATTAATACACCGCAATTATGTCGATCATCAATTATTTCATTTATATTTTCAAATATATGTAAATTATAAATGATCATCGAGAGCAAAGAAAGAGATCATAGATAACAAATTAGAGGCAAAATGGAGAATGAAATTTGCAGCTTGATAAAGGTATGGTTCTCAGTCTTTGCTTCTGCATGTTATTGCTATGCTATTGGCAAGGTTGTTCCGAAAGGAACTGCAAGACTTGTGTTCGTGCTCCCGATCGTTTGCCTCTTTCTTTACCTTCCTCTTCATCTGTCCGTCCTCCATTTCAGAGGCACCACAGCTTTTTTCATTGCCTGGCTTGCAAATTTCAAGCTTCTACTCTTTGCTTTCGGCAAAGGCCCTTTGTCTTCCGATAATCGATCCATTTCTTTGCCACATTTTGTGGCTGTAGCTTGTCTGCCCATAAAGATCCAACACAAGGTTGACTCATCTCCAAGCTCACATATACATCATGCCCAGAAGCTTCAAAATGGTAAGAAATCATCTCCAAATTATGGGGTCAAGACTTTGCTTTTGGCTATATTGGTGATTGTTCATTATTACAGCGACTATATCCATCCGAAGGTCGTTTCCTTGCTTAATGTCATGTACTTGTATATCCAGCTAGAAATAATACTAGCCATAGCAGCAGCCGTGGCTAAAGTGCTGTTAGGACTAGAGTTAGAGCCACAGTTTGACGAGCCCTACCTCTCCACTTCATTACAAGACTTCTGGGGTAGAAGATGGAACCTCATGGTTTCAAGTATCCTACGACTTGCCGTTTATGAACCCGCCCGCAACATAGCCTCTGGTCTTGTGGGCAGAAAATGGGCTCGAGTTCCAGCAGTCATGGGGACTTTTTTTGTCTCAGGCATCATGCATGAGCTCATGTTCTTTTACCTAGGGCTTGACAAGCCCACAATGGAGTTGATTTTCTTCTTTCTCCTCCATGGACTGTGTCTATTAGTTGAGAGTTTTCTGAAGAAGTGTTTCGGCGGCAGGTGGAAGTTACCGACGGTGATTTCTGGGCTACTGACTACTGGGTTCGTGTTGTTGACGGGGTATTGGTTGTTTTTACCGTTAATGTATAGTTGCAGGGTTTTTGAGAGGGCATCTGCAGAGTATGCCCAGTTAGTCACATTCATAGAAAATAGAGTTCATGGTCAGTAAATTTGTCTGTTTCATAGAATATTGTTTCAAGATCTCGCTTTGAATCAGAAAATTTATCATCGGCACGCGCAGACTGGTTTGAGGTTAGATTAAAGATACAACGGGCCATCTAGATGATGATCATTGACCAGCCTCTTGTTCAAATGGGTACTGCTATCATTAATTACAAGTCACAGGTCAATCAACTGTTTATGATGACAAAGACCAGCAATTCAGAGTTGAGAAAATTCACGGTAGATACAAACATTGTAATTTCTATTTTATTTTTCAGTTGGCTCAGCCCTTGGCTTGATAATAGAGGTATTTTTGATTTTTTTACGGCCAATTAATATTACCAGATTGTTTAAATATATTTGTGTAGTTTTCATGTATTTTTATACAGTCAAAATACTATTTTACTCTTCTCCACATACATTAACCACCAACTAAACAAAGGTAATATTAATTTTTTAAAAGATATGTGCACAATATAATAACAATACAACCCTTCAATAAGATAAAAGCAAGGAACAAAAAGCAAGGAACAAATGACTAGAGTCTTTTATACATTGCATAAAATTAGAAAATATGTTAATATATATAGCCCCTAATACAACACAAATAAAGAATCAGCTCTAAGGGTGTTTAAGTAATTGACTCTTTTTTTAATGTTTTCTCCTGGCTATATTGTTGTTGGACCATACGGGCGTGTCAACACGTTTTTTTCTCAGGTTTGATTTAAGTGGCGTGTACGGTTTCATATGGTGATGAAAATTATTCAACCAGCGTTGCAAACAATGCCCAACCATGTCCTAGGTTGCATGGAGTGGCGGCGTGTGGCTTACCAAGATGTCCAGAGAGGTGTATATGGCCAATTGAATGTTTTTGTGCTCTTTTCAATTTGATTTTTTAATTTAAATTGATTATATATATCATTTGCATGTCAGTGATTCTTCTTTTAATTTTTCAGATTTGTATTAAGTCCCTTAATCTTTTTAGTGCAGCATGCTATATTGTTTTCAATTTTGTCTTTCATTTGAAATTTATTATATATTGCATTTTTATTTCGATCCCTATTCTTTTAATTTATTTTTATTTTAAATCTCTTAATATTTTTGGTACAGAAATATGAATTGTTGTCAATTTGATATCCTTTACTTGAAATAAATCATATCTTTTATTTTTATTTTGACCCTTATGTTTTTAATTGTTCAATTGAAATTTAATTCTTTTATTGTTATTTATATATTTATACATTAATCCCTATTATTGTACATGTTTATATGTATATTTTTTTGTTTTAGTTTTGAATCTTTTTTTATCTTCTCTTTTATTGGGGTGTATTTTTTTTATTTAGTATTTTAAATTTTAATTTGTGGTAGTAATGATTTGAAAATTAGTATTTTTTTATAAAAAAAAGGAAAATGTTTTTTCAAGGCTAATAATATTTTTTTTGTCATTTATTTTATTTGTTTGCTTATTCTTTTGTTATAATTTTGAGTTTTTTTTTTCCTTCGAGGTTAATGGTTTTTTTATTTATGCGATAATGGCAAGAATTATTTTTTAAAATTTCATTTTTGTTGGGGTTGTCTCTTTTTTTATTTGGTCCTTAAATTTTAATTTTTGATAGTGTTCATTAAAATTTTTTGTTAGATCAATTATTTTTTAAAAATAATAATATTTATTTATTTTTGTCTCTTATTTGATCCCCCCGTTGTTATAAAGTTGATTTTTTTTATTCTTCGAGATAATTTTTTAAATTACTTATGCAATAATAATAAGAATTATTTTTTATATTTTCTTAAAATTTACTTTTAAGGCTAATAATTTTTTTTTTTATTTTGTCATCAAATTTTTTTAGTACTCTTTTGTAAAAGTTTTTTATTTTCTTGATTCTTCAATGTAATTTTTTTTTATGCAATAATAATAGTAATCATTTCAATTTTTTTTTCAAATGATTTTTTTAAGGCTATTAATAATTATTTCTCTTTTGTCATTTAAAAAAAAATATATTTTAGTATTTGTTATTCTTCAAAGTCATTTTGTATTTTTATTATATATGCAATAATAATTATTAGAGATATGTTTTTTCTTTCTTACTCTTTTGTTAAATTTTTAAAGTTTTTTATTCTTTAGGATAAGTTAATAATTTTTATTATTTTCACAATACTGATAATAATAATTTAAGATGTTGTAATCTTGATGATAATAGTGATATTATAAATTATCATGATAATAACGATTATAATTTATTATAATAGTTATCGTGGTTATGATATTAATAATAATGATTTTAATGGTGATTATAACAGGAACTCATCAAATAATATAAAAATATCAATAATGACAAAAATAATTATACTAATAATGATAATAATACTAATTATAATTGAAATAATATCCAGAAAAAAATGATGTGAGTTATTGTTATAATTGATGGCATAATGATTACAACGATTATAACAATACTGTCAGTAATAATTATAATATTAATAATTATAATAGAAGCTATAATAAACATGACAATTTAAAAATCATGATAATTCAAATATAATAATTATGAAAATAATTCATTAATCGATGTTGTTTTTGTTCAAAAATGACTCACACAATTTTTTTATGTATTAAATTTCAGATTTGATATCATGTAACACCAAAATATACTAAAACAAATATAAGCAAAATGGGTGAGAAAGTTGGGTCAAATTATTTACAAACATTTCGATGCACATAAACAATTTACCGATCAAATAGTTACCCAAACATTCAAACAATAACAATATTCAATAGTTTTGATACACAAAATAAATAACCCATTTAAAATGAATTCTATTGATGATAATTTAAATAATTAAAATTTTATTTAATTAATAAAAACATGTATAAAAATCAATCAATTTACTACATGAGTCAACTCGTTCTTTCCTACATGAGATCTGGGAGTCTAATTCTCTTTTTATTTTTCTCTTAATAGCAGAAAATTTTGGGTTTTGGGAACGATGTTATATATTTCATGGTTGACTTTTAAATAAAATATATTAGTTTATATATTCGTGATAAGCTGCGAATGCGGATTAAGTTTTTTTAAAAGAAATAGTTATAATTTTTTAATTCCTCATGTATTTTAAAAATATATATTTTTCTACCACCTGCTTTTACATTCTAATCCTATAAAAATTACTTTATAAATGTTGATTATTATTATTATTATTATTATTATTATTTCAGGGATGATATAAAAATAGCATGTGGCTGGGTTTGGACTGATCATCGAGAAGATATGATCCCGTGGCTCTTTTTTAATTCGTGTCAGGGATCAATTGTATAATTATTTATTTGGAGAGAGAAGAAAAATAATTAATAAATTAATAAAATATATAAATAATAACCTTCATACTCCTTTTATAGCTACTGATAGCCGTATATCAGAAGTTTTTCTCATATTTTTTTTTAATTTATAATTTAATTTAGCATTCATGGTTATATAAAGTATGTATAAGATAGTGGTATAACACCCTTCGGCCAATCTGCCCTGGGTTCTTTACAGTTGACAATGGAGACTTGCAGAGTATAAAACGCCCAATGATAATTTATTTGTTCAAAGGAAAAGAAAGCAGAGAAGACTGAGTACAGTTCGAGCTTGCTCTGCTTACAGACCTCATAATCGAGCGTCAGGAAATACAAAAAAATACTGTCTTGGATGAAGAGAAAAGACATGGAGGATGAACTGGGCAAGTTCCTGAAGGTATGGCTCTCAGTTTTTTTTTGTTTATGCTGCTGCTATGCCATTGGTAAGACAATACCTAAAGGAAAAACACGACTCCTATTCCTAATCCCATTTGTGTGCCTCTTTTTCTACCTTCCTCTTAATCTCTCCACCATTTTTCTTGGAGGGAACACGGCGTTTTACATTGCCTGGCTTGGAAATTTCAAGCTCTTACTCTATGCTTTCGGTGAAGGCCCTTTATCTTCACAATATTCATCGAGGTCCCTCTTGACCTTTGTTTGTGTTGCTTGTTTGCCCATCAAGATCCAAGAAAACCCACCTCCAAAATCACAAAATCAAGAAAACCAACCTCCTATAATACCTACAGATCAAACCCGCAAATCTCCGTTGAACTATGCAATAAAAGGCCTGCTTTTGGCATTTCTGGTAGTTGTCCATGATTACAATGAATACATCCATCCGAAAGTCATCATGTGTCTTCTAGGTCTCCATTTATACATCTTCCTCGACGTTGCCCTAGCCTTGGTTGCAGTCTTGGCTCGAACCATCCTAGGACTAGAGCTAGAGCCGCAATTCAACGAGCCACACCTCTCTACATCTCTACAAGACTTTTGGGGCAAACGATGGAACCTCATGGTCAGTAGCATCCTACGCCAGACCGTATACGAACCCACCCGCAACATTAGCAAGCGCTTCGTCGGTCGGAGGTGGTCCCCAATCCCCGCCGTTCTGGCCACGTTCTTCTTATCAGCCATCATGCACGAGGTCATGTTTTATTACCTGCTTCGCGTGAAACCGACATGGGAGGTCACATGGTTCTTTCTGCTACATGGATTTTGTGTAACACTTGAAATTGCAATAAAGAAAGCGTTAAAGGGCAGGTGGCAGTTGCCGAGGCTGATCTCAGGGCTCTTCACCATAGGATTCGTCATGGTCACTAGCTGCTGGCTGTTCTTTCCCAAGCCGCTCAAGTGCAGGGCAGATGCCAGGGCGTTTGAGGAATATGCGGCACTAAGAGCTTTCGGGAGTGATTCCTCTCACGCTCTTTTTGGACGCCTTTCCATCACCAGAAGCCATTAGCAAATCAAATAGGCCAATACAGGGAAGGAGAATGCTACGTATATTTCAGTAAGTTCATTGATGAGGAAATTCATGTGATTGATGAATAAAGCGATGCCCATAATCATTCTAATAAACAAAATGGGTTTCGAATTCAGAAAAGTTGTATTCCAGTTCTGTTGCTTGATGCACACTCTTTTTGTTAAAATAAAAAGAAGAGGAATTGAGAGGAAAATATGTGTTTGTGTATGCAGAAGTCCATATGAATGTATTGATTGATGGAACGCCGGTCACCGCAACTTGCTTTATCGTTTTCTTTCTGTCTCCATCGTATGCTTCGACTCGAGAGAAACACGTCATTATCAAACAACGAAGCTCGACCTTAAAATTAAATTATTCGATTTATACCCGACTAATTATATACGGATGAAAAAAAACTGACTATATACTATTAATCTAGCTAGAGATTTTTATGCAAAAATTAAGAAAAAAAACTTCACTGATTTATCAATTATTTGGCAATGGAGCATATGATATTTCTCATGCATTTATGCGGAGTCTTTTGGTAAATGAAACGGCTTCATATTCACAATGTCTGCTGGAAAAAAGTGGAAACTGGTTATTAACAATCAAAGAGGCCACTAGAGAAGTTGTGTCCCTAAAATAAAAATAAAAATGTAGTCTCACCGGAGGAAGAAAATGTTCAAGAGAAGTCCATTAATTCTCTGATTGGAAGAAAATCATTAAACATGAATAACAGCTGAAATACAAAATAATGTGGACATATGCAATGACTACATTTTTTACATCTAATACTACAATGTATCAGACAAGTATGGTTACATTAAGAAGGAGAAGGGAAAATCGTTTTGAATTTACATCATGTTCTGGGGCAGTTGGCTATGGTGTCAGGATTCGGTTTGTAGTTTCCTGAATTGAGATTTAATGTAAGAGCTAAAGCTATTCCAAAAAGAAAAGCTGGATCCAAAGAACCGGACAATAACTGATTTTCTTGATCCTTCTCTTACAAATTCCAAGTCCCTGGCAATGCTATTCTCCACAACTTCAGCGTCATCATGTAATGGAAGTGCAACTGAACCATGGGATTCCAGGTTTTTAATCCACCCACGAAGCAAGTAATTCACAGCCTGTTGTAATACAGGGAGTCAGCTGTCTATGGAAGCAATAAAAAGTAAGTATAACAAGGCCCGGAAAGATTATGCATTTCACAGCGTACAAGGAACACATCAATTACATCAGACCCAGAACAGTAATATGCAACAAGAACCAATTCCCCAAAAAACTTGATGATCCCACGATGCTTTGAGAATTCATTCTTCCATTAATTAATCCTAGAAAACCTAGTTGGGTGGGTTGGAAAATAAAATTTGAGACCACTGCGGGGATGCCAAAGAATCTAAAATATTTCCACTCTCTCTCCCCCTCCACACTAGTGGGACTGGGCTTTTGATGCTATCTAAGTACAGATATCATGTACAGGTGAAAGATCATCTTCTCTTGTAAGCACAGGTTGCAGCTGTTTGCGAAAGTTACATATAGTTATGGCAGGATTCTTGTAAATTACCTCCATTGAACTAGTATAGCTGTTGAAGTTTCAACAATTATTCTCTCCTTGTGCAAGTTTTCTACTTCCCATAATATTAACATACTTATTTCCGGATCAATCATCACACTATCTTTTCTTAAAAAAAAAACAGGTGTTCTTTACCCAATCAATAAAAGCCTGAACACCACCTTCATAGCATGAAATATGGGATAGGCAATAGAAAGTGCCATTAAACAAATAAGTGATGAGCTACATACCTCAGGAACTTCATCATGGGGACAGTGACCAGCTGGGCTGATCTCATAATACGGAGCTTCTGGCACCTGCTGTTTCACCTGTAGGCCCCAGACAGGCTTCACCCAGGGATCCTCTTTTCCATACACGAGACAAATGGGAACATTGCTCATTTTACACCTAGAAACACAAATAAGCTATGAGCCCTTCAGTTGATGCAAGATAAAAAGAAGGGAATGGGTGACTCATCAAGAAAAGTTAAGAGTTCTCATATGCTTGCCTGGCTAAAGTCTCCCTGAAGGATAGCTGTCCCTGAGGAGCAAACATAATTGAGGCAAATGATGCAGCAGCAGCAGGATGTTGTGTGATCTCAAGAATACGAGAAAACACTTTGTCAATATTTGTAGAATGATCTGTGTAGACCTGTTTAAGTATTTCTGCAATACTTTTAGGATCACTTATTTTCTGCCAGCTGGGAAAGAAATTAATAACATTAGTAAGTTGGAGAAGGTTGATGCATAACAATAATGGTACTGGTGATGGTGGAGGCAGTAAGAATTAGATTCAAGAAATAATGGCTTCAAAGAGATGAATGCAACAACTTATTTCATGAGACATGCATGTTAAACAGAACAAGCAGCTACATGAAGCCAGCCCCAGCAAAAAATATATTGCATTCACGATTTATGCAAAGCCTTGGTGGGACTCTTTAGAAGCTTCACCAACAACATGATACACATGTATCATATACAGATTGGCATGTGAATTCTCTGGATCCTATGTGTACGGGTACACAAATTACATTGTATACATACACAGTAAAAAGAAAAACTTACAAGAATTCTGTGAGCTTTCTAACATTTGCAGGAAGAGGAAACGTCCCAGACCATGGAAATATCCTTGCTAATACTGGAGATCTTATTGGATTGGGTAGAAACCCCCAAAACGGAGTTGCATTTAGCAATGTAACACCTTTCACTAAATGAGGGTTGCTTGCTGCAAAGTATAACGCAACAAACCCTCCCAGTGAGTTCCCTACAACATATACTGGTTCACCAATTACCTGTAACATAAATGATTAATGAAATCTGTGCCTTTATGAGCTATCACAATGCATTTCTCTTACATAAATGGCCATGTTGTCATAAATTACAATCTTACAGGCACCTCTTGTGAATTTGAAACCCAGTAGAATGCAAGAAAAAAGTAGGAACCGAGGATGGTGTCCATCTCATTAAGAATCAATCTTTAAGAATCTATGTGAATTATGCAATATGAGATGAGCTAATAGGATGGCAAGCATAAAGCTATGATCTTGAAGCAGAGAGATATGAAATCAATGTATAGAGTTGAGGATAAAATGTAATCTCGAAGCATTAAAGTGTGGAGTTGGAGCAGTACAGTACAAAGGACCAAAGGTGAGTAAAAATGGAGTTGAATTGTTTTTCAGAAGGATTTATGTGAATTGATAGGTCAAAAGATCAAAAAGAATAGCTGCTTTCCTGAATGAGTGTGAAAAAAAAAAAGAGACCAGACAGAATTAGATAAAGAAGCGCTTTATGCAATGTAGAAGTGTGACAAGGTTGCAAAGGCATGGAAAAAATATCATAGTAATTGCAGATCTTAAATAGAGCAACTGAGTTTATTTCTCACTTTGGAATAGCACTGGTAGCAATGTTACCAAAATGGAGAATTGGATGAAGGAGACATGATCAATGATGAATAATCTTTCACATGAGCTTAACCATACAAAATCCTACAGAAAGTGCATGAATATACAACAACGGAAAACCAATGCAATGTATATTATTGTAGATATCCACATACAATATGCATGTATATGTGTCTCAAGCCATATTTTGCAATTGCAGATTGAAACAGAGAAGACATGTATGTTTGACTACCTCCTCTATGAAATTGCGAACTTGGTGCTGCCATAAATCCATGGAGAAAACAAGTTCATCCGCCCATGGTTCAATCTCATCTCCAAATCCCCAAACAGAATCCTTCCCCTCTGAGGTAACCCCATCCTTTGAGAGCAGAGTAGGATTCTCAACTGGCAACGACATTCCCTGCCCAAGAAAGTCAATCGCCCATACTCTGTGGTCACGACCCAAATCCTTCAATTGCTTCTCATAATGAAAGGAACCGACACCAAATCCAGGAAGAAACAACACTGGTGAAGAATTCACATTTTCACAACCAGCTTTCTCATAATGCACATGAAGTTTAGGCTTCCATTCCCAAAAACAACTGCTTATGGGGGCACAATATTCACCTTTGGATTCATCCGGCAATCCCGGAATCAAAACCTTAGTTGGAGAATCTCCATTTTCTGTAATTCTCCCCACGTCATCCTCTCCACCAACCACATAACCACTAGACTTTCCACTGAAAACCTTTGAATTACCATTCTTTAACCCTCCAAATGAGTCGAGTGACCTAGAACCTTCCCCATGATTGAGATTTTTTAAGAACTTATCGACACTAGAAAATCTCAGCGACCCACTTCTCTGAGTTGTCCTAGCAAACAGAATTTTGCGTTCTCTACTAGTAGGGAGCTTTAGCTGGCAAGGATTTGATCCATTTTCAGCTAGTTTCCACTTCCGATTTACAACAAGACAACAAGATGCGGTACTGGAAGTAAGAATTTCCATGCCCCAGGAAGGTTGATCTGCAGTGATCAGTTAAATCATATTGATAAGCAAACAAGAACCTTACCTACTGTGTAGTTGAGAATAGAACTCCAAAAAAATAAAAATAAAAACTAAAATCATCATGTTTCTATACATACTATGATAGCTTCCAGATGTTTAAGAAATCATGAAAGATACTACTTATCATAGTCTTTACTTCTTTTCTCGAATTAATGAGCTGGATGAAAGTTTCTTCATTTTTGTTTTCTTTCCCATCATTTCCAAGCTATCAAACAAAGCTCAAAGCAAGAAAACCAAACTAACACAAGCAGAACTTGATAGAAACAACATATTTAAGCAGCACTTTAACAGGAAACCCATACTTCATGAACTGGTGTAAATCTACAAGCAAATAAAATAATAAACAGTTAACAGGAAAGTTATTACTTAGCAGATCGTGCCGCATATACAAAGAACTTGTAATATATCGGAGAGATGTCTCTCGCCTTTAATTTCCAAAGAGAAGTGTCATTAAAGTTTGATACTCAATGAAATCTCTAGTAGTCTCCGTTGAATTTGGAGATTGGAGTAGAATCTAGAGAGAGATGGAGACACCGGGAAACTGGGGATGCTTGAACGCTTCTTCTTCTTGTAAAAAGCCAAGAAAGCAACCTGTCTCAATTTGCCTTTTTCTTTTTTCTTTTATTTATTTATTTATTGGTGAATAATAAAAATGCTATCCTCATAAAATTTTCAGTTTAATATATAATTTTAAAATGCTGAGCCATTATAAAATTGTCTTCTTCCAAGTTTCGTGTCCCAATAAAATTATTAATATTTTTTTTTAATTAGGATATCCGAGTAATTTGCATATATCTTGATTATTTTTTAAATTTATTAAATATTTTATAAATTTAATAAATAAATATATAAAATACCACAAAAATATCAGATGTGTCTTACAGGGTCAAACTCACGTATCAAGTGCTCCGTTTATTTACCGCTTGGACAGAACTGCTGTCAAATTATTGACAATTCTTCCATCGATTAAAGAAAAGGCTAAATCGTGTATATTTTTTACTATAACAGTATACACATATTATAAATATAGATTATTATAAATTATAATAGCATGATTAATGTATTATTATTGATTATAATAATATAATTATTATTTTACTCAGTGCGCTAAAGCACCGGATATTCCTAATGTGATGGTGTGGAGTGAATTATAGAGATATGTAAATGTGGTTTGGAGTGACGAAATATTATAAATGAAAATTAAATGGTGTTTCGACGTAGCTAAGCTCTGCCGTAGTGAAATAAAAAGATGTCAATGTCGTGTTTTTCTGCGTTTTTTCAAAAACATTTTTTAAAAATATAAAAAATATTTTGATATATATTTAAATAAAAAAATACTTTAAAAATTAACAGTTATAACACTCTTAAATACCATCTAATTTATAGAATGAATTAAATATTATTTAAAGGTTCAAAATGCATTTTTACATGTATTCAAAAATGAAAATAGTATAAAAATAAAGAGTGAAAAATAAAAAAATAAGTTTATATATGATTTTTTTGTTAATGTGTGCTCAATAGTAAAAGTCATTTTGAAGAGTTATTTTTTTATGTATTATTTTAAATATAGTGCAATTATTTTGTATATACTTTAATTATACAATTAATATGAGTAAGTTATATAATTAAATAATTACTTTTAAAAAGCCCTCCAACAATATAATTATTAATTTTTTAATTATATTTAAATTAAAAATAAAATAAAAACCCCACAACAATTTAAAAAAAAACTCAAATATCTTGAAATAATCAAATTAATTTGTAGAGTTATTTAGGTATAGTAAAAATTATTTTTAGTCTGGAATTGAATTAAAAAAATATATTTGTTATCATTAAAAATATAACACAACTCTGTAACCAGCCACAACAAACCATTAAAACACAACAAATAAACCCAACATCAACAACCTATTTAAAATTGTTGCTCCGTACCATGCATATTCACCATCAAATCTCATTTAAAATATATTTTTTAAATTATGCCTTTTTTATCCAGTTGCTATAAACAATGATCGGGGTAGGGAAAACTAAAAATAGCTTTCCAAATACCTTCCGTGCTGGAGAGAAAAATATTGCTATAAAATACTAAAATTATATTATTTTAATTTTACTTTTTCTTAATTTTAATATGATACATTAAAAAAATAAAAATATATATTATTTTTTAATAAAATTATTTAAACAAATAATGGTAATAATTATTAAAGCTGAATGATGGTGGCTGGCAAATGACTGCTTTTCTTTTTTTAAAGTCGTCTTCTTCTTCTTCTTATTTTCTTAAGCTAGGCCGGCTGTGTCTGGTCCAAGAGTATGGCCCTAGTTGCCACTAAGCCTACACGCATACGCCTATCACGTGTTCATGGGCAACTCTTCTCCAATCTCACCAATCTCGCAAGCCCATATCATCATGTTGTTAACACTATTTATTGACAATTGTTGTCATCCAATTCTTTGCTTTTTTTAACGTTCATGACAAGTTTCGAGCGGGAAGAAGGTTTTTTTTAACGTTCATTGACTCCATTTTCCTATGCTTCTTGTCAAAATCTTAGAAATGTATATGTATAATCCTGAATCTGTGATCTTCTTTGCATTGTGAAGTAGCAATGAGGAACATTGGGTTGGCAAGATGAG
The DNA here is from genome assembly GCA_015731905.1 of Salix dunnii. Taxonomy (NCBI): domain Eukaryota; kingdom Viridiplantae; phylum Streptophyta; class Magnoliopsida; order Malpighiales; family Salicaceae; genus Salix; species Salix dunnii. The sequence goes on along the minus strand of CM027667.1, from coordinate 4,162,021 downwards.
GATTTTCCTACATGCTTGATGAAGTAACTCCGGATAAGGCTTGTGGGGATTTGGCTTACCATGTTAATCATGATGGTATGATGTTAATTTTTTCTCTCTTATCATAATCATAATTTACCTTAAACTCCACCACAATCTTAACTAAACACTTCAATTTCAGTCATGAGCCATAACTAAAAATGCTTTTATAAAACTGTTTTTTTTAAACCTCAATCACAATAACAATCGCAATATCAAACAGATCGTTAGAATGAAACAATAGGTTATTAAAATCAAAACAAAAAAAAAACACATCAAATCATGAGAATAAAACATTTGATCCTAACCTCGAGGGTTAACTTAATAGTAAAGTTTTCAGTCTTAAGAGATATGCTTCCTTTAAAGTCAAGTCTCCTAGTTTAAAAAACTAGTGATTTACCATATTCTTGTGTGAGTAATTTTCGTGAATATAAATACAAAAGTCTAGATATTTAGTCAAACTGCATGCACATTGACTCAAACATCTCGATTACCAAAAATAAGTCTCATCCTATAAACACTTCCACCCATCAGGAGTATTGACAAAGAGTTGATGGTAATGGCAACAAAGTGACTTGCAATTATTTTCTTCATAAATATATAACTTAAAATTGAAAACATGAGTACTACACAAAATTAGATAACAAGAAAGGATGATAAAAGAAAATAAGACAAATAGATTGATATGTTTTAAGTCCAAACCAATATTGCATGTAGGTAAGAAACACAAGTAAATTTAGAAGAGAAGCCAATAATGAAGATGTGTAACAAAGAGTTGGGCAATGACAATAATAGTGGTGATGACTTATAATAGCAGGGAGAAGATGTGGAAAGAGATGTTAAAGGAAACTTGTATATATATGAAGATAGTGATGGGGAAGAGTAGATGGAGGTGGCAAAGACTTGTAAATATATAGAGTAGGTTGTTAAAAGATATGGTGGATGTGGTGACTTGTAAATATAAGGAAGAGGGGGAGGAGGTGGTAAAAGGCAGGGACTTGCATATACCTAGATGAAGGTGAAAATGAATGTCATGAAAGTGGTGAGGACTTGCATGTATGATATAAAGGGTGGTGAAAATGATGGTGAAAGGTTTATTTTTTCTCCCTAAAATGTTTATCTTATCTTATAACTTGAGTCATGGGTCTTTTAATATTGAGTTTGCCTTTATTATTTTGTTATTGTCTCTTAGCTCGAGTTATGAGTTTAACGAGTTAACCGAATTGACTCAATTATTTTTTTTAATTGATTTTTTCTCAATCTTATCATTTAATATTGTATTTGATTGAAAATTAGGCTTCAAGATTTGTTTTGATTTGCTTATTTTTAGATTGTTTTGATCTCATGATCAGATAATAATACTTAACAGGTTAACCCAAGTTAGCTTGACTCACCTTTTGTGTTATTTTTTTAATTATATATTTTTTAAAATTTCATTATTCAATGTTGAACTCAACAAGGGCGATTGAAACTTTTGTTTTATAGTTTATTACTTTGGTCCATTTTTTAGATTCTTTTATAATTGTTTTATTTTTTAGTTCTATCATTCAACATGAGCTGATTTAAAATTATATTTCATAATTTATTTTGATTTGTTTTCTATAAACTTATCATAATCTTATAATTTATATCATGAATTTGACATATTCACTCAAGTTGATCAAAAATCAATCAAATAAAATATATTATCTTGATTTATTTTAGTCTAGTTATATTTTTATATTTTATATGAGTTGTGTTTTAACCTATAAAAACAACTTAATTACATCATGTCAATCCTCACACAATTAAAAAAATAGCAACGTAAAATATTTTTTCTGAAAGTTCAGCGTCGAAGTGCCTTTTATTTCACAGACGGGGACCCGAAAACAGAGGGGGTAAATAGCAGCGTGGATTTTCTTTTTCAATAAAATAAATATAAAACCGGATCACAAACCATTTGACTGAGGAGAGATGGAAGCAAAAGCAAAAATGACTTGGTCTCAGCTACCACCAGAACTAAACTGTGTCTAGCCCAAAATCAGCCAGCAAACCCACAGCTCTGCATGTCCGACACCTGTCCCACGCTAATTTCTCCCTCACCCCTTCATAAACCCCACCTGCTACTGCTGCTGAAACACAAAACAAGAGTAAATTTTGCACCAGCAATACAATACACAAAGCAAGAAAGCTAGCTAGCTAGCTAGAGAAAACCAACACACCATGGGAAATAGAGTTGCTCATCTGTTCTTGCTGCTTGTGCTCTGTTATGGGCTCACAATGGCAGTGGGGTTATACAGGGAAGAAAAGGAAGACTGGAGAGGAGACAGTGAAGAGACACAGATAGGCAGGGAACAAGAGTGGTTCTTGTTGCAAGATTCAAAGCGTGTGATGAAAACTGATGCTGGGGATATGAGGGTGCTCAGGAACTATGGTGGAAGGATTATGGATAGGCCTATACATATTGGGTTCATTACGATGGAGCCCCGGTCTCTTTTTGTTCCTCAGTATATGGACTCCAGTTTGATCCTCTTCGTTCGGACAGGTGTGTGTTCTTCGTTGTAATCTCTCTCTTTTTTTGTTGCATTCGTAGGTTTCTGTCAAAATTGCAATGCTTGCATGCATTTAGAACATCCCCAAAAGTGGATGATTAATGAGGACTTTAGTTTTCTTTACTTGTAATCTGGTAAAATAGATGACGAGTTGCTCGCAGAATTAATGCACAAGTATCTCCCACATTTTCTAAGTACTTCTCTAGGTTTCATAACCAATTTTCTGAAGGAGCATGCTGTAGGTAGATCGGATATCACGAGTTATCGTGGACTTTAATTTTTTATGGCAAACATTATTTATTTGCACTTTGGGTTGCAGGGGAAGCCAGGGTTGGATTGATCTACGAAGATGAGTTAGCAGAAAGACGATTGAAGATCGGGGATATCTATCGAATTCCTGCTGGCTCAGCATTCTACTTGATGAACGCAGAGGAGGGGCAGAGACTTCACATCATTTGCAGCATTGATCCATCTGAGAGTTTGGGATTGGGTGTTTTCCAGGTACGTCATTACTTGAGCGACTTGAGAAATATTTTGTCGTTGATTCTTGAGGGTTCTAAGGATTGTTCATGACTTAAATATGATCAAAAAAGTTTCTGTACTGTTTTTTTTTTTAATTATTGGGTTGCACAATGACTGCCATGTTTTCTGATTTTATGTTGCAGTCCTTCTTCATTGGTGGGGGGACTTATCCAACATCCATTCTTGCTGGATTTGAGCTAGAAACCCTTTCAACTGCCTTCAATGTAAGCAAGCAGATCAAAGTTACCCACTAAATATCCAACATTAGCCTCTGCTCGTTGATTTTTTTCTTTTTCCCAATAGTTTGATAAATTGTGCATTGCAGGTGACAACAGATGAAGTGAGGGAAATAATGACCAGGCAGCAAGAGGGCCCGATAGTTTTCATAGGTGATTCTAGGGCACCAAGGCTAAGCCCATGGACAAAATTCCTTAAGCTGAAGGAGCAAGATAGACTAGAGCACCTAAAAAGATTGGTGAAATTCCAACAACAACCCAGTCAAGGAGAGGAGCAAATGACATGGTCATGGAGGAAACTCTTGAATTCAGTATTTGGACAGGAAAATAAGAAAAAAGGTGAAAAGGCTGGCAAATCCCCTAATTCATACAATATCTATGATAGACGGCCTGACTTTAGAAACAACTATGGATGGAGCATTGCCCTTGACGAGTCTGATTATCAGCCTTTGAAACACTCTGGTGTCGGTGTCTATCTGGTTAACCTTACTGCGGTAATTGTTCCTGTCCATTCTCTTGATTTTGCTCATTAAATATGTTTTACGATTTCCGATGCATTTTTTCTTCAGAACAGAAGCAATGTCAACTGAATTATTCTTATCTTCTGGGGCAATTTTTGAATTAGGGATCAATGATGGCACCTCACGTGAACCCAACAGCAACAGAGTACGGAATTGTTTTGAGAGGAAGCGGCAGAATACAGATTGTGTTTCCAAATGGAACACAGGCGATGGATGCTAGAGTAAAAGAAGGCGATGTTTTCTGGGTTCCAAGATACTTCCCCTTCTGTCAAATTGCAGCTCGGTCAGGTCCTTTCGAGTTCTTTGGATTCACAACTTCAGCTCGCAAGAACAGACCACAGTTCTTGGTTGGTTCAAGCTCAATTCTTCAAACCCTGGGAAGCCCTGAGCTCGCGGCTGCCTTTGGTGTGAGCAAGGATAGGATTGATCATGTCATCTCGGCACAGCGCGAGGCTGTTATATTGCCTTCAGCAAGTGCAGCGCCGCCGGATGAGGAGGAGGAGGTGACCAAGTTCGAGAAGGTGCAGAAGGTGATCAAGAGCTTTGGTAACGGAATGATCATGGGTTTCGATTAGAAAAGAGTGAAGTGCAGGATAAAGTTCGAGAGGTTGCAGAAGGTGATCAATAATTATCTTTCGGGTAGCTTATATTCTTGCTTTTCTCATTTCTTTCTGTTCGTGTTCCTTGCTTCGTTGCTTTCACTGTTTTGTCTCTGAGTTGTAAATAAGAATAAAATCGACTTCTCTTAGCCACTGGTTTCCCTCTTCAATTTACTACCGGCCATGGCCATTTGAGATTGGATTATATTGGGAACAGCGGCCTTAACCCTTCATGGGACAGGAACAAAAACCAGTCAGGGCTGCTCACGGCTACCTTGGATTCTGAAAAATGATTGTTTGACGATCATTCCAGTAATTTTGAGTGTCGCGATGAACAGGGGAGATCATGAGGCTATAATATAGTTTAACTTATAACCAATTCTATGTAGTTTAATCTCTTTCTAAAAGTAGAAAACACATTTTCCAAGTAATATAATTAAAATAAAATGAAGAAAAATGGTAATTTATAATATTCAAGAATAATTAAGCCCTCACAGCAGTGAACGTTTTGGACAGATGGGTTGAGATTTTGTGAACGTTTTGGAGTGATTGATGTTTTACGAGGTGGAAGATTATGCTAATGGTCTGAAAACAATATAAATTAAATAGTATATTGATAAACCGAAAAATAGTTCTTAATGCTAATTAATTATTTTTAAAAAAAGTAAAAGATGGATTTTAATCCTGATTTTTCTTTTTTAATTATATATTTTTACCTCTTTTATTTTTATTAATACATCACACAAAAATATAAGAACAAATTATAATAATATCTTTAAAACATTATAAAAATATAAATAACAAATAACTACTTTAAATATGCGCAACAAAAAATTAAAAAAAATAGGAAAAACGCTATAAATTCGAATTTAAATAAAAAAGTAACACAAAGTGAAAAAAAATACATAAATTAAAAATAATAAAAAGGAATAATATCCAAAATATTATGAATGGTCTGAAATAAAAATAGAAAAATAATATTCTTAATTAAAAATGATATACTGATGTGATTTCTTTTTGGAAACTTGTTTAACAGAATATTTATTTTTAAATAAAAAATTATCAAAACTATAGAAAATAATATAAATTATAAAAAAAAATCAATTAATTATTTCTTTCCCCTCTCAAATCAAAAACTGGGAAATAAATAAACTGATTAAAAAAAAATTAAAAACATTAAAGAGATCAAATTGGGAAGAAAGGAATAGAAAAATATTTTGTTTAAATGAGATTGAGATTTACTTTTTTTTTTTAATATTACATATTGTAGTTTTATTTTAATTTTATATTTTTTCCACTATTTAAAATTTTATTCCATAAAATTAGGTTATAAAATAATTCAATTACAAAAAAAGTTTAAGCACAAAAACGATTAAAAAAAAATGTTGTGCCCTCTAGAAAAAGAAAACTGAAGAACATCTTCACTATCTATTATATTAACTAAAATTAATAACCCTAATTCACTTTTAGCATATTAATTAATAACTCCTATTGAATTACCCTAATTCTTCTCGCTTAACGCATCATGTTGTTAACACAATTGTTTGACAGCATAATGTCAACCAATAATTTTCCAATATATTTAACTGACAACAAATTTCGAAGGGGAAGAAATAGTTCTCAACTACTTTACTTGCTACAATTTCTTCTGATCTGCTGCGAGTTTTGAGGTCGTGTTCATTGCCTTGGAATGATAATTTTCTATTGCTCCTTCTGTGAATAAGACAACTGCTCGAGCTGAGCTGTTGCTGGGAAGATTGAAGGGGTTTATTTTAGCATTTGAATAAGTTCATTGAGTCCCTGGTCTTCAGGAAGACATTCATGGTCAAGCACTAGTTAAGGATTTCAGTTATTTATTTTTAGCTAATGTACATGCCACGTTACTATAAACGTGTGCTATTTTCAGTTGATTTGTTATCCATGTAAGGCTATTTATTAGCCACTTTCATTCAAGAATATTCATTCGATTCAATATTCTCTGCTCATTGTTTTATTCACTACAATTGATATCAGAGCCATTATACTGGCCTGTGGAAAATACAAACAAAAGAGAAACACATTTGTCTTGAATGATATCAGAGTGAAGTGAGTTCAAACACAGAGTGAAAAGTGAGTTTTTGAGTGACTTTAAACACTGAGTGATAAGTGAGTGTGTGAGAATAAAACACTGAGTGACAAGTGAGTTTGTGAGAATCAGAAATGACAGAATCCAGCAACTTTGCAACTCCAAGCATTTCGAAATTTGATGGTGATTATGAGCATTGGAACATGCTCATGGAAAATCTCTTGCGCTCCAAAGAGTATTGGAGTGTTATTGAGACCGGGTTTGTTGAACCTGTATTTGGTGAAGTTTTAAATAACGAACAGAAGAAAGCACTAGAGGCAACAAAGCTGAAAGACTTAAAGGTAAAGAATTACCTCTTTCAGTCCATTGACAAGTCCATTCTGAAGACAATTACTCAGAAGAACACAGCAAAGCAGTTATGGGACTCCATGAAGATCAAATATCAAGGCAATGCAAGGGTCAAGCGAGCTCAACTTCAAATTTTTCGCAGAAATTTTGAAGTCCTGGAAATGAAACCAGGAGAATCAGTCACACATTATTTTGGAAGAGTAATGCTTGTGGCAAATGACATGCGAAATTTGGGAGAAAACATACCAGATGAAAAGATTGTGGAGAAGATTCTGCGCACACTTACTGAAAAATATAACTACATCGTTTGTTCAATTGAAGAGTCGAAAGATATCAGCCATCTTTCAGTTGATGAATTGCAAAGTTCACTACTTGTCCATGAACAAAAGTTCAAACGAAATGACACTGATGATCATGCACTGAGAATCTATGATGATAGATTCAGTGGCAGAGGCCGTGGCAGAAACAATTATAGAGGAAGGGGCCGAGGTGGAAGAGGATCAACATTCAACAGAGACATGGTGGAATGTTTCAAGTGTCACAAACTTGGACACTTTCAGTATGAGTGTCCAACCATGAACAAAGCAGCTCATTATGCGGAGTTAAATGATGAAGATGAGATGTTACTAATGTCTTATGTCGAGTTACATAACACAACTCGAAATGATGCATGGTTCCTGGATTCAGGATGTTCCAATCATATGTGCGGCTACAGAGGTATGTTTTCATATTTGGATGACAATTTTACACATTCAGTCAAACTTGGTGATAATAGCAGAATGGCTGTTATAGGCAAGGGTACAGTGACGTTATTGCTAAATGGTATTAAACACATAGTCAATGATGTATACTATGTTCCTGAGCTTAAAAATAATCTTTTAAGCTTAGGTCAACTTCAAGAGAGGGGTTTAGCTATATTGATTAAAGATGGGGTTTGTAAAATTTACCATCCTGAGAAGGGCTTGATCATTCAAACCCAGATGAGTGCAAACAGGATGTTCATCCTTCTGACACAACCACAAGATCCATTACTTGCACAGATTAAGGATCATGAGAAACAAGAACACTGTCTCAACACTACTGCTCAAAATACATCATACCTTTGGCACAGACGATTTGGGCACTTAAGCTATAAAGGCTTAAGAACTCTGCAGTGGAAGCAAATGGTGAATGGACTGCCCAAATTTTCTGCCCCAACCGTGACCTGCACCGATTGCCTCAATGGCAAACAACACAGAGAGGTTATGTCAAAAACCAGCAATTGGAGATCAACTGTGCAACTACAACTTATTCATGCTGATATCTGCGGTCCTATTAGTCCTATGTCTAACAGTGGTAAAAGATACATTCTGTGTTTTATTGATGATTTCAGTCGCAAATCATGGTTGTTTCTTTTGATAGCAAAATCAGAGGCATTCCACTATTTCAAGCAGTTCAAAATTATGGTTGAAAAGGAAATTTCAAAAAGTGTAAAATGCCTAAGAACTGACAGGGGAGGGGAATTTACCTCTAATGATTTTTCTGAGTTCTGCAGAGATGAAGGAATCAAACGCCAGCTCACCACAGCCTTCACCCCACAATAAAATGGGGTTGCAGAGAGGAAAAATCGAACCATAATGAACATGGTCCGATCAATCCTCTCTGCCAAGGGGATGCCGAAGACTTTCTGGCCCGAAGCTGTGAATTGGGCCATCTATGTGCTCAATCGATGTCCCACCTTTGCCTTGACAGAATTGACTCCTCAGGAAGCATGGAGTGGCGTCAAACCCTCTGTTGATCACTTTAGGGTTTTCGGGTGTTTAGCCCATGTTCACATCCCAGATGTCAAGAGGACAAAACTTGACAACAAAAGCTTTCCGTGTGTTTTGTTAGGCATGAGCGAAGAATCAAAAGGATACAGGTTATTTGACCCTGTGAACAAACGGGTGGTGGTAAGTAGGGACGTCGTTTTTTAAGAAGAAAAACAGTGGGACTGGGCTGTTTCATATGCTGATCAAATCATGTTTGATTTAGTCTGGGATGCCAATGACAGTGGTGAACTCGATGTAAGGGAAGGCAAAAATGAAGAACGAAGAGAGCATGGAGATGACAGTGTGGCTATTTTTGAGGAAGAAGACGAAGAATTTTTAGAAGAAGGTTGTGATGTTAGGAGAGAGGGAGATTCAACGGGAAGAAGTGCAGGAAACAGTTCAAATTCGGGGAACAATGTAGCCAATCCGACGGTCCAACTGTCGCCAGCTGGTCGAGTTGGTGAAAGTGCCCATCATCCAACGGCCATAAATTTACCATCTGGACGAATGGATGAGGGAGGCAATCGAACGGAACAAAGCAGTCCAGGTGGCAATGCAGCTGGCGATCTAACAGCGTGCAGAATAGCAGCTGATGGCAGAGCTGAGGACAGCGATCCAACGGCTAGAAGAAAAGGTGACAGTGCGGCTGGCGATCGAACGGTGTGCAAAAGAGCTGGTGGCAGAGCAGTAGACAGCGATCCAACGGCTAGAAGAGAAGATGGCAGTGAAGATGCTGATCCGACGGCCAGAAGACTAGCGAGTGGCTGTGCTGTCAGACACGCAAGCGGCTGCAATAATGATGCTGACCGTGCTGACCGTGTAGAGCGCGCTGATCCAACGGCGTCAACGCGTCCAGGTGGTATCAGACTCAATCCAACGGTTGAAGCGCTTCCATCTGACTCATTGATTAACAGGCAAGCCAGCTTTAATCCAACGGCAGATACGATGCCAAGTGGCGACCGAGAGGAAGATCTGATGACATGTGGCAGGAGAGAGAGGGTTTCTCCAAATTGGATGCAAGATTATGTTACAGGGGAAGAATTTTCTGATTCTGAGTCGAATATGGCATTTATTATGTCCTCTGATCCATTTTATTTTATAGATGCCGTGAAGATTAATCACTGGAAAATTGCTATGGACAGTGAAATAAATGCCATTGAGAAAAACAACACCTGGACGCTCACCGACTTGCCGGAGGGAGCAAAAAAAATTGGAGTCAAATGGGTCTACAAAACAAAATACAACGAGAATGGAGATGTTGACAAATACAAGGCAAGGCTGGTTGCCAAGGGGTACTCACAACAACACGGCATAGACTATACAGAGGTCTTTACACCAGTGGCAAGAATGGACACAGTGCGAATGATTATTGCTTTGGCGGCTCAACAAAACTGGACTATTTACCAGTTGGATGTCAAATCAGCTTTTCTACATGGGGAATTGCAGGAAGATGTTTATGTTGCTCAACCAAGAGGGTATGAAAAGAAGGGAAGCGAACATCAGGTTTACAAGCTGCACAAAGCACTATACGGGCTCAAACAAGCTCCACGAGCCTGGTTCAGCCGTATTGAAACTCATTTCATCAATGAAGGATTTTTCAGGTGTGAAAGTGAGCAAACGTTATTTACCAAGAGAAGCAGGGAAGGAAAGATCATCATTGTAAGTGTGTACGTTGATGATTTAATATTTACTGGAGATGATGCTCATATGCTGTCTGATTTTAAAAAATCCATGATGAGAGAATTTGACATGTCCGACTTTGGAAAGATGCGGTATTTTTTGGGAATTGAGGTATTACAAAATTCAGGTGGCATCTACATATGTCAAAAGAAATACGCACTAGAGGTGCTAAAGAGGTTTGGTATGATGGAGTACAACGCGGTGAAAAATCCAATAGTTCCCGGATGCAAAGTCAACAAAGATGAAGATGGAGTCAAAGTAGATGAAATATATTATAAGCAGTTAGTGGGTAGCCTAATGTATCTCACAGCAACAAGACCAGACATGATGTTTGTTACTTGTCTCATCAGCAGATATATGGCTAAACCTACAGAACTTCATCTACAAATAGCAAAAAGGGCACTTAGATATCTGAGAGGGACGGTGAATTTTGGAATTCAGTACAAGAAAGGGGGAAGTACTGAACTACTCGCATTTACAGATAGTGACTATGCCGGAGATATGGAGGACAGAAAGAGTACAAGTGGATATGTTTTTGTACTAAGCTCGGGAGCAGTCTCATGGAGTTCGAAGAAACAACCGATAGTGACCCTTTCGACAACCGAAGCAGAATTTGTAGCAGCTGCGATGTGTGTATGTCAAGCTCTTTGGATAAAAAGAGTCTTGAAGGAATTAGGATATTCCAATGAAGATTGCACACAAGTGAAATGTGACAACAGCTCAACGATCAAATTGTCTAAAAATCTGGTGATGCATGGACGCAGTAAGCATATTGATGTGAGATATCATTTTCTGAGAAATCTCACTAAAGAAGGTACAATTGCATTAGTTCATTGTGGAAGTCAGGATCAGGTGGCAGACTTAATGACCAAGCCTCTAAAGCTTGATGCATTTCTGAAACTAAGAACACTGCTGGGAGTTCAAGAAATTACTGATGTAAACTAACTGCATACTGCAGTAAGTTTAAGGGAAGGAATGAAGGGGTTTATTTTAGCATTTGAATAAGTCCATTGAGTCCCTGGTCTTCAGGAAGACATTCATGGTCAAGCACTAGTTAAGGATTTCAGTTATTTATTTTTAGCTAATGTACATGCCACGTTACTATAAACGTGTGTTATTTTCAGTTGATTTGTTATCCATGTAAGGCTATTTATTAGCCATTTTCATTCAAGAATATTCATTCGATTCAATATTCTCTGCTCATTGTTTTATTCACTACAAAGATTGCTTCTGTGACGCTGCTATTGTGAAGAAGATTGCTGCTGGTTCAATTTGTTTGCCGCCGCCGCCATGATCTGCTTGAAGGATTGCTTGTTCAATAAGGCTGGCGTGGTTGCAAATAAAAGCTGCTGTGTTTTCTCACCTATATATATAAAATTGTTAGAAACGAAGCATGCAAATATTTGGATCAATCTCCTAATCTTTATTCATTAATCACTCTTAATGGCTACCCTTCTCGTGGATTCAATACTAATTAATTTGGAGATGGGTATGGCTGAAAAGTTTCCAGATTTTAGACAAATGAATGGAAGCTGGCAAGTTCAAGGCAGTCATGTCCTCTAACATTGTCATGACAATACTATGAAGGGTGACATTCTTGCTCATGGAACAGGTCTGTTAGTGGGTATTAAGATTAAGGATTCCATGAAAAGCAAGAATTTAATCGGTTTGATAATGACAATATTCTCAAGATTTCAAAGTCAAATTACTGTTAGTATTCGATCGTTCTATGAATGGTGCGATGGATTCTGCACCATTTTCCCTCTCTGTGGCTTCTACTTCACTGCCATGCAAATGGCAATATATATACCTACAGATTTTTCTTCTTTTATACAGTTGTCCTTCATAATTTAACCCAATTTAAATGAAAACGGAAGCATTATATATATATATATATATTCCCTTTATTTTCTCTTCATTTTCATTTTTCAATTACACAAGTAGCAGTAATTTATGATTTAAGTTGAAGAAAACATGTCCTGGCGTAATTGCCAACTAATCGAAAGCACCACCTGTTCTTTTACACATGGTTTCATACTAACGGATATCACCTTTTTCCATGTCATGTCTTGAATCAAGCAATGTGAGGAGATTTGCGGAAGAGTGTACAAACTGGCATGATCATAGTACGCGAACGAAAGGTGTTGTTCACGATAGCTCTCATACACTAAGCTTGGGACAGAAATCGGAGTCTATAAATCGAGTGCTAAATTCATCTAAGCAAGCCATCCGGATACGTTCAGGTGTTGCTGGGTTACTGAGAGGAAACCACTCATGATGCCCAACTTCTGCTCTTGCAGCTATAATAGCATCTTTAATGGCAAAAAAGACAGCTGAAGCCAGGAAAAATGGAGGCTCACCAACAGCTTTAGATGAGTGGATAGCCTTTACATTTGGATGACCCTGAAACCAAAATGGAGAACTAAGTTAGAAAAGCATTTTTAAATTCTTAAATCAAGCTTTTCTGTAACGGGAAACTTGGCCTATCAAGTGAATGAAAAAACTAGAAGATCTGGAATGTATATCGGCTGGATTTAAGAAAAGCATCGCAACCATAATACCAGTAATAACCAGTGACCTTGACATCAAATGGAAATAACAGACATGATCCAATCTCTTATGAGATTTAGGAATACGGAGATGATGAAAGCCAGCAGGACCATAAAGGAACAAGGAAGTGGTATCTGAACCATCCGGTAGCAGAGGAATGGTGAAAATTATACCTTGAGAAGTGAAACGCTGAATTTGAACGGAACATCATTCATGGAAGGAATCTTGTAACTTCCAGGCCCACTTGTATACAAACAGCCAGGAGGGATCCACTTATGAGCTGCATCTCCCCACTTTAGCTCTTCCATGGCCACCCATCCCAAACCTTGTATAAATGCCCCTTCAATCTGAATTCAATTGGAATGCACACAAAAAATTTATAAGCGAACATATACATGATTACTGGTGTAAGAGGCAATAATTCAATGCCTCAGTTCTCAGAGTTTTGTACAGACATTAAAAAACTGTTAAACATAAAATTGTAAGGTGGATGTAGTTTAATATAGATGATGAAAATCCCAATTGAAAACACAAGAGAAGGGAAAGGCACCTGTCCAACATCAATGGCTGGATTGATAGAGTAACCAAGATCCAGTATAATGTTTGCTGTCCTTGTGTGGAAATCTCCCGTCAACGTGTCAATTTCAACCTCAGCAAATGCAGCCCCGTAGGTGTAGTAATTAAATGGGTTTCCTTTACAAGTTGTCCAGTCAAAGCCAATGTCAGGTGTAATGTAGAATCCATGAGCTGAAAGGTCTATTCGCTGCATGTAGCATGCTTCAGCCAGCTGTGGGAAATTAAAATACAAAACAAATTTCTTCATATTTTACTGGTCACAATAATCAAGTAGCCTACATCAATTCATTCCATGAAGCTTTTAATAGATCAAAGCAATCCGAATCTCTCCAAATACTACAAATATGCATCTACCATCTGCTGATTGATTCAAAATCAGTCTATAAACTTGCAAAATAACTCCAAGATCCATACAATTCTGACCTCAAAACATCGTTATTTGTTTTACCATTTGAATTTGTGAAATGTATTCTATGTTTTATTATAAAATAGTTCTACAAGGTAACTGCGTTCCCTCCTGAGCGTCAGGGTCTGGAATGACACATATTCCAGTCTTCAAGAGGTGATCTGTAATCAAACATTTTAGTAATACTCTTGTTTATTTAATTGTACGCAAGCACAGCTACAAAATTTTATGCTGAGGCAACGAGCCTTTTATGTGGCCATGCAATGGTACAGGCCTGAAGCAGAAAAGTATACGTTTTTTAAAAAAAAATGAGATTTTTTTTTTTGTTGAAATTCACGCCATCAGCCTGGAACTGATACAGGCCTCACGATAAAGGGAGGGTGCAACAGGTATAGAACTTTGCAAGAAAATTCTGAAGTGATGAAAAAATGGAATTTTAAAATCCAGTGATCAAGTTCAAATCCAAGAAACAAAGTCGTCAGGTTCTATTAAGTTCTTGCTGTGCTAGTTGATTCATTTGCTTCACAAAGGTATAGACACGACACTAAAAAGTATGGAAATGAAATATGAAGGGGATGTCTTGATGCAAAAAGGGAATGCACTTGAAGCACATGAAATACTGGAAAGAAACAAAAACAAAAAAAATAAAAAAGAGGACACCTAAGAAGATGCGACTTCAAATAGAGCATTGATGTCTTTACAAAAGGAGCACAAAGATGTATGTGGAGAAACCATAAAAGCAACATTGTACATTACCTCAGCAAACGAGCTGAAATTATGTTTTAAAGCAACAGGCTCCATTCGTGCCTTTATTTGTTCACATGCATCCAAAACTGCTGCTCCATACAAATCAGAGCTCGCAGAAGCTGCGGTTGGTGATGTATTTGGTACCTGATTTGGTGACAAAATGCAAAACCACAAACAAATAGATAGAATAAGCATTGACTATTCATATATTTTTGGAAAGGATCTTATCATTTTATTGCTAATCTGAATCAGCATATAAGAATTAGAGGTTCAATAAGAGCATTATTAATGAACCTAAGTTATGTTATCCAAATTTGGTGTAGAATGTCAGGCTCCAGGTTGATCAATAAGTAATTTTTCTGATCTCAAAAGTTTTATGCATACTTCTGACTAAAAATGACAAAAAAGAAATAAAGCAAAAAGAAAGCTTAAGAGTATTTATTGGGATGCAGCGGTGAAAATTTTGACCGATATTTCTAAAACTAGAAGAGGGAAGATCCTCTTGCTACATTAACCTGTAATAATACTCCTAAAATATTGCAAGTTGTTTGGCACTGCCACTTGCTCTCCCAGCATGCATGAAATGAATTGACAAAGGTATATCTGGTTTCGATGAAACTTCTCAAATGTCACACTCATTACATCTTGCATTAGTCCATCTTTCACGTGCAATTTAAGCCTCCCCACCCCCAACACAGAGCACAAAAGAAAAAAAATTACAGACACAAGGGTCTTGCCATATTGAACTCTAATCTGCATACTACAGTCAAATTCCATACAAGAGCATCCCGCTTATAATTCTAAGGTCACTGAAACTAGAATAATATCAAGCTTGAGGTTGCAGTATCTTAATACCTTGTCAGTACTTGTCTCTGATATAAACACACAACCTAGAGGAATATTGAAAGCAGAAGCAGCAACTTGAGCAACTTTTGTATGTAAACCTTGGCCCATCTCAACACCTCCATGTGTAACCAAAACAGTTCCATCTGTGTAGACATGAACAAGAGCACCTGCCTGCATATTTAAGAAGACAGTCAGACAATCAGGGTCCTGCAAAGTTGCTCAAGAGATACACTACATGAATCTGAACTAACATGGAAAATTGACTTGTCAGGAAAAAGTTAACCACTCTGTTATATGATCCAGTTGTTGTGTTGGACTACAATTAGAGATAGGTTCTGTACCTATCATTTGATCATTTATGATAGTACTAGATAGTTGCTTATTATGTTAATTGGTCAAGAGTCTGAGGCTACAAGAGCTCAATGAGCTGAGTGACACATGAAAGTCAAGAATTTCATGAGCCATGTTAGGTTTGTGGAAATTGCAAAGAAAATTTTCTGATCACACTATTATGTGTCAGATAAGATGAGATAAAATGTTCAATGATAATGCACTTTTTGTAAGTTTAACATCTGATCCATGGTTCTGTCATCTACAGAAGAGAGACTAAACAAAAGATATAGAGAATAATTTTAAATAGCTTATAATTGCTAAATGACCTGGTATCAAAAAGATTTCAATTATGGAATTCAGGTGAAATATATATTTAGCGTTGATCTCCATCAAATACGAACTGATGGGGCAGAATTTTCAAAAATAATAAAAACAATGGTTGCTTGTGCCACACCCAAGTGACCAGCTCGGTCTCACTCTCTCTTCTTCTTCCCTCACTACTCTTTTCTCTCTCTTCTCTCTCTCCTCTTTTTTGTTCTCCAACAATTTCTCTATGCAGCACACATGCACACAACTTTTACGCACTCGCAAATTTTCTATCTACTCTGGTCAGCGTTTACACTGACTGCTACACCAGTTAGCCATCATCTCCACCAATGGCGCAACAACCATGATATGACGCAACATCAAACGGGCCACCACGCTAGCCAATGGATTATCAGCTCCACAACCAATGTCCATCACCAATTTTTCACCAATGATACATCTACTTCTTCATAAGAAAAAAAATTCAAAGACTAGGTATATAAATACACTCAATCACCATGCAAAAACCAGATTTCTTCTTGGCCACACAGACACCATACATAGGCTACACCCAGATACACAGACTCTACCTTTGTTTTTTCTTCCTTTGCACTCTTTTTTCCTCTTACACTAACTTAATTATTGGAGGGTCCCTGTATTAACAGGGAATGGTTTTCCAAGAGCAACCCGGCCCAGGACCAACCATGAAAAGCCCATTTTCTGTCTGATGTTTTCACATCTTCATCATGAACTTTATCCTAATTTGACATTCAGCTCGAAACATAAAAAATGATATTTTGTGAAGTCAATGCAGTTTAATGCGTGAAATCTTACGGTATAGCATGTTAAGCAACAACTTAGCATAGAATCATAATCTATTAAAGAATCTGCTGCTCAACCTATCAAAGTCTACCGTTATGTAATATTGCATTGCATTTGATGACCCACAGAAATAAATGGGGTAGGATGAGTTTGATCTGACAAGAAAATTTGAAATCAACAGGAACAATACACAAAAAAGTTGAAAAAAAGAATATCTTAGTTTAGGAAGATTTACAATACCTGGTTCATGAACTTTGCTGTAAATGAGATGCCAAATTTTGTAGGAACCATTGCAACACCACGTTTTTTCCATCGATTCTGAAGATTAAATTGCTTAACATCTTCACGAGCTCTCAAAAGGTCAGAAGATAACTTCAGTTCATTCCAGAGCTGACCAAGTGTACAGTATTGAAGCTGTTGGCTGTAATGCAATATTGATCCATCTCCTTGAAAGTTAATTTCCTGGAGATTCAATTATTAAAAAAGAAAACAAAAACATGAAAACCTGTGAGGAGCAGTAGTTATAAACTGCAGGTAAAATGATGAAAAATCAACAAGATTGCATATCATACTCTTATCTCTTCTGGATTTTTGTTAAGCTCCACAGCAATCTTTTGAATCCAATTCTCAGCTATAAGCATACCTTGAGGACCTCCAAATCCTCGGAAAGCAGTGTGACTGGGAAAATTAGTGAAGCAAACCCTTCCTAGTATCCTGATATTTGGTATCTTGTACACGTTGTCAGAATGGAACATAGCACGTTCAAGGACTGAAAGAGACAGGTCTAATGAATTTCCAGCATTGTTGTAGATTTCAAGATCCAGAGCAAGCAATCTTCCTTCCTTTGTAAAGCCAACCTGAATGAAGTATACCATCAGTTCTTTTGTTCTGTTAAACTTGACTCCACAAAAACAACAAGAAATATCAAATTACTTTGAAACAAAGTGGTAGTACCATACCCTCTATCTATTCATATTGTCCTAGTCCCTTCCATTTTCTCATCTTTCACTCCTATTTCATACTTTACAAATCTAGTGTAAAATTATTTCAAGGGAAGAAAAATTCGTTATAAATATGTTATCTACTACACAACATACAAGAACCTTGAAAAACTCTTGTCTTTGTGTAACAACTCTGTATTTAGATTAGTAAACATCAACGACAACAACTAAGCTACCAAACTAGTTGGGATCAGCTATATGGATCCTTTAAGCCCATTTCTCTTGATCATAAACCGAATTCTCCAAAAGAGAAAATTAACAACTGGCTAAAAGAATCTATATATTGGAATAGGAAATACAGAAATTTTTTGTTATTTTGTTGGATTCAAACTTCCATCTTGCAGTTTTGTGTATCTGTTAATAAATATCTCACAAATAAACACATGCTTCAATGTTTCTTTGGGAATCAGCTGTGAAAGGCCATCTTTCAGACTTTTTACAAGAGAGACATTGCCCATCCTAATGGGGTTTGTGTGATTCTCTAGCGAAGTGGGGATCCAGGCTAATGGACACATGCTTGGTTGTGTTTATTGTTATGGAACCAACTCACCTAAAAACTTAAGCTTATAAGTGAGGCCCCAGAATATGATTTATATTATTCTCTAACACACACCCTTAAGTAAAAGCCCTTTGGGCTTGAAACTTGCACAGGCCCACATTACTTTTTGCTTTATTTTTATCAAATAGAATGGGGGTGGTGAGATTTGAACTCATGACCGCTGGGTCAACAAGGCTCTGATACCATGTTATGGAACCAACTCACCTAAAAACTTAAACTTATAAGTGAGGCCCCATAATATGATTTATATTATTTTCTAACATTTGTTTTAATAGATTTCAATGGAGATGCACAAAAGGAAAATTGGCAATTCAGATACCACAAAGTTAGGTGGGAAACGATAGAAACACAATTTTCCTTGTGATGTTCTAGAATATCATAATGTAGAAACCACCACCTAGGAAATCAAGCAACTTTTAGAGTAAAATTTAAATGCAGCTTATCTGAATATCTACATAAACATAATGTGGAAACCACCAACGACATATAAGAATGCACACCATCATCTAGTTTGACTGACAAACAATACCTTGTACTTTCCAAGAAAAGTGTGGCGCTGTCCAGTTATCATCATGTCCACATCTCTGTCTAATGTGATTTTCACTGATCGATTCAATAGATATGATGGGACAGAAGCGGCGGCGGCAATGAAAGCTGATCTTGTCTCCTTTCCACCAAATCCACCACCAATTCGTTTGGTTTTACAAACTACTTTTGACATCGGAAGACCAAGGACCTGAGCCACATACTTCTGGTGCTTCAGAGGGGCCTGCACACAGCAGATGACACCATAACATTATGAAAAGAGTGAAGCAGATAGACAATAATTTGAGATTATACTGTCGTCTGAATGGGTCAGTAACTATCAACATCCTTCTGAGTGAAGAAGTTAAGCACATAGTTCTGCCAGAACTTTGCTTTTGGTTAAGTTTGCAAACAAATATGTCTGAGCATGTAAATTGCATGTTATGAATTCACATAGTACATTGAGCTACTCATTGTTTCAAAAGGGGAAAAAATGCATCCACTGGGGAACTCTACACAAGCATGCCTATAAAACAGCAAGTTACAAGAAGATTAAGAGTGATTACAAAAACAAAGAACCCCAAATTGTTCCAAGCAAAATGACAGCAATCACAAAACTGAAGTTGTGCATGTTTTTGACACATTGCACTGCCCATTAATCTCTACAAAATAGAAATTGTTTTCTTCATTATGCTTGTCATAACATGCGGTAAAACTAATAGATTTTGAGATTCACAAGTTCTGATGAAGTATTCATTTTAATGAGTATCATGAGCCTCATTTTTATCATCCTACAAGATCTTAAAAAATATGTAAAGTGTCAATGCGAACAACCTTGATAAACATAAATGACACTATTAGAAACAGAACAACAATGATATCAATCTAAAATTATTCGATCTAGGAGCCTCATGTTTTACAATCCTACAAGACCTTAAGGTTCTTTTCCTACAGTCTGCCAACAATCCCAAAGCTAACAACCTTGGTAGATGTTAACACAATTGAAAGCAAAACCATAACACACTAAACTTATTCAATCTCACAAGCCTTTTATTTACAATCCTACAAGATCTGAAAAATCAGTAGAGTCCTTTAGTCCTACCTATAATGCCAACGCTAACAATGTTTGATAAATAAAGGATATGTGATAAGAACCAGAACAATAAGTAGTTAAGCTTATTCAGGTATAAGTTGGGGGGTACAGAATTCAAGTATAATCCAACAACAGTCAAGACTAAGATGACCATGTACTTCAGAAAAAAAAGTCCTATTGATGTTGTCAAGATTCAGCCATAAGTGCATATGTTAAGATCCTCTCAAATTTCAGGACAGATCAATCACCCCAAATCAAAATTCAAAACATGCCTTATTTGAAAGTCCTAATACTCTAGAATAGTTGTGAGTTGATTACTACATAGTTTGTATATTGGTGGTTTTAACTTCAGCCCTGTCATGGTGCTTTGGACTGCAGTTAATAAATTAACTCTTAATAGAGTTAACTTACTTGGGTAGAGGAAATCATATGAACTTCACTGCCACTATCCATAGTCCAAACTAAACTGCTCTGTGGTTCCAAGTAAAAATGTTCCTGCCCGCCCACATGAACTTCCCCATCGATGATCTTGTCACATTGACCTGATTGAAAACAGAGATCCACATCACCCTTTTTCAAACACTTCTCTGAATTGGGATGAAAACTTTTAGCATCAACTGCTTCCTGTATTGACAATATTGCTGGGAGTTCTTCATATTCAACAACAACTTTTGCTGCAGCTAGTTTTGCATTTTCATGTGTATCAGCAACAACAACCCCTATTACCTGTAAAACACACATGCATAATTGAGTGGAGAGTACAAAGGACGTATGAAAGCATTTCAAGAACTCAATGCATTTATTTATCATTCGATATCATTATAGGACAAGTCAATTTTTATGCAGGCATGAGATAATCTTCTGGGTATCCAAGCTTTTCCCATAACAAAATTGAACAGGGACTAGTAAAAAATATATTATAAGTTCAAAGGCTGGGAGCTAAACTTCATGTGAAATACAGAAGTTTGTTGTCCACAAATTTCCACTCTTGAGACACTATTTTCAGTCCACAAACTTTTTGATTTATGATATAAAGTAATTTCTTACCTGTCCTACACAAGTCACATATTGAGTAGCAAAGAGCTCCTCGTCATGAGTTATTGCTCCAATGTGATTATCACCAGGCACATCTTTGGCTAAAAATATTCCTGCAAAGCCAGGTGAAGACTTGGCTTCTGAATCATCTATAGAAAGAATCTTTGCATGAGGCTTTCTGCTTAATACTAATGCAGCATGCAGACCATTGGAAGGCATTGGCGTGTCGTCAGCATATTCTGCCTCTCCTGTGACCTAGAGAAAGTTATACATCAAAAAGATCACCACAGTACCCCTTTTCTAGGAAAAAAAAACTAAGAATGTGCCACAATATCAAAGACCCCATCCAATATAGATGTGAGAAGTAGAAAATATTTAACAGCAGTGTCATATGAGAGAAATTAAATAACCATAAAAATACAGATTAACTGTTTGATTTTTCAGCCGATCTTGTTTTCCAATTTCCCATGATTTTTAGCCAGATTAGAAAATAGAAAAAGAATGTGGGCATAACTAAAAAAATTCACTGATCCCTTGTTCGTACAAAAATATGCCAAACTTGGAACCAAGGACCTTTTCAAAGCCTTCAGGACAACAATTTAATACCATGACAAGTAAAACACCTCCAGCAGAAGAATAGTAGGCTTTATTTCATTAGTGCTTCAGAATATTACAAAACCATCTCTCTTTCTTTGTTTTTTTCTTTAACTAAAAGTATGGCCTAAACCATCACACGAGCATCTGTTGACTTTTCAAGTACCGAAAACATTGATTAGAAATCTTTGAAAATGTTGATTCAGTGTTGGTACAATTTTCTTCTTCATTGGTACATTTAAGCAGGCACCTAGAAAAGAATGCACCAACATCTACTGTATCAGTAAAAGATACAATTATATTGCCGACATATGTGCTAATGTTCTGATTTAGATACCTGAAGTCTTGACGAAAGATGAATCTCAGGAGAGCCCACAGATGTACCATGTTTTCTAATCTCATAGTCCTGACATCCCATGATTGATGGCCGCTGGAATGGTTGTGTAGCTGACAGATATGATAATGGTATACCAGTGGATTTTTTCATACAAATTTGTTGTGAAACCCACAGGAAAAATTTGAAGAAGAAGCTAAGAGTTAAAGATCTTCGGAATTCCACCATTCCACCAGGAGCATCTTCCTTGAGAAAAATGTCTATTTCTAAGAATTTCAAAGCACCCTGCAAGAGCTCCTGATCCCAATTCTTCCCAATGACGAATTCTTTTGTTTTCACTGCAGACAAAGATAAGGGAGCTACCCCACCATAAACAATCAATGCATCTGAAACAATTAAATCTTCACCTTTTTCTTCAAGAAAGACACGCATCCCGGCATTCACAATTGCAATATCATCATCCCTTCGGTGAGCCTGCTTAAATTCTTTTACATACTCAAAAGGCCTAGTCCATGGTAAGAATATTGACAGTAAAATTTCACCACTTGTAAGATCCACCTTTCGATAACCCAGAAAGAAATTCTCAGCCATGACTGTTCTAATGTTTCCTTTGCAATCGATGATTTGAAATTTTGCTCCTGCAGCCATCCAGAGAGGGTTCAAATCTGATATTGGACTGGCTGTACAAATGTTCCCTCCAACACATGCAACATTTTTTATTTGTGTCCCGGCAAACCATTTTATTTGTTCAATAAATGCCTTACATGATGATGTCTCATGAGCAGCACGCTCATTTACGACCTTTCTAAACATTTGCAGGAGTTCTGTGAGTCTTACTGCAGCCCCTATCTCTAAACCATCATCCTTAACATGCAAGACATTGAGTTCTGGTACGTGAGCAACAGATATCAAAACCTTATACTGGATTCTCTTCAACCTCATCTCTATACCAACCTCAGTATTACCCACCACCAACTTTGCATCTGGGAATTTCGCTTTTAACTCCATCAAATGCTGAATTTTTAATGGCCGAAACCACTTGAGCCCACCAAATCCATTCAAGTATAAGGGAGTTAATTTCCTGAGCAACAACTCAGGAGGAAAAATAAGCTCTTTGTCTGTATATGTGCTCCCATCTACCTCACTATAAGAGACAGGCTCATACTTATTTTCATTGGTGATACTTTTTTTGCAGGTTTCTGCACCATTTAAACTTTTTGATTTACATGAACAAGGTTTACCAGTTGAAGGGCACAAAAATTCACCACTCTGAAGATTTGATGAAGAAGTATTGGTGTAAAATGCATCATCAGTTTTGGCAAAAACTTGAAATGCATCAATAATTGGTCTGTAACCAGTGCAACGACACAAATTTCCAGCAAGGCATTCTTCAATTTGCTCTTCAGTTGGTGGTAATTCACTTGACCTCAGCAGTGCATACATTGACATTATAAATCCAGGAGTACAAAATCCACATTGTGAGCCATGAGAGCGAGCTAAAGATTCCTGCAGGGTGTTACAAAAATGCAGAAATGGTGAAGAAACTTACCAAGCATAATTTAGTGATGTAGAAGACTACTAAAACAAGATAGAAAAGCTTATTGGGTCTAACATTAATGAGCTTTAGTTTTCAAATTTACATGGTATCTGATGTAATTGTGTGACTAAGGCAATCATGGACCTTCATTAAGTTCTTGTTTGACTAGGAAAAACTTGCTGTAAAGTCCTGGACAATTTATCAAGGCAAAGTCTCTTGTAGATCAAGGAACTCTGACTTTCTCTTGAGCCATCCAAGCAAAGCATGCCACTCTTCAATGGCATGGCCTGCATCTCGGTAAACCGGACAGGACAAATTCAATTTCAATTTATTTTCATCATCTGCATGGCAAGTGACTTACAGTAATGATGCACCTGTAAGATTCATTACATGAGAACATACATTTGCTAGTAATGAAAAACAAGCAGTAAGCTTTTAAGACCTATAAGCTTAAAACTTAACATACTGTGAGAGAGTAAACTCAAGCCATTAAATTATCCAAAATATCTGTGGTAACAGACATGATAAGGAGAATCAACAAAAAAAAGAGGAGCGCATGATAAAAGTATGACAGTTTAGGATCAACATTCTTACTTGAACTGGGTGCAAACCAGTTTTTCTGTTCCCAACTCCCTCCACAGTTATTATATGCATCCCTTCTACAGAATACAGAGGAGCCAAGCATGCATTGACTGCATAATGCCTGGAAAAAGGTATCAGGGTAATGTTATTAAGTTGATCCTAAAGACAGAGGAATGCACAAATTTGACAAAACTGTCTGAGAGAGATAGGGAGAGTAGCAGTGCGAGAACTGACACGCATCTCTTCAACACTTTATTATAATGAGAAACCATAACAGTGCAGGCCCCACAACCACCTTCACCACAGCCTAGCTTTGTCCCCGTCAAGCCAATGTCTGTTACCCAAAAAATACAAAGAAACAAAGAGGATCACAATCAGGTACGTCATAGAAACAAACATCAGCTAAATCATAAATCTTTTAAAATGTGCCCAAGCACAAACTTGTATTAGTGATAATTTCATACATCAAAAGCACCACAATACGAGGCTTAATAGCTGGGAAAAGGTAAGAAAATTCTAAGAAGGGCAATCCTACTTTCTAGCCAGTGAATCTGAATTAGATCCATATGATAGTTCCATTGTTCTTTTTCCCTCGACATTTTTTTGGGAAACAAAACACCACTTGATCAACTGATCAGTTGACCAAGCTTGACACACTCTAAGTTTCCTTCTCTGCTATTTTCTTAGAAACCAAACATTTGTTGCGGACCCAGATCAGATCACGAGCAAGAAAGAGTAATTTTAAGCTACTGATTCACGTAAAAAAAAAAATCGAAGCTTTATTCCCTTCGTTTCTTCTCCTAAACGAACCAAATTCAACATGCTTCTCCAATCGGATTCAAATCACAGACAAGATGATCAGTTTCAAAAAGTTCATTCTTTTACAATGATACTCCATAAACCAAACATTGATTATTGGTAAATTGATTATTGATTGATTGGGCCCAACACACATGATAAGTAAGAAACCAAGCTCAGATTAGAAAGTTTCTCCTTTTATCATAATCAACTATGTTTCCTTCTCCCCGTCTTTTTTTTTCTCTCAAAAACTAAGCCTAGCCCAGATAATAATTTCACTTAGTCCAGCTGAATTAACCCTCAAAACTTTCCTATACTTTCTGAGACACCAAACAATAACAAAGCTTGTTAAGATCGCCACATTACCTCTAAGATATTCAAGAAGAGTCAAGTGGGCCAATCCATCAGGCAACACTCTCCTAACTCCATTAACATACAAAATCGCATCCTTTGATGATTCCCCTCCAATCGGTTCCATTTCCTCTTCGTTTTTCAAAGAGCCCATTTCAATATCTTTTTAAATCACTAGCACTTACAATTTCAAAGTTAGAAGAAGAGAAACAATTGGAGATAGCATATCAGATTGGTCTTAATGTATATTGGTTGTTGGATTCCTTAAGTCAGTTTTCAGGAGGGAGAGGGGATAAAACATGAAACATGTCAAGTTGTCAACGACGGTTCTAAGATAACTAGCTCACTAGAAACATCCGTCGATGATGAAAATAAAGATTTTTATGTTGTAATAAGATATTTTCTTTCTTTCCTTCTTTATAAAATACGAGCGAGACGTTGAAATTTTATTCATATAAAAAATTAATTATTTCTATTAATTATTTATATATATATATATATATATATATATATATGTGTGTGTGTGTGTGTGTTATAATTGATTATTTTAATATTTAATTAGTTAAATTGTAGTTAACAAAATCTGTTAGAAACAAGATTTTTTTTCCTATCTAAAAGTTATTGAATGTTACTACTATCAAAATTGTTTTGATAATTATTTAATCTGTAGATTATACAATTGGGATTGGAGAAATTATGTTAAAATGAGTCACGTGCTCCACGTAACATGCTGATTGATTGTTGTGTATGTTTTATTTATTTCATGAATATTTTCATTAGCAAATAGTAAAATTACAATCGTTGAATTGTAACACAGACCAGTGATTTGTTTTATACAACAAACAATATGATTGATGATTTTGTTTTCACTACTTTGGTAATAATTTACTTGGTAAATAGCAAAATCATAATTGATCAAATTGACTAAAGATATATTATTTGTTGCCTGCAACATATTAATTGTTTGTTGGGCATATTTTAATTATTTACCGAATAATTTATTTAATATATAGCAAATATTCAACTACTAAAATTTATCAAATATTATTTTTTCAGATTTGTTCTTCATGTTATTATATTAAAAAAAATTTAGAACACTAAGATTAAATTAATGTGAGATTTTTAACGAAAAGTCAGTTCAATCTTTTATATATATTTTAAGAAGTTAATATGAAAAAAATATCATAATATATAATGAGTCTCTTCTATTTTTTTAAGGAAAAAATCCCAAAATAATATATAAAAAAAATTAAGATCATTAACAAATTGCTACATGTTAAAAAATTTGGTATCGACTGTGATGAAATGCAAGACAATTTTTTATTTTATTAATGTAGATAATTTGACATAATTTTTTTACATGTCTTATCTATGTGTGGTTTCTTATATTTTTTTTCGTGATATAAGATATGAAATATCGTACATAAAAAAAGATGTAAAATATAAAAAAAAATATAAAAAATAGTTGTTAAGCAAAATATTTTGTTATTTCTCAACTTGTGGGCCCCACATGTTATGCATATCACGCACGCGCCATTGATTGATTGTGTATATATAGTACACTAGCCAATGCCCCTGAGCCTCGTTGCGGGTAGTATCATATTTTTTTAACATAAAAAATATTAAATATGTGAATTTTTTATTATAATATAAATTTATATAAATAATAAATTTGTGCAGAATTATTGTGAAGTGCAAGTTTTCTATCAAATATATGATTTTTAAATCGATATAAATTTATTTATTTAGTAGGTTTCAATAAAATAACCACCATAAAATTATCATTGTCATTAAAAAAGTAAGAAAATTCGGATATCTGAATTATTAAATTTATTGTATTAAGATTAGTTTATTTTATAATTCACTTTAAATTCAATATAAAAACAAAATATAAATTGTGAAAACAACAGTAATAATCAAATAAATAAATAAATAGTTAATTTTCTATCGATAAAAAGAAGAAAACAGAAATTAAAAATCCATCCCCATGTTACCATCATTACCATTACTATAACAATTAAAATTATTATCAATATTATTGCACAAACAATTAATATAATTAAAATGCCAAAAAAAACTATTTTTACAAAAATAAAAAATTATCACTAAAATTATAATTATTATGGAGCGAACAATAAAATCATAAAATCATCTTATCCAAAGAAAAGATAAAAATAACAGAAAACACAAAAAAAAAAAGAGAGAGTAATATTAATTTTAAAATGATCACCAACATAAATTAAAATTTCGGTATTGAAATGAATAAAAATAAATCTCCAATAAAAAACAAAAAAAACTAAAAGCATAAATGTATAAATACAAATAAAAAATAAATATTGTTCAAGAATGATAGAAAAAACCAAAAAAAATAATATCAAATAAAAAAAATTCAAAAATAAGGACCGAAATGAAAAACAAAATATATAATTAATTATAATTGAAGGACAAAATTGAAACAAATAAAAACCTTGAGACCAAAACAAATAAAGATATTAAAAAAATTATAGTGTAATTTTTGGGACTGAAACAAATAAGAAATTTTAAAAAAAAATATAGTGTAATTTTATTAAAAAATTTAAAGAATAAAGATTAAAATAAAAAGTAGCATGTATGACTAATTTCAATTAGATGACAGTCAAAATAAATTAGAATAAACTATAAAATTAATTTCAATCAAAGTATAAACTTGAAATAAATACTACGTTGGGACTGAAATAAATAAAGAAATCTAGAAAATTTTGTTGTGTAATATTTTTTAAAAATTAAAAGAATAAAGACTGAAATGAAAGATAGAATCTGTGACAAATTTCAAATGAAAGATCCAATTAGAAGCAATTAAAATCTACATACTTAAATAATTAAACATACCAAAAACAAATAAAAAATCAAAAGAATAAGGCCTAAATTGAAACCTATCATATATGATCAATTTCAATGCAAGGGTATAATTGTAACAAATCAAAATTTATATTGAAAAAAGCAGTAATAAAAGAGAAATCAAAAGACCAAGGACTAAACTAAAACTTTCACAAACCATAAGGACCGACATGTATTTCCATGCAGCAGGAAAGAGAAAAGAGAGAAAAAACTTAAACTCATGCTTTTGTGTGTCCTGTAGACGCATCTACAATGTTTCAAAAAAATAATAATTAAATAATGGTTAATTACTTATACACTTCTAGACTCAACAATAACTAAAAAAAAATATTGTGGAAAATACCACATTACCCCTAGGTCCAGGGCCTATGTTTTGTTGTTTTCGGTAGCTAAGCTGGTAATTTTACTATGTAAAAAATTCAGAAATATCATCCATGTTTCTTGAAATTTTTTAAAATACTCCCTATCACGAGGTTTATGTTTTGTCGTTTTTGGAGGCTATTTTTATAGTTTTATTGTGCAAAGAATTCAGAAATATTATCCATGTCTCCTAAAAATTGCTAAAATACCTCCAGTCCTAGAGGTTAAATTTTTTGATATTGGAGGTAAAATGATAATTTTACTATAACAATCTACAATGAACTGTGTCTAGGTGAACAATAAAGAATTATATTTTAGTTAATATGTGATTTTTTTTTATTTTTTCTAACTATTTGAAAAATAGTTTTTTCCTATTATGTTGTGAGAGAGAAAAACCCATATAGGGGTGGGGAATAAGCTATAAAGGGATATGACTCTAATGAAAAAAAAAATATAAAAGTGGAAAAATTATTGTAGCTCAAGACTTATGTTATTATTTATTAGAATAATGATTTGATGATATTGCTTTTAGATTAAGATATAATATAAACAATCAATTATATAGGGTTACATTAATTATTTTGGTTTTTCCATTGTAAAAATATAAATTTAATTTAACCTTAAGATAATAATAATAATAAATAAAAAAACAATGCTTGTTATTCATTGATGGTATGGTCTTTTCATTTTTTAAATAATGATGATAAATATATATAAAAAATTGACTTGGATTTGCTGATATCAAAGTATTGAATAAATATATGTCTAAGAATGTGATAGCGATTGTTTTTTAAAGTTTTATTTTCTATAAATACATCAATTTTTTTATTTAAAAATAAATATTTTTCATATCAGCATATGAAAATAATCTAAAAAATAAAAAAAAAATTTAAATTTAAAATAAAATATAATTTTTTTTTTAAAAAAATACAGTGCTAAACACCCTCAAAATATTTAACGATTCATGCCATAAAGGATAGCTAAAGAATTTGTGATCATTTTTATATGTTGATATTAAAAATTATTTTAACACTCCTCAACACACACACACACAGACAGATATATCCCAAGGAAGGGGCCAAGTAAACATTGAAGTGAGACTCTTGTCCTCACAGGTCAAAGTATTTTTCACATAAATTCATTAATTATTTCTTTTATCTCATTTAAGTCCACGTAACTCATCGATAGAAGATATATGAGGCCATGCAATAAAAATATATTAATTATAAGAGTAAACCTTTCGAAGCTTGAAATTATTCTAACAAGAGACTGAAGAAATTCACAGCGAGAGCATATGCCCAGCAAAAGAAAGCTCAGTACTGCATGCAGGGGGGGGCTGGGACACATATATGTCTCAATGGAGCTTCACTACTTGTCCGTTTCTGGCCTGAACTTTTCCCTGCTCCGGCAATTTTGTATACTCAATGAAAGTACACAATAGGATTGCAACAAACGCCACTGCAAATGCTAACGAGGAGATTCCTATCCAATTTGACAGAAGTGAAAACCTTTGAATCAACATGACTGCTCCGATAGAATAGATGCAGGAAAGATAGATGAAAACCTGCGTTTTTTTCCCCACAAAGAACAAGAATTAAGGAAAGAAAAATAAAAATAAAAGGCAGTTTATCAGCTTGAGATTTAAACTAAAAAAGATGAACAAGAGTAGAGACATTCCTTTGATGTTCTTAGGTGATTAGCTAGAATGATGACTTACAGTCAATGACTTCTTTGGTGGGATTCGAAGATCTCTAATTTCTTTTCCATCAAATGTGTCATTGGCTCGAAACTTATCCAGCATTGCATCCTGGAGTGTGATAAAGGGGAAATTAGTTCAATTTTTGACACCCAGAAAAAGATTACTGTTCTTGGAACATTTCACCACCTTTTTTGGTCTCTAGCATCAATCACATGCTCTGCTTAAATTATGGAGTGGCAAATTAAAAACGAAGCTAGCTAGCCCAGAAGCAATGGTGATTATATATAATAATACCTTGACCACAAATCTATCTTTACACCATTGAGCGATGCCTTCATCTGATTCGGGCAATTCGTTCATTGCATAGCGTTTTATGTGGAAATGCACCTGAAATTTGGTGATGTCAATATATATCATCTAATAAAGTTTCAAGAAGGGGTGACCATGTTTCAGTTCCTAAAATCACTGTCTTAACTTACAACAGAAGGTTGCTTCTTCAAGAATCCCTTCACAGAAGGAATTGGATGACCATTTGGCACAGCAACAGTAACATCATAAACTGCTGAAACAAACGAGCGCATGTATTGTACAGCCGAGACAAAGCCCTAAGTGCAGGACATGGAGTCATAAATTACAAGGAGAGTTTTCTGATGGTGTGATCATATAAAATGGAACCAGTGCAATTTCCTTGGACAAGTAACATGAACTTGTTTTCCTTGTCAAATGTCAAACCGAAATGGAAACCATATAATTAATGGATAATGGATCTTCCTTTTACAATATTTACCTTGGTGCGAGGAATCAGCACGTTCCTAGGAACTGGCAATCCTTTTGAAATGGCAAATTCTTGAGCTGCCAGGAGTTTATCTGGGGTCATGCGAGTTCCTTCCACGAAGATAGTCAGCCAGAAAGAAATCGGGAAATCCTTGAGCTCTTGAAAACTTGACTGCAAGGAATCACTCCAAAACATTAATCCAAATGTAACAAGCTGTCAGCCTCAAGTAACTCAAAACTTCCACTCCTGGGTCAAGGATACGATGTAAAACAAGTCGCTGAGGCATACATTCTCAAGAGAAAGCACCCGAAATTTAAAGGCAATTGAATTCATGTAGTCCGGGCGCTGACGTCGGAATAACACGAAACTCCATCAATTGATACGTCTCGGTATTCGTGGAATAAATCAGCATCTTTGCTGCTGTTGCACATCGGTTTTTGGCCGAATTCCATCGTTTAGGCCCCGAAATCGTCGTTTTTGTCATTTTAGAAAAGTTTCGTTTTAGCTATAACTTTTGATTTTCAAGTCCGAATCAACTTCCGTCAATTCTTGATGACTCAGGATTTATAACCTTCTCAATTTCTACATTTATCTCAAATTTTTCATTTTTGGTAATTTTATTAATTAGGGTCGTTTTCTTATCTGTCAGGGTTAGGCTAGGGTTTATGCTTTAAATAGAGTTGTAAGCCTCTGGTTGAAATTACCTATTGATTTTATTGAATAAAGCTGGAGTTGTTTTGGAGAGTTTTCTCATATTTAATTTGTTTTATGGAATATCGATATTGATCATATTCCTAGTGTTTTAGGCCGCATCAGGATAAGTATTCAAATTCTTATAATTAGAGCTAGATTTGCAGGTTGATGTTTTTGCCAGCCAAAAAAGGACTTCAATCAGTTTTTATAAACACACTCTTAATCTTGAATCCCATGATGGATGGCAGCTCGCATTTGTGTTACAAAAATGTAGAAAAAGATAAGTGAAAGTGTATGACTTCAATGTATAGTATACCTTCAATTTGGCTTCATCTTTGGCCCAGTTTCTATCCAAAAACACTGCTCCATTAAACCAATTTGCCCATCCATAAATCTGCAGAAATAACTCGAAGCTGAATCACCAAACATTTTTCAAAATGATCCCCAGCATCAATCAAACAGAAATATTAAAAAAAAAGCAACGTGAAAACGCATCATCCACTTCAAATTTGTAAGACTTACGGGAAGGTATTTTGAGGATTTCTTCATGACCATTAGAGCACCGCGGAGACAGTTAAAGCGCTGGAGGGAGCCAAATCATACACTCAGCAGGCAATGTGTTTATTTTAGTTAAGCATAATAAATTACTGTTTATTTAATTTTTTATCATACACCCTCTTTTAATCACAAGACAACCTCGTCAAAAATCTAAAGTCATAGCCAGCTGAACATCACCTCAGCTAAAAGCCACATCATGAGGACATCAGCATCACACGTGTGATTAGGCATTACAAGCGCTTTCTCTTTGCCTGGAAAAACTCTCAAGCAATTATAAATACTCCTCAAGAACTGATAAGTGTTTTGAAGTAATCAAGGCCTTACCGATCACCTCCAGAGTTTCCAGGTCTGCATGGATCCGAACCTGCAAAAATTATTGTCAGAACAGATTAATTAATTAGAATACACAACAAATTAAGAAGATGTTGAAACGAATGACAATACCTCAAGGCCTGCCCACCAATCCACTAAAAATGTCAGATGCAAGAAAAATATTTCGGTTACCGCCCCAACGATCCTTCTGCATGTATTTTTTGAAACAGGCCATATAATAAGGAAGCAAGCTGCCTGCAGAATTAGCATGCTGATTATATAGTTTATAATTAACGCAGGATTAAGAAATGCAAGCTTAAATTAATGCAGTGACATGGAAAATAGATCGGTGCTTAGTATTAGTTAACGTAGGGTTAAGAAAACCAGCATGCATGGTGATTATATAATTTATAAAACATCCAAATATTATCAATAAATAAAGCTAGAGAGTAAAATTACAAAGCAAGTAGTGCTGACATTACTTGGATGATGTTAACGAGAATGCCTGTGAGGCTGAATATCATTCCAAAAGGCATAGCCACGGCCACATTCGCAAGTTTTTCCATGGCCTGATACTTTCTCAAAGTCTACACAGAAAGCGAGCCTCGTTAAAATATTAGTGCTGGAAGTGATCAGGGGCAGTATATTTATGGAGGATGAAGGTGAAGTTAGGCAGGCAGGCATCGATCTCTTCAATGTTGAGGCTACAAAGCTGATAAGGATCATATCTATCTAATTACTAGTTAATTTGGTTGGCAGCACACGAAGTTCTTACAGGTTAAAAGAATAACTCTGCAACAAAATATATGAATTGATCATCCAAGTCCAGATATTTATTACAATTATTAATTATTTTTAATTTGATAGAAATGAGAATGATAACATTGGAACTCATGATCGTATGGAGATCTACTTGTCTTATACCATATTAAAATATTATTTCAATCTAAAAACTGTGTTTCAAGTAGTGTTTGAGATCATTTTCTTTGGCATTAATTGTTTTTATTTGATTTTTAAAAATTGTAAACTTGTTTGGTTATTAGTTTCTTTTTTATTATTACTATAAATTTCCCTTTGTTTCAATAAAATATATACTCAAGCTATTGGATTTGGTATCCAACCCTTGATTTGGACCAGAATATTAGGTGCTCCTCACCTCATATTGGGATGCCTTGCACCCCACGCCGGCCTCAAGATCTAATACTCGTTTCTTCTTGATATTCCAAACCTAACCCTTTGTTCGTAATCTAAATGTCAGCTTAGCAGTGTAATTGAAGTAATTTTTAAGAGTATTTTTTTATTCAAAAATATAATAAGTTATTTTATTTTATTTTTGATATTAGCACATGAAAATAATATAAAAATACCAATATTTTTTAATTTAAAATACTTTTTTTTTAATTTTTGAAATGCAGTGTAAAACTGAAATCTACTATTCAGATCGAACTCTAGAAGCCATAAACCGTCTCATTTGGAACCTCGAGCATCCCAAACTCAAATCTTGAATATCTAGAATTAGATCCTGACTTGACCCCTGAATCGGGTCTCGACCCGAATCCTAGACATCTCGAAATAAATCCAGACCATCAAACTCACTATCATCAACATCAATTTCTCAATTTTTAAATACTACCAAAACCCATAATTATTGTATAAAGAACTAGTATTAATTGGTTATCATAAAGTTTAAAATACTTTTTGTAAATTTCATTAATTAAAAAAAAAACAGAAAATAAAAAAGATATTAAACAACTCCTACACAATTGGATGAACAGGGTTTTAATGACGATTATATATCAACTAAAAAAAGAAAAGAATAAAGCTAGATTAAATCATCAAGTGTCCATTTTAACATATTTAAATCGCTGTTCCATATGCAACTGGTGGCTTACCCAAATTTGGCAGGAAGTAAAAAAAAGAGTGGCTTAAGCAAATTTTAATTGAGCCATTGAGTGACTGGGACCATTGCATATGGACCTAGGGCTAAGGCATTACCTCCCCAAGTATTCAATACATGTTACCTCCTTCAGCAGTGAAACCAACCCATTTAGGGTAACTTTTTTATTTTATTTTATTTTTTTGTGTTCAATAATCCTGAATATAGTAGGATAAGTATGATATATAGTTTATCTATTTTAGATTTATTATTATTATTATTATTATTATTATTATTATCATTATTATTTTATGAAAGATTTCAAGGTAACAGAGCAATATTTCTCTCTAGATGCATTGCATTTTTGCCTTTTAATTTCCCTTCCATGTTTTTGGGTATCCATAAAAAATACTAAACTTATTATTATTCTGTATAAAATATTATTTTTATCATATTTAATATTGTGTTTCAAAAGTATTTTTAAAAAAAAATAAAAAAAAAATAATTTTACTTTTAATTCTAAATTAAAAAAAATAATATTTCTAGATTATTTTCTTTTACTTTTTAAAATAAAAATATATCCATAATTTCAAGGTGCAATTTGCTCTATCAAGTATCAACTTGCTAGCTTGACGAAGACAGCTTATTCTACTTCTAGAAAGAAAAAAAGACAGCTAAAGGTGATGGAGAATGTCTATTAAAAGCAACTTAAAAGGGTTTAATTATTATTTATTTTAAATTAATTTTTATAGTTTTAAATTGTTTTAATGTACTATTATTAAAAATATATTATTTTAATATAATTTTAAATAAAAAAATTTAAAATAACTTTTATCAACACTTTTAAACAAGTACTCGTAATATTTGTTGGATATTATATATAGTAACATAAGCACACTTTTAAACAAGTACTCGTAATATTTGTTGGATACTATATATAGTAACATACGCATCATAATTAGCAGCATATCATATTTAATGATAATATAATCAAATTAATTTGGATTTTAAATTAAAATGACAAAAATAATTACTTATAACTATATATAGATGTATAAAGTAGAATAGTACATGTATAAAATACACAAAAGAATAGTCTTTCTAAAAGTGGTAGTTTTGAAAATCAAGAATTAAAACCTAGGTGCAGTCTCTATGGCGGCTTCTTGCCTAACCAGTAAAAGACAAACTGCACATACGATGGTGATGCCCACACAGTCAGAACTCATAACTTCAAACTCGAGGTGTAAGAGATGACTAGGATCACAGTCACAATACCCCCACACAGTTGCGGTTAATTATACAGTATTCTAACCATACTGTTTCTGAAAGCTTTCCATATATTTGGAAACTGCAGAAAAATGTGGATTCTGACAGAAGCATGAATTATATCATCTTGGCCACCATTAACACGACTTCCCTTCCAGGACAAGAAAAGTGCTGGGGAGCCAGATCGTTTTATTCGAAAGCAAATTAATCCATGCGAGCAGAAAAATGAAGCCTCCTACAGAGAAGCAGGTATTAAGCTCAATGAACATACGCTAATCAACCGTTATCAGCTCCATCCGACAAGCCGGCCAACGCCACTTTTATAACAAGCGCATGTTCTTTACCTGGAAAGTTATCAAATAAAAAATAAGCATGACCGTGGTTTAAGAGCCAAGTTTACACTATGAAAAAGGATAAAAAGAAAGGAAACCTTAGGTTATACCCAGCAATTCAGAAGTTTCATCATCTGCATACACATCAATCTGTAATGAGAAGTTCTAACTAGTTAGGCCACAAAGAGGGAAACTCATCTGGGAAGTCAGGAAAAAGAACTGTAGTTTCATGACAAGTCCATGATTAGACCTTAAGTTGTGAATTTCCCAAGCTATCAACGCCGAAGGTGGCAACGGAGCACATAAGCATAATTAAATGATAAGAACAGTATCAACTTCCTCAACCTAGTGACATTGAGAATTAAAGAAAATTTCATCACAGAGGTGCATGCCTTGTATTCTCTAATGCTTTCATATACTTTGCGGTGTTGCGTCTAAATAGATTTCAAGAGCTTCAAGGGCATCGCATGGGAAAAAATTGGGGGCTAAAATACGTTGCATATTGAATATCCCATATCTTTTTTCTGTTTATTTTGGGTCTCCAGTGGAATCCATAAGTTTGTGACTTTAGAAATTAGGTTTTCTTGGAAATAATTATTTTATAAATGATTAATGAAAAAATGTCAGATGAGATGATGATTAAAAGCTTAAAACAACCACATAAAGCAATATGAGGAAGAATTTAAGCACCTTCAAATTTGCTCACCAGTCATTCATCAATGAGCCCTGTGAGCTGCAACCAAAGCAATTCTGCAACTATTTTGTCAGTCCTTCTGTGCATATTCTTTGACACGGGACGTAAAAGGAAGGAGAGAACTGCCTGCAAAGAGCAAGATATGAGTGAAAGCAGTAAACAAATTATGTTAGCAAAAACTTGGGAAAAAAATGTGACAACCATAATTTTATGAAAAACAGAGAAACGTTTTACCTTCTATTTTTTGGTTTTAATCTTTCCTCGAGGGTGGTATTGGGAATTGGGAAGCTGCAGAATGGTGCTGATTTGTAGCTGTTCAAGAGAAAACAATATACAAGGAAACATGAGACGCATTAACAACGAAAAAAGGGAGTCAAAGTTAATCAGAAACTTAATACAAATAAACAGAAATTCAAGGGGCTGGAAATAACTGGACACGGTCACAGATACTATGGGATGGAATCAAACCTAGAAATCTTATTAAAGATCACACAAGCGCGTAAGAAGGGCATTTTGCTTGGATGAACTAGAATCAGAAGCAAGAAATCATCAAAGATTGCCATGAAACATCCGATTAGAAAGTAACCAAGGAGCATTACTAACAACAGCAAACAAACCAAGAAATTGAAGTTGAAAAAAACAAGGGTAATTATGAATGACCTGAATGAGATTAACAATGAGACCGAGAGTATGGAAATAATTCCAACAGGGACAACAACCAGTGCAGCTGGCCACTCCATTAACATTCATCAGCAACTATATGCAGTATTGCCAACGCAGTGCAATGATGTAGAGAAACAGAGAAGGAAGCAAAAATTAAAATATCTGTAACTTTTTATTATTATTATTAAAGTAAGCGGATTGCGTTTGAAGGAGATGCCGATTTCGACGCAGTTGCTGGGATGGGGAGGGGAGGAAGACTCTCTTCTTTCTTCTCTATTGCTATATGCTGTTGCCATATTTATGTATTTTTAGCTCTCAAAAAATATAATAATAGCAGCAGCAAAAGATTCTGTCTTGCTAATTGTTACACCTTGAATTTTTTTTCTGCATGGCCAAATCATTTCAGTGAGGCGACAGGTCGTCTGTTTTTCAAATAAATGACACGTCAAGCATTTTTTATATATGTAGTTTTCGCATCCCACGGCGTCGCTTTAACATATTATAAACTGTAAGATCAAGAACGATCACAGCCCGGTGTCCCTCGAAGCGCTAAAGAAAAAAAAAAGGAACAGAGAAATCTGAAGAGAAGAAGAAGGCAGCAGGCAGCAGAGCAGAAGAGAAAGTGAAAGGATAATGGCCGCAGCAACAGCACCAGGAGGCTATCATCAGCCAGCAACTTTAGAAGAAGTAAGAACTCTTTGGATTGGTGATTTGCAGTACTGGGCCGATGAATCCTACCTCACTTCCTGCTTCGCTCACACTGGCGAGGTCGCTCATCCCTCTTTTCTTCTTCTTCTTCTTTATGCTTATACATATGGGTTTTTGTTTATCTATCATCTCTCTCTCTCTCTCCAATTATAATTAGTATTTCTTAATGTATATATTTTTTATTTGAAAAAAATGTGAATTTCAGGTAGTTTCGATTAAAATAATACGCAACAAGTTAACAGGACAACCTGAGGGATATGGGTTTGTGGAGTTTGTTTCTCACGCAGCAGCTGAAAGGATTCTGCAGACGTATAATGGGACGCAAATGCCAGGAACGGAACAAACCTTTAGGTTGAATTGGGCTTCTTTCGGGATTGGGGAAAGGCGGCCCGATGCAGGACCGGAGCATTCGATTTTTGTAGGGGATTTAGCACCTGATGTTACGGATTATCTCTTACAGGAGACGTTTCGGGTTCATTATCCGTCGGTTAGAGGTGCCAAGGTTGTGACTGACCCGAATACTGGACGGTCCAAGGGATATGGGTTTGTTAAATTTGCGGATGAGAATGAGAGAAATCGTGCCATGACTGAGATGAATGGTGTTTTTTGCTCAACTAGGCCAATGCGAATTAGCATGGCAACGCCCAAGAAGACCACCAGTTATCAACAGCAATATGCTCTGCCAAAAGGTCATAATTCCTCTTTTTATTCATTGGAAGCAAATTGCAATTGGATGGATTACTTTTATACTTCCTTTTTCTACAGTAACTTCACATGTTTACCTTGACGAAGTTACCTTGTTTAGCAAACAGGTCTTGATTGATGCTGGTTGCAATTTTATTTCCAATTTGAATGTAGCATTTCTATATACTGTCTAAAGTGAATTTGATCGTCTTGTAAATTATGGAATTAAAAACTTTACAACCAAAGAAATTGTTCGAGGTTCTGCAACTCAAATATTACTATGAACATGGGCTTCCCCCACCATTAAAACCTTTGATTATTAATGACTTCTTAATATTGCTTACTCGTTCTATTTTTCTTGCATGAGGATTCATTGGCTATAAAGGGTGTCGCTCTTATTTTCAATTGGTTCCTGGTAACATTAAATATTACCAAGCATATGGGTTACCCAGCAATTAAAGTCTTTGATCGTTAATGACTTTCTAACACTGCTGACTCTTTTGGCATTCAAGTGCAACACTCTTATTTTCAATTGGTTCATGGATAACATTGTGCTTAAATTTCATTTTTCTGCAGCTTTTTATCCAGCTCCCGCATACACTGCACCAGTCCAAGTGGTTTCAGCAGATAGTGACATTACTAATACCACAGTAAGTGGGCCATACTTTAGTTTTGTGGAGATTTGTTTCTTGTGCATTTCTTTTAACTAGTTCTATCTTATTTCAGATCTTTGTTGGTAACTTGGATCCTAATGCCACAGAAGAGGACCTCAGGCAAACCTTTCTGCAGCTTGGGGAGATTGCCTCTGTCAAGATTCCTGCAGGCAGAGGATGTGGTTTCGTACAGTTTGCAATGAGGTTTGTTTGATTAGTACTGTAAATGTTTTCTCTTGCTACATTATCATCTTTAGAAAATATGCCATATAGGTACTGGTATTGCAGCATCATGGCATTCTGATTTGTCCTTTTTAGACATTTGGTAGCTTAGATTGAATGTCAGTTCATGGTCATTTCTATTCAGCTACACTGTCATATGGGTTAGCCCTTCCTTTCTCCTATTGATCAGAGAATCACGAGTAAAAAGGATGAGGGAGGCAGAAAGTGTTATTGTGTGGATAGTCCGAAGGGGGTACCCCTTATGTCATGTCATGATATGTTTGTTATTGTGAAGGTTCCAACAAAAACCAATTTTGTATGTATAGGAAACCATCTGAATAAGTCATACAAAGTACGCAGGGGAATATGATTCTTGTTGCTAGGTCTGTAGTGCTATTTCTGACCTCTACTATTTTTATTTTTTTCTGAACAGGACATCAGCTGAAGAAGCAATACAAAGGATGCAAGGGCATGTGATTGGTCAGCAACCAGTGCGCATTTCTTGGGGCAAGAAACAAGTAAGTTTCACTTCCAGCTTTGAGAATGCTTGATATGTAAAGACCTCGTCATGTCATGCTCCATTTCATATCCATAAAAACAAGATAATTATTTAATTTTCAACATTCAGCTCAATGCCATGAAGAAAGTCATTGCATAGTAGACTGCATGGCAGCAGGTGGAACATCCCTGGGTTTTTGTGTTAAATAATTATATTGTTTAATATGTGAATTAATCCTTAGTAGCCTGTTTTGAATATTAAGTTTTTAATGAATTTCTCATCTATCTAAAGAAAGTTGAAATCAGGATGGGATGATATTAAATTTAGGAAATTATTTTTTTCTTGACGGGAATTGATAATGAGTTTGAAGGCATTATGGAAGAGACTATGTAGTCTTGTATTTTTTTGCAGTCTTTGACTTAAACATACATTTCAAACCATTATTCTTTTCTGTACTAGCTGTGATAATATATGATATTCTGTTGCTGTAGGACTTGACAGCTACCTGGGGTCAGCAAGTAGATCAATGGAATGCTTATTATGGTTATGGACAAGGCTATGACGCATATGCCTATGGAGGTGCACATGACCCATCATTATATGCTTACAATGCATATGCTGGTTATCCACAGTACCCTCAACAGGCAAGATATGTTAATTTGCTTAAACAGTTTCTTTCTCGATGATACTAGTTGTTGTTGATTCTGTCCACTATGGCCATTTTAATTTTTTTCCTTCTCCTATATGACTCTTTATTGTTAGAGGTTGGGATGGTCACAGGGCAGGTATAAGATGGGTTTGGTATTGCTCATTCTTACCCTGGTAATATTTTGTGGCTTCCATACCATCTGTTTTAAATGAATGAGGAGGCGCGAGCTGAAACTTAGGATTCAGGCCTCAGGGTGCATTGGGGTTAGCATGAGTAATGATAAAGTTTAAAAGTTCTATAGTTCCATCAAATCCTTTCAGCAAGCACCTTAATTGCACCGCCACTGAGGATAACAAAACCTTGGCTGCAAGTGCAGAATAATCATTTTCTACATAAATAATATATTTCCAAGTAGCAGAGAAAAGTCTCTTCATGATGGTGTTTCATGCCCAAGTAAAAAAGATGGAGGGAGAAGGGGAATATCGAGAATGATTTTGGGTACAATGTCATCATGTTAAAAAGTTAATACACATCTACTACGAGGGGGGTCAAACATGATGTTGAAAACAACAGGCTAGGTTTTTCTGTTATTCTTTTGGATACAAAAGATGTGCAAGTGTATCTAATCACTGTTGGAAAGATCAGAATGGACTCTGTTGCGTGAGTTTTGACATTTTTGGACTGTTAATACTATTTCTGAATTCTCTCGTGGAAAAGAAGTTTGTGCTTAATTTAATTAATCTTCAATTGCCTTAGTTTGATCATGCATCCTGCGGTTTGTTTTAGGTTGAAGGTGTTCCAGACATGGCAGGTGTTGTTCCAGTTGCTGAACATAGGGAAGAGTCTTATGATCCGTTGGCTGCTCCAGATGTTGATAAGTAAAGTTTCACGCCCAGCCATAATAGTGTTACACAGCTTGTGTATTTTCTTTTCTTGCTTAGTATTTAGTTCTGTCGATTTGATTGTCAGGTTAAATGCTGCTTATCTTTCTACACATGGAAGTGCCATCTTTGGCCGTACTTTGTGGATGAAAACCTCATCACTTTCGCAACAAGCTCATGCGTAATTTATCATCCTGATATACATCATGGTGCCTGCTCCATCATCCATGGGGCTGCTTTAGGGCAAAGAAATCGTCAGGGCATAGAGAAATCTGCCATTTGAAGGAAAAACTTTCAAAACATGCTTGAGAAGTATCTGTTGGTACCTGAAAAGAGTAATCGTCAAGAAAGAAAACAGTTTGTAGTATTTTTAACATGCTCTGCTCTAGTCTTTTTTTGGGTTTTGAGCTTTTTGGTTTTCATTCGTTTTGTATATGAATTTGAGCCGCAACGAATATTGCCCGTCGGCCAGCTGCTTTTCACTTGCGAGATAAAAGATTGTCACTTTCTTGATGGTTCCCCCTATGCCCTTTCATTTGCAGATTCTTCATATGTATGCAACGGTGGTTTGCCTTGTGAAAAAAAAGAGAGGATGCTGCAGTGTTTTTTATTTGAAATGTATTAAAATAAAATAAAAAATATGTTAAAAATATATTAAATTTAACTTCATTCCTTCCAGAGTATTATCACTATAAATATATTAACCAACAATTTACACCCTGCAATTTATCTACTCTATTCGAGCGTCAACCACGTCCTCGGAAAAATGCTCGTAGAATATTACCATGCTTAGATATTTAGTATTTAATCAAAATTCTTTCCATGAAAAGTTTTACGTGCTAAGGAAACAATGAAAATAAATTTTAAATTGCTTCATTTATATTTTCAAAATTGTGCTGTCTGTTTGCCAAATAAGAAATATTCTGGAATGATTCTTTTGCTTGTGTATGGTATTATGAGTATTTATTTAATTCATTTAAATATATGCAATGTTTAATATATTTATATGACCCCACCATTTTCCGGCTTGCTTCACCATGGATGGGTGCGACAATATTTGCAATGTAAAATCATGTTATGAATGAACAACTTTCGAATTATTATTAACAACAAACAATCGTTTGAATATGAACACAAACATAAATAATCATTAGACGTGATTTCATGTAATTTAATCCACTAATTTACATAGCATATAATATTGTATATGTTACATGTTAGATAACCTTTGTTGGGTCTCAGATGTGATGAAATCGTGAAAGGGAACACGAAGAAATTGTCCCCCAAAGATGTAGCGTGGTGATAAAATATATTTATTGTAAGAGTCTGAAATAATCAAGATTTTATTTACCTATCTAAACCCATAAAATACACTTTTCAAGAAATATAGTTTCGTCAAATAAAAAAAAAAAAATTGCATTCGACAACATTCTGAAATTGATAATTGATTTTAACAAAGAGCTACACACACACGTGCATCCATTTCTTGCATCTTAAATTCATTTAAACTCATTTTCATTTAATTTTCCAGTTTATTTGAGAAAAGAGTTGACGATAAAAGATTGATGATAAGTGGCATTTTTTAAAAATAAAATACACTAGATTAAGTGCATTCAAAATTATAAAAAACTCTGCTATTTAGACTAAATTAAAGTTAGCTTTTGAACTCGGGGGCTATTATTTTTATTTTTTATTGAGGAAAAAAAGGGGCGCCTGGACCCCAATAGACGACGGATCAACTATGATGCGAGCACCACCGACTGAAATAATGCCCGAATCAAGTTGCTGCTTTGGCAAGGCTAACCATGGGATTCAATCGGCCGTTTCTTGTCCCTCTATCTACAAACTTGTAGAAACAAGATGCCGTTCAAAACCATGGTATTTCTATGCATTCTTTTGCCTCGATCTAAAAGGAGCTTTTGGACCGCAGTAAACTCCTGAGGAACACAATGAGAAGTGCTGTGCCATGAAAGTCCTTGTTTCGTTTGCTTTGCAGCATTGTGCTCTTTGATCAACTCAACGATGATGCGCACAAGTTGAAGGACAAAAGCATAAATAATGAATATAGCAAACTTGAATGTACTTCAACCATTATTTATTTCATATTGCCGTCAAATATCAATGAAGTGCCTCAGAACAAAGTTCAGTTTTTTAATGGCCGAAGCTGAAAATAAAAACGACAAACAGCTCTACTTTGACAGCCAAAGTTGAAAGTCTATACCTTGTATGGATGGTAAATAAAATCTGAGATGTAAAGGTCAAAACTGTTTATATAAATGAATGAGAAAGAAATGAATGTGATTGTCATGATCTTAAATCATAA
Organism: Salix dunnii; assembly: GCA_015731905.1. NCBI lineage: Eukaryota > Viridiplantae > Streptophyta > Magnoliopsida > Malpighiales > Salicaceae > Salix > Salix dunnii. Next base: position 4,117,992 of record CM027667.1, on the reverse strand, counting down.
ATACTTGGCCAACCAAGGTATCTCCTTGCTGTCTTTCAATGCAAAAGCTACGTCATCACTGCACAAGGTAGAAGAAGTTGTCACTTGCACTGCCGATAATGTTTCCTGTTTTGCTCGAGTTAAGTTATTCATCCGTTCAAATTAATCATGCCTATGGATTGATGTTATTAATTCAAATGCAAGGCATTCTTTCTCAAAATCGTAAATCAGAATATAGTAGTATTGTAATCATTAAACTGCCCAGGTCAATGATCAAGGTCATAGCAGAATGTGCTCCAGGGAACTAACCTTGGAAAATTGAGCTGCAACTTCTGCAAACTGTGTCTAGATCCTGGTTCACATAGAATTATCCTACTTTCACCTAGCATGCAGCTGCCAATAACGACAGAAACGAAACAAAACAATCAAGATTTTAAACTGACCTCGAATCAGAATCAATGGATATGAACTGAGTCATGCAAGCACCTGTCTTTGATTATTCCAGTTTATGACATACTACAATTTGTGATTCCTTGAAATAAAAATCATAATTAAGTATTATCACATAACTTGGTACATGTCTTCTGTGTTAGGAGCCTCATTTTGCATGCCATCTGGGCATACTTAAATATAATGTCTAGATACCGAGGAGCCCCAAAGCCCAATCTATTCCCTGACAATAGCTCTCCAAAGAAGTTGAAAGAAAAAAAAGAAAATTGCCATGCTATCCTTTTTTTCTTTCAGGGGAAAAAAGGGAGCAAGAAAGCAATGCAAACTGACTTACCCGACTTTCAAAAGGATGTCCCAACCAGGAAATGCTTCTGCATTGCTTGTACAAATACATGAAATAGTCATTGCCAACTGCAAACAGAAGAAACTTTCAGCAACCACTCACAATTGAGTCATGAACCCACGAAGAAAGAGAGATTTTATATAAAACTCAGTTGGGCCAACAAGAAAAGGATAGATGCAAACAGCGAGCCTGGCTTAATCAGTTTTAATAATAGAGATGTTTTAACAGTAATCATAAAGTTTTGAAGGGGCTGCCAGTCATTGCTAAGTTTTCATAATGTCCACTGTTTGTTGATAACTATTTTATGCAAAAAATTAACTTTTAAAATATGAAAGCTCTGAATATTAGCTTCAGAGGCTTACTACCTTGGTCAGGACACATTCATAGTGTGGTCAATATAGCTCTTTATTCCAAAAAGACACGGAATTAATAATGGGCAGTTAAAAACAATCAGACATATTAAGGTAGCTTTAGATTTTGACCTTTTCAAAAGATGTCTCAGCCATCCCTGTTTTATACAGCTCGTACACCATGGCTGCCAAGAAAATTTTACTTAGTTTGGAACAACTTCTCATTACCTGCAAAAAAGAAAGAAAAAAAGAGATACAAGAATCAGTTCATATAGGAGGAGGTAAAAGGGCTGTTGAAAAATGAAATCCTTTTCTCCCAATTAACAAAAACTAATACGTTTTCTTTCACAAAAATTAAATGTCAGTGATGACAGCTAGCATAGAAGTTTAAAAAACTGTGCAAGGCAATCATTCTCACACACTAAGATCTATGATAATTTCACTTCATGTAGAGTAGCCATTGTGTCACAAGGTAATGGAAGCGTCTGCTTTGATCTCCTTGATATTATTTAAGTTAACCAAGACACTTTCTTGATCTGCACACTAATTTTATGCAGGGATAACATAGATAAATTTCTTGATGTCAAAAAAAGGTAGTGCTGTGGCAAAGTAAATAACTCTCATGGAACATTACAGGCGTAACTCTGGCCTTTCAACTCTCTATACATATATCTGATCGTGACAGTCATTGCTGATACATGCATTATCGACACCATAGTGCACCCACTATCATGATTCCAACTTCATTGTAAAAAGTAAAACAAAAAAGGCTTAAAAGTGGCAAATAAAAACCCAAAATTGCAAGATTTATAGTTGAAAGCCAACTCACTTGAATATGAGGTGCCTGGAACATTTCATGAATGGCTGATTCAACTGCTGACATACCGACAAGGCCCTTTCCTGGAAAATGGTCAAATACAGATTCATCTAGTGAGCAGAACTACCAATGTGGTTGAGAGGGTGATCCTGTATTTCATCAAATTCTTATTATTGGATAAATTTAATTGTGAATACAATATACAATAATATTTTTACCCTCTTTTTCATAACATTATGAATACAATATACAATAATATTTTTACCCTCTTTTTCATAACATTATGAATACAATATACAATAATATTTTTACCCTTTCTTTCATAACATTTCCGAAACTATTAATGTTTGAAAAAAGATGTTCTGTCTGATTTATGTCAATTTTGGCACCCAATTACTTGGTATAGATTAACATGAAAGCTTCAAGGAGTCAACTACAGTAACCATATAGTTGCCCACCAATAATCGGAGCCTTTAGAAGCTCTGATAGGCACTAAATTCATACTCTACAACAGCATGAGGTGATTTAAGAAACCCTCAAGAATGCACCAAAATCTAAAGTACAAAATATCAGTGATGTTAAAATCATGACCATGACTTGATGGCAACATTTTTTCAGGGGAGTCAGAACTTCAAGCATGGATGAAATATCCTTTTCTTATTTGAATATGAAAAGACCACCAGATCCAAACCAGTGAAATGAAGTTGTAATATCTCACGGTATCAAAATGTCTAGTAAACCAAAGAGTTCAGGTACCTTCTGGAGCTGGATTATGATTGGAGCTCAACTTCTTAATATGGTAATCTGCAATTTCGGCTGCACGCCTGCAAATTTCTAGAGCACGTCGTGCATCTCCTGAAATAGCTGCTACCTGAATGCATTCATGAGATTGATGTTGAGGGAAAAGCAATATAAATAGGAAGATAAGCATCAATTTAGATGCATAAAAATTTTGCAATAAAAAATATAGAGCAAGTTTAGAATCCATGGAAACAAATGGCACACAGACAGACCTTCCTTGAAGCAAATTCTATTGCTTGCTTTTCAAATGCATTGATTCCTTTAAGGCGACTCGAAATGATTTCCTGAAGCTGCTGATAATTATATGGACCAAAGCAAATTCTTTGTATGCCCATGCGGCTTGAAATACGAGGGAGCAGCTTTTCTGGAAGATCCATAGTATTTGCTATTCCTGAATATCACATTAACGATGGCAAGGTTGCCATCATATTCATCATGACTAATATAATCCAAAATGCATTATAAAATTATACAGACTGACACTGACACACCCATATATAAATATTAAGAGAGAGAGAGTACCTATCACAATCAATTTAGAATGTTGCTTAGTTGGCCAATCAAGAATATTATATAGAACCTGCAAACAAAAATGGGTGAGGAACTCTGCCTCAAACTTTTATGGACGCTTTAAATTATACTGCTAGTACTAGCTAACAGGAATAAGTTTTCAAATGACAATATATGAAAATTACCGACTGATTTCTGGTCACAAGAAGATCAAGTTCATCAATAAGTAGAATACAAGGCCGGTCATCTTCTTTCCCATTTCTCTTCCCTTCTGAAAATCGCTCATTTAGCAAATGCAGAGCCTTTTTCCAACTTACCCTGTGTCCAGTCAACGCTTCATATATAACCTAAAGAACACAGTGTATGCACTAAGCAACCAGAGGATTCAACCATATAAGTGAATATGACAACCTCAAAAATACTTCTACCCTGTAAATATTCTCTGGCGATGCCAACTTAAGACCATTAACATCCACGAAACAGTATGGTCTTATGCTTCCTGCATCGACTTCAGACTTCAGGTTCCTCATTACTGCAAGCACGCTCATTGTCTACAATTCATCCCCGCAATAAAAATCAGATGATTTCAATTATATAAGCACTGCAAAAACATGGATGAGTCTAATCACTGCTTGGAATTAAGCAACAACAGCTATCAGTCAAAGCTGACAGACTTTACCTTTCCAGTTCCAGGAACACCATGAATGTAAAGGCAGCGACCCAGGCACTGATTGTCACAGATGGCACCTTTTACGAATGCACAAATCTCCTCCATCTCTCTATATTTAGGCTCTTGATGAGAAACAATTATTTACAATTAACCATAAGAACAAAGTATCAAAGTTCTTACTTATTCCTGCAAGGTAGAGATTTTGGCAATTTTGCCAACACAAGTGCTGCTTTTGCCTTCTCCAGTTCAGTCTGCTTGTGGCATCTCACATGCTCTGGGATTCTCTTTGTCCCAATTTTCTGAAGTCCAAAGAACTTCCCCTTTGGTGAGTTCTGTCATGATCACACAGTTCATTAGGTTATAAATTGGCAACCACTGGAAAGCCACAAATAAGCAGCAATGAAAGTGTTCATACAGCGGCTAACTCATGAGCTGAGGATGCTCTTGATTGTAAGTTTTTAACCTTTTCCTCTTCATATTCAACATCTTCATCTGTATCAGACTCAGCATCCTTGGAGGATTTCCAATCTTCATCAGTGTCAGAATCTTCACCTTCCTACCACCAAAGAGAAGAAGCAAATTAATCACAAATGAGTGTTGACTTTCTTTTTCTTTTTTTTGGGAATGTGTTAGCTCCATTTTGATGCTAAAGTAGACTGACTGTTCACCCTTTCTTACCTCGTCACCATTGTCAATATCAGCTAGACGCTTGAAACTGTGCCATTGTATGTCATATTCATATTCACACAGGAAAATGTCATCTCCTTCATTGTGGGCCTTTGCAAAATCCTTGGGATTCATGACAAAGCAGTGCCTTATGATAGACTCCATCTGCAACATTGAGCAAAATATTGTTTGTGGCTTTGAATATCAGAAACTTGTGATCAATTTTACTTTAAAATGTTTGAAAAACACACAGACATGGGAAATTATAAAAACAGTTAAATGGTTCTTCATGTTGATTTCCATAGGCAATGAAGAGTAAGACCATAATTAATCAATTATTTAAGCCTGACAATACATCAAGGAAGTTCAATTTCTGTCAATTATGAACTTCTTTTGGTAGATAACAAACCACGCTCTCTCTCGTTACATAGTGACTAGCTGACAGGGACATGGAAAAACCCCTTCTTATAAAGTTTGTAGACTACCCAGAGAATCTATCTGTATCAGCACTTGTTCAATTAGATGTTAATGATCAAAAAAATATATCATCCATCACCTCAATGTCAGCAAAATCATTTGTCTGATAAAGCTCTCTCCTCAGATTATGAGGCTGTCGTCCAGCAGAAGTTTCTTCAGGTATCGTATACCACTGTCCCCGAAACCAGTAGCTGCCATCTGCCTCTTTCCAAATACTGCACACCTCCAAAAGAAAAGAAGCAAACTCCAATTATTCACGTATTACAAGCAATTGAATCTATAAACACGAGGCAATAGTAATATTAACACACACATCATTTACCAAACCTTTCTATATGGGCAGCCCATAAATCACTAGAAAGAAGCTTATCCCTCAACGTCCGAGCCAATTTCTTCCCTGGAGGTGGCCTTGGTAACTGAACCTCTCTGCCCAATTTCCTTGCCTCGCAAAACCCACAAATCCAATCGCCTTCAGGCACTGTCTTTAAAGGAGGTTTCAAGCATTTCAAATGAAACCCACCTAAACAATCATCACACTCGACCATTACCGCCTTCCCTGCCTTGAAACACACTCGACACTCTTCCAATTCTGGAATCTCATCGTCTGAGTTAGCATCCTCTCTCCTCTTCACATAAACATCATCTCCGACCTCAAATTCACCCCCATCGTACACCACTTTCTTATAATAAACCCTCTTCTTTCCATTCATTTTATCGGGTTTTGCTGCTTTCTTCTTCGATTCCATCGCTCTCGTTATCACCGCTCTCTCTTTCTCTTTCTCTTCACCCCTTCTCCTCTTCTTTGTCTCCGATTGATCCGGCGAAACAGGAGAGAATTCAACATCAAGCACCTCAGCCTTTGATTTCGGGGTTTTTGAGCTCCCATTGTCTTTCTCGCCTCTCGGGGTCTTTTTCAATTCATTAGTACTCAAGTTTCTCCGGGTTTTCGCCGAGACAGCCCTAGATTCTCGAGGGGCCTCGGCCAATTTATTGGATGGGGTTTTGAGTGAATCTTTGGTGGTTTTTTCAATTGGGGAAACGGGTTCTTGCGGGGCATTAGGTTTGAGTGATAAACGGGGAGAAAATCGACGAGGAGGATCTACTGTTTGTGGGGTTTGTGGAGTGGCCGAAACTGAAGAAGGGGATGTTGTTTGCCTTTTGAGTTTCTTGGTTGGGGTCTGAATAGATTTCTTTGGAGTATCTGCCATTTTTATGAGAAATCAATCAAGGCAAGGACGTTTTGCTAGGGTTCTTCTAGGCAGAGAGGGAGAGAGAGTGTAGGAGGGGGGTTTAGAGAGGGGGGAGGGAGAAATGGCGGGAAATCTTCCCTCCCATGTGGTTGAACCGTTGCGGCTTACAGCATGGGTGGTGGGTTGGCTTCGTCTTGTTGGATGCTAGAGTGTCTGGGGTTTGGATTGGATTAAAAAAATTGACATGTGATTTAAAGCAGGTTAGGAATTGCTTAGAGGAAGTTTAGGCTTAATTTTAATGGTGGAAATTTTCAATTTAGTCCCTGAGACGATGAGCATAGTAGCATTCAATGGTGCTTACAATTAGTGATGGTAGAATGGTGGTTGTGATATTTTTATTTATTTATTTAGTACATTAACATGTCAAAATAATAATAAAAATATTGAAAAACAATTAATTTAATGCTAAAAAAATAAAAATCATGATATTCAAATAATAAACTGAATAATAATATATAAGTATAGCATTAGATTGATTGGAGTGATTATTATATTTTTAACCAGAATAGAGAGAGAGAGAGTTGAATTCAATGTTCACATTCTCATTAAATATAATTGTGGTTAAAATAGTGTTTTGATTCTGATTTTTTTGATTTGTTATTAATTTATTTTATCACGTGATATTGAGTTTATTAAATTTTGAATTTTATAAATTATTTTAATTTATTATGGTATTATTTCACTCTTAGGATTTTAATTGAGGGTTGGACACATTAACTTGAATTGGTTATCTATTTATATTATTTTATTATTCAACATTTAACTAGCTGAGAATATTTCAGTTTTATAATTCGAGTCACGGGGAGGGTTAGACACATTAACTTGAATTGGTTATCTATTTATATTATTTTATTACTCAACATTTAACTAGCTGAGAATATTTCAGTTTTTCTCATTTTTTTTATATTTTATTTTTATCATACAATATTAAATTGATCGAGAATTTAACTTTACAATATATTTTTTTATAAAGTTATTATAATTTCATGACTTGAGTATCGAGTTAATCTTGAGTTATGTGTGAGAGATTGATAATTATTTTCTCTCTCTCACTGGATGGGCTTATAAAGAAAACTCGTTGATAGTGTTTATTTTTATTTTTTTGTTGACAAAGAAATAGATAGTCGAGGTTTTTAGTTAAAAGGGATGGCTCTTACAAGAGGCCATAAACATATAAATAATCAATCCTTTTATGATATTTGAAACTGATTGAAATTTAAGTTTCATAATTTATTTTAATTTATTTTTTATTGGATCATGATTTTATAATGTAGATGACAAATTTAACATGTTAACCTAAATTAATTTATATCAATCTAACAAATTATCATCTCAATATTATTTCTTAAATATATCTTCTTCTTTTTTTCAAGTCAAGTTGTATTCTTCCATGTAATTTAAATTGTCTCATTTAAACGTCTCGAGCACCGCATACGACTATAAAACATATCAACAATGCATGACTATATTATAGTTTTCATTTTTAAGAACTCCATCTAATGCCCTGTTGGCCAAGTATTTGATTAAAAGTATAATTAAAGTTATTTTTAAAAATATTTTTTATTAAAAAATATATTAAAATAATATTTTTTTATTTTTAAAATTATTTTCAATATTAACACATATAAATAATTATAAATACATTTATTTTCTATTCATTACCATAGGCTCCGCCCTCTCAAAGCACCCAGTAGCGACTCGTTAATAACTATTCAAGTTGCTAATCAGGATTTATCAAATTATTATTATTATTATTATACTGGGAGTAAATAATATTTGCTGATTTAAATATCTAATTTGTACATCGCCATTTCTTGCTGTGAACCTCCTCATCTTCGAAATGAGTTTAAAATGTTCATTTTTTAGAATAGAGTAGTATTAATAATACAAGAAATTGAGTTAATTAAAAAAAAAAAAGTTACTACGATTTCGAGTAATAAAATTTAATTAAATGAAGAAACTGAGTTCTTGAAGAAGAAAAAATCACTTGACCAAGTTTGTATTAATTCTAGCCCAGTCACATGAGCCATTAAAAACCCTAGTCTAGTCATGTCTAGGCTAGTTCAAGATTGTATTAGTCTTAGGTTTCTCCGGTCAACCCAGGAGACTGGACCTCACTTCACAACCATGAGGCCTACTGCGAGCGGTTAGGATTCAAGGAATTTGGGATATCCAGAACGATATTTACATGCGACTGTTTAAAAACAAATCATATAAACTTCATCCAGTTGCCTCTATCTGTGAAGGGAGATGAATGGAAGAAATGATTGACTGGACATGTAAAAATAAAAATGGATGAATATCCATCTGTTTAGTTATTTGACTATAATAAGACAGTAAAAAAAAAAAAGTTAATCCATCAAACTTGAATTCTATGAATATTACAGTCGAATAAGGATTGAAAAGATCAAACAAGGTGAGCCAATCCCTAAATCAGGTCTCCATCCTCTTGGAACATCAAATCCCTCCTGACAAACGATGTATATAAAGCTAACTGAAGTGTCCGTCATTCAAATCGCTGGATGCATGGTAAGGGTAAAACTAACGAACATCTTGACGAGAATACTAACGATCAAAAGCATCAACATTAATCTTTCATTGCAATCAGAATCAGTCTAGGACACCAGCATAATTTATGTCACATGTGTGGTTGGAAAGCTTGCAACATGTCCCAAGTGGAGCAAGACAACAGGATAAAATAATATACAACAGAATGATACAAGTACCTTAGCATTCTCCTTGAACATGTGACATCCAGAAGCTCCATGCCATTGGAAGATTTTGGCGGTTGGCATGAACTGATCCTGATAGCAGTGCTCATTTGTCACTAGTGAAATCCCAACCATGATTGTCATCTCGAGGATTTGATATCTTCATGTAGCTACTGCCATTTTTTCGCTGCGTGGTGTAAGATTATTTTGTGGTCTTGTTGCACCCTTGACTGACAACAAATGAAAGAAAATCAATTGACTCGAGCAGTTAAATAAGGGTGCACCGAGCACTTCACCTATAAAACAAAAAAATATTGTGCTTTCTGGCTACATTTTCATCTCACATGCATATGAGAAAGAAAATATGAAACTTGAAGCATGAATCAGAAGACCTGCATGCCATGTAAAATTTTCCCAGGAATCATGCATGTGCATTAAAGAGTTGGAGGAATGTGAAACCAGGTTGTTGTTGTTATGGATTATTCTTGCTCATTTTTTAGGTCAATCAGTTTTGAATATAAGGAAAATGGTTTGTCAACAAAGTTAGCTAGCACAAACAAGAAAATATCATTCATATTTCTTTTTTAATAAAACAAGGCTCATACTGACCTTCATCTTTTTCCATTTTTCTTCTGCTACGCCAAAGTAGTCGAATTGGTGTACCAGAAAACCCAGCATCTGAACGCAGTTGCTTCTCCATATAGCGTCGGTAAGTCTCAGGAAAAAGGTTTGAATCATTTACAAAGAAAACAAATGTGGGTGGCCTGATAGCAGCCTGCAAAAAGATATATCCAATGAACATCATTTGTCATGTCCCATGCATACACTGGTCAAACTTCATTAAAACAACAATTACAATAAGATTTGAGACCACCTGGCTCAGATGCAATGAGGCAGGGAAACTAGGGAAAGGAGTCCCTTCAGCAAGAAGATATAGATAAAAACTAACGAGGACAATGACTTGCATACCATTAAACCCTTACTACAGCATAACAAAAGTACCTGAGTGCAGTAATAAACACGCCCTCTCCTGCCTCCACGTGTCCTTGGAGGGGGTTTAAAAGCCAAAGCTTCCTGGACCACTTGATTCAGTATAGAAGTACCTAGCCTTCTTGATCTTTCCTTTTCAACTGTACTTGCAGCAACAATGATCCTGAAATCAAAGTAATATTACAGAATTATGCAAAAGGAGATGTGCGGGAAAACAATAGAGATTCTTAAGAGAAATAACATCTTTCAGACTGAACTCACCATGCTAGACCTTGAGAACATCTATACATCTTAACCATGCATTTTTCTCAGAGCAAGCAACTTTTGTTTATTTAAAAATCAAGATTCAATGACAACCATCTGAATATCAGCAAATGCAATTTCTAGTGGCTCATTCACTTGTGTGCTAATAGAGAACTGATGACATATCCAGTGGTCTAGTAAACAATGGCAGACACAACATGCTTGCTAGAAGCAATAGCACCACCAATGAACACAAATAGATCCAGTTCTTAAAATATAATTCCAATAATTCTACAGAAAAATTCTTCAGTAGAACCTAGAGCATAAGTGAACCCCAAATCCAAAATTATCCACAACAGAATGGTAGTGGGTGGGTTAAACTAAATACAGATTAAGCAATGAGCGAGATTTTTATCCTGGTTGATTTCTAATTATCGTATAGCATTCTTTCCCATCAATGAATAAATATTACCCATATTAAATCCCAGTAAGAGAAACAACTAGTCGAATGGGTTTAGAGAAGTTTTGTTATAATTATCAACTGAACTGTAAGTTAAGAAACAAAATATACTGTCAGTGTTAGGCCATAACATACTTCTCAACACCTTGACCAGCAATTGCAGTTGAGTAAACAATTGGAGCCCATTGAAGAGTACGAAGCTTCTCCCTAACATCTTGTTCATAGTATGTTGCAGTCTGCTGGTTTTTATTGGGTATTGTATCCCATTTGTTCACAACAATCAGGCAACCCTTTCCTTCTTTCTCTATCCTTTCAGCAATCCTGTAATCCTGTATCATTCAGGAAAAAGAAAACACAGACAGCTGAAATGAGAAAGGTTTAACAGGAACCAATAAGAATCACAGTTAAAGATGAGGGGGAGTACTAGGAATCTGTGCAAAGACAGTTTAAACATCCCTTCCTGATTCAGAACAACTGACTCGTATCATTAACATGAATTTTAAGTTATCATAATTAAGCTCTCGAATCTTACAAAGAACACCAATAGTTGATTGTGATGTCAATATGCAACTGTTAATTATATCTATATTTTATACCACCACCAACCACTTTTCTTTGGGCTATTTGTAATTATCTTAGTTTATGTAGATAGAATACAACTCCATTCACATGTGAGTGGTGATCCTATATTGGCTATTAACCTTAAACCCAATTGATTATAGCTCCCATATGCAACTTTGTAGAACAAATAAATACTAAACAAGGTGACTGTGGAAATGTAGAGATTTCTTATTTCTACATTTAGTATTAATATCACATAGATTTCTTGAAGTTAAATTGAGTTTACTTCCATATTAAGTTATGTATTTTTTACTATTATTAATACTTCTCCTGCTTACAAGCACCAGCTCCAGTAAGACAGGTCTGAAACTCCAGATAATTACCTATGTAAGATGATTTTCCAATATTTCAAAAGTCGAATGCCAATAGTTATTTGTTGGCAGTGCTTTCAGTTAAACTAAATAATAAACAAGGCTGATAGCTACTTGTTTGCAGAATTCTCAGTTGAACTAAATAGGTTCTTGTAGATGGATTTTCCAAAGTTGTCTTACATGTTCTATTTTTCACCTTTCTTTTGGAGTACAGACCATAGAGATCATAAGAATGATAACGAAGTACCTGTTCTGTTATACAAGCCATGGCCTCAATGACAAGAGCAACAACATCGGAACGGCGAATGCCACGAAATGCTCGATTCACCGATAAAGCCTCTGTCACACTACCTGACGAAGCTACTGCCGCCCTCCTTCTGATGCCAGCCGTATCAATAAGCACAAACTTCTGCAAACAAGTACCTATGAAATGATGTACATGCACAGTTCTTGATTTTTCAATCATGAAATGATGTACTTTTAAGAATTTTATGTCCAGTGCAAGTAAGCCAAGGTCAATGACATTGCTAACCTGCTTGCTTTCCACTCTTTTTTAACATTAAAAACAGAAAGGAAAAGAAGTATTAATCAAATAAAAAATATATATATATATATATATCTAGACCTGTTTTTTATTTATTTATTTATGCAACCAATGAGAGAATAAGAGCTATTTATGAACATGCTCTGAACCAATAAGCATTATTTATCCCATTTTAGATATTTCAAGTAAAGTGGTTTTGTTTTCAGTTACATTTATGGAGCAAGAAAAATTCTTCTTTCTCCAACCATGACATGAGTATCAAACTATCAAAACAATTCAAAACTAAACAAACCTGGCCATCTGGTCCTACAAATTCAGTATCAATAGCATCACGAGTAGTGCCACTGATAGGACTAACAATTGTCCTATCCTCTCCAACCAATGCATTCAAAATGCTACTTTTACCAACATTTGGCCGACCAACAATTGCAATGGCAGGAATGTAAGTTTCTTCTTCATTGAGATTTTCTGGACCCTGCAACAGAATCAAATTCATCATTTATTGTTATTTTTTTACAAATAAACAAGTGAAAAATTAAGGAAGATGAGCTAAGGAAACCCTCAAGATACAACTAAAATTTAGGAATTTTTAAAGCTAAATAAAAAGGCCTTATGCACTGAAAATATTCCAGTCACAACAAGAGATTTAAGCATTAAATTTGAAATTGCTAACCTCAACTTTTCCCAATCTGGAACACACAAGATCAAGAAGTTCTCCAGTTCCAGTCCCTGATAACGCAGAAATAGGAAGTGGAGATAACCTGGTTGGCCAATCAAAAAGAGCATGCTCTGTTTATCAAAATCAAATATGCAAAGGAAACAGGTATATAGGTTCTTTACTTACAAACTTCTGCCTAATTCATAACCATAGACTATTTTTTATCCATAATCATAACATGCACATGAGGGAAGAAAGGGCCCATTAGCATAAATCTCAGAAGTTCTATCTGCTAAAACATATGAAAGCCTGACAGGTTAATTTGTTAGCCGGGTGCACTAAGTCACAAACGAATTGTATTCATAATTGGCTCATGAGTCCTCCCTTTATGATGTCCAGAATGGCAGGTTAACTTCTACAATTATTGTGATAAAATTTGACATCACAAACCAAAGAAATGCTTCCCTTGAATACACATTGGAGAACAAACACCACAATCTCGGAAGTGAAGATGATACATACATTCACAAAAGAATCTTAGTCACTCACACAAAACTCGCAGGAAACACATAGTGGCATTTTCAGGCAACTTAACGTTACAAGTGCCATGCATTCATGAATAACAGAAAGATTCATAATTCTGAGAGAGAGATAAATAGAAAATAAAGATGGTTTACCCCAAGGACCAAAATTCTGACGCTTGCATGATTCCTTTACCAGGAGATTCACACTTGTTCACTGCCAGGATAATACACTTGTTCGAGTAGTTCCTGCGCAACCAGTCTGCTATCTCAACATCAGCTGCTGTTAGACCTGCCTGTTCAGGATTTTTATTTATGTCATTGATGGTAAAGGGAACATTTGATTATTGGTAAAAGAGGAGAGAAAATAGCATATTCATACAGTACAGGGGAGGTAATGGTACAAAGGAATAATAAGACAAGTTCAGTGTCTTATTCTCCTTTCAACAAACTATTCCGTGAGAACATTTTGAGGAAGCAGGAAAGAAAATTTATTAATTTGAAAACAGCAAGGAATATATGCATCTACCTTTAAAACCACATTTTCTATCTTTTTTTTATTTGGAAAAAACCACACACACACGCGCACGCTCACACAGAGAGAGAGAGAGAGAGAGAGAGAGAGAGAGAGGTGTACTTGGCCATCAACAAGGAATATAATGACAGATGATTCTTCCACAGCTGCAGAAGCTTGTTTCTCAATCATAGAGGGCATTCTAGCAACTGCTGCCTCTCTCGATTGAAGTGAAATCCCATCCATGCCAATGGTTGTTGAGATAGCCAAATCTTCCATAACATTAGCTTGTGACTTTGATACTGTGACAACACCTCCAGTATCCACCACCATAAATTCATGTTCTCCCCAAAAAGATCTACCATACAAACGGTCCCGAGTAACCCCAGGTTCATCCACCACAATTGCCCTATTTCCCTACAATTTGTAGCACTCAAAATCATCATTGGTGATAATTATGTATCTAAGACTTCCAGATTCTATTTCCTGAATATTCAAAACTGTATTAAAAAAGAAAGAAATAGAAGCCCCAACTTGAACGAATAAATTACCCCAACAAGACGGTTAAATAGCGCTGATTTACCAACATTTGGCCGTCCAACAATTGCAACTTTTGGAAGAAAATGGTCAGGGATCTGCAGATAGAAATTCAAGTGTTCGAAGCCAATGAAGACCAGCAATGTATTCTTTCAGTTCACTTTTCGACTTAGAATCTTCAACATTTTTTCAGTAAATTAATCAGCTTTACACAAACTTAAACTAAATGTAAATATACCTTCCAATTGTTTTTTAATAACTTGTAAAATCCTACTTTGAACACCTCACCGAAAAGTGGTTAGAAAGAAAAGTAAAATCAATGCATAAATTTAATTCCAGTAATCAGAAGATAAGAAAAAGGAAACGGACTGAATAAATTAAAAGAAGAAACAAAAGGCAAAGGAAGAAAGAAGAGTTAACAAACATCTCTAGAAGTAGCTTTTTTCCGCTTCTGCTTCCTACTTTCCCTTTTCTCATCAGTCTCATCTTCTGCAGAAAGACATGACATTTATTAGAGGATTATAAGGATAAACTCAAAGAAGGAAGGAAGGAAAGTAAGGCAGTACCGCTTAATTGGCGAGACAAGGAGGTAGAGAACTCTTTAACGGCGAATTTAGCTTCTTTCTCGAAATCCTCGATATCAATTTCACTTTCACATTCACTTTCATATTCATCAATTTCTGTTTCAGCAACGATATCTTCTTCTTCTTCTTCTTCTTCTTCCTCGAAATGTTGGGTGGTGTTAGCGGACGATTTGAGGGGGGTTAATTTGGGAAAAGAGAGAGAGGAAAGGAAGGAGATGGAAGGATTATGTGAGGAGAGGAGGGAAAGGGAAGTTGTTTTGGGAGAGAGATGGGATGGAAATGGGAAGGAGGAGGAGGAGAAGAGCTTGCTTACTGCACCTGTAGCTATAGCTGCTGACATTTTTGGAGTTGGATGGTTTATGCTTCCAATTCGAGGGGTTTATCTTCTTTGCTTTGGGTTAAATTTTATTTTATTTTGGCGCCTTTCAAAGGACGACATGCCGTTTCTTCTCAGAAATAAAGGGTCGCAATCAGATCACTATGTAAAATTCATCATCTGAACATAAAATATATCAAGATTGAATATTTATCATGATAATTCAATAAAAAACTGGAAAAATTTGTAGAAATTGGCGATACTTTGTCTTGCTCTTCGATCTTGGTACTGTAGCCAAACAATCCCGATTTTTTAGTTGAAAGAAAACCCTTTATTACGTGAGCCGCTTCTCTGTTGTTTCTCACATCCCTTTTCTCTCTTAAACCCTAGAGAGAGAGAGAGAGAGAGAGAGAGAGAGAGAGGAAGGGCCTTCTTCTACCTCTCTTGCTCCCGGCAAGGTGAGTCAGCTTCTCTTCTATTCTGAAAACATTTATTTTCTGCTCTTGTTAGATTCTTCTTACTCTGCAACTGTTTTCTAACTCATTTATTTATTTATTGCTGGTTTTTAGTTCTTATCATGGATTAATTTTTGCATAATTAATTTTTAGGGTTTTTCATAAGTTTGTCATCAAGAAAATTGCTGCCAAATCCCATTTATATTTGAACACGTGCACCTGTTTGACAGAATAGAAAGAGTACAATGATGGTGCAGTATAATTTTAAGAAGATTACAGTGGTACCTAATGGGAAGGATTTTATTGACACCGTCCTTTTGTCGGACTCGAAGGCAAATACCGACTGTTGTCCATAAGGGTTACGCTATTTCTCGGCTCCGGCAGTTTTACATGCGGAAGGTGAAGTACACTTAGCAGAATTTCCATGAGAAGCTTTCGACAATCATTGATGAGTTCCTCGTCTTGATGGTATCCAGCCGTTTTATGGTGACCTCCTTCACCTGCTATACAATAAGGATCGTTACAAGCCTGCCCTTGGTCAGATAAACGCTGTCAGGAGTCTCATTAGCAAGATTGCTAAAGATTTGTCATGTTCTTGAAGTATGGCGATTCGTTGTATCTGTGCAAGTCTTTGAAGGTTTCTGCGCTTGGCCGAATGTGCACTGTTATTAAGAGGATTGGCCCGAGTTTAGCTTACTTGGAGCAAATCAGACCATATGGCAAGGCTACCCGGACAATCTTGATTTGTGGGTATCCTAATGTTGGGAAGAGCTCTTTCATCAACAAGATCACCAGGGCAGATGTGGATGTTCAACCTTATGCATTTACTACCATGTCACTCTTTGCAGGTCACACAGATTACAAGTATCTGAGGTACCAAGTGATAGATACACCGACTGGCCTTTTGAGGATCGTAACATTATTTTGATGTGCAGCATCACAGCCATGGCACATCTTCGAGCTGCTGTGTTATTCTTCTTGGATGTCTCTGGGTCATGTGGCTATAGCATTGCTCAGCAGTCTGCTTTATTTCATAGCACATTAAGTCTTTGTTTATGAACAAACCGTTGACCATTGTCTGCAACAAGACTGGCGATCACTTGAAGGGATTTCTAAGGAAGACATGAAGTTGGTCATGGAGATTAAATCAGAAGCTACGAGGACTCTGGCTGCTCAAGAAGGTGAAGCTACCAATGACGCTGATGTTCTTCTGACCATGAGTTTCTTGATTGACCCATCTCGATCCAGCTGCAGCCTAATAGCTTTTTGATAGCAATGCAAACTTAAAAGTTCCTCCCCAACAGGTTTTGTTGGATAATCTTAGCATGTTACTCTATTCAATTCGACGCCTTCTCTCTCGTCTGCATCTATGCATCAGTGGCATTGGCCTCACCTTTCGCTGCCTTTTCTTCATGGTAGCTATTCTTGTAAAAGCAAGAGCTGTTTTGTCAATCCATTACTAATGCAAAAGGACTCCATCGATTTTCAGGAAAATATGGGCGACACAAATCCATAAAGGCGTACACTTCTGCCACTGATTACAATATTCATGTATAACTTGTGTCAAATGCTCCGGGATACGGACGTGGGATATTCGGTTTTATAGATGGAGTGGATTGGAGGCTACTAAGACAATCTTGCAAAGAAAGGGGAATCAAATTAAAGTTTTTGTGTGGTTTGGCTTCTTATCATGCTTCTGAGACGAGAGCAGACGCATCAAAACTTTTCCCCTTTTCATTCATCCATGAAAGAGTCTATTGACCTTCTTTTCACTTTCTACACTATATCTATATGGTGAGCCTATGACCCGTTAAATCTAGCTATCAAGGAGAGCATGCTAGCTTGTGGAGTGCCTGATTTTCGTCCATTAAGCGGTTTTCAAGTTTCTAAAGTTAAGCTTACACAATGTGTGGTGTCAACCCTACAAGTCATGAGCCATATCAGTAGTTAGTGGTCTAACTAACAGTAGTTTTATTTTTCACGGTTTGCAAGAATTTTGCTGACTGGTGACTGACATGGAAGTCAGGAATAAGGCAATATAGGTTAGCATGTCGAAATTTCATAACGCAGCTTTAACAGTGCAAACATCTCGAGTGAGTTCCTCCAAATTATGTGTCGATTAATTCTTGCCTGTCAAAAATGGTGCGAAAAAAAGGTCCATCAGCCAACTTGCTGGGTTATGTCATTCCTTGTGGGATATGTGCAACGTGCATTGCCCCGAATTAAACTCCCTGGAGTTGAGACAAGATGTATAGAGAAGACAGCATCTCTAATTTAGGATGCTCTTTTGAATCTGAATCAAGGACTCAAATCGATACTCCCACCAAAGCTTGGCCAATCTCGTGTCCCAGATTCATAAGAAATTGAAGGCACTACCGGGGCAAATGACATGTTGAGCTGTCTGTTACGGACCGAAAATTGCTCCTGCGCTTGGCTTTCCCTGTCAAAATGTAAGCTTATGTTATGATTTTAGACCTTTCCTATTTGTGTTTTTTTTAAGCTTGATCTGCACAAGGACCTTCAGCTGATGCCCCTGCACTTCTAGTTTAGAGTTAGCTTAGCTTTCCTTCTAACAACAAAATTTCAGGCAGTTTTTCCCCTATATTAAGGGTTATATTCAATTAGAACCTGGGGTTAGCTTGAATAAAATGAAGAATTAAAGAAACATCACACACACAAGCACCTCTCCTAGGAAAGTTGATATATGATCAGTTAGCACGATGAGTGCCACAGGTGGAGTTGCAGGCAAACACCAGGCTGGAATTATCAATATTTACGAAGGCGCAGCCCGCCACTCTTTAGTTTTGAAACCTAACGAACGAAAGAGAACGTTGCGATTCACTTCAGCAACGTAAACATGCTTTTGTTAGCATGCATCTTCCTATATTTAGTTATATATATGAACCTTGAGTTCTAGCTTCCACATTTATCTGTAAATTAACTGGTGTGTGTGTGTGTGTGTGTGTGTGTGTGATTATTGTTTTGGACCAACATTCTGTCATTGATATTAAATTGACAATGACTTAGTGTTCTACATATATTGAAAAATTGGGCACTCAACAATTTGTTCATGATGCAAAAATGACAGCAGGCACTTATTTATTGCAAGCTATCCCATCTGAGCCTTTCCAGAATTATCTCTTATGATTAATATTCGGATAAGATTTACTTTTAACTGATGTGCATATAACTTTATGCTGCTACAATTATTGTATTTATTTTGTTCTCTTATGCAATCTTTTCTTTTCTTTTAATAATGGTAATACTGACACTTATACTCACGTCTTATCATGAATGGTATCATATTTTTTTCAACATAAAAAAATATTAATTATATAATTTTTTTATTATAATATAAATTTAGAACAATAATAAATCTGTGCAGAAATCATGTAAAGTACAAGTTTTTTATAAAATATATGAATTTTCAATGGATATAAATTTATCTGATTAGCAGGTTTCAATGAAATAATCAGAATGAAATTATTATTAACATGAAAAAAGCTAGAAGATTTGGATATTTGAATTATTGAATTTACTGTACTGAAATTATTTTATTTTATAATTCAATTTAAATTCAACACAACAAACAAAATTTAAATTGTGAAAACACCAGCAATAATTAAATAAAAAAATAAAAAATTAATTTTCATTCTAAAAAAACAAAAATATCAATCTCTACATTTCTGTCATTATTATTATTATAAGATTTAAAATTATAATCAACATTATTGTTCAAATATTTAAAATCATTAAATTCCCTGAAAAATAAAAATAAAAAAGCAATTTTTTTTCACAAAAAACAATGAAAAATAATAACTAAAATTACCATTATCATTGTGCAAACAATAAAATTATAAAATAATATGATTCAAAAAACAGATAAAAATAACAAAACAAAAAAAAAGAACAATATTAATTTAAAATAATCACCAACATAAATTAAAATTTCAGAACTTAACCGAATAAAAATAAAACCTCAATAAAAAATAAAATGATAAATATTAAAAACAAAACTAAAAGTGCAAATGAATAAATACGGATAAAAAATAAACAATGTCCAAGAAGGACTGAAAAAATCAAAGAAATTAATACTAAATAAAAAAATTAAAAGAATAAGTGCTAAAATAAAAAATAATATATATAATTAATTCTAATTGAATGAGAAAACCTGCAACAAATCAAAATCTTGAGACCAAAAAATAATAAATGAATTTTTAAAAATAAAATGCAGTATAACCAATATAAATTAAAATCTCAAAATGAAACCTAATAAAAATAAAACAATATAAAACAAAAAAATAAAATCTAAAAGCATAAATAAATAAATATGGAAAAAAAATAAACATTGTCCAAGAATGACCGGAAAAAAAGAATCAATACCAAATAAAAAATTAAAAGAATAAGTGTCACAATGAGAAATAAAATATATAATTAATTCTAATTGAATGATAAAATTACAACAAAACAAGAATAAGTGTATTTGTTTAATCAAATTATTATTATTTTCAATATCATAGTCATTGATTATTTGAATAAAATTTAAAAAAAAATTAGATTTTTTTCACCTTGTGCAAGAATTTCATGATTAATGGCTATTTGAGATTACGTGATTTTTTTTAAAATTTACTAAATATCTTCATATAGTTCATGTTATATATTATATGTGCTTATTTGTTTATTTGTTATCCTTTATTAAGATAATGTGTAATATATATATATATATATATATATATATATATATATATATATATATATATATATTTATTTATTTATTTATTTTCTATTTGAAATAGCTTAGTAATTTCAAGTCCAATGATTAGTTACATAAATATTATGCAAGTCTTTTTACATGCACATGATTTATCCATATAAAATCACCATAAAAATTATTTTAGTAAATATATTATTAGACAAGCACTTACACATTAATTATCGATATTTTTTATACCTCGGCTTATGATAATAATTATTTTATATCTCAAGGAAACGAGTACATTTAGTAACCGAATTTTTTTAAGAAAAAATAAATTTTATAATTATGAACTTGACAATAAATTGATTTGTAATTAGCTATAGGGAGGTTGTGGAGCCTTATTTACTTTTAAATATTCTCTTTAATATTGTAATATAATTGGCAATTAATGGTTATGTGGTAAAATAATAAACTAAGATTCATGATTTAAATCTTATCACTTGAATTTTTAACCCATATAAATTTTCTAAATGCATGATCATCAAAAATCTAGAGTTGAAAGATTTTCTCTTGATTTAATTCTTCGGAGTGACCTCTGGTCATGGATCACTCCATGAATATATCCTCAAATAATAAAATAAAAAATAAACGGTGAAAAAGGCATCCCCTGATCGCCAGTAACCATGACAGGTATGGAGACAAAGCTTTGGAGAACAGTAAAGAGAAAGCATACAAGAGGTTGGAACAATGGAGTACCGTCCAATATTTCCCTACACCTTTTATCCCTTCATTATTATTACTATCATGTATTTGGCTTATACTCTGGAAAGCACAATGATACTGCAACAAAAATAAACTTTAAAAGATTTTATTTTTGCCCTAATGGTTGAATTTTATGACCACTACTTGTTTTTTGGTTGAATTTGGAGAGAGTTCATTCTGCAAAAGGATTAATTTCTCTTCAACAGAAATACAGAAATCATGAGGTTATTTGAAGTCAAGACAATATGATGTGCTTTAACTTCATGGATCTAAATGGTGAGGTCACTATATATTATGGATTCTCAACCTTCAACCCCACAAATCATAAATTTTCCTGCACATGAAAGTTCAACAAGTACTTAATTTGATTGCAGAACCCCTATCATCTTCCCCACTTAATTGATTTTTGGCCCTCACAGGTACTTGTTTTTTAACCTTTTCTGGACTAACTTTACAACTTTATGACTTCCTTTAACCTTTTTGGAATCTGGGAGTAACTGGTAAAACAATGAAAAAGAAAAATCGGGCACAGATTTTAGGATGAACAAAGTACAGGATCATGTGTGTATTGCAGCTGTCATCACATTATTCAGTTTTCTCAACTCCAATCCTCACTCATTTCGAGCCTTTGGGGTCTACATGTACGATTTCTATTTGTTGGTTAGGGAGCTTTAGCACAGTCGTCTGGCTGGGTTTGGACAAGCTCTTGTGGTGTCCACCCATCATGCATAACATGCATCTATATATCTATCTGGCCTTTATTATATCTTCCCAATCCAGTGCTGAAAAGTTTTGGATTTTTCATCCCCCATAATAACTTGAACCACCATGCACAGGTATTTGTATAGAAAAAGAGAAATGATTTGCTGTAATTGATAGGATCACTGCTGCATTCTAGAACATCGATTCTGGACTGTGTGTGGGGTGTGTTTGGCAGATGAGAAATAATCCAGGCATGTATCATTTCCTCGCAGTCTAGAAGATGATTTTCCTAAGTTCGGAATGTAAATAGAGAAACCTACCCCATTTTGCTGTCGGCTGCCCTCAATGCTACCATAACTCTGAATTCCCGGACTGGTATAGGTTTAAAAGTCATGTCTGCTTGTCTTAAATTCTTGGATGAAAGCAGACGTACTTCTCTTTGTTGATTAACAATAAAACAGAAGCAAAGTGGTTTGTTTGGTCTAAAAAAAAGTCAAATTGTTTGTTTCACCATTTCTTTCATCTTTATTTCACATCAATATTCATCCCTCGCAACTGTAAATTGAATATGTCAACGGAAAATTAGAATTAGTTCAGGAAAAGAGCCTCACTTGCTTAAATCACAATGCATCAAAGGGATCAGAGAGGTGTTAATTTGTCCACACATGCTCGGCACAGCCTTTGTTAATTTGGATGCATGGGGGGTGATCTCTAATGGAGGCCTTTCCCCTTCTCTTTTAACATGATTTTTTACTGTTTATTGCTGATAAGAATATTAATTTTGGAGAACTGATCGAAAGTTGAGGCAAAGGCATATTCAATCTCATTTTCTTGAATCACAGCGCATTTAATTAGCTTATTCACAAGAATAATCTTGAGCAAAATTGCGAAATTTTCTTTGATCACGTCATCTGATGATTAATCATGTGCATCTAGATAGCTCTGTGCTCTGAATTGGCTTAATTTTCTCTGCAAGAATATAAGCTGCACAGCAGAAAGAAAAGTCCTTAATCAAAGGCCAGGGTAGGTAGCTAACCACTTCTACAGGGTTTCCTAGGTGGAAAAAAATTCTCTGCAGGTTTGATATGCAACTAGAAAATGATATATATAAAAATCTGTTAAATAACAAAATATTAACAGAGGGTGATTGAAAATGTCATCTCTCTTCTTTCCTCAACTTTCTCAGTTGAAAATAATGAAAACTTTGTATTTGGAAGGCTGGAGTCTTTTCTACTCTTGGATGCTTTTTTATGAATTGAGGCCTCAACCTGTGCATCCATTGCCAAATTATTAATCACCAATTATGTGGTCCATTGAACATTTTCCATGTGTTTTTGGAGAATTATTCTCTATTTTCTAATTCACTATCTTCAATTACACGTGTGGTGCTGGACATGGAGAGAGAGGTTGGAAGATTATGTGAAGTGGAAGCAAATATCTTGGCTTAGTAATGAAACAAGCTGCTTTTTTTCTTCTTTTTTTTTTTCTTTTTTTTTGGGGGGGCCTTTTGTGGGTGTTCTGGCTAGCTAGCTCCAGCCTCTCTAATGGCACAAATGTATGATGATTACCTTGGAGTGAAGAAAATGTAATGGAAAAAGACAAGATCATGGAGTCAAAGACAAGACGACCACCTATCTCTCTCATTTTCTCCTGTCCCTCTCCAATCCGTTTTACTGCTCAGACTCATCAACCAACACCTCTCTCTCTTTCTTTCCTATATTCTAAGCAATACCCCACAACCATCATCAAAATCATGATCATCATGCCCACTCTACCAAGCCTCCTCTTTCTCTTTCTTATAATCTGCCATTCTATAAAGTCTTAACTAATCTACATCAAGCCAGTTGGGAAGAGATATAGATCACCTTTCTAGTGACAGGATCCAAAGGCTCTCAAAATGAGGAAGCCAGAGGCCTCTGGGAAGAACAACGTTAGTAGTGGTAACAAGTTCAGAAAGGGCTTGTGGTCGCCAGAGGAAGATGACAAGCTCATGAACTACATGCTAAACAATGGACAAGGTTGTTGGAGTGATGTGGCAAGGAATGCTGGTTTGCAGAGATGTGGCAAGAGTTGCCGGCTTCGTTGGATTAATTACCTGAGGCCTGATCTCAAGAGAGGTGCATTTTCACCCCAGGAAGAAGAGATGATCATCCATTTGCATTCCCTTCTGGGAAATAGGTATGTACTTGCTATCCCCTGCGAACTTTACTCACCTGCTGATTGCCCTTGATTTGCAAGTTAACTATTGTTAATTATTATATTTATTTTTGAATTCACTCCAGCAAAGCTTTAAATAATACATTAATATGGTTTTAGTGGGTAGGTATACGTAGCACTCTTCAGGAGAGTTTTCAAGCCTCAGTTTCTACACTCATGAGGGGATATTGGAGTTTTTTCAAGCTGTTGCTAATGCATGAACAGAAATGAAAAAAAAAATCATTTAATAACTAACTGTTACTAATTCCATATGATACACCTTTATATGAAAAGAAAAATACTGTGTACCATCAATAATATGATACAAGGAGACTGATGTGGCGAGATTCTTTGTTGTTTCGTCTGGGAGAAGAAATTAAAGGCAAGTCCTTTTCAGGGATGATATAAAATTATTTTCGAGATATCATATAATAATCTAAGTTTCTGAGTCAAAATATTTCTACAGATCTTGTCTTTGCAACCTTTAATCCCCCCTCTCATTCTTTATTTAATACCTATTAGATAAATATATAACAGAGAATTGCTGCGAAATAATGGAGAAATATCTTAGTTAATTTCTCCCCACTAAGTCAAGCTTCCACGCACTTGCCTCTATTATTTTTAAAGCAAATTCAATCGAATCAATCGAGACAGTCCATGTACAATAACTAGAGCTTCTTCTTTTTTTCTTCTCTCATCACACAAGTACTTATGCTGAACAATTAGCTGCAATGTTTTGAAAGCGTGAGACACAGACTAGCTAGTCATCTCTCTGCTGATTCGATCATAACATGTGGAGAGCCAGATAGCCAAATCCCTTGTTATATATGGAAAACAAATATAGAAGCCGATAAAGACACTTATCTGAACGTCTTAATCTGTTCGTCAATGGAGTTGAAGACACTGCACCTAGTTATATATCACTGTTCTTGTTTTAGTATTCAAGCATCCCAGTTATTGGCCTTTGTTTGTCTTTGGAGTTGAAGACACGGAACCTAGCTATATCAATATTCTTGTCTTAGGATTCAAGCATCCAAGCTATATATACATGCATTAATTTCGTATAAACATTGAAAAAGTACAGCAATTTAGTCCTTGGAATTATTACAAGGGCAGGTGTACTAACTGTAAGTAAAGAAAATGACAATATCGGCAGGCATTCTTGAAGTAGTATAAATCTTCGATCCATGCAAATCATGCACGACTGTATATAAGAATAGAATATTAACATTCTTTCTTTGAACTCTCGTTAGAACTAAATTATTGATGATGTAATTTCTTAATTTCCCTTTCAAAGGTGGTCTCAAATTGCGGCTCGCTTGCCAGGAAGAACCGACAATGAAATCAAGAATTTTTGGAATTCAACAATAAAGAAAAGATTAAAGAATCTGAAGTCATCCAACGCATCACCAAACACAAGTGATTCATCCTCGGAGCCTGGCAAAGATGTCATGGGAGGGTTGATGACCATGCAAGAACAAGGCATTTTCTCCATGAACACGGACCCTTCACTGTCATCTTCGTCATCGCTAGCAACCTCCGTGAAAGCAATGATTCTAAACACCATGATGGACCCATTGTTACCTATTCTTGATTATGATCATCATGGCCTAAACAGCATGTATGGTACTGGTGCAAGTGGGTACGACTCCATTAGCGCACCGCCATGCGTGACTCAAGTTGGCGTCCTTGATCGTGGCGATCATGGTTTTTATGGGGAAGGGATCTTTGAAGGTATTAATGTTGAGATTCCTCCATTAGAGAGTGTAAGCTGCATGGAGGAAAATGCAAGAACCCAGAATACACAGGATAATAACACAGACAAGTACTCATATTGTAGTCCTGTGAATAGTCTTTACCACAAAAACTGCAACATCGCTAGCAATAACAAGACAGATAACATAGCTGCTGATCACATGGGGAGCTTTTGGCAAGGAGAAGAGTTAAAAGTCGGGGAGTGGGACTTGGAAGAGTTGATGAAAGATGTTTCGGCCTTTCCATTTCTTGATTTCCATTGAGTTCAGTAAATGGTTTACCAACACATAATTTTTCTTTCTTCGATTTTCAAATCGAGAAGCCTTTCTATATGTTAGCTCCCTTCAAATATTGTTATCACTCAGCCCCCTTGCATGTATTCTATCCTTTCTCGTCAAGAAACTTAGCAATTTCATGTATAGTTCCGATCGATGAGGTATATAGGAAAGCTTGGAATAAAGTTCATGAGGAGAGTTATACATTAATTAGTGAATTTATGTACCTTATCATGTTGTAATTTCTCCATTCCTTTTCGAGCACTGATACATTAATTGTACTTGAGAAGAGATCATACACAGAGAGAGAGAGAGAGAGAGAGAGAGAAGTATGCTAACTTTGTAGACAGGGACCGTACGTGACGATCGAAAGATTAGCTGGTTGGTGCGTGCATAAACCTGGTTTAATTTAGCTAAATCGTGAGATGTACACAACTCGAAAATCCAGGAGTGGAAGCTGTTATTAGCTAGCTGGGTAGTGGGAGAAGTAGGTGACAAATACATGGAATGTCTTATATATATTCTGTTCCTCCATATGTTTTTTCTTTTGTGGGTGTGTGTGTGTGTGTGTGTGGAGAAGATGATGGTTTCTTGTAATGAAGTTTAATCAATTAGATGAGATGTCCACTTAGAGCCATAATAATCACATTAGCATACCAAGTCAGCTTGCTTTCATTCTACATATGACTATTTTATTGGTTAGTCGTCGCCCCATCTAGCGTTTGCCTCCAAGAGTAATCATAACTCTACCTTTCCTGCAGCCAATGATGTCTGAACATAAAGCAATGAAGAGCTATTATACTTGATTAACGTAGTCAATAGAACAAAATAACTCTGTGGCGATGCAAACCCTAGCACGAGAAACTTGAATATAAAGCAAATGATATATAGATGAAGAATTTATAATATGATATATATATATATATATACAGGAATGTCGGCATGTATATAAAATAGATCGGTGCTTTTGTAAATCATTTCTCATTTATAATTAATATAGGCTAAGACTGCAGAACTAATTAGCTTGTGCATGAATTAATGTTATCATTTGATATGGGAATTGGAAGGTTCTGCTGTCTGTTAATGATGACTTCATGGTTATATGTTCATTTTTCTTGTCAATGAGGTCAGATTTTTATTTTATTTTTCCACAGATATATCCAACATTTTTTATTTATATCCCAGATGGTTAGCCTCCGACACCCGACTTTTCAATGGAATTATGGCGTAATTTGTCGTGCATGTCGCTCTGGCATACGTTCATTTATGCACTAATTACTGTTCTTCTGATGTGTGGCATGTTTCACATCATGAAATAAATAAATCCCACTTAAAAAATACAAATATTAGAAGAAGAAGAGGAAGAGGAAGAGGAAGAAGAGGAAATCAAAATCATATGGGGAGAGACTGATGAACTTTATACGAGGAAATAATCATTTTGTATAGAACAAGTTATTTTTCCAAAGCAGATAAATACTAATGCACGAAGTTTTATCTTTTACAGTTATGATCTCCCCGGAGACCCACGACCTCACCGGCGGAAGAAACCGCCAGTATTCCATGAAGAGAATGAAAGGCACGAAAAAAACAGGAGATTAATCTTCGTTCTCTTCATGTGGCAAGGGAGAGAAATGAGAGGCGATCATTGAAAGGGATGGTCGGATTGACTACCTACTGAAACTCAGCCCATGAAATGAACCAAGCTTGACGTTGGATGGGGGTTGGGTATGCAATGCTGGCCCATTCCAGCTCTTGGATACAAGGTCTGCTATCTCATAGAAATTTTGTTGAGATATGAAAAAGAAACGTCGCCTGAGAGATTCGAACTCTCGCGGGGAAACCCCATGTACTTAGCAGGCACACGCCTTAACCACTCGGCCAAAGCGACGTGTCTGTCCAGTTGTTAACAAGATGCATTATATTAATATAACTCTACGTCCAAATCCAGCTTTCTGTTATGATATTATTATTATTGTTATTATTATATAAAACTCATTACAGCTTGCTAAAGTTACTTTTTCTACATTCTTATGTGTACGATGCATTATCATTATCATTTAAGAAATATTATCATTATCATTATTAATAAAAAAAAATATTATTAGTGACTGTTTGGGAATGTGATTAAGATTATTTTAAAAAATATTTTTTATTTAAAATATATATTGAAAGAATATTTTTTATTTTTTAAATTTATTTTTGATATCAGCCTAAAAATATCAAAAAAATTAATTTCAAATAAAAAAATTTCATATTCTTTTCAAAAACGTTTTCCGATCGCAATTCCAAATACCGATAAGGGGAGGTCATTTATCTTTTTTCAATCCCGGCTCTAGCTCTTATTTTTTTTCCAATTTGATTCTCTTTTTATCTGGGATTTAAGTCAAAGAAATTTTATACAAGAACCTTGCAATAGCAAAATTCAATAAATATTGAGTTTGAATCAGAACGTATGTTTCTTATAAAAATCCAAAACAACTAGAAATTTACTCATGAACTTATAAATATACTTTTTCAGAAAATAAAGTTTCCTACTATTCAAAGAATATATATTGTATAAGTTAACAAGTTAAAAATGTTTGTTCTATTAAAGGTGATGCATGAGTAGTCACTCATAGTTGAGGATTAAAATATATAATATCAATTTTTATATCAATTTTCATCATTATTTTTTCAATTTTCATCATCATCCTTCCATATTTAATTTGAATTTATTTTTATATTAATTTATTTTTTATTCATTTGATTTCGGTTTTTTTAGTGTTGGAACTTTTTTAAAAAAAAATTAACCTCATGATTTTTTTGAGTTTTTTTTTATAGTGTTAGTTTCGAGTTCATGAACCAGGTTAAGTTTTGAAGATTAGTATATAACTAGTTAATGGCCCGCACTACGTTGCGGGCATAGTGCGAGCAGATCAAATAATTTTTACAACTGTTGAGATTAAAATATAATATTTCAACATGTAAAGTTTAATATAGTGAAATAAATCAACAAATTTTATCATAACAACAGTGATATCGAGGTCTTAACTTCTAAAATTATCATCACTATTACTGTCAAAACAATAAATATTATTAAACAAACCTGAGAAAAAAAAACATAAAAAAAATTAATAAAAAAGCAAGTAAGATCAAAAGCTAAAATTATTATTATTATTTTTAATATTAATATTATTATTGCATTAAGAATGGGGAAAAATCAAAATTAAATTAAAGGCTAAAAAAACCTAAAAACATCAACAAAAGAGCAACTAAAAAATAAAATTATTGACTGAAAAAAATTATTTGACTTGAAAATTAAAAAATTATTGCACTGTATTGTAGGCCGAGGAAATAATTTTTATAATTATTAGGATTAAAGAAATTAATAGGATTTGCTTGTCTAAAACTAAAGTATAATATTTATATATGCAAAATTTAATATAATAAAACATATCACTACACTCTATTATAAAAAAAGCAACATTAAAGTCATAACATTTAAAACTATCATTGTTATTACTGTCAAAATTATCAAATTATCCTCAGAGAAAAAAACTAAAAAACATTAACAAAAGAGTAAGTAAGAAAAATAACTGAAATTTTTCTTCTTATTCTTCTTCTTATCATCACCATCATCACCATCATCATCATCATCATCATTGTGTTAATAATGAAGAGAAATAAAAATAAATGAAAGATTAAAAAATTCTAAATAACTTTAACAAAATATCAAATAAAATAATAAAATAAAAATTACGAGGTAAAAAAAATTCATTTGACTTGAAATTAATAAAAAAAACCAATAAAAAAATAAAAGAAAGAGCAAATAAAAAAATGATAGAACAAAAATAAAAATTATTAGTTGAAAAAAATTGACTTGAAAATTAAAAAAATTAATCGCATCACGTTGTGGACTGAGCAAACAGTTTTTTATAATTGTTGGGATTAAAAAAATTAATAGGATTTGTTGGTCTAAAATTAAAATATAATATCTATATATGTAAAATTTAATATAATAAAACAGATCATTACACCCTATTATAAAACACAGCAACATCAAAGTCTTGACATCTAAAATCAACATTGCTACTACTGTCAAAACAATAAAAATTATTAAATTATCCCGGGAGAAAAAAACTGAAAAACATTAACAAAAGAGTAAGTAAGAAAAATAATTGAAATTATTATTATTATTATTATTATTATTATTATTATTATGTTAATAATGAAAAAAACAAAAATAAATGAAAAACTAAAAAAATCCTAATAACTTTAACAAAAGATCAAAAAAAAATTACGAGGTCAAAAAATTTATTTGACTTGGAAATAATAATAAAAAACTAAAAGAAATAGCAAATGGAGGGGAAAAAAATATCAATTTTCAAATGATCATAGATACAAAATAAAATTTAAGAGCTATTTTTTTAAAAAAAATATCACCTCAAAAAATAAGAAAATAAGAAAATTTAAAAATCAAATCCAAGAGCACACTTATATATACACGGATAAAAATAGAGATTATTCAATAAATACAAAAAAAAATAAAGGGATTAAAATAAAAAATTAAAAGTATAAGGGCCGAAATGAAAATAAAATATAATATCAATTTCAATCAAAGGACAGAACTGAAAAAATTGAAACTTATGTACCGAATCTATTGAGCTATTTGAACTTAACCAGGAAATTAAAAGAATGAGGACCGAAGTGAAACTTGAACATTTAATTAATTTCAATTGAATGACCCAATAGAACTAAATCAAAACTTATATCCTAGAAATCAGGACCATATACGAAATTAAAAGTGCAGGGACCGAAGTGCAAAAGGCACAAAATTAGGGGCCTCTCCTGCACTTTTACAGGTGAGAAAGAAACGGGGCAAGCAGGTTTAATCAGCTAACTCTGCGTCCATGTCTGTCAGGGTCTCAAACGCGCTGCAACAGAAGGAAGATCACGCAGAGGCGCATCGACATGGACATTGATCACTCATCTGCGACCACCAGAGACACCCTCACGTGCCACCTAAACAAGGCGCGAGGCAAAATGCTTTCGGTCGCGTGTTCCGCACGTGCCGACAATAAATTAGGAATAATAATAATAAAAAAAAATGTTCAATTACCGGATTGTCCATGTGCCCATATTTAGCTATTTTCATAAAATAAAAAAAAATGAGGAAGTTGTGGCTGACCGGATCAAAATGCGCTATCACCTGGGAGCCCCTCCTCCCATATGCCTTGTTTTGTCTTCTTCGAGGGTTAAAACCGACATTTCACCTCGTAAAAAGACAAAAAACCAATGAACCGGCCACTCGAGCGACCCGACCCGACCCGACCAAAAAATTGAACAATACTATTCCAATCCACAGTGAAAACAGACATATGCTACAATGATTTCCTATAGTAAAAAACACACAATACACAGTAACTGAACCACTGATTTGTTTTAGTATATATGATAATAATAATAATGATTTTATTTTATTTTATTTTTAACAATATTATTTTATATTAGGGTAATTAAAAATAAAATCTTATATTTTTTTATGAGATTAAAGTGATGGAATTAGCGGATTAATCGATTTGAAAAATTCGGTGCTTAAAAAGTGTCAGAATTTTATTTCTTACAATGAATGCCCCCACCTTAACTGCCGTCATCAACCTCAACAAGGCAACATCACTTGACACACTTGCTGGCATGCACGTGTCCTCAACTCACCCTCGTCCCTTTACCGTTGCTCTGTCGACTGGTCTCTCACTGCCTGCTGCCGCTGCGCTAGATCCAACTTGGCTTATTTACAATCCTTGCACGTGTTTTTCTGTGGTCACCGTAAGCCCAGGCCTATTCTCGTCTCTTCACTTCCCTGGATTCTCTGGCCTCTTTTCTTCCGAGCTCGCCTTTCAATCCCTTTCAACATGGAAATATTGGTTGCCATCCAAAACTGCTGACCTGATGCTTATCATCCAATTATATATAGCCACGTGCAATACACAGTCACTTCACTGGCACACCGTCACCGAAAAGGCTACGGCCCTTCAGAAATCCAACCTGCTCGCAATCTGCCACGTTAACAAGGTCCCCTCAATCCCCCCTGGCGCATGTTAGCAACTAGGCTCACCAAGTGAAAAAGACAAAATGGCCCGGTGAGTAGGAAGACCTTAGACGGCTACTTCAACATGGGCCGGCGCATGTTAGCAACCAGCCTCACCAAGAAAAAAAGACAATATGGGCCGATGAATCAGAAGACCTTAAACGGCTACTTCGACTCCAGGGCGAAACTCACGACCCCCCGGGAAAGAAAAAAAAGAAGGTAGCCTGCATATTCCATCCATTGCGTCCACCGTTGGATCAAAAACAAACAGCTCAGATCCTCCCCTCCTTACTTCTCATATAAATCGACGCCAATCAATCTCCTCTCTAAACTTCCCATCCCTTTCCTTCAGAGCCACTGTACAGTGTACAGAACAGAAGTGAAGACTGAAAACCCACCCCCATCTCGAACGCCAAACCCCAAAATGACGTCGTTTGCTCTGACATCTTCTTCTCTTTCCTTCAACAACTCCCTCCCTTGTCTCAAATCCCGCTCTCTCTCACACCTGAGATCCACCACACCAAACCCCCTCCCTTTCCGTCCAAGTCTCCTGAAACTCGCTACTGCCTCTCCCTCACTCCTAAAATTCTCCGAATCTAAAATCGCGACAGCCACCCGGAGAATCTCTAACTTCACAGTAAAAGCATCAGCATCTGCAGCATCACCGTCACCCGCACCAACATCAATTACACCAGCCTCACCGCCATGGCAAGGAGCAGCCATGAAACCTTTACTAGCATCCATCGCGACAGGTGTCATTCTCTGGTTCGTTCCTGTTCCCGCGGGAGTTACGAAACCAGCATGGCAATTGCTCGCGATTTTTCTCGCTACAATAGTCGGAATCATCACGCAACCCTTACCGCTTGGAGCAGTAGCTTTGATGGGTTTAGGCGCCTCAGTTCTGACAAAAACCCTCACTTTCGGCGCCGCATTTTCCGCATTTGGCGATCCAATCCCTTGGTTAATTGCACTCGCTTTCTTCTTCGCGCGTGGATTTATCAAAACTGGACTTGGTAACCGAATAGCGTATCAATTTGTGTCTCTGTTTGGATCTTCTTCGCTAGGGTTAGGTTACAGTCTTGTTTTTAGTGAAGCCTTACTAGCGCCGGCGATTCCTTCTGTTTCTGCACGAGCAGGAGGGATATTTTTGCCGCTAGTGAAGTCGCTCTGTGTTGCTTGCGGTAGTAATGTGGGTGATGGGACGGAGCATAAGCTTGGTTCGTGGTTAATGTTAACTTGTTTCCAAACATCAGTGATTTCGTCTGCCATGTTTTTGACAGCTATGGCTGCGAATCCTTTGAGTGCTACTTTGACATTTAATACGATTAAGCAAACAATTGGGTGGACGGATTGGGCCAAGGCTGCGATTGTGCCTGGACTGGTTTCGTTGCTTGTTGTTCCGTTGATTTTGTATTTGGTTTATCCGCCAACTGTCAAGACTAGTCCCGATGCACCTAAATTGGCCAGGGAGAAGTTGGAGAAGATGGGACCCATGTCTACTAATGAAATTACTATGGCTGGCACTCTGATTCTCACGGTATAGTTTGCGTTTCTGTCTTATATCTATCTTTTGCTTATTGCATCCTGCTTAATTTGGTGCAATGGTGTCTACTACATGCTTGCTCAAATTTAATTTGATGGCGCTGACGCTGAGTCTCCCTTTACTCTGTCTCTCGGTTTCGATAGGAACATCTGATTGTATTCTGCTTAGGTATAACCATCAGTTGCTAGTTACCGACTATTCTTCTTTGATTTCATTTATTGTTAGCTGAGTGGTGTTTTTTGGACGTTTTGGAGAACTGTTTAATCCAACTTCTGTTGTGGGTGAGCTCATTTTCCACTGTAAGTTTCATCCAACTTCTGTTGATGCGTGGGCATAGTTTAGTTTGTTTTTAAGTTTAAATGTAGTGATGCTACTAGTTCCGTGGCCATTGTTTAGGTAGAAACTAGCATGTCAGCAGTAAGCATTCACTGCTTTTTTCAAAGATTGTGAGCTGAGTGGTATTTTTAGCAGTCATTTTGGAGAATATATATTAATTATGTATTGCCATGATAATAGTCATTTAAGTGTCTGTCCATAATGGGTCATTTGTGCTTATGTGCATTTTGAGAAGATCCTTTCGCAGCTAAACTTGTGATGACCTTTGGCAAGTGATTCATGGAATATGGTCAAGGTATAGAGGAATGTTTTGGATCGACTGAATGTTCTGGTGGTATGTTAATTTTCTTTGCCAGTGTTAGGACAATAGTGTCTTTCTAAGGGCTGGAGAGATTATGTGCTACACCTAGTTCTTATGTAGCATAGTAATTAATCAAAAGGAACTCTGTTCTTGGACACTGAAGTAGCACAGTTTAGGCACCAGGTTCTTTTGAAAGATATTGAGGATGTTACATGTGTGTTTTCAGAGATGAGCATGGGGGAAGTTATTGTAGTTGGGAACTTTTAAATTTATCAACTTTGCTGCTGATTCAAGGTTTAGGATAATTCTCTTGATGCTTTCGCATGCTCTCACCCAAGTTTCTATTGAAGGAGTGTTTGTATTATTTTGAGGGGTGAATCTTTTGTGCAAGATAAATTTGCTTGACTTGTCAGCCAACATCCTGCCAAGCTTCTTTGAAAGGAATATCATCCTAGTAGACTTTATTCTCTATGTATCACTCACTCTTTGGTAGTAGTTGAACACTTGGTTTCCCAATAATTCCATTTGTTGAAGAAGGCTCCTATATTTGGTCAGAGTTGGAAACAGTAGATTCCCAGAGGACACTGTGAGTTAGAGTAACTTTGTTGGGACCTTGGATTTCATCTGTTTCTTTATGTTGTAGATGTGCTATCATTACTGATATTAGATGGAAATTTGAAGATTTTCGGACCATACCCATTTTTTTTCTTTCTGTGTGGGCCTGTTTGATTGGATGTTTTGGACATATGGCTTTTCAAAGACAAAGTCCATTGGGCTGATTTGAGAGATTTGTCATGTCATATAGTCAATTGGATTATTAACGTGCCAGTAGTTGATGTATATACTGCTGTCTGTCGCATGATCATGGTTGATGCAAAGCTTGTACATTGCTTTCTAAAGTAATGCATAAATTTGTTGCCCATGTGTTTTCATTCCAACGAGA
The DNA here is from genome assembly GCA_015731905.1 of Salix dunnii. Classification (NCBI taxonomy): domain Eukaryota; kingdom Viridiplantae; phylum Streptophyta; class Magnoliopsida; order Malpighiales; family Salicaceae; genus Salix; species Salix dunnii. The sequence goes on along the minus strand of CM027667.1, from coordinate 4,082,638 downwards.
ATTACATTTTTTCTCCTTTTGCTCTGTGCTAACCACTTTGAATATTATACCGGAAGTTTCTCTCCCTCCCTCCCTCTCTTTTCCTGGGGTGGCACGTTCATAGTTTAGTGGATGTATTTATGTGTTTGTGCTGTCATGAGTTGAATTTACTGCATTGCAAGTTTATCAATTCTGTGTTCTGTTTCCACTAGTAAAGGATTTTCTTTATTTCTTCTCCATTTAGGTGGGACTATGGATTTTTGGTGGGATGCTTAATGTGGATGCTGTTACTGCTGCTATTCTTGGATTATCTGTCCTTCTTATCACTGGCGTAGTGACATGGAAGGAGTGCTTGGCTGAATCTGTTGCCTGGGATACCTTGACATGGTTTGCCGCCCTCATTGCCATGGCTGGGTATCTTAACAAATATGGTCTCATCTCCTGGTTCAGCCAAACTGTAGTTAAGGTTTGTGTTTCTCTCTTGCTGGTTTTTCATTGTGCATTGTTTTTTTTTTTCAATTATCAGTGAGTGCTTGTATTTATTATATTCTTCAGTGGCTCTCTTGCTGAATGATTGAATTCCAATATGGCATTAGAATTAAGCATGGACCATGGAGTACTTGCTGTTAACTATTTGAACTTCTTACAGTTTGTAGGTGGACTTGGTTTATCGTGGCAGCTATCTTTTGGAATTTTGGTTCTTCTCTACTTCTACTCCCACTACTTCTTTGCCAGTGGAGCAGCTCACATCGGTGCCATGTTTACAGCATTCCTGTCTGTAGCCAGTGCTCTAGGCACTCCTCCATATTTTGGAGCCATGGTGCTCGCCTTCCTTTCCAACCTCATGGGCGGCCTTACACACTATGGAATCGGATCTGCACCTGTTTTCTATGGTGCCAACTATGTACCTCTGGCCAAATGGTGGGGCTATGGGTTCCTTGTATCTGTTGTCAACATTATTATCTGGCTCGGGGTTGGAGGGGCTTGGTGGAAGTTCATTGGTTTGTGGTAGAGGGGAGTGATATGAAAATTCGATGCCCCAAAATTTAGCAATGCCCCCTTTCCTATTCACCCCTCGGATGAGATTTCACGTCTTGATTTATTGCCTGATGAGAGAGGTGGTGAATTTTTGTTTACAATTCTTTTCCTTAGAAATAATCTTATGGTGGCCTTGGTAGAGACCTCGGTTAGAAAGATGGTAGACGCAGAATTTAGAACATGTACCAGAAATTGTGGCATGGCGTAGCAACTGCCTGCAATTCATTACATTGAAAATCTGATGCCTGAATGAATATCTTTTTTCTGTCGCTATAGTTTCTTGGTGGCGATCACGAGGACAGACCCTTATTTTGTTTGGAAATTTATTTCTATCTATTTATTTCGTCGAGCTGCTGGGAATTTACATTTATGATTTCCGTGGAGGGGTTAAATCCATGAATTACAGTCCCAGATGTATTGCCAATTTGTTGGATTTTCCTGTAAAATGGTCAACTGTTCGGCATGTTTGGTTGCTGACTGTAAAATGAAATCCATCACCAGATCAAAATATCACATTCCCATCTGCTGATTCCTGGGGAGTTGAGATTCTACTCTTCTTCTTCGGTAAAGGTTTCATCCCGTGTGGATTGAAATGGTTGGGCCGGCCCATAAGCGATTCGGACGTCATAAAGCAGCTGATTTGTTGTCAGGGCACCCCTCAGGTATGGCACTTGACAAGTTGTTTCGAGATTATTTATTTTAAAAAAATAAAAATAAAATTTTTGATTCGGCGGTTGAAAACTAGAGCTGACTACCCTCTATCTACAGTCAAACCCGGTCAATGGACATTTTTTTGGAAAAAAAACTTTAATCAAAATAATTATTTTTTGTGATCATAGTTAACTTGAGAGTTTATCTACCTTTTAGATTTAGAATTATATTTTTTTTACATAGATATTTTAAGGAGATGATAATCTCTAATGATATTTGCTTTACCTTTTTTATTTTGAAATAAAAAACAAAGTTTTCATTGTAATATTTATTTATTTTTAATAAAAAGTATTTTAATACTAATTATTTATATCGAAATAGCAAGCAAACATATCAAATAGGAGCCGCCTGAATTAAAGTCAGAAATCCACGACCTTATCATGCAGGGCGTGGACTCCTGCAAACCATGAATTTGCAAACCCAACACGAACCAGCCAACACATCGGTACAAAGCAGACTAATCACCACACCCATGTTGATTTTAGAAACCTTTCTTTGTAATAGTGGAGAGTTGGGTCAGAAAACGATGGTTGACTAAGAACACCATTATTTATTTATTTAATTAATTAAAACTCGTAGTTTTATTTTTGAAAACAATTGCTTAGAAGTGTATCCATAATAATTAAAATGAATAAACTCACAAGAAAAGGCAACTGCATAGAAATAGTAAGTTTGTATTAACGTATCTAAAAACTATATCCAAATCTCTCAAATATCCAATTCAGCTCAACTAACATCATTCTTTACCCTGGTAATTAACGAGTATATTTTGTTTTGGAAATAATTCCAACCCCACAAGCCCTAAAATCCACAAACTCAAATTCATGTGTTTTAAAATGTTTTTGAATTTTTTTTTGAATTTTTTTTTATATTATCACATCAAATTTACAGTAGTAGTGAAGAAGACAGGTTGGAAAAGGCAATTGAATGATTGCTCAACTTGCTCTAATTGTGCTTTGATTTGATGACGCATTTACAAAAGATTTCATGGAAGGAGATTGTGCCTCCAGGTAATAAAGGTATATGGTGGTTTGTGGCGAAGGTTCATCTGATCAGAGGGCTCCTCTTAACCACTCCACTCCACGCAACTTAAAACTTATCAAAGCAAACAAAATTACACACACAAAAAAAATACATTTCTAGATGGATGTTACAGAACAGTGAATTCCCAGTTAAATTTCTGCTATTTAAGCGACTGCATCCTCATTTTAGTTTTGTTAACTATACAGTATGTGTTTAGTAAGTGGATATGATGCATATGGTTATTGAAATTATTGGATTTAAATAAAATAGTGAACGCAGCAATGAAAATCTTGATGCCAGGTGATAATAGCACATCAGGAAGCCCCGAGTATAGTATAATTAAGTTGATGCACCTTTCAATTTCTCGATATATTATCGTGAAATTCATACCACGAGTTCCATCTCCAAGAGAATCTGATTTTCCGCGGGATTCGAGATGTCGTAGCTTGGACAGATGGTAGCCATTCCTATGCATGCAGTGTAGACTTCAATGCAAAAGTTAAAAGATTTCTTGCTCTGGAATCTGATACTGACACATGTTCTCTCGCCTGTTCCACTCTAAAACCTGCTGCTTTTCATTCAACGGCGGGCCCTCCACTGGTTTTGCTAAATTGGGCCGCTTTCTTGGCCACGAAAACCTCTCTCTCTCCATATACATACTTGGCTTTGAGGCTGAGGTCGAGGTTGAAACATTTGCCTCACGGGTTCTAGTCAGTGATAGCGAAAGAGTGCTGTGTTTGTTCTGGAGCTTGAGGTAGGTGAGTCTTTTATTTTTCCTTCTTTTCTGAGGTTTCCATGCGGGAACCATCGCATGTGACTTCCAAATTTTTTATGTTGGAAAATTCTTCATGATTGTGAGACAAAAAGACCCTCTTCCTGGACTTGACTTGGTGTTGGAATTTAAGGTAGTATTTAGCTTTGAATTCGTGGATGGTTTGGTTTTAATGGTGAAGAGGTTTCGCAGCTTAAATGTCTTCAACTAGCTTGCGTATGATGTATCCATATTTCTTTGCCTACCTATAAATGCCTCGGGACGTTTCTTTCCTTTTGACTTTTAGATTGAAGCATGGTTTCTTTTTGAGGTTTCCATGCTTCTTAAAGTCTGCCCTAGAGGAAACTTATTAGGCTTCCAGGCTGTAATACAATTTGCATGACCGAAGTGGGAGACTCAATCTTGATTCTGATACTTGATACCTGATTTAGAATAATATGAACTAAATCCAAATTTCAAAGTTGTACTTATTTCTTTCTGTGGCTGTTGTTTTTCATTTCTATACTGTTCTGTTCTTTATTGTCCACGGTAATCAAGCTGTCTGCTTTAATTTCCTAATGAATACTCGCTTCCACTAGGCACTATTGAGTATGGTGGGTTGATTTAATGCTACGGTCATTTTCCAAGCAATTAATTAACATGATAGAATCTGCAGGTTTGGAACTCGATTTGCGAGAAATCCATCCTGATGATAACAATTGCTTAATCTGTTTCCTGTGGGCAGCTTCTCAGTTGTAACCGACGATTTTGCAACTTGCTCTGAAAGGAAATTTAGTGGCTTGAGTTCCCATCGATGGATGACGAAGATGATTCATATCCAACGAAACACGCGAAGAGAACTCCTATTTGCATTTTCTTCAAGGATATCAGGTATATATTGTTGTTTCGGTTCAGAAAAACTGAAAGTTGATTGCTTTTTTAAGTTGCGTTTCAGTGATGCCATTATGAAACCAACACTATCTTTAATCAAAGAGATGGCGTGTGAGTGCTTCGGCAAAAATATTCGTATCTTCTATCTTCTACCGTTCTGCTGATGTAGTTGAGTTGGCTCGTTTATGCTTCCTTCCAAAATACCACCTTCATTCAGCAAGCTGCCCCTTTTCTTTTTCTTCAAAAACCATCGGATTGATATCCTAGCAAATTCTCGATTTAGCCAACTCAACTGCATCAGCAGAACGGTAGAAAATACCTCCTTCATTCAGCAAGCTGCCCTTTCTCTTTTTCCTTCAAAAACCATCGGGTTGATATCCTAGCAAATTCTCGATTTGGAGTCCTTGATAAAATCAATGCTTTCTTCTTTCATTTTCCTTCACATCAATGGTTTTTTTATTTGTCATATGACCGTCTATCCCCATCTGTTAAGATATATTTAAATAATTTATATTATTCTCCTATATCATGAGCAGATATGTTCTTAAATTGGATGAACTTGGGTTAGAAATAGCACAAATAGCATTTCCTGCGGCTTTGGCTCTTACAGCTGACCCAGTTGCCTCTCTGGTTGACACAGCATTTATCGGCCAAATAGGTATTCCTTCTGATCATATAACATAACATGTTTTTTTTCTTCTTAAATTGCTCTCAAATTGAAGTGATCTTTCTGGAATGTGCTTTATAGACACCATGAATAAATTTCATAACTTATCAGTTGCCAATTAAATACTTGCATGTGACAAGCTCAAGCGATCTCTTTTCTCCACGTGGAATGGTAAACTATCTTTTGATAAAAATGTGATTCATAGTTGAGAATGCAGCATGTTATGTTGGCTGACATTTATGAAAGTAAACAAGTTTGTATGCTTTCTGCTGTAAAATCAGATTATATTTTCTACGTGTTCTTCCATCTTGAGAAAGTTTATATCTTGACTTTTTTTTGAATTTAGCACTTACCTCTTGTTTCTCATAATCATTCAGGTCCAGTAGAGCTTGCTGCTGTTGGAGTTTCTATTGCTCTATTTAATCAAGTATCAAGAATTGCAATATTCCCTCTTGTCAGTGTCACAACTTCTTTTGTTGCGGAAGAAGATGCTATAGGAAGAGTCAGCCCTGAAGAACAAGATAGTGAATCCTTGGAAACAGGTTCTACTGTGAACAGTGAAAACAAAGAGTTGATACCGCAAAATGGTATTGTATCCCATGTCCTGATCTTTTCAGTCTGTGTTTATCAAAGACCAAAATCAAAGACAAAATATATGAGTTTATACAAGGTCTCAATTGTTTTTGTTACTTTCTTGGAACTACCCTTCTTCAGGAGTCTCAATTTTCAGCTTAAGTAATTCTCTTCTTTCAACATATTCTATCATATTCTGCAGAAGCACCATACAATACAAAATCACCTGTTAGTAGCTTCGGAATTGATAAGGTTGAGAATAAGAGAAGGTGCATCCCATCAGCCTCATCTGCATTGGTTATCGGGGCAATTCTAGGCCTTATCCAAGCTATATTCCTCATATCTGGAGCAAAACCACTATTAAATTTCATGGGAGTTGGTTCTGTAAGCACTTCTTTCGTGCAAACATGAGATCTCAGCACTTTCCACTAACATCCTTCTTCTTAAATTGGTCTTCTTCTAAATGCCAGGATCTATTACTCAAGAGAAGATCAATAACTAATAATATTTTTTGCTTTTACAGGATTCCCCTATGCTGAGCCCTGCACTTCAGTACCTGACTTTAAGGTCTCTTGGTGCTCCAGCAGTTCTCCTTTCCTTAGCCATGCAAGGGGTATTCCGTGGATTCAAGGACACAAAAACTCCTTTATATGCCACTGGTATGCCTCATGGAACTTGAATAGTTTCATTTATCATGTGATTGATTTTTTTGACATGAGAGAATTCTGAAAAAACTAATTCTTTTTATTAATTTGTTTATATATCCTCATTCGAATACCTATGTTTATCTAATCAAATTTTATAGTGACTGGAGATGTAGCCAACATCATATTAGACCCTACATTCATGTTTGTTTTTCGCCTGGGTGTCAAGGGTGCAGCAATCGCCCATGTTATATCCCAGTAAGTTAAATTTATTTACTCTCCATGTAAAATACATAAATCTTAGTGCAGCTTTCTCTCGTGGTTTCCGACTTATCTTTATATATGTATGGATATTGCAGGTACCTGATTTCTGCTATACTATTGTGGAAATTGATGAAACAAGTTGATCTCTTACCTCTTAGTATCAAACACCTGCGGCTGGGTCAATTTCTTAGAAATGGTGAGTAGCATGTGACTATGTTCTACTCACGCTAAACAGATGGAAAGTAATTAGTTCAACTCATTGCTAAACAGATGGAAAGTAATTAGTTCAACTCATTTCTACCTTTGACATAATCTGTAGCCCAAAGTATGTGTGCATTAAAATACGCAAAATCATGAAATTGGTTTGTGCTTTAATCATAATGTTTTTGATTTCTTTTTGTTTTTTGTACTTGACCACCAGGACTTTTATTATTGATGAGGGTAATAGCTGTGACTTTCTGTGTTACTCTTTCTGCATCATTAGCTGCCCGACAAGGATCAACATCCATGGCAGCATTTCAGGTCTGCTTGCAGGTGTGGTTGGCCACATCTCTTCTTGCTGATGGATTGGCTGTTGCTGGGCAGGTTAGAAAATGGTTTGGCTTCTTCATAGACTTCAACTACTAGATTGACAGTCAGCACTCATGTCTTCTCAAAGTCCCTACTATTTGCTTGGGCAGTGATTGTTTGCTAACATGCCAATGCCATAAGATCCCACAAAAAAGGACAGGCATTAAAATCACTGTAGTGTAGTTTGCTTAATAAAAAATTCAAGATTTTTAGAGTGAATAAAGAGCAGAAAGCATGTGCACAGATTTTGTATTTGTAGTACTGCCTGGTCCCTAACTTTCATTCAGCATTTCATATGAGATCAGAATCAACTACATTCATCCTTCCCCTAACAGTGCATTTTATGTTGACCCCAAATGTTTATTTTCTGGTTTATTTACAATTGTTATGCTATTTGTGTCTTTAGATGCAAAATAACATTACAAAGATTGTTTCCATACCGTGTGGTACATTCTTTATTTATTTCCAAATTTTAATCTCAGGCAATACTTGCAAGTGCTTTTGCAAAAAAGGACTATGACAAGGCAAAAGCCACTGCAACTCGAGTATTGCAGGTGTGGCATAAATAAAATCACTTCTTAAGCATATATGATTGTCAACTTTTCTCTAAAGCTGGTTATGGATGTTGACTGCAGTTGGGTTTACTTTTGGGGTTGATGCTTGCTGCTGTCCTTGGACTAGGATTGAGATTTGGAGCGAGATTATTCACAAGTGATGCTGATGTCCTCCACATGATTAGTATAGGCATTCCGGTATCTCACTGCAACAAAAAAGAGAACATTACTACTTCCATCCCGCTCAACGTTGGATAATACTGGAGTTCATTGATAAATTTTCCTCCATATCAGTTTGTTGCAGGTACTCAGCCCATTAATGCCTTGGCATTTGTTTTTGATGGTGTCAACTTTGGAGCCTCTGACTTCGCATACTCCGCCTACTCTATGGAAAGTCTCTGTTCTCTCATGTACAATTAAGATTTACTGGGGTTTTTTTTAATCAACTATGAAATCACCGGCTTTGTCCATGAGATTTTTTTGGTAGGAAGAACTAGGTCATTGGGTCGTGCTTCTCTTGTTCCCTATGCTGGACAAATCAGGTCGAAATAATCCATCTGGCTTATATATATTAGGAGAATGTTGTTATTCTAAAATGCTAATTAAAAGTGAGGGGAAAAAATGACGGGGTGGGGCAAGCACAGAAATCAAACAAAAGCATAAAACTTATTGTTAGCATCACTTTCTTGGCTGAGAAATTAGCAATGACATTCTTCTCCAGGTGATGGTGGCCATTGTTAGCATCCTATGTTTGATTCTCCTCTCCTCTAGTCTCAAATTCATTGGAATCTGGGTTGCTCTGACAATATACATGAGTCTTCGTGCATTAGCTGGCTTTTGGAGGTAATTACTTTTAACTTATTACCAATATTTTCCAGCTGTTTTTCCTGTCCCTTTCTTGTGTACGTTGAAAGGCCACAGTTAAAATCATTCTCAACTCCAAACTGTGATTCTGTAAGGTTATTTTCTTTATGATCTGCGTTGTAAGAGTCAGAGATAACAACTCTTAAAAACATTCTGATCGTCAAAATTCTGAATTTGCAGGATAGGAACAGGAACAGGACCCTGGAACTTCCTCAGGAATCCGTAGCAGCTTGTCGATTCTTTGAACTAATAGCGTTGCAGCCATATTAACAACCTGCAACTTATTAGTCACGTGCAAAACATTTCGATTTTACAAGAAATTTCCCCGCCTTCTTTGGTTAGTAGTTTCAGGTTAAATGGCATGATATGTAAGACCTTGTTATAGTCCTTTCATCCTCTGCACAGTAGATTGGATGAATTTTAATTTTTACTCAAGCGATGAAATGATATCAATTTTAAAAATATCCTATACGCAAAGAACATATGCAACCAAACAACCATACGAGGATATCAGAAGGCCAAGTATTTTGCTGGTGGAAAATGTCAGATTAGAAGTAAAACAAAGTTCCCAATTGAAGCTTTACAAGTATATATACAGACGAATGTTGGCAAAGAAATACAAAAAACCAAGCAGGAGCCATAAAGCCATGGGATTTTTAAGTTTCTAAAATGTAAAGCTGTTTAGTAGGTAAAGCAAGCAGCCAAATTGAGAGTGATCGTAGGAGCTAGCATGTTGCATGCATTTCTTTGAAGTCAAACCACATTGTCTAGTTTGAACGACTGGTCATGACTGTGCTGATGACTTGAGAAAGGCAACGGAATAATTAACGGTCAGTAACGACCCGTTTAAAGCACGATATCCGCATCTTCCTCTTTTACCCGCCAGAAGTAAACCCTAACAAACCATAATCAAAACAGACCGTGAATGGAACTGGAATGCAATAATGAAAAACCATGCCAAGCTTTCACACAAATAACAGCCATCTTGCAGGAAAGATTTATGATTTTTTTTTTCCATTTAGCTTTAGGTTTAAATCCCACCCAACAAATACAGACTGGATCGTAAACATAAACAGCGATATGCTCCACTGCTCTTTGGATCATCTAATCAATGTTTTCTTCTCCATCTTTGTCTGAAATTCCTCACTGCACAATTGCAGGCTTGCTTGTTTCTGATCTCGTACGTTAACTTTTACAAACAGAAAGGAACATGCAAGCTTCTCATTTCTTCATAAATCCCCCCTTCTCCCGGCATAATGATAATATTATATTATTAAATAACTATCTTATCTAAAAATTTAAATTTAAGCTATTAGAAGAGACTATTTATATTATCTTCTAACATATCCTCTTAAATAAAAGTTATTTGAGTCTGAAACTTGTACAAGTCAACATCATTTTATGCTTGATTTTTATCTAAAATAGGAGTAGTAAGATTTAAACTCACAATTATTGAATTAACAAGACTTTAATATCATATTAAAAAATTATTTAATCTAAAAATTTTAATATCATATTAATAAATTATCTAATATAAAAGCTTATATTCTAACAGCAAAAATGTAACATACACGCACGTGTCGTGATCGCAGTACCTTTTTCTTTTTCCTTGTGAATTATAATTATATTCGTAGAATTTGATTGAAATGACACGAAGTGGTCGGTTTGGCATCAAGCTTACATGGGATGTAAAGCTTTGACTAGGCGAATAATTTTATGAAAACTTCGTACAGCTTGAAATAGTTTGTGGCTGTTGTGTTTTGATGATAAATAATATAGTTTCTAATATGATATTATTCTCCTAAGAAATAAGAATATATATATATATATATATATATATATATATATTAAATGGACTACTAAACAGCCCTAACACCTGACAACCTAGCAGCATTAGGCAACCCATCAAGATCAATGCAAGTTGTCCCACAAGTAACATCAAAGTTCCAAAAATCTCCAATCCAACAAAGACTGATCAATTAAAGTCATCATGGATGGTACATGTTCTTGTTCCCCATTCTGAAAAGTAGAGTCTTTTGGGATAAGAATTTTATCATCCTCGTATCTCATCTTGCAATACAGATGGAAATGGATGAAAAAAATATAAATATCATTCAGCTTTCAAATCCAATCTGTCCCAAATCCACCGTCCCGCCTGGATCCACCGATTCTGATGGTGCAGATATAGAAGCAAGCAAAAGGAGACGAATTTAAATTATGTAAAATGGGAGAGTATCACAAGATCATTGCATCATCCAGGTGAAGATGGACCTTTCAGAAAATAACCCCACAAGAATTTAACCCTCTTGAATCCCTTTGTCGTAATTTCAAAAACAGCATTAACTGCATGAATGGAGAATTTCTTCTCTGAACTTTTATATTAAATCTAACATTCAGCGATAACTATATATGTATAACTGTACGATCATGCTGCAACCCCTTAAGCTAGGCTCGCAGAGCCCCATGATCACTGGATTCAATGTGAGGATTTGAAGTAGAGCCATCAAGGGTACCTGAGACTGGAATATCAGTTGTCGATGGCTAGTCCTTTAACAATTGACGAACACATTATAGGCTCCTCTCCGTCGTGCTTGATTGAAAATGATGTGTGTAAGCGACACATTTCATCTGCTTGAACAAACCTATCTACATTCCTGTTGTCAGATTCCCATATTGACCGTGAATTTGTACCATTGGATCCTAGTTCATGTGATGCTCTAGAACCAAGTTTCTGTGAGAGTAGGCTGCATCTTCTCTCGCCAAACATGAGAAGACAGCTGAAAGCCTAAAAGAGGACACAGGATCGTTGATGTAAGGTGAGCCCCCCCTGCATTGGAGATATTATGCTTTGCTGCTGCTGCTGCGATTGATTAAGAGCTGCTGAAGAATACGTGGGAGAGGAAACAAATGCAGCACCGCCACCCAACTGGTCAGTGCATGTGTGATGATGAGATGAGACATTTTCAGGGAAAATCTTGTCTGGACTTGAGTGATTCAAGTTGTTTGAAGTAGAAAAAAGATTGGCAGAGGAACCGATGTAATGTGGCTGAGAGAGAGGGGATGGCTCGTTTAGGGGCGGACGTTGCTGGAATCCAAAATCCCACAAGCCAGTAAGATCCTCGGATGAAATGTCTCTTGCATTGAGAGAATTTCTCAGGCAGCTTGCTTGAGGACTGCTATAAAAATTCGGGATAGTTTGCCGAGGCCAAGGCACAGATGACTGTAAACTGTTGCTGGAAAGATACTTTAGAGCAGCGAAGGTCGAAGGTGATGTGGGAGAAAATGATGGAGAGCTAGGCGACAAGTTCGAGGCTGCGGTGAAATCCATAGCATTTACTTTAGAGAGGATAAGAATGCAGCTCCAGTAGACATATTCAGTGATCACTGTTCATCAGATGTGTGAGCAAAGAAACACACCCGACGCCCGGATGAACAAAAGGATGCTCAGTCCAGTCATGGGCGTAGGCCCGGCAGCAGGGTCGGATCTCAAAGGAGAACATCCTCAACTCATTGGTAGAATAAACACAGTTCTTAATACCAGGAATAGTTGGATCAACGGGGTGTTCTGTTTTAGCCACAGAAATGTGGAAATCATTAGGCTTACAGGTAACTGCCATATTTAGCAGCTATCATAAAAGGGGTTCTCTGCTCGAGAACCATCCTCCTCGATGCCCGCAGGCGACCGTACAGAAGACCAACCTCCTTAGCCCCGGATTCATAAAACACTGATCGCTTGAAACCCTCAACAGTGTTATCCGCCGCAAACTAAAGCGACGAGGAAAAAGAATGTTCGGTGTCAGTCCAGTTGCTCATATCTTTAGTAAAAGAAATGCTTTCCATGGGAGACAATTGAACCATAGACTGCAATTTTTCCGACTGGTTAGGCCCTTCACACATACACAACCCAAAATCAAATTCTACAAGAAAATCAACATCTAACACGAGAAGCAAATTGTAAGAGAGAGAGAGAAATCAGCCACATAGATAAATTATATATTGCTTAGTTATTTAATATTATATTAGAATCTTATTAATTTAAAAGTTACGAGTTCAAATCTCACCATTTTTATTTTATTAGATAAAAATCAAGCATGTAATAGTATGAACATGTATAAATTTTAAACATAAAATATTTTCACTCAAAAAAATATGTTAAAAAATAATATAAATTATATTTTAGAATTTTTAGATGAGATAATTCCTTTATAAGTAGGACTTGCATGGTATGGTCTAAGAGCAACTCCAAAGAGAGAGCTAAAGGAAAAAACAGAAAAAAATAACTTTCATTTTTTATTTGTATAGCTTTAATGGGAGAACTATATTGAAGAGCTAAAATAATATTTTTAAGTTGCAGAGTCATTGTTACATATTGATCAAAAGAACTAAAAAATTATTTAATATATTTCTATATAAAAAATTGTTAATAAATAATTATTATTGATAAATAGTTATATTAATATTATATATATTAAAATAAAATTGATTTTTTTAAATAATTTTTTTTATTGGAGGAGTGCAAATATATAAAAAAATAATATTATATTTATATTACTCATAGACCTCTATTATTAATTTCACTTTTTTAAATAGTTTTTTTATTGTTTAAGATGCTTTGATTGTGTGCGTAAAAAGAAGGCAAACAATCCTTACAAGAAAAGAAAAGGAATCTGCCCTGAGATTTTGGGAAGCTAGTAAGGGAGTCCAAGAAAAATTCGGATTCCAACATAAAACTTTATGTGATTAAACTTTAATTAAATGATTTAATAATTAAAATGTCAATTAAAATCATAATCACTTTAAATCATGGTGACGGTGACTTTTTCTCAAGGAACCAGAAGAATTCCATCAAGCAACGTACGGTCAATTCCAAGAAGCGAAGATAAGTTGGCAAGTATATTCAAATATAATATTGAATATAATGCAATTAATTATTATAGATTTTTATATGACATGTTAAAGAAATTATTTCTTGAGAAATAGATTTAATCAGACAAATTTATACTCCATTAGGTTAGGTGTATTAAAATATCTTATAACCTGTCATATCTCAATATTTTTTCTTGATAAAATGGGTGACACATATCTTACGGTATAACTTGAAATATTATAAAGATAAACATTATATTATTGTAAGAGAATAATATAAATTATATTCTGGGGTCTCACCTAAAAACTTAAGTTTTTAGGTGAGATGATTCATTAATATTATATCAGAGTTTTATTGACCCAACGATCACGAGTTCGAATCTCATCATCCTATTTTATTTGATAAAAATCAATCACAAGGTGTTATGGGTCTGTGTAAATTTTAAGTTCAAAGGATTTTCACTTGATGGGAGTGTTAAGAAATGATATAAATTATATTCCGGGATCTCACCTAAAAATTTAAGTTTTTAGGCGAGATGATTCTTTAACAACTACAACTTCTCATCTTCATTAAAGAACAAGACTTGTGAATTGTAGATTCATCATGAGTTATTCTAAACTAAAGTTCACAATCTTCATTCTTTATTGAATGCATATTTAAAAGCATCTTTTTCTAAAATATCATTGTACTTTATTTATCAAAAAAGATATTTATCTGAGTATTTAAGGGGCTTTATTTTTTAATAGGTACTCGCTATAATTCATTGTCGCATATATAAAACACCAAATACAAGCTATCAACCACTTTGTTATATAAAATAGATAAGATTACTAAGATTATTTAATTAACCGATTATCCAACTCAAAAGCTTTACTCCTAAGTTATTTGGACTTTTAGTACATTCCTATAAATTAATGGAGATACACATTCATTAAAATTGTTTATTAGAATAGTACAATGATTTTTCTTGTTATTCTCAAATAAATCATGACAAATAAGTATTTTATTCTATTTATTTATAATTAAATGATTAGAATACCTTTGTAAGTAATTTTTTAACCTGATATCAAAGAGTGTTTTTTATTTTTTACAATGTTTTTTTTTATTATTATAATTTAAGACAAGGAGAAATTTTGTATTTTTTCTAATACAAATATAATAAACAATTTAATGATAAAAATCCTTTAAAGTAAAAAAAATTAAGCTCATGAACAAATGGTGTTTTTTTTTAATATTTTGTTTTGTAATTATAAAGTCAGCTCGACAACAATTATGTATTTCACTAAATAAAAAAGATATGATATGTGAGAGGTGCATGGGCTCTTTAGGTAGTGCTTATGAAATCTCTTAGGCCCCGTTTGTTTCCCGGAATTCACTTTCCGGGAAACCACTTTCCAAACTTTTTTCTGGAAAATTTAGGTGGAAAACACTTTCCGGAAATTGTGAAAAATTTAAAAATGTCATTATTTGTTTATTATATCAAATTTGATCCTCAAACTTTTGATTGTTATATATAATTTGTTTTGAATATTTATTTTTCAATTCCATCTCTTAAAATTTAATTTTTATATTAATTTTGGTCCTTATTTTTATAATTGCTATTTGCTTTTTTCTTATCATTTTTTTATTGAAATTTTTTATCTATCAAATTTGGTCCTCATTTTTTTTATTGTTTCTTATTTTATTTGAAATAATTTATGAAATGTTAATTATGTAAACACCCAAGAGAATATATATATATATATATATATATATATATATATATATATATATATATATATATATATATATTAAAGGCTGACATGAGTAAAATAAGTTGAGAGGGGTGAGATTGAAAATGATAAAAAGATTATGATTGGAATTATAAGAAGAGAAGAGGTGGGGTAAAAAGATATATTTAAAGAAAATGGGGGGGCTCATTTGTGCACTTTTGGGAGAGAAGTTAGAGAGAGGTTGGAGAGAAAAAGATAAGAAGGGGTGGTGCTCCGAGAACAATATCTCCTCCGGCCACCGTTGGATCGGGCTGGAATTTGAGTATGTTATGCACCTAACCATTGTCTATAATCTGACCGGAGGGATTGTTATTATCTGAAGCCGTTTGAGAAATCCAGTCATCTGAAGATTTCTGGAAACCCCCTCAAACTCGTCAGAGTCGCCGGATAGTTTTCTCCTCCGTCCACCGTTGGATTTCTCTGAAATTTTGGTTCTGAACGGTGGAGATGAGAATTATACACTTCAGCAAGGAGATATTGATGCTTAACAGTAGCTCTCCAGTTTAAGAAGCCGATTGGTTCTCGTCTTCAATTGAACCAGGAACGACCCACAGGTGGAGCAGTGTAAGTGACTTGCACCTTCCTTTTTCATATGTTGAATAAGGAAATACTTTAACATGAATATTACTTTACTGTGTTAGAATCTATATTAGTTGTCGAATGTTTAAAGGTTGATGAATGATTGATTAGCTTCGGCTAATGGCATCCGAATGGATGGCCGGGATAAAAGATTGATTAGCTTCGGCTAATGGCATCCGAATGGATGGCCGGGATAAAAGATTGATTAGCTTCGGCTAATGGCATCCGAATGGATGGCCGGGACAAAAGAATGATTAGCTTCGGCTAATGGCATCCAAAGGGATGGCCGGAACATTTGAATGATTCGCTTCGTCTAATGGCATCCTAAAAGATGGCCGAGATGAACGATTGATTTGCTTTGACTAATGGTATCCGGAAAGGATGACCGGAGTGAATGAACGATTAACCTTAGCCAATGATGCCTTATGAGGATAGCCGGGTTTAAGATTTTGGTTGATTACAATAGTTGGTGCATATATATTGCATTACAAGCTATTTGTGCCAAATATATGAAGAAATTATAAAAGTTGATGCCCCATTTAACTGCCAGACCGTTTAGGACGTCATATCCACCAGATGTCTAGGGAACCCGACACTCGGGAATCTACTTTTGCAAAGAATCACGTAGATGCATACTAAATCTCAATATACTTAGTATGAAACAATCTACTAAACACATAACTTTCATTAAACCTAACTGAATAAATTTGTAATGGCTAGAAGTACGATAGGAATGCAAACTCATGTCTTTGTAGGCATATTTTTAATATGAATTTCTAATTATGCAACCATAATACTACATGTTTATGTATGATCCACTTTTAATGAAATGTTGATCGTATGGATGGTATTTTGATGATGTGAGGTAATCAGGCTCCTTGATTTCTGGCACCATGCGTGTTGGATATATATATATATATATAAAAATAAAAAAATAAACCGGGTTGTTACAAATTATTATTATTTTAATTTATTCACCTTTTATTTTTTTTAAAAAAAAATTAGATTTGATCTCTATTATTTTGATTATTATTTATTTTATTTGAGATAATTTATGAAATTATATTTTTTTTCAATTTCATTCTCATTCAACTTTTTAATTTGTAAGATTTGTTCCTCGTTATTTTAATAAACTTGAAAAAAAATTAATTTATTAATAAATTATTTTCCAGATAATTTTCCATAACATAAACAAACCTGATTTTCCATAACACTGTCAAACATCGGAATTCACTTTCCAGGAATTCATTTTCCCCGGAATTCACTTTCCAAAAGAAAATCACTTTCCAGTAAACAAACGGGGCCTTAATATCAAAAAATATTCTTTCAACATGTCATTAAAAATGTTGCCCTATACTTTTCATGTTGATGTGTGTATCACTAGTGATGGTTTGGTTTGACACTAATGGACCTTTCCACCGTCTTTTTCTCTTTGTCCTCTATGAAACTTTTCAACTATAACTTTTATTGTTTTAGTTTATAATTTATAGTCTTTGTTTTTTTGTTGAATTTTTTTTTCAATCCTAATTTATCAAAAAATATGTTCTTCAATGGTTCACATTTTTTGAATGTTTATTTTTCTCTCTTTAACCCTTTTGTAAAAGTTTTAGTGATTTTAAATTTCATCATTCAATTTAAATTTATGGTATTATATTTTTTATTTTAGTCCTTGTTTTTTTATTTCTAAATTTTCTTGGTAATTTTGTAAATGTTATTATTTTCAATTTTACCCTTTAATTATTACATTGATTTTATTTTTATGTCAATTTTGATCATCATTCTTTTTATCTTTTTGGTTTTTTTTACTGAATTAATTTCGTTTTTCAATTTCAATCTTTGATTAAATATAAAATTTATTTTTTAATCCATATCATTTTAATTAGAATTGTTTATTCTCTTAATCTTATCTCTTAATATTTAATTGATTGAGAATTAAACTTCATGGTATTTTCAAATTAGATACTTTAGATCTAATGATTTGTATTACAAGTTTCAAAAGTTAACATGATTTTTTTTAACGAGATAACCAAAGTTAATTTAGCCTTAACTAGCGTGGTTCTATTTTTTATGCTCTCTTTACCCTGTTTTAACATTAAAATATTATTTTTTACTTAAAAAATAGTATGTCCGCAAAGCATTAACAATAAAGAGTGTGATATAAATTAATTTTTATTTAGAGTTATATTAAAAAATTATTTTTAACCCAACAAAACAATTTTAAAACATAAAAAAATCATTTATTTATTTATTTTTAATATTAACCCAACAAAACAATTTTAAATCATAAAAATAATAATTACCTTATAGCCAAAACAGATCAGCAATTCACTATTCAATCACTGTACACACACACACACACACACACACACACACAAAAAGCACTGTGGACTCGCAATTTGTACCGGTGCGCCGCGCAAGTATGTCCACCCTTTATTTTTTTTTGTTTTTTTAGCCCATGAACAGTTAAATGACGATATTGTCCCTCGAAAAGGATAAAAAATGACGCTGTTCTGAGGGGCTACACGGTCATTAGCTGTTTTCTGTCCGGTTTATTTTGCCATTTTTTTTTTAATATTTCTGTAAACAGTGAATTAACCGTTTTAACCCTCGAAAATGACAAAACAATGCACTGGGTGGGAGGGGCGATATTGTAATTAGTCAATTTTTTATTCCTTTTCACGCCGATTTACTGTTGGCGAGTCACAACCCATGCCATCCATTCTGCCCTCATGCATATTTTCGACGGCGAGGGCGTCATCATCCGGCGTCCAAAAAACCCAATCGGCGTCTATAACGATTTTTCGTCATGCTCTCTTCCACATGGAGCAGTGCGTGTATCTATATGGTGTCTCGATACATGTCAATGATCGTTTTAATTTCCCCCCTCATTTCTCTCTCCTCCCTGCGCAAGCTGACGTCAGCGCAGCAGTGTTTTTGGCAAAGTTTATTTCAGTCCCTGAATGGCCGAATTTGTTTTTATGGACCTTATTGCAATTATATAAGTTTTGATTTGCTTCAATTTCATCCTTTAATTCAAAATATTATAAAATACAGTTCCATTTCGGTCCCTGTGCTTTTAATTTTGCGTTTTGGTCTGAAATCTTTAATATTTTTGGTATCAAATTTTTGATTTATTTCAATTTTATCCTTCCAAGCAAATTAATCACAAATCCTTAATAAATTTGGTGTCAAAGTTTGATTTCTTTCAATTTTATCCTTCCATGCAGATAAATTACGTATTTGAGTTTCATTTCGGTCCCAATTCTTTTAATTTTTGGTTTTATTTTGAAATATAGAATTTCAATATTAGGATTTATTTCAATTTTACCCTTTAAATTAATTTTATTACATACGCTTTTTTTATCCCTTATACTTTTAATGTTGTATTTTTTTTTGTTTATTTATTTCTTATACATATTTCTTGCATAGTTCTTATTTCTGTCCATATTTATATATATATACTCTTCTTTTTACTTTCCAGTTTTACTTTATTTCCAATATCATTAAATTTTTTGATTAAATTTTTAAATTTTCACATTTACTGTTTATTCGTTATAGGCTAGGTATATATTTTTATATTTGTTTAATATTAACGTCCTTATATATATATATAAAATAATAATTTTTTTAGCAATAGTTATGGTGTCATCGATATTATAAGCAATAATGATTAAAATATTAATTATAATGACATATTCAAATAATTTCTTAACATCAAATAATATTTTTTTATCTTTTTATTTATGTTGTTTTGAAATTTTTTAATTTATACTGATCGTTTGTTATTTTTTTTCTTTTAGGTATGTCAAATTATTTTTATTTTTGTATATTTATATAATATTAGCGTCTTAATATGTGTGTGTGTGTGTGTGTGTGTGTGTTTGACCTGAATTGTTTTGAACAACAAAATATCTTTAGTTCATATTATCGATTATAGTTTTGTTATCTATCAATTAAATTACTATCAAATTAGTTAAAAAAAAAACATCAATCAAATTGTTTGGATCATGTATATATGTGTGTGTGTGTTTGACCTGGATTTTTTTTTAAATAAAATATCTTTAATCCATATTATCAACTGTGATTGTTATCTAACAATTAAATTATTATCAAGTTAGTTAAAAAACATCAATCAAATTATTTAGAGCATGTATATGTGTGTGTGTGTGTGTTTGACCTAGATTTTTTTAAAGATCAAAATATCTTTAATCTATGTCATCGATTGTGGTTTTACTATCTACCAATTAAATTATTGTCAAATTAGTTAAAAAAACAACAATCAAATTATTTGAGGTATAAAATAGATCACTCATCCGCGCTAAAATTCAATAACTACAATTTAACTATTTGCTAGCAAAAAAAATTATAAAACAAATAAAACATATATAACAATTAATCAGTATGTTACACAGAGCTTATGAAGCACTAGAACATAATTTTTTCAATTCCAGTTGTATAATCTACCGATATAATAATTATCAAAATAGTTTTAACAATGACAACATTTAATCACTTTTAAATATAAAAATAACTTTTCTAACATATTCCAATCATTATAATTTCACTGTTTCAATAGTAAATTAACCAGTTACATCGCGTATAAAATCATTCTATTTGCTACATGGAGAAAAGCCTAAATAAAATATTCAAAATAATGATAATAATTATTTTTATATTTTTTTCTTATACATATGTGATACTAATTATATATTTTAATATTTATTTAAAATTATCGCCTAAAAATATATAAAAAGAAACAAAGTGGCCTAGAATTTTTTTAGATAAACATATTCATATCAATATTCTAAAATACATTTAATATAATAATATGATGAATAAATATGATAAAATAAAAAAATATTTTGGTTTTTATTTTTAATTTTGTGCTCTTTTGTGTAAGTTTTTTTTTTTTTGTAATATTTTAGATCTAATGTTACTAGAATTTTTTTTTAAAAAAAACAACTAGATTAATTTACTTAGATTATGTACAATTAAAAAACTATACAAACCACTTTCCGTTTCGATAACACTGTTCCTGTTAGGGAAATAAATCATTTTTAACATATTTTATCGAATATAATTTTGCTAATTAAATATTAAAATAACTAATTATAGCATGCAAAAAAAATTAAGTTTATTTTTACAGAGAATTACAATAGTTTATATATATATATATATATATATATATATATATTTATCATTATTCTAAAATATTTTTAATATAAGAATATGACCAATAAATTTTACAATAAGTTTTCGACATATGAAAAAAAATCAATTCTAATAGTTTTTATCGAAAGAAATTTAGCAACAGTAACAGTCAATCACTTTATAATTGAAAAAAAAACCGTTTCTAACATATTTAATCAACTATAATTTTACTCATTAAATATTAAATTAATAAAATATAATATATATAAAATTAATTATTTTTTTTAAATAAAAAATCTCAAGACATCACGCGAGCTAATCCGCTGGTTTAAATCTAAAAAAATATATATTCAGAAGAAAGTTTCAACCGCAATGTGAAATACCATTGAAGGCTATTATAGATGAAAAGGAGAAGACGAATAAGAATATTATTGATATAAAAAAATATTCAAAACAGTAATAATATTTCAAAAATTAAATTTTAAAAGTTCTCAACGCAAGCTGTGCGCTCTCTTTCTAAAAGCTTCCGCTCGAATTCCGGTCCCCCTCGTGGACCTCGCTCTTATGCAATCTCAACTCCACCACCGCCATCGGAGCCGATCACCGCCATGCCAACCGCCAACATCACCTTCCCGATCCACGGGCCAGTGGACCTCCTCACTCGTCTGGACTCCCCCGACCCGGAAACCAAGCTCAAGGCGCTTAGAGAAATAAAAAACCAGATAATTGGTAATCGCACCAAGAAGCTCTCTTTCCTCAAGCTCGGCGCCGCTCCAGCTGTCGCTTCTATCCTCTCCTCCTACGCCACCCAAGCTGACTCTCAGTTGGCGGGTGCTGACGTCAGCATCAGCAACATTATTGTCCAGTCAGCTGCGGTTCTTGGCAGCTTCGCTTGCGGCTTCGATGCCGGCGTTCGAGCCGTCCTCGACGCCGGTGCTTTTCCTCACCTAATTCGGCTCCTCTCCAATTTTGATGACAAAGTAATTGTGTTTTTTTTTTTTTTTTTTTTGCAAGCCTTCAAATTTATTGATTGGAGATATTATTTTGTTAGAAATGAAATTAAACCAAACATAAACTACTTATTTGGTGCTAAATACTGACTTTTTCTTGGTTTAGATTTCTTTATAAAGATGGTGCAATTTCATGAATCACTGAATTGATAGAATATGTGCCTGAAATTTCTTTATAGATTGTTAATCCTTTTTTTTTCTTAAAGTTGCGTTTTCAGAAAGATGAAAAAGAGTGGTTAGAATTAATGTAGTTTTTTTCTGCTTACTTAAGGAGGTCTTAATTTATATTTCAAAATAGAAATGTTTGTATCTACTTTTCTTTTTTGCAGTTAATTATGTGAACCATTTTTTTTTCTTTGTAATATACTTCATTCATCTGCTGCTGTTTATGCATGGTTAATTTGATATTTTTCGGGAACCTTATTTTTTTGTTGTAAGGTAAATGGGGTTGTTTGATCTTCAGGTTGTGGATGCAAGTGCTCGTACACTTAGAATGATTTACCAGTCGAGATTGGCTCCAAAGTATGAGTTTGTTCAAGAGAAAAACATGGAATTCCTTTTTTCTTTAATTAATAGCGAGTGTGAAAATGTTACTGGACTTGGTGCAAGTATCATTACTCATTCTTGCGAGACAAGTACAGAGCAAAGGGCATTATGTGATGCTGGGATTCTAAAGAAGTTAATTAGCCTCCTTGAAGGTTCTTTAAGTCAGAAAAATGCTACTTTAGAGTCCCTTGCTGTAGTCTTCAATAAGAATCCTGAAGTCATCTCTAAATTCGTGGGACTTGAAAATGAAAGAGCTGTTGAAAGTTCTTCAAGTCAGAGAGACTCTAGCTTAGAGTCACCGGGCACAGTTATCAAGAACAATCCTGAATCTGTCTTCAAGTTTGTGCGGCCAGAAAGTGGAAGTGCTTTAAGCTCTATAATTGAATTAACAAAGGATAGATATGCCCGGACAAGGTTGCTTGCTTGCACGTGCCTGGTTGTCATAAGAAATGCTTCTCCTAACTATCTGCAAGATATAGGAATCAATGCCAAATTAGTATATCTCTTACTTGAGCTTCTTGATGATCCTAGCCAAGTAGGTGATGAAGCTTCCTTTGTTTTTTCTAGTTTAGTTGCGGGAAAGAAGGATTTGCAGCAATTAGCTTTTGAAAACAACGCTATAAATAAGTTTTGTAACCAATTGCAAAAAGGTCAATTACAACCCAAGCGTCTCCAAGGTGTATTGCTAGCATTGGCTGATCTATGCTCAAAGTTGGAGAGCTGCAGATTGACATTCATGTCACCGAAGGTGTAGTATCTTGTAAAACCTTTTAATTTGCACGCTTTATTCTTTTTAGCTTGCTTGTAGTAGTATATTTGTTTAATGCATGTGACATGAAATAGTTTGTTTCTCAAAGTTTCAACTTCTCCAACTGTGTTTACTTGGATGTCACCATTTTCTTCCTGTTTTTCCTTTGCTTAAAGATGGTCCTAAAGTATGTCAATTGATGATGAAACTGGATGTAAAATTTGTGAAATCTGTGGAAAAGCAAAAGACATGACCTTTACAAACAAGGCAGAAAATAGTTTATTAATTTTGTTTAGTTACAACAGTTGGTTTATTTATAACTAGTAATTGTATAGGCATCTTTGAATTGCTTGTTTGTTTGGAAGTTTGTCTCCTTAAGCCTTTTCTCAAACCTAGTTAAACTTCATTGATGTTGAAAGTTAAGCAAACATATCACCAATTAATTTACATTATGCCATATCAATTTTATTGTTTTGAGAAGATTTCTCTCATCTTTTTAAACGCTATCTGCTCACCTCCAAATGAATTATGGGATGCCTGTACCTTCTTTTTCAGGCCTTATGAAAGTTAGAACACACTCTTGATTGTCCATGTTTGATGCAAAACAAAACTATCAGTATTTACTTGCATTCCCTTTCATGTACAGCTCACATGAGCGATTTAGTGCCCGTTTGGTAACGTGGTGCAAACTGCGTTGCTCTTGAAACGCGGTTTTCACCTGTTTGGTAATCTATAATCACGGTTTATATTGCCATGGGACCCACTAAAATCACAATCGTAACCAAGGTTCACGAGAAGCAGGTTTTTTTATGCTTTACATGCGTTTCATGAAACGGGTCTACAGTGACTGATTCCCAGAATCCATGAAACAACATGAAACAAACAGAGATGCCAAAACAAATCATGCACCTTTATCAAGCAAACTTAGCCTTCAATATTATCAGGGAATCTTAGGTGATCTTCTTCCCCAACCCTAGCGTCGTCAGCTCCCTTTCTCCTGCCATCAACTTCCTCTCTCTCTCTAAAACCAACCACCTGCAGCTCTCTCTCTCTCCTCAAAGACTTGCCAAAAAACCACCTAGCTCCACTCTCATCATCGCCGTAAGCCTCCCCTCCACGCTAGCAGGCCAACCACCTCCCCCGGCGAAGCAACAAGAACAACCACAACGACAGCAAACAAAACTAGTCACCTTCCGACGTCCATTCCGGTCACCACAGGCCACCATTTATGATGCCACCACCACAGGAAGAACCACCTAGTCTTCCTTTACCCATCGGCATCGGTCGTTGAAGCTCTTGTCGTGGTCGGTGAACAGTACTTCACGTTACTGTTCACGTGAATTACTTCTTGTTCACGTGAAGTAATTCACGTGAACAGTAGCGCTGCATTGTTCATGTATGAAGAAGACGTGAACAGGGTAGCACACCGTTTCACTTGGCAGCCTATGGACGGCGAACTTGGGCCTGTTGGCCCAACTTGTCTGGACCGACCCATTTATTTGGGTTAGGCCCATTTGGATTTTGTTTTTAATTTAAAAAAATTATTAAAAAATAAAAAAATGTGTAGATAGATGTCTCATATTTTCTAGCAGACCGGGCATTGGAGACGAAATGACATGAAACTCACCTAGTTAATGCGTTCCAACGTGATCGTTAATAGTCAATAGCTTTGCTGTTGATGCATATCCTTTTTTGGCCAAATTCCTTCATTAAGGCCCCAAAATCATCATTTTTTCTAGTTTAGAAAAGTTTTGTTTTAGCCATAATTCTTGATTTCCAAGTCCGAATCGACTTCCATCAATTTCGACGTGCTCAAGATTTCTAGCAGTTTTAATTTATGCAGTTATCTCAATTTTGCTATTTTTGGTAATTTTTAATAACTACCCCGTTTCTTGTCCAACAAGGATTAGGGTTAGGGTTTTTGCTTTAAATATCATTGTAAGCCTTCTGGAAGGGTACTGAATTATTCAATAAAATTTCAAATTGTCTTGAGAGTTTCTCTTGTTTCTGGGAATCCCGTAATATTAACACTGGTCATATTCTTTTGCATTTTCCGTTGCGTCACTCAAACAAATAGTAAGAGATTGTAGAGGCATTCACGTATCAATTTAGTTCGTGATGAAATTACAAGTGGTTTGATGAGAGAATAAAAACAAATGTCTAATAAACAGTTTTAAACTAATTTGTTTGTTTATGCATTTTAAAAGTATTTTTGAAAATATATTTATATATATTTTTTTAAAATTAATATTTCTTAGTGTTTTTTTAATAATTTGGATATAAAGACGAAACATTTTTTTTTAATATATTATTGAACAAAAACATATTTTTTAAAAATAATTAGTATATTATTCTATGGCTTTTATAGTAATTTCACAAGTTAAAAGCAAAATGAAAAGGTTGGGAACCAAACACATAAAACTGTTTTTTTTTTTCAACTTCAAACTCAGCCACAGTTTAACCAAACACTTCACTGTATATTTTGAACTGCAGTAAAAGCATTTTGTTTTAAGTTTTTTTTCTTTCAATCTTAACCACAACAGCAACCGCAATACCAAACACACCCTTAATAGAAGTCAACACTGCCATCTAAAATTTCCCTCACTTTGTGCTTTCCAGTACTAGTTCAAGAGGATTCTCATCACCTTAGGCTTACATGATTAGATATCCTGCCTGGGTCATCTAGCATAGCTGATCTATTGATTTATTTGTATCCCCCCTCATCTCATAAAGGCTTAAATGTATAATAATGACTTGACAGGCAGATTAGCAAAGTAAAATATGAGGATTGCATTAAAAAAAGTTGCATGTGATTACTCTACCATGCCCAATTCGCAGCTTCTGATTTTCTCATAATTTCACAGGTTTTGAACCAAGTGATCGATGCTTTGACTCATGATTGTGCCGATGTGCGCACATCTGCATGTATTTGCTTAAGAAGTATCACTCGCTCAATCAAGGTATGCAATATGAATGCTAAGTTCATAATTTGTAAAGCTGAATGTTTGCTTTTTGCTGATATTATGTCATTCAGAACTTGTGCGCAGGCTACTTCATGAATGAAATGCTTGTTATTCCCCTCATCCGGCTTTTAGATGACCCTTCAGTGTCTGTCCAGGTATGTGTTATTTTTTCTGTGAGCATTAGTCATTGTAATTTCTTAAATGCATTACCTGTACCCTAGAAAAATAAATTAGGGGGGGGGGGCACAATAGGCAAAGGCTTATGACCAAGAGTCCTTCCTGTAAAGTTGTGAATCCATTCTAACAGCCTTCTATGCATGCTTGTATTTTAGCTTTCAACCAAAATATGAGCTATCCATTTGCTGAGATTACTGATAATAATCAGTTGAATACCATCCTAAAAAATAAGATGGATAAGTACTACTCTTATTCACTGAATTTTGATGGTATAAGCTTATCAATGCTAATGAAGTTGTTGCCTGCATCATCGCATTAAAAACCCCTGGACACTTTTTTTCAGGTTGCTGCTCTTGGTGTTATTAGTAACATAGTGGTTGATTTTACTACTCGTAAGTCCACATTTATACAATGTGGAGGTGTAAAACAGCTGGTTCAGCTAACCAAATCGATGCACTCAACTGTAAGGTGTAATGCATTATGGGCTTTGAAGAATATGATGTTTCTGGCAGATGATAGATGTAAAGAAGCGATTTTCTTAGAGCTCACCGGTTCCTTGTTAGCAAGTCTTATATGTGGTAATGATTATAGTTTCTGGTGTTTTGGCATATTTAAACATGATTCGGTATGACAATTGAATTTGTACTGCAGACCCTGAGCCTCGTGTTCAAGAGCAAGCTTTGGCCCTTGTTCGGAATCTTGTTGATGGATGTATAAAGTCCATTGAGTATGTGTTTGCCGAAGATGGTACTCTATTAGATGCTGTTGGAAGGCAATTACACAATGTTTCAGATTTTGTTGGAATACAGGTTAACAGTCCTTTATACTTTTCCCTAGATGTTTTCGGCAACTGTTATTTGTATGATTATGCTTATTCATTCCAAGGGTTTCTTGTTCTTTTTAAAATGTAGTCACTGCATCTGATTTATCAGAAAAGAAAACTGTAACTTGATGTTAATATGAGGTTCTCTCTCCATATCTTTAACATTCATTACGGAAAGAAACTTCACTTTGGACAATCACATCTTAAAATTATTGATTTTCTTATTGTGTTTGTCGAGGAAGCCTAATTATCATGGTGGTTTCATATTTTAAGGCACATCAAGAATTTTTCGTTGAAGGTATAGCATGACAAGTTTGGAAATTGCAAGTTTCACATGGAAAATTTAGACATGCATATTTAGAAATTAAACAATACTAGCTACTGTATTGTTGAAGGATAATGAACATGCAAGGAAACAGGCAACTTGCATTCTGCATGGTTTTTTTTATTTATGAAAAAGTCTTGACATCAATAATAAAATCATGGCCTCTTGAATATATACCTTTCCTAATATTCAAAAGAAATTTCAGAGACACCATGGCACATTAGTTATCAAACATTATAAGGAATTTAATTATTGATCTTTATGATAGTTGACAACTGTCTTTTATGCTCTGTGGGTATTAATGTGTGAACTCTGGGATGGGGGCAGAGTAACTATTTGCATGTCCGTGTGAAAGTTTGATTGTGGATATGCAAGTAAAGATGCCATTTATTAAGGTGAATAAAATGGTGGCAAGAGCATGATACCAAATTGCAAGTGAGAGCCCAAGAGCGACAAAATGAGTTTCAAAAAGAAGTTTTGATATCAGCAAGAAATTTCTGACACTGCCTACAAATCCTATGTTTGATGATTTAATTTGGTCTCGACCTTTCATCCGTGTCTACTTTTTTGAACGATGAAGAGCTTTGGAAAAGTGGACTGGAAAATTGATGTTATACTATTTATATACCATTAATAAATAGCTAGAATTCTTATCATGCAGGGAATGTATTTTCTTGGCAATGTGGCAAGTGGAAATGAGTTTCATAAGGAAGCAGTTTTGCAGCAACTTCTTGCACAAGCAGATAATGGAGCCCAATCTTTTGTGATCAAGTTCTTGCAGAGCAGTGATAGTCGGTTACGCACTGCTGCTGTCTGGGTTATAGTAAATCTGACATTCCCTTCTTGTCCTGGTGCATTTGGTCGGCTTGTTCAACTTAAGAATGCTGGCATAATATCTCAAATAAGGAACATGGTTAATGATTCCTGCCTTGATGTGAAGGTTTCTAAACTTGCATCTGAGTTTTGATCATCCTTTTACTCATTTAAATTGTTTTGCTAAAATTCTGGCTCTATATTTTGCAGCTTCGTGTAAGGACAGTGATCACTCAGTCCATGACTTTTGGCGATGGCCTCACATGATCATCTGTACATCCCTTGAATCTAGTTCAGAGAGAAGAGATAAATGCAGAATGACTTTCTGCTCTTAACCTTGTTTTGTAAGATATGCCCAGCATTTCTCTTGAAGTGTGAAACATTTAATGCTTCAGCGAAGGTTTGTGCTTATTTAAATTTTGGCTGGGTTGTGATATCATACTTCATGGGCAAATTTGGCGATGGCCTCACATGATCATCTGTACATCCCTTGAATCTAGTTCAGAGAGAAGAGATAAATGCAGAATGACTTTCTGCTCATAACCTTGTTTTGTAAGATGTGCCCAGCATTTCTCTGGAAGTGTGAAACATTTAATGCTTCAGCGAAGGTTTGTGCTTATTTAAATTTTGGCTGGGTTGTGATATCATACTTCATGGGCAAATTTATCTTTCTTTTTCAATGGATCTTGTCTTTGGACAGAAAATGTCTTGCTTGTTTGAAATATTTAATTTGTTTGTTGTTCTTACACGAGCACATTGAAATAGTTAATTTTGGCTTGGCTTGAATATGCACACTGTATTTTTCATTTAGTTGGTGAAGACACTAGCATCAACCCTAAGTTATTATGCTTCATGTTAGTTAATTCTCCAGGTGTTTCAATTTGGAGATGGTCATTGCCATTCATCCGAGCCATATTTCCCTCTTATGCTCTGTTTTCTTTTATAGGTGTAATCACATTGCTTCCAGTTTTCCCAGTTAGAGCAGTGTGGTTATTGATTTATGGGCGGTGCAGCAGATCTCATTCCATGGCGCCTACATAATGTATTAATTTTTTGTATGTATTCATTGATCCTTGTTGTAGTGCTCGGTTTCAACGTCTTGATTTAAACCACATGACATGTCACACCACGGTGAAACTTTATCTGATTCTTAGAATTCACGCATACTTCAGCTGCAACCTGTTTAGCTTTAAACCTTGCAGGGAAAGGATAGTGTATAAGCACGAGTGTCTTGATGGATTTGTGGGAATATAAACATTTTGGATGCTGAAAATAAGAATGATGATGCTGTGTCAAGGCAGAGTACAGCATATATTTGTCAGGTGAATAATTTCAAGCAATCTTTTGAAAATTTTGATATAATCTGTAAGAATGTATTTGAACATAAGCCCTGTTTCTCATGTTGGAGACATATATAACCCATATATGTCCACTGGTTACACAAATACCATATGCATATATTACATGCGTGACTCTTATTTCTAGACTAAAATGAAAACTAGTATTTTTTTTTTATTATATTAATTTGGAAAATACTTTTTCTCATTATTCTAATATAGAAAAAAAAATCAAATAGGTTGCCCACCACTCAGGCAAGGTGTGGTAGCCAATCTCTTTAGACTATTCTCACGCCAGCTTTCAGATATGAATTTTGTTGGTTAGGTAGCACACAAGAACGAGACTATGGGGGGGTAATTATCAAAGAAAAGGTATTTTAATAATTGTTGATGGGTTGGTAAGAGCAAGTCTAATGGAAAGAGAGATCTAAATTTCTAAAATGATTTTTTAAATAGTAAATATAGATTTTTTTTTTATTGATATATATTTCAGTGGTTAGAGAGCTATTTTTTTTATATTCTTTTAAATATAATGTGATTATTTTATATATAGTTTAATTATGCAATTAATAAAAATAAGTTATATAATTAAATAATTGTTTTATTATTACTTTTGTATATAAGTTTTTATTCTCTTGTTGATGTGTGTGTGTGTATAATATTTGTTTTTGTTTTTATTCAAAAGTAACTCAATAAGAGAATAAAAAAGTAATAATATATCCAGATCACGTCAACCTCACACCCCCACTCCCACACAGAACAACGCTCCCCTTCCATTCCCCCCTACAGCCCCCCAAACACTCACAGACAACCACTCCTCCCAGCCTTGGCCAAGCATTCCCTTCTCCCTCAGCCTGCACAGCCCCCCTCGTGCCAGCCCCAACCCAGTCCGCACACAGACATGTATGCGTTTTTTTTATGTTATCTATAAAAGATATGTGAATTTTTTAATATTTTTTAATTTTTGGTTTCTTTTTCAAAATATATAGGAATGGTTTTGGAGGAAAAAAAATTATTTTGACTATACGAATGACTTTCATTGGAGATATAAGAGCAACTGTAGCCGAGAAGTTATATGAAGAGACAAAGCTAAAATAATATATTTTTTTGGCATTGTTTTGTTACTATATATACTCCACCAGGTAAGCCATTTCAATAGCTAAAAATGATTTTCTCATTGTCTAGTGTTATTTCCAGCACTTCAAATCAAAAGGTCAAAACATAAAATAAATAAAAATATTCATTACTTTCTCCTCCCTTGCATCTTAGGCTCAGATCTGTGTGTGTGTTGGTGTAAGCTTCGTTGTTCATCAATGATCTACTTGCTTTGCCTCTGGGTACTGTCATGCAGCTCCTCACAAAATCAGCAATGACGGGCTGCATAACAAATCTTTATGTGAGCCTTGAAAAGCTGGATGGATCTTAACAAGGATTCCATTTCGAAACCACTTATAACAACCCAAGTCACAAATCCAAATTTGTTTCATTTGAGGATGTCTTTGTTCTACCACTTGACTTGGTTGCAGACCAAGGGAGGGAGGGAGATGGGGGCTTTTATAATATTAATTATTATTTTTATAATTCAAAAATATCTCATCAAAATAGTTTTTATTATTGAAGCACATATCAATAAAAAAAATCATATATACAATATTTAAAGAATCATTTTAAAGATTTGGCTCTTCAAAATAGTTTTTACCATTAAAATTACTCAAAAACAAACAAAAATAATTAAAAATTTAAAAATTTAGTTTTTTTTTAATTTAGAATAAAAAATATAAATATAAATTTATTTTTTTTTCAAAAATACTTTTAAAATATAATATCTTTCGTATACTTTTAGATTTTTCCATTCACAGAATAGAGTAGGGTTTACTCCATAGTCCATAGAGGACAAAGAAAAAGTGGGAAGGAGAGTACAGAAGGAAGCAAGTAATCTCAGTAGCTAAACTCTATTACCTAACCTTATTTTTTTCTTCCTAGCCAGTTAAATGCTGTTTGCTTTTAATCTGTGTGCCACACGACCAGTTCAAGAACAAGTGCAAACAGATACACCACTCACGACTGACCAGGAGCAAGAGATCAGCTGCAAATAGCGAATGTTAAAAGAACATAATGGTTTGCTCTGATAACTCACATTTCCCTCAAAACCCGTCTTCCCACACCATGTTATAGAGAATGGACAAGAAAAACTCATCAAGTAAGCAAAATCACATTTAGATCTTTCTTTCTGTGCTATCTAGACTGCTGACTCAAGTTTATATACAGTATATTTGTCATGTTTTATTAGCTGGTGATAAATAATATAGTGTAAAGATGAGTCTTGGCAACCAAATTGGTTGATACTAAACGAGAGATATACCTACGCTGAGAACATTACAGAGGACAGAATAGAAAAATGAAGAGACAAAAATAATTTTGCATCCCTTCAGCCAATCTGCTCCGTGTTTGTATCATCTGATGGCCATTTCACAATCTCCATGAGCCGTTCGCGCATCAACTCCAAGTTCTCATCGGACATTTCTTTATATATTTCAGCGTGATCACATTTCTACATCATGACGACAAGGAAATACCTTTTGTTACGACATTTGTGTGCTTAATTTACATGTTGGAGCAAAAACTGCTGTTATTACCTTAACCCATTTCCCATACAAGTGAAGGCGTGTGACCATCACTCTTTCAGCAAGGTCCTGCTTCTCCTGTCAGTAAAAAAGACGGATCCCTTCAAATGTTGTTATGATTAGCATGCTATTTCTCTCTATCTGTCCTCACTAAAATATCTTATTCGTTTAAATGACCAAGTGAAAGTTACACTTGTTTTCGGAGAAGAATTGGGAGAGAACACAAGTATTTTGAATCTAAATTTGGAAAAACTACTCAATGAATTTCAAGTGACAGATAAAGGCTCATGAAGACTACCTTCCCGAGAGAGCGAATGAAACGCTTGCCGTCTCCAGGCTTATTTCGTGCAACAAAACTGCCAGAATATGAAAATAAGCAAACTCATAAGGAAATAGGAATGCAACAATCGCTATTTGAACACTTGATAGATAGTCCCCCATGCACTTGAAGAAAATGTTTATGTTGGAACGCATTCATCTTGCTTCAAGTTTAATGTCAACAGACAGCTTGCATCACTTGCATCTGTAGTTAGGATAACTGGAAACCACTTATTCCGAAATTGCTGTTGTTGGAAGTCCAATTAGCAGCATATTAGATAAATCTATATAGCCTCTTCTGTATTAGTTTCAGTACTTGAGTTTTTATGAATGAAAAACATAGGAGCTACCTGTTGACACAAAATGCTCAACTCACGGGGCTTAAAGGTTGCCCAACTCACATCCATTCCACTTAAAAATGAACAATTATGCGAAAAGGTGCTGGTTGGAATGGGATGGTCACGGAAAAAGAAAAGGAAAACAGAGAAGAAGAAATAATAAAGTTACAGGGGGACTCCACTTACTTATAAAACCATGTATATTGTGTTGGATTCATCTCGTAGAGCTGGTTAAGCACAGTCCTTACTGCTTTGTATGTGAAATAGTTGAGTAATTGCTGCAGGAAAGGAAGGACATCTTGATCGGCATCAAAAGAAAATTATAAAGCACCACCATAAATAGAGATAAGCTAAAGATCATTATTTTTCTTGAAATTCATGGTCATATAACCTTTATTATGAAGAAAAAAACACAAAATGTTACAGTATATGTAGATGTTCTGTTCCAAAGAAACAACTTGGATTGATTGAAGGTGTACGAGTTAACTAGGAACCACAGTTGTATAAACCTTCGTTATTTCTTGTATTGCCTTCACCAACAGTTAAAATTTACATCAAACAATGCGACAGTAACTGTATATATGAATCTCATACTTCCAGAAGCGACGGAACTGATACGTATTATACTTCTTGGAAAATGCATCATTGAGCATTTATGGTTGATATGGGAGATTTAATGATTTGGTAAACATCAATCAGCTACTTTCAAGCCCACGAGATAGATCTGTTAATTTCAAAACCCACAATTTGGAAGCCAACATGATCTCTGCAAGTTGTATCTTGTTGTTTCTCTATTTTCTGATGATATATCTATCATCTTCCAACTTCCCATCAATTAAAATGAATTAGAAAAGAAAAGAAAAAAACGGTCAATAGCCAAGAGTATAGATTTATGATTCGTGTCATAGAAACTACTAGCAATGGTTAGCTATAATTAATGTAACCATAGTCTTTACATTCAGCTTGATATCATCATTACACTATTTTTCATTTAACTACTATAAAATGAAAAGTTCAGCTGCTAGACCATTGAGATCATGGCTATAAAATGGAAGCTGGCCAGGCTTGTTTTCAGGAATGAATATTGATTTTCTTGACGAATTCTGATGTCCCATCCCTATTCCAAATTTAACTTGATGATTTTACTTTAACCAGTAGGCTTTACGACAAAGTAACAGAAGCATTTTGGGAACATACACATGAATTCATGATTGTTGATATCAGGATCTCGTCATCCACAGGCCTTGATAGGGGAAAATGCTAATAATAATCGCATCAAAAAACAAAAACAACTTACCATTTTAACGTCCTCAAAACTATCCTCATATTGCCCTGCCAACTCGTTGACAACCACTAGTCCCCGATCCTTTCTCTGTTTCCTTGAGCTCTTACTAACAATTACTGAAATAGCTTTCGATGAGAGCCTCCAATCATGCCATGAGTCCACAAAAGAACTCCTCAATTCCAATGATACAGGCCTTGTTAACTGCTTCCTCTTCAATGAACTCCTCTGCAAAACCAAGTTTCCACCAGGAAGCGCATCCAAACACAAACATGGACTCGTGTGCGGGTCTACCACGAATGAGCCCACGACAGATAAAGCTCCCACCATGCCTCCCCACCAAATTTCACCTTAAGAGACCCTCAGAAATCAAGAAAGTGTAGATGGGTATCCAATAAAATGGGAGCTACACGATCGTAGTCAAAGATTCATGAGGTGAAAGAGAATTGGGAGGGTGCTCGAAGAAAGTGAAGTATATCGGAGAAAGGAAAGTGTGGAGAACGTGAAAGGTGGTTAAGTCTTAACCAGACATAATATTGAGGTCCAAAATTCTCCGAGCAAGGGGCTACACGTTTAGAAATCAAAGTTTTACAGCATCCTTTCTTGATTTCTATAGTCTAGCCAAAGTACCACACGTCGTAGAATCCTGTGATTCTTCCTTGATGTATATGAACGTGCTGAATTCAACAACAACAAAAAAAAACGAGACTTTGCATGGTTGAATCGAAGCCGACGTTCACCATCACATGTGGAAAGTGAATCGCTGGACCCTGTCCAGGTTGTGAAAGGAAATCGGAAACCAGCGAGAGAAAATTTTAAGACAGCCCTCCATTGATGACTTATATAGCAAATTGCTAGTCTAACTTGTACCACAGCCCCTAGACCGGGTTATGCATATTTTAAGCCCAACCACTTATTTTTTGTAAAATAAAAATAATAATAATTTTTCACCTGTTTTATTTTTTCAATCTAATATGTATTTCATCTAAATTTTATTAAAATCATATGATCGATATCCTGTATTTTGGTCTTGATCTCAAGGGGTCAATCTAGTGATAAAATATTTTGGATTTAAAAATTAGGTTTTTTAAGGTTCATGGTTTAAATATTACTAGCCATATTTATAAAATTAGCTAAAATCACATATAAAATTATGTGCATACGTGCCACAAATGCTCCTTATAAAAAATAAATAAATGGGATTCGACTTGGATTTTGTCAAGGTTCTTGAGAAAAAATGATTTAAGGTATACATGTTATACATATCTAGGAAAATATTTTAAATCATAATAAATTTTAGCCTTTTTTTTCCATGTCAGCTATTAATAATTTCACCGGTATGTTAATAAATAGATAGTAGATAAAATCAATTAAGGATGAGTTATTTGATTTTTGTAGCAAAATAATTGATTGTTGGGTCTGCTTTAATAGTTTAGTTAAATATTTAATTGACATATAATAGAACTACGATTGATAAAATAAACTAAATAAGAGTTATTTGTTTTTTTGTAGCAAATTGATTGATTGTTATAAATTTCTAAATCTAATTTTTTTATTGTTATTTTATGATTGAAGGCAAAACTAAAAAAAATATTATCAGTAAAAAAAAAAATTATTTGACTGGAAGAAAAAATAAAAATAATTAACGGAAAAAAGAAAAACTAGTATTATTATTATTATGACTATCATTACTATAATCGCTTGGATTATAATAAAATTATTAAACTATCCTGGAAAAAAAAACACATGAATACATAAATAGGGATAAAAAATAAGGGCCGTTAATTTTAAAATAAAGGGGAAAAAAATATCGATTCTAAAATGATCAACAATATAAATTAAAATTTTAGCATTAAATTTAATATAAACAAAGTCTTCAGAAAAAAATGATAAAAATGAAAAATGAAAACTAGAAGCATGAACACATAAAGAAAGACAGTCTAAGAAGGATTGAAAAAAATTAAAATATTGAAACTAAATAAAAAAATTAAAGAATAAGGATGGATATGAAAAATAAAATAAACAATACTTTTACTTTTGTTCAGCAATTAATTTTATTGTTTGCTTTTGTCAAAAAACTATTTTCATTGTTTACCTATAAATATAATAATAACAATAAGAATAATAACCTAAGTAATTTATCATTTGATGCTATGTTTTTTTTTTTATATATAAATTATTGTTAAAAAAATATCAATTTTAAAATAACTATCAACATAAATTCAAAATTCATGACTAATTGAATAAAATTAAAATCCCAATAAAAGAGAAAATGATAGAAATTACAAGCTACGTATAAATACATAAATACAAATAAAAAAATAGGGATCGTCCTAGAATGGCCAAAAAGTTTAAAGGAATTGAAGGGAAAAAAAAAGGAATAAGGACTGAAATGAAAAATAACATATATGATCAATTTCAATTGAGGAATAAAATTACAATAAATCAAAATCTCGAGACTGAAACAATTTAACTCAAACCAAAAATTAAAAGAATAAGGTGCTGAAATAAAAACTTACATATATAATGATTTCAGCTAAAAGACAATATTGAAACAAATCAAAATTTCTATAGAAAAAATCAAGAAGAAAAACAAATCAAAAGCTCAAGGATTGAAAGGAACATACTATAAACACGGAGGTTTGTCGTGTAGTTTCATCTATAGGAGAGAGAAACAATGAAAAAGAGAGATGAATCGACCATCGGTACATTTTTTACCAACTTTGGAAGACACCTAGCGACACATCCACGAAACACGCCTACAACTTTTCATTAGAAAAAATAAGAAAATGCATGTGAAAATAAATCTATCCCCGGAGCTAACTCTTTGATTTTGTCGTTTTGGAAGATATATATGTTGTTTCTATGTGCATTAAACGATGAAAACAATAAATACTCTCAATCGATACTCATATATTGTGTCGCATTAAAGGCTATAACAATTATTTCATTATTTATTGATAAAACAATTATTTCATTGTTTATTGATAAAATGAAAAGCCAAAAATATCATTGTCCACTAAACATTATTTTGTTTGATAGCAAGATAAAAAAATAATTTTATTGTGTAAAAAATTTGAAAAAAATATATCCTAAAACCATCATAAAATGCCAACTGACCCATGAAAAAATAAAAAATACCCCTAAATAAAATATCAATTGATCTATAAAAAAATAAAAAATATCTTTGGATAAACAAAAATTAATTTTTAACAAAACAATAATTATTGTATTAGAGCCTTGGTTTCTTAATTAATGTCTTCTTGACGTAACACTTAAAGCAAAACGTAAAGTGTACAAACAAAACGACGTCGTTAAACGAGTGATGCTGACAATCACCATCATGTCAGGGTCAGTTCCCCTGTAAACCAAAAAATCTCTTTAGCGGGGGGCTAAAGCCGCTAAACTGCTTCAGTTTCCGGCCAAAAAAAAAAAAGGACAACCCGATCAATCCCAAACCCGAACAAAGAATTTCACACCAGCAAGCGAGCAAATCACTCATTCAAAAGAATTGAAAAAGAAATGTTCTATCGAGGGTACGTGCCTGATTTTCCCATTCCAATTCTTTTTTTCCTCTTTAATCCAAACTCCCTTTCACGCGATTTCCTTCTTCTTACCTGCTGGTTAGTTTATTTTTGTATTTGGTTTTTTGTTATTCTTTTCTGTATGACATCAGTCTTTAAGTTGTGTGCTTAAATTGCTGTTAATTCCTTGTTTATATCAAAAACCCATGTTGATTTTTCTGGTTTTGTTGCTTTGTTTACCTTATCTGCTTGTACTTTGTTCTTGTTTTTCCTTCTTCTTCTTCTTTTTTTTTAATTTGATCGCGTGCTCCTAAAAAAGAAACCATTTAGGGTGTAGGAACTGTAGCTTTACGCAATATTTGTGCTAAGGTTTTCATGTTAATCTCTAATTTTAGAAACTTTTTCACAAAGAAAAAGCTTATACCAGACATGTAATTTGTAACATGTTATCACTTATACTGATTTTGCTATTACAATAGTTTTGAGAGGAGAAGGATTTGAGTAGCAAGTAGGCTAGGTTGGTGTCGTACAAATTTGTCATTTTCATTAGCTAGATTGAAATAAGGTTAAATGAATATGTAGAGAGATGTAGACGGTTTAAACAGAAGAAATTGATGGTAGAACTGTGAAATAGCATCATCCTATGAAATCCTTGATTTATATGTTGATGTTGGTTGGTGTGATGTTTAAATACT
The DNA here is from genome assembly GCA_015731905.1 of Salix dunnii. Lineage (NCBI taxonomy): Eukaryota > Viridiplantae > Streptophyta > Magnoliopsida > Malpighiales > Salicaceae > Salix > Salix dunnii. Next base: position 4,044,217 of record CM027667.1, on the reverse strand, counting down.
TGCGAGCTACGTTTATGAATCAGTGAGGGGTGGTGGTCTGGTGTTAAGAGTTCACTTCCTACTTTGAAATGATCTGGAAAAAAGAGGTTGGGTTTGTATATATGACTGAAAGGCTCATTGACATTCCACTGATACATTTCAATGGAGTGAGGACAGAATACGAAGCTCAACTTGACGGAACACATGCAGGGCACCTACAGTCTGGTGTGGTCCCACAAACCAGCCACGAGTTTTTTACCTGCCTTAAGGAACTAAAAGAAGGGAGAGGAGAGGGGGTGGGGGGATAACAAGAGCTTTATGCAAAAGAATTTCAACATACACACGCGGGATGACCAAGCCCTCCTTGATTAAATAATGAATCAAACACGATACATGGCAATCAAATCTTTCTTCTTGTTTGAAATAAATTCACGTGTATGATTTATCTCAGTAGTTGCCTTGGTGAAACAAGAAGAAGATATTCCAGTGGCAGTAAAGTGATAATATAGTGTGCGTCTAGATAAAAAAATTTTGCTGGCTATATTTCATACTTTTTTACCATGCCATTTAGTTATAAATGGTAGTTTCAAGGAAATGAGGTGATGTCGTCTACTTTTGGCTTGCTTGATATTTAGATGAGTGCTGATCTTGCTTGACCACTTACTGTCCTGGTAGGTCAAGGAGGACTTGGTTAAATCATTTAGTACTTTTAGAATCTCTGACAGCTCGAGTATGAGACTCCATCTAACTTATGTGGGGGCACTATTATAAGCTTATGATGGATAGAATAAATGTCAAACATGTAAGGAAATGAGTAAGATTTGGGAGTGGAGTAACTTTTACTAGGACCATGAATTAGGAAGTTATCCTGTGGATTGTAAGTCACGTTTAGGTCCTTGTAGGTGTTATTTCAGATTTATCATTGAAGGTTTCCAGTGATTTTATAGCCCAGTAACTTGATCTCACTCACTCCCGCTAGAGGCTAAACCAAACTCTTGCATGTCATTGTTTCCTCAATCCTCAAGATGCCCAAATTTGTTAAAAGCCCATTAATAATTAAAAAAAAATAATGAACAAGTACCACCAAAAGAATACAAATTGATTTTTTTGAAGAAAATTTAAACAGAGGCTGACCTAGTTGATTAACTGCTAGAGAGATGTTCTGAATGCAGGAAGACCAGCAAACAAGTCATTCAGTTATATTGACATGACAGATATACCTTTGTAATTTTTTGCTTCTGGAATTCTTGTGTTGATTCAAGGTTCTGGGATGCTGATTTTATGTCCCACCTTAGAATTTTTTATCTTATTTTTTCTTAATTGATAAAAGAATACAATCCCTTAAAGAATTATATTCGTTGAAATGCATTTAATACTTAGTTTTGCATAATTCTGTGCATAAAGTATTGGGGAACTTCTCATGTGATCTGCTGCTATGATGGGTTTTAAATTGAAGCAGATATCCTGATGGACGTGACATGGGTGCAAAACGTCAGCGAATAGTTGACAAGGGTCCATACTATGCGAATTCCCCTGGTTCAAGTTTTATGTACAATGCACCTCCCAATGGATATGTTGGCCAGCCACCTCATTTCCCAGTTGTCCGCCTTCGAGGCCTTCCTTTTGATTGCACAGAAACTGATGTGGCTGAGTTCTTCCATGGTCTGGACATAGTTGATGTTTTATTTGTTCACAAGGGTGGCAAGTTCAGTGGTGAAGCTTTTTGTGTTTTGGGGTATCCTCTTCAAGTTGATTTTGCGCTTCAAAAGAACAGGCAGAACATGGGCAGGAGATATGTTGAGGTTTTCCGAAGTAAGAGGCAGGATTATTACAAGACAATAGCGAATGAAGTGTCAGAATCTTGTGGCTCACCACGACGAAATATCCCCAGGGCAAAATCTTATGACGAGGGAAAGGACTCAACTGAACATACAGGGGTATTACGATTGAGGGGACTGCCATTTTCAGCTGGCAAGGATGACATCATGGAATTCTTCAAAGATTTTGTTTTATCAGAAGATTCAATCCATATTACAATGAACTCAGAGGGTAGGCCAACAGGGGAGGCCTTTGTGGAGTTTGCAAACGCTGAAGATTCTAAAGCAGCGATGGCCAAGGATAGAATGACTCTTGGGAGTCGTTATATAGAGCTGTTTCCCTCATCGGTGGAGGAGTTGGATGGGACGGTTTCAAGAGGCCGGTGACCTGTTCTTATTGTACGTTTGCTATATTTGGTATCCTGCACTAGAAATCTTTAACCTTGTCTTGTTGTTTGAAATTTTGCTCTACTACTTTTTACCTCATAAGTTCGTTGTTATGAGCTGTTTAGGATTCCACTTATGAATCTATGCTTATCTAGTTGGATTGTAATTCTAATTTTGTTCATTGGTCCAGCATGTAACATATAATCATCTATTTTTATTTTTGTCATATATTTAAAAAAAATAGTTTGATAAAAAAAAACATGTGATTAAATTTTAGAAAGTCCATGAGTATGTTGATATGTTTGGCAAGTTCTTTTTTATATTATTTAAATTCATTTATTTTATTTTATTTTTTGATATTTGTTTGATTGAGATTTGAGTCTCATATTTTATTTGTTTTGTTTTATATAAATTTTTCATTGTCTTGAAAAAGTCTCAATATTAGTTTGATGTTTCATTTAATAATCATTTTTTTTGTTATCATATAATAAAATAAAAAATAATTTATTAATTCCAATGGAACCCATTATATGGTTTGCAGACTTGACATGTTGAGCTGAATTTTCCTAATTCAAATGTGTAGCAAATTTACCAATAAAAATTTGATATGTTTTTTTATACAGTTTTTGTTCATTTAACTTTGGATCAGTTGAGAAATAGAATTCATATATATATATATATATATATATATATATAGGATTATCACGATCGCAAGTAAATATTTTATTAAGGTTGGTGTTTGATCTTGTAAGCATATAATTTTATCATAAAAATAATTAACATAAACAGCTAAATTATTAAACTCATTGATATCCATGACCGAGGTTGCTAGGTGACAAAGAGTGATTCAACTCGGCATCGTCTTAATATAAGAGAAATTGCATTCTTAAAATTATTTTAAAAATTAAATTATATTTTTATTGATCATTCAAGTATTCTTTGAGCACCATAAATTGAATGGTTGACCTTGTATCAATCCAAGCACGATTTAATTCAAAACTCAAAGTTAGACAAAGAATCGGGCTGGCAAATTTCAAGATAAACACTTGATTAGATTTAATTATATTATTTAAAAAAATCTTCATATTCTCAATATATTTTTTATTTTAAAAAAAATAGCCCAACTAGCAGCAGAGCTTGTAGGGACATCCTAGTGAACACTCCAGTTGGTGAACCGTTTTTTTTTTTATCACGTTTCGGTTTGTGTTTTCAAAATGACCCGAAATTTCCCCTTGCATAAGACCAACTTTGGACTGTCTGGACCTCTGAGGATCGATATATATATATATATATAGTTCTGTGACAGCAGTATAAATGTTTTTCCTTGAACTTACTTTGATTAAATTTCAGCACGACCCTTTTGACTCGAGTGAGCGAAGAACCGGAGAGGATAAAATTTACATGCACGAACACAGGGGCACCACTTTTGGCCGAGCGATTCGCGGCAATGATTTTAGCAGCTTTTGAGAGGATAAAGCAAAGTTTGGGTTTCTAAGCTAAAAGGATACTTTCTTGATGCTAAACCTAGCGATGCCCTTCACATGCAAACTGTATAGCAAACTTCCAATCAAGCTCCGAAAGATTCGTGTATTGAGACTTGCCCAGCCAGGAGAGAATGCTCTGCAGAGAAGATGACAGGTGTGTCCTGACCATTTTCATCGTATTCTTGGCGTCCAGGAAACTACTGGCTACAAAACCTTGATTGTTTGGAGCTAATGATGAATGATTATGAGAATTCATTAGCTAACTGACAGTTCTTGTTTTTATCAGATTTTCACTACCCTGTTTCTTGTGAGAAAACTTGTATTTTCACTGCCAGGACTATGTATTCTCTACAACTACAGTAAGAAGCACAGCACTGCTTGTCCATTTCACTGCTACTACTCAGTCTGATTCTGCGTTTTGTATTCATCTGCCGTCGGCCAGTAACCAGGACAGAAAGCAGAAACAGTAACATGCAGACTTACATAGGATTCCATTAAACAAGTGGTTGTGTTCGTGTATCTGTGAATACAAACAAAATTTCTACTCAACAATGCTCTTAATTAATCAACTTTTGCTTAGTCAAACAAGTAACACTTTCGTATTTTATTACAATAATAAGAGATGTACATAAATTGATCAGACAACTGATTACATCTCTATCAACTCCATGGTTTAGGATTTGAACATGGAGTCCTTGAGCTGAATTAATCTTCTCTTTTATCATCTCAACCAACCTCTTGCTCGTAAGAGAAGTACACTGAGATAGTTCTGTTCAACAAAACACGGGCAAGTAAGAACTTGAAATCAAACGAAACTCAATTTGACCCTTGTGATTCAAGACAAGTTTAAGCATAATTTGTTTATAGTTTGGTTCAATAAACAAGAATGGCATGAAATTTTAAAAATGTAAACCCTTTTTTAGGATCCCCTGAAGAGGGTCTGAAAATGTTCTTGAGCAAGACGCCAGAAAAAGAGAGAATCAGTGAATATAAAAAAGGCCTGGCTCCGGTGACTTAGCTAAGATATTATTACAATGCTAGAGCTGTCACCCCCTCCATCTCGTCCTCTCTTCACTTCTACCTGTGCAATCTGTGTGCTTAAGAATTTACTGGAGCTAAGTAAACTACACTCATGATAGATAGAGCATATACAGCTGTTAGACAATAATATAAATTATATTGTAAGATTTTATTTAATAATTTAAATTTTTATATGAGATAATGTTTTAATATAGTATCAGAGTATCGTTGATTTAGCGGTCACAAGTTCGAATCTTGTCATCTTTATTTTATTTGATAAAAATAAAATATAAGGTAATGTGGGCCAGTATGCAAGTTTCAAGCCCAAAAAACTTTCACTTGAAATGATATATTAAAGAATAATATAAATTATATTGTAGAATCTCACTTAACCGATTGAATTTTTAGATAAGATAGTTCATTAACAATAACAATTGTTCATGTCTTGGATCCTGATTGTTACCTTTCAAAATAATTAGTGTATAGTTTCTATAGTTGTGTAATCATAGGATGCCCGAATTTTACTAACAGTTAAAGAGTTTGTCTAAGTATTTAATCATGAATGTGAAACATAAAAGCTCCTTTTTATGCTTGAAATGTGACCTCAGAAGGTTGACATCCATCGCATGGACCAGAGAAAGAAAGTTTTGAAAACTATTTGTTTTTGTATTTTAAAATTATTTTATTTTATTTTAAATTAGATATTTTTATTCTTGTGTTATCTTTCCTTGTTTATATCTAAAATAAATTTAAAAAAATATAAAATTATTATTTTAATATATTTTTAAATAAAAAATAGTTATTATCATAATATCACATGGTTTTTTTTATTAGGATGAAAACATTTGTATATATAAAAAAACTATATAGTAAAATATTTAAGTTTTGACACAGAAAGATTCAATAGAATATTACTATATATATATAAAAGAAATTAAATATCGCAGGTGTGATAAGAAGAAAATCTAAGACAAACTTTAATCACCTGCTAATGTGTTTCGGGTAATGGGCAAGCTTGCCCAAATCCCTACACTCCCTCGATCTTCAAAACTCGGGCAACGGGCAGAATGACCGAATTATCCCTAATCACACTCGCAGAGAGAATATAAATCCTTGATTCCTTAAAAGGGTGAAGCCTCTCCCACGATCGCTCGTCCTCTCCAAGCAGTCTCTAGGGTTCTGATATGGTGCTTTTAGCTCTACACGCTGAGTACTGAGCTGCTATTTTTCTTTTAATGGCCTGGTTTCTCAACATAGAGTAAGTCCTTGGCGTTTCCTTGCGTAAAGGTAAGTGTTTTTCATTTCATTAGCTATAGTTTGAATAAGTTTAGATCATATTTTTCCAAGGGTTAAAGCAGTAGCTGTGTTTTAGGTCTTTTTTGGATGATTGAGCAAGGCAGTGATCATCTCCATATCTAGGTGGGGTTTTTGCTGATTTAGTGAAAAGTAGCAGTATCTGTCGTGATCTTGAAAAGGTTGTTTCAAAAGAGTTGTTGGTAATATTGCACTCCGCTTCTTAGTTATCCCTTTTCAGTCAAATTTAGTGTGCTTTAAAGTGCCACCACTACAATAGATTTTCAAGCACTCGTAGTTTGTGTCCATGGTTTTCACCTCTAACGGGCAAGAAAAGTTTTTCTCGGTTCTATTCTTGCCGGTTTTAGTATACCTGTCTTCGTACTTCATCCACGCATTTATCCCTATCAGTTTGCCACACACATCTAGATAGCAGACACAAAAGCTCTTGTACTCCTCTCAAGTATGGCTCCGACTGGTAGAAAAAGAGCAAGAGCAAAAACAACGACAAGAAGAAGAGCAGAGAGAAAAACCCAGTACAAAAAAGCGGCTGTGAAACCAAAGAGCATTAAAGAAGCAACAAAGATTGAGGATTTTCCTTCTAACTCTTCCACGGGCTGCAATGGCTGTTCAAAGATTGATTCTGGCTTAGATTTTGAGGATGTTGATATTTCTACGAGTGCATGCTCTACTCCAAAAGCTGAGAGATTTCGGATACCAGAGATTCAAACTTGCCCACCAGCGCCGAGGAAGCAGAGGATGGTATCGGTTTGCTCTTTGCGAAGGAGACCAATCGCTTTCTTTTCTCCTCCAGATTTAGAGCTCTTCTTCTTCTGTGCACTTCAAGTCTGAAATGTTTGTTCATGTCATATGATCAAGATCATTTGAATAATTTTAAGAGGTGATCCTTAGTGTTTATAAGTTATTGCTTTCATTTAGTCATAGATAGCTTGTTCTTTTCAGTTTTATGGTTGAAGTACACTGTGATAGTTTGAGATTCTTGATTGAGTGCTCTGATCAGGAGGCAGTTTAATTAGCTTTTACCTTTTCTATCTTGTTTGATTGCTAATTTCAGCTGGGGTTTTTCAATTTGTAGGGTATACTAATACGCTAAATTTAGCTGGGGTTGTCCGGCTAAATTTAGTCTTATCCATACTGTCTCTTCAGTTTTTATTTAGGAGTGGTGCTGACTTTTGAAGCTTGGAAAGTGCACTGTAATGGCTTGATTAAGGTTCTGAGTGTGATTAAGTGTGGAATTATCAGCTTTTTTTAGTTTGGTCAACTTGGGTATGTAAACGCATGCCACCTGCTTTATGTTCAAAGTCCCTCTCCCCCAGATTAAGTGTGGAATTATTTTTTTCTCGCTAGTGTCACCGCTGCTAACATGTTAATGGATCATCAATCAGTCAATGAACTGGCTGTACAAAATAACTTGACAAGAAGTCCATTCTACCTCTCCAAGTTGATTATTTAAGCACTCAATAATGTCGTTGTTGTCTGTTGCCGTGGGTTCCCCTATCACTCCACTAATTAATTATACTGACCACCACTGATGAATGTCTAATGTAATTACTGATAAAAACTCAACTTATGACTTCTGTGGCTGTAATACACTTCAGGGTCCACCAAATACTTATTGTCGATACACCTCCTTGCGATGTTAAACAATGCATATAGGCTGGGTCTGAAAAGGACAAGCACAAAAGTTCATCCCATCTTCTTCCTTGGGGCTTGATCACACATTAATTTGCAGTAAAAAGTCATTGGGATTGCAGCAAGAAGGTAACTTTTTCTCAGGGGAAGCAGCAAAAACACAAGTGAAAGTCAGAGTGAGGCTTTTGTTACAGGATGGGCTTGAAAGGGTGTGGTTTCTTTTCATATTATACAAGAAGGGTGGGATCGTGCTGTCAGATTGTGGGGTGTCTGTGCGTCACAGCTGAGCTCGGCATCCATAAGAGAATCCAATGAAGTAATACTCGTGCGGGCTGTGGTGATTTTCATCGTAGAGAATCTCAAGAAATTTCTCTGTTTTTTCTTTCGTCAACTTTTATTATCCAATATAAATAACTGGTTTGGGCAACTGCGTTTATAATGGTCCTATGAAACTTCAATTATGAAACTTGTAATAATAGATATGCCATGCAGTAACAATTAACGAATATTCATAGATTATCATTCCTTCTTAATTTACAGCAGAATTTCTTAGCTGAGATTTGGTTCCAGAAGTTCAGTTAAATATGGGGTGAGGTTGGTTGGGCCAAGTTACACACATTCTCATCTATTTTTTTAGGTATTTTTAGATATCAGTTTGTTATATAAAAAAAGCCCGGAGCTGATATAGCCAACTGATTTATTGTTATGTGTGATTTCATTGATTAAATATAAATATAATTAGTTAAATCATCATCAATAAAATCCGTTTCAAACGGGTTATTTGTTTTGTATATTGAAGTTACTGGATGTTGTTATTATTCAAATGTTTGGATAATTATTTAATCGGTAGATTGTCTATGTGCATCGAAACACTTGTAAATAATTTGCAACAATTTTCCTACCAGTTTTTTCTAAATTTGATTTCGTATATTTTTTGGTTATGTGCTATTAAATATGACATACCATACATAAAAAAATAGTGCGGGTCAATTTTTTGAAAAAAAAAATCGAGTAATGAATTATTTTCATTTTTATTATATTTTAATCATATATTTTTTTTTAATTTTCATAATTATTATAGCTGCTATTATAATAATTGTTGTAAGTAATTAATATTTAGATTATTACTGATAATATTGTTATAATTGTTATAATTATTACGACAATAATCATCACGATAATTAATATTGTTATTTCTATGAATAATATTTCAATTATAATTAGTATTGGTTTCATTAGTATAATTACTTTTGTCATTATTTATATTTTTATATTATTTTATGAGTTACTGTTATTATTACCATCAAAGTCATCATTAGCTAAATAATAAGCATCATAACTATCAAAATAAATTATAATCTTTATTAGTATGATAATTTATAATGTCACCATTATCATCAAAATTATAACACCTTAAATTATTATTATTATTAATAATAATACTGTTAAAATAATAAAAATTATTAATTCATCCTGAAAAATAATAAAACTTAAAATTTAAACAAAAAAGTAAGCTAGAAAAAACACATCTCTAATTATTATTATCATTGCATACACACACACACACACACACACACACACACACCTTGAAGAATATAAATTACTCAAAATTATAACAAAAGAGTAATAAAAAAAATGAAAAAAAAAATAAATATTATTAGACTTAACAATATCATTTGAAAAAAACATTTCAAATGATTATTATTATTATTGCATAAATAATGAAAATAAAACATTTACCTTGAAGAATCAAGAGAGAGAAAATATAACAAAAGAGTATGCAGAACATAAATTAATGATAAAATAAAAATAAATATTATTAGTCTTAAAAAAATATTTTGAAGAAAACATATAAATTAATGATTACCATTATTGCACAACTAATAAAAAAATTACCTCTAAGATTAAAAAAAAACTAAACATTCTAACAAAAGGGGAAGAAAAGAAATCAAATAAATAAAAAAAGAATATTAGCTTTAAAAAAATATTTGGCCTGAAGAAAAAAAAAATTAAAATGATTATTAACACAAATTAAGATTTAAGGACTAAAAAAAAAAGCAATTCAAACAACCAAGAAAATAAAAAAAATAATTCTTACTACTATTGCATAAATAATAATAAAAACAAAACATGAACCTTGAAGAATAAAAAATCTAAAAATTATAACAAAAGAGTAAGCAAACAAATAAAATAAATGATAAAATAAAAATAAATATTATTAGCCTTAAAAAAAATTTTATTTATTTTTAAGGAAAAAAAAATTTCAAATGATCACTAACACAAATTAAAATTTCAAGACTAAATAAAAAAATATAACCCCAACAAAAGAGGAGATAAAAAAAGAATCCAAAAGTAAAACAAAAGGCATATAAACATAAACATGTAAAATAATAGAGATTAATGCATAACTACATCAATACTAATAAAAAAAATTGAAAAGAATAATTGAAAGTATAAAAGCCGAAATAAAAATAAAATATATAATTGATCTCAATTGAAGGACTCAATTGATAATAATTCAAATTTGTATATCATAAATATTATGGGATTTAAAATAAAAATCAAAATTAAAAGAATAAGGACCGAAATAAAAATAGAATATAAAATTAATTTTAATTGAAGGATAAAATTGAAAATAATACAACTTGTTAAACCAAAAAAATTAAGGGATTTAATACAAAACTGAAAATTAAAAGAATAAGGACCGAAATGCAAATGAAATATATCATAAAATTTAATTAAAGGACTAAATTGAAACCAATCGAAACTTCTATTACTGAAATTAGGACCATACACAACAACTAGAAGAGAAGGGAAGGAAATGAATCTACTATAAATCCAGGGGACTGTAGTGCATAATGGCTCTGGGGAGAGAGAAAAGGGTGCAAAAACGTTCAATGGACCACCATCGCCTCTCCAGTGATAATTTCATGCCACTCGCTACTCCAGTATGTAGAGGATATGGAGGTGAAGCCTCTGAGATGCTGGAGAGGTATTTTTTAACACTGTATGAGGCCTCACGCGTCACCCGGATATTGCGGGTCGGGAGAAGGTAGAGACGACACGCATATAATGCGCCGGAATACAAACAGTAAAAAATGTGGATAATTACCAAAGGACCCCCACAACCATTTCTGAAGTTTTGTCTTTTTTGGGGCTAAAGTAGTATTTACCCATTTTCCATATATGTTCATTGTCCAAACGACCCCACGTTAGCAGTTCATTTTTTTATCTTATTTGTGAGAGTTTTTGTTATTGCATTGTACATACACAAGTAAAAAAATGATATTACCCCTGGTCCGGTTACTATTCATAGGCTGAGGAGAGGGTTAAGACAATATCTTTACTATTAAAAAATTCTTTGAAAATACAAAAATATCTCTAAAGAATCTAGTATTGCCAACCGATCCCGTAAAAAATTCAAAAATACCCCTAGTACAAAGTTATGAGCTGAGGCACACTGAGAGATAAAATCAATAACGCATTGTTGTAATCCACAATATTTAATGAGTACGTGTATATTGTTTTACCGAGCTGTTTTAGTTTTCTTCTTAATGTTGATGATTTGACGGTTCGAAGGTCATAGCCAAAACCTTCTGTTCTAAAGTATTACAACTTATTCTTTTTCATATATATATATATAAAATAAAAACCTAGTGCATGCTCCATGGATAAGCTTGGAGAAGGCGTGATGGGTATGATCACTTGCCTTGAATCAATGACATGATCATGAGAGGACTTCAAAAAGATGCAAGTGGGCAACGCTTTCGCGTTGAATATGAGCAGATGTTGGAGCTTTAGGGGATAAAAAAATAGCCAGAAGGAATATGCGAGGGACGGTTTGCATTCATCACAAGCCCACCTCGTCTTTAAATGATAGGGCTCCCTGCTTTCCCTTCCCCTTGAGAAACCTTCGCCACATTACCTTGGTCCCTTCTTCGCCGGCAGCCATGATGATCGACGTCTCCGTACGATTCGTCGGCGTGTAAATATTATTTCTTCGGGTATCTGGATTAACTTTGACCACCTCCACCTCCACCAAGAAGCTGGTTTCATGGCCGGCTGGATTGTCCCTCGCATTTCATTTTCAAGAGTTGATTAAATCAGCATATTGATCTGTTACAGGGGTTTCATGTGTTAAATAATAATATAAATTATATTTTAGATATAGTTTAAGTTTTTTTGATATGGTATTGTATTTTTGTTGACTTAGTAGTCATGAGTTCGAATCTTCACTACTATCATTCTAATTGATAAAATTCAAATATAAAATAGTGTGTATTTATACACGTTTCAACTCATAAAAAATTTTATTTGAGAAAATATATTAAAAAATAATATAAATTATATCTCAGAGTCTTATATAATATAATCATTCATCTGCTATATGTTAGAGGGTAGTATAAAATGGTTATTTTAGAGAGAGCTCCACCATTTTTTTCCTTGAATGCCTGCATGATTTTAATTTAATTTAAAATGAAAAATGAAAAATATTTTTTTTCAAAAATAATTTTTAAACGCAATGTCAAATACACTCAAAATATAAATATTTTGAGGGTTAATAACGTACTCTATCATAAGAAAATTTTAAGTTTAGAATGTTTTTATTTTGGAAAAAAAAAATGTATGTTATGAAATAATATAAAACTCTTCTTAAAGCTTTTCCCTAAAGTGTCATAAATTATTAACGTGTAAAAAAACATGTCACGTTTACAAATCCTGTAAAAATCTATTTTATCTAAAAATTAAAATTTTTAAGTTGAATTTTAAAATATAATTTATATTATTTTTTTAATATATACTCTCGGATGAAAACTCTTTATACTTTAAATTTGTGCATGGTCATATCATTTTGTATTTATTATTTTAATTAAATTAAATAAAAATTGATAAGATTTAAATTTATGATCGTTAAGTCAATAAGACTCTCATATCATATTAAAAAATTATTTTAATTTAAATTTTAAATTTTTAAATAAAAAATTAAAATGTAATTTATATTATTCGAATAAATATACAACGTGTTGCATGTGTATCTCCTAGAGTTAGATCGGTGTTCCTTTTCAATTCCAGATATATCACTTTTACTTTTTATCATTATCAGAGTTAAGGCATTGTTTGAAAACATGAGTGTTAGCAGCCTCGTCCCTGTTGCATTGTCTTATGTTTTCCAGAATCCTAGGTTGCCCCTCCTCCCTCTTTCACCATGGAAACGATAGTTGCAGGTCAAACTAGCTTCTTCCATTGATAGTCTCTGCTCTCCCTTCGGTTGCACCGGCTCTGTCTGGCATCCATTGTTGAACAGAAGCAGATATTCATGACCCTAAAGTCTATACATTATCATTAATTGGGTTTATCTAATAGTCGATCATTCACACGTAAATAATATAAATTAGAATTATTATTTGTTTTCTTTCTTAAATTACTAATTACTTTCTTGGCGTGCTCTAGGACACGTTACTAATAACTTGAAAATCTTGATGAAGGAAATAAGGCTGGGCCAGATTTCCGACTGAACTCGTGACAGGCCTGTTGCCCTATTTTGCAGGCCCATGTCCAGGAATAGGAAAGCCCTGCTCGGACCAAATTAGGGGCCTGCTTTATGAGCGAACCACGTCTCTCCATCCTTCATGTTTGCTGTCTCACCTTTTCAAATTGAAACTCTGCAATCCAAGTCGATTCAACCATATTCGATTTTTCTTTATTTTATTAGATAATTAGAGATTATTACAGCTAATTATAAAACATTAATAGATCGCTTGTTTATATATGTTAATAAAAAAATAATTTTAAATATAAATAATTTTAAAAATAAGTAAATTGGATGGTGGGAACTTGATGTGAACACGTGCAGGAAAGGGATGGGTGTGGAGTACCGAAGCTCAATTCCATTTCTTTGAAGTGATTACTTGACCAAGACTTGGCCGTTTTGGCGTTTTCTGTGAAGCCAATGAGGTTGTCCGAAAAGTCATCATGAGCTTGACTAGTGTGTACAGCTAGACTCGGTCAAGCTTTCGTAAGCCTGTTCTTCACCTTCCTCGCGACTTAAATTAGTTTTTTGTTTTATTTTTAAATAAATAAAAGCCATGCGCGGAGGACTGATCTTCCAAGCCAGGACAAGCATGGTCTGTCCTTTAAAGCCCATGAGCTCCCAGGCTTTATTCTCTTAATCCTTCCACTTTTGTTTTTCAACTGTTCGGGCGCTTTATTTTTTTAAATTAAAATTCTCAATTAATAAATAATTATTTTAATTACCTAAAAGTCGTCTAATGATTACATGCTTTTCAAATAAGATTAGATATTTATATTATAATACTAGCACCTACCTGTGACTAATTAATTATAAATCAACCTAACATTTATATTTAATTAATACAAATTGCAAATGAATATTCATCTGGAATTTTATTTTATTGTTATTTAAAAACCAATTACTCTTTTATTTTTTATGTCATGATAAGTTTCTACCAGAGAAATTATGTCGATCAATTAATTTCCTTGAGAGTGCTGGTTTATTAATCAATCTGTTTCTGTGTGTGCTTAAAAGTCACGGGACACGTGGCTAATTATCGTCTAGCCTTGGCCACGGGTCTCTTGTGACTTGCCCATCAAGTGCGTGTCAAGTGTGACCTTGAAGTCTTAATTTACTATCTCGCTTGGCAGCCTCATAAACTGCCAAATCGCTACCGACATGCACTCCACTTACCGACTGGGAACCTGCTATCACCGGTTCATTGAAAAACTTTTATACATTTGCAGGTGTAAGAAACAAGTATTTTAAATAGTAATATTTCATGTTAAAAATCATGAAAGTAGACAAGTGAAACCTTGTAACCCAACATGGGGTCATGGGGTCATGGTTGTTGGAGACATATATTTGCCTGGACTTGACTCGATACTAAATATGTATATGATGAGCATAATAATTTATTAAAATCATATTTGTTCGGGTTTTGCACATCGTTAAACTTAAAAATATCAAGTCTAATAATAACTCATTAAACTCATATATTTAGACCCGTTGTATAGTCAAACTCGAAAATATTTAGATATGACAGCTCATCACATTCATGTTTATTTTGATCTAATATGTAGCTAAATCCTAAAGATAATGAATCCGACTATTATGTAGACCCATATATACTTGTCGTAAATATCGGGTAAACAGTTTACCAAACTCATATTTGTTTATGTTCTGTTTAGCATTACATTTAAAAAAAAATTAAAATTTTTTATTTTTTTTATTTTTTACTTTAAAATTATTATTTTTTTGCTTTTTTATATTATTTTCTTGTACTGATATCAAAAATAATTTTATCTTAAAAAGCAACATCTTGATATGTTTATAAATTTAAAATATTTTAAAAAATAATTTCAATAATACTGCCAAATTTGAGGTTAAAGGTGTTATTAAGTTTAAAATAGGAGTATTTGACTTTCAAATGGGTCCCTGAACATTAATTTTTTATTTAAAATTAATTGTTCATTTTATAAAATACTTTTTTTCTCTCCATCCACAGTATTAATCCAACTATAATTAGAGTCATGATTATCTAATTAGCCATCACCAAATCTAATGACACTACCAGACAAAATATCACAAGTGCTCACAGCAGTCTTAACAGTATCATTCCTTGTTACCTTGCCGACACTTCAGAAACAACCTTCTAAACTAAAATCATCAAATATAATTAATATTTTATCAAATAATAATAACAATAATAACAACAACAACAACAATAATAATAATAATAATAATTGTATATAAAAAAGAAATTAAAAAAATAATATAAAGTTAATGGTAAGAAGAAAGGGACAAAAAACTGAAAAAAACGGAGAGAGAAGTTTGGCAGGAGAGAGGTTGGGGCAGGTGTCCCAGAAAAAGAGGCAACGTGGAAAGACGGAGGGTGAACATATCATGACCCATCCAGGGCCAGCTGAGCCATCGTATCGTCTCTTGGAAAGAAAAAAAAAACCCTCTCCCTTTCTTGAGTTTTATTCTTCTAGAAGCATAGTTATATACCACCACTTCTGCTGCTTGAGAATTGCAGCAGCGATAGACTCTCTCTCTCTCTCTATCCCGAGAAGATTATATCTCCCAAAATTTAGGGTTCTGTTTTATCTCTCTCTACACCGGTGAGTATCTCTTTCACTTGCTTATTTTATGCTTTTTTTATCATTATTATTAACTGTGTTGTTAGTTAGTTGCATGGTTCGTTTCTTGAATTGAACTGATTTTCTCTCTCTTAAATTTCATTTGTCTGGCCTGTTTTTTACAGGAAAAATTGTGTTTGGGTTTCTTCTTGTTTGGTTGCTAAGAAAGTCTGGGGGTTTTGGTTCAACGAGAGAGAAATTGTGATAGATACTGGTGCTGATTATCATGCTTGAGAAATGTAGTGGAGCTAAAAGTTTGTACACTTTCTACGTTGATTTTGAAACACTCTCTGGCTAGGTAGAGGTCTTGATTGAGCCAAATGGTTTTTGATGAGAGGGAAAAGTTGGGTTTTATCTGTAATTAAACAATTTTTATTAAATGCATGGAAAATGTGTTCAGCTCAATTGATATGCTGAAATACCAATCAAGAAATCCACCTTATCAGGCTCCTTCGTGGTGCTGTGGCTTTATCACTTTTTAGGGTGAATCTTTAATGAATAATTTTAATATTGTGCCTTGAGCATGACGTAAATCTGCCTGATCACTTTGTGTTTTGAGTTTGATGACGAAAACTTTTCATGTCCATGTTATTGGTTGCTTCATCCAGAAGTTTTGCATTGAAACAGAGCCTAATAATTTATGGCCTTTTTTCAGGCAAGCCTTCATCCATAACGTGTTAGAAAATTGCTGCTTTATGTTTCTCTATCCGTGCTATTAGGTAGACCGTGAATGTTATACCACCAGAAGGTAGCCTGATCTGGAAAGCATTTATCCTCCACTCTACTCTTCTTGAGGACCTCTGTGATATTTGCTTGTAAATTATTATTTTTTTCAAGTTTTTTTTCACGTAGCACGTTTAATATATTAATTTCAATTTCTACCATTGCATTCTTCCTGTGCCTGGCTAGGAAAGCGAGAACTAATAAAATAATTCTTTTGAAGGTATGCAGTCAAAGCCTGAAAAAACTAATGGACTAGAACCCAATCCGAGTGGCATTCAAGAATATACAGTTCACTCTGAACCTTGGTGGCGTAATATAGGTTATAGTTCCATGCCTCCTGCTATGACTGGTGGAAATGCATCCAACTCAGAAGGACATAATGATTCTGAATCAAATGATGACCAGTCTCTGTCAAGTGGTAGACTGAATGAGGAAGATGCTGATGCTACCAAAGATTCCCAAGCCACTGCATCTTCCCATTTAGGTGCTGCTAACTACTATATTGCACAAAGTGCATCGGGGCTATTTTCTATTGCATAAACTCTTAGCTTAATGGTGTAGCATTTGCTTCTTTCCAGCATATCTCAACTCTCTTTTTTTCACCTATTTTCTGTGGCTAGCTTTTATCACTTTAGATTTACAAATTTTGACCTCATTTTTTTTTAAATCGTGCTTCTTTGAATATGATAGATGAAAACCAGCTGTTTGCCATGTCTGTAAATCAACTATATAGGTGCTGTCTAATTTTTATTGATGCTAAATCTGACTTGCACATGTAGCATAGGCCACGAGCATCACATTTTGGACAGAGAAATACTTTGTGAGCCCAAATGTATTCATTTGTCCTTGTTCTGTCAATGCAAAGTTCCTTCTTGTTCACATGGAAAGATGCACCATACTGGTTCGGTGTTAATTGGGCAATTTTTCTCCCATTAATGCTTAATAGGGAATCATGGACAATTGCAAAACCTTCAGGGTCTTGTGTCTGGTATGGCGACAATGCACAATGGCCTCTCACAATCTCCACAGTTTGAGCTTGTTAGTCACTCAATTGTAAGTTCTTATTCCTTCCATCCTCAAAATTTCTTGTCTTCCAAGCATGTTGTGATTGATTCATATGTAGACCATAGACATTATATATTTAAAGAATCCATCTTTACATGCCATTGGAAGAGATTTCTATTTTCTGGCATTTCTTCTGCAGGCCTGTGCATCAAACCCATACCAGGATGCTTGTTATAGTGGAATGATGGCTTATGGACATCATCCCTTGGTATGTAAGCTTAACACTTCCTCCCCATATTCTTACAGTCATATCTTGATACTTTGAGGAATTACCTGTGGATTTATATGCAATATTTTCTGTTTATTCACTACTCCCAAGATAAAATTCGTTAGTCCTTGGAAAAATGGTAGTTTTCTACACATGTCAAAATTACTAAGAGATCATATACCTTAAACTTTCCATTAATGATAGAATTCTGAATTCATTTAGCTAAATTAAAGTTTTGGTATCCATTCTGTGGGTTTTGGAAGATATGATTTATTGGATTGTTCTAGAGTAACCATGTCCTGGTCAGAAAAACAAGTTCTAATTTCTAACTCTTGAATTCTTTAGATTGAAGGAGAGATGTTTTAATAAAGAAAAGGGGGAGGAAAGGAAGTAAATTTGTCACCCAATTCTAGATAATTACAGGAGCGAGACCTTAATAAACTGTAATTATGGCATGCCTGTTATCTGCATGCAGTAAGGAGGAGGTCAGATTCACTGGAAATCTATTGGGATATTTATCAATATGCTCATCACTTGCTGCGAACAGAAATCAGAGTCCTCTGTGTGTGTGTGTGTGTATTTTCTTAATTTGTTTGAGTGTTCAAAACATGATTGACTTTTAATGGAATAGATTGATCATTCAATGGTCAGGGTTATCCGCAATTTGTTGGAATGCCACATGCCAGAATGCTTTTGCCCCTCGAGGTGGCTCAGGATCCTGTTTATGTAAATGCCAAACAATACCCAGGGATTATTAGGCGAAGAGAACAGCGCGCAAAAGCAGAGGTTGACAAGAAGCTGATAAAGGCTAGAAAGGTAAATTCAAATAGCCAGGTTGGGATGTTCTGTCTCATTTCTTTCCTCTGATTGTCTTTCTCTGTTAACTGATATAATAATATTTTTTACTGCACACATGACGCCAGATGTGCTAATTAACTTCCTCTTATTTATCGCTTCAATGTAATTGTTAAGAAGCTTGCAGTGTATCTTTTAGTTAACAAGGTCCATGTAAAACTTCTCACTTAAGTAACCTCAAGTGAGGCATCATGATAATATTTCACCAATCATTTTTGTCTTAAGAATTGTCCCGAGGAGGCTTCAAGTTATTTTACAGACCAAGAACTGTAAAAATCTAATATTTGCACTTAGTCGCCTTAAATTGGTAATGACCAAGCAAGCTTACTTCTTTCTAAGTGGATGAGATTTCACTCCTTTAGTATATAAATCCTGGTACAATGTTTTATGGGTGATATTTAGATATTTGCTAGCTCCTCCTGCGATGCCTGAAATATCAAACTAGTGATGTTCTCACCCTCCCTCCCTCCCTCCCTCTTGTATTCTTCAGCCATATCTTCATGAATCTCGGCACCAGCATGCTATGAGAAGGGAAAGGAGTTCTGGAGGACGTTTTGCGAAGAAAACCAGTGATGATGCCTCGAAGAACACATCTGAAGGCAAGCTCAATGGTTCTGGTCCAGTCCATGCATCTCAGTCACGGAGTTCATCAGGTTCTGAACTCTTGCCCTCTGACTCTGTTGAAACTTGGAATTCCTCCGATGGTCAAAAGGAAGCAAGAGAGTACCAGGTGCACGACACTTTTGAAGCTCATGGCCGTGTAAATAGAGGTGGCCACTATCAAAAACACAGTGGCTTGCAATCCTCTGCATATGGCCTGTACCTGGGTGACAATGAGGATGAAGACCGTCCAGGCCAGCAACTTGGGAACCAGGCCAAAAGAAGGTCGTATGGCCCCCAGTGAACCCAGCATGTTGAGTGGATGCCAAGGTGTAGTAGGGTCCAATTCACGCAAGCAATGAAACTTGAATCCTCTCTTTTGCCTGGCAACCACGCACTTGGCAATAAATATTGCCAAGGCGGCAAATCATTCTTGGCTTTTTCTTATTCTTGCTTGTGTGGCTTGAACAGAGAAGGAGATGATGAATCCGTGGCTGGCTTCTTTTGTCTGCCAACGCTTCGCGTGCATCATCATTCTCATTCTCCTTTTCTTTTTCCTGTGTACATAGAACCGTTAAGGAAACTCAAGTAGTAGTAGTAGTCTCTGGTTGGATTTTAGCCTACCAGCACTCTAGTTTGAAAGTATAAACTATTTTGTTTGACAATTTCTTTTCACTTGCAATTCAATGTGGCACTGTTTATTTCATCCGACTGAGCTTTTGCAATGCGCTTAAGGGGAGGCCTAAACCTTCTTCAGGATAGTCAGTTGAGGTCCCTGTATGGGCCCAAAAGCAGGAACTAACATGAGAGGCTCCTTCGTCTGAGGGAAAGAAGTGCTGGTTTGGAATGGTGCTTGTTTGTACTTTATACATGACCAATTGTTAATTCTGTGAAGATAAATTAATCCGTCTTTTGAGAAATACAAAAGTGAGAGGATCATTACAAAACTCCAGCAACTCAAGTCACTCGTAATAACTTCGGCCCTGTGATGCTCTGGCGTCTTTTAATGAGCCTAGCAATGAATGCAGAGAGATGCTGGCATGGATTCAAGAAGAATCATGAATAGTGCTTGCACTTGAAAGAGGTTAGGGGGGGAGGGGGGTTCAAAATGCTACTCAGCCACTGGGAGGTGGAAGAAGAACGATCGGAAATCCAATGCGGAGTCCCCTTGCCGACCATTCTGATACGAAGATCAAAACGCAGAAATAAAAATAATGGCACGAATCTAACGTGAGATGACTGAAAAAAGGGCTGGTGCCTTGGGATCATGTATAAAGCCATAGCCAATACGATAAACATGGCTAGATGGCTCTTCATTACATTACATGAATTCCCTACACAGTATTGTAATCTATTTTCTCACTATTAATGATGGCACAAATTAAAAAACTGCTTTATTTCACTGTTTGATTACACAGTTTTACACTCAAAATCTAAGATGAAAGAAACCCAAAGAAGGTAGTGTGTCTATCTTCTGCTTGGTATGACATGATCTGCTGTCATATATGATCTTGATGCTGATGTTGATTGGTGTCCTCCATGTTTTTCATTTCCTCATCCCTGTGTTGTTTTAAGATGGTTTCTCCACCTTCATCATCCACCCGAGGTTCCTTCTCTGAGTCTGTTTTACCGGAACCTGTGAAATTGTTGGGTTCTGTGGTATTGATCACAGTTGGCTGCTTCTCCATCATTCCAGACAGCGCCAAACTTGGAGACCACTCCAGAACTTCATCAATTATATTGGACATCCGCTTCTGGTACCTGCAGGACAAGAATTGCACTTCAGACCCAGGCAAGGAAATAATGATTTAAGAGGGGTTCGTCAGCAGCAATTTTTTGTGAAAGCTATAAAAAAGTTCCTGATTGAGGACACCTGAGTGAGATCATACCATAACCACAAAAGAATCACACACTATACCCACATAGGCAAGATGGCAACTGGATAGTTCAAAAAAGACATTGACTCTGGGGTCTCATTTTTTAAACGAGTGAAACAGACAAGTAAAAGTTCATAAAAAAAGTCCACCATGATTCAACTTTTCCACAATCATCCTGGTTCCTTAAGTTATCATGTTTTGTGCAATGTGGGAAAGGCAGCCTTTTCAGTCTACTCAACTTAGCAACAGGTGTACTCACCTTGCTCTAGCAGCTTCATCAGGGGCATGGTGCCTCAGCAGTAATATGACGAGCACAGCTACCAATGCATAGAAAAGTCTAGTGGTCCACTTGGGCCTCTCCTCCTCATCCTTGTTTGGCCAGAAACGGAATAATTCTCCCAAAGTAGCTTCTTCAGCAAGGATGTTAGGGAAAAACCAAACACGTTTTCCGAGTATGATGTAAAGAACACCAAATACAGTGGCTCTCACTGCAAAATAAACAGATAACCTCAATAACCCCGAAAGCAATAATTTAGTACTAGTTATCACTGTCAACTAAAATGACAATATTGTATAGTGTGTGTGTGTGTGTGTGTGTGTGTGATGAGAATAATGCCAAGATATGAACCATGATGTGCACTAATAAGACTAATATAAAGAATGTAAAAACTTCCACACAGAATTTAGGACTAAAAATTTAGAAGAAACCAGGTTATAACCATCGACTGATCTGCTCGTAGATAGAGCAGCACCAGAACTCTGAATCAAATAAAGAAAATTTAGGTGGAAATTGTTTTTTTCATCTCAGAGCTCAGTGTGAAAGAATCACGCCAGTGATTACTCATATACCAGATCAAGAGCATTAAATCAAACATATCACACGGCTGACCTGAGAAAATAGATTACCCTGGATCTTGAAAAGATGATTGACATGGATAAACATCATTTAAGAGTAAAAGGAAATTTGATAATAATGGAAGTTTCATGATGAGTTTTGCTAGGGAATGTTCTGCAATGATCTGCAACACTGACATCAAGAGAAAACATTCACGATATCCAAGTCACCACAGAAGACCCAACTTCCACTAAAAAATAAAAGCTCAGCCCAAGGTTCATAGAAAAAGCATCAAAATCATTCATCCAGATATCAAAATGTAATGATACCTCTTAACTGCCAAAAAAAAAACAATTTGGTCATGCCACAATCAGGAGCTTTATGACAAAAGATGCCATTCAGAACATCACTAACACACCACACTCCTTGTGGCTAGGTATAAACACAGAAGTATCGACTTCAAAGGGCAGAGAAAGAACAAAAGGCATACAGTGCAAAGACTATAAGAGAGGAGATTTATCAACAGAAAGATGTGCTTGATACATACACAGATGATGGCCATGGAACCATCACCATCAGCTGTTATATTTGTTAACATGGTAAGAAATCCATCAGCAGAAATCATATCCCCCACCAATCCTAAAATTTAAATGTTATACGGTTATTTTTTGCCAAAACATAATAAAAGAAAAAAAAAATTACAAGAATATTAGGATAACAGGTTTTTCACAATCATTGAGCAATAGGAAACCATATTTCTAAAAGTATCTATTGATACACAAAAAAATAAAAGTACCACCATGTGTCCTGAAACTAGCACACAAAGGGCTATCTCTTTTCAATAACTCCAGATACTGATTACTTGAACAAATTAATAAGAAAGTAAATGTATGAATTTACACCCCTACCTGGCAAGTTTATCTGAGTTTGATAACATTATTTATCTAGTTACACATTCAGACCAATTATCTCTCTCATGAAAGTTTTTTGAGGTTGAAACAGGCCAAGAAACCAGCATGACAAGTAAACACTTTCTGGAGTTCAACACAAGTGGAGGTTTCCAACTTTCAAATATGAAAATAATAATAAGCTTGTAGCAGAAATCTAGGTTTTTAATCATAAAAAATTGGCCAAATGTTGCTCCACGTGCGATGATACTGATATAGCAAACATAATCAGGTAACACTAAACTAGGGTTTGAAAAGTAGAATTAAGGAGCAGGAAGAATAATACAGTAGGGGAAAAAAAGCAACAAAAAATGTGCCCTGGAGTACTTACATGAAAGAAGTGAGAGAATAAGCAAAAGGAGTCCAGCACAAGAATAGAGGATTAATAGCTTGCACCGATGTGGGTATACAGGAAACATGCAAATTGCAAGAGTCAACACTGGCCAGGAAAGTGAGAGAAGTGTTTGCCATAATGGCCTCCGTTTTACAAACGCCCATGCAAAAAAGGCATCATTTTCTGAAAATACTTGATCCTATAAAGAACAACATAATGTTAATAACATGATCTTGAGATATAAGCACAAAATAAAACTCTTAATTCCTTTGACTTGAAAAAACAAGCAGAGAAAAAGCACACAACCGACCTGGACAGAGGCATTATTAAAGGGTGAGCTTTTCTAGGCAACACAAATTTCCCTATTCTCATTAACAGCCTAGTGACTCCCCATATTCATCCCAACAACTCAAGATTTTACTGCTATTAAAAAGGTTATGAAGGTCATATTTGACCAATAAAAGTACATAACATTCTGCCCTACATGATATAAGGATACAGTATGTGTTGGGGTAACACAGCACATGCACAAAGTGCAACCATTCTTAGAAGAATGCAAGGGGGAAAATACCACTGACACGGCAGACTTACTAAATGTGAAAGAGAGTGATAGATGACCACGAGAATCCATTATTTTAATTGCTATGCCTCGACATGCACGAGTCCCAATCTCTAAGAAATCAATTACCCCAATCACAGAGAAAATAGTCGTTTCAATTAACTTTTCATAATAAACAAGAATATATGAAATGCATGATGCTTTACAATTTGCACGGTGAATTCAAAAAATCTACTGCTTCAACAATTGATTAAAAGATCAATTAAGTTCATACTAAACATCCAAGAGCAAAATGAAACAACTTACAGGAAAGATCTCTAAATGTGCTGGCCAGGTAGACAGCTTTTTCTTCCCAGGACGAACAGTTTTCACCACACGATCACAACGCACTAGGAGGTTCTTGCTTAATAAAGTATTGGCAATCTCTTCAACCTCTAAATTATTATTTAACTCTAATATATCTTTAACCTCTGAATGATTTTTCAGAAAGCTAACGAAATCCTTTCCTCTAAAATATTCAACACGGGTCTCCTGTAAGACAGCCCAACGAGATACCAAATCCTTGTGATCTCTCACCTTCTCAGCAAACAACTGAAACACATCCTTTTTTGCATCTTGTTTCTGAAGAGAGAAACAATCATACAAGTCAGAAACATTAGACACGGAATGAAGTTGAAACCATCGTTATGCATAAATATGACCAGACCAAAGTTAGTCACGCCAACCATTCACCAGATATGGATGAATTTCAAGCAATAACTTACAAGTATAAACCACTATTACTAGTTACATGGACTGAAAATGTACAGGTAAACAATACACGCAACCATTTTCATGCAGTTTATAAGGCTGCTGCACATTAAAAGCAAATTCCTAGTTAAAACAATTCTTGGTAGTTTTAACAAGCAAACTACATCTTTTAACATCAGACCAGAATTTTGCAAGGACTGGACAGCCACAAAACACTCACAAGGAACAGGATCGTTAGAGTACAGCACAGCATGGAAATTCCTATAAATGTTGTATAACAAGGGACAGAGATGCAAGCATCGTTCATTTCACCACCAATCAATAAATTTCCTACAGATATTATTTTTTTATGAATTCACACAATGATCGCTCACGCCAATGTCAAATAACTTCTTATTTGTTTGTTTAAAGATATAAAGAATTCATACTGAAAAAATCCCATAATCAATGAACAGCAAAATATACAGTTAAGAGTATCCCAGAAATATCATTACTTGCAAGCTGCATCCTTTTTCTCTAGATATAATTTATAATCATCAAGTGTATACTGAAGAAAACACTACCATCTTCTCAATATGGTATAACAATCAGTGGCTGAAAACTTGCACATTGGGTTGTTTTCTTACAGGAGTAACAAAATAACTTCCATTTGTTTTGCTAACGAAAATGACACTCAAAAGACCATAGATTGCGTTTCTTGACATGGGTTTCCAGGAAAGGAAAAAAAGCATAAAAAATGAACTTGATGCAAATCAGACCCTTACCAAAGTTCGCATCTTTCAGGTCCCGCACAACAACAAAACACGTTATTCAGATTTCCTTAACAAAAGTGGATATAAATGACGGTCACATTTTTTACATAAGTCGTTAATCAAGCACAGGTAAAATCTACAATTACAACAATGGTTTCAATTACATGAGTTTTAACATAAAGATAATAACTTTATTCTTAAAAAAGAAATAGAGGAAAACCCTAGATCAGAGAGAAGGAGGGGACAAACCCTGGGAGGGGTATCCGAGTTTAGATCTCTGGTGGCATTCGCTACGGCTCCTGATGATCTTCGAACCCTTTTCTTGTCTGCTGCCCCTCCTGATTTCTTCATCCTTGTGCGTGTGCTTACGTTTTGAGTTTTGTTTGTGTTTTCACATTTATTTTGGCACCATCATATTTATTTGTAATTAAAGTAGTATTTTTTTTTTACTCCCATTCCATTTATAGGCACGACAGGTTTCTCTTGCTAGTGACTTGGTTGTTCTAACGCTGACCAATCAATGAATTAGCTGTCCGTAAGTGTAGATGACATCATTTAAAAAAAATTATTTAAAAGATTATCAGAAATAATTGTTTTTTTATTTTTAAAAATTATTTTTAATATTTATACATCTAAATATTTATAAACATATCTGACCTCGGGCCGGAGGATGAGTCATGTTCCCAAAAAAAAAAAAAACATAGCTGGTAAATTATATAATTTATATTATTTTTTAATAAATAATTTTTTTATATTTAAAACTTATATAAATTCATTTTATCTTATATTTATTTATTTTTAAATACAATGAAAGTGGTGAAATTTAAACTCATGACCACTAGATCATTAAAACTTTGTTATTGAATCGATAAATCATCTTATTTAAAAGTTTAAACTATGAAGTAAAGTTTTAAAATATTATTTATATTATTTTTTAATATCATAATCACTCTTTGTTGCTAGTTGTTAATGAAGTGGTTGTGGTTTCATTTTTCAAATGAGTATTTGATATTACGTTTCGAAAATATTTTTATAGAAATGTATAAAACCATGACAACCTTAAACAAAACAAATTAAATTATAAAGTTTATTTTCTAATAAATTCACTGATGAATAATCAAATTAAGAGAAATTTAATCTAAAAAATTATAATAAATTTTTTTTTCTCGATAAAAATATGAATCTAAATAATATTATAAGAATATTATTAAAAAAACATGACAAGTAGAAATTAAACAAAATTTATGAAATAAACCAAAATTCTAAATGAGATAAAAAAAAATTAGTTTATTTTTTTAATTGAAACAAATTATTCCGATCATTCAACATTAAATTATTTTCTGTTATATTATATTATATACTAAAAAAGATTAGGGTTTAGTTATTGTAGCATTCGAGGAGAATCAATATGGACTATAATAGTGTTGCTCAGTTTTCGATTCTGTTCGAGTTGTTCGGTTCGTCGGTTGGATAATATTTATTTATTTTTACACAGTAGGATATTAAGAAATGCCTGCAGTTCAGTGGAAGATACGCCTGTCTCCTAAGTATAAGGGTTGGGGTTTGACCCATGCCTAGCGAGCCTGGTTATGCGTTAATTTGTTTTGCTTATAGCTTTTTATTTTTTGTTTGCTTTTTTTTTTCACTGGTGTAATTTTTCATTTTTCTTTCTTTTAATATTTTTTATTTATTCTAATGTCAAATTATTTTTTTGCTTATAATTTTATTTTTTTCATTTTTTGTTTGTTTTTCTGTTGAAGTTATTGACGCTTTTTTTCTTTGATTGATTTTTTTTTCCTATTATTAACAACACTCAGAATGTTTCGCATCCTTTCCTTAGCATCCACAGGTAACGTAATAGTTTTTTTTTCGTGAAAAGAAATTAGAAATACTATCAATGCCCCCAGGAAATGAACAAAATGGCATTGATCCCGAGAGTTAAATTTTTCAGCACTTGGTAAAATGATAATTTTATT
The DNA here is from genome assembly GCA_015731905.1 of Salix dunnii. Taxonomy (NCBI): domain Eukaryota; kingdom Viridiplantae; phylum Streptophyta; class Magnoliopsida; order Malpighiales; family Salicaceae; genus Salix; species Salix dunnii. The sequence goes on along the minus strand of CM027667.1, from coordinate 4,016,949 downwards.
ACTGTAATCCACAATAATTTGTGTCTGTATAAACAATAAAAATTGAAACAGTAAAATCGAGACGTCGTTTATATACCTAGTAACTAGTCATTTACTTGTGTTTTGATGCGGTAAGACCTAAATTGTTTTCAATGTAAAAAAAATATTAATTATGCAAGATCTTTTTATTATAATAAAATTTTGACAAAATAATATATTTGTGCAGAATTTCTGTGAAGTGCAAAATTCTTATAAAATATATGAATTTTAAATTGATATAGATTTATTTGTTTAGTAGATTTCAACAAAATTATCAGTATAAAATTATCATTACCATTAAAAAAAACAAGAAGATTCAAATACCTGAATTATCAAATTCACTTCATTATGATTCATTCATTTTATAATTTAATTTGAATTAAACACAAGAAATAAAATACAAATTGTGAAACACCTTGAGTAATCAAACAACAAAAATAAATAAATAATTTTACCATAAACTAAAAAAGAAAACATAATTGAAAACCCATTCCCACATTACTGTTATTATCATGACTGCAATAGTTAAAATTGTTATCAATATTATTATCCAAACAATTAATATAATTAATTTGCCCCTTGTAAAAATATAATTAATTTGCCCCCTGTAAAAAAAAATGAAACATTTATACAAACAACAATAAAAAAATAATTGCTAAAATTATCATTATTATTTACCCAAACAATTAAACCATAAAATCATTTGATCGGAAGAACATATATAAATAATATAAAACACAAAAAGAAAAAAATGGAGAAATATTAATTTTCAAATGATAAACAAAATTAAAATTTCAAGACTGAACCAAATAGAAATAAAACTCCAATAAACAAATAAAATGACAAAACATAAAAACAAAAAGTAAAAGTATAAATGCACAATACAAGTAAAAAATAAACATTGTCCAGTAAATATTAGAAAAATCAAATGAATTAGTACCAGATAAAAAATAAAAAGAACAAGGGTCGAAACAACAAACAAACCTACATACTAGAAAAATTAAAGAAACCAATAAAAAAAGAATTTGAATGAAAACTAACATATATAATCAGTTTCAATTGAATGATGCAATTAATACAATCAAAATTTCTACTGAATAAATGAGGACTAAAACTGAAAATAAAAGAAGAGGGATCAAACTAAAACCAACATAAACATTAAGGATTTGAATGTATTTTCTACAAGCAGGAGAGAGAAAGAGAAAGAAAAAGAATTGTCCACTAGTGATTCATTGACCACCGAACACTAATAGGCATTATATTAGAAGGCAGGGGACAAGGTAGCGCATCAAGTGACACGCCTGACAATCAGTTTCCACAATCAAGAGACACATCACACGCCATCTCAATGGTTTGTCTATACGATGTGCTTGCAGTGTTTTTAAAAATAAAAAAATAAAAAAAATATTAGATTACCTATACACTTATGGACCTAGCGATTACAAAAAAAAAACATGATGAAAGTACCATTATATCCCCAACTCCTGGGCCTTTTCTTTTTTTCTTTTTTGGGGTATCTGCATATTATATTGTTTTAAAACAAAAACACCTTATAATCTCGTGTTTTTTTATCAATATTGAGAAATAAAATAATAATTTTATTTAGTTGCCCTGAAAGTACTGGGTCGATACCCATCGATTTCGTATTAAATTGTCATCACCATCCACCAGAGCAATTATACCATTCTCTTCAAAAATGTAATCATATCCAATATAATTTTTAAATAAATAATAAAAAGCGCACCCGTGCATGTATAAATAATTATAAATTAAAAAGACAAAACTATATAAAAATATAAGACAAAAAAAGATGTTAACTCGGACTAGATACATGACATGACCATGTAGCTTGATATCTGGATTTTTTTATTTATCAAAGTATAAAATAAAATAACAATTAAATATTCAAAATAACAATTAAAAAAATAAAGGTTAAAAACAAAACAAAGAACAATTAAAAGGCAACAACAAGTTTCCACTTAGAGGACTAAAATAAAAACATTAATAGAAGAAAAATAAAAACTAAAAAAAAAAATATATATATAATCAATTTGGATGGAAGAGTGAGATAAAAAAACATTTAAACTCTTATAAAATATATAAGAAAAAAAATAAAAGTATAATGAGAATAAAGATTAAATAAAAAAATGCCAATATATGATAGAAAGGTAGGAATTTATATCATAACATGAGTCAGGTTGTGATTAAATTTATTTATTAAAATGATTTTATAATGAAAAATTAAAATTCATTTATTAATTCTTATAAAAAATATTATGTGACGTTACACATATCCAAACTATTATAAAAATAAATATTTAATTTAAATAAAATATATTAAAAAAATTACAAGTGAGTATAACTTCTTAACAAATTAAACATGTCTAATATAATTAAAAAACATTGGTTATTTAGAAATATCAAATATCAAATATAAATTATTTTCTGATATCAAAATAATTTTTTAAAAATATTTTAATATATATATATATATATTTAAAATATTTTTAAAAGTAACTCTAAAAATAATTTAAATTAATTTCTCAACAGTACTCCTAGGCTTCATTGAAAGTGCCGATTGCAGGAGAGGGACAGAAGGGGTGGCTTGCTGTCCATTTCAGTGACTGCTGTCTGTATTTTTGCTACTGTTTTTTAAAATATCTTTTATTTAAAAATATATTAAAATAAATTATTTTTATTTTTTAAAATTATTTTTAATATTAATATATTAAAATGATTTAAAAATATTTTTTTAATTTAAAATAAAAAATATATATTTATAAAAATAATAACAAACCAATCAAAATCATCTAAGATCACGTTGAGCGAAGAGAGACTTCCACTTATGGCCTTTCATTATTTCTTCAGTGCCAAAAAAATGTGGGGTCCAGGTCTAGATCTAATCTCATCGCGAGATATTTTCTCAGGGTAAGTCGAGCGAGTTTTAATATTTTCTTAAAAAATTAAAAATATTATTATGATATATTTCTAAATAAAAATATTTTAAAACTTAATATCTATCATAATATCAAATAACCACAATCAACTGAGTTTTCTTTTTAATTTTAAAATCATTTTAAATTATTATATTATAAATGTTATTTTAATAATTTCAATGAAAACTCAATAATTAACACTTTCTATCTATATATCTATCTATCTATCTATCTATCTATCTATCTATCTATATATATATATATAAAATGATTATTGTTTTGACTCTTCGAGGTAGAAGGTGAGTTACAAACTAAAATATAGCAACTAAAAGAAATTAGAAATAATAAAAAATAAGGTAGGTTCAAGAGGTCTCTTTCAACGCAGGCCTGAATATCATTTCGTCACACCTCATAGTTTTTTTTTTCTCTTTCAATATATTAAAATTATATTTTTTTAAATATTTTTAATACCAATATATTAAATGAATTAAAAAAAATATTTTTTTAAAATATAATGACAAATATAACTTTTAATTATAAGAAAACTTAGCTTCAGATCAATCTTGAGGATCACTGATTAGTGTTGTTTGTCAATGTACTTCTTTAATGTATTTAAATATTATATTAAAAATAATTTTTTTTAAATAAAAAAATAATATTTTTGTATATTTTTAAATAAACAATACTTTTAAAAGAAATCTCAAACATATCTTCAAACAGTATTTTAATAGCATTCCCTCTATTTTATATATTTTATAAGTATTTTTTTATTTTAAATTTATTTTTATTTGTTGATATCAAAAATAAAATAATTATTTCAATGTATTTATATTTTTTTTAAATAAATATTATTAAAATATTAGACAGACTCTAAATAGTTGAAATCATCTTAGCATCATAATCATTCATAAATATGCTTGAATTTTCACTCACCTCCCCATCCAACTCCTCTTAACTTTAAATTTGCAAGTTGGTTTATTCCTTATCCTTATTTTCACCTGCCTTTTGAAAATAAAAAATTATATTGATTTTCATTCTTTTTTTTTTCCTTTTCATAAATATCTTTTTTACAAATTTTAGCTGCCAAGAATTCTGGAGTGTTTGATCTAATTCTAATATTAAAAGTTGGATGTATTAATATGGAAAATAAAAAATATAAAAAAATATTATTTATTTATTTATTTAATAATGTTGTTTTTAAATTGTTTATGTGCTTGAGAAATATTAAATTAATATTTTTTAGATAATTTTAGTATATTAATGTTAAAGAAAACATTATTTTAATATTTTATTTATTAAAAATATTTTTGATAAAATTATATTATCGAACACACGATTAAAAAATATTATTTTGTTTTTAAATATATATAAAAAACAGAACCTTTAGTTCTGTCTGGTGTTTTGTTTTCTGGGTATACCTGAGGTTTGTTGGGATAATAGTAATAGAAAAAGCAAGAAAAAGGCGAAAGGGTTGGTGTTTCTCTGCCTTCGTTGAATCCATCGTTAAGACAGAGAAAGAGAGAGAATTTAGAGAGAGGAGTATAGTCTGCAAGATTAAAAAGAAAAAGAAAATGCAAAAAGAGCTTCTTTGACTCTCTCTCTCTCATCATCCTTCATACGTTTTACACCTTTTTGTATTCCTGCTCACATTATTTCATTTTCTTGAATTAATTTTCAATTAATTACCTATTTAAGCTCATCTGGGTATTCTTCAGATTCTCCTTTCTAGTCTCCAAACCAACAGCATTTCAAGGTGATTTCCTCCCCTACTTTTGCAATCTAACATGTCAATATTTCGAGCTATAAGTTCTCTTGATTTTATTTTAGTTTTTTATTTCTTCGGATAATTATGCCATGCAGATGTGCTTGCTTATTTATTTTATTATCAAATTTGGTGTATGCTTTATGAGGCAGTCTTTCGCGAATACTTGTTGCAGGAATCTGCTTTTCTTTGTGTCGCACATAAATTTGTTCTCGATTTTGTTTCTGGGTTTCTTTCAGATTCAAAGATTTGTACCAAAAGGCCCAGAATTTCATGGAGTTGTTTACCTTCCTTAAAAAAATGTCTTTTTTTCTTCTAAGAAACAAAATGATGTTTATGCAGTTATTTTGTTACTTGTGTTTGCTGTAGAGGGAGATGAAACGTTAACCTTTTGTTTTGCTTTATTGGGTATTCTTGAAATCTTTACAGATCTTCATTTTTTGGAAAAAGGTTGAAAGTTTGAGAGAGAGATCTTGATCCATGGGTAATTGCTGTGTAACCCCTTCCGGGGCTTCTTCCTCTGAGAAGAAAGTCAAAGGTAAAAAAAAGGAGAAGCAAAATCCATTCTTTGGTGATAGTTATGCTGTAACCAATGGATCCGGAAATGTAGACAAGCTTTGGGTCCTGAAAGAACCCACTGGCAGGGATATTTTAGCGCATTATGATCTGGGTCGTGAGCTTGGCCGTGGTGAGTTTGGTATTACATATTTGTGTACCGATTTAAACTCTGGCGACAAGTTTGCTTGTAAATCCATATCAAAGAAGAAGCTGCGGACTGCTGTGGATATTGACGACGTAAGGAGGGAGGTGGAGATAATGAAGCACTTGCCTGCTCATCCAAATATCGTGACCTTAAAGGCTAGTTATGAGGATGATAATGCTGTCCACATTGTGATGGAACTGTGTGAGGGAGGAGAGTTGTTTGATAGGATTGTAGCGAGGGGGCATTACACAGAAAGAGCAGCGGCTGCAGTTATGCGAACTATTGTGGAAGTTGTTCAGGTTGGTATTATGATCGTGTCCTATTTCTTTTAGTTGGTTTGGTGCTAGTTTGTTGCGTTGTTATAGATTTTAAGTATGAGATGATGCTACCATCTTGAGCTTGATAGGACTAAGGATTTTCCTGATAGTCTTTTGAATTAAAATGATGGATTCCTTGTTAGTTCGATGTTTGGTGTGCACTGCTGTTAATTTTCCTGATACCCATTTTAAGATAAGCTTCGTTATGCTGATAATGACTTAACATGGAAACCAGCTGATTTCATTGATACGTCACGGCAAAAGAGATGATAATAAAGTTCCTGGACAACCGGTGTCTTTTCCATTTTGATTCACATTTCAATCCTTTTGATAGGACATATCAATTTTTAAGTTTCTTTATTTACTTCCTTTTCTCTTACCATTTTTTGTTCTAGCCTGCCAACTTTTAGATGTTTATGAATACAGGATCATTCAAAATTGGAATTTTCTATTTCTGCATTGTACTTGCAGTTACAGAAGTTTCAAGAAAGCATTATATCAATTAGTTATTTGATTTAATTACTTCAAATGATTTTCATAAGTTCGGCATTATTGGCTGTTGGTGCTTCATATTCAGGCCATTTTGTCATTTGAAATAACTTGATTTTCGTTTGTATGCTCTGTAGATGTGCCATAAGCATGGAGTCATGCACCGAGATCTCAAACCAGAGAACTTCCTATTTGCAAATAAGAAGGAAACTGCTGCGTTGAAGGCAATAGATTTTGGACTGTCAGTCTTCTTCAAACCTGGTATTGAATTTTATCTGAGCCAATTGCCTCCCTCAACATATTAAATGGCATTTTGATAATATTTCTTGAAATTAAGCATCAGCCATGATCTAATTCTTACTTCTGCTATTCTGTCTGAAGATTACTTTTCTTCTCTGCAGGTGAGAGATTTAATGAGATAGTTGGAAGTCCTTATTACATGGCTCCAGAGATTCTAAAGCGCAATTATGGCCCTGAAGTTGATGTCTGGAGTGCTGGAGTCATTCTTTATATATTACTTTGTGGTGTCCCTCCTTTTTGGGCAGGTTGTTTTTCCTGGTTTGATTGTCTGATTATCTTGATTGTTTGTTCAACGAGTGTTTCTAGATGGTTTTATGGTCTTTAGTTTAGAATGGATAAAAAATTATAAAACAAAGCTAATTAGCCCATGGAATCGTTGTGGATTTTCACCCTTCTTCTGTTATGATCCTAATGGACATGGAAGTTACCTGCATGCAGTTTCTGCTCCTTATTTTTAAAACTGTCTTCCCAGAAAATTTATTCCCTTGTTCATGCAGAAACTGAGCAAGGGGTAGCACAGGCCATTATTCGCTCTGTCATTGATTTCAAGAGGGATCCTTGGCCTAGAGTTTCCGATAATGCAAAGGATCTTGTGAAGAAAATGCTTAATCCCGACCCTAAGCTAAGGCTTACTGCTCAGCAAGTGCTTGGTAGCTCTTTCTTCTTTTAATCCAAGGTCTGCTATCTAGTTGCATGCTTATATGTTAACTTGCAAAATGATACTGGCCTGTTGTTTGCAGAGCATCCTTGGATACAAAATGCAAAGAAGGCTCCAAATGTCCCACTCGGTGAGACCGTGAGAGCAAGACTCAAACAGTTTTCTGTGATGAATAAGCTCAAGAAAAGAGCCCTGAGGGTAATGATTCTTAATTTGTTTGCAGTTTAGCTTGGATTATGATGGATACTTTTTTCATGGGAACTAATATTATTAACTAAATTCTGACTGTGCGGTGCGCATCTATACAATTCCTCCATCCCAACAGTCCTGCATCCTCTTCCCAAAATATAAAAGAGTGACATTTTGAGCTGTCCATCTGCAGGTGATAGCTGAACACTTGTCGGTGGAGGAAGTAGCTGGCATAAAGGAGGCCTTTGATATGATGGACACTGGCAAAAGTGGCAGCATTAACCTTGAGGAGCTTAGGGTTGGGTTACAAAAGCTGGGCCAAAATATTGCTGATGCAGATCTTCAAATCCTTATGGAAGCTGTAAGCATATTTGCCTTACTGGCAGAAAATATTCCCTTTCTGAGATGGAAAAGGATTAATTCTATTATACCAGTAGAATATGGTAAAGAAATTCATGCAGAATTTGCCCCTTGAATTTTCTATGGTTTACAGGCTGATGTTGATGGTGATGGAGCACTAAATTATGGAGAGTTTGTTGCAATCTCAGTTCACATAAAAAAAATGGGCAATGATGAACACCTGCATAAAGCTTTTGCATTTTTCGATCGAAACCAGAGCGGTTACATTGAGATTGAAGAGTTGCGAGAATCCTTGACTGATGACACTGACACAAATAACGAGGATGTTATCAATGCCATTATGCATGATGTCGACACAGACAAGGTTAGTGTTTTTTTATGTATTTATTGTATATAGATGCAAGTTAATTGCAAAATGAACCTTCAGGGCTTACTCTCAGTCCTGAAGTTTGTAGCATGCTTCGTGCTAGTTTGCTTGTCTCATTCTGTTCCCTGGAAATGCCATTGGTAAATGATGATGGATTTTCACCAAGATTGTGATGAGATGAAAGTTTTCAATGTTAAGAGTGATTGGGCAGCTTGTTTTTATCATCAATTCACACCATGTCTTTCTTCCTCAAATCATGATTCACTATTGGACCATCTTGGGGTGATTGCCTTTGCTTGGTGTAAACATCTCCATACCACATGTATCTCTCCCTTCAGCTTGACTCCATATGATGGGAATGGTTTTCCCTCTCGGCTGTGGATGATGGAATGAGAATGTCAGAATTGGTTGTGGATGTTTGTCTCTTGATATCTGTATAACAACACTCAGAATGTTCCTGAGTTTTGTGGCATCTCGTGTTGTCCGGTAATTGTTGCTAAATTGGAAGGATAACCGTATTTTCATTTTATTCTGCAGGATGGGCGCATAAGTTATGAGGAGTTTGCTACGATGATGAAGGCTGGCACAGACTGGAGAAAAGCCTCAAGGCAATATTCACGGGAAAGATTTAAGAGTCTGAGCATAACTTTAAGGAGGGATGGATCATTGCAGGTAACCGTTTGAGGGCAGGCAACTCCAAAAGCTCAGTCAGTGGAGAAGAAAAAATCAACCATTATTGTTTGGCCTATGAAGTTATTCTCACGTTATTTTTTTCTAGTTTTATTTCATAGGACCTTTTGGATAGATAGGATTAGTCGTAGTGTCCTTGATATGTTCAGAATTTGTTTTCGTGGGATAGTTGCAGGAGAAGAGGCAGGCTAAACGGTAGAGAAAGGTTGGCAAGGATGGACCACAACATGTGTTTGTAAATATGCCTTCGTCATTTAGGGCTTACATGTCATGTTCATGTCAGAAACGACCACTTTCAATTACTACGTGGATTTGTTTTTGTCCTCCTTTTCTTTGCCTTTTGTTTTTGGTTGTGTTTGTTGGATGACAATCTTATTTGGACCAAGAAAATTGAGATTTCGTTCGCTTATTTTTCCGAGTCTCTCCTTGATGGCAGTATAGCTTTGAATATTTATGCGTGTACACCCAAAGCGTGTTTCTATTTTCGGCAGAAGTTTGAGGATAAAATGTCACTTTCTTTACTTTTTGATCACCTGGACTTTTCCTCATATAAGAGCAGCGCCTGGACGAGTTCGCTAGCCAGGTAAACATTTTGCCTGGTTGGTGCCAAGAATATTCACTTGCTGTGCTTTTGAGTTGATGAATGTTCTTTGCTCACTTCAAACATCTGCACGTGATTTTATGTATCTTGGTGATTGGATACAAGAGACTGGTCTTTAAAAAAAATCAATTTGGTGTACTTCATCTTGCATCTCTCCAACCAGATAATCCTATTGAAGTTCGACAATTTAGTGCAGGAACACTATCCACACCTGAAATATACCCACCAGAGATTTCTTTTTCGCAATCTGTTTTAAATTCAAACTCGAAATGATAACTCAGCACGAAAGCTCACCAGCCGAACCCAGGACCTCAAAGGTACTGCAAATTAAGTTGCCTCTCCTACGCTCTTGCCAACATGAAGAAATATAAAGGTATCGGACTCGTAAAGCTGACCACAAACCCGACTAAAAACTTTAGAGCTACCTAGCATTACAGCAAAAACTCAACAGAGATTCGTATCATTTCACATTATGACATCGTTAGTCTGTTACTGTACATGTTTGAATATATTGTCTCTCCTTTCGCTGCATGTTTCGATTTGCTGTCGATCAGCAAATATCTGTCTCGTGCATTGTCACCAAACACCATAAACGAAGTCAAAGTTGCAACTTTGGGAAGAACTAAATATTCCCTGACAGGCAGCATCAGAGAAAGAAAGAGTTTCACTGGCCCCACCATGTAGAAAACACCCCAATCAATATCTGGAATATTTCAGCATAACCGCACCAGGGAAAGAAGGTAGCTTCAGCCTCTCAAAGCTTGCCATGGACTGAAGGCTTGAATCCTTATCAGGTCAAGAGCAGCGGGAGTTCCTCAAAAGCTACCACTCACTAATTTGAGATAATTAAGCAGGCAAACAACAGTCAAAGATACACAAACACACGCAAAAATAATTTAAAATAAATAATTTTCTTTTTTTAAAATATTTTTGAAATACATTAACAAACAGACACAGACATAGAATTAAAAAATATTTTAAGAAATTGCTTTATTTTCAAATTGTAAATATATATTTTAATTTCATCCCTATAACTTTTCAATCTTTCAAATTTGGTTACTGTTATTCTAATTGTTAATTATCTTTGTTTGAGATTTTTTTTTTCCAGTTTCATCCTTCGTGAATTTCTTTTCCTATCAAAATAAAGGCAGAAGAGAGTACAGAACCAAGTTCTGCAAACACTACTGCTGTCAAGGGCTCATAGCAGATGAACAAAATATGTCACAGTGAGGTGAAGCTTAAGCCCGAAAGAGAAGATGCTGCAGATGAAACAGCTCAGAAAGATAGAAAAAACAATATTTTTCATACATGAAAAGCATCTGCGAGTGACAGCTGCAGAATTGCTGGTAAAAGGAGTTCTTCGAGTTTATTGTCCAAGGTTCAGAGGTCACGTCTATGCTCATGAGCTCTTCCATTACGTGCAGAAAGCTTGTAATCTGTACATTAAATTTTAAGTTCAAGTTGTCAAATATATCAACTTTATGTGTAAATCTCCTCTGTACATTGATCTCAGAATGAGGAATTCAGTCCTCTAATAATTTTTCTGTACATTAAAATTATTTTTGATAGTAGTAAAAGAAAATAATTTAAAAACATTAAATTATTCTTATTTAAAATAATTTTATTTTATTTATTTTAAAATAACTATTGAAATGTAGTAGCAAGCAGAGCCTATATAATTTAGCATCTAAGGCCCCATTTATTTGCTGGAAAGTGGTTTTTTTTTTTAAAAAATGAATTTCGAGGAAAGTGAATTCCGATGTTTGGCAGTGTTATGAAAAATGAACTGGAAAATAATTTATTAATAAATTAATTTTTTTTTCAAGTTTATTAAAATAACGAGGAACAAATCTTACAAATTAAAAAAGTTGAATGAGAATGAAATTGAAAAAAAATATAATTTCATAAATTATCTTAAATAAAATAAATAATAATCAAAATAATAGAGATCAAATCTAAAAATTTAAAAAAAAATGAAAGGTGAATAAATTAAAATAATAATAATTAAAATTTCATAAATTATTTCAAATAAAATAAGTAACAATAAAAAAAAATGAGGACCAAATTTGATAGATAAAAAATTTCAATAAAAAAATGATAAGAAAAAAACAAATAGCAATTATAAAAATAAGGACAAAAATTAATATAAAAATTAAATTTTAAGAGATGGAATTGAAAAATAAATATTAAAAATAAATTATATATAGCAATCAAAAGTTTGAGGATCAAATTTGATATTATCAGTAAATAATGATATTTTTAAATTTTTCATAATTTTTAAAAAGTATTTTTTGCCCAAATTTTCTGAAAAATACTTTTCTTAAAATCAAGTTAAATTTTTCTTTGATTGGAAAGTGTTTTTCATTGATTAACTTTTCGGAAGAAAAATAAATATAAAAAAATTTGAAAAATGATTTATGAATTCCGGAACAAACACAGCCTACACAGCCGTCCTAATTGACTAAATGTTTTTATTACTAGCACGGAACCAACCGAATCCCGTCCACGTTCAATGTACCACAGAATCCAACTTTGGTTTTACTGCTTGTCTGTCTTCTTACACTCCCACGCGCTCCTAACCACACCTCCCAGCCCTTCAACGGCAATTCCCCGTAGAGCTGCCAGAGCGTGGAGTAGAAGCTCGTCGTGGGTGCATCAGATTCACCACTTTAAAAGATACTCGTGTCACGCACGTGACGGCGCACAATAGCAAATAGCAGATAGAGTTAAGAAAAACAAGAAAATATATAAATATAAACAATCACAGTTATTATTTATAAGGCTGTCTCTGTCAATTTGAATCTATCTTCTCTACTCTCCAGTCTCCACAAATTATCAATCTCTCTGCTTTTCTGCTGCTTGTTTTATTTTTGCTATCTAGGGTTTAGGTTTTTTGTTTGAGATAAGGGAGATAGGAGGATGACGACGGCGACGTCGTACGGAGCAGCTCATGCTGCATTGCTGAAGGAGGGGAAGAAGATTCAGATAGGGAGTCATGATGGATTGAGGAGTAGGAATTCAGTTGGTTTGAGCAGGAGACATGTCAATCTGTTTTCAGTCTCACTTCCCAGACCTAATCCGCTTATCAGAGCTGTCTCTTCGGTTAGATTACGTCAATCAATCTCCCTTCCTCTCTCCCTGCTTTAAGTTTCCGAAGTTGTTTTCTTTTCTGTTTGGATTTGTTCTCTGTTTAGGAAGGCTAAAGAGGGAAGTGAGTGAAAAGAAAGCATACTTAATTATTAGCACAGGCATTTTAGTTTTGATCTGTGTCTGGATTGAGTTGTTTATTTATTTATTATTTTATCAAAAGCTGCTTTTTTGAATCTCGCGCTAAGTTTGGATGCAGGGGAAAGAAATAACGTCAAAAGTAAAGGGTGATAGAGCTTGATTCTTTTTATTTCATTCATACTATTTCTTTCCAGCCATCTCGTCTCATATTTTCAATCAGGTGTCTTTTCTATATGACTTTTTGTTATAACAAAAATGTACTCAGAATTGTTTCATGATTGCTGATATTCTTATGAAATGTGTTGTGCTAAGTAAATTTGGGAGAGAAATAAAGGTGTCTAGAACCTAGGAAATCGAAATGCTTCTGATTTTACTTAATTAGATTGAGGTTTTCGTTAATGAACGTTAACATTTTATATTTATTTTGGAACAATAAAGGATTGTAAGGCTAGGCTGCAAAGGCAATTTCTTGATAAGAATAACCTCGATGTTGATTATTAGTGATAAAGTTTGTCTACTTTAGTTTTCATGTTTCATAACTTGCAAAGTTTTTGTGGGCAGCCAGTAAAGCCGGAGACTGAAACTAAGCGTAGCAAGGTTGAGATAATCAAAGAACACAGCAATTTTATCAGGTACCCACTTAATGAGGAGTTGCTCACAGATGCCCAGAACATTAATGAGTCCGCTACACAAATAATCAAGTTCCATGGGAGCTACCAGCAGTATGACAGAGATGAACGAGGGGCAAGATCTTACTCCTTTATGCTTCGTACAAAGAATCCATGTGGGAAAGTCCCGAACAAATTGTACTTGACCATGGATGATCTTGCTGATCAGTTTGGAATCGGAACACTTCGATTAACAACCAGGCAAACATTTCAGCTCCATGGTGTTCTAAAGAAGAACCTCAAGACTGTGATGAGCAGCATTATCCATAGTATGGGTTCAACTCTTGGTGCATGCGGTGATCTTAACAGGAATGTTTTGGCCCCTGCTGCTCCATTTGCAAGAAAAGATTACCAATTTGCACAGCAAACTGCTGATGATATTGCTGCACTTCTAACTCCCCAGTCTGGTTTCTACTATGATATGTGGGTGGATGGAGAGAAAATAATGTCGGCAGAACCTCCAGAGGTAGTGAAGGCCCGCAATGACAATTCTCATGGAACCAATTTTCCTGATTCACCAGAACCCATTTATGGAACTCAATTCTTGCCTAGGAAGTTCAAAATCGCAGTCACTGTGCCAACAGACAACTCTGTGGATCTTCTCACAAATGACATTGGTGTGGTTGTTGTAACTGATGCTGATGGGGAACCTCAGGGGTTTAATCTATATGTAAGATTAGATTAACATATACTGAAACAGTCCTCTTTTTCTTTTTTTCTTAATTGCCTACTGCCTTTTGTTTCTTACAATTTCTGATGTGATGCAGGTTGGTGGTGGTATGGGAAGAACTCATAGGCTAGAGACTACTTTTCCTCGGTTGGCAGAATCTTTGGGTTATGTACCGAAAGAGGACATTCTATATGCAGTGAAAGCTATTGTTGTCACTCAACGAGAAAATGGGAGGAGAGATGATCGTAAATACAGTAGAATGAAATATTTGATAAGCTCCTGGGGAATTGAAAAGTTTAGAAGTGTTGTGGAGGAATATTATGGGAAGAAATTTGAACCTTCTCGTGAGTTGCCTGAGTGGGAATTTAAAAGTTACCTGGGATGGCATGAGCAGGTTAGACTTAATTTATAAGTGTAAACTTTGGTTTTATTTCATCACATTAGAATGTTTTGGCTAATCTGCTTAGGATCAAACATTTTCTTATCTGTGCTTTGCTTGCTTCTTGAATTTTACCTTCTGCTTAGTGATAGATTGAAAATTCTTGGCAGGGTGATGGTGGCTTGTTTTGTGGGCTCCATGTTGATAGTGGTCGTGTTGGGGGGAAAATGAAGACGACATTAAGGGAAATAATAGAGAAGTACAATTTGGATGTGCGTCTCACACCAAACCAGAACATCATCTTGTGTGGTATTCGCAAAGCATGGAAGCGCCCCATCACCACAGCTCTTGCACAGGCTGGTTTACTGGTAAGGTTTTTTTACTTTTGGCGTCCACATTATCTTCTGTCTGGCTATTCCATAATTGTGATTTTTTTACCAGAATTAAGTCCGTTGATTAATATAACCAGGCATATAACATTTTTTCTGCTCCTTGAGATTTGGTGTTAGGATTTGTATAGCTGAACTCCTCAGGTCTTAAAGCATGTTTGGCTTAGCTTTTGCACCGCAGGTTTGCTGCGGTGCAAAAATTTTTTTTTTTTTTGAGATTTGGTGTTAGGATTTGTATAGCTGAACTCCTCAGGTCTTAGTGAATCGTTGAAATGGATTTTTCATGAAACTGTTTGTGAGCTAAAGAAAGGATTTTTTTTTCCTTGTTCATATATGAAAGAAAGGATTTCATACTAGTCAGTAATTGGGTAGGTCTTGTCACATGGTTCCATTAAGATTTAGATGGCATTAGCACACAATTGCAGATGTGATGTGCGGTCAAACTGTTATAAATGCCACAATATTGCAAGACCTGAATGTTCATTCCCTGTTTGTCATCTATTTTCCGATAAAACCACAGAGCAAAGGACATCTTTTGAAATTTCATGCTGCCTATATCAATTTAATAATTAGGTTCGCCAAGGATTGTCTTAATAGTCACTCAAGTTGTTAATTTATCAGTGGACACCTTTTCAGAATTTGTATTTAATTTTATGGATGTAATCACTTATCATTTCAACAGTCGAGCTTTCTGGTAAACCTTTCAATGGTAGTTGACATTCAAATCCTTAATGTTCTTGCATGGTATGCCAGAAAGACCCACTTGGCATCTCTATTTCTTGTTTCATGCTTTCATCTACTACTGTTTGAATGATTCTGCTGTTCAGTTGCAAATGATGAATTTCTGGGCTTATTATAGTGCTTATTTGGTGTGCTAGGTTTTTGTTTTATACGTTTAGTTTTGTTTCATTTCTCTTAATTGTTCTGGTTTTGATTAATATTGCTCATGCTTAGGAACCCAAGTATGTAGACCCCCTCAATTTGACTGCAATGGCATGTCCAGCTTTACCAATGTGCCCATTGGCAATAACTGAAGCTGAACGTGGAATACCTGGCATTCTCAAACGTATTAGAGCTGTATTCGAGAAGGTGTGTCCTTTCAAACGACTTTATCAGAATTGAAACAAGCGATTTGATAGATGAATGTAGTGAACTGTGAATTCCATGCAAATGAAAATTAAGACTATTTACTGGTAGTTTTTTTGTGATTTCAGGTTGGTCTCAAATACAATGAATCTGTGGTCATAAGGGCAACTGGCTGTCCCAATGGCTGTGCCAGACCATACATGGCAGAACTTGGATTTGTTGGTGATGGCCCTAATAGCTACCAGGTATACCAAGGACTGAATTGATGTTCTTTTCGTTTGTTTTGTTTCAGCATTACAAATGAGAATTAAAGGAAAACGTAATGAGCCATTTTTGTTGTTTTTAAACAGCTTTGGCTTGGCGGAACACCCAATCAAACTTCACTAGCAAGAACCTTCATGAATAAGGTTAAGATTCATGACCTTGAAAAGGTTTTGGAACCACTGTTTTATAATTGGAAAAGGAAAAGACAATCCAAAGAATCATTCGGCGACTTCACAAACCGTGTGGTATGTACAGAGATAACTACCTTGCAAGTTATCATCTCTCAACCTGTTTTAGGAAAAGTTATTATGTTGATTTTTTATCCAATCCTATTGAAAATTTAGTGCAGTCTAAAGATATTGACTTCAATCTTTTTTATTAGGGATTTGAAACTCTTCAAGAGTGGGTTGAGAAATGGGATGGTGTAGTGTCTACACGGTCCACATACAACCTGAGACTTTTTACTGATAAGGATACATATGAAAAAATGGATGAACTTGCGAAATTGCAGAATAAGACCGCTCATCAGCTGGCCATGGAAGTTATTAGCAATTATGCTGCTGCCCAGCAAAATGGGAAAGGGGAATGAGTTTCCTACACACTCATCTTCTGCAATTTTCTTACCTGGCAAAATGGCTTGAGGTGAATGTGGAACAATCTCTCTTTCTATCTCTCTGTGCTTGTTACTAGTAGGAAACAGCCGCAATGCCAAGTTTCCAAATCTTTTTGTATCACAATTTTGCCTGTCCAGGTTTTTACAAGACCTTTATTTTATATTTCTGATGAACCAGGTCTTGTATCCTATTAAGCCTAGATTGTCCGAGTGTTTTTCATCTGTTTATCCTATAACAAAATCTCTTTTCCATGCATGTAACCATCACTATTTTTTTTTTTTTCCAGTTTATTATCCAAGATTATGGAGTGGTCAAGCAACCTAGGAAACCTATGTTTTTCTGTCATCCAGCAATTCTTGATGGACAGCTTCTGCATTTTCATCTGAATTCTTTTTGCAGATGTATAACTAATTTGACTTGGTCCAAATTTGGAATTTTCGAAATTTTGATGTTCCCATTTTTCAAGTTTTTCACATGGGATCGGCTGGATAGTGTGTTGAATTCCTGCACAATTGAGTTTCTTAGGTAGTCATATTCCTTCTTAGTTCATAGTAAACAGCATCTGGAAATTGAAGTTTATCCTCCAAAGGTGGCATCTTAAGGCAACCAGTTCAGTTTCAGAAAAATCGAAATTTGTTGCGATGATTTAGAACAAATTTTTATTTTGTGGTGGTATGTGTTTGCAAAAATCCCCATTTCACCTTCCCGGGGTGTCGCAATTGATGTATTTTATCCAAAAGGAAAGGGGGAATACAAAAGTCAGTCTTAGTTTTTCTGTGGCAACTCCATATGGCTATTAATTTGTTGCAATCGTCTGATGTATTTGGCTCAGATCGAATGATCTTGGTGGTGTGAATAAGCACAAAACTTGATTCGTCACATATGGAATGATAAACAGGAATTTTGCTCTGTTGTCTTGGGTAACTGTTGTTTGGTGTGGAGTTGAGGAAGATGCTAGCAAGTAATGGGCTCAACATAATTCCTTGGAGCTCATGAGCCAGAGAAGACGAGTACTGGTTCAAAATTCGAGGAAAACCCGAGCTGTTCGATCAGCAAGGATGGGTGCTACAAGCCAGCTCCAACCCTTTACCAACATTTCCAACAGAATAGGAGGTAAATCCTACCTAGTACCTTGAAAAACAGGATTGGGTCTGAAGAATAGGGCTCGATGAAATAGATGATGGGATTTTTAATAAACAGGGTTCTCCGATAAAAGCATATTTAAGTGAGGACAACCTTTACATTATTACATCAATGAACATTACATAGAACATCAAATTCTCAATTGCGGCAGATACGAGCAGTTGGCATTGTGACACAAATAGGTGCATACTTCTTCTTAGCTTCTGGGGTCCCTGACTTGGGCTCTTCGTCAGCCATGGCGACTCTGGCAATGGAGTAGGCAGCTGCAGCTGCAGCTGCAAACATCAAATCCCTCCTCCCACTGCTGCTATCTTCTTTGTTCTTCATCTCCACGTTGACTCTCTCTGTGGCTCTTGAGGCCCTGGCCACAATGAGCCCTTTACGTGGGGTCGTCGAAGGCTGTTTGGCCATGGTGGAACCAGTTAGGAATGGGGCTGTCATGGTTATGGACGCCATCTCCGCTCTGCAATTTTTTTGCTTCCTCTCTGTTGCTGAGTGTTCGTGTCTCACAACTACATGCACGTAAAGAATGGATTGAACCACTACGAGTTCTATGGCGCAATGACTTGTTGGGAGGCAATCATTCATTTCCTTATCCCAAAAACTGTTTGGACGAATGGATTAATGCCATGTGTTGCATTATCTTTGCCAGAATTTGTGGTTATGAAATCCTGTGGGCAAGAGTGGATGCCAAAAAGGCTATTCTCATACTCAAAACATGTTTCCTTCTATTTGGACGTGGTTTCAACTTTCACCATGGAAAAGTAATCTGGTGTAAATCACGCTCATAATTTTAAATTTTATACTAGCATTATGATGTAACCGCACAATATCATAATGATCATCTATCCCAGTTAAACAATCCTGCAGCATTCTCCTGTACAAATCATAATACCTAATAAATTTCAGCACCAGATTCTTTCATAACGGCTCATTAATTCACCTGCATGCATGCTTCTGAGCATGTCTTCCAACAAGGGCAGGAGAAATCCCTATCAGAAAGAAAACAACACAGTCTTGATAGCCCTATGTCGCACTCTCCAATTTTCTCCTAATGGCCCTTGCTTTGCTCATCATTCGGCACCTAAAACTAAAACTTCACTGATACATGACCCCTGTGTTATGCTGTTCCTGTTTCTTTTCAAACCTAATTCCATGCTGCTATAACTTCTCAGCATCAAACTTACAGAAACATAATTTCAAACTAATAAGAATGAACTCTTTACAACCGCAGAAGCTAGAAAATATCATCAGTTTATCATCTCACTGATCTGTTCTTTTTGAACTCTGCGACAACGATTATAGCAATGCATGCAGTGGTACTTCAGTTTGCATCACTTATCGACATCATTTCTTACGCGTAGCTTTCTTGGCGTAATCATGACAGGCAGTAAAATTCAAATAAAGCACAACACAGATAGTACCATTGAATTAAACCGATGTTAAGAGCAAACCAATCCAAGTTGGTTTGGTCGAAATTAACAAAGAAATCCAGAATTCATATGGAAAAGAGCAGACAAAAGAGGTCACATATCTGAATCCTTAACAAGCTATCTAGCAAGTCATACTACTCTTGAGCCTATGACCTTGTCTTTCAGAATTCCCGGATCCCATTCAGGTCTCCACTCTCTCCACATCTTTGAGGGCTAATTTTTTTTTATAACCGGGATGTTCAGGTCAACTTACATGCACCTTAATTAATCCCTGAGCTCACTGAACATTCTACAAGCTCATTAAATAGATAAAACACCAGACAGCATGACAGGACTCAAGCTGAGATGAGAGGAAAAGAACTTTACCTGCTAGGCTGTCAGGCCAAGTCTCTACTTGCAAGGATAGGGTTTTCGTTGACTTGGTAAAGTGAGTTACCGTCTAGACATCAAGATTCAAGAAACCACGACCTTGATTATTACCGGCATATCCCTCATAACAATTTTAAAATAAACTATAAATTTCAATTCATAAAGAATATAATATTAAATAATAAAATTATAATATAAAAGATATAAAAATTACCAAGTTAACTTCTTAAGCACTATTTCACAATCATTAAATCAAAATAACCAAATAAAAAAACAAACAAAACTTAAATCTCTATCAACATGCTATTAAATAATATAAAAAAACTAATAAAAAAATCAAGTTAATTGAGTTAACCAAATAAACTTGTGTTATGTTTAATGAGAATAAGATAATTTAATATAAAAAATTAATATTAAAAAATATATTTTTAAAAAAATCATCAATCGGAAAAATACCAATAAATATATAAACAAAACAAAACAAAACACTATTTTATTTCTTTTAAAAAAAATGGATGCTGTGTGAGAAGAGTATCTCCCCCAGAACTATTTTTACATATCATTAGTGTCACGTTATCATTAATTTGTCCCTTCTTCTACTTCTCTCTTGTCTGGGAGTATTGCTCGAATGGAGTTTTTTATATATATATATATATATATATATATATATATATAAAACTCCATTCCAGCAATGCTCCCAGACGAGATCGAAGTAGAAGAAGGGACAAATTAATGATATATTTATTAAATAAAAATATTATTTTAATATATTATAAATTCAAAAAAATTCCATCACTGTATTTTCAAACACCTCCTTTTTAACGTAGTGTCATAATTGCCATCTCATCAATTAAATATTTTCATGCCATGCATGCCATATCTTTAAATTTCAATTTTAAAAATTCAAACCTCTATAAATGAATTCAATTCTATTTATAGCATCATCTTAAATTCGAACATGCATATCCGATTTCTCTTTAATCAAGCTCGTGAACCGGATCCAGATTCATTCATTTTGAATTCTGGGGACCTTCAGCCACCTCCCCTATTATTCAATGAACTCTTTGTTTTCTTGGCGATCCATTTCAAGCCGCAGCCATGATCTGCACGCATCATTTAGCAGCAGCAGCAGCATGGCAATGGAGTGAAGTTTTTAAGACCGTACAAATCAACTCCTCCTTTCGAAGATAGGATATGCCATCTTCGATAATTATTGCTGTTTTACTCAAAGTTATCTCGTATAAGAAATGTCTTCTCGGAATTATAATAGATAAAATTTATTAAAAATAATTTTTGATCACCTAAAAGTTATTGGGTGTTGCTATTATTAAATTTATTTTAATAATTATTTAATTAGTAAATTCTACCATTAGAATCATAAAAATTATGTTAAAATGAATCATGTTCTTTGTGTAATATATTGATTGATTATTGTATTTATTTTATTTGTTTCATGAATTATTTTAATAACAAATAGTAAAATTAAAATCGATGAAGTTTAGCACAGATAAGTGATTTGTTTTACGCAACAAATAATTTGATTGGTGATTTTGTTTTAACTACTTTGATAATAATTTAATTGGTAAATAACAAAACCGCAATTGATCAAATTGACTAAAATATATTGTTTGTTGTCTGTAATATACGAATTGTTTGTTGGATATGTTTTAACTATTTGACGAATAATTTATTTGATAAATAGCAAAAAAAAAAACTGCTAAAATTTATCAAATATTATTTTTTCATATTATTATATTAAAAGTATTTTATAACACCGAAATTAAATTAATTTGATAATTTTAAAGAAAAATCAATTCATTTTTTACATATATTTTAAGACGTTAATATAAAAAACATCACATTATATAATTAGTCTCTCCTATTTTTTAGGGAAAAAGTCCAAAAAATAATAATTATTATTATTCTAAATTTATTATCTATAGTAAAATAAATATATATAAAAACAACATAATCTTAAAATTTTTACGTTGATTATTTAGCTAAAATATATTGTATTTTTTTTAAATTAGGATTATTAATAATTTTATTACATGTTAAAAAATTTAGTATTAGCTATAATAAAACGCATGATAATTTTTTATTTTATTATTGTAAATAATTTGATAGAATTTTCCCACCTGTCTTTTTAAAAAAACAACCCAGAAATTATTTTTTACGAACACATGATTGACCAAAGAATTACTGTTCATGACTGCTGAAAGAAAAGAGGAACAGTTACTGTTGATTACTGTTGGAAAATATATAATGAAAGTGGAAAATGCAGCATAAACTACACATCCTTCTCAGATTTCTATAAGAAAACAAGGTCAAAGGACAAGAAATTTATTAAGCAGCAGCAGCAGCATATGAGAAAGAAACACTCGCAGCACAGCTTTTTTGAAATCTCTGTTCCCTCCACATAACGAGGTTGCACGCCTCTTGCCTTAACTTCTCTCTCTCGCTCTCTCTCGCTCAAGTCTCATCCCTTTCAAGTTTGAACCCACAAGACAGTAGCTAGTATGCAAATTTGGTGCCTGATAAGTGTTAAACTCTCTTTACAGTTTCAGATCAAAGAACATTTCTGGTTCATAATCTAAAACCACTTATAGAATATGGTACAAGACTCTGCTTTTCAAATGAAAATCACTGTAGCATAAGAGCAGACAGCGGCTGTCTAGGGTTTTTAGGCTGTCCTATAATTTTGTTAAGTAACCTCTCTTTTCAGTTTCAAAACGGTACATTTTCAGTTCAATTATTATTATCATTATTACTTCACTCTAAAAACCATAGAAGTATAAACTATTATCGAAGTACTGTCAAGTTTCATAAACTCAAGTTTAGTTCAAGTACTATTATCTGTCGCAAGAGTCCAAACTCTGACTTCTCCCTCTAGCTCCTAGCTGTTACTTCAACCAGAACCCACTTCTCGACAGGCCAGTTCCTCCGCAATAAAAAACAAACAACCAACTGAAACCAAAAAGGAAAGTTGTCAGTGCCAAAAATTTCTGTTCAAAACTCCAAACTCTCTCTCCTACACTGTATCCACCAATAGAAAACGAAGTTGTTGTGTTCAAATCTTGAGCTTGAAACTCTTTTCCTTTCTTTGACAAGAAACCGGAGTGTGTCTCAAAACCAAGAAGAGAAAAGGAAGAAAAAACTGAAGTAGCTGTTGTTCTCGAATGGATAAAGGATCGACAATAGCAACATTGACAACAAGGAGACAAAAATGGCAATACCCACCCGCCCAACCAACTCCAAGAATCCTCCATTTACCTCGACGGCCTCGCAGGAAATCACAAGTGCCAAAGGCCAATGCCACAAAGCCAAGTTCACAAAGAGACAAGAAAGGAAAGTTAGAGGATTTGTTTGATCAAGAAAGAGGGTTTGCTAGAGGGGTTATGCCAATTATGATTGTTAGTGGTAGCAAGGGTGATCAGTGCATTGAGGGCGAGAGGAGGGAGAGAGTGGAGGAGAGGGAAAGTGTGGTGATGGAGGAGGAGAAGTGGAGGTTTCAAGCTGAGATGCTGAGGGCAGAGTGTAATTTGTTAAGGATGGAGAGAGAGATAGCTGTCAGGAAGATGGAGAGAAGAAGGGTTCAAATGGAGAGGATTCTGAGATCTGCTGTTCGAACTCTGCTTTCTGTTAGTATTTCTCTTATCTTTTCTTAATTTTATTTTCTATTATCATTTAGGTTCTAACATTTTCACTGATGTGATCGGTTCTTGAGAGTTCATAATTTTGATTCTTGGCAAATTTTAGCAAAAGAAAATAATTTACTTTTTAGGCTTGAGACTTCAGATAACCATGCCTCAATTCATGCAAGCCTGATACAGCTGCCGGTCTAATTTTTTATTCTCTCTTCACGTGTCAGGTTCTTGATTATTATTAACTAGACCATATCTATCACGTTTGTATAGTTTTGTGGTACCCTCTCTGCAATGAAACAGAGATTTCTGGCTGGATGCCAAGAAAGTATGGGAAATGTACAAGAGGAGATGTCTTAGTAAGCTGTTGTAAAGATATAAAACAAGTTGGAATATCAGATATCTGGCTCAATTCAATCAACTTTTCTAGTTCAGGTTACTCAACAGTAAACACAAGGATTGTTTTTAAGGGATATGATTTTGAGACTAATTTTAAATTGTACCATACCTCTTTATTTTTTCCTCTGAATTTAGTTTTGTGATTTGTTTGCAGGGGAGAAAAGGGATTTGTGATGGCAAGGATGTGAGCATGGTAATGGATGTAGAGATTCAAGAATTGGTCGAGAAGCTAGAGAAGTTGCAAAGAAGATCGGGAGTTAAGGATTTAGAGGTTCGAAAGTGTATTAATATAGATAGACAAGTATCTCTTCTTCAAAGAAGGCTAAAGAAGTTAGGAGGAGAATTGGACGGGATATGCGTGAAGGAGATCCAAGAGGTGGCCGAAGCAAGCTTGTCCATCAAAACAAATTGCAGTGTCCATGAGACTTTTGCTTCAAATTGCCGTGGCAATGTAATGTTTAATCTCTCCTTGCTTAAGATTTTTTTCAGTTACATTATCTTCTCTGTTTTAAGAAAACTAGATAGATGAATCTGGCTGTTCTTTTAGTTTTTAGATTTCTGAGCGAACAGTTCACTTCTATGGTCCCAAAGGAGTGTGGTATGATGGTAAAGGGCTTGCGATCAGGTCTCAAGTTCGAGTCAGGATGTATATTCCTTGTAAGAACCCGGGATAACCTGGGTTTTACTTACTCATCTGAACCCACAAAATGTATTTTCCTGGGAATGAGGTTTCCTCACATAAAAAAAAGCTTCACTTCTATGAAGTCCAACAATTTCAATTTTAGTGCATATATAAGGTGATTTATCGCTGTAATCAATGTGGTTTTGGTTTTCTTTTAAATGTTTTTCCTAAAGCAAACAAATTAGCATATATATGCCTGTTTAGTTGCCCAGAAAACTGAGGAACACTACAAATAACTTCTTTTGCCGCTATTATTTTCTATGACTTTCAGACGTTCACATGTCAATTACTGTTCTGTCCATTTATTTAGCAAGGAAATACCGCTATAGTTTCCATTAATATGTCAGATTTAGCTTTGCATATGCATACCGCTAATTTCTAGAAGAGAACAATGTGCAGCAGATGGAGATACTGAGAAGGAAAATGGAGGGATTGTCGAATAGAAGCTTGTTAGAGAGAATGGAAGATGACTATGGTTCAATGCACTCTACAGCCCGCAGTTCTGCCGCCGATTATGCCTCCACTTACAAGAACATAATAGAGTTTCCTGATATGCCTTCATCTTCAACAAGACAACCATGCAAGGTAAAAATCCGTTCTATAATCTGTTAGTTTTGAATTTAAACATCAATTATTCAATTGACTTTAGGAAGAGGGGGCATCTTGGAGTTACTGTTGAGCAAACCAAGCGTGGTTTAAGGGTATAGATTTGGTGACAATCCAGAAGTCCTAATCACTTTCTGCAAGGTCTGTGAAACATCCGTTAAACAGTGCAGTGAAATTTTTAAATGACCAGAAAAAAACTTAGTCAGCTCATTGGCTTCGTAGGATTATAATATCAAATGTTCTATTGATGTCATAGAATAGGTATCCAAAATTGCTGTAACATTGCTGCCTGAGTGATGACGGAAGTTCTTCTACAGGAGGAGAAAACATGCTCTGGGTGCTGCAAGATTATAGTGCGGAGAGTCATTGAGCAAGTTCGGGCTGAGACAGAGCAATGGTCCCAAATGCAAGAGATGCTAGGGCAAGTCAGGAATGAGATGGAAGAGTTGCAGGCTTCTAGAGATTTTTGGGAAGACCGAGCACTTGATTCTGATTGTCAAATTCAATCCCTGAATTCTTCTGTAAGAAACCAAGCTCTATGTCGTCTATTCATTTCTTTCTTTATCTCTGAGGCATTGAATCTACCCTGCAGAAGTGTTTTACCCAAAACACCATGGAACATACTAAATAGTTCAATGAAGTTCATGAATGTTAAAATGTCAAAACGATTTTTGGCAGCGAAAACTATTTCTAAATGTCTTAGAAAACACCTTTCCCCTCAAAGTTTGGATTTCTGCAACACCAACATTAAAAAAGATTCAAACTGACAATTCCTGGTTTATCTGCTAATGCTGATGGCTTGTGAATAAAATGGTACGGCTTTCTATGGGACTTCGGGTACTCAAGTTAAGGGTAAAAGGCTGATGAGACAATATTTGATCCTAAGCTTTGTCAATATATTTTGCATTTATACAAAATTAATAATGTGGCTTTCTACAGGTGCAGGAATGGAGGCAGAAAGCCCTCTCTTCTGAAGCCAAGGAAAATGAGCTACAAAATCAGGTAGCTGTGCTTCAAGTGGAGCTCGAGAGGTTGAGGAAGGAAATAGTCAGGGAAACAACAAGGTCTAAAAATTTACCATCAGTTTCTCTGGAGGCTCCAAATGAGACTGAGAAGCGAGTATTAGTTTGTCGATTGAAGGAAAACCGTGATACTAATGGTGATTGTCGCCGGAAGGAGGCCTTTAGTGATGGCAGAAGAAAGCCACACGCCAGCGCCGGTGGACTTGATGCTTCAAAACGTTCACTTCTTAGAGATATTGGCAATTCATCTCCCTTGGCGAGACAAAATAGTAGAGCTGTTTTCCCTTTGCACCATCCTGTGCAGGAAAACTTTAAATTCTGAGAATTTCCCTCCTTTCCCCTATCTACATACATTGACTGCAACATTTTCCAACTATGCTTACCTGCTAACATGATAGCTCGAATTCCAAAATATTCTTGACACGAGTTCCAAATATGCGTAGTTAAATAATACAAATTATGTCTTGAGAATTGAGATTTCATATAATAACTGAAATTTTCTTTATGTGAAGAACTCGTGCCATGAGATGCGTTAAACACTGTTCCAAGAAGGTAACTGATATGCATCCCTGAAGGTACGTTTCAAATGCGCTGCTACTCCTCGGCACAGGAATTTTGCTTCTCCCCTCAGTCCCACCTCATGTTCTTTTCAACTATTTCACGAACGAAAACAAAATCTTCTCTGCTTCATGCCCATGCCAGAAAGTCTTGATTTCTGTTTGGTCCAAATATTATGTGATTAGTTGCAAAACAATTTTCACTTGATCATTTCTATTTTCTTAAAATGAAAATTGTATGGAACATGAAACTCACTCTCTCACTCCCAACCAAGGAAAGAAGATGATTGTTTGAAATGTCAGTCCCACCCACCTATTAGAATATTTTATTTTTATTTTTATTTTTAGTATTGATACATCAATTAAAACTATATATATATAATGTAATGTTTTTTTTTTAGATTTGTTTTCGTTTTCAGTTATTATATATATATATATATATATATAATAACTGAAAACGAAAACAAATCTAAAAAAAAAACATTACATTCACAATCCGAAACACTCTCTTGGTAGACAAATTCATTAAGCTTTGTTTGCCTTTACTTCACTTTCCCATCAACCAAACCAAAACCATCCTTAAAAAAAAGTCCTAATCTCGACACCAAAACAAACAAAGACTAAGCACGGATGATATCAATTATCAATCAAATCGAACAATTGATGATAAACTAGATAATTCTAACTCCCTGGAAAATCGTTGTGATAAATACGGGTCAAAAAGACGGGGGCTGGGATACAGCCAGCCAGTTGTCAGCAGATTTTGATCAGTTTCCCTCTGCTGGGACTATTATCCTATTCTCATGTTGCCTATACCCGTTATTTTATCAACTTCAAAAGAGATCCTCTTCATGGCATGGCCTTACGGCGGATACTGATGATTCCGTTTATATAGAGGAGAACGAAAACGAGTAATATATATGCTAAAATGGTTGCTGCAGGATGCAGTTAAATGAATGATTTATGCTTGGGCACTGCGAGTCACAATAATATATAACAAAGCTAAAATATACATATGATCATGCGCCAGATGTTTATGCATATACTTCTGGACGTTGAAACCATATGGAATAATAAACACAGCATACCGATAAGAAAAGTTGCGAAAAATATTCGTGAAAATCTAAAGACAACAGGCCATGTCTTAAAATTCCTAAAACCTGAAAATCCATTATCACAAATATCGCTAGATACTAAGTCGTCTTCACTGAATTCCCAAGACTAGAAAATTCATCAGCAAACCTGAACAGATGTTAGCTAGGAAAAAAGGCTGTTGAGATTCAACTTAAACGTAAGACACACTAAGGTAGCTGCTGGGGAAGTTTGGGGACTTTGGTCTCAACAGTCGTTTCTGATGCTGACAGACCGGTGCTAGCAGGAGTAGGACTGCTTCGGAGATTCTCAGATGGGAGGTTAGTGATGCTCTCAGGATTATCTTCCGTGCTACCATACAAATTAAATGTTTCGGCTAGGTCAAATTGAAGGAGGGGAGGATTCCATATTTCTTCTGGTAACCCATTTGAAAAGTCGGAACTCAGAAGCGTTGGGACAGGATCTTCATAAGTCTCTGATAAAATGGGGACCTGGGCTGCAGAATAATTGTTGAAGAAGAAAAGGGCATCATCAAATCCATCTGAAGGAGGAGTTTCCTGTTGCTGCCATGGATTTTCCCATGAATCAGTACCGCTGTTGCAGTCACCATCCACAGCAGCCAGATCATTTGGACCTTCAGGGAGCTGGTATTTCTCTGTAGAATATTGCTCTCGATTTTTGACAGGCTTGCCAATTTTCTTGTAAATCCTACATAAAACCCAGTCATCAAGCTGCACCAAGAAAAACTTGGTTACTAAATCATGTTAAGAAAGAATTAAAAACAAATGCCAGCTAGCTGTTGATCAATTAATATCCATATACCCTCATGTCATTTATGTTATTTCTGATTGGAGGAGCTGCATCTTTCACTCTGAATTCATGCATCATCCAGTTGGTTTTATCACCCTTAGGGGCCTTTCCATTATAATAAACTAGTGACTTCCTATATCCAACAATAGCCTTATCGTGTAAGATTTTCTTATCAGCTCCAGTGGCTTTCCAGTATCCACCGCCTGCTGCTCGATTCGGCCTCGTTCCATTTCTGTACTTCTTGTCCCTTGGCGTGAAAAAATACCATTCCCTTTCTCCATAGTGCTTGTATTGCTCTATCATCGATAAAAACAACATAAATCCATTAATGCAAGTATATAAATAAAACTATAAGAACAAGTTGATTAAAAAGAAATATCATTTCTATGCTCTAAATTAACAAGAAGAAAACTTGTAATCCGAAACTAACAAGATGATCGTAAATCATACCGAATTAATTGGAACAATAGATAATCAAAAGAAAAGAACCTGCAAGCTCCTCGGGATTATGTTGATAAAGTGAAACATCGACAATCCTGTTCCTAGGCAATGGCAGACCACTGACCTTATTCTTCAAGTAATGCAAAACCAGCTCATGGTTATGAGGGCAAAACCTATAACCCGCTGGAAAATTATTGAAATAGCTGTCACCATCATCACCATCAATATCATCTGGATTTATCAAATGATCACGACCAGCAACTCTTGGTGATGGGGGTGAAGAATTCACAGAAGATGGTGAGCTTGGTGATGGCTTGAAGGGCTTTGAAAGACTGTCTGAAACCCCTGAAGTGGTAATAGAAACCTGTACGTTCGCCTCTGATTCCTCCCTAAACTCCATAATAGGACACTCAAAAGCAATTTCTCCTTGGCAGGGCATCGACTGAAAAGTTATGAATATGAGCTTCAAAAGGAAACTAGCACACATATGCTAGTGATTCAGAGTTTGCAGTTTTTTCAAAAACTGAAGATATATTTGAAATCTAATATCTTAACTATACACATTAAATAATCTAGCAAAATAAAATTATATTTAGTTATCTGATAATTGAAATTTTATCTTTAATTCTAATATCCATCTGATATGTAATTATATGTTTTAAATGAAATTTATCATGTTTTTCAGTTTCTATCTCCATGCTTTTCGAAATATATAAGATCTCTATTACGGAAGAATTATTATTTTTCGTTTGCTGGGGAAAAGAAATCAAGCTGAGATTTAGTGAAATCTCGCGAGCAAATCGTGAACGAACATTTTAGAAAATTTGAAAACGGATTTGAATCCAATTCTTTTTTATATTTTCAAAGACATTTGAAGCCGAACGAGAAACGTTCATGGTCTCTATTAGCTATTAGGGTTTACTTTGGAAACAGAAATATTTAACGAGAAGAGAGAAAAATAAAATCCATAATCTAGCAAAAACATCCTCATGAAATATCTACACTTGGAATTTCCCTCTTATAATAAGATTAACCTTTGTTTTATATTGTGATACACAAAGAAAACTATAGAAAGTAAACAAATTTTTAATCTTGACATTTTTCGTGCGAGGTATGGCCGATACAGATGGTGGCAGGGGTGATAACTGTTCCATGGAACCTGAATTCCAGCACCAAGCGAGGAGTCAAAAGGCAAGCGGGTGTGGATCGCAGTCTTGAATGGTGGAATTGTCAGGTCTAGTCCAAGTGATGGGAGTGCAAACAAGCATCGACAATGGGGTAGAATAGTGAGTTTCAGGAATCGGAGAACCATGGAACAAGTCCAAATTAATTTCAAGGAAGTTCAATGAGGGATGAGGATCTCCTTTACGCCTACCCTAAATCTGTTTTGATTTGGATTGGGCAGTGAAAACAAATCTCACTCAGATTATGATATGGGAGCGGTTAATATAATATTAGGGGTTTGAAGAATCAACCACGAAATCCAGCAGCAGCTTTGCAATCGATGAACATTCAAAACAGCCAGTTACGTATACTTGATTGCTGATGAGGCTGCTTACAGCCTTGCAAAAATTATGGTTTCTTGTTCGAAACACACGGATAATCATGTAAAGAGCAAACATCGAAAACTAGACTTCAAGTGAGATTTGATTGTGGTAATCACACGGTGAACATGCACAAGCAAATCACTAACTCACACACACGATCATCGCAGAACGTTCTCCGTTAATCCTGCAAGGTAAGTACTCCAAATATAAAGTGACATATAAAATCAGAAAGAAACGATCGTGTTAACAATGCCCCAAAACCATGTCACTAAAATGCCTAAAACTAGAAAACCAGTAAACAAATATAATATATATATAAAAAAATATCTTAACTATTAGATAGATTGTCTATTCACTAAACTCTAAGATCCTAGAAGATCCATAAGCAAATTTAGTACATACGCTGGCTATATGACAGCTGAATTCTTGAAATCCACTAGAAATCCAACTCCTAACACTAATTATCATAGGTGCCGAGGAGGATGTCCGGTAAGTTTGGCATCAACATTCGTCAGTGAAGTTGGGTGGCTTTTTGCAGGATTTGTGGGAGGATGGCGCCTGGTAAGAAAAACAGGATTTGTGGGAGGAAGGCGGCCAGTAGGACGAGTAGTATTTATAGGAGGAAGGCTGCAAGCAGGAGGAGCGGTATTTATGTAAGTAAGTCCGTGAGCATGAAGAACAGTGTCTGTGGGACGAAGGTTAACAAGAGGAGCAGGATTTCTAGGAAGATAAGCTGGCTTGACAGAATGGAAGTCAAAAAATTGGCTAGGAATGTTAAGCTGAGACCAGTTTGTAGGATTAAGAAACTCGTCTTGGTATCCCTCTTGCCTGTATGGCCAGTTGTCAGGATTAACGGGGAACATTGGGGCAGGATTTCCATATGTCTCAGCCAAATTGGGGACATGCGTATCTCGCAACGTCCTGCTATGGTTAGCAGGAGCGGGAGAAAAATTAATAGTATCTGAGAATCCTCTCGGAGCAGTCGGTTGTTGACTCAACCCGTTATATATTGGCAATGCATTCTCTAAAGAACCAGCACCCATGTCATAAATCTCCCCAGCATAGTCAGCGCCCATGGTAGCCAGATCATTTGAATTGTGATCGTGGAGGTAATCTTCACCAATTTCATCCAATGACCCTGAAGAATTTTCCTCATTCCTTTGTTCATTTCTGACACCAGAACGTTCCTCATTCCTTTGTCCATTTCTGACATCAGAACGTTCCTCATTCCCTTGTCCATTTCTGACATTACTACGCTTCTCATGTTTCTTGTAAATCCTGCACAGAACCCAGTCATCCAGCTGCAGCAAAACAGTCAACCTCGGTTACTACTCATGTTAATAATTGAATTAAAACAAAATTGTTATATCATTTTGATAGAAATAATCAAATTGTACCCTCATCTCATCTCTATGGTTTCTGACTTGCGGAAGTGGATCATTCACTCTAAACTCGTGCATTATCCAGTTGGTTTTGTCGCCCTTTGGAGCCTTCCCAGTATAATAAACGAGTGCCTTTCTATATCCCACAACAGCTTGATCGTACATGATGTTCTTATCAGCTCCAGTGGCTTTCCAGTATCCACCATTGGCAGCTCGATTTGGTCTACTTCCATTCTTGTACTTTCTGTCTCGGGGTGTGAAGAAGTACCATTCTTTTTCCCCAAAATGCTTGTATGTATCTGTTAACAAATAAACAAATAAACTTTAGATGATCATGCAAGTATTGTTTACTGGAATGCTATGTGTTGACAAATAAAGTCCAGATGGAAATCTGCTAAAATGAATAATCAAAAGAAAAGAAAAGAAAAGGGTTTGTTTACTGGAAACATCTTCTCTGGGTTTGTATAAAAAATCTTAGCCAAAAGAAAAGAAAAGGGTTTGTATCAGAAACCTGTAAGATACTCTGGATCGTATTGGTAGAGAATAACATCTATAATTTTGTTCCGAGGCAATGGCAAACCTTTAACCTTCTTGGTCAAGTAATGTAACACCAGCTCATGATCATGCGGGCAAAACCTGTATCCAGGTGGGAAGCTATTGAAATAATGATCGTTATCGCGGCCATTAGAGAGTCTGGGTGGTGCTGGTGCTGCTGCTAAAGTAAGCGTAGGAGGAGACTGTAGTACCCGTGATGGTGAAGCAATGGCAGAAGGTGGATGCGGTACCGGTGCTGGTGGAGGAGGTGATAAGGTTGAGGTAATCAGGATTTGGGTCGGTGATGCAGGGGAATTTGAAGGGACGGTTGGTGTTATTT
The DNA here is from genome assembly GCA_015731905.1 of Salix dunnii. Lineage (NCBI taxonomy): Eukaryota > Viridiplantae > Streptophyta > Magnoliopsida > Malpighiales > Salicaceae > Salix > Salix dunnii. Next base: position 3,984,260 of record CM027667.1, on the reverse strand, counting down.
GAGTGACAGGAGAATGCTGTACGTCCGGCATTGATTCCTCGGTAAACTCCATAGTGGGACTCTCCGAAGAATTTTCTTCTAAAGACGACATTATTCTCTAAACTCGATTTTGTTATGTTTTATAGTGGCGAACTGAATCAAAACTATACATACATGCATACATGTGTGTGTATATATATTTGAAAACTAATACTCCGCAATCTTAGCGACTTGATAAACCCTATCTTTATATGGATTTTATCTTATACTGGTACTGTAATTCAAGTTAAAATCAACTACTAAAGAAAAAAAGGGTGGCTCTAATTAAAATTAAATTATTTTCTAATTAACCCCCCCCCCCCTCAATTGGAGATATAAAAGGCCCACGTGGCTAGACAAAAAAATATCATCTTTCACAACTCCATGTATATATTACACTAGCCATTTCTGCGGACAAAATTATATTTTTTTAATTTAAAATAAAAAATATTAAGAGTATAAAATATTAAGATTATGAGATTTTTTTTATTATACTATAAATTTAGACAAAATAATCAATTTGTGCAGAATTACTATGAAGCTCAGTTTTCTTATAAAATATATGAATTTTAAATTGATATAAATTTATCTATTTAATAAGTTTCAACGAAATCACCAGCATAAAATAATTATCGTTATTAAAACAAAAAGATTTAGATTCCTGAATTTGATTGTTGAAATTCACAATAATCAGACACAGTGAAACATTGACGTGTTTTATATATATACCAGAACCAAAAAATAAAAATAAAAATTTTGGAGACCAAAATTGAATTCTAAAAATTATTAGAAATTGAAAGCTTATAATTTTAAAATTTTTAGGACTAAAGTATACATCGAGCTTCAATTTTAGGAAAATCATATCTTTTGTCATGCTTTTTATTATCATTTTTTTTCTAATCTCTTAGCTTGTAATTTTAAAAAGTTGAAGGACTAAAATATATATCTAGCTTCAATTTTAGCAAAATATATTTGTCATTTTTTTTATTATCATATTTTCTTATCCTTGAAAGTTGGAACTTTTATTTTCTTGATAAATATGTTTTAATTAACCATTAATTTGAACATCTAAATAAAAAATAAATAAAAAAGTCACTCTTATACTTCAAAATGATGTGTTTATGATTTGTTTCTCTCATAAAATATTGACGTGATGAATAATATTTACCCATGACTTTTAAAGAATTATTTAATTAGATTGCCAAACTATTTTCTACTACCATGAAGAATCCGTGATAGCAATTCTACATGCAAAAGGGCAACTGAAATGGGAAAATCAAAAGGAAAGAGAGACTTCACCACCCACCAAACAAAATGAGCAACAATTAGAATAATTTTTTTTTCTTTAACGATGTTAACTAACAGGGCAAGTGCTGACGTAACGTGATTGAATCCATTAAATGCGGGGCCATTTACAGATCATGATAGACGGTGTATGCGCATCCCAAAACTAACCTCCCTTGCCAGGTGTCTGTTATCAACATTTTCCATATATAAAGGTTTAAATCAGACTGAAAAACCAAATGCATCCCGAGCCAAAAAAATAACACAGCTGGGTCTTTAGGGGTAAAATGGTCTATACACTGTTAAAATCCATAGTAAATCACCTCACATGCTACAGTGCACTCCACAGTAAAACACTCACGCCTTTTATATTTTAGTTAATTATTTCCAGCATTATATGATCAATTTTTTTAATATAAAAAAATATTTAGATGCTATTAATATATTCCTGGCAAGAAATAAATAAATAATATAGGGTTAATGTGATATACTTCATTAGTTTTTTAGGTATAAAGATAACTTGAAGAACCATTAAAAATAATTTTAAGTATAGAAAATTCAAGATCACTTACAAAAAGAATGAAATAAAAACATATTAAATTGATCTGTATCAACCCGGGTTAACCTGTTAAATCTATGATCTAAATTATAAGATAGAGATAAAAATTATGAAGTTAAATTATTAATCAAACAAAGATTGAAAGATAAAATTAAAAAAAAAATAACAATAACCTCATCTCTAGTGTTTATCAAAACCTAATCCTTTGGATATATATATATATATATATATATATATATCTTACTCACATTTTTATAATTGAGTGTGTGATTTGTAATTTTATTTACATGGAAGTGTAATATTCTTATATCATTCAATAAAGTGTCTTAGTAAATATGTAAGTTAAGTGATGATATAAATACTTACATATAAGATAATATTTATTAGATTATAAACTTTATATAGGAAAAACATTTTATGCTTTTCAAAGTCTAATTTTATTTTTATTTTTTATCAAAGTAAAATGTTAAAGAACTTAGTACTTATATTTGATCAATTCACTAGATTCGTCCTCAAGGAACGTTTCGTGATGACAAAAGACTTGAGATATGTACAACATGTTTTGAGTTCAAGTCAAGACATGCACCTCTCTGTAAGAGCCTGAGACAGCCAAGATTATACCCGCTCATCTAGGCCCATAAAATTATTTTTCAAAGAGTGGAATTTCCTTAAATCCAAAAAATATCACTAGTTTCGATCCCTTCTTCTGAGATGAGTACATGATTTTGATTTATTAATTCAATAATATTTCAGACACAAATACTAACACAAATTAATATTTAACTAATGGACATCTCCTTAAACATTTAATTATACGAAATAAAAAAAATCTATTTGAATAAAATTATGAGACCAAATACTCGATTGTAAAAAAACAAGATAAATGCAAGCACTCAAAATCACCATAACCTAGCACTTTCATTAGAAAATCTCAGGAAATAAATCAACTGTATAGACACTTCAGGGCCGAAATGGGCAGGCTGTCCTCACAAGGTCAAGTTGCCAGCCCAAATCCACTCGCAGCATACCATTATTTCGAGCCTGTATCCAAAGTTTAGTCACTGCTAACGTAAGGAAAAGCCAATAAATTATTCCATCCAACGGTTCTAATTAAAAAAAAAAAACAAATCACTGAAGTTTAAGTGCCCGTTTAGGAAGCATTAAAAATAAAAATTTCAATTTTTTTTATTTTAAATTATTTTTTTCTAGTATTTTTAGATAATTTAAATATGCTGATATAAAAAATATTTAAAATAATTTTTTTTAATATTTTTTTAAATAAAAATCACATTGAAAATCAAATGTAATTATAATCTCAATCACATATTAAAACACACGTATAATCATTCACTATTTTGATATAAATATATATATTTTTTTTCAAATATATGCATTCAATTTAATATTTATTTGAGAATATGATTGGATTTGTTTTAAAAAGTATTTTTTATTAAGAAATATATTAAAATAATATTTTTTATTTTTAAATATTATTTTTAATATTAGTACATGAAAATAATCTAAAAATATATAAAAAAATAATTTAAAATAAAATAAAATAAAATAATTTTTTTTAAAGCACTGTATAAAACAAGTCTTTACTTCCTTAAAATTCATAAACAACTTTTGTTTAAAATAAAGATTATACCGTTAAGATTTACAGTTCAAAGTGGATAACAGTTATCTAATCCTACGATGGATGATTCATTCTTAATCTTTTATATTTCTGTAATTATTTAATGTGTCGATTATTAATGATTCAAGATAAGTGTTAAAAAAATAAATTTAAAGGGGATTTAATTAAAAATCAGTTTAATTTCTTATTTCAAAAATTAAATAATATTGTTATTATTCACTTGAATCAGTCCATGTCAGATCCGTGTCCCAGTTCATGCAGTGGAGAGCTACTACCTTAATTGACTGTCGTGTGGTGGAGCGGCAACCACAGTTGGGTTCCATTGTCTACGAAAATAAAACAGCTGTCCTGATTTGAGTTTTGACTCTGACTTCCAAGGTTTTGGGAGCGGAAGCAGCCATAAAAATTCTGTTTGGCAGGCAGCTAATTTTCCTTTGCATTAAGCACGCCAATAATTTAGTATATTTAATGATTTTATATAATTATATAAAAAATATATCAATATATTTCTAAACCCAGAAAAATAAATTAAAGATTAATATCAACGTAAATAAACTCCAACCACGAGGGGATTGCGTTGGAAAACTATGACTTTGCCAAGTGTAATTTTGTCCATGCATTTACATAATTCGAGGGTGCCATATTTTCCTCTCCTTGTTTACTATTTAAAAAAAATAAAATTATATGCTGACTGTACATGTGGTATGATCTAGAATATGATATTCAATTAGAGAAGAATATTTTCAGTTCGGATTTTATTAATAAAAATAATTAAATTGGAAAAAAATTGAACTTGGTTGTGGTTTGGTTCGGTTTTTTGTGTTTTTTTTTAATCAAATTTTATCTTCTCTTATTTAACCAAAATAAAAGTAAATAAAAAATAGACTGAATCGGAAAAATAAAAAAAATTATAATATATTTTTTTAATTTAAACTGCGTCGGTTTGATTTTAGTTTACTGATTTTTTTACTTAAAAATACAAATAGCAAACCGGACTGAAAGTTTTTAAAAAATCCTAAATAGATTTTTTTATTTTCTCGATTTAATTTTTTTTTTTATCACCCATAATTTCAATTGAAAAGGTGTCTTATCCCCACCGCAAGGAAGCACCCTCGGAGTTGAAAATATTAATAAATTATCTTCACCAGGCACATGAGATTGCTTCGATATAAGTCATCGATAATTGAAAAACAGATATATTAATTTTTTAAAATAAAAATAAAGAATGCAAGACCTAATATATTAGCAGGAGGTGGGGGGTAGTTTGGGAACATGGCAGGCAGAGATGGGATAGCAATACACGTTTAGGGTTACGACACTAACAAAGACCTAATTAAAAAGAATTAACGAGTCATTGTGCCACCTCTCAAATCTATGGGCAATTATATCGAACCCACAGCTCATGCATAAAACAAGATGCTAAGATTTAGGGTATCCTGCTGACTAGAGAGGTTATTTCTTTGTATTTTTTTTAGGTTAAAATCTTTAAACGAGGGAAAAGAAATTATTAATTTTTTAAGAGTATATTAGATTAATATGAAGGTGGGCTTTAAAGAATGCTCAGAAAAATATTTATTTTTCATTGATATATAAATTTATTTAATATATTATTACAATGATATTTAAAAAAAAATAGAAGACAAATACATAGTTATAATCTCAATCACATAATTGTAAATGTTTTTTTCTCAAGAGGTTACTCCTTATTATATGATAAGAATATTATTTATTATGATAATGTATGTCACGACCCGATCCCTAGATCCGTGACTGGCACATAGACATGGTCCCCATCCAAGGTTTCACACCTATGCGAACCCAAACTTATCATTCATAATTAGAGTCTAACGCAGCGGAAATAACAAAGTTAACCTTATATTATAAATCGAATGTCTTAATACAAGAGTTGAGTACATACTATTATAATTGTGGAGCACTAACTGGACATAAGAACAAAAAGTGTCGACTAAAAAAAAAAGGTTTTGAGAGCGCAACAAAATGACCTGCTAACAAGCTACGAGCCTGAAAATAATAAGTAATAGGAGGGTGAGCTCAACAACTTAGTGAGTAGATAATATCCAATATACACATACGAGATAATATAGTAAAGAGTAATACATTATCGAATCGGCTTTAAGATTTTACAAGAGGGTTTCTTAAATAGGTCATAACAAGAATATATATATAAGGTAAAGCTCGTTAGAAAATCATAGTGCAATGAGCATGAGGCTCCGTACTGTGGGATGATCAGTCCACACAGGTTGGTGACTCTCCCAACCAACTAGGGTTTCAGATAAGATGTGCACAAAGGCTAACACTACCCTGTTAGCATGGGTATTCTGACTGACATACCGTAAGTATATATATCATAAGCAAACAGACATTCATATCTCAAAGGCTCAACTCATGGCATCAATCAAATGAGGAGCTATCAATTCACAATCATATATTGGCTCATATCAAGAATGTATATTCAACAATTGATTATGTTTTATCGTATCAATGTATATTCAACAATTGATTATGTTTTATCGTATCAATGTATATTCAACAATTGATTATATTCAACAATTGATTATGTTTTATCGTATTCAACTTGAGTTAATTGTATTTTTCAAAATTTTCATACTTCAATATCCAACTGTTTAATAATTGAGCTTCATGATATTATTCAATTTGCTTTCAAATTGGATCACCCTAGTATCATGAATGAGTTAGAGATTTTGCATCTAACTCGGGTGAATTTCAATCAAGTTTTTTTTTACCTTTTTAAAATTATATATAATTTTCATCATTCAATATTTTATATAGTGAACCTTTACTCTTTTTTTCTCATAGCTATCATATTCTTATTTGATTTATTGAGATTTGATCGTTAAATTTTTTCTCCTATATTTTTTTTTGCAAAATTATCATGATTTTATATTTATGGTTGCAAAGTTTACAAGTTAACCTACTTTAATTAACTTGTTTTTTTTTTTTTTTTTTCATATCATTGAGTTATTTCATAATCCGAGCTGATTCATATATGTTTTTATTAGTTTTTTATTATCCTTTTTTCTATTATTGTTATATATTTTTTTAATGATATTATTTACATTAATAAATGAACTAATGACTGGACCTTACATTATATTTCTGTTGAAATTGTTTTTTCCCTGCCGACATCAAATCTAGTTGATCTCTATTTTGTCCGTATTCTTCCAAAACAAAGGAAAAAAATAAATGCTACCTGCACTCTTTTTCTATATTGACAGATTCAGACCCGGAAAGAGACTCAGAATCCAAACGAGCCCACAGCTGCAAGGTCTGGTGATCCCAACAACCCCTTAGCAGACCATCATACAAAGCTACAAAAGGTTCCACGCTTCTCTGGCATCGTGTGCACGCGCTCCGCGCAACATTATTTCATATTAGCATGTGACAATTGATGACATGGATTTTCTGGGTCTTTTTTCAAACAAGTATTCCACTTTTTATTTTTGTAAATAAGTTTCTTAATTCTCATGTTAAATAGAAATATTTTCTTATATTAATTTTAGTGGTGAAAACTTAAGATTCTGTTTTTTTTAATATTTTAAAAGTGCTTTTAAATTTTTATTTTTAATTCAAATTATTTTTTTATATTTTCAGATAATTTTGATATGCCAGTATGAAAAAATAAATTTATATATATATATAAACAAGGGTTAAGATCGAGAAAATTATAAACTCTATTAAGAAAACTATAATCAAAACATAATTTTCTCGGCCTAACACTCAATTACATGGTGCATTTCAAAAGAAAAGAAGAAGTTATGTATGCATAGTTTAAATAGTTATATTTTGATTGATTGATTTTAATTGATTTCCTCTATTATAAAATTATTCACACAAAAATAATGGATGATCTCTATCCTTATATTATTAACTCCATCCAAAACACATATTCACTCATATAAATTATAGCTACACCCAAAAACTAATATTAAAATTTTCACAGTTTTTAAATTCTATTTTCTTTGTATATTGACGGGGTAATTTTTCAACTTGCCTCTAAGATTTTGTTATGTTTATCGAACAAGTTGATTCTACAATATATTTTTGTATGTTTTTTATTACTAGTTTCTAAATGTTTTTTTTTCGAGGGTAAACATTTATTTTTTTAATACACAAACACATTATATTTTGTGACCACTTTTTTAATTCATGATATTTAACAACACACAACAAATAATCATCATGAACAGCTTAACTTTGACACTAAATGATACAAATAAAAGTAATATAAGATATAAAACAAGAACAAATGATATAAAATTATATTGAATAAGATCACAATAAAACCCCAATTTAAAATTTGATTATTTAATATATATCCTTAAATGGTTTCTCTCTCTAAAAGATTTCCTTCAAATTATATATTTAAATGGATTAACACAAATGCCCCCACCAAAATAGATTATTACCTTATTGTTAGCAAACTGCCTCTAAAAATCATGAAATGGATGAACACAAGTGCCCCGACAGAATAGAATATTCACTTATCGGCTCTTCAATAAATAAATAAAACCCAAAAGTCACATGCACACCCGTACCGAAAATAAATAAATATTTATAACTAATTTTAATAATTATTAATAGAGAATTGCATGGCATCGCCGTTATATTCGAGAGCTAGATGGCATTACGGCGAGGTTGAAGGTTGGAAATATATTGGGGGGAGAGGTTTTTATAATTCCTCTTTTAATATTTATTTATTTTTTACTTTATTTTATGCAGTTTCAGATAAATACGAATTAATTGCCGTCCCTCACCCCACGACTTCTTATTTATTTATTTTGAACTATGAGAAATAAATAAATAAATAACAATTAAAAAAAATAAAAAAATAAGAAGAACGGAGAGTGGATCTCAAATGCTCGGGGCGGGGAGTTTGACAGCGAACCAGAGTGTGAACCCTCGGACTACGCTTTAAAAGTCTCTCGTCTCTCACCGAACTTGCAGACACCTACCCCACCGAATTAGTGAAAATTCCATCTCCAGCGCCGAGCTGTCGACAAAACAGCATAGGAAACATCAAGAGAAGGAAACAGAGTCAAGTTTTAGTACTCCTCGACGCATCCTAACTCTCAGAAAAAAGAAGAAGCGAGCATCAGTCAGCGCCGGCTGTCTGTCCACCGCTACCCACCCACTTCAAATTTAGAAATGGCAGTCGCCGCATGCTTCTTCACCGCCTCTCTACCTAATAATACAAACCCCAAACTCATCAATCTCCGTTCGTTTCATCCCTCATCCTCTCTCCATCTCCGCCTCCTCCTCACTCCCCTCCCCTCCCCCCTCTTCCACCAGCACAACAACCACCGCCTCCCTCTCTCCATCCCGTGCTCTTTTGGTGGAGACGGAGGCATCAACCACCACCCTCCTCCCTCAGGGGGTGGCGGGGGAGATAACCGTGGCGACAACAGCCACAATGATGATGGTGACAGTGCGGAGGATAAGAATAGGGAGGAGGCGATGATGGTGTTGGCGGAGGGGAAGCAGTCTTTGGAGAGTTTGCCGAAGGATTTAGCGGCGGCGATCCAGGCCGGGAGAATTCCAGGGTCAGTTGTTTCGAGGTTTCTGGAGCTTGAAGAGTCACGGTTTTTCAGGTGGTTGATGCAGTTTGGTGGGTTTAGGGAGAGGTTGTTGGCTGATGATCTGTTTTTGGCTAAAGTCGGGATGGAATGTTTTGTTGGTATGTTCACTAAGGTAGGTATAGTATTACTGTTATCAGTAATTTGTTTCTTACACATTTGGAAACGACAATGCATTTAATCATCTGAATATGATTTAAACGGGTATTTTGCCTGGGAAGGTTGATTGGATAGATTTTGCTTAAAACAGTTTAAAATTCGATACTTTGATTCTTATTTTCTGTGCGTCTGCTTTCGACAATGCATTTGGACAGTTTGAATAGAATGCAAAATGGTACAATTTTTTAACTTCTTCTTGGTGGTTTCATCTTTTTGTTCAAGCATACTTGTCTGTCCACAGTGTTGAAAGATACTTTTTTTTTTCTTTGTTGGTTTATTTCTATGTTGAGAGATTGATCGTCTTAAAAAAGGGGATACAAATGGGGTTTAGAGTTTGTCTGAACACCAGTGTTTCGCTTAGGTGGTGAGTTGCTTGATAGAGCGAGGTTGGAGCATCCTAAAACTCATAAGCTAAGCAGTATTTATAGGGATATAGCACTGTAAACTGGTTGGCACGAATAAAAAATGTATCATGTAGTTATTGATTTTCTTGAGGGCAAGTCAATTTTCTAGTGGTACGAAGATAATCTTTGCGTAAGGCATTGTTATGCAATGGTAATGAAGCTTGTTTATGCCATTACAACTATTTGGCTGACCCAAGCTCAATCCTTCAAGTTTAGAAGCACCTGAATACCCTGAAAGAAACGACCTCTTCCCTCATAATGACTAGCAAAAATTGAGATGGAAAATTTATGATATGCTCCACATGTAATGATAATGAGCTTTTATGTTCTTTTTCTGGGTTTATGTTTTCCTTATACCTCTTCCATCCCTTCCAGTTCGCCTCCTTTGTTTATAGCTTATACTGTCATTAGATTTTTTTAACCCTACAATTAATTTTTTTTTTTTTAAATGTTTTAGACTGCTGCAGAGTATGAGCGCCGGAGAGAGAATTTTTTCAACGAGCTGGAAGTTGTTTTTGCTGATGTGGTATGGCAATTATAATTTTTTCAAAGAAGTCAGTACTTTGGAGGGTTTCCTGTGCATTCTATTTTGAAAATGTGTTATTTCCATTCCTCAGTTGGAATTCATTTTTTTCTTAGGTGATGGCCATAATTGCAGATTTCATGCTTGTTTATCTTCCTGCTCCCACTGTGTCTCTCCGATCACCACTGGCAAGAAACGCTGGAACTATTGCAAAGTTCTTACACAACTGCCCTGATAATGCATTCCAGGTTTCTGATTTAACAATAAACTTATGCATTATCCAGTAAGTCTTATGAAGATGTTTGGAGAATAGAAAATTTAAGATGGTCTCCTGTTCCTCAAATCCTCATTTCAGGTTGCTCTTGCTGGGACTTCTTATTCACTTTTACAGAGATTAGGGGCTATAGCGGTAATCTTTTTTTGCATATTGCTCGTTGTTAATTAAAAATCTTAATTCCGGTGCCAAGAGCAGCAGTCATTTTGTCAATTTTTTATTGCAGCGCAATGGAGCAAAGCTTTTTGCTGTTGGCACTGCCTCATCGCTAGTAAGTTCTTACTGGCAGGAATTTATATATCACTTTTTAGATTTATTTTGTGCTATGAAATGAATTTGAAGTTAACAGGATTCTATAGTTAAAGATTTGTCTCACCCATCTTTCATAGCTTATTACTTCATGCCATACGGCATCAACTATTGTATTTAGTTTTCTAAGGGAGAGTCTCTTATACTCATTGCAGTCTTCTCTATTGAAAAATTATTATTTTACATGCCAATGCCTTCCCTGGTGTCTTGCTAACTTTTCATGGAGCACCACTAAACCACCAAATAACCTTTTCTTTTCTGACATTTTATAATGGAAACCGGAACTGCATTATGGAGAAAATAGTGAAAAATCAACCCCCTCTCTCCAATACACTCCATGTTTCGTCATTTTGTTTCGGCATGGAGGATCTATTTGCTGCTTTTACTTTTTGTTTTTTTTATTCTAAGCTCGTTGTTGGAATTGTTAATGCTTTGCATTGCAAGTAGTTTGTTTCTATACTGTGTGCACTTTTGGTTATCACTATATACTAGGAGTAGCCTTCCATGCATGTGTTCTTGCATTATAATAAGTTTTTCTAGGTAGATGACAAAAAAGAATAAAATGTAGTCACCTTTTATTTTATTGAAAAATTCTCAACCATTCCCGGTTTGCCTCTTCTTTTTCTAGCAAAGTGCCTATCCTCGGTCTTAAAATGCCAATGGAAGAAAGATTCATGATTTTGAGGATGTGTAACTTTGATTCATTGTTTTGTTTTAGGTTGGTACCTCTGTGACAAATGCATTGATCAATGCACGGAAAACTGTGGATAAGTCTGCTGCCATTGAAGTTGAAAATGTGCCTATAGTATCCACCAGTGTTGCTTATGGTGTCTACATGGCAGTTTCTAGCAACCTCAGGTACATTGATCTTCTAGACATGGTTTTGCTCTTTTTTTTAAACCCTATTTGTCTTATTTATGTACTTTCTAGGATTCTGTAATCATTACTGTTTAATTCATGCACTATTCATTCAAAACATTAGGCCTAGACTGGATGGGGCAAGAGATTTATTTTGTTATTGAAATTAAATTAGTTTCCTGCTGAACACAACTTGCAAGATTTGATCTCTAGCAGAATATTCCATTTTAGAGCTTGTTTTGTATAGCCTTTGGTTCCAGATCTATCACTGGATTAATTGGCATATTAACAATGAAGCATTGCTGATAAACTTTTCCATGACAAGTATTGTAGAAAATTTTGAACAGGGGTCATTTTGTCCATTTAAAAAGCTTTGAGGGTTAAAAAAATGGACCTGTCATCATAATTTTGATGTGGTGTTTGAAATGTTTAACGAGGTGCTATATATATATCTGTGTGCATGTATATACAAGTGCTATTGATATTGAGGGTTTGTGTGTGTGTGTGTGTGTGTGTGTGTGTGTGTGTATTGGGGGGGGGGGGGTTAGAATGGTTACTGACAGGGTAGTTCTGTTGAACAGGTATCAAATACTGGCAGGTGTTATTGAACAGCGTATTTTGGAACCTATGCTACATCGGCACAAAATCATGCTCAGTGCACTTAGTTTCGCTGTTCGAACTGGCAACACATTCCTGGGTTCATTACTGTAAGATTGCACTCTGTCTCCTGGAAATCTTATTGCTTGATAATTTATGTACCTGTCGCATCTTATGTTCATCACTTTGCTTCTACAGGTGGGTGGACTATGCTCGCTTGATAGGAATCCAAAAGGCTCAGGAGGAGCATAAGGAATTGACTGCTTAGTTCTAGAAATGTGGGTTTGCTGTGTTGAAATTGATTGGAGGTAGGTGATCAATTGGAAAATTGAGGTTTTTGGGTGCTGAACTGTCAAGATATCCTGAAAATCTACACATCATAATTAGTCGAAAGTGCTGACGTTTAGTAATTGGTCTCAGTTTCTCCCAATGATTCTGAAATTTATTTTTTTCCTCTCTCGTTGTTGTTGTCCGGATTTGGACACGATCACTGGTAAAATTTGAACGGTTGAAAGTGCCATATGTGAATGCAAGAAGAATAGACATTTTTTTTTATGTGAATAGACATCTTTCATACAAGCCCTTAAATTTTTATGTGCAATGTTCATGTCTGCTCTTACTCAACATCGCAGCGTTCCATCAGTCGAGCCTGCAATATATATGTAATGATCATCGGACAGTTATAGTTAAATTCACTGACGAAATTACTCTTCTTGGACTTCTCAGCCCACTTAAACCACCAAGGATCCTTAGATGCTAGAGCTTTCTCAACTTTCATTGGTTAATTAATGAACTGTAGCAAAACTGTGTAGATCTCAAATCTAGATTGTAGCTGGCTAATATCAAGAGCTAAGTCTGACAACAGTGTTGGACTTTTGACATGGCAGAGATGGAAAGACTCACCTGTTTTGATGTTATTGAGGAAGAAAAGACTGAGTTTTGAAAATACGATCTGCTGAATGATTGCCATTTGATAAACAAGCGGCAAATTATGTGGTGATGATCGGACGTAGGCTGTAACAAATTGGTTCCCCCTGATTTCCTCAACAGATTCCAAGAAAAATTTATGAGGATCTTCGCATGGATCATTAGTAAGACCTCGAGTGTTAAGCATAACGGGGCCTTGAAATTCTTCGACCATGGTCTAAATATCTCGATGGGTCTGATCAAAATGATATATTTTTATTTTTTAAAAATTATTTTTAATATTAACACATGAAAATAATTTTTTTATTTAATATAATTTTTTTATTTTTCAAATATTTTTTAAAAAAGCAGTAGCTTTTCCTTCGGTAGCAGATGGCCAGTTGCAATATCTAACCAACATCTTTATCTCCCTGCTTGAAAACCTCCATGATTGTTCGTACAATTCTCACCTGTTGGTTTATTCTAGATTTGATCGGTGCAATGACTCGGAAAGGCGGAGAAGATGAAGGCCAAGGATGGTATCTTAGTGTGGGATCTCAATCAAGGAAAAGATATCCTCGAGTATCATTCGGTAGCCAACTTGACTCTACATGCCGAACACAATGTGCCTAACAGTCGCTGGAGAAGTCGTGATATTCAAAGAAGTTCTTGCGTGGTTAGGTGAAAGTGGCCAGTTGCGCTTAAAGAAAGTGAATCGATTCGTAGACTGGCTACAGCAAGGATGGTTCAACAAGAGTGTAAAACAAGAAAAGGATAGTCCACAGGTGGCAAAAGACTCGCATAATGTTACAAGCAAGTTATTAATTTCATTCTATTTCAGCCGAAATATTTTATACTAGTTATAATATAAAATAATATTGTTTTTATTTCGATTTAAATGAGTGGAAATGCTTTAATCATGCAACAAAATGCATATTTGGGGTTGGAGCTTTGAGTCATGTTAAACTTCTTGACCACTATATATTCGCAATTCTGCAAACCTTTCACCCCAGGTCAACTGTGGATGAAATGCTTTCGGTGCAGCCAAGACATATATTGGGGGACTTGTAGTGGTTACAGCTTCGCAGTTTTGCTGCTGTTAGGTGCTCTAACTAAACGTTTGGGCCCTTGAACTATAACTTTTTATGGCGACTTAATTATTTTTTTTTATCATTATGATTATTAGAAAATAATATAAATTATATTATGAAATTTTATTTATCAATTTAAAGTTTTAGGCGATATAGTTTTTTAATATAATATCAGAGTCTTTTTAATCCAACAGTCACGAATTTGAATCTTACCATCCTCTTCTATTTGATAAAAAAAACCAAGCACAAGGTATTATGGGCCTGTGCAAGTTTCAAGCTCAAAAAATTTTCGCTTAAAGGGGTGTGTTAGAGAATAATATAAATCATATTCTAGAATCTTATCTATTAGCTTAAATTTTTAACTGAAATGATTTCTTAACACCCTACATGTATTTTTAGAGAAATACATGCACGTTAGATAAATAGAGGTATGGATCAAAGACCTGAAGGAGTTCAGGGACGAATTCTAAATCTCAAAACGTTAAAAGGCATATCCTAAACAATCACAGTCGTTCCAAAACAAGGCCATGTCCATGCATGATGATTTCATTCTTTGATTTTATATATATATATTTTAAAATCAATTTATTTCTTAATCAAGATTTTCTTTTAAAAAATAATCTTAAAACACACGTTATATATAAACCTAATGTGTTCAAAAAATGAATTCCTTATAAGATTTGAACTTAAAAAACTAAAAAAAGAAGCAGCAGAAAATTACTTTGACCACCAAACCAGCCAACCATTGAAGTAAACTTCAATGGTTAATATTATCAGGTTTCGTAAACGTGGATTAACAGGAAACTGAACAGTGCGATGACACTAACACATTGGATCCGATACTAAAAAGTCATCTCTTCTCAAATGTATAATCTTATTTTTTCTGATCTTAGAAATGAAAAGACCAAATCTTCCCAGCATAGACAGAAACATGGGATAACAAGCTACTAATAACCTCTATACATGAGTGTTTCTGAGTACAGGTAACGTTGTTTAAATACTAACCTCTGAAAATTTATATGCTCTGTTGTTCTTTGTAGTGTAATATTCAGGCAATCACTTCGTCTTTCAAACATGACCTTATTTTGATGTCTGTAGAATTCGTCTCCGCCTTGTAATCAACATCACAGCACTCTATTACCCCGGCCTGGAAATTAGGCAGACGAAAACCAATAATAACTATTGCTTTTTAAGTTTTTTTAGAGAAAGGGCCAAAAAGCCTCCAGTGAGTGAATTTGAGCTCGAAGTTGATTTGAAATTTGATGGATAGTAACTGGAAATTAAAGATTTAATTAGCACTTACCGTTTTGCGTGTCCTTGTTTGAGAAAGCACCCGAATTTTGGAGATGGAATCAGCGGAATGGTTGCCAGAAGCTGAGCAAGGTGGCAGGTTGCGTTGTGCTGCTCGAACATAGGTTGTAAGAACCTGGTCGTTCTCTGGATTATGCTCTATGGACTCAAAGAAAAATACATGAGGAGCTTCGCATGGGTTGTTAAACACCCACCGTGTGTTGAACATAAAGAATGGAGGGCGAGCGTTCCTTTCCCAAGGCCTAAACGTTTCGAGGGGTTTGCGTAGAATGCTTCGAGGTATTATGTTCTCATATATGTTAGCAGAATAGCCCCACGACACCGAGAAAGACCAGTTGCTTTCTCTTTGGTAGCAGATGGTTTGCTGTGCAAGGCGAGACTGGTCAACTTTTGCAGCTTTCATGAGGTGCCTTATAGCTTCGAACTTGTCCATTTTGGGAAAGATGGGATCTATGGTATCGAAATGGTGGAGAGTGAGGAGTGGAGATTGCGGGTGAGATGATAGAAAGCCTGATATATCACCATGTAGATCAATCTGCAGGTACGTACCAGATAAAAAGATGGTTACGAGAAGAATCTCTTGAATGAATAGTTTCTTAGCGTTTTCCTATCTCGTAGCTAGATAAACGTGCATGGTGCAGATTCATTAGCGGAAACAAATTTTAACGATTAATTCAGGTGCAGGATGAGCAAAAGTTGGATCGATTACCTGGTGAATTCCCTTCTCGATTGATAAAGCAATTCCAAGATCAGCAAAACAGGACTGTGCCATATGATCACTAACCCACAAATAAGGGTACCTCTCAATACAATCATCTAACTTGGTTGATATTGCTTGTGCAAATGGATAACTCACAGCATAGCCAGCCCCGCCAAATCCCATATCAAAAGAGAAATCAGCATTTGACTTGACACATTCTGAAATACCTCCAACGTACTGATACTTAGTATGATCATATTTCCCTAGAACTTCCACTAAATTATCGACGAACATTACAGAGTCATCATCGCACATTATTAACCATCTCAAATCCTTATCCCCCACTCTATACATGTCTAACAGCGAATGAAACATTCGAACTTGAAGAGGGTTTGCTATTCTAGGGAACACTCTTAGTTTGGTGATGTCTGCATTGACTTGAAAAGGAGGAGAAGTCGCAGGCCAGGGTAGAAATTCCTGGGTGGGCTCTTTATCCAAGAAGACATATCCTCTAGTAACATTTGGCCGCCACCATGACTCGATGTATGCTTTTCTCCACCTCCATGAATTCAAAGAACCAATCACTATAAATCCAATGTGGCTAATATTAGTTGGAGACTCCATGGTGGTGTTATGAACGCTAGTGGAAGATGAATCTGCAGGCCATTTGAGTTGAAATGGCAGGTTGAATGAATCAGAAAACGGGCTGTCATGACTTTTTGACAAGAATGCATAGAACAGAAGGAGGACGAGGCCTGAAACAGCTATGGATCTGCCTAGAATTCCAAGAGGCAAGGCTCGACAGTTTTGGAGAACTGATGAGCGCGAGTTGGTGTCGTTTGACGGTGTCATTTTGAAAGATGAGAGAAGTGCTGATTGCAGAATGCCGATGATCTAATGAAGATGGGAAAATTATAGTCAGGGGATCGAATTCTTTTTGTGGAGGGAGTTGTGTAAGGAATAATATTATAGAGCCATGATTCCTGTTCAAGTTTCCTGCTCCATGTAAAGAAGTCCTCTCTTTCATTGCGGATGGTCTAATGCATGCAGCAGCTCCTAGGAGGTGATTAATTATTCAGCGTTGATTTTCATCGACGAGCAACGATATATATTGCTTCAGTCCAGCTGAGCTAATCTCAATATTTTTACCATTGCTTAATTAATAAGAAAATTAATCACATCTGAAAAACTCAAATTTGAATATATGAGAAATGAAAGAGAAGCAATCGTGTCTATTTCACTCAATAATTTTCATATTTAATTTCTTTAATATTGAAATTCTGCTAAGCATACTATCAATTTTTAGACAGAGAGCTAGCTAGCTATGTACCCCATTGCCTGGGCCTCCAAATTAATTAAGCAATAGAGAGAGAGCTGTTTCAACCCAAGTTCTTAAATACCTATTCGGATGGTAATTTGTTTTCTCAATGTAATGTTTCGGTTTTGAAATATTTATATGTCGGGGTGGTACTGTTTATATATATATATATATATTGATTCATTTTTTTTAGTTCAAATTCAAAAATAAAATTATTTAGAATTGTACAATTTAATAAAAAAAAACAAATAAAATAATTTTTCTGAATAAAATTATGAACATGAATAATATTATGAGAATGTCATCATCAATCTCGCAAGGTCATTACATTCTATTATTACTCTGAAATTTTAACATAATATATATAAATATATCAAGAGGCTCCTTGTAAATTTTATCTTAATCTAACGGTCAGATTAAGAGATATAATTGATATTGTAAAATTATTTATTATTTAAAAAATATCAAAACGAAACCGAAACGTTTCGGCCGGTATTTGGTCGAAAAATACAAAACGGGACGGAATTTAAAACAAGACAAAACGACATCGTTTTATCCTTTTTTTATTGATACAAAATATTTTGACATTTTCGACCGAAATAAAATAAGATTAATAACCCTAGTTTCAACTTATTGGATGAAACTTCCAACTATTTACAAACCGTAACTCATTTTCTTCATTGAAAAACAGTTCACGTTGCGATTTGAATATCGCATTAATAACCACATAAGTTTCATTAATAATAAACAGAACCGATAACATTTACCTTTCTTTGAAATCAAAACAGCAGCAACAACAACAACAAGAAGAAGAAGAATAGTAAAAAAAAATCTATTAATCTTTACTTATATATATATATATATATATATATATATATATATATATATATATATATATATATATATCGGATATTTGACCATTTTTGATGTTTTCTTTACATAATGTTTTTAAGTATAAATTGAAAAACCTATGTGAATACCTAATTAAATAAATTAATAATGATCCATGTATAAAAAAGAATTTATTAATTATAACTAAAAATAAAATTAAAAAAATATAGATCAAGTTATTTCATCCTGCAATATGATATATTTATATTGTTGTGTTTACTGAATTTATTTAAAATAAATTAAAAAAAAACAGGTGACTTGGGTTATATAAATAACCAATGATGTTTAATAAATTGATTTTATTTCAATTAGATAAAAAAAAATTACAGTAAAATAACACAATTAATATCATTCCATTACCATTATATATATTTTCCTAACCCTAGTCTACAGTGCTTGTTTGGAGGACAAGCTAGCTCTCCTAAATCTCAGGTCTATAAACATGCATGTAGCCGGCTAGAGCCAGCAAAGTAGAGAGGTTGACCACCATATATATATATATATATATATATGGTCAACCTCTCTCTCTCTCTCTCTCTCTCTCTATATATATATATATATGGTGGTCAACCTCTCTATTTTGCTGGCTATTTAAGTTGATATATATATATATATTAACTGAACCCTAGTCTACAATGCTTGTTCGAAGGAAAAGCTAGCTCTCCTAAATCTCAGGTCTATAAACATGCATGGAGCCGGGAAGAGCAAGCAAAGTAGAGGTTTGACCACCATATAAAATTATATACACAAACAGTATCCACACACCCACGTATCTTCTGAGTGATAACCATATTAATATTAATTATATGAAATTTTTTTATTATAATATATATTTAAACAAAATACTAAATTTGTACTGAATTCTTGAAAAGTGCAAGTTTTTATAAAATATATAAATTTTAAATCGATATAAATTTATTTGTTTAGTCGGTTTCAACGAAATCATCAGTATAAAATTATTATTATCATTAAAAAAGTAAGAAGATTAAGATACCTGAATTATTGAATTAATTGTATTATGATTAATTCATTTTATAATCCAATTTAAATTAAACACAATAAAAAAAATATAAATTATAAAAATATCTGCAATAGTTAAATAACATAAATAAATAGTTAATTTTCTATCTATAAAATGAAAAAAATATTATCGAAAATTGATTTCTACATTACCGTCATTATCATGACTTCAACAATTAAAATTATTATCAATATTATTGTCAAAACAATTAAAATTATTAAATTGCCTCAAAGAATAAAAAAACAAAACAAAACATTTTTATAAAAAAACAATAAAAAAATAATTACAACAATTAGCATTATTACTGCGTAAATAATGAAACCATAAAATCATTTGATCCGAAGAATAAATAAAAATAACAAATACACAAAAAAAAAGAGAAATATTAATTTTAAAATGACTACCAACACAAATTAAAATTTCAGGACTAAACTGGATAAAAATAAAATTCCAATAAAAAAACAATAAAAATTAAAAACAAAACTAAATGCATAAATACAAATAAAAAATAAATATTATCCAAGAAGGACAGAAAAAACCAAAGAAATTATATCAAATAAAAAATTCAAAGAATAAGGAATGAAATGAAAAATAAAATATATAATTAATTCCAAATGAAGTAAAACATTGAAACAAAAAAAAAAAAACATTGGGACATAAATAAATAAAGGTATTTTTAACAAAAAAAAAAAATACAGTGTAATTTTGTTAAAAAACTTAAAAGAATAAGGATCGAAATGAAAAGTAGCATATATGACTAATTTCAATTGGAGGATACATAAAAAATTAAATTAAAATATATAATTAATTCCAATTGAAGGATAAAATTGAAACAATTAAAAACTTTAAGACCAAAACAAATAAAGGTATTTAAAAAAAATGCAATGCAATTTTCTTAAAAAAAATTAAAAGAATAAGGACCGAAATGAAAAATAGCATATATGACCAATTTCAATAGGAGGACATAATTAGAACAAATCAAAATCTGTATAACAAAAATTAAAGGAACGAAAAGCAAGTAAAAAATAAAAGAAATAAGGACTGAATTGAAAACTAACATATATAATTAGTCAATTGAGAGACACAATTGCAAAAAATCAAAATTTCCGTTGAAGAAATTAGGAATAAGATCGAAATCAAAAGAATAAAGACCAAAATTAAACAATATGTCACAACCCAATTCCCAGATTCGTGACCGACACATAGACATGGTCTCCCTTAAAGGTTCCACACCCATGTAAACCCAAACTTACAGTCTTATCATTCATATTCAGAGTTCAACACAGCGAAAATAACAAAGTTAACCTTATATTATAAATCGAATGTCTTAATACAAGAGTTGATTACATACTATTATAATTATGGAGCACTAACTGGACATAAGAACAAAAAGTGTAGACTAAAAAAAAGAAGGTTTTGAGAGCGCAACAAAATGACCTGCTAACAAGCTACAACTTGAAAATAATAAATAATAAGGGGTGAGTTTAACAACCCAATGAGTAGATAATATTCAATATACACATATGAGATAATATAGCAATGAGAAATATATTATCGAATCGACTTTAAGATCTTACAAGAAGGTTTCTTAATTAGGTCATAGCAAGAATATATATAAGGTAAAGCTCGTCAGAAAATCATAATACAATGAGCATGAGGCTCCATACTGTGGAATGATCAATCCGCACAGGTTGGTGACTCCCAATTTCTTGATATATATATATATGAAAAGATCCCTATTTTGTGCATGTATTATGTGTGTGTGTGTGTGTGTGTGTGTGTGTCTATATATATATATATATATCATAATCAAACAGAAATATTCATATTTCAAGGCTCAACTCATGACATCAATCAAATAAAGAGCTATCAATTCACAAGCAGATATTGGCATATATCAAGAACGTATATTCAATAATTGATTGTTCTTTATCGTATCAAGAATCGTAATCAATGTATATATTATCAAGAAGCATAATCCAAATACTATCAAATCAAATATTTATAATATTTCTCATGCATATTAAATATTATTCACTCACCTGACTCAAAAGCAAACAAGGTTCAAAAATAGAATGTTGATGAAACCTTACTGATATCTCGTAGGTAGAATATCGAGATTATCTGAACATATAAAATAAGATATACTCAAAAATGACTCAAAGAAGTAAATAACTTTAATAACATATCTAAGAGTTCAATTTATAATCCTATGTGTTTTTAAATCAAACTATCTATTTTTCGCAAAAAACTTAAAAACAAAGGTTTCTTCCAAAATCTAGTTCAAAATACACAATTTATAAAATTGATAATAATTCATCAAATAAGCTTAAATTATCCATCAAACCAATATGAAATATGTATATTTCATCTAAGGACCATTCTATAATTTTCTTATATTTTTAGTGTCAAATTGTAATTTTATCAAATTGAATGACTAAATTGAACACTTCATAAATTCATAGCTATACTAAAATCTTGTCCATAATTCATCTTCAATTCTGTATAGAATCTCAAATTTCACTCAGGGACCAAACTATAATTTCCCAAAGTTCAGGGACTAAATTGTATTTTTCTAAAGTTCGGGGACTAAACTGAAATTTTCACCAAAAGGACCAAAATGAATTTTTGTCATCTTCAACGTCCAGCCCATAATTCCAGCAAGGGTTTTTCACCATTTTCTCAATATTTTCTTAAACCAAACACATCAAAATCATCTACAATCAAACCTATTAACCATTAACCAAACCATTAAACCCTTAATATCTTAATCCATTCATCCATCAAATTCAAATAAAATCTACAAACCTAAATCACCAATGCAAGCAATTAATTTAACTATTAAATAATACTTTTACATAATAACATATACACATTACCTTAATATTTATTTTTCCTCCTTTCTTCTCCTTTCCTCTTTTCTCTTCTTCTCCTTTCTTCTCTCTTTCGTTTCTCTTCTCTCTCAATTTTCATATTACTTCTCTTAATTTATTTTTCTATTTATATTTTACAAGATACTACTATACCCTTAATTTATTTATACCTAACCTTAAGTCATTAAGGGCATCAATGCATTTTTTATTCAAAGTTTTAAAACCCTAAAATTCTTTTCCTATTTAAAGTTTCAAAACCCTACACAATAACAAACAGTAAGGACTTAATTGTATTTACCAACAACAAGAAAGAGAAAAGGATGAAAAAACCAAAAATCAACCACCGACGCTTCACCGACCACCAGACACCGACACGCGCTGCACCGGGAGGTAGAGGACATGTCAACACACTAGGTGATGCGAACCTCATGATCACGTGGTCACGCCACCCACAACGAAGAATGAGATCTGATCCCGGAAAGCCGAAATAGGTCTGATAGGAGTGTGACACAATGAAAACCTGCCCCAAGGCACCAGCACTATTGGAAGGAGAAGAATGACGCCACGAAGCCAGTTAATCTTTGATAAGTCGGATTTAGTTTGTTCAAGAACTGAAGAATGCAAGAATCACTCTCACACATAAACTGAAAAGTTCAAATCTAAAATTCATCAATGGTTGCCGAAGTTATTCCTAACATGAGTTTAAATAGTATTTTAAAAACTAACCCTAATGGACCCCTTATATGGACTTAAATGAGGTCCACTCAAAACTGGCTCAAAACCCCAAATTAAAAAAGCCCATGACTTAATCCAAACAAGCCTTAGATCCTAGTTAAAAACAAAGTCTTAATTTAAGCCCAAACAAGTCTTGGGCTCTAACTAACAAAATTAAAGAAAGCCCACCAGTCTTATTTATAGCCTTCCATCCAGCCCCTTAATTCTTGCTGGTGTTTCTGGACCGGTTCGCATCATCCCCTCTCTCCTCAAAAGGATTTGGCCTCGAATCAAAACTGTTATGTTGTTCATGGCTCGACAATCAACACATATCCTCCAAGTTCCATCCTTCATAGGCTTGAGTAGCATGGGTACAACACATAGTTTTTCAGTATATTTTTTTAAAAAAAAAAGAAAAAAGAGAAAAGAAGAGAGATCCTGATGCGAACCTCGTGGTCACGTGGTCACGCAACCCACAACAAAAAATGAGATATGATCCCGGAAAGCCGAAATAGGTCTAATAGGAGTGTGACATAATGGAAACCTGCCCCAAGACACCAACATTATTAGAAGGAGTAGAATGACGCCACGAAGCCAGTTAATCTTCGATAAGTCAGATTAAGTTAGTTCAAGAACTGAAGAATGCAAGAATCACTCTCACACATAAACTGAAAAGTTCAGATTTAAAATTCATCAATGGCTGCCGAAATTATTCCTAACATGAGTTTATATACTCTTTGAAAAGCTAACCCTAATGGACCCCTTATGTGGACTTAAATGAGGTCCACTCAAAACTGGCCCAAAATCCCCAAATTAAAAAGCCTATGACTTAATCCAAACAAGCCTCGGATCCTAGCTAAAAACAAAGTCTTAATTTAAACCCAAACAAGCCTTGGGCTCTAGCTAACAAAATTAAAGAAAGTCCATCAGTCTTATATATAGCCTTCCATCCAGCACCTTAATCCTTACTGGTGTTTCTGGACCGGTTTGCATCACTAGGTGACACGACAGAAGGTCTATTTCCACCGTCGGCGACGTAGCAAGCGCATGCTTGCGAAACACTATGGGGTATTCATACTACACGCCTGCAATTTTACTGAAAAGAACTAATAAAAAATAGTAAATTATCTATATACCCCTGTACCCAACGATAACCATGAAAAAATTGATGATGAAAGTACCGTAATACCCTTGACTCCAGGGCTTATTTTTTGTTGTTTTCTATGTAAGAATTTGGAAAAAAAATGAAAAAACCCTCATTGTTCTGCATCTTTTTTACTGTATCTAAGAGTAAAATAATAGTTTTACTGTGCAAAATATTCAAAAATACCATCTATGTCCCTGGAAATGGAGAAGATAGCCCTAGTCCTAGGGCTTTAATTTTTCAGCCAACAGGTAAAATGATAATTTTACGTCCACAATATGTAAATGTGTTCAATGAAAAATTAAACAGTAAAACCTAGGATGCCGTTTATGCATGTATGTCAGTTAGTTAAATATCGCATTAAAATCTCCCTTTGGACTGATGCTTTCTAAAATGTTTGTCTTCAATGAGTAATTCACTACAAAATCATGGCCTATCGTTCAAGTTCTTGGGAATTTGATGGATTTAAAGACGTAATTCAAACCGACAGGACAAGTGCTCCAATTAACAGTCCTTTGTTTCTTATTTTCTGTGTTCGAAAGGTGGTTTCTGCATGCTGCCTGCAAGCGTATCTCGATTGAAGATCACCAGCTCCCGTGATTGTTCGAACAAACCTAGCCAAGCATTTGAGAATGGAAGACTGTAAACATAAGGTAGCCGCGGGCAGCAGTGAGGACATATGCTTGACAATGCAGCATCGGCTTATTTATATTCTTACATCCAAGTTATTTGCTTGTATCTATTCAATATTGAATGACTAAGGCATGTTGTCCAAATTTTAGAAACAAATTTGATCTTATGGGAACCAACTTTCGTTGTCTGTAGTTTTATTTTTCATCATCATCTGCAGCTAATTAGACTAAGGATGGATTGGTTTTCCCTTGTAACTACTCCGAGTTACCTACAACACTTTCCCTGTGACACTTGAAGGAAAATATCAGACCCCTCCTCTACAAGAACCATCAAGTTAGATTTAACATTATAAATCCCGAGGGCCGTCAAAAGATTGGGTCTTTCTATGATTCCAGTGGAGGCCATTGTGGATGCTTCACAAAAAGTCATTTGCAGAATCAATCTGGCATGCTGTTGGCACAGGCCATGGTGCCATGCTGCACACAAGTGCATCACCAGCTGTCAACTGTTTCCTTTCCTTGCCATCAAATGAGACCCAAGCAGGGTTTCTGCTGTTGAATGGAACTTGAACTCGTATTGTTACATGTTCGGGTAATATCATAGATCGAAACGACAAGGAATGTGGACAAAATGGAGTGAAGAGAATACCAGGGACCTGCAATTCATTTAATTTGTAAATCTTTGGTTTGCGAATGAGGAAGGGTTGGTGAATGATGTGTGAGTTTGCAGGCTGGTTCGTTTGTGAATGAAGATGGGTTGGTGAAAGATTTCTCCATCGTTAATGCCACCAAATAGTATAGTCCATCTTGTTTACCCAAACCAATCATCCTCCTATAGCCAGATTCTGCAAAATACATCAAGGGAAAAATGTCACTAAACATTTGAGTCCTTTGTTAACTGACATTGAATCAACTTTGAATAAAGACATTGATAATACATATGCAAAAATTTAGATGATGCAGTAATATAATATGTTGCCCCACTATTAATAATCCATTTACAGGAATCGACTTTAGACAGCCTTGGCTTCGTTACCGCATTTGCTTTGGAACTGGGGCCTTCATCTTGATTGTTAAGAAATGACAAGATATGCTTTAGTTGGACATCTGATAATGAAACTGCAGGCCTTCCTTCATCGTTGTGTGAGACCTGGGATACTTAATTGGCAGCAGAAAACCCTTTATGCCGATTTGGGTCTGAGTTTGTTCTTGCATTGGGATGGCCTGGTGAATATCCATGTATCGATAGCATGTTTGGACCCAATGTCTTATATCTCCACAATAAGTGCAATGAGGTCGTTGCTTTCCTGATTCAAAATGACCTTTTTCTTGGTCAAAACGCGCAGTGTTTTTCCTGCGAGGCAAATGGGCGATCTGATCGAAAACCCTTCAATCCATAGGAGCAATTTGATCACTCAAACCTTTCTCCTCTAGCTAAAACTGATTTAGGCTTGTTGTTCCTGTGTGCACTGCCATGGCAACGCTTGAGTTTTCTTCAGCAGTGGTATGTGATGAACTGAGCATCTTTTGTTTCGCCTCTTGACAAACAGAAGCATAAAACTTGTCTAACACAAGGCAAAGGATTTATGAGGAGAATGTTCCCATGAATAGCATTGTAAGATTCATTCAAACCTATTAAGAATTGCATCAATTCCTGTTGATCTTGCTTTGTTCCATAAACTGTATATAAAAAAAGAAGCCAATTCATCCCAAAAACCCTTGTGTGTAATAGGATGAAATTGAGAGTCGTTCTAGCGGTATAGTGCAATTCCTCGTTGGATCTTAAAGATGCGAGGTGCATTGCTTTGAGAGAAATGCTCGCGAAGGTCTTCCCAGACCTCATGAGCAGAACAGTAATAGATCACACTGTCATCAATTTCTGGGCTGAGTGTTTTGACAAATCCAAGAGTGAACCATGTCATTACATCGTGACCAAGTTGCATACTTGATGGGATCTTATCCCTCCCAGGGAGCTGTGACTGTTCCATTGACGGAGCCTAGCTAGCTTTTTCTTGGAGTATCATGGCTCTATGCCAGGCTGAGTAGTAGTTGTCTCCATTTAGGGTTTTGGAAATCAGAACCAAACCAGGATGATTTGAGTGATAAGTGAAATAGGGATTGGAGAGATCAAACATAAATGCGTCTGCTTTTGATGCTTCAGAAGAGGAGGGAACAGTTTCAACCATGGTGATCAAGAGATAAAAGAGAAAAAAGGTTTGCAGAAGACGGTAGAGTGTGACTGAGATGGGTCAGGATCTCGGTCCAGCTCTCATACCAAGTAAAAGATGAGCAGAGAAGAGTTGAGAAAAGATTAAAAGAGAATAATTTTGCTTGATTCATTTCATTGATGTCTGGACGTAAATATACACAGCCAGCCAACTTTGTTTACTCCCTATAATTAAACTGTTACTGCTGCAATTCAGCTATGTTAACTCTAATCAAGGATTATATATATGGAAAGTAAATATTTACTAATAATACAAAGTATATGATAGATTTGACTTTCCAACACAATGAGCATGTCATGCTTTTAGTCTAAATTGTTTAAAGTTAAAAATTAAAAACACGATTTACTGTAACGCTAAACCGAGCATTAACCTGCTGTACACGAATTCTGCTAATTGGAATTGAAAGGGCATTCTTGACTCTGTGTTTACAAGAGCATACGCTGCAGATTCTTTAGGTTTTTTCTTTTTCTTTTTTACTAACCGGTGTGTCCAGCCAGCTTAGCATGCTTTTAGTCCACAGGTGGCAAAAGACTTGCATAGAGTTCCAAGAGAAATGTTTTGCAAACTCTGTTGAATTGCAGTGCTGAGAGTACTATTGATGGGTTTCTCTGAAGACATTTTGGCAGGGATTCTTGATTTGGTAGCTTCGATTGGATTTTTAGAAGAGCTTATACGGCCTGGTTTCTTGTCCAGGCTTTGATAGTTCATGTTATGTAATTTTATTTTATTTTTTGCCCCCCTCTCGTTCTCTTTGTATCAATGTATTATTTTCGTGAGTTGTCTGACAAACATCATCCTTCAGGTGAGCTACGATTCATGTCCAACCGCAGGTAGAAAGTGGTGGAAATGCTTTCCATATGCAACATAATGCATATTTGGGGTTCGAGCTTTGAGTCATGTTTAACTTTTTGACCCCTAGATATTAGCAATTCTGCAAACCAGCCAACCATTGCAGTAAATTTCAATGCTCAATATTATCAGGTTTCGTAAACATGGATTAACAGGAAAGTGATGTACAATCTTAATGTTTCTGATCTTAGAAATGAAAAGACCATATCCTCCCATGAATAGACAGGTCCATGGTATCACATGCTGCTAATAACCTCTATACGTGAGTGTTTCTGAGTACACGTAACATTGTTTAAATACTAACCTCTTCGTATCTATATGCTCTGTTGTTATCTGTAGTGTAATATTCAGGCAATCACTTCATCTTTCAAACATGACCTTATTTTGATGTCTGAAGAATTCGTCTCCGCCTTGTAATCAACATCACAGCACTCTATTACCCCGGCCTGGAAATTAGGCAGACGAAAACCAATAATAATTATTACCTTTTAAAAATTTTAGAGAAAGGGCCAGAAAGCCTCCAGTGAGTGAATTTGAGCTCGAAGTTGATTTGAAATTTGATGAATAGTGACTGGTAATTAAAGATTTAATTAGCACTTACCGTTTTGCGTGTCTTTGCTTGAGAAAGCACCCGAATTTTGGAGATGGAATCAGCGGAATGGTTGCCGGAAGCTGAGCAAGGTGGCAGGTTGCGCTGTGCTGCTCGAACATAGGTTGTAAGAACCTGGCCGTTCTCTGGATTATGCTCTATGGACTCAAAGAAAAATACATGAGGAGCTTCGCATGGATTGTTAGACACCCACCGTGTGTTGAACATGAAGAATGGAGGGCGAGCGTTCCTTTCCCAAGGCCTAAACGTTTCGAGGGGTTTGCGTAGAATGCTTCGAGGTATTATGTTCTCATATATGTTAGCAGAATAGCCCCACGACACTGAGAAAGACCAGTTGCTTTTTCTTTGGTAGCAGATGGTTTGCTGTGCGAGGCGAGACTGGTCAACTTTTGCAGCTTTCATGAGGTGCCTTATAGCTTCGAACTTGTCCATTTTGGGAAAGATTGGATCTATGGTATCGAAATGGTGGAGAGTGAGGAGTGGAGATTGCGGGTGAGATGATAGAAAGCCTGATATATCTCCATGTAGATCAATCTGCAGGTACCGGATGAAAAGATGGTTACGAGAAGAATCTCTTCAATGAAAAGTTTCTGAGCGTTTACCTATTTCGTAGCTAGATAAACGAGCATGGTGCAGATTCATGAGCGGAAACAAATTTTAACGATTAATTCAGGTGCAGGAGGAGCAAAAGTTGGATCGATTACCTGGTGAATTCCCTTCTCGATTGATAAAGCAATTCCAAGATCAGCAAAACAGGACTGTGCCATATGATCACTAACCCACAAATAAGGGTACCTCTCAATACAATCATCTAACTTGGTTGATATTGCTTGTGCAAATGGATAACTCACAGCGTAGCCAGCCCCGCCAAATCCCATATCAAAAGAGAAATCAGCATTTGACTTGACACATTCTGAAATACCTCCAATGTACTGATACTTAGTATGATCATATTTCCCTAGAACTTCCACTAAATTATCGACGAACATTACAGAGTCATCATCGCACATTATTAACCATCTCAAATCCTTATCCCCCACTCTATACATGTCTAACAGCGAATGAAACATTCGAACTTGTAGAGGGTTTGCTATTCTAGGGAACACTCTTAGTTTGGTGATGTCTGCATTGACTTGAAAAGGAGGAGAAGTCGCAGGCCAGGGTAGAAATTCCTGGGTGGGCTCTTTATCCAAGAAGACATATCCTCTAGTAACATTTGGCCGCCACCATGACTCGATGTATGCTTTTCTCCACCTCCATGAATTCAAAGAACCAATCACTATAAATCCAATGTGGCTAATATTAGTTGGAGACTCCATGGTGGTGTTATGAACGCTAGTGGAAGATGAATCTGCAGGCCATTGGAGGTGAAAGGGCAGGTTGAATGAATCAGAAAATGGGCTGTCATGACTTTTTGACAAGAATGCATAGAGCAGAAGGAGGACGAGGCCTGAAACAGCTATGGATCTGCCTAGAATTCCAAGAGGCAAGGCTCGATAGTTTTGGAGAACTGATGAGCGCGAGTTGGTGTCGTTTGATGGTGTCATTTTGAAAGACGAGAGAAGTGGTGATTGCAGAATGCCGATGATCAAAAATCCAAGAAGGGAAAATTATAGTCAGGGGATCGAATTCTTTTTATGGAGGGAGTTGTGTAAGGAATAATATTATAGAGCCATGATTCCTGTTTAAGCTTCCTGCTCCATGTAAAGAAGTCCTCTCTTTCTTTGCTGATGGTCTAATGCATGCAGCAGCAGCTCCTAGGAGGTGATTAATTATTCAGCGTTGCTTTTCATCTATTAGCAACAATATATATATTGCTTCAGTCCAGTTGAGCTAATTTCAATATTTTTACCATTACTTTAAGCTATAATATACTTAATATATACTCTGTCTATATATATATATAAAATCAAATTTACTAGCTTTAATTCACGGAACCGTCGGGAATTGGGCGTCTTAGAGGTGTATACCATTACATGGTTTAGAAATGATGATCAAAAGGTATTGCTTCCAAAAAGAATAATGCATTTTATGTATTTAATTTTAATTCATTTCACGAAATGCAACGTCGAATGGTTGCCCTTTTTCCATTTAATTCTGTAAACGCAACATCCCATATATATATATATATATATATATATATATATATATATATATATATATATAAAGAAACTTGAAAGAAAACAATAAAAAAAAAAAAAAAAGAAAGTCAATAGTAGTGTCCGCTTTTTAAAAATATATTTATTTTAAAAAAACTATTAAATTAATATATATTTTTAATAATTATGAT
Source organism: Salix dunnii (assembly GCA_015731905.1). Classification (NCBI taxonomy): domain Eukaryota; kingdom Viridiplantae; phylum Streptophyta; class Magnoliopsida; order Malpighiales; family Salicaceae; genus Salix; species Salix dunnii. The sequence continues at coordinate 3,953,446 of CM027667.1, read as the reverse complement.
ATATTAATATTAAAAATTAAAACCATGTCTTGCACGGCGTCTTACCGGGCTGATTATTATTATTATTATTAGTGAAAAGGCAGGCTGGAGACTACAATAATCAGTGCATTATTTTGTGGCATCAAATTAATGGGATTGTTTTTATTGATATAAAGTTGTAGATTAGCAGATTGGTATAATTTGGAAAGGGTTATGAGCACATTTTCTTCTTCCTCCTGACTTTGAATTTCAAGAACAGATCAAGCTCTTCTGCCCACTGCTCGCGAAAACAATTTCATGGAAATCACGGGCTTGCCTGGTTTTGTATTCTGATCGTGGCTGTGACTGTCAGCAGCGAGACCCGAATACAACGGTCCCGGCCCATTGTCTTCTTGTTCTGATCCTGGTTTTTTTTTATTATATAATAATATAAGAACTCAATGCTGTTATTTTTTTTCATTGAACAAAAAAACGTTGACATTAACTTAAAAAAAGAAGAAGAAGAGGAGGAGGCTGGATTTGAACAGGCTGAAGATTTCGTGGGAGATAAGATTTCGTAAACCAGTTTCCAAACATTAAAAAAGAAATTACACAGAAAATAGTTTCTTTCTTCAACTCGAAGCACGACGCACATATATAAACATTGCTGTTTAAAGTCGAACAAATACAAAAGAAAAAAACAAGCAGCGTTTGATTCATCAGCCTGGGACGTGGTTTTCTCACAAAAAATAAACCCTCTCGTTTGACCTCTAGAGGTCAAACCTCGTTTTTGCTGGCTCTTCCCGGCTCCATGCATGTTTATAGACCTGAGATTTAGGAAAATCTAGCTTTTCCTTCGATCAAGCAAGCATTGTAGACTAGGGTTAAGGAATATATTTAATGTTTTGCGTATATATTTATGTATGTATGCCAAACATTTTTGCTTTCACCAGTAAAATAGTCAACAAGTGACTAGTTTTTATGTCAGTTAAAATATCACATTAGAATCTTCCTTTGGACTGATGCATTCTAAAATGTTGTCTTCGATGAGTAATTCACTACATAATCATGGCCTATTGTTCATTGAATGACTAAGACATGTTGTACAGATTTTAGAGACAAATTTGATCTTATGGGAAACAACTTTCGTTGCCTCTAGTCTGATTTGTCGTCATCATCTGCAGCTAATTAGACAATAAGACACTTGAAGGAAAATATCATACCCCTCCTCTACAAGAACTATCAGGTTAGAATCAACATTATAAATCCCGAGGGCCGTCGAAAGACTGGGTCTTTCTAAGATTCCAGTGGAGGCCATCGTGGATGCTTCGCAAAAAGTCGTTCGTAGAATCAATCTGGCACGCTGTTGGCACAGGCCATGGCGCCATGCTGCACACAAGTGCATCGCCAGCTGTCAGCTGCTTCCTGTCCTTGCCATCAAATGAGACCCATGCAGGGCTTCTGCTGTTGAATGGAACTTGAACTCGTATTGTTACATGTTCGGGTAATATCAGAGGTCGAAACGACAAGGAATGTGGACAAATTGGAGTGAAGAGAATGCCAGGGACCTGCAATTCATTAAATTTGTAAAATTTATCATGAACATTTGAGTGCCAGTAATGATACTAATATGGAATATAAAAGAATATATTCATTTTCAAATGTAAACAGCTACACATTCTTTTTATGCAAATAGAAATTATTTGACTTTCCTATGAGAAATGAATGAGATTGAAGATGCTGTTAACACCAACTTTATACATGTCCACAGTGCGGGTGACAACTAATGCAGATTGAACCGATAGATTAATAATGGAATCTTTTGCAAATCAGCCGGATCATGTCATCGAAAATGGGGAAAAAGCAGACCAGTCTATTCTAACTCAATCTGTTAGCCATTAGAAAGCTTGCCTGGATTGTGAGAGACCATGAGTCAACTCAATTCCCATTATTACTCTAGCTGAACCATGTTTAGTGTAATCATAAATGTCTAGGGTTGTCAAGAGCAGGCATGCAACTTTGGTCACTCTGAGTGAAAATGCTGAAGCAAGAACTGGATCCAGATTACCTTCCTAGGGTCTGTTTTAACATCTACCTGCGAGTTGGCCATTTCTTGTACCTTTGTATTATCAAATACCTTTCTATTAATAAAATTGATATTCTTATCAATGCTACTCATCAAACCTGGTGCCCTTATTTAAACCATGCAATACTGCTATGTACATTTCTTGTTTTAAAACAGTTCACATCATAAATAGTAAATGACAACTATGGTTGCTTCTAAACATGCTGAAGCAATCTATTTTCATAGCCGGCAACTTCCCAGGAAAAAAGTGAACATCTTTACACAGGAGCTCATGAATGCTTAAATGGAAAGATGTAATCATGATGTACCTGAGGATGAACCATTGATCCTCCAGCTGCCAATGAATATGCAGTGCTACCTGATGTTGTTGATAAAATTAATCCATCTCCTTGAACACATGTGACAAAAGAGTTGTCACAATAGCATTCCAAATTTGTTAGGAATGATGATATTCCACGGTCAATTGTAACCTCATTCAAAACAAGTACAGGCTCCTCCATTTCGTACTCATTTTTAGCAGCATCTCTAATAACATGGCATTGCAATCGGTGTCGTAATGTTATACTGATTGGACCCCTAAGGACTGAATCAAGGCAATCTCGGTAATTTTCGCTATCTTAAAAACAGTTAAAGAAAAGAATACTTGCAAGTCAAGACATGGGAAAGGTAAGTAGTCTTGAGTCAAAAATGACTAACAAATAAATAAATACTGTCATGTAGAAGAGAGCAAATGCAATTGGTGTTTTCAGAGGTCAATTTAATTTTTCATTTAACAGAAGAACTTCATTAGCTGGCATGAAGGATACAGAATGGTGTCATAAAGCCAAGAGACCCTAAAGAAAATGGTACAATTGGAGGAACTGGTCCTTTGAACATTGATGCTGCCTGCAAATGATGAAGGGCGATGGTAAATCTATCAGGAATGAAAACAAATGGAATCCACAATCGACCTAAGAGTGATGTATATCAAACTGAAAGAACATACCCAAAGAACAGTGCCATCCCCACCAAGAGTCACGACAAGATCAACTTTTGTGTGCAGGCTCATAATTTCCTTCTCTGCAAAGAAACATTGTGAACTCATAGACAGTTAGCTTGTGTGCACTATCAAGATATTAATGATGAACGACATATAGTCTAAATTTGATCTTCATACAGAAACTTGAATCATGCAAAACCAGATACAGTGCTTATTGAGGATCTCTAGACTGTATATGCATACTGATGCATGACCACGAAAAGGATTGTCACGTCATACTGGCACTGGATTGTCTGTTATCCCACATCAACTTTATCTTGAAATTTGAGCAGGATGTAATTTTAACCACTATTACATGTGGAGGGCACAAGATATCTAGTCCAATATGCGAGGGATTCTCAAACAGAAGCATGAAAGAGAGCATGGTCTGGCATGGTGCTTACAGTTTTTCCATACATGCTTAAATGATATCCATGTTGATGCATAAAGAAGAAAAGAATTGCTAGACGTTTTAAGATGGACTGGCAGTTAAAGCCATAGAAGAAAACAGCATCTTACTTCAAATCTTCTGACTATAAAGGCAAGCACTTGAGATAAATTTTACAACATAAAACCAAAAGCATGTAATTTCCAAAATTTCATCACTCAAAATGTGACGCATTAGCAGGATATATGATTCAAGGCTACCAGTTGTGTTTCTAACATTAATCATGATCAGATGTATGCCTCTTAATTTTATTTTAGAGCACCATTGTCCATATAAAATAGAAAACAAAAAACATTTAGTGGCTCACCATCTTTCCATGTATGCAAAAAGTTGAAGTACGATGATTCTGATAAAAGTTCACCCATCACGCGTGGTTCCACATAAATGTTTAGCTTTTTATGATCATTCAACCATCTGGAATGGGAATTGAGCATTTAGATAAATAGTAAAATTTAATTAACAGCATGCAACCAATTAAAAATAAAATAATAATGTAAAACTACAGGGTCTGGAAAAATGTAGCAACCCTCAGGGGAAGATGAATGCAGAGAGACAAAGTTGAGAAACCACACTAGGAACTAAGGAAACCATTTCTAGAGAAAATTTCATCAGCACCTGACCATTTCTGCACATAGAATCCGGACAGAGGTTGAATTTGGTTTGGTCATAATCAGCACAGTCTGTGGTTTAGATTCCCACTTCAAAGAAATCTGGAAGGAAAATGAGAATTTGCTTAGGCACAAACACATATTAAATGCCCTATGCCCTTGTTAGCTTTTAAGGAAAAGTAGTACAAATGCACAAATATATTTGTAAATTTGATTTAGTAGGAGATACCTGTTTACTGCTGCGCCCTGCAGCTGTTATATTTCCTCTTTCAAATGAGACAATATCATGTTTGTGTTGATCACTATTGTCACCTTTGCACCACCACGAGAGCTTGAAAGATGCCTGTCTCAGAATTCAATACAAATTTAAATATAATTTGTCTGAGCATGAATAATATCTAGATTCATTAACAAAAATTCTAAAGCATAGTTTAGCTAAGAAATTCCTTGCAATCAAATTGTGACAATTCATCTATATTATCACAACAATCGACATGCAAAAGAACAACAAAAGCTCACTAGAAGCGAAGTTTTTGAAGTGTACTATCTAGGTTCTAATAGAGCATTAACAGATAGTGTAGTATTACCAAGGCTAACTGGTATCCATCCAAACATGTGATGCTGTGAAGTTCGTGCAATTAAACATGCAGTTCAACATACTAAATAGTGAATCTGCTGGGGGGCACGACAAGATAATTACCTTTCTCATAATTCTGTTCGGAACTGCTTTGGCTTGGGAACCAGTCTCTCCATCATGAAGAATTTCATGAGAGCAAAGCCCATTTCTACTACAATATTCAGATTGTTCATTTGTTTCATTTCGCAGCATGGGTTGGTTGGTCAAGCTTTCCGCCTGCTGAGCATCAATATCACCATTACACTCCCCTGGTGACTTTCCTGTAATACAATCCATCAAAGTTGTTCCTTAAAACGGGAAAAAAATCAGACATTGAAACACTCAGAACATGGTGGAATATTCAATGGACATGAAAACCTGAAATAAGCCAGAACTTAATTCAGTAGCATCAGACACCTGGAAACCAAACATTCAAGCATTCCACACAAGGAATTCACACAGGTTTTAGCTTCAACAAGCAAGTCATGCTTTTAATGACAATTGATCTAATTTTAGAAGAGAAACCTAGGTGCAAAAACCAGTTAAGCAAGAAAATGAAGTAAACATATGCAGCTATAAAGGAAGCAGCAAAATATGACTGGTCTAATTTACCATTTACAAGTTAAACTACAACAAAATGGCGGATGCACTCATTGGATATCAAAATAATAAGTTTTTTCTTTGAACATCATATAATAAACAAATATGACATATCATACGAGGACATAGTGTATCGAATAGAAGCTGTAAAAGTATTGACAGAATCTTTAATGGCTATCATCCTATATAAAGAAACAAGAAAACCAAATCAAAAAGCTCAAACTTTAAAAAACAAGAAAAAGCCTGCTATTTCTTTCAACCATTTTGGAAAAAAAGCATCCAGCTTTGAATGTATTAACAGGCAAGTACGATACAGGTACCCAGGTCTTTAAGCACTAAGGAACAGATCTTAAAAGTAATGAATATTCAGAGTACTTAGGACTGTTTTTAGATTAAACTTCCCCAGCTCTTGTGTTTTATTTCACCCATCAAATTTAAGAAAGAAATAGAATATTTTTATGAGAAAACTAACCTAATCAGAGCACAGATACTAAACACACAGTTCAACATAAAAAAGGCCAATAAACCAAGACTATATAAGTATTCAATCTGTGATTAATACAAGGATGTTCACAATCATGCAGCAAGCCTTGTTACAAATAGAACAATTCCTGTAATACAATGATCACAAGGATGTTCAAACAATAGACACACAAACCTAATTTGCTTGTCTGAAAGTAAAACTATAAGCAACCTTGTTACAAATAGAACAATTCCTGTAATACAATGATCACAAGGATGTTCAAACAATAGACACACAAACCTAATTTGCTTGTCTGAAAGTAAAACTATGAGCAAATTGAGAGCAATACATTTCTATAAATTCCCACCACCTTGTAATAAATTTGAGACTTTTTTTTATCCCAGGTTACCTTCAGTTCCAGAACCACCCAAAAACATCCTGACAATCTCTTCAAATGCACTATGTTGCACAAAACCTCTATCTAGAATGACACGTGCCAAAGATGGTTGGGTCCCCAATTCTCTTGCAGAGTAGATCAAACTTTAACGTTCTATTTAGAGAGTGTGAATGCTATAAGTTTTCATTATTTCTAATTCCAACATAGGATTTTAATAGAAAATTGTATCTTTCATGAAAAGATGGGCGAATTATCTACATAAATAGTTACTACAATTGCCAAGCAAGTTAAATCCAGTACCTTCAGAAACTCTCCTATTTTGTTCTTCCCAGCAAACAAGACACGGGAGCATTAATCTTATCATTCCCCTTGCTTTATAAATACAGGTCTGAGTCCACCAACTTTGAAGCATTTCACATATATTGTTGCCTGATAGTGCAATAGCCATAATCTGATGATGATGAGTCTAAATTTGATTAGAAAACTCACCAAAACCATAAAACAATCCAAGTTTTCGCTGCTTTGACGAATGAAACAAAAGGCAAGTGAAGTATAAAAGCGTTTAGCACATATTTAGACAAGAAATCTAATTGCAACGCCCCGTTTTTATTTCTAACAAGGTGAAAACAGCTGGCATCTGAGAAATATTTAAGAGTCATGAAAGTCAGAATATCTGATTTGAGAAAAAGAAAACAGAGTATTAGCGTAGATAGAAAAATTCTGAAGTGTCAGAATGAACAAGAATGGTTTTGATGAAACATCTTCAAAACCTGTAAATTCTAGATGAAAATTAAGGGGAACTTAGGAAAGTTCAGTTTCTTATCATTCTAAGATCACAGACTTTCACTAAAAACATTCAGGAATGAAAATGTTAAACAAGTAAGATCAGCATGGAAGGGTGTCCTTCGGTATATGATGAGATGATTGATCTTAATGTTGATATTAAGGCAGAAGAGAAGGGCTATCACAAAGGTGCTAGGAAATGAAAAGGAAGAGGATGGAAAATCAAACCACATATAGTACATCAAAAAAAATCAGAAGAACTTTCCAGAAAATTACAAACAGAGCGGCCATATGCATGCCAAGTCAGTGATTATGTCATCTAGAGACCATACCAAAAAGGAGTTAGAAGCTTGGAATGAAGTTTCCTATTATTAAAGCTTTAGAAAGGCAACTTTTGCGAAGAGTGTTTTCTCAAATATTTATGCAAATTTGTGGATAAGATTCATCAATCTTTACAGTCATCCACACTATTATTTTCCAGGTTAGACTACTTTCTATTAATTGTTATTCTTATATAAATCCAGGATAAATTATACAGTGAAATTCATCAACAAAAGGGGGTCTCTACAATGCGTTTCAGTTGTCAAGAATGTTCTAAATAGATCATACTTATTTATACTATTAGTTATAGCTTGCAAAAAAGGTTTATGGTTTGAAAATTAGATCAAGGGTACATTTATAGAGGTGAGGTGTGATTTGCTCAGAATGGGGCTCATCTGGAAGGGCCAAGATTTTGTTGACCTTTTTTAGTGTGCTTGAACATGACCATGAGTCAGTACATATGGCATCTCACCATTAATCAACCTCAAAGTGAACAATTGTAAAAAATCCCTTTATATATTCATTCAAAAACTTTTAGCATATTTTCACCCCACACCTCGCTCTAGCTTCACATACTCTCTCTCTATTAATAACACTCCCCTGTACAAAATGCCACTCATTCAACATTCTTTGCAATAAAAGAAGAGGGGCATCCTTCAACAATAAACTACATACCCATTTCCTACTTCTGTCATGCACTCCCTTCCCACACACCTCATCTCCCATTTCCTACCCTTCATCTGTTACATGTTCCATCCCGCTAAAATGCTCAATCTTCTCTTGCCTTTTTCTCTAATTCTTCCTCGCCGCTATACCGAATCCGCAATCCTTTGAATCTATAGTTATTATTGAATGGCAGATTTGTAGAAAGTATAAAAGGGAAGTAAAATATCTTCCTATTAGTTAGGATCTAGCATTGATAGCAATTTATGTATAGTTAATAACTATCCTAAATTAGAAATATAGTTGTTGTATATATCCTAGGTCCTAGGCAGTGATAATAAGAAGAAGGAATACAATTTCTACATGGTATCAGAGCCTTTCTCAAAAACCTAGATCCAAAACCTTCCCTTCCACCCCGACACCAGAAAATCATGTCGGAAAACACCACCAAAGAAACCCAAACAGCTGGAGAGTTTCAAAACCTACAGACCTCCTATAGACTGAATGGAAAAAACTATCTGAAATGGTCACAGATAGTAAAAACATTTCTCAAGGGAAGAGGAAAGATTAGTCATTTAACAGACAATCCCCCAAAACCAGAAGACCCAAAGTTCACTCTATGGGATGAAGAAGACTCCATGATTATGTCATGGCTATGGAATTCAATAATGCCAGAAGTTTATGGACCCTATATGTTCTTAAACACAGCAAAAGATGTATGGGATGTAGTGAGACAGACCTACTCTAAGGTAAAGGATGCTGCTTTGATTTATGAGATCAAGTCCAAGCTTTCAATGACCAAACAAGGTAACATGATGGTTATTGAATACTATAACATTATGAAGAGTTTTTGGTTGGAGTTAGATTATTATCAAGATTTTAAAATGAAGTGCAGTGATGATGCTGTGATTTTAAAAAATTATGTGGAGAGGGAAAGAATTTTTTAATTCCTTGCTGGACTCAACATGGAGTTTGACCAAGTAAAGGTCCAAATACTAGGAAAAGAATCTTTGCCCTCACTCAATGAAGTTTTCTCATTGATAAGGGCTGAAGAAGGAAGGAGAACCGTGATGGTTGAAGCCATTAACACAGAAGGTGCTGCGATGATGACAAACAGCAGAAATGATGTCAAGAATGATGTAGATGGAATAAAGGTTGAAGGAAGAAGATTTCCTAAAGAAGAGCAGTTTTGTAACTACTGCAAGAAAACAGGCCATACAAAGGAGATATGTTGGAAACTACATGGCAGACCAATGTCAAGAAATCATGTACCTCCAGCAAGGATGGGACATAATGGAGGATTTAGATGGAATCAGTCAAGAGGACATGCACACTTAGCAAGTGCTGAAGAGCCAACCTCTGAAATTAACACCTCAGAGGTAAGAGGATTAAACAAAGAGGAGATTGAAAGCCTGAGATCCCTACTCAACACCATGGAGAAACCATCTGGGTCATGCTCTCTTGCTCAAAATGGTAAAATTCTAAATTCTCATGCATTTTGTGCCCCAAACCAGGACCATTCCAGCACCTGGGTCATTGACTCAGATGCAACAGATCACATGACCCCCTCAGCAGATGCCCTCAAATCCTATCAACCTTGTCATGACAGTAAGAAAGTTACAGTGGCTGATGGATCTGCAACCTCAGTTGCAGGCCAAGGGACACTTTCTTTTAATCCCTTTTTTACATTTAAAAGAGTATTACATGTTCCTAATCTCACCACAAATCTATTGTCCATTCGAAAGCTCATTAAAGACATAAATTGCAGTGTAACTTTCTTCCTTGATTACTGCATATTTCAGGACCTAGCTACGAGGAGGATGATTGGGCATGCTAGAGTCAAGGATGGGTTGTACATGCTTGAAATGCAAGGCAGCAGTAACAAAGGCAGCAGTAGTAATTCTCCTTTCCTATCATTTATTTCAATATATTCAAATAAAATTGATGTTTGGAACCATCATCGTCGTCTAGGACATGTATCTTTTAAGATTCTTAGCAACATGTTTCCATCTTTATTTAAAAAACTTGATATTCAAAACTTTCATTGCGAAATTTGTGAGTTTGCAAAGCACCATAGAGTGTCTTTTCCTTCAAGTGAATCAAGATCTATGTCTCCTTTTTCCCTCATCCATTCTGATATATGGGGACCATATAACATCCCTAATATTTCTGGAGCAACAGGTTTTGTAACTTTTATTGATGATTGCACTAGAATGACTTGGGTTTTTCTAATTAAAAGAAAATCTGATGTAAACCACATTCTGCTAAACTTTACAGCAATGATAAAGAAACAATTTGGAGTTAGTATTAAGGGATTTAGGACTGATAATGCTAGAGACTACTTTAATCATAATCTATCACACTACTTTGACAAAGAGGGAATTATTCATCAATCATCTTGTGTAAACACTCCCCAACAAAATGGTTTGGCTGAAAGAAAAAATAGACATTTACTTGAAACTGCTAGGGCCTTACTTTTCCAGCACAAGGTTCCAAAAAACTATTGGGAGAAGCGGTGTTAACAGCCACCTATTTAATAAATAGAATACCTTCAAGAGTTATTGACTTTAAAAGTCCATTAAAATATTTGTCAGAATTCTTTCCAACAAATAATTTTTATTCAAAACTCCCTCCAAAGATCTTTGGATGTGTCTCCTATGTCCACATTCACAAGCATCAAAGAGATAAACTGGATGCTAGGGCTCTTAAGTGCATTTTTATAGGGTATTCTATCACACAAAAGGGTTACAAATGTTATCATCCTTCTTTAAAGAAATTTTTTGTGTCCAAAGATGTTAGTTTCAATGAAAATCAGCCCTACTTCAGCACCTCTTCTCTTCAGGGGAAGGAAAATATTGAAGAGAAGACTGTTTTCTCTGATTTTGATATGTTTTCATTCCCTATTTCATCTCGACAACAATTATCTCCTATTTTACAAACATGTGAGCCTCTAAACACCAACCCACAAGGAGAAACTGCTGCTGCTGCTAACAAACCTCTGCAGGTGTATAAAAGAAGAGTACAGCCTGAGTTGAACCCTCTGCAAGCCCAAGAATCTGAACCTGAGCAAGGTAATCCAAGTCTCTCTCAGGATCCTAAGCAAGGTAGTGAAATCTCTCCGAGTCTCTCTCAACCTATTGCTCTTAGGAAAGGAACAAGAGAATGCACTAAGAAACCCTTATATCCTATAGCTCACTATATATCATTCCAGAAGTTCTCTCCCTCACATAAAGCCTTCCTCTCAAAAATAAACACCATATCTATCCCAAAAAACTTACATGAGGCATTAAATAATGAGAATTGGAAAATTGCCATGAGAGAAGAGATGAATGCACTAGAAAGGAATCAAACATGGGACATAGTTGAACTACCAAAAGGAAAGAGGACAGTAGGGTGTAAATGGGTGTATACCTTGAAATACAAGACTAATGGCAACCTAGAAAGATATAAAGCTAGGTTGGTTGCAAAGGGGTTTACACAAACACATGGGATAGACTATGATGAGACATTTGCTCCTGTTGCTAAGATGAACACTATACGAATTCTGTTTTCTTTGTCTGCTAATCTTGGATGGTGTATGCAGCAATATGATGTTAAGAATGCTTTCCTACATGGAGAGTTGGAAGAGGAAGTGTACATGGATCCACCACCAGGATTCAGCCATTCCTTACTGCCTAACAAAGTTTGCAGGCTAAAGAAGGCACTCTATGGCTTGAAACAGTCTCCTAGAGCATGGTTTGGAAGGTTTACTAGAGCCATGATACTTATGGGATATCGACAGAGTCAAGGAGATCATACCTTGTTCATCAAGCACTCTAATTCAGGGGAAGTAACTATTTTAATTGTCTATGTTGATGACATTATCATAACAGGAGATGATCATATGGAAAGGGACAAGCTAAGGAAGAGATTATCTGCATAATTTGACATCAAAGAACTGGGAATGTTAAAATACTTTCTTGGTATCGAAGTGGCCCATTCAGATAAGGGGATTTTTATCTCCCAACAAAAATACATCTTAGATCTGCTCAAAGAAACAGGAATGGTGGAATGCAAACCATGTGAGACACCGATTGACCTAAAGCACAGACTTGACAATGATGAAGAGGGGACCACAACTGATAAAGGCCAGTACCAAAGGTTAGTTGGTAAGTTGATCTACTTAGCTCACACTAGACCTGACATTGCTTATGCTGTGAGTGTAGTGAGCCAATTTATGCACAATCCAAAGGAATCACACCTTCAAGCAGTGTACAGACTCCTCAGGTATTTTATATAAAAGACATGGCAAGCTAGAGTTGGAATGTTACACAGATGCAGACTATGCAGGAGCTGTGACAGATAGAAGGTCAACCTCAGGGTATTGTACACTTCTAGGGGGGAATCTTGTGACATGGAGAAGTAAAAAACAGAATGTTGTTTCGAGATCAAGTACAGAGGCTGAATTTCGATCAATGGCACTTGGAATTTGTGAGTTATTATGGATGAAAATTATTCTAGAAGACTTAAAAATCAAGTGGGAAGGACCTATGAAGCTACACTGTGACAACAAGTCTGCTATAGCAATAGCACACAATCCAGTACAGCATGACAGAACCAAGCATGTAGAGGTTGACAGACACTTCATCAAGGAAAAACTAGAGAGTGGACTAATATGCACTCCCTATGTACCTTCAAGAGAACAACTTGCAGACATACTCACTAAAGGAGTTCAGAATCCTACATTCAAGAACACACTAGACAAGCTTGGAATGAAAGATCTCTTCCATCCAGTTTGAGGGGAAGTATTGAATGGCAGATTTGTAGGAAGTATAAAAGGGAAGTCAAATATCTTCCTATTAGTTAGGATCTAGCATTGATAGCAATTTATGTATAGTTAATAACTATCCTAAATTAGAAATATAGTTGTTGTATATATCCTAGGTCCTAGGCAGTGATAATAAGAAGAAGGAATACAATTTCTACAGTTATCAATATGGAAAATCCTAGACATGCAAGCTATGAAAAACCTTCTACGATCGACAAAATAAGAAATTAACTAATATTCATAGGAGCAACATCATTGTGTTTGCAAAAACAGATAATTATATGGAACTTACAAAAAGACTATTAAAGTGCAGATGAAAAAAGAACATCAATTGTATGACCAAAAAGGCAACATAATCTTACAATTCATCAAGCAAGTGCACCCATTAAGACAAACCTTGAGCTCAATATTTGGAAATGTTCTAGAATCCACTATGTTTCGCTTTTTGGTGGGTGTTATCCCATTTCATCCATGCCATCCTTTAACTTTTATTAGTCCACACAATAATCAAAACTACTAATACACTCTAGATTTATGTAGCCTAACAAAGACATGGAAGTAGGATTGTTAAGGAAGAGAAACTTTTCAGCCTTTGTAAACAGTAATTTAGCTTATATAGCAGTAGACCAAGGAAAGGAAATCATTTATTAGGTAGTATCATCAGTATTACATAAAATGAGTTACCCTTTTTGACCCACTTCAATTGTGAGTTTCTACATTTCAATTTTTCTTTTTTATTTCATGATTTTCTAGTTCTTGCCACCTATGGGGGTTAGCTATCATTCTTCCTCAACACTATCCTTTTCTCCATAGGTTTCTTGTTTCCCTTTTTCTAGCTAAGAAAACATGAATCCCACAATTAAACTCATGATTTTACCTTCACCCATGAGATGTCATTTGGCTCCAATGCCATAAAAAGCAAATTCACGAAATATGTTCATGGGATATTAGCAATACATTTTTTGTTAGAGAATAATATAAATCATATTCTGGAGTCTTACCTAATAGTTTAAGCTTATAGGTGAGATAGTTCCTTGACATGGTATCAGAGCCTTGTTGACCTAGCGGTCATGAGTTCGAATCTCACCACCCTCATTCTATTTGATAAAAAATAAGCATAGGTAGTGTGGGTCTATGCAAATTTCAAGCCCAAAAGGCTTTCACTTGAGGGAGGGATGTTAGAGAATAATATAAATCATATTCTAGGGCCTTACCTAATAGCTTAAGCTTTTTGGTGAGATGATTCCTTGATATTTTTTATAAAAACAGTTAACACACGGAAAACATTCATAAGAGTGCATGCTCGGGTATAAACCTACAAGCTCTTGGATGGACACAACGCCTTCACACCAGGGAATGGACAGCATAATGTTGTCACATTGCCTTCTTGTTAGCAAATTGAATGATAAAAACCTTATATGAAGCACAATGGTGCTAAACGAAGCACGCAATCATATCAATACTAATGACTTATGCATGTGGTGAATTTCAATGACATCACATTTTAATTCATGAAAAATCATGTCCCTTTTCCTTTCCAATTATAGGCCCCATGGTTGAAGATGTTTGTCAACAACAAGTGATCTACATCCCATTGAATGATTAATTCAAATCCTCATAATAATGAAATACTTCAGAATACATCAAAAATAAGTTGCTTTTAACAATAAAAAGAACATCACTTTTGAATTGGGATAGACCAAAAGACTACCCCTCAAGCTCTCATACATCAACCATCTATACAAGAAAATAAAAATGTATGTACCGATTAATATAAATTAGGATAATGAATAACTTCTCATCCACCGTTGCACCATTGATAGACTTTCCAAATTCACTAAAATACAAAATTGAAGAAACAATTATGAAGAGAACCTTTCTCTCGATAGATGAAGTAATTCTAAGTAGGAACTTGTATTTGTTATGAATGTCATAGTTGAATACTGGTTTTAAACCAATAGAAAAAACTCACAGAATAAGTGCATCCAAGAAAGAAGACAACAGATATGACTATTAATCATCAGATATCTAGGAGACCCTGGGTTTGAAACAATAGAGAACCAGACCAGACAGATTACAGAGGATCAACCTGACAACTACCGATTCAAGTAGTACAAGATTGTCTGTTTATACCAAACTGCCAAAAATCTAGAAATCAAAGGAATTTTATTTGAGGCTGTCAAATTATGCAACAACAGTCACATCAACAGAAAAATGAATCTTGGAAAGTGATTTTTGTAGGAGAATTCAAATAAATCTGGTGAGGATTCATTAAATCATTCTTTCTTTTCTTCTACTAATTTCCTAGTTTGCACCATCAAAGTCAAATGCAAGATATATATAATGAATGAAACTCAAATGCCAATATTTATGCATGTTGTTTAATCATCAGAAACCTTTGTGCTCTAGCTGCTGATTTCGTGCTCTTTCCAGTTCAAATCTACGTTTCCATTCAGCAGCCTCAGCTTGAGCGGAAGCCTTCCCTTCAGCAGCCCGTCGTAATGCCTTTGCAACAGCTAATTTGTAAAATTGCATATTAGATGTGTGCTCACAGTAAATAGTTCCAGAAAAGCAACGTGTAGGCCTAAAAATTAAGGGCAAACATACTTCTAAGAGCCTCTGAGAATTCTATAAGATGGTCATCAGATTGCTGAGTTGTAGTCTGTTGAAGAAGCTCCTGCACTGCCTTCTCAGAATGGAAAAGTGTAAGCGAGTCACTAAATCCATTGTCTGGTAGTGAAGATGATAAACTTGTGTCTCCGTTTCCGTGTGGATCCTATCAGAAAGGACACATCAACTTGATTTAAGTGATGTGATGCAATGACAAAGCAAGATGTTGAGTATAGTTAATGGAAGGAGAAGTTTATAAAAAGCTTTTCATTTATGCCGGTTGAGAAGGACTAAATGAATTTCAAACACAACCACCAAACAAAGCCCTCCTTACGATATCCTTGGTCAAGTTGGATTGTGAATGCATCAATGAAGTGTGAAGTGTATTCAGTCTTTGAATGCATTATCCACGCTGGAAATTCAAATAAACTTCTAATTGTCAAAATCCCTCAACAACACACCAAATTCGAAAGTCAAAACTTGCAAAAGCCACCGATTTGGCAATTTTCTTATCATTAATTATAAGAGCTAGACTCGCGGGCTTTCCCAGCTAAAGGAAACCCTAGCATGATTGAAACATAAACATAAACAGCTTTTGAGATATGATCATAGAATAGATGTAATAAGCCAACGCTGTCAGAAACAAGATTTCCTTTATTGCTTTCAAAACACTGACATTTCTTCAAATCATATGGAATTGCATGAGCCAAATTACACTTGTAAACGATAACATGAACACGTCTCCACTAAATCATGATAACAGAATAAATAAAAGAATTTACAGATAGTAAAAAACACTACTACCTGATTGCGTTTGGTTAACAATTTACAGATAGTGCGGGGGGGGAAGGAAACGGGAATCAAAATTAACAAGAGAGATCCAAACAAATAAATGATGAAAAATCAACCAACAGAGCATAACAAATCAAAATCCAGTACATAGTTAATAGAGAGGGAGAAGAAGAATTACAGTGGAGTTGAGCTTGCTAGGCGCCATCACCGAGTGAGTGGAGAGAATAATACCGTGAAGATTAAAGAAGAGAAACACAAGGAAAGAAATCTTCTCTTCTCCTCTCTACTCCTCTTCTCCTCTCTTTGTAACTATAAGAAGCGTTACGACAAGTCAGTCGGTGCATCACATCAACAGAGAGACAGACAACAAGGGAGTTCTCCTGCAATTCATGTCATGTCTATTAATTATTATCAATAATAAAGACTTATTTAGGAGTAAATAAATGATAAATGACTAACTACTACAAATCTACAGAGAGAGAGAGATTTGGTTAAGGTCCCACCCCCACATAACGCGTGGCAACTCGAAGACCGGATTTCAATTAGCTTATCACAATTGACTCTATATATAAATAATAATAAATTAATAATAATAACAATAGTTGAGATAATAATTAAAAAAAAATGAAAATGGTTTCAACCTGAAAAAAACTATACTTATTAATATAATATATGAATTAACGCCGGGGATTTTTATACTTTAGTGGATGGACGGAGGGTGGTCCGGCGAAAATGGGCGAAAACAATTCGGAGAGAATACGATTTGGCAGCATGCAATCTGACTTGGACCAAAATTAATAAAACGGTGAATTTGGACCTCCAATCCATCGTCGTCGACTTTTGACTTTTATCTTTATCATCCTGCCGTCACCTACTACGTAGCGTCCCCATGATTTAACTATCTTTGCTTTTCCTTTGACTTTCTAAAATCTAAACGAAATGGTAAAGTTCCACTTTAGCCCCTGTAAATTCAGCAATATCTACTTTGACCTCCTAGTTTCAAGTTTAATGGGTGTTAGCCCTTGTGGTTTCGATTAAATCATCGCTTAATCTGTGTGCTCTTAAGAAACAGACGTTCTGCTAGCTTAATTACCTGCATGCTGCCACGTGTAATCTCATAGAATAACTGGAAAGCTAGGTGAACAATATATTTAGAATTGTGGTAGATATTATGTTTTTAAAGTTTTTTTTTTTTGCTTGAAAATATATTAAAATAATATTTTTAATATTAGCTATAAAAAATAAACACTAAATATATTAGACGTCATGACAAGATTCTTAGACCTTGTGTATCACGAAAACATCATTAAAATAGAAATGAGCAACGGCTGTAGACTAAATCCATCATCTCCGGCGACTTGTCTTCTTTGTTTGACCACGAAAATGAGTGGGGGCTTGAAAGTGGGTTGGTGATGAAAATGAAATGCCTCCTGCACTCACCATTTTCGTTACATTATCTATGCTTGCAAGACACGTTACCCTCTAATTAACCCCTACCGGCAAATTTAATTTTTCCCTGAGTGTGCTCCAATTTTATTAAAATTAAAATTTTGATCTAAAACCAGTCACGCACGTCCACGTGGACAAAGAAGAAAAATAAAAAATAAAATCCCTTAAAAAATATTGTTTTATGAAAATACCAAGCTTGTAGCTCTTCGAGATAAAGTTGGATTTTTTTTTCTTTTGTTTTATTGAGAAAAAATGCTTGAATTTAATAATTTAATAATTTCGACCAGGTCCAAGACTTTTGTTGCCGATATTGCTGGCCGGCTATTTCAGCGGTCTTAAAAGTTTGTTTTTGGACACATGCAAAGATGAACAGGACATAACCTAACACATTGAGGCCGGCATCTCTCGCAACTGATGAAATAGAAATTACATTAAATTAGCGGAAAATAAAATCTTCTGTGTTGTTCGATATCTCACGAGTTTGAAATTGGGATTACTCGAGAAGCGACTAAACTCAGGAGTTAATAATAATATAAAGATAACAAGCTTTAATCCCAATTTGATCACCTTGTCAACTACAGGCTTTCATACATACGATTTATTTGTTCTGCGCACATACAATACAATTTATATTCATGTACGGATCAAAATATTATATTCAAAGATTAATTACATACAAAACAGATAAATAAAAAACTAAAAACTCAATTTTATAAATGATTGCAAGATTTATAGCCTATGTCATGAAGATCAAGATAAACCAATAAAAGAATAAAAATAATCATGTAGCTGATTTTTTTAAAAAAAAAATAATGTAAAATAATGAATTTGAAAAACAAATGAGCTCAAAAAAAAATTGATTTATATTAACTCTGTAAACATGTGACCCAGATCATCAAACTAAAAACACCATGATATATAAAAATCATGAAGTTTGATCCCCAACTAGTCAAAGATCGAGGGATAAAAAAAAAATCATATAAAAGATCTAAGACAAAAAATATATATAATTAAAAGAACAAGGCTGGAAATAACAAGAAAAAGAAAAAAATAAAGGGCAACAATTTCTTTTTATTGGTAAACAAATCAAAAGAACGAGGATAAGTTATATATATTAATTATTAGATTATTTATTAATAATGACAAAATTATATATAAAAAGATTTGTATCTAAATTACAAACTAATTTAGATATTTATGTTAATAATAATATAAAGATAAGAAGTTTTAATCCTAATTTAATGATATTGCTAATTACAGGTTGTAATATATACAAGTTATTTGTCCTGCATTTAGCACAGGCAAAATCAAATATTCTTTTAAATATAAAAACAAATGTTAAGAATGGGATTTTTTCATAATGTGATATATGATTTTTTGACTATCATGCTGATCACCTCTCACCGGCTCTATATTCTGGACCCTTACATTATATGATGACTGGTCTGTGAAAAAAAATGATTGGATGCAGGGAAATTGAGCACAGCAAAGTCAAGGAAAGCGACTAGCATGAATTTGCTGGGTGGTTCGTGTCGGCTGGGTGGTCATTGCTTTGCTGGGGGTAGGGTCGGTTTATTTCATCGCCCAAAAAACCGATTAGTGCTGGTTTAGAATGTTATTAAAACTATTTTTAAAACTATTTTTTTATTTGGAAATATATTAAAATTATATATTTTTATTTTTAAAAATTATTTTTCATATTAGTACATGAAAATAATCTAAAAACACCAAATTATTTTAATTTAAAATAAAAAATATTTTTTATTACCAAATTATTTTAATTTAAAATAAAAAATATTTTTTATTTTATTTTTTTTCAAAAACATATTTAAAGTCACTCTCAAATACCCTTTTAGTTAAATTGTTGTCGTCCTGTCTTGAAGTAAGAGAAAATTTATTTACTCGATCATGAATCTTAATTAACTATTTGACCTGTGTTTTGTCTTTTTAATATATTAACTAAAATATAAACGGCATCACATATTTACTGTGCACGAAAACACTGTGCACACACTCACAATTCACTATTCACTGGACATATTTCGTCCGTGCGTCACGCGAGTACATCCGCTTTTTTTTTTATTTTCCCGGTTTGAACAGTGTATTAACGAAAAAGCCCCCCGAAAAAGACAAAATAGTGCACAGGAACCAGGGGCATCACCGGATTTTCCACTTTCTATGCACAGTGCACAGACGAAAAAAGCCCCCGATAAAGACAAAATAGCGCACAGTAACCAGGGCTACCGCCGTCTTTTCCATCCCAGTTTTTTCGTAAATATCGATGGGTCCAGGGGCAAGCCAGTCGTTAGCTATTATTTTATTATTTTTTTCGTTTTAACTGCTGGCGCGTCGTGCGAACGCACCAGCAGCGTTCGGTAGCGACGCGCCTTTTAGGCAGCGCGTGTGAACTATTCCCGCCGTCAAAAATTCACTCCCGCCACACCAGACGATGCGCCGGGACGCCTTCTCCTCTCCGTCGGGGCACGTTCCGGTCATATATGTCCGGTTGAGTGACGGTGGACGTGTTTTGGCCGGCGGTCGCTTTTCTCTCCCCGCAAATTCTGCTCTGGTCCCCGATGTTGGCGAGAAGTTCATTTTGGTCCTTGATGTTTTGATTTCGTTTTTCTTACTGATTTATTGAAATTAAAGTTTTTTTATTTTCAATTGTGCCCTTCAATTAAAATTGATTATATAAGAAAGTTTTATTTCAGTCCTTATACTTTTGATTTTTGATTTATTTTTTATTCCTTCAATTTTTCCGGTACGGATGTTTTCATTTCTTCAATTTAGCCCTCCAATTAAAATTGATAATATATACAAAGTTTGATTTCAGTCCCTTTTCTTCTTATTTTTATAAAATGAAACCAATCACCATTATTTATTTTTGGTCATCCAATTCTTTTTTGTTTTAATTTTATCCTTTAATTAGAATTAATTCTATATATATTATTTTTCATTTTAATTTATTTTTTATTGTTATTTTTTTATTAATATTTGATATTAATTCATTTGTTATTTTTAATTGTTTTTTATACAATTTTTTTTATTTTTTTTAATGATTTTCCAAATCAATTTAATTATTTGAATTGTTCTGGCAATAATATTAATAATAATTTTAACTATTATAATAATCATTTTACTATTAATATTAATCTTTTTTTCTCTTTGTTTAATTTTTTTTTTCTTCTTTTTTTTCTTTGGATTAGATGATTTTTAGTAGTGACTATTTATGCAGTGATCATGATAATTTTAGTAGTTTTTTTTTTCTTTTTCATACAAAAATCTTTTCCTTTTTTTAATGATTTTTCAAGACAATTTAATTATCTAAATTGTTCTGACAGTAATGTGGACAATAATTTTAACTGTTATAGAACTATTTTTTTTATTTGATTATTGCATGGTTTTTTTATATTAATTCATTTAGTTTGTTTTTATAAATTCTTAGACAATGTATATTTTTTTATTCATATTTATACATCTATACTTTTAGTTTTTTTATAGTTTTTTTTCTTTTGATTTTATTTAAATCAGTTAAATCCTGAAATTTGAATTTAAATTGATAGTCATTTTAAAATTAATATTGCTTTTTTTTCCTTTATTTTATTTTTTTCTTTTTTTCTCTTTGTTTTTTTTTTTTTTTGCTTCTTCTTTTTTTTCTTTGGATTAGATGATTTTTATGATTTGACTATTTATGCAGTAATCATGATAATTTTAGTAGTTGTTTTTTTTTCCTTTTTCATACAAAAATCTTTTCCTTTTTTTTAATGATTTTTCAAGACAATTTAATTATTTAAATTGTTCTAACAGTAATGTGGATAATAATTTTAACTGTTATAGTAGTGATTATGATAATAACATGAGGATAGATTTTCAATTTATGTATGAATCTTTTTGTTGATAGAACTATTTTTTTTTATTTGATTATTGCATGGTTTTTTTATATTAATTCATTTAGTTTGTTTTTATAAATTCTTAGACAATGTATATTTTTTTATTCATATTTATACATCTATACTTTTAGTTTTTTTATAGTTTTTTTTTCTTTTGATTTTATTTAAATCGGTTAAATCCTGAAATTTGTATTTAAATTGATAGTCATTTTAAAATTAATATTGCTTCTTTTTTTCTTTTATTTATTTTTTTCCTGTTATTTTTATTTGTTTTTTGGATTAAATGATTTTTATGATTTTACTATTTACGCAATAGTAATAATAATTTCAGTTATTGGTTTTTTATTACTTTTAGATAATTTTTATTATTTGACTATTTATGCAATGATCTTGATAATTTTAGTGTTTATGTTTTTTTTCTTCTTATTTATACTTAAATCTTTTGCTTTTTATTTTATTTTCCAGGATAATTTAATTATTGAGATTATTTTGACAGTAATATTGATAATAATTTTAACTGTTATAATAATGATAATGATAATAACATAAGGATATATTTTCAATTTATATATTCATCTTTTTATGGATAAAACTATTTATTATTTTATACAAATTTATAATTAAAAAATTCTATGCAAATTTATTATTTTGTCTAACATTATGTTATAATAAAAAAATCTAACATAATTAATATTTGGCCCTTATACTTTTAATATTTTGTTTTCATCCCTTGATTTCTTATTATTTCTATAATGATCCCTATTATTATTCAATGAATTCTTTAATTCTAGAATAATAATAATAATAATAATAATAATATAGTAGTGGTAATTTAATTAATTATTATTTAATAATAATAATAATAATAATTTAATTATTTCTTTTGCTTACTTTTTTGTTAATGTTTTTTAAGTTTTTTTTCGTCGAGGTAATTTTATAATATCTATTCTTTTCGTTGTAATAACAATGTTGATTTTGATTTTGATTTTTTTATTAATCTTTTATTGTTTATTTACTCTTTCATATTATTATTATTATTATTATTATTATGAATTATAATAATAACAATATTTTAATGCTTTTTCGTGCTTCCTATTTTTTTTATATTTCTTTCTCTCAATATAATTTACTGATTTTTAGTGTCTTTATAATAATATGAATAATAAATATTATTCACTTTTTTCCTTTATTTCTTTTTTGTTTTTTATTATTTTAATTTGCTCTTTAGATTAGATAATTTTATTTACATAATAATGATAATTTTAATTATTAATTTTTTATTGTTTACTTATAAAAATATTTTGTTTTTTCTAATGATTTTTCAAGTCAATTTAATTTTTATTATTATTTTGACAGTAATGTGGATAATAATTTTAACTCTTATAACAATAATAATGACAATAATATAAGGATGAATTTCTGGATAAATTTATTTTAACTTAATTTATAATACAATTTAAAAATACATATAATTAATATTTTTTACATTTATAAAAATATTGTGTACCCCGCGGCAACGCGCGGGGGCACTTAGCTAGTATATATATAAATTGCACATGCTTGTGCGAAAGTGTATAACCAATGGTAAGAAATTGGTTATGAAATTAAAAAAATCCATGGCCCAGTATGCCTTGACCACCGAAATAAAAGGCTCGAAAGTATTAACGGGCTTTCAAGCTCGGGCTTGGAGGCTTGGATTTGTATTTTTTAAAAAAGAAATTATATGGTGAATGATTTGTCACTTTTTTTTAATTTTTTTATAGGAAAAAAAAAGAATGTGACACGTCACTTGCCAAGGCATACAACGTATTGTTTCAAGTATTTCAACCCAAAAACAGGTCTTTATAATACCTACAAATCATTATACAAGTTCTAAATACACAAAAATGATTTGAAAAATGAAATCAAATTGATTTAATTTTGGTTCTTCAAGCAACATTAAAGATCTTAGCAATCACCACGAATCTCATTTCATCATCTCATGAGATGAAATAAACTCGTTGATATAAAAAAAAATTATTTTGGTGGTTGAAAATATAATGTATATTGACTTTCTATCTCATTGCCAAAATCCAATAACCTCTCTCACTCCTCTCTTAACTTGTGTACCCAAATTCATTTATTAAAATATAAAGGGATCTAAATTGTATACATTGCATTATTTTAAAAGATTAAGAACTTGATTATATTTTTCATGTAATATATAGCATGTCAATTACATTTGGTGTGCTTTTCATTTCGGTCTCTCTTATACAATTTCACCATTGACTAAGAATGCAGATGTAGTTGACATTCAATTAGGATTGCACAAAATAAAACCTGAAAGACCATAATTGAAAAATACATAATCTCATCTATAGTGTTTTGTGTGAGAAGAACCATTTCGGCTCCACAATAAATAATCCATGCATTTAGCTTTTATTTGATGTTAGAGGACAAATAAAAAGTGAAAAGTGAGAAAATTATTATGTTTTAATTTGAGTTAACATGATAAATTTGTATCTCGATTCCAAGTTAATGGGACCAAAACATGCTTATAAAAAGCACATAAAAAAAACTCAAAATCAAATAATATTTTTAAAAAATAATGTAACTTTTTCTCAAAAAAAATATTAACTTGGCTTTACATCCCATACTCATTACTCGAATCATGAGACAATAATGACAGCATTGAAAAAAGCAATAAACTGAGTTCTTAACAATCTAATGTTGAATATATAAAAAATAATAAAATCAATTTTGAAAAAAAAAAACAAAGAACAATTCTCAAATAAAAATTAAATGATAAGGGATTAAATTAAAAATAAATATATAAAAAAATAACAACCAAAGGAATGAAGAGTATATTTAATATAAATTCCAAATAGCTATTATTAGATCAAGTTTTATTAGCCTAAATTAACCCATTAAATTTACAATTAAGGTCATGGATACGACCATAATGAACTAATTTGGTTGGCCATTTGTTTATTTCTCTTCTCTTTTTCTCTTATCTAACTGACCTTCATTAGACTAGGGTGAAATAAATTCATAATTAAATTGAAGAGTTAATTGAAAAAATTAATGATAATGTGCGCATTACATGTGAAACCACTACCTACATTGGGAAGACACATACATGACCCCAATTTCTAGATAATCATTTTTATTCATGTTAATGGAATTATCTCGGTGACATGACCTTGACTTTTTTGTTTTCTATCTTTGTTCCTGGTCTCCACATATAGTTTATTCTTGGTCTAAAAATAGGGTTGATTTTTTTCTTCTCAATCTCATTTCTAATCCATCAATTTTAATTATTTATAAAAAAATACAGACTTATTTTTTTTTATATAAATCAATCATCAACTTAATATCTAAATATTTACTTAACATCATAAACTTGTATACCATGCCAATCAATCAAACTATAAAGCCCAATCACAATGCAAGGATTGAATTGGACAACAAAAAAACATGGTAATGGAAAAAAAAATCAAAAGATTAAAAGGAAAAAGAAAAGAAAAGAAAGAAGAACAATGAATGAGCAACAAGAAATACTAAGGTTGTCAATATCGTTCTGGTTGCCGTTCCGGTTTTTCTATTGGTATGTAACGTTTCGGTTTTGGAGTATTTAGCATGTTGTTTCAGGGTTGTACTGTTCATATATAATTAATAATCCATCAATTTTTGGAGTGTTTTATCTCGGTTTTTCTAATGAAACGGAACGTTCTGACTATTCCGTACGGAACGAAACGGTATTGACAACCCTGAGAAATACTATACAATATCTAAATCTTCTAATTCTTGATTAACTTAATAATTAGATTAAACAACTTAGACGTACTTCTCATGCATATTCTCGCAAACTATGACAACCTTTCAACAAAGTAATGGTTTTTCATTTCATTTCAAAAATATTTTTAAAAAAAAATATTTTTTTTAAATTAGGTTTTCTAGTGTTTTTAGATCATTTTCAAATACTGATGTTAAAAATAATTTTTAAAAAATAAAAAATATTATATTAATATATTTTTAAATAAAAAATACTTTTAAAAACAACTTTACTCATTCTCTCAAATAAACACTAAAAAACACTTCCAGCAACATTACCAAACATACCTTTATAAAATAAAATGTCTAGAAATTGGATTCTCTAGTAAAGGGCCCATTCCATTACTTACGCACCCAATAGCCCAAAATGTAAAGCCCAATAACAGCCTTTAAAATCCTAAATATTAACAAAGTCCATCAATTTTTATTTGATTTGGGTTTAACCTCGACTTTCTCCCTAGCTTACCTAATTTATCAATCAGATACTAAAACAAAATATTCTAGCAATTAACCCCCTATATTGATTCTTCTTCCGTTTCCAAGGGAAATTACCAGCTAAAACTCCATTGAATTAGTTCCATGCATCATAAAGAGCCCCAAAACAGTAATCATATAAATATAAAATTATATTAGGGATAAAAAAATAACATCGAATAACTCTATATTTAAGTTTGTCATAAGGTTTTCAAGAGAAATTTAGCAGTTTCTTTCCAAGATCTAAATCGATTTAATTTTACTGGGTAATTACCCTCGAAAATGCAAGATTAAACTTTTATTTAGGGGATGATAGAGGCCAAGTTGAAGCATAAAGGATGTGATTGAAACGAAATAATAGATTTGGGGGTAAATGGATAAAATAGGTATAGTTTTTTTGGGGAACTGAGGTTAGCCCTTTTACTCCTCCCACGCGCTCCATCGTTCACAGTTCAGCCTCTCCTCCACTTATAATTTCTACCCCCTTCTGTCAATGACTCAAAAACTCCTTTCGCTAATCTACAATTCAAAACCTCTGCGAACTCATGGATTCCCTTCAAGCCACCTACAGAGAGGAAGAGGAAGACGAAGAGCAACAACTGCTCAACAACAGCATCACCAACCACAGTCCTCCCACCCCTCCTCCTCCTCCCACCACCACCACCACCACCACCACCACCAATAGCAGCAGTCCTACAGAACTCGAAGAACAGCAAAACGGCACAGACCCACATCAAAACGACACTGAAATAACTCCAATTAACAACACGACAGCCAACCAACAACCTCAACAAGAGGACGCCTTTGTATCAGCCTCTGAATCTCTCTCCGAATCGGACCACCCGACAACCTCAAACGACACCGAGAAACCCACACCCAAATCTTCCAAAATCGAAGACACTGAAATTGAAGACGATGAAGATGAAGAAGACCCACCTCCTAAAAAACAGAAACAACTCTCCTCTTTAGCACAGAAACAAGAGCCACCCGAACCAGCGACAACTGCAGAAATCGAAAACAACAATGGAGCCAGCGAATTCAAGAAACCAACCAAAATCACCCCAACAACAACAAAAAAGAAGTCGAAGAAAAAGAACAACAATCATGTCTGGGCTACAAGATCCACACGCAAAGGCAAGAAAAAAAACAAACCAAATCCGCAAAACACTCCATCAGAAGACACTGTCTTAATAACCCCAGCCCCAAGATTCCCTGACAAAAACGACGACTTCCCAGACTTAAAAATCTGCTTGTCTAAAGTATATAAAGCAGAGAAAGTCGAATTGAGCGAAGATAGATTGAGTGCAGGGAGTGCCAAGGGTTATAGAATGGTGAGAGCAACAAGAGGGGTATGTGAAGGAGCTTGGTATTTTGAAATTAAAGTGGTTACTTTAGGAGAAACCGGACACACGCGACTTGGGTGGTCTACAGAGAAAGGGGACTTACAGGCACCGGTTGGATATGATGGAAATAGTTTTGGGTATAGAGATATTGATGGGAGTAAAGTACACAAGGCATTGAGGGAGAAGTATGGCGGGGAAGGTTATACAGAGGGGGATGTTATTGGGTTTTATATTAATTTGCCAGATGGGGGGTTGTATACTCCTAAACCTGCTCATTTGGTTTGGTATAAAGGGCAGAGGTATGCTTGTGCTCCTGATGCCAAGGAAGATCCTCCCAAGATTGTTCCTGGTGAGTTTTCTTTTTTTTGGTGTGATGCGGTGTTTGTTATGTCTTTGGTTCGTTTGTATTGTTATACTGTTCACTCTTGAAACTCGTATGTATTGCAATGTGCTGATTAAGCAAAGATGTTCTTAGGTTATCTATTTGTTCGATTTTAATGGCATTGGTTATGGTTAACATCGAGGACTTTTAGGAGGTTGAAGATCTTGCTTTTGTCTTGCATTTAATTTTAAAAAAAAACTTAGGATTGCACGAATTGGCACAACTGTATTAGCATCAAGAATTTAGCAAAGAAGGTTTCTTTAAATTTGAATTATAGTGTTGCTTGAAATTAGAATTCTGTAATTGCAAATAAGAAGGGAAGTAAGTAATGTGTTGACTTTACCGCCAACTAACAAATTTGATTCTTGTAGCAACAGATTAATGCTAATGGTGTGGGTGGGAAGAAGATTCCTGTCGTAGATTTTATTGAGATGGGATGTTCAAGGATGATTATTTTGTCACTATGAAGGGTTTTTTTTATGCATATGGATACTCTTTATATGTTCCGGTATTGTCTCTTAATTGTAATTTCACTTTCTCCCATCCATACTTGGATTTCACTTACTCTAGAGTGTAACGTGTGAATCTGATAAATCATATTCTCTTATGGGAAATAGACTTGTTTTACCATATAGCATACACTCAAGTACAGAAAGTCAATAATGATAATTTAAGTTCTCTCTCTTTAAAGCACAGCTGTTCTCTTGCATTCTTAGACAGGTGTGTAATCGGTTGGAGGAAGTTGCATTTATTGGACCTAAACTAGTTAGCTCATTTACCTGAAACTTTAGCACAGGATTAGATGATCAAGCGATATAGTAGGTTGCTTGAAATGTCTTGTGAATTGAGCGAGTTGCAAGTTTCTCATAGTTGTGAAAAGAGCCATGTCAGTCTTTGAGTGTGAATGCTAGCAGCACATGTCCTCAATTGTGGACGAAGAGCTACTTATAGCCTTCCTATGTCTGACCAATTTGGACTTTTCCTTTAATTTTATTTGGGTAAGTTTGGCAGTGCTTAGGTTAGCAACTTGGTTTTTCTTCACCAGAGAGAGTGGAGGTGGCATGCCAAGGGGGTGCTTATTGTTGAGATGGTTTTAATCACATCCTGTTTTGCTTTCCCTGGGGCATTACTTTTCAGAAATTAAGTGTCGTGATCAAAATTAAACATGAGCTGATGGTATTGTGGAAGCTTAAGGTAGGCTAAGAAGAGGTGATAGATCACCTGTTTTGCACATGGCATTTGCAGTCTTCTCTCATCAAATAGGCCTGTTACCTTGTGGGAACTTGTGTGTTCCAAATGACTAGGCATCCCCTTGTATGCTTTTGTCCATTGGATCACATATGGAGCTACCAATTGAAGCACCCCTAGAATTAGAGGCTCTCCTCTTCTCATTTTTTTTCCTGTACATGATCTACTTGTTTTTTACAGAAGATATGGTGAAAGTTTACCTTCAACTTGCACATAATTTTCAGTGATTATAGTCAAGCACAGATTCTTTACCTGGATGGATGTCATTGTACAAATCAGGAGCAAAATTATATGATATGAGTATCTGATTTATAGGTTATGATGGTTAAAGAATATACAGCCCAGTGAATTGAATTCCAAAGCTAGTCAAGCTAATGTCTTATTCTTAATATCTAATGATACTATAATATATGTTATTGCCAACTCCCTGTTATTGCAGAATAATAGCGAGATGTGCATTAAGGGCATCTGAATTCTGGGTTGCTAGGTAGGGCATGCTAGGGGACAAGCTTGGTGATCACTTGTTGAAAATCTTATTTTAAAACGAGCATGGTTGATCCATGCCCTACTCTTGGGGTGCTAATATGTATACGAGCTTGATATGATGGATGTTACTACTAACTGTACTAAAAATTATTTTCTTGTGCAGGAAGTGAGATATCTTTCTTTAAAAATGGAGTATGTCAAGGTGTTGCGTTCAATGATTTATTTGGTGGTCGTTACTACCCTGCTGCTTCAATGTACACTCTCCCTAACCAGCCAAATTGTGTGGTCAAGTTTAACTTTGGCCCCGACTTTGAATTCTTTCCAGAGGATTTTGGAGGACGTCAAGTTCCCAAGCCTATGGTTGATGTTCCTTACAATGGGCTTGACAATCGTGCTGAAAATGGTGTGAACGATGAGAAGAAACATTAGCGAGTAACCTTTTTATGATCTGCGGAGTTGGGAGGTTGATTTGAGCTGAGCATTTTATTTATAATTTTAGTTACTGATATATTAGGACTGACAAGTGAACTGATTCAGTTTCTGTCAACTCAACATTTTTTTATGGAAGATAAAAAGAGAGTTGATTTATGCTTGTGAGATGTAATTTTATTTCATGAGCCCGATGGTACCCTAGAACTGTTTATTGGTATGGATTGGTTTTCGTTGATGAGAAAATTATTAGCTTACAACAGCATATCTGAACTGATTTGCACATTTTTGAAGTGATATGTGATACCTTTCTCAGAATTCCTATTTACTAGCTAGATGTTTCTGAAATCATGGCTCAAGGCATATGCATCATATAAATCTCTGTTTTGCTGCTTTTCCTGTATCACTGTAGTTTCGGTAAGTTCTTTGCTATTGTTGGAAGATGATGGACAATCTAGATTGTCAATCTTTTTGGTTGATTAAAGTGACGGTTCCTTAAGATTACTAATCTAGATTATGCATTTGCTTGAAAGAATTTCAGGCACACTTGGGCTTTGAGAAAAGTGGTATTTTAAAGTGGCACAATCAATGTTGTTAAAATCATGTTTTGACTTATAAAATCAGACGTAGGGTTTTATGGGTCAAACACATAAACCTAGTAAAATTAGGTAGAAAAATCGAACCCCAGTGAAATCATTTAGAATCATAAAATTGGATCGGATTGGTTTAGTTTTATGATTCACAGCCAATACTGAGTTTGCTAATCACTTTTCTTTTCCCTAATTCTTCTCAGTTCTTACTTCTCAGTCTTCTCATCAGTGGACTAGTTCTCATCCCTCTCTTCCCCAAATCGTCTTCTCCTCTCATTAAAGTGGTCGACCTTGTTATTATCGTATGAGATCACTGGTGAGGGAAAAAAAAACATAAAAAGAGATGAAAGAAATGCTTCCATCGGGTCAGCCTTGTGGAGGAGGTTTGGCTGGCAACGATGAAGGAGCTGTTGGAAAGGGGTTTGTTGAAAAGAATGGCAAAACCACTATGCAGGGGCTCCCTGGGAAAAGTGATAAGACAGGTGCTGTGGCAGGTCCTGAAGTTGAATCTGGAGGTGAAATGGGCGGGGAATTAGTCCACTTTGATGGGCATTTGTGTTTACAGCAGATGATTTGTTTTGCGCAACTGCGGAGAAAATGGGGAAGAGTTGATTCCACCAATTATGTCAGTACATACACTTATCAAATTCTTTCTGCTCGTAATTTATTCACTTATTAAATTTATTCATGTATAATAGCTTGCTTTCATAAACTCTGAATAGCCAAAACAGATTCTTGATGAATTTTGAGCAAGAACTGTTTCTTATGCTTTGATGGATTGGTGACCATTGATTGCAAGGAGTTAAAGATCAAGGATGAAATGAACAATTTAATAGCTGGAAATTTAAGTCACTTGAAACTCTCCAACCTGAAGGTTTTGAAAACATTTGCAATACATTCTAATGAACAAGGTTGAAGCTTTACAAATGAAGTTTAAATACATTTGTAAGACTAAATTGTAATGTTTTGGATTTTAATACCGCAATGCAGTGACTTTTGTTTTTAGATTGATTGTTCTAAGCATCCACATACAAGATGTATACCAATCACATATCCAATAATAAATAGATGTATACTAATCACAAGATGTATATTAATTTGCACCTTTTATGTTAAAGCTGTGTTAAAATCGTATAATTATTTTAAAATTATTTTAAATCATCTATGAAGCTTAACTAATGAAGTTTTATGATTGTAATTTTATTATATTATATTAAAAAATATTTTATATATAATTTTATAATTTTTCTACTAAAATAATTTTAGTTGTGATTTTAAAATAATTTTAGTTATGATTTTATAATTTTTATATGAAAATATTTTACTGTGATTCTACTATTCGAATTCAAATAACAATAATGTGTCATGTCAAAAAAAAACGAGTTTTACAAACTTAGGCACAATCATATCACCGCTGAAATTTTGATTAAGAGGAGCTAAACATTGGCTCTCTTCTTCCGGATAGAGCTGGGAAAGTGCTGCTGAAGGCAGTTATGTTGTCGTTGCAGGTTGTGGTTGGAATCATAATTTAGTCGTTTATTTTGAAGTGAAGGAGACAAATGGATCAACTGATAAATGTTTTTTTTTTTTATATATATAATCAGAATATTCAAACTAACTTGCACACCTCAATTATTCTTTAAACCCATTAAACATCCTACAAGCTCAGACATGTTCTTGATTTGACCTTGGAATGGTTGGTGTCACGCGAATGCTCAGGTTCAAATATACTGACTGCAAGAACTAGCAGTTGGCCGCATGCGCGTTCATCATTTACGAGATGCTTACTGCATTCTTTTCACTTCTCTTCTCTCCCTGTTTTTTTCTTACCATTATCTTTGCACCCTGAATTTTCTTCACCGAAAATGGTGGTGATAATACAGTTTTGTTAATTTTATTTTGGCCAAAATATTTTGAAATAATTTAAAAATAATATAAAATGATACAGTTTTTATTTTATTTAAAATTTCAGACCGTTCTGAAATTCCATTCAAATTATAGTCGGAATGTTCTGGTTTTATCCTGTCCGTTCCGTTCCGGCCAAATATTTTTTTTTAACTAATAAATATTTTACAATATAAATCATATCTCTTAATCCGACTGTTAGATTGAGATGAAATTTTCAAGGAGTCTCTTGATATATTTATGTATATTATGTTAAAATTTCAGAACAATTAAAGAATGTAATGACCTTGTGAAATTAATGATGACATTCTCATAATATTATACATGTTTAAATTTTTATTCAGAAAAAACAGTGTATTGTATCTTTTTTTAGATTAAATTATACAATTCTAAATAATTTTATTTTTGAATTTAAATTATTTTTTAAAAAATTAATATATATATATATATATATATAACTTCAAAAATGATACATCAAAACACTTTAAAAACAAAATAAAATATTACAACTGAAAAAAACAGAGCACAAACATAAATGACAACCTTGGATGATAAGATACTGTTCGACCAGCTTGGACAACATGCTGGAAATGAGGCTCATGAGTCATGAGTACAGCCGGCAACCTTCTCATCAGAATTCAAACCGCCAAGCCCAAATGATGGTGCTTTCAGGTGTTGATGCGCATTGCTTCTTCAGATTGCAAAGAAATGAACTGAGAACCTTATCCCGACAAAAAGGTTACTCAACCTTCCATGGATTCTTCCTGTAAACGTTGAGCTCTTCAAACTCAGTGTCTACTTGTGGGGTAAAAGCTCGTCTGTTTCTCACGAGTACATAACAGAGCTTGGAAAGAAGAAGTCTTCTAGCTCTCGACTGTTATCCTACAGAACTGTTAACATGTACCTCCTGTCACCATTTTGTACAACACACGTTACTTTTTTCACGCGCGAGCACAGGACATTTATATCCAATTTATCATATTTGTCTGTTTTGATCTATTTCCATCCAAATATTTTATATCAGATAAAAATAAAATAAAATAATATTATTTTTATTTATATTTAAATTTTGGCGTGTTTTAGATTTTTCGATCAAATACATGAAGAAATGTTCCAGTTTTGTTTCACGTGTTCTGTTTTAGTCAAATAATATTTTTTTAAATAATAAATAATTTTACAATATTAATCATATCTTTTAATCTAATTGTTATATAGAGATGAAATTTTATAAGGAGTTTCTTGACATATTTGAATATATTATGTTTAAATTTCAAAGCAATCAGAGAATGTAATGATCTTGTGAGATTGATAATGACATTCTTCTATTATTATACATGTTCATAATTTTATTAAGAAAAATCATTTTATTGTATCGTTTTTTAGATTAAATTGCATAATTCTAAATAATTTAATTTTTGGATTTGAACTATTTTTTTAAATTAATATATTTAAGTATATACACATGTATATAAACAATACAATCCTAAAATAACATATCAAAATATTTTAAAATTAAAATATTTCATTTCAATAAAAAAAAATATAACCTAGAAATGACGCGTTAAAATAATTGAAAACCGAGATATTCTATTTTAATTGAAAAAAAAAAAACTTGCAATGAAGTGTTCAAACAATTAGAATAGAACGAGAAATTGGTTTGTAAAAGCTATTCTTACTCTTCCCTTTTCTCAAGAGCACAGAAAACGAAGAGGAAATTCAAATGGTCAAAGCAAGTCTATGTATGTTTTTATTATTCGTTTTGCCCTTACTATAACTTTCTCTAAAATATCAGGCAGGGCTAGTGTGCTCCTAGTAAGGAATTGGAGAGGTGAGACCCTCTTGAGAAGACAAAGAATGAGCAGGCTGGTGTCGTTTTGAAGGGAAGGGTGAATAAGAAGTCTTCCTGAAAGATGGCCTCTTCCTCAGCTGCTTTAGAGTCCTCCTGGAATTAAGCGTCCGAATCATGGGGAGAGTTCTCTCCTTGAACTTGAGAATGACAAAGAAGAGAAGTCTGAACCCAATGAGAATGAACAGGACAGCTGCTAGGTCCCACCATTTTGAATGATCAAGACTAATACCAAGCACGGTCGTGAGAACTTCTTCTCCTTTCAGTTTTGGACCACCAGGCACTAAAGGATCAAACTCCAGCCCGATCATGTCATTCTTGTATGCGCCCTGCGTTTCCCATCATAGGAACGGTAAATTTCAGGTGTTGAATACATAAAAACTAAGTCTCAATCTTCCTCGTGCCTTACCTGCAATCCCCATGATCCAAAGTTGACATAAGAAACTGGGTAGCGCCAGAAGACCTTGGGAATATCAGGCAGCAACCGGAAAAACCCAGAGGTCATCATTAGGATTCCCTGCAAACAAATATCAGTGGAATAGAAACCATGAATGAAGTTTAGGAAGAACGGTGGTGGGATGAAAAGGATGAATTAGAAGGCTGTTCTTACAATATATCCTGATCCAATAACGAATCCCATCAGGTAGTTGGGGACTAGTGAAGCTATAGTCATCATACAACTCTCCACAGTTGCTATGCTGCTTAAAAGGTCGAGGAAAACATAGAAAAAATTTGAAAACTCTGGCCGGAATTTCACCATGTAGTAGGTAATGCTTGAGGTGCCAAATGACATCACAGTCAAGTAGGGAAACGAAGAGAGAAAGTTTGACAGTATATACACAGCGACGCCATAATAGCCATCGAGCCTTTCCTTGTAAAATACCTGTTTAAAGCATTGAGAAGGCTTAACTAAAACTCAACTCGTGTGCCATGTAACTCTCTACTGAGAGTTTATTTTGAGTAGTTTACCTTCAGCTCTTCAATGAAGGAGGGGAAGCCTCCAATCGACATGAATGTCATAAATCCTGACAGAAATCCTCCACAAGCTCCGTGGGCCAATATTGCAGTATACCCTTTGCCAACGTCTAAAAATACGGTACCGACGCAAATAGACAACAAGATGTACACGATAATCCTTACCCAATAGTACCCCAAATCTCTCCACATGTTAATGAAAGATCTCCTTGTCAGCGTTGAAAGTTGTTTCCACCAGTTCGCTTGGCTTTCCCCTCTTATATTAACCAGAAGCCCTTTCTGCAATACAGAATTCATGACCGTGAAAACCAGTTCTTCAGAAATAATATGAAGCGTAATTATTATTTGTCATGTCAATGTGTGTGATGTTGATTCCTTATATGTATGTAGCGGCATTGTGTAAACTATAATTTTAAAAATTTCAAGGCCTTCGATATATGTGCACCGAGTGAATCTCTTAGAAAAATCCAGTATAACTTAGGGATGCTAGAACGAGACAATTACAATGAAGGGAGGAGAACTAATATGCACCAGATGCAGAAATATTTAAAAAGCTTACAATAGCCACAATTTCTTGAATCCTAGCTCTTGCATTTGCTGCATGGTTGGAGGACCTGTACTTCTTGACTAGCGATGCCTTAATCTCTGCTGTTGGTAAATTTGCCAAAGAATCTGATGTATTTTGAATTCCCTTCAGTTAAAAAAACCAGAAGAACTATATAATTCAGTTAAGCGATTTGTAATGTGAAAAGAAAATTTCAAGTACTAGAGATGGACAGACATTTAAGATCTCGTTAACACATTCCTTTCCAGAAATGATAACAGCAAAAACTAAACTTCCCTAGCATACTTGCACATACTCTGTGAGATCCCATCAGGGTTGCAGTGACAAGGTCGAAGTCTGAATTAATACAGCGTAAGAAATGATCAGAAGGGTTTCTTCTACGTGGACATGGGAATCCAGCTTCAGCAAAGAACTGCAAAATTAGCATTTCAGATTAGATTCAGATGCAAATTTAGAACTCTCATTGAAAAGAGTAATTTTCAGTTTGATTATGATATAATTAACGCATGATTAACATGTTCTTTAATTAACAGAAAGAAAAGAGAAAAAATGTTGAATTCTTCTTGCAATGTGCCCAAGGAAAATCCAATATTGGTTATACACTTGTACCTCTACTGCCATCTTTGCCTCTCCAAAATAAACTGTTTCACCACCAGATAATAAGAAAAGGTCATCGAAGAGTGCGAAAACCTCGCTACTTGGTTGATGAACAGAAGATATAACGGTCCTTCCATCTCGAGCAATATTTCTAAGAGTTTGAGTTACAAAGAAAGCTGCGGCACTGTCCAGGCCACTTGTAGGTTCATCAAGAAACAAAAGTTGTGGCCTAATGAGGATTTCAAGTGCAATACTTAATCTTTTCTTCTCCCCGCCACTTATACCTCTTAAATGCCAGTTTCCAATCAGCCGATCACTGCACTCTTGGAGACCCATTTCCATGATCGTCCCCTCTACAATGTCATCTATGTCTTCTTTAGCCATGCTGCTTGGAAGCCTTAAATGAGCCGAGTAATCCAGGGTCTCTCTAACTGTGAGAGTGCCCAGCAATGTGTTCTCTTGTGTTACATAAGCCTGATTAATGATACAGCATTAGAAGAGAGATATGTTGTCTGCAGAACTTAAGTAATCATGCCATCTTCTTCAAATTTTCGTTGGGGATCGAAGAACTAGGATATAACATTTCTCATTAGTTTATTTTTATGAACACAAAAAACTAGAATCTTACAACACCACCATAGTCCAGTCTCCTCTTCTTCCCGTTGAGCAGAACATTCCCGGTCATCACAACATTCCCTGCTAGTCTTCCTGCACAAATTTCATAGATTGCAGGAACATATAATCAGTATCCAAGTCAATAATATTTTCTTCCTATTCATGATCACTAGCTATATAAACCAAATTTATTGAAGATGGAGCTGTACGTAATCATAACAGCTAGGTTGGAAGTTGGAACTCTCTTGCTCTAAAATAAATTAATAATAATGCACATTGAAGCCTCTAATTAACTATCATGTTAGATAATTATGGTTTAACAAGAAATTCTTTTGTAAGGAAAGATTTGATTGTTGTTGAAGATGAGTTTGTATTCTATCTATAACATGGATAGTACCACTATTGCCATAGATGCTTTAGCCTTGCTATGAATGCGCGCGCCTACATTCAAGTATACGAATGCCAACGAAGGCAACATCATTAACTGCATATATCTATCTATCTATCTCTATATATAGATATAGATATAGATATCACACGCTTTGTGATGGGGCTCCATGTGCATCATGCACCAGCATTTATAAGTGTGTGTATGTTTACACTGTGATAAACCCTATATAGGTGGCTGGCTAGGTCTGTCTAAATATAACAGTAATGACTATCGCTTAAGGGTGTAGTTGGGACTGGTAGGGATCATTAAAGCATGAATGGGATCCTAGAAATTTAGTCCCAGCATCCCCCATTAACGCATCGGCAGCCCGAATGATTAGAAAAAAACAAACAAGAAGAAGAAGAAATAACAGTTGGTGTAGCTTGTGGCATGTTCGAAGAAGAATGAGTGTTCGTACTTGACTTGGGCACCTTAATTAATTCCTTCACTGCTTTTTCTAGTGCTATTCTCTTTGCATTTATTAATTAACTAGGCTGTGTTGTTAGTGTTATATATATATATATAAAGGACGAAAATAAAATAAAAAAACTCTCAAAATAATCTTTGACTGAATTTCTTATTCTTTTACAATAAAACAAACAGCCCATCTATTTACATCCTTTTATTATCCCAACTAAACGCTATCCTAATAGAGCTTTAAACTTGTGTTGATTATGCCCTATCAAGCCAACAAGCAATATCACAGATTAAGCTGAAAGATTATGTGTGAAGCTTGAAAACATCAAATTATGCCAGGAAAATATAGACACAAAATATATACATGTGTGTGCCCGTGCTTATGATGATTCCTTGGATGTAACTTGTAAAATGCAAAATAATAAACCATGCACTCTACCAAATCTAATGCTTCCACTCTTGTTTTCCTAGTGCGCGCGCGCGCATGGCAACAAAGCTCCTAGCCTTGGATCAGTACTTGGAAATGAATCTAGCTAGAAAAGAAATCCTACAGTACTCCATACTAGAACTTCCACGGAGAGAGTGGGGGGGAGAGATGCAAGAATTAACCTGCTAAAGCATCAAGAAGGGTAGATTTCCCAGACCCAGATGGACCCATAATAGCCATGATTTTACCAGGCTCAGCGTACCCATTTAGCCCATTAAGCAATCTCTTTGTAGGTCCATTGCCAAAATTTGGCAGAACCACTGTCAAATCTTCCCACACCAAGAACATAGACCCTACGCCATCTCCTCCTGATAAACCTGCCTCCGCATTCCCACCTCCAGAACCACCCTCTCCACCACTGCTGATTACAGCCTGCTCTATCTCCATTTCATGCAACAGATACTCTCAAGTACTTGGAATCTGAAAGCACAGGAACAGCGAAAGAGGAGAGTTTATAATAAGAAACTAATATATATATATGTCTTTGTGGTCAGGGGTCGGATTGTAGCTAGGGAGTACAGATGGCTTTCCCAGGTCCAGACTCAGCAAAGAAAAGCAGAATGGAGAAGTGAATATGTAGCAGAAATGGTCTGCTAGCTTTAGTCAGTACCGGTGAAGCAGTGATATAAAGTTACGCAGGCAGCAAATGCTAATCACCAACAACAAACCTACCATCAATGCTTTCATTAATAGGGTGCAGGACAGAAAACGAGAGTAGTAACTATATATTTCAACAACTGGTGAAATATATTCTCAAAACACCAATTTTACCACTGTAGCCATGTATCGCATGATGTTCAAGCTAGAATCTCAAATATATCATGGTGTCGTACATTGTTTTTCGTTCTTGTTTGCTGTCACCATCCAGAACCGATGAAATTTATTGCAGAAACAAAACACATAAATATTGATCATATTTGCAGCTGATGCAAGTTATCTAACATGAGCCATCCATGATGATCATACATGCACGGACATGTGGAGCTATCATATTCGATCCCCACAATGCGCTTTTTCCTGAGCATTATTTATAGAGATTTTTCGATTCGGTCCCGTCTGCAGAGGTTTTTATTCATCAGAAATCACACAGTTCCTCAAATAATTTCATTTTCCTTACATTCTACCGACCGAATTTAATCAGAAGGTCCAGTACTACTTCACAAACTCAGCTAAGTCCAGATGCTGGAATTGAATAATTGCGTAGCTGCGATTTTCCATCTCTTTTTTCATGAAAGAAAATAAAAAGTTGCATGAACCCTATTTCTAACTAGTCTCTTTAATATCAACACCAATATTCAACAAACTGTCTGCTAGCTTGAATGAAACATTACATAATAACCTGTTTGCGAAGGGACGTACAAGAACAAAGCAAAATAGTGTAGGACCTGCGACATTAATTACTCTTCAATGTGAGCAATGAGAATATGATGAGAACAAATTAAAATTGTGAAGGTGGACGGTAACCTAACTATTTTCCATGCCCCCGAAAGAAAAAAAAAATATACTTACATATACATAACTTTATATCTTATAGATTTAATTAATAGCTTAATTATCTGGGTATAGATAGTTTTTTAACATGGTATTAAATTTCATCATTTATTTTCTAATTTCATCACCTGTATTTTATTTGATAAAAAATAAAAATAAAATAATACAAATTTATTCAAATTTCAAGTTCAAAATATTTTTATTCAATGAGATACATATTTTTTTTTTTTAGATGAAATAGTTATTCAATACGGATATCATTTCGGTATTGAATGAGCTCTACTGTATATTTATGAGAACAATTTCAACTACATCGCTGGACACCCCGTGAACAATTGTTCATTGTTATAAATACTCCTTAAAAGAGAGTAAGACTCATGCTGATTTTTAGTTTATATTAATTAATAAAATATTTTTAAATTTATGGTTGAAGATGCAGCACAAAAATAAATATTTTTATTTTTAGATAAATAATTTATAATTTAATATCAAATATATTAATTTAAAGTCACCTCTCAACTTTTCTATATACATATTTAATTATTATTGTTAAATTTATTTTTTATGGATAGTTACTTGAATACTAAGGGTGTGTTTGGTATTACGATTGCTATTGTGGTTGAGGTTGAAATTTTTTTTTCATAAAAAATACTTTTACTGTGATTCAAAATAAGCAGTGAAGTGTTTGGTTAAAATTGTAGTTGAGTTTGAGGTTGATAAAAATAGTTTTATATATTTGATTATCATACTTTTCGTATTGCTATAAACTTGTGAAATTACTTTAAAGAATACACACACACACACACACATATATTATTTTTTAAATATTTAATAATTGTAATAATAAAATATAATTAATAATTCAAGTAAATTAGACACTTGTTTTTATTCTTCCATCAATCCATCAAACTACTTATAATTTCATCACAAACTAAATCCATATTTGAAGACCTCTACAATCCCGGAACAATAGTAAAATATCATCTAAAACAAATTAAGATTACGAGATAAAAATTATATTGTGATATTCTTCTAATATATTTATTTATTGTAATTAATTTTTAAATTATTCTAATATTATATATATATAGCCCCCTTGCAACTCACAGAAAGCAGCAAATTACTGCTTTCTATGAAACGTGGTTTCAACTGGTAAAATAAATGGATCCCATAACCAAAACTTTAAGGGGTGTTTGGGAGTGTGGTTGCTGTTGCTTTTCAAAGTGCTTTTCGTGCCGAAATACATCAAAATAATTTTTTTTTTAAATCATTTTTGACATCAGCACATCAAAATGATTTAAAAACACACAAAAAAATCATTTCAATTGAATTTTTTTTTTGAATTTGGGTGAAACGCGGTTTGCACCGCTCACCCAAACCGGCACTAAATGCCCGTTTGGTTGTGAGGTTGTACCCACGTTTGAAAATATGCCAGTGACCGAGTGTTTGGTAATGTTAAAAACTGATTTTAAACCACGTGAACAGTAACTAGGCCCCACCATTTCAGCGTTTCAACCCATGTGTTCACAGCAGCAGGTTGAAACTGTTTTTACTACTTTTTTCAACTTTTATCTCATCTTTTACTTCTCGGCAGACCAACAATTCCATTCCCTTAGACCCTCCTTGAAAATCTTAAGAGCCTTCATAACTCTGTGTCCTTTTAAAAAACAGAGTTTATATTGATTTTTTCATCAATCTTGTTTTTTTTAAGTTTAGTTATTATGTTATTGCAATAATTTGTTATCTATTTTTATTTGTAGATATTAAAAATAAAAAATATTTAAAAAACAATAACATTTTAATATTCTTAGTTAAAATTACAATTTAATTAAAAATACCTTTAAAAAATACCCTCCACCACATCACAATTCTTTTGTTATCACTAGAAACCATGAATGTGCAAAGTCATTAGCTCTCCAATGTCTGACATAATTATTACTTTGCCTTGGTTTCCATTGGTTCGAAAACGACAATTTAGTGTGACAAATTTTGCAAACAGATATAGTTGATTCTGATTTTAAAATATTTTTGTTTTTTAAATATATTAAAATAATATTTTTTAAAAATACTTTTGATTTCAGTCCAACAAAATAATTTGAAAACATAATAAAAAAAATAATTTAAAAAAATAATTTTTTTAAAAGCATTGTTGTGATGTGCATGGTGTCATGAGCAACAAGTCTACCTTTTAAATTGTAGAAAAAAAATGTATGTTATAATCATAAAATTATAAATATATAATTCAGGAGTCGTCACTTATAAGGGTGTGTTTGGTATTATGGTTGCTATTGTTGTTAATTATAACCTTTACAAAAAGCACTTTCAAACCAACCGCAACCATACTCACAACCAAACACACAAAACTACTTTTTTAAATCTCATGCTCAACCATAATTTTAACCAAACACTTCACTGTTTATTTTGAACCGCAGTAAAAGAGTTTTTTTTTAAAGTATTTTTTTTCAACCTAACTCACAGCAGCAATACCAATACCAAACAGGCCCTAAATAAGTGTTTGAAACGCAGTTTACACCTCTTAATTAAAATCAAACATGCACTAAACCTCTTCGAGGACCATAATAAACTTTGGAGGGTGATGGCTCTCGTGGCCCCCCTTTAGTCCTTGGGAGCCCCCTTTAGTCCTTGGGAGCTCCGCCTGTGCCGTCGTAGAGTCAAAAATAAAATAAAATTATAGTGCTCTGAAATACAAGAGAAACCGTTATAAATTAATTTGAGAGAAACTAGCTTTCAAAAAAAAAAAGCTGTGCGTGCTGTAGCCATATACGTAAGATCGGTTAAATTTTGTTTTGGATGTAAAAAATATAGTAATAGGGTAAAAATAATAATAAAACCCTAGTCATTTTGATTTAATTAGTAGTTTAAATAATATATATATATATATATATATAACAATAATAAATAATTACATGGAAAAAAAATTAGATTTTTATTTCATCAGAGTCTGTCAATAACCCTAGAATCAGTTCTAACCGGATAAATATTTTAGTTGAGCTAGAATTAATCCATGTCCCGAATAAACACCACGGTATTTGATATTGTATTTTTTTAAAAATATTAAAATTTTAAATTAATTTTTTATATGTTTAAATTATTTTTATACGTTGATGTTAAAAA
This sequence comes from Salix dunnii, assembly GCA_015731905.1. Lineage (NCBI taxonomy): Eukaryota > Viridiplantae > Streptophyta > Magnoliopsida > Malpighiales > Salicaceae > Salix > Salix dunnii. The sequence continues at coordinate 3,910,709 of CM027667.1, read as the reverse complement.
TATTAAAAAAAAATCATTTTAATAAATTTCAGAATGAAAATACTTTAAAAAATAATATAAATCACACCACCAAACTTTCACTATGGGGTGTTCGAGAAATGTTTTTGGAAAAAATTAAATTTTTATTTTTTAAAATTAAAAAAAATATTTTTAGATATTTTTTTGTTGTTATAAAAATAATTTATAAAAAATAAAAAATATTATTTTGATAAATTTTTAAATAAGAGGTGTTTCACTAGGGAGTGTTCGGGAAATGCTTTTGAAATATTTTTAAATATTTTTCATGCTAATATCGTAAATAATTAAAAAAAATATTATTTTAATATATTTTTAAATAAAAAATATTTTCAAAAATAATATACGATAGCACGTAAACATTGAGCTGCCAGCACAAACTGAGTTTTAAATCTCAGTATAGAGATATCAGTAGTAGTTGATATAGACATATCTAAAAATTAAAATCGGATTCGAAGTTATTTTTTAAAATATTTTTTATTTTGAAAAATATTATAATATTATTTTTTATGTTTTTAAAAAATATTTTTATATTAAAATATAAAAACAGTAAAATAATTAATTTGAAATAAAAAATTATTTTTTTATTGAAATATTTATGAAAAGAGGTGTCAGTAACGTAGTCAACAAGTATCATCAATGCTTTCACGTGCTAACCCAGCAGGAGAACATTGAGAGTGATAGGCATTTCCCTTGGACGACACCAGCATGACAAACTTAATTTTCCGCCACCGCCATGATCTGCAGCCGGAGACATTGCTGGTTATTTTTTGGTGGCTCGGGCGGTGTTGTCTGTGTGCTAAATTGCGTCCTTGAAGCTGCTTCACAGAAACAAAATGAAATTACAAAATCCCTGCACTCGAGCACCCTGCATGATTGGATTTTCTAATTTCATTCCTCATTGATCAGCGATTCTTTTCTACCCAGTGCCCGTTTGTTATTGCTGTGGAGCCGGAGCTTTGAGAAAAGCAGTCGAAACATGTGTTTGGTTACTTGTAAAATGCCGGTGCAAGGCATGGGTTCCACGTTCAATTTGATTTGAAACACCGGTGCAAGGCATGGATCCCACATTCAATTTGATTCGAAACACCGGTGCAAGAAAAGCAACAAATTGCTGCTTTTCTTGCTGTGATTCAATTGGGGGGCTTGTGGGTATATATATATAATATTAAAATAATCTAACAATTAATTAAAATATAAATAATGTTTCTATAATATATGTTTATTAATATACAAAATATATTTTTAATATTAAAATAATCTAAAAATTAATTAGCACATGAATAATGTTTACATAATATAGTTTATTAATATAAAAAATATATTTTTAATATTAAAATAATCTAAAAATTAATTAAAATATAAATAATTTTTAACCTTAACCTCAACTACAGTTTTAACCAAACACTTCACAACTTATTTTGAACCGCAGAAAAATCGCTTTTTTTTAAACTATTTTTTTTCAATCTCAACCACAACAGCAACCGCAATACCAAATAGACCCTTAAGCAAAAGTGGTTCGACAAAACGAAACAAATCAACTCTTCATAGCAAAATACAGTAGTCATATAGCAGCTGATACACTGATACGAGAGTCTAAGACCAAGAAGTTTGCTCTAAAATACTTTTAGATTTGAGTCATGTAGTTATCAATATAATGATCACTTAAAATTTATATGGTTGATAACTGCAGGGCTGATGAAATTAGCCGATACAAGTATTGTAACCATTTAGTAGGTGACCCGATGATACGAATTTGGGATTAAAAGATTTGCTCCTCTTGTGGTTTCAAGTTCGAGTCCTATAATGACTATTGAAAACTTGTATAGTTGTTAATTTTAAGACCTGTAAAATTAATTAAAATATACACAAGCGGACCCATATACCAACATTAACAAAAAAAAAAAACACAAATATTGTTATAAAAATGAAATTATGATGGCTACAGAATAATAAGTGATCTTTTGGGGTGCGAATGTACGTATCTTCTATAAAATAATTATTAGTTATAATTTATAATAGTCATTCTAATATTTTTCATTTATGGTAATTTTATTAGAAAATATTAAGTTCTATTGCACTTGAACATAATTGTATTTCTTTTTTTTATTTTAACTCCAATTTTTCTATAAAATTAGACTCTCTTTGTTTCTAAACAACCCCTTAAATCTTAATTAAATTTGTTTCAGTAATAATGTGATGGCACAGCATTGATGATTTATTACTTAATACATTTTATGTGATTATTAACGCATTACTTATAAAACAAATGACATATCACTTAGCAAAACGTTTAATCAAAAAATTGAAGTGCCCTTAATTAGCTTATTATTATTATTATTAGATAGTTTAATGGAAAATTAACATCGGAAATGAGAGAAGGAATAAATAATTATAAGCCCTAACATCCTGATTAGACGTCTAATTAAGATAACTTTCTTTTGTATTCCATTATTCTTATTTCCCCTATCCAAATTACAATCTAAGTTTTTTTTTGGATTTCGATGAAATCTCATTTTCTAAAAAATATATTTTATAAATCAGTAATTATAACTCTAGTTATCTCATATTCTTATAAAAAATTCATGTCCTGATTCGAACTTAAAAATTACTATACAAATCTCAAGTTTTTTGTCATCATGCTATGCTACTTATGACCACAATCAAAATCTCTAATAATATTTATAAAAAAATTAAAAGTCTAGAGAAGAAATTTGCATAATTAAAAGCAAAAAATATTAAAAGTGTATGTTTTCATTATATCCGTCAGAAATAATATTAAGTCAGTCCTGTATGATCGGTTAGCTTCAACAGGCCTGCTATCTATCTGTTTCTGTAAATGCAAGAACTTCAACGTTACAATATAATTAAGCCTCGGATATTGTATTGTAGCTCGGATACCTTGTAGGAGCTCGATATGTTATCGGTGCTTCTAGTTAAGTGGAGAGCTCAGGCCCTCCTGGGAAGACAGGGAATGGAGAGGTTGATGCCTCTTCGAAGCAAATGATGGTACCTTCCTGAAGGAAGGCCTCTTTTCAAGTATTCGCAAAGTTCTCTCAGAGTAAAGATTCTCAACGAATGGCAAAGCTCTCTCCTTGAGCTTGAGGACGATGAAGAAAAGAATCCGATAGCATACGAGGATAAGATAAATAGCAGATAAATCCCACCACTTTGAATAATCGAGGGGAACGCCAAACATACGTGTGACAACAAATTCTCCAGAGATTTTTGGATCGCCTGGTATTAGAGGATCAAACTCAAGTCCGAGGAAATCATTCTTGTAGGCACCCTGTATTTGCAGTTCAAAACGAAATGGGTTAAAGATATCCAATGTAAGCATGCCGACAAATAATCTTCTTATTGCAATCTTGCTGCTGAAATCTGTGGCATCTCATTTACGATATGATGTTGATGGTGATTCTTGACATGCTTTTTGTTGCACCTCAGAGGAAACATCAAGCAGGTAGTGAGCTTATTTTGACCAAGAAAATTATCACAACTTGCACTTCTATATTCTTCAGCGAACCTAAGCCTTATGCAGGAGAAATTTCCCCTCCTTTATCTCAACAGGCATTTCTAGTTCTAAAAAACACGTAAGAAAAAAAATCTCAGCTTGAGGTTCAACAAACTTGAATTGTCAATATTTCGTTAAGCATGAATGTGTTTTTCTTCTAATGCCTCTCCACAATCATTTTCACAAGAAATGAATAGAATTTATGTTAGAATTACCTGAATTCCCCAGGCTCCATAATTGATATACGAAACTGGGTAGCGCCAGAATGGTTTTGGAAGATCAGGCAGCAATCTGAAGAAACCAGAGGTCATCATCATGATTCCCTGCATGAGTAACCAAATGAGGATGTTGTCTGATAAATCAGATAGTGAACATAGAAACAATTATGTTCAACGAAGACCTGAAGCATTTTGATCTTACAATGATTCCAGCCCCAGTAATAAGTCCCATCAAGAAATTAGGGACCAGTGAAGCGACTACCATCATCAGGCTCTCTATTACAGAAATGCAGCCGAAGATATTGAGACAGAAAAATACATAATGATTAAATCCCGATCGAAATTTCACCAGGTAAAAACATATGGTCCCGGAGAGGAGCGCAATCGAAACCAAGAATGGGAAAGAGGATAAGTAATTGGACAGGATAAACACTGTAACCCCATAATAGCCATTGAGCTTTTCTCGATAAAAGACCTGTTAAGTAGGAAAGAACATGTCAAGACCACAAAACTAAGAATATCTCTGCTGTGCCATCATATTTTTACAGGCACAAACTTCTCAGTTCTTCGATATTTTATCTTTTCTACATAAACAAGATCGTTACCTTCATTTCTTCAATGAAAGAAGGGAAGCCTCCGATAGACATAAAAGTCATGAAGCCTGTTATAAATCCACCACAAGCTACTCTGGCTAAGATTGCAGTGTAGCCATATCCAACATCATAATAGATTGTACCAACACAGATGGAAACAACAATGTAGATCACTATCCTTGCCCAGTAATATCCCACATCTCTAGACATGTTCACAAATGATCTTCGGGTCAGTGTCGAAAGTTGTTTCCACCAGCTTGCTTTGCTTCCGCTTTGAATTTCAACTTCTAGTCCTTCCTGCAATAAATGAACTTCTTCAAGAAATGTTTAGCAAGCAGCAGCATTTAGCATGTTACTTCCAAATGGTTTCTCACCAAACTTTCTATGAACAGGCCGCTCAGTGATTGTTTCTTTTAGCTTGTCCATTAAAGTTATTTTCAGATCAGATAACCAAAAACTTCAAGTGGAGAATAATGTTTCTTAACAGCTTTCGATAGCAAAATGGAGTGCACGCCACCGAAAAAGTTTTGGTGTCATTAATAGGTGCAAAATAATAGCAGAGAACAAAATAGTTATATCATGTAATGATGTAGGAGATTGCAGATTGACAGTATCAAATGAAAGGAAAAAAGGATTAGGAATGCAAAATCTGAGATTTCAGTTGCTTACAATAGCTGATATCTCCTTAACCCTTGCTTTGACCTTTTGTGCATAATTTGAGCGCCTATATTTCTCAACAAGTCTTGCTTTGATCTCTGCTGTTGCCAAATTAGCCAAAGGATCTGCTGATTTTGGGACATCCTATAGATAAGACAGATACAGAACAGTCACATTAGACACAATGACAGCACGATTGAGAGAAACAAAAAGGTTAATGAAGGCATCCATCGGAGCTTGTTTGTGTTTGGACAGGGGCAGAATAGTGCTGTTTCCCTCTTCTTCTTTTTATTTTTATTTTTATGAAGAAATTAGAGGCTTCATCTATGAACCTGAAATAGCTTGCGAAAGATTTTCAGCACCTGTGCACTGAAATCTGTTTTTTTCAATTCAAATGTCATTGACAGGCATCTTCAACACTACTATAACATGTGACGTGATGTAATAAAGAATCATTATTCAAAATACCGCCTAAGAAAGTTCAGTTGGAAGTGATAAATACACGAATTCTTTGAGATCCTTTCAGTGTTGCTGTTACGGCATCGAAGTCTGAATTTACACAGCGTAGGAAATGATCGGAAGGATTCCTCCTTCTTGGACATGGAAACCCAGCTTCTGCAAAGAACTGCGTAGATTGGCACTAAAATTTAGATTGCAATAAATCAACAGTAGCTTAATTTAGTATTTATAAGATCATGCGTGTGAGTTTCTTTTCTCTATTCTTCTCATACCTCAACAGCCATCTTTGCATCTCCAAAATATACAGTTTCACCACTGGAAAGTAAGAAAAGATCATCAAAGAGGGCAAAAACTTCACTACTTGGCTGGTGAATGGAAGTTATAACCGTCCTTCCATCACGAGCTACATTTCTAAGTGTTTGAATTACAAAGAATGCTGAGGCACTATCAAGACCACTAGTAGGTTCATCAAGAAACAAGATTTGTGGCTTTGCCAGGATTTCTAGTGCAATGCTTAATCTCTTCTTCTCACCACCACTTATGCCTCTCAAATGCCAGTTTCCGATCACCCGATCAGAACATTCCTGGAGACCCATTTCCATTATTGTCGCTTCTACGATATCATCAATCTCCTCTTTGGTCATTGTATTTGGAAGCCTTAAATTTGCAGAGTAAGTGATTGTTTCTCTGACTGTAAGAGTTCCTAATAACACATCCTCTTGTGTCACATAAGCCTGAAATTCGACACAGGAAAGTACATCACTAACCATGTTCAATTAAGCTAAAATCACACTGCTTATAGTTAGCTATATGGCAAAAGAAATTGTTGTTATATGCATCCTATTCCTTTTGCAGCAAGGCTTCCATTTGGAAGAGAGCTTTCTTTCAGGTTTTGAATTTCATTATATACTTGAAATATAAGAATTCCCTCAAAAAATTTACAGATCCAATTGGACTTAATCATTGCATATTGGTAGACAATACTCACAACACCAGCGTCTGCCCTCCTCTTCTTCCCATTGAAGAGAACATTTCCAGTCATTATCACATTTCTTGACAGCCTACCTGTGGCAAGATCGATGATGAATACTATTAGCAAAGGGTTGGGAAAATCAGGACAAAGCTTCACCAATGCTGCTGCCAACATGGTAATAAAGCAGTTAAGTAGTAACTAATCCAGTTCTAAGTAAACTTGCCTGGTCCCCACTAGGAACTCATCTAGATTTAACTATGTATAGTTTTTAGCCCCCAAAAAAATTGTTTTTCTTTATTGATCAGGTCCCAATTTTGTTTCAAGATTCATCATCATTTACAATCGGCTTAGAGATAAAATAAAAATAACAGCATTATCAAGCAAAAAATCATCAACTAACAAACCTATTAACTCCTCTTTTCTTCCAACCCTGCTGCTGCCCATGTCTCATAAATTTAGGGGGCCATCACAGGACTTTAAACTTATCAAGTGGAGGAAATCACCTTTTAAAATAACAAGGGAGTAACAAGAGAGCTCTAATTTAATCTCTGTTTTCTCATACACACACACACACACACACACACACACACATTATATTCTAAATTATATAATTCTCAAGAAAGCTAATATCCAATTAGCCTATAACAATAATTAAAAACAAGCCAGATGAATAGACCTTAACAAACAAGGCTCCAGGCTCACTTGACTAGCCTCTAGAAACAATTGGACAAACAATAAGTTGCACATCCAATTTTAATTTTAATTTTAATTTTAATTTTAATTTTAATTTTATTTGAAATAAGCATATGATGATTTGTTTGTGTGCCTAAAATCTGGCCACCAGCCAGATACTCACACTTTCCCCCCCTTTTTTTTTATCTCAAAATCCAATTTCTTATATATTTTTAACTGAAAACCACTATTATAACCTTAGGAAACTAATTACCTAATAAAAAAAACTCTTAACCTAAATTTACATTTTCAAGCCATTAGAAGACAAAAAAAACATTTTATTAACACGCCTCTCGTCAACATCAATTGTACTTTGGCTGCTTGGTGAATTAAATTGAGACAACCAACCTCTCTCTTTTCTTCATTATTTTTCAGGAAATCTCCTTCTTCCTCAAACTAATGAAGTTCTATACTAAACCATATAATCTCAAAATGTAAGGAACCAAAGAATAAATTTGACAAGATCTTAAGCTTAGGATGTTCTGACACCTTTTTTTCAAAAAAGAAAAAGAAAAAAAGAGGGCATTTATTTTGCCCAGGGTTTTAATTATTATTATTAATATTTTTAAAAAAGAAGCAATTCTAGTGCCCTCTTATTTTTTATAATTTTAATTTCAATTACTCGGCACCGTGTTAGATGCTATTCATACAGATGGATGTTGTTAACTGTGTTGTGAAGAAGCTTAAATTTGGAAAGAGAAGCACACTAATGGAGATCTGCTTGGCCTCCTAACTTTCTTCCTATAGAAAGAACAGTGGCAGCATTTGATAACTGAACGCAGCCTGCGTGAACATTTTATCCCAATTTCCCATGATAAAACACAAAATTTCGACTGTACAAAATTCCAAGATTGTAATTAAACAGATATTATATAGGATTTTGTCCCGGGAGTTAGTTAAAAATTAGCACAAAACACAGCCATTTAGCTCTACCAAAGAAGGAAAGAAGAAACATACCTGCTAGCGAATCAAGAAGAGTGGATTTTCCAGACCCGGATGGACCCATAATAGCCACGATCCTACCTGGTTCGGCACACCCTCTAAGTCCTTGAAGCAACCTTTTTGTTGGGCCATTTCCAAAATTTGGTAACACCACAGTTAGATCCTCCCACACCAAATATATCCCCCTCTCCTCACCGCCGTCCGATGCCATCTTATCTCGGTACGTGCTGCTGCTCCCACCATCACGAAAGTTATTGCTAGTACTACCACTCTTAGCACTGTAACGATTACTTGCCACCTCTATCTCCATTGTGGCCACGTACAGTTTCGGATCAGCGAGAATTAGTGAGTAGCTAGAAAAAAGAACAGGGTATCGTGCCGGTGCTGGCTCGATAAGTAATGTGAACGTACTAATGGTCCGCCATTGATTGGGCAACAATCACCAAACAGCATCAATGCAACGTGGATGGATCATTCAAGAAATATGAGGGGCGGGAGAGAGAGATAGAGGGAGAGAGTTTAATGGCCTGTGTTTAAAAAAGAGAGACTGGTGCAGGTGGTCAGTATGGAAATAAATGTGGGAGCTGTGAACATGAAATGAAAAACGCGGGGCTGCCTGCCCTGGCAGTCTCTTTCATGATCGTTATGGTCAACTTTCAGATTTAATTTTGAAAAATATATTCAATATTTTTTTTTTTTTGGTTTTATAGTATTATAGCTGGACACGTAGGCTGTTTGTAACTGTATTTGAAATTGTTTTTTATTAAAAAAATATTTATTATTATTTTTTAAATTTATTTTTTACATTGATATAAATTTTTATTTTTACTCTAAGAAAAAAAAATTACATAAAACATGGATTGTGCTGGTTAAGAAAAAAAAAGCTATAACAACTCAGTATATCATTGTGCACATACTCACATAATACTGTGGATTACAATATTGTAATAATAATTTCACCTCTTAGTGCGTTTCAGCCCTTGTCTTTATATCAGTGGTACTTTCTATTTTTTCATAGGACTGTTTGACAATACTAGATTGTTTGGGGATATTTTTGTATTTTTTTTATATATTTTTAAATAGTCAAAATATTGTCGTAACCCTCCCCTCAACCTGTGAATAGTAACTAGACCAGGAGTAATAGCGTTTTTTTCCGTGTATGTATAGTGTAATAACGAAAATGCGCATAAATAAGATAAAAACTTGAACTTCCAGTAGGGGGTCCTTCGCTTATTTCACATTTTTAAAAAATACGTAAATATTACTTTAGCCCTAGAAAAGACAAAAGTTAAGAAATAGTTATGGGGTTGCTTTGGTAATTAGCCCTGCTTTTTACTATTTGTATTCCAGCACACTGTTGGCGTGTCGTCTTTACTTTCTCCCGGACCGCTCTCTTCAAGTGGCGCGTCAAACAATGTTCGAAAATGCCTCTCTGATGTCTTTGAGGATTCGCTTCTATGTCCTCTACCTACTATAGTGGTGCATGGCGTTACATTATCACCGAAGAGGCGATGATGGTCGGTTGAATGTTTTTGCAGCCTTTTCTCTCTCCTCAAAGCCATATTACACTACAATCCCTTGGGTTTTTGGTATATTCATTTTTGTCCCTTCTCTTCTGATTATTGTGTATGGTCCTAATTTCTGTAATAGAAGTTTCGATCGGTTTCAATTTAGTCCTTTAATTAAATTTTATGATATATTTCGTTTGCATTTCGATCTTTATTCTTTTAATTTTTGATTTTGTATTAAATCTCTTAATCTTTTTGGTTTAACAAGTTGTATTATTTTCAATTTTGTCCTTCAATTGAAATTAATTATATTTTTATTTCGGTCCTTATTTTTTTAATTTTGATTTTGGTTTAAATCATTTAATATGTGTGATATAGAAATTTTAATTGTTATCAATTGAATTTTTCAATTGAAATCAGTTATATGTTTTATTTTTATTTTGGCCCTTATACTTTTAATTATTTTTTTCAAATTTATTTTTTTATTAGTATTTATATAGTTATTTATTAATCTTTATTATTGTACATGTTTATGCATATATGCCTTTTGTTTTACTTTTAAATTCTTTTGTTGAGGTTATATTTTTATATTTAATCTTTAAATTTTAATTTGTATTAGTGATCATTTGAAAAATCATATTTCTTTTCTTTTTAAAAAAATCAAATGTTTTTTTAAGGCTAATAATATTTATTTCTATTTTGTTATTTATTTTATTTGTTTGCTTACTCTTCTGTTATACTTTTGAGCTTTTTTTATTCTTCAAGTTTCATGTTTATTTATTATTTATGTAGTGATAGTAAGAATTTTTTTTAATTTTTTATTTTGTTGGAATTGCTTGTTTTTTTTATTTAGTCCTTAAATTTTAATTTATGTTGGTGATCATTTTAAAAAAAAATTTTCAAGTCAAATGTTTTTTAAAGCTAATATTTTCTTTTTCATTGATTTGATTTCTTTTCTTCCCCTTTTGAAATAATATTCATAAAAACAACGATGTTAATTATCGTAATGATTATTGTTGTAAGAATTACAATGATTATAACAATACAGTCAATGATAATCTAAATATTAATTACTTACAATAATTATTATAATAGCAACCATAATAATTATCACAATTTTAAAATAATGATGATTAAAATATAATAAAAATAAAAGTAATTTATTAGTTGATTTTTTATGCATGGTATGTCATATTTAATATCATGTAATAAAAAATATACAAAATCAAATATAAACAAAACGGATTGGAAAATTGAATCAAATTATTTACAAGTACTTCAATGCACAAGGACAATCTATCGATTAAATAATTATCCGAATATTTGAACAATGACAATATTCAATAACTTCAATATACAAAACAAATAACTCATTTAAAATTGATTTTATTGATGATGATTTAACTAATTATATTTAAATATAATAAATAAAAATACACATAACAATCAATCAATTTACTACATAAAAAAACCTAGTATAACACGCAGACAAATCATCTCGTATATTCTAAGTTATCTTATTCTTCTTCTTTTTCGATTAAAGGCTAAGATGTTAAGATGATCTGCGATCAATTCCAATCTACAACCCAGGCTTTAGGTTATGGGCATGTGTTACATTGCATTTAAAAAAAATTAAAGTAATTAAATTTTTATTTTTATTTTAAATTAAAAAATTATATATTTTTAGATTATTTCTGGATATCAAAAATAATTTTTTAAAAATAAAATAATATTATTGTGATATATTTTTAAATAAAAATTATTTTAAAAAATAACATTAAGTAGCCTATTACTCGGTCACATGGCATCGAATATTTTATTAAAAGAGTGTTTTATGGGGCTGGGAAATTTTTTTAATAAATATTTAATGAATGCATATTTGTTGACTTCTACGGGGTTGTTTGGGATTTTTTTTGAAAAATATTTTTGTTTTTTAAATTAATTATTTTTAATATTTGGAAATAATTTTAATATGAAGGTGTTAAAAATAATTTTAAAAATATTTTAATATAAATCTCAATAAAAACTAAAAAATATATTTTACAAATCAACTTCGATGAGCAATTATCTGAGACTACGTGCACTGGCAGTATCAGATCGCCATAAAGGGTAGCCAACGAAACGATTCTCAGCTCCACGATTACCCTAATATTTAATTTAGTCTTACAGTACCGGTATTTAAAAGAATTTTAATTAAAAACAATATTTTATTTAGACTTCTTATATTAAAATATAAAAATTATCGGGAAATATCTAAAAATATTGATTTCTTTTTTAAAAAAAATATTTTGAGAAGCTAAACCCTAAACTAAATAAATATATTTTACTCTTAACCTTTACGGGAATATGTTAGAAAGTAGTTAAATAAAACATATTATAATTTAATATAAAGTGATAAAACATTTTTTTTCATATATAGAAAACCTTCCAGGAATCGGAGAAAAAACCAGAAAACTTGTGTCCAATCTATTTGTTCGACAACTGTGTTGTTTCTGTGGATAAAACATATCTCAGAAACAGACAGAATCCATGAAAGATTTTACAGAGATGTTTCCCAGCTACCAATCACCACTTGGAGCTTTCCCATGGTGGTTTTGTTCCAAGAGCTGAAACACGGAGAGATATGAGCGAGCTCAGAGATTAATCAGAGCTTATTTCTAAGCTAACATCACGTATAAACATTTAAGTATATAAATAAATTCTAGAATATAATTTATATTATTAATTATTTTTTTTATTTGAGAAAACCATCTTCTGGAAAACATATTTTGTGGGTTCAGGTGAGTAAATAAAATCTCAGTTGTCACAAGCTTTTATAAGAAGTACATGTCCTGACTCAAACTCGAGACATGCTCTGTAAATCTCAATCTCTTTGACATCACGTCACATCCCCTGGAGACGCTTTCTCTAGCACACTTTCAAGTAAAAATCATTTGGACTTGAAATTTGCACAGACTCATATTATCTTGTACTTTATTTTTATCAAATAGAATTAGAATAGTAAAATTCCAATTTGTGACTGTTAAATAAACAAGGTTATGAAATTATATTAAGAAAAAAAATTAAGTTTATAAATACAATTTTAAAATATAATTTATATTATTTTTTTAATAATTTTCATCTAATTTGCAGCGGGAAAACACAGATTAGCTGCCATATAATAGTTTTTTTCTCTCTCTCTTTTCTACACAAATGTTTAACAAACGCATCTGGAAAATCTATTTCCTAGATTACATCTCCCCGCAATTACTGTAGAAAAACAAGAGACTTCGCTGTACGTGGTATCTAAGGTTTCGGATCTTGTAGGTTTCGTGAGGGTGTTGCATACAGCTTGGTTTACGTTGTTATTGTTAAGATATTATCTTTATCTTTAAGTTTGTAATTTTATTTTTAAAATATAATTTATATTATTATTTTAATGTATATTTTCAGTTGAAAGTTTTTGGGCTTAAAACTTACACAGATTCATATTACCTTGTATTTGATTTTTATTAAATAGAACAAAAATAATGAAATTCAAACTCATGATAGTTGAGTCATAAGGTTTTTATATCATGTTAAAGAATCATCTAACCTAAAAATTTAAGTTGTTAGGCGAATCTCTAGAATATAATTTGTATTATTTTATTTTTTTATTACCGGGGTGTCCGGACCAGCTTACGCGCACTTCAACTATTTCTCGAGCATACTGAACACCTTGCAAGCTCAATAAGCATGTAAGACATCGCGAGAATGACAGACATACTGTGCAGAAATAGGCTCAGGAGAGACTTGAAGGGAGGAACCCTCCAGCCCCACTCCTACTAGGACTCGAACCATGTTCGAATGGAAGAGAGTACCCCCAACAACCACTGAGCCATAACCCTTGCAAGTATAATTTATATTATTCTTATCCCCTTAAATAAAAGTTATTTGGACTTGAAATAAAAGTTATTTGAACTTGAAATTTGTACAAATTTTTATTATCTAGTATTTAATTTTTATAAAATAAAATAAAATAAAAAAATTCAAACTCAGTAACTATTATTTCAATAATATTCCGTTCACTTATGGTTTCTTATCAGCTGTTACCTACCGCCAGTTAATTAAATTCCGCCCAGATTTGTCCTTCTTTGTATCAATCATACGATTGAACGCTCTCATCGATCGTGTCTGTGCTGCCAACCTTCTCTTGTCATTTAATGGCGAGATAGGTCGATCTCTCTATTTATTTGTGTTGCATGGCTTCTTGGTAAATCTATTTAGAGTAAAACTCAAGTGGAATGAAAGCTTTTCTCAGTACTGTTCCTGCAATTTTTCAGGTGCTTGATAATTATCTGTTTTATTGGACTCTCGGTCATGATCAACTTGCTGATCATGCATGATCAAGGGTTGAGAGCACCATTAAACTCATCGTTTCATCTCCTTTGCCTCGCAAGATTAACATGATCACAACTCATGAGCTGAGAGTTTACTGAGAAATCTGTTCTCTTGAGAAGATTCAAGTAGCGCCTCGTCCTCCTCACTGCACCAGCGAGTCGCCTCTTGTGAGTCGACTGATTCAAGGATCGCCTCACAAACAACCAAACCCCGGTCCAAAGTAGGATCTTTTGCGTCGGTGCATGCTCCTTAGCTCGGCAACAATGGCTGTAGGGACACCAATAAAGGCAGAAAATTCTGCGATCCAACCATCTACAGAATTCCTGATGCTGCTGCCCTTGCTTTACCCAGATCACGTCCCCAGGGAACTACCGTCAACATTAAGCTTCCAAAAACCTCGCGGAATATAATCTTGGATTATAGGAAGATCATCATAAACTCAGAACTAATTTTATAGGAATTATATTTTAAATTATTATAACAGCTATATTAATTTCATAATAAATTACCTATAAGTACCAATCACTCCCCTAACTGGACGGAAACACTCATCGTAACAATGCCTTTATCTCAACGTTACTGTTACTTGTCTGCTGGTTCTGCCATTATCATAACTCCTCCCACTGCCACTGTTCTATCGACTCAATTATTTTCTGACATCTCTAGAATTAAGTTCTTCAATTGTATGGACGTGGATTTGTTGGAAAATTGAGGTGCCCACTATTTCAATCAAAAAAATTCTAGCTCTTAGCTAAGAATTAATTGAAATATTTCAGCTTTTAGCTGAAGAATAAAGAGATCAAAGGGTAAAAACCTAATATCTATTTTTTATTGTCATCCCTCTAATTGTATTTATAGAGGAAATTAAATGCATTACAAGAACCCTAATCAAACACAAACTCTTAAACTAATCTTATCATAGATAAGATTTAAACTAGAAGTAGAAAAGAACAATCAAAACACATCACTAAATGCTAGAATTTAAATGACTAACATTAATAAAAAAACTCATCACTAATTTGTAGCAGAGTTGGAACCAAATTCTTCAACACTCCTCATTGGTTCCAAGGCTGCACATATCTATCTTCTCCTTTAGCTCTTTAAATTTGTCTATCTGTGAGAGTTGATTGTCACTCTCCACTATCTCCCATAAATAGAAAGCCTTCAAATATGCATATATCTTCATTGCCCAAATTCCAAAATTCTGACCAGTAAATACTGGTTTTTTTGGTGAAAAGGATGTAAAATCCATTTTGAAAAAATTCAACCGTGATTTGTTGAGAAAGAAGTTTAACAATTGCTGCTGTGAAGCCTTTGTGCAATTGTTTTAAAGAATTTGAGAAGAGTAACTAATCCTTCTACTTCAAGATTTTGCAAAAAAATAAAAACTCTCGTTTTTCACTCAATCCTTTCTAAGATCAAATCAGCTCTAATATGCCTCATAAAAACCTTCAAAGCCCTTTAGCTTTGATTTCCCTTAAAACCTCACTTTTAAACTCTCATGTTTCACACAATCCCTTCAAAGATCCTAGTAGCTCTGATACCAATTGTTGGAAAATTGAGGTGCCCACTATTTCAATCAAAAAAATTCTAGCTTTTAGCTAAGAATTAATTGAAATATTCCAGTCTTTAGCTGAAGAATAAAGAGATCAAATGGTAAAAACCCAATATCTATTTTTTATTGTCATCCCTCTAATTGTATTTATAGAGGAAATTAAATGCATTACAAGAATCCTAATCAAACACAAACTCTTAAACTAATCTTATCATAGATAAGATTTAAACTAGAAGTAGAAAAGAACAATCAAAACACATCACTAAATGCTAGAATTTAAATGACTAACATTAATAAAAAAACTCATCACTAATTTGTAACAGAATTGGAACCAAATTCTTCAACAGGCTTGGGCTATTGCGGATCCAATGAGGTATCACATAAAAGAACGCTTTTATTTTTTATTGGAGAGAATTTTTTTTTACATTTTTTTTATTTAAAGATATATTAAAATATTTTTTTATTTTTAAAAAATTATTTTTGATATTAATTTATTAAAATAAACTAAAAATACCAAAAAAAATTAATTTAAAATAAAAAATAAAAAAAAATCAAATTTTTTCATAATCACTCTCAAACACCACCTTAAACTTTTTTAGTAACTAAGCTAAAAGTAATTAAGGCAATTAAGCCATGAAAGTCTACTCACATGATTATAGTGGATGGAAAATAGTAAGCCTTCCACTCCCAGTTGATGACTATTTTACCAGTGAATTAATGAGCGATACTGTATAAACTCTCGTGTCTAATATTTTTAGATTATTTTAATATATTATATTAAAATAATATTTTAAAAAATAAAAAGAATATATATATATAGAGAGAGAGAGAAAGAGAGAGAGAGATAACTCCACAGCTAGCCACTAGGGTGGTGGTGTGGCTGCATAATCATCCTATCATTTTATCAAACTTTTGGCGGCATATGCCGCATACAATGGCAGTGCGTGTGGTGCAGCCACTTTGATGAAGGAATAACTTTGGAAAAGCAGGAACAATTTTCCACCAAAACATTTTTTAAAATTTATTTTTTACCATTTGATCAAACTCTGTACAGAGCATCGTATAATTCAACGAAAACATGGCCGAAAGTCACATGTCATGAATCGGGTGAGAAGATCATTATTAGCTGCTAAGAAATGTGAAGCACAGTCCCAGCTTTACAAAGTCAGCAACCCCACCATAGCACATGATCACTGCCTTAATTATTCTTACCACAGATACAAATGAAGAGGCAGTTAAAACCCAGTGAAAATAAATGTTAACCAACCTCTCTCGCATGTATGGACCCCCACACCCTTCCCTCTTGATTCACTACGGTCCTGTTGAGAACGCCATGAAAAGAGCTCCTTGTTATTCCAAAAACGATGGTCAAGTCTTCGAGTAGTTTCCTGTGACCTTTCTCTTGCTATGGCCCTATCTGGGGCAGCACAAAGGATACAAAAAAACAAAATAAGTTGCACTTGACGCCCCCTGCATGTCTTAGCTTCCAAGTCTTTCTGTGTGTATGTATCTGGATTCTGGCCCTATTATCACCAGATTATCTCATGCCACTATGCCTTTGTTTCATTTAATACTTTTCATCTCGGCCCTCTTGAGATTGAGTTTCGGTTCTTCTTCGTGGTGCCCACATAACCACGCTCCACAAAATAATAGAAAATTTCAGCAGAAAACTGATCGTTTCTGGGAGTTCCATGAGCAATCCAATACATGGGTTGAAGTGGAACTGCCATATGACCTCGTCTCTTGTGTTAATGGCAACTGCACTAAAGTTGGTTCAATTCATCCGGTTACAAGAGATGCAGAAGAGCAGTTAGAAAGACAAAATGATGTTACCAAGAAAACTGGGAGTCTGAAAAGGAAGGGTGGGGATGGAGGAATTGAAGAGAATTCTGAGATTGTTCTGCCATTGAGGAAGAGAATTTCTTTGACTAAAATGTCTGAGTCATCCATTTGGGTAACTGGTGAAAGTGGGTCTATCTATGAGAGGTTATGGAATGGAGTCCAGTGGGTGATAGTACCCCATGATCTACCAATATTGACTGGCCATGCAGTCTGTATCTTTTTTGTCAATCAAAGTATTCTTGCTCTATCAGAATCAGGAATCCTATATCAGGTACTAGTCTTTTTTTTCAACTCATAAGAATTGCTGTCTTGTCTATATGATTATGGAAGAAACCATATATCATATGAGACATCTTTGCAATTATCTAGCTTGATTCTAAAAAAGCTCATGGTTTCAATTACTTATAAGATCATCTATGTTTTGCTCCTTTGTCTTCTATATCTACCTATCCTGTTTCTTCAAGTTTTAGTTTGGCGAGGCAGAAATGTTTGCTAATTACTACTATCAGACATGTAGACCAGCAAACCTTTTTTTTTTTTTTTTGATACATGTGGACCAGCAAACCTTGATTGCATAGTAGTTGCGAGAGCCTTTTGTCTTCCTGTAGTGCTGGATTCAGTCAGGAAAGTTATACGTACTTTTTTTCCAGCTACCATCAATTCTGCAATCTGTGTTATACAAGAACTTGTAATCAGTTTAACCTTGTCACAACTCAAGCCAAACATTCAGGCACGCCACTCTTGCATAACCTGGGCTGGCTCTATGTTAATTAGCTCAAACACATGTCTTGTCTTTTAAGTTGCTCGTGCAATGGCCCCATGATTTTCTTCACACATGAGCAATTTACTGGTATTGATTAATACTGTTCAATCCAAAACTATTTCCTCTACTTCAGGGTATGTGTTCTAACAAATTCAGGGAGTGATCTGAATTTGATGGTCAAGCGTGCTTTGATGCCTGCTTGATAAAAATGGTTTTGCTGATCACTATAACTGTCAAATGCACTGTTGTTTCATGTGTTAGATCATTTTTTCTCCTTTACAGATGATACTCAGTGAGCGCTCACAGCCCATTTGGGCAGAGTTCACACCTACTCTCGATGAGAGCACAAATAAAGAAGCAGGACAAAGTTCATCGATCCTAATAAAGTCAGGCGTCATTTCACATGATGAGTCGTGAGTGCATCATTTCAGTTTCAAGACCTGTTCAGTGAATTATACATACCAAGAGTCTGAAACAGCGTAACGACGTTACTTTACTGCAGCAAATGTGCTAATTAACTCCTTGCTTTCACCGCATTATTTGCCAGGAAAATATATTTCTGCACAAAGAATGGTTCGTTGTTAGAACTTAGTGAGGCAGAATCTCCAAGGTAAAACTAGAATTTCTAAAACTAAAATTTTTCATAACTACCAACTACTTTTATTGTTTTTGAATTTCAATCCCTGCTTACAGTAGATTTCTGATGGGGAGACTCTAATATTAACACGAAGTTTATGCTGTAAACATAGAACAGATGGAAAAATCACGGGCGACCACCTGGTGCGGATGTTGCAGCAATTGCTGCTGCTGCTCCTATTAGACCAGAAGTAGTATATACCATAAGGTTAGATCCATCTCAAATCAACAACTCAAATTAAAATAAATTTTTAAAAAAAAAATTGGACGGGCTAACACAAAGTATATCTAACTGAGAAGTGTACCGGCAAACATCAAATTGAAAGTGAAGTTGCCAGTAGTTATAATCAGATATTCAGTGTAGGACAACGTCCCAATCATGCCATGATTTGTGGCTAAGCTGGATCATTGGTTCTTGGCTATTATCTTCTTTGCCATTTGAAAAATAAAAAAACTGTGTGCTGCAAAGCAGTTCTACAGGTGATCTCTACGAATACGATAGGAGGTCAAGGCCATCATGGAAGAAGCATATATGGACAGAAGGGAAGGTAGCAGATGCTTCTCTGATGCCATCGATGGGATGTACACTATATGGCTCGGGTGGAGACTACTCCATCTCTCTTTTTCTCTTAACTAAGGTACCATATTTGTAGATATAATGAACACACAAACACAGACAACAGAAAGTGATAAAAAGGTGACACAAATAGGTTGATATGAAATCTTCCTTGTTTCCAAGGAAGCTAAATGAATCCCCGGCCTCTACTCACAACGTATTCTGTATATCCAGGGTGGTAAATTGATGGAGAGACGACTGAACCACAGGAAGTGGAAATGGGTAGTCCATGGAAGTCCAAAAGATCATCAGTTGACGTCTATCACACCTGGTCTACAAGATGAGACAGTTGAAAAAATCTTGTCATTATTTTTCACCACTTCCTCTGGATCGGTTTTCGAGTATCGAATATCAAAACAGTCAGGTGAGTGAAGTAGTTACTATAAACTCTATTAAATCTCAAAATGGTGAGGGTCTTCGCTATTCTTGTTCTTCTTCTTATGCTTTCTAATGAGATTCCTTTATAGACTCAAAGAAGGACAATCACATAACAAAGACAACCCAAGTATGGTTTTTCTGGTTTTCACTCTTATATCGAATTCACTTCTTTGAGACTCGCATAAGGAAAACCAAGGAAAATACATCCTCTGGGAAGCTATCAAAGAATGTTGTTCCATTAAGTAGAGATCAAGTAACCAGCTCATATATTTTAAATCTCTAATCCTAATTCTTGAAGTAGGATTTGTCTCCCTCTTAGAATAGTTAAGGTGGTTCATCAAAGGACTGGAGAACTCCAAATGATCTATTCAGGGAACGGAAAGGGCAACTTTTGAAACTCCCAGGGAATTCCATGTCATGGCTGGCTGATGAGAAACTGGACGACCTGAAAATAATGTATAATTCCTCTGTTTGCACATTAAGATTCTCATGGAATTGAAGTTCATTCTTCATTAATAGCCCTTGGTATATTTGAAAAGTTGGCACAATTGATAAGCTTGCAATGCATCTAGCTAGCAATAAAACCAATAGAGGTGGTATTTAAAGTAGGTTGTTCTTCTGCACTGCTTCTTCAATGAAATTAACGGCTTTCTAAAAGCCTGGTAAATAAATTCTGGAAGAACAAAAATCACATGTTTTATTTTTGGAACCATTTCTTAAAGAAATTGTGGTAGATTGTGGATTTTTAAATAATTCAATGAGATGAAAACCATGTTTTTTGACTGATTTGCAACTTTGTGTATCAATGACCATGTTTGCTGTTTGTATCAAAACTATTGTTAAGTTAGACCTAACTTTTTCTCTTGAAGCCAGGCACTGGTCAGGGAAACCAGGTTCCTGAAGCATGGTCGAGTCACACGCATCCCCTGCAAGCAAAAGTTGCAAGTGGAATTTCTGGGTTGCAAGTCCAAGTTGGTAGAATAGTTTTCGCACTGCATGATGGTAGACTTGCAGAATTGCATCTACCTGGTCTAGGTGGAGAAAAGACAGGGCCGAATCATCAAGTCAATCTCCAAAAAAAGATATCAGTTAAATATGTATGGTCAATATTAGATGCCCCAGAGACTGAAGGGTGGAATGCAGAGTATTGCAGAGAAGAACGTGGACCCATGAACTGTCTTGAAGGCGTAAAAGATGAGACAAATGATAAAGGAATTACAAGATCAATGGCAAGAAGGCGAAAGGGAAGTCAGGAACAACAAAATTACCTATTTCCATGTGCTAATGGACCAAAGAAAGTCTTGGAAGAATATAGATTCCCAGATAACTGGATCAACACTAACTTTCGTCTGCGAATGGTGCATGGAGGCAAATCATTTTTCCTTATTACTAATGGTGGTTTGACTTTTGAATATCTTTATGCTGAAAATTTATGGCTTTGGCTAAGACACGACCACCCAACACCAATGAAAGGTGCCCTTGGAAACTACAATGGAAGCCTGTTTCTGGTAGACATTTATGGGAGTCTGCTTATCAGAGAAAGAAGCAGTGAGGGGCTAGCGTGGGTAAATTGCACTGCCATGAGGAATCTTGGACATGTTATCGGAGGCCCTCCATGGGATGGGATCCCAGGTAAAGCTCTGAAAGTTACAGAAGAAGATGCAATCTTCGTAGTGAGCAAAGATGGAAGGCTACTGCAGTTCACAGTAAGTAGCAGGAATATTTTTACTGGTATACAACTCCCGTGCGCACAAAAGATTAAAAGCATCAGAGAATTTCTTTTCGTACTTCCGGTTCACTAAATTTTTCATTATGTCATTGCCATCATCACCATCCATATTAGTACTATTTCATGTTATCTGACAACCAAGAAACATTACTGATTAATAGAAACAGGTGTTCTGGATTATTACTTTAAACGCTTACTGAAGGCTAGAAAGCCACAGCAGACAAAGTACTTGTGTGATTTTCCAAGAATTATAAAGGAGCCCATTGCTGATCATTTAATCAAATTTCTGCGCAGGTTGCCCTGAGGAAATTCAAATGGAAAGATTGTCAAAACCCTCCAAACACCAAAGTTGCAAGTATTGTTGATCAGGAGCTGTTCCGGGACAACATAGTATTTGTCATTGGAAGG
The DNA here is from genome assembly GCA_015731905.1 of Salix dunnii. Lineage (NCBI taxonomy): Eukaryota > Viridiplantae > Streptophyta > Magnoliopsida > Malpighiales > Salicaceae > Salix > Salix dunnii. The sequence goes on along the minus strand of CM027667.1, from coordinate 3,888,812 downwards.
AATGGGAAGCTATACCAGTATAACAAAGTGACTGGATTGTGGCATGAGCATTACCAGTCGCAACATTTGATTTTATCAAGATTGCCTGGAACTGCTACGAGGGCATCATTACTATCACTTACAGGCTCGCTGTTTATGCTTTCGGAGGATGGTGGGCTAGTTGAATATCATTGGAATACCGGTGATGGCTGGAATTGGATTGAACATGGAACACCTAACAAAGGTGTATCCTTGATCACTTCCCCTAGCCCATGCTTTGAAGGTAATCAACTTCTTCTTGTTGGTTCAGATGGAAAAGTTTACGTAAGGTATATGGACAAAATGACATGGAGATGGAAGAACTGTGGCTTCCCATATGTGGGAAAATTAATGAACGAAGATCAAGCACGTGAGGGTGGAAATGATGATAATGAAGAAGTTTGCATGGATGAAGATTTCGCAGCTAGCTTGGAGAATTTTGCAGAGAAGTACAGTGATTTTAATAGAAACTGTGACCCAAAGGTTGGTGTAATAATCTTTTGTTTCTTTTTTAAAATTTCATATACTAACTGGATGCTGGACAGCATTAGAAATCAATGATGAGTGTTTTGAACATTCACAGGTGGCTCCAACAAGGCCAATCCCATTTTCTGATGATTCAGTCATCTTCGAGCTCAAGGATGGAAGAGTAAGGAACACTTGTTCATTTACTGTTTCTGATTTCTAATAATGAACACAAGTAAACTTGAGATGCGGGGTTTATCATAATTCACAAGAAAGAGCTGCGAGTTGAATGTCACATAAACAGACCAGGAAAATGGAGTTGGGCTAAAACTTGAAAACTACACGAACATTCTCATAGAAGCTAAACACGTTATATGTGTCAGCAAATGTTTTCTAGGAAACAGTCTAGCACTCCTGAAAATAAACTTTAACAGAAATTTATTCAGGAAGCTAGAAGTTGAGCTATTAATTACTTTCTATCTGCAATTTATGTTCTAAAACTCTAGTGGTTGCAAGCTTATAATCTGAAACATTCTTCCCAGCAAACATAAACTTGAAAGTGATATAAAAATGAGAGCTTACATCAATACTTATGGCAGTTGGCAGAGATGCGAAGAGTGGAGGGCACACAGTGGGTATGGTCACGCACTATAAGCACTCCAACAACCCCGTGCGTGGCCAATTATTGGACGGCCGTGGCTTCTCGAGGAAAACATACAAAGGAACATGTCAGAAACATACATTTATAGATCAACTACTACAAGTACATGAATTTTGTACATTTAACAGGAGAAAGCAAAGAATATCGGGCCTTGCTGTGGGAAAGCAGCAGGGTGGAATTAGAGTAGAACCACCAGGAACATAATTTCTAATGACTGCTTGTACAGTGAAGGAATTCAAAGGTAGAACATGCTCATCAGCCCATAATTATAATATCATCGAAATGACATGGTATCTTATAGATGTGGTAATATGTTGATGATGATACTCTTGGCTGACTGACAGACAAGCAAGGCGCTGGGGGCTTTCTTCCTCTAGCTTCACGTACCTCCACTAAAATTCATCATAAACTGGAGAATGATAATGATATCACACAGCAGGGTTTCGAGGGGAAATATTTGTTTGGTTGAGCTTAAAATAATGCCATCACAAAAAGCTCCAAATCCATTCGTTTCGTTATTTTAGCGGCGTGAACAAGGGGGTTCTATAAAGCATTTTAAGGTGAGGTTGAATTTTTTTTATAAATAGATACTATGTACTTAAAACATGAATCACATCTCACTAAAAGCTACAAATATTATTATTATTTTTCGAATTTTTTGTGTAAATCCCATAAAAAAAAACACTCAACCACGCCACATCTCAATTCCAAACACACACACCCCTTCGATCCATCAAGCTGGACAGCAGTTTACCATAATTTTGTTGGTGAATAGCGTCAGGGATTGCTTCAGAGTATCACTGTGTAAAGGCAATGCAGAATGCTAATGTTTGAGCATTTAAGAATATCGGCATTCCTTGCCAGGTAAACAACGCTTGCTCTGGAACCCGAATCAGTGACCAAATTCGGTCATGGAGCACTGGAAAATCTTCGGATTTCAGAGCCTAATAAACTAACTGAAAATGCCTCGCTTGAGCAACGTTCTAAAAAGAACTTAGTGCCGTTTGGTGCTGTGGTGTTAACCGAAAAAAATCTGGTGCATTGTTGTTTGGTTATCTCTTGTAAACAGCTGCCAATAGATAGGATCCACCATCAAACCAAACCGTTTAAACCTCCATTTTATAGAAGCAGCTAATAGCTACTATTTCTCGACATATTTTCTTGCACAAAAAACAATTTTTATTACCGATGAATTTTTTTATTCCAAATCAAAACCAGCCTCACCCCTCACGTCTCGTCCTCTATTATATATTGTAATTATATTTATTATAAGGGAGGGCAAGAGAGGGGAGAGGAGTGGAGGGGCTGGCGGTTAATATGTATTTATATTTATTTTATATTTATTATATTTGCTACTATTTTTTTTATAAAAAATATATTTTTAATATTAAAATAATCTAAAAATTAATTAAAATATAAAATAAATGTATTAGAAAAAGATCACAATATAATTTTTATATATTTATCTATTATTTATATTTATTATATTTTCTGTTAAATTTTATCTAATAAAAAATATATTTGTAATATTAAAATAATAAAAAAATAAATTAAAATATAAATAATATTTACATAATATATTTTTATTAATATAAAAAATATATTGTTAATATTAAAATAATCAAAAAAATAATTAAAATATAAATAATTTTTAACCTCAACTTCAACCATAATTTTAACCAAACACTTCACAATTTATTTTGAACCGCAATAAAAGTGTTTTTCTTCAAAATGTTTTTTTCAAATCTCAGCCACAAAAACAAAAACAATACCAAACACACCCTTAAAAGCCTCACAAAGATCTCAGAACTGAATATATCTTAAGCGCGCAAATAAACCAGATTAACTAAACTTAAAGATTAGTACAAAATCAGGGTCAAATACACATTGATTACAAAACTTAGAAATTAGTGTGAATCCATTCAGCAAAAGGGGGGAAATTGAAGGGATTCCCAACAAACAGGTGATCAATTCATAAACCCAATGAAAGACAAGATCAACCACGATCTTCCATGATGAATAAGTAGATAATGCCTCATCGCAAAATCATAAACCTTCATAACAGAAACCTCAACCCATTAGTATCTCCTCCTAGGACTCCTTGAGCGATGCGTTCGCCCAGGTCTGCAAAAATTTGAAAGATAACATGTTATAAGTCCAGCTAACATGACTAAAGAAATAGCAGATAAGCAACTCATATATAATCAAAGAGGGCAGCATCTAGCATCAGGAAGATACTATCACAAATCTAGAATTTGAATGGGAGTCGTATAATACTTATGGACAGCACATTTCTGCATGGGGGTGAGACAACATCGCACATAGGCATGTACTATCTAAATTGAACTGTTCAAAAAGTCAAACAAATAAAGAAAATGATGATGCAAGGTGAAGCTTATAAGCCCCTTAAAAACGCTTGGACTATTTCACAAGAAAATTCACATCAAAACCAGCTCTTCCCTTTTCAATTCACCCAAGTCTGAGCTTTATGCTATGTAGTTAGAAGCAGTGTGAATTTCACCGCATTATCTAAAATCACTCTATAAAAGTTTTATCCATCTATAGAGCACTACATTTTCTCACCAAATATAAACAGCACCTTGAATTTTACAAGGATTGAGAACAGTTTGGTCATACAACAATTCCTACAAATCTATCATTAATAGCCAGTTCTATTCCTTGATAAATGACAGGCAGTTTGAGACAATTTGAAGCTCCCACTTGAGAAATTTACAGAGTTAGAAGATCCAAGTTATTAAAATGTTTTTCAAACTTCTAGAGTAACTTCAATCATTACAGAGGGGACTTCTATGTAATTACACTAGCATCCTCTATATGTAATAAACTATGAAATCAAATAGTTTTTCACCTTATGAAAGTTATGCATAGAGACAAACCTCATATTCTTTCTCTTCAAGGCCCCATTGCTGGGACCATTGCTAAAGGCCCAATCAACATAGATAACCTGTTCAAGCAACGTTCCCCCGTTCATTGAAGCTATTGCATTCTCTGCTTGCTCAAAATTCTCATATTCTATCAGCGCATAGCCCTTGCAGAACAAAAGGTATCATGCATTAACTTTATGAAAGAAAACTTGTTACAGAATGTTAAATAAAAACAGGCCAATGTTATCATTAATTGTCAAGACCACAATAAAAGGCATGAAATCACATTCATGTTCAAAAAATAAGGTTTTGTGAGGCCCTAGGACTGCAAAATAATGTAGTACATTAGTACAGAATTTGGCCACCTGAAAACCCAATTGAATATATACCATGCTATACAATTGACAGAATTACATGTGAACCATATATGTCAAATGTTATGATTCTTTGTTTTGTGTGGAACAAGTAAATAAACATTAGCTGCTTTTAAAATTTTGCAAATGAAAAATTGCCAAATTTCTCACATCAAATGTATGCAAGCATGCTTTGTGTACACATGCATAGCCACCAGTGCAGCCAGCACCAACTAAAATCCTGTATAGCAACACTCTCTTTCTCTCCTGGGAAAGCACATATCTGTAATACTATCCATGCACATAATTTAACATGACTGAAAACAGTGAGAGACAGTCAAGCATTATCAAAACCACTACGGTTCAGTTTCTCACAAACAAAAAAAAAAGAAGGCCCAGCACCATACACAACCTTCCGTGCATTGTACAACTAGTGTATAAAGCAGGTGGAGATATAACATAGTACACAATTTAAGTGGAGTCAAGGGTAGATCATTTTTGATGATCAAGGAGGATCAATGATACAGTCATGCAGCATGTAACACCATGTCAGAATGATTACTAAATAAATCTGAGTTGCCACATCTCGTAAATTGAATAGAGATGATTCTTTTTTAGGAGATGCCTATAATAATAACAAGTAAAGATTCAACCCAAAGTTTATACTTTGAGAAAAGTGAGATTGCTGCATGCTATTTTGAATCACTCGATTTGAGTTCCAAGTGAAATGTGAATTTCTTGGAACAAATGCTCCAGACCAAAATTCAGTGAAGCAGAGGGACTTGTAATGACATTGATCTTTGTGTTTTGAATTCCAATCTAGCAATGGTTTTCGCTGATATTGACTCTCAACTTGACAAAAGAACCAAACAGCTACAAAAAAAATTTAAACAAAAAAATAGTGAAGGTTTTGATTACCTTTACAAAACCAGTGCGGCGATCAAGATTCAAATGCAAATTCTTTATTTCCCCAAACTCACCAAAAGCTTCTTGCAAATGATCATCTTGTGCTTCCTCGTGCACTCCACTCACCAAAATTATCCATCCTTCAACAGCTGCAAATAGATGGAACAATTAACATCAACCACAAGTTTAAGAACGAAAAGAAAACTGCTAAATAGAACATAACATTATTTGGTCACAAGCTATGAGAACTTTCTAAGCACCAGTATCATTCACAAACTGCTTCATGAAATGACCAGGAATACTGGGGTACTGTTTTATAAATAACAATGGGAACTGATCCAATAGATTTGTACTCTAACCAATAAAATCATTTCAAAACAAGCCAGCGAGATAGTTTAGTTTTGGAAGACCCCCCCCCCCCGCATGTACACCATGCTTACACGAGCAGTCTCTACTATGATACAAGACTCGATTCCATATTCCCCTTAATTCAAACAAAGTTTCGTTGTTTTATTTTATTGCTTTAATTGCATCACATATACAGACAAGAACAGCACAATCCATCATAGATTTTCATTAATAACCGAGAAAAGAAAAATAATTAACCACGTCAATTCACAGTTAACCACCTCATAAATCACCAAACCAATCACAGTTAACCTATTATGTTTTTTACTTTCAAATAACTCTAAGCCCCTAGAACTCAAACAGCAAGCCAAAAGTATCCAGGGTTTAAGTTTCACTCACATCGCTGGGGGCCAGGCCCACCATCAGAACCGAGGGAATCAAATCCACGCCCGGAGAACCGGCTCTGTCTCTCAGTATCAACATCTTCTCTAAATCCTCGGCCTTTAGTCTTTTTAGGAGCGGAGAGTGAAGGAAACGCGCTGCCTCCGGTAATGGCCGACTTTAACTTCGGAAGTGGAGCACGCGGCGAGGAGGAGGCGTCGACGTCGACGGCACCGTCTTCGTCCATCAAATCATCTTCCTCTGGTTCAAAATCCACCGCTTCAGCCTCCGTGTTTGCCATTAATATTGTTGGTTTCTCGCTCTGGAAATTGCGGGTGCAGTGTTGTGTTTCCCTCTCTAGGATTTTTTCGGGATTTTTTCAGTGATGGTTATTTATTACGGAGTGTCACTTTCTTAAACGGGCTTTGGGTTTGGGCCTTGTTAATGAAAGTGCGCCGTTTGAACAGTTGAGTCAATTACAACTTAGTACCTGTAGTTTATCGTAATTAATTGGTTAGTCCCTGTGCTCTCTTTCTTGATAAAAAAAAATAAAAAATTGCTCCATTAGCGGTTTCTTCTTTTGAAAAGCATTTTTGAAATGATTTATACACAGATTATATTTTTTATTTATTCTAAAATATATTTTTATATTTTTTTTATGCGCTAGTATCAAAAATAAATTTTAAAGAATAAAAAATTCATCTCAATATATTTTCAAACAAAAAAATATTTTGAAAACCAACCGTTACTATAACACAAAATGAGATCTAGATGAATATAAACATGATAATTTGCCTCTATTAATGTAAGGAATCAAAACCAAAACCCAACCATGTGGTGGATTTGAACTTATTTTTTTATTTTTTTAGTATAAAATTCATTAAATTGAAGTTTCTCTCGGCAACAATAAATGAATTTTCTAATTAAGTTTTATTAGAGATGTAATTTTGAAAAATATACCTTAAATTTATTTGAAGAAAAAATAATTTTTCATAGATTTTTCTACAATTGTTTTTACCACTTGAAAAATTGAAATAACACTCCGTGGATGGATTTAAGGTGTGTTTGGTATTGCAGTTTTTGTTGTGGTTGAGGTTGAAAAAAAATAATTTAAAAAAAAACGCTTTTACTGCGGTTCAAAATAAGCAGTGAAATATTTGATTAAAACTGTGATTGAGTTCAAGATTAAAAAAAAAACAGTTTTGTGTATTTCATTGCCAAGCTTTTCATTTTGCTTTTAACTTGTGAAATTACAGAACATGCCCGCGCGCCCATATATATATATTATTTTTTAAATATTTAATAATTATAATAAAAAAATACGATTAATAATTCAAGTAAATTAGACATTTGTTTTTATTCTCCCATCATACTACTTGTAATTTCATCAAAACTAAATTTATACTTGAAGGCCTTTGCGATCCCCGGACAATCATAAAATATCATTTAAAATAAAATTAGAATTGCGAAACAAAAATTATATTGTGATATTCTTGTAATATATTTATTTATTGTAATTAATTTTTAAATTATCTAGGATTGAAGAGCAAACCTAAGATCTAGAGAAGAAGAGAGCATTTCAGCTATGATTGTTTGTGTATTTTATTTGTGTTTGTAGGTTACCATGAACATCACCACTAGTGAAAAAAGGAAAGGAAGAGGTAGAGCCCCCCATCCTGCTGCACCATTGACGACGACACGTGGTTCCATCAGCTGCCAGTGATGATGGCACGTGAGTTGATGCGCCACCAGTGCTCCTGTGTTGCCTCCACTGTTAACAATATTCCCGAGGAGGTTTATTCTATAATTTTAGATGTTTATGTATTTGTTTAAATTGTTAATATTTTTTTGTTCTTGTACATGTTATGTGGTTTGTAAAATGTAATGAAAAACAAATGAAAAAAAGAATGAGTGTGTGTGTTGCATTTTAAAAAAAATATTATACTGCAATTCAAAAAGAAAAACAAAAACAAAAAATATATTGTTTTCGTGTATGCAACTGGATTCCAAGGTTTTTCCCATATTTTCTAGCCCAAAACACCGAGAAAACCTTGTCAAACCAATTTATGAGCAAGAAAACTTAAAAAAATCTGAAAGCCAGAAAATCAATTTTAAAAAACAAATTGAGCTCAAACATGGTTTTCAAGATAAAAACAACAAATTAAGCTTCGGCGTGTTTTACAGCAAATAAAACCAAACAACACTTAATATTAACTTTTATCATTATATGAAACTAGTTGATGCAAAAATCAACCATTTTGATAGTCAAATTCCTCATTACCAATCACTCTCTCTCCTAAAATGGTGACCCAACACCATCCTTTCTCTTCTTTTACTAAAAAATTATGAAAAAAAAGTAAAATAAATTCCAGTATAAAAACTAAAGTTTGTAAAATTCAAAGGCTTGGTTTTCTAATAATTGGAAAAAAAGGGGGACTCAAATAGATTTATGATAAAAAATCTTAATCCGCCAACTATATTACTCGTTATTGTCACTACGATCCCTTTCTCTAAATTCAATCATCTCTTGCAAAAAAATATGTGATTGAGTTTTGGTTTGATTTTAAAAAAGCTTAATTGCGTGGAAAAAAAAGAGTTAAGATCAAATTATTTTTTTAAAAAAAATATAATATTATAATCTACATTAAAATGTGTGTGAATAAACAATGTTTTTATAGACCATGAAAACACTACATGGTTTAATTTTATTCATAATTATTAATCGATTAGCCCATGTGGTTTCTAATATACATTATCATGGCTTCCTTACATCTCCAAGTGCCTGTTTGTTTAAGAGGTGCAAACTGTGTTTTGTTGAAAATGCAGTTAGCACCTGCAAGTATGTGTTTGGTTATGGGGAAAAAAGCTGGTTTAGTTACGGGGGCCACTTATTATTAATAGTGAAATGACGTTTCACAGAAAGCAGTAAATTGTTACTTTCCGTGCATTTCCATTCACCAAGTGAGGGCGCGCGCTAAGATATATATATATATATATATATTCACGGGCTAGGGTGGGGCTAAGGTAGAGATATATTTTCTTATAAAAAATATTTTTTTAATATTAAATTAATTTAAAAATTAATTAAAATAAATAAATATATTACAAGAATATCACCATATAATTTTTGTTTCACAATTTTAATTTTATTTTAAATGATATTTTATAATTGTTCGGGGATCGTAAAAGCCTTCACGTATAGATTTAGTTTGGATGAAATTACAAGTAGTTTGATGGGAGAATAAAAACAAGTGTTTAATTTACTTGAATTATTAATCATATTTTTTTATTATAATTATTAAATATTTTAAAAAACAATATATATATGGGCGCGCGCGCATGTTCTGTAATTTCACAAGTTAAAATCAAAATGAAAAGCTTGGCAATGAAATACACAAAACTGTTTTTTTTCAACCTCGAACTCAATCACAGTTTTAATTAAATATTTCACTGCTTATTTTGAACCGCAATTTTAAAATTATTTTTTTTCAACCTCAACCACAACAACAACTGCAATATCAAATACACCTTAAATCCATCCATGGAGTGTTATTTCAATTTTTCAAGTGGTAAAAACAATTGTAGAAAAATCTATGAAAAATTATTTTTTCTTCAAATAAATTTAAGGTATATTTTTCAAAATTACATCTCTAATAAAACTTAATTAGAAAATTCATTTATTGTTGCCGAGAGAAACTTCAATTTAATGAATTTTATACTAAAAAATAAAAAAATAAGTTCAAATCAATCCACCACATGGTTGGGTTTTGGTTTTGATTGGCAAATTATCTTGTCTATATTCATCTAGATCTCATTTTGTCGGCTGGATTTTAAAGTATTTTTTTATTTAAAAATATATTGAGATAATTTTTTTATTCTTTAAAATTTATTTTTGATACTAGTGCATCAAAAAAATATAAAAAATATATTTTAGAATAAATAAAAAATATAATCTTTGTATAAATCATTTCAAAAATGCTTTTCAAAAGAAGAAACCGCTAATGGAGCAATTTTTTATTTTTTTTATCAAGAAAGAGAGCACAGGGACTAACCAATTCATTACGATAAACTACAGGCACTAAGTTGTAATTGACTCAACTGTTCAAACGGCCCACTTTCATTAACAAAGCCCAGACCCAAAGCCCGTTTAAGAGAGTGACACTCCGTAATAAAAACCATCACTGAAAAATATCCCCAAAAAATCCTAGAGAGGGAAACACAACACAGCACCCGCAATTTCCAGAGCGAGAAACCAATCAATATTAATGGCAAACACGGAGGCTGAAGCGGTGGATTTTGAACCAGAGGAAGATGATTTGATGGACGAAGACGGTGCCGTCGACGTCGACGCCTCCTCCTCGCCGCGTGCTCCACTTCCGAAGTTAAAGTCGGCCATTACCGGAGGCAGCGCGTTTCCTTCACTCTCCGCTCCTAAAAAGACTAAAGGCCGAGGATTTAGAGAAGATGTTGATACTGAGAGACAGAGCCGGTTCTCCGGGCGTGGATTTGATTCCCTCGGTTCTGATGGTGGGCCTGGCCCCCAGCGATGTGAGTGAAACTTAAACCCTGGATACTTTTGGCTTGCTGTTTGAGTTCTAGGGGCTTAGAGTTATTTGAAAGTAAAAAAAATAATAGGTTAACTGTGATTGGTTTGGTGATTTATGAGGTGGTTAACTGTGAATTGACGTGGTTAATTATTTTTCTTTTCTCGGTTATTAATGAAAATCTATGATGGATTGTGATGTTCTTGTCTGTATATGTGATGCAATTAAAGCAATAAAATAAAACAACGAAACTTTGTTTGAATTAAGGGGAATATGGAATCGAGTCTTGTATCATAGTAGAGACTGCTCGTGTAAGCATGGTGTACATGCCGGGGGGGGGAGGGGGGGTGTCTTCCAAAACTAAACTATCTCGCTGGCTTGTTTTGAAATGATTTTATTGGTTAGAGTACAAATCTATTGGATCAGTTCCCATTGTTATTTATAAAACAGCACCCCAGTATTCCTGGTCATTTCATGAAGCAGTTTGTGAATGATACAGGTGCTTTGAAAGTTCTCATAGCTTGTGACCAAATAATGTTTTGTTCTAGCTAGCAGTTTTTTTTTCTCTTAACCTTGTGGTTGATGTTAATTGTACCATCTATTTTGGTGACGAAGCAAAAGATGATCATTTGCAAGAAGCTTTTGGTGAGTTTGGGGAAATAAAGAATTTGCATTTGAATCTTGATCGCCACACTGGTTTTGTAAAGGTAATCAAAACCTTCAATGTTTTTTTTAAATCCTTTTTTGTAGCTGTTTGGCTCTTTTGTCAAGCTGAGAGTGAATATCAGTGAAAACCATTGTTAGATTGGAATTCAAAACACAAAGATCAATGTCATTACAAGTCCCTCTGCTTCACTGAATTTTTGTTTGGAGCATTTGTTCCAACAAATTCACATTTCACTTGGAACTCAAATCGAGTGATTCAAAATAGCACGCAGCAATCTCACTTTTCACAAAATATAAACTGTGGGTTGAATCTTTAGTTGTTATTATTATAGGCATCTCCTAAAAACGAATCATCTCTATATAATTTATGAGATGTGGCAACTCATATTTATTTAGTAATAATTCTGACATGGTGTTACATGCTGCATGACTGTATCATTGATCCTCGATTGTCAACAATGATCTACCCTTGACTCCACTTAAATTGTGTACTATGTTTATATCTCCACCTGCGTTATACACTAGTTGCACCATGCACGGAAGGTGGTGCATGGTGCTGGGCCCATTTTTTGTTTGTGAGAAACTGAACCGTAGTGTTTTTGATAATGCTTGACTGTCTCTCACTGTTTTCAGTCATTCTTATTACGATGTTAAGTATCTTGGTCTTCACTCATCACTTGATTTCTCTACATCTTCTCAATATCATGTTATTGTTCTATTTTGCTATACTTTTTTTAATCATGTAGTTAAACAAAAATAATTAAAAAAAAATCCCACCAAAATCCATAATGGTTTATAGGTTTGACAAATTTACCCATTGGGCGTATGTGTTTTTTTATTCTTGGTTTGTTAATCGTTTTTAATAGCTTTTCCTTGATCGTATCATGAAAACCTTGTCAAGCTTAATTTGTTGTTTTTATCTTGAAAACGACATCCGAGCTCAATTTGTTGTTTTATGATTGGTTTTTAGGTTTTCAGATTTTTTAAAGTTTTCTTGCTCATAAATTGATTTGACAAGGTTTTAGGATGTTTTCTAGGTGTTTTGGGCTAGAAAATGATTTGAAATAGGTTTATGGTTAAAAAAAGAACTTTATATTTCCGGTTATTACGATGTTGAATTTTAGGGATTGACAGGCAACGTCTTATTGGCCAATACAGGCAACATGTTATTTTTCTTCCCAATGCATAAAACTGATGATGTATTGTCCACCCCATTAGTTTTTTTTTTTTTAAAAAAAAAATACATGTGCCCATGTTGACAATTGCATGATCAGGCCATGCATTTGACCTCGCATATCATGCCTAGTAACGCCTCACTTAACATACCATACCTAACAACGCCTGACTTGATTTTTTTTCAAGAAAACAATGCAATAGTTGATATTCTTGAAAAAAGTAGTTGGGTTTGTGTTTTAACAAGTATGTGATGATTTTTAGTGATGTTGGATGTGTTTAGTTTTAAAATAGATAAATATGATTCATTTGTGATTTTTAAAATTTATGTAGATCAAATTTGTTTTTTATTTTATTTTTTACAAGATATTTTACATGTCCAACCTTGCATTATTTTTATTTAATATCACGTGTTACTTTCTGTTATAAAATTTGTGTGTTTATCTCTTACAAATTTATATTGAATGAGAAATTTATTAAACATGACAAGATAAATTATCTGTATTACGATGTTAAATATGTTTTTTATTTTATTTTTTACAAGATATTTTATATGTCCAACTTTGCATTTTTTTTAATTAATATCGTGTGTCAATTTCTACTATAAAATTTGCGTGTTTTTCACACAAATTTATATTGAATGAGAAATTTATTAAACATAACAAGATAAATTATCTGTATTGCGATATTAAATATTTTGGTCTTCACTCATCACTTGATTTTTCTACATCATCTCAATATCATGTTATTGTTCTATTTTGCTATATATTTTTTACATGTAGTTAAATAAAAATATATATTGTTTAAAAAAATCTCACCAAAATCCATATCCATAACTCGACTCATAAGTTTAACTTACTAGCTCGAGTTATATGGTTTATAGGCTTAATAAATTTACTCATTTGGTGTTTTTTTTTATTCTTGATTTATTAATTGTTTTTGATAGTTTTTTCTCGATTTTATCATTTAATAATGAATTGATTCAGAAATATTTTTCATTTATTATTTAGTTGTTTATCTGCTTTCTTTAGAGTTAACATTGTTTCAAATAAATTTTTATTTTTAGATTGGTTTTCAATTTTATAACCATGTATTATCACCTTATAATAAAATTATTCAACTCAATTGATGTAATTTGTAAGTAAAAAAATCATTATTTTGAAGTTATGGTAAAAGCCAACTCATGTTCTTTACGAGCCATTGATATTACATTTTGATCCATGAAATAAATTAATTTAACTCGGTCTAACTCCCATGTAAATTTGTTTGAAACTTTAGTTGAATATAAAATTAGATTGTTATCAAAAAATTATTCTGTAATATTTTTAAAACACTTTCTGATCAGCCCATCTCAAAAGACCACGGTATTAAAAAAAAACACATTTGCTATTCACGGTTCCGATTTGTTCTTGCGATATACCCGACCCGAATGATAAATTTTACGTTTTTATTTTCCGAAATTATCCCTTTCCCCAACAGTCCCCGCCGCTGCCGGCGCCCCAACTTCACAATTTGATCCAAAGAGAGAAATGGTTTTTTCAAGCGAAACGGCAACGTTTAGAGGATGGTTGTTTATGTTGACGGGTTCCGTTTCTTTTGTGGGATTTCTATTTGCGGCAGTGATATCGAAGCTTCTTCCATTATCGGACAACTCTATCATCTCTGCCATTCAAAATGACAGGTAATTATTGCGTTTTGACTTTCCCTTCTCTTCTTCTTAAATCTAAACTGTTCTTAATTAATTTGCATTACTATAACAGTTATTACTGCTTCTTGGTCCCCTTGACACTTCCTATCCTGGTCATTGCCGTGTATTTTCATTGGCTCAGCATGAAGATGTTCAAACATGCATAAGACTCCCATCAAGCAATGAAAGCTTGTCTGAATAGGTATCGCGTGACATTTATTTCAACTTTTCAGCCCTTGTTTTTATTTAGCAGTGGGCAATGGGCTTGCCCTTTGTAATTTCTTGTTTTCAAAGCCTTGTGGTGTTTGGATATTTCTCGTAGAAACTTCTGCGGCGGAGCTTATTGATTTCAAAATTACTACTATAATTTAGAGTGCTCTAAGTTAATTTTTCTGATGAGTGGGTTTTGATTGTAGACTGGATGAGTTCCTACGCAAAGTCCTGTGTTTGGAGAGAGTAAAGCAAGTTTTTCTAGTTATGCTGAATCTTCTTCGATACAAACCTCAAACTAATACAACCGACAACAAGGTGGGACTGGGACTTAGATAATGTATTCCTTGTAGTGTTATGCGAGTATGATGAAGCATTGCATTCTCTTGAAATCTCTCTTTTTTTTAATTCATAATTAGTGATGTTTGAAGTTGCAAATCATATTAAACTTATGAATTATAAGAATCTGCTCACCACTTCTGGTTTGCGGTTGATCACGCGTTTCTTATGAAATTCTAGATTAGAAAACTAGATAAAAGGATGCCCCATTAAGAAGAGAATGTGATGAAATCCAGAATAAGTGCTAAGTTATCATCCACTACAAGTAATCACCTTTCCACACTGACATGTTTAATTTACTATGTGACTAGGAGATCAAGGTATGCCTTGAAGATAAAACAGGAAAGTGGTTGTACCAAAATTTGGTCAAGTCAAAACACTAGAACCTTGAGCCATTTTTTGACAACTCTTTACTTCTAGGTTGCACAGAGTTTCATATGGTCAAGGAGTCAAGACTTGGAAGCCATTTTCATTGGATACATTTGAAGACAAGATCTTGTGAGAAGAGCAGAGAGAGAGAGACAAAGAAAGCTATCTGGAGGCAACAAAACAGAACATTTAATTTTACTGCAGCATGCATGGACTGATCGATTTCCAAAAAACAAAAAAGAAATTCGTTTTTTTTTAATCTTCTTGGGGGTTGGGATGTGGTGTTTGAGCTCTTCTAGATGAGCTGGGGTATTGTTAGCTGCCAATACTTGAATATTCCAAGTGCATATGCGAGGCTGATTCAAGCCCTCCAGAGTGCTAGTCACGTTTGCAGAGCAGGCAGAGGACAAGAATTGATTAAAGGCCATGCCAGAAAAATTATGTCTATCGAGGTTGGATTTGCATCGGCCACAGATGTCTTCTTTGAGTTTTATCGCTTTTGAACAGTAAGATTGAAGAACCCTTCATGTCTTATCAGAAAAACGCTGCATCCTTCTGGAAAAACACTCTGGAAGCTATCTGGCCTGAGCAGCCTCTCTTCCTCGGAAAAAGGTTTCCCAATCTAAAGACCTGGATAGTCGTCGTCTGAAAACAATCCAGGATTTGTGCCCGTTTTATGTTTGTTTTCCAGCATCATTAGATTGTTTTCCAGGATACTGGCAAGGAAAGGGAAGCGAGTGTGTTTTTTTCTAGAGGGATGTAATCCAGTTTGATAAATAGCCCATTTCTTCCTCCACGCACCCACCTCTCAGAATTTCGATTCAAATCCACCCATCTCGTGGCTCGGCCTGATTTCAAAACCTGTCAGGTTATGACTGTGTATTGGGATGAACTATTTTTAATCGGAAAAATAAAAAGTTGTTTTTTAAAATGCATTAAAAAACGATAGCTACCGAGATACCAAATTCTCACTGTGCAAAATAAAAGAGATGGACCCACTTAATAAAGACAACACAGATTGAATTATTATGGATATCACCAATTTCTCCGATACAGCAAGTGGGCCAATAGCAATGATGCTCCCAGGGATAAAGGCAAGGAACCCATAGCCAGGGGCTAGAGAGAGGTTGATTGCAGGGAAAATGTTTGCGAGGTCCTCTGCATTTAGACCTGTATCCCGGTAATGATTGCGTTTTAAAATCATATATAATTTTTAACATATAAAAACAATTTAAAAACAGGTAAAAATGACATAATTGTATTTTACCTTCTGAAATGTGCTAAGCTTTGACTGTGACGATAAGAATCCTTCCTCGTAAAAAAATGGCATCATTGTAATTTTGTACAGAAAATAAGAAGAATAATTCCAGGGGGAGGGGGGACGCCATGGCTATAGGAAATGAGCGAGGCATCAAAATCCACAATTCATCATTATTGGTGCAGGAGACGCATTTACTCTGGTGGGCTCGCAGGAGTACTTCTATGGCGGAGCTCCTGATTCTATGAGAAGCCTAGGCATTGACTGGAAGATGCAAACTTCATTAGTGGTCTTCTGGTAACAGCTATCGATCATGTGACTGGGAGTTTTTACTGGCTTTTATCCGGCATTACTGCAGCAAACTTGATTGTATATGAGTTCTTGGCTCGGCGATATTCACACAGAAACGTTCAGAGGAGTGTGGCGGTGGCCGGCTCCTGCGAAGATGGTTCTGAGAGTTCAATGGCCTGAAATACTTGCGCCGGTATATAAATAATCACCGGTGCTTCAGGTATATAATATTCTATCTGGAAGAATTACCGGTGGAAAATTGGTATTTTCAGATTTCGTGCTGCATGGGGATGCATTCTGTGTAATTTCCACAGAGAAAAATTGACCTGATGACAATCTGCAATGATGACGATCACTGGCAATGAAATAATTTAATAATTCTTAAAGTAAAATACAATTTTAAAGAAAATAAAAGCATGGTATTATTATAATGAAAATGGCAATAAATAGATAAATAAGTGTCATGAGAAACACGAAATAAAGAATCGAGGAGCCCTCCTCAATGATTAACCCCTTGATTGGAGGGGAGGGGAGGGGCCGTATAATTCAAACAGGAAGCCTTCTTTATACTGTATTCCATACCGATACAGTACAGCACCCCGCGTATATACACCGGAGACGAGAAGTGGAGACCGTGAATCTATTTTTAAATCTTGCTGACACAGTACGGGAGATAGACGGGGAGAGGGAGAGAGAGATTGTGTCAGGTGAGCGTGCAGTCCTCCGAAACACCAAGCAACGTGTAATCACATGCGCTGTTTCAGCGCGTGCCGTTCACGGACAGAGACACGGGGCCGATGTGGTTCCTGTACTTTGGTCTCTTTATAAAAAACAGCTAGCAAAAATCTATCGATTATTCAAGTGATGACGAGCATTTATTCGTCCTCCTCCTCCTTTGACTTTGACTGTAAGCCTTTCATGAATTTCAAATGCTAGGAGTGTGTGCTGGCGCGGTAGACTATGATTTTGATACCTTTTGTATTTATTTATTTATTTATTTATTTTAAATTAAAAAACTATATATTTTTAGATATTTTTATGTGATTTTTTCGAAAATAATAATGGTGTTTGAGAAAAAGGTGGTAGATTATTTTGATCAATAATTATTTATTTTCAAAGAAATTAAATTTGAAAAAAAAAAGGCATAAAAAACATTTAAACTGTAATTAGTTCTTTGCTAGATTATTTTGATTATTTTTTTATTTTAGATTAATTTTTTTTAGGGGTTTTAGATCATTTCATATGCTGATTCAAAAATATTTTTTATGAATAAAAAAAATTATTTTAATATATTTATAAATAAAAAACACTTTTAAAAGTATATTAAAATTATATTTCTTTATCTTTTAAAAACTATTTTTAACATTATCGTATCAAAATGATCTAAAAATATAATTTTTTTAATTTAAAATAAAAAATAAAAACAATATTTTTTAAATACAATACCAAACATGACCTTAATAACAATTTAGAAAACAATGTCTGATTTTCATGACATGTAAAGTAAAGGCTACAATTTCTAATTTTTATTTCAGCTCATTTTCATGCTGGATGATTTATAAATTAATCAATAATCCAATAACTTACAAGTTTATCTCAATTATCAATTTTAAATTACCCCGATAATCAAATTCAATTTCAAAATTCTAATTTTAAATTTCAAACAAGGTGCATATTTATAGGACTGGAATAACTAGATAATCATGTTTTTTTATATAAAAAACAACACATTATAATTAATTAAATTGTATCCAATTGAAATACCTGAAATTAATTAATTTAAAATATAATTAATTAATCAATCAAATATAATCCTAAAATTAATTTAACTGTGGGAAATGTTGGAGCGTGCGCGAGTGGTGTTAGGTGTTTTCCTTTCTTGGTTTCGAGGCTGATCAGAATCTCCCTCTCCCCACTCGAGCCTTGTTCTTGTCCAAATCTGTAAAAGACAAACCCTAGAAAAGATTAGAGAGAGAGAGAGAGAGGAAAGCTAACGTGAGCGAGCGAGTTCACTCTCCAAAAAGGCTGTTGCATGTTTGCACTGCCACCAAAAGTCGTGTCTCCTCGTTTATAGATTCTTTTTTTATTTTAAAAATATTTCTTCGTATTATTACTTTAAAATACTAACATAAATCAATTTAAAAATTATAAATAATATATTTTAAATAAAAATTAGCTTAAAATTAATAAGAGAGAGAGAGAGAGAGAGAGATTTCAGCACCGCAACCAAACTTCCCGTTGATTGATACTCTCTCTCGTCTTTTTCTCAAAATATTTTGAAATCCGGACTCTTTTTGCTTTTAAGATATTATTTATTAGAAATAAATGTAATTTTTTAAAATAAAAATATATTTGTAAATATTAAAAAACAAATTACCCTATAATAACAGTATCCCCTTCTTTTCCCAGTTTCAAGATCATTACTTTAAAATAACAAATCCCATTGCCATTTTATTTGCCTTTTCAACGAAGTCCACATTGCCCCCCAGTCTCTCCTTCCTATCTATCTACTCTCTTGCTCTGGGAGGGTGGAGGTTTTTGTGGTATGTTTGTGCCCTGGGTTTTCTATCACCATGGATTCGTATGAAGCTGCTAATGTGGTGTTTTCAAGGATCCAAAATTTGGAGCCTGAGAATGCATCAAAAATCATGGGCTACCTTCTCTTACAAGATTATGGGGAGAAAGAGATGATACGTTTAGCCTTTGGACCAGAGACCCTTTTGCAAAATATCATTTTCCAGGCTAAAACCCAACTGGGGTTTCCCTCGAATACACCATCCACGCCCTCTTCACCTTTCATTCATTCCTCTAGACCCAGTCCTTTGTGCATTTCATCTTCAAGAATACCAAACAATAATGGCTTTGACATCGCAAGTTCCTCTTCTCCTTCCTGGCCATTATTGAGTCCCAGCTCAACGACTTCACTCTCTTATGCCAGTGTTGTTAATGGAGCCGGTAATATCAATGCCAGCTCAACACCTTTTCAACCCACTGCGTCGTTATCAAAAGCATTTTCTTACAGCAATGACAATGCCAATGATCTCGTTGATGAGTATGAGCTCCAGGATCGCTTTTCCTTTCTCAATGATTCAAAGACTGATGATTTATTTGATCCAAGGGGAGAGTTAGCCATGAGTCCAACTGCATACGGTGATAACGGTTTGCACAAGCGAAGTTTTTCAGTACCAGGCATGTGTTTTGGATCTGAAGATTCATATTCAGGGTTTGGTTGGAAGCCTTGCTTATATTTTTCAAGAGGGTTTTGCAAAAATGGTGCAGGTTGCAGGTTTGTTCATGGAGATTCGGCAGATAGCGCTGCTGTTGTTGGTTCACCGAGTGAACTCAATGAGTTTGAACAGTGCCAGGAAATACTTAGGTCTAAGACTGCTGCTCAGCAAAGGAAGATAGCTGCAGCCTCACAGTTTATGGCTGGTGCTACTTTTTTACCTCAGAATAAATGTATGAACTTCCTTAATAGGCAACAAAATGACAGCCAAAGGTATATGCGTTACACATGGAGTTGAGACTTGAAAACCCTTTTCAGTTGCGCTTCCTGTGCTACAATATTCTCCAAATTATTACTTTGTGTATTAAAAAAATGAGGTTTTGTTATTTGGTTTTTTGAACTGTGTTTGCTACAATATGCTGTTTTAGATTAGCTGCAGCAGCTGCATTGATGATGGGGGATGAGATTCACAAGTTTGGAAGAATTCGGCCTGAAAGGAGTGATTTTTCGCAAATGGGATTAGGAGGGGCAATGAGCCCAAGTGCAAGACAGATCTATTTGACATTTCCTGCTGATAGTACATTTCGAGAAGAAGACGTTTCAAGTTATTTCAGGTAAGTTTTTTATTTCAATAAAAAATAATTTGAATTTCCAACAATTTGTTGAAAATGGGTCACTTGCTTGTGTGATTTTGAAGCTTTTATGGGCCAGTGCAAGATGTGAGGATTCCATACCAGCAGAAGAGGATGTTTGGATTTGTTACATTTGTGTTTGCAGAGACAGTGAAGCTTATATTGGCCAAAGGGAACCCGCATTTTGTTTGTGATTCTCGTGTGCTTGTTAAGCCTTACAAGGAGAAGGGAAAAATCGCAGACAAGTACGTGCCAATAACCTATTCATCTTGAGATTTTTTCTGTTCAGTTTCTGTGCGTTTCCCATTGATGGTCATGTTCTTAATTTAACGATCTCAGGAAGCATCAGCAGCAGCAATTGATTGAGAGGGAAGAGTATCCAGCTTGTCCAAGCCCATCTAGGATCAATTGTAGAGAGTCATTTGATCTCCATCTTGGTAAGAAGACGAGCAAAAACATTAATTTTCTAATTAAAATCGCGTACTTTTTAGTCAGGTAGAGTTTTGGTTTTAATGTCATAGGAGGAGGTAGAGTGTATTACAATAATCAAGAGATGTTGAGGAGGAAATTAGAGGAAGAGGCTGATTTACAGCAAGCTATCGAACTCCAAGGGAGAAGGCTATTGAATCTGCAACTTCTCGACTTAAAGAATCATCGGCAACATCGACACTTCCACGATTTGTCAACCGGGTCTCCCCTCCCTTCACCAACAATCGCGCATAGTCCCAACAATCAAACTCTCTGTTTCCCGATCGATGGCATTGACAAAGAAGTTCATCATGGTTAGTCAATCGATCCGTATTTGTTTCAACTTAGTAATTCAGGTTCATATTTTTTTAAGAAAACGAAGGTAACATCTACTGTGTTGCCGCAGAGAATGGTAGCAACCCTGATGCTGCAGTTCCGCAAAATGCTGACGCGGATGCTGATCAGGAAGCGAGTCCAGCTCGCAATCACAAGGATAGCGCCGATCAGGAAGTGAGTGCAGCTCGCAATCACCAGGATGACGCAGATCAGGAAGCGAGTCCAGCTTGCAATCACAGCGATGGCAATGACAATAATAGAGATAATGAGAAGTCCAAGAATGATGAAAGTGATCTCCATGAAAAGTAAAAAAGCACGCTTACTACTCAGATTCTGTTTAATTTCTGCTATATTCTACTTTATGTTTCTACTTTCCATTCTTTAGCATCTCTTTTTTATTCCATTTACTATTACTTTCCCTGCTCCTAAATCCTTTCAACTTTATGTTGTGTCATTTGAGCAGTTTGGAGCATATTCTCCCTGACAATCTCTTTGGTTCTCCTAAGAAATCAGCTGGTGACCACCTCACTGTCTTCTCCACGGCTTCTGTGGAGGTTGATGAAAATACCACAAGCCCTACTGCATCTTCTCCTAACAGCAACCCCTTAGTGCACGCCACCTCTCTCAACATGACCTCTCTTAAATCTTGTTTTCTCCAATTGCCCAGGTAACATAGCATCAAATCACTTCAATAACCCTTATTAAAGGAAGGGAGTTCATTATCTTTACTTTCAGGTTTTCTTCTGGGCATGGAACAATTGGCCTATAGGTGGCAAAAGTGAGCATGGCCAGCAATGAGGAGATCGACATTGTTTAGGGTGAGAGATCCGCATGATTTGTGTATATGGATATGAAATGCGCATATAATCCTTTCAAGTTCTTACTTTTTTTGTCAAATTGGATTCCTTTTTAATGTTGGACCTTGGCATCTTTTGCAGATAAATTGGAAGAACATAACAGAAGTTAAAGAAAGAAATCCTCTAGCTGTATAGCCAAAAAACTATACCCTCAACAAAGAAAAAGATCCGTAGACAAGATTTCAGCAAGATCACCATCGTCATCAATGCATACTACTACTTACAATGAATACATAAAAGCATACATAAAAGGACAAATGAACCATGAGGGAGTTGGGTCTCTCCTCTTTTCCTCAATGTTATGTACCCTCTCTGCGGGTATGAATGTGGGCTTGCAATGTACTGGACCACACAGCGATTGCATTGCAGGACACACAAAAGGCTAGTGGTGATTCCCTTATCATCTGAAATTGAAGTCCTTTTCTTTATTTTGTTTTACCCTCCTTTTATTACGAGGTGAAAAAAAAAAAAGAACTGAAGTCTGTATGGAAGTGAAATCCTACCGTACTATGTCACCATGTGTACAGAAATAGACCCAAGAAGCTAAAAAGAACTTTAGCAGAAGTTTTAACTACTTTACTCCAATGCAGAAGACCTCCTTGAAAGATAAAGAAATGCAATGACTAAGTGGCGGGCAAAAGCTGTGCTCTGGCTCCCTTAACTTTTCTCGTCATTGTATCTGTCATCCATTAGAACATGGAACAGGGAGGGCAGTAAAGTTTTTATTTTTCTGGGGAAAAAAAGAGATAGTGAAGGGTAAATAAAAGATTGTTCTTTCATGTGAATAAAGTCTACTTTAGGGGACTCTTTTGTCTCATTTGTGGTCTTTTTTAGGTGGACATGAATGGGTTAGGGCCACTCTCTCACATGGGTGTGTTCCATTCGCTTCTTTCCCTTTCAAACCTCTTAACCCTCTCAGATTTTATAGATTTGACCCTCAATTATTTCCCCTTTTTGTATTTTAGGCGTCTTTTTTTCTTTTCTTTTTGGCTACCTTGCTGTCTTGTAGGTGTTGATGCCCTCGTATATTTATTTATGCTTGCCTTTGTTGGTGATTGTGATGATAAAACTAGAGGGTTTAGCATCGCTTGGATCTAGTTAGTGCTCAAATTTTCCGTAGATGTGTGGTTGCCCACTATGTGAGGTCATTGTCCTGTTCTGAGCATCATTTTTCTGCCGGTGTTTTGCCCGGCATGTAAATCCTGCACCAAGGAGAGGACCACCGTGGGGAATTTGTGGTGTGGTGGGTAACTAAAATTTGATAGATCTCTGATATTGCTTTGCTTTGCACTAACCACTCATGAGAAGTTAGGGTGTCAATTTCATTGCAGTCACCATTGTAGCTAGCTGTCTCAAAAGCAATTTGCAGGCTTAGCTGCCTCCAATTCTGATGATATATAGCCACAAATATTAGTCAAGTGATGCCCAGTTCACGACATCTTCCATTTGTGTGAAAAGATCAGGGAGCCTTAAGAACGATTGAGAGGAAATGCCAGTCACAATTACGCTTTGTTTCTAATCATGGGCAGTCTTGTCCTGAGGGTTTATAAATGGGTGTCGTGACTCGGGGTACGTGACGTCTCTCATTTTCAGGTTTAGGGTTTTGGTGCTGTCAATTACAGTGAGATATATCGGAAAGTGAGTTCGTCCTACAAATTACTCTGGAGGATCTTAGCAATTAGCATCTGTAGTACAAAACTGCTAAGTTTCCTTCCCTATATATATAAATATATTTCAAGATGCCCTTCAATTATAATGAACGGAGAGACATGGTGGAAGGGAGGGGAAGCGTGAGAAATGGAGACTGGAACCCAACTACGATGGTTTCAAGGCAGACCATGAATCATTTTTGGGAAAAGCAAGATGAAGAGGGGAGTTATTTTCACTGAAACTGGATTTGAATGGATTAATTCCAAGAAATATACCTCATTCAAAGTGCTTCGTGAATGTGTGAAAAAACCAGCCAATGACATCTGTAGCAGAAAAGTGAAATGATGCTTGCTTGTAATAGCTTTGTCTCGGTAAAACTAATTCTTCACTTCCCAAAAAGAAAAGGAAAAGGAAGAGGTATTCATTAGCAATACCGTATCCCCCACCGAGTGAAATTTTACCATGACCCACCTTGTTTCTTCACCAACTCGGATGCAGAAGACCGCCATAAATATGAACTTGATGAAGCAATGCTGCAAGCTTAAACTGAAAGTTGCAGTAACTGAGGCCACTTTTAGCTCTGCTCATGCAAAAATGTAATAAATTGAAGCGGGGCCCCCATCGGAATAGCTGAGGAGTAACGTTACCGCTAGGATTAAGAGAAAAAAATGTAATTAAGGATATTTGAAACATTTTAAAGAAATGAAAACGATGGAAATGGCCGTATCAGCAAGAATAACAGAGAGCTATCTTATTCTTAATCAAGCCATTATGCTCTGGGCACCTTTTTGCTCAGTTCGAAAGGCGAGGGTGGGTGAATGTTAATTAACCAAATAAACAAACTAAAAGAAAAGTGGTTTTACTATACCCTCTTTATATAATAAATGGTTTTTATTTCTACTAGTTTATTAGGTTAATCTTAGTTTATTTAAGTTATTTTTATAATATTTTTTTAATTTTATGTTTAATTTTGGATTAATTAAAAATTAAACTTTATAATTTATGTTAATATGTTTTCTATTAGGATATCTAGTTCTCGTGATCTAGATTATAATTTAGAAGGTTAACCGAGATTGATTAAAGTTGTTCTTTAACCCTTTTTTTTTTTAATTTTATCATTCAATATTGTGTTTATTGTAAATTGAATTTTGTAATTTATTTCGGTTTATTTTTATGAGATTATCATAATCTTATGATTTCATACATGGATTAATAAGTTAACACGGATTGATATGAATCAACACAATATATTATTGTTTTTACTAGAATATGTAAATAATCTTCTATTTATAAAATATATATATATTTCATAGCCGAAGAACTCTCCCTCCAACCTTATATAAATCAAAACAGGAGATATACATATGCTATAAATAAAAGATTATTTACATATTCTAATAGTTTTAATATTTATTAAAAAAACTCCACCTTAAATATTCATTTACCCAAACTATGTTATTATTTATTTTCCACTATATTATTTTTTTTATATATCCATCAAGACAAGATATTTACATCATTTTTAAAATTATTTTTATATATTAATATAAAAAATAATTTAAAAAAAATAAATAATATTTTTTAATAAGTGATTGTATAAAATAATCTTTGCAATAATGATGTTTTAAAGTGGTGGAGCCAAATGTGTTGTGTTAGCAATCATTGTCTAAAAATCATCTTTGTAATGATATCTGTGTTTGGCAGGTTCGTTAAGTGGATAGTAAATCACAAGGTTACATCATTCCGTTGATCAAGCCACTTCTGTAGTTTCTGCTTCCCTTTTCTTTTTTTCTTCTGCTATTTTACACATGAAATATTGCTGTTATCCAGAAATTATATTCATCAGAGACCAACAGTGATTCACTGGCCTGCTCATCGAGCTCAAGCTCACCTTGCATGCCCAGTAGAAGTTGAAGTTTCCAATCTATAACCTCCCTCGAGAAAAATCAGAGAAGGGAACACGTTCGAAGAGAAAATTCAACTGTTTTTTAAAGTGATTTTGTTTGAGAATTTATAAAAATACCATTTATTTGTTCATCTTTTAAACTGATAAGTTCTTAAGAACATCGCTTCTGTAAATAAACAACGAAGATTCTAATGGGCACGCAATCAACGAATCCACCCTCAAACCCACCAGCTTTGATGCACTGAGATTCACCAAACGGCTGTTATTGTGGTGGCAAAAGAAATCGAGTGCTCATTAATGGCACACCAGCAGCACTGCAGCAAAATATATATACACATGTGTTGCTATTTTTTGATCGGTAAATCTGAGTGTAAATCCGAAGAAAGATTGCAATAATCACTACACCTAGAGTGTAGAGTAGGAGGGAGATTAGTCAGCAAAAACAGTACAGAACGTGCACTGTTAGGAAAGCTAAAAAGAGCAGCGAGCCAGTGAGCCGGGAGTGCTAAGCGTATCACACGCTCTCTCCCTTTCACTCAGTTGCAGACTTCTGACAGCTTCCCTCTTCTGGATTCCATGCCACCCACCATTTTACTACCTGTGTTTAAGCTTTAAAAAAGTCCAAATAGAATATTTTGAACAAATTCAGTGAAATTAGGACCAAAAACTGAATATTTTGAAAGTATTTTAGTTGAAATTATGACATTAGAGAGCTCTGTAACCCATCATAGTTATTATCTCCAACTTGGTTTAAAAAATGTTATTTTGGACAGTGTATCACGAGCTAAACAGTGTAGCCCTAGACAGGAGACTGGAGAGTGTGTACATCAAAGAAAGAGGGCTGCTAACAATCTTCGGGTTCTTGTCCTCGCTATAGTTAAGCAACACGTGCCTATCTTGTCAAATATTTAATGACACGTGGCGTTGCTTTTGATTCTTGAACTCGTGAGTGCATGCTGCTGTGAAATTGACAAGATAAATGGACTCTTTCCTGGAGGAACTGGCTTTTTTTATTATGATTTTCTTTAATATTTAGTGGGTCATTCTCTTTTCTGCCCCTGGTCCTCGGCCTTTCGTCTTCCTCCTGGCCCCGTCTCTTCACTGTAACCGGTCAGTCAGTCACCCTCCTCTCTCTCTCTCTTTTTCTTCTTGAAATTAAAGTGCACCGTTTTGAACCTTCATGATACTCGACATTAGAGCTTAAACAACCATGATCACAGAAGCTGATCGTTCTTCCCTTTCCCTTCATGGGTTTATTTGCAGGAAGATTCTGCTGTTTTCTCTCTTCTACATAAGGTGCCATGCTTAGAAAGTCTCGGTCGCCATGCGACAATAACTTTGCTTCTGTGTTCTTTATTTTATTTTCACTGTTGGTGTAACTTTGACGATGATTCGTGTCTTCATGGGAGCTGGGAATCCAATTTTCCTGAGAGGCCAACAAAGGGAACAGAGGAGTGGGGATACTGTGGTCTTTTCACAATTACTAAACTTACTTTGATTGAAAAATATTGAAACCTCGTGGACGTGGGGTTATTTGATCGTTTTATTAAGTTACAATTAATATATTAATTTACCTTTACAAGTGATAAAGGATCGGTTATGTATTCCTTGCACATTAATTTATTTATCATATTCATATTAATGAGGGTGTTTAAATAATTTAATATTGATTTTAACCTCATAATTACCATATTGACTCAAGGAATTAAAAATTCATAACATTTTGTGGGGGTCTTATAGTAATTGAGCAGTGATATTATTCTATTACCCTTATCATTTAAATTTGTTATTTTTGGCTTCACGGGCTTTGATTTTGTTATTTTTTTAATGTACATCTATAAGTGTAGTTTAAATTGTTTTTTAAAATATTTTTATTTAAAAATATATTAAAATAATATTTTTTTTATTTATTTAAAATTATTTTTAATATCAACACATTAAAATAAAAAAATCAAACTTTTTAAAAAATGCTTTGAAAATGTAAAATTCTAAACACATGATTTGTAAGACAGTTGCGTCCACTTTGCAACTCCTTTCTCGCACGTGTCAGTAGCTTCCTTGTCTTCAAACGACGTGTGTGGATGCTTCCGATGATGGAAATCACCATCACACCGCACCGTTGGATTCATCTTCTTGTCCTCTACCTTTTCCGGTGTCGTATGTGCGGTGGTTATAGCTGGTTTGATGCCAATCTGACTTTTTCCCCGTTATCTTCGTTGCTCAAACTGGGCGTTGACTCTGTATGTAATTATATCACCCCTTCAATTTGTTTTTTTCTTTTCATTCAATTCTTCTTCTCTTGATTATAATTACTTTATTTAGATTAATTATTTTTAAATGGAATTTTTTATTTCATTCATGGTGGTTTGATTTTGTTTATTTTTATCGAATTTGGTACTCGTTTTTTTTATAATTTTAAATTATTTTCTTGATTGATTTTTTTTCTCAATTTCATCTCTCAATATTTATTTTTATATCAAATTAGGTCTTAACAGTTTTAATTCCTATTTTTTAAATCATTTTAACAATTATAATTCATTTAATAAAAACATTTATCTTAAAAATCAATATTCATATAAGCCAACGGCTCTATTTATTACTTCAAAACATAACAGTCAATTTAGTTTTTAAATGTCTCCTACCACCTTAAAAAACACATAATTAAAGCTCATCGAACTTATAAGCTCATTTCGAATATCTAGACCAAGATACTGGTCTGGATTTTTAAAGCTTGCTTCGCTATTCTTGTTATGGATTAAAAGGGTGTTTGATATTGTATTCAAAAATAATTTTTATTTTGAATTGAAATTTTTTGGTTTTTTTTAATTATTTTCAAGTACTGATGTGAAAAATATTTTTTAAAAAGTAAAAAATTATTTTAATAAAATTTTAAATAAAAAAATAATTTTAAAAATAATTTTAATCAAATTCTCAAATAATCACTAAAACAATTGTTTCTTTCAGCCTAGTCTTAAGTTATGAACATTTCTAAACAAAATGCAATATATATGTTCATCACTGCTAGATAATCACAGACAACAGCATAAAATATTGGTGGGTTTATTATGTCTAATAAATACAATAAACAAAATAATATCTGGAAAAAAAAAAGTGAGAGGTCTTAATGAAATATAAATAAAATATATTATTTTGTATGAACACCTTGACATGGAAGTCGATGGTTTATCCCACACTGATATTTAAAAAATATAATATCGGTGCACGTCCACTAGTCAGTCAGTCCATAACACTATACTTCAAGATAGTGTGGCTCGATTCATTTTGTTTTGGCTGACACGTGCGAACTTATCCGTGTGTTGCGTTGAGTTTTTATTTCGATGGAAAATTAGTTGATTTTATATATACTATAAGTGGTTGTTTTGATATTTAATTAGTAAAATTATTGTATTGAGTTTATTGATGGTTGAGTTTATTTTAACGACAACGAACGATTTAACCAGCAAATAGCAAAATTACAACTACTAAAATCTATCAAAGATAAATTATTTCTGGTTGATTGTTATTACGTGTCAATTTATTTAATTCATAGATTACAAAACTGCACTTGATTGATTGTTTGGTATATTTTAATTGTTTTAACAATTATATAATCAATTGATGAAAAAATACAATTGATGAAATCATTAGAGATGAATTGTTTTTTTTTTTTAGCCAATTGGGTATTCGTTGGCGGTTGGGTGTGTTGTAATTGTTCAGCTTATTATTCTCTTTTTTTTTCTTTTTTATTTATTCTTCAAGTCAAATAATTTTTTAAAATCTAATAATATCTATTTTTGTCATTTATTTTATTTTTTAATTGTTTTTTTTAATATTATTAGGTGTTAAAATTTCTAATTATTGTAGATAAGGCATTCAAAATAATGATAATAATTATTCGTCAATTTTTTTCTTATAAATATGTTAGACTAATTATATATTTTGCTATTTATTTCATAGTAGCGACTTAAAAATAATGATAATAATTATTTGTAATTTTTTCTCTGATAAATATGTTAGACTAATTATATATTTTGTTATTCATTTCATACTAACGTGTGCGTGTGCGTGTGTGTGTGTGCGTGTTCATTACTTTTTGGAATTGCGATCTCCTTTAGATATTCTATAAAATAATAGTAGTAGTGACATGTGTAAGCTAATCTGAACACCATGATTATATAAAAAAATATATAAGTGGGAAAAAAATATAAAAAAAAATGTTATAAAAAATAAGTACAGGGATTATCCGTGGCGCGCTAAGCTGACCCGGAACAAAACAAAAATATACACTTGAGAAGAAAAAATTATGGTGCGCGTAAGTTGATCTGGATACCTCAGTTATAAAAAATAAAATAAAATTTATAAGTGGCAAAACAAAACAGGGGAAAAAGTATTTGAAAAAAAAGTAGATCCGGAGATTAGTCGTGGTGCGGGTGAGCTGGTCCGAACACCAAAGTTATAAAAAAACAGTTATAAAAAAAATCAGTTTTGTTGTCCGAGCAGTTTGAACTCTCGCTCGCTAATGCTACCAACGCATGAATAACCACTCGACCACAACCAGTCCTTTGTCATTTCTACTATACAAATAAAAAACAAGAAGCCTTGTCTAAAAAAACAGAGCTCATGTAGGCATGGAGCAACGTATCAAATATCGAGTGAACAGTGCAGTGAGAAGTGAACAACCGATCTCTTTTAGTTCTTTTTAATGATCGACATATTTGTATTAAAAAAATGAGATAAAACAATATAATTTTATTTTTTAAAAAAAATAATTTGTTCTGAAAATTCTTTCTAAATTGTGACTGGATTGTTCTGGTTTTGTTTCGCACGTTTTGTTTAGGCTAAATAGTATTTTTTTTTAAATAGTGAATAATTTTACAATATCAATCATATCTTTTAATCTGATTGTGAGATTGAGATACAATTTGACGATGAGTCTATTAATATATTTCTATATATTATGTTAATATTTTAGAGCAATCAAAAAATATAATGATCCTCCGAGATTAATAATGATATTCTCATAATATTATACATGTTTATAATTTTATTCATAAAAATCATTTTATTGTGCCTTTTTCTAGATTGAATTGTGCAATTTTAAATAATTTTATTTTTTGAATATGAGCTCATTTTTTTTAATTGAAACACACACACACACACAAAAAAAATTCAAAATAACACGCCAAAATACTCAAAAACCAAATCATTCCGTTTCAATTAAGAGAGAGAAATCACACGTATGAGACAACCCCTACTTCAGGAGTGAACCATGAGATTAGTTATATTATACATAAACCGATACTAAACTTCATAAAAAACACGCCCAAGCATGGTATTATTTTTACCCACAACCATATAGCTCATGGATCAAAGGACGAGACAAAAATTATGAAAGCACTATTGAAGGTTCACCTTCTAGTATCAAACAAGATAATTTACTGCATTATATTGCGGGCAAAACAAATAATTTTTATAATTATTGCGATTAAAATATAATATTTATACATATAAAATTTGATATAATAAAACATGTCAACATACCCTATTATAATAACAATAATATCAAAGTCTTGACAGTTAAAATTATCATCACTATTACTGCTAAAAATTTATTTTATTAAATTACCCTGAAAAAAACACTAAAAAATTAATAAAACAACAAGTTAGGACATAAAATAAAATTATTATTGTTGTTGTTGCTGTTGCGTTCATAATGAAAAAAACAAAATTAAATCAAAGACTAAAAAAAACCTAAAAGCTTTAACAAAAAAGCAAAAAAATAATAATAAATGACAAAACAGAAATAAAAATTACCAACTAAAAAAAATAATTTGATTTGAAAATAAAATAAAAAAACTAAAAGAAAAAACAAAGAGGAAAAAAAGAAATAATAATTTTTAAATCATCATAAAAACAAACTAAAATTTAAGAACTAAATTTTTCAAAAAAAATACTATCTCAACAAAAGAGAAAATAATAAAAATTATTTGATTATCCCGTGAAAAAAAAGTCAACAACATTAATAAAAAAAAAAGCACGAAAAAAACCTAAAATTATTATTGTTGCTATGTTAATGATGAAAAAACAAAATTAAATCAAAGACTAAAAAAATCCTAGAAACTTTAACAAAAGAAGAAACAAAAAAAATAAAATTATTAGTTGGTAAAAATCATTTGACTTGGAAATTAAAAAAATCATCCCCACTGCGTTGCGGGTTGAGCAAATAATTTTTATAATTATTGGGATTAAAAAAAATGATTTGCTAGTTCAAAAATAAAATTTAATATTTATATAATAAAACAGGTCAATAATGAAAATTTAATATAATAAACAAATCAACATACCATATTATAACAACAGCACCATCGAACTCTTAACATCTAAAATGATTATTACTATTATTGTCAAAACAATAAAAATTATAAAATTATCTTGAGAGAAAAAACTCAAAAACATGAACAAAAGAGTAAGTAAGAAAAAAACTAAAACTAAAACTATTATTATTATTATTGTTGTTGTTATTGTTGTTATTATTATTATTATTATTATTATTATTATTATGTTAACAATGAAAAAAAATAAAAATAAATGAAAGACTAAAAAACTTCTAAAAACTTTAACAAAGGACCAGACAAAAAAATAAAATAAATGATTAAATAAAAATAAAAATTATCAGGTGAAAAAAAATTCAGTTGACTTGAAAATAAAAGGAAAACAATAAAAAAACTAAAAGAAAGAACAAAGAGAGAGAAAAAAAGAAATATCATTTTTCAAATGATCATAGACACAAAATAAAATTTAGGAGTTAAATGTTTTTAAAAAATACACCCTCAGCAAATAAGAAAGTAATAAAAATTAAAAACCAAAGTTAAGAACACACTTATATATACATGGACAAAAATATGGTCTATTTCATAATTATAAAAAAATAAAAGTATTAAAATAAAAAATTAAAAGTACAAGGGCTTAAATAAAAATCAAATAGATTATCAATTTCAATTAAAGGACAAAATAAAAAAAATAAAACTTATGTACCAAATATATTAAGGTATTTAAAAGCAATCCAAAAATTAAAATAAGGAGGACCAAAGTGAAACCTAAATATATAATTAATTTTAATCGAAGGACTTAGTTGAAATAAATCAAAACTTATATAACAAAAATCAGGACTATACAAACAATTAAAAGTATACGGATGGAAGTGAGCAAACCACAAAACCGGGGGGCTCTCCTGTAATTTAGAGTGCAGGAGAGAGAAAACAGGAAAAAAAAAGTTTAATCAGCTATCGTCTCGACGACAGCCGCTTGTTGTTAAAACACACCACTCTATGAGAAAGATCACATGCAAGGGAATTGACGTAGAAGCTAAAAGTCCATTTTCCTCCACCGTAACATGCCTCACATGCCTCCATAAGAGGGCACGAGGGCAAATACTATCGGTCGCGTATTCCATAATCGCCGACAATGATCCTAGAAAAATAATAAACAATTATGGTAAATTACCACTCAACCCCGGTGCCCAAGTCATCAATTTGTGTCATTGGGGGATATATCCGTATTTAACAATTGCAAAAAAATGTGATTCTCGTGGCACCCCTCTTGCCCAAAGTTGATTTTTGTCATTTTCGAGAAATATAATGATTATTTTACTATGCAGAGAAATATAAAAAATAAAAAAGTAGTGGACTAAATCGGATCAAAAATATGCAATTACCGAGGAATCCCTCCCCCAAGCCACCTTTTTTATCTTTTCCGATTGACAAAACCGTTATTTCATGGTGCAAAAAGAAAAAATCCAGTAAATTGGTGAACCAACTTGAATAATGAGCAATACTATTATAATCCACATTGATTTATCTCACAATGCATAGTAACCGAACCATGACGTCACAACCTCTTTTTAGTGTAATAGATAATACCCTCGCCACATTAACAAATGTCGTTTTAACCGTGAAATTTCATAGTTTTATCATATTAGATATTTACTACCATTATGTCACATGATAGTTTTCGGCATCTATTTTTATTTTTTCTGCTCTTACAGTTAAATTATATACTCGTGCAAGAGACAACAATTCAAATATTGAAAAAAAATTGCTAGATGGGCCAGTATAGTTTTCAATTCATGCGCTTTTTTTTACCCGGACATGTTTTTTTAGTAGTGGCGTAGAGTAAAGACAATTTAAATAATAGTTTGTAGAAAAAAATCATAATTTAAAAAATATGTCTCCAACATAAACCTTTGTTTTTAGCAAGCATGTTTTCTCATATTAGGAATTTGTTTTCTCATATCTAGAAGGGCTATCCTGTATTTTAGCGTGCATGAGAGAGAAAATGAGAAAAAAAGATTTAATCGGTTACCGTACTGGCGACAACCGCTTGCTGCTAAAATGCGCCACACTACGAGGAAGATCACACGGTGGGGGATCGACGGAGACGCCAGAAGCCGGTTTCCCTCCACCATAACAGGCCTCGCTCGCCGCCATAGGAGGCGTGAGGCCGAATACTGTCTGTGGCATGTTCCACAGGCGCCGACAGTAATCTTAGAAAAATAATAAACATTTTTTTGTTAATTACTACTCTCCCCCTGTGTCTTGGTCATCAATTTTATCTTATTAGAAGCTATATCTGTACTTAGCAATTGTTAAAAAATGTGAAATTTCCATGACACCCCTCCCGTCCAGAGTTGATTTTTGTCTTTTTTGAGGGATAGAATAACTATTTCACTGTGTAAAAATATCAAAAATAAATAAGAGGCGGACCAAACCGAACTGAAAATGTGCAATTACCAAGGATTTTTGGCTCTCCAATGCCCTTTTTTGTTTTTTTCGAAGGACAAAATTATTATTTCACTGTGCAAAAAGAAAAAAACTAGTGAATTGGTGAACCGATCCGCAATACTATTGTAGTCCACAATGATTTGTTTCATAATATACAGTAACTTCACCATAACATCACGATCTCTTTTTAGTGTAATAGATAATACCCTCACCACATTAACTGAAGTCGTTTTAACCGTGAAATTTCATAGTTTTATCATATTAAATATTTACTATCATTATATCACATGAAAGTTTTTAGCATCTATTTTTATTTTTTTTGCTTTTAAAATTAAATTATATACTTGCACAAGAGCCGATAATTCAAATAAAATCTCAACAGCATAACACCCAATGGTAAAAAATATATTTGAGATTGTTATAGAATTTTAGTAATGTTTAATATTATGTTTTAAAAATATTGTTTTTTTTAAATTAATTTTTCAAATTTATTTAGATTATTTTTATATACTGATATTAAAAATATTTTTTTAAAAATAAAAAATATTATTTTAATATAATTTTAAATAAAAAAATATTTTAAAAATCAACATTAAACAGTAGATTATATTCATGCACGAGACTCGAAAAAATTGAAAAACTAGTTTTTTAAAGTGTGGTAACCTCGGCTTCACCTCGTAGTTCGTATCACATATCCAGACAAGTAAAAAAGAACAAAATTTAATGGCGAAACTAAATTCCAACACACTAAAAAACCTAAGAAAGAATTAAATTTAATGACAAACTAAAAAAAATAAATTCATATTTGAATTTAAATTGTATAGTCACTGAACAATGCTGTAAATAATAAATATAGAAAATGCACAGTAATAAAAAGAAAAAGAAAAAGAAAAAGAAAAAGAAATTATCTTGACTGTACAATACAATGATCAGGATAGAGACGATGACCGAAGTTATTGTATTTCTATCAGAGTAGGTGGTCCCGATAATGCCCACATGGCCGATGCTTTAATAATAATAATAATAATAATAATAATAAGTAGAGCAGCGACTGAGAAGCATGGATAGAAGGACTCAAAAGAAGAAAGAGATCTTTACAGAATAAATAATATAGGAAAAGGGAGGCAGAGGGAGAGGGAGAGTTTCACTCTCTGAGTCCAAGCCCGCTGCTTTCACTTCAAAACCCTATCTCAAGATCTCCCTGTTTCATTCCTCGGGTTATATTTAAACAGAAAAGAGAGGAAAAAGAAAAAGAAAACACACACTGAAACCTTAAAAACCAAAACTTCCACACACACGTCCCTCTGCTTTCATGTCTTTCTTGAAGTAAAATAGTGAACCACCATCACTAACCAGAAAAAAAGAACCCAAAAACAACTGCCATGGATACTTATGAGATAACTAACTTACTGTTAACTAAACTCAAGAGTTTAGATCCAGAAAACGCCGCTAGAATTATGGGTTTTATTCTCATACAAGTCCCTTCTGAAAAAGATCTGTTACGTTTAGCCTTTGGCCCTGAAACCCTTTTGCAAAATGTGGTCTTTAAGGCCAAAACCCACTTCGGACTTTCTACCAGCACGTTTTCTACACCCTCTACACCATCTTCCCCGTTGCCTCTCAATCCCATAGCAAGGCCTTGTAACAACACTAACCCCTTTTCACAGTCGTCTCCAAGAGTCGCAAATAATGGCTCTTTCCTTGATTTTGGAAAAAAACCGCCTCCAAATCCTTGGCCTGTCCATGGGTTGCCAAATAATAGTAACAGTAACACTTCAATCAGCCCAAAGTCCAGTCCTTTTTTGTCCTATGATGATATACGTTCTGGGTCTGCTTTAGCGCCACCACCACCATTCTCGATGAATGGTGGTAATGGCGGTGGTGATTGCAGTAGTAACAGTGTTGATTTTCCTGATGAGTATCAATTAGATGATTATCTCTCGTTTCTTGACGACTCCTCTTCTAAAAACGAAGGCTTTATGGACCAAGGGGTTCAGTTGGGTGGTTATCCGCTTGCTAATGGAGATATCCATCTGCATAGAAGGAGATTTTCAGAGAGTGATGCGTGTTTTGGTGCTGAAGATGGGGGTTTTGGTCTTGGGTATAAGCCTTGTCTGTATTTTGCTAGAGGGTTCTGCAAGAATGGAGAAAGTTGCAAGTTTGTTCATGGTGGTGAAAACATGGCTGAGGTTAATGGCGGTGGTATTCTTCTGAGTTCACCAAGGGAAATGGAGGAACTTTATTTGCAGCAGCAAGAGGAGATGATGAGAATGAAGGCTGCACAGCAACAGCAGCAGCAAAGACTGGCTTATAACAAGTACATGAATTTTCTGTTGCAGCAACAGAATAAAACCGAGAGGTATATTCATGATTACTAATTTTGCCCTTAGCATGCCTAATCCTCGTATAAAGTGTCAGATTTTCATTTCCAATCTGTTCTACTGGTGGAGTTTTGGTCTTAATTTGGTGTACTAGTTAATTTCGGGACAGTATTGCTCAACTGAGCAATCCCATATTTATATACAAGATGAGACCAAGGGTACGCGATAGGTTAAGTGTTTCCATCTCTCAGTTTACTTTAAATGTTAATTTATGGCTGGCCAAAGAAAACAAGCCTTTTTTTTATTTGAGGGAGGTAGAGAAAAAATGTTCAAGGCAGAGGAAAAAAAGGTACAGTGATGATATATAGATAGGAAAAAGAATAGAGAGATTCGTCTTTATAATTGAGCAAGGTTTGGTTTTATTTCTGGTCATGGTGTTCTAGTCTAAATGGATGATTTGATGGATCTCATTATGCATATGTTTCTCCGTTTAACAACACACTTTTTTCTTATGAACTCGACTCGTTATTGGAATTTCACTTCAGGATTGGGTAATGGTGCTATTTGTGGATGTTTGATACTTGCAGATTGGGGGCTGCAGCAACTATGATGGGTGATGAATTTTACAATCTTGGTCGGCTCCGTGGTGGAAGGAATGACTTTTTTGCAATGGGAATGGCTGGAAAGGCAAATTCAGCATCCAGACAGATATACCTGACATTCCCGGCTGACAGCTCTTTCAAAGATGAAGATGTTTCAAATTATTTCAGGTAAAGTACCACTTTTCACTTGCTCTTCACGAAGAATCAAGTTTGGTTATTCTTGTTGTTTACCTCTACAAGCATTACCTAGAGGTTCAGTGCTAGGAAAAGATGAAAGCATGTTTATGCCAGCGAAACTTAAGCAAAATTTATGAAGTGTACATGTAAACAGAACAATAATATATTTCTACCATTTCTGGCTAAAGATAGACGAGCATCTGATATTCATGGTCATCTGATATGAAGGAAAGGAAAATATATTGCTAAGCTGTGGAGATGAGAGTTCGAAGACTGTATGCCAGAGTGTTTGTAGTCCTGTTCGGAGTTGGAAGGGATATGATCTAGAATTTTGAGTCTCATGACTCTTCTCGATAAATCAAAGAATGAAAATAGTGATTGCTAGTTGTATTTGGTCTGACATAGAGCTCTCTTCTCTGGAAATTTTTGAAACATGATTTTTGAAAAGGCAAAAAATTGTGATGTATCTTTTGCTTTTTTTCCTGGTTGCTGAGGTCACTGTTGAGTAATGTAATCACAATGATTTCTTTGTGTTTTGTAGTTCTTTTGGACCTGTTCAAGATGTTAGGATTCCATACCAGCAGAAGCGGATGTTTGGATTTGTTACATTCGTCCACCCAGAGACTGTGAAGGAGATATTGGCAAAGGGTAATCCTCATTATATCTGCGAGTCACGTGTGCTTGTCAAGCCATACAAAGAGAAAGGAAAAGAAGCAAACAAGTATGGTATTGTTTTCTCCGTTGCTGTTTCCTTTTGTGTTGTATTTTTGGCATTTACGGTTTACTTGCAAATAAAACAACAGGATGCAACAACTACTAGAGAGGGGGGATTTTTCACCTACTTCAAGCCCTTCAGGTTTTGATCCTAGAGAGCTACGTGATCTTAATCTTGGTGAGTAAAAAATTATCAAACAAACATTAACTCTTATGTATTTTGAAAATTTTTCACTTTTAAATTACACATGTTTCATTAATTATCTTCACTTAATCTCTCAGGAGCAAGGATGCTTTACAATACACCTGAAATTATGCTGAGAAGGAAATTGGAGGAGCAGGCAGAGCTGCAACAAGCTATTGAACTCCAGGGAAGAAGGTTAATTAATTTGCAACTTCCAGACTTGAGGGGAGATTATGCACATCACCACCACCGTAGTCTTTCTGTTGGTGCTCCTATTTCTCTGCACACTCATCATGCTCATATCAATCAAACTAACACTCTTACTTCTGATGGCAAGAACAAGTTCGCGATAGAAGGTTAGGCATTTGAAACATATCATGTCAATGATGGAGAAGCTCTCCCTCTACTAACGAAATTTTCTTTTGGCAGACAATGGTAATTTCTCAGGTCCCACTAAATCTACTTATATTGCTGCCATTGAACAGAATCTTCAGGATGAAGTTAATGCAGTTTACATTCAGAACAATGGCACTGTTAATTGTGAGTTGGAGAGCTTCACTGAAAGGTATCAAATTGCGTACTCGGGAAAGTTATCTTTAATATCAAAATGCCACATTTGATTGTTCTTTTTTGTATCAAACTTCTTTAGATCTTAATTTCCCTCCTTTCACTTTAAGTTTTATTTCCTCATTTTTTGGTTTGTATCCTGTAGCCATGGAGGAAACGTGGAACCTGATATCCTCTCAAAATCATCTGAGAATCAGCACCTTGACTCGTTCCCATGTGCTGAAGTTAAAGAAAGCAATGAGTTATCTGTCGCTTCATGGTCTGAAAATGATGCATCAGTGCCCACCACTTCTACCAGTGACGAGGCTTCCCATTGAGTTCCAATGCCAAGGTGCTATCTGCTTGCTATAATTTTACTCAATTGCAAGCGAATGTTATTTCTAATGTGCAAACTTTTTTCTGATTGGTTTAATTTTGGGTATGTTGCTAATGTTTTGTAGGTAATAAAGGTTAGCATGGCCAAAGAGCAACTTTACTAGAGTAAGGAACTATTCCTCCATTTGAATTCTGCGGTTATCTTCTGTTTAAATGATTTCTTTATGATGCCGGGTTCTATTTTTGTTCGTCTATGCAGAAAAATAGAGAAGCACATAGAAGGAACTGTAGATGTATAGCCTATATGATACCTGCACTTAATGGTAGAATTGCAGAGATTACCTCAGCTAGATAGCCATCCTTGTCACCAATACGATACTACTAACAGCAACTGCATATTACATACGTAGTGGGCAGACAAACTAGTTTTAGTAGGGTTTTCTCTTTGCTAATTGCCCTTTTGTAGGTTGTGTGCAGGACCACAGACTATATAGCTGGACTTTAAATATCATGGCTCTTTGTTACAATGACAGTTATACATGTTTAAGTTCGTTTACCATCATAGTCTTGTGAATGGTTGAAGCAGATTATTAATCGGTGCCAAGATTAGAATTCAGTAATGTTGGTACTTGGCTATTGTTAATCGAAGTTTAAAAATTTCATCCGCGTTGGAATCATCAAAGAAGGTAAAAACTAAAAAGAGAGGAAGCTTGAAAAATAAGGGTGAAATGTGGTTTCTTGTCATCCTGACGATCAAGGCTCTCGGTTTAGGGGATACTCGTCTCATTTTATTTCGCAGGTTCCTCTCGAGGGGAAAGGCCACTCTCGTCACATGGATGCTGACAATGTGTAAAGATGTCCCGGCTTATCCCGCTCATTTCCTTTCCAGCTTTGTCGAAAATATTTGTTTATATTTCTCGTAGTTTATTAATACCAGATCCCTTCTGTTCCGGCAATGCCTGGTAGAAGATGGTATTTCTGCATGTGCTTCCGGCTCTTGCTTGTCATCGGATTTTTGCCTCGCAAATCCACATTTTTTAGTCCCATCAAGCCCGAGCATTGGCCCCATATGAACAACGTACGTGAATTTGCGATAATTAATGCAATAGAGGGTGTCAGAATTAGTGACAATCGATGGATTCTGCGTATCACTGACAAGATCCCCCTATCATCTACGATGCATTCATTTAACCTGATAATTTTCAATTAGTTAAGCATTGCTACTAAAGTACCAAGCTAATAAATTTTCCGTGATTTGAACAAATTGTCTATATCAGGGTATAGCCCCAAGTCTTCTCCCCTCATAAGATCATAGGTGTTAGCTTCGCGACCAACGAGCACAGAGAAGACAATGGACCACCGTAGTTGACTGGTCGATATCAATGTAATTGTTTATACAGATACCTTGTCCTTTAGTCTTTAGATGGCCTTCACTGTCCTGTCCTATCCTGTCCTGTCCTATCCCCTGTGTGTTTCTGATGTTAACATGTTCTTTCTATGTAATTTAGTTGCCCACTTTTGGTACAGTTGCATCACCCCATCGAAATATGTGGTTTTGTTTTTGATTGTCAATTGAGGTTAGTTTACAGGGATCTCGATCATCTTCCACCCGTCGTTCAGGTTCTCCTGCGAACCTTGCCTTTGTCTTGGCTGCACGATCACCTGCCTTTCATTGCCATAAAAGAAAGGAAAAGCCATTGCTGTATCCACTTTCAAGATTTTCTCATCCGCAAAAACAAGAAAAATGTCACTAAAGTAGAAGGATTGGTAAGAGTCAGAGAGTTCTCAAACGAGCTCAATTCTCTCTCTCTCTCTCTCTCTCTCTCTCTCTCTCTATATATATATATATATATATATATATATTTTTTTTTTTTTTGGGTTTCAGGGAAAATGACTGTCCATCGTCTGTACAGAGAATTGTTAAAAAAAAAAGAGAGCAAGGTTCAAATGGGAAGTGGGTCAGATCCAAAATTAGGCGATGATGAGCCCACCTGACACATGTCTAATAATATTCTGTTTTTGATCGATATAATATTTTTTATTTGAAATATATATATAAATTTATTTTTACATATTAAAAAAAAATAAAATTTTTAGAAACACGCAGCTAGCCGTGCTCTCAAACTAAAATAAAATAAAAGGGAAAATCGGAAATTTGGCATAAAACCAAAATTTCAGTGATGGCCTGTCTTGCTTTAGGAAGTGAAGCTCCATGCATTTATTATTGAAATTCACAGAGTGGCCCAAACCATCCTTATATAGTTGCAGTGCAGATTATCTTTCCTAAAGACAGGCCCATACCCTTCCAGACAACAGGCCCATCATATATCATTATTCCGCACCATGGGCCGGATTCAACCAGACCTTGTTAAAAAATAAATAACCTCTCATTTGTTTTTTTTATATAATTACACCCTCTTTTTATTATTGATAATTTATTAAATTATTATAAATGTATTAGAACGATGCATGGAGTGCATTTTTTTGAAAAAACATGGAGATATACTTGGCTGTGACTCATGTGTGAACTCACTGGAGAACACCTTTATCCTCGCAGTTTCAAGAATATTGAATCCCGTGGGATAAAAGATTTGTGATCTATATAATAATTTTTATATTTAAATTAGAATATATATATTTTTTATAAAAATATAAGATAATTAAGATTTTATTTATTTAATTGGACATATAAATTACATATTTCAAGGGTGAGATTTTCTCATATTAAAAAATAAGTCTTTGTAAGAGATCAAGAAAATAATTTTCCCTTTAAAAAACATGACATGATAGCAAAAAGTTTTAGAACTGTACAGTAGATCTCGAGTTCAAATCAAGACGTGCATTTATTGTAAGAGTCTGAGATAGTCAGAGTTTTATTTACTCATCTGGACCTATAAAATACACTTTTTAAAAAATAGATTTCCTTTGAATAATTTTTTTTTTTTTGCAGACATTGTTTTTCCACGTAACCCGTATTACTTCACTTGTGATAGGTTATAATAAAGAAGCTATCTTGTTTTCTTATAAAACCCTAAGCTAAAAGTTATTAAACTTGATTGCTGGGTTATTTATAAGTTTATCAAATTAATTGAAATTGATTAAGTTATTACAAAATAATATTGTTTTAATATATATTTTTTAAAAATTATAAGAATGTTGTCAATAGTAAATATAATGTCTACCTTGATTAATTTAAAATATTAATATAAATATATATATTTTTAAATAAGAAATTGTTTTAAAAAGCTTTGTGTCTTGGAGTATGATAATTTTAGAAATTTAATTAGAAGAGTAACGGATGTTATTGCAATAAATGAAACAATTTTCTGATTTCTTCAGAACACTTTTGGAGATATGAATCTGACAGCACTCTAACTCTTGCTGTGATAACAGAAGCAAAGTTTAGCTAGTTGACAACATAACTTCATGAAGTTCATCTTATGTTTTTGTTTTTTTCTGGATTTCATGATAGCAGCCCTACGGATTCACAGGTTCCTGTCCCTCCCAAATAAGCACTATATTCTGATTCTTGATGGTACTGTACGAGACCTGTGAGTTGCGATGAGTGAGAGTACTTTTACATCAATGGCCTAGCAGGTTTCAGCACCAGAATCCATGGCTAGCATTTTGTTTCCATCAATGGAAGATGCCCTCCTGTCATCGTTTTTGGATTTAGCCTCACGGCTTCCCCATGATCAGTTAATTATATTTCACGATACCTTCCTTGATCGGTTACGCCCGCTTATATATAAAGCTGTTGTTCTATTGATCATTATCACAAAATATTTCACAGTAAAGGGGCCACCACAAAGAAAAGAAGAGTGCAGTTCCTCGCTTGATAACACAGAGATACCTCCGAGGTCAGTCTATATAGCATTAACGAAGAAGCTAGCTTTTCACTGTTTTGCTGAAATCTTGCAGCTCTCTGTGAAAAACCAAAGATCAAACACCTCTTTAGTTCCCCCCTACCCTCTAAATTCTTCCTCCTCCTCCTCCTCCTCGTGCATTTGTTATGATATATGAGTGATGGTTCCGCATGAAGGCCCCGGGTTGATAAATGGGCGGTGTGTGTCTAACAGGAGAATCCTGTCTCGTCACGTCGGGGACAGGCTCCGGTTAGGCCGGTCACTAGATGGGTCTAGCCTTAAAAATCAATGAGATGCCCCATGTAATAATAGCAGCTTTCCATTTTGTTTTTCTCACCCCACAAACAGGTACCCAATCAGTCCATTAATCAACAGGCAATTTCATATGATCTCTTATTAGCAGAAATGACCAAACCACTTGCTTTAATTTTTGTGACGAAAGAAATTTCCCATCTTCTATCACAACACTCTAAAAAACTGCTTTTAAATTTTGAGCAGTGGCAGATAAAAGCACCATTAATTACCAGTAGCCAGTCTGAGATGTTTCTTCATGTCCATCTAGCTAACCCACATTTTACGAGGTGTCTTGACT
The DNA here is from genome assembly GCA_015731905.1 of Salix dunnii. Lineage (NCBI taxonomy): Eukaryota > Viridiplantae > Streptophyta > Magnoliopsida > Malpighiales > Salicaceae > Salix > Salix dunnii. Next base: position 3,845,065 of record CM027667.1, on the reverse strand, counting down.
TGATAATCGGGTCTTGGACAAATAAATCTTTTTACAGGCAGAGCTCTTAATATACATGTATCAAGAAACAATATTACAGCTATGAGAAAATTAATTTAAGGAGCATATAGTCGGGGGGACAAATCCTTGGAAACATTTTATATTGCGCTATTTTTGTACTTAGCAGTAACTTTCTTTCAGTTTGTTCCTTCAGGAATTAGCTTACTTATAGAGCATGGACAACAGCAGTGACACCTCGAACAATTCCTTCACAGGTGCCTTTTTATGTTTTCTTTTTTAACGTTTAACAGGAAGAATATGTGTAGATCAACAAAACTTTTAACGTTTAACAGGAAGAATATGTGTAGATCAACAAAACTTTCTTGCAATTGATATTTGTAATATTTGGTAACGTTAGAGTAATCTCTTAGGAAATGCAGGCAAAAACTCTTCCGCGCTGCAAGCACTGCAGAAACAGCACGAGGAGAAGACCAGAAAGATTGAAGAGCTGAAGAGTCAAATCGATTCAGTGAAGCTTGGTTTGAAGAAGAAAATGAAGGAACCTTTAGGGGATAAAAAAGAAGTTTTCAAGAGCTTGAGTGAAAAATATAACAGCCTGAGAGAGGAATACAATGTCTTGTTGGCCGAAAAGTCCAGGGAATAGTACCCTAGAGAGCTGTTTTAATATTGCATGCTTTTACAATTTCCGTATCATGCAAGTAGCAGCTGGAAACCTATGCATTAGATCGTTAAATCTGCTTAGTTTTAGCCTATCCTACAATATCATTTTGTATGCCATCCAAAAACCTGCATTTGTCAGCAATGAAATTCATGTAGTTCATTACCTCAATGTCATAGATTACGGGTACTTTTCAAAGTGTATTCTAATTTTTTATCGATTTTTTTATGGTTTTGTATGAAATTGTCAATATTATTATAAAGAACCAATAAACAAATCCCTGAGTCATTTGACTCGTATCACAAACTATAATGCAAAGTTCACGAGAGCCGAAAGTCTAAAGTCCTGATGGCATTACTCCAGTTTGATCCCCTAAAATCTGATTGATCTAACAGGCCCATGAAACTTGTCTTCAACTCGCACCTAGGGTGTCTGCAAAGCCCGACAAGAAAACACCTTAAGGTAGAAGACTTGTTGGGATCCTAGATTGATCATCCATAACCCAGAGCCGATTGTTTAGTCGTCCAGGTGCACCATTCCTGTGTCAAATATAGTCTACTCACTATCAACCATAGAGAAAGAATGTGCAATTGTTAAGTGAAGGAATGTCTAGTGGCAACATGCATCCTAAAGATTAATATCATCAACAGTACCCTACGCCTGAAATCCAAAACTCATGTAATTTTTGCAGAATGAGACTCATTCTCACACTAAAAACATGTCTATGAGTAACAAAATCGACGATTTAGATCAGAATTCTAGGCTCTTATACCATGTCGCAAATATTAAATTTATGTGTAAATTTGTTGTGTAATTTATATTGATTTTGAAGGAGGAATTCAATCCTCTAAATACATGTAATGAACCTTAATTTACAGTATATAATCCTTGATTTACAATCTATAATAAATATAAGATTTTATGTTACAATTTGTTTGCCATATATTGTTGATATGTTGTAAATTCGCTCTTGCCATATATACATTATTGACACTTAACATGTTGATAACAGGGCTTATGTAAGGATATACACTATCACTAAACGACTCATATGATAGAGGATAGGATATGCCCAACAAAGTTGTGTCTATCGCTGTTGAAACCCTAATTTAATCTTGAAAGTTGGCAGATACTATTGCATTATGTATATTCTACATTGCTGGTAGAACATATTGTGCATTTGCATGTCCAGGGTGTACTTCATTGCTAAACAACAATGTAGCAGAATTTGACATTGGATGAGTAGGCTACAACATTGTTTTGGATCTAGATTGTAGCAGCTGAAACATCATCAAGATCCTGAAGTTTGTCATGGGGACACCAAGACTTGTTAAAGAACCATTTCATTTAAAAACTTAAACTGTTAGGTGAGACCTTAGAATATGATTTATATTATTCTTAACACACCTTCTCATGAAAACCCTTTGGGCTTGAAACTTGAACAAACCCATACTATCTGGTGCTTTGATTTTTATCAAATAGAATGAGGATGGTGAAATTCAAACTCGCGACCACTAGGTTAACAAGACTCTAATGAGCCTCACTTAACAACTTAAGCTTTTAGGTTTCATTAATATGGTATTAGAGTCTTATTAAGCCAGCAGTCACGAGTTCAAATCTTATCACCCTCATTTTATTTGATAAAAATCAAGCGCAAGGTAGGGCGAGTTTGCGCAAGTTTCAAGCTTAAAGGGTTTTTACTTGAGAATGTGCTCTAGAATAAATTATATCTAGAGTTTCACTTGAAAGCTTAAGCTTTGAGGTGAGATTGTTCTTTGACATGATATCAGAGCCTTGTTGATCCAACAATCATGAGTTCAAATCTCACCACTAGGGTGATCTATTTGATGAAAAACCAACACAAGATAGTATAAGTTTGTGCAAGTTTCAAGCCCCAAAGGCTTTCACTTGAAGAGGTATGTTAAAGAATAATATAAATCATATTATAGGGTATCAACTAATAGCTTAAACTCTTAGGTGAGATGGTTCAAGTTGACTTCTATATTTGATACTCTTAGGGCTTCAAATGAGTCTCTGTTTAGATCATAAATTTGCATCCTTCCAATACTTTTGATTGATAAAGAAGACTTACACCTTTTAACTGGATGGCAAATCGTTTCCCTTCTTTCCATAGCAAACCCCTACGGATCATGCATTTGCAATATAATTTGAACACTAACAAGTTTTGATAAAAAAAACTGAGTTATCAGCCCATCATTGTGATATATATATATATGATAATAGGTCCTAACTATATAGTAAATCAACTAAAAATCCAAGTCACCATTCCAAGTCAGACTGAAACCGTGTAATGACACGTAATAAAATGTGAGAAGGTCATTATCTTTCCATCTGCCATAGTGGCATGCCTAATTTTCTATATATTTTTTTTGTCCTCACTTCTAGTTTTTCTTTTGAAAATTTTAGGGGTATGTAGTCTAGACATTTTATTTAGTCGCCTAACCTGAATTAAGGTAGCTTAAGTTATAGATTATCCATAGGAATTAATGCATCCAATTCAGTGAACATGATGTTGGATCATTAATCCAACGTTGAGTTTATATAAAAATAATTATGTGTTTGAGGACTTTTAAATAAAGTAAAACCTAATTAAAAATGATCAACTAAGTATTTTTAGGTAATTGAGTTTTTTAATATATCTAATAGGATGTGAACCTTTAATGTGTAGAGATTAAAAAATTATTTTTATTTTAGTGATGAGATAAAATAGAAATATCAAAAGATAGGAAAAGTAAAGGGTGAGAATGCCAAAATGCATGAATACCAAAAGGTAGTTTGTTACTTATATATATGGTCATTGTTCCTAGATTACGCGTCTTGTTTTATTCTTATTTTGACATCCTATCATCAGAGATAAAATAAAGTTATGGTAGAGAGAACCAAAGGGTTCTAAAAAAAAATGAGTTAATCTGGAAGGCCATCTATTCGACTGTAGAGAGCGACTTTCAAAAATGGATTCAGGCACACTTCTGCTTAATTGTTTATGCATTCTTGATAATATATATATTTATATATATATATATATATAGACAAACACCCACACTGTCCTAACATCTGGATGTTATAGAACATCAAGTACGCTTCATCTCAACAATTCAAGTAACTAAGCTTGCCTTGGTTATGTTCATCAATTTCCTGAAGTTTATTGTCCATGTTGTCTTGACAATGTAATGAGAAATACTTTTTACCAACTAAAAAACCAGGTTCCTTGTTAACAAGGATTACAAGATGTCTCTCGCTAGCTAGTAAGAAACGATATTCAATCGATTGAGCGTGCTGCCCAGGTGCTTTCCAGAGATTTGATGAAAATTCAACTCTCATAGTATATACAGATAAAGACGTAAATTGACTAAGCAACCTTGCTATTGTTTTGACTAGGGTTGTCAATTCCGTTCCGTTCCGCCCGGAACGTTCCGTTCCATTAACAAAACCGAGACAAAACGACGCCATTTTCATCTCGGTTTTAATTCCGGTCTGTTTTGAAAATTCCGGTCAAATTCTGGCCAAAACATCTTGGTTTTGTTCCGGGTGTGCCGTTCCGGCCTTAAAATCTTCTTTATTTTGATTAATTTGTGATTTTTTTTTTTCTAATTTTGATATTATATTTGTTTGATTTTGTGTTTGTATTGTATAATTTAAAGTTAATTTATCTTGAATTTTAATTATGCTTGCTAAATTAATATATATATTTTTTTCATATATATATATATGATTAATTATATATGAACAGTACAACCCCGAAACGACACGCCGAAATGCTCCAAAACCGAAACGTTCTATACCAATAGAAAAACAGGAACGACAACTCGAACGGTATTGACAACCTTGGTTTTGACGTTCAGCTCACTAACCATACACGTAACACATGTATCCTTGCATTCATCTAGATCTAAGAATGTTTTCCAAAACTAGAATTTTATCAAGGACTATTATGAGAACTGGAATTCATAACTTGTGTTTTCATCATTCAATACTTATTTTAAGTGTTTTTTTTTAATTTCTTTGAATTTTAGTTTATTATCTGCTGGAAATTTTATATATTTTCCTTTCCTGCTTACATATCATAAAAGAATTGATCAATTTTGTTTCATCTTAAGGAAGCATGAACAAACATAATATGAAGCAATCATTCTTGGCTGCTTTCCCGACCAAGTCAATCCCAGTAAAGTTGAACAAATTTTTGCCCGGTTAGTATCTCATCCTGAGTTTCACAAGTATGATATGAACGCAGAAAAGCAATCGCAACAGTAATGTAATTAATTGAACACAAGAAAGTTAGAAGCTGGTACATTGTGTTAGGATTGCTTTCGCATGTTAGCCAGAATATAATACTATCCAGGGTTGAATTTTGTTTTCAACTGAATTGATTTCAATTATATTTGGCTATTTACTACTAATTCCTGTGTCTGAAACTTCTGATTCCTTCAATTATAGCATTTAAATTTCTTATCAAAGGAGAACTCGTGCAATAAATCACCTTTTATTATAAAGTCCATATAGAATACAATCATTAACTGTAGAAACTATATATCATATGTCTTTGTAATTCATGATAATATATGCCTGCATTTTCTCTTTTTGTCTCCACAGATCCGCCAACAGATGGCCAACCACTCTCCGCGACAACAATTTTCAAACAGCTCCCTCCTGCTTCTCAAGAGCGGAGTCAATTGCACCCATTAAGGCATCGAAGGGGTTCTTGTAAGAATATTGACCATCGTGCACAATAACATTTTGTTCAGTAAACAATGCATGGGAGACAGGTTGGCTACATTGTGAACAGCTCTAAAATTAGGGTAGATGTTGGCCAATAATGGTGATCACCAGAAAGCTAATGCCCGGTTCCATGCAGGACTTCTCACTTTCTTTAAACACACCAGCTGATGGAGGGTCAAAAACACCTAACAGATTTGTGTCTATCACAACTGAGACCTTAATTTGGCCTTGCAAAGTTAATTATGCAATTTTCATTATAAATGTTTTGCATGGAAGTTAAGATAGATTTAGCTCTCGGGCCACTGCCTTTTATTTCATTATCTACTGCAAAATACTTGAATTTAACATCAGGCCAGTAGTCTTTTATGTTCCTCCGGACCCAGGCAGCTGCAATCGCAGCATTGGCAAGAGCTTCGATGTTTTCATTAGAAACATCGACAAGAATTTCATTAGAAACTTTTTGGTATGTCAAATGACGACAGTTTCTTGCAGTTGTTGTTACTATCTGAGGAGGCTGGCAAATTAAATATTTAGGAATATGATAGTATTTGTATTTTAATGTCTTTTTTATTTAAAAATATATTAGGATAATATATATTTTAAAAATTATCTTTGATATTAACATATTAAAACAACAATTAAAAAACTTCAAAAAAATTAAATATTTAGAAAACACGTTTTCAACCATGTTAGCAAATAAGCTTTTGTCACAATTCTATGAGCCTATTTGTTATTGTGATAAAATTTATTTTTTAAAATATTTTTTGTTTGGAAATGAATTGAAATAATGCGTGTGTATTATTTTTTTAAAATTTATTTTTGACATTAACACAATCAAATAATATAAAAACACAAAAATAATAATTTGATAAAAATGAAAAAAAATAAAAACCATATTTTTTTTTTTTAGTGTTTTGAAAACTCAAAAACAAACAAGCTTGATAGAGATTTCAGTTATTGAATATCACTAGATTTTTTTGCCTGCTCTACATTGCAGGTAGATTATTTTTTTTCATAGTATAAAAAAATATTCATATGATGATAATTTGAGTGAACCTAGGCTAACTTGACTAACTTGATATATGAGATACTCCCAAAGGAAAAAAAGGAAAAAAATTTAGAAAGTTTAAAGCCCAATATTCTAATATCAAATGATAAAATTAAAAAAAAAAACTAGAGACCTAATAGTCTAATGTTAAAGGATAGAATTATTATTTTTTAAAGAAAAAAACATTTAAGTCAAATTGGACTAATCTTTGAAACCAACAACTTGACAGACCAAGATGACTACAACTAAAGATCAATAAAAAAGAATCACACTTGAATTTTTTTCTCTATTTTTTTAAATCAAAACAGTATCATTTTTTACTTCTTAATTGAATAAAAAATTAAGTGATTAGCAAGAGAAAAATCATGTTAACACATATTGAATTATTTTAGTCAAAATAATTTAATTTTTACTTCTTGGACAATAAAAAATTTGATTAACCCCAGCAACCCTGATTATTCAGCCCAACTCGAGACTTGAGACATGATGAGGTTCGACTCTAAGCTAGACTTTCAAAGCATAATGAAAATAATAAGCATTAAATATGATACAAAAATTCAATGAAATTAAATAATAAGAGATTAAATTAAAAAGATCATTAATCAATAAGAGAACTCAAAATAGAAGGAAATACAACCATAAAAATGAGGATCAAACTCAGCAATAACAAAAAAAGAGTTAAAATCAAATGATTTGAGATTAAATTGAAAAATAAAATTCAATAAAAACTACTAAAAGCAAAATAAACAAGAATAAGATTAATGATGATCAAATTTAATAAAATATTGAATATCAAGAGCTAAAATTGATAAATATATAAATTATATATGATACAATTAAATGAATGAGAATAACTTTGCAACTTTCCAAAACAATCACACCTTTTGAGGTGGAGTAGAGAGAAAAAAAAGGAGTAAAAAATTATCATTGAAGCTCCTACTTGCCATAGATGCCAATACATAGAGGGTGATATAATATTTCAAGCGCAACTACAGAAGTCTAATGACTATTGAAAAATATTATACGTTGCCTAAAAGGTACCAACCACTTCTTTTTTAATTATAGAAAGACTAGAACACCCTTGATGACATGAAATAATTCTAAAAAAACCAAGGTTAAAAAAACTAAAATACCTTTTGACCTCAAGCAAAAACAAATTGACTCTATGTGTTATTCGCTAATTACAATGTATAAAAAATATAAAAAACCAAAAACATACCTTCATTTTTTTCCAAGAACATTAGACTAATTATATTATGCAATAATAGTGTAAAAATACTATTCTACATCATATGTTCGTTTTTTATATATATTTTTTTATCATTAAAGGACTTATCACTCGTTTCAATATGAATTGTAATGTGCACAATTATAATACAATAATAATGAGTTTTAATATATGTTTGACATTACATTTTATAAGTGTTTTTAAAAAATAATTATTTTATTTTATTTTTTATTTTAAATTAATATTTTTGTGTTCTTAGATTATTTTAATGTGATAATATCAAAAATAATTTTTTTTTAAAAAAATATTTTGATGAATTTATAAATAAAAAAATACTTTTAAAAAACATCTTCAAGTACATTCTTAAACAAATCTTTAATTTTATTTGGAATATGTATATACACTTGAACAATGGGAACAATGCGATGCCTCTTTAATCTCATAAAACATGGTATTATTTGATTTAAAAAAAATTAAAAAATTGTAAGTACATACCTTGGTGTTCATAATTTCTTGTCATTTGATATCATCTCTTGCATTTAACATGTAAATATTCATAAAAAAAAAAATTAAATTCTTATTCAAAATACCGTGTAGATGTAGAGGTTTTAGAGAGAGAAAATTTTTTATGTTAATGTACAAACTAGTCCGTGTATATTATAATTAATTTTTTTATTTTAATTAGCAAATTTTAATTAGGTTTCCCTTCTTTTAAAAATAAAATTTATTTTTAAATTTAATTTAAATAGTTGATATTATTTTTGAAAATATTTATTTCAAATATATTCTTAAACACCACGTAATATATAGCAAACATAAGAAAAATTACATGCAATTAATATTTCTAATATTTAGCCAGCTAAATTAAAAACATCCCAAAATATTTATTACTACAAAACATCTTAATTAATGAGCCCAATTATTTATCTGGAAAAAAAGCCCCCTCATTTTCTCCATTAACAGCAAAACCTCTTTGATCATCAAGTTTCCGCCACCCTATTCTCCATCGTTCGATTTAATGATTCCTTCTGCATTGACATGTCACCGGCGTTGATAGACACCGGAGCTCAGATTCAAAACCCTAATAGTAACATCAACGGTCAGCTTTCTCATTCTCTACCGGCCTCTTATTATTATTATTATTATTATTATTATTTAACTTCAAAAAATATCCAATCAAATCAAGAAACCAGCATGAATCCATCAGATTCTGGTAATATAAATTCCGACTTTTCAAATTTAACCCAATTTAGTTACCAAGATCCAAACTTTAGTTCTCTATCATCGTCAGCCACACGTGGTCTTTCGAGGCCAAGATTGGCTAAAGCTAGGAAGCAATCAAATCCCCGGAATTTAAAAGTCAATGAAGATATCTGGGCCGGGTCTGGTTACAATCCGTTTCGACGTGATACGAGTCGGGTTGAACTGGGCGGTTCTGGTTCATCTATGTTTGATTCTGGGAGTGGTGGTAATGAGGCGTTTTTGTCTGGAGCTAGTGGAAGTAATGTGGGTTTTAATTCGAGTTCCAGCAAGGGAATTATAGAGGGCTTGAAAAGTTTGAGAATTGGAGTTGGAACTAATCTAAATGTAAATGAGAATGACAAGAGTGGTTTTGTTTTTGCGAGTGATGGTTATAAGAGTTTTGGTGTTGATGAGAGCATGCAGAAGTTGAGCATTAATGATAAGGAGAAAGTTGTATATGGAGAGTCTAAGTTAAGTACAAATGCTAGGTTTGAGAGCGGTGCCAATGTAGGCAGTTCTATTGGGAGAAATGTGGGGTCAGTGCTATCAGATGATTTAGAGAAGAAATTGAATATTGAAGAGGCTGGGTATGCCACTAATGGTGGTGGTGGTTATGGAGCCAAAGATATTAAAAAGTTTGGATTAAAAAGTAGAGAAAAGTGTGGTGATATTTTAGCTGATGCTTCAGAGAATGCGCTTCCTGATCGGATCAAGAAATTGAACATAAAGGAGTTCGTAAATAACAATAAGACCAGTGAGTCTTTTGGAAGCAGAGAAAGCACTGGCGGTTTTGTGGGTGGAGAAAATGAGAGTATACTTCGCACGGAATTTGTTTTTGAAGGAGGAATGCAGGGTACAGATGTAGGTGGCTTTCAAGTACCTATAGATCAACCCAAAGTTGACCCACAACGAATTGGAGTTGCACGACCATCACATGCCTTCTCATCCAGTAGCTTGGCTGGCGGGGATGCGTTCAAGGTGCCGCCTACTGGTGGACTTGAGAAGACAGATGGGTTTAGTTTTACAAGCAAGCAAGACAGTGCTGGCTCACCGTTTGTAGAATTTAAAACACCAAATCCCAAAGGATATATTTTCACTGGATCAAATTCGAAAATGGAATTCAGTACGAAGGTTAAAGACTCGAAAGTGAAGAAGAAAAGGGGAAAGTTGAAGCAACCTTTCACAGTCCCTCTGTGGCAAGGTCAAGGTTTTGTTGATAGGGAAGGTGGTTCCCAAGAAATTCCAGAGGCTTCCGAATCTTATTCGCCAATGGATATTTCACCATACCAGGAAACATTGTCTGATGCTCGAAATTCCAGGGAAACTTCTGTTGCATCAGAGGAGTCTTTCACTTTGGATTATCAACATCAATCAATCGATTCACAACCAGCTGTTCTGAATGATGCAATAGATGAAGATCTGGTTGTTAAAACACAGCAAATGGATATAAATGAAGAGCACATGAAATACAGAGAAGCTAAAGAGGAAAACTCTGAATACTGTTTTCATAAGGATACTGGAGCTGAAAATTATCTGGAAGAGTCTATTTCTGGGGCTGAAACTGAAAGCTTTAAATCTGCAAATGAGGAAATAGATGCTATCAATGATGTTATGGTTACTTCAGGAGAAAGTGAAGCCAGTTCAAATGCAAATCTAGATAGTGACCTCATGACACAATTTTTTTCAGCTGTGAGTTCAGAAGATGCTGTCAGCTCGGGCTTCACCTTTGCTGCCTCTTCTATTGAACAGGCATCTCCAAAACGGCATCATAAAAAGAAGATTCTGGATAAAGTTGATAATGATTCCTTCAATTCCTGTGCTAATTCCAAAGGTTCATATGCATCATCTTCTTTGCAATTTACTCCATTTTCTCGATCTTCACCCTTGTCCCCTGTACGGAGCAAGAAAGCCAGCTCTTCTGCTACCTCATATGTGGCTGGGGATACCGGTGAGCTTCATAGAGGACAAGAGATTAATCAACTGTCTGTTTCTGCATCTGTTGCAGCTCAAGAAGCATGTGATAGGTGGCGACTAAGGTAAGATAATTTCCGGTCAACTTCATGTCATTTTCTTATAAAATTATTTTATTTGGAATTTATTCTCTTGTTTATCTATCTACTTCATTTGTTTCTTGATGTGAACCTTGGCAGGATTTTTTTGAACTCATGAACCAAGATCATTCTAATTTAGGCTTTGGAATTGATAACTGAGCTTGACACAATGGACGACTTGCCTAAGACACCAAGACTATAATAACTACCCTCACACAATGTACTCATATGGAGACAAGCACAAGAAATATAAATCCACAACAAAGATTGGTCAATTCTTTAAACAATATAGTTCAATTAAGAACCAAACAAGAAAATTTCCTATTTCTATGTTTCAATATGCAGCAATGAATATGTATTCAAATCTGAAAATTAAGTCATACATAGAGTAAGATTTTATTATTTCAATTAAATCTCCTTAGTAGATTAAACTCCTTGATAGATCAAACTCTTAAAACAAGTAAGTCAAAGGCTGCCACATTAGTTTTCAATAGCATTAAGGACTTTTTGTGGTGAATGGAGTCCATAACTCTTAAGGAAACATTTTCTCACTTTCCTGGGAAGGTACAAATATCTAGTTTTCAACCCAATTGGAATCACATCCAAACTCCTCTTGTAGCTTCAGATATGACCCGAAAAGTAGATAAAAGTCCAAACTGGCAGATTTGAACCTTTTTAAACCAAGTCTCTTGACTTAGCACGTTAAACTCTTCTTAGATTCACTTTGTTTTAGGCCTTAGAATGGACCCAATGAACACTCCTAATATATCCTTTAATGTCATAGCCAGGATCTCATCACTTTTGTAACCATAACGCATGGTTGCAAGCTTTTACTGCTCTTATGTTTTTCACACCTTTTATTTTTAGGGGAAACCAAGCATACACTAGTGGGGATTTGTCTCAAGCTGAGGATTGTTACACAAAAGGTGTAAATTGTGTTTCTAAAACTGAGACAAATAGAAGCTGTCTCAGGGTGTTGATGTTGTGCTATAGCAACCGTGCAGCTACCCGAATGTCTCTTGGAAGAATGAGAGATGCACTTGTAGACTGTAAGATGGCTGCTGCAATTGATCCCAGTTTTCTCAGGGTGCAAGTCAGAGCTGCAAAGTAAGCTACACCATTTGTTTCTGATAAATTTTCTTGGTGACTTGATGATTTAATTATTATGTATTCATGCACACACTTCAATTTCTTATTCAACTTATTTGTACTTGAGAGTTGGTAACTTCCGCCCCAGTATGCTCTTTCTTCATTTTAGTTCATTAAGCTTACACAAAAGTTGTGTTGCCATTGTGTGCTTGAGATAGTATGTTGCTGTTTGTTGATGTAAACACGGAATGTATAAATGATTTAAAGTCTGTCTTCTCTTGCTTCCATGTAATTCATTAAACTTTTAATCACTTTTTCTCAGGCCAATCTGTAGCTTCTGTTTTTGTTGAATATCAGCTCCTTGTAGATGCACCTTTGCTTCTTTGTGCTGTGCTTATTTCATTTTTTTTTTATCCCAAGTTGTTACCTTGCTCTGGGGGAAGTTGAAGAGGCAGTGCAATATTTCAAGAGGTGCTTGCAGTTAGGCATTGATGTCTGTGTGGACCGAAAAATTACTGTAGAAGCCTCTGATGGGCTGCAAAAGGCACAGGTAATCTTTCTTTTCATTTGCTTTGTTTGAATAAGACCTTAAAATTGATATTTTGTTGAGTTTGTGGTCTAATCGTCCCTGTACATGTACCCTTGTTAAATAATGGCATGAAATGCACAGTTAACATGACTTAATTCTGTTAAATTGGTGGATGCCATTCACGTTTGAGCTTCTTCTATCTTGTTTTTGTGTTGCTACCAATGCTCGCAACATGGTCAGGTGGTTTAGAGTTACAGCTCCACAAACCACACGGCCAAGAAGCTTTGCTTTTGAATGGGCTATATATGATTTCCCTATTTCATGGCTGTTAACGTTTTTCATGAGCAGAAAGTGTCCGAGTGCATGCAGCGATCTGCTGAACTTCTGAAACGGGGAGCACCTAATGACGCAGAGAGTGCTTTACAAGTAATTTCTGAGGGTTTGTTGATAAGTTCATACTCTGAAGAATTACTTGAGATGAAAGCGGAGTCACTATTCATGGTTTGTATTTCTCTTACTGAAGCTTTGAAACTTTATTTTTAGTCAACCGCATTCTATTAGTTCCTTTCCAAGTGAACCTCACCCCCAAACTATCTGGGGCAAGCTACATGTTTCATTTTCTTCATATCATTAGAATTCATTTCATAAGTATGTGATTAGTTTACATTGATTGCCAACAAACCACAACGTGGGCTGGCACTGGCTATGCCAATCCAGCCCAATATTGAAACCTACATGAGTGTGGTTACTAGTTTCACTATTTGAGAATCTAATAAACAACAAAAAGATGAGTGGGAGCTTGGTTAACTCTTATGTCATCTAGCAGCTGCGGAAGTATGAAGAGTTAATTCAACTGTGTGAGCATACATTTGATTCTGCTAAGAAGAATTCTCCTCCATTACATGCCGATCACCATGTAGAAAATCTTGGTCCTGAACTCAAAAAGGGCACTTCCTTTATGATCTGGCGTTGCCGCTTCATTTTCAAATCTTACTTCCATCTTGGAAAACTGGAGGAGGCTATTGTTTCACTAGAGAAGCAAGAGGAACTTACTTCTATAGCAAGGAGGTAAGAAATATGCCTCAAATATCTCTTATTTCATTTATTTGAATGATGATAAAAGTATTGTTTCTTCAGTGGTCTGTCCAGGAATGATATTGAAACGCAGGAATCACTAGTACACTTAGCATCCATTGTACAAGAACTCTTGCGCCATAAGGTATTGGATTATTGTTAGATTTTTTCTTCGTGAATGGTGTTTGTCATATCTTTAACAGAAAATGGTTTGAATGTCCTTTCTTGCTATTTACTTTCTCAATATATAGGGCAGAATACCTCATATATTTAATTACAATATCTTCTATATATGTTAAGCTATATCTTTGCTTTAATTGCCTACTCTAATTGAGTATATTTTCCCAATCTCCCATTATCTGCAGCATGCTTTCCTTTCTTAACTTATCTTACTGTCAATCTTAATCTCTTTTCTTATGGAATTAAGATGACTAACTGCAGGCTGCAGGGAATGAAGCATTTCAAGCAGGAAAGCATTCAGAAGCTATTGAACATTATAGTGCTGCTCTATCACGTAACATAGAGTCACGGCCTTTTGCAGCTATTTGTTTTTGCAATAGAGCTGCTGCGTACAAAGCACTGGGCCAAATCACTGACGCTATAGCAGACTGCAGCCTAGCAATTGCTCTTGATGGAAATTATTTGAAGGTTTTCTTCTAAACTGATGTCACCCTTATCTTTTTTTTCTCCTTTGACATAATGATGTACAGAACCAGTTGACAATTTTATTGGTTCCTAGTTGAACCAGATCATTTATGATGTTGGTTACAACAGTATAAAGTTTAAATGGAGCCTTAAAGGTTAAATTAGCTCTTAAGAGAAAACACTCAGTGTTCTATTTTGCTCAAATTGGGAGAACAAAAATCTTTCTGGGTATCAGGAGTTTATATTCTGAAACTTTAAAGTTGTACTTGATTACGAAGTTGATTCAGCACATTATTGTTTTAGTTTCGTCAATCTGAAGAAGACTGTTGGCTTTGAGTTAAGTTGTGGAAATTGTTAAAAATTGACATGTTTTCAAGATAATTTAATTATATTCTGACTTCATTACTTGCCTTATTAAATTGCTTCAAGAATGCAGGTTTATGATAATACAATTTACTGAATTGCTAAACTGAAATCTGCACATTTGTTCAACCTTGGGTGCACAATTTAGTGTCCACGGGGAAAAAATGATAAGTTTCTGGGAAAGCACTGGTTTTTTTCTTAATATATGTTTGAGAAATTTTGGGCAGAGTAGTGGTATGTCTAGCTACTTTGAGGACCAAAATCATGTTGTTTTCAGTTGAACAGCCTTTTTGGTAATGTACTCTCCATGCTTTATTAGGCAATCTCTAGACGGGCCACTCTATATGAGATGATAAGGGATTATGGACAAGCAGCTAATGATCTTCAGAGAGTGGTAGCTGTTCTCACTAAGCAAGCAGAGGAGAAAACTAAACAGTCTGGGCACTCTGATAGAACAACAAACCTGGCAAATGATCTAAGACAAGCTCGTCTACGTCTTTCTACCATAGAAGAAGAAGCCAGAAAGGAGATTCCTCTAAATATGTACCTCATTCTGTAAGCCACTTTTGATCCTAGAAGGTCCATATGGTCTGATCTCTTTATAATGTCTTGTCATTTGCTGGAATATGAATGGTTTCTATTCAATCTTTTGATCATGGAGGGTAGTTGTTTGCTATATCAGAGAGCAGTCTTTTATGTGGCTCCATTGCATGTGGTAGAGAGATTTATGATCTATGATCACTCCTTTTTTAGCACATGTTGAGATAAATGAGTTGGGGTTAATCTGGTCCCTATCTCCTCCTCATCCTAATATAGTGCCAGTGCTTTTAGTGATTAAGTTGCATCTGGTTCTAAAAAAATCCTATATTTAGCCTGTCTATTAAAACCTGTTAATAATTTAATCTGTCTTTGATTGTTATTGAGATGCCGTGTTGTCATTAATTTAACAATATCTGTTCCCAAAACACGCATCCTTCCCAACCAAGTTTTCCAATCTCATTTGTGACACCCTAACCCAAGTTTCTTTTTCTTCATCTCTCTCTCTCTAAATCACACAACTACGAAGCATTTTTAAGTTAAAAGCCTTGAAACCCGCTGTCTTTCTCTTTTAGATTCTCATTTTTGTTATCAGCAAGCCTTGCCTATTTCCTATCCCACAAAGCCATATATGTTGGCATCCAAAATTGAAGATCTAGGAAGAAGTAGTTCTAGACCGTGACAAAACTCAAGACATCCTAGGCTCGCAAGAAACAAGAAAAAAATAATCACTCTTGCACCAAATTATGAATTCTGATGGTGGATTTGAGATTTTTGTTTCAGAATTTGATTGTTGAGTTTTAGAGAGGGAGATGAGGGTTGGGTGAAAGAACTGAGGTTGTAGTTAAAACTGTTTTTTGGATATTTAAAGAGTATCAAACCTATCTTTCAGTAATAAAACAGTCGATGCTGGGTAAGGAGCAACAGTGGTAGAACAAAAACCAAAGTTTTTTAGAAGGGCCAAGTTATAAATTATAGTGGCTTATATGAAACATATACTAATCTGAAGGGGCTTTACTGAACTTTCAAAAATGTTGGGGGGGCATGCCCCCCTCATAGTTGGCTTGCGCCCCACCCTTGCCAGTGAGTTTGTAATTCAATTGGTATCTATATCTCCCTCCCCCAATAGGTCTCAGGTCAGATTTGTCTTTCCTTTGTAACAACAACAACAAAAAGAACAATAAAATTGGTTAGGGAATTAATTAAGGATTTCTTAAGCTAGGATACCTACAATTGCTTCAAAATTACAGATACTTACAATTTATGATTGTTATATATTTCTTTATTAATATTATTATCTGTTGTTGTTGATGTCATCGTCATCATATTGCTGCTTGAAATTGAAGACTCATTTAAAATGTGGGTTATGAAATTGTTTACCAATCAAATTATGATGGCAGGGGAATTGAATCTTCTGCTTCAGCATCAGAAGTTAAAAAGGCATATCGCAAAGCTGCACTTAGACACCATCCTGACAAGGTTTCTTACATGTTCTACTTTATGGACATGCTTATTATGATCCACCCTTTTGACACATTGGTTATTGATGTAGGCTGGTCAGTCCTTGGCAAGAAGTGATAATGTAGATGATGGTCTGTTGAAGGAGATAGGAGAAGAAGTCCACAAGGATGCTGACAGACTTTTCAAAATGATTGGAGAGGCATATGCCATGCTTTCAGACCCTGCTAAGGTCTCATGCACATTTCTATTATGCACTCTATTATACTTCCACATTCTTCTATTGGCTCAGCTTTTTAATATTTCTGTGAATCTGATTATCCTTTGTTTTGCCCTCCCAAAATGGAGAAAAACTTCTGTTCTGAAGTATTTTCTCTTGCTAACAAGGTACTTTTTGAGCTATTCTAAGAAGAATCATTGCTTGGGTGTTGTTGTGTTGGTCACCAGTCTTTTACAATTTATAGTACTGCCCCTGTCTCCAATGATTTCAAGTAGATGGTTTGTTATAGAAATGTAAATTATGCAAATTCTTTTTGTGGTTATTTGTATAAAAAAGAGAGGAAAAGAAGAGGAGGTGAAGCAGAGAACATATAGGCATGTGGAAAAACAAGCTGTAACATATGCAATGACTAGTGGATTACAAGGCTGACGTTGTTTTATGTGAAAATATGATGTTTTATTTGCTTGTTACTAAGACACTCGCAGCATTTTCATGGTCTAGTGATGACAACCATGCTTAATTTCTCTGAACAAGGTAATGAAGAACCATAATATATTAATTTTGTCAATTTTAACTCTCCTGCTGTATTGCATGTCTCTTGTTCTAACATACTCAACAACTAGTGGATTGCAAGGCTGACTACTAAGTTACTTAATGCGAAAATATGATGTTGCTTTATGAGCTTGTTGCTAAGACACATGCTGCATTTTTATGGTCTAGTGATGACAATCATGCTTAATATCTCTGAACAAGAACATCAAGAACCATACTTAGTTTTGTATTGACAAATTTAACTCTCTTCCTGCACGTCTCTTATTTGTATTCATGGTGTTTCCTTTGCTGGGATGCTTGCATGCTTATGCTTCTTATTTACTTGTTTTGTTGCTTGCTCCGTGTCATTAGAAGTGTTCTTTTTGTTATCTGCATGACTCTTTAACTATTAACCACTACACTGAATGTCGGGCATTTGGTAGCTCCCTTTGCCCTGAATAATGAGTTTTACTTTTCTTGTGTGCGTTACCTGGAAAAGTACACTGCAATCTAACTGGCTGCACAGTAATTAAGGTCATAAATCATCATGCCATTAAAACTTAACTTTTGCAGATCATACAGGCTTGCCATTTTCTTGTTAGGCCTTCCCCAATCTTTTTGATAAATATAATAAAAATGTTTAAACTCATAAATTCAGTCATTACGTGTAAAAACTGGAACAAATCGTTGTGATTTCTTTTACCACTTGGCATAAATTGTGCCCTTCATTTGGAGGATAAGTTGCTTAATTTGATGTGCACCTATTAATGCCTTAGTATGTTGTGCTTTGTTTTTCCTTTCTGTGAGAAAAATCGGTGTTTATGTGGTCAATATACAATGTTTTGCAGCGCTCACAGTATGATTTTGAAGAAGCGAAGAGGAACGACCCAAAGAAACGGAGTGGAAGCAGCGCATACAGAACACATACAGAAGCTCAGAATTATCCATTTGAAAGCAGCAACAGGAGACATTGGAAGGAGGTTTGGAGGTCATATGGTCGGTAACTCAACCACTGAAATGCTAGGGTCCACTCGATTTAACTGATTTTGATGACAATTTTGTGGCATGCATGACAAGAAGAATCTCGAGATTCGTGATCATAGTTCATCCGTAAGTCAGGTGACAAGTCTGGTGGTTGGCCAGCATCTGCATGTAGCTCTTATCCAAAGGTCTTGCAGAGGGGAAATTATACCTACCACTACTCAAGAACTGACAACCTGAATGCAGAGAACTGCCTAATCGTTGAAAACTTATCCAAAAATCGTGGATGTTTTCACATGCTAGCTAATTTGTACCAAAAGGAAGGAGATAGAGGGAAAGGGAGAGCTAGATTGAGAGTTTGAATTTGAATTCTAAAAGAGCACAAACAAAGGAAAGGCATGCTGTTTGAATGTAATCTGACAAAGGAGATTGCTAACTGTTCGAGTTGTGTAAATGCATCGGCTTTGTACAGATGAAAAGTTGACGGTGCAATCAAGAAACTAAACCAATAACTTGGAAATCATATAGGACTTAGGTTAGATGAATTCTTTAGGTTTAGCTTCGTCTAGTGATTGTCTGTAAATTGATTGAGGGGCATGCCCAAACTTCATCATTTCCACGTTTTACTTGATTATTTGAATCTTGCTTGAGAATTCACTATTGAGTGCCTAACCTCTTATTAAATTTCCATTTGAATACCTTAGCATCAATTCTATCTATTTGACCATCCTTTTTTTTTTAATGTGATAATTTTCATGACTAGGGTTAGAAGAGAGACAAGGTACTGTAGGGCTGTTATCTCGTGTCAAGTGGCAAAAGAGGAGGTTGGGATTGAAAAAGAGGTGAAGTGGGTTAATTTGTTAAAAAAGTAAACTAAATTAATATAAAGTTTTGGATGAATATGCAGGAAGTCGCGTTTTAACAAAACAACAGTGCTGTGCCTGTCCTCTTACTGAGCAATGGTTAGTAGTTTATTTCAAGGAAATTTGACCCTTGTTTTTGCAGTGTTGTGGCTTTGAAACCAAATTACCCACAGCTGATGAGAGGCTTGCTGATCCTTTCAAATATACACGTCTGAATTAATGCTTAACTTTTCTCAACTTAAAATAGATATGCTAGCAATAGTTATCGGATATACCATTTCCTTGATTAAGATAACTTTCACCAAGCCATGGATTCTTATCGGGTTGGGAGTTGCTTTTATTTAGAGGCGTGACATGGCTCGATTTCTTTTGAAGCTTGCAGATAACCATGAAAGTTTGTATTGTGGAAGCACATCCATCCTGTTGGCTTCCGATACAGGATATGTAATTTTCCAAGTTTGCTAAGGATATGTGGCAGTATGTAGCATGAGCATAACCTCTACTACGAGTTTGTGATGTCTTCCTGCAGGGATGAATATTAGGAGTATTATAGAGTAGTTAACTGTCATCGTGATCAATTTTATTTCTCTCATTTGCCTTTTTTTCATTCTCTTTTCAAGTCTGGTTGATCTTTGGATTCCCGGGGAATTTTGCTTTCAAAATCGAGCTTTAAACTGTGTTTGTTTTCCGGAATTTATTTTTTGGGAAATCACTTTTCAAATTTTCCTGTATTTGTTTATTTTCCGGAAAGTTGATTAACGAAAAACACTTTCCAGTTAAAAAAAATTTAGCTTGGTTTTCAGAAAAGTATTTTCCGGAAAATTTGGGCGGAAAACACTTTCCGGAAGTTGTGAAAAATTTAGAAATGTCATTATTTGTTGATTATATCAAATTTGATCCTCAAACTTTTGATTGCTATATATAATTTGTTTTGAATATTTATTTTTCAATTCCATCTCTTAAAATTTAATTTTTATATTAATTTTGGTCCTTATTTTTATAATTGCTATTTGCTTTTTTCTTATCATTTTTTTATTGAATTTTTTTATCTATCAAATTTGGTCCTCATTTTTTTTATTGTTACTTATTTTATTTGAAATAATTTATGAAATGTTAATTATTATTATTTTAATTTATTCACCTTTCATTTTTTTTAAAATTTTTAGATTTGATCTCTATTATTTATTTTATTTGAGATAATTTATGAAATTATATTTTTTTTCAATTTCATTCTCATTCAACTTTTTAATTTGTAAGATTTGTTCCTCATTATTTTAATAAACTTGAAAAAAAAATTAATTTATTAATAAATTATTTTCCAGTTCATTTTCCATAACACAAACAAATACTGGAAAGTGTTTTCCAGTTCATTTTCCATAACACTGCCAAACATCGGAATTCACTTTTCAGGAATTCACTTTTCCCGGAATTCACTTTCCAAAAGAAAACCACTTTCCAGCAAACAAACATGGTCTTATTTTAATAATAGAATTTGACCTGGTCCTACCTTTTCAAACCCTTTTTCTCTTCATATTCGAGGAAGTATAAAGCTTGGTTCAATCATGTAATCAAAGGAGGACTTGACGTGTTCAAAAGTGTACGTACTTTACAACTTATTCTAGAGTGAAAAATTAGAAATGTTTCCTTAGTTCATTAAGGTGGTTTACTATTTTCACGAATATCCTCAAAAGAGTAAACCTCTGAACAGTCGGCAACTTTTACTGCTAAACGAAAACCTCCAGATAAATCTGTAATCTCCACCACCTGAGTCCTGAATTGTAATACCTGGAAAGTAAACATCAGCTTAGTGTAAGTCACTTGAACCTGGACTTGTGAAGTCAGACACTGACAAGATATGAAGTGAAGGATTGACACTGGAACATTTTACCTTTTAAGTGTATAGTAGCAAAACTGAGGGAGAAAAACGCAGTATACTTGGATAGCTTTCGGAGAATTCTCACACGTATATTCCTAATCCGAGCTCTTTTGGGTCTGTTTCCACCATCCAAGGTGGCCTATTGAATAAAGAAACATTAACACAAGGCTAAGGAAAAAAGAAAGAAAGAAAGAAATGAAGGGAATTGCGTTTCTGGATTAGTACAATTACTTGTTCATTATAAAATTAATTGTTCCTTCTGTTGCACGATTAAGAAGAAGTTCCCTTGCCTCAATTGCAATTCCTTCAGGCTACAAAGAGAATTTGAAAATGAGTTCATAACATTTGAATATAGAACTTGTGTTAGTAAAATCATTTAGCTCTTGTACATACCTCTTCAGGAAACCAGACCCCTGGTTGTGTGCTACCTTCAAGAACTGCAAGAGCAAAAGCAGCTGTTGCATTTCCCACACAACTGAAAGCCAGGTTTTTCAGGAGCTTAGCATTTTGTTATAAAACATATTTTTCAGAAGCATTTAGATGCTGGTTTTGATTGAATAGGCTAAAATTATCTTGAAACTAGGGACTTACACGGAGAGTTTCCGGTGACTAAATAGACCAAGTGTATTGCGCCCATCTGTGCACTCCAAATCAACCTGTCCAACGAGTAGAAAAATTAACAATGAAGTGTACCATATGGTTGAATATTTTGCTTAAAATTCAGTACATTCTACCATCCTCTTTTCCTAATGCAACCAAGTAAATATAATCAGCTATGAATTGCTTTCTTCTTATTATTATTATTATCTCACCCTCATTGAAACACGCTCTCCAGCAATCCCATCAACTGCTCGGACTAGAGGGTCAAACAACTGAACCAATTGTTGGACTTTTGTTCTATCCTTCAAAAATTCCTGCAAAGAATTCATCAAGGTTTATAACTACAAGGTTCATATTTAAGAGCATAGCACATCATGCCTTGGCATGCCCCCTGTTTCTTTAGTTGTTATTAAATGATCCTTCACTTGCAAAAAGCACAACAAATTATATGGCAAGCTACCAATTTTTGGTAAAAGAAAAAACAGAGTTTCTCATTAACTTTTTGTATGGATTAACATCTATTGATAACATTTTCAGAAGCAATAGAATGAACTTGTTTTGGAATATTCAGACTACACTTTTAACTGTTAGTAGTATTGGTAATTTTGATTATGGCTATCAGGCGAGAACATACAGGAGACAGAAGATTTGTCATGGCTGACATTCCCCAATTCCAAAAGAATGGTGCAGTTCCAAACCGAGCACTAACTGTTGGTATTCCTAGGACATCATGAGCACTTCGAACTTCAGGTAAATTCCTGGACATAAGGATATATATTGAGATGAAAATTTTTGAAAGCAAAGGATATTTACAATATTTACAAAAAATTCAAGACAGAAGAAACCAAATGGCTCTTTTCAACAGGAGACAGTTACCATATAGTGTACAGTTTTTGAAAGCTGTAATATACAGCTACATGCATGTGATAAAAAAAAAAAAAAAAATGAAATGCATGTGATACAGGCAACATGTTTTTTTGGATCCTGTGAATCATGAATTAACTTCCAAAAATAGAACCCCTAAAAGGACTTGGTATTTTTAGGAAAACAGAAAACTGCTTCATTCATGGATGAGCTTCATCAAAGAACATTCTTGTCATAAGTTTTGGTTTACAAACTATAAAATGTAAAGAATGAGCAAAGCACAAACCATAGAAAGGAAAAAAAGAACAAACTGACTACAACGTAGTTGTAGTCAATTTGCCCCAAAGGAGCCCCGGGGGATAGCAGAGTTGCACGACTACAAACTAAGAAGAAATTGACAAACAGAAGTTTGTGATCATGGAATTAATGAAAGAGAAGAAAAGGACGAGCAACAAAATGATGCAAACCATTCTACGAAGGAGAGGAAGAAGCTCCAAATGAGAGGAGAGGAAATTCTCTTAGGCTGATGTACCAAAGAAGACTATTCATAATTGATTTGAGGAAATGAAATGTTGATTATGAAGTGTTTTGCAGTTCATCCACCGATTGTCTAGAGCCATTGAAAGACACAAATAGTGACTAAACTTTTTCTAAGTGTGGCATTTGCAAGTCTATAATTTCTCCAAGTTTCATTAATTGCAATAGTTAAGGGTATGGAAAACAAAAGTTTTCACCAAAGCCAGAAAGATGCACGGAAACTTGTATATACTAAAAATAAGGATTTGAGAATTGGTGCATGAATACTAATATAACTGTGATCAAAATCGGTCCATTCCAATTTATGATACTCATTCAAAATTCGATTGCGGACCTGTTAAATAGATGAATTGGCATCTAGAAACTGGCTCATTGATTTTTTTCGAAATAGAGAGAAATTTCTCACACTTACAACAGGTAAACATCTCGCTTTCCAATCCCCTTTCCAAAGTCGATGTTAAGCATTCCACTATATGGCTTTAGTTTGATCTTTTCTCCTGATTAAATAAACATTACCATTGTTTAAGTGTTGATTAGAGGAGTGCTACAGTAGAAACTGAAGAGGATTGTGCAGGTTTGTAAAATGCTGTTGAAACTGACCTTTATTATATGCAATAACCTCCTCACCAAGAAGTAAGAAACTAGTAGCTAGTATGGTTGGACCAGCACCACCACTGCCTGCTGTGTAGTAGTAGAACCTGAGAAGAAGAGAATTCGAGTGTAAACAGCATAAACTTCAAAACAAACCATTGAATAGCTACTTTATTGCATCATGCAATGGATCAGCATCTACCGAGCAGCAAAGATGCACAACTTCCATGTTAATTAAATTGATTAATTTGTACTGGAATGAAAGGACTTTCATAATGATATGCCTTAACTCAAAACGAAGCATTACAGATACCACCAACGACCAGATTTCTTTCAACCAAAATCAGAGAGGAAAATGAAGATTTTTGCCAATGAGGTTGATGGCATGGCTAAGGAGAAGATATACCTTCAGAATGAAACGCACATTTTCCACTTCAAGGAAAACTTTATGAGGTACCAGAAATTTTGGATGGAGATGAGCATCACTCTTCATCTCATCTCCATTAGAACATATATTAGAGAACTGAGGTGGTCCTGCGGATACTGGTAAACTAAAGTGGCGGTAAGACAAGAATCTCTAGATGGATAGTTAACATTCAAGGGATGATACATTAAACTAAAACTGTAAGAGAAACCATAGTGGCATTTGGTGATCAATAAGGAGTTATTGGCTAGTCAAAAATCTCTTTGGTTTAAGTTTTTAAGACGAGAAAACAATTACCTCAGCCTCTCTGGCTTTCCCTTGCTTTCAGTATTTGCAGCACGTACTAGCTCTGCTGCCATTACTGTCATGATATGGTAGAAATTAGCATGTAGGGTTGAATAAAAGTACAGTGGCTGAATGTGAGGTGGTTTTCCACATGACTTAATGTATTATATATCCACCACTTCGATATCAATGTAACTTATAAGATGCTACTCTATGCTGGTGTAATTCTGTTTTTCTTCAGGCATAGTCATCTCAAAGAAATTAAACAATGGACCTTGGGCTGCATGAATTAATCTTTTCGAATTTGGATCTATCCAGAGACACAGTTATATGATTAGATATGCTCCTTAAAGTCACAAAATGATAAATGATGAGTGTGTTTTGACTGCATATACAGAAATGCATTTCATACAGGGGACAAAGTATGCAAATAAAAATGATGACCTAGCAGGAATGCTGGTAATCATACCATTGCTCACTCCTGGATAGATTCCACCAGTTGTTATGGCAGGAATATTTGCAGCTAAGGCTTTATCCTTGAAGGACTTTGCACGCAATGCATAGCTTGTATCATCACAAACATCAACATATGCTGTCTGTTAGGAAAATGCAAAAAGACAGCTCCTAAGATAATATCTTTGTAGCTATTATAAACAGGCCTAAAAGCATTCACTTATACAAAGAAATTTAACTTGAAAGTTGATATTCAGAAACATAATGTTTACCTTTCCTCACCTTGGTCTCCATGGCAGCTTCAAGTACAGTGCATTTCCCTGCCTGTTGAAAAGGCCCTGCAGCATGAACGACAAGATCTACATCTGCAGAGGGATTAATACAGCTTAAGACTTGGAAGTTCTGAGAAGCCAGAACAAGTTCATTCCATTTTCATATGAGTAAATTTAAAGCCAAGATTTTCATTTGGTAGGCATTAATTATTACAGCTGAAGTGTGCTTGTTTCCTAAAGCTTGGCCAAGTCATGGCATTTTTTAGGAACTTGTAGATATTGAATCTAAATCCTGTCTGCACTAAACCCGGTCGGGCTCCATGAAATATGTAGAACCCAGTGATTTATGAGAAAATTTCTACAAAAGGGAGGAAGCAAATGGTAGTCAACCCCCATGCTTAGAGCTCCAATAAGATACAGGAACTTGTCTTCTTAACATATATGGAGGGCTAAAATAACATAAATCAAGCACAGTCATGAACAGCAAAATCTCTTCAGAACTCAAAAGGCACAGTGAAAAGGAAAATAGTAGCAAAATTTATCCTTGCTGAAGCCCCTAGTCCCCTGTCAAGTCCGAATGGAGCCATAAAATGATCCAGGATATATATGCTAAAAACATAAGCAAATACTAGATAACACAGAGGTAAAAAATAATGGCTTTGCAATTCTGATAGTTAAAAGATTACTGTACCTTTCAAAGCTGCTGCCAGTGAGTCTACATTCTCAATGTTGACTTCAGTGAACTCAGAGTTCTTCCCCAATTGACCCACCATCGCAGCACCTTTTTCCCTACCATCAATTTCCTCACTTCTTATTTTTCTTTTCTAGTCACTTTCTCATAAACCAAACAAGGGCTTTTGTTAAATTTACCTGTTTCGACCACCAATCACAATTCTAAGGTCAGGGCAGAACTTGGAGAGAGCAGTGGCGGTGGACCCGCCAACCCGACCCGTTCCACCCAGTACAAGAACGCTCGAGTTGCGGGTCTTCTCAGGAAGTTGAACAGCGTGGCTTTTAGAATTATCATGTTTACCCTCTTTAACGCAAGCCTTTACACTCCTGCTGCTCTTCAACTGAAACAGAGCTTGCCTGGCTATCATTACAAATGCCATTACATTTGATGTTCTGCTCCCTCCTAAAAATGGAAAGGCTAAAATTCAGGCCATATCGCTCTTATCCCATTATCAGTTTATCGTTAGCAATGATGTGGCATCTTACGGTGAGTGGTGACATGGTGATTCGGTATCCACATGGTCTCTTTAACTTTAAGTGCATAAACTTTTTTATAATGTTCACTTCAGTCCTTCTTGCTGCCGATTTCTCACGAATTACTGCCTCGTTGGATGAGGACAGTCAAATATTTCAAGAACGAAGGCAGGAACAGAGTTTCATCCAGTGGACTCGCTCACCCTTGATTTTGCATTAGAAGCGTCAATCAGATAATTTACCCTAACAAAGCTCTTGGCTCACCAACAGTATACTTTTTTCCTTGCCCTGGATTTTGTATGTCAATCAGCGTATGATCCTCTTCGACACCATTCCTCTAGGGGCTTGTTCAGGTCAAAATCTTTTTCAAATAAGGGATAGGAGGACCAGGCTGTGCAGGCTCAGTATTAAGATCTATATTCCGGTCCTCTCTGAACCAGCCCTCGTGTCATGATCGCTTTCTCTCTGGCCTCTTGAGCCAGGCTCAACAACGTAGGTGCCGATTGAGTTGACCCTCGTCAGTCTTTTTCGGAGACCATCCTCCTCCCGGAGAAGAAAAGGCTACCCTTCATGTGCTGTCATTTGTTGAGCCAAGTAATTGGCACAACAGGGGTTGAAGAGAGCACTTCTATTCATCTTGGAAGCGAATACGGTCTGAGAACAAGTGAGGGCAAAGACACAAGAGTCTATAGGATGATTGTTTTGATTTTTATTTCATAAATATAAATAGGCAAATAAAATATGCTAGCAAAATAATTCTCCACGCGTCAAACATTTATTTTAAACTATTTTAAAGTAATATAGGTTTATAAAAACTAATTATTTATTAAATAAACAATTATTTTACATCAAACCCTAATTCAAGAATCTGATCAAGCCTAAACCCTAGCTTGATTAAACCTGAACTCGAGACTCCATAACAACTACTGCATGCATGACTTAAACCCAAAACTCACTTTACTTATGGAATATTTTTGTTGAAGAATAATTTCCATCAAAGTCTTAATAATAAAAATAAGTGGGTTCTAATTTCAATTTGACTTTAAATATATTCATTAACCATGTTTTTAAAACAAATTGCTAACCAATAAAACAAAGTAAAATTGCTAGCAGTGATGATGATCTATACTGAGGTGATAGCTTTCCATAACTGCTGCTGCTGCTGCTGCTGAGTTGTTTTTGTTATTTATGAAATACGTACTAGCCATTGCAGCTGCTATAGCTACTAGTATTATTGCTTCCCCAGTTACTACAGCTGCTGGTATGGTTATCGCCTTCTTTTGTCCTGCTTCCAACCATCGATCATGGAGCGGTTCAAGGAAGCCATTGCAGAGATCAGTGGAGCTCAAATCACTCATAGATCCACAAACCCAAGCAGTTGAGATAAACTTGGTTCAGATTCAACCCAAGCTAATAATATATAAAAAAATCAGTAGTAAAGATCGAGGTCGATTTATCAGTGCGTAGAATTCATCGATAAACAAGCTCAGATAAATAAGATTATTGTAAACAACGCCGTAAATCTAATTATTCGACAATGGATTTAAACGTAAAGAGGTCGTCACAGTAACCATATAAATACTGTCTCCCATGTTGTGTTCGTGTCATTAAGGTTTTGTAAATTACTAGGTTGATGCTATCTCTGTGAGTTTTATGATAGTGGTCTGGTTTGAGCTGCAGACTATATTATTAGTGGTTAGATTTTCATCGAAACATATCAGTCTTTTTTGCATGCATGTTGAGCGCCTAGATTTATGCGTTGATTTTTTAGATGTTTTAGAGGTACTGATGTTAATATATATATATATATATATATATATATCATTTTAATTGAAAATATATTTTTTAAAAATATATTATATTATGTTTTTAGTGTTTGATTGGAATTGTGGTGTGTGTGTGTTTTAAAGTGTTTTTTTGCTTATAATTATATTTTTTATATTCTAAGATTTATTTTTTATCTCATATCAAAACGTTATAAAACCACTAAAACTATAAATTAAAAATAATAATTATGCAAACTATGTTATTCACCACAATATTGTTGAGCATTAGATGAGTTTTGACCAAAATTCTAGTGGTCGGTCTTAATTATATGGATGCAATATAATATTTTTAACTATATTTTAATATAAAATATGTGACATGTATCTATACACTTGTTTATATAAAAACTAGATATTTAACTCCGCTCTGCTGCGAGCTATATTTAAAAAAAAAAAAAAAACACACACACAATAGATATGCTATTTTTGATATTTTTCTTACTTAAAAAACTCAAAGTGTAAATAAAAATGTTCATACAATCATCTAATTAAATAAGTTATCACTAATATAATTTAAAAAAATGATAACAATAACAAATTGACAAATGAGAAAAACTAAAAAACTATAGTAAATTAAGATATTTAATCTCGCAGAATGAGATAACTATTAGTCTTGTATCTACTGGAATTTTTTTTATTAGAATCAATATATCATAATAGGAAAAAAAAAAAAACATGTGATCACACCAAGTGAAAAACATAGAAGTAAAAAATTACTATGTAGTATTAGACACATCATAAATATTATTTCAAAATAAATGATTTTTTTATAAAATAAATCTTATTGGTACAAAAATAAAATTTAAATATTAAATATTTAAATAAAAAAAACAAACCATTTGGCTTTTTTTTCAAAACAAAAACTTTGTCCAAATAAAATTATAAAACTCATGGTATAGGCCATAAAACCATGATAAATTGATAGAAAAGAAATTGAAGATAACCACAAATTATTTCTTTTAAAATAAAGCAATATGATAAAATTCATTGTTATACCAACTCTTAAAACTTGTGACCGGGGTCATTATATAAAAAAACATGAAACCCAATCTCAAGCAAATCAAACGCCAAAAAATGAAACCAAGAAAAAAACATATCATACAAAAATATATAGTTAAGAGAATGATGACAAAATTGAGAAGAAGAAGAAATAAAGGGCATAAGAACAATTAAATTTAAAGGTGAAATTTAAAATAAAAACTCTAAAAACAGGTGAGAAATCAAAAGAATAAAAGCTAAATTGAAAAGAACAAAACAACATAAATTTTGATTAGATTATGAAATTGAAAACGACTAAACCCTTGCGAAAGAGTCAATGACATAAAAAAAAAAATAGAAACCAAAAGAATAAAAACAAGATTGAAAAAAATGACATATTGTAATTCAATGACTAGATTGAAAACATCAAAAACTTTTTATAAAAGAGATAGAATAAAATAAGCAATAAAAATATAAGAACTAAACTTTAAAAAAAAAAATGGGGCATTCGTAAACTTTTTATGCAATACAAAGAAAAGAAAAAAGAAGAAAAAACCATTGTCAACAACATATCATTCATCTACCATCATCCCACAATACACCATGAGAGAGAGAAAGAGGTGACATATATAATAAAATAATGGAATAACATCTTCTAATATAAATAGTGGAATAACAAATTTGAAAGTTATGAAGCATCACACTTGTTGTGCAACAACGCATCAATGACTAAAGTTTAAATTTCTATATTTTTTTATTAAAAAATTATTATTGAGATTAAAAGGTCCAAAACATTTTTTTCATGTTTTGAATATTAACAAAAATATCTATATAAAAAGAGAAAATCAACCATAAACTCTTGCCTTTGTTTTTTAGAATCTAAGGGCACCTAAATCAACACATAATTTTGTAAAAAACATAATGGTATAAATCATTTCTTTTAGGGTGGGGGTAAATAAGTATATTTATTATTAATAAAAAATAGAAGGGCAAAAATACTATGATATTGAGTGAATATTATAAAAGTAAAAAACAAAATGTAATATTGAACATATCAGAAATATAATTTTCAAATAAATATATTTTTTTATAAAATAAAGCTTATTTGTACAAAAACAAAGAAAAACTCATCAAAAATTAAATACAAAACAAAACATTTAAAAATTAATTCAAAAAAGACCTACAAACCTATGGTTTGGGTTATGAGACCAGGACTCATTTGCTCTACTAAATCTATTTATAAAAATCACTAAAAGATATATAGAAATAAAAGCGCATATGAAACTGAATGAATAAAATTAAAGAAAAAATATTTATATGAGTCGAACATATTATAAATATTACTTCAAAATAAATTATTTTTTATAAAATAAATCTTACCTGTACAAAAAATAAAAATTAAACAAAACAAAACATTTTGTTTTTTTTAAAAAAAAACCCGCAAAATTGTGGCTTATGCTATAAGACTAGGATCAATTGATAGAAAAGAAATTGAATATAACGACAAAACTATTATATTAAAAAAATAAAGCAGTATAATAAAAATCTTAATTATATTAACTCTTAAAACTTGTGATTCATGACATTAGACTCGGAAAACCACGAAACTCAATCCTAAGCAAATCAAACACCGAAAAATAAAACCAAGAAAAAACCTACCATACAAAAATTATAATTAAAAGAATGATGGTGAAATTAAGATTTAAAAATAAAAATAGAAGGCATAAAAAATTAGATTTGAAGGTTAAATTTAAAAGAAATAAATCTAAAAACAAAATTGAACAAAACAAAACAATATAAACTTTGATTAGATGATAAAATTTAAAATAACTAAACTTTGACAAATGAATCAATGAAAAAAAAAATAGAATTCAAATGAATAAGAATCAAATTGAAAAAAATAATATATGATATATTGTAGTTCAAGGACTAGACTGGAAATTAAAAAAAAATCTTAAAGAGACAAGGACTAATATAAACAATAAAAAAAATATAAGAAATGGACTTAAAAAAAAGGAATGCATGAACTTTTTTATGGAATAGAGGGAAAATAAAAAGGGAAAAAAAAACATTATCGGCAACATATTGTTCATCAACTATCATCACATAATGCAAAATAAAAAAGAGGGAGAGAATACTTATAATGAAATAGTGAAATAGCAAATTTGTTTATTGTGAGGTCTTATACCCGCCACCCTGAAAAGGTCGAGCGTCTTTCACGTGTCAACGAATGATGTCCAAATCCTTACATTTTTTTATTAAAAAATTAATTATTGAAATTAAAAAGTTTAGAGCACCTTTTCATGTCTTGGGTGTTAACCAAAAAAAAAATATATGTAAAGGATAAAATCACCCCGACTGCTTTTTTTGCTAGAATATAAGGGCATAAAAATATAAATAATTTTTTTATTTTTTATAAGAAAATAGAATTTCAAAAATAATCTCTTTGCAAAACTTAAATGATTAACATGCTTTTGAAAAGGACAAAACTGCCCTAAAAAATCAAGACAAATGAAAATCTTTTCAACGGATAAAAGTGTAATTCTGTTATCAAAATGAATACCCTTTTATATTATACTAGCTAATGCTCTCATACCTCAACACGAGCGGTACCATATTTTTTTCAATACAAAAAAAAAATTAATTGTGTAAGGAATTTTTTGTTATAATATAAATTTAGTTAAAATAATAAATTAATGCAAAATATGTGTCAAGTACAAGTTTTCTATAAAATATATGAATTTTAAATCAATATAAATTTATCTATTTGATAGATTTGAATGAAATAACTAGCATAAAATTATCATTATCATTAAAAAAGTAAGAAATTTTGAATATTTGGATTATTGAATTCACTATATTAAGTTTAGTTCATTTTATAATTTAATTTAAATCAAACACAAAAACAAAATATAAATTGTGAAAGTACTTGCAATAATCAAATAACAGAAACGAGTAGTTGATTTTTTATCCACAAAAAGATGAAAATATAAATTAAAAATTCATCCCTACATCACCGTCATTATCATTGCTATAATAGTTAAAATTACTATTAGCATTACTGCTCAAACAATTAAAATAATTTAATTGTTCTAAAAACTAAAAAAAAAAAGGCAAAACATTTTTACAAATAAACAATTTGAAAATAATCAATAAAATTATCATTATTATTGCGCAAGTAATAAAATCATAAAAATCATCTTATCCAGATAACAAATAAAAATAACAGAAAACTCAAAAAAAAAAGGAGCAATATTAATTTTATAATTATCACCAATATAAAATTAAAATTTCATAATTAAAAATAAAGCCCCAATAAAAATTAAAAGCAATACATGTATAAATACGAATAAAAAATAGCATTACTGCTCAAATAATTAAAATCATTTAACTGTTTTGAAAAACTAAAAAAAAAAAAGCAAAACAATTTTACAAATAAACAATGAAAAAATAATCACTAAAATTATCATTATTATTGCATAAGTAATAAAATCATAACAATCATATGATCCAAGGAACAAATAAAAATAACATAAAATACAAAAAAAAGCGAACAAAGGGAAAAAAAAATGAACAATATTCATTTTATATTGATCTCCAACATAAATTAAAATTTTAGGATTGAACCGATTAAAAATAAAACCCCAATAAAAATCAAAAATAAAAACTAAAAGTATAGATGTATAAATACAAATAAAAAATAAATATTGTTCAAGAATGACAAAAAGAAATCAAAGGAATTAAATAAAAAAATCAAAGAAGAAGAGCCAAAAATAAAATATATAATTAATTCCAATCCAAGGATAAAATTAAAAATCCTGAGACCGAAACAAATAAAGTTATTTTAAAAAAAATACAATCTAATTCTGTTAAAAAATTAATAAAATAAGGACCAAAATGAAGTGTAGCATGTATTACCCATTTGAATTGGAGGACATAGCTAAAACAAATTAAAACAATATATATAATTAATATCAATTTAATGACAAAATAAAATGTCATTATTTATTTAATTTTTCTAAAAAAGAATGAGGATCAAAATGAAAAGTAGCATATATTACCAATTTTAATTGGAGAACATAATTAAAAGAAATGAAAATCTGTTTGCTGAAAATTAAAGGAATGAAAAATAAATAAAAAATCAAAAGTATAAGGACTGAAATGAAAACCAATATTTATAATTAGTAATAATTGAAGGGCACAATTGAAAATAATCAAACTTTCAATTAAAAAAAATAAAGAATAAAACGAAATCAAAACCTTAGGGACTAAAATTAACAAACATTAAGGACCAAGTCGTACGTCGCGCCAGAAAGAGAGAGAAAACATAGAAAACATGTAAAATCGTTCGCTTGTTATAAACCGTATACCAGCGCCGGACACTGCGCCACTGTTGGACAGATAAAATAGAGGCGAACCAGAAGTCATGGCTGAGGTGAAGTTGTGGTCACCGTAGGATCATGAACGCGCTGCCTTAGGGGCGCTTCAGAACGAGGCGCCCTGCAGTGTCTAAGAAGAAATAATAAAATATTGTCTAATCACTTTAACACCCCTGCACCTAGTCAGAATTATGAAAGAACTTGAGCAGAAAATACGACGCTACCCCCAACTACAGTACTCCTTTTTGTCTTTTTTGGGGGTCATTGCAATCGATTTACTGTGCAAATTTTATGGAAAAATTGAGAACACCCTGTGACCGGGTGAATTATTTTTTTTTTCAGGGGCTATTTGCGTCGCTACACTGTGTAAGAAATCTGGAAATGTCATTCGTGTCCTGTGAAAAAGCCAAAACTACCCCTGGTCCCAGGGGCAAAATATTTTCATATTTGAGGATAAAATAATCATTTTACTAGTATAATTAGTAATGTTCTATGTTTAGGTGAATAATAGAATTGTGCATAATGAGATTTATATTGTAGTTCATTTGTATGCACAATAAACTCAAACTCTGCAGTCTTTTAGCAAAATCTATGTCTGCGTGAACAGTAGAATTGTGTATAGTAAAAGAGGGATGAGATTTATATTTTAGTTAATTTGTGTGCACAATAAAGACCCCGTTTGGCTAAGCGGCAGAAACGCCGTTTAGCCAAAATTCAATTTTTTTTTTTTTTGCATTTTAAATGAAATTTTTTTAGTATTTTCAGATCATTTTGATGCGCTGATGTCAAAAATGATTTTTAAAAAATAAAAAAAATATCATTTTAATATATTTTGACATAAAAAGCACTTTCAAAAACTAACATAACCGTCCTCCCAAACACCCCCAAACTCTGTAGTATTTTAGCAACTCGTTTTGCATGTTTTATACAACGAAAATTAATTTAGGATGTAATAATAAAAGGCAAGTGGAGAGAGAGTACAATTTGATCACGTGGAGGCTCACGGGAAAGTTATGGTCTAATGGAAACATAAAGGGGCAAATGTTTAATGAGATGCAGAACGTTGGTGACACGTCCTATCACGAGACCATCGGAATTCCAATCCGATCTGGCACGCGGCAAAACGAGTGGAAAAAATGCACGGAGTACGAGGGGGGCAAAATAGGAAACCAGCGTTCGGTGGGGTTAACGTGGTCCCTCGATCATAGATGGTGAGCTGTCAAGATGGGGATACAAACACGTGTTGCATCTACAACTCTTGTGGTCCCACGTAGCTGGACAGCTTATACTGACACGTACTGTTATTTAGCAACGTGCGTGGACAGCGACTCTTAGCTGGGACTGGAATCGTACGCACAGCTGCCTTTGATAGGCCGCTTTATGACTTGCCATGGCTCGGCTTCTGCCTTCGGCTTTGCCTCTCCTCTGCCACCAGATATTTTACCAATTTCTCGCTAAATTGGATACATATAAAAATCACTTTCATTAAAATAAAATAAAATAATTGAGAGTATATATAAAGCCCGGTCCAAACAAGCTGCTCACCCTGATAACTCACCAATTTAAAATTTAATTAACTTGAATTTTATGTCATGAAAGTTAATTTGTTTAATCTCATGAATTAATTTGTGATTTAATTAAAATTTAAACGAGATTGATTTAAAAAAATAATCTTAAAAAACATAGCCTTATTTTTTTTAATAATATTATTTTAAATTATTTTATTGGGAGGTTGATGAAATTTAATTTTAGCATAAAAATAGAGCTGGCTTCGTAGTTTTTAAATGCGGACAAGAGATTTAAATTCTCCTGGCACTTGAAAGGATCGACTCAAGTCGAGCTAGTTTGGGGTTAGGTAGCAGAGTAATTAACCTAACGGAGACATTAATATCGTTGGAATGATGCAGCACGTCCAGGATATGTCGTCAACGTATTTCAACAGCTATAATCATTACAGAACATCGGTCCACTCAATCTTTTGTCTACCCAAACTTTATATAATTAACTAAAAGATAATTGCCGTGCGTGTTTTACTGTGGCTTTTGGCACTGTACACCAAGACACATTGCACTGTGGACTGGACATTTTTCGTCCGTGTATCGCGCGAGTACATCCGCCTTTTTTTTTTTTGATTTTCCCGGTTTGAACAGTGCATTAACGAAAAAGCCCCCCGAAAAAGACAAAATAGTTCACAGTAACCAGGGGCATCACCGGATTTTCCACTTTATATGCACAGTGTACGAAAAAAGCCCCGATAAAGACAAAATAGTGCACAGGGGGGCTACCTCCGTCTTTTCAAACCCGGTTTTTCAAATATCGATAGGTCCAGGGCAATCCAGTCATTAGCTATTATTTTATTATTATTTTCGTTTTAGCTGGCGCGTCGTGCGAACGCGCCAGCAGCGTTGGGCGGCGCGTGCACCCTCTTCCCGCCGTCAAAAATTCGCTCGCCACACGGAAGATGCGCGCCCTCTCCTCTCGTCGCGGCGTTCCGTAATATATGTCGGTTGAGCGACGGTGGGCGTGTTTTGGCGGATGCTTTTCTCTCTCCGCCAAGAATTCTGCTCGGTCCCGATGTTGACGATAAGTTCATTTTGGTCCCCTAAGTTTTTATTTCGTTTTTCTTCTTGATTTATTGAAATTAAAGTTTTTTTATTTTCAATTGTGCCCTTCAATTAAAACTGATTATATAAGAGAGTTTTATTTCAGTCCTTATACTTTTGATTTTTGATTATTTTTTATTCCTTCAATTTTTCCGGTACGGATGTTTTCATTTCTTCAATTTAGCCCTCCAATTGAAATTGGTGATATATACAAAGTTTGATTTCAGTCCCTTTTCTTCTGATTTTTATAAAATGAAACCAATCACCATTATTTATTTTTGGTCCTCCAATTCTTTTTTGTTTTAATTTTATCTTTTAATTAGAATTAATTCTATATATATTATTTTTCATTTTAATTTATTTTTTATTTTTATTTTTTTATTAATATTTGATATTAATTCATTTGTTATTTTTTAATTGTTTTTATACAAATTTCTTGATTTTTTTTAATGATTTTCCAAATCAATTTAATTATTTGAATTGTTCTGACAATAATATTAATAATAATTTTAACTATTATAATAATCATTTTACTATTAATATTATTCTTTTTTTCTCTTTGTTTAATTTTTTTTTTTTGCTTCTTCTTTTTTTTCTTTGGATTAGATAATTTTTTGTAGTGACTATTTATGCAGTGATCATGATAATTTTAGTTGTTGTTTTTTTTCTTCTTTTTCATACAAAAATCTTTTCCTTTTTTTAATGATTTTTCAAGACAATTTAATTATCTAAATTGTTCTGACAGTAATGTGGACAATAATTTTAACTGTTATAGAACTATTTTTTTTATTTGATTATTGCATGGTTTTTTTATATTAATTCATTTAGTTTGTTTTTATAAATTCTTAGACAATGTATATTTTTTTATTCATATTTATACATCTATACTTTTAGTTTTTTTATAGTTTTTTTTTCTTTTGATTTTATTTAAATCAGTTAAATCCTGAAAATTGAATTTAAATTGATAGTCATTTTAAAATTAATATGGCTTCTTTTTTTCCTTTATTTTATTTTTTTTCTTTTTTTCTCTTTGTTGTTTTTTTTTTTTTGCTTCTTCTTTTTTTTCTTTGGATTATATGATTTTTATGATTTGACTATTTATGCGGTAATCATGATAATTTTAGTAGTTGTTTTTTTTTCCTTTTTCATACAAAAATCTTTTCTTTTTTTTAATGATTTTTCAATACAATTTAATTATTTAAATTGTTCTGACAGTAATGTGGACAATAATTTTAACTGTTATAGTAGTGATTGTGATATTAACACGAGGATAGATTTTCAATTTATGTATTAATCTTTTTGTTGATAGAACTATTTTTTTTAATTTGATTATTGCATGGTTTTTTTATATTAATTCATTTAGTTTGTTTTTATAAATTCTTAGACAATGTATATTTTTTTATTCATATTTATACATCTATACTTTTAGTTTTTTTATAGTTTTTTTTTCTTTTGATTTTATTTAAATCAGTTAAATCCTAAAAATTGAATTTAAATTGATAGTCATTTTAAAATTAATATGGCTTCTTTTTTTCCTTTATTTTATTTTTTTTCTTTTTTTTTCTCTTTGTTGTTTTTTTTTTTTGCTTCTTCTTTTTTTTCTTTGGATTATATGATTTTTATGATTTGACTATTTATGCGGTAATCATGATAATTTTAGTAGTTGTTTTTTTTTCCTTTTTCATACAAAAATCTTTTCTTTTTTTTTAATGATTTTTCAATACAATTTAATTATTTAAATTGTTCTGACAGTAATGTGGACAATAATTTTAACTGTTATAGTAGTGATTGTGATATTAACACGAGGATAGATTTTCAATTTATGTATTAATCTTTTTGTTGATAGAACTATTTTTTTTAATTTGATTATTGCATGGTTTTTTTATATTAATTCATTTAGTTTGTTTTTATAAATTCTTAGACAATGTATATTTTTTTATTCATATTTATACATCTATACTTTTAGTTTTTTTATAGTTTTTTTTTTCTTTTCATTTTATTTAAATCGGTTAAATCCTGAAATTTGAATTTAAATTGATAGTCATTTTGAAATTAATATTACTTCTTTTTTTCCTTTATTTATTTTTTTCCCTGTTATTTTTATTTGTTTTTTGGATTCAATGATTTTTATAATTTTAATATTTACGCAATAGTAATAATAATTTCAGTTATTGGTTTTTTATTACTTTTAGATAATTTTTATTATTTGACTATTTATGCAATGATCATGATAATTTTAGTTTTTATGTTTTTTTTTCTCATTTATACTTAAATATTTTGCTTTTTTTTATTATTTTCCAGGATAATTTAATTATTGAGATTATTTTGACAGTAATACTGATAATAATTTTAACTGTTATAATAATGATAATGATAATAACATAAGGATATATTTTCAATTTATATATTCATCTTTTTATGGATAAAACTATTTATTATTTTATACAAATTTATAATTAAAAAATTCTATACAAATTTATTATTTTGTTTAACATTATGTTATAATAAAAAAATCTAACATAATTAATATTTGGCCCTTATACTTTTAATTTTTTGTTTTCATCCCTTGATTTCTTATTATTTCTATAATGATCCCTATTATTATTCAATGAATTATTTAATTCTACAATAATAATAATAATAATAATAATAATATAGTAGTGGTAATTTAATTAATTATTATTTAATAATAATAATAATTTAATTATTTCTCTTGCTTACTTTTTTGTTAATGTTTTTTAAGTTTTTTTCCATCGAGGTAATTTTATAATATCTATTCTTTTCGTAGTAATAACAATGTTGATTTTGATTTTGATTTTTATTTTTTTATTAATCTTTTATTGTTTATTTACTCTTTCATATTATTATTATTATTATGAATTATAATAATAACAATATTTTTATGTTTTTTCGTGCTTCCTATTTTTTTTATATTTCTTTCTCTCAATATAATTTACTGATTTTTACTGTCTTTATAATAATATGAATAATAAATATTATTCGCTTTTTTCCTTTATTTCTTTTTTATTTTTTATTATTTTAATTTGCTCTTTGGATTAGATAATTTTATTTACACAATAATAATGATAATTTTAATTATCAATTTTTTATTTTTTACTTATAAAAATATTTTGTTTTTTCTAATGATTTTTCAAGTCAATTTAATTTTTATTATTATTTTGACAGTAATGTTGATAATAATTTTAACTCTTATAACAATAATAATGACAATAATGTGAGGATGAATATCTGGACAAATTTATTTTAATTAAATTTATAATACAATTTAAAAATACATATAATTAATATTTTTTACATTTAAAAAAATATTGTGTACCCCGCGGCAACGCGCGGGGCACTTAGCTAGTATATATATACACACAATATAACAACTACACAGTAGGTAGGTCAACAAATAATAATAACTTGAAAATAAAAAATTTATTATCGTATATATTTTAAGTTCTAATATAATAAATTATATAATTATTAATTTTAAGATTTGTAAGATTAATTAAGATATGTGTAAGTTAATCTAAATACACAACTATATATATATATATATATTTTCCCCGTATATTCAATTATATCTTGTAAGATTTATGGAAAAAATGTAAGCATGAAGACATGTCCATGCATGTAGGGGTGGGTAACTGATTATGAGATGTGTCAAATGCTAAAAGGCCCTATCGCTTTAATTTTTATTTTTTTATTTTTTTATTTTTTTGTGAACGTCGAGATATAATAAAGATAAGCTCGATAGCAGGCATTAAGAGTATGGTCAGACATGCAAATGAAGCGATCATTTACACCCAGATAATAAGATCATCATCACGACTTACTGTCACTGCAAAAGGATTTGCTTCTCTCAGCGTATGGGTAAAAGCTGCTGCCTTTAACGCTTTAATTACCTGCATCGATCTTTCCATGCATGCACGGTCTGCCTGCTGCGCGCACTCTTGTTCAGCCAGCTCGCTGCATTTGAAGAGTCCGTTTCAAAAAAGCCGGTCTTGAGCAAAAGATGAATGATCTGCACTGTGTTTTTTTCATATATTTTAGCCTCGATCATAATTAGAATGCTTGATGCCGGTAAGAATTGACTTAACTCGGTCAAAGCTCGTCAATAAAGCATCCCCAGTGTAGCAGAACTGCTCGTCCAAAAACCTCACCCGATGTGCAACCCTGTTGTAAATCAGAGACCGCAAACCAAACTGGTCCAGCCTGCTATCATTGTAGATTACTTCATTTCTCGTAAAGCCAGACTGACCAAAACACACCAGCCCTTCTTATGCATAGATCCACGAGCAAGGAAAAAAAAACCACTGTGTGAGTAATTAAATCAGCAACAGTTTCAGGGACGGCCCACTCGCTACCCCACCAGAGCAAAACTTTTGTCCAAACGCACCAAGAAAAACTGCATGCAATGAGGTGGGGAATGACTTTGACCAGTCAAAAAGTGTGTTTGGTGTGCGGTGACCATGTTTAAGGGCAAAACTTGTGATTAGGTATACATCAACCATTAGCGAGCAATCTTTTTGCTGGGTATTAATTAATTGTATGGGACTTGTAAAGTTTTGTGTTCTTGCAGATATTATTTGATGATCGAGTGTTGTTGATCGATCAATTTGAACCACAGATGCTGACTGATGCGATGACATTTTTTGCCAACTCTAAGTTAACCAGCATATTATTAGAGAGATACATATCTACTAAAACTTTTGTTGATGTGATCTTGGCGGGCCAAATTTGTATATTCAAGTACTGATAGAACCCTAAAGCTACTCGTGGTCAGATATGAAAGTTGCTCTCATCACACACACCCATTGCTTTGATGATCACTTGAAGGCTCAAAGATTTCTCCACAAAGCTACACCATGAATGTTTTTTTATCCAAAAAAGGGGCACGCGTAAAATAGATATCATACATGATTGCCGAGAAAAGAAAACTAGCTAGGTTAATAAACTTTCCCTAGATCCGGTTCTTCCCCAGCTGGATGTGATCTTCTTGTTCACCAAGAAATTGCAAGCCTTGTCTATTGGAAATGCGTGAAATTCTCGTCGATGGTTTGTTCTTGGAAGGAGAAAGAAAAGGAGCAAAAGTCTTTTATTTGGCTTATTTTCCGGTCACCACATAACTGTACAGACGGCGCCGTGAAAGTGACTGATTGCACCTCCTACCATTATTTAATTTGTGTTTTCACACGCTCGACAGTGGTGTGAAACCAGATTAATGGTGGGAATAGCTGGAAAACCCCTGGATATATTTTTAACCTCGCCGGAGATTTCAGGCTATTAAATGTCCACTTTTGGTCGGTAGGTTGTTGAAATTTTGCTTTCTTGCATTCTACAGTTGAGATAATTGAGATTTAAAAAAAAAAATATTTTTTGTTTAAAAATATATTTTTAATATTCACACATTAAAATAATCTAAAAATATTTTAAAAAAATCAATTTTTTTCAAAACCCTTAATGTTTTGGAAATATAATGTCAAACCCTTAATGTAATCTCATTATATTGGATAAGTTTTTAGAATATCTTATGTTCTTACATGCATTCCAGAGCATTAATTATTAAAAATTATAAGAGCTTAAATATATATTCTGGGTTT
Source organism: Salix dunnii (assembly GCA_015731905.1). NCBI lineage: Eukaryota > Viridiplantae > Streptophyta > Magnoliopsida > Malpighiales > Salicaceae > Salix > Salix dunnii. The sequence goes on along the minus strand of CM027667.1, from coordinate 3,803,308 downwards.
TGGAATATCATGACTGTACTACTTAGCTAATGTGGAGAGAAATGGTTCAGTCCACGATCATTTTAAGGAGGTATAGTTGGCTAATTATTCCTGCTAATTAGGGTGTGATTAGCTAGTTTAATTAACCATTAATGATTTGAAAATGAAACTTTTTCACCTCCTTTCACCAAATTATTAATTAATTCGAAAGCAGTGTGTACAGTATATAACTGGGTGGTCGTTGAGAAAATCAGGGAGGGTTAGATCTTGTCAAAAAGTGTAATCATGTCATATTATTTTCTATCGGCCATTCGAACTGTATTCATTGAGTGATCATAGGTTTCAATTCTCTACAAAACGACACCAAAATATCCTACTTTAATGCGTGGACACTTGCGACCTCGTCGAATCATCAGTTGAATCTAGTCGAGGGACTTCTCCCCGGCTTCGAATTTTGAACTTTAAACCTTCACCCAACATATTAAAAGTTCATTAATTAAGAAGGTGATTAAAGGTGGAAGCATGTGTTTATGTTCATCTCTTGGTAGCCAAGAAACGTGATGCGATAATAAATTATTTGTGATCTGCACAATAAATTTTGAATTTAAAAACTTAGATGGCTATGTCATTGAAAAGTTCATCGACAGCATGTCTATCCTATACTTGAGGTCGGCATCAAAAAAGGGAATTTTTCCCGCTCGGATTTCAATTTCCGCAACTTGGACAATTATGTGGCTATCCAACGGCACGCCTTTACCTTTGATCCATGTAGCTTGAGCTCAAAACATCGATAATACGTATATTTTTTATAAAAATTTAAAATAATTAGAATTTTATGATATAATAATAGATAATTTGTGATTTATACAATGAATTTTGAATTTAAATCAATATATATATATATATATATATAACAATTATAATTTTACTTGTTTATTTTCTCGTTCTGAAAATAGAATAAGTATAATAATAATTATAAATATAACTAAAAGAGATCAGGAAAACACTGTAGCATGTGAGTGAAAACACTGTGGATTTCAATAGTGTTTTTTTTTTTTCGTTGTTGAACAGTGATCAGGTTTTATTCGCTATTTTTATGATACTTATATATTGTTTACAAAGAAAAGCCAGTGGCTTACCGGAAAACAGGCGCGCCTAGCGCGTGCCTGTGCAAGGAAGGCAGGTTTCGAAACCTGCCTTCCACCTGACTGTGCATGGAGGGCAGGATTCGTTCCCTGCCTGTTTTTAATTTTCATTTCATTTTTTTTTTTGCTTTTTTTATTTTAATTTTCACTTATGATTTTTTTTCCATTTTGATTTTTTTTATTTATTTTGACGTCAAATTATTTTTTTTCTTATATTTGTTTTCTATTTTTTGGTTGGTTTTTTTGTTAAAATTATTGATTTTTTTTCTTTGATTGAATTTTTTTTTAACAGTGTTTTAATGATTTTAACCTTAAAAAAAAGGTTCAGGCTGAGGGTCACGGATGTAATTGCGCGCGTACGACCAGTCCAGTATGGTCCGCCGCAATTTTTTTTTAATATTTTTTAAAATAGCTAAATACGGTTATAGCCCCTAATGATTTTTTTCAGCTAATAATTTTTATTTTTATTTTATCATCTATTATATTTTTTTTATTTGCTCTGTCTTTTAGTTTTTTTTTGGGTTTTTTTTTTATATTTTCAAGTTAGATTAATATTTTTGCCTAATAATTTTGATTTTATTTTTTTGTCTCATCTTTTGTTAAAGTTATTACAATTTTTTTTGTTTTTCATTTATTTCTGGTTTTTTATTCTTTATTAACACAATAATAATAATAATAATAATAATAATAATAATAATAATTATTATTATTATTATTATTATTATTATAACTATAACTAAAAGACATCACGTTTTCACTGTGTATTGTGAGTGAAAACATTGTGAATGTCAATAGTGTTTTTTATTTTTTTTCATTTTTCTGAACAATATTTTTTCCTTTTTTTATTGTTTTTTTAAAAGTGATTTTTATGGTTTTTTGAACAGTGGTTTTTATGGTTTTTTTAGTATTTTTTTTTCATTATTAACATAATAATAATAATAATAATAATAATAATAATAATTTAATGTGTTTTTTTCTTACTTACTCTTTTGTTAATTTTTTTTATATTTTTTTCCTCTCGGGATAATTTGATAAAAAAAATTTCTTTTAACAGTTATAACAATGATAATTTTTATTTTTATTTTATTTTTTTGTTTGATGTTTTGTTGAAGTTTTTATGATTTTTTTAGTCTTTTATTTTTTTTCCTTTCATTATTAACACAAAATAATAATAATAATAATTTAATTATTTTTCTATCTTACTCCTTTGTTAATGTTTTTTAGGTTTTTTCATGATAATTTGATAATTTTTATTGTTTTGGCAGTAATAACAATAATAATTTTTATTTTTATTTTATTTTTTTGTTTGGTCTTTTATTGAAGTTTTTATGATTTTTTTAATCTTTCACTTATTTATTTATTCTTTCATAATAATAATAATGATGATTATGTGTCTAAAAACACTGTGGATTTAAATAGTGTGATTTTTTATGGTTTTTTGAACAGTGATTTTTATGGGGTTTTTTTTCATTTTTTTTTATTATTAACATAATAATAATAATAATGATAATGATAATAATAATTTCATGTTTTTTTCTTACTTACTTTTTTGTTAATGTTTTTTATGTTTTTTTCCTCTCGGGATAATTTGATAAAAAAATTTCTTTTAACAATTATAACAATGATAATTTTTATTTTCATTTTATTTTTTTGCTTGATGTTTTGTTAAAGTTTTTAGGATTTTTTTAGTTTTTAATTTTTTTCCTTTCATTATTAACACAAAATAATAATAATAATAATTTAATTGTTTTTCTAGCTCACTCCTTTGTTGATGTTTTTTAGGTTTTTTTTTTCATAATAATTTGATAATTTTTATTGTTTTGACAGTAATAACAATAATTATTTTTATTTTTATTTTATTTTTTTGTGTGATCTTTTGTTGAAGTTTTTACGATATTTTTAATCTTTCACTTATTTATTTATTATTTCATAATAATAATAATTTTTTTTCTCGGTATAGTTTGATAATTTTTATTATTTTCAAGTGAAATGATTTCTTTCATGTAATAATTTTTATTTTATTTTTATCTTTTATTTTTTTTATTTGCTCTTTTGTTAATTTTTTTAGACTTCTTTTAGTCTTTAATTTAATTTTGTTTTTTTATTAACGCAATAATAATATTAATATTAAGAATAATAATAATAATTTTGTTTTTTATTCTTACTTGCTTTTTTTTCTCTCGAGGTAGTAATAGTGATGATAATTTTAGAAGTTAGCACATCGATGTTACTGTTGTTATGATAAGATATTTTTATCTGTTTCATTATATCAAACTTTACATGTAGAAATATTATATTTTAATCTGAATAGTTATAAAAATTATTTGCTCCGCCCGCAACAAAGTGCGGGCTCATCAAACTAGTAATAAAGAAGTGAGGACAGGAAAGGCTTTTAGCTGATAATTAATTTCCAAGAGTGATTTAATATAGCAGGTGTCACATAGGATTATCATCAGCATTTGTCACTAACTCCATTACTAAACGACAAAAGCATGCACCACTCTAAACCCCACATCCACCCAATGGGATTCGTTGGCTGTGGGACGAATCATTGAAGAACTAGAATAAAATAAATCCAAGAAATGACAGAGATCGAGAACATGACTTTTCGTTTCCATGGCCCTGTTTAAGTCTATTGTATTATCATCAAACTTCACTTGCATACTAATAAATGTTATAGTGATTGTATTTATATTTTATCTATTATTCATATTGTAAAAAATCTAGATATTTATAAATTATTTATCGAGTTTCAAATATCTATATAAATATTTTCTTATTATTTAATAAACATTAAAAAATCATTAATATATATATTGAAGTGTGTGTGCGCATCATGTTAAACAAAAAGTCTAAATGCTTTATAAATAAATCCATACAATACAGGTATATATTTCAAGTTAGATTTGACAATATTCATACCTTATTTATTAAATAAAATAATTATTCAAAAACTATCATTCCATTTGGTTTGGATCAATATTCATCGTTTTTTTGAATAAAATTGCTATCCCAAAACATGAAATACTTTCACGAGTCCACTTAATACATGGAGGTGTTCTCCTTTTCTTGATAAGATTTTTTTTTTTTATTAATTTGGATGTCTGAGTTAGTCTATGTGTATTTTGAATAATTTTATAGATTTTAAAGTTAATAATTATGTAAGTATTTCATAGTCATTATATTGACAATTACATGGATCGAACTTAAAATCATAAAAGGAATAAATTTTTTAATTTCAAACTCTCACGATTGAATCACTCAGTAGATAGTTGATACGATGGTTCTTTTATCCTGCGAAGGATATCATCTTCGTGTCTATTTAGGCATCAAGTGTCTGTTCAATGGTATGATTGTAGTTGTTTTTTAAAGTATTTTTTATTTAAAAATATATTAAAAAAATATTTTGATACTAGCTTATGAAAATGATCTAAAAATATATAAAAAATAAATAAAAATAAAAATTTAAAATTTTTCTTCGAATTCAATATTAAACACGATGTAAATAGTGTACTGAGTGGATACGATGAAGAAATGACAAAGGTACTCAAAAAGCGTGTCATCCTAAAAGATAACCGGCCAATAGGCACGCTAAAAAAGCTGTCAATATTTTTTTGGAAAAAATAGTATTTTTATTAATATTAAATTGATAAAAATAAATTATTCTCCAAGCTAAAAGAAAAGGATACGATAAAACCCTCGTGATTCCGGTGAATCATTGCTATTCGGGTAAAACCTATCCCTTCATAGATGAAAAACATAAACATGTTTTTTTTTTGCCTCAAAATCAAGCACACCAAAGGATTTCTTGTTGGATAGTGCTATCCGACACCATTGATGAAAGATTTTACAATCTTGAAACTTTTAACCGATGAAAGATCCACACTTTACATCTCAAGAGCATAAAGCTCTCATCTATAGAAAGAATCATATTTAAAAACTAGACCGAGAAGACTGGTCACCGACAACACAAAATAAACAATAAATGAGGGGAAAAGTCCTCATACATGAAATAAAAAATGGATTGAAATTAACTATTTAGAAGGTGTTTGGTAGTGTGGTGGTATATATGATTAAAAATAAATTTATGTGTTCATTGTTTAGTAAATGAAAAAAGTAAATTAATTTTGGTGGGCTCCACCTTTAAAATTCAGTCCAAAATCCATTTCATGGAAAGCAATAAAGAGCTTTTTTTTTTTATGGCTTCTCAACCCCTGTATTGCTACTACAAGCAGAAAAAAATAATAAATTATTTTATTTAGGAAAATAAATAGAAGGGATTGGTACAAAGAGGGAAGGATTGGTGGTTCCATTCGCAACAAATAAAAATAATGAATTGCTTTATTTAGTGCTGTTGATTATTATATTAGAGTTTGTTGTTGTTTTATTTATTATATTTTCATATAAAAAAATATTTTTAATATTAACGTAATCTAAAAATTAATTAAAATATAAATAAATATATTAGACGAAGATCATAATATAATTTTTGTCTCGCAATTTTAATTTTGTTTTAAATGATATTCTACTAAATGTTGTTCCGGGATTACAGGGGCTTTCACATATGAATTTATAGTTTGTGATGAAATTACAAGTAGTTTGATAAGAAAATAAAAACAAGTGTCTAAATTACTTGAATTATTAATTAAATTTTATTATTATAATTATTAAATATTTAAAAAACAATACACATACACACTTTAAAGTAATTTCACAAGTTAAAAATAATATGAAAAGTTTGATAACCAATCACTTGAAACTGTTTTTTATTAACTTCAAACTCAACCACAGTTTTAACCAAACACTTTAAAAATTATTTTGAATCGCAACTGAAGTGTTTTTTCATAAAATTATTTTTTTAAAGCATCAACCACAAAACATAATACTAAACATACCCTCAGTAGGCGGTCAATGGTAAGAATCTGGGATTGTGGAGCTTGCTCTTTTTATTATCTCAGATTCAGTCATGTAACTACTTATATAATTATTATTGAAGACTTCCATAGCTCTTCAGTTCAAAGCTTATAAAATCAGTCAAGATAAATGTGTAAATTAGTATGCGCACCAAGTTAATCTAAACAAATGGATTGACATTGGCTAAAAGTAGCTGGTAATATGTTATTGACATGTAAAGTATATGATAATTTCACTGCTACATGTCTTCCTGTCTCTGCAAATGCAGGGATTATATGCAAAAAAGGAGGAAATATATTAATTAATATATAATCCAAAAGGCTAGGTAGATGGCAAGTCTTTTAATTAAATTAAGATAGAAAAAAATACTAAAAAATTAAAAATTAATTAAACCAAAAAAACTAATCAATGAAAACCAGATATTAATTAATTAGAATATTTTTAAAAATTTATGATCCAGTTTGAATTAAGTTTATCGAGGCTAAAATTAGTAAGCCATTACCAAACCAAATAGATTGAAATTAAAAAAAAAAAATACAATATTAGCTATTTTCCTTGTTGATTTATTTTTTAAAAGTAAAAAAAAATTGATGTTGTTAAATAAATAAATAATTATTTGATCGTAACTGGGTTTTAAATCGGATCGTGCCAATTCAATTCGGGTTTTTTTAACACATAACATGGTTACATCCGGGTCTTAGACCAACAAGCCGGGTGAAGCAGGTTTTAAAATCATGCTCTCCACTCAAAATAAATGAATAAATAAACGAAAATAAGGAAATGAAAAGATAATCGTTTTTATTTCTTTTAAAATCTCACGAGTCGCTATAAGCTGTATTTCAGCCAGCCGGGGAGATATACAGGCTTCGACCCCGTTTGGGACAGCGGCCAAAAATGTTTTCGGCTGTTTTTGATTTTTTTTTTTAATTTTAAAAATCAGCGGTTAGTATTTTTAGATTATTTTGATATACTGATATCAAAAATAATTTTGAAAAAATAAAAAAATATCATTTTAATATATTTTGACATGAAAAACACTTTAAAAAACTACCACAACTACCCTCCCAAACAGGCCCGAATCATCGTTCGTGGAGAGAGTCGAGAGACGGCTTACACTGCTCCCTAAGGCCATGGCTTACGTGGAACTTTCACACTATCATTGTTCATCTTAATATACATTAAAGAGGATGGCCCTTGTAATAAGCACACTTAGCCGACATCTTAAAATGAATAATTAAAGGGAAGGATATTCCTAGATGCCTCTCCTTCATTGAAATTAATTCTATTTTAAATCACATTTTAACATGTCATTATCAGTTGACAGTTTTTTTTCTTTTATATATATATATATATAGTTGATATTGTTTTAAAAAATATTTTTTGTTTAAAAATATATCAAAATAATATATTTTTATTATTTTAAATTTTTTTTGACATCATTATATGAAAATACTGTAATAACATATATTTTTTTATTTTTTTAAAAAATACTTTTGAAATGTATTGTTAAATAAATTTGTAGTTTCAGTAATAATTTTATATCATGTTATGATCAAGATATCAAATTTATAAAACACGTGAATCAAAATGTTATCTTGGTTATATCTAGTTTGATTAAGTGAATTGATATGAAAAGCTTATTATCTAAATGAAATAAATTTTAATTTGAATAGAAAAACATATCAACTTGAATAAACTCCATTAATTCAATTAAATATAGTTTATATAAATAATAAGTTAATATTTTTTTAAATAATTGATTTAATTTTACCCAATTAAGTTTATCCTATAACTTGACAATACTAGCTTTTTTCAAGTTAAATCTTAGATCTGTGCCGAACAAATTTAATACTGTTGTTTAGTGAGAGTCACTCCTAAGAGAGAGAAAAGCAAGGGGCAATACAGTCCAAGTAAATTGTGAGCTACTTCATTATTTGAGTTTTTTATTTTTTTATTAACATGTCAGTTTATTTTATATGTATTTTAATTAATTTTAAAATTAATAATTATATAAAATTTTAATAATTATTATTTTAATAACTACAGGCTCGAACATAAAATTATAAAGACAGCAAAGCTCTCAATCCAAGTCATGGATTTTGATTCTACGCGAGCTGGTTGATTTATTTCGTGAATAAATAAATAGGAAGCAGTAATGTTTTTTTTTATTGTCGTTGAAATAAAATTGAAACGCACACTGAGGATTATAGCTTTGGTCGTGTTGTGAGCACAACTGGAATTAGCGGGACACAGCTGGCATGTACGAAGGGTACGTAAGTACCATCGCAGTCTGGTCTCTTATTTATTTATTTATTTATTTTCCTTTATGAATCCCGTATTCGAATGACAGTTTCTGTTATATTCAAATTTTATTGTTATTTATTACATAAAATATAGATTTTTATAAATCTATTTCAGGTTTATACATGTGTATTTGAAAACTCCAACACCACCAACTTTCCACCACCTACTACTTCTTCGGTCGTTTAATCAAAATTTATTTATTAAAATATTTTTTTAGAAAAATACAATTATAAACACATTAAAATAATTTAAAAATATAAAAAAAACATATAATTTTAACCAATATTATTACATGCAATCATGCAAGGAAGAGGGAGTTGAGCTATAATCTCCCCTTTAATTCGGATAAGAAATGCTTTTACTATGTTTTTACACACAAACTCACAAATAAATAAATAAGCTATTATTTATTTATTTATTTTGAATATTTTAAAATTATTTTCATGTTTTCAAACTTCCACTCGGAACATGCTATACACGCCAAGCTCATTTATAAATATAAAAGAGCAAATGCTTACATAAAAAAGAAATTAAAAACTGAATTCTGGTAATTAGTAACATCATTAAAATGAATGAAATGGTCGTGGCTTAAATAAAACCCTATAAATAAATTGCAAAAACAAATCGACACAAACCTACTTGTCGTCGATACCATGGCTATCTTCGTAATAATAAACAGAGTGTGGATGAACACAAGATCAACATGCCCTCCCCACTAGTTATTGAACACACAACTTTTTTTTATTTTAGATTACAAGTCGCGATCACGTTCTCATATTAACGAACGAGCACGAACTGAGTTCACACGGGTAAATTGCAATTAAAAGATCACATGCATTTTCTAGCTATCCGCCAACCCAGCCCTCCGTCCCCGTCTCCGGTTCGGAAAAAGGTCCGAATCGAGCGAGTCAACACACAGTCAACACCGGACACATCTCTCCTTTTTTTTAATATCTTTTACTTCCTGTTTGGAAGGAGGTAATATTTTTTATCTTGAAATATATTAAAATAATATATTTTTTATTTTTTTAAATTTATTTTTAATATCAAAATAATTTAATAATATTAGTATTTTTTAATTTTAAATAAAAATAATAATTTAAAATACACTGTTTAAACTCGAACGGCAATTGCACACGCACCAGCCCCACAAAAAAGCAGCCACGCCCGGAAGTCAAGATTCTCATTAACCTCAAAATCTATTCACAAACGGCAATGAAATCAACAAAAGATCCTCGAAGTAACTCTGTCAATTCCGAACATTAACAAGGGCAAATCTGGCATTTTCATACATATAAGTACCGTTCAGCTCGTGTTCCAGCGCTTCTTTAGTTGAAAAGAAAAAACAATTCTCCCCTGTCTCTCTCTAAGAACTCCTCCTAACGCTTACCTGTAAAATTTTATTATAAAAAAAGAGTCTTTTAAATCCTTTTCTCGAACTGTTCATCTACAAAGAGGCACCGTCACCGGCGATTGTTTTTCGCAGCCGTGTCCTCATAAAGTATTTAACTTTTCCTGTCCGGCCCTCATTCAGACAGTTCATTTACGTAGAAAAGCTGCAATATTTCACAATGAAACGGCGTCGGTTTTCTTATTTTTTCTGGGGTTGGTGAGCGTATAGGGACAAGATGGTAAGAGGTATAGTTGGATAAAAGGGGCGTGATGGGGAAGGTGGCGGCGGGAGTGGCGGCGTTGGCGGCTTGTGCAGTGGCTGGAGTGGTGGTGGGGAGGAGGGTACGGAGTAGGAGGAAGTGGAAGAGAGTGGTAGGAGTTTTGAGAGAGTTAGAAGAGGCATGTGAGACACCAGTTGGGAGGTTAAGGCAAGTAGTGGATGCTATGGCTGTAGAGATGCATGCTGGTTTGGCGTCTGAAGGTGGCTCAAAGCTTAAAATGTTACTCACTTTTGTTGACCATTTGCCTACTGGGTATAATAATCCATAGTCTAATCTACCTCTCTCTTGATTCTGCTACTGGTCGTGACTTGTGAGCGATACTATGTGGCTCTACGTTTAGTGTGTCGCGTGTTTCTGCGTGTTGTTTAATTCCCGGTTGATTCACCATCGCTGTTTGGTTTAGGAATCAAAGGGGAATGATTGATTGAATCGTACTTGTCTCTTTAGTTTTTTTAGTGATATTTGTATGCCTAGTGATCTTGAATCCGATAGTTTGTGATTGGCTTTTAATCTCAGTTTTGCTAGTTTGGGTATACAAATTTCATTTTTATGGTAGTTTGGTATTTATTTATTTAATTACGATCCCGTGATCGTTTTATGGGGTGCTCTTGTTGTTTTTGCTCTTAGCTGTTTTTGTCTTTGATTAAAATTTGATAAAGTTTGGCCATTTGTTTCCCATTGTTGTTTTGGAGAGCTTTTTGAACATTTTTTTCCTTGTTCTCTCGCAACTTGGATAGTTTTTTGTTTGTGTTATCTTATCTCTGTTTCTTGTTTCTCCACGCTTTCTTCCAAATTTGTCGCTGTTAAAGTGTTTGGTTATTCCAGTTTTGTTTTTGTTTTGATGTGATGTTTGGTCTATTTGCTGTTTTTTCCTTTGTGTTGTCTAAGTTTGTTTTAAAGTGTTTGGTGGGCTCACTTGGTTAGATGATTCTGGCACAGTGGTTTTGGAACTGGATTTATTTGTAAACGCATGCACTTTTAAATTATGTATTCATGTCCTGCTATCTGTTGTTTTGACAAAACTCGATTGTAATGAATCGATCCTTTCACTGCTTGATTTGGGAATTTATTTTTTTCTCAATCAAAACCTTATACCTAAGTTTATAAATTCTAAATGTTCTCTTTCTATTCCCTTCTATTCTGATTTAAAATGTTATAGAACTGTTTGAGAAATACTATGTGTTTAGGTTCCTCGATTGAAAAATGGTGGTTCTCATTTCGTCTTTTTTCCCAAGTGGATGAGATTGGTTGCTCAAAGAATGAAGGGCAGAATCTGCATTGTATTTAATGAACAGAATTTTAATATCTGACTCTTGATTTAACAAATGTTTTAGTAGTTCGTCGATGCAAATATACATAGATGCAATTTTTACGTCCAAGTGCAGATTTATTTAGAAACATAGTATTGATGCATTTCATGCCATCAAAGGGAGTTCATAGTGTCAATTGCTGACACCGGCAGACTTTCCATTTAGCGCAATCACCTTTTTCTTTTTGAGTTCTGGCTGTTGAAAACTTGCAATGACAGAGATTAGATACTGAAATGGAGAGGGTGTTTACAGTTGTTAATAGTATTTACTCTGTTTCATGTACCTGTCTTTGAATCATTTATTCGCTGGAAGAGTTAGGATCAAGTTATTACCAGATGTGACCATTTCTTCTTTTATCCTGCGTAAATCATTTGTGACCTATCCTTTTTAGCTACAGTTATTTTAGGTCCTTTTACCATGCATGCCATGCACATAAAATTTAAGCTCCTGAAGTGAATAATAAGAAGAAGCTTTTTCCCATTTGTGATATATAAATGAGATAGATATGGACATCCATTTAATTTCACCAATAATTAAATGTATAATTACTAGCTTGCTTGGGGTAATTTTACCAATAAGCAGTGATAATGTGCCTCTATTTTTAAATTGTTTTTATATATATATATGAGTTATTGGAGTTGGATCAATTTCAATCATGCGGTCTATATTTGTAATTTTTTCCTAGGTTGCATTGGTAAATTGATTTCTGATGCTGTTGTCAGGAGTGAGATAGGAACTTATTATGCTCTAGATCTTGGGGGTACTAATTTCAGGATCTTGCGGGTTCAGCTTGGAGGTAGAAGATCTTCAATCTTGTCTCAGGATGTGGAGCAGCGACCCATTCCCCAGCACTTGATGACAAGCACAAGTGAGGTGACCAAGTTTTAACTGCAGATATTTCACTATATTAGGGCATGCTTTTGGAAAAGAAAAGAAAAAAACAATCAGAGGTCACCTCCTGCATATGGCAATCATTGTGCATTTTTTTTGGCCGCAGGATCTCTTTGATTTTATTGCTTCAACCTTGAAGCAATTCGTTGAAAAAGAAGAAAATGGATCTGAGCCTTCTTCGGTGAGAGCAAGGGAGCTTGGGTTTACATTTTCTTTTCCAGTGAAACAATTGTCCATTCATTCGGGGATCCTTATCAAATGGACAAAAGGATTTGCCATTGAAGATATGGTAAGCTAGATGATGTCTGCCAAGGAAACTTTGTAAATGTTGACTGTGTAATTGTTAGTTGGATTTTCGGTGCCTTTTTGCTGTTCTCAATATGTCTACAGATGTTTTATGTTGTTCTTAAGGAGCAACCTTGTATGTGTTTTTTCATTGCATGTAATTTTAGAATGGGGAAAAATCTTAAATATACCTGGCCTGATAATGAAATCACTTGTCATAAATATGTTATAATTAAGTGATAATGCTTCTATTAACCAATCTGGAAGTTTTTATACATTTTATTCAAGTGACTATTATAAGTGAACTTCTGTTTCGATTCCTTCTCCTTTTTTTACTGACTGATTTATTGCACAAATGATTGTAGGTTGGAAAAGAGGTGGTTGGACTCTTAGAAGCAGCATTGGTCAGGAGTGGTTTAGATATGCGTGTTGCAGTGTTGGTAAGCACTCTCTTCTCTTATGGAAGCAACATTGATATTTACCTTCCCCTTAACCAGTGGTAACAATTCAATTATACCAGTTATTGCTATTTGAAGTATTTTAATAAATAAAAAGGCATTTTTGGGGTGTACTTTAATTGGCATTATTGTTATCAGTCAATAGTATGTTTTAGTATTTGTGTATAGTTACTGTTAAGCGATCAAACATTTATACTGCTGAATCAACTGAGTTTTTTTTCATTCATGTTCAGAACAAAAGAAGATCTAGACCATTATTGTAGACTGCCCGTGAAGATTTTCCCTATCTGGTTTGCTTGCATGAAGTTTCTTTATTGAAATCTTTGGTACTTAATCATGAGAAAAACAATTGCTTTCTTGTAACTGGTGGAGTTTTACCCGTACCAGGATCTTGAATAGCTCATAGTTGATGTTGTATTTTATACAAAATAAAGTTCATCTCACATCTCTAATGAATTGATCTAGAACTTAAAAATTACCAAGTCATGCATGTATAAATTCAGGCATTAGTATGCTTGTGCTTGTGAATGATCCTTTTGTTGATTTCAAATTTTCCTTTTTTCAATAGGTTTTTTTAAGAAAAAAATTACCAGGATGTCTTTTATGAACCTTCATTTCTTAAACTCTTTTCCTACGAGTTTGGTGTTTTTTTTTCCCCTTCAATAACAACAGGGTGGTTCTCTGTAGGTTTTTTTTTAATGAAGTAATGAAGAGGGGCCTTTTGTTTTGAACAGGTAAATGATACCGTGGGAACCTTAGCACTTGGACATTATGATGATGCTGACACTGTTGCTGCTGTGATAATTGGAACGGGTACTAATGCTTGTTATTTAGAGCGGGCAGATGCCATCATAAAGTGTCAAGGTCTTCTTATAACTTCGGGATGCATGGTACCATTCTTGTCTCGTTCAAGCACTTTCCTGTGATTAACTTGAAAAACTATCCATTATTATATTTGCTTACTCATATTTGCTGTTCTCTTGTTTTAATTAGGCTGTTAACATGGAATGGGGAAATTTCTGGTCATCCCATTTGCCAAGAACTTCTTATGATATTGATTTGGATTTGGAAAGCCCTAACCCAAATGATCAGGTAAGGAGCAGTTTCTTATGTTTTTATTATTTGTCACTATAAAGGATCCGCTCAATGTTTTTTTGTTGGATTTTGTTGCAGGGTTTTGAGAAAATGATATCAGGAATGTATCTAGGTGACATTGTTCGGAGAGTTATTCTCAGAATGTCGCAAGAGTCGGATATATTTGGACCTGTTTCGTCCAGATTATCAATCCCCTTTATTTTGCAGTATGTTACATATATATACAGAAATCTTGGGCACACTAGGAGTTCCTTTAGTTGAACAAATGATTTTATTGTTGTATAAACGTGTCATCTCTCTTTGATGTTCTATGCTTACTGTCATATAAAGCTTTTTTCAGTGCTTTATAATTTCTTACTCATTTTCCTCTATTGTTAACAAGAGCACCTTTGCTGGCTGCAATGCACGAGGACGACTCTCCTGAACTGAAAGAAGTGGATAAGATCTTGAAAGAAACTCTTGAGGTAGATGGATCATTCATTTTTTACTTTCTTGTGTTATTGAATCCTGCTATGGATTGACCATATCAGTTTTATTTTCCTGTGCATCTGTCAATTTCAGATTTCAGAGGTCTCTTTGAAGGTCCGGAAGCTTGTTGTAAGAATATGTGATGTTGTGACCCGCAGGGCTGCTCGATTGGCAGCTGCTGGCATAGTGGGAATCCTGAAGAAGATCGGACGGGATGGAAGTGGAGGTGTCGCTGGTGGAAGAAGTAGAAGTGATTCAAAAATGAGAAGAACAGTTGTTGCGATTGAAGGGGGTTTGTATACCAGGTATATGATGTTCAGAGAGTACTTGCATGAAGCCCTGCATGAAATACTGGGAGAAGATGTGGCCCAGCATGTCATTCTTAAAGTTACAGAAGATGGATCCGGCATCGGCGGAGCTCTCCTTGCTGCCGCAAATTCTTCCTCCAGTGTGGATAACGTACAGTTGCTATAAATATATATTATTATTATTATTATATATATACACACACAAATATAGTTCCCCTGTAAATGCATGTCGAAAAGACAAATGTCACGGTTCTCATTGAATCTAAGGTTTATTGTTTTCCAGAATAGTTTTTTAAAAAATGGTTTTCATGGAAATTAAATTATTTTTTTATATTTGTTAATGTAATGCATAATAAATTGAAAAACATTTTATTTTGTTTGATTATGTTTTGAAAAATTAGCTGGAAAATAATGTATTAGTATTTAGTTTTTTTTTTCAAGTTTATTAAAAGAATAAGGATAAGGATCGAGTTTTAATGTTATATAAAAATTGGAAGATGTTATATTTACCATATAAACAAAATGAAATTAAAGAAAAAAAATAGATAAAAAAAACTCGATCAAAAATATAATAAGAAAAGTAGAATTAATTTGATATCAAAATTAAATTTTAAGGGATAAAATATTATAAAGATAAAAACTAAATTAGTTTATATCCTTCTCTTATTTCATACAAATGGTTGATTAATATAGTGAAATCGTTGATTCAGTTTTTTTTATTTTCTATATTTGTTTTAATTTTATTATTTAATATTAATTTAATCAAACCTTTAGCTTCTTCTTCTTCTTTTTTCATTTTCTTTGTCTAGTTTATTTCAGGTTAGTCTCCTAACTTCAAAAGTGTAATTAGTATGTTTATATTAAATAAAATATAAAAGTTGTTGTTTTACATGCATTTTTATTCTGTTTACACAGATTTAGTTTACTGTGGATTGCTGTAATAAAATTACCCTTCTGCCTCCAGGACCGAAAATTTTTAGCTCTAGGACCGGAAGTATTCTAAAAATTTTTATGGGACATCAATGGTATCCCTAAATTTATTGCACAGTAAAACGACATAAATAACCCCCGAAAATGATAAAATAAAACAGTGTAACTGGGGGTAACATGGTTTTTCTCTCTGTTTTTTCACAGTTCCGACTAAGTGCAGTGTTGTTAACGTAATTAACCAATATTTTATTATTTTTTTTAAAACACTGTAGGGCGTGTCGTTCGGATGCGCCCTCAGTGTTCCGCGCGGGCGTGCTTATAAAGTGGTGCACGCTCGATTGTTAGGGGGTCAAAACTGCACGTTCGTAGTGTCCCATGGGTTGCCGCTTTGTCCTTTGTCCCTCAGTGTCACACGTGTTCATCTCTGGTGTTCTGTCAATCACCGGCGAACAATTTTGGATTTTTTCTTTGTTTTCTCTCTCCTACTGTCACAACTTACATCTAAGTCCTTCATGTGTGTAGTTTGTTTATTTCGGCCCCTGAAATTTTGATTTTATTTTTATTCTTGATTTCTTTAGCTGAAAGTTTGATTGTTTTCAACTATGTCCTTCAATTAAAATTGATTATAAATGTTGGTTTTCATTTCAATCCCTATTCTTTTGATTTTTTTATTTCTTTTTAGTTCCTTTAATTTTTTGATAAGTAGATTTTTATTTTTTTTTTAATTTTATTCTCTAATTGAAATTGGTCATATATACTACTTTTCATTTCATTCCTCATTCTTTTAATTTTTTAGAAAATTAAACAGCAATTACCTTTAAAAATGTCATTATTTGTTTCTGTCCCAAAATATTTATTTAATTCAATTTTATCCTTAAATTAATATTAATTGTGTGTGTGTGTGTGTGTGTGTGTGTGTGTTGTTTTAATTGTGTCTTCCAATTGAAATAGTTCACATTATTCTTCATTTCGGCTCTTTTTTTTAAAAAAAAAATTACATTTTTTTTTAAAATACCTTTATATATTTCGGTCCCAGGATTTTTATTTGTTTTAATTTTATCGTTCGATTGGAATTAATTATATATTTTATTTTTAATTTCGATCCTTATTCTTGAATTTTTTTATTTGATATTAATCCTTTGTTGTTTTTTTTTTTTGTCATTATTTGACAATATTTATTTTTTATTTTTATTTATACATCTATGCTTTTAGTTTTTATTTTTAATTTTTTCACTTAACATGTGAAAATGATATAAAAATATCAATTTTTTTAATTTAAAATAATAAATGTATTTTTTTTAAATTTTTTTTTCAAGAAGTTTTTAAAAACACAATAATACATACATTTTTACTTTAGTGTCAGCAAGCGTTGGTTTCTTTGGATATGAGTAAATTATATTATATGAAAAGTATACTCTTTAAATTTAAATATTCCAGACTCTTATAAGAAACACATATTTTTACTCGAATATGAAACCTACTGTACAAATTACAAGCTCTTTGTCATTATATCACGCCCTTGAGCACTTATTATGATACTCTAACATAATTTACATGATTATTTTCTAGTAATATTACCTATTAAAGTATTATATGCACAAACACATCAAATTAATATATTTTTATATTGTGTATTACAGAAATCTTGAAATATAATTTCCTACGTAAATTTATTAGATGTATTATTTTATAATAAGAATATCATATTTTATTAATATATTATGGTTGATGTGGGTGTATGTAAGAGAATAATGAAGTCATTTGTTACTTTAGTTTGACATTACTTTTCGATTTTTTAATCAGAAGAGCACCTTTCTTAATCTAAAATATATATTCTATTTATTAAAAAGTTAAAAGAAAATGCTAGAAAGACACGTAGCTCTTGACATGGGTCAAATAAATGCTAATAAAAGCCCACGTATGTGATGGGCCTATATTCTATTTTGAAGTCTCAAAGTTCTGGATCTTTCAATAAAGCCCTGAAGTATTCGAGAATTTACTAGAAAGACCTAGAGAAGCCCAGGATGATCGCCCTGTAATCTATAAATACTCAGCCTATCCCACCTTCCTTATCATCGTCAAGACGACAACGGCATTTCATCGCTCAATCACAAACAGAGTTCCCGCTACGAAGGCATAAAGAAGAGCAAAGACGAGAAGATGGCAATGATTCCAAGCTTCTTCAACAACCGATCACGAGACCTCATCTTTGACCCGTTCTTTTCTTTCGATCCATTCAGAGATTTCCCTATGAGTAATACAGCTTTCATCAGCACTCGCATCGACTGGAAGGAGACCCCGGAAGCCCATGTCTTCAAAGCTGATCTTCCGGGGCTTAAAAAGGAGGAGGTGAAAGTCGAGATTGAAGATGACAGGGTGCTTCAAATCAGAGGAGAGAGGAGCGTGGAGAAGGAAGACAAGAATGACACATGGCATCGTGTTGAGCGTAGCAGTGGCAAGTTCTTGAGAAGGTTCAAGCTGCCTGAGAATGCCAAGATAGATCAAGTGAAGGCAGGGATGGAGAACGGGGTGCTCACTGTCACTGTGCCCAAGGAGGAGGTCAAGAAAACTGATGCCAAGAAGACTATTGAAATCTCCGGTTAAAAAAGACAGCATCATGTTTGATCATCTTGATCTCGATATTTGTGTTTCTTTCTTAATCAATAATCATATATGTTAGCAGATGAGAGTCTCGTATGTTCCTTTCCTTTCATGTGAGTGATTAAGGTGTGGTTTTGTAATAATAATATATAAAATTAAAAACCAATTTTCTCCGATTTTTTTATTGTCAATATATTAAATTATTTATATATATATTTTAAAAATATTTCTGAAACAAGCCGCCAAACACGCCTCCGCAGTAGAGAGAGAACATCAAAGCTTCTTTCTACAAGCCACGCATGAGTCCTTAGTCCCCAGCTGCTTTCTTTTTTGGATAATTTAAGCTGAAATATTTATTTTTCATTTTAACAAATGCATATTTTTTCCATTTTGATCTTTGTAGTTTTCAACATCTTCATTTTAATTATATAAAAATATTTATTTTATATATAATTTTTTCAGGGTTGAAATTAAAAGAGAGAAAATAGATAGAAAAAAGGAGAAATAATTTTTTTAATTTGCCAAAACTAACCCTGATGATAAACAAAATAGAAAAAGATAGAATATTTTTAACTGCTGGGCTCTCATGGGCCTGGATGAAGTAAATGCTTGAAATTGCATATGTTAGGTTCGGAAAGAATAAAAGGCCCATGTTAGGCTCTCATGGGCCTTATTATCTTGGAAGGTGCTGCCCAAGTTAGGGATTCATAAAATTCTAAGCCCTCGATTTTAAAAAGCCCATTTATTTTTAAGTGTTTTTTTTTTTATAATGTAGTTAATTATTTTTTATTTTTCAAAAAATATTAAAATAATATATATATATATATATATATATATATATATATTTTAAATTATTTTTGATATTAATACTGATTTAAAAAAATAATTTAAAATAAAAATAAAATATTTTTATTTTTTTTGAAAATCACTTATTAAAATACTCCCAAACGCCCGCAGAAAGCATGCCAGAAAGCTCGAGAATCTAACAATGACGATTGCCCCGGATTTGTCTCCTGCTTCCTATAAATTCCCAACTCCCCTCCATCGAGACCGATCGGCAGCAATCCATAACGATTGTTCTTCGGCAAACGACCAACCAGTTAGGCAATTTAAACATATCGATCATGGCAATGATTCTAAGCTTCTTCAACATCCGATCACGAGACTTTGGGACATAGCTAAAATGGAAGTGTTAGCGCACGGTAAGGACAAAGAAGCAGAATCGGGAATTTGAGTGTTTTTTTTTTTTTTTTAATTGATTAAGTTCAAAACATTCATCCGCACTCAGAATATAAAACACAGAAATAGATGTGAGAAATCAACTGTTTTCGTTAAGTTAGAAGAAAGGACTGGAAATGATACAAACCTTGTAAGACCAAAGCAGAGAAATCTGGATTATAAGCGGTTGAAAACCCTCCAATTCTAACACAACGAACCCTAAGACTTCCAAAATCAGAGCTCAAAGAGAGAGAGACGGAAAAAGAAGAAGGGGTGGAAAAGGGAGAGTGGCGCTCAAAGGATCGAGTAGGGCCGGGTTGTGATAGAAACTCTTTTGATAATTCAATATGCGAATGTGGAACTGAGGACATGAATAGGATTTTTAGAGCTTCTCTGTCTGATGATGGAACTTCATGCTTCCTAATGTATCATGTTTTACTTCCTGAAAGACACATATCAGTTCTGTGTTTGCCTGCCTTCTGTTTTTGTTTTGATCGGATCTCTTTCCGGGGCCTGTCCTTCCGGCGTCGCCTCATCTCTTGGATCAAAAGTGGGGAAAAGAGGTACATCGAACGATAACCCACATCGACTAGTTACAAAGAAGCAAAAGCCTTAATGAACGCAGGAAAGCAATAATAACTTGTTCTTCACTTCCTCATCGAGAAATGGTCCAATATTTTTTTAACCTCTGGGGTTTCTTATCTTCCTTCTACTTTTTCCCTGCCCCTCTGGTTTCCCCTCCTCCTTCTTCCCTGTACGCGTTAGGGATTTGCAATCAACAGGTCAGTCGACACCTTTGCTCACTCTTATTTTAGTTTCAGTTTCATACTTTTAAATGTCTTCTTCTTGAACTCAGATTGGAACCAGTAGCAGATTTGATTCTACTGCAGAGACGTTTCTGTTTTGTTGCGAAACATTCTCGCCGTTTCTTTCTATGAAATTAGATGGTGTGCTTGATGAAGTGTGAGATTGCAGTTCTGAGCTGTAATTCTGGCCCAATTTTGGGCCACGAAGCGGCAAGGTGGGTTTGGGCCTACTTACCATGAGAAACCTGGCTAGACTTAACTCCGAATTCAAAGAAATCTATCCGAGTCCAACTCCAAGTGTTTCTCGTCTTTTTGTTGTCCGACGAAATAGAACTCGAAAGTAGAAACCCTCATCAGGCACAGCTTAAGCAGGTAATGGCAACGGAAAACAAGCCGAAATCCAGAGCTAGTGCTACTACCAGAAGCAATAAGAGAAAGCAACGCTATCTCCCTCACAATGTATCCTTCTTTAACTACATCTCTCTGTACTTGTTCATATATGTTATTTGTTTTTCTTTCTTTTGATTGTGCTTTGTATGTGTTTCTGTGCTGCAGAAATCAGTGAAGAAGAAGGGTTCCTACCCATTACACCCAGGAGTTCAAGGCTTCTTTATCACTTGTGATGGGGGCAGGGAGCACCAAGCCTCTCGTGAGGCTATTAACGTTATTGATTCTGTATGTTCCTTTCTCTTGATTCCTTCTTTTCATTTTTTGTTGCAAAACTCAAGCAGGAGATATGGAAAGTCGAATCATATAGCTGTGAAAATATATTGTTGTGGTGAAAAGGGTGGAGAAAGATTTGTTTTTGTTAGAGAATAATATAAATCAAGGAGGAGCTCATTTAAGTTATTAGATGAGACCTCAAAATGATTTTCTAACAGTTTTTATGCTCGAAGTAGAATTCATAGATGGACATCCCTTTAAATCATGGCTTTGAGTTCTTATCCCAAGTAAAATTCATTATGGCTAGTCCTTACGGACAGGGAGGACTACTCTAACAACTTTGGACTGGTGTAAAAAAAAAATAGTATCTTAATAAATTCCTCCCAACAAGAATTCTGCGTTTCATGGGTGGATTTCTTTTTTGTTTGCGCTCTCTTTAATCATAATGTCTGGGAAATGAATTTACTAAATTTAATAGTCTAGAGTGCTTGTAGAAGTAGTGAATGCACCTTTCCCTTGATTTACAAGGTCAAATTATGTACTCTCCATTGAGCTGCTGGTATTTGTACTTTTTTCTTGCAGTTTTATGAAGAGCTAGTTTACGGGAAGGATACTAGTGTGAAGCTTGCAGATTTGCCTAGTAAACCTCCAAATAAAAAAACCAAGTTCTCATATTCTGACGATGAAGGAGATGACGAAGAGGATG
Source organism: Salix dunnii (assembly GCA_015731905.1). Lineage (NCBI taxonomy): Eukaryota > Viridiplantae > Streptophyta > Magnoliopsida > Malpighiales > Salicaceae > Salix > Salix dunnii. The sequence continues at coordinate 3,781,554 of CM027667.1, read as the reverse complement.
AGGAAGATGGGGAAGATGAGAACAAATCAGATGCCCCTGAAGGCAATGATGCCAAGAACGATAATCTTACAAACACAAAGGTAGAATCTCCTAGTGTAGAAAATGAAAACAGTGAAAATCAAACAGAAGAGAAGACTAATCAAGAAGAGGGTTGTAAAAATGATGAAAAACAAGCAAATGAAGCAGAGGAGCCACCATCAAAGAAGAAATGCATAGAAACATGTGCCCCCAAGTCTGTTGTCCGAGAAAAAGTGGAGGAGAAATCCATTGATAGGCTTATTGAGGATGAACTCAAAGAACTTGGAGATAAGAACAAGGTAAGCAAAGTATTTCCCATGTTCCATTGAAAAATAAATAATTTTTTAAATGAGTTGATCAGAGAAATTGAACTGGTGACCTAATTCTATAGCTTTTTCCTGTGTTCCTTTGTTGACCACATTTTTTCTTTTCTTCCTTGTATTTGACTTAGCTCTCTATTGCCCTCTACTCTATTTGGTATTTATATAGATTATTTACACTCTTTTTTCTCACTAACTTCACACCCACCACATTACAATGTTGTTAAGATGTGCTGGTAGGTACTCAATAAGGATGTTTTGCTTGTGCTGAAAGTACAATGATTTGCCCTGAAATGAAGATAAAAGACATACAAGCAGTGCACTGCACCATTTAATGAAATTGCCTCCCCTTCACCCAAGACTGGAAACACAAAATCTGTATCCTGATTTTACTTTCAGAAAGTATACTGGGTGACACATTCATATGATTCATTCCTTTTGTTTGTCTTATTTGTCCTCTCGGCCTACCTGTCTTGCTTCTTCAAGATTGAGACGAGGAAACTGTAGGAAAGTAGAAACTCATTTTGCTTCCTCATAGCCAATCGTAGAATGAAATGCAACTCCCTGAACAAACTTTACAGCGGGTATAAATTGCTTTTTAGCTTGCATTCAAGCATAGTGAACTTGGGTGCTCATGTATTTGTAGCAGATACTGTAGTTTTACTCCTTGCAATGCTGAGAGTATTATATTCAGATATGCTACATTTTTCATTTTTGATAACTGGTCTCCTATCTCGTTGAGTCTGCTTTCTGTTGATTTCTCTGATTCCTGTTGTTATGGTGAGCATGTTTAAAAAGGTTGTCTCTATCCCCTATGCTGCTGCTATTTTTGGCCATATCATCATATTCTTAAGCTGACTATGAGTTTTTCTTCTGCTTGAACAGAGACGCTTTCTCAGCCTTGATTCTGGTTGTAATGGTGTTGTCTTTGTTCAAATGCGCAAGATAGATGGAGACCCTTGTCCCAAAGATATTGTCCAACATATAATGACATCTGCTGCGTCAACAAGGAAACACATGTCCAGGTTTAAGAATTGCTGACTTCTTAGGTTAAATTTTATAAAGGCATAGCTTCCAAACAGTGCTCACTATTATCCCCTTGTGAGCCATACTTCAGCCTCAGGCCACTGCTTATGGGTTCTCATATCCAAAATGCGTGACATCAATCTGTGTGTGACATTTGGTGCATATGTACCAAATTGGCCTTCTGTGCTGCTGAAAGCAAGAACTTTTACAGCATCTTAAAAAAATGACATCATTTCAGCATGCTAAAGTTTACTATCTGTTCATTTATAGGTTCATCATGAGAGTGTTACCGATTGAAGTTGCATGCTATGCTTCAGAAGAGGAAATTTCAAGAGCTATTACACCAGTTATTGAAAAATATTTTCCCATGGATACTCAGGATCCACTGAAGGTACCTGTAATTATCTATCCCGTTAATACTTACCTCAAAAGTAAACTGGCACTACTTCTCCAGGGCTCCATAAGTGAGAATTATAAAACAAATAATAGAAGTGTTTTAGTAGCGTATTCACAATTTCAACTAATTTCTTAGTGATGAATAAACTTCACCATCCAATTCATCAATGCTTGACAACTTGGAATACAGAGGGAACACTCTTGGGAAGAGTTGGGTCTTCAATTATGCTAACAATGTGGGCATTAGCCTTGGTCCAACCTCATTGTATGGTTTGATTTTTAGCGGAGGCTTGGTTCATAATCTAAAGCAAGCCAAGAAGCTCCTAAGAGATTTTGGTCCAACCTCAATGTAGCTTTATTGAACTTGAAACTGATATAAGAAAGAGGATCCCTGTTTTTCCACCCATGATCCTAGTAAATTGATAATGGGTGTTGGTTCCTGTGTAAAAGGAGATTCCTAGAATGCTGGATGTTAAGGTGAGTAAACTGGATAAAATTTGGCATGCAAGAAGCTCCTAAGAGATTTTGGACAGAATCTGGGTTGTTGAAACACTTGGCAGGGTTTTCGTGTTTAGAGAAACTAGAGTTTGTTTTGGGATTTGGAGTGAAATGAAAGCAAATGGAAATAAAACTCAAGCTGTTTGGCCTGTGTGAATGACCGGGGTAATAATTCATTAAGACCTCCTAGGATTTTTCAACTTTAAAAAAAGAATTTCAATGGAGTTTCAATTAGATTGCAATCATGTAAAAGAAAAAAAATTAAAGAAATTCTATGGCATAAAACTTGCTTGCGGAGAGGTACACTAAATGCTTATCCAGTGAGGAAAAGGAAATCGATTTACTGATTGAAGGAGAGAATCTAAAGAAACACTGTTTGCTCTAAAGAAAACCTAAAACAAAAAAGATAACAATGGAAAGAATGAGAGGTGACAAGCATTTATAGCTATAAAAAAAAGGCCAAGCCATACAAAAACTAATGTTACATTAGATATAGTATTTTGTGCTTCATTGCGCCCCCCCCCCCCACACACACACAAAAAAAAAACTAATAGTGCTAAAACCTAAAATATAAAACTAAGTCCTACAAAAAAACACTGTTTGACCCATAGAACCCTTTGAATAGGACTTGCTGATGATAATCCTGCTAAATTTCCCGATAGTTATACTTTGAAAAGGAAAACAATGCTCATTTGGATTAAGATGTAAATCTAAATCTGTATATTCAAGAATTACTTCCTTGCTTCAATGTTCTTAGAATTCCATATTGGATGAATGCATTGATTTCATGCATCACTTTTGTCATTGTAAGCTAGCTCTGGCACCACTTTGAAGTAACCTTAAATAAACTTCCATTTATTCTGTAAAATTCTCAGACCTGCAGGACATGGTTAGTTCAGGAGTTGCTGTTTAGCATTATGTAAGTTTGGATCCAAGGGAGATTGGCAACGAAGACTCCATCAAAATTTAATTAAATAATGATCCAAAATGAAGTTTCGTTTCTTCAATTAATCAGACATGAATAATACTTTCAAGAGCATGCCATTCTCATGTAGCATATGGTAGCTGAGCAACTGGTACACTGCTAAATTCACCCCTGTAGTCTGACATCCTATTGTGGTGGGATATGGGAAATCTTAGTAGATAAGAAATCTGACTTTTGCTGATTGAACCGAGTCAAAAAGTACTGACAGAGTTGCATCTCATACATGCAACACAAACTACAATATGATCGCTTATTCCTTCTGTGCAGTTTGCTGTAATGTATGAAGCCCGTGCGAATTCTGGCATTGACAGGATGAAAATTATAAATTCAGTGGCAAAATCTGTTCCTGGACCTCATAAAGTTGATCTTGGCAATCCTGACAAGACAATTGTAGTTGAAATTGTCAAGGTAAGAATCCGTTCTCTTTACTGCTATGACTTATCTTTTGCAGACACTGCATTTGTTACAAAACCAAGTTTTTCAATGTTTGACGTTAGAATCCAGTTTGTTGGTTATATCTTTTAGAAGATGCTGCTAGGCTCTCTACCAGCAACGATATGGAAAAACTTTATAACCATTATCATCACCTGATGCCTATGAGTGATCGTGCATTTGGTCAAATTAATTGGCCAGTCTTTGTTTATTTCTTAAGATCATACATGCATCAAGCTTGTTCAGCCACTTACACATGTAATGTATTCATTACCGCAAAGCACTAGGATTACTTGTTCCGTGTATAATCTATTACTGGTCGAATCATTACTTATCGGGAAAGAAAATAATCAGAGTTTGAATACCTTGGTGCTAGTTTACTTTTTGCACAATTAACTTGATTACTTTGGCTTGTAATTTTCTCAGACTGTGTGCTTGATCGGGGTTATTGAAAAGTACAAGGAGTTGTCCAAGTACAACTTGAGGCAGCTCACATCATCGAAGCAGTAGTAGCTTGTCACAACTTAAATTGAGAGCAAAGCAACTTTGGATCTGTTATTTTTAGTTTGTATTTAAACAGGTACGGTAACTTAAATTTTGGTTCAAATAGAACTTTTTCTCGAGGCAGCTCACATCATCGAAGCAGTAGTAGCTTATCACAACTTACATTGAGAGCAAAGCAACCTTGGATCTGTTATTTTTAGTTTGTATTTAAACAGCGGTACAGTAACTTAAATATCAGTTCAAATATAACTCTTTCTTTCTTTCTCGAGCTCTTTGTTGGTAGAATGTTCATGACATTGATGCAAAAGCATAGCATGATATTACCAGAAGACAATCACTATCGTGTTGAAGATTTCTTCCTTTTGTTTCTGGTCTTTCCTCATTTCTGCGCGCTGCAAACTTTGGATCTGTTATTATTAGTTTGTATATAAACAGTGGTACGGTAACTTAAATTTTGGGTTCAAATATAACTTTTTTTCCCTTTCTTTCTCGTGCTCCTTCCTTGTGGTAAAGAATGTTCATGACATTGTTGCAAAATCATTATTTACCAGAAGACATAAATCAATGTCGTGTTCTGTCTTCACTTCTTACTTTTGTTTCTGGTATTCTCATTTCTGCGCACTGCCTGGTACGTCTTGCTTATGTGCTTTTTTTTCCTCAACCATCATAGCAATTTCTTTACCATGTTAGTTATACTTACTTTTTGTCCAGCTTGCAGATCTTGATAATGGAAGTGACACTTATTCATAATTTCTTTAGTTTTTTGTTATAAAATAAGAAGAAAAAATATATTTCAAGGGAAACCATCTTTCCTTTTTCCTTCAGTAGTTTCCTGTTTCAGATTAAATATGCAGTTGCCTATAGAAAGAAAAAAAATTCAGTAAGATTGTCGCAAAACCACCACTTTTCTTATTTCTCAAAATGCACATGAAACAGGAGCGGCGATGCTGAGAACACATGCGGATTAGATTGCACACACACACACCTTGCGAGGAAAGGAAATAAAAAGAAAAGAGAATTCATTAATCCATCATCATTCATCCATTGCGTCAGGACAGTAGCACCTATAGTTAAAAAAGAAAAATGAAAGTCACACCACACCACACCCAACAAACAGAGTAAAGTAACCAACTTCCTTCTAAGCAGCACTTGGAGGCTTGTACAACTTCTCCACCATTTTCCTATATTCTGCAACAGACAAGGTACCAGAAGTATGTAAATATGCTATCCATAATCCAAACAATTCCACCAATTCATAGTAAATGTGTTTGTTATCCAGAGACTCCAAGCAATACATACACCAATTGTCCAATACGGTATATACATGTAATCATGGAGCAATAGTCCAATACGGTATATAACAAACAAACCTTCTTGATTGCTCCAAAGTTGTGCTGCTTGAGTGTTTAGAGGTGAACTTATATTTGGCTCTGAACATAACATGAAAAGAGAAACAATGTTAACACAGTTGATATCACCAGCTTTCATTAACCAGAAAAGAGGAAAATGGAAAACAAGATTCACCTCCAAGCAGACTTTGGATTGATAGCAATATTGTCCTCACATCATAGGCAGATGACCATTTATCCTAGAACACACAAATCAAAAATCACTGATCAGCCAATTTGCACCTTAGTAACTACTTAAATAAATGCACTACACCACAAGGTTGAAGTACAATGATTAATAGTTTACCTGAAGAATATCCAAGCAAATGTTGCCATAGACATCAACATTGGGATGGAAGCAGCTGGTTTCAAACTTTACTTTTGGTGACTTGAAAGGGTAGTCGTTAGGAAAGGAAAGGGATAGTCTGTATTCTGTTCCTTCAAAAACAGTATCTTTGCTTCCTGTGATTGTTCCTTTCCAGTAAAATATGTTGTCCCCTTCAGGGAAGGCAGATATCCCAGATTCTCCGCTCATCTACAAAACAAAATTTATCAGAAACCCCTCAGATCAAGTTTAACCATTGATTTGTTGCTGAAAACATTAGAGATACAAAAACAAGACAGGTTTCGATATTCTTACCATCAACGCCATCAGTTCAGATTGCAACCTGGTTTCACATAAAAAAATAGGTAACAATTAGTAAAAAAAACCCTTAAAATTCTCAAGCCGATTTAAAGACAACGAGTAACCAGATCAGGTTAAAAAGCAACCAATTCTGGAGAGAAAAAAGTAAAGTCAAATTAAACCATGAAATATCTCAGGCAAATTACAGCAAAAAAAGACAAGCATTCAAATCAAGCTTATCACACAATCAATTAGCTAATGAAAAACAGTTAAATGGATTAAATACAAACATGATCTGATCTAAGAACAGAGGAAAAACAAAACCACATAAAAGTCACAAAACACATTCATAAACAAGAAAAGAAAACCCATGAAGTAAATCCAGTTAAAATTCGTGATATGTTACATCATTTGACAAATAAGAAGAGCAGATCAAGAGCAGAAAAAGAAAAGAAAAGAATACCGTTTAAGCACGGATTGTGTATCAACAGTCTTTGCTGCTGGGACAGTCTGTTTTGACGGGGTAGTCCCTGCCGGAGCAGCCACCGGAGTATTCCCTTGATACCCATTAACAGTTGCCATTGTTTCTCCTCTTTCCTTTTATTTTAGAATCCAAAAGAAAGAAAACCCAAATCAAGAAACTGATCGGTGAAGTTCTGTATGTTTAGAAAACAAGAAGAAGAGACTCAAGACAGTGTTTCTTCTTCCTTTGTCTCTTCTTCTTTGTGTTTTTTTTTTTATAAAGGGAGAGCGCGTTTCAAGAGACAGGGAGGGAGATGGTAGAGGCCATGCATTTGTGGTTTATAAGAAGTTGAGATTGCCTGTTACGGCACCGTTTAGGAGAGTTTTGGGTAGGGTTGGTGTATTTTCGAACGTTAGAATGACTGTGGTAGGGATTTGAATTGTCCTTTTTCTCACCGATCTCCAACGGCTAGTTTCCTGGTTTCGAAAGTGTGGCTCCGTCAATTTTCTTTTCCTAGCAATACTATAATGCCTCGCATCCCTCAATATATATATTAACTTGAACCGGGTTTATAATAAATTGAGAACAATTGATGCGGGACGAAATCTCTGGAGACCAATTGATTTATTTATTTATTTTAAAAATATTTTTATAAAACTAAATGACCCACAACCCAGAAACCTTTTTTCCGAAGTAGCAATGAATATATTTAATTTTTATTTATAAATTTTGTTATGCGCAAGTCAAATTTCTCGAGGGATCCTTCTCTTTTCATTATCCCTCTAGCTCTGCTAGAAAACATATAAATTCTGACAAAAAAGATAAAATATGACAGCAGAGGTCATATAAATAAGTGAAGTGCTAGTGGGTAGGTAAGCTCTGATCATGAAAATATCGCCAAATCCAATGTTTAATGTGGTTTTTGAGGGTAGTATGGAGAAAATTTAAGTTCCCTCTATTCATTCCTGATTGATGCTGTGAAGATTTAGACCCTATTTGACACGCATTTCAAAGTTATTTCGGGAAAAAAATTATTATTTTTATTTTAAATTAAATTTTTTAATATTTTTAGATTATTTTATTGTGATGACGTCAAAAATATTTTAAAAATAAAATAAAAAATATATCATTTTAATATATTTTTAAATAAAATATATTTTAAAAAACAACTCCCAGTAAACTCATAAAACTACAATTAATCTTGAAGCTGCGATCAGGCATAGTGTTTCTGGTAAAAAAGAATGACCAGCTAGCAACAGTCACCCCATGTATGCCACACCGTCGCCATCCATATCAACAAAAGACGACCCGAACCCTGTGTTCGTTCCCCAACCTACCACTTATCCTATTGTTCAATTTTAGTCCACACCATTGCCATGACTTACGGGAAATTCACCAACCTGTAATTCCACCACAATTTCTTGAACTAGATGGAAACATCATGATGCATGCGCATGTTTGCTTTCATGCATCCGACTGACAATTCCATCCCTGAAGAGCCAAAAAATGCCGAATGCTATAACAGATAATAAATTCCATGTGAACACTTGCAGACCATCATGGGCATCTTCAGTTCCTCGGTGGATCAAAACGGTCGTGTGGTTGTGGGGTATCGAGCATATTCCTTTCAGTGGGACATCATCTTTCGTTTGGCCTTGGAACGATGATTTGTCTTGTAATGAGGGTCCAGAGTTCCGACAGTGTTATTGAAACTCATAGGGATTCATTTTGTTTAGAAGTACAAGGCTGGTCTTGCTTCAGAATATTTGTGAAAAAATCACAAACTTGGTGTGTGGTGTGTTAATGGCCTCGAATTTATTAGTTCTAATCTAAGTCTCAAGCTATATCAGAAATGTAGTGGTCATATTGTAATAGCTTTTGGGACTACTTTTGAGGTTTCATATCCAATTCTTTTTCTTGGTTTTACAGTAATATCTTAGACTAGATTTTGCATCAAAACTAAGTTCATAAATCTCTATGACAAAGATAGAGACTAGCCTAGCAAAACTTTGGTTTCAAATCTTAAACCATTCTAAAACCATTATAAAACAATGACAAGTAGCCATTACAAAGAAAGAAAAGTGTTTGCCCTGCCAATACAATGATTTGGAATGGAAGGTCTTAAGCTGCTTGCCTAGTCTAACCCATAATTCTAAGAGACAGTTGACTTTTTTAAGTACAACTTCTTTTCTTTTCTTGTTTTTTTCATTAGAAGTATGTCATTAGCAACATATTACCTGTCATCAGTTTCCCAAGTCATACACAGCAGCAAATTGCACCGCAAGAAAAGAACAGGAGAGCACAATCAGTGATGGAGCTTGATCACACAGGCTACTCTTTCAAAGAAGATTGGCCACATTCTCATGCTGAACATCAGGACCGATCGCATCCACTCTGGTGCTACCCTCTCAAATGTACCTAATGTTAACACACGATATAACAGTTCCGGTTCCTCTTCAGCTTCCTTCTTCACCCATGTTAGAGTAAATGCATAACCTGTTAGATAAACAAAAATCAAAGCTGAGATGTTTAGAAAATGAAATGAGAACAGGAACACAAGTAGCTAGTCAAATGTTGAGTGAACAACAAGAAGGTACACAGCAAGACTAGGTTGAACATGGTACACATTCTTCAGGCCGACATCGTATCTACTCAAAAACTTAATTGGGAACTAATGCAAACAAAATATAAACCTGCAACATAAATTCACAGTGGACACCAAATCCTGGGTTACCCAAAAAAGGGACACGTGCACTGTGAAAGGACAAAGTACGAAAAATCAGTACATCCCATGGAGACTAGCTACTTGAGCTCATGTAACTATCTAAAGAGACATTTGTTTCATCTGGAACTCTAACTTCTCTTCCTTCTCTATACAGGCAGCAGATTATCTCCCAGAGTTTACATCTCTCCAATTGGATACCTACTGATCTATCATGTTAGAATGAGGAAAAGAAAGACGCCAATAATTAATTCACTCCACAATCCCCATATCATTGTGGCCATTGGTGTCTACCAACTTGTCCAGGGTCCTCCATTTTCAGTAAACCAGCCATGTTTTTTTCTTATAAAAGAAAGCACAATGCTTTCTATAGCATACTCTACCGTCTTTTTTACAGGAAAAAAAGAGAGTACTGTATATATCCATCATGCTTCCAAATTGGGCATAAGTACAAAAGTGTTTGGAAACTCAATGTGAGTCTCGCATCAGACAAAATGCATAAAAACTTTGATGATAAAATTGTCCGTGTGCTGAATTAATGCAACCCAACACAGCAATCGTTTATCCAATTAAAACTGAAAATAACTCAGATATCCATTAGGTAATGCATAGAATCTAACTACATGTACTTAGTTTAGCATAGCTAAATAGCTAAAGAAATCACGGCAATCAAAACCAAATACATAGTTCAGTATTGTTCAATATCCAAACAGATGCATTGCTGACCCTAGTGCAAAACCTCACTGACACAGAAAAAAACCAAATATGTGTTTATGGAGCATCTGTCGACAAAAGGATCATCTCATGGCTATTGAGAGCAAATCAAATCAGATGGTTCTATTTCTCAATCTTTCTGACTTGCTCCTACGGAACCAACAGGTCGAAAAGATTGAGAAAAATCGGTCAGTCACAACCACTGATGAAGGATTTCTCAAAAAGTTAAGGATTAGTAATCCTTTTTAGAAATGGAATGGGTTCATTCTTATACATACATGAGGAAGATAATTAAAAAAGAAAGAAGAAGAGTTCTTTCTTTTATCACTTAGGAGCCGTGCAAGATAAAAGTCTCATGCACGGTTTTGAATGAGAGAAAGAAGTGAGGGATCCTCTTTTCGAATCTGACTCTCCCACTCCAGTCGTTGCTTTTCTTTCTGTTAATTCAAAAGTAGCTGCTTCAGCTTTAGCCACTTGAATTTTCGATATTCCTTTTTATTTCTCATCAAATGAATGACATCTTCTGGAAATCCCAGCTATTCTGAGCTATATCCAATATGATTTTGCAGAAAAGTAATATAAACACCATCTAGCCAGTATCCAATGGACAGATCATATAAACTACTGGAAGGCAACTCAAATTGGTGAATGATAACTCTTCAGAGAAGATCAGTAACAGGACATGCAATTTCAAGCATGTACTATGACAGGTCTAAATAACTCATCATCAGACTTAGATGAATTTTCAATCACTGATTGCTAAACTATAAACAGATTTCTTAGGGCCTATTTGCATATCTACATGTTTCATAAAGAATCGCATCGATTCACCTATACTTGAATCAGTATTGGAGTAAAATTAAGTCCAAACTATTAACAGAAAAGTTAAAAATAAACAAAGATTGAAATATTTGATATTTGCATATCTATTACTGAAATTACCACTTGATTGATGCAGAGCTGAAATGCAAACTTCATCATTTTGATTAACAGCAGACAATTTCATGCCTACTAGGTATTCTAGAAGAGCTTGAAACTGGAAGTTAGCGGGGCCACTTTCAGCTACAATGCCACCATCAAGAGAAAAAACAATAAATAGATGGATATGAAAATTTGACAAATTACGGGAGAGAATTTAGCATTTGAAACAAACCTGATCTGTTTAAAATTCTTTCACATGATTGAAGCTGGACAGCCACACAAGAACAGTTAGAGGGGTGGGGACAGGAGAGTAACGGCTTTCACTCTACAAATTTAGGTTACAGACAATACCTTCTGATCATTTGGAAGATCCCCACAGGAAACAGTCCCCTTGGATGAGCGCTTGGCTGATTTTTCTTGCATATCACTGCATCCAACTATATCATTACCACCATGGGTAATTAATGCTTCCATTTTCTCCCTAGCTTCTAGGCTACGTTTTCTCACCATTCTTCTCATTGAGGCAGTGGATCTCTCTTCTGGTGTAACTTGTGCAGTTTCAAGCATATTCAATTGGACATTATCATTGTTTCTGTCCTTATAATTGCAAGGAAGTGCATATTGAAGCTGGTTTTGAAGCTTCTCAACTTCTTCATTAAGCATTTTATCTGCCATAATAAATCTCTCAGAAATGAAAAGGATGTATAATTATTTAGCCAAAAGTTTAGGTCAGAGCAACTAGAGATTTGCATCTAAATCAAAAGGGTCAGTAAATGATACTTCCAATAACATAATAAGCTACAAGTCTTTTCTTCACACGCAGTGGAGCAAGAGATATAATAATGAGTTGGGTAGATGGTTTGATCAGCCATTTTTATCATCGAACACTTGAGGTTGAGCTTTCACTTTCATTTCTTAAAAAGTCATGTGTTAGATGAACTTTTTTTTTCATTAGATAGTAGGCACTTGCTATGGCTTGGGTCAAGGATACTTCTGCAGTTTCAATGTGTATGCCACCTGATGTAACTACTGACAGCTAGAAAATATATGGATGCCATTAAAATTGGCTACTATTGAAAAATTAACAAGCTTCATATGCAATCCCATCTGCCATGGATCCAAACCCACTGTTTCCATTCCATTTATAGTTTCTTCTAAGGACTATTTTCGCTCTCATACTGATTTCATATCAGATATTATTCATACTACAGATAGTAATGTAAGAGAATCTTCAAGTTTGCACTATAATGTAACGATAACCTATCAACACATTACATAGTTGCACTGCTTCGAGTCAAATTTGCAAAATTGTAATTTGCTGCTTACAAGTATTAAACGGGTGTTATAAGTGGAAGCAATAGAAAAGAAAAAAGAAAGTGGATAATTTTATATGGTGTAGCCATATGAAATAAATATTTATAACATATATCAATACGAGTTCACCACTGAGTAGAAGCCTTCCTAGACGATTGCCTTGTTAAGTGATTAAAAACACTCGAAAATGAAAAGGAAAGGAAATTTGGCATTCGTCAAACAATATAGTGTTCCTTACTTTTCTTGTTCTCTTCCATTAACAGCTTCTGGTACTCGGCACATTGTTCATCCATGGTGGACCTGCAAGAAAAATAAAATGAGTGAGTGAAGGGAACCATGTAGGACCACCACAAAACTTAGGAAAGGGCAAGTGGGAATATTGGATGCCTGATTGAAGCAGCTTCACTTCTCAAATCACTGGCTTGATTACGCAGCCTGTCATTTTCATCTTTCAAGTATTGTATCATCTCCTCAGCAACTGCAGTGACCATTTATTTTTTTGGCATTAATTTAAGAATAGCATAAGAAAGCCAAGAGAAACAAAAAAAATAAAAAAATTGCGGTTAAACTGGGCTTCTTCTTCACTAATTAAACCTTAAATTGAAAAGAAAAGCATACCAGAGGCATAATTCAAAAACTTGGCTTCTTGATCTTTGTTGAGCTCATCAAAGTCTGACAATTGTTTCTTCTGCAAACAACATGGAATCATCCATGAATTAAAACTTAAACCAAATGGGTGTTCATAATTAGATGATCCCTCGTCTCGTCTTGTCTTGCAAAAGAAAAGAAAAGCAGCACACCTTAAGCTTATCGTACTTGGCGTAGAGTTTTCTATACAAATCCTCCATCAAAATAGAAAGAAACCCAAACCCTGAAACAAAAATTAGCGAAATTTTATTACCATAAAGCAAACAATTAGTCAATAAATCATAAGAATAACAAAGAAAAGTAAGTAATTTTACCTTAAACAATTGCTCTTTCGGAAATCAAAAGAATTATTGAGTGATCGGGCGTTTCGAGAACTAAGGTGAGGCGGGAAAATTGAAGATTGAAAATTTAAAAGACAGGAGAGGCGAGGAAACCCCGTCACTCGCAGTCTCTGAGATTTGTTTTGTCGGAATAATTGAAATACTTGTGCGCGCGCGTGAGTGAGTGTGTATAAATATTATTATTGAACCATTGCTGAGTTGGTCCTTGCAGCCTTTGGATGGGTCTTTCATATCTATGCACCTCAAATTTATTCCGAGATTTTTTTTTTCTCGTGAACATTTTAATGAAATAAATTATCAATATTACCTAAAAAATAAACGGGTAGGCATTTTAACGTGCAAGTTTCTATTGTTCACATATACTTATATTATTATTTATTATGATAGTAAAATTATTATTTTATCTTTCAGGTTAGAAAATTTTTAGCCCCCAATACCGGGAGTATTTTTGGATTTTCAATGTTCACTTCGATCCTTCTTCTTTTAATTTCCGGATGTAGTTTAAAACACTTAATGCAATTCGGTACAGAAGTTTTATTTTGTTTAATTTTGTCCTTTGATTGAAATAGATAATATATTTAATTTTCATTTCAACCCTTAAACTTTTAATTTTCTATTTAATCCTTTGATATTTCATTTTTATTTCAGCCCTTATACTTTTAATTTTTTTTATTTTAATCCTTTTATTTCTTTATATTTCTAGAATATTCTTTACTTTTGTCCATGTATATATATAAGTTTACTCTTAGCTTTTATTTTTAAATATTTTTTATTTTCTTATTTGTTGAGTTGATATTTTTTTCAAAAAAATTAGCTCTTGAATTTTATTTTTTAATTATAATTTGAGAATTGATATTTCTATTTTTTCTCTCTCTCTTTGTTCTTTCTTTTAGTTTTTTCATTTGTTCCTTTATTTTTATTTTCAAGTCAAATTACTTTTTTTACCAAATAATTTTTATTTTATTTTTTGGTTTGATCTTTTATTAAAGTTTTTAAGATTTTTTTACTCTTTCAATTTTTTTATCCATTATTAACATAATAATAATGATTATGATGTTAATAGTAATAAAAATAAAAATAATAATTTAATTGTTTTTCTTCATTCCTCTTTTGTTAATATTTTTTATGGTTTTTTCCTTTCGGAATAATTTTATAATTTTTATTGTTGTGACAGTAATAATAACAATAATTTTTATTATTTTTTTGTTTGTTCTTTTGTTAAAGTTTTTAGGATTTTTTTAGTCTTTCATTTTTTTTCTTTCATTATTACCACAAATATAATAATAATAATAATAATAATTTAATTGTTGTTCTTGCTTACTCTTTTGTTAATGTTTTTTAGGTTTTTTTTCTCTTGGAATAATTTGATAATTTTTATTGTTGCTGTAGTAATAATAATGATAATTTTTATTTTTATTTTATTTTTTTTGTTTGATGTTTTGTTAAAGTTTTTAGGATTTTTTTAGTCTTTCATTTTTTTTCTTTCATTATTGGCACAAATATATTATTAATAATAATAATTATTATTATTATTATTATTATTATTATTATTATTTTTCTTGCTTACTCTTCTGTTAATCTTTTTTATAGTTTTGATAATAATGTTAATAATAATTTTAATTGCTATAACAATGATAATAACGATAACATGAGAATAGATTTTCAATGTATGTTTTCATGTTTTTTATCAGTAAAAAATTAACTATTTATATTTGTTATTTGATTATTGCAAATTTTTATTTTGTGTTAATTCATTTAGTTTTGTTTTTTTAAAAAATACTTTGATAATGTTTATTCTTTACGTTTATATGCATCTATGCTTTTAATTTTTATTTTTGGTTGCAGTTTTATTTTTAATTGGTTCGGACCTGAAAATCTTATTTATATTGGTAGTCATTTTAAAATTAATATTATTCTCTTTCCTTTTATTCATTTCCCTGTTTTCTCTTATTTTTATTTGTTATTTGGATTATATAATTTTTTATTTTACTATTTATGCAATGATAATGATAATTTTTGTCATTTTTTAATTGTTTTTGTATTAAAATCTTTTGTTTATTTTTTTAATATGTTTCCAGGGATTTTATTTATTTTAATTGTTTTGATAATAATATTAATAATAATTTTAATTGTTATAGCAATGATAATGAAAATAACATGGGGATAAATTTTCAATTTATGTTTTTGAATTTTTGTACATAAAAAATTAACTATTTATTTTTGTTATTTAATTATTACAACTATTTTCACCATTTATATTTTGTTTGGTTTAAATTAGATTATAAAATAAATTAATCTTAATGCAATAAATTTAATAATTCAAATATCCGAATCTTCATGTTTTCTTGATGATGATAATAAATTAATACTGATTATTTCGTTAAAAACTGCGAAATAAATAAATTTATAATGATTTAAAATTCATATATTTTAAGAACAAAATATTCAAATAAATTTATCATTTTGACTAAATTTACAATTCGCATCATGGATCATCCTCGCCAATTTTTTTCTTCAATATTAGCTACATTTTCAATTGATTCACATAAATTTTTTCTTTCATTTCATTTAATAGCTTATGATGTTTATTTGAATAATTGAATTAGCAGGGAGATTAAATGTCTCATTTTGAAGAAGGTTTTGACTTCGTTCTTCATGTCAATATGTCTTTTTTTTGCAATACTTCGCAAGTTATGTAGTTCGCGCTTTTTTGTAATATTTTATGACGCAGTGCCTCCATTCTAAAAGATGTAATCTATGCTTGCATAATAAATTCTATTTAAAAATTTATACATTTTATGGCCTAATCTATAATTTTTATTTTATGATATTATATTAATTTATTATTATTAATTTAATCATGTTAAATTATATACACAAAAATGCCCGCGGCAACGCGCGGGCAATATGGCTAGTTACTATTACTATAAAACGCGTCCCAGTTTTACTGTGAGAATCCACAGTAATATATACTATTAATATAACTTTCTGACAAACGTCAACAATAAATCGAGATAGCCAAGATGGTCCAGTGTACAGAGGCAGCAACCCCTCTCTCAGATAGGGTTTGAGTTCGAATCCCTCCTTCAGCAGGTTTCTATTTTATCCACAAATAATTTACTATTAATAATTAATTTTCAGAACAATTAAGGAAAAGATAAGGTAGCCGAGTTGGTCTGGACGCTCACAAATTTGGCTAACCTCAACGCGCGCGGTGGTTCGAATCTCACTCCTACAATATTGTTTTTTGCTCTCATTTTTTTCCTTTTTTTTTCCAGTTTTTTCTTTATATTTTTTTTTCACTTATAAATATATTTATTTTATTTATTTTTTATAATTAAAAGTGCCTAAGCTAGGTTAAGCACACCACAATTAATCTTGGAATTCAATTTTTGTTAAAACTTTTTTTTTTCATTTTTTCCCAAGAAATATTTTTTTATTTTGCTTGGAAATGTGATTGATTTTATAAAAAAAAAATATGTTAGAAATATATTAAAATAATAATTTTTTTATAAAATTATTTATAAAATCAGCACATGAAAATTATCTCAAAACATTTAAAAAATATTAAAAATACAATGTCTGGGTAGTGTTTGTTTTCTGTCTGTATTTATTAATTTATTTTTTATATTTTTTGTCATGATTTTATTTATATTAGGTTTCATTGTGAAATTTTAAATTATATTGGTGATAATTTTAAAGTTAATATTGCTCATTTTTTTTCCCTTTAATCTTTTGTTTTTGTGTATTTTCTTTTATTTTATCTGTTTTTTTGATCAGATAATTTTATGATTTTATTGTTTGCGCAATAACAATTATAATTTAAGGGATTATTTTTTTATTGTTTTTTTTGTTAAAATATGATTTAAATTGAATTATAAAATGAACTAATATTAATATAGTGAATTTAAAAATTAAAATATCCTAATCTTCATTCTTTTTAATAATGATGATGATTTTATGTTTGTTCTTTTGTTAAAAACAACTAAACATATAAATTTATATCAATTTAAAATTTATTTATTTTATAGAAAACTTGCAATTCACAATACTTTTACATAGATTTATTATTTTTAACTAGATTTATATTATAACAAAAAAAAAACACACAATTAATTTTTTTTTATGTTAAAAAAATATGGTGTCGTGCTTTTTTTCTAATTATTTTTTTCCATGAAATATTTTTTTTGTTGGTTATATTTTTTTTTCTTTTTTCACTTATAGATATAATTTTTTATTCGCTTTTTTTATAATTGGAATGTTTGAGTAAGCTTAAGCGTACCACAATCAATTCTCGAATCTATTTTTTTTTATAGCTTTTTTTTGTTCTTTTCCTGATTATGTTTTTTTTTATTTTTATTCATGAAATATTTTTTATTTTGCTTGGAAATATGATTGATTTTTTTTTTTTTAAAAAAAAAGTATTTTTGTGTAGAAATATATTAAAATTAAAATTATTTTTAACATCAGCACATGAAAATGATTTAAAACCATTAAAAAATATAATGTTTGTTTTATTTACGTATTTATTCAACTATACTTTTAGATTATTATTTTTTTATTTAATGTTTTGTCTAGATTTTATTTTTATTAGGTTCTATTTTGAAATTTTAATTTATGTTGTTGATAATTTTAAAATTAATATTGCCTCTTTTTTATTTTTTTTGTGTATTTTTTGTTTTTTTTT
Organism: Salix dunnii; assembly: GCA_015731905.1. NCBI lineage: Eukaryota > Viridiplantae > Streptophyta > Magnoliopsida > Malpighiales > Salicaceae > Salix > Salix dunnii. The sequence goes on along the minus strand of CM027667.1, from coordinate 3,763,552 downwards.
TTTCCAGATCAGATGATTTTATTATTTGAGCAATAATAATAATAATAATTTTGGTGATTTTTTAATTGTTATTTTGTTAAACTATTTTGATTTTTGATTTTATTTTTCAGGGCAATTTAATGATTTTAATTTTTTTGAACAATAGTATTGATAATAATTATAATTATTATAGTAATAAAAATGATAGTAATATAATGATGAATTTTTAATTTATCTTTTTATGAATAGAAAATTAACTACGTATTTTTCATGTGATTTAAATTAAATTATAAAATAAAATAATCTTAATACAATGAATTCAATAATTCAAATATCTGAATTTTCTTGCTTTTTTAATGATGATGATAATTTTATGTTGGTTATTTGGTTAAAAACTACTAAATATATAAATTTATATCAATTTAAAATTCATATATTTTATAGAAAACTTGCACTTCATGGTAGTTCTGCACAAATTTATTATTTTAATTAAATTTATATTATAACAAAAAAATACATACAATTAATAATTTTTAGTGAGTGTGTATAAATATTATTATTGAACCATTGCTGAGTTGGTCCTTGCAGCCTTTGGATGGGTCTTTCATATCTATGCACCTCAAATTTATTCCGAGTTTTTTTTTTTCTCGTGAACATTTTAATGAAATAAATTATCAATATTACCTAAAAAATAAACGGGTAGGCATTTTAACGTGCAAGTTTCTATTGTTCACATATACTCATATTATTATTTATTATGATAGTAAAATTATTATTTTATCTCCAGCTTAGAAAATTTTTAGCCCCCAATACCGGGAGTATTTTCGGATTTTTCACGGGACATGAACGGTATTACCGGGTTTGTTATACAGTGAAATGACGCAAATAACACTAGAAAACAATAAAATAGTGACGCGTGGACTAAGGATTGTTTCGGTTTTTTCATATTTTTTGCACAGTTAATCAACAGAAACAGCCCCCGGAAAAGATAAAATAGCATACAATAAACGGGGACAAGGAAGTATTTTTTCAAGCGCATGCGCCCTTTAGGCGGCCCGTGCAGCTTCTTTAGGCAGCCAAAAATTCAGTTCCGCCATGTCAGAAGATGGGCCTCCGTGTCCTCTATCTATCAACGCGATGCGTGTTGGTCATAGGTTCGGGTAAGCGATAGTGGACGGTTTTGTGTCGCTTGTACGTTTTCTTTCTCTTAGCATTGCAAAGTCTATACCGGTCCCTGATGTATGTACAAAGTTTAGTTTAGTCCTTAAGGTTTTGATTTCGGTTTTATTATTGATTTTTTTAATTGAAAGTTTTATTATTTTCAATTGTGCCCTTCAATTAAAACTGATTATTTAAGAAAATTTTTATTTAAGTCCTTATTTTTTTTATTTCTTTTTGGTTCCTTTATTTTTTTTGGTACGGATGTTTTGATTTATTTATTTTGGTCCTCCAATTGAAATTGGTCATATATACAATTTTCATTTCAGTCCTTCTTCTTTTAATTGTTTTATAAAATAACTCAGCAATTATCATTATTATTTCTATTTTTTTTGTCCCAAGGTTTTTATTTGTTTTAATTTTATCCTTCAATTATAATTAATTATATATTTTATTTTTTATTTTCATCCTTATTCTTTTAATTTTTTTTATTTGATATTAATTCATTTAGTTTTTTTTTTTAATTCTTGGACATTATTTATTTTTTATTTATATTTATGCATCTATACTTTTGGTTTTTGTTTTTAATTTTTTTTATTGGGGTTTCATTTTTAATTGGTTCAATCCTGAAAATTTAATTTATGCTGATAATCATTTTAATATTAATATTACTCTCTTTTTCACTTTATTAATTTTTTAATTATTTTTATTTGTTCTTTGGATTAAATGATTTTTATGATTTTACTATTTGTTCAATGATAATGATAATTTTAGTGATTATCTTTTTAAAAAAAATCTTTTGCTTTTTTTTAATAATTTTTCAGGACAATTGAATTATTTTAATTATTTCGACAGTAATGTTGATAATAATTTTAATTGTTATAGTAATGATAATGACAATAATATAGGGATGAATTTTCAATTTATATTTTCGTCTTTTTATGGATAGAAAATTAACTAATTATTTTTTATTTGATTATTGGAGGTTTTTATTTAATATTAATTCATTTAGTTTTTTTTTTTAATTCGTGGACAATGTTAATTTTTTATTCATATTTATGCATCTATACTTTTAGTTTTTGTTATTGGGGTTTTATTTTTAATCAGTTCAATTCTGAAATTTTAATTTATGTTGGTAATCATTTTAAAATTAATATTACTCCTCTATTCCCTCTATTCATTTTTTTTTTTGTGTTTTCTGTCATTTTTATTTGTTCTTTGGATTGGATGATTTTTATAATTTTACTATTTGTGCAATAATAATAATAATAATAATAATGTCAGTGATTATTTTTTTTAAAAATCTTTTGCTTTTTTTTAATGATTTTTCAGAGCAATTTATTTAATTTAATAGTTTGGATAGTAATGTTGATAATAATTTTAAATATTATAGCAATGATAATAAAAATAACATAAGCATGAATTTTCAATTTATGTTTTTATCTTTTGTGGATAGAAAATAAATTATTTATTTTTGTTATTTGATTATTACAGGTATTTTTACAATTTATATTTTGATTTTTTTATTTAAATTGAATTATTAAATAAACTAATCTTAATATAGTGAATTCAATAATTCAAATATCCTAATCCTCTTGCTTTTTTAATGATGATGATAAATTTATGCTGGTTATTTCGTTGAAAACTATTAAACAGATAAATTTATATCGATTAAAAATTCATATATTTTATAGAAAACTTGCACTTCACATGATTTCTACATAAATTTATTATTTTGGCTAAATTTATAATATAATAAAAAAATACACATAATTAATATATTTTACATTGAAAAAAATATGGTGCCGCCTACGACGAGGCGCGAGGGCATGTGGCTAGTAATATAATATTGTCTATGTGGGAATTGTGATATGGGCTGGTTGAATTGTTTTCTAGATGCAAAAATATTATTTGATGGTTTTTTAGAAACAAAAATTAATTAATTGAGGGCTGGACTCAATTTTTTTTTTTGCATGGGTTAAAATTAAAAATAAAATCAACTAAAGAATGAGTTAAGTCAATTTGGGTCAACATATCAAACTAAGATTGGGATAACACCATAAAAAAATAAAAAAGATAATGAAACTTAATTTTTAATTTACTCAATGTTGAACAATTAAATTAAAAAAATTAATTAAAAAAAAACACAAAAAGCACTCAAGCTAACAAACCAAGCTTATTATTATAATCATGAAACCAAGATAACCTTATAGGACATAAAAATAAATTAATAAATAATTATACTCAATTCTCAGTTAATTTATTGTTAATTGATGAAACTGGAAAAAAAATCAACTGAAGGAATGAGTTAATTCAATTCAAGTTAATATGTCAAATCAATATTGGAATAACACCTTAAAAGTGAAATAAAAATAAATTATGAAACTTAATTCTTAATTAACTTAATGTTAAATGAAAATAAAAAAATAATTAAAAAACCACTTAATTTAACCAACCAAACTTGTGACTAAGATCATGAAATTAAGATAACCTTATAAAATACAAACCAAAACAAATTATGAAGACTGTTGAAGATGATATTGAAAAAAATCGACTAAAAGAATTAAAAAGACCCGAATCAATTGGCCTAGCTAGCAACCTAAATCATAAGACCGTGATAATTCATAGAAAAAAATTCATTTAAATCAATTTTTAATCAACGTAATATTAAAGGATTAAATTAAAAAAAATCAAATAAATAAAATGACATAAGTCAACTCGGGTTAATATATAAAACCTAGGTCAAGAGAAACCACTTAGTCAACTAAGTTAACCCACAGAACTTATAACATAAATCATGAGACTATAATAAAACTTATATAAACCAAATTAAAAAATAATTATAAATCTCAATTCTCGATTAATTCAAGATTAACTCAATATTGAAAGATGAAGTTGAAAAAAATTAATTAAAAAATAACAAAAATAATCAGGATCACCACAGTTAACCCACAAAACTCATAACCCGAGTTATAAGAATAGAATAACTTGATAAAAAAACAAAAAAAATATAAAATCTCATACTAAAAAAAAACTTAATATTAAACGATAAAAAAAAATCCTGTGAAATGAAAAAAACCTTGCGATTTTAATTTTTATCTCTGAGAGAAACTTAATATTAAAAAAAACTTAATATAAAAATCCTTTTTTTTTTATTATTTACAAAATAAAAAAAAAACCTTGCGATTTTAATTTTCATTGCCACTGTGAAATGTGAAGGCTTTTGTTAAAAATATTATTATTGTGGAAAGTCACTAATTCGAGTATGATCCTGTAACTAGTGTTGATCGAAATTCTATAGATGCATCTCAAGTCTTTCATCTCTGAGAGAAGATGACACTCAGGAAAATTAAATATGAATTACAAAACAACTCATCATCTCCTTCTTTTTGATAAATTAAAAGATTTTCACGATTATGAAATCTCATAATTTTTCATCACAGCTTCCCAATTCCAATAGTCTCCAATAGCCAAAACCTGCTGTGATTGACACCCATGACATCTCAAGAAAGAGGTAATATTTGTCAGGTCTTAGAACAGTTTGATTTTCCATGTCGTCAACTCTTCAGGTGTTGAGAACTAATCTTTGTGCCTCATAATTCTTTCGCTAATCTTCACATATTTTGTCCTCTGACAGAAAGCTGCTCCAGAATCAACATGTCAGGCACGGCTTGCTGTAGCTATTAAAAAAACCCGTGATTTCCTTATTAGTAATAACTGGTCATGCACGATGCAGGAATAGCAAACTCTATCAAAAGGAAGTGTTCTAATTTTTAAAGAATAAAAATGAATTTATTAAACTCTCTTCATGGTTAACCATGCTAGTCGATTTTATGCTCGATCAGGTGGGATCATGATACAATCATTGTGATTTGGGTGATCAGGAAAGTTAAAATTATGAACTCTTCAAGGCTGATAAAGCTTCTCTCGTTGTGGCTGAAATTACTGCGTCTGATGCATTCGGCAAGTAATAGTATTTTCCTGCAGAGCAAGATTTGTTTAGCACAATTAAAATTAATTTGTTATGGCCCTCTTGAAAATGAAGAATTAACGAGTTTTCAGGTAGACAAACCTTGAGCAACTCTTGCGATTTCTTTAGCAAAACCAGTTGAAACGAACTTGTTTTCTGTGTCAATGACGAGGAGAGACATCCCTGCCTTGAATATTTTTCCAGCCACTTCAAGAATCTCATCCTTCATCATACATACAGAAAATACATTACAATCATAGCATAACAAAACTGTAGCAAAATTCTAGGATTGCAGACTTGCCTCTGTACTCACCTATTCACACAGATAAATTGCAAATCAAGATTTGGGATCTAGAATTTCCCGTCCAACATAAAGCATGCTTTAGCAAAAGTGGTGACAAAAAAATTATGCATCCCTTTACAACAAGCTTATTTGGATAGTTGAATACACTCGAATAAGTTCTGTACAGTCTAAAAATCAGATAGAAGGTCTAAATCTGACAGGCCTTGATCATTTCAGAGTGAACTAATTAAGCAATCTCCTGTATGGGTGTCTGGTCTGTCTGTCAAGTGCCATTTAGAAGCTTTTACGTTGCAGTTGGTGATATGCTACACGTACTATTCAGAGCTCAAAATTTACCTTCAATTCTTTTGTTGAAGGTCTTGGAGCATCAGGACCGGCAGCTTCGGGATCAGTAGACCTTTTCAGTGATATATTGGCTCTGCCGTCAGTTATTGCAACAATCATTATGCGTCCAACATCACCGCTCTTTTCTGCATTTAACCCAACCCTGACAGCCTATAAAAAAATAAGCTCATAAAAGTTAGAATCAAGAAAACAAAATAAGGGATGTGTGTGCAAATTCCATAAAGTTGATTGCAACAAAAACATGTGCTGCACGTTGAATTTTTAAACAATTTCAACAATAAATCAGAAAGGAATAGCAGCTCAGAAGTTAAAAAACCAAAGATAATGGCATCAGTTTTCAGCAAGCATTTACTTGGGATGTCATTCACAATAGAAAACACACGAAGAATTTTAGGCACATCACTTACAAGTGCTCGAATTGAAATATTAATTGATAAAAATCCCCATTTTATGGGGGAATTCATTTGTTGAGAAGAGAATTGGGGGGATAAACTAGATCTGCTTACAGTTGTTAGACCGTGAGCTAAGGGAGAACCACCACCACATGGAAGCCTTTCAAGGCGCTTTCTTGCCATTGAAATTGACCTGGAAGGAGGCAAAAGAACTTCAGCAGCATCTCCACGGAAAGGAATAATAGCAACCTAATTCACATTGACCAGAAAAGAGTTAGAAATAACCAGTTGATTGCAGTGTTAATAGAATTCGATGGTTGAAAGTGCTAGATTCCATCAGAAGCTAAGTTCTTTAGCATAGAAGAATCAGTAGAAATTTGAAGTACAAGGTTTCACAACAATTGCTGTACATGACAGATGTACTAATTAAATATACCTGATCTCTGCTTGTATAACTCTCAGCAAGCAACTTCAGTGCTGCACCTTTTGCATTTTGCATTCGATTTAATGCCATGCTCCCACTAGCATCAACCACAAATATTACCTGCCATTAACTATGTGTATGAGAGTCCAGACAGATCAGATTTTTCAACACTTCAAGGGAAGTCGTTTACCTTCTCTCTCTCAATGTTAGGGAAACAAAACAGCACCAAAACTCCCTCCCTCAATAATGGAACATAATTTAAACCAAATGCACACTTTCACAGCAAAGGAACAGAAATTAGCCCAACGTACCAATCCTATTAAGCCCACAGTGGTTGAAATCTTTATTATTATTACCAGGAAAAAAAATCTGATAGAGTGGATGAAGTCTCTAAGATTCAAATTCCATTATACTTCTAAGTGCTTGGGAGTATGGTTGAGGTTGCTTTTGAAAATACTTTCTGTTTAGAATTGCATCAAAATGATTTTTTTTTTAAAAAAAAATATTATTTTTGACATCGGCATATGAAAATGATCTAAAAACACCAATTTTTTTTAATTAGAAGTAAAATTCATTTTTTTTCAAAAGCATTTTTAAAATGCAATGCCAAACAAGACCTTAAGAAAAAACATTATGTTTTGAAGTTTACTTTCATCTCTTTATGGCAAAATGATGGCAAGTAAAATTTAAAACTTGAATCTAGAACTTTCACAGAATGGCATACCACACTTATCATAACTCTGAAACACAATCAAAGATAAAATGTATAGAACTACAACGGAATTATGTTTTGAAGCAGAGTCAATTTTTTCAAAAGGAAGACGAGGATAAATGCAAATACTACAAGAATCCATTGTTACCAGTGCTCCAGCTTTTCTTGCCATTCTCTTTGCCCTCATGTCAGTTTTCTCAACATAAACCTTCCTACTCTTTTGAGTATCCTTCTCTTTACGCAATTTTTGATATGGAGCAGCTGCCCTGAGGGTTGCATCCACTGCTAATCTCTTTACAGGACCCTTGAATGAGGAATTCAGGAAAAATGGATGAAGCAAACCATTCAACGGGGCAAGGACAAACAGATTATTATGATTTTAGAAAAGGAGTGTTAATTCATAATCTGAAGAAGAACCAAAGATAAAATCAATGTATTGGATATGAAATGATCAGAATTCCTTGTGCTGTTATATCTAGTTGTGTAAAATTCTACAGCTAAAAAAAAACTGGCCTGATATGGACTTTAATTGTTGTTTAAAAAGAAAAGGAGGAAAGAGGAGGCAGAAGGGATTCAGGGAACAAACCTTTGGCAGCATGGGTTTAATATAACGTCCTCTGTCCTCTGAAAATATCACATTCTTTGCTCTCCCAGCCTTCCCTCGGCGTCTCTGTGCTTGTTGTGCAAAGAAGAGAAGTTTCTCATCAACCAACCCTCCTTCCGCATCAAAGATGAATTCTTCAGGTACTTGTTCCTGCTGTTGCTCATTATCTTTATCGTCACCATCATCGTCATCCTAGTTACCGAAAATAACACTTGCATTTCAAACAAGTATGTTCCAGGTAAATAAAGAAGAGAGGAATGATAAGTCAGAAGAAATAAACAACATTCTGTTTTCTTCCCTTTCCTTTTCCATTTTTAAAATATAATATTGGAAAGACCAGAATAATTTTCTGCATCAAACAAATAAGTTCATCAATGTTAAGGAACCTCTTGATCTTCCTCCTCATTCTGCTCATCCCCTGAATCTTGATTCTGAGGAGGTGGTGGAGGTGGAGGCTGTTGGTCTTGCTGCTCAGGTGGTTTCTCATTTATTATTGAACGAGGAAGAATAACCAGTTCTACCTGCATACAATGGTATATCAGATTAGGAAGTTAGTAAAATTTATGCAAATATTATAAGAGATCATTTCAGAAAATAAATGCAAAGGGATGATGATAACAAGAGCTAATTTTTTTATAAAATTATATAAAAGGTTAAATTCTGTCTCAGAAACTTTGTATAGAAGTGGTTATATCAGTGAATCTTATCGCAAGCAATGGACATGATTATTCTAATGTTTCTCTCATTACTTATGAGCACTATGTTTCAGAAAAAAATACTTTACAGCTTTTTTAAGGTCATCCACGGTCACTTTTTCACGTCCTTCTAAAGCAGTCAGGCATTTTGCAACACGGGCAGCATAGAGCTCAGCTCTGTGTCCCTGCCATTCATAATATACATTTAGAAGATCTTAATAGCAGCTCAAAAGTAAAAGCAGCAAGTTCAGAAAGAAATAAGGGAGATGATCTGTGGACTTCCTTGATTTTGCTTTGCAACAGGGTGGGTTTAAGAGGTGGGGGAGAAGGAGGAAGGAGAATAAAATCAAAAGAGGACTCTACATATTGAGCAAGAGCCTTAATCCCAGCACCTGGCAACCACCTCTAAGGGCTTCCAAAACAAGGTACTTCAATTGATCCCTGCCAATATTAACATCCTTCAAATACTCCCTTGCCAAAATGATCTGCAAGAAAAATAATTTAAAAACATTGCATAATTTATCAATGCGGACAAAAAAAGCGTACTGCAGCAGCACAAAATGCAATAAGGGCGAAGTATCACATTCGTCAGAATAACAATGAGCATTGAAGCAAAATGTATGACCAGCAAAATTTGGATATGCTGTCATCATTCTCTGTGGTGTTCTGGGTAATTCAATCACCATAGGAAATAAATTATGTGAGCACGTCCAGGTTGTTTAAAAATAACTCCTCCCAGAAATCTTGACAGAGAAGCCTTCTAGAAAGTCAGACTTGCTAGTTACATATATTATTGTATTAACAATAGCTACAAAGAACCATTTAGCAGTAGCACCACAAAAGACACTATCATGGAAGAGAAGTTATATACAAAATCATAACTCATTGTGATTTGGGGGGCAGAACTAAATGGAGGGGGGCATGTTAGCCATCCCAAACACAATGGTAGATTCAAAAAAATGACCTCTCCTTTTTCTATTAAATAGAAAAAATTACTTCAGGTAATCATAAAAACATGTCATTAAGCAGAAATATCTATTTGTTCCTTCAAAGAAAAACCTTCTTCCCATATGTATACAAGGAAGCCATCCCAAGCAGGTTGTCCTGTCTTTGGTTTAGCCAAGCAATATCACTTGTTGTAGGAATATGGGAAATTATAGCCTCCAGTTGATCTGGAGAGCATTAAATTATAGACAGCAGCCCGGCACCTCCTCTCAACTGACAGAGGATAATTGCCATTGGATTACACCCATCCATTCCCAAAGGTTACTTCTTTGCTAAACTCCAAAAAAAATTCTAATGGAGGGCCAACTCACAGGACAAGTCATTGCTGGACAGTACCTGGGTCTTTGCATATTCAGTCTCTTCCCCAACCATTTCAAATACTTCATTACCACGTTCCTGAAATTGGGTTGCAATTCCAACAGCTGCAACACGATCTTCAAAATTCATTGGAAGATCTGCGCTGCAAAAGCATTGTGTCATTATTGAAATGGTGAGAAGAAAATTAAGGACAAGGAAATCACTCCATTTCTAAAATGAAGGCACATACCTCAAATTAATAGCAATGCGATCTAATAAGTGTTCACGAACAGCACCTTCTTCTGGGTTATAAGTTGCAATCAAAAGTGGCTTGCAAGGATGCCTAAAGCTGATTCCCTCTCTTTCCACGATATTAACTCCTTCGGTCAACACATTAAGAAGCAAATTACTTATACCCTCGTCCAAGAGATTAATTTCATCAACATATAAAACACCTCTATGAGCTTCAGCAAGAAGGCCAGGTTGAAAGACAGTTGTTCCTGTTTTCACGGACTCCTCAACATCAACAGATCCAATGAGCCTATCCTCAGTAACTCCCAGAGGAATCTGTGCATGAATAGACTAGAGTTGTTGCTATGTAATGAAAACCATCTAAACTTATAAGGCTTTTTTCAAGACACAGACCTGAACAAAAGGAGATTTCACAACTTGGGTCTTGATATTACCATTGGAATCATATTCCACTCGTTCAGACAAACCATCCTCCCACCTTCAGAAAGGATGGCCAGAAGGGTCATTTTGAGAGAGAGAGAAATAACAGTTCAAAACAAACAAAAAAATCCCTTGATCTGAGGGATTAACATCATGATTCATGACAACATAAATTTGGCAGCTCCATGTGATTACTGACAGAAATTAGATGTGTCCATATATATATTACGTGATATTTGTTCTGCATGGAATAGAAGTAAATAGGGCTCCAGCTTCCAAATCCACATATGCTTAGACATACTGAAAGGCAATGCTAAACTTTTAATTGCTAACATGGATTTCTTAATTGCGTGGCATCTCCAGCTTTATCATTTACAAACAAGGAAACTGGACAGGAGGCAATATCTCTAATTGATCTTGAGCAGAAGAACACAACTAGTTCTAAGGATTTATTTTCTGAGCATGAACAAACATATAATAAACATTTTTTATGGAGATTCCCACACTGCTTGCATTGTATTAATAAACATCACATAACTCAAGGAAAACTTATTCCGAGTGGGATGTGGACAAATTAAAAACTTCCTGTTTTAGGCGAGTAAAACAAAAGCCATTGTCTGTGCGAACAAATATTGTCTTCTTTTTTTGTATGTGGAAAAGAAAAGAGCACACACAGACATGCACACAAATCTTTCAGCACTCAGTGGCTTACTCTTCAGGGCAAGCTGGATCTGCATTTGCTATTGAACCCATGACTACATCAATGGGTGGCAAAACTTCATGAAGCCCACGTGCCATAACTGTCTTGGCTGTTCCTCGCCTTCCGGATATAGCAATCCCACCAATCTCACGGTCAATAGCCCCAAGCAAAAGAGCAGTTTTGATAGCATCCTATAACACAATTGACTTCATTAGGCGCATGTTAATGAAAGATTCATAAGTGAACCATTACAATTATCAAATGAATTTCCAAATTAAACACAACCAATGCCGCACAGGTGTGCTCCGCACACTAAGTTGTCATGATCATATGTGGTGACACACATCCAATGGCATTCTGCTGCAGCTATGGAGAGCAAGCACTCCCTTAAATCATCGAGAATTTCAAAACGCCAAAGTCTCTCAACTTAATGACAAAGTTCCTTCGGTAATCTTCCAGCATTAATTAATTCATTTTTATCCATAACAACATAACGAATACAACCCTAAAAGAACCAACCCATCCAGTATATCCACCAAAAACCAACCAACAAGCAAAATAAGTAAAAACCAAACGACCTTCTACTAGCAAAGGCAAATTCGGTACTTAATTTTTTTTTTATCACCAGAATTGAAGGGTGAGAGAGGGGGGGGGGGGGAGAGGATGTATAATATAGACCTGGCCAACAACAGCAGCTAAAGGGAAGTACTGTCTTCCATAGGAAGTTGAGTCCAGCTTCTCAGTGGCAGTATTAGGAGTAGCAACAGCACCATTACCAGACTGGAGAGTTACATTTGCAGCAACAACGCGAAAACGACGAGTGTGGGTTTTCTTGGGGTTGAAAGCATGAGAAAAAGAAGGGGTGGGAAAAAGAAGGGAGTGTGGTTTGAGTGAATAAAAAAGAGCAGGAGTGGAAGATTGAAGGATAGAGAGTGAAGAAGAAGGAGATGGAGGAGTGAATGCCATTGTTTTGTTATTTTCCACTTGAAAATCACAAATGTTCTGTGTATGTCTTTGCCTTTTGTTTCTCTTATCTGTTACAGTCTTACAGATAGGTTTTGGTCCCTTCTCTTCCATAAATTATAAATTAATTTTTTATTTCATTTGAGAGAGAGACAGTAATAAGGCTCTATATATTATTTATATTAGTATTTTTATTTTTATTTTAAATTTAATTTTTTTATTTAAATATAATTAATTAAAAATATCATAAAAATTAAAATGATACATGATGAACTTTAACGAAATAAAATAAAGATGGTTATTCTTAATAATTATATTATTGGAGGATTTATTAAAAGTAATTATTTAATTGTATATCTTACTCTTATTAACTATATAATTAATTACATAATTAAACTACATACAAAATAATTGTATTATATGTAAAATAATATAAAAATAAATGGCTATCTGAAATGGCTTTTACCATTGGAATACACATCAGTAAAAAAGTCATATATACACTATTCAAAGAGCCATTTTACATATTTAGCTATTCAAAATAGCTTTTACCATTGGACTTGCCCTTACAGTCTTACAGATAGGTTTTGGTCCCTTCTCTGTTGATCATGTTTTATAATCTCTCTCTCTCTCTCTCTCTCTACTTTTTAATGGGCATTTTATTTATTGGAAAATTACTGTAATATCTTAAGGTTTGATCATGTTTTTCCTCTTTTATTTGAAAAATTATGTTTTATATACTAATATTAAATTATTAATATAATTGATAATATTTATAGTAAAGAACGCGTGAAATTAATTAACAAAAAAAGAGTATATATGTTTATTATTATAATTAATTTAATATGTAAATTACTTCTATAAAAAGAAATGCTATCTTCCAGATAAAATAATTCATCATTTTTTCCTTAAACAACCATATCTTTGAAAAAAAAATTGAAAATTTTTTATTTTTTATTTTAAATTAAATTTTTTTGATGTTTTTAAATCATTTTGATGTATTAATGTCAGAAATAATATAAAAAAATATTATTTTTGATATATTTATACATTTTTAAATTAAAAAACACTTTAAAAAAATTAACCACTTTCAAAACCGTCACTAAATATAAACACCATAGCATCAAATTTATTATTTTCTTTGTTGCCCCCATCATATTTATATATTTTCCTTTTTCCTAATAAAAACAAGAGAGAGACACATCTTCATCTTTATCCTAATATAATCAACATGTCTTGCTAGGATGGACCCAAGTCCATGGATAGAAAGGGCAATATATATGAGAAAAAAATGGCTATCAAGATGCAAAAGGCATGAAAAATACAGGGGCTAAATTAGAATAAAACAAGGGTCGATTTGAAAGAATTAAAAATTTGAAGGGACAATTAAAAACTAAATAAAAAATATCCAACACCAGGGATCATGTTGAAAACATGCTAAAATTAGAGGGACCATTTCAAACTTTGCAAGGATAATATTGAATTTATTCCTAAAATTATATTCAGTTATGGGTTTAATTGAACTAATTCAAAAATCAAAAACTGAAATGAAAAGGGGAATTCATAACCTAATTTAATTTAGGGTTGTTAAAATAATGTTGTTTAATTTAAATGAAATGATATGTTTTGAGCAAAAATAACTTGTTTTGGTTTAAAACGATATCGTTTTGTTCCACATCAAGATAAAAAAAATTAACAAGTTATATGATATGTTATCTGACACTATTCATTGTCTTATTTCTTTGACCTCGTGAAAGATTGACATGATACCTTTTTGCAAAGCTATTCAATGCACCTCCCATACCTATATATATATGTTGTTAGTATTGATGTTGCGCTATATTTCCATCTTGATTCTCACTAAATTGTCACTTAATAACTACTATAATAAGTGTCCAAAACCCTTGACCTAGTCACCCTAAGCAACATGATTTTACAATATTGCTGGTTTGTTGATAATGGTTGAGATCTATCTCAAGCAAACCAATAACTATTATTCGAGTTTGGAAGGATCTTAAGCATCAACTTCACCTTCTATAAATATGAGTGAACCTCGACCAAGAAAAGAAGGTTATGAAACAATGTTAAGTGTCTGAGATTTCATTATACATGACTTTCCTTCATTATAAAAGAGAAGATTTAAACCCAAAACATAAAGCACATTAGATATGTTCATTCATTGAGCATGTCAATTTGATTGATCTATTATTGATTTATATGTTGGGAAATTTATTAGTACAAAAAAAAAAATACTATAGAAAAAAATTAAAAAACTATAAAAAAAAGTTGTCATGCACCAGTGAATGATATTATTTATGCACAGGCATTTTAGTTTTTTCATCAAATTTAAAAGTTGGTGTGTGCAATGTGTAAAATATATTTTTCTCAATTTGAAAGGGGAAAATTTATCACAATCAAATTGTTGAAGGTTTATAGTACTTTTCCTTTTATTTATTTATTTTAATAATAATTAAATGGGTTGAAAATGCTAGAATAATAATTCCAACAAATTTCTTTTCAACTTACAAAAAAAAAATATCGACCAAGCATTTCACTTTAACAAAAAAATATAAATTAATTTATTTCATTTCAATAAAAAAATATGTAGTCTTATTAAAAATAGTAAGAAACCAAAATTAATAATAAAAAAAATTGATTGATTTTAAGCAAGGTTAAAAAAAAGTTACTTTTCAGTTAATATCTTGTTACCTAATTAGATCATTTTTTTTTTTTTGTATTTTACTTAACCATGATATTTTTTTTAAAAAAAAAACAATAACCACACACCAATCATGAATTGACATTCTAATAAAAATAGAAAAAGAGAGAGAGAGAGAGAGAGAGAGAGAGAGAGAGACATCTTGATATCCTTGACAACTTCTTTTGTTAGAATCATATGCATTTGTAAGATAAAATGGTTGAAGGATTAAAGTTGTCAATAAATATTAAAAATGCTATTAACTAAAATAAATACAAAGTTAAGAAGTTAAGACATCCCTTGACCTGGGTCAAATTAAAGGTAACCCAATATAATTCAATTAAAACCCAATATGAAATCAAGGAAAAACATTTCTATATAATTTCATCCTAATCTTTTTCTTTTTTTTTACATACAATAATTTTTTTATAATGACCTAAGTTAACTCGGGTTAATTCGCTAAACACGTTAATTGGACAATGAACATGAATGGGTTTAATACACTTTTTGGACTTCTGTTTTATCAAGTATATTACCATAAAAGTTTTCATGTGTGAAAGCAACCAGAAAAAAATAATGATACAAACTTTCTACAAAACAAAATTGAATGTAATTTAATCAAACAACACTAGAAAAAAATAATGATTGAATAAAATAAAATAAAATCATGAAAGGTTGTGCAGAAAGAGTGCTTCGTATAATGGTAGCGGTAGTAAGGTTATGATATCATAAAGAAGTAAAAATTCAGTGGTATCTAAATTAAAAAAAATACTCGGAATATTTTGAAACTAATGTATTTGAATAGATTTGAGTGTAAAATATAAAAAACAAAAATAAAAACAAAACAAAACACCAGGCTCGTGAGTTTAATCCTTTTAAAAGATGTTGAGCTCACGCATATATATATAGTTTCTTTCTTCTCTTGATCTCTCAAGATCTTCTATAGCTCAACCATGTATTTATAGAAAATGCAATTTAGTTTCAAACTTATATATCCATTCTCAAAATATTCCAAACATTTTCTCCATTTCTCAACAATGTCTTTTAATTTGTCCATTTTTTTAATAGTTGAAGTATAATAGATATATTTTATTTATTAAAAAATCATCAACTCCAATATATATATATATATATATCTTAATGAACATATATGACCAACATTTTTGGCATAATAATTAAATCCATGTACTTATTATACTTTTTTTTTTGGAATTAAACTGATAATATTTACAAGTCTGAGATCCAATTGACAATCAGTAAATAGATTCTGAAATAAATAAAGGTTTTAGATATTTTTTTTAAGATTCTTTTTGAACAAGAAAATCGACAAAAGAGAAGATTCTGATAAATGTTTGGTTTTTAAACTTCGAAACCATCCTCGTTGTGAATATTTTCTTTGTCGAACAAACAAAATTTTATGAGAAAATTACATCGTCATTCACATACTTTCTCTTTCCTACACTTGATATAGCGTTTGTTTGACTGCGATTGTCTTTTTTTTTTTAAATAAAATTTTTTTGGTGTTTTTAGATCATTTTGATGTGCTAATATTAAAAATAATTTTTAAAAAATAAAAAAAATATCATTTTGATGTATTTCTAAATGAAAAGCAACCGCAAACACCCCGTAGGGTTTGGATCATCACTTTTCCTAGCTTACCGTGGTGAAAGATCTTTTTGGAGCTTATCTTCTTCATCAACGACTAGATTGTCGCTTTTAATTCGACAACCTTTTGAGTCGATTTTCTTACCATATATCTTGGTTTTTTAGTTGATTTCTTGTTACTGGTTTTAGATTTGTGGGTCTTAAAATGTGGGGATTCTTGTTAAACTCCCGCTGGATTCTCCCTTTGCGTAATTAAACCTTTTCCTTTCTATATTTTGATTTGTGGTATTATAAAGGCAAGTCTAACGCATCAGCTATCAAAAGAGCTATATCTATAAAAATGTTATTTTAGCTTTTTATTTCATTTTGTAGCACTCCAACGGAACAACCATTTTGAACAACCATTTTGACAGCCAAAATGGTTGTTCCGTGTTTGAGTAGCTATTTGTAGCTGCTTCAAACACAAAAACCATAGTACATTAAAATACTATTTAGCGTAAATACGAGAGTCAAGAAGAAGAACTGGTCATGCATTTCTTCGTGACATTTCCTCAATATTCATGCATACAAAAAAAAATCGACAACCAAATAATCATGCAAAGAACAAAACAAAAGAAACCCAAAGCCTTATAAAGTGGAAGAGTAGAGACAGATGCGAAGAGGATAGAGTTGCCATCGAATGAAGCTGAACTAATATAGAAGATTTGTTCAAAAGGGACTCATTAAGATTCCATTTACAGGAAGCAGAGGTGAAATGGAGTTGCCTGTTATAAAATTTTAGAGGCGGGTGGAGGAGGCGATGTAAGGAGGAAAAAAAGGGTAAAGATCAGAGCTTGATGCATAATCTCTGCATTTCAAGTAGGAAAATAATGGGCTTTGATTTGATTAGAAAGTAAAACCATCAGAGGTTTTAATCACTGCTCCTTGATGGGTTTTGGTTTGGGGATTTAATCATTGCTCTTTGATGTAATATATTATATACAAAATTATAAAATTAATTAAAAAATTATATTATATAGAAAATAATTGTACTATATTTATTTAAAATTATATATATAAAAAATAGCTCTTCTAAATATCTTTTATCATTGGAATAAATACAAACAAAAAGCTAAATTTATACTATTCAAAGAACCATTTTAAAGATTTGACTCTTTAAAATAACTCTTGCCATTTGGACTTGCTTTAATATAATAGAAGCCAAATGCAAGAAAAATAAACAACATAGACGTGTAGCTATACTAGCCTTAGTAGCGACGGCGACGGTCATCACGGCAGCAATAGTAGTGGCAATGTTGTTGATAACACATATTCGAAGAAGGTAGAGAAGCAAATATTCCCAAAGAGAGGGCCGGGAGTGGCAGAGCTAGAGAAGATCTTGAGAGATCAAGAGAAGAAAGATACTAGTTTAGACCAGGTGTTTTTTAAGTGGATCACATTAGATAAACTCTTCCTCTATATTTGTCGAAGCCCAGCCCAGACTAGCATATCCGGACCCTTCATCTCGGGTTTAAACAGTGAATTTGAGTATATGTCTTAGTTTTTTTTTCTTTTCATTTTTTTCAAGAGAACTGGCTACCATAGATAAAGTTAAAAAGGCAATACTAAAGCTATAAAGGAGGAAAGACAAATAGATGACAGGAATTCTCATCCTTTTGTTTTTGATGGATAGAATGTGATTCTCTCTCAATGTCACCCTGCTGAAAATGGTCAGCAGCCCAAGGAATGTGTCAAGACCAGAAAGAACCGTTCAATTCCGCTGCTTGACACTTAAAAAAGTTGGAATTCTCCTACAATTTTTCTCCAGTCTCATGTTTCGTAGTATGTATCTACATGAAATTAAACACACACACACACACACACAAAAGCTATACATACACATCAGCATTCCATACCATATTTAATGCGTTCCATATAAACAGGTATGTGCATATCCACGTAAATACATGCAAGTTTGTGTTCATCTGTTTCACACGAAATCAATTCTACTAGTTGAAACGAATTCAAGATGGATGAAACAAATATGCACATATGAATTCCATTTGATTATATTGATGTGATATTTACAGAGATTACATGGTTAACAGTTACTTTTCAATAGAAAATCAATGTGAAAAAAATGAAGTTAAAAATCCAAATTCAGAACTGTTGCCACAGCTCCCTCAGTTATAGAACAACGTGCAACTGTTCTTAAACCATCACGAAATCTGTTGCTACCAATTCTAAGCTTCAAGCACTCGCAATTAACCCAATCCTATTTGCTACCTATTGGGACAGAAAAAATTATATTATATATATAAAAGGAAAATGCCAACAGACCTGGTAAGAGATGCTCCTAAACATGCTTCCCAAGCACGAACTGAATGGATTCCATCCTTAAAGACAGTAATGGCATGGAGCAGTCTTCATAGAGATTGAAAGCTGTTAGAGTAACCACCTCCTCAAATAAACTCCATGATTTTAGTTTTCAAAGAATCTTCCCAGTGTATTTTATAAGCTTCTGCCATGAATGTCAAGAACATTAGAAGATTTACAGTTCACTCTGAACTTAAAAATAACTCTAGCCTCTACCGTTCCTGTCTCACCAGTTAAATGACAGTGGATCTAATCTACAATTGTTTCACTCTCAACTTACAATTCAGTTGATGCCATGACTGATTGTGGTTGCATCTTGATGAATTCTACAAAGGATCCATCAATCGTTAAGCTATCCTTTGCACCATCAGGTCCTAATGAAGCCAATTCAGTTTCTATCAAATCCACACCAACCTTACAGGAAGAGAGCTGTGCAGCATCATCTGAAGTTACAGTAGCATCATCTCCTGATTTAATTGTGTTCTCTTCGACCATATGACTTTCATTAGGTGATGTTAGTAAATCTGGTTTAAAATTCTCGTACAAAGTTTGGATTGCATCAGTATTCTCAATCACACTTGCAAGTGCAAGCCCATTTTCTGCTTCCAACTTAGACTCGGACACAAAACAATGATTTGAATCCAGGGCAGTACCTAATTGCCCCTCTACATGAACAGACTCGTCAACAGGAAGTGAACCTGGATGATTATCCTCTGGATGAACAGGAAGTGAACCTGGATGATTATCCTCTGGATGAACAGGAAGTGAACCTGGATGATTATCCTCCGGATGAAGGATGCCATCAGTCTCTTCCTTTGGTAATTCATTCACAACATCTTTTTGTACCTCAGCTATTTCAACCTTATGGCTTGTGGTTGCCGCATGCAGGCAGACAGGAGGAGTCTTCTTAAGGCACATATGGCACCTAAAACCAATGAGCTTATTTATGTTCTCCACATCAAGTCCAAATGCATCTCCATGAAACCATTCTGCATAAAGCATGTTAGAGTGACATCATTACTATGAAAAACAAAGAGGGGGGGGGGGGGGGGCAGCAACAGATACTGTATTTTTCATTAGTTTCCAATAATTCAATTAACTAAATGGAAAAGGAAATAGAGAATAATAAACATAGTTACCTCCACAAATCTCACAAGAAATATAATTTGAAAAAGATGTATATCCTGCTTCACAGCAAAGACGGCATTTGGGTTGATCAACAATGGCACTCTCTGATGGGGCAATAAGGTTTTTCTCCCTAAAATGTGTCACCCGTTCATCATCTGGCTTTCTAGACAACAGAAGACCATTGCGCCAGTAACTATGACAAGTATCTGTTCTCTTCTTATGCAACAAAGTACTTTTCTTTGGTTTCTTATTTGCCCCCCTTTTGGATTTGGCTGGTCTTCCTCTCTTGCGTCCCGCAACCTTCTTGTTTTGTAATGCTTTCTGTTTAGCTTTCCTAGCTGAACGACGTAGTGGTACAACAGTAACCTTCTTGTTTCGTGATTGTAGTAGTCGTGAACCCCTCAAGGCTTTTTTACTGTTCTTCAGTCGCACTGAATTTCTAACTGCAGTGGCCTTTTTAGATTTTTGCTCCTGAACTTTTGTGCTCCTGATGCTATTTATTCTTCTTTTAGTGTCAGTCTTCCCTGTTTTTGCATTTGTCTTCTTCACATTTTTTCCATAGTGGCATCGGTGGCATGTATATATACATTTGGCTGTGATGGCACCAGCAGATTTATTTGCATGCCTTTTGTGGAAAAATCCTGAAAAATTGTATATATTTGTAAGATACAAAAATTAAATGGACAAGGTGAGTGAGTGCAAAATGTCGGATTTAATCCTGTGATTATTGAGGCATTTACAAGGAAGAACTGCTTACCCTTGCAATTCTGACAGCAGACAGCTTCCCTGGTTAAATATCATAAGGATATTAATATTTGCAATGAAACAAATATTGAAAGGAACAAAAAGGACCAGCACAAATGACTTTAAACAAAAAGGTGCGTATAATAAGTACTCATGCTGTCAAATTTTAACAGTGTTTGATATATGAACAAAAATATTGAACATTTTAAAATTAAATTACCTGATTGGAACATCTTTGTTACAATGCCCGCACTGATGGTAGTCAGATCTTTCTGCTCTTGCAAAAAGATAAGAAAACCCTCTTTGCTTCAAGCGCTTCTTCACTGCCACACTATCCTCAGAGAGTTTCCCAGAATTCATCTTACTAGATCTGCGAGCAATTCTTCTCTCTTCAAAACTTTTCAAGAGATACAAGGGAACATAAGATTCATTTAGCCAATACTTCTTCCTTTCACTGGAGGATTCTTCAATCATAGACCCATTTTTTGAAACAACTTCGGGGATACTTCTCCTCTTGCCAAAATCAAGAAGATACTTTGTCCCTTTTTCTTCTACACGCTTCCTGCGAATAATTACCTTCTTGAACAACCTGAATGATTTTCTAAGCTCCTTGTCCAACACGGACAAAGGATTAATGTTCTGAATTTCATCCCACCTAATGTTTGAATCAAACTCTCTAACCTGGAAAGGTCATACAATTAAAATAAATAGATGGAACCAGCAGAAAGGAAGCTGAAAACAGACATTGTGATCAAACAGCCAACATTTGCAGTTAGATGTACATACCCACATGGATGAGGTTGAGAAAACAAAGCATGAAGGTGATTACCATGATCAAGAAAAATCGAAAGAGAAAAGAAAAACCAGCCCCATACCTGCAAAGCAAGCTGTTCTACAGTCACTGATGACTCAACAGCAGCTTGCCAGGTAACATGTTTGCTTCTCTTTGCAAAATCTGAATTCTCAGGATATAATATGCCCGCTATCTTCATGCAACCAGCTGCAGAATCTCAAACTTCAGACATATTCAGAATAATACCAGGTTGACTGAGATGCAAAAACTACCATCCCAGAGTAAATAGAAGATAGAGAAGAAGAATTGCAGACCTTGTCTGGCAGCTTTGGATGTCAAGGAGCAAGGTAAAACCTTCCAACTGAACAGCCGGCGAGAAAGCCTACCACCTCTCCACCAAAACATACCCAATCCACTGGCAGAATTTGCACAAGGATTTGACTCGCATTCAGTGGACCTAGCCCTTTTCCTGCCAATCCCATTCTTTAATGATGCACGTGAGGAAGCAGTCACAATATGAGAAGATGATCCCATCCTGACACCAGAGTCCACATGTTTCACCCAATCTGCTGAAAGTGCAAGACGCTGCACATTTGCCTCTAACTGCACAATTGCCCATAAGACCATGAATTTATGCTAATGCATCAAGGATTAACTGTGGTAAAGATTGTTACAGCTTGGACCGACTTGGTCTGTTCCAGACAGAGGAGGCAAAGGCTACCAACCCAACTTGTTATGCTTAGAATGAGACAACATAAATACAGATATGAG
The DNA here is from genome assembly GCA_015731905.1 of Salix dunnii. NCBI lineage: Eukaryota > Viridiplantae > Streptophyta > Magnoliopsida > Malpighiales > Salicaceae > Salix > Salix dunnii. The sequence continues at coordinate 3,741,238 of CM027667.1, read as the reverse complement.
CTGGATCAAAGGTAACATTGGCTGTCCTAAATCAACTTATTGCTGAAATCCAGATTAAGGAAAGATAGAAGTTTGAACAACATTTCAAAATCAAGTGAGCAGGGCACATTTTAGAATCAAGTGAGTTGGGTATAAAAGCTTTCAAACGAGATAGGCTCTGCATGTCAGTTTGAACTTTGAAGTTTAAACCTTGAATAAAAGAAAACTTGAAGAAATGAAAAGCAATATCAATTCTGCCCGGTGCTGATTATCAAGGTGAAAGAGAAGTCCTTACCTTGAGCAGTAAATGTTTAACTGATGAAATATCAGATGCCTGAAGAATGCTTTTACGCCAAAGCTTGGTATAATGCGGATTCAGCCATGGACCCAGTAGCAGCCCCTGAAGCTGATCTTCAATCAAGAGAATATGACATATCAAATCTATAAGATAGCCCTTCCTGTTTCTTTCTGATTTGAGATTGATCACCTCACTTTCAGACCCTTCCTGAACAGGACCCAAACTCATATTTAACAAGCAAGTTGGCTCATCAGTGGTAGCTCTGCAAGAGAAGCACCATCCACATTTTTCTTTCTGGACTTCAACATCTAGACTAGGAATACTTGACCAATGGAACTTATTGGATTTCTTTAAAATGACCTTCATCTGAGCTAAAGCCATTTCCTCATCTGATTTTATGGAGTTTTCAGTCGTCTTGTCTGATGATTTAGACAATAACACTTCCGCAATTGAAGCCGATTTATAACCAAAAATGTAATAGTTCATGTACTCAGTTCTGGGCTGCGCCTGTAATGTGATCTCAACTGTTGCCTTTACAGCAGATGAAGGACATCTGGTGGGTGGAGAAAATCGATTCTTTTCTTGTTTAACATCCAAAATTTTGGGAGTCATAGAATTGTCTCCCATGAGAGGGGCCATTCCTGGAACCTCAGTTTCATTTGAGTAGCCAGCAGATCTGTTAGAACAGTCAGGCCCTTTCTGAAAGTTCTGGTTCTCCAAATTGAATTGGGTGGTTTCAGTTGATCCTTCAGAACTCATGCATGTCAGGCTCACAGACTTTGAAAACTCAACATCAAGATGACCACAACATCTATTCGCAAGCTTTTCCAGGTTTTGTCCATCAGCAATCTTGATTTTAGTTGCACATGTTTCTAAAGATGCCGAAGTACATGCAGGTATGCTCATGTCTAAGCTTTTTGTATTATTTACTGAACTCAAATTGCTTGCTCCGTATAAAGTAACAGGAATATCCCAGTGCTTGTGGATAGCCTCCAAAATGCTACCATAAATCATCTCTGAAGAATTTAGCACTTCAATCACAGCACAAAGACCATCCCTTTGGTAGTAATTGAATGGGAGTTCAAAGTCACGTGCATCTGACCTGCAAGGTCAGCAATACATGAAAAAATATGCATAAGCTGAAGCAAGCTCACATGCAGATGGATCATAAAATAACTGTAATTCAAATACTATGATCATTCAAGTTTAATATTAAAGGCACACGATCACAATCACAAACTTGTCTCCCTAGCTAAAGGAAGAAACTATACCAAATCAACAGTGTAAAGTTATTGTTAATGGCATGCTAGACAATGCCATCAACTAGTGAAAAGAAATCCTATGGCTACTACCAATTAATTAGTCATATAAATTTGTTGCCTTGAGATATTGGTGATCTTAAATTTCTAAACCAATATAAGAATATACAAACTTCAACACTTCTTCAAATATTACAGTTTCATAAAACCACCAACTTAACAGACCTTCACCACGTTACTTACACTGTTTTGTTAAATACTTTGGAGACTGTATTCTACATAACAAGCTACTCAAACAATAAAGATAGCAAAAATAGTAACAAGAATAATCATCAATGACCAATCCATGAACGGCAGGAAAAACTTACACCAACAAGTAACCACAGCTGCTAAAATACAGCCGGTCATAAGGATCAACTCCCAAAAGCTCTGCTCCACGAAGCAGCTTTCGAGGTTTCATCCATGGTTTATGCCTGTCAATTGCACACTCAGGACAATACCAGTCACCTTCTGGCAAAGATTTATTGGCAACACCTACACACTTTGCATGATATGCAGCAGGACAACCATCACAGCATATTAAATTCCCGTCCATCTTACAAAGGCAGCATTCATCACTATTCCAGTCGTCAGAAGCATCCTCTGTTAGGTATGAGTTACCTGAGACACCCATCGCCATCTTCCTTATCTTGCTAGTCCCAGGACTCACATTTCTATCAAAATCAATGTCAGGTTCAGCTCCTGTAGATCTCCTATTAAGTTCCGACCTGATGGCTTCCACCTCAATCAAGTCATCACAAAGACACTGTAGTATCTCCAATTTCACAGGTACAGGTTGTTTGCGGTAGTCACTTCTGAACAGATTCAATTTGCTAAGATCAAATCCAGGTTTCAACCCTGAACCATGGATCAGGAGGTACTCAACCAAGAAAACAGGCCATGTAATCAAGTCCAGCAAACCCCAATCAAGGCTCCTAATAGTCAATTTAGACAATAAACACAAGTAAGCTCAAGGTTTCAAATGAAGACAAAATCAACTTCAACAAAAATAAAAGGTAGGAAGAAACAAAAAGAATACCTCAGGCAATTAGAAGCAGATTCAGAACCTTCATTTGAAAGGTGCTCCAAATGCTTTCTTAGAATTTCCAAAATTGAAACATGAATAAAATCAAATAAAGAACCTGAAGAGTTACCCTTCAGTGCTGACACAAATTCCTCCAGCCCAAATGGACTTAAGAACAACAAAGTGCTAAATGACCTCAAACAGGCATAAACTGAGAATAGGTCAAGTACTGGAATTCCACTCAAATTTAAATTCTGCGAAGAAGGAGGTAATTGCAGCTTTGGAGGAAGAGACACGGGCTCTTTAGGCAATTCATGATTTGAACTAACAGGTGTGTCCTCCGTCAATGAACTAACTGCAGGAGACATTGATAAATCTTTTAGCATGTTGTTTTTAGCTGACCCTCTACGCGCACTTCTTCTCAAGACTGTTGTTTCTTGCATAGAATTCCCATTATCCAAAAGCTTTCTCCTCTTTCTAGCACTAGCACTGACCTCTTTATATGAACTTCCAATATCACCTTGGTTCACATCAACTCTCGCTGTACAATCTTCCCTAACAACACTACCTTCTATGAGAATTATTTGGTCTGGAATTGAATTCAAATTATCTGCAACCTTTCTCCTCCTCCCACGCCTCTGACTACCACTCCCCATCATACAGTCATCCCCAACAGCATTAGCATCTGAGAGAACAGTCACTTCAGGAGTAGAATTCAGATTATCTGGAAGCTTTCTCCTCCTCCCGCGCCTTCGAGCAACACTCCCCACAATAGAATCATCCCCAACAGCATTAGCATCTGAGAGAGCAGTCATTTCAGGAGTAGAATTCAAATTATCTGGAAGCTTTCTCCTCCTCCTTCCCCTTCTATGCTCTGTATACACACTTGCTGAGTCAATAACTTCAGGACAATCCTCCTTGACATCCTTAAAATCTTCCACTCCAACAGAATCACAAGCCCTTAAATCTTCACGGGAAACAATATTCACCTCCTCGATCCTCTCAACAAACCCCAAACACGAATCATTAGTGACATGAACTCTTTGCAATTTCCCATTAGGAATGGCACTTTCAATATGACTATTCTCAACCTCCTCCATCCTGTGAATCTCAAAATTTGTAGTCTCTTCCATCTGCCCTTCAAAACCAACATCCGTCTCATCCTTAATTTCCTCATCAATCCCCAAATTCAAATCAAACCCGCATTCCCTCTTTTGGGTCTCTACGACTTCACATTCCAAATCAACCTCCTTAAAATTCTCATCCACATCACCACTCACATCCAAATTCAAGTCAAAACACCCTCTCTTCTTCCCTTCAAAATCAACACTTAAATTGTTGCTATTTTTACTAGTGTTGTTATGATTATAATTAGGATTGGGATTAGGATTTGGACTACCCTCCTCTTCTTCCTCATTTAAATCAAAATTGAACCCAGCATTCAAATCAAAAAACCCCTCTCTCACATCCTCCGCAACTCCTTTTCCTTTCTCCAGGGTTTCATTCAAATCAACATTAATAAAAGGATTTTCCCTCAAGTCCCCAACGAGCCCATCATTCAAATCAACATTTCCATTCATATCCAAATTCCCGTTAACCTCAACAACTCCATAATTACCTGACTCTTCTCCGCTCTCAGGCTTCTTAGGCTCAGCACGCCGGCGCTTCTTGGGCTTCCGTCCCAGACGAGGCTTGGGGTCAAAGGGCCCAGCTGCAGAAACGCCGGCGGCTTCTTTCTCCTCTTCTAACAGAGAAACAACTTTAGAGAGATCAAGCTCCTCGAAATCACCGTCCTCGTACTTGATCTCGAAGAAACCAGACGACTCGTCGTAGGATTTGACATATCCCTTGAAGACACTAAATCCCTTCAACCTCTTACTAACTGATTTACCTACAAACTCCATAATCTTTTTTCTCCCACTTCGATCTCTGTTTGGAAAAAAAACATTGAGGAATTCGAAATTGGAAAGAATGAGAAATGCTGGGTTCTGGCTATTGTTTTTCTCGGGGGGCTCTCTCTTTATAAAAACATGAGCTTGGAGGCTTTCTTTCTTTTTTCAGAGAGCTGGAGAGAAAGAGGTGGTTTGCTTTGAGAGAGAGGCAGTTCTTCTCTTGTTGGAGAAATGTGTCTAGAGGGTAGTTTAGACTTTAGACAAGGAACATATAATATATCTTATTACAATCTCGTACTTTATTACATGAAAAGAAATAAATCCAAAGCAATCATAATATTATATTTAATTCTAAAATAAGATCGACCTGTAACTGCCATGGATTAAAAAAAAAATCAATGAAATAGGATTACCCTATAAGATATATATATATATATATATATATATATATATATATATATAGAAGGTAACCAAATATTGAAAATTCGTAATAAATTATTTGATTGGTCTGATTTCACTATATATTGGGTAATTACATACATGTAGTAATTTATTTCAATTACATTCCAAATATGAATTTATAAACAAATGTTCATGTCTCATGTTATTTCGGAATGCCTTCTGTTCTTAGTTATTTTTTGAATTTAAATAAATTACCACTCAATTTTAAATCGAGCACGAAAAAGTTGTTAATTTTATTAAGAGGGTGGGAAGCATGTAATGCATGACCTTCACCAGGTTAATGCTTGTTTGCTGATTTTGCAGCCAAGTTTGAATCTCTGCTTGCGAGTTTGGAAACTTTTTGAATTTTTATTTCAAAATTATTTTATTTTAAATTAAAAAAATAAAACAAATTATTCTAAAAATATTTTAAAAAATAATCTATTATGGCACTGAAAATGATATATACCCTCACTCCCAAACACAGCATATAGCAATGAGAACCGTGTGCGCGCACAAGTGCGCGGTGGTGAAGGAGTTGACGGGGGAACCTGCCTATTTTCACCGCGGTATCTCCGGGGTGCTTCTTCGAGGAATATGAAAGGGAAGTTGTCGGGTAGGAGTGGATGGATAGCCGCCTTCAACTTCCATTTCACATTGAAACTGGTCACCATCGGTATTTTATTCAACCATTAATCACGAAAAGAAAAATATCTCGATGCTTCGTTCAGAGTTCATGCAGCTTTTAATGGACATGCATCATCTTTCATCTGTGAATTTGCGATACAGGTGCCCGTCTGCGAAGATTTTTTAAAAAGATATTTTTATTACCAACAACAATTTAAAAAATAGGATCTGATGCAAGAATCAAATCAACTCTCGGGTGGTAAAAATAATTAAAAAAAAAAATCCATCTTTTCGCGTTTAAACAAGTGATATATTTATTCATCCTAAGTGCATGGTTCAATTGTCCAGCAAGAACAAAAAGCAGCAACGCCTTAGGCTGTAAACGGCCAATTCTTCCCATGCTTTCATTCATGAGCTCATCTAAAAACACAGAAAATAATTGAAAACAAATAACAGAAAATATTTTCAATTTTTTTTTCAAAAATACTTTTAAAAAGCAAAAACAAACAGACAACAAAAAAGCATCAGCACGGAATGAGTATTTCTTTGTCTACCATTTCAACAGAGTAGCAGTGGCCATGCCTAAAATTGACACCAACCTTGCTATTGTGATTGCTGAGCAAGAAGGTAAATATGAGATTATGAACTAAGGATTGAATTGATTAGTGAACAAAACCAAAAGCAAGGCGTCCGTTACCAGGGGAGATTGCTGATCATGAGCATTAAAGTGTCAACGACCTTGGCACAACCACCAAGTGATTGATAGCATTTAACGTGCAATGAGCTCAATGCAACCAACCGTGTGAGAGCTGTACCAAAAGCACCATGGAAGAAGACAAAATATCAAAGATGTTACATGGTTAGTATACAGAATACTCATAACGTAGGTTCACAGATATGCGGCTTTGGTTAGCTTCTCCCTAATCTACCAGACTCGCAGATGTGGCCCGGGGAAAAAAACATAGTTAAAACAACTTGGCTTGCACTGAATAGGCTAAACTCAATTTTCTTTCAACTGCCTTAGTCATATACACTAATCAATTTTGGAAACAGGATAAAATTTTGAGAGAAATTTTAGCCAGATGACACATCATTGATTGGCCGACTTAAACCAGAATAAACTGCTTTCTTGAAAAGAGGATGCACATTTTCTGTTAATACATCTGCATCTAGCTTCTCAATGTGAGCCCATATCTGCAATCAAAGTAGTGCATGGACATCAGAAACATAGACATCCATTGCATTTTTTATCATCTTTAACTATGCATTTAAACTGAAAAAATACAAATGGCAGCTGTGGCCATCATGAATTCATAACATGCACATAACGAGCAGTGGCTAGTGCATCCAAACAATAAAATAGTATAAAATAGAGCAGTTTCATAGAATACTTAGCTGGCATCAAACACACTAACAATAACATCAGTAATAGATATCAATGTTCCCAGGCTCTGTTGCCAAAAGATCCAAATTTTAAGAGGTTAAATAGTTTATGGCAATGTTTTCCAGCTGGAAGTACACAGATGAAACCGAACGGATGGAACATCAATGAATCAAGAAGAGTGTAGATTGCATAACAAAGATATCTCTGTTCAACATCTATAATGTTGTGAACAAATCCAGCTATATTGCTTGTCCATATCAAGTTCCATCTGTAGGGTGTGCATGCGTGTTCCTTCTTTTTTTGAGTTGCTGGTTTGCATTTCTTACAAGTACTGCCAGTTGGTTTTATGTTCAACAGGGCCTAAAAGAAAGTAGAGATTGCCGTGGCTACCATCTAACGATATACCAAGTGCCAATTTCTAAGGTAAGTTTTAGGGAATTAAACCTCAGGCCATTTGGTAGTGCTGTACAACAGACTGCTGTGCATCAGCTGTCATGACACTCTCTTAGTAGGACTGAACAAAAGACAAACTGTTCCAGTTGAGGACTCATTGCAGCAAAAAGAACAGCTTTTGCTGAGCTAGATTTCTTAGATCAGGGTAAACAAATATATAAAGCACGATATCTCTAAAGCTAAGACTGGCATCGACGAGTATGTCAAATTGAATACAAAATGTATGCTGCTTAGCAGCCAAAGGGGCATGGAAAAAATTCTGAATTGTTAACCAACCCAGTACAATAAAATAGTTCTGCAACAGCTGTGCAATATCTATCAAAGAGGAAGAAGAGAGAATATCTGAACATAAAAGTCAGACAAATGCCAAAAAACCAAGTCATAAAAGGAATAGCAACTCATTACAACATATTTACCTCAGAAGCATACTGCCTTGCAAAGGCCTTTACATAACCGAGAGTGGATAAACACCACTGCTCTTTCTCTCCCACATTATAGATGTTGCTGTCCTTTCCTCCATTCGACTGACTGCTAGAGAAGAGGGAAACAAAATAGCTCTTGAAATGAAAAGTAAATGCAGAGAGAATAAAAGGAAAAGAAAAGAAAAGGAGAGAAGAAAAGGGGGTAGAGGGGGAAGTGACCTTTTGTTGGGTCTCCTGCTCTCATTATCAACTTCCATTACTGATGATTGATCAAGATCAACAGTCATTTCATCTGCTTGAACTGACTTTAATTCCCGCAAAGTTCGAGCTCTAGATGGATCAGGTAGTCGTTCCATCAGCACATTTGAGAAGTTTTTGTACAAAGAGAGGAACAATGCCTGCATATGCAAATCATTGTTAGAAAAGAATGAGGAGCTGAATCCAGGCATGAATATCTTATTCAGGAAAGGTGGGGTTTGTTTTCTTTATTTTAAGCTTGTATTGACCATGAAACTTGTACACTGAGATCAGAAACAATCACCCCAATACAGACATGCATAAGAATATAAAAAATCCACAGAACGATACCAAAGCCAAACCAGACCAATTACCAGTGCCTACTATAAAAGTAGACTTTCACAACTCGTTGAAGCAAATGACAGCAATAGGCTTCAGACATGGTTTTACTAAATAGCAAAGGCAAAGATGGAAAACTATGCATGAACAACATGCAGGCTGGATGCATACTTGGATATTGCCATTAAATAACGTGTTTTTTTTCAAGCCAGATGACCCAACTGAAAAAACAGAGATGCAATACAAAATAAAAGGAGAAGGCTGAGGGTGGGAAGCTATTAAGAATTAAAGGCAGCAAAACAAAGGAAAATTACAGCTAATCTCACGCTGATTACCTCATTTTCATCAAGGGCACGAGCAAGAAGAGCCTCCTTGGCCTCCAAAGACTCATGCACAGACACCTCTTCTTCTGTTGCCTTTTCAGCATTTGCTTTCAAGCGCTTCAACCTCACAGGGTTATCACCAAGAACAGGCTCACCATCCACAAGAGAGAGCTTTGACTCAGCAGCATCTAGCTCTGCTTTTGCCTTTGCCGCTGCTGCTTCAGCTGATACAGCACTCTTCTTAAGAGATGATATCTCGTTTCTAAGATCAGATATACGGTTATAAGTCTTGCCAATAGCATTTCTAAGAACCTGTGAATGAATAATTGGGATTAAAAGGGAGAAAATCTAAAGAGATTGTTAATAAAAAAACATGAAATCTTCTCAGTTCCAAGGAAATTTAGCAAGAAGAAGAAAATCTAGAAGTGGGGAAAATGCTCTGCTTAGAAAAAGAAAGAGCAGGGAAATGATAATGAAGCGTCGGTGAAATCTTATATGCATGTCTGTTGAATTCCCACCATGAAACCCCGGTTAAAAGGATCTTAAAGGAAACAAAAGAATCACTTAAGGACTACAAGAAGCAGAGTTTTGGTCACCATTAAGCTAATCAATAAAAACATAACAAAGATGAAAAACAAGTGTGATTCTAAAATAAAAATAATGAATACACAAACACGTGAACACCACATGCAAGAGCTAGTTTTCAGTGACAAATAAAAATTGCCAATAAATAATTTTCACTTTGAATATATGATACAAGTTTTCCCTAGGGTAGCATTAACAGCCATACAGCTTCAAAAGAATACCAAGACAGTTTGCAGATTTATGAAAATGCAGATGCATTCGACTTTCACGAGCTCTTGATATGTTGCTTATAATATAAATATTGTTGTAACGGCTGCAAGAGATACAACTATAAAAGTTAACATCAGTCCATCACATGCATATTGTCTATACCCTACTCAAGTTTTGAATCTTTTATAATCAAAACAATAAATTCCAATAAGAAAATCCACTCCCCTATAAGTCAAGAAAGCTTCATCATGAGCATTTGGAGATCACTTCTCCACCAACCTTTCCATACAAGGGAGCTCATATAAAGAGATTAACTTTCCTTTTAAAAACATCAAAAACTTTTCCAAAATGGTTGGCAATGGAAGGGAGGACAACAAGTAAAGGTCCCCTTTTCTCTTCTCCTCCCCTTCCTTTCTCTCGCCCAAATAGGTTTGAGATGAAAAGGGCTCACCTTTTTCCTTGTCTTCTACCACTCCTTTAACTCTCTTCTTCCTCATACCAGTGGGTGAAACCTTGCTTAAGGTATGAGGCAAGTTCTGGTACCTCCTTCATCCATTCATATTTCAAGCAGAAAGTATATCCTAAAATCACTGATATGTCTTTCATCTTTACTTTTCATTTGCTAGAAGAAGAGTTCAGTTCTACAGTATTCATCAAATTGGCACATATAGTTTTCTAACGACTCAATAGAAGATCATCCCATGCTAATTTTAAACTTCAAATCAATCATCATCAGGAAGATACAATTGGCTGAAAGTTGGTACAGAACATAAACTATGGAGCATCTCAGCAGGAAAAAAAAGCAAGCAAGAAAGAAACCAGCAAAAAGAACTGTCAACAAACCTCCCATGGACGATCAGATGTATGAAATTGCTCAACGTTTGCTGGAGAAAATACCCATCTCACAATTGCCAAATTAGAAATTAGTCGATAACCCATCATTCTGTCAATTGCTACAGCAGTCATTTGAGCATTGTTCTTCCAATATGAACTAACTTCAGCTATCAGCATGACCTGCTTATCATGATCAGGACAAATTCGTGCAAATACTTGGCCATATCTCTCCAATACAGTGATCAAATGAGTGAAACTTTTAGAACCGATATCAAGTAGGGTCTGTGCAACCACTTTAAGGGCAACATCCCAACCATGATTAGGAAATACACTTTCTTCTACCCATGAGATTATTTCTCGAGCAGTTTGCCTTCCCTTCACCTTGTTGTTGAGCTCTGCTGACAGAGCATGCTGCTCAGTTCTTTCTCTACCATCTTCAATGCTGTATATAAAGTTTGGACTACCCTTTGGTGGAAGCAACTCTTCTAAAGCAGGTGCATTCTCAATGCTCTAGTCAGAAAGAAAATATGAAGGAAAAGTGTCAATCAACAGTAGCATCATGCCATCCAGAGGAAGAGCTCTCAACCATTACAAACCCATATGAAGAACATCATTTTAAGGGAGGGGAGCAGAATTATGACACCTGTAATGAACCAAGTTTTGTATCCAGAACATCTGTTGGCTTTTCAATAGTATTATGATAAGCCAAAAGAAAACATAACAGCATAAGTGCTTTCTAAATGTTAATGTGCAATGCTCGTACCAACAGATGGTAGAGGTTTTGCAGAACGGTACATACTGCATGTCTTAGGACATAAGAAAAATGAGACCCTGACAAAAGTTTAAGGGTAAGGGTAGGAGCACATCATGATGTGCACTCATTGCAGAGGTGAGAGCTTTTAGCTGGTTGAAAGTTATAGATGTTATAGTCTATACAAAAGATGCCAATGGAGCTGGTAATTTTAAACTAGTATGAAATTGACAATAAACAGTTGTGCTATAGTCTCAACCATGGCATGCACCTGTTGTCCAAATTTTAACCCTTAGAGTGAAATTCAGAGACCTTTGGGAAAATTGTGATGAAAGAAATAACAGTCTTGAGCATTGCCTAATACCTGCTTAACTTTATCCCAGTATGACAGACGAACTTCTCTTTCTAAAACCTCTTGAACAAACACACGCTGTGGGGCCCACTTAGGTAGGTCTAAAACAAAAGCCCACTCTTCCCATGGCCAGATGAATTGAAAGTTTGACCTGTGAAATCAGGACACCATCATAAAACACGCCCAGACAGAAAAATCCAACTGGCATGGCAAAAAATAATCTATGATGCAAGGCATTTCCAGATGCATCTAGGGAATTCAACAATATATTTAGCAAGGTAAGATATGTAATTTCAGTGCATTTCCTGCAAAGGAGAATTCTCTACCTATTTGGAAGTATATAAAGCATCTTCCGAAAAGAAAAGGTTTAGATTTCTTATTTAAGTTGCCCTTTCCTGGTCAAAGTAGGAGTATTTGCGTTTCTTATTTATGAGTCCACGTCTACTTCAAATTAAGAATATTTCGAGCCTATAAATATGCTTCTAGACTTTATGTTGCAGAATTTAGGAATAAAAGTGCAGCCAATTGGTTTGGTTTCTGAAAGTGTGAAGCAATTATTAAGGAATGATTCCTTAACCCCTAAAGAGTGATGCATAAGTTTTATCTGATAATAATTCCAGCCATATTTTTCCTTTACTTCATATATTATTCAAACCTGTGTTCAATTTTAAGTCCTAAACCTCTAAATCCTACCACCTTAGCCCTAATAACAATATCCTGAAACTTCCACTGCATTGTCCATGCAAGATATCCAAAACATGATTGAAATATCAAAATCTTAGTCATTTCAAAATAGCTAGAAATCACTATTTGAGACATTCTATAACCAAGATCCCCCTGTTAATAAGCATTAACTTAAATAACAATACAAATCCAATAAAGAGTCAAAAGTTGGCTTTCATTTGAAACCAATATCCTCCCCGTCCTCCAATAGCGAGTGTGAGAATACCTCTCTTTCGCCAAGTTTTCAAAGAGTAGACTTACAGATGGTGTGAAAACCAGAGGATGAGCCTTGTCTGGCACTCCATATCTAAATCAGCTATTTTCTCAAAAAGTGCACGAACTGCACCAGCTACAACTCCAGGGAAGGCTCCAGGAAGAGCCTAACAAGCATAATTCATTGTCAGAAAGATTGAAGAATGGAATAAAATTTTACTGTCTAGAGCATTCTCATAGAATCAACATTGCATTCAAATGCAAAAGATGAAAAAAGTGGAACTTAATAACAACCATCTTACCTTACAAAGGTCCATTATCACAAGTGTGTAATATATTGGCTTGAAAGGAGGTAGTGGTAGCAAAAGTAACTGTAAGAGAAATATAGAGATGATGGTTACGTGAGAGATTTTACCAAACAAAATTGATGGTAGCAAACACAAAGGTTCATGTTGTATAAATTAGCCATTGGTCATATTTAAGACATAAGAATATAGTTCAGACAATTTGGTTGCTATAAACATTGTTTCCCTTCTTCCAAAAGAGAAAATCTTTATATATAAAAAAAAGAAGCAGGAGAAGCATCCAGTGTTTCAAATTTAGAAGAGTGCATCATGATAATAGTACTTATATTTCATTTCAACTTATTTCCAAATAACAACTGATCTGCAAACACATAGGTAATTCACAGTTTCATTACACACACAGGACTTGTGACAGAATCATTGGGCTTTCAGTGTGACCAAAAGGAAATAAAAGATGATATAGCATAAAATTGTCTATGAACATCATCAAAAACACAAACCAAAATTATTTTACCTGAGAGAAAATAGTCTCTGCCATGAGATAGTCATAACGAAAGGGTACAGGCAGGCCAACCATGAACGAAGCACATTCCTTTCGACTAGCTTTGCAAGAACCAAGGAAAAAAAATAACTAACACCGAACATACAAGAGATTCAATTAAAAAATCTGAGACTAGTGAGCATAACCAAATACAAGAGATAAGGAATAAGGAACATGGTGATGACATCAAGCTGATCAACACCAGCACAAATGGAAACTAAAGACAGATACCCATGTCCTGCAAAAAAGGTTACAGGAGAACCACTGACCCAATTTTATCCCTGGAAAATGAATTAATTACTTTGTGACTTTCATATAGGCACATGATGCACACTAGTAAACAAGGATAAGAGACCAGAAAAAATTCTGCAGGAACAAAATTCCACATACAGACATGACACATCCATGTCATGGTAATGGGCTAGCACGTAGCTGGTTAGACATTCATGCTACATTTGAACTCATCTACGTAACATATAAAATCAGATGATATCGATCTTCACAAGTTGAAAGAATTATTGTCGTTGGATTAGCCATATATTATTACACCTGTTATTTTGTATAGATATTCAAATGAATCAAACAGATTCTGGAACAGCAGCCTACTCATTATAATATTAATGAAAAAGTTAAAAACAGTGAGGAATAATGATGTAGAAGGATGGGTGGGTGGTATTATACAAACCATCCATTGAGGAACAAAAGCACATCAAGCAAGTACTCTTCCACAATGAAGCGATCTATGGGTTGCATATCCTGTTATTCAAATAAAAGACGAAATGAATGTGAAAATGTAGTTTAAAAAATTTACCAAAACAAGGAGAAATAAATGTAGCAGAGAATGAAAAATCTAATTGCAAGTGCTTATTTTTGTTGAAAGTCAAACACTTTGGCATGGTACACGCTGAAGCTGTGAAGCAGCTAACATATTAAAAGGTAAAAAAAAGAAAGAAAAAACAAATTCCAACACTAAACAAACAGTTCAATTACAGAGGAATAAAAAACCATCAAATTTCCAAAAGTATACAGTATTCCAGTTTCAATACTTGTAGTCCCACTGTCATTTTTTTATGTTATAATGGGAAACCTCTGCATACCAAACTCGCATGAAATATAGACAGGTTAAAAAAGACACTCATACGGTTTCCTTCCACTCCCATGTCCAAAGACAGGTTTGAAGGAAAAGATCATGTGCAAAGTGAGGGACCAGCATAAAGAAGAGTTTTGCTGCTAGAGGAACACTTTCAATTACCATTGGAAGGTCATCTTTAAAAATGAATGTCTACAAATGACCTTAAGTTTCAAAAGAAATCACTAAATTATGAGAGAGAAACATGACAGCTATCTTCTTCCTGCTGTTTGAGATTTGTTTCTATATGCATCATAACATGTACGAGCATCCACAATTTGAAAAGTAAGGTACCTCAGTTTTACTTGCAGGAAATATATTAAGCCTGCGTATCCTTTGAGGATACTTTAACTCTGCATTGTGCTTCTGTTTACCATAAAGTACCCCGGAGACTTCTGAAAGTGGCTCAGGTTGCTCGGGAGCGTTGATGGGCCCAAACTCATGAGACTTCCCAGCAACCAGCTGAGCTTCAAACGAGAGATGAGGTCTGGGTACTAGAAAGTGTAACATGGCATAAATCAAACAAAGAATAAGTGAGGAAGAAAAAATAAAGGATAGTATTGATACCTTATGACTTCAGAATTCAAAAAATTGTGTTAAATGCAAGAAAATAACAGAATAATAAAATCTCAAAATTCCACACTACATTAAGAGAAGATAATTATCATAAATGAAATACAGCATTTCAATATTATCAAGATTTCAAAGAGGGTAATCAGATGGGAACACTGCATACATTAGTTTGTGTGAGAACATGAACCCAATAGTTACTCCTTGTGTATAAGGTTATCTGTCCACAAGCACATTTTTTAATTAATAAAACATTCTCATTTATAAGCAAAATTTGTAAGAATTGGGTGAGTTAATTTCATCCTCATGGATGTTTTCAGCAATTCTCAGGAGTTATTAAGCACCCTTTTTTCAAATATTCCTCATGGCATAGCAAATGAGCAGAATATAACCTCAATCTCTCCTCCCCTGGTTCCAATAAAAAAGAACAAGATTGTTCAAATTTTTCTAGATAAAGGTAAACGCTAATATAATTCTATAAGACTAAGATTGTTCAGTGTTCTCTGAATTTTTCTTCCAAGGAATACATATTTTCCTTCATATGTTATCCTTTACAGTGTTAAATATCCACCATTATCTTGTTCTGACCAACAATAATCTGAGGACAGCCATATCATTACTACCACAATGAAAAAGATAATATGGTTGATGATATCAATAAGGACTGCAAGAAAAGTATTGAGATGAGAAATACAAACAAATAATACTGAGAACTTACCACTGTCTACTTTCCATCCATTGCTAGACAGTACTTGAATCCGACCCCATAAATCTTCCAAGAAATCCTGAACAAAACATAAAGAATGAGTGTTGAGATAGAAAAGAAGCACAGAATTGATAAGATATTGCATTAAGTACATTGTGGAACATAAACTTTAGTTCATATTTTCAATAAAAGACAGGATCTCTAGAAAGGAGCCAAACTTTTCCATAAATTCATTTGTTCTTTCTGATTGGTTAAGATACACCTATTTGTACTTTTGCATATATGTGATAACAGCATAAAGTAACTACAAAAAAGAAATGATACCTTCTCAACAACACCACTCCCAGATTCATCTTCATCCTCAAAAAAAGACAATCCAGTATCAGAATTATGCCTTCTAATGCTCAAATAAGCTTCTATACCAACCATGACACACTCAATCTCCTCAGGAACTTGCTGCACAGAGATGTGTTTGTTAGCAATGGGGAGGGAGAGGCAAGTATCACATATAATATTGAGTTCCCCTAACCCAAGACTGGGTGAGTATATGCAAAATAAGGCAGGAAAAAAACACATTAAGCAGAGTAAAGGGAAATTCATTTTTTTCTGTAACTTTAAAAGAGAGAGAACTAGGATTAAGAAGAAGAAAAGAGGTACCAAAGACCTGTCAACAAATTCCTACTGAAAAAAAAAAAGGTCACTTTGGTATTCTAAAGACCAAATGTTTCTTAGAACTTTCATATAATAGTGGCTTACATGATTCAGGTTCAACAAACACAAGTCTAATTCAAGATTTAAAAACATATAACAGTTTCATGCATTCATTACCACATGCACAAACATCTTCCACATGATATGCTACAGTTAAATACAGCTTGATGAATCAAATGCTTGCTTTCAAAACTTCGCATTTTTATTTCATAGTTAAACATACATGAAATAACAGTCTGACATTTATAGCTGGAGTTCATTCTATGGAAGGATCCCAACAACCATATTAGTTTCCAATACACCAAGAAGTCAGCATCTTTCAAGCAGTGCCTGATATTCATTTTGACAAAAATATATGATGACCATGAATACAAGTACTCAGGCCAAGAGCTTAATTTGACACAAATCAAATTAACAAGATGCATGATAATATAGAATTTATAACTTGTGTTGATTGAGTAAGGACCCCAATGACCATATGAGTTTTGAATACACCAAGTAAGCATCTTCCGATAAGGCCTTGATATTCATTTCAACGCAAATAAATAGTTGTGGATACAAGTACTTTTTATGAGAGCTTAAGATGATGGAATGTGAAATCTAATTGACACATGCTTGATGAAATAGACTATTTCGCATGAGATATGCCTAAGCTAACCACCAAGGATGGAACCAAGAGGTGTTTTACCTCCACGAGCTCTGATCCTCCCCATGGAAGACAGGATAAAATGCAGCTTACATAAAAGTCCCCACGGGCTTGCCAGGAAGGATTTCCTTTCTCTTCATCCAATGTTGTGGCAGCAGATGATAAGAGTGTTTCAAAGACAACTACCAAAGAAGAAGGTTGGAGAACTTTGCTGCACATCTACAACAAAGAATACAATCATTTTGCCAAGATTCTGATCAGACTTGAAAGAGAAAATAAAAACACAAGATGTCATGTGCACCATAACAAATTAGGTAAATCTCCTTCACAGCCTAATTATTTTCCATCACCCTGTGTTACCAATAACCTTAAAGGCAGAGAATAAATTATCTGACTGCTTGATTTAAATGAACCTTGCATAACATTTTCAACACTCCTAATCTTCTTTGCAAAAGAAATCACCTATAGATGTGCATTGAATGATCAAATAGGAAAAGCTGATCAACGTACCATAACAGTAAGAAAGCGCATCAAAATGCGAATCATGTCGCAGTTTCCAAAATCTAAGGCATCCTGAAACGTTCACAGACATGGAGAGAAGAAAGATCATTTACAAGAGTAGCACATCAGTGCTTACAGTTCAGAATAGAATTAAACAAGACCAAAATATAATGCAGCATAGCTATTATAATTCCAACATAGCCTCTCGTAACATAATTGTTACGTCAACAAGGTTTTGCTACAAATTCCACACTTGAGTCTCTCCTCACCTTTCACACACATGAACATAACCCACTAAATTGGTGCTAGTAAGCAGTGACACCAGAAAAAGGCCCTCCATATTTTTTTACAAATATATGAAGCTCTTGTTTGAAGAAAGCACTACATGTGATGACTTTTACGGGCACAATTATCATATGCACAATGATAGGCATGTATGAGCCCTAAGGAATATATAACCATTTAGATCTCATCAGGCTACCAGGGGGATTTCAAACTGAACTGGTATAATCACAGCCTATACAGACCAGGTATGCTCACCTGAAAATTAGCTTGAGTTGTCTCCACCATTTGCTTCACGAAGTCCTCATTCTCCAGGTTCAAAAGGCCAACCTGTGTGTTTGTATATGTGTGAGGAGGAGAGAGAATCAGAAGAATAAGCAGGTCATTCACTGTATTTGCAGTAAAGGAATCTTAAGAACCATGTAAACCACAAGGGTACTCAATTCAACAAAGCAGAAAAACAGTCAAAATCAAAAGGAAACATGCAAAACAGAGAACGATGAGATGATAGGTGTTTTATACAAGTAACATTGTATGCTGTGCATTTTTTTACTTTTATTGGGGTATTTAATGACCAGAGAGGCATCTCTACCACCAGGAAGAAAAAGATCCTAGCATGGGGAAAAGAATAGATAGTCTTCTTCAGTACCGCTGCCCTTCTTCATCTACTTTAGGTCAAATGTAATAAGCTCGTCAGTATCATGCTAGACATAATCATTATGTACATATATATCATCACTACACAAAGATGATAAGTTTATCCCTCAAACTGTATAAGTCTTGTTACAGTGGAGTTTTGTAGTCTTTTCTGGTCAACTTTTGATTTTTATATCATGTTGGATTAATGAGGAAAATATAGGCCATGCCACTAAGCTTACAAGAGCCAGAATAGATCCGTAAATGTTCTAGCTAGGAATATACTTCATGGTAGAAAAAGCATCAGGGTGATCTTTCAAAAGATCGAATGGATTTGGCAACCATGAGGTCCTCACTTTTCTATTCAAAATCCTTTCTTCAGTACTTGCTAGGCAACCCATTAATGAGGTCCACGCCTAATTCTTCTAACTTGCTAGGCAACCCATTAAAAATCACCATGATCATCATCATGACACTTGCAGGTTACATCCTTGGTTCCATTCATCCAGTTCCAGCATAAGACTTGCTAAGACAGCCCATGTCCATAGAAGCATACCCGAGAAACTACAAGAAGAATATACCACGGGAAGGTGATAATGCATTTTTTTATTAATGATTTATTTGGGGGGTGAGGGGTAATGAAACAAAAACGAAAGAAGAAAAACACGGTCCATTTAAAGATAATCAGGAATACAAGCCACGATTAGACATACGTGAAAAGTTCTAACATCCAAGAAAACTAAACGAGAACATGATAAAGTACAATACCAAAGTTCCGTATAAGGGAATCTTGTGAGGCAACTGTTCAGCACACTGGAGAAGGAACTGTCATTTGAAAAGAAATCACAGTAAATAAAACAGCACGCCCATAAAAGCAAAACAGTCCCATTAATCATCTTTTCCTTGTTCAAAGTAAGATAGAAAAAAACATAAGCTAATTTGTAGAGAAATCAAAAGGAAAAAAAATAGAATTGAACTTTACAGGTAAAATATCGTCAGAAGAGTGCTCCAACTCTCGACGAATAACACCGAAGCAAGTTTCCTGCAAGAGACTTAAAATCATGAGCGGTTTTAAAAAAAATAATTGGAAACCTAGGGTTTTTCAAGAAATCGAAAAATCAGAGTGTGAGTTTTAGTACTGACAATGTGTTCTTTGAAGTCGGAGCTGGTGCCATAGTCGGGGCACTTGTCGCCGATTCGAAGAAGGAGACTTCTCCAGCTGCTCATTTTTCCACGTTCTTTAACTCTCCTGAGCTAAAAAGCTTCTTTTCTTTTCGGGGAGGAGAAAAGGAGTTTCTGAAAGACAGGAGGGGATTTGCAGGGTTTAATGGTCTGGGTCGATGAACCAACCCTAGACGAGTCTACGCCATTTTGGGCCTTCTGTGTTTCCTCTTGGAGCCTTAGCTTGGCCCATTACTTTCTTTCTCTCTTTTACCTCCAAATTTATTCGGAACGGAACTTCAAATTCAATATGCTCATTCGTTCACATGAGATTTGTCATAATAATCATTATACATGAAAACGATCTCCCTTTCATAATAATTGTTACAAACCGAAGCATTGAGATATTAGAATAGTTCTTAGATTTTCTACAAGGTTTTCTTTATCATTTCTTTTTTAAGTTTTATTGTTGATAAAAAAAATTACTCGAGGATGTTGCCGTATTTAATCGTGAAATAAGTATTGTTAATGAGTGGGAGACACCCACATGATTAGGAAGGGCTTGACAAGAGTTTTTTTTTTTTGTCACCAACCCCATACCAAGATTGCCCTGACTAATGTAGTGGTCATCCCGGGTTGCATGCCTGGCAATAACAAGTGAGATTACCAATAAATATTGTTATGTGCACGAGGACTCGAAACTCAAACCTCATTTAAACGGAACAAGCTGCTTACCACTTGAACCAGCCCCATTAGAAGGGCTTGATAGGAGTTATTCGGTCACCAAACATCATCTTCCAGGATAATATGTGGAAGATTTTGACACCTCATCCGTGATTAGCCGGTGTACCAGCCAAATATGTTTTTGGTATAGAGTTGCCAAAATTTTCTCTTTTTTTATTTTTTTTTTCATTCTCTATTCCATGCTGGTCTCTTTAACAATCCATATCACCCCTTTTAGTTTATTTTTTTTCCTATTTGGTCCATGGGCTTTTGATTATTATATTATTTATTTTGAATGATTTATAAAAATAAAAATATTTTTAAATTTCACCCCTTTTATTTTTTAAAATTTAAAATTTAGTTCATGTTCATTTTATTGCCATTTTTTTTTTGTTTAGATCATTTTTATATTGTTTTTCTTTTTACAATTTTGTCTTGTTTCAGTTTGTTTCCTTTCAAAATTGATCATTGTTCTTTTTATTGCTATCTTTTTTTCAGTATTATTAAATTAATTTTTTAATGATTTTATCATCCAAGATTAAATTGATTGAAAATAAAACTTCTTGATTTAATCTAGGATATTACGAGTTGCAAGATTTAGAGGTTAAAACGGTTGCAGGAGATTCACTTGAGTTCCTTTTTATTTTATTTTCTTAAGTTGATTTTTTTAGAGTCTTGCTTTGTTAATTTTTTATGATTTGCCTTTGTATGTGATTATTAGTCTTGAGTTTATGAACAAATCATGTTTTTTTTTAATTTTTATTTTGTTATTTATTGGTTGTCATCAACACCTTGTTTACTTGAAATTGAGCTTTATTTTTTGTTTTTTTTTATTATATTTTATATAGCATTATCATGTTCTTGTTTTATTTTCCAGGACGAGATAAAAGGATAAAACATAAAGACCAGATGACAGGAAATCTAAGACTTTAGGGATTGAATTGTATTTTTCCTTGTAAAAATATAAATGAGTCTTAAACATCCACAACTTCTGAAGACCAATTTTCGAAGGGCCCAAATGCCCTTCGAAAATTACATGAAAGGTTGGGATTTATATATTATTTTTTTCCATTTTCTTTTAATTAACATAAAGTGCTTTAATTAACACAATAACTATTGTTATCAAAATTGTGAGTTAACTCGCAAAATTATATGATTTTATGAGTCAAAACAATAAATTTGATAAAATCAAGTAAAAAAATCAGAATTCGTTAAAATCGAATAAAAATTATCAAAATCATACAGAATCATAAAATTAGACCAAATCAGTCTAATTTTACGATCCCGCTATTCCATTAATTTGCAAAATGCCAACTAGGCTCTCTCTCTCGCTACCTAGGCCATAGCCCCCCTACCCCCAAAATGCCAACTAGGCTCTCTCTCTCGCCACCTAGGCCATAGCCCCCTCACCCCTGCCTCCCCGTTCTCTCTCTTTCTCATGGTTATTAAATACATGCACAAATTATTTTTTAAACAATAAGAAATTAATTTTAAAATTTAAACTTAATTTTTTAAAAAAAGTATTTTTATTTTTTAATTTTAATTTAAAAAATGATATTTTTATATCATTTTTATATATTGACATCAAAATAATTTGTTGGAGTTAGAGCTAGTATTAACAATAACGATGTTGATACCGGTAGTAGTGCTAATAATCCTTTTAATAGCAATGCTTTTGATGAATGTATTAGAAATAAAGAGGAAAATGATGATAATGAGGTTGATTTTAGCTTACATAGCATGTCAACATAATATTTATTTTTAATTCATTAGGTCTTACCTAATGAAATTCTATAGACATGATTGTTTTGTAATGTATTTTAAAGTTATTTTAAATCATGTATGAATCTTAACTAATGAAGTTTTTTTACCATAATTATACTGTATTATATTCGGAAATATTTTACTTATGATTTCTCTACTTGCATGATTTTAAGTGTGATTTTATGATTTTTATACGACAAAATTTCAGATACGATTTTACTATTTTGATTTTACGATCCAAGTTCAAAAAAGATTTTTATTTCGTGTCAAAATCATGATTTTAACAACATTGATAATAACAAAATATAAATTATCCTAACTAAACAACAATAAACAACAAAAATAATTTTAATTGTTGATGTGCTCAACACGCCGGAACAAGAATCGCAACAGCATTACATCCTTTAGATCAAGTCAACGGTGGTAATCAACAACTCCCATCACAAGGTCTTTCCTTCCAGCTCTGGCCAGCAGCTAGCCAGCTACAACTCCGCAGCACCGGTCTTCCATCTCCAATTCCCTATACAATATCCAGCAGTCCAAATCATGGGGCTCACAAGATTCCTGAACTGGGGTCAGGTACTAGAATTGTTGGAATTGCCGCTGCTGTGACGCTTGGTGCTGAGGTCACAGTCACAGACTTCCCTCACGTGATACCAAACTTGCAACTGGCGTGTTGGCTTCACGAGGTAAGGGATTGCTGACTTGGAGGAATCCTCCACGTATTTGTTTTCCTTTGATTATTTTTTATCTAAATTTTAAATTGATATAAATTTATTTATTAAATAGATTTTAGTAAAATAATAGCTAAAATTATCATTCACATTACTACTCAAATAATTAAAACCATTAAATTACCTTGAAAAATAAAATAAAAAAGCAAAATATTTTTATACAAAAACATAAAAAATATCATTAAAATTATCATTATTATAGCGCAAAAAATAAAATCATAAGACTATTTGATCTGAAAAACATATAAAAATAATAGAAAATACAGAAAAAAATAACAAAAAAAAGAGGGAGCAATATTAATTCTAAAATAATCATCAATATAAATTAAAATTTCAAGAATAAAGTAAATAAAAATAAACCCCTAATAAAAAATAAAATTAAAAAAATTAAAAATAAAAACTAAAAGAATAAATGCATAAATATGGATAAAAAATAAACGTTGTCCAAGAATGATAAAAAAATCAAAGAAATTAATAGCAAATAAAAAATTTAAAGAATAAGAACCAAACTAAAAAATAAAATATATAATTAATTTCAATAAAAGAACAAAATTAAAACAAATAAAATATCAAGACCGAAACAAATAAAAATATTTTTTAAAAAATGAAGTGTAATTTTGTTAAGAAAAATTAAAAGAATTGGGATTGAAATGAAAAGTAACATAAATGACTAAATTCAATTTGAGGACATAATCAAAATAAATTAAAGCAAATTATAAAATTAATTATAATTAAAAGACAAAATTGAAATAAATAAAACCTTTGTACCGAAATAAATAAAAACATTTAAAAGCAATTGTTGTGTGATGTTTTTAAAAAAATTAAAAGAATAAGAACCGAAATGAAAGATAAAATATATGACAAATTTCAATTGGAAGACCCAATTAGAAGTATTTAAAACTTGCACACCGAAATAATTAAAATAACTTAAAGCAAACCAAGAAACAAAAGAATAAGGACTAACTCGAAATCCAACATATATAATCAATTTCAACTGAAAGATACAATTACAACAAATCAAAAACTATATCGAAAAAAATAGTAATAAAAGAGAAATAAAAAAATCAAGGGCTAAAATAACACTTTCACCAACCCTAAGGACCGAAGCGTATTTCCAAGCGACAACAAAGAGAAGGGAGAATAAACATAAACTCGTCCGCCGAAGCTTCACCGACCACCTTAACTAGACATGCGCCACACTAGGAGGAAGAGGACATGTCGGTGCACCATGTGACATGGCGTAAATCGATTTTTGACAATTGTAATGAGGTGCACACTATGCTCGAATAGCATGTGCCCATGCAGCACTGCAGAAGCGTCCGTATGACGCATATATAGTGTCTCCGAATAATAATAATAAAATAATAAAAAATTATCTATACACCCCTAAACCGTATTGATAACTACTAAAAAATCACCGTGAAAAATACATCAATACCCCCAGGTCCAATGCCTGTTTTTTATTTTTGGTGGCTAATTTAGTAATTTTACTATGTTAAGAAATTAAAAATATCATCCATGTCTCTTGAAAAATTCTAAACTACCCTCGGTCAGCTATGTCTTCTTTTGTCGTTTACGGGAGCTATTGTCATAGTTTTATTATGTAAAGAAATAAAAAATATCATCCATGTCTCTTGGAAAATTCTAAACTACCCTCAGTCAGCTGTGCCTTCTTTTGTCGTTTACAAGGGCCATTGTTATAGTTTTGTTGTGCAACAAATTCAGAAATATCGTGTCCCATGAAAAATTCAAAAATACCCCCGATCCGAGGGTTAAAAAATTTAAGGTATAAGGACAAAATAGTAAATATACTATTTGAATCCATGTTGAACTATGCGTAGCTGAACAGTAAAAAATTCTACAGTGAAAGGGCAACGCGGTTTAGATATATCTATAATGAACTCAAGCAACTAGTGCGCAAACTCAAACCTCGAGATATATATTACAGTGAGCAAGAGAAATGGTGAGCAATAATACTCATGCACTGGTCCTGACATTATTGCTGGTTGTTGGAGCCCAATTTCTGGATGACCACAAGGTCTTAGCCTAGTGTGGCAGTGCTCTCAATTTATTGATAAAACAAGGCCGCAAACTCCTCCCTCCTTGAGGTGGTGTCAAGTGATCAAGACTTTAAACGTCGATTGTGTTTGCCGATTTGTTACAACACAAATGGAAGCGATGACTAGCATGGAGAAAGTGGTCTATGTTGCTTGAACTTGTGGAGTTACGGTCCAAGTTGCGATGTAATGGGGATGTAAGTAGTTGTTTGACATTGTATTTTAAAAATATTTTTGAAAAAATATTTTTAATTTTTACTTTAAATTATTTTTTTTTGATGTTTTTAAATTATTTTAACATGCCAATATAAAAAATAATTTTTAAAAAATAAAAATTATTATTTTAATATATTTAAGAATGAAAAATACTTTTAAAAGTAATTATAACCACTCCCAAACCATCACTAAGTCTACTATTACTTGTCCCTCCTCTTGTGTTGAGATGAAGAATACATGGGAGAGGATTGTTGTATGTCATGCCTGAAATCTAATAACTAAAACCATCATTTTGATGATGCATAACATGAACATTTCCTATCATTAATATTATTTAATCTTATATTAAAACATTGAGTTTTTTGTTCTTTTTACCAGTAATAAAGATAGCATAAATGGTAATTTTATTGCAACATGCATGAAAATAAATATTATTATATCCTTAAGCTAAGTCTCAAAAATAAAATAATAAAATACTCATTTTACTGTAACATTATAGACATTTAACTGGAATGGGCTACAACAAACAAATGACCTGCGAGATTTAATTTATAATTTGATCCACAAGTGAATATATTTTCAAAGAGAATGCAATTTGTTGTTTTTATGAATTATAAAAACATGGTTGAGAAAGATGCAAAAACTTTCATCCATTTTTTGCGCATGATAGAGGTGGGAAGTTTACTTTTCTTGTGTTTAATAATTTTTGTAAGGATTATGATATTAGCAGATAACTCACTGCAGCCTATACTCCCCAGCAAAACGGGGTGATTGAACATAAGAACAGGACCATCATAAACATGGTTAGAAGTATGTTATCAGAGAAACAAGTTCCATAGATATTCTGGCCAGAAGCTGTAAACTGGATAACATATGTGCTTAATAGAAGTCCTATTTTAGAAGTGTAAGAGATGACTCCTGAAAAGGATTGGAGTGGTATTAAACCAAATGTGAATTATTTTTGGGTCTTTGGATGCATTGGGCATGTCATGTGCGAGATAATTTGAGAATGAAGTTGGATGATAAAAGCTTTCAATGTGCGCTGTTGGGGATGAGTGAAGAGTCTAAAGCATATAGACTATATGATCCAATATCTGGGAAGATAGTAACAAGCATAGATGTGGTCTTCGATGAAAATAAGTGTTGGAATTGGCAAAGAAGAAATTAAGTACCAATATATGACACTCTTGAGTGGGGAGATAGCTATGAAAAAGAAAGTGAAGCTGATCAAAATAAAGAAGAAGAAGAAAAGGCAGAAGTTGGCTTACCTTTGTGTAACACAGAGGCCAGTGCAGAAGCCAATTCATCTTCATGTAATTCTTTTAGAGAAAATCCATATTCACTTTGCAGCACACTCATCAGAAACTGAAATAACAAGGTCACCAAAAGAGAGGAGTAGAGCATTTGCGAACAGATTACCAGTAAGGAGGAGCATGAAAAGATCATCAGATAACTTAAAAAGTTCTTCTGTAGAAGGTTCATAGGCAAGAAAAAGCATAAGAGTGCCATTTTAGATGGAAGATTATGTGAGTGGAGGAGAATTTGTAGAAGAAGAAACTAAGCAGAACTTGCTTTCATTCACTTCACTCACTGATCTAATCACCTTTGAAGAAGCAGTACAATGTTCCAAATGGGGAATTGCAATGATTATGGAAATATAAGCAATTGAAAGAAATGAAACTTGGGAGTTGACAAATTTGCCTCAAGAAATGAAGAAAATTAGAGTAAAATGGGTTTTCAAAACTATACTCAATGAAAATGGCGAGGTTGACAAGTGTAAAGCTAGGTTGGTGGCAAAAAGATATGCATAGCAACATGGCATTGATTATACTGAAGTATTCGCACTTGTGGCTAGATGAGATACAATTCAAATCATGATTGCATTAACAGCCCGACATGGTTGGAATGTATATCAGATTGATGTCAAAAGCGCTTTTCTGTATGGCAAGTTAAATGAAGTAGTGTTTGTAGAGCAACCATGGGGGTATGAGAAGAAAGGTGAAGAGCACAAGGTGTACACATTAAAAAAAAACATTATATGGTCTTAAACAACCTCCTTGTGCATGGTATAGCCGGATTGAAACATACTTTGTCAAAGAAGGATTTGAGTGGTGCAGCTGTGAACACACCTTATTCATAAAAACAGGAAATGAAGGTACAATCTTGATCGTTAGCTTATATGTTGATGATTTAATCTTTACTAGTAATAGTGAAAGTTTGTTTGTTAAATTCAAGAATTCTATAAAACTTGAATTTTATACGGCTGATTTGGGCAAGATGAAATATTTTCTTGGTGTGGAGTTTTTTTCAAAATTCTGATGGGATTTATATTAGTCAAAAGAAATATGCAAAAGAAGTTTCAGAGAGGTTTGAGATGGAGCAAAGTAATAATGTGAAGAATCCTATTGTTCCTGGTATTAAATTAATGAAGAATGAAGAGGGAGCCAAAGTAAATGCTACTGTATATAAACATTTGGTTAGAAGTCTCATGTATTTAACTACAACAAGGCTAGATTTTATGTATATTGTGTGTCTCATTAGTAGATTTATGGCAAATCCAACTGAGATACAATTATAAGCTACAAAAAGGGTATTGAGAAACTTGGAAGGTACAATGAATTTGGGAATTTTTTATTAAAAGGAAGGTAATAAAGAGTTGATGACATATACAGACAGTAATTATGCAGGAGATATGGATAACAAGAAAAGTGCTTCTGGTTATGTGTCTTTACTTAGTGAAGGAGTTGTGTCTTACTCTTAAAAAAACAACTGGTTGTTCCTGTTGCGACGGCTATTTTTGCGCGCTTCGCGCCCCGCCAAACGGCGCACGGTGAAAATGGGGTATTTGTTTTATAGCCATAAAATTTACGACTATAATTATGAGGGAGTCGCCACCTAGTATTAAGGTTACTAGGAACCTATTGGTCTGCGAGAGTCTGGATAAAGGGACTTGTTGTGCAAGGGAAAGACGCATCACCCCCAGTGCACCCTACTTAAGGTAAGCTGCATTGTTATTTGATTGTTTTTTCTAAGTTAAATTTTTTTTTACACTGCATAAAAAAAATATTTTTTTTTATCTGCCAGTGTACTTTACAATGTAATTTTACACCGCTGTTAGGAAACCTCTTTCTTTTTATTTTTTTATCTACGGATGTAATTTACGTTTTAAATTTACACCGTAGTTAAAATCCTTTTTTTTATATCCATGGATGTATTTTACAATGTAAATTTACACCCTGATAGATAAAACAAAAATGATTTTGATTATTTTTTATATTTTGGCCGAATCCCAATGGATAATCATAAACCGGTTACGATATCCAATTTTGTTTTAAAACATGAGAAAGATGCAATATTTTTTTTACGAAAAATATGCTTGAAAAATCTTGGAATTCGGCCGTATGCACGAAAACAACATATTTTATATTTTTTTTGAAAATCTTTTTTTTGTAATAAAAGAGTAGTGGGGAAAATATATATATAAAAAATAAAAATAAAAATATATTTTTTTATTTTTTATGGGCTGGGCTGTCAGCACAGTGGGCTGGGCTGGGCTGAAATGGAGGCCCACCTTTTAATACATTCGGGCCGAGCACAAAACCCAGCCCGAACCATTTATATTCAGCCCTGCATGAACAGTGGGACGTGTATCACGTCCCACTGCATGCAGGGACAAAGGCTTAGGGACGATGAACAGTGATGATTTCGAATGCGGAGAAAGGCTCACCTGTTATTGTGGTCGTGTAGAGGATGTCAAGGTGATTGTCTTGGTGGTTGTGGCGTCGTCAACAATGGCCTGTGGTGGCCGGAGGGAGCTTCCGAAGTCGCCGGTGTTGGCGTTGCTGCTACTGTCACCTGGGCTGTTGCCTCGCCGGAGAGTGGGGCTGAGTTTCTGGCGTCGAGGGGGAGATTTATGTGGTGATAAGGGTGAAGTTGGGTGGACTGGACTGGTGGCCGGAGTGGAGAGAGAGACGAAAATCTGCAACTAGAGAGAGAGTAATGGAACCAAAGAGAGAGAGGATGGTGCAGGCGAGAAAAGAGGATGATTTCTTGCTTCAGGTTCGTTGGGTTGTGTTTTTGATGTCAAAATCACTGTAAATTGTCTAAAATCTCTTCCTCCTTTCTTTGTTTTTTCCAGTTTTTCTCTGCCTTTTTTCTCTCCTTCCTTTCTTCTGGCCGCGTGCATGGTGGCTTTTATAGGGGTGCTCGGCCTGCAACAGTGGCTGGTCGGCGGGCGCTCAGGCGGCTGGTCGGCAAGCATGCAGGGGAAGGCAGCGGGGCTGTTGCAGCTTTGGGGGGGCAAAGTTGCACTTTGGTCCTTTGATTTATGATTGTTTCAATTGCACCCTCAATTAAATATAAATTTGTAATTTTGTGTAATTGGGCCCTTGTCCGAATTTCAACATTACCCTTGGCTTTGCGCGTCTTTTTCATTTT
Source organism: Salix dunnii (assembly GCA_015731905.1). Taxonomy (NCBI): domain Eukaryota; kingdom Viridiplantae; phylum Streptophyta; class Magnoliopsida; order Malpighiales; family Salicaceae; genus Salix; species Salix dunnii. The sequence continues at coordinate 3,711,734 of CM027667.1, read as the reverse complement.
GGTCCCTGGCCTTTGATTTATGCAATTTAGTCCTCAATTTACAATTATACTCTCAATTGTCTTCAATTTGATCCCTAATTATGCCAAATTAGCTTTGAAAAATTTAATTGGGTCTCCAAAAATTCCGATTTTCTCAATTAAGCCCAAATTAAACTCAATAATTAAATTTTTCATCAATTAAGCCCTTAATAAAATTAATTTAACCAATTTAAAACATAATTAAGTCCTTGCACTTAATTAAATTCTTCAATTGGACCCTAAATTAATTCTCGAACATAATAATATTTTGAATTAGCCCATGATTAAATCAAATTGGCTTATAAAAAATATAATTATGATTTTTCACTTAATTTTTCCCTTGAATTTGTATTTTCTCTCATTTTTTAGCATAAAAGAGATTCGATTCGCCTCATAAAATTTCCAAAATTTCCACCGTGATTTTTCTACCGACGCCAAACCACTTTTATTTTATTTTTGTTATTTTTTGGTATATTTTGGGGAATCACCCAAAAATTGGGTGATGACAGTTCCTTTATCCACTACTGAAGCAGAGTTTGTAGAAGCTACATCATGCACATGTCAAGAAGTGTGAATGAGAAGAATATTGGAAAAGCTTGGTAATTTTCAAGGAAAATGCACCATTGTGTTATGTGACAACAACTCTACAATTAAGTTATCAAATAATCTAGTCATTCACAGGCGGAGCAAACATTTTGATGTCAGGTGTCATTTTCTACGTGACCTGACTAGAGATGGCATTGTTGAACTGAAGCATTGTGACACACAATAATAAATTGCAGATATTATGACAAAACCACTCAAGGTGAATGTATTCTTGAAGTTGCGTAAGTTATTGGGTGTGTGTGAGGTACTAGGACTAAATTGAAAGTATTACCACATTCAATTTAGGAGAGGCATTGTTTAGACTTTTGATTGCTGACATTGTCTAAGTAATTTTGTTAAATAAATCCTATTACCTAGGACACGTAGTCTAAGTTTTTCAACTGATTCCCTATTTGTTACCATGTAAAAATAGGTTGTTATTTTTAGTTTATCATCATGTAAGGCTCATATAAGCTAATCATTAAGTTGAATTGAATAGAAATGTGTAACATCAGATAATTGTTACGAGTTCTTTTGTTTCCAACATGACCTTTTAAGGTTTTTAGAATTGGAAGTTTATTAAAATTACATTAAGAGACTGCATGTTTTTGCATTTTAGAAGTTGTTTTTTAAAAAAGTTATTTTTATTTACTTTTCATAAAATATTTTTGGTGTTTTCATGTCATTTTAACTTGTTAATATAAAACAATCATCTTAATATATTTTCAAACAAAAAAATATTTATAGAAACAACCGTTATTATACTCCGAAACAACTTCAAAAAAAGTGAATTTATACTCTATTTTTTTTAACAAGGAAAACAGTTGAAAGATGATTGCACAGTGCTCCATGGAAACATGAGAGAATGTGTTGACATTGTAGTTGAAGTTGGTTTTAAAAGTATTTTTTTATTTAAAAATATATTAATATAATTTTTTTTAAAAAAAAACATCATTTTTAACATTAGAAATATATCAAAACTTTTTTTAAAAATATTTTGAAGCAAAATACCAAAAAGGCCAATATAAATCCCATCCATCGCCGACCATACCTAACCCATCATCAGTCGTTTTCCTTTTTAACGTTTTCCATTGTGTGCTAAAATTGAAACTCTTTCTCTCCTTGTTGATTATCAACAATACCTAACCCATGACGCCACTGAACGCGAGAGAATTAAGGGGGTATTTGGGAAGCCACCCAAAAGCGTTTTTGGGTGTTTTTGGTCCAATTTTTTTTTTTTTTGAATTTTAAAAACGGACGGTTAGTGTTTTTAGATCATTTTGATGTGCTGATATCAAAAATAATTTTTAAAAAATAAAAAAATATCATTTTAATGTATTTCGGCACGAAACACACTTTGAAAAGCTACAACAATAGCTCTCCCAAACACCCTCTAAAGCTCTATGAGCAGCCGATTTCATGAACACGGGGCTCTATGAACTCTCCATTTGATGCTTGTCACATCCAAAATCTGCAGGGGAAAATAATTAAATCCAGTGGCTGGCTTTCAACAAAAAAAAGAGGGATTGATTCACAGTAGCCCGGCCCTTAGAATCATAATTACAAAGACGATCCAAAAGCTTTAGACTTTGTCACCAACCTCCCCACATCCCATGCAAAATCCACTATTAGATGTTGTTAAGGCCCAGCCTGGAATGAAATGTGGAAGGTAGCCTGCTATTATTTGTCAAGATCAAAGAGTTTAAACATGTAGCATGATTTTCCCATTACTTTCTTTCTTGTCTTGCAGAGTTAAATTTTCTAAAAATGTCAGCATTTCCAAGGTTAGGATCGAATTTTCTTCTTCTTTTCAGGCTACATTGTTCCTCCTTTTGCTTTTGCTTGAGATGAAGGGGGTGTTTGGGAGTGTGGTTGCGGTTGTTTTTCAAAGTGCTTTTCATGTCGAAATATATCAAAATGATTTTTTTTATTTTTTTAAATTATTTTTGACATCAGCACATTAAAATGATCTAAAAACATCAAACCGCAGTCATTTAAAATGAAAAAAGAAGAAGTGAAAAGCAGCAGCCAAACACAGGTTTGGCCGCAATGCCAAACAAGCAAGAAGAATAACACATAAGAGGATTTCTGTATGGTATGCCTGGAATAATATAATAACTAAAGCCCTCTTAATAAAAATAAGATCGTGTTTGATATTGTGTCAAAATTAATTTTTTTTGAATTAATTTATTATTTTAAATTAAATTTTTTAATATTTTTATATCATTTTTGTTGAGAATAAGAACAAAGAGTACACAATAATGAATTGAATGAATTATCTTTATTGAATGAAAGTGGCTAGTAAATAGTTACATGCATAATGAAATAGCTAGAAGAAAGCTCATGTTAACAGTAACGTGTTAAATACAACAAAAAATAAGTAATAGAAATCCTTAAACTATGCTTGATTGTGAATATTTTTCTAAAGACGAGAGACTCATGAACTTTATCAATACCTCTTCATTATCATTTTTATATATTAATATTAAAATAATTTTTTAAAAATAAAAAATATTTTAAAAATAATTTCATGTACGACTTCCAAAAAGCACAAAGTCTCGCTAGATTTTATTGCATGTCAAGAGCATTTTCTATCTTAATTGCTCGTGGAAGACTAAATCGAGCTCACAATCTGTCTCTCCGTGTAAATGACGTGAAATTCTTTACGAGATGATGGTGGAATCTGCCGCTCTATGCTTCAACAATTTCTTCATTCACGGTCTCTTCAATGACGCCATACAAACAAACAAGAGAGCAACTTTGATTATTTTAATTTTGAACGAGAGATTATTCTTTAAAAAATATTTTTGATATCAATATATAAAAATGATATAAAAATATAAAAAAAATAATTTAAATTAAAAATAATAATTATTTTTATTTTTTTTTCAAAAATATTTTAAAAAATGTAGTGTGAAACTAGTTCTTACTTGATGGGAAAGCTTGGACTTGACTAACATTATAAGTCATATTCAGCATAGCTTGCCTGTTTAAAGACTAGCAAGAGTTCTAACAAAAGAAAAATTGTAATACCTGGAGAAATATTCAGTCTTGCTTAATTATGAATATAAAAAACTCTAACCCTCCCGATCTCTATCATTGACTTTTAATTGGACACGACTCTGATTGACTTTTAATTAGGCACGACTTTGATCCTCACCGTTACTGCTCCCATCAAATTGCAATTTTATTATCTTTCTGTGCTTTAAATTATTTTGATAAATTAATAATAAAAATAATTTTTAAAAAAAAACATTATCATAATACCAAATAACTTTATCAAGTCTCGTGTAACAAACATGGCACACAAAAATGTAAACTCACTTAGAGTTTGTTTTTGGATCATATATAGGAATTGAGTTTTGTTTTGCTTACGTAAATCACAATCAAAAGCTCTATGTTTTTCTGACATGTTTTTTCTTTTAAATGTAAATCAACAAATTTATACACGCATCTTTTTAAATAAATTTATAACTGTCAACGTCAACTAATGAAAAAAATGATTAATGATAACTAAAGATATCAATGAAAAATTCAACTGATAAATATAAATAATATTTATGAAACATAAATCATTTGCCTGGTCAGCTTTGGTCAATTATTTTGTTTATCAAAATCAGTTTATTATTTAATTAAATAATAATAATAATAATAATAAAAACAGCTATTATGGAAAATAAGATAAAAAACCAATCTATTTTGGAAAGAAAATCTCAAACTACCATGTACAGGAAAATAATCATGGAAGATTCCATGCAAAATCCAGTGTTTTTTAGAAAGAAACTCTGATCTCGTTAATTTAAAAATCTAGGGTTAAATATTGCAAGGAAAACTACCCAGCTACCCCAGATTTACTTCCTTTTTTCCCTCGAATCCTTGCATTAATACCTTATAGCTGCAAAATAGAGGTGAAGCAAGCACAACCCCTCCATCAATATAACACCATGCATCTCTCGGATCAGACATGTCCCAACTCAGAATCAACCCTAGCTATCATTGAGGGGGTGGTGTACGTACGTATAACTCGGTAAAGAAATGGCAACTGCTAATACTCATCGTCATGCACTGGCCTTGTCACTGTTCTTGATTGTGGGAGTCCATATTCTGGGCAACCACAAGGTGTCAGCTAAATGCAAGGAAATCATTCCTTCTCTCGTCTCCAATTGCTCCCGATTCGTTCGGGTTCCAGGCCCGAAAGTTCCACCGTCCGCCGCTTGCTGTCAGGTGGTGCAAGCAGTCACGGTGGCAGACGTTCCATGTTTCTGCAACCTTATTACCCCGGCTGTGGAAAAGGCGATTAGCATGGAGAAGGTGGTCTACGTTGCTCGAACTTGTGGCCTTCCTGTCCCGCCGGGAACTGTTTGTGGAAGTGAGTCTATCTATTAATATTACATGAAAATACCCCCCCCCCAAATGTTCATCGTTCTTGTCTTCTTTTAGAGTTAATTAATTAATAAATTTTTTTCTTCAGGTTACACCGTGCCTCCTAAGTTTGTCTGAGACAAATTGAGTACAAGAGATCGACGATAGCTCTGTGGCATATGAAATTGAATGGATATATACGCAACTATATATATATATATATATATATAGTCGTTTTTCATGTATGTCAAGAGGGTTTGCTTTATCTGATTATTACAAAATAAAAATAATAAAAATAAAAATAAAAATTCCCATGAAATTAAGACTAGGGTTTCAATATTCATAGCATTCCAAAATACTAGTTTTATTTTCGCTCCAATTAATTTCAACCACCCAACATGAGTGGCGCCTCGAGTGATGAGCCATAACTCGGAGCCCCAGAAAATATATACAATTCTAAAGCATTAACACGCTGGGTTTTTTTTTTAATTAAATGATTGTATCTAATAATTTAAATAAATAGAAAATTAAATGAGATGATTTGAGTAAGCATGACGTGAACCAAACGACCGAGCACTCCTTTTTTAAATAAAATAAAATTTATTAAATCAGATTCACTGCCTCGTCAAATATTCAACCTCCCAACATTCGTTATCTGTCTATGGACAGTTTGGAAATTATGCTAAAAAAAACACCACCGATTTTGCACGCAAAACAACTCCTCATGCCGACAATGCAAGATCCTTAATTACTTTAATATGTTGTCAATAAATTATTAAATTTAAACCTCGTTCATTTTTTATAGAAGATCCTTAATTACTTTAATATGTTATCTCCGACTTCTTTAAAAGAAAGGACTTATACTTTTTTTGACAAACATTACTAATTTTGGTAAGAAAGTATACTAAGTTTTTTTATTCTTATTAATATTTTCATAAGTTTTTATTAAGATTTTATTACTGCATAGTATTCTTTTTATTTTTATTATAATTAAACTTATTATTTTTTTAAAATAATAATTTGTAAAATGACCCTATTGAGTTTATATAGCAATCTTCTATGATGATAAAACCCATGTATGCGAGAAAAAGAAACATCAGCATTTTTTTCTTGGAATAATATTTTATATAAAATAAATAAATAATATTGATGATAGTTATTTACGTCACTTGGAAAAAATAAAAAGCTGCATGCATTACGTGTCCTGTACTTTTTTTATACACGTGTAAAACTATAATTCCAAAAAATGTAGAGATGCATTGCTCACTTTAAGTTTTTTTTTTAATTAACGTGGATGTATGAATTAATATACATATACATACATATATACATACATACATATATATATATATATATATTAATTATCTATATATATATATATTAATTTTATAAATTTAAAAATTAATAACTATATAAATCTAAAATAATTATCATATTTGCAACCATAAACTCAAGAAGGTAAAGTTTTTTACATCAATAAAAAAAAAGAGTGTTCAATAATAAATATATTCTTGAATACTGGTGTGTGTATATAAAGAATCCAAAATTAGAGCTTATTTTTTCTTCTTTATATACTCGGTAAAATTAAAAAAATTAGATTTTTTTTTGTTATAGAAAACAAGTTTTTCTTATATTTATTTATTTATTTATTCTTTATACTTGATAATTATGTTATTTTACATTTGATCTATTTATCACTCTTTTTTTTGGTAAGATTCTTTTAGTGTGTGTGTGTGTGTGTGTTATATCTGTCATTTCTAAATTGATAGCTTAATATTTGCTTCGTTACTTGGTAGCAGCAGCCCTTCGTCATCAGTTGAGCAGAAAATATGAAAACACCCCCGGCTGGAATGGCTCGAAGACACCAGCACCGCAGTGAAAACCAAAAGGCATGATTCCTAACCCAACAAATGGACGCACACCTCACATCTGACCTCACAGATGAGAGAACGAGCTCAATTACTACTTGCTGGAGCCACCGACCGCAGTGACTTCATCATTGCTTTCATCCGTTCATAAATACTCGGTTGCTATCAAGCAGCCACCTCCGTCCATGAAATTTACTTCCAACCCTGTTTTTTATCCCATCAATGTAAAGCGTGTTGGTAGCAGTGCATGCCAACTTTCCGTTTGACTAATCAGCTGAGCAATGAATGTAATCCACCACCTGTCTTTTTCGAGGAGACCTCCCCCCTCCCCTCCCCTCCCCTCCCTGTTCTTCCTGCTGTCTCTGCGAGGGCATTTCGTGACCGACTGGAATTGTCTTAAAAATTGTTTTTTAAAATTTTGTTTTTGATATTAATACATTATAACCACACACCAATAAATCAAAAACTGGTTTGTGGCGTCAGCTTGCACCCTCAAAAACATAGTACATATCTTGCAAGCATCGTTGCTTTTACAAAGAAAATAATTACAAAAAACAAAGAAGGGAAAAAAGGGTGAAAATTGCACTCCCAACTGAAGTCATTTTTCTATCTTACAATGCAGATTAATCGTCAAATGTTAATGAAGTGTGAAAAGATAGGTTGCATTTCATGCCTGCGAATCATGGAAGTCATTGGTATTTGATACGAAGGTAAGAAAACACAAGCAATGGATCGAGTATAAAAGTTTGAGCCTTGATTTTGTGTTTGCCTGATGCAAACTAGAATGGAAAAAACAGAGGGAATATCGAGTTTGGAAAGAGCTTTCAAATCATTCCAGTCAGTATGCATTTGCAGAAGAACAAAATTCTTTCATACAAAACGGGGATAACAAGAAAGCTCTAAATACTAAGCTCTTATTTCCTACACCTCCAAGCTGAAACAGAAAAAAGAGGCCGATCTTGCCAGCAAATTACCACACTTCCATTTTCCTCTTTCATTCTATACCCATCGCAACCATAACCTTGCAACATCCTTCTTCCCTGCAGCATACCGTAGTAGCTTAAAGACACATTTCCAAACCCAGCCACATCAAGCCTTTGGATCCACTTCTCCAGTTTTTCATGTCTTTCCTTCCTACCAGCTCCCTCGAATGCTATAATGTTCTTTATTTCTTCTCCGAAAAGCATCTTCTCCACCTTCAATCTTTCCATCGATGTTCTAGAGACAGTAGATTCCAAGCAATCAAATAACGCGGCATAAGTGTATAGTGCCTCCAGTAGCCTCTCCATAAGAGTCGATCCATTGTGGTTTGAATCTTGTTCAGTTACAACCATGAGTTTCGGTGACAAACCCCACAGGGAGTTAAGGAAGTAATCCGTCTTCATTGAAGCAGATGAAGATAGTGGTGATGATGAGGCGGAGTCAGGACTTGGGCTATATCCATTTGCCGTGTCTTTCTCAATCAGCTCCCCTAATGTGCCTTGATTCATTTGACGGACTCTTTGCAAGTTGATTCCATTTGGATTCTTCAATGTCGATGGAGATTTCCTCCCCGATTCATCATCAGAGGCCAAAAAAGCATGCAATTGAAGAACTGAACTGATAGCTAGAGCCTCCCCAGTTTTAACACGCAATTTTTCAATATCAAGATTCTCTAACCTGCTAACAATGGGATTAAACTGAAATGGGATATCCAACTTTTCTGCCTCTTCGATTAGCTTCTGAGCCATTTGATCTAACACCTCTTTATGCGGATGAATCCCTGTGATTCTCAGATGGGGTGGTCCCTCGGCCCTCACGCTAAAAGCTTGAAGAAGCGCAATCCACTGGGCAGGTTCAGCTGCGTGAAGATCAATTAAATGAACCATCTTCTCCCCTTCCATGGCTTCAATTATAGCTTGATTCGACAGAACAAAAGCGACTTTTATGAATGGAAACATCTCATAAAATAGTTTGCGAACTAAGATTTCCTCAGAAACCAAAGTTATTTGAGTAGCGTTGAGGGCCCTGTCGATACCAGGCCAGGCTTTGACGATCCTACGAGCAAGCGCCTCAGCAAAGTAAGCAGCGATGCGCTGCATGGTATCCCCATCAGGAGAGGCTAGATGGGAGATTTGACCGAGGGCAATCTCTGCATTTTCAAGGCTGCCAGAGGCAACGTGGTTTGCACAAGTGAGCAATAAATGGATCAAATACAAACCCCTCTCCTCGGATTTTAGCTCTCTAACCCAGGGATATGGTGATCCCATGCTAGGTGAAACTGGCATCGTGGAGAAAAATTGGAGGGGTGAGGATGTCACAGATGATGATCCATCATCTTGAAACATTGATGGAGCCACTAAAATACTCGATGACAGCAGCTATATGTTTAGGGAGCCGAGAAGGAGGACAGTTGACAAGAAAGATGGGGCTAAGAAATTCACTTCACAGAAAGAAAAGCAAAATCAAGGATTCGCAAGCATATGACACATGATTTTCAAGAAAAGAATCAAACTTGCATGATTACAAACTATGTGAAATGATTGTTTACTCTCGGGCAGAGACACAAAAAATGAAAGCTAAACTGGGATTAAGAAACAAAGACCAATTCAGCTAAATTTCACAAAGAAAGAACCAAATTAAAACAGTAAAAAAAAATACAACAAGAACTACTAGAAAAAACCAGCCAAGAAAACAAAGAGCATTAAAATCCTTACTGGGCTTTGCAATTGATCGAAAACCCAGATTAGAAATCCAAGGATTCCCTCCTCAAAACCTCTCTGTAATATAAAAGACCTCGCTTTCTCTTTTTTTCCGTGGTTTTAATTTGTGACAAAGGGAGTCAATAGGTTCCAATTAAGAGATCACAGACTAGTACACGGCTACGTTGTCGACAATGGGTGAGGGCTGCTTTTTGTCGTTTAATGATTTGTTGTCGTTCTATCAAGCAGTGGAACATGGAATTTCTGAGAAGGTTAGCCTCTCTTTCTTTCTTTCTTACGTGGTAGTCGGTTTCTCTCTCTTCTCCCCCTATTTTTCTCTCTCCACAAGCTTGTCTGTCCTTCTCTCCTTCTAAAAACCTCCACTTTTATGGCTTTTTGTCTTAACATTAGGTGGATAGGGAATCAAGGGTCGCCTAAAGGACTACAAGTAAATAAAATATTCCTAAAGGTAATGAAAGTCCAAACACACCCTAACAAAGACAAACAATGCATGCTCTCAGTTTTGTTTCCTAGTGGGGTAAGTGTGGTAATTGCAGGCAAGAAACAATGGATGCATCCAAAACTTGGTTTTGTTGTCTTGTTCCATGCCAATGACCAAACAATTTTATACTATTATCTTTCTCACATTAAACGACAAAGAGACAAGGGGGTTAAGGAAGCGTCCAAAACTAGACCAGATACTACATTTATCTCTTCTTCTTCTTCTCTTCTAGGTGGTTGGCATTTGTGCAATCTCAAGTGCCAACCCTAACCTAACTACAATTCAAAATTCCCCTCCCTGTTATCATTTTTGACCTGTCCTTTCCCTGCCGGCCCCCACTCATGTCATGGTCATATCTGGTTTCATGCTGTTTAAAAACTTATTTTTTTAAAAAATGGACGACCTTTCCACTAAAATGCGAGTGTTCTTGAAATGGTCTAGATGCAAGGTCTGGTTCTCTCACTAGATCAACGGATCTAAAAGCCTCGTTATTAGCAACAGGGTGCCACTTGATCAAAATTTTCACGCCAATCTCTTGTGTGGATTATCTGGATTGAATAGTGTACATCCATGTCCCATGAAAGAACAAACGAAAACAAAAGAATTGTATGTGATCCATCTCTCTCTCTCTCGTGCTAGGAACCCGACAACCTTGAAAATCAATGGCGTTGAATTTGAGTGACTGGATTGCCACGCTATACAGAGTTTGTTGCCTCCAAAACACAGCACTGGTGTCTCGTCTCTCTTAATTCTATACCTCTGAGCTCAAAAGTTGGAGAAATCAAGAATCAGATATCATTAATGCTAAAACGTTGTTAGCAAAGACCGCAATATTGAAATGTTGCTATTCATCCTTAATTAATTCCCATGATTCTCACACTTCACAAGAGAAACAAGTCCTTGCAAGTAGATTCATGGCGACCATGAGTTCTGTGGGAAGTTCCCAGCAATATGATGGACACCCAATGCGATAGTAAAATCCATGTGCAATGTGCTAGGGCACATGGATCACGACAAACTTAGGGTAGATGCATTTTGGTGCCCGGAACAACACGTTACTGGTAATTGAGTTTTTTTCAACTGGACAGTTGTTTACATTATTAAACAATGGATAAGCCTAAGCTTCCACCCTACTACATATCGCCCCAGGGAGAACTATATTTGCCAGGACTAGGACATGATATCATGTGGAGCACAGAACCTAGCAAACAATCTTCGTTCTACTCAACCATGCCTGATCCTGACTCACAGCCAGCTTTGCTGTTGAAATTTACCAGGAAAAGAACTGTTAGAGAAATCCAATCGAATCCAATTTTCAAAGAAAAAATAAGAGTGGAGCATGATGAGTCGTATTCCACAGTTTGGATGGTCAAGGTTAGAATGAGTGGTTGAATGGGAACAGATGAATAAAAAGGTTGAATAGACCAGTCCATACAGAGCTTGCTGGAGTTGTTTACAAGAGAATGGAAGTTCTGGACATTATGTATTGCTTTCTTAGCTGTTTTTGTCTGATGTTAGTAAGATCAATACATTAAAATTATCCCCACATCGAGTACCCAATACGCAATGAACAGAAGGGCCCATTATGAAAACTCTTTCGTTTGTCTTTAGACTTTGCTGTGCGCTTCGTCTCCTAAAATCTATGGCAGGTGATTGAGTTTTTTGTCGACCACATTTGGATTAAATTATACATACAGCTAAAAAATATCCAGGTTTTGCATAATAAAATTCACTATAGCTATATATATAGATTAATGTATATTTAGATTAATGTATATTGTAATAATAAAATTATTATTTATCCTTTTGTTTGTCTTGCCTTGGAATTAAGAATATTTTTTATTTTTATATTTTTGTGCACATTAAAATAACCATATCTATCAATAAGACAAGAATCAAGAATTATCGGCAAGGTATCATGGTAATTGTACATGTTCATTGAATAGTAAAATAATTATTTTACCCTCTAATAAGACAAAACGAAGGAGTTACCCGCATGAATGTTTTTGACATTGCACATTTTTTTGAAATTGTGTAATTACATATATACTCTCATAAAAGACAGAATCCAAGAATTTGACTTCAAGGGTTTTTATGCAATTCTATATTTTTTAAAAATATTTTAACATCGAGGCATTGTTGGTGCTTCTTTAGAAGCGCCAAAAGTTTCTTGTCGCACTCTCTCTTTTGGCGGTTGTGATAGGTGGTCAAAAATGACCATTTGACATCTCATCGAATGCGCCACCCTATTTTTTTCTCATGGTGGTGCACTTGTCTTTTCATGGTAGAAGGTGATGTCGTGATGATCGATTAAACTTTGATTTGCACTTTTCTCTTTCCTGCATAGTAAATTACATGGAAACACCCTTTGTTTCTGATGGCTTCACACTCGTCCCTGAGCTTTGAATTGTCTGGCCTAGTATTTATTGTTGTGATATAAGTTTTGATTTATTTTAATTGAAATTAATCATATACTTTATTTACATTTCAATCTTTGTTCTTTTAATTTTCAAATTGGTTTTAAATCCCTCAATCTTTTCGGTATAGAATTTGTGATTTGTTTAATTTATCATTTTATTGAAATTGATTATATATTTTGGCTCTTATACTTTTAATTTTTTGATTTAATTTCTTTATTGTTTTTATATTTATGAAATTGTCCCTATTTTTGTCCATGTTTATATAGATATATACTCTTAGTTTTGGTTTTTAATTTTTATTATTTTCTCTTTTATTGAGTTTTTTTAAAGTTAACTCTTAAAGTTAATTTGTGTTTTTTATCATTTGAAAAATAACATTTCTCATTTTTCCCGCTGTTCTTTCTTTATTTTTTTAATTATTTTATTTAATCTCCGAGTCAAGTGATTTTTGAGCTAATAATATTTTTTTAGCATTTATTTTATTTTATTTTGTGCTCTTTTGTTAAAGTTCTAAGGATTTTTTTATTCTCGAATGTAATTTTATTTTTTTCATTATTAATACAATAATAATAATTTTAAATTTCTTTTAGTGCTTCCTTTTTCGTTAAAGTTTTGGTTTTTTTATTTCTTGGTGTAATTTAGTAATTTTTATTGTTTTAATAATAATAATGATGATAATTTTATGTATTATAATAATGATAATAATAATGACATTATTAATCATAATGATAATAGCAATTTCAATTTACTGTGATGGTTATAGTGCTTATGATGTTAATAATTATGATTTTTATGGCAATAATAACAACAGCTCATAAAATAATATAAAAATATCAATAATAAAAAATATAATGATTATAATAATATTAATATAATTTCTATTATATTAATAAAATAACAATGTTGATTATTGTAATGATTATTGTTGTAATAATGATAACGATTATAACAATAATAACGGTGACACTAATATCACTGCCAATAATAATAATTAGAATACTAATTATTTATAATAATATTTATAATGGTTGTTATAATAATTGTGATAATTTAACAATCATGATAACAATCATGAGATAATAATCGAAATAATTTATTAGATGTTATTCTTTTTGTTAAAAATTAACTTTTGTAACCTTTTTATACATGATATTTTAGATTTAATATCATGTTTAAAAAACATATGAAGCCACACATAGATAAAATGAGTGAAAAAATTAGGCTAAATTATTTAGAATGAAAAATATATGAGTCACTTGCCCTGCGATTCGTCACAAACATAAATAAATTTTTTAACATATGAAAAAAATATTAATAGTTCTAGATTTATTCTATGATGCGATCCATCTGAACAAATTAATCAACCTATAAAATCTTCAATTATTTAGGTTTTTTATATATTCACTATATTATAAATAAGGTGTTTAAAATAATAATGACTATCTTTTAATGTATTGATTTTTTTAAAAAATATGTGAGACTAATTATATATTTTGATAATTACAATAATAACACCTTAAAATATACATAAACAGATGAACTAAGTGTTTTTTCTAAAAAAAAACTCAAATTAATTTAATCTTAATGTTGTAAAATACTTTTAATATATTAACATAAAGAATAAAGCTTAAAAAAATTGAATTTTTTTTGTAATAATAATTATGGTGGCAAAGATAACATTGGCAGTAATAATCAAAATATTAATTATTTACAATAATGATTATAATGACAGTATAATAATTATGACAATTTAACAATCATGATAATAACAATAAAAAGAATGATTGAAATAATTCATTAATCAATGTTATTTTTATTCAAAATGAACTTTTGTGTTTTTCTTATATTATATTTCAGATTTAATATCATGTAAACAGAAAATATACGAAGTCATCTATGAACAAAACGGGTGGGAAATTTTGGACAAATTATCTACATGAAAAATATACGAGTCACTTACCCTGCTTTTCGTCACAGCGAGACCCCAATATATTAACATGCAAAAAAAAATATTAATAGTCCTGTATTTTTTTCTTATGGTGTTATGCATTTGAGCGAAATAATTAACCTACAAAACTTTCAATTATTTAGTTTTTTTATATACTCATTTTATTATGGATAAGGCGTTTAAAATAATAATAACATTTGTTTTTAAGGTTTTGTTTTTCTTCAAAATATATGAGACTAATTATATAATTTGATATTTATTTAATACTTATGTCAGGAAATATATATAAACTAAGTTTTTTTTTAAATCTCAAATGAATTTAATTAGTGTTCTGAAATACTTTAAATATAATAATATAAAAAAATAAATCTTCAAAAAATTGATTTAATTTCTTTTATATAAAAAATACTTCAAACTATAAATATGTCAAGTCACACATAGATAAAATAAATACAAAAAAAACATAAAAATAACAAATTAATAAGATTAATTATACATGTATAAGAGAGAATTTCACTCTCATTTCACATCACCAAAGCTAAACTTAGTATTTGTTTTGACACGAGCTGCATTTAATAAAAAAAAAAATTAACAATAAAAATTAAAAGTCAAAATATAGATATATAAATACAAAAAAATTAAGACTTATCCCAAAAAGACCGAAAAATAAAAAAAATAGAAACTAAACTAAAAAATTAAAATTAAAATACAAAACAAAAAATTATATATATTAAAATAAAACAATTTTTTTTTTATCCCACTCTAATATAATATAGTTTGATAGTACTCCATAGTAGTGAAACAAGTGGCTTCCTGTCTACCAACTTCCCAGGTTTTTCCAGTCCATAGGCTACAGGGGGGGAAACAGAACAGGCTGCTTGCCTTCTTCTTTAACTGCTAGTGTGATTGTTTGATGTCGTGTTAGTTTTCACTCTTGCATAGTGGTTTTAAAAAATTAATTTAAGAAAAACTATAAATTATAGGTTAAATATGTAATGATTAACTGTAATTTTTTAAATTGTGGTTGGAGTAAAAGACAGTTTTCCAGCACTTCTAGACGGAAGCTTTAAGGTTATTGATAATGATGTAGTTGAAATGATTTTTTTTTCTTGTATCATTTAAGATTATCTGTAAGAACATTGCAAAGGACAAGGAGATGGAGAAGACAGATCCTCTGAAACTATAAGCTAGCGTATAGATTTAAGTAACGTGAATGGTAGATTGCTTCTTTAAGTTCATAGAATGGGCTCTAGTCCAATCACTGTGGGGCATTGCTGTCTCCGACAACATCACTAGGTGAGCATACATTTCTTGACAGAACGGACTTTCTTTATGGGAATGCGCTCAATCCAAATCCAAAAAAATATAATCTTTAATCAATCAACCATGATGAAGATTGAAGCTCTTCCATGGTGAATGGCTATTATTTAATGTGGTTCAGGTTACATGGCAAAGTTTCCTGATTTGATTTCTTAGTCGGATTCAAAGGGCATTTCATAGGACAGAACCTCGCCTCCAATGCTTTTTCACACCAGAAACCTTAAACAATTACCCCTGTAAAATTTAACCTCATCAACAACCTACCAAATGTATCCTTAAACTTGAATAGCCACTGCCCTAAGAACTTCTAACTATGGTTTCAATCGGCTTTCAACTCTGATCACCTGATGAGAGAGCATGCACATGTATTAGTGAAGGAGAGTCCAGTAAGTTTCCAGCTTGCAAGATGGTCGGTTGCCACGTGAAGCCAATTTTGAGAGCATGAAGCTCACTCACCATCAACTGCCAAGTGATATGACATTAATTTAATCAGAAATGACAGCCCAACTAGGTCTGGAATGCATGATAAAGGGCCACCATGCGAGACGGGGAAGGAAATGGAGCACAGAATGATCTATCTAGTGGAATCTGAGATTCTGGGAAGTTAATTTTTCTTTTTTCATAAGCACGGGTCCTTGTCTCCAAGACTTTTCAGAATTATATTTTCTTTTTCCACCTCATTGATTTCAAAATGGAGCAGGTTTTGTTGCGGATACCTACTGTTAAGAGACCATCGTAGCTAATAATCAGAATCAAAAAATGATTTGTGAACAAAGCTCTATAAATTTTGCTTCTTGATGAATTAAATGGCACAGTCAAGCTGATCCAGAGCAAGGTGATAGAGATCCAGAAAAGTTCTTGGGTGTTGTTTTTCCTATACTTGTTGCCACGAAATCAACAAAACACAAGGACTACCTCTTTTGGAATGTTCCTTGAGCTGAGCAAGGTCACTGCAATCTTATCACCAACAAGAGCATTGTTTTTCACAAGTGCGCAGTTCCTAAGCTTGAGCTGAGATCAACTTCACAAAACCATAATAACAGCAAGATTATGAAAATGGGCAGTAGAGAATGATTATCCATGTCAAGTTCATGAACACAAAATAAAACTTCCCAAATTTGAAAATCAGGAGTTAAGAGCAAGAGAAAGGAAAATAGATGCCTGTGAGGCTACTCCTCCAGTGAGTTCGTTCAATTCTGCAAGCAAGAGTGGAATTTCAGCAATGCCGGTTGGATCTAATTCCATTTGTGTAAAACTTAAAGCCAAATATATAATCTCATTCTCATAAGGGTGGGGTTGGGGGTGGAATGAATGTAAGATGACCAAACTCCTTCAATTGCCTATTAGCTGAACACAGTCCTCTGGGGTGTCTGCACGGCAATGTACCTATACTATTTGTCATAAATAGAACAGAAATATTCATTAGATCACATGTTGAACTGAAACTTTGCAGACATGCATTGGTGCAGTGTAAAATCAACATTCTACCATATAGTTTTTAAGGCCACAGGCTTTTTCATGAATCCAGGATTATTTCCAGATAAATGCATCTTTTTGGGGTTCTCTCGTATGCAACCCATGCTAAGATTGATCAGTCTTGTTTGGATTCATCTTGTATACAACCATGCAAATATTATCGGGTTTGGGAACATCTAATACGGATTTTACTCTGGAAGATATTACTGCCACTGGAGTCCTGCCAAATTTGTAAGATCGGAAGATATTTCCATTGCTTCCAGGAAAACATGAGAAAAGTTATATCAATTCTATCAAATATGGAAAGGTTCATGGGATTTATTCTCGTTTCAGACAGAAGAAAGTGCACTCATATGATCGGGAATGGATTAGAAGTGGGTGTGTGTTCCTGAACAAGTCAAAATCATTGGGTATTCCCACTAAATGATACTGCTATTAATGCTTGGCTCACCACATCACTGGGAAGAAACAGTAGCAGTACCATACCCCCTGGTAGCCTCCTACAAGAACAGCAAAAACAAACATGTGAAGTTAGGTGCAACACTTCACAAGCAATCAAATATTACAGTGCTTGTTTAAGGATTACAAATGTCAAACATATCAGGAGTCACAGAGTACATGCGCACAGGATTACCAGGTCCCAAAATCATATCACTCTTACAGTGCTCAAATTCATCAAAGGCAAATTACTCGAATTTTTAACCGACAGACTTGTTGGTTAACTAATTCTTAGAAATCAAAATTTACCATACAAAATCAATGAGAAATTCGCTTACACCAACCTGCATTGGTTTTATCGCTTTGTCTTGAGACCCGCCTTTGAGGTACTATTTGAAATAAATTTGTAAGATCACTATCGAACCATCACACACTGGCCATTGAGGCACATGCTTTACATTCTGGTGAATAAGATCCTATCAGGAAAGGAGATGTTGGTGTCCAGTGTTATAGCTAAAAGATCGGCAGAATGGGCAATGGATGTCTTCTTAGTATTCATTTGGGAAGTGAAGAGTGAAGCCTGGAATTTTTTACATCTTTTTCCAGAAATGATTTTGTCTTAAAACTACATTCCTTGGGTCATACAAACATAATACATCAATCTTTTTTATACGTGCTCAAGGATAATGCTATTTGGCTTATAATATGCATCAGCACTATCTTGCTGGCTTATTTCTCCAGTTTTTTTTCTTGACCATTGCCCTCTGATATCCGTTCTTTTTCAATCATACCGAACTATATTTTTGGAAAAATCCTGGAGTCTTTATTTTTCTCAAGCTAATCATGAAATAAATAACATCAGAATTATCTCTTAATTCATCTTCTGGACCCATTTCTGTCGATCTTTCCATACCACGTTGAAGATGTTAAGGAACCAATTCACCTAAAAGCTTAAGCTTGTAAGTGAGGTCCTGGAATATGATTTATATTATTCTCTAACACACCCCCTCAAGTGAAAGCCTTTTGGGCTTGAAACTTGCACAGGTCTACATTGCCTTGTGCTTGATTTTTATCAAATAGAATGGGGGTGGTGACATTTGAACTCGTGACCGCTGGGTCAACAAGGCTCTGATACCATGTTAATTAGGTTGCTTGTCCCTTCTTTCCATCCAATTCGTCATCATTGGTATTTAGGATATTAATGGAAGGACCCCAGGACCTTTCATAAGCAAAGCAAAACAACTAAAAAGATTGTTAAAAATTAATATAAATCATATTTTAAGGTCTCATTTAATAACTTAAATTTTTAGATGAAATGGTTTCTTAATATGGTACCAAAGTCTTTTTGATCTAGCTGTCACGAGTTCGAATCTCAGGACCTTTCATAAGCAAAGCAAAACAACTAAAAAGATTGTTAAAAAATAATATAAATCATATTTTAAGGTCTCATTTAATAACTTAAATTTTTAGATGAAATGGTTTCTTAATATGATACCAAAGTCTTTTTGATCTAGCTGTCACGAGTTCGAATCTCAGGACCTTTCATAAGCAAAGCAAAACAACTAAAAAGATTGTTAAAAAATAATATAAATCATATTTTAAGGTCTCATTTAATAACTTAAATTTTTAGATGAAATGGTTTCTTAATATGGTACCAAAGTCTTTTTGATCTAGCTGTCACGAGTTCGAATCTCACCACTCTCATTGTATTTGATAAAAATATCAAGCACAATATAATGTGGATCTGTGCAAATTTCTAACCCAAAAAACTTTTACTTAAGGAAGTATATTAAAAAATAACATAAATCATATTCTAATATCTTGTCTAATAGCTAAAATGTTTAGGTGAAATGATTCTTTACTTAACAATGATAACGACAAGGAACATGTTGATTGCTTTTGAGAGAGTTTCTCCTTGTCCAAACTTCAGGGCCAAAGTTTGTCCTTTAATTTTGTTCTTCAAATATTTCCATTTGTTTTTTATATCATTTTTTCTCAATGCTGTTGTTTTTGGTTTTACTTTCAATTATAATAATAACAATGAGAACAATAATTCAACTAATTTATCATTCAGTGTTGTATTTAATAAGAATTAAATTTTGCAACTTTTCTATATATAATATTTCAAATCTAATATCCTAGATTAATTATTTGAAAAAGCTTTTGGGGCTCAATATTGTTTTTAATTTTTTTTTATCTTATTTATTTAAAATTATATGACTTAAAATTAGTATTAAACAATAAATTTTATTATAATTGAAACGATCATAATAATTATATTCATAATAGTAATGGTACAAATTTTGCTTTTGTCCTTTAACCTTTTTTGTTTGTTTTTTAAATCAAATAATATTTTTGTATGCTAATAATATTTTTTTCAATAACAATTGAAATAATTTATTATTTGATGTTGTATTTGTTAAAAATCATGTAACTCAATATTATCTTTAAATTTTTTTTATCTTATTTATTTAAAATTATATTATTTAACATTAGTATTAAACACAAAAAGATATGCTATCATGAATAGGTACATTTGTAAATCTAGACATCTTAGGTACATTTGTAAGAAATCTTGAACATTAATGGTTAACTTCCCCGATCTCAAATTATACTTTTAGTTCGTTGCCTGAAAAAAAGTCACAATTTTAACCATTTATGGGTGATTGCTAGCAGAATTACCAAGAAAGTCTCAACCAATATGGAGGTAGATAGCGTCCACACCCAGTACTTGTCGCATTTAAGAGTTATAACTTGCAGGTATAGTGTTTTAAACCGCAGGGATGACTTGCCATTTTTGGATAATTGTGTGTATTTGTAAATTTAATTAAAGTTGTTTTTAAAAATGATTTTTTATTAAGAAATGTATTAAAATAATATATATTTTTTATTTTTTAAAATTATTTTTAACATAACATATGAAAATAATCTAAAAATATATAAAAAAATAATTTCAAATAAAAAAAAATCAATTCTTTTCAAAAACATTTTTAAAAACATGTAATGTGACCTAAATGCAGGAAGGTGTCTCTTTTGAACCAGAAGGCCACCAAAAAGATTTCAGCCTTTTGGAGACTGCTTCTCAGATCTTGGAAGATAGCATTCGGGCCTTATTTGCAGGCCATGAAAGATTTATTAGTCACCCCATTATTGTCACATTGATGACGTAAGAACCATTTTTTCACAGCTTCATGACAACCTTTGCTCACAATTTATTTTGTAGCCGCCTTGAATGAATACATAAGCAGATCAAACTTGCCTGGAAAAGATGCTGTACAAGACAGCCTCTCTATATCAGCAGGGGAGAAAACAGAACCAAGTTGAGTGCATTATCCTTCAAGAACAAGTATCCGCAAAACTATTAGATGCATTGACTTGCATATTTAACACTCTGCCTTGCCATCCTCCTGACAGGCCAAGGTTATAGTCATGGGAATTCATTTCAAGTTGCTGCTGGCAATCATACTTTTACTTGTCCCCACCTCGAAACATGCCCCTCATGTCTTTTGCCGAGCCCATTTGTTTCATTTAGTTTTGCAAGCCACCCATGCCAGCCGGAGGCTATTGTTGCCCGTGGTATTTCACATTATATTTTAAAAATATTCTTGAAAAAAATTGAATTTTTTTATTTTTATTTTATAATTTAAATTAAAAAATATATAGTATTTTAGATATTTTCATGTGTTTATTTCAAAAATAATTTTTTAAAAATAAAATAATATTATTTCAATATATTTCTAAATAAAAAATACTTTTAAAATCAACCACATCCAAAAACACTACACAGGGAACTCATCTCACCCTACTTTGGAGTCTTAAGCCCCAATATTTTGCTCCAGGCCTTAGAAAGTCGCTCCCAAAAACACTAAACAGGGAACTCATCTCACCCTACTTTGGAGTCTTAAGCCCAATATTTTGCTCCAGGCCTTAGCAAGTCGCTTGTACTCTTCCACCATTTCCATCACATCTCTAATTGGACAGCCAGCACCCCATGCTATCCTCATCATACGTGGTTCATTCATGAGCCTTGGATTTGAGCTATCCAACTCTGCAACACATCAGCAACAAATAGTGATCAGCCAAAGCACCCGACATCTGCATTCAAGAAAATGTGCCATGCATATCCAACATGTAACGCAATGCACTAAATGTGAATATATTAAATAGCACTTACTCACCTTCATTGGTCAATGAATTATCACGGTCATGTATCACTTAATCTTCACCTGGCTTTCCTTTCGTGACCTTTTGGCATTAATTCTCCACTAAATCCAGGAAGCATTGAAAATACCTAAAAAAGGTTGTCTGAACGCTATTAAACTGAAAGTAACAACACAATAGGGAAGGAGAAGAATGGTGAAGGGAGAATAATATCAATACTCTCAAAATTTTATTACAAAGGATAGGGCAATGGTTTACTACCTTTCCCACTTTTTTAAAATTAAACAGGTCACCGAATAAAGAATTCACAACACTTTAAAATGTTAAATAGGAAGTATTGTAAGCTATCTTCCTCTACCATACTTTCCCACTTATCTTCTCCTTGTCCACCGTTCTTTTTCATTATCTTCTTTTTTCACTCTAATATGCATCATTGCCCTCCTCGCAATTTCTCTCATTTTTCATCTCTCACTTGTTGAGGTATTCTTGTTGAACAAGATGTTAAGAAAATCTGGGAACAAATTAATTGGAACCATGGGCAAACTAATAAGAATCACCATTGTCGCTGAATCTTGTTTCTTGTGTTAGATTCTCATATCTAGCTGGGGTACAACTTGTATACTCTTGAAAGCCAAATGTAACTGTACCAGCAGGTGCTAATGTACATGAACAAATAAAATGCCTCATACTTCTGTTCTGTATTAAATGCCAGCAGCTTCCGTTTCTAATTAAAATGAGAGGGGAGAAAAAAAATTGCTCTACTAATAAGCTGAATACAAAGTCTTGCATAATAATTAGCAGCTATCTGCATGGGGAAACATAAAAAAACTAAAAAAAGAACATAGAAAAACTGGGGTGAGGAATTAACAGCAAAACACAAATACTCTCCATAAACTAGCACACTTCCTACCAGAGTCACAAGGAAGTTCTGTTGTGTGTGTGTGTGTGTGTGTGTGTATACATAATAAAAAAATCCCTATCTTCTCTCACGAAGATCCAACAAAACAGGATAGTTAGTAGAGAACCTGACCAATGGGACCCATTTTTAGTAGTTTCTGCAATTGCTCATACATGATCCTTAAGATAAAGCTCCCTTATGATAGCTTTTGCAGAAGCTCGGGCAGTTGATCCACAGGAAAAACCTCCTGAATTTTATCCATGAATCCAGACCAATTACCCATGCATAGTTGGAAGATCAAAACAAAGCAAACACTATGAGAAGCAAAAACATCCAAATAAATTTCAGAGGTAAGAACAACATCAAAGCAAAGGCGTCAAACTGAAAGAAAGCAGGAGAATACCTAGGAGGCGACTAGCAAAAGGTTTAACATCAAAGACTTCAAACTTGTCCATATGCTCTCCGGTACTGATAAAAATGACAGGACTTTTAGTCACTGCAACAGTGTACATGGAATATAAACCACAAAACAATATAAATGCTTAAAAAAGGAAATTTTGGTACAGTAGAGCAGCCTCCAGAATACTCAGGCACTAAGCGTGCCACCGCCCTTTGCATGACCATCCATTTTGGTAACAATCACAGCTCCAGCTGCAACATTTTGCTTAAAAGTTTGAGCTTGATTAAATGCAACTTGACCGATAGTGCTATCCATAACAAATATAACAAGATCTAGTTTCTGGAAGACACAAAACGAAAAAGAAACAAATTTTACTGCAATGACAACCAGCAATTAATAATAAAAACAACGAAGCATGCAAAACCATTGATAAAAGAAAAGAGCTTTGCAATTTTTTAACAGTTAATTTTTACTCGCCTTTAGTTATTCTCTAACAGTATAATGGAAACAAGTAAGAAAATGACACTTAGAAACACATAAATATTCCGCCGATAAATAATCGCAGTGTTGTTGTTTTTTGTCGACATGCTAAACAAAAATTAAAACTACAACCAGCACGATTTCCTGTTGATTAGCGGGTTAAAGAAATCAAGTGCAGTCTCTAGCTGGGACCCACTTAGAAACAAAACCATAGCAGCGTAGCCATTGGTAAAAGGGTGAAAAGGTTTCATCAACTTGCCATGTGGGCCTCCAGGAGACCCAGAGAAACTTGACGAATTTCTTCAAAGACTGCAGCTTCCTGTCTATGCCAATCCTCTCGTATCAACAATTAGAAGGTCAAAATTTTACTTTTTAAATCTTTCCACTCCTTCCACTGCAATTTTCACAGGATCTGATTCCAAATAACTGTATCATCATCAACAACAACAAGTAAATAATTGATTGATGGAAAACCCATTATTTATTCTCCTCCGCTTAAAATCACTACCTTCCATGGAATGGAGTTTTAGCTTTGGTTGCATTCTGCTTTAACTTATCAAACGCACCAGCTCTAAACGTCTCAGCGCAAAACAGCAACGGTTTCCACTCTTTTTTTTCCTGGTGATAATAGTCATATTTTATAAGGGTAGTCGTTTTTCCGGACCCTAAAAAATTATATTTCATGCGATACTGTTCCTAAATAAACATCACAACCCAACAAACAAAAATTGAAATGCAAATTCTATTAATAGAATTAACAAAAAATACCTTGTAAACCTACAAACATAACAGCACTAGTTTTCCCTTTCTTTGGAGTGAAAGAGGGCTTTCCTGTGTCCAAAATCGTGCACAGCTCATTAGATATTGCCTGGTAACATGAAATCCAATTCAGTAAAAATAAAATAAAAATAAAAAAAATAAATGTGTTTGTTTTTTTCAAAAATAATGATGATTAATAGTTACTTGTTGGATGATTCTGCGCTTGTTGTGACCGGCAACAAGATCGTCGAGATTGACGATTTTTCTTGATATTAGTTTGCATGTCGGGAACAAGTTTGAATTGAACGTGTGATCTAGTTCATTGTTTTGAAGGGAAAACTGATGCAATCAAGCAGTTAGAGTCTGTTATTCTAAAGATTATGTTTCTTGGTTACAACCAATTTGCATTCAGTTACAGCTCAAGTTTAGTTTCTGTTAAAGTCAAGTTAGAAATAAACTGTGGTTAATTCAAGTCATTAGTCTCTAAGGCAAAGCTGCTATATAAGGCAGTACAATTGTTGTTCTTTAGAGCAATAAAATAAAAGTACACATTTCTGTAAATACACAAATCTCGTTGCTTCTGTTCTTCATAAACTGCAGATAATTTGATCACAAATTGGTATCAGAGCTTGTGGAGGAAACAAAAATGGCAGAGTCAAGTCATTTTGCGTAACCTTGCATACCTAAATTTGATGGAGATTATGAGCACTGGAGCATGCTCATGAACAATTTCCTAAGATCAAAGGAGTATTGGAGTGTGGTTGAAACTGGATTTGCAAAACCAACATCAGGAGCAATACTGACAACAGTG
Organism: Salix dunnii; assembly: GCA_015731905.1. NCBI lineage: Eukaryota > Viridiplantae > Streptophyta > Magnoliopsida > Malpighiales > Salicaceae > Salix > Salix dunnii. The sequence continues at coordinate 3,686,607 of CM027667.1, read as the reverse complement.
AAGAAGAAAAATCTCGAAGAAATGAGATTGAAGGACCTGAAGATCAAAAACTACTTGTTTCAATCGATAGACAAGACCATCCTGAAAACAATTTCTCAAAAAAATACAGCCAAGCAACTATGGGATTCCATGAAGATCAAGTATCAAGGCAATGAAAAGGTGCAACGTGCTCAGCTGCAAATACTTCGAAGGAATTTTAAGGTATTAAAAATAAAACTTAGGGAATCAGTGACTGACTACTTTGGTAGAACACTGTTGGTGGCAAATGACATGAGGAACTTAGGAGAAGATATACCTGATGGCAAGATTGTTGAAAAAATCTTGCGCACACTCACTGAAAACTTCAATTACATTGTTTGCTCGATTGAGGAGTCAAAAGACATCAACACTCTCACGGTAGATGAGCTACAAAGCTCATTATTGGTCCACGAACAGAAGCTCAGGAGGAACAGAGGGGATGATCAGGCACTGAGAGTGTATGATGAAAGATTTGGGAGAAGAGGTAGAGGGAGAAGCACCTTTAGAGGAAGGGGCAATGGGAGAACATCTCAGGTGTTTAATAAAACCACAATAGAGTGCTTTAGATGTCACATGCTTAGACATTTCCAATATGAATGTCCAAGCCTCAATAAAGAAGCAAACTATGCAGAGCTAAGGCATGAAGACGAAATGGTACTAATGGCACATGTTGATCTGCACAAGATGACTCAAAAGGGTGAAGATGAAATGCTGATGATGACCTATGATGAGTTGCAAAAAGAAAAACAACAGGATGCATGGTTTTTAGACTCGGGCTGCTCAAACCACATGTGTGGAGATCAAGGTCAATTACAAGAAAATGGCTTAGCAATCTTGATTCAAGGAGGGTGGCTGAAAATCTATCATCCTGAGAGGGGGCTGATTATTCAGGTTAAAATGAGCAGCAACAGAATGTTCATACTGCAGACCCAGAATCAAGAAAACGTTAATGATCATAAGTGTCTTCATGCAAACACTCAAGACCTTGCTCATCTCTGGCATAGACGCTATGGTCACTTAAGCCACACTGGTTTACAAACCTTGCAATGTAAGAAGATGGTGTTGGGACTTCCAGAATTTGAAACATCAAAAATGACATGCATAGATTGCATTTCTGGAAAACATCACAGAGATGCCATACAGAAGAAAACCATGTGGAGAGCAACACAACCTCTAGAACTTGTCCATGCAGATATTTGTGGCCCAATATCACCAATGTCTAACAGTGGGAAGAAGTATGTCTTGTGCTTCATTGATGATTACAGCCGCAAGGGATGGGCTTATTTGTTAGCTGAGAAAAGGGAAGCACTGCAATGCTTCAAGGAGTTCCAGAAACTGGTTGAAAAAGAAAAAGGCCTGTTCATTAAGTGTCTAAGGACAGATCGAGGAGGGGAATTCACTTCAGGTGAGTTCAATGATTTTTGCAGAAACAATGGTGTTAAGAGACACTTGACAGCAGCCTACACATCCCAATAAAATGGGGTGGCAGAAAGGAAAAATCGGGTAGTGATGAATATGGTAAGGTGCATGTTGATAAGCAAGAAAGTACCAAAGAACTTCTGGGCAAAGGCTGTCAATTGGACATTTTATGTTCTAAATAGGTGCCCAACATCAGCACTTGAAGGCATTACCCCACAGGAAGCTTGGAGTGGTGTAAAGCCAATAGTTGAACATTTTCGCATCTTTGGATGTGTGGTCCATGCTCACGTACCAAGTGCAAAAAGAGGGAAACTAGACTGTAGAAGTGTTCCCTGCATCATGCTTGGTGTTAGCAAAGAAACAAAGGGGTATAGATTGTATGATCCCACGGCAAGGCGAATAATAGTGAGCAGGGATGTGATTTTTGAGGAAGAAAAGGGGTGGAACTGGGACATGGACCATCAAGAAGAAATTCCAGAAAATCTGGAATGGGAAGGGAGTGAAGAACACAGATTGAGTGAGCAAGAAGTGTATGCAGATGAGAATACAGAATGTAGGGGAGAGAGTAATGCAAATAGAGTGAATGAAGGTGACTGTAATAACGATGCAAACAGTGTGCAGGTTACAGAAGAAGAACCTGAAACAGAAGGCACAAGGGTGATTGATGGGGTGCAGGATACAGATGAAGAAACTGAAAGAGCATTGAGAAGGGTGATTCAGGCCCCATCATGGATGGATGAGTATGTTGATGGAGAGGGCCTAAGTGAAGATGAGGTTTACATGGCACAAGTATCTGCCATTGAGGACCCATTCTACTTCAATGAAGCAATAAAGGATGCTAAATGGAGGCAGGCCATGGATAATGAAATGGCGTCCATTGAGAAGAATAAAACATGGACACTAGTTGAACTACCTGTTGAGGCTAAGAAAATTGGGGTTAAATGGTTGTATAAAACCAAATACAATGAGTGTGGGAAGATTGATAAGCACAAGGCACGCTTGGTGGCTAAGGGGTACACGCAAGAATATGGCATAGACTACAATGAAGTCTTTGCTCCAGTTGCAAGGCTTGACACGGTGAGAATGATCATAGCATTGGTTGCCCACAAAGGATGGAAAATTGGCCAACTAGATGTAAAATCAGCCTTCTTGCACGGTGATTTAAGTGAAGACGTGTATGTTGAGCAACCGAAGGGATATGTGAAGAAAGGGAAGGAACATCTAGTATACAAGCTACACAAAGCTTTGTATGGTTTAAAGCAAGCCCTAAGGGCTTGGTTTAATCGGATTGAAGGGTATTTTCTTAGTGAAGGGTTTCGAAAATGTGAAAGTGAGCAAACTTTGTTCACTAAGAAGAATAACTCAGGAAACATTATAATTGTCAGCATATATGGTGATGATTTAATAGTAACAGGGGATGATGAAGCTATGATCACAGCATTCAAAAGGTCAATGTTACAAGAATTTGACATGACAGACTTGGGTCTCATGAGATTCTTCCTGGTTATAGAAGTTATGCAGAGAGATGATGGCATCTTCATATGCCAACGAAGGTATGCACAAGAAATCTTGCGAAGATTTGGGATGGTTAAAAGTAATAAGGTCAGCAACCCCATTGTCCCTGGATTCAAAGCTAGCAGAGATGAAACTCGCACGCCTGTGGATGAAATATATTTCAAGCAGGTAGTAGGGAGCTTGATCTACCTCACGGCCACTCGACCTGATATGATGTATGCCACCAGCCTCACAAGTAGATACATGACAAAGCCAACTGAGCTGCATCTCCAGATGGCCAAACGAATTTTAAGATACCTTAAAGGAACTCTGACTATGGTATCTACTACAAGAGAAATGAAGACAGTGAATTGAAAGTGTACACAGACAGTGATTACGCAGGGGGCATGGAGGATAGAAAGAGCACAAGTGGGTATGTGTTTTTGTTGAGCTCAGGAGCAATATCGTGGGGCTCAAAGAAACAACCAATTGTCACATTATCCACCACGGAGGCAGAGTTTGTGGCTGCAGCAGTGTGTGTGTGTCAGGCAATTTGGGTTGAAAGAATTCTGCAGGAGCTGGGACAAAACAGTGGTAAATACTTGAACATCAATTGTGACAACAGCTCAACAATTAAGCTATCCAAAAACCCTGTGATGCATGGCCGAAGTAAACACATAGATGTGAGGTACCATTTCTTAAGAAATCTCACAAGAATAGGTTCTATTGCCCTGGTGCACTGTGGAAGTGAAGATCATATTGCAGATGTTATGACCAAACCAATCAAAGCTGATGTCTTTATGAAACTTCGAAAGCTACTGGGAGTGTGCAGCATCAGTGAGTTAAGCTAATTGCAATGCAGCAATCAGCTTAAAGGAGGGTTTGAAGGGAAAACTGATGCAATCAAGCAGTTAGAGTCTGTTATTCTAAAGATTCTGTTTCTCGGTTACAACCAATTTGCATTCAGTTACAGCTCAAGTTTAGTTTCTGTTAAAGTCAAGTTAGAAATAAACTGTGGTTAATTCAAGTCATTAGTCTCTAAGGCAAAGCTGCTATATAAGGCAGTACAATTGTTCTTCTTTAGAGCAATGGAATAAAAGTACACATTTCTATAAATACACAAATCTCGTTGCTTCTGTTCTTCATAAACTGCAGATAATTTGATCACATGTTTTTCATCGATGATTGTTGCATTGCTCATTCGCTGGATTGCTGGGTAGCTCGGGATATGCTTCCTCCTAGCTGTACCAACACCATTTTTGCTTTCTTTTTCGAGTTCCAGGGATTCAATTCGATTTTTGATCGGGAGAGCGAAAGATGAATAGTGTTTGTTATTTTCTTAAAAAAAATATATTATGCACACCAGAAATTTATTTTTTACTTTTAAAAATTTATTTTTACATCGGCATATTAGAATAATTTAATTTAAAATAATAAAAAATAAATTTTTAAAAAATAAATCTTTCAAACAAGATGTTGTGCAAGTTGGAGGAAAAATATCACTCTTTTAATATGTAAAACACCAAAACATGCAAGGAAGAAAACTTTTCATATTGGACTTGCATGTGAATTTTTTTTTTATTATTATCAAATTTCTTTTATTCACGACAAATTCGTCATTTTACTGTTATATTAAAGGTCAATTATTTTAAGTTTTATAAGTAATGATAAAATTTTAAAAATAAATAAAGATGAGAAAAACATAGAAACTATTTTATAATTTCAAGATTAATATATTGTTTGGTATTACATTTCAAAATTAATTTAAAAAAAAATAAAAAATATTTTATTTTTATTTTTATTTTTTTATGTTTTTAAATTATTTTCATATGTTGATGTCAAAAATATTTTAAAAAAATTAATAAAAATATTATTTTGATATATTTTTGAACAAAAATTACTTTTAAAAACAACACTAATCATACTCTCAAGCAGGTACCAAGATAAAAAATTCATTCTTTATTTTTTATTTTCTTGATATTTCAAAAATTCAATATTAATTTTAAAAAAGATCAATCACTTTATTTGCATTCATAAGAGAGAGGGTGTAATGTGGTGAAAGATAGAGAAAGTTAGGTTAACGCAAATTCTAACCATGAAAAATATTAATTTTAGTGTCCATTATTTTCACTTGATAAATAAAAATTTACTTTGGTGTCGTTTGTTATTTTTATCGTCTTAAATAATAGATTCGAGCTAGATTTCTTTATTTTATGGTGATTTTGGGTTGTTGGTTATTTTTGTGGGTTATTTGAGGTAATTAATGGGTTTAGTGAAATGTATATGGTGTTTCTAGAAATGATATGGGTTTAGTGAATCACAAGCGAATTTGCCCGCGCAATGCGTTGGGTTTTTTTTATTTAGGTTGAAAATTGACTGATTTTATGTGTGTTGTAATTTTTAATTTTAATATTTAATTAGTAAAATTCTAATTAATAAAATTTGTTAAAAACGGGTTTTTTTCCACCAAAAAGTGATAATATATATCAAAGGTCTAATAATAAATAAATATTAAAATATATAATTATTCTGATATATTTAGAAGAAAATAAAACTTAAAAATAATAATTATTATTATTTTGAATGTTTTATCTATAATAATTAGAAAATTCAATATCTAACAATATTAACAAAAAATAAATATTATTATATTTAAAGAAATTATTTAACTTGAAAACAAATATAACAAACATTATTTTTTAAATGATGACTAACATAAATTAAATTTTAAATATTAAAAAAAATCTTAATAATAGGGAAATTATAATCTCCTTTATCCATTCTATAAAATAATAGTCGTGTACATATAAACATGGATAGAATTAGAAAAGAAAAAAAAATTTAAGCGGGAAAAAAATAGAAAAAAAATGTTAAAAAAGTGATCTCGGAGATTATTCATGCTGTGCGTAAACTGTCCTGGACACCTCTGTTATAAAAAAATATATACGTGGAAAAAAAATTATGGTGCACGTAAGCTGATTCGAACACCACAGTCATAAAAAAAAACCAAAAAAATGTATAAATGAGAAAAAAAACAGGAAAAAAATCTATAAAAAAATGGATCAAGAGATAAAAAAAAATATACATGGGAAAAAAATCATGGTGCTCGTAAGCTGGTCTGGACACTCCGATTATAAAAAGAACCAAAAAAATATATAAGTAAAAAAAACAGGAAAAAAATATATGAAAAAAGTGGGTCCATAAATTAATCGTGGGGTGTATAAGTTAGCCCGGACAACCCGTTATAAAAAAACCGAAGCCCCGTTTAAAAAATAAAGAAATCACTTTTTCAAACAGTAATGAGACAAAAAAAATGTGGCGCGTGTAAATTGATACGGACACCCCAGTCATGGAAAAAAAATATATAAGTGGAAAATAAACAGGGAAAAAATGTAAAAAAAATAGATCCGGAGATTAGTCTTGGTACACGTAAACTGCCACGGATACCCTGTTTAAAAAAAACACAACAAAAGAAGCCCGGTTAAAAAAAACAAAACTGACCTGGACATCCTGGTTATAAAAAAATGGATTTTTTTAAAAAAAGATCAACGTTTATTAAAAAAAATGCCTGGTTATAAAAAAGGTGCAAGGAGAAAGCATCTTTTTAAACACTAATGAGAAAAAAAATCATGGTGCGCGTAAACTAATCTGGACACCCTGATCATGGAAAAAAAAATGTATAAGTGGTAATAAAAAATAGGCAAAAAAAAAAAATGGATCCAAAGAATAGTCGGTGCGCATAAACTGCAACGGATACTTCGGTTTAAAAGAAAACAAATAAAAAACCCGGTTAAAATAAAAAAAAACAGAAAACATATTTTCAAATAGTATTGAACATTGAAAATTACTGTAAAAAAAAAGAAAGCACGGTTATAAAAAAAAAAAAAAAAGTGTAAGGGGAAAGCACCTTTTTGAACAGTAATGAGAAAAAAAATTGTGGTGCGCATAAATTAACCCGGACACCCTGGTCATGGAAAAAAAAGGTGAAAAAAATATATAAGTATAAACAAAAAAAAGTGATAAAAAATATATCAGTGGAATAAAAAAAAAAGAAAAAAAAGGAAAGCAACTTTTCCATACATTAATTTTCCAAAATCAGGATTTTAGAAAGAAAAAAAAAAGAGGAAAACAACTGAAGTCAGTTTTGGTGGCTGAGTGATTCGAGCTCCTGCGCGTTGAATTTCAGCCCCTAGTGAACCACTTGGGCACAGCTACTGGTTTGTCATATCTACTCAACAAATATATAAAAAGAATTCCTTTATAAAAAAAACAAACAAAACCGAGCTCATGTAGGCGCGAAACAGTGGATCAAATATCCAGTGCATAATATTTTGTTTGTGCGTTAACAGTAATCTACAGTACATGACCCATTTTGTTTTGGCTCTTTTTTATGGGAAAATAAGAAAAAAAATTTGAAAAAAGACAAGAAAGAAAAAAAAATAGAAAAAAAGTAATAAGAAAAAAAAGAAGCAAGAAACTAATTAAATACAAAAAACAAAGAGAAAAAAGAAAAATGTAACTCGGAAGTCAAAAAATAAAAAGCAAAAAAAAAAAACTAGAAATAGAAATGAAAAATGTAACCTGGAAGTAAAAAAAAAAAATTGCAAAAAAATGTAACTCCGAAGTAAAAAATCAAAAGCAAAAAAAAAAACAAAGAAATATGTAACCAGAAAAAAAAGGAAGTAAAAAAAAAAGAGCAAAAAAAAGTGAAATCGGAAGTAAAAAATAAGAAGCAAAAAAAAAAAAATGAAAATGAAAAATGTAACCCGAAAAAAAAAAAAAACTCTCGCCAAGCAGGGAGTAAAATTGCTAGTGAATAGTAAATGAACGGTAATATACCATTCTCCTTTAGTTATAAGGTAATATATATTCGAGTTTACATTGCTTTTGCGTTTAGCTGAGTTTTTTCTATGTATTTTCTACGTGTTTGATTTTCTACGTGTTATAGTTAATTATTTTAATATTTAATTAGTAAAATTATAATAGATAAAATATGTTGTTCGAAGTGATTTTTTTTCCGCCTAAAAAGAATAGTGTGATTGAAATGGGAAGTGATTTATATATTTTTTTAATTGTAGATAACTTAACTAAATTTGTCTATTTATTTTTTTATGAGTTGGTTTTTTCCCAGTAGCATTACATATGAAATATTAGAGATAAAAATATTGTAATTTTTTTAAGAAATAAATTTCATTTTCTTGCGTGTTGTAATTAGTTATTTTAATATTTAATCAGTGAAATTGTAATAGATAAACTATGTTCGAAATGAGTTTTTTTGCCTAAAATGAGCAGTGTAATCGAAACGGAAAGTGGTTCGTAAAATTTTTACTGACTTCAATTGTTCATAATTTTTTTATTGTTTTGGTTTATATTTTATTTTTTATAATATATTTTATTTTTTTATATGCATTTAAAACGTTAACATAAAAAAAATATCATAATATATAATAATTTATATGGATAGCATTTTTTCTAAAACAACCAGGACCATGAACAATTTTGTTATATATTCAAAAATTTAGTGCTGCCAGTGGCGAAACATTGGATAATTTGTATTTTATTATTGTAGATAGTTTGACACATTTTCTCAATTTGTTTTGTCAACGTGTGGTTTTATATTTTTTTCACGTCATATGAGAGCTCGAATATCATAAATTTCAAAAAGACGCATAAGTTATTTTAAAAAAAATTAACCAAAGAATTTCTATTACAATTCTTATAACTATCATTATAAATATTATATACATAATCAATATCTTAGTCATTACTGGTTATACCATTGATGACACCATAACCATTGCTAAAAAAATTATTTTTTATAGTTTATAAGATTTATTTGTCATAATATTATATTAAAAGTATTTTAGAAAGTGTGCAATTACCGTGGAACCTCTCACCCCAGGCGGCGCTTTTTATCTTTTTCGAGGGATAATTTCATTATTACATTGTTCATCCAAGAAAAAAAAGTACTCATGTAGACGCGAAGCACCGGAGCATATATCCACTGCACAATGCCAATGGGTCTGCGTGAATAGTGCCTCTGCAGTGGAATGCCGAGCTCTTTTAACTCTTTAGGTAATATATGAAAAAACTTAAAAAGTAAAAAAAATAATTAATTTTTATAAAATCAAATTTGATAACAATTTAATTTTTTATGATATATATTTTTTTAATTTTAATTTTTGCATTTTCAATACATCTCACAAACAATATTATATATATATATATATATATATATATATATATATATATATATATAATATTATATATATTTTCGCAGTAGTGATGTGGCACATCACTACTCCAGAAGTGTATTATATATATATATTTTCGCAGGAGGGATGTGCCAAAAAGGCACATCACTGCAGAAGTGATAAATTGAATTTCAATTCACGCCGTGAATTTTTGACTTTGGAGCAGCCATTCATAATCAGAGTCAAAATGGACGCCGATTTGAGAATTTGATCGCTTTTGCCTTTTCCATTTGTCCGTGCGATCTATCAAAACCAAAGCAAAGAAAAAAACAACGTGGTTGCTGAGGGAGGGAGTGATGATAGAACAAAAAGGAAGTGAGGTGTGAAAATCACTATTGAAGCTAATAGTAAAATGAGAGTACAGGCGCACGTGGAGTATGGTAGCAAATGTCCAGTAAATAGTAATTTTATTCTTAGTGAATAGTTGGAGCCCGAGCTGTTTTAGCTATAAGGTAATAATATTTTTTTTATGAGCTTGTAGTTATTTGTTTTTGTTTTAAAAAAATGATAGAGAGAAAAAAAAAAGTCTAGCCATGATCCGAGGCTAAAAGGCCTATGCACCACCCTAACGAGGACTCTACATGTTTGATATTTTTTTCTTGTTAATTTGTTTTTCTTTTATTTTATTGTTAAATATTAGATTTTTTTTTTTTTTTTCGAAAGTAACATTTTGTTATGATTTTTTAATGGAACATGATTTATTTATTTCTTAGTATGAATAAGATTTTAATATTTCTCTTGTGGTATGAGGCATTGTTTTCTATATAGCCCTACTTTATTTTTATTTTTTTTAGTATTATTGAATTTTTTCATGTGCATGTCTTTCTTGTTTTATTAGGTTAAACAATGATTTTAACAAAACAAAAATTATCAAGTACAATAAAGTCCATGCCATGTGTCCTAAGACCGCACACGTGTATACATGTGCATCCACATTTAGTTTTCAATTTTTTTAATTTAGAATTCGGTTAAGTATCATTTAGTTTTTAGTTGATTTCATGTAAAATGGTAATATTTATTTTATAACATGTGCAACAATGTATGATATTATTTTAGTTTAGTTTATTTAATCATTTTTATATGCATATCTATTTATAGAATCATTTGACTATCTAAAATATCAATTTTAATATTAATCAAAAATAAATTTAAATTGAGATGAGTATAAGGTTTATGCTGCAAAATCAAATATCTTAATTTATATATGTCTCTTAGTTTTCCAGTTGTATATTTAATCATCACCAGCGAGTCTTATTGTATTTTATTGGTTATTGGGTTTGACTTGGTTCGCCTATGAGTGATGAACCTATTCGATTTATCTAGAGAAATTACTAATTGGTAACTGTTCATCTACTAGTATAAATATGGATGTAGCCTCCTATAGAAATATATGGTTTTTCATAATTGGAAGATAGTTGTGTATCTTTTTTTTCATCTCAATTCTATGCATTAAACTTGCTAAGATTTGTAAAGACGTTCGTGGTGCGGAACATCGCTTTGGTTTTATTAATTGAAGTGGCTCTGAAGTAAATGATCCAGGAATAAGAAAAACGGAATCTCATAGGTAAGTTTTTCTTATCGAATTTACATATTTATTAACATATATTATTTTTAATTTATCAATCTAAATGGATCTATAGTCCTTTTTTTATTTACAGTTTCATTTTTTATCACTTAACAAAACAAAAACATTTAAACCTATTTATGAAAATTCATGTTGAAAAGGTATTTATTCAGCACCATCAAAATGCGTTTCAGGTAATTAGTTTTCTTCTAATTTTTCTAGTTATACCATTATTGTATTTGTAATTGTAACTTGGTATGATGTTTTTATTTTTTATTTACTTTAAAATTCTGGTTTAATTGATATATAAACATGTTTACCAAGTTGTTTTTGAACAAATGTTTCCCTGGAGTCTCTAATTGTTTTTTATATGAATTATATATTTTAAGATGTTTATTTTTTATATTGTTTTAATTGTGTTATACTATTACTTACTACTAAACTAAATTTATTTATTTAACTAGTTTGAAATTGTTATTTATATTTTACAATTCATACACACACGCGCGCGTGCCCGCACACACATACCTAAAAGACAATTTGCGTGGATGTTTTGATGTGCAGCACTGTTCACAAAGACACATTGCACCGTGAGCTGTATATTTGACCCGATGCTTGGCATGTGCATGTCCACCTTTTTTTTTTCTTTTTCCCGTTTTATGAACAGTGCATTAACCAATTTGCCCCCTAAAAACGACAAAACACGCCGCCGGGACTGAGGGGCTCCGCGGTCATTTCTTGCCTTGGTCCGGTCCGATTCGCAGCCCTTCTAATTTTTTTATTATTTTTCAGAATTGGCTAAATACGGATATAGCCCCTAATAAGACAAAAATGATGAATAGGGGACAGGGGCGGACCAGTAATTGACCATATTTTTTTATTATTTCTTTCGGTAACTGTAAGAGCGGAAGGGCACGCGTCAGACAATTTCTCGCCTCCCGCCTTGTTTAGGCGGCGTGTGCGGGCTCATTTGGTGGCTGGAGAAGGGCTACCGAAGTCTATACCGATGCTCCTCCGTGTGTTCTTCCTCCCGTGGAGGCGCGTTTCGGCGCCTGACGGTCTTGGACACGGCAGTGGCCGTTTAAAGCCGCTAACCACCTTCCTCTCTATCCTGCATGTACATGTGCAGGAGAGTCCCCCCGTTTTATGTCTTTTCCACTTTAGTCCCTAGACTTTGAATTTTGTGTATGGTCCTGATTTTTGTTATATAAGTTTTGATTTAGTTCGATTGAAATTAATTTAATATTAATGTTTCACTTCAGTCCTCCTTCTTTTAATTTCCGGATTGGGTGAAAAATATTAATTTATTCAGCACAACAATTTCAAATTTTTCAATTTTATCCTTTGATTAATATTGATAATATATTTTATTTTCATTTTGGCCCTTATATTTTTAATTTTGTATTTTAATCCCTTGATTTCATTTTATGGTTTTAATTTTGTTAAAACTTGTTTCATTTTTTTACCCTTGCATTTATATTATTTTTTTCATTATTAACACAATAATAATAATAATAATAATAATAATAATAATAATTTTATTGTTTTTCTTGCTTACTCTTTTGTTAATGTTTTTTTATTTTTTTTCTTGGGATAATTTGATAATTTTTGTTTTTTTTATTCTTTTTTTTAATATTTTGTTGAAGTTTTTAGGATTTTTTTAGTCTTTCATTTTTTTTCATTATTAACACAATAATAATAATAATAATAATAATAATAATAATAATAATAATAATAATACTTTAATTTTTTTTTTGCTTACTCTTTTGTTAATGTTTTTGAGTTTTTTTTTCTCAAAATAATTTGATAATTTTTATTGTTTTGACAGTAATAATAATGATAATTTTTAGTTTCTATTGTATTTTTTTGTTTGATTTTTTGTTGCAGTTTTTACAATTTTTTTAGTCTTTCATTTATTTATTTATTCTTTAATAATAATAATAATAATAATAATAATAATAATTTAATTGTTTTTCTTGCTTCCTATTTTATTTGTGCTTTTTTTTCCTCGGTATAATTTGATAATTTTTATTATTTTGATAATAATAGAAATAATAATTTTAGATGTTAACACTCCGATGTTGTTATTGTTATAATATTTTAAATTAATATTGCTTCATTTTTTCTTCATTTTTTTCTATTATTTTTATTTCCTATTTGGATTAGATGATTTTTATGATTTTACTATTTGTGCAATAATAACGATGATTTTAGTGATTAATTTTTTATTGTTTTCTTATAAAAATATTTTGCTTTTTTTTATGATGATTGTTTAGGTCAATTTAATTATTTTGATTGCTTTGACAGTAATGTTGATAATGGTTTTAACTGTTATAACAATAATAATGACAATAATGTGAGGATGGATTTTCAATTTATGTTTTTGGTTTTTTATCGATAGAAAATTAACTATTTATATTTTTTATTTGATCATTGCAGATTTTTATTTGATATTAATTCATTTTTTTTAATTCTTGGATAATGTTTATTATTTATTCGTCTATATGCATCTATGCTTTTAGTTTTTATTTTTTTTTTATTTGGGTTTTATTTTGAATAGGTTCAGTCCTAAAATTTTAATTTATGTTGATAATCATTACTCCTTTTTTCCCTTTATTATTTTTTATTTGTGTTTTCTCTTATTTTGATTTGTATTTTGGATTATATTATTTTTTTAATTTTACTATTTATGCAATGATAATGGTAATTTTTTTATTTTTTTATATAAAAATCTTTTGTTTATTTTTTAATGTTTTTTCAGGGAATTTATTTATTTTAATTCTTTTGATAATAATATTAATAATAATTTTAATTGTTATGACAATGATAATGAAAATAGCGTGGGGATGAATGTTCAATTTATATTTTTGACTTTTTGTTGATAGAAAATTTAATATTTGTTTTTGTTATTTGATTATTACATGTATTTTCACAATTTATATTTTGTTTTTGTTTGGTTTAAATTGAATTATAAAATGAAATAATCTTAATGTAGTGAATTTAATAATTCAAATATCCGAATCTTCTTACTTTTTAATGATGATGATAAATTAATGCTTGTTATTTTATTGAAAATAGATAAACAAAAAAATTTATAGCGATTTAAAATTCATATATTTTATAGAAATTTCTGCATAAATTTATTATTTTGGCTAAATTTATTATATAATGAAAAAATATTAATATTTTTTACATTGAAAAAAATATAGTGCCGCCCGCGGCGAGGCGCGATGGCATTTGGCTAGTATGTATATATATATAAATATATATATATATATATATATATATATATATATATATAGAATGATTGATTTATACATGATAAAATAGTAAAAAATTGATGTATTTAGTGACTGTTTGCCAGTAGTGGAGTGTCCTTTTCCCCCCCTTACATTTTAACCACGTATTTATTATATCCTTAATAAATATTTTTTTTTTGTAATATAAATGTCAGGTTTAATGATAACAGTGGATTTAAAATCAACAAAGTTAAATTTTTACATGTTTTCCAGATGACTGTTTGAGAGTGTAGTTACAATTATTTTTGAAATATTTTTTATTAAAAAATATATCAAAATAATATTTTTTATTTTTTTAAAATCAATTTTAACCTCAGCACTTCAAAATGATCTAAAAACACTAAAATTTTTTAATTTAAAATAAAAAATAAAAATAAAATTTAATTTTTTTTCATAAATACTTTCGTACAATACTAAGGGCCTGTTTGGGAGGGCGGTTGCGGTAGCTTTTGAAAGTGCTTTTCGTGTTGAAATATATCAAAATAATGCTTTCTTATTTTTTAAAAATTATTTTTGACATCAACACATCAAAATGATCTAAAACACCAAACCATCGTTTTTTAAAATGAAAAAAAAAAGAAGGCAAAACGCGGTTTTGGCCGCCACCCAAACGGGGTCTAAGAAGTTGTTTGGGGCAGCTTTTGCACCGCAGGTTTGATACGGTGCACTACTTTTTTTTTTTCAATAAAAATATTTTTGTTATTATTTTAGATTATTTTGATGTGCTGATGTCAAAAATAATTTTTAAAAAATAAAAAAATATCATTTTAATATATTTCAATACAAAAAACACTTTAAAAAATTACCGTAATAGCTGTCCCAAACATGCCCTAAGTATTTCCATCCACGCTCTGGAGGGAAAGAAAAACCCTGCAAGGACAATGTCCTTCACTCAGCTCAACCCTCATTCTGCATTTAGTTTTTCATCCCTTGAAAATTGAAATTCAAGTGCTAATCTGAGACGGTGTTCAGAGTTGTCTTTTAAATTATTTTTATTTAAAAATATATTAAAATAATATATATTTTAATATTATCATATTAAAATAATTCTAAAAAATCAATTTGTTTTTCTTAAAATGATGAACATACTAGGAAGCAGCGTACACCACTCCAGGAACTCGTCTCACGCTTGCCGTCCGATTATTCGCCAGGTGGGCTCATGCCATTGGATCCAAAATACACAAACTATGAGAGATTTATCTATTTAACTATTAACACGTGTTTTCTTCAAAATAAATAAAAAGCTCCATAACCCAAATCAATTAATATTATTTTTTATTTCCGCCCCCTCTCTCTAAAAAAACACACTAGAAACAAATCCTCATTTTTCTCTCTCTAGAAAAAAAAACGAACACATTGAGGGTGTCTTTCTTCTCTCCTTTTTCCCACGGACACCATTCGACGATCAATCCCAAAATAGACTCGTCGTCTTCCTTTCAAACGGGGACCGTTCTTAACTTCACCCTCCGAGCATCTTAGCAACAACCGCCGCCTATACTCAAATATCTATGCCCGTTAACATTTAAACCAGAACATCCTAAAACGAAACCGGTGTTTTTTTTTTCAAATTCATTGGTCGCCGGCGATTTGTAAGGTGCCCGAATATTAACCTGTGCACCCTCCCCTGTTTTTTGTTTGAAAAGTATCTTGACGTAATAAGCTAGATAATCAGTTTGGTTATTCATGTATTGAGGTTAACTTCTTGTTTAGTAAGAGGCTTCGATTTTCGGCACGAATTTCTTTTTTCGATGTTTATTAACGTGAATTAAACGTTTCCGATTTCGAATTTAGGGTTTCATGATCGTTCTAGCGTTTCTAAATTGGAGGTTTAAGTGTGTAGTCATTTGATTTTGCGGTTACACTCGTGGATCTATAGTTTGCTTTGTTTTCATCTTTTGTTTTGTTTGTTAGCGGGTTTAATGATCATTTCGCTTCGGTTTCTGACTGTTTCTGACTGTATTGAGCCTGTTCTGATACTTTTTTTTCGTTTCTAGTATCATCTGAACTCTCTTCGTTACTTGTTCCTGATTGTCTTTAGTCCTTTTCGATTGGTTTTGATTCAAGCCAAGTGTTTTTTTTTTCGATTTTAGTTTATAGTTTTTGAATACCATCAATTGCCAGTTTAAATTGCGATCAGAATCTTCTTCAGTCCTAGTTAGTGAATGTATTGTGGAATGAACGAGGTTTTGCTATCAATATTTGATTACTTAGCTGGCTGCTATCTGAAAAGAACCCGATAATCTTCACGTCGTAAAGAAATTTATTCTCTTACAAATTTGGGTTTTATTTTTTGCTGACTGGTACAGTGAAGAGTATGGGGTTAAAAGCTAAAACTCCGTTTTGAAGACAAAATATTTCTTTCTCATTCTGTGTTTTTTACTGACAACTTTGTGAAGCGCAATTTTAGTTTTTATTATCTGTACGTTGATTTTAATTAATTAATAGTTTCTATTGTTTCCAGGCCTTGTAGGGAGATTGTAAGAGACAACAGAAAAGTTAGCTGCGGCATTGTATTCAAAGCAAGCATTTCAGACAGGGAAAGATGGGAAATAATTACCTTTGAAATTCCATGTGAGAGGATGGCTTTTTTCAGGAACTATACAACTGAAGCAGTTTCACAGAGTATCCTAGAAGGAAAAGTGCAAGGTCAGGGTATAGGTAGAATGCTAGGCAATGAGGATGTAGATGTGACTTTTAGTGAAAGAGAACTGGATATGAACATGGATGCGCAATATGAAAGTGAACCCGATGATGCAGGCAGGTTGCAGAGTGATGTAACTGCTGGCAATGATGCTAGTGTGAGTAATTCAGAGTTGCAACCTTCTGGAAGGAAAAATGTGGCAGGAAAATGGGGTTCCAGTTTTTGGAAGGACTGCCAACCCATGGCTACTCCTGGGGCATCCGATTCCGGGCAGGATTCCAAATCAGAGGATAGACATGCAGAAGGTTCAGAAGATAATGTATCAAATGGAAGGGATGATAGAATGGAATCAGAAGATGAAGAGGGACAAGAAGGTGGTAAGGGTGGGAAAGGCCATTCTGATGTCCCTGCAGATGAGATGTTGTCTGATGAATACTATGAGCAGGATGGGGAGGATCAAAGTGACTTGATGCGTTATAAGGGGTTCAGTAAACCTGTTGATTTGAGTTCCAGGTTGCAATCAAAGCCTGTACCAATTAAGAATAATGTCTCTAGGAGGTCTAGAGGTTTGCACAATCATGAAGGTTATGATGATCACAAAAATGATGTGGATGCTGATTATGAGGAAGAGGATGAGGATGGTAATTTCTTTGTTATTTTTGCATTTTCTGTTAGGTTATAGAGAGTGTTTGGGAGTGCTTTTAGAAAGCGCTTTTGAAAAAATTTGAAAATTTTTTATTTTTATTTTTTATTTTAAATTAATTATTTTTGGTGTTTTTATATCATTTTGATGTGCTGATATCAAAAATGATTTTTAAAAAATTAAAAAACATCATTTTAATGCATTTCTAAACAAAAAGCACTTTAAAAAACAACCGCAACCACACTCCCAAACAGGCACATAATACCATTTTCAATAAAACAAGTTATGAGATGCTTGGATATCATCTATTAGTTGGTAATTTCTTTTACTGTTTAATGCCGGAGCTGAAAATTTTGTGATATTGCTAGCAGAAGATGATCCTGATGATGCAGATTTTGACCCTGATCATGGCGCCTTGAGTGGTCACATGGGGGACAAGGTTGTTGTCTTTCATAGTTGTTATTTGTAGTATGGTTCATTGCCTTTGAATTTTGTACAGCAAGCTGGTTTATCACAAGCCTTGTCAAGGCAATTGTCATGATATTTTATTTCAATCTGCTGTTTTTAATTCCAATTTCTTGTTCTTTGATTTGTATTATCCTTACATTCTTCTGCTAGTTTATTGCCCTATTTTTATAATGTGGCACACATTCATTTTTGTGCACGCTGCAAGGCATGCCAAGAAGAGGCTGTGGGTTCTGATAATAAAGTTCATACCAATATCACACACCTATTCTTCCCTAATAATGTGCTTTTTCACCAAAACCAGGGTAAAGACTGGGAGGGTGAAGATTCAGATGAAGATGTTAACAGTAATGATTTGGTTATCTCAGATGGTGAAGATGATGATGATTCATATTACACAAAAAAACCTAAGGGTAGGCAACAGGGTAAAGGTGGATGCAATACAAAATCTTCCAGAGAGCACATGTCATCACGTGCTTCTGGTCGACAAAAGAGAGGGAAAACATCATTTGAAGAGGATGAGTATTCAGCAGAGGATTCTGACAGAGATGAAGATTTCATGAACATGATTCAAAGAGGTGCTCATCTCCGTAAATCTAATGCCCGGTCCTCTATGTCAACAAAAAATGGTGGAAGAAACAAAGAGGTTCGCACTTCTAGTAGGTCAGTTCGTAAGGTATCATATGTTGAAAGTGATGAAAGCGAAGAGACTGGTGAAGGGAAAAAGAAGAAGGCCCAAAAGGTGCAGTCTATCATGCTATAATTTATGATGTCACATAAGCTCATATTTTTTTACCTGGATGAAAAAATCTTATGATATAATCATTTTGGTTAGAAATATCATCTTATTGATTAGGGCGTGCATGTATGAGGTTTTCTGCTTGCTTTGGTCCATATATATATATAATTATGTATATGTTGCAAGTTTGCTGCTTATATTTCTTTTCATCAAGTTTTTTAAATTGAAGGGGCATGAGTTCTTGCAAGTTTTCCAGGAACTCCCTAGAAAGTGAAACGTAATTTTTTAACCTTAAAAAAACATTTTTTTTTTTTGTACATGTGTTTGTTTGTTATTAGGCCTCTCTTTTTCCTGTCCTAGTCAGCAAGCTGGGTTTGCCGTGCCTAATTAATTTTTAAGCTGTAAAAACTCTTAAAACAATGTGTGATGTCTAGGGATATTTGCACTGGGAAATTCTTGTAGAATCCATCCATGTGTTTCAATGTTTAGCAAAATATTTTATATTTACTTGTTTTGTCCAAAATCCTATCAATGAGGTTAAATTGGTTCTGGTGTTACGGTTTGAGGATTCTAGATAGGTCTGTCAGAAATTATTTTTCTGGGAAAGGTGAATGATGACTGGGAATCATTTGAACCAGAACTCCTGGTCTTCTAGTTTAGTTTATATGTGTTTGTTTCTACTTCGGATATTTCCTTATGTTGCTATTATTGTTTTGGCAATTGTGGTTGTACTTTGGATTTGAATATTATAAATTTCACAGGCTTCAGTGCTTTAATTATTTCTCTAATTACCTCAACAAGTTTTTGGTATGGTATTGTTATTCTTCCTTTTGTTTGCATTCTCCAAAATAGGATGAAGTTGAAGAAGAAGATGGTGACTCCATTGAAAGGGTACTATGGCATCAGCCAAGAGGCACGGCTGAAGATGCAATGAGGAACAATAGATCAACGGAGCCTATCCTGTTAAGCTACCTGTTTGATTCTGTGCCTGACTGGAAAGAAATGGAGTTCTTGATAAAGTGGAAAGGCCAGTCACATTTGCACTGCCAATGGAAATCATTTTCTGACTTACAAAATGTATAATTGCTATTTTTTCTGTTTCTTATGTGTGAAATATAAGCTCTAATCATCAAATTCATTTTAAGAAGATTTGTTGTTTACATTGTCTGATTTTGTGTCACCAGCTAAGTGGTTTTAAGAAGGTACTGAACTACACTAAAAAAGTGATGGAAGATGTGAGGTACAGGAGATCATTTACACGTGAGGAGGTATACCTTTTGCTTTTAAAGGGGTTTTGGAGTTTTCTTTTCTTAGTAATATTAGAGAAGAGAAAGAGATGCTGGGATGTGCATGTCTTGATATGAGACAATAACACTCGATAATAATTTACATCTTTTGCCTGATCTGAATGCGAGATACCTGTAATTATGAAAAATGCACAATTTTTTTTCCTATAACAATGAAAATAGCTTCTGTGGCGCAGTATTTTCACATGCTGTCCTAAATCATTATTTCTAAGGACCCAGACTGAATAGGTTATACGATTGGCATTTAGCTGCCTTGTTTCCTAAAAGCCAGGTGATCATTTTGTCAAGATGGAGCAAGTCCTACGTTGGTGTGGTGATATTTTAGGGGCTCTTCTAACTGGAAGAAATATGTGATCCTTTTTTTTTATCATTTCTTACATTATGAACATGCTTGTTAGTTCTTATACGATGACAAAATACTGAATTCTAACCAAAATGTACTGAATGGCAATTTATGTGCCTTTATTTTCTCTTTCATTCATTTGAATCCAGAAAGAATTTATGCTTTCCTTTAATAGTTGGTGATCTATGTTTTTTGAATTGGTTTGCTGCTGCTGAGGGTGCATTTTCTGTTTCTTAACTAGAAATTCTTGAATTTTTAATTTTGGGAAAATAGTGTTTGCATTTTAATTCATGGAACTGTGCCCTCCATTTTTTTTCCTTTATCCTAATTATTTTTCTGGTTTTACAGTGTACTTCAATACAGAATAAACCTGTGTGGCAAATTGGTTATTTGGGATGGTTTAGTTATCCTTAAATGTTTGTTTTTTTTATCTATCAGATTGAGGTCAATGACGTGAGCAAGGAAATGGATTTGGATCTAATCACACAAAATAGTCAGGTTTGTTTTGCAGTATTGTTTTACAAGTCTTTGGCCAATTCATTTTTATTTTTATCTTAAACTATTCCACAAATCTTTATGTCACTCACCAATTCTTGTTAGTTGCTCATATGATTTTGTAGGTGGAGAGAGTTATTGCTGATCGAATTACTAAAGATAGCTCTGGTAATGTTGTGCCGGAGTATTTAGTCAAGTGGCGAGGACTATCTTATGCTGAAGCAACCTGGTATTCAATCTATACTAGTCTTGTGATTTTTTGGTGGTACTGAAACTCTCATGTACCTCTTATTATTAATAATCACATCCTATACATGGTCGTATCTCCTGGCTTCTGGGATTCAACAACGTACATGTGAAATTAGCCTCTAGGTATCCACTGATGAAGTAGTGATGTATGCATAAGTGTTTGCGAGAGTATCTCTGCTACTTAATAGTCAATGGTGTGGTGCAGGGAAAAGGATGCAGATATTGCTTTTGCACAAGATGCTATTGATGAGTACAAGGTCTTACACAAACAATTTGTATTTTTGGTCTAGATTTTTCAAAGAAAATTATGGCTTGGCAATTGACATGAATGGAGCAGCACTCATCTGTAGCTACCATTTCTTTTGCAGGCACGTGAGGCTGCAATTGCTGTACAGGGGAAAATGGTGGATCTACAGCGCAAGAAAGGAAAAGGTCCGTGATTTGGTGTAGCCTGTGTTTTTTGGGACTGTGTCTCAGTTGAAAAGTTGGTTAATTACAACCTGCAAAATGAGTGGCATCATAATTTAAAAAGATCAAGTTCTGCTCCAAAAACTGAGGATTGTTTTCTCTTGGCTGCTTGATGTTACTGTCCTACTAGCAAATTGTAGTCATTTTTTTTTTCTTTCTAATATTCAAATATCTTTTTTTCCCCTTTAATTTTCTAAATTCAGTTTTTATTAGCGTTGCTCCTATTCAAATAAAAAAACTCATGTGGGCACGTCGCTGTAATTTGTTTCTTTTTAAATTCTTTTAACCGTATCACTAGTGAAACTAGAGTCTTTACTGTGCTGGATATTCTCTGCATGTTGTTTAGTGTGATATGGTGCAAATATAGAATTTAAATGCGTGAGTGTTTTGTTTTTCTTTTCTCTTAGCAAGTTTAAGGAAACTTGATGAACAACCTGAATGGTTGAGAGGAGGAAAGCTTCGTGATTACCAGCTTGAGGGTTTGAATTTTCTAGTTAACAGGTATGGTTTCTTTTTCTTGAAGGGAAAATTGTTGACCAACTTAAATCTAATGTCATCTGTACATTTCCTAATTAGTCACTTGCATTTCCTAGTTGGAGAAATGATACAAATGTCATTTTAGCCGATGAAATGGGTCTTGGAAAAACAGTTCAGTCAGTTTCCATGCTAGGTTTTTTGCAGGTAAACCCCTCTTTTCTTGAACAACCCAAGGAATTTGTTTAATTATTTTTTTATTCTTGTTTTTATTCTAATTGTTTGTTCTTGGGATCCCCTATAATTGCATCAAATAATTTTTTTTTAAATATTTTTAAACCATGTTAATTGATCATGTTGTGAAACTTTCATATTTTCTCACTTTGCAGAATGCTCAGCAGATCTCCGGGCCGTTTCTTGTTGTTGTACCTTTATCAACGTTGTCTAACTGGGCAAAAGAATTTAGAAAGTGGCTTCCTGAAATGAATGTTATTGTGTACGTTGGTACTCGTGCTAGTAGAGAGGTTAGTCATTTTTTCATGTCTTTGAGATAAATCTATTAATTTAATTCCTTCTTGATACGAGCATCTGATCTTTAACTGTTTTGTGCAATTTAAATTAGACTCTCGGATTTAAAATCATAATATTAGTCAAAGGTTAGTTATTTGCTATTGATCATGTGAAATTCCGTCAATTGTAACTGCATGAAGGTGCAAAGATTGCATGAAGTACTGGTTTTATTGTTGCACTGCTGGTAAATTAAAAACCAGAAGAATTTTACCAAAGAGTTCCAGAAGTAATCAAATTCTTAAAACCTGGAAGAAAATTTAATTTCTTGGCTTCTTTTTTATGTCAAGAAGCAGGTGCTTTAGGGTCAATTCTCTAGGGAATAATGAAAGAGATTTGGAATATTTATCACTTTGATCTAGATTATCTATGCTTTTTTCTTAGAGGGATGTCTTGTTCTCCAGCTCTATACTGTACATTGTTTTTCCTAATGATACTCCTTCCTTAAAAAAAAGACTTTTACTTATCAAGCAGTCCATGTCATTAAAGCTCAGGCATCCAAAAAATCTTGATCCTGGGTGTCTGTGAATAAAAGCGCTGTAATTAATGATGGCAGCTGTGCTCATGATCTGGTTGATCAAACATTTTCTTTCAAGACCTAGAAAAATCATGCATTGGTGGCATTCTCCAGCACCAATTGTAGATTAATTTTTGCTTGTCTGTGAAACTCTCTTACTGTGATGAGATAGGGAGTTGGGATTTCTCTCTTTTGTTGCCTACGGCGACAAGGTATTTTGGCTACACTAGGGTGGTTAAAACTCTAACCTGTTGTCTTAAAATAAGCCGAGTCCTTAAATAAACGGGATGGTGTGGGAAAAAGACCCGAATAGAAAAGGATTTTGGTTTTCACCCCGCCAATATCTGTATGTTCTTTTAACTCATGTTGCAAGCTGTTACTTTCAATTGTAGGTTATCGTTTTGTCTTGTTTCATTACAGCTTCCTTTTGTTTCATGTTTATTCATGTTTTGAGCCTTGATTTCAGGTTTGTCAGCAATACGAATTTTACAATGATAAGAGAGTTGGCCAGCCTATAAAATTCAGTACTCTGTTGACGACATATGAAGTTGTTCTGAAGGATAAGGCTTTTCTGTCCAAGATCAAGTGGAATTATTTAATGGTTGATGAAGCTCATAGGTTAAAGAACAGTGAAGCGCAGTTGTACACAGCTCTTTTGGTAATGACATTTTACAATTAATTTTGGTGCTCGGTATTTTGTATGTATGCCTTGATTGGTTCATTTAGTTATTTGGATAATTCATTTTTTTTTACCGCAGGAGTTTAGCACCAAGAACAAGTTGCTAATTACTGGCACTCCATTGCAGAACAGCGTGGAAGAACTATGGTTTTTATTCATTTCCTCTAACTCACTGTTATTTTTTTCAAACTTCAGGAATTATCCTGTGCCAAACTTGCCCCCCAGATATGATAACTATGAAGGCCTGTAAAGTTTTTTAAATACAGTCCTTATCGAACCATCTCTAGAGATAAGAGCTGCTAGTGCAATCACATGTTCTTTATGCTTGTTTTGGTATTTTCTACCATTTAACATTTTGTCTTGGCACGTTTTTAAACATGCGTGAAATAAGCACTCTGTCTGGGGAAAACTGCTGATACTAATTATGGTATTTTTTATGTTGGTCAAATCTACTTTTGCACATATTTTGAAATTGGAATGCATAAGGAGGTCATTGGTATGCTGGTTCTGCTGATTGTTTATGATGGCTTGCAAGCCAGCATTAATTACATGAGAGCTGTCTTCATTGCTCTGTTTTGTTCAAAGTTCATTGTTGATTTTTTCCCCTTTGATGGTTAATTTTTCCTCTCTAGTGTTTTCTCCCTCAGCTGCTGCAGGCCTCTTTTTGCATGGTTTAATTGATTTTTGTTTTTTCTCAAAATATGCCAGGGCTCTGCTTCATTTTCTTGATTCTGACAAGTTCAGGAGTAAGGATGATTTTGTTCACAATTATAAGAATCTTAGCTCTTTTAATGAAAATGAGGTGCAATACACTGTTGTTTTTGCTTTTTCTTCAGAGTTGGCATACACAATCACACATATTGTTCTACACTTGGTTAATTTAAGTTTCTATGATTTTTTTAGCTCGCTAATCTTCACCTAGAATTGAGGCCTCACATTCTCAGAAGAGTTATTAAGGATGTGGAGAAATCCTTGCCTCCCAAAATAGAGCGCATTCTGAGGGTTGAAATGTCTCCTCTCCAGAAACAGTGAGTGATGTTTTCCATTTGTGATAAAGTGATGTTCATCTGGATTGTTTCTTGACAGCTTTTGTAATATTTGAGTTTTGCTTATGTTTAGATACTATAAATGGATTTTGGAACGTAACTTCCAAGACCTGAACAAAGGAGTTCGTGGGAATCAGGTTAGTGTATGCTATGAAATTATGAATATCATCATAGAATTTTAGGCCTGGAAAGTAATTCTAACAGCTCTTGGTGACAACTCTGAAATTTGAGTCAAACATTAGAGGAACTTCATGTATGGATTAGAAGTGCTGAAGCTGCATGTTGTTTTTTACTGTGTTGAAAACTGATAATGTTAGTTGTTTAATGCTTTCAGGTATCACTTCTGAATATTGTGGTAGAGTTGAAGAAATGCTGCAACCACCCCTTCCTATTTGAAAGTGCGGATCATGGTTATGGTGGGGACATCAGTACCAATGATAGCAGTAAACTGGAGAGGATTATCTTAAGCAGTGGAAAGCTGGTTATACTTGACAAACTACTTGTCAGATTGCATGAGACAAAACATCGTGTCCTTATTTTCTCCCAGGTTTGTTTTGGAAGCATTTTTGTTGCTATTCTCCTTAGATAGATACAGTTGCTGACTGTAAATTACTTAGGTATCCCTCCTAAGCTATAAATGATATTATGATCTCTTCAATCCTGGATCAGCCTCATAGTGAAATGTGGAAAAGCTGATTAATTATAATGAGGGTAAAAAATGGTTTGTAGCGTGCATTTTCTTGGTATTCATGATTTATTGCCTATGCAGTCAAATTTGGATTGCATATGGACCTCATCAGTGGTTTAGTTGATGTACGCAATTGAGTAGGCATTTCCAAGTACCAGGGCGGTTTACTTGGGACTGCTGATGCTTAAGTAACTTGATGCATCTTCATTTCCACTTTCTAAAATTCTGTTATACCTCACAATTGAATCAACTATCAAGTACTGAGTACTAGCCTCAACTGACACCTTGATGAGTTTTTAGCAGGGTGTTGTGATGATAATTTGATGTGTCGCCAATGATTAGTGTTTCAAATTGCTTTCAATTTTCTGTAACTATCCATTTGAAAATCTTGGTCTTGGATATATTATTTGAATCAACTTATTTTACCTTAAAGGGTATACAAGCATATTAAATGACAAATGAATTGTGGCACTGGTCAACTGCTGCAGATGGTCAGGATGTTGGATATAATAGCTCAATACATGTCTCTCAGAGGGTTCCAATTCCAAAGGCTTGATGGTAGCACAAAGGCTGAGTTGCGTCAGCAGGCGATGGACCATTTCAATGCACCTGGTAGTGATGATTTCTGCTTCCTTCTGTCAACTCGGGCTGGAGGCTTAGGCATTAATCTTGCAACTGCTGACACAGTTATAATATTTGATTCAGACTGGAATCCTCAAAATGACCTACAGGTTATAAGCAGAATGAAAACTTGTTTCACCCATGTTTTTTGGTCCTTCTACTAAGATCATGTATCTTCGTTTCTATCAATTGAATTATTTAGTTAAGAGGAAAAGGATGTTGCGTAATTGTTTGATGATTTATCAGGCAATGAGTAGAGCTCATAGAATTGGGCAGCAAGAAGTTGTTAACATCTATAGATTTGTGACAAGCAAAAGCGTTGAGGAAGATATCCTAGAGAGAGCTAAGAAGAAGATGGTAGATTCTTGAAGTTGATTTCTATCAGTGCACTCCATTTCTTTCATCCTAACAGTCATGTTCATTTGCTCTCTCTCTCTCTCTCTCTCTCTCTCTCTCACACACACACACACACACACACACAATACTCACATCTAATATGTTGACATTCTGTTATGTTGTGTAATAGTATTTATATATCTATTTTTGTGAAATATGTTCCTTTTAGGTTCTCGACCATCTGGTGATCCAAAAACTAAATGCAGAGGGTAGATTGGAAAAGAAAGAAGCAAAAAAAGGGGGTTATTTTGATAAAGTAAGAATTTAATAAAATTTAATTTATATTTTTTGTTGGTACTGTTCTGTATTTCTAATCCTAAATATTGGTATTCAATTGAAGGCTGAATTCTTGTTTGTATGATTATTGTGGCATTCTAACATTCTGTTAGTTGCTGTACTATTGCCCCTTAGAACTATTGTACTTACACTTTCTCGCCTTTCTATATTGCAGAATGAGCTCTCAGCAATTTTAAGATTTGGGGCTGAGGAACTCTTTAAAGATGACAGAAGTGATGAAGAAAGCAAGAAAAGACTCTTAAGTATGGATATTGATGAAATTCTTGAAAGAGCGGAGAAAGTGGAAGAGAAGGAAGCTGGAGGAGAGCAAGGGAATGAATTGTTAGGTGCTTTTAAGGCAAGTAAATAACTCATTATTTTCTATGTTGGAATCCTGCTGCTTATTTCTGTACCTTTTCTGTTTTGATTATATCCAGGCTGCTGCTGCTGCATTTACATTAGGGTAGTTTTGAAGGTCTAAAATTTTATTGGCCACACTTATTATCATATTTATTGATTCTTCCACGCTTAAGTTTGCTGATTAATTTTATTCTTGGGTTATATCCAGGTTGCAAATTTTTGTAGTGCTGAAGATGATGGGAGCTTCTGGAGTCGTTGGATAAAACCAGATGCAGTAGCTGAAGCTGAAGTGCACATCTCTTTTGTTGAATTTGATTTAAGATTTTATACATGACAACTTGACATGTTTTTTGAATGACTAGTGACTTTTGTTTCATTTCATTTTTAACTATCATATTTTTATGTGTGATATTTGTTTTCTCCCTTTAGGATGCTTTAGCTCCTCGTTCTGCAAGAAATATTAAGAGTTATGCAGAGGATAATCAACCTGGGAGAAGTAACAAACGGAAAAAGAAAGGTTCTGAGCCACCAGAACCACAGGATAGAGTGCAGAAGCGTCGTAAAGCAGATTATTCTGCCCCCCTAGCACCAATGATTGAGGGAGCATCTTCCCAAGTGAGAGAATGGTCTCATGGAAATCTGCCTAAGAGAGATGCTTTACGCTTTTCTCGTGCGGTATGCTTTGAATTTATCTTTCAATTTTTAAGATTGTTAAAAGTGAAAACAAATCCTTGTTAGACAGTAAAACTGTGTATATCTTCATCTTTTCTCTTGTTGGGAATGTTGAGATAAAAACCACACATTTTCAGATTTCTTAACTTCAGTAGTTTTTTTAATTTAATTCATATTATATAATCAGTGCATTCATCTTTTCTTAATGTGGGAATCAGTTCTTAACCTCCTCTCTCATATTCTATGAATTTGTTGGCTGGATATTGTTTATTTTCTCCTATTTTTCTTTCTATTCTTGCAAGACAAATTTAGCTAGTCAAAGTTAGATTTCTCATGTATCTGTTCTGCCATTGTCATATACTCTTTTGCAAATTTTACTATCCTGCGAGTAGTCTGATTGAATGTAATGGCAATATCGTTAACCTGAAAATAGGATTTGAGAAACGTGAATTCTTTCAATTCTGTTGAATTTTGGAGAATCCAACTCCAGCTGGTTGATGACAGCGGGAAATGTTCTTATTCCTGATAAGACTCCACTGCTATCTGGTTTTAATAGATAGTTTAGGAACAAAAGTATTAATAAACAATTATTAGTTCAAGAAAATTTTTATATTGGTATCTGGAAGGAAATATGAGCCGTGTAACTTCTTTCTCTTTTCTCACTACTTGGAAGATCGTGGATAATTTGTCCAATTTGTGCAATATGTGGAAGTGCCATGCTGATTAAACTGGTTAAATGTGAGAACTGGCCAAGCTTGGAGCATTTCTTCCATTGTGGAAGTTTATAAGACAGCCATTTTTTCTTCCCTTGTTTTGTTTTCATTTTAATTGAAAGTTGTTTCTAGTAGCCATGCTTGGCTAAAGCTTGGATTCTCTCTTTTTTCTTTTTTCTTTAACTTAGGTGATTAAGTTTGGGAACTTGAATCAAATAGACTTGATAGCTGAGGAGGTTGGTGGAACAGTTGTGGCAGCTCCACCTGATGCGCAAATAGAGCTTTTTGATGCTTTGGTTGATGGTTGTAGAGAAGCAGTTGAAGTTGGAAATCTGGACCCAAAGGTTGGTTATTCTTGCTATGCATACTTTTTGTAGGTGCTGCATCTCATATGTTTGTGGTCGAATACCATAATTACATTTTCCGATTCAAAAATTTCAAATGGGATTTTCTTCAGGGTCCTTTGTTGGATTTTTTTGGTGTCCCTGTGAAGGCAAATGATCTATTGAACCGTGTGCAAGAACTTCAGCTACTAGCAAAGCGAATTAGTCGCTATGAAAATCCTGTTGCACAATTTCGAGTGTTGATGTACCTGAAGCCTTCAAACTGGTCCAAGGGTTGTGGCTGGAATCAAAGTATGCATTTCCTATCTTTTGTATTATTATCTTAGAGGTTAATGATCGACTTGTTTCCTCTAGCTGATTGATTATGGTATTTTCATTAGTTGATGATGCGAGATTGCTTCTGGGAATACACTACCATGGGTTTGGCAATTGGGAGAAGATACGGTTAGATGAAAGGCTAGGCCTTTCGAAGAAGATTGCTCCAGCAGAACTCCAGCATCATGAGACCTTTCTACCACGTGCTCCAAATTTGAAGGATCGTGCTAATGCACTTCTGGAGATGGTAAGCTATCATTTGGAAAGCAGAAAATGCCAAAACTGGAAAGCAAGGCTTTCCTTTTGCTTTCATCCAGTCTCGTTCTGGTAACCTTTGCAAAGTTTTGTCTCCATTATGCATATATGCTATGTTTATACTGTTAAACTCCAGTTACCATTTAAACTATTGGCACAGCAGACACGAGTATATTAATTAAGTTAGCTTCCTAGTTTAATAATCAAGATTGTGAAATTTTAAGTCTTTAAATTGTCAGTCGCCCTTGCAAGGTTTTGTTTCCCATTTTAGTTGCGTGTTATATGTATTGTTAAAGTCCATGTTACCATCTAATCAATTGTCACAGCAGACACAAGTATATTAATTTAAGAAGCTTCCCAGTTTGACTGTCAAAATTGTGCAAGCATCCGTAGCGTATGATATTCTTGTGTCAGATGGCAGTAATTCCACAAGTGCTTGCTGTTTATTAGTTGTTTGTTACTGTTATTCCACAAGTGCTTGCCTATGATATTATTGTTAATTCGCATATCAAATTTGCATTGAATTGAGGTGAATTTTATGCCTTTTTTTAAATGTTTGTTATAGTTCTGTCTCGTATCTAATTTGGAAGTGTGGTGAGTTTTGTGTACTGATAATTTACATTGAAGTGAGGTGGATTTTATGTATTATAACCAGCACTTTTTTTCAATCAGGAACTTGCAGCTATTGGTGGAAAGAAAGCGAATGCTAAAGGGGGTCGGAAGGCCTCCAAGAAGGGGAGAGAGAATCTTCTGAAAATCTCTGTTTCACGAGACAGGGACAAGAAAGTAAAGCCAAGATCTGTAATGGTCAGTGTGCAAACAAACAAGAACAGGCCTCAGAGACCACAGAGAGTTGAGCAATTAGTAAAAGAGGAGGGTGAGATGTCAGGCAATGAGGAATTATGTGAGCAGTTTAAGGAAGTAAAATGGATGGAATGGTGTGAAGAAGTCATGTTTGATGAAATTAAAACCCTGAGACGTCTTAACAAATTGCAGACTACCAGTGCTGACCTTCCAAAGGAAAAGGTATAGCATCTTTTGTTCTGATTGTCCATTGTGTAGTGATATTTTTGGATACTAGAAGTTTTTTTCCAACCTTTTCTTGCAGGTGCTTTCAAAAATTCGGAACTATTTACAGCTTATTGGATGGAGAATAGACCAGATTGTCCTAGATTATGGGGAAGAGCTTTATAAACAGGATAGTATGTGCTTCTCCATTCTATATATGCTCAATTTATTTTCTCTGCCGCTTTTCATTTAAATTAATGTTTTCCCAGGGATGACAATACGGTTATGGAATTATGTTTCTACTTTTTCAAATTTATCTGGCGAGAGACTTCGTCAGATTTATTCGAAACTTAAACAGAAGCAGGAGGAAGATGCAGGTGTTGGCCCCTCTCATGCCAATGGTGCTGCATATGGATCTCTTGACAAAGACTGTGATCCCACCAATTTTGAGAGGCATATGGGGTATAAAAATGAAACTGCCTATCCATTGTCAGAACCAATAAACAGAGGTCATGATGCTGGGAAATTTGAAGCGTGGAAACGACGCAGAAGAACTGAAGCTGATATTCAACCCCAATTTAAACCCCCCTTACAAAGACCACCGAGTACCCGCTTATCCAACCCTAGCTCGTTGGGGATTCTTGGGGCAGGACCACCTGATAATAGGCCTTTTCTTGAGAGACCTTATCGAGTGCGGCAAACTGGTTTTCCTCCAAAACAAAAATTTACATCAGGTATAAAGTAGTCTTAGTGCTTGAGGGAAGGAGAGCAACTGATTCAAGTCATAAGCCCCATGGCCTCCCTGTGGTCCATAACTGCTTCAGTCATTAGCTATAAACTGTGGAATTCTTTTCAACATCGCAGTAATAAGGTGCCAATTCCTACACAGTTTCTTTCTGGCTGATCTAAAAATTATCCATTGGATGAGGAGTTTGTACAAAAGGTGCCTGGGGGGATGACCAAAATTAATCAACTTGAGAAAGATGTAGGTGGTCGTGTTACAATTTTTTGTCCAGGAAATGAATCGGGTGACTGGTTTTACGTATATAGTGGGGTTGGGGAAAGAAATTTTTCATTCAATTTAAAATATACATAAAATGAGCGGAACATATTACATGGATTATTATGCCTTTGAGGGAATTGCACATTATCAGTTCTGAATAATTTGATTCCGTTTTACCATAACAGTTTCAGTTTTTCCTTATTCTGAACCTTACTGTTCCTGTCGAGACACTTATAGAACTTGTCAATATGTTATAAACTGTTGTGTTCTTGGCCCATGATGAGAAGCTTCGCTTCTGGACGTGGCACACATTATAGTTATCTGTTTCGATACTGATTCAGCTCTACTCTACTCTTAATTATTACTGTAGCTGGTGTTTTCCCTTCACATTTTGTTTTTGCTTGTGAAGTTGTGTATTGATGCTACTATTCTGTATATATGCATTTCTACCATCTTGGTTAATACTACTAGGATGGACTTCTTTGTATTAGAAATTAATTTTAATAGGATGGACTTATTTGTATTAGAAATCTGGAATTCTGAAATTGTGCATCGAATGATGTATACTTTTAGGTCTATGAGGATCATTGATGCTCTACTTGTGCAAAAGAGTTTCAGATGCTTCGAGGTTTACTTTCCTCATGTTCCTGTAAGTTACCCCCTGCCCGAGTCTATATTTTCTGGATGCGCGATGTATGTCCATGGCAATGGCCTTATGGCTCTTTTCTTATGGCTTATGCCGATTGAGTTTTTAATTGGAAGTGTGGATTAGGGGTGCTCATGGTCTTGTCCAGTGCAGCCTAGTCGGGAGTTTGGAGATGTAATTTCTTGAGAACTTGACCTGACCAAACTGAAAACCAGTTCAAACTGAACCGGTTCTGTTCAGTCAAGGTTGGTCGATTTTTATGATACTTATACCTGTACACTCATGTTCATGTTTTAAAATTTAACAAAACAGAACCCAGTAAGCTGCAAAATCCTTTCATAAATTTTATCTGTTTTGGTAAATTGGGTCAATGAATTGAGTGGTGGGGTGTTTTATGCAATAAATTGATCCAAAAATAAGAACAAAGCATGAAACTGAAAAAGGAAAGCTTTTACTATAATGATGAAGTTAATTATCACAACCCGATTTCGTACTTCATTTTTAATGACTGAAGACCACCACCCCGAGAAATAAATCTGTTGATGGTCACAATGAAGACTTGGAAACTTAATACCCGCAGTTCTCCCCAAACACCAGTCTGAAGCTTATTAAAATGTGTTCTGTTATTAAAAATAGAGTTTGAGGTTCATATGATTTTTCTTTATACTTTTTTAAGGCAGAGCTAATGTTAGTTAAACTGGCTTGGTTCAATCAATTTTATTTTATTTTTCTGAAATCAAAACCAATCTGCATCTAGTGATTTTTATAGTTTTTTCAATTTAATTTTGAACACATATTCATGCAAGCTTCTCCCCAAAGCTCCATCAAAAGGGAAAGGTGTAGGGGGGCTAAAAACTTGCTTCCTGCTAGTGCAGGCTGGTTTTGTTTTTTAGGTTAGCCGCGATTTTGACATTCCACAGTAGCTTGTCAAAAATCATCTCTCGGATTCTTGGAGGTCAATTTTTGCTATCAGTGCTAATAACAACGAAGTCTAAAATATTTCTGGGCATGTCATTTTTAATATTTGGGCCTGTTTGTTTGCTGGAAAGTGGTTTTTTCTTGAAAAATAAATTTCGGGGAAAGTGAATTCCTAGAAAGTGAATTCCGATGTTTGGTAGTGTTATGGAAAATAAACTGGAAAACACTTTCCAGTGTTTGTTTATGTTATGGAAAATGACCTGAAAAATAATTTATTAATAAATTAATTTTTTTTCAAGTTTATTAAAATAATGAGGAATAAATCTTACAAATTAAAAAGTTGAATGAGAATGAAATTGAAAAAAAATATAATTTCATAAATTATCTCAAATAAAATAAATAATAATCAAAATAATAGAGATCAAATTTAAAAATTAAAATAAAAATAAAAATAAAAGGTGAATAAATTAAAATAATAATAATTAACATTTCATAAATTATTTCAAATAAAATAAGTAACAATAAAAAAAATGATGACCAAATTTGATAGATAAAAAATTTCAATAAAAAAATGATCAGAAAAAAGCAAATAGCAATTATAAAAATAAGAACCAAAATTAATATAAAAATTAAATTTTAAGAGATGGAATTGAAAAATAAATATTCAAAACAAATTATATATAGCAATCAAAAGTTTGAGGATTAAATTTTATATAATCAGCAAATAATAACATTTCTAAATTTTTCACAACTTCCGGAAAGTGTTTTCCGCCCAAATTTTCCGGAAAACACTTTCCTGAAAACCAAGCCAAATTCTTCTTTGACTGGAAAGTGTTTTCCGTTGACTGGAAAGTATTTTTCGTTGATCAACTTTTCAAAAGAAAAACAAACACAAAAAAGTTTGGAAAGTGATTTCCCGGAAAATAAATTCCGGGAAATAAACAGAGCCTTGGCACTTCAAATAACCTAATCCTACGTTTTG
Source organism: Salix dunnii (assembly GCA_015731905.1). Classification (NCBI taxonomy): domain Eukaryota; kingdom Viridiplantae; phylum Streptophyta; class Magnoliopsida; order Malpighiales; family Salicaceae; genus Salix; species Salix dunnii. The sequence goes on along the minus strand of CM027667.1, from coordinate 3,652,729 downwards.
TGGTTTGAAATATGTACAAGTAGAGAAACCAAATAACACTTGCATATCATATCGTTCATGGTAGAAGATCAAAAAGCGCTATGTGGTCTTAATTCCCACAGGAGAAGTGTGGTCGACAGCACTTTATCACTTTATCTCTCACATTGCTTTCTCAACCTCATACTACCTGGTTCCAAAAACCATGCATGTCGTGCCAAAACAAGGGGACTGTTCTTCTTCTTCTTCCCTCGTTTTATTTATTTTTATTTTTTAAAAAACAAAGCAAGAAGAAGAAGATAGTGGGTAAACCAATAATTAAGTTCAGTCCCTGATGTCCTTACAATTTGTTTTGAGTCCAGCTATGAAAGAAACATGATTCCCTTATGCCCTTGCCATAGCAACACGGCAAAACTGCACCTATTTTTGAACGTGTAATTCCAGCCTTTTTACTTCACTTGAGAAAATACCCTGAAATCTAGAATTGAAAGATAGCAAAGAATACAAGGACTGAGATGCAAATAACAGAAAGAAAACCCTTAAAAAACAACAAATTAGTAGTCGTTAGTGGAAATAAAAAAATCAGATGCAGCCCAAAAAGATTTCTTTAAAAAAAAAATAGCAGTAAAAGAAAAAATTTAATAGAACAATACTGTTGGAAAAAGATTTAATTAAATAATATAATTTAACATATTTTGCTTTAAAAACTCAAAATTTAATAAAAGTTATTTTTTAAGCGTGATAAGATAACACTAAGATTTTTATCAGTTCATTAATTTTTTAATCTTGGATGCTAATTACCCGATTTATCCAAAATATTTGCCATGGCAGTCATTCTTAGCCGCAGGATTCCAATAGGTTCACTCTTATCCGCCACGTAAGTGATAGGAGGACCCCACTTGGGACATTGATTGGCTCTCCCGCCCTCTTATTAAACTGAATTCTACTCTTTAGCTTTCGTTTTTTACTACAGGCATTCATCCCCTAACACTGCCAAAGAACCAGAAAAAAGAGGCAGAGACACGCTTCTCTGCTATCTTCTGATCAGAACTCACCACAATCAGGTAATTTATACCTGACAACTCTTTCTCCTTTTACTCACATCTTTTTCTTTTAGGTGTGTGTGTGTATTTGTTCTATATCTATCTATCTATATCTTCTGCTCTTATCAGAGCTGGTATGGTCTTCTTTTGATGGTTTGTTAGGCACCTCAAAAAAACTGAAATACACCCCCTTTGTTACTGCTTTCATTCTTGTTCTGGTTCTTCTACTTTAAGAAGTTGAAAAGGGCTGATTTATCAGGGTTAATATTTTGGCATGATTTTCATAATTTCTTATAAGATGTGATAACCTTATACTTTAAGCACTTGCAACTCCAAATTGAATATTTTGGTGCCTTTTCATTCCAAAATCTAATTGTATGTGGTATTTTGTAATGGTTTATGCCTATTTTGAATACAACAGTCATGCATGAATTGTCCAAATGAAACTACGTAAAATGAAATTCGGCTTGGTTTCTCTAACTTTTTGTGTTGGCACAAAAAGGCCTAGGAAGTGTAGTTGGACAAATAATGTTTTCCTGTTTAAAAATTTAGTAAAGTACATAAACCTATTTGAATTGATCCGAAGAGGTTTATGAACACTGATTTCTGTATTGTGATTTTCTAGCTAAGGTGTTTTGATGTAGTGAACCATTAGCAATTTCTTGAAAATAGTTTGTTGGTGTTATTCTTCAGGGGGGAAGATGGACTACTTTTATGGACCAGGAAGGAATCATCTGTTTGTTCCAGGGCCGGTTAATATCCCGGAGCCGGTCATTCGGGCAATGAATAGGAACAATGAGGATTACCGCTCACCAGCAGTTCCGGCCATGACAAAAACTCTTCTTGAGGATGTGAAGAAGATTTTCAAGACAACCTCAGGAATTCCATTTATCATCCCAACCACAGGTGCTGTTGCAGCAGTCATCTGACAAAGTCTTATATTCTAAAATGCTTGTAATTCACCTGGAACACAAATCCAAAAACAGTGAAATGCTTCAGAATTCTTGGATGCCAGTATGTCATCCAAGATTTCTAAAATTTTTGGAAATGTCTGCTAACTTATCCATCTTATTGGAGACATTTATTTTTATATATTTTAGAGAATAGTATTTTGTTTTAGTTGAAGTTCCTATTTTGGTTCAGGCACTGGTGCATGGGAGAGTGCACTTACCAACACACTGTCTCCTGGAGATCGAACTGTGTCTTTCGTGATAGGCCAATTCAGTTTGCTCTGGATTGATCAGCAGCAACGCCTTGGTTTCAATGTTGACGTGGTAGAAAGTGACTGGGGTCAAGGTGCCAACCTTGACATCCTCGCCTCAAAACTTGCTGAAGATACTGCACACACCATTAAAGCTGTTTGCATTGTCCACAATGAGACAGCAACTGGAGTTACCAACAACTTGGCCAAAGTTAGAAAAATACTTGGTAAGTGTATACGCCAGTGCTTGGCAGTGGCAAATCTTAACTGAAATAATAAAGTGCCTCCTTTTATTAATCCCTATGTATGTTAATAGTCCTTAACCTGTTATATTACTTGCTTAGATGTTTCTCCATAGAAAATCAAGGATCCTTTCCAGCATAAACCAGCTAAAATATGCATTGACATCAGCATATGATCCTATAACAGTCGTTGACCTTTTATGTTTGTCTCACTTCTGGAACATGAAAGCTAGGCCTGCATTAGTTGCCTGGGGACCGAATGAGGCACCTATATCGAAAGGTCCCAAACTACTCGAGAGTTTTGGGTTGAAACTCGAAAGTGGTGTCTGCTGATCTCCAAGCTTGATGATGGTTCCCTGAAGGTTATTCATTGTGCAAAGGAGTACCTCTTACAGAGGGTTGATTCCAAGTATTATTTGCACATCTGCTCCAGTGATGTAGTGCTTCTTTTACCTATCTCTAATAAATGCTTTAATAGAAGCTTTTCATAGCATTTATAAATCGATGTAGTTTAAAATGCTTGAGTGAAGCATACTGCAGTGTACTTTGAGGTGGGTTTTTTATGGTGGAACTTATGCAGTGCAAATAACATGGATAATGTAGTGTTCCCTGCCCATTTGTTGAAAATGATCAGTTCTGAGCTTGTAGTTTTTTGGATTTTTAGATTAGCTTATATGCTTTATTTGACGAACAACATAAAGTTCTGAGAACTTTGGATATGACAATTCAGTTCCTTCATCGTTTAATTTTAATCATGATCAAGTAAGATGGGTCTCATGTTTTTCAATGATTCTCAGATGACTACAGCCATCCAGCTCTCTTCCTTGTTGATGGAGTGTCCTCCATTTGTGCCCTTGATTTCCGTATGGATGAATGGGGAGTAGATGTGGCTTTAACTGGCTCTCAAAAGGCTCTTTCTCTTCCTACCGGGATGGGTATCGTTTGTGCAAGCCCTAAAGCTATCGAGGCTTCTAAAACTGCAAAGTCGTTTAGAGTCTTCTTTGACTGGAAGGACTATTTGAAGTTCTACAGCCTTGGAACATTTTGGCCATACACTCCTTCCATCCAGTTGTTGTATGGACTTAGAGCAGCACTGGATCTCCTTTTTGAGGAAGGGCTTGAGAATGTGTTTGCAAGGCATGCTCGTTTGGGAAAAGCAACAAGGTCACTCCCTTTTCTTTTATGTTTTCCTTTCAATTATTTCAGAAAGTTATCTCAATCATTGAACTGTCTGACAGATGCACAATCCATGACTCCTTGAGTTTTAACATGTAGGCTTGCTGTGGAGGCATGGGGCTTGAAGAACTGTACTCAAAAGGAGGAATGGTTCAGTGACACAGTGACTGCGGTAGTTGTTCCCCCGTACATTGATAGTGCAGAAATTGTTAGGAGGGGATGGAAAAGATACAACTTAAGCTTAGGTTTGGGTCTTAACAAAGTAGCTGGCAAGGTTTTCAGAATAGGGCATCTTGGCAACCTGAACGAGGTAACCTTCATTTCACATATCCTTTGACTTGTGCATGTAGTGATTCATTGAACATCATTCAGAAAGTCCATCTTAATAATAAATCCACGAAGTAACAATTTGCTAGTGTGAATGTGTTCATTACTCATGGATCAAGGAAAACAAACTATAAAATTAACAGTAAGAAGTCATTACGATTTGTTACCTATCAGCATTTTGACCTGGTAATTGTCGGCAAAGAGACTGCTTCAGAATGTCCAAGGACTCGTATTCGAGTCATTATGGTTTAGGACCCAAAACCAAGGATCAGAAAATCCTTCTACTGTCTAAACTTCAGAGCTTCTGTGGATAACTTTTAAACTCTGATCACAATATAACGGATTAAATAGCTGTAGTTTCCAGAAAAAATGTTCAGCTGCTATGACAAGGTGACGGAGAAATTAATTGCCAGTCATGTTAGCCTGTTAGTGTTAAGACAATCGTAACTCTGCCAAATGGGTCCTTATTCCTTAATCAGACCCTCATTCTCTTCTCATGTAACATGATGTGTAAAACATGAGCATTTTCTGTAATATTTCCTCACCTTGTCATTTACTTTTAAGATAATGACTTGGAAAATATAACTCACCACAACCGTCATATTTAATTGTAGCCCCGCCTCATTCTTTTTCTGCATGTAATTTCTTTTCTCAGTTGCAATTGTTGGGCTGCCTTGCTGGAGTGGAGATGATACTCAAGGATGTGGGTTACCCAGTAAAGTTGGGAAGTGGAGTAGCAGCTGCTTGTGCTTATCTGCAGAATAATACCCCTCTGATACCTTCCAGGGTTTGATTGAAATACCATCAATGTCGTTTATTCTTTTTCTGTCATTCGCTTCCAGAAACACTGAAATATGAATGTTTCCCTTCCTGTGCCTGTACTATTTTGAGGCTTCCGAGGTCTCCTTTTGTAAATCTTTGCTTGTTACAAGACCATGTATTTTAAACATCTTCGAATCCAGTCTAGTTTTCTTTCTCGTAGCACATTTAACATTCAATGTCTTATCTAATAATTCATCAACAAGACAGGTGATTTCTAATGCAGATAAGAATTAGGAAATTGCTCGTCGGAATTAAATTGTTCCATGTATTGTGGTTCCAAGAGCTATCACTGGATACCAAAGTATGTGTGTTTATCTCTGCTTATTACAAGCACACCATTGAAACCTAGGGCTTGTATTGCTAGCAATATTTGAAGTTTCATGGATGCTGATTGCTGAAGATTCTGTTTGGAGAAAAACTTATCTGACATGTCTATAGTTTCTTGATTGAGGTTGGTCTGCCAGTTTTCATTCTTTTCAGCCTCGCTCATTTTTGCTCTGGTATGTGCTCCTCGTTTTAACTCTCAATTCTCGTGGTATCAGATATACCTCACCGACCAAATTTTCGTCTGATATTTGGATTGATGAGAGTGCTGCTGGTAAGGTCTTGTTTCCGAATTTCCAATATTGGCTTTTGGAATGGTTAGCATTTCATAGGTGACGCTCCCTTTTTTATTGGCTTTCTCCATCTAAGCCGGAATAAGAATATAATGTTTGAATTTATTTATTTTTTGAATTTGAGGAATTCATTTCCTGAAAAATATATTTTTATCAGGTAGATGAGCAAAATTCTAGTTGTCTCAAATTCATACAAGAGATATATGACCTGATTCGAACTCAAGACCTGCTATGTAAATTTCAAACTCTTTATTATCACGTTACGTCTTTTGAGGACAATGTTTAAAATCACCAAGTGCTAAAAATTAATTCCAAATGAAATTCAATTTCTAAATTAAAGGTAAACTCCATATTTACTACACTGCAAATAGAATTCAATCTTTAATATATTTTTATATCATATTTAGAGATTAAATCATATATTTGAAATTTGATTATAGAAATTCAAAATAATTCCAAATATAAATATTTTTTACTAAAATCTCAGAAATGAATCCAAACATTCCATCCATGCTGTTAGATGCATATGAATCAAACCTGTCTGTCTAAGCATTATCTGGCCACGAAAAAATTGAGATGAGAAGTTTTTTCATACAACATGGGCATATTCAAGGTACCTGAATCATGTTCATTATAAGATTGCTAATTCTGCTTTCCAACAAAGGGAAGCAGACGCTGGCCCTGCGTCAAAAATGACTGATAAAGTAAAATCACAGTACTAGTTCGATTGCTATGCTGCTTAGTAATCAGGACAAGAACACAATATTCCTATTCCAGGCATATGACATGATTTCTGCCTCCTTTCTGGCGATGGCTGGGAATAGATCTGTCATATTTCCTTTGGACAATAGCCCAAGTTCCATTTTTGACCTGGGGATTTTTTTATGATCTCAAATCGAAACCCCAATTCAGGTATTATTATTCTTGGTCTTCTCGGGTAGCGTAAGTTGCTAGAACATTAAAAGCAAGTCAAAACCATCTTGATTCTACGTCATCTTTTGTAAAGTCAGAAACTTGGGCTTACTCGGAAACATATCCAAACCTTTGGTCAAAAAAGACTTCCACTTCTCCTTTCGATCTCTTTAAATATCGTATCATTCTCCTCCCCTCAATCTCCACCGCGGAAAAGTTCCATGGAGGAAGATTGCTTTGATCGCTTAACTGATGATCTTCTGCTCGTTATCTTCAACAAATTAGGTGATGCTAAATCTCTCACTCGATGCGTCTCAGTCTCCAAGCGCTTCGCTTCGCTGGTCTTCGAAGCCGACACAGTATTTCTTTCCATCCCTCCTCGCAAACACCCATTAAGAAGAAATCTTTTCAAGATTCTTATTGGTAAGTTGATAGCCAAACCACTCCATTTTTTTCACCATTTCATTGCTGACAGGCCAGATACAAACCGGAAAGCTGTCTCTTTTTATTTACCTAAAGAAGTTTTGAAGCAATTCCGACAAGTGAAAACTATGCACATAGAGCTTCCTTCTGATGGTGGCAAGACAGGATTAATGGAGGGAAATGATTCATTGCTAAAATGGAAAGCCAGGTTTGGTAGCGAGATAAAGAATTTTGTTATTCTTAGCGCTACATCTTTTCAGAAAAGAGTGCGGCCCTTATCATCAGACGACTTTTCTGAAAACAACGGAGAAGTTTTAACAGATGGCCAATTGAAGTTACAAATTGTATTGACAATTTCTTGCCTGCTTGCTGCTTCAGCAAGGCATTATTTGATGAAGCAGGTTTTGGAAGAACATCACGCCCTTGAAAATATGATAGCAAGTGATGTGTGCAAGCAAGGGAAGGTTTGTATGGGAAAAGATGAGGTCGCCGAGATAAGAAATTCAATGAAATCAATGGTGGCAACAGATTCATCTCTGGAGAGGACCCGAGTGCCCGATCTGAGCATGAAGTTGTGGTATGTGCCTCTGCTGGAGTTACCGGAAAATGGGTACATAATGAGAGGAGCCACACTTGTTGTGCTTAGGCCGAACGATGATGGGCAGATTGGAAATGGAAGGAAGTCTGGTTTGTTTGATTTTGACGGGGAAGAATGTGAAAAAAAGGCATACAGTGAAGCTGCGAGAGAGATGATGAAGATGAAGAAGAGCTATCGAATGACAATGGAATCCTTTTGATCTGTGAAGTTGAACCCAATTTTCTGTTCAATTTGACATAATTCATGTTTATGTCTGGAATGTCTAAATCAATATGTTGTTTAATTTTATTAATTAATTAGCACTTAAGTATGATTCTGTAAAATAACAAATAACTTCTTGCAATATTAAATTAAAAACTTGAGATGACAATTCTATCCCTTTTTATCGGTTACCGAAAACACCCTTTATTTTGAATGAATTTTTTCCAGCAACATGTACTTTTCGAAATTGTACTTCCCTGCCCTCGAGTCAACACCTTCACTAATTTTAAAATACCTTAACTACCCTCACTCCTTTTCTTTTCCTGTTTTTAAAGCAATTGATAAACACCTCAACTTTTACATTAGATTATATTAACTTACAGTAGGTTTAAAAATAATAATTTTATAAAAAATATTTTTAGTTGTAGTTCATAATTGAAATTAAAGTATTTAGTTAAAATTGTGGTTAAATTTGAGGTTTAATGATAAACAATATATATATATATATATACACACACACACACACATATACATATGTATGTATGTATATATACACACACATATATACATATATGTATGTATATATATTGTTTTTAAAATATTGTAATTTAATAATCATAATAGTAAAATATAATCAATAATTCAAGTAAATTAAAATTTTATTTTTACTCTCTCATCAAACTACTTGCAATTTCATCACGAACTAAACTGATACGTGAATGTCTCTGTAATTCTTTGCTATTTGATCGAGAAACAATATCTGGTAAAATATCAATAGTAACAACAACTGCGATTCATATTGGGTTTTAGGATTGATCTCTATCTGTTGAGTAAAAACATGTTGTAGAGATATAATTTCAAGGTCAAATCCAGTTGCAAGTTTCTAATCCATAATCAATAGAAAAATAACAGGTTTGTGGAACGAAACAAAATCATGTGCCTTTTCCTTTCATGAAGATCTCTCTCTCTCTCTCTCTCTCTCTCTCTCTCTATATATATATATATATATATATATATATATATATATATATATGATTTTTAAAAAAAAACAATTTGGGTATGTAATCTAAATAGGTCGGCCTGGCCAATTTGAGCCAAAAAAGCCTAACTCCACTGGACTTGGGTTAGGCTGAGAACATGTCCAATCTAGCCCAATATTTTATATATTGACTAATTAATTTCTACAAAGGAAATTTAGTAATTTCTTATATCTTAACGAATAGATATTGAGATACAAAACACACATATAAATATCAATTGAAAATCAAATCATTAATTCATTTATATTTATGTGTATAAAATAGGGAGAGTGATGATAAATCATTTCCCTCCATCTCCCAAATAAACCCATCAAACCATACATTGTTTGATTTGAAAAAGAAACAATAAAAAAAAATATACAACAGAGAAGAGTTCCCATTTTCATATCCTTCTTCTCTTTTCTATCAATTCTCAAATCTCATCACATCACTACATAACACAAACACATACGCAACATCTTAGCTAGGTTCATGTCGATATAGAACCAAAGAGAAGAAAAAAGAAGGTTGGTCGGTATACAAAGTTTACTTCAATCGATAAAGAGCACTTTTACGGTATTGTATTATTCAAGATGAGAAAGCCAACTTCATCTATAGCAGTAGCTGAAGCAGCAACAGCAGGAGGAGCAACAGTTTGATGAAGAACACTGTGGAAAAAGTTGTTGTTTTCGCTAAATGAACCATTATTGTCAAAATCGCGAGTTGACTCGTAAAATCGTATATTTTTATGAGTCAAAATAACAAATATGGTCAAATCAGGTTAAAAAATAAAAACCCGTTAAAAGTGGACTAAAACCATTAAAATCATATAGAATCATATAATCAAACCGGATTAGTATGATTTTACGATCTCAAACTATTTTAATTTTTACATTCACTAATCTGACGCAGGTCTCTCTCTCTCTCTTGCCACCTAAGCATAACAATGATTTTGCAAGTCAAAATAACAAATCTGGTCAAATCAGGTTAAAAAATCAAATTCTGTTAAAATCTAACCAAAACCATTAAAATCGTACAGAATCGTAAAATCAGACTGATCCGGTTTGATTTTACAATCCTAGGCTATTTTAATTTCTATATTAACTAATTTGACGCAATCCTCTCTCTCTCTCTCTTGCCACTTAGACACAACCCCCCCTCTACATTCACTAATGCCTCTCTCTCTCTCTCTCTCTCTCTCTCTTTCCAATGAGACACCACCTAGGCATACCCCCCCCGCATGTCCCCCCCCTCTCTCATGGTTTGTTAAATGCATGCAGCCATGCACACATAATTTTTGGACAAAATTTTTTATTGATTCTTATGTGTTTATTTAAATATTAACTTTAAAATTTATAATTGAATTTTTTATTGTTATTTTTTTTACTTTAAATTATATTTTTTAAAAATATTTTTATATCATTTTTATGTGCTAATGTCAAAATAATTTATTGGAGTTGGAGCTAGTACTATCAATATCGGTGTTAGGGTGTTGGTACCAGTAACAGTACTAATAATATTTTCAATAGTAATACTTTTGATGAATATATTAAAAATAACGAGGAAGATGATAGTAAAGACTAACGAGGGTTGATTTTAGTTTACATAGCACGCCATGAGAATATTTGTTTTAAATTTGTTAGTTTTTACCTAATGAAATTCTATGAACATAATTGTTTTATAATTTATTTTTAAGTTATTTTAAATCATGTATGAACCTTAATTAATGAAGTTTTATGGTCATAATTATGATGCATTGTATTCGAAAATATGTTACTTATGATTTTATGTTTTTTCTACTTACACGATTTTAGTTGTGATTTTATAATTTTTACACGGAAAAATTTAGGTACCATCTTATGATCCGAGTTTTAGAAGTCCCTTCCATGTCGTATCAAAATCGTGATTTTGACAATTATGGGATGAACTAAATCTACTTTTTTGTTAAACGTGGCTAAATCACCCCTAATGAATAAGGTCTCATTCTCCACCTTCATTGCCTCCTTGGCAACAGGTATCCATGTGGCTAGATTCGCTCTGACAAATAAAAATAAAATAAAATTCATGAAACACAACCTCATAAAGCTTGTTAATTCTGTTTCTTCTAAACAATAGTTTTTTATGAGTCCCATAACAATTAAAACTCTGGTTTTACGATAACCAAACACCATTTTTATCACTTTCCCTCAAAACATCGTTTGGAATGCAATATCAAACAATCACTAGTGATTGTCTGGGAATGTAATTTCGGTTACTTTTGAAAATGCTTTTTATTTAGAAATATGTCAAATGATTTTTTTTAAATATTATTTTTGACATCGACACATTAAAAAGATCTAAAAACACTAAAAAAATTAATTTAAAATAAAAAATAAAAAATAAAATTTCAATTTTTTCTATAAGCATTTTTGATAAGCACTCCCAAACACTCTCTTAGTATTGTGCTTTGTTAAGCTGATTTTTGTAAATATATATTATGAGATTCGATAAAAATATTGAAGTTTAAAATTAAAAAGTAAATTTTAATTATATAATATGGTTTTAAAAAATAGAACTTAATAGAATGATGATCAAAATTAAAATAAAAAATCAATTTTATATTTTATTGAAAGGTAAAATTGAAAAATAAATAATTTAGTAAATGGACTAAAAAGTTTTAAAACAATAAGCATCAAAATTAACATAAAAATAAAAATAATGTTGTGACTAGAGAGTGATATTAAAAAAATGATAACTTTTTCAAAATAGCTGATAACAAAAAAATAAAAACTATGAGGACCAAATTATAAAATATAATTTAATCAAATGATTGATGAAATTAAAGACTACAAAACCTTTTACAAAATGGGTCAAAGAAAAAAATTACAAATTCAAAGAACGAGGATCACATTGAAAAAAATGATAAATTAAAAGAAAATAATTTTTTCATAAAATATAAGATTTAAGATAAAAGTTATTAATAAAAAATAAAAACATGAAATTAAAATATGATAAGATTGAACAAGAAAAAAAAAAATCTATCACTGTAGACTCGACCACTAACAAAGGCATCCGTTGCAAGTGATCCGGAGAGTGCATGGAACCATTATGAGCTTATAATCGGGCCTGTTTGTGGAGCACCAAAATAGAGAAGGCCCAATGGATCATACACAGAGCCCGCCTATTCGTAACAAGAGAGGATAGTAGACTCTAAAAAACGCTAGGGTTTTAAGGCGGTCGAAATTCAGCAAACTCCGAGCTTTAACTCTACCGAGGCCTTCGCTCTCTAGCAAAGTAGCAAAATAAACACCAAGCAATTTGTAGAAATTTCTCTTTATTTTTCATCGGCTGCAATTCATTCTTCTTTACTTGCAAAAGCCATTTCTCTTAACTCTATAATAATTTCTTGATTTCCCGTTTCCCTATATCTGATAGTTTTTTGTCTGCAAACTATTTGTTCTAGTGCTTGAGAGAAGTTTAAGGCTTTATTTTCTTTTTTCCCGCCTTTTGGGTTTAACTTGAAAGTAGGATTTGAGAAAGGACTGAATACAATGGATGGAAGATTAGCGAACACATGGAAATTAACAGTGAACGAGAAGAAATTCATAGAGACTGCTTTGGCTTCAAACCTTAGAATTGATGGTCGTAATCCTCTTGAGTATCGTAAAATTACCATCAAGTTTGGAAGGCAAGTTTCTTTTTAGGACTTTTTTTTTGTATTTCTTTTATTTCTTTCCAGTTACGTTTCATCTTTCAAGCACTCCTTTTTTGTTTTACACATTTCGCTGTATTGTTATGCCTTTTTTTTGCTATATAAAAGTTGATGTGCTTTTGGTTTAAATGATGCATAGGAGCTGCAAGAAGAAAAGAATAACGGTGTTTCCTTGATGAGTTGTTATTGTGTCATAATTGCTAGTGTCCTGCCATTGTTTGGTTTTGTTTTTGAAGATGGGAGAGCTTTATGGTTGATTGTTAATGTATATTGGGATTGGGGTTGATTGAATGGTATTTTGGTGTATGGTAAATTTGCAGAGAAGATGGGTCATCAGAGGTGCAGCTAGGACAGACTTATGTAATGGGTCTTGTGACAGGTCAATTAGTTCAACCTTATCAAGACCGACAGAATGAAGGGACACTTTCTATTTTTACTGAGTTCTCTCCGATGGCTGATCCTTCATTTGAACCAGGCCGCCCTGGGGAATCTGCAGTTGAGTTGGGCCGTATAGTTGATCGTGGTCTAAGGTGATTAGTGTCTTTACTTATATTTGTTTGAGTTGGGCCGTATAGCTTGATGTTTTTCTTTACTGTGCAGTTTTAGCATGGAATGCTACCCTAAGAATACTGTATTTTTTTTTTACAAAAATGTGTGTATATGTGTGCTCACAATCATATCTGAATGCTACATTAATGATGCCAAATTGTTTGGATGAAGTAAATTTCATTTTCTTTTCTAGTCTTTTTTTTCTCCCTTGAGGGATACCACGGCAGGGCCTTCTTAGAATGAAGCTTATGGCAGTCCTTTAAAAAGAATACAGATTTATAATATAGCTCAACTTTGATCAAATCTTTGAGCGACCTTTCAGGGAGAGCAGGGCCGTCGATACAGAATCACTTTGTGTTCTTGCCGGGAAGTTAGTGTGGGCCATTCGTATTGACCTTCATATCTTAGACAATGGGGGGTAAGCTATGATAATTTTTCTGTTTAGTTTTCTGCCTTTTATGCATGCTCTAAAGCTAATTATTTTAAGTAGAAATTTCTCTCATTAAGACCTGCATATTTTTTCTTTATTTCTTCTTTTACTGATTCTAAATAGTTATTATTTGATTAACACTCACTCATATACTCTACAAACAGAAATCTTGTTGATGCTGCCAATATTGCTGCCTTAGCCGCTCTCTTAACGTTTAGAAGACCGGAATGCACTTTAGGAGGTGAAGATGGTCAAGAAGTGACAGTACATCCACCAGAGGTTGGCTAATTTAATGCTTTTAATTATTTACTTGTAATGGAAGCTTGGGTTTCAACCAAGGAAGCGTTTTCTTAGTTTTGTGTTTTTACCATTAAGAATCAATTTGGCTTGTAAAATGTACCCTTACTGGAGTCAAACTTTATATTTCTCCATGCTTTTTGGATAATTATTTAAATTGAGACTTCAAACCATCAGGAAAAAAGAAAGTATTGAACCTGTTTTGTTTATCACGTCACACGTGAGACCTTCTTAAGTTGACTATCCTTCTTTGTCTAGTCATCATTCTGGTTGCTGTTATGCACAACTCAGATGATCAGTGCTTTCCAAACTCATGCATTCTACAAGTCTGACAGTAGCGTTGGATTTTTCATGTATCAGATTAATTGGATAACTGTGGTGTGGGAGTGGAAAATGGTTTTTTTTTATAATGTTTGAGATAGAGTTTGTAAATAATTTTTGCCTCCTTATTTAAGTTCAATTGTTTTATTATACAGCCAATAATTCATCTTGTTTAATTCATTGTGTTCCACGCAAGGTAATGTGGTAATAGGCCTTAATAAAATGATAATCCTAGAAACTGATTCATGATGCCATGCTGGACCAAATTTATTCTCTTAAAGTTACTTAATGTCCATGAAGTTTCCTATAATTTAATCTTGGAAGTACCAACGAAGATTGAACTGTTTTCACCATCCTTGTTCAATACAGCTGTGTGTATTTACTTTGTAGAAATAAAAATACCATCGTTTGAAATAGTTGCAAGCTTTCATCTCTGGGGTTAAGAGCAATTGTTTGCGTGGAAGTTGTGCCCAGGCATTATATCTTAAATAGACTGTTTGCCTACAGAATAAGATCCTAACACAACACCCTTTGATAAGGTCTCTAGAAAATCACAGAGAGGGGAGCACTTTATAACTTCAGAAGTAGCCATATTTCCATGATCTACATCTTGCATTTGTCCACAAAAACAAAACAAAATAAAATGGATCATTTACTCTGAACTTGAGATTAAGAGGTCCTTGTTGGAAACCTTCCCTTTTTATTCTCCCAGTAAATGTTGTAGGCTGTGATGATATTGTTGTGGCAGTTACATGTCAGACTTTTTGATGTTTTACCAACTTTAGCCTTTTGCATTTTTTATAGTGTTAAGTTGATTGTTATCCATTGCATTGTGACAGGAAAGAGAGCCGCTTCCTTTGATAGTCCACCATCTCCCTATAGCAATAACTTTTGCATTTTTCGGTGGTGAGGGCAAAATGGTGGGCAGATCTAGACTACATTTTTCTGTGTCCACTTCTGATGCATATTGATGAGCTTGAAAAGCTCATCACCCAGTTCTTGTAATCTGAATGAGTTCTATGTAGGTTGTTGATCCTGTCCACAGTGAGGAGGCTGTTATGGGTGGAAGAATGACTGTAACAGTTAATGCGAATGGTGACATTTGTGCAATTCAGAAAGGTGGAGGGGAGGGTGTGCCAAAAAGCTCTATTATGCATTGTTTGCAACTTGCTTCTTTGAGTGCTGAATCCATAACCAAGAAGATAAAAAATGCAGTGAGTTTCTTCTCTAGAAATTTTTTTGAATGTTGAGGTGCAGTATCTTTTCTGATACCAAATATTCATGCTTTTCTTAATGAATCTATTCTTTCCTTTTTTTCCTTGTCAGTTTGCTGCTTCTAGAAACACATGGCCATGGGATTGTCTTTTGCTCTGAACCTAATTTTAATGTGTGAACTGATGTAGGTTGAAGCATACAACACAGAGAGAGCATTGCGCAAGATCAAGCGCCACCCTACTTCTGATGCTGGCAATGTTAGCGTAGCTGCTCTTGATGTAACAGAGCAAAATAAAACCATTGAGCAGGTGGAAGGTAGTGAGTTGTCAAGGCATCATTTGGAGAGATTGAAGTTGGTACCTGAGGATACCTGCAGCAGTAGAGGTAATGACAATGATGATGATACCAAACCATCTGAACAAGGTGGAACAGGTCGAGTAAAGGGCAATGCTGTGAATTTTCTCGGGGGTCCATCAAGCTGGTATGGTGCTAGCACTTTCCAAAGGTTTTTTGAAGTGCAAACATGCTCTGCCAAAATAAGATTTTGCATCCATCGTTAGAATCATAGTTTGTTGAAGATAGAAGAAAGCTTTCTGAATCATGAATTTAATTACCTGAGAAGGATCTCTTGACCCTGAAGAAATTTAATAACATTAGTTTCCAGACCATTTCTCTGTTATATACTTTAATATTTGCTTATGGCTCCTTGTAATGGATTTAAGTCTGTATGATTATGACTGATGCAAAGAGAGAGTGAGAGCTGTGGAACTGGGATCTAATTAAATGTCTCATAAGCTGGTTAGTTATTAAGTCACCTGGAGTTGTGGTAATTGGAAATTCTATAGATTTATAATAGGCCTTTCTTCTTGTTCTTGTGCTTTGGAAACTCTATCTGGTTTAAGAAATTTTCAACTTTATTATTTTCCTATTTTTTGCATGATTACTTTAAAAAGTGATGCAAGTCTTCTTTTTTCCTCTCCACAGGGATCCTTATTCGAAGGGTGTTGATCCTGATTCCTTGAAAGCTTCTCTAGCCTCGCGCGGTATGCAACTCTCACAATTTTCTTTAAAGTACAAGACCTTTACTTCTCTCCTGCCTGTAAATGAATTTGCTCATTTTGTCCCTGCAAGTTTCATAGTTCACTTAATAAGTAATGCTGTATAAACTCTGAAGCAAAACTCCCCTTGTCAAAGAGAATTTAAAGCAGACCTTTCATTGTTCTTTTATCATGGGAGACAACTCTTAAATAAATTTCACAGAGACGAATCTTATTTATTTTTGGAAGGTACAGAATAATAGGTAGTTGGAGCTGCATGGGTAAGTTGACAAAGAGGCTGCAGATCTCCTGCTATGCTGTTGTTCCGTAGCAAGAAAGTCAACCTTCTGTATTTTGATTAGTAACATTTTCTGTGAATTAATCATAAATTTTTAATGCCTGAGCATTGGCTGCGGGAGAGTAGAGTAGCAGTAGTATTCCATAGAACAGGGTGTAGTTATCATAGATCGATTAAAATGTAGGTCTTATGGTGGTCACGGACCTTCAGTGAGTATACAAGCTGCTTTTATCATTAATTTGGTGAAATAATGGATAATGAAGTCATATATGCAATCTGAATGTGTATATTTCTCGGAAAGGGAAACCTATTGCACCTTTTTCAAGTGTTTTTATTGTGGCAGTGCAACATAGCTTATTAGTGATTTGTGAAACTTGCAGTAGTATCAACACAGCATATGAAACAAAATGGAAGTGGGGAAAATAGTACCAAAACTGATCCAGAGGAACCAACCAAAGATATTAAACAAGCAACTTTAGCCACAGATACATCTGGAACTGCACTGCAAACATATGGAGAGAAAACATTGAAGGATGCTGTGAAGCCCAAAAACAAGAGGAGAAAGAGAGCTTCTCCCAGCATGAAAGGAAGTTAGATGAACTTCTGAGCAGGAAAACATCTACCCTGCAGGTATGCCAGTGAAGTATTTTTGGGAACATGATCCATCTGCATGCTATTTTAATGAACCCCTTTTGTTTTCATTTCGTTTGTTATGGAAGCTCAATGTCACTGCTCTGTATAACACTCAGATAGAGAGAGGCCTGCCCTCATTCTTTTCTTACACCATCTCAAATGAGTGGAATATCCGTGCTATATCGTGTGTAGGTTTCTCCTGACAAATTGGATGCATTCTGTCATTCATTGAAATCAATTATGACCTTGAAATTTTCATGGTGCTTATTGTCGATCCTTTTCAGGTCTTTGACACATGCTTCCTTCTAGTCTCCCTTTATTACAATGAAGGGTAGCCGGTGTTGGAAAAGTCAACTTCATATTCAACAGTGAAACACAAGAATGAACCAGCAGTGGCCAGGATATACTGAAGAGGAGACCAGAAAGAGACTTCTCTGAACTCTCTTCATGATTCTCTCGCTAATGGAGTAACACGTTGGCTGCATGGGTATTATCACCCACTTTGCTTGTGCTGCTTAAAGCTGCTCCAGTTTAGATATGTGAACTTTTTAGAGGCTATTTTCGTGGCAGTGGTGCTTTTCTTTGATCCCATATGCTGTTTCTTACAATTTTTGAGGATTTCCCCCCCTTTATACAATACATAGCTAGTGAGGGGGAGTGAGTTCAATTGTCATTTTCCTCGTCAGAGAAGTGTTCATATCGACCTGACTGTCGATCTCTTTTGTGAGGGGTCTGTTAATTGGTTTGTTACCACTCTATCATGAGTTGGCATTTTCTTTGTTTCGAGCAACTCAAGATCATGAAACGAAACGTCTATTCACTCATGCCTGGTGCAAAATCTGATATCAGGATTATGCAATTCTCACTGCTATATATTTTATCATTTCATCCTTTTCAAAATGCATTATATGCTCTAATAATCTGTTATTTTTCCTGATTCCATGAACCAGTGCATGGGGAAACACTTCGCTGTTTCATGCAGATGAGACCGCTGGCTTTAGGACAAGCCGACGAACCCAGCCTATATGGCAAGATAATTTGGTTTCCACCACAGAACAATGGATACATGGCCCTTTAGATTTTGCATCTAATGTCGTTGGATTTGATGCTGATATTCCTTTCCCAGGCCATCATGGATGAATGGGAAACTAAAACACTTAATTGCAGGGTTGATATTTATAATATAAATAAATCTTTTTATCAAATGGTAGTGATTATGCTAATTGATGTAAATTGTTTAATTTTTATTATTTTTGTTGTATTTAAAAAGGAACATTAATAAATCTGATTTTCGTAAATAATGCTTATTGGCTCAAATTTTAAGGATTGTCCAATAAAATATTGACAATTTAAATTATTTCATTGCTAGTTCAAAATGTAATTTATATTGCACTTGTTCAATCGAATCATGCTTAATTGGTTGGAATAAATTATGAAAAAAACAATTAATTATGATAGAAAAAATAAAATGTGAATTAAGGACATGTGCAAATTAAATTTAAAGAAATGTGACAAGGTTGTATTACATGATTTCATCATTTTATTAGTAAAGGGTTTGGTTGAACAGACAACATGGGTGTGAATGATGAACAATTCAATTGATGTGTTACTTAAACTTCTATGTAATTTAAGCGACCTTGATGATGATTGATTTAACATGGATATGATTTTCTTTTCTTTTTTTTTCTAGTTCAACTTTTTGTTAGCAAATATTCATAGTTTTTTTTTTTTGTATTTTAAAAATAATTCTTTATTTTATTTTTCAAATTATGTTTATTTTTTAAATATTCTTAAATTTTTTTATATAATAATATCAAAAATATTTTTTTTTTAAATATTTAGATGAATTCTCAATGTAAAAATATTTTGTTTTATTCTCAAGTTCATGAGTAAAAGTTCGACAAACAATGACTCCTTTTCATACGTGGCTTGTCGACATGTCAAAATGAAAATTTCCATTATATATATATATATTAAAATCTGGATTATCCTAGACATTGCAAGAGCATTGTTAAATAATATAGCCGAAAGAAATTTAAAAAATTATGAGAAAATAATTAAATATATAACTTTGTATTTGTAATGACTCTTACTTGGATAGCAATTAAAGTTGATCATGAAAGAAATCATAGATGTAATTTGAAAGCCTATTATTAATAAATTAATTATGAATTTTGGAGGAAAAAATGGTAATCCAATGCCCGTTAAAGGGGACTGTAAATTACAAGCAAAGGTGGTTTTGTGTTGTTTTAATTTGACTACTGTCGGCAAACTTTTACTCATGAACTTTGATATCAACCTTTGTTAATATTTGTAGGTGTTTTTCTATCATTTTCACATGTTAATATTAATTTTTTTTAATTAAATATATTTTTAATTAAAACATACCTCATATCAATAAATATCTTTTTAGATGTGAGAAAACTCCATTCCCTAAAAAATATATATATTTTTAATAATTTTAGATCATTTTTATGTGATGTTGTCAATAATTTAAAAAAAATAAAAATAATAATTTCAAAAACAACATGGATCTATTCCTAAATAAAAAATAATTTTTGAAACTTTATCAACTCGATCTAATCCATAAACTATATTATTTTATACATATGTTTGATTTAATTGTTGTGTTTGCTTTACTTAGAAACATTTGGACTTTAAAATTATCGTGGATAGATTTTCTATTAGATTTATTTAAGAGAAATGAATGAATTAAATCTATAATCTATAAAATATATAAAAATAAATTAAATATAATTATAAATCCAAACTCGATTTTACTCTATCCATAAAACACCTTTATTTAAACATATCAAAACTCGTGTTATTCACATGCAAGTGGTACATAAACCTATCAAAACTCGTGTTATTATCCTCTTTTCTTTTCTTTTTTTAATAATAATACAGAGTAGTAGAATTTAAGGAACCACCAAAGATTGGAAATAAATAAATAAATAAAGATAAAGACAACTAAATTTGTTTTTCTTCTTTCTTTACGAAAAAGTAAAGGGTGGAGATAAGACAAAAACTAACGAGGTAAGATGCGGAGTCCGTTACACAAAGTCCGGTCACGCACACACGAATTGTCAGTACAGAGAACCACACCGTTGAGTTTTTCATGTTTAGTTAGAAGCAAACAAAACACAACAGAGCAGCATATGCCATAAACAAACTGGTAAAGATACGTTGAAAGACAACGCAGTCAATGATTGGTTGGCGGATGAAGAGAAGAAAACGAGCATCAGCTTGAAACACGAAGAAGAGAGAGAGATTTGACCTTCAAATGGGTTTCTCCGAAGACAATCTAAAAGGGTTCATTTTGGCTTTTTTGTCAAGTCTATTTATTGGTGCTAGTTTCATTATTAAAAAAAAAGGCCTTAGAAGAGCAGCAGCAGCTTCTGGTGTTAGAGCTGGTAAAAAATATTTTCTTTTTCCGGTTTTTTGAAATGGGATTTTGGTTTTATGAAATTGGTTTGGTTTGGATTGTGGGATATTTGTAGGTATTGGTGGGTTCTCATATCTCTTAGAGCCACTATGGTGGTTGGGCATGATCACGAGTAAGTTTTCCTTTTTCTTTGTTAATGATTCTTCTTTTGGTTTTGGGAAGATTTGATATACTTCTTTTATTGGAATTTCCATTTGCTCTATTCTATGTAAATGAATTGATGTTTTACTTTTGTTATTTATAAGCTGGTTGTATCTTGTGATTCTTTTCATATTTTCTTTGAATTCAGGTTCTTAGATTGGTCAGCTTCATGTTAAAAAGATTTTTTCTTTAAGCTGATATCTTTTTTCGTTTGGTAAATTAAGGAATTAATTAAGTTTTCTTGCTCTAGTCAAATTGAGGAGTGGTAGCTGCTTAGAGTACACGAATTGTGATTAGTAATGACCATCTGATTATTCGCTGATTGTTTGTAGAATATCTCTTGTTGTCTGGTTTCTCATATAGTGATTATTGGAGAAATTGCAAACTGTGTTGCATATGCATTTGCTCCAGCAGTTCTCGTTACCCCTCTTGGTGCATTGAGTATTATTGTCAGGTATATCTCTTATTTAGTATTGCATGCTCAATTTTTTGAATTTTTATATTATCTAGTCAGATTTTCATGTGTTTTATTTTCTTTTTTTCGTTGTGTGTAGTGCTGTGTTAGCTCAGTTTATCTTGAATGAGAAGTTACAGCAGCTAGGGATCTTGGGTTGTGTGATGTGCATAGCTGGTTCTGTTGTTATCGTAATCCATGCACCACAGGAGCACCCTATAACGTCTGTTCAGGAGATATGTAGTATGGCAACTCAACCAGGTTAGTTTGCACCTTCACATGCACATGTCTTTCTTTCATTGAAATTGTTATTTTTTTAATACCATTTTACCGTCTGCTGCAGCTTTTCTGCTTTATGTGGCCTCAGTGATTGTGTTGGTTTTCATTCTGATCTTCCATTTCGCTCCACAATGTGGGCACTCAAATGTGTTAGTGTTCACTGGCATCTGCTCATTGATGGGTTCGCTTTCGGTAAATCATCTGAACCAGCGATGTTACTTTGATATTTAATTGCAAGACCAGATTTATGAATGGAGATACAGTTTTTTTTCCATTCAATCAATGTTAAAAGATAAAATAACTTAATAAAAAAACCTTTCTGTAATGATGAAGATGAAGTTCCATGCATTTTGAAGTTAAAAAGATCTGCAATCTTTCAATGGCTGTGAAAATTCACTTTTTCAATGACTAAAATTTTAATTGTGTAGTGAACTTTCCTGTGGTAATTGTTAACCAGATCTCTCGAGACAAGTGACTGATAAAAATGTTGTCTATGATGTTTCTTGGCCAACATAAGGTGGAAAGTATTTCCATTAGTAAAGTTACGTTTTTATGTAATGGAGCTTGTGCCAATGCAATTGTTTACTGTTTGACTGGGATGGAAGATATGAGTAAACCCCACTTCCTTTTGTCGTGTTATATTTTCATAATAAGCTTTGTCTTCATCATCTGCAGGTGATGAGTGTTAAGGCCCTTGGAACTGCACTGAAAATAACATTTGAAGGAAACAACCAATTGTTGTACCCAGAGACATGGTTCTTTGTGTTTATTGTGGCCACATGTGTCATCACACAAATGAATTATCTAAACAAGGTTAGAAATGTAGAAATATTGCTTCTTGTTTATACGATTAAGTTCATCATGCTAGTATTTCGAAAAGTTTGCTACTGCATAATCCATGCTCCCTCTTTCTTGCATTGTTCTCCTTTTCTCTTTGATCTTCTATGTTCTGTATCGCTTAATTTTTGGTTTCTTTTCTCTATGTTCTGCATTGCTTGCTTTTCTAATCTTGTGCTTAAATCCCTTCAGAAGGTTATGCTGGCATATACAATGAATTTGACTTGCTGTTGGCATATGGCATGACCCAGAGCACATTTCTACTTCATTTTACCTGGCAGAAAGTTACTGTCTAGAATATTTGACTTTCTTTCAATTGCACATGTATAATTTAGTGAATTCCAGAAAAGTTCTGTCACGTGTAATTTCTTGTTACTCCTTTTCCTTCTAAAAAGTTAAATTGGAATTTAAATTGCTTCCACCAACATGCCCATTAAAATTTATGCAAATCCTACACTGTCAATTATAAAAATTCTTCCGCTATTCCATCATGATTTTCTCTTGTTTTGGTGATTGGTGATGAATTGACAAAGGTGAGACTTGAACTCTAAATCTCACTCCTGTTGCTTGTGAGAATGCCATCGAACTACAAGCCCATTTGTCGCATTCCATTTTTTCCCTCCTGATTCTCACCCTTTATGTCTTTCTCCGAAGTTATCCCAATCCAATCTATTTCAGCCTAATATCCAAGTGGAATGCTCAAGATTGCGGGTTGACCCCACCTCCTTTACCTCTATTTTCAATTAGGACACATCATAAGGTCAAAGATAGCTGAATAGTATTCATAGTTTCACTAACATTTCACAAACAGAAATGAGATGGGGGGAACAAATACAAAAATAGATTTTGTGTTTCAGAATTGCTAGAAAATGAGTTGTAAAGCTGAACCATTCATTTAATATGATGTTTGATGACCTGATATTAAATGCAATAAGTAATCAAGTTATAAAAAAGTTCTTCTGTTTTTTGGGAAGAAATATGATGTATTGTGATGTATGGCGGTTGGAAGAAATGATGCTACTGAAGCCAGAAAAGAAACTATCAAGTTGTTTTTATCCCAAAGCTGCAACTTTTCCTTTTCCTTTTCTTTTTTCTTTTTCAACGTTCATCTGTGCTGCATATATTTTTTGGTTCTTTAGAACCTTAAGATGGTTAAAATGTATCTTGTATCTATAATTCTTATTTGCTTAACAAATTGCAACCTTTGGTGCTTCAGGCGCTAGATACATTCAATACTGCAGTTGTATCCCCCATTTATTATGTCATGTTCACGTCACTTACAATTCTTGCCAGTGTAATCATGTTCAAGGTACTGCCACTCTCGTGTAGAAGCTTACACTGTGTAATTGCATTTATTTCATTACTTTGTACATTTTTTGCTTAATGCTCTATTCATTTTAAATTGATTTCACTGGAAGAACACTACTGTAGCTTTAGCTTGTTGAGGCATGGTTTTGTAAGTTGATGCAAGATAGGATAAACAAATTGTCTTGATTGCATTCTAACGTATGATTTGTTTATGCCTCACTCACTATGGCAAGCCCAGGCATCAGGATGAGGATGCTGTCACTGGGCTTAGTTTGAGAACCATTCCATTTTCCTCTTCAAGACCCTTATTTCAAACAGTAAAATGTTTCATTTCTGATCCTGGTTTGACTTTATCTATTGTTAAAAATACATCACAACAGGATTGGGATGGCCAAAGTGTGGGAGACATTATATCAGAAATATGTGGCTTCATTGTTGTTCTCTCAGGGACCATCCTATTACACACAACCAAAGACTTCGAAAGAAGTTCATCTTTTAGAGGTGCTTTGTTCAGACTCTCTTTGATTTTCACTAAATCAGGGTAATCAATCTTGAATTATGAGTGATATTTTTTACTAATTTCATGTGGCTATGGATGTTCAAATAAGTCAGGTAGCAGCTATGCATCTTTATCCCCTACATTATCTGCCCGACTCTGCAGTGGAAATGGAGAATTTATGAAGCATGATGAGGAAAACCAGTCACCTGCTGAAGCTGTTCGCTTACAGAGACAAGAAATGCACTAGAAGTGCTCCGCAAAAAAAATCTCTTCTGCGTCATGTTGTTTCATACTAGGCATGATCCATATCTCGAGTTCTTTGACAGCATTGCTGAGAGATGGTTCTGTTACCGCAGAGTTTCTGGTTACATCCAAACAGAAAACGAACAAATTTACTTTGAGTAGGTTGTGTTGTGGCCCTCAGAAATCCTTGAAAATTCATCCTTTCTTTTTCTTTTTTCCCGTGCAAAGTCATGGAAGAAACCATTCAATAGCCATGGAGAAGTACATCCTCATTCTCATCCACAATCCGCAAGTGCATTACATGTGAATGTGAGATGAAGGAACACTGAATCAGAGTGTTCTACATGCATGTTTGTTGGGTTATGGTATGGTCGTTGATGCTTAATTTGTTGATACCTGTACAGTGTGTTTGAGATTGCTGGTGTAAAGGGATGTTCATTCGGCTTCTCTAGCTGTCAAAGGCAGTGCAAGGAGAGTGATATGAAGACCCAGAAACCTATTTCTGTGAAGAAAGGTTTAAAGGGAGTCTATACCCTGCAATTGATTTATTGGAAACATGAGCTCCGAGGGAGTTCCATTTGTCATGTTACCTTTTCCCATAGGTTTCATTCTTTAAGAACAGTCCAAATCAGATATTCTTGCAGTGTAATATTTGTTCATCAGTTATTAGCAGGCTTGTAGATTGATTGTTTTTTTCTTCTGAGAACTGAGCAAAGAGTGAGATGTGTATCCTTCACATTTTTGCAAGACAAGAATACGTGAAAACGTTAATCCCATTACGCTAATGAAGATACGGGTAGAGAAGAAGAAACATAACCAATTAAACCTGATTCTTGTAATTTCTTCAGCGGTTTGTTTGTGATAGAAATCATGTTCTATAATTTTTTGAAAGAAAAAATTGAACATAACTTTTTAAGCATTATTAGATTGTTGATATGACATGTTAAAAATAAAAAATATATATTATTTTTATATATTTTCAAGCAAAATATATTTTAAAAAATAACTTGACATTCTAGCCACAGCCCTTATAATTAATAGAAAACCAGTTTTTCTTTTTTCTTCTTTTCGTTCATGCATGTTTTTAATTAAAAAACAAATTACGTTCAGGAATTCTAAACAATATATATAACCGAGATTGTTTTTAAAAAAAGTATATATTAAAATAATATTTTTATAGCTTTTAAAAATTATTTTTGAAATTATATAAAAATAATCTAAAAATATCAAAAATTTAAATTTAAATTAAAAAATAACAATAACAATAACAATTTTTCTCAAAATGATTTTTGAAACACAAACGCTTGCAAGTTTAATTCGTAAACAGGTAAATTAATTCAAAAAGGTCAATTCGTAGGTGGAATGTCAGTTCGATTAATAGCTTCTTAGTAGATCAATAGCCTCGTAATAAAATATTTAATAAATTAATATCAACTTCCTATAAAGTTTAATTGCCTGTATGGCACTGCGGTGTAACTAGTTTTTTACCGAATTTTTTTTTAAATAAAATTTTTTTGATATTTTTAAATTATTTTAATATATTAATATCAAAAATAATTTTTAAAAAATAAAAAAATATATCATTTTAATATATTTATAAATAAAAAATATTTTAAAAAATAATCAAAACCACACTTTTAAACACCCCTAGATCGTTCGGTCGGTCGTCCTTCCCTCCGACTCGTACACGTTGCATGTACACTACGAAAAGCGAATATAGACAACTTTGGGAAATTCCATGGTGTCGTTCATGTAAGGAAAAAAAAAAATGTTTTCAAAGCTTAAGGGAATTAGTTTGACTCTGGATGTTCTGTGGATGTGATGAATTTTTTTAATATAAGAAAAATATTTAAGTGCTGTTAATTTTTTTTCTAGAAAATAAATACTTAAGTGATATAAAAATTAATTTGATATAATTTATTTAACTTGATGATTTTAAAAGTAATCTAAAAAACGAGTAAAATATAGTTTAATTTTAAAAAAATCAAGGTAATATTTTTTTATATATATATTAAGACAGTAACATATAGAATTGACTCAAATCAACTTGGATTAATCTGTTAAATTTACAACTCAAATCATTAGATTATAATATATATATATATATATATATATAAAAAAAAAAACAGATTAAAAAACTAAATTCTCAATCAATTCTATATTAAAAGATAAAATTAAAAAAATCAATAAAAAAATTAATAGTCAACGCAGGTTAATTTGTTGAATTTAGTACCTGAGTTATAAGAATATGGTATCTCCATTAAAAAAATAAAAAAATAAATATGAAACTTGATACCCAATCAAGTCAATATTAAAGGATGGAGTTGAAGAAAAAATAAAAAAAAAATAATCTAAGTCAACTTGAATTAACCCGTTAAACTCATTATATGAGTTATAAGACCAGAATAATCTTAAGCAAATTGAAAAAACAAGGTCAACCCAAGTTATTCTTCCAAATTTATGGCTTAGATCATGGAATTATGATAACTTTATATAAAATAATTTGAAATAAATTATAAAGCACACTTCTCAATTAATCCATTATGAAAGAATAAAATTTTAAAAAAATCAATCTAACAAAAAGATATCATAAAACAACTTGAGTTAATAGAAAAAAACCAAAACAAGTTGTGAGAAGTGAGTATTTATTTATCTCATAATGGATATATTGTCTAAAAATGAGTATTTATTTATCAATTCCATATTTTACTATTTTATATTTATCTCCTAGGGGAGATATTAACTGGAATGTCTCCGAGGGGTGTGATGTAATGACAAAAAACTTGAGATTTGCATAGCAGGTCTCAAGTTTAAATCAGGACGTGTATATTTTATAAAAACCTGGGATAGCCGGGATTTTATTCGTTCATCTAGACCCACAAAGTATGTTTTTTGAAGGGAGGGATTTTCTCGAATAAAAAAAAAGATATTAACTGGAAAATGGAAATATATTATAATAATTTTTCATTTCTATGAAAAAAAAGAAAAAGAAATGGTAGATCTGGAAATCCATAGCATCATTAATCCATAGATATTTGAATACTTTATGTGATTTTCAATTTCTCTCAATTTATTTAATAATCATCACCATGGTCTATAATATTGAGAGATAACATATTAGCTCACCAACATCCTGACATGTCCTGATTGATCGATAAATCAATCTTTCAATATATCACAAAGTTTATTTACACCACAAAACAATGTATTAAGTTATAACTTAATAATAAAGAGCACCTAAAGTTAAACTAATCAAGTGATTTAATATTTTTTTTTAAAAGTGTATTTTATTTAGGATTATATTAAAATAATATATATTTTATTTTTAAAAAATTATATGTAACATCAACACTTAAAAATGATATAAAAATATCAAAAATATTTAATTTAAAATAAAATAAAATAATTATTTTTTTTCAAAAATATTTTTGAAACAGATTAACTAAATATCTTTCTTTCCCTGTATATACATTACAAAAAAGAAATTTATAATCATTAAAGTGGTAAAAAAATTAAATAAGTTGCCACTTTATATTTTTTTATTCAATTAATATAATACATCATAAACAAAACTACGTAGTTTTAGATGGCCACCCGTCTTCTCTTCCTCAGGACACACAGCACGGGCTACAGAGCACTTTTCACTTTCATAGAGTAACTTCTTTTCGTAGTTAGGAGAAGCACAGCAAGAAGAGAGAGAGAGAGAATGGAAGCAAAGCTAGGGAAGGTGATCGAGTCCATCAACAACTTCTTCACCGGCGCTGACCAGATCCCCTGGTGCGATCACGACATCGTCGCTGTATGTCTTTCCTCTTTCTTTTTTTTTTTTCTTTTCCTCTCAATAAATATCTTTGCAGTATTGGGTATCATCATCTTTTGGGTTGCAATTAAAAAATAAATACAAAAGGCGACACTTTTTAGAAGCTACTTACTAAGATTTGGAATTTTTCAAGTTTTATTATTTATTAGAGTTTAGCTTTGGTTGCAGAATAGCTGTATATTGATTGATTATTACCAGTGCTGCTGGCCCAGTAATGATTCTCCTCTTATTTACACTTATCCGTGACTGTTTTGGGTTTCCTTTCTTCGAGGTTGATTTACTTTCTTCAACCTCTCAAGTTTCTAGATGATCTCAAAAATATAACAGATTAAAAGATGCATGGAGTTTTTCAATGTTTTAAACTTGATCCATTCTTCATTTAGTTGCTTTATGAGGGGAAAAAAGGGGTGGGGGGGGACTACTACTGATGATTTGTTAGAAAGATTTACAAGCACAAACATCTGCGTGTTGCTTGCAATGTATGGCCAGTCATATGGAAACCGCTTCTACTCCTTGCATGGTTTTTGCTTTTGGATTCTGAAGGCGATTGTTTTGTAAATGCTATTTAGTTTCTATGTCAAAAGTTAATGATGTATCAGGGTTCTGGGCGTGGTATTCCTTCTGCTGCAGACTTTTGTAACATTCATATGACATGCCATTCTTAATTGTATGTATTATTTGTTGTTCTCTTTTCTTAATCTTTTCACTGATGCATGCGTAGGGATGTGAGCAAGAGGTTCGTGAGGCTGAAAAAGGTTCTTCTGATGAGTTTAAGAATGAATGCATCATGCGTTTGTCGTGGGCTCTTGTTCACTCAAGACAGACAGAAGATGTGCATAGAGGCATAGCTATGCTTGACTGTAAGTAAATAGATACAAAACCATCTCTCTCTCTCTCTCTCTCTACACGTGCACACATACATGTTTTCCCCCATGTTACTTATACTCACTTTTGCAGCTTCACTGGGCAGCACTCCCAGCCCTTTGAAACTGAGAGAAAAGCTTTATCTTCTAGCTGTGGGTTATTATAGAAGTGGTCACTATTCAAGAAGTAGGGAGCTGGTGGAAGACTGTTTGAAGGTTTAGTATCCACATTTCTTGTTCTTTGTTTCTTTTGAATTATCGTGAAAAGATTTTCCCTTATACTTAATGTTGTTTTCTCATAATTCATGACCTCATTCCAGTACTATGAACATATTGCCGTGTCATAGTGCATTTTGTAGATATGTTTCAACTAAAATGTTGTTCTACCCTGAAGCTGCATGATCATTGAGAAGGCAAATGTGTGATTTAAGGTCATATGTTGCATGCTATTCTATACTAGTTTTTTTATGCTTTGTGACTGAATCGCAAGGGCATGGTCATTTTATAGATTGAGCCCGAATGGAGACAGGCACAATCCCTTAAGAAAGCAATTGAAGACAGGATCAAGAAAGGTAACAATTAATGTTGGTGAAACTGCCTGTATTATCATTTGAACTGAATTGATGAAGCTGCTGAACTATTATCCTTTGTTTTTGGTTTGTTTGTAGATGGTATGATAGGCATAGGGATTGCTGTTACTGCTGTTGGAGTGGTTGCTGGCGGGATTGCTGCAGCTTTGACACGTAGAAAGTGATGCGGCCTTTGAAAATCACGGATATGCACGAGAAATACACTTAATGACGTGCTTGTTGCAGAAACCAAAACTAAATTGTGGTTTAATACACGCTGACTTGTTCCTTTCCTTACATGAAAGAGCTTAAGAGGTTGTCTTTTTTATGACAATTTTCTTGCAAGATAGTTACATTCAATGTGTATACTTTCGTATTTCTCTGAGAATTGCTCCCTCGTTCTTCATTCTTACGGCTGTCTTTAGTCATCAGTCCTACTCTTTCCAAGAGACATGGGCCATGGTTGATACTCTACCATATTGATGTGTTCAGAACTTGCATTAACTTATTCTGCTTCTGGTTCAATGTAGCTATCACAGGTCATTTTGCCAGGGTAATGTCAGCTCCTTCTGCCCTGGAAATGCAGAAGCATGCTGTCACCTAATTCAAAGAAGCATGAAGGTTATTAGTTGCTGTCGGCGAGGTGCAGGTGGTATCTAAGGTTACAGGCGTTACCAAACTCAATCACAATGCAGCAAGCTCAGGGAAGCCGTTCATGTCTTCTCTAGCCCAAGAATACATCAATTTGTGCACTGTCAAAATCTCGACAAGCAAAGCCCGCGCTAGATTACCAAAAATTATTAAATAAGTAATAAAAAAACTGAATTTTCCCTGTATTTTTAAGCTGTCGGCAGGCTGTTAGTGACTGCGCGATTGGGACAACTGTTCATTGCCTCGCCAAATTCAATAATTTGGTAGTTTTTTTGTTAGTTTTCAATGGTCTCAAGGCCATGGAAATTCTTGAGGCTTCCTTCCTGACACCGAAAGTAATTATACACTCCACTTTGGCAAAAACAGACCATCCACGAGAATCTGACGTGGTTAAAGATAAGCACATCCTGTATGGATGCATGTATCTATCTATTCATGTGAAATCTCCCAAGAAAAATGCTACAACAGGAAAGTGGGCGCTTACGATATTATCATTGCCTGACAGGAAATCTTTCGATGAGTTTTATGCCCACAGGAAATGGGTATCCTAAGTCAGTGACTGGAGAATCTGTGGACCTGTAACCATCAATGGAGGCTAACTGCCCATTAATTTGTACTTTTTGTGGCAATTTTATTTTTAACATTACCATTCCAGAAGCCAGAAAAAGACAACCATATCTTATGAAAGATATACAGTTGCGTTGTTCTCACCACTTCCCATATCATCTCAGACTCCATTTCATTCTTAGATATTTGTATCTAACTAACACGTCATAAAGCTTTATGAACTTGGAACAACGTGCGCAGGATTGAAGGTCTTCTTGCACCAAGAATTTTCCTACAAATAGTGTTCTCTTGTCTGACAGATCTTGCCAGCAATAGTTTCAGCTTTCAGACAGAAGCAGGGATCATGAGGTTTGGAATTTTCCACTACGCTTACGTGTTCTTTGCCCTAATGATGATGATGAGCATTTCTCCGAACACCATTCGACTCTCAGGTAATTCAATAAAAACAGTTGCCCTTTGAATCATCGAAGATGAAACAAGAATATTACATAAGATTGATTTGTGATTTCGCAGGGGGGAATGAAAATAAGATGGCTATGGCTAGAAGGTTAGTAAGGGTGGGAATCAATGACTATGAAGAACCAGGGGCAAGCGGTAAGCATCTTCCTTCACCCCCTGGTGATGAGTTTGGTGATAAAGCTCGGGATTATCAAGAACCAGGCTCAAGCCCTAAGCATGTTCCTCCCCAGCCCCCCAGTGAAGATGGTTTGGTGTGAAAATTACTGAAATCATATTATTTAAAGCCTATATGGTCTCCATAAATCATGATGAGTTTTCATTTTTAGCTACCCTTTGATTCTGAGCTGCTCTTTTTCTTCTTTTTTCTTGTTTTTTTTTGCTTTGAAATGGAGATAATGGCTGGATATCAAAATACTATGAATAAAACTCATTTTCTTTGAGCAGTTTTAGTATTTCCAGGGTTGAAAAAAAAAAACCTGATTCATTGCACGATGCCATTGCCAAGTTGCCATGAAAGGTTTGAATTTGAGATTTTTTATACAAGAAGAAATCTAATAGAATCCTTATCTTCCCAGTTTGACCATGTTAATTAGAACATGTTTCCTTTTTTTACATTGCTAATTAAGTCCGGTTATTACCCACCAAACTCTATAAATTAAGCTGATTCATTGCATGATGCCATTGCCAACTTGCCATGAAAGGATCCGAGATGCCGTTTGACCCTGAAACCCCACTGCAATTGTGTTCTTAGCTATCCAATTAATAGAAAAGGAGAACACTGATATTAATTAAATTATAATTAATTGCCTTATTAATTGCGGAGAAATTGCGCATGCTTCCATATGTTTATGTAAAACCTGATTATTTACCGATTCAAATTTATACCAAATTAGAATGTTCAAGAGACTCAATCAAACATAATCAAATTTAAATCATTTTATTTAAAACTAATGATTTTAATATAATTGAATAGGGAGTTTTAAACGAGATGGTCTAAAAAAAGGGAGTCTTAAAATAATTTATAATTAAGGAATCCTTATACAAGGAAAACAAAAATATAATTGAATCCTTATCCTCCCAGTAAAATATTTTGATGAACCTTCTTAATCAGCACGAGTTTCTTTTTTTATATTGGTAATTTTTGCTAATTAAGTCTGCTTATTACCAACCAGACTCTATAAATTAATAAAGACAGCATGCACACTCAAAGAAAGAAGCAGCAGCAGCAGAAGGCATGGGCTAGTTAGATACTGTTTCAGTCGGCAAACTCTCAAGTCTCAAACCTAAACACTCTTCTTTTGCCTGATGATTCCGAGAAAACACAGGATGGTTCGACTCGTCTTTTGCCTGCTCACCTTCTCAACGATTTGCTTTGCTCGGGACCTTAGTCCTCGCACAAGTACATACATACATACATACATATATATCTATATCTATATACATACATACATATATATATATATATATATATATATATATATATATGCTACTCTATTTTTTATTTTACTTTCATTAAGGTGTGTATATTTGCAATAAATCTGAGAGCAACTTTAACAGCAGGTGTTAAGGATAATCAAGATCATGGACTTCATGCTGGTGTGAAGTATAAAAATGACATGGAAGATAGTCTCGACACTGATTATGCTGGTCCAAGAACACATGATCGACCTCCACCTTCTCACCCATTGAATTACCAAGCTCATGTTCTCGACACTGATTATCCTGGTCCAAGAGCACACGATCAACCTCCACCTTCTCACCCGTTGAATTACCAACCTCATGTTTTGGAGGAAGATCTTGACACTGATTATGCTGGTCCAAGAACACATGATCGACCTCCACTTTCTCCCCCATTGAATTACCAAGCTCATGTTCTCGACACTGATTATCCAGGTCCAAGAGCACATGATCAACCTCCACCTTCTCATCCCTTGAATCACCAACCCCATGTTATGGAAGACAATCTCGACATTGATTATGCTGGTCCAAGAACACATGATCGACCTCCACCTTCTCGCCCATTGAATTACCAAACTCGTGTTTTGAAAGACAGTCTCGACACTGATTATGCTGGTCCAAGAACACATGATCGACCTCCACCTTCTCGCCCATTGAATTATGAAGAACATGTTTGAGAACTTAATTTTAATATTGATTAATGATGGCCCAAAAACATATGATCGACCTCCATCTTTTCTTCCTTTATAGATGATTTAATAAAGTCGCGCCTATCATATTATGTTTTCCATATGCTATATAAATTGTTTTTACCGATTACTAATGGCTAATTTACTCGGATGTTTTTCTCTTGTTTACAATTGATAAAGCAAGAAAGGATGCTTGAAAGCTCTCGGCACCAAGGAAAATACTAATTCTGTCGTAATTAAATTAAAATTAATTAAAAAAACCCAAATCCAATGAAAAAAAATTGGATGTTTTTCTCTCTTTGTACAAATTACTAATGGCTTGGATGGAAATAAATTAAAAATAGAAATAAATCCCATAGAAAAATCGGTCGTTTCTCTCTTTCAGTACAAACTACTAATGGCTTGGATGGTAATTAAAAAACAAATTGAGACCTAATCTATCGTTTCAAAGCGATTTTATTACATCAAGACTAGTTTCTTGTGATCAAAATGCGACCAGTAAAACCTTCTCTCCTCTTTCTTGTCTGACAAGTTTCTTTCTCCTCTCTAGGAAGGCAAACATAGTAAAAAAGACTATAATTTAAACATAAATATAAAAAACTATATACATCAAAATGTAAAAATTGCAAAATTGAGGGGTTATTATATAGAATAATGTAAAGCTAAGGGATCATAGTATAATTTATTGCGCTTAGATTTTACACTGTGGATGGCTGTCGCCAATTCATAGCGTAAATATCGAGTAGCACTGCAGTTAAAAATAAAAAAGGGGAACATATTCTAATTTTAATTTATTTTATAATAGTTATGATTATAATTGTAATGATAAGGCGATTGGCTCTGGATAAAATATTGGAATGTTATGAGTCAAGCACCCAGCCAACCACATCCACGTGTTTGAGGCCAAGCACGTGCATGCCTCCATCGCTCATCAACACGGCCAGTCAAACTGACAACAGGCCGACACAGAGATCTCCTCAATTCCGGGCACAGAAAACCTGAAGCGACTCAGTTGTCCTCCTCTGACACGGAGCAAAGCAATCGAACAGTACTGGACAATCCAAATCCATGTCTCTATTTAGAAATCTAATTCAACTCTCTACTTCCAAATCCAAACCTCTCTTGCAGAACCCAAATTTCCTCTTCACTTCACTCTCCCACTTCACCACCGACACGCCGACGAGGTATGCTGGCCTGGAGCCTACCAAGAGGGATGAGAAGCCCAGGGTGGTGGTGCTGGGCTCGGGTTGGGCGGGATGTAGGCTAATGAAAGGAATTGACACTGATTTGTACGATGTCGTATGCGTGTCGCCGAGAAACCACATGGTTTTCACCCCTCTGTTAGCTTCCACTTGTGTTGGGACTTTGGAGTTTAGGTCAGTGGCTGAGCCCATTGGTCGGATCCAACCTGCCATATCGAAAGCACCTGGGTCTTACTTTTTTCTTGCAAATTGTACTGGCCTTGATACAGAGAAACATACGGTAATGTGATGTGACTTGCACTTTTTGTGTTTGCTTTTGGGTTACCTTTTTCTTTTTAGAGAAAGCTATTTAACAGATTGTTTTTGGAGAGGATATACAAAGTGACTTCTTTGCGCCCTTTTTAGTGCTAGTAAATTAAATTAATTGTACCTTGCTTCTAGATTTTCCAATTTAAAATGGTACATAATTTGGCTTTATTTATTGAAGGTGCATTGTGAGACTGTTACGGATGGATTGGACACAGTGGATCCATGGAGGTTTAAAATTTCGTATGATAAGTTAGTGATTGCATTGGGAGCAGAAGCATCGACCTTTGGAATTCGTGGTGTGAAAGAGCACGCAATTTTTCTTAGAGAAGTTCGCCATGCTCAGGAAATCCGCAGGAAGCTACTACTCAACTTGATGCTGTCTGATGTGCCTGGTAAGCAACTGCTCTTATGTTTTTTTTTGGGGGAAATAAATTTATATGTTAAGTATGTTTGTATAATATGATATATTTGTTTTTTTGTGCCGAGACAGGTCTTTCAGAAGAAGAGAAGAGCAGATTATTACATTGTGTTGTTGTAGGAGGTGGTCCCACGGGAGTTGAATTCAGTGGTGAACTCAGCGATTTTATCTTGAAAGATGTTCGTCAAACATACGCGCATGTGAAAGATTATATACATGTTACTTTGATTGAGGTCTGCTTGTTATGAATTTTAAGCTACTAGTTGTGCTTATGTAAAACTTTCTTTTTATCATTTTCAAGGCATTAGTGCTTCTACTGTGCATTAAAAATAATTCATTATTGCTATTGGGATTTTCATTAGCTAATTTACATTTCAGAGTTGCCACTGATATATGCTGGGATTGAGAAAACTGTTTCTTATTCACAGGCAAATGAGATCTTGTCTTCCTTTGATGATAGCCTCCGTCGCTATGCTACTAAGCAGTTGACAAAGGTTAGAAATGTTTTGAGTGTTGCAAAAATAAAACAAAATAGAATCTGTCCTATCTTATTTGAATCATTTAGTCTCTCAACGTGAGAAGATTTCCAGCTTGTATAAAGGATTTGAAACTTCCCTTTTAACTGTGCTATAATTGACTGTTGGAACTAGTTGGCATTCTAATTGCTGAGTAATTGTTCTTTTCCTGTTTTTACAGTCAGGAGTTCATCTTGTCCGTGGGATTGTCAAGGATGTTAAACCGCAGAAGCTAATTCTAACAGATGGCACAGAGGTTCCATATGGTCTGTTGGTGTGGTCTACAGGTGTTGGCCCCTCACCATTTGTAAAATCTCTGGAATTTCCTAAGTCTCCTGGTGGACGGTAACTCACTCATTCTCTATGACAAGTTTCTGGTTGATATAAATTTAGAAGCATAGCTGGTATCATTTCTTTGTAAAAGAAGCCAACTTTTTGATATCATTGTCCTGGAAGTGCACGGGAAAGATTGTGATTCCTCAAGTTGACAGTTCGATGGTTTATAAAGATTGTTCAAACCATAACTCTCCTTTTGCCTTCTATTTTTATCCCTATGTTTCTGATTGGTCTTCCTTTCAAAAAGCTGCATAGCTGCACTGATACTATTTTTTAAAATCCCATATGATTCCAAACATGTTTAACCGGATTTGGCTTTTGTCTAATGCTTCTGATACGTCTACAGGATTGGTATTGATGAGTGGCTGCGAGTTCCTTCAGCGCCAGATGTGTTTGCAATTGGTGACTGCAGTGGGTTTCTTGAAAGTACTGGTAAACCAGTTCTTCCCGCGTTGGCTCAGGTGAACTAAAAACGATATGAGCTACCTTTAAACGACTCCTGGCAATTTAGCTCAATAAAGAGATTATTTGAGTTTTCAATCTTTGTCCTTCTTCATTTCTGAAGCCTGCCCTCTCGACAAGAATTAGGTCATGTATGATTGCAGGAAGTAGAGTAATTAGATCTCTGTAACTAAGCTATTTGCATGCTTCCAAGTGCCAACTTTCTTTTTGTATCATGTGCAATCGTGTGTGCTATCAAGTTTTCTCATGAGTCCTTGCTAGTGTTTCTTCATTTATGAAAAACTGGTTCTTTCTTTGATATGTTTATCTGTTGAGTTTTCTTCAACAGGTGGCAGAGCGTCAAGGAAAATATCTTGCAAATCTACTGAATAAAATTGGTAAAGATGGTGGAGGGCGCAGCAACAGTGGTAAAGAAGTAGAATTAGGGGGTCCATTTGTTTACAGGCATCTGGGAAGTATGGCAACTATTGGTCGCTACAAGGCACTTGTGGATCTTAGACAGAGCAAGGTGAGCATCCATTCACTTTCAAGCCAAACCGCCTTGGTTGATCTCTTATAAGATGAAGTCAGCTGACTCAGTTGAGGAATGTTTTCTGCAGGAGGCCAAAGGATTAGCTCTGAAAGGATTTGCGAGCTGGTTTATATGGCGTTCTGCATATCTAACACGTGTTATAAGCTGGAGGAATAGATTCTATGTGGCTATTAACTGGGCTACAACATTTGTCTTTGGTCGTGATATAAGCAGGATATAGCGCTGAAAAGTGGCACAGGTTTTAATTTCTGGAGCTTATTTGATGCATTTTTATTTTTATATCAATTCTGTTTTCACGTCCTGAAGGGTAGGTGTCTGGTTGCAGGCATGCCATCAGACTGCAGTTCTTCAGGCTCATGAAAAACCTCCATTCATTTGGAAGGAAGGGATTGAATAATTCAAGGATACCATGCTCATGGTCAGGCCTCACAGCATAAAATGCGTTGTACAATTACGTCAATTTTTTTCTTACCCTCGTAGTAGCCTCATATTTGATAGATATGATTCCTTCTCCCTGAATCTGCACTAACTTTGACGGCTGCTTTCTCCGGATTAAATTTGTAAAGTTTTTTTATAAGGACATGTTGAGAATGTTTTTTTGGACATTCAATTCACAGCTTTAAAGAATTTGAGTTTGTTCCAATAAAAGATTAATGAAATCCCTACAAAGAGATTAGCAGACCTTCGCAGGGTAATTTCCAGCATTTGATAGAACATGCAAGCGAGTCCCGGAACTCTGAGAAACGTCATGTTGCTGGTAATGTGATGATGATGCAGGTGAAATCAAGCATGGGATATAGAATGCGAACATCCCCGCTAGAAATTCCTGCATTTCCAAAGCTAGCAAGAACTTTTATCCATTCGACTCATCTGCTTTCCATAGAAACTTCTGACTGTAGGTCTAGGATAAGTGTAATTCTGAGATGTCTGTCAAATTTTGGTGGTGACCGGGTCCACAAGCATCATGCTAATGGTTTACTTTTTATATATATTTTTGATGCTATAGATTGGCAAATATATATATATGAAAGAATCGAGCTTGTTACAAATAACCTTCTTCAGCATCATGTTCTTGCTGTTTGGAGAACAACAAAGAAAGTACGGGGAATACTCTCTATTTTTCTAGAGAACTAAAATAAATAAGAAAAGTAGAATTTTTAATTTAAATGTAATGTTTCTTCATCTAGATCTAGAAGGCTGAAAATTTGGTTTTTCGGTTTTTAAAATTTTAACTAACTTTAAAAAACTTATTTTTATGTATTCTCTATTATTTTCTTTACAAAATTTCCACTATCCTGTCTATAAAAAAAAAAAAAAATAACTTGAACAATATAAAAAACATTATACATACAAAAAAAATTATGAAAAATATTAAAATATTTACATTTTTACATTTAAATAATATAAATATTTTAAAAAAATAACCTAACATTTTACAATAATTTTTAGTTTGAATAAAATAAATTAATATTTTACAACTAAATCATCACAAACTAGTATAAAATAAATTTTGATTTTCTTATAAAAATAGTTATAATCTTATTCTATATTTTTATTTTATTTTATAAAAAAATCCATGAACATGTTTTTAAGGTAAACTGAAAATAGAAAAAGGAAAACCCCGCAACTTCTCAATTTAAGTATCATGCATTTTGAAAGTAGCATAACCGGGTGAGCTGAGTTGAATGCCAATAACAATTCAAGGCATTAACGGCATTACATGGTTTATATTCTTTGAAAGACAAATACAGTTCATATTTACATGCATCATAGCCTGCCTTCCGAACAGTATACCATCAGGCGTACAGCCAACATAATCAATTGTTTCAGATTCAACCCCACATGGGTGGCAGGGAACTAGGACAGAATATCAGAAATGCCAGAATTAGCCAACCTTCTGCCAACAAGATCTTTTAGTTCAATCTCTCCTGGAAATCTCGCCTCCATCAGTTTGGAGAAAACCTGAAATTCACAAAAGAGAAAATACGATTAAGAAAGGGAACTTAAATATATTTCTCTTAACAAAATTGAAATCAAAGGTTCAATTTTATCAAGCAACTAAATAAAACAGTTGCTAAAGATTCTCGAATGCTCAGCACAATAACAAATTTAAATACCAACTCCGACTAGCATTGGTGGCTCTGGGAAACTAATGGGATCTAAATGGCTGAAAATGTATCTATAAACAATGATTAGCAGAGCACACAATCCTATTTGTGAGAAGAGTAGCCAATGCATACAATCTCTCTTACATTACCAAATCCTCAAAATGAACTAGCAGATCCTTTCAGATATTCCACTGGCAAAACAATAAATGCATTTGAGAAAACTATAAATTCAATTCATGCTAAAGTGATAGGCCACTAACCAATTCATCATTGCAATAAACTTCAAACGCCCCAGAGGATTGGAGGAAGGACTGCAATGCATTGCCGAGAAGCCAAGTAGATGCAATGGTCCCAAATTTATTGGCACGGAGAGAATAATACCAAGGAGGTGGAGTCATGAGTCCTAGCATCGGGAAAATCTGTTCACCGCCCAACACAATTCCCATTACTCCCACCTGAAAAAC
The DNA here is from genome assembly GCA_015731905.1 of Salix dunnii. Taxonomy (NCBI): domain Eukaryota; kingdom Viridiplantae; phylum Streptophyta; class Magnoliopsida; order Malpighiales; family Salicaceae; genus Salix; species Salix dunnii. The sequence continues at coordinate 3,613,073 of CM027667.1, read as the reverse complement.
CGGTACTAATTTGGATGCCACCCGCTTCGGCAGGGATGGGGGGTAATTTACAAGTACAACATCAATTCCTGGAAACTGCGTTTCCAGCATCTTTTTCATTGTTACCGCATTCCCTCTGCAGAGAGCAACACAAAATAGTAATCCGAGCATCAATATCAGCTCAAACCAAATCAATCCCATCAAAACCCAAACCTAAATTACACCTAATGAGATTACAAGAGCATCTGCAGAGTTCACCAGTTTTCTACATGAATTACCAGTAACCACGAAAATCAAAGGTTATTTTCAGACTGACATGGCAGGGAAAAATCCATTCAGCTGGCAATGTTACTTGATAAAATGATCAAATTACAGATGGAATTTTGTAATCACGTAAACATTAAAAAAAAAAAAAACATGAGAATTTAGACAACGAGGGGGGATCAAGGAATCAAAGATACCTGTAAGAGCAGGAAGCGCAAAAGTCAATTCTGACAGTGCTGCCAAGACCAATCCCTCCAGCAACTGGCTTCTGCAATAGAGACACACAACTTAAGTATTTTAATTCTTTTGAGATTTAAGGATAAAAACGTCAACGCGATACTTCACCTGCGTTGGAAATCCTAGGGTTTCATAGGCAACCTCTGGTGGTTGTTGTTGGTGGTGGTGGTGGTGGTGATGGGGGTGGGGGTGGGGGGGTTTAGGAGGGGGTGGTGTGAAGAGGTGGATAAGGTCAGTGCATAAGAGAAATAGAGGTAATCCCACCAGCAAAATCTGTGCTCGATCCATAGCAAAATACTGTGAGAGAAAAGTCTCTGTGTGTGTGAAAAGTAACCAAGAGCCAAGAGGAGAGATTGGAACGACTAGAAAACGCACGTACGCTAATGCGGAAGTGCTTTTTCAGCCATTGGATCTCCTTTTATTTGATCCAACGGTGGTTATTTGTCACATCTTTTTTTTTTTAGTTTGATATATATATATTCCAAAGTTGAAAAACTTTTGGAGGAACATCGTTGCAGGCTCAAGGCCCATTGCAAAGCTTAAGAGTCAGGCTCATGAAAATCCAAGTCTCCCGTATAGAGCCTAGACATCTTGGGTCTGGGCTTTGAGATTTAGGGGGTTTTTGGAAATGCTGTTGCTTTTCAAAGTGTTTTTTATACCGAAATATATCAAAAAAAAAAAATTTTATTTTTTAAAAATTATTTTTGATATCAGCATATCAAAATGATCTAAAAACACTAAAATATATTTATTTAAAATGAAAAAAAAAAAACTTTTAAATTTCAGCAAAACACCGGTTCAAAAGCATTGCCAAACAGGTACTTACAGATTAACAGGCCCAAATAATTTCAAATCGAGTATCTGTCTTCTTTTTCGTCCGAGGGCATAGGATAGGACTATATCCTACTTCATTAATATCTTCATTATTGTAGTTTAACGTTATAGTTTTTGCTTACCTATGCTCCAAGAAACATGTAGGCATGATGAGCCCATATTTTCTCAAATTACGTTACATGATAATAAAAAATTTATGATATATATAATAAATTTAAATTCAAATAAAAATATATATTTTTTATAAAATTATAAAAAAATTAAAATTTTACTCATTCACCGAGTTATACAAAATATATTTTTTCTTCCTTGAAAAAAAAAAAAGAGCCCACGTCAACTAAATTTTATGTGGGACATGCATAGGCTCACGGTCAATTTTGTTTTTCTCATGTGATGGACGGAATAGGTATTGTTTTTTTAACATGGTTTTTATTTGAAATAATATATTTTTAAAAATTTAGTTTTTATATTATTACATTAAAATAATTTAAATATATAAAATATTGATTTGAAGTAAAAAAGAAATCAAAATTTATTGAGACTTCAGTGCAAACGAAGACCAAAACAGGCCTAAGCTATTTTTAGAACAGTAACGGTGGAAGCAATAGAAATTTATTATTATATTGTTAACTAATGTGATTAATGAAGTTAGGTCATTTTATTTATAGCATGTATACAGAGGTTTTTGACATTGAATTTTAACCCTTTTTTTCTTAAAATTTATTTATTATTTTTAAATAAAAATCTTAATATTTATTTTAATATATAATCTATATCATCATCTGAAACATCAACTTCAGATCAAATCTTAATCACATGATGTAAGACTGTCACCCTTATCGTTCCCTCTTTCCCCTGCAACTACGACAAGAAGAAGAAGAACAGGAGAGAGAGAGAGAGAGAGAGAGAGAGAGAGATGCCATGCCAGGCACCCAATAGCATTTTGTGCGGATGTTGCAGGCAATTTTCGAGGTGGTACCCAACTTAATAGTCATTGTGGTCTCTATATCGCAGTGACATTTCAATTCAAGCACGCCAAAAAGTTGACTCCGATACCGACATTGATAATTATGAATAGTCTCACATTACAGATTCAATGGTTTCTCATGCTATTATCAACAAAGGTATCGTAAGCCAAAAGGTGGACGGAAACAGAGGGCAGAGGTGGTCGGCAGGGAGCCATGCAGTAACATGCTGGACCCTTTCGCTCTGTGTTTCGTTTAATGAGTTCGAGCGGTGAAGGCTGCAAAAACCAGAAGGAATTCCCTCTGCGTGCTTTCCCTGACTTCCTGGACATGGTAACCAGACAATGTCTCTCATAATTCAATCTCTCTCTCTCTCTCTCTCTCTCTCACGTAGGCGTGATGCCTATCCAAAATAATCGTATAATACCATATAATTCAAAGCCTTTCTCTTTTCGATGCCCTTGTTTGTCTGGCATGGGAAGCCATGAGAGAAGTGATTGAAGCTTGAAGATTCCGACACGTGGATTACGAATCAGACATTGGGGGGAGACAGGGAACTACAGGTGATGTAATTGATAGAAATAAAGACAAAGGAAATGTGAGCTACGTTATAATTATAAATGGTTATCGCTGAAGTTTAGAGAAGAACGCTGCACATATCACAGTGATCTTCCTTGCACATTAGTTATTATACCACTTTTTTAATTCGATTCGATTTAGTTCTTAACTATTTAATTATTATTTTCAATTTAGATTTTTATCATCTTATAACTCTACATGTCATCACCAACTATAGAAGAAAAAAATCCGGCCAAACACCTTGAATCCGGGATAGGTATGGAGTTGGCAGAAAGACTTGAGGTTTTACCAATTTGACTAGGTTTAGTGCTGGTTAGAGAGTGTTTAAAATCATTTTTAAAGTGTTTTTTGTTTTGAAATGAATTAAAATAATTAATTTTATTTTTTAAAATACATTTTTGATATTATTACAACAAAATAATTTAAAGACATAAAAAAAATTAATTTAAAATAATTAAAATAAATTTCTAAAATGCAATGTTAAACCATCATGGTAATATTATATTTTAAAAAAATCCCATTATTTTTTTAAAAGTAATTGTTCTAACTTAGTGGAGCACAGGAAATAAATAGTTTATTTTATATTAAAATATTTGTTTTTTTAAAATAAAATGTATGTAGTCTTACAAAACATATACCGAAACCTATCAGGTGGTTATTATTACCAATCAGAGGCGAAGTGGCAGTAGTAAGTATTATTACCCATGCTGATCTGGACCAAGTACATGCAAGAACAGTGAAAGCCAACAAAATGAACAAATTGACTTGTCAATGGGCGTGGAAACATAATTTCTGAGTGTGTCTGTATCAAAAAAAAAAAGAAAAAAACTACTGTCAAGTGTCAACTTGTTATCGTTCAAATCTAAAGCCCGCCTCCTGTCCCCTCTCCCTCCTTTCCTTCTCTTCGTCTCCATGTTTCTCTCTTCTCTCCAGTTAAAAAAGAAATAAATTCAAATCTCTTCTTTTCTTTTCAACTCTCACCTTTTTCTTTGTTGACCTGCTTGTTATCCTTTCGGCAAAGTTGAAATCTCACAGACCCCATAACCAATTCTCACTCTGAAACACTACTTCGAAATATACTTGGTTTCTTGATTTTAACTGCTACCTTTTTTGAGGGGAAGATGAAACTGTTGCCATCTCCTTCTTTCTCGTCTTCCTCGACTTCCTCTTTTGATCCAAACATGTGCACTTCAAAAAGTGCCACTGCTAGTTGCCTTACAGGTCTTCTACGTCGAATTCTTTGCTCTCGTAGCCTCCCTACACACCCATCTGACCAAATCACTGAAACAAGCTCGATACTTTGTGACAGTAGACACCAAGAACTCATCGGGCCAAATGAGAAACTCGAGACCACTGCTGCTACTCCTGGTGTCGTGGCTAGGCTGATGGGACTGGAGTCTTTCCCGGAAACTAGTTCAGTTGATATGAAAGTCGGTGTTAACTCGATATCGAGAAGTCGATCGATGAATTCTATGGAGTTTAGAGGTGAGAACGATCAAATCCAAGGGCAGCATAGAAGGATTAAGAGTACATTATCGTTTCGGGAGATGCCAACTTTTCTAGAGGTAGAAAATAAGGAATACTTTGTTCTTAGCTTTGAGAATATTGGAGGTGAAAGCAAGAAAGTTAGATCTAAAGAGAGGAAATGCGAAGTGGGTTCTGGAGAATTGAAGGAGAAAAGAAGAGAAAAATCGAAAAGGAAGGAAAACAGAAGAGAGAGAGTAGTAGAATCAGAGAAGAAGGGAAGTAAAGAGAAAATAAGCAAGATGGTTTTGAGAGATTTAAACGATTCAGAGTTGAGTAACAGAATACTAGAAGATCACAGGCCTGATCAAGAAGTTGGCAATGGTGGAAAAATCAAAGATTCACCCGCTCACTTGAGTCTAAAGGACAGTGAAAATTTTTCCTTGGAAAATAAATGGTTGTATCACGAGGAAGTCTCTGGCATCGGAGCAGGGTTAAGGAAGAGAAACAAGAAAACAAAAGGATGTGCATTCAAAAACGAGGAAGCAGTGTTCAGCTCACAGGATTCCAGCCCTGTTTCTGTTCTTGATTTTGATCAATTCATCGTTGATCCAGAAGTTACTAAATCAGGTGCCATTCTCCTCAGTTCAGCTCAATCTTTAACTCCCTTACGCACAATCAGTAGCTGGTTTCATTTTTTTTCATATCAAGAATTGTGTTGTAAAACTTATGGTTCTTTCCGTTCTTGTAACAGAGGAAAATACAAAGTCAGGGGAGTCAAACTCGACAGGGAAATTGTCCCCACGACTTGAGAATCAAGATCAAAAACACTTGTCACAGCGTAGTGATGGAGACCTCATCTTCGACGATCGAAATTCAAATAAAACTGAAGAACCCTGTCCAGGGTCAAGGAAGAAAGTTTGCCATAATCATGACTACTCAAACATGTGGGATGAAGTTTGCAAGCTGACAGAAACTCAGGTGGTCGAGAAGAATTTAAATGCACACAAGGATGTGTGTAAATTCGAAGAAGATCTTGAAGAAATCAGTGCAGATTTTGGGCTGCAAATTTTGGATCAGTTGTTGCAGGAGCTTGTAGATCAACTTGCTTGACTCTTGCCATGAAAAAATATTTCAACTAGTAAGATTATACTTTTTGTAAATTATATTATCACAAGAAACTCGGAATCTAATCTTTACCTTTCGAATCTCTCAGCAGCAGAATTTAAATTCAAACTCCCCAGAGATGTTGGATTGCTTTAATACTCGTAAATATTTTTTTTGTTACAGGAAATCATTTGTCCTTTTCTTTGTGTCTGCTTTCCTGATCAACACTTTGAGCTTCTTCATGTCTCCATAAAAAAAAATTATAGCGTTTTAAAATTATTTTAAACAAAAATAAAAAAGTATATTTTTATCTTTTATTTTAATTTTTTTTAATATTTTAAGATTATTTTGATATGTTAATTTTGAAAAATAATAAATTTTTAAACAAAATATATTTTAAAAATCAATTTTAACTATACTTTTAAATGTATTTTCTTAATGTAATTCCTCGAGCGTTACACAGTAAAACCTCGTATTAAATATTTTCAATGAAAAACATTAAACCACTTATTTCAACTAGTAAAATCATTTAAACACTTTTAAAAGAAAAAAAAATATTAAGGTTCAAGGATTATTTGGTTTTTTACCACTACATGGCACCATAAATCGACTACACTTACCTTTAAAGTAAAAAAAAAAAATCTCCCTTTCAGGGATATTATAGTATTTTTATCTTGTTTTCTTCATTATACTTAATTTGGATAAGACATAATTCTATCTTTTAAAAATTTGCAAATATAAAAATTATTTGATTGTGTAATGTCTATTTACAATCAAACACCACCATCAACAATGACGTTTTAAGCATTAACAAAGCATTTTCATGTTGGTCATCAAGCGTGCGCAAAGGTTGGAATCTGATGAACTTTTTATCTTCTTTTTTTTTGTCTCTACTCATTTTGAATTTCATCTCAGCCCTTGCAAAAATTAAGTGTCCTCACAATTTGTGTTTGTATCAATTTTGATCATTTTTATTGTTATTTTGCTTTTAATACATTTTGAGGGGTTTTTTTTCAATTATATCCCTAAGCATTTTGTTTTTTATCCAATCTATACCTCATTATTTTTATTGCATTTTTTGTCTTTTATTATTTTATATATATATATATATAGATAGATAGATAGATAGATAGATAGATAGATAAATAGATATAACTTAACTTAACTTCATCCCTTGGTATTGTATTCCATTTGGTTTTTTTTATCTATTATTGTGCCTATTCTTTTGATTTCTACTCTCTTGCTCTTTTTTATTATTTTATTGTTTTTTTTTTATTTTCTTAACTTAACCCCTCATTATTTTTTTTTAATATTGAATGATTATGAATTTTGCTTCATATGTTTTTTTTCATATTTACTTCAATAAAGTGATCTTAGTTTTATGACTTGAGTTGCTTGTTTCGAGAATTAATCCGGTTTAACTATTAAATCTTGTCTTTAGTTTCCTTTCAAAAAATATTTTATTATTTTAATATTATCGTTCATCACAAAATTGAACTACTTTGAACTTCATGATTTTTTATATTTTCTTACGAGATTATCCAGATCTTAGATCCTAGATGACAAGTTAATTAAATAAACCATAATGACATGAAATTATTTTTTAAATTGATTTTTACTCTTATTGTCTGCTTTGCTTAAGAGTTGATCTTAATTATTTTATTCAATTTATTTTATGCGGGTTACTCTCGTCTCACAATTGACCTATTGGTTAGGTGTGTCGAGTTGAGATAAAAAAAATATTATCTATTTTTTAAAAAAATATATATTTTCAGTTCACCCTTCAAGTTGATAAGTGTGTTTTGAATATCTTTTTATCTTCATTATGATATTTCATTCTCGTTTAAGTTTTTATTTGTAATCAAATAAGACCACTCATATATTTAAAAATATAATTTTTTTATAATATCGATAAGTATTTATATTTTTGATTATTCAGTGGGTTTTTTTTCTTACGATCATTAACCTTTTCTATCTTATTAATAAATTAATCAAGATTACTGAGTCTTTTTTATTCAAAATCCCGAGTCCTGGATTTTCTATCTTAATAATAAATTAATCAACCTTTTTTAGGTTTTATTTTTTATTATTAATTTAGGGGGGAAATGACATGGCTCGCGCTGTAGCATGAAGTACCATCTAATATGAACTATAAACAAAAATTCATATCTTTATTATTATTGTTATTGTTATTATGTAAATTTAACCTTAAAATACCCATGAATTTATTTGTTTGAAAGTCACGTTTATATATATATATATATTTTAGATAATGGGTGTAAAGCGGGCACGGTCTAATGTGGAATCCAGCTGAGATGATTTATTTTTCTTGGAATCAAAATAACAATGTGATGATAATTGAGGGATGAATATGTAATTTTCTAAATATAGATAGCATTGCGGCATCACATGGGAAGCTTGCTGTGAAACTCAAAAAACATCCCCAGAATCGTTTAAATAAAATTATGGGCAAGGTGGAAGTCATGATTGAATTGCGAAAACTAGTGCCAGGTAGGTTTTAAAGGCGTCCAGCCCTGCAGCAGCATGCCCAGTTCCCACTTTCTTTTATTATTATTATCAATATAGATTTTTATTTGTATATATCTCCACTATTTTTTTTAATTTAATATTTATTTTTTTAATTAAGATTTCAAAATAAATTTTTTTTATTAACATGGATGTTATGGTTTAATGTTTTAAGAAAAAACAATTTTATTTTCAGATTGATATTATTTTACTGTTTTCATGTCGTTTTAATAATATATTGATATAAAAAAAATATTAGTTTAATTATGGGAGAAGGTTATCCATGTCTTCACAAGTATCTTAATAGAAATAAGTGCATAACCCACTTGACCAGGTCCATTCCGAGCAATATTTTCTTTCCTTCTTTTGAAAAAACAATGCATGGTGAAGTCATACTCTACTTCCGCAGCCAACAAGGAAGAATGTTTTGTCTCTCAAATTAAAAAATACAAACCCAAAGAAATAAGTTAAGCAAGCACTAGGGTGTGCAATTTAGCCAAAGCCACCGGAGATGTAGGTTTCAGTGTGCAACAGTAGGGTTTTTGGCTTTTTGCATGAGCTTGCTTAGTGCACCACTACTTCAAAAGGTGTTCAGAAGATACAAAGCAAGGTAATGATAGCTAGACTGCCTTTTCATTAGTGCTCAACAAAGCACCCCGATTTGAGAATTATGGAATCGATGAATCTCATCTTTTCCATGCCGAAAGTAAGACTAGGTACTCAAAAAAGAGTGATAGGCGGACAAAATTGACAGGATGAAAGAATGAGGGGGAAAATGGCATCATACGGGGATCTAGCGTCAGCAGTAGATACAGAGTCCTGGAAATTAACGTCCGTTTTCGTTCTTTTCAACCTGCAGTTTGATGCAGAGTCGTTGGTTGCCAAGCATCAAATTTCTTTTCCTGCAACAGGGCCACAGATAAAGACTCCAATACAACTTGGAGAATAATAAGAGGCTTCTCGTCTACTGAAGAACATGTTGATTCAAGTCACCTCAAGGATAAGAAAAGCTCGATAACATATCCGGACAGGGACGAGAAGAGATGCAAGGAGCATTCAATAAGCAGAAAAGGATCCGCTGAATTTTGATACATTTTTATTAAGTAAATACTGTAACAGTTTCTGGCACATATAATGTATACAACCCAAGAGCTAAATTGAAATCAGGCCATGGGTGAAATGAAATCCCGAGGCCACCGCCTCTGCTCTCATCAGCACAAGAGTATGCTTCCAACTTCTGTATGCGAGCGGAAAAGAATCTAATGTTCTTACAAATCTAAGAAATCCACGAGCAGGAAAAACTTTGGTCCTGCCCAGATATCTTTTTACCTTCCTCGGGTGTAATTTCTATTTTTTTTTCCTTTTGTCCCTTCTCCAATATCTTACTCCTAGATATGATCAAAACTAATAAAAATTCAAAAAATGGCAAGATAATAAGTAGTTAAATGTTGAATTATGGGCCAAATTGGGGCTAATATTGCTTCTAAGCCACCAATGGCTTCTGCTCCAAGTACAGCTGCTCCACCCAAGCTGGGAGCGTCTCTGAACCTCCAATGTTAAGATGGCATTGCTGCTTCTGCTGCTCCTCGTAACCCAATGGCCCAGGTTTTGCAGGTGGGGTATCCTTCACCACGGACTGTACCCATGAAGCATCTGGCTCATCAGCAGTTGATGGCACTGAGGCTGCAGCAGCAGCAAAACTGCTGCCATTGCTTCGAAAACCAAAAGATGCGGACTTCCGGAGCTTATTGAGCTCTTCTGCCTGGATACCCCAATCCAATTTTCCATCAGGAGAACCCCAGTCAGAAAGGTTAGAAGGCATTATGCTTGCTGAAGATGATGGTGAAGAGAATCCAATATGACGATTCACAGCATTCCGTTCCACAAAGCTCTGGCTACGCTTTGCAAAGGCAGAAGACCTTGAACTCAAAACTGCTGATGCCGCCCCTCCAGAATGATCAGCTCCAAAAGATGATCTTCTCACAGGAGATGATGAGAAGCTGGTGGAATAGCTGGACCGATGCTGCTGGTTGATGTTCTGGTGCATCTGCATTCCTGTTGGAGGCTGCAAATGGGCTACCGCAGCATCCAGTGAGAGTCCCTGCAACTGAGGCAAAATTGAAGGATCTAGGGATCCAAAAATATCTTCAAGGTTAGTAGGCCTCACTCCCCCAAGCCTGTTCAACTCCACAGTTCGATCGCCAGAGGCAGCAAAAGCTGCGGCAGTGGACAGACCATTGTTCCAGCTGGAGGGAGAGGAAACACCAGAAATCTCATCCATAAACTGCTGCCTTCGTCGGTGGCTTTCAAGCCCAAGCAATTCCATGTCTAAATCCATATCTCGAGCACTCAGTGCAGATTTCAACCTGCTACCAGGAAGCTGCAATGCGGGGGGCACCACATTAGAATGGTTTGTCCACCCACCCACTGGTGAAGAGGACCCAGAGGAAGCTGGTGGGGTTGATTTGGATGGTATCAAGACAGATGGAGAACCGAGGGAAAGTGGGCTAATAATAGAACTCATGTCCAAAGTTGAACCATTTGTTGAGTAGGATCTAGGAGAAGGCACTGCTGAACCCGTAGAGGCATACAAGGGACGAAGCTCTTCAGGCTTGTGAGCAAAGAAACACACCCTCCTAGCACAACCTGTCTCATCTTTACAGAGACGAGTTCTATACTGGGCAGGATGAAGCCAGCACTCAAATATACCATGAGCATATTCACAGGCATCACCCTGCCTGCAAGACCCCTTTCGAAACTCAGGACATGGAACACAGCTATAGTGGTATTTCCTGGGGTCGCGACGCCTAGCATTCTCCCCAGGGTGCACAAATGGGCATTCTGTCCAATCATGAGAGTAAGCCCTTGAGCAAGGCTTGACCTTAAATGTATACATTCTAAACTCGTCAGTCCCATATATCCCATTCTTAATATCAGGAAGTGTCAGATCAATAGGATACTCTTTCTTCTCGGACCCATCTTTTGATACCCTTGGCGTTGAAATTTCTTGCTGTTCCAGCCCATCCATCTCATTAACAATTTGATAAGCCAAAACACATGATTCTTCACCACTACTACCACCCTTTAACATGATCTCCAGGTTCTTTCTCCTTGAATTAGAACCAGACTCAACAACAGAGGCAATCAAGTCACCAGGATGATTTCCATTGGCATCAACGGAATTAGGATCAGCAGAGGCATCAAGCAAGAGCCTGGCAACCTCAGGTGCAGAAGAGGAACCACCTGCAGCAGCACAGTGAAGCGCTGTGGCCCCATCAGAACCATACCCTCTGTTGACGTCTACATGACCTGTTTCCAATATATAATTCAACACCTCCTTGCTTCCGTACAGGGCAGCAATCATGAGAGGTGTCCTCTCCTCAAACCCCATCGTTTTCGAGCCGATTCTCCTTCCATACCACAAACCTGGCTCATCAACACCATGTCCCTCCTCTTCAATTGCCCTCTTAAACCCGATCAAATCATCCGAGGCAGCCAGCTCGAGCAAACGAGAGAAATCATTGCAAATCCCATCTTCCTTTTGAAATTCGTTCTCCATGTTGAAACCAGTATGTATCGGTTTCCTCTTTGAACCACTGCACATCGAAAAGCCTCTCCTTAGAGCCTCCGCAAAGTCTTTTCTACAGAATTGTAAGCAAATAAAGCCTTCAAAAAAACATTTACAATAACAGGTTTTAGGTTGTTTTCCATTACACACAAAGAGAGGGGGAGAGACAACAAGTGACAGAAAACTTCGGCAAGGACTAAATTCCACCAAATTATTATACTAACAAAACAGCCATAAAAAACATTTCTGAAATTTTCGAGCCATTATAGAAAACAGTAACAGTTCAAGTGAGAGAAAAAAACACCATCTAACACACCCTCCAGCCTGGTTTCTAATAATAAAAAAGCAACTGACAATTCAAAAATTGTTTCTAGCATAATTTCCATAGATATCAACCTAAACACCCCCCACAACTCAAACCCCGCTCTTTACCTGCATTTTCTATCAAACCTAGTATTGTCAAAAACCCACCAAGGAAAACAAAACCCATCATCAAATCATAAAACCAAACATAAAAAAGCACATACCTTGGCTTCAAATGTAATAATAGGAGAGCTTGAATGTAAGAACTGGACTAAACCCTGAACTGCTTTGCTCTGGCTTTTTTTTTTTCCAGGTTAATTAACCTCTCTCTCTCCTTTTATTAACATCAAAAAGACCAAAAAAAAAAAAGCTCAGGAAATAAAGAAAGAGTGGCCTTTAGGCTTCACTCTTTTAATGGGGCTTTTGTTAAGGTCAAAGGGTCCGAGTCTTTGAAACCACCCCTGTGTTTCTTCTATGGCTCCTCCTGCATTTTTTTACTTCTACTACTACATTTATTTATTTATTTTCTATGTTTGTTTCCCTCTTAAGGCAAATGAAATGCAAATGCGAATACAAATGCGAATGCGAATGAAATGAAATTTTATATGTGGGTGGATGGTAGGGGCCACGAGGCTCTTAATATCTAACCGTATCGATTGTTAAGTTGCCACGTGTTGCATTCCCAATATAAACTGTCGTCACCCATAGGTGACCGTATCGAGATTCCGGATTGTCACACTTTACGCGTTTTTGGCCTCATTTGGATGACGTGGACGTACCTGCACCGTCTACGTGATTTTTAATCCTATTCGTTGCTTAATTATACTAAGCTCACAGTCTGTAATGTATGGTTGTAAAACAAGCTAGCTGTATTGGTGAAAGCGGGTGCCTGAAGCTGCGTTTATTGGCCTGTTCTTTGTTAGAGTGAACAAGCTGTAATTTGTGCTGGAGAGGAAGAAAAAAGCGCCACTGAGGAATAAATTCTGGAAGGTAGCGACCTCATGTCATGTTTAGAATTGAGGTGAAGAATATTTTTTTATTTAAAAATATATAATAATTAATATTTTTATGTTAGTATATTAAAAAGAAAAAAATGTCAATTTATTTTTTAAAAATAATAATAATAATATCTAGCGATATTACTGCTTAGAATCTATTTTGACAGCTCATTAAGTGTTAGCTAAAAAATTATTTTTTTATTTAAAATTATTTCTAATTTTCTATACCTATTTTTAAATTATCTATTAGACTAATATCAAAAAAATAAAAAAAGTATTTCAAGAAAATAATCATATCACAGCATTAAATAAGAATTTGTGATGAGCGCTTCGATGTTTTCTAGAAAGCGCTGTCGTCTGTTTCAAGATGGACCTTTTTGATAATGTTAATGTTTGGTAGAGAGGCTGGAATAATTGGGCTTTAACATTGTTTTTCATCTTTCATAGGAGTGACGTGGAAAACATAGAAGAAGCTTTTTTTTACCATATTAAAAAGCTTTATTATATTATTTCATTAAATCAATGTGAAAAAATAAATTGCTCGAAATAAATAATAACTTGTTTTTATATAATTCAGTGATTTTAAGAAATAAAAAATGAATGAATTGCTGTTAAATGTTTTTTATAAATTAAAAAATAAGCAAGGAGTGGTTTTTATTAAAAATAAATATAAGAATTTTTTTAACACTGAAAAAAATGAAAATATCATTTTAAAGATTAATATGATAATTAAAACATGTTATGTATAGAGAATTAAATATTGATCATGTTCTCAAATAAATTGAATTTAACAATGAAAAGATGAAGAATAAACAATAACCAAAAATATGCATTTATAATATTTTATTTTTTTATTGGTGTGAGGATTTTATTTGACATTTAATTGGTTTAATTAGTTATTTTTATTATTTAATGTGTTTAGATGAATGGTTTAATAATTGATTATATCAAAGTTTAACTAGATTATCTTTTTAAAAATAAATTATTTTTTTAAGGATAATCATAAATTATTTTTAATGAGTGGAGGTATTATTATTTTTAATTTAGTTCAAAATAATAATTTTTGTTATAAATTAAAGTAGAAAAATACTGTTTATTTATTATTTCAAACATTGAAGTATCAATAAGAATACAACTCTTTCATAGATTATTTTTTTATTTTCTCGTGAATTTTCATTTTCATATAAATGGCTTCGTTCATGAAACAGTGCTAAGGTGGATGGATCAAACAGGCTGGTTTAAAGTCGTACATTTTTCATATATTTGTACACTTGAAATTACTTGATTGCACCTGTATGGTGCTTGAAAGTTAGGTTGTCGTCTGTGAATGGGACTTTGGTTATGCCGCGTTATGCCGATTTTTCAAAAGGGCGATACCGTAACTTTAAATTTAGATTCCAGGCTGAATATTTTCAATGGTGCCATAAAATTAAAAGCTTTAAACAAATTATACAGGAATGACAGGTACCGCTGTCCCAGGGACTGTCGTACTAGCAAAAACCTGTTAATTGGATAGCCGGTGTATATTCTATGTAAAATTCTAAGATATTATGAGTTTTTTTTCATTCAATTATAACTGGAAATAATACTTTTCAAAAATAAAATTTTCTCGTACAAAAAAAAATAAGTACAACCAACTCATTTTCAACTTTACACTAATAACATGTTTGGTTTTTTTTTTTATATGAAAATATATCAAAATAATTATTTTTAAATCAACCAATTAAAATTAATTAAAAAATTATCAAGTTAAACACAGTGTTATAATGTGTATAGATATATGTTAGCTAATTACCCGCATCTCATTGCAACTGGAACCATATTTTTTTCAGCATAAAAAATATTAATTGTATGAGTTTTTTATTATAATATAAATTTTGACACAATAATAAATCTGTGGAAAATTCATATAAAATGTGTTATGGAATAATATAAATCATATTATAGGACCCCACTTATCAACTCAAATTTTCAGGTGAGATAAGTACCTGATATGGTATCAGAACCTTGTTGACATAGTGACATTGAGTTCAAAACTTACCACTATCATTCTATTTGATAAAAAATCAAGCGCAAGATAATGTGGATCTGTATAAATTTCAAATTCAAATTACTTTCATTTGAGAAAGTGTTAGAAAATAATATAAATCATATTTTAGATCCTCACCTATCAGGTTATAACTTTTAGACGAGATAATTCATTGACAAAGTGTAAGTTTCTTATGAAATATATAAATTTTAAATCGATATAAACTTATTTGTTTAGTAGGTTTCAATGAAAGCAACAACATAAAATTATCATCATCATTAAAAAAAAAATAGGCTTTGGATACCTGGATTATCGAATTTATTGTATTATGATTAGTTTATTTTATAATCTAATTTTAATTAAACAGAATAAACAAAATATAAATTGTAAAAACACCTCCAATGATTAAAGAACAAAAATAAGTACTTAATTTTTTACCCATAAAAAAACAAACATTGTTGAAAATTCATCCTTATGTTACTGTCATTATCATAACTATAACAGTTAAAAGTATTATCAATATTATTGTCTAAAAACTTAAAATTATTAAATTACCCCGAAGAATAAAAAAGGCAAAATATGTATAAAAAAAATAATCACTAAAATTATCATTATTACTGTGCAAATAATAAAACCACAAAATAATCTGATTTGAATATCAAATAAAAATAATAGAAACACTCAAAAAAAGAACAAAGGGAGAAATTTTAATTTTATAATGATCACCAACATAAATTAAAATTTCAGAACTAAACCGAATGAAAATAAAATAACAAAACTTAAAAATAAAAACTAAAAGCATAAATATATAAATAAGGGTAAAAAATAAACATGGTCCAAGAATGACACAAAAAACTAAAGGAATTAATACCAAATAAAAAATACAAAGAATAAGGGCAGAAACAATTTAATTGATTCCAATCGAGGAATAAAATTAAAACAAATAAAAATCTTGAGATCGAAATAAATTAAGGCATTTAAAAAAAAATTATAGTGTAGTTTTGTTAAAAAAATAAAAGAATAAGGACTAAAATAAAACGTAGCACATATGATCATTTTCAATTAAAGGATAAAATTAAAACTTGCATACCAAAAAAATCAAAAGAACCAAAACACAAACAAAAAATCAAAAGATTAAATATTGAAATGAAAACCAACATGTGTAATCAGTTTTCAATTGAAGTGTACAATTGAAAAAAATCAAAATTTTCATCGAAGAAATCTGGAACAAAACCAAAATAAAAAAACAAAGACTAAAATAAAACATGCACAAATATGAAAGATCCGGATGTATTTTTTGATGACATGAGAGATAAGAGGGAGAAAAGGCTAAAATTCTTCAACCACTTACTCACCAACCTCTGTTACACAACACTCGACTCACCGGGAGGCAAAAGACATGACGGCGTATCAAGTGAGAACGACCCAACTCCGTCGCATGGCCTACTGAAAGGCGCGTGTATGTGAAAAATTGGTGGCGCGTCCAGACAATACATTTAAGGTGTCTCTAAAAAGAAATAATAAAAAATACCAAATTATCTATATATTTCTGGACCTAGCGATAACAACAAGAAAACCGAGGATGAAGCACCACAGTGCCCCGAGCTCTAGGCATTCGTTTTAGTTTTTTCAGGGGCATATGTGTAGTTTTACTATGCACAAATATGTACAAAACCAAAAGCATCCCTCAGTGTTCTGAGTTTTTTTGTCATTTTCCACAGACAAAATGCTAATTGCAATGTACAAGTTGAAACAAACAATATCAAGAAACCTCAAATAATTTAAAAATATCACATATATTTTTTAAAAATATTCAAAATACTTCTAGTTTTGAGGGTTAAATTTTCCTGAGGAATAAATTAAAATTTAACTGTTGAAAATCCACGGTAATTTAAGTCAATATACCAGGTCAAACGGCTATACTTTTCTAATTAATATATATATATATATATATATATATATATATATATATATATATATATATATATATATATATATATATATATATTAAAAAGGGAGTGGTCAGGCTAGTCATTTGCCACATGGAAATAACAGACGGGATATGGCATGGATATTACAAATTACAAAACAAATAAAAGGCGTGGCATTTTCACTATGCTCCCTCTCACAGATCACTGTGGATTCGAGCAGTGTAGGGGCGATTTTGGCCCTCGGTCGCGCGGCAAAGTGGGGCTGTCAAACGGGCTTATTTTCGGTTTTTCTTTTCCCATCCTTTTTTTTTAATATTCAGCCGTGAACAGTGCATTGACTCTTTCGTCCCTGGTAATAAGACAAAATAAGGGTTCCGACTGAGGGGCACCGGCGTAATTGCGCGCGGCCGGACCGGTCCAGTCCGCCGCAACTTTTGATTTTTTTATCATTTTCTTAAATGGCTAAAGACGGTTTCAGCCCCTAACAAGACAAAAACATAGACTTAGGTCCAGGGACAGGACGGTAATTGACCATATTTTTTCAATTTAATATTCGGTGTCTGTCAGGGCGTGAGGCGCACACGCCAGACGGTTTTTCACCTCACGCCCTGTTTAGGCGACGCGTCGACGTCCTAAGGTGGTCGGAAATTCGCTACCAGCACTCAAACCGTTGCGCCGCCGCGTGGTACCGAAAAAAGTCTGTGGATGCGGAGGAGGCCGGTTGACGCCTCCGGCCACGTTTCTCTCTCTCCTGCACATAAATGTGCAGGAGAGTCCCCCAAGTTTTGTTTCTTTTCACTTCGGTCCCTAGACTTTTAATTTTGTTTGTGGTCCTGATTTCTGTTATATAAATTTTGATTTAGTTCGATTGGGTCCTCCGATTTTAATTAATTGAATGTCAACATTTCACTTAGGTCCTCCTACTTTCAATTTCCGGATTGGCTGTATAAATCTCAATTAATTCGGTACACAAGTTTCGATTTTTGCAATTTTGTCCTCTGATTTCAATTGAGAATAAATGTAATTTTCATTTCAGCCCTTTGACTTTTAATTTTTTAATTTAAGCCCTTTATATTTGATTTTCATTTCAGTCCTTATACTTTTAATTTGTTTTTATTTCTAGAATAATCCCTACTTTTGTCCATATATATATACATAAGTGTATTTAACACAATAATAATAATAATAATAATAATGATAATAACAATAATAATAATAATAATAATAATAATAATAATAATAATTTAATTATTTTTTTTCTTACTCTTCTGTGTTTTTTTCCTTTCTCCCGATAATTTGATAATATT
Organism: Salix dunnii; assembly: GCA_015731905.1. Lineage (NCBI taxonomy): Eukaryota > Viridiplantae > Streptophyta > Magnoliopsida > Malpighiales > Salicaceae > Salix > Salix dunnii. The sequence goes on along the minus strand of CM027667.1, from coordinate 3,594,982 downwards.
TTTTGTTTTGCCGGTAATAGTAATAATAACTGTTTTTTTTTATCTTTTGTTAAAGTTTCTTGCATATTTTTAGTCTTTGATTTACTTTTTGTTTCTTTCATTATTAACATAATAATAATAATAATAATTGTTTTTCTTGCTTGCTCTTTCTTTAATTTTTTTTTGCTCTTCGGATAATTTGATAATTTTTTTTTACAGTAATAGCAATAATAGTTTGTTTTTTTTAATCTTTTGTTAAAGTTTCTAGATATTTTTAGTCTTTCATTTATTTTTGTTTCTTTCATTATAAATATAATAATAATAATAATAATAATAACAACAACAACAACAACAACAACTACAACATTAATAATAATAATTTAATTGTTTCTCTTATTTATTCTTTGTTAATGTTTTTGAGTTTTTTTTTCCAGGATAATTTAATAATTATTTTTTTATTTTCGAGGGGTTGATTCATGATTATACTATGCACATTGCGGCTAATTAACAAAAAAAGAGCCAAAAATCGAAAACACCCCCAGAAAAAAAACACAACACGCCTGATCACCAAGCCCATTTTCTTTTGTGATCTTTTATAACGCAGTTTTTTTATTCTAAAAAATGTTATTTATGCATGCGCAACAAACTCTACTTAAAAATTGCTACATTTTATCTCATAATCTATAATTTTTCTTAATTATATCATATAAATTTATTGTTTTTTATTTAATTATATTAAATTATATACACAAAAATACCTGCGGCAACGCGCGGGCAATATAGCTAGTATATATATAAAAAGGGAGTGGTAAGGCTAGTCATTTGTCACATGGCAATAACAGACGAGATAAGCCCATGCCTCTGCTTCAATGCCATCTTTCACTGTTGATTTCCTTGTGAATAGTCGTTGCTGTGTTGATGGAGCCTCCTCCTATATATTAGTAAAAGAACTAAAAGAGCATCGATTGTTACTGTTTATTGTGACTCATTGTCATTATTCACTGGCAATTTGCTTCGGTGCACCGCGCGAGTTCATCCACCCTTTTTTTTTTGTCTTATCCGGAAGTGAACAGTGTATTAACGAAAACCCCCTCCAAAAACGACAAAAAACGCCGCCAGAATTAGGGGCTCCTTCGTCGTTGCACCTATCTGACCGCGCCGGACCGGTCCGACCCACGGGTCTTCTGCTTATTTTATTATTTTTCAACATTGGCTAAATACAGTTTTAGCCCCCAACACGACAAAATATGTGAATTGTGTACAGGGACAAGGACGTAATTTAACATATATATTTTTTTTATTTCTTACAATTACTGTCAATGCATGCGACGCACGCGCCCCACGGTTTTCCGCCCCACGCCCTGTTTAGACGGCGCGTTCGGTGTCATATGGTGGCCGGAGACAAGCTTCCAAAGTCTAAGTAGATGCGCCTGATCTTGGTCTTCCTCCCGCGGTGGAGCGTGTCCCCATAAAACGTCCGTGAACGCGGCGATGGCCGTTTAAAGATGCTGGTGTCGTTTCTCTCTCTGCTGCACGTACAAGTGCAGGAGAGTCCCCCGAGTTGTATCCGGTTTCACTTTGGTCCCTGCAGTTTTAATTTTTTTTATCCCATGTTTTCTGGTATATTAGTTTTGGTTTTGTTCGATTGGGTCCTCCGATTGGAATTTATTCAATGTCCATTTTTCAATTCGATCCCCCTTCTTTAATTTCCAGATTGCATTGAAAAAAATGAATTTATTCGGTACAGTAGTTTTAATTTCTTCAGTTTTGTCCTTTGATTAAAATTGATAATATATTAGATTTTCATTTCGGCCCTTATACTTTTAATTTTGGATTTTAATCCCTTTATATTTAATGTTCATTTCAGCCCTATGACTTTTAATTTTTTATTTTAATCCTTTTATTTCTTTTTATTTCCAAAATAATCCTTACTTTTATCCATGTACATATAAGTATGCTTAACTTTCATTTTGAATTTTTTTATTTTCTTATTTATTTTGGTGATATTGTTTTAAAAAAAAAAAATTGTTCTTAAATTTTATTTTATATCTATGATCATTTGAAAATTAATATTTCTATTTTTTTTCTTTATTTGTTCTTACTTTTAGCTTTTTATTCGTTTTTTATATTTAGTTTTCACGTTATATGAATTTTTTTACCTAATAATATTTATTTTGTTTTTTTTTATCTTTTGTTAAAATTTTTATGATTTTTTTAGTATTTTATTTCTTTCATAATAATAATAATAATAATAATAATAATAACAATAATAATAATTTATTTTCTCTATTTGTTCTTGCTTTTAGCTTTTTATTCATTTTTTATATTTAGTTTTCACGTCATATGAATTTTTTTACCTAATAATTTTTTTTTGGTTTTTTTTGTTTATATTTTGTTAAAAACTTTATGATTTTTTTTAGTATTTTATTTCTTTCATAATAATAATAATAATAATAATAATAATAAGCTCGGTTTGTTTATTTTTTTTTAAACACAGACCTTCTTTTTATTTATTTATAGAGTAAAATAGATAAAAAATTAATTATGGCCGAGTGGTTCTCTGCGCGCTCAAAACTCAACGCGCAGGAGTTCGAATCTCTGCTGCAACAAAATTGAATTTCTTCTTCTTCTTCTGAAATTCCTTTTTTTTCTTCTAAAATCTTTTTCTTATAAAATCCTGGTTTTTTTTCCTTCTAATTTTTTTAAATTATTCTGGAAAATTTGGTTTTTGTTTTTTTTTTAAATGATATGAGTGATAGTTTACGCGTACCATGACTAATCTCTGGATCATTTATTTTCTCTTTTTTTGTTTCCACTTATAAATTTTTTCCATTTTTTAGTTTCCGCTTATACATTTTTTTCCATGACCGGGGCGTTCGGATTAATTTATGCAAACCACAATTTTTTTTCTCATTACTGTTTAAAAAGGTGCTTTCCCCTTGTATTTTTTTTTTATAATCATGATTCCTTTTTTTTAAAACTGTAATTTTCACTAATAAATACTACTTGAAAAAGTTTATTTCATTTTTTATTTTAATCGAGTTTTTTATTTGTTTTTTTTTAAAAAACCATAGTATCCATTGTAGCTTATGAGCACCGACTAATATTTGGATCTATTTTATTATTATTTTCTCTATTTTTTATTACCACTTATATATTTTTCCCATGACCGGGATGTCCTGGTTAGTTTACGCGCAACATTATTTTTTTTTTCTCGTTACATTTTAAAAAGATGCTTTCCCCTTACATATTTTTTATAACCGGGTATTTTTTTTCGTAAACGGGAACCTTTTTTTTTAAAAAAAAAAATATAGAACCAGGGTGTCCAGGTCAGTTTTTTCTTTCTTTTAACCGGGCTTCTTTTGTTGTGTTTTTTTTAACCAGGGTATCTGTAACAGCTTATGTGCACCACGACTAATTTTCGGATCAATTTTTTTTTTTACATTTTTTCTCAACTTATACATTTTTCTGTTTTTTTTTTTTTCATGACTATGATGTCTTTATCAATTTACACGCACCATAATTTTTTTTCTCATTGTTGTTTGAAAAATTTATTTCTTTTACTTAAAAACTGGGCTTCTGTTTTGTTTTTTTTACAACAAGATGTCGGGGCCAGCTTACACACAACACGATTAATTTCTTAACCTACTTTTTTCATACATTTTTTTCCTAGTTTTTTCCACTTATATATTTTTTTTATTTATAATTGGAGTGTCCAGGCCAACTTAAGAGCACCATGATTTTTTTCCCATGTATATTTTTTTTTATCTCTGGATCCATTTTTTTTATGTTTTTTTTCCTGTTTTTTTTCTCATTTATACATTTTTTTATAACTATGATGTTCGAGCCGGTTTACGTGCACATCAAATTTTGTTCCATGTACACAGTTTTTTTTTAACCAGGGTGTACCTGACAACTTACGCACACCATTAATAATCCCCGGAAACACTTTTTCTTTAACATTTGTTTTTTCTATTTTTTTCCCACTTATAATTTTTTTTATAATTGAGGTGTACGGGTCAGATTACGGGCACCACGACTATTATTTTATAGAATGGCTATAGGATATCACAATTTTAAACAGTAATAAACAATTATTTCAACTATGGTTTTTACTTTTCATTACTTTTTGAAAAAAATATTCTTTTTTTATATATTGTTTACATAATTCTTTTTTCTGTCCATGTTTATATGTACATACTCTTAATTTTTGTTTCTATTTTTTTTATTCCACTATTATTAAGATTTTTTTTAATATTTAAATTTTAATTTGTGTTGGTCATCATTGAAAAAATAATGTTTGTTATTATTTCTCTTTTTTTTATTGTTCAAGTTAAATAATTTCTTCAAATATAATAATATATTTTTTTTATTAATATTGTTAGGTATTGAATTTTCATTATTTTTAAGTTTTATTTTCTTTTAAATATATCGTAATAATTATATCTTTTTATATTTATTTAATATTAGAGCTTTAATATGTATTATCACTTTTTGGTAAAAAAAACTTTGTTTTAGCAGATTTATCAATTATAATTTTACTGATTAAATATTAAAATCATAAAATACAACACGTATAAGATCAATCAGTTTTCAACATAGATAAAAAAACCTAGCGCATTGCGCGGGCCAATTCGCTCGTATGTCTATAGCTAGTAACTAGGAGGCTCTACGTTTCTCCTAATTGCTGACACATTGTAATTATATAATTAATTAATATTGTTTTTAAAAATATTTTTTATTTAAAATAATATTTTTTAATTTTTTAACATTAATACATCAAAATAATATGAAAAAATATATAAAAAAATTATTTTAAATAAAAAATAAAAATAATTTTTTTTAAATTCATAAACATTTCCAAACATTAAGAAACAACCCTTAAATGACACATCATCATCGATATACGATTCGGGATGTTTGAATGTTCAAATATGGAAGCGCTTTGATTTCACTTTGGGGAATTGTGTTTTAATTAAAAAAAATATATAAATATAAATTTTTTATTATTTTAATATACAAATATCAAAACTAATTTTTAAAAAATAAAAAATATGATGTTTATATATTTTTTTGAAAAACAAACTTAAATATACTCCCATACATGCTCACTTCATTGATGTTTTTTAGATTGTTTCAAAAATACATTTGAACATTTTTTATTTTTTGTTATAAATTAAATTTTGTTGATTTTTTAAATTATTTTAACATGTTAATATTAAAATCATTTTTAAAAAAATATAAAAAAAAATTATAATATATTTATGAATGAAAATTACTTTGAAAAGCAAATTTAACAACACTCTTAAATATTATGTTTTTTTTATAAAAAAAAGTGTTTGAAATTCTTTTATTTTAAATTCTATTTATAGTATTTTAATATGATGATAATAAAATATTATTTTTAAATAGAAAAATATTATTACTACAAAGTAGAAAGAAAAAGGCGCGGAACCAATTTGACTATGATTAATTGAACATGGCAAGCCTGATGAAAAGTCCTTGGTATGCTTAAAAGTGGGACCCCACAGAAACATAAACGACATCGAAGATTGCATGAAAGATATGGTGAGTAGGACCGCATGAAAGGAACCCAAGTGGGTCAGAAAAAGCTTTGGTCATGTCGTTTTCACTTGTGGAATGAGAAAGTTGCCTTTATGTGAGGCGTACCGAGGTAGGACATGCATTCATTTATCACCCTATCCGGCTACACCATGGTCAATGACTCAATGGAATAGGAGCCTGGCTGGCGCCAAGACTTTCCTGGTTCTTGAACCGTAAGTCTACATGTTGAAATAAATAAATAAATAAATAAACTCGTCATATTCCTTCTTTTATCTCGAAGATTTCAAATAAATCATAAAATGAAATACTTCACGGAGTATTTATATTTTTTTAGTCTTGTTTTCTCAGAGAAAAAATAAATAAAAATCTTTTATTTGATTTCCAACCATTTTTTACGAGATCACATATATATATATATATATATATATATATATATATTATTGATAAGACTTTATGTACACTTGTAAATATAGGAGAATCTATACTTTATTATATCTTTAATGCTCGTGTTTTTATTTATATAGTTTGCTTGTCATAATCATATTTTGTGTCTATTTAACACTGCATTTAAAAAATTATTTTTTATTTTTTATTTTAAATTAAAAAAAATAGATTATTTTGATAAGGTAATATTGAAAATTATTTTTAAAAAATATAAAAAATTTATTTTAATATATTTTTAAACAAAAAATATTATTACCAATGGATAGATAAGTCATCAACAAGCGTGACGGTAACCTAATACATAGTCTTTGAAATCTAATATAATATCTTGCAATATTACTCTGCAAGTGCGCCACTAAAATGACCAGGTCAAAAACATATGCTACATCATATAGGGTGTGACCATGACTTAGAATCCATGTGAATTATGGATAATTTAAAATAAAATTAAGAAAGTTTAATGACAAATGATATTATAAATGGCTAATGTTACTGGAGAATTAAATTACAGTATTTTACAGAAAATGCAATGGGAATTATATAAGAAGATTTTGTTAAAAATAAACTAAGAAAATGAAGTTGTCATGGAGAAGAGCGATTAAATAAATTATCAAGCAAGAAAAAATCCAATCATTGAATTGCTCAAAATGCAAAAGACCAAACGCGTGAAAATTGACAGCCCGTTCAGATAATACATTTGTAGTAATCTCGAGAAAAATTACTTAACCACACCCAGACCCAATAATAATCAAGGAAAAACTTGGAGTAAAAATACCGTCATGCCCCTAGTGCCAAACTTTTATTTCATTTCCAAGAGTATTAAGGTAGTTTTACTATGCTAAAAAACATAAGAAACCTTAAATACACCTTTGCATCTTTCATCTTCTTGTCAACATTTAGTGATAAATTAATAGTTTCACTGTTACAAAAAAAATTAGAAAATACTAGATCACCCAAACATAATGTGCAAATGTCACACAATGACCATACAAGAGAGAGAGAGAGAGAGAGAGAGAGAGAGAGGCGCACAACACAAATATTAATAAAATTCATCACTCTAGTGGTTGATGGCCAATATGATTAAACTCAAACACATTACCTTTGAACCCTAAGTGCCTGTTTGATAATGAGGTTGCAAGTGAGATTTGAGTGAAATGAGGTTGTTTGTCGTTTGGTTACACATGAACCACAGGTTTTGCAGCCATGAGATCCACATCAAATCGAGTTTTGGTCAAAGGGTGCAAAAGGCACTTGTGAACTGCTTTGCTTGCATCTCAACACTCCTTATCCCACTGACAAACAACAACTGCTTCCTCTCTCATTCTCTTACTACAAACATAATTTCTTAAGTTAATCTCTTATTATTTAGCCTATTATGAGGGTGCGCATGTGCGAGTAGTATTTTTTTTTTTTGGCTGTCAAGTTTATTCCATTTTGTGACTCTACCTAGATCCCATATTCTTTTCACCCTCTCTTCTTGTTTTTTTTTTTTTTTATCTATCTATACCTTTAAAGTTTATTAATAATATTATATTGTTATGATCATTAGATCTACAATGTTTTTTAAAACAACATATGCGTGTGTGTGTGTGTCTTTTAAAGTAATTTCACAAGCTAACAACAATATAAAAATACAACAACCAAATACACGAAACTGTACTTTCATTAAAAAGTCATTTGGTAGTGTGTTTCTACCTGTGTTTGGAGGAAATGTAGTGTCATCAGTATTTGGTAAAGGATGCTCCCCAGTTTTTAAAACTGTGGGACCCATTGAAAATTGAGATTGAACCTCGGTTTTAAAAAAAGTAGCTTAAGGCTACTTCTCATGGCGCGAACTGTGCTCTCTCTCTTTCTCTCTCTCTCTCTCACTCACCAGGATGAAACCATCCCGATAGAAGACCATCCTCATGGTGTGCAAGAGAATCATCGACAACTCTCTATCTCCCTCTCCCTCTCTCTCTCTCTTCTATAGTCAACTGGCGTTCTCTTTCTCTCCACAATTCTGGTAGCTCCCTCTTTCTTCTCCATCAACAGTTCTTGAAGAGCACCATCACGAGGACCATCACGAGGATGCTTCTCCTTTATGCCATAAGCTCCATTGTGACCTCCAGCAGCAAGCCATCGGGTAAGCAACGACAACAACAATAACCTTCTGATGCTTCTCCCGGACACCACATACCACTATTTTTTACGCGACCACCATAAGAAGAAGCACCCCGGTCTCCTCTACCCATAGGTATCAGCAGTTGAGTCTCTCATCACCGTTAACCGACCATTACTGTTCACGTGAATTAATTGACGTGAATAGTAAAGCGCACCATTTCAATATGTGTGTGTGTGTGTGTGTGTGTGGCCCAACCCAAGTCCAACAAAATTGAACATTTTGGCCTAACTCGGCTGAGTTGATAAAAAAATTATATTAAAAAATATATATATATAGAGATCAGTCCCGATGATAGAGAAAGACACGTGACTTCGTTTGTCTCCACAATCCTGTTGTTTTTCAATTGATTATGCATCAAAAACTTGCAACTTGATTTGACTTTGAAATTATATCTCTACAATTGGATCGCCGATGTTGTTACTAATGATATTATTACCGGATATTGTTACTTTGATCAAATAGCAAGGGATCGCAGAAGCATTCATGTATCAATTTAGTTTGTGGTGAAATTACTAGTAGTTTGATGGAAGAATAAAAATAAATGTCTAATTTACTTAAATTATTAATTGTATTTTATTGTTATAATTATTAGATCTATAATATTTAAAAAATATATATAAATATGTGTGTGTATACATTAAAGTAATTTCACAAATAGACAGTAATATGAAAAACATGATAACCAAACAGACGAAACTATTTTTCATTAAACCTCAAACTCAACCACAATTTTAACCAAATACTTCAATTTCAGTCATGAACCGCAATTAAAAATATTTTCTATAAAATTATTTTTTAAACCTCAATCACAACAGCAACTGCAATGCCAAACACACCCTAAATATCAAACTCAATCACAATTTTAATCAAACATTTGAATTTCAATTATAAAACTTAACTAAAAAATGTATTTTATAAAACTATTTTTTAACCTCAACCATAATAATAACCACAATCCTAAACATGCTTAAATCTCCACCATATGATCCAAGGTTCAAGGAGTTCGAGAAAAAAAAAATTTAAGGTATGGCCGCATGAAATTTTAAATTCAAGTTCTTAAAGCGTGCGTGGCTAACTTGAAGCCATGAATATGCCCTAGTATTTGTAACTTTAAGCGATGAAAAATAAAAAAGTTCAATTTTTAAAGATATCATAAAAAAAAGGCTAGAATTAAAAGTTATGCTATATCGAGGCTTTTATATACATAGACACACATGATAGGCTTGAATTTAGTTACATATACATATATATATATATACATATATATATATATATATATATATATATATATATTCAACTTTAAAATTATTATTTTTTATATTTTTAAATAATTCTAATGTGATAATTTCTAAATAAATGTTAAAAAATACAAAATATATTATTTTAATATAGCAAAATATGTTTTTTTTACTTTAAAATTATTTTTAATATTATTATATCAAAACAACATAAAATTCTAAAAACACAGTACAAAACCGGGCTGGACTGAAAAGTCAAAAAGGCACACCAGTTTAGCTTGCCACGTTGCAAATTTTAAATGGTTATTCTGCATCCCTAGGGAAATCGCACTGCTAATTGTTGACTTTAGAAGCCAGCCAACTCGGACTTTATATCCAATCCTGGGGTACTGTGGATGACTAAGGTGTTTAAAATTTATTTTAAAAACATTTTTAAAAGAATTTGATTTTTTTATTTTTATTTTTATTGAAAATTATTATTTTTAGTTTTTTTTTCATGTTTTGAAATAAAAAATAATTTTTTAAAAAATAAATAATTATTATTCTAATATATTTTTAAATAAAAACTCATTTAAAAATAACATATTTCCAAAACAAGTTAAGAAATCAGAAAGAAGCTAGCTTCTAGCAAAACCACAGTCCACTGGGCCAGGAGCACAGGCAGAGTGTCCACATGAGTACGACGACGGAGAATGCTCGGGTGAGAATTTTCTTGCCAAACTCTCCTCAATTATTGGTCACTCCATTCATAGGCTTCCCTCTGAACAAAATCAAGGATGTGATATATTTGATATTTTTTATGATAGTAGTAAATTTATAAATATATTAAAATAATATTTTTTTAATTTTTAAAAATAATTTTTTATATTAACACATGAATAAAAAATAAAAAAATTAATTTTTTAAATTTAAAATAAATATATATTTTTTAAAAAATACTTTTAAACGCAGAATGCCAAACAAACAATAACCCCGTTATCTATGCTTCTCCTCTTCCAATTTGTTCTCCTCCCTCAATATTATATATATATATATATATATAGAGAGAGAGAGAGAGAGAGAGAGAGAGAGAAACATCAAAGCATGAAAATACATTTGGATTTTTCCACTTCAACCCGTCAATCAATTTACAGTATAATTCCAAATACACGTCACGATGCATAAATCAACTTTAATAATTGAAGGGTGGAAAAACGCAACGGGCACTGCATAAATAAATCAACGGGCACTGCATAAATAAATCAATAATATTCACGAGAAGAAGTGATCGTTGAGAACCCAAAACTGAGTCTTAGGACCGTCACATGACACAAAATTTCAAGAGTGGGAAAAAAAAAAAAGCACGGAGACAAAGTGAGCTTGTCACGATGCCCCCCCCCGAGGTGGCAGGACACTTTGGACTACCCTTAAACCGGTAATAAGGTTTTGGATGTTGAAAACTTATAATCGACGTACACGTGTCGGTTAAAAAAGGCCCCGTGTTCCCACCCCTTATCCTGGTATTCAATACGTCGAGTCGTCTATGATAAATTTATTTTTATGGTGATTAGTGATTAATAAATAGTAGTATTCTATAATTGAATCCACTTCGAAAAAAATATATGCAAATGATGAGAGATAAATACTGTATTTTTATTATTTTTCATCTTTTAAGTCATGAATTTTATTTTTTATCATCTCTTTATATTTTTTTTAGTGTGTCAAAAAATATTAAATTTATAGAAAAATATTTAATATTTTTATTAAAATTAGTTCAACGAGTCAACTTCTAAGCCTTTTGATATGATTCTTTGTGTAACTCATGTTTTTAAACAAACTGTCGGAGATGTACCTTAGTTTACTTGATTAGTTCCAAGATCAACTGACAAGTTAAAAAAAAAAACAGAGAGAATGAGATCGAAAAAAATTATTAATGAAATTAACATTAAAAAAAATCTCATGACGCTACTTCTTACCGGACTCGGGTTTAAAATAAAATCGTGATGAAATTACACTGAAAAATAAAATGATTTTGGATAACTAAATTTTGCCCATCAATTAAAACTTGAAATTACAAAATTTATTTATTATATAATCTCAGGTTCGAGCATTGTTTTATTAATATAATGGTCACTGGAGATTAATATAATCATTAATTTTAAAATTTATAAAATTAATCGAGATACTTGTAAGCTGGTTCAAACTATTTTAATAAAAAAAACATAAGTTTTGGATTCTCAAACCTGAAAAGTTTATCTTGGAAATACCTAAAAACAACTATACCAATCCAAGAAAAAACTCTTTTTTAATCTTAAAACACCTTTTTTATTACTAAAAAACGTCAAAAATTAGTCTGAATATAAAAAAAATATTAAATTTCAATTTATTTCTTTTAGATAGATGAAAGTTGCAAACCACCTCCATGGAATATCATATTACAAGAAAAAATCATTAACACTAAAATTGATATTCTTCATTACTAAAAATGTGGCCAACCAATTCATTTCTCTTTTCCAGCAGCTCTCTGATCTCTCATTGTACACAATGACTCCCGTTTTGTCATTGAGTTTAAAAGGTATTTTTAAAAAAAAATAATTTTTTAATGTTTTATTTAAATTATTATTTTTAGATTAGTTTTATATACTGATATTAATTTTAAAAAAAAACATAATTTTAATATATTTCTAAATAAAAAAATTATTTTCAAAAATAACTTTAACTATATTTTCAAATAGTTACTTAAACATCACAAAAATAAAGTAAAGAAACTAAATCGTAAATTATTATATCATCATAATTCTTTAAAAATAATAATTTAAAAATGTTATTTTGATATATATTTTGCAAAATACTTTAAAAACAATCATCAATATACTCTCACATAGCATCTATGTTGGTTTAGATTTTCTCTTACATAAAAACAACTGCCAAATTTTAATCCCAAGAGGAGAAGGGTATTTTTTTTCCAGCCTAGAAGTTCCTAGAAATAGATAACTGGGGCTGACGGGCTTATTTCTAAAGATTCTGTATGGGCCAAGTTTGTCTGGGCTAGGGCGGGCCTATCTAAGTAATGGCGAGGGATCTGAGCCCAATCGGATGCAAGCCTGCAATCTTCAAATGAGGTTAAATCTTCCGACCTCTGAATCTCCAGGAGGCAGCGAGGAAAGCTTTTCTAACAATTCATTAATGATGTCGAGCCTTTTCGGTCCATCGCCTGCTGTTTGCTGTCAAATTTATATTTATAGAAGAATGCTCCACTGTGGACAACAGCTTGCTGGATCTCATCGTGTTATCGGGGCAACCTCCAAAGCTTTTGCAAGGCTCTTCGACAAGCAACAGAATATGATCCGCGTCGTCTGTGGACTGTGCCAAGGTTTGATTTCTCTCCTCTTCAGCTGTGAATTCACCGGCATTGAAAGCATCTCCCCTTGTAAACATCCTTTAGATCTTGAAGTTGATTCAAAGATTAGAAATAGTTGTTTTTCCCCCTTTCATTTTGTGGCTACATTAACAAAAGAGTGTGGTATGCTTCTACTTCGTGGATCTCAAAAAGTTCCTGCTTCGATATCATTTTTCAACCTGTTATGTTACTTTGTGATTTATCCTCTTCGTAGAAGACTCGTCTTCTGCTCTTAACGAGCAAATCAGGCATTGAAAGCATCTCCCCTTGTAAACATCCTTTAGATCTTGAAGTTGATTCAAAGATTAGAAATAGTTGTTTTTCCCCCTTTCATTTTGTGGCTACATTAACAAAAGAGTGTGGTATGCTTCTACTTCGTGGATCTCAAAAAGTTCCTGCTTCGATATCATTTTTCAACCTGTTATGTTACTTTGTGATTTATCCTCTTCGTAGAAGACTCGTCTTCTGCTCTTAACGAGCAAATCATTGCATCAACCTTTTTGCAGCTAAGAAACCTTGATTTGAAATACTTCCATGGTATATATAGGAAAATCCATCAACTTGTTCGTGTTTTTCAGAAATTCTCGACACACTTGTTTTTTTGGAGATCCTTCTGTCATTTCTTAATGTATTTCAAGTAGGGCAACTGGCATGGTTGATAGTTGAAACTGCTTTGGCACGTGAAGGCCAGTACTATGGAGTGTTTGAGAGTATAATTACATTTATTTTTTAAAATATTTTTTATTTAAAAATATTTTAAAATAATATTTTTTTATTTTTTAAAAATTATTTTTATCATAGTATATCAAAATAATTTAAAAACATCAAATAATTTTCATTTAAAATAAAAACAAGCACAAGCACAGTCAAAACAACACCGGTTTGACTACAGTGCCTGCCAAACAGGCACCATGTGTATTCCCTTTTCTACCACAAATTATTATCAAAAAAGATGCACAATGATAGCTGCACAAAAAAGATTTTGGGATCAATTGACCAAAAGGGATTTCCAGATACTACAGCTATACGCTACTATACATATAATTACAAGAAACACTAATCAGTAAAAAATCAGTTCACAGATTTATTCTTGAAGGCAGACATATTCCAGGAGCTTGCTCTCTCACCACAAGGCCTCTACAAGTAACTAGCTTTATATTATTACAATGGTCACCGAATTGGGATTTCTGCCTGGCTTCACTGAACCCTCTCCCAACCACCTCTTCGATCCACTCCTCCATTGCTCTCTTCTTCTCAGACAACCAAGAAGCTGCAAGTATTTGTACCAGTACTTCATGATCAATCTCCAGCAATACCTCGGATCCGAATACCCTCTGACATTGTTTGCTGATTTCCTTCACTGTCTTCTCAGCAAGAGAATCAAAATCAAATGGCTCGAATACTACCTTTTCATCCACTTGATCAGAAAAGTCTTCCAACCAAGCTTGTGTTCTTTCAGAAATAGAGTCACTTTCATAGTCACCGTAGTTGGCACACTCTTCTCCCGTATCTTCTACAGGAAGATTCAAATCCAGATAGGATCGCAACACCTTATGGGCCCGTTTGCTAGACTCACAGCTGCTTTCCTGCTCTATACAGTCACTGGTTACATCGAGTTTTCTTTTATTTGCAGATGAGACTGAAGAGGTTACTTCTCTTGAAATCCTCACATTCATTTGACTGCTTTTAGTGGCAGCCTCTGCAACATGTTCCGCTATTATTTGCATTTGCCAGCTTTGAGCTCCGAGTATCATTTCCTCTGAAAACCTAACGGTTTCTTTCTCTGAGAGTAACTTTGTATTACCCACTGTGATTTCTGAGGTTGCAACAAAAATTGTATTGTTGGTGCTTACTTCTCTTCCACGTGAATCTGGAAATCTACCGGTCCTCAAAGCATGGGACAAGCTATTCTGGACCAAAGGATCAGCCTTGTCTACATTTTCAAGAAAGATTAAAGAATGGGGTTTCTTGCTCAACTTTGAGGCAATGTAGTCAACAATAGTTGTCGACCTCCCTAATTCATCATCATGCAATTCTTGGCTTTCAAGCATTAGGTTTGACGGGTTAAGCTTACCATGGGAACCCAAATCCACAGAGATGAGGCTTTGGATACTGCCAAACATTACCACAGCAAGGGCTGACGCAATTTTTTTCTTTCCAATTCTGTCAGGTCCAAGGAAAGTAAACGAAATATCTCCTTTGGAATTTGAACCGTGGTGTCTTCCATGTCCAGCTTTGCAGCGGGATACAGCTTTGCTAATAGCATGCGTGGCTCTATCCTGCCAGCCAACTTGTTCAGATAGAGCTCTCATCACTGATTTGAAATCTCTTACATTGAATTGCCCTCCTGAAGAAGGGCCAGAGCAGGAAGAAGATTGTGCAATTTGAACTGATGTACTGTCATCATACCCCGCAGAACCAGGACTTGAGAAGAGTTCATGATGCTCCCTAGGGTCACAAAATTTTGCAGTATTCGGCTCTCGAGTGCTTGATGCATAAAGTGTTCCCAACCCCAAATCCGTG
Source organism: Salix dunnii (assembly GCA_015731905.1). Classification (NCBI taxonomy): domain Eukaryota; kingdom Viridiplantae; phylum Streptophyta; class Magnoliopsida; order Malpighiales; family Salicaceae; genus Salix; species Salix dunnii. The sequence goes on along the minus strand of CM027667.1, from coordinate 3,579,690 downwards.
GTTACAGAAGTTACAGAAAAAGTTGATGTCCTGTCAGTGGGCAGACTCACATTGGCCATGGGGTAAGGGGTAAACCAAGGGCTCTCTTTCTCTTCTTGCTGAAATCTTGGAACTTCTTTGAGGAGCTTAGTTTGGTGATTCACATTCTCAACTTCAGAGACTACACAATAATTACCTGGAAAGATCTTTTGCTTGTTAAAAGAAACACCAAAATTTAGATTTGCACATTGATTCTCATTTAGTGACGAATCTCTGCTGCTGCTGCTGCTGCCATTGCTTCTGCTCTCTTTCCTATATTCTAGGTACTGAAAACCCTCAGTAATGGAGGCCTGGGAAACAGCAAATTTGGAGAATGGCTGAGCATGATGGAGACGTTGACAAATATCATTCCATCTATTTTGTAGAGCCAAGATTTTATCATTCAATGAAGTACCATCATCTTTGGTCTGCACTGAAGATGAAGCACACGCTTCCATAAATATTGCCACTAATACCAAAGAAAAACAGAAAAGACATTGCGCACAGATAAATCTTTGCTAACAATTCATACTAGAACCAAAACGGTAATGTGTGTGCATCGTGAGGGTAAGCCAAATATTTGCAACCAGAGATTAACCACACCTTGACCATGTCCACTGCCTTTCTCATGTCAAATTCAGCCATTTGCGAAGAAGGTAAGTTATCTGAGCAGTGTTCAGCAACTGATATTGTTGGTCCCATCTTCAGAGTAGCAGCAACATCTTGCACATACTTTGCATTGCAAAGGTTACAACGTGTGATTGATTGATTTATGCTGTTTGGCGGGATTTTGAAATCAGATGGGGTGGAAAAGAACCCACCAAATGGAACAAAAGACCCCAACAAGCTGTAAGTTTCATGAGCAGGTAACTGTGAGATTGAATGGGTAAAAGATGGTCAGAAGCTAAACTGTATGCACAGTATGCATATTTGCATAATTGATTTTTGAATATCATTAGCCATTAGCATGGTGTCATATCTCATTATCAACAAAAAGATAAAGATGAAAAATACAAGCACAGGCAAAAAGATTGAAGGAAATTAGGGCAACAATAAATTTTACTTCATGGGACAAGAATAATGCTTCGGTGGCAAGAATAAGTGCCATTTGCACACGAGCAACATAACTAAGAACCACCACACAGGAATAGATCCACCAGGTAGCCAAAAAACAGATATGTAAAGAAAAAGCTCAGAAAATGCATCTACTAATGTAATCAAGATAACAAATTAGAACACGAATAAATAAGTCTAAAACAGCAGCAAACTCTGGCTCATGGAAACAATCATTAACAAATAATAAAAAAATCAAATTCATGCTAGGCATTATCGGCCATATCCTTCCCCTATCTTCTTCCTACAGCATGCTACCATCAGAAACGTACACATCAAAATTAGACTCCACCGCCCTGCAGAGAAACTCTTGCATCCAAATTTTAAGAAATATCCAACGAAAAGCATAATATAGGATATTTTCAGCTTTTGACGCAACGAAAAAAGAAAAGCTATCACAGGACAAAACTGCTCACCTCGATTTCGAACCAAAACCTCCAATGGGACTCTTGTAAGAAGTTATGGGCAGAATCCTAAGATCCCAATCCTTTTCCACACCCAAAAACCGCCCTACAGACTTCAAATATGTGTCATAACTATCTGCAGCTCCCACCAACCACATTTTCTCCCTAAAACCCTCCAATAAACCCGTCAATTTCGAAACTAAATAACTCACGGCATCCTTGCACACATTGTCACCGACCAAAACCTTGAGATCTCCAATATTCACAACAATCCCCGGACCTGAACACCGCTCCAATTCCTGACCCAGCTCCTCAAACCTCATCCCCATCTTCTCTGTGTCTCCCCCTCCCTCACTAACAAAATGAATAACATCATCTTCAACGCTAATTACACTCACCCCACTAATCTCACCAGGCAAAACATCTCCTTTGCTATCTTTAATTACACTCTCAACAAAACCCTTTAAAGCATTACTTGCACAAACCCCAACAAGTAATAAGTTTCCTCCTTTCCCTTCTCTCCTCACTAAAGCCTCCCCAATTCTCCTAAAAACATCATCATCGCCAGCATCATCATCATCAAGCCCACTACTAAACGGAAAACTAAAGCCGGGTGGTCGACCCGAAACTGTGCCGTTCGAGCCTGGTAAATTACATAGAAATACGGGGGCACATCCGGCACGTGAAAATCTCGAAGTCTGAATAACCGGCGGCTGAACTATCGCCATCTTTATATCACTACTCCTAAACCCGGCTTCCCCAAATACCCGACTAACAATCGGATCATCCAAAATCGATAAAATGAAATGTTTCATTTCAACTCTCAAAACCGACGCCGTTTGCTGGTTACAGTGTATTTGGTGCATATGAAAATTATCAGGGTGTCTCCGTTGATTCGCCTGTGACCGTTTGATCGCTGCCATGAGGGAGTTCGATATTGGCGGGTCCTCCTCGAGCGTTTTCGAAGATGGCAACCGGTCTAGAGAGACGCCAACGCAGAGGTCGAGAACGTGAAACTGGCGGCGCGCGGAGTACGCTCTCGTGGTGGCACGTGAGCAGGCGCTCTTGAGAGTCGAGTCCGGGAGAGCTAGCAGAGCAGAGACAGCGTGCAGAGAGGTCGTCTGGGAGTGGCTTCTCCGACGCGCCACCGCGACAGCCTCGTCCAAAGCACGCGCCGCTTCCTCTGTCAAGCATTGCCTCGCTACGCCCACCGGCGTTGGCATCGCCGGCTAGCCTAAAGGGACCTGTGCGTGTATATATACTAAGGAAGAGGAGGTCTGGATTTTCTCCGTGCTTTTAAGGTTGCAATAAAAAATAGGACAGGGTGTTTACTTCGACAGCTTTATGAATTATTTATTGAGGAGGAGAGTGGAGACTGGAGTCGAGCCTGGCCCGGTGGGTCCGGTTAGTTAAGCATTGGAGCTAAAGAAATCGCACAGCACGGCCTATATTCTCTTCTTCTTGTGGGTTGGTTTTGTTTACCTCTCCTCTTCCAGTGTGCTTTTGGGTCGACTGGAGAGAGATGCCGTGTCCACCGAAGCTTATCATGGCTGGAGTCAGTGTCTTGGCTTTTTGGGGCTTTAAATTGAGGAGAGAATATTAGAAGATTGTGTTCGATAAGCTGATAGATTTGGTCTTTTTTATTTATTAATTAGCTCCTTACTGTGATTAGGATGCCCGGCTCCACCACAAGTTTTCCGAACAGCCAATCATATCTATTACGACGATAAACCAGTAGATTAGGGCCCGTTTGGTATTGCGATTCAATTTGTTTTTTTATTGTTTTTTATTTTTTATTTTTTTTTAAACCAACGATTTAGTGTTTTTAAATTATTTTGATGTGCTGATGTCAAAAATAATTTTTAAAAAATAAAAAAATATCATTTTGATGCATTTCGGCACGAAAAGCACTTTGAAAAGCAAAAACAATCACACTCTCAAACACCCCCTGGGAAATGTTTTTTCACTGTATTTTACAATTATTTATAAAAACATATTTTTATTTTAAATTTTAAATTTTTAAATTTTTATATGATTTTCATATATTTAATATCAAAAATAATTTTTTAAAAATAAAATAATATCATTTTAATGTATTTTTTAATAAAAATTATTTTAAAAAATAATCTCACCCACACTCTTAAACAATTACTAATTTTTTTTTTTTGATAAGTTATGTAAAAAAATATATATTATTTTAATATATTTACAACCTAAAATTACTTTTTTTTAAATCAATATTACACTAAATTTTATCAAATTAAGCTTTGTTTTAAAGAAATAAACACACGAAATTTAAAAAAATCCTAAAAGTATATTTATTTTTTAAAAATAAACTCAAAGAGGAATTAATAAAATACTTTATTTTGTGGATTTATTTTTATATTCTTTACTATGAATAGTTAAAAGACATATTATGATAATTTAATTTTATTATTATTGTTTTCTACTGTTATTTGAGCGCTTCAAAATCATTATATTTTAGAATTGAGAACAAGAATGTACTTTTCTCAATTATAGACATCGTGAATTTATATAACTAGTAGATGAACATAGGTTAATATACTCAATTATGTGAAATAAAAGATTTTCTCAATTATATTATTGAAAGTTCTAATTTATATTAATAAAAGTAAATTCAAATCTAAAAAATTGTGGTCTAAACCATGAAGAAATAAAATTGATTACATAAACTCGTATCCTAAAAACTATACTAGGTAAGGCTCTAGCATATTAAAAATATTATTTTATTTTATTTTTCAAAATAATAAAATATATAGATGAATTATAATAAATCTTGAAAAAATCAAAAAATATTTTTAAAAAAATGCAAAACTCTATAGTCTATATCATGAAACCAATATAAATTCATAAAAATTAAATTGAAAACAATCACAAAACTAGTATTAGAAAAAAACTAACGCAAAATGATAAGATTGTGCGAAGCCGAGTTTCAAGCAAATAAAATATCAAAATATAAAATTATAAAAAAATACACAAAATGATCTAAAAAATATCAATTAGAGGGTTAAATTGAATATACAAATAGCTTTAATAAAAAACAAATATTGGATTTGAAAAAAAAACAAAAACAAAAACTTTGGTCGTAGGATAAAATCAAAAGCCATGAAACTTTAACAAAAAAAAAATCCAGAAATAGATAAAATAAAATAAAGAAAAAAACATATGAAAAGTGTAATCAATTGAAAAACAAAAGCTCTTATAAGATGAACAAGAACCAAATAATAATTTTAAAGAACAGGGACTAAAATTGAAAATCTAAAAACTAAAGGGCAAACATGCATTTATATGGTACTAGAGGAAGAGAGAGAGAGAGAGAGAGAGAGAGAGAGAGAGAGAGAGGATCATCTATAACATATATAATGACTATATATTGTCGCACACATACTATGTGAAAGAAAAGACGATAGTGATTTCATTGAGATAACAAAAGATTAGGTTTGGTTATTGAATGGTGTAAAATGCATTACCTAATAGTGTGCGAGTAATACTCTCATTGATTCATTGGTGCTGCTAAGCTCAGAAGAATAACTTTGTTTCAAAAATATTTTAATTGTTGGAACTCTTGTATAAATATTCATAATAAAACCTCGACATGTTTTATATATATCTATAATAATATATTATTATAAAATGAAATTGTCATGTTTTAGTTAAAAAAAATTAACACTTGCCAAAAAAAAATCTCTCAAATTAGCTAAGTGATTGCGTGGTGGTAAGGGACTGAAGATCTGCACAGCAAGTGTCGAGTTCGAGTGAAGACGTGTATTTCTTGTAAGAGTTTAAGACAACTGGATTTTTATTCACTCATTTGAATCCACAAAATATATTTTACAGAGAATATAGTTTCCTCAAATAAAAAAAAAACTGCTATGCTTCGTTAACTCAATCTATTTTTTTTTTTAAATAAATATTTTTTTTAATAAATACTTTAATTATATTTGAAAAATATATTTTTAAACAAGCACTACGTGTTTGGAAAATTATTGTGAGTGTTTGTTTTTGTGTTACGTAATTATTCCTGTTATTTTATTTGGTAACTCGGGGAATCTATTAATCATTTTAACTTCTCTCGTAAAAAGTAAAATAATGATGAAGAACAGTGTCGTGATGAGCGGAGAAAAATGAGTGTAATTGATGGGCGATCATCATTGATCATAGTGGGGCTTGCCATGTCATCTGTAGGGGGATGGTGACCCGCAATTATGCCTTTCGAGAAGACACCGATAAAAAAAAAAAATGTCGATGATGGAGAAATATCGGCATCGTACAAGCTTCCGAGGAGAGTGCGGCGCCTTTTCTATTAAAAAAATATTTTGTAATTTATCAATATTAAAATGTCATTTATATAATAATCCTCTAATAAAAATTAAATTAAAACTGATTTAATAACTAAGGAATTATCTCTTTTTAAATCTTAAACTATAAAATTACAAAATATAATTTGTATTACATTAGAGATTTTAATGCTTTGAATCATATATAGAAGACTCATTTATTTATTTACCTAGATGAAAAACAACAATATATTTGAAATAAAAACTGAAATCGAGAATATACTAAAAATAAAAAGTTATTTTATCACCAACCAAACACAAACTGGATGCTTTAATTAGAGTAGAGATTTAGCAGCAACCATTTTATTTTCTAACAACACTGGTTTCAGCAGAAACCTAATCAAGGTGATGAATCCGCATCAATTTAGATTTGTTGGGAATGTGACCAGTTTTGTGTTTTAAAGTATTTTTTTATTTAAAAAACATTAAAATAATATTTTTTTTTATTTTTTAAAAATAATTTATTGATATAAAAAATAATTTTAAAAAATATTACAAAAACATAAAAAAAAAATCCAATTTAAAGTAAAAATACATGAATATTTATGAATTATTTTAATTCATTGATATTAAAAAAAAGAGCTACTCGGATCTTGTCAATTCCTAGAAAAAAATCAATTTTATTAGTTTGGAATTTTCCTCGCCTGTTCTATTATTATCATTATTATTATTATATATATATATATATATAAACACGCCTGTCTTGCTGCATAAACTTAAATCAGAAGACAGTGAGAAGTGTCAAAAAAAATCCAGGCATCAATCGATCCATCATTTTCAGACAAAACCCACTTGACTATGAAACTCGGGGACCCTTGCCTCTATTTCCATTGGACCACGAGGGTTTGCAGGTATGACTGTGACGGGGTCCTTGTCTTGCTATTTTATTTTCAAACATTTACTGACACATTATGATTATAATTATTATACGTATACTAATAGAAACTATCTTTTATTGTATAAATGGATATAATTATAATATTTTCTTGTAAAGTGGGGAGGTGATGGTGATAAATAAGTAGTTTTTATTATTTTTTAGAGAAAAAATTATTATATTTCTGTTCTTTATGCTTTATATATTTTATCATTTTAAATTTGGTTTGTTTATCATTATTTTTAAATGTTTTTTTATTTTTTTCTGTGTTTTTTTGGAAAATAATATTTATATTCAATAAATATATAAAATGATCTATTCATAGTTTTTTAATTTCTCATTTCATGATTATAATAACTTTGTACTTGAAAAGCAATGTTTTCCATGAAACAAATATTTTCATCAAATAAAAAAAATGCATGGATGAGAAAGTAAGGTTTTTTTTACTATAAAAATATTTTTCAAAAAACTTTAAATTATTATATTTTTTTATTGTTATTTCTTTTTTGTTCATTGAACTATACTACTAGTAAAAAAATGTTTTGCTATCAAAGCAAGAAAAATTAAATGGATGAAGAATTGACAAAAAATATATAGTTTTTTTATTATATTTCATGATAATATTTGTTTTTACTGTATAGTTTAATAAAAATAAATATTTTTTTTTGAAATGACACAGCACAGGGAAAAAGTGTGTTTGTTATTGCTTGTGTTTTTGTGATTGAGGTTTTTAAAAAACAGTTTCATGAAAAATAATTCTGGTTGCTATTCACAATTAAAATTGAAGTGTTTGGTTAAAACCGTGGTTGAGTTCGAGGTTGATGAAAAAATAATTTCGTGTGTTTGCTTATCATGTTTTTCATAGTATTGTTAACTTGTAAAATTACTTTAAATGACACACATGCATATATAAATTTTTTTTAAAATTTTATAGATTAATAATCATAACAATAAGATGTAATTTATAATTCATGAAAAAAACAAATATTTGTTTTTATTCTTCCATCAAACTATTTGCAATTTCATCGCGAACTAAAAAAATAAATATTTTTTTTTATTTTCCTTTTCATCAGGACTGGTCTATATTTATATATATTTTTTTATCTTTTATTTTTAAAATATTTTTTATAAAAAAGACCCAATTAAATGGGTCAGGTTAGCCAAAATGGGTCAAAGCCTAACTCTGCTGAACTTGGGAGCTAGGCTAAGAGCAGGCCCAGTCCAAAGCCCACCTTTCAAATATTTGGCGTGAAACGGTGCGTTGCACTCTTCACGTCTTCTTAAAACATGAACAGTGCGTCGTTAGTGTTCACGTGAACAGTAGCGTCCAACCGATGGGGATGAGAGGATTAATGGGCAATGTTGATGGGTAGAGGAGATCAAAGTGGTTTTTCCTGTGGTGGTGACGTCGAGAATGGTGGCTTGTGGTGTCCAAAGAGCATCAAAAGCCTGTTGTTGTCGCTTCATCGTCGAGGCTTCTTGCGTTGGCTGGAGGTGGTCATGGAGGAGCTTATGGAGTGGAGAAGCTTATGGTGATGAGGGGGATGATGATGGTATCTCCAGGAGCTACCCTCGACCATGATGAAAGAGAGTCGCCGCAGTTTAGAGAGAGAAAGTTGCCACCATGAAGAGAGAGCCTGTCAGTTGCTCCCCACTGTGATGTCACTTCATACTGCTAACGAAGACCTGCAATCCATGAAACACGGGCAAAAAAAATGAATCACGATCATAAAATAAACTCTATTTTTCAGATTCTTGTGGACGGTAGTTGCAGTCGTTTTTTGATGAGTCCCATGGTGAAAATCATCGACGTGAGAGAGAGAGAGAGCTGCAATTGTGAAGAGAGAGAGATTGCATGTTGCTTCCCACCATAATGTTGCTTCAAACTGCTTACCAGAACCTGCAATACATAAAACGCGGGCAAAAAAAATAAATCACAATAGCAGGAAAAGCTTCATTTATATGGAGGATGCTGATTTCCAACCTACTGACATCTCCCCTCGTCTTTTCATTTAAAATTAAACTCTGACTATACAAAATTTTAATTTATTGCCCTTTTTTCCCCATGATCTACTATCAATGCCACTCTAAACCACCATGCTTAAAAAGTATTTGCTGCTTGTTTCCCCATAAAAAAGCAATATTCATTTTCTCCATTGAGTATTGTTTTGGACCACTCTCCCTTCCCATGTTAAATATTTCTATCCTCCCATTATTCTTATCTAAGAGCATCATAGATTATACATGATTTCTAGGTTAATCCAAGCCCCGTTTATTACCTTGGCGATCCGTGTGGCTGGTTGGCCAATAGACAGGACCAATGTACATGCATGCAAAAAATATCGTGTTTGAATTTTTAATAAATTTAGTGTATGGGGTTAAAATTATTTTTTAAAGTGAATTTTTGTTCAGAAATATATTAAAATATTTTTTTTAAATTATCTTTAATCTCAATATATTTCTAAAAACACCAATAAATTTTAATTTATATAGTTATTTTCAGCTTCTTCTCGTGAACTACACTTTCAATCATTTTTTGGTTAATTCCATGATAAATTAATCTATTTTTTTTTTATCAAATATACAAAACCTGCTTTTTGCTCGAATCGATGTCGACCCCAACACCGAACCAAACGCCTTCTAAATATCGCCGGTTGTTCTACTACGTGGTGTCATCTGCTCGCATCATTTTTCTTCTTTTAAAACAGGATGGGTATCATCGAGCCAAGTGGACATCCCGGTCTAGTGGCTAAGCAAAGCCAGCCTCCAATAGTTTTCCGTCTCTTCCCTTCCCGGGAGGGGAGGATGCGCGAAAAAAGGATTTTGATTTGACTTTTTATATTATTATTTTTATTATGAATTTGTCCACATTAACGTCTTTCAACTTTTTGCTTCGCTTCAATTGAAGGGAACAAACAGTTGACGAGATAATATAAAAGTGGCTTGCAGTTTTTAATTTCAGAGTTCAATATAAATCATGGGCTAATCATTCAAATGAATTCAATTATATTAATTAATTTAATAATATTATTGAAAAAAGCTAACGACAATAAAAATCCAACAACAAATAAGAAAAATAAATGTTTGTTGATATTGTGAAACCTAACGTTGAAAGTTGAAAGATGAAGTTAAAAAACATTATTTACAAAAAAATAAAAAATATTGAATACATATCAAATTAATCTTTAAAACTTACTGCTCAAGTCACAAGATTAAAATTAATATGTGGTGAGAGTGAGTAATTGAAAATATAGTTAAAGTTGTACGGATCGTGATTTTTATTTAAAAATATTTTTAATATTATCCTATAACAATGATTTAAAAAAAAAACTTAATTTATTAAATTTAAAATATTTTTTTTTAATATTTTTAAAATATAGTTATAAACCTCCAAAAGTCAATATTTAACATGAGGAGATACTACGGTCTAAAAAGATAAAATTGAAGATAATTTTAACAAGGGATATATTTTATTATATTTGTATTTGTTAAAATGGTAATATGTCCCTAATTAAAACTGATTAGAATTAAAAATGAATTTAAAAATACAAAAAGGTTATTTTATCGTGAAATATTTATACCATTTGACCACCCATCTAAAATGTTAAAAAATCATTTTGTGTTTGATTAATACGATAATAACAAACGTATCCTATAAAAAAACTAAATTGCTTCTATAAAATTATATTATTTCAATAATGCGACGAGTCTACAAACACCAGACAAAGAGACTGCCTGATTTCTTTTTAATATAACTCAATTCTATTACACGTTTCTGTTTCATAAACTTCGTCGTTTTGCTCTTGTCTTATCCGGGGAAAATCCCCCCATTTCCTTGTTTGGTAGGTACAAAATACAGATCTTTCTCATCTATGATTCGAACTAGTTATTTTGTTTTGTATGCTCGAAACCGTGTTTTTCTTTCTCGCTTGGTGCGTGTATATATTGCTATGCATGCAGGATATTTTAAAAATATTTTAATGTATTTTTAAATAAAAAATAATATTATTATTATCATCACAATAACAAACTGAAAAAAAAAAATCACAAGCATGTCTAGACAATAAATAAATTCATTCTCATTCGAGGGTAAACTGCAATTCGAGAATCGGTGTCCACTGCATGACATTTCTTGCTCGGTGTTGAAATTGCGCAAGCACGATCCCAGCAAAAGCATGTGAAGCCTACATTAGTGCGGCGCGTGTCGAGTTGCAGATGATTGAGATAAGGTAATCGAATTATCTGGGACTGTTCGAAGCATTTCCTTTATCTTTATTAGAAAGATTGTTCGAAGCTTTGAAATAGATCGCTTTAGAACTCATTATTCGAGGAAGGTATACGTGCGAGAAATACGTGGAATTTATTTTTAAAAGATTTAAAGGAAAAACTGCTACACTACAAAACAATTCTAAGAATCGAATAATAAGCGTTTTCTTGGCTATAGAAACATTCGTTGAACCTCGAGCACGGATCTACTACACGCCAGGAGGTTTTCTTTCCATCTAGTCCATTGAATGAAAGGTTACCCACAAGGTCCATTGAATCTAAAGATGGGCAGAAACCAAGAGGGGGAGTAAAAAATAAAAAATAAAAAATCCTAGTATACTACCAAGGAAAAAAAACACATATTTCCCCCCTCTCATGGTGGCCAAAGCTTGTTGAAGCATCTCTTTACTACAGATGCATACAAGTCAACTCATTTACAAGCCTAAGCTCCTTGTGGTCCTAACCCACCGAAACTTTGCTATGCTTATATTTACAGGACATGTGCCAAGCCAAGAGGCAAAATCGTGATCTTAGAGTAGTTGTTGTCCCAAAACACAAACCCATTTGCTTTCTCTCTCCTATAATGGTGGTTGGATGGCTGTGGATCTTTACCAAAATCCTCCATCGCTTTCATTTTCTTATCGCTCGACCTCATTAACCAGGAGGGCCATCCACCGCGAAAAGCTACTTGCTTGTGACAGCTTGTTTTGGACTTACGCTGATCCACTTGCAAGTTGCGAGGTTCAATCACCACCATCCATTTGTTGCTTTTCAACTTCAGAAACACGTCCCATCAGTCCGGGGTCGAGCCACTTTTCTGGTGTCGAGAATAACAAAGCTCCCTTCTTCGGTTCGTTTGAAAGCAAAAAATATATACTGACCAGAACTTAACAATCGATGGAAATCCCATTTGGTTTTCACGGTTTATATGAGATTCGAACTCCAATTGCTAAAAAGGAATACTTTTTTCCCCCTTCACAAGCACCATCTGGTGAGTTCATCACCGAGTCGCATCCCTCAACTTGGCAGGCATGGCGAGTGGATCCGGAAGGACTGATTTTATTCTTCCAAGTGGTGATGATAATAGAGATTGGATAAAAAAAGGAGGAGCCAAGTAATTAACTCTCACTTTCTCTGTAAAGTGGGTTTTGCTTGAAATGGAATAGTCGCTACTAGTAGCATCATTTTTTTTTTGACACCTTTTCCACTAATTGTCCGTTCCTAGATTTGCCGTCTTCACTCTTTTAGGGTTCTTGTCGTATAGCTTGTTTCACACGAGTCCAGGTGGATTTCCATTTTTCACATCAGGCCACCTCAAAAAGTTCGAAATATTTAAAGCTAACTTTCCGAGCACAAGACATTCCACAAACAAAAACGTGTTCCATTGAAGTTCGGTTTTGTGGCATTGAAAAGTAACTTTGAACGCTTATCCTTGACCAAGTTGTTGTTTTGAAATATAATATAGAGAGTTATGGTTTAAAATATTTTTATTTAAAACTTATTCAATTGAATTTCGGTTTTGTGGCATTGGAAAGTCACTTTTGAACGCTGTAAAGTATTTTTTTCCTAATAAATGTTTTAAAATAATATTTTTAATATTATTATATTAAAAATGATATAAAAATACTGAGAAAATAATATTCAAATTTAAGTCTTGACTCGTGGTAGAACTATAATAAAAGTTAATTTTTTCTTTAGAAAACGACACCCCCTCCCAACACGCTACTCTAACTCATGAATATAGTTTGATACTTGAAGTTTGTAAGTTTGCAAGTGAGTCCCAAAAGAGTGCAGATAACTTTACTCCCTCCCCATCTCCGTGCCCTTTCTGTCTTCAACATATCGCGCCAAGTATTCTAAAATAAGTGATAAGGTGTGTAATTAACTTATATCTAACTGCAAAGAAACAGATAGATATATTGAATTAAAAATTAATTTTTAATTGAGAGGTAATATATTATTTCCTGTGTTTTTTATTCACATGTGATCATGAAGTTAAGTATGGTCTCAAAAGAGCTTGCTGTGGCGATAAAAAATTTAAAATCTATATTACAAATCTCGGGTTCGAGTTAAATTGTGCTCATTTTATAAAAGTTAATCTACAAAGAATATTTACAAAATAGAATTTAATCTGAACCCATAAAAAATATCTAAAAAATAGAATTTTCACGAATAAAAAAAATATTTCCCATATTACAAACAAGAGTGCTTTAACTACTTTATACGAAAAAAAAAATTATTTGTTGATAAAAGGTCAGGAGATTTCAAGATGAATTACCCTATATTTAATATTTAATGTTTAAGAAATAAAATCCTAATTTTGAGAAATTTCGAAACTTTTTGTTGAAGGCATATTAAATTTGTATTAGTATCAATGAAAAGTATTATCTAATATCTTTTTTTGTCAACAATTAAACCTGTCATGTTGACCATACAAATCGACAGTATCGACATCACTGTATCTCAAACTCGATAATTTAAGGCCAAAAAGTAACCATTAAACCGAAGATTTGGAGGCCCCTCACCAATTAACCTATATATTAATAACGAAAAAAAGGGGGTAAAAAATAAAAATTACTTGTCGTGATTGACTTTTTTTTTTAATTGATTCGATCCTTTTCCGGCACCTAATCTGCTAGTGTAACCGAATCTTGACGTGTCAATCAAAGCATATTGGCTCGAGATATTTTGATGTGATATCGAGGATTGTCAATGTCGACCTCTATAGTTAAGAGGCAACTAGTCACGAAGCCATTACAAGGAGAAGCAGTGACTTTGGTTCGGGGAGGTCACTACCTTGTTGATAAGATGCCACGCTCTCGACCCTGATGTGACAGCATTTCCTTTCCTACTACAAAAGAAACTCGAGTGGGGGGGTAAACCTACGCGGCTGTATATGATGAAAGGAAAGCGGGTCGGTGTTTCGTGGGGTACCCCGTCATTTCTCTCGCGTATTTGCTATATCAAAGAAGACTGCAAGTTAGGAGGTCATCTCAAACCCTGCAAGATATATACTATGCTCGGAGCATAGCAATCGCCTAAATGTATATATTAGGATATTAAAATGGAAGTTTAGAATAATTTTAACCAACCCCCTGTCGGAGGTAACCTGGCAGCGTCAAAGAATGCAATAATCGTAGTGATAAATCCCGAGTTTAGATTATTCTCGATGAACATATTCTGTCTTCCACTAATTTTTAACTGAAAACTTCGAAGGCCCGTCCTTTTGGTACAAGGAAGAGGAAGAGGAAGAGGGAAAGATTCAAACCCACGATTTCTTTGTTTCACAGGGCAGGTGGTACCACCGGGACAAGACCGGAAAAGCTGGCCTTGGTTTCTTCTTTCTCTTAAAACGTCCATTAGGTATGGGCCAGGCTAGAATTGATTGTTCAATATTGTGCCTCATTGAAGAATCGATTATTGAGACATCTCTGATAGTCCGGCCCAGCAGATGAAGGGCAGCTCGTGAGGGATCTGTCGTGAGAAGCCAATTATATTATCATCAGGCCTCTGTTCAAGTTACCCTAAACCTAATTTATTCAGTTTCATTCTCCAATCTATGCTATATTTTCAATTTGATAAGATTATTAAACCAATGTATCCGAATGAGTCATGTGATTTGTACATGATTGCTAATGGAAAGATAACTATTAGAGGGTGTTTGGGATTATGATGCAACTAGAGATCGTAAAAAAATTGGGTGTTTAGTTAATGTAGAAAAATTAAAACAAACATGTGGACCCACCTCAAAATTTTGATGAACCGAAATTTTACGGACAACATTAAATTATTGCTTTCCGTGCATTTCTTGTGGAGAGAATATTAGGGAGTGGGGCTGGGGGGTTATTTTTTAGTTTATTATTAATTATATTTTCATATAAACAATTTATTTTTAATATTAATATAATCTAAAAATTAATTAAAATATAAATAAATATATTAGAAGGAGATCACAATATAATTTTTGCCTTGCAATTCTAATTTTAATTCCGATGATATTTTACTATATGTTGTTCCGGTATCACAGAGGTCTTCACGTATTGATTTATAGTTTATGATGAAATTACAAGTAATTTGTTGGGAGAATAAAAACAAGTGTCTAATGTACTTAAATTATTAATTATATTTTATTATTATAATTATTAAATATTAAAAAAACAATACACACACTTTAAATTAATTTCATAAGTTAAAAACAATATAAAAAATCTAGTAATTAAATACTTCAAAATTTATTTTGAACCACAACTAAAATATTTTTCATAAAATTATTTTTTTAAAATCTCAATTATAAAATAAAAAACAATACCTAACAAATACTTTTAATATCAGCGTGGAGGTATAGCTGAGTGGTAATCTAATGTCACTTGACAAATGCATACTGACTCACGCAAATGCTTGCAGACAGTGTCAGCTATAGTTTACAGATCTGGAAGGAAGAATTGTTCAACACATTTGGCGTACATGCTGCCTCGCTGCCCCAAGTAAATGTTTGCTGTTATGTTTTCCTCATTTCAGCTCTAAATACTGGAATGACAGCAACAGTGCTGCTTGAGGTAGACATGTTTTGATAAAAATAAACCTTTTTTGTTTGCAATCAATCACTCTGTGTTTAGCTCTCAAATTTTCTTGTGTTTATCACTCAACAAAGTCTCACAGTCCCGTAAGAAAACTGCTCTGATACCAATTGTTGGAAATCTTGAATCTGAACAATTACTGTTCAAATTAAAATCTGAAATTGAAGAACAAAATAAAATCAAAAATTGGATCAAATCACATACATTGGAATGAATCTCACTCTTCATTCATTCAATTTATTCTGAGAAGATGATACGCCGAAGACCCCTCTACTAGAGCTAAGGGGTCTACGGCTTGAGTACAAATATAAAATGCTTAACACAAACGAGAAAAAGAAAAAACTTGAGAAAGCTTAAACTTATTAGAGCGTTCGTGAACAATACCCATTGCAAACTTCACTTAATAGAAGGGAAAGGGAAAACGAGCGAGCTTCCCCTAAGGGGAGAAGAGAAAAAAAGGAGATTACTTACTAAAAGGTTAAATAAGGGTTCAAAGAAGGGAAAAAAAAAAAAACATGAACAAAAACACAACGAGACAGTTTCTATTAGTTACTCTTATTCATGCGGAAACAGAAAAAAGAAGGGGGGTAGAAAAGGTAGTAATAGAACAAAGGATTACAAACTTATTTCAATGTAGATCTGTTATTATTGCAAGGGAGCTTACTTTGAAGAGTAAAACTAATGTCGTTCTCTGGCTATGTTATGCTGGAGGGATTCCCCTAAAGACATTTTTATAGCAACTTACAACGATTTTATGTGGAATTCTTAACCTCTCATAGCAGGTGTTAAATAAGAATGACCTTCACAGGTACTATTCATTGTATATAAAAAAACTTTCGTATCCTACTCTGCAAATCCCATTTTCCTGTCGCATATAGAAACCTATGATTAACATTATCATATGCCTGGTTTGGCGAGTTTAGTGATCATGGCTGGCTCACCTGATCTATCAGCTGACTAGTAAGCCCCCTCGGGATAATCATCAATATCTCTTCCTATCCAAATGAGATTAGGAGGGCGCCTTTTTTAAAGAGCCAGCGTGTCTTTCAATCTATTGGCAATTACCTTAGTCATTCTCATATACAGTGTAGTCCTCATAGCAATGGGCCTCGGTCTAGTGAGGTTTTGCTTTTTTGGAAATCATTGCCAGGAAGAAGGATTGAATTGCATCTGGTTTGCTCCTGTTCGACTTCAATTACCATATGGAGATGGAGGTCGTCCTTAATTATGTTCCAGCACCACCCCTGAATCTATAAACCAAGTAGAAGTTAAAGTTCAGTTGGAATCCATCTAATCTAGTTTGACTATGAGCAGGCCCTCTGTTGTTGATAGATAGCTTAAAAGATTGAATTGAATCATTTTTTTTGTGCCTCGGGGACTCTTTGAAATATTTGGTGGACTGCTCCTATATGCTGTTGGCTCGATAAGATGGATAAGTGTGATAACAATTTCATAACTTCTATCCTTATCTCCTCATGCTGAACCAGAACCAGGCCTCTTGGGCATTTTAAAATGTTAAAAGTGTGGATTCTGCCTTTCTTAATAGATGCGTGAAAAAAAGAAAAACCTTTTAACCACAACTGTCGAGATTGTAGACGCAGCGACTCCCCGACCCTTCTTGACTTAAAGCTGAGCTTCCAATCTTCTATACATACAAGAGTTCTCTATGTGTTCTGCATGTGGTTCTCTCTCAATTGCTCTTCCTTTTCCAAAAACGTGTTTTCTGCTTGCTTTGAAATTTCATTTACACAATTGAATTAACAAGAGGAAAGAAAAACCAGTTAAAAATAATCCTAAACAAAAAGGTCCTATGGAGGTTATCCTTACATTTTAGTTTATAAACTTCTTCAAAAATCAAACTAAGAAATAAAATATAGTAGGTGAGTAAACGTGGCGCACCTACAAGAGCTTGATAGAATAGGGCTCTATTCGATCCGATCCGTCCAGGTCCAGGTAAAGACCTTAACCTATACTACACCTTATGAACCCTTGAGTCCTTTCTTTTATGCGAGGGAGCAAGTGTAGGATAGATCTTTCCAAAAGTTCACTTTCTTTGTCGAGATTGGGTTGGTGTTCAGTGGACTGGGTACAAGATAGAAAAGAACCCTACCCTATATACTATATATAGGATATAGGCAAGAGGCAAGGCAAGCGCTGTCCGTCTTCATGGCCTCAATAAGACGTGGTATTGTACTGGCCCGTTTCACAGCATGGAGTATACCGTGATCTCCGTTAGTTCCGGTTCGGCTTTTTCCCCAATTTCCCACTCCTTCTGTGAGGCCTCACAACACTTCGACACAAGAGAAGAGGACCGGGCGCTTTGCTTGTCTTGTATCTTCGGGATACGAGTTGGCGGTCTTCTTTAAGAGAACTTCAATCTAATACTCGTTATGGATCAACTCATTGCTGATTTCGTTTCTAGGATGGTTTGGCTCTTCCTGTAGCTATTCTTGTAGCCGTTAGGGCTGGCCGAATGATCCATCAAATGAATAGTCAAAATATGGAAACAAAGGTAACTGATAACGATAAATGTTGTTAAAGAGAAAATCGTTGACCAACTCTCAAAAGAATTGAGAGTCACTAGAGAGACTACTGAGGATGTGAACTTACCAACAGGAGTCAATCTCCAAGAGGTAAGCGCACGTCTATTTTTTGGAGAAGCAAGAGTGAACCTTCTACATATACACAATAAATATTGTGATATTTTGTCTCAGGGAACGCAAAGTGAATACTTTGTCCAAGTTATACAATTTCTTGGAGGGTAGTTTTTCTTTTTCTGATGGTTCCTGACGTACGGGAGTTATAACATTTGAATTTCTCTTACATTCCACGTTCCCGAAATGGATCCTCTTAACTTAAATATTTCACATTTTCGAAGCGACAGCTTACTTCGATCTTTCATAGATTGAGTCTTTTCTTTCTTTTCATTTTGACCTTTCTCAGTCTCTCTTATTGTCTCTGTTTACTAATCGAGGTGGATTTGGATCTCTTTCTTTGGAAAATGAAATCAATGTTGCTAGGGAAAGTGATGTCTTTATTAAGGTCGCATGGGATGATAGAACTTTTTCTTTTTTGTGGAGACCTCACTCTAGGGAACATGATGATGTCAGAAGAAGGTTACGCCGCATCAAGCTCGTAGGGGGGCGGCTCTTGGAAACGACCTCCTCTCGACATCGAGTTAAATGCCCCGGCACATAGCAGGAGCCTGCCCCTCAGTTGGAATCGGGTAGCGGATGAGATACGGAGGCCCGAAATTCTGGAGTTGGAGCCAGAACGCCAAAGAATCGTTGACGCTTCTGCCCAACTGGAGGAGAGAAGGCGAGCCCAAGAAGAGCGGTATTGGCAATTCATTTTGAAAGGAGGAAAGTAGCCCGTCTGACGGTAGAAAACGAACGACTAAGATTTCAAATCAATTAGAATAGATATGGGCAGGATATGACGATTCCGACAAGGACAATTCTTTCGTCGCGCCTAATCTTGATTCACTATTTCCATTTTTTTGGACGACAAGTTTCAGTTTTAAATCTCAATGCATTTTGTTTTCGTAGACGAGTGAGCAGAGCCCATGAAATAAGGAAGCCCGTCATAGAGCAGTCGATTAGAAGTAGAAGGCGACCTCTCTCAGCAAACATGTCCAAATTTCGTGGCCCAGAACCCTAAAAGGTGGTTGGAGAAGGAAACAGAACCTCTAATGGACCTGGACACATGATTCATGGCGCCGCGAGAGATTTGAGATGCCATAAGAACTCATTGAGTGCTTTCAATGAAAGGGGAAAATCAAATAGGAACAACCGCGCTGGTCGTACGAAACTAGTTCTCGGTCGTATGATGGCTCGTTTCTCCTGGTTTACTACTATGGTTTTAGTTTTTATCTCATTTCTTCCTATTATGTCTCTATTCTTCTGGGCTGGGACTGGAATTTCTTTTAGGCCTTACTTTCGAAGGCTTTCATCTCCACCGGAGCCCGCGCCCTCTTGTCTACATTAGGATTTGCAGAGCTCTTCCTTATTCTTTTTTTTTTGGGGGGGATCAAATGGTCTCTCCATCGGGAGATGCGAATGGGTGCTCCGCGTTTTCGAATCCTATGGAAGCGCACCAGCCCGACAACGTGTCGGCGCAGGCACCTGTTGCAAATCAACCGATCGACCTTAACCGGACACCGAGTCCTAACCCGATGTTTTCCTTACTAATGGACCAACTTGAAGAGGGAAAAAGGTACCTCAAAATTTTGGAGAGTAGACCCCCCACCACTCCAGCCGAAGTTCGGGCCAACTTAGAGGAAGTGAGGGTTTTAGGGGAGCGCATTGACCAAATTATTGAGTGAATCGATGAATGCCGGGCCCTGGATGAGGTTAGACGAGAGGAAGATGCCCAAGAGCGGAAGTCGAGGCTCAGGCATGACGGGTCGACCCCACTATACGGGGCCGCTTCGAGGAGACCCGAGCTCGAAGACAGGCCTTCCGAGAAAGACTTCCCATTCTCCAACAAGAGAATTCGGAGCAATTCAACCGGGATCGGGGGAAACATAGTAATTCTTTCTTCCTATAATCCTACCTGGTGATAAGAGAAGGTGAATCTGCCCCCTGGGTGCGTAACGAAGACCCCTCTTGGAGATGTTGAGGAGTGAAAAGGCAGGATCGCTTGGTAAGCAAGCAAGCAGGCGCGAACTCCCAATTCTTTTTTTTTTTTTATGAAATCATGTACAACAACCTTAACCGCACAAGCCGGGACTGGGCGTACCTCCATCCCTATCCCTAGAGGAGCCGTATGAGGCGGAAGCTCCACGTACGGTTTTGAAGCCGAGCCTACTACAGGCACCTGTAGGGATTAGTGCGTGAGACCGTGATCCGAAAACTGACGCATGGGACTCACCCTTTACTTGGAAATAAAGAGGGGAAAGATAGCATGTCACAAGACCGAGGCGAGGTCTGGAACCGCACTGCGAGAGGGACGCCTCGTGAGCCGGGCTTCTAGAGATGAGGCCTTTTGGCGAAGCCAAGTCAATTTCGGGCCACCAAACCCTGCAACTAATGAGAAGGCCCTATGGAGTAAAGGGAAGCGTGTATGTTGTCACACTCCCGGCCTTCCAAAAGGTGCCTAGAGGACGGGCCAGACGCAGCAGAGCGACAACCCGGGAGCGGATTCCCCACCGGCAGGGGGGCAGGAGACGGCCATCTCGAGGCACATCACGACCTACAGGCAAGATCGGCGAGACCTTGGAAGGCAACCCAGCCCGATTGAGAGTCAGAGGATCCATAGTACCTGCAGCCCCACAGACTTCATATTCAACATTTTTTAAAGCGGGGGGAAGGGATCTCTTTTCTGCAATGGAAAAAAAAAGGAAGCAGATTTGACTCGACACAACCTAACGATACATCCAATACCAATGATCTGCACCACCTTGCTAGATCTCTGCGAGAATTTAATAAATAAGAGAAGAAATCGTAGAAAGAGGTTCAGAAGTACTTCCCCTGGTTCTACTAGGTAAGCAAATGCTCTTTTTTAAGTAAGCAAGGGAGTAGACTTTTTGATCCCAACGCACTTCACTCTTGGCCAGACGCCAGCGACGAATGGCGCCAATAGTCGCATAGAGCCTTTCAAGGGCAACCTTTGGGAAGAGCAAGGTCTTCAGAAGTTATTCGCCTTAGCACCCCCCGAATTCCTTTCAACCCCAATATTTACAGGAGCAATTTCTTCGGGATTGGGCAAACCCTTCACTTACACCATTTCCTGAGGATGCTCCAGTGTGAGATTTACAAAACATATTCGTCCGTCCTTATTTTGATCGAGTTCGGGAGGGAACCTCCTATCGACTCTAACACATATCCAAACAGGTCGGGTACAATATAACTTTTTTACCAAACATTGGTAAAGAAGACCAATACCCCTATCAGTTAGGGCTGGTTGGCCTAGAATTAGAATCTTTCCTTCTTATCTGTTTACGTCGACTATTCACGAACTCTTGCCAGAGCCTTCGATTCAGAAGTTGTATCAATTTATAAAACATAGTCTAGTCATACGTCTATACCCCTTGTAATTCATTCTTGTAATTCATTCTTATACTCATCCGGTTTCGCATCTACATCTTGAAAATCCACCTTAATGGTGACATAGCCTTTGCATTTTTTAACCTATTTCTGTGGTTAGTAAAACTAATGTCATTCTTTAACACAGATACCACTTGTTAGCTGCTGGATAATTTTGGTAGATTTATGTTCTGGCAATTGAAGGAGCCAGGGCCTCTACTTGAATGTAATATTCAATTTCGGGAAAATATTTGTTATCTATTAATTGAAAATGATGAGCCTAAATAGGCTAGAATTACAAGTTAAATAACTACCCACTACATAATTAACTCCCCATATCAGATAACCCCCCATTCCAATAAACTGAAATACATAAATTAAATAACAGTCCTTATACTAAGTTAGATTTCATCCCGACCCCTAAAGTAAATAATAATTAATTTCTGCCCCCCCTCTATAAAACAAATAAACCCTAAATTACTTTCAGACATCCTTCTCTTGCGGCGCCTTCTCTCTCGGCGTGTAACAAAAAAAGGATGCTACCCATAAAGATCACCTTTAGAGTAAAACTAATGTCGTTCTCTGGCTATGTTATGCTGGAGGAATACTCTGGCTATGCTGGAGGGATTCTCTGGTTATGCTATGCTGGAGGGATTCTGAAGTCTTTGGGTAATGGCACTAAGCTTAATACACTTAGGAAAATCCCACGATAGAGAATGACCTTCACAGGAACAAAGCTCTATTCAATCCAAGGATAGAGACCTTAAAAGGAACAAAGCTCTATTAAATGCCGGTGTCCTTCTGTATGTTTTTATTTTTATTCTGTTACATAAAATTAATTAATAAGACTGATGGTCCAGGGTAGCGACACTTGAAATCTTATTAATAAGCTCAGATCGTTATGTGGAAGAACGCCAAGACAAGGGGAAGAACTGAAATCTTATTAATAACCTCAGGGAAAGCCAGGGTTTTACTCGGATCTTAAAGAAAAAAAAATTAAGATTTATGAATACAAGATCTTGGTTGAATTTTTTGCATGAAATTGAGAACCTTCAAATGTTTGCTCTATGTAAAGAGTTCGACGAACTTTCTTTGGAGGAGAACAGATCAACGAATCAAGTTTCTGGTTATAGTGGTAACTTTGAGCGTTTCCGACGCTATTGGACACATGATATTTTTAGCAAGACTTTTATTGAGCAACTTCGAGCTCCTTTTAAAGAGGTCCCTCGTGGTTTAATGGATTCATTCCAGTCGTATAACATTAGTATGTCTTTAGGTTTTCGCTTTCTTCCTGGTCAGCTAGAGTTACTTATTCAAGAATTGAAGTTACCAGAATGCTTTGATAGGTTGTCTTTTTTAAGTCATTCTCTTGGTTTATCTTATAATTGCAGACCCATTTCTACCAATTCGTTGCTTTCTTATAGCAGTTCAGGGGCCGGTTTGCGTAGTTTAGTCAGCAATGGGTATACTAAAATATTGGTGGAGGTCATTACTAATTTTCAAGGTAAGTATGGGCGTTTCTTGGTTCTGGTCTGCTTAGGCATTGGTTGTACTGTCTGGTACGGGTTTGCGGATGGCTTAGTCAATCATGCCCCCCAGGGCGGCTTGTTCGCTCCTATTGAATCGTATGATCCTTTTTTTATTATGGATTATTATGCGCCTGGCTTTCGTAGGGCAACTTTTGTAGAAAGAAACGACGTTTCGGAATCAGTGGTGACGGCCTTTGAGAATGATCTTTATAGCAGTTGGTCTAGTTCCTAACCTTCGTGTAAATACAATACAGTTATAAGAAAAAAGTTAATACACAATTAAATCTTTTTACGCCATGGTACTAGTTTACTGTAATCCGGAGCAACGAATCCTGCACATTTTCTAACGGCAAATAGGTATGAAAGTGATAACTTATCAGCAGTTTGTCTCGTTCCTCTCCCTGGTTCACTTCCTCATTTTAGAAAATTCATAAGTTACCTTACTGAGCTTGTTTCCCCTGTACTACAGGAATTCAGGTGGTAAGACGACATAGGAAACAGAATAAGAATGAAAGATGAAAATAAGCAAACGGAGGCTGAAAAAGCTAGAACAAGCCTCTGTATAAAACCGTAAGCCGTTTTCCTTCATCACTACAGAGCTCGGGATGGTGTCCTATTCAGAAGTGGGCTCTTTTCAATTATCTACTATGCTATTTTAGATCGAAACAAGGAGAGGGATAGAATCCTCTTATTCTTCATTTAAAAGTGGGCAGGTTGAAAGCTCAATAGTAAACCAACTTAGGAGAGAGCGCTTTTTTATGCATCCACAAAAGTGGATTCTGCTGAAAGAATTCCACCATGCTTACCCTCGGGCAACTGGCTTTGTATGGTACACTTGGTACTGGCTTTGAGCAGGATCACTTGATTGGGAACGATCCTCTTCTATTGATTGCTGCTCATGAGCAAACTATATTAGCATTCTAACCTGTCTTAGCTGAACCGTTGTAATATTACCCTTGCTTATCCTTCTATGATACATTGGATTCGAGCTGTTTTTGAACTAGGGCAGAAAATCAAGCTTAATAGAGATTCTCCTCTAAGGAAGCAATGGCAAGTGCCCATGGAGTCTCTTCCCACACCGGTGAGCGTGAAAGCCTTGCTATCAAGAAAGAAAACCAGCCCCTCTTCGACCTTGAAAACAGCGCTGGAAAGGACGCTTTGCTCCCTGGATCAGTCAGTCCTTAAGTAAGTCAGTAAATAGTCTTCCTGGTAGTGGAAGAGTTCGATTACCCTTTTTTAAGCAATTTACTTTTTTCAAGACTGAAAGTAACGAGCTCTATACTTTGACTAGAGGAAGTTTTTTTCTTTAGCACAAGGGTAGAAGGAAGCCTAGAGGCAAGGGCATTAGCCGCTTCCTGAAATTGTGCTTAGTCTCTCTACCGCTTTAGTTGCCACCCCCTAAAAGTCAATGCTTGCTGCAGACCGATGAGCATGGATTATCCAGTATTGAGCAGCGGTCTAGCATCCCTATGCCTTCTACTAGTCTAAGCCACCCTGGGACTGAGAGTGGAGTCATTCCCGTGTGAATTAAAAAGGAATAGAATTACCTCGGTGTCGGCTCTGCTTGTTGTCGGAGCATGAAGGGATCTTCGCCTTTCTCCCCCCTGTGATTAGGGCTCGCCCGCCCAGTCTAGTACCAAAGCATCCGGGTTCAATACCCTCTTTCTCATAAGTAGTGCTTCTCCTTCTCTACTGCCGTAGCTGTCGCAAATAGCTAATTTGACTTCTTTTCCCCTTTCCCTCATCTTCCTAATGGTGTTGGCAAGAATCTCTTCGCGAATAGAACTTTTAAGGACGCTACAGGTGATCGTAGAAAGAGAGACTTTTTTTAGTTTTTTCCTCAGTTCGGAGTCTTATCTGCTTCTCGGGAAGATGAAGAGGAGAGTGGCCAAAGGGATCAATAGTTTTCTTTGAGTCTTCTTGTCTGTGGTGGGGAAAGCATTCAGGTGCGATGTCTCCGGTTTAGACACCTGGCGCCAACCTTCCTAAAACGCTCTGTCTTTAGGTGAAGGCGAGTAGGTCATCACCACAGACTGGAAGTCTATTTAACAATGAAAGACAGATTCTTGATCTTCTAGCTCGGCTCCGGATCTTTGAAAAAGTCCTCGTTCTAAAGAAAGTCAACCTAGGCATCTTCAAGAGCTATATGCTTAACACAGGACCTTTTTTCCGGAACTTAAGGTGCGCCCGCCTGGAGATAGCGAAATCTCCCCAACCTAAAAGGGGGGACGTGCTTTATCCGAAACGTACTAAATATAGTAAAAATCGTAAAGGCAGATGTAGGAGGGGTTGCAAACCAGACGGTACACAACTTGGTTTTGGAAGATATGGCACTAAAAGTTGTAGAGCTGGTCGTCTTTCATATCGAGCCATTGAAGCAGCGCGTCGGGCTATAATCGGACAATTCCGAAGAAATGGTAAGATATGGGTAAGAGTTCTCGCGGATCTCCCTATTACCAGGAAACCTATAGAAATAAGAATGGGAAGAGGAAAAGGAAATAATACGGGTTGGATTGCTCGTGTTTCTACGGGACAAATTCTATTTGAAATGGATGGTGTGAGTTTGTCAAATGCTCGGCAAGCCGCTACATTAGCGGCGCATAAACCATGTTCGTCAACCAAGTTTGTTCAGTGGTCGTAACGTAATTGCTTAGTGGGGGGGCTGGGATTATGAGAATTAGGCGAAGTCGTTCTTCCTGAAGTCAAAAAA
The DNA here is from genome assembly GCA_015731905.1 of Salix dunnii. Taxonomy (NCBI): domain Eukaryota; kingdom Viridiplantae; phylum Streptophyta; class Magnoliopsida; order Malpighiales; family Salicaceae; genus Salix; species Salix dunnii. The sequence continues at coordinate 3,553,815 of CM027667.1, read as the reverse complement.
TAGAGAGGGAGAGGAACTCCTTTTGTAAGAGCTGAAATTTTACGATGAACTCTTTCAGACGTACGACCTATAAACTGAAAATTCTCCAGTCTGGCCAACAAGTGAAAAAAAAGAAAGAAAGAGAAGAGCTTTCTGTCTGGTAGCAAAGTCCAGTCTGGCTCGGCCCTCTCATGAGAGTCGAAAGCAAGGGTCAATGGACGGATAAAGATTTTGATCCGAGGTAGGAAACAAAGATGGGACGGCCCTCCAACCAACTTCTTTTGAGAGATAAGAGGAGTGAGGGTCTAAAGACTGTTACCAATAGCAAGGTGCAGTCTTAGTCTTAGAGAAAGAAGTTCCTTAACAACTCCCTAGCATCCTCCTATCTAATATATGTGTCAAAGATCGTATTCTCTCCATCTTATACTTATATTTCCTGGTATGAAAGAAGTAGCTAGCTCCCTCACAGTGGGATTCCCTCTTGCATTTGATACCATCTTATTATACGATGCCTGCCTCCTCTTCCAACTGAAACTCATTCAAAAGTATGCAGCTTCTTATATTTCCTTTCTACGCGGTCTGAGCTCCTAACTCGTTGACTCACGGATGTCACTGGGCATCCTCCATTGCTTTCGCCTGCTCTTCTCATTTTGCTCCTCTTGTGAAGAGCTTTTTTTATTTAACTTACCTGAGGATCACTCGCTTCCTTAACCCATATGCCCGTACCACCAAAAGCAGTTATTCCGACAACAGATGCGGATGAAATGGCTGCTTTTTATCTTCTTGTATCTACGTCAACTTATGATTCAAAGTGTGCTTTTGCTTGAACTGAATCCTGAAATAGGTAAAACCCCGGCGAGACCGTCTTCCCAAACTAAACTCGATTTATCCGTTAGTCTACCTAACTCTAACCCAGGATCAATCATGAAGAGGTTTTTCTTCTTCAGTACCAGATTCGGATAGTGATCAGTAGCCCTCTCGCCCGTCGTATGCTATGGATGTTCACCCTAGCCCCTCGATGGCATGGCGGGATTTCCCATTAACTGTTCCTGAGGTTTTTGGGAGATCCCGGAAAGAATAAAAGGCTTGCATTCACCCATTCGATCAGTTCTACCTCGACTCGAAACAGACAGTTCAATTGAAGCGCGAACTTAATGCACCAAGGGTTCGCCTAAATGCAGAAAAAGAGTACATCGTTACCGGAAAGGCGGGAGCAGACACCTAAGAAAGAGAGCCATGTTTCAGATGGGGATGCTCATGCTCTGATATGCACTCGCTGAGGCGTCTTGGATAATGGGGATGCTCGTAAAAACATGAGACTTAAATCCAATTACATTGGACAGGAACTAAAAGGGGTGTTTAGCCTCACGAGACTCTTTTAAAAGATCATTTATGATGCGCAGAAAGTTGTTATTACACCAATCATTTGCCTCATTAACTGAGAGGAAAGACTTGTAATGGAAGGCAGTAGATATTAGAAATTTATTAATATTATTAGTAGATATATTATTATTAGATTTGCAATCAGCAAAGACGATCAGGCTTCTTGCTAGATCACGTTCGTGGAAATGCAAGATACCACAGCGGTAGATTCGACCACGGAAGTCCATAAAGGCTGGCAAATAAAAATGATAACCATCGTAGGCTATTGCCAGATTGATAATCAATTTCTCATAACGAGAACGCTGGATGTTCTTATATAAAGTCTGTAACATTTCGTTAAAGCTACATAATTTATTAATAACCTCATCATTCATGTAAAATTTTCTAAGTTCGTAGGATACAGCCTTTATATTAATATTGGCTAAAAATCGAGGCATGAGATAACCATATGAAACTAATGAGTTCTCATTTTTTAAAATGTATTTCAACCAATCACTATTGATTTTAAAGGCCTGACACTGCAGCTTGTTCATTACACTACAGAGATTCTTGTAATCATGCTCTTTGGAAATATCCATATAAAAATTCTTGATGTCACTGGTACTTAACAGGCTGTAACGATCATATATATCACCTGTTGGCCCACTTAAGTAACCCCCTATTAGATCAGACAAGTTTCTAGGTGTTTCGCTTTCACTACTCCAATCTATAGGTTTGCATACCATAGGAAGGTTGAGCTTGATCGGTAGTAACGAGAGATCAAAGTTGCAGAAAGCGTAGAGATAGCTAGGAAGATAATAAGCTCCTTTCTTCACACGAACAGTACCCTTCAGATCACTGATTAAAGTTATCAATTCTCTTTCTTCCATGAATTGAACAAGGGCTGAACCAAAGGGATAGAGCTTCATCAATTTCGATTTCTGTTTCCTCTCCTTCTCCTTTTGTATAAAATCATCATTAGCAATAGAAAAGGGTATTTTACACCTGCTACATTTAAATAATAAAGCTTGTTTACGGATACTAGACTCGAGTTGTTCAACCAAAGAAGCAACACGAATTATTGTGTTAAATTCAAATGTGTTAAAAACCATACTTAGGACATGAACTATTAATGCTTCAATCGTATATTGACCGAACTCTGAAAACAATTCCAAATTAGCCTTATTGAATAAATTACACCTGAGATAATCCTTGGCATTTTCCTCAGTATTACGGATTAATATTTTGATTATGTTGGGAGCTGTCTTAAACATAGATTCGTCATCGAACAACATAGTAAGATCCTCCATTTCCATTTGGATCTTACGTAATTCTTCTTTACTTAATGGTGACATAGCCTTTGCATTTTTTAAAATTTTGAATACTTCTTGCTTATACTGAACTGATTTAGATATATCATTTTGTTCACTAATTTGAGTATTAGTGGATATATGATCGTAAAACGCATTCCAAAATCGTATTATTTCCTCTTTTTCTTATTCTTTTCTCGCTATATCTATCAATGACATCGTAATCCATTGTTTGTTGCACATATTTTTTTTTCCTTAAGATCCGAGTAAAACCCTGGCTTTCCCTGAGGTTATTAATAAGATTTCAGTTCTTCCCCTTGTCTTGGCATTCTTCCACATAAAGATCTGAGCTTATTAATAAGATTTCAGGTGTCGCTACCCTGGACCATCAGTCTTATTTAACACCTGATATGAGAGGTTTTCTGACAATATGTCCTTAATTTTATGTAAGAGAATAAAAATAAAAACATGCAGCAGGAGACCGGCATTTAGTAGAGCTTTGTTCCTTTTAAGATCTCTATCCTTGGATTGAATAGAGCTTTGTTCCTGTGAAGGTCATTCTCTATCGTGGGATTTTCCTAAGTGTATTAAGCTTAGTGCCATTACCCAAAGACTTCAGAATCCCTCCAACATAGCATAGCCAAAGAATCCATCCAGCATAGCCAGAGAATCCCTCCAGCATAACATAGCCAGAGAACGACATTAGTTTTACTCTAAAGGTGATCTTTATTGGTAGTATCCATTTTTCATCAACTGCTTGCACAGCAGTGGTCTCGGCTTTATAAGGAAGAAGTTGCGGAGGTGGTCGTCCGTAGACAAGCTCAAAGGGGGTGTATCCAGTCGAAGCACGCTCTGAAGAGTTGTATGCCCACTCGGCCATGGCCAGCCAATTGGCCCAATCTTTGGGTAAATCGCTGGTGAAGCACCTGAGGTAACCCTCAAGCCATTTGTTCATAATTTCAGTCTGTCCGTCAGTTTGAGGGTGATAGGCTGAACTCATCAGTAGTTTAGTTCCACTAAGTTGAAATAATTCCTGCCAAAACCTGCTTGTAAATATTGCATCACGATCACTGACTATGCTGTGTGGCATCCCATGTAGTTTAAATACATTATCCATAAAAACTTTGGCTACTGTGGCTGCTGTGTAAGGATGAACCAAGCGTAAAAAATGGCAGTACTTGCTGAATCGATCCACCACCACTAGAATGACATTATATCCCTTAGACATAGGTAAACCTTCAATAAAGTCCATGCTAATATCCACCCATACTTGATTTGGTAGTTGTAATGGTTGCAAAAGCCCAGCAGGCTTTAAATTATCTGTCTTGTTTCTCTGGCACACTTCACACTCTTTAATAATGCGTTGAATGTCCTTCTTCATGCCATGCCAAAAGAACTTTTTTTAATGCGTGAATATGTTTTTTGTGAACCTGTGTGCCCTCCTGTAGGGCTGTTGTGGAAATATTGCATGATTAGCTCCTGTTGCTCCTTCATAGTCCCTAGATGAACCCTTCCTTTGTAGAACAAAAACCCCCTTTGAATTGGTACTTCAGTGCATCTAGTTGTCCAGAGTTGTATTTACTAATCAACTCTTTCAACTTAGAGTCTTGGCTGTAGTTTTGAGAGTGTGTCCCACCATTGAACTGTCACCAAGCTTATGGCTTGTGCTTCCCCTTGAAAAGTGTCTAGATTTGAGGCTGCATTTTCTTCTTGTCCTGGCATCCGAGACAAGGCATCTGCTGCCTAGTTTTCTTTGCCGCTCCTGGACTCCACACTCACGTCAAACCCCAATAACTTGGTTATCCATCTTTGCTGGAATGGGGTTCCCACCTTTTGCTCCAAAAGGTGCTTCAATACTTGTTGGTCAGTTCTGACCACAAATTGATGTCCCAGCAAGTAGTGTCTCCATTTTTGTATAGCCAATACGAGTGCCAAGAACTCCTTTTCATAAGTACACAGCAGTAGGTTCTTCCCCTTTAAGGCTTGACTTAGATAAGCAATGGGCCTTCCTTCTTGCATTAGAACAGCCCCTAAGCCATACTTCGAAGCATCACATTCCACCACAAAGATTTTTGAAAAGTCTGGTGTAGCAAGGACTGGAGGTGTCACCATGGCTGCCTTTAGGGCAATGAAAGCCTTGTCAGCCTCTTCATTCCACTGAAATGCATTCTTCTTGAGTAGAGCAGTGAGGGGTGCTGCAATGCTGCCATACCCTTTGACAAACCTGCGGTAATATCCTGTTAAACCCAAAAATCCTCTTAAGGATTTCACATTTTTAGGTTCAGGCCAGTTCATCATCGCTGCTATTTTTGTTGGATCTGCTTTGACTCCTTCTCCTGAAATGATATGCCCTAGGTACTCCACCTCTTTACACCCGAAGACACACTTGGAGAGTTTAGCATACAACTGGTTTTGAGTTAACACCTCTAGGACAGCCCCTAGATGTTTACCTTGCTCCTCCATAGTTTTGCTATACACCATAATATCATCAAAGAAAACTAAAACAAATCTCCTACGATATGGCCTAAAAACTTCATTCATCAGCCCTTGAAAGGTGGCTGGGGTATTAGTGAGCCCAAAAGACATCACTAGGAATTCATATTGCCCTTCATGAGTACAAAAAGTAGTTTTTGGTATATCTTCAGGCTTCATTCTAATTTGATGGTAGCCTGACCTTAAATCAAGCTTAGAAAAATTTTATGCACCATGTATTTCATCCAAGAGTTCAGTTATATTAAGGATAGGAAACTTAGCTTTGACAGTATCCTTGTTGAGTGCTCTATAATCAATGCATATCCTCCAGCTGCCATCGGCCTTCCTCACCAGCAAAACAGGTGATGAGTATGTACTTTGGCTATTTTGTATGATTCCATTATGCAACATTTCCTTCACTAACTTCTCAATTTCTTCTTTTTGGTAATATGGATATCTGTATGGCCTGCTGCTGGTGGGCTTGGCTGCTGCATGAAGCTGAATTTGGTGGTCATGGCTTCTTCTAGGAGGTAACCCCTTTGGCTCATTGAAAACTTCTGAGAATTGATCTAGAATAAGCTGCATTTTTGGTGCTATTCTTACTGACTTGGTAGTATTTTCCATCAGTTGCAACCAAATACCCTTCCCTTCGGCCAAAGTGGTTTTGTTGAGGTTCTGCTCCTCCACTATCCTCTGTTCTGGTTTCTTCAGCCCTTGCAAGGTAAGCTCCTGCCCATTCATAGTAAATTTCATGAATAATTCAATGAAATTCCATTGAATGGTTCCAAAACTTCTTAACCAATCTACTCCCAATACCACATCACAGCCCCCTAAAGTGAGTAAAAATAGTTTAGCTGTAATGTTACAAGCCTGCAGTGTCAATTTTACAGCCTTGCAATGACCCAAACATGGCAGTGTTTCTCCATTAGCTACTTGTACTGACATTCTGCTACTCTCCACTGTCAATTTCTCTTTTTTAGCTACCTTGATGTCGATGAAGCTGTGAGTACTTCCAGAGTCAATGAGGACAAGGACTGGACATTTTCCAATTCTCCCTACTATTCTCATGGTCTTTGGAGATGGTGCACCAGCAATGGCATGCAGAGATATGCCCAGTAATTCAGCTTGTATATCACCAGGTACGTCTCCAGTTGATTCTGGGCTGAAACTCTCTTTTGCCCATTCTTCTTCTTCTTCAAAATCCATTCCTTCTAATAGATACAGCCTCTGTTTGTTGCATTTATGGCTTGGCTGGTACTTTTCTTCACAAAAGTAGCATAAACCTTTCTCTTGCCTTTCTTGCATCTGATTAGGACTGATTCTTTTGATGGGATATGGGTTTCTTTTTGGAAAAGGTGAGTTGTTTCTTGCATGTTGAGGTGCTGGTAATCTGAGGGTTGTGTTTGTTGCTGGAAATTTGGTCATGGGGTTTATGTTGTATGGTTTGGGTTGGATTCTCAGGTTGTTTGTGTAGGATTGGTTAGGTGTTGAACTGGTTTTGTAGGGATTATATTTTCGGTTGACTTCTTCTTCTTGCAGGCGAGCTAGTCCGAAGGCAGCAGCTAAGGTTGTTGGCTTGAACATAGTGACAATAATCTTCAATTCATCCTTCAAACCACTCAAAAAGGTACTTATACGGAAATCTTCACTTACCCCCATGTACTTTGTTGGATAGAATCTCAAAAGTTGACTGATATTCTTCCACATTTCCTGTTTGTTTCAGTTTGGTAAAAGCCCCCACTGGATACTCAAATGTTGTTGGACCAAATCTGATACGAAGCACCTCCAAGAATTCTTCCCAGCTAGCCACAGGGCTAGAATCCTTCAACCAATAGTACCATGTCAAGGCCTTTCCCTCCATGTGGAAAGAAGCTAATTCCATCTTCTGATTTTCTGGTGTCCCAAAATAAGAAAAAAATTGCTGCGCCTTCAAAATCCATTCACTAGGATCTCCGCCATCGAATCGGGGAAAATCTAATAGAAGTGATCTTGCTTGAATGCCTCCATTAACTTCACACAAAGGGTTAGTGTTTCCCCTTGTATTGGTTGATGTCCCTTCTCCTAAATTGAGTTTTGCTATGAGTTGGCCTAGACTTTCATAGCTGGATGCTAAGTTGTTTAATTGCTGCAGGATTCCTTCCATAAGTAGTCCATGTCTGGTCTGCTCCTCTGTCAACTTGGTTGTTACTTCTTGCAAACGGTGAACTGAATCAGAGAGTTGCGAAATTCTGGTGCCCTCAGCCATGTCGCAGGAACGATGGCTCTGATACCACTTGTTAATTGTTGGATAATTTTGGTAGATTTATGTTCTGGCAATTGAAGGAGTCAGGGCCTCCACTTGAATGTAATATTCAATTTCGGGAAAATACTTGTTATCTATTAATTGAAAATGATGAGCCTAAATAGGCTAGAATTACAAGTTAAATAACTACCCACTACATAATTAACTCCCCACATCAGATAACCCCCCATTACAATAAACTGAAATACATAAATTAAATAACAGTCCTTATACTAAGCTGGATTTCATCCCGACCCCTAAAGTAAATAATAATTAATTTCTGCCCCCCTCTATAAAACAAATAAACCCTAAATTACTTTAAGACATCCTTCCTTCTCTTGCGGCGCCTTCTCTCTCGGCGTGTAACAGGGGGGTAATTAACTTTATTTATTTATATTCTTCTATTTTTATTTCAAAATAATGTGAACTAATGAAATGACATAATTAATAAATAATCATATTTTTACATGAGAGGTTCTTTAAATAAAAACACAGATATTATAATTTTATGTTTATTTTTTTATGTAATTATTATAATAAACATGATATTTATTACAAATAGACTAAAGATTATATACCTAATTAGAAGATAGATGAATGGTAATAATTAAATTGAAAAGAGAGAGAAAAATAGATTATTGCTGATATTATCATAATTATCATGATGTTTATTTCTTATATATATATATAACTTCATAGCCCAAATTTTAGTTAATTATTTTAATATAAATTATTATGTATTTTTAATTTTTAATTTATATTAATAAAAAAGTTTGGATAATATTTTAAATTTGGAAAGAATTAATACACCTCACACTTGCCATTTCTTAAATCTTAAAAAACATTAATCCATCAATTACTCGTGGATGATGGCCAAGAAAGACCAAAGCACAAATCATGAAACCAAAGCCCACCAAACGTCGCCCTTTTTTTGAACCAGGAAAGTCCCTGGAGACTCCACGTTTATCAGCCAATAGGGTTTAACTAAAATATCAAGCTAGCCACGCGGCACATCTCCATTGGGCTATGCCACTCCCTTCCAGTATAAAATAAAAAATAAAAGATCATCTCAGCAGCTTCTCACTGTCACCAGCCAAAAAACCCTGAAGTAGAGATGGCAAGATCGGGATCGTTGGCCGTTACTCTGCTGTGTTCTTTAGTCCTTTTCGGAACTCTGACCCTCATCCAGGTAATCTAAGATCAGTTATGTTGATTAATAGTTATCTGGATCTGTCGGCCATAATGGTTCAATTAGATTGAGGCAAACACCAAGAGATTTTGTTCTGATTTTCTGTGTTTCAATTGCTGGCTGGAAAATTGAAATGATCGATGAATTTATTTTTTTACAAATCTGAACTGCCTTTTTTCAGGCGAAGAAGTCGAAGGAAGATTTGAAGGAGATTACCCATAAAGTTTACTTTGATGTTGAGATTGATGGAAAACCAGCTGGTATGCTCTTTGTTTGAATTATATTAAAAGAAAAGAAGCAATTGGGTATTTCGATGATGAGGCTGCTAGATGCCAATGTGATCCATTTGCTCTGTTTATGCATGCTATCGTGTTCTGGCTTACAAACAGACTGTTTGGCATCAGTGAGATAATTCTTGTGCTGCCGCTCTCTGGATCTATGGGCAATATCTTTGGCAATGACTAACCTTTTCATTGATTTAGTGAATGATTTGAAATTATTGGAGTTATAGTACCTGTTGAACTCTGCAGTGGAAGCAATATGCTGTATAAATTTATCTGTTTGACATATTTTGCATTGCTTTGTTCTCAAGTATTGGTACTAAAATATGACATCAATTCTCAGGTCGCATTACCGTCGGACTATATGGCAAGACAGTTCCGAAGACCGTAGGTATAATTTTATATGTGGTTCCTTGATTGTTGTTGATCTTGATTCAGAATGTTGCTAATTAGTTGATGCTCCCTCCCATTTTGCAGAAAATTTCCGGGCACTGTGCACTGGTGAGCTGCTAAACCAAGCACTTTCTTTTATCTACATGTTCCTATGGATTGATTATTTCCTATATACATCAAATGATTGTTCTATTTCCAAAGTAATTGGACCTGCTTTTTACACAACATTTAACATTTCTGCCATTTTCATTTCTGAATGTTTGATCGTCTAATTAGTGATGAATATCTGGACTGCTGACCTTGAAAACTCTTGAAAGCCCTAGAGAGAACAATAAAAGTGGCTTCATGTGTTGGCCCGTTTTTTAAAAGAAATGGAAGACGATTAAGTTTTCATAAAATGAATCCCCATGATCTTAGCCTCTTGCAACTGAATTGTGAAAGCTAGGTTCATGCTGTACCATTATTCTTTGTTGCAGGAGAAAAGGGTGTTGGAAAGAGTGGGAAACCTCTTCACTACAAGGGGAGTGTATTCCACAGGATTATCCCCAGCTTCATGATCCAAGGAGGTGATTTCACACTTGGTGATGGTAGAGGGGGAGAATCAATTTACGGGGAGAAATTCGCAGATGAAAATTTCAAGTTGAAGCATACTGGACCTGGTAGGTGAAATGTTCGGTAGTTTTGATAAACAGCCTCCTGGTTGCATGATAAACATAATCTATTTTTGTACAGGAATTTTATCAATGGCAAACGCTGGTTCTGATACAAATGGATCTCAATTTTTCATCACAACGGTGACAACTAGCTGGTAACGACATGTTTATGTTTTGAACATATGGTGTGAGATGCACCTGCTGTGCTCTAATCTAGTGCTGAATGTTTTGCACAACTGAATGATCAAACTATATGTTGCGCAGGTTGGATGGCAGACATGTTGTGTTTGGGAAGGTCATATCTGGAATGGATGTGGTTTACAAGGTTGAAGCTGAAGGCAGGCAAAGTGGCACACCCAAGAGTAAGGTTGTGATTGCAGACAGTGGTGAACTCCCTCTATAAGTGGTCCCGCTATTTCCCTTCCTACCCCCGTAAACATGCATGGTGTTCTTTTCACATTATGAAGAAGACTGCTTAAGCTGTGATAAATTGTACGCTGAGATTTTAGAGATGTTTTAAGCGGAGATTCTCACGCGTAACGACAATGTACCAAATGCATCTGAAATACCGGTCATGGATTGTTATTCGGCACACGATTTATAACAGGTTTTTAGTTAAATTTTCCTGTTTTTTTTTTTTTTTTAAATTATGGTGTTTTATTCTTTTTTTTTTCTAAATTATTTTTTAAGTTTTTTAATTGTTTTGGCATGCTTGATGTTGCATTATTTTTATGTTTTTCACTCTCAAAACAGGTTTTCAGAGGATGTTTAGTGTAGATTTGTAAATTTTTTATTTTCTCTCTAAATTAGTTTTTTTTTGTGTATAAAATTATGCTAAAGTCAAAATGATTTTGTTTTAAATAAAAAAAATGTTATTCTAATATGTTTTCAAATAAAAAATATTTTTAAATGTAAATTTTTAAAAAATAATCTATGTAACCAAACAAATCCTTAATAATCTTAGAAAGTACTGTCAACCCGTTCTCAGAATTTTAAAAGCTAAAATTCAAATTGCAAGTCCCTCGTGCACTGTTGTCCACTCAAGAAGTTGAGTTGTTAATTATTCATATACAAAATTATTCCCATTCAATTTGATGTTATGAAAACTCTGGTTTATTTCATTTATTTATTTTTATTATAATAAGCAGAAATTAGGGGATATGCATCTACAGTGTGGTCAGCTAAAACATGAAAATATGGCAGAAATAACTTTTTTTATTTGAAAATATATTAAAATAATTATTTTAAAAAAAAAAACTTTTAAACATCCTCTACGTTGCATGACTACTAACTATTCCAGTATTTTTTTTGTGGTTCTGACTGACAAAAAGCAGTCAGAAGTTGAATCCGTTCTCTTCCTTCTCACGAAGTTGAGCTGCTCCACTTGACCAAATTCATGTCATTAATCCACAGCCCAATACGAGTTTACCTTTACTAGAGCATCAAAACACGATAAGATAATGGATTACTTCACTACTAATAAGAATATTTCAACTACTGATAGAGACAACGCAGAAAGAAAATATAAATGGAATTGAAGTAGCCTGTGGTGTTACCAACAAAAAAAAGGGCATCATTTCTGCAGTGTTCATGGACTCTGAAAACTGCTCAACGTGGTTCATAGCTTCATATTACTCAGATGACAAAAATTGATATTCTAATAAACTAGAAGCACTAGAGACATGGGCGAAGACACGGCATAGTTTAGAGGACGAGACCTTTGCTGTCTTACCAACCATACAATCATGCTGGATTTAGTTTCCTTCAGAGATTTATCAGTTAAAAGAACTCATCTCAAATCTAAATGTCTCAAGGTAATTAGAAAGGAGTAACTTGTTCTGCATCACAATCACCTCAGAACAGAACGAACCATACCATTTTCTTCTTCATCACCATCACAACCTCAGATGAACAAATAATATGACAATCATATATATATATATATATATGAGAAATGCGACCCTTTAACCTCAACCCTTGATACCCAAAATTTACATTGAAACTGTCTCTCAGACTGCATTTAGAACCAGTTGTTGATAACCTGTATTGTGTCGACAGCTCACATTTCTTCTCTCTTGCTCCTCCATCCATGTCTATTTTATTTAATAACAGAAAACACAGATAGTACATTTTCCCATTCCCAGTGATTCTACGGTGAATTTCATCTAGAATTTATTGTCATTGATGAACAATTTCCAGAGTTCCAAATACATAAATAATAAATGACAACTCACCATAGAGGTCGATAAAGGAGAAGACATTCTTTGGAGTATTTATTGTTAGGCAAAGTACATATGTTAAGAACTAACACCCAAGGAAATAAGATGAAAGAATTGATAATACTGTAAGAAGTCAGTCTCACAAATCTAAGAATAAGGTTTAGGAAAAAGGAATATGCTGTTTGCGTTTTTTCACATTCTTCTAGTGAACCGTGACTTGATGGCTCAGTTCTATGATGTCCTGATTAAAGGATGTCTTCGGATCCCCCCACCCTGTCTACTAACCTAGAAAATATACAGTCACAACACATGAAACAGCGGATTAATTAGCCTTGACATGAATATTTTTTTCCATTAAGTTGAACAGCATAAACTATCCCAGTTCCCGACGGCAAGCCAAGAGTCCACCTAAAAGCAAAGGCCAAATCAACGGACTGGTATGAATGTCTAAACCAGAGTTAATAATTTGATAGTTCCCCTAGTCCAAGTTCAACACCCATATTATCATCCACAATGTAATCACATGGAAAGACAGTATTTCTACCAGTGATGTTTACAGCAGCACTGTCCAACAAAAGCAAAGTCAGAGATTTGTCAGTTCACTCGACTGGCACTAAGTTTATGCCTGAATAGTCTTTGCAAACACCCAACAGGAGGGCCTGCTGAAGATGCTCAAACAATCACACGAATATACTGAAACATTAACAGAGATCGCAGAATTACGGCCTAGTGGTAAATATGCCCCAAAGTTTTACTCCGTCTGTTTTCCAGATTCCATAACTACACTGACACTACATTCAAAATTCAGGACCTGTTATTATTTCAGAATTCAAAAACAAGAAACCTAAATTAATCAATATATCCATCTTCTACCTGTAGCTCCTACAAATGAAACTAAATTAGCTCCTACAAATTAAATACAGTTTGACTCGTGACTTTTTTTCCTCTCTTTGCCACATCATAAATAAAGTACCGAAATCACAGACCTACCTTATTTCGAATCCCCTCCGGCAGCCTCTGTTAAGAGTTTTGCAAGCACATATAGCAAAAGAGAAAGTAAAACGGGGAAAAAAAGAAGGTAAACAGAACATAAATACCTTATTACGTACGCATACAATGCAGTAAAACCCAGTCCCGCGGGCTTGAAATCATCCTCCTTATAAAACATAACAACAAACACCACATAAGCATACATAACCATCATTATGACCCCTTAACCTCCCCTCCATCTCCACCACAATCAACCACCAGGTCACAAGACAAGACAAACACGACAGACCTCAAAAGAGTTCATTATTAATTGATTGGCCAAGCATGATTGATTAAGCAAAGATGATCGAGATTACTTTAACTGATTGATCCTTGATTTGTTTTGATTTGATTTCAAGACTCGTTGCTAGCGTTCTCCAAATTGCTTTCTCCTTCATTCCTAACGCGACGCCGTTCCACAACAATGTTGGAGACATTGAATGATAAATCGGAGTAAATCGACATTACCTTGGAGATATTTCCATTAATCTCGCGAATTAAAGAAACATTTTTAACGAGATTATCTGGAATCTTCGACTGGTGATTGGCGTTCACTTGCTTAATCAAGTCACTGTTGTGATCCAGTACGCTCTGCACCTGCTTGAAACTCTTGCTCAGTGTATCCCACGCCTCCGCGTCACACTCTTCTTCCTTCTTTGCTTCTCCTATGTCGTTTTTTATCCGCCTTTTGTTTTGTTTTGGTGAAGTGGTAACGGTGTTGTTGTTCATGCTTGGATCTTCTTCTTCCACCAGCGATGACGATTCAAGCTTTTCAATGCTTCATGCGTGAGTTTAGCTTCTCTCTCTCTCTAGATTTCGTCGCTCAAGTTTTGTTTTTTCAGCAGAAATGACGAATATTAAATTTGTTTTTATATCTTGTGGTGAAAGAAACGGGTCGGGTCGATTGCTAACCGACTTGACATGGCGGTCGGTGGCTGTTGAAGAATTTGACAGCCCAATCAGGCGTTTGGAAACGACTGGTTCTTGCCATTTGGTGAGTTTCGATTGGTCTGTCAAAGGACCATTGGTAGCTAGTGGTGTAAAATGGATGATTCTTTATTAAAAAAAAGGTAAAAAAAAGGCGGTGGGGGCTCTCGGTTTTTTATAGTTAGCTGATTCGGTGGTTTTAATGATGTTAAAACAATAAATATCCTCTCGTTTAAATAAACTAATAAATATCTCTCGTCGAATGATTTTGGGAGCTTTGGGCGCGTGAGGATTATCACCTTTAGACACGTGATATAGAATCCTCCTCTATGAAATTATAGCGGGACGGCGGCGTTTGTAGTAAAAATGCGCTGAACAAGAGGAGAATAGTCAAATCTGAGAGGCTGGTGATGCCATGATTGGCTTCTATCAGCGAAGTTGGAACATGCTCAAAGCCTGCTTCTTTATAAAGGACCTAAACCCGACTACTTGGGTGTTGGAGATTTAATGGTCCGTTTGTCTGTGCGGCCCAACGTAGTTTACCACATAAAATTCATATTTTACCTTTTGTGGTCAGCTGTCGTTTGAAACAGATGGAAACTACACCACTAATACTGTTTGAGGATGACGACAATTAATTGCAAGGTTCAGACTTCAGAGTGGTTGGAAACGACCCCGAAACACAACCATGGACTAATTCATCACTTTCCCAATAATACAGCCTAGGCTTTACAGGTCATCAACAGAAACTCAATGCAAATCAAGTTTGGAAGAATTAAGATTGTTTTGTGCAATTCCAATAAATCTCTCTTAAATAAGAACAAGTAATTTGGTCAGTTTATGACTTACAATGTACATCATGACCATGTACCAGTCATTGCCAGTGACAGTATGAAAGAGGGGGTTCAATATAAGTTCAGAACACAAGTGGAGCATACTCTACCAACTTACGGTACAGCCTAATCTAGCTCATCTTTCACCTACTTCCATAAATTAGCGGAGCAACTACATGGATATTAACATCTTAAACCTGTTCTTTAACATTTTACAGCACCTGATCCGTGAATCCCTACTGATTGTTAACCAATATAACGAGACAACCTGTTGTGTGCTCGACTGCTTGGCTTGGGGTACAACTAGTCATTATCGCTATCTATATCCAGAAAGCTATACTCTTTGTATCCATCAATCTTGATTAGCAACACTCCTTGGTTTTCTTCACTCCATTCAATACCTTCATTCTCCAGGAGTCTTGTCACCTACATTCATTAAACAGAAAAATACAGTATATTATCAATGCAGGAGATGTAGATGATTCAGCAGGTAGCTTTTGCATTTCGGAAACTAGCTTTTCAGTTCTTCCAACCCAATATTTCCCAAAGTCAGATGGTGTCGAAGATAAAAGAAGAAATTACAGAGGTAAAAAAGTACAAAGTTTTTCCCATGTAACAAATTTGACACGAGAAGTACAAAGAAAAACCCATCATGTTACAGAATTAAACAAGGCAATAGCTACTGCACTAATCGTACGCCAAACTTATACAAGACAAAGGGACGTGCACTTTGTTTTGAACTTCATTGCCACATCTCAGAACGTCAAACCTTGAAAAAACATTTAACTAGCTAATTTTCCAATGTAAGATAGCAAATTAGCTGGAAGTGGGATGGTAGGAGTACATACTGCTTGTTTGACTTTTGACTTTCCCAGGCCATGACTCCCGCATCCTGTGATTACCCTGAGAGTTTGAATTGCTGGGACCAGACCACAAATGTTCATTACATACCACAAATTTGAATATCAAGTTTCGTCTGCATAGAAATAAGGAAGATGCTTACAGCGAACATATTTTCCAAATAGAAGATGAAGTTTCAAAACCCTCATTGCTTGTTTGACATGTTGCCCATGCAAATCAATTGTTAAGACATTTGCTATGTCCTTGTTTCTGCAGAATACTAGCAAATTAATGTCCATATGCAGCATTGAATGTAGAGATGGAAAAATGACAAATCATCGCATGCACAGACCTAGCTTTAAAGATATTCTGGCTTGCCTTTTCATCTGCCTCACGTGCCAACTTAGTTTGTATCCTCCCCTGCCCAAACCAAAGATAGCAAGTCAACAATTTATGGCCCAAACTTCACCAGTTAGATGTGCATAATAATCCTGGGAATCTATCTAAATTGTAAACCACCAACATAATTGGAAGCATAATTGCAAATACAACCCAACAGCATTCAGACCAGCCCACAAGTAAAATGAGAAAGGTGGGTGATGGTTACAAAAGTTGATAACCACAGTTTGATGACCCTGTTTTGACAAATTTGTATGACATGCAAGACATGATTCTATGCTTTTAACAAGAATTCAAAACCAAATGAAATAATGGGAGAAAAAAATCAAACCAAATTGGAATAGGTTTACTACTGGAAATGGGATGGCTATCATCCTTGTTTTGCTCAATAAAAAGATTTATATAATTTAAAAGGAGATGCCATAGTAAATGCATCTTAAATGTTTTATCACAAATGTCACCAGAAAAAAAAGCTTAAACAATTTTTTTCAAAAAAAAAAAGGAAGATAGGCCAGGCAGTCCAACAATAATAGTGCTCCTCATCACTTTCGAAGAAGTAATAAGCTATCAGTGGAGAGAGAGAGGGTAAGAGGAAAGCCTCAGATAATATGGGGGAAAGTGGTATTTAAGGATGTAAAATCCCTCAAATTGGGATGGATTTAATTATGATCAAGCTACATGACGCATACAAATCCATATAATAGACCCCAACTAGATTGAGGATGAAGTAGTTGTTGTTGTAGGTTCGGCAATCCAACATATATTATTTAGGACCTTCTCCATGACCACTCAATTCATTACATGCATCAGACACCGTGTGACTTTTTTGTTTCCAAAAACAAGAACTCATATGGATGTTGATATTAAAATTACAAATGCAAATACTCTTCCCTAAAGCAGATGACTCACCTGGTCTGAAAGGTAAGCTGCATACCCCCTTTCTCCCTTTGAATATGCTGTTGCAGCCTGAAGAAAAGTATCTTATGTCAGAAACAGATTTTGTTATAAACCTAAATTCTTACATGGTATCTAATGTTATGGAGCTTGTAAGTAGTAAATCTTCTTACTTTTTGATAGTATGAGGTCCTTGAATTCCAGTGTTGCTTAGCAGATTCTCTAAAAAGATGATATTCTTCACCATTAGCTACAATTCATAGAGAAGTAATGGTAAAGAAAAGTCACGATGAAATTTATTCATCCATATATAACAAGGCATAGTTGTTTAAAGTTTTCTTGTCAGTTGCAGTTGTGTTGTCTGCAGAGTAGATTTATAAATTGCAAAATGTTAAACACAACAAATCAAAAGTCGGTAGAGAAATGATTCGGCATGTGACCTAAAATAACATGTATAAAAATTAATGCCAAATACCATAGTTATTCTGCTGAGGAAGTGCATCAATAGATGGAAAGACATCAACACCAGGCCCCAGTGATTGCATTTTCTTTACTACATTCCTCCAATTCATAGTGCTCGGTTCATGTTCAGAACTCTTGGGAACATTAAACAAACATTCCAATACCTTTTGAGGAAGATTTGACTCATTGACTATTGGGGAAGCTGAAGATGGAGCTTCAGCAAGGGCCTGGCAATAATTCCTAAATAGGGAAAAACAAGTAAGCTTCTGCATTAGGTGCTTTTTACAGTTGATTAAATCACAAGTTATCTGTTTAAGTGCACCAATCAAATGATTTCTCCTTAGCAATTTGTAATGATCCACATTCAACAATAACAGTATACATGCTCTTTTGGGGTCAACAGTTTCAGAAGTCTTCAAATATCATCTTGTGGTCTAGGAATTGACTATTAACATTCTGCCTGAGTTTGGCCCTCTCCTTTTCTTTCCTTTTTCATTATTTTGTGAAAAAGAAACAGTTACTCTCGGTTGCTGCTGAAAATCCTATGTTATAAATACATTCATGCTCTAGACATTGAGTTTCAATTGATATGCTTAAATTTCTCAATAAAAAAGTGAAGTATCTGATTAACATTAATAGAATGATCGAGTACATCCAGCAAGATATTAAGGTTTTTTTATGAAAAAAGTTGAATTGAAAGACATGATAGTTAAGAGAGTTAGACAAGAATCAACAAAATATAAATGGAGGCTATGATCCACTGACAGGAAAAAATACATAACCTCCATTTAAAAGGATACCTTTTCTACATCTTTTATCAGTTCTACTGATACTAGCAGTTAATAGAAATTCAGTTTTTAATATACATATAAATATATCACCAGATTGAAATTAAAAGACTACAAATTTAAGATGAGGTCCAGCAGAGCAGAATGAGCATAAAAAAGAATCCTCTTAAGAGGCCCTGAAGTGGTACACCATAAGGAAAAGTTCTTTACCACCGCAACAGTTTACTATTACTAGCTAAAAGCTTGCAACACTCACTCTATCGCTCTCTATTAGACACTCACCCAATTAAAAAAAAACACACCCGATTTATTCATTCTAAAAAAACTGGGAACTGCACATAGTAGATTCCTATGTTAACAAGCGATACAAACCCACATTGACTTTTAACCTTTTCCAAAATTTAGGTTCTAATACCTAATTTCGTTCTAGTTTTCTCACCTTCATCCTTTCCCTGTTAAAATCCTCTATAGCAGAGTCCTTTATTTTGGTTGATAATTAAATGCACCCTTTACCAACAACTTTTGAATCCTGTAGATTTGTTTACTGGGTTATTGCAGGATTTTGAAAAAAGTCTCCACGAATTTCTTTGATCTAGATTGAAATACATTTGTGATTTTTTATGAAGAATCTAATATTGGATTCTTGTTGCAAGAAATTCGCTTGTAATATCAGGACTCCTGCATTTTCCATTTATAAAGTTGACAGATTAATCATCTTATTTGGGTCATTTATTTTCTGGGTTTTTATTCTCATGGTCAAACAAATTTAACTTAAATGCATTTGGAAAAGGACAGTTCAATGTTTGATTTCTTTCATCTTGTACAACCTGCAATACTACTATTAATATAATTATCTCTATCTAGTTTACTTAAATGAGCTCTTAGTTGTTCCAAAAAAATAAGGAAACATGAGAAATATCAATTTTGCATCATTGAAGAGAAATCTAAGGTTGAAAGATTCTAAGGTAAAAGTAGTGGTTTTGAAGACAAGACTTCATACTTCCAAAATCATATTGTTTATGCTTTATTTAACCACGGCCAGTTACCAGTTTTACAAGGGAAGGGAGGTGTGATGTGGATGTTTTTATTGGCCGAGTGTCTAATAGAGGGTGCTAGAGAATAAATATCATGGTAATTCTAGTTCACTCACATAAAAGTGGAACCAAAAGGTAATTATCATCGTGGGTCCCATTATTTTGTGGGTGAGAGAACAAGACATCAGGAGAGCCAAATAATTCCTTGAAATACTACTATTGAGACTTAATAGTTACTCATGAAATATGGCTCAACACTCCTCTCCACACCTACCCACTCATGCACAACATGCATATCACCATATAAAAGCAACTAGATGAACAACGGTGGAAACAACAATAACAACAGAATGGATTACCTGTAACCAGAGCCCCATACACTAGCCTGAAATTCACTTTCAGAAGAATGGGAAGTGCAATCCGAAGCCACATCGATCAACTGTTGAAAATTTAAAATGATCATTGTATATATAGTGAAAACCAAAGCCACAAGTTTCCATATTGAAAAACATCTCGTAAATTTTTTTAATATGTATAATTTGCAATATTGTTATAGGCAGAAATTTGATTCAACAAAATAACACAGGAAGAAACAACAACAACAAAAAAAAAAAACACTTCTGTATTAGCTGTTGAATTCCTAGGGCTATAATGCCTGAGATTTACCTCTTTGCAAAATACCACAGGGTAGCTAGAATGCTGAAAAAATATAGCCAGGACTCTTTTCTAATAAAAGGGCAAATTAAAATCTGGGTATTTGTTAACAGATAGAAATGAACCTATATCAGTATTAAATTGGAATAGCATTGAGAATTCAGTGTGATTGTCGTGAAAACTACCCATTTAGAAGCCTGCATGCTAAATTACAATGCAGGGACATAGAAAACAAACAAAACAGATAGAGGTTACTGCATTTGTGAACAAATCACCTCTAGAGATAAAAAAGGAAAAAACAAATGGGCTGTGAATAGTTCCCAAATTGCAAATGCACCATAGAAAACCTCTTCTTAGTTTCAGAATCAATCGTCCTAGTGTTAAAAAAAGAAAAAAACCTCATCTACTTCCAATTCTAGCTGTAGCCTTAAAAGTAATCAAGTCCTTAACAGAACTACTCTGGAAACGAACACCTAAGGGCTTCTTATAACCTTGTGAAGTTCCAAGGATAATAATTAAGACCAAAAAGGCTAGGGAGAGAAATCAATTTTAAAGCACATAAACCAACCAAAAGTTCCCTTGAGGAAAGGAATCAGCAGTGTTGCAGAAAAATGTGGGTTAGCCAGCATTTCCAAAAGAATAAACATCACATTTGGTAACACTTACATTGTCACTGTGCTCAGCAAAAAATCTGGCATCTTCTTTATAGTTTACAGAATATTTAACACCTCTATTACTTCTTGACTGTTCATGGGAGGAAGCAGATAAATCAAGCAATGCATCCAACGCCTGAAAAATAACAAGCATATGAAAACATAATTCATATTTTATAGAATCAGTGCTCCTGACATCAAAGTAGAATAGCAAGTTACAACAGCAACAAACTATCATTTCAAAAACCAGCTCATTTTTAAGGAGGTATGAACATTGGTAGATTATAACTATAACAACTCTGGGCTTTACATGCTTTACAGCAACCAAATGTCAAAAGCATTGGTAGATTATTCCAAGCATGATTATTTTCACTATTATTCAAACATCATATAGATGCTGAAGGCAATGGAAATAATCCTGGTTTAAAGAGTGGTGAAGAAAATGGGATGGTACTTTCATAAGGAGTGATACCGGGAGGAAAGATTGACTCCAAATCTAAAAATATGAATAAAGTCCAAATTACAATCTCCATACCTTTTCAACATCATATCCGCACTGACCTGTCAAATCAAGATCTCAAGTCAGGTGTTATCCAACAATTACAAATTAATCATGAAATCCTTTTCACTACCTACAAATAATGATAATGATATCAGTATTTACACATAGATCATGATTATATTGCCTATTACCAACATGAATGAAATACACACACAAACCTATCTAATGGATATGAGACTCCTCTAGTTGAGTTGAACGGTGGTACAAATAAATTAAAGAAAAAGCCTTTAGCAAGAAAAACCACTAAAAACTGCGGTTAAAAACTGAGTTTAAGGCCCCGTTTGGCATTGCGATCCAATCTGCTTTTTGCTGCTTTTCGTTGTTTTCTTCTTCTTTTTTTCATTTTTAAAACCGGCGGTTTAGTGTTTTGAGATCATTTTGATGTGCTGATATCAAAAATGATTTTTAAAAAATAAAAAAAAACATCATTTTGATGCATTTCGGCACGAAAAACACTTTGAAAAGCAACAACCACACTCCCAAACACCCCCTAAGTCAGCAAAACCAAAAACAACCTCAATGCTAACTTCTAGTGCACTCAAATGTATGCAATCCCAATCCCAACCCAAAACCCTCAAAACTCTTGAATATTAAACAGTCACCAATCAAAAATATGAACGCCAAGGCCAAACATAAAAATACTCCCACGAGTAACCAAGATAAAACTCTCCAGTCCCGCTTGTCAGAGGATAACCTATACACCATCTACTTCTACTATCTTCGTATCCAATCAAAGCACATTAGGGAAGTACATTGAACAACAAGAAGAATTAATACCAAATCACACTCCTTTATCCCAGTTTTTACCATGCATTTCAGTTTTTCACAAGAACCTCAACCACCAATTATATCTTTACAGTTCACTAGACAGAAACCAATCTTCAACTAATTAAAAAAAAAAAACTCTAGGGATACAGACCGGAAAGGGTCAATACTTACAAAGAACATCTCTAACAACACCCATGCTGAGCTCACAATCATTACCAAGCATCGAGCACAAAAACTGTTCCGCCTCTTTCTCCTCAACACCATTCCCAAAGCCCTTTGCTTTCATAGAGTCCCTCCTCGGGCTGGCCTTGACATACTCCTTCCCTAAAACGGTCGACACCGTCCCCGTGACCGCCAAAACTTTCTTCTGCTTGTTCCCTCCTCGAAACCCTTTCCTATTCACCAAATTCCCCTCCATAAACCCATCCCTTGAAGCCGAACTCGAACCCGTACTACTACTGGAGCTCGAACCCAGGCCAAAACCCGATAGCCCACTCGAAACGGAACTTGTCGATGGATCCTCACTATTTTCCATCAAGTTTGCCAAAATCCGCGCCGTTTTGTCAATATCTCCCTTCGCTTCCCTATATGCCTCTTCGGCTTCTTCAACGGAGATCGAGTCAAAAGCTTCCATTAAAGCCTCAACTACTTTGGTTCCTTCCTGTTTCTGCTCCTGATTTTGTTGCTTTTGTCGCGATTGTTGACTATGATCTCCGTCACGTGCGATGGGTTTAGAGGCTAGTGAAACGGGTCGCTTCTTCTTCTTCTTATTGTGTTTTTGCATCATATCCTAGGGTTTCGAGATTGAAATTACGAGTAGATTTAAGAGATTGACGATTTTGATTATTTGAGGAACCCTAGATTATGGGCGGAGAGAAAGCAGGAGAAAATAAAGAAGAGGTTCACTGAAAATAACCGCTGGAAGAGTAGGGGGGGAGGAAGGTGGTGGTTGAGGGAAAATTCATGTCGGTTATAGAGGCATGGCATCTGCATCACAGAATCGATGCTATGACGCGTTTTCTTTGGGTCTGTGAAATCTTTTTAAAAGGTTGTGTTGACCTCACGCTCTTGAAGTAGGTCTTTGAACGCACGCTCGATTCTTGTCTTCTCTGCTTTTCCCTTTTGGGTTTCTTTGCTTTTCTCGTGCTGTTATTTTTTTTATTTATTTTCGTATTTTTCTAAGTTGGATTTTGAGTGATTTTATTAAGTATTTATTTTATATTGTGTTTCAAAAGTTTTTTAAAAAATTTATTTTATTTTTTGTTTTAAATTATTTTAAAAATTATTTTGATAAGCTATTTCGATAATAATTTATAAAAATTAAAAGAATATATTTTTAAATAAAAAATATTATTAAGAAAAAACAATCTTAATCCTACACCTAAACTGGTTATGTGGACCATTGTTTGTCTCCTTCTCTTTTATGGCTATGAGAATAACCAAAATCGCAATAAATGATTATGAATAATTATTTTTTTTTATTTTAGTTTATTAACTTCGACATGAATCTATATCAAAGATAAAAAAGATATTTTGATATAATATAAATAAATAAAATACCTTTAAAAGATTATGCAAAATAATATTAAATATACATTGAAATAAAAGTAAAGATTGAAGAGATAATAAAAGATTGCCACGTGTTATCATCGCGACATCTAGTGCTTCCGGTTAATAATATTTATGGGACCATTGTAATCGGCAATAACCCAAAGATAACTTCTTATTTGGAAAACAAATTAATTAATTAATGACGCCATTTGGTTTTTTCATTTGAAATTGAGTTTAAATGTGTTTTAAAAATATCTTTAATCTAAAAAAAATATTAAATTTATATTTTTTATGGATTTATATTAGAAATAAAAAATATTTTTTTAACTAAAAACATTTTTGAAAACAATAAATATCATTAAGATTTATTTTTTTAACTAAAAACATTTTTGAAAACAATAAATATTCATTAAGATTTGATTTGGCATTGCTTTTCAAAATATTTTTAAAAAATATATTTTTTATTATTATTTTTATATTTTATTTTTTAAATATTTTGAGATTATTGTAATGTGTTAATATTAAAAATAATTTTTTTTAAAAAATAGAAAAATATTTTAATATATTTCAGAATAAAAATAATTTTAAAAACAATTTCAAGAAAAATAAAAAACATTTAAAAGTGAAGATGAAAGCCCATTGAAAGATAATGAAAGCATCGTCAAAAGCTGTTGTTGCCACATCTAGGGCTTCATATTAACAATATTTATGGGACCATTACAATTGGCAACAACCCAAAGGATGTTGATTTGAGAAAAAGCAAATCTCCACAACGTCGGTCATCTCTTTCCACCGACAGCTTCAAAGAAAGAACAGAGCTGGACCGGTTACCTTCGAACTACACGGATCAAGGACACACACCTTGTATTGCAGGAGCGCCAGTTCATAAACCCAGGAAAACTCGAATTACATTTCTGGTGCAAGATGATCCAGTGTTCGAGCTTCCAAACTTAACACCTACTGATGACCCAAAATTGGAAAATCATTGTGCCGTATCAACGGGGACAAGAAAAAAAAGGCTGCATACTGCTCTGCTACACAGAAAGAGAGTGCCCAGCAAGCACAGAATATAGAAACTTTCACCTGGTAGGTTTTATTACTTCACGGGCACTAAAAGATTTTATTTGGATTGATTTTCTAATATTAGGCCAAATGAGAAACAACAAGCGCTCACATGTAAAAAGATATATATGCTAGCCGATTTATTAGATTGCAACAAAAGAACAACGTGAAGGGCGAGAGCCGTTTCATGCCCCAATCACTTCATGGTTTTCCCTCAACTGTTTGGATTGGTTCTTCATACACAGAGTTAACCAATAATTTAGCCTGCGCTGTGTAATGTGCAATTGGAGTCTGCTCCGTCTCCTTGGGAGAATTTGATGGCGTCCATGGACGTGCTTGAATGGAAAATGGGGGTATTAATTTTGCTGCTCCAAGGGAAGCGTGGAACTGTTCATGCCCATCTGGTTTCAAGAACTCCAGCTCATTATCACTTCTCTCGCAATGCAGAAACTGCATTTTCCTTCTTTTCACCTCATCCTTCACTCTCTAGAAAGAGAAAACAGAAGGAAATAAAAATCCCCAACAAAAACATTCCCAGCTTATTGCAAATAGAAATCGTAGTTGTGGCAGAATAGTGGTGAAAGATCATGCAATCATTTTGTAGCATTGAAAGTATTTGACTCCTATTGTGGTTCTTTCATTTCAAGTTTGGGGGGGAATGTTGTGGACAAGGAAGAACCTATGTCTAACACCGCTACCATGCAAAAATTTAAGGTATCCAAAGCATTTTTAAGATACCCCACACTATCTCTGCCTTCCCAAAGTTTAGATACTTGATTGTCGTGGTTTATGATCCAAACCATCCACCCTCTTTAGAAAGCTCTTAGCTTGCTAGAAACTAACTACGTCTGTCATGCATATTGGGAAGAGTCCTGTAATAATCACAGAATCTCATGTATACTTGACAGAGCAGCCATTTCATTTGAAATGCAAATAATATAAAGTGCAGTGTTCTCAAGCAAGAATGAAGTATAAGAATACTGTAGTAACATGCCTGATGAGACTGTTACTTTCCTCAAAAGACTGGTACTAGATTTTTACCGGTAAATTATTAGAATCATCGTCTTTATGCCAAAAACTGCTACTACGGTTAATCTACTCATCTTTCATTAGGTGCATATAAAATCTTTGAATCAATTAAATTACAATAATCAACTTGTGTGAAAGCCAAATTATTACCATACGCTAATATGTCATAACACAACCAGACACAGAAAGTGTCTGATTCTCTAGCATTCTGATAAAACCATGGTCTTTCAAGTAACTCGACGATCTACCCTAGAAGAACCAAGTCCGTGCATTGCATCATGTATATAAAAAAAGCTGCTGTCCCTTTCCATGTCTACAATCTATTGAAACTAAAAGTGATGCTCCATTATGATCAAAAGTGATTTTTGTTTCCTACTTTCTCAGAGCAATACCAAACAACTTCCAATCAATATATATATTCCACAACAAAGCAAATGCATCAACCAGCAACTAGAGCATCAAAACAAACCCCCTAAGCAACAAAAACAGTGAAAAAGTTAGGAAACATACCTGCAAAAATCTTGAATCAAACTTAGGCAATCCAATTTGTTCAACAGTAAGGGAACCAAACAGGTTCCCCAACAAAGCAGCATCAGGCACAGCCAAACCTTGAACCAACCCCGCCACAAGCCCGCCTAAAAAACTATCCCCTGCACCGGTGGGATCCTTTTGATTCGCCGAAAAGGGTGAAATCCCCAACTCCCCGTCTTTCCAATACACTTTACACCCATCTTTCCCAGTGGTCACCACCACACAACACCACTTCCTCACCTCCTCTATATCCATAAACACCGCCTCCTCCGATGACGCCTTCAAAACCTCAATTCGCGGCAACAACGAATAAAATTCCGTCTCCTCTAACTTAACGAGCTTAACAGTTCCGTCAGCACTGTCAAACACCCTAATTAATGCTTGAATATCAACAAAAACAGCATCACAAGTCTCAATCATCCTCTCAAGCGTCTCGGGAAGTATTTCCCCGCCGACACCAACTGCCATTCCAAAATTGGACCTCGCATCAGGAAGATCCGATGGCCGAATCGGGTCGCAAGCGGAGACCCGTTTCAAGACCCGGTCTTGATGACCATTCCCATTAATACCCAGATCAAAATAAGCATGAAAAACAGTTGTTTTTGAACTGGGTATGACAATTGGGGTATAATCAACCGAGTATTTAAAATCTTCCCCAACTTTTGAAACTAAATTACAAGAAACCGACATTCCATTGACAACATTGGAAATGAAAGAGGCTGCACCACCAAGTGATTCGGCTTTAACGGTATCCTTTTGCATCAAAACATCGTGGCAGTAATTGCCCACAATCAAAACACGGGTTTGCTGCTGTGGGGTTTTGTGGGCTGCTGCTGTTGATGTAACCATTGTCGTGAAGTTGATGTAATTGATGAAGGTTTGCAGGTCATGGAGCTAATTTAGGAATGATCATGGGAAATGAAGGGGTGAAAAAAATGGACCAAATTGGGGGGTTTTGGTTACGTGTCGAAGGAAAGAGGACGCGCGCCAGACATTGAGAGCGAGTTTGTGTGGCTTTACTCTTATAAGAAGAGAGAGAGAGATGTCGCTGTTTATTTTGGTGGGAGGCGAGGATGGAACTCTTTGTCTTGAGGCGCTCAAATACTGAAAGGAATTGATGCAAGGGTGGCTGATGGTGGCGTTCTTCTTGTATTCCAGTGGGATACTGAGAAATGTGTTTACTCTCGATAAAAAATTCCTCCATCTATATTTTTTTAATTTATATTTTATTCCTTTTCTTTTAAAACTAGTATCTAATAAAATTTATATCTTTGTGTGAAATTACCATGATCATATAATAATGTAAAAAACACATACAAAACACATTCTTTATTATTTTAAGCTTGCTTTTTTTTTCTTTTTAAGAGGTGCATTTGTAGGGTTGATAACTAGAATATGTTTCGCATTGAATTTTAAAAAACAAAATTAAAAAAATTATTTTTTATATAAATTAAATATTTTTATATATTGATGTCAAAAATATTATTTAAAAAAAATTTGAAAAAAAAATTGAAAATAATATCAACCCAAACCAAACTCTGAAATAGACACTTAGACATGGTGTATTTTTTTAATTTATTTTTAAATAGCACAAAAATTATTTTCTAGAGAAGAAGTTTTTATCCCACCAAAGAAATAAAATAAATTTATTTAATCAAGCACAGGAAATTTTCCTATGCTATGGCACGTGTTATTCCATCAAATGCTAAATAACTTGTTTCAAATTTTAACTATGAATTATATTGCTGCGCCTGCTTATTAAAATGTTGCCGCCAATTTAGAGATGTATATGAGATCATTTATGAGACATGCAAAACGTTTTTGACAACTTGTCATTATAAATATAAATGAGTATTTACTTGATATTAAAAGAAAAAATGAATTAAAAACTTGCATTAATTTGTTTAAAAAATTCAAACATAAATTAATTCGAAGCAATTATAAGTGCCTGGAAATTAGTTAATTACCAAAATAATATGTTAATTAACATAAAAAATATGAATTCTTTTCAAAATACCAATAATAATTTTATAAAAATAGAATTTTAATTGTATTAAAAATACAATAAATTATGGTTCATGAGCATTGCTAGTGCAAGTTCAACATGGGAATTCACAGCTTGAAATGATAACGCCATTACCTATAGCATTTAATTGAAGTTCATCTTTCTATATATAAATCTCAGACCAGGCAGTGTCCCCATCCATCTTCTCCTGCTGCGTCTAAGTTTTTAGCCATGGCAGCCAAGAAAACAAAAGGAAGGCAGAAGGTGGAAATGAAGAGAATTGATAACCAAGATGATAGACTAGTCACCTTCTCAAAGCGTAGATCTGGGATTTACAAGAAAGCAAGCGAGCTGGTTACTCTAACCGGAGCAGAGATTACAGCGATAGTTTTTTCACCATCAGGTAAGCCTTTCTCTTTTGGTCATCCTTCGGTTGAGTCAGTTCTTAATCGTTTTCATGAGGATCCATCGAGTATGGATAGCACTTGCCGTCTTGTGGAGGCTCACCGGAGGATGAGGATCGAAGGACTGGCCAAAAAATACGACGAGATGCAGCACCAACTGGACGAGAAGAAGGAAACGAGCCACCGATTAAAAGGGAAAATAAAAGAAAATGATAGCAGGGGTTGGTGGGATGCTCCCATTGAAGAGCTTGACCTCAAGGATCTCATGGAGCTGGAAAAAAAGTTCGAAACGTTACAGACGACAATGCTCAATCATATCGTAAAGAACACTAATGGTGCTTCTTCTTCACAGGCACCAGAAATATCAGGCTATGCTTTTGCATCTACTGCAAATGATCCGAACGCTTCTGTTTTTGCTGATGGAGATCTTCATGGCGGGGGGAGCTCTGAATGACTTCACCAAGATGATATCTACGAAGAAACTTGAAATCTATCATGTCTTGTCAAATTTTGTTTGCTTACTTCCTTTTTTTTTTCAATCTTGTGTCCAACTTTTTATTTATTTATATGAATTCACACATCAAACTATGAAATCTCGTGTGTAATTTTCTCATCTCGAAGGTTAAGATGCACCATCATAGAAATAAAATATTTAGGATATATTACACTTTCTTTATGGACAATACCGAGACTAAATTTAGGTCAAAAATCTGTTATTGATGCTTTCAGAATTTAATAATATATATATATATATATATATATATATATATAGATAGATAGATAGATAGATAGATAGATAGATAGATAGATATATCCTTGAAATTTTCAAGGGGTCGTCTATTTTAAAAAAAAACATAACTGGCTAGAGTGAAAAAAGGAAAATTAAATTTTCCTATTTAAATGCAAAATTTCTCAATTTAGAAAACTAGTTTTTAAGTTTTTAAGATTTGTGCTGAGTTTGAAAAATACATTTTAAAGGTTCTCCATATTTTTTCTATATAGAATTTTCATTGTTTGCCAAATAAAGAAAAGTCATGAATTATATTTGTTTTCCTTTTATATACAATAGTGTATATATATATATATATAACACGAATTGATGCCTTAAATTTAATCTTTATTATAAATCTAATATAGACATTAAAAATTGTTAATGATCATTTATTTTTTACCTGCATTTTTTATTAGTGTTATAAATTTAATTTTATTATATATCTCATATAAATATTTTTTCTATTTAACAATATAAAATCTTCATGATAATTTTTAATTTAAATACACGAAAAGGGTTTTGAAGAGGATTTAACTAGAGGATCCAATCCATATAAAATCTCTTAAAATTGATATTCTACTATTAGATAATCACAAATAAAAAATATTAAGAGGAGTATTGTGAATTATGGTTTTATGAAAGATAGTTGTAATCTTGATGTATAGTTTGTTTTTTTAAACAAAAAAAATCTGTTTCATTAAGTATATTCCTCATTTTTCTATTAAAAAATAGAAGTTAAAAGGAAAAACAAAAACAAAAAAGTTTTCTTCTAATTGAATATTAAGAACTTGTTTGACATTGTATTTTAAAAATATTTTTGCAAAAATTTGATTTTGATTTTGATTTTTTACTTTAAACTAATTTTTTTTAGTGTTTTTAGATCATTTTCATATGCTGATATCAAAAATAATTTTTTTTTAAATATCATTTAAATATATTTATGAATAAAAAACATTTTAAAAAAGCAATATTAACCACTCTCCCAAATAGTCACTCAAAGTTTTCCAAATTCATTTTTAAACCAAATTAACGTGTCCATGTTTTCATCTTGTCTGCAATTGTTTTATATATATATATATATATATATATATATATATATATATATATATTTCAAAAGTAATTCAGTCATTTAGGACGCACTATATATTGAAGGTTACGATATAACATTATAGAAAGATAATAATTAGGATGTACTAAACTTTCTTCTTGGACAATACAAAGACTATAATGACCATGTTAATGTTAGAGTGTTATTGATGTGCTCATAATTTACTAAAATATAAAATATCCTTGAAATTGAAGAGGTAAATTGATGGGTTTTTTTTAATAAGTAGTTAGAAAAAAAACCGGAATTTCCTAATTAAATTAAGAAATATATTTTATTAGTTTTAAAATTTATAATGGGTTTGGAAAATCTATTTTAGAGATTCTTTAAGGTTTTTCCTTGCAATTTGTATTTCAAATAAAGAAAAATAATCCATGAATGATATAATAATTTTCTTTTATATAAGGATAAAATTCTTATTTTATATTTTCATAACTAGTTATTTACATAATTTTTTAATTAGAAATCTAATATATTTTTCAGTTAACAATAATTTTTTTTTATTGATAATTTAATTTTTACATGCATATTTTATCATATCATAATTGTTATTTTTTATTATACATCTAAAATAAAGATTTTCTGAGTTAATAATATAATTTTTTTCATGATAATTTTAATTTAATAACAGAAAATCAATAATCCACAATTAGAATATTACAAATACAAAATATTAAGATGATTATTGTAAATTATAGTTTTGATTTTGTATGAAAGATGTGATCTTGATGTATTTTCTTTAAGCTTGTTCGATTCTTAATAAATGAACATCTTTTCAATTAATCTTTAACTATAAAAGGAAAAAATAAACTAGAAAATGAAAAGAAAATAGTTTATTCTCATCGGAGTTGGAAAAAGTGGTGCAACGCAATTCCCTTTGTGGAGGCAAATGAGAAGTGTGAATGCCATGTCGTGCCTGAATGAAAGAGATAATGCCTTTAAAAAGAGGGACTGTCCATGACCATTAAGCCCGTTAAGGATAAAAACTATGGTAAATCATTTTTTGCTAGTTTTGGTTTTTATTTATAAAAATAATAAAATTAAAATTATATAAAAAAAATTGGTTTCGGTTCAGTTTTTATATAAAAAACTGAAAAATAGTATATTGTTTTTTAGGTTTTTTTTCCTGGACCTTAACCAAGTTTTTTAATTCTCTCATTTCATCTAAATAAAATCAAACAAAAAAAATTAAATTGATCTGGATGAATAGAAAGTTTTTTAAATTGATTTGGTTTAGTTTTGGTTTACTAGTTTTCATTTTAAA
This sequence comes from Salix dunnii, assembly GCA_015731905.1. Classification (NCBI taxonomy): domain Eukaryota; kingdom Viridiplantae; phylum Streptophyta; class Magnoliopsida; order Malpighiales; family Salicaceae; genus Salix; species Salix dunnii. The sequence continues at coordinate 3,522,110 of CM027667.1, read as the reverse complement.
AAACTTAACCGGATCAGAAGTTTTTTATAATATTATAATCGGTTTAATTAATTTTTTTTTGCAATAATTCAGTTTTTCTTAGTTAGTTTTTTTATTTTATTTTATTAATTTAATCAATTTTTCAGTTTTTTTTATCTTTAATAAAAACACTATACCATGAGATAACTCAGTGAGCAAATAACAGGGGGATAGGCCCATGCAAACAGCACATCAAGGGAAATCGTTGTAGTTTTTCTAAGACTATCAAAGTATTCGATCGGCTGCTCATCCTGATCCGAATTGCAGGTCTACAAGAGGAACTCAAATCCAAGCAGGCATGTCTAGCATTAAGACAGTCCCCTCGGGATATTACGTGACCTGTCTGAAAACGTGGATATTGTTGTTTTTAAAAGTATTTTTTATTTAAAAATATATTTAAATAATATTATATATTTTTTTAAAAATATTTTTAATATCAACGTATCAAAATGATTTAAAAATATATAAAAAATTAATTTAAAATAAAAATAATTTTGTTTTAATTTTTTTCATAAATATTCTGTCGGCCATCCCTGCAACACTACTCAAAAGATAACTAGGATTTCATGATGGTGCAAGATATAAAAATTAGACCTAATAGTAAAAATATCATGACACCTATCATTCATGACGTAGATTAATTTCTAAATATTTACTCATAAAAATTAATAATATAAACTCAACCTGTGGATATTTATAATATCCACGTATAGAATTAGTTTAATCCAATATATCCAACATGTTTGTATCCCAAAAATACTTTAAATAAATAAAGTCTATAACTTATATAATATTAAAATATAGATTGGATATAAGTATGAGTACAAACTTGACTAAACTATATCTATAAACACCCTAATTCACCCGTGTAATAATATTCTCCGAGAACCATTGTTCAAGGATGTCCTACATGCATGATTTCAAGAGACAAGGAAGGGCACCTGAGGACTTGTCTTTCCTCTGTGCTAGGGTTGGAGTTTTTTATTTATATGTTTATTATTTCAATATTTTTTTTATTAAATTTACAGAATATTTAATAAATTTAAAAGTTAATTATAATACACATAAATTATCTCGAATATCCTGATTATAAAAAAAATAACAAATAAGGATATCCCGCATGCTAGACATGAACATCTTCAACCACGTCATTTCGCTATCCCTAAGTTTTTAACGGTCGCAGGCCATCTTTAGAGAGAAGAAAATCGCACAATCCTATTGGCTAGCTTTCGATAAGAAATTACCACCACCGGAGCAGAATACTTTTCTTAAAGCAAACCATCCATCACTAAACGTACATCTCCACTCGCGATGGCTATAATAAGCTCTGGAATATATAATAATATTAGAAATAAATTTTAAAAAATAAAAAATAATTTAATTTTTTTAAATAAAAATCACTTTAAACTAAAAATATATCAAATCATACATAAACAAAACACAAATATAACAAATTATTAACAATAAAAAATTCATCATACATGCATAACAGAGAGTTTCACTCTCATTTCATGTCATCAAACCTAAACTTATTTTATTTTTTAATTCATATATAAAGATAAATAGCAATAAAAATCAAAAGTCAAAATTAAAAATATAAATACATAAATATAAATTAAAAATTAAAAATTATACTAGAAAAACTAAAAAAAAAATTATATATATTGAAACTAGGGGAAAAAATTAACTGGATGAAGCAAATGGCTCGTCCATCACTAAACGCACATCTCCACTCACGACGGCTATAATAAGCTCAGGAATATATTATAGTTTTGTACATACCAAATGATAACCTTTTCCCAATAAAATGCCTTTGAATCGGATTCCATTGCATTTCCAGCCGCTAAAATCTCTTCTTTCTTTAAATATCACGTGGCCCTTTGAGTTAGTGGGAAATGGTGCAAGTCAGAGATGGCAAGCGCGTCGAAACCGTAAAGCAGGAACAATTCGTGCGAATTCGATTACCCAAAGGCCACGGACATTATTAGAAGAGGGAAAAAGCCGGTGCAGCTTGGCATTACTCTATTTTCAATACTCTCGCTTCTCGTGACGGATGGTATGTTATTTTTTTCAATATAAATATATATTAATTATATATTAATTTTTTTAATCATAAAATAATAAATTTATGCAAAAATTCTATGAAGTGAAAGTTTTTTTTTATAAATTATATGAATTTTAAATTGATATAAATCTATTTGTTTAGTGGATTTCAATCAAATAATCAATATAAAATTATTAATAATATTAAAAAAAAAAAGAATCAGATACCTGAATTATTAAATTTGTTGTATTAAGATAAGCTCATTTTACAATTCAATTTAATTTCAACATGAAAAAAAAAATATAAATTGTGAAAACACTTGCAATAAGCAAATAACAAAAATAAAAAGTTAATTTTCTATCTATAAAAGGAAACAAAATATAAATAAAAAATTCATCTCTACGTTGCCATCATTATAATTACTATAATAGTTAAAATTATTATCAGAATTATTATCCAAACAATTAACATCATTAAATTACCTAGAAAAGGTAAATAAAAAAGCAAAAGATGCCGACAAAAAAACAATAATCGCTAAAGTTATTATTATTATTGTGCAAATAATAAAATCATTTAATTTCAAAAACAGATAAAACTAATAGAAAACACAACAAAGAAAGAACAAAGAAAAAAGAAAACAATGTTAATTTTAAAATGATCATCAACATAAATTAAAATTTCAAAACTGAACCGAATAAAAATAAAACTCCAATAAAAAATAGAATGACAAAAATTCAAAACAAAAACCATAAATATAAATGAATAAATATGGACAAAAAATAAAAATTATCCTAAAAATACCGAAAAAATCAAAGGAAACAATACTAAATAAAAAAATTACAAGAATAAGTGTCAAAATAAAAAACAATGTATATAATTAATTCCAATTGAATAACAAAACTATGACAAATCAAAACCTTAAGACCAAAAAAAAAAATTAAAAATAAAATATAGTGTAACCATCAAAATTAAAATTTTAGAACGGAACCTAATAAAAATAAAACCCTAACAAAATATGAAATAACAAAAAATAAAAACAAAATCTAAAAGGATAAATGAATAAATATGGATAAAAAAACAAATCTGTCCTATTTTTACTGTGCACACAAACACAAATTATTGTGGATGCAAACATTAAAATTATCATTTTACCTCAAGGTCAAAAAAATTTAACCCCCTGGACTGGGCATATTCTTATTTAGGGGCATATTCATATTTAACTATTTTTAAAAAATATAAAATTCCCATGAAACCCCTCCCTGTCAGAGCTAATTTTTGTCTTTTTCAAGGGAAAAATGATTATTTTACTGTGAAAAAAAACATATAAAAAATAAACAGGTTACCGAACTGGACAAAAAATAATCAATTACCTTGGTACCCCTCCAACTAGCACCCGTTTTTTTATCTTTTTCGAGGGACAAAATAGTTATTTTACTATGCAAAAATATAAAAAAAATCAATGAACCAGTGAGCCAAACGAATTGAATCAGCCTGAAAACTAAGCAACATTATTGTAACCAGCAACGATTCTCCTCAAATGCTACAGTAACCGAACCTGAGCTCTTTTAGCATATTAGACTAGTTAATTACCCGCACTATGTTACAAGTCGGGCAAATAATTTTTATAGCTATTGAGATTAAAATATAATATTTATACATGTAAAGTTTAATATAATAAAACAGATCAACATATTATATTATAACAACACTAACATAAAAGTTTTAACATCTAAAATTATTATCCCTATTACCGCCAAAATAATAAAAAGTATTAAAATACCCCGAAAAAAAGAACATAAAAAATTAATAAAAGAGTAAGAACAAAAACTAAAATTATTATTATTATTATTGCATTAATAAAGAAAAAAACAAAATTATCAGTTGAAAAAAAATCATTTGATTAGAAAAGAAAAGAAAAACTAATAAAAAAAACTAAAAGAAATAGCTAAGAGAAAAAAAAATATCAATTTTTAAACGAATATAAAACAAACTAAAGTTTAAGAACTAAATTTTTCAAAAAAATACTACATCAAGAAAAGAGAAAATAATAAAAATTATTTGTTTATCCCGTGAAAAAAAAAAACTCAACAACATTAACAAAAAAGTAAGCAAGAAAAAAAGCCTAAAATTATTATTGTTATTGTTATTGTTATGTTAATAATGAAAAAAAGAAAATTAAATCAAAGATTAAAAGAATCTTAAACACTTTAATAAAAGAGCAAACAAAAAATATAAAATAAATGATAAAACAAAAAAAAATATTAGCTAAAAAAAAACATCATTTGACTTGAAAATAAAAAAAAAATACTCATACCATGTTGCGGGCTAAGCAAATAATTTTTATAATTGTTGGGATTAAAAAAATTAATAGGATTTGCTAGTTCAAAAATAAAATATAATATCTATATATGCAAAGTTTAATATAAAAAAATAGATCAACGCATCCTATTATAACAATAACAATATCGAAGTCTTAACATTTAAAATTATCATTATTATTACTGTCAAAACAATAAAAATTATCAAATTATCTCGAGAGAAAAAACTCAAAAATATTAACAAAAGAGCAAGTAAGAAATATTATTATTATTATTATTATTATTATTATTATTATTATTATTATTATTAATGTGTTAATAATGAAAAAAACAAAAATAAATGAAAGACTGAAAAACTCCTAAAAACTTTAACAAAAGATCAAACAAAAGAATAAAATAAATGATAAAATAAAAATAAAAATTATCAGGTGAAAAAAAATCGTTTGACTTGAAAATAAAAAAATAAAAAAAAAAAAGTTAAGAACAAGGAGAGAGAGAAAAACATAAATATCAATTTTTAAATGATCATAGACACAAAATAAAATTTTAAAGCTATTTTTTTTAAAAAAAAACTACCACATCAACAAATAAGAAAATAATAAAAATAAAAAATCAAAGCTAAGAGCACACTTATATATATATATATATATATATATATATATATATATATATATATATATATATATATATATTGGGATTATTCCAAAAATATAAAAAATAAAGGGATTAAAATAAAATAAAAAATTAAAAGTGTAAGGACCGAAATGAAAATCAAATATATTATTAATTTAAATTAAATGACAAAATTAAAAACACCAGAACTTTTGTACCGAATATATTAAGGTATTTAAACTCAATCCGGAAATTAAAAGGAAGACCGAAGTGAAACCTAAATATATAATTAATTTCAACTGAAGGACCCAATTAAAATAAATCAAAACTTATATAGCAAAAATAATGACCATAAAATAAAAAATAAAAGTGCAGGGATATAACTGAACAAACCATAAAACCAGTGGCATCTCCTGTACTTTAACGTGCAAGAGAGAGAAAATAATAAACAAAAATTTAACCGATCACCGTCACGTCAATAACCATCCTTTGACAAAATACGCCACACCATGAGAAAGATCACACGGTGGCGCATCGTCAAAGATGCTAGAAGCTTATTTTCACCTATCATAAAACACTGCACAAGCCACTAGAAATGGGCGTGAAGCCAAAAACTGCCGGTTACTTGCGGCACATGCGCACACAATTTTCAGCAGATAATAATAATAAAATTAGTCAATTATTGGAACATCCTAGAGTCAATTCTTCAATTTTGTTTTTTTGAGGGTATAGTAATATTTGCTCATCTTCAAAAAAAAAAAAATCCCTATAGTAACCCTCGCTGCTAGATATATTTTTTTGTCTTATATAAAGACAAATTAGTATTTAATTATTTTGTCTTATATAAAGACAAATTAGTATTTAATTATTTTGAAAAATTATAAAATCCACGTGAAGCTCTTCCCGCAAGCAACAAGTTTTTCTCTTTTCCAAGGACTCAATTAGTTATTTTATTGTGTAAATAATAATTAAAAAATCATTAAACCACTAACCAACTGAACTAAAAATATACTATTTCACTCCAGTGTTTTGTCTTACAATCTAGCGTGTTTTGTCTTACAATCTAGCGTGAATTCGTGATCTTTTTTAGTTAATTTTATAATTTTAATAATATACACGCACTCTGGGAGAAAGATCGAGAAAAGACCCCCTTGATTTACACTTTACGGTTGCAAAAACAAAGAAACATGAAGTTGAAGAAACAAACTAACCACATCTGCTTATTACAAATATTGCTACTAGACTGGTAAGCTAACTCAAGACTGATGGGAGAAACACAAATACGCGTGCCATCAGAAGATCGTCAGGATTTCTTGACACACTAATAAAGGCGCCAATATGATCAACCATTGCGGATACCACCCATAAAAGTTCTTGGATCGGGGCAGTTCCCTGTGAATTGAGCCTGTGAGAAGTCGAAACCGGGGTTCTGCATGGACAAATATTCAGCTATTAGAACTGGAACATAGATTTTCTTGTGGTAAATTCTTAAGAGTAAAACATTTGTATATGGAGAAAGATCTCTATATAAGGTTGTTATTTTAAGAATTTAATAGAAATAATGTATCTCCATGCATATTTCTGTAGCATTTACAGAAATGCAAATTCATTTCTAAAATAGAGTAGGTTTAACAGAAGATTGGTTCATAGGTAAAATACTCGGAAAATAGAATGATGTCATTGACATAGTTAATAAAGCTTCTAGTCAAATCTCATACAACAAAGGAAAAAATTGTAATCCTGTCTTCGATACAGTTCCCACATGGAAGACGCAAAAATAATGACATGAACATATTTACCGAAGTCATGAAAATCATAGCTATTCTAATCCATGGTTGGTCCATCAAATAAACATCATCATAATAACTGGATTTATCCACACCCAAGACCATAAGATAAAATGCTAATTTCTGATATCAAATTGTTTGTTCCTTAATGCATCTTAGTTTTAATTAGTATCACCTCCTCCCTACACTGCACATAGCATACTATGCATATACTTGAATTGGATAGGACCCAAACATGGTGAACAACAGAAGTAAAAAAGCAATCTTTGCATTTTTATGAAAGTTGAAACAAAAGCAAGTTAGTGATATTGCTCAGATGATCAATCATCCATATCTAAATAGCATATACTTTGATAAATCACAAATCCTTGTGGATCAAAATCTCCTAACCACGAGAGAAAACACTGCCTAATAGACAAAAACTAGTCCCACATATAAAATTCTGCTGCTGCTTGAAAGACCAGCATTGACTGTGAAAGCAAGTATAAAAAGATTAATAAAGAGTTTTTGCTATCAAGACACTTGGGCCCAAATCACAAATACCGGATGAACCATGGCATCAAACAAAAATAGCACAAACTTTAAGGGAAAAAACAATGTTAGCGATCAGTTGTGAAGCACTCAATAAACAAGTCAAATACATTAATCATCAAGAAAAACAAATGAAAATCAATAACTTAAACTGTAATGACCATTATACTTAGACGAGTTGCAGTTATTTACCTCTTCCTGAAATCTCTGAAGCATTAGACGCTTCTGCTCAAGATCAGAGGAATGAGGATCCAGTTGACCCTCACCCAATATTGGCGAAGCCCATGTCTGACCCTTGTCCCTTTTTTGCAGTGTTATGTGCATTATATCATCCTCTCCATAACCCAAAAACAACCCAACAAGTTAGACTTCTTCTGGGAAGTCACATTTCCCAAGAAATTGCAAGACAAATCCATGATTTCAGACACCGAATAATAAAATGAGAGAAAAATGAGTATTTTTTCTCATTGAGGTACAATTATGATTTAAAAAAAAAAAAGTGTTTTTTAATTGTTTTAATATACTAATATAGAAATATATATTAATTAGATACATTTAAAAAAAAAACATTTTAAAATACAACATACACCACTCCCAGTGGCATAATAAATGCATACCTAAAGTCCAGAAGGAAGAATCCGTTTTGACTGCACAAGTGAGGTCATGCTGTAAAATCAATGAAATTATTAAATAAAAGTTAAAATGAGAAATTAATATATTATTTTTTTTGAAAAAGAAAAAAGAAAAGAAGAAAACAAACGTTGAGATAAGGAGCGTTGCCTTTGATGCCAACTTCAACATGTTTGGACTGAATCTTGCAGTAAAACTGCTTAGAGTGAACATTTGGCGGTAAATTTATGTAAATATTTACCTCTTCAAGGGTTTGATCCCACTCAAATACAGTTTTACCTAAATAAACAAGAATCGCACACGCACAAATATCAGAAATCAGAAAGAATATAATTTTAATAGAATGGGAGATTTTGAGGTGCAGACCTTCACGGACGAAGCTGTGGCGCTTCTCTGGATCCAATTTCTCAGCCATTCTTTCACGTTTCTCCGATTTTATTTAATTTCTATTCTGAGAAAAAGAGAGAGCTGTGTATTTGTTGAAATCACAGTCCAGTAGAGAAAATAAAAGACAGAGAGAGATAAATCAAAGAAAGAGAGTAACCAGAAGAACTTGAGCGGGCGAGCTGATCTCCGGTAACGGAGACGCGTTGAGACTAAGGATTTTTTTTTAGGGTGATAGTGGGCTTTGTGGACTTTCTCCGGTTTCCTCAAATGCTCTGGGAGTTCTGGTTTTATTAATTTTAGAAGTGATTGGATTGGGCTTTCTCTAATTCACTTATCATCCTATGTTTCCCATTTGTTTATTTTAAATAAAATATTTTGCATGTTATGATAAAATGTTTTACACATAAAAAATTAAATATAAAATAGATTACATGCAAAGTATTTTTTAATAGCGATGGTGGAAGATATAAATATAATAATTAAAAATATTTAATAAGTTAATTACCATTTGTAAAATATTTTATAACAAATAAAATAATTATATTTGAAAGTTATTTGTAAAATATTTTTTATAGAAAGCAAATATAGAAAAATATTTTTAAAAATGAGAAAATCATTTCTCGGTTTCATAATTATAGTGTGTTAATGTTGATTTCACGTATACTCACTAAAATAATAAGTCAAATGATTTGAGAAAATAAATTAAATTAAATTTCAATGGAAATTGACGTGTGTCAAGCTACAAGTGGTAAAATATGTTTTCATGAGACACAATGCATGGTTACATAGTAATGCATATAATGTTTTGTCTGTGCACACCTCTTCATCAAGGTTAATAGTTAACCTCGTTCATTTAAGGCCGTAAAACAATCAAGTCGTTCAAGATGAGCCCGGCTAGTGAGATTTATTTCATCTTGTTATTTAAATCATGTTTTTATTATTATTATTATTATTATTTAGTTTGTTTTTCATAGCATTTTTTGATGTTATTTTTATAGTTTTAATGTGTTAATATCAAAAAAATAAAAAATCTAAAAATATTAATCAAATATATTAATAATTAAAAAAACACTTTTCAACAAATTATAATTTAATACATTTCAACCAAGCTCAAACACATTTTCAATTTTATTAAACAAATTTCAAGACATGATGGCATAAAAATAGTATTTAGAGTATTTGCTCATATCATATAACATGTTGCATTATTATTTGTACCTCTACTGCCTCGTATTACAATTAAGTTAGATTGATCAAGTGTTTGTTTGAAAATGTAATATACATTGCATGTTTAAAGTGTTTTTCCTTTGAAAATATTATAATTTATTTTTAATATCAACAGATTTAAATAAAAAATATAGATAAAATGTACTTTTAAAAAATAGCAAAATGATAGTTCAACTGTAATGCCAAACACACCCTAAAACAATGAATCATGCCATATGTTCTAAACATCTCAATAAAATAGAAATATCCTAATTAGAGGAAAGTAAAAAAAGAAAAAAAAACATTTGTTTTTTTATATAAAAAAAATCTAAACTAGAAAGCTTAACATAGTGGGTGAGTCTAATATATATAATTTTACAAACTTTAATATTATATTAAAGAATTATTAAACGTGAGAAATTTAAGTCATTAGATAACCGCTAGGATATAATTTTATAATAATTTAATTAATTGAAATAAATATAATTGGTTTTGAATGAGTTGTCATAAGCTGACAACAAATGACTTGTACTTTCTAAAGTAAGACAACATAGAACTAACCATGAATGGTTTTTAAATGTGGTCAACAACTGTCATTATGACATTTGTTTATAGTCATTTATTGTTTTAAATAGCAAATGATTATTTTTCCAACATAATTTATATTATAAACACTTAAACAATTGTCATATTATATAATAATCATTTCATATATTTAGTTAGCATAATAAATGTTGAATTTTTATTCCATTCATTAACTTGATAGAAAAAAAAAACAAGAATAATATGTAAAGAATTTTTTTGGTGCTTAAGATGTAATTGTTAAATACTTACAAGAGAGAAATAAACACAAAAAAGAGAAAGAGAAAAAAAGGAGAATTGCAAAAATAATTTTTTCAATATGAGAGAGAATACTTATAATTTTTTAACTCAATCAAATATAATTTTTTTCTGTATTCACTTTCCGTATATCTTTCTCTAAGTTGTAAATATTCGATTAAACCTTGAGCACTATAAATGTTTTAATGCATGTAATAAATTAATGTTTAACATGTGCTCTAAGAGCAAAAGAGATCATTAACTCTTATCATTTACTAATTATTTAATTTATAAATGATATAATACAAAAAATAGAGATCGTGCACTTTGAATAACACGTTGCATAATTCTTTATCTATAACCCCCGACAATCTTGACTAGGATTGATTGCTTAAAACGACAAATTATACTATATAATCCAAACATCTTATAAAGGTGGAATATGTAAATTAGAGGAAAGTAACATAAATGTTAAGTGATCTATACCAAAGAAGCACATAAACTATAAAACTTAACATATTTGATGAGTTACCAACATATAATTTTATATACTCTAATATTGTATAAAAAAATTATTTAAAACTAGAGATTAAAGCTAATGGATAAGTCTTTAAAACATTATTTTATATTATACTTTAATAATCAATAATTAAAAACAAATACAATTGGTTTTAAATGAAATGCATTTGTATTGCCATTTCTAAATTAAGAGAACATATAACATACATAATATTATAAGAAAATTATAGCCAATAGGCACCATTAGTACAGTGGCTAGAGTTCTTAAATTATAGTTTAAAATCAACTTTTAGTTTTCTTTTCTTGCAACATATTGTATATGTGAAACACTTAAAAAGTTGTCATATAATTTAATTCATTTAATATCTTTAGTTAGCATCTATAAATGTTGGATTTTTATTCCATTCATCAACTTGATTGAAAAAAAATATGTAGAGAGTTTTTTTGGTACTTAAGATGTAATTATTGAATTCTTACAAGAAAGAAAATAACACGAGAGAGAGAGAGAGAGAGAGAGAACAAGGGAGAATTATAAAAATATCTTTTTGATATGAGAGAAAATACTTATACTGTTTTGATCCAATCAAATATCACTTTATCTATTTGTTTTTCGTATATCTCTCTTTATACTGTAAATATTCAATAATTAAAGGTAAAGCACTATAAAAATTTCCATATATGTAATAACATAATATTTAACATGTGTGCTCATGACAAAAACAATCATTAATAATTTATAAAAAAAATATAATATAAAAATAGTGATTGCCCACTTAAAATAACACGTTGTATTATTCTTTACAACTTTACAACCTGACAATCACGATTAAGATTGATTGCTTGAAACGACAAATTATATTATATAATCCAAACATCTCAATAAAGTAGGATTGTGTAAATTAGAGGAAAGTAACCAATAAAGCACACAAACTAGAAATCTTAACATGTTTAGTGAGTTACCAGTATATAATTCCATAAACTCGAATATTATATAAAAAACCTATTTGAAACTAGAAATTAAAGCTATTGGATAAGTCTTAAAAATATCATTTTATATTATACTTCAACAACCAATAATTGAAAGTAAATATAATTGATTTTAAATGAAGTGTATTTGTATTGTCAATTCTAAATTAAAAAAACAAAGAACATACATAGAGCTAAGTCATAATTTAAAATCAACATATAGTTATAAACACTTAAAAAAGTTTCCATATAATATAGAATTCATTTAATATCTTTAAAATTTTGAATTTTTTTATTTATTTTATTAAAATGATTAAAAAAACAAGAATACATTATATAATCAAAGAATGCTTACCATGTGATCCAAGAGCAATCATTAGTTTTTCACATTTTAAAACCACATAATTCCAATGTAATGTTCCACTTAAATATTATCTTCAAATGACAATTTTATTTGTTTGTTTTTATATATTTTCTAATATTCTAACGTTAAAAATAATATTATTTTTTTAAATATAGACTTGCCCATTGATCAAGTCTCTCTTTCCTATATATAGATGCCCGTTCTCCAACCAAGTACTGCATGCATTCAAGTTTCTCTTCCAAAATCTCTATTCTCCAACCAAGTAGTGCCGTCATACACATATTCTAGCATTAATTTATCTTATTTTCTTCATTATGGAAGGCAAGAAAACAAGAGGAAGGCAAAAGGTTGAAATGAAGAGAATTGGAAATGACGATGATAGACTGGTCACTTTCTCCAAGCGCAGATCTGGGATCTACAAAAAGTTGAGTGAGCTCGTCGCTTTAACCGGGGCAGAAGTTGCCTGCCTCGTCTTTTCACCTGGGGGTAAGCCGTTCTCCTTCGGCCACCCTTCATTTGAAAATGTGCTTGATCGTTTTCTCGAAAACCCACCGAGCACAGACGGCGCTGACGAGCTTGCGGAGCTATACAGGAGAGCGAGGATCGGAGAGTTAGCACAGAAGTATAATGAAATTCAACAGCAGCTGAATGACGAGAAGGAAAAGGGCAACAAGTTGAAGGATAAAATGGAAGGTAATGAGAGCGAGGATTGGTGGAATTCTCCAGCAGAAGAGCTCAACCTCCAAGAGTTGATTGAATTGGAGAAAAAGTTTGAAAGCCTGCAAATGATCTTACACAACAAGATCAAAGACAGCAATAATGGTGCTTCCTCTTCACATGCTCCAGAAATAGGCCAGCCTCATGCAAATGATTCAAACGTTGCCTCTGATCATGGGAGTAATTGGGGTGTGGGAAGTTCTGGATTATAACTTCGTTGAAAAGGCCTGTTACCTTTTTAGGGTTTATGCTTATGATTAAAGAGTTTTAAATCTATTATTATGTTTTATTAAGTTTAGTTTTTAAGCTTCGTTTATTTAGGTTCGGATCTAATTTTGTTTATGTCAAAGTGTGGTTGTCGGATTACAAATAAATATATTTTATACACATGCTTTGTGTTGTGTGAATGGATATACATCTCTAAATATTTATAGTTTTTATTATTAAAATAGATGTTCGAGTTAGCTTGTGCGTATCTCAACTAATCTTACAGGTTCTTAAATTAATGATCATACAAGTTTTTAATGGTCATCATATTAGCAAACACATAATTTAAATTTAAAACCATATGAAAAATAAATTTTTTAATCTCAAGGTTTTACAACTGGTTATCTACTTAGATAATTAAATCATTTAGAATTCTTAATTAATATGTAAGCTGGTTTGAAAATATCTTTATTTATTGTGTATGTATTTAAATAAATTTACTTAGAACTACGAAATATATTGTCTTAATTTATTTGTTAAAAATCCAAATGCTAAAATATAAATGTTTTTGCTATATGACGATATAAAATATATATCATTACTGTAAATTCAACCACCATTTTACCAAATCAAAAAATAGAAATATAATTCTTAAAAAATAGATTGATCTTATGTCTTCATTATATATGTCTATATATCTATGCATCGATTTTTTTTTTTTTTTGAATAGTATTAAAAAGGTTCCGGAAACACTCTTAACCTGCATATTACCTCAGTAGCTCTTTACGTTGACTTAAAACTATAAAATTGCTACAAAAAATAATTATATATGGACAAAAACCAGGTCAGTTTCTGTCTGGTAATGTTTAATTATTAGCAGTTTTTTAAAAGTATTTTTTATTTTACTAAAAATATTTTTAAAAAGTTAAAACAAATGAGATCTTAAAATAAAATAAAAAAATCTTTTTTTCCCTGTCTATCCTAATAAATTTATGGGTAAAAATACCTAAAAATCCTACAGAGGAATTCAAAATCTGCAGCCCCACGTGAGAGTTTCATGCGAAACAATTTTCCGTTAAGAATGCTATTCGGTAACCGCTGTTTGACGATTTAACATGTCCTGCTTGGGCCCACCTTCTGTCATTAAGAAAGCCCCTTAAATGGAAGTAGAAATCAATGTTCAACGCTGGAAACTGCCCTCCCAAACGCCAACTCACAACCCAAAATCATCTCCTGTCATTACATTATTTTTTTAACCGGTCATTTATCTACAAAACTAGGCGTTTTAAAAGAATTTTAAAAAATAATTTTTAGTTTTTACTTTAAATTAATTTTTTTATATTTTTAGATTATTTTAATATTTTAATATAAAAAATAATTGTTTTTTTAAAATATTATTTTAATATATTTTTGAATGAAAAAACATTATACACCCATTGCCCGTTACCTAAAAAGTAGTTGTTTGTGTTTAATAAAAATAAATCAACAATTACATACATACATACATATAGAAAAACCTGTGAATATTAATTACAGATTAGATCGATAAACTGATAAATATATGTATATTATAATATTTGATTTTATATCCAAAAAATATATTATTTATTTAATATTATTGGTCAATATTTTTTTTGTAAATATTAATTTAAATACATTAAAAAAACAATTATACTATAATTCATTTTTACTAGCGATTAAAAAATATTGCTCACTAACAATGAAAAAGAGTATTGTAATCTTATTAAAAAAAATAAAAATTGAATTATATTTAATAAAATAATATCCTTAATATATTTTTAATGAATTTTAATTAAATCTAAAAAAACAAATGAGGCATAACAAAAGTAGACTAGGCATAGGGTTCAAATCTCATGGACCTAAAAAGCCTCAATAATCATATTCATCCTTGAACTAGTTGTTAATATTTTAAGAAACTAAAAAATCACCTTGAATTTCGGTAAGATAGGGATAATATATATATATATATATATATATATATATATATATATATATATATATATCAAGGCCAATTACTGGGCCTCCTTTTAGCCCATATTCGAAGCCCTAAGATATTGTATATAGCAAGGACCCAATGAGGTTATATGTGATTCCTTCTTAGTTTAAAGAAAATGCTTAAATTAGGCACATATTTTAATAGAAAACAGAGTTAGATATTAACTATCTATTTATCCTTTATTTTAACTCCTATAATATTAGATAAAAACTATATAATTTTCTTAATAACATTAATAATCTTAATTGATTCAGTCCTTGACTGGATTGCGAGTTAATTAAAAGTAATCCTATTTTTTGCTAAAAAGAGAGGGACATATATAACATATAATATAATGATTTATTGATCGCATATAATAGGAAGTAAATCTCCCATACAACATTATTTATCTCATGTGAGATTCTTGTACATGGATTTGAATAGAATTTCCCATAATCAATTATTAAATCTAATTAAGATAATACATGTTTAGTATTTTTTTTTTTATTAACGTGGATATCCAGGTTATTTTATATACATTTCGACTAATCCAATAAATCCTAAAATCAATAATCATGTAAATCTCTAATCATCATTATATTAATAATTATAGAATTTAAATCTAATACTATATTTAGGGGCTATTTGACATTGCGATTAAAAAATGATTATGAAAAAAAAATTAAAAATTATTTTTATTTTTTATTTTAAATTAAAATATTTTAATTTTTTAAATTATTATTATGATACACTGATATCAAAAATAATTTAAAAAAATACATATTATTTTAATATATTTTTAAATAACATACTTTAAAAAATAATAAAAACGACGCTTCCAATGCCGAAGATTTTATCAATTAGACAGCGAAACATCACGCAAGATGTCGATATTTGTACCCCGAGAATTATAAAAAGAACGGCACAAAAACACACGAACCTCGAGCTGCTCAAACCCTTTCTAGCAATCAAAAGACAAGGCAAAAATTTTATAACTCGTTCGTTGGGGGAAAAACTGAAATAGTGGTGCTTGTCATCATAAGAAGTGCCTCCTTCCTAACACGTAGCTGTCAAGTGTGAATACAGAGATGCACAACATTTAAGTAAATATTGGATGGGAGTAAGAGGAAAGTAATCGTTTTGGACGGTAGGGATGAGAAATTTCGACCACATTTCTCTACTTGTTGAGAGAATCAGACCCATCAAATGGCATTTATGCATGCTTTTGTTTACTTCATTTGCACTCGTAGACAGGTGAAATGATCACTACCATACGATTGTTCTCAGGGAGGCCTTGAAAATTCCGGGAAGGTTCTAAGTTTTCTTGGGTACGGATACTGCTGCCCCCCTCTTTAATAAAAAATTTAGAAGATTAAACATGAAGTAATTTGGAGGGATTTTATGGGATATTTATCGTTTCAGTTCATTAATTCTGCAAAATCTAGTGTCCTAGAAAGTAATGCAGCTGGATGATATCCTCTCATATTTCTGTATTACATGTGTTGATCAAATTTAAAAATTTATTACTCATTCAGGTTTGTATTTATTGAATTCAGAGCAATTAAAATTTTCATTTCTATAACTAAGTAATATAAATTGAAGTAATATGAAAAAACAGGAGATAAGATCGAGAACATGAAAGAATATTTAATTCATACAATTATTCTGGGATTTCTCGTCAACTAGCGAGCTTGTTTATTGAAGCTCATCGTCATTCGAGTCTCCACGCACTCTCACACCTCCACAAGATTCTACGCTGCAGTTGACGTGTCTGTTTGCATGTAAAACACATGTCCTTAATTACTGTGTTCACCCAGGTTTTCTTTCAGGCTCCTAGATCTAACCTTAATCATATAGCATTGGGTCAAACCGGTTGCAAGAGTTTTCGGACCTGTTCTTTCGAGTTTTGGTCTTGGTTTTTGTAGATTAATCTGGTGTTGGGTTTCTTTCTAGGTCTGCTAGTTTGTTTGTTTTTTAACTTGTTTTTTTACGGGGTTTCTAGGGTTTTCAAGAAAAGTTATTTCCAGTCCGAGGCTTGATCTGTGCTAATTAACTCTACTTCTACAATATATTGTCTGACTTTGAGATTCTAAATCTCGGGTTTTACGGCCAAGTTTTATTGTTGGCATGCCGGTTGTTTTATCACCTTTTTGTAGCTCATCCTATATCATCTGGTCCGTGTTTCACCATGCATGCAATGACACTGATTGTGTTCTTCCAAATTAACACAGCATTCGACTAGAGGTGCCTTGTGCTAGTTTAACCTAGCTAGCACTTTTCAAGGAAGCAGACGTACTTTTCCTTTCTCGGTGCTATCTCTTGTCCTTGCTATCATCGTCGAGTTATTCACACGCCAGAACTGTAAGACTAATTATTTGCCTGACAGAGATGAAGGATAAGAGCCAATCCATCCAAGTTAAAAGCATATTAAAAATTGATTATGAAAAAACAGAAGGATAGAAATCAATCTACCTAATTCGAAGGACTGAGAATTATATATATTAGGAAGGATTTTTGAGGGATCTCTGCAATTTCTTCTTTAGCAATTGAAAAACACATCCAGTCCCTTTTTTCTGATCAATTCCTCACCTGACGGTTCAAGCTCAAGATGAGTTTGAGTGAGATGTTAGAATATATGCATTTGGTGGTGGCTATTAAATTATCAGGTAGTTCAACCGTAGCAGTATCAGTTGCCTCAAGCAATATTTTGTCCGAGGGGTGAGTGTTGTTGCGATAAAAGTTTCGAGATTTGTTTTGGAGATCTTGAGTTCCAGTCAAATCATATTTATTTTATAAGAATTTTGAACAACCTGAATTAATATTTGGAGGGTTCGAAGTTAATTAATCCAATTGTTTTTTTCTACATGAAAGAATCACCTCACCTTTCACTTCTCTATTTTCTTCTTCTTTTTAACAAATCTTGAGATTTCGATTTTAATTTTCGTGTAGCTCTAGATTTAATAGCTTGATCAAGTTTCTAGAGTTTCTAGATCTAATTTTGTTTTTAATTTTTCATATTGGTAATTTAATTTTATCTCTCGTTTATTGGATTTTTATTTTTTTTGCTATTAAATCTTATGATTTATAAGAGATTAGCACTCTCTGAAAATAATAAAAAAACTGAATTTTTCCATCAATGGCACCAGAAGTTTTGTATAGAAAACTTTTTCTAGAGGACCAGTACTTAAATTTTAATTATTTTTATCCTATAATTTAATTTGTTTTTTACAAGGTGTACAAATATTAATGTTTTGTTTCCTAAAATTTAATTTAATTCTGTACAAAATCATAAGTTTAATTTCGTTCATAGATGGATTAATAGTAGCTTGAAAGTTGATTTTTTATTATTATTGTCGGTTGTTTTGTTTAATTTAATTTATTTTAATTTGTTAGTTGAAATTATCATTGAATTTTAAAAATAGCCATCTATTTTTTTTTCTTGTCTAATGAAATTACTATATTCTATAATAATTTATTTTTTCATGTTTCAAATATAATATAATCAGCTAAAGAGCCAGCTGGCTTACCACTCTCTATCAGAGAGGATATTGTTTGCTCGCCACATACAGAGAGTCATAATTAAATACAAATGCAAATACTCATTTTTGGCAGATGGTGCATATAATATTTATGATGTATTATTTCTTAACATTGCCGAGTTAAATTACAGCTGTTTTTAGTTTTTATTTATTTATTTATTTAAATTAGTATTAATTTGATTAATATACATAAATAAATGAAATGTAGCTGTTTAATTAAATACTTCTAGCACATCGTCTTTATTAATAAATTAATATCTCAAAAGCATAATGATAAAATTAAACCAAATAATAATTATTTATGTGCTTTAAACACTATATAGTAAATAATTACTAAACAATGTTTCTATCTCAATACACAATGTACGTAGCACAATACAGAAATACTAAACATGGATGGCCTCAGCTGCTTATGGCCAGATAGTGGATGCTTAATTATCGTATGGTTTTTGCCGTGCTAGTGACTTTTGCCACGTGTATGTATCACTTATATTTCTTAGACGTATAAAATACTATTTCTTTTTTTTTTTCCTTCTTTGAATTGATGTCAAAGAGTTTGCTGATCAATTTAACTAAAATATCAGTCGTTTATTTGCACTTTTTTTTCTTTAATTTTTAAAAACAATTCTGTGTGTTTTAGGCTATCAAGGATAATTATCATATGTTATTTATGATGATGATGATGATATATATATATATATATATATATATATATATAACATTGTAATCGACAAAATTAATCATGTTATATACAGCCATGGAAGCAATTCCATTCCTATCTTTGCACTCTGTCTGCTAGTAATGTAAAACGCAGGAGTGCAACACAGACAATTTCATTAGCAAGTACGTGGACTCCCATGCAAGAATGGCAACAAGCAGGGGAAAATTCCAGGAAGCTACACTAATTATAAAGAAACTGCACTCTCGGGTCTTTCTGCCTCGAAAACAGTTAGCTTCTCTTGTCCTGTATAAATATATATAACCTCCTCTTGATTATGTCAGCCCAGGAGTTAAAGCTAGAGCTAGCTGGGGATTTCCTTCACGTAGAAGAGAAAACAAACTAAGTGTACTGGGGCGGTAGCTATACAGTATTTTACCACAACATGGACCAGTACTACTCACAGGTTCGTCATCAGGTCTCATCAGACTTGGAAAATGGAGATGTTAATTGTAAGGTAGGCTTGAACAGCAATAGCATGAAGGAGGTTTCTGTCAACGGGAAGACACCACAGAATATATCATCTTCAATTGTGCGGAAGAAATCCGATCCAGTGCTTGTTTCATCAAATGTCCGGTTTCAAATGCTTGGCTATTTCTTGACCAATCTTCAAGAAGTGATTCTTGGAACCAAGCTGGGTGTTCTCTTCCCAGCGATTCCTCTAGCAATTGCTGCTGACTATTATAAGCTTGGAAGAGTAAGTTGATTGATGTCTTTTTGGGAGAATCATGGAGCTTATTTTTTGGTTACACGACCATGTCATTGATTTTTCTATATATGTTTACAATTGATTTTGTTGTATAAATGTTTACCACACGAAGATGATAGGTATGGATTAAATGAATATATCTTGTTGTATATCTGTTTAATTTGCATTTTTCTGCCACACGTAGCCTTGGATATTTGCTTTGAGCTTGCTTGGACTCACCCCACTTGCAGAACGTGTCAGCTTCCTCACCGAGTAAGTCTGCCACTAAGTATAGTCAGATAATTTTATACGCAACTACTTCTGGAATATTTTATCTATTAGTTGTTCTGACATTAATTTTTATTTTCAATTTCTGCTGTTCTTGTTCTTGTTAATGTCAGGCAGATTGCTTACTTCACTGGTCCAACAGGTAATTTAAAAATTTTCCCAACAGATTACTTCTAATTTTGGTTTTATACCATGGTCATTTGAAAATTGAAGATGGCTTGATCATTTGCAGTTGGAGGACTCCTTAATGCAACATGTGGCAATGCAACCGAGCTGATAATAGCAATACTTGCTCTTTACCAGAACAAAATACA
The DNA here is from genome assembly GCA_015731905.1 of Salix dunnii. NCBI lineage: Eukaryota > Viridiplantae > Streptophyta > Magnoliopsida > Malpighiales > Salicaceae > Salix > Salix dunnii. The sequence continues at coordinate 3,501,442 of CM027667.1, read as the reverse complement.
TGTCTTGAAATATTCTCTTTTGGGCTCCATTTTGTCAAATCTCCTTCTAGTTCTCGGGACTTCCCTCCTATGTGGAGGCTTAGCCAACCTAAAACAGGAACAAAGATACGATAGAGTAAGACACACACTCAAAATCCAATTAATTTTACAGCTTGGGTAATTAGTAATAATTATACATTTCATAATCTTTTCTTTTTTTGGCTTGAACAGAAACAGGCTGATGTGAACTCACTACTTTTATTACTTGGATTGCTGTGCCACATGTTGCCACTGATGTTCAGATATGCCATAGGGGAAGGAACTAGCACTGACTTCTCTACCCTTGAAATGTCCAGAGTGAGCAGCATTATTATGCTTATAGCATATGTTGCTTACATCTTCTTCCAGCTAAAAACTCACAGGCAACTGTTTGATTCTCAGGAGGTGATTAATTAACTCTAGGGGCCAAAAAGTTATAAAATAAAAAAGTTTACATCCTTAAAAATGTTTTATTCAATGAGATCAGTATTCTATCAGGTCAAAAGGAGATAAAGAATACAAAGTTGATATTAATAAATACAACTTACTGGTTCAAGTTGAATGACAGGAGGGTGATGAGGAGGAAGAAAAGGCAGTGATAGGATTTTGGAGTGCATTCACTTGGTTGGCTGGCATGACAATTATCATAGCTTTGTTATCTGAGTATGTTGTGGGCACAATTGAGGTACATTACACTTAGAGTTTATAAAATATTATTTGTTAGCAATATTAATGCATCTACTAATATGAGGATTTCAAATTTTAATGTATCTCAATCAGGCTGCATCAGATTCTTGGGGCATTTCTGTCAGTTTCCTCAGCATAATTTTGCTTCCAATAGTGGGGAATGCTGCAGAACATGCTGGATCGGTCATATTTGCTTTCAAGAACAAGCTGGTATGACATGGTTAGACCATGACCGTAGTCTTACTCTTGTATTTTGTTGCCTGCTAAGTTTCAATCACACCAATATTTATCTGGGTGTTATGCAGGACATATCTTTAGGTGTTGCTCTAGGTTCTGCCACTCAAATTTCAATGTTTGTGGTAAGATTAAGCATCCCAGGCAAACAAAATCCTTTGCCAAATTAACCTTGGAAAGAAATCATGATTATTTTTAAAAAAATTATTTTTTGTGGGCTTCAGGTTCCTTTATGTGTTGTTGTTGCGTGGACAATGAACATCCGCATGGACCTTGATTTCAGTCTCCTTGAGACTGGTTCTCTTGCTTTCACGATAATTATCACAGCCTTCACTTTACAGGTTCTGTCATCTAATATTTTCTTAATTACCAGTGCCAATGCATGCTATATTGGCTATTAATTATTTAGTTGATTTGTAGATTCTCTAATGGTAGTATGTTCATTACTTACAGGATGGAACTTCACACTACATGAAAGGACTGATTCTTTTCCTGTGCTACATTGTAATTGCTGCGTGCTTTTTTGTTCACAAAATCCCTCAGAGTAAGTTCCTGGCTAGCGAAAATCTATGTTATAGAATGATTCGAGTTTCTTCATTCATTAGCTCACTACTAATGTTTCCTACAACTCTGATTTAGATCAAATCTTGGAAGGCAAACCATTCACTGGACTCTTTGCAGCTTAGCTGCATTTACATGTGGGGCTTGATCCCCAACAAAGAATGGTCCACAGATCAATTCATGTTCTTTAATTCATCTGTGCTTCACCTGAATCGGAATTCTGGTAAGAGAGAAAGGTGTTGTAAATGATAGCTTTTGAGTTGTAAGGCCATCAAAAGTTGAGACTGATTAGAATGGAGCCCTGGGGAAGAAACAGAACGTCTTATGGAACAAGTTTGCTTATAGCTCTTCCTAATAATGTTTTGGTCTTGAATTGAACTACAAAGCAGTGTCAAAATGCTTACAGTTTTTTTCTCTAGTGGCTGTAATTTTGCTTGTATTTGATTTAATTCACTGTATCATGTTTCTTACGAGGATAAGTTGTCTGTACTTCTTGCAATGTAATAATCAAGTTAATAAAGAAAACAACTCTGAATATCAGAGTAATCGGATCTCAAAAAAATTAAGATATTTTTTTATTGGGGAAGAAGAAGAAGAAGAAGAGAAATGGTGCTACGAGAATAATTTGGACATTAAATTAATTATAATAGATTTTTTGTAATATTTGTTTTTCCTGTTAATCTGCAGTTCTAACCCACATCCTTATTCATTAATTGACGAGATTTAAGTGGCTGGCATAAACTTTGCTGGACAGCTTGACTGTTAACTCATGGAACAACTTGATGCTGGGCCACAAGTTGCTCATAAATAACAGCAATATCAGAGTTGACAATAGATTAGTGGATTGATAGCTCATATGCCAAGATTCATTCATCCAACTGTATTTGCATTTTGCTTGGAGTAAACTAGCGTTGCAAGTTTTTGGATGCAGATTCCCCATACACTGACTGAATTAGCTCCTCGCCCATTTCGTTGTTTATCGAGTATGAAACTGGTCTGATTCTGTACCTTTCAGTTCATTATGCAAATTCAAAGCTCATAATTTCAATCCACAATTCCAGCTTGTTGTAACGTTCATTTGGGACATCCAATTAAAGTATAGCAGAAACATTTTGGGATTGTGGACGAGAATGTAAGACGACCGTATCTCTCGTTCTTCTAATCCCTTAGCAGTGAGACGGCATGAAATTATGTGCATTTAGTAACCCAGATGGGCCTGCCTGATTTCAGGATGACTAATCAAACTCCTGCTCTTCCGTACCTGGTGACAGAGATTCAAGGTGTTTCATGTGTGGTCGAGAATTAATTCAGGGAAAAAAATAGTTAAGGTGCATCAATCAAGAAGGTGAGGTCCTGAAACCTTTCGCGTTGGATAGAGTACCGGATATGGTGTGAGGACTGCCTTAACCATGTATGGACAAACTTAGAAATAATATTATAGGCTTTTGTTGCAACCACAATGCCAGCATTTTAACGGCCGAAGGTCACAATCTGCCGGCAAGCAAGGCAGTCTAGAAGCATTGACGCCGCAACTATTTGCTACTCACCATGTGATCTTGGTTAATTTAAAACATATTATTTTTGACACGAAAAGGAAGCTATTAAATAATGGTTTTGCTTATCTTGATCGTGAGTAGCAATATATTATTGACCAATTATTGAGCCTTGATGGGCAAGCTTGAAACCTTGCCACATATCCTCCCTCAAAAGAATAAGACAACTTGTTTGATTCGGATTAGGTGTCAGCCCCTTCTAAATCACTGTTAAGAGGTCATTAGCTACCATACAGGAGGATACATGAAATCCTTTATTTATAGAAGCTGCAAAATTCTAAAATCTGAGCTAACTATACGAGATATCAAATGGCAGGTAAGGAATCCGATAATGGAGCTGCTGCTAACTGTGTTGCCATCATTTTTGGGGTCACCGGGCTTGTCGGGAGAGAAATAGCTAGAAGGCTAATCTCAAAAAACAAGTGGAAGGTGTATGGCGTGGCTAGAAGGTCTGAGAGTTTTCCTATCCTAAGTCCCAACTACTGTTTCATTTCATGTGACTTGTTAAACCCTCACGAGACAGAAAAGAAGCTCTCTATGGTGCAAGATGTGACTCATATGTTCTGGGTCACTTGGACAAGCGAATTTCCTCTAGATAGCAGAGAATGCTGTGAACAGAACGAGGCCATGATGTCCAATGCCTTGAATGTCATCCTCGCCAAATCTGAGGCGTTGAAACACGTTTCACTCCAAACAGGAATGAAGCATTATATCTCATTGAGAGGCCCTTTTGATGTGAAAGAAGAGTTTATCTATGATGAAAAATGCCCAAGAGCAAGTGAAGGTTATAACTTCTATTATGTTCTCGAGGACTTGCTCAAGAAGAGACTGGCTGGTAAAGTGGCGTGGTCTGTGCTAAGGCCTGGTTTGTTGATGGGGAGCTCCAGCAGGACTTTGTATAACATCATGGGTTGCTTAGCTATCTATGGTGCTATTTGCAGACACCTGAACCTCCCTTTCGTGTTCGGAGGGACAAGGGAGTGTTGGGAGGAGGTGTGCATTGACGGCTCTGATGCCCGGCTAGTAGCTGAACAGCACATTTGGGCAGCTACCGATGATGAAATATCTTCCACAGACGGCCAGGCATTCAATGCAATTAACGGCCCAAGTTTCACATGGAAGGAGATCTGGCCGGTCCTCGGAAAGAAGTTCGGAGCGGAAGTGCCTGAAGAAATGTTTTCAGACGACTTTTGGTTTGCAAAAGCAATGGGTGACAAGAAGAAGGTTTGGCAAGAAATTGTGGTGAAGGAAAGTCTGCTACACACAGAGATGGAAGATTTGGCTAACTGGGAATTCCTGGATATCTTGTTCCGCTGTCCGATGAAAATGCTAGGAAGCCGAGGGAAAGCTGACCGATTGGGTTTTACGATGAGATTCAAGACATTGGAATCAATCTTGTACTGGGTTGATTCCATGAGAGAGGAGAAGATAATTCCTTTCTAGAGCTTGATTTGACTTCATTTGGATTGAACAATAGTATAGAATGTGGTGCACCCTTAGTTGGCTCTCACAGCAAATAAAAATTACAGTGCCTTTGTATGTGCTGTTTCGCTGACTGTCTTTAATATTATGAACATAAAATATATTGGTAATACCATACGATAAGAGTTGGTTAAAATATTAAATAATGCAGATGCCCACCTGTTCTTTCTCATTTTTGCATGCGTGAGAGTTAAGAGTCAAATGCATTATTGATGCCATTGTTCATTTCTCATATTCAATCCCACTCCAATGGAGCATGCAAGGGGTTGGGTTCTCCATGTTTTAGGGACATGGTCGTGTTGGTCAAGCATTTTGGGTAACAGCACCATGTCTCAATCCACGGCTGTTTTATCTATTTCTGGTGAAATATCTGTTCAAAGTAAGACAGCGGCTGCTCGTTTCTATGGTTAGTTTGAACTTGGATTAGTAAAACATGAAGAATGATTCCCATGTCTTTTTAATTATATGCCCAACCAACCTGTCACCAGACAAGAACATATGCAGACAATTATTTGGGAACCGCTAAATACGTGACAATTATGAAGGGGGGGGGGGGGGGGCTGACATCCTTCATAGATTCGTACCATAAAATTCCCAGGTCAGGTAGTCGATCTGGTGGGATCAAGCAATGATGCACGCCTGTGCAATCCATAAAAGAAGCTACACTCCTCTTATCTGGATTGTAAATTCCTCATCGTTTCTGGAAGTTGAGGGCTTTTATGGAGACGGCGAAGATGATAAAGAAGAAGAGACAAAAGCCACCAAGTTCGGCTACCGACACTCCGATCATATCGGGGCCATAGCCGAAAGTAACATCCAAATGCTTTCTCACAGGGCCTTCAAACCCTGCTCCTGCAATTATTGTTTCCACATCATCACCTAGCTGAGAGGTGATAATGCCCCGCAGAGTCCATGCAATAGGGCAGACGTAGCAGAACCAGATCCACCATCCTTGAATACTCTGAAAAGGGGCAGACAGCAGCCATAAAAGGTGGTTAAAAGGAAACGGGTACCCCCATGCACTTTTCATGGATATGGGGATTTATCCCAAATCCTGCAACTTCCTTTCCCCTGGCGCATGTGAAGTCAAATTATTTCCCGGTCCCTTAGAGAGTGTTTCTGAGGGCGGTTACGATAGCTTTTGAAAATATTTTTTATGTCGAAATGTATTAAAATGATATTTTTTTAATTTTTTAAAAATTATTTTTAACATCAGCACATCAAAATTATCTGAAAAAACTAAAAAAAATATTTTAAAATGCAAAAAAAATTAATAATAATCAAAAGCTGCGGCACAACGGGTGAAACGCCGCGCCAAACAGCTTCTTAACTATCTGTCCTTTCTACTGTGATTCGCGCCTGAATAATTTTATTTTTAATTCCCGTTAAATACCAACTTCTTATAAAATATATAATTTTTAAATTGATATAAATATATATTTAGTATATTTCAATAAAATCACCAATATAAAATTATCATCATCATTATTAAGGGATCATTTTACCTAAAAGCTTAAACTGTTAGGTGAGGTCCTAGAATATAATTTATAATATTTTCTAACGCATACCCTCAAGTGAAAACCCTTTGGGCTTAAAACTTGTATAGGTTCACATTACCGTATGCTTATTTTTTATCAAATAAATGGAGGTGATGAGATTTGAACTCGTGACCGCTGATTTAACAAGGCTCTGATACCATGATAAGGAACCATCTCACCTAAAAACTTAAGTTGTTAGGTAAGGTCCCATAATATGATTTATATTATTTTCTAATAATCATTAACAAAACAGGAAGATTTGAATACCACTGAGATTCTTCGAATTAGGGGGGTGGGAGGGAGGATGGCCATAAAACTTTCTCTCGCAAACACACCAAACACAATCCATGTAGTAATCAACTTTGGGTCTAATCTTTCTAAAAAGGAACACTATTTGATCCACACATTTTGAAAGATAAAGAGATAATATATCCAAGCATACATAACATTGCCAGTTATCCACACGTTTCAAAAGATAAAGAGATAATACATTCAAGCATGCATATTTTGAAGAGGAACGATATTTGATCCAGGCATGCATAATACACACTAGGTGACTATATGCGTGTAGTAATCAACTGTGGGTCTAATCTTTTTGGAGAGGAACACTATTTGATCCACACATTTTGAAAGATAAAGAGATAATATATCCAAGCATGCATAACATTGCCAGTTATCCACACATTTCAAAAGATAAAGAGATAATATATTCAAGCATGCATATTTTGAAAGAGGAATGTTGTTTGATCCAAGCATGCATAATACACACTGGGTAACTATGTACGTGTAGTAATCAACTGTGGGTCTAATCTTTTTGGAGAGGAACACTATTTGATCCACACATTGTAAAAGATAAAGAGATAATATATCCAAGCATGCATAACGTTGCCAGCTATCCACACATTTCAAAAGATAAAGAGATAATATATTCAAGCATGCATATTCTGAAAGAGGAATGTTGTTTGATCCAAGCATGCATAATACACAATATGTGACTAATGTATGTGTAGTAATCAACCGTGGGTCTAATCTTTTTGAAGAGGAACATTGTTTGATCCACACATTTCAAAGGATAAAGAGATAATATATCCAAGTATGCATAATTTGGTTCTGATTGCAGCGAAGCACATTGACAAGTAGCTCGTATTTTTTTATTATAGATAAATTGACACAATTTTTTCATGTTTTTTGTCTACACGTAATTTTGTATATTTTGTGTTTACATGATATTAAATCTGAAATATCATAGATAGAAAAACTCTCAAAAATGAATTTTGAACAAAAAGAACATTGATTATTATTCTGATTTTCACTGTTAGTACTATTTTTGCCACCATCATTATTTTTATAATCATTGTCATTATTATGACAATAATCATTATGATAACTTGCACCATTACCTTTATTAATATCATTCAAATTCTAATTAGTATTATTAACATTATTATAATTGTTTTTGTCATTCATATTCTTTATATTATTAATAAAATAGCAAGCAAGAAAAAAAAACTAAAATTATTGTTATTAATACATAAATAATTGAAAAAAAATTACCTTGAAGAATAAAAAACCTAAAAATTTCAACAAAAGAGCAATAGAAAAATAAAATAAATGACAAAAAAATAATTATAATAGCATTAAAAAACCATTTGACTTGAAGAATAAATAAAAAAAAGAACAAAGGGAAAAAAATATCAATTTTAAAATCATCACCAATGCATTTTAAAATTTAAGGATTACGTTAAAAAAAATACAACCTCAACAAAAAAAAAAAAAACTAAGAGAATATACATATAAACATGGGGGGAAATAGGAATTATTTCAGAAATATATATATAAAAAAAGAAATCAAAATAAAATCAAAATTCAAAGTATAAGGAATGAAATAAAAACAAAATATATGATTAATTTCAATCGAATGACAAAACTGAAAACAATCCAAACTTCTATACCAAAAATATTAAAGGATTTAAAATCAATCCTAAAATTAAAAGAATAGGGACCGAAATAAAACTAAAATATACAATTAATTTCTAATGAATGATACAATTGAAACAATTCAAAACTTATATAACAAAAATAAAGACCATACAAAACAGTTAAAAGATAAGGGACTTAAATGAAAATACCATAAATAAAAGGGTCTGTAGTTTAATTTAGTACGAAGGAGAGAGAAAAGGGAAAAAAATTTAATCGACCACCACCACGTCTTCAACCACCGAGTGTTGCCACGAGCCCCCGCCATAAAAAAGAGGACATGGTGGCGCATGAGATGACATGCCAGATGGATATTTTTTTACCACTAGAAGTTGCCGCACCCGTCGCCCAAAGAAGCGTGAAGCCGAATACCATATTTAGTAGAATATATTTTTTAAAATTTATAAATTATCTAAACACCACTATAACTATCTCTTAGATTTTGTCTTATAGGAGATCTATCCATATTTATATATTTTCAGAAAATATGAAATTTCAATAACACCCTCGTCGATAATTTTTGGTTTTTTTTTAGGATATTATGGTTGTTTTACTTTGCAATGATAAATGTGAAATTCCGATAACATTTTCTAAGACACCTCTCGGTTTTTATTTTATTTGAGGGTATTGCATGTCGTCGCACAACGTCCCGGGAGTAGGCCTCACAAAGAGAGATGAGTCGCCACCTGACTGTTGAGGGTAGATAAAAAAAACCTGTATGTAATGATTTGGTAAGAGATTAAAGGGTAGATAATGGTTGCGTAAAGAGAAAGTATTAACACTCATAGTATGCCTTATCTAAGATAAATTGCATTGATTATTTTGATGTGATTAATGTTTCATTAGATAATATTTATTTTAGTTATTTTTCTTACTTACTCTTTTGATAATATTTTTGAGTTTTTTTCTCTCGGGATAATTTGGTAATTTTTATTATTTTGACATTAATAGCGATGATAATTTTTTATGTTAAGACTTCGATATTGTTATTTTTATAATAGAATATAGTGATATGTTTTACATATATAGATATGATATTTTAATTTTGGACCAACAAATCCTATTAATTTATTTAATCCCAACAATTATAGAAATTATTTACTCAGCCCACAACATGATGCAGTCAATTTTTTTAATTTTCAAGTCAAATGATTTTTTTTCAGGCAATAACTTTTTTATTTTTTTATTTGATCTTTTGTTAATTTTTTTAGGTTTTTTTTAGCCTTTAATTTAATTTTGTTTTCTTTCCCGTTATTATCGTAACAACAACAACAACAACAATAATATTTTTCTTACTTGCTTTTTTGTTAATTTTTTTGCTTTTTTCTTATGTTAGTTTAATAATATTTACTGTTTGGATAATAATAATGATGATAATTTTAGAAGTTAAGACTTCGATGTTACTGTTGTTATGATAGGGTGTGCCGATCTGTTTCATTATATCAAACTTTACATGTTAAAATATTATATTTTAATCTCAACAGTTGTAAATATTATTTGTTCCGCCCGCAGCGCTGGTACTTAACTAGTATATACACGAGTTTACTTGCTCGCGTGTTGCGTTGGACTTTTTTTCTATATAGAAAACTGATTGATTTTATACGTATTGTAATTGGTAATTTTAATATTTGATTTTTAAAATTTTAAATGATAAAATTTGTTAGAAATGCGGTTTTTTCTTTCTAAAAATGATTGAATATTACTATTGTTAAAATTGTTTTGCTAATTATTTAATCGATTGATTGTAGAATTAGAATTGAAAAAATTATGTTAAAATGACACGCGTGCTCCGTGTAACATACTGATTGGTTGTTGTGTATGTTTTATTTGTTTTATGAATTATTTCATTAGCAAATAGTAAAATTATAATCATTGAATTTTAACATTGATGAGTGATTTGTTTATGCAACAAACAATTTGATTATTGGTTTTGTTTTAACTACTTTGGTAATAATTTAATTGGTAGATATCAAAATTGAAATTGATCAAATTGATCAAAGATATATTACTTGTTGCTTGCAACATACTAATTGTTTATTGGACATGTTTTAACTGTTTGACAGATAGTAAAAATACAACTGCTCAAATTTATGATGGATGATTTTTCTGATTTTTCTTCATATTATTATATTAAAAAATGGGTCTGGGGATTATATAATAGCTCGCGTAAGATGACCCGAAAAAAAATATATACATAGAAAAAAATCATGGTCCACGTAAACTGGACCGAACACCGTGATTATAAACAAAAAAAAAAGTGAAAAGCAAAAGCAAAAGAAAAGGCAAAAGTCCTGTCATTTTAAAGTTTGGGAGATTCGATCTAGCGTGCACAGAAACATTTAGCAGTTGCACACGTTAACCACTCAGCCAAACATTTTCATTGTGCAATTCTAGTATAAAAATTGTCACACCCCATCACGAGAGCACGACATCGCGGTGACTCTCCTCGTGAGCATGGGAAATCATGTAGGGGTCTTATCTTTATTTTTATGGAAAAGGGAGTTGTCACCTAGTATTACGGTTACTAGAAAATCTAAAATTGGTCTTTCAGAGATTCTAAGGCAAGGGACTGGTTGCGTAAAGAGAAGATTTTAGCACCCCTAATACACCATACTTAAGGTAAGTTGTTTGACGTTTTGGTTTGCTTATGATTTGTTATGGTTTTGATCTTTCAAAACAATATGTTAGTTAAATGATGATGGTGTATTATCCCCGCTGAATATTTTGGATATTTACCCTTTAGGATTTATTTATCCATACACCGATAATGAATAATAACAAATTATCCCCGTCGAATATTTTGGATATTGATCCCTTGGGATTTATTTATCCAAACACCGATAGTGAATAATAGCAAATTATTCCCGTTGAATATTTTGGATATTGACCCCTTAGGATTTATTTATCCAAACACCGATAGTGAATAATGACAAATTATCCCCGCCAAATATTTTGAATATTAACCCCTTAAGATTTATTTATCCAAGCACCAATAGTGGATAATAGCAAATTATCCCCACCGAATATTTTGGATATTGACCGCTTAGGATTTATTTATCCAAATACCAATAATGAAAAATAAATTCCCAAAAATAAGATTTTAATATTTTTGGAGTATTGGCCAATTCCCTTTAGATTTTTACAAACATGTTGTAAAATCCTAAAATTCAAGAAATGATTTTTCTTTGCAAAATCCATGCTAAAACACATTTTTTCTTCAAACTCCGAGATAATATATATTTTTTGAAAGACAAAGAATTTTTAAAATATGTTAGTGTATTGGCCGTATGCATACAATAACACATTTTATTTTTGTTTTTGTTTTAAAATAATTTTTTATGCTAATTTTTTATTTTTTTATTTAGTGGGCTGGTTGCCCCGCCCCGAAAGGTCAGGCTGCCAACCCACCTAATTGGGTTGGGCTCGCGGCCTGCCTACTGAAAATGGGTTATAAGCCCACCTAATCTAATATCAGGCTTCAGCCCGCATAACTTTGAAATGGGTTTCGGCCCATTTGTTCTTAGATCGGACTTCCGGTCCAGACAGGCCCGAAGCCCATCTTATTCGGTGGTCAGGCCGGGCACCAGCCCAGCCAGACCACATTACTGTTCAATGAACAGTAATCGAGGTTGCATGAAGAGGGAGACGATGAATTGTAAAATGGGAGATTTTTTAGTGTGATAAATGGCGTACCTGTTAATACCGTTGGGTAGAGGAGGTCATGGTGGTTCTTCTGATCATGGTGGCGTCGAAAATGATTGTCTTTGGTCGCCAAAGAGAACGTCAAAAAGTGCACGGGTCGTATTGTAGTTGCTGAGGCTGCTCTACTATTGCTTGACTGGAGGCCACAGCTGGATTTCTGGCGTTGAGGGGAGGCTTCTGGCGATGATGAGGTGGTGCAAGGTGGTCGGAGTTACGACTGATGTATGAGAGAGGGCGAGATCAGCATGTTGGTCTTAGTGAGAGAAAACAGTTGACCAACCGAGAGAGAAGAAAAAACAAAGAAAAGGGAAAGAGCTGGGGATGACGGGGTTGGTTGAAGAAGATTACTGGAGTTTTTTTTTACGTGAGATTCTACCCCTTCTTTGATCAAGCTCCCTCCTCCTCATTTTTTTCGATGTTTGTTCGCTCTCTTCTCTGCTTATTTATAACAGGGGATGGCAACCCTTCAACTGCCCATGGCGTGCAGCGAAGGGTGGTTGCCTTCTGCAGTGCCCAGTGGAGTGCTCTGTTCAGGCGGCATGCATGCATTGTAAATAATTGAGCCAGTGCAAGCTTGCAAGTTGGGAGAAGGAAAAAAATGCAATTTGGTCCCTCATCTTATAATTGCTTCAATTGCACCCAAATTGAATTTAAACTTATGATTTTGCGATATTATACCCCAGTCAGAATATTAAATATTAGTCTTGCCTTTACGCGCCTTTTTTATTTTAGTTCTTGATTTTTGATTTGCGCGATTTAACCCTCAATTGACCATTAAACTCTCAATTTGGCCCGCGATTTCGCATAATTGGCTTGAAATAATTTAAATTGGTCTCTGAAAATTCTCATCTCATTAATTGCACCCAAATTAAATTCAAGAACTTGATTTCTCATCGATTAAGCCCTTAATAAAATTACTTGACCAATTAAGTCATCGCGCTTAATTAAATCCTTCAATTGGACCATAAATTAATTTTCAAACGTAATTGCACTTTTAAATTGGCCAATGATTAAATCGAATTGGATCATAAAAATATAATTATATCTTTGACTTAATTTTTACGTAAATTTATTCAATAATAAATTACATTAGCCGCGAATCTGAGCTCTTTTTTTTTCGGGTATAAAAAAGTACGATCGTATCATTACGCTTTTAAATTGGCAAGCCATTAATTTGCACTTTTAAATTAGCCAACAATTAAATCCAAATGGCCCATAAAAACACAATTATATCTTTCGACTTAATTTCTATGCAGATTTATTCGATAATAAATTACGTTAGCCACAAATCTGCGCTCTTTATCGTTTTCGGGTATAAAAAGTACGATCGTATCATTACGCTTTTAAATTGACCAACAATTAAATCGAATTGGCCCATAAAAATATAATTATATCTTTTGACTTAATTTTTACGCACATTTATCTGATAATAAATTACATTAGCTGTGAATCTGCGCTCTTTTTCGTTTCCAGGTATAAAAAAGTACGATCGTATCATTACGCTTTTAAATTAGCCAACGATTAATTTACACTTTTAAATTAGCCAATGATTAAATCCAAATGGCCTATAAAACACAATTATATCTTTCGACTTATTTTTAACACCGATTTATCTGATTATAATTTACATTAGCCGTTAATCTGCGTTTTTTTTCGTTTCCAGAAATAAAAAAGTACGATCATATCATTACGCTTTTAAATCGGCCAGCGATTAAATTAAATCAACCAACAGTTAAATCCAAATGGCCCATGAAAACACAATTATATTTTTCGACTTAATTTCTACCCAGATTTATCAGATAATAAATTATATTAGGCTTCATTTCTGGGCACAAAAGAGGTATTATCGAGATCTCGAAAACATCCAAAATTTCCACCTTGATTTTTCTGCCGACACCAACCCTTTTTATTTTAATTTTTCTTATTTTTGGGTAGATTTGAGAAATAACCCAAAATTGGGTTATGACACAAATAATATTTATATTATCAAGTAATTTCACTATTGCAATCCACAATGCATCTGAGTCTTGATGAACAGTGCAAAACTCTATTTAAAATAACATTCTGTTTTAACTTATATCGAGCAACTTGCCTTGCGCTTCGCCGTAGCCAGAACCAAATTTTGAACATGTAAAAGAAATCTTAATAGTCTTAGAATTTTTTTTATGCTATGCATCTAAGCGAATAATCAACGTGTAGAACTTTTGATTTTTTAGTATTTTTTATATATTTATTTTATTATAAATAAGACATTTAAAATAATGATAAAAAATATTTTAAAGCTATTTCTTCTTAAAAATATGTGAGACTAATTATATTTTTTGATGTTTGTTTAATATTAATGCTTGAAAATATATGTGTAAAAAAAAAACATAAGTTTTTGTTTTAAATCTCAAATTAATTTCATCTCAGTGTTCTGATTTCTTCAATGAAAATTTTGATCTGTTGTAATTGTGCCCTTCAATTGAAAATGATTATATATGTTGGTTTTCAATGTAGTCTTTATTCTTTTAATTTTTGGTTTGCTCTTGGTTCCTTTAATTATTTTGGTATGCAGATTTTAATTTGTTATAATTAGGTCATCCAATTGAAATTTGTCATATATTCTACATTTCATTTTGGTCCTTATTCTTTTAATTGATTTTTTTTAAATTATAGAACAATTTATTTTTAAAGATCTTTATTTGTTTGGTCCTAAGATTTTTATTTGTTTTAATTTTGTCATTCGATTGGAATTAATTAAATATTTTATTTTTTATTTTGATTTTTATTCTTAAAATTTTTTATTTGATATTAATTTCTTTTTTTTTTCCGGCATTTCAACACTCTCAACAACCATAGTTTTATTAATTTCTATGATAGCTTCCATAGTTGATGCTCCCCGTAAAGCCAAAATAAAAATATGAACTACATATTTGTATTGTGAGTTCTATCTAAAACTACTGTTAAATCATGATTTATAAAAAGCATCGTTTAGTTAAATGGAAGAGAGGTTGCAGATATTATTGCGCTATGATTTGCTAATGTAGTTTAATTAAATATCAAAGCTAAGCAATCAATTTATAGACCACTAAAATAAAAGGCCAATTTATAGACTAGGTAAGACTCCAGTTGCCCTCGTGTAAGAGGCCAGGGAGCGGGACAGGGGCCTCCTAAATGGATATTTTCTGACATGACCATACAGCATAAGGCTTCATTAAAGCAATAGTTGGATGATAAAACACAAAGCAGCATAATAGTGGGCCTTCAAAGATGGTTGTCTGGTCTCTGAGACTCTGCAGTCACTAGAAGTTGGGCCATACATTACAGCCCAACTTAGACTTCTTTGAATAACTGGGCTATTTGCTGAAGAAAGCTAATTGTTTTGCTTTTATGAGCATTTTGAGGTTGGGCCAGGAAACCCAATTGAGCTTTATGGATCTGTAGAATAGCGGGAGGCAGCCATTCATTTTCACACCGTCATTGTTAGTTTAAAACAACCTTCAAATTTCTTTGTGTTTTTCAATCTATCCTTGCTATTCGATTTATCAGTTCATAATAAAATGCCAAGCAAAAACACCAAACCTCTTATATTTTTTTGGTTAATTATATTATGTCATGGACTTATGAGTATAAATAAAAGTACTAATCAAACCTTATCCAACAACTAGTTGGTGGGTAACTTCGTCCTTAACAGCAGTTGTTGAAAGAAAATCCCGACATGATAATATATAAAATGTCCTGGAGCATATATTTATTGGACGGGTAGTGGAGTCTTTTCCATCACATTCAAAGGCCGCCGCCGGCTAGTTATAATTAAAATGTAGACGCACCGGCCGGGTTTTGCGCTTTTATAAGACGGGCTTAGCTCGGAAGTTGTCTCCGGTGTGACTGGGAAAGAAAAATCGAAATAGAAGCTATGACAAATAAATATAGAAAAGCTTTTTCAAATGCCCTGGTCCCAGAATCCGGGTTGACTTTGTATTTGATAAGCCGGAAACCGATGAAGTCAACCACTGCGTTAGAGTTAACAACCATATACATCGTCCCTTTCCAGATTCCTTTTTCTGTTTTTGTTTTTTCCGGCCGGATCCCTGTCAGCTTCCTAGTTATCAAAGCTATAGCATATTTGACGTGCCACCACATTTACACCCAAGAAAATAAAATGTCAACACATCAGCACTGGAAAACACGATTCTTCAACGATGAAAAAAAAAATTGGGTAACTGGGAGAGTGTTTGCGGTAATTTTTTAAAGTGTTTTTTGTATTGAAATATATTAAAATAATATTTTTTGTTTTTTTAAAAAAATTATTTTTAAAATCAATACATTAAAATGATCTAAAAATATCAAAATATATTCATTTAAAAAAAAAAGATACAGGCTCTTCACCTGTTTTAGTTTTAGTTTTAGTTTTACTCGTAATTTAAATTTGTAATTTGTATTTGTAATAAATAATATAAAAATAAAATAGAAAAGCTTTATATTATTAATTAGACAATACATCACCCCTTCCCATATTTAACATGCTGACACATCAGCATTGAGCATTTTTGCTCTTATACTTATCTAGAACATCCGCAATTTCATTTCCCGAAATTACCCTCTTCTTGTCTAGTTGTATGTCTATCTTTATGTACTGAGTTGAGAGTTGACCGAGTGAAAGAAAAATACTAAAACCCCTAGTGTTTTTACCTCGTTATGTACCGATAAATGAACAGTGCCGTTAAATTTTTTGTTTTTCTTTTGTCCTTTTGAGTTTTCTTTTTCATTCATTCACCATTTTTTTTCTTTCTAATTATCTTCTTTACAAATTTCATCAAATAAGATTTTGAGTTAGTGATTTATTTTAATTTAAAAATGGCATTAATTTAGTGTTTAACTTTGAAATATAGAACTCAATTTTATTAATTAAAACATATTAAAAATTTGATGATTAAAATTGATAATAAAAGAATTCGTCCTATTTTTTTCTATATTTACTGTACACGAGGTTCTTTTGTTAATTTGGACTCAATATTTTTCTATTTTTCAAGTTTAATCCTAATTTTTTGAGGCTCTTATGTTTTGATCCAAATTTTATTTTGTTCACGTTTTAATTCTTGAGTTTAAGAGATTAGAGAGAAAGTAAGCATTTATCTATATTCAAAATACAAGAAATATTGTTCTTGATTTCATCGAGTTTCGTCTAATAAATAATGTTTTGTCGATATTTTTCCCTAAGAAAAGTAAATTGAAATTTAAAATTATGTGTTTTAATTAAGATGATTTTTTAATATTTTTCAACCAATTAAAAATTATTTTGAGATTTCATTTGAGCTCATGTAAGCTTAAAAGCTATTTGTGATGTGTTTTACGGTGAAGAAAGGTTGGATATAAGTTTTTTTTAAGTCTAAAGGGTCAAACTTTATTTTTAAGCACCTTTATAGCCATCTAGGATACTTGGAAAGCATTTAAAAGATAATGCGTTGTTTGTTTTATTTAAAAAAAAATATAAGAAGATAATATGAAAATAAATATAAGTAAAATTATACATCTAGGGCCAGCATTGCAAACACGCATGCCCAACATGGTTTAAAATTGGTCAAGCATGTTGACCCAAGTAGGTTCAATTTTGTGAAATCCTGGCCTTTAGTTTTTTACCTCTAATTTAAAAATACATAAAATTATAAAAAATACATTTTAGGGGGTTACATTATTAATTATCATTAAGTTTTGACCGTGTTTTAAATAAGCTTGTAATATTTTTTCATATTAGCAAATGTTTATTTTACACAGTTTTTTATAATAATATTTTTAAAAACTAATAATCAAGTAACTTTCTTGGATGTATCTATTTATATTATTATATTTGAGTGATAATATTCAAATAATATATTCTTATTTAAAACTTGATTTTATTTTCATGGTAGCATGTTGTGTGGGAAATAAACATTTTTGGTGAAATTTGCAACAAAAAGAATGTGTTGAAAAGATAGCTGGATTTTAATTGGAGATGCGCATTTTTTTTATTCTCTTTGAAATCCCTATTTAAAAAAAAAATGCCATGATGTGATTTAAAAAAAAAATATTAATGAGAAAAATTAAGTGTTGTATCAGCGAATTATTTTGTTCAATTAAAATCAATATATTTTTATTCTTACATAGAAATATTGCCATACAATTAAATTAAATAATAATAATTTAAATGATTCCCCGTGATATAAAATAGAATATCTCAGCTTCCTAGCTTAATTTTTAGTCAACACTAACAGCCGTTTAGAATATGTATCGATACATGTGATTTTCAAACTAGTTTATATATATATATATCAAATTTTGAAATACAAAACATTAATTTCTGCTGGAATTTTATTGATTTGTCTTCAAAACATTAATTTCTGTTGGAATTTTATTGATTTGTCTTCAAACGATGACGTACAAATAAATATTGTATAACGATTGTGTATTTGTAACTTTATTCATTGAAATTGGTTTGAAGTGGACTCAATAAATTAATAATAATAATAATAATAACAACGACATGAACAGCTTAACTGAAGAGATTTTTTTATAGGGTCAAAATTTACTTAACAAATATCTATAACTACATGAACAAATAATAATAAATTTTTCGGATATGGGGTAAAATTATAATTTTTCTATTGCAATCCACAATAATCTGTATCTATGAAAACAATAAAATATGAACAGTAATTATGGGACGTCATTTATATATATACTACTCAATGCCCCCCGCGACTCGTCGTGGACGGGTAAAATAATAAATCTTTGTAAAATTCCTGTGAAATACAAGTTTTCTATAAAATATGAATATTAAATCAATATAAATTTATTTTTTTAGTAGATTTCAACGAAACAACAAGCATAAAATTTCATTATCATTAAAAAACCAAGAAGATTTAGATATCTGAATTATTGAATTCATTATATTAAGATTAGTTCATTTTATAATTTAATTTAAATTCAATATAAAAACAAAATATAAATTGTGAAAACACCTGAAATAATTCAACAACAAAAATAAGTAGTTAATTTTGTATTTACAAAAATAAAAACATAAATTAAAAATTCATCCCTTTATTATCATCATTATCATTATTATAACAATTAAAATTATTATCAATATTATTGCCTAAACAATTAAAATCATTAAACTTCTCAGAAAAATAAAATAAAAAAGCAAAATATTTTTACAAAAAAAAAATCACTAAAATTATTATTATTAAGACGCAAACAATAAAATCATAAAATCATATGATTTGAAGAACAAAAAAAAAACAAGGGGAAAAAAGAGAGCAATATTAATTTTAAAACGATCACCAATATAAATTAAAATTTCATGACTGAACTAACTAAAAATAAATCTCTAATAAAAAATAAAATGACAAAAATTAAACATGAAAACTAAAATTATAGATGCATAAATATGAATAAAAAATAAACAATGTCCAAGAATAATTAAAAAAAATTAATGGCAAATAAAAAATTAAAAGAATAAGAACCAAAATGAAAAGTAAAATATAAACTTAATTCCATTCAAAAGACAAAATGGAAATAAATAAAAACCGAAGGACCGAAACAAATAAAAATATTTAAAAAAAAATTGCAGTGTAATTTTGTTGAAAAAATTAAAAGAATAAGGATTGAAATGAAAAATAGCATAATGACTAATTTTAATTGGAGGACAACAAAATTGAAATAAATAAAACCTTAGGACCAAAATAAATAAAGACATTTAAAAATCAATTGGTGTGTACTGTTTTTAAAAAAATTAAAAGAATAAGGACCAGAATAAAAGTTAGAATATACGAGAAATTTCAATTGAATGATCCAATTATAAGTTAAAACTTGCATACCGAAATAATTAAAGAAGCAAACCAAAAATCAAAAGAATAAGAACTAAATTGAAACCTAACATATATAATCAGTTTAATTAAATGACATAATTGCAATAAATCAAAACGTATATTGAAAAAAACAGTAATAAAAACAAAATCAAAAGACTAGAAACTAAAATAAAATATACACAAAACGTAAGGACCAGGATGTATTTTAGGGCAATAGGAGAGAAAATGGAGAAAAAACTTAAATTTGTCTACCAGAGCTTCACCGACCACCATAACCAGACAGGCGATGTGCTGAGAAGAAGAGGACATGTCAGCGCACCATGGGACACGACAGACGTCTATTTTTCACCACTAGAACAAGTAGCACGCGCCGCCTGAATGGCGCGTGTGCATGAAACACTGTAGACGTGGATGTACGACATGCCCACATTGTTTTCGAAAAGAAATAATAAAATAATGACCAATTACCTATACACCCTTTGACTTAGCGATAACTATGAACAAACCACCATGGAAAATACCTCAATACCCCCGGATCTAAGACTTATATTTTGTTATTTTGGGGGGCTAATTTAGTAGTTTTTTTATGCAAGGAATTCAGAAATACCATCCATGTCCCCTGTAAATTGCGAAAATACCTTCAATCCCGGAGGTTATGTTTTTTCATTTTAGGGGGCTATTTTCGTAATTTCACCTTGTAAAGAATTCAAAAATATTATTTATGTCCCTTGAAAATTTCTTAAATACCCTGGTCTTGGGTTAAAATTTGTTGGTCATGGGATAAAATGATAATTTTATTGCAGCAATTTACATTGAAATGTGTCTAGGTGAGCAATAAAAAAATATACAGTAAAAACACCATAAGATTTTTATTTTAGTTATTGTGTGTGTGTGTGTAATTCTATTTAACATGAGTAAATATAAATAAAAAAATAAAACATTACATGATAAGAATATTATCATGAAAATTTAAAATTATTTTTAAACCCCCCTCCCTTTTATATATATATATATATATCAATTTTTTATAATGTAATTATTACTGATTATTTCTTCATCACTCTAAATTTTCTTTTTAGAGGCTTAGAGCAACTACAGCAGGGATGCTATCTTCGCATGCAAAAATAAAAAAGTGATTGTCTAGTTGTTTTAGTTGCTTTTTTATACTGCAATGGGAGTGCCATTTGTATAGCCAAAAATGACACCCCCTCCCTGAGCTGCTATTTGTAGCAGCTCATGAGAGAAAACTAAAATTTTGGCCCCACCTTGAGGCCATCTTTAATATATATATATATTAGAAAATAATGTAACTATATCAAAAATATTTATTTTTATTTAAAAACACCTTAACAAGAGAGTAACAAATTATATATAAAATTAATAATTATATTGTTGGAGGGTTTTTTAAAAACAATTATTTAATTATATAACCTACTCCTATTAATTGTATAATCAATGGTATAATTAAACTACATACAAAATAATTCCACTATATTTAAGATAATATAAAAAAATAGCTCTCCAAAATGACTTTTACCATTGAAGCACACATCAACAAAAAATCCATATATACACTATTCAATGAGTCATTTTAAATATTTGACTCTCCAAAATAACTTTTACTATTAAAGTTGCTCTTACAGCAACCACCGAGTAACAATTAGTTTCTGTTGTTTATGTGTCACCTCAATTAAAGCTTTTGATGTTAAAGTTACCAAGAACAATAATAATTTGTTTTCTCTCAAGTATGCCCAACCGTGCGGCTCGTAAGCTAAGCTTAATTTTTTTTTTCTGTATTTTAAAAATATTTTTTATTTTAATATTTTAAAATATTTTTTTAGAATTATTTTAACATGTTAATGTAAAAAAAATAAATGGAATAAACATTATTTTAATAATTTTTCAAATAAAAATATTTTGAAAAATAAACGATACTACAAAACCAGACAAACTCTTGTATTATTATTATTATTATTATATTAGATAAAATCTAAAACGGGTGGGATTTTTATTGTAGTAGCCATAACTATTCATTTATATATAAAAGATCATGGATAACATTGTGCTTTATATACATATATATAATCTAGTTTTTCCCTTAGAGTTTTATTTGGTATGATTTCATCTTAATTGAAAGACAATTGTAAAATTACAAGAATGAAGTGGAATACAAAATGATGTCAAACATGGATGACATGTCAAAATTTTCAGAAAATATACATTTTGGTACTCTAATTTTTAAAATAACAAAAATTATATAATTATATTAACTCAACATTACTCGAATTTAATTTCTATACAAATAATTTCTTGTTAATTTTTAGAATCTAGCTGGAAAAGGAAAACGAGAAATCATTGTGTTTCAACGGTAAAAAGAGAATAACATATCTAACATCGTTTTAGACAAAATATAATAAAAATTTATATTTGTGTCAAATTATTTCATTTGACCAGAAAAAAATATATCAGACTTTAGATAAAAAAAAAACTGAGCTCAAGTGAATTTTTGTTTTCGGGTTAATTTTGATTTTTAGGATCTTTTGAGGTCATAAATAGGTTTATCAAGCTTCCTAAGGTATTTCGGGTAAAAACTTAGTTGTAAAATAATTTTTTGGTTAATAAACCTTAAATTCGAATGATGCGTGCATCATTTAAAAAAAAAACAATATTAGAGTAAACAACCTGTCGTCTATCTCATTGCAATAATAATAATAATAAAAATGAGTCGCACATAGCCCTGGCAAAACGAGTCATACTATATTTTTTTTCTAAGGCCCCGTTTGTTTCCCGGAATTCACTTTCCGGGAAACCACTTTCCAAATTTTTCTGTGTTTGTTTGTCTTCCGGAAAGTTGGTCAATGGAAAACACTTTCCGGTCAACAGAAAACACTTTCCAGTCAAAGAAGAATTTGGCTTGGTTTTCAGGAAAGTGTTTTCCGGAAAATTTGGGCGGAAAACACTTTCCGGAAGTTTTGAAAAATTTAGAAATGTCATTATTTGCTGATTATATCAAATTTGATCCTCAAACTTTTTATTGCTATATATAATTTATTTTGAATATTTATTTTTCAATTCCATCTCTTAAAATTTAATTTTTATATTAATTTTGATTCTTATTTTTATAATTGTTATTTGCTTTTTTCTTATCATTTTTTTATTGAAATTTTTTATTTATCAAATTTGGTCCTCAGTTTTTTTTATTGTTACTTATTTTATTTGAAATAATTTATGAAATGTCAATTATTATTATTTTAATTTATTCACCTTTTATTTTTTTAAAAAATTTTTAGATTTGATCTCTATTATTTTGATTATTATTTATTTTATTTGAGATAATTTATGAAATTATATTTTTTTTCAATTTTATTCTCATTCAACTTTTTAATTTGTAAGATTTGTTCCTCATTATTTTAATAAACTTGAAAAAAAAATTAATTTATTAATAAATTATTTTCCAGATCATTTTCCATAACATAAACAAACATTGGAAAATGTTTTCCAGTTCATTTTCCATAACACTGCCAAATATCGGAATTCACTTTCTAGAAATTCACTTTCCAGGAATTCATTTTCTCTGGAATTCACTTTCCAAAAGGAAACCACTTTCCAGCAAACAAACGGGGCCTAAGAAAAAATACCATCTCTTTAATATTGTTTGGTTAAGAATCACATTTTATATTTTATTTTGTTTCTTTTATATTATGTCTTTTCAACCCTCTTATTTAAAAACAATGTTTAACGATGACTAACCCGATTGACTCAATTCTTATATTTTTTTTCAATTTAATAATTTAATATTATTTTTAATTGAGAATTAATCCTTATGACTTATTTTATTTTGATTTAAATTAGTTTATTCTGGTCTCATGACATGAAAAAAAAAGCTGTACAAGTTAACCAAGGTTGAATGAGTTTTTTTTCTATCATTTTTAATTGAAATTTGTACACATCTTAGAGTTCAATATTGAGTCCAATATGAGTGCTTGAGATCTGAGTTTTTTTTATTTCCATATACTATTTATAGGGTTATCTTAATTTTATAATAAAAATCACAAATTTGATGAGTAAATTAGACTAAATTATGTTTTTTCTTATTTTATTTCAACAAAGGTTATATCATTCTAAGGACTTAGGTCACGATTTTGATAATTTGACTCGAGTTTTTTTACTGATTTTTTTGAATTTTATCTTTCAATATTTAGTTGATTGAGAATTAAAATTTATAATTTATTTTGATTTATTTTTCATGGGATTATAGGGGTTATATTCATCTTATGACTCAAATCGCAAGTTTAACATATTAACTGAAATTGCCTTTTTAGATCTATTTTTAATTGATTTTTTTTCAACATCGTCATTTAATATTAAATTGATTGAGAATCAAGTTTCCTGACTTATTTTAATTTGTTTTCCTTTGTGTTATCATTGTCTAATGACCCAAATTATAAATTTAATATGTTAACTTGGATTGACCCTATTTAATTCAATATATTGTTATCATAATACTAAAAAGCGATATCATCTTGAAAATATTTTTAATCAAATTATATTTTTAAAGGTTTTTAAAATTATTTTTAAACTCATAAAATTAATTAAATTACATCAATTCAACTCCCATAAAATTTAATTTTTTATTTTTAAAAATATTAACATCAACTAAATATTTTCTAACATTAACAAAAAAAAAAAATCAAACCCACATATAACGTAAGACAATTCTATAATATGGTACAATACTAAATATTAAAAGCGACACCGTCATTATAACGATCCAGATTAGTATTTGTCGAGAAAGGGTAAAGTAGTAAAACGAAAAATATAAAGGAGCTGCGTCTAGTTTTGAGCAGTTCGTAAACGACAATAGCGGGCCCTGTGTTTTTACTACTTGCAGGAGAGAGGGTTTATCATAGGCAATTTTTCTTTTCTAATTTATCTGATTCTGGAGATAGAATTCTAGTCATCGAGGGGAGTGTTTTTTATTGATTGATTTTTCTGTTTGTTTTATGGGAATTGGTTTCCGAGAAAATAATAATAGCAAGCCTAAGCCATGGGAAAGTTGTCTTTCAAGGATTCTCTCAAAGCTCTTGAAGCTGATATCCAGCACGCCAATACTCTGTACACTCTCTCTCTCTCTCTCTCACTTTTTTTTTTTTTAAAAAAAAAAAAATCTGGCATGGTTTAATTGAAGTTTTTGAATGCGTAATTGTTCCATATTAGTTATCAACCACTGATGCATGAATGGCGAGTGTACTGTGAATTTGATCCAATTTTGTTGCCTTTGCTTCACTTTAAAACTACCAAAATAAGAAATTTATGAATTATAAGAAAATGCAGCCACGATGATTCTTGAATTTTATTAATTGGTGAATTGATTTATAGTCTTGAAGTTGATTTTAGAGGGACTGTGTTTCAACGAGAAATCATTTTTTTTTCTAGTTTTCTGCCGGGAAAATCCTTTAAATGTTAGGTAAAAGATTGTTGTTTTTCCATGATTTTAAAATACTATAGGCAAGTGGCTATTGTTGTTAAAACAACTAAATGAATCAACGTTTGTACTTACGGCATTTCGATACACCTGTGTTCAATTATTAAAGATGAAACTTCATCACTCACTTGGTTTTCTTTTCTCTTTAGCAAACCTGGCCCCCCAGATTTTGCAATCAATATATTTGTTCCTTTTCTTTTAAGCTAGTCTGTTCATTAGAAACCTTAAGACTGGTAAAGCAGACGATGTTACTGTTTATTGATTCAAAGTTTCTAGAAATTACATATCGTCAACCACAATGCAAACGAAATTATACAAGTGGCCCTGAGTAAAGTTAATGTGAACTTCTGGTTAGATACCAATTATCAGCAACTTGTTGCTCCTAGCAGCGCCTGTTTTAGAATTTTCTTTCATGCTACGAAAGAAGTATTTGCTTTTAAATAAAACTTGCAGTCATAAGTTTAACCCCATTACTACTGTTATTGCGTTTTCAACTTTTACTGTATCATCTCTTAGACTTGGACCTGATTTTTCTGAAGGGTATATTCTGATAAAACTTTCTTGTTGTAATTGGACAGTGATGCTGATTGTTGCTGGTGCTAACAATTTCTTGTCCGTCATCATTGCTTCTCTCCTTTTTTTCCATCCAAGGGAAGAAAGAGTGAACAAGTTTTGCATTGTGTGTCTTACATTCTATCTTGTTAATGCAGTGCTTTAGATCATCCGAGGGAGAAAGACGGAGCTCGCCTTCAGATGCGATTATCCTATAGCCCAGCATCCCAATTCCTTCTCTTTCTTGTGCAGTGGACTGATTGTAACCTTGCTGGTGCCCTTGGTTTGCTAAGCATTCTTATATATCTTGTATGTTTCTTTCCACGGTAATAATTTCAGTTTGTTTGTTTTAGATTTGCACTGTTTTCTGTCAGGTGCTCCCCTGTTTTGTGCCCTTCAGTTTTCATTGCCAAGTTATTTATCCATTTAATTTGTCTGTTGTGACTCTTCACCCTCCATCACCTTAAAAAATGTAGTAATAATATAACAACTTCTTGTTGGGGTGTGATGGTGAGCTGATTGGTGCAGACCTATGCAGACGGGAAAACTACTATGTCTGTTCAAGAAAGGAAAGCTAGCATTAGAGAATTTTATGGTGAGTGATACTCTGAGAAGTCTGAATTGTTTTCCTTTTTGCTTGGACTCTCAAATTTTGGAGGAAACATTTTCAGTCTGTAAGATTGAAATTCAAGCTTACAAATTTTGTTTTCTATAAACAGCAGTGATATTTCCTTCTATACTGCAACTTCAAGGAGGAATCACAGATGTGGAAGATAGGAAACAGAAAGAGGTATGTGCTATGAGATATAGAAGAAAGGATGAGTTGGAGAAGGGGAAACTCTCAGAATTCGATATAGAAAGAGAAGAAGAGTGTGGGATTTGCATGGAAATGAACAACAAGGTTGTGTTGCCTAATTGCAGTCATTCTTTGTGCTTGAAGTGCTATCGGGATTGGTGAGCTTTCTGTCTTCTTTCTATGGTCCTAGCGCAATTTCTAATTATCTCATCTTTACTGCAACCAAAAAAAAAAAAAAAATGTGGATGTGTCTTTAGTCTTTGCCCTGAAATTGAAGATTGGATTGGACAGTCACTTTATGCACCTGGTGATTGCTACTCTATGCACCCGGTGATTGGTGATTGCTACTCCTTGTTCTTATGAAACTCACTTGTAAAACTTATCCAATACCACAATATGTAAACAGGAGAGAGCATTGCACCTGCTATACTGAATAATTGCACTGAAGTTTGTAGGCTTTTTAACTTCTATTGGGTACTAAAAGAATCTCACGGTAGCCTTGTGGCACATCTTGCACAAGACAAAGGATCCTTTTAACATGTATACAGCCAACCCGAGCTTGTTGCTTGTTAATAAATGATTGTTTTTTCAATAAGTGTTTTCTGTACTCATGGACATCTTAGAAAGTTCATAATTCTGCTACTTCTTCGTGCATAATTTTCTGTTGCTCAGCATCGTATCTTTTGCCTTGGAACTTTTGAATCATCTAAGTCGATACTATCGTAGGCCAACCCTCCAGTCTCAGGAGTGGAGGTCCTTTGACTGGTCTGCTACATTAATTTGAAAGAGTCCTCTCAGTGAATGCTATCGTGGGCCTATGGTGCCGTACTTTCCTAACTTCTACAGTGCCTTGATAAGTTGCATTGCTTTCTTCACAGGCATGGCCGGTCTCAATCATGTCCCTTTTGTCGAGGTAGTCTTAAAAGGGTCAATTCTGGTGACCTTTGGATCTTTGCAGATAAGTCTGATGTTGTGGATTTAACCTTGATTACGCGACAGGATTGCAAGAGGCTGTTCATGTACATTGATAAGTTGCCCCTAATAATTCCAGATACTGTATATATGCCCCACGACTCTCATCTGAAGTAGCGGTTTATGCATGGCTTGAGCAAGACTGTACAGTTATTTTACCGTGACTTTAGAAAATGTAAATGTCATTTAGTTACCTACGTTGAAAATGAGTTTCGAAAATGTAACCCAGGTTTAACTTTTATGTTGATTTTGTTAATGGTGAGTGGTGTGCTATAAGTGGCTGCAATTTGTAGAGGCTGTGTGATGTTGATATTGAAGGCTTTCTTTCGTGTACAGCGAGAGAGAAGGATATTTAACTTTATTTTACGTTGACCGAGATTCATTTTTCTCGATTATATTGGTTTGGTGAGGTCACTCCCCGCATTGTACTGTTTTTGAGTAGTCTTTTAGTATTTTTATTAAATCTAATACACAGAGTTAAACGTGAAAACTCTCAACTCATTTCTAATCTAATTAATTATTGTTTCAAATTTAAATTATGTGAAATTATTTTATATAATTTAGTCAGTTTAATAAGTTCGAAGATAAAAAATAAAATCAATTCACAGGGAAAAAAGAGATAATAGATGAATGGGTTCAAATGTAACAATAATGCTTAGTGAAAGATAGTTTTGTCTTTTAATTTTTGTTTAGAGATGATATTTTTTAAAGAAAACATTAAAACGACAAAAAAAATATTGTTTTATTTCAAGCTCGATTAGCTTATTAAATTTATAATCTAAGTTATGAGCTTTAATGATATGATGAGGTTTTATTTTACTTAATTATATTCTTAAACAATAAGAAGCAATCAAATATTAAAGAAAAAAATTAACAACAACAACAATAAATTCAATACAAGCTTTATGTTAAACAATAAAATAAATAAATAAAATTCAAGCCAAGTGCCCTGAACTTAAAACAGTAAGGTCGATATACTTGGCCAAGCCACTCATTAAACATGTAACTTGAGTTATAGACCCTAGTGGGTTCACTTAATATATATATATATATATATATATATATATATATATATATATATATATATATGATAAAAACATGAACTGCAAATATTAAATATTTCTAAAAAAAACAATAAAAAACTCAATGTTAAAAAATAAAATTAAAAAAAATTCGGCACACACTATTGTATAACACATGCATATTTAGATCATGCGTGGGTCATATTATCTGTTTTCTTTTACAGGAGGCATATTATATGTCATAAGCCTCTTATTTAAAAGAAAAGAAAAGAAAAAAAAGAGAAAAGAAATAGGCAACATGTTGCTTGTTATTATTTTACCTAAAATCCGACCACCAAGGTGGTGGTTGAAAAATCTAGGAAGATATTTTTTGGGTTAAATATTAATTACCCAACCCATTTGCACACAAAAAAAATCTTAATAATGATTTTAAAATGATTTCATACAAAATAAATATCAATTAAAATAATGAAAGATTAGAAAATAACAGAGAATGGGATTGAAAAACACTTGTAATTTAATACATTATTTATATATTAAAAAAAGATAGGGTAAATTTGAAAAAAAAACTACATGGTCTAACCTGATAGAATCAAACCGCATAAAATTAAAAAAAAAAAGGATAAAAAATTCAGCTTTAAAAACAATAAAAAATTCAAGCGAACTTCATAAAACTAGTATAATATCTAAAACTTACAACTTGTAAAATCCTGATCACGGGCTCCATCAAGAAACTTGACTTTGAACAAAGTTAATTATGAAGGATGAAGTCATGAGAAGATATTAATGCAAAAGAGAAACAAAAAAAATTTAAAGAAAAAAATCAAGAAGGATGAAGTTTATAAAAAATAAATAGAAAAATTATCCCAAACAAAGTAATTAACAATTAAAATAATAAAGACCATATTTGAAAGATAAAAAATAATAGAGGGATTGAAGAAGGAAAAAAATAATTCGATGGTTTATTTATAAATTAAAAAATAGCAAGGGCAAAATTGAAAAATATTTGAATTTTAATGCATTATTTATTAATTATTTAAAAAATAACAAGGAATGAGATTGAAAAACATTTATAATTTGATAGGGAGTGAAACTGAAAAAAAAAAAAACTTTATAAATTATTTATAGATTTAAAAAATAAAAAAGGAGTGAAATTGGAAACACTTGTAATTTCATAACTTATTCTAGAATAAAAATATTAATAAAAAGTTACTTTGAATTTTGCATGGGCTAGGTGGATTTCAAGGCGAGGAGAGAGCAGAAGCGAAAAAATCATCTCTAGCACTAGATTAGTGACGGTATTGATGCACACACCACATTAACAAAAAGCTAAATTGTGTGGGGAAATCACTGTTGTTCCCCACACAAAGCATTGTGGATAGTAACAGTGATTTTTTTTTTTAATTTTCTAATTATGTTTTTTTTCTTTTTTCTTTTTCATTTATTCCGTTTCTAACTTTTTTTTCTTGCTTTTTTTTTTTTGTTTTTTTATTATGTTTTTTTCTTCTAATTTTTTTAATTTTCTTATTATGTTTTTTTTTCTATTTTTTTCCTTGATTTTTTTTTATTTTTTCCCATGAAATATTTTTTTTACTGGTTATATTTTTTTTCCTTTCGACTTATATTACTAAAAAGCTAAATCGTGTAAGGAGTTCACCGTAGCTCCCCACACATTTCATTGTGGATTTTAACAGTGTTTCTTTTTTTTTTTTCTTCCGTTTACATTTTTCTTTTTTTTTTCTTTTTCTTTCATTACTTTTTTATTTTTTATTTTTTAGCCTTTTTTTTTGTTTATTATTTTTTTTTCTATTTTTTTATATCCGATTACATTTTTCTTTTCTTTTTTTTATTTGTTTTTTAGCTTTTTTTTGTTATTATTTTTTTTCTTTTTTCTTTTCATATTTTCCCATAAATTTGTTTTTTACCGATTATATTTTTTTTCTTATATTTTTTTCTTTTATATATATATATATATATATATATATATTATTTTGTATAACCAGAGTATCTAGCTAGCTTAAACACATCATGATTAATTCTCAGATTAAATTTTTTTATAGTTTTTTTTCCTTGATTATATTTTTTTATTTTTATCTCATAAAGTTTTTTTTCTGATTATATTCTTTTAATTGTTTTTCTTTTTCCAGTTATATATATGATCGAGGTGTCCGGAATAGCTTAAAAGCACTACTATTAATCCTCGGATTCAATATTTTTATTGTTTTTTATTATTTTTCCTTGGTTATATTTTTTTTCCTGATTATGTTTTTTTCATTTTTTTTCCATGATATATTTTTTTGCTGGTTATATTTTTTTTAATTTTTTTTCTATTATTTTTTTTATTTTTTATGATCGGATATCCTAGCTAGCTTAAGCACACCACAATTAATCCTCTTATTAATTTTTTTTTTACTTCCAATTACATTTTTCTTTTCTTTTTCTTTTCATTTTTTTCCTTTGCTTTTTCATTTGTTTTTTTTTTCTAGCCTTTTTTTATTATTTTTATTTATTTTTTACTTCCAGTTACATTTTTCTTTTCTTTTTTTTTTATTTGTTTTTTTCCTGGCCTTTTTTTGTTATTATTTTTTTTCTCTTTTTTTTCATATTTTCCCATAAATTTGGTTTTTACTAGTTATATTTTTTTTCTTTTTTATATATATATATATATGTTATTTATTTTGTATAATCAGAGTATCTAGCTAGCTTAAACGCACCATGATTTCCCTAGATTCAATTTTTTTACAGCTTTTTCTTCCTTGATTATATATTTTTTTATTTTTTCCATGAATTTTTTTTTGATTATATTCTTTTAATTGTTTTTCTTTTTCCACTTATATATATATGATCGAGGTGTCCGAGCTAGCTTAAAAGCACTACGATTAATTCTCGAATTCAATTTTTTTATTGTTTTTTTGTTATTTTTTATTGATTATATTTTTTCCCTTATTATGTTTTTTTTCATTTTTTTTCCATGATATATTTTTTTGCTGGTTATATTTTTTTAATTTTTTTTCTTTTCTGCTATTTTTTTTGTTTTTTATGATCGGGTATCCTGACTAGCTTAAGCACGTCACAATTAATCCCCTTATTATTTTTTTTTTTTTTTACTTCCTATTACATTTTTCTTTTCTTTTTCTTTTTCATTTTTTTCTTTGCTTTTTCTTTGTTTTTTTTCTAGCCTTTTTTTGTTATTATTTTTTTTGTATTTTAAAATAAAAAATAAAAAATTATCTTAGAATGATCGAAAAAATCAAGAGATCGCAACTAAAATAAGAAAATAAAAGAATAAAAATTAAAATGTAAAATTATTTGTTAAATCTAGATAAAAAAAATTTAATCCCTGCGGCGGAGCACGGGTTTACAGCTCGTCATAATGTAAAGAATGCTGAGGTGTCTGTTTATTTTTGTTGTGTGTACTGGTGTTTATAAAAAAAATTGATTTTTTTATTATTTTAAATAAATTTTTTTTGGTGTTTTTAGATCATTTTGATATACTAATATTAAAAATAATTTTAAAAAATAAAAAATATTATTTTAATATATTTCTAAATAAAAAATACTTTAAAAAACAACCACACTCCCAAACATGCCCGAAATCTTTTAAACATTGCATTGTAAAGCTGTTATCGGTAGTTGGATTGCTCCACACACGTTACCTGAATGATACTAGGCCATCCACGTGTTGTTACACGTGACAACAAGATTTTTTTAATTTTAAATGATCATTTAATACATGACAATTATAACAAATATATTGGAAGAACCTCAAAATATACAACAAAACCAATATCAAATGACCAAGATATTAGATGATTGTATTTTTTATTGTTTCAAAAGACACGAAAGTGATATAAAGAGTATAAAAAATTAAAGAATAAAAACATAGCTAAGATGCAATAGTTTTGTATTTAAAGGCTAAAATAGTAATTATATTTTTGAAAAATTGGAATGACACATATAACCTCATTCAATATATTAAACAACTGTGCTATGATGAAAATATAATTTTACCTCAAAAATTAATTTATTTAGAAGAATAAATTTATAATTTTATTATTAGAATGAATCGTAATATTCGAGTAAAAGCTTTAATGTTTTTTATAATTATTTTAAAGAGTCAAGGGTATCTAAAATTTAAATTTTTATTATTTACGTCACCAATACCTACTCTATTCCAGTTAAAAAATGAAAAAAAAACTTATTTTAAAATTAAACATATTTATTTAATAACTAAACAATATATTAAAAGTTAAATAAAATTGCAAAGAAATCAGTGATCCCAAAAGCCCAGTGAATTCTCATATCTCTCTTATTGGGCCCAATTATATTTGTTTTCAGAGGGTTTAAGAGTTTGACATACAATGACAAAAACCCGAAGCTCATTCATCGTCTCGATCCCTCTCCATCTAAACAAAACCCTAGCTAGAATCAGAAATCTGTGGCCGCCATGGCGGAAGAGAAGCTCAACAGGTCAACGGAAGAGGAAGAGATGAAGAAGAAGAGAAAGCGTAAGAGAAACAAAAATAAAAAAGATGGAAAAGAAGCAGAAGATAAAAACTCCGATTTAATCGAAGGAGGAGCAGAGGAGGAGGAGGAAAGGCAAGTTGAGGAGGTAAAAGAGAAGAAAAAGAAAAAGAAGACGAGTAAGAAGGAAAGTGAAGAGGAAGAGGAAGAGGAAGAGAAAGAGAAAAAGAAGGTGAAGAATGTGAAAAGTGGCGGTGGGATTATGAGCACAGAGTCTTTTGACTCTTTGGGATTATCTGAACCCACTCGTAAGGCTATTCAAGAGACAGGGTTTGAGTATTTGACTCAGGTAAACTGTTTTCTTGTACGGTTTTTGCCAAGGAACCTGATAGTCTTTATTGGTTTTGCCCGCATCAATGTCCCATGCATTAGTTTTATTAGAACTTCAAGCTTTCTAAATTCATGGCGATATTTTTTCTAGCTTTGCAATGATTCTGTCTTGTT
This sequence comes from Salix dunnii, assembly GCA_015731905.1. Taxonomy (NCBI): domain Eukaryota; kingdom Viridiplantae; phylum Streptophyta; class Magnoliopsida; order Malpighiales; family Salicaceae; genus Salix; species Salix dunnii. The sequence continues at coordinate 3,468,066 of CM027667.1, read as the reverse complement.
GGGACTCCTATATAAAAAATAGCTCTTATAGCTCTGCATAGAGGAAGAACATAGTGCCCACAGTAATTTCTATACAATGTAGGATAGCATACATATTTTCTCCTATTTATGCGTTAAACGTTTCTTGTAACTAATGTTTCATTGCAAATACAGATTCAAGCCAGGGCAATCCCGCCGCTTCTTGTAGGAAAAGATGTTCTTGGTGCTGCAAGGACGGGTTCTGGGAAAACTCTTGCATTTCTAATACCAGCTGTAGAGCTACTATATAATGTTCATTTTGCCCCTCGCAATGGAACCGGGGTGGTTGTTATTTGCCCGACAAGAGAACTTGCTATACAGGTAAAGGAATCCTTGTGCTGCAGATGCATCCTTGCGAAGCTGCATTTCTATTCTCATTTAGATAGTATTAGATAAACCTGACTTAATTTTTAATTAGGAAGCCTATAAAATTATCTGTGAGCCAGCAGTGGATTTCATGGACTAATAGATATCACCTCATTTCTCCCCATCTAATTATGGATGATGCCAGGAGAAAAGGAATTTAGTGTGTACTTTCCTTCTGGTAAATTCACTCCCCCCCTGTATGACTTATAAATTATGCTTGCCCATAAATTCTAATTTTGATGGTTGAGTTGAAGTTTCTGTGATATTTTGGAAGTTAGTTGCTAAGTGTTTGCTGTAATTGACATGGAAATGTGTGATTGAATCCTGTACTTTGCGTTGGCATACCCATGCTTCTTCCTATGTGTAATTACCATCATATATTTGAATTGTAAATTAGTTGGCAGTGTGTCACATTGCTAATGGACTTTGCTTTGATGGCTCTCGCAGTTTGAATGTGCTTTTTTAGCTTTAGAGGAATGTGATGTGACTTTATATTGGTAGTATGCTATAATTTGGTATCAACCTGCCACAGAATGAATAGAGAAAAAATATGTGTTTGTAAAAGAGAATTTTATGTCTCCGGATAGTTCACTTGTTGTTTTCATTGACTAGTTCAATAATCAACTCTACAGACTCATGCTGTGGCAAAAGACCTTCTCAAGTATCACTCCCAGACTCTTGGCTTGGTTATTGGTGGCGCAGCAAGAAGAGGAGAAGCAGAACGCATTGTTAAAGGGGTAAATTTACTGGTGGCAACACCTGGTCGGCTTCTTGATCATCTTCAAAACACAAAGGGATTTATTTATAAGAACCTAAAGGTAACTTCTATAAAGCTTTAACCTTGTTATAGGAGATGATTTACTTGTTTTACAAATTACATTGGTTGACTAGCTTTTGACTGAATTAGCTATAATGTTTAGCGGGTGCAGTATAAGACTCATGCAAAGTCTTAACAACCAAATGCTGCTCCCTGTTGCTACAGTTAGTTGTTTGGTGCTTAGAAGCGTGCCCTAATTTGTTAATAACCTTTTGAACTTGCAGTGTCTCATGATTGATGAAGCAGACAGGATATTGGAGGCAAACTTTGAGGAAGAAATGAAGCAAATAATCAAGCTTTTACCAAAGGTAAATTAAGTTGTGGTAGTTATATATGAATTTTTTATTTAGGTGTAAAAAAGATATGTTCATAATGCAGAGGCATCTCTGAAAGTTGTGTAAAATTGGGAAAATCTACTTCCTTTGGATAAAATGTACTTTCTGAAACAATGTATGTTAACCATGCTGATCCAACCTGTGTTTTCCAAACAGTATTGACAGCAGTACTCTGAAGCGAGTTGATTGGTTACTCTTTCAATATTTGGTATATTTGCATTAAACAAGTCTCATCAACCTCTTCTTGTTTTCAGTGTGAACTGAATGGAATCCTGAATTTTCTTGATTGTGTTTTCTTTGCTAAAACTTGAGTTCAAATGCTGATGTTTGATAAAATTCAGTGATATGGTCTCTTCCAATGCGCTATGCTCCTATTTATGGTTGTAATGACATTCTTTCATTTCTTTCTGGCAATAGTCAATGTGGTTTACTAATCGATGTGGTTTACTAATCAATGTGTAGGCTAGGCAAACTGCCCTATTTTCAGCTACCCAAACTAAAAAGGTATCTTTCCCAAGGCATTACATTGTGATCTTGGTTCAGCTAACTCATGCTTTTCCTTTTAATATTTGAACCATTTTTTTTCTTTATTTAGAGTTTCAATGATTAAGCTTGTAACACAAATTCAGCCGTTTTCCCTTTTCCTTTTGTGATAGTGAAATTCAGTATTTTACATTCTGGTTGATCCAATAATTATTGGTTTCAATCTCAGGTGGAGGACCTTGCTCGCTTGTCATTTCAGACAGCTCCTGTCTATATTGACGTGGATGATGGTAGAACAAAGGTAGATGTGCTGTTGCTTCTGTCTGTAAACATTTTTCATACACATAAACATATGTATATGCAAGCACTAGTTACCTGCCTTTAAACCTGACAAGATGTCGGGTATTGTAGGTCACAAATGAAGGTCTGCAGCAAGGCTATTGTGTAGTGCCAAGTGCCAAGAGATTTGTTCTTTTGTACTCCTTTTTGAAGAGAAACTTTTCAAAGAAAGTGATGGTCTTCTTCTCTTCATGTAACTCTGTCAAGTTCCATTCTGACCTTCTTAGATACATCCATGTGGAATGCTTTGATATCCATGGAAAACAAAAGCAACAAAAAAGAACCTCTACCTTTTTTGATTTCTGCAAAGCAGAGAAGGGCATCTTGCTTTGTACTGATGTTGCTGCCCGTGGACTTGATATTCCTGCTGTGGTATGTTTCTTTCTCAAAGTGACTGACTTGCTAATATTTGCTAGGATCTTGCCCGTAGAAGTGTGCTGTGTTTGGGGGTGTGAGGAACACTGAAAATGACTTGTGGATGTCTGGGATTATAGTGAGAATTCTGTTTAGAACTGAATGATCTTTTTAGAATAAAAAAGAGAAAAAATTAAAGAGACTGAAAAATAATTTGGGTCATTTATGTCACCAACCATTAGAGATGGTATGCATTTGGATTTTTGGACTCGCCATGTTTTTGGGATTTTTGAAAGGATCTGGCTTCAAAATTTGAAAATTGCTCACATGCAAGAATAGTTTATCATTCAGACCATGGAAGCTGCTTTTCCTTTTTAAGTCAGCTGATATCTGTTCCTTCTCTTTTCCTTTCTGCTTGTAGGACTGGATTGTTCAGTTTGACCCTCCTGATGAACCTAAGGTGCTCATATTTTTTGGCTAGCATTTTTTATTAAGAGCTCAATGTTCTCATGCATGCTCAGTAACATGTGCCCTGAAATTACTGCTTTCAGGAATATATTCACAGGGTTGGTCGAACAGCCCGAGGAGAAGGTGCAAAAGGAAATGCTTTGCTTTTCTTGATTCCAGAAGAGCTGCAATTTTTGCGCTATCTGAAGGTATATAGCAATTTCTTCACAGCTGCTTATCTTTCCACATCCCCAATTCTTTTGTTTTATGAAGAGGGCACCACCTTAATGCAATAAATAGGATATGCAGCATTAGGGTTTTGAAAAGCAAGAATACTTGAAATCTGCTGTCTATCAGATTGAAAAGGAGAATGTTTATAAAGAATGAAGGTTGCTTTTGCCCTTTGTGTACTCTAAAACTTAATTCTCTCTTATAGGCAGCGAAAGTCCCTGTCAAAGAGTATGAATTTGATCAGAAGAAGCTGGCAAATGTTCAGTCACATCTGGTACTTTCCTACTTCCTCTTGTTGTATGTTTCATTATAATAACTAAAGTTATAAGGACTTAAATAGAATTACTGGATTGTTTCAGGAGAAGTTAGTGGCCAGCAACTATTATTTGAACCAGTCAGCTAAAGATGCATATAGATCTTACATACTGGCCTATAATTCACATTCTATGAAGGACATCTTTAATGTCCACCGACTCGATCTGCAGGTACTATTCTTGGTGCTTGCATTCTAGAAGGTGATTACTCGAATGATTATATTTATTTTTTGAGCAATGAAATGGCTAATATTGGATATATGTAGGCTGTTGCTGCGTCATTTTGCTTTTCTTCTCCACCAAAGATGAATCTGAACATGGACAGCAATGCTTCCAAGTTTAGGAAGAAAGCAAATAAAGGAAGCCGAAATGGTTTCAGTGAGAGCAATCCGTATGGAAGGCAGAGTGACGGGGATGAAAAGCGACAATTTGTAAGGTATTAGCCAAGATCAATACAAGCATGTAACACAAATTTTGGTGGAGCGAAATGTAACCAGTAATCTTATGGTTTCATTTATTGACTTGTAGCCATGCCCTAAAGTTTTGTTTAAATGTTTCTACATCTGCTTCCAGTTTATGCAACTCCGAGATGTAATGTTGAATGAATACTTGTATCAATTCAGAGCTCTGAAGTCAAGATTTTGTTTAATCTCTTAGGTAGGTATGCAGAACTCTATCCTGGGTTTGGTCAGATTGCCACCACCAGCGTGGTCTAGGTCGAATCCCTTAACCAGCCATCTTCTAAACACTTTCGCCGCCCTGTCACTAACCATTAATAATAATCCGCCTGGTTGATATATCATAGGCGCCTCAACTTACAGGAAAAAAACATGATCCAAAGAGAATTTAAGCGAAATGAAATCTGCCACTTGAAGTCTTGGCTACTTCTATCGTCCAGTGTCAGGACTCAGGAAGAGCATGCCCATGGCGCGGTTATATATATACACATCAAAAAGAATATATAGGTTCTCTCGGAGCAACAAATTAATTGGAAAGGAATCGATGAGAAGAAATACTTGAATTCACCAAAAAGGAAAGGGAAAAAAACAGCAAACCAAAGAGCCAATAGGATGGAGAAATGCTGTTGAATCATGAATCATTTAGACCTTGGATACCCATATAATCGGAGTAGAAGAGAGGATGGTTCTCTTGCGGATGCGTAGCATAGGCGTAGCCTCCATGACTAGAGATATCAAGGCCTGCTACTTCGTCATCAATTGATATTCTGAACATCTTAAGCTTATCAAGTGCAAGGAAAACTGGTCCCATTGTTATACTAACCCAGGCCACTATTACCAGCAACTCAACCACTTGGCATCCGATCAGACCCCATCCACCACCTAATAAAAGGCCGTAGGGTCTTACCACTCCTGCCTCCCCTGAATTATAAACTTGGATCACAAATTCCTTTTTGGCAAATAATCCAGTGAATACCAAACCCCAAGCACCACACCCACCATGCAGCTGAGTTGCCTCTAATGGGTCATCAAATTGCAGCTTTAGAGCCAAGATGTTTAGTCCAATCAAGACCCAAGCTGCACAAAACCCACATACAATTGCGGCCCATGGCTCCACAACAGAACATCCTGAAGTAATGGCAACAAAACCACCAAGTAATCCATTGCATGCATCTAATGCATCCCAATGGCCTACTAGTAATCGTCGGCCGAATAGGGTTGTGAGTCCGGCAGTTGAGCCAGCCAATGTAGTTGTTACCGCAGTCCGGCCAATACCAGTCCAGTTACCTTGATCGGTTGTATTGGGGTAGGCCACAAGAATCTTACCAAATGAACCAGGATTGAACCCAAACCAGCCGAACCACAACAAGAATGTCCCAAGCACCACAAGAGTTGCATTGTGCCCACGCATAGGCACGGGCTTTCCAAATGCATCAAACCTGCCCACTCGAGGACCTTGTATGAAAGAGCCCCAAAGTCCAGCAATCCCTCCCACCAAATGAACGACGCCACTGCCAGCAAAGTCAATAGCACCAGAGCCGAACAGCGTGTCTGAACTAGGAGACAGCCAACCATTTGATGACCAAACCCAGTGAACCACAATTGGGTACACAAATCCAGAAAGGAAAAATGAGAAAACAAGATAAGCACTGAATTGGGTTCTTTCGGCTATGGAGCCACTGGTGATTCCAGCAACTGCTATAGCAAAAGCCCATTGGTAAAGAAAGTAACTGTAGTCATAAGAGGTACTGGGAATATCTTTGAGAGCAAAGAAGGTTGTGCCTATGAAAGGGTTAGAATTGGCGCCATCACCAAATGCAAAAGCAAAGCCGAAGAGGTAATAAGAGATGCTCCCAACAACAGCATCGACAACATTTGTAAGCATAATGTTCATGGCATTCTTGGCCCTGACTGAGCCAGCACATAGCATGGCAAACCCAAGTTGCATCACAAAGACCAAGTAAGCTGAGAAGAGCAAGTAAATGGTGTTGATGGAATCTGTAACACTTTGTTCCCATGAGACCTCCATTGGTATCTTAGGAGAGAGTGTTGGTTGTGAAAGCAGGAGATGGAAGATGCAGCCTAGTTTGCGACTACTTGCTCTATTGTGTGTGGATAGAGCGTTGAATGGTAGCTGCTCCTGTGGCCAGTTTTCTATTTCTATTTCTTGTTATTTTTTGGTAGGACCATTTAGAGGAGGTTGTTGACTGGCAGCTCGTTCTCCTTCAAAGACTTGTTTACGGAATGGATAGGCCTAAAACTCGGTCGTTTTAACTTTTGATTCAGCTATTTTGATGTCGTATAATATGAGGATGCAGATCCGTTGATGAAGGAAATTGAAGTGAGCGATAGAATATGATGCAATTTTTCCAAATACCAAATAATAAGGTTAAACCAATGGCAATTTTTCTGGCAGCAACTCGGTGTAAAATGGCTACAGGACCTCTTATTCCTGTGTTCTCTCAAGAACAAGATGCAAGGTACACAATCTCCACTCTTGAGAATCTGACAATCAGGTTTTCACTACTACAAACAATAGCAGATTCATTGTAGCAATAGCAAATTCAATTGCAATTTACATTAAATATTTACAGACAGTAGTTGTATATTTTTATTTAAATTCATATCTAAACGGGTGTTTTGTGAGGAATTAATAGGCTTTCTGGTAGTTACCATGACCCTCCGCTGGAATTCGGCTAGTGAGTGAAGGCCTCATTGTAACAATGGCAGATTCATTTGCTCCAGCTCTTAGAGCAGCCCTGCCGGCTTCAAGGAACCTCCGAACTGCATCCTCGGCATATCTGTTGGCTTCACCCACTGTCATGCTTTTGCCAATATCTGGGTAAGCTTTCAGTACATAATCACCATTGAGCTGTGACGCAAGCTGGATCATCTCAACCTGGAATTCTGTGAGGCTTGCATCTTCTTTTGGTCCCCATGGCCTCATTAAAGTTGTCACCTCGGGCAGGGTTTCTGTAAACAAATTTCAGGAATCATTTCAAATCATATGGGGTGGGACAACGTATCAATATTTCTAAATAATGTTTCGTCAGAAGATATTTCTGCACGAACCAATGGTTCGAGCAATGCCATGGTAGATGTGTCAACATATATCATACACAGACTGAAACCAAAAATAGGGTCTCCTCACTCTTGACTGGCTTCCACATCTAAATTTCCAAATCCATAGCTCAAAGGCTTAAATCTTGTCTCCGATCTCCATTATAGCTAGAGACATGTAAGTTAAAAAGTAGTGCATATGAAGAAGAAAACCACGGACAAACTAATCATGTCTTCCTGCTCTTCTACCAGCAAAAAGACAACAAGAAAATACCAATAAAGGTCTGGGATGTTGCCACAGAAATCAGCACCCTCCCTAGCCATAATATGCAGAAGACTCTATATGCTCCCACATGTTGCACAGATTCAAGTCTCAGACAGTTAGAAAAATATTACCTACGAATTTGAAGGGAGGTACCGATTGGGGGATGCGATAAATTTTGCACAGATATAAGTCTTTCAGCTGGAAAAATATTATTTAAGAATTTGAAGGCAGGCAGCCAATTGGCGGATGCAATAAAATCTATCTATGGACAAAAAGATAATCCCGTTAAAGGTAAAATTATAGGTAAATCAAACAAAAGCATTATAGGACGAAATCAAATATAAATACTATCCAATTAAACAGGGGTGCACGGCCATATCCTACTTTAACCCTCAAGCAATCAAGAAACTTCAACAACATTTTATAAACTACAAGACAACGCAACTTAGATGTTCAAAAGAAGAGCTAAACATAACCAAATATTTATGGTTGACGATCAGGATATTGATGCCAAACCTGGACAATCATCACGAGGAGTGTCGCGTAGGTAAAAGTAGTTCTCAAAACTACCAGCCCATGCATCCCTCCTTGTCAAGAAATTCGATTTCAAGTTAAAGAGCTTCTTCACCGTTGCGGGGATTGAAGAGTGCTCAAATTGAGAAGATGGTCTTGGCCCAACTGGCTCATGGATCACTGCAATGCACCGCACATACACACCCACAATCATTTCCTAATCAATCCACTTCCACACTACCTCCTATTTACTTGTGCAAAAACGTTTTCTACACAACGTAATCCTTAAGCAACAAAATAAACACTTAGAAAACAACAAAGATTCAAACACTTACCAGTTCCCTTGTCAATCCAAGGAGAGATCAAAAGAGTAGGAACCCGAACACCCAACCGATTAAACTGGAAATAATACGGGTCAGATCCAATAATCCCATCCGGATTCGGCACCCCGCGCACGGGCGTAGGCACGTGATCATAAAACCCGCCATGTTCATCATAAGTAATCAAAAGCGCCATTTCTTTCCACTGCGGACTACTCCTCAATGTCTCGTACACCTCCTTCACAAATCTCTGTCCTCTCGCCACGTCATGTGATGGATGATCATCATTGGCTGGAAATAACTCCACATCGAAATACCTCTGCTCCACCACCACATAATTAGGTAACTTCCCTAGCTTCGCATGCAATTTGAACTTCAGTTCGTAGCTGTGAAACTTCAATGCGTGCTTTAATTTCCTCAGCGACGTCAAGAAAAGGGTAGCAGGGATGTTTTGGTAATAAACTCCAAAACTGAGGCCGTTTTCATCAAGTGAGTCGAAGATCGTTTTTTGAGGGAATCCATGGATGAGGTCTTTCCGCACGTTACTCATGGCTCCGTGTGAGGTTGCTGAGTGAACATAGAGCCGGTTCGGCTGAGTTGACGCGGGAACCGACGCGAACCACCGGTCAAAAACGGCGAACTCGTTCGCTAACTCGGTGTACACCGGTACCCGGCTCGGTTTGAACCCGCTCATGACGATTTTCGACATGGTTTCACTCATGCTCTTCGCTTGTTGCGCAAACCCGCTCATTGGAGCCGGGTCAGCGAAGGTGTCGTTTGAACCGAATATCTGTTCTCGGATCGCTTGGAATGAGTGGCCAGGGTCCGAGTCGATGAAGACCGCGTCGTCGGAGACGAAGATTTCATCGGCGTTGGAGTCGGATACAGAGATTCGATTCGATTCGGATCCGGTTAAGCCGTCGATATCGGGTCGGGTTGACTTGAGCCAGCCGAGGACGTGATCGAAAGAGCGATTCTCCATGACTAGAATCACTAGGGTTTTGATGGGACCTTTGATTTTGGATTTGTGCTTTTTGTGTAAGTTATCGAAGTCCAGGGACTGAGAGGAAATTACTAAATACAGAAAGAATAGAAAGGCGAGCGGGAGTCGACGACAAGTCATTTCCGGCGACCGAAAAATGCGAGAAAATTGCAGTGATTTTTCCGGGAAAGGAAAGGGCGGTGTAATAATGGAGTAGCCGCCGACACGGAGGTAAATAAAGTGCTCTGTGATTTTACAAATAAATGTAGAAGCAGAGGGGGGTTAAATATCATGGAAAAAATAGAATCGATATGTTCGACTTGGACTTTTATTTATAATTATAATCAGGAAAATGGGATTTAATTAACTTAAATTGAAATTGAAGTAAAAAGGAGGTGTTTACGGGTTTTCGAAATTCAAACTTTGACGATGATGATTATGCCTCGCCCACTCTTTATTTTCTTTTGGCGACGTGACGCCGTGATAGAGAAGTTCCTTACGGATAGAAAATAGTAGAGGCAGAGATATCACCACGCATCACTGGGTGGGATGCTTTCACACACCAATAATTGCAGTAAAAACATTAATTTGTTCTCTTTTTTTTAAAAAAATAATTCATGGAAAAATATAGAAATTGATTTTGTTTATTGGGATTTTTGTTTAAGGTCTGAACGTTTGATTTGCAAGCGATGGTTGCTTCTTGTAAAGATCAAGCTGCTTGCGGGGCTGAGAAAAGCAATGGAAATGGAAGAATTACAGTTTACCGAGCTTAGCCCTCAAGTAATTGCTTTATGAAGACAGCAAATATTATTTTGAGCCTTTTGTGTTATTGAAGCGAATCTTTGTCTTGATTTGCCCGCATCCAATTATCCATCAGAAGCAATCATGAACTTGATGAGTCAGAGCATTTATTTACTAACAAAAGAGAAAACAGAACCGCAATATAAAATTATGACCTCTCGATCAGTCCCGAGACCCATGTAGTTTTCGGCTGGTTACGCATTACTTCAACCGCTTGGCAATATTATTTAATGAAAAAATATCGGGGTCTCAGAGAATATTTCTGATACTGCTATTAAACTATCAAATAAAGAAAAACACAGTTATTATAAAAACATATTGATATATCTCTTGTATATTTTAGTCAACACGAGGTTTTTTATTGTGATATGATTTCTTGTTAAAAACATATTATGTAATTGATGAGTGATATATTCATATTTAACATGTTATTAAAAATAAAATAAAAATGATAAACGTGTTAAAATTATGCTCAAAATCATATGAATAGTAAACACTAAAATTATCTAATTGTTTGAACAATATTATGTGTTAGTTTAATTTATTCACAGACATGCATTGTAAATTAAATATATTAAAAAAATTAGGCATTTTATTGAGACAATCACAATAACTATTATTTTATTTTTTTAACTATCATCCATGAGCTTATTTTTTTCGTTGAGCTTTCTACAATGTGTAAATGTAGCTTCAAACAAACGTTATAAAATTAAATTAATATTTAATTCTACATTCATTTACTTTTCAACATATAATTACGTAAAAACTAATTTAAATAATAAAATTAAACTCAATAGTTTTTTTTTTTAAAAAAAAGACAACCCATTTTTCTTGCCGGTCAATTGAATTGTCTTTAAACCTATAAAATCATCCACTAAGTCACGTTAATTCAATTCTCTCATAATTTAATTTAAAATCAAGGCTGTCCCGCTAAACTGAGAATAATAATACTATTAAAAAAATTCTTTGCAACCTTAGTAACAGAAAATTATACTAAAAATTGTTTTAATCCAACACTCTTCAAATACATCACTAAAAATTATTTCATGAGACTTTGGATTAGAATGGTTGACCAAGACATTTTATTTAAATGGTATTGTGATAATTATTATTTTTATTTGAAAATATATTAAAATAATATATTTTTTATTTTTTAAAATATATTTTTAACATCTATATGTAAAATCAATACAAAAATATCAAAAAAATAATTGAAAACAATTTTCGTTTTTTTATATAAAAAAAAGCATGACACGCCCGCAAAATCAAATACAAGCTAAAAATGGGTTTCAACTACAAGCAGCATGACTAAGACCAGGTACCTTGGAGGATCTTTTCAATATACAACATTTCTCCATGCATAATGATGATTATGCTATGAAGATGGATTATAACAGATTCAAGAAACCCTAGATGCCATCAATTTATAACAGATTCAAGAAACCCTAGATGCCATCAATGCCCAAAACCTGTTAGTAAGAATAAAAGATTTCACTTCTCTAAGATGGTAAGATGATATTTCTGTATCCAGCTCTGATCTCCCTTAAAAAAGATGAAGAGATTTCTTCAGCTTGTCCTGTCTCCATTTTGGAAGCTCATAAAATGTTTTTTTCCGCATTCCAAACTTCTCTCGAAACTCATCGTCGCATAAGTATCCCTAAATTCATAAACTGTAATTAGCTGCTGAATTGAGCTGATATTCAATTGATAGAGGTTACACCAAAGCAATGCAAAAAGGCAGACACAGCAGAATCAAATTCTAAAAAATAGCCACTCAAAATCTTAATTTGGTATCATCATTGAAAAACAAATCTTCAAAAACGGCATTCTCAATATAGCCAAGTGCCTATTTGGCACTGCGGCCAAACCTGCGTTTGGCCGCGGTGCACTTTTTTTTTTTAAAAAAAAAAAAAATTAATTTTTTTTGGTGTTTTAGATCATTTTGATGTGCTGATGTCAAAAATAATTTTTATAAAATAAAAAAACATTATTTTGATGTATTTCGGCACGAAAAACTTTTTGAAAAGCAATCACAACAGCAATCCCAAACACCCCCAAAATTTCCCTGAAGTGAATTAAAATTGTAGCAGCTAGTTTTATAGTCAAATGGTGTGCTGAAACGAAATATGGTGAAGGTTTAGATGAAAACAAATGGCTACCTCTCTTTTGGTTACATCTATGTCCGTTACTGGATCACTTGAATTCACTTTCAATCGCTCATAAGGATAGATCACTGAGTTCTCACTAGCATAATTGCCATCAACCTGATCTAAAGCTGCAGCCTGAGAAGGGGATTCTGCCTCTGCTTTTGGAGAACCTGAAATGACCAACAATGAAGTTTTAATAAAAATGTCAATCAGGTAATGCAATGGGATGACCAAGTAGAAATTCACAAAATACTGTCCCACAAAAAAATTGTATGTTAATCATGTCAAATTTCCATTATGTCATAAACATTTGGTGGCTGAATCTATTCAATCTGATAAAGCACTTAATTAGCCATTATCTTATCAGGGGCCATACCAAGGGACAAAAACTCTTATGTAACTTGTATTTTCTGCATCAATATTGATAGTTATTTGTTCCAATGACTCCAATTGTGTATGTCAAGGTTTCACTGTTATTACATAAAAGCATGGGAGGGGGGGGGGGGGGGGGACCAAAAATTTTTTCGCTGCATGCCATATTAACAAATTAAATGATTCTTTATTACCATCACTATCATGAAAGGGAGACCCAGGAAAGAGCTTTCTTGCTGTCGGAGTTGGGGTGGAGATTTGGAAGTTTGTTGAAGAATTAAAGTGCTTGACTGAAACACTGGTTACTGGAGATGAACTACTTCTCCCATTTGAACTTACAGACTTGCTTCTCAAACCATCTGGAGTTGACTCCTTGGAGGATCCTTTCCATGATTTACCTGTATGAACCTGCACAACAAATAAAATGAAGCATGAATAAATTCAACCTTATATTACAATCAAAGAGGCCAAATGTTGTCCAGAACCTAGTGTGCAAAAACAAATCTGATATCTATAAATACAAGGTTAAAAATTTCATTATCTTTTTCCACAACATCATCAACATTGCCTTCGTTGCCTCAAGCTAATAATAATGCATCCCACATGAGATGAAATGCAATTACAATGGGATAAAACAGTATGGCTGGATGAACCTGAAGCAAGAATCAGTTAAATGCATGCCATATCAATCCAAATTGAAATTCTTAGGCTATACATTCAACTGAAAAACTATCAAGCTATGCTCATTGGTCATTACTGATAAAGGAATATTTGGGCAAGTGACATTCTTTGGCTTCTTCAGCATTTTACCAGAGCGTTCAGAGCCAGGAAATGCACCCATCCAAATGCACGAGACAAGTATTGCAAAGTAAGATACCACACTTACTTCAAGATTTTGCTTCTTTCCTTTTAGAATAGCAAGCTTTCGTTCAAAGGAGTTTCCATGCATCTACAAGGTCCACAACCATGTTAAAATCGTTAACTAAAGTTCATTGTGCACTGAATACATCACAAGGAAATTTCATCGCTATCTTCTAGTTTTCATGAGGTTCATTATATGCTTCAAAATGTGAGCATGTCTAGTCATAAAGTAAAAAGAAAAGAGACTATGATGAAACTGAGGGCGTGTATGCTTCTTTGTTTATTGAGAACGTTAATTGGCTGCAGTTTTGATAGTGGTTCACTGAATCCCCATTACTCCCCCAATACACAAATGCATCACCTTAACTGCAGAAGACAATATATCTCCCACTACCATTTTGGAGTTATGATACTTCCCATGTAACGCCATTAAAGCTAGGAAAATTGAATTTGCTAGAACATCAGGAATTATCCACATATTCAGTACCACATGCCACAATTAGATCCACTTACATTTGCCTTTGATGAATCCCACTCAAAGAAGCGAGTGAAGAAAGGTGGTTCCCGCCCCTCTGTAACGACATAAATAGGAGTCTCAGAAGATAGTCCTTCAACCAGCGGGTCTGTCTGAAGGAATTTCTGCCAGTTTCAAGTGAAACTATGAGAAGAAATACACACTGTAACAACTCGAATTCTGATCCGTGATCGGCAACATAGGAACGGGGCTGTGAGAGCACCGCACCTATACCACATCTCAGAACATATATATCATAAAACAAATTATATAAAATTTCACACTATTTCATAAGATTTCAAAATATCCTTCAAAACCAATAAAAACAAATCCTAGTCCAAAGTACTTACTACAATATAAAAATCTAAACTTTAAATAAAACAGTGAAATAGTAACCATTCTAAGATATCAAATCAAAATTTAAAAGAAAATTCTCGCAAAAACAAGCAAGGCATATCTATCAAAAGCAAAGAAGCAAAAACACTCTGCAAAATCAACTTGCTAACAAAAACTAAGAAACTGAAAAATAATATAAAAAAGAATTCAACCAACTCGATGAGGGAATAAAACTTCATATACATTTTAGATACTATAAATTGTAAGTAGGACACACACAAAACATATTACCATAAGATATTGAAATACATGTCAGATTAGATATAAACAATATATGAAACCCAAGGTTTTCAAAAGAGAGCATTGTGGGATGATCGAACATGCACAAGCCATTGCCTCTCTTACCGAACCAATCAATGCGCGATTGATCATCCCACGGTGCTTTGTTATGAAAATCTTAGGGTTTCATTTGTTATCTGATCTAACATGTATTTTATTACCATATGTTAATATGCTTAGTGTGTGTGAGTTGTGCACAACTTATAATTTATAATATCTAAGATCTATATTAAATGCCATTCCTTCATTGAGTTGGTTTAGTTATTTTAGTTGGGATGTTGAATTTGTTGAGAGTTTTTGCCTCTTCATTTTTAATTGGTATGTCTTGCTTGTTTCCACAAGACTTTTCTTTTAAATCTTGATTTGATGTCTTAAAGTGCTCCATTATTACACAATTTTATTTAAAACTTGAATTTTATATTGTAATAAGTATTATAGATTATGATTTATTTTTATTGGTTTTGAAATTTTACAAAATACTACGAAACTTTATATAATTTGTTTTATGATATGTATGTTATGAGGCATAGCATCTATGGAGTGTCCTCACAGAACCACTCCTTTATTGTCGAACACGGACCCAGAATTCGGATCATGACACACAAATACATATAGAGGTGAAACTAAATAACCTAAAGTATATTATTTGCTAATCAATACACTTAAATCATGTCATGTGTTGGACTATAAGTGGCACATAAAAAGCCATTGCACATGAGACCATTAAAAAATAATTGTAACCTTATAACAATTAATGCCATATGAACCATCAGATTTTATTGCACACCATTTGAATAGTTGAATGGAAGTGTTAAGGTCCATGTTTCATGAAGTGATACAAAAACGAACAACTCATACTATTAAATAAAGATACTTGTGACCAAAATAACTTGAAACAAGTTAAAACAAATAAGGTACCATGCCAAGCGAGATGGCTTGCTGCTTTGATTTGATGTTTGAATGGCTTCCAATCCAGACATGTATTTCTTCGTGGCAGTCGAGTATTAACACATCTTCAGTGGTTAAATCATCCTGTGCAAAGTTGTATACCTCTTTCACCTGAAAATAAAGGGAACGTGCTCAACACAATTTTTGTGAGGAGGTAGAATAAGTATCATCTCCTAAATGTACCATACAAGAGTAATCTACTAAGTAGTTGACATGTTTATAATCACCAAAATGTACTAAAATCATAACCTAGCTATTGGCCTTTAAACTTAAAATTTGTGTAGGGAATTTGCAAACTACTTGAATTTAGTAAGGCAGACTCCAAGCAACTTCTATTTGTATCCAAAGCTTCTAATTTATGAACAACATTGCTTGAATCAGGCATTCAAAACCACTGTATATGAAGCTTATATAATATATCATAAAGCTCCACCAACATCTAACTGCATGTGCCTGTGAAACCAAATTTAACTATACCTTGAAATTGCCTGGAACAAAATTCAACCAAGTAGCATATGATCCAATAACCACCATTAGAAAAAATTTGACAGCAATTAGCACCTGTAATAACTCAAAACCAGGGCAGAGCACATCATCTTTAGAATGAATGAAATTTGAAAATGTATTTTGCATACCATCAGCGCATGTAAGTGTAAATAGACGTGGATCTTCAACATGTTGTTTTGGCTCCTTTTGCCTTGGATACTCAGTTTTTCCACCAAGGGCATTCCAAAAAATATCAGGTTCACTCCCTTCTCGCACTGATATAGGTTGCCATGTTGGCTGCAAATGACCAGATAAAATATAATTCTCTTTACTCTTTTGGAAAGTTATGAAGAAAATTCAATTCAAATAAGTACGAGCTTAGCATCAATCAGGGAAAATAAGAGGGAGTATGGAGAAGATTTACAATGTGTCTGGTTTTAAAATTGAAGGGAAAGCAGGTGTAACAGAAGGGAAATTTTGAAAAAAAAATCTTTTGATGTGTGTTTTTAAGAGAAGAAAGTACTAAACATGATGTTTTAGCTCAAGTGTAAGGCTTGCAAGCTACTCTTGACTTAATGTCCAACTTTTACTGTAACATACTAAACCTTGGAATAAAACCTAAATTATTTAATTCTAAACTCTTACCATGAGACCAAAGAACTTTGCTGTAAAATCCAAAACCTTTTAGAAGATAACACCAATTTTTCCCACCTATCCCTCCTAAAGCTAAACCAAATGCAATGTAGCATCGATAAACCCATAGTGTCAGCATATAACCATTAACATATGGCCACCTAGTGATGGCTCAACAGCATACATACATTAATCAATTCCAGCATTCTGTCAAGAAGAGCATGGTCTACAGTAGAAGAGAGATTCCCAATCCATGTGAAGATGGATGTTCCAGTTTGCAAGATGTAACAATATGAGGAGTTCAGGGAATTTGAAACCTGCATGAAACATGCAGCTCATAATCAATTAACAATCAAATTGCAACAACATTTAAGAAGCAAATACAAACACTCTGTTTTGGCATATTCTATTATTCAGTGATTTCATCCTACAGACCATATAATGGGTGATTAGGCGAAATCAATAGCAAAGTGAAAAATAAAACCATTGAATTAAAACAGAACATACTTTATGTGTTGAAAAGATTTATGGCATGATCAATATAGGCACACAACTGTTTGTATCTGTGTTGGTGTGATGGAGACAATTACATGGTTTTGGTGTCAAAAGTTGACACTTGCATTTACACGGTGATTTTGTAGCATTACAATCACAAGGATTATTATTGTGCAAAAGAATGTCCTGCAAGACAACTCTGAGAGAGCAAGGGTGGCAATAATAATGTAGATTCCACTGTGTTAACTTACATGGTCAACTTGGATGGCTTGCATGTTCTCTGGACTGATCCCTTGAACTCGAAAAAGTGCAGTCTTCTGTTCATCATAAGTCTCATCCAAAATTCCTTTCTCTGCGACCAAGTTCTTGTACCGTTTACTTAAACCTCCCTGAAGGAAATGAGTCAAATGACAAAGTAAAATAAATAAATAAAGCACTGAGCGTGTTTAACATTACATTAACTTAAGAAATGAAGGGGGGAAAACAGTTGACAGAAAAAGAAAATAAAAGAAAGATCATAAAAGCTTACTAAGTACAGACCTTGAATATAATTACTGTCTGAAAAATTGAGAAAAATAGAAGTGGCTCCTTATCTTGAATAACTTGAACCTAAACATAGAATATTAGTTCAGTCAATAAATCAGTTTCTTGAAAAACTGGATGGAAGGTTTTCAATATAATGCATATAAATGCGAGAAAAAAGAACGGACCAAAACTGGATCCTTTTTGCTTGAGTCTGCTAAAGCATTCATGTGGGAGATAGCATCCGCTCTATCATCCTGCAAGCAGTAAAGGATTGTTAGCAAATCAGATAGACACTGTGATTAAGGGGGTCCTTTCACTTTATATTGATTTTATAACATTATCTTAGAAAGTTCAAAGAAAAAAGAAAAACATTAAATGTTTTAGAAGGACAAGAAGCATAAAATTCCGATACCAAATGTTTTTGCGTTTCCAGGCAAATATGACTTGTTTGTAACTCAAGTAGTAACAATGTGCAATGAAAAGAAAACTGCAGTTTTCATTTTCATTTTTTTTTTAATTTGAAAAAAGATAATTTCAAATGAAAAACAAAAATACTGATTATTTTCCTCTCATCTTTTGCCCCCTCTACCCTTAAGACCTTGCAATCCACCAGTCAAAACATATAGAATTCCCAAAGAAGAAAATATAAAAGCTTTTTTATTTCAAATTATACAAATATACAGTAAAACATACATGATCTTATAAGAACAAAATAATCGCCACTTAAATCTTGCCCCAAGTTCCACTATCACGTGTGAGTAGCTTTGGTAATGTGTGCAGATACCGGTCAAAATATTATTCCTATGGTTGACCCCTGTCTTTGAAGTCTATCATAATTTTCTACACTTACCGGTACACTGTCACGACCAAGCCATGCATAAAACAAATGTTCATCCCTCCCACTGCCAGGATATGTATACTGAACAATGTAGCAATCTCCACTGAAGAGCTTTGTCTGTTCTGGATCAGGAATAAGGGTCAAGTGTTCACCATTTATCCGCCAAACCTGAAATTTTAACATCGCATCAAACAGGAAACTGGGATAATATATGGTTGCAGTCAGAACTCAGGGAGGGGGGGGGGGGGGGGGGGTTGACAAACTACCTTCAGTTTTCCTCGGCAATTTATATATGGCTGGCAGTCTTCATCATCTGGCAGTTCCTTCACATCATAGCCCTGATGCTTAAATATTGCTGGAAGAAAAGGTGAACTAAATAGTTAGCGTTAAAGCAACTAAATTAGTAAAACCACCCATTCTGCTATCACCCTTTCTAATCTTCCCTAAAATTTGTCTGCACAGGTAACAAACCTGCTACTTTTCCACGACCTTCTTCATACAACTTTGGCTCCACCACTTGAGGCCAATTCTTAAAATACGACCTAAATATGGAAGTCTCTAATCCTTGAGTTAGAAAAGTTAAATGGGTTGCCATTGACCTTCCTTGATTTCTCAGTAAATCCTTCAAAGAAGTAGCCATTAAAAAACGTAAGAATAATGCTCATAAGAATCCCTATGGGCTAAACACGATAAGAAAATTTGAAAGGGTGGTCATTTTTTTACCTCAGTTACTGAAATTGATTTCTTCCTTTCTGTAATTGAGGTGTTCCTTCCCATCCATACAAAAATCTCAGCACCACAGTCAAGCATATAGCACTTGTTTGTCTCCAGCATTTCTTTGTTCAACGAACTACCTTCACAGGGACACAGCTTAGCCTGTGCTGTTATCCTGTTAATAAGGAATCTTAAATAATTTCAGAAAAAGCAAGAGGTGTTAATTAAATGAAAGGAAATTTTTATGGAAACAGTAAACACATACAAAGCATCCAGGCACATACTGGTAGACATGTACACAAACTACATCAAAAATACAAAAAAAGTGAATCGTCTATGAATTTAGGCAAGCTAAGGGCAACACATAATTATTTGTATTTGTAAGAACACAATACAACATCCTTTTGATGGCCAAATACAAGATGAATTCAATAGTTGAATGTTACCAATCCTAATCCTAGGCAAATTAGCCGAGCTTTTGAATGGCATCCTTAGACTTGGCAAAATGCAGGAGTGAACATGGGTCAAAACAGCAGAGAATGCCTGTAGATGAAGAAAAATCTCACCAGAACAATTGTAAGAATGGAGAATCAGATTGTTTCTCAACACAAGAAGGTGAATCCTTAGGAATAGGAGCATATCCACCGAAAAAACTCCAGAATTCCCCAACATCAGGATCGCCAACAAGTCTCCCATCCTCTGCGGCACCAGAATAATTAATTGCAAATTCTTTTTTTCTTTAGATAGAGAGGGAAAGAGGGAGGGAAAGGAGTCTGACCAACAGTGGCCACTTCACAGGTTCCGTCATGCTTGTTCTCCTTGATATACTGAACAACCTCCAAAGCTTTAGCCCTTTCTTGAGTGCTTGAGTTGCACCCACTAAAGAGGAAAATTTTGGATGCAGTGTCAAGTATGAATACATCATTGTGGTTCAAGGATGACCGGGAAAAAGGCACCTGCTCAGAATGCTCACCTTTAAAACCATATTCACCAGAATCCAAATAGGACTAGGACATATGCAGGTGCATATTTATTGATAAATAAATCTTTTTAAAAAAATCAATATCGATAATCATTATGCTTGTAAAAGTTGGTCTAAATTAACCAACAGAAAAAGGTGTGCAAGCAGATGCTGACTAAAATTATGTTAGCTGCACATTCACAAGTATCAATTTCAGGCTCCATCTAGAAGAATCCATGCAATGGCATCAGAAATAGCTATATGCACCTATCTGAAATAGCTGAGAATTTTGACAGTAAATGATTGACAAATCTTCAACATCTCTCAAGTCATAGATGGCCAATTCAGTTTCCACAAAAGTTTATAGAGTTGTTCATAACTTACTTCTTTCACAGAAACAACATGCTCCCCTTTGCATGTTAACAAGCTAATTTTGTATGATTCACCATTTAACTGTCCAGACTCTGAAGAAAACACTCCTTCAATGGGTATAACACACGGCTTAAAGTATGACAAGAACTTCTCTGTTTCTTGGCCCTGAACTTCCCTGTACTGTACAGTGCAAGACCCTAGAGCTGAATCTAATTCTAGTGCTTTGTCTGATGCTAAGGTCGATTCCACCTGCAAATACCATTAAGCAACCTCAGAACATTTTGTACCAATGCAAGCCATCAAATGTAAAAACTTGCGCTCTGCAAACAATTACAGTCAGAGAAGATAGGGAGACAAGTGTCTACGAATAATTTAAGATGGACAAGACCTGTAGCCAACTAACTCAACATTTTTTCTTCAATCTCCTAGATCATATGTCACAGTACGGTAACAGCAATAAATTGAGTCGACAAAAATATTTTGTCTCGGAAAGTTTCTTCGTTTAAAGATCTTGAGCTCAATTGATTGCTTTCTTTGATGCATTCATTCGGTTGCATATATTTCACACAATTCATTTGATCCTTGTAATATAAGCTGGCAATTCAATATGCAGTACTTCCCTTATCAATGCAGGTCGACTAGATTGATAAGAAGGCAAGGTTGAAGAGCAGTAAAAAAAAACCTCATCTGCATCTTTTCCTAGCCAGTAATGTATGTCATGCTGAGGCGGGCCGCCTTTTTGCAAAACCGTCTGTCGCGCAGCACGAACAACAAATAAAGCTCAATATTATCTATCTAAATTACAAAAAAAGAAGAAGGAATTTATATATAAACAGTAAAATGTGAGAAGCAACAACTTACACTCAAAACTACATATGCATTCCCGGAATAAAACTTTCCATGCAGAGATTTGGGGACTGGAACCAACCGGAGTTGCTTCTCCACACACCACATTTCTAAGCCACTAAGCACGTGACAGATGGCGTCAAGGAAGAAGAAGAAGAAATTAATAACCTCAAGAATCATTACATCAATTAACCACAGCTATTCCAGAGACAATCCAGTACAAAAACAAGCACAAATAAGGATACGGCTTGGCTCCTGCGCCATCGAGTACAGAGTCAATCTCCTTTGACATTGTTGCTCATTCTCTTCTCTGGTTTTCTGCCATCCAAAGTAAAAATAAATAAAAAATAGAAAAATGTTCTTCGTCAATCAAATCTAACTACCATAGTAAAAACCTCACCAGATTTGATGGATTTCGGCATGTTTTATTAATTTTTAATTTTTAAAGCGTAAATGATTGTTGAGGAGGAGTAAAAACAAACAAATGATCGTTGAAGATGTTAGGAGGAAGTGAAAGAGAGAGGAGACTGGAAATGGGGTAGGCAAGTTTGGCTTTATCGTCCAGCTAATATAGGGGCCCACTGCGTGTCTGATGAAATGTAAAAGATGAAAAGGACAAGGCGGTGCCTCCTGCTGTTCCCGCTCCTTGGATTTCAATCATGGACGGTTGGATCATTGCGTTCGTGGGCCCCTTTGTGATTTTTTAAGCCGTTGATCGCTCAGTCGAGTCATGAATGATTACCTGGACCAACATAGAGTTTTCTCCTCCTTTTTTTCCTTCTGTTTTTAGGAGATGATGGATAAGCACCAAACGCGTGCGTTTGGGGAAAACAATCGATAATCTGATGGGTAATGATTTTAGGTAACATTTTTATACTCTTTGTTTTAATATTTATTTTGTATACTTGTTTATTGAATTGTTTTTCTAATTCAATTAATGTAGTTGAGGTTATTTTTTAAAATTATTTTTGATATTATCATGTTAAAATAATTTAAATAAAAATAAATAATTTTTTTCAAAAATATTTTCTGAATACAATCCCAAATTCTTGACAGCTTGAGCTTTTTCCCAATAAATTTTGTGAGTGAAAAAATAATATTTTTTTAATATATCACTTGTATAAATATAAAAACAATAATGTAGTTTTTGTAAATTGTGCTAACCATATTAGATAATAATATATTTTTTTAACAGGATATGGGAGTTTTATCGACATATGGTCACGAATCTAAATATCATAACTCTCATTCTATTTGATAAATATCAAACACGAGATAATATGAGTCCATGATATATTGGTAAATAATATAAATTATATTATGAAATTTCAATTAACCATTTCAGTTTTTAATTGAGACGTGTCATTGAAAATAAATAACTAATTTATTATTTCGACGTCAAGTGGTAAACTAAATAATTATTAATGCTACATAACTAAATCATTTTACATCGCACTATTTTTTATTTGTTTTTGTAGACAAAATGATAAAAGCTTATTTTTACTGTAATAACTCATTTTAAGAGTAAATCATCTTAGGTCATGCTAATTGTTTAATTCTAGATAAAGTTATTATTTATTATATTTTTTATGTAATTATTTGTTTAATATGACTTGATAATTCCCATGAATACATTATCATTTATTTTCAATTTAAATCAACTACTTCATTGATTTATTAAAAAGTCATTTTTATATATTTATATTAAACCCTTCAGATTTTTTATATATTTATCATCATAATAGTGTGTGTGTGCATTACACACACACACTAGTAAAAAATTATAGATCTCTTACAAAAATATATATATTGATTTGGGATCATCCTCGATGGTTTGACTTGGTTATCTAGATATAAAGATACCATGATATCAAGAGAAAAACTCAATGCCTGATTTGATAAAATAAAAATTAAGTTTAATAATTAAAAATAATAAAAGTTTTGAGGACTAGATTTGAAATTTAGACTAATGCCCAGCCTTTTTTTCTTGTTATATTGTGGACTAAATTGAGCGACCAAGGGCAAATGTTTAGCTCCTTATTTTTAAAAAATGTTAAACAAGTTCACAATTCATATTATTTTTTTATACACACGAATAAAAACCCTATAAAGTTGAATGTTGCACAGTCACAAGTTTGCTAGTACCACGTGATTGATTTTATAAAATAAGAGTCTATTTGGGAATAGGGTTGACACGGTTTTTTAAAGTGTTTTGAGTTAAAAAATATATTAAAATAATATTTTTTTATTTTTTTAAAATTATTTTGATATTAGCACATTAAAATAACATGAAAATACCCAAATATTTTTAATTTAAAGTAAAAAATAAAAAATATTCAATTTTTTTCAAAAATACTTTCCAAACACTCTTAGTCACCCCTTATAAAAAAAATGCTAAATTCCGAGTTCATTATTGTTTTCATTGACAGAGCTTAGATACTAATAGTTAAAAAAAAAAAAAAACAAGCATTTATTTTTACTATTAGTGGTATCAGAGCCTAAACACCCTAACATCCCTAATATCCCCGTCTGTGAGCAACCTGCAAAAGAGCCAAAAACACCCAAAATTCATAAATCCTCTTATTTGCAATGGTGTGCAGACAAGAGAGAGTGAGAGCCCAAAATCCTTAGCCCATCCCAAAATCCTTAGCCCATTTTTCAACATTTTTCACGGACGAGACACAAACCAAAAATCTCAAAATTTCACAATTCATCTTCCTGAGACGAGAGAAACCCATCCCAATCTTTTTCAAATTCCAGTCATCGTGAGTTGCAGAGAGAACCGAGAGAAACCCACTCAAATTCCAATCAATTCCAGTCCCTGTCGTTTTTCAACGTGAGCAAAGAGAGAAACCCAACCATTTTTTCTCACATCGTGACCAAACGAGAGAATCAAAATTTCAACCATTTTCTTCTCCAATTTCGATCGTGAGCAGGCGAAAGAAACGAGAGCAACCCACCCAAATTACTGAAACCCACCCAAATTCCTGACTTTCCCAACTTCCAATTTTTCAGCCATTTCCAAGAACGACGTTCACAGTAGCTCAAGAACGACGATGACATCAGAATCCTCTTTTGTTCAAGCAGCCATTCCACGTTTCGATGGTCACTATGACCATTGGAGCATGTTAATGGAGAATTTTCTTCGGTCAAAGGAGTATTGGCCGATTGTTGAAGCTGGCATTGAACCACCAGCACCGAATGCAATTGTGACAGAAGCCCAGAAGACAGAGCTGGAAGGGAGAAAGCTCAAGGATTTGAAGGCGAAAAATTACCTATTCCAAGCCATCGATCGTCCCATCTTGGAAACAATTCTTAGCAAAGAAACTTCTAAAGACATTTGGGACTCCATGAAGCTAAAATATCAAGGATCGACAAGGGTGAAGCGTGCATAACTTTAGGCCTTGCGACGGGATTTTGAAACTTTACAGATGCAAATTGGTGAGCCAGTAACCAATTATTGTTCAAGGACGATGGAGATATGCAACAAGATGAGGTTTCACGGTGAGAAGATGGATGATACTGTGATTGTTGAAAAAATATTGCGTTCACTATCACCAAAATTTGATTATGTAGCTTGTTCAATCGAAGAGTCCAGAGATGTTGAAAAACTCTCCATTGATGAGCTGCAGAGCTCCCTGCTCGTGCATGAGCAGAAAATGTTTCAGGGCTCACATACAAATGAGCAAGCCCTGAAAACTACAAATTATTCTCATTCCTCAAATTTTCGAGGAAGAGGCAGAGGGAGAGGAAGAGATGGGAACCGAGACATGGGAGATGGTTACAGAAATCAATTTAGGGCTATTGATAATTTTGGCAGAGGCAGGGGGAATTTTAGGGGTGTTGAGAGGAACAGAGGCAATTTTAGGGGTGTTGAGGGACAAAATAGAGGCAAAGGTGACAAGTCCAAAGTTGAATGCTTTAGATGTCACAAATTTGGGCATTACTGATCTGAGTGTTATGCCAGGATACACAATGACAAAGCTGAAATGTCACATTTTACCGAGAGAAGGGAAGAGGAAACTCTGCTAATAGCTGTAGAGACAACCCAGAAACTGAAGCAGGGGTCTAAAATTTGGTTTGTGGATACGGGCTACAGCAATCACATGTGTGGGTGTAAGTCTTCTTTTGTTTACTTAAATGAAGATTTTAATTCGACAGTCAGTTTTGGTGATAATTCTATTGTTGATGCATTAGGAAAGGGTGATATTGAGATTAAGACCAAGAATGGTTTTGTAGAAACAATTTCTGATGTGCTTTATGTGCCCGATTTAAAAAGCAATTTATTAAGTGTTGGTCAATTGCAAGAGAAGGGGTATGAGTTATCTATCAAAAATGGTGTTTGTGAAATTTATGATCCTTTGAGAGGGTCAATTGCAGTAGTGAAAATGAGCTCAAATAGGTTGTTTCCTTTAGAAATTGTGATATCACAGCCCTGTTTTGTTGCTGAAATTGAGAACCCAATATGGCTTTGGCATTTCCGTTATGGCCATTTGAATTTTAGTGGCCTAAAAACTCTACAACAGAAGAATATGGTGAAAGGTCTTCCTGAAATTGATATTCCTTCACAAATATGTGAAGATTGTGTTGTTAGCAAACAACATCGTTCTCCATTCCCTCAAGGCAAATCGTGGAGAGCAAAGCATGCTCTTGAATTGGTGCACTCGGATATTTGTGGACCGATTAGTCCATCTTCAAATGGAGGTAAAAAGTATCTAATCACCTTCATTGATGATTTTACTCAGAAGACATGGGTTTATTTTTTACAGCACAAGGCGGAAGCTTTTTATGTGTTTTAAAGCTTTAAAGCTAAAGTTGAAAATGAGGCAGGGAAGCTCATAAAGACTCTCCGAACAGACCGTGGTGGTGAATTTTGTTCCACTGAATTTGATGTTTTTTGTGGAGAGCATGGCATTTGCAAGGAATTAACAACTAGCTATACACCACAGCAGAATGGTGTATCCGAAAGAAAAAACAGAACAATTCTCAACATGGTGAGAAGCTTGCTAGCTAGAGGAAAAATCCCAAAGGAATTTTGGCTGGAAGCAGTAAATTGGAGTATTCATGTGCTAAATAGAAGCCCTACTTTTCCAGTCCAGAACATGACACCTGAAGAAGCATGGAGTGGGAGGAAACCCAATGTTGAATATTTCAGAATTTTTGGGTGCATAGCCTATGCACATGTCCCGGATGAGAAGAGAAAGAAGCTAGATGATAAGGGTGAAAAGTGTGTGTTTCTTGGCATGAGTGAGTGCTCCAAGGCCTATAAATTGTACAATCCTCTTACAAAAAGGATTGTGACCAGCCGTGATGTTGTGTTTGATGAAGTGAAAACTTGGGATTGGGATAGGCAGCAGCCTATGCATGCTGATTTTGAATTAGATGCAGATTTGGGGCCATCAGCAGTAGCCATTTTGCAGCAGCTTTGCTCCGAAACAGCTGCTGGAAATTCCCCAAACATGGCAGCAGCTCCTGTTGCAGCAGCCCCACCTTGTCCCCGTATCCGTAAAAGGCCTACTTGGATGGAAGATTATGAGGTAAATGGAATTGAAGATCCAATTACCTATTTTGCTTTGTTTGCATATTGTGATCCCATGACCTTTGAAAGTGCTGTCAAAGAAGAAAAATGGAGAAAAGCAATGGATGATGAGATCGATTCTATTGAAAGAAATGACACCTGGGAGCTGACTGATCTGCCACTAGGACAAAAATCCATTGGTGTAAAATGGGTTTTCAAAACCAAATTGAAGGCAAATGGTGAGGTTGATAAGTATAAGGCGAGATTGGTGGTTAAGGGGTATAAGCAAGAGTATGGAATTGATTATACGGAGGTCTTTGCTCCTGTTGCAAGACATGATACAATTCGGTTGATAATTGCATTGGCTGCACAGAATTCATGGCCTATTTTCCAGCTGGATGTCAAATCGACATTCTTGCATGGAAACTTGGAGAAGCAGGTATTTGTTGATCAACCTCTTGGTCATATTAAAATTGGATGTGAGGATAAAGTATATCGTTTGAAAAAGGCTCTTTATGGTTTAAAACAAGCTCCACGAGCTTGGTATAGTCGTATTGAGTCTTATTTCTTAAGAGAAGGTTTTCATAAGTGTCCATATGAGCATTCATTATTTGTTAAAATTGAAGATGGGGGGAAATTGCTTATTGCTTGCTTATATGTTGATGATCTTTTATTTACTGGAAATGATGCTGATATGTTTAAGGATTTCAAGAGCTCTATGATGGTTGAATTTGAAATGTCCGATCTTGGGTTGATGCATTACTTTCTTGGCATAGAGGTTATGCAAACTGTAAATGGCATTTTTATTTCTCAAAAGAAATATGTGTATGATATTCTAGAAAGATTTCAGATGAAGGATTGCAATCCTGTTAGTACTCCGACTGAATTTGGTTTGAAGCTCAACAAAGATCATGAAGGGAAGAAAGTGGACAACACACTTTACAAGCAAATTGCTGGCAGTTTAATGTATTTAACTGCAACAAGACCTGATATTATGTATTCTGTAAGTCTAATCAGTAGGTATATGGAAAGTCCCACGGAAATGCACTTGCTAACAGCCAAGAGAATCCTTCGTTACTTGCAAGGAACTAAGGATTTTGGGTTGTTCTATAAGAAAGGTGAAAAGATGGAGCTGGTTGGGTTTACTGATAGCGATTATGCAGGTGATCAAGATGACAGGAGAAGCACCTCGGGTTTTGTTTTTATGATGGGCACAGGTGCGGTTTCGTGGTCTTTGAAAAAACAACAAATTGTTACTTTATCCACCACCGAAGCCGAATTTATTGCTGCCACAGCTTGTGCTTGTCAAGCTATTTGGATAAGAAGAATTCTTGAAGAACTACTGTTTCAACAAATTGGAGCTACAACGGTATTTTGTGATAACAACTCAGCTATCAAACTCTCCAAAAATCCGGTGTTACATGGGAGAAGCAAGCACATTGATGTGAGATACTACTTCTTGCGAGATCTCAATAATGATGGCATGATCAATCTAATTTATTGCCGAAGTGAAGATCAAGTTGCTGACATACAAACCAAACCTCTTAAACTTGCTGCATTTGTGAAATTGCGTGGTTTACTTGGAATGTGTTCGCAATCAGCAGTAATTAAGAGCATTGAAGAAGGATGATTTCTTTTAAACTGATATCTGCAGATTTCAGTTTAAGGGAGGGTGTTAAAGTTTTTTATATTTATTTAATTCATTATTTTATTTAATTATTTATTTTATATTGATTTAGTCATAATGGACCTAGTCTTTAGGAATGTGTTTAGGTGGCTAAGAGAGTGGTGATTGTGTTGCTAGAATCATGGGTTAGTGGGTTAATGGTGATGTGGGTTAGTGGTGATGTGGGTTAGTGGGTTCATTATGCACTATGTAATGCCTATTTATAAGCTCTTTATCATTAATTGAATTTAGCCAAGCATTTATTTTTACTATTAGATACTATGCCAAATAATTATCAACGCCAAAAAACTCTAAGTTGTTAGTTGAGACCTTGAAACATCATTTATATTATTCTCTTGTAATTTTAGCCCCTAACCTGATTAAAAATCTACAAGGTCTTTTTATTTTATGGGACCTTAGAGTTTCATTTAAGGTTATGAATGGGTTCATTAAAATCTTTTTTTAGGTGAACAAATGGTTGTGAAATGAGTTCTCTGGGTCATCAGGACCAGAGACTTCTATTTCGGGCACCTAAAATCACTAATCGTCGTACTGGTAGGAAATGCATTGTTTTTTGCTACAAGTAGCACCTTTTTTTTATTATTATAAAAGGAAGAAATATTCTTCAAAATAATTTTTTTATTTAAAATAATTAGTTTTTTTTAAATATTTTATACTGTTGTGTGTATATATATATATAGAAAAGAGCTTCAAGCATCAAGACTAGAGACTCTCCTTTCGACTTCTCGACCCAACCCTTGATTAGTGCTAGAGCTTTCTTGACAAATATAATTCTTGATTTAGTATTTATTAAACATATACGTCAACGTTTCACTTATAGAGTAAAGTTTTTCCATGTACTGAAAAGCATGTCGCGATACTCACGATTTTTAATCTCTTTTTAAAAATATTTTTTATTTAAAAATTAATTAAAATAGTATTTTTAATATCAATATATAAAAATATTTAAAAACATAAAAAAATTAATTTAAAAACATCATTTTTAAAATATAATGCTGAACATGAAAAATTAGACTCGGCTCACTACGAAGCGTAGGGATACCCATATAGTTCATAATTATTTTTTCGTTTCTTTTCATTAAAAACAAGAAAATAAATATACTAATAAGGCTAAAAATGGTTTTATATCACCAAATCTTCATATTTCTGGTATGAATGAATATTGAATTGAATAAACATTTAAAATTTAATAAAAAATAAGAATAGATATGAAACCTAATATAATATTAATAAAAAAATCGAAGCTAATAGATTGTTTTTTTCTATAAGGAGGTGTCCAGGTCAGCTTATACGTATTTCGACTATTCTCCAGGTCTACTGAATATCTTGTAAGCTTAATGAATATGTAAAATATCACGGGGATAACAATATATCCAATAAGACTCGAACTAGAATATCATGAAATAGAACTCCTTCTTTCATTCACCGCTAGGACATAACCTAATGGCAAATAAATTGTTTTTTGAAGTTAGTGGTTGAAGTTGAAAATTTCATGAATTACAAGTAAGACATACCTCATCTACATTATTATTTTGGTTACAATAATCAGTCTCTCTCATTCGTATCATTTGTAATAAATCATCACTATTCTTTAATTATTTCCATTTTCACATCATAAAAGTGAGATTAAACACCATTATTATCTTAAAAAACTCATTTTATATAATTTAGTTATTGTTTGGTATTGTGTTTCAAAAATATATTTTTTAAAAAAATTATCATTTTATTTTAAATTATTATTTTTTGATATTTTTATATTATTTAATATAAAAAATAAAAATATATTAAATTAATATATATTTTAAATAAAAAATATTTTAAAAAACAATAATAAACACAATAGCAAACCTCACTAAACACCCTAATAATCTATTTATTGGCTGTTATTTAGGAGGAGGAAGACGAAAAAACTCTGGAACCACGCGGGCGTGCTAGACAAGTCGGTCCAGTAAAACTGTATCAAAAAGACTTAATCACTTACCGCCCCATTAACGTTGGTGAAAGGAATCGAAGAAAACGGGGAGAGACCTAGAGAGAGAAAATAGAGGTTCAGAGAAGGAGAGGGAGGGGTCGCTATGAATCCATTGACGCTAGTGAAACGAATCCAAAACATAAACTCAAAAGAAGCCGCGTTAGGGATTTCAGAGGAAGCATCATGGCACGCTAAGTACAAAGATTCTGCTTACGTCTTTGTTGGTGGTATTCCTTTCGATCTCACTGAAGGCGATCTCCTCGCTGTCTTTGCTCAGTAACTCTCGCGTTCCCTCTTCAATTCCGTGTATTTTTATTTTTAATTACTGACTATAAGGCTCAACATTCGTGGGTTTTTATTTTTGGTCCTGGAAAAGGCAGTGTGTGGTTTTCTGTTGATTATTATTGTTCTTATTTTCGGAGTTAGCTGCTTGATTAGAAGTTAGTTTGACGGGACTAGCTAACAGATCATCTTGTTTTTTTATTCACTAATGTTTCAAAATGGGGTTTTCAGATACGGGGAGGTAGTTGATGTTAATCTAGTAAGAGACAAGGGTACTGGTAAATCAAAAGGTTTTGCATTTCTTGCATACGAGGATCAGAGAAGTACAAATCTTGCTGTAGGTTGGTTCTCTCTGTCTCTAATATGCTTGCAATGGACTATAGTCACTACCTAAAGTGTTTCTGCTTTCTAATATGCTTGCAATGAACAAATCTTTTTGAATTTCATTCAGATAATCTGAATGGAGCTCAGGTTCTTGGCCGAATTTTAAGGGTTGACCACGTTACTAAGTACAAGAAGAAAGAAGAAGAAGATGAAGAAACAGCGCAGCAGAAGAGGGAGGCTCGAGGGGTTTGTCATGCGTTCCAGAGAGGTGAATGCAATCGTGGAGCTGGGTGCAAATTTTCCCATGACGAGCAAGTAAGGTTCATACATCCCTGGGAAAGACATTTGTTGATATATCTTTGTTTTTTGGATGGCTGTCCCTTTAGTTGTCTATCTAAACCGTTCATGCATGCAATCCACATGCAGCTGGCTGCTCTACTTTTAAAGGTTGCTCTTAGAAATTTGCCCATGAAATTGAACCTCCCTGTCTGTAGTTAGCTGTGGTCAAATTGGTGACAAGGTGACTTGCATATCCATTGATTTGAAGTCTGATTATTTAGTAGTCAGTTTTTGTTAATGTTTATTTAGAATGAATCCCTGAATCAATGACCAGAGAAATTGCCCATGCCATGAAATAGTCCATCCATCAGAACCGCTCATCATAAGCACTGATATAATGATTCCAATACTAACATGGGGATTAGTATTGATAGTGGTTGATTATGGTGTGAGATAAGATTTCTTTCTTGCTTACAAAGGTGGCTCATTGAGCTGGACAATGATGATTTAGAGTCTTCTCTACTTGTTGCTATAAACCTTCAAGATGTAGTTACATTCTATTCACATACTTTCTCAATTGGCTGGGGATTTGTTTCTTTGATTTGGAAATCATCACTCTATCCTCTAAACTGCCTTTTATTTTAATTCATTTCCTGACCAAGAGAATTATGTAATTGGTTTAAATTGCTATAGAATTATGTTATTGGTTTAAATTGCTTTGTGGGGTGAGGTTGTTGAATGTGCTTTGCAGATTAGGTTCCTGCAACTCATTTTGCATTACAAGACAGCTGGCTCACATGTTTATGCTCTGCTTTCTTTTTGTATCTAGAGAGCCGCAAACACAGGCTGGGGTGCTCAAGATAAAAGTTCTAGATGGGGAAATGAAATGTTTGAGGGTTCAAAGAAGAGCGGGGAAAGATCTAGCTATAACATGCCCTCTGAGAGCCACCCTAAACAAAGTTATAGGAGGGAGGAAAAGAGATCAAGTTGGCATGATGATAACGAGATTGTGCAGAAGCCAAGGGAAGATAATAACAGAAGGGAAGACAAGAAATTAAGAAGGCTTGAAGATGATGCATTTGTGCCAAAGCCAAGAGAAGATGATTATAGGAGAGATGAAAATAGATTGAAAAGGTACAAGAATATTGTACCTGAACTGAAGTCGAGAGGAGATAATTATAGAAAGGAGGAAAAAATATCAAGGAGGCAATATCGTGATGAATTTGAACCTAGGTCAAGAGAAAGATGATGACATGAGGGAACCAAGGAGATCAAGAAGGAACGAAACAGAGTCCTTTTTCAAAGAAGAGCAAGATAAGAGACGAGGGGACAAACTGTCTGCACATGGGAGGGATTCTTCCTCCAATCATCATCGGGAAAGAGATGATCACAGGCGTAAAGCATAGGGATAATGCTTGCATCACTAGATATGCTCACTTTGCCACTACACAACCAGGTGATTCTTATCATGGTTTCTGAGAGTGACAATGGCTTTTGTTTTGGGCACTGGTATTGATCCTAGACTTGTATTGTGAAATTTTGCATCAAAATCTGCATAGTTGCAGCTCGACAGAGCAGAGTGTCCGATGATATGTTGTTTCTCAAAAGGATGGATTTATGGAACAGTTTGACGTCATTTACGAGGAGGCAATCTCACTTCTATATAATATGTAGAATGTTCATTGCAATTGGTTCATTGTATTGTGAGTGCATTGAATCCTTTTTTTCTACTGTAAGATGCCAATGGGTAATTGCAATTTCCAGGTACTTTAAAAATGAAACCACCTATGATCAGTCATATCGATGATTGCTCTGTTTAATTTGAGTTATTCCTGGGCGGAAATTACCATAGATATTTGTGCTATGATTGCTCCAAATTTCTCAGGTATACATGACAACTAATTTTTGATCGACATGCAAGGGATGGATGGCTTGTATTATGCATCAGGTACTGCTTCATTTTATTCTACAGGCCAAATGGCCGACAGCCCAAGTTCGGTCCCACTTACTGACTTCGTCATGACTCCATTTACCGTCAGGTTCTCAGTACTCACGCCTCCTTGAGGGCACGATCCTTTTGACCCGGTGCCTGATCCATCTAGGATGTTGGTTAGAGGGTGCAAGCTGATGAACTTGTAGTCTTCGTAATCCTTTTCTGTAGGTGTTACGTGAATAGATCCCAACAGATTAGAAAGTTCCAGGAGGTCACCAGAGGAGACTAGAAAACTGAGTTCTTGCCTCTGATATTACTCTATACCTTCATCGGATTGATATTGTCCTATAACATTTTATCTCAATTACAGCTGCTCTTCTAATTTGCTTGAGAGACCGGAGAGATGCTCAAAATCGATGAGAGTTGAATGGATTATTCTACTTTGCAAATGGTGAATGAAAGTAACAGTGCAAACGAGTGTTATTTATATAACCATAGAATTGAGGTGGAGTCCTTAGAAACAGGAGTTCAACTTGACGAGATTCAGCCGGTAAAATTCTGGATTGGCAAACTAGCAAATTGCAAGCTGGATCTCGGGCGCAAGATGTCTAAAACCTTAGTATCCTTCCATCGTGCAGCAAATTCAGTAGCATAACACAGCAAACAGCGAAGGTGCTGCGATATTCAATATGACAAAATTCAAACAGCAGCTATATTTACATAATCAAGTCCCAAATGTATTTCAGCAAAAACAAGGAGAATGCATGAGTTATTGCTCCCAAAGCAGAAGTTTGAAAAAAAGAAGAGAAAATAACAATTTGGTTCATCAAAAAAGTTGCCCCAGGCACGTTCTGGGCTTAGTTTCTTAGATTCCAATTGAGGTTTCAGCAAAGATGGAGCCTAGTTCCTTGGAAAGTGCTTCTTCACTAGAGACTGCTTGTGGAGGAGTTCAAACCAGGTACAAGAACAGTGCGTTGTTCACAAGTCAACAAGGTTTCTTCATCCTCCGTGGTTACTGGGTTCTCGCAAGGTGGAGTTGAACAATTATTCTTGTCTGCTGGCACCGGCACCTCTTTTCTGCTACCTAAAGATTCCTCAGACTCGAGTTTTATGTCTGCATTAATTATGTGTCCCTCCGCTGGATAGGCATTACCACTGAGAACCTCATACTTACCATTTGATTTATCTTCTGCACAGGCAATGTGACCTGAAAGCATTAAATCCTTGTTGACATCAGACATAACTCCCCCCCACTGAAGAGAAACATTTCCAGCACCAACAGGCTCCAAATCTGGAGTACTAATCACTTGCTCCTCCATAATTTTTTGAGCTCCAGCATTTTCCCAATCCTCTGCAATCACTACACTGCTATTGCTTTCCCATGTCTTGAGTAATCTGTCTGGACCAGGTTGCCAAACAATTTCTCCTGTGCTTCTCTTAAGAATAAACTTGTACTGCATGGTCAAATCAATGCGCACATCCTGCCATGATTCAGAGTTTGTATCATATACCTCACTGAATACCAGTAGAACGGTGTTTTTTAATAGTTCTACCTTACCAGCTCAACACTCCATGTGTGTCCCTCTGACCAGTCGAGTGGTATTGCATTTGATGGATCCCACAGACCAATCATTGGATCTTCCCCAACCAGGAAAAATTGCTCACCGAACGTACACTCCCTTTGCAACTGGAACTTCACATGAACAGTTTTTCCTGGTGCTGGGAGGCAGAGAAGCTACAATCAATATTTTGAAATCACAGCAAGCACAAACTTGGATACAAGAATTTGGAGCACAGTATGACTTGCTACAATCAATATTTTGAAATCACAGCAAGCACAGACTTGGATATAAGAATTTGGAACGCAGTATGACTTACTTATTTTTTGGTTCCCGAACACTGCAGTCTCAAAGTCAGTCAACACCTATTTGAAAATTTAAGTCAATCAAGTTAAACTATTATATGAACTTGATTAAGCTTCTATGTTATGATAAAAACGAACTTCAGCAGAAAAAAAAGAACTCCACCTTATCTTAATCTTAAAGAGTGACCTCAGTAGAGCAAGAGCGTAACTCATTACCAATTTGGAACAAAATATGAAGGGTGCTCTTATACTACTGAAGTGGCACCATTGTTGCACCACTGGTATCAGAGACTCAGCGATGACTTTCAAGTTTTTCACATCAGCTAATTGACAATAATTAGTACTCTTTGTCAACATTGAACACTCACGTATCTTTAGAGGGGGAAATGCACTAAGCGATACTGTTGATCAATTATAATAAAGGAAATGGAAGTAATCAATGTTTAACATAGGTTTTTACGCATTCAAACACACTAATATATGAGAAAGTCCAGTGTAACGTATCCATTCTGATTACAGTGCATGAATGAACCTGTCCTGTTTCTAAAGACAAACATACTAGTTTATTTCTTATCCTTTTAATTGTTTAATGAAAAACATGATATAAACAAACAGAACCAAATCTTCAGGTATCAATACAAGGTGCACAAAGAAATGAGAATCCAAGAAACTTGTTAAAAAAACAAGGTACCTCTGCCTCACATGCGGGATGAGATTTCATGACCAGCAATGGAGCATCTCTGCGTCGACACAAAGCCAAATGATCAAGATGTGCTCTCTTTAGACTTGGAGATGGAGAAAAGCCAATATCAGATCGACCCAGTTGAGCTGATCTTGATGGTGATAAAGTTTTGTTATTGTTTTTTGTGAAGACCTTTGTGGACAAGCCAGTTAAAGTTTCCATTGCTAACAAACACAAAGGCCAAAGCCTGGATCTTGTTGAACTAGGATAGACGTTTAGTATATGTAGGGTGAGGAACGTGGCGGGTATGTTATATACACTTTGGGAAGACCAAGGAATGAGAAGGCTTCGGATCTAGCATCAAGTCGCGGGTTTTTGACACGTGGCGTATGAACCAGAGCTTGGTGGTTTGATTTTCTGTTGAACTCAACAGATTGGAGGGTTTCAAGGATCTTTACCAGGTTTTTAGCTTCATCTTTCATTGTTTTGGATCGGTGCTCGGTCAAGACTCGACTCTTTAGAGCTCAGAATATGTTTTTTTTTTTTTTCAAATTCCTTCTGCTGGCTAGTATGAGTTTATTTTTTTACTATGGTATTTCTTTAAGACGTGTCGACCATTACTAAGAAACCTTGTATTTATGGGAGTAGACGACACGTCATCCATCAGATCAACCTTGTTGGGATTCTATTTCAGAAACTTCGACATTTCAGTTACTGTCAAAAGTACAAATAAAGGAACTGATGGTCATGGTGAAGAAACTATTGCAGTTTAGGTGCTGAACCTTCAACAATGCAAAGCTTCCCAATGGGAGGTTTAAGATGTGGCTGCGCCTGGAAGGACAAATGTGGTCAAGATATTCGAACTCACTTCAAAGAATCTGAAGCTCAAAATAATCAGTGAACTTCTAGCAACAAGCTAGCTTGTCGACTCTTTATGAAATCAGCCAAAATGCAAGCCAAGTTATAACTCCATGGTAAAAATTGCATGTTCTATATAGTTACAATAGTTTCTGCAGCACCCATCCCTGCAGGTGAAGAGACAAGCCATCAACAACTAGAGGTTTGTACTCTTCATTTAACAAAATAAAAGCCTCCAGCAGTAATTATGTATCAAACTTCCCATGTTTACAATATTTGCATGTTCCTCCTAAAATCTACCCTTACAAAGCTGGATTGCGATCAACTAAGCTTTACTCAAGAAATCGAATCCTCATCGGCACATTCCAGAAATGTAATGGTACAAGTTGAGGCCTCTAAGGGCCCATCAGTGTTGGTGAGTGTACTCATTTTCAGGGAACATAAAGTGCACAAAATTACAACGAGAATATAATTTCAAAAAACTTCAACTTCAATACTGACAACGTGCTGGGGAAAAGAAATACCTAGAAAACATAGACAAAATCTGGACTCACATTCCATACATTTGCTTTGCATCACAGTTTGAAACAGAAATACCATCCAAGTAAGATGCTTCTTTCTTACTTAAGCTTGGAGCCCTGGGCAAACACCATGAGAATTGATGAATTTTTTTTAGTTTGGAACTCCCAGTTCTCCTACAACTCCATCACTCTTGCTTCCTCCCCAGACTCCAATGAGGAATTATGTCATTCCGTGGAGAATTGAGGTGAGATCTTCAAACCATATTCCACCCTTATTTACCAGTAATCCATACACGAGCAATTCCCTCCACTAAAATGATGGAATCGATACCGATCTCTCAATAGTATATCTCTATTATAAAGTTTAGATATGAGCTTAGCAAATGAATGACAGTCCCCACAAACACGGAGATTTTTCACAATCCTGATTGGTTGTGATGGTTCCATCCTAATAAGCCCATATGCAATTGCCAATTTTTCACTGTGAAGGTTAAGGGCATGCTCCTTCATGTATTCTTCTTCAACAAATTGTAGAAGGTGGGACTCGTCAGACACATAACCAGTTGATTTTAGTCTAGCTACAATCTCGTCCAACTTAGTGTAGATTTCTGTGGAGAGAGGGTGGGAGTTATCTCCAACAAGAAACTCATGAACGATGCCATTAACCTCAATCGAGCTACAACCTGGTTCCTTCTCTAACCCAGAAACTTTCATGTGCTGCCTTAATCTAGAAACACAGTCCCATTTACCTGCTTTGGCATATATATTGGATAAGAGCACATAAGCTCCATGATTATTGGAGTCTGTCTCAAGCAAACGACTACAAGCCATTTCAGCGAGCTCAACATTTCCATAAATTCTGCATGCTCCAAGCAGAGCACCCCACACAGAAGCACTAGGGATTATTGGCATTTTCTCTATTAATTCAACAGCTTCTTCAAGGTAGCCTGCACGACCAAGAATATCAACCATACAAGCATAATGTTTGCTACCAGGCACGACACCATAAACTGGCTTCATTTGGTTGAAAAACAACCTGCCCTCATCCACTAGTCCCGAGTGACTACAAGCGCACAATAAGTTGGTAAATGTCACAGCATTGGGCTTTACCTTAGCTTCTTGCATCTTTGAGAACAAGTCAATAGCAGCTCTCCCATGCCCATGCATTGCCAACCCAGCAATCGTGGCACTCCATACAAACACATCTCTCCTTTCCACCGAATAAAACACCTCAAGTGCCTTCTCTAGATGGCCACACTTAGAATACATGTCAATAAGCGAGGTTGTGAGATGGACGTTTAACTTAATGCCCTGCTTCTTTATGTACATATGAATCCACCCACCTAAATCCATTGCTCCCAGCTGAGCACATGCTGCCAAGGTACTTGCAAGAGTAACTTCGTTTGGTTTTGAGTTCTTATTAAGCTGTAATTCACGAAAAATGGCTAGTGCCTCTTTTGGCTTCCCATTCTGTTGATAAGAAGATATTAATGCATTCCAGGCAGTGATATCTTCCCTGGGCATGACATCAAAAACCCTCCTAGCCGCATCATAATCACCCACTTTTGCATACCCATCAATCATAGTTGTCCACGAAACAATGTCTTTCACGTCCATCTTATCAAACAATCTTCTAGCCTCTTCAAGGCTCCCACATTTCACATACATATCAAGCATTGCATTACTCAAAATCAAATTTATATCAATCCCATTCCTCTCAATGTAATCGCAAGCCCATCTACCAAATTCCAAATCTATCTTCTTTGCACAAGCTGATAAAACTCCCACCATTGTCACACGATTGGGCCTCGCATTCTCCATCTTCATTCTTTGAAACAACTGCAATGCCTCCTCAGGGAAACCCCCTTGCACAAACCCCGATATCATTGAATTCCATGATACAATATCTTTCTCAACAATCTTCGAAAAAACTAAGTAAGCCGAATCCAAATCCCCCGATGAGGAATAGAAATGAATAAGCGAGTTAGAAATGAACAAATCCGAACCAAACGATGCCTTCATGACCATTCCATGAATAGCTTGTCCAACAAGTAAACTAGAAACCTCCGTAGCAGCCTTAATAACAAAAGGAAAAGTGTAACTGTTAGGAAAACGTTGGCTCTCATGAAGCATCTGGATAAATACCAAGAGGCCTTGGATGGGATTGGGGCTTGAAGCAAAAGCACGAATGAGGGTGTTCCAAGTGTAGAGATTTGGTTGGGGAATTTGGTCGAACACCTTGCAAGCATAATCGAGGCTCGAGGTAGAGGACAAGGCACATGCAGTGAAGAGCTTGGTAGCCGATGGAGGATCGAAGAAGAGACCAGTGCGTAGCATATGAGCATGGAGTTGTTTTAGGTGTTTTTTGTTGGCACATTTGTCAATGAGTACTGGGACTGTGGAGGGATTGCTTCTCTGGTCGTTATTGGCAGTTAAAATGGCGGGGTTTGAGGTATTCGGGACAGAGGCAAGAGGATTCCCTAGGGTCGCCATGGATGTTGAGATTATTTTTCCAATTTAGAGACCTGAAGACAGAATCTAGGTACCTGCAATCATCTTCTTTTGCAGACGTATCTTGCTGCTTGCCTTTGATCACTTTGACTTGAAGTTGGCAAAGTGCAGGCTGCAGCAGAAACAGTCAACGCTGGATGAATTAATTATACCATTGCCTCTATAGTTAACAAAACTAATTAACCACTCCTTGAAATTTCAAGAACTATTATTAATCCTTATTTCTTTTTATTTATATTTTTTAATTAATTTTAGTATGCAGTGAATAAATTAATTATTTTTTATAGATTATAAAGACCAAGTTATAATTTACTCTAATTACCGTTTTTCTTTGATGAATATTTTATTTAATTCAATGGTACAACCTTTTAAATTATTATTGTGTAGATGTCCTTGTTGCCTTAGAAAAATCTAGTTATAAAAAAATAGAAAAAATAAGTAAAAATAATTAAATCTTGATAGTTTTCTCTAATCGCACGTGTGTGCGTGTGTGAATGGCAAAAGATTTGATGAACGTCAACATAAGCTTTAAATTTAGAAGAGTGGTTCACTGAAGTCTTTGGACTGGCTCGCCAGTGGACCCGCAAATATTTAAACAACTCGGCAAACAAGACCGGGTCCATGGTATTTTTTTCAAAGAAAAAACAGAGAGATGTTGTCAATGGCTTACATCCAGGAAAACCTTATTTTTCACGCACAATTTCTTCAACAGAAATGGAAATCAACCCTAGCTAGCAGGCGGTATTCACATCAGCTGTTTCCTGTTATGTCCTCGATGAGTTGCGTGATAGAAGTGAAAGAATCTCCACCATCTATCACAGCCTTACTGGCTTTCTCGCTCATTTCTTTCACCTTCTTCCTCACCTCACTATCACTTTGCATAGCACATGTTACAGATTTTGCTATCTCTTCTGCTGACACAAGATCACCACCTTCCCTGTAATCCAATTTCAGCTCCACTGACAGTCCCAATTCCTTCACCATCCTGAATGCATTAAGCTGCTGTTCAGCATATATAGGCAATGTAACGATAGGAACACCGTACCACAAGCTCTCCAAGATGGAGTTCCACCCACAATGAGACACGAACCCTCCTATTGCCTTGTGAGCTAGGACTTCAACCTGCGGTGCCCATCCACACATAATTCCTCGTCCTTCTATGCGTTCCAAGAATCCTTCTGGTAAAGCATCTTCAGGATTCATGAACTGACTAGATGTAGAGAGTGGAAAACGCATGGACCACAAGAATCTGAACCCACTTTGCTCGATGCCAAGTGCTATTTCTTTCACTTGTGGGGGGCTGAAGCTCCCATAGCTCCCGAAGCATAGAAACACCACAGAAGATTGAGGCTGTTCATCAAGCCATTTCATGATTCTGTCCACCTGATCCTGGTTTAAATCAGGGTGAGGCTGACCCTTCAGGTGTAGCACTGGTCCAACAGGGTAAACTGGAGGGATTCGGTGATCATCGAAGAAGGACCTAAGCACAAAAGGCTCCAGCTCAGCGAATGTGTTCACGATTATACCTTTTCCATCCTTGAACCTTCGAGCAACCTTAACATAAGCATCATAACCACCATCTCTATTAAATACAGCATCAGGCAAGACTCGTGCAGGAACAGGATTGAAAAAACCTGGTATTAGCGAATCAGGATCAGACATTTTCATCACCTCGCTGATTTCATCATGGCGTTTGGGCATGTATAGCATAAGACCCAAGAATCCTGCATTGGAGGTTATGAAGATATAAGAAGGGAGACTGAATTCATTTGCAATGTCAATCATGGACACGCAAAAGAAATCAAGAACAAACCCAGCAACTCGGACATCCGAGTCAGACAGGGATGATATAATATCTGTGACAGTAGTTTTGACTTGGGGTATGTTGCTTTCAATGAAGTCACAGATATAAGCTTCTGGGGATTTCCTTGCAAGGTCTGATGGGGGAGGATCCACGTCGGGAAGATGAACAAGTTTGATTCGGGGCTGTGATGCCGTGAGTGATCTGGTGTATGAATTAATAGATAGAGTGAAGGGCATGCTCATAACGAGTGCTGTGATTGATAATCCATCATCATGATCGAGCAGGCGCTTCGCTAATTCAAGGCCTGATGATAAGTGACCGACACCGGGGCCTGGAATAAAAATCAGCTCTTGTTTCTTCATTGCTTCTTCTCCGATCTTCCTTTCTGCTACCTATTTCTCATTTTCGTCTGTCTACGTATTCTCCTCCGTAAATCAAAAAGGGACAACGCCAAAGGTCACCATCCAAATTTCGGTTTCGAAGAGGACGCAACAACCACTGATTGGTTGCCAGATCGCTAGGTGTTTTCTCCAGTTTTGGACCGATTCATTTGTATGATATTTTATCTGCCTTGGAGCAGATAGATGTTGTCCCACAAGTGGAATCTAAGGTTCTGAATAAAAACATATGAATTTCTATAACATTTATTAAAAAATGCATGGATGAAAAAATAGACTACAAAAAGAAAGATTGAAAAAAGAAGATAATAGAGTTCAACTTGATTAACAAGTCAAACCTACAATAAAATTATAATATCAAGATAATCTTCTTAAAAATAAGTTGAATAAAATAATAAAACTCAATTATTAGAGCCGACTAGGTTACCATGTCTAACCTTCAACACAATTATGATACCAAGGCAATCCTCTTAAAAACAAGTTGAATAAAACAATGAAAGTCAATTATCAAGCAATATAATGTTAATAGTTATAATTGAAAAAAAAATATTTCAAAAAGAGCAATGGAAAAAAGATGTAACTCATCCCGGTTAATCTAGTGATTATAGGCATAGGCTTGTGATACCCTATGGTAAAAAAAAAAAAATCAATTCCTAAATAAAATATTAAAAGAAGAGATTGAAAATAAAATTTAAAAACAACTTAACAAAAAAGTGAATTCAACCCATGTTAATAACTAAAACTAAAACCCATAAACTCTGTCATAAGCTCAAGACTAATGACACAAAAAAAAGTAAAATTTTAAATTAAAAACTATTGAGTGTGAATTTGGGATAAAAAGAAAAAAATATATATAAAACAAAACAAATAAAAATTAAAAAAACCTCAGTAAAATAAGTCAAAATAAATACTAAATGATGAAATTTT
The DNA here is from genome assembly GCA_015731905.1 of Salix dunnii. Taxonomy (NCBI): domain Eukaryota; kingdom Viridiplantae; phylum Streptophyta; class Magnoliopsida; order Malpighiales; family Salicaceae; genus Salix; species Salix dunnii. The sequence continues at coordinate 3,425,016 of CM027667.1, read as the reverse complement.
AAACACAATTCAATTAGGAAAAAGAAAAGAGAAAATACAATTAAAAAATATTAAAGTGTAATTGAATGTATATCCTGGAATAATGAAAGTGTATTCTAAAATATACATAATAGTAGTATATTGTATTTTAAATGTGTATATAAAGCTGTTAAAAGCACACGGTGCGTATGTGCAAAAATATTGAACAGTAAATAAATTTTCATTTTCATTTTCCCTCTTTTTTCTCTCTTTTCTCTTTTCCATTTTTTGAATATCACTCTATTTCTTCTTTTTCCTCTTCTTCTTCTTCTTCTTCTTCTTCTTCTTCTTCCACTTCTTCTTAATTCCTTTGAATCTCTGCAACCTCTCATGATTCCAACAAAAAGACCAAACAAAACTAAATAATAAAGAAATAAATTGAAGAGAAAAATAATAAAAAAGATAAGAAAAATCAAATAGCTATCATAATAATAAGAACCAAATTGAAAATGAAATAAAAATTAAAGGCACATAAGCAACAATTTAAAAAAATAGAACTAATATTGTTACAAAAATCAAATAAAACCGATAACAAGGTATAAAAATGAAGAAACTAATAAATAAAAAATCAAATAGAAATAAAAAAAGGACTAAACTGAATATGAAAAACAAATTGAAAGTCACCTTTGTATTTTATCAAATGACACTAGAGAGAGGAAAGAGAGAGAAAATAAAAAAATTCACGAGAGCCACAACGTACTTCCTTCATTAATGTGTGAGTTGCACGTATAGATGATTTTTTCACTTATCTACCATGAAGATCTTGACAAGTCAATCCAACACCACTAGAAATGGAGGTGTTTACACCTGAGAAGCCCTTATGCAATGCTTAAAAGACCCGAGATTCTTTCACTAATTGATGTGTGAGTTATGCGTGCAAATAATTTTTATATTTTTATGTTTATTTTAATTTATCAAAAGATTATGTTGCCCTTTACCTAGCATAATGTAAATGAAAAGATAAAAAAATTCCATTGTTGTAAATTATATATTTTTTTATTTGAAGGGCACTTTAGTAATTGTATTGTGCTTTTGAAAAGAAAAAAACTAAAAATATCCTTGGCCAAAAGTTAAGAAAATTTAATCTTTAAATGTATTTTAGTGAATACACTAAGCACATTAAAAGTGAAAATATTATTCTACCACCTTCCAAGCTTGTAATGAAAAATTGATTTCATTGAAAATATTTTTGCCCTTGAAAGCAATTTCTACGAGTTTCAATATGGAGGGTAAAATGGTCATCTCGCCGTGCAAACCTACAGAAAAATACAAGGCTCTCCATGGTAAAACACCGATTCCCTCTTGTTTTGATAATGAATCTGCCTCTTTTGGTTAAAAATTTGGTGAAAGTTTTTCTTGAATAAAGTTTTATTAATATAAACCATTAAAAAGATTAAATTAAATAATGAATGAGTGATAAATTGATTTTTTTAAAAAAATATTATTATATATGTTTTTGTGAAACCCAATATCCTTTATCCATGTTCTTGAAACTTAGACTAAACCATTAAATCAACCCACGCAGTTGATTTAGAGCCTAGACTAGCTCGGGGTAAAACAAATAAGGTAAGAATTGATCCGTACTTGCCTTATAAAAAAACCAAGTCTTTTCAGCCTACATTTCACGTGGAGCACTAGCTTCGTGTTCAGGACTTTTTAACCTTCTCCTCATGTCCTGTAAATCTATCCAGACCAAAAAGAAATCATCAATTATCCGACCAAAGCCTTCTCTTTATCTTGTCTTGGGCCATATCCTATAACAATCTACTTCATAGGATCCCACTGTTTTTCACTAGACAACCGATAATATAGACAAGTTTCAAAACGACACCGTCTCTCTTTCCTCTTTATATAATACAACATCAACGAGGGTTTTAATTTTGAGGAAAAAAGAATTAGGGATTTGAGAGGTTGGTCTTTGTTTTTTTTTTTATTATTATTATTAATGTGAGTATTCAGGCTAGTTTTTGCATAATTTAATTAATTTTATGGGCCCAGTTAGCCTTTGTTTATATGTGTGAGAAAGAGATGGATATAGTGAAGGTCTTTTTAGGCCAATAGATTAATTTATAATTTTATTAATTTAAAATGGATTTAAAATGTCAAAACAATGGAAATTAATTCTCGTATTAAAAAAGGTTATATTTTTTCATTGTAATATAAAATCTTTTATTGGAGAACCTAGTCTTGGATTGGGTTACTTTTAGGTTAAATTTTCTAACTAATCCTCTATCTCATGTAGAGAAAAAAACAGATTTTCTCTTAATTGAAGTAGTGATAAATTAAAGAATAATAAATATGCTTTAGTAAAGTAATGGGAGTTAAATTCACATGTGTGCTTGGCTCGAGCACATATCCGAGGCCTCAAGTTTGTTTTTCTTTTTAGTAACCTATTATTGAACTTGGATTTGAGTTTATTATAAAAGAATTTTTCAATGTGTTTTAATGCATTTTTTTTACAGGAAAAAAATCTTTAATGCAAATAGAAAAACTCATGTACGCATTTATTTAAATAAATCATGAACCACTATATAAATAAATAAATAAATAAAATGATTAACAATAAATAAAATATAATTGAAAAAAATCAAGAAACTAATATAGATTTAGATATTTAATATCTTAACACAAGTTATTTACTCAATTTTATTTAATGGATTTTGGTTATAAAAATGAATTTGTAATATAGATTGACACAAACACAATATTTATTGAATAAAATAAAAATAAAAAGATATTATACAAGGTTTGCAGATATTACGAATATTATAAAAAATAAGTATTTAATCTATTAACAAAAACACTAAAATGCATCGGTCTTTCACTGTGCACTCACTGTTCACGCACACCCAGATCCACTGTAGACTGGGATGCGTGATTGGCTGCTTAACATTGTAATTGTAAGGTAACAACGAGTGGGTGACGCTGTTGATCGAGGGTGCAAACTGCTGCCTGAATTGCAAGTAAAAAAGGAACAGCAAAACACGCTGCGTCGTTTAAGAATCAGAGGATCACGTTGAAAATCAGACCAAGGTCGCTTATTCAACTACTGTTTTTTTAATTTCAGATCTCTTCTTTTGAGGGTGAACACTGTGTGTTTTAAATTTTACGTGGATTACACTTTCGGATAAAAAACACATTAATCCTACGTGAACACGCTGCGTCGTTTGAGAATCAGAGGATCACGTTGAAAATCAGACCAAGGCCGCTTATTCAACTACTATTTTTTTAATTTCAGATCTCTTCTTTTGAGGGTGAACGCTATGTGTTTTAAATTTTGCGTGGATTACACTTACGGATAAAAAACACATTAATCCTACGTGAATTGCAATTTAGGGCCATGCACTGCCTTATCAGACTGAAGTCGCTTATTCAGCTCCTTCTTTTTTAATTTCATTTCTCGATTAAATGCTGCTTTTGAAGCTCAATGCTGCATGTATTAAAGTTTGCGTGAATTACACTTTCGAACAAAAAACACATTAACTCTACGTGACTTGCAATTTAGGGTCATGCGCTGCCTTATGAAGAATTAAAATTACGTGCAAGTGTGCGCTGCTTTTGTTTTCAATTTCACATCCTCAAAAACAGAGCTCACGCTGCTTTTGCTTTTGTTAATTGCCGACGCCACTTAGCAGCCTGCTGTTTTTCCAATTTCAAAGCTTAATTGAAGGCTGCTTCTCAGTATCAACGCTACGTGGATTAGAGATTCATCAAAACAGAGTTCAAAGCAAGGCCGACACCACTCAGCATTAACGTGTCAACATGCGCTGCTTTTGGTTTTTTTGAATTCAAAGGACACGAGGATTAGAGATTCAAAACAGAGTTGTACCAGAGGAGCATTTAATGAATCTCATCATCAATTGTTTCCTGATCAAAAAACAACAGCTCATCCTTTAATCTCATTTATGTGTTTTGTCATTAGATGCATTTGGCGGCGGCGATAAGCCTTGCCACCTAGAAATTGAAGACAGCGTCTTCAACTTTATGCCATCTTCTGTGCAGCTGTGAGTTAAATGGACGTCAGCTTCGGGAAACCGCAATTCATATCGGCTAAGCAGAGGTCACAACTCTGTGCAGGACACAAGTTGCCATGTAATTCGTTCTTTTCTTTTTGTTGTGAATTACAGTTCCTCATATCTTGAGTCTTTCTTTGTTTTTCTCATTTATCATTTCCTTTTTGTCAGTTAAACTTGGTTCTTAACCTGTTTTCGGCCTTTAATTTCTGCATTAATGGTGCGTCATCTGTGTTTGTCTCTATTGCCTCTTCAAATTACATGATTTGCTTGGGTTTCTTCAGTCAATTTCATTGCCCATTGTTTGGTTCAAAGGTTGTTAATTGGCTGCTGATTTTTCATTATGCAGTTTTGGGGTGCTTTGTTTTGGTTTTTGCTGTCTTCATCCATTGGCTGATTATTGGTTCTATTGTAATTGGTAAGCTTTTTTTTTAATTGCGCTTCTTAAATTGTTTGTGGATGCATTTCTTAACTATGCAATTACTTTAAACACTGGCATGCTTCAACGGTTAGCTCTTGGTTTATTTCATTTTTTTTTATGGTCATAAAAATTTATATTTGATAAAGCCTAACCATTTAGAGGGTTGCTATGGAAAAAAAAAACTCAGTTGAAATAAAACAGTACCTTAGGAAAAGGTAAAGAAGAAGTTTACAATTGTGACAATCTAAGAACATCATCAACAATTCGAACATAGTTTGATCTCTTGCGACTTCTGTCTGCTACAATGAAATTTACAAATCATTGCTCATGTAATCAAAATTTACCAGCAGGTTAACAGTTAGAAAAACATGATTTCCAATTTAGCTTCATTTAATTGAAAGTTAGATGATTCTTGGAATGTCTATTATAGTTCTTTGAGCACATCAAACGATCCCCAACTCAAATCTAAAACACTTGGGATATTTTATTGTTGAGCTGGTATTATTATATATATATACATAACATTATAAATGAAGTACATTATTTTGTGCAATTTAATTCAAAGACAATTATGTTTGAATTCTTAGTCAAATATGAAATTAAAACAAGGAAAAATACAAAAGAGAGCAAAATAAAAATATTGTAAATCTCAAACAATTGATGTTCATGTCAAATAGTTATATTTTTTAGCAGGTGCTTTTTAACCTTTAAAGTTTATGATAAATAAATCTAAGTTCAGGTAACTGCCTCTACAAATTATTATATCTGTTTGTTTCTTCTTGCCTGTTGGATGACTCATTTGTTGGGTTGCTGTGCCATTTTAGTTTGTTGTCGTTTTGTTTTTCTTACTTTAATTGTCTTTCATTTTTTCCCCCGATAAAATGATTTATTCGGTTTACGATTGGTATTTACAATTTCTGATTGCAGCTGCTAATTGTATGACTCATTTGTTAAGTTTCAAAGGAACTTCAGTATGCTTATTTCAACATATTTTTTTGCCATGATTGTTGCTTTGGTTTTATATTGCTGCTTTCATTTTTTGGCATTCAATTGGTAATTCAATTGATATTTTGTTGTTGGTGCCTTCTTAACTTTATTTTTAGTTGTTTTGTTTCACTTGCTTATTTAATGGTTGATTTGTTTGATTGAAAAGCACTTTTGATGTGGTTATTTTAATTGTTTTTTAAAATGGTTGTAGCTTCGGTTTTATGTTGTTGTTTCCATTATTTTCATTTCAATTACCGATTAGATTGTTATTAAGTTGTTGATGTCTTTGACGTTGTATTGATTGTTTTATATTTGTTTTTGCAAAAAATCTTGATTTTGGTTTATGTTACTATTATCAATTTCTTCTCCGAGTTTTTATTCATTCGAGCACTTTGTTTGATTGAAAACCAATTTTGAGTCAACCAATGTTTTCATACAATAATTATTCATTCATGTTTATGTTGATACTTTTGGTGGCGATGTTAATGTTTGTGGTTTCAATTAGCAATTGGGTGCCTTCTTTGTTGTTGATGCCTTTCCCTTTGCTTTAATTATCTTTAATGTTTTTTGCAATTATTATTGATTTCGTTGTGTTGCTGCTTTGTTTGAGTCAGGAACAATTTCACTTTGTTTTTTCCCTCTAAAATTTTTCTTCATTTTTTTTTCCATTTTTGATTTCAATTGCCGTTTCAATTGCTATTTTGCTGTTAATGCCATTGACGCTTTTTTTCCCCTTGATTTCATTTGCTTATTTAATGACTAATTTGTTTTGTTGAATATTGATTTTGATGTTATTATTTATAATGTTTTCTTCGATGATTGTTGCTTCAGTTTTATGTTGTTTTCAATTTCTGATTTCAATCAGCAATTATGTTGCTGTTTTGTTGTTGGTGGTGTCTTTGATGTTCCTTCAATTGTCATAAATTAGTTCCTGCAAAAAATAATCATTAGAGTTTATGTTATTGTTTTCAATTTCTGCTTTAATTTTTTCCTTGAATTCATACTTTGATTGCCTTAAAGTTTTTAATGCAGTAATTATTCATGCATATTTATGCTGATCCTTTCGATAGAGATGTTGATAATTATGGTTTAAACTATCACTTGCATGGCTAGTTTGTTGGCGTTAAAAGCAATATCAACTCAATCGTCTTACTTCTGGATAAAAAATTGTTGTTCGGTTTTATGTTTACTGTTTACAATTTCCGGATTTCATTTACCAATTGGATGCCTTTTTTGTTTTTGATGCCTTTTCATTTGTTTTTGTTATCTTTAATGTTTTTTTATGGTGATTAGTCATTCAGTTGTCTTGCTGCTTTATGTTTTTTTCATAGTTACCAATTACATTACTGTTTTTTTATAGGTCAGGAACAATTTCAGTTTCGTTAATATTTTGTGCAGTGATTATTAATTCGGTTATCCTTCTACTTTATTTTCTTCCACAGTTACCGATTATATGGTTACTTTGTTTATGTCAGGAACACTTTCACTTTGATTCTCTTAAAAAAGAATCTCTAAAAAATTTTGTGTCGGTTTTATGTCACCACTTCACGTTTTTTATTTCAATTGTCAATTCGATTATTATTTTGCTGTTTATGGCTTTGAAGTTTATTTTCAATTTCTGATTTCAATTGCTTATTTGATGCCAGCTTTCTTAGGTTGAGGAGCATTTTCAGTGTGATTCTATTAAATGTTTTCTGCATGATTGTTGCTTCAATTTTATGTTACTGTTTTCAATTTCTTCCTTCAATTTCCTATTGGAAATTTTATTTCCCTTTGAGGTTCTAATGATGGACTACAATTTGTCTCACAACAAATTTTAATATTTTAATATTGTTGTTTTCAATTTTTTCTTTTAACAACCAATTCCATGAGTTCTTTATTGTTGATGCCTTTTTAGTTATTCTGATTGTCCTGTAGTTTTCCCCAAGAATACTTGATTTGATTTTATGTTCTTACTTGCAATTTCTGATTTAAAAGGCTGGTTGAATGGCCTTTTTTTTATGCCTTTCCTATTGCTTCAGGTCTATTGAATTTCTTCTTGCAATAATTTTTTATCTGGTTTTATGTTGCTGATTACAATATCCAGTTTCAATTACTGGTTGGATGAGTGGTTTATAAAAATGTTGGTTAGTTTTGAAGTTTTGCTTTAGACAATATGTTGCGATATTCACATTTTTACATGTCAAACACTAAAATATTTGTTTCGTTTGCGTTGTTATATAACGGCATCAAGTGCTTTGACTGTTTTAATGCAATTTCTTGCTTTATGTTCCTGTTCTTTATGCTGTTTTCCATCGTTTGTTCCATGTGTGTTCTAAATAACCATCCTATAATAATTGTTATGCTTTTGTTGTTGCCTCTTCATTATTTTCTTTTGTTTTTTATGCGACCAAATCTTACTATAGTTACTTTCCTGGTACATCTTCAAATTAATTATTATTGACTTCAATGTCTACGCTGCTCTTGCTTTATTACGTTCTATTGTTACCTTTACATATTTCTCAAACCTTTTCTATCCCATTAAACACATTGGTTGTGTCAACTTTCCTATGTTTTGCTACAGCTCCCATATTTTCAGTTTCGTTGATGTCTTTTTTGGTGTCAATTTATTCACTTGATCTTAAGTTTGAATAATTTATTTCAAAATATCGCTTCAAATTATTTAGCGTTCCAGTTCATTTAATATTTTTTTTATTTTTTTTCACTTATATTTTTTTAGATTTGGCATAAATATTCTTCTAATTGTCATGTTGACTGATTAAAATACAAAGCATGATCCGATTAGGGCCTACAAAAATCATGAGAATCAGTTGCTTCCAAATATTTATAGCCTCAATCTTCATAGCAATATTAAAAAATTTTGATTTAAATAATTATTTATTAGGCCCTGTTTTACCTCTAGAGCATTATAGAACAATAATAAATTACATACATACAATGTTTAATCTCATGTAGCAATCTGTTTTGTGGAGACCTTGCCAAATGGTTGTCCTTTGACCACTTCAAAGAACCTCAGAAACCAAATTAGCCCCACACTTGGATTAATCTCGATTGCTGGTGTCCACCTGTGATTTGAGGTATGCCATAGCGATTTCAATGAGCCCGAATTGCAAGATTTAAGCAGTCTTTGCTGAGTTGCATTTGTCATTATGCCACATATAGGAACTGAAGAACCCAACAATAATGCCTTAGACTTGCATTATTTTCATGCCATCTTCGTTAAACTTCTCATGTGCCGGTGCCTGATCAAAAAGTAACCCAAACAAAACTACACAACAGAAATTCTGCACTTTTATCTTAATTCATAACCACATGATCTCACGATTCAAAACTAACTCCTGTGACAATGAGCTCAAAACTTCTCTAATCACACCGATGACAGTCTGCTCGCATTGCAACTCGGAAAACAAAGTTAAAAGTATCCCCTTTGACTCGTTATATTTCTCTATGATTTACATTACAGGATTTAAAAATTATGCTTCATGATTATTGCACACATAATCTTACGAGCTATGACCAATGTTGAATCACAGAAGACCAATAGGACAAATGATGCAATAAAGTGGATGCATTCAATCAAGTAATAAGCTTAGAGGGACTGGAACAGAATTCGAGCAAAAAACAACACTCTTGTGCTTCAACGCTGGGATTGTTTTTGCTGCTATGGTCTGAGCTAAGGCAAGAACACATCAGAGTTTGCCAGCGGGTGAGTTTAGATGTAAAACGTTAAATATCAGATCAGTTCACCTAAAGCTAAGTATTTTTAACTCCCACCTGATCTCCATGATAACTACACAAAGAATTTAAAGTATTTAACTGAACCAGTAATATTCATGTACTGCAACTGCATTTTGAAGAACCAAGAATTGCTTCAACAATCTGATTAATCTGAGCTACTTGGCCAAAAATGGAAAAATTGACAGAAACCAAACTCCAATCTCTTGTAATAATCTATTTCAATTCTTCTGATTTTAAACCAAAATCTCACTAAAGCCCTGCAGCCGTGATGTGAGTAATTATAATATACCTTGATTTCTAAGCAAATCCCTTCACAACAATCCCCACCACGAAAAGGAAAAAATCAATTGCTTTCCCGTGAAGTTACTAGAAATGCAGGCTCTTTTTTATGAATGAACAGATACCACAGCCATCATTCTTAACCAAGCACGAATATTAAAAAACCAAGAAGCATAAAACATTCATCAAAACCCCAGGTGTAAATTCCTTTTGACTGAGTTTTCTAACCGTCTACTATCCACCTGGTAATTGAAATCAAGCAACAAAGTAAAATCACAAAATAAGTAAGCTGGTTCAAATTACAAAAAATCAAAATCTCCAAAAATTTACCAAACAAACACTTAGATGAAACTATAAGAAAGCACAAGATTCGTCATTACATACACAAAAGCAGGAGCAACAAAAACATACATAGTATTTAGTTACTTTTTTTTAATTGATACAAGAAAAACAGGTTCATCAGCGAGTGCTGTCGTAATCAACAATCTCAGAATCAGTAACAGACCGTGAGTGTTGAACAATTGACCTCCCAATCGAATTGATCCACTCCTCTTTCTCCTTCTCCGAATCTGCTATAAAATACATTGTTTCTTGGCTCGTGGAAAGCTCAAACGCATAAGGTTTGTTAAGCACATCTTCTGCACCTTTCACGGTCAAGCACTTGCCCACTGGGACCACCCCGCGTGGAATTGACCCTCGCGTCACGCTTCTCTCCTTGAACCAGAGAAGTTTCCCTTGTTTGAGGATGAACCAGCGACGTCGCCAGGTTTTTATGTAGTCTCCTTGCTTTGTTAGCCAACCGGACCGTTCCGGGTCTGACCAGAACTCGATATTTCTGTAATCATCCGGGTTTGGGTCTTGACCCGTTAAGGATCGCAAGATCGACTCCATTTTCTAACGGAATTGGAGGAGATGGAATCGAGGAGGGGAGAGAGAGAGTATGATGTGATTGTGTTTGACTGTTTGTCCTCTTATTATTGTTGTTAATTTTGTTAGAGGTGGCTGGGATAAAACGAGGTCGTTTTTTTATTTTTATTTTCTTCTCTTTATCTTTTATATATATATATATGAATTGTATCCATGCCGAGATAAAAACGTCGTTTTTTAGTTATTTTAAAACGTCGTTTTTTTTATATATATTCTATAATCATCCGGGTTTGCAGTCGGATTATTTTTTTAAGATTTGCTAATTTTTTAGTTTTGAATTGTTTAAATGTATTAAAAATATTTTTTAATAAATAAATAAATAAATATATTTATAAATAAAAGTGATTTTAAAAAGCAACCGACTATCCCACAGTACTAGTCAGAATCATCATTTTACTTGTTCAAGTTACTGCAAAAACGACAGCAAATCAACCACTGCCTTCCATGATATATAAAAGCAGAGAAGCGGCTAGTTCTCTCGAGTTTCCTCGCCACTGTTACGCCGTTGACTAGAGATTGGCATGCGTTTCCTTTTTCTCTTTGCATCAACTGAGCTTGATATGAATTTTCCTCGGAGAAGACCTGTGCTGGTAGGTTTATCTCTAAACCAGTAGGTGTAGACTTCATCTCAGCGACGAAAATACAGCATGATTAGGCAACAAAGAATCGCCATGCAAATAATAATTTCAATTTAAAAGCTTGCACTGCCATTTAAAGTTTACAAACAAGAAAAGTATATGGAGGATCCTATAACTCTAGACAGGAACAAGTAACACCGAGCTTCTCTCTTGCATCAAGCATCTTCTTTCATTAAACTTCGGTGAAATGGTCATGATGATCAGTTTTTACAACATTCGAAGATGTTTTAGTCTGCTCAGGGAGGCTAGCCTTTGAGCTTCTTCGTTATTTCAGCAACATACTTCCCCTGGTAAAAGGCCTGCTGGAGTTCTAATTCGGTGGGTTGACGGCTCCCATCTGCCGCAAAAGTTCCGGCACCATAAGAAGACCCACCTTTCACTTCACCCATCTCAAACATGCCACTGCCGAAGGTGTACCCCAGAGGAACAAAGAGCATACCATGGTGTGCTAACTGCGTTATGGCTGTGAATCTGCGAGCATGAGGTGAACAAACAATCAAGTGACCATCAGCTTTTACAGCAAGAGGGAGATCACAGGGCATCGTATGCACACTTGAATATGGAATAAAAAATGAAAAACAAAACATTTACCAAAACAAATGCCTGTATCATACTAAATCTAATTATTTATCAAGACAATGATAGGAGTAGCAGTGCAGGATAAATTGTACGAGCAGGAGGACAAGCGAACTTTCAGATTTCCTTTCCTTCATTCTATTCTCGCAGTTTTGTCAACCGTTTTGGCAGCATTTCTTTGCTGCAGAGCTCAATGGAAACAATCCTTTTCCCTCTCTTTTTATGGTTGAATGGAAAAGCTGCTCCTGGAGTGAGATGGAAAAACTGACCTCTCAACAAGATTTGATAACAAGAAAAAAGGTCTTTCCTACTTCCCATGCCTCTCATGTTGACAAAGAGGATGAGGAAAAACAAGCACAGAGAGCAACGGGATAAAATTTCTCAGCATTCAATGATATTGTTTCTATATGCTTAGAACATATTAAAAGTTATAAAGAATGAGTTTTTATTCTTTGTAGCTGAAAGAGAGAATTTGACTCTGGTTGGGCATCATGTTTTCATACATTAAAGTTGCAATTTTTAGTTTCCAAAAGACATATCAGAGGGCAGTGAGCATGAATTATTCTGTGCTAATTCATTTTTCAATAAGAGTTGCCTTTTCTGTCTGTAGATGAACCTGCTGCTGCTGCATTATCTCTCAGAAGGTGTTAGACTTCTTCAACTTGCTTTAATGGTTCGGTATCTATTGCTATCATTGCTACAAGCCTGGTTATAAGTTAGCCATCTATGTTCTACATAAAACCTGAACTCCTTCAATGCCTTATGGAGTGTTGTGTATATTTCCTTAAACCTTACCACTGCCTCCTGGATCTTTAAAATCATCCTATCTATGTTTTAATAAACTACCTAAAGCTTGCAATTATTGACTTTGCATCTCATATTCAATTATGATACCAATTATTCCACAAAATCCTAATTCACTCCTCTTACCCTGCAGCAATGAGTGAGGAGTTGCTTCTACAAGCTTAGTCATGATAAAATTTATAAAGTTATAACAAAAAAGGTTCCGAGAGTAGAGGTTGAAGAATGAATAGACTCACGCAGCAAGTTCCTGGCCTCCACCATAGAAACCAGTGCTCCAGAAGAATCCAGCAGGTTTCCCTGCAAGAGCTTGGGTTGCCCATAGCTCATGGGTGGCATCAAAGAAGGCTTTGAATTGGTATGCCATCACACCAAAACGAGAAGGAAAACCGAAGAGAAAACCATCAGCCTCCAAAAGTTGTTCTGGAAGAATAACTGGTACATCATCTGCTTTAGGATTGGCCTTCACCTTGTTCAATATAGTGTTGGAAAGTGTCTCGGGTACCTGTTCCATGCCAACAAGTGAAACTTGTTGAGTTTCTTATTATTCTAATCTTCAACCTCCATCATGTTCACACAGACACGAGAATTTGAAGGCTGCTTCCTCTTATTCACAAGTTTTCATTCCCTTCTAGCAGTAACTGGTCCTCATATACTACAGAATTTACCTGCCAAAGTGTGGCTTCAACACCCTGAATTGAATTAGCTCCTCGCTGGATTTCTCGTGCCATAATCTCTACATGTCCATGTAAGGAGTAATACCTGGAAAAAAAATGGAAAACTTAACATCCAAACTCATAGCAGCTAGTGCACAAGGAAGGGGGAGAACTTACACTATGTAGATCTTTGTGTTCCCCATAGCTAAATTGTAGACAGAGTATAATCCTAATTTACCAGCTACCACCACGTCCGCTCCTCTGGATAAATGCAGCACACATTTTGTAACACTTTAACAGGTTGAAATATGTCTTCTGTCACAAACAATGACAATAAAATGGCTCATGAGTTGCATGGAATCCCATTTGTAATCAGAATGGAGAGGTGAAATCGGGACTGCAGTCTATCTACCAATTCATCAATAGTTGACCTGTGCTACCTCACATCACTCACAAAACCAAAAAGCATACACCCAACATTCTGTAAATTTCATTCTTTCACTCTAATCGAACTTCAATGTAATCAGAAGACAACTAGCTATCCCAGGACATAGATTTTTATCGCACACGTACGAGGATGGTAAAAAACATTCCAAGGTTGATGGCGAAATCAATAGCTTTAACTGACAACATAAACACATCAACCATTAAAAACAAGCTGAAAGGGAACTAGAGAACGGGTTTCAAAAAATCAAATCGAGAGCCATAGCTACAAGTCTATCCTGTTTATTATCAGCAACCAGGCCATCGTGTACCAATAAAACCACTTGATTCGGTTGAAGAACAGAGTCCAGTATCCTCTTTTCTTGCTGTTAAGAATGAACCCATTTTCAAGAAGATGACTATTAGTGATTGGATTGGCTAGTTCATGAGATTTTCCTTCAATTACAAGTACATGATATACCCCACCAGGCAATAAGGATTTATCTTTAAAATATGAAACAGTCAAAAGCACAAAGCTGGATTCTTTTTTTCCACGAAGAAAATACATAGAAAAAGGTCAGCAACTGGATGGTAAAATTCCAGCGATCAAAATATAATTTTATAGTACATCAGCACTGGAAAGTCATTTCATCTACGTGAAACTTGATAAAACTAAATTGCAGCTACGCGCGTGATCTAAATATTACATGCAAGCAAAGGGAAAATATAAGAGATGAGATATATGTGACCTCAAGAAGAAGAGGTAATTGCCATGAAAATGCAGAGAGCAGAAATTGAGAGTGGAACCACTAATGAATGAAGCATACTTTAAAGCCTTCTGGTACGTCGGGGTTAACAACTTGTGTGTTGTTAAACGAGATTTCTGTAAGATAAGACGTGGCGTGACAAGCCAAAGACTATAAATTATCATCATCTGCTTTTTTTATTATTATATTTGCTGACTCAAAAAAACAGCCACTTGCCTTATTAATCTTTTTTTTTTTCTTTTTATTCCCAAACAAGCCGGGGTGCTCCCTGCACTATTTGCTTTAATGATTGCTTCATTGAGTGAAAATATTTTTTATTTTAAAATATATTAAAATAATATATTTTTTAAAAATTATTTTTTATATTAATATATTAAAATATCAGAAATATTTAATTTAAAATAAATTAGAGTACTCAGCCCGTGTGACAGCAAGGCTACCAAAATTTACACGTGAACAATTTGATAGCTAATGCAAGCCATTGGAGTAAATAATGAAGGTGGGTGGGAGGTTGTTCCATTATCTTATCTAGGGGCTACAGGACGCCCAAACTAATGTAACTCACGAAACCCATTGCCTTTGATAACGTACGTAAAATAATCCTGAAATATCAGAGTGACTACAGCATATATTAAGTTTGAATTAAAATATATATTTTTATAAAAACCTGAAATAAATAGAGTTTTAATTATTTATTTAGATCCATAAAATATATATTTAGGAAAAGTTTATTCCCATCCAAAAAAATAAAGAAATTGTGCACCCTCGACCTAACCCTATTGTCAACTTGAAATTAGCAAGTAAAAATACACCGAGGAGCCCAACCGTGGATACAACACGCTAACGATGGACAATGATGAAGAAGCCGAGGACGCCCCCAACTATCAACAAAGGTCCATTTGGTTGAAGCTGCAGAAACTGGGAACGGGCTATTCAGTAACAGGCAGCTTTGAAAAATCAAGTTCTTGTTACCTTCATCATTTGCAGCACAGCCAGACTTTACAAAGTGACAGCATTATACAGTTACCTCATTTAACAAACAAAAAATCAATTGTGCAGGTACAACACAGAATATTCCCATTGAATGTAGAAAAATTACAAAACAGGCTACAAAATTTAATCATTTCTTGAGAAATGCTGACTCTGCAAGATCAATAGCACGAGCAAGAGCGGCTGCTTTGTTCTCACACTCTCTCTGCTCGTCTGCAGGATCACTGTCAGCCACAATTCCAGCCCCAGCCTGGAGGTGAGCTACCCATTCTCGACGAGTGTTCGCATCCTTGTATGAATACATTGTATCATAACGAGTACTGGTGGGGAAGACAATAGTCCTAAGAGCAAGTGCAATGTCCATATCACCAGAAAATGAAATGCCTCCAAATCCACCACTGTAAGGCCCACGTCTCGTCACTTCCAGCTGATCGATCAATTCCATGGCTTTCACCTACATTCCACCAGGGTTGATAATGAGAAAAAAGAACAATCAAACCACATGAAGGCTTCGAGTCAAATTTCCCTTCATGTCAAACCAAATGCTTTTATGTGAGTTTATGCAGAGTGAAGTAGCTTCTGAGTTTGAACTGAAGACACATCAGCTAAAGAACATAGACGCTGATTCAAGCAGAGGAAAGCTGATTTACTCTACCTTTGGTGCTCCGCTAACAGTACCAACAGGCAGTGCAGCGCGCAACACATCCCAGCTAGTTAAATTGTCAGGCAACTCTCCAGTGACCTATACAGATGAATCAATTAAATGGAAAAGGCTTCACAAAATAAATGAAGATCACGGGATTATAAAATTCCAATACGGACCCAATTGTAGGTAGACATTCTTTAAGCCAGCATCAATAATCAACAGCAACAGTCACCAATAAAAACAAAGGAGCCCAGCCAGTTTTTTAGTTTTAGCTAGAACCAACTTCATTTAATTCATTTTTTATTCATTAGCAGGATAGCTGAGTCATCAAAATGACATATAAAACATATAGAACATAATATTTAGATCTACTTACTTCCACCTGCAATCATAGAATGTGATAAGAGATACATACTGTTGAGCTGATGTGCATAACATGGGAATATCGTTCAATATTCATGAGCTTTTCAACTTTCACAGAACCAGGCTTGGAGACCTGCATGAAGGACCAGTCTTCAGTACTGATTTATTGACAAAGTAATATTTTTTAAGAAAACTTTCAGAAACTGCCGCCATGGCTCTCACTAAATGGAGCATTTAAGAAGCCTGGTATTTGATATTATTCACACAACTGCATATTCATTTTCTAGTTCATTAACACATTCCATGAACGTAAATTAACAAGAACCAACCTTGCCAACATCATTCCTCCCCAAGTCAACAAGCATAATGTGCTCGGCACATTGCTTTTGATCATTCAAAAGCTCCTTTTCCAACATTAGATCTTCTTTAGGGGACTTTCCTCTCCTAACAGTCCCAGCAAGGGGTCGGTTTGTAATCTTCTCCTGTCAACAAACATCAAATTCAAGTGAGGAATAAGAAAGATATACAAAAACAACTGTCTGATTATTCATCACATTGTTAGTAAGAAATACCTTCTTCACACGTGTAAGAATTTCAGGGCTAGAAGCAACCATTATACATCCTCTAGCCTGGTCACAAGAAAAGCAAACAAATATCAGGTTTTAAAATTGTCAAAAATCTTGGAACAAATAGTTTTAAGGGAAAAAGAGCAAACTTGTAAATATGTCATGTATGGACTTGGATTGACAACCCTCAAGGCCCTGTAAATTTCAAAAGGGTCTGCAAATGTCCGACGTTCAAAACGCTGACTTAATACAATCTGGAAAATATCACCTGCCAAAATATGGTCCTTTGCCTGTAACACTGAATCCTTGTATTCTTCACTCGTCATGCTCGAATTCTCCAATTTAGGGCCAAAAAGACGAGTGAACAACTTTATTGAACCTGCAGATAGCCTTGGTCTGAAATTGAGAATTGAGCCAGAGATTTTAATCTCAAACTTGTACATTAAGAGGGGGGGGGGGGGGGGGATAGCATGACAGAACAAATAAAAAAGGACTACTTACGGAGAAATATCATGCACTCTTGATAAGATACTTTCCAGTCGATTCATTCCATCCTTAAAAGCCTCATTGACAGAAGAAAATCGGTCTAATTGCACCCAATGAATCACACAAGCTTTCTGAGGTCAAGAATATTACAAAATTAATAAAAGAAGAAAAGTATCACCAGAGAAACTATCGAATTAGACATAAGAAGATTTATAATAAGAAATGACATGACATGTTGCAAGCTTTTTTCTTTTTAATTATGCTCTATAATGGGCTTACATGCTTTGTTCCCTGAATTCTGTAATTGAAGTGTAAATATATTTTACTTGGATCCACAAAGTTCTTACATCTTAGTGCAAGAAACAGAGTGAAAAATTTGGGTCAGAAAAGAAGCTTCACCATGAGAAATTGCATTTCAATCAAATGAAGCAAAAGCTCAAATTAAAGAACAAAAGATACCACAAACATGTCCATGTTTGGAGTTGTAAGCAGAATATCTGGGAAAAAAGACATGGGCCCTGGATCACTTTAAAAACAACATGAAATCACCTTTTCCACGTGATCAAATACAATCACATCATCATAAAGGCCTAAATGGACATCAGGGAGATTCCTATCATCAGGTGGGGCACCAGAGAAAGGCAGCTTTTTCTTCTCTACATATCGCACTGTGTCATATGAGAAATAGCCTACCCATCCACCTAGTCAAGAAAGGAGCGTATCAACATACTTGCACCCTTAGAATAAAGTCAACATAATTTCAAGTCTAAATTAGAATGGAAAATGAAAAAAAGAAGTCATGGACTATAAACACTTCAAAGCATAAAATTTCTCCAGAGAAAACATTCATAGCATGAAGATAAATATATCAGGGCCTCATCAAAAAATTCTCCATGATTTGATCCAGAAATGAAGAAAATGTAAAGAAACATGAACAGGAAAAAATACTTCAAGTGCAAATGTATCCAAGACAATTTTGAAAAATTACACTTCCCTCAAACCAAAACAAGACCTAAGATATACATTGAAATGGAAGATTAAGAAAAATGAGAACACGACACATCAAGCAGATAATTATCTACTTATCTTACCACAAAAAGCTTCTGGAAGCTCATCAATAAGTTGAGGTTCCCAGCCTTCCATGATTTTTCTAGGAACCTCCATTGGATCCTCCACAATCTCCTCCGATCGACGACCCTCATAATGGTCCATTATTGTAACCATGTTCTCTTTTGCTACAATCTCCATTCTTGGTTGAGCTCCTACGAAACTATATCGCCCCTAATGCAAATATAAGGACCGGCATTACATAAAAATGCATTTTGATATGTATGAAAACAGCAAAAGTTGAAGGCCATACAATTGTGGAAGCATCCAAGCCAGGCTCAACTGATTCAAACAAAAAGCTTGGAGCATCTCTATCATCTTCCCTAACCAGGCATCGGTAAGCAAGCACTGGAGTTAGGTGATCTGAGAATATATATCGATATAGAGGAACTAGATTCCCATTCTTTGAAGCTTCTTGAAATCTTGCTGCCTGGTTATCTGGAAAGAATACGGACAAAATGCTTAGCACTTGCTTTTTATTATTATTATTATTATTATGAAGAAAAATGGTGAGGATACATTAATTTAATAAATAACTAGTACAGTAAGAAGTTGGTGCACCATTGAGTATTGAACACCAAATGGATTTCCATCCAATTAATACAAACAGTTATTAGCATGCCTGGCCAAAAGATGAGCAGCTCTGCTGCTGGAACAAGGAGCAAGGATAATGTGCTATGAAGAAACCCACTGAGAATAACACAAATGTCTTTACAAGTCACAAAGACCGCACAAAATCTTCCAATGAATGAGCCTTGACCACCTAGCGTGGACAACTTGAATCAGATTCAAGGATTAGATCTAGAAAACCACAACCTGCAACAAAACCAAATCCTACTTAACAGAACAAGCCTCAATAACAGCTGGATCCAAGACAGAGGCTTTTGTGGAGTGGCCCTCCTGCCAAAAGTTCACATTGTAATTTCTAAAACAAAAAAAAGCACCTCCGCTTCTGCTAGACTTGAAAACAGTATCATCAACATTTATCTTCTTCTAAGGATCTGAAGGGGGCTGCCAACACTGGACTGCAGATAAATGATTCCTTACTGATTGAGTGTGAAACAGAACCATTCCATGAAACTCAGCGAGATAAGAAGCTGTGAATATTATGCTGGATGGGGGATCTTTGACAGGTTTGGCATGGAGTATATTATTTTGATTCCCCCAAGTAACTCAAAAGATTAAAAAAAAATCCAACAAAACCTGAATCTGCAGGAAGAGTTACAGTTAATCAAGAGCATAAATATGAGCACGCGCCCTCCCCAGAGATGAAACCAATAAAGTAGCTCTTACATGACCGCATTCAAACGACACATGCACAAGGGACTTGTATGCTATTCCACACAAGCTACAACAAGAACCAGCATTAAAACCCTTCCTGCATAAAACTTGTACTGTTGGAAGAATACCGTGACATAACCTCCAAAAGAAAAGTTTGATCTTGTTAGGCAGCTGCAAATCCCAAAATCTTGTCAATAGAAAAAGCTTGATTACCTTCCCCTGTGCACCATACGCAAACACAAATTGAAGCACGATAGGTACTGCTCATAGTGAAGATGCCTTTGGAATTATGAGCCCACATAGTCTTCTTCACGTTGTGTGCTCAGAGGGATTTCACAAATTACTATAGCTTTGTGAAGTAAGAAGATTGGTCTAATCAAACCTTACTTGCATAGAAAATTGGTCTTATCTGGTAGAGATCCCACACATGCCCAGACATTTAAAAATTTCACTGGGGAAACTGCTTCAAAATACTAAGGATTTAGCAACCATCGATCATCCGGAAAGCAAATATCGTATCAGTTACCAACCCCCCAGATCAAAACAGCTTCAAGAGCCTGATGGCTTGTAATCATCCAAGTAAGAGATAGTTTGTGTCCAGGATTTGCAATTAACAATTATGCACATGGAAAATATTTTCTTTGACCCCAGACACAGCGGAAAGGGTTTGTCAAAATCCTCGACCCTTGATTGGCTAAAAGCAAGATCAAACCATATCCCTGTACCCAGGCCACCACCTTTTTTCTGGGATATAAGGCGTCTCCCTTGATGACCATAGATGTCCCTAGCATCTGAATTTGACCTCTACCATAATTGATCAAAGGGGAAAACAAGACCAGGGTCCACCCAAATTCTCATGCACAAGAAAATGAAGAAATATATGCAAGCAAATGAATTAATGTATACACACACATGGTGTGTAGACAGCATGTTTTGAGTTTCGAGGAGCATTGCCTTAAAACCTTTTAAGTTTCTTAGAAAATAGTAACAAACAGAAGATACAGTGACCACTGGTTATTTGATTTTCCATATCCTGTGCTCCCTTTAGTTGGACCTAAGTACTTGCACTTCACTCAGCATTGCAAAATTGGATTTTGATCAGATTAAAAATGAATAAATTATATTTTCTTTTGAAGCCCAAACAATTTTAGGCAAACAGAATGTAGAATTGAAAATTTGAGTTCATCTTCATTTCTACTGCCGAGATTAATGTCTCAACAACCAAACAGAACTTAGATTGACATAATAGACTAAGCTAGCATATAAACTTTAACTTGTGTTGAGATAATCAACTTGACATGAAAAAAACAGTTTCCATTACCATTCCTTTCCTTCATTTCTTGACAACAAAGCAGTACAATTCATTGTCTTTTCCACTTGTACTATTTCGTCACAGCCAAACACAACACAAAAATAACTAAAAGAAACACGATTTAGAAAGTGAAAGTGAGAAATAAGTACCAAGTGTTGAAGCTGAGCATTTGAGTGTACAGCCACGCGAGCTTGAACCAACAAGAGCAAGAGACCTTGAGCTTGATCTCGAGAGCCTAATGTTGAGATTAACAGAGGTAGCTGCAGGCAAGCGGGAACTTAGCGGAAGCAGATGATGAGTGACGGCTAGGGTTTTGTCCATGGTCTTCAAGGAGCATCTGTTAGGGACAGAAAAGGGAAACTGAGAGACTTCACACATTGCGGCAGAGAGTACAAGGTACTGTGCGTGTCAATGTGTGAACTGTCTTCTCTTTTTGATTCCTAGCAAGTTTGAATTCACATATGTTACTGTTCGTCGTTATAGAAATGCAAAAACAAACTTCCTTGTTCTTGGATCGTTTTGGGCTAGTATTTATATATGGCTTAGATGGGTTTTGGGCTGGGCCAGGTTTGGTCAAAAAGAAAAGCCTAATTGTGGTAGCCCATTAAATGGGCTATATATGGTGAAGTTTACCTTAAATCATGGCGATAATGGGAATCAAGTATGAATAATAAATTCAAGTATAAAATTTATTATATTTCCATAATGTTTTTTTCATGGTATGTGTATCAGCATGGATTGAATGGAAAATTAAATTGATATTTATTTATTTTTCTTAGACTATGATACTACAATATATTTAATTGATATATTATTTCTTTTAAAAAAGATGAGAAAAAAACAAGGCATCTCTTATCTCTCTGGTTATTTTTATTTTTATTTTCATTTTTATTTTCAGTTTGGGATATAAAAATCATATATTTGCTCGCCCCAGTTATTAATCATCGGCATAATTATTATCTCTAGCTAATTTCTATGAAGCTCGCATGGCTATATTGGATGCAGGTCAAGCCTTTCCTTGCGAAGCTCGTCTTGGTCTTCTTGTTTTTTTCCAGTCTCTGTTTCTTCTTTTATCCTCTGTACCCATAGTTGTCAATACCGTTCCGGTCGCCGTTCCGGTTTTTCGATTGGAACGGAACGTTCCGGTTTCGGAGCGTTCCGGTGTGCCGTTCCGGTGTCGTACTGTTCATATATAATTAATTATATATATATAGAAAAAAATAAAATATTAATTTTACAAGCATAATTAAAATTTGAATTCTTTTTTATTTAAAATATTTTGGTGTTTTTAAATTATTTTGATGTATAGATGTCAAAAATAATTTTTAAAAAATAAAAAAAATAGATTTTGAACCCGGAACGGAACACCCGGAACGGAACCGGGGCGTTCCGGCCGGAATTTGGCCGGAATTTCCGGATCGGTCCGGAATTAAAACCGGGACGAAAACGACGCCGTTTTGTCCCGGTTTGTTGAATGGAACGGAACGTTCCGGCCATTCCGGCCGGAACGGAACGGATTTAATAACACTGTCTGTACCAGATAAAATAACTCCTTAAAAGAGAAGCCTCAATTTGGATGGAGTGAGTCTTTTTAACATTATAATCATGGTAGTTTTTAAAGTATTTTTTATTTAAAAATAAAAATATATTGTAATATATATATATATATATATATATATATATATATATATATAAAATTCAATTTCAACACATTAAAACAATTTAAAAGGATAAAAAAATATTTAATTTGAAACAAAAAAATGCTTTTAAAATGTAAAAACAAATATGCTCTAGCTAGGTTAGATGTGGTTTTAAAAAATATTCTAAAAAAAAGAATTTGAGGATTTTGCCATACTCCTTTCATGAAATACTATTTTCTAAAATAATATTTATTTATGTTTTTATGCAATCAATGGCTTTTTAGAAAACAATTACGACATTAAATTTATTAGGAATTAGAATTTTCTTTTTCAATTTATTTCTTATACGGTTATTATATTATCGTTATATGGACAACGAGTTTGATTGGTTGACTTTATTTTTTTTCTATTTTTTAATTTTACTTTTCATGTTTATTCTTCAATATTTGACTAATCAATATCAGACTTTGTAATTTGTTTCACCTTACTTTCTATAAAATTATTCTTGTCCTGTGACTAATATCATGAGTTTAGCGGGTTAATTCAAGTTGAATCAAATCATTTTTTTATATTTAATATTTTTTCAATATTATCTTTCAGCATTATATCATTTAAGAATTGAATTTCATAATTTAATTTAAATTATTTTGTATTGAGTTATTATTATCTCTTTACTAAAGTCACGAGTTTGACAAGTTAAGTCGGGTTAATTTGGGTCATATTTTTTATCTTTTTTTATTAACTAATATATTTTTTAATTTCATCATTCTATATTAAATTTATTAAAATCAAGATTTATAATTTATTTTAATTTTCTTTCAACAAGTTTGTTATGGTTTCATTACCTGACATGCAGATTGAAATGTTAACTCAAGTTGATCTGATTGATTTAATTTTTTTAGTCTTGATATTTGTAGAACAAATATCATCTTGAGTATTTATTTAAAATTATATTTTTTAGCAATTATTTGAGTTATCTTTAAACTCGTTAAATTAACTAAATCATATTTGGTTAATCCTCATATTTTTAAAAAAATCATTATAAAAAAATTTAGCAACATCTAAATATTTTTTAAAAACATTAAAATAACCAATCTAACCCGCTACAAATAAAATATCTTGTTCCAACTATATGCCTAGAAGGATCGATATTTAAGGCATTGAAAGGACTCGTAGAAGATAAGTTACGTGATGGTTAGTTTATATTTTGTTAAAAGGATTGAATCATGAGTTACATATGAATATTAACAAAAAGAAATATTCTTGGCTTATATTCTTAAGCAAAATACAAATCACATATTGTCGCCACTCTATGATTTTTTTTCTAAAATGGAAAAAAAATTGATAGATAAATATCTTTTTTTTTATTTTTACATGGATATTTTTTTAATAGAATAATTAAAAACAGTGTATCAATTGAGCCCATGAGTTTAACCAAGCATTTAACCCAAATACATATGGATATGGCAAAATGTGAACCTAATAACTTTGTGTTCTTTCAAGTATTAATCTTAAACACATATAAGTTCAGCAAGTTGTCAGACTCGCCATTTTTAAGCTTTGTCAACATGGTATATTCACTCCAAAAGCGTATTTGGAGTCTCAAGATTTTGGAAAGCTTTCTCTACAATATAAATGGGGGTATCAACTCAAACTATATCATTAGTAAATCGATTTAATGACCTCTCAGAATACATCCACTAGAGAAACTTTATTTTTTCTTTTTCAAATATGAGACTATGATCTTTGAAACAATGTTATAAAATTGATTGTATTTAAGAGGGAAATAAAAATATGCAATGTTCATTGACTAAGGATATAAGTTTTTTATTTGTTAATCAAGTTATCTAAAGTAACAATGATTTATATCATTGTTATTAAAATTGCGAGTTGACTTCCAAAATCATACGATTTTGCGAGTCAACTCATCAAATCTTGTCAACTTAGGTAGAAAAATTGATTTTAATCAAACTCGGTCAAAATCATACAACATCGTAAAATCAGACCAGAATGGTCGGTCATGCTGCCGCTTCAAAAATTGCATTGGCGCTCCCCCCACCATTCACGCGCCCCCCTCTCTAGTCTCTGCATATATATATATATAACATTATCTTTCTTTCTCTCTTATATATATTATGGAATCACTATTGAAAATTAGTGATATTAACTTTAAAATTTACACTTAAAATTTTTGAAATAAATAATTTTTTATTATTTTTTACTTTAAATTAACAATTTTTAATGTTTTTAAATCATTTTCATTTTCTAATGTCAAAATAATTTGTTGGAGTTGGAGCTAGTACTGACAATATCGGTGTTGGTACCAGTATTAGTACTGATAATCATTTCAATAATAATCCCTTTGATGAATGTATTAAAAATAACGAGGAAAATGACGGTCATGAGACTTATTTTAATTTATATAGCACATCAAAAAAATATTTATTTTAAATTTGTTAATTTTTACCTAATGAAATTCTATGGACATAATTGTTTTGTAATGTATTTTTAAGTTATTTTGAATCATGTATGAACCTTAACTAATGAATTTTTATGGCCATAATTATATTGTATTGTATTCGGAAATATTTCACTTATGATTTCACTACCTACATGATTTTAGCTATGATTTTATGATTTTTGTACGGAAAAATTCAAGTATGATTTTACGATATGATCTTACGATCCGATTTTTCGAAACCCCTTCCATGTCATGTCAAAATCGTGATTTTAACAACCATGATTTATATTTTTTAGTTGTTCCCTAGAGCACACGCTCTAACTTTTCAAGGATTGGATGGATTCACTCTTTATAGTGCAAGCACACAAAGTATTTTGGAATGAGTAAACATCTCCTTAGTGTTGTGATATAATTTACCTTAAAATGTATTGGCATGTTCTTCCTAGTATAATCGTGCACCTCTCTAATCATAGAATAAATGTTATCTCAATAACATGGATGAGTACGGTCTCCCAAAAACACAAACCTATCGACTTTTTAAGGATAGGATTGCATAAATTATTATAGAAGGAATCAATATCCAAGTGCTACATTATAATTTATCCTGGAATAGATTGACATGGGTTTTCTATGCAATCATACATCTTTTCAAGGATGTTATGAAAGAGTGCCTTAATAGTGAGAATGGATATAGTCTTTCAAGGGAGCAAATCTATCTATCTTCCAATGATAGGGTGAATTCACTCTTCTTGGTACAATTTCACAAGTTATTTTGGAAGGAATTAATGTCTTTTAAACGTTATGATATAATTTATTTTTGAATAACTAACATGATCTTTTTAGTACAATCACACTTATAGATATAACATTTTATAGCATATAGATATTCATGTTCATGTTGAATTATCAAGAATGTATAAACTGCATAAACTATAAAGCAGAAGCGTACCTGAATCTATATCCGGAAGTCGCTATCTAGAGTAGTACGGATGGTCTTTCAGATTAACACGTTCACCTTAGAGAACCCTTTGATTCTCTCTACCTTAACCTTAGTTTTCTCTCTGATAATGGGATGTCAGTATGAGAATATAGCACGTGTAATTCGATGACCATGATTATATATATAAGCAACCAAGTGCCTTTTGGTATTCTCACCCTTTGGTATTCATATTTTAGCCTATCACCAAAATAGGAATAACATTGTAATCTCTATACATTAAAGGTCTACACCCTATTAGATACATCAAAACCTGATTGCCTAAAAAATACTTAACATATCATTTTAATTAGGCTTTATTTTATTTGACAGTCTACAAACACATAATTACTCTCATATAGGCCCAACATTGGATTAATGATCCAACACACACAACTCTTTAAGTACTGGATGGATGCTCCCACACCAACAACAATTAAATATATTCACCCGGTATATTTAATCGCTCTATGGATAGTATAAACAAGGCTTTTTGATAATCCACTGTAAATATGAGTGAATAAAAAGACATTTACAAGAGAGACCTCTCTCTTATAAATCATATAAGAGATTTTAAATATGCATATTATCATGATAAAGTCTTATATATGCTGCTTATATTTAAACTCCTAATTTTCATAAAAAGACACGTGAACTATAAAATTACAAGGAATCCTTCAAACGGAGGGTTTTAAAAAATCGAATTCTCCAATGCCTATTCAAAAATATAATTATTAAAACAGTCAAGAGTTCTCAAATTCATAAAAATAATCTTTTATCAAGTATTCGATGGAGGGGACAAAATAAATCTCTACGCGCATCCTTTACGAAAAAGTCACCTGGAGATCCGAATCTTCATTTGGTGGGCCCTAATAAACTAGATCATAGATATTAAAGCCCAAGAACCACTATAAATTCATCCAGGCACCGAAGCCTGTATTTGCTATTAAGAGGGTGTCTAAGAGTGTTGTTTTTGTTGTTTTTCAAAGTATTTTTTATGCTGAAATATATCAAAATAATATTATTTTATTTTTTAAAAAATTATTATTGATATCAACACATTAAAATGATCAAAATAATAATAATAAAAAACCCGCAGCAAACTACAAGTACAAACGCACTGCTAAACCTGCTTTGAATCTCTGTTCCATTTCACCGCTGTCAACAAACAGCAATGGCCGTGAAACCCTCAAAGACGGCTACGAGGAAGGCTCCGAAAGCTTAGAAGAAGGAGCGATACAACGCGAAGTTCTGCCGTATTCTGCGTGAGTACTCTCAGGTTTTGATATCGGGTGCTGATAACGTGGGACCCAACCATCTTCAAAGCCTCAAGAGCACGTTATTTGATGGGTAGAAATATTAATTAGTGCTTTGATGAGTAATATAGTGAATGAAAATACAGAGAGCCCAGCAACTAAAACTAGCCCCCGTTTGGCATTGCGTTCCAAACGGGGTTTTGCCAAAATTTGAATTTTTTTTTTTTTGCATTTTAAATGAATATATTTTGGTGTTTTTAGATCATTTTGATGTGCTGATGTCAAAAATGATTTTTAAAAAATAAAAAAAACATCATTTTCATGTATTTCGGCACGAAAAGCACTTTGAAAAGCTACCGCAACCACACTCCCAAACAGGCGCTAATCTGAGGTATTTTCATGTGAATGGAAGTTGAAAACTAGTTTGAAGTCTGAGCACTTGGTTTTTATTTTTATAATCACCTCCATGATTGAAAAATACTCTAACAGATGACATGTCACTTACCATTACAAACCTGTAATATTAAAGTGAAACCATGCCTGTTCAGATTTTTTTATATAAAAAAAAGGACTTGCCCAAACATGTTGGATGCTAGTCCAAACAACATTTATTTTTTTAATATTAATTAACACCCTGACATTTTTTATATTGCTTAGCTTATGTTTTTAAATAGTAGCTAATCTTAGACTTGTTCATGTAATTTCATGATACTTTATTGTATAAAAAATAAATATTATTTAAATACTTTTTAAATAGTAACTTTAAACCCACAAGACTACTAAAGAAGAATTAGATGAGATGTGTATAAATATTACCTATCAGTATACATCTCGAAAATGGTAAAGTTGTAAGCATGAAAAGATCATAAAGGACAGCACACTCCTTGGTTACTAAATAATCCAACTCATCAGCAATTATAAGCCTGCAAAAAAATAAAGTTTAGTTATATTATGCATCGATTCAAATAGAATCTGCTTGGGTCATGGTCTATTTTACATGTGCATGAGGATAACTGAGACCATAATATTCTGTGCATGTGACAGTGTGTTAACCTGCCCATTTAATTGAAAATAAAAAATGACAGTCTATTAGCTATGCCGATGAAATTTCTAACATCATTTTTGAGTTCAATGACTGCTGTTGCTGCGAATACAAGTTCTGGAGATGTTGTAGAGGTGGAGGTGGACCCATCGATTTTCTTCCTCGGTAGGGTTTTCTCCATCATCTGACAACACGAACCAGCTGGTTAGTATGCATGGTATTATTGGTATCTATATGCTACTACACTAAATTCAGTGGAAAGAACTGTTTGTCAGTAACTTGTTGAAAATCCCAGATGTTTTTGCTAATCAAGTACAATTCATGGCCAGTACATCTGGGGGCTGAAACCCGGCCTGATAGGAGAATACCTTGATGAGCATTGCAATCAGGAAAAAGCAAACGCACAGCACCAAACAGGCAAACAAAAAAAAAAGATAAAAAAAGGAATTGAGAGCAGACATTCTAAGGCATTTGATTACTATAATCTGGTATTGAGTTAAGGAAATCCAGTTACCTAACTTCTTCCGATCATTGATTTCTAGAAACGCCACAAAATTGGCATAAAAAGCACCATAATCCATAGAAAGACCGCATCACAAAGGGTAAATATTAGGGAATTACAATCATCCATGTTGTCTTCTAAGTCAAGATGCATAAAATCAAACTTAACTAGCTGAATGCACAGCATCAATTCAAAATAAACCAAATCATTTCTTCTAAAACCATAACTCAGTTTTACCTCTTTTGCCCAATCAACTAAACACTGTTTCACTTTCTCCATCGACAACGATTTCCCAGTCCCGGGACACCCACACACGTACAAACTCCCGAACTTGTTCTGCTCTATACACGCCTTACAGAAATCAAAAACTCTTTTCTGTTCATCTTCACGACACACAACACTAGATGGTGCCGTTGACAAGTGCAATGCTTCCTTCACAGCACTTGTTTGTTTTATATCTACAATTAAAGCATAATAATTAAGCTAACCATAACATTAATTAAAAAATATTTCATAAAAAATGTCGCGACGGCGATTTTTCGCGCTTCGCGCCCCGCCGTCCCCCGTGGTTTGGGAGACAACAGCGCGCGGTGAAAATGAGAGGTTGTTTATAGCCGTAAAATTTACGACTATAATTATAAGGAGTCGCCATCTAGTATTAAGGTTACTAGGAACCTAGTGGTCTGCGAGAGTCTTGGGTAAGAGGACTTGTTGTGCAAGGGGAAGACGCGTCACCCCCAGTGCACCCTACCTAAGGTAAGCTGCATTGTTGTTTGATTGTTTTTCTTAAATTTATTTTTTTTACACTGCATTTAAAAAGGAAAAATATTTTTTGTCCGCGGGTGTACTTTACGATGTAATTTTACACCGCAGTTAAAAACCTTTTTTTTCACCTACGAATGTACCTTACATTGTAATTTTACATCATAGTTAAAAATTCTTTTTATCTGCAAGTGTACTTTACAATGTAAATTTACACCGCGAAAACTAAAACAAAATAATTATTAAATTATTTTTGACATTTTGGCCGAACGCCAATGGATAATCGTAAACTGGTTACGATATCCAATTTTCGTTTAAAAATATGAAAAAGATGCAATATTTTTTTTTACGAAAAATATGCTTGAAAAATCTTGGAATTCGGCCGTATGCACGAAGACAAACACATTTTTTTTGTAGTTTCTGTTTTGTTTTTTTTTTTTCAAAAAAATAAAAATAAAAATAAAAAATAAAATAAATAAAAAAAAATATGTCTGGGACTGGCCCAGCTAAATGGGCCAGCCCAGCAATAAGACTGCTGGACTTGGGCTGTACCCGGCCCAGCCAACTGGGCTGGGCCGAACAGTCCAGCCCAACAAAGAAGGCGGGCAGAGTGAATTGATATTCACTCTGCCTACTGTTCACGTATTCGTGAACAGTACCAAGGTGGTCGGCCGACCACCACGAGAGACCGAGCTGCTACTGCCGCCGGGTAGAGGAGACCGAGGTGGTTGTCTCTGTCGTGGTGGCGTCCGAAACGTAGGCTCATGGTGGCCGGGAAGAGCTCTCGAAGATGCTGACCTGTTGCCATGTTCGTTGCTTGCCGCTGCAACTTTCACGACTGGAACTCTCGCCGACGCTGGAGAAGAAGACTGAGCTGGAGTTTCTGGAGACGGAGCTGAGGAGTAACTTCTTGCGTGGTGGTCGACGGGAGCTGGCTGGTGGTCTGTTGCTGCGAGGAGGGAGCTGGAGCTGCAACCTTTTTAGGGAGAGAGAGGGGCACCGTCGGGGGGAGAGAGAGACAGCACTGCAACGTTGAAGAATAAGAGGGGGATGACTGTTGTCGCCGTTGATGGCTGCTGGTGAAGAAATGGTGCTGCCGGAGCTAAGGAAAATGGAAGGGTGGCTGTCGAGATGAGTAGGGGCTGCTGGCGTTTCTGTTTTATAGAGAGAGAGGCGTTACTGGTGGAGAGAGAAAGAGAGATATGGCAGAGAAAAGAGGGTGACAGTGACGGGCGAGGGAAGAGGATTGATGGTCGAGGGCTCGCCGGCGACCAGAAAGAGAGAAGGCAGAGGTTTGGTCTGTTGCACCGGCTGAAATTTCTTTCGGGTCTCCTTTTTTTTTTACCGTTTTTTTTTTCTCCCCTGGTGCTGCCAATTTCTCCCCTCGTTCTCCCTCTATTTTCAACCCATTTTTTATCACCTTCCTTTCGAAATTCCCCTGTTTCTCCCCAGTTTCAGACCCCCGTTACTATCTACTCCCCCCCTCCTGGTTTTGTTTTGCTCCCGTTTACTTATAGATGAAAGTGGCATGGTGCAGGCATGGGATAAGTGTCCAAAGTATGGGGATTGAGTGTTGCAGGAGGAGCAGAGGGCATGGCTGAGAGTGGTGGCAAGCATGGTTGAGCATGCTGCCGACAACTCCTTTTTTTTTCTTTTGAAAATTTTGAAATAAATAAGTTGTGGCAAAAAAGATTTTTTTATGGGAAAAACCAGGAAGAAAGATATTTTTATCTTTAATTTTGGCTTCCGAATTCACCCAAAAAGTTTTGTCGCCGAAAATTCCGATCGTCTCAATTTTAACCCAAATTAGGCTTCCAAAATTAATTTCTCAGCAATCAATCCTTTAATTAGGTTAATTCAACCCATTTTAAGTATAATTAATCCCTTGCGCTTAATTAAATCCTTCAATTGGGCTTTCAATTAATTCCGAAGAGTTTCGTCACCGAAAATTCCGATTTTCTCAATTTAACCCAGATTCGGCTTCGAAACTTAATTTCTCACTAATTAAGACCTTAATAAAATTAATTTGACCATTTAAAGTATAATTAAGCTCTTGCGCTAAATTAAATCCTTCAATTGGGCTTTCAAATAATTTTCGAAGAGTTTCGTCACCGACAATTCTGATTTTCTCAATTGAACCTAGATTCGGCTTCAAAACTTAATTTCTCACTAATTAGGCCCTTAATAAAATTAATTTAACCCATTTAAAGTATAATTAAGCTCTTGCGCTAAATTAAATCCTTCAATTGGGCTTAATTTCGAAGAGTTTCGTCACCGAAAATTCTGATTTTCTCAATTGAACCCAGATTCGGCTTCGAAACTTAATTTCTCACTAATTAGGCCCTTAATAAAATTAATTTGACCCATTTAAAGTATAATTAAGCTCTTGCGCTAAATTAAATCCTTCAATTGGGCTCTCAATTAATTCCGAAGCATAATTACACTTTACATCGGCCGACGATTAAATCAAATTGACCCATAAAAATATAATTATGTCTTCCGACTTAATTTCTATGCAGATTTATCCAAGAATAAATTATTTTGGCCTTGAATTTGCATTTCCTTCATTTTTGGGCAAAAAAGAAGTACGACCGGGCTTCCGAAAACGTCCAAAATTTTCACATTAATTTTTCAGCCGACACCAACCCCTTTTATTTTATTTTATTTATTTATTGGTATATTTTGGGGAATCACCCAAAAATTGGGTGATGACAAAAAACACCAAGTAATCAAGCAAAAACCTCTTGGATTCCAATTTAGTTTCTCGCTGAAATTATTTGACATTTGTTTCTTCACTGGTGATTTGCATTTCTTTTCCAGTTTCTCAATTCCCTGAATGAATATTAGCAAATTAACAAACACTTCAATCACTCAAGGAAAAACACATATAACTTCAAAAATTGTAAAATTAAGGTATATTAAAACCTCACATTAGTAGGAGTGTTAGGGATCGAATCAACACATCGCCAAGGTGATTTCCGCTTCGGAGGAATGAAACCGGACTCTCGTGGATCACTAGATCTGCATTAGATCTTAATCTCCGTTTCTGAGGAGTAAATTTACCGTTGGAACGCGAGATCTCCTCCGATATGACGGCCATGATTGAAGACTTGAAACCTGCGATTGAGGAATTGATAACTGGGTTCGTGAATCGCCGTTGCTTTTGGTGCTGATGGGTTAATAGACAGTAGAGGAGGGTTTTTGGTGGGCTAATGAAGTTATTTTCGCGGGAAAGGTAGCCGTAGTCTCCCGCGCATGTAACTGTTACCTTCTGGAATCAATTTGGGCTGGAATATGTGGACTTACAGGTTTTACTTGGACCTCCGTGAGGCCTGAATAAATGATCCAATCGTCCATGTCTTATATTTAGGCCCCGTTTATACTGGGGTTGGGCTACAGTGGTTTGAGGTTTGTAGGACTGGGATGCATCCTCCATCTTCACATATGATTTCCAAAAACAAATTATTTTAAAAATATTTTTTTTTTCATATTTTATACTTATTATTGGTGGCAAGACTTCAACAGGGTGTGTGGGTGTGTGTGGGGGGTGTGTGTGTGTGTGGATGGGTGTGTGTGTGTCTCTTGACAAAAACCTTAACAATTATACAGAGAAAACAATGTTAAGTTCAATGTCAATGAAAATCAATTTACTGAAATCTTACTGTAATGGACACTCAATACTTGTTTATATTTTATATTTTATTTATTTATAATATATACACACACACACACACACACACACAAATATTTATAATTAACTATTTGTATAATTTTTGTTATAAACTAAAATTGAATGAGAGAAATTAACATTGTTATGAATAAATAAATCATTATATTTCTTAATATATACATACAAGTTTTTCTTGTATATTCACAGAATATTTATTTAAAATCATCAGCCACCCTCTATTTTTTAGAGATAGAAAAATTACTACTAATTATATATTATATGTGATTTTTTTATTTACAAAGAACTTTGTTATATCGCTCCGTTATGCATATCAGTATATAATTTAGGTGTTACATTTGATGTCACGTAGCTTTAGCAACTTTAATTCTTTTATTTAATTTCTAAAATTATAGCAACCGTTCATATTAAAAAAACAAATAAATAGCTTGGCTGTTCCAGTATATACCTAGACATAAATTAATGTGAATTCTAATACTAAAATTATTATATAATTTCATAGACCGAAAAATATACTAGACACAAATTATTTTTTTGTTCATATATATAGAGCGAGCAACTACCTTGGGTAGTGGGTGTCAATCAATGTCAAGAACATCAATTGACAGAAGGAAGAAAAAAAAAAAAACTTTGTCACGGAATTCGCTGGCCCTCACAGGCAGCCTTTGCTTTAAGCTAAGCCACTTGAAAATTATCAAGACCCCACTTAATGAAAAAAAATACAAAAATAAATTAAATATATTTACGAGTTATTTATATTCCACATCTAATAAAATATTTTAATTATAGATAATAAAGACGAGGTGAAAACGATCATATTTGGATGTGGAAAAGACCATCTCTATAAGATATTTTTGTTAAAATAATATATATTATTTATTTCTCAAAATATTATTTTTTCCATTACCATATAAAATAAAAACATTAAAAAAATAATTTTATTTAAAAAAAAACATATTTGAAAAAAAAAATTAAAAACCCTGAGATTGTAATGTGTTTATATATATATATATAAAGAATTTTTAAAGGGGATTTCGTAATTATCCATCCACTGCGATTAATTAATTACCTAAGAAGTATTTTTGCTCATAAAATATATATTAAAAATTACACCATTCTCGATCTCTTGTCAGCTAGTAGTCTCTAGATTACTCGGAGACTTGAACAAAGAAGGTAAGGTGGAATTACTTTTTAAAATAATTTTTTATTTAAAAATACATAAAAAAAATATACAAATACATCAAAAATACAAAAAAAAAATTAAAACCAAAAATACCTTTAAATCATATTTTAACCACAAAAAAAAAAAAAACAATACCTAAATAAGCCACCCTCGTAGATCTTGTCCATGTTGAAAAAAAAATCTTAGACTAATTATATATTCGGTTAAAAATAATTCAATTTGAAAAGCAATAAATGTATGAATGAAGCATGATTCATCCTCTATATATCGGGATAAAAAAATATAAAAAAAACAGCTTAAAAACTTTAAAAATAGATTGATATGATCGATGTCAGAGACCATTTACTGATTTTACATTCAAAGATCAACACGTAATATATATTTTAAATGAAAACTTATAATATTTTTTTTTTACCCAAGAAAACATCATTATAGAAAATACATTTTATAAATTTAAATAAACGAGTCAAATCTTAATTATTTCATATTTTTATAAAAAATATACATTTTAATTTGAATTCAAGATTTGCTATATAAATTATATATTATTAATAATTATATAACATCTACTTGGGATAAAAAAAAAAAAAAATGATCACTAGTTGAAAATATAGTTCAAAAGATAATAATTGAGACGTTACATTTGATGTCACATAACTTCAGCAGGATTAATCTCTAAAAATTAATCTCTAAAAATATAGCAGCCGTTCATATATATAGGCAATGATTCGTCGTGAAAGAAACAAGAGACAGGGTCTCCGGGTAAAACAAAAAATGGATGAATTCCACAGCATGAAACCCAGACGACGGGACTTTTATCGTTTTTTTGTACATATGGATGTTTGAAATTTCAAAAATATTTTTTAAAAAATGGAATTTTTTATTTTAAATTACAAAAACAATATTTTTAGATGTGTTCATGTGTTGATATCAGAATAATTTTAAAAAAATAAATAAAAAATAATTTCAAAAGAAATAATCTCAATTTCTAATAATGACATGCAATAGCAGTATACACACAGAGCAGCTGGGGTTGAGGTAGTGGGTATCGATCTATGTCAATAATCTCAATAGACAAGAAAAGCTTGTCACGTGAAATCGCTGGGCCTCGCAGGAGAGAATCTGTAATCTATGTATTTTGTACGGACTTGAACGGGCATGGCTCTTGAACAGTGCTAGTGGTGCGTGGAATATCAAGCCATGGCCCGGGAACAAGCAACTCTGCCTCCCCTCCGTTACAACGACACCGTCGGTGAAAACGATCACTGGCGTGTAGAAAAGTCCACCTCGATAAGATATATTTTTTTTTACTTTAAAAGCCTATTGCATATACAAAATTATCCAGAAATCTTAACCTAATGCTGCCATGCATGGGCTGCCCACCATGCTTAATTAATATATATACACCGAGGGCGTAACATTTTAAAGTGTTTTCAATGGGAACGGCTATGCTTCAGTGTCAATATTTAATTTTGTGCGCAAGCAATCACACACCGCGGTTCAAATTTGCTATGATCAAGTTCTTGAACTTCAGCTTTATAATATTATATGATATGGCTTGAAAGTTTGGTACAAATAAAAGGAGTGTATATTACAGAATAATATAAATTATATTTTGAAATTTTATCTATCAGTTTAAATTTTTAGATGAGATGATTTATTGACATGATATAGGAGGTTTGTTGACTAGCGGTCACGAATCTGAATTTCATTTTTTTTATTTTATTTGATAAAAAAACAAAAATAAAATAATATGAATCCGTGTAAGTTTCAAGGTCTTGAAATGATATATTAAAAAATAATATAATTTATTGACTATTTAAGCTTGATTTTTTAAGAGGGGGGATGTAAAATTCTAAACCTGTGTGTGTGCGCCCTTTTTCCCCTAATAGAAAGGTGGACAATTTCTTGCTGGGATTGTTATAATCCATGATAGTGATTTTTAATAGTTCATAAATTTTATTCATTTAGTAATTATTATTTTTTGTATTATATAAAATTTAAATGATTAGTGTTAATATAGCTAATGTTTAGTTATTTTAATAGGCTAGCGTCTATACGATTAAATTTATTGAATCTGATTGTTTTAAATATATTATGTAACTATCCAAATAATTAATTATTCTTTACTTTTTCCCCAGTTAATCTCGCTTCTTCTTTTTTCTCCTCGACGTCTCCCTCCAGGCTACAATCCCTTCCACTCTTTATCTTCCTTTCCTTTTCAGATTTTTCTATCACTTTGGATTTTCTCTGTAATATGATCTTCCACAGGATGCAGATAAACATTTGATGAATCTTACTTACTAGGGTGTTTAATATTGTGTTTTAAAAATATTTAAAAATAAATAAATTTTTTTATGTTTTTAAATTATTTTAATATTTCAATATCAATTTTTTTAAAAAAATACATTATTTAAATTTATTTCTAAATAAAAATTACTATAAAAAATAATCTTAACCATATTTAAAAAAATATATAGGATATGAATTTAGACATGACGTTCCTACAGTGTAATCCAGAACTATTAACTCCAATGGAGAAGAGGAGCGGGTTGCAATCATTCTAAGAAGATATTTTGCATGTAATTTTGTTTTAAAACATAGTTAGTGAATATATTTAAAATCACGAGGTTTGTATATATTTAAGATTGAAAGCTTGCTGGAAGTTATTTTATAATAAAATATTATTTTGTTTATAATAATTATGAATAAATGAAAAATTAATTTAATCTAATGATGTCAAATATAAGATAATACTATAGGTATGTCCTTTTTTAAAAAAAAAAAGCTTAGATCTGATTTAATAATTTGTTAAATCTTAATGTAATTTATTATTTTATAATTAAACTTATACGTCAAATGATAAAAAATATATATATATAGGCAAATAGAAATGATATAAATTGTTTTGAGAATTTAATATTTATTTGTTATAATCTTAACACAGTGTTTGTAAAATTAACCAAGTTATTATTCTGTAATTTAATTAGCGATTATATGTTTATGAATACATCTTAATCACTGGAGTTAAACTAAACATAAACATATTTTTTACCATCAAAGAAGCATAGGTTATGCATGCAAGAAAATTTAAAAGGTTATGTCAAGTTCATTGTATATTGATATGCCAATATAAAAACAACATTTAAAAATATTATTTTAATATATTTTTAAGAAAATAGTTATATTGTTCTTCAAGTGATGATGTATAATGTAGCTTGATAATTAAGTTGATTTATTGAACATAATCTTATCAGTAAACATTTCAACGTAGCACTGCATCGATTTACAAATCAATCGAAGTATAGACATGACTTGAGCGTCACGGGCCCTCCAGGCTTCGATCATTGCCGCTTTAATTAACGGTGCAAATTCACATGCCGCATTAGTTGATGGAAGGCATAGAAGACCCCCGGTATTGAAAATTAAAGAAATAGCGTGATAGCCGAGGCCTCTATTCTGTGTATCAACTGAGCACAGGAACTGAGCTTTCATTTCTGCACAGGAGACGATAGAGATCAGCTGATGATTCTATCTTGTCGGAAATTGATTGTGGGTTCTTCCAGCTTGCAATATTTTTCACGAGCTAAAGTGGGATTTCTCTATCTAGTCAGTTTCCAGTGCAATTCTGAAATAACCAGTGTGATGACCAATCCTTCATTTTCCTTCGCACTGCATGCACTCCCCTGCCATGTGCAGAATAGAGAAGTCCAGGAAATTTTGCACGTTAATGAAATAGGTGCGGTCACCATGTTTTCTGCTAGCTGATGCCATGGGAATGCGAGAAAAGAGGTGTGCGCAGTTACCCCACATGCATCTGGTTTACAATACTGTACCCCGTTCATCCCCTTCAGAGAAAAAATCTGTCAAGTAATTTACTGCAATGTTTTAATCCATGCCTGCCATAAATTATCAAATAACTGGAACACGAATAGGAGAAAAAAAATGACTTGATGTCGTGCTTCACTAGCTCTAACTTTTAGTTCGAGAGAGACAAGCTGGTATGCAGAGGCAGACTAGAGAGGTCTGCTGATGCACCAAACCCACCATTAACTCAAAGCAAACTAATTGGCTGACAGCTCCAACTGGGCTATCATTTTTCTTCCGCATGAACATTTAATTAATTTGTAAGCTCCACCAAACTTAAAGATCGCTGCATTATTAAACAGCACTGTGCTTTCCCATCTCCCTAATTTCCCGTTCTCTATAATGGTTATTTTCTTTTTGACTATTTCGTCCACAACCATCTGCGATGATTATTAAATTGCCTTTTCTCTCTGCAAATTGTTGGCTGTCGAGACCTTCCATGCATGCTATTATCAGCAGCTGGAGTGCGCTTCACTGTTCCTTGCGAGGATAATTTATCATGTGATGGGTCTTTCAGCAAATAATTTAATTTGAGGATCAAATTGCATCACCCCCTCCTTCTGATGCATCATGTCCGGAAATAATTACTGGAGGAAGTAGAGTAGATCGATCAGTGCGGGTGAGAGTAGTTTCTGACTTCTTAGAACGTGCATGAGTTTTTTCATTCCACCGTTAACCTTTTCTGAAAAAAGAAAGTAACTAAAAGGTGGCTTTACAGTAACTGCCATCGTACTCAGCCATGATAATTTAATCCTTGAGAGTTGTTTCTTTGATCTTCCGGACAAGTCACTATGCCCACCCCTATCGACCCACGTTGGGAATATGAACGTCAAATTCGTCTGTTTTTAAAAGTATTTTTTATTTAAAAATATATTGAAATAATATCTTTATTTTTTAATATTAATAAATAAAATAATATAAAAGAAAAAAAAATCCAGTATCAAACCTGGCTGAAGAATAGAGACAGACCCACCGTGGACAGGGACTTTGCTCTGATTATTTTTCTTTGAAGAATAGAAAAAAAACATGGCCAGTCTGAGTTGAGCACCAATTTTGAAATAAACACCGAATCTTTAGAGTATGACACTGTACGTACCTGTTTATCTTATCCCCATGAGATATGTATCGAGAGTTTAGTAGGATAAAAAAAAAAAAAAAAAAAGGCTTCCATCGTATCTCTCCATATCATTCATTGCAGTGATGCTTTGCTATTTTTTTAATTAATGTTTTATTTTTAAAAAATAATATTATATTTATTTTTTTATTGGGTTATCTACAAATTATGCATTGGATTGACTCGAGTCTTTCCTGCCTTAATTAGTTTTTTTGTCTAATTTTATAATTTAATATCAAAACCCAAAGTTTTTCATATTTTATTTTATTTGCTATGCATTAGGTTATTAATACCTAGAAATAGTGCTTAGTGAGTTAGCTCAGTTTAACTTATTTTTTAAGTTTTTTGATTGAGTTTTTTCTTCTCAATTTCATTATTCATTATTGATTTATTA
The DNA here is from genome assembly GCA_015731905.1 of Salix dunnii. Taxonomy (NCBI): domain Eukaryota; kingdom Viridiplantae; phylum Streptophyta; class Magnoliopsida; order Malpighiales; family Salicaceae; genus Salix; species Salix dunnii. The sequence goes on along the minus strand of CM027667.1, from coordinate 3,385,136 downwards.
AAGATATAACTTCATAATATGTTTTTATATAGGAATATCTCTCTCACGCGATAAGAGTTGTGGGTCTTCGTATCTTAACCCTTGATAAAAAAAAAATTTCTTTCTGAAAAAGATTCGTACTCTTATAACTTAAGTTCAATTTCATCATCTCATATTTTTCTACCCCCTCAGTTTCATCATTTCATATAGTATCTGATTAAGAAAGGGGTCTCGTCATTTATTTTAGTTTGTTTTTTTATTAGAGTATCTCGGTTTTATGGGCCATGAATAATGCTTAACAAGTTAACTCAAGTTATTTAGATTATTTTTCATGTCATTTTTAATTAAAAAGCTTACAAATCTCATCTTTCAATATAAGATGTTATAAAATTGACTGAGAATCGAGTTTCATTATTTGTTTTGATTTTTTTTTACAAGGTTATCCAAGTCTCCTAAACCAATAAAAAAAAATTGAATTTGATCTTGCACCCATGAAAAATCATGCAATGGTTTGGTCTTACTCGTTAAAAAAATCAATGTGATAATGAAACTCTTTAACGGGTATTCACAGGGAAAAGTAGGTAATTTATAGAATCTCTACAATATTTAGTGCACTCTCTTTAAATCTTCATTGTTTAATTATCTTATATTGCCTATAACTTCTATATTTGGTTGACTACTTAGAATTACATGTCATTAGATTAAACATTGTAAATTTTTATTTTTATTTTACACACTTAATTCACCCTTTCTACTAAGTATATATAGGCTATACATTCATGCATAGACACTTATGACCCAAGCCACAAGTTTAGCAGGATGACTCGATTCATTTTTTCTAGGTTATTTTTTTAATTATGTCTTAATAAGATAAATTATCATTCAATATCTAGTTGATTGAGATTAAAATTTTATAATTTATTTTGATATATTTTATATAAAATTATCATGATCTCATAATCCAAATTCTATATCTGATACATTAACTAGAACAACCCAGGCCAATTCACCATTATTATCTTGAATTGTTTTTAGAATCAAACTCTCTTTTCATAAATAGTCCATTTTTTTTTTTGATCTATAAAGATAATGAATTCAGATCTAATCAATCTCTATATAATTTAAATTTTTTTATTAAAATAATATCATCATCGAAATATTTCTTTTATATTTAAAAAAAACAAAATGATCAAACTGAGACCACAACAGAAATCAAAATTATTTACATGAATTGGTGACCATAAGTGATTGCAATGAAGAATTGATATAATAATCATGTGGATTGGCATGGAGGATGTTGGTAGGAAGCATACAAAAGATTTGATAGAAAAATTGAAAAGGAAAACAGCGTGTTACAGGTTAAATCAATTCTAGCCGTCAAACAGATCACCAATAACAAGTGTACTCGTTAGTAAAAGCGTCGCCATCACTGACACCCTATTTCTCCTGATGTGAACCCCGGTGCGCAAGTTGGATGATTTTTGGACCGTCAATACCTCCTCACCCAACTAGATATTTATTTGTCCTTTTTCAGAGACTTTATAAATAATTATCATGAAAAATATTCTGACAATTAAACTCGAACAGTATCAAGAAGGGAGGATGATGATGATCATAATATAATATAATATAATATAATATAATAATAAATAAATAAAAGAGTAAGAATAGAGGCCAAGCTAGCTGCAATAAAAAAGACACCAGGTGTCACTTTTATGGTTTTTATAATGAAGATATTATTATTTAACAATGGAATATATTTTTTTTGTCTTATATAAAAGTTAATTAAAGAAGGATATCTTTCCGAATATAGTATGCAAACCATATCTTCATCTGCAAACCTTTATACATAATTATTTTAATATATTTTTTAATTTTTTAAAAAGTATTTTTGATATTATCATATCAAACTGATATAGAACCATTGATTTTTTTATTTAAATAAAAAATTATTTCTATAACACAGTCCAGATATATACTAAAAAAAACCAGGGGACGAGTTCAGCAATACACACTCGCTGCTAAATTAATAAAGCCTGCTGCGGAAACCTAATTAAATTAATACACACTCGTAATCTTTTTGAATTTCTCTACTTGTTGTTCATCATTTTATTTTGTCATGGAGGCTCGATATTCCTCTATAATATAAGTATTCCATTACAAATTCAACACCACACACTTGCAATTACACTTACGGTTGGAGAGTGGTGAAAAGAATAAGATCTGTTTCATAGGATTTGGACTTAAATCATGACATATTTATTTTATAAAAATTTCAGATAATCAAGATTTTATCTTTTAATCTAGACTTGTAAAAAGTATTTAATAAGATATTGGTTTTCCTTTTATATATATATATATATAATAGGTTTTATTTGGTACGTTCAATCTTGTATTATTTATCAACTTGATCTGCAAAACCGTGATTGTTGGAAATATTTTTGTTGTTTTATTTATATCTTGTTAAAAATTAAAAACCCTTATAAATTTAATTTTACTCGTTCGGTTCATTTTCGAAATTTCTTAGGATGAAATTCAAACAAAATTAGTATTTTACCATAAAACCCTCAACAACAAGACTGAAAAGTTTTGATATTTGCGTTGTGTTTGAATAATTATTCACAGAAGCACTCGTATTCCATGTGCAAAAGCTAGCACTTGAAATGGATTCAACTGTAAAATTATCTATAAAAAGATAGTCTGGTTAGTGTTTGATACCTCTAAAAAGATGTGATTTGGTGAATTTTGGGACTCTATGGTGGTGGTTAAATGAGTGTTTATATATATATACTAGCCATATTGCCCGCGCGTTGCCGCGAGTATTTTTGTGTATATAATTTAACATGATTAAATTAATGATAATAAATTAATATGATATCATAAAATAAAAATTATAGATTAGGCCATAAAATGTATAAATTTTTAAATAGAATTTATTATGCAAGCATAGATTACATCTTTTAGAATGTAGGCACTGCGTCATAAAATATTACAAAAGAGCGCGAACTATATAAATTGCGAAGTATTGCAAAAAAAAGGCATATTGACATGAAGAACGAAGTCAAAACCTTCTTCAAAATGAGACATTTAATCTCCCTGCTAATTCAATTATTTAAATAAACATCATAAGCTATTAAATGAAATGAAAGAAAAAATTGATGTGAATCAATTGAAAATACACCTAATATTGAAGAAAAAAATTGGCGAGGATGATCCATGATGCGAATTGTAAATTTAGTCAAAATGATAAATTTATTTGAATATTTTTTTCCTAAAATATATTAATTTTAAATCATTATAAATTTATTTATTTCGCAGTTTTTAACGAAATAACCAGTATTAATTTATTATCATCATCAAGAAAGCATGAAGATTTGGATATTTGAATTATTAAATTTATTGCATTAAGATTAATTTATTTTATAATCTAATTTAAACCAAACAAAATATAAATGGTGAAAATAGTTGTAATAATTAAATAAAAAAAAAATAGTTAATTTTTTATGTACAAAAATTCAAAAACATAAATTGAAAATTTATCCCCACGTTATTTTCATTATCATTGCTATAACAATTAAAATTATTATCAATATTATTATCAAAACAATTAAAATAAATAAAATCCCTGGAAACATATTAAAAAAATAAACAAAAGATTTTAATACAAAAACAATTAAAAAATGACAAAAATTATCATTATCATTGCGTAAATAGTAAAATAAAAAATTATATAATCCAAATAACAAATAAAAATAAGAGAAAACAGGGGGAAAAATGAATAAAGGGAAACAGAGAGTAATATTAATTTTAAAATGACTACCAATATAAATAAGATTTTCAGGTCTGAACCAATTAAAAATAAAACTCCAACAAAAAAATAAAAATTAAAAGCATAGATGCATATAAACGTAAAGAATAAACATTATCAAAGTATTTTTTTAAAAAAAAACTAAATGAATTAACACAAAATAAAAATTTGCAATAATCAAATAACAAATATAAATAGTTAATTTTTTACTGATAAAAAACATGAAAACATACATTGAAAATCTATTCTCACGTTATCGTTATTATCATTGTTATAGCAATTAAAATTATTATTAACATTATTGTCAAAACTATAAAAAAGATTAACAGAAGAGTAAGCAAGAAAAACAATTATTATTATTATTATTATTATTATTATTATTATTATTATTATTATTATTATTATTATTATTATATTTGGGCTAATAATGAAAGAAAAAAAAATGAAAGACTAAAAAAAATCCTAAAAACTTTAACAAAAGATTAAACAAAAAACATAAAAGAAAAATAAAAAGTATCATTATTATTACTGCAACAACAATAAAAATTATCAAATTATTCCGAGAGAAAAAAAAACCTAAAAAACATTAAAAAAAGAGTAAGATCAAAAAACAATTAAATTATTATTATTATTATTATTATTATTATTATTATTATATTTGAGTTACTAATGAAAGAAAAAAAATGAAAGACTAAAAAAATCCTTAAAACTTTAACAAAAGATCAAACAAAAAAATAATAATAATAAATTATTATTATTATTACTGTCACAACAATAAAAATTATAAAATTATTCCGAAAGGAAAAAACCCTAAAAAATATTAACAAAAGAAGAATGAAGAAAAACAATTAAATTATTATTTTTATTTTTATTTTTATTTTTATTACTATTAACATCATCATCATTATTATTATGTTAATAATGGATAAAAAAAATGAAAGAGTAAAAAAATCTTAAAAACTTTAATAAAAGATCAAACCAAAAAATAAAATAAAAATTATTTGGTAAAAAAAGCAATTTGACTTGAAAATAAAAATAAAGGAACAAATGAAAAAACTAAAAGAAAGAACAAAGGGAGAGAAAAAAAATAGAAATATCAATTCTCAAATTATAATTAAAAAATAAAATTTAAGAGCTAATTTTTTTGAAAAAAATATCAACTCAACAAATAAAAAAATAAAAAAAATTTAAAAATAAAATCTAAGAGTAAACTTATATATACATGGACAAAAGTAAAGAATATTCTAGAAATATAAAGAAATAAAGGGATTAAAATAAAAAAATTAAAAGTATAAGGGCTGAAATAAAAATAAAATATCAAAGGATTAAATAGAAAATTAAAAGTTTAAGGGTTGAAATGAAAATTAAATATATTATCTATTTCAATCAAAGGACAAAATTAAACAAAATAAAACTTCTGTACCGAATTGCATTAAGTGTTTTAAACTACATCCGGAAATTAAAAGAAGGAGGATCGAAGTGAACATTACACATTCAATTAATTGCAATTGAAGGACCCAATCGCACTGAATCAAAACTTATATAACAAAAATGAGGAAGATAAATAAAATTAACAGTTCAGGGACTGAAATGAAAACTAATAAAAATCGGGGGACTCTCCTGCACTTTGATGTGCAGGAGAGAGAGAAACAGCAGTGGCGACTTTAACCGGCCACCGCCGCGTCCACGGACGTCGGAGAGAGAAACGCGTCGCACAATCGGGAGTGGGGCGGAAGACTGTCGGCAGCGTGTGACGCACGCGCCGACAGTTAAAAGAAAAAAAAATATAAAAAAAGGCCAATTACTGGTGTGCCCCCGTGCCTAAGTCAGCTATTTTGTCTTATTGGGGGCCAAACCGGTAATTGGCCATTTCCCAGAAAATATTAAATAATGAAAAGGTAGGCGGACCGGACCGGATCGGTTCGGTCCGAATGGGTGCAATTACTTCTGAGCCCCTCTACACGGAAGCGTTTTTTTTGTCTTTTTCGAGTGCTAAAAGCGTGATTTCACTGTGCAAAAAACAATAAAAAAAATCGGAAAACTGGGAAACCGACCGAACCAAGCGAACCGAGAACCGAACCGACCCAAAAATACACTGTCGCAATCCACGGTAAACACACTCAGAAGCTACAGTGCAAAACAGTAAAATGCCCACGGCAATTATATTATAGGTAACACACACACACACACACACACACACATTAATATTACAAAGTGATGCTTTTGAAATAAATACATTGTAAAGAAATAAAGATTTCAAACCTTTTGTTTTAAGAATTCATGCTTTATTTATACTCATTAGACTTTGTATATAAAAGAAGGGCTAAAAAGTAATTTTATCTTGATAGTAATAATAACACACGTATATATTAATAAGAAAACAACATCTCCTGACATGTATATTCATGTTAATGAAACCACAGTATGCTCTTTAAGAACTTCTATATATCTAATAAGTGTAGGGGAAAAATGGGTGAATTATTTCCTTGGCTCGGCCTAAAAAAGATTTTTAAGTCCTTCAACTAGGGTTCATGAATCGCCCCACCCATTGGTGTTTGTAATAATTATGCACAAAGATTTGCAAAAACACCTATTATGATGAGTGGTTGATTTCTTTCATGAGAATTAGGGTGAAGATCCCAAGTCAAATACTAGATAACTTGAATACAAAGGGGTGCTTCATTTCTGAAAAAGAACCTCAAAGCACGTAGAAGTAAAACATGAGGAAACCTATATTTTGAAAATTTCTCTAGTAAATAAAGAAACCTACGAAGGAGAAACTTGTATTTAGATAGTTTTTAAATACATATATGAAACACTAGGATGGATCTAGATCCAAAAGGGGGGTTTGGTCGCACTGGGTAAAAATAAATTTTAAAATGATTATGATATTTTATTTGATTGTTGAATCATGTTTAGATTTTTACTATACATCTTGAAGGTTGTTTTCTTTTTAGTAACCACTGTATTATTATGCAAACCATCAAATCCACTATATCATTACACGAACCATCAAATCTTTAAATATAAAAAAAATCTCATAATAATGCCTTGATTTTGATAGTTTTTTTTTTCCTTATCATTTTTGGATTTGATAATAAACTTGTTAGTTTGGATCTTACATCTACAAAATTCACTTTACCTGTAAAATAACTTTACGAAGGATAATCCAGCTGATGCAGCAACAAAAGATCCACAAGCAAGCCGTAGATCATATAACAAATAATGAAGGTCAAAGCAGCGCATCCATACTTCCCTCAGTCATGGAAATTCATGTAACGGATACAAATGAATATGGAAACTACAGTTACATATCAACCTAGACATCATTATTTGAATTCATGACAGTATATATAAATAACAATAGTAAATTCAAACAATGTATCAATACAAAGAATATTTTACAATCAAACTCATATTCAAGCATCTCTCTTTAAACTTTGTATTCCTTGTTGAAATACCATATTTAGCTTTCAAAAGAATGAAGAACTCTAAGAGGATGATTCTATTGTACTAGAAATACCAAGTTAGCTCATTTTTATATTATTAAAATTTGATTGAGATTAACAATTGTAAGAAAAACAGAATAGCATCATCGTATAAATAAATAAATAAATAAATAAATAACCGACATTAAAAAGGTTAGCATGTGAGATGACTGGATAATGGACGTGAATTCTTTTCTTCCTTTTCTTCTTTTAAAAAATGATAATCAAAAGAAGATATTGGGTTCCACGTAATGCTTTTGAGCATCCTCACAAGTGCTTTTTTTAAATAAATAAATAAATAAAATAAAATAAAATTTGCACTGGTTTTTGCTATACCAGAAGCAGCATAGCGAGGTAAAAAATAGGCATAATTAGAAAAATGGAGATGTTTTTATTGTCGAGCAGAGTAAAAGTTTACTTTTCACTGAAAGATCATTGAATAAGCAGAGTGCTCCAATTTATTTTCAACGACAACGCAGAATAAAATCTATATGTGTGACTATATATATGTATGTCTTTATACACACACACACACACACACACACACACACACACACACACACACACATATATATATATATATATATATATATATATATATATATATATATAAAGACGATGTGAAATGCTATTTAAATAACTGAGTGTGTTTTGTCCTGACGAGTTGAGGAGTGTGATATGGTAGAAGAGGATTTATAATTTTTATAAATTTTATTTGTTTATCTAGATTTATAAAGTGAATGTTTGAAAATGATATAATTTTTTTTTTTGTAAGTGTTTTTAATTCAAAATGAATTAAAATAATATATTTTTATTTTTTAAAAAATATTTTTAATATTAGCACATCAAAATATTTTAAAACACTAAAAAAATTAATTGAAAATAAAAAATTAATATTTTTTAAAATCACTATTAAAACACATGGTTAAATAGGTCAATTACTGTTTGATAAAAAGTTTTGGCACTTAATGATTCTTTTTCTTGACGTAAGACTAAAATTACATCACTCCCCTCGTCTGCACAGTCTCCACTTAATTTTTCTTTATTTATTTTCTATGTGCTTAATTTATAAATTTTGCAGACAGAAAACAAGAGAGAGAGAAAAACCGAAACACTGTCAAAGAAGCAAACCGTAGAGTCGGTGAACTTACGGTCATATGGTCGGTTTGTAAGTGCAATTGGACCGTATTTTTCTATTTTTTTAAAAAGTTAAATTATTTTTTTAATATCAGAAATAAAAAATATCATTATTTTTTAAATATTTTAAAAAACAATAAAATCGGTGTGAACACGTGGCGCAATTCAAGAACGGAAAAGATAAGATCCAAATCACCCGTAAAACGGGCCGCTCAGCACTTGAAAATCAGGTTCGTCAGCTTGCTTTGCCTTACATAGTGGCAGCTGACCCGGATCCAAATTAAACAACATTAACAGAACCAAAAACACCCATCAATTAATAAAATGACTTGTTACCCACATCCCCTGTACCCTTCAGAACACACAGTTGTTCTTCTGTTCTTTTTTTTTTAAATATATTTATTACATGTTTGGTACTGTTAAGTAAAATATTTTTTTATACAAATATATTGAAATAATAACAGGTATTATTTTTATATCATCACTTTAAAATTATAAAGGAAAAATTAATTTAATAATTTTTTAAAACAAATATTTTTAAAATGCACCCAGATATAAGTAAAAATACAATATCAAACATACATATAGAAAAGCCATAGCTTCAGGCAAGGATAGTTTATGAAAATAACATATCAAAGGGTTATCATACTAATTTTTAAATTATTATTAACATTTAGAAATCACAATAACAATAAAAAAAATTAATTTGATAATTTATAAAAAGATGTGTTGTCGCCAAGAGTATGACGTGATGACAGAAGGCTTGTGATATGCATAGCAGGTATTGAGTTCGAGTTATAACATACATCCCTTATAAAAGCTGGACAATGAGGGTTTTACTCGATCACCTAGATTTATAAAATGTATTTTCTGGAGATGAAGTTTCCTCGTATAAAAAAAAAAATTAGTATGTATTTAGTATAGCGATGCAAAATATTTTTTATTTTAAAATATAATAAAAATTTAAATTTTTTGATTTTCTAATAACAACCTGTAAAAAAATAAAAAAAAATCAATTTAATATATTTTTTTTAAATCAAATATACATTTAAAATGAACAAATTTATAAATAAAAAAGAAAGCTTTTTACTCGCTTAGGGGTGTTTAGCATCGTGCTTTTGTTTATTGATGCTTTTTAGAAAATAATTTTAGTTCAAAAACAATTCAAATTCATTCTTTTTTTGTAATTTTTGTTAATAATTTTGATGTGTTGATATAAGTAATAATAATTAAATCTAAAAATATTTTATTTTTATATATATTCAAGTAAAAGGACTACTTAAAAAAATATTATGTGTCACAATCTAAGACATTTTTATACCCGAGAATACAGTAGAAATTGCTTTCAAATACTTTTAACTAAAAAATACATCAAAATAACTTGTTTTAAAATATTTTAATATTAGTAAATAAAAATAATTTGTTTTTAAAACAAACAATGTTTTGGCTGCCGCCAAACAAGAAATCTAGGTGGCCACAGTTTGGGATATTTTTTTGAATAATAATAGAAAAAAAAAAAAGAAAAAAGACGAAAGCTAGCTCGCCTCGGGGGTGTGTGTGTGTCTCAGAGGGGTTTCTATATAAGAGACAAGATAGCCTATCCTCCCTCTTCTTGACAAGTGAAGCTACGGTTTGTACTTCGCTTCTCAGTTTCTCGCCGGATTCCATCCCAGGATTTCCAATCGAAAAACTGTTCATCAAATCTAACGTAAGTTCCTGCAAAAGTCTATCTTGAACTAGACATCATTTCTCGGATCTCTCTTCCATTTTTTTCTTTGCTTTTCGTGCCGTTAACTGCGCTTTCCTTTTCCGATCCGATTTTCATGGAAAGTAATGATTGTTTACCGGGATTCAAAGTTTTTTTTTTTGATTTATCGGCTTACTTTATAGCTGCTGTTTATTTTCTAGGCTCGTGTGAATTAAAAGGAGAGAAAAAGAAGCGCAAGGTCTTTAACCAGCGGCAGCAGATCTAAGGGAATTTGATTCTATTTTTATAAGCTTCGTTTAAGCTTTTCCCGGACAAAAAAAGAAGAAAAAGATGGGAGTGAAAGTTGCTACAACGACCTTTTTTCAATGGTCGCAGCCAATTATTCACCACTCACCATCTTCCTCTCAAACTCTAGCCTCTGCAATTTCATCTCCATCGTCTAAAGGACAACGTCGTTTAAATGGAACTGGAGGTGGTGTGCTCCTGTGCAGATACTTGCAGAGACTAGACCGACGGACCCTGTTTGGAACTCCATTAACAACAAAGATACAGAGGGCTCGTTCTTACGAGTTTCAGAAATTAAGAGGTCAGAGTATAAAAAGAGCTAGCAGTGCTAGCTCGGATGCCTTTTCTGATGATGAATTTTCCAAGAAAATTCAAGAATTGGCTCTTAGATTCCAGCTTTCTGACAATGAAGACGATGGCAGTGACGCAGTGGATTCCGAATCAGAGATTTTTTCTCATTCCGGAGACAATCTTGGCAGTAGTAATGGCGGGGACATTTATAGTAAATGTATCAGTGAAGATTCATCAAATTTAGTGCAGGACCGAAGGCAGTTCCCTCTGGAATCAATGGAGCTTCCGTGGCCAGAAATCCGGCAAGAGCCACCAGACTGGTCAGGGAGAGATGATATAATTCCTGCAAGTATTGAACGGAAGGCGAATAGTGTCGAACTCCCACTCTCGCTTCGAATGATAAAGAGAAAGATGCAATGGCAAGAAGGGTTTAGAGAAGCAGGGGAATCTGCTTATTGTTCAGTGAAGAAGGCGTTTTCTTCCATGGTGTTCATAATTCGAGAACTTCACGCTCATAGTTTGCAAATGAGAGAGTTTCTTTTCACTGAAGATTTGCAAGGGATTCTTGCTCGTGTACAGAAAGAAATGCACGCTTCTTTCGTTTGGTTGTTTCAGCAAGTGTTTTCACATACACCTACTCTTATGGTGTATGTGATGATTCTCCTTGCAAACTTTACTGTACATTCCATGGCCAATAACGCCGCGCTCGCAGCTCAACCAAATTCAGGGTCTTATGCAGCTACGACAGAGAGCATATCTGTCGTTGAAATCCCAGACCAAAAGAATCAAAAGTTTGAATCTTCATCGGTAAAAATATTTTCGGTATCATCTTCAAGTGGCAAAACAGCTTCAGTTGGGGGCAATAATGGCGGTGGCGGAAAGGTCCGGCCGCTCGCCAGTGGCACTGAAGGCGATGGATGGTTCGACCAGTCCAACCAAATAAGAACAATTGTCCCTGACGGGGCTTCTCAGTTGTCATCTTTAGGGACATCAAGGGAGACCGAGTCAGTATCAGAGCAAGGGAGCGGTGATGCGGAGTTGAGTCTATGGAATTCAATCGTAGAGGAAGCTTCTAAAATGAAATCTTTTCCATTGAGAGATGAATCTCTTGATCACGAGACCATTCAGAATCTTGTTTCACCTATTAACGTCAAGATTGAATCGGATGATTATGCAGAGTATTTTAGAACAGATTTACTATATCAGATGGGATTGTCTCAAGACCCTAACAATCCTCTCCTCCTTGCCAATTACGCGCAGTTCCTCAACATGGTCGCCCACGATTACGACAGGTAAAAGCTTACACCATCTTTGCCTTCCTTTCTTCTTAGTTCCTACCATGTTTGCAAATTGTAACTCGATTTCTGTTAATGGAGACTTTCTCAGAAGCTAGTTTGTCAAGTAATATGATATTTTAGCAAGCTGGGAAGTTTTTGAGTCAAGAAATTCACGTGAGAGTATCTCCTGGGTTTATTCTCCAACAATTGTCATATCTAGGGATCTGCTTGAACTTTGACTTGTCGTCTTGTATAATTTTCTGCTCGATTCCCTTTCCAGATCCTGATAAGGGAATTGTGTGGTGTAGTTTTCCCTTCATGGCCTAACCTCATCTTCTGCGCGTGACCCTTTACGCGCTGTTCCTTAAAGATCTTCAGCTTGCGTGTAGCTTATAGCCTGTTGACTACCACTTCTTGTCTATTTATTTAATATTTCCGAGCTAAGCTAGAGCCTTTACACTGTTTAGTCAACAAACTGGTCGCCTAACAACTAACCCTTTTCTTTGTGTGTAAATTAACAGAGCAGAGGAATATTTTAAGAGAGCAATCGGGGTGGAGCCGCCGGATGCAGAGGCCTATAGCAAGTACGCAAGCTTTCTATGGCACGTGAGAAAGGATTTGTGGGCAGCTGAGGAGACTTTCTTAGAAGCCATTTCTGCTGACCCTACAAACTCTTATTATGCTGCTAATTATGCTCATTTTCTTTGGAACACCGGTGGAGAGGACACGTGTTTCCCTCTTAGCTCCCAAGATAATGCCCACGAAGTCTAGTGGGCTAAAGAAGAATAAGAAAATAAACAATCAATTGACTCAAACTATTTCCCACGACACCGTATCACTATTCCCTTTGTTTTCCACCTGCGATGTATCTTCCGAGACAGATGGAAATGAAAATGAGATTTTTTTTAATTTAACGTTCCTTTTAGGGGTGGAGGGGAGTCCATGGAAGGAAAATCGAAGGTGAGTGGGTGGTGGGCCGGCGGTGTGTGGAAGTAGGGATGCACGTGACCATGGAAAGGATAAAGTGGTGATATGCACTTGGCCGTCGTGGCAACACTAGCCTTTTGATTCAGCTAGACGTGTGTTTTTGCTCACGAGGGCAATGAGATGAGGAGTGTAGTTTCGGCTTTTAATTTTCCACACTAGAATATGTCCCCGATGACTATCATATGACAAAGTGTAATTATTCCGTTTGTTTATATATGGGTCACCTTTTTCTTAGGGTTTCCTAGGGTTTTTTTTGCCTCGATGTACCAATAAAAGTGTAATTATTCGGCTTGTTAATATATGCCATGTTTAATTTTGATGCCACAATTAAGTTGATGATCATCGATAAAAAAGAAATATGTCTCAGTTCCCTCGTGCCCCAGTTCGCCATGCATTTTCTATGCTACGCTTTCTTTCTTTTCTTTTTCCCGGTTTTCAATGCAAGAGATACGACCTAGAATCTTCCTCCCCTCTAGTTTTTGAGGCTATGATGGGAGTTCCCTTTGTGTTTGATCTTGTCAAGTGTTCAATAATTGAGACCTGGGTTTTTCTTTTTTCCAAAAAGAAATGAATAGCGTGACTTTGGTTATTTATATTATTTGAGTTTTTTAAAGCAAAATGAGATCAAGTTTTCCATATTAATAGAGAGGTATTTGATATTATGTTTTATAAAATTATATTTTTTATTTTTATTTTTATTTATTTTTAGATCATTTTCATGTTAAAAAATAATAAATATCATTTTAATATATTTTTAAATGAAAAACACTTTAAAAAATAATATTAACTGTAATTCCAAATAGTCATTTAATAACTTGATATTAAAGTAAAAACTTTTTCACCCGTGAAATCGCGTCAACACATTTTCATTGTAAAGCTATTACCGATAAAAAAAGAAGCTTGATTCTTTCCATTGGATCGGAGGTAACTACGGATCGATTAAAGTTGTTTATTGCTTTTTTTTATATAAAAAAAATAGTTTTTTTTGAGTGCAAGAACTTATAGTCAAAGAAAGAACTTACGATTTTTTTTCCAACTAAATATTTATTCTTGAAAAGAAAGAACAAGATGATCAAGCAAAAATTATGTATAAATGCACATACAGAAGTTTAAATAATGTTGTTCGGGTTGTTATTGGTAATATGCATTGTTGTTCTTGTCATAACTTATATCGCATATCTAAATTAACTAAAAATATTAATTTAATATCAAACATAAAATAAACATAAAAACAAACATTAGCATGGTGTTTTAAGATATCTTTTTCTATAATTTATAGCTTTTTTGGACATTTGAAAACCAAATAAGGCCCAAGTGCCCGCATCAAATTGAAGAATTGACTGAAATTAATCAAGCTTTAATATCAAACATATTGGATGCAATGTATAGCATGGGTCTCGGTCCTTAGTCTAAGCACAAAGTAAGAGCTCTCCACGTGAAGTGATAGTGATAGTAAGCTACTCCCTTCTCTTCTCATTTACCCTTCATGCTATGCCGCCACCTACCCATTTTCGCCTAAAAACATATAATATTAGATTAGAGAGGGTCAAATACATTATTTCATTATACAGAACCTTCATGCTATGCCACCTCCTACCCATTTTCGCCTAAGAATATATAATATTAGATTAGAGAGGGCCAAGTACATTATTTCATTATACAGAACCAGTGCCATACACTCCACCTATAAAAATAAAGATAAGATGGGGTCTTGGCCTAACGGTTAAAGGGATTTATCCTTTCTCCTGCATCAGGGTTCAAATCTCACTATATATGTTTATCATCTCTGTAGTGCCTTGCTTGTTTATTAGGCTTGCACGATGTCCAGTAGATCCGGAGATTAGTTGTGGCGTGTATTAACTGATCCGGATATCTGGTTATAAAAAAAAAGATAAAACTTATCTGTGCAAGCTGATCTTAATATCCATGTTAATAAAAAAATAAAAATTATTTCTTCCAAGCAGAGTAAGAATATTCTATTAATGGAAAACCCCTCTCTCTAAAAGATATCTCGTACTCTCTTCTAAGTCGTTTTGACTTGCCTCTTCAGAGAACTATAGTTTTCCAGATGCACTAAATGGCGTGGGTGGTGAAGCTAGCTAGCGACTGAGTCATCTCTTAAGGAAGAAACAAGGTTTAAAGTTACTCTTGTGCGGTTAAACGAGTCTTTGTGAGGATTTCAGAAGCTGATGATGCATATGGAATTTGCAGCCCTCCCATGTCCAGGGTTTTTTTTTTTTTGTATTCACTGTAAGAAAAATGAGAGACTTCGTAGAAATAAAGGGACATAAACTAGGTCTTGTGAGCACCATTGCCCGGAAAGAAAATTTCTTGCTAATGACATTAATAACATACAGGAAAATCACTGTTCTTTTCATATATTTTATTGTGGATTGCATCAATGTTTTTTTTTTTTTTTTTATGTTTCTTGTCTTTTTTATGTTTCTTGCTTTTATTTTTCCTATTATATTTTTTTTCTAATTATTTTCTTTTTATTTTCTTTTCCATAAAATAGTTATATTTTTTTATTTTGTTCTTCTTCGACTTATATATATAATCAAGGTGTCTAAGTTAATTTAACTGCACCACAATTAATCCCTAGATCCAAATTTTTTATAATTTTTTTCTCATTTTTTCCATGAAGCATTTTTTTTGTTGGTTATATTTTTTTTTATTTTTTTTTCTTTTTCCACACACACACATTTTTAATGATCAAGGTATACAAGCTCGCTTAAACGCACCTAATTTATCCCCGGATCCAATTTTGTTTTATCATGTGGGGAAATAACTGTAGCTCTTAACACATTTCATTGTGGATTGCAACAATGTTTTTCTCTCTTGTTGTTCGTTTCTTACCTCTGTTTTTTTGTTTTTTCTGGTTATACTTTTTTTTTTGCTCTTTTTTTACTTTTATATATATATATATATATATATATATATATATATATATATATAATCAGGGTGTTTGAACTAACTTAAGTGTACCACGATTAATCCTTGAATATAATTTTTTTTATAAAAAAAAAATTATCATATTTTTTTCCATGAAACATTTTTTTATGGTTATACTTTTTTAATTATTTTTCCACTTATATATTTTTTTTATGATCGGGGTGTCAAAGCTAACTTAAGCGTACCGTAATTAATTTTCAGATCCATTTTTTTTTATATATATAACTTGGGTGTTTAAACCAGCTTATGCATACCATGACTAATCATCAAACTTTTTTTTTTAAAGTGTTTTTCTTATATTTTTATTTTGTTCACTTATATATTTTTTTATATATAACCGGGGACTACGGGTCAGCTTAAGTACACCACAACTAATTCATGAACCATTTTTTTTTAAATAATATGGATTGCTACAGTCCTTTTACGCCTATATTTTCTTTGTTTTCTTTAACTTATATATATATATATATATATATATATATATATATATATATATATATATATATATATATATAATCATGATCTTTGGTCAACTTAAGCTTTTTTTTTTTTACTTCTATATTTTTTTTAATAACCAAAATCTTTGTACCACCTTAAGCGCACCACGACTGATCCCCGCATCAATTTATTATTATTTTTTCCATATATTTTTTTGTTCACTTATATATTTTTTTTCCTTATCTCTGGACCAATTTGATTTTTTGATAAAACTAGGGTCTCCGAGTCAACTTAAACACCCCATAACTAATTTTTAGACCAAATTTATTTTTTAAAACAAATAAATGGTGTGGAGGGAACATTGTAGCTCTCCACACACAACATTGTTGATTGCAATAGTGCTTTCCCACGACAATGTTTTTTTTTCCTATTTTTAGTTTCCTTTTCTTTTTCCTTTTTTTTGTTTCTTTTTCCTTATTGTGTTTTTGTTTTTTCCCTAATGTTTTTTCCCATTATACTTTTTTTTATATTATTTCTTTTTTCACTTATATTTTTTTTTAATATAATTGGGGTGTTTGAGCTAGCTTAAGTGCACCACGATTAATCCCCATATCCAATTTGTTTTGATAACCAGGGTGTCCAAATCAAATTAGACATACCACAACAATCGTCGAACCTATAATTTTTTTCTAAAGTGTTTTCCTCTTGGTATATTTTTTTCTTATACTTTTGTTTTATTTGCTTATATATATTTTTTTATAACTGGGATCTTCGAGTCAACTTAAGTACACCAACACTAATTCCTAGACTGAATTTGTTTTAAAACAATATGAATTGCTACAATATTTTCACGCTTATACTTTTTTATTTGTTTTCTTTCACTTACATATTTTTTTATAACCATGGTCTCTCAGTCAACTTAAACCTTTTTTATTTTTATTTTTGTTTATATTTTTTTTATAACTAGGATCTTCGAACCAGTTTAAACATACCACCACTACTCCTCATACCAAATTTGTTTTTTGATAACCAGGGTGTCCAGGACAGCTTGAGTGTACCACGACTAATCCTTGTACCAATTTATTATTTATTTTCCTTATATATTTTTTTGTTCATTTATATTTTTTTTTATGACCCAGGTCTTTGGTCTAGCTTAAACGCGTTACGGCTAATTCCTGAACTGATTTTTTTAAAACAATATGGATTACTGCAGTGCTTTAATGCTTATATTTTTTTCACTTATATATATTTTTTTTTATAATTGGTGTCTCCCAACCAACTTAAACTTTTATTTTTTTGATTGTTATTTTTTTCACTTATATTTTTTTTATAATCGGGTTCTTTGTGTTAGTTTAAGTACACCATGATTAATCCTCAGATTTTTTTTTATAATTTAGGTGTCCAAGTCAAATGATGCGCACCACAAGTTATGTAAATTACATATATAGCCTTACAAGATAAAATCCGAAACTTGGCTATAGGGGGTGTATTGATAATTTACTAATTTTTAATTATATTTTCTACCGTGGTAATGTGGGCACATCTTCGGGCACGACGTCCATTTTAAAGTTCATGCATATTTTGGAGGACGTGTGTGGCGTCGTAGGACTTCTAAAAATATATATTATTTTTTTATTTATTCATTTTATTATGTAAAACGTGTTTAAAATAATATCATGGAATTAGAGGTATTTTTTTATGTGTACAGTACAATAATCATAATACCCTCAAATAAGATAAAAACCAAGAATTATCAGTGAGGATATCCCAGTAATTTTACTTTTTTAGTGCATAGTAAAATAACTTTTGTAGTCTCAATTAAGACAAAACATAATAGTTATTTGCAGTGGTATTTGAAACATTTCACGTTTAACTATACATGCATAAGAAAGAGTTTCACTCTCATTTCACACCACTAAAGCTAAACTTTCTATGTTTTTTTAACGTGAGCTGCATTTAATACAGATAAAAATAACAGTAAAAATTAAAAATCTAAACTAAGAGTATAGTTGTATAAATACAAATAAAAAATTTAAAACTATCTTTAAAGGATCGAAAAAATCACGGGAATGAAACTAAACTAAAAAAAATAAAAGAATAAAAACCAAATAAAAAATAAAAAATTATATGTGTTAAAATTAGATAAAAAAATTTAATTCCTGCGACGAAGCGCGGGTTTATATCTCGTTACATCTAATCCGGGTTTTGTTTTCTTTTCTTTGTTTCTCATATGATCTTTCTTCATAATTTTGAATATCCAATCCTTTTATTCATATTATATTTTATGGTTTATTTCTTATTATGATATATTTTTATCATGGATTGTAAGAGATTTTAATAAAATTATCATATAAAGTGTAATGATTATATGATCAAAATAAAATTCTCTAAATCCCTCCACTTTTTTTTATATAATTAAAAACAAATAAAAAAAAACTTATAATGTGTTTTGTTTAAATTTATTAATGAAAGATCAAAAGAATTGAAATGATATCGTTTTTGCTAAATAAATTATTTCTTTTTTTAAATGTTATTGTATAAGCTTAAAATGAGTTTTTTCTAGCGAACAAAAATTTAATAGAAAGCTTATTAGCATGCAATATCCTTCGTCTAGCTGTCTTAAACGTACCGCTACTGGATGATTGTACGGACCTTGGCCGAGCACAACATTGCAGCTCCTTTCATGCCATTCATCTGTCTTTCAATCTTAAATAACTCGTATTAATAATAAATAATGAATTTAATGGATTCAATTCTAACGAGCTTAAAAAGCCTTTCGTGAGGTAAAACTAAACCCCATAGTTTCAAGCTAAATGCCCAGGCCCAATTAATATAAGCCTATTATTGGAAAAGAGTCCATTCGTCATGAGTATGGCCTTAAGGAATAGCCCAGCCCATCCCTCATGGACTTAACATTAGAGAAGAACTCAACGACTCTGTTTAGGGAAAGAGCTCGACACTATAAGCTCAACCTAAGAAAAAAAAATAGCTCCCCTGAACCCAACTACATTGTGAATCGTTTTTTCTCTACACCTGTATAAAAGTTCTATAGAAATTCACCATACTCTAATTAATATTAATATTGTGTAAAAAATAGTGTACAGAAAATCTTATAAGGATCCATGATATTTGCTCTGCATTAATATTTATGTTAAAAATATTTATTTTTTATTAATATATATATATATATATGTCATATTTTTTCGGCTCATTAAAGCTAGTATAAAGGGATATTTGTCTTTGACTAATGTTATTAGAAAAAAAAAATCATAGCATCTTATTTTTATTAAAAAAAAGATTCATGGGTTATATGAGACCGATGTCTAGGAGTGAACAAAAAAATCGACTAACCATTTAAACAAGAAAATCAAAATCAAAATAACTGAGAAAACCGAACCGATAAAAAAACTGATAAATTAATTATAAAATTGTAAAAAATATCCGGTTCGATATCAATTTTGTAAGGAGAAAGCTATTTAACCCAAACTGAACTGGTTCGGTTAAAAAACTTAATATAAATATAAAATTATAAACTTTCATTTCATCAACTATTACTTTGAAAAAAAACCTAGTAGTCTCCCTCTCGCCTCTCGGCCTCTATTTTATTTGAAGCCCTATTTACAAAAAGTAAGTAAATAATTTACTCTGTTTTATTTCTATGTTTTAGTTAATGTTCTTGGGTAATTCATGGGCACTTGAGCTCTGTGGAAATCGAAGCCTTGAACAGAAGATACATATTAATTATTCTTATTTGTCGCCCTCATTAACCTGACCCTTTGCTTTATGTTAAAAACTATAATGTTGTGTAGTTAAGTTGATGGTTAGATAGGAAATCAGTTAACAGTATATTTGTGGATGAATTAAAAACAGTTATTAGATTTAAGTTATCATTTCCTTGCGTTAGCCTTTGGAATTATTATTGAGTAGAAAATCTAATCATTTAGAAATATATTATGATGGTAATGCCAGAATATATGTTCTCTTGTTTCCAAAAAAATTTCCCGTCTTAATAAAAGAACAAGTAATTGTAATGCAACAGAATATTTGTTGTGAAAGCTAAGGGATTTTTTGATGTGATGTTTTTGGATTAGATATTGTCATGGATTAGTGTTTTGACATGTTTGAATTTGTTTCTTCCCTACCTTTTCCTTTGACCATTTTTTATGTGGAAAGATACCATAAAGATCACTCAGAACAAAACAGGTTTTATAGAGTATGTTTTAATATCGTTGATGAAAATGGATGACAAATTTTATATGTTTCCAGGTGTGAATGTCTAGTATGCATGTGTTGATCATATTGATCACTGGTTTATAATGTTGAAATATAATATAACAGTATTTAAATGCTCTGATCATCGTGAAAGCACGAATAGGAATATTAAGTGAAAAATTAGTATAAAAACAATATGTGTGTGTGTGTGTGTATTTGTAAATTTATTATGAATATATGCTGTAAATTTATTGTGAATCTATTAAATTCAATATATATATATATATATATATATATATATATATATATATATATATATATATATATATATATATATATATTACTAACGTGTTTTGATCTTTTTTATCTGGTAATTATAGATGAAAAATGTTCAAAACCAAAATATTTCATCTACCGACACTACCCAAACATCAACATTTAATGCCCTCGCTTCAAACACTCAACATACATCAACCACTGTAGGATTTGTCACAAATAATAAAGCTAAACAATCTCAAGTCCTTACGTTAAGAAAAAGAAATGTTGATGATAGAAAAAAGTCACAAATTTGAGATCAATTTACAAAACTTGATAATAATCCTAAAATTCATAGAGTTGAATGTAATTATTATAGAAAGAATTATACATGCCATACTATTCTTAATGGAACAAGTAATATGTAAAGTCATTTGAAAGCATGCAAAAAATTCCTTTTGTGGTTGAAAAGGAGCAAAAACTTTTGGCATTAGAATCTAAGAAAAAAAAGGATGAATTGGAAGACAAAAATATGGACACTTTTAAGGCAATAGGTTATAATTATGATGAGTATAGACTAGCATTATCAAAAATGGTTATAATTGATGAGTTGTCTTTTAATTTTATGCAGGGTAAAAGATTTAAATTATTTTTGAGGAGCATACAATCTAAATTTGACAGTTCTTCTTGTTTTACTGTTATGAAAGGTTGTTTGAAAATTTATGTTGAAGAGAAGGAAAAGTTTAAGATAGCTCTCAGGGGTCAACGATTATGCTTAACAATAGATGCATGAACATCAATCCAAAACATTAATTATATGTCCTTAACAGCTCATTGGATTGATAGTGAGTGAAAATTGCATAAAAAAAATCTCAATTTTTGTCATGTTTCAAATCATACAGGTGAGATAATTGGTCAAGTTATTGAGAATTATTTGTTCAAGTGGAGGAGTGATAAACTTCTAACTGTTACAATAGACAATGCAAACTCTAATAATGTGACTATTTCATATTTGAAGAATGTGATGATAGATTGATCATTTAATTTATTGTCAAATGATCATTTGCATGTAAGATGTTATGCACATATTGTAAAACTTATTGTGAGTGATAGCCTTAAAGAGATTAATACTTCAATTGTTAAGACTAGAAATGCAATAAGATTTGTAAGATCTTTACTTACGAGGCAACTTGCATTTAAAAAGTGTGCAGAAAAATTGCATATAAAGTGTAAGAAGTCATAGTGTTTGGATGTTGCAACTCGATGGAATTCAACTTATCTTATATTGGATACTGCTGAAAAGTTTGAAAAGGTGTTTGTTAGGTTAGGTGAGAGTGAACCTAGGTACATGAGTTTCTTTTTAAAAGTTGATCTAAAAGGGAATAAAAAAAAATAGTGTCACCTGGTTTGGAGGACTGAGAAAATGGTGGAACTTTGGTCAAGTTCTTAAAGATCTTTTACACAGTTACATTAAAGTTTTCTGGCTCATTACATGTGATATCAAATTCTTTCTTTAATGAATTGATTTACATACATATTGTGTAAAAGTAGAGAGAATGTTTTAAATGGAATGACGATGAAAATGATGTTGAAGTCTGAGAAGTATTGGGGTTATGATGCAAATTAAAATTTTATATTGTATGTGGCTAATGTTTTAGATCAACATTTTAAGTTGAAATATGTTAAATTCTATTTGGGTGAGTTTTATGATTATTACAAAGCACAATCTTTAACAAAAAAAGGTGAAAGATCATTTGGTAAGCCTATATGAGTTTTATTTAAGAGGTGATGAAATGGAGATGATAATAGACATTTCATAATGTTAATGATATGGATTGTAGTGACATGAAGGTAGATGTTAATATTTTTGCTCGATTCAAAAGATATTTACAAGAGAAAAATAGTGTAGAAAATAAAAATGAAGTTGAGAGGTATTTAATTAATGGGTGTAATCCTGATAATGATAAATTAGATATTTTAGGTTGGTGGAAGGGTAATGCTTCAAAATATAAAATACTTTCAAAGATTGCACAACATGTTTTAACTATTCTTATATCCACAACAGCTTTTAAATCAACTCTTATGACAGACTGTTGTACACTCGACCAATTACGAAGTTTTTTTTTTTTTTTATCTCCAACAACTGTTCAAGCACTAATTTTTTGTCAAAATTGTTTTCATCATGGATCAATCCTAATCGGCATTACAACCTTGATTAATGATTATGAAAATTATGAAAATCTTGAATCAAGTTATTTTTCTTATACACTTGTATTTTGTTTTATTATTTTTTAATCAACTTATTTTCAATCTAACATTTCTATTATTAGAGTTTTTTTTTTTAGAATTTGATGGAAAGTTAAATCTAGCAATGAATGATAATTTGTTCAAAACCCGGTGTATTTTTTGAAGTTTTTTATGTTAATATTGCTTGTTGCTTATTTTGAGACCCTTTAAAGGCAATAATCTGTAATTTCAATTTTAACTTGTTAACTTGTGTAATTTTAATTATTTATCTCATGCTAAATTAAACAAAACAAAAGTATTAGAAAAGTAAAAAACCTTAATAAACATTATATTAGCATTAATAATGTAATACAATAATATTTATATTAGTGGCAAAAAAAATTAAAAATACTTTGAAATCTTATAAAAAAATCAGTCTTTCTTTATATTAATTGTAAGCCCATCAAAAAGCTCAAATAACAAATTTTGTTTCCCTAATTTTTTAATCATAAAAACCGAACTAAAATGAGCCGAAAATAGTTGGTTTTCACCAGGTTCAATTCAGTTTTTTTTTTAAATATAATTTTTAATTTGTTTTTTTTATAAAAAACGAACCGCACTGAAAATATTCACCCCTACCGACGTATCATCTAATCTTCAAGTTCTCAATTTTCATTATCCATTGCATACTTATTTTTAAAGTCCATATCTAAAATATCACTATCTTTTTTTATACTTTCTAGATATCAAGCACCAACCACTTGAAAGAATAATTCAGATTGTTAAAATAAAAATTATTATTATTATTATTTAATAAATAAAATTTACCCCAGGCTACAAACTTTTTTTAAGACATTATTATCTCGATGTCCAAGGTATTTCGAAAGAAAGAGTTTTGAATACTAGAAGAAAATAATTTAGACCTAGCAAGATACCGACTTTACTCACTGCACTTTTGCATAGCGACACTCTCACTATTCTAGCTGCTACATGGCAAATTAAATAACTTTTAATTCTCGTAATTACTTAGTACCTGGGTGCCAATGACTTGATAATTAATAATTAATAATTAAATAATCAATATAGCAAGCCAGGTGGCAGATAGCCAGCCAGGCAATTAAATTCCGAGGCTTGGAATTCTCCAATATTTCATCACCCTAATAACTTTTATTAATTTTCGAAAATTACATGGGCACCTTGTTCTTACCATACATGGATCCCCATCTATATTTAATTATAATATTGGCGGTTTTATTTGGCAGAGGGCTTTGTGTAAAATTGTTGATCTTATCACACGGGCAAAATTGTCTTTTCGTATACACTTTCTTTGTAAATGGTAAGTGCCCACAGCCTTCGTAAATAACTTTCCAATTTTGCCCATCATTTGGGATTTATTATGAAATGATTAGTGAATTGCAAGTTTAATAACGAACCCACTAATCTCTCCACCTCTTTTCCTACTTATTTTGTCCGAGTGAGGAAGCTCAGGAGTTACACTCAGCTCTAATTATCAGCCATTAGATCAACCAGGTGATCAACGGCTATTAGGATATATGGCACATTACAAGGCTTAGTACAAGCAAAATGACCAGCTTTTGTCATGGGGTTTTCTTACAAGTAAACAAGTGAAAACCTACGAAACAACTCCATAAATCAAGATCATTGCTACTCCTAGAGCTTTCTCTCCTTTTCTTCGTAACTCAAGCTCTTTGATTTGATGGAAGGAGGTGGAGAAGGCGGTGTTGGTGGCCGTTTTAGCCCTCAAAATTTACAAAACAATCGTTCCATCTATCCACCATTAACAGCCACTGACATGTTTTTATTTCGTCAAAGCCATTACACACCCCAAAATATTGATCAAGAAGATGATAAAAACAAAGAAACACTTGTTTCAACAAATGGGCTGTGTGTGTTTTCTCCACCTAGGGGTGCAATTGCTGCTGCTCCATGGCCAAGTTTTTCAGAGACAGGTTTTGTTGATGGGCTTTTTGTTGATGGAGATAGCCATACTTGGAGATACGAGGGAAACCCTGATGGGGGTCTGAGTGGAGGAGTGAATGCTGTTTCAGGGAAAAGTTGCAAGGGGACAGGAAAGAAAACCAAGAAAGGATCTTGTGCTACTCTGATCAAGGGGCAATGGACAGAAGAGGAAGACAGGTAATAATAACAATAAAAAAAACACTTTGTTTAAAATGTTTTTCAATTTCTTTTCTCCTCTTTTATGCTGTTTGATGGTTCGAGCTAAACATCATGGATTCTTCTTTCTGCAACGAAGGAAACTGATTAGGCTGGTGAAGCAATTTGGAGTGAGAAAATGGGCTCAGATAGCTGAAAGGGTGGCAGGTAGAGCTGGCAAGCAGTGTCGAGAGAGATGGCACAACCATTTACGGCCTGATATCAAGGTTTCTTCCTCTAGGGTTTGTTAATTTAGTTTTATCTTCCTGGAGATTTCTATAATAACAGATATATTGTTTTAGATCTTTTCAACTCTTCTATGAATTTCTTTTTATGACAACCTGTGGTGGGGTATATGTAAGAACATTCTTGGACTTAGATTCTGAGACGCCCCTGATATTCTCATTTTTCGGGCTATAACTTTCCAAAGTGTTTGACAAGACAAAACCCAGATAGATAGCCTTGTCCGATTTGTCTTGCAAGAACAATATCAAGGATATGGTTTCTTATTTTCCTATATATTCTATTTTTTTTAAAAAAAAATACTGTGCATGAGTCAGTTTATTGCCGTGAAGAAATATAATTAACCAAGAATGCACCTAAATCCTTTATTTATTTGTTTGTTTTTTATGACAGTATAATTAAGAGAAAAAACAATTATTTTCTTTACTTTAAATAATTTTTTTATATATTTTTTTAAATTGTTTTAATATGCTAATATTAATTACATCATAATTTAAATTAAATTGAATTTTTTCCGGTTAATAATGTAGCTGACAATATAAATAACATTAACTGAAACAGCTCCTACAATGTATCATCATCACCACTATAGGCATGGCGTTAATCATAGTCTTAAGGCTAGTCCTCCTGTAATTCTTCAAATTATATGGGCTGTTGAAGATTGAATGGATCAACCATTTTTTCTTCTCAGAATCTGCAATTGATTTTCTTTCTTCATTTCTAAAAATTCTTTTTTAAAACTCTCCGTTGCTGGGTAACCATTGTTTTAGTTTTAAGAACCCCGATGACGTTTAGTTTTACCGCACACAACACACACACACACACACACACACACACACAGAGTTATCAGATTCAAATCACAGGAACAATCACATTCAGATATGGTTTTGCGTCTTCCATCACGTTTATTTTTCTTCGAGTGTTCAGCAGTATCATGTGAAGTGCTAACCCTCGTTTTCTCTTTTCCAGAGCATCGCCACTGACGTAAGGCATTAACTTTAATCATTCCTTCGAAAAGTTTTTATTCCCTTTTCTGTAACAAACCTTCGATATAATGACAATGTTATCTTGTGCTGTCTTATATTTAATCACTAATGAAAGAAAATGACAATTCTTGTGTTTGACGTTTGGCTGCAGAAAGATAGCTGGAGTGAAGAAGAGGAGAGAATATTGGTCGAAGCTCACACTAAAGTTGGGAACCGATGGGCGGAGATTGCAAAGCTTATTCGAGGAAGAACAGAAAATGCTATAAAAAATCATTGGAACGCTACCAAAAGAAGGCAGAACTCAAAGAGAAAGCAGAAGCAAACAGAAAGACAAGGTGGAAAACCTCAACCCTCAATACTTCAGGACTATATTAGAAGCCAGTACTTTAAAAATGCTTCAACTTCTGTAACCCCTACACAAAGCACAACCAATAACACCCCATCAAGCTCCATGTCTGAAGATCCGTCAAGCCAATTCAACTATTTTTTCCCTGAATTATCTGAATCCGCCACGGATGACTCTCCATCATTACTTGCACAATCAGATAACGACGATGAGCTTTTGTTCATCCAAAATTTCTTTGCCAACAAATCCAAAGAGAAGGTTGCTACAGAGAATCCAATAATGGAGGTGGACAGTTTCAATGCGGATTCTTTTAATGACTCCTTCTCCTTGGATTCCTGTGGCTTATATCAAAACATTGGAGGTCAGCAGCTCAAAGATTTAAGGGACAATAGCTTTGATAGTTCTACTTTGAATCCGAAGGTGTGCCCTAACGGTTTCGAGGCAGCAACAGATCAGAAAACACCCCCTTATAACCACCTCCATTCTGATCTCTACCTTTCGTATCTACTGAATGGAGCAAGCAATTCTCCAGTTTCGCCCTATACTGAATATGGACACAATAGCACGAACATGGAGATGGATCAAACACATTCTCTCAATGGAAAGAAGGAGATGGATTTGATAGAGATGATTTCTTCTTCTCAATTCTCTCAGGGCATTGACAATATATAGCTTTTGCTGCCTGGTACAACGTTGTGATTTAACTAATTACTGTAATCCCTCCCCCCCTCTCTTTTAAGGATATTAATTTGGTCAACTGTTTGTTTTTAAAGAACTATAAATCCTAGTTCTAATGCTTGTGACTATTAATAATGGGGCAATCTAGGCGTGTGGGATGGAAAATACGCTGTGAAGAATGATCGAGTGTGTTCTTATGGTTGTGAGGAAGGTGACTGGAGAGGAGCGTTTCTTTATCGTATGGTTGCATGTGTATTGCAATGGTTTGTGGACTAGCGGTGTTAATTTCTGTTTTATTTTTCTATATCGTTTTTCATTTAAGTGTTAGAAATTATCATATTGCCTCTCATGATATACCCGTGTTCTTGTTTATTTAAATTTATTATCATGGAGATAGATCATAAGAATCAATTGATGATTATGAAATTAATTGCCTAATTTTCTTTTTCATGAGAGGAGAAATTTTGCTAATAAATTAGTAAGGGGTCCTTGTTCTGTCTATAAATAATAACTTATATACTCTATCTATAAATTTTTATTTTTTTGAAGCTGTGCTTCTGTTGCATTGAGAATTTAATTCAGGAAGCATTTATAATATAATATTTCACTACTATGTGTATTTAGCATTCGATTATGTAAAGTATATAATATTAACAACTTTTGTATCTTGACTTGTTTTTAATGGATAGGAAAGAGGGACTTTTATTTCATTTTTCTTTTGTAAGTTAATATATACAGATACAAACAAAATTAAATGTGATCCATTATGTATTATTGTAAATTCAATATGTAAAAGTCAAACAAGTCAACCATCGGCAACCACCAACTATGGTTATTGACTACAACCACCGACTGCAACTGTAAACCGCTTTCAAACTTAAAAAATCTATTTTATCAAGTTTTTATTTTATGTATGAATAAAAAACTTAGTAAAGATGAATTAGAGTGAGAGATAATAGAAAGAAAAGAGAAAGTTTTGATAAATTATTTAAACTCTATAATTTTATGTTGTTGAAATAAATCGGTGTGTTTTATCCCTGCAAGTGAATTGAAGTCATCATCAATGACCAATCCGCCATCACTTTGGGAGGAAGAAATTAAGGAAAATAAATGTGTATAAAGTGATGGTTATGTATGTATGAATAGCGATCTTCATTAATGACCATTGATCCTAAGTTTTTCCTGACTTATCCTTTTTTCTTAAAAAACAAAAATTGTTCCTTCGAACACACACTCCATACATGTCCAATTCTTACATTCTCCTGGTCCTTGTTTTCTCATGGAAACTACTCGAATTTTTGCTATCTTAGGATAACTGATTCTGAAAACATGTCACGTCGTTGAATCAGCTTCATGAATCAGCTTCATGCAGAATCCTGAGAATTTTTTTGCTACGGTTGACATGCTGGCCTTTTCTTTTTTTGGGTGAGAAACCAAATATTGGACTGTCATTAATGCTTCACCAAACGGCAAAACGATCGATATGCTGTTAGAGCATTGGAAAATTAGCGTTTTCCGATGAGCTTCCAACGAAGCCCACCATCGATCTGATGACGGAAACCTAGAGAACGCATGAAGGAAGTACGATTTATGCAAATAGCCGATTATATTCGTATATATGCCAACATGGCAATAATTATTACTTCTCTGATTTTTGAACAAGCTTGATTAATTAGTAGCCTGTTTCCTTGAAAATTATAGAATGAAAATCATCATAGAGCATAAGCAGCATTGAGCAATGAATTCAAAGACGACATTCAGTATTTTCGCTTCTTTCGGTAGCAGAAAAGGACGCAGAGAGCTTCCCACATGACAACTCAGTTCCTTCCCTTGTGAATGAGCAGCCGCAATATTCATGATGTTGTTCAGACTTGCGGTTTTCAAAAGCAGCTTGCTTTCCAAATCCATTAATTCTTAGTTGTAAATGTACCAGTAAAGCTTTTTGACTACTAATATAATTGCTTAACAAGATTAACTAGAATCTGATTCTGGGATCAGGACATTTTAGCCCTGGCAAAGAATATTCCAGCAAAAAGACCTGCGAGAAACAGAGATCAAACTGCCATAAGATAACACAGAATAGAGTTACACTAGTAAAATAAAGGTATATTGTCTGAAGAGTATCGTCTATTACCGAAAAGTATACTGAAAAAGTTTGGTAGGCTAAGTGGAACCTTGAACAGCACAAGACCAGCAAAAGATATGGGAATCTTGTTAAGGGAACCCACCAGACTGTAGAGTTAACAAGAGACTGGGTGAAATATGATACTAGAAAATTAAAAGAAACGGACATCCATTTCTTAAGAAAATCTCTGTAAATTGAAGTTCACAACCAAGTATTTATCAATCTGAGGACTTATACAATATGGCCGACGAAAGAAACATGTAGCTTCCACATGCCAACGAGAAAACAGCAAAATCATCTATGCTGAAAGGAGAGAGAGCACAGAATTACCTGTAAGTTGTCGGGCCAGTTTGATGTAGGAACCACATGGAGGTGAAGCTAATGGCAAGTCCAAGCAATCCACTGGCTGTTGCAACAACCCAAAACATCGGTAATTTAATCACATCCCTGAAAATTAAAACCACATGTCAGAATTACAGTCTGCCGATGGACGATGGTATGAAGAGAAAACTGCATAGAAATGCTTACATGATCACTTACGTGGTTATTATGTATTCCCATTCACCGAATACCAGAATCAAGATGATACCGAAAGGTAGAGATAACAAATTATTCAGTAGGACCATTGAAATTTCATTAAGAGATCCACTTCCGGCGAACTGCTTTGCTTTGTCCATTACCTTCCGTAGGGTAAGCTGTGACAGGATACAGATTTCGTACGTTAATGGTTGAAAATTGCAAAAAATAGAAAGCCATTGACACCGAGAGAGAGAGTCACGGTTCCATATTCCAAGCTGAAAATTACTTACACACACACACACACACACATATATGTGGACATCCCAGACAGTTTAATAAATCACTAGCATGGCAGGGATCAAGGGCTAGTGAAATGACAGGCTTTTAATCTACATACCGAGTAGCTGGCTGTTAAAATACAATTCATAATTTGCCATGTGTAACCCATGGAATCAAAGGAAAGGTCTGTGATACCACCACTAATGGCAGATATGATCTGCAAAACAAAACGAGACATCAAGGGCTTATTAATTTTGCTGAGCCTGTCTTCCCAAATTATAAGAGTACTCCACCAGACACTTAATAATGTACTGCAGGAAATATAATTGCTACAGGAAATCAGACTTTAAGCTGATTTCAACAACAAAAAGACCATTGACGCATAAGCATAATTATCGAAATGATTCGGTGCAGTATGTCAAAAAAATTATTTTATTTAAAAACTTAAACTGTTAAGTAAGATTTTATAATATTATTTATATTATTCTTTAATGTATCTCTTCAAGTAAAAATCTTTTAGGGTTGAATCTTGCACAAGCTCACACTAATTTTTGCTTGATTTTTATCAAATAAAATGGGGTGGTGAGATTCAAACTCGTGATCACTGAGTAAATAAAACTCTAATACCATATCAAAAAACTATTTCACCTAAAAACTTAGGTGAATTTATATAATATGATTTGTATTATTCAGAGTATATTGTGTTATTTCTGTCTGAAATAAAGAGTTTGTATCCTTTTCAAGCCAAAAGATAGTCATACCCGCGACAAGATTTTTAGCCATAAATTAAAGAATAAAGCTTTGCACGCCCATGGGAAACTAGAGAGGGATTGTCACATACCATCAAAAACATGGCAGTCCATACTTTCTGATTCTGATGTTTCCGGAAAATATACAGTTCCCCAATTGCTGTTATAATGTTTGTCACATTCTTCAGAATTGTAACCATCGCTATGTTTATGTATTTCAAACTGAAAACAAAATAGAACCAGAATCAACCGCAAAGGAATAAGTGAATACACTACTATTTCTAATCAAAAAATGAGCATTGTATCTCTAAAACCCATACAAACCAGAATTGTCAACATACCTGTACATGCCTGATAATAGCATTCCAACGAAGACTACATTGACAGGGATCCACACCCTTACTAGTTTCCAATTGAGTTTTTCAACTGAAACTACTCCGCAGAAGCTCAGTGCAGCAACAACAAGACAGCTGATCAAATTCTGCATCAAAACGACGGGTTCAAATTTCAAGAGGCTTCGACATGTTCAGTTATTTAAGATTTGATCGTATAAAAAAGTTTGCAGTAGCAAGATACTTTTGTACAATCCAATCAACACACTAGAGAGCAAAGAGAGGGTATAGCGTACTTGGTAAAACATAAGTGATATCCCTGCATTGAAATTATAAGTTGATAAAGCAATTTTATTCAACAGTATCATGCCACAAGACGAAATACAGTAAGCCGTTCCAGATATAAGAGGCCCGGATTTTTTTCCTGATCCATGTTCACGTTTTCCATTCCCACCACTTGGAAGACCAAGACTGTCACTATCTGCTCCATTCCCTCTATAGAACCTTCAAAAAAGAAGCAAATAGATAACAATCCAAAGTCCAAACTAATAATCTACATTAAAACAAAAAATAATACTAATTCCCAGCATTACCCGTCACTTATAGCTCTCCGTCCTGCCGA
Source organism: Salix dunnii (assembly GCA_015731905.1). Classification (NCBI taxonomy): domain Eukaryota; kingdom Viridiplantae; phylum Streptophyta; class Magnoliopsida; order Malpighiales; family Salicaceae; genus Salix; species Salix dunnii. The sequence goes on along the minus strand of CM027667.1, from coordinate 3,353,039 downwards.
ATTAACACTAAAAATCTTGCCCACTGCAGCATTAATCTTTTCAGCACCTGAAATCGTTTTCCCCTTTTCAGGCCTAAAACCAGGCTCCGGAAAATCTCTGCCAAGAACTAAATCCAACTTGAAATCAGACATACCGCAAGCCTGCAAATGCAAGGAATGGAGGAGTTAAGGGAAACAGACGCAGCATATATATATTGGAACAGAAAACTTCATGCACGGCTACAATACAAACCGGATACGGGTTCTGGTGGCTGAAAGAATCTGTCGCTCATGAAAAATGAAGTGATCAGTAATAATAGTTTTAGAGAATCTTTTTGGATGGCACGCAAAGGGAAAAAGGCAGGCTGAAAATCAAAAAACCGTGGATTTGAATATATTAGAAAAATAAGTGTGAGGGAGCGGAGAGAGGAGTTGACATCAGAGTCACAGAGCGAGATTCTAGCTAGCAGGAGAGAGCACCGTCCAAGTACGTAGTTTGAATATCGGAAAAATAAAGTGCAGTTTTCGAGGGTTTAAAAGTCAAAAGGTTTGATTGATTACAGGTTTTTCTTAGTGACTCTCTGTACTTTTTGGTTTGTTTATGGAAGATGTAAGAAAGAAGAGACTTGGAATGTAAAGAAGAAAGCTTGGGATTCAGACAGTACTTGTTTTTGAATTCTCTCACGCTTTCTGCGCGAAAAATCTGGCTTGCTTCTTGGCACGGAAATGGAGGTGGGCCGGGTTTTGATGGGTTGAGTTGGGCTCGATTATGTGGACTCTTCACAGCCCCAGCTCAAAGTTTCCTAGGGATTCTCTTAAAATTATTGTCTTTGATGAGAATTTGATTTTTGGGAGAGTGATTATTTATATTTAATGAAAATTAAGAGTTTTAAAAAATATATATTTATTAAATTTGGTTCATATTTAAAATATACGAGGGAATTAACCAAATTTATTTATTTTATCTAAGAAAATGTAATTATATAAAAGGAATCATATTTTTTTTTTTTTGTGGAGATTGCGTATGAAATCTAAAATTCAAAATAAGTATTTTTTTTAATAAATAAATTAATTATATGTCTAAATTTACCTAATATTACAGGTGTTAACTACTAAGCCTTTAATATTCAATAATCACGATTAACATAAAATTCATGTGTAATAAACCTAATTAAGTATAAATAGACATAATTTCAAATTAAATTATAGGAAATAAATGACTACATATTGTTGGAAATTACCTTTGGTGCCCCTCATGACACACTCATGTTCTTGATCATGCAAACCCATGACCATGAAGATAGGTCATGGGGTTTGATCATGGGGATCAATTGATTGATTGTGGCTAATTATCTCCTTGATAGAAGGAGAAAATTGGGAAATAAATTAATGAGCGGGGTCCCTAATTTACCTATAAATAATAGCTTGTGTACTCAATCTACGGCTAATGGTAGGTATAAATTAGAAGGCTCCTCTCGTAAAATATTTTATTGTTGTTGCTGCTTTGGGAAAAGCTTGGTTGTTGTTGCAATTTGGAAATTCATTAATTTCAATGCTTGAGTAACAATGGCTGAAGGTATTTATAATCTAAATTTTCGCTGCTGTATGTATTTAACATTTTGATTATATAAAGTATGTATAACATGTGATATCAGAGCCTACCTTTATACTATTTTGCTCAGTATATTCGTTAGTGATTCTCGTATATTGAATCATTTATTTTGATTTTTTCAATTTATGAAGTAGCGTTGTTATTTTACATAAATTGTTGTAAATGACAACGTGTGTAACTAAATTGTTATTTATTTCCTATTGTTAATGACAACTTGTGTAACTAAATAAAATTGAAAATTAAAGTTGACGGGAAGGAGAGACTCGTCCAGTGATCGGCGACCCGTAAGGGTTGCTGATGAGAGCAAAGACGGCCCTTGAAAGGCCGTTTGCATCACAGGGAGGGGCCAGTGGCCTCTCCACAACTGATGGAAGGAGAGGTCACCAACCTCTCCCTGTGCTGTCACCAGAGACCTATATGGGTCGCCAGTGACAGCGGCGACGACCCTTCACAGGTCATTTGCCGCATGGGAGAGGCCAGTGGCCTCTCCCCAGATGACAGAAGAAGAGGCCACTAGCCTCTCCCCCACCAATGAAAGTACCAGCGACCTTCGGGTCGCTGGGTACTGGAATGGGCGGCGATTTCTGTGGCCACCGCATGAAGGTTGAATGGGTCGCCGGTCGGTGACCCTATTTCCGGTGGTTTTGGGAGCCCGTGCAAGTTTTTGGTAAACGGGTTATCAGGTTAATACTCCGGGTCAGGTTTCTTCAAACCCATAAGGAACCGGGTATAAAAAAACAGGGTCATTAAGTGGGTGGACCGATTTGGTCCAACCCAATACAGACAGACCCAATAAAATTGGTTGACCCGCCCGAACAGTAGTTTAAAAAAAAGGGAGAAAGGAATCGCGGGTGCAAGGCTTCGAACTCATGTTTTTCAAGTTCTTAAAAGCACCCTAAGCCATCAAGCTATGCTTGTCTTTATTGTTATATTATGAAGTTTTTATTCCTTTTATTTTATACTATAAAGTAAATTGTGCAGTGTTTATTTTATGCTTACATGATGAAGTATTTATTCCTTTTATTTTATGCTTATGTAATGTAGTTTTATTCCAATTGTTTTATGTTATGAGGTATTAAATTAATATATTATATTAAATTAGGAATATATACTGTAATTTATATTATTTAAATATAAATTAATTAATGCCTAGAAATAAGAATAATTAATCAAACCATAAATGTTAGTAAATTTTATGGTACTATCCATTTTTCAATGTCTAGGAAAGTTCTGTCTAGAAAAGTCTTGGTATTTAAGCGTGTCCATTGTGACCCACCTCACTTTCCTGGGAACTTACCTGGTTGTAATTTGAAAAAATATCGTTTAATTCATATCGATTTGTTTGATTCCTAAAGTACCTTATCTAGGCATTGATATGATTATTAGATGTTAATGAAGTAGTAATTATCATAATAATTTTAGAAATGCCACAGCGTCTGATTTTATAAATGATAGTTACATTAAGAAAATACACATGAACTTCATAAGGAAAAATTAACTTCGGTTTTAATTAATTCATAAATTTAATTGTTAATCCTCACAGAGACGTTTTTATTTTTATGACTTAATTAGAATAAGATAGTAAATTTTATATTTAAGAAATAAAATTTATTTTAGGCCCACGGGTACGGAAAATTTTATTTATTAAATTTTAAATTTATTAGACTTATTAATTAGTAAATTTCATGCGTGATGCAACCTTTGCCCACATATAGGTTGAAATTTATTATTAAATTGACATTGGTTAATTTAAATAAAATTATTTCATTGCAATAAAGTAATTTTTAGTTTCCTTGATAATTGCAGTTATCCCTTCCACTTTGATTGAAATAATTCCGATGCTAAATGGTAATAACTTTTCTGAATGGAAAGAAAATTTGCTTTTTATATTGGGGTGCATGGAACTTGACTTGTCGCTCCATGAGGATGAACCACCTGCCCTAACGGACTCCAGTACGACACTAGAGATTGCTAAACATGAATGGTGGGAGCGATCTAATTGCTTAAGTCTCATGTTTATGAAATCTCACATCATTAAATGCATTGGGGGTTCAATCCCAGAATGTACCAAGGCTAAGGATTTTCTCAAAGCTGTTGATGAAAAATTTGTCAGTTCTGATAAAGCTTTAGCCAGCACTTTAATGAAAAGGCTATCAAGCAAAACCTTTTGACAATTCCAAAGTGTGCGAGAGCACATCATGGAAATGAGGGACATGTCTGCTCAATTGAAGTCCCTAGATATTGATATTTCTGAGTCATTCTTGGTGCATTTCATACTTAACTTTATCTCATCTGAATATAGTCCTTTCAAAATTTCTTACAGTACACATAAGGACAAATGGTCAGTAAATGAACTTCTGACCATGTGTGTTTAAGAAGAGGAGAGGTTAAAGCATGAGAAGCCTTTAAGTGTTCATATGGCTACTCATGATAAGGGAAATTCCAAGAGAGGCAATCATGCTCACAAACTCAAGAAGAATAACAAGTTGTCAATAAAAAAATTGACAAGAAGGATGCTTGTTTTTTCTGCAAGAAGAGTGGGCATATGAAGAAATATTGCAAGAAATACAAAAATTGGCTCGAAAAGAAAGGTAATATCATATCTCTAGTTTGTCATGAATCTTTTTTTGTTGAGGCTCCTAGTAATACATGGTGAATTGATTCTGGTTCTACAATCCATATTGTTAATACAATGCAAGGTTTTCTCAACACAAGGAAACCAGCAAGCCATGAAAAACGAGTATATTTTGGAAATAAATTTTTTTCTCAAGTTGAAGCAGTTGGGACATTCAGGTTGATTTTGAAATTTGGATATGTTTTGGATCTGGATAATGTATTTTTTATTCCGTATTTTTCAAGAAACTTAATTTCTGTTTCAAAATTGGATATTATTGGTTATGGTTTTTGGTTTATCAATTCAACATTTAGTATTTTTAAAGGTGAAAACCTTGTTGGTGGTGGAATAAAAATTGATGGTTTATTCAAAATTGATTTAGATCCCAACTTTGGGAACAATTATTTATCATTACATACAAATATTGGCATAAAGAGGAGTCTTATGAATGAGAACTCTATTTGGTTATGGCACAAGAGATTGAGACATATCTCCATAGAGAGAATCAAAAGGTTAATAAATGATGGAGTTTTAAAAACTCTTGATTTTACTAATTTTGGTACTTGTGTGGATTGCATAAAGGAAAAGCAAACCAACAAGACCACTAAAGGTGCCAAAAGGAGTTCTTACATTCTTGAGATCATATATACTGATATATATGGGTCTTTTTCTACTCCCTGCTTAAATGGTCAAAGATATTTTATATCTTTTATTGATGACCATACACGGTTCATGTTTCTTTATCTTCTAAATGATAAGGCTGAGGCATTAAATGCTTTCAAGACCTATAAGGTAGAAGTAGAGAAACAAAAGAACAGGAAAATCAAGATCATAAAGTCTGATAGAGGCTGAGAGTACTACGGTAGGTACACAGAAAAGGGACAAATGATAGGTCCATTTGCGAAAATTCCTTGAAGAGGAAGACATTGCTGCTCAATATACAATGCCTGGCACACCACAATAAAATGGTGTGGCAGAAAGAAGGAATCGCACATTAATGGACATGGTAAGGAGCATGATTAGTAATTCTAAGTTGCCTTTATCTTTATGGTGTGAAGCTTTAAAAACTGCTGTGTATTTATTAAACCGATCCCATCCAAGGTTGTTTCTAAGACACCTTTTGAATTGTGGAATGGATGGAAACCAAGTTTAAATCACTTACACATATGGGGTTGTTCTACTAAAGTGAGGATTTATAATCCAAACATGAAGAAATTCGACCCAAGGACAACCAGTGGTTATTTTTTTGGCTATGCAGTAAACTCTAAAGGATTTAGGTTTTACTATCCTTCTAATAGTACTAGAATTGTTGAGTCTATAAATGCAAAATTTTTAGAGGATTCTGAACCTAATGGAAGTGTTTGTCCTCAATTGATTGAATTTGAGGAAACACAAGAGTTGACTGAAACTCCTTTACCTCAAGGACGTTTGATTGTGCTCAAGGAAATTCAAAATGATTACCTTGAACCATAATCAATTACAGAGCAATCAATTCATGAGGAACTAGTTCAGATTGAACCTACTCAGACTCTGCAAAATACAGAGCAAGTTTAATTAAGAAGATCCTTTAGAATAATTAGACCTGCGCTCTCTAGTGATTATGTTGTATATCTTCAAGAGTCTGATTTTAATGTTGGGCCTAAAGATGATCCAAAAATATTTTCACGAGCCATAAGTGGAGAACACTCCATATTATGGTTTAATGCCATGAAAGAAGAGATGGAATCTATGGATAAAAATCAAGTCTGGGATCTCGTCGACTTACCAAAGGGAGCTGTAGCCATATGGTGCATATGGGTTTACAAAATCAAAACAGATGCTTCTGGTAATGTTGAACGATATAAAGCTATACTTGTGGCCAAGGATTTCACTCAAAAGGAAGACATTGATTATCATGAAACTTTCTCTCCAATATCTAAGAAGGATTCATTTAGGATATTCATGGCATTAGTAAATCATTTTGATCTAGAGCTATATCAAATGGATGTGAAAACAGCCTTTTTAAATGGGGATCTTGAAGAGGAGGTTTACATGAAACAACCTGAAGGTTTTGAAGATAACAGTCAGAAAGCTTGCAAACTAAGGAAATCTATTTACGAACTAAAACAAGTCTCCCATCAATGGTATATCAAATTTCATAAGGTCATTACCTTATATGGTTTTATTGAGAACCTTGTTGATCAATGTATATACCTTAAGGTCAGTGGGAGTAAAGTTATTTTCTAGTCCTGTATGTAAATGATATTTTGCCTGCAAGTAATGATTTAGGTTTTCTACACGAGACCAAAGGTTTCCTCTCTTAAAACTTTGAAATGAAGGATTTGGGTGAAGCCTCTTATGTCATAGGCATAGAGATTCACAGAAACAGAAAACAAAGAATATTGAAACCATCTCAGAAAGCCTACATTGAAAAGGTTTTAGAGATTCAGATTGAAGAACTGTAACGGTTCTATAGCATCTATCATTAAAGGGGATAGATTCAATAATGATCAATGTTCTCGAAATGCATTGGAAAAGGAACAAATAAAGGATATCCCATATTCATTTGTAGTAGGCAGCCTATTGTATGCACAGGTCTGCACTAAACCTGACATAGTAATGGCAGTTGGAATGTTGGGTCGATATCAAAGCAACCCTGAATTGGAACATTGAAAAGCTGCAAAGAAAGTTATACGATATTTGCAAAGAACTAAACATTACAGTTTGACATACAAACACACTGACCATTTGGAGGTGGTTGGATATTCGAATTCTGACTTTGCGAGATATGTAAATAGCAGAAAATCTACTTCAGGATATATATTTCTTCTTGCTGGAGGGGCTATATCTTGGAGAAGTAGCAAGCAGACTATAGTTGCTACATCTATAATGGAGGCAGAATTTAATGCGTGCTATGAAGCTACTACATAGGCACTTTGGTTGAAATTTTTTATTGGTGATCTCAAAATTATCGATTCTATAGAGAGGCCAATCAAGATCTTCTGTGATAATCGTGCTGTCATATTCTTCTCAAAGAATAATAAAAGTGGAAGCAGAAGTAAACATATCGACATTAAGTACCTTCATGTGAGAGATTATATCAAAAGGCATGAAGTGTTTATTGAGCATATAAGTACTGAATTGATGATTGTGGATCCCATGACTAAAGGCTTACCGGTAAAGCTATTTAAAAGTCATGTGGAGCATATGGGATTGATTGATTCATTTTGTACTTAGTCTTATTTTTGTATATATACATCAAGTTATTGTAATAAAATTTATGCACATTTAATGCTTTATCCATGAGGATAAAAATAAAGTTTGGACCCGAATAACTTATAGGAAATTTATTCATAAAGTTTTGAATGCCCATATAGTACTTATTTAAGGGATATTTTATATGTAATACATGGAAGGGACAATTTATTATATAATGGTCCTACCGCCACGATTCATGTGTAGTATTTCTTATGTGAGTGGGAGGATTCCATGATCATGTTAAAAGAACACAACATAATAAGGAGTTTCTGCGTCATAAGGGCCAAGTGGGAGAATGTTGGAAATTATCTTTTGTGCCCCTCATGACACACCCATGTTCTTGATCATGCAAACCCATGACCATGAAGATAGGTCATGGGGTTTGATTATGGGGATCAATTGATTGATCATGGCTAATTATCTCCTTGATGGAAGGAGAACATTGAAAAATAAATTAGTGAGTAGGGTCCCTAATCTACCTATAAATAATAGCTTGTGTACTCCATCTACGACTAATGGTAGGTATAAATTAAAAGCTCCTCTCGTAAAATATTTTATTGTTGTTGCTGCTTTGGGAAAAGCTCGGTTGCTGTTGCAATTTGGAAATTCATTAATTTTGATACTTGAGCAATAACGGCTGGAGGTATTTATAATCTAAATTTTCGCTGCTATATGTATTTAGCATTTCGATTATTTAAAGTATGTATAACACGTATACAGTTCTAAAAATTTAAAGCTCAATATTCTTAGAAAAAATAAAAAGATTCTTAAACAGTTTCTAAAAATCATTTCACCTACAAGTTTAAACTATTAGGTAAGACTCTAGGATATGATTTATATTATTTTCTAACACTCCCTCTCAATTGAAAGCTTTTTAGGGTTGAAACTTGCACACATGTCCATACTATATTGGGTTTGATTTTTACCAAATAAAATGAGGGTAATGGGATTCTAATTCGTAATCGCTTAATCAACAAGACTCTGATATCATGTCGAGAAACTATCTCACCTAAAACTTTTAAGTCATTAGGTAATGCCCATATAGTACTTATTTAAGGGATATTTTATATGTAATACATGGAAGGGACGATTTATTATATAATGGTCCTACCGCCATGATTCATGTGTAGTATTTCTTATGTGAGTGGGAGGATTCCATGATCATGTTAAAAGAACATAACATAATAAGGAGTTTCTGCGTCATAAGGGCCAAGTGGGAGAATGTTGGAAATTACCTTTTGTGCCCCTCATGACACACCCATGTTCTTGATCATGCAAATCCATGACCATGAAGATAGGTCATGGGGTTTGATCATGGGGATCAATTGATTGATCATGACTAATTATCTCCTTGATGGAAGGAGAACATTGAAAAATAAATTAGTGAGTAGGGTCCCTAATCTACCTATAAATAATAGCTTGTGTATTCCATCTACGGCTAATGGTAGGTATAAATTAGAAGGCTCCTCTCGTAAAATATTTTATTGTTGTTGCTGCTTTGGGAAAAGCTCGGTTGCTGTTGCAATTTGGAAATTCATTAATTCTAAAAATTTAAAGCTCAATATTCTTAGAAAAAATAAAAAGATTCTTAAACAGTTTCTAAAAATCATTTCACCTACAAGTTTAAACTATTAGGTAAGACTCTAGGATATGATTTATATTATTTTCTAACACTCCCTCTCAATTGAAAGCTTTTTAGGGTTGAAACTTGCACACATGTCCATACTATATTGGGTTTGATTTTTACCAAATAAAATGAGGGTAATGAGATTCTAATTTGTAATCGCTTAATCAACAAGACTCTGATATCATGTCGAGAAACTATCTCACCTAAAACTTTTAAGTCATTAGGTAATGTCACATGATATGATTTATATTATTTTTTAACACACACAATGTATTATTATTCTTTTATTTATAAATAATATAATCGACTTACTTTTCTTCGTTGGAAAATATAGAGAAGAATAACGAATTGAAAAATCCATTAAAAAAGGGTTAAAGGAAATGAAAAAGAATTTTTTTAAATTTCTCAGATTAAAAATAGATACTTGTTGATGATGAATATGGAAAACAAAACACAAAACGACAGGAATTAGATCTGAAAATTAAAACCTTAAAATCTCATCGAGATATGAATTAAGCAGGATTGGACCAATCAGCAATCCCTGGAAAATATAATGCCTGCTTAGCTTCTTCTCCATGCATGTCCAGGAGAGTAATGCCGGATTTTAATATTTGTGGTTACGTCCAAGTTAATTTTGAAGTTGTTTTTATACCTTGTTAATTTTTTTATTTTAAACTAATTTTTTTAAATATTTTTATATCATTTTCATGTATTATATTAAAATAATTTTTAAAAATAGAAAATATTATTTAAATATATTTTTAAATAAAAAAATAATACTAAATTCAATCGGTGGAGGCTGTACTTGAGCAATTTCCCTACATACTCAGCACATCTTTCTTTTTCGTTAGGAGCAGGAGCATTTCTTTTCAGGTTTTTTTTTGGCGGGGGAGGGGATTCTTGATGGACCCAGAACATAATCATGCGTGGGCGGCCACCTCTCTAAATTAGCGTCTGACCATAAAGACCAAGAGCATATGTTAGTCATGAATGACAGACATTCTAAAAATAAATAAATAAATAAAGAATAATTAATAGCAAACAAACATTTTCTTATACAAACTTGTATTAATTACCTTTATTAAGGTCTTACGAGTTATCATTTACTTATTGAAATATCAATTTATATGACATGAAAAGTCTGCTTTTAAATCATTTTTACAAGTAAATCATGAGGAATTCGTATAAGTTTTTTTAAAATAATATTTTTATAAATATGTTACTTTAAACATATATAATTTGTTAGAAAAATGATTAGAAAAGAATTTAATTTTACTAATTAAATGTTATTAAGAACAATTACGTAGGCATGCAGCTACTACATGCAAAAGTTACGGATAACATAAGAAAGTGTTGATTTATCAAATCTCTTTTGATGAAAAATGGACCCACGTTTCTTCAGTGAAGTATGGCGGGAAGTCCAAGTTAAGCAGCACCGACGCCTGCTAATTAAAGTTAATTAATAATATAAGATAGATAACAAGGTTTAATATTAAAATATTTTTGCTACAAAAATATATTAGAAAAGAATATAAATATAAAAATTAAAATTTTGAATTAAAATAATTATTTAACAATTACATGTAAACTATAGTAATCAAAATTCATAAACACACAAGAGGGTTTTTATTGGGCCATGCATATCATAGATTGAAATCCAAGCAACACAATTGGTGCTCCAAAAATCCAAATGGACATGACAGGCATGGTACGGTGAGCATGACCCTTGATGATGGTTAATAATATATAATCAATAAATAAAAAAGAAAAAGAAAAATCACAAGCAAAGCAAATCAGGTGGTATTAATTTATCTACTAATTAATACTCTATAGCCTACGTCTCCTGGGGCGGTGACCATATTTTGGTCACAGTCACAGATCAAGAAAACTCAGTAGCATCAAGACACGACACTATCACCATCACTACATAGACAAACCATCAAAATTATAAGAATTACAGGGCAGAAGGAAGGGATCATACGCTATTATCATGATCACACTCATACGGTATATACAATCACAAAGCAAGGAAGCACAGCCCTTGGATTAAACACCAACAGCTCTTGCTCATCCAACCTGGTGTGGACCCCACTGCCACCTCTTCCCAGGACAGAATCAGCCCCGCCATCCTGCTTGTCCACATCCTCGTCCAATTCACACCCTACCCGGCCCGCCACGACCCGGCAAACTAGCATAGCCCGTTTCACATTCATGAACTTGAACTCCTCCTCTATCTCCTCAGGGATCGCCGTGTGTGCTCTCCAACTAGTAGATAGTGTAGAAATTCCATCCATCTTGGGTGAGAAACCAGACTTGATTACCCCACAGACACTGCAGTATTGCTGGTTACAAATGCTAGAATCCTGATCATTCAGTCCTAAATCACACATAAAAGTTGAACAGTAAAACCTCAACAGCTCGTTGCCATCAGCAATGCACCTCTCGTCTCTTCTCTTACTGTTTCTTGCAGCTTTGGCTTTGACAAACTCCCTATATTCCTCAAATCTTGACAGTATCTTTGGACTGTTATGGATCTTCAAAATTCTACGGATTTCTGGGCTCTTCTCTTTACATGACCACCCGGTTTTAAATATGATATGGACTATATTCTTGCCTGAATCACCATCTAGAAGCTGCGTGACAGCATGCTTGGTAGCCTGATGTTGTTCAAGAAGCTGAGGTTTTTGGAAAATTTCACCGCAAGCTGTGCATGGAAAGATGTCATTTCTTAAAGGAAAGAAATGGTGATCTGTTGAGATATCGGATTCCTCGCAGGACCCAGTACTTGACTTTTTCCCTGGTGGAAGTTCGGACAAGTGAGTTTCAGGCGGTATCATGGTGACTATGGATTGCTGTGATGATCTCGCCGAGGTTAGAGTCGGAGTTCCGGATTTTGTTTGAGTTTTGGATGATTTAGACGAGAAAATGCTTTTGAGATAGGACCAAGAGGAAGATAGAGCTTTGTGGGGTTTTAGGCGAGAAGGAGAAGAAGAGATGGGAGCAAGAGGAGAGACTTTTTTGCGTTTCTTGATTGGTGGCGGGCTATTAGGATGGTGATCGTTTAATTTAGTTGTGAAAATAAAGCAGCCAAGATGGAGAAGAAGAACAAAGAGAGATAGGAATTTGTTGAAGACTGATCCTATATTGGGTGCCATTGTTTTTGGGATCAGCTAGAGCTCTGGAAATTCTTCAGGACATCAACGAGGCATTGCTCTCCAAGAGAAATTAAGGGGGATCATGTGAGAAGGAATGATGGAAGAAGCGCGGAAAAAGAATAGCTAGCAAAGGCAAGAAAGAATGAATGTAAAGGAAGCTGACATCAATGGTGGGGGCATGGAAGAATAAAGTTAAGAGTAGGTGCAACGCAACTTCACAGCGTATATTTCATCTATATTGTCCTTCTTGTGTGGGCACAACATGTTATTTTCTCTTTCTTGTTCCTGAGATGATGGATCGAGTTAAAACACAAAATATCACTGTAACTGAGGTTCATCTTTAACCGAAAGTAACTGCCGATATATAGTTCCAAGAAAAATGTTAAAATCTGATACAGAATCTCTTCCCCAAACTGAACAACGCATTTGATCCTGCGACTTTCAATTTACTAAAAATATTACTGTTAATGTAAGATCTAATTTTATTTAAAAATTTAAATTATTAATTGAGATCACATAATAATATAATTTATATTATTCTTTAATATAATATTAAAGAATCATTTGGTCTAAAAAAGATTATATGTTTCGGACTATTGAATGAGATGATATGCACTCTAATTCATCAAATTGAAGAACCCGATTCGGCTTTGTTGGCAATTTGACATCTTTAACTCTATTTTTCTTAAGGACTGTGTTCGGCAATCAAACTCTGACAGTACTTCACCTTGTTTAGCTAGGTACGTCGATCAATGTATATATGAAATGGATTTAATTCTGATTAACATCTTCCCCGGGAACACTTTCCAGCACTATAAAGCTGCTGGGGGTAAGTTTCATTTTAAAACCTGCATTCACCTTATTTCATTTCATCTAATTTCCAAGCTACAATACCCTCGTCATAAACCGGAGAAGTTTGCAGCTGTCTTGAGCAGTATTCAAGGAAATGACTGGCAGTGATACCGCTACGAAATGTACACCGAGTCAATGACTAGAAAATATCACCATTGTTTTTTCTGTTTTTTCTTTTCAGGATGAAGGGCGAATATTGAATAATATTAAGGAAATTATTAAGAGGACGCAAGAAAGGTGGTTTGGCATGTGGAGTCCCCTGATGCTGATGATGCACCCCTCACCTGCAAATTATTATCTGATAGTATCATGTTATCTTATTATTAATTATCGGAGTAATGTACGTAAGATAATTAAGAAATGAGCGTGGCTATCTCCACACGTGCTGGGGTTCCTGGTTAATCAGACATGTTTCCTGACTCTTACGATCGAGTTCTTAACTACATGAGTTTCAGTGATGTTTTCTATAAATTTTATTTATAAATTTGCAGTGATTCACTGGTATTGTCACTCCTCCTCCTCCTCCTCCGCCCCCTGCATGCTTTGAAAGAGAATCCAATGCTTACAGTTCTTCTAGCTAGCCTGCTTGTTTTCTTGGATGCATGTTTTCAGCATATATATGACCGGCCATAACACGTGATCTTCTGCAGAATCTTAACCTTTACTCGAGTTTTTAACTATAGCAACGACAAATCTCCTTATTCCCAATAAGCAGATGTGACCGCGTATCGTATGAAGAATCTCGAAAAATAAATCATCTAGGTAAAAGCTTATAAAGTTTGTTACTACTTCAGAGTTCTGGTGAAGAATCTTGAAAAATAAATTATGCAGTAGATAATCGAGTAATAAAAGTTTATTATTGTGATTTAATGTTTAAATTATGAGATTATTAATATAATAATTACTGTAAATTTATATAATTATTATTTTTAAAATTCATAAAATTAGTTGAGATATATAATGTGGAATACTATAATTGGGTCGCGAGAGGAGCTGTATACCAGTATGGACATGACGTTAAATTCATATCAGTGTCTCTCTATTATTGAAAATTTTGTTTTTGACAATATTTTGTTTTTCTTATTTTTCTTACTAATTAAATTCATGAATTTAATACGATGAGATTATAATAATAATAATAATAAACAAAGCTCAGACCGTGTATTCCAAGCATACGATTGTAGTCGTTGTTTTTAGCATCACGAACTATCAATGAAAAAAATAATGCAATGAGACGTTGATTGAAATTATAGTAGGGTTTTTTCGATAATAAATATATTAAAATAATATTATTTTTTAATTATCAAGATAATCTAAAAATATTTATGTACTGGACCAAAGAAATCAACCGGGCAGGAGGTAATTAACATGATTTATTGTTATTTTTACACTTTATATATTCAACTAATGTCGTCAAAGAGGTAGGTCATTTCATGTAAATCAAATCTAAGATACGTTATAGTTTGCAGAATAAGTGGTGTTGGAATCATTTTACAAATATTTATTAGGAAAAAATGAAAAACAATTTTTTAGTATTTTTAAATTGTTTTATATGCTATATCATGAATTATTTTTTTTAAAATAATTTGATACATTTAAAAAAGACTTTAAAAAATAAAATCAATTATAATTTCATACAGTGATTTAATCAGATCAACAACAATAATCTCTCGTATCTTGTTTCCTTGGTTGATCGGGCAGGTATTTTTATAACACTCGCCCCACAAGCCCAACCATATTAGTGGAGGTATATACTATATTATTTATATAGCTGTTAATTTTAAATGATCATTATATATTTATATAATCATTAATTTTATAATATATAAAATTAATAAAAATACACATAAACTAATTCAAATACTAATAATGATAATAAAAAAACAATAATAGCGATTCTTACATTTTCCTGGTAATTAAACTTTTTTACGGAGGTTGTTTTTATTTTGGTTCCTGAATCTTTCCTTCAACTCGCGATATATTGGAAGGCAAAGCCAAAGTTTTCAGAATATCATGTGGGCCACATGATCGTATACTAGAGCACTGGCTTGCTTTCCAAGTGGGCCAGTATGATCTTTCTATAAGGCCAATAATTACTCTGGGATGCCAGTTGCGTTACATGGTATTTTTACTTTACAAAATACTTTTTAATTTATTTTTCACTAAAAAAAAAACATGATCTTGCTTTTTAACTGGGCGAATATGATCTTTCTATGAGGGGCCGATAATCACTCTAGGGTGCCTGTTTGGCATCATGGTTGCTCCTTATTTTATTTTTTATTTATTTTGTAAAAAATCATGAAATAAATAATTTTTAGATATTTTTTTAGAAAGCATCAAATTTGTGAGCTCCACGTAACTGCATTAGTATTTTTTTACATAACCAAACACTGCTTTATTAGCTTTTTTTTCAAACTAAGGTATAATCACAAAAACAAACACCACATAGAATCAGCTAGCAGTGACTAAAAGCTATCATGGAGACAAAAATTATCAAGTGAGTGTGGAACAAACTTTATGTCTTTGAATAACCTTATCATGAAATGTCACCTTAAATTAGCTTGTTGGATGTGAAATCAAATGATTATTACATCGACAAGCTTAAGTATACTTTTTTCATGCGAGGAAATATATTTTTAGAAAAAATATTTTATGGATTTATATAAACAAGTAAAATTTTAACTACTTAATATTTTTTTAAAATTTATATACTCTAAATTAAACTCGAGATCTATAATATAAATATAGATCATAAATATTATACCGGGTACAACTTAAAGCCTGCTTGTGTTCAGCATTTTTTACCAGCCCACTCAATAGAGCATGTTAATTTATTATATATATACCTCACAGCAACAACTATGGTCAATAAATAAATAAATAAAATTGACTTAAAACATACTGTTGACTTTAGTGGAAAAGAAAAGGCCTCGGTTCCCTGGCTAGTTGCTTCTTATGAACCTTTTTCACTGTTCTCTCTCTTCCTTACCTTTTCCGAGCCTCCTAATATATATATATTATATATATAAAACGAAGCTGCCGACATTTATAAATATAAACCAAACCCTAATGCTCAATTATTTGTGCTCCACACACCTAGGCTATGATTTTTATCACACTCCCACACAAGGCAAAATGATACAGACAAATTAAGAGCAGAAAGAAATCTAACATAATCTTTATCTGATAATGATACTTTCCCTCCGGCTTACAATTTGGTCAATCCCCACCTCGAAAATCACAAATGTGTTGATTTCCCTTGCATACATTTCTATATTTATCCTAAGTTTTAATTAATTTTAAATGCATTCGTGCGGCCATCTATTGGTGCCAAAATCAATGATAAAAGACTTTAAAATAAAATCAGAAAATAGAGATAAAAAAAACTAATTGGGAGCATGGTTGTCAAAATCGCGATACCAATATGAAATTATTATTATTATTAAAAAAGCAAGAAGATTTGAATATTTGAATTATTGAATTTACTGTATTAAGATTATTTCATTTTATAATTTAATTTAAATTAAACACAACAAATAAAATATAAATTATGAAAACACCTGGAATAATTAAATAAAAAAATAAAAAGTTAAGTTCCTATCTCCAAAAAGAAGAAAATATAAATTGAAAATTCATCCCTACGTTACCGACATTATCATTACTATAATTGTTAAAATTATTATCAGCATCACTACCCAAATAGTTAAAATCATTAAATTGGCCCAAAGAATTAAAAAAATATATTCTTACAAAAAAATAATAATTAAAATTATCATTATCGTTGCACAAACAATAAAATCAACTGATCCAAAAAATAGATAAAAATAAAAAAAAAACACCAATAACAAAAAAAGCACAAAGAAAAAGAAGGAGTAATATTAATTTTAAAATGATCACCAACATAAATTGGTCTGTATGACGCGCCTGCAGTGTTTTGAAAAAATAATAATAATAAATTGGTCAATTACCCATATACCCTTGGACCCATCAATATCTATTAAAAAAAATTTGAGGGTGAAAGTACTTTAATACCCTCAGTTCCAGGCGTTAAATTTTGTCATTTTTGGAGGTTATTTTCATAGTTTTACTGTGTAATAAATTTGATAATATCATCTATGTCCCCTGAAAATTTTTAAAATATCCCGGGATAAAATGATAATTTTATTATAGTAATATACTATAAAATGTGTCTAAATAAATAATAAAAAACATTACAGGAAAAACGACACAATATTTATATTTTAGTTAATAGGTAATGCCAAGCAAGCTCAATTTTTTCAGAAATAAAATTAATTTTCCTCCCCCTCCCCAAAATTTCATCTTTGTTAACAAACGTGATTTGCACCTAACACTACTTTTTCCATATTTCCTTTTCACACGGGGGCTTTATAGTGCAGTTCTCTCGTAAACCGAAATAGGACAATTTATTATTATCTACGAATCTAAATGGCGCTGGGAAAAACACTGTAGATTGCTACAGTGTTTTTCCCACGCCATTTATATTATAGGTGATATATATAAAACGAAGCTGCCGACATAGGTCACAATTCACGAATGGTGAGCTAGGCTTTGTGGGTTGGTTGGTGGACATTTTGATTTTGATTTAAATTATAAATATAAACCAAACCCTAATGCTCAATTATTTGTGCTCCACACACCTAGGCTATGATTTTTATCACACTCCCACACAAGGCAAAATGATACAGACAAATTAAGAGCAGAAAGAAATCTAACATAATCTTTATCTGATAATGATACTTTCCCTCCGGCTTACAATTTGGTCAATCCCCACCTCGAAAATCACAAATGTGTTGATTTCCCTTGCATACATTTCTATATTTATCCTAAGTTTTAATTAATTTTAAATGCATTCGTGCGGCCATCTATTGGTGCCAAAATTAATGATAAAAGACTTTAAAATAAAATCAGAAAATAGAGATAAAAAAAACTAATTGGGAGCTTAGTAAGGTTAAAGTGAAAAAAAATACACGTGGCACTGCATTTTCACTTTATAGTCCACGGTCGTCTTACCCTTGCAATGAAAGGAAAAAATTATCCCTTGTACTTTCCCTCGTCAATGCGAGTGGGGCAGCTGGGCCATGAAGCCTGGCTAGTTTCATGATAGAGCTGGTGGGTCCATTATTCAATGAGGGAGTGCTAGTTCATGAAGAATCTATTCGGGCCCATCTACTGGGCCTGTACTTGTGATGCCATTAATGGCCCTGGCCCAGAGTTTGTAGTTTCTCTTCGTCTTTAAGGGAATTTCAGATAAGAAAAGCAAACATGTATTTTAAAAGGTGTTTTCATGGGGATGACCATAGTTGTCAATACTGTTCTGGTCGTCGTTCCGGTTTTTCCAAGCATAATTAAAATTTGAATTTTTTTTATTTAAAATATTTTGGTGTTTTTAAATTATTTTGATGTATAGATGTCAAAAATAATTTTTAAAAATAAAAAATAGATTCTAGCCAGAACGGAACGGATTTAATAACACTGGGGATGACTGCTTGTTGTGGGAACTGGTGAACGTGCATAGCGGTAGGTTTTGGCTGTCACTGGGAATATAGCTAAGCTATTCCTTAAGAAACTATCTAAGAATTTATTTTTTAGGAATATTCTTCATGAATTAAAATTAGTTAGGGTGATCAGAATATTTTTTATTTATTTCACGGGATCCTAGGTTAGGAGCTACATGTTTTAAAACATAAATATGTAGTTATTTATAAGCTTGCTTTCTTGTCACGAGCTAAGAAAACATATTAACCACGTCAAAAGGACAGAAGGATAGATATATCATTGAATATGGTTGAAATTATTTTTTATAATATTTTTTATTTAAAAATATATTAAAATAATATTTTTTATTTTAAAAAAATCATTTTCTATTTATTATCATCCTATAAAAATAATTTAAAACACTAAAAATATTTAATTAAAAATAAAATAAAAATAAATCATTTTTTTAAAAAAAATTGAAATGCAGTGTCAAATACTTCATAGACTTTGAAGCAAAGTTATCATAAGTGGTAAATTATTCAATTTCAGCATGTCTAACCAAAACTTGAAGAGGATTTTATTTTCAAATATTAAAAAAAATATATATTTAATCTGTCAATGAACCATCTCATTTAAAACTTTAAGCTGTTAAAGCATTTCCAATACTAAAATCTATTTTGGAGAGCTAAATCTCTAAAATAACTTTTGAATAGTGTAAATATAATATTTTTTTTGTCTATGTCTACTATAATGGTAAAAGTTATTTAGAAGAGTTATTTTTTATATATCATTTTAAATATAATATAATTATTTGATATATAATATAATTATGCAATTAATATAATTAAATAATTGCTTTTATAATTAAATTATTACACTAAACAATAAATTTAAATTAATCAATAAGTTTAAATATAATTAATAAAAATGCATTCCATTATAAATAATTCAATAAAATTAATTACAAATTAAAACCTCCATTTGCCATATGTTTACTCGCACACCCAGAAATCATGGTAGTCCACAAAACCAAATTCCTCTCGGGTATTCTATCAAACAATTTACGAGCCTAAAAAACACATCCCACTTTACAATAAAAATTAACAAGTGAACTCCTTACAAAGACTTCATATATACTTATTGTTTTAGGGTATGTTTGGTATTGTGGTTGTTGTTGTGATTGAGGTTGAAAAAAAGTAGTTTAAAAAAAAACACTTTTACTGTGGTTCAAAATAAGCAGTGAAGTGTTTAGTTTAAACTGTGGTTGAGTTTGATGTTGAAAAAAAGCAATTTTGTGCGTTTGGTTACCAAACTTTTCGTTTTACTTTTAACTTGTGAAATTACTGTAAAACACACACACACACACACACACACACATATAATTTTTTTAAATATTATAGATTTAATAATTATAATAATATAATATAATTAATAATTCAAATAAATTTAATATTTTTTTATTCTCTCACTAAATTACTTGCAATGTCATTACGAACAATATCTATATTTTCTTGAAGTAATTAGATTTAATTACAGACCACCCAGTAACCTCCATACCATTTGTTTAGCTTTGTTTTTATAATAAAATTAAATTTTTGAATAGCTTTTTTATTAGAAATTTAGAATGCTCAAATAAAAAATATTATATTTATATTATTTAAAAAATCATAGCCTTTTCAAATTTAGAATTCACAGCCTTTTCAAATAGTCTAGCATCACAAAAAAATATCTCTATCCATACTGCTCAGACACCCCTCAAATATCTCTAATCCATACTGGAGGCAAAGTATTCCCTCTAAGAACTTGAAGATGATTCTTGAGATTCATGGGTCGTCTCGCGAAGATCTTTGATCTGAACCTCTGCCTTCTCTCTATAAACTTGAAGATGATTGCCATTATTCCCAACCTTCTCTCTCCAGCCAAAACCAAGACATCCTTCTCCTCCTCTGGCCAAAGCCCACTTGTAATGTCATCACTAGATCTAAGTTGGTTGTTACCAAGAGGATCACCGTTCTCTTCTCTATTTTCTTTGAAGGGTTATTTTGGCATGAATTTTCAACGGTAATTATGGGTAAGTTTTTTATAGTTGGTCGACTATTTTTTAAGAAATGAAACACAAACAAAGCAGTTTGATTTTGCTTTTTACAACCCGTGATTTGGAACTAATTTTTGATGGGTCCCATAACATCTTAACCTGCATTTGTAAAATAACCAAACAAGATTTTATCAGTTTTTCTCAAATCTCCGGCACAAACGCAATGCTAAACGGGCACTTAATACCAAGCTCATGAGCTTGTCAGGCATCAAAATTGCAACCCACTGACCCACTGCTTGCTTCCAATGTTGAATGAATCAGACATTAGAGATGTGGTTTTTCTTTGTTTTACATGCAAAAATCAATACCATAGACATTACCTTCCAAGTTCATAAAAATCAGATCCAACAACACAAAGAGCATTAAATCCACCACTTTCTTCATCGCCATTAGCATCACCATCCTCTCCTTCACCATCTCCACCACCATCTCCACCACCATCACCAGTGGTTCCTTCTTTATCACCACCAATACCATCTTATTTTGACTAATTAAGAAACTTATGAACATGTTGTACCTACCATTTGCATTGATTGATTATATAGGAGAGCTAAGCTTGGGATTAGCAAACTGCAAGGGAGGAGAGAAAAAAAGAAACTTATTTTAATAATAATTAGCTTCAGCAATGAATATTTTTGTTTTTTTTTAATGTTTTGGCTTCTTTTTTTTTTTTTATTGAAGTGCTAGCAATAACATCTGAAAATGAGAAAAGTCATTTTAGTTATTGAAATGGCTCATGCGTTGGAGAAGATAAAAATAAGAATAAAAGCTAAAAGGACATTTTTTTAGGTTTGCCTTCTAATATGGTTTATGTGTTGGAGATACACTTACGTAAAATCTCAGAATATGATTTATATTATTCTTTAACATTCTTTTCAGGTGAAAACTTTTGGAGCTTGAAACTTGCTCACAGGTTCACACTACCTTGTTCTTAGTTTTTATCAAATAATATGAGGGTGATGAGATTAGAGCCCGTAATCGCTAAGTCAACAAGGTTCTGATATCATGTTAAGAAACTACCTCACCTAAAAGCTTAAATTGTAAAGTGAGGTCTCAAAATATGATTTATATTATTCTCCAACATATTCTACCTAGATTAACTTGACAAATCTTTGATATACTTTTGTTTATGCTTTAAAAAGTATTTAAGTTACTTTGTAGTGCTTTTAAAATGTAAAAAAAATGATCTAGATTAATATGATAATGACAAATAAATTTTATTAAAAAAACTAATTTACTCCCATTAAATAATTTTATTTGAGAATGGTAGAAAAATTACTTGACTGTGAATTCATAAGTGTCCACAGTGAATGCCTATTTTTTTATTTTTTTGTAATTAACTGTGAATCATTTATCACCGACACCTCAAAACATCTAACAATTAGGTCATTCACTTCACTTCAGGGCTGACCTTTTCCTCTCAATTAAGCCTTACTAACAATTAGGACCAATCCCTTGGAGTAGATCATGGGCTATCTCCCGAATAAACAAAAATAGCATTTGAAGTTTGGATCCGACGAAGCCCATGACTGGGTTTAGGCTCTTTTCTACTTTACCAAGGCCCATCCAACTCAAAATTAACCAAATGACTAATGGGCCTAAAACTTGATTGTTATCTTAGCCCATGAAATAGAAACAAAATTAATTACTTAACATTAACTTTTTTAATAATATTAAAAAATGTGTCCGAATCACTGTAAATCACTAAACTACACTCGTAAAATAATATTAATACACTACAATTATAATTTAAAAATTTTTCTCTTACAATTTTTTAAATCACCCTTCAACAATTTGGATTTTTATATGTTTTAGATTTAGATATATTGTAAATGGGGTTTTATATACATATTTTTATTTTTTTATACGGGTGTTTCTCTAGTCTCATAATATAATCACAAATTAAACCAGTTAACTCTAGCTGACTTCCTGATTTGTTTGAGTTGTTTTTCTTTTAAGGAATTCAACCACGATTTAGTTGCAAAATAAGTTTTATAATTTATTTTAATTTGATAACTTAAGAGCTGTCTTGATCTCATGATTTGAGTTGCAGGTTTGAGAAGTTAAATTTGTTTATTTTGTGGGTTATTTTTTTAATTGAATACTATTTTTAATTTAATTTAATTTTTATAATATTATCCATGACTTAGATCACGAGTTTGCTAAGTTGATCTGATTTATTAAATCATTTTTAATTGATTTTTTTCAATTTCATCATTTAACAATTCAATCCTTATTTTTTTTTTCTAAGTTCCATTTTAATTTTAACATTTAATATTAATTTTTTCAAAGATTAATTTTCATAATTTTTTCCCAATTAGATTTTTTATGTTTTTATCTTGGTCCTATGAATTTATTTATTGGTTTTTTTTACCTTCATCATTAATTTATTAAAAATAGAGTTTCCTAATTTTTTATTTTACTTTTATAAAATTATCATAGTCTTAAGGGTTAAAAGATAGATAATGAGTTTAATATGTTAGTTTGAGGTGACATGATTTGTTTGTTTTATGTCCTTTTTTTGATTGATTTTTTTCAAGTCTATCCTTTAATATTAGGTTAATTGAGAATTTGATTTTGTATTCTTTTTTATTTTTTATGGGGTTATCTTAATTTGATGATCTAGGTTATAAGTTTGACAAGTCAAACTATGTTAACTTGAGGATTTTTTAATTTAATATTTATTTTTAATTTTATTATTCATTATTGAGTTGATATATAATTGATCTCGATTATTTTTTTATAAAGTTACCATGATTTAATGATTTAGATTACAAATTTAACTAGTTAACCTGGATATATCAAATGTATTACTATTTTAGTATTTAAAAATAAATATCAACTAACATATTATTGTATCATATTTTATAAATGCTGTCCAATATATATCATCTTTGAGTTCATAATTAATTTTTTTAACTCAAAAACATATTAATAATACTTTAAGTATATTTTTACGGTAAAAAAATGATTCAACTCTTAGCAAAAAGCATTTAATTCTATAATGTGAAATTATTTGATATTACATGAAAATAATCTTACAAAAAAAAAAAAAACTTTAAAAAATAGAATTATTTTTAAAAGCAAACACAAACCGGCTGTATAAAAGTAACCGCCACCTTGCAGCTGAAATTGTTTTCTGTTAGCCTCCCCGCCCAAAATCCCCTCCAATCACAGGAAGACACATGTCAAAACGTGTACCAATCCTGTATAAATATCCCTTCCTCTACTACTATTCAAAATATCAAATCCTGCTCTCTCCTGCACACATGTGGTAAAACACAATAACAGTTACCCTTCCTAACGGTACCGCCATGAACACTAGTAGAGCCCTTCTCTACTCTTTCACCGACCCTACTTTCCGCCCTCTAAAATCTCCTCCCGATATCTCCTCCCCTAAAAGAAGACCTAGAGAGCGGCTTAATTTCCGAGTCCGGTTACATGCTGATCACCGATGCTGTGTTTTTCGGGTCTCGGTTAGGAATTCGGGTCGAGGTGAGACAGGGAAAGTGTATGCTGATGTTAAGTCGGAGCGGTACGAGATAGTGGATTCGGTTCCAGAATCGGTGAAGTTGGAGAAGGATGCTTTGGACGATGTTGTTCTGGATAGTACGATGCCGTGGTGGGAAGAGTTCCCTAAACGATGGGTCATTGTCATTCTTTGTTTCTCGGCTTTTCTTCTATGCAATATGGATAGAGTATGTTGCTCACATTTGCTTTGCTTTTTTTTTTTTTCCTTTTCCTTTTTATTATGATGAATTATTATAAAGAGGAGAAAATAAATAGTACTCTGACTCTGATTATGGAAAATGGTTAGTGTATTTACTTTATTTTGGGTAATTAAGAAGTAAATTATGACCAGATGCTGTTTGGCAGGTAAATATGAGCATTGCAATACTTCCAATGACAGCCGAGAACAATTGGAACCCAGCCACTGTCGGTTTGATTCAGTCTTCATTTTTCTGGGGCTATTTACTCACCCAGGTAAGTTTAACAAGCTTTTTGTTTTTTTCTTAATTTTTATCATGTATTTGCTTATTAATAATTCTATTTCACATTTTTTTTTCTACTTGAAAGATTGCTGGTGGCATTTGGGCGGACAAAGTGGGCGGGAAGAAGGTTTTGGGATTTGGTGTCATTTGGTGGTCCGTTGCTACGATTCTTACTCCTGTTGCTGCTAAAGTTGGATTGCCCTTCCTGCTCGTTGTTCGCGCTTTCATGGGGATTGGTGAGGTAAGTTGTCTTGCAAGAAAAAGAAAAAAACGAGTGACTTTGTGTCATATTATGCGTTGGGTGCTTGTTAAATTAATTTGGTGCTGCTTCAGGGTGTTGCGATGCCTGCCATGAATAACATTCTGTCCAAATGGGTTCCTGTATCAGAGAGGAGTAGATCATTAGCGTTTGTGTACAGCGGGATGTACCTTGGATCAGTTACTGGCTTGGCCTTTTCACCATTCTTAATACATCAGTATGGATGGCCATCGGTTTTTTACTCCTTTGGTTCTCTAGGAACGGTTTGGTTTGCTGCATGGCTCACTAAGGTAAATTTTGTACTCTGTAGATTATCATTGTTTTTCATATGGCATGTTTCTTGCTAACTTATTGGAAGTTGCAGAAATAGTAAAATTATAATTTCATTACTATTACAAGAAACTTTTTGGTATTAACAAGATCCATAAACTAGATGGCTACACCTCTGTTTAGCCTTTAATTTTCCTGTCCATGCAAATTATGATTCCTCGTGCAAAACTTGCTTTAAATTGAGGTTTCATTTCCCTAAAAAGAATGTGTCACCTTGAAAGGTGCTCATTTTTCGTTCTTTCTACCTATAGGCACACAGTTCACCTCACGACGATCCTCAGCTGCGGCCTGCTGAAAAGAAGTTGATTTTTGCGAACAGTTTTTCCAAGGAACCTGTTGAAACAATCCCTTGGGGACTAATCTTATCGAAAGCCCCTGTATGGGCCCTAATAGTGTCTCACTTCTGTCACAACTGGGGCACATTTATTCTTTTGACATGGATGCCAACATATTATAATCAAGTAAGTCTTTTTTTCCAAATGCAATTCGATGATTTGACATGTTGGAGGACAATATATATAACCAAACTACCATCATAATAGGAAATATAAAGGAACTCCTAGTCTATATATAACCAAACTACCGTAACAACATATACATTAATTAGCTATAAATGTCGTTTTTGCACAATTATGAGCTAAAATTGTCCCCAAGGATAAAGTATATGAGAGATCCATGTAGTTTTTGCACAAACATGAACTACAAGTGTCATTTATTTCTTAGCACACCAAGAAACTACATCATAACGACAATTTGAATAGACCCAAACTAGAGTAAAAAGCCACTAAGCTGTTGAAACCACGCATGAGGAGTCTGTATTAGACCATAAATGGCTTTGTGAAGTTGACATACATGAGTTGGGCAAATTGGATCAACAAACCTTGAAAGCTGAGATATAAAAACAGTAGTGTCCAAATAACCATGAAAAAATGCATTCTTCATATCCAGTTGATGAAGAGCCTAACCAGAGGACATTACCAGAGTAAGAAGGTTCCAAATTGCTGTGGGCTTGACCATAGGACTGAAAGTCTCATCAAAATCAATACTACATTGTTGTTGGAACCCCTTAGCAATAAGGTGAGCCTTGTACTTTTATAGACTCATCTGACTTCTGTTTAAGCTTAAAAGCCCTCGCATTTAACCACATGTTGCTGAAAAGAAGAAATAAAAACTCGTACAGTTCTTGAGAAGAAATGGCCTCACACCACTCAGGAAAACAAATCGAGAGAAGCAAGTAGGTTTTTTGAAATTAAGAGAAGTATGGGCCACAAAACACGGGGAATAGGATATTGAATGGTGCCATCTGTGTGAACTCGAGGGAGAAGAGTACCAACCTAGTGACGAGTAAACATAGGATGATGCACACTAACCAATGATCCAAAATCAGAAGTATACCCATCAACAATGAACTCAAGAGGTGGACGTGAGCAACACTGGTATTATTGAATAGGGGCATGTGTGGGGAAAATGATGTCTGGGATATGACAAAGTAATAGGAGGGGCATAACAAGTGAAACGGGGATTGCAATCCATTCATTAGGATAAGGCAAATATTTGTGTAGCAAAAGGAAATGAATGTTCATGAAAGCAAACATGACGAGATATATAGAAACAACTAGTAGTGCGATCAAGACATTTGTACCTTTTACATTGAAAGCTATAACTTAGAAAGACATAATATTTATTGGTAAAAGTTTGTTAATCATATATGTACAAATAACATGCACAACCAAAAACTTGCAGTTTAGAATATGACATAATTTTTTCATAAGGACTAGAATAAGGGGAAGACCAGTGAAGAATAAGTGAAAGAGGACAATTGATGATAAAAACAATAAAGGAGACAGCATCAA
This sequence comes from Salix dunnii, assembly GCA_015731905.1. Classification (NCBI taxonomy): domain Eukaryota; kingdom Viridiplantae; phylum Streptophyta; class Magnoliopsida; order Malpighiales; family Salicaceae; genus Salix; species Salix dunnii. Next base: position 3,325,938 of record CM027667.1, on the reverse strand, counting down.
CCCAATGACAAGTAGAAACTTAAATCGAGAGAAAAAGAGTTTGAGACATGTTAGCAATGTGATGATGCTTGTTTCAGCAAAGCCATTATGATGAGGAGTATGGGGGTAAGAAACGCAATGATAAATTCCATAAGAGGAGCAAAGTGCTCGAAACGCCTCATCATCATATTTTTTGTTGCCATCACTTTGAAACTGTTATAAGAAAGTAGAGAATTAAGTTTTAATGTATGACAAAAAATTCTTAAAATGAGAAAAAACCTTAGACTTATGTTTCATGAAATATAACCGAGTAAACTAAGTAAATTTATCAGTAAACAACACTTAATATTTTTAGCTTTTGACAGAAGAAATAGGACATTGCCAAATATCTTAATGTATAAGAAAAAAAAAAAAGAATCAGTATGTACTGCATAAGAATTTGTAAGCTGAACCTATGGATTTACCCAAAGCATAACCTTTACAAAAAGATTCTTGGAATTTAATTTTGGAACTTAACAAGTGATTTTTGCCTAAAAAAGCATTGTTTTACCAGAAAGATAACCTAAGTGACTGTACCATATAGATGATAACAAAAGAGAAGTAGATAAACACAAAAAACAAGACAAGAAATGGAAGCTTGTTGAGACATGTTCTCACATAGGCCTTGAAAGAGGAGAGAATCATTAGAGCAATAAAAAATATATAAATGTTGAGAATCAAAGGCACACAAAACATTATTATCACAACGGATTTGTGCATTAGATAAGATTTTTACGCATGGAAGAAATCACAAACATTGTTTAATTGGAAAGAGTTGAGCCAAGAAAGAGTGACATGTTACCCGTATAGGAAATAGGCATCCAATGTCTATTGCCAAGGTGAATTGTATCATGACCATTATACATGATGCATTGTTGGAGAAGACCCAAATTCCAATCATGTGAGTGTTGGCACTCGTGTCAAGATACCAAGAAGGTTCATGCAAAGAAATTATGTAAACAAGACTAGAAGAAGTAGTAGTCTGTGGCTATCTTGTAATCTTTAATCTAGAAATTGCAGTGTGCAAGGATTTGGGCACATGTGGATGGGTAAACTGCGAGAGCATAAGAGATGTTGAAGTAAAATGACTTGATTCATGACAGAGCTGACAAAAGGTAATAGGTGTTGTACCAAAAGCACTAGGAGCCAAGGAATGAGAACTAAAGTTGTTTTGATGACCATTATTCCTGTGATTCCAATTACTATGCATGTTATTGTTTCGTGAAACGGAATTTGAGAAAGGACGGGAGACACCATGGGAGGCAAGCAAGACAACTAGCTAATAGGAAATGGTAGTTTGATGACGAGACTCATGAGTCAAAACACAAGATCATAGAGCACTAAAATTAGGAAGTGTCTAAGCTTTCAAGAGTTGTCACCAACATCTAGTTCTCATCACCAAGGCCTCATAGAACGACATTAACCTGGCTTGTGTTATAGACTGGTTCTCCAATGGAAGCTAGGTGGTCAGAAATTGATTTGACCTCCTGAAGATAATCTAAGACAGATCTAGTCCTATAAGAGATCTCATTAACACAACACTAAAGATGAGAGGAGTTGGCGGTTAATTTCTAAGGGAAGTATTTGGAGATAAGAGACCACATGGCGGCAAAGGTTTTCCAGCCAACGATAAAAGCGAGAATAGGTTCTGACAAAGTAGTAGATAATGTATTAATAAGAGTTTTGTCTGTGCGAGCCCAATAATTATAATTGGGAGAAGAGGCGGTTGGACATAGATGAGTGCCATCAATATATTTGAATAAATCTTGTACAATAAGAAAGACTTCAACCTGATGAGACCACAAGAGATAATCATCATCATTAAACTTTTCCATCACAAAGTGGGTGATGTTGGGGAAAGAAAATGTGGTCATGGCAACAATAGTTGAGGAGGCTGGAAAGAACTCATTTTAGAGATAGAAAAGAAAGGGGAGGGGCTTTGTACTGAACACTTAGGAAAGGATTAGCTCTATTACAATGAAAGTGTGAAATTATAATTGCTATTCTTCTCACTGTTGAAGGGAAATATATAAAGAAACTTCTAGTCTATAGGGATTGTAGTTGACTGACGATATATACATCAATTAGCTATAATTCCGGGATGTTGGTAACATAACAAAACTGGTTCATTTGACATTTGGACTCCATTTGTCTTGTTGTGCATGAGATGTAGCCAATGATTTTATTTTAGTTAGCTAATGGGTAAAATAGTCAATGTAGTAACCATTTGCCACGAATAATGTATGGTCAAGGTCGTCATAAATCAATTGAAAAGTGGTGAGAATCAATGGGAAACCATGTATCACTTGCATGACAAGAGAAACTTGATGGCTGACCTTGAAGCTGTTATTTTCAAGTAAATCATTTACTCATTAAGCAACCCTTTATGTGTCTTAGACATTCAAAGGGTTTTAAAAATCTTGTTGATGTTATCTTCACACATTGTAACATGTGAAGTACAAGTAAGAACAAAACTGCCGCGACGATGATTTTTCGCGCCCCGTGCCCTGATTTGGAGACAACGGTGCACGGTGAAAATGGAGGTGTGTTTTATAGTCGTAAAAATTACAACTATAAATATTAGGAGTCACCACCTAGTATTATGGTCACTAGAAAACCTATTGGTCTGCGAGAGTCTAGGTAAGGGGACTTGTTGTGCAAGGAGAAAACGCATTACTTCGCACCCTACCTAAGGTAAGTTGCATTGTTGTTTGATTGTTTTGTCTAAGTTTAAAATTTTTTACACTAAAGTTTCAAAAATCATTTTTTGTTTGTGAGTGTACTTTACAATGTAATTTTACAACGTAGTAATTTTTTTTTTATTCGCGGGTGTACTTTACAATGTAGTTAAAACAAAATAATTCTTAATTTTTTTTTGATATTTTGGTCAAATTCCAACGGATAATCATAAACCGGTTACGATATCCAATTTTTGTTTTAAAATATGAGAAATATGCAATTTATATTTTTTTTACTAAAAATATGATGAAAAACCTTGGAATTTGGCTGTATGCATGAAAACAAAATATTTTTGTTTTTTTTTAAAAGAATTTTTTTTTAATTTAAATTTTTGGTTGGGCGGAGCTTGTCCCAGCTAAATAGGCCATCCCAGCTGAGGTTGGCCAAGGGCCCAAGTTTGCTAGACTTGGGTTCGGCCCAACCAACTAGGCTAGGTCGAGAGAGGTTGGCCCAAAGGCTAAAAAAAGAAAGAAAACAAAACACGTGAACAGTAACTTGGTGGCTAGCTAACCACGACGAGAGACTTACTTGCTACTATTGCCTGATAGAGGAGGTTGAGGTAGTTCTCCCTATGGTGGTGGCATCGAAAATAGTGGCCTATGGTGGCTAGAAGGAGCTCCTGAAGTGGTTGACCTGTTGTTGCCATTTGCCTCTGCTGCTGGTCGTCGATGCTGGTTGTTGCCGTTGGAGCTTTGATGATGATCCTGGTGTTGGGTAGAAGCTGATGGCGCTTAAGGGAAGAAAGGGTTGGTTGCTACTGGAGTTGGCGAGGAGAGAGAGAGGGCACTGCAACTGGTTTTAGAGAGAGAGAGAGGTGTCAATCGCGAGGGAGAGGGAGATGACCGGTGCCGAGGAAGATAAAGGATGGTGATGTAGTTTTTGCATGATGTTTTCTTCATCCTTACGTGTTTGGGCTTATTTTTTCTGCAAAATGCTTTGTTTTTCTTTGTCAATTTTCCTTCTCTCTAAGTATTTTTCCTCTGGTTTTTCTCCTTTGTTACATAGAAATTCTGCCCGTTTTTTCCTCTTCTGTCTTCGTCATGTATGGCTACTATTTATAGGAGAAAATGGTTTGCATCAGTGGCTCAACCACTATGGCCATCGGCGGCGTGATGGCCTGCCAACAACAGCGTGGTGGCTATTAGCGGTGGCACAAGTGGGCTATCGGCAGGCAGTGCAGGTAAAAGTATGCGGTGGGATTGCAATTTTGGGAAGGTTGAAGTGCAGTTTGGTCCCTCAATTTCTAATTGTTCTAATTGTACCCCAAATTGGATTTAAACTTTTAATTTTATGCAATTGTATCATCACAAAAACTTCAATATTAGCTTTAACTTTGCGCGTTTTTTTATTTTGGTCCTTTGTTTTTTATTTATACGATTTGACCCTTAATTGACCATTAAATTCTTAATTATTTTCAATTTGACCCCTAACTTTACACGATTGACTTGGAAAAATTCATTTAGGTTTCTGAAAATTCCAATATTCTCAATTAAGCGTGAATTAAGTTCAAAAACTTGATTTTTCATCAATTAAGTCCTTAATAAAATTAATTTGACCAATTTAAAGTATAATTAAGTCTTTGCACTTAATTAAATCCTTCAATTGGACCTTAAATTAATTCTCAATCATAATTATACTTTAAATTGATTGAAGATTAAATCAAATCAACCCATAAAAATATAATTATGCCTTACGACTTAATTTTTACATAGATTTATCCAATGATAAATTATTTTTGCTTTAAATTTGTACTCTTCTCCATTTTTTTAGGATAAAAGAGATACAATTGAACTCTTGTAAACAATCAAAATTTTCACATTGATTTTTCTACCAACTCCGACCTTTTTTATTTTATTTTTGTTATTTTTGGGTAGATTTTGGGGAGTAACCCAGAAATTGGGTTATAACAGAAACCATGAAAGGGTACTTGTTATAAGATACATAGTTAACTTACAATTCATCTATCATTCTTGTCAAATTCTGTTAACGATGCATTGAATCAAGGAAGTACATGCTTCTGTCTCTTTGACCTTCAGTTTTGCTATCTTCTTGTTGACAAATTGCAGAAGAGATTTACAGCTTGGCAATAGCATTTATATAAAAACAACCTTTCTCTTGATAATACCACTGAGCAGAATTTCCTTTTGGCTATACAGGTCTTGAAGTTCAATCTTACCGAATCTAGCCTTTTCTGTGTCTTGCCCTGGCTTACAATGGCATTTTCTGCAAATTTGGGAGGGTGGATTGCAGATACTCTTGTGAGCAAAGGTTTATCTGTAACAACAGTCCGTAAGGTATCATTAAGGGTGGTGCAAAATCCGCCAATCCCCTCTCTCACATCATCTCTGCTTTATTTGCTTCTTCTTAGCACTATTTATTTCTTGTACTTTCTTCGTTCATTCAACTTTACATGGCAAATGAAATATGCTCTATAATAGTGATGTTAAGCACTATTTATTTCATGTTTCTTCACTCGTTCAACTTTGTAGGGCTAACTGAACATGCTCTCCATCCTCCTTAACAGATCATGCAATCAATTGGCTTTCTTGGCCCTGCCTTCTTCCTAACTCAGTTGAGCCACGTTGATTCTCCTGCAGTGGCTGTTCTGTGCATGGCATGCAGCCAGGTTTGCTTCTTACATCAAAACATGCACTGTTCCACTTTTCAAAATTTAAGTAGCAATAGACAGTATATGTATTAACGGCAAAGGCAATGCACATTGTTTACCATTTGTTATGGTTTATTTACATGTGTTTTTTTCTGTGTTGTAAGTTCTATTTATGACCGACTATAAATGGAGTTTAACTGTCCCTTCTCAACTCAGAGAAATTTCTGTTTATAGTTTAATTATTTTTTCTTATCTTTTTAGCTTTAGTGGAATGAGATCTTTTTTTTTCAAACTCTCTTTTATCTTGACCTAACTGCTTTTTGTTCAACAGGGAACTGATGCATTTTCCCAGTCTGGTCTATATTCAAACCATCAAGATATTGCCCCTCGATATTCTGTGAGTATCTATCCTTGTAATGCTGTTGTCTGTTGATGACCTTCATTTGGCTTGTTTAGTAGTGGGGACTACTAATTGTGTTTCAGTTGCTGTCACGAATCATCTACCATTGGGTGCCTTTCAAGAAGTCTTTGGAATTCAATCTTGAACAGCTGTTTTTTGTGTATAGTTCTTTGAAATTCAATGTTGAATAGCTGTTTATGCTGTCATTGCTTCTATTTCCTCGGAATGTTTACTTAATTGTTTCTACTTTTATTTCTAATTTTTTCCCAGGGAGTGTTACTTGGTCTATCCAATACAGCTGGGGTATTGGCAGGGGTGTTAGGAACTGCAGCAACTGGTTACATCTTGCAACATGGTAAGAACTCGTCGTTGGCATTTATTACTGCTGGTAAGACAAATTCGAATGTCTACTATACCATCCTTGAAGAAAACCAATAGAAAAAAAAAATGAAATTTTCTAGGAAGCCAAAGTTGTCCAAGTCACTTCTAGCTTAAGTCATTCTGGTCTTGGATTTGGAAAATTTTAGTTGAGACCAATTTGAAGGCTTGAAAATAGGATTTCTGTTTAAATTAACCTTGTTATGGCTTCAAAGACAGTTTTTTTTTTCTTAACTTTGTGTATTAGAGCTAAATCGTAGTTTCCAAGAGGACAATTGGATGGTTAAAACTTAGGATTTTCAAATTGGAGGTCTCATCTCAAATCCCAGAATAGGTTTAGAGGATGAAGAGGGTTGCCTCCCATCATCCAGCGCAAGGTTTAGCAAACCAGATAAAGGAAAAGGAAAAGTAAAAAAAAAAGATGGCCTCCACTGCGTGGTGTAGGATACTAGCAGTTTTAATACATTTACGTTACTACTAATGTGGCAAACTATAATAGGGTGATATGTCATCTATTTAATGAAATGATATGGCAGATTTACTCTTTCAGATTCAGTTTTTTTCATGTTTTTTTTTCCTCGTATGCTCTGTCATGCTCACTAAATCTAAATCATCAAATTCAAAATGAATGGGCATGATTTTAGATGGCAAAAACTAACTAGCTGCTATTTTCCTTTTTAATCAAGATAATTTGGAACATGACCTCTCATGCTCTTCTGAACATGAGAGGATTTGAAACTCATTGCTGAGGAAAATTTAATGTTGTCACCCCCTAGCATCACTCGTCATAAAATGTAGCCTTTTTTACACAGAAGTTGTGCTTTCTTGGAGTAACAGTTATTTGGGCTTCAAGGTTCAATCCCTGTAGTTGTAAATTGTAATGTATTTGTTTTAACTGTTAGAAGCTAAAAACTAAGGATTCCATTAAATTTTCTGTTAAGAAAACTTCTGTGGTCTTGGTCCTCATTTTGAATACAGAAAAAAGAAGAGGAAAATGACCGTGTTACCCTGGTAGATTCTCATTGCCTTAGTTAACTTTTGCCTTTTAATTCAAGCTTTTGAATGCTTCAGAAACTAAGTTTTACATCGCTTTTTCCTGTGTGGCTCACTCCCTGCGTTCTTTATTGAAAATTGAGACGCTGAATCTTACAACATCTGATTCCCGTGCATGGATTCACTCCTTCATTGCCATCTCAGGTTCTTGGGATGATGTTTTCAAGGTTTCGGTTGGGCTCTACTTGGTTGGAACAGTGGTCTGGAACCTCTTTTCAACGGGTGAGAAAATATTGGATTAGCTTTCATGGAAGTTAACATAGGTGACAGCTCAAGCCCCGGTGATTCCTGCACCAATACAGAAGGGTCAGTTGACTGAATGAGAAAAGGTGAAACTGTGAACGAGATTAAATGGAAGAGCAACTAGACAAATAATTTCATTCAAAACTCCTGAGCTTGAAGATCTTTTAAAATTTCTGAACGCCAAAATTGAGCTCGAATTTTGTGTTGCATGCATGTCAGGGCCTCTAGCACAGATGAAACAATTGCATACATCTCAATGAAGAATATACCTGTAAAGTATCTCCAACCCTGCTTGTAAATGTTACATTCAATACCTAATTAATCAATTCTATGATTTTACAGTATGTTTTCTGATTTGTTTTTGCTTTCACTATATATTTATTATCTATTTATCAATCCAAGTAAAATTGCATTAGGTTTTTTTTTTTTTTTAATTTTCGTGTATACATCTTTTGGCATAATCTGTGTGGGACAACGGGTAATTCTGCGCAATATTTATTTTTTTCGTTGAAGAGTGAGCTTGATTCAATGGTTTTACTCAGAAATTGATAGAGCTATATGTGGATCCCTGTTTTTAATTAGTTTTTGTCCAGGTCGATGCAGCTTCCAAATGATAGTCATTTATTAGATGTATCTTTTGTCTAAGCAGATCCAGTGATGAACCATTTATGATTTTAGACTATCAAAAAGTCAGGTAACTTGTCAATTCACCTTTGCGGCCAACCTCAATTCCAGCACCGAAAGAATAGCCTTAAGAGGGAAACTTGACAGACCAACTGAAGTAGCCAAAGCTCATTCCTTTTTACCACTGATAAATAATAGCCACCTATATATATATATGTATTTAAATTTACAGCTTCACATTTCATAACCTCTTAACCATGCAAGCGCACTTGTGATAGTGCGCACAAAACTCTCATAGCAGTAGGCTAGGAAATTTGCTGCAGATTCTTAAGCATCACAGCGAGCAAGAGTTAATAATAGTAGAGTGTAATATTTTGCTTCTTTTTCTTTCACATAATCGTATGAAAGTAACACCTGTTGATATGAAATATACAACATTGATTACACAAACACCCGTATACTCTCCAATCTAGATGTGCAACTGGATTTAAAAACAGAAACAAAAAACAAATAAAAATAACCCTATAACAGAATTATGGGCAGTAATACCCCCATGATTTGCGACTGGTCGTCTCCTGTAAACACCGAGCAATGCAGAGTCGAGCAAGACAAACTCCAGAAACCAGATAATGGTGAGCCACTGATCCTACGCGAGAGTACGAGGATGCAAGAACACATGGAGCCCATTCTTCATGAACAATGTAAGAGACATCTTCTGCTTTACACAGTGACCAGGAACCAGTGATAAACGGTAGCGCAGCAGCACAGCTGCTGCCACGGACTTCATTTGCAAGTAAGCCAAGTCCTTCCCTAGGCAAGTCCTGGGTCCAGCATTAAAGGCCACAAACTTGTAGCCATCTTTAGGTGGTTCAAACTTGTCCCCTTCTGGTGATAGCCACCGCTCTGGTTTAAACTCCATGCAGTCCTCACCCCATATGCTCTTCATCCTTCCAACAGAATAAATAGAATATGTAATCGTTGAACCAGCTGGTACATATGTACCATCAGGCAGAACATCGTTTGCTACGACGTATTTGAAATCCTGCGGCACTGACGGGTATAAACGCAGTGTTTCAGATAATGCTGCTTTGAGATAAACCAGTTTATCAGCTTCGTCAAAGACTAGAGGCTCATCGAGCCATTTCTGGTGATCATTTCCACGTGTTTCAGTGAGTATAGTTGATATTTCCTTGATTATCTTTGCTTCGACTTCAGGATGGTTCATGACTAGCCAGAAGAACCAGCTAAGAGCAACAGATGAGGTGTCACGGCCGGCAAGGACAAAGTTGAGAGCAATTTGTTGAAGAACAGAGATCGGAAAGTGGTTACCATCAACGTCTTTCTTCTTCATGAATCGTGATAATAAATCATCAGATGGGTTTTCTTTGCGCTGCGCGATGGCATCATCCATATATGTTTCCACAACTTCGAGGCTCTTCTTTAATCTCTTCTCTGCTCCAATTCCTAAAAGCTTCTCCACTCTCCACAAGAAACCAGGGTAAAGAAACCTCTGCAGAGTAGCCTCAGTGGCTGTGTCAAAGGCAGCAGCAAACGGATTTTCTGGCATTTCTGGCGAGAGAGTTCCCGGATCTTTGCCAAATGTGAGTCCACATATGTTGTCAAAGGTTAAGCGAAGCAATAAATCTTGCAAGTCCACCGAAAACTTCTCTGTAACTGCCTTGTCCAAGATGCTCCATAGACGATTCTTGATTGTCTGGTTCACCCATCGAGCCATGGCTTGCCGTAAAGTCCGAGTAGTGAACTCTAAAGCTGCAGTCTTGCGTTGAATGAGCCACGTTTCTCCATCACTATTAAAGATCCCTTGGCCTAAGAGATCGTGAAACGCAGTTTGCCACTCGGGTCCTTTGGGATAGTTATCAAACCTGGTTCGAAGAATATGTTCGATGTTTTTGGGGTGGCAGGTGACTGTGTAGAACCCTTGTTTGCGCGCCAAGAAAGGAAGTGCTATTGTGCAAGTTTGGTAGGTTCCGACCCCACCAGTTGCACGGAGGTTACCAGCAATCCAATCATGGATTTTTCTCCGGTTCATGAACAGAAGTGGAAGGCTACCCACTATAGGCCATACTTTCGGGCCGGTCAGTTTACGAGCTAGGAGATAGAACCATAGAAGATAAACTGATGCAGCAGCTGCGAGGGTTAAGAGGAGAGGCAAGGTTTCCATTTCAAGGTTGGTGTTTTTTTTTGGACGGGGGCTGCAGAGGACACTGAATGAGAGGGGTGGTATAAAGAGGTGCTATATATAATACGGCATTAAAAGATAGTTTTAGGAGCAGTTGTTGGGAAAATTTGTGCATGGAGATCCCCGTTGGGTTGATAGGAACTGTGAGAGAGAAGGCACACGAAAACCATGCAAATTAATTTTAGTGGATCACTTCTGGTCACCCGAGTTGGTGCGCAATATGCCAAATACTCGCTGTCATCGTTTAAGAGACTTGTTGGCTGGAAACTGACCCCAACAAGTTTCGAACCCAGTTAAATCTGGATTGGTTAAGTATTTTATCTTATTTGTTGATGACCTCTTGTGCTTGATAATCTTTATAAAAGAAAGAACACTGTAATTAAGCACATATTCTCAAGATCATGCAAACACACATAAAAAAAATGCTTTCAGGATAATGTGCGTTTATATATATATATATATATATATATAGACAATGATAGGTTTTCTTCGACGATTAAGAAAATAATAATCATCTGTTGTGAAAGATATTTGTGACATCTAATTGTCACAGCGTGCACATACCCTTGCTTAGAATTGATTTTCACTAGAATCCCACATGATTTTTCTTGAGTATATACAGAGATTCACACATCATTTATATTTTTGATCAGTCCAAATTATAATGTTTGAGCACAAGAGTGCACGGGCCCACATATATGTTCGAAACTTTGCTATGCTTTTTATTGGATTCAAGAAAATTTTCTCTCTCAGAAAACATATTTTATAGGATCAGTAAACGAGCAAATCCTTAAATATCCTAGATTCTTAAAAATAATTTACGTTCTTAATTGAACTTGAAATCTACGAACACGTAGTCTCTTCTGGGATAATGAACTTAGTTATAAGCTGGTTGTTAATAAGAGGATGCACGATGACGGGGTCAGTTACATGTTCATAGTTTTTTAATCTAGCTATCCAAACCCCGAAGAGTGACGCGAGGCTAACTTAAGATGGTCAATTTGGAAGACAGGCTAGCTGTTCTCTTGTTTAGTAAAGACCGGCGGGCTCTTAATTTCAGAAACATTTCTGCAGTTAATTTGCCGATTAATATATGTTCTAGAAAGAGAGTAGTTAGAGACGGATGACCCGCAATGAGAAAGAGGGGATTGTTCCAAGAGCTGGAGAAGATCTAAAGCATGCAACGAAGAAAGAAGCTGAGACATGGAGACAAGTTAATTTGACTAATCAAGTGTAGTGGTTCTACGAGGAGAGGAAACGTCGAAAGAAAGACATTAAAATCTCACCCCATGTCCCAAACGTCTCCTGTTGCCTTTTCTTAGGGAAAATGACACCAACTCCTTGAATATTAGCAGACGTCCAATCCAATCCATGTCCACAAACCAAGGGCTTCTCCACAAACTAGGGGTGGGAAAAAAAAACTAAATTATTAAAGAAATTAATTTGAATATTTTAAATTAATTTTGGATTTTTCTTTATAATTTTGAATTAATTGTTTTTATAAATAAAAATCAAACAGAAAATGATCGCACCCAGCACAAACCACATTAATCATCTCCAAAATAAAAGTTGTATACTGTACAGTGTTCCCTTTAATTTTTAGCACTTCACCTGTAATTTCCACAACAATCTCAACCATTCTCTGGACACGCACCGCCAACGCCATGGCAACATAAATTAAATAGGAAATTAATTACAGAAAGAATGTGAGAAATCGACGTTCCGTTGCTACAGTCGCTTTAAGAAACAAAGAAAATGAGTCATTGTCACGTGCTTAATTTTCTTTTACCTTGCGACCTGGCTGGTGCCACCAACTAGCTAGGTAGCTACCGATTTTTTCGATATCTTATTTCCGTTTTTCTTTTTCTTTTTAAATTTTCAAAAACATTTTTTTAAATTAAATGTGTTGAAAAAAATATAATAATTATCATAAGTGAGCATCTTGTTTTTTTTTTTTAACCTAATATTTGGGTCAGTTTGCGTGTATTATAACTAATCCCCAGACTCATTGAATATTTTACAAGCCTAATAAACATATAAGACACCACAAGGATAACATGCATGCATGACAAGACTCAAACCCGGATAACTGGTAGGAACAAACGCTGTACTGATCACGAGGTCAAGACCATGCTTGCATGAACATCTTACTTTAACTATATAATATGTAGCCCAGTGGTAATAACTTGAAATTAAAGAATTTTTTTTTTATAATAATTACTAAAAATTTATATAGCTATTAACCATAAAACTTATAAAATTAGTTAAGATACTCACGACAATAAAAATATGTTAAAAGTAAATACTAGGAAAGTATGGTTCAGAGTTAGATAACCCACTCGTATATATAGTAACTCTAGCGACTTCATGGCATGGGCTTTACAACCCACTCGTATATATAGTAACTCTTGCCACTTCATGGCATGGGCTTTACATCAACTTCTAAGTCCAAAGATGGGTTTTACATCAACTTCTGCACCATCTCTACTCAGCTCAACGAGTCCTGAATATATTGACACGTGCATGCATTATCACTTATGGCTACTTGTAACCAAGATATTAAATTCTATTTCTATTTTAATTTTTTAATTAAAATAAAATATTTTGGTTTAGAAATATTTTAGTGTTTTATTTTATAATTATATTGTTTATATTTATATATATAATTAAATATCTTAATTCAACAAATAAAATTATAGTTCAAATAAAAAAATAAAATTATTTAAAATTATGCAATTTAATTTTTAAACATAAGTAAAAAAAAATTTAGAGTTGAACCGATATAACTCGATCGACTTGATGAGTCCAAAGATAACATGAAAAATTAATAAAATATAGTTAACTAAAAAATTTAAGTTGATATCTTAAAAAAATATTAAAACGACGATATACTAGATCAACTTGGATCAACAATAAACTTAAATAAAACAAATTATAAAGTTCAATTCCTAATATACTCTTTCTTGAATAATAAAATTTAGAAAAAAATAATATAAAAAAAACACAATAAGATGATTTGCTGATAAAAATAATGAAGTTAGATAATATTACGAGAATATTATCATTAATCTCGTAAAAATATTATATTCTCTGATTACTTTGAAACTGTAATATAATATATATATATATATATATATATATATAGACTTATTATAAAATTTTATCTCATTCTAATGATCGGATTAAAAGATATTATTGATATTATAAAACTATTTATTATTTAAAAAAAATATTATTTGGCTATAACAGAACAAAAGAAATGAAATTGAAATATTTTGAATGGAATTTGAGTTGAATTTATTGAACAAATCAGATATTTTAAATGAGATAAAATTTACTCTACTTTTTTTAATTGGAATGAGATATAATCGCCATTCCTCCTTTAATTTTTATATCAATTTTAATTTTAATTTTTATTTATTTTATTTTAATTTTTAATTTAGCAGATTCATTTTCTATTTTTTTTAATCTTTATTTTCTTTTCTATTATCCTTTTTCTTGATTGATTTTTTTTATTAATTGGGTTCGGTCCATATTGTATTGAGAGTATTAAGAATTGAAACAAAATATCACAAATTTTTAACAGTTATCAAAAGATGAATTTTCTCAATACTATTTTACTCATCACAAGCTGTTTAAACGGTCAAATATTTTAATGATTTTAAAATTATTTATCTATAATAATACAATCAATTATCACAACACTTGCGAACATCAAATATGTACTCTCCAAATTAATAATACAGTATATATATATATATATATATATGAGAATTTTCATGATCCTGTCAAATAAATATATGAACTCTCAAAACTACATGAAGTTCAGAGAAAATAAACATTTGATATGAAAACATTATTGGAGAGTAATACAAATGATAAGGTTGCAATTATGGTAGGAGTGACGTGGCAAATTGATGATGGAATACCATGCTGCCACGTGTCAAATCCACATCCATATCCCCTTTTTTTCTCATCCTCCATTTTTTTTCAGTCTCGACAGAAAATCGCAGAACCATTAGAAAAAGGTTTGAGGATAAGCCACTTGTGGAGAGCTCGTGCAGGAACCACTTCCCACGACTCTCCATTCCCATCAACGGCTGAAAATTCACCACGACTCTCCATTCCCATCAACGGCTGAAAATTCACCACCCTTAATAGGCGAGAAAAATATATTACCGTAGCCATATAATCATCGTGGATTCGCTACTATCTTTGCTTCCACATTTTTTAGGAGGTACGAGCTACCAGTAGATAAGATAATGGCTTCTCTTCCCATTGTTTTTGCTTCTCCTTCTGCTAGAGTGTACGCAGCCACAGCAGCAGGAGGAAGCAAAGAGGAGAAGGGGCTTCTTGATTGGATTCTTGGGAGTTTGCAAAAGGAAGATCAGTTCTACGAGACTGATCCCATCCTCAAGAAAGTGGAGGAGAAGAGCGGCGGTGGCACCACCAGTGGCCGCAGGAACTCGGTTGCTGTACCTCAGAAGAAGAAGAATGGTGGCTTTGGTGGACTGTTTGCCAAGAAAGATTAAATTTGTCTGTAAATCTTAATCTGCCTGCATTTGATGATTCTTAAACTCTAAGTTGTATGTTTCTATCTCTTGTACACTACTCGCTCTTTTTGGTCCCTTCTCTTCCATGTCTAAGAATTATGAATTCATTTTAAAGAATCGTTACTTGTTACAATATGAAATAATTTATTGGTTAATGCAATATAGAAAATCCAATGAACAGAAACTATTTTCTTCATCCCAACCACGTGAAACTGAGATTTACAAACAAGAAATTGCTGCAGCCAGAACCATTGCTAATAACCTGATAAATGAAGAAGATTGAAGCAATGTCTCAACAGCTTTCATTCATGATTCAACAAGAAACCTCAACTCTTTGACCTGAGATCATAACTACATAATTGGCATCCGCTGAACAGGATAGGGGTCGCAATTACTCCTCTTCCATTAGCTTCACCATTGTATACCAGATACTACAGAAATAGTTCCTTTCTGGTTTACCAATCCCTTCCAGGATCATTTTAGCCCAATTACACTAAGTTCGCTGTTGAATATATGAGTTGCCCTGCCGCCCCCAACACTGCAATAATAACAGGAGATATCCATCTTGTTTAATACCTGATGAGAAATTGCTGTGCTTATGGAGAGTGATAAGCAAGGTGGGCAATTCAATGAAGGACTTGATCGAACCACAACCTAGCCATCCTCAACCTCTTGCTACCAACACCATCACCTATTCACCACCACCACTTGATAGCAGCAGTTCTACAATTTTGTGCCACTAATCCAATGCCAAAGCTAGTACGTACCATCCGCCACTTGCATTGTACATATATTTTTTACTGTTTTGCATTAACAATGAGAATTGTCCACAAGGGATGCAGTATGGTGGCAAAGAACTTGAAATTTGCATAGTAGATCTCGAGTTTGAGTCAGGGCGTGTATTTTTTATAAGAGCCTGGGACAACCGAGATTTTATTTACTCACCTAGACCCACAAAATACGCTTTCCAGAAATGTAATTTTCTCGAATAAAAAAAAAAAGTAACAATAAGAATAACCTATCTACAAGCATCCACACTAGACCAGAAACAACAACATCATCACTTTCATTGAGTGAAGGCAGGGGTGAGAGCAGTTCAACATCCATCTGCAAATCTATCATGTCTCGCGTCTTTTGATTGGTTATGCTTTCTCTAGATTCCCTAAGTAAAGCTTCGTTAGAAAGGAACAGAAATTGTCAAGATATTTGATGTAGAAGAAGTGGCAGAGAGATGTATAGAAGAGTAACATCCTAAATTTAAGGGCAATTAAATTTTCCACTAGTTCAAGTGTTAAAGTCAAAATGATGCGAAACTCACCTAATTAATATGTTTAAGTGAATCTAGCAATAATCTACAACTTTGTTGTTGTTACATATCTTTTTTTTAGCTGAATTTCATCGTTTAGGCCTTGAAATCGTTGTTTTTGTCATTTTAGAAAAGTTTCATTTTAACCATAACTCTTGATTTCTAGGCCTGAATCGACTTTCATCAATTTTGACATGCTTAGAATTTTTAGCAATTTTAATTTCAGTAATTATCTCAATTTTTCTATTTTTGATAATTTTTAATAATTAGTCTCACTTTCTTGTTCAACAAGGACCAGGACTAGGACCAAGATTAGGGTTTTCATTTTAAATATATTTGTAAGCCTTCTGGCCGATGTAGTCAATTATTTATTAAAATTTCAAACTTTCTTGAGAGTTTCTCTCATTTATGGGGGATTCCAGAATATTATATAGAATATTGACGTTGATAGTATTCTTTTGTGTTGGGATCCCAGAATATTATATAGAATATTAATGTTGATTGTATTATTTTGTGTTTTTCGCTGCGTCAATATTAAACCAAGTTTTTCTAATTTCATTTTGTGTGTCATTTGTTTAGCAGGTGTTGATCTTGCTGCAGTTTTTTTCCTTAATGTTTGAATATACATTTTGATTAGAATTAAGGTCACGTTTGTTTGCTGGAAAGTGGTTTCCTTTTGGAAAGTGAATTCCGGGGAAAGTGAATTCCTAGAAAGTGAATTCCTGAAAAGTGAATTCCGATATTTGGCAGTGTTATGGAAAATGAACTGGAAAACACTTTCCAGTGTTTGTTTGTGTTATGGAAAATGAACTGGAAAATAATTTATTAATAAATTAATTTTTTTTCAAGTTTATTAAAATAATGAGGAACAAATCTTACAAATTAAAAAGTTGAATGAGAATGAAATTGAAAAAAAATATAATTTCATAAATTATCTCAAATAAAATAAATCATAATCAAAATAATAGAGATCAAATCTAAAATTTTTTAAAAAAAATGAAAGGTGAATAAATTAAAATAATAATACTTAACATTTCATAAATTATTTCAAATAAAATAAGTAACAATAAAAAAAATGAGGACCAAATTTGATAGATAAAAAATTTCAATAAAAAAATGATAAGAAAAAAGCAATTAGCAATTATAAAAATAAGGACTAAAATTAATATAAAAATTAAATTTTAAGAGATGGAATTGAAAAATAAATATTCAAAACAAATTATATATAGCAATCAAAAGTTTGAGGATCAAATTTGATATAATCAGCAAATAATGATATTTTTAAATTTTTCACAACTTCCGGAAAATGTTTTCCGCCCAAATTTTCCGGAAAACACTTTCCTGAAAACCAAGCCAAATTTTTCTTTGACTGGAAAGTGTAATCCGTTAACCAACTTTCCAGAAGGTAAACAAACACAGAAAAATTTGGAAAGTGATTTTCCGGAAAACAAACACAGCCTTAATAGAGAACAACTCTCTATCACTTCATATGTGGCTCTCCAATTCAAATATGCCGGCTTGCTCATTGCAAATTAAGTTTTAGATTTTCATAGGCTTGATATCCATGATATTTATTCAAACAACTTGATACTAGGTTAGAGAAGAATCTGTCGTTGTTGAAGATGACACTGAATTTGGTGGTGCATTTTGCATCTTCACGTCTAGTCCTTTTAGCACATTCTCATCAGAACCATTTCTATTTCCTGGGACGAAATGATTCGTTCCAAACAAACCGATCATGGAGCACATATTTTGCTGAGGGCCAAATACAAAACAAAAATCTGCTACAAACGGACTCTGGAAATGACTTTACCAAGAAAACGAAAAGAAAAATTGGATTAGCTGAACAATCAACTTTCTGAAAAGCTCAATATATGCAGATTTAGTAAAGTGAATTCATTGCCTGACACTTGATGATCTCAGCCTAACTTCTGCAGTAGTATCAATATCCTGAACAAAGCTCGAAGAACAGAGGTTGTCTAAACGCAGGGCAGCCTACGATTCCTCTCTCCCAGATGAAATACACAGACCCATGCAACTTGGAAGTAGAAAGAGTGTTTCGAGATGTTGAATTTACCCCAATTAAACTAAGCATTCCAACTGCTCTCTCAACATTGAACTCGTTGAATTTACCCCAATTAAACTAAGCATTCCAACTGCTCTCTCAACATTGAACTCTCTCTCTCTCTCTCTCTCTCTCTCTCTCTGTGTTTATGTTGTCCGTCAAACTCTCTACAGTAACTACTGTCTACTGGTTTTTTGCTTCACCATCCGAGAACAAATATAAAAAAAGTACAGCAGTAATCACTGAGTGTTGCAAATGTTGACCAATCATTCCTCACACACGATCACCTTTACTTACATGTCTACCTTCACACTAGCTTGTTTACCAATCAAACTGCATGACGGGGTTTGGTTGGAGAATGAATGGGTATGCAAAAACCTTGTGAAATTTCCTTACTTCACTCCCATGATACGATAACCTGACCTTATTGCAATAAACTGCTTGTCATAAAGTTAAACGAAGAACGTAAATTGGCGCATTGTTAAAATTGTTCTCTCTATTAATGCCTGGCTGAATGGAGAACGTAAATTTATGCAGGTACACCCAACTAGTAGTTATCACAAGATTGATTTTTAGTTGATTTTTGGACTGAGATTCCTATAGGATTTACTTTTCATATCAAAATTAGATGAAGTTTGCACTGTTTATTTTCTCTTCTCATTTTCCTGAAGGATGACAACAAAAAATTTCAAGATAACTGATGCTGCAACGATAATTTAACTAGTATTTTGAGAAACAGAATTTGACCTAGGCAAAGAAGAAGAGTTAATGAACTCAATGCAATCTTTTATGGCTTCAGCTACATGAGTATCACCAGGAGCTACAGATGGCCTTGATCTTCCTGAAGACGAAACTTCATGTGAAGATCGCCTCCCTAAACACGGAGCTTTTGCGACCTTCCTGCCAAAATGCTTGAGAAAGTTCACTGGTGACACTATTGATCTTTTCAGGAACCTGAACCCACAAGTCCGACCAGGCCATCTATTCCCAGAAACCCTGTCTCTAGTTGATGGATACTGTGTTCTGTTGATACCAGTAGGTTTGTATTTCACTTGATTAATCCTTGTTGACATGATTACAGGACTTTTGTGAAAGTTTAACACATAGTAGAAGAAAATGTACTCCCTCCTGGATTGGAAATAGATGAAGTTTAAATATGGGAAATGAAGGTAAGAGAGTGGCAAATATAAAATAAGAGAACACTATAACAGAATGTAAAGGTTATCGGTTGAGAGAGAAAGGCATGATTGCTCGTGAAGTTCTTACTTCAATCGAAAGAAATTGAAAGTGAAAGGAACCTTGAGAAGCATTCAAGTAACCGGGAATCTAACTCGATTCTTGCAAGTTCCGATCAAAGGGTTCACTGCTCTAGGAGTCCAGGTCGCACTTTCGTAAAACACCTCTCCTGCGACGAGCAAGCAGAAAGACTCCAAAATGAAATAGCATACAGAAAAGTGATTGCTTTAGGATCATGGAGGACGTTAGCTCCTGTCTTATAAATAATAGTAGTAGTAGGTAGGCGTGATCTCTTTCTTCGTTTCTGTACAGGAATTGAACTCCGACACACATTCTAAATGAATAAACAATAATGTTGATTTGATTCTCTTCATCAAAGGCGCCTGATGAATCTAGCGACAGGAAAAGCAAGATACTCTTCCTGCAACATTACAAATATAAGATAGGTACGTGATGATATTTGGTGGGGACAATGAAATCCAAAGTTTACGTGTGAACATAGAAAGCATCATCAGGACAGGCATGGCTACTGAACATTATTCACGGGGTAGGACCTTGAAAACATGTCTTTAAAGACAACATGCTGTGCCAGAATAGCATCAAATTATTTTGCTCTTTCATGGCGGACTCGGTCCCCTTAGAGTTTCTAAAGTGAATGGTCCTCGTTATTTTAATTCAATCTTCTGCTTTCGAAAGGGAGTTCTAGATAAGGCAACCTTTCGGTAGAATCTGCTTGGTGGTTTATCTATAAAATATTTATCAACTTTTGACTGGAGATGGCCTTTTTAATGCAGTGCCTCTTCCATATTCAAGATGCTGTTCTTCATTTTGAGACCACTGGAAATGAAATACACGTCGGGGATGACGACAATATGCTAAAATGTTATAAATCCGGTCACAACTTCAAGATACCGACGGCCTGAAAACTTCCAAACACGAAACCACCAGGGAAGAAAACCCTTCATGCAGGTAGAAACAAAAATTGGGCAAGAAAATATACAAGTACAAACAATTAACATGACAAAAGATGCATTATGATTAAACTTTAA
The DNA here is from genome assembly GCA_015731905.1 of Salix dunnii. Lineage (NCBI taxonomy): Eukaryota > Viridiplantae > Streptophyta > Magnoliopsida > Malpighiales > Salicaceae > Salix > Salix dunnii. The sequence goes on along the minus strand of CM027667.1, from coordinate 3,305,466 downwards.
CGAAAATGAATTTACTGTTAGTCCATGTCATTATGCAGAGACAACAGTATATTCACTTTAGTTTCATATCTACAGAGAGGCAAATTTAACTGTAAAGTTAAAATAACGTTTCTGCAGTCACTACTTGTTTCCATCTTGCTACTGCAATTGGTAACTTTTCTCTGTCACTAGCAAAAGCATTCAAATTATAATACCACCACTTCTTAACCGGTCCTTGTTCTGGCAGATGGTATAAGCAAAACCTATGGTAACAATGTCTGAATGATAACAGGTTCCTAGACTGAGGCCATGGGTAAAAAACACATGAAGCAACACAGGTTGAAATATTGACGTAAGAAACTTGACTGAGAAATTAATGTTTGACTGCAGAGTATAGAATATCAGCTGTGTTTGGAATAATCCCTTTTGTTCGATTGATGTTGATTCGTGAATTACAAGGTGTTTAAATAGATTACAGAATAACAAACTTTAACTAAGTATCCTATACATCATCTGATTTGAATTCAAAAAATAGATTATATGCCTAACTATTAGATTCTACAGAATAACAAACTTTTAACTAAGTATCCTATACATCATCTGATTTGAATTCAAAAAATAGATTATATGCCTAACCATTAGATTCTGCAGATAAGAGATTAGTTGCAGATTTCATTTTGATTTGTTCTTCCACACACAGTAATTACTGTTTTGAAGCAACACTAAAGCCCTCGTATATTTCAACTACAATTAAATCCAGCAAACAAAACGAAAAATCAGCTGATATGATTGCTCAAGAAAACTTCTGAGAAGAAATCTATAAAAACGTGAATAGTAGAAATCGACTGGGAAAAAATGACACCAAATTCCAAATGCAGACGGTGTGACAATTTGGATCAATTTTATTTCAGGCATAAATTACTTTGCGTTAAGACACAACAGCTCTAACAAGAAAAGTTCTGTAAGCAGCAGAGTCAAACCTGCAACAGTTAAGGCCTTCAGAATGAGCTATTTTATTCAACCCTAGACCCTTTAAAGCCAGTGCATAAAAACTGCTAAAATCAGAAAACGGGATCTTCATAACAATCTGCCAAACAGAACTCATTTCTAAAAATACAGTAACATTTTCGATGATGTCCCAAAACTAGAATGTTTAAATTACGGGCTATTTAGTCTATGGATAATGGTTAATCAAATGTGTTCATGTAAACAATTTTCTTCTTCTTAGCTTAGAAAGCACCAAATAAATGATAAAAAGTCCAGGTACAATCCCGATCGAGAGACTTAAAAGACTCCTCAATAATAAAGTTAGTAATTCTATGAGAAAAACAATAAATATTTTAAATTTAGATGATCATTTTGGGATCTGATATATTCTCTTATACAAAGTTGATTGCAAAATATGTTGCTAGACTAGTGATATTTTGAGTTTAGCTAATGGTTGAATCCAATTACAGTGGATTTAATATTTTGCTAAGCCCATGATTTTGTGGGTTCAACTGGTAGTTGAAACTAAATTTATTGGATTTGATCGTATCATCAAACTCAAGATAATATTAGGTTTGATTGAATGCTAAATCTAAATATTTTAGATCTAGTATAATATCAAACATATATCATCTTGGGTTTAGAAAATTATTGAACCAATTTTATGGGGTTTGATATCTTTTCATACTCATATTTTATTAGATTCAAGTAACAGTTAAATCCAAGTACATTGAATTTGACATCTCATCAAATCCATGTTTTTTCAGATTCAGTTATCAACTGAACTTAATTAAACAACTGAACTTAAATTATTAGATCAGATATATTATCAAACTTAAGTAACATTGTATTCAGCTATTTCCCATACCCAAATGTTTTAAGTCTGGTATATAATCAAACCCATGTCACCTTGAACTTAGATAATTAGTGAACATAAACATAATAGATGTGATATTTTACCAGATTTGTATTACCTTTAGTCTAATTCATCATCAAATCCGATTTGTATTAGATTTGGCTGAGTACCATACTAAGTATTTAGTATTTAGTACTATGGCATATATTGTTAGACCCACCTTTCTCAAGTCTAAAAAAAATATAACTACGTTATCAATTTCAAACCCAGACCTTGGAATGCTGGCACTAAACCTAAAGCAGGAAAACATCGAAGCAGCCAGATACGCGGGATGCAGGTGTAACATTATCCACCCTCTCGTATAAAGTTATAGTCACTCGAAGCCCTCTACTTCCAAACCCCAGCATACAATCCAACCGGAATATTGAGCACAATAGCAAACAAAGTATCATCAGCCCCATCAAGATCAATGGTGGAAGAAGCTGAATCACGCCTGTCATGGCAGACAACAGTCTTATCTTTCCCGATCATTGGTGGAAGAGGCTGCATCACGCCGGTCATGCCAGACAATTGTCCTATCTTTCCTTCAAATGCTGCAAGTAAACGAATTATGTTGAGGCTTGATGACAATAGATTATGGTGTCCATGTATGCTCGTTAGGATCATCAAGAACAAGTTTCTCACAATTTAATTCAATCTCCCTGGAATTGATAAATATTTGGCAGACAGACAAGTTCGAGGGACGTCAAGGATAACCTGAGGCGTTTTTGTTTATTATACGACGACGTATTGAAACAGGAGTCAGACTTAAAAATACTCTATTTTCCTTCCCTCCATTCTCACCAAAATTTTCCTTCCTTCATTATTTTTTTCAATGTCACTGAATCCCTTCATAGTTTTAATTCGAAGTTTATGGCTTTTCCGTATCTGAAATGGCATTGTCACAATACTATTATAAAGCGTCAGGATAATTAACTACATCAGCTTGATTCAAGCAATAACACTTGTTATTAGTGGGGAATTGCTGCCATTGATACTGATTATTAAAAATCTGAAAGCTACGGAGAAAGGCAAGTATCACATTTTAGCCCTAGAAAATATCAAAAGAAAAAGGTCGATAGTCAGGTTTCAATGCAACTTCCATCTATAAGTTTGGTGCAGCATTTCCCTCGAGTAACGTCATGGCCCGTTAACCAGCAACAGCTGCAGACTACTTTCTGATACTGAGAACCATATCTTAGCAAAAGTAAAATCACGCAGCAGCCACGCCTGCCCGGAACTGCTTCTTCCTTCTTTTTTGGATAATCACAACTGGAATATCAAAGGAAACTAGAACGTGGTTTTTGAGATTTATAGACTAATTTAAAAGCAACGGTATACACGTAGGGGAAATAGGAGTTAAGCAAGAGTAATCTTCCAGGCTTGACTGGATTGTTCATTCATAGGTTTTCACCATGCTCTTCTAAAAGAAGCGATGCATCCAGGCATCCAACTCGAAGCAAGAAAGTGTTCCGCGTCCTGTTTTCTTTGAATACAATTTTCTACTGCAAGAGCATTTAGCAATCCACTGGCAACTACATAAATCACCTCGTGTCATTAGGAAATCACCATGATTACTATTTTGCTGACACTTGCCTGTCATCGATGACAAACATCATATAACTCGCACCTTAAAACTAACATTTGCCACTGTTATTCCCAGTTGGCAACCCAAAACATGATTTCACATTCCAACTTGATTAAAGCTTCGAAAATATTTCTAATATCCTTCCATCAACATTATTCCTGAAATACACCTCGTCGTGGCCCCAGCATCTTCAACTCCCCAGTTTACATTCACCCTTGACCATTCTCAACTTTCCTCAACTGCTCGCAGATATCTTTCAATATCTCGAATTCAAATGCAGAAATTCACTAAATCGCCTATGAAAAACACTCAGACTTCGTTTGTAACAAACACACTTAGTTTATCACAAAACCTATAACTATTAGCTTCTGACAACTCCATATGAGATGCAAAGCGCAGGCCTGCGGACAGAAGAGTGTCACCAATGGCCAATTCACAACAAGCCGTCTTCTTTGTACAGTAGAGATGATTTAACTTATCAATTTATTCCCAGATCACAAAGCCATATTATTTTCTACACACATAGTGTACAGCGTGTAGATCACAAAGCCATATCAATTTAGCCCGCACTAATACTCTCCACAGTCCACACATAAAATGAGTTTCTGTTTTCATACTATAAGCGAAACAAATTTGACACATTCAATGTCATCTATACTCCCACCGAGCTCAACAATCTCGCAAGAAATCGTAAGAAATGCGACAAGGAACAAATCGTGAAGGAAACTTATACACCAAACAAACAAGGAGGTCAAAAGGCGGAAAGCAGAATAAGCAAATGATAATCATGAGCCCCCCCATCATACTCCAATCATTCACTATACCCTACTTTATGCTATAATTCATAATCAATGGAACACCCGAGTATAAGCTAGCTATCGCAAATTAAGAATTGAAACAAAGAAGCAAGTATAGCACCAAACATCCATGACAGAAATTAAAGAAACAGACACAGAAACACTGGATAAGAAATAGTTAAAGCAGAGCGAGGACTGAGGACAGCATCCAGCGGTTATGATAATTTTTCGCATATATACAAAAGTATATCCATCAATCAAAGCCACAAAGCTAACTCAAATATACCTTCACACACGCACACAATCTTTCTATTCCTTCAATAATCATGGTAGCTGTGGCTCTCCTTATCAGCAGCAACTTTCTCTTTCTCGTAGTTACTCCCTTCGTCCAAACTTAACCCTCCCATTGCCCCACTGATAAGGGACCCACTGCCTTTCCCATGTGAATAATCGACGGGAGCCGACGGTCCACTTGGCTCACCATAATAGGACGTCTTTGGGAACAATCCTGCCGGCGGCGGCTTGTGATCGTAGGGCGAAGGTGATGATTGGGCAGATAGATCAACTGGAGCAGAAGGCCCGCTTGGCATGCTGTAACTGGATGCTCGGTTGTAGAGAGGTCGGGATGGTAGGGGTGGCTGCGGAGGATAATAGGCAGGGTAGTAACTGTACGGGTCGGCGTAGCCGTATGGAGATGGAGAGTACTCCCTGTAGTCACGCGCAGGAGGTGGTGGAGGAGGAGGAGGAGCGGGGGCAGGATTGTAATAATGACTATAATTAGGGGCAGTATGGTAATCCTGCACTGGCGGAGGCAGAGGCCGTTCTTTCACCTCTAGTTTCACCAGGACTTTACCCTGCGGACGGCCAGAGGGACGTAGGAGCTCGAGCGTGTGGACTTCGCAGGACAGCAACTCATCCGAGACGATGAGATTACTCAGTGGGAATCTCACGGTGCCTACGAGAGGTTGGGGGGTTTCCGATGGCTTGGAGTGGAAGATCTCGAGGGTGAGGACTGAATCGTAGATCTGGCGAGTTATGGGGAGAGTAAATCGTTCGTTCCAAACTGGGCGAGTTGAGAGTGAGTCGTCAGCGTGAGTTGCGAGTCGGTGGTCCGAGTTGTCAAGATAGAAGGTTGCATATGGTTTGAGATCGCCGTTTCTCCAATTAACGTTTTTGAGGTGTTTAGCTGAGATTATAGTGATCTCGAGATCGTGAGACTTCGAGGAAGCCATGGGATTTTTCTCTGCTGCTGGTGGTTGTTGCTGCTAACGTGCGCTCGGGGTTGTGGATGAGACGATAAAGCATAAAGAAAGTAGGGAATTAGCACGTAAAGAAAAGCACTCCTTAGGCAGTGGATAATGATTTTTTCGTCATGCTGAGTGATGTCGGTCCACCCAACTAAATCGAACCCTAAAGTATCCAACCTTATGCATTTTACCCTCCCAAACCCTAAAGGCCTAATACCCACTTATGAAGTATTTAATTTTTTTTTAACTAGCTGATTCAGATTTTGATTATTTTTTACTTTCTATCAGCTAATTATATATTTTAAATTAATTGTTGCAAAATAAAAATAAATCACTGCATGTAATAAATCTTATTTAGTTATAAGATCTAATTAGCTTCTTTTCTTCAAGAAATTATCATAAGATTTGTTAGTCAATTTTTTTGTTATTAATTTGGGTGTTTAGACTAGCTTGGGTGTATCTCGACTAATCTCATGAATTCTAAAATAAACAATTATATAACTCAAATCTAATAACACAAAGATAATGTAAATAGATAGTTTCAAATAATTTATTCTTAAATGACCATGATTGGAATTTTTTTACATGGAAATAAATGAAAATATGCTGTCGCAAATTTGATAAAAAAAATAATTCAAATTTATACAAATTTCGTTTATAGTGAAAAGTTAAGCTTTGAAAATATGGGCATATTGGTCCGGGCCTTATAAGCTCAGCATAGCTATAATGTAACGTGTAACCAAATTACACGTTAAGGGTACATGTATTTTGCCTAAAATATTTACAAATGAGTAAAGTGTTATCTTGTAATCACCGTAATGGTGATGATGGTTGTGGAGAAGACAACGGTGATGTGACTGTGGTGATATAAAAGAAAGAAGGGTGGTGGTGGTGGTGGTGGTGGTGGGATTTCAGTGAAGATGGCGAGATAGTTGTCGCGTTGGTGGTAGTGATTTAAGAGAAATTGTTGATGAGATGATAGGGATGGTGAAGAAGATGGAAGTGAAATGACGGTGATAGTGGTAAAAAAAGAAGAGAGGTGATGGTTGTGGCAGCAAGACAACGATGATGATTAAAATGGTTGGATTATATTTAAGTATATTTGTAAAATAATTTACTGAATTTGATGAGCTAAAGTATTTGCCAGTATATAAACTAAGTTTGAAGATTTACTATAAAATATTTTAATTGAATATTATTTTGTAAAATATGTTATGAAAATAGACAGGGTAATACATCCATTCGATGATCCAGTAACAGGGGTTAAGTCCAAAGATGTGATCATCTCTGTTGAACCCCAAGTATCCGCACGGTTTTCTTGCCGAAGCTCAAAATCCCCGACCAGAATTCCCTGTCTTGGTTTACGTCCATGGAGGTGGTTTTTGCTTGAGATCTTCCTTCTCTCATCTCTACCATAGTTTTTGCAGCCAAGTGGCTTCAAAAGCTGACTTTCTAGTCATATCGGTCGAGCATGGCCTCTTCCCCGCCGGGCTCCTACCAGCACTGGGTAGCATCGCATGTTAGTGGGAATGGACCTGAGTCATGGCTGAATGATCATGCAGCTTTTGATCGTGTTTCTATCAGTGGAAACAGTGCTGAGGCGACATAGCACATGCTTTGGCATTTCGGGTCGGGACAATTGGGTTACCCGAAGGAGTGAAGGATGACTTTGGTGCAACCTTTTTTGTGGTGTTAGTGAGCAGGAGAAAATGTGGTTGTATATGTGCCCCGCGAACAGCGGGTCGGACGATCCAAGGCTGAATCCAGGAATGGAGGATCGGGTGCAGGAAGTTGTTGATTTTTGTGGCCGAGAAATATCTTTTGAAGGCAGTGGCCAAGAATAAACATGAGAGGAAGTTTTGAAATCTGGCACTGCGTTTTAAATTTTTTTATTTTTTAATTTAAATTAAATATCTTTATTATTTTTATATAATAATATTAAAAATAATTTTTTAAAAATAAAAAATATTTTAAAAACAACCAAAAGTTGCCATTCAATCAAAAAATCGTTGTGCATGAGGTGAAGGTCACTCCTTTCACTTAGCAGATCCAAAGTCCGAGGAGGCTGTGCCGTTGACGGGAAAGCTGGTCTCCTTTCTCAAACAAGAAGAGGAGTTGGGTGGTCTACTTTATTGTTTCTGTTGTCGTTGTAATAAATCCAATTTAAGGTTTCCGTTGTCTAGATAAACTTTTGTTTATCACAAGGACTTAAATAATAATAATAATAATAATATTGTTTTCGATTTTCGTTCCTCTAAAGACATAAATAAATAAATAAAAAGAAAGAATAAGGTATCTCTTAAAACTGCACGGACATTTTTAGTGTAATGCTTCCGCATATCATCTTTAAAATAAGATTATCTATTTGATTCCGTTCTGTCTAAAATAACTTAATTATTTTATTTCAATTTAATAAAATATTCTATTCCAAAAAATAGTTCAAATAAACTAAGATTTTTTGAAACATAGAATGAAATCATCTACTCACCTTTAAATCCATGACAGGAAACCAGGCATGCTAAGCCAACTCTAACATTGTTGGATTACAAACCAAGTAAAAGAGAAATCAATAATAATAATAACAATAAAAAAACCTAGTAAGTTTTTTTTTTTTTCTCAACTCAATTTTTATTTTTCTAAAAATAGAAATAGCATAATTAAATAAAGATACTTAAAAACTGACACGACATAAAATCATGTTTCTTTATTTACAGCATTCTAGTTTAATTTTTAATTGTCATTAATATTTTTTTAACATTTATTAATTAATGCAAATAAAAATCAATTCATTTTATTAAACACAAGTCTAAATTTTCAATTAACGGTCCAAAATTTTCATCTTATATTTTCAATATTTGAGTAACTTTCAAGGATCTTGTCACTGATTCAGGTAGAAGCTTGGGAAATTTTTTATTTTTTAAATTATTAGTTGAGGTTTGAAAATAGCTACCCTTATAAACATCTCAGCCATCAAAGAGATAAGCCTGGGCTTGATGATGAATCCGCACACATGGATCAGCTAGCCCGAGCCATGGAAGGAAGGTGCCTCCCTGTGCAAGAAAAAAAATGACAGAAAAAATGCACACTCCCTACGCAGGAATTATCCTGTTCAGGTTCAAAGGGACTTTCTCAGCCTGGCCAGCTGCCTCCTCTAGCCAGATGGCCAGTTTTGAAGCAGGACGCAGGCACCCCTGGTGCTTTCTTTCGTTAACATAATATAAAAGGATTAAACTTTAATGGAGAAAGTATGAACTGCATTTTATTACTGCAACACACATGGAGCACAACAAACATAACTGTCTCCAGGCTACCACACATAACAAACCGTCAACTTACCTACTTCTTAAGAGCTAAGACCAATCATTGCTGCTCTTGACAGGCGAGGATGCATCAGAACTGCAAGGATGTTTATAGAAACTCCCAATACTCATGATTCCTGCAAGAAAATTCATAAACTTATGAGTGAAAAAGGTTTGCATATTCCAGGTATGAGCAGTTATGAGTAAAGGAACTGGCTAGGTTATTATTGACAGGCCTAGTATTAGCAGCACAAACATGAACAATATTCAAACACAACGTGTTTGGTGCAAGCATGGTCCTTCAATTAGCAGCATTCATGACTGTTTACTGTAAATGTTGAATGAATTTAGATTGCAGTTTGGCCACGTATTCAGCATTTGCTGCTAGCAATTGCCTGAGGGGAGCCATTCCATATATGGATGGAGCGTAAGTTCAGGTATTACAGAAGCACTTTTTACTTTGACTATATTTCACAATGAAGACTTGCGATTCAAACATATTTTACCTGTATCTTGATGCACCTTTTAGTATCATACAAAAACTCACCTTCACCTCTCAGAGGAACTGATGTAACTTGCTGGCAGGTAAATTTCTCCACCAGCTTCACCATGTTGTTCTCCACTTATAGTTTTCCTAGCAGCCATGAACTCGGCGCTCATGGCATCCATCCCATGCTGCACAGCTTCCTCTGCACTACCATAACCATGCTCCTCTGCATACTTTCGAACATCCTCTGTTATCTTCATAGAGCAGAACTTAGGTCCACACATTGAGCAAAAATGTGCCACTTTTGCACCTTCTGATGGGAGGGTTTCATCATGGAAGGACATGGCTGTCATGGGGTCCAATGATAGAGCAAACTGATCCATCCATCTGAACTCAAATCTAGCCTTGCTTAAAGCATCATCCCAGGCTTGAGCATGAGGGTGGCCTTTTGCCAAATCAGCAGCATGAGCAGATATCTTGTATGCTATAACACCAGCCTTCACATCATCTCTGTTTGGCAGTCCAAGGTGCTCCTTTGGTGTGACATAACAGAGAAGTGCAGTGCCAAGAGCCCCAATATTGGCAGCACCAATAGCAGAGGTGATGTGGTCATATCCAGGAGCAATGTCAGTTGTTAGGGGTCCAAGAGTATAGAAAGGAGCTTCATTGCACCACTCTAGCTGTTTTTGCATGTTCTCAGGAATCTTGTGCATTGGAATATGTCCAGGCCCTTCATTCATAACCTGAAAAGCGCATGAAAATTAGGCCACAAATTAAAATAGAAGGAAAGCTTTTAATCTTTCAGAAAGTAGCGTGGCTGGAAAAAATTAATAAATCTTGGGAATCTATCTGTGTCATCTCTGGTTTGATAGTTCAATACATCAAAACCACTATTATTTACACCATGTACACAAAAAGATTTGAAAACCAAACAGTGTACCACTTAAACCAATAAACACGAAGTATATAATTCCAAAAAACTTTATTCAATGTTGCAGACAATACATGAGGCTTAGAGATTCTAATATATATATACTGGCAAACTAATTACCTGTACATCCTTTTCCCATGCTCGACGAGTCAGTTCCCCTTGAGTTAAAAGCTCTGCGAATTGGGCAGTGTCATTGGCATCATATATGGAACCGGGCCTCAGGCCATCACCAATTGACAGGGCCACATCATATTGGTTGCATATATCAAGAATGTCATCCCAATGCTCATAGGCAAAGTTCTCCTTGTGATAAGTCAAGCACCACTTAGCATGGATCGATCCTCCTCGTGAAACAATTCCCGTCATGCGCTTTGCAGTTAAGGGGATGTACCGCAGCAAAACCCCGGCATGAATTGTGAAATAATCCACGCCCTGCTCAGCTTGTTCAATCAAGGTTTCTCTGAAGACTTCCCAGCTAAGGTTTTCAGCAACTCCATTTACTTTCTCAAGTGCTTGATAGATAGGCACAGTACCCACTGGCACAGCAGAGTTACGTAAGATCCACTCCCGAGTCTCATGAATGTGGCGACCAGTAGAAAGATCCATAACAGTATCGGCACCCCACATGGTTGCCCACTGAACCTTATAAACTTCTTCCTCGATAGAGCTAGCAACAGCAGAATTTCCAATATTTGCATTAACTTTAACCAAAAAATTTCTTCCAACGATCATCGGTTCCAGCTCCAAATGCTTCTTGTTGGAAGGGATAATTGCCCTCCCACGTGCAACCTCTGACCTCACAAACTCCGGATCAAGCTTTTCACGAGCAGCACAGTACAGCATTTCCTCGGTTATAATTCCCTGCTTCGCATAATACATCTGAGTGTACCTTGGTGTACCTAGCTTCTCTCGCCTGTCAACCCATTCTTTACGAAGCTTAGGGAGTCCTGAAGATACAACATCATTCATTTACACTAGCTGATCAATTTGATGATACAAGTCAATCTTACTTACCCAGATAAACTACGATGACAAGACGCGCGCGCGAGCGCACACACATACACAAAGAAGAAAGAAAGCTGGCGGTAGAAAACAACATAACCCATGCAACTGTAAATAAAAACCAGTCTATATGAGAGGGAGCAAAGGGGGGGCCAGAGCAAAGTTTAACTAGAGTTCAAAATTCCCCTTATAAATAGAACCTTTCAAGTAGATTCTAATTTAATTAATGGCCTCCCCAAAATAAAAATGTTACATTTTGTCACTCCCAAACAGCAGATTCTGGATTCGTCCACTGTCTAAAGTCCTAATTTGTAAAGTACTAACAAAAGTCAGCACATCTGTAGTAAAGGTAAGGATGTTGATTAACATAGACTTGGAAGATAAACAAGACAAGATCCATACCAACGCGGGGACTTATGTTTTGAGGACCACTCGTATCGTAGTTATCAAAACTTGGTTCATCGCCGGACAAATGGACTCGCCGGAACGGAACTTTTAGTACATGACCGGATTCTTCATGTTTAACTTCCCTGAAATCAAATCAAATAATAAGTGACAAAAGCTTGATCGGATGACGAACGACATCATATCTATAAGTGGTAGATTGTGAGAAAATCACCTGTATTCTTTGGTGCTCTTTGGAAAACACTGTTCAAAAGAAGGAAGAGGAAGAAAATCAGGAGAAGAAGGATCGACTGTGTGCTTCTTTTGGTTAGTACTTGATGGTGGATCAAATGTTAGAGTAGCCCTGGCTCCCGAAGCTATAGAGCGAGCGCTAAGCTCCTTCTTGCATGCAGCACTTGAGATAACAAATCCAAGTGGCAAGCAGGCAGTGGTATTGCCATTCTTGGATACAGCTGAGGATGTCAAAATAGCAGTGGCTTGGACAGACGCCATTTCTAGGCAGAGCACAAGAGATAACAAAATCAGCAGAAAAATCGAAATCTGAAATCGCAAGAAAGAGATAGAAGCTGAACCTGATGGAAAATGAGGGCTTATCTCTTTCGTATCAGCAAGCGAGCGAGCGGTTGAGAGAGAGAGAGAGAGCTGCTACACTGATTGGGCCTTTTTTATAGGGAGGGGGGACTGATTTATTAGGAGGTAACGAAGAAGATGAAAAGCTCACTTACGTCGATTTTGAATATCTACTACGTGGCGTCCTCCCATTAAATATCTCCCTCACTGGCCGTTCTCGTTCCTAAAGTTGTGTTGGCTAAACTATATATTATACAATTTTTTTTTTTTTATGTTTTTTAATTATTTTAACGTATTCATATCAAAAATAAATTTTTAAAAATAAATTATATTATTTTAATACATTATTAAGAAAAAAATATTTTAAAAAAATTAAGTTTACAGATCAGTTTACCCATGTATGCATTATTGGCAACAAATAAATAAAATGAGGAGAGTTTTTCTTAAAATAGCACAGAAAATACCTATTAAATTTAGTTTCCATAAACAAAAAAATTGCTCCCCATTATATGATGCGGAAATTAAAGTAATTAAAGCACAATATCAATAAATAATAAAATAAAATATTTTAATGCAGTGATTGGTTATAAATATAAAAAGACTTTTAATGAGTAGATTAAAAACACCCATCAGATGTTTATTGAAATTGTTTTTTTAATTAAAATAATAAAATAAAACACTTGCTCCCCTTTCATCGTTTATTGAAATTGTTTTTTAATTTTAATTTCATATTATATAATGTTGATGTGTAGCAAACGACTTATTTTGGTAACTAGGTTGAGAAACAAGGTATTTAAAGAAACTCAATTTTATTACAGATATTTTTGTGTAGTTTTTTTTTTTATTTTTAGTACAAAACTAAAGTTGTTAATACCGTTCTGGTTGTCGTTTTGGTTTTTCTATTGGTACGGAACGTTTTGGTTTCAAAGCATTTCGGCGTGCCGTTTCGGTGTTGTACTGTTTATATATATATATATATATATATATATATAATTAAAATATTAATTTAATAAGCATAATTAAAATTCAAGATAAATTAACTTTAAATTATACAATACAAATACAAAATCAAACAAATATAATCTCAAAATTAGAAAAAAATCACAAGTTAATTAAAATAAAGAGGATTTTAAGGTTGGAACGGTACCGAGACGTTCCGGCTGGAATTTCTGGAACAGACCGGAATTAAAACCGAGACGAAAATGATACCGTTTTATATCGATTTTTTTAATGGAATGAAATATTCCAGCCATTCCAGCTAAAATGAAACAAAATTGACAACCTTGTATAAAACACAAAGACAAACAACATTTTTGTTTTCCCAGATCATCTTACTCTGTTTTTGCCTGTTTCCTATTTAAGGGGGAATTTGAATGAGGATTATAAGATATCCTTCTTCTAATACATGATTACTAGAAATATAATTTTTTACTGGAATTTGAAAAGGAAAATTCCCAATAATATACCATTATTATTTTATACCTAAGGCTCAAGAAAATGAAGCTACTTCACATCTCTCGAAGTAACATGATCTATTTGACATTGCATTTAATTATTATTTTTTATAATAATATTTTTTATTTTAAATTAATTTTTTGATATTTTTCTATAAAAAAATTATTTAAAAAAACATCTCAAATCACGTTTCTGAACAACACAAGTGCCCTTCCTTCTCAGTTCTTCTTACTCGTCAATTAAATGGTTGCCAGTCTTGAGTGTGTGTTGGTGGAGTTGGGTTGAGACTGAAATTGTGTGGGTAAGAGACGATGGTTAATAGAAAGGCTGCTAAAAACGGAGAAAAAGAGCTGCTAGTGTGATTTAGTGGAGGAGGGAAAGTTGTCGGCTGCCATGGATGGTCTTCTTGGTTGCTGGTGGCTTTGCACAAAGACGGGCATATGTGGCGTTAATATAAATGAATTGTTAAGAAAAAAAACTTTATTTATAGTTTCATTGTACGTGGTCCTGATCTTGTCCTAGTAAAATTATCACGAGAAATTACTACGCTTGGTCAGCTCTTGACTTTTGGAAGCAGACAACCTCAGCCAGAATCTATGGCACTGGCTGTTATACTTATGTCCTGCACGAGCCATACAGAGACGAGTGGTCCTATAGACTCTAGTGTTTATTCCTGTAGGAAGAGGGAAGACCAGTCATTTTCCTGAAAGCAACGCTGATATTTTAGACTCACGAAAATATCAATGTGACCATTCTACACGACTGGTCATATAAAGAAAAAACAGTAATCGCGAGATATTAATTTCAAGAGCCATAAGATTAGTCATCCATCCATGTTAATAAATAAAAAGTGCTAAAGTGTTTAGGTACCTCACTTGTCTTCTTCCCTTCCCTGTAGCCTGGTTGGCTTCGGATAAAGAGCTCACCAGACTAATATGAACTTCTAGGTCTTCATTTTAGTTATTCGTCCAATGTTTTATCCATTTAGTATATGTTCTCCCTTATCGCTCCCCAAACAAACACTTGCTTTTGCCAGGCTGATCGAGTTCCTCTACTATGGTGAAACAGAAAGCATGGCATCAGCTATGAACCAGTTTTCAGTTTAATTGAGTTCCATATTCACATCTGACGGTCCTAAACAATGAGGTTCCACCCAACTTTCAGATGCAAGAATCTGTAACATGGAACTTGAGAATATATACACAGGGTTTGTCACGAAAACAACTTCTTTAACATATTATCATGTATATTTTCACAGAATAAATCATTTATACAACTTGGAAAAAAAGGTTACAATTGCCAATGACTTGAAACTGTACCGACTTACATAATTGCCAAAGGGCAACAGATTTCAAAACCAACCAGCAGCTCCGGCGGCAGCTGCAGCAGATATTCAGCTCCCCCCTCCCCTCCCTTTCTTCTGCCTCGGGGACAGTAATGTTAGAATGACGTCAAAAATTTACTTCATTAAAACATAATGCTGTAGGAGTGAGTTCAGAGTTTATGCCATTAAGTTCATATTATAATGGCTTGAGGCGCTACAGGCTAGCTCCATTGTTTGCATGAGGGTGAAAAGCTGAGAGCACAATCAATGTTCATTACGAGCCTGCTTGCAGTGGGAGAAGTGACTCTTGCTTGCCTTCGACAAAGAGTGTCAGCTCTTTTGGAGCAACTACCAACTTCAACCACTCTTGCAACTCCTCACCTTCTACTTTCTCTTTATCTGAACCATCCGATTAAAAAGAGGGAATGTCAGAACACGGAAATTACAGGCAGCAACTCTTCGAAACATAACATTCACTGAATACACAGTAATTCAGCATCATAAACAACTCAACACGCAAATCCAGAATCTAATCTACATCAACTTCTGTGGGCTGGGTGACATGGATAGGAGCAGATAACAAATACAAATCATGTTACCTAATGTTATTGGAATGTTAACAATTTTAATGGTATTGAGCAGATAACAATTTTAAAATTACATAATTAATGGTATTGGAATTAAAAATTTAGAAGCACTACTAGATGCGTAGGCATGTTAAAAGTCCTACTAAAAAGGAAGTGCAGCAATTAATGGACTACAACTTGGCAATTCATCAATAACATAATGCATTGCACAATCTGGTACTGGATTTAGCTGGCAGTAAGAACTACCTTCCAGATGGGCACCAAGCCCCTCCAAGACAGTTGGATTAGCACGCACAACAGAAAGTGCTACATCAAGAGCAGATTGCAGCAATGCTCTCACCTCTCTTTGAACAAGATCAACAAGGTGTCCCTGTGGTATTCAATTTCAAGTCAGTTTTCAAGTATACTAAGTGACAAGGAAATGAACTTCAAATAACACAGCACCTGATCCCTTCCCCATGGGGAAGCTCCAGATTCATCCATCCCTCCACCAGAAAGTGTTGCTAGAGACACAGGACCTATTGTCTGATTAAGACCATATTCGGCTACTGCTTTGTATGCCATATCAGTAGCCCGCCGAATATCATCCAGGGCACCTGTCGAAACACGACCTGAATAAACAACTTCTTCTGCTGCCCGTCCCCCAAGAAGAGTAACCAAGCGGCCACGCAACTCATCAATGAAGAGCAAATATCTATCCTCGTTTGTTGGGGGTGTATAAGTAAAGCCCAAAGCCCCTCCTGACCTTGGTAATATGCTCAACTTCTAATGACATGGACAGAAGTAATTATTACTATATTATCTATACCATTCGGACAATGCTCAGTGGTTGAAATATGATGTTCCATTTCTGACTTTTTGTAAGTCATGCCCACAAAAACCCAGGCAGTAGTTCTAATAAAAAACTGTATTGCTTTTCAAAATCAGCACAGTTACTAGTATTCACCTCCATATATTTATCTTCCTAGATGATTATAATAGAAAATCTCATTTGATAGTTCAATTCAATGACTCCTTTAGTATTAAAAGTGCAAGCAACTAATAGGATTTGGATCTCCCAGTATTTCATATGTAAAAAATTTCTCCATGAAAGCCCATATTCCAGCCCAATTAGAAAACCAGACAAGAGAAAATAGAAAATGCAGTTAGCAATCAATTATAACATTGTTTTTGGGTTCAAGCAATGTCCTTGCGCACATGACAATATAACACCAGTATGGATATGCGCCATTAAGGGTGTCATAATTTCTGTCAATGCAGCTTCACAATTTGCAAATTAATACTGTGAAAAATAGGAAATATAGAAACTTAGACCATACAGTGAAAGAGTTGTGAATTTTACCTCTACACGTGGCTGTCCAGTAAGAATATTAGCAACAGCAGTACTTACTACTGCATGACCAGCTTCATGACGTGCAACCACAGCCTTCTCACTTCCTTGCAACTTGGTATTCTTCTTCTCAATTCCCTATAAGAACATATAATTGGTTCAGTTCTTCCATTTAAGTCAATGTTTAAGGACTCACTTCTTCTTTTTTCCAATTATAACTGAATATTTATGACCATCAAAGAGTCAGAGAAGAAGGGACCCTTGGTATCTTTGAGCACAAAGTCACCAAAATCAAGAAAACATAAAAAGTGCTCTGAATTATAAGCAAATGGTAGAGCATAATACACCTTAAAACTTTCAAAACAGAGGAACTTGAGTAATACAAAGACGAGTGGAAAATGCTTTGTTTTAATGAACTAAAATGTGAGAGAGGTTAAATCATTCTCATTTGCCAATCTCTTGACAACAAATAAAAATGTCTAAACTGTAAATCAAACAAGGAGAGCAACCCCAGAGAAAACAAGAAAATTGAGCACAAAGGAGAAGAGATAAATTTCCTGCACCCACATCACCTTCCCTAAACACACAAATGGAGTGAGAGAGAGGGTATTACAGCTATTGACCGCTCCACTGCCTGAATGAAATCAAATTTCTCCACTACTACTTTGTTTTTCCTTCCAGCCAACAAAGCAGCTTCGTTTACCAGATTTGCAAGATCTGCCCTGCATGATGTAAGAATTACAAGGTCATACATGCTAATTTCACCAAAAATAAGAGAGAAAATCTAAAATTAATCGAGGGGGAAATACCCAGTAAAACCAGTAGTCATAGAGGCAATGTCACTGAGGTTAACATCCTTTCCTAGAGGCAGTTCTTTCTTGGAAACATGTACTTTTAAAATGGCTACTCTTCCATTCCTGTCAGGCGTTTCCACCTGAAGACGAAAAATCAGACAAATTACTAAGACATCTGACATAGTTGAGCTATACAGAGTGCATGTATTCCACCAAGATGCAAATGAATCAAAGTACAAACCATAACAACACGATCAAATCTTCCTGGTCGGCGAAGTGCAGGGTCTAACACATCTGAGCGATTTGTTGCACCAAGAACAATAACAGCAGAGTTGCTATCAAAACCATCCATCTCCTGCAATGCATTTCATACATTTCAGCTTCAACAATGACAGCGAGAATGTTTCAGAAATGAAAAGACTTTCAAACAAGAAGCATACAGTGAGCAACTGATTCAAAGTCTGTTCCCTTTCATCATTGCTAACAATGCGGAATTTTCCATCACGACTTTTAGCCACAGCATCTATCTGCACAAGGAAAAATGTAACTCACATTGAAAAGTCCTTGGTGTTAAACATATAACATCCAAACACAATAAGGATTCCCATAATCTTACCTCATCAATAAATATTATTGATGGTGCCTCCTTCTTTGCCCGGGCAAAGAGATCTCTCACACGGGATGCACCCATACCGACATACAACTCTACAAATTCACTTGCAGAACAGCTTATAAAGGGAACATCAGCTTCTCCAGCAACAGCCTTTGCTAGAAGAGTCTTACCTGTCCCAGGAAGGCCCACCTGTAAGACAGAAATATAATTATCTTCTTGGATCAGGCCAGTCACTACACGTTATTTCAGCTCACACACATGCCAGCAGTGGTTGGGAAAGTGAACAGTAACAAAATTAGGGAAACCCAGAGTGCAAGAGTGATAAAATACAGCATTTAAATTTAAGAAATAGAATTGCTGCTAATACAGTGTCTGGTGAAAAAAATGAATGTTTATCAACAAATTTCCAGTAATTAGGGTGATTTTTGCCAGATATATGATCAATAGTCAACAGGTTATCAAGCAATAAACTTCAATCTCAAGTTTTTCTTTCTTTACTCACCAGGAGAACACCACGTGGAGGACGAGCACCAAGTCTTGTATACCTGTCTGGGTTCCTGAGAAATTCCTGCATGGTAAGCATTAACAGGTAAAGATCATTTCCTGAATTAGCAGGGTGGTTTCAGGACACCAAGCAAGACATGATGGTCCACTAGGAGTAACATATAGATCCAATATAACATACCACAATTTCTTCTAGCTCTTCTTTAGCTTCATCAACCCCAGCAACATCAGCAAAAGTTATTGTTTCACCTTGTTCGGACACTTTTGAACCTCCAGAACCCCCTGACTTGCGGTTCCTAACCTGGCCAGCTGTATGCTGCACAACCTCACATGGATCCACTCAAAATCTTGCAACATTTCATTAGGATCAAGACAAATGAAAAGGTAGGTTGAAAGTCCAGACCTGAGAAAAGGTAACAGGGAAACGTTGAAGAAGCCCTGCAAGCACAGCTACATAGAACAAAGCTATCTGAAAGGAGCAGAGAAAGTAAAAGAAGTTAAGCCTCATACTGTGAGATAACTCCAGCAACAACAGCATAAGACTTTTAACTTTTCTTTCTAACTTTCAAGGCACAGGATGCACTTATTTTCCCCTTCTAACACATGCCTAATACAGTGCAACAAGAATATGAGAGAGATGTGCAGTGTCCATAGTGGTGTGGCACATTTAGATGAGAATAAATGCAAGAATTTTCAGTGATCACTTTAAATCTAGCTATTGTTAAGGGATTTTTTTTTTTACAGTAGCTGGGGTTTTGGGGGGAGTTTTCTCGGTTAATATTAAGTATGACAGTCAAATATCTAGATTTTAATTATTGTGATTACTCCATGCCATATCTTAACACCCTTGTTGTATTCTCTCTTCATTTTCCTTTAACTTCAATCCAAAGAAAAGAAGAAAAAAAAAAGAGGTAATAACCCATGCATCATGCTAGACAAGTGCTAGTGATCCATGATCAACATAAATGGGATAGAAGATGAGAATATCAGAGAGAAAAGGTTAGCTCACATGAAGAAATGTGTTATAAGTCATGCTAACAAAGCAGCAAGAATGAGGCCAATAGCTAAAAAATGCTGCAAATTCCCTATGTGGGTTTTCAAATCGCCAGTTCTAATGAGAATTCTCTAAAAAAAGTATAATTTAATATGTCGGAATCAATCTAGGATCAATAACCAATTATTTAACAATTAATATACAAAACAGTATCTCCTAGGTAAACAAAACCTCAGACAATTAAATTTCAAGGATAAAAATTTGCTTTTCTCAGTCAGTTTGTAAATGTCCAATCCCTATCGAATGGATGCCTGCTTCCTATTTTTAACATCAATGCTAGTCTAGTAATGCTCTTAAAAATCAAAATAATGGAAGACATAAACTTGCACGAGTTGCATCAAGCTCAACTAGCAAACTTAGAAACGAAATTAAAGGAGACTAGATTTACACCAATTACTCCTAATTAAATTCCAAAATCAAGATGTCAAATCATAACTAACTTCCAGTGAAAACTCACCAATGCTGAATTCAAGAATCCACCGGACCTCTTATCAGGCGAACCAAACTCCACCTGATTCTCCAGCATCTTCTCATACGGAGTCCTGATATCAGTAGGCCTCGTCGTAGTGTACACAATCCTTTTCATAGTAGGCGTCACACTCCTTAACAAAGACTCCGAATCTTGAAACTTGCTATTAACCACCTCACTACTACTCTCTTGACCACCAACTCCTTCATCTTTCAACTTAAACATTATATGCACGCCATCAACCTCCACTTTCTGCACTTGATTACTACTAATTTTACCCAAAAACTCACTATACGGCACGCTGAAAAATGTAGTGGGTTGCCTTGGCTCCGACCCTGGCAAAGGAATCCCGGGTCGGAGTAACCGCATAACGAACATAACAATCCCTAATTGCAAAAGCAAGACGCCAATTTCTTGCGCTTGAATTAAAGGTTGCCATTTCCAATTCTGCTTCTTGGAAAACCACCATTGGCTTTTCCCTTGCTTCCCTCTCTTCTGCTTGGACCCTGAATTCGACGATGGCTGCGATGGCGGTGGATTGTTCTGTGGCTCGGTTTCGGTGCTTGTTTTCTCGGTAGAATCGCTATCTTGACATCTGGCTAAGATTTTATAGTCCCTGATTTTGGTGTTGGATAAAAAATTGAAGGATTTAGGGTTAATTGAAGGAAAAGTGAGGGAACTACTGATAGGGATGCAACGGTGGTGGAAAACCCTAGATTGGAGTCTACAGTAATGAAATTTAACAGTAGAAGTAGTAGAAGAAGTGTATGTTATTGGTCTTATAGTTTCTAGCATCTTTGACATTGATTTGTTCTGAAACCCTAATTACCATAACAGATATGAAAAATCGATTGGATATGCATGAAATTTAATTCTACGTGTCTGCTGCCATGAGAGATTTTTTTTTTTTTTTGGCTAGGAAGATAATGCAGCGAAAGGGAGATATTGAAGAGAGACTGCTATGCTGGATATGGCATAAAATTTCCCTCGTGTTATTAGATAATTACAGATCAGTCCCCGGTCCTTGACATCTTCCTAATTCCCTTAAAAACTATCTTTGATTTAATGTATAATAATGGGGATAAATTTAAAATACATAATATTCTATAAATATTTTTTTATAATATTATATATCAAGTTACGACTAAGGAAAAATAATATATTTAAATTTTATATTGTTAATACAAAAAATAATGTATATATACTTGGTTATTATTTCTATGTTGAATTTTCTTAATGAGTAAACACATTTATTATCTATGATGATAGATTTACTTTTTATTATATACTATATTTACATGCATATATGTGTATGAATTTTTTCAATAAATTTTTTTCCTTATAAAAAATATGGGTTTTAAATTTGCAAACTATACAATATAAATATTTTATTAATATAAAATTTCTTACAAAAAAAGCTCTAAATTGTTTTTTTTTATTTTTTTGTTTATATTATTTATTACTTTTGTATTGTATTTAATTAATTTTATCTCTCATTTAAAATATTTAATCAAGAAGCTCAATGGTGGTACAACAACATTGCTTGTCACAAACTTTACAGTATAATGTTATAATATTTAAGTCACAAAGTGAAATTAATATAACCAATTGTCTAGAAAGAAAACTAATGAAATTCATAACGTGAATTAAAATATCCAATTTCACCCAAAGAAAACTGACTAGGGATGAAATTGTTATACCAAGAATAATATGGGGAGAAAGTTATAAATATGTGACAGTTCAAGGCTACTTTGTTAATAGGTATATATATGTGGGACTGCTTGCAGCTGTTCTATAAATCTGTTTGATTGGGCAGAGCCCATAGACATTGAATAGAATAAAAGGGAAAGATTTGGTGCAGTGACGTGCATTGGTGGCTGTCCTAGCTGAGGTCTTGAAGTGAGCACGTGTGAGTTCAGAGTTGCGGGTGGTAGAGATGGGCACACGATTAGGCAATAAGAGCCCCACGCTTTCAGTGGAGGAAAATGGTATTTTTGATTCTTGTGAGATATTTCTCTAAATAACATTTTGTTTGTCAACTATAATAAAATATACACGTATTTTTAATTTTAAAATAATTTTGATCTTAATACATTAAAATTACAAAAAAAAATCATCAATTTAATATTTTTTGAGTAAAAAATACTCTTAAAAATCATATAAATACAGAAATAGAAGCTGTTTGAAACACTATATAAATATTCACTCAAATATTCTAAAAATTGATATCTAATGTAATTATTATATATTTAATAAGTTTTAGGGAATATGATGCATGCTAAATTTACTAAAATAATATTTTTAATATAAATATATTAAAAAACCTATAAAACAATTTGAAAAGAATCTTGAAAACATTACCAGGAAATTAGTCTTTATTAATTTATAATATATTAAATGTATATCCGAAGATGCTTTTATCGTCTAATAGAAATAAAAAAATACTTAATTTCTATAAGATTAATCAAGTTATATGCAAGCTTATCGCATACCCAAGCCAATTAAAAAAAACTATCACTCTGAAGTTGAGATAACAAAATCAGAGGCAAGTGACAGCTACATGGATCAGCTTGAGGTAGTATATAATGGCAAATACTAATTTTCTGTACAAATGTACAAGGGAGGAGTTAAAATGCCATTAGAATCTAGTCAAGCTGACAACAACCATTTCTTGTACAGAGTTTCTTCAGGTGCAGCAGAAACCACATTCTGGAAATTTATGAATAAATTGAAGCATTTACTAGAAGCATTAGCTGGGATTTTATGTTGACACCCCTGATAATGCCTTTTGAAATTCGACGCACAAAGGAATGAAAGATAATGGAGTTTGTCATAATTCAAAATCTTCAAACATCAAGAACGAATAACTATAGATAATTCTCAAAATACTTACTTTTTATGGATCCTAGTTTCACTTGCCAAAAGGCTACTACAATCCTTCTTATTTTAAAAATCCTGTTCTTTCTTTCTTGCTATATGTTGCTTCAATCATAAATGCTAATTTGAATTAGATGGAGGTCTTTCTCGACCGCATTAATGTGATTCTTGGAAGAAAAATAATCATTTCGTTGTGAAAAGCCAGAGAAGGATATTTTTGCAGAATATAAAGCAGTGGAAAAGGCATCAGTGGTGAAGGATTTACGTGACAGATCTTGCAATGTCTACAAATTAGAGAGTCAGAAAAGAAAGTGGAACCAACAGAGAGATCCCATTGTGTAAGATCTAAGTGAAATTTAAAATAATCCAATGCACAAGAGACGGGAACAGTTGAAGAATTTGTGTAATTTATGATAGCAGAATTTTACCTATCACCTGTCAGACTGTCAATATATTGCTGTCTGTTGTTTATGAGTTACAATATCTATGCATGTCTGAGTTGCAGGCAACGTGGCCATATTAATTTATACATGAGAAGAGATGGTAGCAGACTCATACTAACGGTAATAATACCGTTTAGAATTAATTACACGTTTAGAATTAATTACATGGACTGAGTAGCACACTAACCAATTACTGTGCACATTCTCTAAGGCAGGATGTGCACAGCCTGTAATTACCATTAAATGCTGCTGTAATAAATTGATTTTGGTCAATTGGTACTCAGAATTCTTAGACATTTCACATTCTGCATTTATCTCAAATTTGCCATTTATGACAAATTTAATGTTTTATGTCCTTTCCTTTTCTGTTTTATATTGCTGTCTGTTGTTTATGAGTTACAATATCTATGCATGTCTGAGTTGCAGGCAACGTGGCCATATTAATTTAACAGATTAAATTAACGTAACTCATTATAATTTCTGTTTCTTTGTTTCTTGTTTTATGGTGAACTCATGCTTTAGAATATCAATCAGAGAGCAAAAGAAGTGGATATTTTTATGCTTACCTTAGCTGGATGCTGAATTTAAGAAAATAATTATATAAGATAAAAGGGTAATCCAGAAAAGTTATCCAAAAATGCTCAAACAAAGAAAAAAAAATTATCCAAAAGAGAGATTTCAGGAATCGGTTAATGAAATCTGATACTACTTGGAAGAGTTGGATACGATAAGAACCATTATTTAGCTTTCACATATGAACTTCTTTCCTTGCTTTCCGCCTCCTGGCTAAATCCTTCTGATCTGCTATCAAATTCCTAGGTAACAAACTTCTTCTGAACTTCAAACTCTAAAGATTACTGAAATGCATATATGTTACATCTTTTCCTATTCATCTTTGTAGCAAAGTGACCTTACCTGATATTGTTATTAAGTGAAAACTCGTTTATTTTTCAGAGATATCAGGTTTAGGTGAAACCATGCCCGAGTTAACCCTGGTCGATGGATCTGGTGCTCGTCGGGACTTCCCTGCCAAGCTTACATGGCAGGTCATTGTTTGTACCGTTATTGCAGCATGTGGTGGTCTCATGTTTGGGTACGATATTGGGATTTCGGGTACATACCTAAACTAGATCAGGAATGCTTATTTTTGTTATTATTATTACTGTATTGCCTGACAAAGCACAGATAATCTTAAGTTAATTGTTTTCTCGTAATTGTGGTTTTATATGATTCTAGGAGGAGTAACAGGAATGGATATGTTTTTGGAAAAGTTCTTCCCTGAAGTTTATGTCAAGAAGCATCAAACTAAAGCAAACAACTACTGCAAATTTAACAGTCAACTTCTCCAGCTCTTTACATCTTCCCTCTACCTTGCAGCCATTGTAGGTTGCTTTATCGGCTCAATTTGTTGCAAGAAGCGGGGCCGCAAACCCACCATGCAGATTGCCTCCCTCTTCTTTCTTGTTGGTGCCATTTTAAATGCTGCTGCTCTCAACATTGGCATGTTGATCGCTGGAAGGCTTTGTCTAGGCGCAGGAATTGGTTTTGGAAACCAGGTGAAATTCAGACATTTATAAAGCGGTGCCAATTATTTGAGAAGCTTCTTCATAAAATTTTTAAGGTTGTTAGAGAATAGTAGTGAAAACTCACTACTTAGTTACCTATTCTTGCTTAGGATTGCTTCTTGTTGTGGTCGACTAACATATTATAACACAACATATTAGAGTGATTTGTGGGATCTTCATCTCTGTACAGAAAGGAATAGCAGAAAACCACATTATTTTACTCAAGTTTTACATCACTTTCAGCATTTTTGCTGCTTCCAAATAACTTACAAGAGAAATTCTAATGCAGGCAGTGCCATTATTCATATCAGAAATTGCACCCGCAAGGTACAGAGGAGGCCTTAATCTTTGTTTTCAGCTTCTTATCACAATAGGCATTCTAACTGCTAACGTGGTCAATTATGCCACTTCAAAATTACACCCCTATGGTTGGAGAATTTCATTGGGTGGTGCAGCATGCCCTGCTTTACTTCTCCTCCTCGGCTCTGTTATGATCGTGGAGACTCCGGCGAGCCTCATAGAAAGAGGGAAGAATGAAGAAGGCTTGTACACTTTGAAGAAGATTAGAGGCGTTGATAATGTTGATAAAGAGTATGAAGAAATTTCGCAAGCTGTTGAATTCAGCAGACAAATTAGGCATCCCTTCAAGAACCTTTTGAAACGGTCAAGTAGGCCTCAACTAGTATGCGGTGCACTTATTCAAATCTTCCAGCAGTTCACAGGCATCAGCGTGGTTATGCTTTATGCCCCAGTTCTCTTTCAGACCATGGGGTTAGGCGAGAATGCATCACTGATGTCAGCTTTAATGACTAATACAGTTAAACCGATAGGGACTTTGTTTGCAATTGTTGTGGTTGATAGATTTGGTAGAAGAGCATTGCTCATTGAAGCGGCCATTCAGATGTTCATTTCTTTGGTGAGCCAAAAACAAACGTCTCTGTGATTTCAATTTTCACTGCTGATCTCTGTTTTAGCACTACTAAATCCGTTCTATGTTTGCTCCTTTCAGGGTGCAATTGGAGTAATCCTTGCAGTGCATTTGCACTCTACAAACGTTGTGGCTAAACATTATGCCGTACTTGTGATCGTCCTGGTCTGTGTGTTCTTGGCTGGTTTTGCATGGTCATGGGGTCCCTTGGGATGGCTAATTCCTAGTGAAATATTTCCGATAGAGATTCGAAGTGCTGGCTTCTCCGTCGCTGTTATTATGAATTTTGTTTTCACATTTCTTGTTGCTCAAACATTCCTCACCATGTTATGCCACTTGCGAGCCGGGACTTTCTTCTTATACTGTGCTATGCTAGCTGTAATGTGCCTTTTTGCCATATACTTCCTACCCGAGACGAAAGGGATCCCAATTGATGAAATGGTGGAAAGAGTGTGGAAGCAGCACTGGTTCTGGAAGAGGTGCTACAAGGATCATGACACTGGTAAAGGAGGGCTTGAAATCCAAGATAAACCCAAGGAAAATACAATTGCATAGAATTTCCTAGTGCTCTTTAACCATAGGATTTTTTTCCTTGGTATTTATTTTTCATGTTTTGATTGGCACTGAGATAATTCCCTTTAATAGCAAATATTAAATTGGAGATGATTTTGATTATGGTAAACAGCTTGAGTTTTAGTTTTTATGACAAAACCCATTCCTTGTTGATGTCCTTTTATTCGTAACAAATCTCTGTTGAGGAAGATTCAGGATTTGGTCAACAAAAACTCTTGTGTGTTGCAACAAGATAGATGATTCATCTCTTGAGTGATAGTGCTTGACAGACTCTGAAAAAGATACAGATAAACAGGGAAGGAGCACCATGCAATCTTATTTGTGTCCCACGTAACGTAATGTAAGCAATGAAAGTTCCTTGTCTCACAGCTACATGGCATGCTTTTTAACACAAGTGCAGCATCAACGAGCCCATCGGAACGAGTAGCAGGACTGTAACCGGCAAACATATATCTGCAGTAGAAAACAACATTAATTTATCTAACCTTGTTAAGAATGCTTTGTGTGCTTGTCTTTATTCTATTTGGAGAATAGAATGGTGGATGATATGAAGGAAAATGCTCCACTAATAACCGTGTTCTTGATCGATCCTATTCTTTTTGTTGTTAAATAAATATAGGTTTCAATAACTCGTATCTTTAATCAATCTATTAAACATAGGTTTCAGTTTCAAGCCTGGCTAAAAATTCTCCAACAATAATCTCTCCTCATAATCCAGTAAATTGGAAGAAGCACCATAAATGAAACTTTCCGGGAATAACCATGAGGGCATAAGCAAACATGTTAAGGAATCATTTTACCTAAAAGTTTAATCTTGTACGTAAGACCCCATAATATAATTTATATTATTTTCTAACACACCCCCTCAAGTGAAAGCCCTTTGGGCTTGAAACTTGCACAGACCCATTACCTTATGCTTGATTTTTATCAAATAAAATGGAGGTGGTGAGATTCAAACTCGTGACCGTTGGATCAACAAGGCTCTGATACCAAGTTAAGGAACCATCTCACCTAAAAGCTTAAACTTGTAAGTGAGACCCCATAATATGATTTATATTATTCTCTAACAAAACAAAACCATGAAGGCATGAACAAACATTCAAGAGTCCATAATTGAGTAGGGTTTTTTATGAACAAACAAAACCATCAGTGATAATAATGAGTCCAGTCCAAGTTAACCATAAAAAATAATTTGTCACAAGAAATATATCTCTACATAATGAAATATATTTCTACATGGAAATATGGCAGATTTTCAGAGACAAACTTAAATGGCAGCATATCATATTGATGGTAGATTTCCAAGAATAATAACAACAGATTTGCATTTATTCTCTTTAATACTGATTGTATGATATATAGTAGATGCATATGATAGAAGCGGAATATCTACTTGTAATTACTTCTTTTCAAAGCATATAAATTTGTATATATAGTGCTATAATCAATAATGAAAAGACACCTTTTAGTGGCAAAGAAACTCCTAAATTGTCATACTTGAAACCCAGAACTTCAATGAGAGATTTTAGGAATTAGTTGACGATCCAAACTCAGATTTTTTTTCTCTTTTTTATAGTGCATGTTGTTAGGAAATGCAATATCCCCGTGTGTAGAATAGAATGTTTGTATAAATAGAAGATTTGTATTTATTCACTTTCTGTTATAATGCCCTGAGTTTTAGCTGCTATAGCAACAATGCAGTAACTGATTCCTGAATTGTAGGAATCAGTTACAGCCTCATTATATAAGTATACGGTTTAGCATCAATAACAATCATCTCAGAAAATTCAATCTCTCTCTCTTTTTGTTTACATGGTATCAAAGCTGATATCCATCACTACCAATTAGTCTCTCTTTTGGTATATTCACTGCAAATCAAAACCTCTCATCTGACATACCTTTCCACTACAAAATCAAAACCTTTCGTCTAGCATCTCTCTCCTGCAAACAACAATGAACAATAATGAAATATCATCAAACCTAGAGACTCATCTAGGTCTTTCAAAAAAGAATATCTCAAACCCTTATTTCACTCACCATTCAGATCATACAGGTTTGGTTTTGATTTCCAAACCTTTGAATGGAGACAACTAATCTACTTGGAAAAGGGTTATGACCTTGGCCTTGAATTCTAAGAATAAATTGAGCTTTGTCAATGGCTCAATCAAAGTCCCGTCAGAAGAAATTGATCCGGAAGGATATGCAGCTTGGTCTCGATGCAATGACATGGTAAATTCATGGATTATCAACACTCTCAATTCAGAAATTTCAGATAGTGTGATATACTATTCTATTGCTCATGAGGTTTGGGAAGACCGTCATGATCGATTCTCTCAAAGCAATGCACTCTGTATTTTTGAAATTCAACAGGATATTGCTTGTTTTAGGCAAGAACACTTTTTTATCTCGATGTATTACACAAAATTGAAGGGATTGGTGGATGAACTTCCTACAATGATTCACCACATGGGGCACAACAAGACCAACAAAGATTGATTCAATTTTTGATAGGGTTGAATGAATCTTACAGTGTTGTTCATGGACAGGTGCACTGATGAATCCTCTACCTTTAGTTCGACAAATTTATTCTTTTGCCTCTCAAGAAGAAAAGCAGCATCTTCTAAGTTCAACACAGACCATCACAGACTCTGTTAGCAGCGCAACCATAGTCGTTCAAGGCAGCAATGATAAGCCAAATGACAGAGGCTAGCGTCCCTACTATTCATTTAGATTGCACAGTCAACTTGAACAAGACAGAGACAATTTTAATGGTGGACGCCGATTTGAACAAAACAAAGATAATTTTGGTTGTGGACGTCATTTTGAACAAGATAGACGTCGTTTTGAACCTAAACGAGGACAGCCTCAATGTTCTCACTGTAGAGAATTTGGACATTGGATACAAACTTGTTATAAGCTTTATGGGCACCCAGCAGGGCACCCTAAGATGAAGAACAATTCGGCCAAACGCTTCAATAACAGCAACAAATTCACTGTAAACCATGTGCCAACAAGTTTTTCTAAAGAAAATGACAAATCGATCATTAGAATTTCAGAGACCCAATTAAAGCAGCTCTTGTCTCTTCTTAATGACAAAGGTGCCAAATCCAATACTCAAGCACATGTTGTAACTAAACCAAGTTTGCCAAAAATTGCTTCCCGTAATTGGATTATTGATAGTGGGGTAATTGATCATATTTCTTCATCATTGCGATCATTTTTTCAACAATATAACAATTGTTCACTGCCTCTTGTATTGTTGCCTAGCGGGGAAGCAACCAATATTGTTACAAAGGGATCACTACCTTTGAGTTTCACTTATTATTTGCATGATGTGCTATGTGTACCCACATTCAAAGTTGACTTGATGTCATTCAGTTATTTAACAAGAAATTTGAATTGCTTGTTAACCTTTTCCCTTTATTGGTGTATTTTGCAGGATTTGGCTATGAGGAGGTTGATTGGTTTAGGTAAACAACGTAATGAACTATATTACTTGGTGACAATAGCAACGAAGAAATCTATGACACAACCTATCCCACCATTACATCGACCAGCCTGCAACCTCATCATCTCATTAACTGATCTCTATTTTAAATGTTTAGGCCATATCTCATCACATCAATTAAATTTCATTGCCTAGCAATTTTTAAATTTTTCTGTTCAATTCAGTCATGTTTGTCTCATATATTCTTTAGGTAAGCAAAGTCGTATTCCCTTTAATTATAGTGTCATTTCCACTATCAAACCCTTTAAAATAATTCATTGTGACATTTGGGATTGTTACCGACATCCTTCCATTTCTGGTGCTTATTATTTTCTTATTATCATTGATGATTACACGCGTTTCACATGGATATTTTTTATGCAACATAAAACAAAAACTTAAACTCTTATAAAACATTTTTTCACTTATATTCTCACAATTTGAAACTTTCATTAAAAAAATTTGAAGTGATAATGGTGGTGAATTTATATCACTTCGTTCCTTTATTCAAGATAAAGGTGTCATTTTTCAACATTCATGTGTTTACACACCTCAACAAAATGAGACTGTGTAACGCAAACATCGTCACATCTTACAAGTAGCTCGAGCTTTGAAATTTCAAACTCAACTTCCAACCCAGTTTTGGGGAGAGTGTGCTCTCACTACTGTTCATATCATCAATTGACTCTCTTCCACAATACTCGATTTTAAAACTTCTTTTGAACTTTTATACTAAAAAATGTTGTCTTTTTGTCATATCCAGGTTTTTGGTTGCTTAACTTATGCCACTAATGCACACCCCTCTCACAAATTTGACTTTTGCTTTATGCCCTCAATTTTTATTGGTTATCTTGTCGATCGAAAGGCATATAAATTATTTGATTTATCTATCAAAAAAATTTTTACTAGTCACGATGTGCATTTTCATGAGAATATTTTCCCTTATTCTTTTGCCAAACCCGGTTCTATTCTCTCCCCTTCACCCGATGATTTTGATCCTATTCCTCTTCTGACCCATAACACCACTTCCTTTTATTCCATTCCATAAATTTCTGCTATCTCCATTGTACCTACACCTCCATGTTCACTGCCACCAGCCACCTCTAATCTAAACCCATCTTCTCCCCAGCCTCCACCCATCTTTCACACCTATGCCTGTCATCCCAAGCCTTCTAACCCAATCCCACATGTTGTTCAATCTTCATCATCCCTTTCACCTCCCAATCCATCTCTCTCCACTCACCTCCCTCGGTCTATTGACAATCAACTACCACCAAATCCCATCCCACTTTGTCGCTCCAGTCACCTTACTGCTCCGCCAGCTAAGCTCAAAGATTTTGTCTTTTTTAATGTTTACTCTCATCAATCAGCCACCTCAACGCCAGGTCAGACCAAAGGTACGCGCTATCCCATGACCAATTTTATTTCATATCATTGTTATACCCCTGTATATCACTCATTTGATGCTCAGCTCAGCACCATCACATAGCCTAAGTCTTATTCAGAGGTTATTATCCCCCCTGAATGGCAGGCGGCCATGTGTTCTAAGCTGCAAGCTCTCCAAGATAATGGCACATGATCAATCACCCCATTACCATCAAGCAAGACATCGATTGGTTACAGATGGGTCTATAAAATTAAGCACCATTATGATGGTTCAGTTGAGAGGTATAAAGCTCGTTTAGTTGCCTAAGGTTTCACCCAATTGGAAGGAGTTGACTACCATGATACATTCTCTCCCATTGTTAAAATTATTTTTGTTCGTTGTCTAATTGCATTAACAGCAGCCCGTGGCTAGTCCCTACACCAAATAGATGTCCATAATGCTTTCCTCCACAGTGATTTAACCGAAAAAATATATATGTCTCTACCTCCGAGTCTTCAGCAATAGGGAGAGAACCATCTAGTTTGTCGCCTTCACATATCACTTTATGGTTTAAAATAGACATCCCGACAATGGTTCGAAAAATATCTATGGATAAGAATTGGGCATCCATGATTTTTTTATTCATGCAATCCAACCTTATAAATCATAGCTGGAACTCTAGCTATAAGACTTGTTAACTAAAGTGGCTTGCTAAACTCATAAGCACGACTTGCTTATCCTTGACTGAATCCGGTGGCGGTAAGACTTCCATGCCAAGCTTACATTGCAAGTCTTCATTTGTAGCGTTATTGCAGCCTTTGGTGGTCCCTTGTTTAGCTACGATATTCGCATTCCGATAAGAACAATTTTCCATGTTTTGTTATCTTTGACAATTAAGCACCAGAATTTGTAACATTAAAAATAAAAATTGTAAGAGTGATGTCAATGGATGATTTCTTGGAGGAGAAGTTATTCCCAAAAATTCATCTCAAGAAACATGAGGCAAGGGAAGGTACCTATTGCAAATATGATAACAATCTCTTAAATTCTTTGCATCTTAACTCTACCTTGCAACGATGTTTAATGTTTCTAGTTTAGTAGACTTCTCTTTTCTTTTAGGCAACATATTCGGTCGAAACCCGCTATTCATACTGCTTCCATCTACTTAATTTTTGGGCCTTGTCACACACAAATTGCTGGAAGGATTTGTCTAGTTACTGGATTTGGATTTAATAATCATGTACGCAGTTCAATCCCTCAATCAGCGAAGTAGCAGTTGCTACCATTTGAAACTAACGTTAGAGCATGTGGTGCTTTTACTCGTGTTATAACTCATTTTGGGGTTATTTCTTAAAATATATTCAAAATAAAATAAAAATAACAAAAACAAAATAAAAAGGATTGGCATTAGTAGAAAAACCAGGTCGAAAATTTTTGAACGGATTCGAGAGCTCGATCGTACCTCTATTGTGCCAAAAAATAAAATGAAATACAAATTCAAGGCTAAAATATTTTATTATTGGATAAATCTACGTAAAAAATCAAGTTGGAAGGCATAATTATATTTATTTTATAGGTCAATTTGATTTAATCATGGGCCAATTTAAAGTATAATTATGTTTAAGAATTAATTTAGGGTTCAATTGAAGAATTTTATTGAGTACAATGACTTAATTATACTTTAAATTGGTTAAATTAATTTTGTTAATGGTTTAATTGGTGAAAAATTAATCTGGAGGCCTAATTCTAGTTAAATTGAGAATATTAGAATTTTCGAATACCAAATTTAATTTTTACGATCAAATGAGGGTCAGATTAAAGAAAATTAAGAATTTAATAGTTAATTAAGGGTCAAATTATATAAATTTGAGACCAAGAACAAAAGTAAAAAATGCATGTAAATATATGACTGCTATTAAAGTTTTGACGATGACAAAATTACATAAATATAACAGTGCAGGCACATTGGTGCAGAAAAAGAGGAGGCAATTCATTGTTGCACGCAACGAGCAACCAAAAGGTTACCTCCTTCGTATATAAGAGAAAACACAAAGCATGAGGGGCTTTGAAAAATAGTAGAAAACCTTGAGAGGAGAAGAACCCACGTAAAAGAGGGGAGAAACCCAAACAAAGACCCAAAGGGAAAAACAAATGCAAACAAAAAGTGACAGGCAAATGAAAAAACAGTAACAACTGCATCACTTGCAGAACAACAACTTCTTCCCTAACATCGGTAGGTCATCAACCTCCATCTATTTCCACCAGCACCGATAACCTTTCCTTTCCACCATCACCCATGGTCCCGTTTGCCTCCAGCCAACAACCATAATTTTTTAAAGACCAGTAACAGTCAGCCCCCATCTCCCTCAACAATGTGCAAGTTTTATGTCACTCATCACCAGCTTCATCTCCTTCCTTAGCTTCGACAATCTCTCCATGACCTCCAGTAACGGCAATAAGTCTACCATGACATAACTTTTTCTCTCTCTTTTTTCCATTGTGGCAGGTTCCAACATCTCTCTTAACCACTATAGACCATCATTTTTTACGTTGCCATCACTAGTGGAACCATTTCAATTTTTTCTACCTGGCGACAATAACAGGTACGCTGGTCATCTCCTTCAGCCTTTTAGTTATTATTCACCATTCAATAAATAGTTGTACACACACACATTTAAGTGTGTGTGTGGGGGGGTATTTATCTTGTTTGCTTCCTTTTTTTTATTGATATTTTATTGATATTTCAATTAATATTACTTATATGTGATTTTCTTTATTTAATCGTTATTAGAAAGCAATTTTTATAAATTATATTGTATGCATTTAATTTTTGAAGTGATTTTTTTAATCTTTTGTATGGATGAATTTTATTTTTAAAAATAAAAAATATTTATTTTTAATATATATAGCCTTGTATAGTTTTTTTGGGTCTTGCCTTAAATGATAATAATAACAATGAGAATAATAATTCAAATAATTTATCATTTTCTGTTTTATTAAGGTTTTATTTTTATTCAATTTAATCCTGAAATTATAATTTATATTAATAATTATTTTAAAATTGATATTTTTGAAAAAAAATCTTTAAAACTAAATTAAAATTGTCTTTAAATATTTTTATCTGATTTCTTTAAAATTATATTAATTAACATAAGGTATTAAACATAAAACATTATCTTATAATTAGTTTTTTTTTAATATTACTTAAGAAAATTCTTTCAACGGTGATTATTTTGCTTAAATATATAGCATTATAAAAAAAAATTATAATTTTAATATTTTAAAAAAAATCTAACTGCTACGAAATGAAGACAAGTGGATCATAATTATTACTTAAAGGCCACTTTATAATTATTAAATTTGTTTTGACTCCTTAATCAATCCATAATCTGACCAAGATCTTGTATGGTTTAAAAATATTTATTAAAAAATAATATTTTTTTAAAATAAAATAATATTATTTTTTATTAACTCAACCTCCAATATCACGATTCACATCAAATTTAATAACTTTCAAACATACTTAATGAAATGCATGTTGACTAGGAAGGCTCAGTATATTCCCTAATCAAACATAAAACCACCATCCTTATTAATTATTTTATTCAATCTTATTTACACTAACCCTTTTATTTTAATTTTTAAAATGCATCAGCTTTTCCTTCCATTTTTTATATTTGATTTCGTTGGTTGATTTAGCGTTGACCAATAAGATGTTACCATGTGATATGAAAATAATTTTTAAAATTTAACAATAATCAAGAAATAAATAAATAACTCCTAATAACAAGTTATTTATATAAAAAATAATTTTTATAAAAAAAAACCATTCATGATTATTTGTAATTGAAGAAGATGAGAGAGAGAGAAAAAAATCAAACCCTTTATAACTATTTATCTATAATAAAAGAAGAGAGAGAAATAATTTTCAAAATTAAAAATTTACTTAAAAGATTATTGTAATTTTGCTTATATACATGGATTAGATTTAAAATATTGTTTTGCATTGTGTTTACAATATATATATATATATATATATATATATATATATATATATATATATATATATATATATATTATTTTAAATTATTATTTTTTAATGTTTTTAAATTATTTTTATGTAATAATATCAAAATAATTTTTAAAAAATATTATTTTAATGTATTTATGAATAAAAAAACAATTTAAAATACCATCTCCACACCACTTACAAAATCTAAACCGTTTAATTAATTAATTTATTTATAAAAAAAAAACAATTACAATAATATTTCTATTATCTTCATGTGTAGGCTGAATAAACGAATCATCATGCAGTAATCCACTAGTGGACCAGTCCCGTTGATTTCCAAGATGCAATAAATTCTTTGGATCAATATTTCTTATTCCAAGGTCGCCGTTGTCATTCAATCCAGACCCCACATCTTTACCCTGCATTGCCGTGCCAGTGGTTCTCTTCTTGTAGGCTGTAACTACCGCCATTTTCCCGCTATAAAACAATGTAAGGAGCGCCTCTGTCTACTTCTCGTACTCGTATCTTTCTCCTTTTCAGTCATTCAAGGCAAATTTGATCCAAAAATTTAGATTAATTCCAGACAGTTAGATCAGACCAATGGAAAGCAGCAGCTGTATTTACAAAGACCCCAATTCACCCACTGAAGCTCGTGTAAAAGACCTTCTTTCAAGAATGACTTTGAAAGAGAAGGTTGCCCAGATGACCCAAATCGAACGCTCGGTCGCCTCTCCTCACTATCTTCAAGATCTTGGAATTGGTATTTTGTACATGTGTGTGTGTGTGTGTGTGTGTGTGTGTGTGTGTGTGTGTGTGTCCTATTCGATTAATATGTTGTAGTCTTAAATGATTCAATGAAGTTTACGTTTGCTGTCGTTTTATTCTTTTTCGGGTTTCTTTCTTTTAAGCATTTCTTCATTAAGTTGGTGGACTATTTGGTAGGGAGTGTAATGAACGTTGGAGGCAGCGCACCTTTTCCAAATGCAAAGTCGCCTGACTGGGCAGATATGGTTGATTCGTTTCAAAAGTTAGCACTTCAGTCGCGGCTTGGTATACCCATTATATATGGGACTGATGCTGTTCATGGTAATAATGGTGTTTATGGTACCACCATATTTCCTCACAATGTTGGCCTTGGAGCCACCAGGTCAGCCTTTTCATCCTCTTCTTTTATTGAGTGGAATAATTAGCTTAATGATCAGTTTAGCTATCTGATACGTTTACATCACTTGAGAAATGAGAAAAAGATTAATTTAAGAGTCAACTTATTAGTGTCACTGCTTATCCTGAACTATTTTTTTTTTCTTGAAACAATTATGCCAAAATGTGATATAGAGATACAGATTTGGTGCGGAGGATAGGTGTTGCGACAGCTCTTGAAGTTAGGGCTTGTGGCATTCAGTATACTTTTGCTCCGTGTGTGGCTGTAAGTTCTTGTAAATGCAATTGGGTGCTCCTTTTGAGTTCTCTGGTTTTGATTTGTACTGCAGCAGGATTTCTAGCTGAATTAATTGACTGTCTAATCATTTTAATATGAAATAGTGTACAACTTGCAAAATTACCAAGAAGAAACCAATAGAATCACCAATTTCCTCCCAAGAAAATAAAAGTTTCTGCATTGAAAGCATGCAAGTAGTGATAGAAAGAAGTGTAAAAATTTATGTTGATGCTTTTTTACGCTTGTTTAATCAATGTTGTATTCATGGTCAGTGAATATTTACAAAATTCAAAATAACTATTCGTTTGTAGACCAGATGTAATGCCTGATAAACTGCATTAGGATATTCTCGTATTCCTTTTCTCTTATTTGTTAAATCTAAACCATTTAATTCAAACTGGATGGCCTTGATTTAATGAATAATTAAAATGGCAAGAAGAACTTAACCACCACAATATGATGAAAATATGGTTCTTTAAATTTAATGACTTAAATAACTCTTATATTGAGTTGGCTTGGTACATATCTTAGAAGATCATTTATTGTGAAAAGATGTGGATCTTTCAACACAATAGTATGGTATCTTTAAAGAAAATCCAGAATTAATATATAGTGGTATTATTGGTTATCTTCATTGCTCTTTTATTATTGTTTATATTCCTTCTTGCTTTAAAGCTATAGTATGCAGGATAATTTATTCAATAGATGCTGACAGGTGTGCAGGGATCCTCGGTGGGGAAGATGCTATGAGAGCTACAGTGAAGACACCAACATAGTTAGAGAGATGACCTCTATTGTTACAGGCTTGCAGGGACAGCCACCTGAAGGACACCCAAATGGCTACCCTTTTTTGGCAGGAAGGTAAAGAGAAGTTACTATCAAACATTTTCCCATTTTCATTAGTATTACGGTTTGCATATCGCATCTTTACTAGGAGCCATAAGAACTGGACCGAGACAAATGTTAGAGTGTCTGGACTCAACTCTAGTGTCTGTGTACGTTTATCAAACTTGGCTTGAGCTCAAGCTACTTTTAAGTTGCCCTGCTTACCTCAACTTATCACACTTGTACAGGGATTGAGCTTAGTTCACTTGGGTCAATGACTATAACTTATAAGCTACAGCTTGAGTGTATATTCAGCTGGAGTTTGATATATCACAACTCAAGGACTGCAGCCTCATAAAAATACTTAACAAAGTTAAAAAAAAATGTAGACCCCCGTAGCCTTGTCATGGTGAAGCAGCATCTGTTGCCTATAGGCTTACAGTCCTGTGGATCTGAATTGCTCCAAGACATTCCAGTAAGACTTTTAGTATCAAACTTTTCGGGGAAAATTATATTCATGAATCAATCAAGCTGCATACCAGATTTTGGGGACTCAACATGTTTATATAACAAGCATAGAAATTTGTTTGAGCTTGAAATACACCATGAGTTGTTCTGTAAAAGATGTGTAAATGTATTTGATTGAAATACATCATGAAAGAGCTTGCAAAATCTTCAAACTAGCCAATCTCCAGTGGATCTTGAGTTGTTTGGATCATTATTTTTAATAAGTTAAATAACATTACCGCTTTTCACTGGACACCAAATGATATTTTTTTTTGGAGGGTGGGGTTGATCTGTTCCTGAGGGCTTGTTTTAACACGCAGAAAATTTTTGTACTTGTGTTTAAGTTCACATGTTAATTCACGTGTTGGGCTTACTATTGTGGGGGTTATATCTACACATGAAAGGGTGTTGATTATAGTTATGCAAATTCTTGAACAAG
Source organism: Salix dunnii (assembly GCA_015731905.1). Lineage (NCBI taxonomy): Eukaryota > Viridiplantae > Streptophyta > Magnoliopsida > Malpighiales > Salicaceae > Salix > Salix dunnii. The sequence continues at coordinate 3,266,689 of CM027667.1, read as the reverse complement.
TGGCTGCATAACAAAATGTTGTGCACTTAAACATTGTTTCCCATTCATGTTAGGAGCTTTTGTGAGCAACTTCCTGATAATACAACAACATATAAGCCTTAAATACTTCTCTTACAACACTGGCAATGAGGCTCTAGTTGTGCTTGTTGGAGTTTATGCAAGAAAGTCATTGCCTGAAATTTATTTCCTTGTTCTTTCTACACCACCTGGATTCCTCAGATCAGCTCCATTCTTGTGCATGCATGCTGTCGACCTATACATGTTTTGTAAATTGACTTGCTACTCTAACCCCTATAGGTAATTGTTTTATCATTGATGATTATTTGATCCTAGAAACAATGTTATTGCCTGTGCCAAGCATTTTGTTGGAGATGGGGGTACTCACAAAGGTTTAAATGAGGGGGATACTATATTGTCTTATGAGGATCTAGAGAGGATTCACATGGCACCATATCTAGATTGTATCTCCCAGGGTGTTGGCACTATTATGGCTTCTTATTCTAGTTGGAATGGACACCAACTGCATGCTCACCGTTTTCTCCTGACAGAAGTGTTGAAAGATAAGTTAGGTTTTAAGGTAAAGTTGCCTCCATTGTTTATTCATTCATGCTCATCTATCTGTAAAATGAGCATTAAACTGAAACTATACTAAAATAATGATATGCAAAACTTGGTTGATTTCTTGCTAATTTTTAAATCTCAAAGTTTTCTTTTAGGTGATCAATAAGATTCAACAACCTGACTTTTGATTTAAATTTTATAGTGTTTTCGCCTTTTCTTTTCCTTCCTTTTCTTTTCTGAGGGAGGAGATAGCAAGCTGTGTTGGAATATCACTCCTGCTTTAATCAAATACTTTTATGTTTTTATGGAAATGATATTTTGAACACCAGGGTATTTCTTGAGGCTTCTTTTTTGTCGCAGGGTTTTGTGATTTCTGACTGGGAAGCACTAGACCGACTCAGTAAACCTCTTGGGTCAAACTATCGTCACTGTGTTTCCACTGCTGTTAATGCTGGAACTGACATGGTAGAGAGAACTCAAGTTCTAGTAAGCCTAGCAAAAGTTTATTTCCTTGATTTATGCCCTTATTTCCCAACGTGCAAAAAACATGCAGGTAATGGTGGGGCAAAAACATAGAGAATTTGTGAAAGATCTGATTTTTCTGGCAGAATCAGGGGAGATCCCGATGACCAGGATTGATGATGCTGTTGAAAGGATACTGAGAGTGAAGTTTGTGGCTGGTCTTTTCAAATATCCCTTTGCTGATAGATCTTTGCTAGATATAGTTGGTAGCAAGGTAACTTTCAGAATATCCAACACATAGTAATTGCACATAGTTCTCTCATTAGAAGATACAAATTTCCACATTTTCCACCCAAGATGAATTACTTTTTCCATCTCTTTTAGGTTTTAAAATCATGTGAGAGGTTGACATGATATACATGTAGACAGTTATGTTCCCACTGCTGTATCATGCATCATTGTCACTGGATCTAATTTCCATCTGAGGTGGCAACCGACACCTTAATCACAAAACTGAATTGATAAAATCAGCACTTAAAATAATTTTTTAGGTACTGTCAAATCATTTATTAGGTGCTGGAACGCTGAATCCATCTGTGGATAGGGAGATGACTGATCAACCATGAATGCAAAGGGGGGGAGAGGAAAAAATGTGGAATTTGGATATTTATGGAGGTGGGCAACACAGTAATGATAATGCTACAAGTTGGAGTACTGGAAACTGATTTAATAATGTGAACCAGGAGACCAAATCTTGAGTATTTGAAAAGGCTGGGCGTGTGCTACAGTTTGTACATCTATATCATTTATTTTTTTCACCACTAGAGTTTGTAACAGATTTAAACCTTCATCTGTAGTTTCAGATAATACTGTTCAGTATATTGCTTGAGTTACCTTTCTTTATCTTAATGCTTTTATGCAGCTGCATAGAGAACTGGCTCGTGAAGCGGTTCGCAAATCGTTGGTTCTCTTAAAAAATGGGAAGAATCCAGAGAAACCACTTCTTCCACTAGATAGAAGTGCTAAGAAGATTCTTGTCGCTGGAACACATGCTGATGATCTTGGTTATCAATGTGGAGGTTGGACCATTGGTTGGAATGGGATGAGTGGCAGAATCACCATTGGTATGCAGTTCTGTGGCTTTATTCCTAATGATGAAATTTAACTGAACGTGTATGTGGATCCTCGGATGCCTAGGGGTTTCTAGTACTGGGGAAGTGCATATATATATTTATGCAAGTTATTTGTGTGGGCTCCTTGTCCAGATTTCATTTAGTTCTTAATTTGGATATGACAATTATCTATTCAAGTTGATTTTGATTGCTTGTTGGAATATTCCCGGGTTACAGAAATTTTATTTCCATGTTTCTCTGGATGTGGCTGTTTGTGGGTGGGTGGGTGTGATGTTGGAGATAGGTCAAAGTGTGCTGCTTTTTTCTCCCAAATGATTCTGTGTTCTCCTCTCACTCTCCTTGCTTGAGAGGAAAATAGAATGATAAAGAAAGAAAGAAAAGAAGCCAGTTTATAGACTTGGAACGTGTATTTAATGTCTTAGCTCTCCTTTTAGTTTGTATTGATCACTACGGTATCATGTTGGGGAATAAAATTTTGTCTGATAGGTAGTTACTAGTTACACAAACAGGGAGTAGTCCCCACTCCCTCCCCTCTCCATCCCCCATTAAACCCATTCATGGTTCTTGTAAGATCCCTGGTCTGTCCCTGCAATCATGCAAATGCGAGTTTAGTAGCTAAACTAGTTGGCATTCCTGTTTTGAAATGTCATTGTAATAATAATTGTCACTGGAAAAATACACTCTTTAGTAAATGATGTTGTGAATAGATGCAGGCATTACACTTATTAATGTCGCTTATGTTTCAGGTACAACTATCTTGGATGCCATCAAGGAAGCAATAGGAGAGGAAACCGAAGTGATATATGAAAAAATTCCATCACCAGACATCTTAGCAAGCCAAGATATCTCTTATGCCATTGTAGCTGTTGGTGAAGATCCTTATGCAGAATTCAATGGTGACAATCCAGAGCTTGTGATCCCCTTTAATGGAGCTGATATAATAAGCTCGGTAGCTGATAAAATTCCCACACTTGTTGTTCTGATATCTGGAAGACCTTTGGTTATAGAACCATGGCTCTTAGAAAAGATAGATGGTCTCATTGCTGCTTGGTTGCCTGGAACTGAAGGAGAGGGAATTACAGATGTTATATTTGGAGATTATGATTTTAGTGGCCGGCTGCCTGTGACCTGGTTTAGAAAGGTTGAGCAATTGCCAGTGAATTTCAGAGATAATTCATACGAGCCTCTATTTCCTTTCGGCTTTGGGTTAACATGCAAAGCGGACACTTCTTTTGACTGAATAAATAGAAGGCCCAGAAAAGCCCAAGGTCGAACATTTTGGATCAAGTAGGGCAGCAAATAAGGGTTCCTATCATTAAATTCCGAGAACCACTTCTATACTTGTACACTTAATTCCAAGCTCGGTCTATACCAGGATGCAAACCCTCGGTGGTCCATATCTGTATTTTCTCCAAGCTGTATCCTTGTTCGACAAATAATCAACAGTACGCTTGGGTGTCGAGATGACATTATGTGAGATGGATATATCACATCAATGTTGCAAGTGTGTAAATCTCTGTCAAAAATAAAGAAAGAGGGAATTCAGAAGACTAAGAATTGCAGAATCAGATTCGCAACCACAATCATCTATCATGGTATGCTCCTTTTATTCAGCCATTTTCTCTTGTCCCAAGATGCCTCTAAATGGGGTACTGGAGTCTCTTTGTTTTACTCGAAGGGGCATTAAATGTTATAGATGGAATGCTGCTTCTGCTTTCCATTGCTGCTTCTTTTACTTGAGTGTAAACTAAGCCCTCGATAAGTAATTATTCTTTGATCTCTGAGGACCAGATTGGCTTCGTAGGGAATCAAAATTACTTCAGCGGGCAACCTCTCGAGCCCCTTTTAACATATAGCTAGAAAACGAGAAGTGCTTTATTATCGAAAATATCATGAGGTATATGTTTCAACTAAAGCCACTGTAGGAATCAGAATATATAGTTGAGAAAATAGAGAGCAACTAGATAACCGAAAGTGTTAATAATTGACATAATTTTCTGTGGCTGTAATTGTTAGCTTGGAACCAGTTAAGGACTTGATTGAAATAGGAATAAAGGGAATGGAGGTGCTTTCATATGCAAGTTGCAGCAGAAAGGTTTTCTCCTCCTCTAGAAAAAAGGATAGTGGCTATTCTTTGTCATTTATGGTTGAAAAAGCTAGATGGAATGGCCCTGTTGCTACCAACAATGAAGCTGTATCACATACGCCTATTGAATTTGATCGTAGATATATGCCGTCCTGTATTGGATTGGATGGAATGACAGCATCAATATGCAAAGGGACATGGTTGGTAACTAGGCTTTTTATTATATTTTCTCCATTAAAGCACGATGAAATGACAATAGCGGTATCCAAAATGTAAAAATAGCAAACATGGCAACAATGCAGAAGGCTTGGCTTTCAACACCAGTCAATCTGGCTAAATTCCAAGCTCTAGTCCTTTAAATCCCGAGTTGAATTTCACTTTGTTCTTCGTGCTGATAATTTGTAGGCATCATTTGGCAATTAACTAAATGAATGTTTTCATGGGGTGTTGTGTGATGAAAGAGAGCTTGTGATATGTATATCAAGTTTTAAGTTCGAGTTAATGGGTATAATTTTTTATAAAAATATAAAATAATAAAAAATTACTTATTCATTTAAATTCTTAAAATATGTTTTCAGGGATAATAATTTTCTTGTATAAAATAATAATTAAATGAAAAGAGAGGTGAGGGGCAAAAATATCCTGTGTGAAACACAAAATACATTGCTGCCCTTTTTTAGTGAAAGCAAATGCAACTCCTGGATGCTACTTAAAGCTCATGAATCATCATTGCTACGATGATTAAATTTATCAAAATGAAATGGAAGGTTAAATCAATGGGTATTGGCATCATAATAAAAAGAAAAACTTTTTTTTGTCTTTAATTATTAATTCAATGCATGATTGATTCATAAGAAGATTCTTTGTGTGCAAGAGAGGGACGGAAGCAAACCCTAACATTAACAAAAGTGAGTTGCTTTACTGAACTTTTATGGCGGCAGCAGTAATAATTCATCATGACTAAGTTGTCTGTCTCCTTTGGCAGCAGCCATTAGTTCAACAAAATACTTAATTAGGAAGAAGATTCTTTCTTCTGAGAGAGTAAAGGATGCTTAAAGTCAAATGAAAATTCCCCCCACCACGAGAGAATCTACATGTACACTTCAAAAAAATATAGTGTTTTTTTAAGTGCTTTTTTTCTTTGAAATATATATATATAAAAAAAAAGTAATTTATATATATTTATTTTACATTGAAAAATACCAATTCCATGATTTTTTATGCTAAATATATTTTTGAAAAGAATCTAAAAACAAAAATGATCTCAATCTCAAATACTATATATATATATAGAGAGAGAGAGAGAGAGAGAGAGAGAGAGAGAGAGAGAAGTACCCTAGGGTTCATAAAAGCTTAAAAAAACATTGCATTGAGTGAGATGTTTAAGAAAAGCTTTATTTAGGTGGTTCAGCCGTACAATTAGGATCTCAAAACAGTGATGCTTTCATGAACTTGGAACATTCTTAGGCAAGTGCAAGGGCCCTGCCAGCAAACGTTTACAGTCAAATCTAATGCGATGCCCATCTTAATTATATATGCTACCTTAATAAGAGAGGTTAGAACAAAGATGTACGGATTATTTGATTAATTAAGGACGGAGGTACTCTGGCCTGAATCTTGCTTGGTACTATGGTATCATAGTTTAATCAAATAATTTAAAGCCCCAGAGAAGGATCTTCTTCTTCCTAAAGAGAATCTTGTGAGAAAGATTTCTTGATGGAAATAAGGGAAGGGAATTGAAACATGTGATGCTTCATTAAGTGGAATGGAGTGTCAGCCTCAACTCCAGTTTGCAAGGTCATGCCAAGTCAAAGAGACCATTTTTTTGTGTCAGACATGGCTGGTGAAACTATCTGAAAGTAGGTAGCTAGAGACCGCAGAAGTCCAACTTGGGGTGCCCTGTGACTCAGCCAGTACGATTTAAGCATTCCTTTCACTTGTTCAACATTCTAATATTGGAACTGTGGAGCGAGTCTGGACTTTCACAGCAGCAATGTAGAACCACAGTGGATGTCTAGTAAGAGGCGGTGGTTTCTCAAACTCAAGTGCTGCTGCAGATTCTGGAGTGCTGCCGATCAAATGGCTAAAATGCAAGGTGCAATTTATCAACTTTTGATCCAAAAGAATGAAGAAAAAGAAAACAGAATACTGAAAAGCTCAGAGATCCTCCTCCATTATGAATCCAAGCTTTGAGCGGTGACCTTTTACAGATACTAACACATTACACACGTCATAATAGTCAACCTTTCTGGTGCATCAACTATACAATCAGGTCTGAACATGCTAAGCTTCCAGCTTATTCTTGAAGATGCTCATCACGTTGATTCCTTTATTACATTCTCTCCACCTTAAACTAGAATTCATTATCTTTGCTTGTTGATCTATGCAAGTCTCCTTCTGCATGCTTTTAATCTTATCTTGAAGGACACATCTTTAAGGTATCAACTTTCAAAATTCAGACAATGGGGGCAGGCAGGTAACTACGAAGTCTAGCTCTCGCTTCGAGATTATTTCCTACGCTCTTCTAAACCAAGATCCACAGAACACATTCCCCGTGCCCTTTTGGATAAGGCCACCGCTCCCTAGATTACAGAGCAGGTGTTCTTACATACAAGGATAACCAGCCTCAGTTTTACAATCAGGAAATTGAATTCCAAGCAAAACAGAATCCTGTCCCCTCCAAGTTCACGTACTGTTGACTAACTTAGTTCTTGACAGCATATACACAAAAGACCAGAGGAAAAAAATTAAAAAAAAAAAAAGGCATAACACAACTATACTACTGAAATGGAGCCTCGGGGTTATGAGCCATGGATTAAAGAACGCCATACTCTCATCCATGAGGGTAGTGTTGCGCAGATTGCATCTGAAAACCCATGGTTTGCTGTCCAGAGTAAGAATCGTGAACAGCACCCCTGTGCGGATTTTGGCCTTGCATTTTAAGCCCATATGAGTTAATCCCATAAGGAGAAGACATGAACATATTTGCATTTGTTGAATTAAAAGCCAAGGTTGCTCCACTGTTGGGTTGGTTCCATTGGAAATGTGTTCGAGGCATGGCAGCAGAATTGGGCTGCTGAGAAATCGCCCCAGATTGATCAGGTGATGTTATTTTGTTTTCCGGTGAGGGAGTCCTCGTTTCGTTGAGATTGACAGTCGTTATATCATGAATACTAGCTCTTCTCTTATCTTTCCCTCCTGATAGCTGCCTGATAAAATACTTTTGTGCGTGACTAGCCACCTGAGTCGGTGTTCTGCTGATTACAAAATTGCGAGATATGTTTCTCCAGTCCCCTTTGCCATACTTCTTCAAGCCCATCAGAAACAGCCTGCGGTAAATTGAATTGTTAGGTCCAGTAATTTGTGTGAATGAACAAGCCATTGCAAATATCTTAACTACAAAACAGAAACTTTAAACGAAGTTATGGCAAACACATCCTCCTATAAAGTGCAACTGCGGTAAAACAAATCCACAGTGATTGAATTTAAAGATTACTACATTTATGCTCTCCTCTAGATTAGATTCTTCCACGGATTATATTCTCCTCCAATTCGAGTAGCATGGCCTACCACGCAAATTCACTGTCCTTGTAAATACAACCCGGGGGGGGTTAACTTTTTTTCTCGGATCAAAAACTTCAAATTAATTCCCATTCAAGCACACAATTAACCGATAATATGAATACAAATGGAAACTTACTTGTGCTCTTCTTCCGTCCATGGAACTCCTTTCTTTCTCTCCTGATCGGTAGGTCGGCCAGTTGAAGATCTCTTTCCACCAAGGCCATAAGATTGTTTGAACCCATCATAGCCATAGCCATTGCCATTAACCCAATCCAATGTGAATGGAGAGGAGCTATATCCTGGAACTGGAATCAACCCTGCTTCTATGTAGCTAACATCAAGTTCTAATTCCTTGTACTGCTTTATCACATCCCCTATTGTCTTCCCTGGAATCATAGCTGCCACCTTGTACCACCTATCAGGAGTTTCCTTGTCATAAATTGCAAGAGCATTCTCAAATGCCTTGTTCTCTGCTGGAGTCCATTTCGTGTTCTTGCTCTCTTCTGCTAGCCAATTCGAGCTGGAAAGGTACGATGAAGGAGATAGGATATCCATTTCCCACTTCATTGTATCAAATTGTTATGTTAACATGCCAGTGAAGTCAAACAAATTCCCTTCGCAGTTACTATGATTGAAAGAAGTGGCTATAGAAGTTGGATGTATGAAGGTGAGGAAAAACAGATGAATAGGAGGAGAACCCAGAAGAGGAAATGCAGAGAGATGAAAGTTACACCAAAGAAATATCAGCGTTAAATCAATAAGGCATTTGAAAGGAATCAGAATCTCTTTTTAGGCGTAGGCATGCCCTCAGGAATCTACGAAGGACAACAAAAAAAGCATCGCACAGGCAATCTAACACCTAAAGCCTAAAACCACTGGTGAGATCTGAACTTAAGCTCTAAAAGCTTTTTAACTGAAGCAAACATATAAAACACAGAAAAACAATAACACCTGAAAAGAAAAACCAACTGACAAGAATTCCAAATGAGGAAAGCTTGTACCTCACTCTGTCTCTGTAGCTTCAATGAATTTGATAGCCCAAAAGAAAGAAACTTGGTGAGGAAAGAAAAGCAGGGAATGAAAAACAAGGAGAAGAGTGGATTGGATTCGGAACAGCGAAAGAAAAACAGGCAAAAACTGAGAAAAAAGATCTCTTCTTTCTTCCTTTTCCGTGAGGTCTGAGCAACAGAGAAAAAAGAAACGAAAAAGGTGGGTATAGTGACTCCAATGAGTAGGAGGAGAGAACAGAAACAGTAGCAGAATTCAATAGCCCAAAAGCAAAGTCCCTAGCTTGGCTTAGCTTAGCTTCAAGGAATGAATCTCCTGAGTTTTTCTTTTCATTCTTTTCTTTTTTCTCTGTGGCTTAAATCTTGAGAAGAGAGAGAGGGATTGGAGGTGGTGGGTTCTTATTGGCTGCTATGGAGTCTGTCGATCCTGCAACTTAATAAAGTACCTCCCCCTCTCATATAATTGCCACCCTCTTTCTTTTTTCTTTTTCTTTTTTCTTTTTTTTTTCCACCCTTCTTTTTTTTTTATTTTCTAGGAAGATGTTTGGTGTCCTTTTCCATTTCTTTTTTCTTTAATTTTCTCAAACAATAATAAAAAACAAAACTTGGTTTTGTTTTCTATTAAAACATAAAAACAGCAACTGTACGCTTGCTACCCCTGTCGTTTTTGTTCTTATTTATTTTCTTGTTAATTTTTAAACAACTTTAAAAAACAAAAAATACAACAGACGAATACAGTGGAGATTTTGAGAATAGTTTCAGAATCTAGAGTAAAAACAGAAAACAAGAAATCAGCAACATACCGAACTGATTCTGTCTCAAAATAGATAATAATAATAATAATGATAATAATAATAATAATTTTTAAAATACAAAATTCAAATTTTGATTTTTTGTTTTTTTTTAATGTGGCTGCGCAAAGGAGAAGGAGCTTCCTTGTGCTAGAACATGGTCAGCAAACACACGTAAACCCACTGATTTAGGCCCTCGGATCTAACTACCAGGGTAAGGAAATATTTATCATTTCTTATGATCATCTAAGGAAAACAAACGGCTGTGATGTACCTTTTCTTTTTCACATCTCTTGTTTTTGTTGCTGTCAGTTTTTTTAAATGGTAGCCTTCAAAACGACGGTCCGGATCGCTTGTAAAACCACACTGCTCAGGTGGGCCCTGGAACAGTTACAGCACCAAATGGGCAGCCTCCCACATCATTGAACATTGTTACCATCTCAAGGAATGGAAGTAGGGTCCTGGAAAAAGCTCCCTCGATCTTGACATCTGGTGCAATCTTATTGGCTGTATTTGACATCATAATTGTCTAGTAAATCAGACGTCAAGGAAAGAGTTCATCCAGGGCCAGTGGCCACCTCCAGCCAGCCAGCACGTCTCACTTCTCTTCCTTTTTCACAATGTTTGTTAGTGGAGTATAGTAGGAGAATATTACAATTCCCCACTCACCTCTTAAGCGCGTGTTCATCTAACTTACCAACCACAGGATCAGAAAGGAGTGGAAGTCCCTTTTTTTGTTCTGAGATAATTAAGGTTGAGGTCGGAATGGAAAATTATGCATTAAATAAGTTAAATAAGTTAAATTAATATGGACAAAAATATTTATTTATTTATTTTGGTTTGAGCGTGTGATAATTCCTTTTTCACTTCTCTTCTTTATTTATTTTGTTTGCGAGAATGATACTTCCTTCTTTTTTTTGCATTTATTTATTATGTTGGTGCTATGAATTAAATATATATATATATATATAAAGGTATTTTAAAAAGTATTTCATATCATTATATTAAGCATGATAATGTTGAATATGACCACTATTTAGAACTTGTTTGGGAATATTTTTGGAAAGTTTTTTTTGAAAAAAATTAAATATTTTTAATTTTTATTTGAAATTTTTTATGCGTGTATTTAGATTATTTTGATGTACCAATATCAAAAATAATGTTTTTAAAAAATATCTTAATATATTTATAAATAAATAATTTTTTCAAATAAAACATCTACCACAACAGTTTCAAACATATCCTTAACATTCATAAATTTTATATGATGATAGGCTTGAATATTTCATAGAAGTGGACTTCTCTGCATGAGATTTAAAAAATAGAGAGTACATTTTGTTCATGAGTTTTTCATAATTTTCATATTTATTTCTATTAAAGAGGGAATTTAAAGGAATATTCATATGCTTTTTTAAAACTGCTTATATTCATAAAAATAAAGTATAAGACCTTCCCTTAATATTTCCCTCCGATCTGAGCTGGAGACTCAACCAATACAAGCCGAGCGGTCCCCTTGCTCCACTGTTTTTGTCTCTTTCTATTTTTTTTTTAATTTCGTTTATAAATAATTATGTATATCTAAACTAATTTTATAAATTTTAAAATTAATAATAATATATAAATTTTAAATAATTATTATATTAATAATTATAAAACTCCATTCTAAAAATAATATTTCAGAACTAAGACAACAGGAGAATAAAATTACTGGACCACTGTTTATCTTTCTTGGTGTCTTTCTCTCATACCGGAGTTCTGCCCATCTAAGCTGTCGAGAAATAGATTAAAAACAACATTTCTTTTGGGCTCCCATACAACCGCCTTTCCCAGTCCTTGTCACGACAGAACCTTTCAAGTCTATCCATCTGACTGACTCTTTTGCCCTCGAGCATCATTTTTAAGTGTTTTTTTGGGTGAGCGGTGCAAATCGTGTTTTATCTAAATTCAAATATTTTTTGTAATTGAAATGATTTTTTTTATGTTTTTATATTATTTTGATGTGCTGATATTAAAAATAATTTTTAAAAAATATCATTTTAATATATTTTGACATGAAAAGCACTTTAAAAAGCAACAATAACCACACTCTCAAACACCCTTTTAAACTGCATGTTCCATTTCTTAGTGAAGTGTGGTTGAAACTCGACCACAATTTTAAAAGTTTTTCACGTATTTTACTTCATATGATTCCACTAAGAATTTTTAAATATTAATTACAAAAAAAAATGATATATATTAGAGTAAATTTTTAGCTTTGTATTATTTATTTATTTATTTATTTTCCCCACCCTTTTATTTTTTTGTTTGTCACATGAAAGAAAATATCGCATGCCCGGTGCGAGAACCTTGAAACTCAAAGGCTAATTAACAAAGCTATGACGCCCCGCCCCGTGTAATTAAAAGAATATACTGACATGTTTTGTTAACCACCACAACTAACCCTAGTTGTGGTACTATCGGTTTCCATCCCAACCCCAAGTTCTGGCTGTCGTTCACACGTGCATGGGGCCCAGGGTTCAGAGCTTAGTCGGCTAGAAGTGGACCTGAATCGAGGTCCAGACCAATATGTGTGAGAGGAAGGGGCTTCATCAAGCACCTTAACCAATCATTTCTTTTCATTTTCTTTTTTGTCATGGGCTATTAACTGGGTCCCTCCTTTCTTCAATATTTTTTTGCTATTTCACCACTGACCGACAATTCATTAACTTTAAAACTTGAATCTTTTTTTTTTAATCTTATAATTATTAATATAATAATTAATTAATTACTAGAAATTTATATAATTATTAATTTTTAAATTTAATCAAAATATACGCAAACTGACTCGGACACTCACATTAATAAAAAAATAAAATAAATAGCCATTATCTTTGATAATAATTATAAATCACTGAAATTAATAGACATATACACATGTATTACATTATCTATAAAATGAAAATTTGTTTTTTTCAATTATTTATTTTGTATTTAAAAATTATTAATGTGTCTGTGTGTGTTGAGGCATGCAGGATAGTAAGCTGTCAAGAGAATAAACTTTGTAGCGTCTTCTACATTTATGATATTATCTGAGCTTTCAATTTGGATAAGAATAAGATTTTATATTGTTTAATTTTATTTATTTTATTTTCCTTGTTACTTTGTATGATTAAACGCATATCATTTTATATGATCCCATCAAATTAATTTTAAGTTTAATTTCAAATATTTAAATAGCATGAATAGGTTTTCAAGTGACTTCTTATTTGTTTAGAAGTATGGGTAAAGTTATCTTTTAAAGTGTTTTTCGTTCAGAAATATATTAAAATTTTATTTTAAAAAATTATTTTTATCATTATTAAAATGATATAAAAATATTAATTTAAAATAAAAAATCATCATATTTTTTAAAAATTATTTTTAAAACACAATCCCAACGGCGCCTTCATAGTTGATAAAAAAAATATCTAAACATTGTTTTTGCCCTGTGTGGAGATCAATGAGTTCATTAAATATATTAAAGAAGACAATTACCAAGAAAACAAAAATCAAAAGGACCACAAAATGATTATTTTATTATAATAGAGGACCAGAAATGATTGGATTCATCTGTCCTGGAGGCAAGAGCCCAGGACTGGCCAGAATTTTTACTCTTCAAGTGCTTTGTGATGATGGGCTTTGTAAGAAATGAAGGGAGGCCCAAGTTGGAAGATGCTTTGTGCACATGTAGCATGTCCTCTTGTTAGCTATCTAGCCCTGCCACTATCTTTTTATTAAGGGGTACCTCGAAACTCGCGCCTCCCATTCAATGGGACAGCGTGTACTCCATTAATAACAGGCCACATTTCTTTTTAATATGGTGATACTGTGAAGTAGTTAATTTATAAAGTATTTTTTATTTTAAAAAATAATAATTTTGAGTGATGATTTGTTTTTAAAGTAGTTAATTGCTCAAGGGTTATCTTTTATTTCTTCTATTAAATATGATTTTTTTTATTTTTTATTTATATCAATATCTGAATCAACTTGTATATACTTCGAATAATTTTATATTAAAGTTGATAATATAAAATAATCTATGATTTATAAAATTAAAACCTTACCCTAAAAGCTGACACTTCAGGGTTTCAATATGATTTATTGTATAAATGCATGAATTTCTCGTTCCCTCTGGACTTGGGGTAATGACCCTTAGCGTAGGGGTAGGGGTAGGGGTAGGGCAGCTGGGCTGGCTAGAATCGATGGTGACAGCTGGTGCTTAAAAAAAAAAAGCAATAATTGAAAAAGGCTTGGAACCCCATTAGATTTGTTTCCGTTAAGGGAAAGATTCCTTTTAAGTGCTCTTTCATAAAAAGTCAAAAAGTCAGAGCCAACGTGATTTAGATTTGAGGCTGCTCCTCCTCCCAGCCGTGTGCCCCAGCTCGTGACTAGTTCTCGCGGAAGCCACTTGCAGCCAAAAAGCCAACCACAGCAAGTCAGCAGTGTGTTTGCGGAAGCTTTTTCAACATGTTTTTGAGTTCTTTTTAAAGGTTTTCTCCGATTTAAATATATAGATATATACTAGTGACGGTAGATGACGTAAGCATACACCTACACACACTCACACACACACACACACACACATATATATATATATATATATTATGGTGTCGGTAAAATTAAAATTATAATAATTGAAAAGCATTTCACATATATGATTCTCTGCTCTTTTTTTAAGAGCTGCTGTTAGATTCACGAATATGTGAGAAATTGTTGGTTAGAATAAATTATTTAAATCCCGGTAGACACGAGGAGGCTCTTGTTTGTTTCATTTATGTATTTTAGTTTAGGAATGACGTCATAAAGTAAATTTATCTAAAAACCTCTCCAAAAATAAAATAAAATAAAATAATAAAATAAAATAAGAGGACTCGGTTTCACAGTATGCATAATTTTATTTTATTATAAATTCATGCAATAAAATTATTATTTTACTCTTGAAAAACAAACTTATTTAACTTGATCTTAAAAGTGGAAATATTTTTTACATGGAACATATTTGTCATTATAAAAAAGAACATGCTAATCAGGTTTTTTATAGTTTTTGTATTCCCATTGTAATCGTTTAACTATCAAAATATTTTAGAAATATTATAAAAATATATATTTATAATATTTTACAAATATTCATGATTTGTATTGAATCATTGTCAAAAATGTTCTTCTTTATTTGTTGTCATTATTTATTTTATTTTCATATTATTAAACTAAAGAAACTTATTAAACTCACTTGACTAAATAACCATAATTTCAATGTTAGGAAATCATCTCATCTAAAAGCTGAAGCTGTTAGGTGATGGCCCATAATATGATATGTATTATTATCTAACACCCCCTTCAAGTGAAAGCTCTTTGGGTTTGAAACTTGCATACTGGCCTATACTACCTTGTGCTTAATTTTTATCAAATAAAATGAGAATGGTGAGATTTGAACTCATGACCACTGGTCAACAATGTTTTGATATCATGTTAAGGAATTATCTAACCTAAAAACTCAAGCTATTAAGCATGCCTTTTACCTGTCTATAGATTCGTCTAGTTTTCTTTTGATTCTAAAGACCCACTTGCAACCCACTAAATTTTATTTCTGAGAGGGAGGAACCAATTCCTAGGTGTCATTACTAGTTAGAGCATTAAATTCAGCAGACATGGCAACTCTTCACTCGAGATGTTTAAGGGCTTGAGAGACACAAGTTGGCTCTAGAGAGAGAGGTAATAGATTTTTGGTGATTATATTAAGCTGTTGAGGTTTAAAGATATGGTTTTCGGAATGGGTGATCATTGGATGAGTTGCGACAGGTGGCCAGATGGGTGTTCTGTTTAGGGGTTGAGTGATTGTCGGCAAGATGTGAGGTGGAAGACTAGATAAAGGAGAAAAATCAACACACAAGATCAAAGGTCGGCATGAGTGTATGATGACCTGTTGATCATGTGTTGAGATTGTTGCAGGTGGCAAGAGTGGCGTGACTGATGGAAAAATAAAAAAGGAAAATAAAGGATCAACTGGTAGAGAAGGGATTTTAAATGATGTAAACAACTTGGAAGAGAGGGAGTAAACGTGTGTTGATGAGGAAGAGTAGCATAGGGGAACTCATTTTCAATAAAAAAAAACATGATGAGAGGAAAATAGACATTAAGTAGTGGGATCAAAACACTTGTAGGCACTTTAAGTGAGGGAGTGGCCTAGAAAAACACAAGGACGCGAAAGAGGGTCAAGTTTGTGTTCGACATATGGATGTAGCCATTGATAACACAGACACCCAAATACACAAAGTTTTAAATAATTAGATGGAGCACCAAAAGGAGATTCAGATAGAGATTTGAGGTGAAAAATGGGAGTAGGTATGCGATTAATGAGAAATGTTACAGCTTGAAAGGCATGAGATCAAAAGGAAAGAGGAATAGAGGCTTGGTAGAGCATGGTAAGTCTCGTGTCCACAATATACCAATGACGGCGTTCAACGGTATCATTGTGATGAGGAGAATGGGGAGTAGTGGGATGGGTTATACCATGTGTAGCAAAATATGCTTTCATCATGATGTATTCACCCCTATTATCCGAGTACGTGGAAACGATTGATTTTTTAAAATAGTTTTCAATAGTGATTTTGAATTTAGGATAGATGGTAGAGACATCAGATTTATGACAAATAGGGTAAAACCAGATGTATTTAGTAAAATAATCAACGAAAATAACATAGAATTGATAACCTTATGTGGAAAGAATTAGAGCTAGGCCCCAGACATCAGTATAGATTAAATCTAAGGGACCATGACTCTTAAGAGAAGATACATGGAAAGGAAGTCCTTGGCTTTTATGCCAAAAACATAAGTCACAATTTAAATCAATAGAGGGAGTAGATAGAGGAAGATTGCATGAGATAACAAGGTGATTCAAGATACAGGAGGAGGGGTGGCCAAGCAGTTTGTGCCAGTTGATTAGTGGAGCTTTCACATTAATAAGTGCATGAAAGGATGGTAGTGGAGACAAGGACTGAGGGCACTTGTACACATCATTGTTATTTCGGCCATGAATGAGGGTTGCCCTTGTGCAAAGATCCATTACCAAAAAATAAGCAAGCTAGAATTCAATAGAGGTATTATTGGATTTGCAAAATTGAGAGACAAAGTAAAAAAAAAAAATAGTGAAAGGGACACACAGAACATTAGATAAGACAAACTTTTTAGAAGGAGAGGGAAGAGTTGCATTACCAGGTGAGTAATTTGCAAACCTGTGTCGTCACTTTTGACAATGGCATCTAAACCTTCATATGCCGAGGTAGGTGAGAGGTTTTTGAGATCATCTGTCACATGATGAGATGTTGCAGAATCAAGGAGCCAACTTTGTGGTTGCGGGGAAGCAGTAGCGGTGTAGTTCAATTGAAGTTGTAAATGTAGTGGGATGAACCCAAGGGCATCGTTTCGCACCATAACCTTATTGATCACATAATTGATAGAAACCTTTGTATCCCTGGCCTCGACATTTTTTTTTAGATTGAGGTAAGTCATTATAGCTATGATTGTAGGTGGAAAATGACTGATATCCACGATTATTGGAGGGGGCTTTATAGTACCTGGGAGCATAAGTGTTGAATTGGCCAGATCGTTGGGTTATATGAGTTGTAATTATAGGAGACATGGCACATATTTCTTCATGTTTGAGAAAAATTTCATATTCCACAAATTTATCATGAAGATCTTCAAAGTTAATGGGATTGTTACGAGCCCGAATAGCTATAACAATTTCTTTAAATGTTGGTCCAAGACCATTGAGAACATGGACTACCAAATCAATATCATTGGGAGGTTCACCAATAGTTGACAGCTCATTAAATATGCTTTTCATGGTATTAAGAAATTCACCCATAGTGCTAGTGCCACAAGCGGTGGCTGTGAGTCGTTCCTTAAGACTCATAACTCGTGATCATGAGTGATTTGCACAGAGAGTGTTAAGTTTTCACCAAGTCATTTAAGAAGTTGTTGCAGAAGCAATGAATGACATTATTAGTTCTGAAACAGGGGCAATAATAAAGTGCAACAGCAGCTGATCCTGTTGCACCCACAACATTGAGCAGGTTGGGTGCATTATACAGGAGTTTGGGTGGTTCTAGATAAGAGTCATCCACATACCGCAAAAGAGCATAACCTATGAGGAGAGCATTGAACTGAGCACACTAGGTTAGGTAATTTATTGACGTGAGTTTGAGAGGTAGTTGTGTTGTAGCGTTGATTGAAATTAACGAGGTTTTTGTTGCGATGGTGGAGTTAGAAATAGCAACAACAATTGGGTTTTCTTGAAATGTTTCAACCATGAAAGAAATATCTAAATGCTCGTGTGAGATTGGTAGCTCAGATACCATAAAGGATTTATTGAAAAGTTAAAATTTATATTATATTACAGTGTACATTTATAGAGAATACAAACAACAGACTACACTAAAAATAATGAAAACAGATTTCCTAAACATAAGGAAACAAATTCCCTAAGCATACAGGAAGTTACAACAAGCCTTGCGTGAGGGCGTTACAGTTGGTGCATGTTATACATAAGGAGGTTATAACTGGAACATGCAATGGATTTTTATCTTATTCATGTTGAGAATTCACTCCCTCTTATACAGACATCCTCATTATATTTTTTATATATATAAAAATACTAGCTTATTACGTAGTACAAACCATTATATAAAGGCTAAATAAGCTCAAGCTTACACTGTAGATATACACACAAATCACTTTGAATTGGAATGGTGAAATTACTATTTTACCTCTCATTGTGCCTGAATTCTATCCTTTGAATCAAGGATTTTTTTTTATTTTTTGTATTTTCATACATAATAAAATAACCATCATACCTCGTAATAAGACAAAAAAAAATTGTTTGCAGGGGTATCATGGTAATTTTATATTTTATTAACAGTAACATAAATGTGTAAATACTAATACACCCTCATGAAAGATAACATACAAAAATTAGCTATAAAAGTGTTTAGGTAATTTACCATTTTTTAGATATTAATTTCTGCTAAAATAAAATGTAACATTAATGTGTAAATATTTCTATGCCCTTATAAAAGATAAAATACAAGAATTGGTTGTGGGTGTGTTTAGGTAATTCACTAATTTTTAAATATTAATTTATGTCAAATAAAACAGACTCATCTACTGAACGCACTGTCAGTTTTCAGCTCTTGTCCCCTTTCAGTGACGTGTGCGGCCAATTCCAGCAGTAAAAAATGTCCATCGGGTGTCACCGAATGCACCTCCATGTCCTCCACCTTATGGTGGAGTGCATTACATCCCAAGGTTGCCTGGAGCATGTTGGTTGGTAGTAAAAAATGTTTCCCCCTTTTCTCTCTCCTGTAGGTGAAAGTTCTCAACAATATATGGTGTTGTTGGATTTTCATTTCAATCCTCTATCTTTTGATTGTGTTATATGGTCATGATTTTTGTTATAGAAATTTTGATTTGTTTTAATTTTATCATTAATAGAAATTGATTATATATTTTGGTTTTGATCCGCTCATTACTCTTTTAATTTATGAATTGTGTTGAAATCCCTTAATATCATTAGTAGAGAGGTTTTGATTTTTTCAATTTTATCATTTGATCAAAATTGATTATATATTTTGTTTACATTTCATCCCTTATACTTTTAATTTTTTTTATTTCAATTTCTTTATTTGTTTTTTATATTTCTTAAATTGTCCCAATTTTTTGTCTTGTTTACATATACATGCTTTTAGTTTTGATTTTTAATTTTTATTATTTTCTCTTTTTTTGAGGTAATATTTTTTAAAATAATTTAAATCTTAAATTTTAATTTGTTATTGTGATTATTTAAAAAATGTTTTTTTTCCTTTGTTCTTTCTTTTAGTTTTTTTATTTTTTTATTTGGTCTTCATGTCAATTGATTTTTTTTAGCTAATTATATTTAATTTTGTTTTCTCATTTAGTTTGTTTTTTGTTTTCTCTTTTGTTAAAGTTTTTAGTTTTTTTTTATTTGATATAATTTTATTCTTTCCATTATTTACACAATAATAATAATTTTAGTTTTTTTTTTTGTCTTGCTTACTCTTTTGTAAAAAATTTATTTATTTTATTCCTCTGGGTAATTTAGTAATTCTTTCTATTTTGGTGATAATTGTAATGATAATTTTATTTATTATAATCATGATAATAATAGTGATATTATTGAAAAAAATGCTAATAAAATTTTTTATTTATTTTAATGGTTATCATGCTTATAGTGTTAACAATTATATCTTTGTTAGTAATAATAACAATAACTCATAAAATAATATAGAAAATATCAATAATGACAAAAAAAAATAATATTACTTATAATTTTGATTATATTAATAAAAATAAAGATGTTGATTATCGTGATGATTATTTTATAATAATGACAATGATTATAACAATAAAGATGGGGACAGTGATAATAATGTCAATAATAATTAGAATATTGATTATTTACACAAATAGATATGATATTAGCTATAATAAATGGTACAGTTTAACAATAATTTAACAATTATGAAATAACAATGAAAATAATAATCCAAATAATTCATTAGTCGATATTGTTTTTGTGAAGAATTGAATTTTACTACTTTTTAAGTATGATATTTCAATTTTAATATCACGCAAACAAAAAATATAAGAAGCTACATGTAGATAAAATGTGTTGAAAATTAGATCAAATTATCTATAATGAAAAAATATATGAGCCACTTACCATGCGATTTGCTAAAAGCAAAGTTTTAAACATGTGAAAAAAAATTTGATGGTCCTAGATTTTCTTCATTATGCTATATATCCGAGCAAACTAATCATTCTACAAAACTTTTGATTATTTGGTTTTTTTATATATTCATTTCATTATGAATAATGTGTTCAAAATAATGATAACAATTATTTTATAGATATTTGTTTCTTACAAATTGAGAATGATTATATATTTTGATATTTGTTTAATGTTAATGTCATATAATATATATATATATATATATATATATATATATATATATATATATATATAAAATATTTTTTTTGAAAAAATATCAAATTTAATTTAATCTCATTTTTCTAATATCACGTAAAGTATAATAATATGAAAAATCAATCTTAAAAAACTAAAAACAAGTAATTTCATTTTCTTATAACAATAATGTGATAGTGGCAGTGATGATAGTGCCACTAATAATTAGAATATTATTTATTTATAATAATGATTATAATGATAAATTTTAATAATTATGATAATTTAACAATCATGATGCTAACAATAAGAATAATAATTGAAATAATTCATCAGTTGATGTTATTTTTTTGAAAAATTTACTTTTATCGATTTTTATGTATGATATTTTAGATTTAATATCATGAAATAAAAAAAAATATACGAAGCCACATGTTGACAAAACAAATAAAATAATTTAGTCAAATTATCTACAATAAAAAAATATACGAAACACCTGCCATGCGCTTCGCCGCAACTAGTACTTTTTTTTTTATAATGTTGTACATCTGAGCTAAATAATCAGCTATCTATTAATTGAATTATTACTCAATTAGTTAAAACAAAACCATTAATCAAATTGTTTAATGCGTAAAACAAATTACTCGTTTGTGCTAAAATTTATCTATTGCAATTTTACTATTTGCTAATAAAAAAATTCATCAAACAAATAAAATATACACAACAATCAATCAGTATGTTAAACAAAGCGCATGATTAATTTTCAATGAATTTGATTGATTTCAATTGTACAATATACCAATTAAATAACTATAAAAAAATTTTTAACAGTAACAATATTCAATCACCTTAGGATAAAAAAAAACCTCATTTCTAAAATATTTTATCGATTATAATTTTACTAATTAAATATTAAAACAATCAATTATAACATATATAAAATAAATTAATTGTATACATAAAAAAAACCAGCGCAGCTCCCTTGGTGCTTAGTAACCTCGTCTTGTCTAGTTAATGTTACGGAAAAAACTATTTTTTTATGGGTAAAATATAGAAAAATAGATTCCATAAAAAGGCTTACGGCAGCCCACTTAGTGCTTAGTTTTAGACAAGTATTGTTAAGGACCAGAAAGAAAGAGTACAAGCACAGCCCATTAAATATAAAGTCCGAGCAGAAGTAGAATACAGTGAAGCCCATTAAACTATCAAGGGCCCACTTCCAATATGCCCAGCAAAATCCCCTTGCATCTCCTGTTATATAAAATTATTATATAATAATTGGAAATAAGTTGAGATAATAAAATTGAAATCTCAACGCACGAGTCATGATTTTAGGGCTCAAACCCTACATTGGTTTGGTACTGTATTAAAAAAATATTTTAAAAAAATTAAATTTTTATTTTATTTTGTTAAATTATTTTAATTTCCTGTTATTAAAATTTTAATTTTTAAATATAAAAAAAATTATTAAAAAAAATATATTAAAAAACAACTTTACCAATATTCTCTTACTCTCGGTGCTATCATTGCTCACGAAATGAGAAAATACACATAGGTGGTCCCGGGCCTTAAATGGATCTTCGAGAGATTCTTTTTGAGCCCACCTTTATATTTGTGGGCCTAAAATGAGCTCCTTCGAAATTATATGCAATACTTTAGTGTTCTCATTTATATTTGTAGCAACACGAAGGAAAACTCGTACGGCACAACTTAAATGGCAAACGCGGAAATATGTTGAAGGATTATTGATTACATTAAAAAATAATATAAATTATATTTTATTTGAAATAATTATTTTAAAGTATTGTTTACTGCTGATTCTAATATTTTTAATATAAATTATATTTTTGAATTTTGCGTGGGATGGTTGATGCATAAAATATATTAAAAAATCTTCAATATTTTTCAGAATTCTTTTAATTAATTACATCATGGTCCATAATTACACAGCAAATTACATGGAAAAACCAAACCCCCCAAGAAAAAAAGTAAGAAAAAATGAAAAGGAAAGGAAAATTTCCAGTTTAATTTTATTTTAAATTCGCGAGCAACAATTCATTAATTTTAGCCAGCCTCGAAAGAACTCCTCCTTATTAGTTCTAGACCGTCAAGTAGTCTCGCCCTTTGATCCTTGTCTTGTTTCCTCTTCTCAATCTGACCTGCAGTTTTCCTCTCCTGTCTGTACAGTTCACAGAAGAGAACCCTTGCATTGTTTTCTCTAGCACTTTGGGAGATCAGGAGGAGGTGGTAAAACAGATTCATTCGGGCCTTTGCCATTGTCTACAACAAATGCCATCTTAAGTCCCCATGTTGTGTGAACTTCCAGATGGCAATGCATGAACCAAACCCCTACATCAAAAGAAGGAAAAAATGTTTAAGAAGGGAAAAAAAGAGAGAGGGAGTACTAATTTATTGATAACAGCGATCTTTGCTTACCTGGATTATCTGCTATGAATCTTATAGCGGTCCAGCCACCAGCTGGGACCCCAATCGTGTTCCTCTCCACTGGGTCAACAAGATTGAATTTCTTTGGGTCCTTATTTGGATCGAAATTACCTACTCCCCTCCCAACTTCAAAGAAATTGAAGCCATGCAAATGGACAGGGTGATTTTCAGGAGTAAGCATCCCTGTATCTTGCAGGACTAGTTGGACCGTGTTGTTATAAGCAAGTCTATAAAGTTTTGTTCCATTCTCTGTCTGAAAGTTGGTTGGCTGTGTGCCTGTATAGTTGAATGGTGTCGGCGGGTTGGCAGGGAAATCATCTGTGAAAACGCCACTAATGTTGAAGACATGAGCTTGAAGGAGAGCAATTGTTGGCATCACAAATGTAACGTTATTGATATCTGCCACAACACGGCTTCCATTGATGCAGGTAGCACAAGGATTGATACCAAGGCCAATGGTGAAGAAAAGAGAATGATCAATCTTCAATGGGACTCTAGCAGGATATTTTATCGAATTCAAGCTACGTAGAGCATTCGTAAAGCTTGTCGCTACTGGAGTGGCATTTTTGGCAGGAGGTACGGTGAGGGTGGTGGTGATACTAGCAAGGGTGCCAGAGTAATGTAAGGTGGCTGTGGCCGTCACGTTATCAACCGCGACGGGTGCGTCCATGAAAGGCGAGGCTGCTACCAAGTACTTGCCAGAACCACGGTTTGCCGTCACAAGAACGTTTGTTGTTTGGCCCGGGGCTATGACAATGGTGTCAACTTTGAAGGGTTTCACGTATGTAGCATCAACCTCCACAACAGTGAGCTGATGGCCAGCAATTTTAAAGAAGAGTTCTTCATTCAGTGCAGCGTTGATGATCCGAAGCATGTAAGTCTTTCCGGGTTGTACTGATAAATTATAGCCTCCTGCAATGGATAGAATGAGAACCAATCCAGTAAACTAGCTAGTGTCAGAACGTGACAGATTGTTTTGCTCTGCTATTTGTTTTAATTTACCGAGTGAAGAGCAGGCTGAGACAGGCCCTGGATGGCCATTGATTGTGTGAGCATCCGAGACATTAGGTGCCATCCCAGATTTCGTCGCCTCGTTGATCACAGCTTCAACATCTGATTTCCACCATTCACCTACAATTGGAAAAATTGAATTCGTTGTCGACTAATGATTATTCTATCCGAATTATTGTCAACTAATAATTACTTGGTACATGGATTACTTGTAAAGTACAATGAACACCACAATTTCTTTTAAGCATTCATGAGACCTAGTTTTACCGAGTCAGCCTTTGACTAGCTCGAGTTTTAAAGGCTTCAAGATGAGCTAGGCTCACCTAATAGAATGACTTTTTCCTTGTGTGGTGTAGGAAATGGGTATGGAACACCTCGCTTGGGCAGAATTACAATAGCACCATGGACAGTGGCCCTGAGCCAGAGGATATGTGCATGCCAGAGTAGAGTGCCCCTTTGACCAGTAATGGTGAAATTGTACACGAAGTTCTGCCCTGGCTGAATAGGACACTGAGTTATGTATGCAGGGCCATCGGCCCAACCTGTCCGCAGTTGTCTAATGCCATGCCTGATCAGAATTTGCAAGAGCCATAATAATCTTAGTCAAGCCAAAAACAGACGGCGTGAAAGTTTAGAAAAATCTGCAATTAACAGCAGGCTCACCAATGGATGCTGAGATTGTATTTGACATGGTTTACCACCTTCACGAGCACAGTGTCATCTTCTCTAGCAACCAAAGTAGGCCCTGGGAACTGTCCGTTCACGGTGACAATGGGTTTTGTTGAGCACAGTTTTGTGCTATTTTTCATCACCACCTTCATGAAAATTAAGCATCCGTGAGATTTAACAAGAATTCGACACAGTAGCAACCTTGAAGTTGAACTATTGGGCTACAGGCACTAAACTTAATTTAGGTGGCTTGCTCCCAACAATAATATCACTTTTCTGTTTGATGATCAAGATTTGGTAGGTTTATTAATTTGATTATTATATTTTACCATTTAAATTTGTATTTGGATATTGATCACTTATGCATTAAGAAAGAACAACCACACTAAATGAATAAGTCGTGTTTTTTCTTTCTAGTTTCAAAGACTAGACAAAGGTTTACGTGGAAACTCTTTCAAGTGTTTTCTCAGTCG
The DNA here is from genome assembly GCA_015731905.1 of Salix dunnii. Taxonomy (NCBI): domain Eukaryota; kingdom Viridiplantae; phylum Streptophyta; class Magnoliopsida; order Malpighiales; family Salicaceae; genus Salix; species Salix dunnii. The sequence continues at coordinate 3,241,485 of CM027667.1, read as the reverse complement.
CTTGACTTGAAATCTTTAATCTGATACAAAACATCACAAAATGAAAGCATGGAAATTAGAAAGTATGAGGCACGATAATTCGAAGCTAGCTGCGTTAGTATTATAGCCAAGAAAAGAAGGGAGGGGGGGGGGGGATGGAAACTGCATTGCCTGTCAGAACTTGAAGGTGAAGCTCATGCAGAGCTTCCAGGCCAGCTAGAAACCCTCAGAACAAGAACAGATGGAAACTAATCCTAATTAGTTAAGAGTAGCTTCATCAAAATCTCAGAAGACTGAAATAAGATTTTCATGCATATATCCTCGTATAGAACTTCTGACGTGTCTACATGTGACCTTCAAAAGAAGGCATATATGAATGGGAATAGCTGAACAAAACACTATCATTTCAAGGTCACGTGACGTAAAACACTGCACTGATCGTTTATAACCAAGAAAGAGGCTCGCATTATATTTTGCTCGGAAGAAAAAGGATCGTGCACACAGGACCTAGGCTTTTAATGATGAGCTTAGTGCATTGAATTAAGGGGAAACTAATCAGAGAATCACGTTGCTAGCTAGGCCAGAAATACAGTACTCGGACCAATATTACAACTTACATTGAACTTGTAGTGCCGGACCATGGACTCGACAGTTGCCGGAAACAGACAAGCCACCAGAACTAGAGCACGAATCCATGGTGCCATGTCCATATCCACTAGCTCTTTCTAGTTTCCCTTCCTCTATATGCAAACAAAGACAGAGAGGAATATTCTTTTCTTTTCTGCGTTGGTGCACTGAGTAATGCCTGATCTGCGTCACCTTATAAAGGCAAAGGTGATATTAATAAACTCATTTGCTGTCAGGTCGTTTTAGACAATTAGGTGGACGAAGGAGTTCTCGAGGGGCAAGCAAGCAAGCCCTGATTAGTAGAATTAACCAGAAACAAATTTGTCAAAAAAAAACAAGAAATTTCAATGTTGTTTTCTTGTGTAGCACACAAAGCAGTTATCCATCAACTAAGACACATCTTGAAGCGAAGCTTGGTGATCCCCATGAAGCCATGTTTCATTTGACTCGGAGGTCAGCATCTGGGTTTGGTCCAACCGTATTGGGTAAAGTACACCCGATCGCATCTAACATAACCATAATTCCTTTAGATTTTCCACCTCATTCAAGTCAAAGGAAATGACATGGGCAACAACCGGAACATAATTTAAAGTTTTTTTTTTCTTAAAAATATATTAACATAATATATTTTATTAAAATTTTTTTTTAATATTAATGCATTAAAATAATCTAAATCATATAAAAAATAAATTTAAATTTAAAAATATTTCACAAAACACAATTAGATTAGATCACAATACCATAGACTCTCAATACAGGATTCGATGTCATTTTTTTATTTTTCTTTATATAAATGGGATTCTATGTCATTTCTATACTAAATTATTTCAAAGTTTGATGGAATTAAGTGTTTGTTTTATGAACATGGTTACAATAGTTTTTTAAAATGTTTTTTGTTTAGAAATATATTTAAATAATATTTTTATTTATTAAAAAATCATGAAAATAATATAAAAATACAAAAAATATCTAATTTAAAATAAAAAATAATTTATTTATAAAACATAGTAACAAACAGGTAATTAAAAGGCTATAGTTTCTAGCTTTCTCAGGATTAAAAATAATTATGATTTGACATGATTAATTAGAGTCACAAAGCTAAGTCTGAATTTGAATAATGCTAAAAAGTTATATATGATAAATAATACTTCGACTCCCTTCACTTTAGGCCCCGTTTGTTTGTTGGAAAGTGGTTTCCTTTTGAAAAGTGAATTCCGGAGAAAGTAAATTCCTGGAAAGTGAATTCCTAAAAAGTGAATTCTGATGTTTGGCAGTGTTATGGAAAATGAACTGGAAAATAATTTATTAATAAATTAATTTTTTTTTCAAGTTTATTAAAATAATGAGGAACAAATCTTACAAATTAAAAATTGAATGAGAATGAAATTGAAAAAAAATATAATTTCATAAATGATCTCAAATAAAATAAATAATAATCAAAATAATAGAGATCAAATCTAAAAATTAAAAAAAATGAAAGGTGAATAAATTAAAATAATAATAATTAACATTTCATAAATTATTTCAAATAAAATAAGTAACAATAAAAAAAATGAGGACCAAATTTGATAGATAAAAAATTGCAATAAAAAAATGATAAGAAAAAAGCAAATAGCAATTATAAAAATAAGGACCAAAATTAATATAAAAATTAAATTTTAAGAGATGGAATTGAAAAATAAATATTTAAAACAAATTATATATAGCAATCAAAAGTTTGAGGATCAAATTTGATATAATCAGCAAATAATGATATTTCTAAATTTTTCACAACTTCCGGAAAGTGTTTTCCGCCCAAATTTTCCGGAAAATACTTTCCTGAAAACTAAGCCAAATTTTTCTTTGACTTGAAAGTGTTTTTCGTTGACTAACTTTCCTGAAAACAAACAAACACAGGAAAGTTTGGAAAGTGGTTTCCCGGAAAATGAATTCCGAGAAACAAACACAGCCTTAATGATGGCTCGGATTCTTTGTAGAAGATAAAGAGGCATGATTTTTTTTTGTTAACAATGATACTATAAACAGTGAAAGTATAATTTTCCTTTTTCTATAAAAAAAACACATTCAAGTTCCTTGGTTATTGTTCTCATAAAAAAATTGATCATAATTTATTATTATTATTATTATATATGCACCCTCTCATTTTTTTCCTAATTATTATTTTAATTTGCTTTTATAACATTATTCTATTCTCAAATAACTGTTGTAATATTTAATTTATACTTTATTTTACAAGTATTTATGTTTTTATCATATAGTTTAATAAAAATAATCATTAGCTAGTTTAGTCAAAAAGTTATCATGAATTTTTAAACATTCAAACCATGTTTTTAATTAACTAACTAAGTTGTCTTTAAATCCAACAAGTTAATTGGATCACGTTAAGACAACTCTTATGTGATTTAATTTTAAAGTTGAGTTAAATAAATAATTGGATCAGAAAGTTTTAAGATTGAATATTTTTTTATTCAAGAACTCATTTTTTTTATTTTTTTATTTTTGATTTTGAATAAAGAGAGAAAGTTATATATATTTTCATGTAAAAGTAATTGAAAATGAATTTTTGAGTCTAATAATCTTTTTTTTTTTTATATTTTGGACAACTCTATGGCAACTAGATTTTAGGCCAAGTGCATAAGATTTTAAATTCATTGTTATTATTTTTCACTCTAAAACATGTTAGCAATGTTTAATATTTTTATATGTTAAAAATAATAATTTGATCCACGATATAAAATCAACCAATAATATAGTTTCAACATATAAATAATAAAATATGGATATCATAAATTTATATGATTGACAATCAATAAAAAATAGTAATTGATATATACCTTTGTATATCATTAAATTTAATAAATGTCAATTTTGAGATTTTTAGAAAATTATGAGAGTAACTTAGAGAGAGAGAAAAAATGCTAAAATTTGGTCAAAATAATATCACTTATAAAAGTGACTACATGGATTGTTAAAAAAAATATGAATAAGATTTCATCACGAAGGATACTATATAAGATTTAAAAATAGTAAATACCAAGTAATAGAAGTTTAGAAATTTGGAGGACTATCATATTGTATAATTAGGAGGAAAAAGTTATCATTGCGCCTCTAATGAACTAAAAAAAAAAATATCAAAGAACAATATAATTAATAATATCACTTTTGAAAACCATTTAGATTTACATTGCAGATAGTATTAGAATAAATTAAATATTTGTCGAGAATTTGTTTTAAGTGATATAATTTTAAAAATTTATTGATGATTAAAAAAAATTATTTAGCTAATTAAAAAATCTTTGATTTTTATAGAATTAATTCTTGATTTATAGTAACTAATTAATTTTGATAGCAACAACAAAAAAAATCTTATCAATTATTCTAGCTTCTAAATTCAAAGGCGTAAAGGAAGAATCTTCAACTTGAATTTTACATATTTTTACTTACTCTTACTGATATTATATTTTAGTATTTTTCTTCTCATTTTATATTTGATTTTCCTCCTAAATTTGAAGTTTATATTTTTCTTGTGGATAAATATTTGAGTTTTACATTTTTATGGTCCAAATAATTTTTTAAAAAAATACATCTAAACTAAGATAATATTATTAAAATCTTATGAATCATATTGTAATTGGACAAGCGAGGAGCAATAAAATCCCAAGAACAAATAATCCATCCTTAACAACAACAATAAATCTCGTTACTTTAAAGAACTTTACGACGCAAATACATTTGTTTATACGTTTGATTTTCATGCTACTGTTCTATTATAATGTATTTGTATAATTGTATTGAAAACATGTATTATTTTATACACTAATATATTTAAGCTTGTAATAAATTAAATATAATTATTCATCAATCTAATATACATATACAAACCTTGAATCTACAATATCATTACTAAATATTATTTCTTATAATGATTACATTAAAGTAATTTTGAAATTACTGAAATTACCCATGTAAAAGCTGCCGGGTCATTTTTCACGAGTCTTCACAATAGAAGAAACCCTTCGAGAAGACCCGGCGGCTCTTGTAGTAGAAATTTATGGACGTGGTGGGTAGGTGATGGATACATGGAAGGGGATGTTAGCCCAAAGCACGATTTATGGTTGAAGGATGCCTTTCATGGATGTTTGTAGTGGGAAATTTTGTTTTCTGAAAGCTGAGGAATTTTATAGGGTGGGTGACAGCTCATCTAACCTCCCTTTCGTAGCCCCACCTGCGAAAATAATTGATCACATGCTAATAACAAATTAATTGAGGTTTTATGAGTAATCTGCCTGGTTATTATTTGCAATAAATAGGATTATAGGTTGATTATTCTTCTAGAGGGAAAGGAGGTTAGAGGCCCCAGCCCATCAACTTATAACCAACGTTTTAACATATAAATGTTTATAAAATATAATGTACACCCAACATCTAACAATTATGTTATTTTATTGACAAATTAACATATAAATCCTTCCTTATTTTGCAATAAGAGTTGTGTTTGTTTAAAAATGTTTGCTGTTTGATAAGGTGTCAAAATAATTTATTTTTAAAAAATATTATTGATATCAACACATCAAAATTATAAAAAATAAACAAATAAAATATTAATTTAATATTTTTTCAAGTAATATATTTAAAAAAAAAAAAACAGATTAGCCACTTAACTAGATACACTATTATACAGCATCTCAAATTTAGCAATTTGATTTTAGTTGAAAATTGATCATTGAAATGGTGGTAGTGTTTTAATTTTTGTGCTTCCTTTGGTCCAAGTAGCGCCATGATATTGTAGAAGGTGAATGTCTAATGTGAAGGATGGATTTATGATATCATAGTTGGGATTGTTTTTCGTGATTTTTATAAATATATTAAAATAATATATATTTTTTTAAAAAATATATTTAATATTAATATATCAAAATAATATAAAAATACTAAATAATTCACTTAAAACAAAAAAAATCATTATTTATTTAAATATTTTTAAAATGCTTCCCAAATACCTCTTCCTGGTAGCTTTGCATGGAAGGCTTCGCAGGAACAAATGAAACCAGGGACGAAGCAAGAAGTAGAGGCCCATCAATTTGCCAACTTGAAATGCCACACCACCTTCATCAACTATCTACCGCCCGGAACATGTTTTGTGCTCTTAGGTGATATGGAGCTGTATCAATGATGAGATCCAGTCTCTTTTCTAGACAAAATTAAACAGTAAGCAAGAGCAAGGATTTTGGTGGGAATATTGAAGTTGATTCTGGGCCTGAAGAAAAAGCCTAGGCCCTTTAAAAATATATGGGCCTAGTGGGATATCATGGGTTTCTTTCTTAACAGACAGGCCCTGCGTCCCCTCTCTACAGAACTTGGCCACACTTTTCTTTTATTGGTTAACAAGATGTGAGCCCGCACTTCACGAGACCTGATCGCGATCACTTTACTTACTGAGTGTTGCGTTTTTTATTTAAAAATATATTAAAATATTTTTTTAAAAAATTATTTTTAATATTATCATATTAAAATAATTTACAAAATATTAAAAAATAGTAAAAATAGTTGTTTGGTGAAACACTTTTAAAATGCTTCAAAAACAACTCCTTAGATGACCTGGCATCCCTATGCATAGGCCCTAGCCATACATCCCTCCCGACAAAACCTGGTCGCTAACAGGATAAAAAAACGATATATCATTATTCAACCGTTTTAATTTGTCAATTTATTCAAAATATAAATCATATAATAAGTAATTTTTTCTAAGTTATTGAGATTTATTTTACATTTAATTTGTTTTAATTATTTAAATATTTTTTAGTTGAATTACTGTTTATACAAAATCAATTTAATCATATTAATATTCATGCAATTCTACGGTATGAATTTAGATTACATAAATAACTAAGATCAAATTCCGAGTTAGAACCAATTAATTTAGAATTTTATAAATTAAACCAGTTAACTCATAATTTTAATCTTAAATTATAATTTTTTTTAAATTAAGATGAATATTAAAAACATGCATCGAACATTAATGAAACTACATTGATACTAGTGAAATTCAATTTTTAGTCTGGAAATTATTTTTAAAATTTTTTTAATTTAAAAATATATTAAAATAATATTTTTGGAATTATTTTTTAAAGTTTTTTAATTTAAAAATTTATTAAAAAAATATTTTTTTTAAAAAAATATTTTTTATATAAGAAAATTAAAATAATCTAAAAATGAACAAAAATTAATTAAAAATATTTTTATATAAAAAACATAATAAAAAAGAGAAACTAATAATTGTTTAGAAAGAGGTTAAATTCCTCGGGATCAAGCTAAATGATACAGCCGGGGAGTCCAAGTTGTGTTGAGACTTGAGAGAGACGTGTCGTATGTGACAAATCCTTCCAGACAAAAAAGGGCTCTAAAGTAATTCATGAAGAAAATTAATTCCACTTGAATTACTTCTCTTTCTGTTTGTTTTTCAGGGGAAGACTTCGACATGCTGTCCAAGGCCGCGTTCACATTGTCGCGGCAGTCTTATTATTTTTCAAAGTATTTTTATTTAGAAAAATATTTTTTTAAAAAGAAATTATTTTTATCATCATAATAATTTAAAAACAAAAAAAATTAATTTAAAATAAAAATAAACAATAAAAAAAATATTTTTTTGAAAAAAAACACATTATGAAATAAATGAATAATGGGACACCGACAATCCAAACTGCGCCGTTCACGACACTCCAAAAACCTTTCCCACACTCTTCAATCTGAACGCTCAACCATGCTCGTCATCATTTAAAATTCAAACGTACTTTTCAAAGAATATTCAGCTAGCAATTCGATTAGCTTGCCATTTTCCCAGTTAATTCATTTTAATATTCAAGTCATTATTAGCATCGACATTATATATATATATACAAATTTATGATCGAATTTCATTCCCAAAGGAGATCAGAGTGGGGGCCTCACTGTGTAATCGATACAATCTTTCATGCCGTTTTCTAATTTATTAAATTAAATTAAATTTTGTTATTTCGTATAGAGTTTTATTAAATTAAAGTAGCATTACTCATCTATATTAATTAAAAAATATACAAAATTACATATATATAAAATAAAACAAATGAAAAAAATTGATTAAATTATCTATAAATAAAAAATATATGAGTCAGCTGTCCTACATTTTACCGCAGACAAAATCAAATTTTATAACATATAAAAAATATCAATGGTTATTGATTTATTTAATAACACTATATATTAAAGCGAAATAATGAATTTACAAGACTTTCAATTATTTAGTTTTTTAATATATTTATTTTATTATAGATAATGCATTTAAAATAATTAAAAAGATTGTTTTAAAGGTTTTTTCTCTTAAAAATAATTATATATTCTAATATTTGTTCAATATTAACGCATTAAAAAAACATAGGAGAATGTTTTACTTTCATTCCACACTACTATTGGGGTGAATTTACTCTATTTTTTTTTAACCAAAACTATATTTAATACAAAGATAAATTCTACTATAAATTAAAAGTCAAAATTAAGAGCATAAATACATAAATACAAATAAATTACATAGAATTATAACAAAATTATTGAAAAAAATAAATGGATCAAAACTAAATCAAGAAATAAAAGAATTAATTATTTTTTCCTTGCAACACTTTTAATTGTTTTAATTTAATTATTCAACTAAAATTATCTACATATTTTATTTTCATTTCGACTCTTAATTTCTTTATTTTTTTATATATTTCTCAATAGCTCCTATTTTTATTCATGTTTATATATATACAGTCTTAATTTTTGTTTTTAATTCTAATTATATCATCTTTTGCTTAGGTTTTATTTCTTAGAAAAAATTAATTCTTGGATTTTAGGTTGTTTTTGTAATAAAATTATTTTTATAATATTTTTATGTATAATATTTCAAATTTAATGTTATTGGGGAATATAACTCATAAATAAAATAGATAGATAAATATACCCAAGTTATTTACAATTAAAAAAATATACAAACCACCTCCCTTGTCTTTCGATTACAATATTATTTTCAGATAAAAAAAATCTCATTTCTAATAAATTTTATCTATTATAATTTTATTAATTAAATATTAAAATAATCAATTATAATATATATAAAAATTAATTAATTTTTTATATAAAAAAACCCGACCTAGCTAGCATGCGGGCAAGTTATCTCTTGTATATTTAACGAAACTCAATTTCAGTAATTGATGTTAATCAAACTCAAGTTCAGAGATCTCACTCTCTTCTTCACTAGCCTTGGAAAGATAATATATTAAAAAAAATTAAATTTTTTTTAATATCATCATATTAAAAATGATGTAAAAATATTAAAAAAATTAATAAAAAAATTTATAAAAAAATCTTAACAGAAAAACACTAATAATAGTTTAATTTTTTTTAATATCATCATATTAAAAATGATGTAAAAATATTAAAAAAATTTATAAAAAAATTTATAAAAAAATCTTAACAGAAAAACACTAATAATAGTTTAGAATCAGGTCAAAACCACGCACTGCAAGTTGTATGTAAATTCATCGGGATGAAGCTAAATGATACAGCCAGGGAGTCCAAGTTGTGTTGAGAGAGACGTACAAAAAAGGGTTATAAAGTAATCCATGAAGAAAATTAATTCCATATGAATTACTTCTCTTTCCTTTCATTTTATGTTTGTTTTTCAGTCCGAGTTCATATTATCGCTCTATAATTGATATTTTTTAAAATATTTTTTATTTAGAAAAATATTAAAATAATATTTTTTTATTTTTTAAAAAATATTTTTAATATCAACACATAACAATAATTTCTAAAAATAAAAATAAACATTAAAAATTAAAAAAAATCTTTTAATGACATTCTTAAATAACACGAATAATTGACCAATCCACGCCGCGCCGTTCACGTCGCTCCAAGACCTTTCCCACCCTTCAATCTGAACGCTCAACCATGCTTGTCATCATTTACAAAGATATCTAACGTACTTTTCAAAGAATATTCAGCTAGCAATTCGATTAGCTTGCCATTTTCCAGCTAATTCTTTTTAATATTCAAGTCATTATTAGCATCGACATTATATATATATTTACAGATTTATGATTGAATTTCATTCCCATAAGAGATCAGAGTGGGGGCTCACTGTGTAATCGATCCAATCTTTCATCCCTTTTTCTAATTTGTTAAATTAAATTAAATTAAATTGTGTTTTATCGTATAGAGTTTTATTAAATTAAAGTAGTATTACCCATCCATTTTATTTAAATGCAATCACAAACAGTCACCTAAGCAAACTTTTATATATATATATATATATATATATATAAAAGTTTGCTTAGGTGACTGTTTGTGATTGCATTTAAATATATATATATCAGTGTAATCTCCGACGATCAGTATTTAAGAACCTAATCATTGAGTTTATTTTACTTTGTCATTATGAGAGCGATTCCTTGTCAAGTTTTGGAATCTTATATATGAGTGTGTGTGTGTGTGTGTGATTACTTCTCCGATACATTTTCTTAAAATCGCTGCCGGAGTTAAAATAAATTAACTGATAGTAGCGTAGTTGGTCACGCAGTATACTATATTTTAATCAATTTCATTAACTGTGAACGTTTATTTTAATTCTAAGAAATCAAAAAACATGTAGCCTACGCGACTCATTTTTTCGAGATGGGACCTCACGCATTCACTATATAGCAAGTTAGCGACAGGCAGGAGTGGTAGTAGACCTGCGAGGAGATCCCTTTGAACCCATCGCCGGTCAGGGCCATTCAAGCTGACATTCTCTTCTACTCTTCCCGTCAAGGAAGTACATAAGCGTTCGGCAGATTCTTTAAAAGAGGAGTATGTATTCATATTTGGTTCTGATTGAAGGGCTGGATTTGCACTAGGAAACAGTTTAGCACTTGCTTTGCACCTTCTCTGCGCTGTGTGTAATGGCAGATCAAAGATGAGCAAGATTCGACAAGGTAAGAGCTTACTGTATCTTTTTGGGCACTCCATATTCCTGTGTGTGTAAATATATGCTTGGTAATATTTGTCCCTGGTGTTGCAGCTCGCTAAGTTTCAACCTAGTTCAGTTGAATTTCTGACTCAATTTTGTCTAGCTTTGCCTCCAATCTTACCATGATCTCTTACCCTTGGAAAAAAAAGATGCCATAGATTACTCCAAACCAATCTCTCTTTAACATTAGATTTTAATAACTCACTGAGATCTAGCCACATAAAAGAGGACCCGTGTTATTTTTCTTTCTGCAGCTGCTAAACGTGAAGCAACTGGCAAAAAACAAGGAATGGCCAGATCTCCTCGTACCATCAACAAGTTACAGTCTGTGTTTGTGCAGTAGAGATTATATTTTAAAGCATTGTTTTTTTATTTTTATCAATGTAAGCACACAGATGAGCAGTAGGCGTGGTCGTTTTTTCTGCTGACCTTTTAGTAGCACACCAGCGTTGTTTTCTGAAATTTACACCTCTTATCTGAAGACACATAAGACTTTAAAGGAATCAAAAGTCAAAGGATTCAAAGCAAACCCATCTCGTTTGGCTTATTAATTCATATTTCCACACCATGACTGATCAAGCAGTAAGAAGATAGACTATAACTAAGACCAGTTTATGTGGCTGTCATCCTCTTTTGTGAATGACACTGACCGTTCATTCATACAATATAATGCATAGTGCTTGAGGGAACAAGTTTTATTCTCCATTTTTGATGAGCTTAGCTGCTTTTTCCTGGGAACATTAAGTGATTTTTGTCAAGAACAAGGTTTGAATTCTTTCTTCTCTTTCCTTAATTTGTCCTTTTGTCTCTCCTTTGTATTGAGTTTTGCAAAATCCCACATCTGTTTTCTACTTGAAAAACCTCTGTTTCTAAAAATCACCGTTGCTGGGAAGAATGTTCTTCAATTTTTCATGTCAAGGTTGTAATTGAAGGTGTCAAGCCATATATATATATATATATATATTGATTTACACTAGCTAGATAAAATCATTCTTTCGTGGTTTTCTTGTCGATTAAACTATGATCGTGTCCCTAAACTACAGTGGCCTTAGCGGAAGCGAACCTCTGCCGCTTAACCTGACATTTGTTTCATTTCCATATTTGACAGGAAATTTCAGTACAGCTATATTTCTTTGCGTGGTACAGTTTTAAACTGCAATATCTCAAGTAGATTCTAGAGAATAAGCAAAGCGCAAGAATTCCTAAAGCACCATGGCAGAGGAGGATGTTTATACAAAAGATGGAACTGTGGATTATCTGGGGAACCCTGCTAACAGAAAGGAGACTGGAACCTGGAGGGCCTGTCCTTTTATTATAGGTACCTTCTCTAGATTTTCTATTACAGCTAAGGCAATCTGATCATAAGAGACATGCTTATTAGTTTTAGCCTTCATCAACAGGAAATGAATTTTGTGAACGATTGGCGTACTATGGGATGAGCTCCAATCTGGTTCTTTATTTCAAGCACAGACTGAACCAGAGTAGTGCTACAGCTACTAGAAACAACTTGAACTGGGGTGGAACATGCTATATCACTCCATTGATCGGAGCATTCGTTGCTGATGCTTATTTAGGAAGATATTGGACGATTGCTAGTTTCTCAACCATTTATGTTGCAGTAAGTTTTGCTTACTCGAAACTCTTTAATCATTTATACTGCGCATGCTTTGAGTTTCAACTTGCTGATCATTGATTTGATTTTGATATGCATCACTGTATTGGAATCATATCGCTAGAATTTTCTTTCTTTAAGAAAAAAATGTGCGTAGTAAAATAATTGACATGAAAAAGGATGATCTGTCTTCGATTTTAACCTGGCATCACTTTTTTATCGTTAAACTTAATCCATTCTTTGAGACTATCCTCAACCGTGTAGTCCCTGGAAAGAATCAACTATTCTGGGATAAGTTTGTTTTACGTTGAGCTTCAAATTTCACAGGGGATGGCGCTTTTGACAATGTCAGCAACTGTCCATGGCCTCAAGCCAAAATGTTATTCAAAAGATCATTGCCAACCAACAGGTGGTCAAAGTGCTGTAACTTTCTTAGCACTTTACCTGATAGCACTTGGCACAGGAGGTATTAAGCCTTGTGTCTCATCCTATGGAGCAGATCAGTTTGATGATGATGATGAAACTGAGAAGAAACACAAGAGTTCTTTCTTCAACTGGTTCTACCTCTCGATTAATGTTGGTGCTCTTATTGCCGGTTCTGTGCTGGTTTGGGTGCAAGATAATGTGAGTTGGGGATGGGGTTTTGGAATTCCAACAATAGCCATGGCGATCGCTGTTGTGAGCTTCTTTTCAGGTACCAAGTTGTTCAGGTATCAGAAGCCTGGAGGCAGCCCTCTTACACGCATCTGTCAGGTGCTGGTGGCATCCTTCAGAAAAAAGAAAGTTGGAGTTCCTGTTGACAAGGCTCTGCTGTATGAGACTGCAGATGCTGAATCCAACATCAAAGGAAGCCGCAAGCTGGACCACACTGAAGGATTTAGGTTGGTGTCTTTACTGATTACATGTATAATGGCATGGCTGAATTTAAAAAAAGCAGATAACTGTGGTGCAGTCTAGCTTGCATGCAGTTCAGGATACAGCAAGTAAATAACTCAAGTTTGATTTTTAATTTTGAAATCAACGTTGCTGCATCACAGAAAGGATTTGATAGGATCCATTCTTCAACAACTGTTCTGAAGCTATCATCAAGCTCCACATTCTCTATTCCTAGGAAGGCATAGAAAAAGGAGGATATTCCAGATCTTAAGGGCTAAATACTGCTAGTAAACTGCTCTGATGTGCAGCATCCTGCAAAATAATAAATTAAATCCATACCACATGTTATGAAAACATAAAATGGCTCGATGTCAACGTGATACAGTTTCAGAATTCCCATCTAAAATTTTAACAAGAGCGTGCAGTTTACAACGCACTAGCAACAGAGCCAATGATTTATTCAGGCTTCTATGATTGATCTTTTGTTGAGTTACTCAACTTTGTTTTCTTGACGAATCAGCCATTTTATTAGTGTCTAAACTTTTTTGTAATCTTATCTCTTCAGTTTCCTTGACAAGGCAGCAGTAGAAACAGAAAAGGACGACATAAAGGGGGCAATAAACCCATGGATTCTTTGCACAGTAACCCAAGTTGAGGAGCTGAAGGCTATCATTCGATTGCTTCCTGTATGGGCCACTGGTATCATCTTTTCTGCAGTGTACAGCCAAATGGGGAACTTATTTGTGCTGCAAGGTGAAACAATGGATAGATATATTGGAAACTCCACTTTCAAGATACCATCTGCATCTTTATCCATCTTTGACACCCTCAGCGTCATTTTCTGGGTCCCTGTGTATGACCGCATTATTGTCCCAGTTGCAAGAAAATTCACTGGACATAAAAACGGGTTAGCTCAGCTGCAGCGGATGGGCATTGGTCTTTTCATATCAATATTTGCCATGGTATCTGCAGCAATCTTGGAACTTAAAAGACTCCAAATGGTGAGAAATGATAACTACTACGAGCATGATTCCGTGCCCATGTCTATATTTTGGCAAGTTCCACAGTATTTCCTGATAGGCTGTGCCGAAGTTTTCATATTCATCGGACAATTGGAATTCTTCTACGAACAAGCACCTGATGCAATGAGGAGCATGTGTTCTGCCCTGTCACTCACCACCGTCGCCCTTGGCAATTACTTAAGCTCTCTTCTGGTGACCATTGTTACAAGCATCAGCACCAAGAATGGAAAGGTTGGATGGATACCGGACAACTTAAATTACGGTCACATCGATTACTTCTTCTGGCTACTGGGAATACTCAGTGTGCTGAATTTAGGTGTCTTTCTCTTGATCTCAAGATGGTACACGTATAAAAAGGCTATAGGGACTCTTCGTTGATCATCACTTGACCTTCATTATGATTGTCAAGCAACTGTAAAACTAGTTGCATCACAGCTTAAGAGTGTTCTCTCTCTTTAGCCATTTTTATGTAAATCATATACAGTCAGAGCTCCAAAGTCTAGCTACTGCGGGAGAGCAATTTCTTGTGTTTGCTCTCTTTAATAACTGCACCAGTAAATGAAATATTGTCAAGAAAGAAGCGTAGTGGTTTGCAAGCTATAGTTAAGCCACGTATATTTTCTTTGTATACATAATCATATGATTTTTTTTTTCACTTCTGATTAGAAATAACCTTTTACTCAAATAAAAGATTTGAGTAAATCTTGATTTAATTAAAAAAAATGAGAATTTTAACTCTTAACTTATGAATTATAACTTGTAGTTTTGTACTACTTTCATTTTAAAAAAATAACTTATGAATCAATTCTATAAGAATATTAGATTGTTTTTTGGATTTGAGGAAACTCTATCCTCTAGAAAGTATTTTTTATAGGTCCAGTTGATCGAGTAAAACCTCGACTGTATCAGGTTTTTATAAAAGATGCACGTATTGACTCGAACTCGAGACTTACTGTACAGATCGCAAACCCTTTGTCATCACGTCACGTTCCTTTAGAACCATAAAAATAGTAGACATTAATTACTAAACATGAAAAAAGAGAGGCTAATATTGATAATAGTGAAATCAACCGAGAGCGATGGTCTATTAATCGATTATAACAACAAAAGTTCGTGTAATCTCAGCAAAGTAAATTAATATTTGTATAAGAATTTAGGGTTTGAATAATTATTAAAAAAAAACACTTGATAAGTTAGAAATACATGAATGATCAATAAATCATACAAAAATATTGGATGAAATCAAATTATTGATTCTGTAACTTAATCAACTTAGTATAGCCACTTTCTATAATCAACATATTTAAAAAATAAATAAAAATAAACCCTAATAGTATTTTATTGCAGAGCTAAATTCATTGCTCTGTGAATTTCTGCAATGCAATT
Organism: Salix dunnii; assembly: GCA_015731905.1. Classification (NCBI taxonomy): domain Eukaryota; kingdom Viridiplantae; phylum Streptophyta; class Magnoliopsida; order Malpighiales; family Salicaceae; genus Salix; species Salix dunnii. The sequence continues at coordinate 3,225,962 of CM027667.1, read as the reverse complement.
ACATTTTTCTCTTCATTTGAAAAAACAAATTTCTTACTTAGGACTTAGGAGGGTAGGATCATCTTTTCCATTAGATCCAATTATTATTATAAAATTGATAAGGATTATGATTGTCTATCAACTTTTTTTTGCACAATTAAATGTTATTACTGCCCTTGAAAGCAAATAAAAAACTAAAGGTTAGAGGGGCTTTTACACCATTTGATTTTATTTTTTTATATAAAAATGATCACCATTCTTTTTATTTTTGTTTTGTCATTTGACATCTTATTTCATTTATTGTAATTAGTTTTCATCCTCATTATTTTAATTACTCTTTTTTAATTTTTTTTTCTTGATTTAATTTATTTTTGAATTCAACTCTCATTATTTTCTTTCATTAGTTTTTATATTAGATTTGGTCATGTCGCTTTGGTTGTTATTTGTTTTTTTTATTTTTTTTTCATGATTGAGAAATTTTTTAATGAATATTTTTGTTTTTGCCTTTTACAAGGTCATTATAGTCTTATGACCCAAGTCCCTAGTCTTGAAAATTACCTCAATTGAACTTTTATAATTTTTAAATATCTTTATTTTATCTTTAAATTCATCTTTTGACATTAAATGATTAAGCCTTGAGCTTTATGATTTTCTTCATTTTCCTTTCTATGAGGGTTATCATAGGTTACAAGCTATTCAAGTTAATCAGGATTAATTATTCTTTCAATGTTTATTTTTTTTATTTAACTTTGATTTTTTTTTTCTTATAAAATTTATATTACTATTGCAGACAAGAGTGAATTCGAGTTGACTTGAATTTTATTTAATATTTATATTAAATTATTGAACCTTAAATTTTATAAAAAAAATTCACCCGCTTAAACCAAACGTACAAACCACTCTTATATTAAAATAAATTGATAAAACAAATTGCCATTCTAAAAGTAAATGGTGAGGATGATGATCCTGGAGACACAAGGGCTGATGGGCAGGTGGCGGTGTGACATTGCGGATGATAGGTTTGGGGGTGTTGGTGGTGGGTGGGTGTAAGAAACAATGGGAAGTGGAGCTGGTGATTGGTAAATAAGAAAATAATACAAATTAAAAACCATAGCTAAGAGAACAAATATATAAATATGAAAAAAATTAGGGATTATTTCAGAAATGTTAAAAAAATAAAATAAAAAATAAAAAATTAAAAGTATAAGGGTCGAGATGAAAATTAAATATATTATCAATTTCAATTAAAGACAAAATTGAAAACAATAAAACTTCAATGCCGAATAAATTTAAGGATTTAATACTAATTCGGAAATTAAAAGAATGAGGACCAAATTGAAACCTAAATATATAATCAATTTCAATCGAATGATCTAATTGAAATAAATCAAAATTTATATAATAGAAATTAAGACAATAAACAACAATTAAAAGATCAGGGAATGAAATGAAAATACCATAAAATCGGGGGTCTGCCCTGTACTTTAGCATGTAGGAGACAAAAGGGGACCAAACAAACTGCAACTGACCATAGTCACAAATCCGGACACTTTGGGCTGTGACGCGCTACCACATGAGTAAGAGTACATTGAGACGAATCGGGTGAGACTCTGAATGGATATTTTCCGACAACGGACAACGACGCACGCGCAACATGAAGAAAATGTAAAGCCATATATTGTCTGTCGCGTGTAGAATATGTGGCCGATAGTAGCCGGTAGAAATAATAAAAAAAATGGCAAATTATCGTGACACCCCCAAATCACATCTTTAATTTTGTCTTATTTGGAGTCATATTAGTATTTAGCCATTTTAAAAAAAAATATGAATTTCTCGTGTCATCCCGGCTAAGGCTATTTTTTGTCTTTTTTGAGAAATAAAATGATGATTTTATTGTGCAATGAAGTGTGCAATTACCTTGGCACCTCTCCCGGTTACACCTAGTTTTTATCTTTTTCGAGGGATAAAATGATCAATTTACTCTCCAGAAAAATATAAAAAAATCAGTAAACCAATGAATTGACTGAATCGACACGACCCAAAAACCGAACCGACCTAAAAATATATTATTACAATACACAATGTTTTCATTCACAATAAACAGTAAAACACTAATCTCTTCTAGTTTATTTTATAATTTAGTTTTTATGGATCAAAATAGGAGAACAGGTAAGATGTGGTTTTTAGTGTGAGATTTTTTGTGTATGTATATATAAAAAAATTACCTGAAATTCAATTTTTTAAAAAATATTATTCTACTTGAATGCCGTATATCCAACATTAATCATAGTAAGAAGTTTATTTAACTAAAATACATGATTAACAAAAAAACATGGAGTGAAATAACTAGTTATCTAACTCGTAATTTGCCGCGGGTTGTATTTAAAAAAAAATATCAAGGAAGCTGATTATTTTAATATGCTTTTATATATATAAAAATAAAAGTGTAAATTAAAAGGCTTGTACAAGCATCTAAATATAATAAATAATTATCTATGCAAATAACTAAAAAAAAAGTCGTTAACAATAGTCGAAAGAAAAATTAAAAAAATTGAGAGATGAATATATATCAAGAATATTCAATGGCACAAAGTAAGATGTTTACTTGATTATGTTTACTGAACCTATTTATTTAAATAAATAAAATCACACACATTAAAAACATGAAAGACAAATAAAGTTCACTTGTATAAAACAAAAAAAATAAACAATATTTATGAAAATTGTGATATATAAAACCAAAGACAAATGAATTTTTTTTATAAAAAAACGACATATAGAACTCATGATCTAAGTTATGAGACCGGGATAAACTCATATAAAAAAATAAAATAATCAAAAAATCAATATTTAAGAAAAAAAACTAATGTAGGACAATGAAATCATATAAAACCAAATCCCTATCAAATTAAATGTCAAAAGATGAAACCAAAAAAAATTTAATCATTCACAATAAAGGATCTAAGAAAAAATGAAGGTGGATAATTGGAGGACAAACAAAAACTTTCAATTTGAAGGTTAAACTGAAATGAAAAAATAGTTTAAAAAAAAAGAAAAAGGCAAATAAAAAAAATGAATGAAGGATGAAATTTAAAGTAAAAAAATACTTTAATGAAAAGGTCGATAAAAAAAATAAAATAAGGATAAAAAAAACATATTAAAAATTAGAATTGAATGTCTAAATTGGAAAAAAAAATTAAGAAATCAAGATAATAAGTACTAAAAATGAAATAACAAAAACAAAAAGAACAATTATGCAAATTATTTAATAAGAGAGAGAGAGAGAGAGAGAGAGAGACCATTAGCGACAATTCAATTACCATACGTTGTCACGAGCCATATCATATGGAAGAGAAAAAAGACAATAAAAGATTAGTTTTGGTTACTGAAAGGCATCGAACTCACCCAAAAATGTGTGCGTGCCTAGCAAAATACCAATAATATTCTTAATTATAAAATTTAAAAAACAATGTCATAATAGCTCAACAACCCCATGATCGTGATAATTACCTTAAATGCAAAACTTTTCTTTTTTAATGTTTTCTAAGATCAAAAATATTTTTTAAGCTGCATATAAAAAATAAAAATTATCTGGAGCTACAAAATGTATTTTTCAGAAGATGAAAATTATATAGATATATTTAAACGATATTTAAATGATCAGATAGTGAAAAAGATAAAAATACCCTTGCAACCAACACCAATATTTATTTTTCTATTTTAAAGCAAAATAATATTTTTATTGTAATAATCCATGATAACTTATATATATTGTTATAGTGAAACGGTCATAGCCTATATAGTTTATTAATAAATAGGAATTTACAAATTAAATCATTTTAGTGATTTAACTCGAATAAATGCGACCACCCTTTTGTCCATATGTTTGTAGCAAATGAATATTGATAATGTTAGTGTCTGTTTGGGAGTACGGTTGCAGTTGCTTTTAAAAGTGTTTTTTTTTAAATATATTAAAATGATTTTTTTAAAAAAAATTATTTTTGATATCAGTACATCAAAATGATGTAAAAACACCAATTTTTTTTATTTAAAATAAAAAATAAAAATAAATTTTTTTTAATTTTTTTCGTAAACGCTTTTGATAAGCACTCCCAAATAGTCAATGAGCTCCAACCGATCACAGCGATATTTTTTGTTTTTAGTATAATGTTTTTTTTAAAAAAAAACCATTAATGAAATAACATAATTATAAAAATAATTAATGAAAAACATTTTTTTTATAACCTATCATTATTTAAAGAAGCAATAAGCTATAAAAATGATGTTTTTAAATAATGATATATATAAATTATATTCTTAAGAGATGTGGTGTGATGATAGAGAACTTACAATTTGAATAGAAGATCTTAAGTTCAAGTAAGAGCATATATTTTTTATAAGAGTCCGGAACAATTAAGGTTTTACTTATTCACATAAACTCGTAAAATATGTTTTTAGGTGTGAGGTTTCCTTATATCTAAAATAAATATATAAGTTATGTTGTTTTAGTGATTATTTGTCTAATCATGATATTTTATAAATATTTTTAATTAAGTATAATATATTTTCAAATGATATAAATAATGGAATTGCATTTTCTAGAAGTAAAAAACTGAATTATTATTTTTTTTTTGTAAAATTTTTGCAATAAAGGCTAATTGATTAATATTTTATTTATGTTAATTTATCAAGTTTTTTAAAAAAGGTAAGATGATTGTTTGGAATAAAAAATTGATTTCTCATAAATTATTATTTTGTATTACAAAAGAGAGGTTTAAATTTAAGAACTGTTAACAGAATGACATTAGTATTAGAGGAGCTAGAGACCAAATTTTGTGTGTTTATTTTAATTTTTTTAAATTATTTTTTGTATAGTAGAATATTGAATTAATATATTTTAATTTTTTAAATACTTTTAACGAGGTGATATAAGAAAAAAGAAAGAAAAAAAATTAATTAAAAAACACATTTAAAAAATACATCAGCCACAATTCTCGTAGCAGTTACACAGCTCAATGCTTCGCTGTGGTTAATCGGTAAGCTCGTGGGCTTCTAATTTGATTAAGTATAACTCACATGGGCTCATGTTTGTGTGTTTTTTCCCCCTCTTTAACCAATACTTGCCCCTAGGCAGCCTCGAAACTGTGAAATCTCAGCTCACATGATCATATATTTGTCTGCTAACAACTACAGAATCTGCTCTCACCACCATTCTTAGCCGAAAAATGGTTCACAAACGATTTCAAGAGATCAAAACAGGTAAAACACACACAACACAACAAAGAAATTTGTCTTTTAGAAGCTATAAAATCAGGAACAAAAGTTGGTGATTTCCCGTGGTTGTGTTTTTTTAAAATCAACTCGAGCTCCAACTGCTCGATGAAATGTTTGAACTCGTTTCCTTCATTATTTTATTATTTTTCTTAATTTCAGGTATTGAATATCTGAAATCAGTGGATTACGATAAGTATCTGAGGAAAGTAGGATTAGGAAAAGAAGACCATTACTTCTGGAAGCAAATAGGCAAGGCGCTTCTCTGCACATACACTCTCATCGGTGCTGTGTGGGTTTACAACGAAACATCACCACTTGGTTAGTGGACACTGAAACCAAAATCAAAGGAGGAAAGAGAACTTGCCCATTTGTATGACAGACGAGAATTTCCATATCCAGGCGATGAAAAAGCAATGGAAGAGTTTGTTGCAAAGGGAGGAATGATTGGCACGACAATTGGGCCGAAAAAGACTGTGGAGACTGATAAGGATTCGTATAATTTTCAGAAACAGTTGCAGGAAAAGAAGTTCGAACAAAAAGAACAAAAGTTGTGGTTTAGGATGAGGAATGAGGTTATTCAAGAGCTTTAAGAGAAAGGGTATGATGTTGAGTGAAAGAGTTGTTTGATTTTTATGCTAAAGTGGTTGGTTGGTTGGTTGGTTGTGGTAGTTTTTCATTTTGTATATTTGAATGCTTAATGTACTCATTGTTTTTGTTTGATAAATGTAAATGGAGAATATGACAGTTAATCTGTGTTATAGCATGCTGTTTGCTGTAATGATTAAGATTTCAAAGGTAACTGCATGCTGCTATCTGTAATGCAATTCAATATGCAACATGCATTGAGAATTGCTAGTGATTAAAGAAAATGGTTTATGTTTTAGTTAGCCACTCAAATTAGAAATTTACCTCTTTCTTATTCTTAAGCAAGTCTCCGTCGTTTATGTTTTATCCTCTATTTCCTTTTCGTTTGTTTTGAGATGCAAAGCTTTACGAGTCAACTTGTCTATAAAATTGATGTGGTTTAAGGAAAACCTCATTGGATTCTAGGTCTTTTCATAACTAATTGATGTGAGCTCTGCTGATAACTTGTGATATTCTGCAAAACAAATTCGTGTGTTAGATAGTATATCCTCGGATTTTGAAGTTAGCCAAATGGAGTAGGAGGTAAGCCTTTGAGGTTATGTTGTATGTGTTTGCAAAGGTGTAAAAGTTGTTGAGGTTGAAGAAGAGAATGTAAGCTCTCGGTGTGTTTATGAATGAGCTTTTTATATTGCTTACCTGTGATTCATGAGAGTTTATATACTTGCAAGTCAAGTCTACCTGCATTGAGCGATAAGGTGATATTTAACATTAAGATGATTGGTGAAAAAAGATGATAGGGCGATGTTAACATTAAGGTGGTTGGTGGAAATAAAAAAGTTTGATCCAAGCGTATCTATGTTAGGTTCGATTATGACTTGCTCGAGCCCAACTAAAAAGGTCAAAATATGGCATTGGCCATGGCCGAGCTCGACTAGGAGGGGAGGCTAACTTTGGTTTTCCATGGATATTGAATAGTGCCTAGTGAAGCGAATTTAAGGATGGGGGACTTGGACCCTATCTTTTGATCATATGCTTGTGAAATGGGCAAGGGTTGCTTTTGCCTTATCCTTCAAAATCTAAATTTGATTGCATTAAAATTTGGGAAGATTAGAAATTTGAAACACAATTGTCAAAAGAAGTTTTAACAAGAAACTGAGGAGTTTAAAGTTTAAACTGTGTTTAATTTTCTTTAAAATGGTCTCTAACTTGTTAGCAATTAAACCAGGTCTTTGATTGAATGGTAATATAGATATTAATTGTTTATATTTATTTTTATAAATATTTAGTGATGCCAAAATTGTAAAAGTTACTCATATTTAAGCCACCTTTGAAAAATAATGTTCATTTTATGAAATTATATATTCATTACACAAGATCAAATGAACACCTTAACCTATCTGTCCAAAATTGTTTTAAACTCAAATACTAAATTTTATTATTTATCAATCATGGTTTGGTACAATCTTCTAGCCTTTTCAAGGATTAAGGTGGGGGATAACTTGTGCAAGAAATTGCTTAACCGATATCAAACTAATGATGACAATGGTTGCATTGAATTACTTGGATGTATAGCGACGGGAAACGGTAGGTACTCGTCAGTCAGGGGCTCTTGCAGGGATGCAGGCATTACACACAATACCGTTCCAGGCTCCAGGGCCCGAGCATAATGACTCATCAGAAACTCCGACAGGATCCCACCAATCAATTCTGTCCAATGAACATAATGACTCATCAGATAAGCAAATACTGGAAACCTGTAACAAGGCGTCTGGGTTGGATATGTAGTCCCCACAAATTAGTCGCTGTGTTACAAGGCGGAGAGTACTTGTATGTGATTTTTTTAAAAAAAAAATATGAAAATAATAATTTTAAAAAATTATTTTTAACAATAATAAATAAAAATATTTTTAAAACATAATAAAACAAGGTGTAATCTAATCAACACATCTGATCTTACGAACTTCCAGTATATAATTGAAGTTGCTACCCATATGAAGCAACTGCACCAGTCATCTCATCCATTATCAACAAGGAAGTTGGAAGACTTCAATTACCAGCCCAGCAGACCTGATATATGTCTAAAAAGTGTGCAACAAGAGTTCTAGAATAGTGATAGAGCATCATAGTCAACAAAAGTCCAGCCAGTTCTTTAATTTTTCTTTTTTTAAAAAAAAAATAAAAAGACTGGACTAGGATATAATAAAGCTGGCAGCATTTGCTACGAAACAGAAGTAATTTTCGATACTTTACGCGCAAGCATCTTCCCCTGCACCAAAAAGCAAAAAAAAAAAAAAGATTTTCTACAGGCAACCTGCAGCTACACACGTGAAGCACAATCCCACGGGATGAAGAACAAGACATCCAAGTACCAGAAATCTTCTTTTAAATGCATCAAATGTACTGCACTTAACTAGACAAGAGTGTTACAGATTTACAGCTACGTAAGGCGAGTGTTGACAATGATTTCACCGTAGAGATCTAATCTGGTGACAAGAAGACAATACAAGTCCAGTAATCAGTACAGACAGGCCCTGGCTATCTCTCCGCTGAATTAATCAAATCTCAACTAATCAAAAACCACAAGGTCTAATACTCTGAAACATGAAAACTGGATTGCATTCTCCGAACATTGCGCCAGATATGTTAATTTGATTGCATCCCTGTCTGTAATGATGCTTCAATTCATCCGAAAGCCACCAGCAATCTTTTCTAGAAGCAAAAACATTCTCTATAAGGCTCGCAGCCTACTGTACTATCGAGGGAGTGATCAGCAACAAGTTCCAGGAACACTTCAATTCTACATGAATGTGTCAAAAAAAGAAACAAGCACCATTCTTGAACATTCTAAATGGAAACAAAGGTTTTTTCTGATTATCATTGCTGCGTTGTTAGAAACAAGTTTTCAGCAGAGAACAGGTAGCAAATATGTTGTGTTTTTATCTATTGAACAAGGAGAGTCACATTAACTTGTGTCTTTACAAGTTACAACAGCAGATTTCATTGAGACAATTGATGCACCTTTACAAAACATTCCTTGACATAGAATTTGAGTTGTTTAGCCTACTCTTTCCAGATTTGCTTCTTCCATGACTCCTTAATGGTGAGAGGTAGAACCGTGGCAGTCCATTATCAAAGTTGTTTGGAGAATACCTGCTACTCCGGTTCCTCGGCAGCGAAAGCTCTTCCCCTCTATTGATGCCACTGGCTTTGCTCCCAGAACCATTTGCACTACAAACCATCTGGCAGGAATCCCTTGCACTCACAGTACAGCTCCGAATAAGCTTCGGCCTCTCAATCCTATCTGCTTCTCCATCGGCCACGCCACTCGAATTCCGGCAAGACTCTGGTATTGGCCCGTCAACCGCATTTCCACTAGCACGACTCTCCTCATCTCCACATTTGGTATGACTACTCCTCTGCATCAAACCCCAAATATTCCACACACCATCCCACTTACGCGACTTCTTGAATTTGAAACCCTTCTTACTAGCTCCGCCACCAGTAAATGAACTAACACATTTGGAAACAGCATTCACATTCTCCCCGCGATGATCTTTGAGCGAGTACCAATTTGAGCCCCTCAATTCTTTCTCTGTGACCAGCAACTTCGCCCCATGGAATAACCCAACTGTTTCAGGAGATACCTTGGCATTCGACATTGATTTAAACTCTTCATCCCCTAGCCCCACTCTCCAGTTAGATCCGGAACGATCAAAACTCTTCCTTCTCCTATCTGAATAGTAATTCCTAGTTAGCATCGTACCTCCAGGACTACTTTCCCCTTCATTCTTCAGACTATTGTTCTCCTTTGCATTCTCAGCACCACAACTAGGCAACTTGACATCTTCCATAACCGAAACCAATGGAGTTAGCCTCGGATAAGTTTTACCAATTAAATTTCCATCCCAGGAAGCCCTAGGCTCATCAAACGAATAGCGAGAGTCATCAACAGACAACCGTGCTACATCCACAGATAATCTTGGATCAGTGTCACAAGATCTCCTCCCAAATCCATACTCTCCAATCTCTGATTGCGTCTCTCTCAATTTCCTGATACTCAACTTCCCATTTTTCACCAAACCACCAAGATTTTCCCCATCTATCTTCTCCTTCCTTCTATGTTTTCGCTTCCATTTCCCTAATTTCTTACTGAACACTGAAGCTACCTCCCAAAAACTCCCTGCAATATCCTTAAGATCTCTCCCACCAGTTTTCTTTCCCTCCCATTCAAGGTCTATAAACTCCTTCATTGTTTTAAACTCTCCATCCTCTTCAAAATCCTCCACATTCCTTTCACAATTATTCGTATTCTGCGCAGAAGCCCTAATCTCTCCTAAATTTTCCTCCTCTTTTAATTCAAGCCCTGAATCCAAACCCTTTGGCTTTTCAATCGAGGAGCTTCTTCTTTTATCATCGACGTGGAAGAGACCAGAGAGAGTGTTACGAGCTGATCTAACGTCGCATGATTTACGGCGGGGCTCAGAGGTGGTGGCAATAGAGGAGGCATTGATATTGTTGAGGTTGTTACTTGCGGTGGTGCTGGAGTAGGATTTGCTCCGAAGAAGCTCGGCGGCGAGATGGGTCACGGGGGTTTCTTGGTGGGTGTCAGGGTCAATGCCGGCGAGGCGTTCTCGGAGACAGGAGGCGCATAATCCGGTAATGGGTTTGGAAGGGTGGCGGTGGCAGGAAGGGTGGCGGTGCTTTTGGGGATGAGGTTGCGGTGCTTGAGTCATGGCTGGTGGTGTGGAGTGGAAGCTAAGCTCATATTTGATAGAGAGAGAGGGGTGGGGGGAGCAGGGGGTGGCTGGTAAAGTGGAAATGAAAGAGAAAACCCCTTCATAAACCCTTCCTAAATATGGGATTTGCAGTCTATGCTTGCCGATGACCACTGATTTAAAAAGAGTAATAAAAACAAGTAATTAACAGCAAATTTAATTTTATATATTTCTATAAAAATAATTAAGAAAATCTTTTTTGATTTTGTATTCTCTGTTGCTTACAAAATAATCAAAGACTCGTTTGTGTTGGAAATTACATAATATACCCCTCATGACACACCCATGTTCTTATCATGCAAACCCATGACCATGAAGATAGGTCATGGAGTTTGATCATGGGGATCAATTGATTGATCATGGATAATTATCTCCTTGATGGAAGGAGAAAATTGGAAAATAAATTAATGAGTGGGGTCCCTAATCTACCTATAAATAATAGCTTGTGTACTCCATCTACGGCTAATGAAGGTAGGCATAGATTAGAAGATTCCTCTCGTAAAATATTTTATTATTTTATTGTTCCTTTGGGAAAAGCTTTGATGCTGCTGCAATTTAGGAGTTCATTCATTTCGGTACTTGAGCAACAATGGCTGGAGGTATTTATAATCTAAATTTCCGCTGCTATATGTATTTAGCATTTTGATTATATAAAGTATGTCTAACAGTTTGAACAAATGAACTTTAAATTGCAGACTTTGAAAGTGCTCTGTTATTGATTGAATATATGAATTGGCTTATATAACCATTACAAGAAACAAATAGTAGCCCACGTCTTTAACAGGTCTAAGGACATGGTAAACAATACTTGAAAAAGTCAAATGATAATGTAAGTATAGTAATCTCCTAAACACTGGGAGTTATTAACAGAATTAAACTAGAGTCCTAACAAATAGAAACTCTAGACATTTGACACATTTAAACATCTAAAGTCTCTAACAAATCATTCCCTAAACTGGAATTGCTAAAAACAATCAGTTTACCTCTGTCGAGAATTTCAATCCCAGCAGCTCTCGAAGCTTCAAAAAACTCTCCAATTTCAGAGGCTTTGTCATAATGTCCGCATGTTGTTCATTGGTTCCACAATATTTCAATTCAACAACACCATTTCTTGTGAGATCACGCAAAAAATGAAATCTCACATTTATATGTTTGGACCTCCCATGTAAAACAGGATTTTTAGACAACTTAATGGTAGATAGTTATCACAAAATACAGTAATACACTTACTTTGTGAGGGACTGAAAGTATTTAGCACTCCTTTCATCTAAATACTCTGACAAGCACATGCCATTGCTGCAATATATTATGCTTCTGTCGTAGAAAGAGTTACAACAGGCTGTTTCTTTGAAGCCCAAGCCACAGCTCCCCCGCTCAGCTTAAACACATAACCTGAAGTGTTTTTTCTATCATCATAATCACCAGCATAATCGCTATCCGTATATGCAAATAACTCTACTGCACCCTCTCTTGCATAGAACAAACCAAGCTCCAGGGTTCCCTTTAGATATCGAAGCACCCTCTTAGCAGTCATCAAATGTTCCTCTGTTGGATCTGCCATATATCTATTAATGAGGCATACACTGTACATTAAGTCAGGCCTAGTAGCTGTCAAATACATAAGACTACCAACCAATTGTTTAAATTGAGTTGCATCAACTTTCTTCCCTCCTCCTTCTCTTATCAGCCGTGAGCCAGGCACTATTGGGTTCTTCACTGGATTGCATTCCTTCATACCAAATCTATTGAGAACATCATTGGCATATTTCTTTTGACACAAATGAATACCCTTCGAACTTTGAAAAACTTCAACACCTAGGAAATATCGCATTTTTCCTAGGTCTGTCATTTCAAATTCAGACTTCATTGAACATTTAAACTTCTCAATTAAGCATGCATCATTACCGGTAAAGATTAAATCATCTACATAGAGACTTATAATTAAAATTTTACCTCCAACTGATGTTTTAATGAAGAGAGTAGACTCTTGACTGCATCTTTCAAAGCCTTCATTGATAAAAATAACTCTCAATTTTACTGTACCATGCTCTAGGAGCATGCTTTAGGCCATATAAAGCTTTTCTAAGTTTGAACACCTTTTCTTCCATACCTCTTTGCTCATATCCCTGCGGCTGCTCAATAAACACAGCTTCCTTCAATTCTCCGTGTAAGAATGCACTCTTTACATCAAGTTGAAACACCAGCCAACCCCTTTGAGCAGCCACGGCTAACACCATACGAATTGTATCCCATCTCGCTACGGGAGCAAACACCTCATTATAGTCTATCCCATGCTCCTGAGCATACCCTTTTGCCACTAAACGAGCCTTATATTTATCCACCTCTCCAGTTTCAGTGAGTTTAGTTTTATATACCCACTTGACACCAATCTTTTTTGCTCCAACTGGCAGGTCCACCAATTCCCAGGTTTTATTTTTTTCAATAGCTGCTATCTCCAAGTCCATTGCATTCTTCCACTCCTCATTTTTCGTAGGTTCTTCATAACAGGTGGGGTCTTCTTGTTGAGTAAACAATGCCAAATTCTGCAAATTATTCAGTTTTTCTAGCAGATTTTCTCCACATTCATAATATTACATCCACCCAGGTGCTCTTCTGACTCTCGGCCCAGTTTGGGCAGATGGTTCATCTTGGTTCTCTTCTACTCTTTCTTTATCCTCATCCTGTTCTGAGATATTTTGATCATGCATCTCCACATCTGTATTACTTTGATCATCTACATTATCTTCATGATCATCATCTTCATAGTCAAGCATATCATCTTCCCAGTCAAGCATGTCATCATCTCCCCAGTCAAGCACATCGAGTTTCATCTCAGCTTCATCCCTCTTCCAATTCCAGCTATCACCTTCACTAAACATAACATCCCTGCTGATTACAATTTTCTTGGCTATTGGATCAAATAGTCTATAAGCTTTGGACTCGTCACTATACCCCAGAAATATACATTTATAACTCTTGTCATCCAGTTTTGACCTCTTGAAATCAGCTATATGCACATCTCCAGTGCATCCCCAAACCCGAAAGTAATCCACAGTTGGCTTAATTCCACTCCAGCACTCTTCTATGGTCTTATCTTGTACCGTTGCTGTAGGACTTCTATTTAATACATATGATGTCCATCAAATTGCTTCTGACCAGAATACTTTGGGCATTTGCTTCTCGGTCGGTAAGCATCGAACCATATTCATGATGGTTCGGTTCTTATGCTCTGCCACCCCGTTTTGTTGAGGGGTGTATGCTGCCATAAGTTGTCTTTTAATGCCATGAGTTTTGCAGAAATCATTAAATTCATGTGAAGTAAATTCACCACCTCTATCAGTCCTTAAGCAACATATATTACTCCATATTTCCTTCTCAACAAGACATTTAAATTCCTTGAAAAATCTGAAGGCTTCATTTTTCTCGGACATAAAATAAACTCAATTCTTCCTACTAAAGTCATCAATAAAGCTCAAAATGTACCTCTTGTTGCTATGTGAGCTTGGCGTGATGGGTCCGCATATGTCAGCATGTATTAACTGTAATTTTTTAGAGGCCCTCCACTGGCTTTTCTTTGGTATAGCTGCCCGATGTTGCTTTCCCATGTTGCAGACGGTATACACCCTTGTTGCAGCTTTGAGTTTTGGCAGCCCTTTTACTAGTTACTTGCAGTGCAAGGTTCTAAGACTTTTATTGTTCAAATGGCCATATCTTCGGTGCCAAAAGATCAGTAACATCTTCATCTGCAACTTGAAGACAATTGCTTTCCATTTGGGTTTCAGCAAATAGGATAAACATCCTGTTCATTGTCATCCGAGTATGTGCTATAAGGCCTCTCCTGGGATGATAAATTCTGCACATTCCATTTTGAATTAGGATAGCCAGCCCCTTCTCCTGCAACTGACCAATACTTAGCAAGTTATTGGTAAGTTCAGGAACATAAAACACATTTGTTACCACCTGAATTATGCCTCCAATTTCTAATTTGATGTTTCCCTTTCCCATGACTGGCATCCTTGAATTGTTCCTCAATTTCACTGAATGCCGAAATTTTCCATCAAAATCAACAAACCATTGCCTTTTTCCTGACATGTGGTTTAAGCAGCTGGAGTCAAGAAACCAGGCTCCTTCCCTCTTTGCATCATTTACCTCAACATGAGCCGTCAAGAGATTATACTCGACATGAGCCATCAAGATAATTTCATCTTCTCCATGTATCACTTCATCTACCTCTGCATTGTTCTCAAATGCATCATTATCAACATGAGCCATCAAGAGAACTTCATCTTCTTCATATATTTCTGCAACTGCTTCTATATAATTTGCAGTCTTCTCCCAGCTAGGGCATTCGTATTGAAAATGCCCTAGCTTGTGGCACCTATAGCACTCAACCAGTGCCTTGTTGAACCCCTGTCTTCCTCGACCCCTTCCTCTATTTCTGAACATTCCACGCCCTCTGCCTCTACCAACAGTTCTATTTTCATAGGTAACCTTCAAAGCTTGCTCATCACTGTATTGCCCGTGCCCCTTCATTCTTTGTTCATGAACAAAGAGGCTACTTTACAACTCATCAATTGTTAAATTATCCAAATTGTTGGATTCTTCCACTGAACATAATACATAATCGTATTTTGGGGTCATAGATCGCAAGATTTTCTCTATTATGACTACTTGATCTGATGCAACCATAGTATTTGATAGTTTCATACATATTTACCTAATGTTTTGCATATGTTTTGTGTATTAAATGCCTTAATATTCTTTGTTTTATGTTTTGAAGGCATTTTTGGATGAAAGATGCAAAAAGGAGGTAATTGGAGCTGATTGACAGATTTGACCTTCAGTCGATGTTTTGTGCAGAGCGGAAGCTCTAGAGATCGAAATGAAGTGATTCCAGTGGCATTAAAAAGATAACATCCATATCTTTCTGTAATGCTAAGTAAAAATAAATAAAATAAGGAAGAGCATGGGAATCGCATCCTTCAAAGTCAAATCTTGCAATCTGCCAATGTCGACCTTTGTCCATTCAAACCTTCATATCTCGAGCTACAGAAGTCCGATTGATGCAAACTCAATTTTTGTGGATTCAGCACTCAAAGAACTATAAACGCTCCAAATATAAGCTCAAAACGATGTCATATGAAGGAGATATGAATTTTACAAGGGACAACAAAATTCTGCCAACTTAAGGAAGGACTATTTTGTAAAATAGATACTAGGGTTTCGAAGCATATATAAAGGAAGAGAGGAGCAAGGAAATTTCGGCCAGCACACAAGAAAACACAAAATATTCCTCCTTCAAACCCTAAATCATGTGTTCTCCCATCTTTTTATTTAGTTGTTCAATAAACATGCAAGGCTAGAATCTTTTGCTTGGTTGCAAGGACACAAAAACCTTCGGATTTCAAGAACCGTGAGATTTATTCTTCCTTCTATTTTCAGTTTATGTTATGAATGAGTATGATTGTTTTCCTATGCATATTTCCTATAATTGTTGTTGATGATTGATAGAGCGGACTCTAAGTTATTGTTGTGAACAATCTAGTGCTAAGTTTAATATCAAAACCGGAGTTGTGATATATGAACTTGTGAAGCAACTAAGCTTGATAATTGTGGCGGAACTACATTATTGAACTTAGGGAGAACATTTGAATAAATTGACACAAGTTGCGGACAACTTGTATGTTAATCTTGATGAAATTATCTAGTTCTTAAAGCTACCATTAAATTGAATCATTAGTGCGGACACTTTGATTGTTTGTTGGTTAGGATTAGTTATCCGGCGGATCCGTTAATTAATCACGTTAAGAAAAGATAAAATTTCAGAACATAAATTGCATTTTCTGTTTCAAGGATCGGTTCTAATTTCCATAGGTGGATGTATGCTTGTGACCAAGGTTTGGTTTCTTGATAAGTTTCGGTTTTAATTGATTTTGTTTGCTAGTTTAATTGCTGCCATAGTTTAGATAATCACAAACCAAATCCCCAATCACATAGTAACATAAAAATCTAACTTGAAACTTCCTCGTGGGATCGACCCTTGCTTGCTCTATACTATCTTGTGTGTTTTAAGCTAGGTAATTAATTTGTGCGACCGCGACATCAATTTTGGCGCCGTTGGTGGGGAAGTAATTTTAGTTGATTATTGTGCTTGTACTGTTATTTTTATTTTCTGTGATTCAAAAAAAAAAAAAAATAGAATTTTTGCTTGCGACGGTACTGTTCACTTGCGACAACGGTACTGTTTAAAACAGAGTTTTTGGTGGAATTAGGTATTGGGCTTTTAATTCCTGAAGTAAAAGGACGTTCTGAACATGACTAGTGATACATCACTAGCCCCACCCTATTGAGCCCAAATTCCTCTGTTTTCTAGTGTTTTTAGGCAGTTTTAGTTTTTTTTTTACCGTAAAATTTTCGTACAATTTGCATTGTTTTCGATCTCTTGTGTGGTTAAATTCTTTTGAGTTTTCTTATCAATTTATGCCTGTGACCCGTTCTACTAATCAAAATCAAGTGCAGGTGGATCTCGAAATAGAAAACACTTTACGCAGGTTACGAAAGGAAGCTCGCATCAACATCATGGCTGTTGCGCGACAACGAACACTTAAGGAGCTAGCTGCTCCTAACGTGGAAAACCAGCCAGTGTGCATAAACATAGACAGTAATGTGAACTTTGAACTCAAATCTGGTTTTATACATTTGCTGCCAACTTTCAATGGTCTTGCAGGAGAAGATCCTCATACTCATCTCAAGGAGTTCCATATGGTTTGTGTTGGCATGAAACCGAATGGAGTTGATGAAGAACAAGTTAAGTTGAAAGCTTTCCCTTTCTCTTTGAAGGGGGCAGCAAAGGCATGGCTTTTCTCTATTCTCCCAGGATCTATTGGAACTTGGAATGCTATGAAGAAGATTTTCCTTGAAAAATATTTTCCAGCATCTCGAGTTGCCAATATAAGGAAAGAAATATGTGGGATTCGACAATCTCATGGAGAGACACTTTCCGAGTATTGGGAAAGATTTGAGCAACTATGTATTCAATGCCCTCATCATCAAATACCCGATCAGCTGCTCATTCAATATTTCTATGAAGGATTGATGCCCACTGACCGTAGTATCATTGATGCTGCAAGTGGAGGAGCATTGGTGGATAAGACACCCGAGGCTGCACGCCAATTGATCTCAAACATGGCAGCCAACTCAAAACAATTTGGCACTCGTGGAGACCTCTCCAATAAACGAGTAAATGAGGTAAGTATTTCTAACCTTGAAAATAAAGTTAATGATCTTACTTCTCTTGTGCGTTCTTTGGCTTGTGGAAATGTGCAGCAGGTGAAAGTTTGTAGCATATGCTCCTTACAAGGACATGCTTCGGATATGTGCCCAACAATGCAAGAAGATTACATTGAACAAGCAAATGCAGTTGATGGAACATTCAATGGACAACCCCAGCGTAAGTATGATCCCTTTTCTAACACGTACAATCCTGGATGGAGAGATCATCCCAACTTCCGTTACGGGAACCCACCTCATCAAGGAAATCAAGGGAGACAGTTCCATTCCCATGGATTCCAACCACAGCCCTAGCAAAATTATCAAACAAGACAACCCCCTCCATTCACAAACTCCAATGTTATGGGTTCGTCATCCAATGATGATCTTCGTGAGATGATGAAAACTTTGGCTTCTAATACTGTTACCTTGCAACAAAATGTCATGTCTTTTCAACAGGAAACAAGGTCAAGTATTCACAACTTGGAAAAGCAAATGGGGCAAGTAGCTTCAAGTGTAGGGAAATTGGAAGCACAAATAAATGGAAAGTTGCCCTCCCAAGCATTGAATCCAAAAGAGAATGTTAGTGTTATCATGCTGCGAAGTGGGAAAGAACTTGAAGAGAAAAAGTTGAAACAAATTGAGATGGAGGAGGAAGAAGAGATAGAAACTGAATTGAGTACAAAGAAAGAACATCCTCCTCCTCCACAAACTGAAACAAAGTCAAACACTACAAAGGTAACTTCTCTATCATTTAATTCCACTTTTAAAACAATTCCACCCTTTCCTATGAGTTCTTCTAGGTCAAGGAAAGAAGACAAAGAAAAAGAGATCTTAGAGGTTTTCAAGAAAGTGGAACTGAACATTCCTTTGCTTGATGCTATCAAGCAAATTCCCAAGTATGCAAAATTCTTGAAGGAGTTGTGTACTACCAAGAGAGCTTTCAAACTGAAAGGTCATGAAACGGTAAGTATGGGTGAAGTTGTATCTGCTGTTGTTCAAAGGAATCTGCCTTTGAAACAAAAAGACCCAGGTGCGTTTACTATCCCATGTGTTATTGGTAATGCTAGTTTTAAAAGAGCTTTATGCGATTTAGGTGCATCCATTAGTGTTATGCCTAAACATGTTTATGATTCTCTTAGTCTTGAGCCTTTGAATAAAACTAGCATTGTAATACAACTTGTTGATCGTAGTTTTGTTTACCCACTTGGTGTGATAGAAGATGTCCTAGTCAAGATTGATAGCTTGCTAATTCCATGTGATTTTTATATTCTTGATATGGAACATGATTCTTGTGATTCATCAACCAGCACTCCTATATTGTTTGGGAGACCATTCTTGAAAACCGCCAACACAAAGATTGATTGTGGTAAGGATACCTTGTCTATGGAGGTAGGAGATGAAAAGATTGAATTCAATTTTCATGATGCAATGAAATATCCTTATAGCAATGTTTATTCTATCACATGCTATGATCAAATTGATAAGTGTGTGCAGCAAGTTTGTGATTTTGATTATGAAGACGGATTAAGCATAGCTTTGAGCTATGGCTATGATTTCACCAAGATAGAAGAGATGGAGAGGCACGTGTGTGTTCCCCAAAATGTGCACGAATCAGTATTGGCCTTACAAGCTTTGCAAACCATTCCCCGTGGTAATGTCTTTGTTGATTTAGTACTCTCACATAAAAAGCTTTTGCCATCTATTTTACAGGCCCCCGAGTTAGAATTAAAACCTTTGCCCGATAATTTGAAGTATGTATTCATTGGCGACAACAATACACTTCCCGTTATCATAGCAAAAGGTTTGACAAGTATGCAAGAGGAAAAACTTGTGAAGTTGTTGTGTGATCACAAGACGGCCATTGGATGGACTTTAGCTGACATCAAGGGCATTAGTCCATAAATTTGTATGCATCACATACTATTGGAGGAAAACACAAAACCAACAAGGGAAATGCAAAGGAGGTTGAACCCGCCTATGATGGAGGTAGTGAAAGCTGAAATTTTGAAACTATTAGATGCAGGAGTCATTTACCCCATCACTGACAGTAAATGGGTTGCGCCAATCCATGTGGTACCCAAAAAGACTGGAATCACGTTGGTGAAAAACAAAAATGATGAGCTCATTCCTACTCGCATCTCGAGTGGATGGAGAATGTGGTTTGATTACAGAAAGCTCAATCTTTCTACACGCAAAGATCATTTCCCATTACCATTCATGGATCAAATGCTTGAACGCCTTGCAGGTAAGTCTTTTTATTGCTTTCTTGATGGATATAGTGGATACAATCAGATTGTTATTAATCTTGAGGATCAAGAAAAGACTACGTTTACATGTCCATTTGGTACATATGCATATAGAAGAATGCCCTTTGGTCTCTGTAATGCTCCTGCAACTTTTCAAAGATGCATGATGAGTATTTTTTCTGACTATGTTGAAAGAATAATTGAGGTTTTCATGGATGATTTCACGGTGTATGGTGATTCTTTTGATAGATGTTTAGAAAACTTATCTTTGATCTTGAAAAAGTGCATTGAAACTAACCTTGTCTTGAACTATGAAAAGTGTTATTTTATGGTAGATAAAGGAATAGTTCTTGGGCATGTTGTGTCTTCACGTGGATTGGAGGTTGATAAAGCTAAGATAGATGTTATTTCATCATTGCCTTACCCCTCATGCGTGAGGGAAGTTCGTTCTTTTCTAGGCCATGCAGGTTTCTATCGACGCTTTATCAAAGATTTTTCGAAGATTACGGCACCCTTGTGCAAACTATTAGCCAAAAAAGTGGATTTTATGTTTGATCAAGCATGTAAAGATGCCCATGATGAGCTTAAGAGACGTGTCACATCTGCCCCTATCATCCAACCACCAAATTGGGATGAACCTTTTGAGATAATGTGTGATGCGAGTGACTATGCGGTAGGAGCTGTGCTTGGGCAAAGAATTGGGAAGAATTTGCATGTTATCGCCTATGCTTCTCGTATGTTGGATGGAGCACAATGCAATTACCATACAACTGAAAAGGAACTTTTTGCAGTGGTGTTTGCTCTTGAAAAATTCAGGTCATATCTACTTGGTACAAAAATCATTGTTTTTACTGACCATGCAGCTCTCAGGTATCTTTTGAAGAAGAAGGAGTCCAAACCAAGACTGATTAGGTGGATCTTGCTTTTACAAGAATTCGATCTTGAGATCAAAGACAAAAAAGGTGCTGAAAACCATGTGGCTGATCACTTGAGCCGATTGAGGACCGAGGATATACAGATCGAAACAATAAGAGATACATTCCCTGATGAGCAATTGTATATGTTGCATTCCTCTACAAGACCATGGTATGCTGATTTGGTAAACTATTTAGTCACCAAAGAATTCCCTCCAGGTTTGTCTAAACCCCAAAAAGATAAGTTACGAGCTGATGCTAAATATTATTTTTGGGATGACCCTTACCTTTGGAAATTTTGTGCGGATCAAGTAGTTAGGAGGTGTGTACCACAAGATGAATTTCATTCCATTCTCACTTTTTGTCATTCTCATTCTTGTGGTGGGCATTTTGGAGCAAAAAGAACAGCCCACAAGGTACTTGAAAGTGGTTTCTATTGGCCTTTTATTTTTAAAGATGCATATCACTTCTGCAAATCATGTGAAAAATGCCAAAGAACAGGTAATATCACTCATAAGAATCAAATGCCTTTAACAAATATTCTTGTAAGTGAAATTTTGATGTTTGGGGTATTGACTTTATGGGTCCATTTCCTTCTTCTTTTGGCAATCTTTATATTCTTCTTGTTGTTGATTATGTGTCTAAATGGATTGAGGCAAAAGCCACACGAACTAATGATGCTAAGGTTGTTTTAGATTTTGTCGAATCACATATTTGACATTTGGAATCCCTAAAGCTATCATTAGCGATCGTGGCACTCATTTCTGTAATCGTTCCATGGAAGCATTGCTACGCAAATATCATGTGACTCATCGAACTTCCACAGCATATCATCCTCAAACGAATGGCCAAGTTGAGATTTCAAATCGAGAAATCAAATCCATTTTAGAGAAAACAGTGCAACCTAATCGGCGAGATTGGAGTCTACGTCTTGGAGATGCACTTTGGGCTTATCGGACTGCTTATAAATCACCTATAGGAATGTCACCTTATAGAATGATTTATGGGAAAACATGTCATCTACCGGTGGAGCTTGAACACAAAGCTTTTTGGGGCATTAAACAATGTAATATGGATTATGATGCTGCTGGAATTGCAAGAAAACTGCAACTACAAGAGTTGGAAGATATTCGAAATGATGCTTACGAGAATGGAAGGATTTACAAAGAGAAGACTAAAAATCTTCATGACCGAATGCTTACAAGAAAGGAGTTTCATGTTGGAGACAAAGTCCTTCTTTATCATTCGCGTTTGAAACTTTTTCCTGGAAAATTGCGCTCTCGTTGGATTGGACCCTTTGTTGTTTCTAATGTTTTTCCTTATGGTGCAGTTGAAATTACAAGTTTAGAAACCAACAAAGTACTCAAGGTCAATGGGCATCGTTTGAAACCTTTCTATGAAAGTTGGACGACAGAAACCACCACTTCTATGGAGTTAGCTAAACCGATTTATGAAGAATGAGCATACCATATGTCGAGCCAATGACACAAAACAAAAGCGCTTCCTGGGAGGCAACCCAGCAAAAAAAAAAAAAAAAATCAGATTTGCTTTCTTTATCCCTTGTCCTTTATTTTTTTTTTGCATTTTATTTCATTTTTTTCATTCTCCTATATTCCTTTTCTTTTATTTTTCAACATTGAAGACAATGTTGTGTTTTAAGTGTGGGGGTATTGGGAAAATGTCAATTTTCTTATTTTGTTTTTCTTTATTCTTCCAAAAAAAAAAAAACAGAGAAAAATCTATGATTGATCTTTTTGAACTCCTATTGGTTTAGGAGAATATGGGTATTATGTATGAGAATTAAGTGAGATAGATGAATATATAAATTGAATGAGTGAGTGAGCATGCAAGTTTTAATGTTTAATTGGTTGAGGGATTGACTTTGAGAATATGCCATGTTGACTTGATAGTGCTATACCAATGCAAGCTTTTGAGCCTTCAACATTATATTCTTTGAGTGCATTCTTTCAATGATATGTATCTCTAGAACTTGCTTCATATCTTGTTGAGATTACATTCGCATTACATATATGCATGAAGATGATAAAGGCATTAGGAATTTTAACCGCTTGAGCCAAAAAGCCAACCTAAAGCATATTATCCTTAGTGAGCCCCTTTTGAGCTTGTTTATCTTTTCTTTGCTTTACCCATGTATAAGCCTTAAACTTTTTATATGTCTTCCTCTTTTCCCCTGGCCAAGGATTAGTAGAGCATACACTTATGATATCTCATGGAATTATGGTTGGAAATTATGTGAAAAGAAAGAAGTAGTGATGTTTGATGAAAAGATGGGCAAAGTTGCCAAAGGTGAAGAACAAAACAAAAAAGAAAGAAAGAAAGAACAAAAGAACAAAAGAACAAAACAAAAAAAAAAGAAAAAGAAAGAAGAAAAGAAGAAAAGAAAAGAATAGAAATGAGTTTGAAATCGAAAGTAGCTAAGCATTGGTGTTTAAAGATTGAAAATTGATGTGTTTTGATGGAATATCTTGGTTGAAATATAATTTTTTTCTTTTAGAATGCTCTACTTTCTTTGGTTTGAACCTTTTCTTCTACTCTCTTTTACCTCACCTTAACCTTAGCCCCATTACAACCAGAACATAAGACCTTTTGATTTATGCATTGTTTGTAATATTTTAGTAATGGAGATGAGATTGAAGAGCAAGCTTATGGTAGAACATTTTCATTGATTGAATTTGAGAGATTTAAACACATAAGCCATAAACACATGAGTGTTGGAGTGTATATCAATGAGAGGACCTATCACTTTGGCATGGCATAGATTTCTTTTAAATCCCGAAGATTAATTGAGTTTTGAAGTTTGCATGTAAACAAATTCATGAAGATTTATGTTCTTTATCCTTCTCGATTATATTCTTATTTATAATGCTTAAATTCTTGGATATTGACGGGAGATTAAAAAATTTTTATCATGGTTACTTTTATTTTTAATTTAATTTTTTTTACCTATCCTTTCTCGAGGACGAGCAAGAGTTAAGTGTGGGGGTATTTGATGCAACCATAGTATTTGATAGTTTCATACATATTTACCTAATGTTTTGCATATGTTTTGTGTATTAAATGCCTTAATATTCTTTGTTTTATGTTTTGAAGGTATTTTTGGATGAAAGATGCAAAAAGGAGGTAATTGGAGCTGATTGACAGATTTGACCTTCAGTCGATGTTTTGTGCAGAGCGGAAGCTCTAGAGATCGAAATGAAGTGATTCCAGTGGCATTAAAAAGATAACATCCATATCTTTCTGTAATGCTAAGTAAAAATAAATAAAATAAGGAAGAGCATGGGAATCGCATCCTTCAAAGTCAAATCTTGCAATCTGCCAATGTCGACCTTTGTCCATTCAAACCTTCATATCTCGAGCTACGGAAGTCCGATTGATGCAAACTCAATTTTTGTGGATTCAGCACTCAAAGAACTATAAACGCTCCAAATATAAGCTCAAAAAGATGTCATATGAAGGAGATATGAATTTTACAAGGGACAACAAAATTCTGCCAACTTAAGGAAGGACTATTTTGTAAAATAGATACTAGGGTTTCGAAGCATATATAAAGGAAGAGAGGAGCAAGGAAATTTCGGCCAGCACACAAGAAAACACAAAATATTCCTCCTTCAAACCCTAAATCATGTGTTCTCCCATCTTTTTATTTAGTTGTTCAATAAACATGCAAGGCTAGACTCTTTTGCTTGGTTGCAAGGACACAAAACCTTCGGATTTCAAGAACCGTGAGATTTATTCTTCCTTCTATTTTCAGTTTATGTTATGAATGAGTATGATTGTTTTCCTATGCATATTTCCTATAATTGTTGTTGATGATTGATAGAGCGGACTCTAAGTTATTGTTGTGAACAATCTAGTGCTAAGTTTAATATCAAAACCGGAGTTGTGATATATGAACTTGTGAAGCAACTAAGCTTGATAATTGTGGCGGAACTACATTATTGAACTTAGGTAGAACATTTGAATAAATTGACACAAGTTGCGGACAACTTGTATGTTAATCTTGATGAAATTATCTAGTTCTTAAAGCTACCATTAAATTGAATCATTAGTGCGGACACTTTGATTGTTTGTTGGTTAGGATTAGTTATACGGCGGATCCGTTAATTAATCACGTTAAGAAAAGATAAAATTTCAGAACATAAATTGCATTTTCTGTTTCAAGGATCGGTTCTAATTTCCATAGGTGGATGTATGCTTGTGACCAAGGTTTGGTTTCTTGATAAGTTTCGGTTTTAATTGATTTTGTTTGCTAGTTTAATTGCTGCCATAGTTTAGATAATCACAAACCAAATCCCCCCAATCACATAACGTATAACATAAAAATCTAACTTGAAACTTCCTCGTGGGATCGACCCCTTGCTTGCTCTATACTATCTTGTGTGTTTTAAGCTAGGGTAATTAATTTGTGCGACCGCGACATCGCAACATGATCCATCTTTTCCCCATGTATTTTCATCTTATTGACAATTGTAAGAGTACAAGCAAAGTATTCATTTACCTCTTCGCCTTCTTTCATCTGCAAGACTTCAAAGGTTCTCCGTAGAGCTTGCAATTGAGCTCGTTTTACTTTAGTAGACCCCTGATACTTTAACTTCATGGAGTCCCAAATTTGTTTCGCTGTGTCTTTGACAAGAATTGTCTCCATAATGTTCCAATCGATGGCTTGGAAGAGGTAATTCTTGACTTTTAAATCTTTTAGTTTCTGATCCTCCATCATCTTCTTCTGGGCTGCTGTTACCCCCGAGCTATCATCTTCTGCTACAGGGATTCCTTCTTCAATGAGACCCTAGAATTCCTTCAATCGAAGGAAATTTTCCATCAACATTGCCCAATGATCGTAATGACCATCAAATCTGGGAATCGCTGGTTGGACGAAACTTCCTTCTGTAGTCATGCTTCAATTTACTTCGCTTTGCCCTTAATTTACCTCACTTTTCCTCAATTTGTTTACTCTCGTGTATCTCTCTGTCTATCACTCTGTGTTCTTTAGTTCTCACAATACTCTTGTGTTTCTCTCTGATTTTGCACGCTTTGTTTCTCTTCTAACTCTCACACTCGTGTTTCTCTCACACTCGTGGATATCTCTAACTCTCACACTCAAGCCTGATTAGAGGCTCTGATACCAAATTTGTTTGAACAAATGAACTTTAAAGTGCAGACTTTGAAAGTGCTCTGTTATTGATTGAATAAATGAATTGGCTTATATAGCCATTACAAGAAACAAATAGCAGCCCACGTCTTTAATAGGCCTAAGGACGTGGTAAACAATACTTGAAAAAGTCAAATGATAATGTAAGCATAATAATCTCCTAAACACTGGGAGTTATTAACAGAATTAAACTAGAGTCCTAACAAATAGAAACTCTAGACATTTGACACATTCAAACATCTAAAGTCTCTAACAAGACTAAATTCATCTTTCTACACGAAAGAAATATTCACGTAAAAATTAAATTTATGAATCTTTTTTATTTAGCCTTACATGAGATTTAAATCCCAGTTTAATTCAAGGAAATTTAATTTATTTTAGACATTTTTTATGAATCCAGATTAATTAAGTAAAATCCTGATTATCTAAGATTTTAACAAAATAAATATATCCTAACTCGATTTCGAGATCTACAAGTCAAATCTCAATTACTTTATTATTATTCCGCACGTTTCTTGGAGACTAAACACCGGTAAGTTATAAAAAAAAAAAACACCTTTATTATACCAACTAAAATCAATAAAAACTTATAATTCTAGTGGAATTATGAAACATTTTTTTGAAAAATAAAATGCTATGCAATATTTCTCTTTTTGAAGTGAATATATTTTAAAAGTTAAAACATTTATTTTATTTTAAATTATTATTTTGCTGCTTTTAGATTATTTTAATATATTAATGTGAAAAATAATTTAAAAAATAAATAAAATATTATTTTAATACATTTTAAAAACAAAAATAACCTTAAAATGAAACCCTAAATCTTCAGTAAATTCTACTTCAAAGTTTGCCATTCTACTTCAAATTAAATTTACGGCTGTGTTTGTTTCCCGGAATTCACTTTCCGGGAAACCACTTTCCAAACTTTCCTGTGTTTGTTTGCCTTCCGGAAAGTGGGTCAACGGAAAACACTTTCCAGTCAAAGAAAAATTTGACTTGGTTTTCAGGAAAGTGTTTTCCGGAAAATTTAGACGGAAAACACTTTCCGGAAGTTGTGAAAAATTTAGAAATGTCATTATTTGCTGATTATATCAAATTTGATCCTCAAACTTTTGATTGCTATATATAATTTGTTTTGAATATTTATTTTTCAATTCCATCTCTTAAAAATTAATTTTTATATTAATTTTGGTCCTTATTTTTATAATTGCTATTTGCTTTTTTCTTATCATTTTTTTATTGAAATTTTTTATCTATCAAATTTGGTCCTCATTTTTTTTATTGTTACTTATTTTATTTGAAATAATTTATGAAATGTTAATTATTATTATTTTAATTTATTCACCTTTTATTTTTTTTTAATTTTTAGATTTGATCTCTATTATTTTGATTATTATTTATTTTATTTGAGATAATTTATGAAATTATATTTTTTTTCAATTTCATTCTCATTCAACTTTTTAATTTGTAAGATTTGTTCCTCATTATTTTAATAAACTTGAAAAAAAAATTAATTTATTAATAAATTATTTTCCAGTTCATTTTCCATAACACAAACAAACACTGGAAATTGTTTTCCAGTTCATTTTCTATAACACTGTCAAATATCAAAATTCACTTTCCAAAAGGAAACCACTTTCCAGCAAACAAACGGGGCCTACATCTCTAATTTGATTAAAATACAAACTAGCCATTCTAAATTTTTTTTTCAAATAATATTTAAAATCACATTCCAAACAGTGTTCCATAGAAATTAAATTATTTTCTTGTTTATATTATATGTGTGTGTATATATATATATATATATATATTATCTTGGTGCTTATATTAAAAAATAAAAAAATAGATATATATTATTTTAAAAAATACTTATTATTAGACTACCAAACACACAAACAGTACATGGTGATAGCACACGTAAGCTGATAATTGTCTGTCACAGATCTCAACAGATCAAGTGGAGTGAGCCCTTCGATGGTGGACAAAACAATTCACTCGTGACACAGGCCTCGCACGAGCAGTTTTTTTTGTTTTTTCTTGGCACGAATAAAAATGAGACGGAACATGATGACCATAATGGAGGCAGGCAGAAAGGATCCACGGCTGACAGCAAAGCAAGAGAAGCCTTCCTTGCCCTTTATTTTTTTCACCTTCACTGTTTTTATGCTTGTAAAGTAGTTAAAGTAAACGTGCATCGCTTGGTGCTGAAGTTAAATGTAGCAGCGACAGGTATGAGCTGGCATGCTTTTGAGAAAAAAAATATAGTTTTTTTTTACAGCTAGATTTTTTTTTTAACTGTGTTGGAGGTAAGTAATGATTTTTTTAAAAATAAATATTATTTTTATATATTTTAAAAAACACTTTAAAAATCACTTATCTAAGTGATTTTAATGAGATATATTATGGAAGTTTTATTTATGTTTTTGTTGATGAATAGTTTCATGGTCCATTAAGGGTAATATTATTATTAAACTCGAATTAAAAAATTAATTTAAATTTTTTCAACTTGATTTTTTGTGTGGCCTGTTAAAAATTTATCTGACATTATTATTAAACTCGAACTAAAGGATTAATTATGATTTTTTTCCAACTCGCCTTTCTGTTTAGTCTGTAAAAAAAAATTATTTGACATTATTATTAAATTAAATTTAATACAACAACCTTGAAATGTTTTTAAATATGATTCTTTGACTATCCCAAGTTTAGAATCGACCTTGTGTAAACTTTATATGAACCTGATTTACTTAGCAAGTTCAGATATAACTTGAACAATTTGTATAAGTGTGTGTTGACTTTGAAAAGGAAATCATAGATGATTTCGACTGAGTTTTATAGCTTAATTCGCCAGACTTGCAGATCAAATAGTGGACTTCATCTAAATTAAAAAAAAAAAAAAAACTTTATTTCTTATTTAATATAATAACAGTAAAAATAGATGTTTGAAAAGGCTAAGTATTGATCAAATATTAGTGTGATTGGTTGAAACCACAATAACCTCGTAAGAAAAATATACAATGGTTAATTTAAAATTAATAAAAAAAAGTATATAATGAAATTAATAATAAAAAAAAACAATAGAAAAAGATTGGGAATAAAAAGTTGTGGACTGTCTCAACTCTTTTAGTAGGGATCTAAAAGGGAAATTTAATGGATTTTGATTTTGAAAAAACAAGAAAGATGATTAAGTGTTGATAGTTTCAATTTTTTTCAAATAATAATATAAATCATATTACAAAGTCTCATTTGACATCTTAAATTTTTAGACGAGATGATTCTTTTTTTTTTATTCGAGAAAACCACATTCCTCGGAAAGCGTACTTTGTGGATCTAGGTGAGTGAATAAAATCTCGGCTGTCTCAGGCTCTTACAAGAAGTGCACGCCCTGAATCGAACTCAAGACCTGGTTTGTAGCTCTCGAGCCTTTTGCCACCACGCCACACCTTTTAGGGACGGCAAAATGATTTCTTAACATGATATTAAAATATTGTTGACTCAATAGTCATGAATTTGAGTTTTACTATTCTTATTCTATTTGATAAAAATCAAGTATAAGGTAATGTGAGTCTATGTAAATTTCAAGTTCAAAAAAAATTTATTTTAAAAAATATATTAAAAAATAATATAAATTATATTTTAGAGTCTTAACTGACATACAAGTAGTTACTTGATCCTATATTATTATAAAATATAATTCTTTTAAAAATACACTGTTGCTTATAAAGTATGTCCAAAACATTTGGCGGTCAACTCCACCGTGGGGAACTACAATCGGCATAGAAATTTACCCCCTCGTGGTTCTATGCACCGAAACAATGCTTTGAAAATACGAGGCCAGTCTTCGGACAAGTGTTAAACCTAGGATTTCTTAATTTTATCATAGTGCGTTTTAAAAAATTAAAAATTAAAAAAAATATTTATTATTTAATTTTTCTGATTTAAAAATAATTCTAAGAAATTAAAAAAAGTATTTTAAAAACCAATTTTTACCACCTTTCCATATAAACTTTAAAATAAATCGAGTGTTTGGGGCTGCCTATTCTGCCTTTTATATCATTTTCTCGTAAGATAGTTTCACTTTGGGCTGGACTTCAAAACCTGGGCCTGTTAAATATAGATTTAGGGCATAGCTTAGTTTCTTTTTTATGCCGTTACTTTTAGCACATGCTTTTGCAAGTGTGCCCATGATTTTTTTTTTTATATATAAAAATATTAAATTAATTATAGAAAATGAAAAATATGTATTGTTATTTTGGATAAAACCATTTATATATATTACGAATACATAAATTTTAATCATGAATGGATTTCTTTTTATGTAAAACTCCACTAAATTTTAACAACATTTGGTTTTTATAAATTGTTTTATTTTTTAAACATTACGTGAGGAAAAAATATTAATATCATTAAATTGTAGGGACTGAGGTGAAATATTAGGGTTTGAACTCCATATCATGTAAAGGAAACTATTCTTGCTTGAAATTGAAATGAATTTTTAAAAGTATTTTTTATTTAAAAAATATTAAATTATTTTATTTTTATTTGATGTTAATTTATTGATATTAAAAATATTTTTCTATAAAAATTATATTACATTAATATATTTGAATTATTTTTTAAAAATATAATGTTATTAAAAAAATAAAGAGTACTATAACAGTTTCGTCCTTGTTTAAAATTGTAGCTGTGGTTGATTTAGAAAAAAAAATTATTTAGAAATATATCACAATAATATTATTTTATTTTTAAAAAATTATTTTTAATATCAACATATCAAAATAATTTAAAAATATTTAAAAAATTAATTTAGAATTTAGAATTTGTTTTCTTCAAAAACACTAATTACTTAACTAACTCTTTTTAACAGGACACTTCGTGGTTAAGTTTGCGATAACGACGCCGCGCCCAATAACCCCCTCATGTTAAAAAGGTTCATGGGACTGGAAATGATATTGACCAGAACCACCACAGCTTCAGGGAGAATTGAAAGAGTTAGACGAGAATCGAGATGGAGAAGGCCAGGGAGTTTTTGAATCTGAGCAATGAAGAATCAGAGAGCGTGTCCTCAATCAAGTTTCACCCTCACAGACAATGGATTGAACGCAGTTTCTATGAAGATTTTTCTATCAGAGGGATCCAAGTTGACCGGATTGAACCCGGGTTCATCTCTACCACTTTCAAGGTCCCTCCTCGCCTCACTGTAAGAAAATATACAAACTCCCACCCTCTCTCTGTTTAATTGGACTGTTAGAGGTCTTATAAATTGTGGGATTTTTGATTTTATGGATAATTGTATACTGGCTTTCACAGTCGAATTGAATTGAATTACTGATGGGATTTGTTTTATTTTCCGTGGCAGGATAGAAATGGGAAGTTAGCAACTGGAGCAATTGCAAACCTCGTTGATGAAGGAGGAGCTCTAGTTGCCCAAGCTGAGGGTGTCCCTCTTCTTGTCTCCGTGGATATGTCCATCTCATTTCTTTCCACTGCAAACGTTAATGTAAGCGCAATATTTTCCTTTCAGTATATAAAAGAAGAAATCTAATTTTGCCTTTGACACATGTATAAACCTTTTCAAATTAGCACCTTGTTATTTGTCATGTTAATTTTTCTTACATGTAATTTTTAATCTGTTCCCATTAGTGATGATTTTCGTAGTCAGTTGCTGGGCAATTTTTTCTTTCCTCATAACGTAATGATAGCATGGGATTTTGATTTTGCTCTGTGTTGATATGATTGCGTGTTAACTTATTGTCCATCTTTTTGATGGGAAAATTGCAGGATGAACTAGAGATCACTGCGAGGATTTTAGGACGAAAAGGGAGCTATGCTGGAACAATTGTTCTTGTGAAAAACAAAGCAACAGGGGAGTTAATTGCTGAAGGTCGACATTCCTTGTTTGGCAAACATAAAAGCAAAATGTGATTGTATCGAGTTTTGCTTGAAGTCTAGGGCGCAGATTTTACTTCACTACAACTATGTTGCCAGACAAGTGCATGCCTAACATACTTATCTTTCCAGTAATCATCTACATAATTACCTGTACGCTGCAAATAAGATGAATATCTGCAACTTACGTTGATTTCAGTTTGCCATTCATTTTGATGTTGGAACTTTGATTGTCTAGCTTGAGAATGGATGGGTTTTTTTTTCCATGGAAAATAGGTGTCCCGAACCTCATGATGTGCAGAGGAAGACTAGATTTCTAACCACTGAACAGTATATTGACAAAAGGGCTGTTCCAAACTCAAACCTGTAGAACTAGAGTTCAGAGCGGCAGTGCTAGAAGTTGAGCTTTGGAGATGTAAAACGAAGCAACATTTCTGGTCTCCGTACTATTTCGATGATGGATTGATTGCCATTCATGGACAACGAATTCTCCCTACAATTTTTTCTCATGTGATACTGTGAGTAAACTAAAAGTCTTCTGGGAAGAATTCTCCTGGAAATGCAGAATTGCCATCATCAAAATGTTAATTAATTTCTACTGAAATGGATGCATAAATAAGCTAATAAGATATTTGAATGAATTAATGCATTTTTCACACACACACACATCTAAAGATTCTATATGTCAATGTGTTTTAAAAATATTTTTGAAAAAAAAAATATTTTTTTATTTTTTTATTTTAAATTTATTTTTTTGATATTTTTATATCATTTTCATGTATTGATGTCAAAAATAATTTTTAAAAAATAAAAAAATATATATTATTTTAATATATTTCTAAACAAAAAATATTTTAAAAAACAATCACAATCACCATTAACAAATAACAAAGACTATATAAATGAAAAAAAATAGAAATAATCAAAAAGATATGAATAAAATTTTTCGTGCTTTTTAAGCACTGGAACCAGAAAAAATCTTTTTTTTTTTATGTTGATCTCGGCTCTTGTGTTTTTTAAACAGCAATTTGGAATTTTATTGTACAAAAATAATCATTCCTTTTATGTCAAAATATCCTTTTGACATCTTGCATTCGTAAAATTCACAAGATCATGCATGTCTAAATGAACCCTAACAAATAAAATCACAATAACATAGCTTAAGGGATCAAATTGAAAAGAAAAAAGTTTAGTAATCAAATTAAAAAACAACAAATTCACCTAATAGATTTGAAGTACCAAGTGAGGGCAATGACGGTCATTTCACAGGCTGCTCATTTGTCAGCGACAAACACACAAAAAAAGACGAAGTGGGTGTTTGGGGCCGCGGTTCAACCTGTGGTGCGTTGAACCGCAACCCCAAAAACTAATATCACCAAACAGGGACCCCAGTTTTTAACTGTGGGTCCCACTAAAAAATTAAAATCGGCACGCAGATGCAAAAGCAGCTGAGAGCTGCTTTTGCATCTGAGGCCAGCATCATATAATGAATTTAACTTTAATAAATCTTACATAGCTCTGTTGCAGAGCTTCGTCTTCTCCCTCTCTCCCCACACTCCCTCAACCCAATCCCATCATCCCTTCTCCCTCAACCCAAATCCCATCGACACCCACCTTTTTTACCAAAAGCAGGCCACTCTATCTCTGATCTCTGCTGCCCATCTCCCCCATGGCCTTTGCCTCACGCCACGATACTTTTTCCCTTCTGGATAATAATACTGATCCCTTGAGCTTTTTTTTCACAGCTTGTTGTCTTGATGATTTTGCCGCATCCCTTGCTGCTTTGTCGCTGCAATTTTTCATTCTTATCTCGTTGATATGCTTTTTAATTCTTGGATATTGGATCTTGGGTTTCTCATTTTCATCTCCAGACGAGTCCGTTGCATTGGCATCAGTTACTGAAATCCTTACAATTCTTGTGGCTTTTGAGTCCTCTCATCTCACTAGCTTGTTGGTCACGGTTTTATGCTCTGTGTATTTGGTAGAAAAGCGATCCATTCTTTTGATGTGATCAAGTCTCTTATGGGTTTGGTTTTTGGGTGAAAACATAGGCAAATGAAGTGCTGACGATGAGAACTGAGGAGCTATCAGAGAGAGTTTCAGTTGCAGGAAGAGTCAAAATGTCAAAAGGCTTGTGAATCGCGGTTTTTGACATGCAACGTTTTTTTTTCCTATGGTTTAGCAAGTGTGAAACTGTGAAATGAAATCTCCATTAGATTTATAATATAATCGGCTAATTTTTTTTTATTAATAATGGTTGCAGACTTTTATAGTTGAGGGTGGATACTGGTTGTTATGTGCTATATGGACTTTGTTGAAGAGGTGGATATGGATATGATGGTGCTGGAGGATGTTCATATTGATTCGATGAAGATGAAGAAGTGGTTGAACCATAAGAAGGATAATCTCTCCGTCTTGACCCTTTCGAGCTTTTACCTCCCATCAGCAGGCAAATTGAATCCAAACAGAAAGAAAAAAAAAGAAGCAAAAAACAAAACTAACAATCGCAAAACGTTTTTTTTTTTTTAATTTTGAGGAATTAACAATCAAAAAACATGTATGTTTATTTATATAAAATACAAGTGAAGATTATGGTTATATTAATAGCACTGCATAACTATATTAGAAAAAGATCACAAAGTGATATTACTTTTGCCGAATATGATCGCAATTCTAATTTTATTCCTGAAGATATTTTACCAGATATTGTTCCTCGATCAAATAGTCAGGGATCGCAAACGCATTCAAATATGGATTTAGTTTGTGATGGAATTGCAAGTAGTTTGATGAGAGAATAAAAACAAGTGTTTAATTTACTTCAATTATTTCAAATATTTTGTTATTATAATTATTAATAAATATACGAGATTATTCCAACAAAATAGTTATATATATGTACATATGTATGTGTGTATATAAATGTGTATTTTTAATTAATTGCACAAGTTGACAGCAATATAAAAAGCATGGTAACCAAACACACAAAACTGCTTTTCATTAAACTCAATCTTAACCACTGTTTTAACCAAACACAAATTTCAGTCACGAACCGCAACTAAAAACGCTTTTCATAAACCTGTTTTTTTTCAACCTCAACCACAACAGCAACAGCTGTGCCAAACAGGCCCGAAGAAAAGGGTAAAACGGTTTCTCACTGTGTTTCAATTATTTTTAAAAAATATTGAATTTTTTATTTTAAATTAAATATCTTTTTATTTTTAAATTATTTTCATATATAATATTAAAAATAATTTTAAATAAAAAACACTTTTAAAATGACTAAACCGCACTCCTACTCCCACTTCAAAATCACAAATCTGCGCGTTTCAAGCTCCAACCCTCTCGTTTCGTTAATTCCCCAAACCAAAATTGTTCTATAAACGTTACGTTTTCACCGAGTTCGCTCCCAATTCTACCGCGAATTAATGACTCCGAAACAACATCAGAGAGGACGAATGTGGTGCCGATGCTTGCCTTGGCACTGGTTCTTTGTAATGCTGATCGTGGGGTAATGTGGGTGGCGATTGTTATCTTGTCTCTTGCACACGGTTGGAGCCGATCCTTCTCCGGTATTGTTCAGGTGATTGTTATTTATTTGGACTTGAATTTCTCATGATAGCTGCTCAGAAATGTGAAATAAATTTAATTAATTGTTTCTTTAACGCAATATACAAGTGTGCTGACACTTGTTTGATTCGCCGAAGAATGGTATCCGTGGTAGTCATCTTTCCTGCGGGGATATCTAATTTCGCCAATAGCTGAAGGGACACGAGTGGATTTTTATGGTGGTGGTAAGGTAGTGATGGGATAAGGTGTTGCCTTGTGGTCATCAGCTACATTTCTCACTCCATGGGCCGCGAATACTTCATTACGGGGCTCTGCTTGCTACGCGAGTAATGCTCGACACCATGATTGTTAAAATTATAATTTTAATATGATAAAAAAAAAGTTTTCGAAACTTGGATGGTAAGATTGAATCATAAAATTATATGTGAATTTTTTATATAAAAATCATAAAATTATAGCTAAAATTATGCAAATAGAAAAATCATAAGTAAAATATTTTTGAATACAATATATCATAATTATGGCCATAAAACTTTATTAGTTAAGGTTCATATATGATTTAAAATAACTTAAAAATACATTACCAAACAATTATATCCATAAAATTTCATAAGGTTAAAACTAACAAATTTAAAACAAATCTTCAGCTGGTGTGCAATGTAAACTAAAACCAACTTCAGTTTCATCTCTTTCGCTATGTCCAAGACTTGCATCAATAACATCACTATTGAAAGTATTATTAGTATTACCACTGGTGCTAACACTGATATTGCTAGTACTAGATCGAACTCCAACAATATTTAACCCTAAACTCCTTGAATTAAAAATTTCAAAATCAGCTTTAGTGGCAGGAGTACCAATCTTAACACCGTTAAAAGTTTCTTCATCACTATCATTTTCTTTTCCATTTTTTCCCGTGTTGCACAATCAATAGTATGAAGTAAATTAATGTTCAATGAACTACCATGTCCTTCTCTTTTAATCACCCATTCATCATCATATGGGAGATCATGTAAACCTTCATCAAAATCAATAACTTGCCTTTTGATATCATTCATTTTCAAATTACACACCACAAAAACCAAGTCATTCACTTTTTCTTCCTGTTGTAGATGATTTCTTCATTTCGTATGAACCTATAATTTTTTTTTTTACAATTGATAACATATAAGATTCTGATCAAATATGAAAACAATATCTTTTTTTTTTAAAAAAAAAACTTATCATCTAAAATGCATGCCAATTACGCTCACATCTATATGAACTACAAGTCAAGTTTAAAACTTGAATTGCAAGATTTTGTAGCTCTAGACATTCATCCCTATAAGAAGCCCACCATTTAGCTGGAGTTTTTTTATCCCTTGCTATTACGGCAGCCTCAATACCAA
The DNA here is from genome assembly GCA_015731905.1 of Salix dunnii. Lineage (NCBI taxonomy): Eukaryota > Viridiplantae > Streptophyta > Magnoliopsida > Malpighiales > Salicaceae > Salix > Salix dunnii. Next base: position 3,188,906 of record CM027667.1, on the reverse strand, counting down.
ATAACCCTTTTGCATCTGTGAATATATCAAGTTGTAGATTAATTTTAGTCTTCTCTTCTTTATCATGCACCATCTGATCATATAGTCCATATTTAATGTTGGTGTATTGTCTATAATCAATAGTATAATGATAATGAGGATTCAAAAAAATAAACAAATACATGCAAAAGTCTATGAAGTTGAAGTTCCCATCTTGCATTAATAATATCCCATATAGGTATATAACTACAAAACAAAATAAGAAATAAGAATATTAACTTGAACATTAAATATCATAAGATAAAAAAAGATAGTTATATTAAATAAATAATTGGCATAATAGATAATTTGCACCTTTTTTGTACATAACCAAAATTCATTTATATCTTCTCTTTCGCTTGAATCATTGTTTTATATATAAAATCCATGGCTGGTATCTCATCTGAATCAACTAATCAAAGAACTTTTATAAAAGGATATGCTGCTTTAATGTAATCAGAGACATCATGCCAAAACTTGTTGTCCAAAATACAATTTTGAATCTGCTACCCTTCTTCACATTTTAAATACCTACTTGATCTCCATTGGACGAAAGTGAACATTGTCATCAATTGAATCTTACAACGGTTCAAACATTCAAGAGTCAAGTATGTAGTGACAAATCGAGTGGCAGCGGCCTAATAAAATCTTTTTTTTATGAAGTGTTTCGGCATGGAAATGAGAATAGTTCTTGAATATATGTATGTGATGATTCTCCTACCCTTACCAATAGTTACTTCATGCACCTCTAGTTTCTTTTCAAAATCTTTCAAAATCAAATCAATATAATGAGCAACACATGGTGTCCAATACAAGTATTTTTTTTGCATCAATAAATACCCCGCTTCTTTATAATTCGCAACATTATCAATAATTACTTGCACCATATTTTCCTCTCCAATTCTTTCCACAATAGCATCTAACATCTAAAATAATTTATTAGTTATTTAGGATATATTAGATGTGTCTATAGATGATAAAAAAAATATTCCTTTAGGACTATTAACTAAAAAGTTACAAGTAGAGCATCTTTTCTTATCATTCCATTCATCAAACATTATTGAGTAGCTTCCATTCCAGCTTATAATCATGAAGCAAATGCATTGTGTTATCTACTTCTTGCTTTAAGTACTTCTTGCTTTAAGTACTTCTCTATAATATCATGGTAAGATGAAGGCTTAAATCCTGGCCCATACTTTGTAACTAATTCAAGTGTTTTAACAAATTTAGAATTTTTCACACAATTAAATGGAATCAAACTAGTGTAAAAAAACCTTGCAATTCATTAACATGCTTATTCTTTAATATCCTTCTTTAGAATCTGATTGATGGTCATTTGAGTACTTCCACTTCCACTTCCACTTCCACTTCCACTTCCACTTATTGGTTTCTTTCCCTTGTTAATTGAGCTGATTTCATTATCTTTGTCTGCATCTTCATCACTTCTACAAGATTGAAAAGTCTTTCTTTTCTTCTCAGATGCTTCTTAATTTTTCACCAAAATATTCCAAATCATCTTCTTTGCATCTATTGGTACTTGCTGGCATGACTTAATATCCTTTCGAGTGCAAATCAAATGATGTTTAAAACGATAAATGCCTCCGCTGAAAATTTTCTGACAATACTTGCATTGAACTTTTCTTGAATTGTTATCAATATCTATACCATGCTGCCATCCCATATCAAGTTTATTTCCACTGTAGTTTTTTTGGATACCATGTAATCTGCAGTTCATTAAAATAATAAATGTGTCAATATTAAGTTTCATGAAGCTTAATTATAGCTAAATTATTTCAAACTAGTTAGCTCCTCACAAAAAACCAAAATTAACCACACATGCACTAGCCGAAGCATGCATATATATAAGTAGGCTAATGTTCAAGCTTCTTTTTTTACCTAAATTTGTCATACCAATGTAGATTTTGGTTTACCACGAGTTTTGCAGTTTATGTTTTTTCTCTTCATTCAATACTCAGGAATTTAATTTATTTTATTGATAATCAACAAAACACTCATATAATACCTAATATTAACTTGAGCTAGCTGACAGAGTGACTTTGGTGTGTTATTTACAAGAACAGTTTGTCCTTGAAATGAGAGAAAACTTCATTACTCTATGCTTTTAAAGCTTACTATGGTTGATAAAAAGATGGTTTTGGACAGTGAAATGTAGAGTCTTGTCATCATGTGTTTTTTATTGGAATTATTTCAATCCAGTAATTTAAGTTTCAGAATTAGAATGAGTTGCAAAACTTTTACATATATTGCATTTGTTGCGAATTGACTGAGATTTGGATCTAATTAGGTGATGAGACTCCCATAGATTCAAATGTTGTGAAGATTTGAATCTTTGTAATCCTATGGATTGAAAATTCTTTGAATTCTATATGTTTATAGATGTAATAGATTCATTTATATGGTACTTAGAAGCCTTGTTATGATGTACCTTCATCAATAGGGACAAGATGGATGGAGTAGGGTTGGTCTAAAAGGCTAAGACTAGGCAAGCCAATCTCTAGTCTTTTGCAAATCAATTGAATAAGGTTGTGCCTTAACTTTTTGAATAATTTTGGCTTACTGGCTTTAGAGTCTTAAGAAGCTCAACTTGGTTGCTGCAAGAACTGTCTTCCAAGTAACTATTATATAGCCTATTAGAGTTTCCAAGTTGTGATTGAGTGAGTCTAATAGATTCATTCATAAATTGGAGTGTCTTTCCTTGCTCCCTGCAATGCGGCGGGGATTGTTGGGGATGAGCTTACAGAGAGCAACCAACTTATAAATTGGGTCATAGATTACCCATAAAAAATCTAGACACCACTGTTTCGTTTATTTTTTTCCCTTAATTGCTACGCCTTAAATAATAAAATTCATGGGTAATGAACAAAAAATATTAGACCTGGCCTAAAATCTTACTCAATTTAAACCCAACCCTGAGCGCGTGCATGTATTGGAAATTCAATCAATCAATAAAAAAACATACATATTTACATATAGCTTATTTCTTTTTCTTTTTGTGGAGCATTGTAACATTTTTTATTTTTTTTTATAGGAATTTACAGCATAGGAAAGCATATCAATGCTCCCTGGTAGTACCAAATATGAAAGTGAGCTGTAATTTACAAGTAATTAATTCTTTTTTTCTTCATATGAATACTTTAAAGCAGTCAATGATGTAATATCAATTTATAGTATTGTTTTTTCCAGGGAGCAGCTCACCAATTTTACACCCTGAATCTTGATTGGTCTAGCTCAACCAAGAATTCCATTTCTTTTGCAGTATCTTCAATACAATAAACTAGTCCAGAATACACACAACACATAACATGTAAAATCAATACCCAGTCACAAACTCACAATAGTAATATTTTCATCTGCATCAATATTTTCACAGTAGTAATATTTTCACAGACTCAAGTAAAATCAAGCTTGCACTAACCTTGAACGACGATGATAACAAAGATAAAAGATCACCTCTGACGAATTGAAATCTAACAACTCTTACTGGAGAAGAAGATTCAAGAGATGAGAGGAGAGGACAATTTGGGGAAGAAAAAGATGGGAATAGATGAGGAGGAGATCGATCGAACTGTACCATCAGTGAACTAAGAAGAGAAGAAATTTGGGGATGAGAACTTATGATTTGGGGGATGACTGATGAGAATTGAGAAGAGAAGAGAAGATTTGGGGCAAATGAAAATGAAAGATTGAAACTTGAAATAATTAAAATCAATTAATTAAACTCTGAATTCTGAACCACTTGAGATCATAAAATCGAACCGATCCAATCTGATTTTACGATTCAAACTAATTTTAACAATTTTGGTTCGATTTTGACAATGTTCAATTTTTCTATTTGATTGCACTCAATTTGGTGTTTTGACTCGCAAAATCGATTGATTTTGCAAGTCAACTTGAGAGTTTATCAACCATGTTTGGCATTGCTAAAGGCATGACTCTTCCTTGTATGAACAACATGGGAGCAAGGTATAGTTGGCCTCATTTAATTCTCCTGTTTGATTTCAGAGGTGAAGCTAAAATGTTGAAGAAAATGTCTAAACCTGTTCTTTTAGATGGTTCCCCGAGACAGAACAAGCCAGGGCTTCTGGGATTGCAATGGCTGAACTTCATCTTTGGAAGTGCAACAGGACTCATGCTATCTCCAATTCTCTTGTTAAAAGGCGGTGTATGTGGGCTATTTGTGATTTTCGGACTATCTGGTTTGGTTATCTACAATATCATGTACACCTGACCAAAGTTCCCGGATTTCAGAGTATGAATTTGGAGTACATGAATGGAAATCCTTTTCCATGGAGAATAAATTTAAGCAAGAAGTTTAATCTCTACTTTCAGGTGCAATCCCTCTTAGATTAGTCTCCACGGGGAAAGATTTCTAATCCCTCCTTTCAGGCGCTTGCTCTCTAAGATGCCAACTTGGTTCCTAAGACTATCTCCGTCGGAGTGCTGCAAGGAGAGATAAAAATAAAAAATATATATTTTTAATATTTTGAAGTAATTTTTTTTGTTTTAATAGAAAAATTAGTTGAATAGCCAAAAATAAATAGCAACTTGAAATTAAAAAGTTATATTTTTTATTGTATCATATACTTTACAATTAAATTTTAATGGAATTTTTCAATATTTTAAAATTTTAAATTTAAATTGTTGCGTAATTTTTAATTTTTAATATATTTTTTAAATTTAAATATAAAAAAATAATTATATTGTTAGAAGGTTTTTTAAAAGTAATTATTTAATTATATAATTAAACTATATACAAAATAATTATATTATATTTAAAATATAATATAAAAAAATAACTCTTTAAAATAATTTTTACTATTAAAATACATATTAATAAAAATATTATATATATATATATATATATATTTTACTATTCAAAAAATTATTTTAAAATTTTACTCTTCAAATTAACTTGTTAAAGTGGAGTTGCACTACTGGTTGCGAATGCCATACATAGGCACTTAAGACGTCGTACTTTAATCTAAGAATCTGTCATTAATTCTCCTCTCTTGTGCTGAGTATGAGGCTGAGAATGATTGTACTAGGTGAAAAGGATACAGGGTCTACTTCCTCGTGTTAGCATATGACCCCACCAATCTCTTTTGGACACCACTTCCAAATTTTTATTTTCCTCGAGTACAGATCAGGTCAGTGCAAATCATCAATTAGTTCTGTTGACTGGGCCATTCAATTTAAAATTTCTGGTCGGGGTTGTGGGAGATTACCGCAATTATTTAAGTAAAACTGTGAATAAAATTTATGTTTGAATTGGTCGATGGAAGGATAAATTTACCACTCAAAAAGCTCCAAGCTTTGATCGAGAGCCACGACCAATCGGCCATGGCTCTGAAAATGAAGAAAGCATCTCCTCTCCATATCCCCTGCACGGACCCAACAAAACAGGTCCCTAATTTCCAACATGAACTAAACAAGCGCCATCGAACAAATCGATCTGTCTTGAGCCGTGTCAAAACTGCAGTCAGTAAAGTGGTCGGAGCCTTTGCAATTTTGCTTCCTAGGAAAAGCAAGGCCGACGACATTGTAACTGATGCAGCCAAAAGAAACAAGCAAGTCGGAGGGATATCCTGTAAGTTATCATCTTTATTTTCGCTCGATTTCCATGTATATCTCTCAATAGAAATTGCTTGCTTGGAGGGCTGGCGCATCTTTCACAGAACATGTCATGCTGCTGGGTACCCTTTTCCTTAAAGAGAGACAATCTCTCTCCATGATATACAAAATAATTACCCAGTTTAATCAATCAAGTGTGATGAAAATACTCGTAGTTTGGCTATGAAGCTACAGCATACCAGGAATCTTGGATGTTGAGAAAAGTCGAATGATTGTTTTTCTATAATTAATTGCATCAGACACTAATCCTCCTTACAACCTGCAGTTTCAACTGATCTTTCAACAGGAAGTAAGAGTTCATCAGTATTCAAGTCTTCTAGTACCTATGGATCTTCTAGTGCCACAAGTGGAATGGTTGGGGAAGGTAGTTTCTCCATTCAAGAGATTTTTAAGATGACCGACAATTTCTCGCCTGCAAATAAGATTGGAGACGGTAGTTTTTCTACCGTATACAAGGCGAGGCTCAGGGATGGATCTTTTGTTGCAGTGAAGCGTGCTAAAAAGGTATACATTTATAATTACAGCAGAACAAGAGATGTGGCCCCAGTAACCCGTGAATCATTTTCTGTTTCTTAGTTAGATGTGAATATTATAACAAAAAATTAAATATATAAAAGGGAAGAAAGTGAACTCTTTTTTATTTTTTTTTAGAAGCATAGAATTGGTCCCTCTGCTACAGCTGTTGCTAATTACTTGAAGCTGTGTTGCAGAACACATATGACAAGCGTTCGTTGCTGGAGTTCCAGAATGAAGCACTTACCCTGTCCAAGATAGAACATCTGAATTTGGTGAGATTGCATGGATACGTGGAGCAAGGAGACGAGCGTATCATTGTGGTTGAATATGTTGGCAATGGAAATCTTCGAGAACATCTGGATGGTAAGTGAAAGAGCAGTTAGTTTTCAAATTCCTACAAATCGATTTTAGTCTGTAAGATCCAGAAAATCAGACACAGGGTACAAGCCCTTAAATACTTTTCAACTGTTAATACATGGTTATCATACTACGATTGCAGTTTGTTATGCCAGAAGCCTTACAGTTTATATCGCCCAATTTAAATACTAGAATTCGCTTTCCTTTTTAACAGTCAATTGAAAATGTATTACAACAGCAGCAGAAGTACTTCTGTAACTATTTACTAATGTTTTTAGGATGGTGTGGCACGATGCAGGTAAGAAAGGAAGTATACTTGAAATTGCTGAACGGTTAGATATTGCAATTGATGTGGCTCATGCAATCACTTATCTTCACACGTACACAGGTACAAGCTTATTTTCATTCGAAGTTTGTGCTGATCTGATTCAATCATGCAACATTAGCAGCATCATGACCAATCGATTCTGGATGGATGATGCATGTAATTTTTATTTGGTATCATTGAATGTATTTTTTATTTCAAATGTTAGTAGCTTGCTTGTTTGAAATTTTCCAGCTTATGTGGTTATAAAACATTTTTAAAAAACTTAGCTGAACTGCTTTGAGATGTTTATCTCTCACTTGTTTGGAACATCTTCACGATTCATAGTATGGATCATAGAAGCTTTCAGAAATCTGAACTTCCACTTGTTTAATTGACAGATCCTCCAATAATTCACAGAGACATAAAAGCATCGAATGTTCTCATCACAGAGAAACTCCGAGCCAAAGTGGCAGACTTTGGGTTTGCAAGATTGACCACAGAAGGTTCTGATGCCACCCACATTTCTACTCAAGTCAAAGGAACAACAGGCTACTTGGATCCTGAATACTTGAGGACATACCAACTCACTGAAAAGAGTGATGTCTACTCTTTCGGTGTGCTTCTTGTTGAACTGATGACAGGAAGACACCCGATTGAACAAAAGAGATCCTTAAATGAGAGAATCACTGTAAATTGGGTAAGTATTGGAACACCCGTGATTATCTCATCTTTAGATATGACAAACTATGAACTAGGTGAATATCTGTGTTCACATTGCAGATATTCTGTCACCAAGAATTTAGGAATGGTAGAGTTTGCGGTCAGGGCTATCAAGTTTTCGTTCATTCTATTAGCTGAAGGAACATTGACAGCTTGTTTTAGTTTCTGAATCGGATCTCTGGGTTCACATATACTAGGCAATTGATTCTGGTAAATGAGTAATATTTGCATGACAGCACTGTTGCAACTTGCAAGTACTGCAACTACAGCATAATCTGCAGTGCAAGTATGGTTTACTCCCATCAAAACATATGTAGCATTCATGCCTGGTTCACATAGATTTGATCAGATTTTGGAAACATGTCCATTAGAAGGTGTTTGCATTTGATAAATACTATTATGCTGATCTTTGGGTTCACGTTTCTTTCAACCAGCCTGCGTGATAATAATACTGATCATAAATATTTTTAGTACAAATATTAGAAAAATGCGGTTTAGTTGGAAGGAAAATGATGGATACCATCGTGTCTTTCATGGTGAAGCCATTTGATAACAATATTGTTCATCTGTCTTTCACGCTGAAGATGATTTTGAAAAATCCTCTGCTCAGAAGGTCATTTTCTGCTATAACTATGCCTTTGTACCGAATAATCCACAAATTAATCCTGATTTCTTGTCTGCATTCTTTTGGTTAGGACTGACAAATTCTCCCTCAACTCATCTTCCGTTGGCAAGGTTGTATTTAAAATAGAAAAAAACTTCTTGCATGGATATCAAGGGAAAGTTTTTTCAAACAAATCAAATTCTTGTTTAATTTTTTTTTGTGTTCATAGGATTGGGTATACGATATTTGGTAACTGGATATTTGGTAACTGGCCTATCAATGCAAGTTATGTGGATTATATAGGTAACATGTCGAACATTGCACAGGTAGAGCTCGACCAAAATAATCCACTTCCTGTGTAAGGGACATCCATAAGCTGTCGCTGTATGTAGATTAATGAGGATACCATCGTACATCAGATGTTGTTATCATAACATTATATGAAGTAATTCGCAAGAACATCTTTTCTGTGCAGGCAATGCAGAGATTAAAAGAAGGAGATGCCATTTTTGTCATGGATCCATTACTGAGGAGGAGTCCAGGATCAACCATCACAATGGAGAAGGTGCTTAAATTAGCTCGCCAGTGCCTGGCACCTTCAAAACAGTCAAGACCTTCTATGAAGGAATGCTGTGAAGTGCTATGGGGAATTCGAAAAGACTTAAGAGCAAGCGGTTCATCTTCTTCTGCTTTCACTTCTCACCAATCTGCAGACTTTCCTCGGAGAGATGAAAAAAAGAGTCGAGAAGCAGCATTTGGTATTGGAGATGGCGGGGGCCATAGATTCATCTCTGCATGAAGCGGTAATTTATGGGATTTGCTTGTCGCTTCTCTGTAAATTTCCCCGATAAAAAAGAAGAAAAAACCTGTTTCCTACGCATAGATACAGATGAACCTTTTTTTTGGCCCCTTGAAAAGGAGCCGCCAAGATCTCTTTTGGGAGAGGGGCATTAATATTTAAGTGGATGGTCTCTACACGTCGGATACTCCATAGTAATATGTAACAGGTTGTATAGAATCCAAATTCTTTCTTCTTTTTTCCCAAATATTTAAGTGTATGTTTATACTAGTTTACGTGTAACTTGATTAATTTTACTGGTTTTAAAATTAATAATTATGTAAGTTTTTAATGATTATTATATCAGTAAATGCAGGACTTGACTTGAGCGTGAGATCAAATCTGGAATAATCTCTTTAATCCTAAGCTTGTATCACTTATAGAATCCAATTTTTTGAACTGGGTGGTTGTGCCTTTGACATTTGCAATCTCTTTGTCATCAGCAACCTCGCTGTAAGCTAATGTTGTTTAATTGTTATTCCAACGGAAAGACACCCCCAAACTCTTCCTGCATCCATTCTGTTAACATGGAATTCTCTCTGTCAGCCTCTGTGTCTGTCTCCTCGGACAGAATCGCCATGACAATTAAACTCGTTCTTATAATTTTGTTCATGGCTAGTTGCAGGATCGAATGATCAAAAGTTTCCAAGACTGATGATATGAATCAGGGAACTGGAGTTTTGCAACAGACATGCAATCAGAATCACGAGTGGCAAAAGGCTGGCTAATTTAAGGCTTCACGGTTCTTCTCCATAAAGGCCCCCCTCCAAGAATCCTGTGACCGTCACCATGACCCCTCTTCTGTTGCGTGCGGACCTGACCTGTGGAGAGTGCGGCGATAATAAATATATTTGAGATCCAGAGTTCGAGCCATCATAGTCGTTCGCGCTTTCACAAGACGTCGCCACGTGTCCCAAACCAGTACCCGCCTCCCCTATCTCCAATAACCTCCCTACCCTTCACTCACTCCCATACCCACTCACGTGACTTTAGATTCAACCAAAGGCGAAAGAAGGAAAGAAAACTCTCTCGTCTCTTCCCATTTACTCAGATTTTTTTTCCTTGCCTATACGATCACGTTTTGTCATTTTCCCTCGAAAAATCTCAGCCTTTCCGCATATTAGAATTAGACCTCACCCCTCTCTCTTTAAAACAAATATCTCCTCTCCTTGATTTTTCTCCAACTTGCTCCGCTGATCGCCAAAAACTCTCGCTTTCTCGTTCGCTTTTTCTTTTTTTTTTTAAACAAAACTCTGAAAAGCTTGTTGAGAACCAGTAGGCATTTTTGAGGATCAATAATGGCTCCTGCTAGTGTTAAACCCAACAGTGCTGGAGCTACTACTAGTACAGCAACAGTGTCTGCGGTTTCTTCCTCTAAAGTTCCTCCAATCGCACGCCCGTTGGCTGGTGAACCAGAAGAGGTAGCGTCGAATATAAATTATCATGCACAATTCAGTCCTCATTTCTCTCCTTTCAAGTTCGAGCCTGAACAAGCCTTCTTTGCCACTGCTGAAAGCGTCCGCGATCGCCTCATTCAAGTAACTAACTTATTATTATTATTATTATTATTATTATTATTATTATTATTATTATTGTCGATATCAATTTCGAAAACATTTTGTTTGTTTCTGTGGATATGATAAATTGATTGGTGGTGCAGCAATGGAATGAGACTTATGTTCATTATCACAAAGAGGATCCAAAGCAGACTTACTATTTGTCAATGGAATATCTTCAAGGACGAGCTTTGACTAATGCAATTGGGAATCTTGACATTCAAGATGCTTATGGTAAGGCTTTGAATCAGTTAGGGCATCAGCTTGAGGACATTGTTGAGCAGGTTATCATTTCTTCCTCTTCTCTACATCGGGCTTTCTATTATTATTTTCTGGAATTTCTAACAATTGGTTTAATGGAATCATTTGGAAATGCTAATTGAATTCCTTTTACAAGTTGAATTAGAATTCCATAAGCAATGACAAGTAGATGATTTTTTTTTTTAAATAATAAAATAAATAAATAACGGGAATCGCATTCTAAGATAACCAGACATGGCCAAAATGAATCTAGTTACTCTTGTGAGCTGGTGAATTGTCTCGAGAGGAAACTTGTTAGTTTGTATTTACGGTGGAGTTCAGTTTAACAATGGTCAATGGAATTAAAATGTGTAATGTTTAGCAATGTGATTTTGTAGGAGAAAGATGCTGCGCTTGGAAATGGGGGTCTAGGAAGACTTGCTTCATGTTTTTTAGACTCAATGGCAACGTTGAATTTGCCAGCTTGGGGATATGGTCTGAGGTACAGATATGGGCTGTTCAAGCAGCGGATCACCAAAGAGGGTCAAGAAGAAATTGCTGAGGACTGGCTGGAGGTTTGTTTGGTTGCGCCTTACACTGCTGTAATAAATATTGTATATTTTATAGAAAGTTGTTGATGCTTTTGTTTTCTTTCTTTTTACTGAACTTGCGCAGAAGTTCAGTCCTTGGGAAGTTGTCAGGCATGATGTTGTATTTCCTGTAAGATTTTTTGGTCATGTGGAGGTTAATCCTGATGGATCGTAAGTGCTGATTTGATTGTATTATTTTTTTTTAGAAAAAAAAGAATTAAATAGAGTATCGTTCAATTTAATGTGGTTTCAGGTTGCCTTCATGGATGAAGGGACCAGAATTGCTTTTTTAGTGTGCTTTTCTTTCTCATGCTTCTGTTCATTTTGCTTTTCTTAAGATATGGAGCATACCGCATGATTGTTTAATGTTGTATATAAAATACAGCCGAAAATGGATTGGTGGTGACACTGTGCAAGCTCTAGCCTATGATGTACCAATTCCAGGATACAAAACCAAGAACACCATTAGTCTTCGTCTCTGGGAAGCAAGAGCTTCTTCTGACGACTTCAATCTATTTCTATTTAATGATGGGCAGTATGAATCCGCTTCACAGCTTCATTCTGGAGCTCAGCAGGTTGGTTTTTCAACTATCACTTCAGAAAGGATGCTCTGGCCAGCATTTTTGCCTTATTTTTTAAGAACAGACCACACTCAGGAAACCAAAGTAGACCTTGTTTCTCTCTTTTTGTCAGTTTGCTGCTTACAGATTAACATTATTTCAGATTCAATAAAGTATGTGCATCCGTGCAGATTTCACATTTTTTCTGAAACACTAGTTTAAATATTGTGCATATGCAGATTTGTGCTGTTCTTTATCCTGGGGATGCTACAGAAAATGGAAAACTTTTGCGGCTGAAGCAACAATTCTTTTTGTGTAGTGCTTCACTTCAGGTTGGCAACTTACTTTTGATATTTGTTTTTCTCAAGTGTTAATGTGGCTTCAACCCTCATAGTTTTATATATGCCCAAGCATCTAAGTCTGCCATCAAGCCTTGAAAGTGGCGACGAGAGGAAAAAGAGTCTAGGGGTTACTTGTGCAGAGTTTTTACCAGAATTTTTATCGTTTTCCTTTCTGGACATATCTGGTTCAGTTGGCACTTTAATTTTTTTTTTTTTGTGATGTACTGTTACTGAATCTTACTTCATGAAAGGCAATGGCAGCCATTTTTTTGTCAGAAAGGAATCTTCAGTCAACCATTGTGCTTGCTGAATCAAACCAATGGAATGTCAACTTCCTTGTAAAAGGAAACCCAGAGTACTTTTAGATTTATTACTCCACGAGAAAACTAACATTTGCTAGGATTTTATGATGTTTTTCATTCTCAAATGATGTGAAGATGCAGTTGACTAGAGAGAACTTCATTGGATCTTTTTTCTCAACTGCAACTCACTTTAATGTTCTGCAACGTCTTTTCTGTCACAAGCACCACTGTGATATCTGTTGAAGGATAACTTCTTATGTTCTTTTTTTGTTGAAATGCAATAACTATAAAGTTTGGTTTCTTGTGCTACTAATCTTCATGACAGTTAACCTTGATGTTGGACCCAATTGCAGGATATTATTTTTAGATTTAAGGAGAGGAAAAATGAGAACAGATCATGGAAGTGGTCTGAATTTTCTAGCAAGGTCGCTGTACAACTGAATGATACTCATCCTACTCTTGCAATTCCAGAGCTGATGCGATTGTTGATGGATAATGAAGGACTTGGATGGGATGAAGCTTGGGAAATCACAACTAGGTGCCTTTTTTCAGGATTTGATTTTGTTTTCCAGCTATATTTTTCATCTTGCAACTTCTGGTCATGTCTTTCCATTCATATTTTATTCATTGCATTGAATATTTAGCATCAACATTTTAAACAGGACAGTTGCTTATACCAATCATACAGTCCTTCCTGAAGCATTGGAAAAATGGTCACAGTCTGTGATGTGGAAGCTTCTCCCTCGGCATATGGAAATCATAGAAGAGATAGACAATAGGGTACATCACCTTTTCTTCTTCTTCGTCTCCACGTCTGTTTTTATAGTATTGTTATATGGGAATAAAATATGAAAATCTTGCAGTTCATCACAATGATACGCACCACTCGAACTGATCTTGAGAGCAAGCTTCCTAGTATGTGCATCTTGGATAATAATCCTCAGAAACCAGTTGTGCGGATGGCAAATCTATGTGTGGTATCTTCACATAAGGTAAGAGGTCATTTATAAATCTAATCACACAGTAGCTAACTATATCCATTAAGTGTCTTTTATCTCCTCCAAATAATGATTGGGCCTGGTAGGTTTTTTTGGTCACCTTTCAACTGCAAATATAAGTCATCCCTTGCTTGGCATGTCATAATTTCTCCCTGAGGATAGATCTTTCACCTTAAATTTAAATTTCTTATGATTAGAAAACAAAATCATCGGAGGTGTAGACCACAAATTAGAGCCCAAAAACCTAGTGTTGCAAGATAATACTAGTGGTTTCTTGTTTGCAACATACATAATGGTAGTTTCTTTACCTGTTTGTCATCCATGTTTTGAGAATTCATTAGAATATTTTAATTCTAGATTAGAGTCTAGAATGATTTTCTAATAATATGATTTTTTTTTTATCATGTTTGCCCCACGGATGCATTTGGCAACCAGGGGTCATGGACCAACCATAAAACCCTGTTCAGAGTTGTTGATGTTTATAATGATCAATTATAGAAGAAAAAAAATGCAAAGTAGGATGCTTTGTGATTTCTTGAGCCCCTATACATCCACATACAAGTCACTTCTAAGTTGAACCTGGTTTCATCTTAAACTCCTTTGATAAATTTGAAAAACAAATTCTTAATTTTTTTACTGTGGTTTCTTACATATAGGTGAATGGTGTTGCTCAGTTACACAGTGATATATTAAAGGCTGAGCTATTTGCAGACTATGTCTCTATATGGCCAAAAAAGTTCCAAAATAAAACCAATGGAATCACTCCTCGCCGGTGGCTTCGCTTTTGCAGTCCTGAGCTCAGTAATATAATTACAAAATGGTTGAAAACTGACCAGTGGGTTACCAAGCTTGACCTACTTGCAGGTCTTCGAAAGGTGAGTACTTGCAATTCGTTTGAATTCTGTACAAGGCATGGTTTCTTTCTATTGTAATGGATTCAGATTCAATACTGATGCTTCCTCCAAAAGTTTGCTGAAAACGCAGAGTTCCAAGCTGAATGGTTATCTGCCAAGATGGCTAATAAGCAGCGTTTGGCACAGTACATATTGCGAGAAACAGGTGTTAGCATTGATCCCAATAGTCTTTTTGACATACAAGTCAAGCGCATCCATGAATATAAGAGACAGTTGCTGAATATTTTGGGTGCAATATATAGGTACAAGAAACTAAAGGTACAAAATACAAAACATCCTTTTCCTTCTGATTTGTGCTTATCATTCAAATTAAACAGTTTGTAGACCAAAATAAGGTTATTTCCACACAGATCATGTATTATTATCATTGTGATTCACCTATACAACTCTTATTACATGTGATCATGATGATATCATCTGTGGTCGTGGTCTTTAAATTCTTCTATTTCCATACCAATGCGTGGTTGGGAAATAGAATACTCATCGTCTATCTCTGAACTTCCCTTAAACTGAACCATGTCAGGAGATGAGCACTGAAGATCGGAAGAATACAACTCCACGTACCATTATGTTTGGAGGAAAAGCATTTGCAACATATACAAATGCTAAAAGAATAGTAAAGCTGGTAAATGATGTTGGCGCTGTTGTCAATAGCGATCCTGAAGTCAATAGTTATTTAAAGGTAAATTTATTTATTTTTACATTTTATCTTTCTGAAAATAAGATTTTACCGCCTGCAAACACTGAAATATCTTCAGCAGTATGAAAACAAGGCAGCTACACTGTTGAGAAAAAAAAATTTGCCATTATTATGGGGTGAAAACTTTGAACACAAGTCAAGACCTCCAGATTGGTTGAACCGGTTGACCTTGGATCAGAAAAGTGTCTTAACTCAAAAATGCCCCACTGATAGTGGATGCACAATATATTGAATCAAGTAGTCTTAAATGGAATGAGTTTCCTATTAGATTTGAATTTTGGATTTTCCAAAAGCTTATTTATCTTTTTAATTATTCTTAGTTGATTCTGTAAGCAAGTTGTGTTATGCAATGCACTTGGATTGTTGGATCCTTTCCCCATTTTTCTCATCCAGGAAAGGTAGCTCATTTTTTCTCACCCCAGTATTCAAATTCTGTAGTCTGTGTATAATGAACCCAACAAAATCTTTCCCATAAGGATCGAGACATTTTGAAATCTGCAAATGTTATTAACCTTATCATATTTAATTTATCCCTTGATTAACTTCTTTTTGTGCTTCTACTATTTTCATATTGCAAGCCAATGTGTTTGTGTTTTAGCTTGCTCAATGAGATTATGGATTGCATGTGCATTATTGAGTATTTGTTTCCATCCATGTGGCATATTAAGACCTATGTACCATGAATGAATGAATTTGCAGGTGGTATTTGTTCCAAATTACAATGTATCTGTGGCAGAGATGCTTATTCCTGGAAGTGAGTTGTCACAACATATCAGCACAGCAGGCATGGAAGCAAGTGGCACCAGCAACATGAAGTTTGCACTCAATGGTTGCCTTATAATAGGAACCTTGGACGGTGCTAATGTTGAAATCAGGGAAGAAATAGGAGAGGAGAATTTCTTTCTCTTTGGTGCAACAGCAGATGAAGTCCCCAGACTGCGCAAGGAAAGAGAGAATGGATTGGTAAGAAACTAGCAATTTCAGATCAACAGACATTCAAATGTATAATATGAATTACCTGACACTTGATGAAGAATCTATGAAGGGCATCCATCGATTGAAAGATTACTCCTTATCCTAGTCGGAGAAATGTAGCTAGAGCATTAGTCTTGAAGCTGTAACTTGCTAGAGCCAAAAACTTGGACTAGAGCAGTAGGTTTTAGCAGTAAGTCGAAAATGACAAAACAATACTGGAGACGCTGCTTCCTAAAAGGAGTCATGATCTCAATCAAATGATGTTCAAAGGGCTTTTTTAAATTGTTTGAATCATCAGACTGGTGCTTGACTGTCTGCACTGCTTCAAAAGAAGCAATCTGGATGGCTTCCTTGTGAAATAGGATGAAGAATATAATGCTGAACATACTTCATTTCTTAGCTTTATTTTAATCCTCCTACTACCTTCACCAAAAAGTGTTAGTATACAGGTGTTTCTAGGACCTTATTTTCTTGTCTAACACTAGTCCTTGCTGATTGCACAGTTTAAACCAGATCCTCGGTTTGAAGAGGCCAAGGAGTATACAAGAAGTGGAGCATTTGGAAGCTATGACTACAACCCACTTCTTGACTCTCTAGAAGGGAACTCTGGTTATGGTCGCGGAGATTATTTTCTTGTTGGCCATGATTTCCCAAGCTATATGGATGCACAGGAAAGAGTAGATGAAGCTTACAAGTAAGGAATTGCTTTCCCTAGTTTCACATTTCATCAATGTTCAAGGTTTTTATTCCACTATTTCTCTGTCTTAAATGCGATGAATCATCCAACACAACAGAAAATTCTACTGTAACTCACTTGACATGATTGTTATTTTCTCAGTCATGGCTCTATATCCAATATTGCTGGAAACTTTAAACTGGCTGACAAATATGTAACCTCTCAATAGCACAAGCATAGCTAGAAAGCCAACTCCTTTGCCAATATTTTTTAGCTATTTATTATGAGAACTGCAGACTACAAAAGAAGACGGAAAGCATTGCCCAAAACCAAATGCATGAACTAAAATGGAAAAGAAATAGCAAGAATATGTTAAAAAAACTAGCTCCGCCTACGCTTGGCTTATGCTACCATCTTGTGCAGGAGAGATTATTTGACTTGTAAAACTTACAGAATGGCCCTGACCTATAAAATTTGCCCATGTATTGCTTGCAGGGATCGCAAGAGGTGGTTGAAGATGTCTATCCTTAGCACCGCTGGCAGTGGCAAATTCAGCAGTGATCGGACAATTTCCCAATACGCTAAGGAAATTTGGAACATAGAGGAGTGCCGGGTACCATAATTGCTACCGCAACCAGTCGCTGTCCAATTTATTATGTAAATGGGTTGTAGTCAGGTCAAGTGAGCAAATAAAGGGAAGGTAAACAAGACGGACCGTATCTTTCTATCAAAACATGAATCTGTAGAAAACTATCAATAAACCAGATGCCACGCTTCTTTGATAATTTTTCTTATGAACTATGTTTTTCCTACTTTACCACAACGTTTTACTTTTCTAGCAAGTCAGTATATTTACATAATGCGGCTATCCTTGGTTGCTTGATGGAAGAAAGGAAGAAGAACCACAAGTAATTCAAATGAGAAAACACTTTATCATGCTGAGGGAAGGAACAAAGATGAGTTTGATAGCCACTAGACTCAGCAAAATGGAGTTGTAACCCAACAGTTAACAACAGATCCTTGCAGGTAATCAAAGGAGAACATGCTTGCCTTCTTGTACACCTTGTTAGCGTTTCTCTCTTTTGGGGGAGAGGGTGTGGGCCCTGGTTGGAAAGAACTCTAAAAGTACAGTGCTTTTATATATATATATATATATATATATATAAATTTCTTGCACACCTCATCTTAAACATCAATCCATTTATCATTATATTATTATACAAATACATTTTTTTATTGTCTAAGTTAACAGAGTGGAGGAAAATAATGTGAAGAAGAGTGAAAATAAAGATAGGCGCGTGTAATGATCTGTCAGTGGTTATACGAAGTGGTCTTTCGGTAATATATGTACATATTTTTGTTGTAGGTCGTAAAGTCACGGACCTTGGAGACTTTTGGGCTTCTATTTTCTGTTTGTTTTTCTTGCTCTTATTTTTGTTGATGTGTTCGGTTAGGGTTGTTGGGCCCATTTGGGCCATTTTCTCAATCTTTCCTTTTAGTTTTTTTCTTCTCCCTTATTGGGCAAGTTAGGCTGAATTGGAGAGTGAATTGAATAGTTGATGAGAATCAATGACAAAAATAAATATTAACAAAGAACCGTGTGTCTTGTTTGATAACATGCCAACGCGTGCTTAAGCATGTTGCATATAGGCAGCACTTTGAAGATGATATATTTTAATATAGTTGGATTTATTTGATGAGGGGAACAATATTGGTCCACAAGTGTCATCGAAAAATGAACAGGGGCACTCTAGAGGCTTGTTTTTCTTTTTCTTTTTCATTACTTTTATCCCCTGTGCATCTTTTCCTTCTCTCCTTTCCCTTCCTATTTGGTTGGCCCATTTGGCCCAATCAATTTTATGATGGGCCTTTTTTCCCTTTTCTTCCTTATCTCTCCTTCTCATCTGTTTCTTCTCTTTGGCCTGTTTGGGTGAGGCTCTTTTACCCAAGATTGTCAATTTTATTTGGTTTTGTTTTTTTAGATTTTATTTCACTTATAATCTTGGTCTAATCCAAAAATTACCCTCAAATTCTGGCCTAAATAATATATAGTTTCACAATATCAATCATATTTTTCAATTCAATCAATGAATTGTTGAAATTTTATGATGAATCTTCTGACATATTGGTATATCGTAAGTTAAAATTATAAAGTATTAGAGATTATAAAAGTTTTACAAAATTGATGATGACATTCTTGTAATTTTATTTAAAAATATTATTTTATTATGTTATTTTTTTAGATTAATAATGTTTTTCAATTTTATTATTTAATAATGGATTTACTAGATTCATAATTTTCTTATTTAGAATTATAATAATAGCATGATTCAAGTCATATATATATGAAACTTCTTTTATATTATTTCTTAACATGATGTTCCAGTAAACCCACAACGTGGTTATAGACGACAAAAACTATCTACTTCCTTAACTACGAAAAATGTATATGAAACATTAAGGTATTTTTTTCAATTATTATAGTTGTAGTTAAATATTAATTGGTGATTTGTTCAGCCTGATTATATTAAGAAGCGTCAATGAAAAGAGGTTCTAGTTGACTGTTATCAAGGGCATTATTTTTATTTTCTTTTTGTATACCTGGTTGGTTGAGGTTTTTTTATAACTTAATGCAAGCTTTTATACCAATATTGCAACGCTGGTAAGCATTCCTAATTAATTGGAGCTGTCACTGGATATACGCTTAAGACACTCTAATATATATATATACACTGTCTGCACGAGCATCAATTTACTTTCAACGAGATAGAGAAGCCGAGCTCAGGGTGACAGATCTAGAGGCGCATTTGGAAGTAGCACTTCCACTGCCGCTGTCTCGAGAGCATCCACTCCTAGAGCTCTTCCTTTGCCTTGGTTTAATGCTTATAGAATAACTCCTCGAGCTCTTCCTTTGCCTTGGTGTAATGCTTCTAGAATAACTTCTTAAGCTCTTCCTTCGTCTTGGAGTACAACTCCGCCTTGATTCAGGGGATACACTGCGTGAATAGCTTCTTCTTGAGCTTCTCCTCCTTGGGCTACAGGAGATGCTTCGTGAATAGCTCCTCCTCCTCCTTGGTGCGGGCGATAGGCTACGTGAATAGCTTCTTCTTGAGCTCCTCCTCCTTGGGCTATGAGAGAGGCTTCGTGAATAGCTCCTCCTCCTCCTTGGTGCGGGGGACAGGCTTCTTGAATAGCTCCTCCTCCGTGGGCTACGGGAGATGCTGCGTGAATACCTTCTCCTTGAACTCCTCTGAGCCCTACATGGAGTAGGATTGCGAGATACAGTGCAATAGCGGTGTCTTCTATAGTATCTGCCATCTGGTTAATAATGCCTCGAGTAATAAAGCGAGGAGGACCGGTCATGCCTGCTGACAGGAGACCTACTGGATGGAGACTGAGATCGAGAGAGGTTTGGAGAACACGATCTGCGTCGGCTGTAATGCGGGGAGAACGATCTATTCCTGTTACGTTCAAGTGAATAACGTGGTGACCGACTCCTGCTCCTCCGATAAGGAGAGTAGCTAGGATACCGACATGAAGAATTGCTAGGAGTCCAGCGATGCACTACAGGGAACCCTAAAAAATAGAAATATAGGAAGAAAAAACACGCATGGACCGATGAAAAAGTCGGTGTAAAACTAAATTACCACTAATCGTTCTCAGCCCCAAATACCTTCCAGGAGTAGGAGTCCGTCCTCTCCTCCACTTAGCCTGCAACAAATTTGATTAATTAGGTTGAAAAAACATTTTCTTATTTATAGGGTATTAAAAACAGGTGTAGTATATAACAAGAAAAATTAATATTATAGAGTAACTTCAAATTGCACATAATTTAACAGCTAAAAATAGAGAAATTCAGGGCAGACAACCCTAACAATCTGACACTTATTGAAGTGTTTGATTTGTTGTTTATTGGAGTTCGATGAAGAGCTGCTGCATACAGCTGTCCTGCTGCCACAAAAGTTCAAGTGGAAAGAAGAAAACAGCTTTCAATCTCATAAGAACTTAAAGGCATCCAGAATTCCTGTAGGAATTGAAAGAGAGCTAAGCACCAAAGTAAAAAAAAAACCAGGACCACTCATCAAGAATTTAAAAAAAAAATGAAGATTTTACCTTCTCCACTGTAATGACATGACCCTCAAGAACCGAACGGTCCAAATACTTGATACAATGATCAGCTTCCTCAACAGTAGACATAGTGACAAACCCAAATCCACGAGACTCTCTTGTCCATGGATCAACGACAACATGAACATTAATTACCTAAAAGAAAAAAAAAGAAAAGAAAAAAGAAAACTTGATTAGTCAATTCAGAAACTAGAAAGACTTGACTATACAAAGCAATTAATAGCATTCCAAAATTAGCAGGAAAAACAATAGTATTGAATCCTTAACGTTCCTTCCCCGGAAAAATGTTTTTCGAGTTCATTCTTGGTGATCTGTGGTGACAACCCTGTCACATACAAATTGTTACCAGGATTCTCCACATCCCTCGAAGAGCTCCTATAAGCCAAATCAGAACATGGAAGAAATGAAAACATTAGTCAGAAAGACCAATGAAAACAGTACATAGAGAGATTGCCACGAAGCAGGCAGCTTAATATGCATATACGAAACCAGACATTACCTGGATGTTGACCTCGACAATGATCTGGAGTCAAGCCTGCTGTCTCGCCTGTATGGGGAAGGCGAAAGGGAATTCCTTGACCTCCTGGAGTAAAACATCTGCACCAAATTCAATAGGAAAAACGCGCATAAATAAAAAATTGCAAAGAACATGGTATCAACAACTAGTTACTGAGATTGTAAATTTCCCCATTTCTAAAATAAATCTTATGATTGAATTACCTATCATATATAAAAAAAAAAATATTGAATTTTAATTTAATAGCGTGAATAGAGTTTGATCCACAAATACTGCAATCTTTTACTGATTAAAGAGATCATCTCATAAAGCTCCAAGCAATTACTTAGTTGTCACAGATAAAGCATAACTGATGAAAATCCATGAAAATAACCCTCATAATGAATAACAACAATGAACTCAATTGATTACAATCCACAATCCTTAATCAGGATTCCTAAAATTGGAGAAAAGAAATCATAGGATTGTAAAACAAAATCGAAACGATTGAAATGATAGAAGAGTCTTACCTTGAATATAATGAGAATGGGATTCTCGATTGTGTTATTTTTTTTAAAATGGCTTAACAAGAAAGAGATTGCAGAGACTAAGCACTAATCGTTTTTAAAGAATGTGGAAGCGCCAGAAGTTAAAAGAAGTTTATGGGGACGCGGCGTGTCAGCACAGTACCATCCTGTCTAATTAGGAGGGTATTGTTAGCGTGAATTGAGGCCACAGTATGAATTATAATCCGGGGACACGTGTTGGGTAACGATTGCTAGTTGTGAGAGTGTTTGTTAGATAATGATAGAAAACTACAGAAAGACCCTTGGATTTTTTATTTATCTTTTTAACTAGTAGGGTCATCTTTTAAAATCTTGTAGTTCATATGTATTTTACAAAGATGAGATACACGTGGGTGTCCATTCAAGCTGCCTTTAAGCAATTTTTGCGTTGGAGTGTCATTTAGTTTTTTTTGGTAAAGATTGTTATTTAAAATAATTTTTTTATTAAAATAAAATAATTTTTTTTATTTTTATAATTTATTTTTTATATCAATATATCAAAATAATTAAAATGGCAAAGTATAATGAATGAACAAGTATTTGCACAACATCGTTCTTTTTATTTCAGCATAATTAAAATGGCAAAGTATAATGAATGAACAAGTATTTGCACAACATCGTTCTTTTTATTTCAGCATAAAATTAAAGCAAGCATAGACAGCCACGACGTCACGAGCATATACAGCCATTTTCAATTTAAATATAGGCTCGAAGGCCCAACATGAAATCTTGGCTAGAAGTTAAATGGTCTTGCCCATTAATGGGACCACGATCACTGATCCCGATCAAACTTGCACATGAAGCCTACTATACAAGGACAATCGCTTCCTATAAATTGCATCATAAATGCTCATAGAACAAAGATTCTAATGCAAGTTCTTGCCTTTTTAATCAGATAGTATGTTGAAATTACAGCGACAAACAATACACGCACAAGAAAATTTAAATCCAAAACGCATGACCATATATCATCATCTAAACAAAATTTAAGGCGGGGGCCCTGAGGGTTTAGATTCTTCAGGTTCTCCAGGTCTCGGAGATGGTGGGCCGGAGGGTTTAGACCCTGCAGCTGCTTCAGCTCCCTGAGGTGGAGGCCCGGAGGGCATGGACCCTGCTGGTGCTCGGGATCCCTGAGGTGATGGCGCAGAGTTCATGGACCCTGCAGGTGCAGCCATTGGTGATGCCACAAGATGCTGATACTGCTGTGTGGACTGCACCACCTGTGGTGGGGGCACTGGAGTGTGATAGATATGGAGGAGGATACTGCTAATACGGTGGCGTTGGTGGCATATAACCATATGGTGGATAATGCTGTTGTTGGTATTGCAAGTGAGGTGGTGGCATGCTTTGATATGGATAGTGCTGCCCTCGCTGCTTCCCCAGTCCAGATTTATCCTCACCTGATCCGGTGGGCCCATTAAGAGTTCCGTCTTGGGATCCAACAAGGGCACCCATTCTTTGAGGATCCATTGACGGGTAATATGCTCGTTCTTGTTGAGGTGGTGTGGGGATATTGAAGTAGTGCATTGGAGGATGTTGGTCCTGGGTGCCAGGTGGATTAAAATGGTAGTGTTGCTGAGATATAGCTGCCCGTGAAAACATCCCACTATGGGCCATCTTTGCCTGCTGCCTTGCTTCATCAGAACTTTCCAGCTCAGGTTTTGGTGCCTGCGGTCTGCCCCACATCAATTTCAGTCGCAGACCCTTGATGACTAGCTTGTTAGATAGCTCCTCTGCGGCCTTTTCTGCTCCTTCTCTGGTTGTGTAGGTTACAAAAGCAATTGCTCTTTGAGGCACCATTTTAACGGATTCAATTTCACCATGGGCATAAAACTGATCCCTTAGGTCCTGTTCACTGATCCTCGCATGAAGCCCACCAACATAGAGTGTTCTAATGCTTTCATCCTCCGGTGGTTCTAATGAGGGCATGTCTCCAGCCTTGTTGAGTAGCTTCATTGCCACAGGATCATTCACTCTGCATGCATTTATAAAAAAAAGATAAGTCAAACTTCTAACAGTTCATGCATCATATGCCATTGTACTTAGTTTCTGTGGGGACGAATTTATGCATGCATGCAGTATTATCTTGTGTGTGGTCAATGACTACAAAAATTGTTTTTGGCATTCACAAGCTTGAAGTTCTTGGGCAATCCAGTCAGAGATACATTGAAAAGCTGCAATTGTTGAGTAGAGGTGGGGTTTTCAGTTTGATTGAGAGAAGCATAATAGTGTCATCGGCTAAAATAGGAATTATATCATGCGTGCTAAAATAATTGCCCAAAATACAAAGTCAGCCTAAAGGACCACAAAAAAAGAAATCAAATTTGAAACCTGAAGCGAATCCAAAAGTGAGATGCCGATTGTAAAATATGTTATGAAGCATTATTACCACCATCTCATGATCTTAAATAACAATTCAGGAATGGGAGACGAGGCAAGAGCTAGCAAACATGAGAGTTTATGCCCCTGCCTGCTTTCGAGAGATGGAGGGGAAAACACAAAAGCTAATTATACATAGTTGAAATTACAGCATTCTACTTACCCATAGTAACGATCTTTAATATTTTACTGTGACAACTCCCCTGTTACGGGCATCTCATGCCTATAGGGGCACTCGGCACCTCGTGTGCATTCACCACGTGCATAGAAACTACAAACATGTGCTCGATTTCTTTTGTAGTATGGTGTTGTTCTTTGAAACTTCAAAATAGTATCATTTGCTCGAGCCTTTCCAAATGAAGACTCATAATCAATACCCGCCCTAGCCTGCATCAAGCAAAACCATATCAATTTCAGCATTAGAGAACAGCAGAACAGTATCAGAGTAACAATCACCACCTTATCATAACGACCTTGAATGCATAACTAACTGGACCGTAGACTGATTAGGCTATTTGGTAGTTTGAAATTCATAACTACAAACTTACAACATATAGCCACAAGAAAGTAAACATTAACTCGGAATCATCAGTTACCAGTAATGTGACACCCTAACAATCAGAGAGTTTCAACATGCACAAAACAATAACACCTCACAAACAGCCAAAACAGCAACTAAAACAAACTAGAGTTAAAACATGAAATAATCATACCCTTCAGTCATGCTCCTCGGCAAAATACTCTCTATTCGCATCACTCTTTGGAATAGCATCATTGGAGTTTATACTGAGAGCAGTG
This sequence comes from Salix dunnii, assembly GCA_015731905.1. Lineage (NCBI taxonomy): Eukaryota > Viridiplantae > Streptophyta > Magnoliopsida > Malpighiales > Salicaceae > Salix > Salix dunnii. The sequence goes on along the minus strand of CM027667.1, from coordinate 3,163,675 downwards.
TCACGAACTTGAACAGGCAGACCGTACTCCAGATCCAAAAGACAGACTTGACAAACATTTTTAACCTTGCTGCAAGTCTGGCAAACTTCAGTCTTTTTAAATCTCGCATCCCTGCCAGGCCTCCACCTAAACACTGTAAATGGTCGCATGCATATTTTGCATTCCTTGTCGAATTCAGCTCTAGTCTGCATCCCAACAAGTTCATACAACCGCAAAAGAACAGATCGTATAAATATCCACACAGCCAAACCCCCTCCCCCAAAAAAAAAAAAAACATTTAGAACAAGGATTAAAATCGCATACCATTCTGACATAGGGATTGTCGCCTAAGCAAGACTCGCAAATGATAGGAAAGTCAGACCGCTCCCACCCGTCAGCCTCCAGGTCTTTTAACAATCTGTGCGCCATTCCCTTTTTTCTTCTAGCTCAAACACGCACTTCACTGCCCTAATCTCCGCGATGGAAACCAGAAATTGTTGATACACTTTTGTTCACACAAATCAAAGTGTTGAAAATTCAATTCTCAAAAAAAAAAAAAAAAAAAAACAGGTAATTGATTTAGACTTGACCAAATTACATAAACTAAAAAGCAATTAAGAAAAATAACCTTTTGAAGCATTCAATATATCGTTGCTAAAATGGGATAAGAAATATTACCCTACGAAGCCAGATTCAGGCGTGCTCGAAATTTCATGTGATAAATAAGCAGGCTGTTATTTATCTTCTACACTAAATTGGATTTTAGAATCTTGGGCAGGGCGTCTAATTTTTGTAAGGAGGAAAAGAGGATCAGCTCCATGGTTTTATATTCGTGGATACACGGTTTCGGTCCAGACTGACCGCGTTTAGGCTTGCCTCTGTGAGACTGATTTTACATGTAGGCCCATGGGCTTATGGACCATGGGTTTTTCTAGCTGTTTCTAGGTAAATGATGATTAAGCTCAAGGGAAGGAAGGAAAAGATGCCATATGGGGTGATAAAATAAAATGAAATTGCTAGTTGTATTATTCAATGTGAATTATTTTGTATATTTCAATTTTTTTATTTGAATAAAAAACTGGATATTTTTTGAATTAGTATTTCCAGCTGAATTTCGATAAATTGTATAAAACAAATGTTAATTTACAACGAGATTTTTTTAGGGCAAGAGCAACTAATTTTCATGTCAAATAAATAAATATATTGTGATAAATAAGCCAGCTGTAAAAAAAAAAATGATATATTTTAAAAACAATTTTCCAACCTATAAAAATTAGCTATTCAACTTTAACGGTCTCGAATCCAAACCTCGCCTGCATAAAAAAAAAAAATTCTTTTGTCGTAAACTAACCGATGATCATTGGTTTACATTGACGCGGAATTATGATTCTTAATTAATTATTTTTTATTATTTTCTCGCTATATATTTTTTTATTTTATTTTTTTCATTGAGATTTCAGGTTGCTTATAGTCGTTTTTTGTGCCATGAGCACCTCAGCTTCAGTCTCAGACCCTTAATCACTAGCTTGTTCGCATGCTGCTCGCCAGCCTTCTCTGCTTTACAAATGCAATTGCCCGGTGAGGCACCATATTTATGGATTCGATTTGGCCGTGGGCAGAAAAGTGGTCCCTTAGAGACTGCTCGCCTCGCATCGAGCCCCCCAACACGGAGCGTTTTAATGCTTTCCATCCTCAGGTTGTTCTGGCGAAGGCGTTGCATCAGCCTTGTTGAGAAACTTCAGGGCCTTGTTAATGCCTATATTTTTTTGAAAGTCATACACCTGGTAAAAAAACTTGTAGCTTCTTATGTTTATATGGACATAAACATAAGAAACAGGGAATTTAATCGAGGTGAGCTCAAGCTTTTTCAAACATCTTGGTTACAACAAAAAAAAATTTTAGGCAATCTGTGAGTTACATCATCACAAGCAATATTTCTAAAACAGGAGGAAAGATTCGGGCTATAGAAGATGAAAAATGATAGGAGCATTATATAGTCATCATTTAAACTACGTGAGAATTCCAGGCATTATACTCTAACTCACACATGTTCTGGTATAAATACAAGTAGCCTATGATACTGCAACCAGCCTAAAAAAAGCCAACAAAGAAATTCAATTTGATATTTGAAACAAAAAATATAATCCACGAATAATAATTAAGTCAACGCCTTCTGTAAAGTACATCATGAAGATTTAATTGAATGAAACCGATAAGCATGATTACCATTTGATAATCTTAATTCTCAATTTAGGATAGAATAAAGCAAAGTTATAAAACAAGAGCAGGCAAGCATGGATGTGTGAGAGAAAGAGGATGCGAAAAGTTGTAAAAATAGCTAGCTTGTTGCGCTCGGTGCAGTTTTCTATTTTGCTGTGACAACTCCCCGGTTATGGGCGACTCGTGCATGCAAGAACACTGGTGCCTAGTATGCTTTCACCGCATAAATAGAAGCTGCAAACATGTGCTTGTACCTTTGTAGTACGGTGTCATTCTTTGAAGCTTTAAAATGGTGTCATTCGGTCGTACCTTCCGTAAGAAGACTCGTAACCTATTCCAACTCCAGCCTGCTTTAAGCAAAATCATATTAGTTTTATTAGGTTGGTATTTGAGATTAACACGATAGGATTCGGGCGAGATTCGTCACATCCATGAAACACGCCTTGAATGTGTTGCTAAGTGGACTACACCCGATTGTCTACTGATCAGAAATTTGTAATGATAATGAAGAGATGAACCAGAAAACCTTCTCAGATATTAACAGAGGCTTGAAGGTAAAAAAAGGATGGGGATACGGTTGCAGGGTTAGGCATCTAACATTATCCTTCATAAATTCTGAGCGTGGTTACACCACTGTTAAGCCTCCAGAAAAAAAACACTTGTAGGCTTATATAGAATGCAGCAAAATAGCAATTCAAGTATAAATGCAAAGAGTGAAAGCACAAAAGGTTTCAACTATCATAATGGCACGTAATGCAATTAATGGCAACAGGCATGTTGCAGATAAGAAATATGAGTTTAACAAGCTCTAAACTGCATCAACCCTGCATAAAGGTTCTAACAATTCCATGTAAAATAAAGTACATAACATACCATACAATAAGCAATTTACTTCACATGTTTGTAAAATGTGTAATTTTATAAAAAGCTTCACATGGTATGCATCACAAAAGCTACCAAAACAGACTAGATTAAGGATATAATATACACATACCGTGCAACAAAGTTTTATATGTTAACGTCACTCTTCGGAACAGCCTGGTTAGAATTTAAATTGAGAGTGTTATCTCGAACTTGAACTGGTAACCCATACTCAACATCCAGAAAACAAACTTCACAAACATTTCTCAACTTACAGCAAGTCTGGCAAACCTCAGTCTCTTTAAATCTTGCATTCCTACCTGGCTTCCAACGAAAATTGTAAGCGTTCGACCGCATATCTTGCATTCCTAATTGAATTGAGCTCTGATCTACGTTGCGAAAAGAAAAATTCATAAAACAAAATTTAAGCAGATGTTCATTTAATGAGAGGAGAAATGCACTGATAATAACTAGAAGAAGAATCCCAGACAATACCATCCTGACATATGGATCGATTGTCTCCTATGCAAGTTTTGCAGATGATAAGAAAGTCAGAACATTCCCATCCATCGGCCTCGGGATCTCTCAACTATTAGTTGCCATTCTTCTTCGAGTTGCCTTGGTACTCTGTGATGCAGAATACGGATTGTTAGACATAATGTTCAAATTCACAAGTTATTTACTTTTACCAAAACATTCTGCCCAATAACAACAAATAAATCAAAATACAACTACTAATCTAACAAAAATAAAAAATAAATGAACTTCAATAATATTCTCCTAAACAAATTGGGATTAAGCCAAGTGCTTAACTTCCCATAAATTACAAAAACCTTAGATTAACAAAAATAAATCTAGAATAGCATGCACAATCAGTAGATAGGTCAATGCATCAATCTATGGATGGGCTAGTGTAAACGGGAGTCAAGTTCTTCAATTTAGTTTCATAAAACACCTACCATACACTACTATCTAACTTGAGAAATTATAAAAATAAAAATAAAAGAAAGACTACCAACTTCTAGTCCATCCATCAAAATAGAAGAGGAGAGAGGAAAATGAAGTCGACAATCTTAGCCTGACAAGCAGAAACCAAGTGAATAGGAGATAACTAAATCTCAAATCTTGAGGTCTTCCGTAGAGGCTCTCAATCGATCAGTCGCTTTATCGGATTTTGAATGTCTATGCCGACGGGAAACTAATCCGTCACCTTTTTATTGTGATCTGCAAGTTAAGTCGGTTAATACTTCGGTATTTTTTTAGTTAGATGTTTTTTAAATATTTTTTTATTTTAAAATATTAATTTTATCTTTTAAAAAAAATTTAATATCAAGACAGTTATATATAATTAGGAAATTACTTTAGATCCCTGTATATTTCAATATGGATTGCTATAATATTTTTTCGTTATAATATTTTTTTCTTATTATATTTTTTTTTTTGTGAATTTTTTTCCTAGCTATATTTTTTAATTTTTCTACTTATATATATATATATATATATATATATATATATATATATATATATATATATATATATATATATATTATTATTATTTTTTATAACCAAGTTGTTCGGGACATTTAAGCGCACCACGACTAATCTCATGAACTATTTTTTTTATAACCAGGGTGTCTAGGCCAGCTTACGCGCGCACGACTAATCTCTGAACTCATTTTTTTTTATAACCAGGGTGTCCGAACCAACTTTCATCTCTCACAAAACACTATGGATTGTTATAGTGCTTTCCCACTTATACATTTATTTTTTTGTTTTTATCTTTTTCCTTACTTAGATATTTTTTTATAACTTGGATGTATGGTCTAGCTTAAACGCATCACCAATAATCCCCGAATCTATTTTTTTATAACCGGGGTGTCCAAGCCGGTTTATGTGCACTACGAACAATCCTCAAACCCATTTTTTTCTTTTTGCTACAGTGCTTTTTTTTTCATCTTTTTCTTTTTTCTGATTATGCTTTTTTTTGTTTTTTTTTCTCAAACATTTTTTTCACTGCTTATACTTTTTTTTCAACTTATACATTTTTTTTTTGTTTTTTATAACCGCAGTGTCCATGCCAGCTTAAGAGTCCAACGACTAATCTCTGGATCTAATTTCTTTTTATAAATGGGGTGTCCAAGCGAGCTTACGAGTACCACGACTAATTCCCGGACCCATCTTTTTTATATAATTGGGGCGTTTGGGTCAACTTTCATCTCATCACAAAATATTGTGGTTTGCTACAGTGCTTTCCGACATATATTTTTTTTTGTTTTTATTTTTCCCCCAATATATTTTTTTATAATTTGAGTGTCAGGACCAGCTTAAGCGCCCCATGACTAATCCCCAAGCCTTTTTTTTTTTTTGCTATAGTGCTTTCTTTTTTTCTTATATCTTTTTTAACATATATCTTTTTTATAATCAGGGTCTTAAAGTCAGCTTAAGCGCACCACAACTAACTCTCGGGCTAATTTTTTTTAAAACAATATTGATTGCTCCAGTGTTTTCCCGCTTATATATTTTTTTAGTTTTTTTTTTTCACTTATATACTTTTTTATAATCAGGATCTCCGAGCCAGCTTAAGTGCACCATGACTAATCCCCAGACCAATTTTTATTTTTTATAGCCGGGTTGTCCAAACTAACTTGGGCGCACCATGACTAATCCTCAAACCTATTTATTTTATTTTATTTATTTTATTCTTATACTTTTTTTTCTAAAAATTGTTTTCCCAGTTATACTTTTTTTCATCCCCCTTATATATTTTTTTGTTTTGTTTTTTATAATCAGGGTGTCCGGGCCACTTAAGCACACCACAACTAATCCCAGGATCCAAAAATTTTTATATATATATAACCAGGATGTTAGGGTCAGTTTACGTGCACCACGAGTTGCATAAATTCGTATATATCCCCTATAAGATAAAATCTAAGAGTTGGCTATAGAGGTGTATTGGTATTTTTTTCTCACTTATATCTTTTTTTATAACCTGAGTCTTTGGGCCAGCCTAAATGCATCATGACTAATTCCCAGACCAAATGTTTTTATTGACACCTAAAATGTCCAGGTCAGTTTGCGTACATTAAGACTAATCCCCGAACCCTTTTTTATATCCAGGGTGTCCAGGTCAACTGATGCGCATCACGAGATGTATAAGTACGTATACACTCCGCTATAAGACAAAATCCATAAGTTGACTATAAGGGTGTATTGGTAATTTATCAATTTTAATTATATTTTTTGTCGCGATATTGTAGGCGCTTCTTTGGGCGTGCCGTCAATTTTTAAACTTACACACATTTCGGATGGCACATGCGACGTCGTAGAATGTCTAAAAATGTATATTAGTTTTTTATATATTCATTTTATTATGTATAATGCATTTGAAATAATATCATGGTTTCAAGGGTATTTTCAATTTTTTTTCATTTTTATGCATAATACAATAACCATAATACCCTCAAATAAGATAAAAACCAAGAATTATGAGTGACGGTGTCCCGGTGATTTCATATTTTTAGTGCACAATAAAATAACTTTTGTTGTTTCTCCACTAGAATTGAGTGGTGGGAGCTCTTCGGGGACCTATATTCCAATTTATCAATGATATGTTGTGTACAGTGATGGATGTGTACAAAAACAAATGTATGTACATACACATTGGCAAATTATCAGGGAGTTTGTATACAAATTCAAGTTCTAGGCCATTATATGAAGGGTAAGCTTTCTACCTGATCTCAAAAGGTCTATGAACTACCTAATGACCACCTTACGTGAAGGCCGTATAGGAGTTTACAAGAAATGGTTGGGGCACGATGTAACTGTCATTATCAAGTAAACACTCAATTCATAATTGGATGTTTTATGAATATGAATCCTGACTGAAAGTCATGAGGCAGACCACCACTCCCCACCTAACCTGAAATCGGGTTTATTTGCTAAATTGAAATGCATAATGAAATTAAGGCATACTCGATGTTATGCATGAACTAAAATTAAAAATGCATGCTAAAACAGTAAAAATATGTGTTAAAAAAATAAACTAAAGAATAAATAATCAAACAAACAAAGCTCAGTCCAGTTATGTCCCCAATGAAGTCACCATCTGTCGTGACGGTGATTTTTTTTCACGCTTCGCGCCCCTCCTTCCTCGGATTTGGGGAAACAACAGCGCGTGGTGAAAATGGAGTGTTTTATAGCCATAAAATTTATGGCTATAATTATCAGGAGTCACCACCTAGTATTAAAGTTACTAGAAATTTATTGGTCTGCGAGAGTCTGGATATGGGGATTTATTGTGCAAGAGAAAGACCTATCACCCCTAGTGCACCTTACCTAAGGAAAGCTACATTGTTGTTTGAGTGTTTTTTCTAAGTTAAAAAAATATATTTTCACACTGCATTTTCAAAAACTATTTTTTGTCTCCAAGTGTACTTTATAATATAATTTTACACCACATTTAAAAATCTTTTTTTCATCTACGGATGTATTTTACAATGTAATTTTACATTGTCATTAAAAACTATTTTTTTTTATCTATGGATGTATTATACAATGTAATTTTACACCATAGTAAAAATATTTTTTATCTGCGGATATACTTTACAATGTAGTTTTATATCCCGATAATTAAAACAAAATAATTATTTTTTTTATATTTGACCAAATTCCAACGGATAATCATAAATTGATTACTATATCTAATTTTTATTTTAAAATATGAGAAAGATGCAACATATCTTTTTTTACAAAAAATGCGATGGAAAAAAATGGAATCCAACCGTATGCACAAAAACAACATATTTTTTTTATTTTTTTTAAATGCTTTTTTTTCAAAATAAAAAAATAAAAAATTTTCAGGTTGGGCCTAGCTAAATGGGTTAGCCTCGCCAACTGGGTGCAAATGACCAACTCTCAAATAAATAACATAAAAGAAAAAAGTTGATTCATGTGAAAAGTGTCAACCGACCATGATGAGAGGCTCACCTGCTACTACCTCTGGGTAGAGAAGGTCGAGGTGGTTTTCCTATCATGGTGGCGTAAAAAATAGTGGCCTGTATTGTTCGGAAGGAGTAATAGGAGGGGTTGGTTTGTGCTTGATGTTGCTACTGTTGGTTCATGCAGGGGTCGCCAAAGAAGAAGGATGGTGGTTGCGGAGCTACTAGCATAAAGGAGGAAGCTTCCAATGGTGATGAGGGTGGTCTTGGGTGGTCGGTCAGCCACTCCTGATGGAGAGAGATCTCGACCAGACTAATTTTAAAGAGAGAAAAGCTTGCAAATTGAGAGAGAGAGAGAGAGAGAGCTGATCACCGAGAGAAAGCTGGCCATTGACTAACGAGAGAGAAGGAGTTGTTGCACCATCAGGGAGAGAGAGCTAATTATTGGCTGAGGAGAAAGAAGGAGCTGTACTGTCGAGGAAAGAGAAGGAGCTGCAAACATCGACTCTGTCGATGGAGGAAGGTGACAATGGTTGGTAACCATAGTGGGAGTTTTTCACGATGGTTTCTATAAAATTTCTCTCGTCTATTATCGTCTTCTTCTCTGTAAATCCCCCCTCTCTCTGTGTCAAACTCTCCCCCTCTACATGATTTTTCCTAGTTATTTATAGATGAAGAAGATGGTTTAGGTGTAGTGGTGGCTTATCGTCTACGGCTGTCAACGACGGCGTGGTGGCCTATCAGCAACGGCATGCCTGTAGTGGTGGCTAGTCAGTGGTGGTGCAAGTAAAGACATGCATACTGCGGCAGTTTTGGGGAAGGTGGAAGTGCATTTTAGTCCTTTAATTTGCAATTATTCTAATTGCACCCCTAATTGGATTTAAACTAGTAGTTTTGTGCAATTATATCCCTATCAGAATTTTAATAGCAACCTTGGATTTGTGCGCCTTTTTTATTTTGATCATTGGTTTCTAATTTGTGCAATTGGATCCTTAATTGATCAATAAACTCTTAATTATTTTCAATTTTACCCCTAACTTTGCACAATTGGCTTGGAAAAAATTCAATTAGATCTTCGAAAATTCCAATCTTTTTAATTGAGCCCGAATTAAACTCAAGAATTTGATTTTTTTTTTACCAGTTAAGCCCTTAATAAAATTAAGTTAACTAATTTAAAGTATAATTAAGTCCTTGCACTTAATTAAATCCTTCAAGTGGACCCTAAATTACTTCTTAGACACAATAATACTTTAAATTGACCCATGATTAAATAAAATTGGCCTATAAAAATATAATTACGATTTTTAGCTTAATTCTTACCTTGAATATGTATTTTCTCTCAATTTTGGGCATAGAAAAGATACGATTCGGCTTTGAAAATATTTAAAATTTTCACCGTGATTTTTCTACTGACGCCAACCTCTTTTATTTTATTTTTATTTTATTTTGGGTAAAATTTGGAGAATAACCCAGAATTGGGTTATGACAAAAATAATCTAGGACCATTAACATTTTGTTTACATGTTAAAAAAATTGATTCTGATTTTGGCAAAGCGTAAGGCAAGTGACTCGTATATTTTTTCACTCTAGATAATTTGATCTAATTTTTCCACCCTTTGTCCACTTGTGACTTCATATATTTTGTGTTTACATGATATTAGATTTGAAATATCATATATAAAAAAATCACAAAAGTTATTTTTTAACAAAAACAACATCGACTATTATTCTGATTATTATGAGTTGTACTATCGTTGTTACTATCATTATTGTTATAATCATTGTCATAATGACGACAATAATCATTGCGATAATCAACATTGATATTTTTATTAATATCATTGAAATTATAAATTATTGTAATTGTTTTTATCATTATTGATATTCTTTATATTATTTTATGAGTTATTGTTATTATTACCATCAAAACCATAATAATTAACACCATAATCACTATAGCCTTTGCAATTGCTATTATCATTATGATTAATAATATTACTATTATTATCATGATTATAGAGTCTAAAATTATTAAATTACCATGAAGAATAAAAATCTCAAAAACTTTAAAAAAAGAATAAGCAAGAAAAAACTAAATTTATTATTATTGTGTAAATAATCAAAAAAATAAAATTACCTCCAAGAATTAAAAAAAAACCTAATTTTTTTAATCTATAGTGTATCTAGTCCAGAAGACAAAACTCATTAATTAATTGCAAGATTAACCATTGGATCGTGGCTTTTAAGAGACAATCAATGACAGGGGCATGAAAAAACAACTTGAGGGAATTCTCAACCCTGTTGCCGAATCCAGCCGTTAATGGATTTGTGGCAACTAAGGACAAAATCTATTAATTAACTCCAAGGATGCGTTAATTAGATGGTTGCTGAATTGTGAGATGCATTAATTGGTTGTTGATATGCGAACAATGAAATATGTGTTAAGGGCACCACACTGCTACCTAATTAACATGAATAATGCAACTATCCCTAGTCAAGATCAACAATGATGAATGACACAAAACTCAGCTGGATTAACTAGCATGAACAATGATGATAAATTGGCATTCCGTAGCTATCCCAAATTCAAGATTAACGGTGATGAGGGCTACTAAATAATTAGCATGAATAGTATTGAAAAGTGAAAATAAATTACGGAGAACAATTAAAAAGAAATGTTTCAATCCGCAACTAATTGATGATGGATGAACAATGATTTCACAATCTGATTTAGCTTTTTTGATCATAGATAGTATTAAATCAAGAAAAAAACATTGGTGGTTGACAATTAGCGAATATGGGTTGATCTCAAAGCTTCAATGTGCCAAAACATCCACTACAATTGACGGTTTAAATTATTATTTTAAAATATGGTTAAACTTTTTTTAAAAATATTTTTGCTTAGAAATATATTAAAATAATATTTTATTTTGTTTTTAAATTATTTTTATATAATATTTTAAAATATAAAAAAATATAAAAAATAATTATTTTAATTATTTTTAAAATGTATTGACAACTGAGGTGATTGAGAAAAAAACGAGATCATTTGCTTGTGCATTCCGTTAGACTTTTTTCTATGTAGAAAATTGTTGTCATTAGTTATTTTAATATTTAATTAGTAAAATTATAATAGATAAAATCTATTAGAAATGAGTTTTTTTACCTAAAAGGAACATTGTAATCGAAACACGGAGAAGTGATTCATATTTTTTTTAATTGTAGATAACTTGGGTAAATTTATCTACCAATTTTGTTTATGAGTTGTTTCTTTCCCAATAATATTAGATCTGAAATAGTATTTTTTTTTTTTAACAAAACAACCTAAAATCCAAGAATTAACTTTTTCAAGAAATAAACTTAACAAAAGATAAAAAAAATTAGAATTAAAAGCCAAAATTATTTCTTTTTATTTTATGAGATTTATTTATCATATTATTATATGAAAAGTATTTCAAAACAATGATACTGATTTTTTTTCAAAAAATCCTCGCTTATTCTCTCTCTCTCTCTCTCTCTCTCTATATATATATATATATATTGAGGCATTAATATTAAATAAATATTAAAATATATAATTAGTCTCACGTATTTATAAGAAAAAAAACTTAAAAATAATCATTATCATTATTAAAAAAAGTAATGATGATAAAATAAGTAAATATTATTTAGATTTTAAAAAATTATATGACCTGAAGAGTAAACAAAAATTCAAAATCAAACAACAAAGAGAAAAAAAATAATAAATATCAATTTTTAAATGATCACTAACACTAATTAAAATATAAATATTAAATAAAAAACCTTAATAACAATGGAAATAATAAAAAAAATAAAAACTAAGAGCATGTACATACAAACATAAATAAAAATAGAAACTATTTAAGAAATATATATATAAAAATAAAGGAATTACAATAAAATTCAAGATTAAAAATATAAGGACCAAAATAAAAAATACATATATAATAAATATCATTTAAAGAATAAAATTTAGTTGGCAGTTCAATTCGCTTTTTACCTTCCACCCCCACCACATGCCGTGTTTGTTTGAGAGTGTGGTTGATATTGCTTTTGAAAATGTTTTTTGTTCAAAAATATATTAAAATGATATTGTTTAATTTTTTTAAAATATTATTTTTGACATTAGCACATCAAAACCATCTTGAAACACCAAAATTTTTAATTGAAAATAAAAATAAAATCATTTTTTTCCAAACGCATTCCCAAATACCCCTTCCATCTCCCACCAAAACTACAGTTCAATTCACCTTTTTAAATAATAAGGAATATTGAAAATCATTGTTCATTATGTTTTGAAATTGCGATCTCCTTTAGTTATTTTATAATAATAACCATATTGCGCGTAAACTCGTCTGGACATCTAGGTTATCAAAAAAATATAAGTGAAAAAAACAAAAAAAAAATGTAAGAAAAAGTGGGTCCGGGATTATTTGTGGCGTGTGTACGCTGGCTCGGACACCCCGGATATAAAAAAATCAAAACAAATGTATAAGTTGGAGAAAAATGTAAGAAAAAAAGTGGATTCAAAGATTAATCGTGTTGCGTGTAAGCTGGTCCGGGCACCCTAATTATAAAAAAACAAAATAAGAAGACCGATTAATAAAAAAAAGGAAATAAAGTGCAAGGAAAAATACCTTTTCAAATAGTAATGAACACAAAAAATCATTGTTCACTATTGTTTAAAAGTGTGATCTCCTTTAGCTATATAAAAATATCATTTTTTTTAATTTAATGCCAAGATAGATAAATATGTGTGGAATTGTTTAAAGAAATATTTTAGGTGGAAGCAAAATCAAAAGGCTATGATAATATAATATTAAAATCTAAAATAATTTTCACCATTTGAGATTCAAACTCCCGCGTGTAAACTTAACAACACCTTAACCACTTGGACAAACCACTTCTTTGTTTAGTCCTGATATACAAATAATACTCAATGAAAAGATTATGATAATATAATATTAAAAATCCAAAGTCATTTTCATCGCCTAGGAGGTTCGAACTCCCGTGTACTTAGCAGACACATACCTTAACCACTCGCCCAAAACAATCTCGTTGGTCAAACATAGTATACAAATAATACTTGAATTATTCCAATCTACTATGCATATGAGTGTAGATGGACAATGAAAAACACCGTTCAAAAACTTGTTTTGTTTTAGCTTTTGTAATAATGTGGCCAAAACAACCTCATTATTCAGACCTAGTATACAAATAATACTTATATTATTATATAATTTCGTTATTCCAACCCACCATGCATCTGAGTGTAGATGAATAGTAAAAAACATTGTTCAAAAACCTGTCTTGTTCTAGTTTTTGTAGTAATGCGGCCAAAGCAACATCGTTGTTTAGACCTAGTATACAAATAATACTTATATTATTATGTAATTTTACTAATCCAATCCACTGTGCATCTGAGTGTAGATAAACAATGAAAAATACTATTTAAAAACCTGTTTTGTTTTAGTTTTTACTAGTTAATTGTCCGCACTACATTGCGCCCCGAGAAAATATTTTTTTATCATTATTGGGATTGAAATAATTAAAAGATTTTATCAGTTTAAAAATAAAATATAACATTTATACATGTAAGGTTTGATATAATGAAACACATCAACACATCCTATTAAACAACAGGAATATCAAAAGTTTAACATCTAATAATATCATTACTATTATTGATAAAATAATAGAAATTATTAAATTATTCTGAAGAGAAAAAAAACTCAAAGCATTAATAAAAGAGGAAGGAAGAAAAAAAACTAAAATTATTATTATTATTATTATTACGCAAATAATGGGAAAATAATTTCAATAAAAGAATAAAAAAAACCCAAAAACTTTAACAAAAGAGCAAACAAAATAACAACAACAAAAATTATTAGCTAAAAAATTCATTGCCAAAAGCAATAATGCATAATCGTGTTAAGTTGGGGTCAACACTACATTGAGAATAGGCAGTGATCCAGTGAGCTATTGGCAGCTAGTGATATCTAATTGTATAAAATTAACTAAATATCATAAAAAATACAAATCGAACTACCCGAACTGACCCGAAAACTGAGCAACACTATTGTAATCTATAGTGATTCTCCTCACATATTACAAAAACTGAACCCTGATCTCTTATAGTATATAACTAGTTAATTGCTCGCACTACATTACAGGTGAAACAAATAATTTTTATAACTGTTGAGATTAAAATATAATATTTTTACAAGTAAAATTTGATATAATTAAATAGATCAAAATACCTTATAATAACAACAGTAACATCAAAGTCTTAACTTCTAAAATTATCATCACTATTATTGCCAAACACAATTAAAATTATTAAACTAACTCGAGAAAAAAAACACAAAAAAATTAACAAAAAAACAAGTAAGAAAAAAAACTAAATTTATTATTATTATTCTTAATATTAATATTATTGTTGTGTTAATAATGAAAAACAAAATTAAATCAAAGACTAAAAAAAGCATAAAAACATTAACAAAAGAGAAAATAAAAAATAATAAAACAAATATAAAAATTATTAGCTGAAAAAAATTATTTGACTTGAAAATTAAACAAATTGACCACACTATGTTGTGGGATGAACAAATAATTTTTATAATTGTTGGGATTAAATAAATTAATAGGATTTGCTGGTCAAAAAGTAAAATTTAATATCTATATGTGCAAAATTTAATATAATAAAACAAATCACTACACCCTATTATAAAAATAGCAACATTGAAACCTTAACATCTAAAATTATCATTACTATTATTGTCAAAACAATAAAAATTATCAAATTATCCCGAGAGAAAAAAACTCAGAAACATTAACAAAAGAGTAAGCGAGAAAAATAACTAAAATTATTATTATTATTATTATAATGAAATAAATAAATAAATGAAAGACTAAAAAAAATCCTAAAAACTTTAACAAAAGATCAAATAAAAACTAATTTAAAAATAAAAATTATCATGTAAAAAAATTCATTTGATTTGAAAATAATAAAGAAAAAACCAATAAAAAACTAAAAGAAAGAACAAAGGGAGGGAAAAAAAATAGAATTATTAATTTTCAAATTATCATATATACAAGATAAAATTTAAGAACTAATTTTTTTTTTCAAAAAATATCACCTCAATAAATAAGAAAAAAAAATCAAATCTAAGAGCACACTTATTCTAGAAATATAAAAAAATAAAGGGATTAAAATAAAAAATTAAAAGTACAAGGGCCAAAATAAAAATCAAATATATTACTAGTTTCAATCAATGGATAAAATTGAAACTTCTGTACCAAATATATTAAGTTGTTTAAACCTAATCTGAAAATTAAAAGAAGGAAGATTAAAGTGAAACATTAACATTTAATTAATTTCAATCGAAGGGTTCAATCAAATTAAATCAAAATTTACTTAACAAAAATCAGGACCATACACTAAATTAAAAGTACAGGGACAAAAATGATACACCAGTAAAACTAGGGGCCTCTCTTGTACTTTTACATACAAGAGAGAGAACAGGAAAAACGGCTATAACCGGCCACGACCACCGGTTAATAAAACGCACCGCACCGGGAGGAAGATCACGCAGAGGTGCATCAATGAAGACTCTGGTGGCCCATTTCCGTCGACCCGATAAGCCCTCATGCGTCACCTTAACAGGGCGTGCGACGGAATACTGTTGGTCGCGTGTGCCACACGCGCGAACAGTATGTTGAAAAAAATAATAAAAAATCATGGTCAATTACCGATATACCCCTGTGTCTAAGTCATCATTTTTGTCTCGGGCTATATCCATATTTAGCCATTTAAAAAAAAAATCTTGTGGCACCCTTCCCACTTAGAGCTGATTTTTGTCATTTTCAAGGGATAGAATAGTTATTTCACTGTGCAAAAAAATATAAAAAAATAAAAAAATGCGGCTGTCCGGATCGAAAATGTGCATTTACCTCAGAACCCCTATTCTCGTAACCTGTTTTTTGTCCTTTTCGAAGGACAAAATCGCTATTTTAGTTTGCAAGATTGAAAAAAAACCAATGAACCGAACAATCCAGCCTGAAAATTCAGCAATATTATTATAATGTACAACGCATGATAAGTTGTCCATGACGTCACGATTTCTTCTAGTATATTTGATAATGATAATATTATAATAATAATAATGATAATAATAGAAATAGTAATATTTAAAAAAAACAATTTTTTAATTTTTTTAAATAAAAAACAATTTTAAAAAACAATTCCAAACGGCCTCAAAATCGAAGTCCGAGTGAAAGGCACCCGCAGAGACTCAAAAGTACGGTTAGAAAACCTGGAAGCTGTTCTTTTCCCCACTTCGCACTCAAAACTTGCGACAAACCTCGTATGTCCACATTTCAATAATAATAAAGAAATAATCAAAACCAGCATCAAAAACCAAAATCAAAACCAATCCATAGCTAATGGACCGCATCCAGGCAACAAACGAGCTCGCTTTCCGTGTCGCTTTTTCTGGCCACAGTGGCCACCTCAGGGTTGAGCCACTCTCCACCGTGGAGCGCTCCAATCCCGTGAAATCTCTTCCTGACTTCATCCTTGTAAGTTATTTCTTCAATTACCTGCACGCAGTTAACTTCCTCCCTTTTTTCCCAGTTGCTTCTTTTGTTTTCACTGCTACATTTAAATTCTGGCTGTTGCTGTCCAGGGTTTGGAGTTTCGTGCTTTTTTTTTTCTTTTTTGGTTGATTTTAGTACAAATTGAGTGTGTTAATTAACTTTCTGTTTACAGTTTATGCGATATCAGTACAAATTTTGTTATCGAAATTTTACCTTTTCCGTGCCATACTATGATATCTGGACATCAATCAGTTTTCTTTTAAATTGTTACCATTTTTGAAAGGGTAAATCAGTTGCTTAAAGTTATTGTCATGCTGAACGTTGATAGCTGTAATCACATGCATACAGCCCCCTGCATTTCCCAGGGAAACACAAGAATCGATAAAGGAACATATAGAGGAGAAATATCTCTTGCCGAGATTAGATCCTGATGAATTTTCAGCAGAAAAAGCTGGCAGGCAGTGGGATTTTGACTGGTTTGAGATGGCAAAGCTGCCACTAGAGCCTTCATTGTCACGATCTGTGGTTGTTCCAACTTGGGAGGTACCATTCCGACGGAAAAATAAGGGATTGGTTGAAGGAATGTGGGAACCCAATTCTGTACAGGTATGTGGTGTTCATAAATATGTGCTCCTCTACAGAGAATTCCAGTCAACAATTGTATAGGAATTTCAGCTTAACATGGTAATTTATCTGAGTGTTTATGAAGTACATTGAATAAGATGCTATGAGAAATTGAAGGTGTTGGGGTGGTTCTTGAATGCTATCATTTGCTATTATTCCTGTTTTTATCTGCTGCTAGAGGACTAGTTTGTTATATTTTTTTAGGTGGATGTGTCAGAATTGTCACATGGAGCTCAAGATTCTGTTTGTTTGCCTCGTGTGGCTGGGCCTGCAAAAGATTTTTTAAGAGGAAGCATAAACAACCGCCCTTTTCGTCCTGGAGGTTTAGAGGAATCTCAAAATGTGGACAGACTTCTTCCTGATGGTGCTACTAATGGTGAATGGGTACGGGAGGTGTTGAATGGTGGTCCAGCTCAGGCAGTTGCTCCCAGCCTTAAGGAGGGATTAGACCTCGGGGACCTTAAGGTAACAATTTGATGAAACATTCAAATTGGGAAAACCCAAAGAGAATAACATTTTAAAATTCACCTATCTTTAAAATTTATCTGGTAGAAGTTTGTTTACATCATATCGTTTTAATCCTTTGCAGGCATATCCCTGCACGTGGAATGTTTACAAGGACAAAGGTTCAATCAATAACACATCAGATGAAAAATTGGTCAGTTCCTGCTCATTTGCCTATTTAAGTCATACTTGTTGTTATACTGTTGATGCATTGTGTTTTGCAGAGTGAATTATCTGTGCAGTTTGATGACTTGTTCAAGAAAGCCTGGGAAGAGGACGATGTGGCAGAATATGAGGGAGATGGTATGTATCATATGCATGTTTGTGTTCTTGATTGGTGCATCTTTTGAAAGCTGCAATCATATAAGCAAATAACTGTGAAGTAGCTCAATAGGTTTTCCTTTACTTTGGCTCCAATGAAAATGATGGTCAATGATGCTTGTGCTGAGAATAATATTGTACTTTATGGAGCTCAAGGATGTTCATCTTCTGAGCGTACTTAGTGATGGATCAAGTCTGCTCTCAAATGCCCAGCATGATCCTTCTTAGAGAACAAGTTATCAAACTGGCCAGACCCATGTTGATAGATAAGATTTCTGCAAGAAAGTGGGGGGGCATTCTGAGATCTGTGGTTTGCACTAGATTTCAGCACCATGTGGTTGAAGGGCTGAACAACCAAAGACCCTGTTAAAGCTCTGCAGGACAAGTTTGAGCTTTATGAATTACATGTCATTAAGATTTGAGAACAATTTAGAATTGGGATATATCATTTGATGCTGAATGTCACAAAATCCAATAAGAAACAGTAGAATAGTCTACATTGTTTACAGTTGCCATGCAAGTACTTGGAGTGGTTTAGAGATTGCTCACATGCTTAAAAGCAATGTGGATATTGATCAGTCAGTTATGTGCATGCAATAACTTTCGTTCAAGTACAATCAGTGAGGAGGCTGCAATCTGGCATCCTACAAAGTCATTTCTTTAAAGTTTTGTTCTCACAGGATTTGTAAAATTCTGTTCCAGAAAAGAACTCGTAGAAGCAAGGATTTATAATTTAAAGCACAAAGTACTATCATCACTTGTTTTTCATATCTTTGGAATTTTCATCCTTAATGTCCTTTTCTAAACTTGTACATGGTGCGTTCTGTAATTGGGGCTTGGGAAAGCATATATTTGTATTTATTTCCTTGGGCGTGTGCTTATTACTGCAAAAGTTGGCTTCTTATTTATCCTTTCTTTGCAAATGGTCCATATGTTTGCAAACTGGAGTTCTGTCAATTTTTTCTCTCCTGAGAGTGCCATGTAGTTCGTTATTTTGCCCCTTAACATTTACATTTATTTGGTTTTTACTTTTCACTTATTCTGCTTGTGTAGCTCATTTATCAGAAGAGGATTCAACAAAGCCAGATGCTCAAGTGAGCCAGGTTGATTTATCCAGCAGTGTGGCTAAGTCTGAATTAGATGCATTAGATGAGATTTTATTAGTTGAATCAGGTGCATTGATGCCAACATCAGGTGGAACTAGTGACAGTGGTGGACACCAGCAGAAAGAGGTTCGTGGATAAACGCATTTCTCACATTTGAACACTATTTGGTCTCTGACTTACCACCTCCCTTTCTCTGCGATTCTGGTAACCTTTTTGGTTTAATGTCTCTATTTAATAGCAAGCCTCAGCTTTCACTGGTAGTGGTGAAGGGATTGCGGAACACTTCTATCAACTAGTTCCTGACATGGCACTTAGTTTTCCTTTTGAACTGGATGCATTCCAAAAGGAGGTAATGATCAATTCCAATCCTTTTCCTGCTACTTTCAGAAAGCAGTCTTGTTATGGAAAGTGCAAAGCATTTGGTTAAACTTGGAATTATGATAATGTTTCAGAGGTGATTCCTATTTATTTATGTACCAATGGGAAATTTTTCAGTGATTGACTTTTACTCTCATCTTCATATGCCTTAAAGATATAAACAACCTTCATTGTAAATTCGAAGCGTTCATCTTTGAACTCGTGGTTCTGTAGTTCCTGATTTAACTTAAGTTTGGCTTGAAGCTCTAGGTGCTGTTCTTTGAACTCATGGTTCTGTAATTCCTGATTTAATTTAAGTTTGGCTTGAAGCTCTAGGTGCTGTCCATTTTTATATTTAAATGTGGCTGTGGATCTATTCCCATTATTGAAGTTTGCATGTAATCTTTTTGCAATAGGAAAAGGTGACATGTTGATCCATATCATATGAATGAAGGCAGCAGCTTGATCTGTTTCCTTAATTGTGCATGCTGAATATTTTTAATTACGAGAAGTGATCCAGGATATTCTAAGGCATGGGCTGTTTATTTTCATCTGCTTTTTTTTAACCTTTTCTCTTCAACTTATCCCAATGCACTCTTATTTTTATTTTATTTTTTTGCATATGCTTGAGGCCTATTAACTGCTCTGCAAGTGCAAAATATCATACTTCCATTTAATTCCTCTACAAGTCATCTGATTGGTTCTCTTCTTATTTGTGTCGTTTTGATTATTGTAAGCTTAGAAACACAAGTTCACACAGTACTTTGGTTTAAATTATAACTTCATCGGGCAATCAGTCAGTTTTGCATCATATGTCCAGAGGGCTTAAGTAGAAACTTTTGTCTTTGCATTTCACTTTAATTTCATGTTGTTTTAATGTATATGCTGTACTTGGATTTTTTTTTCAAAACTTGTTTTGATTAGCATTTAGGATATCACTTGTTGTCCATAGTTTTATCTATGAGCAAATCTTTTGTGACATCAAACAGCCAATGTTGTCCCGAAGGCAAGTTGTAAGAGTTTGCATTGCTGCTTGCCTGAGCTACCATTTCTTTTTATTTTTTTAAATTGATAATACAGGCTATATACTATCTGGAAAAGGGAGACTCTGTTTTTGTGGCAGCTCATACATCAGCTGGGAAGACGGCTGTTGCAGAATATGCATTTGCTTTGGCATCAAAAGTATGATTTTCTGAATCTGGTACATTTATTAGGACTTCAAATGATTCTCCATCTTTGCTGAACTGCGGATCTTATAGAACTCTTCTAGTGTTGTAAAATCTATATATCAAGTAGTTTAATGCAATGTTTTTGTGCAATGAGTTTCACGAGCTTTCATGTCATGCAGCACTGCACCAGAGCTGTCTATACTGCTCCAATTAAAACAATTAGCAACCAAAAGTATCGGGACTTCTGTGGAAAGTTTGATGTTGGTCTTCTCACTGGTGATGTTAGTGTGAGGCCAGAGGCTCCTTGTCTTATCATGACCACTGAAATATTAAGGTCAATGCTTTACCGGGGTGCTGATATTATACGGGATATTGAATGGGTAACGGGGCCTGTTTCCTGCCATGCTTTTTTCAATATAATCTCCCTTCTGCATTGCTATATTGAGTTCTTTTGTCAATTTACTTATCATTTTCCACTTTTATGATCAACTATTGATTTTTTTCTCTTTATTGCTGTGTCATTGAGATAGGTTATATTTGATGAAGTCCACTATGTCAATGATGTTGAAAGAGGAGTTGTATGGGAAGAAGTTATAATCATGCTTCCGAGGCACGTAAATATTGTCCTCCTTTCTGCCACAGTATGTGCTCTTTCTTCATGTAAAACACTAGCTGCATGTTACAATCAAGATTAGTCACTGTTAGTAATGGTAACACTAATTTGGTTATGTCTCATACATATTTTAAGCTTAGGATGCCACTATGAGCTGGTGCTGCGTAGTTTTTACTTTCAGAGCAATATCCAGCATGCGTTGAATTGCTTCTCTGGAGCTATAGTGTCCTGGAAGCTTATTTATCATGACTTAGAATTATGAACTGTTTGAGTTATGCCAAACGCTGTAACTTTGCTTGCTTTTCAATTTCTGAAAGGCTTTGTAGATAAATAACAAGTGAATTTCAACTTTGCTACCTCAGATAGTCAATTTGGAGGTTAAAAAATAAAATAAAATAAAGGAAAGTCAAGGCTTATGAAACAAATGTAGTCTCCATTACTTTGCTTTACAAAATCAGAAGCAATGGAAATAATCAGCTGATTTAAAACTATGTTTTAATTTTTAAAAATCTTTTTGCAACCCTCTTTTCCATAACCTATATGATAGAAGATGACAGTTTATGTTTTTTTGGGGGGGGGTTTATAAAGGAGGGTGGTGGTGGTGCTGAGGTTACAATTTACTATGATTTTGTTTGCTTCTTTTTGGAAGGTCTTAATTTGCATGGAGACAGGTCTCTTGACTGATGCATGCATTTAAATGTTCATTGTTATATTGCAGGTGCCAAACACAGTTGAATTTGCTGACTGGATCAGTCGGACAAAGAAGAAGACAATCCGTGTTACTGGGTAAGAATTAAATTCTTATTGTAATTAATATTGAACTTTTTTTTGTTTTAATTTCTAAGAGTTTGTTCGTAAGTTTGTCAATTTTTCAGCCCATCGTTTCTTACTTTCAAATATTTTTTCAAGTGTATTAGAGCAACATAAAGGGGATACACTGTATTTCTTTGTTGGCTATTGACATAAGTTTCCATTTTTCTGGGTCTGTCATCAGAACTACAAAAAGGCCAGTCCCTTTGGAGCACTGTCTATTTTATTCTGGAGAACTATACAAAATATGTGAAGGCGAGGATTTTATCCATCAAGGTTTGAAAACTGCTAAATACGCATACAAGAAAAATAATTCTACTGCAGCGGGTGGCAGTACTGGAGCATATACAGGGTCTTCTGTAACACACGATGGGGTTCGGGGTCAGAAACGTGACAACCATAGTCTTAGCAAACAAAACAAACATGGTTTCCAGAATTTGGGGACATCCTCTGGGACTGTCCGGGGAAACCAAAATAATGGAAGTGGCCAAAATAACTGGAGGTCATGGAGATCAGAGGCCTCTTTGTGGTTGCAGCTTGTGAACAAGCTTTTGAAGAATTCTCTATTGCCTGTAAGTCAGATAATGTCCTTTTAAGGTTGTCTCACCAAGTAGGACTTTCTAATGAAAATGACAAGAAATTTCTTAGAGAATTTGTCGCCTTAATATACAGATAGGACCTTTTCTAAGAGTTTTTTGAAAAATAAACTTTCTGAATTTTGGCTTTTAGTGTCAGAAAAATGACATCTTTTTTTCCAAATTTAATTCTTGAAAGATGCAATATCAGTCATTGTCCTCTGGAACTTTTTCTAGACATGGAATTGATTATGGTCCTCTGCTATCTTCCACTGTGGAGTCATAATTATAAAAGATCACTATTCTTCCTCTAGAATTTTCTGCAGCTCAAAATCAAGCACAGGATTTTGCCGGCTGTATATTCTGAACAGTTTTTCTGCTGTGTGTTCAGGTAGTTATATTTTGTTTCTCAAAGAATCGATGTGATAAATCAGCTGACAGTATGTATGGGACCGATCTCACTAGTAGTTCTGAAAAAAGCATAATTCGTGTTTTCTGTGACAAAGCATTTTCACGACTAAAGGGATCAGACCGCGATTTACCACAGGTCTGGTGGCATTCACATTTACCCTCTATTCATATGATCCTAGTTGGGCTTTTACCAAATTTTATTCACAGATTGTCAGAGTTCGGAGCCTTCTTAGCAGAGGGATTGCTGTGCATCATGCAGGCCTGCTTCCAATTGTTAAGGAAGTCGTTGAAATGCTTTTCTGTCGTGGTGTGATTAAGGTACTTTATTTTCTAATTATTGGATTGCCTTGGTGTTTTAATTTATGCATGGTTCTTTGGGGTGCCCTGCTGTTACAAGCGATTCCCTCATGAGGTTAAAAAAGTTATGCAATAGACATTCTTTCATGTAAAGGAAAGTATTGTCCAGTTATGATCCCTCAGGATTTTTTATTTTTTGGGGAAGCATTGTGCATGAAGTGGCTGATCCAAAGACTTGATCCTGTAATCGTTGCAAGACCAAGCCTTTTGCCATTATAACAAGCTTATGGCCCTAGTTAAATTTCCTTTATAACATTTTAGCAAAATACTAGAGTTAAAAATTTCATTAGTGCTGTCAAATTGTATGGTTATGGTAATATTTAGGTGCTTTATTTGTTATGCTAATCTCTATTCTTGTTGTAGGTATTATTTTCAACGGAGACTTTTGCGATGGGTGTGAATGCCCCAGCTAGAACGGTTAGTGTTGTTTAATTATTGATTAAATGTTTGAAAAATGTGTTCAGCTAGGCTATTGGGTGGTTTGAGATTATGGGCTGGGTGTTCCAATTATTCTGAACCTAAATTTTAAAAAAAATGTGAACTCGTAAAGAGGAATATTGAGTTTTTTTTTTGTGTTGGTTGAGAATAGGGTTTGGTTTGATGTATATGAAAAACTGGGATCAATTAGGAGTTTGTTTAAGAAAGGTTTGGGGTTTTAAAGTAGAAGTTGATTTGAGGATGCAATTTGAATTATTGTTGTGATTCTGTGGACTGTAACTAAGACACTGTAGCAACATGAAAAGTGAGTAAGAACAAGAAACTAGGAAATACCAGGAAAAAGGAAGTCCTGTGCATTGGGCCTAAAACAAAATGTCAACTCTCTCACTCTCAATTTTATTCCATAACTAATTTTTTTAAGAAAACAAGACAACATCTCTACCTGTCAAAATTATAACTCTTATGTAGTTTAGAACCAAGACTGCAGAGTGGACTAAGAAGTGTTCTCATGTCGACTAGGAAGAAACTGGGCAAGAACAATACATTAAGGACCAAGCCACCAAATTTAAAACCAAAACACTTCGAAATAGTCATTTCTGAGGTGCTTGTAAATAGCTGGCATTAGGTTACAGATGTCACATTTCTAGCCAGTTTAGAATGAGATGTTACCCTTTGCTATTAATTTTAAGTTGATGATAATATACTTTCATTGTTAAATATAAGAGGTGATTTTTATTATGATGTATTTTGATCACATTGTAGCATTAAGTTTGCTAATCCTTTTGCTCATTGTTGGAGTGATGGTATGAATGGAAATCTTGGATAATGCATCAAATTTCATCTTAGTAACTAGCAACCACCAGATAAAACATGTAAAACATCATCACTTAGCTTAATGCCACGATCCTTGTTCACTTGACTTCATCTAGTTCTAGATCACATTGTAGCATTACGTTTGCTAATCCTTTCATTCATTGTTGGAGCGATGATATTAAAGGAAAATATGGATAATGCATTGAATTTCATCCTAGTAAATAGAAGCCTTTAAGATAAAACATGTAAACACCTTCACACAGCTCATTATCACGAGCCTTGTTTACTTGACTTCATCTAGTTCTAGATAAACTTCAGCAACTCTTGGATACCTTATTCTTCTAATACTGACTGATTCAAGATCTTTCTCAGGTTGTATTTGATATGTTGCGAAAGTTTGATGGCAAGGCATTTAGACAGTTACTACCAGGGGAGTACACTCAAATGGCTGGTCGTGCTGGCAGAAGAGGAATTGACAACATTGGTACTGTTGTAGTACTGTGCCGCGATGAAATTCCAGATGAGAGTGATTTGAAAAATGTTATAGTTGGAAAGGCTACCAGGCTTGAGTCCCAGTTTCGATTGACTTATATTATGATTTTGCATCTCCTCCGTGTTGAAGAATTGAAGGTATCTTGTGGATTAGATTTTTCATTATATCTGTGGTCGTGTACTATCCATATTTGGATTCCTTTCCATTGGAGCTGTGAAACTTGTAGATATTTTAATTTGCATTTTTCATGGATGTCAAATCCTCTTATCCAAGTTATACTTGCTCTAATATTCTAATTGAAAAGTTACACCTTGTGCACAAGTAGAATCTCACACTTGCATGCAACCATTCATGCACACTTTATGCATGTCTGTAAACCTGGCTCAGGAACAACTAATCGTAGCTTACCCATCACATTGTTCATCTTGCAGATCCTGTCTTCTCACACTTGTCTTTTTATGTGTGTATGTCTTTCTGTATTTGCATGCACACTGTGAAGCGAATACAGTTAAACTGCAACATTCCTTGTTGCATTGTACAAAAAGTAGAAATGCATAAAATCCGTACAAAGGAGTGAATGATGATAAACAAAAGGCACCCATGGTTTTCCTTATGGGATTTGGGATCTCTAAGCAAATACTTCTCACCCACCCACCCATAAATATCTCTGAATCATAAGACATTGTAGTCTTAGTTGATTCAATGTCTTGAGTTCTATGCTCATTAAATCTAAAAAAATGTTGGTTATTTGGTCACTGTGTGGTTAATTTCCTCTTGAGGTTTACTGAAATAAACACTAGTAGAACATTGGTCAGGCCATCAGGGTCAGTCCTAGCAAACTGCTGTTATGTTTAGTCATTTTCCTCTTGTAATAGGACTAATCTTCATATTTCTACATAGTAAGCTAGTACATCATAGTTTTACAATTTCAAATTTGAAAAAATTTCTTTTGTTTTATTTATTTTGGTGTTTTCATCCATCTAGTGAGTTCATTTTTTCTATGTTGATTGGGGAACATAACTGCAGGTGGAAGATATGCTAAAAAGAAGTTTTGCAGAGTTCCGTTCACAGAAACAACTTCCAGAACAGCAAAAAGTTCTGATGCGAAAGCTTGCTCAGCCTGCCAAAACTGTTGAGTATGTATATCAATTCAGAATCTTGATGGCCAACTTGTCTATCAGGCCTCATAGTTTCTAAATTTCTAGATAAGAAATGTCCTTGCATCAGTTATTAATTCAATTTTTTCCTTGCGCTATTTGCTTGAGGATGTGCATTATCTATAGTACATTCGTACACCATCCTTTTTATTTCAGTTTATTAACACCTTGTTCCTTTTGGATTTTGTGTTTAGTTCTGTGTTGGGTACTGTTGTTTTGATGGATTATGTGATTGTATACCAATGTTAACTAATGACTAATTCTTATATGAAAATGTGATGATTTTGGCTTTACTTTAAGATATGATTAACCAATCATATATATAGGAATGATAATGTGGTTGTGCTAGCTTTCTACTAGAAAGTAATACAACCATGTCTTCGAGTCTCACCTAAGAGATTAAACTTTTAGATAAGGCCCCTGATATGGTTTCATATTACTTTCTAACACTGCTTTTATAGCTTGGTTATATCGGTATTCTAATACCAATACAACTAAGCTATGAAAGAAGACCTGCTGAATCATGTTACCAGCTTTTCAGAATCCTTAAATACCATGTATAGATAAATGCAAAATTTGGTAAAACACTTAAGCAGTGTACTTATTTTAGCACAGAGATGCATTCTAGATGAGCGATTATATATATATATATATATTATAATGGGATGCCACTCTTAATAGATCAACATAGGGTATATAGGTAAGCATTCAACTTCATTGGATATCACTGTTGTTGCAACAAGAGCCTCTTGGCATCCCATTATAAATGTATATATTTTTGTCCTAAGGTCTTTCACTAATCTCATCAATGTGAGAAAGTGAAAGCTACTCTGCTTCTAGTTTGATTTTGTTATGGTGACATCTTTTCCCTTTAGTTCATCATGCATGGCTATTTTAATACAGATGTATAAAGGGTGAGCCAACAATTGAAGAATACTATGACCTGTACTTAGAAGCTGAAAAATATGGCAACGAGGTAGCAGAGGCTGTCATGCAGTCCCCTCACGCCCAAACATTTCTTACACCTGGAAGAGTTGTCGTTGTGAGATCACTATCGGTAAGTTATTATTATTTTTTTGTTCTTGGTGCTCTAGTGCTAGTGCTTTCCTATTTCTGTTCCCCCCCTCCCCCCCAAAAAAAAAAAAAAAAATCTTTGGAGAAAATAGTAGCTCTTGTCCTGTCTTTTGAAGCGTTATTATTCTTCTGCTATTGGTAAATGTGGTTCTTTCCATGAGGCTTCTTGTTTGAGATGAATCAGAATGACTTGAATTTTCTAGTGCAGTTACCTGTTGTCTTTTAATATAATTTTACATGACAGAAAATTAAGTTTGAACTTCATATGAAAATAAAATGCAGAGGTGCTTCCCGTGCACAGGTGTTTGACTTGTGCTGATTTTGAGTACTGTCAAACATGAAGTTTCTCTCATGAGAGTCGTACTTTCTAGTGCCTAACCTTGCTGGACTCCATAATGGATGACATTTTAAAATTGAGAGGGCTTATATGGTTTCCAATAGAGCAGCTGCAGTTGCTAATTTGTGGCCTTCTCTCGATCACTTGCAGGCACAGGATCACTTACTTGGAGTTGTTGTGAAAGTGACATCAGCCAGTATGAAGCAATACATAGTTTTGGTGCTGAAACCTGATGCTCCATCAATAAGCAGTAACTTGCAAGATAACAAAAGTGCTGATTTCCAACAAGGTTATGTGCTGATGCCAAAATCAAAGCGTAGAAATGAAGATGAGTACTTCTCTTCTCTCACTAATCGCAAGGGATCAGGCACCATCAAGATAGAACTACCATACCATGGTGCTGCTGCCGGGATCAATTATGAAGTTAGAGGAATTGAAAGTAAAGAATTATTATGCATATGCAATCGTAAAATAACAATAGACCAAGTTCGGCTTCTTGAAGATGGTAGCAATGCTGCTTTCTCTAAGACAGTTCAGCAGCTGTCGGGAACAAAAATTGATGGAAATAAATATCCTCCTGCACTAGATCCACTGAAAGGTAAGGCATTTTTTTGTGAAGATGAACTATTTGTAACATCTTATTTATTTCTTTACACATGCTGTACATGAATGTTGCAAACTATCATTGATGTTTAGGAAGGAAAAACATGAAAGAACAAACAATAACATTCTTATCAGTTATAGAATTTGTAATAATTTGACAATACTCCAAATAAGTTGACATGGTGATGAGCCAAGCCCCTTATTGGATACTGGGAAATTTGACAATTAGTCCATATAAGTTGACATTTTGATGAGCCAGGCCCCTTTTTGGATACTGGAAAATATGGCTTGCAATTGCATTATCTGTATCTCAAAACTGGGCTTAACCTTCTGTGCATCAGAAACAGTGAGCTGTAGATTCTTTAAGATCATCTCCTATGGTGAAGCTTTCTCATCTGGCAGATTGGCATGTTGGTAGCTTTCTTTAGTGATCCTTCTTCTCGCAGTCTGCAAGTCTTAAATTCCTATCCTTTTTAATTGTTTGGGAAAGAATCAAGGTTTTTGTGTGTGGTGCTGCTGGTGGGTGTTGATCTGTTGCCTATAGATCTAACTCTGTATTTTAAGTGAGATTTGTGGCTCGTGGTTTATCTTCTTGCTCTAAATGACTCTGGTACTTAATTATGCATCATGATAAATGAATCATGCTGGCTGATTTCAATTCCTGTGCTGACAGTGCAAGCCTTTGTTATACATGTTGATATGTGGTTATAGTCATCTTGATGTTCTCTTTCTAACAAAACTCGTAGTCCTAAATGCTATGCAAAAAATTTACCTCTTGCACTTTCTCCTTTTCAATGTTCTTTAGTTTTACTTCACAACTTACCTAAATATTACGTTTCCATTACTGATACTGTTTAGAGCTGAAGTTGAAAGATGTGAATCTTGTGGAAGCCTACCACAAATGGATAAGCCTGCTACAAAAGATGGCATCAAATAAGTGTCATGGGTGTATAAAATTGGAGGAGCACATTAATTTGGCAAAAGAGATAAAGAAGCATAAAGAGGAAGTTAGTAACCTGCAATTCCAAATGTCAGATGAAGCACTCCAACAGATGCCAGATTTTCAGGGCCGGGTATGTCTCACTCTCTTTTTTCCCTTGATCTGCTATGTAGTAGCTAGATGTTCTTGTGTTAATTATCTGCCATATTGGTTTCACACCACCCACAAAACTTTAAGCACTGCATTTGCAGATATATGTTCTGAAGGAAATTGGCTGTATAGATGGTGACCTAGTGGTTCAAATTAAAGGCCGTGTCGCATGTGAGATGAATTCAGGGGAGGAGTTGATATGCACAGAGTGTTTATTCGAAAATCAACTTGATGACCTGGAACCTGAAGAAGCAGTGGCAATAATGTCTGCTTTTGTGTTTCAGCAGAGGAAAACTTCCGAGCCTTCACTTACTCCCAGGCTGTCTCAAGCTAAAAAAAGGTGATTCTGCATCCTTGTGTCAATGCCTTGCCTTAGGTCTGCAAGATCTAATGGCTATATTCCTTATTACATGGTAGATTTTTCTCTAAATTTTCTAGATGTAAAATTGTGGTTTCCATCTAGGATGGTTCTATTATTCTGAGTTTCAAAATTGGAATCATGGTACTTGGGCACCATGCCTGATGCTTTGCAGTAATGTCACATAGAATGGTGAACCGCAGGTTGTCAGGATCCTATTAGGAATTCAAATTAATATCTTAGCTTTCAATTTTCATGTGATACGGATGAATTGATTGCAGTTAGTGAAAATGGATTACTGCTTCCCCATTCATATACTCAAAAAGTTTATTTTGAGGACCCTCACATGCATCGAGTTCAATATTATGGAGTCTAATTTAATATCATGAAGTCTAAGTTAACACCTAATAGTCCTAAAAGAAATTCAAAAACAAAATGGGAGCTTGGAGGTGAGTAATGGTTCCTTTCAAACTTTTTTTATAAGCTAATTAAGCCATACATATCACTTAAAAGCCAATAATTTTTCAATGATTATATGTTTTGCAGTAATGTTACATAGAATGGTGAACCGCAGGTTGTCAGGATCCTATTAGGAATTCAAATTAATATCTTAGTTTTCAATTTTCATATGATACGGATGAATTGATTGCAGTTGGTGAAAATAGATCACAGCTTCCCCAATCACATACAGTTGTCTATCAGATCCTAAATTATAACTCTGGAAATTAACATTGTTATTAGTCTTCCCATTACTTTTCTTTTCATTTTTTGGTTTTCAGTCTAATCCTAGACGGTTGTTCACTTCAGATTGTACAGCACAGCAATAAGACTTGGAGAGCTTCAATCAAATTACAATCTACAAATAAACCCTGAGGAGTATGCCAATGAGAATCTCAAGTTCGGTTTAGTTGAAGTTGTGTACGAGTGGGCAAAGGTTTCCTCTACAAAAACAACTCATTTTATCCTTTCATTAGTTTTGGATGATTTGTGACCTCGTAAGTTTCACCATTTACAGGGCACTCCATTCGCTGATATATGTCAACTTACTGATGTTCCTGAAGGCCTGATAGTACGCACAATTGTCAGATTGGACGAGACATGTCGCGAATTTAAGAATGCTGCAGCTATCATGGGCAATTCTGCAGTCTACAAGAAAATGGAATCTGCTTCGAATGCGATAAAGCGTGACATAGTTTTTGCAGCTAGTTTGTATATTACGGGAGTGTAATTGTGTCAATGCTCGAGAAATACACGCCATGCCCTGAGCGTGGGAGGGGCGTTGTACTTGTTTTGCTGTAAATTAAACCACTAGCGTTTGTTGTAGTAGTTGGTTCACTGTAGAAATTTGGCAGCTTTATCATGTGGTCTGTACTATACTCCCCAGTTAATTCAGCCAATGAACAAAGTAGGTGATGCAGGACATGGCAGATGCTTTCAACAATGTCAATTTTACTTCAGTCAGAAGGCTTAACTCATCCTGTGATTTTTACCATTAGGCAAAACTAGACGAGCCTGTCATCTTCATTCTTGTGCAGCACTGCACTGCATGTTTTATCTTTCCTCGTTTTTGGAAGAACCGAGTTACCTAGCAGTGTTTAGCATGCTCATTGAGAGAAGTAAATTGTATATATATGGTTATCAATATCTAGCATGTTGTGGTCGTCAGTAAGAACAAAAGACCTCTTGAAAGGAGAAGGCAACAGTATCAATTGAGCTCATTGGCATGTGGTAGCCCGTGATATTGTCAAGAGAGTTTCCTAGAAAATCGGTTTCTCTGGAAACTTGTCATTCTCAGGTTCTGTTAAGTAGGAATTGTTGCCATGCTTGGCTGGTGGTCTTTGAATATATGATGGACTTGGTTTATTGTTTCTTTCAACACCCAAAGTTTCACTGTATGGTGTATGGCTCACAAGATTTCTTGTTGCCATTTTGTTAATAGATTGTGTGCCCCCGTTTTTTTTTTTTTTTTTGTATTGCCTTATTGTGAGGACTGCTATTCAGTTTTTGGATTATGGTAGGGCTTCCTCTGAAGCTCAACGTAAAATAACAATAAAAACAATAAATTCTTCAGACACTAGAGTTTCCATTCAAATATCACAAGCACAGAAGCTGCAGTTTTCTTCCCCAGAACAAATTCAAGGTCTACGTTTACTGAAGCAACAATTGTTGTCTTGGGGCTTTATTTGCAACAATCAACACTTGGTACAGACTGACAATAAGCAAAGAAACATGCATGATATAGCTCTTTATTTGAAGATAACATCTCCAGCCACCCTTCTTCTCAATTTTCACTCCTATTGGGCTTGTCTGAAGCGGAAGTCACCTGAACATGTAGTCACACAGTCGAGTTGGCTCAACCTAAAAACTCTCGCAGAACAAAACCCAGAAAAAGAAAACAAAAAGGATTATTGTAAATTGTAAATAATGAAATGAGCATGGAGGTGTACCATATCAGCATCAGCCGGAACCCAGTCATTAGTTGCGGGATTTCCTTTGCAAGAGGCATGGCAACTGGTTGTAGATTCTGGTGCTAGGCTGAAGCACTTGCCACTTGCGTTCTCCATTGTGATGAACCCTGTTCCTGTCTGCAAAATGAAGAAAACTACCATGATATCCCTAAGTTCTTACTACTAACGTAAATGAGCAAAACATTTGCAAGTCCTTTGGACTAGAATATGTAGCTAGGCATAGCAATGGTGGTATACCGTGTGGTGTTGCTTGTCAACACAGTTGAGATCCTGGTAATACTCTGTCTCTACAAATTCATCAGCCGCTTTGCTGCTTCCCTTTGCAATTATTTTCTGCATTCAAATTATGAAAAGAAGAAGAAAAATCAATCTACAAATCCACATTCAAGAATTTCTCAGATTCATAAGAATGATCAAGAACTGTCGTAGGCTAGCATGGTAAATGAAAGCTCAAGAAACTAACCTGAGGATCAGTTTCGAGACGTTGAAACTCAACATATTCTGGGATGAAACTTTGATTGTCATTAGTGGCGAGTGCATCGACGTATTGAACGGAATACTCACTGCGTTGAGGCTTGGAGTGACGCTTGGGAGCTATC
Source organism: Salix dunnii (assembly GCA_015731905.1). Classification (NCBI taxonomy): domain Eukaryota; kingdom Viridiplantae; phylum Streptophyta; class Magnoliopsida; order Malpighiales; family Salicaceae; genus Salix; species Salix dunnii. The sequence goes on along the minus strand of CM027667.1, from coordinate 3,130,782 downwards.
TCCTCGAAATACCCTCTCGTTTCCTCCTCTTGCTTTGCCTCTTCCTCTAATGACACGTGAGCATCACTCCTGCTAGGCCTCTTGCAGAACTCCATTTCTCTCTTCTTCCCCTTTTCCTCTCTCTCTCTCTCTCTCTTCTCTTCAAAAGCTATCAAGCAGCCTACTTCTTCTCTGACTTCTAACACTTTTTAGTTGACTTTTATAAAGAAAGAATGGCGATGGATGGATGATAGAAAGATATTTTGTGCAATGCTAACCATTTCTCTGAAATCGTACGGGGAATTGGGACCAACCAGTTAAATATCTCACAACCTCCTACAAAAATATCTCAGAAACCTTATCTCTTATCTGACTGTTTTAAATGGGACTGGTAGGTCGGAATGCGACAGCTTTTAGCAGAACGAGCTTGAAACTAACATCAGATTGTCAGGTTCTTGTTCGCAATTCATCTGAAAATACTAATTTTAAGCTTTTATCAGTCACTTTTCATGTGATATCCGCGAATGGTAACAGTGTTGAAAGTGAAGACTAAAAAAATCAGAGTCCACCCATGTTCTTAACCTACTGCTATCTGATAGCCCATAGATCTACTTGTTCTGCCTTTGATTTTCTTATAGAAATGTGTAAAAATAGCCGCTAAATATAAAAAATATTTTAATTATTGATATAGATGTTACGAGCAAATTACCCACGCGATGCGCTGGTTTTTTTTATCTATATAAAAAATTAATTGATTTTATGCATATTGTATTTTGTTATTTTAATATTCAATGAGTAAAATTATAATTGATAAAATCTGTTAGAAATATGTGGTTTTTCAACTAAAAAATAATTGAATATTGCTACTACTAAAAATCTTTGTTATAAAATCTTATAAATTAGTTTTGGAAATTTTTATAAATGGTTGGTTTGATATAACTTAGTTAATTTAACGAGTTTAGAAATAATTCAAATAATTAGTAAAAATATAGATTAATTGTAAGAAATTAAGATAATAATTATTATCATTATTTTTAATGTCTTATCTATAATAATAAAAAATTTTAACACCTAACAGTATTAAAAAACTAAATAAATGGAAAAATAAAAATAAATATTATTAGATTTAAAAAAAAAAAATTGAAATGAACAATAAAAAAAAGAGAAAATAGAAAATATCATTTTTGAAATGACTACGAACAAAAATTAAAATGTAAACATAAAAGAAAATAACCTTAATAACAGTAGAAATAATAAAAATTGGTGAGACCATAATTATTGTTAGAGAAAAAAATTCCATAATTTTTTTTATTTTTATAATATTATATTAAAAGTATTTCAAAACAATGATATTTTTTTTTTCAAAAAAGCAATATATATATATATAATTAGTCTAACATATTTAAAAGAAAATAAAACTTACAAATAATAATTATCATTATTTTGAATGTTTTATCTGTAATAATTAGAAAATTCAATACCTAACAATATTTATAAAAAATAAATATGATTATATTTAAAGAAATTATTTAACTTGAAGAATAAAAAGAAAGAGAAATAATAACAAATATTGTTTTTAAAATGATTACCAACACAAATTAAAATTTAAAAATTAAAAATATTCTTAATAAGAGAGGAGTAAAAACATTGAAACAAAAACTAAGAGCATGTATATATATGGACAAAAATAAAAATTATGTAAGAAATATAAAAAAAAAGGAATTTTTTTTCAAATGGTAATGAATAACGAAAACCACAATTGAAATAATTGTTTATTACTGTTTGAAATTGCAATCTCCTTTAGCTATTTTATGAAATAATAGTAGTAGTTCCTGTAAGTTGACCCGGACACCCTGTTTATAAAAAAAAAATTATAAGTGCGAAAAAAACAGAAAAAAATAAAAAAGATGGGTTTGAGGATTATTCATGGCACGTGTAAGTTGTCCCAGGCATCACAATTATAAAAAAATGTATACGTGGGGGAAAAATCAGTGAAAAAAATGTTAAAAAATGGATTCGGAGATTAATTGTGGTGCACGTAAGTTGTCACAGATACTTTGATTAAAACACAAAAAAAAAAAAGATGGGTACGAAGATTAGTCATGGTGCGTGTAAGTTGTCCCGGCCACGTTTATTAAAAAAAAAAGGAAGTCCAGTTATAGAAAAAAAGTGCAAGGGGAAAACACATTTTTAAACAGTAATGAGAGAAAAAATTGTGGCACGCATAAACTAACCCGAACATCTCGGTCATGGAAAAAAAATGTATAAGTAGGAAAAAAATAGGGAAAAAATGCAAAACAAAAAAAAAAGTGGATCTGGAGATTAGACGTGGTGTGCGTAAGCTCATATGGATACTCAAACTTTTTTTAAAAAAAGAAGCGTAGTTAAAAAAAAAATCAAACAGTAATGAAAAGTGAAAATCATTGTTAATCAGTTTTTAAAAACATTAGTAGCCGGAGAGATTCAAACTCTCGCTCTTGTGGTGCGGCAGCAAACGCTTTAACCACTCGACTTAGTTGTTCATCCTAGCATATATATAACACTTATCGTACATTTTTGTGTTTTTTTGCATTTATTTTATATGTATGTGACATGATATATTTTTAGTTTAGAGTGATTTGTATTTTAAAATTAGTTGTAATTTTTTCTCTGATAAATATGATAGAGTAATTATATATTTTGTTTTTTTATTTCATATTAGCGTCCTAAAATATATATATATATATATATATATATATATATATATATATAACCTTGTGGAATTGCGATCTTCTTTAGGTATTCTATAAAATAATAATAGTCATAGTGTGTGTAGGCTGATCCGGACACCTTGATTATATAAAAAAAATGTATAAGTAGGAAAAACAAACAGGAAAAAATGTTAAGAAAAAATGAGCTCAGGGATTATTCGCAGCGCACTCAGTTGGCGAGGAAAAATAAATATACTTGGGAAGAAAAAACCGTGGTGCGCGTAAGGTGATCCAGACACATCGGTTAAGAAAAAAAATATAAGTGGCAAAACAAAACAGGAAAAAAAATAAAATAAAAAAGTGGATCCGGAGATTAGTCGTGGTGCGAGTATGTTGGCCCGGACACCTTAGTTATTAAAAAAAATTCTTTTTTTTTTTTGTAAAAAAAAAAACAACAACCAGTTATTAAAAAAAAACCATTTTTTTAAAAAAACAATTCTTAAAAAAAACCAGTCATTAAAAAAAAAACAGTTTTTTTTTTAAATCATGGTGCGATAAACTAACCCGGACACCCCGTAATGAAAAAAAAATATAAGTGGTAATAAAAAATAGGAAAAATAATAATAATAATAAAATAAATTCAGAGATTAGTCGGTACGCATAAGCTGCAACGGATATTCCAGTATAAAAAAATAAATAAAAATCCTGATTAAAATAAAAAATGGAAACATATTTTCAAACAGTATTGAATAGTGAAAATTATTATTAAAAAAAGAAGAAACACGGTTATAAAAAAAAAAAGTGCAAGGGGAAATAACCTTTTTAAACAGTAATGAGAAAAAAATTGTGGTGCGCATAAGTTAACCTGGACACCTGGTAACGGGAAAAAAAATAAGCGAAACAAAAAAATGAAAAAAAATGTATAAGTTGAAACAAAAAAGGGGAAAAAAAATGAATCCGGAGATTAGCTATGGCACGTGTAAACTGTCATTGATATCCTAGTTTAAAAAAATAATAATTATAAAAATAATAAAAAAAAAATAAAAGGGAAAGCAAATTTTCCAGACAATCATTTTCAAAATCAGGATTGTAGAAAAAAAAACAATAGTTTAAAAAAAAATAATAAGAATATTAATAAAAAAAAGAAAAGGAAAGCTACTGGAAAGATGATTTAAAAAAAAAACGGATTTTAGCAAAAAAAAATCAAAAAAGGAAACAGTTGCTTTAAAAAAAATGGATTTAAAAAAAAGAAAGAAAGAAACAAAGCCATTTGTTGGCATTTAAAAAAAAAAAAAGAAACAAAGCCATTTGTTGGCAGAGAGGTTTCGAACCCTGGGCGTAGGAATTCCAGCGCCCGGGCGAACCGCTCGGCCACATGCATTTTTTCATCAATTTCACCATAAAATATATAAAAAGTATACCTTCGAAAATAAAAAAAAGCAGAACATACACGCACGAAGCACCGGAGCAAATTACCAGTAAACATTGACAATAAGTGTAGAGCTACAGTAACCGAGCCATCCTCTTTTAGATATATGTAATGTTGAAAAAATAAACACGATAATTAAAAATACATTTTTTTAACATTGCTTTTTTATATGGCTTGTGCTTTGGAATTTAGAGCCACCCACCTATCTTTCACCCGCATGTCACTTTATTTGCACTTTACGATCACTGTTTGCTCGTCTTCCTATTCTCGTTATTACAGTCAGTATACGTGATTGGTGTGCCATTGGTAGTTTGACCTGCTGGCGTATCAATCATTGACTTATCACGGCTCGAATCTTATGAGTTGAAGTAGTTTTGGAAATTTTTTTGAACGGTTGGTTTGATATAACTTAGTTAATTTAAAGGGTTTAGAAATAATTCAAATAATTAGCAAAAATAAAGGTTGACTGTAAAAAATTAATATAATATATTTTTTAAAAAAATATTAAGATAATAAAATATTGAATACATTTAGATTAACTAAAATTAACTTGTCAAATCCAAAATCGGTCACAAGTGATAATAACATTATAGAAAAAAATCAAAATAAATTATAAAATTTAATTTTCAATATACTCATCGTTGAAGAATTCAATTGAAAAAAAATCAATTAAATAAATTTCTAGAAAACAATTTAATACAATTAGGCTTACTTATCAAACATGTGATTCAATTCATGAGACTGAAATAACCTTATAAAAAATGAAAATAAACTATCAAGTTTATTTTCTAATAAAATCAACGTTGGATGATGAAGTTAAAAAAAAACAACACTAAAAAAAAAAGGAAAAAAAATAAACATGAATCAACCCGGGTTAACTCGCCAAACCCTCAACCTAGTCATATAATAAAAATAACATCATAAAAAATAAGACAAAACAAAATGTAAAGTTCAAGTCCTAATTAGTTTAATATTGAAGGATGTCTCCAAGGGACGTGGTGTGATGACAAAGAGTTTGCAATCTGCACAAAAAATCTCGAGTTCGAGTTAGAACGTGCCCCCTTATAAGAGTCTGGGATAATCGGGGTTTTACTCGCTCACTGGACCCACAAAGTATGTTTTTCAATAGCTAATATTTCCTCACATAAAAAAAAAATATTGAAGGATAAAAATAAATAAAAAAATAAAATAAACTTAAATTAACCTACCAAACCCACTATCTAAGTCGTGATATCAGAATAATATTGGAGAAAAAAAATCAAAATAAACAATATATCTTAATCATAGTAACTATAATATTGAAATATGAAAATTAATAAATAAAGTAATGGAAAAAAACTTGAGTGTACCTTATCAAATATGTGATTCAAGCTCTATAACTATAATAAACACATTAAAAACAAATTGAAATAATAATCCCCCCATAAATTTATTATCTAAAGAGAAGCTAAATTAAATGAAAAACATTGTCCAAGTGACATGTGAGGAGATGAAAACTAGGTAGTTTCATCTCCTAGGTAGTTTTTTTTAATGTTAATAGTTGAGCCTAAAATACAAATTTGTTAATCATGATGGATGCTCATGCCTAGCCAACTAACTTTTAACTTTGCCTCGTCCATCGATGTTAACTAACCAACCAACTAACTAACTAACTAATCATAAATCGAACAATTAAATTAATGATGCAGAATGTTCCCATCTACAAACAAGAGGTCTCGTTCCTTAATTTGTACAATTACTTCTTTGTACACGCACCAGTCTCAAAAATCCTTAGCTGGACACATTTTATGTTCAATCACAAATATATTTCTGATTAATTATTTTATTGATGCTCTCTTCTCCAATTAATATACAAACTGCTTCTGAAATGAGATCCTTTCTAATCAAAGTTTCTTTATATATATATATGTATTGAACCTGCACCTATATGTTTCATGTGCTATAAAAGAGAGAAGAGTATCTCTCAAAAAAATGTTACAAGTCTTCATTCTTTATTATATATTTATTTTTAAAATCTTTCTTTGAAATATGAAAGTTTTTTTCTCTAAAATAATATTTATTTAATAGCTGAAATTCATCAAATAAAGTTTATTACATGTATAAAATACCAACTTGACTAGAAAAAATAGATTATTAGAATAAATATATAAATTAATTATCTAAAATATAAGTTTTCTTCCCATTTATCTAGATCTACTAGGAAATCATCAACTTCCATATTTAATCATAGTATTATATGTACATAAGAATATATAGGACTAAGCCAAGTTAAAACTTTGATCTTCACCTTCCACGATCATGAAAAAAGATAAATAACAAGAATTTTTTTAATAGAATTATGAATTATTGGATTGTGATTTTAAAGTGAAATTCAATAGTGCATGCTACTAATTAACAATATATATAGAGCATATGGTGTCATCATTGTGCTTTTTTTACTATTTATCATCTAACAATTCAATGTTAATTGTAACAATGTATTTTTATTTTTATTTTAGTTCTGAAATTTATTCTTCCATTTTAAACCCAAATTATCACCTATATTTTTTTGGAGGGAGGATTGAGTTAAAAAATAGGGAACTAAAGTGAAAAACATAGGTTACTTTGGTGGTGATTTAAAATTTGTTTGAAAAGTACATTTTGCCCCCTTTATTTTCTTATATATTAGGTTACTAGTCTCTTTAATTTTAGAGATAATAATTGTGATACCAAGCTTTATTTTTATCATTTTTATTTATTTTTTTGGGTTGGAGGAGAGAGAGGGGCTTGGTAGATTCCAACTTAAAGAGAGAGAAAGTTGTTGTTGCAACAATTCTAATAGTTAAAATAGTTGATTTTTTTAACTAAATAGTTTCATACGACAAAGAGAGTTCAAATTAATTTTTTTATCTATTTTTATTTTACATCAATAGCAAGAAAAAACTTTAATAAATTATGGATTATTGGATTGTGATTTTAAAGTGAAATCCAATAGTGAATGCTAATAATTAACAAGCCACATAACATGTGGTGTCATTACTTTGTCTTTTTATATTGTTCATCATCTCACAATTCATTGTACATTGTAACAATATATTTTTTTAGAATTTGTATTTAGTATTAAATTTCTTCTTTTCACAATTGAGCCATTTTAAACTCAAATTAACACCTATGTGCATTTGTTTTGGAGATAGTGTTGAATTAAAAGATAAAGAATTAAAGTGAAAAACACAGGTAGCATAGATGATAATTTAAAATTTATTTGAAAGTACATTTTAACCCCTTCTTTTTTATCTATTAGGTTGCTTGTCTCTTTAATTATTTTTTAAAAAATGTTTTTGATACCAACTTCATTTTCATCATTTTCAATTCTTTTTTGAGGGAGAAAAAAGGGATTTACTAGATTATAGTTTAAATAGAGAGAGTTGTTTCTTGTGATGATTTTGACCATCAAAACATATTGATTCTCATACTAAATAGTTTTGTATGATGATGAGAGTTCAAATTAGATTTTTATTTTACTTTACCTTGAAAGTGGATGAAAAAACAAATTTGAGCTTGAAATGATTTTTCGTTTACGGTTCAGGGGAGTTTTTTTTTTTGTGTGTGTGTTTTTAGAGGTTATAGATTGATTTATCAAGGTTCATGGGATGTGTTTGTAAGTGTTTTGGGCTAAAATAAATTTTATAAAAAAAATAGCAACCCTATTTTTACAATAACTATCATGGGAAATCTAGATGATGCATCAATTATTTTTTAAAAAACTAAATTGGGATGGATGACATATCACCTGTCCCATTAACTTATATATAAAAAAATAAAGGCATTGTTCATGGGTTTGAATTTGCAAGCCCGTAAATGGGGCCGATATTAATGGGTCAACGCCTAGCTTGATTTATCAAACTCAACAACATCTAATCTTATTTTTGAGTTTTTAATTTAAATGTTTTTTAATGCTTTTTTTTTTAAGTTTATTAGTTTATTTTTTATTATTTTGTGATTTTATTTATTTATTTAAATGGTTTTAAATAATGATTATTTTCAAATTATATTGAACATGTTTAATTTTTAAAGGGTTAGTACTATTCATGTATATTTATTGTTTATATATTAAATTTATTCTTGATATTTTTAATATGTATTTCCTTGCATAATATTTTTTTCTTTTAATTTAATTCAATAAGTTTTGTGCATGTGTTAATTTCTATGACAAATTGATTTTTATAAAGAAATTTACTAAACACAATTACGCAATTGGCTCATATTGTGATATTAAGCATCTTTACCTATATTTGTCTCGTAATTTTTTTTATTTTTTTTTACTTTTATTTATCATTGGTTTCTCTTTTTCTTTTTTTAAATTTATCTACACAATGGCTCTTGATTTGTTTAATTGCAATTAAGAATTTCTTATGTTAAAAAAAGTGTTGAAAAATTCTATGTGTTTAGGTTTTTTATTTTTATCATGTATTGATGTTTTCAACTTGATCGTGATTATTTAGATTTTTTTTCTTGATCCTTATATAAGGATTTTATTATTTCTAACTTTATCCTTTAATCCAACTTTATAATATTTTTATTTTCAATCTAAATCTCAATTTAATTTTTTTTTTTGTTGCCCTTTACTTTTTTAATATTAACCCTCATTATTTTAATTTCAATTTTTTACTCTCGATATCTCACCACCACCTTTTTAAGCTATTTTTTCCCACTTTGATCTTGGAAGATAAGTAAATATTGCTGAAAGAAAGGATCCAAGGGAACTTTCAATAGTAAGTATTGAGATAAATATAAATATGATTTCTTTAACCAAATTAATATCAAAACTTGGCCCCCTTCAAAGGTTGTGCGCCTATCAACAACTTGTGTTTGATTCATCTAATCTTGCTTGACCTTTCTCATTGAATATGATGTGTTCTTTATAAAATACCAATCAGTTTTTGAATTATTGGTAAGCATTTCCTATTTATAGCTAAAAATGTATGGCCAAGCAATCAATCACAAATCAGGCTAGCTGTAAAAACAGTGTCGATCGGCCTAGCAATGCTTTTCACTTGAGACACGCTCTGTGTCGGGAGGGATACACTCCAAACACCCTCCTCCAAAATGGAGTGGCCTAACAATGCTAATGGCAAACAAAATCTCGCTCCCTCACTAAGAGAAAATTGATGGAAAGATCCCTCCCTCCTTGTCTTTACCATATTTAAGATTATCCAAGATGATTTCCATGCATCTTGATTTGAAGGATAGTGGAGAAGGACTGGATCATTTTCTAGTTTTTGTTCGCCTCTTGCTGGAATATATACTTTCAGGAGAAAGACACCAAATTACAGCAAAGCTCTCAGGAAGGCCACAAATTAAATTTCTACGAGCACTAGATATGATTGGCGATTAATTATCTTGATGATGAGTTTTTCTTCGATAATGTTTGTTGACCGACGATTAGGTTCCAATCAAAATCAAACCGATCGAATACTGTGTTTCCAAGTTCAGTGAATTGCATGTGAGTGGTGACTTAACATCTAAACAGAAGTCACGGTCATAATGTAGATTCTTATCGAGTCGAACAGCTTCCGTTTGTATCGGTTATGAGTTTTTTTATACATGCCATTAGGCGTTAGCCTTGGAAACTTTCTATATATACTCCTATGTTCGTTTGAGTTCTCTGCAGTGCTCGTTGAGTCAAATATAGTTTTATCCGACTCGATCCCATCAATATTAGAGACCATGTTCTCCGGTATCCTCCTTTGTTCCATGGGTTCTGACAGCACAAGGTGACCTCCATAACTTTAGCACGATCCAGATCATGCATGCATGCTCAACTCTACCCTTCTTCTGTTCGTGACTAACTAGTATTTATTCTGTGCGCGCGCAAATAAACATCCTGTGTTCCAGGGTTTATTAGCAGAAGCAATGATTCCGTGGTTACTTTCTATGCATTGTATTTATGTCAGCATTTCATGGTGCATCTCCGTGAAGATTGAATCCCTTTAGATAGAAGGAAATATAGATTTGATTTGAAAGTTGCCAGTCGCAACAGAAAAATGCAGTCTTAGAGCTTCCAAAGGGAAGTTTAAGACTCTTTTTCTTTGCCTCGTTTTCTGTGGGAAACCTCTAAAGCTTTTGATTTCATGGCCGTATATTTTAGCTTTGAATCTTCTGTGTCCCATCAAATGAATCAGCTTCTGATTTTCCTTTTTTACCAATCTGAAGCTTCGTTGATCTTATTATTCCAGGAGAGTGTTTCATTACTGGGTTTAAGGTAGCTAATTTATTATCTTGAAGATTAAATCTATGACATGGTACTTAATCAGCTGCATGACTTCCTGAAGCTTATGCTTTGCAAATTGCAGTTATTTTTGGTATCCCAATTTGAGTTTCGTAAATGCCTAAATGGATAGAATTTATCACTATATAAAACCAATTTATCTGATAAAGATTGATGATCAGCCATGAAAGCTCAATGTATTGGAATTTAGACAAATTCAGAGTTCTTATACCATATAGGGTTGTGATCATACTTAAAGAATATATAATTTTATTTCCTTTTGCTTTAATCCCGTCCTTTTGTCCTTGCTTGAGCCATTAGCCAATTACACACTCTGAGCATCTTTTTTGGAGATGTAATAAATTTTGCTGGACATGGTCTCTCACGTGGTCAGGGCCTATATTTGGAGTCCACTAGCCTTTGCGACGCCGTGTTTGCCATATATAAAAGAAAGGAAAACTATAGATTCTCTCTTTATTTTATTTTTTATATATTTTGTAATTACAAACTTTATTACAAGTGGAATGATTATAAGTAATACGTTAGACATGCAAGTGAATCTGCAAGTCAGAGTCAGCACAAGGTATTATAACTTGTTCTTGAGTCCACTGTCAAGAACCACGCAGGCCAAGACACCATGTGCAACCAATTGCTACAGCATTCCCGAGAATCAAGTGTCCCCACTTCAAAAAATGTAAAAAAGACACTATATCTTATCTATCAATCTGAACCCTACATTCTTGATGATCTCACACGTGTATAACACACGTAACCAGCTCCAGCATCCTAGATGTCCATTCCTCTTTTACACCCAGAAGCTCTAACTTAGCAAGTATGTTCAAGATGCCACTTGAGGTCAGGTGAGGCAGTATCACTAACTGTAACAAATTTTGGGTTCGTAGGAAGAAGAAGAAGAGCGGCCAGCTGGAAGCAGAGGACAACATTAGCAGCAGCAAAAACCTTAAGTTCTTATATTCGTTTCCATTAGACAGAGATCCAGTAGTTATTGCGAAGCCAACAAGGCTGACTACTTCGCGATCTGGGCATTACCATAACCCCAGGTCAGTAATTTTAAATCGTCTTTTACATAATTACATGATAGATTTGGGTCGTTGCTTATTGAATGCAATGCATGGCCGTATCCAATTATGATTATTATTATTAAGTAGGTGTGATGTTATGTTAAAAGGGTGTGGTGCCCCTGCTGGCTGAAGGCTGCTGTTATCCTCAGCAAATGACATAACTTTTAACAGACTCATCCTCTTTGAGTTAATAACTACCCTTGCTCTCTTTTGATTGATTTTTTTTTTTTGGGGGGTAGGAACTGTGAGGTAAAGCCAAAGAAGAAGGGAGAAATGGCAAACAAAATCTCATCCAATTTCTCCGATCTAATCCAACGAGTAGCAGCTTCCTGTTTGCTCCATCCACTTGCCGCTGGTCGACAGGAATCTGGAAATAATGTTGCCGGAAATGGTGAAGAAGTGTGTGAATATGAAACGGATGAATGCGAGGAGTTGTCCGAAGAGGAGGAGGAAATGAGAGAGAAGGGATGGAAAGTTAAGGGTAATTGGGATTATAATGTTAATAGCGGAATGGTGGTGCCTATGGAGAGAGTGATGGAGATGGAGATGCTGGTGAATGAGGTGTTTGATTCGGTGTCGGTGATGAAGAGGGCTTATGGGAGTTTACAAGAGGCGCATAGCCCGTGGGACCCGGAGAGGTTAAGAGTGGCTGATGTGGGGGTGGTAGGGGAGTTAAGGAGGTTGGCTTTTTTGAAAGAGAGGTTTAGGAGGTGTGTTAGTGTTGGTAGTGATGGAGGGAGGAGGAGAGGTGTTGGTGGTGATGGAGTGGGGATGTTGAGGGAAGTTGTGGCGCCTTATGAGGCTGCGGTGGAAGATCTGAAGAAGGAAGTGAAGGCGAGGGAGGTTGAGGTGGAGAATTTAAAGGAAAAGCTGAGGAGTGTTGCTAGCTTGAGCAGTGATGGGAGTGGAAAGAAGGGGAGGTCCCAGTCAAGGAGGAAAGTTAGCTGCTCTCTTGGTGTTCAAGGTTAGTATGCTATCCCCCAGCAAATAAGTGTTTTAGGCTTGTATCAAAATGCTTTCATGACTTGTTAGTCTACCTTTGAATACAGATTCTGGACTTGTATTTGTAATTGTGTATAGAACAAATAGTTGTAAACTTGAGTCTTCAGATCACCAATGCAAACTCTTAGCAACCAGTATCATAAATTCCGAGATTTATATAATTAGCCATGAAGTCTTAAACTGTTTTCAGTGATTCGAGACACTGGCAGAGAAATGTGAGAGGTTTATGCTTAATTACTTACCTGCATAGCACCGATTGTTGAAGACAACAATTAAGTTTCTATGTAAACTTGGAAACCAGAGTAATCGCAAAGCTTAGAGATTGCACTCTTCAACTTTAATTAATGCAAGTCATTTTCTTAGCAACCAAATGGAACATAACCACATTATTTCCTCATCAAAGCTTTGTTCTGTTCATGTTGGAATGCATCTATAAACTATACTTTTTTCATTACCTGTAACAGTTGCAGCCGCCCCAGCACCAGAGCTATTTGAATTAATGATGAGCCAAGTGAAAAGGACATCAAAGTCCTTCACGACGCTTCTCCTGACATTCATGCGTGCTGCCCACTGGGACATTGCTGCAGCTGTTCGTTCTATTGAAGCTGCCACCACAACCACTGACAATTTTACCACCAGTACAACTACTATCACCTCCACCATTTCAAGTCACCATGCCAAGTATGCCCTAGAGTCCTACATTTCTCGCAAGGTCTTCCAAGGATTTGACCATGAAACCTTCTACATGGATGGAAGCCTCTCTTCGCTTCTCAACCCAGACCAGTTCCGTCGTGACTGCTTTGCTCAGTATCGTGATATGAAGGCCATGGACCCCATTGAACTTCTTGGAATCTTGCCAACTTGTCATTTTGGCAAATTTTGCTCCAAGAAGTACCTCGCAATTGTTCATCCGAAAATGGAGGAGTCCTTGTTCGGAAACTTGGAGCAGCGCCAGCAGGTACTCGCTGGAAGCCATCCAAGGAGTGAGTTTTATGGAGAGTTCTTGGGGCTGGCCAAGGCCATTTGGTTGCTTCATTTGCTGGCCTTCTCACTGGACCCTGCACCAAGTCTATTTGAGGCAAGTCGGGGGGCTGAGTTTCATCCACAATATATGGACAGTGCTGTGAAATTTTCTTGTGGGCGAATTCCAGCTGGTCATATTGTGGGATTCCCTGTTAGCCCCGGATTCAAGCTTGGAAATGGATCGGTTGTCAAGGCTACTGTTTACCTAGTTCCCAGAGCATGAGTTCCATCTTCCTGATATATGTAAGTCTAGGATGTTCCGTTGTTTACAGCTAGCTTGCAGCCCCTTAGCATTCAAAGGAAACTTGCGAGAGGTTCTAGGACATTACTAGTCTGTCATGTAATTAGGAGTAATAGTTCACTGATGTTGTATGTACTGTGAAAATGTGCCTTTTGTGATCTTATGGAGGTTCCAGCTTCGGCTTATAATATTAGTTGGTCATATTTTTGTTGGAAAAATTTCTGATGAACAAACAAACACTATTCAGATCACTGTCAGGAATTTGCCTCTGACAATGATAAACAGACACTGTTCAAATCAGTGTCAAAAACAGGGCACTTTTCCAGAATTTGCTTGATGATTCTGGAACGAATAATTAAGCAATGAAACAACAGAACAAGGGGCAGAATTTCTTGTTAGAATACTGCCATCCCTACGATTTTATTTATAGAAGAAGATCAACATTACAAGAATGGTAATTCTAGTCTATTACAATCTCTTCTATCAAAACAGGAAATAAATTCTGAATAATCTACGAAAATAAAGCAACAAGATATGATCAATGAATTTTGATCTTAATTAACTTAAACACACATACTTAAATTAAAAACATGACTAAAACATAATAAAAGAAATCTTCAATGAAGTGTTCTTCATGGTTCTGCATCTTCTTCTTCAGTGTGCATTCTTGGAATCAGTCAGCATTTGCACTTCAATCTTCAACAATTTTAATCTCTCTGTTTCAACCTTTTCAAAATTATTTGTGTTAGGGAGTATGTTTATATGGGACTCGTCAGAGACTCATGGATCGTAAATAATGCAGGTAATGGACATTTATTGTATGGGTGATGAGACAAAGCTTCTGTTTCAGATTGACAAGGGAGAAGCCATTTTCTACCCCCTAAAAATGATAGCTTCCGATGCATGTATACAGAATAATATGCAGGCAACTGTCTATTCTGTAACAAAGTGGCTAAGAACATGAGCAGATTGAACCTTAATTTTCCTTTAAATGAATTATTCAATTGTAGAAGAGGCAATTTCGAAGCAAAGATTAGTGTCTCTCCACTTCCCAAAAGATTAGTATGCTTGCCCTGTGACTATTTTCTTGACCTGTATGGGCACAATAAACAAGAATGAGCTTTTCAGTTAAGATGGCTTGCTTCAGATTAACTAGAAGATGGTAAAGCCAAATCAAACAAGTGAACAGCAGAAGTAGTAAAAGAAAAGGTTTGGGAAACAAAGGCCACGCCTAAAATCGAAGTGAATCTAAGCAAGAATATCAAGTGATGCAGTCACTTGAATTGTCATATTCTTAAATCCTGGAGTTACTAGAATTCCTCTCTATTTTATTTTTATATATATATAATCAGCATATCCTTTTCAAGGTTAAGTTAAGCAAGTACGTAATTTTCTTCAATTTGAAAATCTTTGACATCAGACTCCCAAGTATGTTTTGTTCTGCTGGAATATGCAAGCCATTTCAGATTTCATACCAACTGAGAATGAAGCCAGTTCCTGGAATCCACTTTTTTAAAATGAGACAATACCAAAATAAAAACATGATCCACAAATCTTACTTGCTCGAGTGTCAAAAGCAACACAACATTCCAAGATCCCAGCTGACCAAAATTCTGGAGGAAGCACAAATCCCTGCAGTGAATTGGCTGCCATAAGTTACTGCCAATCTGGTCAAAAGTTTCAGATTATTTTTTTAATAAACACTATGTTCAGTTAAACCTTAGATGCAGCAAAATAATTACAATAATTCACAGGTTTATGTACAAGTTTCCAGAGAGGAAGATGTACGCGAAAACTTTAATGTTAAGGCCAGTTGAATAGCTTTTCTTCTGTTCTTTTTTTGCAATTGTAGGAATGTTGTAGAAAATTGACAGGTTGCTATTTCAATCTTCAATTTATACCGCTATAAAAAATATTTCAGTGCAATCATTGTCTTGCATATCATCATGGATGAAAGCTCAACAAAAAACATAAAAAGGAAATTCTGTTCTTTGCACAAGCTGTGCAACAGCTACATACAGTTCTGGTGTTAGCTTTAGAAATGATTTCTATTCTGAATCTTCAACGACCATGGAGAATCTAGAGAAGCACAAGTAGAAGCCTGACAAAAGTAGGGACAACCGTAGGAATTTGTTTTCTGCTGTATTTTTTATTTATCACGTTCTTCATAACTATGGAAACAATGCATCTGTTACACTGTGTGCATCTAACAAAATGGATCCTTTAGAGAAAACTGGAAGTTAAAGCTATGGAAAATGTTTTCCTGTTCGCCAGAAATGAAAGCAAATGCATGAAGGACGCTTGCTACATCAACGGGAGAACCAATACACGCTGCGAAAAACCTGCACCCAGACCATCTAAGACATGAGTAAAAACGTTGTCCATGAACCCCGGAACTAGCAAATTGTCTGCATTTGTATAAAGAGACTAGAATATCATTGAGAAATCATATTCCCATGAGAATAAAAACTAAAATATAAAGCTAGTGCAACTTATGAGTGTAAAGACCATGATCATACCTACTTCACTTGATCATGACTGGCTAGCCCAGCAGCATTTATAATAATAGCATTCCTTGCCATTCCACTAACGCCCGCCGATTATTATATACTAGCTATATTGCCCGCGCTTTGCCGCGGATATTTTTGTGTATATAATTTAACATAATTAAATCAAAAATGATAAATTTATATGATATAATTAAAAAAAAATTATAAATTAAAAAAAATATAAAAATTTTTAAGTTTAGTTTGTTGTATAAGAATAGATTATATCTTTTAGAATGTAGATACTGTGTCATAAAAAATCACAAAAGAGCGCGAACTATAAAACTTGCGGATTATTGCAAAAAAGAGGCATGTTGACATGAAGAACGAAGTCAAATTTTTTTAAAAAAATGAGACATTTAATCTCCTTACTAATTCTCTTATTTAAAAAAAATATATGAATTTTATGGTGAGGATGCTTTGTGGTTCGAATTGTAAATTTATCTAAAATAATAAATTTATTTGAATAAATTTTTTATAAAATATATGAATTTTAAATCGTTATAAATTTATCTGTTTAGTAGTTTTTAATGAAATAATAAATATTAATTTATTATCATCATAAAAAAATCAAAAAGATTCAGATGTTTGAATTATTAAATTTACTGCATCAATATTAGTTTATTTTATAATTTAATTTAAGCTAAAAAAATATAAATGGTAAAAATACTTGTAATAATCAAATAACAGAAATAATTAAATTATTATTATTATTATTATTATTATTATTATTATTATTATTATTATTATTATTATTATTGTGTTAATGATGAAAAAAAAAAGAAAGACTAAAAAAATTCTAGAAAATTCAAGAAAAGATAAAAAAAATATCATTGTTATTAATGTCAAACACAATAAAAATTATCAAATTATCCTAAGGAAAAAAACAAAAAAATATTAACAAAAGAGTAAGCAAGAAAAACCATTATTATTATTATTATTATTATTGTGTTAACAATAAAAAAAATAAATGAAAAACTAAAAAAATAATTAAAACTTTAACAAAAGATATAAAAAAAAATTTATAACGTAAAAAAGTTATATGATGTAAAAAAAAAAGTAGTAAAATATTATTACAACAGTCAAAATTATTATTAATATTATTGTCAAAACAATTGAAATAATTAAATTGATATGAAGAATCATTCAAAAAAATCAAAATATTTTGATAAGAAAAATAAAAAAAGGAATAAAAAAAATAAAAGAGAGAACAAAAGGAGAAAAATTACTAAAAAAAACAAAGGATTTATAAGAAAACAATAAAAAAACTAACACTAAAATTATTATTATCATTGCGTAAATAATAAAATCATAAAAATCATTTAATACAAAAAAAAATTAAAATAACAGAAAACAAAAAAAAAACTTGAATAAAGGGAAAAATGAAGCAATATTAATTTTAAAATGATTACAAATAAAAATTCAAATTTTAAAATTGAAACAATTAACAAAAATACAAAAATAAAAGCATAGATGCATAAATATGAATAAAAAAATAAACATTATTAAACAATTTAAAAAAACCAAATGAATTAATATAAAATAAAAAATCATAAGAATAAGGGCTTAAATGAAAAATAAAATATATAAAATTGAAAAAAAAAAACTCTTGGGACCAAAATGAATAAATAATTATTATAATAGTTAAAATTATTACCAATATTACTATCACAACAATTCAAATAATTAAATTACCCTGGAAAATCATTACAAAAAAGCAAAAGATTTGTAAAGAAAAAATTAAAAAATAATCATTAAAACTGTCATCATTGTTGCGTAAATAACAAAATCATAAAAATCATTTAATAGAAAGAACAAATGAAAATAATAGGGGAAAAAAATGAAGGGAACAAATGTGCAACATCAATTTAAAAATAATTACCAACACAAATTAAAATTTCAGCATTGAATCGAGTAAAAATAAATAAAAAAAGGACAAAAATTAATTGTGTTTATTTTTTCTATTATAATATAACTTTAGCTAAAATAATAAATCTGTGCAGAATTCATGTAAAGTGCAAATTTTCTATAAAATATATGAATTTAAAATCGATATAAATTTAAATAAAGAAGCATAAATTTATCATCATCATTAAAAAAGCAATAGAAGTTGGATATCTGAATTATTCAGTTCATTGTATTAAGATTAGTTCAATTTATAAGTCAATTTAAATAAAACAAAAATAAAATATAAATTGTTAAAATACCTACAATAATAAAATTTACAAAAATAAGTTGTTAATTTTCTATCAATAAAAAGACAAAAACATAGATTGAAAATTCATCCTAACATTATTGCCATTATCATTGCTATAAAAGCTAAAATTGTTACTAACATTACTGACAAAACAATTGAAATAATAAAATTGGTCTGAAAAATAAAATAAAAAAAGCAAAAGATTTTTATAAAAAAAAAATCAATAAAAGAAATTATCATCATCATTGCATACATAATAAAATCATAACAATCATATAATCTAAAGAACAAATAAAGAAAGAGAAAAAAAAAAAGAATAAAGGGAAAAATAGAGTAATATTGCTTTTAAAATGATCACTGATATAAATTTAAATTTAAGGAAAATTTAAAAAAAAAATAAAAATATTTTGATAAAAAAAATAATCACTAAAATTATAATTATTATTGCGCAAATAGTAAAATTATAAAAATCATCTAATCCAAATAACAAATAAAAATAAAAGAAAACATCTAGCCATGGCACCCGCGCTTTGTAACGGGCGAAATCATATTTTTTTAATGTAAAAAAATATTTATTATGTATGAATTTTTTTTTATCATAGCATAAATTTAGAAAAAATAATAAATCTGTATATAATTTTTATGAAGAGCAAGTTTTGTATAAAAGATATAAATTTTAAATGAATATAAATTTATTTGTTTGGTAGGTTTCAATGAAATAACCAGTATAAAATAAGCTGTAATTTTCTATCACAAAAAGATGAATACATAAATTGAAAATCTGTCCTTATAGGATTGTTATTATCATTACTATAACAATTAAAATTATTATCAACTTTACTATCAAAACAATCTCAATAATAAAATGATTTGGAAAAACCATTAAAAAAACAACAATTGAAATTATCACGATTATTGCATAAATAGTTAAATCATAAAAATCACCTAATCCGAATAAAAAAAAGAAGAAGCAAAAAACAAAACAAATGAACAAAGAGAAAAAATGAGCAATTTAACATAAATTAAAATTCAAATAATTAAATTGCCATGAAAAATTATTACAAAAAAACAAAATATTTGTATAAAAAACAATAAAAAAATCAATTAATAAAAAATAAGAAAAAAAATGAATTAATAGAAAATAAAAAAATTAAAAGAATAAGGGCCTAAATGAAAAATAACATATATTAAATTAATTTTAATTGAAGGATAAAATTAAAAAAAATAAAAGTTGGAGGACCAAAAATAAATAGTGCAAACTGCTGCCATTTTATAAAAATCAGAAGAAGAGGGACTGAAATCAAACTTTGTATATATTACCTATTTCAATTGGAGGACCAAATCAAAGAAATCAAAACATCCGTACCGGAATTTTTGAAATAATAAAAAATAAATACAAAATCAAAAGTATAAGGACTGAAATAAAACTTTCTTATATAATCAGTTTTAATTGAAGGGCACAATTGAAAAGAATAAAACTTTAATTTGAATAAATCAGTAATAAAAACGCAATCAAAACTTAAGGGACCAAATGGAACTTTACGCCAACATCAGGGCTTGATCTGAATTTGGGGGCGGCAGGAGAGAGAAAAGGTACGTCGGAGAGAAAACCGTCCGCCGCGGTTTAACCGGACATCTGTGGTTGGAACGCGCCGCGACGGAGGAGATAGGACCTCCAGGCGCATCTTCTGGCATGGCGGTAGTAAATTTTGGACGCCGGGAATAAGGCGCACGCGCCGCCTAAAAGGCGCGTTAGCGGGGAACCCCGCTGGCGCGGAACGGCGACGCGCCAGCCGCCGCGCGTAAATATAATAAAATAATGGGATAATGACCGATACGCCCCTAACCCTACCCATAATTACGAAAATACCTTATCGGAAAGGACGGACCTGCCCCCGTATCCTGTTAGCTATTTTGTCGTTTTATGTGCCCTTTTTCGTCTTCAAACTGTGTAAAAAAAGATGGAAAAAACGAGAGAGCCCCTGCCGGGCTATAATCGGCAAGGCACTGTGCACAGGCGGAAAAGACAAAAAAAAAAAAGATAGATATACACCCGCGAAGCACTGGGACAAATTGCGATTCCACAGTGCTTTGTGTCTTGAGCTACAGTAGAATGGGCTACAGTGAATACTCCACGCCTATTATCTTTTAGTTAATTTCATGGTTATAAATGGGCTTTTGAGGATATAGATGGTATTTTATCATGTTTTTGATTTTAGAAAAGTTGAAATCTGGTTTTCTAAGGTTTAGAAAATCAGGCTCGACTTTTCAGTCACCGGACACGATCGGAATTTGTTTCAGGGCAGTGATCGGAATTTTATTCCAGGCATATTGCGCGTTCCTTGCCTAGACTGATGAGGCATTGCCTGCAAACTTCATCAAAAAAATGTATTTGACCCTGAGCCAAAGCTCACAGGTTTGGAATTGAAGGTCAGCACACGCTTGGACTATGATACTGTTTGGTGTTCATTTCAAAATAATTTTTGAAAAAATCCGAAAATTTTTTATTTTTAATTTAAATAAAAAAATAATATTTTTAAATCATTTTTATATAATAATATCAAAAATATTTTTTAAAAATATCATTTTTATATATTTTTAAATAAAAAAATATTTTCAAAAACAACTATAATCAAATTCTTACTCAAGCATTGTATTCTTTAAGTCTTCTTTTTAAAAAAAATAAAATTCTATTTAAATGAATATGTAAAATAATATTGAAAATATTATTATAATAGTCCATGCTTTTAAACTAATATTTAAGTCTTTATATTTATATTTCTTTTTTATATATAATCATGGGCCTATGTAAAAATAGTATTGGGCTTCTTCAGCTTCTCATTTATATACCGTGGTCGCTTTATTCTGATTTCTCTCTCTCTCCAATGGGCCTATGTAAAAATAACATCGGGCTTCATTACCTTTTCATTTCCCAATAAATATTTCGTGGCGGGAATTATACTGCCCCCTATCCAAAAACCCCGCCAACACTCCCTTCCCAGCCATTTAATTTAAATACCCCCCACTCCCCTAAAATTTCCCTCTCATTTCCTCCCTTTCTCTCTTCCTCTCTCTCTCTGTACAGACCCAAACCCTAACCCAAAATTACACCAGTACAGGGATCTATTCTTAAGAAGGTCTTAGAGTCCATCAAGGATCTGGTCAACGACGCAAACTTTGACTTCTCGTCCTCGGGGCTCTCTCTACAGTCCATGGATTCCAGCCACATTGCCCTGGTGGCTCTACTCCTCAAATCCGAGGGTTTTGAGCACTACCGCTGCGACCGTAACACGTCAATGGGCATGAATCTTGGTAACATGTCTAAGATGTTAAAGTGTGCTGGTAATGATGACATCATCACCATCAAAGGCGACGATGGAAGTGATACTGTCACTTTCATGTTTGAAAGTCCCAGTAAGCTATCTTCTTTTCCTTTGATTCGGATTTGATTCTGTAGTGGATAGATTTTGGGGAGTTGGGGTTTAATTGCCTTTATAGGTTTACTTTTGATTTGGTTCAGGGGATTTTCTTTTGTAATAATTCTTTGATTTTACTTGGCTATTACATGCTATTGTTAAAAGAATTTCATCTCTTCGGTTGCGGGAAAAATGATGGTGCGTTAATGGAAAATTATGTTTAAATATCTTCAGTAATTTGATGGCTAAACTAAGGTCTTATTTGTTGGATTTTTTATTGTGTTTTGCTTGGTTTATCTTCAGTAATTTTGTTAATTTTGACTGATTTGTTTGTTTTTTCGTTCCCTCTTTTTGCAATTAACAACAGCACAAGATAAAATTGCTGATTTTGAGTTGAAGCTGATGGACATTGATAGGAGCACCTTGGAATTCTAGCGGCAGAAATACCATGCTATTGTTAAGATGCCTTCTGCTGAGTTTGCTAGGATTTGTAAAGACCGTGCTAGCATTGGTGATACAGGTATTATTAAAAAGGTTTTCTCATTATGTCTACGGGCTTGTTTTTCTTTCTTTATTCGTGTGTTGTTATGAAAACGTGATGGTTTTGGTTTGTGAATGTAGTTGTAATCTCTGTGACCAAGGAGGATGTTAAGTTTTCCACAAGAGGTGATATTGGAACTGCAAATATCGTCCTTAGGCAGAATACCACTGTTGACAAGGTATGTTAATAAGTACAGATATCACCGGGATATTTGTTCAGCACTCTGTTCCTATACCATGAAATCATATTGTTCTGTATGCATTGCAACAATATGATTTCATGGATTTGCTTAGTGTGGGTTGTAATTTTACAGCCAGAAGATGCAACAGTCATTGAGATGAATGAGCCAGTGTCAATGACATTTGCAATGAGGTACATGAACACCTTCACCAAGGCCACCCCATTGTCAAACACGGTTATAATCAGCTTGTCTCCGGACCTGCCTGTTGTGGTTGAGTACAAGATTGCTGAAATGGGTTATGTCAGATTCTACTTGACTCCAAAGATGGAAGAGGATGAACCTGATCCCGGAGCTTAGCTATTATTTATTTCCTAACCTGAATCACTTTTGTAAATTCGAAAAAATCGTTTTCAGGATGCTTATCGTTTCCTTCAATGGCTTTCATGCAGGGAGCCAGTCCGTCCCTCTGTATCTATTATGTCTAGCTATTATGTCTTTAAAGCATCCTTCAATCATGACTGATGAAATTTTTTGATGTAATGTAGTAAACAGGCCTCGACATTTTCCCGTGAAGGCTTTTTTGTTGGCTCTTTCCTATTTGTGCCTCGGAGAGAACCGGTTTATGTTTCTTCTATTTTTAAGTTTCCTTGGTACCATGCCGTTGAGGATGGGTGCCCAGTGCTTTCAGTTGGTGAGCGAAATACAAGATACAAAGCTACGTTTTCCTGGGAAATATCAGATAGCTTGTTATCTCTTCGAAGTTTGTCACCGTGGAGATGGAAGTCCCACAGGAAATGAGCAGAGAACTGCACCATGGAGCTGCTGTTGACTGAACTGAAAAAATTATCATAATATTTAACCAAAAAATGTAAAAATGAGATAATTCAACAAAAAAAAAATCTGCCACTCCCCAGATAAGGTATGACCTTGCTGCAAAGAGGCGTCTCTACTTTCTTCTTTGTATAATCTCTTCCTGATTTCTTTAAGAACACAGGTCAGCATCTGCTGCACAAATTTGCTGCTGCTGCGCTGATAAATAAATAAACATAAAATAGATAGAATCGATGTTTGAACGCGCTGCATGATGTGTCAATCGTTTCTGCTCCTTTTCCTGGTTTCATTGTAGAGAACCACCCCATCTACAATGATGCTGTATCCAAATATCCCGGTCACTGATACCGGATTCCGGAATATCAAAATTGAAATAACCACTGCAACAGCTCCCTTTGCATTTCCCAGGACCTAGAGAGACAGCACATGAATCTCAATCTGAATTTAGAGATTACCCTGAATAATGAAAATAAAATCATGACCAGATACAACTAATGCCCCAAACCCTCAAAAGATTGATTCTTCCAGGACATCGACCAGCCTCCACATCTAATATTCACTGTGCTTGACAAGCAAAGCTTTAAAATAGAAAAGAGACTTTGATTTGTGTTCACAAGTGAGGAACACCACCATGGCTGGATATTTACGGCCCGCCAGATTAAGATTTGTGATAATTTATGCAGTGCAACTGCAGATTTTTCAGAGGCCATTTCAAAAATGAAACCTGGCTTGAACAGTCCTAAATTATCACGGTTCACAAGGAGCAAACCCTACTGCATACGAGGGTCAAGACTCGATGATGTGCTAGATGAGGGGTGTCGCAATTACAAGTTTTTTAAAAAATGTGGTAGATTGATTTGTGAAAATATATGAAAAGTAAAACATTATTAATACGACAGGCAAGGAAGAGTCGCCGGAGATACCTGGAGCGTCAGAGCACTGGTATGTTTAGTGACCAAGAAGTTGGTAAAATTCACAAGATACGCTAGAGAAGAATTGAAAATCAGATAGAATATGAATTTCTTATCATCCCTCGCAAGAGAAACTGTGATTCCAACCACATCTCCCTCCATAAAATAAGCTGCAGGAACAAGGACTGCAACTGCTACCGGAGCCATATACATTAAGAGGTTCATAGAATGGAGTCTTTCCCTGGTAACACAGCGAGATTATCAAATCATGTCGATTCAAACCCTGATATTAGAGCAAGAACATATAGAGCAGGTTCCAATTTTGAATTGCAAAATGCAGAGGCATTCATTACCCTTCAGAAGATAGCAAAATCCCTTGAACCAGTCATGAATCACTTGCTGCCGTAGCACCAATACATATTAAAAACCCGAAAAGGTTAAAACTCGGTTCCCCCTTCAGTCAAGTAATGAGAAAAACAAATGAGATCGAATCTGTTGGTGATTTTTCAATCAATAAAGGAAAAATAGAGAATTAGCACATCAAAGAATTCTCTAAACCAATCAAAGAGGTTCCTCAAAAACCTGTTCCAGTAGCATTATAGCTAAAGATTAACTCCTGAAGAGAAGTATCATCAACAGTAACTGTCAAATTCAGACGCGGTATAGAACCTTTGCAAAAGATTGAATTAAACTTGTTCTTTCCATTGTAATAACCCAACAAATTAACAATTTTCAATAACCAGTAATGATCTTAGTGACAATGACACTAGAGAATTTACCTAAAGAGAAATCTATCCTTTAAAAAGCAACGCATTATTCAACTTTTCATTACTAGAAACACAGCCCAAGTTAGATGAAATATTCAAACGGCTATCTTTAAACAACAAATGGTTAACAAGAGAGCCAACTATATGAGCAAAAAAGAAAAATACACAACAACAAAAACAACGAAGCCTCGATCCGAAGCTTTTTGGGATCGGCTATATGGATCCTTTGGATCCATTCCAAGCGATCATACACCAAAACAACAAAAATATAAGGTTGAAAAAACGTTCTCACCCCACTAGCACTGACACAACCAGCAACAACAAGAGCGAGAGAAACATGAGTATGCCAACCTTCCCTTCTAAGTGTCATCAAATATGCAAACACTGGAGTGAAAAATGGGGTGGTAGCACCAATAGCCTGATTAAACGATACTGGAAGATATCGAAGAGATATATTTCCAGCCACCACAGAGGAACAAAATATGATCACAAGACCAGAGATCTTTAAAAACTGTGATCTTGACCTCATGGTCTGCAAAGGCACAATCTTGAGCCATGAAATTGCAATATAACTAAACAATGAACATGCCATCATATGACACAGAGTGAGAAATATGGGGTACTTGAACCCATAGTTGCTAAGCAAATAGTTGTTTAAAAGCAAAACTCCTATATTTGAGAAGTACCATGATGCAATCAACCCGAGGCTAAATAAACGACTCGTTGTCTGGGGTTATTTCTTTGGATATGATTAAAGGGTAAGAGGAAAAACTCTGAAAAAACGAGTTGGGCTATCTATTTTTGTTTCTCATGGACCTTGTTTATGGTTTGAACGAAATAAACACGGAGAAAATACAGAGAAAAGGAAGACTGAAGATCTAGCTAGACGAGAGGTAATGTGATAGAGAAACGAAGATTCTGTTTGGTTGGAGAGAAAGTGGGAATGGTTTTGTAAATCAAGAGAGAAGATTTATAACCAGGTTTATATGAATTCTCTTAAATATAGGGGTTGAAGATTGATAAGATTAATTGCAATGAAGCTTTGAAGTTTCTGAGGAGTCAAAGTTGGAGAAAGGTTTCCTTTTCTGTTATGTTTGGTTGGCTGAAAATGTTAGTGACGCATGAGATTTTATTGGAAATTAAATATTGTATTTAGTAATTTTATTTTTCTTAATTAATTTAGAAATATCTATATTAATTTAATTGTATAATTAATTTAGTTTATGAAATTAGATATTGTTCTTCTTATTCTTATTATTATAATTTTATTTAGTTTAGAGATCCCTTAACCAACTCTTTATTATTTATCTTTCCTTTCAAAAGATTAGTCTAGCTTAATATTTTTGATATATAATAAAAAAAAAAATTGCTCTTTTCTTTTCATATGAGTGATTATTTAGGATGAGATTCTTTGTTTTTATAATATAAACCGAGTTTCATGACTTTATTTTTAGTTGAAAATAGTTTTTTTTAGCATTTTTAGAAAAAAATTTCAATATGTTGATTTTAAAAGTATTTTTTAAAAAATATATTTTTTTTTATGTATTTACAAATAAAAAATTAAAAATGTTTACAAGCTCTTAAACACTATCAATAGTATGAAAATATAAAAAATAAGATGGATTATATTTGATTCTTAAACTAGCGTTAATATAAGTATTTGTGAATTAAATAAGAAAATATTATTAAAAATAATGTTTAATTTCCTAAAAAAATAAATAAAACTCCTGCATCCGTTAGAAAAATGTCTTCTTTGGTTTCGCTATGAAATGAGTAACGGGTTGTTATATTGTGGTTTTGTGTATATTTGTCAACCTAAGTCGAAGGCTAGGGTCAAGTTGATTCCCAATTCTGTTATTTTTTAAAATATTTTTTTATTTAAAAATATATTAAAATAATATTTTTTTTATTTTTTAAAAATTATTTTTTGACATTAGCACGAAAATGATCTAAAAACATCAAAAATATTAATTTAAAATAAAAAAAAAATCAAAAGCACTTTCGAAAAGCACTCCTAAATTATTGTGGTTGCTTTCAAAAGTGTTTTTTTATATAGAAAATACATCAAAATAATATTTTTTTTATTTTTAAAAAATTATTTTTATATTAACACATCAAAATGATCTTAAAAAAAAACTCATTAAAAATAAAAAATAAAAATAAAAATAAATTATTTTTTTCATAAACGCGAATTTCCTTGACACCCCCTTGAGAGAGCTCTCCCTTTTCAGCATTGCTTCAGGGTGATCATGAAATTTGCTTTGTTTTTTTTAATTATTATTGTTATTGTTATTATTATTATTATTATTATTATTATCATCATCATCATTATTTTAAATAAATGGAATTTTTTTTTATGATCTAATTATGATTTTTTTTTCCTGGTTGAGTAAAATGAAAGTGATTTTTTATTATTTTTTAGAATCATGTTGTATTTTTGGGTTGGCTTTGCTATCAAAACTAATTTATTTTCTTTGTTTAATAATAATAATAATAGTCCATGTATAATAGAACCAGGAGAATCATAAAAAAATTATTCTTCCTTTCCAACATTAATCAAGTTAAAATCTAAGATGAAATGCAAATATACATGACATGCACATAATTGTGGGGAAAATCAGAAAGTGAATTTAAAATGTAATCAGAAATTCTAATTTAGGATTTCAGGGGAAATTAAACAATTATATATATATATATATATATATATTCATATCTAAAAGTTATATATATATATATATATAACTTTTAGATATGAATAAGTAATTTGTTTTGGATATAAATAATTGATTCAAACTGACCCAAAAAACTGGAAATCAACCCAGTCAAGTCCCAAGCAGGGTCTAACAACTATCATTTCAGCCCCCCTTAACTCAGATAAAAAAAAAAAAGAAGGGCAAGTGGAGAGCGGAGCAGCAGCTGCCTCTTGCACTTCTTCAAGGATCTCATTGGCGGATCAGTTGATATCCGTTAGTTCTTAGATTCAACAATTCCTCGTTCCCTGACCATTACAAGATTGGAAGTCTTTTAGACGTGGAGTGCACAAAGCTAAACAAACAGAGGTTTAAGTTACACGAGGAGTCATTTAGGCTTTTCGTTCATAACATAAAAATCTGACAAACAATTTGGTGAGCCAGCAGTAGCAGGTAAGGTACCAATCGGTGCTCCATCAAAGCAAGTACTGTATTTAACAAAACGCACATCATTGTCTTTTACTTCATAGAGCAAGCAAGTTTATACATTCTCACTGAATTGGCAATCAATAATAATAATAGTAACAATAATTAAAAAATAAAAGTTCCAGTGTCGTTTCAGTTCACATCTCAAATGCAATTGGGGATGTTTCCCTCCTAACAATGATCCACTAGTTTCTCTTTCTTTCAAATGATATCGAGTTTTTAGCAGCACGCCACCATATCGTACTCGACATCATCGTAAAGAAGCTAACACATTTTATTTTACTTTCAAACATTTGAGTGCCAACCATAAATTTCCTGACTGCTGGTATAGGATCAAAACCTTTATAATCTAACAGCAGAAGGTAATGGATACGCACATGAGGATAAGCTTGCCGAAAAAGCCATTTAGGTTACCACTGGTAAGAAAATGAACTGGAGCAAGCCAAAGGATTGAAAAGCTTCAAAATTTGCATAATCCGTGATACACAAACAGTAGCCACAGAATTAAAAAGATAAGAGGGCTTTTGCACTATGGATCAGTAACGAATTTTCTGTTTACAGTTACCTAAACCCAAGGTCCGTAGCAAAACTTCTGCCGACTCATCTACGTTTTCTCACTTTCATGTTCTCCAGAAAAATAGGGTGGGGGCACACTTACACGAAGCCAAAAGAAAGACTTGCAACATGCTCCAGAATGCCACTTTCTCAATACAAAGGGGGTTTTACTTTTGAAGCCTCAAACTTAGATTATAAAGAGCAGGAGGATGGAGAACTTTTAACGACTGATCAGGTTGCCCTCCAATCTTCACCTGCATAAACTGCTTGATCACCCAGTTCTTCCTCAATCCGAAGCAACTGCAAGAAAGTTATGTCTATTAGGTTCATATCTACCTTGTTAGCCATTCCATTTGTAAGCCTTTACAGATTCTTAAAAAAAATGTCTCAGTTTCTCATCACATATGATTGCAATTAAGGGAGCTCATTCACATCATTAACATATAACTTTCTGTGATTTTCTTGGAGACTAGATTTAATAAAAAGGTATGACAGATTAACGACTTACAAACAATAAAATAAAATAAAAAAACTAGTAGCATGGTTCATTAGCAAGATGATACAGCAAAAGAAAGGACAACAGGAAAATCTGTTACCATGATAGTGAATAAAGCTTTCATTAGAATAGTTAGGAGTTATTCTTTCTTCCTTCTTCCTACTTTTCCCATACTTGAAGTTTGTCTTGCCCTAGGATTATAGTGGTAGTCACCATAGATCTTATAGGCATGGAGGTTCATGGTAAAAGCTTTTCATTTCTTGATACTTGCAGCAGCACTAGCTAGCAATAAGGCTCTCTCCCATCCCCACCCACCCACTACAAACACAAGAAAAATTAGGTAACAATAAAGAAAGTGAACCTGGTTGTATTTTGCTATTCGCTCTCCCCTGCAAGGAGCACCTGTTTTGATCTGACCCATGGCAAGGCCAACAGATAAATCAGCTATAAAAGAATCTTCTGTTTCTCCAATTCTATGAGATGCCACCACACCCCAGTGAGCATCCTTTGCCAGCTTCACCACTTCAAGGGCTTCTGTTACTGTCCCAATCTGATTTACCTAATTTGAACCATGGTAATTAGATTATAAAATATGCCAGTCACTGACAGATCACCATAATATCACATATAAATAGTTCCATTGGTGAATCTTGGAAAAATATATTCTACTTTGCAAACAATGTAGCATGTGGGATCAAATTCCTAATCTTCACTGAAAGTTTTATATGTGAAGCAATACAGAAATCCACCATTATTAACATCAGAAAAATAATTCAAGTAAAAGAAAAGGCTAAGCAAAAATTTATCGAGAACATGAAATCATAAGAATTTCTTCCAATGCTAACTATATACCTTGAGAAGAAGTGCAGTGCAACTGGACTCATTTATTGCTCTCTTGGTACGACTGTAATTTGACATCAAAAAGTCATCCCCTACGACCTGAAAATAAATTCCATTTACAGCTCCTCGTAGACATGTAAACAAAAGATAAACCCAAAAATAATGAACATACCTGACAAAGTCCAAGTTCAGAGAAATGCTTAATATGTTCCCAATCCTCCCTATCAAATGGATCTTCAATAGAAACAATCGGGTACTCTGAGGCCCAAGAAAAGTGCACATCAAATATTGAAAAATGTAAGGCAGCAAAAGATCTTAGAATGTATCCATGTGTATACCAGCACATAGTTCTTTGTACATATTAATCATGTCATCTGCTGACTTGAAATTCTGCCCCGATTTGTTTTGGGATTTGTAGTCCAAATCATACTTGGTACCTACATTGGATTGAATTAAAAAGACAGGATCAGTTGTTGAAAGTAAGCAGTCCCCATATACAAAAGCAAATCCTAGGTTCCTGGCCAGAAGTTAGAAATGAGGCAGAACCTGTAGATAGGCCGCATAATACAGTATTAGAGTTCACATTTCCCCAGAAATTTCTCTAACCATGAACAGGGCTATGATCTCAAAAACAGTTCTTGGCCATTGACAAACTTCTTCATGTTCTTTGTGACAAGTTACATACCATAATCATATGACTATTATGCAGAAAAAAGTAGATTACCTTTGCAAAACGTGGTAGCAGCCACATCAATGGCCATCTTTATTCGCTCACCGTACCCTGTTCTGCTGATGGCCTCTTTAACAAGACCCAACCCTTCTTGAACACTGCCAACGGATGTAATCAACTAAGAACCCCATATGAGTTTTGAACATATATTACTCTCTTTTTGGGAGGCATACAGCAGATTCTAACTACCCTGGAGAAAATATATGGTATCCCTTTATGATTTACACATGCACTGTACTTTTTCTTGATCTATTTTCCTTTTCCAATCATTCTTATTCTTTTTGGAGGCTGATTTGCAGACTGGGAGTCGTCAAAACATTTTCAAAGACATAATTATCAAGCATCAAATAAAAAGACTTGCCTGGATAAGTTTGGAGAAAAACCACCATCTTCACCAACATTACATCCTTGTTCACCATATTTTTCTTTTATAACAGCCTGTTCTATTTAACATAAAAAAATTGCAATCAATGAGTGCGTGGAGGCAATGTACATTCTCATTAGCAGTTGAAGATTACTAAATCAGAATAAAACAATTATAGCACGAGCAACTAAGACAACGGGAATAGAATCCAAGTGATCCAATACTTCATATGGATGGATTCCACCATATAATAAAATGACAGTCACATAAAACATATTTTGGTAGGCTCAAAGGCATCTATCAAGTTACATGGCAAAAGAAGGCTTAAATTTCATTACTGAGATTAAAAATGTTTTTTTAATAAGATGAAATGTTTAGTCTCCCTCGCTTCTACTCATATTAACTTCAAGACCAGAGAGAGACCACATCATGTAAAGGAAACAACTAATTAAAAAGAAAAGGAAAATGAGTAGCCTTTTGCTCCATAAATACTAATGGGATCGTTGGCAACAAGAAAAGGAGACACCATGCATTATTAACCAGCACCTTTCTTACTTTAGCCAAGCATATAATTCAAGAGATAGACCACTTCAGATAAAGGAAACGGCTAATATGAAAAGAAAAGAAAATGAGAAGCCTTTTGCTCCATAAATAATGGGATCATTGACAACAAGAAAATGAGACACCATGTATTACTCCACCCCTCCCTTCCTCTATCATACTAATAATTTAGAGAATAAAAATCTAATCATCTCAATTAGGGTGGATAATGGAGTTAAGCATGAATCTTCATTAACTTCCCCGGCCTACAATCTGGTAAATGCCGCACCTTCTGAATCTGGACAGATGTTATCGGTTTACACATGGATATCTTCATATGTTTATAGACCCCTGCATGTAGAGCTTACAGAAGTAACTTGTTTGTTGGTTACTCCAACTCATGTGACCATTAACACTGTTTTAGGGTCAAGGGTTCAAGGATGATGAGCATAAGATGTGCTTGGGGGTGGGGGTGTAAAAAAAAAACACATAAGAGAAGGAAACTAGTATCTGAAAATGCAGCCAGGAAGAAAGATCATGATGTAGAAGCAACCAGTACACTGAAAGTTACAATCCCAGAAGTTAGTTCTAACAAATAAAATCACCTTTAGATGATGGTATGTTTCGGAACCCATTTGTAGTGCCTCCTCAAATCTGTTGGCTCCAATTGGAAGAATCATGATTTCCTGTTCAAGTCAAATTTGATTTTTGCAATGGGAGAGTGAATTGAAGACAACTTGAAGTTTTAGGACACAATTAAAAAAAAAAAAAAGTTATAGAGGAAGTATTGATTCATCTTTCATGTTAGAACTGCATCACTTCATCATATTAGAATCAAATACCAACCAGTAAAACAAGGCATATCTCTTCTTCAAAATGAATAAGACATGTGAATCCTAATGATGTTGCAATTGTAACTTGTGAATTCATAAAATTCTCTAATCTTTTCACGTCATCCCAATA
The DNA here is from genome assembly GCA_015731905.1 of Salix dunnii. Lineage (NCBI taxonomy): Eukaryota > Viridiplantae > Streptophyta > Magnoliopsida > Malpighiales > Salicaceae > Salix > Salix dunnii. Next base: position 3,098,035 of record CM027667.1, on the reverse strand, counting down.
CGTAGAAAACTGCTTCAAGTTTCAGAACTATCCCCCCTCGGATCAATGGATATTCTTAAAAAAGGATTCTATTAGACTTTGAAATGCATAACAAGTTATCAGAATACGTTCAACTAAATCTTAATATACTGTAATTCTTAGCAGACAGTTTCCACTATCAAAAGCTCACTGTTCCTTAGTTATGTTTCTTATGGAAAACTCATTAGCATCCTACATTGTCCTTCCCAATAACAGAAGAAAAATAAGCAAGCACACAGTCACTACCTCCATGTTTTTCTGATGTCTCAGCCTAATCAACTAGAATTGCATGAACTTTCAAGCCAATTCTCTATTTAAAATGCCACTTTTTGTCCGAGAATGAAAGATTTTTCACTTAAAATTTGCTAAAAAAATAACCTGTTCAAAAATGCAATGCACTTCTAATCATTATCAAATGAAGATTTTTCCAAGCAACTTGTAAAGTTTCCATGCAATATTAAACATAAATAGGCCATACCTGAATGGCTAGATTGTTCCCGGCATGTTTTCCACCACTTATGACAGTGAAAGCTGGAACAGGAAGAGTCGGGTTGGTTTTGCCAAAAAGATCAGAAATGTGTTTGTAAAGTGGAACCTGGCATTTCCAAATCAAAATATTCAAAGGATTGCACAAAATTATGATCTAAGCAGTACATTAATTTAATTAAAAATCTAAAATGAAAGGTATCACTCTTGCCTCCCTTTCAGCAGCTCCAGCTTTGCATGCAGCAATTGACACAGCTAACATAGCATTTGCTCCAAGTTCACCCTGCAGTTGACTTACAGTAATAAACAGGATGCCTCATAACATGTTGGCAATCTAAGAACTAGATCGACAATCATCTCAAATGAAGCCTTCTTTTTTATGGACAGTGAACCAGTAACAAGTACAGAGAACTGGAGTGAGCATCTGATAATCAAAGACGGCAAAGAAAAAAAAGCATTACCTTCTTTTCTGTTTTGTTTAAGTCTATCATGGCCTGATCAATTTGTGACTGAAGTGTCGGGTCCATGCCAACCAGTGCTTCAGATATCTTCTCATTAATGTTCTTAACAGCTCTAGTCACACTGTTTCCGAGATAAATGCCTTTGTCCCCATCTCTCAGCTCAACAGCTTCATACCTGGAGAAATCATTAATCATAATCACTTACAATAACATTAGATTTGAAAAGAATTCTAAGTTGGTCTTATTACACAATTCAAACCGACAACATGGGCTTGAAATAGGATAACAGAATGAACCTATTGGACACATTGTCAACAAATTGTTCTCTAACCTTTTTTTTTAAAAAAAAAAATGAAAGCCTTGACGGAATTAATTAAAATGATGGGCGCTCTAGAAATTAAACGGGGGAAAATAAAAATAAAAAATTGCTCACATGCCAGAAACATGACCGCTAGGAACAGAAGCACGGAAGCTGCCTTTGTTAGTGAACAAGTCAACTTCAACAGTAGGAATCCCTCTGCTATCCAGGATCTGCCTTCCTATTATTTTCGTTATCACTGACGGAACCGATTTTCTCATGTGATTTGACTGCAATAATTCAAAGAGCAATTAGCCAAGACAATAAATAAATCAGAATCCAATAGTCTGCCTGCCTGTTTGGTTGCAGGGAAAAAGAAAAAGGAAATGAGAGAGATTTACTATGAAGAGAACAGGATCGGAAGTTTTGGCCCTAACGGCGGCATTGACGGCGTCTTCGATTTTACGAGAAAGCATGTGCTTGTCTAGGTATTCCTGCACCGACATTTTTCCTCCTCGATTCTTCTTTTTGCTCTCTCAACTCCTGTAATGTACAACTAGAGAGAGAGCGAGAGAGAGAATGGAGCCTCCCTGCACAGCAGCTGAGATTGGAACACTAGAACAAATCTGTAATTCAATTTCCTAAAGAGTCTAATAACTGGGCATGATTGCTTCTTCACTGTGGTAAAAGGGTATTATGTTACTCAACACCCCAGCTACTCTGGGTTCTCCTTTTCCACTCTACTTTCCGTGATTCGAAACGCGAATTGCGAAACGACATGTCGGTTAGTGCAAATATCTGTCAACTCTTTCATCTCATTGAACGACTTGTATCCTACCAAGTTCCGATAAATGGTTTATTCATTGCTGTTGAACGACTTGCACTCCATAGTACCAGTTATACAACTATTTTTTTCCTCTAGTTTAATATTTCGTTAATATCACACCATAAAAGAGATAAATATAAAAAAATACAAATATTTAATAGAGATAAATATAAAAAAATAAAAATATTTAATAGAGATAAATATAAAAAAATACAAATATTTTTATTAAATAAAGACATTAAATAAACTTATGAATTAATCACAAACGTTTTTAAAACATAAAAACAGACATAAACAGGCTACTAAAAAAGATCGGTGGTAAACTATACTTTTTTTCTATAGGCATTACAAAAACTGGCTTGAATTAACATGATGACCACAGGAATTCAAAAGTCTAGCAAGAGCTGCCTGCACATGCTAACTATCTGTCGTGGAAGTATTATACGTAACAAAACGATACAAGCTCAGTAATGTATGTAAACGTACAAGGACGATATGTTTTTCATGCCACAACAAAAGCACTTGATGAGCCGGTGAAATGGCGAATGGAACCGAAAAGGCTCTTTGCAGCTCCAAAATGTCTTATTCTATAGACACCAGGAGTGGCAGATTGCGGGATCCTCCATACAATGGTTGCATGACTACGAGTACTTAGTTTTGAAGGTCTCGACCACTTGAAGAGAAGGCAGAAATCATCATCGTCATAAGCTGGGAACCAGCTTTCCTTTCCTTGGAGGGTCTCCACAAGGGAGAAGGTACCTTCTGTCATGAGGTCATTCCTTGGACAAGCTGACCAGAAAGCTACCGTGACTGTATCTCCTCTTTTGAAAGTGGAGTTCAGGGGTACATCGGAGCTGCAATCACCGAAATGCACACCAGGTGGGGTTGCATCCATTACAACTGGTGGAAGTAAGCTTATTTGTTCATTCAGAAGATCAGGGGGTTGTGGACCGGGCTCAACCGGCTGGCCACTGGTAAGAGCAGCTGCAAGCTTCTTGAACTCCTGGATATAGGCACTGAGAGTGTGTGGCCCAAAGAGCGTGGAGGCACCCTGAGAACAATATCGCTTAAATATTCTTAATTTGACTACTTGAAAAAGAAAAAAAAAAGGAATTGTAAATCACAATAGAAAATTATACAGATAAATGCAAGGATGGAAAGCCTTCGATGGCTTCCTTATGAGAACATCTATTTTTGTTTGGGTATAGAGTCCAGATGGTATCTCTTTATTCTTCATGATATTGACCACATTCAAAATCATTCCAGCAGTAGATTCAAACCCCTTTTTTCTGATCCTCCAATAAGAAGATTCATTCTCCTCATTAGAAATAGGTGGTCAACCAATAATGATTTGTTTGCTGGTTCATATCATGAACAGGTGATTTACAAAGGTAAAAAATAAAAACATCACAAAATTCCTAAAACAAAGCCCATGACTGTCAGTTTTATCTTTGCAGGTTTCCCTTTGATAATTCGTAGTGATATGGTATGGAATAACGAGTACTGAGATCATCCAACTCCAATCATCAGGATGATGCTTGGATGTCTCAGACAACTTCCACTTTAGAACCAGATGGAAACCTGTGAACCAATTGCCCGTGCATGTCAAGCTGGCTAGTATATAGTTCTCTTAAAGCCAAAACTACATGTCACAGTGAACTTTTTCCTAACAAAGAAAACTATTCACGTGTTTGTCATTAAACTATTCATGTAATGTGTCATTCAATTATTCATGCATCTGTCAATAAACTATTCACTTACCTCATATCTCTGCATTTCATACTCTTCAATGGTGGTCACGTACTGTGAATAAGTGTTAGTCAATCCTGCTATAACAACGTGAACATTACTGTTATATTCTTCATGCCCACCACTCATAAGCACTGTCTTGACAGCATCTCTAAGACGCCTCCCAGCCATGGTTGTAAATTCTGTTTGGAATAATCAAGAAGAAAATTCTTGAACTCGTAAAATCATAGGTCGAAGCATATAAGCAAGGAGACAATGCACAAAGGTGCCTGGAATGTAAATTCAACAAAATGTAATTATCAACCAGTTAAATAGCACTCCAAATCAAAAAGGAGAAAGAATTGACTCATAGCATATTAAATGCCACAGCAGTGTTCTTAGGAACAAAAGGTACAGTGATTGAAATGCAATGATTATGGGGAACAAAAGATTTGGCACCGGCTGCAGTGTGAAGTTTGCCAGCTTGGTGCTGGTCCCAGCTCAACATGAAGCAGGACTAGCCTGAAGCAAAATTTAGTTATGTATATTCCAGGGGTATTTTTTGCATGATGTAAGTTCAACCCACCATGCAACATGTCCATTCAAATAAGTTCATTTGAGCCAGACCAGACTATTTAATGACAAAAAGCTGGACCGTACTCAGGTTGACAAAACATCTTCCGTCCCAGTCTGAGTAACAATCTTAGTAGTGTGCTCATCACCAACATTTGGTAAGAGACAAAAGGTCTAATCTTAGCATATTTTATAATCCATGGCTATAAACAAATCGCAGTTTCTCATCAATTCAACTGCAGAGCTTAGTTTGATCATAAAGCATGAATCTGCTAATGAAAGCATAAACCTTACAGGAAAAAAAAGGAAAGAATCAATGAAAAGTACCTCCAGGTACACTGAGGATGACTAGCTGCCCTACACGGAGAATCTGGATTGGAAGGATAGAGGGCTGAATAATCCATGAAAGAAAAGGTTGGTCAGTAGTAAAGCAACAGTGGTTCCAAAAATCATCTGCATGATAATAGCTTCACTAATAGGAATACCCAAACACAAGATAAAAGTAGCATTCCTAAAAGTAGAAAAATAGTTACAGACAAAAGAGGCAGTCATGCCAGGCCAGAAGACACCTTTAGAAAACTTCAAATCTAGAAAAACAAACTCTAAAAACCAAAAAAAAGGAATGCTGAATATATGATGGAAGTAATCCTTCAACAGATCATTATTATTCAGGTTTATTCAACTTGTGATGCCATCACATTATTTTAAGGTGTGAGTGAGACTTCGTGGACATACATTAAGCAAATCTTATGCCTGGTGCTTAAGGAATTCTGTGTTAATAAGAATGGCATCAACCAAAAATGTCAGGCATGTGATGAAGCTAAACAGTTGCCTGTACCCATATTCAGGACATGCATTAATTAAACTTCTTAGTCATTTGTATGAAGATTCCAAATTCAATTCCAAGAAAAGGAAAAAAAAAAAACAGGCCCTCTAGCAAAGGATAATCAAGTTATTTTGAAAACACTATACCATTCTCGATTATAGCACAATATCAACCAATCAATTCTGTGCATACATAAATATGAACAGGAGTTGCTGCTATGAAGTTCAGAATGAAGGAAACTCTACCCATTACATTATTGCTAATTGACGGGCCATACAGTTAACCATACCCCAATCCTAGTTTTAAGTTGTTTGATGTGAGAAAGACAGGATTTGCACTACAGCTCTGCACATAAATCAACAGGCAGCCATTTAATTCCAAAAAAAAAAAAAATAGGACTAGAACTGAAGCTAGTTACTGCTAATCAATACTATTGCCTGATCCAGATATTACGTTACTTTAGTTTTTAATGATGAACTTTAGGAGTGTCAACTTGCCTAGAAACTTTTGTAAACAGCATTCTACTAGCATAAGATGTACAAACAACTCACCGCCCAATCATATGGTATCTTCATTTCACCAGTATCAAGCAAGATGGGCTTCGGATGCTGGCAATCAACTTGCTCCTTTCCTGGTGTTTTTAAGAAGTTGCGCACCAGTCTCCAGAAGGCATTTCCCTGATAAAACGTGACAACAGACAGCAATCAGGAGAAATGGGCAGTCACTGAATATCATGACAGAATACAATAATTCAAGACATCAATATCACAACCATAGGTCACCTTGTCATCTCCTTGCTTGAAATCAAAAGCTCCAGGTCCATCTGTTGTTCCAGCAGCAAATGCAAAACCCATTGCAGCAGGACATGTTTTTACTATATCAGAACCTCCTCCCTGTTTGGGAAGTGTCACTTCCAGCTGGGAGAAGTCTACAAAAGAGTGGCGATAATCAACCTTTCCATTTAATTTCTCTGATGCTGTGTTGAAAAGATCCACAGCTTTTTTGAGTTGCCTCTCTCCAATAATACGGGTACTTTCAAATTCATCAGGGTAACTGCCAGGTTAGGTTCAAAACACAAATTAGCATTAGCATTCCAACAGCTCAAAAGGCATGTATTTTACTATCAAAGCATCGGATTGCACAAGATTCAGTACCCTGGCCCTCGGCCATAGCACAACTCATTCTTCCCACCACAGGTACTGTGATTGAAATCACAAGGTAGTCCAGTGTCTATACAGAAAGCTCCAAGCACATTGGGGCTAACATCACCACAGTTCGATTGGCAAAATGCAGACACAAATCCAGGTTTGTCAGCCTGCCTGAGAGCACCCCTGACACGCCTTGCAACACTAAGAATCTTTTTTGCAGGTCGGCCAGGAGGAGACTGGAAGGATGCTGCAAGCTCCAGTAGCTTATGGTCTGCAATACACCATCAAAAGTAAATGGAAGAAGCTATTTATCCTTGTTCTATTATTCAAACCTGGGGGGGGAGTAGAACATGGTGTTATGCTTCAGTTTTCAGGTCCTTCAAATTCCCTGTTGCAAGTGTGCAACTGGACAGTATGCTGGATCTGGTTGTAAGGTGCCAGATCCAACTTGCATATTCTATAGTTGCAAGTATTTGAAATACTTCAAGCGATCCACTATTATCACTTATTTTGATTTTTCTTTTGTATATTGTCAATATCATCTTCACCTGATTATAAGGTAGAAATTCAGACATCCAGCAAGCACTGTTATTATTATTATTATTTTTTCCAAAATAAGAGCTGTATTTGTGCCAGAATTTAATAAACTGATATGGTATAATAGTTATCCATCAATCATATCTGTTTTATTGTATATTTTAATGTGATTTTTTTAGCCCTTAAAGATAATATGATTAAACTGAACCATGCAATTCTAAAAGTCCATGAGCCTCGTAAATTTTTGCAGTGTATAGGGTCAAGAAACAGGCTTGTGTTGAAGATGTTGAGTTAAACACACATGGAAGAGAGTTGTGAACCTGTTTATTTGAAGACCAAAAACTCTAGCAGGTACAATAAAGTGCTTGTCTGAAGCCGCAAAAACCAAATAGGTTGTTAATTATTTTTTCATATTTTGCTCTATCTTGACTTAAGACAAAAAAGAAAAGAAGCAACTTACAATTATCATGCGAGTCTGGGATAATATTCGAGATTCTTCGAGGGATTCCATCAGCTACACCATCATCAGAATACAAGTTTCCAATACCACTGTGCTGAAACCAGTCTTCCATAAATCGTGCTGCTGCCCCCTTGTTATCCCCACTAATTAGAGAGTTTGTGCGACTCATAGAAGTCCCATGGGTTGCAAACCAATTGAAGCTACCTACTGGACCCCTCTCAGCATCTACAAACTTCAAAAGGGTCATTTCTTTGTCAACATCATACTTGTATTTGCTGCGCTCTTCAGCAGGATTATTAAGATATGCACTAGGGCTGCGATTTACACCAGCATCTAAGATCTCTCCTGTAAGTAAGAAGGCAAAACCTCTCTAAGATTATATTCAGCAATATGACCACCACCATGGCCCTTAACAAAAAAACAAAAGGATGTGATAACAGCTTTTGCGAAGACACCATACAATCATGGGTGCAACATAGCACATGGTACAACTATAGAGAAAACAAAAAAGTAGAGGGGTCCAGGTTCAATCCATTATTGATTAAAAGTATAGCACAGGCTAAAATGGCATCTGAAGAAGATTAAGCTCTTCAAGCATAGAAGGTTGTCATTTTACCAGAATGACACAAAATTGAAGGTCAAAGATTTGTTAGATCGTTCCCAAAAAGAGTCTCTGATAAAGGTGACCATTGAAATAGTAATAAGCATCTAAACAATAAATTTCTAACACCAAAATGGAAACTTGTAAATCTACCGGGTGATACATTCTATGTAAAACATAGGGCATTACACAAATCACCCATTAGCAAAAGTCAAAAGCCAAGCAAGAACTTTTCTGGCATTTTAAATGGCAGTTTGTTTTCATCCATTAGCAAATCCATGATCCACAAAAATCATACATGTCCCCTCACCCTTATTCACAAAAATCGATCCGGGGTGGAGATTTTCATGAGCTTGAATTATGCATTTCTCAATGCCATCAACAAGCGCATCGAATGATTGACGCACAAATCCCAGAGATGTCACAATATAAACAACATACTGAAGATAGCCCCCAGGACCAGCATGAGTATGAATGCCACTAATAGCAACATTCTTTTCAGTATAGAGGTCCCCATACCTGCAATATAAACAAAAAGACACGAACTTTTATAACATCAAAACACAGCTCAAACGATCATAATCTAAAAGCAGAAATGAGAACTACCTTGCCTTCAACCTCTCAATAACTTTAATAGTGACAAGTTGAGAGGCCATACAAGCATCAAGATTAACAAACACAACACGGTTCCCTTGGGGCTGAGCCACAATAAAAGAACGAGCTCGCAGCCTGAAGTGAACCCCGGAAGCAATCTGTTCCGTGTTAGCATAACCCATCATGTTAACATCAGCAGCTGGACCAGTGATGTCATAGCTTCCAAGCCCAATTAAGTAGTTGGGATCTGATAACACTACTCTACCATTTAGCAGCAGCAACAAGAATACTAAAGAAATCAAGAACCAAATTGGTCTTTGAAGATAAAGATTTGAAAGATGGCAAAACCCCATCTTAAAACTAACAAGAAGATTAGAAGAACAGATGATCAATTCATTCTTGTCATTTCCCCTACAAGAAAGATATAAAGCGTGATCAAATTTACATTGTAAAGATAAAACAGGGAAAAAGAAAGACATCAAGATTTCGAGAAGACAAGAAGTGTACCAGGATTTGAGAAGTGAACTTGTCGGGGGGAAAGGAGCCTGTAGATTTTCTCTAAGAGATATATATTCCACCTACGATTCTTATTAGTGGAGTCAAAGCAAAGAACGACCGTTTCCGTTTTATCACGTTGATGCCTTCCCAAACCTAACTTTTATAACTTTTTAAAGGGTGTTCGGTAATGTATTTTAAAAATAAAAAATAAAAATTGTTTTTATATTTTTAAATTAAAAAAATAGTATTTTTAGAATATTTTCATGATATCAATAATAATTTTAAAAAATAAAAAATATTATGTTAATATATTTTTATAAAAAAAAAATAATCATTCTATTAAACATGCACTAAATATACAATGTGTAGATGTGTGGCATGGTGTATTTTAAAAAAAAACAATTAGTTTTAAATTAATTTTTTTAACATATTTAAATCAACAATATCAGAAATAAATTTTAAAAAATATATTATTTTAATATTCTTTTAAATAAAAAAAAACTAAAAAGGAATTAATAGTGTATATATCTCAAATATATTATAGGATTTTAGTTCGTCAGAGAATGCATAATGAGTTTTTATCTAACTACCATTAACTGTATTTGCCTTGTCTTATTAATTAAACAAGGAATTTAATTTACTCCACTCAATGATATATTTTTTAATTTCACTTAAAGATAAGATATATAGATAAAAAAATTTAATTAATTATGTTTAAATGAGATAGAAAAATAACATTTTAAATATGTTTAATAAATAATTGTATATTTATTGTTATTGTTACTAGACAATAAAAATGAAGCTCAAAATTTCGACGCTTCCCGTGTGTGTGTGTTTCTTAAATGTCAATAGCTCCAAAAACGTACTAGGAGGAGGAAATAACACAGAAATTCTGGCTGGGCCAGTTTGCCAGACATGTCCCATCGAGGAAGGCCGACCTCGTTTCATAACAGCAAAAAAAGCATATTTTGGCTCTACCTTTGATCGTAGCATAATTCTGAAGAGAAAAAAACTGCTCCTCTGTTAAAAAACTAAGTTAATTGAGACATGATAGATCCTCTCCACCATAGAGGTGTTTTCATTCCAAATCTTCAAGGATTTTTGTTTCTAATTCAATAGATATTGGATACTTAATGGATCCTCTTAACCAGAGCATGGTAAGCAAGCAGACAAGCATGGTAATCTTCAAGGGTTTTTGTTTCGCAGTGGACGATAGATAGTGGATACATGATAGATCCTCTCCACCAAAGCATGGCAGGCAAGCACGTAGCTTATAATAAACTCAAGATATTTTCATTCCAAATCTTCATGGCCTTTTGTTTCTAACTCAACGCAAGATGATAATGGATACCTGATAGATTCTTTCCACCAGAACGTGACAGGCAAGCATGCAACTTATAATAAACTCAAGATGTTCTCATTCCAAATCTCCAAGGGTTTTTTATTCTAATCAATGGACGATAGACAGTGGATACGTGATAGATCCTCTTCACCAGAGCATGGCAGGCAAGCACGCAGCTTATAATAATCTCAAAATATTTTCATTTCAAATCTTTGAAACTTTTTGTTTCTAACTCAACGCAAGATAATAATGAATACATAATATATCTTCTCCATCATAGCGTGGTAGGCAAGCACACAGCTTATAAGCTTATAATAAGCTCAATATGTTTTGGTTTCAAATTTTCATAATCTTTTATTTCAAACTCAACGCAAGAAGAATAGTGAATTAGTTCACCCTTTTGTTTCCTATCTGATCAATGCTCGGATCTTGCGCTGGTTTTGAATTGATTAAAGATTTAAATCATTGTTATGTTAAACTCTATCTTTCTCGTTACACGGTAATTATGAGAAGCATCAGAAGGAGACTTGTGTGCTCATAAATGTCATTTGTCATGCAGAAACTGATCCAACGTCCCACGTTACTGTGAGACAAAAAAGTACCAGCTTAATCGAGTGGCTGCCATGAACACTCAAGGGATTCCAAAAGCTTTATGATATCACGATATTAATTTAGAGCAGCTAGATTGAGAAGATGAACACTGCTGCAACCATCCAGCAAGAAAAAACATAGTTCAAGACTAATAACACCGAAAAATAAATTCCCACCGAGAGTACTTGCTCGAGATGATCTCCTGTAGATTTCAGTAAACAAGAAGGAGAAACTTATTTGTGATTTGTTTTCTTGTCAAAAAGATCAACTGTTTCATTGCAACTTTGATTCCTATCAAAGAAAATATTCTCAGATCACAAGGAATTTTTTTTGGTTTACTGAAATTTATATTGTTAATAAAACCAGCAACAGTGGTTAGAATAAAATAGTTGTAGTAATTCTAAGAATCTTGCAGCTGAATTAAGGGAGAGAAATCATTGTGTTGGTGGGGAAGGCAAATGCACCCATCATTCGGTTATTAGGTATTATTTAGGACTGTATTTCAGAAAAAATTAAAAAATATATTTTTATTTTTTATTTTAAATTTTTATGTGTTTTTAGACCATTTTGATATAAAAATAATTTTTAAAAATATATTATTTTTATATATTTCTAAAACAAATTATTTTAAAAAATAATATAAATATTCTCTCAAATAATCACTTAAGCTGTAAAGCACTCAGAGAATACAGAGGTTATTATCACAATTTAGATTTAGCACATAACAATAAAAAAATTGCATGATGACAGTTTATTAAACGGGACAATCCTGCAAACGGATCATGCGACATCAAGCAGACAAAAAAAACTGAAGTTTTTTAAATTAAAATCGGGTTTTAAAAACAATTCCTCGATAAACTGAACCGTATATATAGAATTAAAGTCAGTATTTATATTTTTAAGTAAGAATTTGAAATAATTGAAATTTTATTTGTTTATTCAAACTTATAAAATCTATTTTTCAGGTAATAGGTTTTCTCGAATAAAAAAAATATTTAAAAACAAGTTTTTAAAATCTTACATTCTAATTTTTGAATCTCAAGGAAAAGCTTGAGATAATTAATATTTTACTCGTTTATTTGAGTCTATAAAATATGTTTTTCAGATAATATAGTTTTATCGAATAAAAAAATTTAAAAACAAGTTTTTAAATAAAAAATCTTAAATTCTAATCATTTTATTTTTTTTCCATTTTGTTTGAGAAATCTCAAATGATGTCATTTATTTTAAAAAAAAAAAGAATTTGGGTGATACATCGTTCGCTGTAGGTACAATAAAAGAAAGAGTCCGGTCACACGAGCATGATAAATGGGTCATGGTGAGCGTACTAAATCCAATAATATATAGCCTTTTTTCCATTTTTTTAAATTAATGTTTTTTTTTCAAAAAGTATTTATATTTAAATTACTATTCATTATCTTTTTTATTTTATCTCAATAATCTCTTTTAAATGATGGTTATTTTTTTGGTAATGAATTCTATTCTTGAAGAGGTTTTCTATTATATGTGTGTTTGTCATATTTTATAAAATAAAAGTATTTATATAATATTTCGAATATGTATAGCCTTATATGATTTTTTTAAATTCAATTAATTATATTTGTTTGTCTATTTCAACTATCATTTAATTAAAAAAAAAACAAAATATTGTAATAAATAAAATTAACAAAACATGACCATAAAAATATCTTGCCTTAGCAATATTAAATATTTTGATCCACTCATCTCCCTCTCTCTCTCTCTCATATGATATTTCTAATATGTGTAAACTTATATCATTTTTATTCTATTTTATTCAATTAAATTAATGTGTTTGTCTATTTTAATTATCATTTAATTAAAAAAATAAAATTTTGTAATAAATAAAATTTAGCAAAATCACGTAAATATTTTATCTTGTGATATTGGGTATCTTGATGTGCAGTTATCTTTCTATTTTTCGAAATTTTATTTTTAGGTGTCATTGATAACTTTTTATTTATTTATTAGCATATATAGTTCTTAAATTTTTTTTATTACATATATATAATAACTTTTTAATTTGCACTTAATTTTTTTAAGTTATAAAGCTACATCAAAAACACTTGCATATACAATTTTTTTATACATAAAAACTAAAAATATCTAACCCACAACAAAACATAGGGCCAGGAAAAGAAGATGCAAATTTTTATTCACGTGTGTGTGTGTGTAAGGTTTCTCCAAAATTTCAACAGAACTTCTCATGTTCTAGCAAATCCCAAGTTATTGGCATGACCTCTCATGTACAAGTAAATCCCAAGTTATAGCCATATAATATAACTTTTAATTTAATCTCAACTCTATGCTTCTAAATCTATATAACCACAAACATTATTATCATCACAAATGCAATAAATAAATCATATATTTAACAACAATCAATAATCTGTATTAAAATTGAGATAAATCCAATCGCATTTAATAGAATAATAAATTCAGGTGTAAATTATAAACTAAACAAATAAAGAAAATTATTCAATTATTTTTTTGTATGTGTTTATTTGTTATTTTATTAAATAAAAACTCATGTCTAAAAAATAAACTATCAAACAGAATAAGGTTCGTGATATATATTACAGTATCAAATATTCTAATATGTATTTATCTTTTAATTTGAAGTTTGGTATCTAGTTATTATCAATATTTGTTTTATATATATATCAGCACTAATAATTTTTTATTTATTTTTTTATACACACACTAGCCTTTTGATTTACTATTTGGGAATTTTTGTAATATCAAAAAATATGTTGAAAAAACACACTTATTTTTTTATATTTAAAAAATATTTACCTAGTTACTCAAATTAGACTAGCTAGCCTAAAACTATATAAATTCTTTGATATATCATAAATAGAAGGTCTCTCTCTCTCTTCATAGTTTATATCGCAAACATATAGAATTTTAGTGCGTTGATGCTAATTTTTAAAATATTTTTTATTTAAAAATATATCAAAATAATATTTTTTATTTTTATAAAATTATTTTGAATATCAACACATGAAAGTAATTTAAAAATATAAAATAATCAATTGATTTTTTTTTTTTGAAACCCAGTATCTGGCAACCTTAGGAATTCAACTGAGCAAGGAATTTAGGTATAATTGGACAAGAATCTGCACTTTTGATCTCCTATGAACTGTCCTAATATGTTCTTCCTAGTTTTTTTTGCTTGATATATGTTAAAAACACTTCGTTTAGTTCTTTTTTATATTTTTATAACATTATTAAACACAAAACAAGTTAAGTAAGATTATGTAAAGCATGAAATATAAATAAAGAATAAGAATAAAGCAGTAGAAGCATCAAATGATTAAATTAAAGGTTTTTTCCTTAAAAAAAAACAAAATCAATATTAGTTAAACCACATAGACGACGTCGTGTAGAGTAGCAGAAGAACAAACATAGCGCAACACCGTCAAGCTAACGCCAGCCGGTCTCCTTTTCTTTCTATTCTCCTTTTCACCAGCTAGCTCAAGCATAGACTGAGAGGCTTATATTTTGTTTTTTCAAGGCTGCCTCTTCACACTTTAATCAATCAGTAAGGTTCGTCTCCTTCCTGAACAATCTTTTTTTTCAAGAATCTATGCCCTCTCTCTTTCTTTTTTATGCTTTGCTGGTGCTTAGATTTCGCCTTAAAATTTCGCCCACTTTTCATTTGAAACCCTAATGCTTTCCATTTCTGATTGCTGTATCAGACACTATTTTCTAGGGTTATATAATCTGCGAGATTCAGGTACGTCGTGGGCTCTTACACCACCGGTGCAGTTCTTTATTGTTACTGAGAAAAAAAGGAAACGGATTTTCTATTGTTTAGGTTAAAATATTTTTTTTTAAAACATTATTGTTTGTTATGATAAATTGTATTTCTTGTATTGTTAGGGTTGGATAGATTGATGTTGTTTGGGAGTCGAAGAAGCAAAGATTGATTGATACTTTGCAATGGGATTTGATAATGAGTGTATACCTAACATTCAATCTCTTTCTGGAGAGTATTTTTGCCCCGTTTGTCGCCTTCTTGTGTACCCAAATGAAGCATTACAATCACAATGCACTCACTTGTACTGCAAACCCTGTTTAACATATGTCGTCAGCACTACCCGAGCCTGCCCCTATGACGGCTACCTTGTGACAGAAGCAGATTCCAAGGTTTTCCCTTGCCTATCATGGTAGTGAATCTAATTGTAGGTCAGTGGTGTTATGTACATGCTAATGTACCTTTTATTTTGCTTACTGCAGCCTCTTATTGAATCGAACAAGGTACTTGCTGAAACCATTGGCAAGATAAATGTCCATTGTTTATATCATAGGAGCGGGTGCCCCTGGCAGGGTCCTCTGTCCGAGTGCACATCTCATTGCTCGGGATGTGCCTTTGGTAATTCTCCTGTAGTTTGCAACAGGTGTGGAATTCAAATTGTGCATAGTCAAGTCCAGGAACATGCTCAAAATTGTCCAGTGAGTGCAATTTATTTATTTATTCAGGATTTAGTATGGAGTTGCCCTGTACTTTTCTTATATTGCTTTGTATTCTTATTGTTCAATTACAGGGTGTGCAGCCTCAAGCACAACCTTCTGAGGGTGCCCAGGATGCAACAAGCACAGGCGCACCAACTACTGGTGATCAGGCTAAGGCTGCCATTCAAACAGGAACAATAACTCCCCAGGCTCAAACTTCTGTGACTTCAACTCCTGGAAAAGATACCACCCAACAAATCAATGCAGCTACCCAGGCCCAGACTGCAGTACAGGCTGCGGTGCCCACTGCAGAACAGTGGTATCAACAGCAATATCAGCAGTACTATCAGCAGTATCCTGGGTATGACCCATACCAACAGCATTATCAGCAATACTACCCATATCAACAGCAAGCAGTTTCACAATACCAGCAACCGCAGGTGAGCATGCATGCTCAAGTCCCCCAACCCATGCTGCAGACCCAACCTCAACCTCAAGTACCCATTACTGCTCAACCTCAAGTACCCATTACTGCTCAACCTCAGAACCAGGCACAAGTGAATCCACAGCAACAAACTCACCTTACAGTTCAGCAACAATCTGTGACCCAACTGCAGGCACATCCACCAGCCCATGGCTATCCACCTCCTCAGGCTCAATCCAATCCACAACCCCACCCTGTTCAGCCTCTTCCACAGTACGTGCCTCAATATCAGCATCCTCAATTGCAGGTGCAGCATTCACAGCCCCAAATTCAGGCACAGACTACTTCTCAGCTTCACCCTCAAAAGCATCCTGTTCCTCAACCTCATGTGCAAGCTCAGCCACAAACACTGCAGCCCCTTCCACAATCCCTGGCTTCTCAGCCCAACCAGACTGCTAATCCTAATCTCCAGACCCAGCCTCAGCATTCTTCGGTGTATGCAGTGACGGGCCATCATTTTTATCAACAGCCCCAGGTTCACCAACAAATGCAGACAGGAGCCCCACAACACTCTCAAGGTGGACCTCAACTACAGTCTCAACAGCCTGTTCAAATGCAGAGTCAGTTCCCTCAACAATCACCTTTATTGCCTCCGCCACAATATCATGCTGCAGTTCAAAACCTGCAGCAACCAGGTTTGCTGCCTTCACCAGGTCAAGTCCCAAACATTCCTCCTGTACTACAACAGCCAGTTCACTCTCATGCACACCAACCTGGACTTCCTGTTCAACAGCGTCCTGGTTTGCAGCCAATCCCGCAACCAATGCATCAGCAATATGCACAGCACCAGCAGCCTTTTTCTGGGCAACCATGGGGTGCAGTTCAAAATCAAGTGCACCAGCAAGGTCCTTATGTGCAGCAGCAGCTGCATCCACAGACTCAAGTACGCCCTCAGGGACCGCCCCAGTCACTCCAGCAACCTTCTCATGTTTATCCACATCCCCAGCAAAATGTTCTATTACCGCATGGTGCACTTCCCCATCAAGCTAAAAGTCTTGCAGCTGGGCCTGGATTACCAGCACAGTCATATCCAGATTCTGCCTCCGGCATGCAGGTCAGGTCTTTTCAGATTGGTGCAAACCAGCAATCTGGAAATATTTTCAAGACTAATAACCAAGTTGAATTATCTCCTGACCAACAGTCAGGGGTTACTTCTAGACAAAGGCAAGGTGATATTGAGAAAGGTGCAGAAGGTGACTTGTCTGCACAAAAAACTATTAAAAAAGAATTAAATGTTTTGGATGCTGGTCTTGCAGCTGATGCAAGTGAGATAAAAACAATAAAATCTGAAAGCGACTTGAAACAAGAGGATGACAAAAATAAACCCACAAGTGAAGCCAAGGATGTTCCAGAATCATTTGCTGCAGCAAATGGAGAGTCTTCAATTAAGCAGGTGAAAGAAGAGCATAAAGATGGTGCTGATGAGCAAAAAGATGTTTCTAATGCTGACCATGAAAATGTGCAGCTATCTGTTTCAGAACACAAGGATGGTCCCCTGTTGGAAACTACCCCATCTCACCTTGAAGAACAAAGTATGAAATTGCAGAAGGACAAAACTCTGACTTCTCAAAGTTCTGCAGGCTTTCCTCCAAATGGTCATGTGCAATCTCAATCAGTTTCAGTTGTTGACCAGGGAAAGCTTGAGCCTCTTCCAATTCATCACGGACCCTCTGCTCTTCAACAAAGGCCTATTGGACCTTCATTGGTGCAAGCTTCTCCTCTTGGACCTCCACATCAAATGCAGTTACCTGGGCATCCTCCAACTCAACCTGGGCGTTTGGGTCCTGGACATGTACCAGGTCATTATGGTCCTCCTCAGGGGGCTTATCCTCATGCACCCGCACCCCCATCTCAAGGTGAGCGAATTCCTTCACATGTCCATGAAGCCACCATGTTTGCAAATCAGAGGCCTAAATATCCAGATGGGAGACCAGGCACGTACTCAGATGTGGGAATGAATGGGGCCCAAGGCCCTAATTCAGATAGGTTCAGGTCTTTCCCAGATGAGCATTTGAATCGTTTTCCACATGGTCCAGCACATCACAATGTTCATCAAGGAGAGTTTGAAGAAGATCTGAAGCATTTTCCCAGGCCCTCTCATTTGGATACTGAACCTGTTCCAAAATCTAGCAGTCACTTTCCCTCATCTAGGCCTCTTGATCGAGGTCGTCATGGTTTTGGTATGGACGGAGCACCAAAACCTCTTGGCAAGGGATCCCATGGTTTTAATTATGATTCGGGGTTGAACATGGAACCACCAGGTGGCTCTGCCCCTCCAAGATTCTTTCCTCCCTATCATCATGATAAAGCGTTGCATCCCAGTGATGTGGAAGGATCATTAGGTTTTCATGACAGTCTAGCAGGCCAATCTGATTTTGGTCGAACTCGTCCTGGTTTTCTTGGCCCCCCTATTCCTGGTTATGATCACCGTCATTTGGATAATTTTGCCCCAAGAAGTCCAGCTAGGGATTACCCTGGCATGCCTGCACGGAGATTTGGTGCCCATCCAGGCCTAGATGATATTGATGGCAGGGATCCACACCGATTTGGTGATACAGCTTCCAGTTCTCTCCGTGATAGTAGGTTTCCAGTTTTCCCTAGCCATTTGCGCAGGGGTGAGCTTGAGGGTCCTGGTAATTTGCACATGGGTGAGCATTTGAGTGGTGATTTGATGGGACATGATGGTCGCCCTGCCCATTTGCGGAGGGGAGAACATTTGGGTCCTCGTAACCTGCCTAGTCATTTGTGGTTGGGAGAGCCAGGTAACTTTGGTGCTTTCCCTGGTAATGCACGGATGGGAGAATTGGCCGGGCCAGGGAACTTCTATCATCATCGAGTTGGTGAGCCTGGATTTAGAAGCAGCTTTGGTGGGAACTATGCAGTGAGTACTATTTTTTTTAATTTTATAATGTTAAAATATTATCTGGTTAATTTGTTTTTTTAGGATTTCTTTGAAAACATAATTTCATCCTTTTGATACGGATAGGCATGGTAAAAGTATATGTGTCCTGATTGAAATGACTTCATAAAGTTCTTCGCACCTTACATTTTACATTCAACATTTATATTTATTTGTTTATTTACTTCGGTATTCTTAGGGCGACTTGCAGTTTTTTGATAATTCAAGAAAGAGAAAACCAAGCATGGGATGGTGTCGTATCTGTAAAGTTGACTGCGAAACAGTTGAAGGCCTGGACTTGCATTCACAAACGAGGGAGCATCAAAAGATGGCTCTAGATATGGTTGTAACCATCAAGCAGAATGCAAAGAAGCATAAATCGTAAGTTAGTTCCACCAATATATTTTCTCAGGTTTTATTTGCCAGAAACTCCTGTTACTCCTGTTTTTCTTTTTTATTTTGTAGAACTCCCAGTGATCATTCCTCACTTGAAGATAAAAGCAAGTCAAGGAATGCAAGTTTCGATGGACGTGGAAATAAGCATTAACTCATGATGGTGCCTGGCATTTGAATTGCATTGGACTTGTTGCAGTTGAATTTGTTCCTTTGGTAATTTGAACTTGGCAAAATTGGTGATTCAACCTTCCATAGCCTATTTCCTGTATTCCCCGATGGTTCATGCCAGTTTTGTCAATTCAGGTTGCTGCCTTGTTAAAAGAAGAGTTTTCAGACTTGAAGTTCAGTGGCAGTTAAGTTTGTTGGTTTTTGATATTGAAATCTTCATTTTAGAACTGGGCTAGTTTTATGTTAACAGTTTGCTTTATCTAGTTTTTTTTATGTAGTTAAAAGTCCGTTTGATCTTATTGGTTCATTGTGAATGTGTTGCTTCCTTTAGCTTTTTGAGATGGCATTTTTAGGATGTTTTGAATTGGACCCCAAATCCTTATAATCTCAGAATATTGAGTTAATCTTGGTGCTATTTCTCACTTCATAACTTTACTCAACTAATTCTAGAGCTCAACTAAATTGGCTCCTTAACTGTGGTTGTCGTACTGAAACATGTAGTGTCATACTTGTGCATTTGGAATCAAAACTGCAATAGATTGCTTGTAGAACCCAACTGCTCTTGAGATACGACAGTAGCGCTGTTACCAACTCATTTTCTGGAGATGTGGTTTTCTTTCTAGTCTAAACTTCTGGGTTTTAGGTAGTTTTTGATGGTGCATGCAATTAGATTGAACTCAAATCCTGTAGTCTCAACTCTTATGTTAGGGAATTGCCACTCTGCTGAACTTCTCTTAAGATGACAGTAAAATTACATTAGGTTGTTTATTCAAACTTCTTTTGATAACGGCACTAGTTAGACATGTGACATCCCTTATTTGGATTAATAGAAACTCTTAGTATTGAGATTTAAGACATGAAAAAGTTTTGATGCTTATATCTAATGAAGTTTTGATTGTGCACTTACTAACTTCTTTAGGGTTGCAATGGTTTCTTATCAAATCTTGAGATAATTTTGGATGTTTTTCATCACTCAGATCAATTTTTTCAGAGTGGCCAGCTCAAAGAGATGGTCATTTTATAGTGACAGCTGTAATAATTCAAATTCTAGATTTTTCTTCATTATGTTAATTTTTGTCATGTTATGTTCTGAAGACATCCCTACTTGTCATCATTCTTGTCCACATAATGTTAATTTCTTGGCCAACTGGCTCGTTTAACCTTTTTCCTTCAATATATATTTTTTCCATCTTTAAATGTCTTTATCGGTGAACTTGGAACTTCATTAGGTGCAGCAAAGTAGATTGTTTCTTATGTCATATTGAAATTGGAACTGCATAACAATACTCAATAATATGGTTGTGCCATTTAATTTATGATTGATGTGGTTGATCAAATCTTTATGGTGTCCATGCATGATTATGTTTTAATATTACTTTATGCTGGAATGTTGCGAATCTTTCCACTTGATTCTTAATGTTCAAAGAATAACGCTTGGAAATTGCACATTAAGAAGAATAGCAATTCTCTGCCAATTTCTGCTGCTGATTGCAGCAAAAAATTTATGAGATGAAAGTATCTTCTGCCTGAATAAAACTCTTAAAGACTTGAGGGGATCTAGGTGGATTTTGAAACTCTTAGCAAATTTAGGAATTGAACTCTGTTTTGAGGTTTGTAGGCAAGTTCAGAACCAAGTTTTGTTTTGCAGTTTGTGTTATCTGAGAAGATTTGTACACTGTTCTCTAGGAGGCTGACTGATTGGAAGCAGCTATAAGGGGAGAGTATTTAATTAAGAAGAGACTGGCTGATTTATGAAATATACTGAGAGTCTTAATTTTGATACATGAATTTGCTAATAAAGGAAGCTATAGCTGTGCTGTGTGGAGATAACTACATATTTTCGGTACTTGAATTGTGTGATGGTTTCTTGGTTAGAAGGTAGTGGAGTATAGCTCCATGTTCTTTAAGTAAAGACTGCCTATTAGGTGCTTTTTTTCTCTCTGTTTCTTGGATGGTTTCAACTACATCTTGAATATCTGACTGTTAGCGCCTTCAATAAGGATAATATATTCCATTGACCATGCTATTAGAGGTTCCATTTCTTCTAACTGGTGACTCCAATAAATTTCTAAAAAGATTTTATGTTTTATTGATTGAAAATGCTGCTTTCCAGTAGCTTCATTGCAGAAATTATAGTAGCTTATTATTTTGGTATCATGAGGCACTGCATAATGCTGCCACAATCCATTGACTCTGATAGTGTTGATTTTTATTTTCTGGTGAATTTTTTTTTATAATAGATATTTTCAATTCGGCCTGTCTTTTTGGGTGAAGCCTACAACAAAAAGACTGAAAGTTCAGCAGAAAGGTTTACTCAGTCGTCTTTTTTAGATGTGGTGAGGTTATGTTCATCAAACAGATGTAAGTTGTGAACTTTTGCTTGTTAGTATTGATGATTTGAATTTTCTTTATTACCACAGTAGAATTTTTGTGTCTATTTTTCACCCTCTTAATGATCTAGCATTTGATTGCTGACAATGACTAGGATAGGCAAGCTAATCTTGGGAAACATAGAGGCTTGAAAATGACTAGGATCAAGTATAAATTGGCTAGCTGATTTTACAAAACTAAGAAGCTTCTAGAATAGCTTTCTTATCTTGGTCGGCTGATTTATCTATTATCCTCTAAGTATCTTTGGCATTCTTTATTCATGGGGCGGGGGGTGGGGTGATGAATCCTTTGTATAGTTCCTTTCCATTTTTTGTAGTTTTTGAAACTTAATATGTTGGACTTGAGAACTTTGAATAATTTGCTGGACATATGAGGGTACTGGTTCAAAGGAAATCACATATGAGGGTAGTACTTTAAAGGAAATCATGAAACATGATCGATACTCCTTGAGATGGAAAGTGTTAATACAAAATAATTGGGGGCTAGAAGGAAAATAAAAATGAATCTCGATTGTAGATGGACATGTCAAATGGGATTTGTGTCGTATATATTAAGTTAGGCTGCTACAGTTATAATGGCTTGAGCACTAATTTGTATATTTTAGGATAGAGAGGATGGACATTATGCTACTCTTAAATGAAGCTTGTAATATGGTCTGTATTGTACAAAAGAAGAGAAAAGCACGGTAATAAAAAGTAAAATATGTGGTTTGCCCGGGTTGGACATGATGAAATTATTGTCATCCGCTATTTAGGGAAGAGGGTTTACTACTCCTCCAGCTGTGTATTTTTGGTGAGACTAGCTGGACTATACTCAGTATTCTATAGTATAAATTTAAAGTATAAGCTGCTGTTTTCTGCATTTGCAGTATGACAACACATGCCATGTTAAGTAAAGTATGCTGGTTAATTATACTTCATAAATTATAAACCAAATTTGTTTATCTAGATTTTTGAGCGTTCATCTGCAGTGTGTAAAATACATCTTGGAAGTTGTAGGCTTAAAATGTGTGCTCAGAGAAACTATATCAACTGCTTCATAGTTTATTGCTACACCATGAGTGTTTAAATTGATGCTGAACACCAAGCAAGGTTTTTCGTTGGTATATAATTTATGAAAAACAAGGAGCAAATAAGGAACTCCACAAACCTCCCCCCTCAAGCTACTGCCTGGTCAAACTAATTAGGTTGAAATAAATTGTGGTTGTGCCATTCATAATTCACCACAGTATGGCTTGCTGCAAATCTAGACACCCATTAAAGGAATACACTCATAAATTTTGTTCTTATTTGCTAAAGAAATTGAGATACATAAAATTTAGACGCAAATCATATATTATCATCAAAATCCTTGATGCTTGCTTCAGACTAGTCCTTTTGATTGACAATTAAGTGGTCATAACCTGGTCTCTTATTGTTAGCTACAAGTTGAAATATTTGCCAACATCACAAAGTAATTGAAGAATGCTGATCTTATGTAAAACATCTAAACTAACTTAATATTCATGATCACTGCATGGACACAATTCAAAACACTATGTTATTGTGACTGATTCAGTTAGTATTAATTTTGGTTCATTTATGCAATTGTGATTCTTTTATGGACCTCTTATGCTTTATGTACTCTTATCATCTCTTATAACAAAAAACTGGTGCTTTACTCAAAGCAATGCCACAGCCTTTTCACTAGGAGACATCCTCTGGACTTCAAACCTGCTTCTTCATCTGTTTCTCCAGGTTTGTGGTTTTTATTCCTGAAGATTCTGAGAATTTTCCACTCAAATAATGAATCCTGTCTGGCCACTTTTCTTCATTTGTAACATCACATTTGTAACATCAGGGTTCTTCTGGAAATCATTCTATCCGATGCTTAGGTATTGATCATCATGTGGATTTTTTATTGGATAGAAAAGTTTTTTGATTCTTCAAACTAGGACACAATTCTCACATCAATGGACGACAGCATTCTGAATAGCTATGCTAAACAGTACTAGCTGCTGTCATCTAGGTTGCTGGTGTCAAATTTTCCATTAACTAATCCCTTGAACATTGGTTTGGGTGTAATGTCATATTTTGCCTGCTATGTAAGGTTAAAAAATGAAGATGAAAAATTAAAAAGTAAATTTTCAGGGTGAATGTAATGGTGTTTTGGTTCAGTGTTAAGAGATGAACATGTTTTGAATTTTGAGGGGCAAACCTATATAATTGTAGGTCAATATCACACCCACTTTTGGGGTGAAATGCATGCTCCCATAACTTTTTTCCTCTCCCTTTTTAATACCATGGTGAACAAACGTGAATGGTACAAGGACAATTCTCTGCCTCCCGTATAAACAATTGCAGGTTGGAATCTTACCAATTGAATTAGAAAAGAAGGTTTAGAAGAAATGGTTGTTGATAAAGCAAAATATCATGAAGGTAAAAGATATTTGTTGTGTTGGTGATTCGGTGTACGAGAATTGGTGATGATTGATGAGTCATTGTGCTTGGTACCATAACATAAATGCAGTCAGCGGTTGGTGTAAGACATGTGCTCCTAGATTGAGCATGGTTCAATGGAGAACGGAATCTGTACTAATGCACTAATAGATGATGTCGGGGGAAATAATGCATGTGTGAAGATGCAATGCTTGGGTGCACAAAAAAGCAGGGTTGATAAATGGTTAAGAGAATAACTTTCAACAAAACAAACCTGCTGCTGAGAATACCAAAGTAGGGAGCAACACAAGAAAAAGAAAGTGCTAATAGCTGAAAATGCTATAGGAGATGTGAATTCCTACATTTTACAGTTCAAATAAAATCCCTTCCTCCCACTTAATGGTAACATTATGCAAAAAAAAAAGAGAATTGGTGGCCTTAACATGCAGATTAATGAGATTTATTTAAACTAAAACCGGAAATTTATTTATTACAACTCAACAGATGTGCTGTCAATTTACAACCGAGTTATATACCCTAGAAATTTAAATGAAATGTAAGTTGATAATGATGATATTGGGCATTATCTTCTGTGTATGTCTGATGTAAACTTATGTTATGAACTCATCAAGCAACGATTCCAAAGCATACACTTTTTATGCAGGGCTGTGATGCAATAATATGTTGAAAGCTGTTTTGTTTATAGTCCACCCTGTCAGCTAAATGGTAGAGCATATATAGCACTTTCAATTTGTTTCTTATTTGCTAGTGGATTGCATCTTATTTGTCAGTTAACTTGCTTTTTCGTTTCATTTATTTGTGATGCTTTAGGTTTTATTCATCAGTTAGTTGTCTGTAATGTGTTACCATTACGTGATCTTGTTTGTGTTTGAAGGGGAAAAAAAAGTGAGAGTTAACAATAATACCTTTGGGTATATACCTCTTCCAGTAAAACTTAGAATAATGGGTTTATGTTCATTCTCTTTCCACAGAGCAAAATCATTGTAAAATTTTGTGACGTTTAATTTATAATAGTCTCAATTCCCTCTCCACAACATGGCTTTGAAGCCCACTTGGGTGGAGTGCAATGTTGTAAGATGTTGAAAAACAACTACTTCGAATACAATCAAGAAATGGCTTCTTCTGGCGATTTAAGAAGAAACAATTTCTGCTTAGAGTAGGCATGTGCATGAACAAAACAATCTCCTTTTACATTAGTGTGAGCTTCTTGGTGGGTTACCAGGAAAAAGTTGAATAATATTGAGAGGATGCCTGTAGACTCTGGATATGTTTTCAGGAAACGTTTCTTATGAAGTTTCTGGGATAAGAAAAGGATCAAATCACGATTCTCTGAACACTGGATAGAACAGAAGATAGCATGTAGACCGACCCTTGTTACCTAACTTTAATGAATGCTTATGTTGTCGTTTTGATACTGTTTGATGCACCGCACCCCTGAGAGTTGATAGTTAGGCGATCGCAGTTTTTTTAAAATCATATTTCTTGCCGAAATGACGTAGCCAAGGAATTGCATCTTCGGAGAGTGCGCATAGAGATCGAGTGGCCAAGGTCGTGATCTCTTCCTAAGAGTGTCTTGGGAAAGGTGAGTGCTGGGAATATGTAGCCTATCTTGGGCTTGGGTTATCATTTATCACTGTTTGTTACCGTTTCTTTTCGGGTCATTTTTCATAAAATCTCAATGATCTATTGTGGAACTTGGCTTTAATTCTTGGGACTAACCATGCATCACCAAGTGTGCTTGTTGTCTATGCAAGGGACAAGGGACGGCCTCTTTCCGGGAAAAAAAGAAGCCTTTTCTAGTGGCGTTATAATACTTGCTCTGAGGTTTTCTTATATACACTACTGTAACCACCTTTCCATGGGAATATTCTGTTAAATTTTCAGTCGTTTAACATCCTTGAACACGGGAAATTATGTTGAAGCTTTGAACTGATTGCTTTTTGTTCTGTGCCTTTTGTCTTCTTCTTAGTGGGAAATTGTGGCTTGATTTTTTTGATTTTTTATTGCTAATAATGTCTGCGGCTAATGATTATTTTCATTTAAAAATACAGTCAAACAGTTTTAAAATTTATTTTTAATATCAGCATATTAAAACGGTTTGAAAATAAAAATATTTCATTTCAAAAGTATTTTTAAAATATTAGAATAATAATTGGAGATTTTTTCTTTGTAAAAATAAAATAAAATCATAGATTCTGCTTAACTACCAAATTAAGTGTTAATTTTCTTGTAGTTCAAAGCCCTTGGTAATTTAGATTGTGTTTAGTTGGTTTTGTTTTTATGGTTGAAGGTTTTAAAAGTAGTTTCATGAAAAGTATGTAGCTACAATTCAAAATAATTTTTAAAGTATTTGGTTAAAATCGTAGTTGAGTTTGAGATTAATAAAAAATAGTTTTATGTGTTTGGTACCAAGTTTTTCATATTGTTTTCAACTTGTAAAATTAATTTAATATATATATATATATATATATATATATATATATATATATATACAAACATTATTTTTTAAATATTTAATAATTATAATAATAAAATATAATTCAAGTAAATTAGACACTTGTTTTTATTCTGTTATCAAACTACTTGTAATTTCATCATGAACTATAAATCCATTCGTGAAGGCCTTTACGATCCTAGAATAACATATAGTAAAATATCATTTGAAATAAAATTACAATTGAGAGACAAAAATTATATTGTGATCTCCTTTTAATATATTTATTTATATTTTAATTAATTTTTAGATTATCATAATATTAACAAAAATATTTTTTTATATTAATATATATACATATTATGTAAACATTATTTATATTTTAATTAATTTTTAGATTATTTTAATATTAAAATATTATTTTAATTTTTATCAAAACCTAGTACCCCTAATTCTCTCTCTCCTCACCGCACACACCAGCCCATAGGAAAGTGAAGTGTTGTTACGTGCACACACAAGTAACAGCACGTATTAACACACATACATTTAATCGCACTCGCTCCCTCTCTCCTCACCACACAGAAAACAACAATTTACTACTTTCCGTGAACTTGTGGTTTGATAAAATTTTAAGATAAGGTCCACCAATTTTTTTTAAATCCTAAATTAACCAAACACTCAAAATACTTATTTTTTTTTATACCACCAGTCACACCACACTCCAAACACCCTCTTAATTTAGTTGAATAATTTTAACTAGTTTAGTCCGTACACTTTTGAGAAAAATGATTTTTAATCCCTATGTTTTTTCATTATTATTTATGTTTTACAACTTGATCTTTCAATGGATTTCAATGATAGAAAATTAAAAAACGCACTAAATTGACAATAGTCGTAGGTGATTATTGATTATATTTTATTCAATAAGGACTACTTAATTAGTTTTATTAAACTACAAGGATCAAAATTAAGTACCATGGAAGGCAAGCAATCAGATGAAAGGGGCGCTGTTGTTTATGTACGTACAGCTGTAACCCACGAATTTGAAATTTTGAATTTCAAAACCCTTCATCAGTTTTAACCGTTAGAAATAGCAGGCAGCCCGACTTACCGTTTATAAATAAAATATTACCTTTCCCCTTTCCCTTTCCTCTATAAAATCTTCCATCTGCCCGAATCTCTCTCCCCGAATTCAAAATCCTCTCTTCTTTCTTTCATTTTCTTACATAACCACAAGCAAAAATGCGTGAGATCCTTCACATTCAGGGTGGGCAATGCGGCAACCAAATAGGAGCCAAGTTCTGGGAAGTCGTCTGTGCAGAACACGGCATAGACTCCACCGGCCGTTACCAAGGAGACTCCCCGCTCCAACTTGAAAGAATCAATGTCTATTACAATGAAGCTAGTTGCGGTCGGTTTGTTCCTCGTGCTGTCCTCATGGATTTGGAGCCTGGAACCATGGACAGCGTCAGATCTGGCCCTTATGGGCAGATCTTCAGACCTGACAACTTCGTTTTCGGCCAATCTGGTGCTGGAAACAACTGGGCTAAAGGTCATTACACTGAAGGCGCTGAACTCATCGATTCTGTCCTCGATGTTGTTCGAAAAGAAGCCGAGAATTGTGACTGCTTGCAAGGTCACTACTTAATAATCTATATTTACTTGAAAAATTGATATTATTTTTCTAGTGGGGTTTTAACTGGGTTTATTTATTTGATTTGATGTGTATGCAGGGTTTCAAGTGTGTCACTCACTTGGAGGTGGAACCGGGTCTGGAATGGGAACGCTTTTGATATCGAAAATTAGAGAAGAATACCCAGATAGAATGATGTTGACATTCTCTGTCTTTCCTTCCCCAAAGGTGTCCGATACAGTTGTTGAGCCTTATAATGCTACTTTGTCTGTGCATCAACTTGTCGAGAATGCTGATGAGTGTATGGTTCTCGATAACGAGGCCTTGTATGATATCTGCTTCAGGACTCTGAAACTCACCACTCCTAGCTGTAAGTTCTTTGCGAACATCATTATTCTATGCCTTGGACTTTACCTCTAGAAGTTTTTTTTGTGTGTTACAATAGGATACTATTGCTTTTTGGGTTGAAATCATGTACTTTTTGTTCTGTTAATTGAATGAATATGATTGCTTTATGTTGTGTTTATAAATTTTAAGCGTTGTATTGTTAAGAGCAATGCAAATTAATTAACAAATTGTGTTTTCCTTGTATTCGAGACCAGTTGGTGACTTGAATCATCTGATATCTGCAACGATGTCTGGGGTTACTTGCTGCTTGAGGTTCCCTGGCCAGTTGAACTCAGACCTGAGAAAACTTGCAGTGAACTTGATACCGTTCCCTCGTCTTCACTTTTTCATGGTGGGTTTTGCACCTCTCACATCCCGTGGTTCTCAGCAGTACAGATCTTTGACAGTTCCTGAACTCACTCAACAAATGTGGGATTCGAAGAACATGATGTGTGCGGCCGATCCACGACATGGGCGCTATCTAACAGCATCAGCCATGTTCCGTGGCAAGATGAGTACAAAAGAAGTTGATGAGCAGATGCTGAACGTGCAGAACAAGAACTCTTCTTACTTTGTTGAGTGGATTCCAAACAATGTAAAGTCAACTGTGTGTGATATCCCACCTACTGGTCTTCAGATGGCATCCACATTTATTGGCAACTCAACATCTATACAGGAGATGTTTAGGAGGGTTAGTGAGCAATTTACCGCCATGTTTAGGAGGAAGGCTTTCTTGCATTGGTATACTGGGGAAGGAATGGATGAGATGGAGTTCACTGAGGCGGAGAGTAACATGAATGATCTGGTTTCTGAGTATCAGCAATACCAAGATGCAACAGCTGATGAGGAAGGAGAATTCGAAGAGGAGGAGGAAGGAGATGAATACCAGCAAGACTACCAGTAGATTTTCTTTCTTCTTCACCTCAACTTCCAGTTGCTGGTTTCTATTCTTCTTTAGTATGTCGGGTATGAAAATGAATTTGCAGTCAGTACTTGAAATTTGCTGTGAAATTTGGGCACTAAACTATTATTATTATTAATCTTTCCTCGTTCAACTCATGAACAGGCAGAATCTCTTCATGCGTTTATCCCTTTTTCACAAATAATTCATCAGTTGTCCTTTTCCATTGATACTGGAACTCTAATTGTTTGAAAAAAGCTTCCCGTGGTGGGCATTTGAAGTTGAACAGGGACATGACTTTTATACTCTTAAGGTGTTTCAATCGCTCTCTAAAGAGGTGTTCTTGTATTTTCAAAGGAAATTTACCTATTGGTTTTTTCTCAAAAAAATCATATGTCGAGTCCAATGGAGAAGGTGCCAAGGACTTTTGGAAACGCAAATGACACCCACAAGTCTAATGGAGAAGTGCATTTTGATCCTGAATTTATTCGGCACATGAATATTCTATTCTAACATCTAGCAGAATCGAAGGAGGTTTCTCACAAGTGAAATTGTTGTTACAAACAAATTTTCTTTATAAATTTTCTTTCTCACAAGTCCAATGCTAGAGTAAACTTGATGAAATATGAATTTTAGCTCTTTTATCCAATGTTGACACAGATAGAAACTAAATCCAAAAGGTTATTATTCAAGTTTGCTTATCCATTTGGACATTAATAAGTTGACAGCAGAGATAAAAAAGATAATTTTTTTACCAAGTCAATATTCTTGATACAGTTTTTAATCATTTTAACAGTCTATATGATTTTTAATCATGTTAAGTTTCCAAAATAAGATTCAAAGCGAATGCTTATGATTGATTAACAAATTGAAGGTGATAGACATTTGGCCTAAATACATGATTTTGAAAAACTGTTAAACCTACAATTCTTAAAGCTTAGCTAAGTGGCGAGTTCAAGCATATTATAGGTCTTACGAGTTGTCACACACACCATATTTGGACTTGGCAAGCACTAAAACTAAGCTCTTTTGACTACAGCAATTTAAGACTTGTGATTAGACCATGAGTATACTTTAGACTCCTATGAGTTAAAGATATTTTACCCTTCAATGAGTCAAAGATATTTAGTTAAAGTATTTCTTACACTTTAGCATCTTCTCTTTAGAAAGAGACAAACTCATCGGCTTTAAAGAGACCATGAAATCATTTGGCGGGGGGAGGGGGGGGGGGGGGTATTGTTTTATTTTCTATTGCATATTTATTTTAAGAGTCATTCTTTAAAACATTGTATACTTATTTAAACATCAAATAATACCTAATTTCACTAAAAAATACATTTTGCATGTATCAAAAACTAGCCATCAACCATATTAACGAAGAAGAATGGATTAAATCATCATAACTATAAGATTATCCAAGATATAAGTCTTTTCCTCAAGCTACTTGATTTTTTTCAATCCATTATCAGCAACTTCGTCTATTGGAAACTAGTAAAAAACCATCAATTGATCCTTTAAGACATGAATTATTGACATACCTAATCACCAGAGATATTGTATCAAGTCATTCTTGGAATAAGATGTGTCACATACCTTCCTACAGTTGTTGTCACACCTACTCTATCGGTGCGTTAACAACTCTTCAATGTGCAGAAAAGTCAGTGAAAAAAATCTAATTGCTTTAAGTTAGGGCATGATTTCTTCTACTTGCCCATAAACTTAGTTAAGCGAGAAAATTTAATTTATATGTTTTGTAACTTTATAAACACAGTTGGAGCCTAAAGATTTTGGAAAGATTTTAACAAGTATAAATGAAATGTTGTTTTAAATCGTATAACTTAAGAAGTCTATTTGACAACCATCCAAAAATCATATATTAAAGAAACCTTTTATCTTCATTCTTAGGAATGAGACCATGATTTCAATATAAATGTTATTAAAGTTGATTGTATCTCAAATGAAGATATAAATGTACTATGATCAATGACTAAGAATGTAAGTTTCCTTTATATGAATTAAATTATTTAACATAATAATATTTTCTATTCTTCATGTGCTCACCATGGCAATACCACAAAACCTTCCAAGGATGAGGTGTATTTAATCTTTTTAGTGCAATTGCACATTAAAGAATAGGTGTCTCCCTAATGCAACGACATAAATGACCTTGAAAAAGATTGACATGGTCTTCTTAATACAATTGTATCTCTCTAAAGATGGGTAGACATTGCTTGAACAACGAGGATGGATATGGTCCCTGTCATCACCCGATTTTTGGGTGATTCTCCAAAATAAAATAAAAAGGGTTTGGCGCCGGTAGAAAAATCACGGTGGAAACTTTGGAAATTTTTCGGAGGCGAACCGTATCTTTTTTATGCCAAAAAATGAGAGAAAGTACAAATTCAAGGTAAAAATTAAGTCAAAAATCATAATTATATTTTTTATAAGCCAATTTGATTTAATCATGGGCTAATTCAAAATATTATTATGTTTGAGAATTAATTTAGGGTCCAATTGAAGAATTTAATTAAGTGCAAGGACTTAATTATGCTTTAAATTGGTTAAATTAATTTTATTAAGGGCTTAATTGATGAAAAATTGAATTCTTGAATTTAATTCGGGCCTAATTGAGAAAATCAGAATTTTTGGAGACCCAATTGAATTTTTCCAAGCTAATTTGGCATAATTAGTGACTAAATTGAAGACAATTGAGAGTTTAATTATCAATTGAGGGCCAAATTGCGTGAATCAGAAGTGAGGGACCAAAATGAAAAAGGCGCGCAAAGCTGAGAGTAATGTTGAAATTCGGACAGGAGCACAATTGCACAAAATTACATATTGAAATCCAATTAAAGGTGCAATTATAACAATCACAAATTAAAGGACCAAAGTGAACTTTCACCTCCCCAAAGCTGCCACAACATGCACCGATCAGCCTTCGCCCGCCGACCAGCCGTCTGAGCGCCCGCCGACCAGCCACCGTTTCAGGCACGCCAGCCACCACGCCGCCGACCAATCAGCCGCTGTGTCAGGCCAAACTCCCCTATAAAAACAGTCATGCACGACGGTCTGAAAGA
The DNA here is from genome assembly GCA_015731905.1 of Salix dunnii. Classification (NCBI taxonomy): domain Eukaryota; kingdom Viridiplantae; phylum Streptophyta; class Magnoliopsida; order Malpighiales; family Salicaceae; genus Salix; species Salix dunnii. Next base: position 3,065,364 of record CM027667.1, on the reverse strand, counting down.
GAAAAGAAAGGAGAAAAAAACGCAGAGAAAAAAAACTGGAAAAAAGAGGAGAAACGGGGAGGAAATTCTGGGAAATTTATAGAAATTTCTAACATCAAAAACAAGCAAAACGAACACCATCATCTTCATCTTCATCGGCGTCAGTTTTCTCTTCTCTCTCTCGGTTTCACAGCTCCTCTCTCTCTCTCTCTCTCTTGTTGCAGACTCACAGTCCTCTCTCTCTCTTCGCCATTACCAACCATTCGACCACCCCAAAGTCATTTTTAGCACCACCATTAACCTCCCCTCGACGACAGCAACTAAGTGATAATCTCAGGTGAAGCAAAGGCCACCGTTGCAGCAGCTGCAACGTAAGGCCCGACGGCTTCAGGAGCTTCCTCCAGCCACCTCAGGCCACCATTGGCGACGCCACCACGATAGGAAAGACCACCTCGATCCCCTCTACACGGCTGCATCCTCAGGTGGTCCTCTCATCAAAGTTGATAATCACTGTTCATGAACGTGAACAGTGCTAATATTACACTGTTCACGTTCTTCCCCGTTTAATTTTTTTTTTCTCTTCGGGCTGGGCTGCTCTCAGCCCAGCCCAGCCCATGTTAATTAGATTTTGAGCCTAATGGTCAGGGCCCTGTTGGGTCTCCAGACCAGGCCACAATAAAATGGGCTTCCAGCCCGTGAAGGCTGGAAGCCCAGCCCACATCCATATAGGCTTCCAGCCCGTGAAGGCTGGAAGCCCAGTCCATTTAAGCTGGGCTGTCAGCCCACTGTGCTGACAGCCCAACCCATTAAAAAAATAAAAAATAAAAAAACAATAAATAAAAAAATAAAAAATAATTTTTTTTATCTTTATTTTCCCTACTACTTTTTTATTACAAAAAAAAAGGATTTTCAAAAAAATATAAAATGTGTTGTTTTCGTGCATACGGCCGAATTCCAATATTTTCCAAGCATATTTTTTGTAAAAAAAAATATTGCATCTTTCTCATGTTTTAAAATAAAAATCGGATATCGTAACTGGTTTATGATTATCCGTTAGAATTTGGCTAAAATATCAAAAATAATCAAAATCTTTTTTGTTTTATCTATTAGGGTGTAAATTTACATTGTAAAGTACATCCATGAATATAAAAAAAAAGGGATTTTAACTACGGTGTAAATTTAAAGCGTAAATTACGTCCGTAGATAAAAACTAAAAAAAAAAAAGATTTTCTAACTACGGTGTAAAATTACATCGTAAATTACACCCGCAGATATATTGTTTTTATGCAGGGTAAAAAATTTAAACTTAGAAAAAAACAATCAAATGACAATGCAGCTTACCTTAGGTAGGGTGCACTGGGGGTGATGCGTCTTCCCCTTGCACAACAAGTCCCCTTACCCAGACTCACGCAAACCAATAGATTCCTAGCAACCTTAATACTAGGTGGTGACTCTCTTATAATTATAGTTGTAAATTCTACGGCTATAAAACGAACACCCCATTTTCACCGCGTGCCGTTTGGCGGGGTGCGAAGAGCGTAAAAAATCGTCGTCGCGACAGTCCCACCAGAATAATACTCCAATAACCTTTTAAGGATGAAACAAACTCAATCTCCTTAGTGCAATTGCATATATACTTTGAAATGGATCAACAATTTCATAATATTACAACAAAATTTACTGTGAAAGAGATTCATATGGTTTTTTTAGTGCAATCACATTTCTCTAAAGATAGGATAAATATTACCTCAACAATAAGGGTGAATATGGCCTCTCTAAAGTGATAACCCAATAACCTTTCAAGGATGATATAAATTTACTCTTTCTAATGTAATTGCACATTTACTCTGGAAATGATCAACATCCCTTTGGTGCTATGTAATAATTTACCTTAAAAAAGATTAATATGATCTTTATAGTGAAATTACACGTCACTTCAATTAAGAGATATATACTACCTCAACAATGAGGTGGATTTGGTCCACTCAATACTCTTTTGCTCTCTAAAAATGGGATAAACAAGACCTTAACAATGATGCATTGTTTTATTAAGAATAATAGATTTATTTTCACTAATAGATTAAATTTGGATTTTTTCAATGCAATTTACTGCCTAAAAGCTTTTTAATAATTCATTAGATATTCAACTAGAAGAATAATAATATACGTAAAAACAAGATTTATTCTTAGTTCAAAAACTAAGGAAGATCCCTCTTAAACCTTGCTAAGTTTAGTAATTTAAAATTCAAAACTTAGAAATGTTTGGCTAAGTATAGGTGATGAACCAAATAATATATGGTTAAGCATACATGTTAACCTGAAAATATGTGACCAAGTAGAAGATTTAAAACCATATCAAATCTCAAACACCTTTTTAGGGATTCTATAGCCACAAAACTTAAATTAAGATAAAAATAGATATGTAAATTCTATATAATAAAATGATATATATGCTTCATGAATAAACTCTACAAGATCATAATTGTAAAAGAAGTTTAAATATCTAGCCTAGGCTTTCTAAACATATATTCCCTATGTTAGGAAGTGATATTTTTTAATAGGAACACATCCGCAAAGTCAAACACCTGAAATGGATGAAAGGTTATGCGAAAATCCATATGTTTTTCCCTTAATTGGTTGAATAAATAGAGGTTGGATATGATAAGAAATATCTCGCTCCTCATCATTTCGGTTAAAGTCACTGGCCCTAAAAAATTCATGAAACTCTTTAGGAGAGCTACTTAAAAACCTTTAGTTAAGCTTGAAAACACTATGTTTTTTTCTTATCAGTAATTAGTTTAGTCCGAGAGCCATCTTGGGTTGTCTTTGTCTTAAGAATCTCTCATTTTAAGGAATCTGTTTAATTATAGGTGGTCAGGAGCAATTTATTATTGGAGCCTAATTAAAAGACAACGCCTTGGATTTAATATTTCATTATGTAATAGGCCATCTCAAAGCTTCTTAGTTCAACCTCTACAATATATTTTTATTCTCATTTAACCACTTTAAAATAACTTAACTTTTTTATTTGTATCTATAACCCTCTTGCATGACACTTTTTGGCCACTAATGCCTCTAAGAAAGGTGCATATCATGATGATCTTCCAAGACTATATGTTAGGAATAATAATCATAGAAAAAGACAAGAAACAAAAACAAAAACAAGAAAATTTCTTATATTAAAGGTCATTTGACTAGTTAAAGTCAACTAGAAATTAAAGCTTTCATCGAACATCATTAAGATGTTTGACATTATAGTGATTATCCTCTCTAATAATCTCCCTACCTCAAGACTAATCTCTTTAATACCTAACTTTTCCCTTGATAACAATCACCATAAGCTTCTCTTTTTTCCCTACTAAGAATGGAAAAATAAAGGGAACTCGAATAAGAGAAAAATGGGAAAACATCATTGAACTTTTTAGTGACAACTTATTAGAATGCCCAAAAATATCCTTGAACTCTTTAATGTTAGCCTAGTAGAATGCCCAACTATTATTTTCTTTGTCGATAAAACCAAAAGCTTAAGAAAAAAAAAATGTCACCATGGAAGCCTCCATAGATGAGGATGGAACACCATCATGGTAAGACTTTTCTAATCTTAAAGTAAACAAAAGCATTTGTAATTACTATAAGGGGAAGCAAAAAATTACTAACTTCTTTGGAAGTTATGACTTTCACTATTATTTCCTCGAGAACAAAACCCTCATGATAAAAGAGTTCATAAAAAATTTCATAAATTAACAGCAATATAAAAAACATGATAACTAAACACACGAAATTGTTTTTCATCAACCTCAAACTTAACTACCATTTTAACCAAACACTTTAATTTTAATTATGAACTGCAACTAAATATTTTTTTTTAAATTTTAATTATAAAAATAAAAATAATATCAAATACACCCTTAATTGATAACTATGTTCTTATAGTGAAGGAAGGAGTGGTTGATTAAGGTGGGATAAATTAACAAATACATGAAAACCACCTAAGATATATATATATATATATATATATATATAAACAAACAAACCAACCTCACACTACGCTGTCGTTTAAGAGCAATACAAAAAAAATAAATGGAAGAAATGAGGAACCCTTATTATTTCAGTGAAAGAGGGGAGGGAAAAGAAAAGGAAGGACAGAAAGAATGGGTGGTGTGAGTCTCCTCACAAAGAGAGCAGCATCAGCTACAAATCAAACCCTAAGCTTGTTTAAAAGACCATCACCATTCACCATCTTGCTAAAAACCCTAACTACTACTTCTTCAGCCAGTGCTCAAAACCCTAAACATGAAACTTCCACACCGAAACGAAGAAAGAAGAAGAACCTCTTCGAGGTGGCTCAGTTTTTGCCTCATTGGGGTATCGGATACCACCTGGCTAAATCTCATTGGGCCAATGTATCTTACGAGATCACCAAAATCAATCTCTACAAGGTACTGGACCCTCCGTTTCTCTTCCACTCATATTTTGACTAGTAAGAATCAATATTTGGCAGGGTTTACGGTTTTTGGCTGGCCTGATTTTGTGGTCATTGTTCTCAAGTTTTGGTGTTTTTTTAAAGGGTTTTTGGAGATTATTAGATTGTGATAAATTTGGAATTTATTTCTTCTTTTTGGTTGAGGGATTCTTCTGGGTTTAATGTGTTTCTGATCATTGCAGGATGGTAGGCATGGAAAAGCATGGGGGATAGCTCACAAAGACGGTCAGTCTTAGTTATGATATTTCCTGAATTTTATAATCGGTCATTATTTCATGTTATTTTAATGTATTTTTTCCTCTTTTGATTGATTTTTCTTTTCCCAAAGGATGTGGTGCTTTTGTCTGTTTGATTGAAGTTCATGGAAGTTCATGGAGGTCATGTTCTGTTTTTCATTGCTACATTTCGTGCTGATGTAATGGCTGCATCCAAAGTTTAATTGGAGCTTTTAGATTTTGTATTGGGCGTGTCAGAGAAATAAGAAAAGAAACCCCCTATCGAATGGTAGCGACCTTGCTGGTTAATAATATATTGATGGGGAGGGATTTAGGTGTGGCCGTCTCTGCAATAAACAAGACATAAAAATCCGTAGAGGAAGGAATAGGGAATGCCTTTTTGTCCTTTCTGATTCTGTTTGTAGGTTCCAATATAATTAGAAGCAGTAGTTAATTTATCTTATTGAAAACAAGACTTTGCAATGCATATAGAACAAGAATCTGGTTTGCACGGGTATCCTTGCATGTTCATTTGTGCTATGTTTGCAGCATGCCCACTCTCTCATTTTACTGTTTTGTTTCAATATCTGTGATGGTTGTGAAAACCGTAATCACAGGACACCCGTTACCTGCTTTAATTTATATGGAAAAAAAGCCCGATGTGGATCATTTTTCTTGTGATCAAAAGATGTGGATCATTTTTCTTGTGATCAAAAGTTAATTCAAGGTGAATAATTTTACAAATTTCTAAGTTCAATATGCCTGACAAATAGTTATTGTTTGAGCAGGTTTTAACACACATTAGATTTTAGGGACTAGGATGGTTGCATGAAAAATGTTCTATCTTCCCCTCGCTAAAGGCACATAAAGGAAATTATCTAACTTGCATTTTATTTCTGTAAGAAATAAACGGAAGTGCTGGTTATGGTAGTTTAGTTATAGTAGGGATTAAAAACTTCAGTGGAGCTCAAACCAGTTCCTAAGTTTCTTGTTCTTTTCTTTGGCAATTTTGAAACCTTCCCAGACATAATAGTTTCTGACGGGGCTTTCAATGATGCTCCTTTTTTCTCCACCACAAGGCACATGCTATCTCCTCCTTGATAGTATAAGCATGTTGAATAACTGTAGATGACAGTATCTGCTGATTTCTTTTTCCCACCTTCCCTATTTTGCTTGTTACCTCTTTAAAATTGGCCTGTTTCTCTATTTTACACGATATGTGGAATAACAAGAACTGCTGGCTGTCTTTGTTTTTTCCCGTATAAATACATTTCTTTACATGGAGCCTGAGTTGATCTTATCAATATGTACAGGATTACCAATTGCTGATGCTCCCAAGAAGATAAGTGGAGTTCACAAGCGATGCTGGAAGTACATTCCAAGCTTGGCAAAATCAATTCAAAGCAAGGAAAACTCACCAAAATCAACAGAAACTGCTGCAAAGACTGAAGTTCAGGCAGCTTAATTCTTTCTTTTCTTCAGTAAGAAGTGGTAGCATGACAATACCTTCTGTGCTATCTTTGCTGGGTAGGTTCCTTGAGTTGTCCAAGTGTTGCATTTATCTGAGAGGTGTGACTCGGGATGGTCCATACATCAAGTCCTTTATTTGATGTATTCAATATTTCTGTTTTTCGAGAACATCCTTGCTAGACATTTTACGAAAAGGAATCATAGTTAGATTAGACAAATTCAAAGTAATGGAAATGGAAAACGGCAGAAGCAACAAAGACTGAGCACCTCAAATGTGGACTTGTTCTGCTAGATTTTCCTGAAGTGGGATATTGTTTGTTCTTTTTTTTCCCCGCCGTAATAACTGCTGGAATTTCTCGAGGTATATCAGATGTCTTGTAGCGTGATGCCTTCGTTGGTCACTTCGAAGTTATTGCATTTTGATTTTGATTGTTTAATGATGAAGAAATAAGTACTAGAACGGATTTTCTCAACATTTATTCCACATCAATAAAACTTAATGTATAGCAACATCTATTTGTAATCTCGTTGTTATTTACAAAGTCAGTCAAGTCAAGCAGTCTGCTTCATGCCTCGATCCATCTTGTAGTTAACTTCATCGAATTCTCCACCATTTTCATGGCAGGCTTCAAGTGATTACGTTATATTATTGGTTTCTTCTGTTGAGAAAAGACATGATGTTGTCAATTGCTTTGAGAAAATCACGGATGTTTGCTGATGTTTTCTCCTGCCAGTTTTATATGGAACTTCTAGCGGTCCCGGTAGTCGATCTATCCTTTTCCTGCCTTGTGGAGAATGAAGCAAAGTCTGAAGTTGTAAAGAACTTTACATGCGCGTGCAACCAAAAAGAAAGAACTTTCTATAAAAAAAATATTAAAAGATGAAGATTGAAAAATAAAACAGAGAAAGTGCATGCCTTGAATTTTAAGCATGTAATAAATAATAAGAATAAGAATAAGAATAATTAAACCCATTATAGTTTATAACCTAAATTACGAGAATTTTTTTTATCATGTAATAAAATAAATAATAATAACAATAATAATAATAATAATAATTAAACCCAATATAGTTTATAACCTAAATTATGAGTTTAACAAATTATCCATGATTGTTTTCTTTTTCCTTTAATTTTTTTAATTTATTAAAGTGACAAAGTTACATCAAAATAATTTTAACATGATTAATTTGAAATTCATGCTAGATAAAGAATTGGCATTGAAATTTTCAAGTAGCCTTTGTTTGAATTTAATAACAATAATAATAATTAAAAAAAAATCTTTCAACTACAACGTGGCATAGGAGAGTAACCTAGTATGTCACTGTATGAACTGTATGAACTATCCTATCATACATGTCACCCATACTTAGTTAATTTAACTATAAATATAACATCCCAACCTTTTTTTTCTCACAAAAGCTTTAGGCAAAAAATTTAAATTTATTCTTATATTTTTGTTAATTTCATTTTTACCCCTATATTTAACTTGATTTAATAACCTTTGTGTTTTTTGAATTCATACAATTAACTAAAATTTGTCGAATTAATCCAATAATTTACTTATATCAAGTCTCAATTCTACCATGCAAGTAGATATGATATTAATAAATATTTTATATTCATGAGATGATTTTTTATATTCATGTAGCTGCATCTATCACAGAAATAAATTAGTAAATTGTCTTAAAAAATAAATATAAGAGAATTTATATGGTAATATGGTTCATAAACATATATAAAGAGTTCATTTGAGAGTATGATTGAAGTTATTTTTTAAAGTATTTTTCATTTAGAAATGTATTAAAAAGATACTTTTTTATTTTTAACATCATCAAATGAAAATAAACTAAAAATACTATTTTTTTAATTTAAAGTTAAGGATAAAATAAAAATATTTTTTTTTCAAAAATATTTTTGAAATATAGTGTTCTAAAATTTTTATTATAACGAAAAGTAATTAATTTCCACATAATTAGTCTGCATGGTTAACACGAAGACTTGCCTAAAAAACAATTAACGCAAATACTTGATAAAAGTTAATTATTGGTTCAACTAGGATTAATTTAACAAATTCAAAGAACACAATAATTAATTGACAAAATTTAATGATAAACTTAATATCTATAAACAAATTCAAAGACATGTTTTTCTTTGATTAATTAATAATGAAATTAATATATATAAACAAATTATGTGTGTACTTTGGAGTGCAGCATTTTTGTTTTTTATACGTTTCATTTGAAAAACTATTAAATTAATAATTGTTTTAGTATTTTTTTAATTAAATAAAAAATATTTTTAGCACAAGAGTATCTCAATTCGGCTAAAAAAAAAAGAGGGAGGATAATCGGAATTAGGAAGCATACAAGAAAAATGGTGTGGGATTGGTAACATGAAACGAGACAAATCCCTATAAAACGACAATGGAATGGACGTGTTGGTAAAACTAAAATGGTAATTAAGCCCTATCACTGATGAATTTACAGGAAAGGCAATTTGGGATTCTGATTCCTTTCAGACCACTCCCTCCTTGACAGCTCCGCACTGGATCCTTAAATTTCTCCATTTTTCTTCCGAAAGAAAATTCTATGTTGTCGCTAGCAAGGTATTGAATTAGCGGCAAGGAACATCTTGTTTTTTTTTACTATTCTTACAGTGTTTGTATATTTATTAGAATAGCAGGATATTTAGTGAATTTAAAAATTAGTTGTAACGTGTACAAGTTGTAAGCTGAATCGAACATTCCAATAATTAAAAAAAAAAAAAAAAAAATTCTATGACTTAGATGAGTATTTCCAAGAGGACAGCTGGCTAAATCGAAAGAAAGAAAATCTGATTAGAGACAAGAACAGTGTTAATTAACCTGAAGGGTCTAACCAAAGTAGATTTCCGTTGGCACCAAAACATCATATGAATTCATTGCTGTAACGTTGTCTTATATATTATGTTGCCGAATAATGTCTGAAACAAGAGCATATTTTCTTGTTAATTAAATCAGCATAATTAAGATACCTGCAAAGTTATTGACCTGTCAGGGAGATGTTTCCTCCAAACCCTCCCTCCTCTATATAATCGCCGGCCACCCCACAAACCTGATTTCTCATACCAGCTTTCATTTCTCATCTGCTTCACTATCGATCAAGGCCTTGCACCAAATTTCCTGAACTGAGAAAAATATATATGGCCTTCATCGCATTCCTGGCTCTCTCTCTTCTCCTTAATGGAGCTCTTGGTATGTCCTTCCACTCATCTCTCTCTCTCTTTCTCTCTCTTTCTGTACTGTAGATATATCTATATATATATATATAATCCTATAAACTAGCTAGTAGTGCTGTAGTGTACGTTTCTTTTATTGTTTGGCATGATATATATGTATGCATGAATTATCCAGGTGAACTTGTATGCGAGCAGTTGCCAGTTGATCTTTGCTCGTATTCGATTGCAACTTCTGGGAAACGATGTTTGCTGGAGAATTACGTGACGAAAGATGGAGATGTTAAGTACCAATGCAAGACTTCGGAGGTTGTTGTAGATACAATGAATGAGTGGATTGAGATCGATGAATGTATTACTGCATGTGGCCTCAATAGAAATACTGTTGGAATCTCATCGGACTCTCTCCTTCAGCCTCAGTTTCTGAATCAACTTTGCTCAAAGTCGTGCTCTGAAGCTTGCCCCAACATCGTCGATCTCTACTCAGATTTGGCCTTAGCGGAAGGTACTTGGATTTACCAATCCTTTATCTATCTGTTACTCCAACTTTTTATTTCCTTTCATTTCACGTGTCAGAAACTTCTTATACAGGAGTTTATTTGCCAAACCTGTGCGCCAGTCCCCGCCGTGCCATGTACCAGACTAGAAGCAGTGGCGATGCAGCCCCGGCAACCGTTTCTGCTGGAGCCCTTTCACCCGAATCTTCCATCTCTGGTGCTGCTGATCTCGCATGCGCTCCAACTTCCATTTGATTATGTTATTGGAGTCATTTAATTATAAGAAGTTTATCAATCAGGGATCATGTACGATCTTTCAGTTGTATAGTTCAAAACGGGATTCTATATATATTATGTTATTGGAGTAATTTATAATAAGTTTATCAATCATTTGATTTCCGTTGGCACCAGAACATCATATGAATTCATTGCTGTAACGTTGCCTTATATATTATGTTGCCGCATAATGTCTGAAACAAGAGCATATTTAACATTCTGAAATGATGAAATATTATAAATAAATAAAAAAGATCACTTAAACAGGTCAAATAAAAAACTAGGCATTGAAACGAAATAAAAATAAAAATTTAGCTTGAAATTGTAGTTTTCTCCATTTCATTATAGCCCGCAGTTTCAATCGTAATTCTGCTCTGCTCCACCAAGAGAACAGCAGTTTCCTTGCGTTTCGTTTTAACCAACACTGCCCTAAACTGGCACATAGATATTGAGCGAGAGAGGGAGGGGGTGAGGGAGGGAGGTTGTTGATCTTTTTTATAAAAGTTAAGATTGAAACAAACACCACCACCTTCATTTGGTTCCTTTAACACCCCTCTACTTGTCCTTAACTCCAAACTAGGCTCTCTCTCTCTCTACTTACTGCTAGCTCTCTTCTCCTGGAAATTGATGAAGCAAATGGCATAAAACCCTTTCAGAAAAAACCCCCGACCTTTAACACTCTCTGCATTTTCCCCTTTCCAGGTTCTCTCAAAATGCCAGCTGCACTCTCTTCCCATTTCAACAGAGACCACCATTTCAGTGCCAGCAGCGGTGAAATCTCACTGTCTGGCGAGACTGGGGCTCACATGAAGTCTTCTGTCTCAGAGTGCTTGCCAGAGGTGTTAGAGTATAAATGAAGTATTGTATAGAGTATGTTGGTTATATAAATAGTGACTGTTGGAATATACATTGTGTGTGATAGAATAATAAACAATATACAAAATCCAAATTCTCTTCTCCCTTTCTTTCCTCCATTCTCTCTCTTCCCTTCTCTGCTATCTCAATTCATTGACTTTAGTATAATTCTTCACAATCCTAACAAGAGGTAGATTTGGAGAGTGGAGGTTTGGACATGGAGGTGCATTCGGACGACAAGACTCAGAGAGATTGTAGAATTTGCCACTCGATCGGGTTTGGAGACGAGGGAGCAACAATGTGGAGTTGCTATTGAGTGGGTGATTTGGGTGCTGCACACAAGAAATGTTTCTTCGTGAGCTTGTTGAATAAGGGGAACGGAACTGTCAAATTGAAGGCCAGATACAATTTATGTGGACGAGTCGTAAATCTCGTGGTCTCCTTGACTTGAATCAAAGCCAAACCGCGTAAAAGGTTTTTCATGGTTACTTTTTATGAAGCATGAAGTATGGGGACCCCCAACACCACCGTGAAGTTCACCTTTCTCTCACAGTCCCTCTACTTAACATTCACTGACATGAATTTCTCTATTTTACTGATACATAGTGATGTAACAGCATTTAATCCTTTCCAAGAGAAGAAGGTAAAAACTGTTAGAAGTTAACTTTCTTATTCTGTTAAGTAGCAATTAAGCATTCTGTTAGTCAATCTGTTAGTATTGACAGTTAGTAGTTGCTGTGATGACTTGTATATAAACTACTTCTCTATACAATTAATATACATTGAGGTGATTCAGTATCATATTGCAACATGGTATCAGAGCCTCTTAAAGAAAATTAAAAGAAGAAACCGCAGTTTCTTGAACAAGAAATTAGAAGAAAAGAAAGAAACAAACACATCAAGAAGAAAAAAAATCTCTGCATAGAAAAGAAGAAATTGCGGTCATGGCAACAGACAATGGAAGCTTTGTGCAGCCAGCCATACCAAGATTCGATGGGCACTATGATCATTGGTCCATGCTCATGGAAAACTTCCTTAGATCAAAGGAATACTAGGGATTGATTGAGAAAGGGATCACTGTCAGCAATGAAGGAGAGGAGCCAACTGCAGGACAAAGAAAGGTGATGGATGAAGAAAAATTGTAAGACTTAAAGGTGAAGAACTATCTATTTCAAGCAATAGATAGAACCATTATTGAGACTATCCTTAATAAAGATACTGCAAAGGATATTTGGAACTCAATGAAGATGAAATATCAAGGTTCCACCAAAGTGAAACGTGCCCAATTATAAGCTCTAAGAAGGGAGTTTGAACTTCTGTCTATGAAAGAAGGAGAAGCTGTAGATGGATACTTTGCAAGAACCTTGATTGTTGCTAACAAGATGAAAGCACATGGAGAGAAAATGACGCAGACCACCATTGTTGAGAAAATTCTTAGATCAATGACAACAAGATTCAACTATGTTGTATGTTCTATAGAAGAGTCCAATGACCTCTCGATTATGACTATAGATGAATTACAAAGCAGTTTGCTAGTTCACGAACAAAGGATGCAAGGACAGAAAATAGAAGAAGAACATGCTCTGCAGGTTATGAATTCAGAAGGTGGAAAATATGAACGTAGATATGAAGGCAGAGGGGGTATTCGTGGAAGCAGTAGAGGTAGAAGTAGAGGCAGGGGTAGAGGCTATAATAAAGCACAGATTCAATGTTATCACTGTCAAAGATTAGGACATTTTCAATATGAATGTCCTGATAAAGAAAGAAGTATGAATTATGCAGAATGTAATGAAGAAGAAGAATTGCTACTGATGGCATATGATGAAGAAAAAGAAAAACAACCAAGAAACAACACGGCATGGTTTCTTGACTCAGGTTGTAGCAACCATATGAGTGGACAAAAGGAATGGTTTTTTGATTTTGACAGCACCTTCAGGCAGTCAGTGAGGTTAGGGGATAATTCAATGATTTTGGCAATGGGAAAGGGAAGTATCAAGTTGTCTATAGAAGGACTAACTCAGGTATTTTCAGAAGTGTATTACATACCTGAGTTACGAAACAACTTGATCAGTATTGGCCAGCTTCAAGAGAAGAATTTGGCAGTTCATATGCAAGGGGGCATTTGCAAAGTGTATCATCCAAAGGGAAAATTGATCATCAAGTCTCAAATGTCTGCAAACAGGATGTTTGCTATTCCTGCTAAGGTGATTCTTCCAACTTCAGTCTGCTTTCAAGTAACATCCAAGGATATCACTTCATTATGGCACCACAGAGTATAAGGCTGTGAAGATTGCATGGTTGGCAAACAGCACCGAGACCCAATGCCAAAGGATGATGCTTGGAGAGCAACAAAAAGACTACAATTAGTGCATGCAGATGTATGTGGCCCCATAACCCCAGAATCCAATAGTGGAAAAAGGTACATGATTACCTTTGTTGATGATTATAGCAGAAAAATATGGGTATATTTCTTAGTACAAAAATCTGAAGCACTAATGAAATTCAAATACTTTAAGTTGTCTGCTGAGAAAGAAAGTGGGGAGATGCTTGGATGTTTAAGAACAAATAGGGGAGGTGAGTTTACCTCCTTAGAGTTTAATAATTTCTGCAATAATCAAGGAATAAAGAGGCAACTCACTGCCCCATACACACCCCAATAAAATGGAGTTGCAGAAAGAAGAAATAGAACAATAATGAACTTGGTGAGAAGTATGCTGTCAGCAAAAGTAATGCCAAAGGTGTTCTGGGCAGAAACTACTAACTAGGCAGTGTATGTTCTCAACAGGAGTCCCACCTTGGCTGTTAAGGGTGTTACTCCTGAAGAGGCATGGGGAGACAAGAAGCCGTGTGTGAAGAATTTTCGTGTATTTGGGTGTATAGCCCACGTACATGTACCTGATGAACAAAGGAAGAAGCTGGACTCAAAAAGTGTGAAGTGCATCATGCTGGGAATTAGTGAAGAGTCGAAGGCTTACAGACTCTTTGATCCTGTAAAACAAAGAATTGTCATTAACAGGGATGTGGTATGTATTGAGAATGAAAAGTGGAATTGGCAGAATAATGAAAAAACTGGTGCACAAGATATGCTTGCGTGGGAAGGACATTGTGACAATACTGGTGGAGATACAAGTGAAGTGATGCTTCCAGAATTATCACAATCAAATGATAATTCTGCTCTTACAAATGAAATGGGAACAGAAGAACAAAATACAAATGAAGCAGGCCCTCTTGATGTAAGTAACAACACAGCTGATCAACCTGAGGTAGAAATCACAGGAACAAGCTTTACACTGGGGAGAAGTAGAAGAAAACCTGCTTGGCTTCAGGACTATGTTACTAATCAAGAACTGACAAAAGAAGAAGAACATGGCCTAGCAATGTTTGTTACAGCAGGTGACCCAGTCAGTTTTGAAGAAGCTTATAAAGATGTGAAGTGGAGAGAAGCAATGGACATGGAAATACAATCAATTGAGAAAAACAACACTTGGGAGCTGACTAACCTGCCACATGGAGCAAAATCAATAGGAGTCAAATGGGTGTTTAAAACGAAATTAAACGAAAAGGGAGCTACGGACAGACATAAAGCTCGCCTAGTTGTGAAGGGATACTCTCAAAGGGAAGGGATTGACTACAAGGAAGTTTTCGCACCAGTTACAAGGTGGGATACAATCAGGATTATTCTAGCACTGGCAGCTCACAAACACTGATATGTTTTCCAAATGGACGTGAAGAGTGCATTTCTGCATGGTGAGTTACATGAGGCAATTTTTGTGGAACAGCCGAAAGGCTATGAAAGGAAAGGGGAAGAGAACAAAGTCTACAGATTAAGAAAGGCATTGTGTGGCCTTAAGCAAGCTCCCAGAGCTTGGTATAGTAAAATTGAAACACACTTCACCAAAGAGGGATTTGAGAAATGCTACTGTGAGCATACGCTGTTCATTAAGACAGATCATCAAGGAAGGATTTTGATAGTCAGCTTGTATGTGGATGATCTGATTTTCACAGGAAATAATGAAGAAATGTTTGTGCACTTCAAGAAATCAATGCAGCAAGAATTCGAAATGACAGACCTTAGGAAGATGAAATATTTTCTGGGCATAGAAGTCATACAAACTGTAGAGGTAATCTTCATTTCTCAGCAAAAATATGCTCAGGAGGTATTAGAGAGGTTTGGCATGCAACACAGCAACTCAGTTGTCAACCCGATAGTCCCTGGTTGCAAAGTGTCAAAGGATGGTGGTGGTGGATCAAATGTGGACAGTACAGAATACAAGAAGTTGGTGGGAAGTTTGCTCTACTTGACTGCAACAAGGCCTGATTTAACATTTGCAGTAGGTTTAATCAGCAGGTATATTGATAAACCAACCATATTGCATCTACAAAATGCAAAGAGGATACTTAGGTACTTGAAAGGCACCACCAAGATGGGCATCAGCTATCAGAAGGGAAGCAAAGGAAGGCTGATTGCATTTGCAGATAGTGACTACGCAGGGGACATTGATGACAGAAAAAGCACCTCTGGTTATGTGTTCTTCCTAGGAACTGGTCCTGTGTCATGGTCCTCAAAGAAGCAGCCCATAGTAACCCTCTCCACAACAGAAGCAGAGTTCATAGCTGCTGCTGCGTGTGCTTGTCAAGGAGTGTGGATTAGAAGAGTTCTAGAGAAGCTAGGACATGAACAGACTGGCAGCACAATCATTTTCTGTGATAATAGTTCGGCAATCAAACTATCAAGAAACCCAGTATTACATGGAAGGAGTAAGCACATTGATATTAGGTTTCATTTTCTAAGGGAGCTGACAAGAGAAGGAGTGGTCGAGCTGATGTTCTGCAGCACACAAGACCAAATTTCAGACATAATGACAAAGCCACTCAAGGCTGAGTCATTTCTGAAGCTGAGAAGAAGTCTGGGATTATGTGATGTTGATGATATAAACTGATTACGAAGTGTAATTCAGTTTAAGAAAAGGTGTTAGAAGTTAACTTTCTTATTCTGTTAAGTAGCAATTAAGCATTCTGTTAGTCAATCTGTTAGTATTGACAGTTAGTAGTTGCTGTGATGACTTGTATATAAACTACTTCTCTATACAATCAATATACATTGAGGTGATTCAGTATCATATTGCAACAAAAACACCATCTTTGTAATCTCTTCCTTGGATCCTAATGCTCTGGGTGAACAAATGGACACTCTGTCCAATCATGGGAATGGGCATGGGAACTATCTTACCTTCAATGATTACATTTGGAATTCATCAGTTGAATAGATCCTTTGTTTGATATCTGGGAGAGATGGATCATAGGATATTCCTTCTTCTCTGATGCTGGTGCATTAATTAGCTTTGCCTGCGTTGGGGAATCTAATCCTGACAGTGGAGACCTGTTTTTCTCCATGTTCGATACATAGTAATTTTAAAGATCACATAGCATTTCTTGTCAATTACTTTCTCAGTTCACAATTTTTTTTCTTCTTCATAAAGAAGATTTCAATTTTTGGGAGAAAATAAATCATGTGCTTATTATGATCTTTACTTTCAATTATATTACATTTATTTTCAATTTTATTTATATAAAATAATATATATATCATCTTATATATTTATTTTCAATTATATTATATTTTTATCAAATAAACTCTCATATTTAATCAAAAAATTAGAAACAATTATAATTTTTTTTTTTATTTAAAAGGTTCACTCACTCCTTTTCTTTTTTTCTTAAGAAAAAAAAAAAAAAAAGCGCGTGACAATGATGTAACATTGTACTCCATCAATTTCATTAGTGCTTGATTGCGTGGCCTCTTATCATTGGGCCTTCTAGGTGCGAGTATGCGGTATCACATCATTAACTCCCTACTTTCTTTTTTAATAGAATTTAAAAAACTGTGGCCTCTTGCCTTTCCTCCTAAAACCCTAATTCGCAGCTATATCGCGGCTCCTTCTACTCTTCTTTCACAGTACGTTTGGATTCGGTTTTCGTTCTAGATTATCTGAGAAAGGTTTTACGTGGGTTGATAGTTAATTCGTGTATTTGTGGTGTGTACAGGGTATAAGTACAATGGCTGCCAATAACGTTGGTCTACCAGCTGGTGTCTCCAAAGAACAGGTGGGTCTTTTCATTTCAATTTTTCCTCCTCTTATGGGATTTTTATACAGTGAAGTGGATAACCTTTTGGAATTTTTGTTATTTATGGTGATTGTTGCTTGGTTTTAAGTACTAGTACTAGTATTTGTTTTTATATTTATATTTTTTGATTGATGAGTTATTACTATTATTTGAATGATCTTTTTTTTTTAATCAGTATTATGAGTGTTTGGATTTTGATAATGGTGGTGTAGGCCTACGGCATGGCTGAGACCGAGATGGAATATAGAGTCGAGTTGTTTAACAGGTAATAAGTTGCTCTTTTTTGTGTTTTACAACTACGAGTGCAAAGCATAGGCGTTGGAGATATCTGGGAAGCTGGGGGCTTTCGTTTATGAAACAATTGCAATGTTTTCTTGTTGCTTTTTATGCCTTTCATTTTTTTTATTTGGGAAGCTGTCTGCTTCCGTTTTTGAAACAATTACAACTTTTTTCTAGTTACTTTTTATGCCAATTTCACTTTCATTATCATCACTGTCTTCTATGGTTTGTTAGATTTGAGATTATGTTAATTGTGAACAGCTGACAGTCACTACTGAAGTAGTAGGATTTTGTTGTTTCTGAAGTGTTTTTTTCGTTTCTTTGATGTTTTTGGATGGGATTTTCTTGATAGACAATCAGGCTATCTTGAAAACTGTTTTGTACATATTTAGAATTAGCACAATGGATTGAAGGAGATGAATAATTGCCTTCTGCTTATTTAATGTTTTCTTCTTTAGTTGTTGATGATTTCTAAGAGATGAAAATTGAATAATTGGCCCTCTCTGTTTGAAACATTTAGCTGTGGTTATAATTTTTTTATTTTTCATGTGATCTCTATTGGTATCACATCAGCTTGGATCTCAATCATTAAACAATATGGAATCATAACTGAGATTTAGTATCACTTTGTGCCTGAATTTGATTATTGTTATTTCAGGCTTCTTAATACATGTTTCAACAAATGCATTGACAAAAGGTACTTTTGATTCTCTGCTTTTCTTTTGTTTGTGGGGAGTAGGGACCCTTGTGAAGGTGTTGAGGGATGAAAACATCTGAACTTCACATCCATTTTATTTTTTTTGGCTTTGTCTTCAACTTTTATGTTTTTTCTTTTTGTTCAGGCACAAGGAGGCTGAGTTAAACATGGGTGAAAATAGTTGTGTTGACAGATGTGTTTCAAAATACTGGGCAGTATGTTATTTACCCTTTTGCAATTGGTTGTTCAATCTATACATCTCTTTAATGTTTAGCTATGCTTAGAACTTTGGTCATTTAAAATATAATCTATTTTAACCAAATCATCTATGATGATATTTTTTTAATGCAATCATGTGAAACAATTTTGTTAGATGTATCTGTTTGTACGAGTATTAACTCTTATAGCCTTGGGCGTGCAACACTAATAATGATATAATGCTACTTGATCTCCCTCTTTCATTTGCTACTTTTCATGTCACTTCTATTCAAGGCGTGATTGCATTGTCTTGCTTGCTTTTTCCTAATTTTTTGTTTAGTTTTGATTGTTAGATGCATCTTTCAGTTGTGCCTGTTGTTTTAATGAGATCAATTACACTTCCTTTTATGTTTTGGATGTTTCCATCATCTTTTTTCTCAGCATTTACAGACCTATTATAAAATGGAAAATATTCATAAAGTGTGAATACCATAAAAAAAGATGGTGAGATCATATGCTATCAAAAGGTTCTATGTTTATTGGTACATTTTAGCATTCATTGTAATTATAGCTAACATGAAAAATCATTATATGGCTACATGTTTGATGCTCATATATGCTTTCCTTCTGTTCCTGAAAAACTATACATGTGGTGGATTTGCATATGCCCCAGTTCTTTTGGTCATTTCATACATATGTTAAAACAATGTGCTTCCTTAAGTATCTTTGCTTGCATATTTTGCAGTCTGAGTTGCTACAAATGTAAGCTCTTCTCTTGGATGGTTAAATAATCAAAGCTCTAATGTTTTTTACCAGGTGAATGGTATTATTGGCCAGATGCTTAGTGCTGGTCAACGTCCAATGTGAAACTCATACCTGGTCGGGTTTGAAATTTGTTTGTCCTGATGGGAAGAGGAAGGGAACTAAAAATTCCCACTTTGTTGTCATTATTTCTTTTTCCATCTCTAATCTGTGATGTCATTTTCATTGGATTAAGGATTAATGGCAGTTCAGAATCTTTCTTTTTATATTTTACTATAAATAAGATCATTTTTTTGGCTTCAGGAACTTGGTGATGAGAGTTAATCTTATTGCTCTAGTACAAGATATCTCTGTCATTACAAGTTAAATTTTTTGCATAATGTTGCGTGACTATTGGCAGTTTTTGGTGTAAGAATTAAAATTGCTTAATGAAGTATTAATTGAACACTACTAGACTCTTTTGTTTAATGTTACTTCATGTAGCATTTGGTGAAAGTGGAGGAATAGTACTAGCTACTATACAGATTTTGTGGGAGGTACTACTGAGCTATTTGTTTATGCACACAGTTAAGATGGCAAATTGTGTCTACGAGGAACTAAAAATTAATTGGTGCTCAATTGACAGTCGATATGGCAGCGCCAATGTCATTGCGTTTTCGATGTGTGAATGGCAACGACGGCAGGAAATTGATTTCCTGACAAAAGGGGCAGCCAACTGTTTCCCTTCCACATGGTCGCCTTAAGTGCCCCAATTTTCTGAGGCCCATGTTGACCTTCAGGCCTCGAGTCCTACAAGTCTTCCATGGACTTTGCTTTTGTTGCTTCCTTGAAGACATCTTTTTAGGCCATGTTCTAGACAACTGCAAAACTTTGACGTTGAACTAGGTCACGCAGATGATCTGTTTGGGTGATACATAAAACAGGGCCCCTGTCTAAATTCCAATTCATTTCACAGAAATTTGGCAGTCGATAATATCTCTTGTTCTTAAGAAAGACGTCCCTAGAACGCAGCGATCTGATGTTTTTTGAGTTGGATCAGCTCCATTGAACACGCGGTCATTTGCATACTGTTTGTAGCATAGCTGTTGGTTTTTCTTGTATTGGTATTTTAATTTTTTTATTGATATAAAATGTTTCAGTTTTGGAGTGTTTCGGTGTGTCGTTTTGAGGCTATATTATTTATATATAATTAATTAATTTATATATATGTGAGAAATTGAAAAGCAAAAAAATTAATTATAATTTTATTTTTTTATAAAATTAAAGTTTACAAACACGCGCACGCGCGCCCACACACACACACACACATATATATTTGTCCAAGTGCGACAATTTGTCTAGTCACCGGGGGGGGATGAATTGAAAAACAACATTTTCCAGGCAACGAGAGATGAAAAGCATGAAGCAGGAGATGAATTAATTTTCTGAAGCTGAAACAGCATAATCTAGTATAATATCGGCACGTTTCGGTCGGTATTTGAATAAAATATCTGGTACGGGAAGAAATTTAAATCGAGATAAAAATATTATTATTATTATTATTATTATTTTACTGATACGAAATATTTTAGTTGTTTCAAGGATGATTAGCATTAAGCATATAAATAACATAGCAATTAAAAATAAATCCTTCACTCCATGACAAGCGACACAAGACCAACACCATTAGGATATCACACCTACACTAAGCCTCATAATAGACCAATCATTAAACAGATTATATACAATTACATATCATATTATAAGCTTACAAAATACATCATTAGATGAAAATAAATCAAAAGTTTGTAATACTTATGTCACGACCCGATTCCCAGATCCGTGACCAGCACATAGATATGGTTCCCCTCCAAGGTTCCACATCTATGCGAACCCAAACTTACACAAACTTATAATTCATATTGAGGGTCCAACGCAGCGGAAATAACAAAGTTAACCTTATATTATAAATCAAATATCTTAATACAAGAGTCGATTACATACTGTTATAATTGTGGAGCACTAACTAGACATATGAACAAAATGTCAATTACAACCAAAATAGCAGGTTCCAAGAGTGGGACAAAAATGACCTGCTAGCAAGCTACAAGCCTGAAAATAATAAATAATGAGGGGGTGAGTTCAACAACTCAGTGAGTAGATAGCATCCAATATACACATGCGAGATAATATAGCAATGAGAAATATATTATCGAATGAGTTCGGAGTTCTTACAAGAAACTTTCTCAAATGAGTCATAACAAGAATTTAATAGGTAAAGCTCGTCAGAAAATCAAAATGCAATGAGCATGAGGCTCCGTACTGTGGGATGATCAGTCCGCACAGGTTGGTGACTCCCCCGACCAACTAGGGTTTCAGATACGATGTGCACAAAGGCTAACACTACCCTGTTAGCATAGGTATTCTGACTGACATACCGTAGGTATACATATATATCATAATCAAACAAATATTCATATCTCAAGGCTCAACTCATGGCATCAATCAAATGAGGAGCTATCAATCCACAATCATATATTGGCTCATATCAAGAATGTATATTCAACAATTGATTATGCTTTATCGTATCAAGAATCGTAATCAATGTATATATTATCAAGAAGCATAATCCAAATACTAGCAAATCAAATATTTATAATATTTCTCATGCATATTAAATATTATCCACTCACCTGACTCAAAAGTGGTCGAAATTCAAAAAGGAATCCTACTGACGTACCGCTGGCAGAATATCAGGATTATCTGAACATATAAAAGAAAATATACTCAAAAATGACTCAAAAACATAAAATAGCTTTTATAACATATCTAAGAGTTCAACTCATAATCCTATGTGTTTTTTAATCAACTATCCATTTTTCCGCAAAAATCTAAAAGCAAAGGTTTCTTCCGAAATCTAATTCAATATACACAATTCATAAAATTGATAATAATTCATT
The DNA here is from genome assembly GCA_015731905.1 of Salix dunnii. Classification (NCBI taxonomy): domain Eukaryota; kingdom Viridiplantae; phylum Streptophyta; class Magnoliopsida; order Malpighiales; family Salicaceae; genus Salix; species Salix dunnii. The sequence goes on along the minus strand of CM027667.1, from coordinate 3,043,374 downwards.
GAAAAGGCTTCAATTATCCATCAAACCAATATGAAATACTTATATTCCATCTAAGGACCATTCTGAAATTTTCTTATATTTTTAGGGTCAAATTGTAATTTTATCAAATTGAAGGACTAAATTGAACACTTCATAAATTCATAATTATACTAAAATCTTGTCCATAATTCAACCTCAATTCTGTCCAGAATCTCCAATTTTACTCCAGGGACCAAAATGGAATTTTCCAAAATTCAGGGACTAAACTGAAATTTTCACCAAAAGGACCAAAATGAATTTTCGTCATCTTCAACCTCCAGACCTGAATTTCCAGCAAGGGTTTTCACCATTTTTCTCAATATTTTCTTAAACAAAACACCTCAAAACTTCAAAATCATCTACAATCAAACAAATTAAACCATTACCCAACACATTTAACCCTTAACATCTCTCTTGATTCATCAATCAAACCCAAATAAAATCCTCAAACCCTAACAATCAATCCAAGCAAAAATCATAACTAATAACCACATTTATACATATTAAAACATACACATTACCTTAAAACTATTTCTCCTTCTTCTTTTCTCCTCCTTTTCTCTTTCCCTCTTTTCTCTTCTTCTTCTTCTTTCTTTCTCCCTTCCCGATTCTCTCTCTCAAATTTTCAGTTTACTTCTCTTTTTCTTTTCTTTTCTTTTCTATTTATATTTACTAGTTTGTACAATTACTACTACACCCTTAACCTAATTCTAAGCCACTAAGGGCATTCATGTATTTTCCTTTTCTTTTTTTTTTTAAAATTTCAAAACACTACAACTTATTATATTATTAAAAATCCAAACTTTAAATAGAATAGTGTATTAGTGAAGTAGTCTTAAGATATCAAATCAAGCTTAAGAACAAAGTCTTGGTTAAATTTAGGATTCTGTATATTAATAGAACCCTTAACCCTACTGGTATAAATTAATTAAGCAGGTCATTGTATGATTTTACTCATGGTAATTAAAAACACGAGTTGACTCGTAAAATCATACGATTTTGCGAGTCAACTCATGAAAATGGGTTAACTAAGGAAGAAAACTCGAAACCGGTCAAACCCGTTTAAAATCGGTTCGACTCGTATAATCGGACCAGATCGGTCTGATTTTACGAGTTAATGGTGTTCGGACTTCGGGGCTTTCAATTTCAATTTTTCATTCACTCAGACTCAATTCAATTACATTTGAAGCTCAAAATCAAAATCTTCTCTGCTCTTCTCACCCCCAAATCCCCTAAATCATCAGCTCTCACCCCCAAAATCTTCTTTTCTCTTCTCAGCACAAAATCACCCAAATCGTCAGTTCTCAGTTCGGCCGATCTCCTCCCCAGTACACTAGCTGTTCTTCTCATCCTTCTCTTCAATCTTTCCCAAATCATCCTCTCCTCTCATCGATTGAATCGTCTGTGTTGTCGTTGCCGTTGTCGCCATTACAGGTTAGTGCAAGGCTGCAAGCTTGATTTTTGGATGAAATGTTGCTTGATTTTTGTTTTGTTGCTCAATAATGTTAGAAACAGAAATTAATTTGATGAATTGGGTTAGTTTCATTATCCTGAAACGGAAATTAATTTGATGAATTGGGTCGATCGAAGTTGGTTCATTTGCTAAAAAAAAGTGCAAAGCAATTTTCTGTTTCTTCCATTCATACTATCCCATGGATCATTGCAAAGAATTTTGATATTCAATGAACATACAATTTTGTTGCTTTGTTTCCTTTTGCTTTAGAATGCAATTTTGCCACCTTACGTTGAAAAGAAAGCAGTATTTGCATAAGATTTAATGATTTGCATATCCATACTGTTGAGTCTGTTGAGTTCAAATAGTTAGAATTTAGTTAGTGATGGTCTCAATTAGTTGGGAATTTGTTGATGTCAGTTTAATTTGTTATCGGTCTGTTAGGAGAGAATAATACTGGTACTGAATACCATAAATAGAAGTACAAAGTCTATAAACAGGGGGGAAGATTTTGCTTGTGGCAAACTCAAAGACTCTGTCATCACTTTTGCCTGCAATTGTGAATACTACAAAGATTGAATCCAACACATGCTGGATGTAGCACTGATAGAGTGCACACTGTGCGGTGTGCATTCACATGCTAACCATGGCGTTGTGTGCATTTGATTCTATATAATCACTGCAATTTGCTACAGTGATTAGAAGACATGTAAAGGAAGATTGCAATTTGATGAATTATCAACTAGATTAGCAATGATGAGTTTCTTCCAACTTGAGAATAATGATGCAGGAGGATTTTTATGAGAAATTGTTTGTTTCCTTAGTTAATTCTTATTCCTATTTAGTGCAGGAAAATATTTTCGTTGTTTTTATTCTTTCTATTTAGTTAAGGAATCATTTAGTTTATGAGTTTTTCTTATTCATTTTATGTCCATAATTATGCTATCTTGTATTTAGAAATATTTTACTTATGATTTTATGATTTTTCTGCTCACGATTTTAATTGTGATTTTACGATTTTTGTATAAACAAATTCGGGTACGATTTTACAATCCGAGTTTCAGAAAGCCCTTCCGTGTCGTGATTTTGAAAACCTTGATTTTACTTGTATCACATTTCTTCCGTTTTAAGTATGATTCAATCCTCAATCTCTTTGCAACAAAATAATAATCTTCGGTTCGTATTTTCCTACAAGAAAAGAGAGGGAGAGATAGAACAAAGAAGCATGAGCAAAAGGGGTATCATCTATGTTAAGAAATCATCTCATTAAAAGTTTAAATTGTTACGTGAAATCTCATAATATAATTTATATTATTCTATAACACCCCTCTTAAATGAACCTTTTGAACTTTAAACTTGTATTGATTCATACTATCTTGTACTTGATTTTTATCAAATATAATAAAAATAGTGAGATTCAAACTCGTAACCACTGGATCAACAAATCTCTGATATCATGCTAAAAAACTATCTCATCTAAAAATTTAAATTATTAAATAAAATTTTAGAATATAAATTTATATTATTCTCTAATAATATAGAATAGAATAATATAGAATAGGGAATGAAACTTAGAAAGTCGAAATCCAAAATCATGGATGGGGACCATTACCAGAGGATGCTCTTGGTCTTTACCAGCCAAATCTTGCACTAGTCAAGAATAATCAACTAGATTACAGTTTCATGGTTTAACTCTTTATTTAGCTGATGGTAACCCCAGTCTAAATTTAGATAGAAGTTCAGTTAAAATGATTCAAAGCAAAAAAATGAAGAAAAATCCAAAATTTGACGACTAATGGAACGCAAAAATACCATTCACTGAAAATATTATGCACATTTAAATTGATGATGAAGATAGTGTTGCTCCGAGTGCAGCTAATACGGATTCTCCTGTCATAAGAACTCCACCAGAACTAGTACAAAACACCATACATGATCTCAGGCTCGTAGGCTCTCAGAAGACTAGCACAATATATGCTTATTTTTCTTTTGATTTAACCACTAAATCTCAGTGGCAGAACTTCAATCCAGGTCCATCCATTGCTCAAGCAGCCGACTGAAATTGTATCTATGTATCTATCTATCAGATTTCAAACTAGACCCTTCCTACCGGTGAAAGGGGTGGATAAGAGACATATCTTGCAGGAACCTCTCCTACAATTCCATTTGGAGCCCTTATTCCATCATTTTGCGACAGTATTGTTTCCAGGGAAGTTCTTTTTTCAAACAAGTTGCTAGATTCTGACATCTCACATAGTTTTTTACCATCTAGAACTGCTATACAAAGAGAGAATGCTTGTAATGTTGAAAGTGATGCATTGAACTCCACTGAATAGATCCCCTCCTTGAACGGGGCCATGATGAAGACAGGTTGGTTCTCTTCTCCACACTGGATAAATATTGATTACGAGAAAGAGATGTAAGTTGACGATTACAGTTTTGAGGTACAATTAGTTGGTCTAAGCAACAGGACAGAATATACCTGGGAGACGAGCTCAAATTTATCCATTGCTGAATAGGCTTTGGTTGCACTTGATTTCTTATTAATTTGATTCTGGCTGACAAGAACACTAAGTTTGCAACCCAAATCCCAACCTCCACAATCACATGATCCACCTGATCTCCAACGTTGGAGCAATGATGAAGGTCCTCCTTTATTTGGTAGACTGTGACTGCCACTTGGAAGTATGACTGTGGTATTGATAAGGTTTTGACTGCCAAGGATGGGCTGATTCTGTACATTACCAGAGGTAGAATTACACCTCGCCTCTGAAAAATTATTGCACTTGTTAGTACGATTGCCATCTCTGATGGTGCTTCTATTGATTACTTCAGGGATCCTGACAACAATGGCAGCAAGCTCCTCGTTAGGCTGAAAATCTAATGTTTGCTGCTCTGCCTGTTGTAGATCCGTGGCGAACAAAACAAACTCCCTCGCAAAAGATTGTGCCATATAGTTTTGGCTAGTCAGATTGGAAAACTGAGAACCAGAAACCTTCAACTGGGCAACAACATTGGGTATATAGTCATGACCTTTGCCTTTGCCACCTTGATTTATCCATCTCGCATTCTTTTTCTTGGCTTCATGAATGGCAAAGAATGTGTAAATGCAGCTGTAGTCATCCTCCCTTGAGGCACTCAATTTCTTCCTTGTGGCTGCAAGAATGTCGCGTTCATTGTCAACAGCAAAAGTGAACATAGGTTGGGCATTCTTAACTGCAACTCGGAGAAGGGCTTGAATTGCTGAAGATGTGTGTTTCTTGTCCTTGGATGAATCACGGAAACTGATTGTGCAGGGAGTGATCGTATCTGATTTTACTTTCCCAAACTGAGCAGTTCCAGGCATGCAATCTAAATGAACACTGGATGACTTGCGGACTTTATCTGTTGATATAGAACCTCTCTGCAATTGCTCTACTGAAGGATGGAAGTTTGTTGCCTTTGGCTTCAGCATCGGGTCCAGTAACCTTCTTAAAGGGCTTGACCGTGCTCTAATTGTAGCATTTTGCGTATCACTACTTCGGTTTTCCTGGCACGTGGAAGCCATAGCAATCTCTGAACCAGATTGTGCAAAATTACTAGTTGAGCTCAATTGTGGTTTAGATGAACCCTCCTTGGAGCTTAAGTTTTTGCTTATCTTGCTCATACCACTGCCAAGTCTGCGAAATGGTGATGTGCTTCTTACTTTTTCAGCTGCTAAATTGCTCATTTTTTTATCAGCCACAGAAGGCTCATTTGAACTTGAATCAGTCAGCATTGCAGTTGGTTTTTCTACTTTGGAAATTGTATCTCGAGATGGACTCATTCTTATTTTGACTTGATGTGGTACCGATTTAGAAGAATCAGGCAAAAAACTGGTATTTTCTGCATCAATTGAGCGCCATTTTCTCTCCGGGTGTCTGCCATTTTCACGTGGCACTGGGCATGAATGTGGGACATCAGAACAGACTGGTGGACAGAAAATTTCATTTGGCATATCTGCAAAGCTCCTTTGATTTGCTGCTTCTTCCTTTTGGCCTGACATCATACGGGACACTCCAGAATGAGTGCCTTGTGGGGAAGCTCTTGGTAAAAGACGAATTAATCTTTCATTTGTTTGGTCAACATTCGCCTTCTGTTCTTGCAATATCTCTGCTCTCTTCAAAAAATCACCCTCTGGTGGCTTTGCAGTTGCCTTTTTCTTTGTCTTCATTTTCGTCTTCGTACACTTCAGCCCCTCATGATCTAACCCGTTAGCCAAAGTCCCACTTTCCAGATTGATCATTGGGCCTGTATCTTTTCTCTTGCACTGGTCAAGAATGAATTCTGGATGGTTTTTGGGAAAGGGCTGATCTGCTCTGATAAACTTTGCTCTCTCTCTCTCACAGCTGGTCTGGGATCCTTTGACATCTTGAAACTTGTCAATTCTTTCTTTGACTGGAGAATTGCCTTTGGTGGAAGATGACATCAGATGAGATTGTAGTGAAGGGTGATATGTCCTTTGATGACCCGGAGAGCAACTCTGGCCTCCACTAGAATAGACAGATGATCCTTCTGTTGATAAAGGTGAGGATGAGTCACTGCTTGAAAGTGAATGCCTGCTGCTTCTAGCTGGCATCTGTTTCTGCCTGCACTGCCACTTTTCTAGCCTGCCCCAGTCAAGGACCCCAACATTTAAAACCTTCTCTTGGCGGGTTTGCCCTCTTTCCAGATAACTTGGCAATTTAGACATATATTTCACCAGCTCCTCTTCCTCAATTGCCATCCTACACTGCTTCTGATGATTTGTCAAAGGCTTGGAAGAGAGATTATCTACTTTTTTTGTAATTTCACGATGGAGATCAGCATACGACAAATTAGGCTTCCCTGGTTTCAAGTTCTCCATCACGTCCACACTTTGCCTTGCTTGGGAAGTTACAGTCTTCTCAGCGGTTCCCAATGATTGCTGATTCCTGAAATTCTTTTTCAGCCTTGAGTAGTCTTCCATAGATCAAATAATTTAATCGGATACCAGCTAAATCTCAAGTGCAGACTAGGCCATACATTTTTCCACTTCACTTTCTCCCCTCTCAATATGAAGGCTCTGGTATGCTTCTACAGTTGCAATTAAATCATATTGACCTGGCCACTCCAAAGATAAGAAAGAAAAAATGAGCATAGAACACACTCAAAGATTTATTAATGGCTTGAAAAGCATATTAAAACAACAAAAAAGCTAATATAAGAAACAGCACATTATGAAACCTCACATAAGCATATTAACTCCAGTTTTCATTAGTGATTACCCAAAAGTATCTCACAAACATAGAAACCTCCCTCTTTGTCCTTGAGCTCGTATAATCATGTAACGCAAACGGTTAAAATACTAGCTTTTAATTTCCAAGAATAACAGGGGCTGAATTCTAACCTAGAAGTTGACAGAAATTGCAAGCAAAAGCATGTCACAGGCCAGGTGACATAATCCATAAATGCAAGCAGCTAATGGGAGGAATCCATTAGAGCACAGCAGTGGCAGTTAACAAATTAAGTTCATTCAATTTTCCTTTTCTTTACTTAACATACCAGAATCTAACCAACAGGTGCCAGAAAATGAAAAGGCTATTAACCACACAATGTGGCATGATCTTATCAGGACGACAATAAAGTGATTGTATTCTGATTTCCATTTCCATATAAGTGAGACTTGCCTTTGTACTCCTTTAATGATTGATGGGGGGGGGGAACGGATTCGTATAAAGGGAAATCCTACAGATATGCGCCCCTCTTATGACCTCGATAATTGACAAAATAACTATTCGGCTGGTGTGGTTAATAGCTGATAGTGGTGACAAAAAAATGTTTTATTTAATGTTTTTCTCTTGGTCAAATAATCTTATATTAAGAACGTGACACGTTATGATTTATACTGATAAACTACAACATGAACATTGAATCAAGATAAATTTCAAAAGAACTAAAAAAATGCTCTGCCAATTGATCTAAACCTTCATAATTTGAACAGCATGAAATTGAAATTCGATGCGATAAGACAAAGGACAATACCAAGACAGCAAAAAAAAAAAAAACAGAAGCAGAGAACTGTGGTCCATGAAAACCCATTTTGCGATCAAGCGAAATTGACCTGTCATCTTCTTAGCTAACTGGCCTGTTCCCTCGCCTAATGCAAAACTAAAAGGACAAAGATCCCCAGCTATTCAAAAGTAAAGCGCACTCGTTTAAAAAAATACTAAACACTAAGGCCTCATTATTTCTTAGATTGATAATAAGTAAGGGCGAATTTACTTAAAGGAGGAGTTTTTCTTTCTCTTTGACTCAACTTTACTAGAATTAAACAGTGTTAGCTTAAGCTTATCCAAAAGTGCTAATCCTTGCCTAATCTCTCACACTTTCACTCTAAGTTCACCTTAAAGTTGCAAATTTTGAACTAAAAGAAAAGCATGCAACATGTTGAAACTTTGAAGTAAACCCAAAAAATTACTGGCAAACAACATTTTCTAGAGAACCAAACAGGAAGCAGTGAACTTTGAGGAGTTTTATCACTCGCATGAAGAGAATAGCGCATACCCGATTCATGTCTGGAAATGCAGAGCTTGAAGATACCATTGACAGTATCAGAAGCCTCTCTAACACAGAGCAATACGTGTCGGTGCTGGCTGATCCAGGAAGCTAACAGAGAGATCAGAGAGCTAGAAAAGAAAATACTGATAGCTTCCCTTTTATAAAACTCCAAGCCATAATATAAAGAAGCTAAAAAGTGATGAAAAGTACGGAGAAAGAGAGAGGGAGCTATTTAGAGAGAGAGCGAGGGAGTGAGTGCGAGTTTGTGTTTTTGGCTGGAACTCGTTTGTTGAGTCAAAGCGAGGGCAAGTGATTTCATCAGACGGTCAGAAAAATGTTAAAACAGAAGATGATGAGAGCAGGTAGTCACAATCAAGATGGCGCGTCATGGGATGTTCGTGGTCCCTACTTGATACCTTATTTATTTGTTTTTTCTGCTTTCTATCGATGCAGAATGACATGTGAGAAAGCTTGATGTATCTAGCCATGCAAGTGGTGGGTCCATGTGTGTGTATATATATATATATATTACCCATAATTAAAAATTATTTTCAGTGAATAATTCCCAAGTCATTTTCTTAGTTTATATTTAGCAGGATTATTTATTTATAATTTGAATTATAAAAAATGTGTTTAGCTATCTATTCTTTCACTTTCTCTCTTGAAATTTCAATTTTTAATAGAGAAATAAAATAAATAAAAAAGGATAAAATATAAAAAAAAAATACTCAAACTTGTAATTATTAATGTTGATTATAATATCATGACGCAAATGATATTAATTAATATAATATATCACTTTAATTGCAATAATAGGATTAGATTAGAGTGTTTGAAACTTTTTCCAGGCATGATCGTGCCCGATGTCATCATGATCTGAGCAACAATCCACCATTCTGTCAGGCTATTCGAAAGAATTGAGATTAAAGTTTTTTAAAAACTATTTTTTTAAAATATATTAAAATAAAAATTTTATTTTGAAAAAAATATTTTTAACATTAATATATTAAAATAAAAATTAAAAATAATTTTTAATTTTTTAAAAAATACTTTTAAAATATAATATCAAATAATTACTATTTTCTCTCCATATAAAGATGCTTTGATGAAGTACAAGAGTAATTACCTATTAAATACAATGTAAAGAGATTTTTGAAAAAATCATATTATTACGTATCACAATGTGCAATGTAGCATAGATGCACAGTTTAAAATAAAAGGGCCTGACTATTTAAAAGTTTGGATGGGGTTATTTTTAAAGTGTTTTTTTATTTATAAATATATTAAAATAATATTTTTTTTATTTTTTATAAATCATTTTTAATATTAACACATCAAAATAATCTAAAAAGCTAAAAAAAAGATTAAAATGAAAGAAAAATCAAAAAATACTTTTAAAATGAAATGACAAACACCCCGGAAGTCTTTGTTAAATAAAAGAAAGAGAGTGTTTTTAAATATTATTTTCAATATTAATTTTAAGAATAATTGATTTATAAAGCATAAGTTAAATTTTTTATTTAATTTTTATGATTTGAATTTCATTTCAATACCCTCGAAAAAGAATTCAAGCACAAAAAACAATCTAGCTATTAAAATTTAATTTGATAGTAACTCACTAAATCGGTGACCCGAACCATATTGCAAGTTTTGTCAAAATTTTATTTAATGTAAAAAATGTTATTTAAATAATGTTGATATTTTTTTAGCAGAGAGAAATTTAAACCACGCGAGAGTTAACCTGGTTGACTTTCTCGGTTTAAAGACAACATAAATAACTTGTAAAAAGCGTAATTTGACACTAATTATTTTTCTAAGATAATATTTTAAAAAATATTAAGATAATAATATATTATATTAATTTTTATCAATCTTAATTAACATGTTAAATTCATGATCCAAGAAAAAAATTATGGCAATCCTATAGAAAATAAATCAAAATAAACTATAAAGCTTAATTCTCACTCAACTATTGAATATTGAAGAATAAAATTTAAAAAAAAATATGAGTTAACATGCCGAATTCATGACCAGATTCGCAAGCCCGAGATGACCTTGTAGAAAATAAATAGTGAAGTTTAATTCTTAATTAGTTAACTGTTGTATAATAAGATTTAAAAAATAATTTGAGTTAATTCATTAAGTCATAATATAGGTCATGCGATCAAAATAACCTCGTAAAAAAAATGATCTAATTTAACTTGGATTAACCTGTCAAATATGAGATTTTGATGGAATAATTGAGACAGTCCTATAGAAAAAAATTCAAAACAGATTATAAAACCAAATTCTTAATCAATTATATTGGCCCTAGCATTAAATAATGAAATTTATATTATAAAAAATTAAAAAATGTGACATAAAAAATGAGTTAGATCAACTCGTTAAGAACTATTTTGGGATAATGAGACGAGGATAATCCATTAAAAAACAAACTAAAATAAATCATGAAGTTTAATAATTATTAATCAAACACAATATTAATAGTTGAAAATGAGCGGAGTCAACTAAAAAAACAAAAAAAAAAAAACTTGATTTAACTAGGGTTAAAATATCAAAACTCTTGAACTACTCATTATACCAAAGTATCCTCACAGAAATTAAATTAAAAAAAATATATAAAATTTATTTTTTCAGCTAATATAAATGATGAAATTAAAAGATAAAACATAAAAATCAATATAAGTCAACTTAAATAAACATGTCAACCATTATTTTCTAGTTATGGGATTAGAATAAACTAATAAAAAAACAAAGAATAAATCATAAAATTTAATTTTTTAATTAATTAAATATTAAATAATAATATCAAGAGAGAGGGAACTCGGGTGACCGGATGAACTAGTTAAACTCGGATCATCATATTATGAATACAAAATAACTCAATAAAAATAAATAGATTAAAAAAAAATAAAAGGGAAAGAAAAACAATTGCAAATAATGCGTTGAGAAAATCGTTTGACTAATTGATTCCTTCGATTTACAGCCCTTCGATCTGCCTGAATTAAATGATTTTCTGACAATTGATGGGATGGCAAATTGAAAATTTCTCCACTGCGAACGCAGCACCCCTCTTCTCTTTATTACAGTTTGTTGGGAAATCAAAGGACATCTCTTGCTGGCATTTTTTATTTTTTTAAATCATATTCATCAATTTACCCAAAAAAAAAAAAAAACGTGACTCTCAATGTGCTCGTGGTTAAAATTTAGACAACACTCCTCTGGACAGTACACAACTGTTGTTTGAAAGTGTATTTAAAATTATTTTATGATATAAAAATACTAATTTTTGTAATTTAAAATAAAAATATTTTTTCAGACACGGCAGGAGTGTTGGGAATTACGGCTGGACTGTAATTTTATATTTAAATTATTTTTATTTTGTAATATTAATATAAATCTTTAAAATAATAATTTAATATATTTTGGAATAAAATAATCCTTTAAAAAATAACATTATTTTATAGTCTCAAACACGCGCAATAACTCCCAACTCAAGGGGGGCTGTTAGCGTACAGACACTGTGATTTTTAAGGCATATTCGTAGGATACCTGTCTTGAGTGAAAGTTGAGTGGGCCACGTCATATTCTACGATGATTCTTGATGACGTGTACTGGTTATTAAGCTGTATCCGAATCGGTAAATCCAATTTCTGAAAGATGATTTTGCTTTGATTAAAGGAAGTGGACACGTGGAGTTCAAAAGTAGTGCTTTCAAGACATAAAAAGGACAGGGGAAAAAAACAGAGAGATAAAAGGTGGTAGGGGTAAAGTAAGTGAGGTATGATTGGTGTTGCTCTGCTTTTAAAACACGCTCTTTTTTTTCTTTTTTTTCAGACCACTATTTACTTCTTCATATTTTTTATTATTTTTATTGAAATTACGTGTTTGATAGATAGATTATTAATTTTTTTTAAATTATGTCAATTGAAATCTTAAAACCTGGCTGCATCGGGTGCTGTCAAAATGCTATTTAACCTGATTTTTTAAATTGTTAGATAAAATTGTAAAATATAATTTATATTATTTTTTAATATTATTTTAAATAAAAAAAAATTGGACTTGAAACTTATACATATTCATATTACCTTATACTTAATTTTTATCAAATAGAATGAAGGGGGTGAAATTTAAAAATCATCTCACCTTAAAAATTTAAACTATTAAGTAAGATTTTAAAATATAATTTATATTATTTTTTAATTTATATTATTTTTTAATAATTGCAAGTAAGAGGAGAACAATTCCACCAACAAATTTAATTGTTTATTTATTTTTATGGGGAAAAGTTTTCTAATTTGGAACTGCACACGCTCTTGTATGATTGATAAGTTGGACAACAAGCTCTATCGATGTAATATATCCTCTAAATTAACTCGTGTGAGCTGATTAAAAGCATATTTAGTATTGTGATAATATTTGTTTTTCTTATTGATGAGTCATACAACTGATTATAGTGATGTAGTATCTACTCTATGAGCTCTCAATTATTTTTGTTAGTGGATCAAGATCATATATTTAGTATTGGGATAATGATTTTTTTAAAAAAATTATTTATTTAAAAATATATTAAAATAATATATTTAAAAAAAAATAAAACGCAAAAATAATATGAAAACCCATACAAAAAAATTAGAAGAAAAAAAATAAAAAATTATCAAGGTATTTTCAAAAACATGCTAGCTCTAATTATCAATCTGTCATGGGATGCCTGCCTATATTGAATCACATTTTACAAAGCTTTTCCCATCTAACTGCAGATTTAATTAAGGGTTTGGTATCTATGATGGCAAATCGAGTTAAGATTGTTTTTAAAAATATGTTTTTTTTTGTTAGAAATATATTAAAATAATATTTTTTAATTTTAAAAAATTATTTTTAACATTAACTTGTGAAATGATACTAGAACACCATTTTTTTAATTTAAAATAAAAAAAATTATTTTTTTAAAGCATTTACCAAATACAGTATCAAACACCCCGAGAACATCCTCGTACATGGAGAATATTATTAAAAAATTAAAAAAAAGAGTCATTTGACGTCCAAGTGCCTGAAATTTCAAGGAAAGCATTGAACTTGCCTGCGAGATCATGTGTTCTACACGGTGAGCTAGATCCCAGCTAATCTTTTTTAAGTTTTAATGGAGGTCTAGCTTTGGTAAACACTTAATTAGGTTAGCATCTATCACCATTATTAAAGAACTATACATGATTAGAAACGTCCAAGGTGAGATACAATTAGATACGTTAGAAAACGCCATTGCTGATCATCGAATAATCCAAAGTGATATCAGTAGCAGTAACGCACAAAATGCTGCGTATTATCTGTTAACGGGGCCGGAGAGGCTTTTGGAAGCTCTAGCTAGGATGATCACGACGTCACAGCTTGTACATTCCAAACCTTGTCCTGAATATTTAAATTTGAGGTCAATGGCCGGCCACTGGCAAGTATATATTTCTTTTCTCTCACGTTCCTCTCTTTCCGCTATGAAAATCCGTGTCCCGCCCTGTAACTTAACAAGCAGGGCGGTGTTTATATTTCAACGAGCAGGCTGCGACGGCTACTTTCAGGTGGTTCTGTGCAGTACCCGGTGACGTTGTTTTTCTCTTGATTACTAAAAACCTAAATTGTGAGGGAAGTTTATTGTAGCTCCCATCTATTTTATTACTGTAGATTTTAACAGTATTTTTTTTTTTTTATACTTTTCTCTTTTTTTCATTTTTTTCATTGCTTTTTTATTTTTTATTTTTTCTAGCCTATTTTTTATTATTTTTTTTCTATTTTTTTTTTTACTTTCGATTACATTTTTCTTTTCTTTTTTTATTTGTTTTTAGCCTTTTTTTTTTCTTCATATTTTTCCATAAATTTATTTTTTACTGGTTATAATTTTTTTTTATATATATATATTATTTATTTTGTATAATCAGAGTATCTAGCTAGCTTAAATGCACCATGATTAATCCTCAGATTAAATATTTTTTATAGTTTTTTTTCTTGGTTATATTTTTTTTATTTTTCTCCCATAAAGTTTTTTTTTCTGATTATATTCTTTTAATTGTTTTTCTTTTTCCACTTATATATATGATTGAGGTGTCTGAGTTAGCTTAAAAGCACCACGATTAATTCTCGTATTCAATTTTTTAATTTTTTTTATTATTTTTCTTTGGTTATGTTTTTTTTTCCTGATTATGTTTTTTTCATTTTTTTTCCATGATATTTTTTTTTTTGCTGGTTATAGTTTTTTAATTTTTTTTTCTACTATTTTTTTTGTTTTTTATGATCAGATATCCTGGCTAGCTTAAGCACGCCACAATTAATCCCCTTATTCAATTTTTTATTTGTTTTTTTCTAGCCTTTTTTTTGTTATTATTTTTTTTCTTTTTTTTCATATTTTCCCATAAATTTATTTTTTACTGGTTATATATATATATGTTATTTATTTTGTATAATCAGAATATCTAGCTAGCTTAAACGCACCATGATTAATCCTCAGATTCAATTTTTTTTATAGCTTTTTCTTCCTTGATTATATATTTTTTCCATGATTTTTTTTATTATATTCTTTTAATTGTTTTTCTTTTTCCACTTATATATATATGATCAAGGTGTCCGAGCTAGCTTAAAAGCACCATGATTAATCCTCGGATTCAAATTTTTTATTGTTTTTTATTATTTTTTCTTCATTATGTTTTTTTTTCCTGATTATGTTTTTTTCATTTTTTTCCATGATATATTTTTTTGCTGGTTATATTTTTTTAAATTTTTTCTTTTTCTCCTATTTTTTTTTTATTATCAGGTATCCTGGCTAGCTTAAGCACGCCACAATTAATCCCCTTATTTAAATTTTTTTTTACTTCCTATTACATTTTTCTTTTCTTTTTTTTCATTTTTTCATTTGTTTTTTTTCTAGCTTTTTTTTGTTATTATTTTTTTCTATTTTAAAATAAAAAATTTAAAATTATACCCGAAAAATTCAAGAGATCAAAACTAAAATAAAAAAATATAATTTTTTTTTGTTAAATCTAGATAAAAAAAATTTAACCCCCGCACCGAATCACGAGTTTACAGCTCGTTTGATCTAAAACTGAGTGGACGTGCGCATCATGAGGGAAGATCGTGGTTGAAATTAACGAGGCTGGATCATTATTGCAATAAGCTTATTTTCAAAATCGAGGGGGCGAAAGAATGATAGGAATAGACAATTAATTCTGGGTCTGAAAGTTGGTCTTGTAACCACATGATGCTCCCCAGGAACACTGTGAACGGAAAGTTGCCAAATCAATTCCATTAGCAAATGTTTCTCCACCAAGTTCAAAATCTAAATGATAGGCTTTAGAAATACATTAAAATAAAAAAATTATTTGAGGGTATAAAAATAAAATAAAATAAAAATAAAATATTTTATTTTTTTATAAAAAATATATTTTAAAAGAAGTTACAAACCCCCCTTATATATTGCTGCATAGTGCCCTCAGAATCCAAAGTCACTTACGCTGTGCAGTCTCAGGGAAAAGAAGATAGAAAATTTCCTTCAACGACAGTAGAATAGAGGACGGAGGAGTGAAGAGTTATTAATGAAAATGTCCTTACATTACGAGCTTAATTTTATTATTGTATAATATATTATTTTATTGACACTTGCAATGAGATATTGAGGTGGCAACAGTTATTTTTAAAATTATTTTTATTTTGAAATATATTAAAATAATATTTTTTATTTAAAAAAAATTATTTTTATATAAATACATCAAAATAATTTAAATAAAAAATTAAAATTTTCTTTTAAAAATGCAAAAACAAAGTATCAATACGTTTTGAATGGATTCCCCAGCATCATCAACTTTTGGACCTGTTTACCGGTATTTGTCAAAAATTTAATTTTTTTATTTTTTAATATTTTTAGATTATTTTAATATATTGATATAAAAAATAATTTTAAAAAATAAAAAAAATTATTTTAATATATTTTTAAATAAAAATATTTTAAAAAATAACCACAGCGCCTTAGTATTCCAACCACTTAGGGGGTGTTTGAGATTGCTGTTGCGGTTGCTTTTCAAAAGTTTTCAAAAAGTTTTTCGTGCCGAAATATATCAAAATGATATTTTTTTATTTTTTAAAAATTATTTTTGACATCAGCACATCAAAATAATCTAACACATAAAAAAAATAATTTTTATTTCAAAAAAAAAAAAAAATTTGCACCATAGCAAACCTGCGGTGCAAAAGCTAAGCCAAACATGCTCTTAGTATTCCATGAACGCGCCTTGCAATTTTCAGCGATGCATATCGTGTGAACGCTCATCACAGTCTTCACTGAGAATAAACGACACCGTTGAAAAATAATCACCGACCAGGACCACATGTCTCGTATATCGAGGAAGCCCATATCATTTCATTTATTTGTAACTCTGGCATGTTTGTCACTAAAAAAACGTTTTTTTTAAATAATAAAAAATTTATAATTTTATATTTGATTTTAATTAAAAAATTATAATATTTTCATTTACTAATATTAAAAATAATTTTTAAAAACTTAAATAATATTATTTTTATATATTTTTTAATAAAAAATATTTTTATAAACAACCTAACTTATCTGCAAATAATCTACACGGCTCATGTATGGTTTAATCCCCCACAGACCATCGCCATTAGCCTCGGTATGCAGTCCTTTGTCCTCCCTCCATAGTAGATTTTTGTTTTTTTTTCTCTAAAAAACTATGCATAGTTATTAAAAAATTATTCATGTGTTTAATTAAATAAATTAAAAATAATAAACACTTATAAAAAAATAAATCTTAACATGTTTATTGAGCTCGGCTCGTATGTTTTTTTCAAACACGAGAGAATAAATAGGAAGGTGTTGTCAATATATTTTTTGATAATGAGAAAAAATATAACTATAAATCAAAAGGTTGTTGTGTGGATGCATGAAATTAAATACGAGGATTATATTCTAGCGCTCCTCGGCAACCTCGTTAAAAAAAAACACTACGGCCACCCCACCGTCATTTTTTCTTCCTTTCTTCCCACGGCAGTGAGTGGCGACACCCCATCAAAATCTAGGGCTTCAGCAATTGATCTCAGATGTGAAAATTTGGTTGAAAAAGGGAGAAATCATAAAACGACATAGCTGTGGAAAGAAAGTGTTGTCCTTTCTATTGCTGCAACTCAAAAGCAGCAGACGAACTCCAATGAAAGTGTTATGGTGCTGCTTTCTATCTCGGAGTGACCCTTCGTTCTTGTAATTAACAGTAAATTCAGTTTTGAATCAAAAGCCTCGCTTTTGTTATGTTCAAGAAATGCTCCCTCGGGTTTGTTGACGAGGAAATTTTTAAGGGGTTGTTTGATCAGTATTTTTATATTAATGAGGTAGAGGATTTTTTTATTTATATATTTATATATTTTTTACTTTTTATAATATTTTGAAATTTAAGAGATGTGTCTAATTTTGAGATTATATTTGTTTGATTTTGTATTTGTATTGTATAATTTAAAGTTAATTTATCTTGAATTTTAATCATGTTTGTTAAATTAATTTTATATATATATATATATATATATATAATTAATTAATTATACATGAACAATATAACTTTGAAAGGTACGCTGAAATGTTTCGAAACCAAAATATTTTATACCAATAAAAAAATAAAATGTCAATCGAAACATAATTGATAACCTTAATTTGAGCATTAATATTTGCCCATCGATGACACTACATGCGCTACTTCAAAAGTGCGACCATTACCTCAGCACCAACATGTGAAACACACATGATATTATTTTTTTGTAATAATATTTATATTTATAAAATTACTATACTAAACATTTGGCAACCAAATTATAACAAAAAAATACCCATGATGAAAATACAAAAAAAAAAAAAAAAACTAGATGTAAGTTATAAAAAAAAACTAAAGTTTAAAGAGTGTTTAATTTATTTTAAGATACTTGAAAACATGAGAATACAAAAACACTCATGCACATCACTTTTTTAAAAAATATTTATATATATTCATTTCACCATGACTTATAAATATTAAAAGACTTATTTGGTCCTTTTAAAATTTACAATGACATGTGGAAATATTGATTTACTCTTGATAACTAGTTATTTGGTTTTGTTTTATAAGGACAAAACAAGCATTTGCTATGGGTTGTTATAGTAAAATTGTTAAGGAACCATCTCACCTAAAAGTTTAAATTCTTAGATGAGATCCTAGAATATGATTTATATCATTTTTTAACACTTCATCTCAAGTGAAAGCTAATTGGGGTTGAAACTTGCACATACTCACACTACCTTGTGCTTGATTTTCATCAAATAGAATAGGGGTGTTAAGATTCGATCTTGTAACTGCTGGATCAACAAGGCTCTAATATTATGTTAAAAAACCATCTCACCTAAAAACTTAAAATCTTATATAAAGTCCTTAAATATGATTTATATTGTTCTCTAACAAAAACACTCATTTCTTTAAAATTTTATTAACTAGGTATTGGCCAACTCAATATCATAGGTCAGATAAAAAAAATTGAGCAAAAAATAAAAACTTTGTTAATGTGTTTTCTTATAAGAGATTGTTTTAAAACCTTGAACTCAAAATCTAATACGTATATTTAATTAAATAGATAAAAAAATTATTTAAGTAATTTGAAAAATTATGGGGGTGTAATTTTTAATTAAAAATCTATTTTTCTCTAAAAAAATCCTAATAAAAACCTTTAGAACCTCATAAAACTAATTTATCAAACAAATAAAAACACAAGATCAAACCTTGAGATACCTTAATGACACTCATCTCATCAATATAAACACGTTAACATCAATTTAGTTTTTTAATTGGCAGAAATCAATAAATTGACCTTTTCTCTTTTATTTACTATTATATAGGGTTCTCTTTTTCTTGTCTAAAACACGAAGATTGAGAGATAATGATAAAAATAAAATGAGTCCAAGTGAATGAATAAAATCCTGGTTGTCCCGGGATCTTACAAAAAATCCAATTTGAACTTGAAAATATCGTGCAGATTGCAAGCTATTTATCTTCATGTAATGTTACTTGGGACGACAAGAAACATTAAAAGGCATTGAAACAAAAACATTATGAATATGATAACCCACATTTTACGAGTCATCTATGAAAAAAACCATAGGAAAGAACTAAGTGAAAGGGCAAATTATAAAAGTTTTTTTATGAAACCCAAAGTCAAAATCTATATGAAAAATGTGTTGCAATATCCGTTCAAAGAGTAAAATCAACAATGGCAATGATTCAACCCAAAGTCATTCCGCACAAAAGAATGAGGTCGTAGCCCAGTTCAAGACTGTGGGCTCGTGGCCATGGAGGAGGAGCGATGACTCTGTTTTATTCCTGCCTGAATCCTGATGGAAACCCTAAAGAAAATCAAAGCAACAGAAGTAGTAAAAAAAAGGCCGAACAGGCATTTGAGTTTGAATACAAAAATCACCTACGAGCTCACCGGATCTAAGATCAAGAGTAGACATAATTCAGCTCCTGCGCCATGCTATATATGATAAGCAGAGGAGTTCATTGTTATTTTCTTTTGAGCTTTATTCAGTGAAGGACAAGCAATGCCGGGTAACGGGATTGAATAGCCCGTGCAAGCCTTCACCAAATCCATTTTCCAACCATTCTTCACAATGTTTTGGGAACTAATCGCTGCTGAAAAAACCCAGTTTTCTGTTCATTGAATTCAGTTGAGAGCTTGAAACAGAGACTTCTAGATTATACAAAGCTAATGTTATTTGCTGAAACAACTTTATTGATCTTGATGCGGTTTGCTGAAACTCTATATATTTCGAATCATGATCACTTCCATTGCTTCGGGTTTTCGCTAGAGAGAAACCAAACACTTGATGAATGAATGAATCTTGTTCGTAGATGCTGCATGTGGATGAGTTAGACCAGGCCGCCGTAATGGCATCGACTCCATGGATCATTTGCAACCTTCCCATATGGTTTTCCATACCATTTCATGGTCTTGAATGCTTCATTCTCTGCATTCAGATGCAACATTAGATGCCTAGCTGCAATGAACCGCAGAAAGAAAAGATACAGGGAGCCCTCGGATCATGGCAGCCTTTTTCTGAAATTTGTGGGGAAATTTAGTTCACTAGTATACGTAGGCACAGAGTTAGAGGGATGTGTTTTTTACGCCATATGTTGGAATATATTTGGTTTGTTTTTTATTTAAAAATTCATTTTTAATCTATTTTCTTAATCCAAATCCCTTTAAAAACACCTTAGAAATCTTATTAAACCAATAGCTAATAATCACCTCAAATCCCAAAAACAACCTCAAGCCGAAAATCTTGCCAAGCTTATATCTATTTTTTAGGCATTTTAATGTAAAAAAATATTTAATTTGAAATGCTATCATCATATAAAACTATTTAATATAAAAATAAACTATTTTGATAAAATTATCGCAATGACAACTTTTTTTCTTGGTTGGAATTCTGCTACCCTTTTTCCTCTCACTCCAAGGAAGCTAAAAATGAAGTTTGATATTGAAATTAATATTTCTAAAATTAAAAGATCACCTAATAAGTAATAAAGATTAGGGACTAATATGTACTTTTAAATAAATTTAAAAGTCACCACCTATTTTATATATATTTTTCATATTAGTCCGTAGTCTTTCAATTCAACCCTCCCTCCCAAAAAAATGCAATTGGAAGTTAATTTGAACTTAAAATAACTCAATTAAGGATCAAATCTGGAATTTAGAAAAAAAACTGAAACACAACATAAGATTTTCAAATTCAAATGAAATAACATTTCTAATATAGACTTCATGATTCAAGAAGGTCACTATGAGTTCTTGATCATACAATTTGGGTTAACCAATATTTTTTTAAAGCTTGATGAATGGGGTATTGATTTTTTTTTAAAAGAAGTTTGTATTTCTGTTTTTTCATGACATTTTAATACATAGTTAAATTAAAAAAGACCATATAAAACACATACAAAAAGCCCTAAGGATTTTGGCTTAATATGCTTTATACAAAAATATCCCATTATAAATTTTCATATAGAGAAGTATGGCATTTAGGCCATATCATTTATAGAGAGTGACTAAAATTGGATCTTAAAAAAGGTGAAGCCATAGATAGATGGCCTATCCCTAAAAACATAAAATGTATAAATGAATATTATATAAGGATTATTAAGGTATATGAATAAATTATACGCTAATTAACTAAGATTAAAAAAAAGAATTTATTTGGGATAAAAGGGTTGGAAAGTTTTTAGTGGGTTGAAAGTTGTTGTCGGCTTACTAGTTTTGGTCTAACCAACCTCATTATTTTTTTTTATGGTAAAGTGTGATGTTTTAGAAGAAAGAATATAAATAGTTTTGTTGTAGGAATGAAGACCTATAACCTACTTGAATAAAGAGTTGAAAGAAGAAGAAAAATACATATTTTCCATTTATAAAAATATATTTGCATAATAATGATAATTAAAAAAAAAACGACCTTATGTCTTAGGACAATCTTTTAGGATTAAAACAAATTAATAAGTTTTAAAATACCTATTAAAACAAAATATAGATATCTTAACCTGACAAAAATAGAGCACTAAGTTAATTATTACGTATGACTGTGGTAGACTATAATGTTGGGGGAATCCTAATAGTTGATTCATTATCCAAGAAATAATAGCTAATCTTAAACATTAGTCACTACATCACTCTTAGTTAGCTAGATAGCTAATCTTAAATCTAGTTGTGATATTATAACATATACTAAAAGAGGAAGGGCATTCACTGTAGCATGTGAGTAAAAACACTGTGGATTTCAATAGTGTTCTTTTTTTTTGTTTTTTTTTTAATTTATTTTTTTGAACAGTGATTTTTAGGTTTTTTGAACAGTGATTTCTTCATTTTTATTTTTATTTTTATGGTTTTTTGAGTATTGATTTTTATGGTTTTTTGAACAGTGATTTTTATGGTTTCTTTAGTATTTTTTTTCATTATTAACATAATAATAATAATAATAATAATAATAATAATAATTTAATGTTTTTTTTTCTTGCTCACTCTTTTGTTAATGTTTTTTATATTTTTTTCATCTCGGGATAATTTGATAAAAAAATTTCTTTTAATAGTTATAACAATGATAATTTTTATTTTCATTTTATTTTTTTGTTTGATGTTTTGTTGAAGTTTTTAGGATTTTTTTAGTCTTTCATTTTTTTTTCCTTTCATTATTAACACAAAAAAAAATAATAATAATTTAATTGTTTTTCTAGCTTACTCCTTTGTTGATGTTTTTTAGGTTTTTTTCAATGATAATTTGATAATTTTTATTGTTTTGACGGTAATAACAATAATAATTTTTATTTTTATTTTATTTTTTTGTGTGATCTTTTGTTGAATTTTTTATGATTTTTTTAATCTTTCACTTATTTATTTATTATTTTATAATAATAATAATGATGATGTTTTTTTTCTCAGTATAGTTTGATAATTTCTATTATTTTCAAATGAAATGATTTTTTTCAGGTAATAATTTTTATTTTTGTTTTATCTTTTATTTTTTTTATTTGCTCTTTTGTTAATGTTTTTAGATTTCTTTTAGTCTTTGATTTAATTTTGTTTTTTTTATTAACGCAATAACAATATTAATATTAAGAATAATAATAATATTTTTTTTTTCTTACTTGCTTTTTTTTCTCTCGATGCAGTAATAGTGATGATAATTTTAGAAGTTAACACTTTGATGTTACTGTTATTATGACATGGTATTTTTATTTGTTTTATTATATCAAATTTTGCATGTAAAAATATTATATTTTAATCTGAATAGTTATAAAAATTATTTGCTCCGTCCACAACGAAAACACTGTGGATTTCAATAGTGTATTTTTGGTTCGGTTCGTTCGGTTCGGTTGGTTTCCGGTTTTCTGATTTTTTTATCATTATTTGCACAGTGTAATCACGTTTTTAGCCCTCGAAAAAGATAAAAAAAAACGATTACGGGTGGAGGGGCTGCGCGGTAATTGCACAATTTTGGACCAGACCGGTCCGGTCCAGTCCGCCTACCTTTTTAATATTTTATATATTTTTTTAAATGGCTAATTACAGGTTTAGCCCCTAATAAGACAAAATTGATGATTTAGGCACAGGGGTGTACCGGTAATTGACCATTATTTTTTATTTTTTTTCTTTTTAACTGTCGGAGCGTGAGGAACACGCGTCCGACGGTATGCAGCCCCACACCTTATTTGTTATAATTTTAGAAGTTAACACTTCGATGTTATTATTGTTATAATAGGGTATTTTGATTTGTTTCATTTTATCAAACTTACATGTAGAAATATTATATTTTAATCTGAATAATTATTAAAAAAATTTGCTCTGCCCGCAACGAAGTGCGGGCCATCAAACTAGTTGATCCTAAAGTACAAGCAATAATATAAAAAAAAGGATAAAACCCTAGATTCCTAGAAGTTTAAAAGACAAAGTGGAGTAATAATATTCAAAGGTAAAATTTACATAAGTAAAACATATATCCTTAAGCTAATTATTCTACAATTCATTAATTAATGACAATCCAATGATAGGGCATTTAGGTTATGCAAAAACTTAAGGTAAATAATGATGGATTTTTATTAGGCTGGTATATAGTATGAGGTAGAAAATTATGCTAGATAGTGTAAGTTTGCCAACAAGCAGAGTCGAAAAACATAAAATCTTTTATATTACTAAGACTCATATTAATAGTAGAGAAATAAAAAATATTACACATCCTATCCTACTCGAGGTTATCTACAATTATACAACAACCAACCTAACTAATTACATCTCATAAATCGCCAAAAATACAAAAGTAAAGGCATTAATTAAGGATAAAAAAAATTACAAAATATAAAGATGAATGTATATAGAGCTTAATATAGAAAAAGGAATAAACATTTAAAAAAATAAAAGAAATAAATTTTCAAGTAGAAAATCAAGTGTACCTCAAATACCAACCATATTGCTAAGAGGGTTAAAATTACAAAAATTGATTTGGGTAATTTAAACTACAAAATCACTGATATAATAAACATAAAGAATAGAGATGTGTAGTGGACAAAAACTCTTTTTTTATCAAACATATAAGCTAGATTAACAATCCAATAAAAATAAAAATAATAAAACCTATTTTAAAAATAAAAATAAAAATAAAATCAACACAAGTCATGAAATAGGAAAAATGAAAAAGAATAAAAAAAATGATGTAAACCCATGTTACTTTATAAAACTCAGATCATTTGATTTTTGACCAAGGGTGAGGTTTTAGCCCCACATTAACTAAACAATAAACGATTTCCTGGTTTTATTGTGCACATAGACTTAGTCCACTATTTATTGCGATAGTGTAATTACTATTTTGCCTCCAGGTCCGAAAATTTTTAACCCCCGGGACTGAGGGTATTTTAGAATTTTCAGAAGACACGGATGATATTTCTGGATTTATTGCATAGTAAAATGACAAAAATAGCCCCCCTAAATGATAAAATAAGACAAACCGGATCGGGATACTTTAGCAATTTCCAAGGGACATGGATGATAATTTCGAATTTATCATACAGTGAAACGACGCTTTTAACCCCCCTAAATGATAAAAAATAGGCTCCGAACCCGAGGGTATTTATGCATTTTTCACCGTGGTTTTTTCGTGGTTATCGAGTGGGTCCAGGGGTGTCTTGGTAATTATTCATTATTTTATTTTATTTTTTTAATATACTTCAGGTGTGTCGTACAGGCGCATCTGTAATGTTTCCATCGCGCACACCATTCAGGTGGCACGTGTGGCTTCATATGGTGATTACAAATTACTTTTCATCGTGTCACATGGTGCGTCGACATGTCATTTTTCTCCCAGTGTGACTCGTGTCAAGGTAAGATTGCCGGTGAAACTCTGATGGATGATTTTATGTTTTTCCTCTCTTTTCTCTCTCTCGCCGACCAGGAATACACGTCGATCCTTGGTGTTTGCGAAATGTTTATTCTGGTCCCTGGTCTTTTAATTTATCTTTTATTATTGTTTTTTTTATAGTTTTTTATTTGTTTCAAATGTGCCCTTCAATAGAAACTGATTATATATGTTGGGTTTCAATTTAGTCCTTATTCTTTTGATTTTTTGTTTGCTTTTGGTTATTTTAATTATGCAGTATGCAAGTTTTAATTGCTTATGATTGGATCCTCTAATTGAAAATTATCATTTATTATATCTTTCATTTCGGCCCTTATTTTTTTAATTTTATAAAACATTATAATTTTTTTAAAATATCTTTATTTATTTTGGTTCCAATGTTTTATTTATTTCAATTTTATCCTTCAATTGAATTAGTTATATAGTTCATTTTAATTTGTTTTGATTGTGTCCTCCAATTAAAATTATTAATATTTCAATCATTATTTTTTAATTTTTTTAACAAAATTATACCGTAATTTTTTAAAAATATTTATTTGTTTTGATCTCAATGTTTTTATTTATTATAATTTTATTGTTCGATTGAAATTAATTATATATTTTATTTTTCATCTCGGTCCTTATTGTTTGGATTTTTTATTTGCTATTAATTTCTGTCATTCTTCGACAACATTTATTTTTTATCCATATTTATGCATCTATATTTTTTTAATTTTTATCGTTTTATTTTTTATTAGAGATTTATTTTTATTTGGTTCAGTAGTAAAATTTTAATTTATGTTGGTGATCATTTTCAAATTAATATTGCTCTTTTTTTTCCTTTATTTTTTTATATTTTCTGTTATTTTTATCTATTATTCGGATCACATGATTTTATTACTTTATTATTTGTTTTATAATAATAATAATTTTAGTGATTGTTTTTTATTATTTTTTTTAATATATTTTTTTTATTTTAACAGAAATTCTGTAAGGGGCATGGACTAGTGTTTTAGATTTACCGCTGCTGCTGAGGATGAAGCGCGAGTGGATAAGGAACCATTGATTTCATCAAAAACCATGGGAGCCTGACGTGTAGCTGATACTTCAAACGACAGCGTTGTGAGATAAGGAAGACTATAATATTTTGGGCGCCAAATAAAGATTATGTCCAGCCATTAATCCCTTATCATCTCCAAACTTTCAATAAGCTGTCATCCACAAAACACCATGAATGTCCATAGTTTAATAAATTATTTTTATTATAATAAAAATGATGAATCTATTTAATGCTAAATATAAAAAAATTTCCTTAAGGGAGAAGCTTATCCCACGTCACCGATTGGCACGAACCGAACGTGCTAGAAGCCAGACTCTGGAATGTTCTCGCTCACAGTATCACGCAAAATACTACTGGAAAGTACTAGAACACCCCTGACCCTTCCCCGTAACTGCTACAAATACCCCTCTCCTCCTTCTCCTGTTTATCCACAACAATATTGAGTTGAAGACAACAAGAGCAAAATCTCATTCAGAAGCTTACATATCGTGTATATCAACACTTCCACCATCTTCTCGCAGTTCATGATGTCGATGATCCCAAGTTTCTTTGGCAACCGAAGGAGCAGCTTCTTTGATCCTTTCTCTCTCGACGTTTGGGACCCTCTCAAGGACTTCCCTTTTCCTTCCCCGTCCTTCCCTCACGATGGGAACTCTGTTTTTGTTAACACTCGCATTGATTGGAAGGAAACCCCAGAAGCCCATGTTTTCAAGGCCGATCTTCCTGGCCTCAGAAAAGAGGAAGTGAAGGTTCAGATTGAAGATGATAGAGTTCTCCAAATCAGCGGAGAGAGGAATGTCGAGAAGGAAGACAAGAATGATACTTGGCATCGCGTGGAGAGGAGCAGTGGCAAATTCATGAGGAGGTTTAGGCTGCCTGAAAATACCAAGATGAATCAGGTCAAGGCTTCTATGGAAAATGGGGTTCTCACGGTGACCGTGCCCAAGGAAGAAGCAACCAAGAAACCTGGAGTCAAGAATATTGAAATTTCTGGTTGAAATCTAATGTCAGTTTTGGGGTCGATGTATTCTTATTAGGATAAAAGAGTAGCACTGCGTTTGCTATCTGCCTTGAAAATATGCTATGTTTATGCTGCTGTTTTTTAGGTCGAGGAGTGTGGTGATGAGTCAGTTGTGATGTGATGATAAATAGCTGAAACTAATTTGTATTTTCTGTGACATGATCAAGCTCTACAATTCCATTTCTGTGCGTGGTTGTGCCGGTGATGTTAGATTTCTACAGTGTTTTAAAGATTACTAATCTAATAAACAATCTTTTCCATCAGCATGATTCCGTCCGCGGTTTCTTGGCATCCTTGGCCTCCTGTAAGAACACTCTCATCAATCACAGGCATATATGCATTGGAATCTAAAATAATGAAAGAGAATTGAGCTGGGTTAAATACTTCCAACGTTGCTAGATGCTCATCCTTGTAAAAGGTCACTCTCAACACTCACAGACATATATGCGTTGGAATCTAAAATAATGAAAGAAAATTGAGCTGGGTCCGATACTTCCAAGGTTGCTAGATGCTCCTTGGCCTCCTGTAAGAACACTCTCATCAATCACAGACATATATGCATTGGAATCTAAAATAATGAAAGAGAATTGAGCTGGGTTAAATACTTCCAAGGTTGCTAGTTGCTCATCCTTGTAAAAGGTCACTCTCATCGCTCACAGACATATACGCGTTGGAATCTATAATAATGAAAGAAAATTGAGCTGGGTTGGATACTTCCAAGGTTGCTAGATGCTCATCCTTGTAAAAGGGAAAAAAAGGGAGTAAATTGAATATAGTCTCTTTGAATGAGAAACTAGAGCATCTGAAATGACAGCAAAAATGACAGCCTCTTCCTCTAGGAGCATGGAAGATATGATGTTCATTGCTAATCCAAGCATAGACAAAGACGTGGCAGTCCTCCGCGCTGGAACTTCGTAAATAATCAAGGGAAGATCTTTAACTCCTTTATTGTTCTACTCTATTTTACATGTGATCTACTATTTGCAGCTTAGTATTCAAAAGAGTAAAGAAGGTCATACATTCATTCATAAACACAATTCCTGGTTGTAAATGAACATAGTCGACAGAAAGATTCTTAAGAATTTGGTTCAGAATACATCCAGATGCACCAGCTGAATAGGGTAGTAGGAAATGAGTAACGCATCAAAGTGGTATGAAAATTTGAACTTTTCCCCCATGATAATTTTGAATCACAAAATCGACATGCTCTTTCGAACATATGCTACAGTAACTTTGCCACAGATACTAACATGACCTTCAAAACACCAAGCATACAAATATAACAACAAAATTCAAAATTAATAATATGAAAATCATGTCATGAAAACAATCATAAATGAAACAGCAGAAACATAATGACATAATGACAGATGAAGCACTTACACGACGCCACTTTCGTCATAGTTTGTAAGAACGTCGACAAGAGTCGCGAAACCTCATTGTGTGCCTATACCGAATAAAAAGAAGAAAGAATTACAAAATCAACTGCAGATGAAGAACAAACTATTAATTTGATACTTAATTCAGAAATTAAATCAAATTTATTCGAATCAGAAACGCATCATGTTTTCTTACCGCTTTCACTATTTTTCCTTCGTTCTCTCCTCAAATTTTTGAAAAGAGAGAGTTCAGAGGGGGAAAAAACGGTTTAGGGTTTATCACAACTGACACAAGCTAGTCACCCCTATATGAGAGCCCTTTTTTAAGGGGAGGGGCGGAGGAGAAGCTTTCCAGGTATAGCAGAGCCTGGGCTGTTTTGTTAGAGGACCCTCGTCTTTTTTTATTCTTTTTTATTATTATTATTAATTGTTTTGTTTTTACTTTGTGAATAAAATTTTTATTAAGGCCCGTTTGTTTGCTGGAAAGTGATTTCCTTTTGAAAAGTGAATTTCGAGTAAAATGAATTCCTGGAAAGTGAATTCCTAAAAAGTGAATTCTGATGTTTGACAGTGTTATGGAAAATGAACTGGAAAACACTTTCCAATGTTTGTTTATGTTATGGAAAATGATCTGGAAAATAATTTATTAATAAATTAATTTTTTTTCAAGTTTATTAAAATAATGAGGAACAAATCTTACAAATTAAAAAGTTGAATGAGAATGAAATTGAAAAAAAAAAATTTCATAAATTATCTCAAATAAAATAAATAATAATCAAAATAATAGAGATCAAATCTAAATATTTTTTTTTTAAAATAAAAGATGAATAAATTAAAATAATAATAATTAACATTTCATAAATTATTTCAAATAAAATAAGTAACAATAAAAAAAATGAGGACCAAATTTGATAGATAAAAAATTTCAATAAAAAAATAATAAGAAAAAAGCAAATAGCAATTATAAAAATAAGAATCAAAATTAATATAAAAATTAAATTTTAAGAGATGGAATTGAAAAATAAATATTCAAAACAAATTATATATAGCAATCAAAAGTTTGAGGATCAAATTTGATATAATCAGCAAATAATGACATTTCTAAATTTTTCACAATTTCCGGAAAGTGTTTTCCGCCCAAATTTTCCGGAAAACACTTTCCTGAAAACCAAGCCAAATTCTTCTTTGACCGGAAAGTGTTTTCCGTTGACCAACTTTCCGGAAGACAAACAAACACAGGAAAGTTTGGAAAGTGGTTTCCCGGAAACAAACGGGGCCTAAATAAATCTATTAATATTATATTTAAAAATAATACTCATGTCATAATTTTAAATAAAATTATAGATTTTCATAGTAATATTAATAATTATTTTATAAATAATTTTGTATAAATTTAATATTTATAATTTATTAGAAGATTTTTATTTAATGAAATTAAAATATTTATTTTGTTATTTTTTATAATACTTTATCAAGTTAACTATTATTTTCTTGTTATTATATTATTGTATTGGATATATATATATATATGGCAGCGTGGTATTGGGCGTAAAAAACTAATACATGGTAGTGATACTAATATAATATTGTATGGAATATTAATATCTATGAAATTATAGTTTATTGCATTCGATTTATCTATTAATTTATTTTTATTTTTTCATGTACCAAAATCCCTAATTTTAGTATATTAATCAAAGTAAAAGACTTTGGAACCCATAAACGACCTCCATCAAAATCTTTGAAGAAAAAAAAATCATCAATTCTCATAAACTGTTAGCAGCAGTTCCTCCAACTTTTATTAGCCAAATTAATACGGCTACGTTGGTTATTAAGCTATTAGCCGTGAGATAAACAAATCGTTAGTACTGTTCAAACGATTTGATTAATCCCACCAACTTGTTCAAGGAACCAGAGGAAGAACCACCAGTTCTAATGCAAAGTTCTGCTTTCTCCTTCAAGTCCATCGCCCTCTGCCTCATCTCGTCACCCTCTCTATCAGCCATCAGCCTTCTAATAACACTTTCTATTTCCCCCCTCTCCAATTCATCCTCCAAATGCAAACCTACTCTCCATACTTGACTAACATACCTAGCTGTAACCTTCTGATCGCCAAAGCTTGGTCTACATATCAATGGAACCCCTTCAGATATACTTTCAAGTAATGAGTTCCAACCGCAGTGGCTCCAAAACCCTCCTACTGCATTATGTGCCAGAACTTCTTTTTGCGGTGCCCATCTCACAACTCGACCTTTCTCTCCAACAATTTCTGTGAATCCCTCGGGCAATGACTCAACCCGTTCTGAACCATGTACTGAGCCAGGTCGAACCACCCACAAGAAGGGTTGTTTGCTATTTGCCAGACCCCACGCCATTTCGAGTATGTCTTTCTCATTAATGGAAGCTAAACTTCCTGGGCTTACATAGATGACTGAGTTCAATGCTTGCCTGTCAAGCCATGACATGCAGTTAGTGTCCTCTTCTAGTAAGCTACAAGATGGTGCTGGAACAATCTTGTGAATTGGTCCTATTGCAAAGATCGGAACATGGCAGTGCTGTTGAAGCTTTGCTATCGATGAACCTTCAAGGCAGTCCATTGTATTGTAAACGATTGCTGAAGACCTTCTTACATCTCGCGCATTACCGATCAGTTTAAAGAAATTTTCAATTGGTCCGAAACTGGAGATGGGCAAGTCTCGCTGTCTGAGGGGAGGATGCTCCAGCACTGCTTTCTGGGACAAAGGATCTGTAAATTATATGAAAAGGTAAAAATATTATAATATGATCTCATAATATAGACATAATATAGATGAAAACCAGAAGTAAATAAAATCCAAAGCAACCAATATATATTACAATCCCCTGCACCTCCACATCAATACGGGTATTTTCCCTGCACCTCCACAAGAAGCAGACTAGTAGGCAAGACAGGAGGATCTTCAACTTCTAAAGGTTTTATCCATTATACATCAGCAAATGGATGTTCATAATTTGAAAGTAATGTCAAGAGGGGGACCCACAAGAGTTTGATAGAATGTCTCCTCATAAATAACAGACAGACTGAAAATAAAAATCTTAGGACACGAGGAATTAACATTGAAGGCAAAATCAGTATATGGCAAAACCAGTATAAAATCTTAGGACACGAGGAAAATGCCTTGCATAGTTGCATGATTTCATAAAATAGCCAAAACCACAAACCTGCCAAGGGGAAGCGACCCTGCACATGCATTTCGATAATAACACTGCGAGCCAGAAAAGTGTTAGCATTGCTAGTGCGAAATATAATGCTTGGAAGCTTCAGATTACGTGCCGTGGCTTCAGAAAAGTATGCAAGCTCATCATAAATGACACAGGCAATTCGATCATCACGTGTCTCCTGTTCCTTCACTAGCCTGGCCAGGCATTCTTGGAAAGGTAATTGGCATTTGTCGTTGAGAACCAAAACAATGGCCGTTAGGTCAAGGGAAGCGATGTCATGGTCAGATAAGCCATCCTGAATGAACAGGAAATTGAACTCAGGATAGTTTGACGGGTCAGGAGAGTTGAATTGGGTGTGAACAATGGTGATGAAGAATCCTTTAGAGTGAAGGACAGCACTCAACTGAAGCAATGGATTGATGTGGCCTTGGAATGGAGCTGCTACTAACACCAATCTACGACGCTGTTCATGCCCTTGCCCAGCCATGTTGAGATCAATAGAAAGGTTCCACTGTACAAGCTTTATGCTGAGATTATTGGGAGTGGTGGCTCACAACTATTCACTTCCGCACTGTTTAAATTTAAGTCAACATAATCATGCCACTGTGCGGGCACTTGTCGTGAGACAATCCAAATCATAAGTGTTGAAATATCAACTTCAGAATCCAAGAAGTGATCGTGACAAAAAACGGAGCCGGTTCAAAGTAAATCTCTCAGCCTGTTGCTAATGGTATCGGACAGATCTGATCATTCCAAGTAAAGATTTGGATTTCTGTTTCTCTCTCTCTTCAAAGCGGGTCGAAAATCTGGATGACAAAGATTGGTTTGGACTTTTGCTCGCTGTAATCAAATCCAACGTTCTAGGATCAACTGTAGTATATTCTTGGAGTATTAATGGGTTAATTCACAAGGAGGAATGCCATGTTCAAATATTTGGTTTTCATAGATGGACATGTTTACTTGTATTGAAAAAAAAATCAATTATTAACCAATCATAAGATATTAAATATTGTAGTTTAATTTTACATTTTTAATTAATTTTAACCAATTTCAATTGATAATTAGAGATGATTAAAAAATAAAATAAATCATTGTAATAACTTTTTAAATGAAAAAAAATCAATTTTAAAAATCACTGCACCTCAAGCACTAAACATCCAAACGAATTCATCATTTTTCACTGAATTTGAAATAAAAAAAATTACAGATCTAAACTTTATCCAGGCAAACAAATGCCCAGAACCCAGCTGCGCCAATTCAGCAGGGCTTTCATTTTATTTTCCACTGCAACTGAAAACAGCGAGTCTTCACAGCTTTCGAGCCAAACAAACAGCACAGGAGGAGAGAGTTAATGTTTTTCTTACAAGCATACTAGGAAAGAGAAGAGAGGGTCTTACCATCAAAGCCTTTTGTTGTGGTGGTGACGAAGAGACAACTGAGAGTGAAGCCGATACAGAAGGGGTTACTCGGAAATCGGAATCAAGAGCCCAGACCTTTGACAAGACAGGGCTAAAATTCTCCGACAGAAGTGAGGGGGAAGAGTTGTTTAGTTTAGAGGGTTCATAGGAAGTAACGAAAACAAAACACTAAAATCACCGGGGTCAGTAAAAATATTATTTTTATACATAATTACATACTGTGAAATATCAGATTATCATTTATTGCAGTGGCTTTTCTTGCAAATGTTTTTAATATAATAGTATATAATTTATTTTTTATAAAATTATTCTGGTTCTTGTGATCCATATTATTAATTTAGCGAGTTTACCCAATTTAATTTGTTTGTTTAATTAAATTTATTATTTAATATTAAGCTATTTGAAAATTGTATAAATTATTTTTAGATTTATTAAGTAAATTAACCCATTTTAATTTTCTAAAAGGGATTTTTAAATATAGTTAAATAAATTAAAATACAAGTGATTCTTCTAAATGTGTTTTTTTTTTAATGTTTTAAA
Source organism: Salix dunnii (assembly GCA_015731905.1). Taxonomy (NCBI): domain Eukaryota; kingdom Viridiplantae; phylum Streptophyta; class Magnoliopsida; order Malpighiales; family Salicaceae; genus Salix; species Salix dunnii. The sequence goes on along the minus strand of CM027667.1, from coordinate 3,009,811 downwards.
CCAATTTAATCTCGCAGTTCAAGTGGTAGCTTGCGAAGAGTATTCACGTGGCTGCTGCTTTCAATCTCCCTGGCAGCATTAAATTAAACAGGGCTATAAATACCGACCTAACCCACTAAAGGGAGTCAGTCAACTGCTCAGTGCTTGCGCTTTTCTTCTTTTGTTTTTTTACACTAAAACAATTATAAATTCACTTTTCAGTTTTAAATATTATTATAAATTTATATTTCAATTTTAATAATTGTTTTTTAATTATTATACATATGATTACTACATCTGTTTTCTAGTTGAAAAACAGGCTGAAAAGGCTTAAGCCAAAGTTTTGACAGTTACTTTTTTTTAATCATTTATGTGGTTTTCTGGTCGGGATTTGTATCTTAACTAACTTTATAGTTTTGAAATTAATAATTATATAAATTAATAGTAATTATTATATTAATAATTACAAAACTCAAATCTATAACTAGAGGAGATTAAACCTCTCAATCCTAAATTTTTACCAAGCAAAAGTTTCGACGGAGTCTATATGTTTTTATTGATATATATTTGAATCAATTTATATATATTTTAATTAATCTCACGGATATTAAAATTAATAATATTATAAATTTATTATAATTATCATATTAATAAACTCAATACATTAACTTAAAACTACAAATAAAACAAAACTCTTACTCTCTACTTACAAACAAACAAAACAAAACTCTGACTCTCTACTTACGAATGAGCAGCCTATCATATGGTAGACAGAGTCTACACTTGCTCTGCAGCGTGGGGGCATCGCACCAAGTTGGTGGAATTTTTGCAAAATGTGGATTGGATAACGGGGGAAATAGCTTCTCTTTTTGACAGGGGCAACTACAGCTCCCGTCCACTAAACCCATGATTATATGATGACGGCAAATTTAGATGCTCCATTTCAATACGCAGAGTCTCTGTGAGATGGGCCACACTAAGATTTGCAGTGCTACCATCTGGATATGGAAAGTCCTCTTCCCGATGGAATAGCTTTTGGCATCTGCGAGGACTGATCCCATCATCTCTAGCTGGTTGTCAGCATGAGAAGATATGTTCTACTGGTCTTTGTCTCACCTTCTCCCCGTCTTCATCCACCATTAATTCTCATGTATTCAAATTCGTTGTTTAAGTCAAGGTATACCTTCCATGGATGACAAAAACAATCCATATTCAAACGTTGGTCTCCAAAACATGGCATCAGGATTCCTTCACCCACGCTCCACTGTTGAATTCCATCCACAGTAAGCCAAGAACCTCGCACGGCAACGTGTGCTATTACTTCCTTTTGGAGAGCCCATTTCACAACGCAAATTCTATTCCCAACTCTATCCACAAAAACTCAAGAAAGGACGCTGCTCAGTTTCAGCTACCTAGGCCCCTGGCTATCTCAGGCAGCTCCTTCTCGCAGATGCAAGCCACACTGCCAAAGCTTACATAGAGAACAGATTTCGGGGCTTGTTTGTCTAGCCAGAAACTCGTCTTCTGTTAGGAATGAGCGAGAGGCAGTTGGAGCTAGCTTGTGGAAATTAAGGTCTTTACACTCAGAAGCGGGGCCTGGAAATATTGATTAGTGCTTCTTGTTCAAGGAAACCCATTGTGTTAACAATGATTCTTCATGGCGCCTTGTTATAAGGAAAGTATATTTAGCAATTATATTTTATAAAATAAAAATTGCTTTAAGTTCTAAATATAAAATGAAGATGGCTAAAGATACTGCTTGTGAGACATAAAAAATAATAATAAATTATTTCTGTATAATAATTGCTTTGAGATGCTTGGAAATTACTAATTAAGGAATCTGTGTAGAGAATCCAGCGATATAATAACTTTTATTTCTTTTTGAAGGAAGAATTTAATTGCTGTATCAGTAGCTCAACTTCTTGAGAATTTATATGAAATTGCAGGCTATTATTTCAATTTAATTTATAAAACAATAATTTATTAAATTTAATTGGGTTATTTGCTGGGATTATATTTTTAAAAAGTTAATCCATAATATCCGAATTATTATTTTTTAATGTTTTATTTGTCTCTCAATTTATATACATGTGTGTTTATTATTTATTATTAATTATCTTTTTTTTTTTATTTAACTCAAGTTTAAAAGAACGCAATTTTATAAAATGGTCGTGGTATCAAGTCTGAACATAACAAGTGTACGATATAATACATATAATAAATGTAGTACAATGACGACAAGTCTCATCGCCCACTTACGTGTACGGCTACAAATTCTATCACCATTATATTTTTTTTAAATAATCTTGTTTTGAAAAACTAATTTATTTTAATATATTATATTAAAAAACAACTTTTTATTCCGTTTTAATAATTATTTTTTATATAAATTATACAAATATCACTAATTAAGCTATAAGAACTATAAAAGTTCTCATAAATGGTTCAATAAGACAATTCACTACAGTCACGCAAGCATCGAGGAACCACATTGTAGTTTCTCAAAAAGTAATATGGGTTAATTTATAATTGTGCAAGAGTATAGGGACTAAATAAAATAATGTACTTTACTTTTTCATTAAATAGCCTCAACTTCCTCACCCTAAATGAAAGCAAATTCTCGAGACCATCTACCCTTCTGACACTCATACAAGAAATTTTAGAATATTCTTTCGTGAGATGTTTTTTTAACCTGTATTTGTAATTTTTTATTGGTCTGGTTTAAATATTTTTTTTTTTAAATATCTTTGTATTTTTAAAAAGATTCGTGGAGTAGCGATTACTCCTGGCGTTCTATTATATCTTTCCATTCTCATCATCCCTCAGCTGAAGGAAATATTTTTGGTTTCAGATAGAGAGAGAGAGAGATGGAACATGGTCATGACATGCCAGGCATGGGGGACATGGCTCCACCGTCAGGAACGATGCAAAACCACGATATGATGATGCACATGACCTTCTTCTGGGGGAGGAGCGCTGAAATTCTCTTCTCTGGGTGGCCTGGAAGCTCTGATAAGAGACCATACATGTATTTCGTGGCTTTGCTGTTTGTTTTTGTGCTTTCCATCCTTGTCGAGTGGCTATCCCATTGCCGATTGATCAAGCCTGGGTCGAACCATGTGGCGGCTGGTCTAGTCCAGACTCTACTGCACGCTCTGCGGGTTGGTTTGGCCTATTTGGTCATGTTGGCTATCATGTCTTTCAATGGCGGCGTGTTCTTGGTTGCCGTGGCCGGGCATGCTCTGGGGTTCTTGTTTTTTGGCAGCAGGGTTTTTAAAAGGACCCAAAATCCTGCTAAAACCTCTGATCTCCCCCCAGCGAGCTGTTGAACTATACCGATCAAGTATCTGCAGGTTCTCAGGTTTGGCCTTGCAGTTCTCGCCCTTTCCGGGTGTTTTTGTTTCCCTTTTTACCCTCTTGAAATTTGAAGAATAATAGCTGCCTGCTATAAGTGATTTTATTTGTGAAAAATAAATATCCATCGTGCCTCTCTGTCTCTCTATATTATTTTGAATTACTTGTTACCAGTTGATGAATTTTTAGCCCAATCAAAATCAACCACGCAAGAAAGCAGAAATTTGTGTTTATTTTCTGAAGCATAAATTTACTGAGAGGCTGCGAAGGCTCGATAAAATAAATAAATAAATAAATAAGCTGAATTTTCCCATTGGCTTATCGATAGGTCCATAGGGTCTTGGTCATGGAAAATTAATGCCATGTGAGTCCAAGGTATTAAATTTGAGGATAAGAATCTCTTCGAGAAGAGCAACAAGCAGTTGCCTCGAAGCTGCAAAGCCCTGGAAGGAATGCCTGGTTATTTTCCACGCGACGTGGAGCCTTTAATTACCCTTTAAATGATTAAATAAACTAAAATTGATTAATTTCCCCATATCTTAACACTCATTTGAATCTCTTTGAGTGAACATTTAAGAAATGATTTTAAATAAATTAATAATACTTTGTTTTTTTTTTTTAGTTTTTTTTATTTGTGTTTTTAGATTATTTTGATATGTTATGTTAAAAATAGTTTTTTAAAAACAAAAATTATTTTAATATATTTATAAATAAAAAAATACTTTAAAATTTATAATTTCCTGTTAATTTTAAGTGATGCTACAGTAAAAGTAATTTGATAATTTAAGGTGTAAGAATAATTTAATGTTTTTCAAGATACAATTAATTAAAAAAGGCGCTTTAAAAAGTAAACAATAACACAAAAACAAAATCTCACTTTCTTTGCATGTTCATTAAAAAATTGCGATTTAATTTGTTATTTATTAGCCCATTTTATCAAAAGAGAAAATGTAGTTGTCGTCAAATAAATCAATTCATACGCCCGTGAAATTTAAAATAAAACCAATTGTATCCTTACAAATTAATAATTATCAAAACTTTTCTTCCTCTTTTCTCATGAAACTAACATCCTTTTCCAAGGGAATTTTAATTTGAAACATAGTAGACATGAATGATGAAGATGTGATTAAGTGTCTCTTTCAGAGAATGATTAAAATTGTTTTTAAAAATATTTTTTATTTATAAATATATTAAAATAATATTTTTTATTTTTTAAAATTAATATAAAAAATACTAAAAATCTAATTTAAATTTAAATTTTTTTAAAAAAAAAAATTAAAATACAATTTGATTATGTCAACCATATCCTACCTCTTCCCTCACTCTTTCTATTCCTGCCAAGAAAAAGGCAAGGATCATGCCTTGCCTTGCCAGATATATCGTGGCTTAGAAAAGACAATGCATGAATCAAGCCCTAGCAATTGTCGATACAAATTATCATTTTATTTTTATTTTGTTTCAACGGGGTTTTGCCTTTGCAATAAGCAGTAGGGACACTATTGAGCCACTTGGGACAATATAATATGTAATATCTCGAACAGTATCTATATAGTAACAGTCATCGAGTTCAAATTAAAAACATGCCCTTCTCGTAAGAACATAAAATATATAGAACTGCAGAGCACGGTCAACTGTCGTGATGACGGTCAGCTCTTAAACAGGTGATAAAACACAGCGTATCGCTGAATTATGTTATCCATTCTGTGCTATGATGCGGTTGAAATTATTATTTTTTCAAAAATATATATTTAATGGTTATTATTGCACTTCAAAAAAAAAAAGTCATTTGAAGATTGATTGGTTGACTTTGCAACCCAAGTGTATTTTGGACAATAAAATAATTTAGTTAGAAAAATTAAGATAATATTTTTTAAACAAAATTATTAATTGAGATGATAATATATTGTATTAATTTAGGTCAACCTAAATTATATGTTAATTTATAATCTTAAAATTTAATTTATAATTAACTTGAATAAAAAAATTAAAAAAAAGATTTTAAGTCAACTCCAATTAACTTGTCTATCAATATGTCATGAAACTAAAATACATTGCCATAAAATTATTGAATACAAATAAAAATACCAACAAATAAATTTATATTGTTAGATTGTGATAAACTATATTGATGTGATAGTTACTCACAATATTTATCGGTAAACGCCAATATAAATATTTTGTTGATATATATCAAAAGAATTACAATAAAAAAAATAGAAAATTAGTAAAAATAACATAAAAATACAATAATGTGTTATTTTTATGGATAAAATTATAATAAAATAAACTCATTTTTATTATCTATTAGTAATATTTATGTTATAACATGTATGACATAAACAACTTAATGTTGAAAAATAAAATAAAATTATCTATATAATGAGATTGAAGTAATTTTATAAAAATAATTTAAAATAAATTATAAATTTCAATAAATATTAAATAATTAAATTGAGAAAAAAAAACTACTGTTTCAATGATCACTGGGAGGGTATCCCGTCCTCAAGTAGTTTCTGTTAAATAGCAGATTTACCAAAAATAAAATAAAATTAATGGGCATCCTAAACTCTTATACAGCTCAGATCCAAATTTAGAAAACTATTTTTATTTATTTTGTAGTACTAAGAAAATCTCACTGGTGAACAGTACAAATCTATCTTGTACTGTAGATATCTCTTATCGCTAATATCAGCCTCTGCCCCATAATCGCCACAAGCTCCGCTTCCCTACGCCTCCCCTGTCAATATTCTCAGAGAAAATTAATGGACCATCAGATGCCTGGCATGTCACAGCCGCCACCAATACCCATGAACGGCACCAACGGGATGCACCGCAAGATGATGATGCACATGACATTCTTCTGGGGCAAGGATACGCTGATCCTTTTCTCTGGCTGGCCTGGCACAAGCTCAGGCATGTATGTGCTAGCCTTGGTATTCATCTTTGTGCTTGCGGTCCTGGTTGAGTGGCTCTCTCATTGCCGATTGGTCAAGCCAGGGTCTAACAATGTTGCAGCCGGGCTTATAAAGACATTGATGCATGCTATGAGGGTTGGTCTTGCCTACATGGTAATGCTTGCTGTCATGTCCTTTAATGGTGGTGTGTTTATTGTAGCCGTCGCAGGACATCTTGTAGGGTTTTTGATTTTCGGAAGTGGAGTTTTCAAGGATACAGAGATGCCACCGTATCACAAGACCTCCGATCTTCCTCCGTTAAGTTGTTAATCGAAAAACAATAATAAAAGAATCATGTGTTTTTCCTTTCATTTTTTCTGGGTTGCCAGTTTAGACTCTAGATTGGTAGATCATGTTAATTTTCATATCAATTTCTTTGCTTATATATAGTTTTTGATTCCTGGATTCAATATTGCCATGAGCTGCTGGGCATGTGTAGAGATAATGCTTCTCAAGGTTCAAAATTTGTTCAATCAAATCAAGGGAAAATGACCATCAGTAACTGACACCATTATCCAGGGATGGTTCTGACGAGTTTCAGAATGGATGTTCTGGGATAAAAATACCCGAGCACCACCATTAACTTGGGCTGCTCGAAAAATTTGAAATGAAATGATCGGCAGTATATCTTCAATCCATCCTGTCAATTGGGAAATGTACAAATTCGTAGCATCAAAGGAAGTGCTTCATGGGGCAATCAGCTTTTAAATTTCTAACTTGCAATTGCGCTTGGAAAGAGAAACCTGAAACTAGAAGGTAGCAAATGGTGAAGACAACACATCCCGTTCATCTGTCAGAACTATATTAGACGAGGACAGCACGAAGAAGATGTAAAATATATCTCCAGGCCAAGGGAAGGAGCCGCCTAGTATACGCGGCCTGGCCTGGCCACCGACAAGAAACGTCGGTGCTCACTTTCAGCTAGGCCCCCGGCTATCTCAAGCAACTCCTTCTCACAAATGCAAGCCATGCTGCCAAAGCTTTACATAGAGAACAGATTTCGGGCCTTGTTTGTCAAGCCGAAAACTCGTCCTGTTAGGAATGAGCTAGAGGCAGTTCGAGCTCAATTGTGGCAAGGTCTTTCCACTTAGGGTTGTTTGAGTCTTGTTTCAAAAATATTTTTAAAATAGTTTAAAGTTTTTAATTTTTATTTTAAATTAATTTTTTTTTTATGTTTTTAGATTATTTAATTGGTTAAAAATAATTTTTTAAAAATAAAAAATATTATTTTAATAAATTTAAAAAAAAAACTATTTTAAAAAACAAACTCGGCTATATTTTTTTCAAATAGACACTTAAAAATAGAGCCGAGAAATACTCTTTCTCTTTAATGTTGATCAGCGTTTCTTGTTCAAGGAAATCCATCGTGTTAACAATGATAGCTGATGATTCTTTCACTGTACCTGTTATGTTCATAGCCACCAGCTTAGTGGATGTCTAGCTCTGTCATAACTTTTATAGTTGAGGTTAATGGCAGAATTAAAGTGTTTGATTAGGGGTTAATCACAATTTATATAACTGTTTTGACCAACCAAAAACTGAGGTTCAACCTCAATTTACCAAAAACATGTTTTATATGCTTTTCACTCACAACCTGATTATCACACCCTCAGTTACAAGACAGGCCCTAGTCTCTCCACACAGAGATGGTCACCTTCTTCTGTTAATTCATCGGTAGAAGAACAAGACACAGAGATGGAGTGGGATGAGATGATGAACCAATCAGAAGAAAATAGCAGGTGTGGAAATGTTAGATGGATATTAAACAAAGGATTGTTAGTGGGAAGGATGATTTTGATCGCAGGTTTTTTGATATCTTCGGCATCTGTGATTCTTCCTTCATTTGTTGTTGTCTTAGCAATTGGGTTTGCTTGTTCTGTCTCATTCGGGCTTTTCTTGGCAAGCTATGCTTTTACTGACCATCTTGTGTCTGAAATTCTTCCAGCATCTTCTCACCTTTCCTTGGGATTATTAAAAATATCTTTGTCAATGATTATAGAGAAGACGACGCAAGTGCTTGTCGGTTTGGACGAGATATTATTTTGATATGGAAAAGGAAAGAGAGCTAAAAACGACGACGAAAATCATAATAATTAAATATATAAAATTATTTTTTATTAAATTTAATTTTATAATTAAATATTAAATATTTTAATTTCAATGATGAATAATTGCTTACATGTTATATCAATGTCATATCATGATATAGTCGTATGGAATAGCAACCATTATAGATATAATGTACTTTTTTGTCATTTTATTATCAGTAACTCTTTCAAAAACAATTTAAATAACTTTTTTTTTTAATATAATTATAATATGATGTTTGCCGTGAGACACCTTTTATATCGCCAAAAGTAAAAAACAATAATGAAAGAGAGAGATTGCAGGTTCCAGCTGGTTTGGTTTCCTGTTTAGCTAGTCGCCGGACCGGCGAGGAACCTGGATGGATGGCCTGGAAGTTCCAAATGAAAGACCAGTATGTCCTTTTCCTTTCTTCATGCAGCATACATGGTCCTTAAGTCTCTGTTAATTTACCTCTCACTCCAAGTAAATTCACAGCCACCAAGTTCTTGGTCCCGGCCAGAATTAGTGGCGCGTGACCGCATGATCTATCGGCATGTGCTATCCTTCTCATCTTTCAAAAGTTTACCCACAAGAAGACGGTGCCTCTGGGGCCTTGATTCACGATTCCACATCAAGCTCCACAGAAAAATCCAAACAACTTGTAGCAAATTCTCATACTTATCCTGGATATCAGAAATCATGAACATTCTTCTTGACAAGATTCCTTTGCACGGCAACTAGACTAGACTGCTGACGGAGGTGTTGATATAAACCTTGTTGGTTGTTGGTTATTAAGGATTGATCTGGTTCGCTCATGAGGGATAAACCCGGTCTACATATTTAGAGGTGCGATTTGGTATTGGTTCACCCATAAGGGGTGAACCTAGTCTATTTATTTAGGGGTGTTACTTATTGGTAACCACAAGGTAACCGCTAAGTAACTTCTCCCCTCTAGTATAAATAGGGACCTCCCTCTACATAATAGATACAAGTTATCCACACAAGTAAAGATAGTTATCTCTCTCAATATATTCAACTTGCTACGATTTGTTAAGACGTTCGTGCCGTGAAACACAACTTTGGTTCTAGTAATCGAAGTGGTCTTGAAGCAAAGATCTAGAAACAAGGAAACGGAATATCTCAAGTAAGTTTTCCGTATTGATTCTACATTGGTATCAGAGCCAATGTTTGAGCAGGCTGAACTTGGAGAAGATGACTTTGATGAAATAGATGATGTAATTGGAGACCCCACTTATGTTCCTACAATATAAGATAATTCTAAGAAGTTTATTATTCTTAATATTGTATTTTTTTTAAAGACAATTGGTTGTTTATTTTGAACTGCATAAATTATATAATTTAAGTTTTTATTATATTGTATGCATGTGTAATAATATAAACAATGAATTGATAATAATTCATTGATAATATCTGCAACCTGATCAGTGGGAGTTGTTAGTTGAAACTAATAACTATAATGTTGCACTCATTTAAATGTTCAATAATAATTAGACCATACAAATGGGAATTGATTAAGTGTTTAACATTTTTTTGTTTCCATAGTATGAGTTCAATTATTATTTGTTTAATTTAGAAAGGAGTGACAATATATATGTCATTGAAATTGTACTATACTCTAATATTTGTTATTGATGTCAATAGCGCTTACTATGGCTGCATCTAAGAGCATTATTGCTGATTTGAATCATGGAGACAAACTAAATGAAAAGAATTACGATGTTTGGCATCGTAAGATTGAATATCTCCTAGAAGAGCAAGAAATGCTGGAAACAATCACACAACAAATGGCTGAACCTGAGCAAGGAGACACTGCTCAGCATAGGCTTGATATGGAAGCATATCAAACCTATAAACGCAAAGATCGTGTAGCTCGCATTTTGATGTTGAGCAGCATGTGAAATGATATAATGTTGCGTTTTGAAAGGCATCGTTCAGCTCAATCTGTTTGGGACGCAGTAAAAATTCAGTATGGAGGAACCTCCACTACTAGACTTCGTCAGTTAACCCTGAAGTTTGATGGTTATAAGAAGCGCCAAAATCAGACGATGAGGCAGCATCTTACAGTCATGTCTAACATGATCAGTGAATTACGGGGTGCTGGGCATGAAATGACTGATGAACAACAAGTCCAAGCAGTTATTCGCTCTTTGCCAAGCAATTGGGAACACATGCGTGTTAACCTTACCTATAATGAAAACATCAAATGTTTTGATGATGTTGCTCGTCATGTCGAGCTTGAAGAAGATCGACTTCACGCTGAAAAGCCTATAAATGAGGTTTTTATGTCTGAGACAAAAATGCGTGGAGCATATGGCTCCAAGTATAAGATGGGTAAGGCTAAGGGCCTAAAATATGGCAAGAGAGGAAAAGAAGCAAGTAATAATGGATATAAACACAAGCGTGGAAAACGTGGCGGTAAGAAAGACAAGAAAATGAATTGTTTCAATTGTGGTAAACCTGGTCACTTTGCTCGTGATTGCTTGTATGTTAGTAGTTGTTTAATGCTTGCTGAATCTATTCCTTTTTGGACTGTAGATTCAGGAGCAACCGACCACATAACAAGGGATCGAACTGCCTTTGTGGAATTCCGTCGAATTCCAAAGGGAAGTAGATACATATACATGGGGAATAATGCTTCCGCTGCAGTGCATGGGATCGGTACCTGCAAATTGGATTTGCGGGGTGGTCGCACATTTTATCTTCATGATGTACTCTACGCTCCAGAAGTTCGACGGAACCTTGTATCTGTTCTTACTTTACTTCAATTGGGATTTAAACTTATATTTGTTGGTTGTTGTGTAAAGATATATCTGGATAATGTTTTCTATGGTTCTGGCTTTGTATTAAATGGTTTTATGGTGTTAGACACCGTTAATATATCTATTAATAATGATGCTTCAATTTATGTTATTCAAAATTCCAGCACTATTAAAGATAGTAATATCATAACTTGGCATGCTAGATTAGGACATATTGGGCAAGATCGATTAAATAGATTAGCACGAGCTGGTCTTTTAGGATCACTTTCCAAAGAGGAATTGCCCGTGTGTGAGCATTGCCTTGCTAGAAAAGCAACTAGGTTACCATTTGGCAAGGCTAAAAGAGCTAGTAGTCCATTACAGCTTATCCATTCGGACATTTGTGGCCCAATGAATGTGAGGGCAAGACATGGAGGAAATTATTTCATCACATTTATAGATGATTTCACACGGTTTGGCCATGTTTATTTAATCTCCTATAAGTCTGAAGCATTGGATTGCTTCATTCGATACACAAAAATGGTGGAGAATAAACTAAGCGCTAAGATCAAAACTTTAAGAACAGATCGAGGACGTGAATACATGTCTGATCAGTTCAAAAGTTTTTGTGATGAAAAAGGTATAGCTAGACAGCTAACTATTCCTTATACTCCACAACAAAATGGTGTGGCAAAAAGAAGGAATAGAACCTTGTTTGACATGGTTTGGTCAATGATGGCGCAAGCTAACTTACCAATTTCCTTTTGGGGAGATGCATTGTTAACTGCAGCTTACATACTTAATCGTGTGCCCTCTAAATCTGTCCCATCCACCCCATATGAGTTATGGAATGGAATCAAACCTAATCTAGGTTATTTCCATCCATGGGGGTGTGCAGCTTATATTCACAATACTTCTCATGAATATGGGAAATTGGGTCCTAGGGGGAAGAAGTGTATTTTTATACGCTACTCTGAACATTCCAAAGGAATTGTATTTATTGGTGAAAAAGGTGATGGAAGAGTGACAGAGATTGAGTCACGTGATGTTGTATTCTTAGAAGAGGTTTTTTCGAAAACAGGTGAGGTTAAACAAGATTTTCAATTATATGAAATGGAAAATCTAGACTATGGCACAACAAGCCATTTAGTTGAGGATTTAAATGACACAAGTAATCCTCCTAGTAACAGTGGGAGTGATATTTTATCTATTCCTACTCTCATGAAGCAAGATCATGAGCAATCTCAACCTCGTCGAAGCATTCGTGAACCAATTCCCCGTCGTCGATTTGAGATTGAAGGGGAAATGTTCATGATTGCTTCACAAGATGATGAAGAGCCACAAACATTAAGTGATGCTTTATCTGGTCACAAAGCCAAAGAATGGATTCAAGCTATGGAAGAAGAAATAGAGTCGATGAAAACTAACCAAGTCTGGGACTTGGTTGATTTACCGTAAGGACGAAGATCCATTGGAAATAAATGGGTTCTTAAAATTAAACGTAAGGCGGATGGGTCAATAGAACGCTATAAGGCTCGACTAGTAGCGAAAAGCTATACTCAAAAAGAGAGAATTGACTATGAAGATACATTCTCAATTTTAGCTATAGTCGCATATATGGACTTAGAGTTATACCAAATGGATGTTAGAACTGCGTTTCTCAATGGAGAACTAGAGGAGGAGATCTATATGGATCAACCTTTAGGATTCGAGACTAAAGGACAAGAGCGCAAAGTTTGCAAGCTTAATAGATCAATATATGATCTTAAACAAGCCTCTAGACAATGGAACATCAAGTTTCATCAAGCTATATTGAAGGATGGTTTTGCAATGATGGAAGAAGATCATTGTGTATATTTAAAGTGTTCTGACAGTAGTTTTGTAATATTGTCCTTATATGTTGATGACATATTAATAGCTGGAAATAACAAAGAGATGATTGATACTACCAAAAAATGGTTATCATCAAACTTTGACATGAAAGACATGGGTGAGGCCAGCTTTGTTCTTGGTGTGAAAATCATTAGAGATCGCGCTAAAAGACTTTTGGGTTTAAGTCAAGAGACTTATATCAAAAAGATATTAGAGCGCTATCACATGCAAGACAGTAAGCCAATAGACACCCATGTTGATAAAAGTTTGAGCCTAAGCAGTGATATGTGTCCCAAGACTCCAGAAGAAAAAGAGAAAATGTCCAGAGTACCTTATGCCAGTGCTGTCGGTAGTTTGATGTATGCAATGATGTGCACACGTCCCGACATATGTTATGCTGTTGGATTGGTCAGCCGATATCAATCAAATCCTGGTCAGAAACACTGGATGACAGTCAAAAGGATTCTACGATATCTAAAAGGAACTTCAAATTACATGCTATGTTACCAAGGAAAGAAAGATTTACGATTGATTGGATACTCCGATGCTGATTGGGGAGGAGATGTCGACCAATCTAAATCAACTTCAGGATGTGCTTTCTTGCTTAATGATAGTGCAATACTATGGAGGAGCAAGAAACAATCTTGCATAGCCTTATCTACCATGGAAGCTGAGTATGTAGCTTGTTCCGCAGCAACACAAGATGTTGTTTGGTTAAAAAATTTCCTGGATCATTTGAAAATTGTCAAATCAGCATCAGATCCAGTGACAATTTATTGTGATAACACTGCTGCAAAAGCTGTGGCCAAAGATCCAAAATACCATGGAAAGACCAAACACATCAAGATGAGATATCACTACATTAAAGAAGCGATTAATGACCATGATGTGATCCTTAAACACATTTCTACAAATTCTATGGTTGCAGATCCACTCATAAAACCAATAGCAAGGGATGCATTTATTAGACATGTGAAATCCCTTGGTCTGTGTAGAATGTAATTAAGTAATGAATAAATATTATTTGGATATCATTTTATTCATTATTTGTTTATGGATATATTGAGTATCGTATAATACATTTTGTTAAAGTATGTCAATAGACTAAAATTGGCTCACTCACATGAGCAATCGCCTCTAGCATTTGTAAAATGCGTAGAGATGAGACTATTTGAGTTTTAATGCTCAAAAAGCGACTTGGGCTTAGTGGGAGCGATTTTAACTCAATGATTATTAAAGAGTCGCCTTGGTTGGAACCGAGATGAGATTCTTAAATAAAAGAATCAACATGAATGAATTCCCACCATTCGTGTGTCTATTATGATTGAAGCCGAGTATGAAATTATTCATTTGTCATTAATGACGATGAGCAAATGAGAATTTCTGATTTGAAGTCTTTGTTTTTGGTGACAAGACTAAGACTCGTATAGTGTATTTCCCCTAACAAGGAGAGCAACGACATACACTCTTTGTCTTTGGAAAAGGAAAAAGAGTACGCTCCACTATAACATGTATTTCATACTACATGTGCTGACGACCAACAGGAGTAAAGAATGGATCCCTGCTTCTTTATTATGTGAGTCCTAGAGATCATATCTAAGATCTCAGAATCTTACCCTTTGTGACTTTTGACTATATCATGAGGTGATGAATAAATGATCGCTACTTTAGGAGTATATCCCATGGTCATGGAATGATTCGACTTGAAGGAATACTCTTAGGAAAGCGAGTTAATTCAGATCTAAATGATGTGAGTGTGAAAGAAAAAGTAATTTTAGTTCTACACTTGTTGCTTGTATTCACCGGCCGGGATCATATCATTTAAATAAATTTGATATGATTTAGAATACATGCAATCGTCATGATGGATAGAGTACGAAATTCTTGAGGGATTGAATTGTACTTATTCTTGTATAACTAAAAGTGCTTGGGGTATATGATTACACTCTAAGGAATAATTAATCATAAAGTTGATGTCTCCTATATGGCCTATATTAGGTTTGTATAGATTGGAGCTCCTTTCTCTGTGTGCTTCAGGTCGCACGGCCCGTTCGTCAAGTATGAAATTTCTATGCAAGTTTATAAAATAATGTATTAGATAAATCTAGCCCTTCATGGGCGAGTGGGAGATGTTGGTTATTAAGGATTGATCTGGTTCGCCCATGAGGGATGAACCCGGTCTACATATCTAGAGGTGCGATTTGGTATTGGTTCACCCATAAGGGGTGAACCTAGTCTATTTATCTAGGGGTGTTACTTATTGGTAACCACAAGGTAACCGCTAAGTAACTTCTCCCCTCTAGTATAAATAGGGACCTCCCTCTACATAATAGATACAAGTTATCCACACAAGAAAAGATAGTTATCTCTCTCAATACATTCAACTTGCTACGATTTGTTAAGACGTTCGTGCCGTGAAACACAACTTTGGTTCTAGTAATCGAAGTGGTCTTGAAGCAAAGATCTAGAAACAAGGAAACGGAATATCTCAAGTAAGTTTTCCGTATTGATTCTACATTATTTAGGGCAAGTCCAACAGGGAATATCATCGGTTCAGTCAAAGGTAAAATTTCAAAAATTTGGTTTTTTATGTTAAATTTCCTTCTTCAACAGGAAGAGCAAAATGAAGAGCTAAAATAACTTCTTTATCTTCGAGAGTCATTCCTACATATGTAGGTCCTGAAAGGCAAAAAAAAAGACCGTTGAAATGTTATCATTGTTGCCATTGTACAAATTAAAACAACCATCAACAACAAATTAAAACATAGCTACACAACTAAACAAAGCAACAAAACACCCATCAATACAGCAACCCAACGAAACACATCAACCAACCGAATTCAACAATTGAACACCTATCAATACCGTAACCCAACAATTTTAAAAATTGAAAAACCACAGAATATTTTGCATCCAATCCGAAGAAGAAAAATCACAGAAAATATCTTCATCAAAATTCAAAATCTTGAGTAGATTGCATCTTCGATTCCTGTCAAACCTTCAGCCCCCTGCATCTTTAGTTTATTTTCTTAACTTGATATATTTTTTTCTGTACAAGTAGGTTTGTTGATCAAAACCTAGAACCCATATAATAGAAACTTAACAGAAGCATTGATTCCGAGTTGAACAAGAACCCATGTGATTGAAACTTCAACAAGAAAAACAGAGCAGAAGTGTTGATTTGTTCTTCAGCAAAGGATTTGTGCCAAATATCAAAAATGGTATCAAGCCTGAGGGAGAGGGGGGGAGGGAGCAGAGAGCAGAGTGGGGGGGGGATGGAGCCGAGGGGGATGGGGGGAGGGAGCAGAGAGTAGAGGGAGAGGGGGGGAGCAAAGTAAGAGGGAGTCAAGGGAGAGGGGAAAAAAGAGTAGAGTGAGAGGGGGGGAGCGTCATGGGAGAGGAAGATGGGGGGAGGAAGTTCATCGGGATAGAGGTGATATCGCCATGTGAGAGGGAGATGGGGGGAGGGAGTTCATCGGGACAGAGGTGATATTGCCAAGGGAGAGGGACGAAGGTGATTATAAGATGGGAGAGGGATGGCGGCAGGAGAGATGGCCATAGAAGAGTGAGTGGTTGAGAGGGAGAGGCGAGCTGAAAGTGTGGGGTGCAACGCAATGAAAGAGTAGGGTTTCGAGGGGGTAATAATATTTAGGAATAAATAATAATAATATTTAGGAAAAAAATGTAATTAATAATAACATTTAGTAAAAATAATAATTATACAAAATTGACAATTTATGATTTGTTTGATCAATTAGCTTAATTAAATGTTTTAAATTTATAGTTAAATTTAAGAACTGTGTAAATGTAGTTTTTAGAACTGTTATGAAGGTAATTAATAATAATATGTAGAAAAAAAAGCGTAATGTTTGAATAATATTTAGGAATAAATAATAATAATAATTAGGAAAAAAAGTGTAATTAATAATAATATTTAGTAAAAATAATAATTATATGAAATTGAAAATTTATGATTTGTTTGATCAATTAGCTTAATTACATGTTTAAAATTTACAGTTAGGTTTAAGAACTGTGTAAATATAGTTTTTAGAACTGTTGTGGAGGTAATTAATAATAATATATAGGAAAAAAAGGCGTAATGTTTTAATAATATTTAGTAAAAAAATAATTATATGAAATTGAAAATTTATGATTTGTTTGATCAATTAGGTTAATTACTTGTTTTAAATTTATAGTTTGATTTAAGAACTGTGTAAATATAGTTTTTAGAATTGTTGTGGAGGTAATTAATAATAATATTTAGTAAAAATAATAATTATGCGAAATTAATAAATTATGAATTTTTTTTATTAATTAGCTTAATTAACACAATGTATTTTTTTACGCAGATGGATTCAAATTTGCAAAATTCATCCACTGACTTTCTTATAAGTGAGTCTGAATGGATTGTTTCTCAACAAAGTGATCCTAATATTCATACAACTAAAAAATCACAAAGAAGTAAAAACTTTTAGCCAGAAGAAGATTGTTTACTTGTATCTGCGTGGTTAAATACTAGCAAAGATCTAATCACGGGAGTTTATCAACAAACAAGGTAATTTTGGGCTCGAGTACATGTGTACTTTGTCGAGAATGGAGGAAACTTGAATAATCGTTTTTAAATAAGCATCTCAAATAGATGATAAGAAATAAATAGAGAAGTTGAAAAATTTGTTGGTTTTGTTACCCAAATTGAAAACCGTCAACAAAGTGGAACGATTAAAGAATCAAGGGTAATGTTTTTTTTTTCTTCAACATTTACTTATTAAATAATTTGTTTAACATATTTATTATATAACATAGTTTTATTTATTGAATTTGATTTACCAGATTAATGATGCTTGACAAATGTAGGCTTCAGTAGTTGGCAAACAATTTCAACTGGAACATTGTTGGGTTATCTTAAAAAAAGAACCTAAGTGGCAATTTAAACATGCAAATCTTCATCAAAAGTCAAATAAGAAACAAAAAAATCATGGAAATGCAGGTCTAGCTTCCTTAACTCCATCAATCGCTAATTCTGTTAGTTTAGGAGAAGACAATTATGCATTTATTTACTAAAATAGACCAATTGACCAAAAAACTGTAAAGGAACGACTTAAACACAGACAAGGAAAAGAGAAATTTAGGAAGACAACTGTAACAAATATTTTACAACAATTGAAGGATACTTTTGTTGAAATTGAGGTAAAAAAAAACATGACAAAAAAATATTGTTAGAGTAACAAGCTTTATTGATTAAACAAAAGCAAGAGAAACAAGAGATGGAGATTATGAAGATGGATACTTCTACAATGGATCCAATTTCTGCAACATATTTTAAAAATAAAAAGTTGGAAATTATGGCAGAAATGAGTACTAATATGTAATTAATTTGATTAAATTATCTGTAATGGAATATATGTTAATTAATTATGTAAGAACTTATTGATTATTTATTAATGTATTAAATTTATTTTTAACTTTTTCTAACACTCAAAATTTCAAATTTCAAATATTTTGGATTTTTTAATTATAATTAAATTTATTTTTTTAATTTAAATATAAATATAAATAATATTTTTATTGTTGGCGGGTTTCTCAAAAACAATTATTTAATTATATAATTTATTCTTATTAATTATATAATTAAATTATATACAAAATCATTAAACTTTATTTAAAATAAGATATAAAAAAATCGTTCTCCAAAATGGCTCTTTACCAATAGACTGGACATCAACTCAAAAGTCATTTACATACTATTCAAAGAGCCATTTTTATGATCTGGCTCTCCAAAATGACTCTTGTCATTGAACTTGCCCTTACTCTATTTCTCTCTCTCTTCAAATTCATCTTCGAGGATTTTGTTTGAGTGATTTGGTTTTTATTAGATTATTGTTGTTTTATGATGCAGAAATACTGCTTAATAGGTTAATTTTGGTTGCTTGATTTATTTCTTGTGTTATTTTTTTAATTAAAAAATTTATCGTTTTATTGAGTCCAACAACAAAACCTAAAAATTGAGTTCCATATGATTTTTCTCTTTGTTGGGTTATTTCAGATTTAAAAAACAAACTACAAATTTGGAAAGTTAAACAATATTAAATTATTTTTTTACAAGGTTATCTTGGTATAATCACTCAAGTCATGATTTTGCCGGATTAATTCAATTTATTTTTTTAAATTATTTTTTTAATCTTATCATTCAGTATTGGTCTGATTGGATATTATAATTTATAATTTATTTTGATTTAATTTCAATAGGGTTATATTGTTCTTATAATTTAAGTCGTAAGTTTGACAAGTTAACTTTTATCATTTTTTTAGTTTCTGTTTTCAATTTCATCTATAAATATTAGATTAATTGAGAATTAGATTTCATAATTTATTTTGTACAGAGTTATTATAGTTTTATAATTCAGGTCATGAGTTTGACATGCTAAAAGTGTGTTTGGTATTGCGGTTATTTTTGTGGTTGAGATTTAAAAAAAAAAGTTTCATGAAAAACACTTTTAGTTGTGATTCATAAATGAAATCGAAGTGTTTGATTAAAAATGTGGTTGAGTTTAAGGTTAATGAAAAATAGTTTCATGTGTTTGGCTACCATAATTTTAATATTATTGTCAATTTATAAAATTACTTTAAATAGCATATAAACATTTACTTCTTTTTATCAATATTTATTTTTTTATTTTATCAATTATTTTTTCTATTTTTTTCCTTTTTTTTTATGTCAATTAATAAGGATATTTTGTTTTTATATGTTCTTTATTCAAGATTCTATTTTTTATTTTTATTAATTGTTCTTAATCACATTCCCCCCCTGTTTTTTCTTAAATATTTTAATTTTTACTGCTATCCTTCTTCATCCATCATTCTGTTATTTTTTCCGTTTTATTCAAGTACAAGAGCGAGAGGGCAAGTGTCTTTCAAAAAAGAATTGGAATTCCAAAACCCTAGCATTCACAACTATGACATGGCGCTCTGCCTCCTCCCTCTTTGTCGAACCCTAACTTTACTCTCTTTCACACTACAACGCCTTCTCTCCACCCCTGTCCCAATCGCACCATCTTCCACACAGTCCCCCACAATCATTTCTCGATCACGGGTTTTCATGGGAACGAGAGGGTAGATGATGTCGACGGCGACAACAAGAGTAAAGAAAAGGTAAAAGCTATACGAGGACAAAAATGAAATCACTGAGGACACAATTCTATTTCCAGGCTGCGATTACAATCATTGGCTCATCATCCGGAGGCAGATATGAAGGAGAAGAGGAGCAGTGGGGATCTGTTGTAGAGGATGAAAAGTGAAGGATCAGTTGCAAATGTGAAGGAGAAGGGGAGTGGATGTGGTGAGGACGAAGTAAGGGTTTAATTTGGAATTAATTTTCAGTGGTAATTTTTGTGGTGAAATAATAAAACCTATGGTGGTAGACAATCATGAAAAGCAACTGATAATTGTTTTTCTTGAATGATTATTTGATTATTTTATTTCATGAGACCCATATAAATTCTTAAGCTTTTTAATATTAACCAAACAAAAATTTAATAGTTTTTTTTTATAAAAAAAACATGATTTAAACCATAATATCAAATAACCACTAAAACAAGTTAATCCAATTTAATCTAATATAATGTTATTTTAATATTAAACAAATATTTCATCTTAGTTTATTTCTTAATCAAACTATATTCTTATAGATTGTACGAGTTATTTTTAAATATACAAAGTTAATCAAGTTATATTATGTCAACCTTCACATAATTAAAAGAAAATATCAGCAATATATAAATGTATTTTTTACATTTTAATTTTTTTTTAACCCTAATCGTAGCATAACGCGAGTTAAGGATCTATTACATATCTAAGTCTTACAAGTCTTTAATATAGAGTGAGAACGGATACATATGGATTATATTTTGCATGTATGATTTCGGATCCAAAACTATTATCCAAACCCAACCAAATATGGATTTTTGATACTAACAAGTTCGGATATTCATACCTAATTCCAAATCATAGCTTAGAAAAAACTTGTTAGATTTTTATAATGAACTTAATTTAAGCTTATTTTGTTGATTACTAATATTAATAAAGATTTAATACCTTAACTACTACTAATATCAGTGTTCCCTTAATTTATCAAGAAATATCCGAAACTCAAACTCCATTTTCAATTGTGTTATAAAAATATTTAAAAAAAATTAAAAATTATTTTTGATGTTAAATTAAAAAATTAATATATGTAGATCATTTTCATGAAATGAATTTTAAAAATTAAAAATATTATTTTAATATATTTTAAATAAAAAACACTTTAAAAAACAACCTCTTACACTTAATTTTATAGCTTATATGCAGCTGAATCAGTACAGGAACTACAAAACAGATCACACAATTGCATGCACCACACTTTAGCCAGACAGGAGGAGGACAGAGCTGAATCATTTCTTCCTACCTAACGAACTGTCTAAACCTGATCACGACCCTTCAAAGAAAAATAAAAACTTTATTGAGAATTTACAAGCATTAGTTTAGTTTCGTCCTATGATGTATAAGACTATAACTGGACCGGTGTCCTTATTTTTCTTCTGTTATTCTGTCGTGAGAACTTTTTATTCACTCGTCTTTCTCGAGCAGAAACAGCCATATGAAGAAGAAGCAACATAATCATCGGTCGGAGATTACAAGCAAGCATCAAGTGTAAAGTCAGTATGGCCATTCCTGAGGCAAACCGGTTCCTTGATGACAATTTATTGCAGGCATCGTCGGAGACTGGCTCTTCTTTTGCGGTAATTGCAGGCTATATCTCAATTCACCACTCGAAGCATCTAAAACCAGAAGAACACGCATAAATCAACAAGGAGCTACTGTCATTGAGCGCATGCAGGATTAATTTGTCAGAAGAAAAGGGAGTTGATTCTTGGTGGCAAGGTACCTTGCTGAATAGGGAAAATAGCACCATTGGATCCGGATGCAACACCCATTTTGTCAAAATGGAGTTTCAGCGCTTGAACTACTCTCGCTGGTATAAGAACAGTCGAGCAACCTGCTCGATAAGATTGAAATTTGAAGCTGATCAGAGCCTAGTTTTTCAATATTTCGTTCACGCCCACACTCGACAAATTTAACATCAAGTTGATCAATCTTGTCAACTGGGTCTCCATTTCTCTCACAAGTGGTTAGCTGAAAGCAATATATGAAAGGACTAAACAAGTGGGACAAGGGAAGTTTCCAATTCGAATATCAAACTTAATTTGGCCACCAACAACGTTGAAGATCATTTAAGATTCCACAATATCATATAATCAAACAAAACAACATAAAATCCAAAACCTTTTTATGGAATATAGGAGGGAGATGAACTACTCTAAGATTAACTACTCCAACAACTACGGAAATGAGCCCTGAGAAATAAAAAAAAAGGGTGACCAAAGTTTGGCCAGAATGTGGAAAAACATCACAAAGAAAAACATGTCACTGTTCATTAATTAATTACCTGGTTTCTTTTGTGACCCGGAAGTATTGCCGCTACCTCTAGGCAAGAACACCCCCGTCCCACCACCAGACCCGCTTCTTGGACATGTGTCACCAAGGAAAACCGCTCTCATCTCTGAACCGGTTCTGTGTTGTTGCTGTAGATTAGCCCATGACACCTTTTGCCCGTGATGACCAGTAAACTGCCCTCCACGAGCTCTCCCTTTGCTTTGAAATTGCTTCACTTGTAGTTTGGGGTCGTTTAGTTTATAACAATTGGACCGTTTTGCCCCATATAGAGACTCTTGTTGCTTCACAATCTGCTCTGATTTCTTGAGCTTATACAGCTGCAACACACACACACACCCCACCAAAATTAGCCAAAAAAGCTTCATCCAGAAACTAAGTAAATATATATATATATATAAAAAACATTTTCGTATCAAAGAGCCAACTAAAAGTTTCATATGCACTATATTTTGTATTAGCAACTAAGAGTTAATTGGATGACCCTTATTTGATTCTCAATAAGTGCTTGCTTAGACTGGAACTGATCGGCAGGGGAAATTTCAGGTTCCCTGACAGAAGAAGGGACTGGATATGTTTTAAGCGTAGTGCCTGAACATCTCTCGTTATTGGTATACTTGTGAATCTCTTCCTCCTCTTTGATCTTGAACTTCTCAAACTTGTTCACCATCACGGCCTCCTCTTCTTGGCCTGAGCCCAGCTCTGACCATGCTGTTGATTGTGGCCAGCCAGCAAAACTCCATGTCTAAAACCACAATTGATACACTCCAATCAGAGATTGATTAAGGAGCGTGAGGCATGTGCATGCATATTTATGTATGCCGTAATGAACGAGTACTGTACACACAGCAGCGCACATACCTTTTCATGTCTTTCACGGTCTTCATCTTGGAGCATGTGATGAGCCATCTGACGAGTCAACTCAGCAATGTAATCGTCGTCTTGGTCACTTTCCGACTCAGTCGAACCAAGCTCTGATTCGATTGGTGAACTCAGGGAAGAACCAAAATCAGATGAAGCCAAGGACGCGGACCCGTTTTGGTTTGTGGGTTTCTTGTCCACTGCGAGAATGTTGTTCTCCCCGGTATAATTATATTGGGAGGGCAAGAATAATGAATCTCTGCTGTGTAGGTCAACAGCCATGATAAATGAACCTCGGTATGGACAGCAATCCAAAATCCTAGAGAGAACAGGTTCGGCTTTAATGACCGGCAATTATGGGAGGTTTGGCTGTTCCTGGTACGGCCTAGCCCGGTATACTACTTGTAACCTGGCTCCCAAACACAGGGAACACAGACAGGGTGTCTGCGAGAGACCAGTAGCTTAAATAAGCTTTTCTATAACAAACATCTGATAGAATGATGGGTCTTGTGCACCTTCTGTGTCTGATCTACCTCCAACGGGTTTGTTCGATGGTTAAATCTTGAGAGCATATATTATGCTTCTATCAGAAAACAAAAAAGAGTATATATGCTTTGTTTTTCAGCTCAAATCTTGGATTAATATTTAAAATAATTTAGAGAAGAACGTAATTTCAATTATTAAGACCTAATATAATCTGAAAACACTCGTACGCTTTAAAGAAATCTGTTCAATATTGGGCTTTAGTGGTTGGATCGTACATTTGTTAGGCTGCGAAAACCACCTGCCACTTGTGAGGAGGTATCACTGCGATGGAGGACCAGTTGGCCTACAAAAATAGTCCACTTGTTATCTACTACCGAATGGTAATAGGCTACAAAAATTGTCTAAAACTATT
This sequence comes from Salix dunnii, assembly GCA_015731905.1. Lineage (NCBI taxonomy): Eukaryota > Viridiplantae > Streptophyta > Magnoliopsida > Malpighiales > Salicaceae > Salix > Salix dunnii. The sequence goes on along the minus strand of CM027667.1, from coordinate 2,985,578 downwards.
TTAAAATAGAATAAAAATGATTTATTTATTTTATTTTAAATTAAATTATTTTATTATTTTAAAACCATTTTCATATATTAATATAAAAAATAATTTTAATTTTTTAATATATTTCTAGATAAAAACAACCTAACGATTTTCTATTGATCATTGATCGTTTTTTCTAGGCTAAAAGTGTTGTTGTGAGTCAAATTAAATTTTTAATCGAATCATACAATGTAAATCCCACTTTTATTTTTATTAAAATCCAGATAGTCACCCAAGTCGCTGGTTAAATTCTCTTATTCGTTCGAGTTTTCAATTATTAACTTTGAAGTGTTGTTTTGTTTTGATTTTAACCATTTACTGGCGTAGTAATAAGAGTTTAAAATCAACATTATTAACATTGTTTCGGTTTTTATTTTGTTTTTTTATTGATATAAAACGTTTTGGTTTTAGAGCGTTTTGACATGTCATTTTTTAGTTATATTGTTCATATATAATTAATTAATTATATATATGAAAAAACTTAAATATAATTTTTATTTTTATAAAATCAAAGTTGACAACAATTTTATTTTTTTATAATATTTTTTTTTATTTTCTCATTTTCAATATATCTCATAAACTATATTACACACACACACCCACACAGTCAGAAATCACGTAAGTAGATCACATGGTCACATAAGCTTTTGGTTAAGTGGGAGATAAGCGGTGGCGCAGGGAATAAATTGCTTACGTGTATCCGAAACGGAACAGTCGGCACGATTTCAGCGTGTTTTGGCTAGTATTTGGCTGAATTTTCTGACATGGATTGGAATTTAAACCGAGAAAAAAAATGTTGTTTTGTCTCATTCTTTTTACTGATACAAAATGTTTCCATCGTTTCGGCCGAAATAAAATGGTATTAATAACCTTGTTTAAAACTAAAAGTTTTTTTTTTTATTGTGATATCAGGTTTAAGCTCTATAATTATTAATACGATAATTATTAGAAATTTACATGATCATTACCATTAAGATCCATAAAATTAGTCGAAGTACGTGCAAATTGGTCCGAACACCTACATGAATAAAAAAAATGATTTTAAGAAAAAACTTTTCTTATATTTCTATATGGTTTTATACTAATAACTTTTGAGGAAAAAAACTTTGAATCATTAACTTAATAGAAGTTTAGAAATTTAATTGAAATTGTTTTTTAAAATATTTTTTATTCAAAAATACATGAAAATAATATATTTTTATTTTTTAAAAATATTTTCTATCATCAGTAAATTAATTTACAAATATAAAAAATAATTTAAAATACATTTCTTTTTAAAATTTTAAAAATACTTTTGAAATGTCAAAAAAGTCATCATCATGTTTTAAAAGCTGCGTAGAATGCTTGTTTTTTTTTTTTTTTCTAATTTATATATAAAAAATAAATATGCGATTTGTCAATAAAGTCAGCTGATGTTGGGGTTAGGTGAAAGGGTGAGTGAGTGAAGTCCAGTCCTATTAACGTCATATGATTTTGATAGCAATAGTTTCTCCCCATCATCACATGCCCATATATTTTTTTGTGTGTAAAAAAATAATCCATTTTTCAAAGTTGACGTGGTCTTTTACATTATATTTTAAAAATATTAAAAAAAAATATGAAATTTTTATTTTTATTTTAAATTAAATATTTTGAATAAAAAATAATATCAACCACACTTATAAAGAGATATATAGTGACAAACTTCCTTTGCTTAAAAGTAATTAGTTAATCAAAAACTAACTTTAAAGTTTAATTTAAAATTTGTTTATAGATTCTCTTATCTATGTAGAAATAAAAAAAAATTATAGTTTTTAACATACATAGATGAAGATATTGTTTGACATTATGTTTTAAAAATATTTTTTTATTTTTATTTTAAATTAATTTTTTTGATGTTTTAGATCATTTTGATGTGTTGGTATTAAAAATAATTTAAAAAATAAAAAAATATATTATTTTAATATATTTTTGAATAAAAAATAATTTAAAAAATAACCTCTAACACGTTATTAAACTAAAAATTTAATGATTTTTGAGCGCACGTTTCTGCTCCAAAAAGACGAGGATTTTAATAAATATCAAGAATGTGAATGAATAAAATGATTCATATAAACCATATTTTCTAAAAAATCTTCTCCAACACAATTCAACTACCATTCAACTCTTACTAAAAAAACCCAAAACTTATTCTCTCTCTATGTTTGATAAATCATTATATTTAATTTTAATTTTCTTATTTTTAAGATAATAATTCATCTTGCAAATCCTCAAACTCCATCTCACAATTACCATCAAAACCTCAATATAAAAATCTAAGAACTTCCAATTATAAAAATCTCTATTTTTTTTTAATTTGGGTGAGCAAAGTTAAAACGGGTCAAATAAAATTGAGGATTGTTTAAAAAATTTAAGCCTATTCATTTTTAATATGCTTCTTATTGGTAACTTTATATTCTTGTAAGTATCTTACATTTTAACCTAGACATGAGTTAATAATATTAAACTAATTATAATTATCCTAATAAGATATGATTAACTAATAAGTTTAAAATTAAATTTTATGTTGATTTTTATAATTACAATTCATGAAATATTATGCCCCACTCAATCAGGTAATCTAATTCTTAAATAATTTAATATTAAAGAATAAAATTATTAAAAATTGAAAATTAAAAAATCAAGAATAAAATATAAAAGAAAAGATAATGAAAGAGGAAACTGACAAAGCATTCAAATTCAACCATCTCAACAAAAAAAAAATAAAAAATAAAAAATATTGGTGTCTAACTAGTGGTTCATTGACCACAAGTCCTAACTAAGAAGCAATTATAAAATGACGAAAAAACCCCTCTATCAATTTTGAAAACCTTGATATTGAAGGCAATAAAGTCACCACACCATTCATTAAAAAGTGAAATACCGAAATAGCCCCAAACTATAGTTAAAAGTTTATTATTTTTATATTCTAGAAGAGAACAACACTCTAAATAATTAGATTATTATTTTTATATATTAAAAGACAGCATCGATCTAAAGGAAAGCATCACTCTCAGGATCAAATAGTTGTCCTTCAAATGCCACTACAAAACAAGAACACCTCTGGTCATAGTCCACTGATATTTTGCTTCTAAGAGTATTATAATACACAGAAAAAAATCTTATAAATGGACCGAAATGGTGCCCAGTAATTCTAAATAAAGGGACTTCAAATCCAACCCCGCAGACCAGTTCAAAGTTTTTTTCAGGGGCTAAAACGTAAATCTATTAATATAATCACAACAATTCATGCAATAATTAAAAAAAAAGGAATCTTCTTGGAAAAAATACTTTTCAATGATGCCAACAAATTGTAGAAGCAGCCAAGGCATCGTGCACAGTCACTTTCTCGCTCGCAGGCAGGAAAAAGTCCAACCTGCAATTCAACGAGTACCAGGATGACAAAAGCCCCCCCCCATGCCTATCTACTTTCCTTGGTGTAAACCTCACGGGTTATTATTTTTTTGTAGTTAGCGCTTCGAGGGCCGGAAAAAACAATAGAGTACAGAAAGTATTCTAGAAAAGTAAAGCAATTTAGAATGTCATCGATAACTTGTAAGACTCGCAAGTCTTCTTTTCATGCCATGCCATTAAACCTCATCTTCAAGTACTGTGTGGGTCTCAATTATTTCATATTTGTATAGATAAAATATATCATGATTAAATTTTTTTTTTGACAATATAAATTAAATGACATAAAAATAATCATAAATATTGACTTGAGTTAGCACATGAGCCATCTAAATGTGATGAACTTTATTTATCTTCAATCGGATAATATGATAGATTTTGATCATTAATGCTATAACTATAATTTCATAGTATAAAGAAATTATATTCACGTCGAATTATCAAGAACACATAAACAATAAAACAGAAACGTACCTGAATCCATATCCGAAAGTCACTCTCTAGAGTCGCACGAATAATCTTCCAGATTAACATGTTATTTTTTTAGAGTCATTTGATTCTCTCTACCTTAATATTATTTTCTCTTTGATAATGGGATGTCAGAACGAGAATGAAGTAGCACGTGTAAAGTAGGGACCATGACTATATATATAGGTAGCTACGTACCTTTTGGTATTTCCACTCATTGATATTTTTAATTTACCTCATAACTAAAATAGGAATAACCTTTTAATCTCTACACATTAAAGGTTAACACCCTATTAGATAAATCAAAAATTCAATTGCCTAAAAAAATACTTAGCAGATCATTTTTAATTAGGTTTCACTTTATTTGACAGTCCTCAAACATATAATTATTCTCATATAAGCTCAACGTTGGATTAATGATCCAACAATCTCCCACTTAGGCACTCCATTAACAATTTATCTTTGGATAAAAGATTAATTTGTAAATGATATCTTAATATAATAATCAAACATTGATAATAATAACATGTCAAAAAATAAATAATCCTTTAGGTCGATTAATTCACTTGTAAAACCAAATAATTATCACATGTTGATTAATACATGTGCACATGCTTTTCCTTTAAATATTGATTTCTTTTGGGTCGGTCAATATTCACATAGATCATATACACATAACCATTTATATTTCAAAATGAAATTAATCTCTACAAGAGATGTCACTTTTATGATATATTATTTTAATTAATTCATTGCAAAATATATATTATTATACCAATATTTGAAAAATAATTTTGCACTAATTTTTTTAACAAAGTCAATGGTCAAAGTCAACAATTGACTTTGACCATTGACTTTGCGGCCGGACTAGGTCGGACCACCTCGAATCCTAAACTAGCTTGCTCTGTATCAGACAATATTGTTGTGGGCTAGAAGTCTATACAGGTCAAAGCCCTTAATACAATTATTTTATATGGGCCTAAAGCCACAACTCTTATTTGTTTGTTATGGGTTGAAGCCCACAGCCCCAAAGAAAACTGTCACATGCCTGTCAGGGCCTGTGAGGCTATAACCCCAGGGGTTGCAACCCGTGAAAAATGAATTATGGCTGCAGTATTAACAGTAAATGTAACAGCTGCAACTTGCAGCCCCTAACAGTTATTTTGTAGCAGTTGCTCTTTAATTATCTTCGTGAAGGCCCTAACAACTGTTACAAATCTCTATAACAGCTGCCCCTTATCATTTTAGTTTTGTTTTTTTTCCTCTCACCAGCGCTGACATTGGCCAGTATTGGTCACCGACAGCCTAAGGGTCACCGATGAATTCCTTCACCAACACTGGTTACTAGGGGTGAGCAAACTGAACCGAATAACCGATTTAACCGAGAAAACCAAAAAAAAAACCGAAATAACCGAACTAAAAAAACAAACCGATTAAACCGATTGCAAAATTATAAAAAACCATCCGGTTCGGTTCGGTATCGGTTTTGTACGGACAAAACCGATTGAACCGAACCAAACCGGTTCGGTTCGGTTTACTCACCCTACTATAAATATAAACTTAAGAAACCCTAAACTCACTTTACCGTTCCGCCTCTCGCCTCTCGGTTCCTAAATCCCAGATTTTCTAACACAAGCAAGCAGCCTCCCTCCTCTCGCCTCCCTCCTCTCTAGTGCTCTGCCTCTCGGTTCCTAAATCCCAGATTTTCTAACACAAGCAGCCTCCCTCCTCTCGCCTCCCTCTGTTCTGCCTCTCGGTTCCTAAATCCTAGATTTTCTAACACAAGCAGCCTCTCGTCATCACAGGGGTGGACTTAAATCACCTTGGTCGCGTAAGAGAAGAAAACACGAAGTGGGGTATGTTGCCGTCTCTGCTGTGACTGATTTTTTTTATTGTTTTGTTTAGTTATTCATCAGGTCTCATGGTATTTTTGATGTTCCTTGTGCTAATTTCTTACTGCTGATGGGGTGTTATCTTTTCTTAAACTCTAATGCAGGGTATCGATCCAACTATCCAAGTCTTAGACCAGACCAGAGGTGTGGCCATTTCTCCTTGGAATGTAAGTTATCGAATATATTGTGGAAATTAATACTAATTTTATATAAAATATGCAAAAAACAATTACAGATGAATCACATAACCTATGAAAAAAACTAACCACTTACAGTGTAATTAAAAAATAATTTAGATTCAATAAAGGCTAAGAAATCTTTACATCAAAGTCATTGACGTTGTTGTTATGTTAGTAATGAATCCACATTGTGCATCTAAGAAAAAAGTAGAAAACAATTTTGTTTTGACCTGCTCATAGTTTTGTTGACTTGAAGCCAATAATGTATTTGTGGTCGAGCTTGCGTGTAGTGTTTACTGGAGGTATTGTTCCTTTAACAGGCTTTAATTCATAAAAAGAAGAAAAACTTTGTGAATTTTATTTTTATTAAAATCAAAATCTAAAGAAATGGTTATTCAAAATCAAACCAAAAACAAAAAAGTTTAGTAAGAAAAAAATATTTTGACATTGGACTGGTAATTAATTACACTACTCTTATATTGTGGACTAGACGATGCTGCAAATATAGTGTAAATTTATTATGCATATATGCTGCGAATATAGTGTGGATTTATTATCCATATATGCTGCGAATATATTGTGGAATTATTATGAATTTATGCTGCGAATATATTGTGGAATTATTATGAATATATGCTGTGAATATATTGTGGATTTATTATGAATATATGCTGCCGATATATTGTGGATTTATTCTGAATATATGCTGCGAATATATTGTGCAATCTTAAAATATATATTATTAACATGTTTTGATCTTTTTCATTTGTTAATTACAGATGGAAAACCAAAATGTTTCATCCATCGACACTACCCCAACATCAACATTTAATGCCCTCGCTTCAAACACTCAAACTACATCAACCACTGCAGGATCAGGATCTGTCACAAATGATAGAGGTAAACAACCTGAAGTCCTTATATTGGGAAAAAAAAATGTTGATGATAGGAAAAAGTCACAAATTTGGGATCATTTCACAAAACTAAATGGTGATCCTAATAAACCTAGAGCTGCATGTAATTATTGTAGAAGGAATTATGCATGTCATACTATTTTGAATGGAACAAGCAATATGTGGAGTCACTTGAAAGTGTGCAAAAAATTCCCCTTTGTGGTTGATAAGAAGCAAAAACTGTTGGTATTAGAACCTAAGAAAGAGAATAATGAATCAGAAGACAAAAATATGGGCACTCTAAAGGCAATAGGTTATAATCATGAAGAATGTAGATTAGCACTAGCAAAAATGATTATAATTGATGAGTTGCCTTTTAATTTTGTGGAGGGAAAGGGATTTAAATCATTTTTGAGGACAATACAACCTAGATTTGATAGTCTTTCTCGTTTTTCTGTTATGAAAGATTGTTTAAAAATTTATGTTGACGAGAAGGAAAATTTGAAGATAGCACTTAGGGGTCAACGATTATGTTTGACAACAGATACATGGACATCAATCCAAAACATTAATTATATGTCCTTAACGGCTCATTGGATTGATAGTGAGTGGAAATTGCATAAAAGAATTCTCAATTTCTGTCAAGTTTCAAATCATACTGGTGAGGTAATTGGTCAAGTGATTGAGAATTGTTTGTTAGAGTGGGGGATTGACAAACTTTTTACTGTTACTGTAGACAATGCAAGCTCCAATAATGTGACTATTTCTTATTTGAAGAATGTGATGATAGATTGGCCATTTAATATATTGGAAAATTATCATTTGCATGTAAGATGTTGTGCACATATTGTAAATCTTATTGTGGGTGATGGCTTGAAAGAGATTCATGATTCAGTTGTTAAGATTAGAAATGCAATAAGATTTGTGAGATCTTCACCTGCGAGGCAACTTGCATTTAAAAAATGTGCTGAAAAATTGCATATAGAGTGTAAAAAGACTTTATGTTTGGATGTTGCAACTCGATGGAATTCAACTTATCTCATGTTGGATGCTGCAGAAAAATTTGAGAAGGTGTTTGTGAGGTTAGGTGAGAGTGAACCTAGGTATATGGGTTATTTTTTAGAAGTTGATTCAAAAGGGAATAAGAAAAATATAGGACCACCTGATTCGGAGGATTGGGAAAATGGTAGAATTTTGATCAAGTTTTTAAAGATCTTTTACACAGTTACATTAAAGTTTTCTGGCTCATTACATGTGACATCAAATTCTTTCTTCAATGAATTGATTTACATGCATACAAACTTGTTGAAATTGTGTAAAAGTAGAGATAATATTTTAAGTGGAATGGCGATGAAAATGATGTTGAAGTTTGAGAAGTATTGGGGATATGATGCAAATCAGAATTTCATATTGTATGTGGCTAATGTTTTAGATCCACGTTTTAAGTTAAAATATGTTAAATTTTGTTTTGGTGAGTTGTATGATTATCACAAAGCACAAGATTTAACAACAAAGGTGAAAGATCATTTAGTTAGACTATATGAGTTTTATTTAAGAGCTGATGAAGTGAAGGATGTTAATAGACATATTTATGATGTTAGTGATGTGGATTGCAATGATACAGAGGTAAATGTTAATACTTTTGCTTGATTCAAAAGACATTTACAAGAGAAAAAAAGTGTAGAAAATAAAAATGAAGTGGAGAGGTATTTGAATGATGGCTGTGAGGATCCTAATGATGATAAATTAGATATTTTAGGTTGGTGGAAGGTTAATGGTTCAAAATATAAAATACTTTCGAAGGTTGCACAACATGTTTTAGCTATTCCTATATCCATAGTGTCTTTTGAATCAGCTTTTAGCACAGGCGGTCGTATACTCGACCAATTCCGAAGTTCTTTATCTCCAGCAACTGTTCAAGCACTTGTTTGTTGTCACAATTGGTTACATCATGGAGCAGTCCCAATCGACATTACAACCTTGATAGATGATTATGAAAAATATAAAAATCTTGAATCAGGTTATTTTTCTTATACATTTGTATTTTTATTTTATTAAAAAATAATCAACTTATTTGCAATATAACATTTCTATTATTTTTTTTTGTAGATTTTGGTGGAAAGTTAAATCTAGCTACGGATGATAATTAGTTCAAGACCGACTGTATTTCTTGAAGTTTTTTATGTTAATGTTTCTTGTTTATTTTGAAGCCCTTTTTGAAGGCATTTTCTGTAATTTAAATTTAAATTTGTTTACTTGTGTAGTTTTAATTATCTCTCAACTCTCATCATGCTAAATTACACAAAACAAAAGTATTAGAAAGTTTAAAAAAACTTAATAAAAACTATATTAGCAATTTAATACATTAATATTTGTATTTGTTGCAAAAAAAATATAAAAATACTTTGGGTTCTTGTACGAAAATAGTTTTCAAGCCCATCAAAAAATTTATTAGAAAACCCATCAAAAAGCCCATCAGAAGACCCATCAAAAGGCCCAAAACAAAATTCGGTTTTATGAATTTTTTAACCAAAAAAACCGGACCGAACCGAACCGAAATTGGCCGGTTTTGAATAAATTCGGTTGGGTTTCGGTTTGTTTTTTTTTTAAAAAAAATATTGGTTTGGTTACTATTTTGACAAAAAACCGAATCGAACCGAAAATGCTCACCCCTACTGGTTACTTCATCTTACTAGCAGCCTACCAGCTGCCAGTTTAATTCTTGCACCAGTGCTGGCCTTGTCCGTGTTGGTTAAAAATTCATATTCACTAGCAACCTATAGGTTGTTAGTTTCATCATCGTTGGCTTGCAAGCCACATACTGGTAGCCTACGGGTTGTCAGTATATTTCTTCAACCATAACAGTGGCACCCTACAGCCAGTTGCCAATTCATCTTTAATCAGCCCTGGCAAAGACATTGTTGTTGATTTTGGTTTCTAATTAATTTCTTAATAATTCAACATGAAATGGCTATGATACCATTTGTTAGAACTAGAATTTCATAGTATAAAGAAATTATATTCATGTTGAATTATTAAGAACGCATAAACAATAAAATGAAAGAGTACCTGAATTCATTTTTGAAAAGTCACTCTCTAGAGTCGTACGTATGGTTTTCCAGATTAACATGTTCTCTTTTAAAAGCTCTTTGATCCTCTCTACCTTAACATTATTTTCTCTCTAATGATGGAATGTTAGAATGAGAATGAAATAGTACGTATAATCTGTAGATCATGACCATATATAGAGGTAATCAAGTACTTTTTGGTATTCATATATTTTGATATTCCCAATGTATTTCTATTTTAGCTCATCACTAAAATAAGAACAATCTTTTAATCTCTACACATACAAGTTCACACCTTATTAAATACACCAAAAATCTAATTACCTAAAAATAATTAGCATATCATTTTTAATTAGACTTAACTTTATTTGATAGTCCTCGAACACATAATTATTCTTATACAAACTCAACATTGGATTAATGATCCAACAATTAATAATTACTTTTATTGATATCTTTGGATAAAATCTTTCCAGCAATACTATTAATATTGTTATCAGAATATTGGTTAATTCCTATAGCTTTTTTCCTTACCTTATTATGATTACCACACAAACTTTAAAAAACAAATGGGGTGGCTATCTTTTTTTGCCCTAGAATTATACATGTTATTTACTTTTTGTAAGAATATTTTATGTATCGTGCTATATTATAGTTCACCCAATCTGCCGGTCTCCATTGTTTTTCTTATGACAAACTGGATCTCAAGAAAAGATGACAAAAAAAAAAAAAAAGAGAGAAGGAGAATAGGTGGACAATCTTCTGGTCTCGGATAAGCCCCGAGGATATGTCTTATTGTTCTTGCACTGTATTTTATTTAAAAAAATATATTTTTTTTTATTTTAAATTATTTTTTTATATTTTTAAAAATTTAAAAATACGGATACCAAAAATATTTATTTTAAAATGCATCAAAATAATATATATTTTTATTTTTAAAAAAATATTTTTAAGCACATCAAAATAATTTAAAAATATAAAAAATTAAATTAAAAATAAAATATAAAAATTTAAAATTTTTATAAACAATTTTGAAATGTAATGACAATAAGACATAATGAATTTTTTTTAAGAGCTCCCTGCATCTCATTATAATTTGTTCAATGTAAATTTGAGAATATAATTGAGATTATTTTATAAATTATTTCTTGTTTAAAAAAGTATAAGAATAATATATTTTTTTTCTAAAGTTTATTTTTGATCAGCATATTAAAATATTTAAAAATACTAAAAAATATTAATTTTAAATAAAAAAAAATAATCAAATATTGTAAAAAGTAATTTTGAAATACAGTATGAGCGCAAGAGTAACTTAAATGAGTATTAGCGCAGGTCAGTTCTCTTTCATATTTTTAATTAATTTACCAGGCAAAACATTTAAAAAATATTTATAAAATTTTAAGTATCTTTTGTTAGAACGGTGAGAGATATTTAGGGGGTTATCTCGGAGTATATTTAATAAGTGTTTTTGAAATTTTTATTATTATTTTAAATTAAAAATTTAGTATTTTTAGAATTTTTATGTGATAATATCATTATAATTTAAAAAAAATAAAAAAATTAATTTCATGTATTTTTAAAGGAAAACACTTTTAATATATATACCTAGTTACAAACACTCCATTAAAATCCGATCATCGACCATATTTATCGCGGGTTAAATTATTTATTAAGTGAAGCATCATCAACCACACAGTGAAAGTACATCGGTGTCTTAACAGTGAAAGCATCTTTTGGCCTTATGGTTTCTTCACTCAACACTCCAAAATCTAATCCGTTCGATCATCCCTTGCCTTGCCGGAAAAGACACGCAATCACAAACAAGGCGACCGTATACGATATCCCTAACTTCCTATCATCACCGAGTAGTCTTCTATATACACCAATAGATGCTCTTTGCGTTTTATTTCCTTCTACAACAGCACCGGATGGTCCACCACCGCCACCGATCCTCCGTCCTCTCCGCAAATGTCACGTGGTCCTCCGTCCTCTCCGCAAATGTCAAGTAAGAGTCATACAGTTACCACTACTAGAATCCACATAATGGCCTTAGATGGTATCGTCAATGTGAATTCTTTATTCACCCTAGCACTCTTTCTTGGTCTTGCATGGTACCCCACAGCACCTGACCCCACCACCACCCTTGTCACCGATACTTCCTGCATCGCCTCTTCTTCCATCGCTGAGGGTCTCATCGCCTTCCACGTCTATTCTTTCAGCTCCTTTCTCTTCTCCAGTCTCATTGCTTTGGCTGTCAAGCAAACCATCAAGCTTTTTGACCACAAAGATGATGATGCTGTTGGGTCGGTGCGTGGTGCGCCCCAGGCTCACGTTAACTTGGTGGCTTTACGGGCTGGAACTTTAGTTTCTGGGTTTGGATCGGTTTTTGGATGCGGGTTCTTGATGATGGCTTTGATGGACTTGGTGCAAATAAAGTTGGGGGTTTTGGGCTGTGGGAGTTTGCATACATTTGCTGCGGTTATTCCTTTGATTATTTTGGTCCCTTCGGCTTTGGTAATATATGTTTTTCTTATGCTTTATGCGTTCACTCGCTAGCTTAGGGAGATTCGAAGAATTAATTAGCTAGCTACTATGTGAATACATATATGGTTTTCTTTGATCCTGCTGTCAGTAAATTGTTTCCAATACATTGTAAAAGCTGTGAGACTGGCCTATTGGTCTCTTGGAAACTGAGCTAGTAAATAAAAATTGAGAATATTTGATTAAACAAATTGAGTGAAAGATGCTTGCTTTTGCTTTTGTTGAGTGTATACCTTAATCCGTTTATACTTAACTTGAAGGTGTTTAGTAGTCTGGTCAAAACTGAGATTAAAATAAATAATTGGTATTTTATTGTTTGATTAAATTAAAAAACTTAAAATTTTTTAATGGGTTCTACATGAAAAAACTGATGAACAGGAGTTTCACGCAAAGCAGCTAGTGACTGCTTTTCATGGGGACTAATAAGCAGATCGCCCATGCTATTTTTTTTTAATGGAGAGACGCTTGCCATTGACTATTTTAATATACCTATATAAATAAATTCCCTTCTTCTCCCTGTGAAAACAGTTTTAGGAAGCTTAACATGATTTACTAGGATTTTGATTTGAGGTTTTATTCATCTCAATCTACAATGCCCACACGCGCAAAGCATGTAAGAGATTTCTTTTTTTGTATTTATATATTTCTATTTTTAATTTTTATTGTAATTTATCTTTGTATAAATATAATTTATATAAAGATAGCAATTTTTTTTTTTATGCATGTATAATAAATCTTCTATTGTTAGTGATTTATTATCTTTGTATTTTTTTATATTGTTTTGTCTATGTGTGGTATGATATATTTTTAGTTTAAAATGATTCTTATTTAATAAATAAATAAATCATTTTTTAAGATTTATTTTTCATATTATTATATTAAAAATATTTCAAAATACCGAGATTAAATTAATTTGAGATTAAAAAAAAATTAAATTTATTTTTATATATATAGATTTTAAGGAGTTAATATTGAAAAAAATATCAATATATATAATTATTTTTAAGAGAAAAAACTTTAAAAATAATTGTTATCATTATTTTAAACGTATATCCATAACAAAATAAATATATAAAAAAACTAAATAATTGAAAGGTTTGTACATTGATTATATTCTTTCAAATGTATAGCATCATAAAAAAATCTAAGACCATGAACATTTTTTTTTACTTGTTAATATATGTTAAAATATAAAAATAAATATATTAAAAGGATATCACAATATAACTTTTGTCTCGCAATTTCAATTTTATTTTAAATGATATTTTACTAGATTTTGTTCCTCAATCATATAGTCAGGAATCGCAGAGGCCTTTACGTATGAATTTAGTTCGTGAAGAAATTACAAGTAGTTTGATAGGAAAATAAAAAGAAATGTCCAATTTACTTAAATTATTCATTAAATTATGAAATTATGATTATCAATACAATACATATAAATGTGTGTGTATATGTCTATGTTTTTAAAAGTAATTTCACAAGTTGAAAGCAATATAAAAAGTTTGATAACTAAACACTTGAAACTGCTTTTTATTAAATCAAATTCAACCACAGTTTTAACCAAATATTTTAAAAATTATTTTGAATTACAACTAAAATACTTTTCATTAACTATTTTTTTAAAACCTCAATAAAAAACAAAAATAAATCCAGTAGAGAGATTTTTTTTTCATCTTGTCACACTTCAGCGCTCCTTGGATGACGTTTTCTAAGAAACTGTCTTCAGTTTGACCTGAAAATAAGTGACTTGACATTCTAGGATCGTCGAGCAGTATTGACCGTCCTCAGTTCTGACTATTAGATGTGATTTAATGGTTTAGGTAAATTGTTTTGTTGGATTTTACAGTTTTTAATTGCATTTGTATTGGGAATGCTTCTTGCTGTCGCTTGTATGAAATTGCCATGTTTCAGGGAGTTGGCAATGACAAAGGCGTGAAATTTGTTTTATTGCAATACAGTAATGAGTCGAGGATATCAATGCAGGTTAATTTAATCTCTGTAGTCAATCCATGGTGTGATTTCTTAACCAAAATCTTTCTTCCTTTTAAATAAGCAACTCTCTAGAATGGACGGGTTCTGGGATTTGCTTCTCTTGCACTACTACTCCTGATAGAACCCATCTGCGGGTTCCTTTCAATTCAAGAAAAGATTTCGGTACTAAAAAATTATGCTTTTTTGTTAGTTTCTTGTTCATTTTTGCATTGATTCTTCCTTTTGGTTCCTTATCTCATAACTGCTTTCATGTCTTAAATCCATGTTGTGCATGCTAGTTGTGTTAGTTTCCTGAAGAAAATAGGTCCAGTAGCATCAGAACTCACACTTGATATTTCCATGGCTTCTATCTTCAATTTTCCTTGTTTCTGTTTCATCATCGCACTGCTATCTGCTTTCTCATATGTCTCGTTCCTCTTTTGGTTTCAATGCTCTAGCTCATACCGCTACAGTAACCAAATGATATCGCAGAAGGAAAACCAACCCATCAATCTCCTTTCCTACCCTTCGGCATGGAATCATCTTTCGTTTCCATCAAAACTACCTTCAAAATATCTTAAGATCGCACTCTTTGTCAAGAAATGGCCTCATAGATCTCTTGCAGGTGGACTTGAGCGGCATGCCCTGACCCTTCATCTTGCTCTCGCCAAAAGAGGGCATGAGCTTCACATTTTCACCACCGCTCCTTCCAACTCCTCCTTCCCTAGGTATCCAATGAGCAATTTATATTTCCACCTCTCAAAACCAACAGCTGCTGGTTATCTGGACCAAGCTTTTGTCTGGAAGCAATTTCAAACTCAAAACTCAACTGGGAAAGCTTTTGACATAGTCCACACTGAAAGTGTTGGGCTGTTGCATACTCGGTCACGGAACCTGACGAACTTAGCGGTTTCCTGGCATGGGATTGCATACGAAACCATTCATACTGACATCATTCAAGAACTTCTTCGGAATGCTGATGAACAACAATCATATGCGTTGACTGAAAGAATTGCCAAGGTTGTTGAAGAGGTCAGGTTTTTTCCACACTATGCCCACCATGTCGCTACTAGTGATCATGCTGGAGATATATTGAGAAGGATTTATATGATCCCAGAAGAACGAGTTCATGTTATTCTCAATGGTGTGGATGAGGAGATCTTCAAGCCAGATCCTGCTAAAGGTGAGGCATTTAAGCAGAAGTTTGGGGTTGCAAAGAGCAGATCTTTGGTTATAGGCATGGCAGGGAGGTTAGTGAAGGATAAAGGACACCCCTTAATGTTTGAAGCTCTGAAGCAGATGTTTGTGGAAAATGGTACGTTTCGTCAAAATACCATTATTCTGATTGCTGGAGATGGTCCTTGGGGTGCTAGATACAGAGGTCTTGGGGCCAATACACTAGTTTTGGGACCATTGGAACAAGCTCAGCTGGCGAGCTTCTATAATGCAATAGATATTTTTGTAAACCCCACTCTTCGAGCGCAGGGATTGGATCATACATTATTAGAAGCAATGCTTTCTGGTAAGTCAGTGATGTCCACAAGAGTAGCTAGCATTACTGGATCTGTGATTGTTAGCACAGAAATAGGCTATACCTTTTCACCTGTGGTAGTTTCATTGAAAAATGCACTTTATAGGGTCTGGGAAGATGGAAGAAGAGTTTTGGAGTTGAAAGGCCAAGCTTCTAGGCAGAGAGGGTTGCAATTATTTACTGCCACGAAAATGACAGCTGCTTATGAAAGGCTATTCCTTTGCATATCAAACGACAATAGCAAAAGAGAGGATTATTGTCAATACCAATCTCCATTCAATTAAGTTGCAGTCATTTTAAATTCAATTTTTGAGAGAGCTGATAATGCAATAATCACAAGAAGGTTCCTCCTATTTTTCGTTCAAGGTGATGCTGGTTCGTACTCTGAAGTCGGCTTGAAGCGCTCAGGAAGCGAAGAAGATAAATCTTTAAGAAGAAAGCAGTACGAAAAGCATACTTTCAAAACATCCAAAAAACCCGCAGCAATGCCAAAAGTTTCTGTGACAATTCCTAAGCACTGTAATTGCTCACTGCCGATGATTTCATGAAGATAAATTGGCTACTGATACTCATTCCCGTCTTTTTTGTTCCCTCACAATTTTCTATTGTTTTTTGAATCTGCAGATTTACATTAGCCTCAACCATAGACAAATCAAAGACCACATGGCCTCATCACAATTCACAAGGTACCTATTCTTGAAGATGCTGCAGAACCATGCCTTTTCAATTGAACTTAGCAACCCAAAGTTAAGAGAGGTTATTTTCTGCATGCAACTACGATACCCTCACGTCTGTATGAACTACAAGTTTTTGCTTGACAATTTTGGCACTGGGATAGCTTCATGTTCTTAATTTTTCTAGAATTTAAAAGTAGTGTTATTAGCAGTAAGTATTTCCTAATGATATATCAAGTGGAGAATGGAGCAATTTAATGTGTTCTTATGTGAACTTGATGGTTCAAAGCTGTAAATCTCAGCGTATCCAATTAAAAGAAGATTGAGAGGTAATCTTTTTTGTTCACCTTTCATATATTGGTACAAACATCATTCATGATGCATAAATTTGGCAAACTAAGTTGAATATAGAACGGATCAAGAGGCTAAAATTCAATGCAATGCATTTGAACCACATTGAGTAGCCTAGCTAAAGAGCAGAAACTGGTAAAGAGTGTTGTGCAGCTTCCTGAACATTATTGTCACATGAATACATGATGGTTTTGCCCTTATTAAAAACCAGTGCAAATAGCTGACAGTATATGTCCTTGTCAGCTATCTAATTACCACACATTTCTTTCATAATTATTACATAGGCCTCCTGAATTCCTGCAAAATAAACAAGATAAAACAATGAATTAGATAAACAATCATGAACAAAACTCATTCATAGTTTCTCAACTCACAGTACGATTTCTCTATCTGCAAGTCTGATCATATCTCTTTAGCTAATTTAGTTTAGTACTTTGACCATCCCCACGCTCCCTACTTGTGGATAACTGGGGGTCTTAGAAAAATACAACCACCACAGTCATTTTATTATGTGCACATTTCCTGCACTATCAAACATTTTAAGAAGATACTTCTATTTTAATAGGAAATGAAACAGCTTTTATCTGAATTGCCAAAAGTGAAAGAGGTTTATAACTATTTGTTAAAATTCTGCAGAATTAAGTGTTAAAACAGAAAAAGAGAAAACACTTACTAATGCCTACGACTATAGTAATTCTATGTGGATTGCAGTGCATTGATGTACCTTAAAAAATAGGTGGAGAATTCATTTGCCAAGGGAAGCACGATCCTAATAATAAAGCGAACCTGCAGTGGAAAAAACCTGTACTGTAAATTGTAGTCTGTAACAGAAGCTTCAGAAAGATAACTTCTAGGCTCTTCTGCGGCATAATACCTTGCCACCAATTTCCTCTGGAAGCACTGTGAGGGTTGCTGCTGTTAGGATCATCTTCTCCCTCATCTTTCTTGAACTAATTCATTCACAAAGTACATTAGTAAATTTACTTTGATGTATTATCTCATTACTTTTATCATGCTGACAATATCACAACATAGTGTTTTGAATTAGTCATCAACTAATCAAAGACTCACTATGGGATATGATCCAGCCATTTGGGTGCTTGGGGAATGAGAGTAGTTTTCTTGTCCACCGTAGTAAAGGGATGAACTTAGATGACATGGTTCCGTTCTTTCTTCCTGGATAACTGGATTTCTGTCCCTGTCTGGCATGCTAGAGGTTACAGCCTGGCTTTTGGCTGTTTTGTCATTAGGAGACAGACAGATCATCAAGAAATTAGCCTTTCTTTTAAATAGAACAGAATTGATGAAAACTCTAAATGCACCAACAAGCACATGACCAATTCAAGAGCATTGTCTGGGAGTAAAAGACGGTCTTATATGCTGTGAGCATCAGGACAGAACCAAGTTCTATACTCAAAAGGAAATTTTTAAAGAGAAATATAACAAGAGCTCATCACAAACCTGGAGATCCTTGTTTGGGGTTCCTCGTTTGATTTCCATAGGACTGTTTTTGCCAAGATCCTGTCACCTCAGAGCCTGAAGACTTCCTCCCTAAAACCTGAATCCAGAAAACAAGTTAGATGGTGGCCCAAATTCTGATGGAGGAGTTCAGAAAAATGTAAGCAAACTTAATCAGGTTTAGCCTCCATCTATCTAGAAGCACATATACCAACCAATATCAAGATGCTCTGTATAAAGCAGGGGGGGCTAGTGAAAAAGTTGATTTTCATACTTCCATTTAAGATGAAATAGTTTATATCTATAATTAAGAAAAATCTTTTACATTAAGAAGCCATTAAACTAAGGATAAAATCAGATAAGAGGAATTCCAAGTTGGACCAATATAAACCTTCCTTCCCTTCATTTTTACAATCCTTTTCCCAGTTATTAAATGAAGTCAAACCCACGTAACAGCATGAAGTGTGGCATACAAGTACAAACTTCAAAAGTATCTATAATTAAACAACATAGTTCATTCAAAAGTAGTAGTATCTATAACTACCAAGAAATTTAAGTTCTGACCAAGATAACATTAACAAAAGAAAAAACCATACGAAGGACATGAAGATGGAATATATATCTAGTCTCAGAGTATACCGTAGATGGAGGTGGAAACATAGAAGCAAAAACCCCAGCTGAAGATACTGGTGCTGATTCAGTGGTGCCAAAAAGATTGGCTGTGAATGAAGAAGAAGAAGAAGAAGAAGAACAAGCCCCTTGCTTGCTACTGTCCATTATCTTATTTCCTGATCAGTTGAAGTACAGAACTATATACCTCCCCAAGTAGCCCTATCAACAACGACCTAGCTAGCTAGCTAGCTTGCAAGAAAGACTTGGACAAGATCTTGGAGAGAGTAAGAGAGCACGCACAAATATATACATAATCCCTCCTACACTAGACGGCACAGATAGTGCCGCCCATGTGCCTTCATCACTGTGAAAAAGAGAAAGAAAAGGAGACACGAAGGAAGCTTCACTCTTGAGTCTTGACTGCCACTACTACTTTCTATATATATATAAAATCTCTTTTTGTAAAGATATGGGAATTTTCTCTGCAACTGTCTTCCTCATTGATTCACATCCTCTAATCTCTCTGCATGTATAATATCATCTTTTCAACACAAATGGATAAGTGCCACGTGGGGCCCACCTGGCATCCTAAGTGGACGTCCCCATTTGTGCCGTGTGGCCTACCAAGCAATGCCGAGAAATCGACCCTCTCTTGTTTTGCAGAGTCACATCAACCTAAAACCTCAGTAAACTCCTGTCTATTATTTTGATATATTTTTAAAAGAAAATAACTTTTAAAAACAGTTTCAATTATATATCTATAACACTTCCAAGCCATTGAAAAAGATAGGGGTTTGAAGAAATCTAAAATCTCTTGATCCCATTGGAAAGATAACTAGATAAGATTGTTTTCCACTCAAGATTGAGAGTCCCTGTTTTCTCTGGATGAGCCCAGCATAGTTGACTCTGTGCAAGTTTTATATTTTTTGTAGATTTTTTTTTTGAAAATTTTAAAAAATAATATATATTTTTTTAAAAATCTTTTTTTATATAAATGCATTAAAAAAATATATTAAATTAATAATTTCATATTTACAATAAATACATTTAGAAAAAAACAGATCTAAATACTTTTTATCAACACAATGCCAAGCAGCCACAATTCCCTTCAAATATCGAAGGAGATTCTACCTCAACCCTCTTACGCGCGATGCCACTCCTATCCAAGCACACAAGCCAGTCTTGAAAATCAATCCTATTAAATAACAATTAAAGTAGTACTATATCTTTTATATGGATAATATTCAAGTAAAACTTTATGGTAAATTTATTCATTGGGGATAAGTTAAGGTCTGCTAATCTTGTTTATGCTGATACTTAATCATATAATAAGGAGTAGGGTTTACTTAAACTATATAAAAAAGATATATTCTACTTTAAAGCATCTATGTTTTCTTAATTCCTAATATTTTTTCTTAGATTAACGTGGATATCCAGGCCAGTTTGCGTGCATTTTGATTAATCTCATGAGCCCTGAAGTTAACGACCATATAAACCTTAAGTGATCATCATATTAACAACCACAGGACTATTTATTAAGCTAATTTACCATGGTTAATTACCAACATCTTTGATTTACAGAGGGTAGGATCACTAACTAACCAAGAAGTGTTTATTTTGTGATTCAAACTTGTTTTTAAAGCTATTTATCATCTGAAAAATCATTAAAGGAGTGTTTTTTTTTTCTTCCAATTGTTTTAATATATTAATGTTCAATATATAATTAAAAATACTTGAAAAAAAGCAGTCCACACCTCGTCACTAATCAATTATTCGTTACTGATCAGATAACTGATAACTAGAGTTAATAACTCTCAACATGATTACACATGTTGAAAAAGTAAACAAGGTTACGTCTTGATCACTGGCAAGTTCTAGTGTATCCAATCAAATGTTTATACATATATATATATAATAAGTTAGAACAAGAATAAGGAATTTCTTTGGATATCTTCAATCTTTAAACCATCCAAATATTTGTCTTTGATCGAAAAAGCCATCTGGGTTCCAATCAATTTAGAGCACAAATTAAGGACTGATTAGATGGCTACAAGTGATACCAGCCATTCAAGGGAATGGCCCTACGCTTTATTCTTTCTTCAGTTTTATCAATGCTCATAATTTAAGGACTTAAAAATACTTTATGGTTTAAAGATTGAAGATATCCAAAGAAATTCCTTATTCTTGTTGTAACTTATTCTCACATATTAACTAAAATATATACAGCGTCCCACTTTTCCTATGCATGAAATTATTGTACACACACTCACATTTCACTGTTCACTGGACATTTTTTGTCCGTATATCGCGCGAGTTTATCCATCTTTTTTTTTATTTTTCCGGTTTGAACAGTGTATTAACGAAAAACCCCCCCGAAAAAGACAAAATAGTGCACAGGAAACAGGGGCATCACCGGTTCTTCCACTTTCTATGCACATTGCACAGACGAAAAAAACCCCCTATAAAGATAAAATAGCGCACAGTAACCAGGGTTAGCTCCGTCTTTTCCAACCCGGTTTTTTTTGTAAATATAGGAGGGTCCATGGTCAAGTCAGTCATTACCTATTATTTTATTATTTTTTTTGTTTTAACTGCTGGCGCGTCGTCCGAACGTGCCAGCAGCATTCGGCATCAACGCGCCTTTTAGGCGGCGCGTGCGGCTTCTTCCCGCCGTAAAAAATTCTCTTCCGCCACACCAGAAGATGCCCCGGGACGCCCTCTCTCCTCCATCGCTACGCGTGCCGGTGATATATGTCCAGGTGAGCGACGGTGGACAGGTTTTGGTCGGCGGTCGCTTTTCTCTCTCCTGCCGCCGCAAAGTCAACTCCGATCCCCGATGTTGGGGAGAAGTTCATTTTGGTCCCTGATGTTTTGATTTTATTTTTCTTACTGATTTATTGAAATTAAAGTTTTTTTATTTTCAATTGTACCCTTCAATTAAAACTGATTATATAAGAAAGTTTTATTTCAGTCCTTATACTTTTGATTTTTGATTGAGTTTTTATTCCTTCAATTTTTCCGGTACGGATGTTTTGATTTCTTTAATTTGGTCCTCCAATTGAAATTCGTAATATATACAAAGTTTGATTTTAGTCCCTTTTCTTCTGATTTTTATAAAATGAAAGCAATTACCATTATTTATTTTTGGTCCTCCAATTTTTTTATTTTATTTTATCCTTGAATTAGAATAAATTATATATATATATATATATATATATATATATATATATATATATATATATATTACTTTTCATTTCGGCCCTTATTCTTTTAATTGTTTATTTGGTATTAATTTATTTGTTTTTTTTATAATGTTTATTTTTTTATTGTTATTTTTTATTGATATTTGATATTAATTCATTTGTTATTTTTTAATTGTTTTTTATACAAATTTTTTGATTTTTTTAAATGATTTTCCAAAGCAATTTAATTATTTCAATTATTCTGATAATAATATTAATAATAATTTTAACTATTATAATAATCATTTTACTATCAATATTATTCTTTTTTTCTCTTTGTTTATTTTTTTTTCTTTGCTTCTTCTTTTTTTTCTTTGGATTGGATGATTTTATGATTTGATTATTTATGCAGTAATCATGATAATTTTAGTAGTTGTTTTTTTTTCTTTTTCATGCAAAAATCTTTTTTTTTAATGATTTTTCAAGACAATTTAATTATTGAGATTGTTTTGACAGTAATGTGGATAATAATTTTAATTGTTATAGTAGTGATTATCATAATAATATAAGGATAAATTTTCAATTTATGTATTCATCTTTTTGTGGATAGAACTATTTTTTTTCATTTGATTATTGCATGGTTTTTTTATATTAATTCATTTAGTTTGCTTTTATAAATTCTTAGACAATGTATATTTTTTATTCATATTTATACATCTATACTTTTAGTTTTTTTTATAGTTTTTTTTTCTTTGGATTTTATTTAAATCGGTTCAATCCTGAAATTTGAATTTAAATTGATAGTCATTTTAAAATTAATATTGCTTCTTTTTTTCCTTAATTTTTTTTTATTTTCTGTTATTTTTTTTGGATTAAATGATTTTTATGATTTTACTATTTACACAATATTAATGATAATTTTAGTGATTGGTTTTTTATTACTTTTGGATGATTTTTATTATTTGACTATTTATGCAATGATCATGATAATTTTAGTGTTTATGTTTTTTTTTCTTATTTATACATAAATCTTTTGCTTTTTTTTTTTTATGATTTTCCAGGATAATTTAATTATTAAGATTATTTTGACAGTAATATTAATAATAACGTAAGGATATATTTTCAATTTATATATTCATCTTTTTATGGATAAAACTATTTATTATTTTATACAAATTTCTAATTAAAAAATTCTATACCAAATTATTATTTTTTCTAAAATTATGTTATAATAAGAAAATCTAATATAATTAATATTTGGCCCTTATACTTTTAATATTTTGTTTTCATCCCTTGATTTCTTATTATTTCTATAATGATCCCTATTATTATTCATGTATATATAGATGTGCTCTTAACTTTGATTTTGAGTTTTTTATTTCTAGAATAATAATAATAGTAATTTAATTAATTATTATTTAATAATAATAGTAATTTAATTGTTTCTCTTGCTTACTTTTTTGTTAATGTTTTTTAAGTTCTTTTCCTCGAGATAATTTTATAATATCTATTCTTTTCGTAGTAATAACAATGATGATTTTTATTTTTATTTTTATTTTTTTATTAATCTTTTGTTGTTTATTTACTCTTTCATATTATTATTATTATTATTATTATTATTATTATTATTATTATTATTATTATTATTATTATTATTAATTATAATAATAACAATATTTTAATGCTTTTTCGTGCTTCCTATTTTGTTTATATTTCTTTCTCTCAATATAATTTACTAATTTTTACTGTCTTGATAATAATATGAATAATAAATATTACTCGCTTTTTGCCTTTATTTCTTTTTTGTTTTTTATTATTTTAATTTGCTCTTTGAATTAGATAATTTTTATGATTTTACCATTTACGCAATAATAATGATATTTTAATTATTAATTTTTTATTGTTTACATATAAAAATATTTTGTTTTTTTTAATGATTTTTCAAGTCAATCTAATTTTTATTATTATTTTGACAGTAATACTGATAATAATTTTAACTCTTATAACAGTAATAATGACAATAATATGAGGATGAATTTTCAATTTATATGTTCAGTTTTTTTATTGATAGAACATTAATTATTTATATTTATTATTTATTTTTCCATATTTTTATTTTATATTAATTCATTTAGTTTCTTTTTTTAATTACTGGAGAATATTTATTTTTTTATTCGTATCTATGCATGTATTTAAATTAAATTATAAAATTAACTAATCTTAATGCAATGAATATAATAATTCAAATATCTAGATCTTTTTATTTTTTTTAATAACGATAATAAATTAATATTGATTATTTCATTAAAAAGTACTAAACAGATACATTTATGATGATTTAAAATTCATATATTTGATAAAAAAATTGAACTTCACAAGATTTCTGGACAAATTTATTATTTTAACTAAATTTATAATACAATTTAAAAATACATATAAATAATATTTTTTACATTTAGTATGTGTATATATATATACATATATATATCTATATATATATATATATATATATATATATATATATATATATATATATAACACGTCGAGGTTTCACTGTACATTATTTATTATGAATTTTAATGGTAAAATTATTATTTTACTCTTAGAATAAAAAAATTGACCTTGGTACTAGTGTTGTTCCTTTCTTTTCAATTTTTTTTGCACAATAAAACTATCTATTTATCCCTGGAAGTTGGCAAAAAAAAAAGAAGACTGGCGGAGAGTATTTTGGATTTTTCATAAATTTTTGCTTAGTATAATTACTTACATATCCTCTGGGAAAGACCAAAAGGAAATTTTGTGGCTAAGGGCATGGTGGTACTTTCACACCTGTTTTTTTGTGGTTATCGCTGGGATAGGGGTGTTTAGATAATTTGATATTTTTTTAATTATTTCTTTTTTGGAAACATTGTGTTTCACATTCATGAGCCTTTTAGGCGGCTGTACGATGTTGTTTTGACATCAAAAGTGTTTGGTTATCGTGTCACTGGTGCACCGCCTTGTCATCTGTCTCCCGGTACTGGGCGTGTTGTTTTACGGTGGTTGGGGAAAGTGCTAATAGCCGGTTTTTGGTTTCTCTCTCTCCTGCCGTTGGAAAATACATGACAATTCTTCATGTTTGTGATTATTTTGTTATGGTCCCTGTTGCTTTGATTTTGGTTTTATTCTCAATTTTTTTAATGAAAATTTTAATTGTTTTCAATTGTGTCATTCAATTGAAACTGATTATATATATTGACTTTCATTTCAGTCTTTATTCTTTTAATTTTTTGTTTGTTTTTGGTTTTTTTTTTTTTTTGGTATGCAAGTTTTAATTTTGTCATCCAATTCAAATTGATCATATATGTTATTTTTTATTTTGTCCTTATTCTTTTATTATTTTTAATAAAATTACACTGTAAGTTTTTTTTTTTACAAATCTTTTTATTTGTTTTGGTCCTAAGATTTTTATTTGTTATAATTTTATCATTTGATTGGAAGTAATTGTATATGTTAGTTTCCATTTCGGCATTTATTTTTTGAATTTTTTATTTGGTATTAATTCTTTTGGTTTTTTAGATCATTCTTGATCAGTGTTTATTTTTTACCCTTATTTATGCATCTATATTTTTAGTTTTTGTTTTAATTTTAATTTTTATCCATTTATTTCTTTTATTAAGGTTTTATTTTTATTTGGTCTAATTCTGAAATTTTAATTTATATTGATGATCATTTTAAAATTAATATGTTACATTTTTTTTTTGTATATATATATTTTTTTTGGATTAGTTCATTTTATGGTTTTATTGTTTGTGCAATAATAATAATAATAATAATAATAATTTTAGTATTTTGTTTTGTAAAAATGTTTATCTTTTTTTTTTTATTTTTTGGGGGAATTAAAAGATTTTAATTATTTAAACAATAATATTAATAATAATTTTAACTGTTATAGTCATGATAATAATAGTAATGTATGGATAGATTTTCAATGATATTTTCTTCTTTTAATAAATTAAAAATTAACTATTTATTTTTATTATTTGATTATTACAAGTGTTTTTATAATTTATATTTTATTTATTATATTTAATTTAATTTAAATTAATTTTAATACAGTAAATTCGATAATTTAATTATTCAAATCTTATTGCTTTAATAAAAAAAATTCACAATCCATAACAACTCTGTAAAATTTGATTATCTTATTCTAATTTATATTATAATAATTTTTTTATATATAATTAATATTTTTGTTTTTATAAAATATAATTCTGACAATGAAGAAGTAACGAAGCCGTAAGAAAATGGCTCGTGTATAATACATTAATTCAGTGAAAATTGACTAGTAAGAAAACAAAATGAAAGGCGAAGCATAAATTAGAAAAAAGATAGTACAAACCACAAGAATCGAAAGCTGAAAAAAGTACAAACCAAACGAAGCTGTTCGGATGAGATGATTAAAGACAGTTCAATGGCAGCAACACATGACACAGCTCTTCGTTAATTATAAATATCTGGAAAAATCAAACCCATGCTCCAACCCACCAAAAAACTAAATGTTTAGAGACCAGAGAGTTTGAAGTTCTGAAAAGGAACAGCAGTGCGTTGTGTCCTTGCACGCTGAAGCAACCTCTTCGTTTCCACACTACAAAATGGTGCCATATAAGGTCATTTGCTGTTATCTTTAAGCAGCTCAGGAAAGACCACAAACTCCAGAAAAGTGGTGAGCCGTTTGAAGCCCTGAACAAGCATACAAAAGTATCAAAAGGAGATGTTCTTCCTGAAAATAAAGAGTAAATAGCATCATTTTAGTTTCTCATTTTTTTTAATTTTTCTTTTATGATTTTGGTTCATGGAGAACCCTGCTGCTACTGCAACACTGTTTCTACTGGAGCTAAACATGGTAATCGACATCCTCCAAACGTGAATGCAATCTGTAGTACAATTAAAGAGCTGAAATTAATAGCATAATGCAAACCTCAGAGCATTCCGAATATCTCTTCTGGAGGGTCATAAACATGTTTTTCTGGAAACAGCTCCTCGTAATCTTGCTTTACCCTACTCCTCAAAAGCGGGTGTGGTAAAAGCCCCTTCAACAGAATCCTAAACGGCAACTCCTCTGGAGGATCTGGTGACTTCTTCATGTCATCATATATGTTCATTGCATCAGCAGGAGATCCATCCCTCAAGTAGCCTCTAATGGCTTCAGTATACATTTGGGAATCCGGGAACAAATCCTCATTTCTCATATCTTCCCATAACTTCATTGCCTCTTCCATTTTCCCAGTTTTCAGTAATGCCATGATCAAATCCTTATAGAGATACACATCCGGCTTGTACCAATCTTGCTTTCGAATCACTCTAAAAATCTGCAAAACCAATAGATCACTCACTTACCCAAGAAAAGAACCAACCTTCAGACATAAATCACACAAGACAATAAATAAACTGAACGTGAAGACAACATTTCTTTGAAGCATTGAATCAAGCAGTTCACAGACAACACATTTTACACTAAACGAAACCATTAGCACGACCTTAACAGCCAGAGAAACCTCCTCTTGTCGCTCAAGCTCAGACAAAACAGCAATCATGTCTAGTTTCAAAAGTCTGAAAACGTGGGTTTTAATAAATCTGTCAAGCTTCTCATCATCGTCATTTTTAAACCTCTTCAATCCAAGTATTACAAAAAGGGCTTCTTTTCCAATCAGCTTCTTGCCTCTCCATAGTGGCCCTCTTGGCCTTCCATCGTGATATTGCCGCAACCCAGCAGGAACTAAAAAAGATTGGATATTTGAGGCTTTTGAGAGTGGCAATTGCGTTTGATTTATAATGGATTGTTTAGTTGTTAGGTTATTTAGGATCATTATTATGCTACTGAAATTTGGGATTTTTGACCTCGCAATAGCCCGAGTTAACATTGCAAAAGAATTGACTGGGTTAAGTCACAAAAAACGACTTCGTTTCTGTTTTTGCACTGCAATCTTGAACCACAGCAGCAGCTCCCAGAGGCCTGTGGGGAAGAAGAAAGCAGTGGTTTCGTTTAAATTCAACTACGTGAATAAATACGACATCGTCTAAGTTTGTTATCTTTCCGGGACGGGTTTGATGGGCTCGACTCGTGTGATTTCTCTCTTCATCAACTTTTTTTTTCTCTTTAAATAAGGAATAAACTTTATTTTTATTTATTTTTGATAAAAAAATATTTTTTTTCTAGAATATTTATATCTTTAAATGTACAATAATTGAGACCGTTGCCTAGAAACTTTATCTTTAAATCTTTCGTAGTGTAGAACGTAATATTTCTTAAAATTTTAATTTATTTTTAACATTACTATATCGTTAATTTTTTTTCTAAAAATACGTAATATAATTTTTAAAAACAGTTTGAAATAATAATAAAATAGATCAAATGATATTTTTTTTATTAATTTATAGATAATTAACGATTTGGTCGTCGACCATGCAAGGTTACTAAAGTACAGCCGGATATTATACATCGATCAGGCTACTCAAACGCAACTCTCTTCATCCATGGCGATCAGGCCCCAGCAAACATATATAATGGATAAAAACTAAGCCGAGCGAAAGCATGATGGTGGGTTTTGAACGCCAAAAGAGTGGCCATGGACATTAGAGCATATTGAACTCGCCGGACCTTCATTTCCGGTATAAACCAGTTTGATATCCTTGAGCACTATATTCTTGCATGGGACGACGCTGCTGCAGCTTAATGTTACTGCTGCCTTCGACCTGGAAGTTCCCCTGATGTTGCTATATGTAATATCCCTAATTTGAATTCGTGAAGCAGCCTGCAAATTAATTAAGAGAAGAGAAGGAAATTAGAGGGTGATATTGAATATTGTCAGCTCATCAACAGTTAGAAGATCCAAGTTTTATCAGAAAGAGAATCAGAAAACCTTGGCGTCGCATGGAGAATTAGGGCAATACTGCTGATCAATAATGATGGGATTCTCGACATTATTCATTATGATGTCTTCGTAAGTGAAACCAGAAGCAAGACCTTGGTAGTGAGATGCCCATGTTTTGATTCTTAAGCCATTACTGGTATTTGTAAAAGTGGAGTTCTTCACCGTCAGCCCAACCACAATGTCTTTGTTATCAATAACTGTGTTCCCTCCCATGCTTCCGACGCTGATTCCATGTCCAGGGCCGCAAGAAACTTGAGAAATGTGAGTTTTTTTACTTCCATTGAGTATGGCAATGCAGTCATCTCCTGTGCTGATTGTCGTGCGTGTGATCCTGATTTCTTCTGATGAACTAATCTTGATCCCATCAGTATTAGGGCTATCTTGAGGAGCAAACAACTTGATATTACTGATATTCAAGTTGCTGCCGGCAAAGATGGAAACATGAGCATTTTGGCTGTTGATTGATCTTATGTTTTGCAGATTCCCATTTTTGATGAATTCAAACCTTAACGACTGTCCAAAAGTTAATAAAAATCAGCAATCAAATTAATTTGCAGTCCGCATGTAATTAGAGATATTGAAAAACAAATCTCATGAACAAGAATGATGAACTTACTATAGGAAGAGTTTGGCATTGCCCGTTTCTCTTACAAGGCCAGACCTTGTGTCCCTGTCCATCGAAGGTGCCACGACCGGCCAAAGTGAAGCCATTAACGTATTTGAAAGTAATCCATTGGTTAATATCTTTCAGTTTGCTCACGGCCATTACATTCCCTTTGAGCTTAAATATCATGTAACCTTTGCATTCTCCCTCAAATTTCACCGAGTCTAGCAGGTATGTTCCTGCTGGGACCAGAACCACAGCCTTTCCTTTCCATTGACACGCATTTTTCCACGCTTCCAAGAAACCCTAAACACAAGATCAAATACATGAGTGAGTGTACTCTCTCTCTCTCTCTCTCACGCATATATATATATATATATATATATATATTGAAAAATGAAAGATATTTGATTAATTATATATATAGTTTATGCATATAAAGCAAAGGATTCACCTTGCTATTTTCAGTCTTGCCACCAGGGATGGCACCGTATTTCTTCACGTTGAAAATCTTGACATTTTGACATTGAACGTCGGCAGCCCAAACAAAAAGCAGTGTCAAGAACAAAATCCGTGTAAACCCCATTTTTGTTTCTTTCTTTCTGGTCAAGAATAAGAATCAGAACTGTCAAGGACTGGTAGAGAGATATGTTTGAGCAAGAGTTCTGGCTTTCTGCTCTAATATATCCTGCATATATGCAATGATTACGTTGATTTAGTTCATATATATAATTAATATTCTTGCATTGATCTTGCATAAATCTCATCTCACTCCGTTAGATTAGTCCAATCGAAAGTAATTAGGAAAGCAAAATACCATATAGTACTAAATAATTTAAAAAAAGAAGAATAAATCGTGGGAATCGTAAATTATGGCACTAAATATTCAATTTGTCAAAAGTTACACAAAAATAGATAAAATACAAATAAATTAGCATTCAATGTAATTATCTTGTTTTGGTATTTTTATATTTAAAATCAAAACTGATTTTAGTTTACCTAGCTATTTTTATCTACAAACAATTTATTTTAACATTAATTATTCATTATTCTTTTTTTTTTAAATTAATCATACAGTATATACTAGTGTTTCATATAATCTATTTTAATTCTTTTTATATCAGCAATTTTATTAAAATGATATCAAATGTTTTAAACTTAAAATTTACTTTTATTAAAAAAAGTATTATGTAAATTTAAGAAGTCATAAATCATTTAACTTAAATAAAATATATTAATTTAATTATTTTTATTAGAGTCCTTAATTTGTCATTTTATGTTCCAAGAGAATAGGAATACAATTTAAATAAATATTATTTAGATATTTGAAAATTTATAAGCACAACACGCTGATTAGTTACCAAATATTGCTTTGATTTCAAAGCTTCACATCACATACAAAATACGCCCTTAGTTGAATTCTTTTCCTATGATTTATAGAAATGAAATAGATATTAAGGACTATTAAAAATATTTAAGCAAATATATTTCATTTATATTAAATAATTTATGACTTCTTAAATTACATATGTAACAATATTTTGAAATAGAATAATGTAAAACACTAGCATATACGATATGCTAATTTTTTTAAAATAATAATAATAAAAATAATAATAATAATTCTGTTCTCAGCTGAAAAAGGGATGGCCACAGAAAGGGAGAACTAGACGCCCTATGATCTTGCCGATTGAGAGTGAGATGATGACCAATAATATCGAGCTCCAATGATCTTGCTGAAAAAACCTGTCAATATTCTCATTAATTTTTACAGTTAATAATATAGCTTCATGATGCATGTACATGGATTGGTTAGGGGATTATCTACCGAAAATCAATCTATACAAGCTATCGATAAGGTTGCTAATTTTTTTTTTAACACGATACATAAAAAAAAAAAAAAAAACGATGAAAACTTGAATAATTAAATCGCAAGTAATTTTTTAAACTAATTTTATATTGACAATTTCAGCCAATAAATTAAATTACAATAAAATATAATGAAAAGGGTCAACAATATTATAATGAATTAATAAAATCTGTTAACATATCTTCATGTAGTCCATATCCTTAATTTTCACAAATTTCTAATAGATTTTAATAGTGATTTCAAACATATTATTCTCTCTTGTATGAATGAATTTACTATATATGTTTGAAAATATTGAGATGTCTAGTTTTTTTCTAACTAGAATCGCAGCAAATTTCCACCTGTAACTTTGAATCTGTCCAAAACAATACTCCAAGGTCTACTCTGATAGATTTGATAAAATTTATCAAGTAACTTTGATTATAGGACAACTAATATAAAATTATTGTATTAGAAACCCATGATAAGGTGATCTACAAGAAAAAAAAAATCATGATGAAAGATAATCTATAATTGAAGACTAAACTTATGGTTTCTTTCCAACTTAGGGAGATTCATGCAAGAGGTTATTGAGAAATACGTGTGTGTGTGTGTGTGTGTGTGTGTGTGTGTGTGTGTTAAGGTGTATTTCTAGTTTTCTTTCCTATTTAAGGATTTATTTTTTCTTGTTTAATATTATTAAGATTTTATGAGGATGAAAAAAATTAAATGCTTTCAAGAGTCTCTATAAATATGGATAAATAGTCTTTGAGAGTTCTAACTTATAATAAACCTTGTTGATCTTGTTTTCATCATTTGTGTTAGAAAATTGTTTTAAAAACATAGTTAATGGATAAATTTTATATAATTGGTTTTATCGAATTTGCTCCCAAACTATTTTTTTTTTCATCTTGTCTTTCTTTTTAATCTCAATTTTCAATTTTATTATTATTGAATTTTTTTTTGACCTATTTTCAAAAGATAAAATTTTAAACTATAGTAGAAAAAAAAATTAAAAGAGAGATAATTAGCTAGTAAAAGTTGAATATAATTTTTAAGGTATGAAAGAGAAGAGCCATATTTAGTGATTTCTATTTATTTTATTGATTTTATTTAAATGATGTATTGTGAACCTATTTTAACTTTTTTTTCCTACTTTCCCAAACTTAATATTACTCTTATAAAAGATATAGATATATGTTATGTGAAGTAGGTCTAAGAAGTTATATATCATTTAATAAAATTAAATAATGCCTTCATTATAAAATGACATGTAGAAATTTAATGATATATAATTTTTTAATTATTTTGATCCATGATTTTAGACGATGTATTAAATCTATATAACAATTTATTATATTGTCTCATAGGAATACATTATTTTGATAGTTTGTTTTAATTTAATCTTGGATTTCAATGATAAATCAAGGTAGGAGGAGTTATAATATTTCAAGATTACCCTTAATTTATTTTTATATATCAACTATTATGAAATTGCCGAATAGAAGACAACAATTTCATGAAAGCATGATCATAAATTAAAACAAAATCATTCATCGTTTCATTAATTTAATGCTAAAAAACTAAACATGAAAGTATTCTTGGATGGAAATTGAAGGGTTTAATTGTCTATTCAATAAAAGAAATGGTTACAATAACCAATGATATTTCAACTAGTATTGCTTTAATAGCGAGAATTTTATCATCACCTTGTATGATGCATGGTGCAAAACAATAAAAAATTAATGGATGAAACTTTAAGAAATAGAATATTGTTGGAGAGTATTCTTTTTTAAGAGACGTGGTGATGCAAGTCTCGAGACTTGTACTACAAGTCTCGAGTTTAAATCAGAACATGCTCACCTTGTAAAAATCTGGAATAACTGAAGTTTTACTCGTTTAACCCGGGACCGTAAAATGCTTAAAGGGGAGGGTGAGGTTTTCTCGAATCCGAAAAAAATGATCTTATGTATACAATATACACATGTTTTATAAACATTATCATTAAAGTATTCTCCATATTTTGTCCATTCATTATTAATAAAATCTTCTAGTTATTTTTTATAGAAAATATTGTAATAACCTTTTAGCAAGTGAAGACTAAAATGAATAAAAAATAAGTATTTAGAGTCTCTTTATAGATATAATTTCTTAGTACTCGAAAGTTTATACTTGTAACAAACTCTATTATCCTTTATTTTTGTTTAGGTTAGTTTGTATTAGAGTTCAATGATCCTTGAAATTTTTTTTGTTTCTTCGTGTGCTATAAAACAATTATATTTAGAAAAAGATACTATTATTATATATACTTGTGTAATAAAGGAGGAGAGGTTTTTCCTTCTGAACAAAACATCTCAAAACTCATTTTTTTTTTTTATTAACATGAATATCTGGGCTAATATTACTTTCTTGGGTCTAAAAATTAAAACACTTGTGTTATTTCTATTTATATTAGTTGTTGATGTCATATGAAATCATGGTGGTGGGACATTGAGACTTCCTTGATAAATTATTGTATTAATTGTGTACATTAATGGGATCACTTCTCACGTATTATTAGAAAAATTAGGCATGCCATGCGTTAAGAATTAACAATAATTTCGTTACAGGTATTAATTACATTATTAATTATTTTCAAAAAATAGAAATGCCCACAAAATGAAAATAAAAGTAGAAGGGCCATATTAAAAAAAAGAATACAGAGATCGAAATTACAACTAAAACACTATAAACATCTTCTCATTTAAGGGTATACTCAGATCAGAATCGCGCGATCCAAAACCTGACATTAGGGCCACATGAACAAGGTAGGCAAGAAAGAATAATCTACAAATGTTATCCCACAACAGGACTGCTAGATGTTTCTAAGAAGAGTGCTCAAAAGAGATATTCATGGCCTTACTGAGACTCCGAGAAGGTTTATAGGCATCAGAATCAGGAAACAGTCCCGAAACAAACGTTCCTCCCATAATTTGGCTAGCAGGGTGGCTGAGATTTCAGTCATGATCATGGCTGGTTTACTTTTTTAACATGTTCATGTATCACTGTGAACTGATTCCGAACATCAAATTACCTGGGTTTATCAGGTGGACTCGTATATCCTATATGCTGCAATGTGCTGGAGTTTTTAAAAGATTAATTTACGTATTTGTAACAAAACTCGTATAGATGGAGTACAAAGCATAAGAATTTTTAACATTTCATGAAAAATTACAAGCTTGGATGTATTAGTTTCCCTAGAAAGTGAACGCATCATAACTGATGCAAATTCGAAGTCTACATTACTTCACGAATACACTGGAAATGGATATGGCAAGCATGCTAATTATAAGCTGTTGGGAGTTGTAGATTCATCTTCCCCTACGTAAACAACAATGGGACTCCTCACGCTGTGAGAGCCATCAGACCACACCAATGATGCAGACAAAACTGAGTTATATGTCAAATCTCGACCGGTAATAGTTACATCGAAGGACTTCTTCTCTTTCCAGGACTTAAAGGAGAGAACTTCAGGCACAACTTTGATCTTGAGTGATGAATGAGAGAAGATTTTTGCCTTGTAGATTGAGTTTGCATTGCCAACATTTGTAGCCGTTCTATGAAATTTAATTGTGAAGGACTCCTCCACTGCAACTTTAGCTGCCATTGAAGGGTAATTCAAATCCCTTGGCAAGGTGTTTCTAGCGGCCTTACTACAGCTGGTATTGTCTCCTGAGATTTGTCGAATTTTCTCTGCAGTATATCCCAGACCACAGAACAATTGTATGTAGTCACTTTTCTGTGTTTCATAAACAAGTCCAGGGTGAATGGCTGTAGC
The DNA here is from genome assembly GCA_015731905.1 of Salix dunnii. Lineage (NCBI taxonomy): Eukaryota > Viridiplantae > Streptophyta > Magnoliopsida > Malpighiales > Salicaceae > Salix > Salix dunnii. The sequence continues at coordinate 2,950,118 of CM027667.1, read as the reverse complement.
TGGATTTACATGCCCAGATCCGAAAGCAAACTCTCCCTCTGATCTTCCAGTAACATTCATGGGCCAAGCTGAAAATTGAAGAAAAAAAGGAAACAGAGAAAGAAAGTTGGTAATTACTTATAACCTTTTTAACTTAATGGAACCCAAAGATATGTGGTCTACATATTGATATTTTCTAATGATATAACCAAACGAGAGAAATGAAAAAGACTAGAGTGATTACACAAGATTACCAGTAGTCATAATAGCAGATTTAATAGCTGAAGCAGACCAATCAGGGTGAGCTGCTTTAACATGAGCCGCTACACCGGCAGCATGTGGGCAAGCCATGGAGGTTCCAGACATCACACTGTACTTAACATGCCTCTTGTCTGCGTCGTCTTCTGTAGGTGAAAGAGCTGGTGGAAATGCAGCCAAGATATCTACACCTGGGGCACTGGCATCTGGCTGCAGTTCATTTGATCCATTTATGAGCAAAATGAAATGTAAAAAAATTCAGAAAAAGAAAACTATAATGCCTACCTTCAAAATATCTGATATGATGGGATTTGGCCCACGAGAAGAAAACGAAGCAACTTGAGGTGCAACATTATCCTTAATGGCTTCACTTTTTAATATGTTTGCTGAAGGTTTTCTATAAACACACAAGGATCGCATCATTTGAAGGAACTACAAAACGTAAAATTCTAATGGAATGGATGCTGCACTGCGAAAAAGAAAACATACTTTGTAGAGTTCAGATATGACTTGACAGCATTAAGTTTGTCTTCGGTTAAACTCAACCCAGGCAAAGGTAAGATAAAGGAAACATCCTCAAAACTAATTGGAAGGATCACGCCGAGAGCTCCAGCTCTTTTAGCCTCAGTTTTTCCATCCACATCATCACACACTACTATCTTTCCATTCACTAAAGCTCTGTTTAAACAGCCGGTGTAGCAACGGCTGACAATATGAAAAGAAATGCCAGCTCAAAATAGATTTTATGGATTTTTTTTAACATTTAGAAATTAAAATAAAAGAAATGGACATCAAAATTCACCTTGCTTCAAGATGCTTGCATTCTCTTGATGCACCCTTACCATATACCAGAGGAAACGTTTTTCCTTTTAGACTGAAAGAATTAACAGAATTCCCCTGTTTTCACAGACCTGTAGTTAGAAATACCTGCACATTGATTTCAATGCACATACAAATACATGCATGCATGAATGCATATATGCGTACTTGTAGATGTGGTTAAATGTGTGTGCGAGACTGTGTATGATTGTATCAAGTAATTGATTAAGAGATTATTAGAGAGTCAAGGATGCATACGACTAATGTCTTTCCATTCCCAAGAACAACTTTGTCTATGATCCGACGATCCGTGCTGCTTGCAGCAACAGTGAATATCCATGGTGCCACACTTGCCACTGATCCTGGTACAGGACCCTCGTTTCCTGCAGATTGTAAGGTAAGAATTCCTTTCGCCATTGAATGGAAACCACCAATTGCAATGGCATCAGTATCAAATTCTTGTGCTTGGGATCCTCCAATTGAGATTGTTATAATGTCAACTCCATCAGCAATAGCATCATCAAACGCAGAAAGGATATCACTTGATTGGCATGAATCTTGACCACATACTTTATAGGCAGAAATTCTCGCTGAGGGTACCCCTCCTCTGGCAGTACCTTGTGCCAGTCCATAAAAGCTGGCTTTCTTTACTATGTTTCCAGCTGCTGTAGAGGCGGTATGTGATCCATGGCCTAGATCATCCCTTGCAGATGAAAATGAATAACGTCTAGCTCCAATGATTTTGCTGAAAATACCATCCAATATTGTTTATCTTTTTCATTAAGTTAGATCAATAGCATACGTATATAGCTGAGGAATTTTCTACCAAAAACTAATCTATACAAGCTATCAATTATTCAGTGGCTAGAGAATCCATTGCTTAATTAATGGAAAGGACTGTATTACTTGTTGCAAGTGAAGTTTTCGCCACCTTCGCAGACACCCCTCCACTTCCTGGGAGGAGGGCCGAAACCATCATCATCAAAACTCTCGGATTCTGGCCAAATTCCAGTATCAATGACCCCAACTATAATATCACTATGAGAGCCTCGTTTTCCACTTGCAGTCACATTGAAACCCATAAAGTCCCAAGATCTTGTTGTTTGAAGTTGGAGAGTTGTACTCGGAAAAATAGAGACCACTTCCTTCTTACCTGCATACCACATTATGTAAACAATAAAAAGACTGATTAACTGCATATAATTTATGTGAAACAATAAAAAAAAAGTGTTGCAAAAACTCACTTGCTAGCTTTTGTGCCTCCTCGCTAGTGAGCTTTGCAGAAAATCCATTGAAACTCCTTCTGTAACTCCTAACGAGGACATTTTCAGAAGAGCTGCAGAGGGAAGAAAGGGAAAGGCAACATTTATACAAGAATGGTAAAAGAAGTACTAATCTTGAAATTTGAGAAATATTTCTACCTGGCTTGAACAACTTCCTGAAGCATACTGAGGTGGTGAGATGATGGCAAGTATTCACTCTCTGGAAGTGACCCCATATACACTATGTATTCCTGCTTCATCAACACAGTTATAATTTAGCATTAAAAAAAGAAAAAAGAAAAAAAAAGGGAAAAGGGAGAATTTCACCCCGCAAGTTATCATGCATGACAAGAAGAAAAGAAAAGGCAAAGACATGCACTTGCCTTTCTATCATCACCAGTAGCACTGCATAGTAATACACTAATGCTTAGTGTAAGAAAACAGAGCAGGAGAGATCCGTACTGCGCCATTGTTTAATGCTCAAACCTGAAGGGACTGGGAAGTATTTTATATATTGGATTGAGCAAAGTCAAGGATTCAGTGAAATGCACTTACCTTGAGAACAATGCTTCTATATAATTACACCTGAGATTTCTTAATACAAATTTCGTGCATGATTGGAATACATTCCTATATTAGTTAAGCAAAAAAACAAAAAATCTGATATTTCAGAATCTTGTTATTTTCTTACCTAAGATGGGAACACACAATATTTCATAATCTTTTCTTTCTATACCTGCTGACATTTGCCAAATGAGTTAATCAACGTGTTTGAAACAATGATGGGATACAATTCACTCCTTTATCTGGTTCTTTGTCTTAATTTACGGTATATATTTAGTGTAGAAGGTGTAACTTTCGTGGTGAGACTTTCTCATAGGAAATTGCTTGCGAGCATCCATTGCAGCTGGACACTACAAGATTATTTTTATATCAGCAACGAAATTTCTAGGAAACGAATATATTATAAGTAAATTTATTGTATGATTGTTCAAATATGTGCATGCAGTGAATAACTTTCATTTCACAACCCTTAAATTTAGTTTGCTACGAGTCAAAAAAGGCAACATGCTGTCAAAAATAATATTCTAAAGACAATATAATATTTTGGTTTTTTATGTTGGTCACTCAAAAGGTAAGAAACAAATGAGCCGTAAATAATTTTATAACTTTTTAGAAGAAAATAAAAACAAAAAACTTAATTTATGAAATATTTTCCAAATAGAAATCGAAGACAGCATTTCATCATACCTTGATTTTCAGATTAGAAACTGGAGAAAAAAAATTCATTCACCATTTAAAGAAAATGAAATGAAATGAAGGCATTCAGTGTAAACCACAATGATGCATTCCAAACCAGCGATGCAGACACCACGGAATTTGCTGGTAATCCTTTCCCAGCCACTGCGACAGCAAATGATTGCCCCTCATCCATCGACTTGAACGAAAGAATGTCTGGCTCCACCATAACATTAATCAGAGAACCAGTTGTGATGTTTGATTTGTATGAACTCTTGGCGAGTCCAACATTTCTTACTGTTCTCGGATATTGAATTGTGAAAGCCCTTTTTCTTCAACTCGAACTGCCATTGAAGGATAATTCAGATCCTTGGGAGATCCTTCGATGTGCTGCAGACATTTAATGAAATGAGTATTCTTCATACTGCACAGCATCTTTATAAAATCATTTCTGGTAGCTCCATGCACTAAGCCAGGATCTGCAGCTTTTATAGGGTTATGCGGCCTGCTCCCTATCCAATTTCAGCATCTGCATGCTTTGCACTGTTCATAGGCGAAGCTGTGCAAGGAAGAGTAAATAGTGAATCTAATAAATAACCGGCGACTGATAAGAAACAAGAAGTACAAAAAGACCTCAAGAAGTGAATAATACCAGTGGACATTAGAGCAGATGTGATGGCTGAAGGAGACCAGTTTGGATGACATGATTTAACATAAGCAGCAGCAGCAACATGTGGACAAGACATGTAGATCCCTGACACTGCATTATACTTCACAGACCTCTTATCATCAGCATTATCTGATGGAGAAGCAACTGGAGAATATGCAGCCAAGATTTCTACTCCTGGGGCGCTCATATCCGGCTGTGGCAAATAGAATATACCAGAAACATATTTGATAAGTACAATGGAATAACTTAAAGGGCAACACTTTACAACCCCTTCCTTCGTGCCCCAAACATTAAGATATGCAGAGATTCTGATAATCATAACAATTCCCAACCTTCAAAATCTCTGGTGCAATGTTATTTGGACCGCGTGATGAGAAGGAATACAGACACCACTTCCTTCAGGCCTGCATATTGTTGTCATCACACACACAAAAAAAATATCAATTCCACCAGGAAGTTGATGGAGAAGGATTTTAAAGAATTTACCAGAGATTCTCTCTACCTCCGCATGACTGAGTCTGGATGCAAATGCATTGAACTCCTATTATGGCTTCTAATTAGCGCATCATGCACACAGATCTGGAAGGGAAGGGAAATATTAAAATATCACTGAGCGTTATTGAATTAGGAATATCCTTTTTTTCTGGTTACGGTAAAACAAGGAAATAGAAAAGCTTTCTGACAAGAATGGACTTGAGAACACTCACCTTCCTTCGACAATTTCTTCAAGAAGTGGTGAGAAGTGGGAGAGTATTCACCCATAGGAAGCGAGCCCAAGTACACAATATAGACCTGCATCACCATTGAGATAAATCAGACGCCTGAATTTATAAAAGATTTATGCCAACATATATATGCAATATATCAGTTCATCTACACAGTTAATTAACCTGTGGTCCATCAGAGAAAACAGCCTACGCAAAAAATAAAAAAATCGAAGCACGGGCTACCTACTTATCATTTTGAGCAGTAAATAAACTAAAGTCAGCAACAATAATGAAAACCAACAGGATGCAGAATGAAGACAGAGAACTCAAGATTCCAGCCATTATGTGACATGCAAAACTTCAGAACTATTACTGTTATCTATATTTCAGATTAGAAGGGAAAGTTCATAGTGATGCAGATGATCTTTTTTATTAAATTAAGCTTTTATGGAAGTGAGAACTCTGTTCATTTGTCCGATAAAAATTGTTGTATTTTGATTAATAGTGGGCAATAGGGACATGAGTTGTTCATACTGTTCTAGAGTGAGACTAAAACCCTTACCCGAAGACTGACTTGAACCTGCTATGGTGTTATTGGATGAAACATGTTCCATTCTCTTTTGAAGTTTTTGCTTTGCTTTGCCAACATAGAGGATATTCAACCAGTTTGAAGCAAATGTCTTTGGAATGCCCAGGTTTATCGCAGTGTGTGCATTTTAAGTTGTTTGTCCCTCGTTACCACTTTCCTTTTGGTTGTTCTCCTGCGAATTCCCTTGTTTGATAACTAAAAGGTTTAACAGCATAGGTTATTGCCTCTGTTGAATGATCACGGCCAACTGAAGTAATGGCTAGTTGCTTCTCGTCTTTGGTTACAAAGACATAAGCCTTGTTGATTGAAGGAAAAGGTTCCATGTTTAATATTTCAGATCGAATCATTCCATATTGATCATTTAGTCCCATGAAAACTGATGAACTTTTTCTTTCTCTTGTTCTGCCCATATTTCTTTTCCAACACCACATGTACATGAAGGGATGGTAGAATAAGTTGTCAACTCATCCCAAAAACCTTTTAGTTTGGCTAAGTAAGCTGCTACAATAAGATCTTTTTGTGAACCAGACAAGTTTCTCTTTTTAACTCATGAATATGTGGAATGTTTTCTTGAGATAAACGTTCTTGCAAATCTCCCATCTCACAAACTGAATCTACATATGCAACACTATCATGTAGTTCTGGAGTCAAAGCATTGAAAAAAAATCCAATAAATTACCATGGAGTAGTATTTTTCCCAGGCTTGAGTTTCTTTGTTATCCTCATCTAATTTGAGTTAAGAACCATCAACAAAACAAAGCTTGTTTTTTTGCTCGAAGAGCATTCATCATAGCATGCCTCCATGTTGGATAATTCTCACATTCGAGAAGACAAGAAACAAGGATTGTGCCTGGATTATCAAAAGAATTCAGAAAATATAGGGAAGATTAATCGTGTTCAGACATCAACTTTGATGCTGAGCTTTTGGACTATTGGACAGAATTTCTCCACTCATGATTTTGAGGTTTTTAGAATTTTATAAATCAAGGATCAGTATTAGCTCTGATACATGAAGAAAACACAGCTTAAAACAAGAAAAGAATAATGAATTCACACGCTTTATTCTATTGCAAATGGAACGATTTATACACATACAGAGGCCCGCAAGTTAGGAGAAAGATCTGTTAAAAACAGCTAGCTAGCTAATTTACAGTGCATCTAATTTACAGCATGATTGTAGCCTACGTCTTAGAGATTTGCAGATATTGATATACAAGGTAATAAATATTCAAAACAATATCTTCACAGATATTGATAAAAATGGTAACAAATATCTTCAAGACCTACAACGACAGTGACCTTTCGAGAATACATGCATACACCCAACAAATTTAACGAAAATGAATTCCATTATTCATTTCTTTCTTGTAGAAATGCAAGAACAGAAATGGAGTGGGATTTCGAGGGAAAAACGAAATGCTCTTGTAGGTTCTCTCCCTTATCTTGACTAGCCGGAGCGAAATGCGATACAAGTTAACTTAAACAAACACCCATTAATACAACAAAGTAACCATCACATGAGAACCAAGTCGCTTCTTGGCATCCCCCACTTCATTTGCTTGAAAAAATAAGTTTATACATCATAGCAATCATCTTTTTACATACTCTTAAACTTCTGAGTTAAAGAAATGGCATTGTAGTTTGACAACATGAAGAGGTGAATTCCAGTCCACAGATTAAATACAGGAATTCCATGGTCTTCTCGTGCAACAATGTCATCCTTAATTATCTTGTACGTATAGACCTAAACAAAGGACAAGATGATCAGGTGGCAACAAAACTAAAGCTACGATGAAACATCTATGGGTTTAACAGAAAATCAAATTACAGATGCTTTATATCAGGAAGTGATTTAAGCAGAAAGCTTACAGCATCATGACTCGTCACCCTAGAAGCATGCAAAGAAATCTAGTTTTTTAAGTGTGGAGATAATTAGCAGCCATCATCAGCTCCAGTGTCAGTTCAGGTTCAATTGGGAATTCAGTCTCCTTTCCACTGTCAGAAGGATAGCGATTGCTTGTCAATATAAATCAATTGAAACTAACAATATAGAAGATAGGGAAATACACAGAGTTCATAATATGGCTGTGACATTGCTTAACTGGAACAAACAATATAAATCAAAACCCTCAACAACTTGCAGAAACAGGAGATAAAAAATAATCAGCGACAGAAAACAAATGGATATGAAAACTACTTAAATAAATTGTTGGCGGTAAAAATAAATGAAATATATCAGCATTGGCATTAGAAACAAGCTGTTATCTTCACAACAACTGCATGCAATTCAAATCGCAAAAAAATCCAGGAAAACCCATTCAGCTGGCTCAATCCCTAAGCCAGCAGGCTTGAGTAGGTGAAGCAGGAGAAAAATTCAAGTTATGCACATAATAAAAGAAAATTGTCTCAAATAGTTAGAACTCTATAATTAGGATAGAAAGAACAGTGTGATTGAATAAGAACAAACATAGATACACAATTTTATTTTTATTTTTTAACAAAAAAAAGATGATGTGCCCTTAATTTGCTCAAAATCATAATAAAATTTTCAAAAAGGAAAATAAAATTACAACAGATGTTTGCAACAAAAAAAATAGTAACAGGAATTATATGGCAAAATTTACAAATTCAATATATCCCGAGTCAAATCAGATTCATTTAGATTAATAGTAATACAGAGAAAGACAACAAGGAAAAGCTACAAATTATGGGAACATGAAAAAAGAAATCTACAGGGAAAAGAACAGAACTTGGCATACTGAAGAGACCAGTAAAAGTACTGGCAGATCTTCTCTAGAATAGTAGTGCTTATCTCTGGAAAAGTAACTTCTCCATGCTCCGTCTCGGCGAAACTCCCTGCCACATTTGTTTTTTAGGAAAAAAAGAAAACCCTAATCCACGCAAGAATTGTACATTTTTGCAATAATTAAAAAATAAAAACAGGGACATGAAATCCAAACGGTAATTAATTACAATGTAAGAGGAGAAATAAACCCATTAAAGATAAGAGCAGAAAAGTGATGGGGGCAATTAAAGAGAAGGAGAAGAAGACCTGGAGAGGTGAGCATGTTGCGAATTGTTTGTGAAACCATAGCAGCTTCCTTGTGGATCACGAACTCGAAACCCTCCGCGCTTATCAGCTTCACTGTATCTTCCTTTCGCATTTTATTTTTTAACTGATTTTCTTTTTTTCTTTAGCAGTTTGCCGTCAGTGCAGGGAGGCATGTGGCTCCAGGTTTGTGCGGGCATATATTTATAGGAGTAATCAAGCCAGCTTTAGTGGGCCTTGGATCTGGATTTGTTCACTCAATAGGCCCGAGAAAAGATTTATTATAGGATTAAAATTTAAATTACATATTACAATTATAAAATATAATAAATGGACTAGCCTTCTCATTATAGTTATCCACATTAACCATAAGTACAATTTCATCCTCGATCTTGTTTTATTTCAATTGCACCTTTCTAAGACTAATTTGTTAAAAATAAAAAATAAATAAACATGTTAAAATTCAACAAAAGAAAATCTAAATATAAAACAAGAAATAACAACCTCAAATTTAGATATATGAGATGAGAAAAAAAAATTATTCATATTTTAAAGATAAAAAAACTGATATCGATGTCAATAATTCATCCAATGTAGAGTTTCTATTGAGGTGATTTCAACCTTCAATTTGACTAAAAAAAGTAAATAGAGTAGGAAAGAATTATTTTTGTCGAGTTTGATTTTGTATTCTTAAACCAATTTAAAAGTGTTTTAAGTTTAAAATTTGATTTTATTAAGATTATAAGGATGTTATTAAGTTTTTTGGGGTTAAAATACATTTAAAATAATCTAAAAACATCATCAACATGATTTTCCAATGATAGAGTCTTGACGATTAATAAAAAATAATTTTGATGATAATAAAAAAGAAAAAAAATTATTGATTGATTATATTTTGACAATTAAAAACAAATTAAATTGGTGTCAATAATTCATCCAATGATAGAGTTTCTATTGAGTTGATTATTTTTTTAGATTTAAATGAACTATAAAAAAATTATCATAATATTTAAATTATCATTCAATTTTATCATGTTTCTCAAATAATATTATAGATTTTTATGGGAGTGTTAACATTTCTTTCTAATTATTATGTGCATGAAAAAGAAAACTAGTGAATATTAAATTATTAAAATTTAAGTTTTTTTTTTATTTTAATATAATTTCATCACATTTATCAAAAAATTATCTTCAATAATTAGAAATTAGGCTTTATTTGTTTTTTTTATTATAATTTAAATAAATATCCTATCATGGCTTGATTTTTGGGTTTGCAAATATTTATCCTTTATTATATAATTAAATAAAAATAAAGTTATTAAATTTAATATAGAGAATAACATGATTTACAAATTCGATAATAAAAAACTCGAAAGAGTTGGATGGCCACAGCCCACAGGTCAAGCTTACTCTCCTGTCCAAATCCCAAACATGAAAATCAGCTAATTCTGGGCATGCACACGCTAAGCTGCGTTGCCATCCCGTCCATGTCTGTTTTGATTTGGTCAACAATGACGCATCTTAACATCTGCTACACCAAGGCCAAGCTAGTCATTTCATCCGTTCATTCAACATGGACTGTATTTTTCACTCTCATGAGGTCGTATGAATATTATATACAAGGGTTGCCTGATCCTGGAGTTCCTATACGAGATCAAGTGCTTTTCCTCTCAGTATAATGATTAGCCCTTCAAGCCCTCTTTTTCTTCCCCTTTTTTTTTTTTTTTTCAAAAGCAATGTTCATCGGAAGTGGTAATAGTATCTCATTGACTGTGGAAGAAAGCAAGCATAATATTTCAGGTCATTACTTGTAAGTCAGATGATCATCTGCTGTGGTTTCGAACATTTCTTCTGGTTGTATTCTGCTCAACTCTTTTCTAATATACTTTCTTGGCATAAAATGATTCAAAAATAAAAATGATGAAAAATGTAGAAACAAAGTCGTCTTGTAGAAATCTGAAAGTTTCCTACTCAATTTGTACAGTTACATTATGAATTCTGTGTGTTCTCTCACAGTAGTCCCTTATCCTATGAAGAATTTCAGGAGAGCTGGCGACAGGCTCGGCAATTACATGGCAAGACAACACTGGTTTCCCTACTGTTAGGGACCATACATGCAGGCTATGAACATCTTGAACTCCTTTAATACACTTCAGACCACTCTCCAGCCTGCCAACACTGATTTCGCGTGGTGTGCTCTCCATTAGTATACAGAAGATATCTCTAAGCATTGGTAAAGTAGTAAACAGAACGAAAGTAGAGAAGAGTAGAGTGCAGATGAGATCAACCACCAGCCAATCTGGCTTGGCCCATATAATGGCTCCAGCAATCATCACACCAACAGACTGAATTAGATCAGCCATGACATGGAGGTAAGCCCCTTGGATATTTATGTTCAAAATCTTTGCATTTGCTGGAGAACTTGATACCAGCTTACTAGTCTCCTCCCCTTCATTTGTTGCACGCATATCCTCTCTCTCGTGGCTGTGGATATGATCATGATTGTGATCATGGCATGCATGATGAGAGTGGTCATGGCCCAGCCACACGACCATGACAAAATTTATGATAAATCCAAATGATGCGATTGCAAACATGAGTCCCCCATTCACCCCTGCATTTTTGTGAAGAATTCTGTTAATTGCTTCGTAAATCAAAAATCCAGATATCAGCCATATGAGCTGAACAGATAGGAGGGCACCAAGAACTTCAAGGCGACCATATCCAAAAGAATGGTGTGATGTTGCCTCCCAGCCTGAAGCCCACACTGCAAAAAGGGAAATGGAGAATCCAGCGACATCAGTTAGCAAGTGTGCAGCATCAGTAATAACGGCAAGACTATTGGCTTTCACACCACCAACGACCTCCACTGCCATAACTATTAAATAGAAAATTATGAGTCCAGAAAGTTTCGTTGCTGACTTTGATCGCTCTTCCGATGCCACAGTAAAATTTTCTTGTTTGGAGAAGGTACAAACAGGACTGTACGGTAACTGGGGTTCAACAGGAAGGACGGGTTTCTCCTTGGATGCAATAGCCATCTCTATATCATTATGGTCCTCCGATCTCAAAATGGAGACTTCCTCTTGTTCCATCTGCTTGTATAAGATTTATCAATTCGAATACACAGAGAATAGATGAAGCAAATGTTAACAAAATTATGTAAAAAAATGTGATTATTTAATTGGATCCACAAACAGGCAAGCAGCAGAAATTTCTCCAAATCACAAAGCAAAAACAGAACCTAAATTTTTGAAAAAATCACGGAGAAACCAGCAACTACAATCACAATACACATAACAGGCAATCTAAAACCACAGCATACTGATTTTCCCAACTGAATTTAATTTGCAGATAGAGAAACCATCTTAAACTGTTGTTATGATCCTTATAGTGCATATATAGCCGAATCAGACAGACAAATCATCTTAGGTGACATACATGAGCTTATCCTATAAAAGTCTTATTCTTAGCATGGCGTGGCTCGGGTGTGCATATTTGCAGTTATCTTTCCTTGTAGAATTTCCATCTCAACAACATGATTCCAATTACATCCATTCAAAAAAATGTTATGTCTGTTAATTAAACAACACTCTCTGCCAAACATCAAAGTTTTGCCTTATGGACAGAAACTAGTTCAGTAAGCATGTAAAAATACACCAAGGAGTTCAGAAACACTGTTCCCGCAATCCAAGATCAACACAGAAAAGCAACTTAAAAGTCAAGAACAACAACAAAATCAAAATTTGTCTAACCATCAATATATTTAAAGAAATTCAGACCAAGAGGTAAGGCAACTGATCTGCACGATGAAACTAACATGTTTGATCGAGCATTTTTTTGGGATAAAAATACTATAAAACCGTTTATAAAATCTAAAAGACATCCCAAGAAATAGAAAAGGTTTGGAGAACACGGGAGGGAAAGGGTGGTTATACCTATGATACGCTTTAAGGCTTCAATCTCAAGAATTGATGAAATGGGTTTAATCATAAACGTTAAAAGGATCAAACTTGATTGGAAATTGGTTAAGAATCTCCTTAACTAGAGAGACAGAAAGGCTCATGTCCTTTCCATGTTCTCTATGTGAAAGATCCGGCCGGCGTAATCCCTGTTCAACAGGAAAGGCATCTTTTAAAGTTTAAGGGTTGCTGGAGTATAGTTGTGGTTGTTTTTTAAAGTGTATTTTATTTAAAAATATATCAAAATGATATTTTTATATTTTTTTAAAATTATTTTTGATATTAACATATAAAAATAATATAAAATCATTAAAAAAATTTATTTAAAATAAAAAAAAAACTTTTTAATTTTGACTAAATATCTAATTTAACCATAATACCAAACAATCACTAAACCGTTGATTGTGGAGTAGAGGGTCTTTGTCACTGTTTTGGACCGTAAATTTTATAGTTTTTAGGGTTTTTAAAAAAAACAAATATTACACCATTGACAAATATGTTTTAAAATAAAAAATATTAAACACATTACTATCACTGTTAACTAACACAATAAAAAGCGGAGGTATTTTACTATAGATTTTTTCCTTGTTTATCTAGCCTCATATTACTATTTATTATAATAATAAAATTATTATTTTATTTCATGATAGAAAATTTTTAACCCTTGAGACATGAAGGTATTTTTAAATTTTTTAAGAGACACGAACAATATTTTTAGATTTGTTACATAATAAAACAATAAAACTAGCCCTCTAAATGATAAAATAAACCAAAATAGACCGGGATAATTTAGTAATTTCCATATAATATATATAATATTTCTGAATTCATAACAAGATAAAACGACAATAATAGCTCCACTGAATAGCAAGACAAAGACGTCGGACCCAGAGTATTTCCGTGTTTTCCATTATGCTTTTCTATGTGAAAGGCCTTTCCATTAAAACAACAATTCTCATGTCCCTTCCATGTTTTCTATGTGAAAGGCCGGCCGGCGGGACCGCTGTTCAACAGGAAAGGCATCTTTTAAAACGCTTAATTGTGGAGCAGCGAGTCTTTCAATGTTTTGGACCGTACATTTTTAGTATTTAGGGTTTGTTTAAAAACACAAATATTACATTGTATTAAAAAAATACTAGCTTCTAACTACCGTCTCATCACAGTTTGAATCATTTTTTTAATGTAAAAAAAATATTAATTATATAAGATTTTTTTAATAAATTGTAATGTTATTTTATTAAAAATTTAAATAATAATGATCAAAATAAAAAATAATATATATGATGAATTTTAATCGGAGGATAAAATTAAATCAAATTAAACATGTCTATCAAAAATATTAAAGGAACTAAAAACAAATAAAAAATCAAAAGAATAAGGACAAAACTGAAAACCAACATATATGATCAGTTTCAATTGAATGACACAATTAAAAAAATTAAAATTTTCATTGAAGAAATCAGGAATAAAACTAAAATCAAAATATCATAAACTAAATTAAAACTATAAGAAACATGAAGGACTCCCCTGTAATATCGGGCGAAAAGAGAGAGAAAATGGAGAAAAAAAATAAAATTTGTTAACTAGCGATTCATTGATCACCTTAAACCGATACTCACCGCACAAGGAGGCAGAGAGCATGGTGATGTAACAGGTGACATGACGGAAGGACAGTTTCCACGACCCACTGACATTGCATGTGCAGCCTAAATGGTGCTTGAAACACTGTTACATCATCTATATGATGTGTTTGTAGTATTTCAGAAAAAAATAATAAAAAAATATAATAAATTACCTATACACTCTTGGACTTAGCGATAATCACAAAAAAAAAAAAAAACAGGATGAAAGTACCACAATACCCCCACTTCAGGACTTTTTTTTTTTTTTATCTTTTTAGGTGGTTATTTTCGTATTGTTACCGTGCATAAATTGTGAAAAAACAAAATCACCCTTATTGTTCCTCGTCTTTTTCCTAGCACCCAAGGATAAAAATAGTATTTTTATTGTGTAGAGAAATAAAAAATATCATCCATGTCCTCTTGAAATGTTGAAAATAACCCCAGTCCTGAGGTTAAATTTTTTGATCCAAAGGTAAAATGGTAATTTCACTATCATAATCGACAGTAATTTGTGTCTATGTATACAGTAAAAAATTCTATAGTAAATTGGCCATGCCATTTATCTTTTAGTTTATTGTTTTAAAATAAAAAATATTAAATACATTTTTTTATATTTGTTGTACCATATTGCATAGCTTATTTTGTTTTTAAAATAATAATCCTCTCCTATGCCATAATTATATATGATTTTCTTGTTTTAAAAATGTATTCTCTTTAATACTTTTTTTTGGCAATATTTGGATGGTTTTCATATTTTATGAGTGAAGACAATATTAATAGATTTTCTTAGGAGCAAACTCAATAAAAAATATAAATATAAATACAAATACAAAAGAGATATAAGAGAATAAATTATATAAATATTTTAAAAAAGAGACAACAACATAAAATAAATAAGATGGTATATCTCTATTTTCCTCATTTTTTATCTTAAAACAATAAACAAATATTATTATAAAATCTAGCCGCTAACGAAGACCATAAATTGAAACATTGGACATTAATTTAAATTGGTTTAAAGTTTAATTTTTTTTATGCGAGATAATTTTATCCCTAGAAAGGCATACTTTGTCGATTTAGATAAACGAATAAAACCATAATTATCTCTAATTGTTATACATATACATATACATATACATATACATATACATATAGATGTATATGTATATATATATGTATATCTATATATATATGTATACATATATATATAGATATACATATATATATATAGATATATATATATATATATTAACTTAAACTCGAGACCTACTATACATATCACAACGCCACACTTTAAAGTTTAAACATTACACAAACATAAGACTTTTCTCACTAATTATTTTTGTGTACTTTATAGATGACGTGTTAGAAAATATTTTATCTATTATTTTTATTTCAGTCCTGTTTACCGTTGGATTAAATCAAGATAAATTCACATTTTATTAATTTAAATAACTTAACATATTCAAATCATATTTGAATTCATATTATAAAAATTATGTAAAAATATATTTTTTAAAATATAATATCTTCAAACCTGCTTAATTATTTTGAATTCAAATCAAGATCAGATTTATTGATGATTTTAATCCTACTATAATCAAGCCTGCTTGAATGCCTTGGAATAAAAAATGACAAGTATATCCGTTTATATTCGGATTTGGACAAACACTTATGTGTAATAATGTAGTAATAAATTAATATTTTTGTCTATAAAAAATAAATATTTGAGTAAATGACTCGATTTCTTTGTATGATTTTATAAACTTCTACAATATCTTTATATTTTTAATTATATATATCATATCCTTATATAATATTTAATTTTTTAATATTACATTTTGTCAACAAATAATTGATGTGGTTTCTGATAAATATAGAAGGCATATAGCTGACTTGGAAAGACTAGAAGGTGTATATAGAGATAATTTATTTTAAATTTTTAATATTGATAGTGTGATTGTAGTATTATTTTCCAAATTTATTTATTATTTTATTTTTATAACACAAACAAGAATAAACAATAGATCAAAATTTATATACTCAAGTAGAAAGTAACAAATAATTATGAAAAATAAAATGTAAAAAAATAGTTTTATGAGCTGAGTTTCATGATTATTCTAAAAATATTATCAAGATTTTCTCTCACTATGTGTAGATAATTTTAACTTTAATTTGGTTTATAATTAATAGACACAATTCTATTTTAAAAATTTTATTTAGAAAAAATGGTAATTTTATTCTATTATATTATTATATAACTCATATGTGTTATACGAATACAAAAATATTTTTTTGTTAATGTTAAATTAGTGGTCTACGTTGCCATGTGAATTACATCATTTTTCTTTTATGTATAAATTATTCAATCATTGATATAAACAAATAAAAAGTACAAAGATCTGAGATACTGAATTAATCTTATTTAATTTGTTAAATTCATAAATTGGATCGTTAAAACATGATAACTCTATACAAAATAAATTATATAGGTCGATCTGTAATCAATTCATTATTAAAAGATATGATTAAAAAATAATTAAAAATTACTTCAGTCAGCCTAATATATTCATAACTTGAGCGATGATATCAATTAAAAAAACAAATAAAAAGTACAAAGACTAATTAAAAAAACACTCAATTAAAAAAGAACTCGTAAAAATAAATAGAATTAACTTAAATTAATTTATCAAACTTGTAATTCCATAGATTTAAAAAAAATATATGATATAAATTTTTAACTAACCTAATACTGATGAATTAGATAAAAATAAATAAATTAGAAAGGAAAGAAAAAACTAAGTCAACTCATATTAATCTATTAAACTTCTAGCATATATCATATTAACATGTTAAATCTCTGGTATAGATCATGAGATCATGATAAATTCATAAATAATAAATAATTGTTTTTTACAAAGCTCCACCAGCAAATCCAATGTTTAAGATTATTTTTTAAAGAAAATAAATTTATAAAATCGAGGTATAACTTAACATACAAAACTGAAATTACAAAGCAAGATTTTAAAAATAATATAAAATTAAAAGTTAAAAAAAATAACTATTTTTTTTTTGTTGAAAGGTTATTTTTAAAAAAAATTACAAGATATTATTACAATAAATAATTTTATGGGTGTGACTACAATGATTTAACTATACCATTTATTTATTTTTTTTGGTAAAGATTAGGGCATTATGCCCTTTTAAATTAAACGAGGAATAGTAGACCCAATCAGGTCATAGTACAGCAACGTATAAATCCCTGCCGGTGGGTCAGTTATAACATCTGACCCCCTGTCTATTAAATC
Organism: Salix dunnii; assembly: GCA_015731905.1. NCBI lineage: Eukaryota > Viridiplantae > Streptophyta > Magnoliopsida > Malpighiales > Salicaceae > Salix > Salix dunnii. Next base: position 2,932,654 of record CM027667.1, on the reverse strand, counting down.
TCTAGTTAGTCCAAAATTGACAAACTAGTCAGCCACATAGTTGGTCTTCCTGTAAACATGCAATGTTCTCACTTCCCAATCCCTACCCAACAAATCTTTAATTTGCATAACAAGGTTATAATTTCTATCTACCCTCACACTATCCCCATTAATAATCCCAATTACAACCCTAGAATCTGACTCTAAAATCACTTTTCTAAACCATTTGTCCCATGTAATTTTTAACCCAATATATAAAGCCCATAATTCTACTATCACGGACAAACAAATGCCAATATTTCTTGCAAAGCTCCTATCCAAGACCCCATATGGTCTCGTAAAACTCCTCCAGCACCTACCCTCCCTGGGTTACCCTTACTGCATCCATCTACGTTGAGCTTGATCCATTCCTCTGCCGGGTACTTCCATTCTATGTGTTCAACCTCCGAGTCACCATTTATTCCATACCCATAGCTCTGTAATGTTTTGCTATCAACAACCATTCTTCTTATAGCAAGGACAGTCCCAAACCAATTACTCCGGTCCCTGTCAAATGTTCTACTACATCTCTCCTTCCAAATATACCATAACGTTACTCTGAATACTAGCTGCCAATCTCTATAGCACATACTTCTATTCCTGGGTGATAAGTTTGAAATCAACCACGCATACCAATTTTGGCTAAAAAACAACTCTTTTTCCTCGACCCTGACAAAGATGTCCCAAATTTTTCGAGCTTTAGGACAATCTCTTAAAGCATGAGTTAATGTTTCCACTTCATTAACACAATAACAACAACATTTGTTATCTGATAATCTTCTTCTCCATCGTATTTCATTGGTCATAATAGCATTATAGCCCACAGTCCATAGAAACACTCTGATTCGCTCCATCCCTTTCCATTTCCAAGTAATCCTCCACATAGGGTCTCGATTCAAATCCCCCTTTCATCTCGAACCAAATAAGTTGTCTTAATTGTGAAACTTCCAACTGATGAGTGATTCCACACCACTATGTCTGCTATCGCATCCTGCATAGGAGGAATATAACCAGCAATACCCATCACAACTTGTACAGGAAGTAAGTGAGCAAATACATCCAATTTCCAACTACCTCTACAATCAACCATCTCCGCCACTGTATTGTTTAGATTATCTACCTGCGCTCCTGGATTTTAGCGATTAATTAGGGGACCATAACTCTCCAACCAACTATCTTTCCAAAACAAAATCTATCTGTCATTTCCCAAATTCCAGCTAATATTCTGATTCACTACATTCCATTCCCGACATATAGATTTCCATAACACCGAGTCCCTTGATGTTGTCATTGGCTGACCTTCTCCACTATAAGATCTCATATACTTGTCTTTTAAGAATTGTACCTAAAGACTATTTTCCTTCGATATTCCCCAAGCCAATTTCATTATAAAGGCTTTATTCGTCGGCTCCATTTTCCTTAAACCCATCCCACCATCTTCCTTTGGTTGACACATCGTCTTCCAATTAACAAGATGAATCTTGTTTCTTCCCTCTTGCTATCCTCATATGAATCTCCTGTATATTTTCTCTATCTCCTTGCATGTGTGTTTCGGAATAACTGCAACTTACAAAGGGTACAAAGGAATAGTGGCAAGAACAACTTTGCATAAAGTGATCTTTCCTATTAGGGATAAATTATTAGCTTTCCAACCTGCTAACCTTTTTTGCAGATTCTCTAATAAGTAACTATATGCCAGCTTAGTAACCCGTTGATGAAGTAAAGGCACCCCAAGGTATCTCCCCATGTCTTTTGTGACTTGAAATCCACTCCTCCTACTGATAGCATTTGCCAATGAGGCCGACATATTCTTGGAAAAAAATATTTTTGTCTTAGCAGCACTAACTTTTTGGTCTGACACTGAACAAAAGATATCTAGAATAACTCTCTCTATCTGCTCTATGCTTGCCTCAGTAAACAGAAGCATGTCATTCGCAAAGCATAGATGTGAAATCTTCAATCCATTTCTTCGCACACTGAAAGGCTTCCAACTATTATCTTCCACCTCTGATTTATTAGTTGTGTTAATCTTTCTAAATACAAAACAAATAAATACGGAGATAAAGGATCTCCTTGTCTTATACCTCTGTTGGGTTTAAATTTCTAAGTTTCACAACCATTCCACAAGATACTCTTACTAGTTCACTAATAAAACTCTGTGATTACTCTTACTAGTTCACTAAGCAGTCTAGCAACAATTAGAGCATCCCTAATAAAACTCCAATTGAAACGATCGTAGGCCTTTTCAAGATCAACTTTGATGGCCATAAAACCCTTTTTGCCTGTCCTTTTACGCATTGAATGGATGATTTCTTGGGCAACAATGATATTATCTGTGATATGTCTTCCTAAAACAAAACTACTCTGAACTTCACTAACCAGTTTCGACATCAACTTTTTCAGCCTCTCCACTATCACTTTAGTAATTACCTTGAAAATCACATTACACAACCCAATTGGCCTAAATTGATGAAGATATTCAGGCATTGGAATTTTTGGGATCAACACCACATGAGAATGGTTGATTGGAGTTATGTCCATTTTGTTTGTAACCACATTCCTCACATACCGGCAAACAGACTATCTAACCACCTGCCACTGAGACTGATAGAAAATAGGCTGATAACCATCCGGCCCTAGGGCCTTATAAGGTTTCATCCCGAATATAGCTGCCCTAACTTCATCATCTAGAACTGGGGTTACCAATTGATCCATGCGACTAGGGTCAATAACAAGGAAGTGACCTTCTAATCTTCTAGCCTCTTGCAATTCCTCCTGATCAATCACGAATAATTTCTGATAAAATTCCCTGGCCATTTCCTTTAAACTGTCCTCCTCCCACACCTAAACATTCTGCTCATTTTTCCAAGCCTTTATTTTGTTTCTTTGCCTTTGTTTTGTTTCTTTGTCTTCTAATGATGGTTTTCAATTGCTGATGTATCTTCCAACGGGTATAGAAATGGATTTCCACGACACATCATAGCTTTTTGGACCCCTTCTAGTCTAGCCAAAACCCTTCTTTTCCGCTGAAAAATGTTACTATAAACAATCTTATAATATAAAAACACATATTAAAGAATCGGATTAAATACAAAATTATAATAAAATAATTATAAATATACATATATATAATAGACTTGCACAATTTATGAAGTAAAAAAAAAAGAAAAAGAAAAAAAGAGAAGAAGTTGCATAGGTGAGCAAGAGTCGCTGCTAACACGAGTGAATCTTGTACCAGGGACGGATTTCCCAACTCCGCCCTCGGATTTTTATTATCCAGCAAAGCAATCAGGCGGCCCACCAGGTCACCCCCCCCCCTCTAATATATATAGACTAGCTAAGTGCCCCCGCGCGTTGCCGCGGGTATTTTTGTGTATATAATTTAATATAATTAAATTTATAATGATAAATTTATATGATATAATCAAATAAAAATTCTAAATTAGGAGATAAAATGTATAAAATTTTAAGTAGAGTTTGTTACGCAAGTATAGATTACATTTTTTAGAATGTAGGTATTGCGCCATAAAAGATAAAAGATTACAAAAGAGCGTAAATTAACATTAAAAAAAATACCAAAATAATTTTATAAGAAAAAAAAATAATTAAAATTCTTATTGTGCAGATAAAAATAATAAAAAAAATAAAGGGGAAAAGGAAGCAATATTAATTTAAAATATTATAACAATAGCGACATCGGAGTTTTAACATCTAAAATTATTATTGTTGTGACTATCAAAACAATAAAAATAATCAAATTATACCGAGAAAAAAAAATAAAAAGCATGAACAAAATAGCAAGTAAGAAAACAATTAAATTATTGTTGTTGTTGTTGTTGTTGTTGTTGTTGTTAAATATTAAATAAATAAATGAAAGATTAGAAAAATTGTAAAAACTACAACAAAAGATAAAACAAAAAAATACAATAAAAACTAAAATTATCATTGTTATCACTGTCAACATAATAAAAATTATCAAATTGTTATGAGGGAAAAAAACCCTAAAAAACACTAACAAAAGAGTAAAAAAGAAAAACAATTAAATTATTATTATTATTATTATTATTATTATTATTATTATTATTATTATTATTATTATTATTATTATTATTATTATTATTTTCATTTATTTTTTTATTTTTGTCTTAATAATGAAAGGGAAAAAATGGAAGAAAAAAAATTCTAAGAATTTCAACAAAAGATCAAACAAAAGAATAAAACAAAAACAAAAACTATTGTTGCTATCATTGTGAAAACAATAAAAATTATAAATCATCCCGAGAAAAAAAACCCTCAAAAACATTAACAATAGAATAAGCAAGAAAAAACAATTAAATTATTATTATAGCTAAGTGCCCCAGTGCGTGGCCGCGGGTATACTTGTGTATATAATTTAACATAATTAAATTCACAATGATAAATTTATATTATATAATCAAATAAAAATTCTAGATTAGGAGATACAATGTATAAAATTTTAAGTGGAGTTTGTTACGCAAGCATATATTACATCTTTTAAAATGTAGGTATTGTGTCATAAAAGATTACAAAAAAACGCAAACTAACATTAAAAAAAGAGCGAAATATTTTTATAAGAAATAAAAAATTAATCACTAAAATTCTTATGGTGCAGATAAAAATAATAAAAAAAATTAAGGGGAAAAGGAAGCAATATTAATTTAAAATATTATAATAATAACAATATCGGAGTTTTAACATCTAAAATTATTATTGTTGTGACTATAAAAACAATAAAAATAATCAAATTATACCGAGGGAAAAAAATAAAAAGCATGAACAAAATAGCAAGTAAGAAAACAATTAAATTATTGTTGTTGTTGTTGTTGTTAAAGATTAAATAAATAAATGAAAGATTAGAAAAATTGTTAAAACAACAAAAAAAGATCAAACAAAAAAATACAATAAAAACTAAAAATTATCATTGTTATCATTGTCAACACAATAAAAATTATCAAATTGTTCTGAAGGAAACAAACGCTAAAAACCACTAACAAAAGAGTAAAAAAGAAAAACAATTAAATTATTATTATTATTATTTTCATTTATTTGTTTTATTTTTGTCTTAATAATGAAAGGGAAAAAATGGAAGGAAAAAAATCCTAAGAACTTCAACAAAAGATAAAACAAAAGAATAAAATAAAAACAAAAACTATTATTGCTATCATTGTGAAAACAATAAAAATTATAAATTATCCCGAGAAAAAAAACCCTCAAAAACATTAACAATAGAGTAAGTAAGAAAAAATAATTAAATTATTATTATAACTAAGTGCCCCCGCGCGTTGCCGCGTGTATACTTGTGTATATAATTTAACATAATTAAATTCACAATGATAAATTTATATTATATAATCAAATAAAAATTCTAGTTTAAGAGATACAATGTATAAAATTTTAAGTGGAGTTTGTTACGCAAGTATATATTACATCTTTTAAAATGTAGGTATTGTGTCATAAAAGATTACAAAAAAACGCAAACTAACATTAAAAAAAGAGCGAAATATTTTTATAAGAAATAAAAAATTAATCACTAAAATTCTTATGGTGCAGATAAAAATAATAAAAAAAATTAAGGGGAAAAGGAAGCAATATTAATTTAAAATATTATAATAATAACAATATCGGAGTCTTAACATCTAAAATTATTATTGTTGTGACTATAAAAACAATAAAAATAATCAAATTATACCGAGAGAAAAAAATAAAAAACATGAACAAAATAGCAAGTAAGAAAACAATTAAATTATCATTATTGTTGTTGTTGTTGTTGTTGTTGTTGTTGTTCTTGTTGTTATTATTATTATTATTATTAAAGATTAAATAAATAAATGAAAGATTAGAAAAATTGTAAAAATTACAAAAGAAGATCAAACAAAAAAATACAATAAAAACTAAAAATTATAATTGTTATCACTGTCAACACAATAAAAATTATTAAATTGTTATAAGTGAAAAAAACTCTAAAAAACACCAACAAAAGAGTAAAAAAGAAAAACAATTAAATTATTATTATTATTATTATTATTATTATTATTATTATTATTATTATTATTATTATTATTATTATCATTTTCATTTATTTGTTTTATTTTTGTCTTAATAATGAAAGGGAAAAAATGGAAGAAAAAAAAATCCTAAGAAATTGAACAAAAGATAAAACAAAAGAATAAAACAAAAACAAAAATTATCGTTGCTATAATTGTGAAAACAATAAAAATTAAAAATTATCAAATTATCCCGAGGAAAAAAACCCTAAAAAACATTAACAATAAAGTAAGTAAGAAAAAACAATTAAATCATTATCATTATTTATTTTATTTTTGTGTTAATAATGGAAGGGAAAAAATGGAAGAGAAAAAATGAAAGGGAAAAAAAATCCTAAAAGTTTCAACAGAAGATCATATAAAAGAATAATAATAATAAAAAAAACTATCATTGCTATCACTGCTAAAACAATTAAAATTATAAGATTATCCCTAGAAAAAAAACTCTCAAAAATATCAACAATAGAGTAAGTAAGAAAAAACAATTTAATTAATATTATTATTATCATCATCATCATCATCATCATCATCATCATTATTATCATTATCATTATCATTATCATTATTATTATTATCATTATTATTGTGCTAGTAATGAAAAAAATAAATAAATGAAAGAGTAAAAATACAATAAAAATTTTAAGAAAATTTAAATAATAAAAAGAAATCAAGGGATTAAAAAAAAAACATTAAAAGTATAAGGCCCGGAAGAGAAATCAAATATAAAGGGATTAAAATCAAAAATTAAAAATATAAGGATTAAAATGAAAGTCAAATTTATTATCAATTTCAATTAAAGGACAAAATTGAAAAAATTCAAACTGCTGTACCGAAAAAAATTAAAAGTATAAGGACCGAAATGAAAATCAAATTTATTATCAATTTTAATCAAAGGACAAAATTGAATAAATTGAAACTTCTGTACCGCATTTAATGATTTATTTAAACCCAGTCCAGAAATTAAAAGAAGGAGGATCGAAGTGAAAATTGCGCTTCCAATTAATTTCAATCGAAGGACCCAATCGAACTAAATCAAAACTTATATAACAAAAATAAGGACCATAAACAAAATTAAAAGTAAAGGGATCGAAATGAAAAGTAATAATACCTGATGAAGTACGGGGCGATGAGACTATCGCCTCAAAAGCGAACATACCTTATTACCAAAAAATATAAATAAAAAGAACAACGGAAAACCGGAGAACCGACCGAACCGAGAACCGAACCGAACCAAAATTACACTGTCGCAATCCACAGTAAAAACACTCAGAAGCTACAGTTCAAAACAGTAAAACACCCACGGCAATTATCTTTTAGTTAATATATATATATATATATATATATATATATATATATATATATATATATATATAGATATATATATGTTAATGTTGTCGTTGTCACGACGTAAAGAAAGCAAACATTTTGTCATAGCTCCTTTTCTCATCCTTGTCAACACAGATTCATAGATAATAATTTGCGTGAGGGAAATAATCAAGAAGATTTACATGTAGATTTTGTTTATTTTAATGGCAGGGGAAGGAAAGCAGAAGAAGGAGGCAACAACAATGGAGGCCGGTCTTTTAGACAGCATAATAAGTCGTTTATTAGAATTTAGACAAACGAGGTTAGCCAAACAACCGCGAGTCCAGCTTAGCGAAAACGAGATCCGCCAACTCTGCGCTGTTTCTAGAGATATCTTTCTTCAACAACCCAATCTTCTCGAGCTCGAAGCCCCCATCAAGATCTGTGGTAACCACCCTCTTCTTTTCCGTTCACTTTTCACTATGAAATAGAATTACTGTGTGGTTTTCTGGGGGATTCATTCAACTGTTTGCATCTCAATTCCCTATCGCACATAGGTGGAAGAATGATATAATTTATTTATTGTTAGGATTAAAATTTGATGACTTTGTATTGATGGAGATAAAAATCAAAATTTGGGAAATTTTAATTTAATGCTGGATGTAAAAATTATTGGTTCCAGCAATTTATATAGGGAATCTTTTATATCCTATATGTTGTTTGATAGGGAAGATAAATAATTGATGAATCGGTTAACATGGAGCTGTGGAGCGGACGGGGTCTCCTTTCTAGATAGCTCCATTTGTTTAAAGTCCTGGTCTTGAGAGCACCCTTTTTTTATTTCAAAATTTGGTAAATGAGACTGTTTTGGAACTCTCTTCCTAGCCCCTTCAAGACTTGAGATTGCAGCAACATCAAGCAAAACAAAGAAGCCTAATCCTTAGGTGGATTATATCTGAGCAATGGTTTTATTTCCTTCATTTTCTTATCTTGTTCAAGATGTTAACTCATTGTGCCCGTATTAGATACTTGCTGAAAATGCACCGACTCATGTCGGATACATGGTTATTTGTCAAAAAAATTATTAAAAATTGAGTTTAATTTTGGATGCCGAACCTTTCATAATCATCATAATAATGATCGAGATATGTGGTTTTCAGATATCCAATCTCATTTAATTGTAAACCAAATACAAGAACATGATGTCAGTCCTTTTCATGTATACTTCATATGTCCCTACAATCAAATTGATTATATATTGTTAGTGGTTATATTAAACTTAATCAAGCTGCAAAGGGTGGTTTGCAATCTTTTCAAGTAAGGCTCTCTGCATCATATGTTTATGTTACTAGCTGGTTGGTCTGTCTAGAGCAACCTTAGTGTGGACAATAAGAGTGATTCTTTTGATTGAAAACCTTAGTGTGGACAATAAGAGTGATTCTTTTGATTGAAATTTTTTTCTGGAAAATTGGCAACATAGATTTATAGTCAACATAAACTCAGACTTTGCTGAAAAATATTTTTAGATCATAAAGTTATGTGAACATTTTATGGATATTAACCAACTCAAATTATTTCAGTGTTTTGAGTGTCTATGGAAGCACCAATATTCTACATATTTTGGGAGCAGACATGTATGATGAATTAAACCTTAAAAATTGAAGAATTGTTTCTTTCAACATTCTTTCAACCCATGACTGAAGGGTTTTCTTTTTCCCATCTCTTTCTTATGGACCAGCCCTTTTCTATAGGGTGCTTTTCTTTCTCTTGGTCAATTTACCCCTCTCATATAGGAAATTATTCAATCTCTTCTCCCCGTTCTAACCCTCCCATGTCAATTTAACATGAGAGATAGCAATTTGAGTCAAAAGAAGAATAAAGTTTGAGGGTTTGAAGTGCCTTGTCATTACGTCATTTGCTTCATTTGGCAGGTTATTGTTGTAATATATTAACCTAATTGTATAATTGTTAGCTTCAAGTATTACTTAATAACCACAAGGTGTACAATGAAGAACAGAAGAAGCAATGGAGTAAGGAGATAAATCCTATAATCCACTAGGTTAAACCCCGGATATTCATAAAGGATACACGAATTAAAAAAACCCTCCAAATGCTAAAATGGCTGCATATATAAGCGCAACTAAAACCTCAAAGCAGTCCCAATCAAAATAGGGAACAACGTAATAGTATTACTTGTAACAAAGAAAACCCCAAATAATCAAGTGAAAGAAGACAATCAACTACTATGACCAAAATCTCTAATTTATTCTTCATTCTTTAAAATAAAGTACACTTTCATGATTCATTGGTATTCATATTCTTGTTTTTGAGTCTTGTTAATGGTTGTGCCTTTTCCCCTTCGACTTCCAGGTGACATTCATGGGCAATATTCAGATCTTTTGAGGCTCTTTGAATATGGAGGCTTTCCTCCCAGTGCCAATTATTTGTTCTTAGGTGATTATGTGGACCGTGGGAAGCAAAGTTTGGAAACAATATGCCTTTTGCTTGCCTACAAAATCAAGTATCCTGAGAACTTCTTCCTTTTGAGAGGAAACCATGAGTCTGCATCTATCAATCGAATTTATGGATTCTATGACGAATGTAAAAGACGCTTCAATGTGAAACTTTGGAAAACATTTACAGATTGTTTTAACTGTCTTCCTGTTGCTGCTCTTATAGATGACAAAATATTGTGCATGCATGGTGGGCTTTCCCCTGATTTAACGAATTTGGATCAAATTAGGGACTTACCTCGTCCAACTGACGTTCCAGATTCTGGCTTGCTTTGTGATTTACTTTGGTCTGATCCTGACAAGGATATCAAAGGCTGGGGAATGAATGACCGGGGGGTCTCGTATACCTTTGGCCCTGCTAAGGTTGCAGAATTCTTAATGAAGAGTGATATGGACCTTGTTTGTCGTGCCCATCAGGTTGGTGAAGTTGCTTCTTCTATTAGTTATTTCAACCCAAGCAGTTTCCCATGATGCTTCTTTTTTCCCCCTTTCATCAGGTTGTTGAGGATGGATATGAATTCTTTGCAGAAAGGCAGCTTGTAACGATATTTTCAGCTCCAAATTATTGTGGTGAATTTGATAATGCTGGTGCAATGATGAGTGTTGACGAAACCCTTATGTGCTCTTTCCAAATTCTTAAGCCAGCAGATAAAAGGTTCAGGTTCATGTGAAATGATTGCTGTTTGCTGTCCTATATACACAAACAATTTCTATGTAAGTTTCCTATAAGCCCTCTTTTATGTATTGGCTGTTACGTTTATGGTAAATCATGATTCTTATAAAACAAATTCCATTTCCATTGTTTAGTTACTTGAAAGGCTAAAAGCCTTTCTTGGAAAGGTGCGGCATCCTTTTAGGTGATTATTTAGTTATATTTAAGGAAACAATATTATTTACTAATAATATTCCATTAAATATAAGTAATAGAGCATGCTTCTATTAATTGGACACAAAATAATAATATATTTGTCGCAGTACATTATTTCCTCATCATCATGATATAAATTAGGACATTTAATTAGATTAGGGAATATGTAATCTACATGAGAAAGCCCATATATTGCTTCGACAACTCGAAGGAAACACTCATATAAAAAATAGAAACTAAGGGAAGGAGGAGCGATCAAGAAATTCAATGTAAGTGACTACTTTGAATAATCAATTTTACTGTGTTGAGCTCTTACTGCTGCTTATCCATATTAATCCATCTTCCATTAGCTTTTATCTATCATGTAATGTTTGTTTCTTCTACGTGACAGTTCAAATTTGTCTCCGTCGTTGTTCTTGTATTCCTTGTGTTCTTGACAAATCTTGGTATTCATTGTTCTGACTTTTGATATGCTGATATCTATTCTCGTTGCGTTGCTTTCTGTTTTGCTAATCACTTGCACCTTTGTTGTAGAACTTTTTTTCAAGTGCATTACAAGGAGAATCACTTGGCGATGGAGATGCTGTCATCAAAGCCGCGCCAACATTGAGCTGCTGCCAACATGATGCTACATGTTTCTTGTTTTAAGGGGATGGGTTATTTGTTGAAAAGGCTGCGTTCACAGGATCTTCCCAGATTCCCAGATTCATAGTTTGGAGCTAACTGTTGATTTAGAGCACTGGCAGAGTCCAAAAGTTTGACCTTTCTCAAGTTTTCTCACGTAAATTATGATGCCCTTGTAGAATTTTTTTTTTTTTTTTTAAATGAATACACCAGTGCACGATTGCCTTTTACCAGAATTAATGGTGGTTACTACACAAATGACTTACAAACTAGTGCACTAGGTTTCTGAAATCACAATCGATGCAGTCAAACTAGCAACGGGTTCTGCCAGCAACTTTCTTGGCAGGAATCCACGTACAGAACATGCCTAAAAGCAAAAGGCAATGTTAAGCTACTGATGAACTCAAGATAAAATTAGCTCTCAATTTGAGCTGCTATGGAGGCATGCTTCTGCTTTCTTCGAGTGAACAAATGACTAGCTTTAGATTGACACTTGTCCCAAAATCAATAATTCCCGGATGGGTTTCCTTGTGGTAATCCTATCATGGTGTAGAATCACCTCGTCATCTTGTTTTAAAATAAACTAAGTTATAAATATTTTTTTTCTTTGTATTTGAGGAAATCATACCTCCTGGAAAGCTCATTTTGTGGGTTTAGGTGAATGAATAAAATCCCGGTTGTCTCAAACTCTTACAAGTAATGCACATCCTGACTCGAACTCGAGATCTACTGTGTAGATCTTAAGCCCTAAGCTATAAACATGCATCAAAATGATTGACACTATATATGTGGCTTATTTTTTTTTGCCGCAATTCATATAATTTTTTTTATTAAAAAAATTTATAAACGCAGTTTTCTCAATGAATTTATGTAATTTAAATTCAAGTTGAAATTATTTTTCATACGGACATGTAATTAAATAAATTGAGAGTTATGTGTGCTAATAAATAAATAAATAATTCTTGATGGTTTCTAAATATAAAACTCTAAAAATCAAAAGACATTATAAATCAAGATATTTAATTTGAAAAGACATGACCTTTACCTAGTTGTTTTGCTAAATTTTTTTATTAAAATAATTTTTTTATTCACTCAAACAATAATAGAGAAAAAAATCACCTATTAAATTAATTGAATAAAATAAAAAGCACCATGCAAGGTGGAAAATATTAGAAATATTATCTAAAAATATATATTTTTTATTTTCAAAAACAAAATTCATCCATACGAAAGATTAAAAAAACATATATGAATAAAAAAAAACTTTGAATTTAAATGCACAGCTAAAAAAATAATCATAATTTAAAAGAAGCTCTCTAAATAAAATGAAAGAGAAAAGGGGAATTGATCTAATATAAATTAAAAAAAAAATAGTGAAAAAATCATATAAAAAACATTAATTTAAAAACAAAATTAGAAAAAAAATATTTTTTTAAAAAAGAAAAAAAATACAAGGTATTGTTGGGTCTGACCAGTTAGATCAACTAATTTGACCCATTTTATAAAGGGCACGTGCACTCTTTTTTGTTGTATTTAAAGAGTATGACATGTCATTCACCCTAAACTTTTTCAAAAAAAAATAAAAGAAAAATAAACATTGTGTTATTTAAGCCATTTTTGTTGCAACTCTCAAGCCCTCTAATTTTTTCAAGAAAAAACAAGACAACACATCATTTAATTTGCTTAGGTTCCAATTACTATTGTGTTGGAAAATCTAGGCTTATGTTATATTGACCAAAAAACTTATTTTTCAGTTTATTTTGACCTTATAACAGCTTATTAATTGTGATATACATATCCATGTTTTCAAAAAATCATCCAAAAAATTGAAAATAATTTTGAAACCGAAAACCAATCTGAAATCATATTTGTTTTCACAAAATTTAAATGTAAAAAACATAGATAATACAAACTCTCTTCATCAAATAGAATCATTTCACATAAATATATTTGTTTTAGTGGCCTAAATTGGTGCTGACAACATGTGTATCTCTTTGCCAAAAGAACTCAGCAACCTCTTTTTATCTCTTCTCTCATTGAGAGATTAAAAATAATAAAAATAAACTTTTGTATAAAAATTGAATTTGAAACATATCGAGATACCAAAGTCGTATCACTTTAAGTTCAAAGATCAAGATATATCTTTTATGAAACTTATGGCACACCATAAATATTTGATGTCATTTTCATTTATGCCCTTCTTCTTTTAATCTCACTTTTTTCATAAATAAAAATCAATATGTTTTCAATTAGGACTAAATCATTAGGCGGGAGATTGAGGACCAAATTGAAAAAAATAAAATATTTGATAGTACATTCACAATAATACGTGAGAGGATGAACAATGCAGTAAAAAAAACCACACACTTCAATTAGTGATATTATCAAATGATTAGAGAAACAATGAATTGAGGAACTGTATTAGGACTTAAAAACAATAGAAGAATCAAACTCAATCAAATTTAAGAGAAAGATAACCAAATCCACCTTAATCCATAAAACAGAGAGAGAGAGAGAGAGTAATTCCTGAATAGGGCTCACTAAAAGGAATTTAATATTGCATTTCAAATGTGTTTTTGAAAAAAAATTAAAAAAATTATTTTTATTTTTTAATATTTCTAAATCATTTTAATAGGTTGATATCAAAAATAAATTTTAAAAAATAAAAAATATATTATTTTAATATATTTCTAAATAAAAATACTTTTCTAAAATCAATTGTAAATAAATCCAAACATTACAAAAGAGCTAAAACAGCTCAGGAAATCACTGTTCACGCACACCCATATCCACTATGAACTAGGTGCGTGATTTGGTGTTTCAAATGTTATTTAAGTCTAGTAACTTGTCGCCAACTCTTTTCCCTTATTATCATCTTCAATCGAAACTGAACAAACTAAATTGCTTGGCCGAGTGGTTAAAGCTCGTCCCCAGGGGGCGGGAGTTGGAATATTTCTAGCAACATTTTTTTTTAAATAGTTAGATTTTTAATAATATTATTATTATTTGTATCCTAGAACTACACAAAGAAGACTCTTGGCTGAGCGGTTGCAGCGGCGTCAACGCAAAGCGGGCCGCGAGGGTTTGAATCTTAGGAACGAAAGTGTTTTTTAAGAATGAACAGTGATTTCAGTGTTCATTACTGTTTGATTTTTTTTTTAAACTAGAGTGTCTAAAATCAGCTTAAGTGCATCACAATAAACTTTGAGCTTCTTTTTTTTTTTATATATATAATTTTCAATGTTTATTTAAATTTAAAAAAAAATAGTTTTTTTAGATGATTTTGGTGTGCTAATGTCAAAAATAATTTTTCAAAAATTAAAAAAAATATCATTTTCATGTATTTGTAAATGAAAAACACTATCAAAATAAACTTCAATCACACTTCTAAAGGGGCACAACAAGTGGTGGAGGTAAAAGGTAAAAGGCAAATTGAACTATTAACTAAATTTTGTCCTTTAAATGTCATTTATTATATATGTGTTTTTCATTTTGGTCATTATACTTTTAATCTTGGATTTTATTTTAATTCCTTTATTTTTTTATATATTTCTTAAATGGCTCTTATTTTGTGTATGTTTATATGTACATGCTCTTAGTTTTTATTTTTTATTTTCATTATTTCCACTATTATGAAGGTTTTTTTTTCATTTAATATTTGAATTTTAATTTGTATTGGTGATAATTTGAAATTTATTATTTTTCTCTTTCTCTTTTATGCTTTCTTTAAGTCAAATAATTTTTTAAAATCTAATAATATTTTTTTTTGGTTTTTAATTGTTTTTTTGTTAATATTTTTAGGTGTTAAAATTTCTAATTATTATAGATAAGGCATTCAAAATAATGATAATAATTATTTTTTGTTAATATCCCAATCTTTTTGTTTTTTTAATGATGATGATAATTTTATACTGATTATTTTGTTAAAATCTACTAAATAGATAAATTTATATCAATTTAAAATTCATATGTTTTATAGAATACCTGCACTTAACAGAAATTCTGCACAGATTTATTATTTTATCTAAATTTATATCATAATAAAAAAAATCTCACATAAGTAATTTTTTTTCAAAAAAAATATGATATCACTTACAATGGGGTAATGTAGATTTTTTCAAAAAAATTAAATAGCAACATGAAGAAAATTGACTTCTTTGATTTCTTCTTCACTATTCTTTTTGACGGCTGTCTACCATATGATATCTATAGTGTAACATGTGGTATATCTATGACAACTTCTAGATTTATTATATATGTGTTTTTTTTTCATTTTGAACTTTATACTTTTAATTTTATATTTTATTTTAATTTCTTTATATATATATATATATATATATATATATATATTTCTCACATAATTTCTATTTCTATCAATGTTTATATATATATATATATATACTCTTAGTTTTTTTTTCAATTTTTATTTATTTTTACTATTATTAAGGTTTTTTATTTATTGTTCCAATTTTAATATGTGCTAGTGGTTATTTTAAATTTAAGAATTATTATGATTTCTCTTTCTTTTCTACTTCAAGTCAAATAATTTCTTAAAATCTAATAATATTTATTTTTATTTTGTTATTTATTTTGTTTTTAAATTGCTTTTTTGTTAGTATTGTTAGGTTTTGAATTTTCTAATTATTATAGATAAGAAATTCAAAATAATAATTATTTGTTAGTTTTATTTTCTTTTAAGTATGTCAAATTAATTATATATTTGTATACTTAAGTAATATTAGCGTCTTAATATATACATATATGTGACCTATATTTTTTTGAAAAAGAAATATATCTTTAGTCAATATTATCGATTGTGGTTTTGCTATCTACCAATTAAATTATTATCAAATTAGTTAAAAAAAAAACACCAATCAAATTGTTTGGTGCATAAAAAAAGTTTCCAATCTTTGCTAAAAATCAATAACTGTAATTTTACTATTTGCTAATTAAAGAATTCATGAAACAAATAAAACATACATAACAATCAATCAGTATATTATATAGAACACATGACTCATTTCAACAGAATTTTTTGATTCCAACTGTGCAATCTACCGATATAATAATTATCAAAATATTTTTAATAGTAGCAACATTCAATAACTTTTAGGTAGAAAAAAACTTTTTAACATATTCCATGAATAACATATTTACTAATTAAATATTTCAATAACCAGTTACAACGCATATAAAAATAATTCAATTTCCTACATAGAAAAAAAAGCCTAGATAAAGTATTCAAAGTAATGAGAATGATTATTTTTAGATTTGTTTCTTATATATATGTGAGACTAATTATATGTTTTAATATGTATTTAATATTATCACCTAAAAATATATATAGAGAGAAAAAAATTAATATCAGTATTCTGAAATATATTTAATATAATAATATAATGAGTAAATCTTATAAAATCAAAAAATATTTTGGCTATTAATTTTAATTTTATGCTCTTTTGTTTAAGTTTATTTCTGGAAAAAAGTTTACAATATTTTTATTTATAATATTTCAGATCTAATATTGTTGAAGAAAAAAGACAACTAAAAAAAAATAGGTAAACAAATTTAGCTAGGTTATCTACAATTAAAAAAAATATATGATCCACTTCCCGTTTCGGTTACACTGTTCCTTTTAGGAGAAAAAAAATTTTATTTCTATCATATTTTATCTATTATAATTTTACTAATTGAATATTAAAATAACTAATTATAACACGCAAAAAATTTAAGTTTATTTCTTAAAAAAATTATAATATTTTTATTTATAATATTTGAAATCTAATATTACTAGGAAAAAAAGGCAACTCATATAAAAAAATAGGTAGACAAATTTACCTAGGTTATCTACAATTAAAAAATACATGAATCACTTCCCATTTTGATCACACTATTCTTTTTAGATGAAAAAACTTATTTATAATATATTTTATCTATTATAATTTTTATGTATTAAATATTAAAATAACTAATTATAATATTTAAAAAAATTATTAATTTTATATATATAAAAAAAAAAACTCACAATACGCGGGCAAATAAAGTCGTTGACTCCTAAAGCACCTTCATTTAACAAGGTAGAGAGTACAACCCCATCGTGCCTTGCAAGTAGACACCATAACTTCTCGTCAAAATGTGGGTTTTTCAGTCTCCCAAAACTACGCTTCTACCTTCCCACTCCACTTTCTTACCTCGAACTTCTCTAAAACCCCCAGTTTGCTCCATAACCTTGAACCCCACAGCGTCCACTGCCGACAACAATAAACTGATCCAATCTCTCTGCAAGCAAGGCAACCTCGGACAAGCTCTTAAGCTCCTCTCTCATGAGCCCAATCCTACCCAGCACACTTATGAGCTTCTACTTGTTTCCTGCACCCACCAAAACTCTCTCCTTGACGCCCAGCACGTTCATCGCCACCTCCTTGAAAATGGGTTCGACCAAGATCCTTTTCTGGCCACCAAACTCATCAACATGTATTCGTTTTTTGACTCAATTGACAATGCACGCAAGGTGTTTGATAAAACTCGAAACAGAACTATTTATGTTTATAATGCGCTCTTTCGAGCGCTTTCGTTAGTGGGTCATGGAGAAGAGGTTTTGGACATGTACCGTAGAATGAATTCTATTGGGATTCCATCTGATAGGTTCTCCTATACGTACGCGCTTAAAGCTTGTGTTGCTTCAGACTGCTTAGTGTCGCTGCTAAACAAGGGAAAGGAGATTCATGCCCATATTTTGCGACATGGATATGATGGATATGTCCATATTATGACTACCTTGGTAGATATGTATGCAAAATTTGGTTGTGTATCTAATGCGAGCTGTGTTTTCAATCAGATGCCAGTGAAAAATGTTGTTTCTTGGAGTGCTATGATTGCTTGTTATGCTAAGAATGGGAAGGCTTTCGAGGCATTGGAGCTGTTCAGGGAATTGATGCTTGAGACTGAAGATTTATGTCCGAATTCTGTGACAATGGTTAGTGTACTTCAAGCTTGTGCTGCCCTCGCAGCCCTAGAACAAGGGAGGTTGATACACGGATATATTCTTAGAAAGGGACTTGACAGTATTTTGCCAGTAATTAGTGCCCTTGTTACTATGTATGCTAGATGTGGTAAGCTTGGATTGGGGCAGCGAGTTTTTGATCATATGGATAGGAGAGATGTTGTTTCGTGGAATTCTTTGATTTCAAGTTATGGGGTTCATGGATTTGGAAAGAAAGCAATTGGGATTTTTGAAGAGATGACCTACAATGGTGTAGAACCCAGCCCCATATCTTTTGTCAGTGTTTTAGGAGCTTGCAGTCATGCAGGACTTGTTGACGAGGGGAAGATGCTGTTTAAGTCAATGCGTGGAGCTCATGGGATATGTCCTAGTGTTGAGCATTATGCTTGTATGGTGGATCTTCTTGGGCGTGCCAATAGGTTAGAAGAAGCTGCTAAAATTATAGAGAATATGCGGATTGAACCAGGACCTAAGGTTTGGGGTTCTCTTCTTGGATCATGTAGGATTCATTGTAATGTTGAGCTTGCAGAGAGGGCAAGCATAAGGCTTTTTGACCTTGAGCCTACAAATGCTGGGAATTACGTGCTCCTTGCTGATATTTATGCTGAAGCCGGTATGTGGGATGACGTTAAAAGAGTTAAGAAGCTCCTAGAAACTAGGGGATTGCAAAAAGTCCCAGGTCGCAGTTGGATAGAAGTTAAAAGGAAAATCCACTCATTTGTCTCTGTTGATGAGGTTAATCCTCAGATGGAGCAGCTCCATGCTTTGTTGGTTAAATTGTCAACGGAGTTGAAGGAGGAAGGCTACGTGCCACAGACCAAAGTTGTGCTCTATGATCTCAAGCCAGTAGAAAAGGAACGGATTGTACTAGGTCACAGCGAAAAACTGGCTGTTGCCTTTGGACTTATCAATTGTAGCAAGGGGGAAGCCATTAGGATAACCAAAAGCTTGCGGTTATGCGAAGATTGTCACTCCTTTACCAAGTTCATTTCCAAGTTCACTAATAGGGAGATTCTGGTAAGAGATGTGAATCGATTTCACCATTTTCGTGACGGCGTTTGTTCCTGTGGGGACTATTGGTGATTATATGCAATAATCATTTTTTCTTTTGATTTTAAGAGAGATACATGTACAGTAGCAACTTGAAATATGCGAGTATTAACGAGTTTGGTAGCCCGCGCGTTGCACATGGTTTTTTTTAATATAATAAACTAATTAATTATTCGGTCTATAAAAAATTATTTAGTTTGTAGATAGCAAATTATAATCGTTAAATTCTGCTATAAATTTTATGTTGTTGTCTATATCGAATTAGTTGATTGTTGTTATTAGTTTAAGTATTCGGATAATAATTTAAATGACAACTCTTAAAATTATAATCGATAAAATCTATCAAAGATGAGTGAATTGTATCTTATAGCCAATTTATTAACGGGTGAACTTGGTTCAATAACGAATCGATTTATGTAATTTGCATATTGAAAAACTATAATTGATTAATTGTTGAGTGTATTTTAATT
The DNA here is from genome assembly GCA_015731905.1 of Salix dunnii. Classification (NCBI taxonomy): domain Eukaryota; kingdom Viridiplantae; phylum Streptophyta; class Magnoliopsida; order Malpighiales; family Salicaceae; genus Salix; species Salix dunnii. The sequence continues at coordinate 2,912,738 of CM027667.1, read as the reverse complement.
GTTCTGACAGTTATTTAATTGGTGGATGTAAATTTGCAATTAATAAAATGAATAAAAGATGAATTAGTTTTTTTCTTGTATTAAACTTGTTGATGGTTGGGTTTATTTTAACAACAACGAACGATTTAACTGGTAAATAGCAAAATTACAACCGCAAAAATCTATCAAAGATGAATTATTTATGGTTGATTGCTACGGTGTGTCGATTTATTTAGTTTATAGATTGCAACACTACAATTGATTGATTGTTTGGTGTGTCTTAATTGTTTTAACAATTATATAATTGGTTAATGAAAAAATATAATCGATAAAATCAATTAGAGATGAATTATTATTTTTTTATAGTCAATTGAGAATTCGTTGGCGGTTGGGTATGTAGTAATTGCTCGGCTTATTATCCTCTTTATTCTTTGTTTTTTTTTTATTCTTCAAATTAATTAATTTTTTAAAATATAATATTTTTTTTTGTTATTTATTTATTCATTTATTTATTATAAATATGATTAGGTGTTCAAAATTTTAATTATTGTAGATAAGGCATTCAAAATAATGGTAATAATTATTTGTAATTTTTTTTATAAATATGTTAGACTAATTATACAATAATACATTTTGTTATTTATTCCATATCAGCGCCTTAAAATATATATATATATATATTCATTATTTTTTAGAATTGCGATCTCATTTAGGTATTCTATAAAATAATAATAATAGTTGTGGTGCGTACAAGCTGATTTGGACACCTTAATTATATAAAATAAATATATAAGTAGGGAAAAAACAAAAGAAAAAAAATGTTAAAAAAAGTGAGCCCAAGGATTATTCGTGGTGTGCTAATCTGACTCAAAACTGCAAAAATATATGTCTGGGAAGAAAAAATCATGGTGTGTGTAAGCTGATCCAGATACTTTGGTTATATATATAAGTGGTAGAACAAGGAAAACAATATAAAAAATATATAGATTAGGAGATTAGTCGCAATGCATGTAAGCTGGTCTGGACACTTTAGTTATTAAAAAAAAAACCTGGTTTGAAAAAAATAATCAAAATGAGTTTTGTTGTTTGAGTGGTTCGAACTTTAACGCGTTGAATCTGCCAAAGCACAAACAACCACTTGCCCACAACTACTATACAAATAAAAAAATATCATGTGTAAAAAAAAAAAACCGAACTCATGTAGGCGTGAAGTAGTAGAGCAAATATTCAGTTCATAATGAATAAACAGTAAACGGCCAATCTCCCGCGCGAAGTGGTGAGATTTTTGATCTATGTAGGAAATTGATTGATTTTATATGTGTTGTATTTTGTTACTTTAATATTTTATTACTAAAATTATAATTGATAAAATATGTTAAAAACAAGTTTTTTTATCATCAAAAAATAAATTGAATGTTGCAACTGTTAAAACTATTTTGATTAAACCCGTTTGAAATTATTATTTTTCTGTGTAGAAAATTGATTGTAAAATATATTGTTCATATTATTATATTAAAAATAGTTTAAAATAATAATAAATAGGTTATATATATATATATATATATATATATATATATATATATATATATATATATTAAGATGCTGATATTAAATAAATATCAAAATATATAATGAGTCTCATATATTAATAAGGAAATTTTTTTACAAACAATCATTATCATTATTTTGAATGTTTTATCTATAATAGTAAGAAATTCTAACAGTTAACAATATTAAAAAAAAAAATTAAAAAACTATATAAGTTATAAAACAAAAATAAATATTATTAGATTTTCAAAAATTATTTGATCTGAAAAATTAAAAAAAGAAAAAGAAAAGAAAAGAGATAGAGAATATCATTTTTTGAATGACCACCAACATAAATTAAAATATAAATATTAAAAAGAACTAACCGTAATAATAGTGGAAATAATAGAAATTAGTAAGACCATAATTATTACAATTATCAAATAATCATTTTATTATTTTAAATGTTCAATGTGCAATAATTAGGAATCTTGACAATGAAAAATATTAAAAAAAACAAAGAAAAAAACAAATGAAAAAAAGAATTGATCACATTTTAAAATAATAATATGTAAGGGGGCTTTAGTGAACATTGAAATTAAATAATCTAAAATAAAACCAGAAATTAAAAGAACTAAAACCGAAATGAAACTGGAATCCATAACCAATTTGCATAGAAGGATAAAATTAAAAGAAATCAAAGTTTGAAACAAAAAATATTAAGGATTTATCATTAATTTGCATGGAAGGATAAAATTAAAATAAATCAAAACTTTGATATCAAAAACATTAAGGATTCCAGCTAAATCCAGAAATTAAAAGAATGAGGACCTAATTGAAACTGCATTTTATAATCCATTTCAATTAAAGGATGAAATTGAAACAAATCAAAACCTCTATAATAGGAATCAGGGGCCAAAAAACAAAATCAAATATTTAGGGACTGAAATGAAATTTGAAAAAAAACAATTGCGCTGATGTCATCATGCGCAGGCAGGAGAGAGAAATAAAGGGGATTCAAACGACCATTGACACGTCTCCAGAGATCACATAGTCACACGTGCCATACCAAATGGAAGAGCACATGCCTGAAAATCATTCTAAACACTGGTAGGGCATTTTTTGACGCGGAGTAGGCCACACGTGTCGTTCGAAATACGCGTGATCGCGGAAATGAATGGCGCATCCAACAACGCGATAACAGTAACCCGGTGTAAAAAAGAAAAAAAATATCAGCTAATTACTAGATCGCCCCTTCTTTCCAGTGTTGTTTTTTGTCGTATTAGAGGGATAAAACGGTTATTGCACTATTCCGAGAAATATTAAAAAAAAATCTATCAGACGAACTGGTCTGGACCGGACCGAGAGTGGTCAATTACCGTGAAGCCCCTCAACCCTGACACTGTTTTTTGTCCTTTTCAAAGGATACATGCGTCATTACACTGTTCAAAAAACAAAAAAAAGGAGCACATGTGCGCGTGAAGCACGGAAGCAAATGTCGAGTGAATAGTAATTTACTCTTGGTGAACAATAATCCTACAGTAAATGTCCGACCTCTTTTAGCTATATTGTAATAGTTTTACTATAAAATCTTCATTAAGCAATGCCTCGCGTTTGATTACTTGATCTTTTATAGGGATTGTTCATGTGAAAGGCAATCTCATTGTCCTCCTTTTTATTGTATATAACATTCAAAATTATGTAGGTAATAATGCTAATGTATTTATGTCATTCTTCCGGAATGATACTTCTCCACTCATGCATCAACGTTATCAAGATGATGAGGTTTTAGTAGACAATAGTTCTGAGCTCGAGACCATGCCTTCCCTGCCCACGCACGACCCCGTTCAGTGAGTGAGACAACACTTTGTTTTGGTGTTTTCCAGCCCTATCCGTTTAGTGAGCAGTCGTAGTTCCTTGCTTTGTTTTATTCAAAGCTACCAACTTCCACAACTAGGAATCAATCTTTCCCTTCCTTTCTCAATGTCAATAATATATATATGGCAAGAAATCACAGCAGTTACAACACATCATTGATATAAGGAAAACAAATCGTAACAGCAGAATATAGCATTAATTGTAAACTATAAATTAGGATTTTGTACATGTATCTAAAGGCAACAAATTCCTCTTTGAATGATAAGAAAAATACACAAACATTGGGTGTTTGTGACATGGTATCAGAGCTACAATTCTGATCCAAATCTTTAATTTTTCTTTGATTTTTTTTGAGATTTTAGAGATATTTGGAGAGACTTTTCTTACTCTATTCAATGGCAAAAATTATGCCAGTTGGGAGTTTCAATTTCTGATGTTCATGAAAGGGAAGGAATTGTGGGGGTATCTTGATGGAACTACAAAGGTTCCAACCGACTCATAGGAGCTGATTGCTTGGACTACCAAGGATGCCAAAATTATTTCATGGATTCTGGGGTCTGTTGAACCCCATATAATTAACAACCTCATATCATTTGGCATAGCGAAGAAGATTTGGGACTACTTTCGACGTATTTATTCTCAAAACAATTCGGCTTAAAATTTTCAAATTAAATTAGGTATTGCCAACTACAAACAAGGTAATCTCTCAATTGAACAATTTTATTCATGAACCTATGGAGTGAATACACTGGTATAATTTACTCTAAAGTACCAAAGACAAGTTTAGAGGCGTTGCACCTTATTCATGCCGAGAGCCAGAGGGACCAGTTCTTGATGAAGCTTCGGCCAGAATTTGAGGCTGTGCAAGCGAGATTGATTAATCGAAATCCAGTACCTTCTTTGGATGATTGTTTGCGGGAGCTATTAAGGGAAGAATAGTGACTCGCCACTCAACACAAGTTGACTCATCTGACTGCTACAAAAATGGTGAACATGGCGTACATGGCTCAGGGAAAGGGACGACATAGAGGTGTGGGTTTGCAGTGTTTTAATTGCAAAGAAAATAGATATATTGTCAGAAATTACAGCAAGAAGTTCTGCAATTATTGCAAGAAGGAGAGGCATGTTATCAAGGATTGTCGCCTGCGACCACAAAATCGATAGGGGCTAGGGTTTGCTGGTCAAATGAATTTGGGTACTGCTTCCATGGCTGACGTTGTTGCCTCATTGTCAACACCAGAACCTTCATTGACGATGAGCTCTTCATTGACAGCTCTCAAGCTGGAAATGGTGCAGCAGATGATCGTCAATGCTCTCTCGGCATTTGGGTTCCAAGGTATGAAGACTAAACTTGAATCTGTTGTTTAGGCAGATAATAGAAATGAGATGAATGATTTGGCAGTTGGGTTTCAAGGCAAGAAGTCTGAATTTAATTCAGAAGTGGTTTCGACAAATGATTAAAATTGGTTAATGGATTTGGCACCATCAAATCATATGACAAACAGTGAAAATGGGTTGTGTAATGTGCAAAAATACATGGGTAATCAACATATACAAGTAGCAAATGGTAATAATTTGCCGATTTTATCAATTGGTGATTTGGGTTCGAATTTTACAGATATTTTTGTGTCACCGAAATTATCTGCAAATTTACTCTCTGTTTGGCAAATGGTGGGACGTTTATTTCTAATACAATTTTCTAATATTAATTCATATGCTTATTCTACTGTCATTAATAATCATCAATTTTGGCATAAAAAATTGGGGCATCCCAATTCTAGTGTATTGACTCATCTTATGAGACATGGATATTTGGAGAATAAAAATTCTTGTTTAACATAATTTTTTTTTATTGTAGTTCTTGCAAATTGGGAAAAAGCAAATCATTATCATTTCCTTCACATGGTAGTGGAGCTTCTAAATGTTTTGAAATTATTCATATTGATGTATGGGTAGTAAGCCTTGTTCTCTCTCATGCTCAGTATAAATATTTTATCATGTTTATTGATGATTTTAGTCGTTTCACTTTGATATATCTTCTCCGATCTAAATCTGAGGTGTTCTTAACATTTCAGGCTTTCATTGTACTTGTTGAAAATCAACTTTATACTCATATTAAAATTCTATGTTCTGACTCTGGGGGGGAATTTCAGGAATATCTCAAAAACAAAGGGATTCTCTCTCAAAGATCTTGTCCTTACACTCCTCAACAAAATGGAGTTTCTGAGCGTAAGAATCATCATCTGTTAGATATTGTCCGTACCTTACTAATTGATTCTTCAGTACCTACTCTATTTTGGGTAGAAGCACTGTCAACAGCTATTCATCTAATTAATCATTTGTCTTCTCAAGTTCTTAAATTTGAATCTCCATAGTCTATTTTATTTGGTGTTATTCCTGAGTATAATTCTCTTCATGTCTTTGGATGTGTTTATTTTGTTTATTTGCCATTTACTGAATGTAATAAACTTACAGCCCAAGCTGCTCGTTGTGCTTTTCTAAGATATAGTAATTCTCATAAAAGGTTTGTATGTTATGATGAAAATGCTCATAGAATTCGTATCTCTCGAAATGTGATTTTCTTTGAGAATCAAAATTTTTTCCAGTCTTGTTCCTCTACCAAATCCACCTCTATCCAACTTCCCATATTTGATGATGATTGTCCTTCTTTTCACTTTGAATGTTTTAAGACAGGAATTGTATATCAAAGACATTCACCATCCACTTTGCCCCTTTTGAACACGGAACCGACATCTGATCTTCGTCATTAACCAAGACGATTATCTCGGATTTCACGTGCCCCAAACAGGTACGGATACTCAGCCACTGCTATTGATAGTATTGTTATACCCAAGACTTATGCACAGGCTTCTACTTAAGATTGCTGGGCACAGGCTATGAAAGAATAACTTCAGGCTCTTCAGGATAATCACACATGGGATATTGTCTCTTGTCCTCATGGAACCAAACCTATTGGCTGCAAATAGGTATACACTGTCAAATTGAAATCTGATGGGTCTGTGGAACGGTATAAAACAAGGTTAGTTGCTCTTGGAAATTGTCAAGCATATGGTATTAATTATGAGGAGATATTTGCACCTGTCGCTAAAATGACTACCGTACGAACTATTTTGGCAATTGCTGCCTCCAAGAGATGATCACTTCATCAAATGGATGTAAAAAATGTATTTTTACACGGAGATTTGAAAGAAGAAATTTATATGACTCTTCTTCCTGGTATGTTTAATCACCCATTCGATAAAGTTTGTTGGTTGAAACGTTCTCTATATGGTCTAAAACAGGCACCACAAGCATAGTTTGAAAAGTTTCACACTACTCTGTTGGATTATAAATTTATTCAGAGTTAATATGATTCTTCTCTGTTTCTTCAGCAAACTGCAAATGGTATTGTTGCTCTTTTGGTATATGTGGATGATATTATTATCACAGGATCTGATATTCTCCTCATTGAGAATTTGCAGCAATCTCTTAACACTGCCTTTCATATGAAGGATTTGGGAGAACTTCATTATTTTCTTGGCTTACAGGAGAAACTTCTTTTGGCCGGTCTTGAATCAGGAAACAGTGTTCTTACACCTCTTGAGATTAATTTAAAACTTTGTCAGAATGATGGTGATTTATTGCCTGATCCTTCTATATACAGGCAATTGATGGGCAATTTGAATTATTTAACCATTACTCAGCCAGATATTTCTTTTGCAATACAATAAGTTAGTCAGTTTTTATAGACTCCTCGTTAACCTCATCTAGCTGCTGTCAAAAGAATTCTTTGTTATCTCAAGGGCACATCTGGGAGAGGGATATTTTTTCCTGCTAACACTTTATTACAATTAACAAGTTATAATGATGCAGATTAGGTAGGATGTATGGATACACGTCGGTCCGTTACGGAATGGTGTGTGTTTCTTGGAAATGCTTTAATTCCATGGAAAAACAAAAAAGCAAGATCATACTTCAAAATTTTCCACAGAATCTGAGTATCGAGCTATGTCTGCCGCATGTTTTGAAATTGTGTGGCTCCAGGGTCTATTGCGAGAACTTGGTCTTCCTCAGCATCATCCCACACCGCTTCATGTTAATAACACGAGTGCCATTCAAATTGTTACTAATCTTGCGTTTCATGAACGCACTAAACATATTGAAATTGATTGTCACTATATTCATGAAGCTCTTGATCATAATGTTCTTACACTACCCCATATTTCCATTGAACATCAAACTGTTAATGTCTTTACAAAAACTGTCTTGACTACGGCATCAACTGATGATTGACAAATTAATGCTTCTTGATCGACCAGCATCAATTTGAGAAGGGATATCAATAATATATATATAGCAAGAAATCACAGCAGTTACAACATATTATTGATATAAGGAAAGCAAATCATAACAACAAAATATAACATTAATTGTAAACTGTAAATTAGAGTTTTGGTACATGTATTTAGAGGCAACAAATTCCTTTTTGAATGATAAAAAAAAATACACAGAAATTTGGTGTTTGTGACACTCAAACTGAATTGTCCCTTGTGCATAAGCAGTTCAAAGGAAAACATCTTTGGATATTCCAAATCAAACTTTTCGATAAGATTTCTGGTTCAACCTTGGAGCATGATGGCATTGCACACATGTACCATCGGGGAAATCCAGAAGGCAAAAACATGTAAAAAATACGACTAAAATCCATATGAAGTCCCTTCTTTTTTTGTTTTTTCCTTTTTCCTCTGTTGGGTATTTCAACCATATTAATAAGATGTAAAACCTATTCAAAACATATTCCTTTAAATACATGTAATACTTGTTCCTAAAAGCGCAAGTAATGCCATAGAAAGATTGTAATACAAAGAACTGATATGAACTACGAGAAGAAAAGGAAGCGTCTCCAGCAATGTCTTCTTTTCACTGCACATGCACAGAGCTATCGTTCTTCATTTTGATGAGGCTGCTCTCAATGTTCCTAAGCACTGGTTTATAGCTGCAATGGAAAATATATTCAGTGTTTAAGACTCTTGCTGAAAATCTCCACACACCAAATTCAGCCTGTACTCCAAACAGGGAGCTACTGAGAAGAACTTACAGGCGTGCAAGACCACTATATGCTTGTGTGGCTTGTTGCAGTTTTGCTGATAGCTGCATAACCTCTGCCGATAATGCTTCTGCTCTGCTCTGTTCTTTTGCAAGTTGGCCCTGCCAATAGCACACAATTATTTTAAATAAATAAATAGAGACAAAGCTACACATGAATTCCTAATTGGAATCGTTTTAGTAATTTGCGCTTCATCTTGCAAATTGTGGAGTTTGGAATGTGTAGAAGAGGCATCCAAACTCCTTGGAAGAGAACTCCTATCCTTAGGTACCTTGAGCGAGAAAATTTCAGTTGCATCTTGTGAACCAGTCTCGGTTACCCCATCTCTCTGTCTTTCTGCGGAGCTTCCCAGGATCTCCCTATCATTTGACAGTACATTAGCCTGTTCGGTTCTCAACTTATCAAGAATTGCACGAAGTTCTTCATTTTGCTTAAGACAGTCCTTCAACTGCACAAGTTACATGAGAGCTAAGTTGTCAGTCTCGAAAAACAAATGCAGGAAAAATGATGCAAATGTTGAAAAAGATAATATTGTCAACAACCAAAAGATTTTAGAAACATGCCACCCATGCTCACTGAGGACCATCATGAAAGTAAACCCTCGAGTGCAGCCCAATGACCAATCCTCTTTGATGTAGAATCAATTTATGAAATAACAGAATCCCAAGAGAACCAATTCTAAGAGAACCAATTCTAAGGAGAAAACTCAATTTATTTCACCCTTGAATTTCTAGGAAGGATGCACCCTTACATTCACCAAACCAGAAAGAAATAGGAAAATCTACTAAACAGAAAATATAACTAGAATCCTTAAACTTGTCTGCTGTTTCCTAGAACTAAAGTAGAAAGCGTAAACTAAGCAATCCCCTCATTGTTAGTGTAGTTAATAAATTCCCAACCACAACAAATCTTCCAACTCAAGACATGAGCCTGTATCCACCATAGTTCAATAACAAATTTTAGTTACGTCTAAATTGTTTTCTCTGATCCAAGTAATCAATTATATCACAAATCTCCACTATTAGCTATCACTTAGTGCACCCGCCATAGTTCAAAAACAAATTCATTAAACTCCAGTGTGTTTTCTCTAATTCACGTATTCAAACAAGCCCCGAACTCCACTATGAGCTCTCTCTAGACCACATATCAGTGGTAAATTAGTTAATAACACACCCAGGAATTCAGATTTCATCAATGTACAACACCTTATTCAACCAAACAGAATCACTGAAAAATCACCTGATTCTCCCACTGTTTTGCTATGCTCATGGTCTCTTGACAAGAAGATGAGAGACTAGAGTTTTCCTCAAAAAGTTTCTCTATCTCTAAAGATTGGGAATCAATCTGCCAATTGAAGTTATGAAACAATGTCACCTTCATATAGCAAGTGCACTTTCTGTATCCATTCACATAACTCAAAGATGATCAAGTAAGCAAATACTGAACCTCCATTAGAAGTTTCTGTCTACTACTTTCCAACCGCTCAACTGCTACTGCCATATCATGCAACTGTTTCTCAAGTTTCTCCTTGTCTTCCTGCAACACAATATGAAATCAATCACATCTGATAACAGCAAGTGCAAGCGCAAAATGCCAGCCTTCAGCTCTAACATTGAGCAAAAACGAATCAAGAATCACTCAGAACTTATTCTAATAAAATATATATATAAGCCAGCTAAAGAAAGCTTGGGCATTAGTTAGTATCGCAGATATGCAATGAAAAAAAACAATCATTGGAATTCCTTACCACCGTGAAGGCCTTAGGGACTGACTTTTCTGGTACTTCTTCCGCATTGCCCAAAACCAAAGCAAGTGAGTGTGAGAAAAAGGATAGAACAGATAAAACGTGTATGTAAATGATCAGCAAATGATATTGTTGCATGCACATGCATGAAATTGACAGGAAAAACTTTAAAGGCTATTAGCCTATTAGGAAATTTCTGTAGGGGTGCACCTAAGACAGTTCTGGATAGAGCAGCAAGTTTCTCTACCAACTCCTGCTTTTCAGACACAAGGGTAGAAATCTGTGCTTGCTCCTCGACCAATCGTTGTTGCTCTTGTTGCCTCCATAATGACACTTGCTATAAATCTTGAACCACCATCAGAAACAAACAACAAACATTCCAAAGGAAAAGAAAGAAAAATACACTAACCTGCAATTCTGATTTCAAGCCAGCTAATTCCTTTTCCAAGCTTTGAACTTGATCGTGTGAAATACCCATAGAGCTTATCCCACCAAATTGATTGGTCATAGCTTGTTGCTGCATCGAGTTTAATTCTGCTCTCAAGGCTGCTGCGTCTTCCTCAGCCTGTTACTGACAAATTTAGTAAGAAAAAAGAATTGAGCTGTTTTCTTGTAAATAATAGCCAAAAGGTGCTTGCATACTCTGTATTGTTCTTCTTCCGCTTCCTTTAGACGTTTCTTAAGTGTGCGAAGCTGGGCTGAAAGATCCTCCTACGCTAAACATCAAACTTTGAGAGTGAGGCGTGAAGGAAAAGCAGCGCAAATAAAGCAGACAACAACAAGAGCAAGTGGTGAACTAAAGATGTTTACCCGTGAGACAACTGCCGCATCTTTCTCCATTGCTACATCCTTGAGTGCTTTTCTTAAAGATGGTACTGTATGTTGCTCCTGCAATAAAAAAAAATATAAACAAAGCTAAAAGTTTACAAAGCATGCATTCTGTCAAAAAGCTAAGTCCTGTAAGCATGCAGCCAAGAAGAAAATGATGCTCTTCAAATCTTCAGATTGCAATTCTTATCTACAGTAATGTATCAAGAGAAGAGACAGCAAATCACAAATGACCCTTGTATTTCATAAGCACACAAAAATCCTCAGAGCTAACAATTCTTACACCAACGGGATTTTCATTCTAACCATTAATAATTCTAAGAGCAAGTGAAGGATATGGATATCCCTCTTTAACGTGTGCAGTGTAGATACACCATCCCCTCCACCAAGAGTAATGTCAATAATTTTCAAAACCATGTGATTAATTTTTTTAAAAAAAGAGGGTAAGATTCGTACCAGATCATTTAATTGCGTCAGAAGCGTATCGTTCTCCACATCCTTAGTTTGGACCTGTAGCAGAAGAAAAACAATATTTCTTAGCATGATCGACAAATACCTAAAAGCTTTCCTCAATAGAGAGAGGAGTGTAGCAACTAGAACAGAGCAATTGATGAAGATCACCACCGTACCTTTAAGGATAAGAGGTTGTTGCTTTCCTCCAAATCCGCATTCCTTTTCTGTAGGTCTTTTAGCTGAGACACTAAACCACTAATATCCTTCTGCGCCATTTGATTGAGAGCATAAACAACAACATCCCTTTTCAATTTTTTCTTATGGTTTAATCAGTTTCCTTATTTTTTTCCATTTTCAAACAATTTCTTCGATTAAAAAAAAAACTGAATTCGTACCTCGGAGAGTCGATTTTCGCTCTCAGATTTTCTGATTCCAGCATTATCTGCGCATAATAATAATAATAATAATAATAAATAAACAAACAAATTAGAATTACAATAGGAAAATAAGGAGGGAGGGAGGGAGACCATTAGGGATTGGAACATTGGTTAGATCTGGTCCAGACGAAGCTTTGCTTAATCTCTCTGCTGCTCTCTTTTGTCTTATCTCTTCTAACTGCCAAAAAAAAATCAGATATCAGGTTTTGTAAACAGCAGATGATCGTGGAGAAGGTGACGAGAAGAGCAGAACCGTTCGACGGCCAAGAGTTGCATGATGCGCTTCCATCGTTGAAGAAAACAAATTCGCAGCGAATGATTTCGATTCCTCTGTGCACCTATCTATTACTTTTTTTTTTCTTTTTAAGTATTCAAATTGTAGAAGAAGAGTGTCTTGAGCCGGTTTCTGCTAAAAAAACATATTCAAAATAACCGCTATGCTTTAACACCAGATTCAAAGACATGGCCCAGATGAAGCCCATTACAATTGAGAAGGTATTAGTCTATTATTGTCTTGTTCGGAAGCACGCTACGTTGTCTGGGTGGTGTAGTTGGTTATCACGCTAGTCTCACACACTAGAGGTCCCCGGTTCGAACCCGGGCTCAGACATTTTTCTTGCTGAACCTGGTTTGATTACAAATAAAGAATATTTTAGATTGAAAAAAAAAAAAAAAAAACTTTTAAAACGAACTCTCAAACATCTATAAGTAATAAATTTGATAATGTTAAAATTTTATTCTCAATAATAATAATCTTAAGTCGCATTTGCCTTCCAAAATATTCGCAAGTAAAAAACTGGACATTGTATATCCTCTCTACTTTTATTGTGAGTTTATTATTTATAATTTTATAAATATTATCTTTAATTCTTTTTGGCGAGATTACATCTTTTATGTGCCAAATTGCAATTAACTCAAATTTTCTCAGTTTAATTTTCGTATTAAAATTTATTAGTTTATTTTTTATTTCCTGATAACCAATTTAGAGAAAAATAAATTTTAATAAGGGTCACTGAATTTTAATAACAAATAAAGAAAAATATTATTGATACCAATTTAGATCATCAAAATAATTAATAATTATGTCAAATGGTTTTAATTGATGAAAAGAGTTCATACTAGGTATTTTTTTTACCTTTAAAGTGTTATCTCATAGATAGATTTATCATAATTACTATGGTGTTTAAGATTTAAAAATCTTAAGCCCTTATTTTTTTGCTACCATGGTGGTTGGAATCTAGGCAAAATAACAAACACGTGGTTTGATTTTTATTTACAAAAAGATTAAGGTGTATGACATGTCATTCACTCCAAATATAATAATAATAAAAAAAGTTCAAGTGCACTGATCCTAAGGGCAAGTCCAACGAGGAGAGATACCAGTAGAGTTAAAGCTAAATTTTGAAATTTTTTGTTGTTTTTGTTGTTTTTTCATCTCCAACGGGGAGAGCTAAATGAACAACCAAAATGGTTTCTCCATCATGCAAAGCTGTTCCTACAACTTTCACCTGCAGAACCAAAACAAAATATAAACGTTATAATTTTACCATTGTATTATCCAAATTAAAACACACATCAATACAGCAAGACAACATCCAACAGTAACCAATTAACACAGCAACGCAGCATCAATAAATTAAACAATTCGAACAATTCAAAAAACACAGTAAAGAGCAATATTTTTTAACCAATCAGAATAAGAAAAAACACAGCAAATACCTTCATCAAAATCCAAAGGAGCAGACTGCATCTTCAGTAGTGGTGATGGTGGTAGAGAAAAAAAGAAGAGAGAAAGGACACAATAGAGAGAGAGGTGGAGGCAGTGAAGAAAAAGTGAAGAAGAGAATGAAGAGGTAGAGAATAGTGGTGCAAAAGGGAGGTGGGTGGGTGGGCAGGTAGGCGGCGGCAAAAGCAAAGATATGGAGAGGGGTGGGATTAGGGTAACAAAGGGAGAGGGGCCTGGCCTTTTATATTGGGGGGTTATTATAATAATAATACTAATAATAGATTAGGGTTATATGAGGAGTTTATAATAATAATAATAGAGTAGGGTTATATGGGGAGTTTATAATAATAATAATAATAATAATAATAATAATAATAGAGTGTTATACGGGGGTTTATGATGATGTTAATAATTAATAATTAATTATTATTATTATTATTTAACATAAAAAATAGTTAGCATATAAAAATAATTTTAAAAAAAATCATATTGATTTAAGACAGTAAATAATATTAATTAACTTCAAACACAATAATCATAAAAAAAAATCATGCAAAAAGTAGCTTAAATTTCAAATCTCAAATATTATGGGTTTTTTAATTATATTTAATTTTTTTTAATTTAAATATAATTAAAAATAATAATTTTATTGTTGGAAGGTTTTTCAAAAGCAATTATTTAATTATGTAACTTACTTTTATTAATTATATAATTAATTGCATAATTAAACTATATATAAAATAATTGAATTTTATTTAAAATAAAATAAAAAAATAGCTCTCCAAAATGACTCTTACAATTGGAGAATATATTAATAAAAAGCTATAAATACACTATTCAAGAAACCATTTTTATGATTTGGTTCTTCAAAATGGTTATTGCCATTAGACTTGCCCTAACAAGATAGATCAGGCGGGCTACTGTGGCTTGTCTAGTGAAGCAATGCTTGACCTTTTGCTTCTCCTTTTTTATATTTTTTTTATATATATTAATGTGTTTTCTATATTTATTTGTTTCAATTTATTTATTTATATTTGAATTAATAGCACTCCTCTCTCTCTCTCTTTTCTAAGCCTCTTTTAAATTACATTTTTGCTATGTATTTAATTCTTGAAGTTATTTTTCTTATTCATCTTCAAAAAAAAAATGTTATATTTTGTGGAGGTAAACTTTATTTTTACTATTATTTTGTGATAATATCTCTATTATGTTTAGCTTTGCATGATAATATTTTTTTTATTCAATCATTTTGATATATGTGTATATCTCAATTATCATTTGATTGTGTGAAAAAACCTATTTTAATAAAAAAAATAATAATAAAAACACAACCGGGTAAATATCTCATCATGCGAGATAGAATATCTTGATTTGCTTTTATCTCGTGATTTTTCTAGTTTTAATTTATTTATTAATAATGACTTTCAATTTTTTTTATT
This sequence comes from Salix dunnii, assembly GCA_015731905.1. Classification (NCBI taxonomy): domain Eukaryota; kingdom Viridiplantae; phylum Streptophyta; class Magnoliopsida; order Malpighiales; family Salicaceae; genus Salix; species Salix dunnii. Next base: position 2,897,620 of record CM027667.1, on the reverse strand, counting down.
AACTCATATAGTTATCAACTTATTTAATTGGATGTATATATAAACTTTTTTATTCTTTTCAAAAACACATAAAAAACCTGTATATATAATATTTTATTTATTAAAAAATAATACGGAAAAACTAAAGTCACATAAATAGTATAATCTAAAACCACAGCGTTAAGCTTCAACCATAAAATTAAGTTAAAGTAATAATAGGGTAGAAAACTATAATCAAGTTTGGTGGCCGTACTGTTCATTCTTCATTGAGCAGTGAAGTCGTCAGAAAATTTCAGACATAAAATAGATTATTTCTGAAAAATCAGCATCGATCTTATGAAAACATGGAACACTATGATAATTAAATTAATAGAGCTGTGAAAATAGAATAATTTACTGTAGAAAGGAAATAAAAGTAAAAGTTATATAAAAGTTTGTACAGTAAGTTTTATGTAGCTCTGTGTGTTGGAGTGGCTTTTTGGCGAGAATTTGCTCATCCTGCTTGGTGGCTGAGTGTGTATCAGTAAGCTTTACACAGCTTGAACTTTCTTTACAGAAAAAAGAGACATATTGTTAGCGAGGAAATTAGGGTTGGATATTAGTTGTTGGGTTGTTGTTCATTAGCTAGCAATGGTGGTCTTTGATCATTATATTGCTGCATGCATCGCAGTAATAGTCATGACACTTGAAAATAAACACAGAGCAGCGTGCTGGTTTAGCGAGGAAGAGGAGGGAGGAGAGAGAAAATGACCGAGGTAAGCTTTTTATTTTTTTCCTGAAAAACTTCTCCTTTTGGTTTTTTCCTGTATCATCATCATACCTGCTTTTCACTTTAATTTTCTGTGCATTAAAGCTTTACAGCTTGGGATTCTCAATCATGGAGTCTCATCTGGTAAGGTAAACTTGCGGATTGGTTCGTGCAATCACTCTAGTGGTAGGTACTGTGTTAAACAGGGAGCATCCATATTTTAGGGCACAGCTTGCTGGCTTGCAAGTATCATGGTAGTGACATGGTGGACCAAGACAAACAATTAAGGCGGAAAACAGATATCAAAAGAAAAAGGTTTTCGCATGATTCAATGTTTTATGCCAGCAATGCTTCTTAACTAAGCAATCAATACAATAATTAATGACTGTTGAACCTTTTTAGTGTGTGTTCTTTATAGCAGAAAAAAATGGCAGCAGGAAGGAAATTGATCTGAAGCAAGGTGTCAGCACCCCCTACGATTCAGGTTCAGCTATGAGAAGCATAACCAGCTGGTGTGCTGTCTGCATCCCAGGCCGTAAGCAGAAAGAAACCAAGACTGAAGAACCGGAGAAATCTTCAAGAAAAAAATCTTCCCGTAAAAGATCTAGTGGTCCTGATGAAGGCAGCAGCCATCAAGGAACCATCCCTGCTGCCAGTACTGATACTGGTGGCGCAGCTGTTGTAGTTATGAGTGCAACCCAAATGTCTGCCATGGAAGGTAGTTCTCATGAAGGCGGTGATGGGGGTGGCAGTTAATCATTAAGCAGTTCCCGTTTGATTGTGTTTGTGACTGTGTTTGATTGATTTATATCCTTACTGGTTTTTTCTTTTGGATTATTATCACTACTTCTTGCTTCATTTCTTTCCTTGATTCAAGTTATTGCTCTTTGAGTGAGTGGCTACACAGGAATGCGAAACCTGCAGGGAATCTGGCTGGTGTGGAATCTGTAAGATGTTGTAATCTATAGCTGTGATGTGTGCGATGTTCTTTCTTTGTTTTTTAGTATATTCTTGGTTACAATATGTATGGTGTTTATGAGGAAGAGAGGGGATGTAGTTGTGCTTCCTATTCAATTTTTTCAATATTTATTTCCCACATAATATTTTTGGTAACAGGTGCTGCATTGGTATTTTTTTTTTTTATTATTAATATGGATATTTAGGTCAGTTTACATTTTTTTTTTACTAATATCACATACCCTGAAGTTAACGACAATATAAATTTCAAATGGTTATCATATTAACAACTAAAAGACTTAAATCTGAGAGGCTAAGACCATAGAAAAAATATTTTTTTCAATTTCAAACTCTTAGCATTGGATTACCCATTAGATAATTGTTGTATTCGTGATTCTTATTTCTATTGGTAGTGAAACTCAACTTCTAAGACCCTATTCTCTTTATAGTTGTCCAATGTGTATTTAGAATTTTTTATTTACTTTTAGTTTTATATTATTCTTTTTTTTTATTATGATAATAATAAAAATAAATTTTAAAAATAATTCTCTCTAATGTGAGTTGAGAGAGTAAAGTGCTTAACCTATCAAGTAGTTTTTGAAAAAGAATAAATATTTAGTATATTCAAATAAAAAAATATTTTAAAAAATATATCCATGGGCATAATTAATATCTTGCAAGGTTCACTTAACTTGACGAGACAACATCAGAGAGGTCAAAATTAGTGTTGCCAGTTCCTTTTTATTTTGGACAAAACATTTTCTACCAATTAAAAAACAAGATAAAACAGTGTCGTTTTTATCTCGGTTAAAATTCTAGTCCATTCTGGATTATTCTGTCAAATATTGGCCAAAACGCACCGGTATCGCTTCACATGTGTCGTTTCAGCCTTGAAAAAAAAAGCATTAAATTGAAATGAAAACCCTCAAATCCCTAACTTCTCTTCCCCAAATTTCTTCCTATGGTAGTGGTGACACTCCCATCACACTGTAGTGATAACACCCCCATCGTTTTGCCTAAACCCCTGACTTCTCTTCCCCAAATCCCTAACTATTTTTCCTTATTTTCCACCTTACAACCTCAATTCATGGATCACAACACCTCCAATCTTTCTTTTTCAATTCACTCTTCACAATCCATTGCTTAGGACACCAAGTGCCTGTGGTGTTTTTGGTTACGCATCGCACACTATCGTTCTCTTATCAAGCAAGATTTAGGTACGATTTTTCTATCATGTCAATTTCCTGATTTTTTTGGGTTTCCTACTAGCATTTTAGCATCAAAGCCCCTGTTTATACTTTGTTAATTTCAATTTCTACGATCAATTTCAACCATAGATAAACAGAAATTTGGGCTACGGAAATTAGTTTTCTGGTGTTGATTAATTCATATGCCTCTGTTACTCTTTTTTTGGATTCAATGAAACCTCACCTCCTAAAAAATACATTTTATGGGCCTAAATGAGCAAGTAAAACCCTGGCTGTCCCAAACTCTTACAAGAGGTGCATGCTCTGACTCGAACTCAAGACCTGCTGTGCAGATCTCAAGTTCTTTGACATCACGCCACGCCCCTTGGGGACACCTCTGTTACTCTTGCTATCAAGGAAAATGATTATGTGTGTTTGCTGCTTCTTTTTCTAAAATAATTTGCATAACTTTACATGCTTGTCACGACTTAGGATTAAGGTAATTAAATGGATGGCTCTTAATGTTTAGCTTTAGATGGTTGATGGTCATTTACCACTAGCAGTAGCTTTGTAAGAACTTCTAAAATAAAAGGGGGAAATTGAAGGTGTTCCTCATGATCATGGTGTTCTGTAGTCCTATAAACCTGTCAATGGGGTTATAAAAAGGTGAGCATGGGAAGGAATGATGGGTTTTATAACCAAAGTTGTCATCTAGGGATTGATTTTCTACTGAGAATTCAACAAGCATTGAGATTAGAATGTGAAAGTGTAACTAAAGTATCTTTTTGTTGTTCAATGTATTGTTTTTTATCCCAGTACTTGTCACATTGTGTGATTATTTGACTCAACATTTTTTCTTTTTCTTTTTTTTCTTTTTAATCTTTTGATTTTACCTATTTATGTACGCAATTGCCTTGAATGAATATTATGACATGAAATATTGCATTTTAGTAAAAAAAATTCATTTTATATTGAATATTATGGATTTTTTTTCTTTGACATTGAATATTATGAATTTTTTTCTTGCTGGCATTTTTTCTTTTTTTTCTTCATATTAAATTACATGGCTAAAAACTCATCTAATGGTGTGACTTCCATAGCTTCAGCTCCAACAATATCAAATGATCAAGCATAGGCTTATGAACAAGTGGTTATTGGTGCAAAGAACTCATGTATATGTGTTCATTGTAGCAAACAAATCAATGGTAGTGGTATTACTCGTCTAAAGTATCACCTTATCAGTATTAAAGGTCAAGTTGAACCTTGTAAAAAGGTTCTTCCAGATGTGAAATGGAAAATGAAGCAACTGATAGAGGATTTAACCATGAAAAAAGAGAAAAGATGGACTTATAATTAACATTGGAAATTCTCAAACATTTTGCAATGATGAAGTTGAATAGAGTGATGATGCAAATCCAAATTTAAGTGATATGAGTTCATAAATAAAAAAAAATATTGGCAATGCAAGGAATAAGTGCAACTAGAAAAAAGATGATTTTATTTGCTACACGAACTACCCCAAGTTCACAACCTAGCATTAAAAATGTAATGACTTCTAAAGAGAAGGAACATAATGCAAGAAATGTCATATCAACATAGTGGTTTGATGTCAATATACCATTTAATGGTTTTAAATCATACTATTATTAGTCAGTGATAGATGCCATAACATCAATGAGACCTAGTTTTAAAGGACCAACATATCATGATTTAAAAGGACCATTTTAAAAGATGTAGTTCATGATATCCATGAATATCTTTTAGAAATCAAGGTTGATTGAAAACTGTATGGATGCTCTATTATGGCAGATGGGTGGTTAAATAGGAGAAATGTATCAATTGTGAATTTTCTGGCTTATTCTCTAAGAGGTACCATATTCTTGAAGTTTGTTAACACTTCAGATATTCAAAAAGATAAAGAGACATTGTTTGAGATGTTTGATGAGGTTGTCAAAGAAATTAGATAAAAAAATATTATCCAATTTAACGAGTCTACATTCAAGGCTACTAGAAAAACTTTGCAACAAAGGTATGACATTTTTTTTTGGTCTCCTTATGCTGCCCATTGCATTGATTTAATATTAGAAAATATTTGTGATCCAAGATATTTTCCGATGATTGATGAAACTATTAAAAATATAACCAAATTTATATATAATTATGCATGAGTTTTAGCCTTTATGAGGAAAGAATTTACTAATGGAAATTATTTATGTCGTCCTAGCATAACAAGGTTTGATACCTATTTTTTTAAGCATCTAATATTTATTTAAGTTTAAGAATGAGCTTCGACAAGTGTTTATTTGCACAAAATGGGTAGAATTATGTCATGTTAAAGGTTAAGTTGGAAAAGAAATCGATGTTATAATTCTACAAGATAAAGACTTTTGGTTGAGATGTGAACATTTAGTCAAAGTTAGCGATCTTTTAGTATGAGTTTTTAGGTTAGAAAAAGTGAAGAATATCATCAATTTGTTATTTATATGTGGCAATGGATAAAACAAAAATAGTCATCAAGAAAAGGTTCAAAAATAGAGGATCACAATATGGACCATATATTCGAGTAATTGATGCTAGATAAGATAAATAACTTCATAGTTCATTACATGCAGTAAGTTGTTTTATTAATCCTGAAATATATTTTAGGCCTTATTTTTCAAAACAAAATGAGGTTACTTGAGGTTTGCTTAATGTATTTCCTAGATTGGTTCTTGATGGTCAACTTGAAGAGTATAAGAAAGCAACCAGTAAATTTGGCATGTCTCTAGTTATTTGTCAAAAAGAAAGGTTCAATCAAGGTAATAACTTTTAGTTTTTTGAAATATAATGTTTTTTTTTATCTATAATATTTGATTTATTGATTTTTTTTTATCTAATTGCATGGTGGGAGCAATTCGACAATGATACTCAAGAACTTCAAAAGTTTGCAATTTGAGTTCTTAGTCAATGTTGTAGTGCAACTCGGGTTGGAAAAAAATTGGAATGTATTTGAATTCATTAATTCCAAAAGGCGAAATATACTTAAACACAAGAGACTAAATGATTTAGTATTTGTTCGTTATCATCTAAGGATTCAACAAAGGTATAATACCAATGTTATTATATTAATAATAATATTGAAAATAATAATTATTTTTTATTATATTTATATTAATATTTTAATTTCTTTCATGTTTATTCTTTGTAGGAATCTGAGCAAAACAAAAGATGTTTTAGATTTCATTAGCCTTGATAACATTCACCTATTAAATGAATGGATTTGTGAAGAACTCAATCTTCTTGATGGAAAGGATATAAGTTTAGGTGAAGAACCATATTTTTTTAAACGCAAAAAAATATTAATTGTATGAGATTTTTTTTTATTATAATATAAATTTAGGTAAAATAGTAAATCTGTGCAGAATTCTTATAAAGTAAAAGTTTTCTATAAAATATACAAATTTTTAATTGATATAAATTTATTTGTTTAATATGTTTTTAATAAAATAACCAGTATAAAATTATCAATATCATTAAAAAAAATAAGAAGATTCATATATCTTAATTATTGAATTTATTATATTAAGATTAGTTTATTTTATAATTTAATTTAAATTCAACATAAAAACAAAATATAAATTGTGAAAACACATGCAGTAATCAATTAATAAAAATAAATAGTTAATTTTCTATCTACAAAAACAAGAAAATATAAATTAAAAATCCATCCTACATTAGCATCATTATCATTACTATAACAGTTAAAATTATTATCAGCATTACTGCTCAAACAATTAAAATCATTAAATTGACCAAAAAAAAATAAAAAAAAACAAAACATTTTTATAAAAAAAAAAATAATCACTAAAATTATTATTATTATTATTATTATTATTATTATTATGGAGTAAATAATAAAATCATAAAATGATCTGATCTGAAGAACAAATAAAAATAATAGAAAATACAAAAAAAAAGGAAAACAATATTAATTTTAAAATGATCACCAACATAAGTTAAAATTTCAAGACTCAAGAGAATAAAAATAAATCCCAAATAAAATATAAAATGACAAAAATTAAAAAAAAACTAAAAGTATAGATGCATAAATATGGATAAAAAATAAACATTGTCTATGAATGATAGAATAAACCAATTAAATTAATATCAAATAAAAAAATTCAAAGAATAAGGACCAAAATGAAAACTAAAAGTATAAATGCATAAATACGAATAAGAAATAAACATTATTCAAGAATGACAGAAAAAATCAATTAAATTAGTATCAAATAAAAAATTCAAAGAATAAGGTTCAAAATAAAAAATAATATATATAATTAATTTCAATCGAAGAACAAAATTGAAACAAATAAAAACCTTGAGACCGAAACAAATAAAGATATTTTAAAAAAATTACATTGTATTTTTGTTAAAAAAAATTAAAAGAATAAGGATTGAAATGAAAAGTAACATATAAGACTTTTTGAATTAAAGGACACAATCAAAACAAATTAAAGCAAATTATATAATTAATTATAATTGAAGGTTAAAATTGAAATAAATAAAATCTTGAGACCAAAATAAATAAAGATATTTAAAAAAATTATTGTGTAACGTTTTTAAGAAATTAAAAAATAAGGACCGAAATGAAAGATAGAATATATGACAAATTTCAATTGCAGGACTCAATTAGAAGCAATTAAAACCTGCATATTGAAATAATTAAATGAACCAAAAGCAAACAAAAAATCATAAGAATAAAGACTAAATTGAAACTCAAAATATATAATCAGTTTTAATTGAAGAGCATAGTTGCAATAAATCAAAATTTACATTGAAAAAAGCAGTAATAAAAGCGAAATAAAAAAACTAGAGACTAAAATAAAACATGCACAAACCGTAAGGACTAAAGTGTATTTCCTGGCAGTAGGAGAGAGAAAGGGAAAAAAAATTTAAACTCGTCCACCGACGCTTCCCCGATCACCGTAACCACGACAAACATTTGTTTTTCACCTCTAAAATAAGTAGCACGCGCCACCTAACTGGAGCGTACAAGTGAAACACGGCAGACACATCTATATGACGCACCGGCAATGTTTCTAAAAAGAAATAATAAAATAATAGTAAATTATCTATACACTCCCTGATGTTTTGTCATTTTCTAGAGCTAATTTAAAAGTTTTACTATGTAGAAATTTGGAGAGAAAAAAAATGAAAACACCCATTAATCTATATCCTTTGGCCAGCACCCAAGAATAAAATAATAGTTTAACTGTGCAAATAATTCAAAAATATTATTTATATCATCTGAAAGTATCTAAAATACCCTCAGTTTTGCTATATATATAAAGGTTGTCAATATTGTTCTGTTTCGGGCGGAACGTTCCGTTCCATTAAAAAAACTAAGACAAAACAGTATTGTTTTCGTCTCGGTTTTAATTCTGGTTCGTTCCGGAAATTCCGGCTAAATTTTAGCCGGAACATCTTGGTACCATTCAGGTCTTAAAATCCTCCTTATTTTGATTAACTTGTGATTTTTTTTTTCTAATTTTGAGATTATGTTTGTTTGATTTTGGGTTTGTATTGTATAATTTAAAGTTAATTTATCTTGAATTTTAATTATACTTGTTAAATTAATATTTTAATTAATTAATTATATATAAATAATACAACCCAAAATAATAAGTTAAAAAAATCATAACGATATTAATAACCTTAACATGTAAAGCCCAAAAGGAAAGAAAAGAAAAGGCCCAGATTCTCTCATACTCTCACGATCACTAGAGTCACTCCACTGTCTCATTCACCTCGTGGCCTCTGTTGCTTCATAAACCTCACTATCACTTCGCAAAATCTTTATATTTTGTTTTTCAGTTCTGTTGTTAAAACCAAGGAAGGAGTAAACCAACTTCTTCACTCTCTTCTCTCATGGCCTCCCTCATCGAGTCTTGCTGGCTGGTACTCCCTCTTTTTTAAATTTTTGCACCAACCAACGCCTTTTTCTTCCTCTTCATTTTGTTCTTCTTACTGGGAGATTTGTTTTTTCTGGATCTGTATGTATTTGCTTACTTGTAATGTAAACGCTGTGATGATTTTTTAAGCTTTACTGCATAAGCTAAGTGAATGAGGGGGTAGCTGCATTTTTTTCAGATCTTTTGGGGCCTGGCCAGGGGAGGAAAATGGGGGTTTTGGGAAATAGAATAAAATAACATTTGTGATGGATATTATTTGATTTCACATTGCTTGTTGGCCATTTTGATATTGAGATCTCTGTAATTCATTTTTTTTATCACTAATGTTTTTCTTGGTAAAAGTTATTTTGGTTTAGTTATTAAATTCCATGCGGGATATTCTTTGTGATGGAAAAACCTTTGGCTGATTTTGTTGTTTATATATAAGCTTGTGACTGCAAATTTTATTTATGGAAGTATTAGCATTTAACATGAAAATGATATAGTGGAAGTGTTTTTTTTTGTCCCGCTAAGCTTATAGGACCAATGGTTTTCTTTTCGATGCAGTATCTGATCACGCATTTCAGCGATTTTCAGTTGGCATGTCTTGGAAGTTTCTTTATTCATGAAAGCGTCTTCTTCTTGTCTGGACTTCCTTTCATATATCTTGAAAGGGCTGGATGGCTGAAAAAGTACAAAATCCAGGTTGCTCATTTTCTGCTTTGCTCTCATTGCAATTGTTGACTTGAATTTGATGAAAAGGGTCTGCATGGTTGATCTTAATCTGCATTGCCATTGCAATGCCTTTAGTTTCTCTTTTTGTTAAGGTGAATTAATGACGCTGTGAAACTTTTTTCCGAACATTTGCATCCCCAAAAGTGGTGTCCTTTTAGTCTTGTTGGTAATAATTGTTGGTTGCATGCAGATGAAAAACAACACTACTGCATCTCAAGAGAAATGTATTATTCGCCTACTTTTGTATCATTTTGGTGTTAATCTACCAGTTATGCTGGCCTCCTATCCTGTCTTCAGACACATGGGCATGCAAACTAGTCTTCCATTCCCGTCCTGGTATTTTCAGGTTCTTTATATCCTAAAGCTTTTTTTAGCCAGACACTATTTTGTCTGATGCTATAGTTGTGAAGCGGTATATAGCTATCCTTTTATTTATTTTTTGGATAAAATATGTTATTAATTGCTTCTCATACTATTTTCATCGCTTCTGGAGCATAGTTAAAAGATTCTGTGTTTTTTCACCCTGCAGGAATGTAATTCTAACACAGATAACATTCTACTTCATCCTGGAAGATTTTATATTCTACTGGGGACATCGGATTTTACACACAAAATGGCTGTACAAGCATGTGCACAGTGTTCATCATGAGTATGTAGAGAGCCCTAAGTGTTTTTCTCTGGCATAACTTTTTTTACCAGCGTTAACGACAAGATGCTTTTATGTTGTGCTTAAAGTTTTTAATGTTCTTGTTAAATGTGCAGATATGCCACACCTTTTGGATTAACTTCTGAATATGCTCACCCTGCTGAAATACTGTTCCTTGGCTTTGCTACCATTATTGGTCCTGCCATCACTGGGCCCCATCTGTTTACTTTGTGGTTATGGATGGTACTAAGGGTCCTGGAGACGGTTGAAGCACATTGTGGTTATCATTTCCCATGGAGCCTCTCCAACTTTTTACCTTTGTATGGAGGGTGAGAGTTTGTGAACCTCTATGTTTTACGTTCATTTACACTGTAATCTCTAACATTTGTTTCAAAAAAATTCCAGTGCTGATTTCCATGACTACCATCACCGGTTGCTGTATACTAAATCTGGAAACTACTCGTCTACTTTCATCTACATGGACTGGTGAGTTTTAGTCCCCGCAGAACATTATCATTGTTTCTGTTTTGTGCTTCAACTTTAATCTATGATAACATTTGTTTGAGTCATATGCGGCTAACTCATTAAAGTTTGTGTAAAAGGCTAGAATGCCTGCTCTACTCCTTGTCTGGGTATTCACTCTGCAAACAATCACCTGGGTTGGATTCTGATTTGCACTCTGACTCTGCACAGCTGGGTTTCTATACTCGTTTGTTTTTTAGGTTATTATACCTGTCCCAGCTTGTGCTAGGCTTGTAAAATGTCCTCTCCATTACGTAGACTTACCATGCTAAAAGGTCCTCTCCATTACGTAGACTTACCATGCTAAAAGGTCCTCTCCATGACAGACTTGCCCTAATTCACATGTATCCTTGTTAATTGAAATTATCTCAGTGCTGCCTATTGTAAACTCGCAAAATTCATTAGAAATCCATTGAGGTGGTCTTTGCTAAGATAGCAGCAGATCAGTCATCCATGCATTTTTCAAAACCTCCTCTTTGATCCATAAGGTTTTTCCTCAACTTTTGCATCACCAAGTGTGGCATTCTGAGTACTTTTAGCGATTATAGCCAGATTCATGCCCATGTTAGTTCAGTATAATGCTAAGACATGCAGGTCATGTGTCAAAAGTCCCAATTTATTGACCATATTGACGTTGACTCATGTACTTTAGATGACTTCTTTTTTTTTTTTTTTTTTTGGGGGGGGGGGGGGGGGGGGGGGGCTTTCTGTTATCAGTTGTACCATTGTTTGACTCCAGTCCATTATCAATTGCAAGTGTGGACTAAAAAGTAATCCGATGATATTCTTATCACCCGATGTTTTCATGAATCCTGTAGACCTCTTTCAGTAGAGAATGTTCTGCATAAAATCCGCCAGCATTAACTGTGTTGTTTGGATGGAAACTATTCCGTTTATTGCTCTTAGTCATGCTTGTTGCACGTGCATCAATAGTTCTTACCGCCAGTTACAATGTAAAGAGAATTTGCAGGTATGATATGCATAAACTACATAGTTTTAGCTGTGCAACAGTGACTTGCTTTCTGAGGACGATCATTTGTTATGATTGTTACTAGCTGCCTGGGTTCATTTGCTCTTTCATAATTGCCAAACGTCCAAAGTCATCCTCTCCATTGTGTGGGAAATAGTAGCATAGTTTCTACTGACCATGATGTGATGGGTTTTTTTCCGGCTCTTTTATACTGTCAGGGTATTTGGTACCGATAAAGGTTACAGAAAGTTGCAAGCATTGAAGAATGGAGGAGTGGAAAATGGCGGCAAGCTAATGTAATGTAGAGAAGATTCTTTTTATATTTGCTTTGCTTGACATCAGATAATTTGCTCCTGATTTGAGGTCATCTTTGAGACGTCCTGTGTCCCAAGCCTTTTCTCTTTGCGCATCCACCACCTTTGTTTAGTCGATGCTCATGTTACAGCACGTTAATACACTGATAATCAGTGGAAAGCTTTTTCCAGACATTTTGTGCTCATTTGTTCTCTGCATAAATGAAGTTTCTGTCTAATATAAACCTTTTTGTTTGAAATTATTCAGAAGCGTCCTTTCCTCGAACTGTGCTGGATCCCAGTTCCTTATAGGCTATTTTCTAAATGTTCTTTCCCTTGATTCACCTTCATTTGACTCTTGATTTAGATCCCGGCTAATTCAGTTGACATCATGTCCGTCCAATTTCATCTTGAAATGTTCTTAAATTTGTGAGAGCCAGTGCGTCGCCCTTTATTTGTTTATTATTCATCTCATAATCTTGGGAAGAATTGAGTGAGGGCGTCCTAGTTATGAGTTCTTTGGATGCATACTTTTATTATTTTATTTTATTTTATTTTATTTTATTTTTGTTTTTAAAATTAACTACATGTTTAATTTTATAAGTTAAAAAGTGCATCTGTATATTTCAACGTAACTATGTTAACGTATAGTGAATTGAATTTAAGTTTTAATAATGGTTTAGTTTTTATTTATATTTAATTTTTACGGTTTAGTTTTCATGTTAATTAACAATCAACTAAAAAGGGTTGCACTTTTACCTTAAAGCACTATTTATTTTAATAAATTTTTTTCCCTATTGAAATCTATGTTTTCTTTTTTAATTTTATATTTTAATATTTAGTTTGATGAAGATTAACTTCATTATTTATCATAGTTTGCTTTATGCATGATTAGTTCAGTCTAATAACTCGTTCTTGGGTTTGGCATGTTGATTTTTTTTAATTGTTTTTTTATTTTTTTTAATATTGGATTAATTATGAATTAAATTTCATAATTTATTTTGGTTTTTTTTATAAGGTTATTTTAGTCACATGATTTAATAATATATTTGACAAGTTAGTCCAATTGACTCTGTGTTTTTTTTGTTTTTTACTTTTTAAGTGTTTTTTTCAAATTCACCCTTGAACTTTGATTTGATTACAAATTAGACTTCGTGATTTCTTTTAGTTTGTTTTTTTATAAAATTATATTGATATTATGACCCGAGTCACGGGTTCTGCAGATTAATTAAGTAGATTCAAGTTATTTTATTATGTTTTTATTTTTAGATTTTTTTTCAATTTCATATCCATATAATGAGTTTATTGAAATTAAGCTTTATAATTTGTTTTATAGAATTATTACAATTTTATGATCTTGGTCGTGAGTTTAATAGGTTAACTCTGGTTAATTTAGATTATTTTTTTACTTTTTACGAGGTTATTCCAATTTTCTAAACCTGATCATGAGTTTGATGAATTAACTAATGTCAATATTTTTAATTGATTTTTTTCAATTATATTCTTCAACATTTAGTTTAGTAGAAATTGAACTTCACAATTTTTATTTTATTTATTTATTATGGTGTTATTATGGTCTTGTTATTTGGATAGCAAATTGGTAGGTTAACCTCTAGTTAGTCAAGATCAATTCAGTATTTTGTTGATTTAATATTTTTTAATCAATTTTTTTTTTCAATTATATTCTTCAACATTTTGTTTTTTAGAAATAGAATTTCATAATTTTTATTTATTTAATTATTATGGTGTTATTATGGTCTAGTTATTTGGATAGTGGATTGGTAAGTTAATATTTAATTAATCCAAATCAATTCAATATGATGTTATTTTAATATATTTTTTAAATAAAAATATTGTCTTGGATTTTTGTGAGTCAAAATTTTTTTTTTTACTTATTGTTTGGATTGTTTTTTATCCTATAAAGTAAATAAAAACACATTAGAACAATCTCTGGCGTAACATATACCAATTATCTAGTGATTTGCCTATTTTTCACTAATATCAACTTGTTTGAAACATCATTAAATATAAATATATTTTTTTATTTTTATCATTCATGAGTAAAAGATATTTAATGACGTTTTAAAGAAAATGTAATAGCGTAAATGACAAAAATAAAAATAAAGTATTTATAATCTATGATATCATTGAATATATTTTTCATTTTCCACATTATTTTCTTTAATACAAATGAGCTTGATTTGATTTTTTTAATATTTTTATTCATAGTAAACATAGTTAGCAATAACTCTAAGCAATAGTATAATAATTTAATAAACTGAAAATTATCGCTAAAGGAAAAGAAAAATGGCAAGAGCTCAAGTTTGTTATATTTTCTTGCATAGGAGCTCAAGTTTTTAGTGATGTTTTGAGGATTAAGGGTGTATTTGATATTGTTTTTACTTTTATGGTTAAGGTTTTAAAAAATAATTTCATGAAAAACACTTTAGTTGCGGTTCAAAATAAGTTTTGTAATGTTTGGTTAAAACTGTGGATGAGTTTGAGATTAATGAAAAACAATTTAATGTGTTTAATTACCAAATTTTTTATACTATTTTTAATTTGTGAAATTAATTTAAAGGGTTTTATAACCCATTTTGCGAATCTCAATCTGTGGTCTTGGCCTAGTAGTTGTTCCATTACAGCTAGTCCTGCTTGCATAATTTGTCCTTTCCATTTCCATTAAACTATCTTTCTTTTCCTCATCTTCTCCGAGTTAGTCTGCAATTTTTTTATGTAACTTGCAGCTTCATCTAGCCGATCAAGCAGTGATAATATTGGTTCCTACAACCACCATAAGAAGAGAGAGGAAAAAAACACACAAAACAAAACAAAAAATCAGAGAAAGATCATCATAAAAAGGGCTTTCATTTTAGAAAATATACAGTAATAATGTGTGAGCAATATTGAGGGTGGGATAGAAACCCTTGAGTGTTGATGAGGCACGAGAGAATTGAGCCAGGAGTAAAGTGCCTTCATTTGATTTCTTCTATTTCTTTCAATGGTTTTTCTATCAGCTCTTGATGAACTTGGGTTGTTCTCCGGTTGGGTTTTTCTTAAGATGGGATCCACAATAAATTTTCAACCTATTACCCCTAACCAAACACCAAAACCACAACTTATTTGGATCTCCGATGCAACCTCAATCCTAAACACCTTCTAATATTAAGACAAGTATTGCTCAATTGTGAACTCATGATTCATATTAGAGTAGGGAAAAACTATACTTGTCTAAATATTTATATTTTATTTAATCATAGCAATTTTTCACAAAAAGAAAAAAAAATTAAGTTCAAAACATGAGAGATTCATCCGTCATTGATCCCTAAAATAAAATGTTAAATCCACATTTGATAAACTCAATTAAAAAGATAATTTTAACTTTCTTCCATGATATAGATGCAATGGTCCACAAGGGACGTTGCATAATGATAAAAAATTTATAATTTATATAACAGGTCTAGAATTTGAATTAGAGCATGAATTTTATATTAGAGTATGAATTTTATGTTGTTGGACTACATGACAACCTTACTAAGAGACCAACAAACAAAAATATTGTGAACTTTAATCTTGAATGTGATTAGATGCAACTCATGGGTGAGAGGTGATGCGGTATATGATAGGTTGATCATGGGCTAAACAGAAAAAAAATTTGAAAAACATTATTTCACTTTTAACATATATTAATACCAAATTTACATATTAAGAAAAATATTAGTTATATATTTTTTTCACTCTTGTTTATATTGATTGTTGTCATTAATAGTAATATAATTACCCTAGTTATAAAACATTGACATATCAGGTTCAGGTTTTAAAAATAAATGAATGGTTTGCCTAGTCAAAACCCATGTAAAAAATATATTGACTTTTTATTCAACTAAAATAATTTTCTTATCCTCTTAAAAAATAATTATTGTGTTGACTTTCCTGACTATTAATCTTGGCCAATTTAGATTTACACCTATTCAAATTTTAAAACTACAATAATATATATATAGATATAGATAAATTAGAAGTAATTTTTTTTGTAAGGATAATTTGAATAAATCTTATTTGTATAAATAAAATAAAAATAAATAAATGAAAGTTTTAATTTAAGGCCTGTTTGGCACAGCTATTGCTGTTGTGGTTGAGGTTGAAAAAAAACAGGTTTATAAAAAGCGTTTTTAGCTGTGGTTCGTAATTGAAATTTGTGTGTGGTTAAAACTGTGGTTGAGGTTGAGTTCAATAAAAAGCAGTTTTATGTGTTTGGTTATCATACTTTTCATATTGCTGTCAACTTGTGAAATTAATTAAAAATACACATGTACACACACACATACATTTATATAAATATTTTATTGGAATAATTTTGTATATTTATTAATAATTATAATAACAAAATGTTTGAAATAATTGACGTAAATTAAACACTTGTTTTTATTCTCTCATCAAACTACTTGCAATTCCATCACGAACTAAATCCATACGTGAACATGTTTGTGACCCCTGACTATTTGATTGAGGAACATCTGGTAAAATATTTCCAGAAACAAAATTAAGATTGCAATCATATTCGGCAAAAATAATATCATCTTATGATCTTTTTCTAATATATATATGTGAGAGTGTAAATATTTTGGGAATCACTCTCATTTATATAGAAAAAATGATTGAAGAAATATATAATTCCAAACATGTGATTATGTAATTTTTGACTTTGAAATGCATTATTTTCTTGTCATTTACCCAACAATAATTCAAATTTTCTACACATTTGTACCATTTAATTTAAGCAAAACATGTGAGTGAATAATTATTTTTTTATCTATATTAATGCAAAAGACTCCCGAGAACTTGATAAGAAATTATTTTCCGTAAAGAAATCGACGAGCAGAAAAAACAATAATCAAACTGGCGTAACAACAATGAAAAATTATGAAACGATGCAGAAAATAATAAAAATATGCATAACACATTCAAAATTATTAACAAGAGCACAAAACAATTAAAATATTCAGAACACATGACAAATATTTATCATGTTCAGAAAAAAAAAATTACGAATAAAAAAATTATCCCACTCATGAATTAATACAACAATACAGCCGATTTATGTATCTCGTACTAGTAACAAGGGAATTACATTTCATCAATTAAAAAATTACACCACTGATGCACTCCTGATGATGGTGCCCACGCACTATCCGGTAGCCACAATGTTGGAATACATTCTGTCATATTTGAACTTCAAGGCAAGCTCAATTCCAACATGTCTAAATTTTTTGGCTCCTTTAACTTCCTATATAAACACAAAATTCATACAAATATTTTGTAAGAAAATATTCAGAAACATGGAAAATAAATTGAAACATATTACATAATGAAACTTAACTTTAAGTTTTTCTTTCCACCACTCATTCGTTATTGAGATTGTCCCTAACTCACTACTCCAACCCACCCCAGTTTCAGAAAATGAGCTTCGCCCATATTTTCCAGTCTTTTTTCCAGCCATCTCACTTGTTTTTTAATTGTGCTTTGGTAAATGATTGACTAGCTCATTCCTTAACGTGATAAAAAAATTTCATCTCGTCTTATCAAAATACGTCGTATGTCGCATTCCCAACTCAATTGCCATAATACATATGTCGGAAAAAACATGCAACATTTCTTTTGTCCAGATAACCTTATCCATATTATCACTACCTTCCATTATGTAATTTAAATTAGTTCGCAATAATTAACAATTTATATAACAATAAAAAATGCAGGAATTAAAATTGCTAATTAAAAAAACTAACCTAAAAACACCTTCATTAATAAAATTTCACAATAGAAATTAATTAACAACATTACAAAACTTCAACACATTTATTCATCAAAAATGTGTTCCAACCAATTTTTTAACATTTATCTCAGAAATTACACAAAAGTAGAACAACAATTTTGTAGATAAACAGTTATAATTTGTAGAAACAAATGGTTGTATGTTTGACAGCCACAGTTCATAGCATTTCCAGCCAAATAATTCAGGTCAAGCCATTAACCACACAATAAAATCCAAAAAATATTATTAACCATTTAACAATTCTATGAACAATCACCCAATAATTTTGTTAACCACTAACAATCATGCAATGATTTTAAGATTCATAAACAACATATCTGCATTCATCCAGATTTAAAGAGAAAACTGAATTTGATAGAGGTTTCTTTAATTGCCAAGAAATAAATCAGCTTATTTACATACTAATCATGTCATCTTTTCAACACAAAATTAATGAAAAAACTATCAAATTCAGCCAACCACAACCAGGCTCTAACATTTCCTAGGCAATGCACACAGCATAATCTGAAAAATTATGTAGAGAGACTATGAAATTGATAGAAGTTCCTATCCTTGCCGAGAATAAAACAACTCATTATCATACTAGTCATGTCTTCTTCTCAACACAAAATTAATCAAAAAACTACGAAATTCAGCCAACCACAACCAAGCTCTAAAATTTCCTAGGCAATGCACACAACATAATCTCAGGGTATAATGATAATGGGTTTTGGTTTCTTGTTATTTTCTAGGAAGTGAAATACACATACCTCATAATCATAATCTCAAAACAAAATACACATACCTTCGATCTGCAGTAATCGGTGCCTCCCTTTCGTTGTCAACATGGAACTGAGGGAGAAGGCTGGACTCCGTGCAGGCGTTGATCTGAGAAAGATCTAAGGGAGTGTTGCAGGTTGGTGTGGCTGAGGGGGAAGGGACGATGGGTATGGGTGGTTTGTAGGCTAAGGTAGAGATTGTGAGGGAGAGTTGGAGGTGAGGGAGAAGATGATGCTTATATGTGTGTGTGTGTAAGAGGTAAGGGAGATGACTTGCCTCTGTGTGTGTAGGAGACGAGGGAGACGAGCTAGAGAACAGAGGGAGATGAGAGGCAGAAATGAGGGAGACGAGAGACAGAAGCAGAGAGGGAGATGAGAGGCAGATGAGGGAGAAGGATGATTTACAATTTTTGCCTTACGTGTGGATTTTAGAGAAAGAGAAGGAGACGAGATGCAGAGATGAGAGATGAGGGAGACGAGAGGCAGATGATCTGCAATTTTTTACCCGTTGCGTGTGTGAAATGCATCGCATTGTATAGTCATTCATGTCACAGCTGCAAAAGCAGCTCTCAGTTGTTTTTGTAATTGCGGCGTGTTTTAATTTTCTCTGTGGGACCCACAACCAAACACTGGATGGGTATTTGGTAACAAGTGTGATTGAAGCCGTTGTTCAACACAAATACAGATTAAATCACAGTGCCAAACAACCACTCAAAGACTAAACAAAAAAGTTTTTCTAGAAAGCAAAGAACGAAAATAAAAAACCAAAACTAAAATAACAAAATAAGATGTGCTGGCAGATCCCAATTTTGGCAGAAGATGATTTCATTTTAAAAAAAATAAAAAATTACAGCTGGTCTCCTGATTTTCTTGGACCAGCAGCTATTTTTCTACTTCAAATTTTCCTCATTCCAAAGGAAAAATAAAAAAGCATAAACCCCTAAAAACATTTAGAAAACTGAATAATAATAATAAAAAGAGATGATGATCATTTGATGGGTTGCTTTGCTACGTGTCTTTCCTTAGATCCACCACGACAACGCTCACATTGTCAGTACTATGCCTGGCCAGCGCCAGCTTCGTCAGCAACATGGAGGCATCAGAGCACGCCTTGTCCGATACTTCCCCGCTGCCGCTGCAGTTGGTGATCCCCGATACCTCATTAGTCTCCCCAGTCGGAGGCGGCGAGTGTTCTTTCACCCTCAAACACATCCGAGCCACCCCACATGCTGTCTCGTTGGACACCACGTCCCAAAGACCATCGCTTGCCAGTATTAAACAATCATCCTCGGCCGTCCTATCCATCGTTGTTACCTCTGGCTCGCAGCTGACGTATGGTTTTAGATAGTTGTCACCTGTGAATCGATTCATCACGGTAATGTCAGATCCAGTACATGGGTTAGGATTTTAACTGGGTACGTACGTAATCGTGTGTTTCTAATATATTTTACCTATGGCTCTTGACATGGCAAGAACTCCAAGAATCCTCGGCCCGTCCCAGTATATGACCCGGCCACCCGCGTTTTGGATCCGTTTAAGCTCGTCTGGACGGTCAGGCTGTTGGCACGAACAACGAGGAGACCAGGCAAAAGTTGCCCAGAATAATAATAAGAATTAAAATTGTGACATGCATATACATAAAATAAAGGAGAGTGGATATTGATGGACAGACCTTGTGATCAGAAGAAAGAGGGAGAGGTTTGCCATTACGACACAAGACAGCTCGTGAATCGCCACAGTTAGCGACAATAATTTTATCGGGAGTTACAACGGCGACCACAGCAGTAGATCCAACAGCATCGGATTCTGGAGTTTGCATTTCACACCTGCAACTCGCCCTAATCTTCATCCCTTGATTCCACGCTATCACTTCCTTGTCCATCCGCCGAAAGCTTCTTTCCATTGCGCTCTTCCACTCCTCCTTGTTCTCCACCTCCTCTCTCACCAGCTCATGCAATCTCTCCTTGCACTTTACTGCCACCTATACATAGACGAAATTCAAATGAGTTTCACATTTCATTTCTGTCTAAAAAAACTTGTAGCTCTTTCATTTGTGGAAATCGTACATGAGAACACCCGTGTCCATCATAGACACCGAAATAGTGTAACCCAGTTGTTGTTTCATGGTCTTTGCGACAGAAAGACGGGTGAATTGCTACTGCATCTTCCATGTCTCTTCTCCTTCCACAAACTGAAGCCACCCCAAATTTTGGAAAAAGCTCCGGAGGATCAATTGAAGGTGTTGATAATATGGAGGGGCTTAAAGTTAGATTCAAAGAGCACTGCTTTGAAATTTTAAGTTCTGATGATTTTCCATTCTCCAAAAGTTTTTTCTCCTCTATACTGCGATGATCAGAACGACAGTTCTCTTCTTCGTTTTGGCAGTGACGAGAAAATTGACTAGTAACACCCCTGGTAAGTTGTTTCTGCTTTTTATTAGCGCCCATGCCATCAGCTCCAGTTTCTGTCAAGGCCAGTCCTGGAACAAATTTGAAACGTCTGATCTCCATTCTTCTCCGCCTAGCTGCTCTTGAAGTTGGCTCACATGGCGTCGACGATGCCTCGTTTTCCCTCACTAATCCACAGCAAATATCAGCCATTTAAGCGCTAAATTATCACCCCTCCTTCCACAAAATAGCCAACCCTGCTCTTAGTTAAGTAGCTTATGTGGGGTTGCATGTAAAATTGAAACTGGAGAGAAATATTGAAAAGAGAGCGCTCGAGCCCTTGAGCGAGGGTTCAGAATCACAGGCCTGCCAGCTCTCTCTCTTTTGCTTTCAGCATGGTTGCCACGGGTAGCCTGCCCGTCACCGCATGGGCAGATCATAGTATTACAGCCGTAAATCAAACACGTATCAACCGCTGGATCCTGGCCTCTCCAACGTCAACATCAAAAACGTGTACACAGTATCAAGTTACGTGGCCCAGTAATGTCTAAACACGACCACAACAGGTACTTGCTTTCCTGACACGCATGTGGTCCTCGTATGTCCCTTTTTAGGTTTTTTCTAACTTTAAATTCTCAAGTTTTGATTTTTTTGGTTTTGGTAACACGTGTCTACATCGTGGATTATGAGATTGAAGAAAATGAATTTTAAAAATCCCAATTCTATTCCTTCCTGCTCTTCTGGACCAATCCAGTTGTATTACGTATCAGCTGTTTGATGCTGACATTCTGGGACCCTTATGTCCCAGTCGTTGACGCTTTTCTAGAATCTGAACCTCAAAGTCTCTCATCCCTGCCACGTGTTGTGATGAAACTCCTTTAAGGACCCCATACGGTACAGGGTTACAGTAGATATAATCGAAGATGCTAACCTTAAAGATAAATAATAATAAAAGCTATTTTTATTCTGTAAATTTAAAATATTATTTTAAAATTATATTAAAAACAATTTATTTTTTATTTTTTATTAGTCACTTTATTTTAATACACTAACGAAAAGTAACCTCAAACCCCAAAATTAACATTTATTAGAGTGTGGTCCCATGGTTTCAGGTAGGCTGCAGGAAATCACCCAAAGAAGATTTTTCTGTACACGCGAAGTGAAAGGAGGTAGACAACGTGTGAGCTGTCGAGAAGACAGCACGGTAAGTGGGGGCCACTAGTTAATGAAACGGAAGCCATTTGATGGTTCCACGTGTAAAATCTGGCTGGCAAGCAGTTAGAACATATACGTGTACTACACACAGATTTCCGGTGCATGAAATTGACAGCGGGGCAAAGCTGCAGGACCACGTGACACGTGTTCGCATAAAAGAATGCAAAACAAAATCACTAACCGAACCATGGTTACCTTTTAGAAAAATTCTCACCACCGGGAAATTTCGTTTGCTCAGGTTGGTCGTTAGGGGGTCATCTTCCTCGCCTTGGAATTGAAACGCCACCAACCCAATCACTGTACTGCACTGCACTGCCCTTTTTCCAAAAACGTGTACGGGGTTTCAAAATCAGAGTGTGTTAAAGCAGGACACGTGGGGTGAAACTATGGATGTTTGGTGGCAGCGAGAGAGTGCAGAGGAAAGGAGTTTACGTGGTTTAAAGAGATGGACACGTTTCGAGAGGAGCAGGGAGTCGTGGAGGGCTTGGTGAAACACTTTGACGTTAGAAAACAGGGGAGGCTGGTTACGTGGTGGCTTACTCTTGGGTTTAATGACGGGTTGCTGGCTGGTTTTGTGCATGGGGGACAGGGGAGGGAGGGCGTAGTTTTCAGTAGCTGGTGGCGTAGCATTTGGGGTCGGGGTAGAGCCCGTGAGCACGCGAGTGATGAAGGAAAAGCAGGGGTTAAGAGGTTGTGATGAGATAAGGAACTAAAGGAAGCATTCATGGAGGAGGGTGTGTTTTTATGTGTGCGAGCGTCAGTGCATGCATGCTAACAGCTAGCTTTCTTTCCCGTCATAGTCTAATACTAGGCATAGGCCATGCTATGCCGTGGTTAAGATTTGTTTTTTTTCTCCAACGTTAAGGTAAAACTAATGTTCATGACAAATAACACAAATCAGGTTTTAATAAGTTGATTTAATTCTAATTAAATAATAAAATTACTGTGAAAATTTTAAATATTTTCTGAGTTGAATCATATTTTTTTTTGTGGCAAAAAAAAAAATACAAATTTAAAGTAAAAATTAAGTCAAAAATCATAATTATATTTTTGGTAGGCCAATTTGATTTAATCATGGGCTAATTTAAAGTATTATTATGTTTGAGAATTAATTTAGGATCTAATTGAAGAATTTAATTAAGTACAAGGAGTTAATTATACTTTAAATTGGTTAAATTAATTTTATTAAGGGTTTAATTGATGAAAAATCTAATTCTTGAATTTAATTCAAGCTCAATTGAGAAGATTGGAATTTTTGGAGACCCAATTGAATTTTTCCAAGCTAATTTGGTATAATTAGGGATTCTAACTGCAGTGTAAAATTACATCATAAAGTACACTCGCAACTATTTTTTTTTAATGCAGTAAAAAAATAAGCTTAGAAAAAAAATAATCAAACAATAATACAGCTTGCCTTAGGCAGGGTGCACTGAGAGTGATGCGTCTTTCCCTTGCACAACAAGTCTATTTACCCAAAACTCTCGTAGACCATTAGGTTCTTAGTGACCTTAATACTAAATGACAACTCCTGATAATTATAGTAATAATTTTTAAGGCTATAAAATACATTTTATTTCACCAGCGCCGTTATCTTTCTAAATCACGGAAAATAACAGGACATAAAACACGTAAAAAATCACCATCACGACGTCCAAAACAGCGGGATAAATGTATATTTAGATAATAAGATACGAGCCAGCTTATACTGATATGCAAAATTCATGGTTAATATTATAAAATAGATATAATATGATATAAACAAATAAAATAAAAATCATAATTTTTTTTTAAAAAAATAATATTAAAAAAAATATTGAACAACGCAAACTTTTTGAACGTGGAATCATTAAACCGCAGCATCGTATTTAAAAAAAACAGTGGAACATAGTGTCTGGTGAATAAAACATTGAATAATGCAGTCGGGGGGCACTCAACAGCACAAAGGTTCTAAAAAACTTAAATATAAAAGAATAAGGGCGGGAATTAAAAACTGATTGGGGGTAAAACATCAATTTTTGGTGGCAAATCATCACTTTTGTGAGGGTGTGTTCGTAATTATATTTTAAAAATATTTTTTTTAAAATACTTTTATTTTTTATTTTAAATTAAAAATATAATATTTTTTATTTTTATATAATATTATCAAAAATAATTTTTAAAAAATAAAAAATATTATTTTTAATATATTCCGGAATCAAAATCACTCTCAACGACATGTGTTACCATAAGAAGATAATACAGTGACGCAGCTATAGAGATGATGGAAGAACAGGTCACATCACCAGATATTGTTGCACGCGTCAAATCAAAGTGCGTAGACTCCCTCCACGTGCCAGCATATTTTTGAAATTAAATATTAATTAATTTGTGTAAAACAAATATAATAGTATTATAATAATGCCCTTAAAACATGACAAAAAAAATATAAGCAAAAAACAACCCTTGAGATTTTTTACTCTTAACTTTCAATTTTGTCCTCAAAGATTTTATTTTCATATTATAGGGTTACGCATGCCGTTCCAAAATAAGATAAACGATCAATTTTACATCCGATGATTTTTAAATTGCAAGAAGAAGACAAGAGGATGGTAAAACGACGTGCTGCCGCTATTTATTCACTTTACTATTAATCGCAGTGTTCACTAGGGAGATTATCCTTACTTGATCCCTTAATGTTTTTAATTTCTTAGACTTAGACAGCAAACTTTATTCTTTCTCAATTTAGTCCTCTTTTGAGGGATGCTGAGGAAGACGGGGGCAAGAAGATCAACCATCAGTGAAGGAGTGGGTCACTCAAGATCCTGACGTGGAGTGACCTGAACATAAAGATAGTTAATGATAACATAAAGCTAAAATAACTCACATTTCAAAGTGTATTTTTCACGATGAAGTTATTATTTTACACTTAATTAATAAAAATATTTAGGTTTAATTTAGGATAGGCAGGTCTTTCGCATGAAGGTTAAATTGTTTATTATTATTATTATTATTGCACGATATAATTACGTTGTTACTCTGATAATAAAAAAAAATATTAAATTTTGGATTTTGAAATAGTTAAATTATATTATTGGCCTTCAAATTTTAAAAGCTTTGCATTTGATCTACTAGTTATTTTGTCTTTTACGTTTTATTATGTAGTAGTAATTTGGTGTAATTAAAGGCAACAATATGGTTTCATAAATAAGTGAACCCAAGTTTATAATGCTCACATAAGCTTGCTTGGTTTATTTTATTGTCCAAAATTTTTTATATTCTTTTTCTATGATATTTATCTTTTTAAAAAAAATTAAGATTGTCTTTTTTTCCAGTTAAATTTATCCTTTTAAAATGATTTTTTTTTAAATTTAATTAATTTAAATTTATTGATTTTATCATTCTACATTTAATTTGGCTAATATTGAGTTTATTAATTTAACACAACTCTATAATTTAACAAATTATGAGTTTGAGAAATTAACTCAGATTTACAATATTCAATGGGCTTGCTTAGCCTTTTCCTTTTAATTTTTTTTCTAATTTTTTCCACAATATTTTCTTATTTGTTTTTTTTTATAAGATTTTTTTTTTGGTGGATTTGAAGGTAACAAGGTTTAGCCCATATCTTTTTTTTACCCTTATTGAATCTAGGGTATTTTTTATTAAATTAAATTAATTATATGAGAATAAGCATGGAATGTTTGATTTATGGTGTTTTGTTTTTGTTTGTTTTTAAGAATATTATGTCAAAGAATTATTTCATCTAAAAGTTTAAGCTACTAGGTGAAATTCTAAGATATAATTTATATTATTCTCTAACATATCTCCTCAAGTGAAAATTATTTGGACTTGAAACTTGTACACAAACCCACACTATGTGCTTGATTTTTATTAAATAAAATAAAGATGGTGGGATTTGAACTCGTGATCGCTGAGTCAATAAAGTTCTGATACCATATCAAAGAACTATTTCACCTAAAAAATTAAGATATTAGATGAGATCTCAAAATATAATTATATTATTATATAATGCATTGCTCTAATAGCACGGGCAAACTCTTTCAATCACTAAATTTTTAGATTTTTTTACTGATTTTGAAACATTATACCATACGAAATATAATTTTTATACTATCATAGATTTAGCACTAGTTATTTATCTAGTTTTTACAATAAGCTGCCATATGGCCACGGTCCAGCAGGCTTTTTTTTTTTAATGCATTGGACATTTTCCAAGATATGAGACTTTTTATGAAAATAAAATTAATATCAATCTAATATAAGTTACTATAAAAAATTTATTTATTAATAATTATATATGAGTCAATGTATATTTGTTTTTGAAAAAAAAACCCTATGAATATTTAATAAAAATAAATTATTTATTTTATCATTATAGTTTCTTATATAGTCTTTTGAATTAGTTTATACACACACACACACATTCATGTTAATTTTGCAAAGCTATTTTTTTTAATTGAAACTTACATTTTAGATTGTGAAAGTTTTTTTAATAAAAAAAACATGAGTTTCAATTAAAGGAATGCATGTTTTTTTTTAAGTTTTTTCTATTGAAGTTCTCAGAAATATTTATTTTAATCACCTATTTTGTTTTTGTTTTTTTTTTTAAATCATATGTTGATTAAAAAATATATTTCTTATATGTTTCTCTAGAAGCTATATGGTTGATTTTCTTGCCGATATTTTTTTTTAATTACTATAAAATTTAATATTTTTTTAAAGACTGACGGTAGCAGTAGCGCATGGGAAACTAGCTAACTTACGAGGAAAATCACCTTGGTCGATTTCTTCGGCCCCATCCCAGTCTATAAGCCTCCGAGGTTACGACCAGCTCCCAACCCATAACTCCCAACCATACCGCTCGAGCTAATATATCTATATATATATATATATATATATATATATATATATGCATGTGTATTCGAAAAATATCGATTCTCAAGACCCTCGAATATATAAAAAGAATCACTCGATCCCTTAATTTTTTTTTCCTGTTAGGTCGGTGATACATAATCTACAAAAACTGCACTGATTTTAGTTAAAAAAACTAGTTATAATGAAATCAATTTGCAAAAAAGATCAGACTGCAAAATGATCAACACTCACTGACACCACCCCAGAAACAGAAGACATAAAAACGATGTTTCCTCGTCCTGAATTGTTCGAAAGAGGATGAGCAAGTTGGCACAAATGGCAGGCAGATTAGAAGCTGGTAGTCAAGTAAAGTGAGATACCTTCGGAGGCGAAATCCGTGGTCGATCTTCTTAAAATATAGTATGCCAGTATTGTTGACCTAGAGATACAGAACTGCTATGTTGTTAGCTCAAATATATTTTCAAAAAACAAGATGAAAACATAGGAAATTGGTACAGGAACAACGTTTTACACTTTATATATAGGGTTCTTAAGCAAAGATAAACTAAAGATGTCACTAATGAACTGGAGGGGATCACATTTGAACCTAATTAAATCTTCAAGGACTGGAAACCCGATCTTAAGTTTTCCTTAACAATAATGAAAGCTTCTTGCAAAAGATATAATTAATAGGTGACTAACAAGGATATTAAGTTTCCCATTAAACAGAGGGACTGTGCTCGTTTGCTTCTCTCGTTTACATTTAACAGTTCTGAACCTGTGACTTTCAAGCCCTAGCCATTGCTGTAAGTATTCATTGAGCACAGATTCACTGTTAAAAGACTTGTGCCCGCACAAAACTACTCGTCTGCTAGGATTACAAGCAAGAAAAACGAGGATACGAAAGAGCTTACTACATGTTGAGCTTGCCACCAAAAAACGAAGATACAGTCTCATTTTTGAATTTCTTTACAACCTCTTGATTATTTTCAGAATAAAACAACTAAAATTATGAAAAATAAAATACTTTTTAATAACGTAAAATATAAAAGTTATTACTTTTTCTTTAACGTTATTATCAATTTCACCAGTTGTTGGGCGGTCGATTCCAACCACAGATGGCAATGAGCTCGGCACCGACCCATTGATGCACTTCCTTACCCTCCTCATTAGAAACATAACACCCTACCCATATATATAGATGAGGCATAAGTGATACACTACACATTTCAATGTTAATTGTAATAGTAAAATGTAATTTGTGATCAATGGGAACTCTCTCTTCTTCCAGCAAAGATAAATCGAGGTGTCCATCATGTCATGGGTGAATAAATCAGTGCACCAAACCTAATTATATAATCAAGGGAGTGACGGTTTTTCTTCCGGGATAAAATTATTTTTTTTCAGATTTAAAGCGACTGCCAATTCATCCATGACAAACCATCATTTATTTTTTGTGGGAGTGTAATATTGAAGGGTTAATTTTAATTTATTATCTTTTATCCGGGTTTATGAAACTACTATAAATGCTAGTTGATAACAAAATTATAAAATTATATTTATATCTGATGATATTATAGTATCTATAGCAGTAGATTTTGTGATTGAGGATATAGTTGAAGTTATTTTTAAAAATATTTTTAATTAAAAAATATATAATATTTTTTTATTTTTTAAAAATTATTTCTGACATCAACATGTGAAAATGATATAAAAACACCATAATTTTTTAATTGAAAATGATTTTTTTCTTTCAAAAATAATTTTAAAACACAATACCAAACAATTTCTTTAATCATATAAAATCACATAATCCTTGCACGAGAAAGTAGGATATGTCTTATTGTGAATGAATGAATGAATTAATTAACGTGGCACTATTAGCATATGATTTTAAATACCCCTTTCGTTTTCGTGAGGGGAAGGGCCCGGTGAAACATATGTATATATATTGTTGTTGGTGAAAAAGGTTCGATTGATTGACTTAGCTGCATTTACATTAGGATGATATCACACAAAATAGAGGATAATTAATAGTTATACTGAAGTAAGAATATGTTTTCCATATATATATATATATGGAAAACATATTCTTACTTCAGTATATATATATATATATCGAATAAGATCTTCCAACAGCGCATAACAATATTTAATATTTTATATATATATATATATATATATATATATATATATATATATATATATCGAATAAGATCTTCCAACAGCGCATAACAATATTTAATATTTTAATTTCATGCATCCTCGATTTCTGTAAGATCACTTTTTCCTAGACAGTAATTCTCGAATCGTTTTTTGTTTTTTTAAACCTAGAAGACAAGAAGGAAGGGTCCTTCTGACCCCCCTCAACACAAGACTGCACAAACTACGTACACACAAAAACCAGCCAGTTGACAATTCTCTCCCTCTTTCAGCAATGGATGCTGATGATCAGCCCAGCCAGGAAATTCCTAATCATGAACAAGAACAAGGTACAAGCCAAGCAACGTCGTCGTATGAGTGCACCTTTTGCAAGAGAGGTTTCTCTAATGCACAAGCACTAGGAGGCCACATGAATATTCATCGAAAAGACAAAGCCAAGCTCAAGCACTCCTCAAATAATGAAAGTCGGCAATCTTCGGACACCCCAAAGATAAACCCTTCGTTTTCTCCAGCTGCTTCTGGCCTAATGGAATCCATGTCAGGAACAGATGAAGGCTCGATCAAGTGGCCTTTTATTGTAGATGCAGCTGGAAGTGATGATCATGGTGACACTAAAAGGGACGGAGACCAGGTTGGAAAAATCCAGAAACTAAGATTTTCTTACCAAAAATCACCCAGTACTGAAGATCATCAAGACCCTAGCAGTCAAGTTCATGGTATCAGCAAGAAGAGTAATCTGTCGTCAAGCTCAGAGATAGACCTCGAGCTTAGACTATGGCCTGAGCCTCAGGACTCGGGATTTTTGATATAATTTTGAAATTGAATATCTTATTTATATTATATCTGTCTTTATTCAGATTTTTTAAAAAAAAATTGGGTTCCTTATGGTGGCACTCAAAGCAAAATACACGGTACGTATCCTTGCTTAGCACTGTATCTCCCCGTTCGAACATGGAATTTGATGGTTCACGGTCTGTGTTTTATCGTGGGGTATAATTTATTACAAGCGAGACAGTTTCTCAAGTTTTATTCAGCAGGTTTTCTGATCATGAAACAAGCTGCTCTATATTATTAAATGGTATATAATCCATAAATAATGTATATAGTTCTTAATCAGTGAAATGCAATCAGGAAAGATCCTTTGTGATCAATTCATTGATTGATCATCATATCATATAAAACTTCAAGTCGAGGAAATGTATGTTGGAAGAAAATGAGAGGGTGTGATAGCTAATTAATTTATAAGAACAATGCCAAAAAAGGAGAAAAAAAAGTTAAAAATAATTTGTTTTATTAAATGTTATGTCAAAAGATACACATTTTATCTATTCTCTAAATCTTTCTATGCTTCTAATAAAAAAATTATTTATAGACATTAAGTTCTAGACAATCAAGGAGTTAAATTATTCAAAGGAAATTCAGAACTAAGAGCATATATATATATATAAACATAGACAAAAATAAAAATTAATTAAGAAATATTAAAAAAAAGAATTAAATTAAAAAAAATTAAAAGTATAAGGGCCAAAATGAAAACAAACTATGTATTATTCAATCAAATGACACAATTGAATAGATCAAAATTTTAGTACCAAAAATATTAAGAGATTTAATACTAATTTGGAAATTAAAAGAATATGGATTGAAATGTAAAAAAAATCTATAATCAATTTCACTTGAAAGACACAACTGAAATAAATCAAAACTTATATCACAATAACGAGTACTAGATCGGACAATTGAAAGTTAAGGGATGAAGTGAAAACCTTATAAACAAAAGGGATTTTCATGTAATTTACCTTGAAGGAGAGACAAAAGTGGAAAAAAAAATCAACTAGTCATTGTCATGTCTCTGTCCACCATGAGATGACATTTGTAACTAAAACGTTTAATAAGACATGGCAGCACATTCGATAAGATATTGGTTGCATATTTTTTACTATCTAAAGCCACCACATGGGCCTCCTTAAGGGAGTGTGCGGCAAAAAATATTTGGCGCATCTAGAGACTTACAATAGTATCTCGAGATTATAATATTAAAAAAAAATATATAATTATCTAAACATTCCTATAATCTATAATTGGATTTTATCTTTTATGAGGGTATATCTATAGTTACACATTTTCAAAAAACATGAAATGCCTAAAATATCTTCACTGACAACTCTTTCATTTTGTCTTATTGGAGGGTAAAGGGGTTATTGTATTGCTCACAAAAAATATGATATAACTATGATACCCCCTCCAACAATTCTTAGTTTATGTTTTATTGGAGGGTATTATGGTTATTGTACTGTGCACAAAAATATAAAAAATACTCTTGATTTTAAGGCTAAAACTTAGGCAAACAGAGAGGTAAAATAGTAATTTCACTATTATAATCCACAATAATTTGTTTATAGCTACAATGAGTTCTACTATGCAAAATCATGATCTCTTTTAGCTATTAGTTAATGTTCATGATGTTGAAGTATAATTTTTAAAATCTATTTTGATTTAGTTACATTGCAATTAAAATATATATATTCATAAAAAATAACAATAAAAAAATTGGAGGAAAAAATACAATTTAAAGGAAAATTTTATTTTTTATATATATAAGGAGAGAGAAAGAGACAAAAACATGTCCTTTTTATTATTATCATGGTTTTTTAATTAAAATTGCACTCAAAGTAATTTTAAAAAACAAATTAATGATTTGAACTTAGGGGGAAATACATCTTTTAATTAAAACTCTATTTCCTTTTTCATGTCTTTCTTTTTTGTTTGATCTGATGAAATAATTGTTTTTTAAATAAAAAATTATAAAAAAATAGTGAATTTGAAAAATATATATAATATATGTACTAAGAAATAGCAACTAATATATTTTATTATCGTATAATACTTATGAAAAATTCTTTAAAAATACTATTCATATTAGATTTATACATAATAATTCAGAAAGTAATTATTAATGTTATCATTAGAAGATCTGATTTTATTTGAAAGCAGTGAAAAAATTAGATAAAACTTAAATATCATTTATAACGAGTCTTATTATATATATATATATAGATATAGATATAGATATAAGTAAATAGTCTTTGTTCTATTTTCATGATAATATTGCTCTGTGAAGAACTAATGAGAGAATCAGAAATATTTGGATTGGAACCTTTTCCAAATTGAAAATGTAGTTTTAGTCATATGGAAAATGATTTGAAAGCTTTAAAATGTTACATGATAGGCTTTTAGACTCACGATCAACAACATTAGAAGCTTTAAACCACAGCTACATCAAACTAGCCTGAAAGATAAGATGGTTACAAAGACATTAATTGTCTCAATCATCATCGATGTAAATGGTTTCTTGCTGGAAAAGGCCACCAAACAACTTCCGCACTTCTGCCTTAGACTCTGTCTCTTTAGCCTTCGGCTTTGTCTCCTCCTCTGGTTTCAAAGCACGAGGTTTAGGTGAAGGCCGGTTGGCTACAGCTTTCTGGACCGGCAAAGAACGAGCCTTGGCTTGTCCCCTGACAGTAGCAAGCTGCACTTTTGTTTTTTCACTAGTCGTTTGAGCCGCAGTTGAAATCTGGGAGCTAAATTTTTCCCAAGAGAACCCTGAACCAACTTCTTTTGCTTTACTCAAGAAGTTTTCCACTGACGCCCCTGCAGCCTCAGCCTTCTCCTGGGCTTCTTCAGCTAGACTAGAAGCTTTAGCTTCTTGCCCTGAAAGCTTTTTCACTTCCTCCTCCAGCATTTTGGCTGCCTCGGATGCTTTCTCGGCAGCTACCCTTGTCTCTTCTTCTGCTTTTGCCTTTGCAAGAGCTTCTGCATAGGCTTTTCTTCTTCCATCTTCAGGAATGGCGCTGGATGCAATTATCACTTGCACAAATTAACCAGTTTTATTTTCACAAAAAATCAGAATAAAAATTCAAACCCCAAGTACCTGAAAAGCTCATCCACAGGTTTTAATGGTGCTGATGGATTGGTGAAAACTTCCACAACCTGATACCGAATACGTATAGCAACAGAGATTTGCAAGTTATTTGGTAATCAGTAAGGGTACAGTCGCATTTCATAAAATGAGAGGTGCAAACTTCTGCTTCGAGCTTATTTATCATCTTATCATGAAAGAATTAGTGAAGACATTGTGTGAAGGAACAGAGGTAATTAGAGAGGAGTTTCTTTAAAAAATACTAGAAGTAAAGACCATTCCCATGATTCTACAATGATCAAATTCAAATCTTCTCAGACATGTACCTTATTTTCTGCCACGGATGTATTTGAGAAAACATTTGCCACCACGGATGCTATCTGGGACTTGGGTACCTAACAACGTGAAATCCAAAAATAAAGCCTTAGGAGCATAATGGAAACGGCAAACGCAAAATAAATACTTTGATGAAACAGAAATTTAATTGCATACATTACATTACTTTGAGGTCGTTTGTACTAGTGCTTCCTTCAGCTGACACAACTACATTATAAGAACTCTCAGGTGAAAAGTCTTCTGTCAAACTTGTTTTTATAAAAGTATAGCTGACATCTGTTTCAATCACTTTCTGCATGAACTCGGGTACTGAAAGCTGAGATTGCGAGAATAGATTGTTAAAGAAAGTTTTGAATCCATCTAGCACATTGTTAGTTGATGCACTGTCCGGGTTCCCATCATAGATTATGGCAACATGGCCGACTCCAGCTAGCTGAGCCGCTTCGATTACTTGCAAGGCGTCCAATGCGGAGACCTCAGAGGTGGGGCCATTTTCTGCAGGACCAATTGTAACCACAGCTTTGCTTGCATTGCCAATTGCTTTGGCAATTGATTCTGTATCTTGGAAGGTGGATTCAACAGCATTGAGGCGCTTTGATTCTTCATTTGATATGATCTGCGGCAGGAATAGGAATTCATAAAAACATAAAGCATATATATTAAGTCCGTGTATCATAGTAAAGTCGTTGCCTCTGCACCTGATTTCCAATCCAACACTATCCACCATACTCATTACTATAGAGTTGATAACAGAGGTTACCCCAGGATACAGGAACTATACTTATAAACTTTTTCATCAACAGTATAGATCAGTTCATCAGAACGTTGCTCCTCTATTCTTCAAGGAACAATTCCGATTAAAATCTGTTTCTGGCGATTTGAATCCAAAAGGTGGAGTCCAGAATCAAACGTTAGAGGGTATTCACTCAATTTATAAAGTTGAAATAGGCAAGCTGGGACCTTAAAAAAAAAATGGATATTAATAAATTATCTCATCTAAAAATTTAAACTGTAGGTGAAGTCCCATTATATAATTTATATTATTATTTAACACAACCTAAAGTAAAAGCTTGTAGGACTTGAAACCTGTATATATTTATATTACTTTGTACTTAATTTTTATCAAATAAAATTAAAATGATGAGATTCAAACTCATTGTCATTGAGTTAACTAGGTTCTGGTATCATGCTAGGTGAAACCCATGATATAATTTATATTATTCTATGTTACTTGGGTACAAATGAGTAGTTTTTTTTTCTATTTATTAAACATGGTTTCCCTTTCATTGGTTAACGAGTCCAGCATTGTGTTTGATGATAATTTGACCACATCAAGCTGAATATAGTTCTTTTTGGATATCCTTGTGAACTTGATCCACTAAACATGCACCCTTCATGATTGGAATAGACAAATTATCTCTAGTGTTCCATAGATATCAAACTCATATTGAACCAAAATTTTCCAGTTTGTGCTAAGCAGCTAACCTTGTACAGGGAAGCAAGACGAGCCAGCTCCTGAGCAGCTCCAAGCTGAGGAACCCCAGCTCTTACGCTAAAACCCTCACGCAGCAGCGTCTGTGCAATACGAATGCCAGCCTGTCCAGTGGCACCAGCAACAAAAACAGTACCAGGGTCCTTCCTTCTGAAGTTCCCAAATGACAACCCTGAAGAAGGGTTGCTCACAACAGGCAACAAAGACTTCATGTCAGGTACCTTGCCAAAGTTAATATTAAAGGGACTTGAATTGCCTGAGCCATCAGTTTGACCTCCTGATGATGATGAACCATCATCTTTTGGTTTGCCGAACTGAAATGTGGAGAAGGGCCCGGCTTTTTTTGCCAAGACTCTGAGTCTTAGGTTCTTGATGGAGAGTCTTGAATGGGGCGTGGTGTTCAGGAGAAATGAATTGGAGGTGAGAGTTGGAGCCATAGAAGGGAAAAGAGAAGTTTCCCAACGACGTCTACCTGATTGAAGTCTATATTGTTCTGATGTTTTCCGTGCATCACCCTATATCCATCAAGGCCTTACAGCTTCTGTCTTGTGGCCATCTTAGTGTTTTTAGTTTGGATATTATCGGGATAGGGAGGCAAAGGACTGGCAGCAAATGAGCTTGAGCCACGTAGTTCCATGTTATCCGTTTTAAAAAACCTGGCACCAGAAATTCTAATTCGCCATTGTCATGTTGAGCTACTAGAAAATGACATATTTTGCACATACCATGCAGCAGGTAGAATTTCAATCCTTAATAAATCTCTGTTTGGCCCACGCAAGCCGAGAGTACCATTAATAGGGGAGCTGAGAGCCTGAGACCCTTGCATGATGATGTATGATGCCATCAAAATATCACGTATATATCGACATCAAAAAACAGTCCATTTTTCCTCCCGGCACAGCAGAAAAATACAGGCACCACATGCACAAATCATTTTACATGGCGAGGCACCACTTCAAACCCAATCTGATCGCCAAGTTAAAATTGCAAAGAGCATGCCCTAAACTATATTCTTGTAGCGATGAAGATAGCATTTTGACAACAATTGAGCACCATGCCAACCATTCCTAGCAAAGACCGATCTAGCAAGATGGCAAAATGCTCCAAGTGAATACAGCAGCCAGGACTTTCCTGCAGAAAGTGCCAAGTCTGCTTCCCACAGAGCTAACGAGAAACACCAGCGGTTGTTTCCAAGGCTCAACCTTGATGCTGGCTAAATAGCTAATAATTACCATCGTGATGACATGCCACATATCACTACTGAATCCAAGTCCACCAATCCATAAAAATTAATTGCAACAGAAGAAAAAAGTCGTCCACTCCTTCAGAAATACAAATGAAGTAGTGAGTTTTATACTCTCCTCTTGATTCCCACAGTAATATCTTGCCAAGGTCAATTGACTAAACTAGAATAGCGTGATCTATATTCATCACTCCCCAAGGATGTGGTATTATGGCATCACAATTCACATAATAAACAACCAAATTTATCTCAGCATCAGGATTACGCAACCGCAATTCTGCATGCACAATACCGACGAGCATTAAGGTTTTGGATTGCTTGAATAAATATATAGCACAATCGATAACTTTCATCTCGTAACATCGCAACTGTGGGCAAGAGTGCTTGAATAAAAGACACTAAGCACGTTGAGCACACTAGCAACAAGATTATCAAGCATAAAATGACAAGGGGAGTACCTTGAAGGATCAAGGCAAACACCCATCAAATCAAATCATATAAAATCAAAGCATTCTCCAAGCATTTTAAAAAATAAATAAACACTAAAATAGAATCAATTTTATTGTCTTGGCATTTGCACCTGTACGTACCTCGAAACATTATACATGGAATAAAGGCATTCCCACCCACCATTCAATTATAAAGAATCCAAATCGACAATACATATTATGAGCTCTTAATACCTTTTCTCTAAATTAAGAGAATATTGACAAGGGTGGGATCCAAACTTGTCATCATCCCCCTTGCTTTGCAATAATATCAAAGAGCTGCAAGTGCTCCTATAGTTTCTTGTGCATAAACATAATCGGGTTAATGATCATTAACCATTCTTTGTGAGCTCAAAGTATGTATTGGAAAATAAAAGGATAAAAAAAAAATCAATTGAAAAGCTGGCTTTGAGTGAATAAAAAAATATTGAACTTGAAAATCCCAATGGAGTAAAATTCTTAACTACCATTACACTGTTTTAAGTGTATATAAGAGCACTCCCTAGCCAAATCCAACATTATTATAACATATTAATTTTTTTAATATATGACTTGAAACTCGTAAATATACTTCCAAGCCCATTATTAAAATAGTGAATCAAATTATAACTTCTAGCAGCTACCTGTAACCATTTAAATATACAAACTTTTTGAAAGCATTTAGGTAGACTATCTTATAGTAATTTGCGCATAACATCAAAAGCGAGCTACTCCCTTTGTCTCATTTTTATTGGCCATTATAAATACTCAATTTTTTATGGTTTCCTCCACTACCTTATAAAATTACAAATCAAGAACACATCAAGTTTAGTCGACTTGGGAGTAGAAAATGTACAACATACTAAAATCAAAACTTATAAATGAATTATTGGTGTTTCCTTAAAATTTGTGCTTTTTGCGAAAAGGCCAATGATAAGGGGACGGGGTGAGTGACACAGTAGCGACCAAATATCCAATTTTATTTATCTATTTAGTAATTTATGCACCATTGGTAGACAAATTCCTAGCAAACATAACTCCAGAAGAAAAAAAGTAGTGACCAAATACCCCAGTTTTATTATCTTTTTGGTAATTTATGTAGCAATGGTAGACAAATTCCTAGCAAAAACAGTTTAACGAAGGAAGACCACTATAAAGCTGCCTTAAATAACAATCAAATGAAGGGATGAATCTCCACATAATCTAATACTTGCAAAAATTTCCAATCAACTGAAAGTAGCTAAAAAAAGGTTCCTGATTTGAATCAACAGAACACAAGTTACCCAATTTAGGAAATGAAAATGAGAAAATCAGGCGCATCAATCAATTTTTGTTCTTAACCTAACTTTCACAGGGGGTGTTCTCACAAAATCTGGTAATCAATCACCAAGCATCAAGTCTGAAAAAGACCTCAAACTAATTGTGGCTCTAAAGCCAGCATAACACAGCAATCAATACATGATGCTTAAAGTAACCCTAAACGCTCATCATTAAGTCAACAAATGAAATATTGTATCTTCTACATCCCAGTAAGAGTGTATAGTACGTATGCATTGTGAGTGAGTGCCAAAACTATAATGGACACCACGACACAATGGTTGGCAAAGCTAAGAAATAGTGAGGCAATGCCAATGAATGCCAGGTCCCAATGAAAGCCAGGTCTAAAACAGCTAACCACTTACAAAGGCTCGCACCCTCCCAAGTTGTCCTAATGCCATAAAATCTTTTTGGGGAAGTGTGAAAAGGTAAAAAAAAATATAGGCAAAGAAAACAACTAACAATTTTACAGAATATATACTGCCACAAGAAAGATAATTAAGAATGGTTCATACAGAGCTACCTATTGCATATATATATATATATATATATATATATATATGGCCAATTTTTGCTACATACATCAAGCAAATATCAGATCTGGACAAAGACGAGCCCAAGATTACAGCACCTGGAGAATTTTAGAAAACAATGTCCCAGTAACAATGCTCAAGCTGCCATCCACACAGGTCAGACAAAAAATACAGTGAGAAAGCAGCCAACAAAAACAAGAGAAAATTCAACAGTAGGCACAGAGTTATTGTAAGACAGACTATAAAATGAAAACAGTTCACCTGAATCTTGCTCAAATGTGGATCTGCACATGGTTTGCTCAAGCAAGTCATCTAGCTGACATAGTTTCATCTAACAATTAACCAGAAAGCAAACTCAGTATCAACTTTGTATTAATTAAACTGAACCTGAATCTTGCTCAAATGTGGGTCTGCACATGGTCTGCTCAAGCTAAGTCATCTAGCTGATAATAATTCATCTAACAATTGACCAGAAAGCCAATTCAGTATCAACTTCGTACTAATTAAACTGAAATAACCTGTAGTTTCACTTTCATCCTAATAAATAATGTCACTTAATTTGCACACCTGATCTTACAAATGTGGGGAGCAACACTAGAAATTGCAATATCCCACAAACTAAAATAAGTTTTTTCATAATTAAATCTAATAATTTAAAGAGAAACAATGTGAAAATCAAGCTGTTAAGGCAATGATGCATTCACATATATATTCCATCAACATCCATGTCACTGTTAAAACCCACTAAAAAAATAGATTCCCAGCCAAGGTACAACATTTATTACCAGAAAAACTGGCTGCAAGGTCTGCATAAAGGTGCACTCAAGAGAACAGCTCAGAAAATCCTCATCTATCCATTTCAGCTGCCAGCAGGAAACAGAGACTACATTAAAAGGTTACACAAAAAGAAAATCCAATCCAAACCAAAAGCTCCTAGCAAATATAAAGAAAAGCTTAACATGATTAAAGTATAAAAAAGAGTTTAATGTTCAATGCTGAAACAAATTTAGCGATTGATGCCCTTCTTTGCTTTAAGTGATTCGAGAGCCTTCTTCCTTAACTCAATCTCAAGTTTTTTCTGGTCAGACTCTCTCTCTTCATCATCACTTGGATGTGACTCCTTCCTGCCAACATGTTCATCAGAAGAACTAGCATAGTCATGATCCTTCAATCTTAGCTTCTCTGCATGTCGTTCCTCCTTCCGACGCCGTCGCTCCTCGCGTCGTTGATGCTTCTCCTCCTTTCGCAATTTCTTTTCTTCCTTCCTCCTCCTTTTAGCCTCTTTCCTCTCTTCAATTTCAGAACCATAGCTGCCATCATCATCCGAAGCCACTTCATGCCGATGCAACCTTTTATGATTTGACTTTTCCCTCTTTTTGGCTCTGTGCTTGTCACTTTCCTTAGAACCAGGATCCAAAGCACCACTGCCATTATTATGTTGGACTTTTTCAGCTGTCACTGGTGCAGTTTCTGATTTGAGGCATTTATCACTATCCTTAAAATTGTATAGGCATGAACAGTCTTTCTCATCCTTGTACAGAGAATTTTTTGCATCAAGAGCTTCATGATCAGCGCTCCTCCCAGAAGACTTCCCACTGTAAGGTATGTTATAGACATCAGAGCTACTAGTTGGTTAATGTATGCACACCATTGGGGTGGGGGTAGAAGAACAAATGTAGAGCAAGAAACATGTACATCTTTATATCCTGGTCTTCCTTCCTCAAATCCATGTTATCTGGAAAGTTTCGGGAATCACGGCTAGCTAATCTTTCAAAAGATTGCTCATCCTTGTAGTGAACCTTCACAGGAGAATCTTTCTGCTTATTGATGTTAGATGGATGTATAGGTCGTTGCCGTGATGACCTAGAATAATAATCCCCACCCACCATAAGAAATAGAGCAATCAATTGAAGTAAAAACACAACCAAAACATCCAAAACACTATCACAAAAAAGATTAAAGAATGAACAGTAAATGTCTAGCTCTAAATCTAACCGAGTATGACCAGTTTCTTCATGGTCTTTGCTAGTTTCTGGACTATCCTTAAGAGGTTTCCTCCCTCTTTGTTTCTGAGGATTTAAGCTACCATCACGTGTAATTTGCTCTTTTCTTTGCCTGGAAGGACTCTCATATGGACTAGGGGACCTTCATTAGCAACCAAAGATTGTAAACACATGCATAAATATGTGCACAAGTGATCAGAATTCTGAAAACTTAATGCTACATTTTTAAATGAAAATAAAATCACCTTCTGTCTTTGCTGGCACTCCTCTTTCTTGCAACTGGTGGAGATTTTGGCCAGAGAGGGGACCTCTCTGGTGAAGGAGATAAAACTGGCAATCTATTGGATAAATCTTTTCGATCCTTTTGATCTCTTTGTGGCGACCTCAAAGAATTGGAGGGCCGATGTGGAATAGGCAACAATTTTTGTTGTGATCTGCAATATAATATCTTCACTATTACAGATATGATTTCAATGTAAACTAATTAAGTTAAGAGGAGGTTCTCACCAAGGAAATGAACATACCTAACTCTTTCTCCAGGACACTGCACGGGTGATCTGTGTTCATTAGGAGGTTTCAATGGAGAAGGGAACCTGTGCTGGACAGGAGATGGAGAGCTTGATGTGTAAGGTGAAGGAGATTGATGAAGAGGAGATGGAGATCTCTTGTGCAAAATAACAGATGACCTATGTTGCATAGGAGAAGGAGGCCCATGGTGAGGAGATGGTGACCTACGTCGTAAGGAAGGGGGTGATCTGCGATGAAGAGGTGAGAGTGATCTACGTGATATGGGTGAAGGTGATCTACGCCTTAAAGGCAGCAACGGGGATCTGCGACGCATCAGGAAAGGGGATCTGCGACGCACAGGGGAAGGGGATCTGCGACGCCTAACAGGTGAAGGGGATCTGCGACGCCTAACAGGTGAAGGGGATCTGCGACGCCTAACAGGTGAAGGGGATCTGCGACGCCTAACAGGTGAAGGGGATCTGCGATGCCTAACAGGTGAAGGGGATCTGCGACGCCTAACAGGTGAAGGGGATCTGCGACGTCGAACAGGTGAACGTGATCTATCATGTAAGGGCGAAGGTGATCTGCGCCTAAAGGGAGAACGCGATCTACATCGTATAGGGGATGGTGACCTATGTCTTAAAGGAGATCTAGACCTTTGCCTGGAGTATGATGATTTCCTCCGCTGTGGGGAGGGTGAATCTCTGGATGAACGCCTTCGACGAGGAGTAATTGAGCGCCTGCTTGGTGAG
Source organism: Salix dunnii (assembly GCA_015731905.1). NCBI lineage: Eukaryota > Viridiplantae > Streptophyta > Magnoliopsida > Malpighiales > Salicaceae > Salix > Salix dunnii. The sequence goes on along the minus strand of CM027667.1, from coordinate 2,855,874 downwards.
CAGTTCACTCTATCAGAAGATATGGAGCGCTTCCTATGTGCTTCAGGTGATCTGGACACACTTCTTGACTTTTGCCTGCAATTGAGGTATGCATACATAAAGTTAGGTGTTGTGATAAAAAAATGAAAAGGAATAGCAAACAATTCACAAAAGTTACAAGTAAATCATGCACTCCATTTCATTATTATATTAAAATGTTTGCATGAGATTGTTCGTTTGCATCTAAATATAATAACCAGAAAAGGAAAAGAAGAAGAAGAAAAACTCCAAATCCAAGCAATTAAATGATAATACTATAATATTAATGTTGTTGCATAAAAAGACATACCCTGGATGACTTCTTGAATTTAAAATTGAACTATTAATCCTAGAAGGTGAGCCTCTGCACAAGACAGCCCCAGTTATTGGTAAGCCAGTCATCCTCTAGATGCGAACCAAGAACTAGTATCAAATATTAAGATGGCTAGGAAAATTACCGAGGAGATGAAAATGAACGACCAGACAAATAAGGAGACCTAGAAACACGAAGATTTATCATTAGTATTTCACAACTCCAATCTCTTCAAAAAAAAAAAAAAAAAACATGGATACACATGCCTACTGCATCTCATCCAAAAGCCATTCTAAGATAAGAAAAAAATTGCCCTTTACAGAATAATTCCTAGTAGCTAAAACAAATGTCAAAGCTCAATTTTTGTTTCTTTCAACTAGTTAAGTATAATAATTAGCTATTTCACTATCATTGGAGTATACAGCTTGAATCAATGTTGGATTGCTTTGTCCATACAAATCTAGACAGTTATTCCGTGCAGTGTAACCAAAACCTTAAAAGGGGGGTCTAAGGTAAGCAAATATGGTCTTCCTTGTATATAAACAAGAAAGAATGGTTACACCAGGTATAGAGCAGATGCAATGTACCAACCAATCAACTAGAGTGTTAAAGTCCCCTATGATGGATGTCCACCAATTCAAATTCATAATGCTATATCTTTGTCACCGGTAAGACAAAAAATTGAACTTGCAAGTGGCATTCGACATCATCTTGAAGCATGGTTCTGTAAAAACCACCAAGATTCAATTTATCCATGAACTTGCAAGTGGCATCCAAAAGCATTTTACACCAAGCAGAATTCTAAGTCGCTGCTAATATGCACTGCTTTTTTCACCTCAGACTCATTGTGAACAACATAGTACACCCTATACAATGAGAATCAATTTATCCATGAAGTACCAAAGAAAAATGAGTATTTAACATGCTCCTAGATGACATCATAATAAAAACTTGTGCAGAAATTTAACAGCAATGGTTAGGTTGAAGTCCACATTGATGCAGTATTTTCTGCTTCAAATTTGTAAAGGTTGAAGAATGAGGCGTGCATTACCACGATAGGCCTTAAAAATAATCCATACCCTACTCCTTCAGAATAAATTTGAAACGATAAAACAAAACCTCTAACCTTTTCCTTCCTCTTGCACCATTCAAAATAATCCATACCCTACTCCTTCAGAATAAATTTGAAACGATAAAACAAAACCTCTAACCTTTTCCTTCCTCTTGCACCATTCCTCATGTCTGTTTCTTTCTCATCCTCAGCATGGCCACTTGAACCTTTAGGCAGCATGTGCTTTGAGGCTGGCTCCATAGCATTATTGGCTTTCTTTTCAACCTCAATGTCCTACAGTAGTTTGAGGTAAAGGACATGAACCCAAATAATTGCAGAAGCTAGCTGAGTACCATGAAAACACCAACAGAAGTTAAAACCAGAAACCCAATTTTTGGGAATCTAACTCCAGCATGAACGAGTTAGCATTACCATCTTCTTCAATTTTTCCCTCTCACGTTCTCTCATCTCCATCTCTATCTCCTTCTTCTTCTGGATTTCATTTGCTATCCTATCAACATCTGCCTGCAATAATCCAAGTTAACACAGTAAGGAAAGATCAATTCAGATATTGAATGTCATACCATCATGACTTGAAAAGCATTTCAAACCTGCTTCTTCCGTGTTTCTTCTTCTTTGGCATCCAAAAACTGTTGAGGAACACCACTTTCATTCTTCTGCGCGCTAAGAAGAAGTGTCCAAAGCTCTTTCATAAACTTTCCGGTGTTTTTCTCCATGAATCCTGTAAGCGATATTTGAACTTCCTTCCCATTCACTTCCTGCATCAGTACAGTATACAACAAAAAGAAAATGATATCTAATCCACACTTGACTATTGTTAAGAAACAAAATGCCTAACACCAACTAACTTTCAACAATTCCTTGGGCAAGTATTGTAAAATTATATTAGCAAAGACGGAGGATGCACGCGGGTAGTATTCAATTGAAAAGCGAAACATAAACTATTTTCAGACACTTGAAAAAGTCAAGTTAATTGCAGAAAATCAATAATACATTTCCATCAAGCAGGCCATAAATGAAGTTGATAAGAACTTCATCTTCAAAGCCGAGAAGTTCCGTCACTCTAGTAGCAATCCATGGTCTAATAACATCCATCTTCATTTTCCTCGCATCCACCTAAAAATTTGAAAACGAATTAGATAATTTCAACCACAAAGGATTCATCAGCTCAATTGAGAAAAGCAAACGAACCAGATGATCCAATTCAGGAGCGAACTTCTGCGATTTCAACAGCTTCGCTTGCTTGTTGGAGAATCGAGTGTCTTGATCAGCGGACGTGCCCTAGATTAAAAAAAATCAAATCAAATCGAGTTTCAAGATCTGGAAATGCAAATTAGTATTCGGATCTGATAAGAGCGGAGCTTACCCGGAAAAACCCGCCCGACATTTCTTTAGGGTTTTGATGGGTAAGTGGCTTGTGGTTGGATGAAAGATGAAGGAATCGCGCTCCTATTTTAAAGATTATGCAAGTTTATTTTATTTTTATTTTTATTTTTAATTATTATTATTATAGGATAAAGGTGAAAAGACAGGAAAGGCCTTCTCTTACAGTCGGATTCTCATTCTGATCTTGATCTGCGTTTCGATAATTCGATTTTTTAATGGTTGAAAAACTAATGAATCAAATTCAGGAGGGTTTGTTTACGCCGTCAAATCTCTTTTTCATTTTTTTTTTGTAAGGATATTAAATTAATTATTGTTAGATGTTTTTTTTTATAGTTTTGACATCTAGATTTTAAAAATTAAAAATTAATATCACTTTTATATATTTTTAAAAGATTAGTTTATAGTTTAATCATTTTTATATTTACTCTCTGTATTTTTGAAAATCATAATTTATAATTTATATTTTATTGTTGTGCGATAATTTTACATTCTAAATCATTTTATAATTGTGATTTTCAAAACACATTGGAAAGTGTAAAAATAATAAATATATAAAATAATCAAGGTAAAATACTCTTATAAAAATATCAATATCATTCACTTCGTTATCAAACGCACACTCAAACCAAATTAAGGTTGGTTTAGTTTTATGTTTTAACCATTAAAGTCATGAAAAAAAATCCAATCAATTTATTTTTTAAAAATAAATAAACTAGTGGGGAATTGTTCAAGATTTGTTAAATATTATTATATTTACTTACCAAAAACCCATGGATTGTCGTATGTATTTTATTTTACAAGATAAAATCAAGTATTATTACACGACAAATAATAAAATACCCACACAAAGTATCCTTTGAACTTGCCTTAAAATGGTAGAACTTGTTTGGTGACTTCATATCATAAAATTTTATAGATTTGTCTAAGCAAATCCAATTGATCATTTAATGTTTGAAAATATAGAATAACCAAGAATGAAGACTTTTAATCCCACACCTTCTAAATAAATTTGTCAAGGACTTTGAATTAAATATAAGGACTTTATAAGAGCTTTAGACCTTTAATAAGAATATTTTAGGGATTTAAATCTTATAAAATAAATAAGACAAAAAATAATAAAAAATATATTAATGTAATAATTTCATCCAAAACCCATAAAGAATAAATATTCTAATTGTATAAATTAAAACATTACAAGACTTGGGGTGAAATGATTATAATGATTTAAGGACTAATTTACTTTGACTAAGTCTTGTGCTGGTGTTTCCTTTAAAATCTCCACCTTATGCTCCATTTTATCAAGGTTTACTATGTTATGTATCTTTCATTGGATAATGAGCCACTCATTTCTTAATTGATGCATAAATTCTTATTTTTTCGAAATCAAAGGATTTTATCTTGATTATTTTAAAAAACTTAGGACATGTTTTGGAGTATGATTGAGATTGTTTTTTAAAGTGTTCTTCGTTTAGAAATGTATCAAAATTATGTGTTTTATTATTATTTTTTTAAATTATTTTTTATTTCAACTTATCAAAATGATCTAAAAACACTTGTATAAATTAAAACATTGTAAGACTCGGGGTGAAATGATTATAATGATTTAAGGATTAATTTACTTTGACTAACTCTTAGGCTAGTGTTTCCTTTAAAATCTCCATCTTATGCTCCATTTATCCAGGTTTACTATGTTATGTATCTTTCATTGGATAATGAGCCACTCATTTCTCAATTGTCTTGAAAAAAAACTCAGGGCACATTTGGAAGTAAAATTGAAATTGTTTTTAAAAGTATTTTTTTTTCATAAATATATTAAAATGATGTTTTTTAAAAAAAAAATCATTTTTGATATCAATATATCAAAATATCTAAAAACAACAATAAATTATTTTAAAATTAAAAAAAACAAAATTTTATAATTTTTTTCAAAAATATTTTTGAAATGCAGCGCTAAACAAACACCTAGTTTTAGTCTCATCATCATCCCTTGAAACATCTTCCCCACTTAGGATGGGAAAAGACTTTGAGTAGCAATAACAACCTTGGATATAAATTTTTGAAGATGAATATCTTTCCAAATAAGAAGGCTTAGGTAAAGTTTATTACCACCCCTCTATATTTATATTTGTTGTAAAATAAAAATTATTATTATTACAAATAGTTTATCCTCATGACCATTTGCTTAGAGTCAGTCCTAGATATATTGAGAAACTATATATAAAAATTTTCATCTTTTTAGTTGATTGATTTTTTTCCTAACATATTTTGTTCTCAAGTCAAGTATGCTACCAACCCTCTAGCTACTTTTCTTTTCTACTCTTTTTTTTAAGGGCTCATTAAGCATCTAACTAGGTTTGGATGACTACTTATACAAGTATACATGTCTTAATCCTTCTCTTGCATGGCCTCATTTACTATGAGTAAATAATAGTATAAGAACCTCATCTGATTTCCAAGGATTGTCTACACGTAGTCATCCACATAACATAACTTGAGAGGATAAAATTTAAAAGAAATAAAGTTATGGTGATCAAAATGTTAACCTTGCATAATGTGAGTACCAAAATGTAAAAAATGGACAAAAATGCATGGTCAATGAATAGTTATTAGAAATAAAACTAAATTACATCGCTAATTTACTGTTTGTCTACTATTCACCCACACTCACATCCACTATGGACTAGGGTGCATGATTTTTTGCTTCACTTGCATTGAATTGTAATTGTGAAAAATTTCAAATAAAAATGGTTCATGCTGCTCGCGTGGATTACAATTGCAATTAAAAGTAGAGCCAAGATTCACGTTGTTGTGTGAATTACAAGTCAAAGAAAAACAACAAAACACGTTGTGTGGCTTACATTTCATAACAATACATTGCTTTTTAAAATTTCAAAATCTAAAGCGAAGGCACTGAATAAACTACTGGTTTTCAAATTTCAAAGCTCATAATCAAAGGTTAAAGCTGCATGGATTGCAGTTCAAAACAAAAATCAATTTCACGCTTCATGACTTACAATTTAGAACGGTGCGCCGCCTTGTCAAATTCTGAAATTTGACACAAGCATGGTGCATGCATTGTTATTTCTGGAATTTCAAAAGCTCAAAAACAGAGGCTCACGCTGTGTGAATTACAGTTCAAAAGAAAACATAATTTCACGCTGTGTGGCTTACAATTCATATCGGTGCGTTGCCTTTTAATAACTTTACGCCAAGACAATACATGCACTTTTCGGGTTCTAAAATTTCAAAAATAGAGTGCGCAGTTCTAAAATTCAAGAACTACATGTAATAGTGCACTGCTTCTTTTAAAATTTCAAAAGTTACGTGAATACAAAAAAAAAAACTTTAAGATGGTTTTACGTTTTTCACTCGAAAAAAAAATTGCAGTTTCAAGTTCAATAAGTATACATTATTTTACTTGCACTGAATTTAAGATTATAGAGAATTTATTTTTTATGCTAATAAATGCATATTTTATATTAAAATTATTTTCAATAAAAATATTTCATCTAACTTAAAATAATATCACGTTTTGAATTACTTTACTTTTAGTATTATTAGTATATAGCTAAAAGACAATGGTCCTTTGAACGGTGTTTGTCACTACTCACCAAGATTCAGAAGTACTGTGGATTAGAATAGTAAAACTATATAATAACATAAGTATTATTTGTATATTAGGATGAACAACGAAGTTATTTGGGTGAGTGGTTAAGGCGTGTGCTTCCCCCACGAGAGCGAGAATTCAAATCTCTCTGGCTGCAAATTGTTTTAAACAGTAATGAACATTGATTTTCATATTCAATACTATTCGGAAAGGTGATTTCTGTTTTTTTAACCTGACTTCTTTTTTTGTTTTTTTAAACTAGGGTATTCGTGGCAGTTTACACGCACCATGACAAATCTTCATATTTTTTTTCTCCCTTTTTTCTACTTATACATTTGTTTTGTTTTTTTTCATGACGGGGGTGTACGGGTTAGTTTACACGCACCATGATTTTTTTACTTATTACTGTTTAAAAAGATAGTTTCCCCGTGCATTTTTTTTTTATAACTTGGCTTTTTTTTTTAACAGTGATTTTCACTGTTCAATACTGTTTGTAAAGGTGCTTTCTATTTTTTTTTAAACATGCTTTTTATTTGTTTTTTTAAACAGGGGTATTCGTGGCAGTTTATGTGTACCACGATTAATCTCCAGATTCATTTTTTTTTTTACATTCTTTTCCTTGTTTTTTTTCCTTCCATTTATATATATATTTTTTTAATTTTTTATGAGCGAGGTGTGTGGGTTAATCCACGATTTTTTTTTCTCATTATTGTTTACAAATGTGCTTTCCCCTTATAATTTTTTTTAATAACCATACTTTTTTTTTTAATAAACGGGGTGTAAGAGGTAGCTTATGTGCATCATGACTAATTTCCAGACCAACATTTTTTTTTATATTTTTTCACTTGTTTTTTTGCCACTTATATATTTTTTTTTCGTTTTTTATAACTGGGGTGTCCAGGTCAACTTTTTTTTTTTTAATTTTTTTTAACTAGGCTTATTTTTTGTGTGTTTTTTTAAATGGGTATCCATGGAAGCATACATGCGCCACGACTAATCTCTAGATCTATTTTTTTCAATTTTTTTTTCCTGTTTTTTTTCCACTTAAACTTTTTTTTTTCGGTTTTTTCATGACCAGGATGTTCGGATCAGTTTATGTGCACCACAATTTTTTTTCTCATTACTGTTTGAAAAAGAGATTTTTTTTAAATTGGCCAGTTTTTTTATAACGGAGGTGTCCGAGCTAGTTTACGCGCACTATGATTATTCTCTGGACCCATTTTTTTTAAAATTTTTTTCTTTTTTTTTCACTTATACATTTTTTGGTTTTTTTTAACTGGAATATCCCGACCAGCTTAAGTGCACCATTTTTTTTTTCTTTGGACCCACTTTTTTTTTATATTTTTTTCCTTTTTTTTTACCACTTATATATTTTTTTGGTTTATTTTTATAACCGTGGTGTTCGAGTCAGCTTATGCGCACCATTATTTTTTTTCACGTATATATATATTTTTGATAGTTGGTGTCTGGGGCAGCTTACGCATGTCATGAAGAATTCCCGGACCCATTTTTTTTAACAATTTTTTTTTGTTTTTTTCCACTAATAATTTTTTTTTTATAACCAGAGTATCTGGGTCAGCTTACGGGCACTACGACTATTATTTTATATAATAGCTAAAGGAGATCGCAATTTCAAAAAGTAATGAACAATTATTTTAGCTGTGGTTTTTGTTGTTCATTATTATTTGAAAAAAATCTATTTTTTATATATTTATTACATAATTCTTATTTCTGTCCATGTTTATATGTACATGCTCTTAGTTTTGTTTCTATTTTTTTTTAATTCCATTGTTATTAAGATTTTTTTTTAATGTTTAAATTTAATTTGTGCTGGTAATCATTTCAAAAATAATGTTTGTTATTATTACTTTGTTTTTATTCTTCAAGTTAAATAATTTGTTTAAATATAATAATATTTATTTTTTTTGTTAATATTGTTAGGTATTGAAATTTCTAATTATTATAGATAAAACATTCAAAATAATGATAATAATTATTTGTAAGTTTTATTTTCTTTTAAATATGTCAGATTAATTATATATTTTGATATTTATTTAATATTAGAGCCTTAAGACACACACACACACACACACACACATATATGACCTAATTTTTTTTGAAAAAAAATTAATATTATTGTTCTGAAATACTTACTTTTAATATAATAATATGAACATAAAAAAATTATAAATTGTTTTTGTCTGACAATAATTATGATTTCACCGATTTTTATTATTTTCACTGTTATTAAAGTTATTTTATTACTGCTCACATTTTAAATTTTGTTGGTGGTTTCAAAAATGATATTTTCTATTTTTTTATTCTTCAGTTCAAATAATTTTGAAAAATATAATAATATGTATTTTTGTTTTGTCATTTATTTAGTTTTTTAATTGCTTTTTTGTTAATATTGTTAGGTGTTATAATTTCTTATTATTATATATAATACATTTAAAATAATGATAATGATTATTTATAATATTTTTTTTCTTATAAATATGTGAGACTGATTATATATTTTTATATTTTTTTAATATCAGCACCTTAATACACACACACAAAAGACCTATTTATTATTACTCTAAAATATTTTTAATATAATAATATGAGCAATAAATTTTATAATCAATTTCATACATATAAAAAAAATATTTTTAATAGATTTTATCAAAAGAGTTTAAGCAATAGCAACATTTAATCGGTTTTGATGGAAAAAAAATCCAATTTTTAATAAATTTATCAATTATAATTTTACTAATTAAATATTAAAATAATAAAAAATAACACGTATAAAATCAATTGGTTTCTTACATAAATAAAAAAGCTCAACACATCACGCAGTCAAATTTGCTCGTTTGTACTAGTTAATAATGCCTTTTTAATTTTGAATAGTAAAAAGAAATGTTGTTTTAATTGTTATTATCCTTAAATTTTGAGGAGGGGTGGTGAGAAGTTTAATAACTATTATTTTTTAATATATATTTTTTAGTAATATATTAAAATAATTTTATTTTTTTAAAAATATTTTTAATATCTACACACTAAAATAAATTAAAAATTAAAAATATTTCTATAAGCAATACCAAGATAAAATGTAATTTTTAAAAGCTAAATTGATAACATAACTTTTTAAATAGTGTAATTATAATTTTTTTTATTTATATGTATTTTAATGATAAAATTCATTTAAAAGAGCTAGATATATCTTAATATATTTAAAATATCTGTAATAATTTTAAATATAATATAATTATGTAATTAATTATATAATTAATACGAGTAATTTATATAATTAATTAAATGATTTTAAAAACCTGACATTTCAATTTATTAATTTTATTTAAATAAAAAAAATCAAATTTGATAGATCATAATCCAAGCCCAAAATCAAACCCACATCAATAATCTGCTTATGCGCTCTCAAATTATCCACAACGACATTCGAACTTGAAGCGGGTGAAGAAGGACCCGTTCAAGTTTTGCAAGGTGACCAGAGGAAGAGAGAGAAGAACGAAGGGAAACTGTGTTGGGTTCGAGAGACCAAGTGGAGAAAGAGGTTATAAACACCGTGAGCTCAAATGGGTCTTCTTCGTTTTGGTGGTGGTGGTGGTGGATGGTTGGGAGATCGGAGATTATGCGGCAAAGGGGGTGTCTTGTGCACGGAGGTGGAAGAGATGGTGAGGGTGAAATTGGCGTTCTTTTTCTACCCGAACGCAAGATGCAACTCGGTTATTTTTCAACGGTTTATGGCTGTTGTTGTGGCGCAACGACATTGTGTGGCGGAGTAGTTCTGGTGGTGGTGGTGCAACGAGAAGAAGAGAAATAGGAAACGAGCAAAGCCCATTTCGTAATATATACTTTCGAACTTCGTATAGTTCATCCTCGCCTAAAACATATTTAATTAAATGTAATTTTTTCTTTGAAATTCAGAAGTATATACATAATAATAGAAAGAAAAAGGCCACAATATCCTTTCGCATCCAACGAAAGGAAAAAAAAAAATTGAAAAGAAGGTATCTGAAAAAAGAAGCTAAAGGGATCCACAAGGACGGCGTAGATGACGACTGCCTATCAATTGTCAACATAGCCGGCGGTGACAAAAGTAGGCTACTGAGACTCTGAGAGGGAGCGAGTGTACAAAATAAAATCAAACGTTGTCCACTTCCGGGTCAAAATTATAAAGACCAATGCAGATCTCGACACGTGGACCCACTACTTAAATCGGATGCAAACCTATTTATATTCCACCCTTTATTCTCTTTTCTCGTCCGCCTCTTCTCTCTTCCCTCCACAAATCCAAACCCTAGAAATCCATGTTTCCTTTCCAAATCGAATTTTTTATTTATGATTTGTGTCTTAAATAATCTCTATTAGGGTTTCGATATTATCAAAATTAGTCGAACTGAATTATTTGATAAAAAAATTGAGAGGTGAAGAATGGCGACGTCAACGACAACAACAAGCTCCGTTTACATCAACGTCATCGAAGACGTCATCAACAAGGTCCGCGACGAGTTCATCAATAACGGGGGCCCCGGCGACAACGTCCTTTATGAGCTTCAAGGAGTAATCAACATTCCCTATTCTTGTTTTTGGGTTAAATTTCGCTGCTATTTTTAGTTTTTTTCCCTTCAAATTTTAGCCTTTTGCTCTGATTGGTGATTGTTTTGGATCTGTTATTACTATGAGTTCCAGGCTTCCAGATTTGTAATTTATTTTCATACCGGGAGCTGTAAAGTTGCTGATTTTTTTTATTTTTTATGGGGGAGTTTAGCTTTGGGAGGCGAAAATGATGCAAGCAGGTGTTATATGTGCTCCCATAGAGAGGTCATTAGCTAATAAGCAGCCGATCCCTGGTGGTCCAATTACTCCAGTACACGACCTCAATGTACCGTATGAAGGGACCGAGGAATACGAGACTCCCACTGCAGATTTACTCTTCCCTCCTGTGAGTAATTGCGACTGGCTCCTTGTATCATTTTTGTTGTCATGTCTTCTGAATTTAGTGAAGTGATTTAGCTGATATACTAACTTTTAGCACCTCTTTGTGATTGCTGAACCTTAACTTGAAATGGGCCAGTGGAAACACTTTCCTGTCATACTATATAGTCTCTTTATTGGTAAAATGTGTTCTGGTTGAGTTGTTTTTGAATTTTCAAGTAATTGTCAGTGGTAGTTTTGATGTCTGTTAGCTGTATGTGAATTTTTAATTGATTTATGAGTTCAGTTGTTTTGTCAGCCAGAATTTTTATGTGGTTTTTTGGGATTGTAGACACCTTTGCAAACACCCATGCAGACGCCATTACCAGGAAGTGTGCAAACACCTTTACCTGGAAATGCACAAACACCTTTACCCGGAAGTGTGGACAATTCATCCATGTATAACATTCCTACTGGATCTAGTGATTATCCCACCCCTGTCAGTGATGCTGGGGGCAGTACTGATGGAAAAGCTGGGAGACCCAGTTCTTTCATGGTAAGCACTGATTTGATCTTTCATCCCTCTTTAGTTAGCATATGCTAGTGCGTGTGTGAGTGCACGTGTGGTGTGGGGTGCGCGCGCCTTTCCCCCCTGGTAGATTAGTGGCCAGAAGCTTGCTGCTCTAATGCGGAGCTGTTATTTGGTTATGGATATGCTGACTGATCTTTTCCTTGCTGTCTTCCAACAGCAACCTCCTTCCCCTTGGATGCATCAAAGGCCGCCTCTTAGTGTTGATGTCAATGTTGGCAAGTCTCGTGTAACATTAGCAAATTGTTTAGTGATTGTTGTCTTTGAAGAGCATTAACCAATTAATGTTGTGCATTTGTAGCTTATGTTGAAGGGCGGGATGAGGTGGACAGAGGGATCTCTCACCAAGCCTTGACACAGGTAACTTTTGTTTGTATTGTGTAGCCTTGTGCTTCAAGGAGAGTTCATGGTCAAAAGGTTCTGGATGCTAAAGGTTTATTTTCAGAAACAATTCCTTTATTTGTCATCCAAAACAATAACATACTGTTGCCACTGAGGTAACTTATGTTTTAATATTGGAGAGAATTCCAGGACTTCTTCATGCCTTCTGGAAAACGAAAGCGCGAGGATTTTGCTCCGAAATATAACAATGGTGGATTCATACCCCAGCAAGATGGAGCTGGGGATTCTGCATTTGAGGTTTCTCAGGTTGTGCTGAATGTTCATTCTTATTTGTTTATGATATATGTTAAATTCAATTTTCTTAGTTACTATGAGCTTCCTCCTAGCAAGCAAAATTTTGACTTTGTTTTCATCCTTCTTTAGTTGATGTTCTACTTTTTTCATATTTTGAAAACCTTTCTTTTCCACAAAAGTGTCAGGGCATGCATCCTAAAGGACCTTAACTTTAAAATTGAGTTTTGTGACCTGTCAGGTTTTGACTATAAAGCTGAGTGCTGTATATGATTTTAACTTCAATTTGCAGTTTATGTGTTGAAACCCAGATCAGTTATTTGTAATGAGTTTATGCTGTAACTAGTTTATATTGTTCGCTTCTTCTGAGGCGAAATTTTGCTTGGAGAAAAATCGAATTTCAGCAAGTGGAAAATAACAAACATGTACTCTATGTCTAAGATGTGTTAACTTAGGCAACAACGTGCTTCATTCTCTTTGTTGGCTTGAAACCAAGATCAGTGTTCTATAAAGGTGTAACTTTGTGAGTAGAACCTGCAGAGTTTTCGAGCCACTGGATAAGCCAGAGGTGGACATTAAGATGCTTAGAATTTTGCTAATCTTCATCTTGCAACTTGCTGTCCTTTTTTGTTTGTAGACTTAAAGTTAATGTGAGTGCTTTTCACATATGGGAGCTAAAACCGTTATAGGAAAGAGAGTTCATGTCAAGCATTTTGGTGCATTGAAAGAGTATTAATCAAAGAGAATTTCCCTGTACCAAGCTTCTGAATATCTATCTAAAACTGCTGTTTCCTATCCGTTCCTGTTTATTTTTGTTAAGAATAAATAGGGTGCAAGTGAGTTGGAACCATTCACCCGCGTCTATGTCCATTTACTGGCACACCTTGCATCATGCAGAATCTTTCCTAGAGAAGGTAGGACTTGCCTGCCTTTCACCATAGAATGGGGTGTAGCAGGAGTAAGATGTGATTAGCTTTCGTCTTTTACCGTGATACTCTTTTTCTAATGAATTTTGACTCTGATACTCATGCTCTTTTAGTCGGTAGGTAATCAACTTTTATGAATCCAACTTGATTATGAGGTGGAAACAATCTTTCTTGTTCTTTTGAAACATTTGTGATATTAGTAGACCATTAAACGTTATTGAAAAATATATTTCTTTTATCGGTTCTTAAAATGCAACTGTGATCCAATGCTTCTAACTTGCACCAGACCAGTTTCAGCTTCCCTGCTACCAAAATCATTGCACCCCCCTTCATATGATATTTCTGAACAAAATCTTTTGATTTGTCCAGCTTCTTTAAATTAGTTTGAAGATGACCAAATAAATGAATAGGCTTTATTGACTACATAATTGAATTAGGTTAAGTGAAGAATGGATGGATACTATCTATCGCATCATTAACTACTGCCCTGGATAAATACTGTCGATCAGTATCATTAACTACATGTATCCATGATGCTGAGGGGCTCATGAGTTCCGGTCTTTTGGGAAATAGCCTGGTTGTCTGACAAAGCCAAGTCTGACCATCGCAATTATTTCATATTGTTATTTATGTTCTGATTCAAACATGTAACTTATGAATGCTCAAACTTTTTTGAAAATCTGGTAATCGATCATTCAAGGCAACAAAGAGTGGATATGCCTGGAAGCCTCAATTTATCTCAAGCACTAGCTCTATATTTTGTTTGAAAAATCAAATGCATGCTAGCCAAACAGTGGAATATTTAGGGTTCATTTTAACTGCTCATGTCTTTCAAAAGATCTGGATGTTTTCAGAATTTTACTATTTCTTTAGCTCATGTAAAACGGTAAATTTCAGGCAAGTCAAGGGAATGGTCCTCTTGGCAGATGTGACAGTAGCACCACTAAAAATAGAGAGATCTTAGCACGTGTGTCGAGGTCATATTTGAAGATTCCTCAAGTGGATGGGCCAATTCCTGATCCTTATGATGATGTGCTTTCTACTCCCAATGTATGTATTACTGCTTTTGTATTTTTCTTGAAATACAAAGATGCAATCTAGTACGTAATATGTATTCAATGGGTTTCCTTGATCTAGAATCAAGTATGCACTGGGAAAATGCTGCGATGCATCCATCCTTGTCCCAGCAGTGTTTTTCTAATTATCTAATTTCCAGTGTTTCCTGCTTCATAAAGGGCTGCCTGTGTTGGCCCAGTCATTATAGGATCATATATTTCTTGATTCTTTATCTTTTAACCAGAAATACATTGTTTCATCCAGCAAAAGAAAAAAAAGGATAGAAAAACCATCTCATTCCTGGTTCTTGGATCATGTAATGCACAATCTGTCTCGTCAACACCTGCCTTGTTTTGGAGGACTTAATAATCTGGAGTAGCATTAGGTAGCTGTGATCTGAAGATGGTTTTCACATGTTTTGTGTATGCCCACATGTATAAGCATGCCTCTAGATACCTTCAAATATATTATCTGTGAAGAAACCCTGTCATGAGATGAAAAGTTAGCAGTAACATAAGCGACAATGTGCATATGTTCACTGTAATTTTACAAAATTGGAATTTTTTGACAGCAGTTTGGATTATGCATCTATGTTTCTTGGAAATATGGACATACTAAGGCTTACAGTTGCCTCAGAATGTGTAACTGAAGCACATATATTTTATTTTCTGATACATCTGCTGCTTCCATGTTCATGCCTTGAATATGGCGAATCTGAAAGGTAGCTTGTTGCTCTTTATAGATGAAGTTATAACTTAAAACTCATTTTTTCCTGATTCATACCCTGAACATGGTTGACCTGAAGCTAGTAGGATACTATTAAAAGTTGATGAGGTTTAAACCAAAATTCCTTCCATGTTTTTATCTATGCCATGGGGCTAGGACTTGGACTGAGTTGATTTTTTTCTGGATGTGGCTTGTTTTTAAGGTAGCCGGTACATTCAAAGTATTGAAGAATTATTGTAACTCCCATCATGTGTTTTTTTAATCAAATACTATAGATAATCGCTCATTGAACATCTAATTGGAACTGGTGGTTAAAGCAGCCAGCACTATTTATGTTTTTGATTTGCATGCAAGGGTGATGTTCAGGTCTTGAGAGCAGCCTCTTTAGTTAATGTACTGTGGGATGAGATTGTCTCTGAAATATTATCAGGAGTACTATTTTGCTGAGACTATAAGGTCATCATTTATAATAATGACCTTTTGAAAGTTGAGTATGGGATATCTTTTTTTCTCCAGAGATTACCTTTTTTTTCTTCTAATTTTTGTCTTTGATTTTTCTGTTGAAGATATACAATTACCAAGGAGCTGCTAATGAAGATTACAACATAGCAAACACGCCAGCTCCCAATGGTTAGTTTATGTTATATGTGATAAGGTTATCATTCTTTTTCTAATTTGATAAATGTGCTGAGTATGTTTGTGACAGTCAAGGTATTTGTTTTTTGTTTCTCCTTTTCCCTTCTCAGATCAACAGGCAAGTACCCCAGCTGTTGCCAGTCAAAATGATGTTGCTGATGATGATGATGATGAGCCGCTGAATGAAGATGATGATGATGATGAGGATCTGGATGATGTGGACCAAGGAGAGGAGCTGAACACACAACATTTGGTTTTAGCTCAATTTGACAAGGTAAATGCACGGTCTTCTTTTCACCCTATTCTTTTTTTGTTTGATTTGTAGTGTTGATTGTTTAACAGGTTGGTTTAGTTGGTTGTATATATCAGTGATGGTAGTCTCCTGATAACAACAATTTTCTTGCATGGATAGGTGACTCGAACCAAGAGCAGGTGGAAATGCATACTCAAGGATGGTATTATGCAAATAAACGACAAGGACATTCTCTTTAATAAGGTCTGTCTTCCATCAAATATTGATGTTACAATGTGTTTCTGTATTGTACTGAAATTCCAAAATATTTGTTGAAATGTTGGCTTTCCTTTGCAGGCAACAGGAGAATTTGACTTTTGATTTTGTTAGGGGAATGGCTGCTTGGCAGCTACCATCATCTGCTTTTAATGGACGAATCCTGAGTTACCAATGGGTGTGTGGTAAGGTTTCTCAAAATTGTCATCTGGTGAGAGCTCAAGGGAAGGGAGCAAGATTTTTTTTTTAAAATTGAAGCCCTTTTGGAAACTGGGTTGGATGGTTGGCCTATTGTACATAAAGGAAGAGCTCTTCAGCTTTATAATGCATGACTGCAGGAGGATTTTCTTGAGATTCCAATGTAATTTCATTTGTCATACACCTAGACAAACTGCTTCCTCCCCGCTTCTTTTGTCTATTCACAACACTTTTTGTGCTCTCTAGTTTGGTCGACAATGATCATATTCATATGGCTTATTCTGCCCCTGCTTTAGTGGGCGGTCAGAACTCCATTGTGGTCGAGATGCATGATTTTATGCTTTCCTTCTCTATTCTGTGTTGTACACCTGGAAAAAAATAATCAAACAATTGTATAGTCCGTAAGAATCTGACGTTGGCCACATGCCAAATTGAATTCAGGTGTCAAGATTATGCATATAGAGGTTGTAGTTTTCCATTCTCTTGTGGATTTTCATGGAGCTGATTTACCATACCACAAGTTTTATTGTCCGGGGGCCATTCCTCTTGTATATCAGGAGTGCCATTGTCATGTTGGCACAATTGTTCGAAAGTAGGAAATTATTATTCTTTAATTTATGTTTATTTGCATCCTTCTGGCAAAACCGTGCAAAGAGATTTCCCTATTGAGATCAACAAACAAAACAATTATACATCACAGGGATTTCCACCCTAGAAAATGCAGTATGCAGTTTTGAGCTGTCTCGGAGAGAAATCCTCGGAGGTTAAAAAAACAAAACAGAGCCTGGAACGAGCTGAAATCACGCACAATCACTGTACATACAATTGAAAATCATGACTGTGCGTGATCAACGAGCACACATTTAGATTGGAAGAAAGTAAACAAGGATGACGGCTCAATGTATCCACCGGCTACTGCTGGATGTTGCCAGACTCTTGCCTCTGCATATGCATCCTGAACATCATCTTCCCTCCCTTTGTCATTATCCCCACATATTACAGGAAATGTAAATTCTTCTGCCTCCGATGGCAACGGCGGAGGAGATACAGACAGTGGTGATAGAAAAGGGATTGTAGTAAGAGGAGAGGCCTGATTAGCAGGCAGAAGAGGGGCGGAGAGCTGATCGAGATCGAGAGCTCGTGGGGCTTGCTTTTGTAGCCTTGTGGGTGGCTTCCCTGCTCTGTCATTGGTTTCGGGTGTCAGAGGTTGTGCTTGTCTTTGAAATATGTTGCCATCCATTCTTGAAAATGATGATAGCTTCTACCTGAAAGAAAAACTTGCACAACCACAATACTATTGCATGAGATTTTGTAATCCCCCCACCACCTCTATCTGCCAGGAGCCGATTTTCATGGAGAATGGAGGATCAAAGGGTGGTCAATCAAGAGAATTTCTCGGGAAAGCCCCAAGTAAGGTGTCAGTTATGGGGGTGAAAGGTGATATTTGCTTTCAAAGAAAGAAAAAAAAAAGGTAAATAAATGCAATTTGTTTGACTTATCCTTATTTAAAGGAGAAAAGGGTGGTGAAGCCACAATTTGGTGCCGGTTCCTCACCTCCTCATTTACGGACATGACAAACGCAGGTGAGCCACAAATGCTAGCTTTCCCTTAATAGCAGTGGAAGAACCGAAACAAATTGAGAACAACGATAATTATTTTACAGCAAAAATTTAGTTCGCAAATGGTTTGGAATAATTTCCCTATCTAGTTTATTCAATTTTATTTTTTGGTTTTATTATTTACATAAAATATTATTAGTGTTAAAATTAGTATCTTTACGAGAAAAAAAATGAATAACATAAGAGACAAAAGATGTTTGTTTTTACATTTTAAGAGGGTTAGTGCTCTAAAATAAATAATTGTTATTCAGTGCATATAAACTTTTTATTTGGATGATTTATGGGATATTTATATATTCTAGAAAAAAAATTGAAAAGTCTTTTGTTCTAGACATGAAAAGTCTTTTGTTCTAGACATCATCAATGAGATGACAAATATAAAGAGTATATTAAGAAACCTTTGATACATCTATGTATAAATGTATAATGAAGACAATTAATTATGACACAAATGATTAATTGGACTTGATGCATGATTATCCATCAAATTCATGATTATCTTGGGTTAAATTAATGATTAAACTCAGGTGTATTGAATCGGGTAACACGACAAATTCATGTTACCTTGAGTTCAATTAATGACTGAACCTCAACGTATTGGGTATAACAACATGTTAGACTCAAATTATTTCTAGTTTAGTTGATGATCGATTCAAAGTGTATTGAGGGCGACAACATCTAAGATTTAGGTTATCTTAGATTCAGTTGGTATCTGAATCCAAACATATTAGGTATGACAACACATTAGATTTATATTACCTTGCTATCAACTGGTAATTGAATCCAAATATAATGTGTCTAACAATATATTAAACC
Organism: Salix dunnii; assembly: GCA_015731905.1. Classification (NCBI taxonomy): domain Eukaryota; kingdom Viridiplantae; phylum Streptophyta; class Magnoliopsida; order Malpighiales; family Salicaceae; genus Salix; species Salix dunnii. The sequence continues at coordinate 2,836,851 of CM027667.1, read as the reverse complement.
CACTTTACTTCCTGTTCAACTGACGTCTAAATCCAAATATATTAAATTTTACAACATACAAGACCTATGTTATCTTAAGATCTCCTAAACCATCATAAAAAATTGAGGATAACATGTTGACTCGTCGTCCCTAAATCTTTGATGTGTATGACGCATAAATGCATGATAAAGGTTTTGGGAGACAAATGGTAAGGAGATGTCTTATCTTCTTTACCTTGTATCAACTATGAAAAGTAGTTTTCATTATTTTTTCGGAGAAAAAGGTCTGGAGAAGGGTCACATGCGCTCAAGCCATAACAATAAAGGAAAAAGAAGTTTATATTTGTCATCTACGTCCTTCCCTGATTCATTTCTTTTCCTAATGCGGTTTATCTTAGCGAGCTGGTGCGGTCAGTCACAGCCACTACAACATATTGCCTTTGACACCTCTGTAGCCAGCAAGATATTGCCGAGAGGAAAGGGAGTGGTTGATTCTCTTTTCCAAGCTCTCACGGGCACTGAAACCCCTATACTTTATGAGTTCATACGACTACATCAGCACTGGTTAATTATTTTTCACTTTGATGGCTATCCATCAGCGTCAACTTCCTTTTTGTTTTGTTTTTTTGGTATTTTTCGGGAGGCTAATGTCTGTTAAATCTTTCCAGTATGAGCTTGTTTTTGCTAAGATGGAATTAAGTCACTTCATGTTTAACTTGCTCTGTGTAGAAAATCTAAGCAGTAGAAAATCTAAGCAGACATATAGTTACCTAGTAAAAAATCTACATCGGATGTTAACAGGGTGGAAAGTTAGTAATCTATCTTTGGCGGAAATGATCACTTTATGCAAAATTGTTCTTGCCACTATTCTATTATACCCGATGCAAGCTGCAGTTATTTCAAAGCATACATGTAAGGACATTGAGAAAATTTGCAGGAGATTCATTTGGGGTCAGAAGAAGGGTAGAGATAAAATTCATCTTGTAAATTGGAAGAAGATATGTCAACCTAAAGAGGAGGGTGGGATGGGTTTGAGGAAAATGGAATCGATGAATAAAACCTTTATTATGAAATTAGCTTGGGGAATATTAAAGGATAATAGCTTGGGGGTGCAATTCCTAAAAGACAAATATATGAGATCTAATAGGGGAGGTGGTCATCCGGTGGCAGCCTCAGGAGACTCAGTATTGTGGAAGTCCATATGTAGGGAATGAGATGAAGTGAATCAAAATGTCAGATGAAATTTGGGAAATGGCAGACAGATTTTGTTTTGGAAAAATAGTTGGTTAGAGGGCTATAGGCCCCTTAGTAATCACTTAAATTCAGAGGCTCAGATAGATACGCTAAACCATACAGTGACTGAAATGGTGGATGGTGGGGGTAGCTGAAAATGGAAAGTGTTTGCTCACTTACTTCTTGTGCAAGCTGTGATGGTCATTGCTGGTTATATTCCTCCTCGACATGATGCTTTAGACGACACGGTGGTATGGAATCAATCAACGAATGGAAGTTTTACAATTAAAACAGCGTATATGATTCGAGAGGAAGGGGAATCTATGGATCAGGATCATATATGGAGGATTATTTGGAAGTGGAAGGGAATAAAACGTATCAAAGTGTTTCTATGGACTGTAGCCCATAATGCTATTATGACCAATGAAATGAGGTGGAGGAGGATATCAGATAAGAAGTGTTGTTGTTATTGTGTTTATGAGGTGGAAACCTTAATTCACGCTCTTCGAGATTGCCCTAAAGCGTAGAAAATTTGAGAGGTTTTCGTAAAGGTATAGGATAGAGAGATATTTTTCAGGCAAAATTGGTATTCATGGTTGATGTCAAACTTATTATCCAGGAGCAGGATTAGGCACTATGGGGATTGACAATTGGTATTCGGCATAACGCTATGATATATTTGGAAGCAGAGATGCAGTAGAACTATTGGCGGGAATCAAGGAAATTGGTATGGGACTGTTCTTGCTATAAAAAGAATGGTGGTAGATAATAAGATGGTGCAAGGGAGTAATTATGGGGGAAGGAATGGTGATAAAGTGATTGATTACATAGGCTGGAAATATCCAGTAGAAGGATGGATCATACTTAACGTGGATGGGAGCAGTAAGGGTAATCCAGGGATGACAGTTGCTAGAGGAGTAATTAGGGACCATATGAGATCTTGGATAAAGGGATTTGCAAGAAATATTAATATTTGTTCTTCTGTAACTGCGAAGCTATGGGCTATATATGTTGAGCTGCAACTTGCATGGGATAAAGGGTTTCGACAAGTGGTTTTGGAGTCAGACTCCATAGTTGTAGTGGGGTTTATTAAGGGTGATACTTGGGGGGGGGGAATAGAAACTATAATCTTATTTTGCAAATTAAAGATTTGCTGGGTAGGGAATGGAAAGTGGAAATAATACATGTTTATAGGGAGGCCAATTGTGTGGCTAATTAGTTGGCTAATTTTGGTTTATCTAGAGATTTGTTAGATAGGGGATCAGATGTTATAATTGATCCCCCGTCAGGAATTTATACTTTCATATATTATAATCTTATTGGATCTACTATTCCTCGTTCAATTTAGAAGGGTGTAATGCCCCGATAAGTACCAAAAAAAAAAAAAACTTAATCTGTATAAGTAGAGTCAGACTCCATAGTTGTAGTGGGGTTTATTAAGGATGATACTTGGGGGGCGGATAAAAACTATAATCTTATTTTGCAAATTAAAGATTTGCTGGGTAGGGAATGGAAAGTGGAAATAATACATGTTTATAGGGAGGCCAATTGTGTGGCTAATTTTGGTTTATTTAGAGATTTGTTAGATAGGGGATCAGATGTTATAATTGATCCCCCGTCAAGAATTTATACTTTCATATATTATAATCTTATTGGATCTACTATTCCTCGTTCAATTTAGAAGGATGTAATGCCCCGATAAGTACCCAAAAAAAAAAAAAACTTAATTTGTATAAGTTCCTAGGGGGACCCAAATTAGAGTTGAAGTTGATCATTACAACTAATCTCCATTGCTTAATAAATTTGAGTCTGTTTAATCACTTAGGGTATGCTGGAAAGGCTGCACAACAAGTGAACGTGCCTGTCCCAGGAGGTTGCGCTGCCTCATCTGCGACTAGCTGTGACCCAATAACCAGGAGAAATGATGGAGGCTTATTGATCAGACACCTCTAGCCTTTTCTTTAGGTAATTGGCTATCTACACACTTTCTGAAAGCAGGGTTATTAATATTGCTGCCTTTTTAATGCAAATTTTGTTGTAATGTTTCTTTTACTTTCTCTTGGCTAGTGTTTTAATCCTTTTTCATCTTACAAAGCTGCTGTCGATATCTTCTTTCTACCTTGAACGCGGTTTTTGCTATCTTGACTGTTTGCAGAAGATTAAACAGTTATATGTGTGTATTTTTTTTATTCCACTACTAGTCTGTGAATTAACCACCCGGCCAGCAGCCATATCACTGAAATGCACTCTAATTAGGATTATCGATGATACTGAGTGTTGGATTTTCTGTATTTTAGAAACTTGACTGAAGCCTATGCTTTCTGCAGATCACTATATCAGAAGTCAGAATAGATCAATATGTACCCATAAAACCAGATTAACCCTCCATGTAAAAACGAGGTAGGCATAAGTGATCAAGAATGATTTAGCATTATAGCAATTTACATATTTTAGTCCACAACAGAAGTAAGTGGAGAATATAATAAAAAAAAGAACAAGGACTAAATGAATGGAGATGGAAGATCTGTGAAACTGGTTCCAACTAGTTTGGAAATGAGGCATAGTTGGGTTGAGTTGCGGGGTGGGGTTAGAGCACTGAGGAGGAAGGGATCTTAAAAAAGAGAATGGAAGAAGCTACATAGCCATCTTGTTTTCGTTGACCAAGCATTACTTCATCAGACATTGCACTGTTCTCACCATGTGTTTTGCTTAAATCATAAATTATACCTATGTTTGTATGCCTGATTAATCAATCCCTCTTGGAGCAGTCTTTGTGGCACTTTGAGGATTAATGTAGTATGCACAAACAAGGTAACCCTACAAGTATTCACTACTAATACCAGGCTTGCTCATGCTAGCTGTTAGTCTTTAGGTTAAGAATTTTTACCTCATTAAGCCATGATTCAACGACCACAGCTGAGGATTGAGTCGGTACTAGAGAACGAATTGTTAGAGTAATCATTAGATCTATGGAAAGACAAGGTGCAATCTCCAGGCTCTTCATGACTAACTGGCATCAAACCTATGTTAGCACCATCAAGCGGCAGCATCTCTGGCATGCTAGCATTCCCATCCAAGTATTGCGAAATTTGACTCATGATTGGCCTAGCTGCTGGTGTAGGGAAAGAGCAAAGCAGACCTAGCTTCAAAACTAATTCCATTTCCTCCACCACGTAATTGCCTTCCAATCTTGGATCACATGTTCGAAGAATGTCTCCTATTTTCCAGGAATCAAGAACCCAGTCAACCAAAATCATCTTCTCTGCTGATTGTTCTGGCTCTATAGGTTTCCTTCCACAAGCCATTTCAAGCATAAACGCGCCAAAAGCAAAAACATCACTGCTGGTAGTGGCCCTACCTGTTCTAGTAACCTCTGGCGCTATATATCCAACTGTTCCAACCACTCGGGTTGTTTGAGGATTGGCCCCACGATCGTAGAATTTAGCAAGCCCAAAATCTCCTAGTCGACCATTGAAATCACCATCTAACAGTATATTGCTAGCTTTCACGTCTCTATGCAGAACAACCTGTTCCCACTCTTCATGGAGGTAAAGAAGGGCAGACGCAACTCCTCTGACGATCTGATATCGCAGAACCCAGTTAAGGATCGGTGTGCCATTGCGAAATAGGAGTTTATCAAGGCTTCCATTGGGCATATAATCATAGACCAAGAGGAGCTCTCTCTTTCGCCGGCAATAGCCTAGGAGCTGGACCAAGTTCCTGTGCCTCAGCCTTCCCATGCTAACAATCTCAGCAACGAATTCCTTAGTTCCTTGCCTGGAGTCGTGGGATACTTTCTTGACCGCGACTTGCATATTGGAAGAAGGCAATACTCCTCTGTAAACCATTCCAAAACCCCCACTTCCCAGCAACTCCCTGTCAGCGAAACCCTTAGTTGCGTTGTATAAATCCTTGTAGGAGAACCTTTGAGGACCATATTCCTGTTCCCAATCTTCGCGCAGTTCCTCATATTTCTTCCTTCTTATTATATAAGCAGCACCGGAGATTGCTAGAAGCAAAATGATTGCTGCTATTGCTGACACCGCAGCTCTTAAATATGGTTTCCTTGATTTTCTCTGAGGGGGAAGTGAAGGCAACTTTGACACGTCAAGACTTTGAGCTTGTCCGCTTCTGTTGAAGCTCCACCCCAGAATATAGTTGCTGCTTGCCACCGCTCCAGTAGATGAAGAAAAACCGACGTACATAGAATCCAAGATAACAGAGAAAAGATCGAGAGATGTTGACAAGAGAGGCAAGGTTGGTTTTGTTCTTGTGATAGGAGCAACTGTAACGTTGAGGAGCTTCTCTACTTCATCATAATCTATCCACACGTGCATCATATCACCACTTATGAGAGTCAAGCTCTTATTCTTCTTTTCCTCATCTGAAAAGTAGGTCACTGGAGCAGAATCAATGGATATCACGCTGTTTACATCAATTCCTACGTGGCTGTCATTGATGTCTTTGAGATCCGGGCTTGGAACCGCATCTAGCTCAACTGCCAATAGATGGTTTGAAGACAGGCCATTGCTTGTAAAATTGAGGATCCCTAAGTACTGAGTTGCGAAAGCCCCTGTGAAGTTCACAGATGGAGAGACTGTGAAGGCGATGCCTTGGCCACCAAGTGTAGGGAGCTCAGGAACCATGGCGAACACAAATTGGGTAGAGAATGAGAAAGGCCGAGAATTGTTGAATAAAGATGTGCTGAACTGAAAAGGGAACGGGAAGAAAGCTCGGCCAATTTGCCGTTTTGAAGTGTCTGTCAGCTGTAAGAGACCATTTGGATGGATTTTTGCAAGCTCGTTGAGGAGCAGGTTGGCTCCAGTGAAGCCATGATAGATGAACTGGTTTTCCTCTTGAGCCAAGGCCAAGAGCTTCAAGGAAACAAACGGGCCGAGTAGAAAGAGCAGTAATTTAATCGATGCAACCATCATATGAACAAACAGAAGATTGTTTTTGTTTCTTCAGTAATACACTGGTAAAAAAAAAAAAAAAATTGCGCTTCAAGTTTCTCCTTAATTGTGATGACTTGAGCGCATGTGACCCTTCCAAACCTTTCTCTCCGAAAAAATAGAGAAAACTACTTTTCAAAGCTGATATAAGCTACAAGAAAATAAAAATTCTATTACTATTTGGACTTGCAAAGCTGATTGAATCAACGGTTTCAATTCACCGTCATTCAGGCAAGTGGTGCGCAGATGTCCGGATTCAGACCTGGTTTTCCAGAATTCCCGAGTTTGTCTTCGGTGTTGAAGGAGCTGTACATAATTTAGCTAAAAATAAAGTGGGGTCTGAGATTTAAAAGAAAACAAGAAAATTTCATTCCAATGACGTTATTGGTAGCAGGCTACCTTTGACTGTACACAGAAGAATAAATCCATCTTAGAGAAACACTGATGCCGTAATTATTGAATATTGATAGCCAACTGAAACGACAAATTTTATGTATTCTGGATTCGATGCTATGTCTTCTTGCACCGACTCTAATTTTGCAAGGTTGGTCAAAGTTTTAGATACGTGGGCTTCTGATGTTCAATATCCAGCTCTGAATTCTTCTCTGCTATGGATTTGTTCACTATAGTTAGTACAATGACAAAATCATTTGAATTAACCAACATTTTAAGAAAAAAAATCCTCATCTCCATAGAAGCCATCATCTCCAACTAACCACCCATTCCAACTCGTAAAAACCCTCGCTTGTTTTTTCTTTCTCATTCAAGCCAACATGAACATACCATCACACACTGGTTTTCTCCTCCCACCCCTCATTTCTTCATTGTTGGCCATTGCTATCACTAGCGAAAGCAGAGGAACAATAATGCCATTTCCTTTCCTTTCTTTTCCATGGTGGATACATCCATTTCACACCAAACCTAACCATGACCAATAATTTCTTCTTCCACCATGGATCTGTCAAGGAACCATCTCATCTTAAATCTTAAACTGTTAGGTGAGGTTCTATAATATGATTTATATTCTTTTCTAATACATTGTTCAGGTGAAAATTCTTTGAGTTTGAAACTTGTACACATGTCCATATCATCTTGTGTTTAATTGTTATCAAATAGAATGAGGGTGATGAGATTTTAAACATGACCACTGGATCATCATGACAAAAGCTGTCATGTGAGATATAAGAATATGATTTATATTATTCTCTAACAGGATCTACTCTTTTTCAGCCATCATATCCAACCACAGAGCCATTTCCTTTCTAGGCAAGACCCACCACAATCTCTCCTCTCTCAAGTGACCAAACAAACAACCTCCATCTTTAAACATGACGCCCACATCCAAAAGCTCCCATAACATTGGCTTCTTTATCCCACAACATAGATAAACTAGCCCTTCCTTTACAATTCACCTTTATAATATCAAATTTAGACCCAAACCTAAACTAACATCATCATCAACCAATAACAATAAGAAAGCAGCTCAACATCGTCCATAACTCTTACTCTTTTTGATAAATTTGCCATCTCTTTTCCATGTTAATGACAAACAAGAAAACATAACCTTACAATAAAAAAAACTAATAAAAAAGATCTAAAAGAAGAAGAAAGAGAAGGCAAAGGATTGATGTGCCTCAATCTCCTTCCTAAAAAAGTGTGGAGGAACACAATTGACAAGGAAGGTGTCACGACTCGATTCTCAGATCCATGATCAACACATTGGCATGGATCCCCTCCAAAGTTCTATACCTATGCAAACCCAAATTTACATACAAACTTATCCTTTAAATAAATTAATCAAAGTTCAACGCAATATTAATAACAAAAATAAATTTACAAGAGTTAAATACATACTGTTATAATTACAGAGTGCTAACTAAACATAAAGAAAAATCATTGATTATAACCAAAAGAGCAGGTTTTGAGAGTACAATAAAAATGACCTGTTAACAAGCTACAAGCTTGAAAATGACAAATAATGAGAGGATAAGTTTAACAACTCAGTGAGTAGATAATATTCAAAACACATATATAAGATAATATAACAATGAGAAATATATTTATGAATACAACTTAAGTTCTCACAAGAAGGTTTCTCAAATAGTTCACAACAAAAATATTATAAACCTCGCCAAAAAATCAAAATGCAATGAGCATGAGGCTCTGTAATATGGGATAATCAGTCTACATAGGTTAATGACTCCCCTAACCAACTAGAGTTTCAGATACAATGTGCACAAAGACTAACACTACCCTGTTAGCATGAGTATTCTGACTAGCATGCCATAAGTTTATATCAAAATCAAACAAATATATTCATATCTCAAGGCTCATTCATGATATCAATCAAATGAGGAGCTATCAATTCATAATTATATACTAACTCATATCAAGAATGTAGACTAAATATGATTATGTTTTTTTATAACAAATATGATAATAATTGTTTATATTACTAATAAGAGTAATCCAATTTATATTAGCAATTCAAGTATTTATAAAATTTCTCACGCATATATGAAAAATTATTCACTCACCTGTCTCAAAAGCAGATATCAAAAGAAAATTCTGTTGACATTTTGAGAGTAAAATATCAAGATTATCTGAATATATACAATAAGACATACTCAAAAACAACTCAAAAGAATTAAAATCTATTTAATAAATTTATATAAGAATTTAACTCATAATCTTATGTGTTTTTGAATCAAACTATCAATTTTTCTCAAAACCTAAAAACTTAATGGTTGCTTTCAAAATCTAATTCAAAATAAAAAATTTATAAAATTGATAATAATTCACTGAATAAGCCTCAATTATTCACCAATCCAATTTGAAAAGCTAATATTTCATCTAGGACCATCTTGTAATTTTCTTAGATTTTTAAGAGTCAAGTTGTAACTTTGTTAAATTAAAGGTCTAAATTGAAAACCTCATAAATTTATAACTATATTGAAAGTTTTCCCATAATTCATCTTCCAAACTATATTTTTTCCAAAGTTCAGGGACTAAACCTATACTTTTCACAAAATGAAGGACCAAACTGAAATTTCATCATCTTCAACCTCTAGCCTGTTGTCCAGAATTACAACAAGGGTTTTGCATAATTTCCTAATATTATTTTACACCTACCATATTAATTAACCTCAAAATCATCTACAATCCAATCCATTAAACAATCACCCCACACATTAATCCTTCACATCTCAATCAATTTATCAATCAACCCCAAACAAATTCTTCAAACCCTAATCTTCAATAAATTCAAAATATTAACTAATAACAATATTTATACATATTAAAACATAAACATTATCATAAGAACTTATTTCTCCCTCCTTTTTTCCTACCCTCTTTTCTCTTATTCTTCTTCTTCTCTCATTTCTCTCTCTTAAAATCTCATACCTCTTTTTTTTTAATTTATATTTATAAAGTTTATATAATTAATATAATATCCTTTATTCATTTATACCTAATTTTAAACCACTAAGGGTATTACTGCATTTTCCTTTTTAAAATTTTCAAAACACTATAAGGAACCATTTCAGATCCAATGTTTTTTTTTTTTGCCCTTCAATTAGTGATGGAAAATAGATCCACGTGCTGCCAATGGCAAATACGCGTGAGACCCATATGCTACCACTGTTCTTACAACTATTTTTTTCTTCAAATTTTGACCTTTGAAGGTCTATTTTTTTTCTTCCAATTTCTAGATGTTTAATATGTGTATTTAAATTATTGTTAGAATTTGAGTTTTAATGTTTTGTAAACATTGTAATTTGTAGGTGTGTAATTTAAATTATTAAAAAAAAAGAATGTGTTTATGTGTTGCTTTTTATTTTTGTTTCAAATATATGATAAAAAAAATTAAAAGTTTAATTAACACAAACAACAATTTAATTCAATACAACTAAGTCTCAAAAATATAAAAAAAATCATATCTCTTAGCATTTCCATACAAAAATCCATATTTGCATGCATTTTGAAATTTAACAATCAATTTAATGAATCCATGAGAATTTTACCAATATTTTAATAATTTATAATTTTTAATTCATAAAAATTAATGATTAATATTCTGATATAAATGTTGAACCTACAAGTAGACTGATATTTAAATATAAGGAATTGTTTAGGCACACCAGTCTAATAAATTCAAAAATACAAGATTTTTTCACATGAATAAATCTTTAACCTAATCCATGGATAAACTACTAATAAATCCATTAAAATCTCAAAACCACATCAAATCATATAATACGGTCGATATTTAAATATAAGGAATTGTTTAGGTACATGCGTTTATAATAACTTAAAAAATACTAGATTTTTTCACATGAATAAATCTTTACCTTGATCCATAGAGAGACTACTAGTTAGAAATCCATTAAAACCTCTAAACCACATCAAATAACACAATATTATTTACATCAAGTAAAGTGGGATATAAATACTTACACAATCTCTAACAAAAATTAGTTTCTTATTTTTGAATCTTTGATAAAATCAATTTACCATGTTTTTTTTTAGCAATCTTGAACCAAACAACTAGGTAATAACTTTATTACTACTCTTACCACCACGTGTCCACGTGCGATAATCCACATTATAAATGGGCTCTTCTTAAACTCTAAATTTAGAGGAGGCTAAGTGAGTAAGAAGATACCCCTTATGTATTGGACTACGGTATACATAGAGGGTGGTTGTGCAATTTAATTCAATATATCTTAGTTATGGACTTTAAGCTGTGCATATTATTATTGTCTTTCAAACCCTAAAAATTACAGTCGAAATAAATGAGAGTTTTTGAAGCACTAAGATGAAAATTACACCTTGAAACTTAAAATATCATGAATCTAAATAATCAATATCTCTCATTAATAATAAGTTAGACAACATTTTCCATCTTGCTTCTAAACCTAAATACGATCAATATTTAAAAGTTACATGTCTAATAAAATCTAACTATATCAAAATTCCTTAACTAAACAAGAGAAGTAAAATAATTAGGAAAATAAAAAATAAAAAACCTTAAACATAATCTTCAAGCTCTAATTAGAGCATATTCTCGACCTTATCTGGCACTGAGTTGTTATCCTTTGAAGGCAATAAGACTTTTAAAATGTGTTACATAAATTTTAACTTGATCTAACAATAATATTATCATAACCCAATTTTGGGTTATTCCCCAAATCTACCCAAAAATAAGAAAAAATAAAATAAAAAGGGTTGGTGTCGGCAGAAAAAAATATAGGCGGAAATTTTGGATATTTTCGAGATCTCGACCGTACCTCTTTTGTGCTCAGAAATGAAGGAAAATATAGATTCAAGGCTAACGTAATTTATTATCGGATAAATCTATGTAGAAATTAAGTCACAAGATATAATTATATTTTTATGGGCCAATCCGATTTAATCGTTGGCCAATCTAAAAGTGTAATTATGTTTGAGAGTTAATTTATGGTCCAATTGAAGGATTTAATTAAGCGCGATGACTTGATTATACTTTCAATTGGTCAAATTAATTTTATTAAGGGCTTAGTCGATGAGAAATCAAGTTCTTGAAGTTAATTCGGGTTCAAGTGATGAGAGTGAAATTTTTGGAGACTAATTTGAATTTTTTTTCAAGCCAATTATACAAAATCGGGAGCCGAATTGAACAAAATGAGAGTTTAATGGTCAATTGGAGGTTAAATCGTGCAAATCAGAAACGAAGGACCAGAATAAAAAGGGGTGCGTAAAGCTAAGGTTGAGATTGAATTTTTGATAGGGTATAATTACATAAAAGCATAAGCTTAAGGCCAATTGGACGTACAGTTAGAATAATTATAAATTATGGGACCAAATCATACTTTTACCTTCAAATATTTTTGAAAATTGCACTGTATGTTCCGGCGTGCCCGACTTTGAATGTTCAGGCGTGTCCTAGATTCAATTATCAGCGGCGACACCCTGCATTAAACATTCTAGCAACCAAAAGGTTTGTTTTATCTGCTATAAACAGCAACATGTAGGGGAACAAAAATGGGAGAAAAAGAAGGATTTTACGTAGTAGAGTGGAGAGCAGAAAACAAACGAAGGAGAGTAGAATAGGTTGACAAGGAAGAGAAGATTCACAAATAGTGGATAAATGAAAAATTACAAAGACTAAAAAGCAAACTTGCAACAGTACGACCACCGACCTATCTTCTTCCCTAACTCTAGCGTTATCATCTCTCTCTCTTTTCTCTTTCCCAACGACAACAACTCTCACTTTTTCTCTCGGTTTACTTCCACTCTCTATCCTTCGTAGAGCTCTCTTTTTCCCCTCTCTCTTTCTAAAACCAATTGACTGGTGTCTCTCTCTCACCTTAAAGACTTCACAACTCTGACCACCTAGCATCACACCCATCATCTCTGGCAGTATTCTCCTCAAGCCAGCAGTCCATCCGTGGCCTTCGATGAGGCAAGCAGGTGTAACAGCCGCGACAACAACGTAAGGCAGCCACCTTTTAACGCCCACTCCGGTCACCACAGGCCACTATTTCCGATACCACCATGACAGGAAAAACCACCTCGATCTTTTCTACCCAACGGTATTAACAGGTATGCCATTTGTTACACTCGAAAATCCTCTAATTTACTGTAGACTATCATCTTCATGCAGAGGGGAGTGAATTAATTCACTCCCCCGTGCCACTGTTCTGCATTATGCAAAACAGTGGGTTGGCTGGGTCGTAGGCCCACCAGGGGCTGGTAGTCCAGCCCTAAATTTTAGGCCTCTCGGCCCATCAGGGCTGGGCAGCCAACCTACAAAAAATATATATAATAAAAAAAAATACACATACAAAATTTGGATAAAAAATATTTTTTTTAAAAAAATGACATGTTTTCGTGCATACGGCCAATACACCTGCATATTTTGAAAATTCTTTTGCTTTCAAAAAATATATATTATCTTAGAGTTTGAAGAAAAAATGGTTTTAACATCCAATTTTGTAAACAAAAATGTCATCTTTCCCCATTTATGGATTCTACAACATGTTTGTAAAATCCAAAGGGTATTGGCCAATATTCTAAAAATATAAAAATCTTATTTTTGGGAATTCATTATTCACTGTTGGTATTTGGATAAATAAATTCTAAGGGGTTAGTATCCAAAATATTCGACAGGGATAATTTGCTATTATTCACTGTTGGTGTTTGGATAAATAAATTCTAAGGGGTTAATATTCAAAATATTCATCGGGGATAATACACCATCATCATTTAACCAACATATTCTTTAAAATATGAAAACCATAACAAATCATAAGCAAACCAAAACGTTAAGCACCTTACCTTAGGTAGGGCGTATTAGGGGTGCTAAAATCTTTCCTTTACACAACCAGTCCCTTGCCTTAGAATCTCTGAAAGACCAGTTTTAGGTGTAACCATAATACTAGGTGGTGACTCCCCTTTTCACAAAAATAAAGATAAGATCCCCACATAAATTCCCCCTCTCACGGGGAGGGTCGCCGCGATGCCGCGCTCTCGCGAGGGGTGTGACAAATATTAAGGAGCCTCTCTACTTCATCATAATCTATTAACACTTCATCAATGTAAATACTTCATAAATAAGCAAAAGAACACAATATCAAAGGACTGCAATTTTCTCTTTTTTCTGTTTCTGTTCTTCATAAAACTACATATATTATTACTCACAAATTAGTATCAAAGCTTGAGAAGGAAAACAAGGATGGTAGAATCAAGCCACTTTGTACAGCCCTGCATCATTCGATGGAGATTACGAGCATTGAAGCATGCTCATGAACAATTCCCTACGATCAAAGGAATATTGGAGTGTGGCTGAAACAGGCTTTGTAGAGCCAGCACCAGAAGAGACACAAACAGTAATGGAAAGGAAGAATTTGGAGGAGATAAAAATGAAGGATTTGAAGATCAAGAGCTACTTGTTTCAATTTATAGACAAAATCATCTTGAAAACCATTGCTCAATAGGACACATCCAAGCAACTATGGGATCTATGAAGACTAAATTTCAAGAAAATGCAAGAGTGCAATGAGCTTAACTACAAATCCTTTGAAGGAATTTTGAGGTACTGGAAATGAGACTTGGGGAATCAGTGACAAGTTACTTTGGAAGGGTACTAGTAGTAGCCAATGACATGAGGAACTTGGGGGAAGACATGTCTAATGTGAAGATTATGGAGAAGATCTTGTGAACTCTCACAGAAAACTTCAACTATATAGTCTGCTCAATTGAAGAGTCAAATGATATCAACATGCTCTTAATGGATGAGTTACAAAGCTCATTAATTGTTCATGAATATAATTTTTGGCAGGAGAGTCAGAGGTAGAAGCAACCTTAAAGGAAAAGGCAGTGAAAGATCAACTCAAGTGTTCAATAAAACCACAATAAAAGGTAGTGGGAGATCATCCTAGGTGCTCAATAGAGCAACGATAAAATGTTTTAAGTGTCACAAGCTTGGATACTTTCAATATAAATGTCCCAACTTGAATAGGGAAGCTAATTATTCAAAACTGAAGGATGAAGATAAAATGCTATTAATGGCACATGTTGAGCTACACGAAAGAAAACTAGAAGATGAAGATGAAATGTTGTTGATGACACATGTTGAATGTCATAACCCAATTTCTAGGTTATTCCCTAAAATATACCAAAAAATAAAATAAAAAGGGCTAGTGTTGGCAGAAAAATCAAAGCAAAAATTTTGAACCTTTTTGAAAAGCCCAGTCGTACCTCTTTTTTGCCCAGAAATGAAGGAAAATACAGATTGAAGGCTAAAATAATTTATTATTAGATAAATCTGCGTAAAAATTAAGTCAGAAGACATAATTATATTTTTATGGGCCAGTTCGATTTAATCGTCGACCAATTTAAAGTGTAATTATGCTTTAGGATTAATATAGAGACTAATTGAAGGATTTAATTAAGTGCATGAGCTTAATTATACTTTAAATGGGTCAAATTAATTTTATTAAGGGCTTAATTGGTGAGAAATTAAGTTTGGAAGCCTAATCTGGGTTAAATTGAGAAGATCAGAATTTTCGGTGACAAAACTTTTTGGGTGAAATCGAAAGCCAAAATTAAACATAAAAATATCATTCTTCTTGGTTTTTCCAATAAAAACTCCTTTTTATCGCAACCTATTTATTTAAAATTTTCAAAAAAAGAGAGAAAACTACTAAAGCCATGCTTGGCCACACTAGTAGCCATGCTGCACCATGCCTGCCACCACTCTCACCGTAACTCAGCATGCCCTGTTAAATACACCATGTCTTGGACATTATCCCCATACCTGCACCTTACTTCCTAAAGCTATAAATAACAGGGGAAGAACGAACACAGAGGAGAGGGGAGGAAAACAAAATTTTGAAACTGGGAGGTGAGAAATAGATAGTAACGGGAGGAGAAGAAAATTTTGTCAGTGAGGGATTTCATGAAAAATAACACCGAGAAGAAAATTTTGAAACCAGGGGATTAAACATAGACACAATTACGATGGAGAGGGGAAATTGTAGAGATTGTAACTAAAAAACTACAGCAGCTGCACTGATCATCTCTCCCAAGTCAAACGTCCCCTTCTCTTCCTGCAGTGCTTTCTCTCTCTTGGTCGACCTCTCTCTCTCTCTCGCCCCTCCATTAGCACAACCACTAGCTCGATCGTCTCCCTCGTCAGCTCTCTCGTTAGCCCACAACCAGCTATCTTTCCCTTCTCTCGCAGCTAACAGGAAGCTCTCTCTCTCCTCCTTTGCTGTTTACAACTCTTTCTCTCTCCCTTCATCAGCCATCGTTGACAACCCTTTCTCTCTCTAAAACCAGCAGCCACAACCTGCAGCAGCACCTCCTCCATGCCAACAGCTTCACCTCAGCCTAGGCAACCTCACCGTGACCTCCAGCATGACTCTGAAGAGACAGCAACAGTCATGACAGTTGCAAGGCTACACAGACCAGCCACTCCCAGCCTTCCTTTCGGCCACCACAGACCTCCATTTCCGACGCCATCATGACAGGGAGAACCACCTCTACCTGGCGGCAGTGGCAAGTAAGTCTCTCGTGGTGGCTGGCCGACCACCATTTTATTGTTCACGTAATATGTGAACAGTAGGCAGCCTGAATTCTTGTTTTTTTTCTTCCATTTATTTCTTTTTTTTTTTCATTTTGGGCTGGCCTGCTTTTGGCCCAGCCCAAGCCCTTTGGGCTACCTTAGCTGGGCTAGCCCAACTTGATTTTTTTTTATTTAAAAAAAACAAAAAAATATATTTAAAAGTAAAAAACAAAAAAATATGTTATTTTTGTGCATACTGCCAAATTCCATGATTTTTCAACCATATTTTTAATAAAAAATATATGTTGCATCTTTCATATATTTTGAAAAAAAATTGGATATCATAATCGGTTTATGATTATCTATTGGAATTTGGCCAAAATATCAAAATATCAAAAAATTATTTTTGTTTTAGCTATCTCGGTGTAAAATTACATTGTAAAGTACACCTGCCGATACTAAAAAACATTTTCTTTTATTGCAGTGTAAAATTACATTGTAAAGTACACCCGCGGATAAAAAGATTTTTTTTACTGCGGTGTAAAATTACATTATAAAGTACATTCGTAGATATATAAAAAAAGAGATTTTTTAACTGCGGTGTAAAATTACATCGTCAAATACATCCGCAGACAAAAAAATATTTTTTTTGAAAATGCAGTGTAAAAATTTTTAACTTAGAAAAAAGAACAATCAAACAACGATGCAACTTATCTTAGGTAGGGTGCACTGGGGGTGACGGGTCTTCCCCTTGCACAGCAAGTCCCCTTACCCAAGACTCTCATAGACCATTATGTTCCTAGTGATCTTAATACTAGGTGGCGAATCCTAATAATTATAGTCATAATTTTGTGACTATAAAACAACAATCCTTTTTTCACCACGTGCCGTTATCTCCCCAACACGGGGGATGGCGGGGCACGAAGCGTGAAAAAATCATCGTCGTGACATTGAGCTGTAGATGTACAAAGAAAAATAGAATAATGCAAGGTTTTTAGACTCAGGTTGCTCCGATCATATGTGTGGAGATCAAGGTATGTTCACCAACCTTGATGAGAACTTTCAACATTCAGTAAAATTAGGAAATAATAATAGTTAGAGTGTGGTTGGAAAGGGAACTGTTAAGCTATTGCTAAATGGACTATGCTATGTAATCCAAGAAGTTTACTACGTTCCAAAGCTCAACAATAATATGCTAAGCCTAGGATAGCTTCAAGAACAAGGGTTGACAATATTGATCCAAGGAAGAATATGCAAAATTTACCACCCAGAAAAGGGCTTGATTATCCAGATCAAAATGAGCATAAATAGAATGTTCATATTGCCATACACAGAACCAGGAAACTTTCAATGATCATGGGTGCTTGCATGCAAACACTCAAGGTCTCTCTTAGCTATGGCATAAACGCTATGGTTATTTGAGCCATACAAGATTACAACACTACAATGCAAGAATATGGTCTTTGGACTTCCTCAGTTTCAAGTAGCAAACACTGTGTGCATAGACTGTATTTTAAGCAAACATCATGTCGCTATGGCGGTTTTTTCATGCTTCGCGCCCCGCCATCCCCCCGGGTTGGGAGAGATAACGGTGCGCGGTGAAAAAAGGGTTGTTTTATGGCCGTACAAATTACGACTATAATTATAAGGAGTCGCCACCTAGTATTAAGGTCACTAGGAACCTAATGGTCTGCGAGAGTCTTGGGTAAGGGGACTTGTTGTGCAAGGGGAAGATGCGTCACCACCAGTGCACCCTACCTAAGGTAAGCTGCATTGTTGTTTGATTGTTTTTTCTAAGTTCAAAATTTTTACACTACATTTAAAAAAAAACATTTTTTTTTGTCTGTGGGTGTACTTTACGATGTAATTTTACACCGCAGTTAATTTTTTTTAATCCACGGATGTACATTACAATATAATTTTATACCGTAGTTATAAAAATCTTTTTATCTGCAGGTGTACTTTACAATATAAATTTACACCGTAGTTAAAACTACTTTTTTATTCATGAATGTATTTTACAATGTAAATTTACACCCTAATAGATAAAACAAAAATGATTTTGATTATTTTTGATATTTTGGCCAAATTCCAAAGGATGATCATAAACAGTTATGATATCCAATTTTGTTTTAAAATATGAGAAAGATGCAATATATTTTTTTTTACGAAAAATATGCTTGGAAAATCTTGGAATTCGGCCGTATGCACGAAAACAAAATATTTTATATTTTTGTATATTTTTTTGTAGTAATAATAGTAGTAAAAATATTTTTTTATGTGTATGTTTTTTTTAAATAAAAATAAAATAATAAAAAAAAATTGGGTCGAGCCTAACCCAACCAAATGGGCCAACCATGGTGGGCCAAAGGCCAACCATGGTGGGCCAAAGGCCCACCACTGCTAGACTGGGCTAGGCTGAGAGCAGCCCAGCCCCAACAATTACTTTATTTCTCTTTTTTTAATAATAATAATAATAATAAAAAACAACGCAAAACACGTAACAGTGCAATGCAGTGCAATTTGAGTGAATAGTAACTTGATCGGTCAACCACGACGAGAGGGTCACCTGCTACTGCCGTTGGGTAGAGGACGTCGAGGTGGTTCTTCCTGTCATGGTGGCGTCGAAAATGATGGCCCATGGTGGCCAGAAAGAGGGACAGAAGGTAGCTGGTTTGCTGCCGTGTTCGCTGCTGATGGCTACTGTTCTTCGCTGTTGTTGCTGTTGCTGCTGCGTTGGTCACTGGAGAAGAAAACTGGGAGCTGCTTCCAGTGATGCTTCTGGCTTAAGGAAGGAGCTTCCAGCATGGAGTTGCTGCCGGTTGTGCACACTGCCGAGGGAGACGAGAGAGAGAGGCAATGGCGGAGAGAGAGAGGACTGCACCGTTGGGGGAAGAAGAAGCTGGTGCGTGCTGTTGCCGTCTGTGAGGGAGAGAGAGAGCTGCAACGAGCTGAGGAATGGGGGAGAGAGAGAGAGCTGGAGGAGAGAGAGAGGGCTGGTAAGAAAATGGCCGAGAGAGAGGGATACTGTCGGAGACGAGGAAGATGAAGAAATTTCACGTTCTGCTGTCTCCCTCTCTCTGCGTATGGTTTTTTCGTTTTCTCTACGTAAACCTCCCTTATTTTTGCTTGATTTTTCTGGTTTTGCTATGTAAAATTTGCTTGTTTTCCCTCTGTTCCTCTTTTTCCTTTTTTACGTATCCTCCCCTGTTTTTCATGACAGTCCTTCACTGTCGAAAACTTCCTCTCTTCCCGTTACTGTCCATTCCCCCCTCGGTTTAGTTCAATCTCCCACCATTTTATAGCCTGGTTTGTGCAAGTTGCGGTATGGTGAGGATGTCCAGAAATGATGCTTAGGAATGGTGGCTTGTGTGTTTCAGAAGGCCAAAGGGCATGGGTGCAGCATGGTGGAGCATGGTTGCCGGAAAGGCCAATTTAGTTTTTTTTTTAAATAAAGTAGGCTGGAAAAAATGGGGTTCTTATGAAAATAAATTTTTGACGGGAAAAATGATGTTTTTATCTTCAATTTTGGCTTCTGATTTCACTCGAAAAGTTTCGTCGCCGAAAATTTTGATCGTCTCAGTTTAACTCAGATTCGACTTCCAAACTTAATTTCTCACTAATTAAGCCCTTAATAAAATTAATTTGACCCGTTTAAAGTATAATTAAGCTCTTGCGCTAAATTAAATCCTTCAATTGGACTCTCAATTAATTTCGAAGATTTTCGTCACTAAAAATTTTGATTTTCTCAGTAGAACTCGGATTTGGCTTCGAAACTTAATATCTCACTAGTTAAACCCTTAATAAAATTAATTTGACCCATTTAAAGTATAATTAAGCTCTTGTGCTTAATTAAATCCTTCAATTGAGCTCTCAATTAATTCTGAAGCATAATTATATTTTAAATCGGCCGACGATTAAATCAAATTGGCCCATAAAAATATAATTATGTCTTACGGCTTAACTTCTATGCAGATTTATCCAAGAATAAATTATTTTGGCCTTCAATTTGCATTTTCCTTTGTTTCTGGTAAAAAAAGGTACGATCAGGCTTCCGAAAACGTTCAAAATTTCCACATTAATTTTTCTGCCGACACTAGCCCCTTTTATTTTATTTATTTATTGGACATTTTGGAGAATCACCCAAAAATTGGGTGATGACACATCACAAAGATGTAATACCAAAAAGATCACGTAGAGAGCAACTTAACCACTGGAACTTATTCATGCTGATATTTGTGGACCAATATTACGAACATCTAACAATGGTAAGAAATACATATTATGTTTCATTGATGATTATAGCCATAAGGCATGGGGATATCTGCTAATTGAAAAGAGGGAAGCACTAAAATGCTTCAAGGATTTTCAAAAGTTAGTAGAAAAGGAGAAGGGTCTGTTTATCAAGTGCTTGAGAATAGATAAAGAGGGTGAATTCACATCAAGTGAATTCAATGACTTTTGCAAACATAATGGCATCAAGAGACAATTAATAGTTGCGTATACAACCTAACAAAATAGGGTGGCAGAAAGGAAGAATAGAACCATGATGAATATGGTTCCATGTATGTTGTCAAATAAAAGAGTTCCAAAAAAATTCTGAGTAGAGGCAGTGAATTGGACATTTTATGTTTTGAATAGGTGCCCAACATCAGTAGTGAAGGATGTTACACCACAGGAAGCTTGGAGTGAAATAAAGCCTTTAGTGGAGTATTTTCGTGTCTTTGGATGCCTTGCTCATGCTCATATTCCAGTTACAAAGAGGGGGAAATTGGATAGAAAAAGTACTCCTTGTATACTGCTTAAAGTAAGCAAGGAGACAGAGATATATATTATATGATCCCAAAGCTAAACGAGTAATAGTAATCAGGGATGTAGTTTTTGAGGAAGAAAATGAGTGGGACTGGGATATGAATCATTAGGAGGAAACTTCAATTGACTTAGAATTGGGAGAAAATGAAGAAACTAGAGTAAGTGAAGATAAAGTGTGTGCAGATAGAAACATAGATAACAAGGGTGATACAGAAGAAAATAGAGTGGAAACGAACACTACAGGGGAACCCAATACAACTGAAGGGAGAATGGAAATGGCTAATAATGAAGAGAGAGGGACTGATAATGCTGAAGGGAGAGTGGAAATGATAGATGGTGAAGAAAAAGGGACTAATAATGTTAGGACTAATAATGCTGCTGTTGATGAATTAGAAACAACTACAAGAAGGACATGTCATACTTTAGTGTGGATGAGTGGTTATGTTGATAGGGAAGGATAGAGTGAGGATGAGGTATACATGGCACAAGTAATTGCCGTTGAGGACCCATTCTACTTTGAAGAAGCAGTAAAATATGCAAAATAGAGGCAAGCTATGGATAATAAAATTGTTGCCATTGAAAAGAACAAAACGTGGACTTTGACTGAACTACCAACTGAAGCTAAGAAGATTGGAGTCAAATGGCTGTATAGGACAAAATATAATGAATGTGAAAAGATTGACAAACACAAGGCAAGGTTAGTAGCCAAAGGATATACACAAGAATATGAGATTGATTACATATAAGTGTTTGCATTAGTTGCAAGGTTAGACACGGTTTGTATGATCATAGCATTTGCTGCACACAAAGGGTGGAAAATTGAACAACTAGATGTGAAGTCAACTTTCCTACATGGTGAACTAAGTGAAAAATGTTATGTTGAACAACCAAAGGGATACGTGTAGAAAATGAAGGAACATTTAGTTTACAAATTGCACAAGGCTTTGTATGGATTAAAACAAACTCCACGAGCTTGGTTTAATCGGATTAAAGGATATTTTCTCAATGAAGGATTTCAGAAGTGTGAAAGCGAGCAAACTTTGTTCACCAAGAAGAGTAGTACTGGGAAAATAATAATCGTAAGCATCTATGTTGACGATGTAAAATTCACTAGAGATGACTATGCTATGATAGCAGAATTCAAGAACTCTATGCTGCAAGAGTTTGATATGACTGATCTAAGAAACATGCGATTCTTTCTTGGCATAGAGGTTATGCATAGAGATGATGGTATTTTCATATGTCAAAAAGGGTATACAATAGAGCTTCAATGAAGATTTGGAATGATAGAAAGCAATGAGGTTACTAGCCCAATTGTTCCTAAATTTGAAATCAACAAAGATAAGGGTGGAACTACTATGGATGATGTATATTTCAAATAATTAGTGGGGAGTTTGATATATCTTACAGCCATAAGACCTGATATAATATTTGCTATTGGCCTCATAAATAGGTATATGACAAAACCTACCAATCTTCATTTACAAGTTGCGAAGAGGATACTTCAATTTCTATGGGGAACTGCAAATTATGGCATATATTACAAAAGAAATAAGCATGCTGAACTGTCAGCTTTCACAGACAGTGACTATGCAGGGGATTTCAAAGATAAAAAGAGTATAAGTGGTTATGTATTCTTGTTGAGTTTAGGGACAATATCATAGGGATAAAAGAAACAACCAATTGTCATATTGTCAACTACGGAAGTTGAGTTTGTAGCTGCTACAATGTGTGCATGTCAAGCAATTTAGATCAAAAGACTATTAAAGGAGTTGGGACACGGGGATGATGAATGTATGTACATCAAGTGTGATAATAGTTAAACTATTAAGCTATCAAAAAATCCTGTGATGCATGACCGAAGTAAATATATAAATGTGAGGTATCATTTCAACTACAGAAGTTGAGTTTGTAGTTGCTATAAAGTGTGCATGTTAAGTAATTTGGATCAAAAGAGTATTGAAGGAATGAATGCATGTATATCAAGTGTGATAATAGTTCAACTATTAAGTTGTCAAAAAACCCTATGATATAATGATTATAGTAAATATATAGATATGAGATATCATTTCTTGAGAAACCTCAAGGCAAGATCAATTGCATCGATCCATTGTGGAATTAAAGATCATACCGCATATGTGATGACCAATCCCTTGAAAGTTGATACTTTCTAGAAATTAAGAAGATTATCGGGAGCGTGTGATGTGAAAGAATTAAGCAAATAAGCAAAACAACACAATATAAAACGACCGCAATTTTCTGTAATTTCTGCTTCTTTTCTTCATAAAACTGCAGATTTATTCCTCACATGGCCACCAAGTGTTGGGAGCTCAGGAACCATGGCGAACACAAAATGGGTAGAGAATATCGCGGTTGGAATCGACAGATTCAAACCTATGTTGGTCAGACATATGGTGCGCAAGTGTCCGGATCCAGACCTGCTTTTTCCAGAATTCCCATAGTTTATTTTCACCAAGATCACTGCAGTGGCATTTCTTCAATTTATCTAAACCAAATTGAAAGTAAGTTCAAGCCTGATTCGTATGAACCGATGGATATGGGGGTCATAGACTGTAACATCATGGGTGGTTGCACCACGTGGCGGGCTCATCTAATTTTTTCTTAACATTAAAAAAAATGCTAAGATGTTACAATAGTTCTAGAAAAGTAAAAATAAAATCTTAGACTCGGGCTATTATTTATAATAGAATTAATAAGTTTAGTTAATTTAAATGATAAGAATAAAAAATACAATGATAATAAATAAATTTTAAACAAACATTCACGAGTGTTTTTTTTTTTTTTAAAAAAAAAATTGAGATCAAAGTCAATAATTTGACTTGATTCAATAAACTTGGTTAATTTAATAAGATGATAAAAAAATATTTATGGTAACTAAAGAAATTTGTTTGCAGAATAATTAACTATAAAAAAATAAGCTACCAATATAATATCCTAGAGCAAAAGACGAAAATAGTCAATTGAAGACTTAATCGTCACCTCATTATGGACACCGCCATAACACCTTAAACAAAACCAAGCATAATATCATAAAGTGAACTTCTCATATTTATATTTAAGGAGGTATTTGTAAAATATTTTTGAATTTTTTTTTATTTTAATTAATTTTTTTTTGGGTGATTTTAGATCATTTTGATGTGTTGATGTTAAAATTATTTTAAAAAAATAAAAATATATTATTTTGATATATTTCTGAACGATTTACACTTTTAAAAGCAACTTAAATCACACTCCTAAACACAATCAATTAATTTAATTTAATAATAATAAAAAATTTTCTTCAAAAATTTAGTTTAATAAAAAGAGACAAATAAAAAGACTCAAGATAACCTGGGTCATTTCAAAAACAATGAAAATTTATGGAGAATCAAATAAAAAAATAACTGAGCCCAATCTCCCATTAAATAAATGCTAAATAATAAAATTGCAGAAACACATTCTTAAGAAAAAGAAAAGAGAAAGCGAAGATCACATTTGATAAGAAAAAAACTAAAGGAGTATAAAATCATTTAAAAAAATTCAATTATAAAAACAAACTAAAATAAAATAAATAGCACTTAAAAAGAATAGAGATCAAATTTGACAAATGAAAAAAAAATTAAAGGATGATAAAGTTGATTTTTTTAATTCTATAAATCATTTCAAATAAAAGAAAAAGAAATAAAAAAAACATAAACCGAATAAAAAAAATATAATTAAAGGGAAGGCTTTAAAATTGAGAGGGTAAAGTGAGAAAAGAAAAAGAAAAAAGAGGCTATAAACACCAAACATGAGATCAATTGGGCCCTGAAACCACTAATACAATTACAATGCTGCCCTGAAAGCCACAATTGGACCCTCAAACATCATAGCTTGGGCCCAACAAACCATGCAGGAAAAACCCAAGCACTATTTATTTATTTATTATTATTATAAGTTCAATATTTGGTTGACACCATGAATACTTTTAATAATAACCTTATCCACACTCCTATACATGACAAATGACACCATCTTAGAAAAGCACTGCTGCCTTGTTGAATATTAAGAGACAACTGGAAATGACAAATTTCCATGTCTTCCGGCTATTTTTCTTAATTTATTAACAGCTCTAATCTTGAAGGCTGGTCACATTTATTTGATATTGTTATTAACTCTGATTAATTTTAGATTAATTTTGTTATTAGTACTAATTAAATAATTTAAAAAATAAGTTTAGATGCACATAAAACTGTAAAGGAGAATCTTGTCTATATATTGTAATGATAGATATCAAATTCGGGTCGTAGCATCCTACTTATTATAGACAAGCCTCCATTAGAGTTTGATCTTCTTGTAAACTTTATACAATCTCGTAGGTTGATGGGCTTGCATCTTTACCAGTCAATCACCTTCGTAACATGTTAGCCTGAAGTCTTACTGGTGCAAAAACAGAGTAACAGAAACATAGTACAAGTTAATAACAGCTCATAAGATACAAGTGGTCGGAAAGAAATTGTACAAAAGCTGTAATCTTGAAAATTCCGTGGCCCCTTCCTATATATTTCACAATGAACAAGTTTTAAGGTGTGTATAGTTACGTTATAAACCCTCCATGAAGAGCTGCTGGTTCAACGACCACTGAGGATAGATTCCGAGTCCGAAAAGGAATAGGAAGAAACATGTTCTCTAGATGCTTCGTTGCTAACTGGAACTAAACCAATTCCTGTACCTTGAAGTGGTAGATCAGGCAAAGTAGCATTTCCATCCAAATATTGCACCGCTTGCCTCATGCTAGGTCTAGCTGATGGAGTGCGATGTGTACAGAGCAGACATAGCTTCAAAACCAACTCCATTTCTTCCTCCACATAGTCACCTTCCAATCTGGGATCAACTGTATCGAGAATGGCTCCTCTTTTCCAGCATTCAAATACCCAGTCAACCAGAACAACCTCCTCAGGTGGTCTTTCTGACTCTACAGGCCTCCTTCCACAAGCTACCTCCAGCATAAATGTCCCAAAAGAAAAAACATCGCTGCAGGTAGTTGACTTTCCTGTTCTAGTAATCTCCGGTGCAAGATATCCAATTGTTCCTACGACATTGGTTGTATGGGGAGTTGATCCATGCTCCTGAAACCTAGCAAGCCCAAAATCTCCTAGCCGTCCGTTAAGATCGGCATCTAATAGAACATTGCTAGCTTTCACATCTCTATGCAGAACAACCTGCTGCCACTCTTCATGGAGGTAAAGAAGGGCAGACGCAACTCCCCTGAGGATCTGATATCGCATAACCCAATTAAGGATCGGTGTGTCATTGCGAAATAGGAGTTTATCAAGGCTTCCATTGGGCATATAATCATAGACCAAGAGGAGCTCTCCCTTTCGCCGGCAATAGCCTAGGAGCTGGACCAAGTTCCTGTGCCTCAGCCTTCCCATGCTAACAATCTCAGAAACGAATTCCTTAATTCCATGCCTGGAATCGTGGGATACTTTCTTGACCGCGACTTGCTTATTGGAAGAAGGCAATACTCCTCTGTAAACCATTCCAAAACCCCCTCTTCCCAGCAACTCCCTGTCAGAGAAACCCCTAGTTGCCTTGTATAAATCCTTGTAGGAGAATCTTTGAGGGCCATATTCCTGTTCCCAATCCTCGCGCAGTTCCTCATATTTCTTCCTTCTTATTATGTAAACAGCACCGGAGATTGCTAGCACCAAAATGATTGCTGCTATTGCTGGGAGCGCAATTCTTAAAGATGGTTTCCTTCTCGATTTTCTCTGAGGGGGAAGTGAAGGCAACTTTGACACGTCAAGACTTTGAGCTTGTCCGCTTCTGTTGAAGCTCCACCCCAGGATATAGTGGCTGCTTGCCACCGCTCCAGTAGACGAAGAAAAACCAACGTACATGGAATCTAACATTAAAGAAGAAAGATCGAGAGATGTTGACAAGAGAGGCAAGGTTGGTTTTGTTCTTGTGATAGGACCAACTGTAACGTTGAGCAGCCTCTCTACTTCATCATAATCTATCCACAAGTGCATCAATTTACCACTTTTGAGATTCAAGCTCTTATTCTCCTTTTCCTCATCTGAAAAGTAGGTCACTGGAGCAGAATCAATGGATAACAATTTGTTTAAATCAATTCCAATGTGGTTGTCATTGATGTCTTTGAAATCCGGGTTTCGATTTGCATCTATCTCAACTGCTAATAGATGGTTTGAAGACAGGCCATCGGTTGTAGAATTGAGGATTCCTAAGTAACGACCTGCCAAAGCCCCTGTGAAGTTTACAGATGGAGACACTGTGAAGGCGATTCCATGGCCACCAAATGTAGGCAGCTCAGGAACCATGGCGAACACAAACTGGGTAGAAAATGAGAGAGACCGAGAATTGTTGAATAAAGATGTGTTGAACTGAAAAGGGAATGGGAAGAAAGCGCGGCCAATTTGGTGTTTTGAAGTGTTTGTCAGCTCCAAGAGACCATTTGGATGTATTTTTGCAATATCGTTGAGGAGCAGGTTGGCTCCAGTAAAGCCATGATAGATAAACTGGTTCTCCTCTTGAGCTAAGGCCAAGAGCTTCAAGGAAACAAACAGGCCTGATAGGAAGTGCAGTAATTTGAACGTGACAACCATCATATGAACAAACTGAAGATTGTTTTTGCTTCTTCAGTTGTCCATTGGTAAGAGAAAACATACTTATGCTTATCAAGTTTTTCCTGTATTGCTGTAACAGGTTCAAATCCTCAGTCTAAAGATTCAATCATTAACATTGTTATGATTTATGAACTCTTTTTCTTGGAAAAAATAGGGAACAACTTTTCAAAGTTGCTACAAGGTAAAAGAAAATAAATTCCCACAGTTTGCAATGCGTCCGGATTCAGACCTCTTTTTCCAGATTCCCATAGTTTGGTTTCACAGAATTGAAGTGTTGAGGGAACTATACTTAATTTACGTTAAAAAGAAGATTGAAGTAACAAAGAGCACGGTTGTGGCATTTCATCAATCTATCAAAGCACACATATCAAGAAAATTTCATTTCATTGACGTTGTTCCTAGCAGGCAACCTTTGACTGTACACAGAAGAATGATTCCATCATAGACAAGCACTGACGCCTTGTTGAATACGAACTCATGTTCACACCAAATGGAAGAGAAACACGTTGAAGACTCATTGTCATTTTGTAGCCTTACCACTAGAAAAAAAAGAAGCGAAATGTCATGAAATGACATATAATGCTTATATTTAATGAACTATTTTAATGTAATAAAAAAATATTTTTTTTTATAAAAAACTAAATTTATAAAAAAAATATATATATAAAAATACTTGAGATTACTTAGGTTATTTTCAAAAGTGATGAAAGTTTCTTTAAAAAATAAATAAATAGTAGAGATTAATTTTTAATTAAATAAATATTAAATGATAAAATTAAAAAAATATTAACTTATTAATATTTTAATTTAATTTCAACGATATTACTGAGTTATTCCTAGCAGACCACCTTTGACTATGAGGGTGTTTGTTTTTCTGTTGTACAACGTCTGGTTGCGTGAAAGCTTCCTATCCTAGGGTTTAGTAAAATGTGAAAAGTATAAATTTAGCTGGGCCCCATATATGAAAAAACATAAACCACTGGTACAAGAAAAACAAGAATTAACTGCTTCTGCTTTTTGAATTCTTACTTTCACTTTGAGGCCACTGTCATTGCTAATTTATACACACATTTTGAAATAATTTAATATATATATATATACATTTTAAAATAATTTTATAAATTAAAAAAATCTTATAACTAAACACGTGATACTCTTTTTGCTCGGCCGTAGTTTAGAATGATACCATCTTAGGGCAAGTCCAATGCTAAAAGGTATTTTGAAGAGTTAAATTTTTAAAATGGATCTTTGAATAGTGTATATATAGTTTTTTTGTTGATGTGTACTCCAATGGTAAAAGCCATTTTGGAGAGCCATTTTTTTAATCTTATTTTAAATAAATTATAATTATTTTATATATAGTTTAATTATGCAATTCATTATACAGTTAATAGGAGTAAATTTTTTAATTAAATAATTTTTTTTTAAAAAAAACCTCCAACAATAATTTTTTATATATATTTAAATTTAAAAAATAAATGTAAATATAATTAAAATACCCGCAATATTTGAAATTTAAAATTTAAGTCCATCTGCATAAAAAATAAATTGTGTGATTTTCCCAAGTGACATTTTATCTAACTCAAATTCTATTAAAATTACAGTAGTAATAAGCTTATAAAAATATCTATTTACAAATAAATGCTCAGCAGCTCTAAACATAAAATTTAAATGATTTATAAATCTAACAGTAAATTTAAAACATATAATTAAACTAATTGATCAAGAAATTTCTAATTCATCAATTTTGCATAATCATTTTTTTTATTCTAATTATTATTATTAATTATCCCCAAAAAAATTATAATAAATATTATTATTATTAACCCCCTTATTTATTTATTTTTATTAAATATTATTATTAATTAACTTCCCCCACACACCCCCACACAGCCACACCCGAAACCCTATATCTTCTCCTTATCACTTGCGCCGCCTCCTCTCACTTAGCTCTCCTTGAAGAATGCCACCCTACTCGCTTTGAAGATTTCTTTTCTACTCTGGAACCATGGATTCATTGGAATCCACTCGAATACTTCACAAAATTAAAGATCCAAGCCAAAAACCGAAGTTTATATTACCTTTGATTACGGTAATCTTGCTACTCGTATATGCCCATTTACTATTCTCTAGCCCTCCAATTTAAAACTCACAAAACCCACATTATTTGGCTCAAACATGCACCCCCCTGAAAATTAGTCGCCAAGTGAGATCTCTCTACCTGCATCAATCTCTCAACATAAAGGCTTGGAAAACAGACCAATCAAATTGATCCAACAATTGAAGTCCCAAACTAAATCTATCAACCCTCTCACTGTCTTTGAACAAAAGAGGTACGCAAATAAATCCTTCTCCATCTTTGTTTATATTATCTTTGTTTTATGTTTTTGGGTTCTTTGGGTTCTATCAAAGCTGTGGGCACACGATTTTGATGAAGGTATTTGTTGTGGTTTATCTTGCTCTGACTGGAAAATATTGCTCTTTACTGTGATTTTTTAGTTGTTTCAATTCATTATTCGTCTTTCTGTTGTGTTTTAACTTGGAGAATTCAACAGTGCAATTCCAACGGTAATATTTTATTTTTGGCTTTGTAGGAAAATTCTGTAGGAATAGCTCTGCTGGTTTAAAATAGCCATTTTGGATGTTGATTTGGCTCTCCTGTTGGAGTTCAAAACAGAATGAAAACATCCATAAATTTAAAAATATAGCTTTGGCTCCAGGGATGGCTCTTCCCTTGGACTTGCCCTTAGAAAAGCACCGCCGCCTTGTTGAAAATGACAAATTTCCATGTCTTCCGGCCATTATTCTTAATTTATTGACGACTCTAATCTTCAAGGCTGGTCACATCACATTTATTTAACTCTAAGTATTTGCCTGCCAATATAGCTAATCCAAATATAATGACAAGATTTATTGGAATTATTTGAATTAACCACCCATTTGATAAACACATTCACCAAGAAAAATAATATTTTTATTAATTTTAAAAAACCCAAATAAAAATAATCTCATATTAAAAAATTTATTATAAGATCTTATAACTTATTTCGGGGAAAAAGTTAAAAGATATTTATTTAGGAGTGTGACTGATGTTATTTTTAATTTTTTATTAAGAAAAATATAAAAATAATATTTTTTAATTTTTTATACAAATATATCAAAATTATCTAAAAATATTAAATAAAATAAAAATAAAATATTATTAAACTACATAACCAACAATCGGTTAAATTTGCTTTGCAGGGCACACTAGGTTTGTAATATAGGTTGTTAGCTTAAATCATGAGCTGTACTAGGGCTTCCGTAAAATATTTCTTTGTCACTACATGAAATAATTGAATGATGGAATCAGTGACGGTGACATAACTTGTTAGCAAGTAATTATATTTATTTTGTTTACGTAATTTATTATTTACTTGATGTGAAAGGCATAAATATTATTTTCCAACAAAATCAAGTTTATCAACCATAAATCAACAAAGACAGGCTGACCGTAATTTTATTATACTATATAATAAAAAAAAAATTATGATACAGTTATGTGTTGTAAGATAAATTACTGTGAATTATAATAATATTATTTAGTTTTTAGATCGGTTTGGATCAGTTAGTTTACCGATTTATTTGTTTTTATATATTTTTATATAGTAAAATAATCATTGTCCCTAGAAAAAGATAAAAAAAACCCTTCCGTTAGGAGTGTCACGGTAATTATATATTTCGGTCTGGTTCGGTTGGGGTGACTGCTTTATAGCTTTTTTTTTATATATATTTTTTATAGTAAAATAATCATTTTGTCCCTAGAAAAAGATAACAAATAGTTTCGGCAAAGAGGGGTGCCATAGGGATTTCATATTTTTTAAAATAACTAAATACCGATATACCCTCCAATAAGACATAATTGAAGAGTTAGCTGGAGGGGTATCCCGATAATTTACTCTTTTTTTTAATATTTTACTCCGAATATGGTGGGTGCGTGTGGCACACGCGACCACGGTATTCATCCTCACGCACTCCTAAGGCGGTGCGGACAACGTCTCTCGGTGGCCAAAAATATCCATTCGACATCTTCGAGGATGCGCAACCGTGTCCTCTTCTTTATGGTATGGTGCGTGTCCTCACACGAAGGCTGGAGACGTGACTGTGGGTGGTTGAACTTCCCTCCCTTTTCTTTCTCCTTCACCATAAACTACTCGTCAGCCCCTAGATTTATGATGTTTTTATATCATTTCCTTATCTTTTAATTGTTTTGCATGGTTCTAATTTCTATTATATAAGTTTGAATTTGTTTCAATTAGATCATTCCATTGAAATTGATTATATATTTAGGTATAAATTCAGTTCTCATTCTTTTAATTTTTGAGTTGATTTTAAATCTCTTAATTTATCGGTACAAAAGATTTGAAAAATTTTATTCTTAAATTTTAGTTTGTGCTTGTGATCATTTGAAAATTGATATTTCTTAATTTTTTTCCTTTGTTCTTTCTTTTGGTTTTTTATTTTTTTTTATTTTCATGGCAAATGATTTTTGTAGCGAATATTTTTTTTTATTTTTTTTATATTTTTTTGCTCTTCTGTTAAAGTTTTCAGGTTTATTCTTTTATTGAGTTTCTCATTATTAACTAAATAATAATAATAATAATAATAATAATAATAATTTTAGTTTTTTTCGTGCTTCCTTTTTTGTTAATATTTTCAAGTTTTTTTTCCTCGCAGTAATTTAATAATTGCTATTATCATAGAAATAATAGCAATAATAAAATTTATATTTCTTATTTTTTTCCATTATTCTTTCTTTTAGTTTTTTTTATTAGTTTTTATTTTTATTTCCATGTCAAATGATTTTTTAGCTAATATTTTTTTTATCAATTTTTTTTTTTATCTTTTGTTATTTTTTTTTGGTTTTTATTTATTCTTTTATTGAATTTATTTTCTCATTATTAACGTAGTAGTAGTAATAGTAGTAGTAATAATAATAATAACAACAACAACAACAATAATAATAATTTTAGTTTCTTTTATTACGTCCTCTTTTGTTAATGTTTTTAAAATTTTTTTCTTGGATAATTTAATAATTTTTATTATTTTAGCAATAATAGTAATACTATTTTTAGATGTTAAGCCTTCGATGTTGATGTTGTTGTTGTTGCTGTAATAGAGTGTGTTGATGTGTTTTATTATATCAAACCTTACATAAATAGATATTATATTTTATTTTAAAACTAGCAAAATCTATTAATTGTTTCAATTCCAACAATTATAAAAATTATTTGCTCGACTCACAACATAGTGCAAACAATTTAACTAGTTAATACTAAAAAAAATGCAATCATTAAGTAATTTAGGATATGTACACTTGAAAAACTGGATATCAACTATAACTATAAAACTTGATTTAAGAATTGAACTAACTATGAATTGAGTCTCAGATTACACACAGATTAATTCAATCAATCCAAAAAAAAAAAGATTTTAATATATCACATGACAAAAAAAATAAATAAATAATCCATATGTATATAAGCTATACATGTTGTTTATCTCACATTTAAACACACACACGCACACACACACAAATATATTAATGAGCTTTCAATATCACATTGAAAAGATAAATCCTTGTTCTATGATAAATAAAAAAATCAATTTTTTTTTTGGTTTTATCGAGTGAACTAGGTTCTAAATTAACCCAATGAGTCAAATTTTTTCAGTCCAATTGCAAGCCTAGATTTTGCCTATTTCCAACTTCTTCAGAGCACCAGGTCACTTGGTTATTGGGCATCAACTACAAGTTTTGCTTTACATGGCAAAATAAATTGAGAATAATAAAGTTCTTAAGCCAACATATTTTGAATTCTCGAATTCAAGTTGTTGCATAAAATGAAAAAGAAATATTCCAATATCAAGTTTTGAAACTTTAAAGGTGTTTTTTCCCTTCTTTTTGGTATTAGTATTTTTCACTATCACTTGCTATAATACAAATACAAATGTCAACCCTTTTTTAAGATATTTATGTCAATTTAAATTTTATCAATGAATTTTTATCATCATTTAAACATTAAAAGCCCTTTGTGCAGTAAATATTATCAAATGGAGATGAGAAGTTAGAAATTCATCAAGATAGAACAAAATTTTTTATATAGAATTATCGCTAATATGAACGCTATGTTTGAATAGAATTTGTTATGTTTCCATTAGTTTATTAATTCTGTTTATTTAGAAATACAAGTGTTAATAATTGAATCCATCTAACAATGTCCCCCATACCTATGGGCTCATTACATGGAATGCAGGGAGGGTGACTGGTCGATTTAATTGAGCATTTCCATTGAAATGTTTTAAAAGAAAATAGTAAAAGTTAATAATTAAATAGAGGTTGAGAATTGGATGTAAAAGAATAAGGGGCATTGTAGTAATTGAATCATATTTGATCAATAGAAATTAAAAAAAAAGAGAGAGAAAGAGAGATCTGAATTTTAAAAAAGAGAACCGGAGGAGAGAAAAAGAAAAGAAAATTATAAAAAAAGGTTCTTAAGGTTTTTATTAGTTAATATTTTGAATTTATTGAGGATTAGGGTTTTGATTTTTTTTTAGGTTTAATCGATGAATTAATTAAAATGTTATGGATTAATTATCACCGGTAGTGATTTTTTTGGAAGATTTTAGGTAGAAATAATGATTTTGAGGTTAATTGATGTGTTGGGTGTAAAACATTGAGAAGTTATGAAAAACTCTTGTTGGAGATCTAGACTAAACAACAATGGTCTTGAGGTTGAATATGATAAAATCTCATTTAATTCTAAATTTCACTTAATGGACTAAACCATAATTTTTATAAATTGAGGGATCAAATTGAAACTTCATCATCTTCACTCTCTAGACTATTGTCTAGATTCCCAAAAAAGGTTTTTAATAATTTTTCAATATTATTTTACACCTAACACATCAATTAACCTCAAAATCACTTACAATCCAACACATTTAATGCTTAACATCTCAATTAATTCTTCAATCAAACCCAAAACAAAACCTTTATGCATTGTTTTTTTTATCAAATTTAAAATCTTAACTAATAACAACATTTATACATATTAAAACATAAACATTACCTTAACAACTTATTTTTTCTACTTCTTTTCTCCTTCATTTATCTTTCCATTTTTTCTCTTTTTCTTCTCTTTTCTTCTCTCCTCCCAATTTTGTCTCATGAAATTTTAGATCTCTTTCTTTTTTCTATTTATATTTCTAAAGTTTATATAATTGTTACAATACTCATCATTCAGTTATACCCAATTCTAAGCCACCAAGGGCATTGTTGCCTCTCTCTTTTTCTTCTTAAGACATTATAATAATTAATGATTATTTGGTGAATTAGATTTCAAAAAACCATTTATTTTTTTGGTTCTTAGGAAAAATAAATAGTTTAGCTTATAAACATGTAAGTTTATGAGTTAAACCCTTAGTTAAGTTTACTGAATAGATTTTATTTTTTTTTGAGTTGTTTTTGAGTATGTCTCCTTTTGTATTCAAATAATCCTGATATTTTACCTATGGGACATCGATATGATTTCCTTTGATATTTGCTTTTGAGTTCTATTCCATTTTAAGTCAGATAAGTGAATAATTTTTTATATGCATCAAATTATTATAAATATTTGAATTGTTATTAAGAATTGGATCATGCTCTTGATAATATATATGCTGATTATTATCTTTTGATACGATAACGCATGATCAATTGTTAAAATGATATGAGCCAATATATATTTTTTGACTGATAACTCCTTATTTGATTGACATCATGAGCTAAGCCCTGAGATAAAAAATTATCTGTTTGATTATGATATAAACCTATAATTTTCTGATAATAATGCTAGTCAGAATATTCATGCTAACATGACAGTATTAGTCTTTTTGCACAATGTATTTGAAACTCTAGTTAGTCAGGGAAGTCAACAAACTGTGTGGATTGATCATCTTACGACATAGAACTTTATGTTCATTGCATTTTGATTTTCTGATAAGCCTTACCTTATAATATTTTTGCTATGGTCTCTTTGAAAAAAAAATTCAGCAAAAACTTAAGGCTATATTTATAAATATTTTTTTTATTGTTGTATTATCTCGTATACGTATATTGAACATTATATATTTAATGAGTTATTGAATTCACTCATTTTTTTAGACTTGTAGCCAAGGTTATCAAACTTGTATTTTAACTCGTAAAATCATATGATTTTAGGAGTCAAATCTATAAAATTGGTAAAATCATGTTAAAAAATCAAACCCCATTAAAAACAATCTAAAATCGGTAGAATTGTAAAATCATACGATACTTGCAACTTACTGAATCCTTGGCAACTCTAAAGCAAAATCAAGATCAATCACGGCAAAACCATAATGCATTACAATAACTGGTGCAAGGTTTAACATAAAAGTTAGAAGTGGTGGCCTTACACGTAGAGGCGTTGGTGTAGATAAAGGCTGCCCAAAACACAAGAGAACTTGGAGGGTCGTCACAACAAATAACAAATCCCCTCCATAAATATAATGTTGGGATACAAACTCATAAGGTGAGGCTTGATTTTCTTAAGTTCAACGGGGACAATCCCAGTAGGTGGATTTATCGGGCCAATCAGTTTTTTAATTATCATAAAACCAACCCCCATCACAGGATTTTACTAGCATCTTTCCATATGAAGTGTAAGGCTTTGGTATGGTTTCAAGATATTGAGGCCACTGAAGGGCTAAATTGTTGGGATGGATTCATTCGAACCCTATAAACCAAATTTAGGTTTTCATCGTATGATGACCTCATAAAGACCTTGATTCGGTTAAAATAAACGATTACTGTGGAGGAGTATAAAGGCCAATTTGAGGCACTTTCAAATCATCTTAGAGGGCTAGCAGAGTCCTATAAACTCTATTGTTTCCCGAGTGGATTGCGAGAAGACATTCATTTCATGGTAAGAATGCTCAACCCTGTTTAATTTACATATCACTTTTAGGCTGGGAAAAATGCAAGAAGAAAATATGGTTGCCTTCAGGAGGATTTCCAAGTGGGGATCCATTCCATCCCGAGTCACTACTAAATTGGTGAACACATTGGAGAAAAGAGTTGTGGTTCCCATCCAAAGACTAACTCCTGGGCAAATGAGGGAGTGAAGGGAAAAGGGCTTATGCTACAATTGTGATGATAAATGGGGGGCAAGCTATAAGTGCAAAATGGCCCGCCTATTTATTATGGAGGGAGAGGAAATGGAAGGTGAAGTGTTAATAAAAAACGAGGCTACTGATGAGATGGAAGGTCAACTGTGTGAAGGAATAATTCAGGATGAGATGGAGCCTAAAATATCCATTCATGCTTTATGTGTGTCACCTAACCCAAAAACATCGAGTATCATGGGGTATATTGGCAGGAGAGCTATGGGGATATTGGTTGATACAGGAAGCACACATAATTTTATAGACTTTCAATTATTAAGGTATGTCACTTAACCTATGACATCAAGGAGAGCTTGAAGGTAGGGTGGCTAGTTAGACCGTGGATTGTGAAGGAAAAACGAAAGCAGTTCCACTACACATGCAAGGTTATAATAGTACCATTGATTTTTTAATCTGACATTAGTTCTTAGGGTGCAATAGCTTTGAACACTGGGGAAAATTCTATGGGACTTCTCTAAGCTATTTACGGAGTTCTATATCCTAAAGAATTCATAGAGACTGTAAGATATGACTTCTACTAGTAATTCAATAATAACAGGTAGGAAATTTCGTAAAGTGTCCATGCAAAATAAATAAGGGATAGTTATTCAGCTCTTAGATGATGAAATGCCCAAATTAAAGTCCTTTGATAACCTAAATGATCTCTTAATAGAAAATCTATTACAAAAATATTCAGCAGTGTTCTCAGAACCTAAAGAATTACCCCTCACCTAAGCCTATGATTATCATATAGTGTTACAACCAGAATCAAGCCAATATGTGTTGTGCCTTATCGCTACCCATATTTTTAAAAGTCAGAAATCGAAAAAATAGTGCAAGAAATGTTACAATCAAGGATAATTAGGCCTAGCCACAACTCATTCTCATCCTTAGTCCTGCTAGTAAAAAAACAAGATGGTAGTTGAAGGCTTTGTGTAGACTATAAAGCCTTAAATAAGGAAACTGTGAAAGTCAAATTTCCTATACCTATAGTGGATGAACTCCTAGATGAGTTGCAAGGGGCAATCATTTTCAATAAATTAGACCTAAAGTTTGGGTATCACTAAATTAGGGTTTGTCTTGAGGATATACCCAAAATAACTTTTCGCACTCATGAGGGTCATTATGAATTCTTAGTCATGCCATTTGACCTTACTAATACTTAAACCACTTTTTAAAGCCTTATGAATGATCTTTTTAAATAATATCTAAGAAAGTTTATTTTGGTATTTTTTGATGATATCTTGGTTTATAGTTGATGTTTTTTTAATCAAATTCAACATATAAATGAGGTTTTGAGAATTCTAAAGGAGCACCAATTGTTTCCAAAATGGTCCAAATACTATTTCGGATGTGCTAAAATTGATTATCTTGGGCTTTTAATTTCAAAAGAAAAGGTGAGGGCTAACCCTAGTGAAATAGAAGTCATGATTGATTGGCCACTACCTACCAACCTCAAGTCTCTGAGGGGGTTCTTAGATTTGACTAAGTATTATATGAAATTCATCAAAGGTTATGGCTTGATAGCAACCCATTTACTGTCTTATTAAAAAAAATCCTTTCAATGGAATGACTAGAAAATCAAGCCATGTTATCTGCATAAGAATATTTCATTCCATAATCAACATTCCAAGTTAGTGCAAGAATAAATTCAAATTTGCATAATCTACAAATCTCCCTAACTCTAGCAAAGAAATTCAATTACTTTCCATGTAAATAGAAATTATATATGGTAGTAGTATCCCATTCCAGATTTATCTTTGATCCTAGCCTATTTATGTAAACCTATATCAAGTATTCAAAACAAAGCATAACAATAAAACATATTTCAATATATCATGCATTTCTTCGATGACCTAGCAAAGAGGACTTTTTAAAATATTAAGCATGTTGTAACTAATCCTCCTGTTTTGGCTTTACCTGATTTCTCTATTTCTTTTATTATTCAATATGATGCTTCTAGTATTGGAGTGAGAGCTGTTTTAATGCAACATGGTAGATCACTAGTTTATATGAGTCAGGCCTTACATGGAAGAACACTTGAGTTATCAACCTATGAGAAGGAGCTAATGACATTGGTCTTAACAGTGATGAAATGGAGACCCTATTAGTTGGATCACCGCTTTAAAATATAGATAAACCATTAAAGCTTTAAGTATATGCCGGAACAAAAGGTTGACACTCCACTTCAACGTAAATGAATTACCAAACTTTTGGGGTATGAGTTTGTGGTGGAATACAAACACGGCAATGACAATAAAATAGCAAATGCATTGTTGATAAATATGGAAATAAATGAGCAAACTTTATTAGCAATTACAATACCATCAAATAATTGGCTAGAGTAGCTTAAAAACAACTATGCAATAGATACTAATATTCATCACATTATCAAGGAATTACAACAAGGAGGATCAGTTGCTACACATTATCAGGAAAAAAAATGGTATGTTGTTCTATAAAGACAGGCTAATTATTCCATCCTCTGAGGAAGTGCGAGGTTAAATTCTACATTTGTTACATAGTAGTCCATAAAGGGGGCTACTCAAGGTTCCACAAGACTTCACATAGAGTTAAAGTTGAGTTTTACTAGACTAGAATGAAGGGGGATATAAGAAGGTTTATTTGGGAGTGTGATATTAGTTAGCAAAATAAATCTAAAATATACACCCCCCAGGGTTATTACAACCATTGCCAGTCCCTATAAAGATTTGGACTGATATTTCCATGGACTTTATTGAAAGGTTGCATTTTTTAGAAGGGTACAATGTAATTATGGTGGTAGTGGACCAGCTATCTAAGTATACTCATTTCATTCCTATTTCTCACCCCTATACAATAACTAAGATTGCCCAAGCTTTCATTCATAATATTTTTAAGTTGCATGGGGTGCCTACGATTGTCATGGATCAAAATTCCACATTCACAAGTTCATTGTGAAGGGAATTTTTTAAGTTACAAGGTACTGAATTAAAATTTTCACTAGCCTATCACCCTTAGACCGACAAACAAACAAAAATTATGAATAAATTGGTGGAACAATACTTGAGGTGTTTTTCGGGTGATAAACCTAAAAGTTGATCTACATTCCTGCCTTTAGTATAATAGTGGAACAACACGACCATATATTCATCAATCAAATTAACCTAGTGGGACTAGGTTTACCTAAGGTTACAACCCTATAAACAACAGATGATGGCTTAGCAAAGGAACATGAAGTTGTTCCCCAGGTTTTATGGACCATTCCAGGTGGTGGAGAAGGTGGGAACAGTGGCTTATCGACTAGATCTACTTATGGATTCCAAAATCCATCCCGTTTTCCATGTCTCATGTTCGAAGGAGAAATTAGGTCGTCATCACCAATCAATTTCCACCTACCGACAAGGAAGGGGTTGTTAGACCTGAGCTTGAAGAAGTCTTGAGTAGGAGGTTGAAGAAAGCAATAGGAATAGCAGTTATAGAGGTTCTATTTAAGTGGAGAGGATTAGAGGAAGAAGCTTCATGGATGGAGATTGAGGAATTGGCTGAAAGGTCACCTAACCTTGTGGGCAAGGTCTTTTAAAGGGGGAGACATTGCAATGTGTTGTCGCCTGTATGGTCTGACATCCATGTGAGGTCTTCATCTGTCAGCAGGGGTCACATCGACATATGCCTGTCAATGAGTCAGTAGCTGGTCACGTGAAGTCAAGTCAGAAGTCTTGTCAACCAGAGTGTAATGGGTTTAGTTCGGTTCACTGTTTAGTTAGGTAATTAGTTTGGGTACAAAGGAGTCAATTAAAGTCTAGTCCAGTCTAGTTGGTCGACTAGATTAGGGTGGTTCGAGTTATTATTATTATTCGACTTACATGGTTAGCTTAATATAATACCTAGTAGACTAATAAATAGAGATCCAAGTGTGTATGTATCATTAATTGTCAGTTTATGGCTGGGGAATAAGTCAATAAGGGTTGTTAGTTAAAGATCAGCTGAGTATAATGGTTGTGCTTAGCGGGGGGGTCCTTGGAACCCAGTAAGTTGTTATTTTTCATCTATATCAAGTCATGAATAATGAGTAAAAGTACTGACAATTTTCCTATATTAATATTTGGAGGTTGTCAGTTCCTTGAAAATCCATTTTTATTGCCTTAATTTACTTGAGTCGTGACAATTTACAATTCGCACTTTGGATTTTTTGGAATTGTTTTGGGTATTGTGATGTTAGGGTTTTTGGTGGCTCAATTTGATGGTTGGGTTTTAGGTATTATGATGTTTGGGTTTTTGGCAAGAATATGATTTGTGTGGTTTTTATGACAATTTCTGGATCTTCTTTTTATTTGTATAGTTTTTGTTTTTCCTATGGAGGAACAACAGAAAGAAACAAATTAAAAATAATATCAAAGCTGACAATGTACCAAGGATTATTGTCAAATAGCATTGCTTTCCTGGTTTAAATAAGAAGAAACAAAGGTTGATGGAGTGCGATGTGTACAAAGCAGGCCAAGCTTCAAAATCAACTCCATTTCTTCCACCACAGAGTTACCATCCAATCTAGGATCAACTGTACCGAGAATGGCTCCTCTTTTCCAGCATTCAAATACCCATTCAACCAGAACAACCTCCTCGGGTGGTCTTTCTGACTCGACAGGCTTCCTTCCACAAGCTACTTCGAGCATAAATGTCCCAAAAGAAAAAACATCGCTGCAGGTAGTTGATTTTCCTGTTCTAGTAATCTCTGGTGCAAGATATCCAATTGTTCCTACGACATTGGTTGTATGGGGAGTTGATCCATGGTCGTGAAACTTAGCAAGACCAAAATCTTCTAGCCGTCCATTAAGATCGGCATCTAACAGAACATTGCTAGCTTTTACATCTCTATGCAGAACAACTTGTTCCCACTCTTCATGGAGGTAAAGAAGAGCAGATCCTACTCCCCTGATAATGTGATATCGCATAATCCCATTAAGGTTCGGTGTGTCATTGCGAAATAGGAGTTTGTCAAGGCTTCCATTGGGCATACAATCATAGACCAAGAGGAGCTCTCCCTTTCGCCGGCAATAGCCTAGGAGCTGGACCAAGTTCCTGTGCCTCAGCCTTCCCATGCTAACAATCTCTGCAGCGAATTCCTTTGTTCCTTGCCTGGAGTCGTGGGATACTTTCTTGACCGCGACTTGCATATTTG
This sequence comes from Salix dunnii, assembly GCA_015731905.1. Taxonomy (NCBI): domain Eukaryota; kingdom Viridiplantae; phylum Streptophyta; class Magnoliopsida; order Malpighiales; family Salicaceae; genus Salix; species Salix dunnii. The sequence goes on along the minus strand of CM027667.1, from coordinate 2,794,833 downwards.
AAGAAGGCAATACTCCTCTGTAAACCATTCCAAAACCCCCACTTCCCAGCAACTCCCTGTCAGCGAAACCCCTAGTTGCTCTATAAATCCTTGTAGGAGAACCTTTGAGGACCATATTCCTGTTCCCAATCTTCGCGCAATTCCTCATATTTCTTCCTTCTTATTATATAAGCAGCACCGGAGATTGCTAGAAGTAAACTGATTGCTGCTATTGCTGGCACCGCAGTTCTTAAATATGGTTTCCTTCTTGATTTTCTCTGAGGTGGAAGTGAAGGCAACTTTGACACGTCAAGACTTTGAGCTTGTCCGCTTCTGTTGAAGCTCCCCCCCAGAATATAGGTGCTGCTCGCCACCGCTCCGGTAGATGAAGAAAAACCAGCGTACATAGAATCCAACATAACAGAAGAAAGATCGAGAGATGTTGACAAGAGAGGCAAGGTTGGTTTTGTTCTTGTGATAGGAGCAACTGTAACATTGAGGAGCTTCTCTATTTCATCATAATCTATCCACACGTGCATCATATCACCACTTATGAGAGTCAAGCTCTTATTCTCCTTTTCCTGATATGAAAAGTAGGTCACTGGAGCAGAATCAATGGATATCACGCTGTTTACATCAATTCCTACGTGGCTGTCATTGATGTCTTTGAGATCCGGGCTTGGAACCGCTTCTAGCTCAACTGCCAATAGATGGTTTGAAGACAGGCCATTGATTTTAGAATCGAGGATTCCAAAGTACTCAGTTGCCAAAGCTCCTGTGAAGTTCACCGATGGAGACACTGTGAAGGCGATTCCATGGCCACCAAGTGGAGGCAGCTCCGGAACCATGGCGAACACAAACTGGGTAGAAAATGAGAGAGACCGAGAATTGTTGAATAAAGATGTGCTGAACTGAAAAGGGAATGGGAAGAAAGCGCGGCCAGTTTGCTGTTTTGAAGTGTTTGTCAGCTCCAAGAGACCATTTGGATGGATTTTTGCAATCTCATTGAGGAGGAGGTTGGCTCCAGTAAAGCCATGATAGATGAACTGGTTCTCCTCTTGAGCTGAGGCCAAGAGCTTCAAGGTAACAAACAGGCCTGGTAGGAAGTGCAGTATTTTGATCGATGCAATCATCATAAGAACGTGCAGAAGATTGTTTTTGCTTCTTCAGTTATACGTTGGTAAGAGAAAACATGTTGCTTATCAAGTTTTTCCTGAATTGCTGTAGCAGGTTCAAATCCTCAGTCTAAAGATTCAATCATGAACGGTGTTATGATTTAAGAACTCTTTCTTGGAAAAAATAGGAAATAACTTTTCAAAGTTGATACTAGTTAAAAGAAAATAAAATTCCCACAGTTTGCAGATGTTGGAGAATAAGCCACTCTCATATATATACTTGATGAAGGCAATGACAGCTGATAGTGAAGATTGACAGTGGAGAAGAAGTAGTAGCAACAGCAAATTCATAAACTCTAATCATGCATTAAGCATGATCTATTTGTAACTAACTAGATAAAGAAGAGAAGTAGTAATTGACTTCTATTGATCAGTTACAATTTAGTTACAAGCTATTAAGCATGTAAAAAACGTGTGTTAAGCCTAAGTGTAAATAAAGGCATAAAAATCAGTTAAGAAGATACTGAAGCACATTTTCTCTGAAAAACACACTCTGCCTCCAATCCTCTTCAATTCTGTTCTATCAAACAAAACTAAACACCTGCAGAAAAACTAACTGAGATAATTAGTAATATCAACCTATCAATTGACAGGAAACAATTGATAGAAAACCTACATGGTATCAGAGCTTGCTTGATCAAAAAGGAAGGGACGTAAAACAGTCAGTGATCATACAATCAGAAATTAAAGAAGAAGAAGAATGGTGAGCAGTGGTGATTTAAGAACACCTTAGTTTAATGGTGAAAATTATGATTTTTGGTCAGTAAAGATGGAGACAATCCTCATAGCATATGACCTATGGGATGTGATTGAGTTTGGGATACAAACAACCTCTGGAGTGACAAGTGAATCTGAGAGAGAGGAAGATGAAATTGAAATTGGAGAAGTTACTATTTCTAAAGAAAATAGGATAAAAAATGATAATGCATTGAGTATCATACAAGGAGCTTTGACAGATGAGCTTTGACAGATGAGCTTTTTCCTAGAATTGGAAATGAAAAAACAGCACAAGGAGCTTGGAATATGCTGAAGGGAGAATATAGAGAGGATAAAAAGGTAAGGGCAGTGAAGTTGCAAGCTATAAGAGCTAAGTTTGAGTACATGAGAATGGGTGAAAATGAGAGCCTAGATCATTACCTGGCCAAGTTTTTTGATATTGTAAACAATCTGAAGTCACTTGGTGAAGAAGTGCCTGAAAAGAGGATTGTACAAAAGTTGCTAATGAGTTTAAGTAGAAAGTATAGGTCTATTGTTTCTATCATTGAAGAAACAAGAGATATGGATGAGCTTAGAGCTAAAGAAGTCATTGCCTCTATTACGGTGTTTGACAAGAGAGAGGACTTACATGATGAAAGAGAGAGAAGTGTAGGTACTGAAAAGGCATTCAACAGTCTTAAGGTTAGGTATAACCATGGGCATGCTGCTGCAAACAAATCTTCACAGGGGAGTTTAATCCAAAATGGCAGAGACAAGATCAAAGCCATACAAACTGGAATCAAAGGAGAAACTTGATGAGTAATCAAAGCATGAACTGGAATCAAAGAGCTGGAACAAGTCGAGGCAACACCTTCAACACACAATATAGAAATGTCAGCAATAATAAAGCAAATTCAAAGCCACAATACAGCACATGTCAGAAGTTTCAATTCGGTGTTTGCAGATACAAGGGGAAGACAAAGTGTGGAAGATGCAATATTTTTGGGCATAATACAAAAGATTGTAACAATTTTAAACAACTAGCCAACTATGCAAAGGAGGAAGAAGAAGTTACTATTGGAACCTTGTTCTATGTATGTCATGCTGCTAGTGCGAAGGATGAGGATGTATGGTTTGTGACTAGTGCATGTAGCAACCATATGACCTCAAATGAATCAATGTTGATCAATATCGATAGAAGTATTGCTTTTAAGGTGAAGATGGGGTCAGGGGACCTAGTTCCTGCAACTGAAAAAGGAATACTGGTAGTTGAGACCAAGCAGGGGAGAATATACATAGAAGAGGTGTTACTAGTTCCAGGTTTGGATGAAAACTTACTAAATGTAGGGCAGATGATGGAGCATGGCTACTACATTCTGTTTGGGGGCAATAAGGCCATAATTTTTGATGATGCAAGGCTGGAAAATGTGATAGCAAAGGTGATCATGAAAGGGGATCGATGTTTTCCTCTTTCACTGGAGTCTTTGCTACCTGTAGCAAGGAGAGCATCAATAATGGAAGACTCCTGGACTTGGCATAAAAGGTTGGGCCACTTGAATTTTGATAGCATGAATAAAATGCAGCAGAAAGAATTGGTTACTAGATTACCAATACCGGCAGAGGTGAATGATGCTTGTGAAGGGTGCATCATGGGAAAGCATCACAAGGAGAAGTTTGAAAATGAAGGTAGCTGGAGAGCAAGCAAGCCACTGGAATTGGTGCACACTGACCTGTGTGGACCAATGCAAAATCAGTCAATTGGAGGTAATAAATACTTTATTACTTTCATTGACGATTACTCAAGGATGTGTCAGGTTTATTTTCTAAGAAATAAATTCGATACTCTAAAAGTGTTTGAGAAGTTTAAAGTGATGGTTGAATTGCAAAGTGGCTATAAAATACTAAAATTAAGGAGTGATAGAGGGGGAGAGTATATCTCTAATGAGTTCCAAAATTTCTATGAGAATCAAGGCATACCTTCAATTTCTATACTACAAGGCATTGAAAATGACAGTCCTTGTGAAGCAGAAGAAGGGCAAACTGAATTTCTTCAGGTTAATAATGGTGATGATTCTGGAAATGAAGAATTAACTAGAAGCTCAAGCAAAGGTAATAGCCAACAGTCCTCACCTAGCTCAACTCCTATTAAACTAAGAAGTATTAAAGACATATATGCTAGATGTCATATGTGTATTGCTGAGCCTGATAGTTATCAAGAGGCTGCTGAAGACATAGCTTGGCAGGAGGTTATGAAGGCTGAACTGGATATGATAAAAAAAAAAAAACTTAGGAGCTGGTGGCTAGACCTACTAATAAGCATGTTATTGAGTGAAGTGGGTGTTCAAAACCAAGTTAAATCTTGATGGGACAGTGCATAAACACAAAGCTAGGCTTGTGGCAAATAGATATGCACAAAAGCCTGGAATTGGCTGCAATGAAACCTTTGCTCTAGTAGCAAGGTTGGATACCATCAGATCTCTCATTGCCCTAGCAGCTCAAAAGGGCTGAAAGTTGTTCCAGCTGGATGTTAAGTCATCCTTAATGGAATGCTTGATGAAGAAGTGTATGTTGAGCAGCTAGAGGGATTTACAGTTAAGGATGCTAAGTCTAGTATTTACAAACTACACAAAGCTTTATATGGCCTAAAACAGGCCCTTAAGGCTTGATATAGTGAGATTGACACATATCTCACTATGTGTAAATACAAGAGGAACAACAGTAAAGCAACTCTATACACTCGGGCAGATCATGAAGGTAATATAATCATTGTTGCTATATATGTTGATGATATTGTTTATACAGGCAACAGTGAGAAGATGATGCATGATTTCAAGAGGGAAATGATGCAAAGATACAAAATGACAGATCTTGGCCTACTGCACCATTTTTTTGGAATTGGGGTGATTCAAACTGAGCATGACATTTTCATTCATCAAGGGAAATATGCATAGTCTTTGCTTGCAAAGTTTGGTCTTGAGCATTGCAAACCAGTTGTAATCCCTCTGCCTGTAGGTGAGAAGCTAAAAAGGGAAAATGAAAGTGATAAAGCTGATGAAGGTCTTTACATGAAGATTGTGGGGAGTTTGCTGTATTTGACAGTTACTAGGCTAAACATAATGTATTCGGCCAGTATATTATCTAGATTCATGAGCAACCCTATAAAGAAACATATGGGAACTGCAAAGAGGGTCCTAAGATATGTTTAAGGGACACTTAGCTATGACATTGAATACACTTAAGACAAATCAGCAACATTAATTGGGTATTGCGATGCTGATTGGGTTGGAAGTGAAGATGATAGCAAGAGCACTTTAGGGTATGCATTTAGTTTTGGAAGTGGGGTATTCTCCTGGGCTTCAATTAAACAAAATACAGTTGCTCTCTCAGCTGCAGAAGCTTAGTATATCTCATCTGCTGAAGCCACAGCTCAGGCAATCTGGTTGCGATTTGTTCTAGAGGATTTTGGTGAAATGCAAGCTGATGCAACACCTTTGTTCTGTGACAACATGTCTGCTATTTTTATGGCTAAGAATCCTGTTTTTCATCAGAAGACAAGGCACATCAACAAACAGTACCACTTCATCAGGGAGTCTTTGAAGGAAGGACTGATAAGCATGCAGTTTTGTTCAAGTGAAGAGCAACTAGCTAACATCTTCACAAAGGCTCTACCTAAGGAGAGATTTAATAAACTAAGGATGAATCTTGGTGTTAAATCTGTGAATGGCTTAGGAGAGGCTGCTGGAGAATAAGTCACTCTCAGATATATACTTGATGAAGGCAATGATAGCTAATAGTGAAGATTGACACTGGAGAAGAAGTAGCAGCAACAACAAATTCATAAACTCTAATCATGCATTAAGCATGATCTATTTGTAACTCATTAGACAAAGAAGAGAAGTAGTAACTGACTTCTGTTGATCAGTTACAATTCAGTTACAAGCTATTAAATATGTAAAAGACGTGTGCTAAGTCTAAGTGTATATAAAGGCATAAAAATCAGTGAAAAAGATACTGAAACACATTTTCTCTTAAAAACACACTTTGTTTCTAATCCTCTTCAATTCTTTTCTCTCAAACAAAACTAAACACCTGCATAAAAACTAATTGAGATAATTAGTAATATCACCCTATCAATCGACAGAAAACAATTGATAGAAAACCTACAGCAGAGCGTCCGGATTCAGACCTCCTTTTCCAGATTCCCATAGTTTGGTTTCACAGAATTGAAGTGTTGAGGGAACTGTACTTAATTTACGTTGAAAAGAAGACTGAAGTTACAAAGAGCACGGTTGCGGCATTTCATCAATCTATCAAATCACACATATCAAGAAAATTTCATTTCAATGACGTTGTTCCTAGCAGGCTACCTTTGACTGTACACAGAAGAATGATTCCATCACAGACAAGCACTGACGCCTTGTTGAATACGAAGATATGTTCACACATCTCTAATTCTGTAAGGTTGGTCAAATTTTAAGAATCCACAGATTTAATCCTACGTTGCTCAGACATGCGGTGCGCAGGTGTCCGGATCCAGGCCTGGTTTTCCGGAATTCCCATATTTTGTTTTCACAGATTTCAAGGGTTGAAGAAACACTACTTAATCTGGGGTAAAAAGAAGATTGAGGTAACAAATATCACTGCGGTTGCATTTCTTCGATTTATCTAGACCAATTAAAAGTACGTTCAAGCCTGATTCTTACCAATAAGAACGTTTTAAAAAATATATATTGGAAAAACAATTGACAAAAAAGAAAAAAACAATGTTCAAGTAGCTCCAACATTTTTAACGGAGCAATTTTTCTTTTTAGGATAGGGTATTGATTCAATAAATTCAATAGTATAATACAAAAATTAAAGGTAAATGACTTTTTTTTACAATTAACTCTAAACATAAGCTATTAATATATTACTTGAAAAAAAAGAAGAGAAACTCGATGAAGACTCATTGTTACTTTGTCATCGCCTTATTACTAGGGAAAAAAACATTCAAGTGAAATACTGAAATGACACATAATGCATGTTGAAAATTATTGAATCATATTAGCAATTCATAATTATAATATTTCTTATATATATTGAAAATTATTCAATCACATGTCTCAAAAATGAATAGAATTCAAAAGCAGATATTGAAGGAAATTCTACTTGTGTTATAATAGTAGAATATAGGATTATTTATAAATAAAAGGAGACATACTCTAAAATTACTAAAAACAAGTAAGATGTATTTAATAAACTTATCAAAGGGTTTAGCTCATAATTTTATATGTTTTTGAATTAAACTATCTATTTTTATCAAAACCTAAAAACTTAACGGTTTCTTTCAAAATTTAATTCAAAATAAAAAAACTTTGTAAAATTGATAATAATTCTCCAAATATATAAACTTAATTATTAACAAAAACAATCTAAAAAACTATTTTTTTTTTGAGGGGGGGGGACCATTCTAAATTTTTCTTAGATTTTTAGGGGCCAGGTTGTAATCTTATTAAATTGAAGGACTAAATTGAAAATATCATAAATTCATAACTTTACTGAATTTTTTCACATAATTTATCCTCAATTCTTCCCAAAATCTTTAATTTCACTCTAGAGACCAAATTGTAATTTTTCCTAAGTTTGCGGACTAAAATTAAATTTTCACAAATGAGAGACCAAACTAAAACTTTATCATCTTCACCTCCAAACTACTGTCTAAATTCTCAAAAAAAAATTTATAATTTTTTGAAAATTATTTTTACACCTAACACATCAATTAACGTTAAAATCATCTGTAATTCAATCAGTTAAACCATTACCCAACACATTTAATATTTAAAATCTCAATTAATTCATCAATCAAATCCGAAACAAAATTTTCAGTAAATTTAAAATCTTAACTAATAACACATAAACAGTAGCTTAACTACTTATTTCTTCTTCTTTTCTCCTTCCTTTATCTTTCCCTTTTTTCCCTTCTTCTTCTCCTTTCTTTCTCTCCTCCTAATTCTCTCACTTAAAATCTCATATCTCTTTCTTTTTTCTATTTCTATTTATAAAATTTATGCAATTGTTACAATATCCATCAATCATTTATACCTAATTATAAGTCATCAAGGGCATTATTGACTTTTAAAAAAAATCAAAGCATTATAATAATTAAGAATTATTTTGTGAATTATTATCAATTTTATGCATTGTTTCTTTTGAATTAGATTTTGGAAAACTGTTTAATTATTTGGTTCTTATGAAAAATAAATAGTTTGACTTATAAACATATAAGTTTATGAGTTATACCCTTAATTAAGTTTATTGAATAAATTTTATTTTTTTGAGTTGTTTTTAAGTATATCTTCTTTTATATTCAAATAATTCTGATATTTTGCCCATGGAATATCAATAGGAGTTCCTTCAAATTTTGCTTTTGAGTTCTATTCTATTTTGAGTTAGGTAAGTAAATAATATTTTATATGTATGGAAAATATTATAAATATTTGAATTATCAATACGAATTGGATCATGCTTCTTGATAATATATATATCGATTATCATCTTTTGTTATGATAAAACATGATCAATTGTTAAAATCTGAATTCATAATATGAGCCAATACATATTTCTGGATTAATATCTCTTTATATGATTAATGTCATGATTTGAGCTGTAAAATAAAAATCCATCTGTACATGCTATGATATAGGGATTGCTAAAGCATGTTGCCGAGATGCTTCATTCTAACATTAGTCAACCGGTTTCGTTCACTCGTATGCAAGTTAATAACAGCTCATAAGATACAAGTGGTGGAAAGAAAGTGTACAAAAGCTACAATCTTAGAATTTCCTTGGCACCTTCCTATATATTTCACAATGAACAAAGTCTTAATGTACATATTTACGCAATCAATCCTCCAGTACTAAGCACTTCTGGTTCAACGACCAAAGAGGATTGATTCGGACAAGGAATAGGAAGAAATATCATCGGGTGATGTAGGGATTGTTAAAACATGATCTCTAGATGCGTCATTGCTAACTGGAACTAAACCAATTCCGGTACCTTGAAGTGGCAGATCCGGCAAAGTAGCATTTCCATCCAAATATTGCACCGCTTGTCTCATGCTAGGTCTAGCTGATGGAGTGCGATGTGTACAGAGCAGGCCTAGCTTCAAAACCAACTCCATTTCTTCCTCCACATAGTTACCTTCCAATCTGGGATCAACTGTCCCAAGAATGGCCGCGCTTTTCCAGCATTCAAATACCCAGTCAACCAGAACAACCTCCTCAGGTGGCCTTTGTGACTGTACAGGCTTCCTTCCACATGCTACTTCGAGCATAAATGTCCCAAAAGAAAAAACATCGCTGCTGCTAGTTGACTTTCCAGTTCTAGAAATCTCCGGTGCCAGATATCCAACAGTTCCAGCCACATTGGTTGCTTCGGGTGTCAATCCATGGTCATGAAACATAGCAAGCCCAAAATCTCCTAGTAGTCCGTTAAGATTAACATCTAACAGAACATTGCTAGCTTTCACATCTCTACGCAAAACAACCTGCTGCCACTCTTCATGGAGGTAAAGAAGGGCAGAAGCAACTCCTCTGAAGATCTGATATCGCCGAACCCAGTTAAGAATCGGTGTGTCATTGAGAAATAGGAGTTTATCAAGGCTTCCATTGGGCATATAATCATAGACCAAGAGGAGCTCACCCTTTCGCCGGCAATAGCCTAGGAGCTGGACCAATTTCCTGTGCCTCAGCCTTCCCATGCTAACAATCTCTGCAGCGAATTCCTTCGTTCCTTGCCCGGAGTCGTGGGATACTTTCTTGACCGCGACTTGCATATTTGAAGAAGGCAATACTCCTCTGTAAACCATTCCAAAACCCCCACTTCCCAGCAACTCCCTGTCAGCGAAACCCCTAGTTGCTCTGTATAAATCCTTGTAGGAGAACCTTTGAGGACCATATTCCTGTTCCCAATCTTCTCGCAGTTCCTCATATTTCTTCCTTCTTATTATATAAGCAGCACCGGAGATTGCTAGAAGCAAAATGATTGCTGCTATTGCTGGCACCGCAGTTCTTAAATATGGTTTCCTTCTTGATTGTCTCTGAAGAGGAAGTGAAGGCAACTTTGACACATCAAGACTTTGAGCTTGTCCGCTTCTGTTGAAGCTCCACCCCAGAATATAGTTGCTGCTTGCCACCGCTCCGGTAGATGAAGAGAAACTAACGTACATAGAATCCAACATAACAGAAGAAAGATCGAGAGATGTTGACAAGAGAGGCAAGGTTGGTTTTGTTCTAGTGATAGGACCAACTGTAACATTGAGGAGCTTCTCTACTTCATCATAATCTATCCACACGTGCATCATATCACCACTTATTAGAGTCAAGCTCTTATTCTCCTTTTCCTGATATGAAAAGTTAGTCACTGGAGCAGAATCAATGGATATCACGTTGTTTACATCAATTCCTACGTGGCTGTCATTGATGTCTTTGAGATCCGGGCTTGGAACCGCATCTAGCTCAACTGCCAATAGATGGTTTGAAGACAAGCCGTTGGTTTTAGAATTGAGGGTCCCAAAGTACTCAGTTGCCAAAGCCCCTGTGAAGTTCACAGATGGAGAGACTGTGAAGGCGATGCCTTGGCCACCAAGTGTAGGGAGCTCAGGAACCATGGCGAACACAAATTGGGTAGAGAATGAGAGGCCGAGAATTGTTGAATAAAGATGTGCTGACCTGAAAAGGGAATGGGAAGAAAGCACGGCCAATTTGCCTTTTTGAAGTGTTTGTCAGTTCCAAGACACCATTTGGATGGATTTTTGCAATCTCGTTGAGGAGCAGGTTGGCTCCAGTAAAGCCATGATAGATGAACTGGTTTTCCTCTTGAGCTAAGGCCAAGAGCTTCAAGGTAACAAACAGGCCTGGTAGGAAGTGCAGTATTTTGATCGATGCAATCATCATAAGAACGTGCAGAAGATTGTTTTTGCTTCTTCAGTTATATATATATAGGTAAAAGAAAACAACAGCGTAATTCCAAGGACTCATATTCCATGGAAACATTACCCAATTTGATTGACCGTAAGAAATGGTCGGCTTTTGTTTCAGAATGTTTTTGAAAAAAATTATAAATTTTTTAGTTTTAGTTTTCGTTTTAAATTATTTTTTTGGTAATTTTAAATTAATTTAATGTGATATCAAAATTAATTTTTAAAAAATTAAAAAATATATATTATTTTAATATATTTTTAAATAAAAAAAATAATATCAACGATAATCTTTATTGATTTGGCCACTAGAAAAGTCAGCAGGTAAGAGTCATGCACAGGCTGGTAAACTAGTTGGGACGATAGGAATATGGAGTGAAAGAACACAAACTTTGCACTTCGAGTTTTCCTTAATTGTCGCTCCAGTTTCGAATCCTTTGTCTCTTCCCATTGTTACGACTTTCTATGGTGGCTGGTCGGAAAAAATCTGATAGTTTTCAATAATTTTATTATGGATTTTATCAAATCAATCATGCCTAGCATATCCATTTATACACCAGGGCCACACAGCTAAGCTCCAATTGAAGCTTCTTCTCCTCAAACAAATAATTTGATATGAAAAATCTGTAATTTTTGATGCAACAGTTGTATCCAATCTACTTAAAACCAGTCAATGTTCATAAGATCCTCGTCATAATATATTGTTTGAGTTAATTTCGTTATTTTTTCTTCAAATTAATCGTTAGTTAATATATGATTTTATGAATATGGGATTTGAAACTAAATATATCAGTGAAATTAATTCTTTTTTTTTAATTTTCATAATTAATTTTTAACATTTACAACTATTGAAATCAAACTAAATAACAATTATTCAATTTAAATCAAAAAACAATTATTGCATGAATGATCATATCGTTTTATTAATGATCATAATGTTTCATCATACTATTTTAAGTTTATATAAAATTATTACTATATAAAAAAATAACATAAATATAGAAAAGCAAACATATTTTTCTTTATGGTTTTTTCCTAGTAGTTTAGATAGTTTAGTTGTATTCTAAAAATGTTATCTCTGTAAATGATGATTAAACACTTTAAAAATAATATTTTCACATCTTCGAGCCAACTTTTTGTTGGCGTAAGTTGTAACTTACCAGGAAAAGATTGTATTTATGGGAGGAAGAAATGGAAAGAAATTTATTATCATTTATACAAGAGTATTATTTCATAGCTTTGATTTTGTATTACCAATAATACAAGATTGAGTCTACTACTATATAATGTAACCATTGACATAGTAAAGATTTGAATCAATGAAATACAAAAACATGAATTATTGAACATGGTATCAGAGAAAGGGTTTGAATCCTACCTTGAAAATTGCTCCTCTGCCGTCATCCTATTTCGTTCTTCTCTTTCTTTGAAAATTAGTTGCTCTACCTTCTTCTAAACATGTCATCAGACTTTGAATCAGAGCACCACACTGGTGCATCTCAGTCTGACTCCATGTTTATTGAATTCACAGCAAAGATCACAGAAGCCCTATGCTAAGTCCAAACACCATCCCTATCCACTAAACCTGTTGTTGCTCTGATTGGAATCAAATTGGACGGCAGCAACTGTGCCCTCCGGTCTCAAGCTATCGAGATGCATATCTTAGGCAAAGACAAGTTGGGATTTATCAATAGTGATTCCCCACAACCACCACCAATAAAATTCACCTTTTGCAAATGGCACACCGACAACGACATTGTCAAAGGATGGCTAATTAACTCGGCAAATCCCTTACCAATAAGGAATTTTATTCGATTTTTCATTGCAAAAATGGTGTGGGACTCCATTGTTACCACCTTTTTTTACAATAGTGAAACCTCTCAGGTGTATGATCTTAGACGACAAGTGATAAAATTGAAACAATCTAGCGGTTCCCTAGAAAAATACTACAACGATATCCAAGGATTGAGGCATGAATTGACTTCCAGCGACTAATCCAGTGGAATGCCCAATTGATATTCATCATTATAATGCTCTCCTTCAAGAAGAGAGGGTGTATGTTTTCTTGGATGGCTTGGATGATCGGCTGGATAAAATTAGGGGAGATGTACTGCAGCTATGTCCTTTCCCTATTGTAGAGCAAATGTATGCCCATATCCGCTATGAATCAATCTGGCAGGCTGTGATGATCATTGGAGAGAGCACCACCCCTAGAGCTGTACTAGGCCATTAAGGGGCTACGATTTAGACCATCAATGGCCACACCGACAACCATGGCGCAAAGATAGAAAACCCATTGTGGAAATCAAAAATATACACGGGACACTTGTTTTAAATTGAATGAGTATCCTGACTGGTGGAATGATTTTTAGACAAAAAAAACACCAGGACACCACTAGAATAGATGATGGCCATGACATTGTTGTTATGGTTAATTCAGAGCCTCATTTGTCCTTTACATCACCGATTGAAATATATTCAGACACTATCGACTCAGGTAAACTCGGTTGTGTATGTGTTAGTTCTTTTGATGATGCTGAAAAAGATGCATGGCTACTGGATTCTGGAGCCACTAACAATATGATGTTTGACCCTATGGATTTTAAACAGACTTCAATACCACTGCAAACTAATATTGCTAATGCTAATGGTGATATTCTCTTATCACTGGTGCTGACACTATACCCTTATCTCCCCTATTACAACTACCCAATACGTTGTTTGTTCCCTCACTATCTCATAAGCTCTTTTTTGTAAGACAAATAACATTTGATCTTAATTGCGATGTAATTTTATATCCTACCTTTTATCTTCTTCAAGACATTCTCACTGGCAAGATCATTGCGATGAAACATTTGTTTCTAGATTTGTTTTCTCAAGTGAAACACTTTGATGATAAATGAAAAACATGTATTTTAGCAAGAAGATATAGAGTTTCCTATCCTTTGCGACTGAATAAAAATGACTCTTCTTTCCTCTTTATACATTCTAATATGTGGATTACTATTGTGTCTAGATTCAAATGGTTTGTATTGTTTGCTGATGATTGTACCCGTATCACCTTTCTTTACCTGCTTAAACTTTAATATGATGTACTGGGTGTATTTAAATCATTTCATTTTATGATACAAACTCAATTTTCTGCTAAGATTCAAGTACTTTGATTAGATAATGGTGACAAATATGTAAATAACCAGATGAAGGAGTATTTTCAGTAACACGATCTTATCCATGAGACCCCATGTCCCAGAACTCCTTAACAAAATGAGGTTGTCGAGAGAAAAAAAAACAAACAAGTCCTTGAAATCACTCAAGCATAACTGGTGCCTATGCTCCTAGTTGATTTTGGATCGAAGCAATTACTACTATAGTTCATCTAATCAACCGAATGCCCTCTACAGCACTGAGATTTGAAACACCACTACAAGCACTCTCAACACATTCTCCTATACCTTCAATTTTGATGCTCTTACCTCGTGTGTTTAGATGTGTCGCATATGTCCATCTTTGATGCGACCATATTATTTGATAGTTTCATCCATATTTACCTAATGTTTTGCATATGGTTTGTGTATTAAATGCCTTGATATTCTTTGTTTTATATTTTTAAGGCATTTTTGGATGAAAGATGCAAAAAAGAGGTAATTGGAGCTGATTGACAGATTTGACCTTCAATCGATGTTTTGTGCAGAGCGGAAGCTCTAGAGATCGAAATGAAGTGATTCTAGTGGCATTCAAAATCTAACATCCATAAATTTCTATAATACTAAGGAAAAAGAAAAAAAAAGGAATAGCATGGGAATCGCATCCTTCAAAGTCAAATCTCACAATCTGCCAATGTCGACCTTTATCCATTCCAACTTTAATATCTCGAGCTACAGATGTCGGATTGAACAAACCCAATTGTGTTGTATTCAAGAATCAAATCCATATAAACTCTCCAAATTTTAGCTTAAAAGATGTGTTTATGAATGAGATATGAATTTTACAAGGGACAACTAAAATCTGTCAACTTAAGGAAGGACTATTTTGTAAAATAGGAATTAGGTTTTCTAAGCTTATGTAAAGGAAGAGAGGAGCCAGGAAATTTCAGCCAGCAGCAAAGAAAATACAAATCTTCCTCCTCCAAACCCTAAATCATATTTTCTTCTATCTTTTTATTAGTTGTTCAATAAACATGCAAGGCTAGACTTTTTTGCTTGGTTGCAAAGACACAAAAACCTTCAGATTTTAAGAACTGTGAGATCTATTTTTACCTTAATTTTTCAGTTTATATAATGAATATGTTTGCTCTCCTATGCTTATTTTTCTATGATTTTTTATTTAATTTCTAAGAGCCGACTCGAAGTTATTATTATAGACAATCTATTTCTAAATTTGATATCAAAACCAGAGTTGTGATATATGAACTTGTGAAGCCACTAAGTTAATAATTGTAGCGGATCTATGTTATTAATCTTAGGGAGAACATTCAATCAAACTAAACATATATTATGGACAATTATGTTTATTAATTGATTAATTTATCTAGTTTTTAATGCTGCCATTGAATTAAATTACTAGCGCGGACACTGTGGTTGTTTGATAGTCAGGGTAAGTTATATGGTGGATTCGTTAACGAATCAATTTTAAGAAGAGATAAATATTCAAAATATAAATTGATGTGTCATTTCCATGATCAATTCTGATTTCTATAGGTGAATGTTGACTTATGACCAAGGCTTCTTTATTGATAAATTTCAATTTTATATAATTTTTGCTAATTTGCTTTAGTCTAGCCTAGACAACTTCCAACACCCCCAAATTGCATAACATATAGCACAAAAATCTGAACTAAATCGTCATCATAAGATCGAACCCTTACTTGCTCTATACTATCTTGTTTGATTTGTTTTAAGCTAAGATAATTAATTTGTGTGACCACGACATTGCAACAATCTACATAAAAACTAGCGAACAAAACTAGACCCATGTGCTCGTCGTTACATATTTTTAGGTTATGTATTTCATCAAAAAGGCTATCAATGTTATGACCCAACATCTAATTGCGCTTATGTTTCCATAGATGTTACTTCGTGGAAACAAAAACTTTTTTTTCGCCCACTTCTTCTCTCCCGGGGGAGATTAGACAAAAAAGAGCTGAAATGGTTGAAACTAGATTGCCCAAGCTTACTTGAAGAACAAATAGAGTAGACACAACCAATATATGTTCCACATGGATTAATTCATCAAGAAACTAATAAAAAAAACCTTATTGAAGTCGCCTCTACAAAAGATTATTCCCCCTCTAATGTACCAAAAGACCCAACTCTTGATAATGACCCTGAGGTAAGCTTTTTAAACATCAATACTATAGAATCTCTTCTTGGTTATGTATTTCCCAACAAGTAGAATCATGGCAAACCACCAAGCCCTTATGATCTAGACATTGAGGAGAGAAGACCATAATATCCCATCGTAAACTATGTGTCCACAAGGGGAATGATAGACTCTCTCAAGACTTTCATACATAACCTCAAGACTTACCATATTCCAACAAAAATGGAGGAAACCATGGAAGATCCAAACTGGACCCAAGCTATCAAGGAAGAAATGGAAGCCTTGATAAAGAACAAGACATAGAATCTAGTACTATTACAAAAAGAAAAGAAAATAATGGGGTACAAATGGGTGTTCTCTATCAAATACAAAGCTAATGGATCAATAAAGAGATACAAAGCAAGAATTGTGAAAAAAGGGTACACATAAACATATGGCGTTGATTGCTAAGAAACATTTGCACTAGTGACTACACTAACTAATATTAGGGTATTGTTATCTCTTGCACCAAATTTAGATTGGCCTCTATATTATTTTGACATAAAGAATGTCTTTTTTCATGGTGATATTGAAGAAGAGGTGTATATGGACATCCCTCCAAGTTACTCTGTAGCCTCAGGAACCAACAAGGTGTGCAAACTATAAAAATCTATATATGGGCTTAAGCAATCACCGCGGGCATGGTTTTAGAGATTAAGCTTGGAAATGAAGAAATATGGCTCAACACAAAGCAACTTAGAGCATACATTATTCATCAAAAAACAAAAAGGTAACATGACAACTTTTGTTGCTACCCAACTTTTGACCCACTTATTTCTAGGTTTTGGAAGAAAAACAAAAAAAATATCATAGAAAGACAAAAAAAAATTCAAAAGATCTTGGTACAAGGGAAAAATTGAATAAATAGAGAGTTTAATGGTCAATTAAGGGTCAAATCGCACAAATCAAAAACCAAAGACCAAATTAGAAAAGACGTGCAAGCTGAAAGCTGTGTTTGAAATTTTGCCTATAAAAAACTCTATAAATAAAGTTGTTCATCAACAAAAAAGAGGACCAAAAAATATTTTACACACAAAAACCCTAAAAAAAACCCTAAACCCATTTCACTCCCAAAAAAAGGGGGCTGCAGCCACCACCTCCATCTCTCCAGCTACAGCCCCTCCCCATTTCCCTTTTCCCTCTCACTCTCTCCTCTGATCATCCATTACAACCTCTCCCTCCTCTTCTCTTCTCACTTATGCCACAGTCAGCCCTTAATCCTCACTCTCCCGTCCATTGTCAAAATCCCTCTTGCCCTTACTGTTCAACCCTGTTCCCTTCGGCCAACCTGCTATCGCCTCTCCTCAGCAACTCCGGCCAGCAACACCAACCTCTCCCATGATTGCACCTTCCTTTCCTTTTCTCCCACTGGTGCCGGCGACCATCCACCACAGTAGCCCCACGTCCTCATTTCATCTTTTCTCAAGCCTCCCTCACTGTCCTTCCCCCATAATCATAGACCAGCCCGTAACCAATCTCTCCTCCTCTCAGCCTCCTCGTCAAATCTGACCCCTGTCCATCAGCGTCCTCCCATCGGCCACCCTTGCCCATCAACAGTCCTTCCCACCGTGGCAGCAGAGACGAGTGAGCAGCCACCAAGCATCAGCAACTTCGATCAGTAGCCTCCCCCCACACAACTACCCTCTAATGGCTCACTCCCTCTCGACCAAGCCCCGTCTCACCTGCTCCAACTCCTAACCTCCACAGCAGTCCAGCCATCTGAAGGAGAAGCCAAGAAGAAGGAGCAGCAGACGAGAAAGACAAACTTGATATCTACCGAAGAGAATGAATTGATTTTGTGCTTTGTGTTTTGTGTTTGTTTGTTTTTGCTTTACAGGCCACCATGGGCAACTCAGTCGCCCCTTGAAGAATAAGAAACCGAGAAGAAGGGCAGATTTGAGATCTAAAGAGAATGATTTGTGTTTGTGTTTTATTTGTTGTTCGCTATTGTTTTGCAGGTTGCCAGAAGGCCATATCCGGTAAGAGAGGGAATGGAAGAGGCAAATCCAGTGCCCTCGTCCAGCTGCTCCATCTGCAATGGCGCATGGTTCCACGCGCCACCCAAGTTCCAATTGTTGCCACCACTGTCCAGAATTGTTACTGAGTTTCTTTTTGTAATTTTTTTATGTTTATTTGAATTTCTATTGTATTTTTAATTATTATTTGTAAAATGTAATGAAAAAAATGGAAAAAAGAATGTGTGTGTGTGGTGTCCTTTGTTTTATTTTGTTTTGTTAAGAATATAAAACTAAAAAAATGTGTTTTATTCATAATGGCCAAATTATTTTTCCAAAAAGTTACCTTAGATTTAATAATAAGTTTATTAAATCTTGAAAAATTAGCCTAAAATTAAAACAAATCATGAAATTAATCCATGACAATTAATGGTTAGTTTCAGATTGTAATTGTCGGATTTACATGTAGGCTAACATTTACATATTCAGAAATAACTACCAAAATTGTTAGGATTATTTTGAGCAATGGTCGATTTTTTATGAATAGATCAATCGTGAAATTAATTCACAAGGATTAATAGTTAATTTCAGGTGGTAAATGAAGAAACTACAAGTAAGCTAGCATTTACATATTTAAAAATAACCAATAAAATTCATGGGATTATTCTGAGTGGTGATCGATTCCCTTTTCAATCGGAATATTTTTTACGAGGTATAAAATCATGAAAAACTCATCCATGATAGGCAATCCTTTTAAGGCATCTACATGGATATATTTCTTGATATTTTATTTTCTGTTCACGAACTCATAATAAAATTTCAAAAGCTAGATTTATTCACATGAATAAATACGACTCATTGAAGCATTCAAAATCACATTAAGATAGACACTGCAGCTTACCTCAGGTAAGGTGTACTAGGGGTACTAATACCTTCCCTTTATACAACCAGTCCCCTACCTTTGAATTTCGGATCAGACTAGTGTAATCGGGTTTTCCTAGCGACCCTCAACAGCTAGGTGGTGACTCCTCAAAAACTCCATTGCGAGAGATAAATACCCTTATTGGGATGCCACGGGGGCCACATGTGATAACTTTAACTATCTATGTTGATGATATGACTATTATAAGAGATGATAAAGAGGAAATATCATAACTCCAAGGAAGATTGGCTAAAGAATTGGAAATGAAGAATCTAAGTGGGTTCAAATATTTCTTAGGAATCGAGGTTATTAGGTCAAACAATCACAAAGAAAATATATCATAGATTTGTTATCTGAGATTGGATTAATAGAGTGCAAACCAGTAGATACCCCGATCATTCAGAATCATAAGCTGGGAATTTACCCAAACTAAAAGCCAGTAAATAAAAGGAGATATCAACGGTTAATCTACAAACTAATTTATTTATCTCATACCCATCCAAATATTACATATACAGTAAGCGTGGTGAGTCAATTTATGTATTGTCCAAGTGAAAACCACATGGAGGCTATAACTTGGATACTAAAATTCTTGAATTCATCTCTAGGAAAAGGGTTCATGTTTACTAAACAACTTAACCATTTGAAAATTGATAGCTATACTAATGCAGACTGGGTAGGAAACATCTCAGATAGGAAGTCTACCTCAAGGTATTTCATAATTATGGGTGGAAAGCTTGTGACATGGAGACGTAAGAAACAAAAAATGGTAGCACTCTCAAGCACAGAAGCAGAATTTCGAGGGATGGCCAAGGGATTATGTGAACTTTTTTAGTTGAAAAGACTACTAACTGAGATGGGTTTTGCTCCAACTTCAAAAATAAATCTTTTCTGCAATAATAAAGCTGCCATAGATATCTCTCATGATCCAATTCAATATGATAGAACAAAACATATGGAGGTGGATCGGTACTTTATCAAACATAATCTTGAAGATAAAACGATTCAATTCCCATTTGTCAAGTCAAAAGACCAGTTGGCGGATATACTCTCTAAAGCGATGTCCAGTAAAGAATTTCATAACTCACTAGTGAAGTTAAGCATAAAGGAACTATATGCATCAACTTAAGGTGGAGTGCTGACTTACCAAGAAAAGAGAAGATTTACAAGAGGAAGAAATGGAAAGAAATTCATTATCATTTATATAAGAGCATTATTTCAAAGCTCTGATTTTGTATTACCAAGTATAGAAAATTGAGTCGTCCCCAAGGGGTGTGGCATGATAGCAAAGGGCTTGACATTTACACAACAGGTCTCGAGTTCAAGTCAGGGGGTGCACTTCTTGTAAGAGTCTGGGACAGCCGGGGTTTTATTCACTCACTTGGGCCCACAAAGTGCGCTTTCCGGGGAGTGTGGTTTCCTCGATCCAAAAAAAAAAAATTGAGTCTAGTCCTATATAATGTAACCACTGACAATGTAAAGATTTGAATAAATGAAATACAAATACATGAATTATTGAACACTTTTTTTTATTTGTTTTCATTTTATACAACAATTAGTAGCATATAAAGTGAAACCTTCACGTGACAATTATTATTTGGTGAAATATAATGTAATGTAACGCAATAAAATATTTAGTATGATTTGATATATAGAATATTTTGAAAAAATTGTGGCTTGAAAATTAAGACCACACATATGTTTAATTTTAATTTAAATACAAAATATTGATTCAATAAAACCTTGTTGATTAATGACTCACTAGAATTGAATAAGATTTAACTTCATTAACAGCAATTGTTTTTAATAAATTGATTAAGTTAATTTAAAAAATCTATGTTAACTTGACAAGTTAGTGTATCTTTGATATTATGATAGCATGATATCTTTTAAAATATTTTTTTTGTTTAAAAATATATTGATATAATTTTTATATATAATATTACATTAATATCTTTAAAAAAATACTAAAAAAGCAGAAATTATATTAAAAAAATCAAATTCAAAACAATAAAATAAAATAAAAATTGCGGCCCTCATGATAACTCGCTTTAATGACTCAAGCTTCTTTTTTTCTCGGATCAAACTTCAAGTCACAAAATGACAACCATTCGGTGCAGGCTACACATAATATCCTGGGAATATAAGCTAGCCCGATGGAGTGCAGATTGTTATATACTCAAATGCAGGCTCTAACTCGATGTTGATTAATGGAGGCCAATGTTGCGCCCGACGTTACTTTAAAGATACTAGAAAGTGGAGAACATAAATCCACCCAGGATGATTCCTTCACCAAAACCACATGACAGTCTGTAATATGTTTTTCTTTTAAAAAAAAGAAATTCTATAGAATTAAGCACTTTCCTGACCTCTCACCTACTCTTATTTGGCCCTATAAATACCCTATATAATCCCCAAGATCTTTCATATCTGTTCCTCCCTGGGAAAATCTCGTATACAAGTCCCACACAGGTGACAAAAATGAAGCCAGGTTCTGCAGCTATTTTTCTTGTGTGCCTTGTTTTCAGTTCCTCTTTGTTTGAGGTCACAATGGCTGCCTCGGGTATGATTATACAAGTTGGATGTGTACTTTTGCATCCTTGTTTTGATTCTAATACATATTTAGTATAACTAACTGTTAATTTATGGTGTGTGGTTTTACAAAATAGGATTCTGTGGTTCAAAGTGCGAAGTGAGTGCACCAAAGCAGGAAATTAAGACCGGTGCCTGAAGTACTGTGGAATTTGCTGTGAAAAGTGCAAGTGCGTTCCATCTGGGACTTATGGGAACAAGCACGAGTGCCCTTGCTATAGGGACATGAAGAACTCCAAGGGCAAACCCGAGTGCCCTTGAACTTATATAATGATGCCGAGTCGTACAGATGCATGTCTGCATGCTGAGTTGGGTCGTAAAACTACTAGTAATTAGGTCATGATGGCTAAAATATTAATCAGCTGGGAAAATAATGTGGATCATCTGTGTCTATTCCGGTAATTGCCACCGGAATACTCTACATCTTGTATACCGTTCCGGTAAAATTAGCAGTAATATTGATAATGATGAACTATATTTATAAAACTCGCCAGCAGTTCCCTTTTCTTCCAAACAATGCTTGTCTGCGATCCTCCTCCTGGTTTAATAGTGAATGTACGTATGACCAGTCCATCTTTTTGGTTCTGATTCTAAAAAGATGTAGGTATTAAACGGCTTGAAGAGTCAATTTGGCGAGTCGGAGTTTGAACTAAGAGTCCAAGCATTATTTGATTGGTCAAATCTTCATAGACCACCCCCTTTTCCTCTCCTGGTCCATCCTCATGTTCGCCATTGATGTGGCTAAGATATGTAAACGAATTGATCTCCAGTAAGAACTAATTTTTAGAAATATTTTTATATTTTTAAGTTTTTTTTATCCAGTATTTATAAATATAAATTAATAGACAATTTATAACAAAAGGAAGAGATTAAATTGAGTTTTGTTTTCATCTTATTAATTAAACAAATTGCATCTCTCTTTTCTTTCTGATATATTAAATTCCAGTATTCTAACAATAATCCACTGCTCTCACAAAATGAAGGGACGTGATTGCATTGTCAATTTAAATCGAAGAAAAATTAGAAAATAAAATTCATTGAATTGACTTGATTAAAATACCTTGACTTAATCAATTCGGATTTATTGAGTCTAGAACCTGATGTTAACTCTGTTTTTCTTCAACTGAAGATGACAAATTTTATGTACTCTGTCTAGCTATGATTCTAGATTTATAAACAATTCTAATGTTTAAGGCTAGCTGGTCCCATTTAGAGTTTGTTAAACCTTATACGAGCTCGTAGAATGATTATCTAGCTGATCATGCATTGCATCTTTACCAGACAATTACCTTCGTAACAAGTTATACTAAAGTCTTACCGATGAAAAAACAGAGTAAAAGAAACATAGTACAAGTTAATAACAGCTCATAAGATACAAATGGTCGGAAAGAAATTGTACAAAAGCTACAATATTCAAAATTCCGTGGCACCTTCCTCAATATTTCACAAGGAACAAGTCTTAATGTACAGAGTTACGTTAGAAACCTTCCATGAAGCGTTGCCGGTTCAACGACAACTGAGGATTGATTCAGAGTCCGACAAGGAATAGGAAGAAATATCATCGAGTGATGTAGGGATTGTTAAAACATGATCTCTAGATGCTTCATTGCTAACTGGAACTAAACCAATTCCTGCATCGTGCAGTGGTAGATCAGGTAAGGTAGCATTTCCATCCAAATATTGCATCCCTTGCCTCATGCTAGGTCTACCTGCTGGAGTGCCATGTGTGCAAAGCAGGCCTAGCTTCAAAACCAACTCCATTTCTTCCTCCACATAGTTACCGTCCAATCTAGGATCAGCTGTACCGAGAATGGCTCCTCTTTTCCAGCATTCAAATACCCATTCGACCAGAACAACCTCCTCGGGTGGTCTTTCTGACTCGACAGGCTTCCTTCCACAAGCTACTTCGAGCATAAATGTCCCAAAAGAAAAAACATCGCTGCAGGTAGTTGACTTTCCTGTTCTAGTAATCTCTGGTGCAAGATATCCAATTGTTCCTACGACATTGGTTGTATGGGGAGTTGATCCATGGTCATGAAACTTAGCAAGCCCAAAATCTCCTAGCCGTCCGTTAAGATCAGCATCTAATAGAACATTGCTAGCTTTTACATCTCTATGCAGAACAACTTGTTCCCACTCTTCATGGAGGTAACGAAGAGCAGATCCTACTCCCCTGATGATTTGATATCGCTGCGCCCAGTTGAGGTTTGGTTTCTCTTTACAAAATAGGAACCTGTCGAGGCTTCCGTTAGGCATATAATCATAGACCAAGAGAAGCTCTCCTTTCCGCCGACAGTAGCCTAAGAGCTGTACTAAGTTCCTATGCCTTAGCCTCCCCATGGTGGCAATTTCAGCTACAAATTCCTTCATTCCCTGGTTCGAATCATGAGAGATTTTCTTGACTGCAATTTCCAACTTGGAAGAACGTAATTCTCCTCTGTAAACCCTTCCAAAACCTCCATGTCCAAGGAGTCCTTTATCTTTGAAACCCTTAGTTGCTTTGTAGAGATCCTTGTAACGAAACCTTTGAGGACCATATTGCTGCTCCCAATCTTCGTGTACTTCTTCATATCTCTTCCTCATAAGGTACGTAGTTGCGAAACATGCTATGAGTAAAAGAGATACTGTTATAAATGGGATCATAATTCGTAAATATGGTTTGTTAGTTGAGTTTTTTTCATGAGGAAGTGAAGGAAGCTTTGAAGTGTCAAGGCTCTGTGCTTGCCCACTTTTGTTGAAGCTCCATCCAAGAATATAGTGATGACTGGATACAGAACCAGTGGATGAAGAGAAACCAACGTACATAGACTCCAAAACAGCTAGAGAAAGATTAATAGGTGTTGACAAGAGAGGCTTTAGAGGTTTCATGATACTTGCAGGAGCTAGTGTTACGTTGAGTAGCTTCTCCATTTCATCATAGTCTATCCACACTTGCATTGGATCCCCACTTATGAGCTGCAAGGTTTTATTTTCCCGATCATGTTCTGAAAAGTATGATGCTGGTGCCGATTGAATGGATGTCAAATTGTTGACATCTATTCCAACATGATTGTCTCCGATATCTCTAAATTCAGGGCTTCTCACAGTATCAAGTTCAATGGCAAGCAGGTGATTTGAAGATAAACCGACTGTGGTAGAATTAAAGAGTCCAAGATATTGAGTGGCAGTGGCACCCTTGAACTCTGTAGATGGAGAAATAGCGAACGCAATGCCCTGTCCACCACGCGTAGGCGTCTCGGGAACCATGGCAAACACAAAGTTTGTAGAAAATGAAAGGGACCTAGAGTTATTGGAGATAGATGATTCGAAATGGAAGGGGGATGGGAAGAAAGCATGACCAGTCTGCTGCTTTGAAGTGTTTGTCAGTTCCAACAAGCCATTGGGGTGAATACTTGCCATCCCGTTGAGGCTCAGGTTGGCTCCCGTGAAGCCATGGTAGATGAATTGGTGTATCTCTTGAGCCAAAGCCAAGTGTTTTAAGGATATGAAAAGAGCTAGCAGAAAATGGACTGATCGAAGTAAGGCTTCCATTGAGAAAAATTAGACACAGAAGGTGATGTTTGCTTATTCAACCTTTTAAAAACTTCTGTGTTGTGAACCTGTAGCCTTTGCTGCATTTACATTCGAATCCTTCAGCCAAAACATCGACATGCTTTG
The DNA here is from genome assembly GCA_015731905.1 of Salix dunnii. Classification (NCBI taxonomy): domain Eukaryota; kingdom Viridiplantae; phylum Streptophyta; class Magnoliopsida; order Malpighiales; family Salicaceae; genus Salix; species Salix dunnii. The sequence goes on along the minus strand of CM027667.1, from coordinate 2,769,543 downwards.
CGCAGATGCAACGTCAACAACTTGGACTTGAGAAAAGCAATGACAATATAAAACATCGTGTGAGTGAAGTTAGAAACAGCTTGCGACTGCTAATTGGCTCTATAGGTCCCACACAAAGACAATTCTATGTTATTCAAGGAAGAACAACAAGAATATTTTAACTACGTGAATTTACTTCAATTACATGGAGTTGACATTCAGTGCTTGGGCTTTGTTCTGACGAATTAAGGGACAGAAGTTTCAGTATGAATATGCAATTTGTCAATCACAGACCAGTAGCAAAGGCGGTTCATTTTCAACACAAGTAGAACAACATATATGTTGTCTTGAAATAGATTTTGGCAGCCTGGTGCCAAAAATGTAAACTGATGTTCCTCCCATTTTGTTCAAGTTTCTACAATGCAGGCATCGGAAGTCTAATTTTGTCTGCTTTGAATTCTCATAACAAATAATAGTAGAAAAATTAAGGGGATTTCTTTTCAATAAATATCTTTGACTTGTCCACACAAAATAAATAAATAAATAAAGTAGTAATGACCAGATAATATTGACAGTTGCTCCTCCCTTCCGAGTTTCAATAATAAATCAATGACATGCTTGAAATACTGTGCAGTCTGATGTCACCCCTGATTCCTCATAAACACTACAACCAGTAACCTGTCGGATTTGGTGAATTCTTTTACGAGAAATGTTGTTCGAAGCATCGTCAAGACTCGTGTTTGGAAAATGGGAACAGCTTTAAATCGAGCAAAAATATGTTGGCCACTACAAAACCACGGGAGCATTCATGATAACTGATCCCAGACCTAGTAGTCTATATTTACACAACTGTAATGGACGTTGAAACTACTATCTAGGAAGGAAACGTGACTGCGATCAAAAGCAACGTGGTTTAGGTATTTTTCGCAGGGATTAGCACGCAGTTCTCAGGTTTGGTGATCATTTTAGGTACTTATCGTTTCAGTTCATCATCAGCTAAGACTGTTAGTTTTTCTGTGTATAATGAAAAACAAGTGCATGTCACTAATCTTCCTGCCAGAATGATCGAATCGTAGCCCCACCACCATGATGTCCTTTTTTGAATATCTGCAATCAAGTAATTATCAGCATTAATGAGCTGATAGTCTTGATTTAACCGTTTTAATCGTATAAATTCATATATTCTTTTTAAAAAAAAAATTATTATACTTTAAAATGAATTTATAGAGTAATTATAAAATTAATTTAGCTAAAAATAAAAACTATTTTATCCCTACTTTATATAATTTTTATATCTATAAATTAACGATCATATTTTAATAATCATATTTTAACACTTCTCCTCAAGTTGGAGCGTAGATATTTATCATTCTCAACTTGTCAATTGCGTCATAGAACACCCTTCCGGAGACTGTCTTTGTGAGAATATCAGCTAGCTGATTTTCAAACCAAATAAATAAAAGTTGTATAATTTTCCAATCAAGTCCTTAATGAAATGTCGGTCGACTTCAACGTGATTGGTACAGTCATGTTGAATAGGATTATGAGCAATTTCGATACCTGCCTTATTATCACAGTGTAGACTCATAGATGTTCCATAATCAATTTCCAAGTCTTGTAATACTTGTTTAATCCATAGTAATTCACACACACCATGAGTCATACCTCAATATTATGCTTATACACTTGATCTTGCGATCACTTTCTGCTACTTACTTCTTCAAGTGACAAAGTTGCCTTCTACGAATATAAAATATCCCGATGTCAATCTCCTATTAGTCTGATTTCTTGTCTAATCTGAGTCTGTATACCCTTTAATATCTTGGACCTCCTTTTTAGAAAAGAGAAGTCCTCTTCTTGATGCACCTTTTAGATACCTTAAGATTTGATATATAGCTTCCATATGTTATTTTCCTGGTGAATGCATGAACTGATTTACCACCCTTACTGCATAGACGATGTCTGGCCTAGTATATGATAAGCATATTAGTTTTCCGTTGATAACATTTTTCGTTTGCTAGCGTTAAATATTCTATTTGTCCTAGTTTGTGATTCATTTCCATAGGTGTATCTACTGGTTTGCATACAAGCATTTTGATTTTTACCAATAAATCTAACACATATTTTCATTGTGATAGACATATCCTCATTTTTAATCTTAAGACCTCAATCCTTAAGAAGTACTTCAGTTGTTCAAGATCCTTCATTTTGAATTTCGATGCCAGAAACGTTATAGTGCCTTTCTTTCTTCTAGATTATCTCCTGTTAAGACTATATCATCCATATATACTGTTAGTGTCGTTACCTTCTCTCCTTTGTGTTTTATAAATAAAGTATGATCTGAATTATTTTGCTTATAGCCAAACTCCTTCATCGTGGATGAGAATCATTCGAACCATGCCCGAGGTGACTGCTTTAGACCATATAATGCTTTTTTTAATTTGTATATTTCAGTTTCACACGAGGACTTGGTTTTAACTCCAGATGGTAATTCCATATACACTTCTTCAAGATCTTCATTTAGGAAGGCATTCTTGACATCAAATTATTATAATGCCTAGTCTCGATCTACTATTATAGGTCTGAGAATCTAGAAGGTTTTTATTTTTGCAACTAGAGCAAAAGTTTCTTGATAATCCATTCCATACTTCTGTGTATATCCTTTTGTAACTAATCTTGCTTTGTATCTATCAATACTTCCATCTGCATCCAGTTTCACTATGAACATCCATTTTCACTCAACTTTTTGCTTCCCTTTTGGTAATTGACATAACTCCCAAGTGTTATTCTTTTGAAGTGCCTTCATCTTGTCATTCATCGCCTTGGTCTATTTTTTGTTTGCTAATGCATCCTGTACATTACTAGGAATAGACATATTGGATAATTAATTAACACTAAATGCATATAATTCTGATAATCTATGGGTAAAGATATAATTACTAATGGGGTATTTAGTTTTGTTTTTTGGATCGGGTTCATACTGTTTCTTTGGGACTTCCTGGTTTAGTCTTTGTGGGTACTTATTGGTCACATTATTTTCTATGACAAGAGTTTCATTTATCTCATTAGAAATAGGATTTAGGGATACTTGAGATGACTAAGGAGAGACATTCTTGATTGATTTTTCGGTTAATGGTGTAGGCGTTGGTAATTTCAAAGTCATAGGGGGTCGTAACTGAGATCATTTCGGTCTATGCAGAATTTCAGGTTATCACAGCTTGGTCTCATTTCTATTTACCCTTCATTTTCCTCTAATTCAAATATATCTTCGTTCTCTTCAATGTTACTCTCCCCTTGAAGAGAAGACCCGGGAACTCCCCTTGAATAGTAGGGTTTGAATTCTCAAAATAATACATTCAGGGTTACATGTAGCTTTCGATGGTGAGGATCATAGCACCGATTATCCTTTTTGAAATTTTGAGTAACCCACAAAAATGCACCACTTTGCACAAAGATCCAATTTGCTTCACTAGACTTTTAGGATGTGGACATATACCATACAACCAAACACTCGTGGTTCCAGATTTGGTAGATGAGGAACAGAGAGAAGAGATTATATTTTTTGTTGAGGAGATTGAAATTCAGGTGCACTTAATGGTATTTGATTCATTAAGTAAGTAACTGATTTTACTCCTTCACTCCAATAGTATTTTGTCTGATTCATGCCAAATAGCGAAGTACGAAAATTTTTCATAATTTGTTTGTTCTTCCTTTCTGTTAATCCGTTATGCTGTGGAGTATACGTGCAGGAGGTTTGATGTTGAATTCCATGATGATTTAAAAAATTACCTAACACTTGATCCATGAACTCCATACCCTTATCTGATTCAGTGTACGAATGTGCTGTTGGTATTGGGTTCGCGTCATTTTGTGAAATTCCTGAAAAGTTGTACCTACTTCACTTTTATTCCAGAGAAGAGATATACAGGTCATCCAAGTACATTTATCAATAAATATAATAAAATATCATGCATTAGAAAAAGATGAAATCTTTGCAGAACCCTAAATATCTGAATGAATGACTGCAAATAGTTCCATACTTTTCTCCAAACTTAGCAAATAGGAAATACAATGGCTTTTCGCCAATTCATAAATTTCACGCTGAAAATCCAAATTACTTAAATTGGAAAATAAATATGGTTGTAGCTTCTTAAGGTACCCGAATGAAAGATGTTTGAGTCATCGATGCCACAACCATACTAGAGTATGACTGTGGTCCTTACTTCTGGTCTGATATGCATGACCCAGCATTGACCCCTATTTTTCTATTAACTCTAAATAATACTAGTTGCCCTATCTAACACCATAACTAAGAATCTTCCAGGTTAGAATGTCTTGAAAAACATAAAACAGAGACCAAAACGTTACCGTGCACTCTAGAATAGTAGTAATTTGAGTAATCAACAAAAGATTATACATAAGAGATGGAATAATAAGGACAGTATCTAGGGTTATAATGTCAATCAAAATGATAGATCCTTCCCCCATAACAGGGGAGATACTATTGTTAGCAGTGCGTATAGCTGACCATGAGGAGGGTTTATGACAAGTTAATTTATCAGAATCGCAACTCATATGATTAAATGCACCTATATCAATAATTCAAGTGTTATTTTTAGTAATAACAGAGTGTGCAAAAAAAATTTGATGATACCTAGATGGACCACATTCGTTGTAGGGTGTACCTGGTCTGTTTCAGCTAGATTTACCATAGTTTTTCCGATGTTTTTTTATAAAGTCCCGCCAGTCTGGTTAGCCAATAATTTCATAACCTCGTCGTTTTGAATGCACCACCTAACCATAATTGAAACACATCAACACACTATTTCGGTCAACCCCTCTTATCTCACGCCCTAACACATTTTCACTTTTTTTCTCTTTCAAATTATGTCACCCCATAGCCCCTCTTTCTCCCTTGCTTCTACCCCGGTTAGTGTTGCCTTGCTAGCATCACCGCGTGTTTAGGGAGCACCAGAGGGCCTCCCCCTCTACTTGACAGCCATGTTTTGCTTCTAGTAATGCTCTCTTCAGGCGGCGGTGTAAGCTCCTTCAAGGTCTAAATTTGGATCGATTTGCATTATGTTGTTGGAGATCTGGTGATTTCTTGGTTTTGAATGGTTTTTCTAGGGGTGTTGGAGTTTCTAGGTGTGGTATCTATGTTATTAATCTTAGGGAGAACATTCAATCAAACTAAACATATATTGCAAACAATTATGTTTCTTAATTGATCAATTAATCTAGTTTTTAATGTTGTTTTTTAATCAAATTACTAGTGTGAATATTGTGGTTGTTTGATGGTTAGAGTATGTTATATGGTGGATCCATTAACGAACCAATTTTAAGAAGAGATATATATTCAAAATATAAATTAATGTGTCATTTCCATGATCAGTTCTGATTTCTGTAGGTGGATGTTGACTTGCGACCAAGGTTTGCTTTATTGATAAATTTCAGTTTTATATAATTTTTGCTTAGTTTGTTTTTTCCTAGCCTAGACAACTTCCAACTCCCCCGCAAATTGCATAGCATATAGCAAAAAAATCTGAACTAAATTGTCCTCGTGGGATCAACCCCTTACTTGCTCTATACTATCTTGTTTGATTTGTTTTAAGCTAGGGTAATTAATTTATGCGACCATGACATCGCAGCAAATTTTGACGTCGTTGCCGACGAAATGATTTTAGTTTATTCTTGTGTTGTTGTGTTGTGTTGTGTTGTGATTTATTATACTTGTTATGCTTTTTATTTATTCTAAAAAAGAAAAAGAAAAAGAGAAAACATATTTGTTTTGCGGCGATAAGTATTGGTGTTTTGTTTTTTGAAGGAAAACGACGTTCTGAGAAGAATTAGTGACTAGCCCTACCGTACAAAGGCCAAATTCTATCATTTGCTAAGATTTTTGGACACTTTTAGTTTTCTAGCATATGATACTATTTCCTATTGCGTTGTTTTCAATCTCTTGTGCACTTGGTTTCTTTTGAGTTTTCTTTGCAATGTATGCATGTAACTTGTTCTGCTAACCAAAGTCATTAAGTGCAAATTTTAATCTCGAAATAAAAAACACTTTACGCAGGTTGCGAAAGGAAGCTCATGTCAACATCATGGTTGTTGCACGACAACAAACACTCAAGGAGCTTGTTGTTCCTAATGTGGAAAACCAACCATCATGTATAAACATAGACAGTAATGTAAATTTTGAACTCAAATCTGGTATTATACATTTGCTGCCAACTTTCAATGGTCTTACATGATAAGATCCTCATACTCATCTCAAGGAGTTCCACATGGTTTGTGTTGGCATGAAACCAAATGGAGTTGAAGAGGAACAAATTGAAAGTTTTCCCTTTCTCTTTAAAAGGGGCAGCAAAGGCATGACTTTTTTCTATTCTCCCAGGTTCCATTGATACTTGGAATAGCATGAAAAAAATCTTCCTTGAAAAGTATTTCCCATCATCTCGAGTTGTCAACATAAGAAAAGAAATATGTGGAATTTCATAATTTCATGGAGAAACACTGGCTAACTATTGGAAAAGATTTGAGTTATTGTGCATTCAATGCCCTCATCATCAAATACCTGATCAACTACTCATTCAACACTTCTATGAACGATTGATGCCAATTGACAGTAGTATCATTGATACTACAAGTGAAGGGGCATTGGTAGATAAGACACCCAAGGCTGCAAGCCAATTGATCTCAAACATGGCAGCCAACTCGAAACAGTTTAGCACCCGTGGAAACTTCTCAAACAAACAAGTGAATGAGGTAAGTATTTATAACCTTAAGAATAAAGTTAATGATCTTACTTCTCTTGTGCATTCGTTGGCTTATGAAAACGTATAACAGGTAAAAGTTTATAGCATATACTCACTATAAGAACATGCTTCGGATATGTGCCCAATAATGCACGAAGATTACATTGAGCAAGCGAATACGGTTGATGGAACATTCAATGGACAACTGTAGTGTAAGTATGATCATGCTTCGGATATGTGCCCAATAATGCACGAAGATTACATTGAGCAAGCGAATACGGTTGATGGAACATTCAATGGACAACCGTAGTGTAAGTATGATCCATTTTCTAACACGTACAATCCTGGATGGAGAGATCACCCCAACTTCTGCTATAGGAACCCACATCATCAAGGCAATCAAAAAGGACAGTTTCATTCCCATAGATTTCAACCACAGCCTCACCACAAATATCAAGCAAGACAACCCCCTCCGTTCACCAACTCCAATGTTATGGGGTCATCATCTAGTGATGATCTTCGTGAGATGATGAAAACTTTGGCTTCTAACATTGTGACCTTTCAACAAAATATCATGTCTTTTCAACAGGAAACAAGATCAAGTATTCACAACTTGAAGAAGCAAATGAGGCAAATAGCTTCAAGTGTGGACAAACTAGAAACACATGTCACAACCCAATTATGGGTTATTGCCCAAATCTATCAAAAAATAACAAAAACTAAAATAAAAGGGGTTGACATTGGCAGAAAAATCAAGGTGAAAATTTTAGACGTTTTCAGGAGCTCAATCATACATCTTATGTGCCTAGAAATGAAGAAAAATGCAAATTCAAAGCTAAAGTAATCTATTATTGGATAAATCTGTATAGAAATTAAGTCGAAATGGGCTAGTTTGATTTAATCGTTGGCCAATTTAAAAGTGTAATTATATTTGAGAATTAATTTAGGGTCCAATTGAAAGATTTAATTAAGTACAATGATTTAATTATACTCTAAAATTGGTCAAATTAATTTTATTAAGGGCTTAGTTAAGAAGAAATCAAGTTCTTGAACTTAATTCGGGCTCAATTGATGAGATTGGATTTTTCAGAGACTGATTTGATTTTTCCCAAGCCAATTATGCAAAATCGGGGACCAAATTAAACAAATTAAGAGTTTAATGATCGATTGAGGGTGAAATCGCGCAAATCAAAAATCAAGGACCAAAATAAAAAAGGCACGCAAAGTAAAAGCTGATATTGAAATTCTGATAGGGTTTGATTGCATAAAATCATAAGTTTAGATCCAATTAGGGGTGCATTTAAATCAATTACAAATTGAGGGATCAAAATGCACTTTGACTTCCCAAAGCAACACGCCATTGTCTGCACCTACCGACAAGCGGCCTGCGCCCACCGCCGACAAGCCCCCTGCACGCCGCCGACAAGCCTGCTACCGCAGGAGCGAGCCCGCCGTTGCTTGCAACGGTAACCTCTGCAAATGGCTATAAAAACTAACGAGGAGAGGTGCACAGAAGAAAGAAAAAAGAAGAGAAAAGTTAAGAAAATACAAGGAAAATTTTACATAAAATTTGAATCTTCATCTCTCTCGTGTCTGGTCCCTCTCTCTATCTCCCGACTGCGTTTTTTTCCTCTCTCGGTTTTTTTCTTCTCTCTCTCTCTTAAAAACCAGCAGACCCGAAGCTTTCTCTCTCTCTTTTCTTCCTCTCGGCCAACCAACTAGGGTCGTCATTCGATCACCCATATCCCTTCTCATCACCACCGGCAGTCTCCCCTCCACTCCAAGAGCTCAAACATCTTCTTCGATGGAGAAACAATGACAGCCCCGACAAAAGCAACACAGCTCTTGCATCTTTCGACGTCAACTCCGGCCACCATAGGCCACCATTTCCGACCCCACTGCGACCAAAAGAACCAACTCGATGTCCTCTACACAACGGTGTTAACAGGTACGCTTTTCATCACACTTGAAAATCTCTCAGTTTACCGTTCATTGTCACCTACATGCAGCCCGATCTACTGTTCACTGTGAACAGTAAATTGGGTCGAGTCGGGCCGGGTTTGGTGCCTGACCCGACAACTAAATGAGACGAGCTTCCAGACCGTCTGGACTGAAAGCCCAGTCCGAGAATACATGACCTGGAGTCCATTCTGATAACAAGCGGGCCGAAACCCATACTTGGAATAAATAGGCCGAGACCCAGTACGAAGTTGGGTGGGCCATGAGCCCAGCCCAGCCCCCCATCAGGCGGGCGGGCAGCCCACCCCCAACAAGTAGGCTGACTGCCCAGCCCATAGTCAGCCTCCCAAATAAATAAAAAAGAAAAAAGAAAAAAAATAAAAAATAAAAAATGCAAAAAAAACAAAATTTGAAAAATAAAAAATATATCATTTTTAAAAAATATGATTTTTATGCATACGGCCAATACACTAGCATATTTTTTAAAAAAAATCTTTTTCTTTCAAAAAATATATATTATTTCGGAGTTTGAAGAAAAAATATGTTTTAGCATGGATTTCGCAAAGAAAAATCATTTCTTGCTTTTTTGGATTTTCACAACATGTTTGTAAAAATCCAAAGGGTACTGGCCAATATTAAAAAAAATATCAAAATCTTATTTTTGGGAATTTATTATTCACAGTTGGTGTTTGGATAAATAAACCCTAAGGGGTTAATATCCAAAATATTCGGCAGGGATAATTTGTTATTATTCACAGTTGGTGTTTGGATAAATAAATCCTAAGGTGTTAATATCCAAAATATTCACCGGGGATAATTTGCTATTATTCACCGTTGGTGTTTAGATAAATAAATCCTAAGGGGTTAATATCCAAAATATTCGACGGGGATAATTCGCTATTATTCACCGTTGGTGTTTGGGTAAATAAACCCTAAGATGTTAATATCCAAAATATTTTTACGAGAATAAATACACCATCACCATTTAACCAATATATTCTTTGAAAGATCAAAACCATAACAAATCATAAGCAAACCAAAACGTCAAGCAGCTTATCTTAGGTAGGGCGTATTAGGGGTGCTAAAACCTTCCCTTTACGCAACCAGTCCCTTGCCTTAGAATCTCTGAAAGACCAGTTTTAGATTTCCTAGTAACCTTAATACTAGGTGGCGACTCTTTTTTCCACAAAAATAAATATAAGACCCCCACATTGATTTCCCCCGCTCATGAGGAGAGTCGCCGCGACGCCACGCTCTCGCGAAGAGATGCGACAACACATATGAATGGAAAATTGCCCTCCCATGCATTGAATCCAAAAGAGAATGTTAGCGCAATCATGTTGCGAAGTGGAACAGAACTTGGAGAAAACAAGTCAAAACAAGTTGAGATGGACGAAGAAGAAGAGATGGAAACTGAATTGAGTAAAAAGAACAAACCTACTCCTCCTTCATAAACTAAGACAACGACAATCACTCCAAAGGTAACTCCTCACTCATTGTTGCGATGTCGCGGTCGCATAAATTAATTACCCTAGCTTAAAACAAATCAAACAAGATAGTATAGAGCAAGAAAGGGTTCGATCCCACGAGAACGATTTAGTTATGATTTTTGTGCTATATGTTATGCAATTGGCGGGGTTAGAAGTTGTCTAGGCTAGGCTAAAGCAAACTAAGCAAAAATTATTTAAAACTGAAATTTATCAATAAAGCAAACCTTGGTCACAAGTTAACATCCACCTACAGAAATCAGAATTGATCATGGAAACAACACATCAATTTATATTTTGAATATTTATCTCTTCTTAAAATTGGTTCGTTAACGGATCCGCCTATAACTGTCATGACCCGATTCCCGGATCCATGACCGGCACATAGATATGGTTCCCCTTCAAGGTTTCACACCTATGCGAACCCAAACTTACACACAAACTTAACATTCATATTCAGAGTTCAACGCAGCGGAAATATCAAAGTAAACTTTATAACATAATTTAATTGTCTTTATACAAGAGTTGATTATATACTATTATAATTGTGGAGTAATAACTAGACAAAAGTATCAATTACAACCAAAATAGCAGGTTCCAAGAGTAGGACAAAAATGACCTGCTAACAAGCTACGAGCTTGAAAATAATAAATAATGGGAGTGAGTTCAACAACTCAGTGAGTAGATAATATCCAATATACACATGCAAGATAATATAGCAATGAAAAATATATTATCGAATCGGCCTTAAGATCTTACAGGAAGGTTTCTTAAATAGGTCATAACTAGAATATATATAAGGTAAAGCTCGTCAGAAAATCAGAATGCAATGAGCATGAGGCTCTGTACTGTGGGATGATCAGTTTGCACAGATTGGTGACTCCCCCGACCAACTAAAGTTTTAGATATGATGTGCACAAAGACTAACATTCCCTATTAGCATGGGTATTATGACTGGCATACTATAGGTATATATATCATAATCAAACAAACAGATTCATAACTCAAGGCTCAACTCATGGCATCAATTAAATGAGGAGCTATCAATTCACAAACAGATATTGGCTTATATCAAGAACATATATTCAACAATTGATTATGCTTTATCGTATCAAGAATCGTAATCAATGTATATCTTATCAAGAAGTATAATCCAAATACTAGCAAATCAAATATCTATAATATTTCTCATGCATATTAAATATTATCCACTCACCTGACTCAAAAGCAAATAAGGTTCAAAAACAGAATGTTGACGGAACCTTACTAATGTCCTGCGGGTAAAATATCGGAATTATCTGAACATATAAAGAGATATACTCAAAAATGACTCAAAGAAGTAAAATAGCTTAATAACATATCTAAGAGTTCATATCATAATCCTATGTGTTTTTTAATCAAACTATCCATTTTTCACAAAAACCTAAAACAAAGATTTCTTCCGAAATCTAATTCCAAATACACAATTCATAAAATTGATAATAATTCATAAAATAAACTTCAATTATCCATCAAGCCAATCTGAAATGCTATTATTTCACCTAGTGACCATTTTGAATTTTTCTTATATTTTTAGGGTCAAATTGTAATTTTATCAAAATGAGTGACTAATTGAACTCCTCATAAATTCATAAATATACTAAAATTTTGCCCCTAATTCAACCTCAATTCTGTCCAGAATCTCCAATTTTACTCCAGGGACCAAACTGTAATTTTTCCAAAGTTCAGGGACTAAAGTATAATTTTCACCAAAAGGACCAAAATGAATTTTCATCATCTTCAACCTCCAGCCCTGAATTTCCAGAAAGGGTTTTCACCATTTTTCTCAATATTTTCTTAAACAAAACATCTCAAAACTTCAAAATCATCTACAATCAAACTAATTAAATCATTACCCAACACATTCAACCCTTAATATCTCTCTTAATTCATCTATCAAACCCAAATAAAATTCTCAAACCCTAACAATCAATACAAGCAAAAATCATAACTAATAACCACATTTATACATATTAAAACATACACATTACCTTAACAACTATTTCTCCTTCTTCTTTTCTCCTCCTCTTCTCTTTCCCTCTTTTCTCTTCTTCTTCTTCTTTCTTTCTCTCTTCCGGATTCTCTCTCTCAAATTTTCAAATTACTTCTCTTTTTCTTTTCTTTTCTTTTCTATTTATATTTACTAGCTTGTACAATTACTACAACACCCTTAACCTAATTCTAAGCCACTAAGGGCATTCATGTATTTTCCTTTTTTAAAAAAAATTCAAAACACTACAATAACTTACCCTAACCATCAAACAACCACAGTATCCACACTAATAATTTGATTCAATGGCAGCATTAAAAACTAGATAAATTGATCAATTAAGAAACATAATTGTCCGCAATATATGTTTAGTTCGATTGAATGTTCTCCCTAAGATTAATAACATAGATCTGCTACCATTATTAACTCAGTTGTTTCACAAGTTCATATATCACAACTCTGGTTTTTAATATCAAACTTAGCAATAGATTGTCTACAGTAATAACTTCGAGGCCGCTCTTAGCAATTAAATAAACAATCATAGGAAAATTAGCATGGGAGAACAAACATATTCATCATATAAATTGAAAAATTGAGTTAAAAATAGATCTCACAGTTCTTGAATTTGAAGGTTTCCTTGTCCTTGCAACCAAGCAAAAGAGTATAGCCTTGCATGTTTATTGAACAATTAAATAAAAAGATGGAAGAAAACATGATTTAGGGTTTGGAGGAGGAAGATTTGTGTTTTCTTTGCTGCTGGCCGAAATTTCCTTGCTCCTCTCTTCCTTTATATATGCTTCGAAACCCTAGTATCTATTTACAAAATAGTTCTTCCTTAAGTTGGCAAAATTTAGTTGTCCCTTGTAAAATTCATATCATATCGTTTTGATCTTAAATTTTGAGCGTTTATAGGGTTTTGAGTCCTGAATCCAAAAAAATTGGGTTTGCATCAATCGGACTTTTGTAGCTCGAGATATGAAAGTTGGAATGGACAAAGGTCAACATCGGCAGATTGCAAGATTTGACTTTGAAGGATACAATTCCCATACTCTTCCTTATTTTATTTATTTTTCCTTAGCATTCCAGAAATTTATGGATGTTATATTTTGAATGCCACTAGAATCAATTCATTTCAATCTCTAGAGCTTTTGCTCTGCACAAAACATTGACTGAAAGTCAAATCTGTTAATCAGCTCCATTTACCTCCTTTTTGCATCTTTGATCCAAAAATGCCTTCAAAACATAAAATAAAGAATATTAAGGCATTTAAAATATAAAACATCTGCAAAACACTAGGTAAATATGGATGAAACTATCAAATAATATGGTCGCATCATTATATGGCGGATCCATTAACGAACCAATTTTAAGAAGAGATAAATATTCAAAATATAAATTGATGTGTCATTTCCATAATCAGTTCTGATTTCTGTAGGTGGATGTTGACTTGCAACTAAGATTTGTTTTATTGATAAATTTCAGTTTTATATAATTTTTGCTTAGTTTGTTTTAACCTAGCCTAGACAACTTCAACCCCCCCCCCCAAATTGCATAGCATATAGCACAAAAATCTAAACTAAATCATACTCATGGGATCGACTCCTTGTTTGCTCTATACTATCTTGTTTGATTTGTTTTAAGCTAGGGTAATTAATTTGTATGACCATGACATCATAACAATAAACAATAATCTTGAACAAACAAGTATTGTAGCAATCAAATTTCTGGGTTTTTAAACCAGAAAGGAGAGAGAAAACTATGATTCAAGATAAAAAAAAAATAATCAAGATTCGCTGATAGCATGTTACACATATAAATTTGTATATTTTAGAGATTTTTTTTTCCATTGCACTTGAAAATGAACCTATAGTGATTAAAAGAATAATTTAGCTAAAAATAAAAATTATTTTTATCTTTACTTTACATAATTTCCATATCTAGAAATTAACAGTCATATTTTAATAAACAGCATTTAATGTCAGCATTCTGTCACTGTGTTCTCGCTCTCTCCCTGTTTATAATGTTCTCAGTCAAGAAAATAAGGCAAAATGCACCTTACGATCAACAGAGATCAGTTAATTGATGCTCATGAAACATTAGTAAAAGAAAATAGCTATTCCTCGTGATTCCCAGAATTCCATTCCATCCATTTTGCCACTGATATTAAGCTCACCTGCTGCTCAAAAGTGAGCCATTATAGACAAATCCCATCAGGTGACAAAACATCGCTGATTATACTACCACTCTGATGATTGAATTAGTTTCAGATGAGGAATAGGAAGAAATGTTACATTCAGTTCAGGGAACCACAAAATACAATCTCTAATTACTTATCGCTAATTCTAGGCAATTATTGCCACCATCATTGGCAAACTGCTTATTATCATATATAGAATTTGGTACTACCGAATTCCCCATTCAGTTGGCTTGAAGTATTTTTCCATGATTTTCTTCAGTAACTGCAATGACAAGATATCCCATGAGCAAAAGGAGTTATTCCTAATGTACTTGTCAACAAATTATACTGCAGATTTTGGCCCTAATAGCAGGTCAGGACAGCCCTTTAACAATAGTAAATATGATAAAATCATGTTACAACCTATAATCCTTTCTGATTATAGCTTCTCTCCACCAATATTTCTACCTAATTGCGCTACAAGAGAATGAGGAAAAAATTAAGTTACCTTCATGAGCATCGAATGAGATAGGAATGTTTGAGGATGAGTTTTTAGCTGAATGGTAAACTGGAGGTTGGGAGGACTCCGAGCCCCGAAGAAGAGAGTTTACGGCATCTTTCACCTTATCCACCATACTCACATCACCAGCAGCTTTCCTTGGACTGATTGCTTGGGATATCACTTGAGAAAGTGCTCTGTCATCTTCTCCTGGCTCGAATTTTTGCATTATATACTCCTTCACTGAAACTCCTTTATCCCATTTTTGCTCTCCGGTTATGAAATGGTAACCAGATGCTGCATCTGTTGGGGCTCGGGCTGGATCCGATGCAACTTGGTCTGGTGCTACTTTGGTTGGTACTGCTACAAATGATGATGCTTTGCCTTCGTCCGCAGGGTCTAATAATGCTGCATCTGGTGCTTCATGGGTTGAAATAGTAAGGCTTTGAATCTTGGAAATTAAGGCATGGGTGGCATCAGATACTGTGGCGTATGCTGGTGCCAGCTTCTCAGACACAGTTTCAGTTACTGGCTTGTCTTCAGCTGCACTGATCACGCTACTTGGCAAAACATGCTTCTCAGGTATCACAGGAACTGCTCTTGGATGCTGTCTAGCTGCCTCCTTGTACCCCTCAGGAGCCATCTCTGATTCGTACACTGAGAGATCATGCAGACGAGTTAATTAAATGCACATTAATTTAGGCAAATATTCCAAATAAATTTCTCTTAAGATTTTATGTGTTCCTATTGTACGAAGAATAAGACTATGATTGAAGTTACTTGGTGCTCCAAGATATTCAGGATCTTCTTCATCTTCATCGTCATCCAGGCTAACACCCCATGAAGGAGTGGTGTTACTGTCATCACTATGCTTCTTTTTTATGAGATTGCTTCGCCATTTCTTGGCCCTCTCCTTCACTTTGGCAATAACAGATTTCTTGTGATTGGGGGATTGATCATGCTCCAGGTCATGGTCCTTCCAAGAAGTTGGTGAGGAGTATGGTGACCACCTAGATACTTCTTCAGCTGTTTTTGCAAACCTCTTAGGTCAGAAGTGACAGCAACATGAATTTTCAAGACTTGGTATCAATTAAATTCATTTATTTTTCACGAACAAATTACGTTGTAAGCTAAATTAAAACACATTTGTTATCAATTCTCGATATCTGAAAAAGAAAGGGTTGATGTGTGAACTGAACACAAACAGATCCTAAAATATTCTTAAGCTGCCGATAAGCGATTGCTCAACCACTTGTTATTCCCATTTCCTATTACACTCGAGTTCAAGCCTCCTTGGAGAAACAAGAACCGATAACCCTTTCTTCTATCATGGATGATTATATTAGA
Source organism: Salix dunnii (assembly GCA_015731905.1). Classification (NCBI taxonomy): domain Eukaryota; kingdom Viridiplantae; phylum Streptophyta; class Magnoliopsida; order Malpighiales; family Salicaceae; genus Salix; species Salix dunnii. Next base: position 2,753,312 of record CM027667.1, on the reverse strand, counting down.
GTTTATGCAATTACCTCGTAGAAGGTCTTCCACAGTTGGGCTGGTTGGAGTTCTAGGACCGTTACCATGTCTGTGCCTGACAGCAATTGGAGCCATTGCTCCAGTACGTGATTGAGGGTGTGCCATGAATTCCTTCAGCATTGCGTTTCTCCCCTATTGCCCATCCTTTGCCCTGCATCTCATATCACAGAGAGGGAAATTTAAGAGAACGGGGATGCCCATGCATCTCTTTCCCGGAGTTCTTGCACAGGCAGTGAACAAGAGCCGCATGTCATCTGTGGTAAAAGGTAGACTTGTGGGCTCCAATTTTACATGTGGCAATAAGATAATGCAGTTTAATTTATTGCAATTTCTTGTCACAAAAAGTCACCTCCTGAAATAGCAAGTTGACTAAGCCTGCATATACAGAAGGCGACAACCATCCTAACCTTGAATATCGCCATCAATTTAGCTGCGCCTGCTTTGTCTCGATTCTGACAAGGACAACTACATTGTCTCGAACATACAAACTTTGGTTATAAGAAAACCTTGAGAGCATGAGCATAAAATCCAAAAAAATAGCCAAAGCTTGAAGATATACAAAATTTATGAACATGTAAATTCTTCACAGTGACGACTTCTCTCATATCAAATCCACTTCAAATAAGCCCAAGCATCTATAGGGAAAAGAAAAAACACAGCCAGATGTATATTTTTATGTAGGTTCTTCTCAAAACCTTTCGCTGTTCCTATTTACTTTAATCCCAGAACATTCGGGGTCTGGTGGAACTACATTGTGACTTTCCATCATAGTTTTGTCCAAGAAAAAATGTAATTGTAAATAAACGAAGAAACAAAAAATTTACATCACATTAAAATGTACGACCCTCGTAAAATTTCCTTGTACCCAAAGCTAAAGATTGAGGGGAGCAGCCAAACCAAAAGGAGAGTGAAAGAGCGAAGAAAAACATAATGAACAGAAAATAATAATGGAATCTCATTACAATCTAATTTTTTTAGGGAATAAGTTAGTGATTCAACTATGAGATTGTTCTTTCCTTTGCTCCCTTCTCGAGAATCTCTGGATGTTCCCAAATGATTTTTTTAGCTCCATGATGAATTGAGCATTTGGATCTCACTGGTGTTGAACAAACGATGACTGTCTTCAGTGGCAGAGATGGGGTAAAGTAAATGAGGGGGCTACACCCGCTTTGGCTATTTTAGTAATTCATGGGACACACCGCATTTCATGGTTCTGCTTCTACACTAATGGAGCCCAAATCGCAGAGCACAACAGGCTAGTGGCTAGCAGTTTGGTTCACCAGCAGCGCATCATTATTTCTTCCTCCCATTTCCATGGTTCATCATGCACACTTACCCATCCGCGCTCTTCTGTGAGGCTGGATCAAAAGAATAGAGACTTGAAATCTGTAGCCTTGACTTATTCTGGCAGACAGTTGATTTGAGAACTGTCAAACATAAATTCATCGTTATTTCCTGCCTCGTACAATAATCTAAGCCAATTATGATGGCACATTTGCAAAGTCCATTATGCATTCTCAATAATATAGTAAAGAAGATACACGAAGTGATTTAAAACGCAGCTTTATGGAAAATTTCTTACCAATTTTTCTCACCCAAATATCTGATCACTCCTGTATGCTAAAGCAAACCTAAGTTGTTCTGTCAGCCACTGCCAGACAATTCAAAACCACCTACTATTCTGCTGCAATGACACTGGGCTGGATATTGCAAAAAAAGAGACAGACATCTGTTCTCTCAAGTCCAACTATAACCAGGCTTCTTCCTTAACCCTCTTTCACACATCAGTTTCCGTAAATCTGCTGCATTGTCCCAATTACCCTCCATAGTCAATACACTGGATAGCAGTACATATGTCGCTGGATCATTAGGCCAAAGCTCTAAGAGCTTTTTTGCAGAACGTGCAGCAATCTCTCTATTTCCATGAACCAGACTAGCACTAAGAAGAGCTTTATAGACTGAGGGCGCTGGTAATATAGGCATGCTATTAATAAAGGTTTCCGCCTCATTAAGATACCCAGCTCGACCAAAAGTATCTACAAGACTGGCATAATGCTCTACTTTAAGGGGTTCTAGCAAAATATCACTTTTCATCAAGTCAAAATACTCAATTCCCTTGTCCACAAAACCAACATGGCTACAAGCACACAGCACAGCAAGGAAGGTAGAACTATTCGGCTTGATTTCAGTTTTTCTCATTTGTTCAAACAATTCCACAGCCTCTCTGCCATAACCATGATGAGCAAATGCTGTTAGAAGTGCATTCCATGAGATCACATCATGTTCCTCCATAAAACAAAAGACCCTCTTCGAATCACCAATGGCTCCGCATCTTGCATACATGGAAACGAGTCCGTTTTGAACATTCAAGTATGAAATATAGCCAGTTCTGTGAATGAGAGCATGCATTGCCTTTCCCTCTTCAAGAAATGAACTATTCCCAATTGCTCCTACCATGCTTGTTAACGTGTAAGAGTCTATATCGATATCAGCCTGTTTCATTTCATGGAAACATCTGAGAGCTTCCTCATGACGCCCTAAGTTAGAGTAGCCAGCAATGACAGCATTCCAAGCTATATGGTCACATGTCATAACAACTGAGCACACCTTCTTGAAGTCCTCTAAGCTGCTGCTACACTTTGAATACACAGTGACCAGTGTAGCTGTTATATACACATTAGACTCTAAACCTAATTGAATTATACGACAATGAACTTGCAAGCAATAACTTAAACAATCAGGACCAGAAAATGAACTTAGCAAGCTGTTATAGGTTACACAATTTGGCCTGAGATCCTGACGCGCCATTTCTTTAACCAAAGACATTGCTTCATCAGGTTTTTCAGTAAGTGAATACCCAGTAACCATAGAAGTCCAAGTAATTACATTCCTATTCACCATATGATCAAAAACCAGCCTGGAATCATCAACATCGCCACACTTAGAGTACATATCAACCAAGCCAGTCCCCACGACAACATTATAACCCAATCCAGTTTTTAAAATTAGCCCATGAACCTGAGACCCGACTTCTCTGGCTTCTAATTGCGAGCAACCTGCCAGACAGCTCGAAACACTATACGCTGTCACATTAATAGCAGCTTTTAACATCTTGATGAACAATTCAATGGCTATTTTCGGACAATTGACAGCCAAATACCCAGAAATCAACGAATTCCACGTAACAGCAGTTCTTTGAGGCATTTGATCAAACAATAATCGTGCACTTGAAAGTTCGCCGCATTTTGCATACATGTCAACAACAGCACTACAAATATACACGTTTGAAATAAAACCAAATTTGAGAATAGTTGAGTGGATTTGAATGCCCAAATGAAAAGAAACAGATTTGGCACAAAAGGACACGATTTTGTTGAGAAAGTGAGGGTTAGATAGAGAGCCATGTCGCGTTAATTCAGCAATGAGATCAGAATCTATTGGGCTTGGTGCGTTCTGGTTACCGCTGAAGGTGCGGCTGTTACTGTGTTCCTCGGGTTGGTTGTGGGTTGTTAAAGCGCGGGAAAGCAGGTGGTTGGCGGGTTTGGATACTTTCAGTTTCCGCAAGTGAGAAGCAGAAGAACACAAGCTCATTGCCTTCGTTCGTTCAAATGTCAAATGAAACCCACTCGATTTTCAGGTTCAGTTCAGTCTGTCTGTATCTATCCATCTTCAAGCCCATAATCCTTTTCCGTCTGCTTTGCGTCCTGATCCGAGTTTTCCCTAAACGGTGAGTTTTACGTTTGTTGAGAAATTTTTCTCTTTTCCAAATTCAAGACTTTTTTTAATAACTTTCTTATAAATTAGGTAAAACTTTTTTACATGTGATTTTTTAAGTGCATGGATGGGCGACATGCTCTCGTAAAATTGAAAAAAAATGAGCCTAATTATAAAAATATAATTTTAAAGAATTATTATTCAATATTATAGTGACTGAAAAACTTATATTAGATGTATTTATACAAAGAAAAGACACATCATTCTTAATTAACTCTGCATAAGATAACTATTTTTTTATCAATTATTTTATTAGATTATATTTATATTTATTGGTCTCATTTAAGGTTTAAGATAGATCTCTCTTTATGAGGTAATCTATATCGTAATGGATTAGATCATATTCAATATAAGACTCAAATTTGACATCATATTTATTTTCTATTTTGTATCTTTAATACATTGCATATACTTTACAATATAATTTTATACATTTAAATATTGAAGTTTATAGTCAAATCATAACACTTTGAATATGAATTAAACAGATTAATTGTTATGGGTTTTTGGTATTTGGACCAAATTTTAATGGATAGTTATATATTAGTTATAATATTCATTTTGTATTTTTTAAAACACGATAAAAATATGATTTTATCTTTTAAAAAAATATGAATGAGAAATTTTTAGGATTTGATTGTATATATGAAACAATACATATTTTGTATTTTTGAAATGAAGAATTTTTTTGAATTTTTTTTGGAATCTTTAAAATTTCAAAGAAAAATCATGTATTTTCTAATATCAGGTTTGTATCATACAGTGTAAGCCTATAGCCTAATATTTAATGAAATTCTTAAAAAAAACATATTTCTATGTTTTCTCAAATAAGGCAATTCTTGTTTATTTTTTTAATTTCTTTTATTTTCAAAAGAAAAGGGTAATTTTAAAGGAAAACCTATAATGAGTTATGACAGTTGTCACATTTTCTACAATGCTTACGATAGAAAATCTTATAAATGATTTTACAGTATAAGCTTGCAAAAAAGAAAAGATGAGATATTATGGATTAATTAGATCAAGAAATGTTCAATCCTTCCAAAAATGTAAAAAATAAGGACTTAAAAATGCATTCAAAAAGAAAAATAATAAAGCTAGAAAATAAATTGAAAGGGAAACATAGGGCTAAAAGTGCACTATTTGGTAGGTGGGAACTAGAAAACACACTAAAAAAAAATATGGCTTATAGGTGCATTATCTATAAGATGATGACTCAATGGTGCACTCAATATAAAACAGATATGACTCAAAGTCGCAGTTAAAAGAAAAAGATAAGGTTTAAGGCATATTATTTAGGAGATAAGGGTCAAATATGCACTTAAAAAAAAAATTAGTACTCAAAAGAATATTATTTTAGAGATGAAAGCTCAAAGGCATACTTAAAATGTAAAAAATACAGCTTGTAGATGCATTATCTAAGAGACGAAGGTTTAAAGGTGCGCTCAAAAGAAAAGATATAAGACTTAAAAAAACATTATCTAGAAAATAAATGCTCAAATTTGCACTCAACAAAAGAAAAGTGATAGGGTTCAAAGACATGTTATCTAGAAAATAAAGGCTTAAAAGCACACTAAGAAAATAAGATAAGGATTAAAGACATACTATCTAGGAAATGAGAACTTAAAAGTGCATTAAAAAGAAAAAAAAAATAGGACTTACAGGTGCACTATTTGAGAGACGAGAACTAAAAGATGCATTTAAGGAGGGGGGAACAAGGCTTAAATGCTAATTATCTAGAAGATATGGCTTAAAGGTTCACTCGACTGAAAGAGAGATAAAGCTTAAAATCATATTATCTAATAGATGATGGCTTAAAGTTATACTTAAAAGGAAAAAAGATAAGGCTAAAATGTGTCATATCTAGGATATAAGGACTTAAAGATGCACTCAAAAAAATAAGAAAAGATTTGTAAACACATTATTTGAGAAAAGAGGGCTTAAAGGTGCACTCAATAGAAAAGAAATAAAGTATAAAAGTGTATTATCAAATAGATGAAAACTTAGGTACACTATCTAAGATAAGATTTAAAGATGAACTCAAGAGAGAAGAGATACGACTTAAAAGCATCTTATCAAGTTAAAAAAAAAAAGCACTCAGCAAAAAAAAGATGGGACTCAAAGACACACTATCTAGGAGATAAAGGTTTAAAAACATATTTTGAAAGAATGAGATAATGATTAAAGGCACTTTATCTAGGAAGTAAAGGCTTAAGGATTCACTAAAAAAAAATAGAGTTAAAATATTAGTTATCTAGGAAATGAAGGGTCAAAGGCTCATTTGTAAAAAAATAGTGATTTTAAAGATGAGTTGCTCAAAAACACACTTAAAATGACATGTTTCGAAATAAAAATAGTGTCAATAACCTTATCTAAAAGATTTGGGAATTGAGACTTTTTCATTATAGGGCTAAATCCTTGGGCTTTTTTATTGGAGGGTTGACATATGTCTTTCTTAATGACAAGGGTGGATTTCTTGATTTCAAGATTGAAATTTAAGAACTCCTTTTTGAAGTGGACTAATTTCTAGAGAAAAATTTCTTGCTATTTATTATTATTCATTAACAACCTTGCCAAGTTCATAATTTTGTTAGGTCCTCTTTGCTAGAGTTTTAACATACTTCTTTTTATAAAATCTTGCCTTGTTGAGCTTAAAACATTACTAAGTCCTCTTAGTTGGAGTCTTGTTGAACTCTTAATTTATTAAAACCTTATTGAATTTTTAATCATTGAAAACTTAATTGGGTCTTTTTATTTATAATCTCTTAAGACCTTTTTTATCAAAATATTATTAGATTTTTAATATTTAAAAAATTTTATGAGATTATAATTTGGTTTTAAAAAAAAATCTTGATGAAGTCTTTATTTATAAAAGTATTTATTAGGTTTTTAATCATTACAAAACCTTGATAATAACAATATTAGTATCATTGAAAAAATATTTAGGGATAAATTCAATAATTCCATAAAAAGTTTCTTAGAAGTAAGTAAATCACTCACAACCTTTAACAATATTATAATATATATCTTGCCATTTGATAATTTATAAGAATTGCAAGTAATACATGCTACCATGTACAACCTGTGTACAATTTATTAAATGATTTTGATAAGGGAATATATTGCATATATATTTTGATTCATTCTTGCTCTATTTTAGAGAATTTTATTGAATTTTTAGCAAGTTGTCTAAATATCTTTGAGAATTATTCACTTCTTGAAAATTCAATGTATTTTCATGTATTTAACTACTGGAATATATTGAAATTGAGATCATATAAAGAAATAAACAATGGGATGACCTTAAAATTCAAATACTAGTTGGTCTGCCTAGACAAGTCTAAGCACTTATTGTTTTCTGATGTATAATGGAAGTTATATAACTATGTTTCATGTGCTATTTACCTTTACAAAAAGAGAAAACACAGGCCTACAACTCTTATACAATGAAAAGAACTCTGTTTTGCTATTTTGAAACCCAAAAATTAAGTCAAAATGCAAGGTTCGAATCAGACCAGGAATCCATGTGATCAAGACACAGTCTCAGGTTTTGGACCATATGCATATTTCCCAATGCCCATAAATTGGTAGACCAAGTTCAGTTGAAAGAAAATTGTATTCTCTACAGCTTTACCAAAAATAGAGGAGTCTTAACTCACACATTTAATGCCCTAAAATTGACTCGCAATATCAGGAAGGATTAGAATTCAAGGGAGTCTTTTGGAGAAGAAAAAACCTTTAACACATTACAAAAGAGAGGAGACAACATCTAGGAGAGAAGGCAATCAAATCGAAAAGAAAGAAGTTAAAAATGACAACCCCTTCAAAACGTTTAACTCTCTAATTTTCCAATAGTTTTTAGTGATGTTCATCATATCAACTTTATTTCTTTTTAATTTTGCTATGGAGTAGTTTTTTATTCTAAAATTTTTTATATAGCCTAATTATGAATATATGAACAATTTCTTTGATTGAATTAATCTAATACTTGTTGAGTGTTTTATTCTATGCTTAATGCTTATATATGCTTGATCATCATTTACATAATTTGGGATTCAATTTAAGATTGAAAAATGATAATTTTTTTAATCATTGTTTGAAATACCATAAAAAATCTATAGGATAGAGATATCTATGGAACTTGTATAATCGTGAAGATTTTATCATTCCTAATATATTTTAACGAGTTTAGAATTTTCACTGAGATATAAAACATTTGTTTGTTAAAATAATTGATGTTCCAAAAAGATTATTGATTAAATTAGTAAAATCTAATTATCAACAATAAGAAAAAAATTTAAGAGAATTAATTCAGTTGAAAAAATTCACATAAGATTAGTTATGTTAAAATTAAAAATCCTAGAACTTGTTAAACTTGATTTCAAAACCATTTAATTTTTTACCTGTTTATTTTAATTATTTTTAATTTCATAAATCTTTATAATTAAATCTTCATATAAATAAAAATTTAATAATTTTAATATTTATTAATAATTTTTACAAATCACAATACTCTAGTCATCATTTTTACTTATGACGACTCATGAACTTTCTATTTCTACCCACAATTATTTCTCTAAATATTGTTTAGGGTGAGAAGTTTTAACTCGATGTGATTCATCAAAGACACGTGTGCCTTTATATAATTAGATTGTATTGCTTTGACGAGTTTATTTTTGCAATTCCAAGTGAACATTCCATACCAAAATTAAATGACCAGCAAAGACGCTTGGAACTACAAGGACACTTAAAATTGCTTTTTCTAAACTTTTTACTGCAATTTAGAGAGAGAGAGAGAGAGAGAGATGTAAGCAGGCAATATCAGAGACCAGGAAAATTTCAGAATATCCACCCTTAAAGTACATAAAACATCTCAATAAATTTCAGCAACTGAGAAATTAGCAGAGCCATCCCCCAGGAATTGAAAAGATCTCAGGATCAAAAGGGTGGGGTTGATCCTGCCCTGTTGTTTCGAAGCCATTGGTATATCAACCATCCTCGTCTGACAGGTGGTTTCTTCTGTCAAAATAGGAAGTTTAGATCTATAAATCCTTGAACAGCAGTATTTGATGCACATTTTAGGAACCCATGGTTCCAATGCCTATTAGTTCGCTAATTAAAATTTTCATTCATTAACTTCGTGCCCGAAGCAACCAACATTAGAACAGAGTCTATTCAAATATTTCCATGATTCGACAATACTCTTAAGTTAATACCGCAAGTTTAATTGTTTAAGTCTCTTCAATTTTTCAGGGTATACGTGGTTAAGTTTAATAATCAGCAAACTTTCAAGACAGCTACAAATGAATAAGAATTAGAAGAAAAAACAGAGGTGTTAAAAAGGTATCATCATTAAACAAGCATGGCATGCTGATATGCTGACTTTTCATAGTTATGTTCCTTTAAAGATTTGCCATGTTGCCCTAAAATAAAGTTCAGCATATCCCATAATACACAATCTAATTAGCATTTATCAATTGAAGAACAAGTTAAGAATGTAAGCTATGACTTATCATTGTGGAAGCGACAAAAAGTAATATGGTGAGATTCCTGCTGCAATCAGGTAACCACAGTTAGAGATATATTCAAAGAAATATTGCAAGTTTTCCTGACCCATGCAGAACCTATATCACCACTGGAAGTATGCCTTGGACATGCCTCCACACATTTCTTCCTGCGAACCCTCTGATGTCTGTGAAGGGAGGAAATCTCAGCAACTTACAAGAGTTACAAGAGGTTGCTCAATCTCCAGAACTACAGGGAAAAAAAATTAATTTTAATTACAATACCTCTCAGCCAGTCAGCAAAAGGTCCAATAACAGAGAAAGTACGCAATTAGCAGGGATGGAAATCTTAGAACCTGTAATGGGGACCTTATTGAAACATAGGTAGGCTACAAACCTGCAAATCAAAGTTAGTACAAGTCTAAATCAAAGAACATCAAAATCAGCTCAAGAGATCGCACTAGTTGGCAAGTTAAGGCTATATAATTCATTTCTCAATACAAGAAAAATAAAAGAAAATGCTTAAAGACCACTCCAGCATAAGAACTGCGTCAAATCATGAAAAATAAACCATCTATTTTTGCTTGAAAAGGCTGTATTTTCTTTTTTTCTTTTTTGGCACCTGATTGTCTTCTGTCATAGATAAAGAAAGCAAAATTCTAGCTACACTAAATCGATCTGCACATAAACCATCACATGACGACATTATGCAAAATAGAATCGAAAGGGCATAAGTGGGGGGAAAGAATTGTAAACCCTAATTTATAAAACTCATCATTCAAAATACATGATAGGCAGACCTAAACGTTTTAAGACAAAGGTACGACGACGACGGATGCAATAAAATGCACCTCCCAATATCTATAGACGGGCCGACTTCAGTACAAGGGTGCAAATTAACATATATTTCATCTAGTCAAGGTTTTTTTTTTTACATCTTCGAAAGAAGCTCTTTCAGATAAGGGTCATGACAATGCAAGTATTAAGTAGTCATGAAAAGGCTTGATTTGGTTAAAAGTGATGCTGAAATGCATGCATCATCGATATACGACTGTCACTCACCCAGTTATAACAAGTATTATCAGCCAATGGGTTTGTGGGTTCATCTTAAGGAAATTTTTGTGCAGGCTTGATAGTGGAAGACATTGGAGAGGATGGATGCACTAACCTCTTTTATCTCTTTCTCGATAGCATGCCAAAAATATCTCCTCCCAACATCACATATTATCATTAGGTGCAACTTGATGAGGATTATGCGTGTATGAACCATAATGATTCCCATTCCAATCCCTCTGCTGAAACATATGACCATAAGCAACATTTCCATTATACCCGTTTTGATGACCATTAATAGTAACCTGGTGATGCTGGTGGTTACCACTACTACTATTATTATGACCATTGTTATTCCCCATTTGCATCCCCATGTGTCCATATACTGGCATTGGCATCATCCCACCCGCCGTGGCGGTGTGGTGATAAGGCACCGGAATTGGCATTCCGAAATTCCCATTTCCGCCCACGCCGCCACTGCTCTCGGGCAAACTCTGCGGCAAAGGAGTGGACGCAAACAACTGATCAGAAGCAGAAGGTCCTTCACTCGACAACCCCTGCATCCTTTTCAAATAAAGCCGGTACTTCTGCAAATGACTAGCTACATTCTCGCGGGTCAAACCTTCAACATTCATCAGCTGCATGATCGTTTTCGGAACCGCGTTTTTAATCCCTAGGTGGCCCACCACATCAACAAACCTCTTATGCAACTGAGGGGTCCACACGAGCCGTGGCCGTTTCAAAGCCCTCGCCGCCTCAGACGACGGGTCTTCCGCCGAATTGTCAGTCCTCAAAGCTGAATCTGCCTCTTCCGAATCAACCCTCCTCAACTTCCTCGCTTCGGATCCAGGACCGTCCCGTTCCACAGCTCCCGTTCTGTTATCTAAATCGACTACAATAGGGTCGTGCGTTTGACCTGTCGTCTCGTTGAAGGACTTGAAGTTGTTGGACGATAAGACGTTTAATTGACCGCGGATATTGGAGAGAGTGGTCTGAGAAGCGCGATTGACATCGAGTGGAGTACGGTGAGGCTCAGGGCAGATACTGAAGGCCGAAGCAAGTTCAGGTGGAATCAACGGTTGTGATAAAGGAGTGAGATCATCAGGTGTAGGTAATCCCATCTCCCACACTGCAATTCTTTCATCGTCTCCGTTGATGTTATCTTCACCATCGTTGATTTCGTCTTCACTCATTTTCACTTCTTCTCCCATGGTAGCTTGAATTTTGGAGAATTGTTTTTAGAAAGAAATGGAAAGAGAAGCGGATCGGAGTCAGAGAAGTAATTGGAGATAATTAAGGGGAGCGGTGGATGTGATTGTTTGGTTTGCAGGAAAGGAAAGGGTAGGAAAATAATGTCGAGGGTGTTTTCTTGAGAGAGAGAAACGCAAATATCTGATGGGTAAATATTATTTTTTTATCCCCATAATATTATTACTCTTCAATGTAGTCCTTTTACTCTTATTATTTTTATTCCGTATCTATATTCTTAATTTACGATAAGATTTTCATTAAAAGATAAAAATAAAATTAGTAAATTAAGATATATAATTGAAATAAAGTAAAATCAAAATTTTAATTAAGGGTAAATATCAAATAATAATAAATAATTCGTGTATTTAATAAGAATAAAAATATATGAGCCATATTATTAAACCTTAGAGAGTCTAGGGATGGAAAATACAATTAACCCAATATCCGATAGATTTTCCAGATGGATTGGTCTCCCACCAGTGCCAACGTGGACGGGTTAGCAAGATATTTTAGATCCTCTAAAAACTTCACTTTCTCACTTCCTAGCTTGAAGAAGGAGATGGATACTCGCCCTATCTATTTGACAGGTGTACATCACTCCAATGAAGGTCGGACACGGAAGCAGTGGTCGTGGTAGATTGGGGGAGTGAAAGTACTTAAACGTTGTTGAGTGCCAAGTCGGCAAAGGGAGAGCACTTTTGAGGTTGTATTGGTAATTTCAGCAGCCACTTGCCCTACGACTTTCTTATTATTATTCTTTAGGGGTGGACCAATGAGACCGCAGTGGGTTGGCGTGCAGCTGGAACTGTGAAAAGCTCAATAATAATATATTTAAATATATTTATGTATTTAAAAATAATAACAGTAGCAGTAGAAATAAACCGGATGTTTAAGCAACCATCCCGTTATATTTATGTATTTAAAAATATTTATGGTTGCTTAAATTCTGTTTAAAAATTGCGGTGTTTTTTTATTGAAAATATATTAAGATAATATTTATTATTATTTTTTAAAAAATATATATTAATTTGAAAACAGAGTAAATAAAATATATTTTTTTAAAAGTATTTTTAAAGTAGAAATAAACAACCACTTAGAGCAAGTCCAATGGTAAAAGTCATTTTAGAGAATTAAATTGATAAAATTATTTTTTGAATAGTATAAATATAGCTTTTTTGTTTATGTGTATTTCAATAGTAAAAATCATTTAGAATAATCATATATATATTAACGGTTGAAACACAATACAATAACAATTGAACTAATAAAATATCAACTGATAAACGTTGATCTTAAATAATATATTACTCTAAAATACAGTAACAGTTGAAACAAAATACAATTAATTTTCTAACACAATAAGAATTATCAATTAATAAAAAATTTCTTGTTCAGCTTCGGTTTCCAACTAAAGTAGCATTTCTGTTTTTTTTGTGTGTTCTAATTAGATTAAATAGTGTTTTGAAGAGAATATTTTTTTTATATATATTTTGGCTTTTTTATCCAGAGCAGTTAGAAATAAGAGTTGAATAACAAAACAATCATTTTAACTCTTTAAATAGTTATTTTGTTAGAGATATTAAAATTAAATATAAAAACTAAAAATATAATTTTTTTAATTTAGTCTTTTCTAATCCTTCTTGCATTGGATTTGCTCTCGTAAAGATTCAAACAAGAAAGCCATTTCTTTCAAATAACAGCTTTAGTTTACAAGAAAAAAATATATTTTATATAATAAGCTTTGGGTTCTCAGCTCTATTATGGTCTCTTGATAATGACATATTTATACATAGTATTTTTCATGAAATATAAAATAGATTGATATATAATCTTAATTATATAGATAGATAGATAAATAGATATTAGAGAAAATTAGAGGATTTTTTTTTATTCTATGCTAAAATATTCAACACACTTTTAGCATGATATATTATTTTTTATCTTTTTATTTATTTCTCTGCTTGAAATAAGTTGATGAAATAATTTAATAATATTTGTTTTGAAAATTATATAAAATCTCTCGTTACTTGCAATGTTTTTGTTTGCACAATCCTATTAATAAAATATAATTAAGTATTCTTTCTGATAAATATAAATAAAGACCTTGTAATGAAAAAATAGAAAATATTTATTTTATATGTATGTATGTATGTATGATGCATGTCAATTAAAAGAATCGTTTGCCCAAAAGATAAATAATTGCGACAAAATGGTGATGACAACAATTATTCTTTACTTTTCCTTTTAGAATGGATGGTGACATATTAATTATTAAAGTTTGTTCCCCTCATTAATAATTTATTAAATTCCTTTGAATATACTAGATTGATTGATATATAGAGTGTAAATACGTATAAGTTAATCTAAAAATGCCTTTACCATAAAAAAAAATCGTAAATATATTGACGAATAATATATAATATTCAATTCAACCATTTTCCCTTTTCTAGAGCTTGAATTTTTCATTTAATTTTGAAATATTTTTGCTTATATGGAGATGAAGGTGGAGGCATATAAAAACACCCCTAGCCTAAGAGGGTATCTTCCGACCTGAAAAAAATCTAGACGGCAAGTGGCAAAGCAGTTGCAGGCAGATGCTCCATGGCCATAACATCAATGGTCCTGTTTGGTATTTCATGTGCTGATACCTCCACCACTCCTCTCCATTCCAACACCAAACCTCCTCTCCCCTTGTCATCATAAAATAAGAGCTACATTTGAAGAATTTAAGGCAGCCATCTGAACAAGTCTTGCCTTCAAGTACAGCCCCTTTTGAGAGTTCCCGTCAGATTTCTCCACCACAAATGATGGTGGAGCCTGCATTATCATCCCTTTGCTGCTCTATCCATTCTCATCATTGAGGTCATTTCTGGTTACTACTTTTCAAGATTCACATTGTTACTATTACTATTATAGGTTTTATTTTTTATTATGAAAGATTTCACTTTGGAACGTGGACTGTTGCTAAACTGAGGTGGCTTATTTGGTTGCAGATAATCTACTTAGGAGTGACAAATTTCTTGCAGAAAAGGGAGGCAGAAGAAGCTTCAGAAGGAACAGGAGTGTAGGAAGAGGGGAGTGTAGGAAGAGAGCGGTGATAGCAAGGCCAGGAGGCTTTGCACAGAAGATCGACACGGATGATGAAATTGACGATTAACTTATCTAGATGTGCCATGCATGCTTGAGTGGTCTTTTGTATATTTTTAATTTCAACACAGAACATCAGGGCTACAATATAAACACTAATTTAACTTTTTTCAGAAAAAAATATATTTCTAAAAATTATCAAAAGAATTCATTAACTTCAAAAGAGGATAAAAAAAAAAAAAAAGGTTTCCCCCGTCTAACAAGCAAACTGACAATCCCAGAAGGGGAGTGCAGAAGACAGGTAAAATAGGAGAAATCACAGTTGAACAAGGTTGTTCTCTCTCTAAGCATCATTACAAGATAATGGATATTGTAGCCACAAACATAAACCACACTTGAATAACGGATGAAAAATGTACTTTAAAGAGATAAAAAAAGGGTCGAATCCGGATACATGGAAGGAAACTCTTGCCTCACCTAAACATTAACAGCTCTCCACATAGCAGCATTTGTACACGTCACGTTTAGACTACTACCTCCACATTTGTACACCCTTAAAAACTCGCATGTCATTTATCACCTCTGCAGGGGGGGCATCAGGTGTATTCAACATCTGAACCTCCTCAACGTGCTCAACTCTATGTATAAACCTTAAACTACAGAATGTACAGTTTCCAGTACAAGCAACTTTATTTTCAAACAGCTCATACCTCTCTGAAAAGATAGGTAGATACGTAGCTCTAAAACAGGAAGGAAGAGAGAGAGGAAGCTCACACTAGCTTCAGTTAGCTGTACAAACAACTTTCTTTCCTATTACAACTAAGCAGCAGGGTGCAGGGACTGCGCAGCAATTCTCCTTTCTGCAAGCGATTTATGATTAATGAGAGCTAGTCAACATTGAAGGAATTGTATGGTCATACTACAAAATGGCAATATGACATGAGAAATAGTTCAGGACAAAATAGCTATGAAGCATCACCAGCTTCGTCTTGCAGACACCTGGTCTGTTTTGTTTCCATAGAAGAGAATATGGTAATGAAAGCATATACTTTATTTACATAAACATGTCTCAGCTGTACATTTATACAATGACAACTTTCCAAAGCAAAACAAACGCTTATAGCTGTACATTTATACAATGACAACTTTCCAAAGCAAAACATACGCTTATATGCAAATGCAAATGCATGCAAACCCATAGTAATGCAAAATAACTCGGTCAATTATAGGTTTGGTGAAATATATGAACAAATAATTGGCAGAAAACTTCAAGATGCAACAGTAAATTCCAGGTAACTAATCATGCTCTCAAACAGTCTGAAGCTGCAAATGAGAGAGGCAGATAGAAGTCTTCAAACCACATGGAGCATCTATTTTAAACACATTAACCTTTCCTCTTTGAAAGCAAAAAGCTCCACCAAGGTTCCCAGGGATTCTGAGTGACAACAGTTCAAGAATACACAGGTATGTGCAATACCAAGGTCCCCAACAGAAGTGACAAGGTACTGGAGTAATTTACTTCAAAGAAACACAGGCATATTCACACCTCAAGCTTAGGTTATTATCATAAGCATGAAATAATGCTTACCCCCAGCAGCAACAAGTTTCTCTACACGTGCAACAATGTGCTTTCCATAGGTGTACTTCTTCAATGCAGTTAAATGAACTTTTATTCTTGAAAGGATCAGCTCACGCTGTTGGTCATCACATGTCTCCAGCACTTTTTGTACAACATAGTTGGCAAACTGATCTTTCATCATTGCCTGGACAGATGATGGGAAACATTAGCAGAAGAAATTGGGAAATGACTATGCCTAATCATGATAAAGGCATATGCTAAATTTGCAAAATGCATGTTCACACCCACATAAAAGCATAAATAGATAGTTGACAATCACACAGTTCTTCGATTCTAGCTAGCAAAAGTTTATAGGAAATTGCAAAACCTGAAGAGGCTCATTTTCATCAGTAGTCCCAAGCATTTCATTGACCAGTAGTTGGCGTTCAGAAGGACCACTAAATGTTAAACACTTCTCTACGACATTGGAGGCAAACTTCTGCTGACTCATCTGAACAATCCTCCCAGCTAACTCCTTGATGATAGCAGATCGTTCATGAGATTTTCCATGTTCCAGCACATGCTGTTAAAACAGAAGCCAGTACCCAATCAAATCAATGAAGATTAAAATAAGAACACAACAACTGTCATTAACAATAATTGGGAAGTGCAATTTCTAAACACACACAGCATGGTTACTAAGTGGCATCTGAAGAAGAAATTCCAGCTGCCATAATACAATAGAAAAGAAATCAAGGCATCTGTATCTTAGAAATGAATGCTATAAGTAGTGCCCTTTCTTAAATGTTATCAGTATGTTTGCATACAGATCAATTAAATGTCATCAGTATGCTGCAAATGGATCACTCAAGTGTTATTGGTTAGCAGTTCAAACAAATACAGGGGCGCACTAACTCTTCTGTAAGAGAAACAAGAGAAGCGGTGGAGTACACTAATGATGACTGTATTTATCAAATTACCATATACAGCCACATCTTAAAGGGGGATGATGACAAGATACTCATTCACGTAATTGAGCTTCCAAAGCAGGAATGGATGTTCCTAAAGCAATGACAGAGATAAAGGATGATACATGAAGGCAATAGATCTTGAGATTCAGCCATGATGCATCAGAAACACTGCTAAAACTTCCTGTTTTCTCAAGAATACCTGGACCACATTTTATAAATTGTAAATAAACATCAAGACCACTTTTTTTTTTATGAAAAACAAATAAATTTACTGATCATGCCCGGTATCTTATATGAGATAAAAGTTATAACACACAATCAGAAAGGTAGTAGCATACATGCATCCAAAGTAGGAGTAATTGAAAGGAAAAACCAACCTGAACCACATAATTCCCATATTGATCTTGTGCCAGCATACTAACAGTTCCCAAAATCTCATCCATAACTTTACTCTGTGTCTTTGCATCCTTGCAGTGCTCCAGTATCCTCTGCAAAGTAAAGAAATGGCCATGTAATTTTCTATTCTTCCAGAGAGGTCCAAGGAATTGAAACATGCAAGAAACCATTTCAAACCTGTATCACACGACACCCATACGGATGGGTGGAGAGAGACACAACTTGATCAAAGAATGTTGTGACAATAAACTGAATATTATCTTCAGGTATACATTCTATACACTTCTGGATGACATGGTTCCCATTCTGGTCCCGTACACACCGCATTACATGACCATCAAGCTCTTCAACCATCTTTATTTTCAGTTCTAGATCAACCACCTCAATGGCCTGAACAATATAAAAGGAACATTTTACTACCAACAACTTCAGTAGGTGCACTTGATAATACTGGTCTTAGGTTGATTGGGGTGTTTTTAAAGGATCTCTGTAAATTCATGCATAATCAAGGCAAATTACTCAATTCTATGGTGCAGCTGAAGCGAGACACAAACACATAAGCAACATTCAGAATAGGTAGCTTTGTTGTCACCAGGGGAAAAATGCAGGACACTTCGTTATGCAAATCGGTGTCCCAAACCCAATAATGAAGGATTTTTGAGCCGTTTGACCATCACTTTTTCACATCAACCACAAGTAGACATTTTTTTCCTCAGAATTATACTCTGGCACCGTCATAACATCATTCACGATGTATCAAGGTGTATCATGTAACATTCAATTGCAAAATGATATAAAAACTTGTGGTACCTTCTGGATCACTCGACAGCCATACATTTGAAGGCTAAGTGTCAAAACATGACCTAAAAGCTTGCCAGCCAATTCTCTTCTCTGTGATGGAAGCCCATGCTCGAAAAACTATATACAAACACATTCATAAGCAGAAACAATAGAAAATAAAAATAAAATAAAATGCGTGTTAACAAAGCATATATATCTGGTACCTTCTGAATTACATAATTACCAAACACATCAGTCATCAGAGCAAGAGCCTGGGGCATGATTTCCTGATAAACCATATTTTTCTCATCCGTTGTGGCAATCTCAAGTTTTTGTTGAATGAATCGGCTCCCATACTGATCAGCACTGCTCATAAGTGATTCCAAATCATTGAATTAAATGAAAACAATACCATAATGAATGAACATAGGATAAGTTTTTGTGCAACAAATACCTGAACTCAACAACATGACCAGCGATTTCTGACAGTTCAAGACACTTAGTTTTATTGCTCTTAAATTCATCTAATAGGGATGATGCAAAGCTTTCATCTATGTTACATCCTGCATCCAAGTGCCAGGGTCCCATGATGCCCCCGGCTAAGTTCCTCATTCCAGAAGAAAAACGCATATTCAGCTCATTGTGTCTTATGGGACTCCCAGGTCCAACTGGGGAGTTTGGGATGACAGGACTTGCCAAGGGACTTCCAGGGTATGACATACCAACACCAAAGGCAGGATTCCCAAAATAACCATGATGATTAGAACTACCAGATTTACCGCCTAAGGGGCTTCCATACTGTGATTTCTGAGATGACAGATAACCATAAGCCTTTTGAATTTCAAGGTAATTCAGGTATGAATTACCTAAGTAGCTCCTATCAACTGAGGGATCATTAATAGCAGCAAGCTGGGTAGTAGCATACTCAGGAGCCCTCAAGTACTGGAGATACATTGGATCAACAAAAGGAGCCTGAAGAGCACTTCCTGCCATAGGACTCCCCACTCTCCCAAGATTATGAGATTCCAATGAAGCAGCAGTTAGATTTGCTCCAGAACCCAAACCTCCTCCAAGCACTCTTGAGTCCATTCCAGGGATGGCCATAGCAGATGCTGCAGCAACATTTTCAAATAATGGTGGCAGGTTACCTGTGCCAAGCTGGTTAGCGATCATGGATGCCAGTGCTGGATTTATGGAATACCCACTCAATCCATAGTTTGGAAGTGATGAATTCATACCATCTAGGTGGTGATACTGTGAAGGCAAGCCACCTCCACCACCAAGGGTGGAGGTAGGTGATCCTTTCATGTAAGAATTACCACTAGGAACAGCTGTCTTTTGCCGTTCAACCTGCCTATCTGCCATCATGTTGAGGTCTGATTCACCACCATTGTTCTTTACCAAATCAGAATATGACAATTTGGCAGATTGAGGATCAGAAGACATGTGTAAATGCCCGGATTCAGACTTCTTTAAGTAAGTATTTTGCTTCAGATGATTCTGACCACCTTGGAGACCAAAGAGATAATTCTGGTGGTTGTTAACATCCTGTTCAACCTGTGATGGCAAATGGATTTCTTCATCTATCACACCATTTGATGACAAGTTCATGCCCGAAAAAGCAGCAGCTACAAATTCTGCAGACTCCCTCATACCAGATGAGACACCATTGAATGAGTTTGAACTAGCCATGCCTCTCTTTTCAGATGTGGTAACTCTCCCTTGTCCAATGGGTGTAGGACAAGGACTAGGAGCCCTGGCAACATGTTGAGGATCAGGAGTAGTTCTCCCAGACAAGGAGGCACCAAGAGCAGCAGCATAACTATAAGAAGAAGGCTGGCCAATATTTTGAACAGAAGATGAACCCTGGTCATTCGCCCTAGATCGTAAAGTATCTGCAGATGATAGTTCACGGCGCAAATGAGCCAACTCCGCTTCAGCTGAGCCTATGGTCTCAACATTTTCATTAAACGCATTACAGCTAGCTGGGCGAGATGGGGGGCCTGCCACAAGAGTTGTGCGGCTCATGTCATCCTGCATGGATACATGTCACCGGATCATAAGAATAATAGTGGAGTGAACCATCCAAAGGAGGCAACTTTCAGACCATATATGATGCACTTGAAATTCAATCACAATTCAAAGCTCAAGTTCATATGTTTTGCATAGGCCTCGTAATGGTCTCTGAACATTCACAGACATAACTAAATCCCACATTACAACCAAAAGTTTCTTTGACTACATCACACGTTTTGAGAATAAAAAGAATCAACTATTGTATTTATTTGTGATGGTCATATTCATGATAAATCAGCTATACCATTTTTGCGCTCCAGCAAACTGAATACAAAATGATTGCAAGTCATAGAGAACCCAACAAACACAGATAAAATAGCCCAAGAAAACAAAACTGATTTTCAATAACATTAAAAGTAGGCAATAAGAAAAGGACGGCAAAACACTTCTTATTTCTTGCATGCACAAAACAGATTACGTGTCAAACCTTAATAGGAAGTACTGGATAACACATCCGAAATTTCAAGGAAAATAATCCAACGATATTCTTGATGCCATAAAGATAAAAAGAAGATACCGCACAAAAAGATAGAAATTCACAAACAAAAGGAAACATGACTTAAGCAAAATCATAGAAGTTAACCTGAAAGATTTCAGCAAGGCTCTTCTGTTTGCTGGCAAATCCAAATCCTGGTAAACCAATCAACCCATCACCACCCCATTCAGTGGAGCCAGGAACGTTCTCTGACTCAACGTCAGTTTCCTGTTTCCTCGATTCAAACCCCGGTGGCATTGAAAACATTGATCTAGCATTACCATTATCAGCTCCACTAGCTTTTCTCCTATCTCCAATCCCGCCTAAAGCAGAGCTCCCACCCTTTAATCTCTGTGCAGACCTCCAATCCTCCTTCGACAGCAAAGGAGGCGGAAGCCTAGGGTTCAAATTCACATTCGAATAGTAGTAGGATAAGTAAGCTGGATCAGACCTAAGCTCCTTCTCGTTTATGAACCCATTCCCATTTTTTCCACTAGCAAAGTCTGAGAAAGAGGCCCCACCATGGCCTCCTACACCAAACAAGCCCCCGGCTGCATTCATTGAACCCTCCACAGTTGGAGGTGCAGAGCCACTCCTGTACAAATTGAGTTCTTTCTCACGATCATCAGCCTCTTGCCTACGTTGGTCACGAAACAATAACCCTAACTCCTTCTCTAAATCATCACCGAATGATCCATCATTGGCTCCTATCATCGGCATCCTGCCCAATTCAGATAACATATTCAAGACTCCAATTTGACCATTACCCACTGTAACAACTCAAAAATTGATCAGCACCCACAACTTATAATCACACCCTAAACCCTAAACAGTCTCAAAAATTAAAATTGTATACGCTTGAAAAAGCCAAAACCCTACTTACAGCTTCAACATGGTAACTTTTTAACTAGAAAAAAGATCAAAACTTTTACACCTACGTTATGGATGAATACAATTACCCAATCCTAACTGCAAAAGGTTCCATTTTCAAGCATAAAACAGGAACATAAAAAGATGGGTTTTTCCTCTCCTGTCTTACAAATAAATTTCATGAAACAAAGAAAACAACTTTGTGCACCATGTTTACATGCAACACAAATTGTATGTGAGAGAGAGAGAGAGAGAGAGAGAGAGAGAAACAATTTTTCTTCGAGTAACAAGAGAGGAAAAGGGTTTTATACTTCTATAGAAGGAGAAGATCAATCTGGCGGCGATTGGTTCTTACAAGAACCCTTAGGGTTTTGTTCTAATGTTGGAGTGAATTGAGCATCCAATATCACCACAGGATATTTATATATATTTTTAAAAAATTCTTTTATTGGGTTTTTGAAACCTACAAAGAAAAGGAGAAAAACAAAATATTATTCTGTCAAGCCCTAAAGATGAGGGCTATTGACCAAGTGATAACCGACCGATGCAGGGAAGCTGGTAGTCGGAGAAAAGAAGCTAGTGATGTTTGGTTTTTGCTCACCTATCCCGTGTCCCTCTCAGCTTATTTTAATTCGGTTTTAACTATGCTTTTTTTTAATTATTATTATTAGGCATTATTAATTAAAATTAAAAAATAAGTTATTTATTTTTACAATTTAAAAATATTTTTTAAATAAATTTCATTTGATTTTTTTCTAATTGAATATCTTTTGATATTTTTAGATTGTTTTGATGAGTTAATGTGAAAAATAATTTTAAAAAATAAATAAAATATTATTTTAAAAACAATTATTTTACTCTGTTTTTTTCTTTTTTTTACTCTTTTTGTCTTATGAATTCATGGCGAGTTTTGTCGTGTTAAGAAACAATACACGAGAACTCCTTCCATTTCTCATAGTTATGTGACGGTGCGAAGATCTTTTCTTTTTATAGGGCAATATCTTTTCACTTCGATTTTCTAGAAAGAAGCGACCCGTTTTGATTTTGGCTTCCTGTGCCCTATGTTCCTTTCAATGCCTAGGGTTTCCTTTTATTTATTTATTTATTTATTTATTTGTTGCATTTAATGTTGACATGCTGGGCAGCTCTTAGGGCAAGTCTAATGGTAAGAGTTATTTTTAAGAGTCAAATCTATAAAATGGTTCCTTAAATAGTATTTATATGGTTTTTTTATTGATGTGTGCTCCAATGGTAATAGCTATTTTGGAGAGCCATTTTTTATATTATTTTAAATATAGTGCAATTATTTTGTATTTCAACTGCTCATGTATTTTAGAGTAATATTAATTTAAAGCAATATATATAATATTAATTTAAAGCAAAATTATTAATTTAAATTAATATAGATGTATATGTTAAAATTACAAATTTTAATTTTTTTTGAAATCATGCTATCAAAAAATGATCTCAAAACATAAAAAATATATTAATTTACAATAAAATTATTTTTTTTAGATTTTTTCAAAAGCAATTAATATAATATTAATTAACACGATAAAATATATTTGAAGCTAATTAAAAATAATTAAATTTTTTTTACAATTAATATAAGCAATTTATATAATTAAATAACTTTTTTTATAAGATTTATTAATTATATTATTATATTAAATATATTCGAGAAAACATGATATAAATTTCTGTCTTTTAAAAAATCTTAGGTCATTTTTCCTCTCTTTTAATATATTTTTAGGCGATAATATTTATTTTTGTAATATAAAAAAATAAAAGTATAAAGGCTTGAATGAAAATCAAATATAAAGGGATTAAATTGAACAATTAAAAGTCCAATGGCTGAAATGGAAACCACATTTATTATCAATTTAAATCAAAGGACAAAGTTGAAAAAATTGAAACTTGTGTACCGAATTTATTGAGCTATTTACTACCAATTCAGAAATTAAAAGTAGGAGGACCGAACTGAAAGTATATATTATACTGATTTTGAATTGAAGATCGCAATTGAAACAAATAAAAACTTATATAATTGCAATAAGGGCCAGAACAACAAATTCGGTAAATTTGTCATTTTTTTTATGAGTTGCTTTTGTTCTTCAGTAATAGTAGATCTGACGCATTATTAAAAAAAATATTGTAATTTGTTTTTAAAAATGAACATAATTTTTTTGCGTGTAATAATTATTTTTTTCATCTAAAAAGAACAGTATAATCGAAACGGGAAGTGACTCGTATATTTTTTAATTGTAAATAACCTAGGTAAATTCTTCATATTTGTTTTATGATTTGTCTTTTTTCCCTAGTAATATTAGATCTGACACATTGTAAATAAAAATATTGTAATGTGTTTTTAGGGAAAAAAAATTTTTTGTGTTATTATGATTTTTTTATCGTCTAAAAAGAACAGTGTAATTGAAACGGGAAGTGAGTCGCATATTTTTGAAATCTAGGTAAATGTGTCAATTGTTTTTTTTAGTTGTATTTTTTGCCAAGTAATATTAGATCTGAAATATTAAAAACCAAAATATTGTATTTTTTTAAGAAATAAAATTTTTAAAAAGAGGAAAAAATTAAAATTCAAAGACAAATTTTTTATGTTATCCGATTTATCAATTATATTATTATATAAAATATATTTAAGAATACTGATATTAATTTTTTTTATTGAAACAATCCTAGGTCATGTTTTCTTCTCCCTATATATATTCCTAGGCGATAATATTCAATAAATATTAGAACATATAATTAATGAAAGAGTAAAAATATCCTAGAAACTTTAACAAAAGATAAAACAAAAAAATAAAATAAAAAAACTTATTATTGCTATAATTGTTAAAACAATAAAAATTATTAAATTATCCGGAGAAAAAAAATATTAACAGAAGAATAAGCAAGAAAAACAATTAAATTATTATTATTATTATTATTATTATTGTGTTAAGCACAAAATTAAAATTCGAAGATAATTTTTTTTTATGTTATCTGATTTATTTATTATATTATTATATAAAATGTATTTCAGAATATTAATATTAATTTTTTTAATTCAAAAAATCCTAGGTCATGTGTTTTTCTCCGTATATATATTCCTAAGTGATAGTATTCAATAAATATTAGAACATATAATTCATGAAAGATTAAAAATATTCAAGAAACTTTTAAAAAAGAAAAAAAATATTATCATTCCTATCACTGTTAAAACAATAAAAATTATTAAATTATCCGGAGGAAAAAAAATATTAACAGAAGAGTAAGTAAGAAAAACAATTAAATTATTATTATTATTATTATTATTATTATTATTATTATTATTATTATTATTATTACTATTATTATTATTATTATTATTATTATTATTATTATTATTATTATTATTATTATTGTGCTAAGTACAAAATTAAAATTTGAAGACAAATGTTTTTTATGTTATTCGATTTATTCATTATATTACTATATAAAATGTATTTAAGAATATTGATATTAATTTTTTGTATTTAAAAAATCTTAGGTCATGTTTTCTTCTCCCTATATATATGCATAGACAATAATATTCAATAAATATTATGACATATACTTAATTAAAGATTAAAAATATGACAGAAACTTTAACAATTTTATTATTGTTAAAACAATAAAAATTATTAAATTATCTGGAGGAAAAAAAAATTAACAGAAGAGTAAGTAAGAAAAACAATTAAATTATTATTGTTGTTGTTGTTGTGTTAAGTACAAAATTAAAATTCGAAGAATTTTTTTTTTTATGTTATCCGATTTATTCATTATATTACTATATAAAATGTATTTAAAAATACTGATATTAATTTTTTTATTCAAAAAATCCTAGGTCATGTTTTGTTCTCCCTATATATATTCGTATGTGATAATATTCAATAAATATTAGAACATATAATTAATGAAAGAGAAAAAATATTCAAGAAACTTTTGAAAAAGAAAAAAAAACAAATATCATTGTTATAATTGTCAAAACAATAAAAAATATTAAATTATCCGGAGAAAAAAAATTAACATAAGAGTAAGCAAGAAAAACAAATAATAATAAGAATAATAATAATAATAATTAATAATAATAATAATAATAATAATAATATTAATAATAATAATAATAATTATTATTATTATTATTATTATTATTATTATTATTAATTATTATTATTATTATTGTTATTATTATTATTGTTATTGTGTTAAGTACTCAGTAATAGTAGATTTGACGCATTATTAAAAAAAATATTGTAATTTGTTTTTAAAAATGAACATAATTTTTTTGCGTGTAATAATTATTTTTTTTCATCTAAAAAGAACAGTATAATCGACACGGAAAGTGACTCGCATATTTTTTAATTGTAAATAACTTAGGTAAATTCTTCATATTTATTTGATGATTTGTCTTTTTTCCCTAGTAATATTAGATCTGACACATTGTAAATAAAAATATTGTAATGTGTTTTTAGGAAAAAAAAGATTTTTTTGTGTTATTATGACTTATTTATCGTCTAAAAAGAACAGTGTAATTGAAACGGGAAGTGAGTCGCATATTTTTGAAATTTAGGTAAATGTGTCAATTGTTTTTTTTAGTTGTATTTTTTGCCAAGTAATATTAGATCTGAAATATTAAAAACCAAAATATTGTATTTTTTTAAGAAATAAAATTTTTAAAAATAGGAAAAAATTAAAATTCAAAGATAATTTTTTTATGTTATCCGATTTATCAATTATATTATTATATAAAATGTATTTAAGAATACTGATATTAATTTTTTTTATTGAAACAATCCTAGGTCATGTTTTCTTCTCCCTATATATATTTCTAGGCGATAATATTCAATAAATATTATAACATATAATTAATGAAAGAGTAAAAATATCCCAGAAACTTTAACAAAAGATAAAACAAAAAAATAAAAAAAAAACTTATTATTGCTATTACTGGCAAAACAATAAAAATTATTAAATTATCCGGAGAAAAAAAATATCAACAGAAGAGTAAGCAAGAAAAACAATTAAATTATTATTATTATTATTATTATTATTATTATTATTATTATTATTGTGTTAAGGACAAAATTAAAATTCGAAGATAATTTTTTTTTATGTTATCCGATTTATTTATTATATTATTATATAAAATATATTTCAGAATACTAATATTAATTTTTTTAATTCAAAAAATCCTAGGTCATGTTTTCTTCTCCTTATATATATCTCTAAGTGATAATATTCAATAAATATTAGAACATATAATTCATGAAAGATTAAAAATATTCAAGAAACTTTTAAAAAAGAAAAAAAATATTATCATTCCTATCACTGTTAAAACAATAAAAATTATTAAATTATCTGGAGGAAAAAAAATAATAACAGAAGAGTAAGTAAGAAAAACAATTAAATTATTATTATTATTATTATTATTATTATTATTATTATTATTGTTTTAAGTACAAAATTAAAATTGGAAGAAAATTTTTTTTTTACGTTATCCGATTTATTCATTATATTACTATATAATATGTATTTAACAATACTGATATTAATTTTTTGTATTTAAAAAATCCTAGGTCATGTTTTGTTCTCCCTATATATATTCGAATGTGATAATATTCAATAAATATTAGAATATATAATGAATGAAAGAGAAAAAATATTCAAGAAACTTTTGAAAAAGAAAAAAAAAACAAATATCATTGCTATAATTGTCAAAACAATAAAAAATATTAAATTATCCGGAGAAAAAAAAATAACATAAAAGTAAGCAAGAAAAACAAATAATAATAATAATAATAATAATAATAATTAATTATTATTAATTATTATTATTATTATAATAATTATTATTATTATTGTGTTAAGTACACTTATATATACATGTACAAAAGTAAAGATTATGCTAGAAATAAAAAAAATAAAAGTATAAGGGCTCAAATGAAAATTAAATATAAAGGGATTAAATTCAAAAATTAAAAGTCTAAGGGCTGAAATGGAAATCACATTTATTATCAATTTAAATTAAAGGATAAAATTGAAAAAGTCGAAACTTCTGTACCGAATTTATTTAGCTATTTACATTAAATCCGGAAATTAAAAGTAGGAGGACCGAAGTGAAACTCTCACATTCAATCAATTCAAATCGGAGGACCCAATCGAACTAAATCAGAACTTATATAATAGAAATAAGGACCAAAATCAAAATTAAAAGTCGACGGACCGAAGTGAAAATTAAATAACATTGGGGGACTCTCCTGCACTTTTACGTGCAGGAGAGAGAGAGAACGCTGGCAGCGCCTTTAACCGGCCTCCGTCGCGTTCAGAGGCTTTTTCAGGTTACACGCGCCACCGCGGGAGGAAGACCACGATGAGGCGCACCGAGAACTACTCCGGTAGCAAATTTTCGGGCACCGTATGAGGCTTCACGCGCCACCTAAACAGGGCGTGAGGCGGAAAACCGACTGGCGCGTGGGACGCACGTCCTGACAGCGTCGGAATTAAAAATTCAAAAAGAGGGTCAATTACCGTTATGGCCCTGTCATCCATTCAGCATTTTTGTCTTATCAGGTTAGCCATTTTAAAAAATATTAAAAAAAATAAAACTTGCGGCGGTCCAGACCGAACCGGACCGGTCCGTACGTGGTCAATTACACCCGTGCCCCTCAGCCGAAACCGTGCTTTTGTGTTATTATAAGGGGTCCGAGCGTCAATTAACTGTTCACATCAGGAAAAGACAAAAAAAAATAGGGTGGACGTGCGCGCGCGACGCACGGATGACAAAGTTCGTGTCCACAGTGCGCCTGAGTGTATGTGAACAGTAATGAACAGTAAATCACCGATGCCTTTTAGTGTTTTTGTTAATGTTTTTTTTTAAGTAAATATTAAATTAATATTTTTTTAATTTCTTAAAATTTATTTCCAATCTCCATACATTAAAAATATAAATGAAATCTTAATATATGACTTTTCAAGGTTTTTTCCAGTTAGATAAATAATATGTGGCAAATTCTTGCTTCTTTGGGGGTGTTTGGGAAGCCACCCAAAAGCGTTTTGGGGTGCTTTTGGTCCATTTTTTTTTTTTGAATTTTAAAAACCGACGGTTAGTGTTTTTAGATCATTTTGATGTGCTGATATCAAAAAAGATTTTTAAAAAATAAAAAAACATCATTTTAATGTATTTCGGCACGAAACACACTTTGAAAAGCTACAGCAACAGCTCTCCCAAACACCCTCTTTGTTTTAATCTTCTTGCAATATCAGCTTCGTTTTTAATTTTAAAGATAAAATCAAAGTTGTTAATCTCGTTTCGTTTCGGCCGAAACGTTTCGTACCAGTAAAAAAAATGAGCCAAAACGGCGTAGTTTTTGTCTCAGTTTAAATTCCAGTCGGTACCGGAAATTTCGTCCAAATACCGACCGAAACGTACCAGAAATATGTCGTGTGTGCCGTTTCGGAAAGAAAAAGAATAAACTAATTAAGGCATTAAGCCAACCCTGAACGTGTACCCCGTCACCCCCTTTTCCCAAAATCAAAATTCAAAAAATCAAATCCCTAACTCTTCTCTTCCTCAGCCCTCTCTCTCAATCGATCAATATTTCCAAGCTCATACTCCCCTTCGTCAGCAATTCAACTCCTCAGAGTCTCAAACTCCTCTTCCTTAGCAACTCAGTCCTCAGACCTCACCTCAGCAACTCAGTCTCAGACGCCTCACTCCTTAGGTCAGTTATTTTATACCTTTTCCTCTGATTTTCTCTTTACTTACTGTGGATCCAAACACCTTGTTATAAGCTCTTTATAATCTACATTTGCAGGTCTCTCTCTTTCTCCGTGTTCACTTTAGTTATAGAGGGAAAAGTGAAGACCCTTTCAAGCTTCCAGTGAAAAAGGTTTGCCGCAGTTGTACCTTTAATTTTTTTATATTTAATTTTTGGCTTGTTGATTTTAGTATGGTTTTATTGAATTCATGTTTTTTAATGAACTTTTTGTGTTTTAGCTTGATGGATTTTTGGATGTAATGTTATTGTATTTGTTTAACTGGTTTTTTATTGCATGTTTAATAGTATGGTGATTGCAGATTTGTTTTGTTTGTGTAAGAAATGATTTGAATTATGATTATTGGTAGGAGTAGCAGCCTTTGATATTTTTCCGGATGATTATTGTTTGTCTAATAAAGGATAGAACTTTGAATTATGATGCTATTTCCTGTCATAAAAGTTGAAGACTGGGAATTGGCTGGATTGTTTAGAAACTTCTCCTTTATTGTGGATGGTGGAAAATATGTTAGACCATAATGTTTGGAGATAGAGGTTGATGAAATCAATTTGTATCTAGTTGATATAATCAAATTTTAGAAAGTATTGCTGACATGGTGTAATGAATGATTCATGAAACGGAAGAGTGTAGAGAAGGATTGTTTGTTTGTTTCTTGAATAAGTTATTTCCTTAGTCCTTTCATGAAAAGCCACCGAAAAACTCTAGCAAGCATAATTTAATGCAGAACTGAACCACTGCACTCATTAAAGTGAAGTGAAGTGAAGTGAAGAAAGCACTCTAATGGTGAGTGGTGGTAATTGTGGTTGTAGTTTGTCGATGTTGTTATTGTCATCAATATGTAATCTGTAGGCTATAGCTGATTATCAAGTCTCCATAACCATTTGAATATTATGACTTAAAATATTGCATGTCAGCTATTTTTTTTCATTTCATATCGAATATTATGAAATTTGTTTTGTTCAGATTAAAGTACATGGCTGAAAACTCATCTAGTGGTGAGGCTTCCATGGCTTCAGCGCCAGCAAGATCAGATGATCCAGCATGGGCTCATGGACAGGTGGTTGTTGGTGCAAGAAACTCATGTATATGTGTTTATTGTAACAAACAAATCAACGGTGGTGGTATTACTCGTCTGAAGTATCATCTTGCTGGTATTAAAGGCCAAGTTGGAACTTGTAAAAATGTCCCTTCAGATGTTAAATGGAAAATGAAGCAATTGTTAGATGACTTGATAATGGAGAAAGAGAAAAGAAAGAGACTTAGAACTGATATCGGAAATTCTCAATCATTTTCCAATGATGAAATTGAAGAGGGTGATGATGTTAATCCTCATTTAAGTGATATGAGTTCACAAACAAATAAAAGATCAACAATGCAAGGCATAAGTACAACTAGAAAGAAGATGACTTTATTTGCTCCACGAACTACCCCAGGTTCACAACCTAGCATTAAAAGTGCATTGGCTTCTAAAGAGAAGGAACACAATGCAAGAAAAGCCATAGCAACATGGTGGTTTGATGCTAATGTACCATTTAATAGTGCGAAATCATACTATTATCAGCCAATGATAGATGCCATAACATCAATGGGACCTGGTTTTAAAGGGCCATCATATCATGATTTAAGGGGATCACTTTTGAAAGATGTAGTTCATGATGTACATGAATATCTTTAGGAATTAAGAATGATTGGAAACTTTATGGATGCTCTATTATGGCAGATGGGTGGTCAAATAGGAGGAATGTACCGATTGTAAATTTTCTTGCTTATTCTCCAAGAGGCACCATATTTTTAAAGTCTGTTGACACTTCAGGTTTTCGAAAAGATAAAGAGACATTGCTTGAGATGTTTGATGAAGTTGTCAAAGAAGTTGGACAAGAAAATATTGTCCAATTTATTAGTGATAATGAGTCTGCATTCAAGGCTGCTGGGAAAGCTTTGCAACAAAGGTATGACACCTTTTTTTGGTCTCCTTGTGCTGCCCATTGCATTGATTTAATGTTAGAAAATATTTGTGATCCAAGATATTTTCCGATGATTGATGAAACCATTAAAAATACAAGAAATATAACCAAGTTTATATATAATCATGCATGGGTTTTAGCTTTAATGAGGAAAGAATTTACGAATGGAAATGATTTATGTCGTCCTGGCATAACAAGGTTTGCTTCCCATTTTTTAAGCATCCAATGTTTACTTAAGTTTAAGAATGAGCTCCAACAAATGTTTACTTGTACAAAATGGGTTGAATCAAGTCATGGTAAAAGTCGAGTTGGAAAGGAAATTGCTGCTATAGTTTTACAAGATAAAGATTTTTGGTCGAGATGTGCACATATAGTCAAAGTTAGCGAGCCTTTAGTACGAGTTTTGAGGTTAGCAGACAGTAAAGAAAAACCATCAATGGGATATTTGTATGAGGCAATGGATAAAGCAAAAGAGGCCATCAAGACAAGGTTGAAAAATAGAGTATCTCAATATGGACCATATATTCGAGTAATTGATGTTAGATGGGATAAGCAGCTTCATAGTCCATTACATGCAGCAGGTTGTTTTCTTAATCCTGAAATATATTTTAGGCCTTCTTTTTCAAAACAAAAGGAGGTTACTCGAGGTTTGCTTAGCATAATTACTAGATTGGTTCCTGATTGTGACATTCAAGATATAATTAGTGGCCAACTTGAGGAGTATAAGAAAGCAACCGGTGATTTTGGCATACCCCTAGCTATTCGTCAAAGAGAAAGGTTAAATCCAGGTAATAACTTGTAATTTTTTTAAATATAATATTTTTTTGGATCTATAATATTTGATTTATTGAAATTTTTGTTTTTTAGTTGCATGGTGGGAGCAATTCGGCAATGATACTTAAGAACTTCAAAAGTTTGCAATTCGAGTTCTTAGTCAATGTTGTAGTGCAACCGGGTGTGAAAGAAATTGGTGTGTATTTGAATTCATCCATTCCAAAAGGCGAAATAGGCTTGAGCACAAAAGATTAAATGATTTAGTATTTGTTCGTTATAATTTAAAGATTCAACAGAGGTAAAATATCAATACTATTATATTAATAATAATATTAAAAATAATAATTATTTTCTATTATATTGATATTAATTTTTTAATTTCTTTCGTGTTTATTCTTTGTAGGAATTTGAGCAAAACAAGAGATGTTTTAGATCCTATTAGCCTTGATAACATCGATCTGTTAAATGAATGGATTTGTGAAGAACCCAATCTTCTTGATGGAGAGGATATAAGTTGGGAGAGTATTGAAGCTCCATTGTCTACTTTAAATTTAGATGATGAAGAGACATGCTTTAATGACGAGAATAAGCTCGGTGGAAATGACCAACTATTGGAATGTTTAGTTGATGACTTTCCTTACATTCCACCGCAAGATCAAGATCCTTATTTTTATATTAATGATGTAGAAGATGTTTGATTTATATTTTTTTTTATTTTAGAACATTTTTCTTTCATAATATTTTGGAATTTTAGAGATGTTTTTAATTTTAAAATTATGTTTGTTTGTGTTTGTGTTTGTGTTTGTTTAAAGTTAATTTATCTTAAATTTTAATTATGTTTGTTAAATTAATATTCTATTCTTTCATATATATAATTAATTAATTATATATGAACAGTAAAACCCCGAAACGGCGCGCCGAAACGCTCCGAAACCGAAACGTTTCATACCAATAGAAAAAACGAAACACCAACCGAAGCGGTATTGACAACCTTGGATAAAATATAAAAACTTAATTATTTTAGCTATTAAATAATAACTGGCGATCGGTTTTCTAAAGCTTTACCAAACAAAAAATAGGACTTATTAATAATAAATAAAAAGAGTTGATGTTATATCGTGTTTCTAGACACAGATTATTATGGATTTTAATAGTAAAATTATTATTTTACCTCTCAGAATGAATAAATTTAACCTCGAAATAAGGGTTATTTTAGATATTTTCAAAGGACATGTGTGGTATTTTCTTATTGTTTGGGATTTTCCGGTATTTTTTATTTTAATTTGCATGGTTAAACTACAATTTTACCTCTGAAAGCTGGAAAAAAACAAGAAATAGTTAGGGGTAGTTTCAGTTGTTCACATATATTGTGCACAATTAAACTACGCATATACCACAAGAAAAGAAAGGCCTAGAACTAGGGGTATTATCGTACTTTCATACTTGGTTTTTCATATTTATCGTTGAGTTTATGGATGTATAGATAATTTGGCATATCTTTATTATTTCTTTATAGAATTATTGAAAATGCGTCATACGGACATGTACACGCTTTTAAGGTGGTGCATGCAGTGGTGCTATATCATGGAGAGTGTTTGGTCGTCGTGTCATCGGGTGCGCTGTCATGTCCTCCGTCTTCCGATATAAGGCATGTCATGTTACGGTGGTTGGTGAATCGTCGATAGATAGATTTTAGTTTTTTTCCCTCTTCTCTCTCTTGCCACCGAAAAATATATTATATTCCTTCATGTTGTGATTGTTTTATTTTTTGGTCTATGTTCTTTTGATTTTGATTTTATTCATGATTTCTTCAATGAAAATTTTGATTGTTTTTTTATTGAAAATGATTATATATGTTGGTTTTCATTTCAATCCTTATTCTTTTGATTTTTGGTTTGTTTGTGGTTTCTTAAATTTTTTCGGTACACAACTTTTAATTTGTTTTAATTTTGTCCTCCAATTGAAATTGGTCATATATGCTACTTTTTCATTTCAGTTCTTGTTCTTTTAATTGTTTCATAAAATTACACAATAATTTTATTAAAAAATCCCTTTATTTGTTTCGGTCCCAAGGTTTTTATTAGTTTCAATTTTGTCTTTCAATTAGAATTAATTATATGTTTTATTTTTCATTTCAGTCCTCATTCTTTGAATTTTTTATTATGTATTAATTTCTTTAGTTTTTTCGGTCCCTCATGGATTATGTTTATTTTTTACCCATATTTATGCATCTATACTTTTAGTTTTTGTTTTTAATTTTTAATTTTATTTTTTAATGGGATTTTATTTTTATTCAGTTTAGTCCTAAAAATTTAGTTTATGTTGATGATCATTTTAAGATTAATATTTCTCCCCTTTTCTCTTTGTTTTTTTTTGTATTTTCTATTATTTTTATTTGTTCTTCAGATTAGATAATTTTATAATTTCATTGTTTGCACAATAATAATGATAATAAAAGAAGGCACCTCCCCGATAAGTGTTAGACCTTACAAGTACCCCTATTATCAAAAATCAAAGATAAAAAAAAGCTAGTCAAGGAGCTATTGCCTATGGGTACCATAAGACCCAGCCAAAGCCCTTTTTTTATCACTAGTCTTGCTAGGTAAAAAGGCAAATGGTTCAAGAAAAATATGTGTGGATTATAAAGCCCTCAATAAAAAAACAATAAAAGATAAATCCCCCAAATCAGTTATGGAAGAATTATTAGACGAGCGTCATGGTTCCCAATTTTTTTCTAAATTGGACCTCCGATCATGTTTTCACCATATCAAAAATGAGGGAAGAAGACATTCCCAAGATAACTTTTAGGACTCACAAAGTGCATTATGAATTCTTGGTATTGCCTTTCAGCCTCACAAATGCCTAGTCCACTTTTGAAGGGTTGATGAATGACATTTTCGGGTTCTATCTCAGAAAATTTGTATTGGTCTTCTTCGATGACATCTTGGTTTATAGTCACACAGATGAACATGATAGACATCTAAGGTCGGTATTTGAAGCTTTAGTAAAGCACAAGTTATTTGCCAAACAAACCAAAAGCAAGCTTGCTTGCAATAAAATTGAATACTTAGTCACATCATCTCAGGTTAGGGGGTTCATGCAAATCCTAGCAAGGTAGAATCTATGGTTAAGTGGCCCAAACCCAGTACTCTTAAAGCACTCAGAGGTTTCTTAAGCCTAACAACCTATTACAAGAGATTCATCAAAGGTTATGGGGATATTGTTGGCCCTTAACTCGGCTACTATAAAAAAAAACTGTTCAGTGGGATTTGGACGCCAAAAAGGCCTTCGAACAATTAAAAGAGCTTGTGACCACTCTTCCAATTCTAGCATTGCTTGATTGTAATAAAAAAATTATAGTGGAGTGTGATACAGTTTGGGTTGGATTTGGGGCAGTGTTAATGTAAGAAGACAATTCAATATCCTACTTCAGCAAAGGTCTCAAAGGCAGAGAATTATTGCTATGCACCTATGATGTGTTTTTGGCTCTAATATCTGCAGTTCAAAAATGGAGGCCCTATCTTTTAGGGCAGACCTTCAAAGTCAAGACAAATTAATATATTCTGAAGTATCTCCTAGAGTAAAGGATTGGGACGCCCACCCATCAAAAGTGGTTATCCAAACTAATAGACTATAACTTTGTGGTGGAATTCCGAGCAAGAAAGGAGAATCTAGTAGGAAATGCACTTTTTAGACGGGGGACACCTCAAAATAGGCATCCTATGGGCTATTTCCACTCCCCTTGTTAATTGGGTGGATTCAAGGTTATTAATTCCGTTCCGTTCTGGCCGGAACGTTTCGTACCATTAAGAAAACCGAAACAAAACAGCGTCGTTTTCGTCTCTGTTTGAATTCCAGTCCGTTCCGTAAATTTTGGCCGGAACGTCTCGGTACCGTTTCGGATGTGCCGTTCTGGCCTCAAAATCCTTTTTTTTTTTTGTTTTGAGAGATTATGATTAAAATTGTTTTGATTAACCTATTGTTGTGTTTCTAATTTTGAGATTAAGTTTGTTTGATTTTGTGTTTGTATTGTATAATTTAAAGTTAGTTTATCTTGAATTTTAATTATACTTGTTAAATTAATATTTTAATTATATATATATATATATATATATATATGAACAATACAATCCTGAAACGGCACGCCGAAACGCTCCGAAACCAGAACGTTCCATACCAATAGAAAAATTGGAACGACAACCGAAACGGTATTGACAACCTTGGGTGGATTAGTTCAAATAAAGTTATGAAATGGATCCTAAGGTTCAGGACATCCTACAACAAATAAACAAGGAAACAATAGGATCCTTGAAGTTCCATTTAGGGGGGGTACTATATTACAAATAAAAAATATATGTAAGCAAGTCTAGCCTTCTAAAGCAAACCATCCTAGATTACATTCATGATAGCTCAACTTCAAGATATATGGGGCTGAAGAAAACCCTACAAAGTGGGAGAATAGACTTCTTCTATAATGGGATGAAGTCTAATATACAAGTGTATATTAGACAATGTGAAGTTTGTCAAAGAGTCAAGGGAGAGAATACCAAACCCTTAGGGCTTCTACAACCATTATCTATATCCATCAGACCCTGGTCCTCCATATCTATGGACTTCATAGAGGGACTACCTATCAGTATTCGGCGATTATGGTGGTGGTGGATACATTTACTAAAAATGTGCACTTTATTCCTTTATCTCATCCCTACAATGCCCTTTATATTGCCTAATTATTTTAACAGAATATCATGAGGCTCCATAAACTACCCAACAACATAATATCCGACATGGAACCTACCTTAACTAGTAAATGTTAGGGGAGATTATTTAGTATTAAAAGAGTTAAGCTGCTGATGTCCACAACTTACCATCCCCAAACTGATAGGCAAAACGAAGCCACCAACAAAACTCTAAAAGAATAACTAAGGTGTTACATCGAAGATAACCCTAAGAGGTGATCAAAATGGTTGACCATGATTGAATATTGTTGTAACACCAACTAACATGCATCTACTAAAACTACACCATTCGAGGTGACCTACGGCTACCCACCCCCAAGCATCATTGATTATATTTCATGTTCAACACAAATTCAAGCATCAAAAGAACATTTAGAAGATAGAACAAAATATATAACAAAAATCATGTATCATTTGACAAAGGCTTAGGAGAGACAAAAAAAGAGTGCAAACAAAGGAATAAAAAACATGGAGTTCCAAAAGGGTGAATGGGTTTACCTTAAGCTCCAACCATTCCAATAGACCAGCATGCCAAGCAACAAGAATGAAAATTTTACATACTACTAATTATTTTGGGCCCTTCAAAATCTTGAAAAAAATGAGTTTAGTGGCTTACCATTTAGATCTACCTAAAAAGCTTGGATCCACAACACCTACCATGTCTCGTTACTAAATAAATGGGTTGGTAAGAACACCAACCCCGAACCATAGTTGTAGAATCTTGAACCAAGACAAAGGCCTCAACTAGAGTTGGCAGAGATCTTGAACAAAAGGATCATCATCTCAAGGAGAAAAATTAAGGAAGAAGTATTATTGAGGTGGGAAGGACAATCGGTCGAAGATGCAGTTTGGGTGAAAGAAGAGTTGTAAGAGATAGAATACCCCTACCTTGAGGTTAAGGGTTTTGAAAGGGAAGGGAGCTGTTTCCTACTAGAAGCTCTAAAAAAAAAAAGGAGTAGTTGAAATGAACGAAATGGCTTCCTCAACGCGATTGTCTACAAAAGAAGGGTGGGTATCAACGTGTAGGGTCAATATGAGGGTAGGACGACTGAGATGAAGAGAGTCTGGTGTTGACACCTGACAATAACTTATAAAAAACAAAGGAAATGACACCATTTAAAAGGATAGTTGTCATGCAAATCTAGATTAGCACAGGAAATGCGTATACAATTCAAATACTAGTATTCTAGAAAGGTTATATAAAAAAAGAGGATGGGAATAGATAAAGGAATCTAGAGGAAAATTGCTTTGAAGCAATTCACTTGTTCCAAAGAGGTCCCGGCTACCTCAAATCTACCTAGAACTTTAGCTGCTTAATTTTAATTTTGATATTTTTTGCTTTGATAAATCTAGACAAAAATTGTTATTTACCTTTACAAAAATTATATAAAAACATCTGAGAGAAGGTTCTCTCACCAAAAGAATTATTTTTAATTTGTGAAATGTTATAGGCAAGGTGTCTAGAGATTAGGTGCCTATTTGAGAGTGTGGTTGAGATTGCTTTTAATATTGTTTTTCATTCAAAGAATGCATTAAAATGATGTCAATTTATTTTTTAAAAATAATTTTTGACATCAGCATATGAAATTGATCTAAAAATACCAAAAAAATTTAATTTCAAGTAAAAATAAAAATATTTTTTTTCAAAAACTTTTTGAAACGGAATGCCAAACACATGCTAGGTCGAGATAAATTCGAGGCCTTTAAAAGTTAGGTAGACAAGGATCGAGCATGTTGTCTTAGGATAAATCTCAAGTCATGCGAGGGTATGGCAAGGCTAAGACCATGTCTAAGATGCTAAAGATTGGCTTGGAAAGCATTTAGGCTGTGTTAAAGTCAATTCGAGACTTATGCTTAGGTGATTTGGCTAGGATTAGAGGCGTCCGGGGTTGGATCAGCTAGGTCATCGACAATTCAGTATCATTTAAATTTATGATAAAAAGATAACCATGGATTACAAGCTTGAGATTTGGGGGTTTATTTTTCATATGATCTCAGATTTGAGTCTTATGGTTGCTAATATGATAGTCATTGAAGACTTATATGATCAATAATTTCAGGACCCGTAAGATTAGTTTAGATACATATAATATGACCCGAACACCCATGTTAATAAAAATTATTATAATAATTATTCATTGTACTCTAGCATGATGTATACTTTTTCAGTGCAATGTGATAGAATTATTATTATTATTATTATTATTATTATTATGCAAGACATTATAAATAATGCATGAAAAGAGAAACAAGAATATGAAAGTCCATTTCTAGAGAAGTACGTTAATAGTTAAAGTCTACTT
The DNA here is from genome assembly GCA_015731905.1 of Salix dunnii. Lineage (NCBI taxonomy): Eukaryota > Viridiplantae > Streptophyta > Magnoliopsida > Malpighiales > Salicaceae > Salix > Salix dunnii. The sequence continues at coordinate 2,713,925 of CM027667.1, read as the reverse complement.
TGATAACAAAATATGGTTCCAAGAGTTAAATACGAGAGTGGTGATTCTGAATTCAACATAAAAGCAAACTTTTGTATATAAGCCATAAACCCGCGTTGCACTCCTTCGCTAGGGTTAAATTTTTTTTTTGTCTAGTTTTAACATATATAATTTCTTATTTTGGTTTTTATTCTTTTATTTTTTGATTTAATTTCAATCCTTTGATTTTTTTGATACTTCTGATATAGTTTTTAATTTTTATTTGTATCTATACACAAACAAAAAAGAAGAAGCTTAAGTTAACCTAGAGACCCTAGTTATAAAAAAAATTGCACAAGTGAAAAAAAAAAGTATAAGCAGGAAAGCACTGTAGCAATTCAAAGTGTTTAAAAAAAACATTCGGCTCGAGGATTAGTCGTGATGCGCTTAAACTGACCTAGAGACCCTAACTATAAAAAAAATTGCACAAGTGAAAAAAAACAAAAAAAAAAGTATAAGCGGGAAAGCATTGTAACAATTCAAAGTGTTTAAAAAAAAATATTCAGCTCGAGAATTAGTCGTGATGCACTTAAACTGACCTGGAGACCCCGATTATAAAAAAAAATATAAGTGAAAAAAAAATAGAAACAAGAAAGCACTATAGCAATCCAGAGTGTTTTGTGAGGAGAGCTGTAATGTTTTTCCCATATTATTTATATAGATGTATAAGTGAGAAAAAAAATATAAATGAGAAAGTACTATAGCAATTCATAGTGTTTTTTTTTTTAAAATTCAACCTAGGGATTAGTCGTGGTGCATTTAAACTAACCCAGAGACTTCGGTTAAAAAAATATATAAAAGTGAAAAAAATTAAAAAAAAGTATAAGCGAGAAAAAAAATATTTAAGGAAAAAAAAACACCGGGAAACATTATAATAATCCACAGTGTTATGTGAGGAGAGTTTTAGTGCTTTGCCCCCACCATTTATATGTATAATAGAGTAATATTTTTATTTTATTTTTTTATCATGAGCTATGACAATATAATTAATATTTTTAAGACAAAAAATGTTTAAGCATTACTAATGTTTTTCTAATATAAAAAGATAATTAACGGTATATGACTTAGTCAAAGGTAACTCAAATAGCCGATAAAAATATAATTTGATTTAAAAAGAATATTTAAAATGAGATTTTATTTTTACAAATATTAAAACGATAATTTATTGGATTGATTCGGGTCAAACTAGATTAACATATCAAGTTGTACATTGACTCACGAGACCATGACAACCCTCTCAAAAAGTAAATCAAAACAAATTGTGAAGATCAATTTCTAATAAATTCAATGTTGAGGATAAAATTGAAATAAAAATTATGACTTTAAAAAATATCTCAGGTTAACGTGGATTAACTTGTCAAACTTGTGATCCCGATCATAAGATCAAAATAATCCAATAGAAAGTGAATTAAAATAAATTAAAAAGTTTAATTTCTAATCAATTCAATATTAAATAATAAAATTAATAAAAAAAATAATTCGAGTGAATGAAGGTTAATCCGTCTAAAGTGTGAACCAAATCATAAGATGATGATGATCTTAAAGAGAAAAACTAAGAAAATTATTTAACATCATTCTCAATAGCTTCAATATTAATAAATAAAATAAATAAAAAAATTAATTAAAAAAACTCGAGTCATTAAAGTTAATCAATCAAATATGCATTTTAAACCATGAACTTAAGATAATACCGTGAAAGATAAATTAAAAAAATATATCAAATTTAATTTTTTTATAAATTTAATATTAAAAATAAAATTAAAAATTATTATTATAATTAATAAATTAATAACTTTTGACTTTTGTTTTAGAAAAACAAATGGGACTGACTCGTTCAGTGTCGTTTGGTATGGTTTTTTATATTATCATTCTCTCGTGGGTGATAATCGGGGATAGCTATAAGAAAAAAGTGGGAGGGGTGTCTGCGATTTTTATTATTAACATATTAAAATAATATTATATATATATAATTTTTATAAAAAATATATTAGAAAATAAAATAAAATCCACGTTTGAGCCACAATCCCGAGCAGGGCCGAACCCCCCAACGTTTAGGATAATGTTTTTTGACCGGTGAACGAGTCCATGTTTGCCAACCTACTTTTCCCACTCAACTTGTTGCCTAAGGTTTCACACAAACCCTCAATTCTGTATTTACGTTGATGCATACGTTTATTTCTTTATCGTGCAGTGCTATTTATAACAATAATATAATACCCACACAATAAAATAAAATAAAATAAAATAAATAAATGGCGTGGAAGCAGATGCAAAGAAAGGCATCTCAGTAGTCAGAGACAAGATTGTATTTTTACCCACCATTATCTCACAAAATATTATTTATTATTATTTTTCTTAAAGACATTTGATTTATTGTATAATCAATATTGTCTGGGGTGTAGCTTAGATTGTATTTGAACATGTTTTTTGTTCGAAAAAATATTAAAATGATATTTTTTTTATTTTAAATAATTATTTTTGACATTGAAAATAATTTAAAAATTATTTAATTTAAAATAAAAAATAATTTTTTTCACTCATAGACAAACAGTAACATTGATAATCTTAGCATATAGCAGCCCAATAATTACTTGCTTTAAACGCATGCACCTAAACAGAAATATAGGCATCCTAACCAAACGGAAGCATGGGAGGCGAGAAAAGATATGATGAGTGTTTCAAATATCATTCGTTATTTCTACGTCTGTTTCAAAAGTTTTTTTTTTTTAAATATATATATTTTTTAAATTATTTTAATATATTAATATCAAAATATTTTTTTTAAAAAAAAATCTAAAAAAAAAAACCTCAACCATGCTTCTAAATAGCTCTAATGCTATCGACTCATTCTCATTATTATGGTACTAAGGGGTATTTGAAAATGCATTTCAAATTTAAATTTTTAAAAAATTATTTTAATTTTATTTTTAAATTATTATTTTTAAATTATTGTAATAAACTAATATTAAAAATATTAATTTACTTTATTTACAAACAAATAATAATTAAGCCACAAGGAATAGTGTACTCTTTTGTATTTTCTCTCTCCTATACAATAAGGTTAATAACAGGAGATGTAAAATGTTTTTTAGCTTATTTAATATCTTTTATTAAATGTTTTTTTTTAATATACCAATATTAAAAATATTTATTTTTACCACCGGAACGAGAAAGGATTAAAATTGGAGCAACGATTAAATAAAATCTAATTGCAGAATAAGATAAAAATTAGAGTCCCGAGTTTTGGACGAGTCCGGCCCAATCCATCCGACAGCGAGAGAGGAAAGAGAGAGACGGAAGACGTGCCTCGTTTTGAATTGCGAGAGGCGAGTGAGTGGTCACTTTCCTTTTCCTTTGAATTTTCAAACTGTGCGTTCTCTTCTGCTTCTCCGGTCAAACCCCACGCGCCCCCTTGTCTCATCCTATCGTCGTTTAAATTTTAAGCACGATTCCACCCCTGCTCTTATCCATCACCCCTCCTCCCCCCATCCGCACGTGTGAAAGTAATTTCAATAGGTGAGATATTTTACTAACTTGAAGAAGAGAAGAGAGATATAGGTTGAAATTGGTGATTCACTGATTATAAGCTCAAGTTACTCCGGTCATGGATTATTTAAATTTTTATAAGGGAAAAGAAAAATTATATTTTATAATGATATTCAGGTTACGTTGGGGTCTTATTGTCAAATTTGTAAGAAAAAGGGACTACATTGAAAAGAAATAAAATACCAGGGGCGCTTAAATAGACCCCGCTTGCTGAGAGCGTAACTCCGTGGAATCCACGCGTTAAGATCACCGTCCACGCTTCCATCCTTTATAAACCCATTCCTCTAAGTACCTTCATTTCTTCCCGTCTCTAAAATAATTGCTCTCTCATTCGCTCTAGATACTTGCCGATCTGGTCATGGCTTCGACGACGACGACGACGACGACGTATTGGTGTTACAGATGCTCACGCTCCGTCACCGTTTCACCTCACAACGAAGACGAAGGACACAGCAACATATCGTGTCCTCACTGCGACGGTGGGTTTGTCGAAGAGATCCAATCCAACTCCACCTCTGATATCCGTGAAAACCGTAGCCGGGTTTCCAGCCTTACCCGAAACCGCCGGAACACCAGCGACCGGTCTTCGTTTAACCCAGTGATCGTCCTCCGCGGAACCACCTCTGCCGCCGCTGCTGAAGACAACGAAGGAGGAAGCGCCTACGAGTTCTACCATGACGATGGAATCGGTACGGGTCTCCGGCCCGTACCAGAGATGATGTCTGAGTTTTTAATGGGTTCAGGTTTTGACCGTTTACTAGACCAGTTATCACAGATAGAGATAAACAGCTTAGGCCGGTCGGTTCCTAGCCCGCCAGCATCGAAAGTCGTGGTTGAATCTATGCCGAGGGTAGAAATAAACGAAACGCATGTGATTTCGGAGACTTACTGTGCAGTGTGTAAAGAGGAGTTTGAGATTGGAAACGAAGCTCGTGAGATGCCTTGTAAGCATATTTATCATTCTGATTGCATTTTGCCTTGGCTTGCGATGCGAAATTCTTGTCCAGTTTGCAGGCACGAGTTACCTGTAGAGAATTCTGGAGAGCTGGGGGTGGAAGGGGAGCTTGTGGGGTTAACTATATGGAGGTTGCCTGGTGGTGGGTTTGCTGTTGGGAGGTTTAGTGGGGGCAGGAGAGGTGGGGAGAGGGAGTTTCCGGGTGTTTTTACGGAGATGGATGGTGGTGGGAATGGTGGGCTAAACGGGAACAGCAGGCCGCTTCGTGATTGGGATTCTTGGGTGACTAGGAGGAGTAGAAGAAGAGAGAATACTAGTGGTGTTGGGGGGTTTAGGAGAGTTTTTCGTGGTATGACTTCGTTCTTGAGGAGGATCAGGCCTAATTCGTCGTCAAGAATGCGTGATGGATCTGAAGAAGCTTAATCGATCGAGAGAAGTTATTCAAGTCGAGTGACAAGGAGGAGAGGAGGGTTGGATGTGGAAGTTGAGGAAGGGGCTGATAGGGGTGGTACCATTTGATTGCTTCTTCTTATCCTTCACATAAATGTATGCATCTGCCTGGCACTTAACAAAAGGTTAAGAATTAATTTTGCTTTTCATTTACTGAAAGAGGGCAGAGATTTCTTATCTCTTCATGTTGAAAAATTCTTTGTATTTGCTGCAAAAGGATCAATTATTCAGTTTTGTTGGTTCTGAAATCTAGAAGATAGTTGAACTGAAGGGGGAGGGGTAGGTGTTAATCCGCAATGTAATAGAAGAGCAAAAGGCCCTAGTCTTTAAACATTTCTTTGTTATTTACTATAATCAATTCAATTTTAACCTTGGCATTCATTCTATAATGTTTTTGTCTTTGTTTTTTGGTTGTTTTTCTCATGCAAATCATACTGTTGTTGAGTGCTTGCTGTATATCTAGATGGGATTGAGTTTGAAGATTGTTGATTTAATTTAGCTTGTCTTTTGAATCCGATCCTGCCTCCTGGCACAAAAATATTAAGTTGTTACAGCATGAAGAGCTTACATGGGGCATTTCTGATCCCTTTTTTATCTGTAAAATGATGCGTGACTGGGATTTTTGGCCATATTGGTGAGAAACGCACCAGCTTTTGCTTGCATGAGCTCTACATATTTGGCCTTCTGTTCATCTTTACAGTGTCGTGAGTGGTCTAAATTTGGAGCTTTGGGCAATGTTAATGCAAGTTAAAATCCAAGTTTACATTGATGGGGTTGTAAATCCTTGAAGGAAGATGTGTAGCTTTGCAAGACTAAGGTCATGTTTGGGAAGCACTTGGAAAATGTATTTCGAAAAAAATATTTTTTTTGTTTTAAATTAAAAATTTATAGTTTTTAAATTATCTTGATCCGTTAATATTAAAAATATTATTTTAATATATTTTTAAGTAAAAAACATTTAAAAATAACTATAAGTATATTTTTACCGTAATCACAGTTGAACATGAGGATAGCTTAAGTAAATATGAATGTGTAAATATTTACAAGTAAATATTCCAAATAATATTTATAAGTAAATATGGTTTACTGGTTAGTTGAAGATGAGGATAGCAGCTGTAGTACTTGAAAAACTAGTTTCTTGTTTGGGCAAGGAATACTAGCCTTGTTTACTTTACAAAACAAAAAATGATTTTTATGTATTAAAACGAGATAACTAATTTTAATGAATGTGTAACAATGTTAATTAGAACTAAACCAATAAGGTTTTTCTAATTAAGTTCATCGTCTAATAAATGCAACTTGAATGATCCGATAAAATAAAGATATTTATAAAGATTTTTTTAAAATTATATTAATTTTTAATCCTATAATTCAAGCCGTTAAACCTAAAGCATCCAATAAGTTTATTGAAAATTTAATCATACAAAAAGATTTTAAATAACGATAATTCAAAAAACAAGGATAATTTTTTTTTATTAATAATTAATATCATTATTATCACTTTTATTATTATTGTCATTATTAAAAGTTTAATTTAAAAAATTATTTTTCAAGTATATTTAATACACATATACCATTATGATAATCTAACATTTAACTATACTCTGACATGATTTATTTTAATTGATTGACACCGTTATTATTACATTATCGTTCTAAATAATTAATTCAATCTATTTTTAGCTATCAAATTTAACGATTCATATTTACAACTATAAATCAATAGTCAAAATTATTCATGTTTGAATTAAAAACCAAGATTTGGAACCAATAAAAATAAAATGTCTATCTTAATCCATCAATAAATATAAATACAAATAAATATCGATAAATCTAAATGCCAAAAAAAAAAAAAAAAGAAGCCTTGTCATCGCTTTTATCCTTTAAAACGGTAGCCAGCGCTTGCATCTAATTTTCAATGAATATGCCTGGTACCAAAATACCCTTACCATTTATCAAAGAAAAAAAAAGAAAAGAAAAAAGAAAGTACATAAATAATAATCTACGTGGCATTATATCCACGAAGTCAAAATATATGTGGCAGGATCTAGAGTTCTCCCGAGAAAGAGATTAAGACAAAACACAACATCAACAACTACAAGAAGTTATTAAGAAGGCGTTTTTGCAATGACAGCAAGCCACTGCTCTCAACACAATACTAATACCCCACTAACAAAGAGATCTACATTATCTCCTACGTAGTTCTTAACTGTAAGATCTCTCTGTTCTCAAAGGTTTCAGCTTGTTCGTTGATCTCTCTCTCTCTCTCTCTCTGTATTAGTACTGTAAGTCCATCTCTCTTATTCTTCTCCATTTCTGTTTTCATTTGTGCTTAATTATGATCCCTCGCTAAGATTTCATTCCAAAGACATTTACTTTTGTTTTTATTAAGAGAGATTTTGAGATTCTTTTTCTCTCCCGTTTTTCTTATAGAATGCAACTTTCTGGGTTTTGCAGCTTTTGTTTTGGAAGATCATGTATTTCATCCGATCTTTCTTTTAGTTTGAAATTTTCAAAGATGATTTATAGATTTGGGGTTTCTTAAATCCTTACTATTTTCTTCATTCCATGACAAAAAAATGTGCTTAATTTCTTCTCCTTTTATCTCTGAGCACGCTCGAATTTTGTGCACTAGTCTGTAAATGTTATTATTGGAGGTGGTTTCTATATTTTAGACTCTTCCAATGCTTTGAATAATAAATGGTGGAATCATAAAATTTTGGTCTGAATTTCGGTGCATGTAAAATATAAAAATGCAGGTTCAGGGGGGCATATTAGTTTAGTTTCTCAATTAAGTAAATATCATATTCTGCTGCTTATGTGAATAATTAGGGAACTTTCATAAATGTTCGTTGTATAAGACAAGATCGATGGCGTGATTGTTTTAAAAATTATTCCTTTATCCTCTCATAGCTTTTGTTAATTTTTCTTTTAGAAAATTGTTTTTCTTCAGTTATGATCAATTGACATGATCCTTAACTTTGATTCTGCAATTAAAAAGCTATTTATTTTTAATGTCCTTTCATTAATTTTTTCATTCTACTTAATCATGTTTGTCCATACTGCGTTGCCCAAAACAAGATCTTATTTTTACCATACAAACTCAAGAAAACTCACCATCAAAAGAAGTTTCTCTTGAAAACACACCCAATTTTTTTTGCTCTACCCCTGGTCGTCACTAGCACATATAACACGTCATGCCAGCCAGAGATAGAATCCAAAATGGGTTGGTTAATGTGTAATTTTTGAGGATGTTTAAAAAAGACAAGCCAGCAGAACCAATTTTCATATTTGTATTTTGAGGTAGCTACACTGCTGCCAGCATTTTACTATACCATTTGGAGCAATGATTTTGGCATGGAGAGTTTACTAGCACCTAAAAACTGTCAAATGGAGGCATTCCGCTGAAAAAGTGTGAAATATCGTAATCTGCAGAAATGTCTTTTACTATCCTGTTCATTTTGTAGGTGAACTATCATGATCATTATGTGTTACAATTAAGGGCTCATTGTAATTTCATTTTAGGTTGCGGTATTGCATGCATTTCAATTCGGAAGGTTTTGAAGGTTTCAAAGACATATTGGAGGCATTGGTAGATTTTTAGTTTGTTTTGGCATTCTGTCACTTCTGTAGACAAAAGTGGTTATTTGAAAGCTCTTGCAACTATGAGTTTCGTGTTTAGAGGCTCGAGAGGAGATATCGAAAGTGGATTTTCAGGCTTCATTCCTGAAAGACCTGCAGTGGTATGTTCACTTGTTTGCATGTATGCTTTTGGGTACTAGTATTTAGCTACTGAGATTAGATATTTAAACATGCAATATGAGAGATTCAATTCGACTAACTTTATCCTCTTCTTTTCAGCGTATTCATGCAGCTCGACCAGTTAACTCCAATTCACTTGCTTTTCTTGTCACGGGTAATGTTCTTACCTCTTTATTTCTTGGTCTATTGTTATTCCATTTTGTTGATCTTTAACTTCACAGTAGAAAAAATCATTTTTAACCCAAATCTGACCTGTTCATTCAGCAGTTCTTTTGCTGTTCATGATTTTAAACTCTCATCAGATGTCACCAAACTTCCTGGTATGCCCTCGTTGAGCTAGAGGCATGGGCCTTACTGGTGTTTCTGATATATCTGAAATATTTACAGAATTCATTGGTCCTGTCTTTCCATGCTTGCAGCTATGGCTGGTTGTGGGTGTCTTTTTGATGGCCACAAGCTTGAGAATGTATGCAACTTGTCAACAACTTCAAGCACAGGCACGAGCTCATGCTGCAGCAGCCAGTGGCTTGGTGGGTCACACCGAACTGCGTTTGCATATGCCGCCATCAATAGCTTTTGCAACAAGAGGACGATTGCAGGGACTTAGGCTCCAGCTTGCTCTTCTTGACCGAGAATTTGATGATTTAGGTATGACGCTTTTTATGACATGTTCCTCCATATATAAGGCTCTTGATCTCCCGAAAGCTGGAGATGCACCTGGAGATGTTCAAGATGAAAGTAGGTCTATGATTTAGTTTCTGTGTATATATTCAATGTGCACATTCTGATGATTATCCTTCCTTCCTGTGGCAGATTATGATGCTCTTAGAGCACTGGACTCTGGTAATGCTTCCACTACCTCGATGAGTGAGGAAGAGATAAATGCTTTGCCAGTTCACAAGTATAAGGTCCCTGTTCAGGAGAAGTAGGTTTGCATGATTTGCATTAATCCTTGCCCCCTGAAAACTTGCATGGTTTTGACATGATTTCCATTTTGTCAATGACAGTGATAGTGCATCTCTGCAGCATGCTTCATCTTCTTCAGCACCAGCCGAGGTACTTTTTTTCACCAAGGTTTAGTTTCATAGTCAATGAGAAATGCGTTCTCATGAGTTGTTATGGTTGATCATTCATGTGGCTTGTGTGGTCATCATTTTTGTAAATCTCTATTCACGTACCAAGAAGACAGAGGAAAGAACAAAAAAATTCACAGATAAACAAGCATTCATTTTCCACTTCTCATTTATTAATTCTCATTGAATAGTTTTAAGTTGCCTTTTGCGGGATGCCATTTTGGTTCATTTCTGAAGATTTATTCGTGTTGGGTTTGGTCAAAAGCATATGGTGTGTGTTCCTGCCCTGAGCTGCTGCAGACATGAGGGGAATAGGATTGAATCCCCGAGGGTTAACTTATGGGAACTTAATCTTGAGTTCTACATAAAATTGGTAGTTCAGTTTAAGAACATTGGAAGGATAGGAATATATAGAGTGCTAAAGAACTTGACCCAAAATTGTGATGAGCTATCTTGCCACCTTAGTCTTTGGATCAACATCATGAATAATCAAATGGACCACAGTGAAAATCAAATCACTGCTTTTAATGGCCAACCTGCAATGCATTAAAATAAGTCTTTCCTAGTGACAGTAGTTCTGGATTTGACCAAAAACAAATGATCCAACTTTCCCATGTGCATTGTAGTTCATCACTTTTTGTTATTTGATCAATGAGCAAAACCAACAGAATAACTTTAGCCATAGATGAAACAACTCATTTATGTATGATTTTCATGCCAGTGGAGTTAAAAGCGTTCTTAATAGTTATTCTGTTCACTTTTATGGATGTCAATTAGAATCTTTCTGTCAATTTTACAAGCAGACAAAGCAAGACTCAAGAAATGCTGATGGGAACATGAAAACTTCAGAAGATGAATTGACTTGTACTATTTGTTTGGAGCAAGTTAACAGGGGGGAACTTGTTCGTAGCTTGCCATGTTTGCACCAGGTTTTTCCTCTGGTTCCCAAGTCTCATCACTGTCTTCCAAAAGCGTTAGACTTCATTCAATAACTTATAATATCAACTGTCCTTTTAATTATTCTAGTCGCCTTACATGAATCACCTGTGAATCTGTCATACTCCCCCTCCCTCACTTCACAAATTTATGACTATAACTAAAAAATAAGTTTTTTTTTTTAAATTGTTGACTCGGCAGGTGCCATCAGAAAAGTTACTGACTTGCCCAACTACAACTTTTTTATATTTTATGCCTATTTTGGGTTACTTTCTTGGAAGAATTATTGAAACTATTAAGATATATGACATAGTCTAGTTGTCTTTAAATTTAAGTTCAATCTTTAAATTTGCAAAGTTTTAATCTCACTACCCTATCTTTTAGTTTGCAATGGATGTCTTCATTAACCTGCATTTGTCTATTCTTTGAAAATCATTTTTTAAAAAAAAATGAAAATTGATTAATTTGCACTAAGGAAACTAGAAAGCCATCAAGAAAATGTCAATTACACAAAAGTTAGGACAAGGAAAACCTAAAAACCACAGATTAAACCAAACTTGCATCAGAACCACGCAACTAAGTCATCTGATCTGCTCACGCCATCTTTTGCTAATGAATAAGCAACGACATTACCTTCCATTTTAATGTGAGTGAACCAGATATTCCTCAAAGTTTTAACTAAAGTTGCTATTCTTTGAAAACCCATTTCTTTTAACTGAACACCAATGATCTATGCTGAGTGTTTTGTTACCGATGCCTTTCTGACTCGTTCTCTCACCGAGTCTCGGTGTAACTTCTTCAATGGTTGCTGTGTGTTATCTGACCCCAAATCAACTGTTTTAAATATCTTCTGGTGGTAAATGCTTGGCACATCTAGTCATTAACAAGCATTCCATTTAATTTGTATGCCGTATTGATGACTTTAAATCTATGTTGGTTTTCTCCTCGTTTGCAGTTTCATACCAACTGTATAGATCCATGGCTGCGGCAACAAGGCACTTGCCCTGTGTGTAAATTTCTGATCGGTTCTGGATGGCAGGAAAGCAGAGAGAGTGATTCTGATGGGTCAGACATGGTCTAATGACTGCATGGGTAAATCATTGAATCTGTGTAGGAAAACTTCTCTCATGTCTCATTCTGTGATCGCATGAAAATAAATTCGCTTATTCCTATGTGAATAAATTCTCTTAGCTCTGCATATTATAGATTAGAAAGCAATAATTTACTGTTGAGCTTTGATCTGAAAGCAAAAGAAAAGTTGCGACGCTGTCACCCCTGATGAGCATGGCTGGCGTTATGCATTAGTAGAAAGTTCGAACGATTTCTCCCAAAGGTTACCTTCTCACTTTCCAATCCAACCTATCTGTAATATAAAACGTTTGTGAAAGTTTCATTGCTCAAAACTTTGTCAATCTCAAAGCCCATCGTTGGACAAACTTAGACATCACAAATACTACTATCAGAAAAACCTCGAACCGGGGCTGAACTCAAAAGTTGCCCTACAGTCTGCACTGTGCTGGGTCGCGGGGACCGATGATTCTTGCATGTCATTTTGCATGGACACGCGGGTTTCCTTCAACCAGTTTAGAAAAACAAATTGGCTAAAGAAAATCTCTGGCTATCCCCGTCCTAACTAGAATCTAATCTGTCTACAGACAGAAAATGCTCTTGGATCTGTGTTTTTCGTTTCGTTGTTGCAGTGGAATGTAAGGCTGATCAATCCTTAACTCCTCTCCTTTTCCTTCTGTTTCGCGAGTTGATATGGTTATTAACCAGAGTTGTTCTTAGCTAAAAGAATGTGAGAGCCCTTCACGCGACCTCAATAAAAGAATTACCCTAATATATAATTTTTTTTTTTAACAAAATAAACCCAATTTTAACCTTAAGGACCGCTTTGAATTTTTTTTGCATTTCACTCATTTTCAAAGAAATATGTATAATTTAACCTTATCATTATTTTGTTTTTTTTTAAGTTATTGGTCTGCATGACTCACAAAACGTCGGACCAAGAAGGGGATTACATAAAAGCAATTAAAAATTGGCCACAGTTGCTAAAACGTTGAACCAAGAGGGGATTACATAAAAGCAATTAAAAAAAAAAAGAGTGACCGTTTAACTATATCCAATGATTATATAAAATAACAGAGATGGTCATATATATATATATATATAGCCTCCCCCCCAATCTATTGTCATTGTCTGCACCACGCAATTCATCACAGCTAAATCATTGAATTAAATAAGTACGATTTAAAAATTAATATTCTTTGATAACCAGGTCATAGAGTATCATAAATCCTCAAAGTCTCATCAAGAGTGAAGTACAACATATATTCGAGAATGGATGTGCTTTGATTTATTTGGTGTGTAGTACAGCCCTGGTATAATTTCGAAAAGGCAAAGCTGTACTACAAATGAATGGACCTGAAGCATGACGGCTGCTTGTGTTTAATTATCCGTTTTATTCAGTCTACACCTAACATTATGTGCGATGTTTTTTTCACTTTTTTTTATGAAGAAGTAATATTTTTCACTTGAAAAATGAAAAAAAGTCGTGTGATATATGATATATACAGGAGGAATTATGTTAGTAATCTCATGCCAAAGTCAGATTAACAAAGCTGACGACATATCCACTCGATTCATTCATGGCTAATTTCATGCCTTGTTTGAAAACTCCGAAGTCAACCTCTCTGTTGATCTCGCTAATATTGTTCCTGCAATTTTCTTCTATCAGTAGCCACGGAGGTCATGATGATGGAAACGACAGCAGCAACGTACATTTGCATTCGAAAAGTTTGATTTGGGTGAAACTATGGTGTTTGATCATACTGCTAGTTACCACATTCGCAGGTGGTATCTCTCCCTACTTCTATCGATGGAACGAGAATTTCCTTCTCTTGGGCACACAATTTGCTGGTGGGGTATTTCTAGGGACCTCTCTCATGCATTTCTTGAGCGATTCAGCTGATACTCTTAGCAATCTCACTACCAAAAAATACCCGTTCTCGTTCATGCTAGCCTCAGCTGGCTATCTTTTAACCATGCTTGGTGATTGCATAGTGATGTTCGTAACAAGGTCAGGTGGTGAAGGAGAAGCTATAGTGCAAGTGGATGAAGAAAGGGTAGTTCAAGAGGATGGTAAAGATGTGGCCATGGATGCCGATCACATTTTCTTGAAGACCACGTCTCTCGGGGACACCGTACTGCTCATCCTTGCTTTGTGTTTTCATTCAGTTTTTGAGGGTATTGCTGTTGGAGTTGCAGGTAATTAAACCTCTTTAAGCAATTTTTCCAGTACATAGTTTGCCTAAACACATGTTTCTTCATCCATGATGCTTTTTCTTAATTGAAACTAATTTTTTCATTTCTTTCATTGCAATGAAACCACATGAGATGCATGAAGGTATCATCTGGGTTAGGGTACTGGATAATTAGTCAAGTCACGTCTACAAAATTAGAGAATTTGGGGTCCCCTCAACTGTTATAATTAACAATTGTCAAAGGGATATCCTAAGGAACTTCCACTGCTTCATTAATTGTAATTATATATCTTTTGGCCATTTCCATATTTAGCAAGGCTAGCTGTTAGGAAATTAAGTTATTAATCAATCAGTCTGGACTTGGTAACTTGAGTTCATTGTTAATATTAGTTATGGTAACTTCTATGATAGTTTATCAATCTGAATCCCATTTCCTTATGCTATGATGTGGTTAATTCTAGCAAAGATTTGACAATGAGTTCTTTTAAGGTGAGGATTGGTTTGACCTAGTAATGGTTGTAAGATCAGCGAGGATTTTTTCCCCATTAGGATTATAACATATTCCCTATAAATATGTGCTAGGTTTATTTTCCAGCGTGTCAAATTTACTGAGATTTTGTAAGATTAAGTGCATTTAAGATTCAAGTTTGAGAGTCCTCCATAGCTATATTGATTTCAACTATAGTAAGATTTCTTCTCTTCACTTTCGCTTGTAGATGTAAATTGTAGATTCAATAAGGAAAATATACTTGTAATATTTCATTTCCTTGTTCCTGGATCAATTACTTCAGGGCCACTTCGATTACTAGATACAAAGCAATATTTCACAGCACGGACATCTTTATAAATCATAACAAGTTTAATATAGAGTATTGAGAGAAAAAACTATCTTCAAATATGAAAAAAACTTATTATAACATGGAGATGAAAGTCTATATTTATACTAGAGAGGAGAGGCTACTTAGCAGGTACTTCGTGATTACCAATAAGTAACACCTTTAGATAAATAGACTAGGCTTATTATCCCTCATGGGCGAACCAAGTCAAATCGCACATCTATATAAATAGACCGAATTTATCTCTCATGGACAAATCAGGTCAAACCCAGTAACCAACATAAACACATACATATCCGAATCATGTAAAATTACAGTGCTGTATTATTATTATTATTATTATTATTATTATTATTTCTTTTCTGTTTGTTTGTTGTGATATTTTCTATATTTTTGTATGCGATCCTAATTAAAACTTCCGAATAACTTCTTTCTTGTCGTTGAGCTCATGCAGTCATAGCTAATTATTAGAGTTAGCAAGCATGGGCAGTTTGCTAATTGGTTAGCCCACTTTTCTCAAAAATATTGATCAATGCAAATGTGGATTGCGTTCATCAATTCATAACTGTAACAATATATGCAAGGGTTATATATTAATCACCCATGCAATGCTTCATTGTTAGCTCCAATGCACGCATGCATTGGATGTTAACTGATCAATACACGCACGCACAGGTGCTTTTTATATTTTCTGATAGCTGATAACGCATAATTTGACAAGTAAATATAAAACTTGGAAATGGTAGTTGTTAGCTTGAGTAGCTAGCTAGGGTTGAGTCGAGAAACTTAGCGAGGAGGTTTCATTTCTTGTTTCATGTTAACACATCAGTGTCACGTGTTTAATTTGTTTTAGGGACTGAGGCAGATGCATGGAGGAATCTTTGGACTATATCACTGCACAAAATATTTGCAGCCATTGGAATGGGGATCGCTTTGCTTAGGATGCTCCCAAAGAGGCCATTTCTATTAACCATGGCATATTCTTTTGCATTTGCTATTTCCAGCCCCATTGGAGTGGGGATCGGGATTGCCATTGATGCTACTACTCAACCCCAAGCAGCTGATTGGATTTATGCTATCTCTATGGGACTTGCATGTGGAGTTTTTATCTATGTCGCCATCAACCATCTCATAGCTAAAGGATACCATCCACAAGCTAAACTGTTCTTCGACACTCCATTCTTCAAGTTTGTTGCTGTGCTCCTTGGGGTGGGAGTTATTGCAGTTGTTATGATCTGGGATTAATTTAAACATTAAGTCTGCTTCATGTCCCTGTAGACATATGAAAAAAAAATATATGTGGCTGCAGATTGGGAGTTCCTTTTTCCTTTGTTTGTAGTCACAACGTTGGAACTAAAATATAAGCATAAACTTGAAACTAAAATTTAAGCTTACGTTAGTTTTTTTTGTTGATACTTTATAAATTTATAATTGCTAGGGATATATCATGTGATTAGAATAAAATGGGCGCCACAATTCTCCCATATATATCCGCCAAAAGCATAAAACGTTACTGATCTGATGAACTTTCTATCTTTTGATTTACAGAATAAAAATTTACTAACAAGCTTGGACATTCAACTATATATAACTAGCTAATATATATATATGTTAATGTCTTTTGCATAGATATAGAAATGCAGAGATAGGATTATCCTACAAGAAGCTAGCGTGGTTGGTGCACCTGCAAACTCGAATTCATTATATAAGGTGTAAGCTGATACACAAGTAAAATCGTTCACACACTTCAGTGGTTTAACTCCTATATAATATTAGCCGCTCCTTATTCGCTATAATTGTACCTTCATGATCAAGATCAGGTGATTACTTAAGCTATTTACAGATGGAAGATACTATATATATCAAACAAACTAACTCCTATAAATCGATGTTGCTTGGAAGAAAGGTGGCTTAAATGTCCTTCTCTTCCTTGGCTTTTGTCATATTTTAAGTGCGTGTGTGGTTGCACATCGGTTATCACCAACCACTGTACATGTCCCCACAGTCCCAGCGAGCTAGTCTTAATTATGAAAATGATCATTAGCATGGAACGTTAAATTGACTCAAAAACAACTTCTTCATCAGCAACAGAATTGGCAAATGGGATCTCTTTGATTGTTCTGGTCATCCACACCAACGGTTTGATCTTTGAATTCTGTAGCTGAGTAAGACAGAGGCTTCCATTTTTATTTACAGACACGCACGTCGCCCCCAATATTATATCCTTGGAACATAGTTTCTGGCATGACTAAGATCTTCTCTGTTCCTCGTATTCTCCAACATTTTTGGTGGAAGATACATTTCATCACTTTATGTGGGCAAACCAAGTCAAATTTCATTCCAAGCAGGTAACTTGTTTTTTTGGGAATTAAGATTATCTACTAGAAGAATGTTGAATAAAAAGCGTCACTTAGGAAAATAAATACCATGCTGGTATTGGTTCCGATCAATCAATAATGGTAAATATTTATGTGATTAAAAAGTTGAGGCAATCGTCCACCATATTACTGAAGCTAAAGCTAAGGCACAGGTAAAACTAACTGACTAATTGACTTTGATTACACTCCAAATCGAACATGAACCGACAGTAGGTCATTCTCTCTCTCTCTTTTGTCTTATCTGAGACATCTAATTACCTAATCCACCGGACGGTACTGCTCTGACTATAAGCTATTTGCCTATATAAACAGCTTTCACTGGGTCCAATGATCATATCATTCAAGTAAGAGAAGCCAAGTCTTGAGTTTCACCGATTGCCAGCTATCTCCATCCATTTTTCTACCAATTAGCAAATTTAAGTTTCACTTTGGTTGGCACGTAAAGAATGGGCGCATCACCAGAAATTCTTCTGACAATTTTACTCCTTGCTATGAGCTGCGTCTTGGCCTTTCCTGAGGCTGCCAGTGCAAAACATGCAGGCATTACGAGGCACTACAAGTTCAACGTACGTGTATATATATATATACACGTCGCCTAAGCTAACACTCAGCTTTTGACTAAGTATTTAATTATATGCTTTTGTCTTGCTAGCTTATCATGTTAATTATAATATCCTGACAGATAAAACTGAAAAATGTCACCCGGCTGTGCCACACTAAGAGCATGGTGACTGTTAATGGCAAGTTCCCGGGGCCTCGCGTAGTTGCCAGAGAAGGTGACCGTTTAGTGGTGAAGGTGGTCAGTCATGTTCCAAATAATATCAGCATCCATTGGTATGAAAGTGATCAATTTTTCTGCGCTGTATGGCAGTACTGTTACTAATGGATTGATTAACAATGACATGCATGTGGTTAAATTATATCTATATGATCCTTGTTGAAGGTACTTAACGTGTACTTTTGGTGATGAAATTCGTTGAGCTGAACAGGCATGGAATTCGACAGCTTCAAAGTGGATGGGCAGATGGGCCATCATACATCACACAGTGCCCTATCCAGACAAACCAGACTTACGTGTACAACTTCACCATTACAGGACAAAGAGGAACTCTCTTCTGGCATGCTCACATTTCATGGCTTAGAGCTTCTGTCTATGGATCCCTCATCGTCTTCCCTAAGCACAACGTTTCTTACCCCTTCTCCAAACCTCACAAGGAAGTGACTATCATGCTGGGTATTTAATTACCTTCTTTTTTATTTTATTTATTTTTCTGTCGACCTTCTCATCGTATATTCTAGGGTTGAATACCCGTTTAAACACTTTGGTTTGGTCTAAAAAAATCCAGTCAAAACCAACGTTATTTTCAAAATTTTGAATCGAAGGATCAAATCGATCAATTTAGTCCGGTTTTATTTCTTAGAAACCAAACGAGTTCAAACAAAATTGGGTTGTTTTCATCAATTTTTCTGATTTGATTTCTCAACTTGAATTTTTTTTTTTAAATTAATTTTTGCTCAAATTCTAAATTACTCAGTTAGCTTACTCGCCGACTGTTATATATCTTCTCCGAAGTCAAACGAGCTAATTAACAAAGCATTTGGTTGAATAAACCACAGGAGAGTGGTTCAATGCTGATCCTGAGGCAGTGATTAGCCAGGCTTTACAGACAGGAGGGGGGCCAAACGTCTCCGACGCCTACACCTTTAATGGACTTCCAGGACCATTGTACAATTGCTCTGCAAATAGTAAGTGATCATCATAACTCTTTCGGTCACCCAGTTGATACATACTTGAAAGCTTATTATATATATAAACACACACAATTGGACATTTATTTTTGTATCATATGTTCATAACTTGCAGATACATACAAGCTAAAGGTGATGCCAGGAAAGACATATCTTCTCCGATTGATCAACGCTGCGCTCAATGACGAGCTCTTTTTCAGCATTGCAAACCACACATTCACCGTTGTTGAAGTGGATGCAACTTACGTGAAGCCTTTCGAGACCAACCTGTTGGTTATCGCACCAGGACAGACCACAAATGTTCTTCTGAAGACCAAACCCATTGCCCCCAATGCATCATTCTACATGTTAGCAAGACCATATTTTACTGGTCAGGGCACATTTGACAACACAACTGGCGCAGGGATACTTGAGTATGAATCTTCTTCAAATTCGACAACTTTTACACCAACCCTTCCACCGATTAATGCTACAAATGTAGTCGCGAATTTCACAAGAAAACTTCGCAGTTTGGCTAATTCTCAATTCCCGGTTAATGTGCCTCAAACAGTAGACAAGAAGTTTTTCTTCACGGTTGGTCTAGGAAACAGCCCGTGCCCGAAAAATCAGACCTGTCAAGGGCCTAATGGTACAAAATTTTCAGCTTCTGTTAACAACATCTCCATGGCTCTCCCTTCATCAGCAATCCTTCAATCCTATTTTTTCAAAAAATCAAATGGGGTGTACACCTCTGATTTCCCAAACTTTCCTCTCCGTCCATTCAATTACACAGGGACCCCACCGAATAATACTCTTGTGATCAATGGTACCAAGCTTGTAGTGCTACCATTTAACACAAGTGTGGAGGTAGTGATGCAGGGCACTAGCATTTTAGGTGCTGAGAGCCACCCTCTCCATATTCATGGCTTCAATTTCTATGTTGTTGGAGAAGGGTTTGGAAATTTTGATCCAAATACTGACCCCAAAAACTTTAACCTTGTTGATCCTGTTGAAAGGAACACTGTTGGTGTGCCTTCTGGTGGTTGGGTGGCAATTCGATTTTATGCAGACAATCCAGGTTCGTAGCACTATTTCTTTCTTAATAATAATAGTAGTGATTAATAAATCAAAGAACAACCTTTCCCTTTTCATTCTTCTAATGTTTTCTTAATCGTATCAACTTATTTTTCTAATTAGATAATCAATGGTATCCAAATGTGTCAACGTAATTTACTTGTCCTAATATTAAGTTAGAATTTTTGTTCATTAACATTATTAATGTGCTGTGACGCAGGAGTATGGTTTATGCACTGCCACTTTGATGTCCATTTGAGCTGGGGCTTAAGGATGGCATGGATTGTGTTGGATGGAACACTCCCCAGCCAGAAGCTTCCTCCTCCACCATCTGATCTTCCCAAGTGTTGACCAATGCCTATGAGCATATTTTCTTCTTCTTTTGGTTTGCAGATTTTAACTTATAATGTTGTTGCTGCTGCTTTGCTTGAAAAATTGTTAGTTGCCCACTATAGGATTTCTCTGTATTTCCGGCTTGCCATTCTCAGAAGCTGACTATCGAGTTCATTGTAAAAGAAAACTTGCAGGAGGTTTTGTATTACAGAGTTGATTGCTCTTCGTTGGAGCATAAATAAAACTTGTTCGTAGATGAAATTACAACCCCGCCCCCCCCCACCTGTCACTCATTTTGTCCAAGAATTTACATCCTTAATTCACGAATCTGTCCTTTTCAACTATGCCCTTGTCCCTGAATGACAAGCAAACTAAATCAACAGACTAATTACACCGCGTATCCTCAGTTCGGTTTCTCGGTTATTTTTATTTTGCTTTTCTCAGTTTAATGGGTATGGACGATTTTTTTCCACCCCTAATTGTAAACATACAATAGGCATGAAATGTAAATTCTGTTGAGAACAGTACCAAATTTAATTTTCCTTTCTCTCTCTTTCATACTCCCAAATCCCTAACTATCAGTGTTATTCGCGCCTGTTTGGCACTGCGGCCAAATCGCAGGTTAGTTGCGGTTAATTTTTTTTTTAAATGACAGCGGTTAGGTGTGTTTAGATCATTTTGACATGCTGATGTTAAAAATAATTTTGAAAAATAATAAAAAAATATCATTTTTATATATTTCGGCACGAAAAACACTTTAAAAAACAATAATAACCACACTCCAAACACTCCCGAACATTGATCTCTGCAAACAAACATTTTCATGATCTGGATTACCTGTTGAGAACTATGTGCTTACACGATTGTGTGTTTTCTGTTTGAAATTTCAGCAATTGTGGAATTTTTGAGCAATTTATAGTTTCTTTCAATCCTCTAGTACCAGTTGATCATAAAGCAAATACAAAATAGGATGATCCTCGTGCATTTGGACTATCAAGCTAATTGATTTTTTTTTTTGGATTTAAGAAAATTATATTCTTAGAAAATATTTTTATGGATCCATATGAGTAAGTAAAATCCTAACTGTCCCAAATTTTTACAAAAGATATATATATCGACTCGAATTTGAAACATGTTATGTAAATCTCAAATCGTTTGCCATGATGCTACATTCTTTGGAGACAAGATCATATAAATTTTTTGATGTAATGTAACAACTTGACATATAAGTTAACAAAAATATAATAACCAAACAAAAACATGATTTTACTCTCTTTCCTTGCAAGACACCACTCATTTCAATAGTGTTTTGTTTTTCTATTTTCTCTCTTTTATTTTTTATCTATAATATTTCTATAGTTTTAATTTCATATTTCAATATTATATTTATTGAATATTGAGTTTTATATTTTATTTTATTTTATTTTATTTTTATAAGATTATCCTAATCTTACAACTATGACCGTTAGTTTGACAATCTACTCAAGTTTTTCAACCTTTTCGAATTGATTTTTTTTTAAATTTCATTATTTAATTTCAAGTGAATTAAGAATTATATTTATAATTTTTTACAGGGTTATCTCTATCTCAGCACTCTAAGTCATGAGTTTAGAGTATTAACATGGGTTGATCTAAGTTATTTATTTATTTTTTTAATTGAATTTTCATTTTCATTTTCATCCATAATTTATTGGCAACTGTACTTCATATTTTTTTTTCAATTTAATTTTTATGAGGTTTTTTCAATTTTATTACTTGAATCACAAGCTTGACAAGTTAACTCACTTGATTTAAGTTTTTTTTTTTCTTTCTAATTGATTTTTTTTCTCTTTTTTTTCTTTCAATATTGGGTTAATTATAAATTAGACTTCATGATGTGTTTAGGTTTCTTCTATGAGATTATCATTTTCTTATTAACCGAGTCATTAGTTTAGTGAGTTAACCTGGGTTAACTCATGCTATTTGTTCTATTTACTATAATATTTATTTTATTTTATTTTCCAACATCAAATTGATTGAAAATTGGGTTTCAAAATTTATTTCAATTTTCTTTCCATTAGGTTATTTCAGTCTCATGACCTAGATCACGAGTTTGATAGGTTAACCCAAGTTGACTCGATTTTTTTAAGGTTTTTTTCTTAGTAATTTTTTTCTTTCAATTTCATTTTTTAAGATTGAATTTATTGAAATATGAGTTTTTTTATTTTACTTTAATTTATTTTCTATATGGTTATCATGATCATGACTTGATATATAAATTGGTTGGTTAATGCGAGTTGACTCGAATTAATTTAATATGCAATTGTCGTATTATTTATTAAAATACTATTTTTAAATATTTATTTTAAGTCAAAATACATTTTTCTCTATCATTCAAATTTTTTTTAAGGGGGTGAACTGTCTTCCCCTTGCAATATAAGTCCCCTTACCCAAACTCTTGCAGACCAATAGGTTTCCTAGTAATTGTTGTCGCATGTCATCGTGCGGCGTTTTGAGAGGGTTGTCTCATAGGGAAAGAGGAGTCGCCACCTAACTGTTGAGGGTCGGTAGGAAAACCCGATTGTACTGGTCTGATTAGAGATTCAAGGTAGACGACTGGTTGCATAAAGGGAAGTTATTAGCACCCCTAACACGTTTTACATGAGGTAAACTGCACTGTATATTTTGATGTGATTTTCAACATTTTGTTAAGCAATATTTATTCATATGAATAAATCTAGCTTTTAAAATTTTATTATGAGCACTTGAACCCAAATTAAATATCAAGAAAAAGGATCCATGTAGATGCCTTTAAAATATCATCTATCCTGGATGAGTGGAGGAGTTTTATGTAATTTATGCATCGTAAAAAATGTATTGATTCAAAAAATCAATCACCGCTCAAAATAACTCTGGGAATTTCTTTGATCACTTCTTTATATTTAAATATCAACCTACTTGTAGGTCCAATATTTATTATCTAAATTTAACCATTAATTCTCATGAATCAAGTTCACGAAATATTTCAATATAAGATGAATTCTCAAGATTTAATAAACTTGTTATTAAATTTAGAGTAATTTTCTGGAATGTTTTGGCTGTATGCAAATAAAACACATTTGTTTTTAGATTTTTACAAAATAAAATCAAGAGAGCACACACATTCTTTCTATTATTTTTCATTACATTTTACAATTTTCATAATATTTGTGAAACAACAAAAATTAAATCCATAAATTTAAATACATTAAATAATTAAAAATTACAACAATGTCAAAAAAACAAAAAAACAATCCAAAACTAACAAAATGGTTAGAATAGTGTTGGAGCAGTGGCTGTGGTGGTAAAAGCTGTGGTGGTGGATGACAAATTGGGGTCGTACAGATCTTATTTCCTTTCTCCCAACAGAGGTATCCTTCAATGATGACCTGAAAAATAATAGCAAACACAACACAAGCAACAAACATAAGAATCAAATTCATTTTTTCTTTAGATCTCTAATCGGCTTTTCCCGACTTCTTTTTCTTTAGGGGCAGCTAGAATGCCCATGATGGGGGCTATTGTTGTGGTCGATGGTTGCTGACTCTCCTTTGCTACCATGGTGGGAGGAATTGTCGATGGATGGATTATTTGGTTCGGTTAGAGAAAGAGGAAGTGAGAGGCTAGCTAGAGGCACAACTGAGAGAAAAAGACAATGGTGCTACCGTGATGGCTAGTAGAGGGACCATGATGGTGAGGGAGGGGAACTGGACCCGGAGAGGAGAAGAGATGGTGGTTGGCTAAGAGAGAGAGCCACCATTTATGGCCGATCAGGGAAACTAGAAAAGGAATCGCTAGCGGATAGGAAAAGAGGAGCAGAGGAGGGACCACGCTACTAAGAGGAGTGTCTATTGCAATTAGAGAGGAAGAGGGACGACTAAGAGGTTCATCTGGTTGGCTAGAGGGATGACTGAGTGAAGTGGGCAGGAAAGGTTATTATGGTGGCTAATAGGGAGGTAGAGAGGAGGCTGGCAGGAGAAGAAGAGGAGTGAGACCATGAGGAAGGAGAGACGGGAGAGAGAATAGGGGTGGGGCTGCAGCTGCCCAAAGATTAGGGTTTTTTTCTTTTAGGGTTTTTCGTGTGTGTTGTGTGTGTAGGTTTTTTTTGGTCCCTCCTCCTGTTTTTTTTGTTCTAATCAGCTTGATTTATAAAACATTTCTTACCCAAAATTTCAAAAGCAGCTTTAAGCTTGCGTGCCTTCTTTAATTTGGTCATTGGTTTTGAATTCATGCACTTCAACCTCTGATTGACCATTAAACTCTCAATTTCCTTCAATTTTGCCCTGTACCAAGATATTTTTGGATTTTTATCTTTTTTGATATTTTTTTTGAATTATAAAAATAAATGGGTCAAAAATTGGATAACAACATATGCCCTCTCTTTACAATGCTTATGACTAAAGTCTTGTAGAAGACTTTAAATAATAAGCATCATAAAGAAAAAGAGAATAAATTTACCAGACCAAGATATGATTGAACCATTCAGAAGTGAAAATGAGGGCTATAAAATGCACATAGAAGAGAATGATAAGATAGGGATATAAAACATACCACCAAAGAATTGAGGCCTAAATAGGACACTAAAATGATGACAAGGTGATGATGTTTGTGAAGAACACATGAAAAATAGTTTTATTTTAATGGGTGACCTACCTAGGTGAAAATGGTGAAGATGGTCTCATTGTAATGGTTCACCTACCCAGGTGAAAGATGAAGATGATCTTATTGTAATGAGTGACCTACTAGGGTGAAATTGGTGAAGATGATCTCATTATACTGGGTGAATTACCTAAGTGAGAATAATGAAGATGATCTCATTGTAATGGGTGACCTACCCGGGTAAGAATAGTGAAGATGATCTCATTGTAACGGGTGACCTACCCAGTTGAAATTGATGAAGATGATCTCATTATAACGGGTGACCTACCCGGGTGAGAATAGTGAAGATGGTCTCATTGTAATGGGTGATCTACCCGGATGAAAGATGGAGATGGTCTCATTATAACGGGTGACCTACCAGAGTGAAATTGGTGAAGATGATCTTATTGTAATGGGTGACCTATCCAAGTGGGAGATAGTGAGGATATGGGGCAAACAGGGCTAGAAAGCGCACTCAAGAAAGTGAAAATGGTAAGGGCTCAAAGGCGTGCATAAAAATAATAAATGAAGGTTTGTAAAGTATAATCCCTTTAAAACATTTCATAGATTCTTAATGGGGATACAATGCATGATGATGCATGTATACCTACTTGAGAAATATAGATACCTTTTCTCGGATGCTACATTGTCATATGATTCCTTTGCCTAATCTCCAAAGCTTTATTGACTTCTCTGATTAGATGGCTCGTTAAAGTTTTTCATATGTCAGTTATCCACTCAAATGTAAGTGCATTGTTTACTCTAGGCTATTTCCAATGATCTTTGCTTTCATTATCTATCAAGTCTGAAATTGCCTCCCAAGTGTGGTGTTGCTTGATTCATCATGAAGGAGTGTAACAAGTCGTCTATTTTCTTGGATTCTCATAATAATAGTTCTTTGATTTGTGCACGTTCTACTAACAATCATTGCAAGGCTTGCTAATACTGACCTTATCTTAGATTGTTAATCATTCTAGAAATGCATCCAAAACTTATCATTGCATGCTTAGTGTTATCCTTAATAAATTTCTCTCAGCTCGTGAGAAGAGATGTAATGTTATCATTATCCATATTTATGCGATGAATTGCGCCTTGAATTGATGCAACTGTTAGGTCTTGCAATCCAAAACTCTTCGTTGTAGACTTAATTTTTTCTAAACAAATTCTTCTTAGTCCATGTAAAGAATTATAATGTTTTTATTAACAAGGTTCTTTCTATCTCCCATATACATGCGGTGAACTGAACTTTGAGTTGATGAGCTTCAAAATAAATTATTCCACAGTCAATCTTGATGGCATGCATCATCTTTAACATTTATCACAATGCAACTCAGTGATAACATTTTTCTTTTTATCGCCCATGTTCATGTAATGAAGTGGAGCTTCGGTCAACGGGTTTCAAAGCAGATTATCCCACATCAGTCATGGTGTGCGTATACTCTTCAACATTTATCAAAATGCATCCCTGTGATAACATCCTTTTCGAGATAACCAAATCTACGGGTTAACCAATATTTCAGAATCTGAAGATGCCTTCAAAATGCAATGTTATTCTCAATCACCGTTGAAGCTTGTTAAGCCATTGTTCTCTATTAAACAAAGTTGCCTCGATTTGAATATGTTGGTGCTCATTGATGAATTTCACTGAATCATTAATTGCTTATATTTCCTTGCCCCCAAGCTAATATGAAATTGTTTGCATTCCTATCAAGATCCACATTGTGGTCTCTGACTGCTGAGCTTTCCAATGATAGTCAAGAATTGTCAATGTGAAGGATTTTACGAATCCGATCAATATTTTCCTTGTTTTGAAATTAAATCATCAATTTCAAAGATCATGTGCATCCAAAGTCTAATCATTAAAATAAAATCAAAGAAATATCATTTGTTGAAAGTGTTTCAAAAAATCAAATTCATTTGGTCAAATACCCAACACACGACATTTAATACATGTAAACCTGTAATTATCTTGTATTTTGCAAATAGTAATTAACTCATTGTGAAATTGAAATCATTTTTTTTTATGGGTTTTTTTATGTGTTTCAGTTCTGAAATCTGATTTTAGGGTATGTCATTTGATGGTATATAATGAGGTCACCATTTGTGGTTTTTAAACAGTTAGAGTGTCTAGTAAAGACTCGAGGTTCAATTGAAAATTCATCTCATTTTTCAGCACTTACTTTATAAACATACATGACAACTCGTAACTTAGTTTGTGAAATGATAACTCTTATGGAAAAACTCTAATAATTTTGAGAGCGCAACTTATCTATTAAAATTACTAGCTTGATCAAAAAGGACTTTTAAAAGCATGTAATGAGGCTATGGTTTATAGCTATAAAAAAAAGGGAATTCATAGGCTTAAAAAGGTGTTTAACGGTCTCAAAGACCTAGAATCACCATCATCTAGTCGTTAACTCTCTTTCTCTTGTTGTGTTTGTAGAAGAAATGACATAAAAATACATTAATTATCTTAGCATGATTTTTTATCAATCAACCAATGCTCTAATAATCTCCGTAACCATGTCATTCCTTTCATTGACAATTTCAGACTTAAAAGGGAAATACTAAAACTCAAACCATCATTTGTCATATAATGTTATTCCATTTTTTTATTGCATTCAATAGAGTCTAACAAAACAAATTTGACAAGATCTTCATTTGATGGATTAATTATCTTTAATACTTAATAATCTTAATAACATTTAATAATCTTAATAACATTTCATCCAACATGAGGTTCAACCACAAATACTAATAGACATGGTATAGTTCAATATTCTCTTCTTCTTCTAAACTTTTCCTTGACATCGACTCTTGGTTTTTGTCATGTCTTCTCTCCATTTACTTGTTCTCTAATGTTGCTTTTCATTTCTTTGTATTCCCCTTTCTGCAGATTCTAAGGTTGTCACTATCTTCTCAAACTATAAATTTCTCATTTGCCTCCCAGTGTGAGGGTGTGATCCATGTCAGGCTTTTTTTCCCAAATAAAATATCCTATCAGGCTCAAATCAAGATTAACAAGGGATATATATTTCAAGAATAGTAAAAGAAACAAACAAAGATGGCCTTTTGTCATTCTAAGCAAAGTTGGTTTTAACTGGTAAATTTTGACCTCATCCAATGTAATGATTTTGATGTGCAAGACTCATGATTCGTGGGTCCATAACTACCAAATCTATCACATGTCAATATGCATACCGATAAAGCTTAGTTATATGATATGGTTCAAAAACTCGATGTATGGAATCAAAAAATTATTTGGTTATCATGTCATTTAACAAAAGTTGGGTCAATTCTGTAATAAAAACGCTTTTAATTTTTAGGAATGACGAGCTTTAAATTTTCCATGTTGGAGTTTGATCAAAATACTTTGTCAAAAATAAGAATGTTAAACATCTTTTGATTTCAAAACAACAAAAAGACAAGGAAAATAAGCTTTTCGTTGCATTAGTCTTCTGATGTAGACCTTGATGATCCATAACTCCATGCAATTTTTCAATGCAAGTCATGACAAGATTTTCTTTATATTTGGCACATCTAATCTCTTTGTTAATCATTGTCTTCATAGCCTTGTAGAGGAAGTGAAAAATAGGTAATGACTCTTCAGTGTCATATCAAACACCATATATCTCTCTTCTAGATAAGTCGTCGAAGTGCATTATTCGTGAACACTTTTGTCATAAAGATGAAAAGACTCTTCTTGCAGCAAATTCACTTTGTTGAGCAATGTAATCTTGTAGTGCACATGTTTTGATTTTTCAAACACCGGACTAGAATCAAGAATACCATATTGTGTTCTTACACTTGAGATATTTTATCTTCACTTTAAAAGATAGACTTGTGTGCAAAATAATATGGTCTATTGCGTGTAACGGCATAAAACTCCTTGATTTGATAATGTCGTAATAACTCCACATGATGAGAAGAGAAATCAAATGATACTTAAGTGGATTGACAACTTCTTTGGTTGATGCTTGCTTTCTGAAAGTGGATTCATATGTGAACTAGCCACACTCCTTAAAAGAAAACCTGAATTTTCCACAATCTCCATTGATGAATGCATTAACACTTTGCAATTGATATCTGAGCATATGTCCAAATTGATTTCATGGTAGAGCAAAAAACTTTGTTGTCTACTTGCTGAAAAAACACGAATGATGTTTTTGTATCGATGTAAATCCTTTTTTGCAATGGCAGATGTCAATGACTCTTGACCTTTTAGAGGATGACAAATTAAGGGACTCTTATTTCAAACTGTGGGAATGCATGTTGAAATGTATATGCATGTTTGTTGTTTTTTCTTTCTTATAGAGTCGTCCTTCAAGGGGTGACACGTGGTTGTAACAATTGCATGATAAATAAAAATTTTGATTTTTGCTTACACTCTACAATGAAAATTTATTAGGTGACGAGCATTGTGTCACCCATAAGTCTTGAATTCAAGATGCTTTGAGAAGGGTTTGCCTTAATGCAAAACACCTTAATGATTGGTTATAATCTTGGACAAATAGTGAGTTTCCTACTTTGGTATCTAAATAGGGTCTCTTATTGTCCTAGTGATCACCCTTGTGAAGGCAATATGGGGACTGTTCAGTTTGGCTGGAGAAAAAGGAAGTGAGAGGCTGGCTGGAGGCACAATTGAGAGAAAAAGACAACGGGGCTATCATGGTGGCTGGCAGAGGGACCATAATGGTGAGGGAGAGGAACTAGAGTAGGAGAGGAGAAGAGATGGAGGTTAGTCGAGAGGGAGAGCCATCATGTATGGAAGATCAGGGAAACTAGAAAAGGAATGGCTAGCGGATGGGAAAAGAGGAGCAGAGAAGGGACAATGTTACCAAGAGGAGTGTCCATTGTAGCTAGAGAGGAAGAGGGATGACTAAGAGGTGTAGTTGGTTGATCGGAGGGATGGCTTAGTGAGGTGGGCAGGAGAGGCTATAATGTTAGCCGATAGGGAGGTAGAGAGGAGGTTGGCCAAGATAAGGGGAAGAGTGAGATGATGGGGAAGGAGAGATGAAAGAGAGAATGGGGGGGCTGCAACTGTCCAAAGAAGAGGGCGGTAGCTGCAACCCCATTGAGAGCCAAAGATTAGGTTTTTTTTTGCTTTTAGGGTTTTTTGCGTGTGTTATGTGTAAGGGTTTTTTTGGTCGCCCTTCCCTTTTTTTTTTGTTCTAATCACCTCTATTTATAGAGTTTTTTTCCTAGACAAAATTCTAAAAGTAGCCTTAAGCTTGTGCGCCTTCTTTAATTTGGTCTTTGGTTTTGAATTCATGCACTTCAGCCGCTAATTGACCATTAAACTCTTAATTTCCTTTAATTATACCCCTATACTAAGATATTTTTGGATTTGTCTTTTTTGATATTTTTTTTTGAAATATAAAAATAAGTGGGTTAAAAATTGGGTAGCAATAACTGTAATATTAGGTGGCAACTCATGATAATTATAATCATAATTTTACGGCTATAAAACACATCCGTTTCATCATGCCCCATTGTCTCCCCAATCCAAATGGATTGTGAGGCATGGAGCGTGAAAAATCATTATCACGACAAATGGTGACTCCATTGGGGATGGATTGAACTTTGTTGTTTGATTGATATTTTTTAGTTCATTCTTGTACACACATTTTAACTGCTTTAGCATGCATTTCTACTTTCAATTCATGCATAACATCGGACTTGAATTAATATCATAATGCATTTTAATTTCCTAAATAAACTCAATTCTAAGTTAGGTGAGGAGTAGCGGTCTGCCTCATGACTTTCAGTTGGAGTTCAAATTCATGAAACGTCCAACTAGGAACTGGGTGTTTACTCGATAATGGCGGTCATATTGTGCCCCAACCATTTCTTGTAAGCCCCTATACTACATGTAAGGCAGTCACTAGGCAGCTCATAGACCTTTGAGACTAGGTAAAAAGTTTATCTCCCATGTAATGGCCTAAAACTTGTCTTTAGGTACAAACTTTATGATAATTCACCCGATATGTATGTACATACATTAGTATCCACATGTATCCATCATTGTGCATAACATATCATTGACAAGCTGAAAATAGGTCCCCAAAGAGCTTTTTTCCATAACACTCGACTTTGACAAAGAAATATGAACAATGAAGGACATGCTCTTGCTATGTTCACTCCCTATAACAACTAATTTCTTTGAAAGCTAGTGTGGCTCATCTTGTCGGTTTACTTGAGAAAACACTGAAGTGACCCCTATAAAAGCCTCTGAAGAAGAAATGCACTGGAATTGGAAAATGAAGTTTGCTTTTATAATTGCTCTTTGTTTGGTCATGTTCACACATCATGTTTTAGTTTAAGCTTGTTATAGTCTTGTTTGCAATTTTTCTCATATCACCATAAGACCTTTTTATAAAAAAAATATTTCTTTCTATAAGATTATGTATTTTCTTGCATTTAAGATGTGCTCTTGCTTTTTGTTCAAATAACACAAGCACACCTTATACCCTTTTATCCAGATTCAACATGATCCTCTTCTTTCATAAATTTTTTTGACAAATCAAAGTCTAGTATAAAAAGAAATGCTAAATTGATGTTTTTTTAACAGATGTGTTCTAGGAATTCAAAAGATTTCATTGAAAGATGATATCATAGCTATAAAAATCCACATTATAAAGCTAATCTCTTAGCTCATCCAAAAAAAATCATTTCGTATGGAAAAACAAAGCTTACCGATCTTGGGTACATGTTTTTTAATTGAGAAGAGACCATTTTTGATATGCCTTCACAAAGTCTCAAATATCCATTGCAGTTCCTATTTGAGCCTAATAATTATTTTTTGATAATTAATCCTGACAAGGATTACACCCTACACTGGAGGGCAAGTGCAAAGATAAAAAAAAAAAAAACTTTCAATCTACAAAATAGTCCTTAATGACAAAAGATACCCAAATAAAGTTGTAGGGCAAAAATAAAAAAGGGTTTAACATAAAATAACAAGTCAACATGATGATAGTGCTAAAACCCATGATAAATAGCCCAAACAAAATATTGAGGGGCGTGTCAAGTCAACATGATGGCACTACTAAAGCACCTATGAAAGAAAATCTAAACAAAATACTAGGGGGCATGTCAAGTCAACATGATGGTAGTACTAAAACACCCATGAAAGAAAGCCCAAGCAAAATACTAGGGGCATGTTAAGATAAAAGCCCAAAAAAAAAATATTGGGGGGCATGTCAGGTCATTATGCAAATCAATCGTGAGGACTGAAAAGAGTTTTAAGAGTAAGTACTCGTGATCCTTAGTCTAGAAAATCTTTAAACACCTTTTGAGTCTTCATATATCTTTTTTTTTATAGCCAACAACCTAAACCTATGCTATAAAACCTGATAAAGCCATTTCTGATCAAATATGGGCAATTTAGATCAATAAGCAATGCTTTTCCTTTCGAAACAAGCCTTACAAATGCTTCACACGACATGATTGAATCCTTTTTGACATGCAAATATCATTTCATATTCCTATAAAAAAAAACAAAAAACCTGACAAAGATATCAGTTGAATTCTTTTAAGAACAAGTTTTTTTAAACAAACATCAAAATGATTTTTATGCTTGGAATGACTTTGAAATTCCAAAAATTCTACATGAAAAAATATTTGCAAATAACTAACCATTTCCTATAAACACTTGAAGCCGGAAACACTTATAGAGCACTAACAGGTTAGGGGGCAATATAAAATGGAATTGAAGTTGACTCCATCATTCCTTTTCAAAGAATGATGAACAAAACTGAGAGCATCATGTGGACATGGATGACTTGTCATCTCCAGTGGTCAAAATCATAAGTTGCGGCTTAAGTAATTAGAAACAAGAAGCCATTAAAGCCAAAGATCTAATCCCCGAAAAGAGAAGACCATGAAGAAGAAAGGGGGCCTATATCTCTTAGGTAAGCATACATGCATTATCATACATTGCATTCCCATTGAGAATCTAGGAAATTGTTTAGAGGGATCATAATTTACGAACCTTCATTCATCATTTTTGTGTACACCTTCAAGCTCTCACCTTTCATTTCCTTGAGCGTACTCTCCGACTCTATCTTTTCCCTGAATTTAGGTGTTATCAGGCAATGAATTCCCCTAGGACTCTAAGAAATTTTTTAGAGGTATTGTAATCTACAAACCTTCATTTATCATTTTTGTGTGGGCCTTTGAGCCCTTACCACTTTCACTTCCCTGAGTACACTTGCGAGCCTTTCATCAGCATAGATAAAATATTTTTCAACCTTATCTCTTTTTTTTATTTGAGTGTGCTTTCTAGCCATTAACCAGCTTAGATAGTGCGTTTTAAGTTCTATCTCTTTCCAGAACTTGAGTGAGCTTTTTGGCCATCATCAACTAAAATAGTGTGCTTTTCAGCCTTATTTTCCCTCATCTTCTAGTGCATTTTCCAATCCTTGACTATTAATTAAGATAACGTATTTTCCTGCCTTATTTCTTCCATCTTTGAGTGTGTTATCCAACCTTTGACCATCAATTAAAATAATATGCTTTACAACACTATTTTCACTCGACAAGTGCATTTTGTAACCCTCGACATCAATTTAGATAGTGCACTTTCCAACCTTATTTCTTCCCTCGTCGAGTGCGTTTTCCAACCCTCGACGATCAATTAAGATAGTGCACTTTCTAGTCCTATTTCTTCCATCTTTGAGTGTTTTTTCCAACCATTTTCCCTCCTCTTTGAGTGTATTTTCCAACCCTTAACCATTAATCAAAATAGTGTGCTTTCCAGCCTTATTTTCCCCTCATCTTCGAGTATGTTTTCCTATCCTCGACCATTAATTAAAATAGTGCGTTTTCCATCCTTATTTTCGCCCATCTTCACCATTTTTCTTGGGTAGGTCACCCATTACAATGAGACCATATCCATTCACACCTGGGTAAGTCACCCATTATAATAAAACTATCTTCACCATTTTTCCTGGGTAGGTTACCCATTATAATGAGACTATCTCTATTCACACCTGGCTAGGTCACCCCATTATAATAAGACTATCTTCACCATTTTTTCTAAGTAGGTAACCCATTACAATGAAACCATTTTTACTATTTTTTCTAGGTAGATCACCCATTGCAATGAGAACATCTCAATCATATTTCCTGGGTAGGTCACCCATTACAACGAGACCATCTTCACCATTTTTATCCGGGTAGGTCATCCATTACAATGAGACTATCTTCACCATTCTTACCCGAGTAGGTCACCTATTATAATGAGACCACTTTCATCATCTTTAATTGGACAGGTCACTCATTATAACAAGACCATATTTATGTCTTCAGTTGGGCAAATTGCCCATTACAATAAGACTATCTTTGTGCTTTTACCATCTTCATTATCTTCAATTAGGCAAGTCGTCCATTACAACGAGATCATCTTTGTGTTTTTACCATCTTCACCATCTTTCCTTGGGCAAGTCACCCATTATAATAAGACCATCTTTATGTTTCTTACCATCTCCATCACTCTCATTTAGGAGGTCATCCATTATAATGAGATCATCTTTGTGTTTTTACCATCTTTGTCATCTTCAATTGGGCAGGTCGCCCATTACAACAAGACCATCTTTTTATTTTTTACTATCTTCATCATCTTTAACTGGGTAGGATGTCCATTACAACAAGACCATCTGTGTGTTTTTACCATCTTGATCATCTTCAGTTGGGCAGGTCACCCATTATAACAAGATCATCTTTATGTTTCTTACTATCTTTATCATCTTCACTTGGGAATGTCACCCGTTACAATGAGATCATTTTCTTATGTCTTTCACAAACATCATCACCTTTTCACCATTTGAGTGTCCTATTTAGGCCTCAATTCTTAGATAGTGCACTTTTTAACCCTATCTTATCATTCTCTTCTGAATGCTTTTTATAGCCTTCATTATCATTTCTGTATAGATCAACCATTTCTTGGTTTGGTAAATCTATTTTCTTTTTTTCTTTATAACTCTTACTATTTAAAGTTTTTTTTACAAGACTTTAGCTGTAAATCTTATAAAGAGAGGGGCAATTGTCATAATCTAATTTATGGGTAATTCCCCAAAATCTAAAATACAAATTTTGGACATAAAAAATAAAATACAATGGTGTGGTGTCGGCATAAAAAATGATGGTGGAAATTTTGGACGTTTCGAGGGTCCAATCGTACCTCTTTTTCCTAGAAATTAAGAAAAATACAAATTTAAGGCTAAAATAATTTATTATCAGATAAATTTGCAAAAAAATTAAGTCAAAAGGCATAATTATATTCTTATAGGCCAATTTGATTTAATCGTTGGCCAATTTTAAAGTGTAATTATATTTAGAGATTAATTTAAAGCTCAATTGAAGGATTTAATTAAGCACAAATACTTAATTATAGTTTAATTTGGTCAAATTAATTTTATTAAGGGCTTAATTGGTTGAAATTAAGTTTGGAAGCCTAATTTGGGTTAAATTGAGATGATTAGAATTTTCAATGACAAAACTATTTTGGTGAAATCAGAAGCCAAAATTAAAGAGTAAAACATTGTTCTTACAGTCGAAAAACTCTTTTGTAACAACCTATTTTTATCAATCTATTTTATATTATTAAAAAAAACTTGCCCCCCGAGGCATTACTAGCAGCCATGTTGTGCTCATGTCGGCAGCCATGCTTGCCACCCACTCCCATTCTTGCAATACACCATCTTTGAACATCAACCCTATGCCTGCACATTACCTCCTTCGCCTACAAATAGCGGGAGGAAACACAACAACGAGGGGAGGATGGTTAAAATTGAGGGAGAAATTTTTTTGATTGGGTAAAGACCATTGTGTTAACAAGAGGTGTAACACAACATTATAACATAGAAACAACATACATAGACACGGGAAAATTAGCAGGGGAGGAAGATGAAGACAGCGGCAACCCTCTCCATCTTCACCGTCAGCAATGACCGGTGACCATCCCTCCATCACAGACACAGCAGCAACCTCGATTTCCTTTGAAAACTAGTACCAGCTCAATCGTCTCCCTTGCAGCCACGCAACAGTCAACCCTCTCTCTCTCTCTCTCTCCTTCGCAACAACTTCAACTTTATCTCTCCTAGGACAACCACCACCTGGTCTCCCTCCTCAGCTCCAGTAGCACCTGCAACAGCCCAACCTTCCTTCTCTAGCTCCGATGGCATAGCAGTAGCAGAGGCAGTAGTAGTAGCAACGTGAATTAGCCTTCTCTCAATGCTCCTACCGACCACCACAGGCCACTATTGTTTACACCACCACTACAGGGAGAACCACCTCGACCTCCTTTACCTGGCGATAGTGGAAAGTGAGCCTTTTATTACTGTTGGTCACCTTCCATTTTACTGTTCATGTAACACTTGAACAGTTTGAGTGAATTAATTTAATGCACTATTTGCGTGTTTGTTCTTTTTTTTAGGCCAGCCTGCTCTCGGCCCAGCCTAGTTAGCCGGGCCATGCCCAAGTCCAGCATAGTTGGGCCATTGGCCCAATTTGGTTGGACTGACCCATTTAGTTGGGTTAGCCCAGCCCAATTTTTTTTAAATAAAAAATTGCATTTTAAAAAAATAAATATAAAAATATTTTTTTTTTTTGCATACAACTGAATTCAAAGGTTTTTATAAACATATTTTTTGTAAAAAAATATGTGTTGCATCTTTCCCATATTATGAAATTTTTTTGAATATGGTAACCCGTTTATGATTATCTATTGGGATTTGACCAAAATATCAAAATAATTTAATAATTATTTTATTTTAGCTATCATAGTGAAAATTTTTATTGTGAAGTACACTCGCAAATAACTAAAAAAATGTTTTTTTTAAATACAATGTAAAATTATTTTTGTTAGTTTTTTAGCTCCTAATGAGGTAGAGATTATTTCACAAATGCATATCTACATTAAACTTTAGAAAAGATAACAAAAAAAAAAATCAAACTTTGGAAAACAATCAAACAACAATGTAGCTTGCCTTAGGTAGTGTGCACTGGGAGTATATCTTTCCTTTGTATAACATGTCCTCTTACCCAGACTCTCGCAAACCAATTAGTTTCATAGTGACCATAATACTAGGTAGTGAAAGAGAAGATAGAGTGCAAGTGGATGAAGGAAGGGTAACTCAAGAGGACGATAAAGATGTGGCCATGGATGCCGATCACATTTTCTTAAAGACGACGTCTCTCGGGGACACCTTACTACTCATCCTTTCTTTGTGTTTTCATTTAGTTTTTGAGGGTATTTGTTGACAACTAAACTACTCACTTAGCAAATATGTCTTGCAGAAGTTAATACTGCAAGTTGACTATTAAGAAGGAGAAGAAGAAGAAGAAGAAGAAGAAGTTTTTGTTTTGATAACTTCACAGTTATTGATTGTATTTCAACTAATTGTAACTAACTAAATATAAGAAAAGAAGATATAATTGAATTCTCTAGACTAGTTACAAATCACTTACAAGTTGTTAAAAATATATAACACATGTTTTTGCCTAAACAATATATAAGAGCATTTTATCAAACACAAGGTAGGCAATTGAAAATTTGTTTACCTCTTTTCTACGTATCTTCTCTTCAATTCTCCGTGTCTCTTTCCTTTCTCTCTTCAACATAAAGTAAGATTACCTGCAAATCACAATTAAACACAAACAAGTCAACATGGTATTAGAACATGTATGATCTTGAAAGGGGCGTGAGACTATGGGATTAACCTAAAAAAAATGGTGGGATCAAGTTCTGTTGGAGGGGATATATGAACTCCATAGTTTAATGGTACAAAGTATTATTTTAGGTAGTTAAAATGGAGACTATTATCATAGCTTATGATCTATGGGATTTGGTAAACATTATACTACCCTAGTCTCACCAAAATCCTGAGGTAGATAGTGAATCTGTAGGAGAAGGAAATGAAGTTGAACATACTTCAGGAGAAATAGATGCTACCTTAAGAGAAAATAGAATCAAGAATGCCAAGGCGTTAAGCCTCATTCAAGGAGCATTGTGTGATAATTTATCCCCTCGTATCAGAAATGAAAAAAAACTATAAAAGGAGCATGGGATGTTTTGAGAAGAGAATATAGAGGAGATAAAAAGGTGAGAGCTATGAAATTGCAAGCAATAAGAGTTGAATTTGAGTATATGAGAATGGCAGAAGGTGAAGGCTTAGATCATTATTTGGCTAAGTTTTTTGAAACTATAAACAACTTGAAATCACTTAAAGAAGATGTACCTGAAATAAGAATAATACAGAAACTTTTAATGAGTCTAAGCAGGAGATACAAGTCTATTATTTCAATCATTGAAGAAACAAAGACTTTGATTTACTTAAGGTGGAAGAAGTCATAGCCTTTGTCAAAGTATATAATAACAGATAAGACTTACATGATGAAAGGGACAAGATAATAGGTACTAAAAGAGTCTTCAGTAGCCTTAAAGTAAGAAATAACCATTTCTATGGCAACAAGGACTCATAGGGAAAATCAAATCAAGATGGCAATGACAAGATAAAAGATTTTCAAAGTGGTCTCAAGGTGGAAATGTGAGCAACCATCATAGTTCAAATTGAAATCATAAAGTTGGAGATGACTACAACAATGTTTTCAGCTCACAGTACAAATATGGAAGTAGCAGTTAAGCAAGTGTGAAGCCATAGTGTAACGTATGTCAAAAGTTCTATTTTGGTGAACGTATGTATAATGGGAAGACCAAATATGGGAAATGCAAACTTTTTGGATATAATCCAAAAGATTGTGACAACAATAGAAGACTAGCAAACTGTGCAAAGGAAAAAAGATGTATCTATAGACACTATATTTTATGCTTGTCATGCTGCAAGTGTGAAAGATGAAGATGTGTGGTTTGTAGATAGTGCTTGCACTAATCGCATGATTTCACAAGAATCAAACCTGATAAATATTGACAGAATTGTTACTTGTAAGGTGAAGATAGTCTTAAGAGACCTTGTACAGGCAACAGGCAAAGGTACACTGGTGTTTGAGTCACAACATGGGAAACTACATATAAAGGAAGTATTAGTGGTGCTAGGTTTAGATGAAAACTCATTAAGTATTGGTCAAATGATGGAGCATGGCTATTATATGTTGTTTAGGGGGAACAAGGTCGTGATATTTGATGATGAAAGACTTAACAATGTTAAAAAAAAAATGGTTATGAGAGGAAATCAATGTTTTCCTTTTTCACTTGAATCCATGACACCTGTAGCAAGAAGAACATTAGTATTTTAAGATTTTTGGACCTGACATAGAAGACTTGGACATTTGAATTTTCTTAGCATGAAGAAGATGCAACAAAAGAAGATGGTTATTGGATTAACTATTCTAACAAATATGGAAGATGTCTGTGAAGGGTGCATCATAGAAAACATCATAGAGAGAAATTTGATAAACAAGAAAGATGGAGAGCAAGTCATCGACTGGAATTGGTACACATAGATTTGTATGGACCAATATAAAATGAATCAATTTGAGGTAATAGATATTTCACCATATTCATTAATGAATATGTATATTTCCTTAGGAATAAATCTGATACTCTAAATGTACTTAAGAAATTCAAAGCTCTTGTCGAATTACAAAGTGGATATGAATTAAAAAAATAAAGGAGTGATAGAGGTGGAGAGTATACCTCACATGAATTTCAGGACTTCTGTGCCAATATGGGAATAGAGAGACAACTGCCAATTGCCTACTCCCCTTTGCAAAATGCAATAGCTGAAAGAAAAACAAAATAATAGGTGAGATGATAAGATCTATGATGGTAGACAAGAGAGTTCCTATTGTGTTTTGGGCAGAAGCTATTGGCACAATTATGTACTTATGGAATAGGTGTCATACAAAGGTAGTATCAAACAAGACTCCATTCGAAGCACTCACAGGCAGAAAACTAGGTATTAAGTATCTGAAAGTGTTTGGATGCATCTGCTACACTTGTGTTCTAGCTTATCTAAGATAGAAGTTTGATGATAAAACTGAGAAAAGAGTATTCATGAGATATGAAAGTTGTGAGAAATGTTTTTTTTTTTTTTTTTTTTATATATATATATATATATATATATATATATATATATATCTTACTATCTAATAAGATTATATTGTTAATAAGTGTTATTTTTTATAAGGAGAAGTCTTGCACATGGGATAAAGCATAACACAAATCTATTCCCTCACACCTTGTGTTTCAAGGAATTAAGGAGACAAAACACATGAAGAAGAAAAAAATGAAAAAATCCAATTTAACTGTGGTGAAAACCTCGAGTAAACTCTTTAGTTAATAAAACAACTGAAAATGCTATTGGAGATAATAGTCAAAGTTCAACACCTAGCGCAACTCTAATTAAACTTAAGACTCTTGAAGACATACATACAAGATGTCATATGTGCATCATAAAACATGAAAATTATAAGAATGAGCTAAAGATATAGCTTGGCAAGAAGCTATGAATGTAGAACTAGAGATGATAGAAAACAATAATAGTTGGGAGCTAGTGAACAGACTTGCTGATGAGCTTGTCATAGGTGTTCAAGACAAAGCTTAATCTTAATGGAACCGTCCACAAACATAGGGCTAAACTTGTAGCTAAAGGGAATAAACAAAAACCTTGAATTGATTATAATGAAACCACTGCTCCAGTAGCAAGGTTAGACATAATTTGGACACTCATTGTTCAAACAGCTCAAAAAGGATGAAAATTGTTTCAATTGGATGTTAAGTCAGCATTTCTAAAAAGAGTGCTTGATGAGGAGGTGTATGTTGAGCATTCTGAAGGTTTTGAATAGAAAAATATAAGTCACAAGGTATACAAATTACAGAAGTCCCTATATGGACTTAAACATACTACTAGCGCTTGTTATAGTGAGATTGATACATATCCTACAATGTGTAATTTCAAGAGAAGAACAAGTGAAGCAACACTATATACAAGGGCAGACAATGAAGAAGATGTAATGATTGTGTCCATTTATGTCAATGATATAGTTTATTATGGCAGTAGTGAGAAGATAATGGATGATTTCAAAAGGGAAATGATGCGGAGATATGAAATGTTAGATCCTGGACTTCTTCATTATTTTTTAGGGGCTAAAGTATTGCAGACAAATCAAGGAGTCTTTATCCATCAAAGCAAGTATGCTAAATCCTTGCTCACAAAGTTTGGAATTGAAGACTATAAACCAGTCTTAATCCCCTTGTTTACTAGTGAGAAGTTAAAGAAGGTAGATGGAAGTGAATTGGCTGATGAAAACCTTTATAGAAGGATAGTAGAGAGCTTACTATACTTAACAGCTACTACACCTAATTTCATATATGCTGTTAGTTTGTTATCAAGGTTCATGAACCAACCTATAAAGAAGCACATGAGAGTTGCATGAAGAATTCTAAGATATGTTCAAGGAACCCTCAGCTATGGTATTAAATACATCAGAAATCTGTCAACAATACTTGTTGGAATTTGTGATGCTGATTGAGAAGACAATGGAAATGATAGCAAGAGTACCTCTGACTATGCATTTAGCTTTAGAAGTGGGATATTTTCATGGGCCTTTATGAATCAAAACACAGTGTCACCATCAATAGCAGAAGTTGAGTATGTCTTAGCTTCTAAAGCAATAACACAAGGTATTTGGTTGAGGTTTGCGCTTGATGACTTTGGAGAAATGCAAACTAAAGCAACACCTCTATTTTGTGATAATATGTCAGTAATCCCAATGACTAAGAACCCAGTCTTTCATCGAAAGACTAGGCACATAAACAAGAAGTTGCATTTTATAAGAAAAGCATTATAAGAGAGGGTGATTGACATGAAGTTTTGTAGAAGTGGAGATCAATTAGTAGATATCTTCACTAAAGCTCCACCTAAGGAAAGATTCAATCAACCAAAATCAAAACTTGGTGTAAAGATAGTAAGTAACTTAGGAGGGGTTGTTGACAGCTAAGCTGCTCACTTAGCAAATATGTCGTGCAAAGGTCAATCCTGCAAGTTGACTGTCATGAAGAAGAAGAGGTTTTTGTTTTGATAACTTCACTGTTACTGATTGTGTTTCAACTAATTGTAACTAACTCAAGTCTAAGAGGATAAGATGTAATTGAATTATTTAGAGTAGTTACAAATAAGTTACAAGTTGTTAAAAATGTGCAGCACATGTTTTTGCCTAAGCAGCTTATAAGGGCATTTTATCAAACATAAGGGAGGTAATTGAAAAACTATTTACCTATTTTCTACATATCTTCTCTTCTCCAATTCTTCGTGTCTCCTTCCTTTCTCTCTTCAATATAATGCAAGATTACTTGCAAATCACAGTTAAACACAAACAAATCAACAATATTGTTGTTGGAGTTGCAATTAATTACAATTTTTTCAGTACATT
Source organism: Salix dunnii (assembly GCA_015731905.1). Lineage (NCBI taxonomy): Eukaryota > Viridiplantae > Streptophyta > Magnoliopsida > Malpighiales > Salicaceae > Salix > Salix dunnii. Next base: position 2,671,523 of record CM027667.1, on the reverse strand, counting down.
GTTTGCCTAAACACATGTTTCTTTATCCATGTTGTCTTTTTTCTTAATTGGAACTAATTTTTTTTAGTTTCTTTCATTGCAATAAAACCATATGAGATACATGAAGGTATCATCTAGGTTAGGGTACTAGATAATTAGTTAAGTTAGTTCTACAAATTTTGAGAATTTAGGGTCCCCTCAATTGTTATAACAGTTGTCAAAGGGATATCCAAATGAACTTTCACTTCTTCATTAATTGTAGTTATTATATCTTTTAGCAATTTCCATATTTAGCAAGGCTATGTGATAGGAAATTAAGTTATTAATCAATCGATCTGGACTTGGTAACTTGACTTCATTGTTAATATTAGTTTTGGTAATTTCTATGATAGTTTACCAATTTGAATCCCATTTCCTTATGTTATGATGTGGTTAATTCTAACAAAGATTTGACAATGAGTTCTTTTTAAGGCTAATTGGGATTAGTTTTGTTAGAGAATAATATAAATCATATTCCGAAGTCTCACCTAACATCTTAAACTTTTAGATGAGATGGTTCATTGACATGATATTAGAGCCTTGTTGACCCAGCGCGGTCATGAGTTTAAATCTCATTACCCCCATTCTATTTGATAAAATTCAAGCACAAGATAGTGTGGGTCTGTGCAATTTTCAAGTTTAAAGGGTTTTTCACTTGAATGAGCGTGTTAGAGAATAATATAAATCATATTATAGAGTTTCACCTAACAAGTTAAATTTTTAGATGAGATGATTCATTGACTGGTTTGATCTAGCAATGGTTGTAAGATTAGGATTGTGACTATTTTTTTTCCCATTAGGATTATAACATATTTCCTCTAAATATTACTAGGTTTATTTTCCAGCGTGTCAAATCAACTGTGAGATTTTGTAAGATTAAGTGCTTTTCAGGATTGAGAGTTCTTCATAGCTTTATTGATTTCAACTATAGTTAGATTTATTCTCTTTCACTTTCTCTTGTTGATGTAAACACAGCCGAATCATGTAAACTTACAATGCTGTATTATTATTATTATTTCTTTTTTTTGTGTTTGTTGTGATATTTTATATATTTATGTATGCGATCCTAATTAACACTCTCAAATAACCTCTTTCTTGTCGTTGAGCTCATGTAGTCATACCTAATTATTAGAGCTAGGTTTGTTAGCAAGCATAGGCAGTTTGCCCACTTTTCTCAAAAATATTGATCAATGCAAATGTGGATTGCGTTCATCAATTCATAACTGTAACAATATATGCAAGGGTTATATATTAATCACCCATGCAATGCTTCATTGTTAGCTCCAATGCACGCATGCATTGGATGTTAACTGATCAATACACGCACGCACAGGTGCTTTTTATATTTTCTGATAGCTGATAGCGCATAATTTGACAAGTACATGTAAAACCTGGCAACGGTACTTGTTAGCTTGAGTAGCTAGCTAGGGTTGAGTCGAGAAACTTAGCGAGGAGGTTTCATTTCTTGTTTCATGTTAACACATCAGTGTCACGTGTTTAATTTGTTTTAGGGACTGAGGGAGATGCATGGAGGAATCTTTGGACTATATCACTGCACAAAATATTTGCAGCCATTGGAATGGGGATCGCTTTGCTTAGGATGCTCCCAAAGAGGCCATTTCTATTAACCATGGCATATTCTTTTGCATTTGCTATTTCCAGCCCCATTGGAGTGGGGATTGGCATTGCCATTGATGCTACTACTCAACCCCAAGCAGCTGATTGGATTTATGCTATCTCTATGGGACTTGCATGTGGAGTTTTTATCTATGTCGCCATCAACCATCTCATAGCTAAAGGATACCATCCACAAGCTAAACTGTTCTTCGACACTCCATTCTTCAAGTTTGTTGCTGTGCTCCTTGGGTTGGGAGTTATTGCAGTTGTTATGATCTGGGATTAATTTAAACATTAAGTCTGCTTCATGTCCCTGTAGACATATGAAGAAAAATATATATGTGGCTGCAGATTGGGAGTTCCTTTTTCCTTTGTTTGTAGTCACAACGTTGGAACTAAAATATAAGCATAAACTTGAAACTAAAATTTAAGCTTAGTTAGTTTTTTTTGTTGATACTTTATAAATTTATAATTGCTAGGGATATATCATGTGATTAGAATAAAATGGGCGCCACAATTCTCCCATATATATCCGCCAAAAGCATAAAACGTTACTGATCTGATGAACTTTCTATCTTTTGATTTACAGAATAAAAATTTACTAACAAGCTTGGACATTCAACTATATATAACTAGCTAATATATATATGTTAATGTCTTTTGCATAGATATAGAAATGCAGAGATAGGATTATCCTACAAGAAGCTAGCGTGGTTGGTGCACCTGCAAACTCGAATTCATTATATAAGGTGTAAGCTAATACACAAATAAAATCGTTCACACACTTCAATGGTTAACTCCTATATAATATTAGCTGCTCCTTATTCGTTATAATTGTACCTTCATGATCAAGATCAGGTGATTACTTAAGCTATTTACAGATGGAAGATACTATATATATTAAACAAACTCACTCTCTATATATCGATGTTGCTTGGAAGAAAGGTGGCTTAAATGTCCTTCTCTTCCTTGGCCTTTGTCATTTTTTAAGTGCGTGTGTGGTTGCACATAGGTTATCACCAACCACTGTACATGTCCCACAGTACCAGCGAGCTAGTCTTAATTATGAAAATGATCATTAGCATGGAACGTTAAATTGACTCAAAAACAACTTCTTCATCAGCAACAGAATTGGCAAATGGGATCTCTTTGATTGTTCTGGTCATCCACACCAACGGTTTGATCTTTGAATTCTGTAGCTGAGTAAGACAGAGGCTTCCATTTTTATTTACAGACACGCACGTAGCCCCCAATATTATATCCTTGGAACATAGTTTCTGGCATGACTAAGATCTTCTCTATCCCTCGAATTCTCCAGCTTTTTTGGTGGAAGATACATTTCATCACTTTATGTGGGCATACCAAGTCAAATTTCATTCCAAGCAGGTAACTTGTTTTTTTGGGAAGATTTTCTACTAGAAGAATGTTGAATAAAAAGCGTCACTTAGGAAAATAAATACCATGCTGGTATTGGTTCCGATCAATCAATAATGGTAAATATTTATGTGATTAAAAAGTTGAGGCAATCGTCCACCATATTACTGAAGCTAAAGCTAAGGCACAGGTAAAACTAACTGATTAATTGACTTTGATTACACTCCAAATCGAACATGAACCGACAGTAGGTCATTCTCTCTCTCTCTTTTGTCTTATCTGAGACATCTAATTACCTAATCCACCGGACGGTACTGCTCTCACTATAAGCTATTTGCCTATATAAACAGCTTTCACTGGGTCTAATGATCATATCATTCAAGTAAGAGAAGCAAAGTCTTGAGTTTCACCGATTGCCAGCTATCTCCATCCATTTTTCTACCAATTAGCAAATTTAAGTTTCACTTTGGTTGGCACGTAAAGAATGGGCGCATCACCAGAAATTCTTCTGACAATTTTACTCTTTGCTATGAGCTGCGTCTTGGCCTTTCCTGAGGCTGCCAGTGCAAAACATGCAGGCATTACGAGGCACTACAAGTTCAACGTACGTGTATAAATATATATACACTTCGCCTAAGCTAACACTCAGCTTTTGACTAAGTATTTAATTATATGCTCTTGTCTTGCTAGCTATCATGTTAACTATAATTTTCTTACAGATAAAACTGAAAAATGTCACCCGGCTGTGCCACACTAAGAGCATGGTGACTGTTAATGGCAAGTTCCCGGGGCCTCGCGTAGTTGCCAGAGAAGGTGACCGTTTAGTGGTGAAGGTGGTCAGTCATGTTCCAAATAATATCAGCATCCATTGGTATGAAAGTGATCAATTTTTCTGCGCTGTATGGCAGTACTGTTACTAATGGATTGATTAACAATGACATGCATGTGGTTAAATTATATCTATATGATCCTTGTTGAAGGTACTTAACGTGTACTTTTGGTGATGAAATTCGTTGAGCTGAACAGGCATGGAATTCGACAGCTTCAAAGTGGATGGGCAGATGGGCCATCATACATCACACAGTGCCCTATCCAGGCAAACCAGACTTACGTGTACAACTTCACCATTACAGGACAAAGAGGAACTCTCTTCTGGCATGCTCACATTTCATGGCTTAGAGCTTCTGTCTATGGATCCCTCATCGTCTTCCCTAAGCACAACGTTTCTTACCCCTTCGCCAAACCTCACAAGGAAGTGACTATCATGCTGGGTATTTAATTACCTTCTTTTTTATTTTTCTGTCGACCTTCTCATCGTATATTCTAGGGTTGAATACCCCTTTAAACACTTTGGTTTGGTCTAAAAAAATCCAGTCAAAACCAATGTTATTTTCAAAATTTTGAATCGAAGGATCAAATCGATCAATTTAGTCCGGTTTTATTTCTTAGAAACCAAACGAGTTCAAACAAAATTGGGTTGTTTTCATCAATTTTTCTGATTTGATTTCTCAACTTGTTTTCTTTTTTAAAAAAATTATTTTTTGCACATATTCTAAATTACTCAGTTAGCTTACTCGCCGACTGTTATATATCTTCTCCGAAGTCAAACGAGCTAATTAACAAAGCATTTGGTTGAATAAACCACAGGAGAGTGGTTCAATGCTGATCCTGAGGCAGTGATTAGCCAGGCTTTACAGACAGGAGGGGGGCCAAACGTCTCCGACGCCTACACCTTTAATGGACTTCCAGGGCCATTGTACAATTGCTCTGCAAATAGTAAGTGATCATCATAACTCTTTCGGTCACCCAGTTGATACATACTTGAAAGCTTATTATATATATAAACACACACACTTGGACATTTATTTTTGTATCATATGTTCATGTTCATAACTTGCAGATACATACAAGCTAAAGGTGATCCCAGGAAAGACATATCTTCTCCGATTGATCAACGCTGCGCTCAATGACGAGCTCTTTTTCAGCATTGCAAACCACACATTCACCGTTGTTGAAGTGGATGCAACTTACGTGAAGCCTTTCGAGACCAACCTGTTGGTTATCGCACCAGGACAGACCACAAATGTTCTTCTGAAGACCAAACCCATTGCCCCCAATGCATCATTCTACATGTTAGCAAGACCATATTTTACTGGTCAGGGCACATTTGACAACACAACTGGCGCAGGGATACTTGAGTATGAAACTTCTTCAAATTCGACAACTTTTACACCAACCCTTCCTCCGATTAATGCTACAAATGTAGTCGCGAATTTCACAAGAAAACTTCGCAGTTTGGCTAATTCTCAATTCCCGGTTAATGTGCCTCAAACAGTAGACAAGAAGTTTTTCTTCACAGTTGGTCTAGGAAACAGCCCGTGCCCGAAAAATCAGACCTGTCATGGGCCTAATGGTACAAAATTTTCAGCTTCTGTTAACAACATCTCCATGGCTCTCCCTTCATCAGCAATCCTTCAATCCTACTTTTTCAAAAAATCAAATGGGGTGTACACCTCTGATTTCCCAAGCTTTCCTCTCCGTCCATTCAACTACACAGGGACCCCACCGAATAATACTCTTGTGATCAATGGTACCAAGCTTGTAGTGCTACCATTTAACACAAGTGTGGAGGTAGTGATGCAGGGCACTAGCATTTTAGGTGCTGAGAGTCACCCTCTCCATATTCATGGCTTCAATTTCTATGTTGTTGGAGAAGGGTTTGGAAATTTTGATCCAAATACTGACCCCAAAAACTTTAACCTTGTTGATCCTGTTGAAAGGAACACTGTTGGTGTGCCTTCTGGTGGTTGGGTGGCAATTCGTTTTTATGCAGACAATCCAGGTTCGTAGCACTATTTCTTTCTTAATAATAATAGTAGTAATTAATAAATCAAAGCACAACCTTTCCCTTTTCATTCTTCTAATGTTTTCTTAATCGTATCAACTTATTTTTCTAATTAGATAATCAATGGTATCCAAATGTGTCAACGTAATTTACTTGTCCTATATTAAGTTAGAATTTTTGTTCATTAACATTATTAATGTGTTGTGACGCAGGAGTATGGTTTATGCACTGCCACTTTGATGTCCATTTGAGCTGGGGCTTAAGGATGGCATGGATTGTGTTGGATGGAACACTCCCCAGCCAGAAGCTTCCTCCTCCACCATCTGATCTTCCCAAGTGTTGACCAATGCCTATGAGCATATTTTCTTCTTCTTTTGGTTTGCAGATTTTAACTTATAATTTTGCTGCTGCTTTGCTTGAAACATTGTTAGTTGCCCACTATAGGATTTCTCTGTATTTCCGGCTTGCCATTCTCAGAAGCTGACTATCGAGTTCATTGTAAAAGAAAACTTGCAGGAGGTTTTGTATTACAGAGTTGATTGCTCTTCGTTGGAGCATAAATAAAACTTGTTCGTTGATGAAATTACAACCCCCCCCCCCCCCCCCTCTCTCTGTCACTCATTTTGTCCAAGAATTTACATCCTTAATTCACGAATCTGTACTTTTCAACCATGCCCTTGTCACTGAATGACAAGGAAACTAAATCGACAGACTAATTAAGTTACACCGCTTATCCTCAGTTCGGTTTCTCGGTTTTTTTTATTTTGGTTTTCTCAGTTAAATGGGTTTGGACGATTTTTTTTTTCACCCCTAATTGTAAACTTACAAGAGGCATGAAATGTAAATTCTGTTGAGAACAGTACCAAATTTAATTTTCCTTTCTCTCTCTCTCATACTCCCACATCCCTAACTATCAGTGTTTTTCGTGCCAATTTGGCACTGCAGTTTTTTTTTTTCATTTTAAATGATAGCGATTAGGTGAGTTTAGATCATTTTGATGTGCTGATATTAAAAATAATTTTTTAAAAATAAAAAAAATATCATTTTGATATATTTCGACATGAAAAGCAATTTAAAAAACAACAACAATTACACTCCCAAATCATCCCGAATGATCTCTGCAAACTAACATTTTCATGATCTGCATTACCTGTTGAGAACTATGTGCTTACACGATTGCGTGTTTTCTGTTTGAAATTTCAGCAATTGTGGAATTTTTGAGCAATTTATAGTTTCTTTCAATCCTCTAGTACCAGTTGATCATAAAGCAAATACAAAATAGGATGATCCTCGTGCATTTGGACTATCAAGCTAATTGATTATTTTTTTTTTGGATTTAAAGAAATTATATTCTTAGAAAATATTTTTTATAGATCCATATGAATAAGTAAAATCCTAACTGTCCCAGATTTTTATAAAAAATATATATATCGACTCTAACTTGAAACATGTTATGTAAATCTCAAATCGTTTGCCATGATGCTACATTCTCTGGAGACAAGATCATATAAAAAGTTTGATGTAATGTAACAACTTGACATATAAGTTAACAAAAATATAAGAACCAAACGAAAACATGATTTTACTCTCTTTACTTGCAATACACCACTCATTTCAATAGTGTTTTGTTTTTCTATTTCTCTCTTTTATTTTTTATCTATAATATTTCTATAGTTTTAATTTCACATTTCAATATTATATTTATTGAATATTGAGTTTTATATTTTGTTTTATATTTTCTAATCTTACAACTATGACCGTTAGTTTGACAATCTACTCAAGTTTTTCAACCTTTTCGAATTGATTTTTTTAAAAATTTCATTATTTAATTTCAAGTGAGTTAAGAATTATATTTATAATTTTTTACAGGGTTATCTCTATCTCAGCACTCTAAGTCATGAGTTTAGAGTGTTAACATGGGTTGATCTAAGTTATTTATTTATTTTTTTAATTGAATTTTCATTTTCATTTTCATCCATAATTTATTGGCAATTGTACTTCATATTTGTTTTCAATTTAATTTTTATGAGGTTTTTCCAATTTTATTACTTGAATCACAGGCTTGACAAGTTAACTCACTTGATTTAAGTTTTTTTTTTCTTTCTAATTGATTTTTTTCTCTTTTTTTTCTTTCAATATTGGGTTGATTATAAATTAGACTTCATGACTTGTTTAGGTTTCTTCTATGAGATTATCATTTTCTTATTAACCGAGTCATTAGTTTAGTGAGTTAACCTGGGTTAACTCATGCTATTTGTTCTATTTACTATAATATTTATTTTATTTTATTTTCCAACATCAAATTGATTGAAAATTGGGTTTCAAAATTTGTTTCAATTTTCTTTCCATTAGGTTATTTCAATCTTATGACCTAGATCACGAGTTTGATAGGTTAACCCAAGTTGACTCGATTTTTTTAAGGTTTTTTTCTTAGTAATTTTTCTCTTTCAATTTCATTTTTTAAGATTGAATTTATTGAAATATGAGTTTTTTTATTTTACTTTAATTTATTTTCTATATGGTTATCATGTTCATGACTTGATATATAAATTGGTTGGTTAATGTGAGTTGACTCGAATTAATTTAATATGTAATTGTTGTATTATTTATTAAAATACTATTTTTAAATATTTATTTTAAGTCAAAATACATTTTTCTCTATCATTCAAATTGTTTTTAAGGGGGTGAAGTGTCTTCCCCTTGAAATACAAGTCCCCTTACCCAAACTCTTGTAGACCAATAGGTTTCCTAGTAACTGTTGTCGTGCGGCGTTTTGAGAGGGTTGTCTCATAGGGAAAGAGGAGTCGCCACCTAATTGTTGATGGTCGCTAGGAAAACTCGATTGTACTGGTCTGATTAGAGATTCAAAGTAGATGACTGGTTGCATAAAGGGAAGTTATTAGCACCCCTAGAACGTTTTACCTGAGGTAAGCTGCATTGTATATTTTGATGTGATTTTCAACATTTTGTTAAGCAATATTTATTCATATGAATAAATCTAGCTTTTTAAATTTTATTATGAGCACTTGAACCCAAATTAAATATCAAGAAAAAGGATCCATGTAGATGCCTTTAAAATATCATCTATCCCGGATGAGTGGAGGAGTTTTATGTAATTTATGCATCGTAAAAAATGTATTAATTCAAAAAATCAGTCACCGCTCAAAATAACTATGGGAATTTCTTTGATCACTTCTTGATATTTAAATATCAACCTACTTGTAGGTTCAATATTTATTATCTAAATTTAACCATTAATTCTCATGAATCAAGTTCACGAAATATTTCAATAAAAGATGAATTCTCAAGATTTAATAAACTTGTTATTAAATTTAGAGTAATTTTCTGGAATATTTTGGCTGTATGCAAATAAAACACATTTGTTTTTAGATTTTTACAAAATAAAATCAAGAGAGCACACATATTCTTTCTATTATTTTTCATTACATTTTACAATTTTCATAATATTTATGAAACAAAAAAAATTAAATCCATAAATTTAAATACATTAAATAATTAAAAATTACAACAATGTCAAAAAAACAAAAAAACAATCCAAAACTAACAAAATAGTTAGAATAGTGTTAGAGCAATGGCTATGGTGGCAAAAGCTGTGGCGGTGGATGACAAATTGGGGTCGTACAAATCTTATTTCGTTTCTCCCACCAGAGGTATCCTTCAATGATGACCTGAAAAATAATAGCAAACACAACACAAGCAACAAACATAAGAATCAAATTCATTTTTTTCCTTAGATCTCTAATTGGCTCTTCCCGACTTTTTTTTTTCTTTAGGGGCAGCTGGAATGCCCATGATGGGGGCTATTGTTGTGGTCGATGGCTGCTGACTCTCCTCTGCTGCCATGGTGGGAGGAATTGTCGATGGATGGATTGTTTGGTTTGGTTGGAGAAAGAGGAAGTGAGAGGCTAGTTAGAGGCACAACTAAGAGAAAAAGACAATGGTGCAACCGTGGCGGCTAGCAGAGGGACCATGATGGTGAGGGAGAGGAACTGGAGCTGGAGAGGAGAAGAGATGGTGGTTGGCTAAGAGAGAGGGCCACCATTTATGGCCGACTAGGGAAACTAGAAAAGGAATCGCTAGCGGATAGGAAAAGAGAAGCAGAGGAGGAACCACGCTACCAAGAGGAGTGTCTATTGCAATTCGAGAGGAAGAGGGACGGCTAAGAGGTTCATCTGGTTGGCCAGAGGGATGACTGAGTGAAGTGGGCAGGAAAGGTTATAATGGTGGCTGATAGGGAGGTAGAGAGGAGACTGGTGGGAGAAGAAGAGGAGTGAGACCATGGGGAAGGAGAGACGGGAGAAAGGATGAGGGGTGGGGTTGCAGTTGCCCAAAGATTAAGGTTTTTTTCTTTTAGGGTTTTTTGTGTGTGCTGTGTGTGTAGGTTTTTTTTGGTCCCTCCTGTTTTTTTTGTTCTAATCAGCTTGATTTATAAAACATTTTCCTACCCAAAATTTCAAAAGCAGCTTTAAGCTTGCGTGCCTTCTTTAATTTGGTCATTGTTTTTGAATTCATGCACTTCAACCCCTGATTGACCATTAAATTTTCAATTTCCTTCAATTTTGCCCTGTACCAAGATATTTTTGGATTTTTATCTTTTTTGATATTTTTTTTTGAAACATAAAAATAAATGGGTCAAAAATTGGATAGCAACATATGCCCTCTCTTTACAATGCTTATGACTAAAGTCTTGTAGAAGACTTTAAATAATAAGCATCATAAAGAAAAAAAGAATAAATTTACCAAACCAAGATATGATTGAACCATTCAGAAGTGAAAATGAGGGCTATAAAATGCACTTAGAAGAGAACGATAAGATAGGGATATAAAACATACCATCAAAGAATTGAGGCCTAAATAGGACACTAAAATAATGAAAAGGTGATGATGTTTGTGAAATACACATGAAAAATAGTCTCATTTTAGTGGGCGACCTACTTAGGTGAAAATGGTGAAGATGGTCTCATTGTAATGGTTCACCTACCCAGGTGAAAGATGAAGATGATCTTATTATAACGAGTGACCTACTAGGGTGAAATTGGTGAAGATGATCTCATTATACTGGGTGAATTACCTAAGTGAGAATAATGAAGATGATCTCATTGTAATGGGTGACCTACTCGGGTAAGAATAGTGAAGATGGTTTCATTGTAATGGGTGACCTACCCAGTTGAAATTGGTGAAGATGATCTCATTATAATAGGTGACCTACCCGGGTGAGAATAGTGAAGATGGTCTCATTGTAATGGGTGACCTACCAGGATGAAAGATGGAGATGGTCTCATTATAACGGGTGACCTACCAGAGTGAAATTGGTTAAGATGATCTTATTGTAATGGGTGACCTATCCAAGTGGGAGATAGTGAGGATAGGGGGCAAACAGGGCTAGAAGGCGCACTCAAGAAAGTGAAAATGGTGAGGGCTCAAAGCCGTGCATAAAAATGATAAATAAAGGTTAGTAAAGTATAATCCCTTCAAAACATTTCATAGATTCTCAATGGGGATACAATGCATGATGATGCATGTATACCTACCTAAGAAATATAGATACCTTTTCTCGGATGCTACATTGTCATAGGATGCCTTTGCCTAATCTCCAAAGCTTTATTGACTTCTCTGATTAGATGGCTCGTTAAAGTTTTTCATATGTCAGTTATCCACTCAAATGTAAGTGCATTGCCTATTATAGGCTATTTCCAATGATCTTTACTTTCATTATTTATCAAGTCTGACATTGCCTCCCAAGTGTGGTGTTGCTTGATTCATCATGAAGGAGTGTAACAAGTCGTCTATTTTCTTGGATTCTCACAATAATAGTTCTTTGATTTGTGCACGTTCTGCTAACAATCATTGCAAGGCTTGCTAATGCTGACCTCATCTTAGATTGTTAATCATTCTAGAAATACATCCAAAACTTATCATTGCATGCTTAGTGTTATCCTTAATAAATTTCTCTCAGCTCGTGAGAAGAGATGTAATGTTATCATCATCCATATTCATGCGATGAATTGCGCCTTGAATTGATGCAACTATTAGGTCTTGCAATCCAAAACTCTTCGTTGTAGACTTAATTTTTTCTAAACAAACTCTTCTTAATCCATGCAAAGAATTATAATGTTTTTATTAACAAGGTTCTTTCTATCTCCCATATACATGCGGTGAACTGAACTTTGAGTTGATGAGCTTTAAAATAAATTATTCCATAGTCAATCTTGATGGCATGCATCATCTTTAACATTTATCACAATGCAATTCAGTGATAACATTTTTCTTTTTATCACCCATGTTCATGTAATGAAATGGAGCTTCGGTCAACGGGTTTCAAAGTAGATTATCCCACAATCAGTCATGGTGTGCGCATACTCTTCAACATTTATCAAAATGCATCCCTGTGATAACATCCTTTCCGAGATAACCAAATCTATGGGTTAGCCAATATTTCAGAATCTGAAGATGCCTTTAAAATGCAATGTTATTCTCAATCACTGTTGAAGCTTGTTAAACCATTGTTCTTTATTAAACAATGTTGCCTCGAGTTGAATATATTGGTGTTCATTGATGAATTTCACTGAATCATTATTTGCTTATATTTCCTTGCCCCCAAGCTAATATGAAATTGTTTGCATTCCTATCAAGATCCATATTGTGGCCTCTAACTGCTAAGCTTTCCAATGATAGTTAAGAACTGTCAATGTCAAGGATTTTACAAATCCGATCAATATTTTCCCTGTTTCTAAATCTTTCTTGTTTTGAAATTAAGTCATCAATTTCAAAGATCATATGCATCCAAAGTCTAATCATTAAAATAAAATCAAACAAATATCATTTGTTGAAAGTGTTTCAAAAAATCAAATTCATTTGGTCAAATACCCAACACACGACATTTAATACATGTAAACCTGTAATTATCTTGTATTTTGCAAACAGTAATTAACTCATTGTGAAATTGAAATCGTTTTTTTTTATGGGTTTTTTTGTGTGTTTCAATTCTAAAATCTAATTTTAGGGTATGTCATTTGATGGTATATAATGAGGTCACCATATGTGGTTTTCAAATAGTTAGAGTTAGTAAAGACTCAAGGTTCAATTGAAAATTAATCTCATTTTTCAGCACTTACTTTATCAACATACATGACAACTCGTAACTTAGTTTGTGAAATGATAACTCTTATGGAAAAACTCTAATAATTTTGAGAGTACAACTTATCTATTAAAATTACTAGTTTGATCAAAAAGGACTTTTAAAAGCATGTAATGAAGCTATGGTTTATAGCTATAAAAAAAAGGAATTCATAGGCTCAAAAAGGTGTTTAACGGTTTCAAAGACCTAGAATCACCATCATCTAGTTGTTAACTCTCTTTCTCTTGTTGTGCTTGTAGAAGAAATGACATAAAAATATATTAATTATCTTAGCGTGATTTTTTATCAATCAACCAATGCTCTAATAATCTCCGTAACCATGTCATTCCTTTCATTGACAATTTCAGACTTAAAAGGGAAGTACTAAAACTCAAACCATCATTTGTCATATAATGTTATTCCATCTTTTATTGCATTCAATAGAGTCTAACAAAACAAATTCAACAAGATCTTCATTTGATGGATTAATTATCTTGAAGACTTAATAATCTTAATAACATTTAATAATCTTAATAGCATTTCTTCCAACATGAGGTTTGACCACAAATACTAATAGACATGGTATAGTTCAATATTCTCTTCTTCTTCTAAACTTTTCCTTGACATCGACTCTTGGTTTTTGTCATGTCTTCTCTCCATTTACTTGTTGTCCAATGTTGCTTTTTATTTATTTGAATTCCCCCTTCTGCAGATTCTAAGGTTGTCACTATCTTCTCAAACTATAAATCTCTTATTTGCCTCCCAGTGTGAGGGTGTGATCCATGTCAGGCTTTTTTTTCCAAATAAAATATCCAATCAGGCTCAAATCAAGATTAACAAGGAATAAATAGTTTAAGAACAGTAAAAGAAATAAACAAAGATGGCCTTTTGTCATTCTAAGCAAAGTTGGTTTTAACTGGTAAATTTTGACCTCATCCAATGTAATGATTTTGACGTGCAAGAGTCATGATTCATGGGTCTATAACTACCAAATCTATCACATGTCAATATGCATACCGATAAAGCTTAGTTATATGATATGGTTCAAAAACTCGGTGTATGGAATCAAAAAATTATTTAGTTATCATGTCATTTAACAAAAGTTGGGTCAATTCTGTAATCAAAACGCTTTTAATTTTTAGTAATGAAGAGCTTTAAATTTTGCATGTTAGAGTTTGATCAAAATACTTTGTCAAAAATAAGAATGTTAAACATCTTTTGATTTCAAAACAACAAAAAAACAAGGAAAATAAGCTCTTCGTTGCATTAGTCTTCTGATGTAGACCTTGATGATCCATAACTCCATGCAATTTTTCAATGCAAGTCATGACAAGCTTTTCTTTATATTTGGCACATCTAATCTCTTTGTTAATCATTGTCTTCATAGCCTTGTAGAGGAAGTGAAAAATAGGTTATGACTCTTCAGTGTCATATCAAACACCATATATCTCTCTTTTAGATAAGTCATCGAAGTGCATTATTCGTGAACATTTTTGTCATAAAGATGAAAAGACTCTTTTTGCAGCAAATTCACTTCGTCGAGCAATGTAATCTTGTAGTACACATGCTTTGATTTTTCAAACATCGGACTAGAATCAAGAATACCATATTGTGTTCTTACACTTGAGATATTTTATCTTTACTTTAAAAGACAGAGTTGTGTGCAAAATAATATGGTCTACTGTGCGTAACGGCATAAAACTCCTTGATTTGACAATGTCGTAACAACTCCACATGATGAGGAGAGAAATCAAATGATACTTAAGTGGATTGACAACTTCTTTGGTTGATGCTTGCTTTCTAAAAGTGGATTCATATATGAACTAGCCACACTCCTTAAAAGGAAACCTGAATTCTCCACAATCTCTATTGATGAACGCATTAACACTTTGCAATTGATATCTGAGCATATGTCCAAATTGATTTCATGGTAGAGCAAAAAACTTTGTTGTATACTTACTGAAAAAACACGAATGATGTTTTTGTATCGATGTAAATCCTTTTTAGCAATGGCAGATGTCAACGACTCTTGACCTTTTAGAGGATGACAAATTAAGAGACTCTTATTTCAAACTATGGGAATGCATGTTGAAATGTATATGCATGTTTGTTGTTTTTTTCTTTCTTACGGAGTCACCCTTCAAGGGGTGACACGTGGTTGTAACAATTGCATGATAAATAAAAATTTTGATTTTTGCTTACACTTTACAATGAAAATTTATTAAGTAACGAGCATTGTGTCACTTATAAGTCTTGAATTCAAGATGCTTCGAGAAGGGTTTGCCTTAATGCAAAACACCTTAATGATTGGTTATAATCTTGGACAAATAGTGAGTTTCCTACTTTGGTCTCTAAATAGGGTCTCTTATTGTCCTAGTGATCACCCTTGTGAAGGCAATATGGGGACTGTTCAGTTTGGCTGGAGAAAAAGAAAGTGAGAGGCTGGCTGGAGGCACAATTGAGAGAAAAAGACAACGGGGCTATCGTGGTGGCTGGCAGAGGGACCATGATGGTGAGGGAGAGGAACTAGAGTAGAAGAGGAGAAGAGATGGAAGTTAGCCGAGAGAGAGAGCCATCATGTATGGACGATCAGGGAAACTAGAAAAGGAATGGCCAGCAGATGGGAAAAGAGGAGCAGAGGAGTGACGATGCGACCAAGAGGAGTGTTTATTATAGCTAGAGAGGAAGAGGGATGACTAAGAGGTGCAGCTGGTTGATCGAAGGGATGGCTTAGTGAGGTGGGCAGGAGAGGCTATAATGTTGGCCAATAGGGAGGTAGAGAGGAGGTTGGCCAAGAGAAGGGGAGGAGTGAGATGACGGGGAAGGAGAGATGAAAGAGAGAATGGGGGGCTGCAACTGTCCAAAGAAGGGGGCGGCGGCTGTAGCCCCATTGAAAGCCAAATATTAGGTTTTTTTTTTCTTTTAGGGTTTTTTGCATGTGTTATGTGTCAGGGTTTTTTTGGTCGCCCTTCCCTTTTTTTTTTTGTTCTAATCACCTCTATTTATAGAGTTTTTTTCCTAGACAAAATTCCAAAAGCAGCCTTAAGCTTGTGCGCCTTCTGTAATTTGGTCTTTGGTTTTGAATTCATGCACTTCAGCCCCTAATTGACCATTAAACTCTTAATTTCCTTCAATTATACCCCTATACTAAGATATTTTTGGATTTGTCTTTTTTGATATTTTTTTTGAAATATAAAAATAAGTGGGTTAAAAATTGGGCAGCAATAACTGTAATATTAGGTGGCAACTCATGATAATTATAATCATAATTTTATGGCTATAAAACACATTCGTTTCATCGCGCCCCATTGTCTCCCCAATCCAAATGGATGGCGAGGCATGGAGCGTGAAAAATCATCATCACGAAAAATGGTGACTCCATTGGGGATAGATTGAACTTTGTTGTTTGATTGTTATTTTTTAGTTCATTCTTGTACACATATTTTTACTGCTTCAGTATACATTTCTACTTTCAATTCGTGCATAACATCGGACTTGAATTAATATCATAATGCATTTTAATTTCCTAAATAAACTCAATTCTAAATAAACTCATGACTTTTAGTTGGAGTTCAAATTAATGAAACGTCCAACTAGGAACTGGGTGTTTACTCGATAATGGTGGTCATATTGTGCCCCAACCATTTCTTGTAAGCCCCTATACTACATGTAAGGCAGTCACTAGGTAGCTCATAGACCTTTGAGACTAGGTAGAAAGTTTATCTCCCATGTAATGGCCTAAAACTTGTCTTTAGGTACAAACTTTATGATAATTCACCCGATATGTATGTACATACATTAGTATCCACATGCATCCATCACTGTGCATAACATATCATTGACAAGCTAAAATAGGTCCCCAAAGAGCTTCTTTCCATAACACTCGACTTTGACAAAGAAATATGAATAATGGAGAACATGCTCTTGCTATGTTCACTCCCTATAACAACTAAATTCTTTGAAAGCTAGTGTGGCTCATCTTGTCGGTTTACTTGAGAAAGCACTGAAGTGACCCCTATAAAAGCCTCTGAAGAAGAAATGCACTGGAATTGGAAAATGAAGTTTGCTTTCATAATTGCTCTTTGTTTGGTCATGTTCACATATCATGTTTTAGTTTAAGCCTGTTATAGTCTTGTTCGCAATTTTTCTCATATCACCATAAGACCTTTTTATAAAAAAAACATTTCTTTCTATAAGATTATGTATTTTCTTGCATTTAAGATGTGCTCTTGCTTTTTGTTCAAATAACACAAGCACATCTTATACCCTTTTATCCAAATTCAACATGATCCTCTTCTTTCATAATTTTTTTTGACAAATCAAAGTCTATTATAAAAAGAAATGCTAAATTGATGTTTTTTTAACAGATGTGTTCTAGGAATTCAAAAGATTTCATTGAAAGATGATCTCATAGCTATAAAAATCCACATTATAAAGCTAATCTCTTAGCTCATCCAAAAAAAATCATTTCGTATGGAAAAACAAAGCTTATCGATCCTGGGTACATTTTTTTGAAATGAGAAGAGACCATTTTTGATATGCCTTCACAAAGTCTCAAATATCCATTACAGTTCCTATTTGAGCCTAATAATTATTTTTTGATAATTAATCCTGACAAGGATTACACCCTACACTGGAGGGCAAGTGCAAAGATAAAAAAAAAGAACTTTCAATCTACAAAATAGTCATCAATGAAAAAAGATACCCAAATAAAATTGTAGGGCAAAAATAAAAAGGGGTTTAACATAAAATAAGAAGTCAACATGATGATAGTGCTAAAACCCATGATAAATAGCCCAAACAAAATATTTAGGGGCGTGTCAAGTCAACATGATGGCACTACTAAAGCACCCATAAAAGAAAGGCCTAAACAAAATACTGGGGGGCATGTCAAGTTAACATGATGGTAGTGCTAAAACACCCATGAAAGAAAGCCCAAGCAAAATACTGGGGATATGTTAAGACAAAAGCCTAAAAAAAATATTGGAGGGCATGTTAGGTCATTATGCAAATCAATCGTGAGGACTGAAAAGAGTTTTAAGAGTAAGCACTCGTGATTCTTAGTCTAGAAAATCTTTAAACACCTTTTGAGCCTTCATATATCTTTTTTTTTATAGCCAACAACTTAAACCTACGCTATAAAACCTGATAAAGCCCTTTCTGATCAAATATGGACAATTTAGATCGATAGGCAATGCTTTTCCTTTCGAAACAAGCCTTACAAATGCTTCACACGACATGATTGAAGCCTTTTTGACATGAAAATATCATTTCATAATCCTATCAAAAGAAACAAAAAACCTGACAAAGATATCAGTTGAATTCCTTCAAGAACAAGTTTGTTTAAACAAACATCAAAATGATTTTTATACTTGGAATGACTTTGAAATTCCAAAAATTCTACATGAAAAAATATTTGCAAATAACTAACCCTTTCCTATAAACACTTGAAGCTGAAAACACTTAAAGAGCACTAATAGGTTAGGGGGCAATATAAAATGCAATTGAAGTTGGCTCCATCATTCCTTTTCAAAGAATGATGAACAAAACTGAGAGCATCATGTGGACATGGAATACTTGTCATCTCCAGTGGTCAAAATCATAAGTTATGGCTCAAGTAATTAGAAACAAGAAGCCATTAAAGCCAAAGATCTAATCCCCGAAAAGAGAAGACCATGAAGAAGAAAGGGGGCCTATATCTCTTAGGTAAGCATACATGCATTATCATACATTGCATTCCCATTGAGAATCTAGGAAATGTTTTAGAGAGATCGTAATTTACGAACTTTCATTCATCATTTTTGTGTACACCTTCAAGCTCTCACCTTTCATTTCCTTGAGCATGCTCTTTGACTCTATCTTTTCCCTGAATTTGGGTGTTATCAGGCAATGAATTCCCCTAGGACTCTAAGAAATTTTTTGGAGGTATTGTAATCTACAAACTTTCATTCATCATTTTTGTGTGGGCCTTCGAGCCCTTACCACTTTCACTTCCCTGAGTGCACTTGCGAGCCTTTCATCAGCATAGATAAAATATTTTTCAACCTTATCTTTTTTTTTTATTTGAGTGTGCTTTCTAGCCATCAACCAACTTAGATAGTGCGTTTTAAGTTCTATCTTTTTCCAGAATTTGAGTGAGCTTTTTGACCATCATCAACTAAAATAGTGTGCTTTCCAGCCTTATTTTCCCTCATCTTCTATTGCATTTTCCAATCCTTGACTATTAATTAAGATAACACATTTTCCAGCCCTATTTCTTCCATCTTTGAGTGTGTTATCCAACCTTTGACCATCAATTAAAATAATATGCTTTACAACACTATTTTCACTTATCAAGTGCATTTTGTAACCCTCGACATCAATTTAGATAGTGTGCTTTCCAACCTTATTTCTTCCCTCGTCGAGTGCGTTTTCCAACCCTCGATGATCAATTAAGATAGTGCACTTTCTAGTCCTATTTCTTCCATCTTTGAGTGTTTTTTCCAACCATTTCCCTTCTCTTTGAGTGTACTTTCTAACCATTAATTAAAATAGTATGCTTTCCAACCATATTTTCCCCTTATCTTCGAGTATGTTTTCCTATCTTCGACCATTAATTAAAATAGTGCGTTTTCCATCCTTATTTTCGCCCATCTTCACCATTTTTCTTGGATAGGTCACCCATTACAATAAAACCATATCCATTCACACCTGGGTAAGTCACCCATTATAATGAAACTATCTTCACCATTTTTTCTGGGTAGGTCACCCATTATAATGAGACTATCTCTATTCACACCTGGCTAGGTCACCCAGTTATAATGAGACTATCTTCATCATTTTTTCTAAGTAGGTAACCCATTATAATGAGACCATTTTCACCATTTTCACCATTTTTTCTAGGTAGATCACCCAATGCAATGAGAACATCTCCATTATATTTCCTGGGTAGGTCACCCATCACAACGAGACCATCTTCACCATTCTTACCCGGGTAGGTCACCCATTATAATGAAACTATCTTCACCATTCTTACCCAGGTAGGTCACCTATTATAATGAGATCACTTTCATCATCTTTAATTGGATAAGTCGCCCATTATAGCAAGACCATATTTGTGTCTTCAGTTGGGTAAATTGCCCATTACAATAAGACTATCTTTGTGTTTTTACCATCTTCATTATCTTCAATTGGGCAGGTCGTCCATTACAATGAGACTATCTTTGTGTTTTTACCATCTTCACCAATTTTCTTTGGGCAAGTCACCCATTATAATAAGACCATCTTTGTATTTCTTACTATCTCCATCACTCTTATTTGGGAGGTTATCCATTACAATGATACCATCTTTGTGTTTTTACCATCTTTGTCATCTTCAATTGGGTAGGCGCCCATTACAACAAGATCATCTTTGTGTTTTTTATCATCTTCAATTGGGCAGGTCATCCATTATAACAAGACCATCTCTTTGTTTTTTACTATCTTCATCATCTTTAACTGGGTAGGATGTCCATTACAACAAGACCATCTATGTGTTTTTACCATCTTGATCATCTTCAGTTGGGCAGGTCACCCATTATAACAAGATCATCTTTGTATTTCTTACTATCTTTATCATCTTCACTTGGGAATGTCACCTGTTACAATGAGATCATTTTCTTATGTCTTTCACAAACATCATCACCTTTTCACCATTTGAGTGTCCTTTTTAGGCCTCAATTCTTATATAGTGCACTTTTTAACCCTATCTTACCATTCTCTTCTGAATGCTTTTTAATGCTTTTTGTAGCCTTCATTCTCATTTTTATATAGATCAACCATTTCTTGGTTTGGTAAATCTATTTTCCTTTTTTCTTTACAACTCTTACCATCTAAAGTTTTTTTTACAAGACTTTAGTTGTAAGTCTTATAAAGAGGGGGGCAATTGTCATAATCTAATTTCTGGGTAGTTTCCCAAAATCTACCTAAAAATGACAAGAATAAAATAAAATGGGTTGGTGTCGGCATAAAAAATCATGGTGGAAATTTTGGACGTTTCGAGGGTCCAATCGTACCTCTTTTTCCTATAAATTAAGAAAAATACAAATTCATGACTAAAATAATTTATTATCAGATAAATCTGTATAAAAATTAAGTCAAAAGGCATAATTATATTCTTATAGGCCAATTTGATTAAATCGCTGGCCAATTTAAAGTGTTATTATATTTAGGGATTAATTCAAAGCTCAATTGAAGGATTTAATTAAGCACAAATACTTAATTATACTTTAATTTGGTCAAATTAATTTTATTAAGGGCTTAATTGGTTGAAATTAAGTTTGGAAGCTTAATTTGGGTTAAATTGAGATGATTAGAATTTTCAGTGACAAAACTATTTTGGTGAAATCAAAAGCCAAAATTAAAGAGTAAAACATTGTTCTTACAGTCGAAAAACTCTTTTGTAACAACCTATTTTTATCAATATATTTTATATTATTAAAAATAACTTGCCCGCCGAGGCATTACTAGCAACCATGCTGTGCCCATGTCGGCAGCCATGCTTGCCACCCACTCCCACTCTTGCAATACACCATCTCTGAACATTAACCCTATGCTTGCACATTACCTCCTTCGCCTACTAATAGCGGGAGGAAACACAAGAACGAGGGGAGGATGGTTAAAATTGAGGGAGAAATTTTTTTGATTGGGGAGAGACCATTGTGTTAACAAGAGGTGTAACACAACATTATAACATAGAAACAATATACACAGACACGGGGAAATTAGCAGGGGAGGAAGATGAAGACAGCGGCAGCCCTCTCCATCTTCACTGTTAGCAATGACCGGTGACCATCCCTTCATCACAGACACAACAGTAGCCTTGATTTCCTTTGAAAACCAGTACCAGCTCAATCATCTCCCTCGCAGCCACGCAGCAGTCAACCCTTTCTCTCTCTCTTTCCTTCGCAACAACTTCAACTCTATCTCTCCTAGGATGACCATCACCTGGTCTCCCTCCTCAGCTCCAGTAGCACCTGTAACAGCCCAATCTTCCTTCTCCTGCTCCGATGGCATAGCAGTAACAGAGGCAGTAGCGGTAGCAACGTGAACTAGCCTTCTCTCGATGCTCCTACCGGCCACCACAGGCCACCATTTTTGACACCACCACTACAGGGAGAACCACCTCGACCACCTTTACCTGGTGATAGTGGAAGGTGAGCCTTTTATTACTGTTGGTCACCCTCCATTTTACTATTCATGTAACACTTGAACAGTTTGAGTGAATTAATTTAATGCACTATTCACATGTTTGTTCTTTTTTTCTCTTTTAGGCTAGCCTGCTCTCGGCCCAGTCTAGTTGGCCGGGCTATGTCCAAGTCCAGCATATTTGGGCCATTGACCCAATTTGGTTGGACTGACCTATTTAGTTGGGTTAGCCTAGCTCAAATTTTTTTTAAATAAAAAATTGTATTTTAAAAAAATAAATATAAAAATATTTTGTTTTTTTTTGCATACGACTGAATTCAAAGGTTTTTATAAACATATTTTTCGTAAAAAAATATGTGTTGCATCTTTCCCATATTATGAAATTTTTTTGAATATGGTAACCAGTATATGATTATCTATTGGGATTTGGTCAAAATATCAAAATAATTTAATAATTATTTTATTTTAGCTATCGTAGTGAAAAATTTTATTGTGAAGTACACTCGCAAATAACTAAAAAAATGTTTTTTTTAAATACAATGTAAAATTATTTTTGTTAGTTTTTTAGCTCCTAACGAGGTAGAGATTCTTTCACAAACGCAGATCTACATTAAACTTTAGAAAAGATAACAAAAAAAATCAAACTTAGAAAAACAATCAAACAACAATGTAGCTTGCCTTAGGTAGGGTGCACTGGGAGTGATGTATCTTTCCTTTGCATAACAAGTCCTCTTACCCAGACTCTCGCAAACTAATTAGTTTCATAGTGACCATAATACTAGGTAGTGAAAGAGAAGATAGAGTGCAAGTGGATGAAGGAAGGGTAATTTAAGAGGATGATAAAGATGTGGCCATAGATGCCGATCACATTTTCTTAAAGACGACGTCTCTCGGGGACACCTTACTACTCATCCTTTCTTTGTGTTTTCATTTATTTTTTGAGGGTATTTGTTGACAACTAAACTACTTACTTAGCAAATATGTCTTGTAGAAGTTAATACTGCAAGTTGACTATTAAGAAAGAGAAGAAGAAGAAGAAGAAGAAGAAGAAGAAGTTTTTGTTTTGATAACTTCACAGTTATTGATTGTATTTCAACTAATTGTAACTAACTTAAGTATAAGAAAAGAAGATATAATTGAATTCTCTAGACTAGTTACAAATCACTTACAAGTTGTCAAAAAATGTATAACAGATGTTTTTGCCTAAACAGTATATAAGAGCATTTTATCAAACACAAGGTAGGCAATTGAAAATTTGTTTACCTCTTTTCTACATATCATCTCTTCAATTCTCCGTGTCTCCTTCCTTTCTCTCTTCAACATAAAGTAAGATTACCTGCAAATCACAATTAAACACAAACAAATCAACATGGTATCAGAGCATGTATGATCTTGAAAGGGGTGTGAGACTATGGGATTAACCTAAAAAACAAATGGTGGGATCAAGTTCTATTGGAGGAGATATACGAACTCCATAGTTTAATGGTACAAACTATTATTTTAGGTAGTTAAAATGGAGACTATTATCATAGCTTATGATCTAGGGGATTTGGTAAAGGTTATACTACCCTAGTCTCACCAAAATCCTAAGGTAGATGGTGAATCTGTAGGAGAAGGAAGTGAAGCTGAACATACTTCAGGAGAAACAGATGCTACCTTAAGAGAAAATAGAATCAAGAATGCCAAGGCATTAAGCCTCATTCAAGGAGCATTGTGTGATGATTTATCCCCTCGTATTAGAAATGAAAAAAAACTATAAAAGGAGCATGGGATGTTTTGAGAAGAGAATATAGAGAAGATAAAAAGGTGAGAGCTATGAAATTGCAAGCAATAAGAGTTGAATTTGAGTATATGAGAATGGCAGAAGGTGAAGGCTTAGATCATTATTTGGCTAAGTTTTTTGAAACTATAAACAACTTGAAATCACTTAGAGAAGATGTACCTGAAATAAGAATAATGCAGAAACTTTTAATGAGTCTAAGTAGGAGATACAAGTCTATTATTTCAATCATTGAAGAAACAAAGACTTTGATTTACTTAAGGTGGAAGAAGTCATAGCTTTTGTCAAAGAATATGATAAGAGATAAGACTTACATGATGAAAGGGACAAGATAATAGTTACTAAAAGAGTCTTCAGAAGCCTTGAAGTAAGAAATAACCATTTCTATGGCAGTAATGACAAGATAAAAGATTTTCAAAGTGGTCTCAAGGTGGAAATGTGAGCAACCATCACAGTTCAAACTGAAATCATAAAGTTGGAGATGACTACAACAATGTTTTCAACTCACAGTACAAATATGGAAGTAGCAGTCAAGCAAGTGTGAAGCCATAGTGTAACGTATGTCAAAAGTTCTATTTTGGTGAACGCATGTATAATGGGAAGACCAAATATGGGAAATGCAAACTTTTTGGATATAATCCAAAAGATTGTGACAACAACAGAAGACTAGCAAACTGTGCAAAGGAAAAAAGATGTATCCATAGACACTATATTTTATGCTTGTCATGCTGTAAGTGTGAAAGATGAAGATGTGTAGTTTGTAGATAGTGCTTGCACTAATCGCATGATTTCACAAGAATCAAACCTGATAAATATTGACATAACTATTACTTGTAAGGTGAAGATAGTTTTAGGAGACCTTGTACAGGCAATAGGCAAAGGCACACTGGTGTTTGAGTCACAACATGGGAAACTACATATAAAGGAAGTATTAGTGGTGCTAGGTTTAGATGAAAACTCATTAAGTATTAGTCAAATGATGGAGCATGGCTATTATATGTTGTTTAGGGGGAACAAGGTCGTGATATTTGATGATGAAAGACTTAACAATGTTAAAAAAAATAATGGTTATGAGAGGAAATCAATGTTTTCCCTTTTCACTTGAATCCATGACACCTATAGCAAGAAGAACATTAGTATTTTAAGATTTTTGGACCTGACATAGAGGACTTGGACATTTGAATTTTGTTAGCATGAAGAAGATGCAACAAAAGAAGATGGTTATTGGATTAACTATTCTAACAAAGATGGAAGATGTCTGTGAAGGGTGCATCATAGAAAACATCATAGAGAGAAATTTCATAAACAAGAAAGATGGAGAGCAAGTCATCCACTGGAATTGGTACACATAGATTTGTATGGACCAATATAAAATGAATCAATTTGAGGTAATAGATACTTCACCATATTCATTAATGAATATGTATATTTCCTTAGGAATAAATCTAATACTTTAAATGTACTTAAGAAATTCAAAGCTCTTGTCGAATTACAAAGTGGATACAAATTAAAAAAATAAAGGAGTGATAGAGGTGGAGAGTATACCTCACATGAATTTCAAGACTTCTGTGCCATTATGGGAATGGAGAGACAACTGCCAATTGCCTACTCCCCTTTGCAAAATACAATAGCTGAAAGAAAAACAAAATAATATTGTTAGATGATAAGATCTATAATGGTAGACAAGAGAGTTCCTATTGTGTTTTGGGCAGAAGCTGTTGGCACAATTATGTACTTATGGAATAGGTGTCATACAAAGGTAGTATCAAACAAGACTCCATTCAAAGCACTCACAGGCAAAAAACTAGGTATTAAGTATCTTAAAGTGTTTGGATGCCTCTACTACACTTGTGTTCTAGCTTATCCAAGATAGAAGTTTAATGATAAAGCTGAGAAAAGAATATTCATGAGATATGAAAGTTGTGAGAAATGTTATATATATATATATATATATATATTCCCTCACACCTTGTGTTTCAAGGAATTAAGGAGACAAAACACATGAAGAAGAAAATAATGAAAAAAATCCAATTTAACTGTGGTGAAAACCTCGAGTAAACTCTTTAGTTAATAAAACAACTGAAATGCTAGTGGAGATAATAGTCAAAGTTCAACACCTAGTGTAACTCTAATTAAACTTAAGACTCTTGAAGACATACATACAAGATGTCATATGTGCATCATAGAACATGAAAATTATAAGAAGGAGCTAAAGATATAGCTTGGCAAGAAGCTATGAATGTAGAATTAGAGATAATAGAAAACAATAATAGTTGGGAGCTAGTGAACAGACTTGCTGACGAGCTTGTCATAGGGGTTAAATAGGTGTTCAAGACAAAGCTTAATCTTAATGGAACTGTCTACAAACATAGGGCTAGACTTGTAGCCAAAGGGCATAAACAAAAACCTGGAATTGATTATAATGAAACCACTGCTCCAGTAGCAAGGTTAGACACAGTTTGGATACTCATTGTTCAAACAGCTCAAAAAGGATAAAAATTGTTTCAATTGGATGTTAAGTCAGCATTTCTAAAAAGAGTGCTTGATGAAGAGGTGTATGTTGCGCAGTCTGAAGGTTTTGAATTGAAAAATATAAGTCACAAGGTATACAAATTACATAAGTCCCTATATGGACTTAAACATGCTACTAGCACTTGTTATAGTGAGATTGATACATATCTTACAATGTGTAATTTCAAGAGAAGAACAAGTGAAGCAACACTATATACAAGGGCAGACAATGAAGAAGATCTAATGACTGTGTCCATTTATGTCAATGATATAGTTTATTATGGCAGTAGTGAGAAGATGATGGATGATTTCAAAAGGGAAATGATGCGGAGATATGAAATGTTAGATCCTGGACTTCTTCATTATTTTTTAGGGACTGAAGTATTGCAGACAAATCATGGAGTCTTTATCCATCAAAGCAATTATGCTAAATCCTTGCTCACAAAGTTTGGAATTGAAGATTATAAACCAGTCTCAATCCCTCTGTTTACTAGTGAGAAGTTAAAGAAGGTAGATGGAAGTGAATTGACTGATGAAAACCTTTATAGAAGGATAGTAGAGAGTTTACTATAGTTAACAACTACTAGACCTAATTTCATATATGCTGTTAGTTTGTTATCAAGGTTCATGAACCAGCCTATAAAGAAGCACGTGAGAGTTGCATGAAGAATTCTAAGATATGTTCAAGGAACCCTCAACCATGGTATTAAATACATCAGAAATCTATCAACAATACTTGTTGGAATTTGTGATGCTGATTGAGAAGACAATGGAAATGATAGCAAGAGTATCTCTGAATATGCATTTAGCTTTAGAAGTGGGATATTTTCATGGGCCTCTATGAATCAAAACACAGTGTCACCATCAATAACAGAAGTTGAGTATGTCTCAGCTTCTAAAGCAATAACATAAGGTATTTGGTTGAGGTTTGCGCTTGATGACTTTGGAGAAATGCAAACTAAAGCAACACCTCTATTTTGTGATAATATGTCAGCAATCCCAATGACTAAGAACCTAGTCTTTCATCGAAAGACTAGGCACATAAAGAAGAAGTTCCATTTTATAAGAAAAGCATTATAAGAGAGGGTGATTGACATGAAGTTTTGCAGAAGTGGAGATCATTTAGCAGATATCTTCACTAAAGCTCCACCTAAGGAAAGATTCAATCAACCAAAATCAAAACTTGGTGTAAAGATAGTAAGTAACTTAGGAGGGGTTATTGACAGCTAAGCTGCTCACTTAGCAAATATGTCGTGCAAAGGTCAATCCTGCAAGTTGACTGTTATGAAGAAGAAGAGGTTTTTGTTTTGATAACTTCACTGTTACTGAATGTGTTTCAACTAATTGTAACTAACTCAAGTCTAAGAGGATAAGATGTAATTGAATTATTTAGAGTAGTTACAAATAAGTTACAAGTTGTTAAAAATGTGCAACACATGTTTTTGCCTAAACAGCTTATAAGGGCATTTTATCAAACATAAGGTAGGTAATTGAAAAGCTATTTACCTATTTTCTACATATCTTCTCTTCTCCAATTCTTCGTGTCTCCTTCCTTTCTCTCTTCAATATAATGCAAGATTACCTGCAAATCATAGTTAAACACAAACAAATCAACAATATTGTTGTTGGAGTTGCAGGTAATTACAATTTTTTCAGTACATCGTTTGCCTAAACAAATGTTTCTTTATCCATGCTGTCTTTTTTCTTAATTGGAACTAATTTTTTTTAGTTTCTTTCATTACAATAAAACCATATGAGATACATGAAGGTATCATCTAGGTTAGGGTACTAGATAATTAGTTAAGTTAGTTCTATAAATTTTGAGAATTTAGGGTCCCCTCAATTGTTATAACAGTTGTCAAAGGGATATCCAAATGAACTTTCACTTCTTCATTAATTGTAGTTATTATATCTTTTAACAATTTCCATATTTAGCAAGGCTACATGATAGGAAATTAAGTTATTAATCAATCGATCTGGACTTGGTAACTTGAGTTCATTGTTAATATTAGTTTTGGTAATTTCTATGATAGTTTACCAATTTGAATCCCATTTCCTTATGTTATGATGTGGTTAATTCTAACAAAGATTTGACAATGAGTTCTTTTTAAGGCTAATTGAGATTAGTTTTGTTAGATAATAATATAAATCATATTCTGAAGTATCACCTAACATCTTAAATTTTTAGATGAGATGGTTCATTGACATGATATTAGAGCCTTGTTGACCCAGCGCGGCCATGAGTTTGAATCTTATTACCCCCATTCTATTTGATAAAATTCAAGCACAAGATAGTATGGGTCTGTGCAAATTTCAAGTTTAAAGGGTTTTTCACTTGAATGAGCATGTTAGAGAATAATATAAATCATATTCTAGAGCTTCACCTAATAAATTAAATTTTTAGGTGAGATGATTCATTGACTGATTTGATCTAGCAATGGTTGTAAGATTAGGATTGTGACTATTTTTTTTCCCATTAGGATTATAACATATTTCCTGTAAATATTACTAGGTTTATTTTCCAGCGTGTCAAATCAACTGTGAGATTTTGTAAGATTAAGTGCTTTTCAGGATTGAGAGTTCTCCATAGCTTTATTGATTTCAACTACAGTTAGATTTATTCTCTTTCACTTTCTCTTGTAGATGTAAACACATAGCCGAATCATGTAAACTTACAATGCTGTATTATTATTATTATTCTTTTTTGTGTGTTTGTTGTGATTTTTTATATATTTATGTATGCGATCCTAATTAACACTCTCAAATAACCTCTTTCTTGTCGTTGAGCTCATGTAGTCATACCTAATTATTAGAGCTAGGTTTGTTAGCAAGCATAGGCAGTTTGCCCACTTTTCCCAAAAATATTGATCAATGCAAATGTGGATTGCGTTCATCAATTCATAACTGTAACAATATATGCAAGGGTTATATATTAATCACCCATGCATTGCTTCATTGTTAGCTCCAGTGCACGCATGCATTGGATGTTTACTGATCAATACACGCACGCACAGGTGCTTTTTATATTTTCTGATAGCTGATAACGCATAATTTGACAAGTACATATAAAACTTGGCAATGGTAGTTGTTAGCTTGAGTAGCTAGCTAGGGTTGAGTCGAGAAACTTAGCGAGGAGGTTTCATTTCTTGTTTCATGTTAACACATCAGTGTCACGTGTTTAGTTTGTTTTAGGGACTGAGGGAGAGGCATTGAGGAATATTTTGTCGATGTTGCTTGGAAGAAAGGTGGCTTAAATGTCCTTCTCTTCCTTGGCTTTTGTCATTTTTTAAGTGCGTGTGTGGTTGCACATAGGTTATCACCAACCATTGTACATGTCCCACAGTCCCAGCGAGCAAGTCTTAATTATGAAAATGATCATTAGCATGGAACGTTAAATGGACTCAAAAACAACTTCTTCATCAGCAACAGAATTGGCAAATGGGATCTCTTTGATTGTTCTGGTCATCCACACCAACGGTTTGATCTTTGAATTCTGTAGCTGAGTAAGACAGAGGCTTCCATTTTTATTTACAGACACGCACGTAGCCCCCAATATTATATCCTTGGAACATAGTTTCTGGCATGACTAAGATCTTCTCTATCCCTCGAATTCTCCAGCTTTTTTGGTGGAAGATACATTTCATCGCTTTATGTGGGCATACCAAGTCAAATTTCATTCCAAGCAGGTAACTTGTTTTTTTGGGAAGATTTTCTACTAGAAGAATGTTGAATAAAAAGGGTTACTTAGGAAGATAAATACCATGCTGGCATTTCTTCCGATCAATCGATAATGGTAAATATTTATGTGACCATATTATTCAAGCTAAAGCTAAAGCAGAGGTAAAACTAACTGATTAATTGACTTTGATTACACTCCACATCGAATATGAACCGACAGTAGGTCACTCTCTCTCTCTCTCTCTTGTCTTATCTGAGACATCTAATTACCTAATCAACCGGACGGTACTGCTCTGACTATAAGCTATTTGACTATATAAACAGCTTTCACTGGGTCTAATGATCATATCATTCAAGTAAGAGAAGCAAAGTCTTGAGTTTCACCGATTGCCAGCTATCTCCATCCATTTTTCTACCAATTAGCAAATTTAAGTTTCACTTTGCTTGGCACGTAAAGAATGGGCGCATCACCAGAAATTCTTCTGACAATTTTACTCGTTGCTATGAGCTGCGTCTTGGCCTTTCCTGAGGCTGCCAGTGCAAAACATGCAGGCATTACGAGGCACTACAAGTTCAACGTACGTGTATATATATATATACACTTCGCCTACGCTAACACTCAGCTTTTGACGAAGTATTTATTTATATGCTCTTGTCTTGCTAGCTATCATGTTCACTATAATTTTCTTACAGATAAAACTGAAAAATGTCACCCGGCTGTGCCACACTAAGAGCATGGTGACTGTTAATGGCAAGTTCCCGGGGCCTCGCGTAGTTGCCAGAGAAGGTGACCGTTTAGTGGTGAAGGTGGTCAGTCATGTTCCAAATAATATCAGCATCCATTGGTATGAAAGTGATCAATTTTTCTGCGCTGTATGGCAGTACTGTTACTAATGGATTGATTAACAATGACATGCATGTGGTTAAATTATATCTATATGATCCTTGTTGAAGGTACTTAACGTGTACTTTTGGTGATGAAATTCGTTGAGCTGAACAGGCATGGAATTCGACAGCTTCAAAGTGGATGGGCAGATGGGCCATCATACATCACACAGTGCCCTATCCAGACAAACCAGACTTACGTGTACAACTTCACCATTACAGGACAAAGAGGAACTCTCTTCTGGCATGCTCACATTTCATGGCTTAGAGCTTCTGTCTATGGATCCCTCATCGTCTTCCCTAAGCACAACGTTTCTTACCCCTTCGCCAAACCTCACAAGGAAGTGACTATCATGCTGGGTATTTAATTACCTTCTTTTTTATTTTTCTGTCGACCTTCTCATCGTATATTCTAGGGTTGAATACCCCTTTAAACACTTTGGTTTGGTCTAAAAAAATCCAGTCAAAACCAATGTTATTTTCAAAATTTTGAATCGAAGGATCAAATCGATCAATTTAGTCCGGTTTTATTTCTTAGAAACCAAACGAGTTCAAACAAAATTGGGTTGTTTTCATCAATTTTTCTGATTTGATTTCTCAACTTGTTTTCTTTTTTAAAAAAATTATTTTTTGCACATATTCTAAATTACTCAGTTAGCTTACTCGCCGACTGTTATATATCTTCTCCGAAGTCAAACGAGCTAATTAACAAAGCATTTGGTTGAATAAACCACAGGAGAGTGGTTCAATGCTGATCCTGAGGCAGTGATTAGCCAGGCTTTACAGACAGGAGGGGGGCCAAACGTCTCCGACGCCTACACCTTTAATGGACTTCCAGGACCATTGTACAATTGCTCTGCAAATAGTAAGTGATCATCATAACTCTTTCGGTCACCCAGTTGATACATACTTGAAAGCTTATTATATATATAAACACACACACTTGGACATTTATTTTTGTATCATATGTTCATGTTCATAACTTGCAGATACATACAAGCTAAAGGTGATCCCAGGAAAGACATATCTTCTCCGATTGATCAACGCTGCGCTCAATGACGAGCTCTTTTTCAGCATTGCAAACCACACATTCACCGTTGTTGAAGTGGATGCAACTTACGTGAAGCCTTTCGAGACCAACCTGTTGGTTATCGCACCAGGACAGACCACAAATGTTCTTCTGAAGACCAAACCCATTGCCCCCAATGCATCATTCTACATGTTAGCAAGACCATATTTTACTGGTCAGGGCACATTTGACAACACAACTGGCGCAGGGATACTTGAGTATGAAACTTCTTCAAATTCGACAACTTTTACACCAACCCTTCCTCCGATTAATGCTACAAATGTAGTCGCGAATTTCACAAGAAAACTTCGCAGTTTGGCTAATTCTCAATTCCCGGTTAATGTGCCTCAAACAGTAGACAAGAAGTTTTTCTTCACAGTTGGTCTAGGAAACAGCCCGTGCCCGAAAAATCAGACCTGTCAAGGGCCTAATGGTACAAAATTTTCAGCTTCTGTTAACAACATCTCCATGGCTCTCCCTTCATCAGCAATCCTTCAATCCTACTTTTTCAAAAAATCAAATGGGGTGTACACCTCTGATTTCCCAAGCTTTCCTCTCCGTCCATTCAACTACACAGGGACCCCACCGAATAATACTCTTGTGATCAATGGTACCAAGCTTGTAGTGCTACCATTTAACACAAGTGTGGAGGTAGTGATGCAGGGCACTAGCATTTTAGGTGCTGAGAGCCACCCTCTCCATATTCATGGCTTCAATTTCTATGTTGTTGGAGAAGGGTTTGGAAATTTTGATCCAAATACTGACCCCAAAAAATTTAACCTTGTTGATCCTGTTGAAAGGAACACTGTTGGTGTGCCTTCTGGTGGTTGGGTGGCAATTCGTTTTTATGCAGACAATCCAGGTTCGTAGCACTATTTCTTTCTTAATAATAATAGCAGTGATTAATAAATCAAAGAACAACCTTTCACTTTTCATTCTTCTAATGTTTTCTTAATCGTATCAACTTATTTTTCTAATTAGATAATCAATGGTATCCAAATGTGTCAACGTAATGTACTTGTCCTATATTAAGTTAGAATTTTTGTTCATTAACATTATTAATGTGTTATGACGCAGGAGTATGGTTTATGCACTGCCACTTTGATGTCCATTTGAGCTGGGGCTTAAGGATGGCATGGATTGTGTTGGATGGAACACTCCCCAGCCAGAAGCTTCCTCCTCCACCATCTGATCTTCCCAAGTGTTGACCAATGCCTATGAGCATATTTTCTTCTTCTTTTGGTTTGCAGATTTTAACTTATAATTTTGCTGCTGCTTTGCTTGAAACATTGTTAGTTGCCCACTATAGGATTTCTCTGTATTTCCGGCTTGCCATTCTCAGAAGCTGACTATCGAGTTCATTGTAAAAGAAAACTTGCAGGAGGTTTTGTATTACAGAGATTATTGCTCTTCGTTGGAGCATAAATAAAACTTTGTTCGTTGATGAAATTACAACCCCGTCCCCCCCCCCCCCCCCCCCTCACTCATTTTGTCCAAGAATTTACATCATTATTTCACGAATCTGTACTTTTCAACCATGCCCTTGTCCCTGAATGACAAGCAAACTAAATCGACAGACTAATCAAGTTACACCACGTATGCTCAACCAGAAGCTTCAAGCAGTCTAATCATGAGAGGGAAAGCGAGAGAAGAGTTTATTGAGTGGTCTCGTCCTTTAAGAGGATCTGTTGGTTGCTAGTGGAAATTGAAGAGTAGAGACTGGAAATTCACAAAGCAAATGCTCAAAATTCATGCCAAATTGAGACCAGCTATATCCATGAACAATGATCTCCGCAGACCAACATTTTCATGATCTGCATTACCTGTTGAGAGGGTTACATTATGTGCTTACACTATCGCGTGTTTTCCATTTGAAATTTCAGCAATTGTGGAATTTTTGAGCAATTTACAGTTTCTTTGAATCCTCCAGGACCATTTGATCCAAGGATTCTTTCACCTAATTTCAGATCTGATGGCATATTTGAGACAGTCATCATAAAGCAAATACAAAATAGGATGATCTTCGTGCATTTGGACTATCAAGCTCATAGAAAAAGCTTGACTTATTGTAACCTGGGTTATTGATACTGCTTTGTTTCGGCCAAAATGTTTTATACCAGGTAAAAAAAAAGATAAAATAGTGTCATTTTTTTCTTGTTTTAAATATCAGTCCGTTCTGAAAATACCGGTCAAATACCGGCCGAAACATCCCGAAATCACTCCAGGTGTGCCGTTTCGGCTAAGGGAAAAAGTCATTCCCACGCCTTTCCCGTCCACTAGCCAAAAGTGAAGTGATGTGCCTCTGTCAATGTGAGACTCTGATGTGACAATTGAACCTTTGTGTGTTTGTGTATTATTGTTTATGAGATGTATTGAAAATACGAAAATAAAAACAATAAAAATTAAAAAAATATAATTATTGTCAACTGTGATTTTAAAAAAAGAAAAATTATATATATTTTTTCTTTTTAAATTTATATATATATATATATATATATATATATATATATATATATATATATATATGAACAGTACAACCTCGAAATAGTACGCCAAAATGCTCCTGAACCGAAACGCTCTATACTAATAAAAAAACAAAACGACAACCAAAACGGTAATTACAACTTGACATATAAATTAAAAAAAAAACATAAAAATTAAAGGAAAACATGATTTTACTCTCTTTCCTTGCAATATACTACTCATTTAAATAGTTTTTTGTTTTTGTTTTTTTCTCTCTTTTATTTTTATTTTTAATCTATAATATTTTTATAGTTTTAATTTCACATATCCATATTAGATTTATTGAACGTTGATTTTTATAATTTTTTTTAATTTATTTTTTATAAAATTATTCTAATTTTATGACTATAACTGTTAGTTTGACAATTGACTCAAGTTTTTCAACCTTTTCTAATTGATGTTTTTTTTAATTATTATTCAATTTTAGATGAATTAAGAATTAGAATTTTGATTTTTTTACAGGGTTATCTTCATGTCATGACTCAAGTCATGAGTTTAAAGGGTTAACCCGGGTTAATCTATTTTTTTAAAATCCTTTTTAACCAAATTTTTATTTTCAATTTCATTCGTAAAAAATAAGTTTATTGTTTATTGTACTTCATAACCTTTTCAATTTAATTTTTAAGAGGTTTTTCCAATCTTATCACCTGAATTGTGGGCTTGATAAGTTAACTCAATTGATAAAAAAAATTTCTAATTGATTTTTTTCTCATTTTTTTCTTTCAATATTTGGTTGATTAGAAATTAGACTTTATGACTTCTTTAGACTTCTTCTATTAGATTATCATTGTCTCATTAGTTTAGTAAGTTAACCTGGGTTAGCTCGAGTTATTTATTCTATTTATTTTATTTTATTTTCAAATATCAAGTTGATTAAAATTAGGTTTTATGACCTGTTTAAATTTTCTTTTCATTGGATTATTTCGGTCTCATGACCTAGATTACGAGTTTGATAGGTTAACCAGAGTTCACTTAGATTTTTTTCTTTTCAATGTCATCTTTTAAGATTGAATTTATTGAAAAATGAGTTTTGTAATTTGTTTTGATTTATTTTTTTATTTGGTTATCATGATCTTATGACCTAACATATAAATTAGTTGGTTAATCTGACTTGACTTGAATTAATTTAATATGTAATTGTCCTATTATTTATGTAATAAAAACTTATCTTAAATATTTATTTTGAGTCAAAATACGTTTTTCTTTATCGTTTGAATTGTTTTTAAATACATCAAGTCAACCGAGTTATATTATATTAATAATCTATGTCTTATTATGTTTTTATACTAGAAATTCATTAATAATACTTAGTTATTGTTTTTACATTAAAACAAATCTGACCGAAACATAATACGAGCATATTACATTATTATACACTTAGATTCATAAGCTCGTATGTCTTCTTCATTTTTATTTTGTTTTTATAATTTTCATACATGGTATATTAGACACTGCTTTCTTTGTCTTTTTATGAATGCAACGTCCCTATCATGTCATAGAATCAACAAGCTATTTGACTACTCTTTATTGAGTATGTATTTTTTTCCAACAAAAGAATTTAAATATACATGTTCTTTTGTTTTATATAATTTTTTAAGTGTAAATACAAATTTGTTTTATATATATTTAAATAAATAAAAAATATTTGTCTCAGTAATAAAATGTTATCAATAATAACTATTTTTTTTGTTTGAAACATCAAGAAACAAAGATGGATTGATTATAATATTTGATCTCGCAATATAAAATATTTACCCGACTGTATTTACTGAAATTATTTATTAAATTTATTTTTTTATTCAATCAAAAGATACTAAGAATAGACACAAACATAAAGATAATTGAATAAAATATGCAAGACTACATATTTTATAAATATTATAGAAAAATAATTATGTTTATTTTAAAAATAAAGCTCATCTATATAAAACAAAATAATATAATCTAAGTCTCTATTCAAAAGATTCTAAATAAGCAAAATAAAAAAAATATAAAGGAGGGGTATTAATTGAAATATAAATTAAAAGATTATTTCATATAAAAAATACATATGAAAAAAATAGTATCAATTTAAAATACAAAAAATAAGAATAAAAAAGGCAACAATAGTTTAGGTGTCACAATCAAGTTTAAAAGAAATAAAATAACTACTCGACTCATAGCCTCGATAAAGTTTAATAAGTTGGTTTAAAAACTTTTTAAGTTTTGATATTAATTAATTAAATTTATATGACAAAATTACCTATGATGGTTATTGAATTAACCAATAAAACATGAAAGACCGAAGGCCCTTGAACTCATGTTTTATTTTTTTTTATTCTAAGGATAAAAATATATTTTTTTCTGTATTTTAAAAACAAACAAAAACAAAAAAAACTTAAATATCTTGACCAATAATTTTAAAAAATAATATAAAGAGTAATTAAGTCATTTTAATGTTCCTAAAAACAAGGAAAAATCATATACCCCATGACCAAATCATTAATGACTAATGGATTGTAAAGCCTAATGCAAAAAACACAAACTTCCCCTAACTCGAAATCCTAACATTTTTTTTTCCTTGGAATGACAAAAAAGTCATTATATTGTAAAGATGAACTTCATAGGTGGCTTGCACTGTGCCGTGGGATAAATCAATTTTTTCTTAACATAAAAAATATCAAAATAATGATAATTTATATCAATCAGGAACTTTATTAACAGGTGACCAAAAAATATGAGATTGAGATAATCAATAAAAAAAGAGAAATATTTTTGTAAAGCCTAAGGCTTAATAGCCTATTACCAAATGATAAACAAAAAAAATATCATTTAAAAAAAATCAAAGAAATTTTTTTTAAGTCAATCTCTATTTATTTTACTAACCAACCACCTGCAATATGCGATCAAGATAAAACTAAAATAGGCTCTTAATAGAAGGAAAAAAAAATGCTCACACTCAAGATAATTTGACTAGCTTGAACTAACTTTAGCTAACTTGACTAGCCAATAATAAAGATAACCTTATATAAAAACCCTACTATAACAAATCTCAAAGAATAATAATTTAATATTAAATGATGAAAAAAAAATCAATTTAAAAAAAAAAAAAAGCTGAGAGAGAAAACTAAGTCAACCCTAATTAACTCAACAAACCCGTCACCCTTGATATAAAATCAAGATAAGAAAAAATAGACTTTCAAAAGAATATCATAACAAAACAATATAAAAAAATCAAAAAGTTATAAAAATATTGAAAAGAAAACCCAAGCTAATCTAAGTTAACTTGATTAACCCACAACTAAGATAACCCTTGTGAAAGAAAAACAAAAACCATAAAAGTTTAAGAGCCAATAATGTAATTTAAAAAGGATGAGATTGCAAAAAAAAATAAAATCGCTTAACTTGTAACCTTAAATATAAAATTGGGATAACCCAATAAAAAAAAATGGAACAAGTAATGAAATTAAGACTTAATAACCAAAATGTCAAATGATGATTTTTTTCAAAAAAATATTTTTTAATAAAGTACATAAAAACAATCATAAATTGGAGTTGGATCATAAGATTGAGATTATCATATAGAATAATAAATACTTGAAAATAACAAAGTACAATTTTAAACACAAAAAAAATAAAATATAAACATTGATGGACAAAACTTGGCATAAAATTTAATGAAAATAATAATAATTAAAGGCTAAATTGATTATTATTTTTAAGAAAATAATTATAAAATAGTAATTAAAGGAACAAGTACCCATATCAAATTAAAAAAACTAAATATAACAAGATGTTGAGGGATAAAAAAAAACAAATAGAAAAGGTAAGAAAATAACATTAAAAAGAATGAGGTTCAAAATTGAATAAAAAGAGAAATGCAATAAATGATGAGGGATGGAATTGAAAAAAAGATCAAGGAAAGAATAAAACATAAAAAAATAATAATTAAAAGAATGACAACCAAATTAAATACTGAGATCTAATTAGATAAAATTCTTAAGGATGAGTTTGAAAACAAATTTAAAATTCAAAAAGCATAGAAAGAAATAAAGATAACATTTTAGAAAATATGAGCGAAAATCGATATAAATTAAAATTAGAGGACACGTTTGTTTTTTTGAGGTGCTACGTGTATTTCAAACTCAAAAGAGAGGAAAGAAAGATGAAAAAAAGAATGTCTTGTAGCCAAAAGCGCGTTTGATGGAGGAATTTTGAGGTTTCATGGCAACTTCCGACGCTGCTCTTATCGCAGGTGGCATGTAAATAACCTTGTGGTGGAACTACGAGCAATATTTTGTGTAAGTTGATTAATGACATTCTGATCAGAAAGTGGGTTTTTCCATGTTATTGCTTGATCTGATGCCATTTCAATCCTTCCAGTTTCAATAAATTATCTACTACATTAAAAGAGTTCGTTATGTCATGGCTGGTTTCCTGTGTACTGTGAGAAAATAACTGTGGATTATAATAATATTGTTTAATTTATAGATTGGTTCAGGTCGTTTAATTTGCCGATTTACTAGTTTTTTTGATTTTGTATAGTGAAATAACAGTTTTATCCCTCAAAAAAGAAGAAGAAAAGGTACTGGCTGAAGGGGTGTTGTGGTAATTGCATATTTTTTTGTCCAGTTTGCCTCTTTTAATTTTTTTTTATATTTTTTTGCACAGTAAATTAATCATTTTATCCCTCGAAAAAAATAAAAAATAGTTCTGGCTGGGAGAGGTGCCACGGGCATTTTATATTTTTTGAAATGGCTAAATACAAAAATACCCCCAAATAAAACAAAAATAAATAGTTGGTTGTAGGGGTGTCCTAGTGATTGATTATATTTTTTTATTATTAATCTTCAATAACTATGGGCATATGTGTCACACGCGACCAGTGGTAATCAGTCGCACGCCCTCTTCAAGCAGTGTGTGCGGTGTCTTATGGTGGTGGAAAATATGCAACTGGCATCTTAGTTGATGCGTCGCCGTCTTATCTTCCTCATGGTGTGGCACATGCAAGCCAAAAATGCCCGAAGACAAAGTAGTGGGCAGTTGAAGTTTGTTTTCCACTTTTCTCTCTCCTTGACTCTAAACTACACAACAGCCTCCCGTTTTTATTTCAGTACCTGATCCTTGAATTGTGATGTGTGGTCTTAATTACTATTATGTAAGTTTTGATTTGTTTAAATTGTGTCATTCGATTGAAATTGATTATATATTACATTTTTATTTTAGTCCTTATTCTTTTAATTTTCAGATTACTTTTAAATCTCTTAATATTTTCAATACATAAAATTTTATTTTTTCAATTTTATCATTTAATAGAATATGTTGATGTGTTTCATTATATCAAACCTTGCATGTATAAATATTATATTTTATTTTTGAACAAGTAAAATCTATTAATTATTTCAATCCCAATAATTATGAAAATGATTTGTCCAATCCATAACGTAACGCGGGCAATTAACTAGTATGACTCAAATCGGAAGCTTGTAACGCTTGATTCTGCTCAAATTAAAAAACTGCAGAACATT
This sequence comes from Salix dunnii, assembly GCA_015731905.1. NCBI lineage: Eukaryota > Viridiplantae > Streptophyta > Magnoliopsida > Malpighiales > Salicaceae > Salix > Salix dunnii. Next base: position 2,631,413 of record CM027667.1, on the reverse strand, counting down.
TTTCTTGCGTCTTCCATGGCTGATTTTTGGAAAGGGAGAATATGCAATTCAGCAAGTGCTTATAATTCAACCTCTTTCTTTTCTTTTTGTTTCCTATTTATCCTGAATTCTTCCATTGTTCTTCTGTGGAGACATAACTGGTCGCAGTTTCCCCTGTGAACTAATAGTGTAGATACTCAATAATGCAGTTCAATTATGGATTCGAAGTAGGCATATTACCATGTGTACTGCATAGTTTCTCCAATAAAATGCATCACATTCACATGTTCCATTCCCCACAATAGCACATGGGCTTGAGTTTTATTGACTCATCTAGTTGTACGTTTAAGGTTTTGTTTTTAGGGTGATGGATTGAGATGGCTTGATGCATAGTTACTAGAGTGTGACTGTTGAAATATATGATGAAAATCGAGAAGCTACCTTCTCAATTATGACAAGTTCTTATCTTCAAGTTGATCAAATAGGTGGGGCATGTCATGTCATTTGAGGTTTCTGATATTTCTCAGTGCTTACATGGAAAAATTAGATGCTGTGTGGTGATTAGTGGAGAGATTCTTGGAAAGAATCCAGATTCTCACTTTAGAGTCAAACTGTATGCAAGTAGTTCATAGTAGGATCAGTTTTGCAGAACTCCTTTATCAGTGGTAGAAAGATGAGTGACAATCCCAATGCAGATCCAATAACCAATAATGTGCTACCTTACTGCCAGTTCCAGCAGCTGAAAGAAATCTCTCTCCCATCAACACACAGAGAGGAAAACGGAAGCAGAAAAGAGATGAAATAAGAGTGCTATCAGACAACTCCAGTGACAGAGCAAAACAAGTTTGTTAGTAGTGTTGAGATCCAATAGGACTAAGAACGCATGCAGAGAAAAATTGTTTTGAATATAGAATCATCGAAATGAATGTAAGAGGTTAATTGGAGTTTTTGTGGGATTATATTTGATGTATGATCTCTTGCAAAAAAGTTGAAGATTCTAGCTTTCTTCGAAGTGTAATTACAACTGATATTAACTATCTACGATACCAATATCTTCTTGGTCAGATGGTAGAAAATTTACGAGTTCAATCAAACCCAACATCCATCTTTCAGAAAGAAAAACGGAAAAAAAAGGAAGAAGAAGCAACCAAGAAGATACATTTAATCCCTTACTCGATCTCTTTGCATGTTCCATCAAGAATCACCATGTTTGTGCCAACAAACAAGCATGGCTACACAGCGCCTCATGATATAAAACCTTGCCTTCTGTTCCTTGGCTAAGCTACTACATTTACGTGAAATGGAAGAGTTTTTTTGAGAGCAACTCCTTGGAAGAGGACACTTTGGAGAAGAGCTTTTAAGGGATGAGCTCCTCAAGAGAGGAGCCTTGGAAGATGAACTCTTTGTTGAGAAACTTCTTGTGAAAGAAGATGAACCTTCTTTCTTCGATAGCTTCCACTTCTCATCCATCTAAACCTTGGAAACTTGTAGCGACTAGCAAGTAATATGATATGCTGTGCTGCTTCTTTGTATGTATATGTGTATGAGATTGAGAAAGAGTGAGTGTGTGAGAGGTAGTGGGAGATGTACGATCAAGAATGGGACTTGGGACTCTAGTGGGGCGTAGATATTTTATATAGTAATAGCGATTTCGGTTGCAAGATGTGAACCAGTATTTAATTTTCTGCTCGAACTTCTTGCCTGGTTTGTATATTTGGTCACACTGTATTCATATATATATATATATATATATATATATATATATATATATATAAATTTTCTTATTTTGCTCTCATGGCATCATCTCATTGGCTGGTTCTCTGAAGTCTCATGGTCGTCTCTGTTCTCACTAAATGACCTCCTGATTCTTGAACCTCCTTCCTCTTGGAGATCCATCGTTTTTTCTCAAGAAAAAAGTTTCAAGTTCATCACGCAATCCATATAGAAGGAGTGAGTGAAGATAGCTCAGTAGACAGTTCTTAGCTGGTTCGGTGAGGAGATCGAGTTGTGCCAATTGTTCAACAAAGGACAGGGTTCGATCGGTATAATAATTGAAGCGTTTGCCACTTGTGGTGAAACCAGAAATGCGGTGGATATGATCGGTCACAGTCATCTGTTTTCTCTCTTTGGCTGTGGCATTAACTTCATCCCGGGTTACTGTCGTGTAGAAATTCTGTCTACCGGGAATAAAAAAAACATTCACCATCATAAATTCACTTGTAAATTTCCCACCACAGGTTTGCTGCCTTCTAGGGCCCCTTGTTTAACGTCGAGTGTGTGTCAACGTGTAACCGGATATGCTTATAATTTAATTTATTATTTATGAAACGCAGTAAATAGTAATCATCGAAAAATAACGTGTTTTTTTCAGAATATAAAAATTATTTTGGAAATAAAAGAAACAGTCTCGCTATAATGTATTGGACCAAATTTTTGTTTTTGTCAAGGAAATATTTCATCTTATATTATTTTATATTTAATTTTTATCAAATAAAATAGAATATTAGATGATAAGATTTAAACTTATTACTAAACATATCATATTTAAAAATATAAATTGTTAGATAAAATTTTAATATATGATTTATATTATTTTTTAATATTAATTTTTACTGTTGTGTTTTTTTTTTTATAATTTTATGCGAAAATAAATCATGTGAATCACTAGCATATACATGTACTACCGTAGATTTCGTCCTGAATGGTTCCATGCTAGCTACCTAGCTAGCTAGCATCATGACCCCTTAATTATTATGGCATAAAATAGCATAGGAGATTCCACTGCATTTCATATTTTTATATGTGAACCTTGGAAATTTAGATTCACGTGCACATGCAACCCTTTGGATCAGTAGAAATGAAGCTCAACGTTCTTATTTAATCACTTTTTATATATATAATTAATTATTTAATTAATATTCATTAGAAAACAAATGAAGTTTGAAGTTACTGCAAATAAATAATTCACCCATGGATGCTCTCTTCTAAAACTCACCATGTGATGTGAGGAAGATATTGTTTAACAATGTGTTTTAAAAGTATTTTTTTTAAAAATAATATATATTTATTTTTTATTTTAAATTAATTTTTTAATATTTTAAATTATTTTTATGTGTTTATATTAAAAATAATTTAAAAAAATAAAAAAATTACTTTTAAAAATAACTTCTATCTTCCAAGGAGGAGATCGAATCAATTTGTGGTCTGCGTCATCCTTCAGTGGACAACACACTTCAAGATTGTTCTTCGCAGGACATTATTGAAAGCCACCTAACCCATGATCGAATGCATTCTTAATCAATTATTGATTCCGAAACTTTCTCTCAAGTAATCATTTTGTATTGTTTTTTGCCCATCGAAAATCACTAATTTACAGTCTTTCAAAACAAAAATAGTAAAAAATTATTCTTAATCTATTAGCTTGATAATTTAAAATTTTTTAATATGATATTGAAATCTTAAAAAAAAGAGTAAATAATTACAAATTAAAAGTTCACCATCTTATTCCAACAAATTAAATTAACACATAAAAAAGGAATGAAGAAATATATGATATTTTTAGATTTTTGAAAAAATATTCATTGCAATCCTTATATTTTATAAATATTAGATGACCCCTCTAATTTTTTTTTGAACTTTTAAGAAAAATCAATTTTAATACAAAAATTTATTTTTTATTTTTTAGTCTCTCGTTTGAGAGATGAGAGATCTTAGTGTTAAATAGTTTTATTCAATGAAGAGAGTTTTACTTAAGTATTATTTAATCTCTAAATTATTTAAAAAAATAGATTTCACATTAAAAAGTTTTTTTTTTTATTTCATGTTGATTTTGAGTTTTTGGACTAATTTTTAGGTTATTGGAAGTCATAAATAGGTTTATCAAGATATCTAAGGTATTCTAGGTGTTTTTGGGTCAATAATAGATTGAAAAAAAAAAAACTTTCATATGATCGTGATTTGTTTCACTTTTTTTTAAGGATTATTACGGTCTCATGATTCACATTGTATATTTAGGATCTGTTTGGTATTGCGGTTGTTATTGTGATTGAGGTTTAAGAAAACAGTTTCATGAAAAACACTTTTAGCTACCATTCATAACTGAAATTGAAGTGTATGGTTAAAACTGTAGTTGAATTTGAAGTTTAATAAAAAATAATTTCTTGTGTTTAGTTACCATGCTTTTTATATTACTGTCAACTTGTGAAATTACTTTAAAGCGCGCGCACACACACACATTGTTTTTTAAATATTGTAGATTTAATAACCACAATAATATAATGTAATTAATAATTCAAGTAAATTAGATACTTGTTTTTATTCTCCCATCAAACTACTTGCAATTTCATCATGAACTAAATATATACATAAAAGCCTTTATTATCCCTTTTTATTTGATCGAGGAACAACATCTGCGATCCATACTAATTTTTAGGATCTCTATATACATGTTGTAGAGATATAATTCCAAGACCCAATCCAGTTGAAAGTTTCTGAATTTCATCTAGGACTTCGCTAATCTTCTTAATTTTTTGATACATAATCAATCAAAAAGCAACATGATTGTGCAATGAAACGAAATCACATGTCTTTTTTTATTTTTTAAAATATTTTTTTATTTTTTTTAAATCTGGTCAGGCCTAACCCAACTAGATGGGTCAGTCAAACCAAGTTAGGCCAAAAGGCACAACTCTGCTAGACTTGGATTGGGCCGAGAATAGGTCAAACCAAGTTAGGCCAAAAGGCACAACTCTGCTGGACTTGGACTGGGCCGAGAATAGGTCAAACCCAAGAGTTAAAAAAGAAAAACAGTGTGATGCACTGTTCACGCAACACGTGAACTATTCAGGGTGGTCGGTTGACGGTGACGAGAGGCTCACCTATCGATGTTATTGGGTAGAGTGGCCAATGCGGTTTTTCCTATGGTGGTGACATCAAAAATTATGGCATGTGGTGGCCAAGAGTAGTGTTGGAAGATTGTTACTGTTGCTTGAAACCGAAGCTATAGGAGAAGACTAGACTGATACAGGTGCTACCAGTGAAAATGAGAGGTTTTCGATGCCAAGGAAACAACTGTTGTTGCTCACTGGAGACTATTGAGGAGAGGAAGGGTTGCATTTATGACTATTTTTGAGAGAGCAAACTAAGACTGAGAGAGAGAGTTGCTAGTAGTCCTACTAGCACTAAGGGTAGTTGTTGTCGGTAGTTATGCTACAAATTTTTCTGTTATATATTCTTTTTGCCAAAATCATTTGTAAAATGATGAGAAATAGCTGAGGATGCAGTATTATGTGTGTGTTTTGGGCAGAAAGCATCAAAATGATACTATTTGAAAACTGAGGCTTATAGGACCATAGTTATAAAAACTACGGTACATTCTTATAACAAACGGTTTGGCTTTGCGATGAACCCCAACCGCAGAGCCAAACATCCACTTAGTTGATTTAGCAAGTTAATATAATATGTTGTTGCCTCGATACTTTTTTAAGACAACATCTACTAATATGAGTTAGGTTTTTAATTCATGACTATTTAAAAAAAAAAAATTAATGATGCCTCATGATATTAATTTGATCTGTTTTTTTTTTATCTTTTTTATTACTATCTAATTCAATAAAAAATTGATTTAATTTTTTAATTTAATATTTAGCTATCGTCCATGTCTTTTTTTACATTTATCATTAGAAATCATTATTAATTTATTTAATTAAACGCAACCATGATGTTTTTGGTTTGTATTGTTAGTAGTTGCTCAATCATATTATTTTTAGCAATAAAATCTTTTATTTGCTCGCGGAGAAGTGTGGACTCATACCAAGCTAAACACTAGATTCAAAGAGCTTCTAGACTAAATAAGTTATTATTAAATCTCTAAACATGAGGTTTGGCATAATTCTATGTGCCTTTGTGTTTTAAAGAGGATGTTGAATAATATATCCTTAAAAATTGAAATAATAAAAGGAAATACAGAAACTATGACACTGTTTGACTGGTCAATATTTGCCCAAATACAAAACAAGTAATCATCCTGGTCGTGGTTTGTGAATTTCGTAGACGATAATTTGATTCGAGTTGCTATCCCGCCATGTGACCTTGACACATAATTTCAATCATCATGATAGAATATTAATTTCAGTCAGCAGAATACGAGAACCATGTAAAATAAATTTAGCATTTTTTATGCGAGATACGATGTTTTGTGCATGTGATTTGTGACACGACCATATGAAAGAGACCATTCTCCTTGTTCCTTTTTTTTGTTTTTTTTTTTTTTTGCACTCCTTGATTGAAGATACCCAATGAGAAGAGATGGGAAAGGTCTAATTCAAAAACCATAACTCTCTATCACAAATCTCTTTCAACAATGTGAAATCAAACCCACAGTTTCACCTTATTAATGTAAAGTAACAGGGAGAGACGAACGGTGGAGAAATCAGAAAATGCAATGGCTAGTCTTGTTTGGTGTGGTGTCTTTGTTTGTAAAACCTGAAACACATTCTAGCTAAGACTAAATATTCGATTGGTCAAAGACATAGAATAGAGGAGTCAACATCTAGCCACATGCTATGTTCTATTGGGTATACAATGCACCTCTTTTTTAGGGTTTCGTATTCGTTGCTTGATCATGTGGACTTGAGAACATGAACATTTTGGAAGACCCACGTGGAAACATGTGAGCTGCACAAGGGGTGGCCATGGTCAGGGTGGGGAAGGTAACCTTACGAAACCATGGACCCGCCGCTGCTCCTAGTACACTCCATTAAAACAAGCAGTCAAGCTTCCCATGATTTTGTGTCCATGAAGGGTCCATTATTATTTTTTGTTGTTGAAGAAACATAAGAGTCAGAAAGGGTCTTTCACAGTCCATATTATTGGATACATTCACGTACATACCTATACTATTCAAACAAAATACTAGGAATGGTTATATATATATTCACCGGAGATTTTTTGGTATTATTATTCTTACTCATATATATATATATATATATATATATATGATCCCAAAACCCAATTTCTCAAAGGGTATGGATTTTTAATACTCAAAACCCTATCCTTAAAATACCCTATTGGTTTCAGGCTAATCTATTCAAAACGGTTTTGAACGGGCACAATCCCTGTACAAGAGTGGAAAATGACCGGACACCATCCCTATGGAAAATGACGTTTATATATATCGTGCGCTCGCCGGGTACTAGCATGGGTTAATGGGTGCAAATTTACCCCTTACAAGTTTGTTTGTTTGGCATCGTAGTTATTATTGTGATTGATATTTAATTAAAAATAATTTTATAAAGAGTATTTTTAGTTGTGATTCATAACTAAAATTAAAATGTTCAGTTAAAGTTATGGTTGAATTTTAAGTTAAATAAAAAGCAGTTTTGTGTTTTTGGTTATCATACTTTTAATATTGTTATCAATTTGTGAAATTACTTTAAAAGACACACACACACACACATATTAAATATTATAGATTTAATAATCATAATAATAAAATATCATTAATAATTTAAGTAAATTTATTCTCCCATCAAACTACTCACAATTTCATCACAAACTGAATCCATACATGAAAGCTTCTATGATCCTTTGTTATTTGATTGATGAATAATATTTGATAAAATATCATCAGGAACAACATATACAATTCATACTGAGTTTCAGGAACTCTATCTGCATGTTATAGAGTTTCCAAGGCCAAAAAATATATATAATCAACCGAAAAGTAACAAGTTTGTGGAGTGAAACAAAGTCATGCATCTTTTCCTTTCATCAAGGGTGATCACTATCTACATATTTTTTTAATATTTTATAAAATATGATTTATATATATATATATATATATATATTTTAAATCAAACTAGGTCTGATTCAACTAAATGAGTCGGCCCAACCAAGTTGAGCCCAAAGGCCCAATTCTACTGGACTTGGGTTGGGCTGAGAGTGGTCTAGCCTATGAGTTAAAAAAAGAAAAGAAAATGGTGCGTTGCACTATTCACGCAACACATGAACAGCAGCAGGGTGGTCGGCTGACGGTGATGAAAGGCTCATTTGTCGATGCCGTTGAATAAAGAAAGCTAAGGTGGTTCTTTCTGTGGTAATGACATCAAAAATAATGGCCTATGGTTGGCAAAAGAAACTTTGGAAGGTGGTTGTTGCTGCTGCTTCTTGACGTCAGAGTTGTGGAAGATGTTTCATGTGTTTATAAGTGCTACTAGTGAAGAGTAGAGACTGCCAGTGCTATAGGAGTAGCTGTTGGTGCTCGCCGATGACTGTTGTGACTAGATGAGAGAGAGGGGGTTGCATCCATGGCTAGCTATTCTTGAGAGAGAAAACCTCGTCGAGAGAGAAGGGGACCAGTCAATTGTCCTACCAACACCAAGGATGGCTATTAGTCGATGGTTATGATGGTTTTGGCATCGAGAGAGGTGGAAGGGTTGTTGTTAATAACTTGCAGTTTTGCTTGGTTCATTCCTGTGCATGAAAAAAATAGGTGAGCGTCAATTAAACACAGGTGTATTTTTCATAAAAAGCATCAAAATGATGTTTTTCAAAAACTAGGGTTTAAACCTCAATTTTATGAGTCCCACAGTTATAAAAACTATGACATGAAAATTATCAAACGATTTGGCTCTGTAGTAAGCCTCAATTACAAAAGTCACCACATATGACCACAAATATTAAAATCAGCTCAATCTAATAAGTTGACCCTGATTTGGTTTCATAAAATCAACTTGGAATAGAGTTTAATACCTAGACAACTATTAAAAATCTATTTTTTACTGTGATAACAATTATTTTTTAAAATATTTTTTGTTTGTAAATGCATTACAATAAATTATTTATATATGAGTAAATAAAAAACACATGAAAATAAAAAATAATTTGAAGCAAAAAAATAAAATAATTTAAAAAAAACACAAAAAATGAAAACAAACAAACCCTAAAAGGCAACCAACGAGTTAGTGTGCCTGGGCACTAACTCAATAGTATAATATAGATTGAGGATATGGTCATTGGCACCATTTTGTTTTGGGATTTGGCCCGCAACATGGACTTGTTCATACCGTATCCGATAAACCACTTAAACTTCTTTGATAAGCTCTTAGTAATTTCATCAACAATTAAACTTGAAATCATAAAAAAATAAAAAATAAAAAATTAGTTTTTTATTAATAAAATACCCACTAAATAGTCTTAAAAACTTAATTTTACTTGGAGAGATCGAAGTGACACTAGTGATCAGCAATATTAGTTAAATATAATTCTTCTCTTGGTGACGCTATCGACTCTTCAGATAAATGAGAAAATGAGGTTATGTGATCTTTAGCTAGGAATATTAAAGTTTGACGTGAGCCAAGCCTAACAGGTTAAGACTTCAGAGGAAGTTTGCAGGAGTTAAACGAGCTTAACGATTATAATTTTTTTAATTCATTAGGTTGATTAGGCTGAAATCTTGCGAATGCTTTGTAGAATCTATCAATTGAGATTGTTCTCATAACCAAAATAGGTACATAGATTCCTATTTTGGAATTTAGCTTTATTGTGTTTTTATTTGTTATGATTGGATTCCATTCTTAATTAAGTTTGAGATATGGTTTAATTTAGATTTTATTAATTATGTCAATTTAATTTACAATTGTAAAAAAGTGGGCATTCAATTATTAATATTTAAAGTTTATTAAATCATAATTCTTTACGAGTTTGCGAAACTTTTTTATTTTATTTTATGCTGAGTTAAGTTCCCATGGCCCATGTGATGTTTCTATGTTCAAGAAATGATTTGAGAGAACCCAACATAACTAGCTCATTAAAATGAAAAAATAAAAGATCTAACTATTAAATTAGACAAAGAGATAAAGACAAAGGATACATGATAGGAAAAAAAAACAAAGATAAAATGGTGTTTGATAGGAATGTATGTCGCACCCCAAAAAATAATGGATGGAAGCGCGCGTCCCGGTGACCGTCCCCGTGAGCGGGGGAGGAATTCAAATGTCGAGGGGTCTAATTTTTATTTTCATGAAAAGGGAGTCGCCACCTAGTATTACGGTTACTAGGAAACCTAAAACTGGTCTTTTAGAGATTCTAAGGTAAGGGACTGGTTGCGTAAAGGGAAGGTTTTAGCACCCCTAATACGCCCTACCTAAGGTAAGCTGCTTGGTATTTTTGTTTGTCTTATGATTGCTATGATATTTATTTTTTAAAAAATTATTGTTTAAATGATGATGGGATATTACCCTGCCGAATATTTCGGATATTAATCCCTTAGGATTTATTTATCCAAACACCGACAGTGGATAATAGCATATCATCCCTGCCGAATATTTTGGATATTAACCCCTTAGGATTTATTTATCCAAACATCGACAGTGAATGATAGCATATTATCCCCGCCGAATATTTTGGATATTAACCCTTTTAGGATTTATTTATCCAAATACCAACAGTGAATAATATGAATCACCGAAAAAGGTTTTTAAGATTTTTGGAATATTGGCCAATACCCTTTGGATTTTACAAACATGTTGTAAAATCTCAAAATGCAAGAAATGATTTTTTTTTTGCGAAATTCATGCTAAAATACATTTTTCCCTTAAAATTCCAATGTAATATGTTTTTTTTTTAAACAAAAAGAATATTTTTTAAAATATGCTAGTGTATTGGCCGTATGCATAAAAATACATTTTATATATATATATATATATATATATATATATATATATATATATATATATATATATATATATATATATATATATATATATATATATATATATATATATATATATATATATATATATATATATATATATATATATATATATATATATATATATATATATATATATATATATATATATATATATATATATATATATATGGACTGATTTTTGTTATTTACTTTGCTGTCTTTTCGATTCAAATTTTATTTATGGTCACATCTCACTTCCCATCTGCCTCCTTTGCCTTAGGCCCAGCTAGTTTTGGGTCTGGGCTGAAGGTCTTGGTTCTGGACCGAAGCCCAGAGATATCCGGATCTGGGCCCCCAGCCCAGCTATCCTGGGCCGGGCTTTGAGCCCGTATGGGTTAAAAGCCCGTCTCGTTTAATACCCGGGCCGGGCACGAAGGCCGGCCCGACCCGACCCGACCCGTTACTGTGCACAAACAGTAACCGGGACGTTTTTCATGCAAATGGAGAAGATGAACAGTGAAATGCGAATTTTTCGACTATGATGAATGGAGAAATGGTTGGTACCTTTGTGTAGAGGGCGTTGAGGTGGTTTTTTTGGTCATGGTGGCGTTGAAAATAGTGGCCTATGGTGGCCGGAATGCTCGCCTGAAGGTGACGGATCACATTGTTGTTGTCGTGGCTGTTGTGTTTCCTTCGCCGGAGAAGGTGGCTGAGACAGCTGGAGATGTTGGCGGAGAAGATGGTGGTGCCTAGGTGGATGTGGTGGTCGACAGTGATGGGAGTTGGCTGCCCGAGAGGAAAAGAGAGGGAGCTTCGGGTCTGTTGCGTTTTTTAGAGAGAGAGAGGAGAAAAAATGACAGAGAGTGAGAGTGAAAGGGAGCTGGCGCGAGGGAAACCAGAATTCAAAATTTTACGTGAGATTTTCTCTATTTCTTTCAGCCTTTTTTTCTCGTTTTTTTCTTCTTCTTTCCTGGATCCTGGTCATCGGTTTTTATAGCCACTCAGCCGGGGTTACCGTTGTATATGGTGGGCTGCTTTCGGCTTGTTGGTGGCTCCGGTCAGGTGGCCTGTCGGCAGCGGGTGCAGGTGATTTGTCGGCGGCGAGAGCATTGCTTTTCAGTCGGTGCAGGGGAAGGAGGGGTGCTTTTAGGGGTGAAAATGCGATTTGGTCCTTCGATTCATATTTGCTCTTATTGCACCCCCAATTGGATTCAAATTTATGATTTTGTGCAATTGTACCCCTGTCCGAATTTCCACATCAACCTCAATTTTGCGCGCCTCTTTCCTTTTGGTCCCTTATTTCTGATTTATACAATTTAGCCTTTAATTGATCATTAAACTTTCAATTGTCTTTAATTTGACCCCTAACTTGCGCAATTGGCTTGAAAAAAAATCAATTGGGTCTCTAAAAATTCTGATTTTTCTCGATTGAGCCCAAAATTAATTCAAGAACTAGATTTCTCATTGACTAAGCATTTAATAAAATTAATTTGGTCAATTTAAAGCATAATCAAGTCCTTCCACTTAATTATATTTTTCAATTGGGCCCTAAATTAATCCCCAAACATAATAATTGGGCTATGATTAAATCAATTTGGCCTAAAAAAATATGATTAAAATTTTTTTGAATTATTATTATTATTATTATTATTTTTACCTCGAATTTGTATTTTCTCTCTTTTTAGGCATAAAAAGAAACGATTTGTCTTACAAAAACATATTCAAAATTTCCAATCAAGACCTTTCTAATGATGCCAAATTCTTTTATTTTTTATTATTATTTTTTGTATTTTCCGATATTTTTGGGGGATGACCTAAAATTGGGTTATGACAATGTATAAGAAAAAATATTTGTTTATGTATTGTAACATTCCAGCAATTCTAGCACAATACACAATAAATACCAAAAATTTCTGTAATTTTTTTTAAGGTCCACTGAAAATTCTACTGAAATTTCAATGAAGTTTATTCTATATCAGGAGATCTCAAGTTATCTATAGAGCATATTACACACACTTGATTTCATTTCACTCAAATTTAATCATTTTAGAACTCAATCACCTTATCATTATCATTACTATCACGATGCATTCAAGTTTAGTAGTATCACACCATTCCAATGTTCACAAGGCAAAAGATACAAAAAGTGAATTTATTATGAAGGAATATGTTAAGTCACATGTACTTATAAATTATATAATGTACCTTAATATACTTGCATAGATAGAGAACTAAAGTTCTTAAACACACATATGATCTGTACAGAAGTGAATGATTAATATTTTACATAAATTAATTTTTAAAAAAAACTTCATTATATAAAATTAAGAGACAACATAGGTAGGATAATATCATTAACATGATAAGGTGATAAATGTAGTTTTGTTTAGGATTACATGACAAATACATGTAATATAAAAGTCCAAAAGTCCTAGAGTCTATCTACCACCTTATTGTTTGGCCTGCCAATATGTGAAGGTCCTGCAACAAAAAATAAGGTAAGCATTAATTTTTATATTTATAATATTAATTAAACTTAAATATAATGATAAAACAAGGTACTCAATTCCCTTCATATCAGACATTTTAATAGGTTTCATAGACATTTGTTTCATTTCCATAATAAAAGATAAAACTATACTACAATTTCAACGTTTACTTTCGCTCAATTTAGAAGCTGCTAATTTTTTCTTTGTTTTGTTAGCCCTCTAAACAACCTATCATTAAATTTTACTCATTATAAAACACAACTCAAATTCATTGTCTTCCAGACTTTAAAAAACAAATATTAACATTAGCTTCCATTTAATGCCATAGCAAAATCAAACTCATTGGTTTTTATATGTTGGAAACAATATAACATTGTGTTTCGCTCATTAAGAAAGCAATTCAAATTCATTGATTTCCACTCTTTAAAAGCAATTTTAATATTGGTTTTCACTCATTATAAAAGCAACTCAAATTTATTTGTTTTTATATTTCAGAAACAATCTTAACAATCCTTATATTGGGTTTCACTCATTACGAAAGAAAATCAAGTGCCATAATCTACATCATGATTTCTATTTAAATCACATCATTTTCATGCTTAGAATTCATACTTAAAACCTAAAACTCAAAATTTAATCTCATGAGTTATAAGTAAGTTTTACATATGTTCTTCTCTAGTTGAGTGAGCTCCACCAATAGAGGATCTCGTTCTTAGTATTCCTTTTGAGCCACATAAATATTTCTTGTTCCTATTTGTCTGGTAATACAACCTAACCTTTCTCTAGAGTTTTTTTTTCCATATCTAGAGTTTTATAGCTCCAAATAGGATAAGATTTATATTTTTTAATAATCAATATCCTTTATCATATGTTGTTTAAAGATATTAACCCCATATTCTCCCATTTGAAGTCTAACTTTCCAATCTAAGGTATGATGTTCATTTCATCCAAGGATTTCAAGTCTGATCTATCTTTTGGTTTTCACTTATACCTAGAGTTATATAACTCTTAGTTGCATTAGAGTGATAACATATAGTTCTTCAACTTTTACGAAGGTAGCCATTTAAATTCTTCGTTTAGCTAGGTTCATTTTTTATCATAAGTTAGCTAAGAACCTAGTACAGATTACCAGTTTGTACATTTAGTACACAACAAGTCCTTTCCATGCATTTCTTTGATTCTTTCATGAACATTACATAACTTTTCATTTTTGTTATGTTTCAATTTTAAGATATTTAAACCTTTAACTCTATAAGAGTGTGCAGCAAAATAATTAGTTTTCATGTTGATGCTTTTAGCATATTTTAACTTCTTATATAACCTACTCTTGTTTACATCAACATATATAAAAATAAATTAACTTAAAAGATGTCTCTTTTCACATTTTCTCTAGGTTTGACTAAAGGTTTTGACCCTTCATCAATCATTTTATTATTATTATTATTTTGGATCATTAACAAGTTTCATTCACCTTTTTTTTTTTACACTTTATTCCCATTTCATTTACACCCCAAAAATCTCTTAACAATCTTACTCTAAGAGCTGATATTTTGATGAATACTTAATATGTTGGAGGTTTGTTTAGGAAGGTTTCATTTTATTATTAATTTTTTTGGATCATTAACATGTTTCATCCACCCTCTCTTTTTTTCACTTTATTCCCATTTCATTTACACCCCCAAAAATCTCTTAAGAACATTATTATAAGAGATGATATTTTGATGAATACTTAATATGTTAGAGGTTGTTAAGGAAGGTTTTAGGCTAGTCCTAGTTTTGTTTTCTTCTCCTAGAAGGCTATTTCCCCCTCAAACCTTTTGGCTTCACATCATTTTCCTTCTTCTACGAACCTTATCCTTTTCTTATAAAATTATTTTATATATTTTCTTTTTTATATAAAACCTTCACTTAAGTCCTCTATTTTCTGTCATGTTTTTGTTGGTGTCAATTTCTCTTATTGTTTATTAAGAGAAAGTGTTGATAAGAAATGTGACTCTTTATTTTTCCTTATGTTTTTCCTATCATCAACCCCTCTTCTCTTATCTTAAGGGTGATAGATTGTTTTCTAGTTTTTTAATCACATATTGTTCATGCCTTTTCAATTTATCCCTTTCACTCTTTATCTTAATCATATGACCCTAAATCCTCCATACTCTTTTATTTATGCTCCATACCTCTTACTAAGGTTTTGTGTTCCATTAATGGATTTTTTTTTCATTCTTAAGGGCTCACATGTATCATACTTGGCTGTGATGGATAAAACATGATAAAATATATATATAAAAAAAGTTTATTTTTCCTTTAATATGTAGTATTATCAAGCTTACTTATTCTTTAAATAAAAAGATAACAATTTTTTAGTTAGTTTATATTAAGTGTTAAAATTAATAATATTATAATAACTCTAGTTAAAAAACCAATAATAGTCTACATGGTTGACCTTGAACCAGGTCAAACCAGGGCCTAAATCAATCTAACATTAAAAAAATTATACAAAATATTGACTTAACCTAAATAGGTTGAAAAATCAGGTTGACCTGAGCTATATCACGGGTCAAAAATATATTGACTTTGCTTAAAAAAAGGATAAAAACAAGTTTTCTTTGATTAGTTTTTAAAAAAAAAATATTAGGTCAACTAATTTGACTATCTTGAATCATAACTCAAACTTTGTCTTAGGTCGATTATAGAGTCAAGTTTTAAAAATATGATAATAATTAAAAAATAATCTTATATTGGTCCTTGTCAATTCAGGTTGACCTTCCTAATTTGTGACTTGGGTCTTTTCCCAAGTTAACTTTTGAATTAAATTTTAAAACCATGATAATAATCAATTATTCTTATATCGACTCTCTTGAAACATGACTGGGCCTTTTCTAGACTCAACTCTTGATTTGAATTTTAAAATTATGATAATAAACACTTATGTTGACTTGGGTTAGTCCAACATGTGACTCAGGTCTCAACTAGTGACCTAGGCTATGCTCTAAATCAACTATCAATTTGAGTTTTAAAATTATTAGAATAGCTATTTTATATTTTTCATGTCTTAATTATACAATTTTAAAATTTAAAGTTTTTTACAATGATATTTCAGGAATAAAAAAATATTATTTAAAGAAATAAGTATAAAAATTCATTCTAAAATTATCATAGAGACATTTGTGTATTATATACCTTTGTCATATTGTGTATTATATATATATATATATATATATATATATATATATATATATATATATATATATATATATATATATAGTAACCAAACTCTATCTAAATAAATAAAAAATTTATGGTCAACCATATGAATTCACCAAAAACTTTCACCAATATTTTTTTCACCAATGTATATGTAATATCAATATTCCTTTATTATTATTATTACTACTACTACTATTATTATATAAAGACATGGCATGGCCAATTCACGATATGATTTATTATTGTTCATATAAACATAGATTATTGCTGTTTGCGATAATAAAATCACAATTTTACCCTCAGGACAGAAAAATTTAATCCCTAGACTTGGGTCATTTAATACATTTCCATGGGACATGGATGATATTTTAAATTTTTTTATATAGTAAAACTTTTAGTTTACCCTTGGACAGTGACAAAAGGACACAAAATAATTGGGGTGTTTGCGATTTTCCACAATTTCGTTCATAGCAAAACTACAAAAATAACCCCCAAAAAGACAAAAAAAAAAATTAAGCCTTGAAGTAGGGGGTCTTGTGGTACTTTCCCCACAAGTTTTTTGTGTAATTATCGCTGGGTCTAGGGATATATAGGTAATTTATCATTTTTTTAATTAATTTTGTTTTCTAAAACACTGCAGGTGTGTGGTACGGACTTGCCAACACTATTTCACATGCATGTGACATTCAGGCAGTGCATGCAATGTAGTTGGGTGGTGGAAACTACCTTTCTGTCGTGTCACCATGTCATCTTTATTCCAATGTGACGCGTGTCAATTAATAGTGTTTGGTGCATCACCAGTGAACGATGTTTTGTTTCTTCTTCTTTTTCTCTTTCCTAATGCTGACAAATACAAGTCCTTCATGTTTCTGCTTTGTTTATTTTAGTCTATGCTCTTTTGATTTTGGGTTTATTCCTGATTTCTTTAATGAAAAGTTTATTTTTTTTAATTGTGTCATTTAATTGAAACTGATTATATATGTTGGTTTTCATTTCAATTCTTATTCTTTTGATTTTTTATTTGTTTTGGTTCTTTTAATTTTTTTTTTGTATGCAAGTTTTAATTTGTTTTAGTTTTTTCCTCCAATTGAAATCAGTCATATATGATACTTTTCATTTCGGTCCTTATTCTTATAATTTTTTAGCAAAATTACACTGCAATTTCCTTTAATTTTTTTTTATTTGTCAATTTTGTGTTTCAATTAGAATTAATTATATATTTTATTTTTCAGTTTGACCCTTATTCCTTGAATTTTTTATTTGCTATTAATTCCTTTTGTTTTTTTTCCCTTCTTGGATAATATTTATTTTTTACCCGTATCTATACACCTATACTTTTTGTTTTTGTTTTTAATTTTTGTCTTTTAATTTTTTATTAAGTTTAATTTTTATTCTGTTCAATCTTGAAATTTTTATGTATATTAATAATCATTTTAAAATTAATATCTCTTATTTTTTCTCTTATTTTTTGTATTTTTTCTGTTATTTTTATCAAGTTTTTCGGGTCAAATAATTGTATGATTTCATTGTTTATGCAATAATAATAATAATAATTTTAATGATTATTTTTTTCTTTTTTATGTAAAAAAATATTTTTCTTTTTTTTAATTTTGGGGGCAATTTTATGATCTTAATTGTTTGAGAAATAATATTGATAATAATTTTAACTATTATAGTCATGATAATCATGGTAACTTAAGGATGAATTTTCAATAATGGTTTTTTTTTCTTTTTGTAGATAAAAAAATTAACTATTTTTATTTAAATATTGCAGGTATTTTCATAATTTATATTTATTTAGGGTTCTGAATTTTTTTTTCTTTTTTATTGATGATGATAATATTATATTGGTAATTTCGTTGACACTTACTATACAAATAAATTTATATCTATTTAAAATTTATATATTTGATAAGAAACTTGGATTTCACATGAATTCTGCATAGAATTATTATTTTTTTCTAAATTTATATTATAATAAAAAAAATCACATACAATTAATATCTTTTTGCTTTGAAAAAATATGGTTTTGATCGCGACAAGACTCGAGTTAATGTCTAGTGTGTGTGTGTATCATGTGACACTTTTACTATGTATTTTTTCACTATTCACCTAAACATTCACTGTGGATTGTTACAATAAATTACCATTTTATCTCTAAAACCCAAAAAAAAAAAAAAAGATATGGAGAGAGAGAGATGCAAATCCTGCTTTCAAATGGACTCTTAGCCCTTTCATAGCCCTGCTGCGAAATTGGCCTGTTTGCATGAAATTGCTTGTGAGAGTGGCCCATTTTCTTCTCATGGCTGGACTGGATTAGAGCTAACCAGTAACTAGGGCTTCGTTTCTTAAGCCTACAGTATGTTTTCCATGTCAAAACCTAATTTACTGTAACTCGAAAAGCTAATCTGGAGAAGAAGAGGGGTGGGTGGGTGGAAGGAAAACCCCAAAACGAAGAGGCGTGCAGCCCTACAAACAACAACGTAAGAAAAAATCGACAAACAACCCTCAAAGTATACCCCTGTTCCGTTCTTCTTTGCGGCACTGTGTGTACCTATATAAGAAAGACTGTTGTCACATACCTAGTATATATATATATATATATATATAATGACAAGTTCATTAAGCACCTGAGAAGAACATAGAGTTCACATCTGCTTTATATAATGAATAAAAAATAATGCAAATGTGAACTCTAAATTCATAGTTTTATTGTTTTAAAACTAATAATAATAAATTTAATCTTCTTAGAAGGTTAATAAAATCATAAATAAAACTTTCGGATCAAATAATCATATTAACAGTTATGGATATGAGCTATTGGTCCATAAATACATTTATTATGTCATCTGCATAATCTTTTCAGGGCAGATTATATCTTGTTATAGAAGATCTAAAATCACACTTTACCGCCATCCGTCCGGAAAGCTACATAAATATGACCTGGAAATAAACGTTTTAATAAGAAAGAAAGAACTCTGAAGGAAAAGCTGCTGCAAAAATATAACCTCAAGACAGCATGTTAAAAGAAGTGATTCTAGAGCTACATGCTCTCTTCTGCAAAGAGCGAGCTGATTAACTTTACAGTGCTACCGAAATTAAGATAAATAAACAAATTTAGAACAGAAACTAAGCTGAGGTATGACAGAAACACCACACCTAAATATTAAAAAAGAAGCCTAGCTAGCTAGTCTAATGGCCATTTTTATCTTGCAATAATTCATAAAAGTTTTCTGTAGCAACACCAGCTAGCTAACGAAATCCCACTTCGTTGACAACATAATCAATCACCAACCAGGGAAATTAAGTATAGGTAAGTGAATATGATTGTTAATTTCAGGATACATGACTGGGATATATATAAGCTAGTCCGAATATCCAAATTAACCTCAACATCCACGGTTAGTCAAAAGAAAAAGAAAGAGTAGGCAGGTGAAAACTACCGAAGGACATGATAATTAAATTCACACAATTTATTCGATCAACAAGCATCGTGAAATAATAGGTTGAGATATGTTAAAGAAACATTACCTTCATGGCTTTGGTTAGATAATTAACTTACACTCCACCTCTGATAAAGATGCAGATCGATCTCGCTGTACTTGTTTGGTATGCAACAGTAAATTAACAAGAATAGTCATATATTTGCCGATGCAGCATCATCAAGATTCCCATCTGAAAGGAACCTTTCGAGTAAAGGAGGTGACCGTGTACCACCCCTACTCAAGCCTTAAAGTTTGTGAATCTTGATGCTGCCGCATCAGCCAATATAGACTGATAGTCGAGATCAGATCTTTCATGAGTATTAATGGACCAACCCTAACCCTAAAATGAAATAACCCATGAAGTAAAAGTAAAGAAAAGGAATGAATATGAATGGCCTGGTAATTAAAGCAAACAAATCCACCTGAATTCATCATTGTGGAGCTAAATAGGAGTGACCCACTAGTGGTTAAACCAAAGGCCAAATAAATAAACAAGAATGAAAGGTAAAAACAGATGTTACTCACGAACTGATGACCAGAAACAGTATAACATCTCGACGGATACATACCTTAGACTTGAATTTTTGGAACATGTTAATAACAAAAAACAAATTGAGAACGAGGATCACAAACTTTATGTTTTTTGTGAAGATACGGATGAAGACAGGAAAGGGTATCTAGAGAGAGAGAGATGGAGTTGAAGGAGCTGGGGTTAGATAGTTGATTGACCCACAAAGATGATTCTTTGGTTTGAGGGTGGGATAAGAATTTCTGGGATAACGAAGCTCATGAATCTGATCATATAGAGTTGATTCTGTATATATTTAATATATATATAGACCCGAATTATTTTATGTCAGTAAAAAGAAATGATTTGATGGGACTCAAAAACATTGATTAAACGAGCTAGAAATCCAAGTTAATCCGCAGCATGTACCAGAATATAAAAAACTATTCCAAGGACTGATCCACATACCCACAGCTTATACATACAACAGGAGTCTAGGAAGGAAATGGTAAGATCTATCGTTCTCTAGCCAAGCGTAAGATCTCCCTAAAAGAAAATGACAGATATGCTGGAGTGGTGGCTTTCAAGATTGGAAAGAACTACAAGTTTTCCTTTATGTAAAGCCGATGCCCAGGTTCTGAAGCTGGGTAAATAACAAAATACTATATAGGAAGATACTCAGGACTAGACAACCATTCCATGTAGACTGTGGGGACGAACGCAGAGGGATGTGACCCCAGATATCTAATGCTGCTTTCTCCAATGATTTTTGGATTCTTGCTTACCACTCTTCGCTTTTCAAATGCCTTTGCTTTTCAATTTTCACCTGACATTTTTTTTGTGGCCCTAGCACGATCATTTAAAGATGAATACGTGTTCTTGACGACATGACCTTTTCTTTTTTTTCAATTCGAGAAGTTTAAGATTGGTAGCAATTTATTTCCATTTATTAGCTACATTTTTTTTTTTGAGTAAAAAAACCTACAAATGTTCACAGACTTACCAGTAAATTTTTAGTCCGTAGGATATTCATAGATATGTGTATGTTATATAAAATACATCTATGATTATGCTTATTGTATTTATTAAACAATCATCTCACCTAAAAATTTAAGTTTTTAAATAAGACCCTACAATATGATTTATATTATTTTCTAACAAACCTATTCAAGTAAAAACCTTTTATACTTGAAACTTACACAATGACTCACACTGTTTTATACTTGATTTTTATCAAATAGAATGAGGGTCGTGAGATTCGAACTCATGACCGCTAGGTTAACAAGACTCTGATATCATATCAAAGAACCATATTACCTAAAAAATTAAGCTCTTAGGTGAGACCCCAGAATATGATTTATATTATTCTCTAACACACTCCCTCAAGTGAAAATCTTTTGGACTTTAAACTTTCACATGGACTCACACTACCTTGTACTTGATTTTTATAAATTATAATGGGGATGGTGAGATTCGAACTCATGATCAGTGGGTCAACAAATCTCTGATACCATGTCAAATAATCATCTCACCTAAATACTTAAGCTGATAGGTAAGACCCCAAAATATGATTTATATTATTCTCTAGCATACATCCTCAAGTGAAAGCTCATTGGGCTTGAAACTTGCACACAGGCTCACACTACCTTGTGCTTGATTTTTATCAAATAGAATAGGGATAGTGAGATTCAAACTCTTGACTGCTAGGTCAATAAGACTCCGATACCATGTGAAGTAACCATCTTACCTAACAATTTAAACTCTTAAGTGAGACTCTAAAATATAATTTATATTATTCTTTAATAATCCTTATATAAATTTTCTAGGTTTGCACTTGGTCTAGCTACTATTTGTGAGTTGCAATATCGTACTCACAATGAGAAGAAGAAAAAAACTAGTTAGAAAGACTATTTCAATATGAATTTTTATATTAAAAATTCAAAGTGTAAATCAAAATGCTTGTCTAATCATCTAATTAAACAAATTGATAATAATCGATGTAAATAAATAAATTATTGACAATAACAAAAGAGAAACTAGAAAAAAGAGATGAATATAGATCAAGATATTTAACTTCACTAAATGAGATATTTACGCATTTATGTCTAGCAAGTTTGTTTATTAAAATCAATAAAATTTAATAGAAATAGAAACAAATATCAAATTGAGTTAATAAAATAAAACAATAACATATTAAGCAAGGCCAAACATATCAGTAATATTATCATAAAACAAAGTTTATCTGTATAAAATCAAAAATAAAATACAAAACAAAAAAAAATCAAATCTATTAAAAAAAAAAAAACCCTAGAAATATCATGGTTTAGGTCTTGACACCACTAAATCGATAGAAAAGAAATCGAAGATAATTACAAACCCAATGTTTTTTTGAAAAATAATAATGCAGAATGATAAAATCATAAAAGAACATGAGAAAACAAAATGAAATTCATAGTTGTATCAGCTTTTATAACTTGTGACTCATGTTATTAGATCGAAAGCACTAATGAAAAATCATGAAGTCTAATTCTCATCATATCAAACATCGAAGGATAAAAAAAAAAATAACACAAAATGTTGTAATTAAAGAATGAGAATAAAAAATAAAATCAAAATAAAAAAAAAGTAGAGGGAATCATAACAATTACCATTAGAGTCTTAAATTGAAAAGATAAAAACTTTCACAAAAAAACAAAAATAAAAAGAAAGAGGGTTAAATAAAAAAAAAACATAAACTTAAATTGAAGGATAAAGTTAAAAACAACAAAACATTAACAAAAGAGCCAAGAAGAAAATTAGAAATCAAAAGAACAATGAGCAAATCAAAAACAATAATACATGACAAATTATAATTCAATGATAAAATTGAAAACATCAAAATCATGTCTAAAAGGTCCAAGGACTAAAATAAGTAATAAAAAACCTAAGGACTAAAATTAATAAAAAAAGATTGATATGCATTTTTGGTAGGAGAAAAAAAAAAGAAAAAAAATTCATTGGTGATAAACCATTCACCAATCATCACCACACATTGCATCCTAAGATAAAGGGCAAGGTGACACAAAAAAATTGCCCACATGGATACACCGCATCCACCACACCTATGTTTGAGAGTCTCGCGTAAGCTATTTTTTTATTTAAAACATAAATAATCAAAGCAAAAAGTTCAAAACACCCCTAATGATTTTTGGCATTCACAAAAAAACTCATGTGAAAAGAAGAATTCACCCTATACTCTTTCATTATGTTTTCCAATTGGAATGGCTTAAAGGTCTTTTCATTATAGTGCAAAAACTGTAAATTTATAAATACTCTTGGCTAAAAAATTAACTTTATTTGAGTTTAGAGATAAATAAAAAACTGAAAAGAAAAAAGTAACCCTAGACAATTCCTTGATAAAACTAGAACACCTAAAATGATCGTGCAAAAAATATAAAGTTATAAATACTCTTGACTAACAATTTAACTTTCTTTGAGTTTAGAGATAAATAAAAATTTATTTTTAAAAAAAAGAAAAAGAAAAAAAAATTACCCATGACAGTTCTTTGAAAGAACTAGAACACCTAAAATTCTCTTCAAATGACTAAATCATCATTACATTATCATAATTCATACTGTAATGTCAATAAAAGAGCAACATCTTTTATTTTTTCTTATAAATACACACACACAATAACATTCTTTTTTTCTTCTTCTTCTTTTAATGTATTTTTTTTTCTTTCAAAATTGTAAAGTGTATAACTTAAACCTTCTAACTAGTGGTATTTTATTAGTATCTCATGTGATGCATTTTGAAGAAAGAAATAGATAAAAATAGAAGGAAGAAATATTTTGTAGAGATATTCTTATATTTTTTAGGTGGGTATCATTTTTTTTTTTGCATCTGTTTTTTGGAGTGAACGAGTTATAAACTCGCGCTCCACTAGTGGGATAAAATTATTTCAATAATCAGTTGCAATATTATTGTTGTCACTATCATTATTGTTATAAAAAAAAATTAAAATATTATTTTAATTTTTGAAGATTTATCATTCATATTATTATATTTTGTGTAACATTATACACTGAGATTAAATTAATTTTTTATTTAAAAAAATTAATAATTCATTTATATATATATAGGCATTATTATTATTAAAAAAATCAAAATATATAATTATTCTCAATATTTCCTGAAAAAAATTATCTTTAAAATATTGTTATCATTACTTTAAACACATTATCCATAGTAAAATGAATATATAAAAAAATCTAAATAAATAAAAGTTTTATAGGTTGATTATTTCGCTCAGATGTATATAATTAGAAAAAAAAAACTATAGAACCATTAACGATTTTGTCCATTGTTAAAAAATTTAGTTCTGGCTATGGCTCGTATATTTTTTCATTGTAGATACTTTATTCCAATTTCTTAGATCATTTTTTATACGTATAACTTCATATATTTTTTTTTTAAGTGATATTAAATCTGAAATATCATACATAAAAAGGTTATAAAAGTTATTTTTTAACAAAAATAACATCGACTAATCAATTATTTGGATTATTATTTCTATTGTTATTATCATAATTTTTAAATTGTTATGAAATTATCCCAATTATTAGAACTGATATTATAACTATTATTGTAAATAATCAATATTCTAATTATTATTGTCAACACTATCACTATTACCATCATTATTGTTATAATTATTGTCATTATTATAACAATAATCATTGCGATAATCATTATTTATTTTTATTAATATCATCAAAATTATTAGTATTGTTATCATTATTAGAATTTCTTTGTCATTATTGATATTTTATATATTATTTTATGAGTTATCATTATTATTACTATCAAATCTATAATTATTAACACCATAAGTACTATAAACATTATAATAAATAATAATTTCTATTATTATGATGATTAATAATGTCATTATTATTATCATGATTATAATAAATAAAATATCACCACTATTACTGATAAAACAAAAAATATTATTAATTGCCATGAGGGGTAAAAAAAATAAAAAAGTTTAACAAAAGAGTAAGTAAGAAAAAAAATAGAGTTGTTATTATTATTGCGTAAATAATAAGGAAAAAATTACATCAAAAAATAAAATAAATAATCTAAAAAACTTTAACAAAAGAGTAAGCAAAAAAAAAAAACAGAGAAAACAAAAATAAATGTAATTAGCTGGAAAAAAAATCATTTGACTTGAAAATTAAATAAAACTAAAAAGAAAGAACACAGAGGAAAAAAAATCAATTGTTAAACGATCAAAATCACAAACTAAAATTTAGGATTTAAATTATTTTAAAAAATATTACCTCAACAACAAAGAAAATAATAAAACTTACAATTCAAAATTAAGAGCACATAAATGTAAACATGAACAAAACTAAGGACAATTTAAAAAATATTAAAGACAAATAAAGAAATTGAAATAAAAAAATTAAAAGTATAAGGGCTGAAATGAAAAAAAAATATAATCAATTTCTATTGAAGGATAAAATTGCAAAAATCACAACCTCTGTACCGAAAATATAAAGGGATGTCAACCCAAACTGGAAATTAAAAGAATAAAAACCAAATTGAAACGTAAATAAATAGTCAATTTCCAATAAATGATAAAACTGAAACAAATCAAAGTTTCTATAATAGAAATCAGGACTATACAACACAATCAAAAGATCAGGAATAGAAATAAAAGCATAAACAACATAAGGTACTTCCTAGTACTTTCACCTGAAGGAGAGAGAAAAAGGGGGCAATCATTTCTAGTGACAACCGACACATTTCCGGCCCCCGTGGGACGCTATGCATACCATCATGAGGTGGATGACATGGACGTGCATCCGGTGGGATGCTGAATGAATATTTTTTATCACCTGAATGGGCCTCACGCGCCGCCCGAAAAGGGCGTGAGGCCGAAAATTTTATGTGCGTCGTGTTTTGTCTTATTGGAGGGTAAAAGAGTTATTTTACTGTTCACTAAAAATTATGCAATTACCTTGACACCCCCTCATCCAACTCTTGGTTTTTATTTTATATGAGGGCATGAAGTTAATTTACTATGCACAGATATGTAAAAAATAAAAAAATCCCTGATTCCAAGACCAAAACTGAGATGCATTAAAGGGTAAAATACTAATTTCACTATTACAATCTACAGTAATTTATGTCTAGTGCTACAATGAAAGAACAATATGATTTAGTTGTATACTTAATTTAAGAAATAAATGATGTGATTACGTGTTATGCACCATATAAACATTTTTAATGGTATGATTAGGTGTGCTATGGTAATTAACTATCAATTAGTATTAATAATAATAATGTTTTCTGAGCAACTACATTAACAAATATAGTAATTAAATTCTTTTTTTTTATCCGTGGATCTATTTGACATTATATTTCTAAAGTGATTTTGAAAAAATATTAAATTTTTTTATTATAATTTTTTTTTATTTTTATATCATTTTTATATATTAAAATAAATTTTAAAAAAAATTATTTTAAAAAATATCTTTTACAATAATCACAGCCACTCAATTAAGACACGCAAAACTAAGACAAATACTCAATTAAGACACGCAAAACTATATGCTGATGTCTTACTAATCGTACGAGGTTTCAAGCACTTGAATTTCTTGCTCTCTTTTTTTCCTCTTAGTTTTTCCAATGTATTTTCACTTTCCGTTGGAAATGGATTGCACCAAATTACCTTACCTTTTTGGGTTTTGCCCTTTCTAGAGTCAATTAAAGACTACAGCGAGTTTAGAGCTCACATACAAGCAGCCCTTAAGATCCTAATTAAGCTCAAACATGATCGAGTTTATTCGTCGGTCATATGGCTAGATTATCATGTTTGTCTTCTTATTCCCTGTCGTTTGTGAGTTGGATCCCCTTTCATTTTCCCTTATTTTTCTTTTTCTTTTTTTATTTAAGCAACCTCTCTCGACCTCTGACCTCAACCTCTGGTCACCATGACAAAGTTATCGGGCCACCCAACTGTTTTCAAGGATTAACATGCATGATGTCACAAGATCTTCCAACACAAAATCCATGCCCTTTCAAGAAGACTGGTAAGCTGCAGATCTATGGATCAGAAAGGCATCGATTTAGTCCGGCTCCCAGAAGAAAAAGTGGAGCGCATTTCGTTCAAGTGGCGCCATGTTGACATGTAACTTTATGCTGATCATAATTGTGATTTGCTGCTAATAAGCAAGGAAACGTGTGCACTACGTGTAAAGGCAAACACACTTGATAAAGACCTCCATGCTTTTGATTATAAAGAAGATCTTACTGGAGGGAATCGGTTTCATCGGCGTGATATAATCTAATGGATAACCTAGGACTCTTATATCAATCACCGGTGCTTCATCTAGGGCATAGCGGCAAATTTTAGTTCACAGCAACTTGTCCATCCATATTTTGTAAACAATACTGCTGACGCCCTAGCTCTGGTTTTTTAATTAAGATGAGATCAAGATTCAATTGTTAAAAAATAGAGGAGGTGATCGGATTTGACATGAGAGAAGGAGAAAAAAGAAAAGAAAGAAAGAATGAATCACCAAAACTCAATTTTTAATGTGGTATAAAGATTCTAACTATATATTTAAAAACAATTAAACAAGGTTGAACTAAGAGTTTTATTCGAATGTTAATTTGGGTTGATTATGCTCTTGTTTGGTGGTTTTCAATGTATATATAGTTAAAATTATATTATCAAAATCTTTTTAATAATATCAAGTGTATTAAAAATGAATCACTGATGCGTCTCCATGGCCACCCATCTATTCTTTTTATTTTTTTCTTCTCTTTTTTTTACTATTAGGGTATTAAACCATTGAATTTTCATAATAATTTATGTTGAGATAAATCAGTCTGCAAAAAACATGCATTTTGAAATAGGACTAAACAGCCGCTATCTTATCAAACTAATATTTAGAAACATGGTTAAACCGTATCACTTTTTTCTTACAAAAAAAAAAAAAATCAAAATACATGAACGAGTGTTAAATAAAAAGAATACATTTATTTATGGGTCCAGCACAGCAACCCTGAACCCAATATGCTGTCGTGATCATGCTGGGTCCCACCACTTCATGCTCCAGACATAAGACAGGGCTCACGAGCTAACTCAAGGGCTTCATGAGCTGCATGTCTTGTATAGACCAGATAAAACTCCTTGACCTAGTACGACGCAGGACCCTACGTGGTGATTGCTTTTTTCAGAGTAGTCCAATTCACCCTATTGGCTCGATGTTTTTAAGTGGGATAACTGACTAGTCACTTGTCAACTTGCTTGAACCCTGCTTCACTTATCGACCACCTTACCCCTCAATGATTTCTTCAAAGTGGACTGGGCTACACCTCCATGATTTCAATTTGAGTGAGACCATTCTCTCCGTGAAAGTAAAGCCGAGTCATTGTAGCCCATTTTCGAAGTCTAAATCGAAGAGGTGGTCATTTTCTCTGGACATCGTCCAATTCCACATTTCCACTGGCACTGATTATAAACGTGGACTCATTTATGACACCATGAAGCTTTCTAAATTTACAAGGTGAAGGTGGCAAATTATCACAACATTTGTTATAGATTCATCAGTCTGTCTTACAACGACACACACTCCATTGATATTCGACCCCATTTCTAAGTACAAAAAGAAAAGGAAACACAAGCTTCCACCTTCACATCCACAAAATTTCAACACCCTTCTTTCCTACAAGCTAGACCTACTTACCGCTTCTATTTAGACAAAAAGCTACATTACATATATCCACAGGCTGCCTCTTCCCGAGTCCTGACCTTACAAAAACTAGTCAATCCCACAAAGCAACACGAAACCAGCCCCTAGAAGCAAAGGGGGGATAGGAAGGCAAAGCTCTAATTAAGCACAAGCTTGCCGTCTTGAAACCACGGGGAAAAGAAGCTGCTCAAGTTCAGGAGGGTTGAAATAGCCGTCCTTGGGCGGGTCCCTCTTTTCCCAAAACTTAAAGGGCTTCTTCTTTGGTGGCGGTGGACACACTACCGGCTCTGGTATCCGCGGGTGTTTTGGCGTCGAGCATCCATCATTCTCCTCCTCCAACACCACCACCGTCCTTTCAAATGACCCTTCTCTCTTCATCTCTCCAGGATAGAAGAAACCCAACAAGTAGGACAAGAACTGGAACAATGTAGAAGGTGATAGATAATCTGCTGTAACTAGAGATTGCTTAAAGCGAAACCTGACAGGCAGGGAATTACAAGTGCTGCGGTTTTAAATATATATTTATATACAAGATTCTGACAAATTTCAAGGGGGGAAAAGTAGGGAGCCAGTTCTGGACGATTCCAGGATCAACCACATATTGTGGTTCATGTAGTTACAGATAAGCATGGATGGTATCCACGTGTCGCAAGATTATGCCTTTGGTCTAATGACTGGACACGTGGCCACGTGTTACAGCTCCATCTCATCTTAAAATGGCGCCAAAGTTGTTTTATAAGCGCGGGAGCTCGTGTTTTATGAACTTGGCCATGAGTTTTCCTTTTTCTTTTCTTTTCTTTTATATCGACAAATATGGTATGATTCATTGGGTTATTATAAGGCCATGGATACTCTGTTTGCTGGGGAGGGGGGGGGGGGGGGGAATGGTATCAATGAACCAGCTGGGATGATAGGAATATTGGGCAGCAGTGGTGAGCTACCCACCTCATTTTCTTTTGAAAACAATTGGCATTTATCTACAATTTGAAATTATATTATTGCTGTTTGTTTGCTGGAAAATAATTTATATAGAGTGATTTGTATAGAAAGTGAATTAAGAAAATGATTAGAGAAAACTAAATAACATCATAATTGATATAAAAATCAAATTCTAATGGATAGAAATATTCAAAATAAAAATATAGCAATAAAAATATTGAAGACAAGATTTGATATATTCAACAAATAACATTATATTTTTAAAAAATTTCACAACTTCTAAAAATAGTTTTAGTCAAGAATAAAATAAAAACACACTCTTGAAACCAACCTAAAATTTATTTTAAATATATAGTGTTTTTTCCATGGACTAGTTTTTTTAATGGTAAATAAACAAATAAAAGTTTTTTAAAAAAAAAACACTTTATATAATACACAACTGGGCCTAGGTTATGCTGTATAAAAAGTGCACTCTTACATGTAAGAAAAGGATTTTTAACTTAATTAACATATAAACTTGTTTTAATATTTTTACTATTAAATAAAAAAATCTTAATATAATGATATTCATAATTGAAACATTGTTTGGAGATACATATGCTTGGACTATAAAAAGATTAAGAAAAAGAAAAGTTTATAAGTTGAATACATGAATATGTATTGGATTTTGTTTAGTATTTGCTTTCCATGAATATGTATTGAGCTAAAATGCTTAACCTTGAATGTGGGTTTATCTCTAGACTTGTTATTCCTAATAGAAACAAGTTTTTTTTATAGGAATAAAATCCTTTTCATGTTGAAGAAAATAAATAGTAAGAAGATAGGAAACTAGCAAAATAAAAGAGTTTTAAGAGAATGAATATTGTGCATGGTTGTATTATGATATTATGTGAAGTTATTTACTTTGTAACCTAATATACTTATACAACCTACTCCACTTGGAAACAATCCAACAATTGCATAACTGAAATTTTTCAATGAAGAAAAGGCTAAGACATTCAAAACACTTTCATGTCTTCACAATACTATGAGTGAAGACATTTTTACAAGGATTATGACCTGCAAATTTGCCAAAGAAGCTTGGGACAAGCTTAAGATAGAATTTCAAGGGGATGAAAAGTCAAGAAGGATGCAAGTGATGAATCTAAGGAGACAATTTGAAGAGCTAAAGATAAATGACACACAATTTGAAGAGCTGAAGATAAATGACACAGAAATAGTCAAAGATTTCTCTTCACATGTATCCAGATTGGTAAATCAAATGAGGCTGTTAGGTGACGATTTTCAAGACTCAATAATTGTGGAGAAGATTCTGGTGTGTTTACCAAAAAAAATTGAGCATAAAATCAGCTCTTTAGAAGATTCTAAAGATCTTTCAGAAGCGAATCTTCAAGAACTAATAAATGCCTTACAAGCAGTAGAACAAAGGCAGGCCTATAGACAAGAAGAAACATATGAATATGCATTCATAGCAGGATTTAAAGAGAAGAACCAAACCAAAAATTTTCATAAAACCAGTCATGAAGGCAGAGGTGAAAAAGGTAAAATTTGGAAGCCAAGCCACATAAACTTTATCAACAGAGGAAATGAGAAAAGGAATAACTTCTCTGCCTGCAAGTTTTGTAAGAAAACTAATCATCTTGAGGCATGGTGTTGGATGAAAAATGCTCAATGTCGAAATTGCAAACAATTTGGTCACCTTCAAAAGTTCTGTAAAGTCAAAACTGATGCAAATAAGCAAGCATGTATAGCAGAATCCTCATAAATTCAAGAAGAACACTTATGCATGGTTTCAATTGAACAAAAGTGCAACACAACTGAGGTAAAACATTCATCTTAGCTTATTGATTATGGCTATAGTAATCATATGACTGCAGATGTGAAATTATTCAAGAATCTGGACAGAAACTATGAATCTAGAGTAAAAATTACTAATGGTAATTATGTGGAGATTGAAGGCAAAGGGTAGATTGAAGGCAAAGGGGAAATTGAAGTTGAAACCATGGCAGACACACAAATACTGAAAGATGTGTTGTATGTACCGATTGTTGCTACCCAATTTTTGACTCATTATTTTTATGTTTCGGAATATATATATATAAAGACAAAAAAAATCCAAAAACAAATATATCTTGGTACAAGGGCAGAATTGAACAAATTGAGAGTTTAATGGCCAATGGAGGGTTAACTCGCAAAAATCAGAAACCAAGGACCAGAATAAAAAGGTTGCGCAAAGCTAAGGTTGAGATTGAATTTTCAATGGGATATAATTGCATAAAATCATAAGTTTAAATCCAATTGGAATTACAATTAGAGTAATTATAAATTGAGAGACCAAATCATACTTTTACGTTCAATTTTTTTTTAAAATTACACTGCATGTTCTAGCTGCATGTTCCAGTGTGCACGACTTTGAATGATCAGACGCGCCTGCATTCAATTTTTAGTAGCGATACCTGCATTAAACATTTTAGCAGCCGAAGAGTTGGTTTTATCTGCTATAAATAGCAGCATGCAAAGGAGGAAAAGGAGAGGAAAATTTACGTGGGAAATACAAAAAAAATAGAAGTTACAAAGGACGAAGAGCAGAGAGAAAACAGAGGGGAAAGAGGAGAGAAAAAAGAACAGACAAAGCAGAAAATACCAACAAAAATTTTACGTGAAAATTCTGAATCTTCATCCCTCTTATTTCTAGGCTCTCTCCCTTTCTCTCCTTTGTATTTTTCTCTCGGTTTCTCTCTCCCTCTCTCTCTAAAACCAGACCATCGTTTCTCTCTCTCACTCTCGGTTCAACAACCCTGGCCACTAGCTCCGTCCACCTTGCACCACCTCGTCACCACCAAAAGCTTCCCCTCAACTCCAGCAGCCCAACCACCTCCTCCGGCGAAGCAACTGCAGAATCCTTGACGAAAGCAAGCATAAGCCCATCACCTTCCGACGTCCACTCCAGCCACCACAGGCCACCATTTTCGACACCACCATGACCAGAAGAACCACCTTGGTCTCCTCTACCCAACTGTATTAACAGGTACGCCGATCACCACACTTGAAAATTTCATCTTTACTATTCATTGTTTACTACGTCTTCAGCCCCAATTTACTGTTCACATGCAGTGAACAGTAAATCGGGTCGGGCTGGGCTTGGCATTATGCCCGATTACTAAAATAGTTGGGCTTTCAGCCCATCTGAACTAGAAGCCCGGTCCGACAAACAACCAGCCCAGCCCAAAGAGTGGGCTGGCGGCCTGGCCCGTTAGGGCGGGGCAGCCAACCCACCATTAAATAAATAAAAATAAAAAAAATATATAAAATAAAAAATAGAAATTTGCATAAAAAGAAAAATAATTTCTTGAAAAAAAATGATTAAAACACAAAAATGTTTTGTTTTATGCATATGGCCAATACACTAGTATATTTTAAAAATTCTTTTTGTTTCAAAAAAATACATATATTATCTTGGAATTTGAAGAAAAAATGTATTTTAGCATGGATTTAGCAAAGAAAAATCATTTCTCGCATTTTTGGATTCTACAACATGTTTGTAAAAATCCAAAAGGTATTGACCAATATTCCAAAAATATTAAAATCTTATTTTTTAGGGGAATTTATTATTCACTGTTGGTGTTTGGATAAATAAATCCTAAGGGGTTAATATCCAAAATATTCGGCGGTGATAATACACCATCATCGTTTAACCAACATGTTCTTTGAAAAATCAAAACCATAGCAAATCATAAGCAAACCCAAACGTCAAGCAGCTTACCTTAGGTAGGGCGTATTTGGGGTGCTAAAACTTTCCCTTTACGTAACCAGTCCCTTGCCTTAGAATCTCTGAAAGACTAGTTTTAGGTTTTCTAGTAACCATAATACCAGGTGGCAACTCCTTTTTTCCATAAAAAAAATTAAGATAAGACCCCTACATTGAATTCCCCTACTCACGGGGAAGGTCGTCGTTACGCCGCGCTCTCGTGATGGGGTGCGACACCCATAATAACTCTGAATTTAGTAAGTGTGGGACAATTGCTTGAAGCAGGCTACTCCCTATCATTTAAAAAGGGATTGTGCAAAATTAAAGATAATCAAGGCACACTACTACTTTCAGTTAAGATGATGAAAATAAGCTTTAATCTTGACTGGAATGATTCCTATATGAGTGTTAATTTTTGTTTAAGTACTAAATCCTCTATTTGGCATAAGAGGAAGGGACATTTGAACCAAAATGCTTTGAAAAAGATGGCTGACCTGCAGATGGTTTATGGACTGCAGGTAATAAAATATCATCAGGATGTATGTGAAGCTTGTCAGTTAGGAAAACAAACTAAACTTTCTTTTCCTAGTAACTCTTACAGAGCATCTATGAAACTGTAGCTTGTTCATACAGATGCATATGGTCTTATGCAAAATGAATTTGTTAATGGTGCAAGATATTTTTTGCTGGTTTTTTATGATTACAAAAAGTTCTGTTAGGTGTTTTTTCTCAAAGCTAAAGGTGATGTATTTAATGAGTTTGTGATATTTAAAACAACAATTGAAAGAGAAACTGGATGCAAGTTAAAAGCTCTAAGATCTGATAATGGGGGAGAGTTTACTTCTAGAAAGTTTGCAGAATTCTTGGAAAAGAAAGGAATCAAACATCAGCTGACAGTACTCTACACTCCACAGTAGAATGGGGTCAGTGAGAGAAGAAATAGAACCTTGATGAAAATGGCAAGATGCTTGTTGTATGAGAAGAACATACCATTAAAATTTTGGGTAGAGGTTGTAAATACAACAGCTTACCTTTTGAATCATATAATCATAAAAATTCGGATTGATAAGACCCCTTATGAACTCTGGTAGGGCTTTAAACCCAATATTATTCATTTATGAATATTTGGCAGCCCCTGTTATGTTTTTAAACCTGAAGGCAAAAGAAGAAAACTTGATCAGAAGGTTAATGTAGGGATTTTTATTGATTACAGCACTAAGTCTAAAGCTTATGAAGTCTATGATTTAAAAACTAATAGAGTTATGATTGCTAGTTACTTCATATAGATGAAGTAACTGTCATAACCTATTTTTTGGTTATTCCTTAAAATCTACTTGAAATAAAACAAAATAACAAAAATAAAAGGAGTTGGTGTTGGTAGAAAAATCAAGGTAGAAATTTTAGATATTTTTGAGAACCTGATCATACCTCTATTTATGCTCAAAAATAAAGAAAAATGCAGCTTCAAGGCTAAAATAATTTAAAGTACAATTATGTTTAGGAATTAATTTAAGGTCCAATTGAATGATTAAATTAAGTGCGTAGTTTTAATTATACTTTAAATAGGTCAAATTAATTTTATTCAGGGCTTTAGTGGTGGGAAAATAAGTTTGGAAGCCTAATTTATGTTAAATTGAGAATATCAGAATTTTTGAAGAAGATTTTTTTTACCAAGTCAATTGGTTGAAATTAAAAGGGGGGTTGCAACGAAATCAGAGTCAACATATGATAAAGAATTAAATTAAACCTTGGTGAAAAAAAAGGGTTAAGCGACGCGTCGTATGATCACTATTCATTTTCTTCCCCAAATTTTCACTGAAAAAATCATGTTTTGGTATCAATTTTGCAAACATATTTAATGTTTTTATCCTTCAATAAATTTAAAAAACCTTACGTGAAAATGATCCTTTGATTATTGATTATACTAGCATATAGTCAGTTTTTATTGATTGTCATCACAAAAGCGTCAGTTCAACCCCAAAAGTGACATCTCAAGTAGCTATTGTAGCTGTCAAGTTTGGTAGTTCATGATACCTATTTTGAGCCAATGGTTGGGATGTTTCCACTTTGAACCAACAACTAAAATTTTACCTCATCATAGACTAGATTACCTTATTTCTTCGACTTTAAATATAAGTGAAATCTATGGCTTGAAAGAGAGAAATCATAAGCCAAAATTGAAGAAAAAAATATTATTCTTCCTGGTTTTTCTGTTGAAAAACTCATTTTTATTTTAACACATTTTTTTAACTATCTATTTTATATTTTTGCAATATTTTAATGTTATTTCAATTTTTTATTTTAAAAAGAAAAAATGGGTTGTTAAGGCCATACTGACAGCCATAGTTGTGCCATGCAAAACCATGCCCTGCAATCCACCATTTCCTACACTGCAACACCGCGTTTCCTGGACATCATTCTCATGCCCTGCAACCTGTAAATTTAATCTATAAAAGGGGGGATGATCGAACACAAAAGGGAGAGAGAAACTGAAAAAAACCGAAGAACATAGGAGGGGAACAAAAAAAATCACGCATAAAATAACAAAGGAAACAAAAACCAGTTAGCATTACATTGTCTTCCTTAGCACCGGTAGTCCCTTACCTGATTATCATAAACCACCAATTTTGACGCCATCTCTACCATCAGAACCACCTCAACCTTCTCTACTCGACGGTATCAATTGATAACCTCCTCCTTCTCCTCCACTATTTATTGTTCACTTACATGTGAACAATAAGAAAGGCTGAATATTCTACCCTACTTGACCCAAGGGTGTTGGGCTAAAATGGCCCACATAGCTGGGTCGACCCATTTCATCAAGCCTGATCCAGTTTGTTTTAAAAAAATATGTAAAAACTGTATTTTCAGGAAAAAAAACAAAAAAAAATGTTGTTTTGTGCACACAACCAAATTCTAAAACTTTCCTAAGCATACTTTTCATAAAAAAATAAATAAATATTTTCTCATAATTTTAAATGAAAATGGGATATCGTAATCAGTTTATCATTATTTATTAAATTTCAGCTACAATATCAAAAACCTTTCAACAATCTTCTTTTTTTTCAGTTTTAAACTTTAACTATTGGTGTGTAAAAGTACATTGTAAATTACATCATCGATATAAAGAACAATAAATAAGGTGTTAAAATTTGAACCCTACAACAGATAGGTGTTGACCCAATAAGGTAAAGACTCTCACGAAGAGAGATCTACTTCTGGCCTTAGAAAAGACCAATACAAAAATCTAACTTAGAAAAAAAATCAGACAATGCAACTTACCTTAGGTAAGGTATATAAGGGGTGATACGTCTTCTCCTTGCACAACAAGTTTTCTTACCCAGATTCTCGCAGACCATTTGGTTTTTTAGTGACCTTAATACTAGGTGGTGACTCTTAAATATTATAATCATAACTTTATGATTATAAACACCCCTTTTATCATGCATCGTCTCCCCTCCTGAATGGCAGAGCACGAAGCGCAAAAATAAATGTCGTTGTGAAAGGAATGATGAATAATAAATGATATCTTTTACCACGTCATTTGTATAAATAGTGGCACACAAGGGTGATTAGCATGAAGGCAGACATCTTTCGAGAAGATAAATTAGTGGAAATAGTCATTGACAATAAAATAGGTGCCCTTTAAAAAGAGAAATTAGGGGAGATATCAATTGATGTTATAATAGATACTCTTTAAAAAGACAAGTTGAGGAATATAGTCATTGGCAAGGAAGTAAATGTCCTATTAGAAATAGATTATTAAAGATGATTACAACCGAGAAAGTTAGCATTGCAATGATAATTCATGCATAATCATAGGAGAGAGTGATGTAGAACTCACTTTCTTGAAGACAATAACTTTGTCATATGGTGTGTCTTGGTCTAAATGGAAAAATCTATCACTTTCATTACTATATTTAGGTTTTTTCTTAATATATTGGAATAATTTATGATGGATAAAAAAAATCTTTTTAAAGAAACTATGATTTAGTTAAATCTTTGGAATTTCCTTTCCTAATTCCTTGGATGGTCTACATTTGAATTTTATAAATAGTTCACTATGCATTATTAGTTAGTTATTAATTGAATTATATGATTAAACTATTATTAATCATTCATTATAATTTTCTTTGATTCTCATATATCAATTCATATTTATTATGACTAATGAGCTTACATTTATACATGTTATACAAATTTTATGGACTATAATTAATATCTTTATGATTATTATTAATTATGAAGTCCTCCTGGTCATGTAATTAATTTTGTTTGACATTAACATTAAAAATACTTACGAGTTGTGTAAAATTATTTTAGTCAATATGATGATGTCTTAAAATTTAATATATTTTGGAATAAAGTTATTTTATGTTTAGATAATGGGTTATCACACGTTTAAGTTGTTATTATCTTATTTAGAGCTCACAAAGTAGATGGTTGGTGATAAAATACCTAACACTAATAAGATAATTTTTCTTAGTGAGGTTTAGAGACCCTTTGAAGATGAAGTTAATAACTTTCAATAAGAGATTATAATGAATGCTAAAATAAGCTCTAAATTCTAAAAACAAGTATATTTGTTCTCATGTTTTACATAGTAAATGCTCCTAGAAAATAAAAGTATGAATACTTAGAGAAAATAAATTGCGAACCCCTTGCTTGAATGAAAGGATTGGAATGTTATTTTCTTCTCATAACATTAATGAGTGGTAAATATTTTTTACATGATATTAATGAGGCATAGATATCCATAACACATTATTAATGCTTATGGAAATATGGTAAGCTCTTCTAAGACTTTTATACACTCAAAGTTATAAACAAATAATTATTCTTGACTTTTAATATTTCATATTATAAGATATAAAAATAAACAAATCCTTGGACTCAACATATGGCTAAACCTAAAAATATGAGTTTGACACCTTATTAGATCTACATTCATTTGAGTTTAGGCATAGTTGACCCGTTATTAAAGCAAGTCAAACCCATATAGAGCTCCTTTTAAAAACAATATATATCTCAATCAATCTGATTTAAAACTTAATTAAATTTAAGAAAAAGAAATAAATATTGATAATACAATGACTTACTATTTTGTTTTGTTTTCAAAAATACCAACTCCCCCCACTCTGTCTTTCATTGAATTAGTGGGAAAACAAGATAGATTATAGGGTTTTTTTTTTTTATTAATGATTGAAGTATTATTATATATTATCAAGACTCAAGATACCAGGACCAATTCTAAACTAAATATTTTATTCATCAAAACAACGTTGTTTATAGAACCTGACATTGGATGTGAGCTCAGTTAGGAGCATTGGCCATTACTTATCGGGCTCTTGGCAAAGGACGTGAGCTTCATCAAGGGTTCTAATACTTTATCTAGCTTCCTTTGTTGGGTTTCAATTTTATCCTCAACTGTAATGTTTTATTGGGAGTGGAATAGAGTTCACCCAATAAAAGTGATACTCTTTATAGACAATTAAAAAAAGAAACTACTTCTAAAATAATTTAAAATTTCCAGCCCAACAAGTACTCACTCATGAAAGTCATTGCCTCACTAACCCTAATGACCAGTAAGGAGCGTAGTTAGTGCTGTATAATAAGCATTTAGGCATCTTAATTACAACTGAGCTATCTACTTGTTCCTCTCAAGCAGTATATTTATTGAAACATTAGAATGATTCCCATGAGTCATTACCTCGATCTTTTGGTTCATAATTTATATTCATTTTATTTCTCATGGAACTTTTATCCATTCGGACATGCAAATCCTTTCTTTGTGGGTAAATTAAAAGAAAAAATACCTTTTTTTTTGTACTCCTTGTTTCCACGTATAAAAGCAAACATATACTTTTAATTCTTATTAGAAATTCCATCATTTTTATAGCACCGCAATGGATTTGTTTGGAAGGGTATATCATAAATATTGTTTTTCAAAATATTTTTTTGTTTATAGATATATTTGATTTTTAAAAAATTAATTTTGATATCAATACATTAAAACAGTTCAAGAATATCAAAAAATAATAATTTAATATAAGAAAATAAAATAAAAATTAATTTCTAACCCACCCATTTGCTACCCCTATGAAGATGCCGCCCAATGATCACTTTCATTTACATTCCATCCTCCATGTTTAATGTCCTGAGATCAAAAATCACTTGACCACCTCGTAAAGGGGCATTGTAACTTTGGGGATGGTTATTGGATTCCAGAAATTTAGGGAATTAAAATCCTTAAGAATAAGCAGATTGATTAGTCTAAACTTTAGTGCAGGTTTCTTCCGAAGGTAGAGCTATATGCAGGAAGAAGAAGTACAAGCCACCGAGAAGACACACCTACAAACAAAAGATCACTCGGTAACCATTTGATTGTTCGAACTCCATAATCATAATGTTGATATATATAAACATCATGTTTGTAGAGTATTCCCGTTGAAAATCAGCGGATCCCCAACGTTGTAATAATTATTAACGACCGGATATCTTTATATTTTTAGAAACATAAAAAAGAAAAGAAAATGAATAGTATATGTCATAACCCAATTTCTAGGTTATTCCCTAAAATATACAAAAAAAAAATAGATTGGTGTCTACAAAAAAATCACGGTGAAAATTTTAGATGTTTTCGAAAGCCCGGTCGTACCTGTTTTTTACCTAGAAATAAAGAAAAATACAGATTTAAGACTAAAATAATTTATTATTAGATACATTTGCATGAAAGTTAAGTAAAAAGATATAATTATATTTTTATGGGTCAATTTGATTTAATCGTCGGCCAATTTAAAGTGTAGTTATGCTTTAGAATTAATTCATAGCACAATTGAAGGATCTAATTAAGTGTAAGGGTTTAATTATACTTTAAATGAGTCAAATTAATTTTATTAGGGGCTTAATTGGCAAGAAATCAAGTTTAGAAGCCGAATTTGGGTTAAATCGAGAAGATTAGAATTTTCGGTGACTAAACTTTTTGGGTAAAATTAGAAACTAACATTGAAGATAAAAACATCGTTCTTTCCTTTGAAAAACTCGTTTTGTAATAACCCTTTTTTTTCCAGTGTATTTTATATTAAAAAAAACTGAACTGACTGGACAATGGCACTATCGGCAGCCATACCTGTGGCATGCCCTGCTACCTACTACTGGAAACAATATGCTCTGAACAACACTCTCATGCTTGCAGCTTGCTTTTTTTGCCTATAAATAGGAGGAGAATACACAGTCACTGAGGAGGAAAAACTCAAGGGGATATTTTGAGACAACGAGGGGAGTTCATCATAAAACTAGGGAGATAACACTAGGGTCACGAGGGAAAACTAGAAAAAACTGGGGGAAATTATGAGATAGTCATGAAGATAACAGTTAACAGAGGGGGGAAACTAGAGGAAAATTTGACACTGGGGATGGGTGAAAACTGAAAAAAAAAATTACACAAAAGGGAAGGATGAAATGACAGGGAAGGAACGGAGCGAGGGAGAAACCATTTAAACCGAAGGAAAAAAAACACAGAAACACACAAACACGGGGATTAGCTGAAAAAGAAAGGAGAGGAAGACGCTCACAATGCAGCCACCATCATCTTCATCAATTCTGGTGTCCCTCCATCTCTCTCTCTCTCTCCCCGATGGTAGTTCTCCCTCTGAAAATAGTTGTAGCTCCATCTCTCTCCTCCATTTGAGCAACTCCAATAGTGTCTCCCTCGTCTCTTCTTCCCCATCTCTGGTAGGACTAGCATTGGCGTCCCTTTCTCTCTTCCATACAGCGTTAGTTGTCTCTCTCTAAAACCAGTTGCGCTATAACTCTCTTGCTCCACCAGCCAGCTCCCTACACCACTTGGTGTCCCTCCTCAGCGCTAGAAGCTTCACTAGCAGCTCTAGCTCAACCTCCTTCTCTAGCGCTGGTGACGAGGACCAGAAGCAGCAGCAGTTGCCATGAATTCCAGCACAGGTCATCCATTTCAGGAGCTCCTCCTGGCCATAACAAACCATTATTTTCAACACCACCATCACAGGGAGAACCACCTCGACCTTCTCTACCTGGCGGCAGTGATAGGTGAACCTCTCATTATGGTCAACAGATCACTAAGTTACTGTTCACATGTTGTTTTAACTATCATGGTGTAAAACTACATTGTAAAGTATACCCGTAGAAAAAAAAATTACTATGGTGTAAAATTACATTTTAAAGTACACCCGCAAATAAAAAAGAATTTTTACCATAGTGTAAATTAGATTGTACAATACATCCGTAAATAAATAAAAAAAATAACTATGGTGTAAAATTACATTGTAAAGTACATTTGTAGATAAGCGAAAAAGGTTTTTAACTACAGTGTAAAATTACATCGTAAAGTACACTTGTAGACAACAAAATGATTTTTGAAAATGCAGTTTAAAAAAAAAAAACTTAACAAAATAATCAAACAACAATGCAGCTTACCTGAGGTAGGGTATGCTGGGGGTGATGCGTCTTCTCTTTGTATAAAAAATCCTCTTACTTAAACTCTTGCAGACCAATAGGTTCCTAGTGACCTTAATACTAGATAGCGACTCTTGATAATTATAGTCGTAATTTTACGACTATAAAACAAATCATTTTTTTACCGCGTAGCTTTGTATCTCCAATCCAGGAGATGTGAGGTGTGAAAAATCGTCGTCGTGACAGTACATATGACATTTCCAGTATCGGCCTAACTTCGAGACTGGTTGAGGAATTAAATATATGACAATCTCTATTGATCCAAAATTGTAGATAATTTGCAAGATACTGTGGTCCTGCCTCAACCCCTCCAATTGGACATTTGCCATTGTATTCCGTCCAAAAATATCTTGTCCGTCGACTGAAAACCACAGCCTGCAGAAACCATTTGCAATCTTTTATCTTATGTTTTTTCCAAGGCATAGAAGACTATCGCGTGCATGCATTCAAACACCAACGTATCACAACAACAACATCAATATCAGCAATGATATATGCATCTAACCCTTACCTATATATGCTGTCCTGCAATAAATCAATTCATGATCCAATGCGGCACGTCACAGCTTATAAATATAAATCAATTCATGATCCATTGCCGCACGTCACAGCTTATAAATATTATATTGTAAACCTCTCGGTCGACACAACATTCAATTGGTTGGGCCTAAAGGGCATGCATGTTTGCTTGGTCGCGCGCCATCCCCATTGAAGAACACCGCCCCCATACCATCACCTGTGGCCAGGGTTCAGGAATCGCCACGTATACGTTGAAAACCATGGAAATCTGTCTTCTTCATGAGTCACCCAACCAGAACCCTCCACGTAGACACCCTTATAATCAAAGTTATCGTTGATCTCGAGGTCAGTCGACAGTTGGGAAGATCATCGCCACCCAAGTGGCACTGGAAAGTCTTGTTTGGCAATGATAAACGTGCTGGGATATACTTGCGGCCGCCCATGGTAGTAAGAAGTTAGTATCAACTACAAAGGGAAGAAAAACAGGGGGGAGTTTACAGGATTGCCAAACACGTGTGGAGTGGTA
Organism: Salix dunnii; assembly: GCA_015731905.1. Classification (NCBI taxonomy): domain Eukaryota; kingdom Viridiplantae; phylum Streptophyta; class Magnoliopsida; order Malpighiales; family Salicaceae; genus Salix; species Salix dunnii. Next base: position 2,588,082 of record CM027667.1, on the reverse strand, counting down.
CGGATTAGATATAGTGGGTACCACCTTCTGGTGGCCGTAAAAGAAAGAAAAGAGATCCAATTCGAGAAAGAAAACGCAAAAACGGAAGAGATTTTTCCAAGGGTGGACTGTACAGGTGGGTTAGCATTAGTCTGGGAGGAGAATACGAGGTGGAGACGGAGGAAGGGGCGGCACTTGGGTTAGGGTTGCTGATCAAGGCCGGCACACCACGTGAACTGGTTGGTGACTTTTGACTTGTGATATCACACGTGTGTGCATCGCTTCGTTTCTTCTTCCAACCTCAGCAGAAAAACACGTCAGCTTCTTCAGTTAAAGATTCTAATTCTCTAATTGCTAATGCCATCGCTTTATTTTACTTCACGACCATATTTTAACCATTTCCCTTTCTTCATTGCTTCGAACTTTTACCAAAACAACTCCTGCTGTGGAGTGGAAAGTTCTAGATAATTAATCTTTGCTATTTTTTTTTAAATTTAATTCTTAATTATTCAATATTAAACAATAAAATGAAAAAAATCTATAAAAACAATCATGATTAATTTATCAAACTTGTAACTAAAATTATAAGAGCAAGATAACTTTATTGAAATAAAAATAATAAATCATAAACTCCACTTCCCAATTTTCAATTTGACCATTGCATGATTAATAAAAGAACATAAAAACAATCTAAATTAATCCCTCAAACTCATGTCAACCTATTATATTCATAACTCTGATAATTAGATTAATATAACCCCATAAAATATTAACTAATTAAAAATAACATAAAAATAAGTCAAATAAGTCCAAGTTAAGTATTGTTATTAGATCATGAGATTAGAATAACCTGATAATAATTTAAACAATTGAGTCAATTAAGTTAATTCGTCAAACCTGCAACTCGATTCATGAGAATAGGACAACTCAATAAATAGAAAATACAATGTTAAAGCACCCATAATCCGAATTATGAGACTAAAATAACCCCCCCTCTCACTCAGTCTCTCTCTCTCTCTCTCTCTCTCTATATATATATATATATATATATATATATATATATATATATTATGATTTAATTGTGATAAGAATATCAAAATTTGTAATCTTGATTTCATGAGTTTAAATATTGTAATATAAAATAAATCAAAATAGATTATATTACTCAATTTTCACATCGATCCAAAGTTGAATGAAAAGATTTGTAAGAAAATCAATTAAAAAAATAACTTAAATCAGCTCAAATTAACTCATCAAGTACTATTTTTTGTTCATGAGATCGAAATAACATAAAACAAACTAAACAAACAAACTTTAAAAGTTAATTTTCAATCAATTTAATATTAAATGATAAAATTAAATATAGAAGTAAAATTTTTATTAATATTAAAAAAGGTGAATGTATGTGAATTTTATATGGTGTTTGGCCTGTATTTTAACATAGAGTTTCATTAAAAATTAAATATATTTTTATGTTTTTAGATAATTTTGATATCTTAAAAAAAATATATTTTTAAACACTTTATATGACCGGAATGTTGTGAGAACCCACTTGAATTGTATCGGAGGATTCGGGGGCACTTATATTTAAAATATTTAAAAATATTATATTTTTAAATATTAAGTATATTTTTAAATATTAAGTACCCAAATTAAAAATATTTTAAATATAAATATCCCTGAATCCTCCGATACAATTCAAGTGGGTTCTCACAACTTTCCGGTCATGTAAAGTGTTGTACGAGGAGGTGGTGAAATCATTGGTAATCGTCAATAATTTCACGTGCTTGTTTCAAGCACACATGCTTAGTGCAGGCCTCCATTTAACAAAAGAGGGAAGGCGTTACTGCTGGTGAGCAGCGAGAAGGTATCTGCAGCGAGGTAAAGGATAAAAAAAAAAAGAAAAAAAAAGAAATTAATAGCAAATCTGTTTTCGAGTGTTGTTAGTGTTTTTTTTTTAATATTTTTTATATTAACCATGAAAAATATCTAAAATTATTAAAATAAATTAATTTAAAATAAAAAATAAAAATAATTGTTTTTTTTTTTTTAAATTCAGTTACAAAAACAATAGCAATTAGCTGGGGGTGTTGACTAAACTGTGGAAAGCTGGCCGCATTTTACGCTGAACGGTACGGAGTGAGAAGGTACAGTTTAGTTTAGGTAACCTTATGCCTAATATAGTGACACGTGAAAACTCAAGCCCCAATTGGTAAATTTGGTAACGTACGGGCATCTCATAAATAGAAAGCCAAATATATTTATATAAAAAATTTAATTGATGTGGCTTTTCAATATTTGTTCGATTCTTCAACAAATCCTAGATAAAATATGCAAATGCTATTCTTAAAAAATATTCTATTCTTTATAGAGTTTGGCCAGCCATGAATTGAATCAATTTTATTTTATTTTAATTATTTTAATATTAGATTGATGGATAATAATTCGTGTTATGTTTAAACTTGACAAGTTAACTATATCATATTGTAATGTTAAAACAATTGTGTATCAACTATATTAAAATGTAATTGATTCTTTTATATGGTTTTTTTACCATTACAGAGAGCATAAACTATAAATATAATCATATTTTATTATTCAAAAAGATATATTATCAATTTAAGATTTTTAAATAACATTTTTCTATAATGATGCTCCAAGACATGGAAATCCAGACAGCTTGGGTATAATTACATGGTTGCACTCACACAATGGTTTAGATTGGCTGGGCTGACAAGTGATGACCAATTTAAGGTATTCACGACGAGAATCCCATGTTTTTCTTTTCTTGTATATTGATGAATCAATATATTATGTTTTTTATTTTCATTTTTATCTAGATTCTCATTTAAATGAGTTAGAGGTCAAGTGATAACCCAATATTTGCAGGCTCGATCAATTGTTAAATTTACACGTATATAAAGATTTTTCCTCTCTAATAAAATCAGAGATATTTCTTCTTTAATAAATAATCGATATCTTCTCTCTAATCAGTCAAGTATATTTTTTCAGAGATATTTGATCTCTTTGACACTTAGAAGAAGGAAACTTTTTAATGAAATCATAGATATCTTTTCTCTAATCATCAATCAAATTGACAAAGGATAATGAATCGAATTATTAAAGCTCAGAGATTAATCGATGATTATCCCGCACATAAATCTTGATTTGAATTGTTTGAAACATCGCCATATACAGTTAACACTCAACCACAATTTAAGAATTACGATTTTCTTCCTTTGTTTACATCGTTTGTAATCCGTGAGTAGTATCACTAGGTTAAAATAATTTGGAATGGCGTTAAAAAGAATCAACAGTTAAAAACTAAGCATTTTGATGGGACATTAAAATTAAAATTAAGTTCATACAAAAAAAGAAGATGAACAAATACATAATCGACGGCATATTATTAAGTATTAAAATTAAGAATTAGTTTTTGAAGCTGGAAATTTGTGTGGGACATGTTGAATGCATAACGCATGAAAAGGGCGGATGGAAATTATAGAGTGTAAAGATTAGGACATAGCCCTAGAGGAGGGGCCGAAGACAAAGGTGTTCCCATAAACGTGGTGACGCCTGTCACCTACAAACCCCTTGTCCCCTCTATATAAGCCCCACAACTTCACCCATGAATCCTCCGTCTCCCTCTCTCTCAGTCACCCCTTCTAGCATCTGTTCAATTTAATCTCTGCAAGACCTCTCTCTCCCCCTCTCTGTTTTCAATTTCTGTAGTTAACTGTTCTTTTTTCAACCATGCAACTTAGTTTATCATCACCTTTTGCTGTTGCAACTTTACGATGTTCTCAGGCTGCTGTTCTCATGGTACTGGTTCTATTCTGTTGTTTTTTGCTGTTGCTTCTTTTTCTTCAATGGCATCACCCCAGAGACAAACGCCTACCACCTGGCTCAATGGGCTGGCCTTATGTTGGAGAGACACTCAAGCTCTATGCTGAGAATCCAAACTCCTTCTTCTCCAATAGGCAAAAACGGTATACAAAAGTTAAACTATATATACATACCATATATAGCTAGCATAAAAAAGATATAGCATCGCACGTCCCCGAATTTCGGACACCCACCCTCTTCTACGTGTATAATTATGTTTTGATGCTCGATTCTCTTTTGATCTCGATAAATAAGCTCATTTTGTAGGTTTGGAGACATTTTTAAGACCCACATATTGGGATGCCCTTGTGTGATGATTTCAAGTCCAGAAGCAGCAAGAACTGTTTTAGTGACACGGGCTCATTTATTCAAGCCTACATATCCGACCAGTAAAGAAAAGATGATAGGACCAGCGGCTCTGTTCTTTCATCAAGGGTCCTATCATTCAAGACTCAAGAAGTTAGTCCAGGCCTTTTTTTTACCCTCTGCTATAAGAGGGTCTGTCTCACAGATTGAGCAAATTGTCCTTGAACTTCTTCCCACTTGGAAAAGTAACACTATTAATACTTTGCAAGAAATGAAGAGGGTATGTATGTATACATGTCGGTTTCTTAAAAACTAAATTTATCTCTTAGTACTTTAATTTTTGTCTCATTAAGTTTCTGAAGAAAAACGTACTTTTCTTTTCTTTTCCCCCCCTTTTAGTATGCTTTTGATGTGGCAATGATTTCTGCCTTCGGTTCGAAACAAGACCTGGAAATGGAAGGGATTAAGCATCTGTATCGGTGCCTGGAGAAGGGATATAATTCTATGCCTCTGGATTTTCCAGGAACACCCTTTCACAAAGCAATGAAAGTAAGGAGTTTGCTAGCTAGCAAGGTCCCCTCTGATCTCTTCAATTTCTGTGGTTATTGCTTCATGCTAAATTGGTGTCCATGTCCTACGCTGTCCTTGTCTTGAAGTGCACACACATTGTATTGTCAACAATGTAATGGAGAGATAGTGACTGGTGGTTTTTCTATACATTGATCTATTGATTTTGAAAAATAAAGAATCTGTAATGATTATGGGTGCTGGGTTTTGATTTGTGTTTGAAAAGGCAAGGAAGCTACTTGACGAGAAATTGAGGAAAATGATACAGAAGAGAAGGCAGAGCGGGAGACATGAAGGAGGATTGCTTGGAATATTATTAGGAGCACAAGATCATGTGAAGCCGAGTCAGCTCAGTGATTCTCAGATTGCTGATAATATAATTGGAGTGATATTTGCTGCTCAAGACACGACTGCGAGTGTCCTGACATGGATTTTGAAGTACTTGCATGATAATCAAGATTTACTAGAAGCTGTCACAGTTAATATCTCCCACGTTAATTGTTTAACTCCATTCATTTATCATTCTACATATTACTATTAATGAGTATTTGATTCATTATTAATACGAGTTTGACCAATCATCGGTCTATATAAAAATAATACCACCCTGAATAGAGAAGCCTGAGGCATAGATATCAATCAAGTATTAGATTAATGGATTATGTATTGTGTGGTATGTATTATTCATACAAAAAAAAAACTAAATTGTTTGTTGTAGAGAGAGCAAGAAGGAATTAGAAGCAAGATAGTAGAGGCAAATCGTGGGCTTACGTGGGAGGATACAAGGCGCATGCCGTTGACTAGCCGGGTACAAATATCAATTTTGACAAATTTAACGTAGTTTAGTTTTTTATTTGCTCAATTGACATATTGCCATCCCTTTTTTTTTACGGGACTTGAACTGTAAAAATAAATAAAATGAAAAAGAAAAAAGAGTGCTCGTTTTCAAACGAAAGAGATTAATTAATCTTATATATAACTATAATGTGTTATAATTTTAATTGAAGGGATAAAAATAATGGTTTCAGGTGATCCAAGAGACGCTAAGAACAGCAAGTATACTGTCTTTCACGTTCAGAGAAGCAGTTCAAGATGTCGAGTTTGAAGGCTACTTTATCCCCAAAGGTTGGAAGGTTCTTCCTCTCTTTAGAAGCATTCATCATTGTGCAGATTTTTTCCCTCAACCCGAAAAATTTGATCCTTCAAGATTCGAGGTGAGGGCCAGAATGATTAATTCACTTACGTACGTACGCTTAGCTACATACCAAAAACATACATATGCACATGCTTGTAGGTTACCTGTAATGTTACTGAGTCACTGACCCAATTTCATGAAGTGGGTCATGCACTGCTATATTCTATCTTCTTTCTGAGTGGAAATATAAGGTTAATAATTGCTAGATTATCCCGGTTGAAGAGTAATGTCCTTTTCAATTTTGTTCATGTGAATCTTTCCTGCATTTAAATGATCCATCATCTGGTCATGAAATCTTCTACAGATCACGTGATTTCGTTTTTGTAGGCTATTACCAGACACAAACAGTGACTATATATAGCAGTGTAATGAGTATATATGGTCTTCACATTTATCATCTCGTATTCGTGGAGAAAGATAAATATACTCAGAGATTATTTAATTTAGCTGATGACGATAGGCAAGGAAATTAAGAGAAGATATACAATGGGGAGTGTAAAACTGTATTTTCTGTGATGTTGCAGGTGCCTCCGAGACCTAACACGTACATGCCCTTTGGCAATGGAGTGCACTCCTGTCCAGGCAGTGAGCTAGCCAAGCTCGAGATGCTTATTCTACTGCACCATCTCACAGCCACTTACAGGTCCCCCCCGTCTCTCTCTCACACACACAGACTAATCTATCAAGCACACATCAAGAGTTCTAAAAATAAGCTTAGGTACATTTTATGAAAGTTTGTCATTTTGTTAAAAACTAGCATATATAGAGAAACAATTTGCGATTAACAATAATAGCAGATCCTCAAAGAGTTTGGTTCTTTGTATGATGTTTTGTTGGAGAGTTGACATTTCTACTTCCCGTTAACTTCAAAGCTGTTTCAGTCCTTGAGTTCTCTAAATATATACACACAAGCTGACCTATGCACCCACTTGCATGGGGGCCGGCAAACAGTACTTGCATATACGTGTCTAGTGATTTTGTTTTGAAATGGGAGATAAAGGTCGTGCCACGTAGGTTAGGTTTTCTTAAAACAGAGCTTTGTCGACCGGGGAGGCTTTGATGGTGGTGCCGTGGTGGTCCTCTTGATTTTCCTCAAGCCGAGGAAGTGGTCCTTGTTCACAAGGAAAAGCCAATGGTCTTGGGTTTTTTTTTTTTTTGGTTCAAGTAGATTCGAATAGTGGGTGGATAGTCTTGCAAACACAGAATATAGAATCATTCTCAAGAAACATGGCTTTCATGCATGAAATATTTATCTAACGTCCTAAAGTCTGTGACCTTTGCAGTATGAGTTAGAATTAGAGGATCAGTAGATGATAATGAGCGAGTGGTGTGTATATAATTGCGTTCTTTTCTTTTCTTTTCTTTTTGATTAATATGAGTATACACGTTAGTTTCTACTAGTTTATAATCATTTCGACTAATTTTATGAACCGAAATTAATAAACCTCAAATACCCTTGAGTCTTAAAATTATACTACTGGCCATCTATAATTGATTATTGTTCATTAACGCGGATCTCACATACTCCACAGAAATTTGATATGTCGAGTACTACGGATTATACATGATATATTAGAATGTGGTAAAGGATATACTGATCACCATACAATTTTTCTGATATTTCCATTACCACATCTGCATATATATATATCCCCAAAAACATTTTAGTCCAGAAGAACTCGACTTCCTCATATCTATAGCTCCAATCCACATCAACAGCGGCTCTTGGGAAATAGTATTGAAGCACGCAAATCACACACTCTTTAGTCGTCTTCACTTAGCAAGCGACACAGTTGCCAGCTACGCAGTCTTAAAAAATCAGAATGGCGCCTATTAGCCAGTTTAGGCTGCCATCTGTAGAAATTGCTATAGACAAATTCAATGGCGTGTCACCGATGAACGGAGTCAGGATTAGTTGACACCACAAGCTTAATTTCTTCTTAGCCTTTAGCCTTTAAAGTATGCGCCACATCATTTCTCTTCTCTTCTCCTCTCTATTTTGGGATCTACAGAGTATATAGGTTCGCATATTTCACTAATTTTTATCACCTTCAAAAATTATTTTATGCAATGTAGTAAAGTAGATCAGATGATAAAATATATTTGGTTGCTAATATGAGAGGTGTATTTATAACTATTTAGTAGAAAAACTTGGTTTCAAATGACATAGACTCATTCAAAATATCCTTTACTGATGAAAAAAAGAAACCGAGCATTCATATTTTCTAATTAACATATCCAAATGGGTTTTGGAATTCAAAATTGTCTGCCATGAATATTGACATTATTATGGTATGGACCTCTAGATGACGATGACGCAGATCCTAAATGACACTTATGTTGACAGCAAAGAGAGTTGATAGATGGTCATAAACTTTGAGATTGATTAATTTTTTAATAAATATAGAAAAGTTTTCATTTTGTTAACAATCTTGCAAGATTTTGATGTATACTGTCGATTTCCAGTACCTTTCTTTGCTTAAACCTCTGTGTTTAATTTGTAAATTTGTGATGATCTTGGCATGATCAGGTGGCAAACTTTGGGAGACGAGGATGGCATACAATATGGCCCTTTCCCTGTGCCCAAACTGGGGTTACCTCTAAAGATGAACCGCAGGAACAAATCAGCAATATTCTGATTGGATAGAAATTGGATTCTCAACAGTGATCGGAACTGTTTCAATGAGGCCAAAAAAGCAAAATGGCCCCATTGAGTTTCTTTTTCCTTTCTTTTTTGTTTGTTTCCCTCTTTTTTTTTATTTTGGCTGTTAAAATTCGTTGCCGGGGATCCTTAATTTTCTAATTTGATGGGCTGTGTATGCTTTGTTAATATAGGTACGTAGGCTGGCAAGTCAATGTCAAACGCTTCCTCACTTCTAATTCTGCCTTTAATTTGACGTCTTGTAACATGTAATTGCATGTATTTGTGCAGAAAAAACGAAAAAGAAGTATAAAAGAAATGAGAAAAAGGAAGAAAAGTTTGTACGAACTATGAATTTGTGCTTTTGGACACGAGTTCGTGTCTTTCGAGGATCAAATGTATGTGGCTTTGAATGGTGAATCAAGTAGCTATCATGTTCATAGATTTTTTTTCTTCTTCTTCTGCTCCTCTGGTCTACAAATAACTTGGAGAAAGATAACATTGGCAAAGATAAGCAACTGGGTCTGCGCCACGTGGAATTACTGGGTTTGTGCACGGTAGAGTTCCACGTCGAGCTAACAGCTGGTTTGGCCATAATATCACATTGGAGTAGTGCATGCATGTGATGATAGAAAATTCACAAGGGTGAGATTCTGTTCATCGCGTCAATGTGTGCTTGAAAATTTCACAGGATGAGATGGTGAATCGTGACTTGAAAGGATGCTTAAACATGGTCCAGTCCTTGCCTGACCTTTCAGTTTTATGCATTGAATCGCAATATCTACATCAATATTATATTTACACGAGTGACTCGGAAAAAAAAACACAAGTGATTTTTTAAGTGAAAAGAATCTTGCATTTTTAAGATAACTTAAGAATTTTTGAAATCTATTTTCTTTTCTTCTTCCTTTATATGTTACAGAAAAATGTCTTTCTTTAGTCTTCTCAAGATGGCCATAACTCATTCTCAAGTCCACATTGCTATTGATACCATAGTTTTCAACCCTTTACATGTTCATTTTTTTTTGGTAGAAACATTGTACCAGCTAGCAACATACTTATCTGTTAAAGAATATGGCAATTAATTTCAAGATATAAAAATTATATAAAGTAGAAATAAAATAGTTTTGTATTTAACTATTTTAGTATTTTAATTTGTCTATAAATTCTCTCAATTGTAAGAGTAAAACATACTAAATATACAAGTTATACTTTTAACATAGTATCAGAGCATCTCTAAATTTTTTGAAATTTTTTTTAATCGAATTTTTTTTCGAAGGCTACGGTGTTCATCAAACACGTACTGTTCAAATCAACTCATAAAATTCATCCAGAAAACCCCAGAAACCTAGCAAACATCAACTCATAAAATTCATCCAAAAACCCCAGAAACCCCAGCATTTCAAAACCAACAGATTCAAACACAAACCTAGAAAAATAAAACAAACCCAGAACACCAACATATTCAAACTTAAATCTAGAAACCCAGCAAACATAAACCCACAACATTCATCCAAAAACACAGAACCTAGAACACCCATAGATTCGAACACTAACCCAGAAAACCAAACAAACCCAGAAAACCTAGAAACACAAAACCACATAAATGGAAATTAACCCTACAAACACACTAGCCTTTAACCCATCACTAGAAATCATTGATCATCAAGACCACTCGATATTTCTAGCAGGCATCACCAGGAATGAAATTAATTTTTCATTATGGTCACAGTTAATGAAATGAGAATTGAAGCTTGAAACAAAATCGATTACCTCACCGGAGACACGGCACGACTTGAATCAAGCGACCCAAGACTGGAAGCATAGGTCACTAAGAACCACCGAGTCAAGAGTTGGCTCATCGACTCCATGAACCCGTCACTAATGCAATAGTTCATCCGCCTCCCCACGGCCAAAGAAATCTGGGAGGCCGTCGTTAGAACCTTCTACTATGGCATCGATGAGACCTACATATTCAAATTAAATCAAAGGTCATTCACAATCAAACAAAATGGGCGTCTTCTATCAACTTTCTACAATAAATTGATAGAAATTTTTCAAGAGATAGATTGTCGAGCGGCATCCCAAGCAAGGATAGTTGACGGCGTCCTCCACATCACCATGGCTAGGCTTCGCATTCACATATTCCTCAGTGGGCTCGACTAGGTTTTTGACCAAATTCATGGTGAAATTCTCTGAAAAGACCCCAAGCTTGATCTTGAAGAAGCCTATGTCGTCGTCCACTGAGAGCACTCCTAGAAGTAGGTCATGGAGGGCAGCATCTTGGTAGTCATCCGGTGTTCCCTGAGCACGAGGTGATGATGACGAGGCATCATTGACTGGTGGGTGCTCACGGGAAAGAGAGAGGGGTTATGGGGTGGCGGGAGTGAAAAATGAAGAAAGAGATGTGGGGAGTAGTTTTTAGGGTTTCACTTAGGGGGGTTAACCGAAACGAGGTTGACCGAAAATACAAAAATACTGATAGACTGATGTGTTCTCATTACGTTGAAATGGGACATTCAAAACAAATATGTTACAAAATTATCGGTTACCCAGACTAGTGGGACTTCATGAAAAAACCTGGAAAAAATATCATAAAATATATGGTACATCTGACAAAAGTAGATTAGATACAACCTCTAGTAAATGTGGTCCATCCAAGTATCATAAAAAAACTTTGCAGTTATTATTAAAAATAGTGTTTGCATTATTGATATAGGTACATTTAACCATATGACTAGCAATTTCGATAAATTAACCTGCTATAAACCCTCCTCATGGTCAGCTATATGCACTGCTAACGGTAGTATCTCCCTTGTTATGGGGGGAGGATCTATCATTTTGACTAACACTATAACCCTAGATATTGTCCTAATTGTTCCCGCTCTTGCGTATAATCTTTTATCGTTTAGTGAAATTACGACTACTCTTGAGTGCATGGTAGTGTTTTGGCCTCTGTTTTGTGTTTTTCATGACATTCTAACCCGGAAGATTCTTGGTTATAGAGTTAGATGGGAAAACCTGTATTATTTAGAATTAACAAAACAAGGGAGGTTAAAGGTAGGTCACGCGCATCAGACCAGGAGTATGGATCACGCTCACGCTCTCGTATGGTTGTGGCATCGACTACTCGAACATCTTTCATTTGGGTACCTTAAGAAATTATAACCGTATTTATTTTCAAGTTTCAGTATTTTGGATTTTCAATGTGAAATTTATGAACTGGGGAAAAACCACCTTATTTTTTATTTGCCAAGTTTGAATAAAAGTATTGAACCATTTGTAGTCATTCATTTTAATGTTTGGGGTCCTGCAAAGATCTCATCTTTTTCCAATATATGGTATTTTGTTACATTTATTGATTAATATACTTAGATGACCTGGAATCCCTTCTCTGAAATAAAAGTGAAGTAGGTATAGTTTTTTAGGAATTTCAAAAAATAGTGTTAACCCAATACCAACGATACATTTGTATACTTCAATCAGATAATGGTACGGAATTTATGGATCAAGTGCTAGTTAATTTTTTAAGGCACCATGAAATTCGATATCAGACATCTTGCACATATACTCCACAACAAAATGGTTTAGCAGAAAGAAAGAATAGGCAGATTATGGAAATTGATCATGCTTCGCTATTTGGGATGAATATGTCAAAATACTATTGGGGTAAGGTTGTCAAATCCCCTGCTTACCTAATGAATCGAACACCGTTGAGTGCAATTGAATTTCAATCTCCTTAACAGAAAATGAAATCTCTTCTCTCAGTTCCTCACTTACCAAATTTGAAACCACGGGTATTTGGTTGTACAGTATATATCCACATCCCTAAAGTTCTGCAAAGCAAACTAGATCCATGTGCAAAACAATGTGTGTTTGTAGGTTATTCAGAGTTTCAAAAGGGATAACGGTGCTATGATCCTTACCATCAAAAGTTCCATGTAACCTTTGATGCATCATTTTGAGAATCCAAACCTTACTATTAAAGGGGAGTTCCTGGGTCCTCTCTTCAGGGGGAGAGTAACAAAGAAGAAAATAAATATATATTAGAATTAGAAAAAGTAAGACCAAGTTGTAAGGATAACCTACACAAACTGAAATGATCTTAATAACGACCCCCTATGTCTCTGGAATTACCAATGTCTATATCATTAACTGTAAAATCAACCGAGAATGTCTCTCCTCAGCCCCTTTAAGTACCCCTAAATTCTTTTCCTAATGAGATAAATGAAATTTCTGTCTTAGAAAATAATGTGACCAATAGATACCCACAGAGACTAAATTGGAGAGTTCTAAAGAAAAAGTATGAACCTCACCCCAAAAACAAAACTAAATATCCCATCACATTATATCTCTACCCATATATTATCAAAATCATATGCATTTATTGTTAATCAATTATCCAATGTGTGTATTTCTGATAATATACATGATGCATTAGCAAATGCAAAGTGGACCAAGATAATGAATGAGGAAATGAAGGCACTAGAGAAGAATAACATTTGGAAGCTATGTCAACTACAAAAAAAAAATGGGTGTAAATGGGTGTTCACAGTGAAGTTAGAAGCAAATGGGAGTATTGATAATTACAAAGCAAGGTTAGTCATGAAGGGATATCCATAAAAATATGGAGTGGATTATTAAGAAATTTTTGCTCCAATTGAAAAAATGAACATCATCTGGATTCTTTTATCTATAGTAGTGAATCAATATTGGGCCCCATAACAATTCAATGTCAAAAAAAACCTTTTTAAATGAAGATCTTGAAGATGAAGTGTATATGGAATTGTCACCTAGAGTTAAAATCAAGTCCTCATGTGAAATTAAAGTATGCAAATTAAAAAAGATATAAAGTAGTCACCTCAGGCATGGTTCGAAAGATTCTCATCCACGATTAAAGAGTTTGGTTATAAACAAAGTAATTCATACCATACTTTGTTTATAAAACACAAAGGAGAGAAGGTCATGATACTGATGATATATGTGGATGATATGGTCTTAACAGAGGATGATCTAAAAAAAAAGAAAGGCACTACAACAATTTCTGGCATCAAAATTTAAAATGAAAATCTTGGATAGTTGAAGTACTTCTTAGGAATTGAAGTGTTAAGATGAAAAACAAGGATATGTCTATCACAACAAAAATATGTGTTGGATTTATTGGTAGAAACTGGAATGTTTGCATGCAAACTGGTAGATACACCTATGAAAATGAATTACAAACTAGAACACACAGAAAATCTGACACGAGCAGACAAAGGATGTTATCAACAGTTAGTTGGAAAACTAATATACTTATCTCATATTAGGCCAGACATCGCCAATGCAATAAGTGTGGTAAGTCAATTCATGTATTTACCAGGAGAAAAACATATGAAAACTGTATATCGGATCTTAAAATATCTAAAAAATGCACCAAGAAGAGGACTTATGTTTTCTAAAGAGGAGGTCCAAGATATTAAAGGGTATACAAACTCCGATTAGGTAGGAAATCAGACTCATAAGATATTGACATCAGAATATTTTATGTTCGTAGAAGGAAACCTTGTCACTTGGAAAAGTGAAAGGTAAAAGGTAGTTGCAAGGTCAAGTGTAAAAGCAGAATACCGAGTTATGACTCATGGTATGTGTGAATTACTATGGATTAAACAGGTATTATAAGACCTGGGATTGAATATGGAACATTTATAGGTCCACACTGTGACAATAAGACAGCTATCGAAATTGCTCATAATCTTGTTCAACATGATCATACCAAACACGTTGAAGTCAACCAACACTTCATTAAGAAAAATCTTGATAGAAAAATTATACAACTTCTATTTGTTCAGTTTGAAGATCAACTAGCCGATATTCTCACAAAGATAGTCTCCGAAAGCAGGGTTGTCAATTTCATTTCGTTTCAGCTGAAATATTTCATACCAGTTAAAAAAAATGAAACAAAACGATATCATTTTTATCTTAGTTTAAATTTTGGTCTGTTTTGGATTTTTCAACCAAATACTAGTCAAAATATACCAATATTATTTAGTCTGTACCGTTTCGGCTAAACAAAAAATTTTGTCTTACTTTTCAACCTTTTACCAACACAAATCCAAGTTCACTAGATGTCATCGGTATAAGAACAGGCCCTGTCCAGGTAACCAACTTTTAAATTGACTCCCTTATTTTGTATTTATAGTCACAACTCTTTGGATGAACATCTGTTTATACGATGTGGGATAACATTAAGGATTTCAAGGCATAAATTGTAAAGCTTCAGCCACAATCCAGTGATGTGGGATAGAATTGATTTGTCTTTGTCTGGACAAATCAAAATATATATATATATATATATATATATATATATATATATATATATATATATTAAAAATAAAAAATATATATTATAAAAAAATAAAATTGTTGAGTCAACTTTGATTTTATAAAAAAATAAAAATTATATTTAGTTTTTTTAGTTTTTTTCATATATATAATTAATTAATTATACATGAACATTACAACCACGAAACGGCATGTCAAAACACTCTGAAAATCAAAACGTTATGTACCAATAGAAAAAACAAAACATCAATCGAAACGGTATTGACAACCTTGTCCGGAAAGGCGTTCTATGACGCATTTGACAACTTGGGGATCATAAATATCAACGCTCCAACATAAGAGGGAGTGTTAAAGAATATGGTCATTAATTTCAGACTGGAAATTATATATAGTAGGGATAAAATAGTTTTGTATTTAGCTATTTTAATATTGTAATTTGTCTATAAATTCTCTCAATTGTAAGAGTGAAACATAATGAATATACAAGTTACACTTTTAACATTATCCTTCCTAGCAACATAGCATTACGTTGAAAACTATGTGTAGCAACTCTTATAGTAACCATATTAAACTCGAAAGGGGTGTTTAGCAATGCGTTCCAAAAATATTTTTGAAAAAAATTGAATTTTTTATTTTAAACTAAATTATTTTAGTATTTTTAGATCATTTTGATGTGATGGTATCAAAATAATGTAAAAAAACAAGAAAAAAAAACATTATGATACATTTCTGAATAGAAAACATTTTAAAAAAGCAATCTCAACTATATTATCAAACATGCATTAAATCAACTAGATATTGAACACTACAATGACCACACAATCCCTCCATTGCATTTTATATAACCTAATCAACAAAATATATGATGGTTTCTCTATTAAGAGAACTTTTAGATATTTATATAAACTATGGCCCATTAATTCTAAAATTCTTTTTAAGCCTTAATTAAAAATCACATTTGGATCTATATCTATTTTGGTTCCCTTATCATGGATGGTTTCACTATTAAGATTAAAGTTCATCTCTACTAACATATCATGAACATCTTTTGCATATTTAGAGTCATTAAAGATTAATATTTTTGTATTGAAATCTTCTCATTTAGCTCAATTTTTCTCATTTTCATTAAATTTTGATGGTTATTCTAATCCACCAAAGAACTAGAATCATCGAAAATCTCAACTTTGAAATCATTTTCATTCTAATAAATATGTTATCTCTTTTTTTTTGTGATTTTTAAACAAGTTTTTTAAAATAGCCATGAATTCATTCTCTCTTCTCTTGATTTTTTTAGTTTTTTTCTTCTTTCATCTCCACTAATCAACTAGATAATTCTTCAATTTGCCTCTGTAATTTCATCACTATATATTAACATGTTAGTTTTATGATTTATCTCTATATGACATCTATCATAGTTCTTAAACATCTATTTTTTGAAGGATAACGTCATCATTTCCTACATCAGTATGTTATATTATATGACCACTTCTTAACATCATTACTTTTCAACAATGCACAATAACTAATCATCAATTATAAGTCTCTAATATCAATTAAAGCAAATAATACAAGAAAAACAACAAGGATAAACAACACATAATCAAAAGTCAATATTACAACTCTTTGAGGTTGCTTATATATACCAAAAATAATTGTAAACAAAGCTGAAAAGTAATAAAATAGTTCAAACCAAACTAGAAAAAATATATTAAATCAACTAAAAAATTATAACAAATCTCAAAAAGTAACTTTTATATCTTATTTGAAGGACTTCCCAACCTAAAATGGCTATGCAATTTTAACATTACACTATTTAATACCTCTAAAATCTCCTAGAATAATCTCAATCCAATCCAATTGTTTGATAAAAAGTTATGTTAGTTAACAAAAAGTTGTTTGTTAAGTAAAAATTCTCCTATGACAAATTCACATGAATTTCACCCAGGTTTGTTGTCATATTTTATTATTGGTTTTAAAAGAAAAATAGTTTAAAAACAAAATATGAAGAGTAATAATAAAAACAATTGATAATTATATAGACAATGACATAAAGAAATTGTTTTTCTTAAAAAAAAAAAAGATGATAAGTTAGCACGAGTAGTTAAAAATCTTGAAAATGTTATGTGAAAACTTTTATGATAAAAAGGAAATAATACTAAACAAATGAAGTTCTAATGACTGTATGCATATCTCAACTACTGTTAGAACTAATCATATAAAAAACATAGATATACCAAATGATGTCTTTAGTAAAATGAGAAGGCATCATCATACAAAACAATATTATAAGTTTAAATAAGTATGTTCATGATCGTTACATGTTTAATTACCTATTCTTTATTATAAGATCTTTTTTCATTATCATGAGACTTGTATGCTATAGTTAGGGCATCTTATATGAACATTTAAAATCAATAGACCATTTACAAGGATTTAAATACACCTTTTCACGTTATAGTTCAATATGGACAACTAAAAAACTAATTTTTCAAAGAAAATTTTATGACCATTATGTTACTAAAACTAAGTCATGTCATCTATAAAGTCAAAATAAATATTCTAATTCCTCATGTGTGATTGTTGTTATATACATTAGCCATAACCCAAATTAACTAAATCCCTCTTTAGGTGAACCATAACTTTATTAGATGCATGTATGATCAAAAGATTCTTAACCATTACAAATTATTTTTTTATGAATATTTTAGGTGTTATAAGTCTTATGGTAGGCTTTTTGCTTAAAAAATAAATGATCTCTTAAATGAATTAGCATGTCTTGAATAGAATAAAATAAATTGGATGACATTAGCAAAAAAAAAAAATTGAGTTTCCATAAAGTTTTACATGTAGCACTAATAAATTTACTAATTTGTTATTTATCAATTTTCATATTTTAATTCTAAAAAGCAATCAAAACCCATTTATATATTTCCATATGTAGTAATGCTGTAAAGTTTAGTAAAAGAAATGAATACCAATAAGAAGTAAAAATTATGGGCCCATCTTATTTATCACAAGACTAAAAATAACACTTAGTATAGACCAGCTAAAAAATCCTTGAAACTAAAAAATACAAAGATAAAAATACTTAGATTATAATACATAACTCGGATTGAAATTTGTGAACTTTTAAGTAACATGTTCACAAAACATAGAAAAGTCATCGTACCAACCACTACTATTGAAAAAATAACATATTAGAATTATTCAAAAATTCTCTTATGATTATTCAAATGGCTTCTATCCAATTAATAAACATAACAGCCTTTGAAAAAAGTAATTGAATTTAAGATATTAGAGTTATTATCTCATGTCTAACAAACTAATATGCTAATAAAGACAAGTATGAAATAAAATTAACTTTCTAAAAACTAGGTTTGCTACAAAACGGTTTCATTAAAGTAACACAATTAGTTTGCTTCTTAGAGAATAGTTATGCAATAGCAAAAATATTATTCTTAACAATGTCTTTTAATTAGGTACAATTAACACTAATATATAAATCTAATATTTGAAAATACTTCTTAGCAATTACTCCATGTAGACTTATCAGTTTTTGTTTATATTGTTGGCTTGAATGTTTTGGTTATTATATATGCAATTTGATTTCCACTTCGATGTTGAAGCATGTTGATCACCATTTTCTTACAAAGATTACACAAGAAATAATAATGTACATCTATGTGATTGCTTCTACCATGAAAAACTAGATTTATTGCAAGTTGTACAGTGGGTATTTTATCATAATAAATTATAGTTAGATCTTTTTTTTTTTTTGTTAAGACATGATATCTCATATAACTTTCTTAACCAAAATAGTTTGGGAAACACATGAATTAGTTGCCGCTAGTTCAATTATTATATTATATTAGGACATTATTAGTTGTTTTTTAGATGACCATAAAATTGTGTTTGATCACAAGAAATAATAGTGTATATCCATGTGATTGCTTCTACCATGAAAAACTGGATTCATTGCAGGTTGTATAGTGGGCAATTTATATAATAAATTATAGTTAGATCTTTTTTTGTTAAGACATGATATCTCAAATAACTTCCTTAACCAAAATAATTTGGGAAACACATGAATTAGTTGCCATTAGTTCAACTTCCATAATAGATTAGGTCATTATTAGTTGTTGTTTAAATGATCATAAAATTGTTTTTGATCTCATCATAATCACATGACCCAAAATACTCTTCATATTATCTACGTTGCTAGCATAATCACTGTCAATATATCCATATATTTCCATCTCATTTGATCCTGCCTTTTCAAAAATCAATTATTTCTTTTAAATACTAAAATATATTTTTTTCTTTACTAAGATGAAGTTTTGTTGGACATTTCACGTGTTCATTTATTATGCTTACTGCATATATAATATTTGATCTTGTAGTAGTAAGATATATTAAACTTCTTATAATTTATTTAAAAAAAAATAGAATTAATTTTCCTTCTCCTGGTATTCTTATGCAATTTCAATCTTGGTTCTAATGGTGTGATGACAAAGTTACAATTTTTTATTTAGAACTTTTCAAGAATTTTTTTTTTCATACTTCGTTTGAGATACAAGATGTGTTTTACAAGTCTTCCCTGTTGGTTTGAGATACATATGTTTCTATTTAAAGTCAATGAGGTGACCCTGAAAGAAAGAAGAAAAGACCCCCTCCTGAATCCTATCCAAAAACAATGCTTCGTAGAGCCCCTAACCGGCCACTCATACTGCACTGTAATCAAGTGCACTTCAATTCAAGTCTTAAAGGGATGGGGTTAAAGTTCGTATTAGGAACAGATTTAAACTATCATACATCACATTTGGTTCATAGAATCTCTATCGTTTCAAAGTTCAATGGACAGTTGAAATATAAGAGATGAAATGCATTTGTTGTCCTAAAAAGGTTTCGTCAGATAATAGGGAACTGTACTCCTAGCACAGAATGGAAGGCAGACGTTTAACCAAGACATGCTTCCATCTGGGTGGGTTTAAATCCCACTTGGCGTCATGCGGACGCGCATAATAATCTCCATACAAACGTTTCCTCACACTTACATTGAAGAAGAAATAATGATACACCAAAAAGAACACAAAAGGCCATCCTTGTAGATATCCATTGAAATGGGCAGGAGGGACTAGAGTTAACCAAGTGTACACTGATGTAAGAATTGCAAGCTGCTAAAAAATGCTAGCTTCACCGATTGAATGCTTATAAAAGCAATATAACCCATAATTAGCAAGTGATATAGCCACAAGCCATGGCCAAAACAATCATTTCCAGCTAAAATACATCCAGAGAATGGGTGAATTGCCATATTCACAGTCCATTTTATGGAAGCAATTGCAATCGATAAGATAGCAGACCACTTGAGATATCAACAGGGGTTAACTGCAAAAGTGTTGCTTTCAGTTTCTAAAGAGAGAGGTTTTTGAGGGGTTTTAAAAACTGGTAGGTCTGAAGCCCCTCTATGCTTACAGAGCCTGAATATGAGCATTTGGGAGGAGATAACAAGTGGGTTCCCGTTACTTTCAGAGATGAAGTTGATAGATACAACGAAAAAGGAAGATTTAAGAGGTTTTCTATGGGTCAAAGGTTTTGACCAGAGTGTAAATTGGTATCTGATAATGGGATTGAAGATGTTTGCTGTAATGCCGGAAAGAGAGTTTTATGTTTCTGTTGTTGCTGGAAATAGTGAAACTGAATGGAATTGTTTTAGGGTGAAGGAGAACTGATGTCGTTTCCATAGTTAAGTGCAGTAAGAAAGCAGTTAATGCCTTTGAAAGGAACAATTGAGGAAGTTTAAAGTTCAAATAAACGGGATGCTTCATGTTCCACTTCCAGGAACAAGATGGTCTGGTCTGGTTTGCGTGGTTTCGGGGGTTTTATCGTGTTTCAAAAACTTTAGAAAAAAATTTAAAAAAATTATTTTTATTTTTTATTTTAAATTAAAAAATTTAATGTTTTTAAATATTTTTATATACTGATATAAAAATAATTTTTAAAAAATAAAATAATATTATTTTAATATATCATTAAATAAAAAATATTTTAAAAATAAAATCAATTATATTTCCTAACAGTAATTTCGATAACTAGAGGTTTAAAATCTATAACAGTGTTCTTATCTGATGACCTAGGCTTGCTAACTCAAGCTCCAGCCTCGAGCCCAATCTTCTTATGGACTAGTAAAGTCAAATGGACAAGCTGGGCCTGCTGTGGGCAGAGCCACTGAAAAATACTAAGGCATGGTCTTCTTGTTTTTACTTTATTTCTTCTTCTTCTTTTTTTGTTAGAACAAGGATTTTAGTTAAATTATGATTAATACTGAGAAAATAATTACAAAATTAAAAATCCAAAAAGAAAATAAATTATTATTTTATGATTTTGCATGCCTATCTTCCATCCAAAAGTGTATTGCTTTCCCTTTCTTTCTTCTATTTTCTTTTCGAATTTTTTAATTTTAATTTTAATTTTAATTTATTATTTTCCACATTTTTTTCACCAAACTCTTTTTTTTATCATGTGTCATAAGATATGTTTGAACCTAATAGATTAATGAAATACACTATTGACATACTAAATAATCTAACCTCGTACTTTTTAAGATTTATTTTTAGCTTAAGATGACAAAAACCATCCTATTTAATTTATTCAATTATATATATATAGATATAAACCTTTTTTCTTGCTAGAGTTCCATTAAGAAGAAATTAAAAAAAATAAGGAATGTTAAAAGACTATTAAAGTAGATGAAGAATGTGAGAATTTAATTAAACATGGTGTGATGAAATTATTTAGCATATCACTAGCTAGTTTTCTATGCAATGTTGTGAGGCCTTTCTAGATTTTGTGAACTAATTTATGTGGTAATTAAAGTAAATATAATCTAGAAATATCATGATTTAAATTATCGATAAAAAGATGTTTTTAATTAAAAAAATCCTATTTTTTATTCATGGACATAAAAGAAATTTTATGGAATAAAAAAAAATTCATAAGTATATAACCTAATTAATGGAGTCAAGCTTTGATACCAACTAATATGGATCTTGTTTGACCGTGTGCTCAAGAGGGTCGCGTCAAATAGGATATTATTTTTTTCTTATAGCAAATTATTACAACTCTGTTACTAGATACATTTGTTGCTTCATCAAAAATATATGATCTATCATTTATTTTTTATTCTTTTTATGCTATTAACACATCTGTATCAAAGAAGTCAAAGTTTAATGGTTCATAATCCTCAATAGCGTTATTAGCTAAATGATCAATAATTGCACTTGTTTTTATAGATTTTCTTTTCATGTAGATAATGTCATATTTTGACACTTGGTTATTCTACTTGACTTGTAAGGCTTCTCAAATATATATTTTAGAAGACCCAAATTTGAGATTAACCAAATGATGTAATACAAAATTTATTATCAACATCTCTTTATGATTTATATCAAGCTAAAACATAACTTTTCTATCATATTGTAACGAGATTCACAATCATTGAATTTCTTACTAGGTAATAGATAGATTATTTCTTTCTTCTAGGCTCATCATGTTGTCTAAACACACAGCTTGTAATTTATTAAGTCTCAATCAAATACAAGGTTCATTATTCTTTTTAGTTTTAGGAGTTGATATAACTTGTATGACCTTCATTTCATCAAGGTTTACTTCTATACTATTATTACTTAACACAAACACTAATGTCTTCATCGATTTTCACTCTAAATATGCATTTTACATGGTTCAAAATCAATTGATATTTCCTTAATCTTCAAACAATTCTTTTGAAGTTGAGACATAACTTTTTTTTCCTTATACTTAGTGATCATCTTCTTTTTTTATGCATTATGTCATGGAAAGAGCATCATCATTACTCTTTGATAAGTTGCTATAACATTCTTTAGCCCAAATGATTTTACTTTATAGCATAAAGTCTTTATGAGGTGATAAAATGTAGTTTCTTCAATATATTAAGTGATGCAAGCCAGCCCAGAAATATCGACAAGGATACATTACATGTTCAAATGCTTGATTTATGGTTTTGAAGGTTTCAACCAAGTCAGAATTGCTAGGACCATTGGAGTATCAAAAGTTGACCTTAGTATATCTTATCTATGTGCAGAAGAGATTCAATACAATCTTATTTGGGCCATGAAGTGGGCACAACAAAGAAGACAAAAGAATCCTCCTACAACTTGAAAACAACATGGGTGACTACCTTTTCCTTTTGTTTCCAAGATTAAAGGTTTAGATGGAAAGCTATAAATAAGTCTTATGGACTTTATTTAATTTTGTTAGCTACAGTCCAAAGCTTATTTGGGCTTAATTAAGACTTTCTTGTCATCTAAGATCCAAGACTTGTTTGAATTAAGTCATGGGCTTTCCAATTTAGGATTTTGGGTTAGTTTTGAGTGGACCACTTTTAAGTCCACATGAAGGGTCCATTAGAATTATTTTTTCAGGAACTATTTAAATACATATAACCTAAATTTTGACAACCATTGATGAATATTATTTCTAAAATTTTTAGTTTTATGTATGAGAGTGATTCTTGCATTCTTTAGTTCTTAAACGAACTGAATTCGACTTATCGAAGATTAACTAGCTTCGTGGTGTTATTCTACTCATTCCAATAGTATTGGTACTTTGGGATAGGTTTTCAATGTGTCATACTTCTATCAGACCTATATTTGGCTTTTTGGGATTAGATCTTAGTCTTGATTGTGGGTTGCATAACCACGTGATCACAAGGCTCGCATCATTCAGCATCGCCCTCCTTAACTTTTCTTTGACCAATTTATAACCTTTTATCAAGGATAACTTATGTACCAAAATCAAAACCAGGCATGTCAGCATATGACCAAATATCACATATATTGTTATAAAAGAGAAACCAAATCATTTCTCATACTAGCAATGATTAACATCTTGATTTTTTATTTTTAATTTCCAATTATTTAAGGTCAGGTTTATAAAGTCGTTAATTAGTATTATGGTCACTGATTCTTAATTGATCAATATAAATTCTATGGTATATGACTGATTGTGCAAAAGATAAGATATTATTACTATTTTAGTGTTATACCTGAGATAGATTGCATTGTTGGCCTTATCTCAAATTGTTAAGGTTTTGTTTATATTATCGTTGGTCTAACTATGATATTCTTAACTTTGTCGTTTATAAATATTCAACTATAAACGCTTGTACTATATCCATGATTACTATTTGTATCATATTCTATTTATATATTTTATAAATATAAATTGGAGTAATTTCAAACTACAAATCATAATCAATCGAATAATTTGATAAATACGTCAAATATTTTGTGGAAGACGTGAAATGAATTAAAAAAATAAAGTTGTAGCAAAAAGAAATTGTACTGGGGGCATTTGCCCTGTATGTGCAAATCCAAATCGGGCATATCTTTACTCGGAGTAGAGCACAAACCTAAAAGAATTAAAGAAGCCCACTCAGAATGTTATCGTGATTTGAATTGGATCCCGATGAAAGAATACATCAATGAGAAGTTAGTTTGATAAGTTTAATGATTTTTATTTATTTTTTTATTTATAGTATTTATAGGTAAATGGGTAAAAAACCCATCTAATTATGGCTTTGACAAGTACTACATAAAAAAAAGATATGACATTTATGACTTTGATGTTTGTGAACACTAAGGTGTTTTAAATTATATTTAATTTTAGTGTCATAACCTTAACCCTAAGTTTAATGGACATCAAGAGTATTACTAATGTTAAAAAATAGATTAAAATAAATTATAAAACTTAATTTTAAATTGGTTTAACATTGAAAGATAAAATTAAAAAAAAAAATAATAAAGGATGGAAAGATTTATTATCACGGTTTGACCTGAATAATAAGATTATGAAAAATTCAAAGAAAACAAATCAAAATAAACCATAAAATTTAATTTATAATAAACCCAAACAGTGAATGATAAAATCGAAGAAAAAAAATTCAATTACAAAAAAAATGATAAAAAAATCACTAGTTAATCCAATTACCATGTAAAACTTGTGATTAGGTCATGAAATTGAGATAAATATATAAAAATAAACTAAATTAAATTATAAAACTCAGTCCTAAATAAAATTAATATTAAAGATGTGATTGAGAAAAAAAAGTAATAAATAATAATGTGTGCTCCTCAAATATTTCTTGTAATTAATTAATTAATTAATAATAACTACTATTTTTTGTAATTAGAAAAAAATAGTTATAGACTGCAGGCTGGTGCGAAAGCAATAAATCCATGGGTCTGTCTTGTTTAGCAAGTCGTGCAATTAAAAATCTTACGCCTTGGCTGACCCCAACAATCCCTGCCTGCCCGTTGCCCCCTACCCGTATATATATCATTTGCCCATATATCTCATATCCGTCCCGTCCATTTCCCCTACAGAACCAGGAGCACACCATGCGAACCATTCCTCCAGCTCTTTCCTTGTTCTGACCCATCTACACGAGAAAAAAAAAAGACACTCCTCCTTCCATTATTTTCTTCAGCTTTTGCACGAATATTTTTTTTCCTTTTTTATATTCTATTTCTTCAGTTTTTTCATTTTACGTGATCCAGAAAAGAATGATATTTTCGAAGCTGGGCCGTCCTCTTTCTCGATCCTCCCGCTCTATTGTAAGTTTTTTGTTTGTTTGTTTGAATTGGATTGTACCGTTATGTTCGATTGATTTTGTTTTTCAATTAATAGAATATACTGCGTGCTGGTAACGGCGGTGTTGTGAGATCATCGGCGGTTGTTAACAACATTGAAGGAGGGTTCATCGATGGAAGAGGAGGATTAGGGTTATGTAGAGGTTTTTTAACTTCATTTGGAAGTCGAGGAACTCATAAACCTTTTTTATCCGATTTAAATTCCATTCTTGCTAACCCTAGAATTCGACGCTTTCTCTCCACTGAAGCTCCCAAGAAGAAGAGTAAGCTTCCGCTTTCCTCTTAATAAGACCTGTTTGAAAGTCAATGAGACACATTTATCATTTACTCGAGACTTTTTGATTGATTTGCAGATTATGAGAACTTCTATCCCAAGGGAAAGAAGGAAGTTCCGAAAGGGGAAAAGCAGAAATCAGAATCCAAAGGTAATTTTTTTTGGATTGCTTATTTCGGAGGACAAGCCCCAAACCAATTTGCTTTTTGTTGATTCTTGCTTTCTACAATTTCAGAGAATTCTTCGAATGCAGAGCATGACGAGTCAGACTTTAATAAGAGAGCATTCATGAGGGCATTCTATTTACTTGCACCTTTATTTGTGGCTCAACTGCTTTTTTATCCCTTCTCTTTTGGTGATGGTGACAAGCAACAGGTAACAGTTGTAATAATTCCCTTTGCTCCATTTTGTGCTGTTTCTGCTTCCACTCTTATTAAACCTTTTGGCTTGGCATGCTTATATAGCCTTTTCTTTTTCATGTTATTAAAGCTTGTTAATTTTTCAACTGCACCTCGAAGTGTTTTCTAAATCAGTAGGATCATCTAAACTAACCAATGTATTATTGTATTGTTGCCAAAGCTATGGGAATAACTGACAAAAATGACATATTACAGGGAATGTAGTCCAAGTGAAGTTTTTGTTTTCTTTTGCTTAATACATTTTGGAAAGGATCAATTATTTGTGTCCTGATAACTCTGGGGAAGAATATAATATTCCTCTGCAGGGGAAACTGCGGATCTGGCAATAAAAATTTCATTGAAGTGGAGCCTTAAGCTACTAATATAACAACTATTGCTGAAGGGAACTCAAAACAGTCTCCATGGATAAATTGCCTAACAACTTCTTTTGCTATTTAACGTGCATGGTTCTATCTACTAATGAACTTGGTGTCTTTTAACCAATGATTTTTTGAGATAGAGTGGTTTATGCCTACAAACCTAGTTCCGTTATCTTAACTTTGCAATACCAATTGGCAGTTAGCATCCAATTAATGCTGTTTCCTAAGGATCAGCTACTTGATTTAATTATACCTGATACTACATTTTTTCTCTATCATTATTACGTGGGATTGAATAATAGGTGTTAGGTTCCTTATTTAACCTGCTAGCTTGGCATTTCTTTGAGCAATTCTTATGGAACCTGTCAACTTGTGTTTTTGTTTTTGCATGGCATAACATTATGCAATCCACAACTCTTTTTTTTCCCATGTTCATTTGGTTGTAAAATGAATTCAATGAGTTCATTTGTTTCTGAAATTTTCTCCCTATGTACATCTTTGTATTTTATTCTTGACAGATTAGTTTCCAAGAGTTCAAAAACAGACTTTTGGAGGCGGGGCTAGTGGATCACATAGTTGTTTCTAATAAATCAGTTGCAAAAGTGTATGTGAAGAGCTCACCACTGAATCAAACGAGTGATGATATTGTTCAAGGTCCTGTTAATGGTGTCCCCGCTAGAGGTCATGGGGGCCAATATAAGTACTACTTCACTATAGGAAGTGTTGACACTTTTGAGGAAAAGCTGGAGGAAGCCCAAGAAGCATTGGGTATAGACCCTCATAACTATGTTCCAGTTACATATGCCTCTGAAATGGTTTGGTACCAAGAACTGATGAGGTTTGCACCTACACTATTGCTTTTGGGAACCCTCATGTACATGGGACGGAGAATGCAAGGTGGATTAGGTGTTGGCGGTGGTGGTGGTGGAAAGGGTGGCCGTGGAATATTCAACATAGGGAAGGCCCATGTAACCAAAGCAGATAAAAACTCTAAGAACAAGGTTAACTTTTTATTTGTTTTGTTAAATATAGCAATTTACCAATTGATTTCAGTACCCATGTACCTGGCACGAAGCTTATTTTGAAAGTTATTGATTATAATTGGTTGTTTTTCCCATTCTTTTGGGACTGCAGATCTATTTCAAAGATGTTGCTGGTTGTGACGAGGCAAAGCAAGAAATTATGGAATTTGTGCACTTCCTCAAGAGCCCTAAGAAGTATGAGGAGCTAGGAGCAAAGATTCCAAAAGGTGCTCTTTTGGTTGGTCCTCCAGGAACTGGAAAGACCCTTCTAGCAAAGGCAACTGCTGGGGAATCTGGTGTGCCTTTTCTATCCATATCTGGTTCAGATTTCATGGAGATGTTTGTTGGTGTTGGACCATCCAGGGTGAGAAACTTGTTTCAAGAAGCAAGGCAGTGTGCTCCTAGTATCATTTTCATTGATGAGATTGACGCGATTGGGAGAGCCAGGGGGCGTGGTGGGTTCTCTGGTTCTAATGACGAGCGGGAAAGTACCCTTAATCAGTTGCTTGTAGAAATGGATGGCTTTGGAACTACTGCTGGAGTTGTTGTACTTGCTGGTACAAATCGGCCTGATATTTTAGACAAAGCTCTGTTGAGGCCTGGCCGATTTGACCGCCAAATTTCCATTGACAAACCTGATATTAAAGGCCGTGACCAGATATTTCAAATATATTTGAAAAAGATTAAACTTGATCATGAGCCATCATATTACTCTCAAAGGCTGGCAGCTCTTACTCCTGGATTTGCTGGAGCAGACATTGCAAATGTTTGCAATGAGGCTGCTCTAATTGCTGCAAGGAGTGAAGGATCACTGGTTACAATGGAACATTTTGAGGCAGCTGTAGATCGAGTCATTGGTGGTTTGGAGAAGAAGAACAAGGTAAATCTTCTTTATTTGTTGTGTATGAGCTGTCTGAGGCAATTTAGCTAGAGGATTCTCTCGCATCTGAAGTCCCAGTCGTGGGCGAGGATCCATAATTGGCAGAATAATGGTCATTCTTTCTGTATTCCTCTTGTTTTGAGAGCTATAATGATCAATTTTGATGTTCCTGCTTTGTCGAATCAGGTAATAAGCAAGCTTGAACGCAGAACGGTTGCTTATCATGAATCTGGTCATGCTGTTGCTGGCTGGTTTTTGGAACATGCAGAACCACTTTTGAAAGTGACAATTGTCCCACGAGGAACAGCTGCTCTGGGGTTTGCCCAATATGTTCCAAATGAAAACCTGCTCTTCACCAAGGAACAACTCTTTGATATGACCTGCATGACACTTGGTGGCCGAGCAGCAGAACAGGTATCTACAATGCTGTCCCTTTCCACTACAGATAAGGTTGAATTGTGATATGCTAAAAAAGAAATGAAATGCGGGTCCTTTCCATTGGCAGCATTGAACTGTTGCTTGCAAGTGCTTGTTTAAAATAACCCACATCCCTTCACATGCACCTTTTTGAAAGTTAAAACAACTGGAATTGGATAAAAGGGTGAGGGAAACAAAAAATTGGTAAATTGATGAACAAGTCAGAATAATGCCCCCAGCTATGAAAGTAATGCGTGGGATTTCTCTGGGATGCAGGTTTTGTTGGGGAAAATCTCAACAGGAGCCCAAAATGACTTGGAAAAGGTGACAAAAATGACTTACGCCCAAGTTGCAGTGTATGGTTTTAGTGACAAGGTTGGTCTCCTCTCTTTCCCACAAAAGGAGGACTCGTTTGAGATGACCAAGCCCTACAGCAACGAGACAGGAGCTATTATTGACAGTGAAGTGCGTGAGTGGGTGGGCAAGGCCTATGGCCATACATTACAACTTATAGAAAAACACAAAGAACAGGTGGCACAAATTGCAGAGTTGTTGCTCGAGAAGGAAGTTCTTCACCAAGAAGACTTGATTCGAGTTTTGGGCGAGCGGCCATTCAAATCAATTGAGGTCTCAAATTATGACATATTTGTGCAAGGGTTTGAAGAGGAAGAGAAGAAAGTCGAAACCCCGGCAAGTAGTGCTACTGATGGGGATGAAGACCAATCATCACCCATAGAGGTTGTGCCGGCTTGACACCGCGGGGACCTTACTGCGTTTGTACAATAAAATTATTAATCCGTTTCCCTTTTTTTTCTTAGGTAAATGAATTTTTTGTACACTGGCCATTTGTGATCATTGTAATCTTTAATTAAAAAATTTCAGAAGAAAAACAACACCACCACCAAGCTACGTGCTGCTCCTCCCCTGTTCATCCCGGGAGAGGTAATAAATTAAAACGCTTGCCATTAAGGAGGAGGACATCAAAGCTGGCGTCCTTGGATTGACATCTTGTACCTGTAGTTGAGAAATAAAAAGAAAATCTCATAAAATGAAGAGACCCTTGTCTTTCTAGAAGAGAAATCTTTTTCGTTTTCATTGAGGTGTGATTAAAGAATGCAGATGTTATTAATTGACTAAAATTTTCACTGTTGGAAAATGGTTTGAGTTTACACCGAATCGAAGGCTTCCGAAGTTTTACCTCTTGTAAAGGCCTCCAGTACTGGTCAATTTGAGGCATGGAATAGTCCCATTTGAATTGTCGATTACTGGAATAGAAGAAGAACTAGTAATTTGAATTGTTGACCCTACATCATCCGTCGTAATATTTTGTCAGTATCGTGCCTTTCTGAGCGAAACTCATGGTCTAGCTAGCAACAACCAGAAAAAAATATAAAAACTAAAAATTCCAGTATTGATTCTCTCGTTTTTGGGTCGTGATTCTTGAATTAACAAGCAGACGTTCAACCGTGTGTTTGGGTTGCTGTTGATTTTCACTGGTAATATACATTTCCTTGTTGAATCTTGTACCGTTTACCACCCCGTGAGGTTCATATATTGATAAGAGGCCTGTGAATTAGACATCGAATTAAGGCCCTTGACAACATTTCCTTGTAAACTCTAGGCTATGTGTGGTGAGTTTTCAAATGGGACCTGGCTATACGATGCCCAACATCATGCTTTTATCCATCTCATCGATGCTCATATTTTCTGTCATTTGCTAATTGAGAGGTCTCTTCTCCAAGATTATGATTTGATCCCCGCCTTGAAACACCAGTATATAAAAAGGTATCGACGAGAGATGCACATCCTCATTCATAGTGCAAGGCCACATTTTGAGAGCCACGAGTCTCATTTTGTTGAAGTATCGTGTTTTTTCGCTAGGCTAACCACCACAAGAACAAAAGAATGAGTCTTTTTTTTTTTTTATCTACATTGCCAAGCTACGCATTGGCCACTCAATGAACATTTCATGCTCATTTGTTCTTCTTTCTTATGGCAACATCGAATTCAAGCTAGCCGAGCTAATACGCTAGCCAAGTAATTAGTTGTTGGCTGCGCTATGTCCACCTGGCTTATAAGTGTTTGTTGGCTAACCTTGTGCCGGCTTGACTAGCATTTGCAGAGAGAAAAAACAGAGGAAACATAAACAAATCGTTAGAACTAGAAAGACTAAAATGGATCAAAGACGTGTGGGGTCTAAATTAACGAGACTTGAAAACGATACCTCACCATATAATTATCATTACTTTTTATATAAGAGAATTAATTAACTAATTCGGCTTATTAAGAAAATTGATAAAGAAAAAACTATTCTTTTTTCATGCTGTCTGTTAAAGAACCATTTCATTTGAAAGATTAAAAATATAATTTATATAAATAGTTTAATAAATTTATCAGGAAATTAAAGGGATTCGTTCCAAATAGTATGCTAACCCGTATGAACACATTGAATTCCGCTTATATTTCCAATTTATCACCTCATAATCATATCACATATTTAATGTTTTTAATAACAATACATGCTCTACGGTCCGTGATCATCAATATTGCATTCACATTAAATACTTTTTTCTTATATAATATATTAAAAAAAAGACTATCTTTTGAACTAGATTAACTCGTATCAAAGTCTTTCAAGCAGTTCAAAGATTGATTACGTTAGTTTAGGATAAAAATTTTCCAACTTCAATTTGAGCAGACGTCCGACTGATATAGGAGTGGTTAGAATCAGATACATAAATCGTTCACCTAATTAAAGTTTGGAAACTCATAGGCATCATCAAGATCGGTAATTTAGTCAGAGAGTAATTCCATGTTCAATAAAGGATTAACATGCTTCATAATACCGAGTTCGATGATCACAATTGAATATATTATATCATAGAGAAAGCATTTCAAGGTGTTTGGTTTCGTGATCATAGCCATCATAACCTCCTGTCAATCATCGCTTAACTTGTATCAATCTTGAGATATATTAATATAAACGACTAATATCCGAGAGTCATGCAAGAGATTTTGATGAGAAAGATCTTCCATATATAATGCGTATTGATTTGGAAGAAGGAATAATGATGTTTGAGACTTTTCTGTAAGTTTTCTTCGTTCGTTATGGAGTCAAAAAGAAGCTGCTGTGTTTTTTTGAATTTACAAAAGCTGGTCATGTTTTTGGTTTCTGGACGGTGGACCTGGTAAGAAAGACAGGGGAAGTCCCTGTTCTTTTCCCTGCACCATTATAAATATATACCAAAGCCTTCGGCTTTCATCGCCATTGTCTCTGCTCTCTTTTCTGTCCCACCTCCTTCATTAATTTCACCATTCAATCTCAACTCTCCTCCTCACACTATCCCCCCTTTTCTCTCTTTCAGGTATTTATTCCTAAATTTATCATGCAACATTAATTGCATTTATATGCAAGGATGATGTTTAGCATAAGGTGGAATGATGCATTGAATTGGTGCATGCCATGGACATTTTCAAAGCTACAAGGATACAATTTTCAAGTCTGATATATATAGTTTTTGTATATATATTCGTCACCTGATCAGAGTTTTGAATGTGTCTTGTATGCTTGATGCATTAATGAAGTTAATTAGCTCTACAATTCTACGAAATCAATTCAAGATCGATGGCACGATATTTGTCAGATTAAGTAATTCTTTCCTGCCATTGTTTTTTTTAGAGGTCTTTTTTATCTTATCAAAATGGCATGCGAAGATCAGTGTCAGCAAGGTTTGAAACCAAAATATGACTGTCTTCTCTTTGGTAAGCAACCGGCCTTATTCAAGCCGACAATCTTTGACAGTTCATAATCCATAATCCATGTATGAACAAAATCCTGACATGGAATTTGTCTTGTTTGTAGATGTTGATGATACGCTTTATCCTCGAAGTTCTGGTTTGCTGGAAGAAGTTACCGAGAATATTCAAGGTATATATAATGCCTACACCTTGACTCCTCGCCAAATATTTCTGCTTAATTAATTTCAGCATATATAATAAATTATCTCTGCAAATTCCTGTCCAGAATACATGGTTCAGAAGCTTGGTGTAGAAGAAACTGAAGCCTCTCAAATCAATGGTGTTCTGTACAAGAGTTATGGCACGTCCATGGCAGGTCTCAAGGTATTGCCTTGCTGTCCTTGAACAGAAACGAAACCATCTCGACAATCCTTTTACTAAATTCCAACCGATTTACTCATGTTTTGC
Source organism: Salix dunnii (assembly GCA_015731905.1). Taxonomy (NCBI): domain Eukaryota; kingdom Viridiplantae; phylum Streptophyta; class Magnoliopsida; order Malpighiales; family Salicaceae; genus Salix; species Salix dunnii. The sequence continues at coordinate 2,554,917 of CM027667.1, read as the reverse complement.
GGTTTCTTTCCTCTTTCCAGGCCATTGGTTATGATTTTGACAGCGATGACTACCACAGGTACCGAATTAAATATCCCCATAGATTTAGTTTTCTTTTACATAAAGTGGATTAATGCTATATAAATGATCTTACTTTCATTTTCATATTGTTTACAGATTTGTTCATGGGAGATTGCCATACGAGAGGCTAAAGCCTGACCATGTTCTAAGAAGTCTTCTGCTTAGCTTGCCAATTCGTAAAGTTGTAAGTTCTTCAGGCTACCTTCTAATCAAACACAAGGAGATAATCAACTACAAATTAAGTATTCTTGGCCCTGATGATTTGTTTTTGTTCTATGTAATAGATATTCTCAAATGCCGATAAAGCACATGTGGCTAAAGTTCTCAGCAGGCTCGGGTTGGAGGATTGCTTTGATGGGGTTATATGCTTTGAGACTCTAAATCCCTGTAATCATGAAGGAATCAATACTTCTGATGAAAATGGAGTTCGGCGTCCCAGTTATACATCCAGAAGACAAATTCTTGACATCATTGAACATCCTTGTCAGTCTGATTCTGTTTCAGTGATTCAAGAAACTCCAGTTGTCTGCAAACCATTTGAAGATGCATTTGAGCAGGCCTTCAAGCTGGCCAACATCAATCCTCGAAAGACAGTAAGTACCATTTTGAAGATTTTTTTAGCAAACATGCACTACCAGAATTAACTGTTTTATCGACTGAAATTTCTATCGATATTGCAATGTAATTATTATCGGTTGTCATGGGTAATTTAGTTTTTTTGGTAATTCTATCGGCGGTGTCCTTGTGATAGAAATACCGACTATAAAAATAACTTATAATCATTTTAACTTTATTTCTCTCACAAGTTATTTATAAAAATAATTTTTAAATTACGATTCAAAGTCAGAATTCATGATTCAAAAATCATGCTGAACATGCTATTAATAATTCCCTCTTTAAACTAGATATCCAAAATATTTGGGGAATTACCTTAACATGCCGTCGAGTTTCCAATCCATCTCTATATGTTTAATTAGATATATCTATATTTTCAATAGATATTTTCATGCAAACCAATGAAAATATATCATGTTAGAGATCAAATCTAACCTAATTTATCATTTTTTTATAAGAATAAACTAAAACATAAGAATAGATTGAAAATAATTAAACTTACAAGAGACCATATCTGGAATATAATGACATGTTGAGCTGATTCTCCAAATATTCCTTAATGATCAATATCCTCCATGCCACATGCATAAACAACACTACTGATACTCTCTCTTTCTGGAGGTGTTCTTCGATGACAGCGTTCGTAATATAAAGACCGGGAAGCTAATGGGCCTGCACACTGTGCTGGTAAATCAAATTCTTGAGTGATTCTTATCATGTTGTTTACCTTTTGCGATCTCAGAATTTTATGTTTCTATAATATATATTCTGACGAATCAGAAATACTTCGTGATATATATATGTAGGTGGGCACAGCCAGTAGAATAAATGGAGCTGATTATGCGCTAGAGAGCATTCATAACATGAAGGAAGCATTGTCGGACCTGTGGGAAGCAGATGATACGACAGAAGCCAGAAGCTTTACAGGAAGGGTTTCCATGGAGACAACTGTGACTGCCTAGTTAGCTGATGAATTTTTATCTCTACTTATCCAATAAAGCTTTATTTATTTATTTTCTTTTTTACTGAGTGCCTACTCAACTGTGTGCTAAATATTAATTCCACCGATTCGTCATCGATATTTCTCGTTATTATGCCATAAGAAAACTGGGAAAAAAATCCCTACTCTTGTGAGCAGAATCTTGTAACAAAGATAAATAAATCTAGCCCAAGAATTTACTGGAATTCTAGTATCTCTTGATTTTCCGTCGAACGCCCTAGTCCAAGAATTCATGGGATTGTAATTATAATTGATTTTTAAAGTATTTTTCATTTAAAAATAAAATATTAATTTTTTTTTATTTAAAATAAAAATTATTTTTTCTTGCAAACATTTCCAAAAAATATTTCGCCCCGAAGTCTCTCTCATATGGGCTCCCGTGAAGATGAAAATTTAGGACAGGATAGAGACATGGAGCTACTTGAGTACCATAAAAACCACAATAAACATTTTTATTTTTTTAATAATAAAGATCCGACATAAAATATAAAAAACCCATGTTAATGTTGTCGAACCATAACATACGTATGAAACAACACAAACATACATGTTCTCGTCACTATGTGATGAAAACAAATTTGATAGCTCTCTCACCCGATAAATTATTTTATCTTTTTTAGGCAAATTATATTTTAAATTTTAATATTTCTACACCTATTAGGTGTATAAAAGTCTTTAAAGGAGCCGCCATATTTTCATCAAGATATTTCTCATCAACATTACTATGAGGGTGTTTGGGAGTGTGGTTGCTGTTGCTTTTCAAAGTGCTTTTCGTGCTAAAATGTATTAAAATGATATTTTTTTTATTTTTTAAAAATTATTTTTGACATCAGCACATCAAAATGATCTAAAAACACTAAACCGCCGGTTTTAAAAATAAAAAAAAAAAACATCGAAAAGCAGCAATAAGCAGATTGGATCGCAATGCCAAACGGGGCCTAAATATGTCAAGAAAATTTCTCATTAACATTAATACATGTATCATGAATATTTTATCTCTTTAATACTATTAGAGTAATATTACACTTTAGTCTCTTCTCTTCATGGAAAGACTTCTGAACCATGAATAAACGATGAATTCTTGGAACAAAATATCCATAATTATTATTTTTCACTTTATATTATTTCTATAATATTTATTTGTAAAATTATTGTATTTTCTTTTAAAAATCATTGACTTAACCATTAAAGAGTCTCTAAATCTATTAAAGAAGATCTTTTTACAAGTTTCATACACCAACCACCTTGATTAGGAAGAATGAAATATATGTCTAGAATCGAGAGATTAACCAAATATTCCAGTCAAAATCCTTACCTCCAATCTACTTGAATTTTTTAGGATATTATCAATTGGCATCAATTGTGGAAATCAAGCAAAAAATCATTTTATTCTTATTTCACTATAGCTCTTTTAATGATTAATGAAACCCCAACACAACAACAAATATGTTAGCGACTACATCTATGCCTACACCAATGATTAGTCAACAACTAAGCCATCAATTATGCCTACGCTACGCCCCACTTGGCTACGCTAGCGGTTAGGCCTGTAGGGTTATGCTAGTAGGTGCACACGGCTACAACCACAACAACCTCTTATGTCTACACCCATAACTATGCTTCTATGCCTACACCAATGACTAGTCAACAATTAAGCCGGGGTGGGGGGGTTCTAATGAAAAACAAAAACTCATCAAAACACTTATAAATAGGATGTTAGACAAACCTTTCTATCATAGTAGATATTTTTACCCATTTAACTTTGATAACCTTTCAACTAAGAGAAAATTTTTAATCATGTCGAGTTGGCTGCCTAGGTGCAAAGTTAACCATACAAGTCTTGGCACTTGCTGAATCCTTACACTTGGAAGAGGTTTTCACTAGTGCAATTGCACAATCTTTGTGGAAGAGGTTATATGTAGTGTAATAACTTAACTCTTCAAAAAATGAATCATTAAGGATCTTTAGAAATAAATGAATCATCTCAGGATATATTATCCTTGATAACAAATAAGTTTATTTTCAAATTAAAATAGTCTTATCTCTAACATACATTTTCTATTTACAAATCTTCAAAGTGGGTTTCTACACTATTATACAACCTCTTACTATAGGTTTGTCTCCAAGTGATTGCACCATCTCCTTAAAAGAGTTTCTTCTTAATGAAATTGCATAATCTTCTTGTAAAAGGTCACTCTTAGCATGATTGCACAATCTCCTTATAAGAAGTTCTCCTTAGTTCAATTGCATAATTTTCTTGAAAGAGGTTATCCATAACATGATTGTACAATGTCTTTGATAGGACTACTCTTTAATGCTATAACTTCACTCATTATGACAACTTGAGATATCCAACCTCAACAAAGCAAAAAAGACACCTATTTAATGACCAAGTACATACCATAAAGGCTAATTGGAACCTACATAACTAACAAAACTCTTCAGATATGATCATAAACCTTATGTCATCTCTAAGGATGATATTAAATCTCTTATTCTTAGGTTTAATCTCTCTTAATAAAGGGATTTTACACCCCATATCAAGGTCACATACCCCTCTACTCTTAAAAATGCAATAACTTTCCAAGGAAAAATTTGACTTGAACTTCATTGTGCAATAACATCACCCTCCGTATGTTCCCAATACATGCAAAAGCTAAAGATATCAATTCAACGTTGAACACAAAATTATTTTATAGGTGAAAGGGGCTATAAATAAAAACCCCAAATTAGCAAGTTTTTTTTAATGAAAATAACATGAAACCTAAAAATAATAAGAAAAATCATAAAAATTGCTAAAATAAGGGCTCCATTGCAATATTTCTCATATCTAAATATTTGACAATTCACATAGCTATGTAGTGGGTATTATAAGGAAAATGGTCTCAATAATCTCTTCTAAAGTCCAACAATTGGATAAATAATTATAGCCTTTTGAGTTGTTTTTCTAGTTTAGTATACCATACCCCTTTTAGATTTAGACTTATCCCAATGATTCATATATTCAATTAGAAAATGTTAAGGATAGGTTCCTCCTCTTTAAGTTTCTTTATCTATTAGAAAAAAAATTTGAGTATGTTTTTTCCTATGTTTTAACCCTACATATTTGGAGGTTCTTTTTTCAAACATGTTCCACACCTTTGCATATAAGTTTTATAGTATATTACCTAGGGTTTTCACAAAGCTTCTTATTAAAAAAATCAACAAAATCATCTTACTTGATACTTTTACAAGTTTTTGCATATAAATATCATAAAGATTTGGGAGATTAATGATAAACTTAAATTTAAATGCTAAAATGCATTTATTTGGACAAGGTCAAGGAAATGACCCATCTCCCTTCGAAATGACTATATTTTGGATTTTATTATCTTTGATTTAGGTATATAAAATCTCTCTAAATGACAATCATATTTTCATTCATATTAATACTATGGCATGAATATTTTTCATGAACATTAATACACATGATAAAGATATTTTCCATCAATATTAATACAAATTCCATTAATATTTTTCTTCTTTACTACTACAAGGGCAATAATATATTATATTTTAGCCCCTCCTCTTAAAAAAAAAAGAGTTATGATCTATGAATGAAAGATGAATCATCAGAACAAAGGATTTGGAATTTCTATTCTCTATTGCAAATTTATTTATAAAGTATCACTCTGTAAATTAATATATATTTTCCCTAATAAAATTATTGACTTAAGTCCTCAAAATTTATAAAAAGGATATTTTTGTAGGTACCAGACACTATCCATTAGTCAACTTAGCTAAAGAGAATGAAATAAATTTTTTGAACCAAGAGATTAACTAGTTATCCAAGATTATAAGTATTATCCAGAAACTATTTGGATTTTTCAGAACATTATCACCATGTATTCAAAAAAAATTTTAATTGAAATAAAATTTAAATTAAAAGAATCAAGTTCCCTTGATTATAATATGATAGAATATAATAATCATGCATTATCTTCATGATTTAGATCATGACCTTAAGTTTTTTGGAACATCATCGCTATGCTCATGAGATCATGCATCATGCTATAATTTTTAATTAGAATGATTATAATATCTCTAAATCGATCATTATGCACAAATGGATATTGATATTTAGGGTTTCAATAATTTAATTGTGAGGGTTTTGAAAATCACAAGTGATGATATCAATTATTTAGGGTGAGCTGCTTTTATTATTGCACATGTATTTCTCGTCCTTCTAGTTGTTGATGGCAAAGTTGAAAAATACGTATGCAAATCGCATGCACTTATGTCATTAAACTTGGATGGGAAAAATCAGGTTTCAAATAATAATTAATTGGACGAAAATTAAATCTAAAATTAAAAGTTGACACGTAGATAAAGTTCGTGAGAGTTTTGGATAGTATATTTAAAAAGGTATTTGAAAGGTATTTAAAAGGTATTTGAGAATATAAACGGTTATTTTTAAAATATTTTTTATTTAAAAATATATTAAAATAATATTTTTTTTATAAAAATATTATTTTTAATATCAAAATAATTTAAAAATACTAAAAACTTATTTAATCTAAAGCAAATAAAACAATTTTTTTTTTTCAAAAATACTTTTAAAACATAAAAACAAACATGATATTAATAAAGAATTAGCCAAATAAATATTCATTTCATCTATCTAACTTTTTTAGGAAATTATTTATGTAAAAGATTTTGGATGATGAGCGATGAAGTGATCGTTTAAGAGTGTAGTTGAGGTTATTTTTTTAAAGTATTTTTTATTTAAAAATATATTAAAATAATTTTTTTCTATAATTACTTTTTTATATCACCACATGAAAATGATATAAAAATATCAATTTTTTAATTTAAAATAAAAAATAAAAAATATTTTTAAAATATAATGCCAAACATTATATTTAAGAGTATAGTTATTTGTTATTGAAATACAAACTACGTTGACAAAAAGATCAACAAAATTTTCAAATCCACACCACATAAAATACTTATTAATAAAAAATCAAACAATACTCTATCTTATACATGTTAACAATCAAGCAATTATTTCATGATTCTAGAGTGACATGACTAGATCATTCACCCTCAAATCATTTTTTTAACTTACATAATAAATATTTAATTATATTTAATATTTTTTAATAAAAAATAAATTATTTAGAGATTCACATTATATAAATTAATAATTTGATAAATTTAAAGATAATTCATAAAAATATGATTTAATTTATAATAATTCAAAACAATAATTTTTTTAAATAATATTAAAATAATAATATATTAAATTGATCCAAGTGAACTCATATTAACTTATCAAATCTAATATTTGAATCACGAGATTATTTTCAATTATCACAAGATTAAAAAAATCAATTAAATAAAGATAAAAATAGTTTGAGCTAATAAGATTAACCCGTCAAACCCGCTACTCAAGTCATGAGCTACTATAATCCCATGAAAAATAAATTAAAATAAATTATTAATCCTAATTTTCAATGAGGCTAACATTAAATTATGAAGATTATTAATTGTTTCAAAGATACATTTATACGATCAAAAAACATTTTACCATAACTCATTCTCAGTGATTATCTATCTTTTTGATTGATTAAACCAGAAGCTAGCAGCGCAGCAACAACGAAACACATGAAAAAAGGAGTCACCACCAACAACATACCATGTCAACCGACCACAACAGTTTAAGCCCTCAAGATATTTTATAGAGAAATGTCAAAATTCAAAAAAAAAAAATTAGTAGGAAAAAAAACAAAACCAAGTTCACATCATCATCATCGTCACCACCATTATCATCATCATCATCATCATCAATCAAAACCAAGACAGCTCATTCTTGTCCAAAAAAGTTTAAGATACTCAGATTTGCGTAGAAAATTAGCAAATAAATGAAAAGGGGAATCTTGGATCAAAACCTTTAATGCTGGGCAACAATGAATATTGGGTGAGCTGCGAAAGAGAAACCAGTCGGTGAGAGAAGAAGAAGAAGAGAGGATGATTTGCTCTCCCTGGCTTTTGTAAGTTTAGATTTCTTTCGCTCTAAAAAAATCCTAATAAAATCGGACTTTCCTTTGGGTTAGCCCATATAAAATGACTGGGCTGGGCCAAACCAAGACCAGGACCAGAAGGGAAGAGCTTGATTTGATGCCCTAAAAATTATCAGATCGTTTTCTACGACTCGAGAATTTTTTTTGCTTTCTTTGCTTTCACACAGGCTCAGCGAGAGGGAGACGGAGAAGGAGAGGAAGCTTGTAACCTTATAGTTATTTTATGCTGTCTTGAAAGAGAACTCAACGGGGAAAATATGGCGAAGCGGGAGCTCTCCAGCACCTTGAAGAACTTGAAGGTAATAAAAACTTTCTGTTGTTTCTTCCATTAGTATTAAAAACTAATTCATATTTATTTTTTGTGATTTGAATTGGGTTTAGCTTAAACTAAGCTTGCTTTGTTTATATCAAAATCTGGTTTAATTGTTTTGTGAAATATGAATTAGTGAGTAGTCTTGTTACATTACGGGTTCTCTTTTGTTGGAATAATAGTTCATGCAAAGAGCTGTTCAGAGAGAGGAGAAAACTAAGAAACAAGAAGAAGAGGTCAAACCTGAAGGGAACTTCTTTTCCCCTGGTATCATTAAGAAGTGGTAATTTTGAGCTGATATACCTATATGTGCTATTTCCCCCCTTGAATTTTAATTTGATGTTGATTTTATAGGTTATGAGTTTATTTTGGTTTGTGCTTTTACTGGATATTTGCATGCTTAAGCATAAGCATATGGTGTTCGTCTTTGGTTCCTCTTGTTATTTAAAGCTTATTTTATCTGTGGAAACTTTTGGAATGAATAAGTGAATGAACGCAGAGCATTTTATCTAAAATTTCTTAAAAAAAAAGATTTTCTTAGAAAAGTATGGTTTTTTGGTTTCTGAATAGCGCTTGCCATTGTTAATATAAAGCACTGGATTGAAGTTGGATCTTTTGCATAATTGGGCTCCATGCTGCACAGACAGATTTTGTATCTGTGACAATGGAGATTAATTGAGGCTGAAAACTTGTGACATGAGCACCTCTGTTTGCTAAATACTTGCAACCTGAGTCTTGAACTAGCATTTTGGATGTTCTTGTAATTTAACCAAGGTTATTCATGTTATTGCTGAATCTCTTATGAGTTGGTGATGCTTACTGTCCAAGTTTAAAGGCCATTATGTTGCAAATTGAGATCCCTAGGCTCTTAGTTGAGCAGCTTAGATGTTAGCTAGTGACTCTTGATATATCTGATTTATACTTGGAGGACGTCACTTAGATTGATGTTTTAAACATTTGCAGTGTAGTAGTAATGGAAGGGGATCCTCACCCAGGAGCAGTTTTAGGCCGGATGTCATTTCAAAGTTTCAATCCCTCTGTTGATGTGAGTATGAAGGTCAGGTGACCTGACAATTTTTATTCAATGAATAGTCACTTCCCAAGCTTCTCTTCTGGCATGTGCTCACTGCTATCCTCATTTAAAAACCATTATCTTGGTAGAAACTAAATGAAGCAGCAGCAAATGAAGCATCTGATGCATGTGCCTCTACTTCCAGCCATCAGAGTGGAAGAACAATTTTTAGGTGGGTAATGTGATTTCTCAAATTTTCATTTGTTCTATCTGATCATTGTCCTTCAGTGACTGTAAACTCTACGAAGTAGAGAAAAATAGTTGCTTTTGTGAATCTTATACCTGGATGGAAAAGAAAAGAAAATATTTTGTACCCAGGATGAGCAACTATCAGTTGATACAGGCTGGACACATTATGCCATTGGAGTGGTCAATTCATAACTTGGAATATCAATCCTGAAGTTTTTCTTTGTGATGCTGTAATGCAATAGATTAAAAATGTGGCGTCATAGCAAGATGGCACCGCGAGGCTTCTCATAGTTATTTCAGCTGGTAGATGTGATACCATTTCAATTGGGATTGTTTTGTTTGTTCTTTGCATCCACTTGCTGGTTTCCTTTGACTCTCTGATTGAAGGGGAGCTACAACAGTAAATAGCTGTAGTTTAAGGAGCGAGTAAACAGAGTGGTCAGACAATTAAATAAACAAATGTAAACAGATCATGGTCGATTTAATTATTTACAAAATAAATTGACTCCCACAATTCAACATGTTTTAGATAATTTTTTGCATTTCATTCTCTATATTTTCAGAGAAAATGAATCATCACCAGACAGAGAAGAGTGCTCAAACACTGCCAAACCAAGTTCTGAGGCAAATGGAGATCATAAAAGAAAGCAATCTGAAGTAGCATCTGAAATACACCATCACAACAAATCACCAAAAATGGTTCAAGATGGTCACCAATCATCACCGAATAGCAATAAGGGCTCCTTCAAGCAGCCAAAGCGTGGTAAGCTGGACTGGAATGTTCTCAGACCAAAAAATCAACACAATCAAAACAAAAGAGGGTGAGCATTTAGTTGGTCATTCCCTTGTCTCATTAATGTCTGGTTGAGCTTCTTCTTCTTTTTTTTTTGTAACTGGGTGTACTTCGTATTTAGTAAGTGTTGACATACAAAATGAATTAAGAGTTGGTGGTAAACTTGTCATATCATTAATGGCCATATTTTCTTATTGAGCTTTCTGATCTGTTGGTTAAGGAGTTGCCTCCTCGCTCTCTCTAAATTAGTAAACATGAAGGCATGAATTATTTGTCTTTGTCCAGCCTTCTTTATTGACATGTACATTCAATGTCACTGGTTGATTGGTGGTCTTTTCTTGCAAATGAAGTTTCATGCACTCGTATACTTACAAATTTTTTGAAAATCACAAAGCTTTAGTATGCCAATGTCCTCCATCAAGCTAGTTTCTGTCAAGTACAGTACTATTTCTTGGTCCTTTAAATTGTGATTCTGCCAAGCAAATCTTTAATAATGAATGTCACTTGGGAGGAAACTAGGCAAAGCCATTTCGTTCTGGAAGGAGACCATATAGGCATGTTCAAACTTCCCAGACCAAATAGGCATGTTCAAATCTCCCAGATAGACCGAAAGTGTTCATTCCAAAGATCACCAATAGCTATGCAATTGTCTCTCTTGGATACACCTTTATGAGCTACCCAGTTTTTGCTCTGAAATTCTTTTGCTTTGGTCTTTGTTGGGAGTCAATCCGGGAGCCTATTCGGTACTGGAATAATTTTGTTTGGATGACATCGGATGATTTTTGGTGCTTAAATGGCACAAGGTTTTCCCTGCTGCGGTATTATGGATCATATTGATATAGAACGATGTATAGTGAGGGATTAGAGGGAGCTTCCTTGGAACATTTGTATATGTGTAAATGATATGGAATTTCAGATGCAACTGGATCTCAAGAACCGTGATTCATGTACCATTTGCTGCAAAGCATGAACAAATACTGCGGAACAACTAAAGGAATATATTGCAGAAAGCCAAAAAGTGAAGGGTTAAATCTTTTTTCTGCCTTAATTTCTATGTATCCAATTCCAAAGTAAAGTTGTCGCCTCCCTCCAACCCTTTGTAAAGGCTCCAATCCCTGTTGACATCTGCCATTCTCTTGAATGGGCAATGTAAGCTTTCATGAAATTAGCATCTAATGTATCTCTCATCTACAATGGTTGATTTTCTAGCTGTTATCTCTCTCCCGCGCCGAGGTCCACACCAATTACTATGTTTCGGGCTTGGCAATTTGGTATTTGATTGTCAAGGTTGCGCAGTAGAGTGATTAATCGAAAGAATTCTATTTCTAGTGCCACCATATGACTGAGTGAGGTAACTTCAGTGGCAGACTTTTTGAAAAGTGAGAGCTGAAGTTTTTGACATATAGTTTGTGACAGGACATAGAAATAGTGTCAACTGAGAATTGGTAGTAAAGTTCAACGAAACAGTATCATTCTTGTCTGTTTTTCTTTTTTCCAGTGTTCCCTGATCATTTACCACGGTTCTGTGCAAAAGAATGCCAGATTAGAAAGCTAAACACAAGAAATAAAATGGAAGTTTACAGTGTGCTGCAACAAGGATTTTGATGTATTGTAGTTTGGATAGGACACGTATGTTACATTACGTGTGACCAGGGTGAGGGTTACACCTATGAACAAAATCACTGCTAGGAATTAGGGTATAAATCACATCAATACTAAAAATATCTGACGTTAAATTTAACATATATGATAATGGAGAACAACTTCTAGTAGGATAAAAAAATCCAATAATTCTTAATAATTTTAGGCATTACTCCTGGACTGGTTTCCAGATTGATAGAGCATATATTATTCTCCCCTTCCATCCCTGTAGCACCCACTGGCCATCGGCATCAACAACAAAATCTTTATCGTACTCTGATTTCACAACAGATCTCACATCCTTGAAAAGCTCTTTATCCAATGGAAGTTGACTGAACCCGGCTCTTAGATTCCTAGACTGCCACTGCTTGTATGTCTCTGGCCTCTCAACTCTTGCTTTGCCCTCACATGCTATCACATTGGTAATATCTCTTCCGTACTGCTCTTTTTCAAACAGCATTCTGTGTTCATCTTTGCGAGACACAGTAGCCTCGAACATATCAAACAATGATGAAAAGTGGTAGAGTGCCTCTCGAAACCGAGTGACAAAGAACGGCGCATTGAAATTACCATTTATAACCCCGTGGATAAACATGTCCGGTTTGATCTTGTTGATCAATTTCAAAACAGCATCCCTTGCACTATTCTCCACAATTGTGTCGTCCGGGAGGTTCCTTAGCCGATATAGACAGTTGACAACAACCTTCTCGTCTTTATCAATTTTGAGATCCTCATATCTGATGGTTTCCCATTTCTGTGCTATGGGAATATACTCAAAAGGGACTTTAAACCTCTCACAATACCTTTCTAAGCGACGGCCCGTCTCCTCAACCCTTTCTGCTGGCCGGAAACCTGGTTGAGGAAGCTCAATTCCTGTAATTCGTAACTTGGGAGGTCCACCAGGCCTTTCTGAGAGACGCTGGATCAGGCAAGGCCATTGAAAACCATAGAGAATACCAAAATCAATGATGTGTAGTCTTGTTGCTTTCTTTTCTAGTTTCAGAATTGTCCTGTTGGCAAAGAAATTAGACATCCTTTTGAACGGGCATGCTCTGACATATACCTGGTAAGCTTTTAAGATGTCAGCTGCTGATGTTCTGGGGCTTACAAATAGTGTAAATGCAGGTGTCGCGGTGCCTGCTAAGCGTGTATCGAGGGCATTAGCGAAGTAATGCGCCAATCTTTGGTTTGCATCGCCATGTGGAGAAGAGTGTTGCCTAATCTGCTGAAGTAGCTCACTCGCAGTCCTTTGATCACCAATTGCCACAGCTTGTGCACATTGGATGAGGAGAGAGCTTAAATCCACGACTTCTCCTTTCTTTCCTCTTTTCTTTCCTCGTGCTGTTCTCCCATTAGACCCTTTTCTCTGCTCATTCCCAGCTGCTCCATTTTGTGAATTTCCCGGAAGAGAACATGAAGTAGACTCATTTTGTGCAACTGAACAAAGCAATACCTCATCAAGTAGCTCTGACAGATCAGAATCTGCAGGAGAAAGTGCAGACTGCTTCTTGCTCCTCTCTTCTTCTAAACCATCACTGTCTTCGCGCTGATGATTTTTTCTTCCCCGTGAACTATTTGGTGAGTAGTTTCCCTCGTCCTTGTCCGGAGGGTTGGAGGAGTTGCTCTCTGAAGATACAATTAAATAATCATTACCTGAACGAAACTTATCCGCATCTCCTCCCCCTTTGCTGAGCACCTCAATAGGGTGCACCGGGCTGTGGAGATCTGGTCGTAGAAGGGTTCTTTCGAGGGGGAGAACTGGAGAGGCTTGCGTTTCATATAAGTCTATATCAGATTGATGAAAAACCCAATCGGATTTTTCAACCAAGTTATTACCAGGAGGATAGCTGTTGCTGCTATCAATACCGCTCCTCCAAGTGAGACCATTATCCGGGCTTTCAAAATTTTGATCGAAACAAGAACGAATCTGATTCGACGAGTGGGGGTATTCCTGACCAAGGACATCATAGAAGGATTTCTCAGCAGCTTGGAGGGCTAAACAGTCCTGCAACATACAGGTCTTACCCTCCAAATCCTCCTCCAAAAGCACATCACTTATGAACTTGAGAGTAACATTATTGCTAGGACCATAACTTTCAGAGCTTGAATTTGAAGATGAAGATGACGATGCTGAGTCATTAGGAGGTTCAGGATTGGAAGAATTAAAAGAAGGATTTGGATCACTCATGGTATCGTTGAGTTTATACCCATCAAAAAGATTCCTATTTGGAGAGAAAGAAACCGAGGCGTGGTCAAACATGAATCTGTTCAAGGAATTTGGGCATTCTTGTAAAAGGGTATCCATGAACAATATGAGGAAATTAATAGAAACCAAGACAAGAAACTTAATGGCTCAGGAACTAATCAAAAGCCAACAGTCCTGCAGAGGAATCAATAAAAAATCAGCATCTTGCAGAAAAAAAATCAAAAGATTGATATGCAAGCGAAGGATAGGCGCAGAAAACTGGAGTGTACCTGAGCGAAACCAAAGTATCTTTCTTCCTTAGCAGGAGTTCACACGCGTTTATTTAACGGAAAATGGTGAGCGGAGTCATTTTTTAAGTCTTATTATTGAAGTTTCCAGGAAGGTGAGGGAAGAAGGATCCGCCGCCACATCAACACTAGATTTGTGTGTCAGAGATTAGTGTTAGACTGTTCGGAAAAGATAAGGGTTCTGCGCTTCATGGTAGAATCTGTTAAAACATATGATTTGGGGACCGGACCAAGTTATCACAGTGGTCCAGAGTTGGTTCTTGGTTTACAAGTGGGGTTGCTTTTATAATTATTAATGCTTGTCCAACAAGGCTTTGACTAGATCTATGAATGTGAAAGCATGCGCTCTCTCTCTCTCTCTCTGTCTATATATATATATATATATATAGGATGCCCGTTTTTCAAGGATTGTTAATTAAGTATTAGGTTAAAGCCAACCCTTGCAGACACTGATGTTTTATGATGGACACCTTCTCTGCACTATGTTATTTTCTACATGCAAATTGCTTATATGAAATATTGAGTAAAATATTTTCATGGTTTTATGAGATGGTATGCCCACTGATCATTAAAAAAGAAGAAGAAAACTATCATGTTGACGTTAGAAACAGGAGGTAGACGATCATGTCCAACCATGAGTGGTCCAGGTATTCCCGATGTTTGGATAATTTTACATCTTAGTCTAAAAATTTAAATGTTTTTAAATGCTTCAATTTTATATGCTGACTTTCAAAAACCAAAGTATTTTCTCAATTTCCTAAGTTTTTGGTCCTGCCCCTTTAAAATAAATATTGAATTCTAAGGTTACAAGCACTGAAATTTATAAATATAAAATATTCATAATTAATATAAAGCACAGAGGGTATAATGCTTGATGAAGAAGCAAGTCAATATTATTGTTCAAGTCACTCTCTTCGGAGAGATTCCAAGTAAATAGTCATTTTGTATACTTTTCTATTGACGAGTGGATTGAATATTCCTCCTCCGTCCACACCACTCTACTTTCTGACTTGTCAACCACGAGCACACCTCACGCCACCATCAAACACACACGTGCGTGAGGGGATTTGAGCACACGAGTCCACCCACAAACACAACTTTATCTTCTTTTTTTTTTTTTTTGTAACTCCTCCATTTATTTTGTCATTGTGAGCATTGTACTTCATGATTGCAGTTGATACTTCAGTCTGTATGTGAATTATTTTTGTTTTGAGAGATAGATCGTAGCTAATTTGATGATTAACATACACACACACAGAGTATAGATTTAAATAGATTTATAAATTAGATACTTGGCTTGGGCTAGGCTGAAAGAATAAGTTGTATTATCATTGATATCTAAGACTCGAATGACAAGTGTAGTATGTTTACATGAGGTGTCAGGGCTAAGAATTCACCCCTTAATTATTTTATTAAGGGTTGCTAGAAAACCCACATATATTTATCTTCTCAAAGGTTTAAAGAGTAAATGAAAAGTTGTTGTTAGAAAAGGTGCTAACACCTCCAATGGACCTTACATGAGGTGAGTTGTTTTGCATGATTTTAATGTGGTTAAGAATTTGATAGTTTCCTAATTAGTAATTTGTTTGTGGAAAAAAATTATTTGTTGAATAAATATGATTTTTTTTAAAATTTATTATAGGCTTGTATACCCAAACAAATTTTTATTTGAAAAACAAATCCTTACAAGTGCCCTGATAGGGTTTACCTATGATGGATGAGTTTCTTTTATCTATTGTTATAAATTACACCCAAGTAAAATTCATGACTATTTATATAAGTTTTTGAGAAAAGAGAAACAAAGTTATGTTCACAATCAAGCACCAATCAAAAATCAAAATTCTATAAACATCAACTTTATTCAAGAACACGATTTGACAAAAATAAGTTTAAGTTTTAAACTAAAATCTAAGATTAAAATCCTAAAATAGGTTTTATTTATGCAAAAACAACCTAGATTATCCAATGATAACGGCCTATGGACATGTATAAATCATAATTTAAACAAAACAAGGCCTAAAACTAACACCTAAAGCAATGTTAAACCGATAAACAAAAAAAAAACCACCCCGAATTTACCCATAAATGTAATAGTTGGACTAAAACCTAAAGCAAGCTTCTTAGACCTCTAACCCAACCTTTTTAAGTTTCATCAAACCACATCGTCACTTCTTAACATAATTACAACAACATGGACTAAAAAAAAAAAAAATCTTGCTTTAAAACCATATTATTAACTTAAAATATATGGCATGCTTAGACAAATTAAGTTCTAAATTATACATTATACCACCTTGTAAGGCTAAACATAACAATATGTATAAATTAAACATCAAAACATTAACAACCACCAACCCTAGTGGATAAATTTTAATCTAAAAAATTATAGTATGCTAAAACCAAAATTTTCAAAAATATTAACACTTTACATTCAAACAAAGAAAAGAATCAATCTAGCATGCCACAAGGACTTCACTCTTAAGGTCTCTAAGGATATACCTTCTCAACTTTGAAATTTTGAAGCAATGATTGGATTCCAACGCTTTTTTCTCTGAAATTAACACTAGTTAAAATTCATTTTTTTTCATCCCTCATCCTTAATGATTACCTTTGTCTTTTATAGGCTAAACTTATAGCTCTATCAACTCAAAACCTTGCTGATTTTTTCATTTCAGACTTAAATAGTTTTGTAACAACCTGAAGGTTAATAAAAGGGTTTTTTAACCTTTTGATCTTCAGAGAATGATTTTAAATTGTTGATAAAGACCTTCAAAAGGGTTTTTAAGTATGAACACGAGAGGAGTTTGAGTGGTTTTTATACAAGTCAATGTCTTAGTCAAGGCTGACTAAGTTAGTTACTTTTGTGTCTTTGTTCAAGTAGTTCTGATATCATTTTTGTCTTAAACCATTTGAGCTTGATAGAAGAGGTGCATATCTTTCTATTGGATTCATTCTTACTTAACTTGAAGTTTTATAGCTCATTATTTATTTGCTTAAAAGTTTCAACCTAATCAACATTTCACTTGAGCAAGTAGTAAAAACTAATCAGATATAAAATGTTAAGATGATTAATAGAGAATATAGGACATGAATGTTTGATTGCAAGATAATAGGGTTGTATAAAGGATGTTTCTAAGTTGAGTGGTGGTGGTTAAAGACATCATATTTCATGACCTGAAAATGCCTTCCCAATCAATTAAAATTCAAAAAAGAATGTTATTAAATTAACTCAGCTTATCAAATTCATCCAAGTTAATAACTCGATTCTCATAATTGTTTTGCTTTTTTAAAAATACTAGTAATTGTCTGTATAATCTTTTATTATATTAGAAAAATATTGTATTGACTTATAGTCATTTTGGTGTTATCATGTAGCATTTCATAATAATGTTAAAACTATCTTAATAAGCTTTTTCTAGTAATGGGGTATTATCCATAACAGATCGATGATAAGTCTCCAATGGATTTTTCTTTCTTCTTTTTAGGAATATAATATTGATAATTTATTTTTTATAATTAATTATTTCTATTTTTTGTTTGCACTATTTACCAATGACATGCTTTTTTAATTATATTATTAAATTAACTCAATGTATAAAATTCATTCAAGTTAATAACTTTATTCTCATAATTGTTTTGCTTTTTTAAAAGTACTAGTATTGTCAATATATTCTTCTACTATATTAGAAAAATATTGTATTGATTTATAATCACCTAAATAGTAAAACTCTAAAACTCATATCACCTCTCTCTTATAAACATTAAAAATTAGTAATGAGACTCAAACTTAATATATTAGGCTAAGGAGTTTAACTCTTGATCACTTAAATCCATGCTCCTTACAAGACCATGTTGAATTCAACTCTTAGGATAGGAGGAACAAAAAAACCAGAAAAACAAATCAAGCAAAAATTATTGACATATTTATCCATTAAGTATCACCAACTTATCAATTAAATTGGAAAAAAAATAAAATAAAAAATTCTCAATCAATTCCTGTGCTCTAAGTCTGCTATCAACCCATAACGAAAAATGTAAATATAATAAAATGATATTCATTTCTTCTTCTTCTTAAGTTTTAGGTAAGAAATATAAAATATTCATTCTTAACTTAATTACTATATATGAAAGCACAGTCGATACATTATTAAGAAGATGAATTAAACATAAATAAGTTTTAACAAGTTCAAAATATTATTTTTGTTTTTAAACTTACAGCTATATATTTTTAAATTCAATCTTATTTTTCTTGGAATAATAGTTATTTCTCATGCAAGTAAACCCCCTAGAAAACAGACTTTATAGGTCCAAGTGAACGAGTAAAACCTTTACTGTCCCAAGCTCTTATAATGGGTGCTCGTCCTGGCTCGAACTCGAAACATGCTGTTATGTATATTACAAACTCTCTATCATTACGACCTGTCTTTTTGGGATGTTATTTCTCATATCGCACATAATATTTATTGGTTTCAATAATTTATTGCATGTCTACTCAGGAATTCATATGTTCGTGTTGGATTATTAATTCAATGTAGGGCTTATATGAGAATAATTATGTGTTTGTGGACTGTCAAATAAAGTGAAACCTAATTAAAAATGATATGGTAAATATTTTTAGGCAATTGGGTTTTAGGTGTATCTAATAGGGTGTGTACCTTTAATGCGTAAAAATTAAATAGTTATTCCTATTTTAGTGATGGACTAAAATAGGAATACCAAAGGATGAGAATGCCAAATGGCATGAACACTAAAAGGTACCTATTTACTTGTATATAGGGTCATGATCCCCAGATTACAAGTGTGCTATTTCATTCTCCTTTTGACATCCCATTATAATAGAGAAAACTAAGATTAATGTAGAGAGAATCAAAGGGCTCTCAAAAAATAACGTGTTAATTTGAAAGGTCATCCGTACAACTCTAGAGAGCGATTTTTAGATATGAATTCAAGTACGCTTCCACTTTATTGTTTATGTGTTCTTGATAATTCGACATGAATATCTATATGCTATGAAATTTTAGATCTAATAAGTGGTATCAAAGCTATTTCATGTTGAATTATTAGAAAACTAAAATATACAACGTTGGTTTTGCTAGATTAAAAATTAACCAATAGCTAATTGTAGGCTACTAGTGTTATGGTTAAAAAGATAAAATGGAAGCCCGCGAGCTGCCAGTATGTGTTTTATATATAACCAGTATGTTATATATATAAACCGCGTTGCTCTTTTACTATTTGACTCCACAGTACCACTGTCTATTTATATATGTTGTCATGAGTTATGAACGATATGTTTGTGTAGCTGAGTTGGTCGAAGGAGAGTAAAATTAGAAGAGAGGGCGCAAGTTCGAATCCCACTCTTCGTATGTTTTCATTTTGCCACACTAAAACAACATATTAATATTTATTATCTTGAACTATAATCGAAATGTGGAGGTAGCCGAACTGGTCCACAATGCGCGCGTGAATGCCTGTCTTCCGAGGAGGGCGAGGTTCGAATCCTATTCCTAGCAAATATTTTCGTTTCTTGCTTCTTCTTTTATTATGTTTTTTTTCTTTTTTTTTCCATGAATTTTTTTTTGCTGGTTATATTTTTTTTTTGTCTTGTTTTCTCCACTTATATATATATATATATTAGTTGTTTTTATAATTGGATTATCTGGGGCTAACTTAAATGTATTACGATTAATCTCAAATTCAAATTTTTTTTATAATTTTTCTTGTTTTTTTTCCTGATTATGTTTTTTTTTTCATTTTTTTCATGAAATATTTTTTATTTTTCTTGGAAATGTAATTGATTTTTTTTAAATATTTTTTGTTTAGAAATATGTTTTTTCCTTATTATGTTTTTTTGTTTTCATTTTTTTCCATGACATATTTTTTATTTTACTTGGAAATGTTATTGATTTTAAAAAAATATATATTTTTTGTTTAGAAATATATTAAAATGATAATAGCTTTTTTACTTATTTTTAACATTAACACATGAAAATAATATAAAAAAATGTTTGTTTGGTGTCCCTATTTATTCATTTATGCTTTTATAATTTTTTTTATTCATTTTTTGTAGGGGTTTTATTTTTATCAGGTTTTGTTCTGAAATTTTAATTTATATTAGTAATAATTTTAAAATTAATATTGCTCTTTTTTTCTCTTTGTTTTTTTTTATGTGTGTTTTTTTGTTATTTTATCTGTTTTTCAGATAAGATAATTTTATGATTTTATTGTTTGCGCAATAATGATGATAATTTTAGTGATTATTTTTTATTTTTTAAAATGTTTTTTATTTTATTTTTGCGGTAATTTCATGATTTTAATTATTTGAGCAATAGTGTTGATAATAATTTTAACTATTGTTGT
Source organism: Salix dunnii (assembly GCA_015731905.1). Lineage (NCBI taxonomy): Eukaryota > Viridiplantae > Streptophyta > Magnoliopsida > Malpighiales > Salicaceae > Salix > Salix dunnii. The sequence continues at coordinate 2,534,322 of CM027667.1, read as the reverse complement.
AATAAAAATGATGATAACATAGGGATGAATTTTCAATTTATATTTTCATCTTTTTACAGATAGAAAATTAACTAATTTCTCACAATTTATATTTTATTTTTAAATGTGAATTAAACTGAATTATAAAATGAACTAATCATAATACTATGAATTCAATAATTCAAATATCTGAATCTTCTTGTATTTTTAATGAAGATGATAATTTTATGTTGGTTATTTTATTAAAACCTACTAAATAGATAAATTTATATCAATTTGAAATTCATATATTTTATAAAAAACTTGAACTTCAAGGTAATGTTGCACATATTTATTATTTTGACTAAATTTATATTATAATAAAAAAAGCACATAATTAACATTTTTTGCGCTAAAAAAAATATGCATTAAAAAAAAAGGTGCGTCCCGCGACGAGGCGTGGGGGCATTGGCTAGTATATAATCAGCGTTGGAAGGAAAATAAAACTGGCATCCCGTAGGCTGCTAGTGAAGATTAAAGAACCATTGCTGGCAAGCCAGCGCTGGTGAAGGAAAATAAAACTGGCAGCCTACGTCAGGAAATAACCAGCGTTAGTGAAGGAATTCATCGACTAGTGCTGGCCATTGGCAGCACTTGTGAAGAATTAAAAAAAAAAAAACTATTGAAACGATAAGGGGCAGTTGCTATAAATTTTGTAACAGCTACAAGCCAAACACACAAAAGTGTAATGGCTGCACTAATCTTTGGGCCTGCAGCAAAAACAATTTGGGGGGCTATGGACTTCGGCTCATAACAAACAAATAAGTGTTGTGCAATTTTTTTTTTCAAATATTGGTATAATGATATTGTGGAATTTGAAATACAAATTATTTCAGTATATTCAAAGTATTTTTCTCTTACAATTTGGGATTCAACTTATAGACAAAATCCTACACTAAATTAGTAATCATAAAGCTTACTTTACTGTTACTTTATACAATGTGTAAAACAAGAAATTAATAGCTATATTCAACACTCTCCCTCGAGTTGGGGCGTAGATATTTATCATACCTAACTTGTTAATTGCATTATGGAATACTCTTCTGGAGACTGTCTTTGTGAGGATATCAGCTAGCTGGTCTTTAGACTGAACAAATGGAAATTATATGATTTTTCGATCAAGATTTTCCTTAATAAAGTGTCTATCGACTTCAACGTGTTTGGTATGATCATGTTAAACCGGATTATAAGCAATCTCGATAACTGTCTTATTGTTACAGTATAGACCCATAGATATCGCATACTCAATTCCCAGGTTTTGTAATACCTGTTTAATCCATAACAATTCACATACACCATGAGTCATACCCCGATATTCTACTTTAGCACTTGACCTCGCGACTACTTTCTACTTTTTACTTCTTCAAGTGACATGGTTGCCTTCTACAAATGTAAAATATCCTGATGTCGATCTCCTATCAATCTGATTTTCAACTCATTCTGAGTCGGTATATCCTTTAATATTTTGGACCTCTTTCTTAAAAAATAGAAGTCCTTTTCCTGGTGCACTTTTTAGATACCTTAAGATCCAATATACAGCTTCCATGTGTTCTCCTCCTGGTATTTGCATGAACTGACTTACCACGCTTACTACATAGGCCATATCTGGCCGAGTATGTGATAAATATATTAATTTTCCCACTAGTCGTTGATAATATCATTTGTCCGCTGGCATCTGATCTTTTGTTTGTCCTAGTTTGTGATTTATTTCCATAGGTTTATCTACCAGTTTACATGCAAGCATTCTATTTTCTACCAATAAATCTAACATTTATTTTCGTTATGAAAGACATATCCCCTTTTTTGACGTCGAGACCTCAATCCCTAAGAAGTACTTCAGTTGTCAGAGATGTTTCATTTCAAACTTTGATTCTAGAAATTGTTGTAGTGCCTTTCTCCTTCTAGATCATCCCCCGTTAAGACCATATCATCAACATATACTATTAGTGTCGTTATCTTCCCTCCTTTGTGTTTTATGAACAAAGTATAATATGAATTACTTTGCTTATAACCAAACTCCTTCATTGTGGACGAGAAATCTTCCGAACCATGTTCGAGGTGATTGTTTTAAACCATATAAAACCTTTTTTTAATTTGCATACTTCAGTTTCACATAAGAACCTGGTTTTCACTCCAGGTGGTAATTCCATATACACTTATTGTTCAAGATCTCCATTTAGAAAGGCATTCTTGACATCGAATTGTTATAGGGTCCAATCTTGATTAAACTGCTATAGATATGAGAATCCAAATGGTGTTCATTTTTGCAACTAAAGGAAATGTTTCTTGGTAATCCACTCCATACTTCTGCATGTATCCCTTCGCGACTAACCTCGTTTTGTATCTATCAATACTTTCATCTGCTTTCAACTTCACTATGAATACCCATTTACACCCAACATTCTTCTTTCCTGTTGGTAATTGACATAACTCCCACGTGTTATTCTTCTGTAGTGCCTCCATTTCCTCATTCATCACCTTGGTCCACTTTGAGTCTGCTAATGCATCCTGTATATTACTAGGAATAGACACATTGAATAATTGATTAACAGTAAATGCATATGATTTTGATAATCTATGGGTAGAGATATAGTTACTGATGGGGTATTTAGTTTTGGTTTTGGGATCGGGTTCATATTGTTTCTTTGGGACTCCCCGGTTAAGTCTTTGTGAGTACCTAATGATCACATTATTTTCTAAGACAGGAGTTCCATTTATCTCATTTGAAATAGGATTTAAGGATACCTAAGGTGATCAAGTAGAGACATTCTCGGTTGATTCTTTGATTAATGGTGTAGCCGTTGGTAATTCCAAAGATATATGGGAGTCATTTCTGAGATCAATTTGGTCTATATAGAATTCCAGGTTATCATCTTGGCTTGGTCTCATTTCTTCTAATTTGAATATATCTTCATTCTCTTCATTATTACTTTCCCCTTGGAGAGAAGAAACGGGAACTCCCCTTGAATATTAGGGTTGAGATTCTCGAAATGAGACATCCAAGGTCACGTATAGCTTTTGATGATGAGGATCATAGCACTGATATCCTTTCTAAAACTCTAAGTAACCGATAAACACGCACCATTTTGCACACGGATCTAGTTTGCTTCGTAGAAATTTTGGGATATGAACATACACCGCACAACCAAATTCCCAAGGATCCAACTTTGGAAGGTGAGGAACCGAGAGAAGGGATTCTATTTTTTGTTGAGGAGACTGAAAATCAATTACACCGGATGGTGTTCAATTCATTAAATACACAGCAGATTTGACTGCCTCACCCCAATAGTATTTTGGTAGATTCATGCCAAATAGTGAAGCACGAACTATGTTCATAATTTGCTTGTTCTTCCTTTCGGCTAATCTATTATGTTATGGAGTATATGTGCAAGATGTTTGATGACGGATTCCATGATGCTGTGAAAAATTGCCTAGTACTTGATCCATAAATTCCGTACCATTATCGGATTGAAGTGTACGAATATGCCGTTGGTATTAGGTTAGCACCATTTTCTGAAATTCTTGAAATGCTGTACTTATTTCGCTTTTATTTCAGAGGAGAGATATCCAGGTCATCCGAGTATATTCATCAGTAAATGTAACAAAATATCGTGCATTAGAAAAGGATAAGATCTTTACAAGACCCCAAACATCAAAATAAATAACTACAAATGGTTCTACACTTTTATGCAAACTTGGCAAATAGGAAATACAATGGCTTTTTGCCAGTTCATAAATTTCACACTGAAAATCCGAAATACTTAACCTCGAAAATAAATGCGGCTGTAACTTTTTAAGATACCCAAATGAAAGATGTCCGAGTCATTGATGCCACAACCATACAAAAGCATGAGCTTGATCCATACTTATGGTTTGATATGTATGACCCAGCTTTAAGCCCCCTTGTTCCGTTAATTCCAAATTATGCAGGTTGCCCCATCTAACACCATAACCAAGAATCTTCCGGGTTAGAATGTCCTAAAAAACACAAAACAGTGGCTAAAATGTTCCCGTGCACTCAAGGGTAGTCGTAATTTGACTAACCAACAAGAGATTATCTGCAAGAAATGGAACAATAAGGATAGTATCTAGTGTAATAATGTCAGTTAAAATGATAGATCCTTCCCCCATAACAGGGGAGGTACTACCGTTAGCAATACATATAGCTAACCCATGAGGAGGGTTTATGACAGATTAAATTATCGAAATAGCTAACCATGTGATTAGATGCACTTGTATCAATACTCCAAGTGCTATTTTTTGTAATAACAAGTGTGCAAATTTTTTTCGATGATACCTGGATGGACCACATTCGTTGTGGGTTGTACCTGATCTGTGTCCGTTAGATTACCATAGGTTTTCAAATATTTTTCAGCGTTTTTTTTTTTTTGAAAATTCCCACCATTCTAGATAACCAATAATTCCATAACACCTTTGTTTTGAATGTCCCATTGCACTGCAATGAGAACACATTAGTCCACCAGTATTTTTGTATTTTTTTCAACTCGGTCAACCCGGTCAACCCAAACTCAGTCAACCTTAAAATCAACATTTTGATCTAATTGTTTTCCTCTTTCTCTTTCCCCTCTTTCAATTTTTGTCACCCCATCGCCCCTCTCTCCCCCTTACTCCCCCGCCAACCGATGATGGCTCGTCATCATCATAGTGTGTTCAGCTAACCCCAGAGGATCACCACCATGCTTGCCCTCTAACTCATCCACACAGTTTCCCATTTCATCAATCTTCGAAACAATAGAGTCCAATATTGTTTGAAAACTACTTTGCATCTGATGAAGAAGACGTTGTACAAAAACAGTCATATCGGTAGCGCTTTGCTTGGAATCATGTTCGTCCATTGCTTGCTATGCGGGTTGGTTTTATTGGTTTCTGCTTTTGTGAATGGATTTTCTAGGTTTTTGGGACCTGTTGGAAATAGGCATGTTAAAATCATATTGCATAAAATTTCCATGCTACACATCCACATCATGATCCATGTCATTTAGCTGTATTGACATACATGATCTTTGATAGGTTGAGTTATGATAACTGTAACGAAGATCGCTTAGATCCTATGCTGGTATGATTACTGGACCAAATTGGTTATATATACATTTGTTAATGATAGCAAAGATTGAGCTAATTTCATTATTTTTTGCAAAACATAATTATAAGATTATACATATAGCCCAAGTGGGAGATTGTTAGATCATTAATCCAACGTTGGGCTTATATGAGAATAATTATGTGTTTGTGGACTGTGAAATAAAGTGAAGCCTAATTAAAAATGATCTACTAAGTATTTTTAGGCAATTGGATTTTTAGTGTATCTAATAGGGTGTGGTCCTTTAATGTGTAGAGATTAAAGGATTATTTCTATTTTAGTGATCAACTAAAATAGGAGTACCAAAAGGTGAGAATACCAAAAGACATGAACACCAAAAGATACTTGGTTACCTATATATAGGATCATGGTCCCTAGATTACAGTGTGCTATTTCATTCTCATTCTGATATCCCATTATCAGAGAGAAAACTAAGGTTAAGGTAGAGAGAATCAAAGGGTTTTCAAAGAAGAACGTGTTAATCTGAAAGACCATCAGTACGACTCTAGAAAGTGACTTTCAAATATGGATTCAGGTACACTTTCACTTTATTGCTTATATATTTTTAATAATTCGACATGAATATTTATATGCTATGAAATTCTAGATCAAACGGTTCATGGTTAATAATTCAGATTCCAAAATCAAAACAACGAAAATATTCACTAGTAAAAGACAATGAGGCATACTCAACGGGGCTGGCATGATATCAGATGCACAGAAAACCATTGAAAGAGACTGTTATAGCTGCTCAACATAAAAGTATATGCAGTAAATCATAGTTTTACTTGTGAAAAAGACGAAGAAGAAAACATCATAGTTTTTTATGGGGTTACTCCTGGACAGGTTTCCAAGCTGAAATAGCATGAAATATTTTCCCCTTCCATCCAAGAAGTAGCCATTGTCCATCCTCATCAACGATAAAATCTTTATGGTAATCGGGTTTAATGCTTTTCACTTTTTTTATGACGCTTTGATGTAATGGGATCTGCCTAAATCCAATCCTCAAATTCCTCATCTGCCATTGCTTGTATGTCTCTGGCCTTTCAATCCTTTCTGCACCCTCACATGCTACCACATTCATAGCATCCCTTCCAATCATTTCTCTCTCGAACACCAATCTTTCTTGATCTTCTCGAGGTGCATTAGCTTCGAGCATATCAAAATATGCAGAGTAATGGAACAATGCTTCGCGGAACCTTGTGATAAAGAAAGGCGCGTTGAAAGAACCATTACGCACTCCATGGAGGAATAAATCAGGATTGATTCTCTTGATCAGTTTAAGAACAGCATCCCTAGGGCTGTTCTGTACCACGGTGTCGTCGGGCAAATTCTTCAATCTGTTCATACAGTTGACAATAATCACCTCATCTCGATCTCTGTCGATCTTCAGATCCTCATATTGAATAGTTTCCCATTTCTGGGCTATGGCATTGTACTCAAACCGAACATTCAGTCTGTCAGCCAATCTTTTTAAACGACGGCCAGTCTCTTCAACCCTTTCTGCAGGCCGAAAACCTGGCTGGGGAAGCTCGATTCCCGTAATTCGAATCCTGGGAGGTCCACCAGGCCTTAATGACTGACGATAGATAAAGCAAGGCCATTGAAATCCATAGTTGATTCCAAAATCAATGATGTGCACGCTTGTTGCCTTATCGGCTACTCTCGCAATTGTTCTGCTTCCACACAAGTTTGTCATCTTCCTGAAAGGACATATTGTAACATAAAGCTCATAAGCTTTCAGGATGTCAGCAGCTGTTGACGAATTCTGTGTAACAAGTCCAGAAAGTAACATTCCAGTTCCGGCAAGGCGTGCCTCAAGGCCATTAGCGAAATAGTGTGCCAATCTTTGATTTGCATCCCCAAAAGGAGAAGAATGTTGCCTAATTTGCTTCAATTTCGCACTTGCTGTCTTTCGATCACCGCTTCCAGCAGCTTCTGCACAAAGAATTAGCTGATCCCACAGGTCTGTCTCTCTTTGATTAGCCAGTGTTCTCATGCGCATACGAGATCCTGTTAGCTGCTCATCATGCAGAAACTTATTGTACGCTGCAATTCGTGAATTATCATGCAGAGGACATGGTATGGGTACTCCATTCTCAATACTGTGCAGAAAGGCATCATCAAGAAGCTCCAAGTGTGTGGACTCTGAGATCGAATGTTGCTTCTTGCTCCTCTCTTCTTCTAAGTAGCCATTACTGTCATATTGATAATCTCTTCTTCCCCTTGTCTGATTTGATGAGTAGTTCTTTCCATTATTCTGGATTATGTCTGCTACCACCTCTTCCTCTGGCTCTGGAGGATCCGATGCCTTCCTCATTGAAGAAAATTTCTCAGAATGACTATATGGTAGGAGCTTGTTAGAATTTCCCGTTACACCATTGAACTGCCTAAAAGAATGCATTTCTGTATGAGCATCTGGAATCACAAAGACGTTTTCAGGAGAGTAAAACGACTGTAAAACAGATGATTGAACACTTCTAGTTGGAGTGAAATTTTCATCTGGGCTCTCATTGATTTGAGCCAAACAAGGAGGAAAGTGATCCGAAGGTGGATGCTCTTCTCCGAGGACATCATAAAGAGACTTTTCAGCGGCTTGGAGAGCGAGACAGTCCTGTAGCATACAGGTTTTATCTCCCAAATCGTCTTCCATTAATATGTCATGTATGTACTTAAAAACAGCATGGGAGAAGTCATTCGTATCACTGTTATATGCAGTGTCTTCATCTGAGCTAGGCCCTAAAGAAGGATTCTCGGTAGGAGATTGTAAAATGTTTGGAAAAGACGGTGGTTCCATGGAATCAATCACCATTAGAATGGGAATCAGATGTGCTCAAACCCTTGTCCGATTATCGGACTACAAAGAGGAAAAGGTGGAATTTAATACAACTTATCTGGGATGACCTGATGAAATATGATTCTGAGAACACAAATTTTAGAACTGATGGGTAAGAAGCTAGATCAAGTAGATTGCAAGTGCTAGGAAATACTTTGGGGAAATAAAGATTGGGAAGATTAGAAGTAATAGGGGAAAAAAGGTGTTTTAGCACATATCAAAGAAAAATAACATTTTACACGATGCCTTCCATAAAATGGGAAAAGGTTGTTTATTGAAAGCAAAAATGGAGGGCTTGGAGCCTATTTTCTCGACAGTAACCTTGGTGGAAGAGAAGGATAGGTACAGTGAAAACTAAATTTTAGACAATAACATATTTCACGGAGATTTTTATAAATTTATTCTTAAAAAAATAATCATCGACGCGAACTTATAAAAGTATAAATCCCTTGAGGATTGTTTTAACTCACACATGACTTTGTTCAATTTTAAAATCATATCTTAAGTTCTTTCACCTCATATCTTATAGATTAGTTACGAGTGATATGCCTGCGTGATGTGCCGGGGTTTTTTTTATCTATGTAGAAAATTGATTGTTTTTATATGTATTATATTTTGTTATTTTAATATTTAATTAGTAAAATTATAATTGTTAAAATCTGTATAATTGAAATGGAAAGTGGTTTGTATATTTTGTAATTATAGATAATGTAGTTAATTTTTTTTTTATTAGTTGCATTTTTCCCTCAGTAATATTAGATCTGACACATTATAAATAAAAATATTGTAATTTTTTTTCTAGAAATAAACTTATATTTTTGCATGCTATAATCAGTTATTTTCATGTTTAATTACTAAAATTGCAATAGATAAAATATGTTAGAAATGAGTTTTTTGCGTGGTATAATTAGTATGTTTGCCCGTGCATTGCGTTAGGGTTTTTTCTATATAGAAAACTAATTGATTTTTTATATGCTGTAATTAGTTGTTTAAATATTAATTAGTAACATTGTAATACATAAAATATGTAACAAATAATTTTTTCCCCGCCTAAAAGGAATAGTGCAATCGAAATGGGAAGTGATTCATATATTTTTTAATTGTAGATAATCTAGGTAAATTTGTCAATCTTTTTTTTAGTTGATTTTTTCCCCAGTAATATTAGATCTGACACATTATAAATAAAAATATTGTAATTTTTTTTAAGAAATAAACTTAATTTTTTTACGTGCTATAATGACTTATTTGTCGTCTAAAAAAAACAGTGTAATCAAAACGGGAAGTGACTCACATATTTTTTAATTGTAGATAACCTAAGTAAATTTGTAATTTTTTTTTAGTTGTTTATTTTCTCTAGTAATATTAGATTTCAAATATTAAAAACAAAAATATTGTAAATTTCTTTTTAAGAAATAAACTTAAACAAAAGAGTATCAAATTTAAATTCAAAGCCAAAAAATTTTTATAAGATTTTTTAATCATATTATTATATTAAATGTATTTAAGAATATTGATATTAATTAATTTATCTCTATATATATTTTTAGGCGATAATATTCAATAAATATTAAAACATATAATTAGTTTGACATATTTTAATTTGACATAAATATACAAATATATAATTAATTTGACATACTTTAAATAATATATTAATTTAAAGGATAAAATTAAAGTAAATAAAAAAAATTGAAATTAAATAATTTAAAACAAAACCTGGAATTAAAAGATTTGGGACCGAAATGAAACTAAAATCCATAGAACCGAAATCAAACATGAAATTAAAACTTGCATAGAAGGATAAAATTAAAAGAAATCAAACTTTGATACCGAAAATATTAAGGATTTATAATAAATTTGCATGGAAGGATGAAATTGAAATCAATCAAAACTTTGATACCATAAATATTAATAATTCCAGCCCAATCCACAAAATTAAAAGCAGGAGGACCGAAATGGAACACCAATATATAATGAATTTCAATTGAAGGACGAAATTGAAACAAATCAAAACCTATATAATAGCAATAAGGGCCAGAAAAAAAAATTAAAATGTTTAGGGACTAAAATAAAATTTGAAAAAAAAACAATTTAGATTACATCATTTAGCGTAGGCAGGAGAGAGAAATTGAGGGGGAAATTCTAACTACCATTGACACGTTTCCGGACACCATAGTGCCACACGCGCTGCACCATGTGGAAGAGAACATGCCTGAAAATCATTTTAGACGTCGGCTTGGTAGTTTTTGGATGTTGGAGTAGGCCGCACGTGCGGTTCGAAACACGCGTGAGCGCGAAAACGAACGGCGTGTCCGGCGACGCGCCAACAGTAATCCGCCGAAATTTTTTTTTAAAAATGGCTAATTACTGGAACGCCCCTAACTCCCAGGCATGTTTTTTTTCCTTATTGAGGGACAAAATCGTTAATGCACTGTTCAATACAATATTAAAAAAATAAAAAAAAAACGGTCGGACAAACCGGCGTGGACCGGACCAAAAACAATCAATGACCGTTGAGACCCTGAAAATGGTGGTGTTTTTTGTCGTGTTCGTTAATACATTGTTTCAAATCGGAAAAAAAAAAAAGGTGGACGTGCGCGCGCGACGGACCGGAGTAAATTGTCAGTGAACAGAGTTCTTATAATATAATAAGTAACAATGAGTCACAATGAACAGCAACAAACCGAGTTCTTATAAATATGTGAGACTAATTATATATTTTAATATTTATTTAATATTAGCGTCTAATATATATATATATATATATATATATATATATATATATATATATATATATATATATATAAACGACCTTGGATTTTTCAAAGAAAAAAATAATAATATCAATGTACTGAAATACTTCTAATATAATAATATGATGAATAAATCTTAAAAAAAAAAAGATTTTGGCTTTTAATTGTAATTTTGTCCTCTTTTGTTTAAGCTTATTTTTTAGAGAAATTTGATTATTGGATTTTAGGTTTTTTTATAAAAAAAAAATCATAATATTTTTATATATAATATTTCAAATATGATATTACTGAAGAAAAAAAGCAACTGACAAACAAAATGGGTAGACAAATTTATCCAAGTTATCTACAATTAAAAAATATACGAACCACTTCTCCTGCGTTTCGATTACACTGTTCTTTTTAGAAGGGAAAAAAACTCATTTCTAACAGATTTGATATATTATAATTTCATTAATTAAATATTAAAATAACTAATTATAATACATAAAATATTAATTAATTTACTACATAAAAAAAAGTCCAGCACAACACGTAAATCACCTCGTATAAGCCTACTTGAAAACAACCTTGGCAGATAAAAATACAGCATTATGTTGCCAAAGGCGCCCATAACTCCCTCACTTTTTAATTGTTTTCCATTTTTTTTTCATCTTGTCCAATTGTTATCCTTTTTTCGTCAGACTTGAAATTGATCTACTCAGAAGCTGTTTTTTTTTTGTGTTTTTTAAAAAATTATTTTTTAAAATATATTAATATGAGAAATATTTTTTAAAATAGTTAAAGAATATTATTTTAATATATTTATTAAAAAACCACATTATAAAAAATAATCATTAACGCATACCACGAGATAACTTGTCGAGTCTGTTTAATATTATATTTTAAAAAATAAATTTCAATTTTTATTTTTTTACTTTAAATTTTATTTTTTTATATTTTTAGATATTTTCATTAAAAATATTTTTTTAAAAAAAATAATTTAAAATATTTATAAATAAATAACTAATTTTATAAAGAAACTCTAAAACATTCAAACATGGCATTCGTACCTGGACAAATAAAAAGAAAAGCTCATTCCAAGGAGACATTTATGACTTATGACCAGGTGAAAAGCAGGTGAACGAAAAAGAGCGAGGACCACAGTGTTCATTACAAAGAAAAAGCACTTTTGTGAACAGGAATGCACAGTGAAAACACTGTTCATGAAAAAATAAAAAAAAGGCCTCACGTAGCCGCAAAGCAGAGGAGACACGAAAAAAAAAGGGGGCTTATGTAGCCGCAAAGCAGAGGAAAAAATATTCAGTATACAGTGACCAAGAGTCTGCATGCACAGTAGCGCTACAGTGATAGAACGAGCTGTTTTAGTTCTTTTACTAATAGCGGTGATTAATCAAATAGTGTTTAATCTAGCCACTAGAATAAATATTTCATCATAATTAATTCCTCGCTTTTAATTATAGTCATTTGTCATTGACCTTGTCATGTATCTCTTCTCATTTGGCATTCTTTTTTTCTTTGTAGATCTACTTGATACCAATTGGTTTTTCTCTCTTAAGGGTTGTTTGGGAGTGCGGTTACGGTTGTTTTTTAAAGTGTTTTTCATCAAGAACTATATTAAAATGATATTTTTTTATTTTTAAAAAATTATTTTTGGCATCAGCATATCAAAATGATCTAAAACCACACAAAAAATTCATTTAAAATTAAAAAAAAAAATTGGGCAACCGGCAGTACAACTGCAATGCCAAACAGGCACTTAATCTATAAACCAGCTTTCATATGTCTTTTTTTTTTTAATTAATACAATATTCTCATTCATAGCAAACTAGTTTCTTTAAACACAATACAACCACCTGTAAAAAGATGATAATATAGTGTCACATCATCATCATCATCATGATTACTTGCATTATATATATCATCAAGGCTCATTGACTCTCTTAGTAAACTTGGGGAGCTGTCACTATTTGAACTCTCACTAGAAAGAGAAAAAAAAAGGATGAAGTTAAGTTCATTGGCATTTATAAAGGTGTAATTGGTTTTTGATGATCTTCAGATATCCTCTTCATCAAGAACTTGTAAAAAAATCATTTTTCTCATTATCATCTACCTTCCAATCTCATGGTTCTTTTTTATTTAATTCAACATCTCTAGTAATCAATACATTTTCTTCATTAGAGTAGTAAAGTTTGCCTACAAAAATCATCATTTTGCTAATATCATCTAGTTTGGTCCTTTATTAGTCATCTACATGTACATAGCCAGTGCCCCTAAAAACCTTTCAAATAAGTAATATGTGACTTCCTTCACTCCATGCCTCTTTTGTAGTCATTTTATTCAAGCCTTTAGTAGAATATTTATTTGACAAGTAGACATCATAATTTATAGCTTTAACCCAAAAACTTTTAGAAATCTTTTTAGTTTTAAGCATGTTATTTACCATGTTGCTGATGTTTATATTCTTTCTCTCCATCACTCATTTTATTGTGGTGATATGGAAATTGTTATGAGTTTTTTTATACCATATTTTCACCAAACTCATTAAATTCATTACAGCAATATTCACCCTTTATCCATCCTAAGTGATTTTATAGTACAACCATTTTGTTTCCGGCATGCTTTAAACTTATTAAAATAATTAAATAGATTATATATTTTTTAAAGGTATACACATGTTTTTATACTACAATCATCAATAAAAGTAGAAATTAAAGTTTTTATGTAATGAGCATGGAAGGACAACACAACACATATATGTATCTTTTAAAGGGGTTGACTTGCTTTTGATGTAGATTTTTTGGAAAGATCTTATGGAATTGTTTGCTTACTATCATCCTTTATATAATTTATTTAAATGTTCAATGGATGATAAACCTCTCAACATCTCTTTTTGTTCCATCATCTTTAAGCTATCAAAGTTTACACATCAAAACAAAGTCTCATCCTTCACATATATCATTGGGATATTAGGCACACACATCTTTATGTTTAGCAAGAACATTCAATTATTTGTCACGGTTACCTTTGTTATCATAACTTCATGATTATAAAGTAATGTCAAAGTACCAACTTTCATCTTAACCTCATTCCTTTTATTTAACAATTATCTGAAACTCAATATGGTACTTTCTACACTAGGGATATAATAAACAATACCAATAAATTGATGACTATTATCTTTCAATTTAATAAAAATCATTCATTTTCTTTTTTATGACAACCTTTGAACAATCTGCAAATATGATATTATCTTTTATTGTTATCTCCATACATGTGATCGCCACTATTATTAAGATACCACATGTTTTCTTTATCTTACATTGTTTCATCATAGATTATTAATATGATGTGTTTTTATCACAAGACTCATATTTTCTCCAACCTACTTGGTTGGATTCCAACAATCCATAGCATAATAATAACATTTAACTTTACATTTACTAGACTCAAGTCTTTGATTTCCATTATTGACTTAACGATTTGACTGGATGGTCTTCAAAACCTCCAAAGTATAATTCTGATTTTGTTATCATAAACAGAATAAATTTCTAGTATAATTTTGAAAATCATGTTAAACCCAAGACAAATTTTGCTTAGTCTCCCTATAAGAAACTGAAATAAATAAAACAAACAGGGATTTGAATAAACAAATTAAAGAAATAAGATTCTAAAAATAAAAATAATAAATTGAGATGTCGTTAAATCAATTAAAAGGTACAAAAATTCATTCCTATAAAATTATTGATCATCAAGGTAAAATAAGTAAATAAGTATCCTTTCAACTTAAGCAAATAAATTCAATATCCCTTAAAACTAAAAGAAATCAAAAAAATTATGAGTAAATTAATTAGATTAATTTTTCTATTCAATTTCTTACCACTAAGAGAATTTAATATTTAAAAACAATTTTAATTCACTCAGTATTAGCCTTAGCAAAAAAAAAATCTAAACAACAGTTCAAAAGATTAAGCAATTTAGCTTAGTTTATTTCTCCCTAATAAATTAAACTGATATTTACAACAATCAAGTTAAATCTTTTGCTTCTATTTTAGTCCCTAACAACAATTATAGAATGAAATAAATTAAAACGCATGTATAAATCATCTTAAAACAATTCAATAAGCATGATATAAATCAATAACATAATTATTAAAATAAGGATGGATAAATACTTGAATATGAAAAAATTACAATGATAATGTTACTTCTTTCAACTTAATAATAGAGATGTGTTTATTCCTCAATAAAGTTTAGTTCATAGCTTCTAAAAATTAACATAAATATTGTCAAGAGAAAAGAGATGAGTTATTTATGTCATGATTTGCTTGTTTTATTTCCTCCTTCAGTTGGCTCTTCTCCTTTTCATGAGTCCTTAATATTATTCAAATCCTTATTATTTATCTAGTCATTTAAGGTTTCTTAAATCCTTTAGAATTTGTGTTGAAAACTAAATCTATTGTTTTCACTAGTTTGTTGCAATTCAGACTTTATTATAACTTAAACTTTGTTTCTAACTTGGTTTTTTGCAATTTTTGTTCATTCCAGTTGTATTCTTTAATTTATGGCATGTTATAACATTTATTTGCACATTTATTAGATCATAGAACCATCTTTACTATTTTAGACTCTCAATCGTAATGGGATATTAGACACCATTAGTCTCTTCATCAAATTAGGAAATCAATCTCATCCTTTAGTTTGCGTTTGAATTTATATATTCAAATTTTTTTGTCAACCTTCATAAAACTTATAGTGATTAATGTTTACATCAATTTTGACTTTTGAATTGCATGATGTCAATACCTGAGGCTTAAGATATGTTTATATGAAGATGTACTGTTAAAGTTGAAATTCATATTGTAAGAAGGATTTTGACTTAATTTTGCAGGTTTGATTCGAGATTTAAATTAACTCAAATCTCTTCCATTAATACCTTTCTAGAAAGCATAATATGTTTATTTTAACTTTGATTCATCTCGAGTTCATATTCTAGGATTATAACTCGATGAAAAACCTATCACAAAAAAAAAGGCTAAGTCTGAAACATAAAATAATTCTGACCTTTTAACAATTAATTCATAAAGTCTCTTAGATATGCCAAACTCATAAATTTAACTTTCAATTCAAATAAGCTCCAAACACATTAAAAATCATGGTGTAAAAGAAATAAAAACATATGTATATTTTGTATTTTCATTAACCGATTCTTTTTATTCAGTCAACCAATTGACCTATTAAGGCTACTTTAATCTCCTTTTTCAAATCTTCATCTCTCTCCTTTTCATTTTCATTGTCCATGCTCTTTATCCCATTAAGTATATCCAAAACCATTTTTTTGTAGAGAATTTTAGTAACAATACTTGTATGCATATGTCTCTTTGACTATTTCTTCATGGGCTTGTAGTTTTCCCTTGAAACTTTGAATTGTAAGAAAATCCATATTTTATGTGTCATATATTGCAACCATAACATAATAGAACTTTTTTTGCAGTAAGTGTATAATTTGTTTTACCACACATGTCTCTTCCATCTTTTTCTCATATCATTTTATTTGATTGTATATCGACATTACTCTAGCAAAGTAGTCTAAAAATATTCTTTGATTCAAACATATATAGTCATATTGTAACTTTTATATACCAACCTCTCTTATATTTTCAGCTCTTTGGTTTTATTGTTATAAGACTTTTCATGTTTACTTGATAGTGGTTGTGTTGGCCACTATCTCAAAACTATCAATAGCTTGATATTGATAGATGATTGTGAGTGCTTATGATAAAGTTCATATATTTATATATTTATGTACTCTTTATACATAGTTTTTGTAGGGAAAATCGATATAAAAAGGATTTATTACTTCATGTTTTCCAGTTGCAGACTTCTAAAGCAACTATTTGGTTTTCTATAAGAATTCAACTTTTCAGAGGAGTTTTTGTGTAAGGTCAATTAGAGATTGAAGCTAAGGTCCTCAAGACATTTGTGGAATTTCTCTAGAATTTATGGAGCAACCAATAAGAACAACCTTTAAAGTTAAAGTAGGAAAAAAAAACTGCAATCCTGTCAAATTTAAGTCATTGCATAAAAAAAAGAAATTTAAAGGACTTCTTGATTTTTCCTCAAGACCTGCGATATATGGTTGGAAAGATAAAGACATAGATATAAAATTCACATATTTTCTTGAATTTTCTTAACGGAGGAACAACCTCAAAGAAATATTCAAAATAGTGACGTAATATTCCTGTTAAATGAGGAAGGGAGGCAGTTATTCACACATTGCAAAGTTTTGTTTTATTAAGGTTATCTGTAGTGTTGGGTAGCCGTAAGAGTCTAATTAGGATAGGAGTAGGGGTTGTGGTGCATTATTTAAGGAGAAGAAACTAAACTAAAACCAGATGGCGAAGAAGGAGAAGAATTGAAGATAGAGGAAGACTAATGAAATTTAGCACATGTTATATTATTTCTTCCTTATATGTTTGCTATGACTATGTGTGAATAATTTTCCCTTACTAGGGCATGATGCAGCCCTAGTATAATAATTTACTTATGTTATTTTCTCTATCTATTGATTTTTGCTTGATGTTGGATTCTTGATCATGATAACCTTGCTAAAAGCCTATACTCTCTTTTCTAGTGTCAAAATGGCAACCTCTCCAAAAGAGAATTTTACTGTTACCTTTTTAGTACTGCAACCTCTTCGCGATCTTATCTTACATTGTATTTTTATATTGTTTTTGAAACCATTTGATTTTTTTATTTTAAATTATTTTTATATATATTTTTATATTATTTTGACGTGTCCAAAGAAACTTGATCAATATGCTTAAAAACTTGATTGATAATCTTGATATTTGATCATCATCTAGACTTTTAATTAAGTTAATTGGATGCAAATTAGAGTAAATACCATACCTAATTTGAGGATTGCTTATTGTGATTGAGATTTGTAATTCATCTAAGATAAATACCAAGGTTTTACATGCTTATTTAAGGTTTTCACTAATCGTAATGAGTTTTTATGTGTTAATATTCGACTCAAATGCCATAAGTGAATTACATAGAGAAATATACAAGTTAGCCTAAATATCATAGGTAATTCATGGAAAATGAAACTTAAATAGTGACATCAATTGGTAATTAATAGGTAGGTAAATAAGGGGCTAGAATGGATTATTAGTTGTGAATTCATTGTCCTCATGCTTTTATCAATTTGAATTTCTCACCTTGGTGTTATGTGACCTTCTTGTTTT
Organism: Salix dunnii; assembly: GCA_015731905.1. Taxonomy (NCBI): domain Eukaryota; kingdom Viridiplantae; phylum Streptophyta; class Magnoliopsida; order Malpighiales; family Salicaceae; genus Salix; species Salix dunnii. The sequence goes on along the minus strand of CM027667.1, from coordinate 2,516,367 downwards.
ATTATTTAAATTTTGTTGTATTACTTCATTAAAATTCTCTCTTAAAAATCCTTTTTTAACCATTTCCAACACATGTTGAGAACCTAGCCAAGTTCTTACACTAATACACCTGGTTCTATAATATATATTTTTTGTCAAATAAGGATATTAAAGTGGGAAATTTGTATTGATCATCTCAAATAATCAAATACAAACTCTAATATCACCTGTTAAAAGAGAATAGTATATCCGGTAGAAACTAAACTTAAAGAACAAAGTGAAGGAACAAAGAAAATTCAAGAAGAATCATATTTTTTTTTTTTAAGATACACTTTATGAAATCTTATTTATATATCTCTATGCTTATATAATATGTTTATTAATACAAGTTTATTTATAGAAATTAAATCTCAAACAATTAAAGAATTAAACTACTAGGAAAAAAAATCATAGTTTGATAAGAACAGGTATTCAGCCGATTGAATTAATCAACTATTTTTTAACTAGAATGAATTCACTTAAACCCACCGGTCAACGTATTCTCATCCCACAAAAAACAGTTCCTAGAAAGTCAAATATCAAATTTTATTTTCAGTAAATCTGAATTTCTTGGAAACTTCGAGCGCTTTAGTTTGGATCGAGTAGCATATATGACTCCAGAAGACTTGAATTATGATGCACGGGAGACTTGGCCTGTCTTATCCACCGCCATAGGCAATGAACTATATCTATATATATATATATATATAAAAATTTGTCGTATAAGCGGTCCCATAGTTCTGACCAATCATGTGAGCATTCAATTCAACAAAATCGACAAAATCTTTGTTTGATTAAGGGCAGAATTCCGCCATGTTCTATGTTTTAATTATTAAATCATTAGAAAAAGGGAAATTATTTGAGCATGACAAGCTAGTCATTTAGGACAAAAACAAAGTTTGAATCTCACCCCGTGTCTCTTAGACAAACGAATAGGTAGCACTATTCATTCTCTCTTCAAAATTTTATGCTGGAGTTTCTTGCAAAACAAATAACAAAAACAGTTCTTTTAAGAGATATTATTTTAATATATTTTAAATAGAAAAAAAAATTAAAAACAATTTAATTATGAAAAAATGAGGCTGTAAGAGGTTGATTTGCTCGCAATAATGCAACCCTTTATATTTTTCAAGGGATGGCGCTCGAAACCATTTAAATTAAATATATTTTTAAAGGGTGTTAATTTGTTTATATATACATATAATAATGCTAGTTTCTTATAATAAAAAAATATAACCTCCTCGTACAACCTCAAAATGACCCAGCCGCCAGCCTCCAAGCCCCACCTAGAACAATCTCAAAATGACCGAAGCCGCCAGTCTCCGACTCCTTCCGTCCTTGTCAATTTTCTGTGATATCTGGAGAATGGCCCACGGTAAGGGTTTGATTTTTTTTATTACAAATATTCTTATAAAAATAGTGAGGTTACCTTAGTCGGACCAAACGATAGATAGGTTAAATATATAAATGAAACTTGCTATGAATGAATATTAAAATCTTAAATTAACTTAAGATATAAAAGTATGTATATAATTTCTAAGACAAATCTAGACCAAATAGTATCATTTCATTGCTTTATTAAACCATGGAAAATTTTCTGCTATTATTATTTGGATTCCCATACAAATGCAAATATTTTCAAATTCCAATGAACCAACTCTCGGAAGAAATAGCTGGCTCCTGACATGACCTCACTATCTAACCTAACTAGAGGTAAACATTTCTTTAAAGCCTCCAAATTAGAAAATGAGCCTCAATGATTGTGTTTGTGAAACTAGGGTTTGGCTGGGTGGGATAGGGACCCTCGATTCCATATTAACATTCGCAAGAATGGAGCACCATTTTCCTTGACTAGATAGAATATGTGAAGCCATAATGTCAGGTGCTTTGTCTTGATAGCCAGATTCATCTCACCTTCCGTGGAGCTTTCACCATGGCCTATGAGATTTCACGTCTGTGGTTATGACAAGGGAAATATGTTCAAAGGCTTAACCAATTGTTGGCTATGTGCACGCTATTTTCAAGTGATAATGACAAGCAGCCTCTTCAAAGATTGCGAAGAATAAAATTCAAATTGGTTGAATCGTTTCGTAGCTGCCTTGGTAATTCAATCTCAGAAGATATATGTATGAAAACTGAATCAATTATTGGGATAATACTTTATTTTTTTCAACTAATAAAAAACTGTGACAAGTTTCTCATTATCTTTTTAAAAAAAAATGCTAGTAAACCTTACTTTCAGAAAAAAAACATATTTTGTAGGTTTAGGTGAGTAAATAAAACTCTGGTTGTCTCAAATTTTTATAAAATTTACACATTCTGACTCGAATTTGGGACCTGCTATGCTGATTACAAATCTTCTGTCATTACACTACACCGTTTGAGATCATTATATAACAACACCATAAAATTGAAAAATAAAAATGAAAGCGCCAACATATATTATTTTGTTGCTAATTTTCATTGGAGTTAGCTATGGAGAATTTTTCATCATTAATACTCCATGAAAATAACAACTAATCATGTTATGCTATTAACTTTTCATAGAGTTTGCCAACCTAATATTTCTATTGACAAATATTAATAAGTTATAAGCTATAACTTTGTTAAAAGTAAGTTATAACCTATAATAAGTTATAACTTTTTTTTTCTGATAATTAAAAAAATTTGTCATGTTGCCAACACAATATTTCTATTGACAAATGTAAATAAGTAATAACCTATAACTCCCTCTCCTATTATTTTTCTTCATTAAAGAGTATCCATAAAAAAACTAGTAGCCCTTTATTTTCCCACAAATCTGGTCAGCCCAATCCGTCGAATTATGTTAGTGTTTGTTTGAGATTTAAAGGGCATTGACTCTTGTTGCCATTTCATAAAATTAAGTTTGATTTTAAAACTTTATATATATATATATATATATATATATATATATATATATAATTGAAGAAGTTATGAGTTATTTTAATGGGTATCAATCATATTCTATTAATTTTATTATTATGTTGAAAATTTTGAGAAATTGTTTCTTATGGAAATTAATAAAATTTTGATGCTCAATCAAATTGATAGTGTTTGGTTTTACCATGACTATTTCTTAAAAAAATAACAACTATATAAATACAAAAATATTAAACTTCTAATCATTTACACACACACACACACACACACAAACACCAGTTGTATGAGAAGTAGCAACAAAATTGTCATCAATTATGTCACCTATTTTTTACCATTGTAATAGGCATCATAATATTTCACTAGTAAATCATTTAACAATGATTTACTTATTTTTAACACCAATACTCCATTAATATCTTTGTAGGCATCACCAATTACCAATAAAATGATTCATAGATAGTTAAACGCGTCCTCGTTAAGACTTTTTCTAACAATGTGTTTTTTTGTCAATAAATCATTGGTGATTTAAATAGCTAATGGAATATTTTTTACTTGCAAATAGAATATTTTTGTGGATATTTTTCAATTTTTCTAATGGTGTAATTACAGCTATCATGCAAATTAAATGCTTGTTTGGGAGTGTGATTGCAGTCGTTTTTAAAAATATTTTTCATTTAGAAATGTATCAAAATGATTTTTTTTTTAATTATTTTTGATATTAGTATATGAAAATGATCTAAAAACACACAAAAAATTAATTTAAAATAAAAATATAATTTTTTTCAAAAATATTTTCAAAATACAATGACAAACAAAAAAGAATAAAAAGAAGAAGAAGAGAGGTACAACTTATGAGCAAAGAAATAATAGCTTTCTAATCAACTCAAAATGGAATTGAATTTTCTCCAATCCAACAAAACAAAGCTGATGATACGAGGAATACTAGCTTTCTAATCAACCCTAAGCAATTTCAATTTCAAACTTCTGTACCTGAGTCTTTCCTATAGCTTTATTCAGAATTCTAAATATTTTTCAAAACTTGATGGGTTTTTCGGTTTCTTTCGCTTGTTGTTTCTGTGTATCTAGTCTTGAGAAGGATGGTGTTGAATCTTATGAGATAACTTTGCGAGGAAATTTTATCTTTAAAAGCAGTGTCCATACTCTATTTGGGTTCGCTATTCTTTGTTTCTTTTTGTTTTCTGCTCGTAGTGCTTGCTGTTTTCTTTCATCAAGAAAATTCCACCTGGAAGTACACAATCGGAACTAGTTCATTGTATCTTCGGGACCTTGAACAAGTCCATGCTTATTTATCCTCAACCATAATGCAAGGCATTGTGGGATTAACTCAAAAATATTGCTCCAATTCGGTGTCTCGGCATCGATCAATTTATTTCTTGTTAGCTAAATTCTGCTGTTTTAGAATAATATAAATAAGTTTTTAGATGAGATGGTATTTTAACATGGTATCAGAGCCTTATTGACGCAATGATCACGAGTTCGAATCTCACCACTCTCATTCTATTTGATAAAAATCAAATACAAAATAGTGTGAAACTGTGTACAAGTTTCAAGCTCAAAGGATTTTTATTTGAGAGGATATGTTAAAAAATAATATAAATCATATTCTAAGTACTTCACCTATCAACTCAAATTGAATTTTGAAATGAGGTGGTTACTCGCAAGAGTCTTCATAACCTAATAGCATAAGTGCTGTATGGCGTTGAACCTTCCCTTTCACATGAACATTTCACTGAATCAGCACCTGATCTGCAGTTTTCGGAATGGATCACAGTAGGCCAAGCCAATTGATGATCGAGTTCCCTCTAAAGTATTATTTTTAATTTTAATGGAGAAGTGGAAACTGATGAACTCCATTCGACTAGTTTTTTTATTGGAAAATCAGAAAATTATTTTTTAAGGAGAAATAAAGCTGTTTTCCTGAATTTCAAAACTGAGTGAAAATTATCTCAAATTCAGAAAAGAAATCTCTTCCGTCTGCTAATTTTTGTAGATTTCTCATAGAGCTTCCCTAAGAGTGATCGATAGTAATATGCTATATGAGTTATCTTTGGCGATTATATTATAGGCCCCGAAAATCTGATGTTCCTGATCTGTGATACAAGATGCTTGTTCTTTAGCTATAAGGCTTTTCACTTGTTTATTTCAACTTAAAATTTAGATGATTTTACAATATTAATGTGCAAATTAAGACAAATTAAAGAGAACACAAAAAGACAATCTCGCAGCTTGTGCAAACCAAGTTTTATTCTCGTATGTAATAGAAGGCCAATCATGAGCACATGTCTGGAATAGGTTAGCAATAGCGAATTAGAGCTCGAAATACTAAAAAATCCTCACTAAGAGCAGAAAATCCATAGCTACTTAGGCATGGATTAATTGCCTTTGGAAGTCCTGGCTACGCAGATTTCCAGCAGGAAATGGCAAATAGGATTCTACCTCTCCATCCCTGAAGCATCCACTGGCCATCCTGATCCATCAGAAAATCCTTGTGATAACTTGACTTTACTTGTTCTCTCACTTTTTCCATGATCCCTTCTTTCAGCGGGAGCTGCCTGAGCCCAGCCCTTACATTCCTAGCCTGCCACTGCTTATATTTCTCTGGCCTTTCGATTCTGTCGCATCCTTCACATGCTATGACATTCAGGATTTCCTTTCCAAATACCTCTTGTTCAAACACCAATCTCTCTGGATCTTCACGGGCTGTGTTGGCTTCGAGCATATCAAACAATGATGAGAAGTAGAAGAGGGCTTCCCGGAAACGCGGGACGAAGAAAGGAGAATTGTAAGCCCCGTTCACGATCCCATGAATGAAGACAGCTGGATTAATCCTCTTAATTAAGTTAATAACAGCATCCCTATGACCGTTCAAGACTACAGTTTCATCAAGGAGGCGTCGGAACCTGTATAAACTGCTAACAACAGTTACTTCATCTCTGTCGATCTTGAGGTCCTCGAGTTGAACATTTTCCCATTTCTGTGATATCGCGTTGTACTCGAAAGGGACATTAAATTTCTTGCAATAACTTGCCAAGTAAAGCCCTATTTCTTCAATTGTTTCTGCTGACCCGTAACCAGTCTGGGGAAACTCTATTCCGGTGATGCGAAGCATCGGAGGACCACCAGGCCTCACTGAGAGATGCTGAATTAAGGAAGGCCATGGGAAACCATAGAGAATACCGAAATGTATGATGTGCAACCTTGCCGCATTTTCAGAAAGGTCCATGATAGTTTGCGTTGAGAAGAAATTCGACATGACCATGAAGGGGCTAGCTGAAATAAATCGCCTGCAAGCTTTTAATATGCATTCGGCTGTCACCCTTTTAGCAGCAAGATTTGCATATACCTCACTTCCGGTGCCTGCCATGCGAGCCTCTAGGGCGTTAGAAAAGCAATGGGCCAGCCTCTGGGATCCATCACCAAAAGGAGTAGAATGCTGCCTAATCTGAGTTAACAGTTCAATTGCACTCCCGTGATCGCCGCCTGCTACAGCTTCTGCACAGTGGATCAGATGAGTCCTCGTATCAACCATCTCCCTGCATCTAACTTGGTTCTTCATGAATATCATTCCATAATTAGATCCTCTTGATTGTTCTTTTAGATAAGGTATCATACCTGGACCATTATGAAATGTTTCATTAAGGTTTAACAAAACTGGCTCGTCATCTCCACCAGTAGACGGAAATACCTCAGCAAACATTCCATGTTGATCAGCTGCTTCAGCATAACCTGAAGAGTACTTATTTCTCCTCGTTTTTGACTCCTTCTCCACTCTGTAATGATTCTTCCTTTCGTTCAGCTCACATGCCGAGTGATCCCAATAACTTTTCTCTTTAGTCGCCATGACTGGAATCACTTTGTTGTTTTCAAAATCAAGAATCATTCCATTTTCCTGTTGATGAAATTCCAAAGTCTCTTCCGTCTCTCCCTTAAAAAACCCATCCAACTGGCTCTCACCAAGGGCTACATTTACAGAAGAATCCACCTGCTCGGGGAAAGTTTGAAAAACGCTTTCAGGAAAAAATGATGGTAGTGAATCGACCTGCAAACTCAACGGGACAGTGTAGTTAACAGACGGAGCTTCTCTAGCGCGTATGAAGCTGGACACGACCATGTTGTCAGATGTCACGCAGCTGTTGCAACCATAAATATTGCAGCAGTGAGTAGTAACAGTCTTCTTAATTTGATTTGGGTCGGATACTTCAGTACCGTCTGACGAGGAACTATTCTGATCAAGGATATCAGAAAAGGGTTTTTCAGCAGCCCGAATAGAAAAGTCCCGTGCAATAAAGGTTTGTTCATCGGACTCTTCTTCCATAAGAATCTGTCTGATGCACTTCAAAACAGCATCCGCAGTGAGATCTTTAAAAACTGGGTTCATGTTTAGAGATTGGTTCAATTTTTTGGGAGTGTGAACTATGGAGGTCAGGAGTTGAGAAGGATGTCTTCAGGCAGTATTTAGTTGCATGTAGCAAACAAAGAGATCCACTATACACTTCAATGTACTTTTTTTATACTGAAATGTACAAAACGAAGCAGGCAAGAAAATCCAATAAAGAAAAAGTACTCTGATCACAGCTTCATTCTCAAGCACTAGGTCTGTTTTTACTTCTTCACGTGATGCTCCTTTGTTTGCAACTGAAGCTGCTGGGAGAAATGGCCTCCATCTGGTTAACTGAGATGGATAAATACATTTCTATGATTTAAGTTATAAACTTATACAGGCAACGGAGAATGGAAGATCGCTAAATAAGTATCATGATAATTTACCGCATATTTTTTGTCTTTACCTGAATTTATGAGCAGCAGCTGATCAGTATCCGTGAAATGTTCCTTGCAGCAACACGCCCTGCATGAATATGGAAAAATGAAAGAGATCGGGCGAGCTTAAACTTGATATCTGGTTTGTGGGTGCTCACAAGATAAGCCAAAAGTAATTGCTAACCGGAAGAACCTCTTTTTATAATGCTGGAATGGTACACAGCTTTTTGTTTTTCTCTGCAATATAATGTCATTTCAGTGTACAGAACAATGGAGACAGTTCTTAGCTATCTTGTTCCTGCCCGAACTTGGTATTGTGAAAAGGTTTGAACGTCAATATCCGGATTTTCATAAATTTAGAAACAGACGTAAATTATTAGACCAACATCACGATTACATGACTGAAAACAGTACGTCGTTGAGCTTTACGCTACACCAGGGGAGTTGAGCAGATTTTTTTGACCCACAAATAAGATACCCTTTGATGCTGTGGAAGCTATAGAAAATAATTAAACAAAAAACGTATAATATTTTAAATGGGCAAAATGGGCAGCATGTTGTCAAATTCGTGATTTTTACGCTATACGTGAATGGTTTCTGAACTCTAATGGTAAAATCATAATATCATTGTAAAATATATCTATACAAAAATCATTATAATTATAGCTAAATTCATATAGGTAAAAAAAATTATAAATAAAATATTTTTGAATATAACATAATATAATTATAATCATAAAATTTTATTAGTTAAGATTCATATATGATTTAAAATAACTTTAAAAGACATTAATACAATTATGTCTAGAGAATTTTATTAGGTAAAAACTAACAAATTTAAAACAAATATTTTGTTGTTGTGCAATGTAAACTAAAATCAATTTCATTACTTTTATCTTCCTTGCTATTTCTAAGACATTTATTAATAGCATTATTATCTAAAGAATTATTAGTACTACTACTACTAGTACCAACACCGATATTACTAGTACTAACTCCAACTCCAACATTAGTATTGGCAACAAAATTTAACTTCAAACTCTTGAATTATCTACATTGACATCATTTTGAGTTTCAAAATCAACTTCAATACCATGAGTATCCATTTCAACATCATTAAAAGTTTTTTCATCAGTTTCATCTTCTTTTCTATTCTTCTTCGTGGCTCACTATCAATAAAATGAAGTAAATTAATGTTCGATGAACCACCATGTTATTCTCTTTCAATGATCCATTCATCATCAAATGAGAGATCATCTAAACCTTCATCAAAATCAATAACTTATATTTTTCTTAGTTATCATTCATTTTCAAATTACACATCACAAAAAACTAAGTCATTTAATTTTTTTCTAATGCAGACGATTTCTTTGTTTCGTATGAACCTATGAAAAAAAATCAAATTAATAACATATAAGATTCTTATCAAATATGAAAACAATAAAAAAAATTATAAAAAAATAAATTATCATCTCAAATGCACTCAAGTTACGCTCACATCCAAACCAAATGAACTACAAGTCAAGCTTAGAACTCGAATTGCAAGCTTTGGTAGCTCTGGATATTCATCTCAATAAGAATCTCACCATTTAGCTGGAGTTTTTTTATTCCTCGTTATTATGGCAGTCTTAATACCAAACAACCCTTTTGCATCCTTGAATATATCAAGTTGTAAATTAATTTTAGTTCTCTCAACTTTATCAGACACCATCTAATGCAAGCATTCATATACTCCATATATAATGTTGACAATCATTTTAAAATCATAATTATAATGATAATGAGGATTCAAATAATAAGTCATTGCATGTAAGGATCTGTGAAGTTGAAGTTCCCTTCTTGCATATATATATATATATATATATATATATAGCTGCAAAACAAAATAAAAATAAGAATACTAACATCAACATTAAATAACATAAGATAAAAAAAAATATAGTTATATTAAATAAATAATTAGCATAATAGATAATTTGTATCTTTTTTGCACATAACCAAAATTCACTTGCATCTTTCTTTCGCTTAAACCATTGCTTCATATATAAAACTCATGGCCAGTGTCTCGTCTGAATCAACTAATCAAAGAACTTTAATAAAAGACCATGTTGCCTTAATACAATGAGAAATATCATGCCAAAACTTTTTGTCCAAAACACAATTTTGAATATGATGCCCTTCTTTATATTTGAAAACCTACATCCCCTCCATTGGTCGGAAGTAAACATTGTCATCAATTGAATCTTATTATCATTCAAACATCTAAGATTCAAGTACGCAGTAGCAAATCGAGTGGTAGCAAGCCTGATCAAATCTTTTCCTTTTGTAAAATATCTTAACATTTATAAGAATAGTTCTTGAATATATGTATGTGGTGATTTTTCTTCCTTTAGCAATAGTTACTTGATGCACCTCTAGTTTCTTCTCAAAATCTTCCAATATCAAATCAATATAATAAGCAATGCATGGTGTCCAATACAAGTATTTTCTTTTTCCTATCAATAAATTCTCTGTTGTCTTATAATCCACAGCATTATCAGTAATTACCTGCACCACATTCTCCTCTCCAATACTATCCACAATTGCATTTAACATCTCAAATACTTTATCAGCTATTTTGGAAATATGAAAGGTGTCTACAAATGATATAAAAAATTATTCATTAAGGACTACTAACCAAAAAGTTGCAAATAAAACATCTTTTCTTATTAATCCATCCATCAGACATTATTGAGCAGCTTGCTTTTTTACATTCCAGCTTATACTCTTCAAGCAATTTCATTGTGTTATCTATTTTTTGTTTTAAGTACTTTTCTCTAATATCATGATAAGATGGAGAGCTAAAACTTAGCCCATGCTTTGCAACCAATTCAAGTGTTTTAACGAACTTAGGGTTTTTCACACAATTAAACGGAATCACAATATTACAAAGAAAACCTTGCAATTTATCAACATGCTTCATCTTTAAGATCTTTTTTTAGCAATTAATTGATGGTTGTTTGAGTACTTTCACTTTCACTTACTGGTTTATTTCCCTTGTCAATTGAGGTGATTTCATTATCTTCATCTATATCTTTGTCTCTTCTAAAAATCTAAAAAACCTTTCTTTTCTTCTCAAATGCTTGTTGATTTTTCACCAAAACACTCAAAATCATCTTCTTTACATCTTCTGGTACTTGCTGGCATGACTCAACATCCTTGCGAGTGCAAGTAAAATTATGTTTAAAATGATAAATGCCTCCACTTAAAATTTTCTAACAATACTTGCATTGAACTTTTCTTGAATTCTTATCAATATCTTTACCATGCTGCCATCTCACATCAAGTCTATTGACACTGGAAGTTTTTTTTAGATGTCATGTCATTTGTAATTCCCTGAAACAATAAATATGTCCATGTTAAGTGCCTATTCACCTTTTCTCTATTTTTGTTTATGGTTTTTTTTTTCAATAAATGTGCTCTCAAATGAAAAAAAATGATGCAAGTGTATGTGGTGTATATGCCGCCAAAGCAAAGCTTGATTACTTGAATCTTTGACAACTTAAATAGGGGGGAAACATGAAAAATAGGATTACTATAAGTTCATTTGTTCCATTTTTTGTTTTAGGAAAATCTACTGGAAAAACAAGAAACAAAAACAAAACAAATAATGCAATAGAAACATTCAATAGGGTGTAAAATGTATGACACAAGAACTTAGGCATGTTATTGCAAACTTAGAAATTGACTCTTCATCCAATACAGATAACCAATTTCGGCAAGTCAAAATAAAAATGGAAAACAAGTTCTAACATGAAGAAGAATAGGTAAAAGAATAATCCATCAACATATAAAAACACCATGTCCCAGATGCAGACACAACCAAAGTGGGATCTGAAAAGAGAAATTTGATGACAATGTCCTCTATAATTTTCTCACCCAAAAACAGGCCTTGAACCTACAACTTTCACCATTTCCCTAACATCTCATAATTCTCTAAACATGGATAAATATTCTAAAAAGTATAAAGATGCAATTGAAATCAAACCTCTATATAAAAGTTATTTGCTTTCTAAAGTTTAAATTATAAGCAGCTCCATCTATTTCATTTATTATTCCTAAATCTTTGGTTTTTTATTTTCCAGAAGAAAAAAAATTAATGCAATTTAAGACAAATCAAAACAAGAATTAATGTATCTAGTAAAATCCAAACAAAAGCACAGAATCTTAATCACTAGATCTTCATTAATCACTAGAATCTTATCAAAAGGGAGTTAGAAACCAATTTATGTATCTTTTGGTGTTGATAACTGAAGTGAGAGACCAATTTCAAGAGTGAGTCCATTTTAAGCAGCACTATAATGGTCTTCTTAATTTTTACAACACCCATCTTGGAGTCAAAATCATGAAACAAATCGCAAAAAGAATTCGCATAAGAATAAAAAAATAAAAAAAACCCAAAAGATCTATAAATCAAAGGGACTTGAGATTCAACTTAACAAGCTGGATATTAAAACTTTGAAACAAAACATACGGTCAAACTAACCTTAAGAAGTGGCAACGATGATAAGTAGATTGATGAGAAGTGATGATGTCGATGACCTTACAGATTAACAGCGATGACCTTACAGATTGACGGGGAGAGGATGATTTTTTTAGAGATAAGAGGAGAGGAGATGAGAAGATAGTTACTTGTAAGAACAAAGAACAATTGGAAAAATTAATTAACATTAACAGTTGAAGTGGGATCAGTTGGGATCATAAAATTAGACCAATCTGGTCCGATTTTATGATTTTGATCAATTTTAAAGATTTTGCTCCAATTTTAATGGGGTACGATTTTTCTACCAGATTTTATTAGATTTGTTCTTTTGACTAGTAAAATCATATGATTTTACGAGTCAAATCATGATTTTGACAACAATGTGTGTAATCCCAAATTCCTAAATTTATTCTTTCTAGAAATAATATCTATGAAATTTACTTCTTCTTTTTAAAGGTCTACATAACCTTAAATAGATTAGAAATTTTATCTTAACTATAAAATGAACATAAAAATTCAAAATAAGCAAGAAATAAAAAAAGAAGGAAAACACAAAAATTGCTAATGGCTTGATGAGATTTTTGATACGTAAAGATTTGACAGTTCACATAGCAACGTAGTAGCTACTATAAAAAAAAAATGTCTTAGAAAACTCCTATATTCAAAGATTGTTTCAAAAGTTATAATTTTTTTGAGTTGTTATTAATATTTGGTGAGACCAAATCTTTTTTGGGGCATTAACTTGACTCGGGTCAACACAAGAATAAAAATTATTATTATTATAGTTTTAAAATTTTATTCAGGAATCGACTCAGGGCAAGACTCAAGTAAAGAGTGGGTTGACCATTGACCTAGATCAATGAAAGAATAAAAATAGTTATCATCATAATTTTGAAATCCTATTTATATAGAGGTCAACTCAAGGTAAGATCCGAGTCACATGTCATAATGGTCAATTTGGATTGACCTGGGTTAACATAAAATAAAAATATTTATTATTATAATTTAAAACTTTCATTAAGGGTCGACTTGAGGTAAAGTCAGAGTCATATATCTAGAAGGTCAACTCGAATTGGCCCAAATTGATTTAAGAATAAAAATTGTTATTATCATAGGTTTAAAACTCGACTCAATGATCGGTCAGAGCAAGGCCCAAGTCATAGGTTATAAGGATCAGCAGGAGTTGACCCTTGTCAATGTATGAATAAAAATAGTTATTATTATAGTTTTAAAACTTAACTCGGAAATAAACTCGATACAAGATTCAGGTGTTGGGTTATAAGTGTCAACCCAACTGACCTAAGGTTTTTTAAAACCTAATCACATCATCCTTGTTTTGACCAAAATAAATTCAAAAATGTCAACATGTTTTTGACTGTGTTTTATCCTGGGTTGACATAGGTTTTCAATTAGATCAAGTCAAGTCATTACTTTCTTTATTCTCTCTTAAACTTTTACTAGTCCAAGTCTCAGGTCAACCCATCAAATCAGACATGACTTTATAACTAGGGTTCTATAATATTAAGAGTACAATAATTTTTTATATATATTATATGATGTCTTGTCTGTCTGAACTATTTCTGTTTTTGTTGTTGTTATTGTTGTTATTTCTGCTCGAACAATAGCCCACCACCACCACCTCAAGAAAACACAGCAACTTGAATTTGTTACCTAATCCAGTTAGTCTAATGAAATATAAATAACCTGTTTTTTATGGGATCGTTAATGTGTAGGTATGCTCTTGTCTTCCATGAATTGCATTATATGCCTTTTTACTTCAGTGGTAAGTAATATACATATACATATATTACTTACCACAGAAGTAAAAAGCATATTGCATTTTTTCTTCACAGCAGCTCACAAGTCAAAATTCACGGTACGAGAGCCCTAGACACTGCAAGGGTTATGAAAATTTCTTGTGCTAAATTATAGTGTAACAATTAGTCGCAAGATGCCATTGATAAACCGCAGTGGATTGCACTTCTGTACAATAATTAAATCATTGTGGGTGACGAAATTCTTCCTCATCTTCTCTTTGGGTATCTGATTTTTTATAGGTTTATAGTAATTCATCCCTATAAGTCTTGAATTAGGAGCTGTATATTATTTTACAAGCTCTGTATTCTTACGTTACACTCAAAGAATCTGAGCTCGAAACACTACGCTAATATCAGTTAAGCTACAGCTCATTAGGAATTATTTTGCAGGTTGAGAAACATATAGACAGAAATTAAGGCACATAATAATGGATATTAAAAGGGTATTTGTCACTTTCTTTTAAAAATGTTTTTGAATTTTTTTATCGTTTTATTTTAAATTAATTTTTTTAAAAATAATTTCAATCACATTTCAAATAAATATGACATGATATTGATTGATATTAATTTTGAGCCAGCTTGGAAAACAAGCAATTCAAAGTAACAAGTAATTTGAAATTTGATGCAGCAGAGGATGATAATTTGACAGCAAGAAACCCTGTTGGTGGAATGGTCAAATATTCGGCTGCGTTTGGCTGCGTTTTGCGTCTTTATAATTGACTGCCTTATAATAATTCAAACTAACAATTATTGAACGATATACACAGAGGACAAATGTGTATTTCACCTGTTACGAGAGGGGGAAACAACCGACCACCTGCGATTAATCTAATAACCAAAAGACTACACACACGATCATATGTGGAAGAAGAGGTCATGATGACATGTCTATTGAGACAGCGGATGACCAAATTTGATTGTTGAGCGGCATCACACGTGCCACATGTAGAGTGCGCTCTCCTCCTGATTCGTTATGTGTTCGGAACACGTGTGATTAACTTTTTTTTATTTAGAAAACACATTAAAATGCCTACGCCCCTTTTAGGTGCACAAAAAACATATATGTAAATATTTATTTAACTCTAGATCAAAAATAAAATATCCTTGTCCAACATCTCAATATTTTTATAATCTTAGGTTAAAAAAGTATTTTAATTATTATGAAACTTGTGAAAAGTCAAAAAAGTTCTTGGTCAATAATTTTAAATTTTGTTATTCTAAATACCAAAAAGTATTTTCACTCTAAAAAATTTTTTTTTTAAAATATACCTCCCTAAACAATCTCTTAATAACAATGAACAATCGGGTCAAGGAAAATATCAACTCAAGGATATAAAAGTAATTTTATGGTAGCCATCCACAATAATTTATGTGAAAACTATAGTGATTTTCTTATATGATTTAGATTTTTTTAATACCCATCATCAAACCTAAGAATATAATTTAGGGTAAACTGTATTTTTTAGTCCAAATTTTAAAAGTTCAATCCTTATTATAAATGTAATTTATTTTTATTTAAGTTGATGTATTTTTTTTATTTGATTATTCAAGTATTTAATTACCCTAACAGTGTTTATGCATATTCAATTTATCATACATTGACTTGATAGTTAAATTAAGATATGACGTGCTGATATTTTGCCAAGTCGTATACAATTATGTTATTGTTAAATTGAAAGATGACATGTTGGCATGCTCGCAAAATGTGAATAAAATTTTAAATTTAATTATTTCTAATTAATAATGTGTGCTTTTATTTCTATTATTTGAGTTTCTAGAGTTTATTATTACTTAAAAAAAAATTCTGGAAATATGATATTTGTATGCTCTCACTCTAATGAATGAAGTAGTAAAATTTACCAAATTATTATTTCAACAATATTACATGATAAGTTAATGATATACAATTCAGATATGGATATTGTCATTTGTAAGAATAAATTGATTTATATGTATATAATAATTTATTACAATTAATCAATTATCATATACATATCAATCAATTTATTCATACTAAACATCCATGACAATACCTATATTTTTATTTATATATATATAGACCAGTAAAATATAATATTAAATTTTTCTCCATGAATTAAAACGATGTAGTCTTGTATAGACATTCGCAAGAAGATTTAACTATGACTAAATCAGAATGTTATATAAAATTGATCAATTTAATTTTTAAGATATCTAATGTGATGGCAGAAGACTTGCAATCTGCCTAGTAAATTTCAAGTCCAGATTAGGACGTGCATCTCTTGTAAAAATTTAAGACAATCAGAGTTTTACTCGGTTAAAATCTGAATTACTCTTTTATAAATAAAATCTGAATCATTTTAAAATATTCAACAATAATTTAAAATTAAATTTTGCAAGATAGCTAAGTTATAGAGAAACATAAAAATCACGGGTTACATAAATTATTTAATTAGTAATTATTTTTTTATTTTGATTTATTTAATTTTAGAGATACAGAGTGGTTCGAACATAACATTCTAACTCAAGGGTTTTGAGTTATTAACCAGTTGACCAATCTTAGTCATCAAATATATGTTTTTCTTGCTCTCTCTTGTCTTCTATGTTTTTTATCTTATGTGCTTGTGTTTGATTTGGTGGTTTTGTTATATATTTATAAATATCCTTAATTAGAAGGATATCATTAAATGTCTATATATATAGCTCTTGATTTATTTAATTAAATATGTATATGAACTTTTTGATTTACAGTTAATATTTTTATATAAAAAAAACCATGTTGGAAAAGCTACATATTAAATTAAATATTGAAATAAAAAAATATAAGACCTACAGTACACGGGATAAAAAGCTAGAATATACGAAACAATGAACCAATACTAATTTATAGTTATCAGATAAAAAAAAAACCATTTAGGCCCGTTTCATATATACACACACACACACACTTATAAAACAATTCATTAAATATTGATTGATTTGAGAAAACATGCAAAGGAATAAGTTAATCATCAAGCCAAACTCACCTCTTATGGTTGCTTTAGCCCTGTGTTTTAAAAGTTATTTTGAAAAAAATAAATTTTTTTATTTTAAATTAAAAAAAATATGTTTTTAGTTTATTTTTATATATTAATGTTAAAAATAATTTTTAAAAACTAAAAAAATACGTGGATGTTGTTGGACTCGCTTTGATTTTTTTTCCTTGGAGTAAAGCAAACTTTATTCAATTAGTATATCCAAATGATATTTCAATTTTTTGACGAGAAAAAAAAAAAATCAAAGCGAGTCCAACAACATCCATGGGCTATAGCCATTTGCCAGTCCACATCGAAGTCTCAAAAACTTCAGATCAGTGAACCGCAGCTCATGGCCCTGAGGTTTCTCTGTCTTTCGGTTTCAGCTTCCAATCAGCCGTAACAATTTATCAGGACAGGGATTATTTTATTGAAGGAACAAAACAAAAGCATTCATCGAAAGAGAAGATAAGCACAAAATAACCATTTAGATATGTTTAAAGGGATAAATTATTGAAAAGTTGCGGGAATTGATTTGTTAGATATTGAGATGAAGATGAATTTGTGTGTGAAATACTCGGTCTCAAAACTCCTTTGATCACCACTCCAAATGGAAAATCTTCTAGGAAGAAAACTACATGGATTGATTACAGAATTTCCCGACAAAAACTAGTTGCCAGTAATGTATTTACATCCTTCAAACATACGAGGGTTTCAAGCTTGATCCCATAGCTCACTGTGAGAAGCACATCCTCCCCACTGGCTTTCGGAAAGTGAAGCTTTGGACAAAGACGAACAGGCCATCAGCCGTCGAGTTTTTTTTATTTCAAAGGGTTCTTCCCAAGAGCAAGGTAGCACCGCGGATCATCTGAAAGCATGGAATGAACAAAGTTAGAGCCTAAAAAACCAGTAAAATGTTCCAACTTAGAAGCACTAAAACCAGCGCAATGATCAAAATTGTCAGATCATAAGAGAGGAGGTAGAGCGAAAACTATATTATAACTCTGTAAGGCTTTCATACCTTGGTATGAATTTGAAACTATCCGTTCCTGTCCAGCTTATGAAGAAACTTGTAGCTCTCCATTCCAAGTTCAAATTCTGTCCAATGCTGCTGTGCAGGCACCCAACAAGAGGAAGCAAAAATTATTCGACCCTTCCATCCCTGCAGCATCCAGTGATTGTCTTCATCAATTACAAAATCCTTGTGGTAACAGCTCTTCAACTTACACCTAAACTTTGTCATGAGCTCCTGGTCAAATGGGAGAGGTTTGAACCCGGCTCTCAGAGTCCGGACCTGCCACTGCTTGTATGTCTCAGGCCTCTCAACCCTTCCCTGACCCTCACAAGCTATAACATTCATTGCATCCTGTCCAAAGAATTCTCTCTCGAACATCATCCTCTCTTGATCTTCTCGAGGTAAAGTAGAATCAAACAAGTCAAATAACGAGGAGAAGTGGAACAGTGCCTCCCGGAACCGTGTGAGGAAGAAGGGAGCATTGTATGATCCATTTACAATAGTATGAACAAAAATATCAGGATTCATCTTCCGAATTAATTTAAGAACAGCATCTTTTGGGCAGTCCACTTCTACTGTCTCATCGAGTAGATTCTTAAACCGAAATAGACAATTCACAGCAAGCACCTCGTTTCTATTAATCTTGAGGTCTTCAATTGGGATTTTTTCCCAGTTTTGTGCAGTGACAGGATTGTACTCGAATGGAACCTTAAAGCGCTCACAATACTTGGCCAAGCGACGTCCCGTCTCCTCAATTCTTTCTGATGGCCGGAAACCATGTTGGGGAAGCTCTATTCCAGTAAGGCGTAGCTTTGGGGGGCCATTAGGTAGCAGAGAGAGTTGCTGGATAAGAATTGGCCACTGAAAACCATAGAGGACACCAAAATCTACAATATGGAGAGTAGCTGCTTTCTCAGCAGCTTGCAAAATCATTTTGATTGCGAAGGCAATTGAAAGTTTCTTAAAGGGGCAGGCCTGAAGCTGGGTTTTGTAAGCTTTCAACATATCAGCAGCTGTTGTCCTCTTTGACGCAAGGGAAGTGAAAAAGTTAGGGGCTCCGTTGCCACTACCAACCAAGCGTGCCTCGAGACCATTGGCAAAGAAATGAGCCAATCTCTGAGTCCCATCACCTAATGGAGAGGAGTGCTGCCTGATCTGTTTCAGTAGTTCATTAGCAGTCCTGGAGTCATTGGAGGAGATAGCTTGTGCACAGAGGATCAGGAGAGTTCTCAGGTCCACTGTTTCCATCCTTTTGTTCTGTCTTTTAGAACGGTTTTTCCCACCACTGGATCCATTTGATTGCTCATCTGGCTGAAAGCTCTTGGATCCTACTTCCCGATCAGCGTCATTGCCACAGCATTGTCCCCCAGTCCAAAGCAATACCTTATCAAACATCTCCGATAGTTCACCCTCTTCCACATACACCGCGGACTGCTTATTAGACCTTCCTTCTTCTAAATCCCAATCCTCTCGCTCATGATTCTTTCTACCCCTCGAACCATTAGGCGAGCTGTCCCTCTCAGATTTTTCCTCCTTCACCACCACTCCAGGAGTCTCTTCCTTTTTCCATGTGGAAAATGTATTTGTATTTGTCTCCAAATCAATTACCAGTTGACTGGCACTAGGAAGGAACTTGCTAGCTTCCTCTAACCCTCTCTTGAACTGCAACACAGATTCCATATCACTAAACATATTCTGCGCCATCTCACCCGCAGAGGAACCCATAAGGCTGTCACGTGTATTGGTGATACCGTTCGATGGATTCACTGAAAACTGCATATTGGGCCGCAAATTGGACTGGAAATGGTTATCGCCAAGAAGAGAGGTTCTCAGGAAAGATGGATTCGAACCTCCTACATCGGCGTCACCACTAACCCGCTGAGAATCTTTAGAAAAATCAGTGGTTGCACTGCAATTGCATGTGCTAGTGCTATTACTGGTATTATCACCGTAATAACTGCCAGTTGCCGAAATATTACTGTTGGGGCTGTCGTGGCGGGGACAAGACTGGGACGAATTGGGTGAAGGAGGATACTGCTCACCGAGTGCATCATACAATGACTTCTCGGTGGCGCTTAGAGCAAAGTGATCCTGAAACATGTGTGGCTGATCCTTCATGTTCTCTTCCATAAGCATCTGGCTTATGTACTTGAGAAGCGGATCAGTGAAATCACTATCTTCAGAAGACGAGGAGGCTTCCGCCTCGGGATTCAATCCCGTTAAGGGATCAAGTGACCCTCCATCCAGGCTCAAGCTCATTGAAGGAGCAGATGACACCCCCGCTGGATTCAAATTAAAAGATAGTCCAAAGCTATCAGGATCACTGTCAGGGGGGTCAAAAGGAAGATTGATAAAGCTGAGATCAGGAGAAGGGGTATTGAATTCAAGTCCGAGCTCAGTTACTGGGTATTGATCTGAAATTGGGAACACGATCGTTTCATCAAATTTGGAATCATTTTCGTAATCAGAGAGTCCTGTGTAATTACGATCCATGACCATCTTTTCTATCTATCCCTCAACCCTACGAAAAAGATGAAACCTACAAGGTTATGCTCTAAACTTAATACTCCAAAAAAATTCTAAAACATCATTACCCTACCCAAACAACATTAGAAACAAAGGAAATAAAGAAGCTACGCAGAGCCAAATGTCCTAAATTTCTACTCAAAGGAATTAGTAAATGGAAACGGATTAAGTAAACACAGAAAAATAAAACATATAGATATATCTAACGGAGTAATTAAAGAAGCTAAGGCCACAAGAAAGATTATTTCACCTTAGATATTTGTAAGGGGGCAAATTGATAGAAGGAAAGGTGCGAGTAACAAATAACTAGTAAGCGAATCAAGCAAGGAAAAGACTTCAATTATAGTGGAGCCTGTTCATTTCAAGTAGCTTCTTGGAACGAGGAGAAGGATGGAAGGAAGGAAAAGGAGAGTAGGGTTCCTGAAACTCAAGTGATCAGGTGGAGGGGCCTGCGTTTATACAAGCAGTGAAGCAGAGAAGATATGGGAAGGGAGAGTGAAATCGTCAATGAAGGATACTTCTTGGAAGTTGGAAATGTTATGAGAGGGAGTTTGAGGATTGCCACCTTTGAACGGCAGAAGAGATTGATGTTTTACCGGTTCGATCGGTCTTGTCCAAATTTACGTTGCCTTTTATTTTATTTTGTCTTTTCTTTCATTTGATAAATATTTTCTTCAACTTTTGTTAAAGATATTATTAAAAATCATATCTCATCTTTTTCATAAAATTATTATATTATTATAAGATATTTTGTACACTCGTGTTTTTATGATAACGAATACACCTTTTAATATATTTAATAGACTTTAGAGGTGGGATCACGTGCATGTATCCGTGTCTTGCTGTGCCATTGACCATGGACAAGTCAAAATATAGGGGTCCAATACAGAGGTGCCAGGTGACCAATGATGTCTTGAAAAAGAGTAAGATCGTAGGCACTACGAGATTACTGTGTACTCGCCCACAGATCATCTACATTATCTTGATTCGTAGTATTCAATGAGGTAGCATGAGCCATATATTTCATTTTCCCCATCTGTTTACGCGTTTTAAAAGCATTTTTCTTAAATATAATTATTTTAAATTTTTTAATTATTTTTATATACTTATATCAAAAATAATTTTTAAAAAATAAAAAAATAACATTTCAAACAAAAAACACTCTCAAAAACACAATACCCACACTTTCAAAGGGTTACTTAGTGTTGCAATAAAGTGTTTTTAATTAAAAATAGTTTTTTTCTTCTAATTTCTAACTTTAACGCATCAAAATATTTAAAAATATAGTTTTAAAATCTACACAAACACTATTTTAAAATCTACACAAACACTATTTTAAAAATGAAAGAACAAAATCATTATATTATAATTTTTTTATTTTCGTGATTATTCACGAAAAAGGTATCTTCGGGTTATTTTACATGGAGTAAGTCTTTTTTCAAGTAATTTTAAATTTGCAACATATTTAATATTAATCTAATATGTCCAAGTATTGTTTTCAATCCAGTAGTTAAAAAAGAGAACAAATCTTCTTGGTAAAATCACTATCTCGAAGTTTAACCCTAGCACGTTAAATCTTCCTCACTTTGACAAGAAATATGTGGGGCCATTCATCCCATCACGTTTAGTAGCTTACGAGCCGATTTGCCCGCTTCGCTGGGGTTTTTTATCTGTAAAAATATTAATTATATGTATTTTTAAATTGTATTGTAAATTTAATTAAAATAAATTTGTCCAGAAATTCATCCTTACATTATTGTCATTATTATTATTATAAGAGTTAAAATTATTATCAATATTATTGTCAAAATAATAATAAAAATTAAATTGACTTGAAAAATCATTAGAAAAAACAAAATATTTTTATAAGTAAACAATAAAAAAATTATAATTAAAAATTATCATTATTATTGTGTAAATAAAATTATCTAATCCAAAGAGCAAATTAAAATAATAAAAAACAAAAAAGAAATAAAGGAAAAAAGAGAATAATATTTATTATTCATATTATTATAAAGACAGTAAAAATCAGTAAATTATATTGAGAGAAAGAAATATAAAAAAATACACGTGAAAAAAGGTTACGTTATTATTATAATTCATAATAATAATAATAATAATAATATGAAAGAGTAAATAAACAATAAAATATTAAATAAAAAATCAAAACCAAAATCAAAATCAACATTGTTATTACTACGAAAAATAGATATTATAAAATTACCGATAAAAAAATTAAAAAACTTAACAAAAAATGTAAGAGAAATAATTAAATTATTATTATTATTAAATAATAATTAATTAAATTACCACTACTATATTATTATTATTATTATTATTATTATTCTAGAATTAAGGAATTCATTGAATAATAATAGGGATCATTATAGAAATAATATGAAATCAAGGGATGAAAACAAAAAATTAAAAGTGCAAGGGCCAAATATTAATTATGTTAGATTTTTTTATTATAACATAATGTTAGACAAAATAATAAATTTGTATAGAATTTTTTAATTATAAATTTGTATAAAATAATAAATAGTTTTATCCATAAAAAGATGAATATATAAATTGAAAATATATCCTTATGTTATTATCATTATCATTATTATAACAGTTAAAATTATTATCAATATTACTGTCAAAATAATCTCAATAATTAAATTATCCTGGAAAATAATAAGAAAAAAAAACATAAACACTAAAATTATCATGATCATTGCATAAATAGTCAAATAATAAAAATTATCTAAAAGTAATAAAAAACCAATAACTGAAATTATTATTACTATTGCGTAAATAGTAAAATCATAAAAATCATTTAATCAAAAAAACAAATAAAAATAACAGGGAAAAAAATAAATAAAGGAAAAAAAGAAGCAATATTAATTTCATTGATATCACTGTCAAAACAATAAAAATTATTAAATTATATGGAGAAAAAAAACATTAACAAAAGAGTAAGCAAGAAAAACAATTAAATTATTATTATTCTTATTATTATAATTATTATTATTGTGTTAAGTACAAAATTAAAATTCCAAGACAAATTTTTTTTATGTTATCCGATTTATTCATTATATGATTATAGTAAATGTATTTAAGAATACTGATATTAATTTTTTTATTCAAAAAATCCTAGGTCATGTTTTTTTCTTCATATATATATATTTCTATGAGATAATATCCAATAAATATTATAACTTATAATTAATGAAAGACTAAAAATATCCAAGAAACTTAAAAAAAAAAAAATATCATTGTCATCACTGTCAAAACAATAAAAATTATTAAATTATATGGAGAAAAAAAATATTAACAAAAGAGTAAGTAAGAAAAATAATATATTATTATTATTATTATTATTATTATTATTATTATTATTATTATTGTGTTAATGATGAATAAAGAATAGAAAAAAAAATCATAATAACTTAAAAAAAAAGCATCATAATTATCAGGAAAAAAATTTCATTTAACTTGAAAATAATAACAATTAAAATTTGAAGGCAATTTTTTTTTAGGTTATCCGATTTATTCATTATATGATTATATTAAATGTTTTTAAGAATACTGATATTAATTTTTTTTATTCAAAAAATCTTAGGTCATGTTTTTTTCTCCTTATATATATTCTTATGAGATAATATCCAATAAACATTAGAACATATAATTAATGAAAGACTAAAAATATTCTAGAAACTTTAACAAAAGGAAAAAAAATAGACATTATTGTCATTTATGTCAAAACAATTAAAATTATTAAATTATAATTAGAAAAAAAAACATTAACAAAAGAGTAAGCAAGAAAAACAATTAAATTATTATAATAATTATTATTATCACTATTATTATTACTATTATTACTATTATTATTGTTATTATTATTGTTAAGTATAAAATTAAAATTTGAAGACAAATTTTTTTTTTGTTATCGATTAATTCATTATATTATTATATAAAATGTATTATAAGATTTTTATTAAAAAAATCCTAGGTCATGTTTTTTTCTTCTATATATTTTTTTCATGTGATAATATTAAATAAATATTAGAACATATAAAAATATGTTTTTACATGTATTGTGTTTTGTCATTTTAATATTTAATTAGTAAAATTATATATGATAAAATCTGTATAATAGAAATGGAAAGTGGTTTGTATATTTTTTAATTGTAGATAAGTAATAGCTTAAAACTTTAAAACAATAGCGAACTCAAAGTTTTAATATCTAACTTTTCAATGTGTAAATTTTTTTTTGTTTATTTTTCCCAATTAATATTAGATTTAAAATATGAAAAACTAAAATATTGTAAAATGTTTTTTAAGAAATAAACCTAAACAAAAGAGTATTAAATTTAAATTCAAAGGCAAATTTTTTTGTAAGATTTATTAATCATATTATTATATTAAATGTATTTAAGAATATTGATATTATTTTATTTTAAGAAAAAATCCCATGTTTTTTTTTCTATATATATATTTTAAGGAATAATATTCAATAAATAGTCTATAATACTTTACAGAATATTAAACGGGAAGTTGTTCATATATTTTTTAATTGTAGATAAAAAATATGTTATTATTGTTCTCAATAATATTAGTTATTATAACTAAAAATATTGTAATTTGTTTTTAAAAATAAACATAATTTTTTGCATGCAATAATTATTTATTTGCCGTCTAAAAAAAACAATTCAAAAGAAAAGGAGGAAAAATTTTTAATTCTAGATAACATAGGTAAATTTGTCATATTTTTTGATGAGTTGCTTTTTTTCCCTAGTAATATCGGATTAAAAAATAAAAATATTGTAATATGAAAAAAAATATAATGGCTTATTTGCCAATCCTAAAAAAAAATAATTGAAACGGGAAGTGGCTCGCGTATATTTGAAATCTAGGTAAATGTGTCAATTTTTGGTTGAATTGTATTTCTTGCCCAGCAATATCAAGAACCAGAATATTGTAATTTTTTTGAACAAATAAAGTTGTAAAAAGAGGACAAAATCAAAATTTGAAGCCATATATTTTTTTTGTTACCCGATTTATTCATTATATTATTATACTAAATGTATTTAAGGATACTGATAATAATTTTTTTTTCTTCAAAAAATCATAGTTCATGTTTTTTTCTCTTTATATATATTCTTAGGCGATAATTATTATACTAAATATATTTAAGGATACTGATATTAAGTTTTTTTCTTAAAAAAATCATAGTTCATGTTTCTCTCTCTTTATATATATTCTTAGGCGATAAGATTTAATAAATATTAGAACATATAATTAGTTTAACATATTTTAATTTGACATAAATATATAAATATATAATTAATTTGACATACTTTAAATAATATAATTAATTTCAAGAATAAAACTGAAGCAAAACAAAATATTGAAATTAAATAATTTAAAACAAAACTTGGAATTAAAAGATTTGGGACCGAAATGAAACTGAAATCTATAATAAATTTCCATAGAAGGATAAAATTGAAAGAAATCAAACTTTGATACTAAAAATATTAAGGATTTATAATAAATTTGCATGGAAGGATGAAATTGAAATAAATAAAAACTTTGATACCAAACAAATTCCGAATTCCATGCCAATCTACTCAATTAAAAGAATGAGGATCGAATTGGAACTTCAATATATAATCAATTTCAATTGAGGGACGAAATTGAAAGAAATTAAAACCTATATAACAGAATTAAGGGCAATAATAAGAAAGAAAAACATTCAGGGACTAAAATGAATTTTTGGAAAAAAGGTTAGCAGGCAGGAGAGAGAAAGTGGGGGTGAAAATTCAAACGACCATTGACACGCTCCGGACATCATCGTGGTACACGCGCCACCCCATGTGGAAGAGAACATGCACGAAAATCATTCTAGACGCTCGCACGCGCCTTTTGAAGAGGGCGTGAGGCGGTAAAGAAATAAATAATAAAAAAAATTGGCTAATTACCATAAGGCCCCGCACCCTATGATGGTTTTTGTCTTTTTGGAAATCAATCCTTTAGCTTCATTTTAATATTTAAAAATAAAAAACAGCCGGACCGGACCGGTCAATGACCGTCAAGCCCATGGAAAAAGCGGCGATTTTTGTCTTTATTGGGGGTTAATTTCATACAAAAAAAAAAAGAGGATGTACGAACGGGACAAATTGCATGTCCACAGTGAATTGTATGTGTGAGCAGTAGATGTCCGATCTCTTTTAGTTTCTTTAGTAATAGCTGAATAATCTCCGATTATTACCAATAAAAAAGAAGTTTCACGAAACCTCTCTTTCATGGCATGTATACTTCTCTATGAATTTTTACATTATAAAACTATCATTTTACTCTTAACAATTCAAGACTTGTAGTATACTTTCAAGAGTCATATTGTACTTTTTGTGAGACAATTATTTCTTAACTTTTATTTGCACAATATAATGCTTAAAAAAACCCTTAAAAATTAAGTATTTTTGTGATATATTTCAAAGGATAATATTGAGGTGTGTCGAGACAATTCATGTAATGCATATCATGGTGGTTAAAAGTGTATTTGGTATTGTTTTTGTTTTTATGGTTGAAGTTTTAAAAAAATAGTTTTATGAAAAGTATTTTAGCTGCGATTCAAAATAATTTTTAAAATATTTGGTTAAAACTATAATTGAGTTAGAGGTTAATGAAAAGCAGTTTCAAGTGTTTAGTTACCAAGTTTTTCATATTTCTTTTAACTTGTGAAATTACTTCAAAAATATATTTTTTATATTAATAAACATATATTATGTGTACATTATTTAGATTTTAATTCATTTTTAGATTAATTTAATATTAAAAATATATTTTTTATATTAATATACATATATTATGTAAACATTATTTATATTTTAATTAATTTTTAGATTATTTTATATATTAATATACATATATTATCTAAACATTATTTATATTTTAATTAATTTTTAGATTATTTTAATATTAAAAATATACTTAATATTAAAATATTACTATATATTCATTCCTCTCCTAGCACCCCTATTTAATATTAAAATATATTAATTTTTATATTAAAAATATATTTAATACCAAAATGTTAATATTAATATATATTCATTCCTCTCCCAACCCCCCAAACCCCTCTCTCCTCACCAAACGCATGGAAAGCAGCAATTTGCTGCTTTCCATGAATTGTAGGTTTAGTAATTTTTTTAAGGGGGGTCACATGTTTTTTTTCAAATCTCTATATTAACCAAACATCCAAAATACTTATTTTTTTCTATATCACCAATCACACCATACTCTCGAACAACCTTTAAGTAGTGCTTGGAATCATTTGCCCCCTCTCTTTTTTCTTGAAAAATGTGTTATTCCAACTAAAATTAATAGTAGTCCTCCATTTTCTTTTTATTCCAATTATAACCTCCATTCTTTTAATTGATCTTTATTTGTTTTTAAAATTCCATCCCCTATCATCCTATCTAATTTGGTATTTATATCAAAATAGTGATGGACAATAGGTCATTTCATCCCTTTTAAATATATTTCTTGAAAATATCCCAAGGTGCACTCTCTTATGCTAGGAGGCCCATGCACCTAGGGTTTTTTTTTTAAATGATCTAAAGAAGATGAGACATATACCAAAAAGTATGGGTTTTTTTGCCCTTTTTATTTTTTTAAAATCAAATATAAATTTAACAAAAACAACTATTAATCTATGTTTAGCCTATGGTCTGGAACACATATTTAACGAGTTAATTCATAGCATTCAAGTTAGTTCTTATTTCTAGTATTGTTTTTTATAGATATCTTTTTTCTATGCCCTCTCTAAGAGTTCTTTTCTTAATTAACCTTTTTGGATAGATTTCTTTTTTAAATGATGTTGTAAGTATTTATTTTTTGAAAAAGATTATTCTAATTCATCTATAAATCTTGTTTATCTTTTATATATATGAACCTTTTTAAAAAAATAGAAAAGAATTCAAGTAATCTTCCCAATACGTGTAGCCTTTCACAATACCTTTCCTCTTTGATATTATCAAGTCAATTTAATATACATGTTTATTTCTATTATCATTGATATAATAAAAAAAATTAATTACATAATTTAGCAAGCACAATGGAATAAATATTTTGTTTTGAGATATTAAATATTTTGATCTATATGCCTCTTGATTTTTTTTCCAAAAAAGAGATAGATCATTGTTGATGATGATTTTCCATGTTTATTAGCAAATATGACTATCAAATTATTTAATTGCATGTATTTATAAAGTATTTGATTTATATCATTTTACATGCATAAAAACATGTTGAAAAACTCGGTATATAAATTATTTTTTATTGGAAAATAACAGTCAAATGGGCAGTAAGGGGGGCTTCACTAAACAAGAAAAAGAATTTTATGGTCAAACCGGTTAATTGTAGGAGAACCTGACGAGTCTCCTGGCAATTATATTAGAAAAGAATATATATATATATATATATATATATATATATATATATATATATATATATATATATATTAGAAAAGAAGATGTTAAATACAATAATTTGATGCACGCCCATTGATTCAAAAGAGCATCTTCATGTAGCTTGCTGCCCAAGAGTCAAAAGAGCAGTTAGAAGTACAAAAGGCAGGCAGTCATGATCCCTTCAATGGCAATCGAAGACCAGAAAAGAAAATAATATTTTCAAAGATGACCAGGTACATATAATAATTAATCTCAAGGCTCATGCAATAAATAAAATAATTGTTCTTAGGTCATCTAGATATATTGCCTTTGACCTGAGGCTAGCTACTTTATTTTGATATTTCGAAAGATGTCATCCACAGTGAAGAATAGATCAATTTATGTTCTCTAATGCTTTTTAAATGTTAATTTTTATATTAACATATTTAAATTATATGTTAATTTAATATTTTAATATATATATATATATATTAAAAACACATTTGTAGCAAACAAACCAATGACTTCACCTTTGATAAGATATTTGTTTGGCACTCTCTCTTTTGTAATGTGATGATGTAAAAGAAATAATTTTTAAATTAAATATTATCATTTTAAATGAATTTCTAAATAAAATATATTTTAAAAAATAGCATCCATTCAATATCATAAAGTCAAACCAGCCTGAACCACCGGTTACCTGAAACCAACTGTCTTTCAAGTTGCCAAGGTGACAAGTCCTACCATCTTCTTCTCCCAACGTTTTAATTTCGAGGACAAAATCATCGCTCCATGCAAAACTTGAGAAGCAAGTCTTTCCAACCCTCACTGCCAAATTAAATAGACTGCATTTATACGTTTTCCATCTTGATTAGGGTTTTTAAGTGAGAGTCAACGCAATCCAAAGATTTATTTTTTATGTTTTATTCTTCTTCTCTTTATACAAAAGATATCGGTATTGTTCAAACAAAAAAAATCGAGTTACGTATTCATAATTTTAGTTGAACAAGAAAATCAATCTGCATATCTGCATGACTTTTAGAACCACACATACAGTCAAGATTAGTTAAAGAAAGTATAAATTGTTTGACAATTCCGTAATTTTAACTGTTTATATTCTTTATGCTCAATAGCAAGCAAATTAATTCCAAGGGATTTTTCTTATTAATTAAATATACTGCTGAAAGTACGTGGGAATCAATTAAAGTACAGTACTCGTATATGCATCGGTAGATGTACGATTTCATTATATGCTTCAAATTGGCAGATACTAAGCTTATTCGCACACTTTCATTAATCATAAGATCATCAGCACCACTTAGTGGGCACATGCAGGATTGATCGTGGGAGAGATCAAAGGCCAAACTTTAACCTGGTGAATCCCGTTGCTCATGAACCATTGATTACTATATGTCCAGTAATGCTTTTTAGTTGACTGAGAGATTCAATTATTTTAATTCCCAATCAATACCAAGCACCCACGTCAATCGCTAGTTTATTGCATGCAGCATGTCAGTGAAAAGTGAACAAACGTGGTTGGTATTCTTTCTGTCATGGAGTGAGTGGAAGGAGAGTGAGTGGAAAGTAGGCTCTTGTAACCGGGATGCTCCAGGTGGTGGAGGGAGAGGACCGAAGAGATCTGCATAATCATTGCCGCCACTCGCGCCTCGAAGGAGCATCGATTGACCTAGTACGTATTTTAGCAATTTCTGCTGTGAATAGATCAGTAGACCTCGCCGGAGTAAGAGAGAGGATTGATCTGAAAACACCAGAGGGGCCTTACCAGGCTTAATTCATGCCGGAGTAAGAGAGAGGATTGATCTGAAAACACGAGGGGCCTTACCAGGATGAATTCATTTTAGTCCACAAGGGTCCAGAGATCCAAATTTGATATGGGATTTGCCTCGACCCAACATTACCAATATTTTTGTCTTCGAATTTTATTTGTCGACGGCGACCTTCTCCATGTAAAACCAGATTCATTAGATGGGAACAAAAAATAATAATTAAACAGATTGTCATCTTTCAAGCATTATTATTATTAACTCTGGAATGTTCAAAGAAGAAGGCACCAATTAGTTGATTAAACAAGTACAAAAAATACACGTCAATGCTCCCCACTATCGATGATACATTGAATGTAATCCATATATCTTAGGTTAAGGCTTCCTGTCGGTCATGATTCTTAGGACCATCTGGATTTTTATGTTTCGACTAAAATAATGATCGTGAGTTTTTACTTTAGCAACGTTATGAATTAATATACTAAACGGTCGTATAGAGGACTGTGTGTTTAGCATAGCATTTACGAGTAATTAATTAGCTCCTGTGACTGAACATACATTAACCAGAAGTTATTAAATTAGCAGAATTTTTTTCTGCATTTTTTTTTTTCACAGAGAAAAGCAGGCACTAATATCAGTTGAGTTATAACTAATATTGTTCGAGTTAGCGGTCATTACTCTTTCGTAGCTGCAGGCAAAATAGAATGTCCAGAGTGATTCGTGTCAATATACAGTGTTTTAGCCACAAGTTTTAGAATTTTGTTGATGGGTATATAGTTTGTCAAGTAGCCCAGATGATTAATATAACTGGGGTCTTATGACCCTACATTTCCTGAGTTTTGTGGGCAGCAAGCACAGCAAACTGTTAAGTTTGTTACAGATATCAAAACTCCTCTAATGACCAGCAACCACGGCTAAATTAATGAACTAGGTTTTATGAAACTACCAGCTCTAATCTTTTGGTAAAAATAACTGTTTTTTTATGGATGTGACACGCAAAAGAGACAGAGTCGAAGAAAATGCCTAAAAAAACAAGATCACATCAAACAGCCAATGCTTTGGCTAAATGACAGTGTGAGTGCACCAAGTATTGAGTTAAAGCTTAAAAGTACTAGGGAACAGTCAGATAAAGCTACCAGTTGCTATCAAACTCGCATACTTGCGACAGTTTAAGGTTTGAGTGAGGATTACTATACACAAGAAATCATGTGTCACAATATGAAATCACTAAGTAATCAGCGCAGAAGCTTCACGGACAGCACGGTGTGCTGTGCTGCAAGAACCTAAATGGCAACTAGAATCTGTCAACATAGACTGCCTTAACTAAGAAAAACCCTTGTCTGCCAGCTTAGCGAGCTCTCAGAAACAAGCTGTCTCATTCTTATGCAGGAATCCAGGCAGAGGATGCATTGACAATCCGTCCCTTCCATCCTTGCAGCATCCAGTTATCATCTTCATCGACCACAAAATCTTCATGGTACCCAACCTTCACCTTACACTTCAATTTCTTCATGACAAGAGGGTCCAAGGGAAGCTGCTTTAGCCCAGCTCTCATGTTCCGAACCTGCCATTGCTTGTATGTCTCAGGTCTCTCAACCCTCTCTGAGCCCTCACATGCAATGACATTCATAGCCTCCCGACCATAGAACTCTTTTTCAAACTTCAACCTCATCTTATCTTCACGGGGCATATTAGTATCTAACATATCAAACAAAGCAGAGAAATGGAACAGAGCCTCCCTGAACCTTGTGACAAAA
The DNA here is from genome assembly GCA_015731905.1 of Salix dunnii. Taxonomy (NCBI): domain Eukaryota; kingdom Viridiplantae; phylum Streptophyta; class Magnoliopsida; order Malpighiales; family Salicaceae; genus Salix; species Salix dunnii. The sequence continues at coordinate 2,483,814 of CM027667.1, read as the reverse complement.
AATGGAGCATTGTATGATCCATTGACAATAGAATGGACAAATATATCTGGTTTTGTCTTGCTGATTAAGTTTAGAACAGCATTCCGGGGGCTGTTAACTACAACTGTCTCATCAAGCAGATTTTTAAATCTAAAGAGACAGTTTACAGCTAGAACTTCATTGCGATTGATCTTCAGGTCATCAATTTGGATGGTTTCCCATTTCTGAGCTATGGCATTGTACTCAAATGGAACATTATAGCGCTCACAATACTTTGCCAAGCGGCAACCTGTCTCTTGAACTCTCTCTGCTGGGCGAAAACCACTTTGGGGAAGCTCTATTCCTGTAACGCGCAGTTTGGGAGGGCCACCAGGTCTACATGAGAGGCGGTAGATGAAGGGAGGCCACTGGAAACCATACAAGATACCAAAGTCAATTATATGAATTGTCGATGCCTTCTCAGCCACATTCAGAATACTATGGTTTGCAAAGATAATAGCCATCTTTTTAAATGGGCAAGCTGAAATGTAAGCTTGATAAGCTTTCAACATATCCACAGTTGATGTTTTATCAACAGAAAGAGCTGTGTATATGTGGGTACCAGTTCCATCTAAACGTGCTTCAAGGCCATTAGCAAAAGAATGAGCCAACCTCTGAGATCCATCACCAAGAGGTGAAGAGTGCTGCCTGATCTGCTTCAGCAGTTCATTAGCAGTTCTGCGATCATTCACAGAGACTGCTTGCGCACAGAGAATTAGAAGAGTACTCAAATCAACAACTTCCTTGTTATCTCCTCGTCTCTTAGCCCTAGTCTTGCTACCATTAGTTCCCTTTGTTTGCCCATTCTGCCACAAAGCCTTGCCTGACTCAGATTGTTCAGCCTGATTAAGTATACACTGAGGAGGCTGGCATCCATCCCCAACTCCTAATAACATATCAAACATCTCTGAAAGTTCACTCTCATCTATGTAAACTGCACACTGCTTGTTACTTCTTTCCTCCTCAAAATCTCCATCCTCCCGCTCATGATTCTTCTTTCCTGCCAACCATTCAGGCAAATACTCCCTGTCTTCCTTCTCGGCCTTCACTGCCATGTTTGGGGCATTTCTGTTCATCTCTGGTGTCAATGAACTGTTCTCTAAATCAATAACCAGTGGATTACCCTTAGGAAGGAACTTACTAGCTTCCTCTACACCTCTCTTGAACTGTAATGCCAAATCACTGTCACTGAAAATATTTGGTACCACAGTGTTACCCACAGAGGGCTTCATGACACTATCACTTGCTAACCCATTATGGAATTTGAATGATGATTGTGAACTGGGATTTGCAGCAGACTGGAAAACAAAATTAGTAACAAGAGGCATTTGCATAAACGATGGTATGGATTCCCCAGACTCACCATTCCGAGGATCAACCAAACTGGCAGTATTAGAAATAAAACTGCTATTGCTACTATAATCACGGCTACTCCAAAAACTATCATCTGGGCTATCAACCAAAAATTGATCACCATAGGAAGGAGATTCATGGGGTGAGTAGGGCAGGCTCTTCTCACCAAAAATATCATAAAGTGATCTCTCGGCAGCTTGAAGAGCCAACGGATCATGAAACATACAGGGCTTCTCTTCCATGTTCTCTTCCATGAGCATCTGGTTTATGTATTTGAGAAGATTATCAGAGTCATTGTCGTCTGAAGGAGAATCCCAACCGATGCTCGTGATCGATGACAAAACAGAGTTACCCGGATCCGGATCAGGCAAAACAAGTGGATTTTCTACAAATTCGAATTCTAAATCTTCAGACTTGAATCCATTAGTAACATTTTGATGCTGATCCGAAACCGGAAACACGATCTCATCCTCAAATTTGTTAGAACCAGAGAATTCAGTGAACCGAGAATCCGAACCCATCTATTATCAAACCCCAAATCAACTCAATCAATTTCCAAACTTCAACTGAAAAGCTAAACTTTGACCTCTTTAAACATACAAAGTGACAATTTTTTTCATAACTGGAAACTAAAACTCTGAAAAACATCAAAACTCGATTATAAAAAAAACTAATAAATTACAAACAAGATCCAAAATTTCAGCTAAAACGATTAAATAAGCATGACAAATTGAACTCTGAGACAGGAAATGAAAGAGTAAAAGTGAGAGATTGACATACCTGAGAAACAGAGTAAACACTATTAGTGAAGGATAAGATTAAGCAAGGCGCTGACTGACTAGCAAATGAGTGACGCGTTTTCCGTCGTAAAAGGAGGGGGAGGAGGACAACCGCTTTTGCGTTTTTATGTCTTCCTTTGCCTATTTAGGTTCTCAAAATATCGGTACCAAAAGCAAATATCACCGGCCACTTTCAGTGTGTTTGTAAAGGTGATAGAAATTATTTTAAAAAATGTATGAAAATAATAGATTTGAAAAAAAAAATATATTAATATAAATTAAAAAAAAAAAATTTCAAGAAACATAGCACGGCTAAATCATAGTTTCAAACTTGAACGGGATTGATTTTTTTTTTTTCACATGTAAAATTCTGAGTTGTTATAGATTAATTTATTTTTATATTTTATAAAAAAATTAAAAAGATATTGTTTAAAAAATTCAAATTTATATCAAATTTTTAATTAAATCACCTCATATCTATTTGTTTTTTGGATGAGACCCGATCACTTGAGTTTTATTTTTTTAATTTAAATTTCAGATTTGTTTGTTATTATATTTTAAAAGTATTTTTATTTATTAAAAATATTTTTATTATTTATTTTAAATTATTTTTTAATTTTTAAATATTTTTAATTTGTCAATATCAAAAATAATTTTAAAAATATTATTTTAATATATTTATTAAAAAAAAACAGTTTTAATTGTACTTCTCAAACAATGTATCGACGTGTGCGTGGCCGGATCGGATTTGTAAACGGTGGTTCGCGGGTGACGAACAGCAGTTAGATGTCTTACACGTGGTGTAAAAGATATGAGTGTCGAATGAGATTCTTGCTGCGGAGGATAAAGCGACAAGGCAGTAATGGAGTGGTGTGTCGTTACATGTAATGGTCGTGTTGACTTCGGTAATGGGAGGACACGTGAGAAGGTTGTCTTTTCTTTAGTCCCATGGTCCCCTGCATCATCATCAAACGCTGTTGTATTTTCGTATTTAATTTATTTCAATTTATCCTTCCCCATCCCTCAATGCAATACTTAGGGTTGCTCGTTACTGTATTTTATTTTAAAAAAATTAATATTTTTAAATTATTTTCATGTACTAATGTAAAAAATAATTTTAAAATAAAATATTATTTTAATATATTTCTAAATAAAAATAAATTCTTTCAAAAATAATTTCAACCATAATTTTTTCTTCGAGCTTGAGTTTTTATTTATATATATTAGAACTTTCGTTAACTTTAGTTTTGGTAATAACTAGATTAGTTTCGTTCAAATCCATATCATGACTAGCATTTTATTTCTACAAAATAAACCTTTAAAAAAGAAAGCATTTTATTTCTACAAAATAAACCTTTAAAAAAGAAAGAGCATGTACAATGAAGAATGTTTCTATATTATAAGTGTTTTCTCGTGTATTTGTTTTGATCATTAAAATTTATTTCTTGTGATTTAATCTTACGCCCCGTTTGTTTGCTGAAAAGTGATTTTCTTTTGGAAAGTGAATTTCAGGGAAAATGAATTCCTGGAAAGTGAATTCCTGAAAAGTGAATTCCAATTAATTTATTAATAAATTAATTTTTTTTCAAGTTTATTAAAATAATGAGGAACAAATCTTACAAATTAAAAAGTTGAATGAGAATGAAATTGAAAAAAAATATAATTTCATAAATTATCTCAAATAAAATAAATAATAATAAAAATAATAGAGATCAAATCTAAAAATTTAAAAAAAAATAAAAGGTGAATAAATTAAAATAATAATAATTAACATTTCATAAATTATTTCAAATAAAATAAGTAACAATAAAAAAATGAGGACCAAATTTGATAGATAAAAAATTTCAATAAAAAATTGATAAGAAAAAAGCAAATAGTAATTATAAAAATAAGGACCAAAATTAATATAAAAATTAAATTTTAAGAGATGAAGTTGAAAAATAAATATTCAAAACAAATTATATATAGTAATCAAAAGTTTGAGGATCAAATTTGATATAATCAGCAAAAATGACATTTCTAAATTTTTCACAACTTCCGGAAAGTGTTTTCCGCCCAAATTTTCCAGGTTGACCAACTTTCTAGAAGGCAAACAAACACAGGAAAGTTTGGAAAGTGGTTTTCGGGAAAATGAATTCCGGGAAACAAACACAGCCTTAATTGAAAATAAATTGCATTTGATGAACTCCTGCTCAATTATGAATTTAAAAGAAAGATGGTCAAAATAATAATAATAAAAAAAAAAAAAACATATCGAACATGGGAAAGGCTTGCTAGATATTGCATGAAAAATATACTTAGATTCTTGATCTTTCAAAACAATACAATATGTACAATTTAGGTCCTTTTAAATTCTAAAAATTAACTTTGGTACACTTATTTGTGTTAGTTCTTATTATCTAATTAGAGAGGGAGAAGGTTGTTGGATTATTCTAGTGATCAGAGATAATATTTAATTATTATCCACTCAATTTTTATATGAATATTTAAAAAAAATTATCATATGCCCTATTAATTTTCTAAAAAAAATAATAAAAATGAGTAGCAAGTCTAGGCTCGAAAGTCTATCCATCCTGTCAGATTGTTCATTTTAGTGGCCTGTGGCCCAGGCACACTGGGCTAAACAGTTGTCTCCTTTTTATTTTTATTTTTATTTTATAGCGTGAAAGAAAAACCCAAAACAGCTGAGCTGAGCTTGCATCCCTGCCAGTTTAGGTAGAGAGATAGACATGAGCAGGTCATGATTGGACAAACAGTCTCCGTTGATTATCCGAATCTAAACCCCCGACCAGGAACGAACAATGTCGACTTGCCCGTTGGATGTGTTTTAATTTGATTTTTATTCCAGGTTGAACGGTCTGAGAGCTACCTTGTTTTGCAAGATAATTCTCACCAAGTAAAATCCCTTCTCGCCAAACATGGTTGAACCGCCACTGAGACGGGGAGCAAAAGTGAAACCTCTCATCTGATAGAAGTGAGCTTCAAAGAGGCGTTTAGAACTGCGTTTTAAAAACATGGTTATCTATTTTATTTCGTTTTACTTGAAATAGATAGTATATTTTGTTTCAATTCAAAAAATAGAATAAATCAAAACTATTTTATCTCGTTTAAAATTTTAATTTATTTTGAAAATTCTACTTAAATTCTGGTCGGAACGTTTTGATTTTGTTTTGTTATTTCCGTTCAAGCTAAATAATATTTTTTTTAAATAATGAATAGTTTTAAAATAATAATCATATGTTTTAATCCGACCATTAGATTGAAATGAAATTTTATGAAGAGTCTCTTAATATATTTATATATATTATGTTAAAATTTTAAAACAATCAGAGAATGTAATGACCTTACGAGATTGATGATGACATTTTAGTAATATTATTATACATGTAAATAATTTTGAAAAATCATTTTATTATATCTTTGTTTAGATTAAATTTTTCTTAATTTCATTATTCAACAACAAAGTTATTATGAATTGAACTTTATATTTTGATTTGATTTGCTTTATTTAAATTATCATAATCTTATAAGTTATAACGGATGTCATATATTTGAAAAGTTAATATATGCTGACCCAAGTTGATTTTTTATTTCTTTAAGATGTCAACTTCAATTTTTTTAGTTATACTATTTTTATTGTTTTTTTATATTATCTTTGAACTAATCAAGTTGGTCGAATTGTATTAATTCAACTCTTATTTTTTTTGCTTAAATTTTTTTAATTTAAAATACATAATTCTAAATAATTTAACCTTTTGATTTGAATTAATATATTTAATTATACATGTATATAAAAACATAAACAATACAATCCAAAAACTGAACACCAAAACATTTTGAATTCAAAACATTTTATTCTAAATAAAAAAACAAAACATCAACCAAAACAAATTTATCATCCTTGATTTCAAAAGCATTTTATTTTTTATTTAAATTTATTTTTATTTTTTAATAAAAAAGTACTTTTACAAACAACAAAAATAAAACTCTCTCAGGACTTCTACCAAAGGCCTCTTCAGAATCTGATTACAGCCGCGGTGAAGAGTTTGCAACATCCATGTGACTTTATGGCCACAGCGACGATCCTTCCTCCTATATTACCGGAAACAATGGTGAATCCAGTTGTCATGTCAAGGCCTAAGCAAATTTGTTGCTCTGGGGCTTGCGTTTAACATTTACTGTGTGTGGTTGAACCGGGGAAAAAAAAAACCGAGAATGAGCTGATAACACCGGAAGCATAAGTAGCTATCCTAATGTAGGGATGATGAACCATTAGAAATACTAATGATCATCTTTCATTCAGCATATTAGAACCTTTCAAAATACAAATCTAAAGAGTAAGGATATATCCCGAATTAAATTGCAAACTAATAAAATCTGAGGTTGGAGCCAGTCGAATCTCACAATTTCCATGAACAACTGCAAAATCGAAGCCATGCTAAACCCAGAACTTTACTACTTAAATCAACTATCAAACCAGAGGCAGAAACCGATTCTCATGCATCAAAAGAGCCAGCCAGGAGACATGACAACCGACACTCAAATCATCAACCAAAAGCTTAATACGAACTCGTTCAATTTATCCATCTCCGATTCAAACACTTAATCTGGTCTAAATCCAATTCATCAGGGCTAGTAGTAAAATTTTGAGACATGGGTCAAAACCATACAGAAAGAAAGAAACAGGACAGATCAACAAAGACATAGTAACTAAGCAATTGCCTTAATCAAAAAGAGAGAATCCCATATCATCATCACTCTCTGGCTCCTCTTCCTTCTTCTTCTCCTCAGCAGCAGGTGCCTCAGCTGCAGCTGCTGCACCTCCCGCTGGAGCTGCTGCTGCCCCACCACCGCCAAAAAAGGCTCCGCCGCCGCCGCCACCAATCACCACCTGCACCAAACAAAATTTAATCACCTTATTAGACAACTAAAAGTGACATCGAATGCCACATCCACGTATTTTCCCTCATATATGACAGCTGTTCTTGTCTATAAATTCTAATTTGGATAACTAAATTATATTCCCAATTAGAAACAATTGTTTAGGTAAATAAAATTGACTTGAAAAGGATCACATCAATAAGTTTCTCACTGCAACGCAAGCCAGCACACATTTATGATTATGAGATGATGGTTCAAAACCCTGTACTATTTGAGCAAATACCAAAGGATTTATTAACAATCGTCCAAAAGATAAACCTCATGATGAGATACAAAATCAAATAACTGTAGTTTAAAGCAAGAAAACAAATAAAAGGATAAAGAGAGAAAATGTAAGGACCTGGAAAACGGCAGATGAAGGAGTGACGTAAGAGAAAGAGGACTGAACGCCGCCGGAGGAATCAGCACAGAGAGCAGATTGGACAAGTTTCCTTTGCAATTCGAAGGTGGAGGAAGCGGAAGCCTCTATGTCGCCTTCGGCGATCTGCTTGGCACTCCACTCGTTACCGGAGCACCTGCAAACGAATGTGAAAACTCCCATTTTGATTTCGAATTGATTCACCTTTAACCCTAAATTTGCTTTGAAACAAACAGAGTGAAAGAGAGACGGCTCACCATTGCTTTGAGTATGGTGTTTATATGATGGAAACGTAGGGTTTGTTTGTTTTTTCTAAAAGGCCGGCTTGTCCTTAAACATCCTTTGTAATTTCCGTTCTGCCCTCCTCATTAATTCTCACTTTTAAACGTTGTTGTTGTTGTTGTTATTATTATTATTATTATTATTATTATTATGTTGATTTTTAATATTATTATTATTATGTTGATTTTTAATAAATATTTAAAAAAAAACCTTTTACTTATCTCATCTATGTATGTATGTATGTATTAAACTTCAATCTTCTAATAACATATGATAAAAAACTTAGAGCTTCTGGCTTACAATTATAATTATAATTAAAAATAAATAAACTAAAGCGTTTTATGAAATCATGTTTACATGGACTTATATTATAATAGTGCCAAATTTTTTTCAATTGAATTTGTTTTTTTTTTTTAATAAAAAGTCATTTCATATGAAGTCGAACTTATACTAGACGTGATAGTTTATTTTAATTAATTTTAAATTTTATTAATTTAAAACAATCAAGGTTTAAAATGTTAAACTAAAAATAACTATAAAAACTAAACTCAAAGGGCATATGACAATTGATTAATATGAGCACCAGCATGTGAATGCATGTAGCATCCTAAAGTGTCAAGATGTATGCTTTTTTTTGTTTATTTAGATTCCTTTCGATAAGCCCGTGTAGTTGGTGTGGCATTAGAGGTCTTTTTTTGTTCCCCTCCCCTCTAAATGTTTTCTATGCAAATTCTCTAAAAATATATTAATGTATCCTGCCATTTTATTGTCATATAAAATATGGTCTTTATTCTTTTTGTTACAATTAATTTTGTTTTAGATCTTTTCTTAATTTTTTTTAATTTTATCATTTAATATTAAGTTGATTATTAATTGGGGTTCATAATTTTTTTTTTTTAATTTGACTTGTATGAGGTAATCTCAAACTCATAACACGAGTTGCAAGTTTGGAAAATTAGCCTGAGTTGTCTTATAACTTTCTTAAATTGATTTTTAAATAATTTTATTATTCAACATCGGTTTTGTCGGGGATTGAGTTTTGTATTTTTCTCTTTTTTTTCTATGGGTTATCTTGATTTCATGTTTGACAAGTTATCAGACCTATCGATTTCCTATTTGTCATTTTTTTTTAAAAATTGATTTATTTTTCAATTCCATATATTATGTTAGTTTAGGGATTGAATTTTGAAATTTTTTTGGATTACTTTCTACAAGTTATTTTAGTCTTATAGGTCAGGTTATAGGTTTGACAAATTAACTTTAATTTTGGTAGATATTTTCCTCAATATTCACGTAAAGGCTATTAGGGCAACATACCTTGGCATCTAATTATTGTGTAGTTATATGTTGATTAAATACAACTTTTAGAATATATTATCATAACTACTTGTCTATTATTTGATTAACTAGTTTTTAATGGTAATGATGAGTTTTATGATTATGATTTTTCTGAATTACTATCATAGTTTATCCATTTTGTTCTTTGAACTAGTATTATCAATCAATTAAGCTTTGTTAGGACTATAAAGGGTCATTTCCATAACTTTAATAGTAGAATGCATTAAGTTACAATTCATAGAGCTATCCATTTGCCTTCAAAGTATATTTTAAAGCATTTTTAATGTAAGGATAAAAAATAAAAACTAATGATTTGAACATCTTTCTTCTGTTAAAGATTATATATAATTGTTTTTAATGATATATAAGAGTTTGATATACAAAAATGGAAGTAAGTGAAGCACAAAGAAAGGTGAAAAACATGGTTTTATTTGATCAAGCTAAAAACAATGCAAATAATAAAGCTCTCTGTTGAAGTTCTCTAAAATATTGGCATAAGGATATATTTTTGACTTTGTGTTAAATTTATATGTGTGTGTGTGTGTGTGGGTGGATGGATGGGTTAACTAGGTTTTAGAGTTTTTTTTAGATGCATTAAGAGTAACAATAAGAACAAAATAGTACCAAGATATGTGTTATTGGCTTTGAGGAATGATTAAGAACTTGAAAAGTTATTTAGTGTATGACCATAGCATGGTGGATTGTTGCCTAAAACCAATCTCTTTTCTATTTAAAAAAACAAAACCGAAAAGACAATGAAATTGACCAAGTTGCCTTTCAAGGATACCAAGTTCCCTAAGAAGATTTATCACTTCTAGTAATGGAGGGCAATGTTTATTTTAGTTATTTTTTTTTATAAAAAAAATTCATCCTATCCCTTATATTTGTAATTGTTTTTTGAATGCTTGCAAGTGATTTTTATGATTTATTTAGCTATATATAATTACATTTACTCCACCATTTACAATATCCTTATATTTTAAATGAATGAATGAATTCAATTGCACTCTAACTATTTAAAATTTACCTTTCATAATCATGTTCAAATCAATTGTTATTTACACATTATCCTTGTAGATTGCTCTATAGCATATTTGGTGGCTTGAGTTGATGAGTAGTAAATAATCTTAAAACCCATAAACCTTGAACAATAATTAATAAACAAAATAAAAAATACCTGTAGGATGAGGAAATATTTTTTTATGTGTCAAAATACAAAGAATATTATGGAAAAACAAGTTAATTTGAATACATTTTTATTTTTCTATTTTTTTTCTCTAAACAAAAAAATATGAACATATTTTATGGTTTTCTAAGTTGAGAAAAATATTCTGAAACAGAAAAAAAAAATTAACTTTTTTTTCATTAAAAAAGAAAGAAAAGAAAAGAAAAGGATAACCCTTAAGCTTCTCGGCCTTTAACTCTTTTTGTGTGTGTATGAGATTAACATCAGTTGACCTTCAAGCCCATTAGGTGAGTTCAAGCATCATCTCTCTCTCTCTCTCTATGTCACACACACACACACATATAAATATATGAATCTTCAATTTTTACAGTGATGTGGTTGGGCTTGCAATAACGAGTAATTTCAAGCATTCTAGAGTGGATCTTTCACAATAAGATGAGGATATGTCCCAGATAAATTATGCGAGAAAAAGAGGCTTGATCAAGTCAAGCTACAGTAATGACTCAAAAAGATCGTACCTATTGATCTGATTGTTAGATCATGCTCAAATTTTTACAAAAGTTTTTAGAGATTGTTTTTTTTCTTTTAAATAATCAAGTAATTGCTATTATGACCGTTAAATTTTTAGATTTTGATTTAAATCCCAATATCATAATATATAGCCATAAAATTTTATACTAAAGTACAAGTTCTAGATTTATTTCTAAAATTACCCTAGAAAAAAAAACTTTTTCCCTTAGCTATTTCATTTCGGGGTGGCAAGATGTGAACACGTCCCTTTCTTATTAAAATCTATGCATTTTAAGACATGAAGAAGGATAAAGGAGATTTCATAATTGGAGTTCTAAATAACAAAACCTTTTAGTTTTTATTTCTTTTATATTGAACTGAATAAAATTAGCTTATAGGTCTCCAGACTTCCCAAAGAAAAAAATATAAGCAGAACCTTTTTTTAATTAATTATATATTACTTAAAAGATAAAAGGCATGGTTGTTTTACTGTGCACACGGACTCAGTTCACTATTTATTGCTATAGTGTCATTACCAATTTACCCCCAAGACCAAAAAAAAATTTAACCTCGGAACAGGGGGTATTTTTGAATTTTTCAGGGGACACGGATGGTATTTCTGGATTTGTTACATAGTGAAACAATGAAAATAACCCCCCTAAAAGAAAAAATAATGCAAACCGGACCGGAGCATTTTAGAAATTTTTAGGGAACATAGATGGTATTTCTGAATTTGTTGCATAGTGAAACGACGATTTTAGCCCCCCTAAACGACAAAAAACAGGCACTGAACCCGGGGGTATTTATGCATTTTCCACGATGGTTTTTTGTGATTATCGAGTGGGTCTAGAGGTGTGTTAGTAATTGACCATTATTTTAATATTTGTTTTCAAAAATACTGCAGGCGTGTCATACGGATGTGCCTGCAGTGTTTCCATTGCACGCGCCCTTCGAGCGGCGCTTGCACCTCTTTCCAGTGATAAGAAACTGGCTTCCACCGTATCACACGGTGCGCCGACATGTTCTTTTTCTCCTAGTGCGGCACATGTCCTGTTACGATGGTTGGTAAAGCTCCGGTAGCCGGTTTTATGTTTGTGCTCCCTTTTCTCTCTGGCCTCGCGAAAATACGCGTCGATCCTTGAAATTTATGAAATGTTTATTTTAGTCCTTGTTCTTTTGATTTATCTTTTATTATTTTTTTAAATATAGTTTGTGATTTGTTTCAATTGTGCCCTTCAATTGAAACTGATTATATATGTTGGGTTTCAATTCATTCCTTATTCTTTTGATTTTCGATTTGGGTCCTCCAATTGAAATTTGTCATATATTCTATCTTTTATTTTGGTCCCTATTCTTTTAATTTTGTAAAAACACTACTATTTTTAAAATATCTTTATTTATTTTGGCCCCAAGGTTTTATTTATTTCAATTTTATCCTTCAATTAAAATTAATTATATAGTTTGTTTTAATTTGTTTTGATTGTGTCCTCTAACTGAAATTAGTCATATTTCAATCCTTAATCTTTTAATTCTCTTAACAAAATTACACTGTAATTTTGTTAAAAAATATATTTATTTGTTTCGGTCTCAATGTTTTTATTTATTTCAATTTTATTCTTTGATTGGAATTAATTATATATTTTATTTTTCATTTCAGTTTTTATTGTTTGTATTTTTTATTTGCTATTAATTTCTTTGGTTTTTTCTTTCGTTCTTGGACAAAGTTTATTTTTTATCCATATTTATGCATCTATACTTTTAGTTTTTGTTCTTAATTTTAATTGTTTTATTTTTTATCAGGGATTTATTTTTATTTCGTCCAGTCCTATAATTTTAATTTATGTTGGTGATCATTTTCAAATTAATATTGCTCCCTTTTTCTCTTTATTCTTTTTTTGTATTTTTTTTATTTTTATCTATTCTTCGGACATATAATTTTATGATTTTATTGTTTGCGTCATAATAATGATAATTTTAGTTATTATTTTTTGTAAAAATATTTTGCATTTTTATTTTAACAGGAATTCTACACAAATTTATTATTTTACCTAAATTTATATTATAAGAAAAAAATCTTATATATTTAATTTTTTTATATTAAAAAAAATATGATCCCATCTGTTACAAGTCACGGGGCATAGGCTAGTATACACACACCCCCCCGCTTAATTAGAAATCCGCTCTGTTGCTCTGAAAAGTTGGATTGTAAATATCAGCATGAATTTTATGGTCTTTGTTTAATAATGATTTATTATCGATGGTATATTTTTATTGATCAAGTAATTTGCAATTAACGACAGACTGGACACTTAAAACTGATTAATTATTGTCTGAACATTCGATGGATCAAAATCCTTGAATGCTTCAACGCCACCACAATTATAGAGATTCTCTTTTGTTTCCTTGTCATTTAGTTCTCTCTATAATATTTTCTTTCTGAAGACAAATCCCTTCCCTGCAAATTAATCAATTCCTACGTGCATTTTTCTCTCTTCCATGTCCTTGAACACCAAATCCTAGCTGATTCTCTCTGTAATCCCATTTCTTACAGCAAGGGCTTACCGAGAAGAATAGACACATGCATGATCAAGAGGGATTGATGAAGAAGGTGCCGATACTTAAAAGGGGTTGCAACAAATTCTGGTATTTTACGGTCGTGTTTCTTTTATGGTTCTTTTTGCTCTACTTCTTCTTTCACTCGGGTTCAAAACTTTACAAGAAGGATGATTTCTTGTTGAAACACCATTATGATGATTTCATTGATGCCCATGAATCGAGTTTTGGTGGTGTGAATCGGAATTCCAATGAAGAAACAGGGCATGCTGCAGCAGACTCTATTATGGATATGGATACGAAAGCAACAGCTAATCCTGTCGACAATTTTTTTACCGGTGGTGATTGGGATAAGTATCTTCGTGAGGTATCTAATGCTGAGAAAGAATCTAAACCTGAAAATCAAATACGTCTTACGGAAAATGAAGCTAGATCCATCAACAAAGTCTTTGGCGAAGGAAACAGAGAAGAATCTGGTAGAACAAGGAGTGCAGCAAGGGAGAACCAGGTCAAAAAACCGATTGAACTTCCTAGAGAGGCTAGGAGGAGACGGGTCAAGAAACCGGGCAGGGAGAAACGGGTCAAGAAACAGGTTGATCATTCACTTCGTAGAGAAGATAAGGTTCTCGAGGAGGTCATCGAACAGCCTAACAAGGAAGATCAAATAAGTAGGCAAACAAATTCGGATTCACATCCTGAATCATGTGCAGGCCGATACATTTATATTCATAACCTTCCAAGCCGATTCAATGGTGATTTATTCAGGCATTGTCAATCACTTAACGAATGGTCCAATATGTGCCCCTACCTGTCGAACTTTGGCTTTGGTCCCCGACTAAAGAATTCGGAAAGGACGCTGTCAAACACTGGCTGGTATGATACAAACCAGTTCATGCTAGAAATCATTTTCCACCATAAAATGAAGCAATACAGGTGCTTAACCAATGACTCTTCATTGGCTTCAGCAATCTTTGTCCCTTACTATTCTGGGCTCGACGTTGCTCGTTATCTGTGGAATGCTGACAAGAAGATGAAAGATTATTATTCTCGTCATCTTGTCAAGTGGCTAAGAGAAAGCCCCGAGTGGAAGAGATTGTGGGGTAGAGACCACTTTATGGTTGCTGGAAGGATCACTTGGGATTTCAGGCGATTAACGAACAACAACAATGACTGGGGTAACCAGCTTATGATTTTGCCTGAATCTAGAAACATGACAGTGTTAACTATCGAATCAAGTCCGTGGAACAATAATGATTTTGCAGTACCCTATCCAACATACTTTCATCCTTCAGGTGACAACGAGGTATTTCAATGGCAAAACAGGATGAGAAGACTGAAAAGGCAGTTCTTGTTTTCTTTCGCAGGTGGGCCGAGACCCGACCTCCCAGATTCTATCCGTAGTGACATTATTGAACAGTGCCAGGCTGCAAGGGAAAAATGCCTATTGCTAGAATGTATTACCGGTTCAAGCAATTGCTATGAACCGGTTAATTTGATGAAGATGTTTCAGAGCTCTACATTCTGCTTGCAGCCTCCAGGGGATTCCTATACCAGGCGATCAACTTTTGATTCAATCTTGGCTGGGTGCATTCCAGTTTTCTTCCATCCAGGTTCATCTTACGCCCAATATTTATGGCATTTCCCGAGGGATTACACTAAATACTCCGTTTTCATACCGGCAAACAAGATAAAAGACGAGAAAGTCAGCATCGAGAGGACGTTATCTCGGATTCCTATACAGAAAGTATGGGCTATGAGGGAAGAGGTTATAAAGCTGATTCCAGGTATGGTATATGCTGATCCAAGTCATGGGTTGGAGACCCTCAAAGATGCATTTGATCTCACAATTGATGGGGTTCTTGAAAGAGTTGAGAAGATTAAGATGGACATTAAAGCTGGAAAGAATTTTTCTGAAGATATAGAAGAGTATACCTGGAAGAAAATTTTATTTGGGACAGAAGGGAAACATGAATGGGATCATTTCTTTGATAGGTCAAAGATGATAATGTACTAGGATTTAAAATTTTTATAGAAAAGATAGAATGTACAATCTTTTTTATATAAATAAGTTTTGAATTTTTTTATTTGTATTCCTATATTAGAATGATTTCAACAAAAATAAGTTAGAAACATCAACTGTTTTGATTATATTTTTATCATGCAACCTTGTTCGTCTCTTTTTTTCCTTCATGAAAGATCTTGGATCAACATTGAAGGACTCTGGTAATCGAGCACATATAACAAGAACAAAAGAAAAAAAACAGATATGGCAGATGAGTTCTATATATTATGGTGTTGTGTTCATGCTTCTGATATGAGTTCAGTTTGATTGAGATGAGTTCTATATGTTAAGACTTTTGATATTAAGTATTTTTTATCACTCAATGTAGTAGAAGTATTTGGTATACGAGAGTCTAGGTAAAAAGACTTGTTGTATAAGGGAAAAATGTATCACTCACTGTGCACCCTATCTAAGATAAGCTACATTATTGCTTAATTGGTTTTCCAGGTCAAGTCGTTAGTCTGTTCTAAAGTTTTAAAGTATATATCTCTTCATAAGAGAGTTTTTATCTTATTGGCTCAAAAACCTAACCGTTTCAAAATTCTAATTTTCGCACTGTATTTGTTGTATTTTTAATATTTAAAAATATACTTTACAATATAATTTTACATCTTAAATATTAAAAATCTATATATAAATTCTAATAAATAACCTAAAACAAGCTTTCATCTTTCTCTTTAATTTTTTTTGAAAAAACAACAACATGGAATCATACAACCTAAAACATTAACCTTAATCCATGTACACTTTATATTACAAATCACACAACCTTTCATTATCAAAAATCATTTACTCAATCTTAGATTCAATCTTCATCACATTGTATCAATCCAATAATTGTAAAAATATAAATACTTAATTAAATTCAACATTTTTAAGAATCTATCTAGAATTCAAAATTATATTCTACACTCCTTCTTTACATGTAGCACACTCAAAACACACTCTAATTATCACTTTAATATATTTCATTTCAACATTTCTCACTATATTCATAATATGTAAATCATTTTCCTTAGCATACCTATAATGTAATTTATAGAATGAATATTAAAACTTGATTCAAAATACATTTTTTTTCTCATATTTATTGCAAGCCAACACATAATTTCACTAATTTTTCATTAAATTATCATCCCCATACATGTACCACGCTCATTTTCATCCTTTGTTTTTTCTTCATTTTTTACTAATTACTAGTCTTGCTAACATGTATTCCATATCACAATAACAACTCTTAAATAAAATAAAAATCCCCCAAATTCCACTCAAGAAACCTAATTCAAAAGTTTAGTTATTATATGTAATTCAATTTATCTCCACTTAAACTTATATAAATAGGCTTTGTACTTCTTCCAATAATTAAATAAGCTTCAAATGCTAACCAGCCTATTTCTCCACCTTTTCTCATTTCTCCCTGATTTTTTTATGGTCTCTATCTCATTCCCTTTTATGACTTAATTTCCTCTTGATTTATTGTGTCTATCTGTTTAAACACTCATTCTCTCATCAAACATGCCTTAATTCATGATTTCCCTAGGAATTTTAGGTAAAAATCAAGAAAAGACAAGGAACTCTCCTACCTTTTTTCTTACCAAAATAGTGTGTTACAAGAAAATGGTGAAGCTAAAATTCCAGATTTTTCAATTTATTTATGAAAATATCATTAATAATTATATATGTTATTTTATGTTCGATTGTTGACATTCTAGAATGGTATTTTTCAAGTTTCGATTGTCCTAAAATTTTAATATAAGATAGAAAAATATATCAGGAGATTTCTCATAGAATTTTACTATGATACGGTTATCTAAGTAAGAGTTATGTTAGACAATGTAAAACTAGTCGACAACTGATTTTAAACAAAAAAAAAATGAATTTTTTATAGTTTTTTATTTACTTAAATCATCGATTTTTTTTACTAATTCATTTAGATTTTTCATCTTATTCATATTATAAAAATCCATTTTTAGTTCTTCTTCTTTTCTAGTTATAAATAACATGATTATGCAAGGAGTTTATATTGATAGCAGGTGCTATTTGTGTGTAAAATCATACATTAAATAAAGTTTTGTGATTTATCAGTCGTTAACATTTCATGTACTAATTCTATCACTTTATTTCACCCAAATTTTAAGTTAATTCACTAATGATGTCTATTCTAAATCAAAACATATTTTCCTTATATTTTTCAATTAAGGAGGATTACCCCTTTAACTTCGGTTTATCAATTTCTAGATCGAGGGTTTATAAACTTAGTTTAACTCAAGATTTTATTTTATTTTATATTTAATTGACTAAGAACTAAGATGTATCTACTTTCTTGTTTTGAAATATTTTTTCTCATGCTATCATATTTTTTTTTTGAAAAAAAATTAATCCATTTACCATTATTATTTATTTTTATTATCTAATTAAATAAAACCAGGTTATTTGAAAAAAAATTAATCCTTTTACCATTATTATTTATTTTTATTATCTAATTAAATAAAACCAGGTTATTTTAGTCCATCTATGATTTTTTTCCCAAACACTTGCATGATATCTAAATACACTTATTATATAGAAAAACATAATTTAACCCGTAGTGAGCACGTGTAGTTTTCAGATTTATTTGTTTTTGTGGTATAAATTATATTTTATAAAAATATGAATTTTTTTCTTGAAATTATTTTTTTATATATTTTTTAATATTTTTAATTTGATAGTGTTAAAAAATAATATTATTTTTATATATTTCAAAAAAAAAAAACACTTTAAACAACGAAAACAATAATTTCCAACGCACTGTTTCAAACACAGACGCCACCTGAATATTTAACCATACCAAAAACCGGCAAGAGATAATCTAGAAGGCCAACAGATAAGAGCCGCAGGAGGGGGCATTCCCGTCATAAAAAAATCCCAACCATTTAAAAACCCGCCTCCTTCCTTTCCGTGGCCACAAACCAATTTCAGCGGAGCAACAGCAATCAGAGAAGAGTAGCATGGCAGGCACGTGCTCGCACATCTCTCGTCACGTGACCGGACTGTCATCCTACAGCAGAGCCAGCAAGTCCGGGAGAGAGGGAGCTTCATTTTGTTGGGCTCGCATCTCTGCGATGAGTAGTAACGGAGCGTCAAGTACGCGTAAGGTTGCACTTGCACAGGAAGGGCCGTCTTGCATATGCGTTGGCCCTATAGAGACTGCAAGCCAAGAAACTCTCGAAGCTCTATATAGTCAAGTGCGTAAGATTGCTTCATTGTTTTAATTTTGGGCCTAATTAGATCGTTTTCTCGTTACTTTGGTTTCATGCTTTCTATCCTATTGAAGTTTTTTTTGTGGAGAAGATGAGAAGAGGTGAATTGACTGCGTGGTGTTGAATTGATGTTTGTTTTAGGCACGGGATGCATATTACAGTGGTGAACCTTTGATAATAGATGACATGTTTGATAGAGTTGAGGTAATAGAATTTGATTCTGTACATTTGCGGATCAAGCTTTTAGTTTCGACAGCAATCGAATTCCTTACCCAGCAATTATTTGAAGCAGTTAAGATTGCGGTGGTATGGTTCCAAATGTGTTGTCAAGTACCCTCGCTGCAGTATTAGACGACAGTCAACATACTCTGATTCTGAGGTAATGAGCTATCGAATCGTTTCTTTATATGCGTAAAATTATCCCTTTTGTTTAACGTTGACTGAAAGCAGGGATGCACTCTGCTGTTTTGCATGATGCCTACCATAAAGGGGGGAGATCATGGATAATTATGAAGTCTTTTCTCTCTCGATGTTGTTTATTCATTTTAGTTGATGAGATGCAGCTTGGCCTTCTTCTTTTTTTCTCGACTTGAAGATTGATTGGCATGGCTGTAGGGCAGGCAGATATATCACAGGCGTTTGCACTAGCAAGTATTTGGACCCTGTTTCTTACAGTTGGCTGTTCAGCGTGTGCTCTGCCTATAATCTACACAATTGGCCTGGCTTACCAAGATGCATTTGGCACGGTAATATCCCATGGCAGCCAGACGCCTATTATTGGGTTTCTTGCTACAGTTAATGGTATTCTCTTTATGGCAGTGAGTGCTTTGATTGGCTATCCAATTGCATCGGCTTCAGGTAACAGCTTTTAACTTACCTTATCTTCTGTAATTCATTAATCAAGAAATTTTGTGAAATAATGAATTTTAAGTTACTTTTTACATAGGACTCTTCACCCCTCTAGTTAGGGCAATCTTCAATCTGTCAACATCCATCCAAGACCCCCAGTTTATGGGATCCTTAAAAACAGCAGAATGATGTAAGATGAATCTTCAAAAAGATACTCAAATCTTAAAACTTCACCTATCATGGATAAATCTTGGAAGTTCAAATGTTTGAGTGGCCTATCTGAGATGCGTGTACATGTATTTACTGTTTCATATCCATTCTATATGATCATGGAACAAATTGTCAACTATATATAGCGCTAGGGTTTCTCAAGCTCTAAAATTTACAGCCAAAAACAGTAGAGAAAGAAACTACAGTTCTAAAGCCTAAGGTTACAACCCTTAACTATTGAGAAAATTGTACAGGAAACTCTTATATATTTGAAAGGTCTTTATATCATAAATTCTCATTATTCTTCATTTTAAATAAGGAAAAAACCAAACCAAATAAAGCTGACTCCTAACTAGAAAGATCAAATTAAAACTCAATAACTTAACTAGAAAAAAGAAACAAAATTCAAACTTCTACTATACAATTATAGTCGATCAATCAGTGTCTATTGATCATGGTTGATCATTGTCTAATATTGTCGAATCTATTAGAAAACCTTGTTGGCACGCTTAGAATTCTTCTAGAGCTTTGTTTTGTCCACGTGGCCCATGATTTAAAAAACATCACCCTGTGCCAGGCTTCTCCATTTGAGGAGAACTCATCCTCGAGTTCATGGTGAGAAACTGAACTCCCCCAAGCCATTTGGATAAATATTTGGAATGAATTAGCTACTTCAATCCCTTTCCAAACTTGCATGTAACTTGTTCAAACTGATTGCTCCTGAAATCAACCCTTAATATTTTTGCAACGCTATATGATAGCATATCCAAGTCATAATCAACTTAGTCCAAACCAACAAAATCTATATAGGATAGCTTTGCAACACTAGGAAAATTGAAGATAGGAATTTTAAAGTTGCCATAAAATTTAATAAGATATTTATACCCATCCACCATGGACTTTTCAGCAAGCATCTTTAACTTGGAAGCAATCTTTTTCTCCATATTACAATTCTTGAACTCATTCATAAAAGTGTTGACCGTCATATTATCAAAATCTTTACCACAAAGTATTCATCAGTTGCTGCTTTTTTGAAGATGCAACCTTGTCAGATGTCTCCAATGGCAAGACAAGCTTGTGTCCCGAAATGCTTTCCATCCAAACTCATTTGTGGAGGTATTGCCAACAATGGTTTAATGTTCTGCCATATGAGCCCCTCCAAATATTTTGACCTCCCTAACCTTCTTTTCAATTTTTTTGTGCTCCTCTTTGACATCTAATGCCTGAAGTTGTTTCACACATCCATCATCCATTGCATCTTCATGGTTGTCGGTTTTTTCATCTATGACGAAACCTAGTGTTTGCTTGTCTTGGTCCTTCATCTTCTCCTTATAATTCTATTGCTGCTATTGTCACTGTTGCTAAGATTGTTTGTTTTGAAGAGACAATATTTCCTTTATGTTTTGCCTCCTTGCTAATGGTGATGGTTGAAAAGAAGGCAAGTAATAATGTCATGATTGCTTAAATGCCTAGTACATGATCTCTTCATAATCATCTTGTACAAGCTCAAGGTCACTAATTTCTTCAAAATTTGCCATGATGAAATTATAGGTTTGTCAATACAAGCTTTATCTTCTAGAACTTCAAACCATCAATCTTTAGCACCATGAATAAGCTTATGAATGACAAATTCTAGTTTTTTTTAAAAAGTAATCTCATATAAATAAAAGTAACCTTTCACTTAACAAACATCTAATAAATCTCCTTTTTGATAAATTCCCATTAAAAAATGATTTCTCGTCAAAAAAGTAGGAACACTTTTATAGAAGGGTTGGCTATGAACTTGAGTTTTTGATGCATCACCTGTTGTATACACCACTCTCTAAATAGACATGATGCTCGTATGAGTTTGCATGAATAGACCTGGGATTTGGTTTGCCTCGAGGTAAGTCTTTGAGTACATCTCTCTTCTCTTCACGCCTCCTCATAGTTGATCCATCTACTCAATTAAGCATGATGTAGAATGCTCTCATTGATCAATTCTTTGTGGTGTTGTGTCTCACATTACCTCTCAAACTTTTATAGTATCAAGTATCCCAAATGGCCTACTGCATCACGAGGTGAGAAGATTTAGCTAATATCTTCATTCATCGAATAGGCCAAACTACTCTGATACCAATTGACACATTGTATGGTGATATGGTTTCTTAAGCCTTAAAGTTTACAACTCTAAGTGCCTGTTTGGGAGTGCAGTTGAGGTTGATTTTGAAAGTGTTTGTCATTCAGAAATGCATGATATTTTTTTATTTGTTAAAAATTATTTTTAACATTAGCACGTGAAAATAATCAAAAAACACTAAAAAAATTTAATATAAAGTAAAAAATAAAAATTTTCAAAAGC
This sequence comes from Salix dunnii, assembly GCA_015731905.1. Taxonomy (NCBI): domain Eukaryota; kingdom Viridiplantae; phylum Streptophyta; class Magnoliopsida; order Malpighiales; family Salicaceae; genus Salix; species Salix dunnii. The sequence continues at coordinate 2,461,795 of CM027667.1, read as the reverse complement.
GCTTTCCAAACGAATTCCCAAACACCCCTAAATTGTATAGAAAGAAACCATGATTCTCATGCCCTTGGGTCTTAACTGTAGAGAATTTTAGAGAGAACTATGATATATTTTGAAAGATCTTTATTTCATAAAATTTTGATCATTCTTTAAATAATACATGAAGTTGTTTATTTAAGAACTTAAAACCATCCCTTTCTATTCAGGAAAATCTAAACAAGAAAAAACCTAAATCAAATAAAACTCTTGAATCATAACTAGGAAAATAAAATTAAAACTCTTGACTCAATTAGGAAATAACTTTTGATATAACTAGGAAAAAAAATATGAAATTCAAATAGCTTTTACTAAACGATCATGATTAATCAATCATGGTCGATTCTGATCGATCTTTGTTGATTAATCATGATGATTGTTGTTTATTTTTTTATTATGATAGAAAGCCTTTTTGATGCATTCATTTTGCCCACCTAGTTTATAATAATAATAAAAAAAACATGTCGACTGGGTTGGTGAAACATGCATATATGATAAGGAAATATCATTGCATATATGGCTTTGTGCATCTGTATGTTAAAAAGCTTGAGAGGCTTTATATTATCTGTGTTTGTAATGGATTCAACAGTTAAACCTTGATTATTGTCTGTCAGGAAACCATCTCTCCTAAAAGAGTAAGTTGGTAGATGAGATCACAAGATATGATTTATATTATTATCTAGCACACATCTTCAAGTAAAAGTCTTTTGGGCTTGAAACTTGCACACGGATGCATATTATTTTATGCTTAATTTTTATCAAATAGAATGAGAGTGGTGCGATTCGAATTCGTGACCGTTAAGTCAACAAAATTCTGATACTATATTAAGGAATCATCCCACCTAAAAGTTTAAATTGTTAGGTGAGACCCCAGGATATGATTTATATTATTCTCTAACATTGTCAAAAATCTAAATAGCAGAAGATAGATCTTTATTGAAAAAAATGTCAATTCTTTTACTTCATTCAAAATATGTATTTTTACTTGAGAACCAATTTTCACAGTGAAGGTGCTGCAAGGTCTATGGAGGAATGACTTGGTGGCACTCAAGGGTGCATGCCCAAATTGTGGTGAGGAGGTTCGTGTTAAGTTTCCACATCATTTTTCTTCCACAAGTCAATAGAAATGCATGCAGCTGTTTCCAACTAACAAAATCAGGATCAACTACTTAAGATCCTTCTCTCACTGATTTTAGTGTCTTTGTGCAGGTATTTGCATTTGTTAAATCAGATCAATCTAACAACTCCCCACATAGAGCAGATTGTCATGTATGTGAAAGTTTACTAGAATTCCGCACCAAGGTTGAGGTAATTAATTTTCTGATGCCAAAATTATCATTCTGTCCTCTGTTTAATGAGCTAAACATGTAAACATCGTTTGTAAGACTATTTTATGATCTCATTTACGAGTTTCTTGTACTAAGGAAGTGCATACAAATCATGGCCTGCGTTTTGCATTCTCCCGAAGGTTTATTTACTCAATTATGGCCCCATTCATAGTGGGGCTCTAGGATAGAGGATTGGAAATATACTTTCATGATGATTTTTTGCATCAGAGCCTTTGCATTCCCAAGACTTTTATTTTTACATCCAACAACTACCTTCATTCAGAAACTAGGCATGCTATAGCCTGACCATTTATCTCTAAAAAATCTATATTCGTGTTTAATGGCCACAAGGTTTTGCATATTGAAACTGTACAAGCTAGCCACCGTTGTGCACCTACTAAGATGAACTTGTTTTTGTAATCTGATTTGATCATCTTATAAAAAACAAATTCAATTAACAAGACAAGACTATAGAAAACAATTATCCGACTCACGGATTGGTATTGTTTTGCAGCAAACCATTTCAAGAGTGGGTAGTCGGTGGGTGTACGGGCGCATATACCTTGTATCTCGAAGACGTCAGAAATGGAAGTAAGATCTCAGCCTGATACATGCCTTCAGGAGTGGTTTGTGTACAAAATAACGATTCTTTCCTCCTGTGTTTTATACATACATTTTCTTGTTTTAGTGGCTTTATTGAAACAACTCTGAAATATATGTTACAAGTCAATGAACTACTTCCCATTTGCTATTGTAGAAATGTCTGAAGGTCTTAAAACCTAATGAACAAAAGTTTAAAGGAAAAGTAGAGCCTTGATTAACCAACCCCCCAACGGATGTTTATGTTTTGCGACTGCTTTTCAATGATAGGAGAATTTTTCCATCTAGATTGCTGCATGTCAGAATCATAATAAAAATCCATTCTCTCTCTTGGTTTATGGGTAGCTTTTAAACTGCCATAGGCATCAAATGTGCACACACAATATACATGAAAGAACCACTCACGAAAGAAACTGAGAGGAGCCTGCAATTTTTGAGCTAGTTGGAATAGGTTCTTCGTTACCTGGGGTTTTTTAGGCCACACAAGCTATATTATTCTGTTTTTGCGACGAGGACGGAATGGTATTGGACAAGCACTTGGGCGTTTAATGAATCAAAAATGGCTTCAAATAAACGGTACGGGTTCGCAATAATGAACGACAACGTGTTTATAGCAGAACTGAAAAAGCGAATTAGCTTTTACGAATGGGAGCCTCTTTCGTTATCGAATTGCACAATTCACCTACAAGGGGAAAGAACAATTAAAAAAAAAAAAAGCAAATGCCAGACATTGTTTGCCTTCCAGAACTGCTCCAGGGTGATCTGACTCTTTTTAGCAAGCACAAGAAAAGTGGTAATCGACTGTGATCTGTCAAAACTGATAATTGTTAAAAGCTCGACTGATTAAAACCTCATCGAGACAGTATTGTGCCAGAAAAATGAAATAATAACAAGGATAGTAAATAGCAAGTGGAAAGGGGAGGGTAATCCACAGACTCACATGTACAATATACAATACGCATGGCACAGCAAACATTCCATGGATTGACGGGCATTCAGGTTCCAAAAAACAAGTACATGTATCTGAAAGTACTTTTCCTAGAGTAAATAAATAATATTTGGTCTCTTGAAACTGCATTCATTCATCATTCTCCAGTCTACCAGAATTTTGCTGTCAGCATAAATAATGTCTTTGCCACACCACAGTTTTGATTGTCCGGTGTCCAAATCATCAATCGCTACATTTTCGAGGAAAAAATATGAAGAAACTTGAAAATAAATACCATGAATCAAAAGTTAGCATGTTCATGCTACGTGAAATGATGGTGCACAATCAAAAAGTAGATAACAAACAATAATTGCAAGAAACTTTCTCATCGTTTGTTCTCGGGGCATAAGCAATGGTGTCTTGTAGATGTGCTTAACAGAGTAAGAACATTGCTTAAAGACAGAGAGGCAGAAGCAGCCAGATTGGTGTATCAGTCCAATCAGAAGTGGGCCAAGCTGTACACTAGAATCCACGATAGCTGTAAAACAGGGAGAGAAAAACAGATGAAGCTGGGTGTGTTAGTAAGGAAACCAACCAAGGTTTCCTTTTGTTAACTTTTTGTGCTTGAAGGCAGTCCTACTTTTGAGAAAGAAAAAAAATGAGAAAAAAAGAAGCCAAACTACCAGAAATAGAGTGATAGAAGCAAAGAGCCCTTCTTGGAGGAGAGTTGAATGACCGCCAAAATCTTCTTCATCGATCTTTAATATCATTGCATAATAACCATATATAATCCCAGAGGAAATCAACAGAAAACTGTCAATCAAAATCAAGGAAAAATTTAGCCAGAGAAAAAAATAAGATTGCAAAAATTAGAAACTCAGCACAAGAAATCTGTGCATGTTGAATGTTAGCTTAGCTTAGCTTAGTGTGTGTGTGTGTGTGTGTGGATACAGCAGCACGATATCAGTGCCCACCGTCAATACTCAAAAATAATAATAGGAGGCGTGTGCTTTTTAATTCCAAAGGAATTCCTAATATGAATCGCACCAGTATGGATTTAGGAGAAACTAGCATAAAGTTAACAACGCTAGTCACAACCCTGTGCAATACACTTTATAAAACTCTTTCTTCTTCAAGGAAATATAATCTTGTGAACAGCAAGAATTCTCATCAGACTGGCTGACTATAGTCCCAGTCTCTTGCTATGCTGTCCGCCCTATAGTCAATTTCAATAGATAAATAGACAAGCAGGGAAAGTACCTCAACCTTCCTTTCTAATGAAAAAAATATAGTAATTAGAAGGGATTGATTGTTTGGAGAGAGGAGACGGCGAAAGGAACCAAATCATTTGCCTCTTACTGCCAAATAATATCTACCTCAATATGGTCCTAGTATATCTCAAAGATATTAAATTATAAGTATCACAGGGCCCACCTCTTAGACGTGATGAGAAGGTTTTGTTTATCAAAAGAATGGAATTGGTACTGCTTTGAGATTTGATTCAGCTAATACTGGCACTTAAGAAAATCATGCACGTCATATCAAGTTGCCTTTTTAATACTTCAGCAAAGTCCCTTCGCTTTAGAACTACCAATGTCTCTACACCACTGACCAGTCTCATTTCAAAGACCGTCCATAAAAAAAGCCCATGCAGCTAGGGTCTGAAACACTGTTGGTCACTCTATTATTCTCTGCATCTTTGATTAGTCACACCAGTAGTGTAAAAGCTACTGGATGAAACTCCAATCACACAATTAATATCAAAACATAACTCTAACTTCTGCAGAGATTATCATGCCCTGGCAAAAACTGCACTTTTCTATAGATTAATTCACAAAAAGTAACAAATTGTTTCAACAGAAATACCGAAGTATTAAACCTAACAAGCTAAGATTTACGCAGCCTAGATGTAACTTCAGAGCATAAAATCATGCAACATGGGTTTCAACGTCCTGCTATTTATGACTCTTAATTACAATGAAATTCCGACATAGGTGTTCTTCAGAGGAAAAGGGTCCTGCACATGCAATATTTTTGGTTATTGCAGTAAATTTTGCATGTAGAGCTTCAAGGATGTTCAAACTAAGCCAGAGAACTCATCCAAACCCCCCAGATTAATCTGAAGCTAGAATAGCTAGTCTCATCTAAGCACGACTAAACGATATTCAAAATAATATTGGTGACAATCATATTAGTACTTTACCTTGAAGCATTCACATGGAACTTTTAGGGAAGGGTAAGGAAAAGGACATCCACGTCCATTAAGCTAGAAGGAAGTAGTGTAGTCGATATAAAACATAGTAATTATTAGCAAAAAGAATCTACACTAAACTGCTGGTTTTTCTAGCTTTGATACCAAAAATACAAAAGGTAACAAATTTGAGTGTGGCACATATATATGCTTGAATCAGCCACTTCTATTTCCGGTAAATAAGACATGAAAAACACCACCACCAACAGCAACATATTCACTTAAGCTTGGTAATGAAATATTTATTATAAGAGCTAGAATTCACAAACTGAAAGATCAGCCCGGGGGGGGGGGGGGGGGGGGGGGCGCAACTCACAGGCCGATCCAAATACCGCCGACCAAAGGGATAGTACCCCATAGCAATCCGCAAACGAGGGCAACAACTTGCCTAATCCAATGTAACGCATCTCCCAATTGATCCTGTAGTGAGCAACGTATCACTACTACTCCTCTTAAGTAATAACCCAATTTTTATTTCTACTCAAGAATCAAATGGATTATTATTAACTACAATTGACATTACAGATTTTAAGCAACATTAAAATAAATTGTATGCAAGCTTGCATTAATTCATTCAAAGCTAGAAATTCTACAAACAAAATACAAATAGAAAGAGTACCTTATCCCAAGAGGCCTCAGGATCCAGCAATTTGGCGAACTTGAAAGGAGAAAAGTGCCCATTTTGATGCTGGTGTTGCTGTTGATTATTACTGTTGTTCAATTTACCAGCAGATTTCCCTTCTTTCATGGTTTTTTTTGAGATCTACGAAGAAAAGATTGGTTGGGTTGTGGGTGGAGAGGTCAGACTCAGCGAGAGAGCATATGCCTTCCGAAGCTCACTGCACATGCTCTTTCAGTTTAATTATGATTTATTTTATATTTTAGTTTTCTTTTGGAGCTTTTTTTCAACTTCGAAATCATCGTATAATAGCAAATTTATTTGTACGGTTCAAAAATATTTTTATTTTTTTTTAGAATTAATATTCTTTTGTATGTTTAGATGGTTTCACGTGCGGATATAAAATTAAATTTTAAAAATAAAAATATATATTATTTTTATCTATTTTCTTTAACATTAAAAGTTTTTTAATATATGCTTGGAGCGCAGTTCAATATGTTTTTAAAATTATTTTTTAATATCAGAAAATAATCCAAAAAGACTAAAAATATTTAATTTAAAATAAATAATAATAATAATAATTTAAAAAAAAAACATTTTTAAAAATGGTCAAGCATAATAACAAGAAAGACGTCATGGGTGCATTATTTTCTTTTAAAAAATCATGGTACCACATGATCATCCATCTTTTAAGAAAATAATAGCTTCAATCAAAATGAACTTATATAGGTTGAAAAGCTTACATGGAGAGAGACACACACCTATGAATATAAATACATGCGTGTGTATACACGCGTAAGTATCATTATCATTAAAAAAATTAAAAGATTTAAATATCTAAATTATTGAATTTATTGAATTAATTTATTTAATAATTTAAATTAAATTAAATACAATAATAAAGAATAATTGTGTAAATACCTGTGATAATTAAACAAAAAAATAAGTCATTGATTTTACACTTATAAAAAAAATATTATTGAAAATCCATCATTACATCACTATTATTATCATAACTATAACAACTCAAATTATAATTACTATTACTCCCTAAATAATAAAAATTAATAAATTATCCCAATAAATAAAAAAAAACACTTTAACAAAATTAGCAAGCAATGAAACAATTTAAAAAAAAATTATTAAAATTTTCATTATTATTGCGTAAACAATGAAGATCATAAAATTATCTTGAAGGATATAAAAACCAAAAACTTAAACAAAAGAGCAAACAAAATCAACAGCAACAAAAAAGACAAAACAAAAAAAAATATTATCATAAAATCATCTAATTTGATAAACAAAAAAAAAGAGAGAGAAAATAAGAAATATTAATTTTAAAATGATCATCAACATAAATTAATATTTTAGGACTAAACTGAATAAAAATAAACCACAAACAAAAAAAATGACAAAAATTAATAATCAAATCTAAGAGTATAGATACATGAATACAAACAAAATATAGGGATTGTCCCAAAATGACCGAAAAAAATAAAAGGAAAAACACTAAACCATTAATTAAAAGAATAAGAGCCGAAATGAAAAACAAAATATATGATTAATCTTAATCGAAGGACAAAACTGAAATAAATCAAAACCTTGAGACCAAAAATATTAAAGGAAATCAAAAGAAGCCAAAATTCAAAAGAATAGAGTTGAAATAAAAAAAAAAATAGCATATATGATCAATTCTATTAGAGGATAAAAGTGGAACAATTCAAAACCTCAAGATCTAAAAAATTAAAGGAATTAAACAAACTAAAAAAACAAAATAAGGGTTGCAATGAAAATAACATATATAATTATTTTCAATTAAATGATAAAATTAAAATTAACCAAAACTTCTATACAAGAGATCAGGGTGAAAAAATAAATAAAAAAACCAAAGATTGAAATGAAACACTTTTAAATAAAACGGACTTGTATGCATTTTTTGTTGCAAAAGAGAGAAAATAGGTTTAAAAAAGAACAAATATCCACTGACGAGGCTCCGACTGCCATAAAATGACACACGCCCACCATATAGAGAAGGATATAGTTGCGCATCTAGAGAAATGACAGTTAGACATTTCGATTGTCACATGACATCTGCACGGGTTGCTTGGACGATGTAGATGAAAAAAAATCATCGACGTGTCGGGAAACACGCCTACATTTATTTTGAAAAAAATGAATAAAAATATGCAATTATTTAAACATCATCTGGAGCCTACGATAATAATAGCAAACCTGCATATAAAAATACCATTATATCCCTAGCACCAACCCTCGGTTTATGTTTTTCCTACAGGCATTTAAGTGTTTTACTGTTCATCAAATGTAAATACCTAACAATAGCATCATTGTCAACTCTTTTGTCTTGTCCAAAGGTAAAGTAATTATTTCATTGTTCATGGTCAAACAAAAATATCTAAAATATCCTTGCCCAAACTTTATTTCTTTTGTCTGATACTGGGGTAAAACTGTAATTTTATTGTTCAAATAAAATCTGGAAAAGACACGAACACCTCTAAACAATTAGTTAATGACAAGTGTATTGGAAAAGTCATAATACCCCCGAGATCAAGAGTTAATTTTTGTATATTTAAGGGCACAATAATAATTACACTATTAAAATCTATATTAATTTGTGTTTAGGATTACATGGAAAGATCCACTGCTTTGTTATATATATAATTTCATTTTTTTTATTTCTTATAACTTTAAGAAATATTTATGATATTTATTTTATAGAATATGATTTATTTATTTTAATAAAAAAATTATTATTTTGTTTTTTATATGTTAAAATTCTTTCTTTATAAGGTAAGTAAGTTTTTTCGTAATGTGGTTTTTATGTAGTTTTTTCAAATAACTGTCATAATTTATGCCGCCCCAAAAAAAAACGCACATGGTGATATTGGGACCACACTTTGGAACCACTCCAACAGTGTTTTTCTTTGTTTTAAATGAAAATTTTATAAAATTATTTTAATGTATTAATAATTATTTTGTATTCACAGCCAAGTCCATGTGAATTAAACGTAAGCGTCTGGAAATATTTATGCGTGCAGGTGCGATGGTCCTCACTACTCAATGCGTGACCATACATACATACATACATGCATAGTTAGTTACGAAAATAATAATTGTTAATCTTAATTCAATTTGATGAATAGCTAAAACAAGACAATAAACACGTTAGCGAAGAAGTCGAAGACACTGAGGATGGGAGTGATAGGCAGCACAGTACTCTGCTTAAATGTTTCAAGAAAAACTGTCCCCGGCCCCTATTTAATTATAAATCTAGAGCTCGTCTAATTGTTGATTATATACATGTTTCACTTCAATTTATTGCAGTTGTTTAAGGTAGTGTTTTAGGTTATTTTTAAAAATATTTTTTTATTTATATATATATATATATATATTATTTTTTAAAATTATTTTTGATGTTAATACTTGAAAATGCCACAATTTAAAATTTTCAGCTTTTGATTAAATTAAAATTCCTGACTCGATTTCGTAACCATTTTTATTCATTTAATCTAGCAATCATTTCTAATTGAATATAATTATAACTTTTCTTTGAACTAAAAATCATAAAAAATTATTAAAAAATCATATCAAACTAATATTTTTCTTTTCTCGAACAAGAGAAAAAAACATTGCTGTATAATCCCCCCCAATAGTTAATTATTTAAAATCTCGAGAAAAGTGAAGAGACAGGACTGCTATCCGCAGAGCCCGTTTGGGGTCACATCCACATTTCCCAACAATTACTTTATAGAGGTAAGCAATAATTTAAAAATAAAGCTGAAAGATCTTCGCCACCCCCTTTCTAGGTTCCATAATCCAGTTAAAATTTTATTTTTCATAATAAAATAAATTAAAATAGATGTATGTATTGAAATTGTTGAAATAATCAGCAATATTATATTAATTATAACACAATATCATTTACATTATAAAGATTTTGTTTCTCCTTTCATAGAAAAGGAAAAAAAAAACTTTGCTAGATAGTCAATGTTGAATGATGCAAACAAGAGGGAAATTACCAAAGAGTTTTTCACATCCAACACGCAATTTTCTTCGGCCAAAACCTATACTCAACGAATCAACGTGCACTGGCTGTCGCTTTTACTTCATGAAATATCAAGTGTTGGTTGTTACTAATATAGTTTAAGTTTTTTTTTTTTTAAATATTTTTTTATAATATTTTAAAAATTATTTCCAATATTAGTATATAAAAATGATAAAAAAACACTATAAATATTTAATTTAAAATAAAAAAATTAATTTTTTTCAAACATATTTTTGAAATGTAGTTGTCAAATCTTGTCACTGAATTTTATTTTATTTTTTAATTTTAAATTAAATATTTTTGATGTTTTTTTTATCATTTTTAAATGCTAATATCAAAACAATATTTTAATACATTTCTTGATAATTTTTTTTTTCAAAAAGCAACTTTAACCATAAAATAATCCCTTATACTTTAAACCTTAAACTCATCCAACCATTTTATATTCTATTATATTTGAGAGTAGGATTGAAATTATTTTTTAAAATATTTTTTATTTAAAAAAATATTAGAATAATATTTTTTTATTTTTAAAATTATTTTTATATCAGTATAAAAAAATTATCTTAAAATATTAATTTTTTTTATTTAAAATAAAAATAAAAAAATAATTTTTTGAAAAATATTTTTAAAAGAGGGGGCTGTGTTTTTGTTCCTGCCTTGAACAAGGTTTCTGGTCAATTAGCTGCGTTGGAAATTGACGTACGGTACAATAAAAAATTGGAGGTAAGAAATCAAATCCGTCTCTTCTTTGACTAAAATCACCGAACCTATGTATATTAAAATAATATTTTATATTTATTTTTTAAAATGAGTTTTTTCTTAAATAAAAATTAATCACACGGTGAAACGATTAAAATATTCCTGTACAGAAAGAAAGAACATGACTTGACTTCAAGAGGCATTCTTGTATTTTCATAATGTTTTTTTATTAATGTAATATAAGATTTTAAAAAAATATTTTTTTTAAATATAATTAACAAACAATTAAAATCTAGGGTCAAAACATAGATTGAATACGCTTCTTTATCTTTAGACAACGTTTTTTTAATTATATAATTAGCCTAAGGATAATTTGTTATTTAGCTAAATAAAAAAATAAAAAAAATATGCGTGTGTGGCACACTAGGAGACATGTAGAGATGTGCCAATTATCTGTATGTTTGGTTAAGCGGTTAAACCACTTTTTAACTAAAATTTGATTTTTTTTTATTTTAAATGAATTTTTTTATATATTTTTAGATCATTTTGATGTGCCGATATCAAAAATAATTTTTAAAAAATAAAAAATATCATTTTGATGTATTTCTAAAAAAAAAACACTTTAAAAAATAACAACAACCATACTCCCAAACACCACCTAAGTGAAGCATGCTGCGCCTCTTGATATTCAAAAATACATTTTCACTTGTGTCATTGAAAGTACTATCATGTTTCTTTTTTTGTTGTTAATATGATAGTTGCTTTGGTGATCTGAATCTTAATCTATTAAATATTATATTTTTTTAATTTAATCATCATCCTTTGGATTTTTAATTGTTACGTTAATTTCTTTATATAAGTTGTATCGGTTTTTGACTTCATTTTTTAATCCAAATTGAAGAATCTATATTTTTCAATTTAATCCTCATTATTTTGATTTTTAATTTTTTTCTTAGTTTTTTTTTTGTTAAAGTTACTATTGTTTTTCATTTTTCTTTTCAATCAAAACATTGTTGTGATATTTTATGTTTGATCTTATTACTTTAATAATTATTTTTTAATTCTTTTGTATAATTAAAATTTTCTTTTTAATCTTAGCCTTTTTATTGGAAGATGAACTTCATGGTTAATTTAAATTGGATACTTTGAGTCTAATAACTAAAAATAATGTTTCATAAGATTATTTTAATATACGGATTATTCTAAATACAAATCTTTTATAAACATTTTATTATTATTTAATCTCAACATCTTAATATTATTTTCTAAAAAATCAATTAATCCTCCCCCGACAAAACACGGCCCCAATACAGTTCATCCTATATTGGCTATCATAAAACTAGATTATCCAAAATTCCACGGTTAGGCATGTAAGATGAAGGTACATGTCTGTAATTATCCTCTCACAACTCGCCAACCCTCTCCACCAAATGTACTTAACTACCCCTTTAAACTAAATAATCGGCATGAGAATAGAAATTTAGTAGCGCGTAGCCATTCCTGCTCTTCCACGTGTCATGATTATCCTCCCGTCTCTTGTCGTAAACCAGCATTAAACACCTTCAGCTGCGAATTAAACCCGGCCAAAGGCCTAAATCATCTCTCTTGGCAACCCGCCCTTCTCTCATGCACGTGTCGGTTTCCCATCAAAGAGTTGCCACCTTTTTTTTCCCGATAAAAGCTAATGTCTTTGAGGACCAAAATATGGACAGAAACACTTTTTTAAAAACTTTCGTTTCATGGGGCCTACCACCCCTCTCGGTCCCACCGCAAACCTCACACCCCTCATCCCCGAACACAACGCCGTTACTTATCGTGGATCTCAACCATCCTCGCGACCTCTCCGTCAACGTTATCTCCAACGGATATTCCCTCTCTTGCCGTCACATGTTGATAGTGCTCAGCCCACCACAGCAGTATTTTTCAAAATACTTTTATTGATTTAACTTAAATTCCGTCTCAGATAATACTGACCAAAAAGCGACCAATAGGGACCTCCTCTTTTGCCACGCGGGAAAATAAGGCTTTTCTTTTAGATTCTTAATATTATCTGCGTGGCAAGGAGTTAAGGAACAGACCACAGGTTTTTGTTTCTTCCGTAGAAAAAGAGAGTAACATGCTTATCGGGATAACTGCTTGAATACCTACAGCAACTTACGAAACGTCTACGTTTCTGAAAATGACCCATGTGCCCTTGTCGATCCTTTTCAATTTAGATCTGTGATGGAGGTTCCATGCCATCCGACTGGATAATGAAGTAAATAAAAAGAGAGGGTGTACTGATATGAAGACACGTGTGGGAAGTAACGGATGCAAGTTATTCAGCGACTGACTGTGACTTACGTGTTATCTCTCAATTATGTCTGCAAACCAAAACGTGCGGCGGTAATAAAACTTGTTTGAACGGAACGGAAGAGTTCTCTTGCGTATGCATGAATTTGTTTGGTGATATAGTTTAATTTGTTTTTTATTTTAAAAAACTTCGATTTATCTTTTTATTATATGGTGTTAATATGTTTATTTTAATTTTTTAAAAATATTATATTAATATATTCTCGACTAAAAAACATTTTTCAAAAACACATTTTAATTTATAATATAAACTTTCTATATGAAAAAGCAAGAATAACTTCTCCTTATGTTTTTTAATAACTTCTTGCTATGTGATCGTATAGTTGTCATGCCTATATTTAAATTAATTTGTGAATGAATTGAGTTTTTAGGTAATTAAGTTAATCCGTAAATTAATAAAGGTATACTTTTGTTGCTATTTTTTTTTAAAGAATTTGCACAAAGTTTGAGTAAATTAATTAAATTATATTGATTTACTTTTCTACTTATTTAAAAACAATTTATATCAACTCTCTCACGAGCAAAACTGAAATTAGGAAGTGAAATATTTTAAATTTGTACACCGAGCGAAAGAGAATATGAAAGCGGTAGTTTCCACATTTTGCATGACTATAATGTCTTAAATATTTTTTTCTTTGTTGTTAATGATGGTTTAAGGGGGTGTTTTATATCCGTTTTAAAAATATTTTTGAAAATTTATTTTAAATTAATTTTTTAATATTTTAAAATAATTTTCATGTATTAATATAAAAATAATTTTTAAAAAATAAAATAATATTATTCTGATATATTTTTGAACAAAAATATTTTTAAAAATAATCTTATCATACTCACAAATAAACACTAAAATAACAAGATTCTAATGTAAAACCCGTGTAAATTTTTTTTTATTAATTTTTCAACTAAACCCGAAAAAGATTTGATAAGCCCACAAAATTCCTAATTAGCTCGAATAACAAAATTGTTATTAATCAACTTGACATGGTTACATCTATGATGGATGGGTTAGATTTCATATATGAAAGGAAGATATTTACGGAGCTAATGAGTTTGCTTTCATTTATATTATCATACAAGATTGAGGAATAATAATATAGAAAATCCTTCCTAGTTGCTTATTCTGAATTTTCTTTCATGATGCACGATGACAGACGAAAATCCATGATTGAAGAGCTCATGAACCAGGGATTTTTTCTGTAAATTTGAGCAGAGTAAGCGTATTGGATTTCATTTGCTTTTATGTTATATTTAGGGTAGATTCATCTGATAATAAATTGTTTGGGTTTAGATATAATTGCCATATTTAAAGGTTATTTTTTTGGTCAATTTCCCTTAATATACAATGATTTGTATGATACAAATAAGAAAAATGGGATTTTTACGTGGAGACAACTTCCAGCATTTACTATATATGGAAACAAAATACAAATGGACGAGTCAATTTGTGGCACCACCAAAAAATACCGAAAAAAAACAAACAAAAAGATAGAGAAGCAACCCAATGTTTTTCTCCATCCCGTGGATGAGAAGAAGGGTAAACCAATCACGAAGAACCGGTCTTTAGGTGAGTTGCCGTTACTGGGTATAGGAAGCCACTTGGAAGCACTAACCGATAGGCCCGGTGGCCAAGAGTCAATGCTATAAGAACTGGGGTTTAAGCAAAAAGCTGGGTGGTTTTAGAGGGTTTTGCCATCACACGCAGAGAGAGAGAGAATAGAATTCGGTAGCGTACGAAAGAACAACGTTTTCTTGGTGAAAGGAAAATATGGGATAGAAAATTAGAGAAACAGAGAGAAAGAAAGTGCCGTGTAACGGACAAGACATTTGTGTTTTCTTCTATGATCTTTGCATCTTCTTCTAAATTCTCTCTCAGAATCTCCTTCTTTGCGGAAAGGAAAATAATAATAAAGGGGTGGACTTTGAACCAGAAAAAGAAGAGAATTCTGGCTTTTTTATAAAAGGTGAGTGACGATTTGATTTCTCCTGTGGGTTTTGTTTCTCCAATTGAGTAAAAGTTGGTGTTTTTAATGTGGATTTTGATGATTTGAAGAGAGTTTTTATATGACACTGCTTTGATTGGTTTGGTTGATGTGAAATGGGATTTTAAAGGCAAAATCGATGCCTGAATTATTCATACATGAATCGAAGTTTTGAATTTTTCATTTTAATCTGGAACTTCAAGTGGGTTTCTTTTCTTGTCTCTAATTCGTGTCCCTCTCTCACCTTTTGTTCTTTCATAGATATTCTTAAAGGATTTGCGTTGCAATCCACAATTCTGTTTTCAAAGGATTCGATCTGAGATTTCT
Organism: Salix dunnii; assembly: GCA_015731905.1. Taxonomy (NCBI): domain Eukaryota; kingdom Viridiplantae; phylum Streptophyta; class Magnoliopsida; order Malpighiales; family Salicaceae; genus Salix; species Salix dunnii. The sequence goes on along the minus strand of CM027667.1, from coordinate 2,446,613 downwards.
GGAGTGATTTACTGTTCAAAAGATACTTTTTGCTTCAAAAATACAAAATTTCTACTTTAAACTTAAGAGGTGATGATAAAATTTAATTTTAACTAGTATTTTGGTTTCTTAGAAGGTTGATCCCTGTTGAGGGTTTTAGATCCTCTGAATTCATTTGGTCTGAATTGCCCTGAATTTCCTTCTTAAGTTAAGTGTCTGAATTTCAGTTTTCGGGATTTCGTTACTTGGATCCTTTATATCAGGGTTTTGTTGTGGTTTTAGTTTTTTCTATGGTGGTTTAATTATACATTTTCAAGTAAAACTGAAAATTTTGATGTCCCAAATATTACATCAAGTTTCGATTTTTTTATTTGGCGTTTACATGAATAAATCCGGTTTTATTTTATCGATCCCCGAGAATTTCTCGTGCCTTTCCCTGTATCAATTTTCATCAAATATGTTTTTTTCCTTGGTTTATCTGTATATTTCTGTGGTTCATTTGCTGTTTTTTGTTAGATCATGAGAAAATGATTAGGTAATTTTTCCACGATTTGTGCTTGCGAGTGGCGGATTCTGTATGGGTTCAGATGTGTTGCGAGGGATATGGTCTATTGCCCTCAAAATCATGACCAGATGCCCTCAAAATCATAATCAGATGCCGAAATTCTGGTGCAAGTTTGCAATTCACAAACTCGTTGTGTTTATTCGTACCAGCAGAAACAATTCTGATTATTGAAACCAAGCAATTGAATGCATTGTTATTTTTTATTATTATTAATATCTTGCATGCGAGATTTTAAGGACTGATCTTTGTTTGATGAAGCATATGGGTTTCCTTTTACCTTTCTAAATTTTCCGCTAGAGAGAACTCTTTATCCTGGTCTTTTTCTCTCCTCTACTTTTTTTAAGTTTATGTTCCTGTGTTGAGCTTTGCGTCCATGAATTTTGGCTTTGTACCTAATTATAAGTTATACGTTCTATTCATTGAATTAGTCACACTTTGATGGTTACGTTCATTTGTTGCCAGGGTTTTATTGTTGGGATTTGAAAGCTCGAGTAACTGAGAATATTGGGACCACAAATGCTGTTACCTTGCACGTGATGTGTCCTTCTTGGTATGATCTCTGAGTATGGTGTTGCAGAAGAGATTAGATTACGGATTCAATGGCTATCAGGTTCCTCCCATTCCCCGAGCTACAAGATCAGCTAGGGTAATGTATTCTACTTTCGTGTGATGCCAGATGTTCTGGTTATATTTTTTCTTTCCTTTTATTTTTACTCAGTTGTCAATACTCAATAGTCTTTGTTTGTCTTGTTTTTTAGAGGAGGGGTTCTTTTAAGAAGAAACACGAAGAGAATCAGATATGCGCATTTGACTTATTAGCCATTGTAGCTGGAAAGTTATTGCTTGATAAAAAAAGTGCTCCCAGTTCTAGTAATGCATCAGCGGACAAAGATCAATGTGCAGTTATTAATAGTGCTGGAAAAAATAAATGGCGGGGTGTAGAAAAATCTCTGAAAGTAGAAGCTTGCGATCAAGGAAGTTCTGACAAGAACATCTATGTTTCTGATCCATCTCATGTTCATCGACAAGGTTGCAGCTCCAAAGAATCTCTGGTCACCCAGAATGACCTCAATTTAGGATTAGCTTCTGCACTAACAAAGCCTGATTGTGCAGAGTGGTCCAATGCTGAGAAGTTGGAGAGTGGCCAAAGCAAGAATGAAATAGTAACTTTTTCCAGCAAAGTAAAGGGAGATTCGTCCGAGTACAGAGAATTTGGTGACTGTAAATTAGAGGCTGAAACTAAAAGAGTAGTGAAAGATGAGCCTCATAAGTCTGGGATGGTGCAAAGTAGCACTGTGGCCAATAAGTGCAATTTAGAGGACCCTGTAGTCCTGGATGCGAAACCTCCTGCACCAGTCAGTTCAGATAGTAGAGTCAATGTGCCTGTGTGTGGGAACCATATTTCCAATAGTTCTTACCCCACAAATCAGGATGATTTACATGCAGTTAGTAGAGATGATGAAGAAAACTCCTCTGGGTGTACTCACCCTATCACCACAAAGAAATTCTTTAGGCCAGCACCACGGATTGGAGATAGAAGAATAAGGAAATTTTTGGCTTCTAAATGTTGGAAAGTAGCTCCAAGGTTGAAGGATGCTACAGTTTCTAACGCTGGTAATTGGTTTTACATACCTGCTTATTTATGTTCCATGTTTGCATTATGATCCCAGATAAATTGTTGGTTGTTTTTAAATGGAAATTTCTGATTCATGTAGATAGGAATTTGAAGCCTGTTTTCCGCAAGAGGCAGAACTGTTACCGACATCAAAGGTCTGAAAGGATATATCCTTTCAAAAAGAGGAAGCACTTTGCCTATAGTTCACCATCAAATTCTGATGGAGGAATGAGTTGTCAGTTTGTTTCTGATTCATCTCTAAAGGGCAGCAATAAAGATGCTTCTGTCTCCCGTTCAAGAATTCATGGAGGTCTCTTTACTTGATGTTTTACTATAATATTTATATTAGATTCTGGGATTTATTGCCCTCTGTAAGCATTTGCTAAATAATCCTAATTCTTAAGCAGCCACTGGGGCATCATCTTCATTTGCAGGTCAACGCACTTCATTCATACCTAGGGATTCTCATGGTACGAGAACCATTAATGGAGTGATTGATATGTACTCTTTTGACTTAATTGGTTTCATCCAAAGAGTTTTTTACAAGAATGTGTCTTTTCTTTTCTTCAGTGAAGCTCAGGATCAAGTCTTTCAGTGTGCCAGAGTTTCTTATCGAGATTCCAGAAAGTTCAACTGTTGGTTCATTGAAGGTATCAATAATTGGTTATGATAATTTTGATAGATGCATTTTCCTTATTCTTCTGGGTTGGATATAGAGGCATTTGTTAATAAGAAATTGCATATGCATGCTGAAGTTTCATTATTTATACAACCCAGGTGTGTTGCCAAGACTTGCAAAACTATTGACATGTATCTATTTCTATGTTCATGAATGTGTTCATCCATGGTCTATACTAAACAATCCTTTGATGGGTTATGTGATAGCAATTTGCCATGTGAATGGTAGATCTCTTTCATCAATACTTGGTCTCTAGTGTGTTTTCTAATGATATGAGTTCTGTAGAGGACTGTCATGGAGGCTGTGACTGCTATACTTGGTAGTGGATTACGTGTTGGTGTGCTTCTTCAAGGAAAAAAGGTTAGGGAGGACAATAAAACTTTACGGCAGACTGGGATTTCTCACAATAACCAGCTGGATGCTTTGGGTTTTTGCTTGGAGCCTAATCCTTCACAAACTCCCCCATCTCTGTCCCCTGGAGATTCTCCCTTTCTTCTTCAATGTGACACCCCACAGCCTATACGCAGGTAACTGGAACTGCTCTGCCTACTTAGAAAACAGCCTTTCAGGTTATGAAGAAGCAGCATTTCTTTCCTTTGGTAGACAAACAGAAAGAATGGAGACCAAGAAACCTTGGTTAATAAGCACCCATTTGTTTTTAGAATCTAGAATGCAAAGGGGACTTGCTGTCAGTGATGCCCTTCAGACCTAGGGAGTGGACTTCTTTAGTGCTCGCAAATGCTTTAATTGATGCCTTTGCTTATGACTTTTGGCAGATTTGACATGAAGTGAGTTGAACTGTAAAAAAATAGTCTGATGGAGTTATAGGCATCGTTTTTATTTATCTTACATGGTAATTATGAGTATAATTTATGTTTCTAATAGTTCTGAAATTTTGGATTCAGACACTGTAGCAGATTCTGATGTGGTTGAATATGGACTCTCTTTAGCTTCACCCAAATCCAAAGGATCAAATAAGTTGCTAATCAGCTGATGTTTTAATGCTCTTTACCAGGTATCCTCCGACTATTGGTGTGGTACATCAGGGCATTTGTGCTGATCCTGAGCCTCATGTGAACAGTTTAGGGAATTATATTGAAAGTGACCATGATTCTGCACCCTCTCCTGCCACTTCAATGGACAAAAGCTCTAATTCGAAAGCACTGGTTGCAGTGCCAGCAATGAATGTAGAGGCTCTAGCTGTGGTTCCGGCACATCAGAAATCCAAACGATCTGAGATTGCACAGCGCCGAATTCGTCGACCTTTCTCTGTTACTGAAGTTGAAGCATTGGTTCATGCAGTTGAGAAACTTGGGACAGGAAGGTATGTTTATTCTTTGATGCACACAGGAACATGAATCTTTTTGAGATAGAGCATTGTCTGAATATTGATGATGTTTCAATTGGCCAGGTGCAGTGCTTGATCAAAATGCTATTTCCAGTCTTAGCAACTTTACATGCTTGCAGTTAGAAGATGATTTTCGCTCATGCATTCCGATTATGTATAAGTGAGATTTTTAAAGCTCTTGTTTACCTGCAGATGGCGTGATGTTAAACTGCAGGCCTTTGATAATGCAAAACATCGGACATACGTTGATTTGAAGGTGGGTATTTTTAATTTGCCGCCTTGATACAAATTGACAACTGTACAGTTGCCTTGGGCAAGTATTTACTCCTCCTGCGTAATGGATGTTCTGTTTCCTTATTTAATCGGACTTCCTATCAAATATTTGGTTTCTACTTTGTGATGGTCTCTTAGTGTTCCCAGAGTACCATGTTTTAAGTATGTTTCAAAGGCCAAGGCTTTACGGCATGTAGTTAGTTTAATCTGTTCAACAAATAGTTGCTTGTATAACAGGTAGATGATTCGTTAGGCTTTTAACCTTTTTCAGGGTTGTCTCACAAGGTATCTTTTCAATTCTTTTCTTGTAGTTGTCTCTCTCTCACCTCTCCCCGTGACTAACATGCCCTTGCAAATACAGAAACACCAAGTTTCCTTTACAAGATTTCACATTCTAGATGGCTCAATTGGATCTTTCTGGAAATGAAAAGGGCGATTGGATTTCTAGATTGCTTAGAAAGTGCCAGCTTCCATGTGCCTGAGGGTTTCATTTCTGACGAGTGTTTTTTCATCACGCAGGATAAGTGGAAAACACTGGTGCACACGGCAAGAATATCTCCTCAGCAAAGGAGGGGAGAGCCTGTCCCCCATGAGCTATTGGACAGGGTCCTAACTGCACATGCTTACTGGTCCCAGCAGCAGGCGAAGCAACAGTTCAAACACCAGCAGGCAGAGACCTGCCTTCTCCTCTGAGATCTGGTAGCACATGTTTGAACAAAACCTAGACTAGTGGATTCAGGGACGGGTTTCTATTTATTTTTTCTTTGCATGTATTCTGTGGCCAGTCTGTAAAAAGTTGATAACAAGGGAGAAATAGAAGCGTTGAAGAAATGTATGTAATATTGCTGCGCTCGCCGCCATTCTTTTCCTGGGTGGTGAGGTCTGGCACTTGTAAATGATCGATTGAATAAGAGCTTCCTAACAGAAATCATTTGGTAACAGAAATGTCCTCTTTTTGATCCTTCTGGGTTGAAGAATGGAATGGTGCTGCCTCTCGTGATCCCCTTCCATTGTGTTCATTCTAATTCTTGAATCTAGCCCTTCAGTCTTGTCTTGATTTGTTGTGATGGCTATTAGCTGAACTTATCTTTCTTCCTCCGACCAGCAACCAAATCAATTGGGATGTTCTTTCTATTTTATTTCATATATTGTTGGGTGGATTTACGATCTACAATGCATGCAAAATTCGACGACTATTATTTGCTAAATAAAATCTTATTATTTTTAGTCAGTGTTATTCTTATAATTTTATTATAAATGTAATATAAAGGTTCTTTTGAGTTAAATATATAAATAAATTCATGATATCTTTTAATTTGAATGAAATAAAATTAATATTCCATAATTATATTATAAAAAATAAACAACTATTATATATAAATTATGGTTTTGATTTTTTATGAAAAATAGGTGTAATCTAAATGCATATTTTAGTTTTTTTTTTTCATTGGGAAAAACTTGCTTCGTTTTCAAAAAGTAAATATTCTTTCAATTTCTCAATAAAAAAGGAGAACCGTAAGGAACCCCCATTATTCAACATGAAAATAAAAAAAATAAAACATTTTTTTTAATTTAAAATAAAAAATAAATATAAAATATTTTATTTAAAAAAAAATACTTTTAAAACGCAAGGCAAACACTTCTAAATACTAAAAACTAAGTTGCTAAACCAATAAGATAATATCAACAAGGATGGATGAGCATTTAAAAACAAGAAAAATGATGGATAGGTTGATCTTGATTTGCATTTTTGTTTAGCTGAGTGAAACTAACTAATGCAAATTAAAAGGATTTATTAAAGGTATTAATCGAATCTATTATAAGGATTGAAATTAAAAGGATCATTGAGGAATTGATTAGACTGATTATTAATATCATGGAAGGATTTTTTGTTTATTTTTTTCTAATAAATATTCTATGCTAATGAATACCGATTAAATTGAAATTTTACTTAGAATATTTCAGGAGTCTTTTTTGTAATTTAATTAAAGTGTAGGTGCATGATTGCTTTCTTGACCATATATTAATGCAGCCGGCCATGCCTTACCTTTGCTTGGAATCAAACATTGAGCATCACTACAGCCGTATTGCTTTCCTACATAAATCGAAATCGACATCTTATTTTGTGCTCCACACGTCTTTTATTTTCATTATACAAAGCCAATTTTCAAAACAGAAATATTTTTTATTTGAAGTGTGGTTGAAATTGATTTTTAAAAAATATTAGAATGATTTTTTTATTTTTTTTAAATTATTTTTAATATCTACACATTAAAAACTCTAAATGTTCTGTAAAATTTTAATTTAAAATAACAATAAATTATTATTTTTTAAAATAATTTTAAAATACAATTTATTTTGGATGGATCTCAATCTTGTAAAACAAAAACATTGAAATAAAAAGAGGATACGTGTGAGATGAGCAACACACATGTACTAGTGAAGGTATATTATTTTAGTGTTGTTTTTTTTATTTATAAATATATAAAATTATTAAAAAAATAAAACATAACCACGCCACAGTAACGTCCACGTCAGCTGAAGCCAGCCAAATATTATTATTACACAACCACCAAGGTAACCAAATGAATTGGTTTTCTCCGCTCGCTGCCAAAAAGAAAAAAGCCAAATCCAAACCAAAATAATCGAACCCACTCAGCCACTCTCTACCCCTCTGCATCTGCCCCAACAATGTCAATTTTCTGCTGAAGAAAAACCCAAATTCAACAAATTTAAATAAAAAAATGATGAGGAGAGGGGAAGCAGGGGACCACACTGTGGAGATAAAGGAGCATCCAAGGCAGGCGAACACCCCGGTGGGCTCACCACCGCACCGGAGCCAGTTCCAGAACCAATCTGTTTTCAAGAATTGGGTGCCATGGATTGTCCCTTTATTTGTGGTGGTCAATATTGCTGTCTTTATTGCCGTCATGTATGTCAATGATTGCCACTCCAATTCTGCCTCCTGTGTTGCTCCTTCTTTGGGCAGATTCTCCTTTCAGCCTCTCAAAGAAAATCCCCTTCTTGGCCCCTCCTCTTCCACGTGAGTCCCCTCTAAATATTAACCAGGATGTTTGCAACCTTGAATGGATTTGTTTATTTCTTTCTTTTTTGTGTAGTTTGGAGAAAATGGGAGCTTTAGATGTGAATAGAGTGGTGCATAAACACCAGAGTTGGCGCCTCATTTCTTGCATATGGTTACATGCTGGAGTCTTCCATCTGCTTGCCAACATGTTGAGTCTTCTCTTCATTGGAATTCGTCTTGAGCAAGAATTTGGATTCTGTATGTATTTTACCTCTGTTGCTAATTTTGTTTGAATCGCATGTCTGTTTAAGTCAACAAGTTTCACGAAGATCACAACTTTCACCACGGGACATGTGTTTGTAAATGTGCTCAAGACAGCATTGAATTATGTTCCTTTTTGCATTTCGATGTGGAAAGAAATGAAATCGGATTCAAATACTTGTAACATCTTAATATGATGATGTTGCCTGGTTTGTGCAGAAAGCTTTTGAAAGGGATTATGGTATAAAACCTGGAGTTGTATCCTTGGAATGTGTCTGATAATTCTATGCATTTACAGAGCGAAAAACTCAAAATAAATTCTTTCAATATATAATTGCCCGATGACTGCAATCACATGCTAGGAATTTTCTGTAGCATGAATTTTATGGAGGATCATGATGTAAACAGAAATAATAAGCAGTGGGAAAGAATCTCTGAGCTCACGAATGGGATTGCTTCATTTTGTTATTTAGTTATACTTTCATGATTCAAAATTATAATTTACCTTTTTGATTGGCATTATTACAGTGCGAATTGGGTTGGTCTATGTCATATCTGGCTTTGGCGGGAGTTTGTTGTCAGCTTTGTTTATTCAGACTGGTATATCTGTTGGTGCCTCTGGTGCACTTTTTGGTTTGCTAGGAGGCATGCTTTCAGAGCTGATTACCAACTGGACCATATATGCAAATAAGGTACAGTTGACTGCGTTGAATAAAAAAGGGTTTCCTTGAAACATTTAAGTTTCAAGCCCACTATATATGTAGTCAAGTTGTCTTATGCTTGTAGATTTTTGTGTGCAGTTCGCAGCGCTGTTGACTCTCCTTTGCATCATTGCAGTAAACCTAGCAGTTGGAATCCTCCCACACGTGGACAACTTTGCTCATATTGGAGGATTTCTTTCCGGCTTTTTTCTGGGTTTTGTATTGTTAATTCGCCCCCAGTTTAAGTGGATTAACCAAAAGAGTTGTCCTCCAGGATACATTGCACCCCAAGCTCAATCTAAACACAAGACATATCAGTATGCACTGTGGGTTATATCTCTGATACTGCTCATTACTGGGTGAGTTACTTTTCATTGTTTGGATTTTGAAATGTGCATGTGAACTGTTGGTGGTTGCATCTCTATGATTAAAAGAGGTATTGTATTTTGGTGTACGCGGTCTATTTTTGCATCTCTATTGACCGGGAAGTTATTTGTTACCTTCAATCTCCTCAATTATTACCATGCTTGGTCCCCAGTTAAGATACCAAAAAAATGTGGAGAGAATGCATCACTAGCTGTGTTGTTCAACATATGTAATGGGTTCATTTGAGTTTTCTCTCAGATGTAAAGCATCATTGCATTTAGAAGCTTTCTCATCTAGCATATTGCAATTATTTCAGATTTGCTCTTGGGCTGGTAGCACTATTTCGAGGAGTTAATGTGAATAATAACTGTTCATGGTGTCATTATTTGAGCTGCGTCCCTACTTCATTATGGAGCTGCAAATCGCAGCAAGTTTATTGTCAGGTAACTATACCCCTTCCCACTACACTTCTTCCTTGTCTTATATTCTCTTCATCAGTTTAGTCTTCTATTTGGATATTTTTCCTGATGGTGACAAGTGACAGATTAAGCTTGGTGGAAAAAACTGTAGCTAAAAAAGTTCAAAAAACTATTTTAAAATCCTCCTCCTTGTGGCCATTTATAATATTGGAAACCAAACAGATATTGGCTTGAGAATTTGGGTATGGGCGCTAGGCCTTTCAAACAGAATAGCATGTAAAGCTCCTGCTTTGTATTTTCACTAATGAGATTAAAAATTTTCATATTGACAAAAATCATTTCAAAAGTGGAGACACACACACACACAATGCACCACATGATACTCAAACACAAATACACAGTTATATAGACACACACACGCACACACACACACAGTGCACCACATGATACTCAAATATCATGTGGTGCATTGTGTGTGTGTGTGTGTGTATAACTGTGTATTTGTGTTTGAGATCATGTGGTGCATTGTGCAAAGATTACTGCTGTGTTGTGCCTTACAATTCCCGTGTTCTATTCATGTTTGTGTTGTTTTTCCAGTCAACGGAACTTGGAGGTCAATTGGAGTTGACGTGCTTGAGCAACGGGAAAAGCAAAATGTATGATTTGTCTAATAACGACTCTTCCAAAGTTCAGCTCCTGTGCGCTCAACTTTGCAGTTGATCTGCAGATATACACGAGATGAACAGGATTGCTCGAACCATTTAGCTTAACAAATTTTTAATATTCATATCATTCATTCATGCAAATCTAAATAAAATCCATCTACTGTTGCCACCGCAAATACTTTGGGTAGCTAAAATTCTCTTTTTGATTCCTTGGATGACAAGAGCAGGCCATGAAACCAGGACCTCATTTCCTCCTCTTTAGAGAGCATCACCAAGTTAAACATCATTGGTGAGGACCTGAATCCTGAAATTCTGAGTTAGCATTCTTGCAGTTGATACAATGATATCAAACGCAACCAAAAGAATCCTTTCCTTGTTTGATTCCAGTTAGTGGATTGTATGTAGTATGCCCTCCATCAGTTACTACTGGTGGCGTGGTCGGTACAGTGCCATGGGATGTGGTTCAGGTTGAGGTTGATTCATAGGTGAATTGGAAGAATTATCCTGTGTAAGTCCCCAACGCTATATCATCATTAGTACATGTCCTCAAACAAAACAAAAAAGATAGAAAAAATTCTAGTCTTGAACGAAATATCTGGCCCACAATCCCATCCCACCCGAAGAATCACCCGATCACATTATATATGCATATATATGATTGATTTTTCATGTAATTTTAAAGAACAGCGCTAGAAATAAACAGTAATAACTGAACCACAATTCATGACTAACTATTAGTTAATTATCACATAAGATTTTTTTTGTTTATAAATATGGCAATGCGACTGGCCTCAACTAATAGTTATGGAAGAAAGTAATTAATAAAAGCAATATCCATTAACCCCATATTTGAAAAAGTTGGAAAACATATGCGTGTTTTTAACATTATTTCACTTCAAAATAGCATAATAACCCCAACTCATGCTTGTAGCTCAAGGTCAGCTTCGTTTCAAGCTAAAAAAACATCGTTGTTTTCAGCTTGAATCATATTTTTCAGAGACGGGATTTGGAATTGCCTGTACAACTAGGGCTAGCTGGAATGAATCTGATCCCGATACGGTAAAAGTGCTAATGCAAATGCCATGAACCCACAATCCAGCTCAACTAAAAATTCTGCAGCTGCAAACAATCTCTTCTCTCTCTCTCTGCTTGTTCCGTTTATTTTGAAGTTCTGTAAGCACTATTATATCACTGAAGTTCTGCACTGCCATAAATGCATTCCTTATAGTTCCCGTAGCCCACAACGCAGATCAAGAGAAGCTCCCCGAACTGTTAGGACAGACCCAAGTTTCTTCTTCTTCTTTTCTGATTTGTACGTGTTGAACTCTTGATTCCTAATCTGAAATAAGTTAATAAGCTTTATTTTGCTCATTTGTGACTCTCGTTAAATAAACATTTAACCAAACCGACAACGTTTTTTTCTCCTTGCATCCTTGTTTGTTTTCCATAAACGATGGATGCATATTATACTGCTCAATAGGTGAACAACTTTTGTGAACTTTTCCTTGCTGCCAGCAAAGGATCCAAGTGAAATGCTTGCACAGTAATTCCAGAGAAGAAACCCATTCATTTATAGACAGAGAGGGGACTAGGAACTAGCGTCGCAAAGCATAACAACATACACCGGGGGACCCTAACAGGACCAAGAAGCGACGTCGAGAGTAAGAGAGGCACTGTGCTTTTCCCAGGGACAGGTTTTATATAGAAGATTATGATCCTTATGCTTACGAAGGAACCTCGGAAATGAAAGTTTCTAGAAAGCATCCGCTAGCTGAGCAGTTTCTTGATTTGGAGTTGAGGCGTCTGAGTGTAGGTTAAACGTGTCAAGGAACCATCTTGATCACTCCATCAGCGTTATCGAGAGGAGATTGACCAGCTTGATCACCATGTTTTGCTCCGCGGCCGTCTTCTGTACCATGTATATCATTACCGTCGTACGGAATCATCGCTAGCTTGATCCACCTAATGCGCAGCCAGAGTATTGGTTTCTTGGACGTGTATATCGGTGTTAGATCCTGGTATATTCTGACACAAATAAGAAGCATTAAAGCATCCCAAGTAAACTCTATCTCGTTAATCATATGATGGGACAGTGTCGAATGCTGCGGTAGAAACCACAGTTCCCCCAACGAACGTTCAAAGGATCGAACAAATTGGGAAATGATGCCTCTAAAACATTTTCATCAGACACTAAAATTGCTTCGATTTGGTCTCTAATTCATTATCCAGGATGCTACTGATTAAAACTGACTGTCTGGCACCTTATGCATCATTCCAAGGACTCCTTAATTGCTTTCTCTTCACTCTTCCTTTAACAGCATCAAGTCCTACGTTTCTTTTCATTATTCTTTTGTTTTTAGGCACCAGCATCTCCATGAATGGAAACCGAGTTTGAAATACTCGATGACCATGGGAGCTCTTTTATTTTTCAACATACCATGTGATGAAACTCCACAACTGGTGCAGTGGGTTCTCGAGGATTTCTTTTTTTAACAAATAAAATAAAGAAGCAGGGTTGGGTCTATGGCTTATGAACTCCTGCTAAACAATTTATTTTTTCTATCAGGGTAAGGAACATGCCGATATGTTCCAAGTTATTAAACCATTGAACAAAAAGAAGGCGTGGCAAAGAACCTGAGAGAGCATATGTTGTGTCGATGGTTTTGTATTGTGATATGTTTGTTGTTACCACAGGGAGTAATCATGGGAATAATCTTTTTTACTGCATAAACAATTTATAAACTTGTAAATCGAGTTGTTCATGCACATGTAGTAATATCAATTGTGAGATGAGATGGGCTAATTTGGAGAATAAATTGAGGAGTGGTTCAAAGATTAAGGATTAAATTGAAAAATATAAAAAAAATTGAGTTTGGTATGTGGGAAAGCCCACAATATTTTGGTGGTGCTTATAATGCTTTTTTTATATTGTTCTGCTTGTTATAGCATGCACGGTACATTGGCATGCGTTGCATTGTATTGAGAATTTTATTTGTCTTCTGTTAATATATGTAATTTTTTATTTTTATTCTTTTAAATTTTAGTTTAGTTTTGATCCCTTTATATTTTCAGTTCTCCTGTAATAACTCTTAATTTTTTGTTCATATTTATACTTTTAGTTTTTATTACTATTTATCTTTGTATTAAATATAACTCATGTTAAAAACAGAGTAAGTTTAAATCTAATGGATGAAATGAGAGTAAAACTCTCTCTTATGTATGTATAATAAATCACGATAACCAACACCATTATTTTTATTAATATCATTTAAATTATAAGTAGTAATATCATTATTATAATTGTTTTTGTCATTATTGATATTTTTCATATTATTTTGAGTTACTGTTACTATTATCATCAAAACCATAATTATTAACACCATAATCACTATAATCATTACAATTGTTATTATCATTATGATTAATAATGTCATTATTATTACCATATGATTATAGCACCTAAAAGTATTATCACTATTACTTCTAAAATAATAAAAATTATTAAATTACCTCAGGGAATAAAAAAGTCAAAATCTTTAACAAATGAGTAAGAAAGGGAAAGCATACTAAAATTATCATTATTGTGTAAATAATGAAAAAAAAAAACTAAAATTACCACAAAGAATAAAAAAAACTAAAAAATTTAATGAAAAAGCAAACAAAATAAATGAATGAATGAATGAAAAAACAAAAACAAATATTATTAGCTTAAAAAAATCATTTGACTTGAAGAATAAATCAAAATAATAAAAAAAAACAAAGGAAAAGGTAAGAAATATTAATTTTCAAATGATCACCAACACAAATTAAAATTGAAGGACTAATTAAAAAAATACAACCTTAACAAAAGTGAACATAAAATAAATTAAAATTAAAATTAAAAGCACATAGATATAAACATGGATAAAAAAATGAATGATTTCAAAAATATAAAAAATTAAAAAATTAGGGCGTGTGGCCTCCAATGGTGGTCAGAAATATGACAGTGGTCAATTGATTTTTTTTCTCTTCCTTTTATGTCTTTTGTATGCTATATTACACGAAAGTCCCCTTTGTTTATGATATTTTTCATTTCAGTCCTTTATTTTTTTATTTTTTGTAAAGTCCTAATTTTTGTGGTATAAATTTTGATCTGTTTCAATTTTGTCATTCAATTAAAATTGATTATATATTTTATTTTCATTTAGGTCCTCATTTTTTTAATTATAGGTTTGGTTTTAAATCCCTAAATATTTTCTATATAGAAGTTTGAATTTTTTTTTAAATCTATCCTTATATTGAAATTAATAATATATTACTTAAACACTCCTACAACCAACTCTAGGATTTTATCTTTTATAAGGGTATATACATAGTTATACTTTTTCAAAAAATATGAAATGTCTAAAACACCCCCGTAAGCAACTCTTGCCTTTTGTTTTATTTGAGTGCAATATGTTTATTTTATTGTGCATGAAAAATATGGAGGTCTAGAAACATCTCGGCAGACAACTCTTAATTTTTATCTTATTTGAGAATAATATAGTTATTTTACTATGCACAGAAATATAAAGAACTAAAAATACCCTGGTTAAACAACCATTTATTGTCTACACTGAGGGGTAAAATAATAATTTTACTATTTCAATCTCCAGTAATGTGTCTATAACTACAGTGAAACAAACTGAGTTGATTTAGCTCTTTTATTGTAGCTATAAAGGCACTTCGGTAATGTATCCTTTCTTCAAAAAAAGCTTTTATTTTGAACGGTAAATATAATGCAATCTCGGATCATAAAAATCATAAATAATTTATTCTAACTAACTCCGAATTGATAATTTCACACAAGAAATTAAATTACATAAAAATCTTGTAAAGAAACTTAAATATTATAATTAATAAGTGATCTAAATAAAATGAGAGAGACAATATGAATAACAAAATAAAATATATTAAAAGAAAACTTTTCAACACATGAAGGGAATCAATTAATGGTTGGATATATACAAGAACTTGGAGACAACTTAATTACTCTCATCCCATCAATTTCCCAATCAATAAAGCTCTAGATTAAATGAGATTTAAATTGTGGAGGGAAACACACAATGTAACCTCTTAACACTCAAGATTTTCTCCACCGCTTTAAGAAATTCATGTAGCTAGCTTGATGCATATCTAGATGATGTAAATTATAACATGATCCTATTTTTTTTTAATAAATATGCAACAAATATTAAAGAGTTTGCTTTTAATAAATGTGAGATAAATATAAAAAATATTTGTAACTACTGTAAGAAGAAATAATTTAATTTAATTTCTATAACTATTGGATCAAAACTAATTTATTAAACTTGTAAATTCTATCTAATTACACGAGTTAAGTATAATTTTATTGATTTTTAAGTTTCTAATCTACTTTTAAACACATATAGAATTATATAATTTTACAAGTAAACTCCTCGTTTTAATGATAATAACTTTTCAGTCTTCTTTCTCTCTTATCGACTTGGTTTCTGACCGGATCTCTTTTCCTTTTCTTTTCTCATTCTCTCGAACAACTCTCCATCCTTGTCTGTTGAGCCTCTGGCACAAAAGCTTCACCAGACAGCAAATGTCTGGTTCGGGCCAGGCCCAAATTTGCCTTTTTGTCTGGGCCCACTCTTTTGATTCCTGTCATCATACTGGATGTTTCTTGGTTTTCAAATTTGCCATAGAGAATTTGCTTGTAAGCATGTCTTTGACGAGCACAACACTTTTTGGTGTTTTTCAATTTATTTTAAAATTATTTTTCAAAAACTTTAAAAACAAATTAATTTTATTTTTTATTTTAAATTATATTTTTTTTTTGTTTTTAGATTATTTTTATATGTTATATTGATAAAAAAAATATATATATATTAAAAAATAAAAAATATCATTTAAATATATTTTTAAAATATTTTGAGTCTTACGTTTTGTTGCGGGGAATCCATGAAATACCAGAGTTCTATTCAGGCGATTAATAGTCGAGCAATCATGAACGAGGCGACTAAATTGTTAAAAATAGTCTCTGTATTGGCTGAAAAGAACAAAAACTTTCCTAGTTTGTCTCAAACAACTCCTCATTCCCTTTGAAAATAAGATTTCTAGCCCAGAATTTGAAGGAAAAAAACAGAGAGAGAGACTGCGATGCACCTTGAAGAGTGAAGAAAACGGGTGGTGTCGTAAAATTCTGAATGTCCCACGACGGTGGGTGGTGGAGCCACGGAGGAATAAATTTTTACTCAAAAATCAAGCTTTCCCAAATGATGACGGGTTGGACATATTGTCTCTTGCATGCATGTGGCTGGTGACTCCTCATTACTGCAGCCAATTATTCTCTTCACAGCACCTTCTCCTATGCCTTGAATCCTTTCCTGTTCCTCCCCACCCATTTTTGATTTTCCTTGTCGAGCTCGGAAGATCTTGCTCTTTTAAACATCATGATGGGTAGTTAAGTCGGTTGTTGTGAGCTTGTGGTCGTCTTTTTTTTTTGAATTTATGTGGTTGATAAAGTGGACTCAAAGTGAAAACTTGCCTTCTCTAGTTTTGCGAAAGTTCAGTGGAGTCTAGAAGCCCGTTAATGGAGGTCACTCACTACTACAGTTACTTTTCCCTTTGTTTTTTCAACTAAAATCTTTATGTTTGCATAGCAAAACGCTGTTAAATTGTATCTTTATTTTTTAAAGTATTTTTTTATTAAAATAATATATATATATATATATATATATATATATGTGTGTGTGTGTGTGTATTTCAAATAAAAATAAAATATAAAAAAATACTTTTAAAACATAGTTATAACCATCCCGAATAACCATCCCGAAAAAATAGAAATATTTTTAGGCTTAGGAAAAGAATAGATCAGTCATGATGTAGGTGCTAGTGGTGCTTTGAAGCAAATGAAGTGATTGTTGTAAGTATAGCTGAGGTTGTTTTTAAAAGTGATTTTTATTTAGAAATATATTAATTATTATTTTTAAATAGTTTTGATATCAACACATGAAAATAATCTAAATTCATTAATTTTTTTAATTTAAAATAAATAAAAAAATATTTTTTTTTCAAAAATATTTTTAAAACATAATACCAAACACAAAAAAATTGAGGTATGATGCCATTCTCTGCGTGCTTTAGAAACAAAGAGATGGAGTAGAGCTAAAACTAAATGCTCCAAGCATGCAGGGTTTCATCAAACTAGAATGCATGCATGATTTGTTTGGCCCTTACAGTTCAACTAACACTATGATGAAGACGTGAGCAAATTAGGTTTGGAGAAGGGTGTCTCCATCATAACATGCATGCTAACGTTAGTACACTGATCATTATTGATTCAATTTGTAATTATTGTTTTCGATTCTAATTTTTGGAGGAGGATAAAGTGGCCTAATAATGCTTCACATATACGTTGGGAAAATTGTTGAAATATGATTAATGAACCTATTTAGAAGGAAAACTAGCACCAAAATGCTTCATATATTAAGTTATTTTATAAAGTAATAAAGATCCTTTAAATACAATTTTAAAAGAAAATGTTTTTGAAAAAAAATAAAAATTTCCATGCGCTTATAATTTAATGATCATTTACTAAGATTCTTTATCTTATATTATTAAAAAAAAACAACTTAAAATGAATATAAAAATAAATTGGTCATAACACTCTCTAAAATAAATAACTAAATCACCAAATCAAATTCCATTGTCTGAAAAGAAATTTGACCAAGATTTCAACGTTGTTTTCCCTCGTCTCGAACTGTCTAGATGAAGAAGCCACGTTAATAATTCGAGCAGTAAAAAAGATGTACTGATCTTGATGCCACCAAAGCTTTGGACTCGAGCGCAGGCTGCAGACTAAGTTTGGTGACCCCATGGGCCATGCCTTCTTGTTCTTGACCATGCACAGCAGCTATAAACAACTGAGATTTTCTGTGATAGATTTCATGGCTTCGTTTTTGAAGAATCAGTACCTGCTGACAGTCTTGTCTACCTCTGCAGTCAAACTGGCTCTATAAAGGAAGGAACCGTGTCCCTTTCCATTTATTCTGAAGGGCCAGACTTCGCTCCAGAAAATCAGCTAGCCAGGTTCGCTTTTGTAGCCCACCAGCTCAACAACTGAGTCATCTGTTCCAGCACTGCTTCATCAACACATCAATGTGGGATTCTCTCAAATCTTGCTACTTGGATTCACATCCTTTTGTACCCTTCAAATATCCCTGTATTCTTCTTTATGCATTAAGAAATCAACGTATGTCCACACCAGACAACATCTTCGGTCACTCACAGCCCTCCACATTTCAGGCATAATATTTTCGAAGATCACACGAAGTTTTCTACGCCCAAAAGCTTCGGGTTATCTTACCTTTCTTCTCACACAAACGCAATTAATCTTCCTGAGCCCGGGGATCCGAATCCATTACCCACATTTGTGCTCTTACTCTCTTTTGTGACACAGCATATCATATCATCCTTTCAAACAACTTAAGTTAGGGGCTAGTGAGAACATTGAAAAATCGATTAAACTGAAGAAGAAGAAAATTTTTAGGATTTCTGGAATGGTTTGGTTTTAAGAATATTTTTAGGATTTCTGAAATGCTTTGGTTTTAGTTTTTTAAAAAATCGATTAAACTGAAGAAGAAGAAAATAACCGAGAAAAAACGATTGAATAAATTATAATATTTTTAGGATTTCTGAAATGCTTTGGTTTTAAGAATATTTTTAGGATTTCTGGAATGCTTTGGTTTTAGTTTTTTAAAGCTAAAACTTGTAATCTAAAACCGAACCAAATCAATTAAAATTAAAAAAAAAATACAAAAAAACATTTTATTCGTCCATGTTCAAATTTTTCTGATTTTATTTTGCTGACAATAGCCCCCAAGGCAATCCCTCGGTTTTTGTTTTATTAGGGGTTAAAACTGTTATTGCATTATGCACTTAAATTGTGTAATTATCCGGACACCCCACCAATTTATCTTGCATTTTATCTTATTTTGAGGTATTTCGGTTATTGGATTGTACATGTAAATAGAAAAAATAAAAAAATACCCTTGACTTCAACATTTAAATGAAGGCACACTGAGGTGTGAAATAATAATCTCATGAGCCTGATCCAAAATCTTTGTAAGCAAATGCATACACTCGTAGCTAAAATATGTAGTCTCATCTCATCTGTTACCAGCTTAAATTAAATACACATCTCGATCAAAATCACAGCTGTATAATCTTCCCCCCCAGTAGAAAAGGTTAGGATCATATTCATATTTAAGAATGAAGAAATCCACTCCACACTCTTTGTATATATACAGTAGATTAGTGGAGCTGCATGATGGATTGAATTACTGTAATGTAAAAAATAATAATACTGAAGTGTTGTTCATATATTTAAAAGAATAATATATATACAGTAGATAAGTGGAGCTCTTCATATTAAGATTGTCAATACTGTTTCGGTTGACAATCTGTTTTTTTAAACAGAACAGAATATTTTGGTTTCGGAGTGTTTTGAGGTTTATTGTTTATGTTTTTAAATATAATTAAATATATTAATTAAAAAAAATAATTCAAATCCAAAAATAAAATTATTTAGAATTATACAATTTAATCTAAAAAAGATACAATAAAATGCTTTTTCTTAACAAAATTATAAACATGTATAATATTATGAGAATATTATCATCAATCTAGTAAAATCATTACATTTTCTGATTGATATGAAATTTTAACATTATATATATATATATATATAATGAAAAATATTTTTTTTATTTTAGTTTTTTATTTTAAATTAAAATATTTTGATGTTTTGAATTCATTTTTCTATGCATTGATATCAAAATAATTTTTAAAAATAAAAAATATTATTTTAATATATTTATTAATAAGTATTTTTATATATAAAAAAAAAAAACAACGTAAATGATACTCCTAACCTACAAGAAATCATGCCATTGGGACCGGTGACTCGGGAGAACATAAATTTTTGAATTAGACAAGGTTTGGGCCCACTGGCCCATCTGACATCAATATTCTTCGACAACATTAATTTATATGTTCATTTATAGACTGAAAACCAAACATTGACGTGCAAATTAACGTTGCATTCTTAATCACGTATAGGAGAAGTCGACATCATAGGTGGTATGTATTATCCATTTTTTTTAATCATCATTCTAACTTAATTTAGACCAAAATAACAAGGTCAAATATATATTAGAAGATCTTCACCCCTGAGGAGGCAATTCATTTTAACTCCTTCAGGATTGTACCAGCAAGTCTTAAGCCATTGCATGGTCAAACATATATTTTATCTGATTAAATAATATAATATTTAAACTAATTTTGCAGGATTTGACGAAATCAAGTGGGGTGGATGTTACATATATCTTACTAATTGGTAGTATATTTGATATTATTTTTAAAAATATTTTTAAAACATTCTATAGATTAGACTTTGGGTTATAATTAATTATTCTCTTTTATTTTTCTAATAACGATTTCTCTTTAGAGTTAAGTTACTACTTAACACAGGTTTTTTTTAAATTAAAAAATTTAAATTTTTTTGTTTAAATTTATTTTGTATATAGAAAAACATCAACCACACAAACCCTAAATTTAATTAAATCGGGGAGGGGATAGGTGCTGACCAGGGGTGAGGGGATATTAAGAATCAAGTAAAAATGATTGGGACGCACATGGCTCATGGTTGCGAAACAAGCACGCTTTGATCACAGGCAATCATGAACCCAGTGTCAGGCTGGTCCGTGTAGATCAAACCGTACGTGCCCCTCTTACGTGGACCAGCGCCATTGGTCCATGTCCAAGACTTTTTTTTTTTGCTTAAAAAAGATTGCACATGGGGGTGGTGGTCTTATGGATCCGACAACCTTCATTGGCAAATGGGAGGCTCGATTACAGCAATGGTCCCTGTACTCGGTTACTTTAATCTATTGAATCCTCCAACTTTCTTTTTTTCTGCGACTGAACTTGAAGATATTCCAAGTAAATTACTGTTGATATTTAATTAATAGATAATAAATAATTTAGTCATTCTTGACATGCAAAGTGATACATATAAATAACATGATATTAAATCTCTAACTAAGTTATTGCTAAATCCAGAGTCGAAGGACTGAAGTAACTGAAATAAAAAAATTCATGAACTAAATCACAAGTCTAAATGACATGCTACTCGGTAGATTTCCGGCCCCCTCTCGTTTTATTTTATTTATAAAAAAGACAAACTCGGTCAGCTAACACCCGGCACAGAAAAATATTAAGAAAATAAAATTAAACTGCATACTCATTCCTGAGTTGTTTTGTCTAAAAAGTCAACTTCAAGTCCACCTGATTTTCTGTTTCTTTCCGCCAAATTTCAAATTATCGGAGGTAATCTCCGCAACTAATCATAATTAAAGGTAGTTTCACTGGGCACGTAAAACTGGTTTAAAGTTAGTGGAATGGCACAGCTCAAGACAAGAGCACTCATGTAATTAATTGCATCATTAGTATTGGGGTAAAAAATATTTTTTATTTGGAAATATATTATATATTTTTTATTATTTTATTATGAATATATTAAAATTATCAAATAAATACTTTTAAAAAACACCACTGAACAATCTCTTAGACTATAAACAAGGAAGATTATAATGCTAATTGCTAGCAGTAAAGTTAGCTTGACACTTGGATCACCACTCCTTAAATTTGGATTAAATTATCCTTCATGTTTGCCTTTCAATGTCTGTCTCTCACTAGACTAGCTGAGCTTGTTTTAGGGTCTCGTTAGGAGGTCCTGTTTTGAGGTAAATGTTTTCTTAAAATAATATATATATATATCTTTTTTTTTTTTTTTTCAAAAGTGTTTTAGCCTGGATACGTATCAGACCCCATAAAATCTCTTACAGGCCTCCACTGGAAATCACAACCGCTGATCACGCCCCAACTTTACTTTACTTTTATATTCGTCAAAATTAAACTTGTTCATATTATTTTATTTTTATTTTTTATTAAATAAAATAAAAATAATGAGATTTAAAATGATGATCATTGAATTAATAAGATTTTGATATTATATCAAAACATCATCTTATTTAAAAATTTAAACTTGAAATTCCTGAAAATGATTTATATATACTGAATTTGTCCCTCTTTAAGCTAAGAATACACGCTGAGACCAAACGAATTCTATTGACTGGATTATTTTTTATATAATTATTGTATTAGATGGATAATAGAGAAAATATAAATATTACTAAACATGGTTTAATTATAATTTGATATATATATATATATATATAATATTCAACTTAGCATATTGTACAGTAGCCATCAAAGACATTTATGTCTCATCGCGCACAAATAGCAGGACTGACACATGTATTGTCATCAAATTTAAATAAATTAGAAAAAAAATATCCAATGAATAAGCAAACCCTTTCTATTTTACTATTTATTGTTTTTCCTGATTTTATACTGGTAAATAAAAATAATGTTTTTTAAAAGTTTTTCAATCGCAGAACACGGAAGAATAGAGTTAGAATAATGATGGGTTTGTTGGGAAATTCCAAGTGTTGCCCTTCTAGCCTCCCTTGCATCCTCTTTAAGTAGCCAGGCTCCCATGCCCTCGGCCCTTCACATCTCCATTACCTCTCTCTCCTCTTTTCCACTCTCCTTCTGTCTAAAGTTGGAGGGTGTTTTTGTAGCAGTGAAGAGGGAACATGGCAATGAGTAGTTTGCTTTGCATTGCAACTAGTCTATTGATAATGATGTCATTGATGTGGAGGAAGGGTGAAGCTAGAATTCCTGGTGTTTACAGTGGGGGTGCATGGCAGACTGCTCATGCTACCTTCTATGGTGGTGCTGACGCCTCTGGCACCATGGGTATGTATCTGAATCTATCTCACTACCCACATTGATTAAACCTGATCAATTGAGCTAGCTCTTAATCTCAGCTAATTAGCTTTTAAAAGTTTGTTCTGGACTTAAAAATATCATAATGAACGGTTTTAGTTAATAGGAGTAATTAATATGTATGTGTGCAGGAGGAGCTTGTGGATATGGAAATCTATACAGCCAAGGGTACGGAGTGAGCACGGCAGCTCTAAGCACTGCACTGTTCAACAACGGGTTAAGCTGCGGTGCTTGCTTTGAAATGAAGTGCGCAGATGACCCAAAATGGTGCCATTCCGGCAGCCCATCTATTTTCATCACCGCAACCAACTTCTGCCCACCAAACTATGCACTTCCTAATGACAATGGAGGCTGGTGCAACCCTCCTCGCCCCCACTTCGACCTCGCCATGCCCATGTTCCTTAAGATCGCGGAGTACCACGCCGGTATCGTCCCTGTTGCCTACCGCCGGTAAATGGCTTCTTAAACTCTCTGTTTTTGCCCTGTTGATACCAAGAAAGCTTTCCATGCTAAGATGTAATTTGGCCCAGTAAACCCTTGTGGTACCAAAACAATGCCTTTCCACAGCAATAAAAAATATATTCAAGATGTTGTTTAAAGGAGATCCGTAATATGGCGCCACAAAGTTGCCATCTTTGAAGTCTTGGTGTGATCCAAAACGGGTAGGGTTTTAAATGAACTTACCAAACAGGATAGGCTCAGGGTGGTGTTATTAAACAAATCCTAGTGGGTTCCTCAGCAACTAGTGTTGTGTCTTTTCATAAGTTCAGCCATGGGACAGTTTATAGTCACTTTCGGCCGGATTGTTTTGACTCTCGTTCCCCAGCTTTAATGCTGAAAGTACCGTTCCACCCCTTGCCCATCACAATTTGTGTTTCCATGCTAAAATCACGCCCCGGGATACATGCTTCGGCTTGACGTTTTCTTTCCCTGACTTTTTCATAATTTATATATTTTTATTTTGGCAATTACGGAAATGTCCCGACGGTGCTGATATTGTGCAATGCAGAGTGCCTTGCCGGAAGAGAGGGGGCATAAGGTTCACGATAAACGGATTCCGTTACTTCAACTTGGTATTGATCAGCAATGTGGCGGGTGCGGGGGATATCGTGCAGGTGAGCGTGAAAGGTTCAAGGACTGGTTGGATGAGCATGAGCCGTAACTGGGGTCAAAACTGGCAGTCAAACGCTGTTCTGGTTGGCCAGTCACTCTCTTTCAGGGTCCGGGCCAGTGACCGGCGCTCTTCCACTTCATGGAACATTGTCCCTGCCCACTGGCAGTTTGGTCAGACTTTTTCCGGCAAGAACTTCAGGGTCTAACTCTTTCTTACCTCAAGTTTAAACACCAACCATCTTCACGGTCAAAAACCTAAACATCCAAGTTTCCCGCCATAATTTCTCTTACACTTCTCGGAGTTTTTTTTTTTTTTTTAGGGGGGGGAGGGTTCTTCTCTTTGACATGGGGTTGTTGCTGGGGATGTGAAGTAAAAGGCGGGGTCATAATTTGTAGGGACTTCAAGAAATGGAAAGTGAAAATCGGGGGACTGTTTTGTTTTTTTTTACTTTCTGAATGGTGTGTTTTCTCGACTTTCAAGCCGTGTCAAGAGGGAAAGGAGATGAGGCTGAGGCGGCTGCGCAAACGATGGTTAGCCCGCTGGTAGTAATACTATAAATACACATCTAGTGAGTAATGTATGATGGACGGTATACGTTTTGAGAAGTGTTTTGTAGTAATTTATAGTCGTTGGTCAATTTCCAAGGATCTTTTTGGTTTGTTTTTCCATGTTAACCGGTGTTATGTTCTCCCTCTCTGTCTCTCTCTTTTTTGTCTTGGCCCAAGTAAAAATTAAACGAATTTAAAAATTAAAAAAATTCAATGATATATTTTGATTAGCATCATCAGCATGTGTAATTAAAAATAATAACAATAGAAAGGCTTACCATAAATGGAACTCCATTTGAAACAAAGCATAGATATCCAAAGTAAAACAATTTTCTTTTAAAATAACACGTTTTAATTTCAAGACAAAACAAATGTTTCTTTTTTCTTTCAAAATATTAGCCCACTTTATGGAATATTAAATAGATGTAGAAGTATGACAACACAAACTAAAGATCCGGGCAAAACATTGTTATTCCATGCCTATAAATATCTTGGATTTCAATACAATATTTTGTGTTTCTGTTTTTTTTTTTTTTTTTTTTTAATTTGGTCTTATTAAAAATATTTTAACCACCGAACCTGATATATTTTTTTTATTTTTTATTCTTTTTATTCTTTATTTAATTCTTTAATATTGAATTGATTGAAAAATAATTCATGATTTATTTTTATAAGACTTTCATGATTTCAAATAGATATCAATTATATTTTAGGGTTGTTGCTTGATTTTACAGATATTTATTTTTATAATATAGTGTTATTACATGTTATCCAAAGTTGTCTATAGCCCATTGCAATCGATTGATTTATGTTATATAATCACTTATATAATTTAATTAGAAACTTAAACTAAACAACGAATCGATATATCAAATCTTAAAATCTTCTAACTCGATTAGTTGTTTAGCTTATTAAAAAAAAAATATACTCTTATATTATTTATATTTTTTTAAAACATAAATTAAATATACTACGAAACGACAATCAATAGTTCTTCCCCATCAAAACCGAATAGTCGGTTTTTGATGGGAGAGCGTCAGTTATGAATCCAACCGTTCATTTCAGCAGGACACTCGTGTTAAAAAAAACATTTGCAGAAAAACAAGAAATAAACATATTTGCATAGAGCACAGGTAGTACAAATTAATGCCTCCCAGATTTAAGAGAAAGTTCTCATAAACATCTCTTAATCGTAACCCTTTGCTCCATCCCAGAATAAGCTGTGGGGTTATGTCCTGTCGAGGAAATTGGGTGTAAACCCGGGTACAGGGCTTGCAGCTTCCATTAGAAGGACTTCGGGGATAAAGACAAGGAACGAAAGGGAGAATCTAAGAAAGCACTGGTTAACTTAACTATCCATTAGCCAGGGTATGCGTATAGGAACTGAGTTTGTCTATTTTGGAAGGGACGAACTCGTATCCAATCTAGGTCTGATCTTCACATTCATCAGGATCGAGTAACTTCTCTGAAGGAACATCAACTAGCCCGTTAGAGATATATACCAGCAGATAGAAACTTGAAAATGACGTCTTGTACCCATTTAGCAGGAGAGGACTAGATTACATTAATGGAGGTTTGCGTCCCATTTCTTTCGAGCAACAAGTTCTTGACCAGAAAGTGCAGCAAATGCATGTAAAGTCACATCAGAGGAAGGCTGAATACGCGTTTGAATCAAGCAAATCAAGCTTGCACATGGAGTGGGGTTGGGTTTGTGATGCCTCTGTGCTGCATGTGAGTAGAATGTTGCTTCCTCTCCTGCATCTTTTGTCCATTTTACGACACAAAAGATTATCTTCGGGTTCTTACAACCTGGAACAGGTGAAACACACACCACATTGGATACCTTGCGTTGCACAGATTTCCTTCTCTTTTCGCACAGTTCGGTTGTGGGGCTCGAATGATTCTTCGGTTGTGGCCCACCCTAGCCTTACTCCGAGAATGATATTTTGTCTTTGATTCCCCAGCAGCGATGCTGTCAACCTATGTATAATCAGAAATTTGAAACCTGACATAATAGATTGGGGAAAAAAAAAAACTTTTAGGAAACAAAAGGTTTAAATTATATAGTGATATTCCCATCGATGATTTCATGTTGACTTTTTAACTAGAAGACGACGACGCAAATTTTATGAGAGAATTTAACGTTTGAAGTTCCCTTGATAACACTAAAGCACAGACAATTTTCTACTGCTCTTTCTGTGATAGGGTTCTCAAAGTCATAATTTGCATCTTGTCTACGATAAAAATAAATTATCATCAAGTTTTGTAAGCACATGCAAATACTATGATTTTCGTCGCTTTTTTATTGTAAAAATGTATAATATGTATAGACCGCTAGAGAATCAAACAACTGCTAAAACAATTTAAAAAATAAAAGAGTTTATAAGGAATTAGATAATTGTTTCCTTGAAAAAAATTAAAATAAAAGAGCTGTTAGAATTTTGTAATTATTAAAAAGGTAATTTCAAATGTTTAATAACTATAATTTTAGTTTAAAGGTTATTGTAACGTTCACAATGTCAAATGATAATGTTGTGTCTCGAGTTTGGAAAGACAGGCTCTTAGATGTATCATAAAGTCATGATATGAGATAATTGTCATTTAATATCATTGTTATTAGAAGATTTATGATCAATGAGAGTCTGAATAAAATAACTTGTTGTGCAAGGGTGAAAAAATCACCCTTTTACACTTTATTTATGGTAACGTGTATTGTTTTTTTTTTTTTTATTGTCATTATAAGTCGTGTTTCTATTCATTTATTTCATCTAAAGTTCAAGACAAATCTCTTTTAATGATGAAATCTCAATCTTATCGGGATAAATTCAAATCACTCTAAGGTCTAAATCATAGCATTGCATTTATTTTGTACTTTGTATCTTTAATACTTGAGGGTATACTCTACAATGTAATCTCACACCTCCAAATATTAAAGTCTATAACAAAACACTTTCAAATATTAATTAAACAAAATAATTGTTGGAGAACTTATGATATTTTAGTCAACCCCTAAATTATATCCATTTTGCGTTATAAAACTTGATAAAAATGCTTTATATATATATATATATATATATATATAAGAATATGCTTTAAAAGCATTTAGGACTTGGATGTGTGTGCATGAAAACAAAACTTTTTTGTGTGTGTGTGTTTTTGAAATAAGGTTTTTTTTTCTAGAAAAATTAAATAAATTTAAGTATTTTATACCGTGTTTGTATCTTATACTGTAATTCTATGACTCAATATTAATTTTTTTAGAATTTTTTAGTTTTTATCTTTTCCTTTTAAATGGGTAGGGCTTCACCCAAGCATGTAAGTTGTTGAAGTTTGGGGCACAAACTTGATCCAGTAAGGTTATGCCTTTTATAGGTTTAATATTATGTTCGTTATTTTATTTTTAAAAGAAGATTGTACTCATATCAATCATGTTTGTCGTTAGGCCTGGGGCTTAGGCCCAATCCAATCTTGTTAAAGGTCTATTTTTGTAATGATGGATTGTACTTGACCTAACTATGTGGTTTGATTTGAGATAGTTCTAACTTATCTTTTTACCTTTAAACGACATGAGTTAATTTAGGTTTTGAATTTAAGTTATTGATAGGAGAGTGGACGAAGGAGGAGGAGCTCACCTAGAGTGGAGGTGAGGTGGTTGTCATTTTTGGGAGGTTATGGTTGAGATAATGAGGGTATTGTTATCGTCAAAGGTGCTTTTATTGTTATAGTTGTAGGAGAAAAAGAGATTAAAGCTGATAAGGGTTGATGATTAGTTTTGATAATATAAAGAGGGAGAATGTGGTGGCAATGGCTTGAAGAATACTAGTGTAGGAGATGTATATTAGTGGAGGCTATGGCAGAGAGAGAAGAGAGCCATAAAAAATAAAGAGAAAATAATGTTAAAATTATTATTTTCATGGCTCATTTTGCCTTCAAATTACTTGTCCCTAAATGCCTTAATTCCACCCATATAAATAGGTTGTGGAAGATGAACATCTTGTCTTTTTTAAGAACCAATCTTTACCATTTGATTTATCCGAGAATGATCTCCAACGTTGACTCATATTTATTATCATAGGCTACCAAGATTTAACAATAAAAAACTATCCATGTTGACCTCTTTAAAATGGCACAGAAACAGTTGTAAGGTCAATCAACCTGAAAGAACTACAGTATTGAGGTGTAATATAGTATTAGATCATCATGGTTGTGTTCGGTTTGTTCGATTTGATTAAAAGACGAAACATTACATGCTTAAAAAAATAGCCATTAGAGCTACCTTTTTGTTATGAAAGGTTGAAGATGATGAAGAATGATTAAATGATGTGTCGGGTTGTGTTTTGTTTTTGATTAATGACTAAAACAACGTTATTTTAAGCAAAACATGTTATTTTATTTAAATGAGACAACCTCATTTTGATATTTTAGGATTTTAATTAGGGATTATCTAAAATTTAGTTTGATCCTTTATATTTTGATTTCTTTTAATCACATCTTTAATTGATTTTAAACTTTAATTCTATGTGATTTTATCCTCACCAAGCTTCATTATCAACCTTGAATTTCAACAACTTTTCTTTCTGGTTTTGGACTTACACAAAACGAAACTTCAATCACCATTAAACTTTCAAATATAAATTTAACTTATTTATCAAGTGAATTCAAATGAAACATAACTATTAATTCAGTTACAGTATAAAATCAATATTTAATTTTATTTAACATGTTAGTTATTAATCGGCAAAATATATTTGTCTACAACGAGTTGCAAAAGTCATCATCAACGCAAGTCACAAACACGCCGTCTGTGGGAATCGAACCCACGACCACATAGTTAAAAGCCATGCGCTCTAGCAGCTGAGCTAAGACGGCTTGCTGTGACTTCGCAAATAACATATATAAAGTAACATGCGTCAACGAGTGCATTTAAGAGACCCGTTGAATATTATTTAAATATCAAATAACTTGAAAATACTTTAAAGTGTGAAGATTAAATTTATAGCTAAAAAAAGAGTAGAAGTTGATGGTATAACTAAATCTTAGGCCCCGTTTGTTTACTGGAAAGTGGTTTTCTTTTGGAAAGTGAATTCCGGGGAAAATGAATTCCTGGAAAGTGAATTCCGATGTTTGGCAGTGTTATGGAAAATGAACTGGAAAACACTTTCCAGTGTTTGTTTATGTTATGAAAAATGATTTAGAAAATAATTTGTTAATAAATTAATTTTTTTTTCAAGTTTATTAAAATAATGAGGAACAAATCTTACAAATTAAAAAGTTGAATGAGAATAAAATTGAAAAAAAATATAATTTCATAAATTATCTCAAATAAAATAAATAATAATCAAAATAATATAGATCAAATCTAAAAATTTTTTAAAAAAAATAAAAGGTGAATAAATTAAAATAATAATAATTAACATTTCATAAATTATTTCAAATAAAATAAGTAACAATAAAAAAAATGAGGACTAAATTTGATAGATAAAAAATTTCAATAAAAAAATGATAAGAAAAAAGCAAATAGCAATTATAAAAAAAAGAACCAAAATTAATATAAAAATTAAATTTTAAGAGATGGAATTGAAAAATAAATATTCAAAATAAATTATATATAGCAATCAAAAGTTTGAGGATCAAATTTGATATAATCAGCAAATAATGACATTTCTAAATTTTTCACAACTTCCGGAAAGTGTTTTCCGCCCAAATTTTCCGGAAAACACTTTCCTTAAAACTAAGTCAAATTCTTCTTTGACTGGAAAGTGTTTTCCGTTGACCGGAAAGTGTTTTCCGTTGACCAACTTTCCAGAAGACAAACAAACACAGGAAAGTTTGGAAAGTGATTTCCCGAAAAGTGAATTTCAAAAAACAAACGGGGCCTTAGTGAGTGTCCTAAGAAAACTCGTTTATAAAATAAGTTGTTTTTTTAATTATCTCAGAGAAAAAAAATAATTTATTAATTTAAATATTTACCATTGTTGATGATATTGAACAAAGTAAAATGAAATTATGATCATAAAGATAGAAAACAGATTTATTTCCTATTTTCAACTTCTTTTGAGAAATATAATAGACATCGGCATAAATGAGATTCTCTAAACCCTTACGTTTTAAAATACTCATAAATAAATTATAAAATAATCACATCATGAGAGTTACATTGATTAATACAGAGGGGGAAACATGAGTATTTTTTAAAATAAATTTTGGATCTTATAAAATATACTTTGTAAATCTAGATGAGTGAATAAAATTCTGGTTGTCTTAATTTTTTTATAAAATATATATATTCTAAATCGAATTTGAGACCTACAATATAAATCACAAGCTATTTTAATCCATTGAGAAATTATTATTATGGTAAAGAAAAATATACAAGAAAGATATGATATACAGCGATAAAATTACATGAGTTCAAGTTTTTATAAAATAAGATCTTGTTGAAAAGAAAACTTGACACCTTTTGAATGACAGAAACCATGTCGGTGGCCAATTACATCAATTACATTAATAAGAACCTTATTTTCACTGTTTATTATGTTAGGGGTCAGCAAATAGAGCAAATGGAGGGAAAATTATTTTTGACACAGATACATGAAAATAATCTAAAAATATATAAAATAAAAATATATTTTTTAAAATATTTTAAAAACTATATGAATGTTATTAGTGTTAAGAGACTGTACTGGGAGTCAAAGATCTAAGTCAATGAATGTTATTTGATTGGTTGATTGAAGTTATTTTTGAAAATATTTTTTGTTCAAGAAAAATATATCTAAATAATATATTTTTTTATTTAAAAAAAAATATTTTTCACATTAACATATCAAAATAATCTAAAAATACTATTTTTTTAATTTAAAGTAACAAATAAAAATATATTTTTTTCAAAAACACAAAGACATTGCTAAACATCTCCTTAAAGTTAATGAGTAATGATCATGCTTTAAACATCAGATACTTTTGCATCATCAAACTAAAGATGTATAATTTTAGAAGTATGGCATGTGAAAACCGTTAAGAAGTTCTCCAAGCTCTTGTTTCAGAGACAATTATTAGACAATACGTATTGGTTGAAAGCTTACTCCGTAATTTAGTCGTCTTTGAGTGTTAATAATTTTGTTTTGTTTTGTTCGAAATAGTTGAAATATTATATATCAGTTAAAAAATGAGATAAAATAGTGTAATTTTTATCTCATTTAAAATTTCAGTTTATTTTGGAAATTCTGTCAAAATTTTGGCCATACCGTTCTGGTTTTATTCTACCTGTTCTGTTTCAGTCAAATAGTATTTTTTTAAAATAATGAATAATTTTACAATATCAATTATATCTCTTAAATATATCGTTAGATTGAGATGAAATTTTATGAGTCTCTTGATATATTTATATATATTATGTTAAAATTTCATATAAATCAGATAATATAATGACCTTGCAAGATTAATTAAGATATTCTCATAATATTATACATATTTATAATTTTTTCAGAAAAAAATATTTTATTTGTTTTTTTAGATTTAATTGCACAATTCTAAATAATTTTATTTTTGGATTTGAACTAATTTTTTTAAATTAATATATTTAACTATACACATACACATAAATACTATAGCTTTAAAACGACAAGCTAAAATACTCTGAAATTAAAATATTTTATTCTCATTAAAAAAAATAAAACACCAATAAAAATAAAATTGACAACCTTGCTTTGTCCACGTACAAATGGGTAAAAGAAAGAAAGAAAATTAAATTATCCAAATAGAATATTGGATGTTTCAATGAGCTTTATGGTCCATTAAATTTTTAGACAATTGTCTTTTATGAATCTTGCCTCAAGTTTTGTAACAAGTATTATACGATCATAAATGTAAATTTCATGGTGACGTTAAATTAAATATCAAATAACTTGATTGAATTGAAAACAAAATTTTAGAAACTAGCTAGTTATTCCATTGAATTTTTTACTTTGAATTAAATAATATAGCAAGAGGAACTTAATGATATTATTATTCATTTTTTTTTTAATTAATGCGGGGTTGAAAATGACTTCTAATCATTCTTTGACTGATAGATATTCGGATAAACTTACCCGGCTAAAAATAAAACTTTAGAAAATTGCTAGTTCTGCATTGAAATTTTTGCTTTGAATTAAGTAATAAAATAAAAAGAACTCGATTCGATATATATTTGATTCAGTTTACATGCATCATAATTAAATAATATAATAAGAGTAACTCAATATATTATTATTCATCGATTCTGATTTGTGGAGTGGTGGAAACTAGATAGGGTGAGAATCGCATAGTATATCCTGGTGCACTGAAGGAGGGCCTTGTAGTAATTTGTACAGAACTATTCATTTCCCGCTTCCTAGGTCTGCATCCCTCTTCTTCTTCAAGGATATATTCTACCTAATCCATGTTTATCATGGTCGTCTTAGAGAGAGAGACGTCAATGACATCAGTCACATGCTCTCGTCCCAGCTTATCAGTATATGTATAAACATCGCACACAAAACATGCACTCATCTCGTAATCTCACTGTACGTTTCTAGCCCTCTCTCTCTCTCTCTCTCTCTCTCTCTCTCTCTCTCTCTCTCTCACACACACACACACACACACAGCTCGCAATGTCCGGTGTTTGGATATTTGACAAGAACGGAGTGACTCGCTTGGTAACAAATCCTACAAGAGAATCTTTCGAGCAGAAAGAGCCACCCCATCCAGGCACAGCCACAGCTCCTGGGGCTAGGCCAAGGGTCCTTGTCTATCTCCCAGCAAATCATGTGATCCGTTCCTACACCGAGCTTGAGCAGCGACTAAATGAACTTGGCTGGACTCGATACTATAACTCCAGCCAGTCCAACCTTCTCCAATTTCACAAGTCTGACAACTCGTCCCATCTCATTTCTCTTCCTAAGAATTTCGATAGCTTCAAATCTCTCCATATGTATGATATTGTCGTGAAGAATCGATCTTTCTTTGAAGTTCGAGATCCTGCAGCGACTTAAGGTATCAGTATTGTCGTCCAGGATCATAGCAGTTTTTCAAATACAACAGAAAAAGTTTATGTAAGTCCTGTTTTAGTGTAGTTGGGACGTAGCCATAACATGTAAACGAGGACTTCAATTCAAGTATAAATAGTTATTTAATTTCAAGGTCCCTTTTTTCCCTAAGCAAAATGTGTGTGTGTTGTTTAATTAGGGGATAAGAATTTGGAGAAACTTCGCATGCTGTGTGGTTAACATGCAAGTTGTCCTGGTTAATTTGCAATATGTTCTTGAAACTTTCTCTTCCCTCTCTTTAATTCTTGTTTTTGCTGATTGTTCTGCTTCTTGTTTTGACTTGTCAAATGAATACTACGACTGCCCTTTCTTGAAGCTTCATCCTTCTCTTGTTCTTGTTTTAACTTGTCAAATAAAAAGTTAATTTTTTTAACTATTAATTCTTACTTATATTTTTTTATCAGATGTAAGAACTAGAAGTTTTTATTAGAAATATATATAATTTAAAATTATGATTCAGAGTTGAAAATTATTTTTTATAAATGAAATATGCATACACTAAAAGAGAGAAAATGTCACCACAAAAAAATTATTACTTGAAAACATATTAAAGCACAAATATATCAAAATAAAATTTAGAAGAATATAGTTAGTTGGATATGGCGTGATCAGTTTAGCACGTGATGTACTCTTTTATTTATGGGTCATGTTGACGACGTAGAGGTCAATGAGGAAAAGCTGAAGCTTCATGCAGAGGGTGTTATAAATGTTGAACCAATGGAACAGATCCCGTGCTTGTACGCACCACCATACACATAGCCCGCATCATTGCGGTTCTAAAGTCTACACCCATAGCCATAGGTTCCAGGCGAGGATCGTCGATCACCCAAGTCTGACCACCCAAGTCTGACCACCCACGAGCCCCTCAGATTTCACTGTTCCATGTACGTATGATAACTGTGTCAACATCTGTGGCTGTGAGGACGACATTCTTCTTCTTAGTTCTGCAGCTTGCATGCTACCTCTCTCTCTCTCTCTAGTTCTATTTCTTCTTACCATGCTTATCGACTCCTCATTTTCAATATAGTTACGGATTGATGGTATGATTACTGTTTTCAGGCTGGGTTTTAGTTAAGGTTTGGGGTTTTGTTTTGGGTTTTGCTCGTGTTTATGATTTGGATTGAGGTTTAGGTTTTGGGGTTTGAATTTAGGATTTGGTAAGGTTTTAGGGTTTCGTTAGGATTGGTGTAATTGAAGTCAAGGACTTGTGCAATTTCTTTTCTCTTTTTTTTCAACATAAAATTATGACGTGTTAGTTTAAAATAAAAACTCGAGGTATCAATATTTGTTGTTATAAGGATGAGCTCTTCAAAGTTTGGCAATATTCATGTTTTCTCATTTATTTTTGTCATTATGGCTCTTAAAAGAGTTGTTGGCTTGTTGCTGTAGTTGTTGTTCAGATATTAACTAAAGAGCTAAAACAGCTCGGCCAGCCACTGTACACGCACACTCATGTGCACTGTGGACTGGCCATTTTCAGCTCTTGCTCCGCGCGAGTATGTGCACCTGTTTTTGTTTTTTTTTTTTTTTTCACGGAGATGCTTTTTATATATTCTGTGGCGGAAATGACGAACGAAAACCTGTAGTCGAGCGGCTTGCTGCGTGCCGCAAAATGCCTCACGCAGGGGTTCGAACCCCTCAGCCAGCAAATTTGATTTTGGCTGGTTAGTTTTTTTCTTTTCTTTTCTTTTCTTTTCTGAAATACGTTTTTTTTTAAAGCATCTGTAAAAAGCTTTATGCCCCTCATAAAGCAATGATAATTGATATTATCATAAGATTAATAATAATAATAATTTGATAGTTTTGATAATTTTTATTATTTTAATAGTAAGAGTAATGATAATTTTAGATTTTTAAACTTTGATTTTGTTATTGTTATACTAGGGGGTGTTGAACTATTTTATTATATTAAATTTTACATAAATAAATATTATATTTTTATTTGGATCCAGCAAATCCTATAAAAATTGTTTACTCAGCCCGCAACGTAGAATATATATTTTTTTAAATTTTCAAATTAAATGATTTTTTCAGCTAATAAATTTTTTTTGTTTTATCATCTTTATATTTTTTTTATGTGCTCTTTCTTTTATTTTTTTATTGGTTTTATTGTTATTATTTTCAAGTTAAATGAAATTTTTTTTCTTGATAATTATGATTTGTTTTTTATTAAAGTTATTATGATTTTTTTTCTTTTATTTATTTTTGTTCTTTATTCATCATTAACACAATAATAATAATAATAATAATAATAATAACAACAACAACAACAACAACAACAAGATTAATAATAATAATAATAATAATAATAATAATAATAATATATTCTTTTTCTTGCTTACTCTTTGTTAATGTTTTTTAGTGTTTTTTCTTTCGGGATAATTTGATGATTTTAATTGTTTTTGCAATAATAGCAATAGTCATTTTGTATTTAATATTACTGGGGATAAAAGACAACTCAAGAACAAAAAATAGACAAATTTACCTAGATTATCTACAATTAAAAAACGATATAAGTCACTTTTATCTTGATTACACTGTTCCTTTTAAACGACAAACAAGTCATTATTATATGTTTTCATATTTATTGCATATTATCGCCTAAAAATATATAAAGAGATAAAAAAAAAATTACCTCGGATTTTTTGCAGGAAAAAAATTAATATAAGCATTCTTAAATACATTTAATATAATAATATAATGAATAAATCTTATAAAAAAATGGCTTTGAATTTTAATTTTGTGCTCTTTTGTTCAAGTTTATTTCTTAAAAAAAAATAGATTTTTAATATTTAATATCTAATATTACCCGGGAAAAAATACAACTAAAAAAAACAAAAGGTCAACAAATTTTCCTAGATTATCTACAATTAAAAAATATACAAGGCACTTTCCGTTTCGACTACACTGTTCTTTTTAGAAGGCAAATAAGTAATTATATCACTCAAAAATTTTATATTTCTTTTTTTAAAAAAATTCAATATTTTTATTTATAATGTGTCAGATCTAATATTACTGGGGAAAAAGGCAACTCATATTTTTTTTTTACAAGTTTACCTAGGTTATCTACAATTAAAAAAATATCAAAAACACTTCATATTTTGATCACACTATAAAGTATGTGAAACTAAGTATATGTGTTTAATATTTATTTAATATTATCGCCTAAAAATATATAAAGAGAGAAAATAAATGACCTACGATTTCTTTAAAAAAAAAATTAATATCGGTATTCTTAAATATATTTAATATAATAATATGATGAATAAATCTTATAAAAAAAACTTTGGCTTTGAATTTAAATTTATATTTGAGAATCTTTTTTTTTCCTTTTAAGAAACGGTGACCTTTTTTTTACATTTATTTTTTATTTTTTTCTGTCCAAGTGAGTTGTTCTTTTTTAATCGGGTTTCTTTTTTTGTTTTCTTTTTTTACCAAAGTATCCGTGACAAAAAATTTCTAATAAATCATTTCATCTTCTTAGAAAATTTTCTAACAAATTTTATCAAAAGTTTTTTAGCAATAGCAATATTCAATACATTTTTTTATTACTGGTTTTTCTAAAAAAAAAAACTTTTTTTTTAAATCTTTTTTTTTTTACTGTTTTTTTAAAAAAGTTTATTTTAAAAAGATTTTTTTTTTAATTTTTTTTAAAGTGGTTTCTTTTTTTTTAAAAAAGTGTTTTTTCTTAATAACTGGTTGTTGTTGTTTTTTACAAATGTTATTTTATGGTTGTTGTTTTTATTTTTCTACAATTTTTTTTATTTTTTGTTAATTTTTTTTTAATAACTGATTGTTTTTTTTTTTTTACAAAAAATAATTTTTTTTTAATAACTAAAGTATCCAGGGCAACTTACGTTGACCACGACTAATGTCCGAATCCACTTTTTTTTATAATTTTTTTTTACACAAGGACTCATTTTGTATTTTTTATGGTGGAAATGACATATCAGAAGCTTTGACCAGGCGGTTGTCCGCACGTTGCCAACACAGGCGCGGGCGAGTTCAAACCGCTCGGACACCAAAATGTGATTTTTTTTTTAAGAACTGAAAGAAATTTTTTTTTAAAAAAAATGGTTTATTTTTTAAATCTTTTTAATAACTGGTTTTTGTTGTTTTTTTTACAAATCTGATTAGTTTTTTTAAAAAAAACTATTTTTTTAAATGTTTCTTTGTTAAAAAAATGATTTTTTTTAATAACTGGTTGTTGTTTTTATTTTTTTTGAAAAAACAAGATTTTTTTTAAATAACTATAGTGTCCAAACCAACTTACTTGCACCACGACTAATCTCTGGATCAACTTTTTTTATATATTTTTTTCCCTATTTTTTTTTGCTACTTATACATTTTTTTTCTTAACCGAGGTGTCCGGGTCAGCTTACATGCACCACGGTTCTTTTTCCCCAAGTATATTTTTTTTCCTAGCCAACTGAGCGCGCCGCGAATAATCCCTGGGCTCATTATTGTTTTCTTTTATTACCTAAAGAGTTAAAACAACTCGGTTTTCTACTGTAGCCCGTGACTCATAGTCGCTATTCATTGGCAATTTGCTCCGATGCATCACGGCGCACATCTACCTTTTTTTTCCCAACAGTGTCATATATTTAATATAATAATACAAAGAATAAATCTTTTTTAAAAAAAACTCTTCAAATTTTAATTTTGTGCTCTGTTTTTGAAAGTTTATTTCTTAAAAAATATTTATAATATTTTGGTTTTTAATATTTAATATCTAATATTACTGGGCAAAAAATACAACTAAAAAAAATGACAAATTTACCTAGATTATCTACAATTAAAAAATATTCGAGTCACTTCCCGTTTCGATTGCACTATTTTTTTAGACGACAGATAAGTAATTAGAGCACGCAAAAAACTTGAGGCTTATTTCTAAAAACAAATTCCAATATTTTTATTTATAATGTGTCAGATCTAATATTACAAGAGGAAAAGGAAACTCATAAAATTATTTTGACAAATTTATCTTAATTTTATACAATTAAAAAATCTACGACCCACTTTCCATTTCGATTATACTATAAAATATGTAAGACTGATTATATGTTTTAATATTTATTGAATATTATCGCCTAAAAATATATATAGAGAGAAAAAAATGACCTACGGTTTCTTGCAAAAAAAATTAATATCGGTATTCTTGAATACATTTAATATAATAATAAGATTAATAAATCTTATAAATATAACTTTGTCTTTAGCTTTTAATTTAAATTTATATTTTATACTCTTTTTTTGGTTCTTTTAATAAACGATAACCTTTTTTTCACATTTTTTTTTATTTTTTAATAACCGTCGTGTTCAAGTATTTTTTTTTAAACAGGTTTATTTTTTTGTGTTTTTTTTTTTAACTAGAGTTTCCGTGACAACAAGTTTCTAACAAATCATTTCACCTTCTTAGTAAATTTTCTAACAAATTTTATCAAAATTTTTTTAGCAATAGCAATATTCAATCATTTTTTAGTTGAAAAAAAAACATTTTTAACATATTTTATCAATTAAAATTTTACCAATTAAATATTAAAATAATAAAATATAACATTTATAAAATCAATCAATTTTCTACATATATAAAAAAGCCCAGCGGAGCGGGCAAATTCGCTCGTATAACTCTAAAATCAATTTGGAACATTATTCGAGTCATTCAATAAACATAATAATATATTGTATTAAAATATAATATAGATTAAATTGAGATATTGTATATTATAAAAAAAAATAATTAAAAATTTTACGGAAAACAAATCAAAACTCCACCTTCGCAACCAAGCTCTTAATATGTTACCAAAGAAACTAATAGACCACATGGTTTCACTATACATGTAATATTGTTGTTCATCCTCACGTGTTTTTACTATTGACTTAAAGAGTGTTTTTTTTGTATTTTGATCTTCAAACTTTTTTTTTAGTAAGTCTTTTAGTGACCAAATTAAAGGTCAATTAATTCTTATTTGTTACGAAAACAAGAAATTGAAAGATGGGGACCAAACTAATAAACATGAAGAAACTCATGGCCATTATGAAATTGACTCGAAACATTATCGCTAGTCCTCTTACTTCAAAACCAATCTATTTTTAGCCTCTTTGTTTTTTTTTTTAAATTCAATTATAGTTGAGAAAATATCTAGATTTCAATGGTAAAGACATCAAAAATAGATTGACATGGATTTAGACCACAAAAATGGTCTATCTTATTGTCAACAAATTCCTCTGCAGGAGGGTAATTCCATTAGGTGTTGTTTCACAATGAAATTGCCTTATATAGTAGTTCCAACCTTAGGAAATGTTTGGATTTCGGGTTGATTTTTTTATTTTAGATAGTTTTTTTAAAGCAGAAACAAGTTTATTTAGATCTTTACGGAATAGGTTTGCTTTTTTTAGGTAAAAAATGGTTTAAAGGATTTTTTTTATTGTGAAACCAAGGATGTCAATACCGTTTCGGTTGGCGTTTCGTTTTTTCTATTGGTACGGAACATTTCGGTTTCGGAGCGTTTCGACGTGCCATTTCGGGGTTGTACTGTTCATATATAATTAATTAATTATATATATATATGAAGAAAATTAAAAAAACTAAATATAATTTTTATTTTTTATATAATCAAAGTTGACGTAACAATTTTATTTTTTTATATTATATATTTTTTTATTTTAATATATATATATATATACACACACACACATGGTTACAAAGGGACAATTGATTTGTCCAGCGGACAAATCGCTGGATTGATTTGTTTAGCTGGACAAATCTATTCTATCCCACATCATTAGATAGTACAATAATCTTAGAATTTGTGGCTTTAAATGTTGAAAATTATCTCACATCGGCTAAATAGATATCTGGCAAATAGTTTTATCTATAAATATAAATCAGGAAGTCACTTTAAACTTGCCTACCTCAACAGGATATGTTCTCAGACCGATGACATCCATTGGATGTGTGCTCGAAAGTTGAAAAGTAAGATAAAAAATTTTATGTTGCCGAAACGGCACAGACAAAACAATATTAATTTGTTTTGGCTAGTATTTCACTGAAATTTTTGAAACGGATTAAAATTTATACCAAAATAAAATTAACCTCATTTTATCTCAATTTTTTTACTTATATGAATTATTTCGGTCATTTTAACCCAAACAAAACGAAAATAATAACATTGTGCGAAACACCCCGACCTAATTTTCAAGTGACCTTTGGTTGTCGGAATTAAGGTAGAATAGACAACGTGTCACCTGCTATATTTTTTTAAAGTAGAGTAAAGAATATTTCATCCACCTCTTATTAATTTCAAAGCCTAGAAGGCCCTAGACAATTGGGGTTAGGCTGACGACTCGTCTGTCCACGCTCTTGAGCTTTTCCTATTAAGGCCTGATCATGTTGGACTGCCTAAGTCTGCGTGTTTAGGTTTTCAAAGGTATTTTTACATAAAAGAGTATTATTTTTTTTCTCGATTTGAATATTCAATATATGTTCTAGTTTCAATTGGTATTCATGATTTGGTATTGAATAAACCTTACACCATTTTATATTGATGTTTTAGTTTACAAGTATTTATTTTTCTACATCAATAAGGAGCACTCCTCCACGCTCTCTTTCTCTGTTCATCCTATCCCATCATCGTCGTCTCTTTTTCCTTTTTAATCAAACACTACCAGAAACAGACCAGCTCCAATCACAGTGGACCTTAAACGTAAAACGTCCAGAACCCTCCAGTTTAAAAAATAATTAAGAAATCAGCTCGATCATATGTCAGAACATGGAACATGGCCGGGGAGTTACCAGGAGAGACCACCGGTTTCCTCCTGTGAATTACAGTTAAAAATCAGAAGTGAATCAAAATCCACGACTGGGTTTTGAAATTCACAAGATACCCACCAAAACCCCTTAAGAAAGTTTCAAGCTTGGCCCCTCAGATCTCCCAAGCCATCACATTGAACCCAAATCCACGACTGGTTTTCTTTCTCGCCTAACTTTTTGCTTACAATTAAGATGAAAGCTCGACTGTTACGAGACTGCCCATCCCTGCTTTGTAGACAAAACAAATCGTTGTTTTTTGCACCGCTTGTTTCGTTATCCATGGAGGATCAGAGGGAATAATGGCATATCAGTGAATATTGGATTTTGATGAACTGTAGAAAAACAACCTGCATGCGATAATATTAAAAGAAGCTTAAACAGATGAACATATAGAAAGTATTATTCATTCGTGTAATTATATTTTTTTCCTCAACTCCAAAAACTTCATACTTAGCTATCAATGGCATAAATTCTCTTAACTTCACTCATTTTTATTATTAAATTATTGAAAAATAAATAAGTCATTTCTCATCTTAATTACACAGT
This sequence comes from Salix dunnii, assembly GCA_015731905.1. Classification (NCBI taxonomy): domain Eukaryota; kingdom Viridiplantae; phylum Streptophyta; class Magnoliopsida; order Malpighiales; family Salicaceae; genus Salix; species Salix dunnii. The sequence goes on along the minus strand of CM027667.1, from coordinate 2,404,731 downwards.
AAATAGCTAAAATATCATTGAAATTAAAAAAAAAAACTATAAAACTAGCCTAGTGAGGCATTTTGTAAATATTATATTTTCAATTATATCATAACTTGTTTTATTTCTATTTTTTCTTTGATCTTTTATAAAAAAAATTATTTATTTTTAATGTCATCATTCATTTACAAATTGATGGTATTATGTTTTTTATTTGATCCTTGTGGTTTTTATTTATATTTTTTTTGGCATTTTAGAAGAGAATTATTAATTTTTTTTTAATTTTACCCTTTAATCACAAATTTATTCTTATTTTGATCCTCGATTTTTTTTTTTATCATTATGCTAATTTTTTTAATCTTACCTTCCAATCAAATGTAAAATATATTTGGTATTTGAATTTCAATCCTCATTTTTTTTTTATTAATTTAGAATTGAACTTTATAGTTTTTTTCAAATAAAATGTGTCGGGTCAAATGACTTTGGATCATGAGTTTGAAAACTAACATGTTTTTTTAAGGCTTTATATTTTTTTATTTTTTTATCAAGTTATTCTAATTTAATGATTTAGATCGCGATTTTTAAAGGATATCTCATGTTAGCTCAATCATTATTATTGGGGATACAGTTTTGTTATGTTTACTTAGGTTACCTAGTACTAGTTTTTATGTCTCGTTGTTTAGTTTATTTTATTTTTATATATTTTAATTGATTGTGAATTGAGATATGTTCTTTATCAAATTGGAAAAAAAAATCAATCACTTAGAAAATTTGTCATATCAAAAGCATAGCATATCAATATTTATTAAATTTAATTCAAAACTTCACGTGGATTAAAACCTATAAATTTCTATATTACAGTTATATTTTGATCTATTTATGGTGGTAAAATATCAAATTAATTGTGTTTATAGTGTTTTTCTTTTGTTTTGATGTACATGTTTCAAAAGTATTATTTTAATATATTAAAGTAATTAAAAATATTAAGAAATATAATAATAAAAATAACGCATTAAAAATGAGATTATTAAATTACTAGATTGACCCGCAGGTGGATAGACATGAAAGAGAGAGATTACAGCGGCAGTGGACGAAAGAGAGAGAATATGTTAGGCTGGGATGGTTCCGAATCACAACTCACCAACTGTGTGACTTGACACAACAAGCGGCTGATGAGAGAGCAGATCTCTGCGACGTCGTACAGATGATTCTGCCCTATCGATCTTCCTTTCCAACACTGACAGGCTAACATCACCATCCTACCTACACTCGTACTTGCTTTCTTGCCCTTTCATTCACCCGCCTCTAATTATAATATAATATTTCTTCTTCCTCTTATTTATTTATGGAATCTTTATAGAAAAATATAAACTTGTTTTGCATTTTAGGCCTGACATGTCATTGGTTCTATTTTGGTAAGAATGATTGAAATATTTAGTGCTCGTTTTTTTCTAAAATGTTTTTTAATTGGATTTTAAATTAATTTTTAAAGATAAAATACTTTCAATTGATTCATGATTAAATTAAATTGATCTATAAAAAATATTGTTATGATTTTCTGTTTAATTCTTATCTTAAATTTGTATTTTTTTTTTCATTTTTTGGCATAGAAAAGAAAGATTGAGTTTTCAAAAATTTCTAAAATTTTTATATTGATTTTTCTACCAATACCAACCTTTTTTATTTTATTTTTATTATTTTTAAATACATTAATTATTTTAATGTATTATTATTATTATTTAAGAAGATTTCATGAATACTGACGCTAAGATTTCTAAATTTTGAACTTAATATTATTTTTAATGTACCAAGAATGAGTGAATGGCATAAGTACAACTCTTTCTTTATAAGCACAATAATTTTATTATATGAAAATAAATCTAGCGTTTATTAATATATAAATTGATTAGAAGATGTATAAAATATTAATCTTGATTTGACATTAATCGGACGAGTACTCTAAAGAAAGGAACGGTCTTAATTAAAATCTAAATTAACCAGTCATTTTCTTACTTGAGCTAATAACTTTGACGTTAGAATTGGAGAAAAAGACCCATCTTGTTTCATACTCAAAATATCACAGATATATGTTAACATATTTCATACTTCAATGTGTGTTCATTTTATATCCGTTTTATGTTTTCTATAAAAATCATCAAAGTCAAAAAGGAATAACCATTCTAAAAATAATTAAATTGTTTTGACAAAAAGAAATTTAATTAATTTAGAAATATATTTGATAAAAAAAACAGAGAAAGATCTCATAGAAAGAGAATAAAAAAAATAGCATAACATTGGTGGATAAAACTAGAAAAAAAAAAAACTTGAAAAAGAAGGGAAAAAAACAGGCAAATTTTATTGAGCCCTATAAACCTATAAAATTATAAACATGAACCCAATTAAGAAACTCAACATCCTTCCAATAAAATACTAGAAAATGAAATCAATACAATTTATTTATTTATTTATTAAAAAGCTAAATCTAACAAGGATTGGAAAAAGAAAAACTCAAGGCAATCCTTTCTATTTTAAAAAGAAAGATCATTCTCATATAAAATAAATAAAAAAAATATTAGAGGACAAACTTTTATATATATATATATATAAAGCAAACTGTAATGAACATTGTAAACCCAATTTAAACTCCCAAGCCAACAACCCATCACATTATTGACCCAAGCTCAACCTAGAAGTTCGACACTTTGAAGAATTAAATATTGCAAGATGAAATAAATTGAATTGATTTTATATGATTTTAAAACAAAATTCCTTTAAATTGCTCTATTCAACAAAAACCAAAAACAAATATGAGACAACACATATTATTTTTAAAATGACTAAAAACATCATAAAAAATGAATTAAAAAAATAACAAAATGTATGGGAATGAAACAAGGAAGCTTGAGGCAACTTTATAAATTAAGGTTAATCTCTTAAACCCATAATTTGTTAAATTCTAGATTAGGTTCAACTAAGAATCTAAATACTAGTCAATTGAATATTTTATGATGATATAATAAAATAAAATCAATCTAAAATATTAGAAGCTAAAAAAAAGGAAAAATAAAAAAGAACTAGACTTGGCAGGAGGAAAAAACTGACTAAAGGATGAAATTATAAAGAAAATAATTTCAGAAACCATCTCAAATAAAACAAATAGTAATCAGAAAAATAAGAACTACATCTGATAGATAAAAAAATCTATAGGGGCTATAATTGAAGAAAATCTTTAATTTCATAAATTATTCTAGATAAAAAATTTTAATAAAAGAGACTAAGGATGAAATCTTAAGGATAACAAACCTTAAGGGCCTACTTGATTTATTTTTTTAAGGTCGACATGAAAAACAAGTAGAGAAAAAAAGAAGAAGAAAAAAACCAAATAAATAAAAGGCCACGAGAACTAAACCGGTAATTATCATGACACATGTGCTGCTTGTGTATGAAAAAGATGTCAAGATCATTGTTGTTAAAATAGTGGGTTGACTCGTAAGATCGTACGATTCTGCGAGTTAAGACAACAAAACTTGTTAAATCAGGTAGAAAAATCGAATCCCGTTAAAATATGATAAGAATCATAAAAATCGATTAGAATCATAAAATCAGACCGAATCAATCTGAATTTACAATCCAACAATTCTTGCCAATTGTAAATTGCCTATGCCCTATTGTCCCTTCCGCGCCTCCTAAGGCTGAGACGACTAGCCCCACCCCCCTTTCTCTTGCCCCAGGCTAGCCCACTACCCTGCCCCTCATCTCTCTCTGCCCCAGGCTAGCCCCCCTCCCCTGCCCCCACGCTAGGCCCTCTCTCCTGTTTGTTTTAAAAATAAAATTCAGTATTTTTAAAAGATCTATATATTTTAATTGTTTTGTAATATATTTTTAATTTATTTTAAATTATATATTTTAAGTAATAAAGTCTTATGGCCATAATTATGCTATATTATATTTAAAAATATTTTATTTTTAATTTTATAATTTTTTAATCTACATGATTTTAATTGTAATTTTATAATTTTTATATGATAAAATTTAATATATAATTTTATAATCCAAGTTCATAAATTATTTTCATTTCGTGTCAAAATCTAGATGGATAACCTTAAATGCTTGAGTTGCTTCTCTAAAAGCAAGTTTTTGCCTGTGGGATGACGTTGCTTGTGTCGTCCAAACCCGGATATTATTCATGAATTTCCAGATTTTTTAATTTGCTTGTTTACTAAATTACATGTTGCCCCTAATACCTATCATTTAATTGCCATCCGGTATAATTAAATAGAAAAAGACAAATAAACCCCTAAATTAAAGGCAAAGCATTTAAATTTTAGGAGTAATAAAATAACTTAATTGTATTGAAATTAAGTCAAACACTAGAAAATGCATTTACCAAAGTTTAATGTTTTTTTGCTTTCAAGGGTAATAACCCTTAATCCAAAATCAATGGAAGACTTTAGCACCCGTCCTTTTATTTATCCTGTTAAATATTTTTACTATTGAATATTGATAATATAATATAATATAAAAAACAAAGCATTGTCGTTAAAATTTAAATAAAAAATAAAAATAAAACAGCGGTCAAACCCCTTAACCAATAAAGAGAGAAGAAGACACCAAACCTCAAAAATGGTTGGCCATATAAGGAGAAGGAGAAGAAGACATCACAAGTTCACAACTACTCAGCAACCTCTGATCTCTCTGTCTTCCTTCTGCGCTCTTTCTCGTGATCCACTCTGACTCTGTTTTTTCTACCAATGTAGATTGGTCCATCCCCATCTATCTCTCCTTCCATTCAAAAACCTTACCAAATTACTATTTTAGCCATTCCTCCTCTCAGCATCTCCTTTTGACCCCTTCCATTTCCCTCATTTCCTTGTGAACTTTTTTTTTTTCTATTGGCTTCAGAATAATGAAGTGTTTTCATTTCTCGAACGGGGCAAGAAGGGAAGATGAAGACGCCCCGGTTTCGAAGGTATCCAGAGTATCCTGGGCCAGGTCATTGAGCGTGGCGTCCAGCAGTCTTGATACAAGGCGTTCCGAGCTTGACTCAGACAGCTATTGCTACTCCTCCAGGGACTTGTCTGACTCGGTTGGGCTCTTCGAGTTACCGAGTCAGAGAAGAGCTAATGATTTGCGAGTCTTCGGTTTCTCCGAACTCAAATCTGCTACTAGGGGGTTTAGTAGAGGTTTGCTTATTGGGGAGGGAGGCTTTGGCTGCGTTTATAGAGGCGTCGTTAAAGTTCCATCTGATCATGACTCACGTTCCAAGATGGATGTTGCTATAAAACAGTTGAATCGTCACGGTTTCCAGGCATGCCTTCGTTGTTATAATTGAGTAATTAACAGTGTTTAATTGAGAACTTCTAGTAGTTAAATAATATTTCGGGTTTCTTTTTGCTGAATGATTTGTGTGTATTTTGAATAATTTTCTTCTAGTAGTACAGGGGCACAGGGAATGGATTAATGAAGTGAATTTCTTGGGTGTGGTTAAGCATCCTAATCTTGTTAAATTAGTGGGGTATTGTGCTGAAGATGATGAAAGAGGGATTCAAAGGCTTTTGGTGTATGAGCTTATGCATAATAAAAGCTTAGAAGACCATTTATTAGCGAGGGTATTACCCATAACTCTTCCGTGGATGACAAGATTAAAAATTGCCCAAGATGCAGCTCGCGGGTTGGCTCACCTTCATGAAGAAATGGACTTTCAGGTATTATATATAATATTGTGCTCCTTTGGTTGTAGAATTTTAAATTTTAAGCCTTTCAGAGCCTCTTTTTTTTTTTTCTTCTCGGATTGCCATGCTCAAATTTACTGTCTATCCGTGAATTGAGTATATATTGTTTTCATCTGTTGGTGTTTCTATGAAATTACAATAATGGGAATTCACGCTCTCTACAGATTTTCGTTATTTATGAAGTTTAGACGTGATACTTCTGCTAATTGACAATTCTAGAGATTTCCTCTCGAGTTCTGTCAAGTGTCTGCTGTGGTTCGCAATGTATTGCATTGCTTTCCCAGCCATTTGTGTGCTTATGGTTTGCCAATCATTGGAACAGCTAATATTCCGAGATTTCAAAGCGTCAAATGTTTTACTAGACGAGGACTTCAATGCAAAGCTTTCGGACTTCGGACTGGCTAGACAGGGACCTCCTGAAGGACTCGGTCATGTTTCAACATCAGTAAGTAGATCCTCTCTCTACCCTGTTCTCTCTCTCTCTCTCGCGCGCGCGCGCTCTATCTATATGTAAAAGTAGTTGAGTATTTAAGACGAATCAGTTCAAACAAGAAATATGAATAAAAAAGAGATTTTCAGATGGAAAAGACATTGATTTTATGTAGTTTTTGCTGATGAAACTTGATGATACGAGAATAATATCATGAGCATCCCGGTATTTCACTCTATCTTCATCCCTGTTCCTGTCACATTAGTGTTACTGTATTGCACCATTGTACCTAGTATCTAAAAGGTTTGATGAAAAGTTAAAATTTACATTGTGTTACAGTGCATTTATATAGACTTTACAAGTACATGGAATTCAACAGAAAAAGGAATATTATTCATTTGTTTGTTGCAGCAGATTGAGAGGCGTGTCCTGTGTTGTTTGTTGTGAAAACGGCATGTTGTTATGTGCAGGTGATGAGCTGGCTGATGAGGTGGCTGCCATGAGTGGACATAGGGACGCAACCAAGGGTAGCATAAGCACCCAAAGACACGCAGTTTGAGATAATTGGGTATGTCGCCAAAGAGAGTTTGAAAGGGGGATTTGAGGTGAAGGAGAGGTGTGGGGAGACGATTTATTAGGTAAGTTGCAGTCTGAAAGGCATATGGCCAGAAGGAGAAGGGTAGTGAGGCTTGGTGAAGCATAGTGAGGCCTGTATTTGTTATGTGCCTATGGCGGCGTTCAGCGAAGCCATTGTGTTGGGGAGTATGGGGTGGGGTAGTGAGGTGGGATATGCCATGAGTGGCAAGGTATTCTTTGATAGCAGTGTATTCACCTCCATTATCGGAGTAGAGGGATACAATTTTAGTGTGAAAGTAATTTTCGACTATTGCTTTAAATTTGGGAAAGATGGTGATGATATCGGATTTGCGGTACATAGGGTAAAACCAAATGTATTTGGTGAAATGGTCAACAAAAATAATGTAAAAACGAAAACCAGTATTGGAGACAACAGGAGCAGGGCCCCAAACGTCAGAATAGATTAATTGTAAGGGATGATAACTCTTAAGAGAGGATACATGGAAAGGAAGTTTCTGACTCTTGTTGCAAAGACATGAATCACAGAAGGAGGTACTGGAAGCCTTGGAAAAAGGCAGGGAATATGAAGACACTAAGTGACTGAGAATCCGTGGGGAAGGATGGCCAAGTCTGCGGTGCCAATTGAGCATTGGAGTTTTGACAGTAGCAAGAGCATGAAACGGAATAGGAGACAGGGAAGGAGGCCATTCATACACATCATGTCTATTCTGGCCGCGAGCGAGATGCACCCCCGTGCGAAGATCCTTCACCAAGAAAAACGCAGGAAAGAATTCAATAGAGGTATTGTTAGTTTTGCAAAATTTAGAGACTGAGATTAAGTTTTTCTTGATGGAGGGAACACATAGAACCTTAGACAAATTGAAGGTATTGGAAGGTGTAGAGACAATTGTATTACCAGTGTGGGTTATATTCAAACCTGTGCCATCTCCTATAACAATGGCATCTGATCCTTCATATGCCGAGGTGAGAGAGAGACCATTAAGATCATCGGTAACATGATTTGAAGCAGCAGAGTCCACAAGCCAATTTTTGGGTTGAGAAGTAACATTGGCAGTGTAGTTGGCAGTGGGAGTGGGAGAGAAATCAGCACGGACTCGGGGACAACGTTTGGCACTGTGACCTTGTTGGTCACATAGTTGGCAGAAGCCTTTGTATCCAAGGCCTGTGCGTCTTCTGTGAGGCTGATTGGTGCTTTGATAGCTGTTGTGAAAGTTGGGGGAGTTGTAATGACCACGGTTAGGTGGAGATGGCCTGTTGTGGTGATATTGCTTTGTGTGATATTGGCCCGTGCGGTGAGTGAAGTGAGCTGTAATTGGTGGAGACACAGCACGCATTTCTTCACGATTGAGATAGTTTTCATACTCAATGAGCTTGTCATGCAAATCTTCAAAACTGATGAGCTGGTCCCTTGCACGAATTGCTGCAGCAATTTCTTTAAAGGAAGGACCAAGGCCATTTAGGACATGAACTACAAGATCAATGTCACTGGGTGGTTCTCCAATGATGGAGAGTTCATCTGAGATACTTCTCATAGTATTCAGGAATTCACGCACCGAGTTGGACCCTCGAGTAGTGGCCATGAGTCGTTCTTTGAGACTCATAACTCGAGATCGTGATTGGTTTGCGTAGAGAGTTTTGATCTTTTCCCAAGCCATGTGGGAGGTTGTTGTGGAGGCAATGAGAGGCATAATTTTCTCTGAGACTGAGGCAATGATAGAGTGAAGCAGTAGCTGATCTTGTCTATGCCAGAGTGTGTGAGTTGGGTTGACAACATTGTTAATGGTTTTAGGTGGTTCTGGGTAGGTGCCATCGACATATTGCATGAGATCATAGCCTATAAGGAGTGCATTGAACTGAGCACGCCAGGTAAGGTAATTTGTTGATGAGAGCTTAAGGGGTAGCTGAGCTGTGGCATTGATGGCTATCAATGAGTTTGGAGCTGCAATAGCTGGGTTTGACAGAATGGAAACTGTGGTTGATGAGGTGTTTTCTGCCATGAAAGAAGAATGAAAAATACTCGTTGGAGTGTATGTGCTCTGATACCATAAAAGGTTTGATGAAAAGTTAAAATTTACATTGTGTTACAGTGCATTTATATAGACTTTACAAGTACATGGAATTCAACAGAAAAAGGAATATTATTCATTTGTTTGTTGCAGCAGATTGAGAGGCGTGTCCTGTGTTGTTTGTTGTGAAAACGGCATGTTGTTATGTGCAGGTGATGAGCTGGCTGATGAGGTGGCTGATGAGGTGGTATTCTTTACAGTATCATACAAGTGGAAATTTTGCAATGTTGTTGGTGGTTATATTTTCAAGCAGATTTATACCTGCTCAAGTGTCTTTGATACTCAAGTTTCTAGAATTTGAGTTGATCTCTACAGAAGCAGCATTTAAAAAAAAATTATAATTTTACTGCTAAGCAGAACTAGTTACTCTCTAATTATGCATTATAATTACGTTGTTTAAGGTTGTGGGCACAGTGGGTTATGCAGCTCCAGAGTATGTTCAGACTGGTAGGCTTACTGCTAAGAGTGATGTATGGAGCTTTGGGGTGGTTATGTATGAGCTTATAACAGGAAGGCGAGCAGTTGAGAGAAACCTACCTCGGGGTGAGCAAAAGCTCTTGGGATGGGTTAGACCATTTGTATCTGATTCAAAGAAGTTCCACCTTATCGTAGACCCACGACTGGAAGGACAGTATTGCATCAAATCAGCTCAGAAATTGGCAGCCTTGGCAAACAAATGTCTAGCAAAGCAGCCCAAGTCCCGCCCTAAAATGAGCGAGGCGGTTGAGATATTGGGAAACATAATCAGTGAGACTTTTTCTCAAGATGAAGGGACCACTGAACCTGTATCTGAAGCTGAAGAAGTTAAGGAAGAGGCTACTGAGGAGACGGGGGCTGAGTCTACCAAACCGCGAAACAGTTACCGGAAAAAGGTTTTCGACATAAGAGAAATGGTCAACCTGAGAAATAGATCCAGTGGGAAAGTAGATTGGAGAAACTGGACGCCACGGCTGGTTAGAACTTCGGGATAAGATTACAGTTTCTACCGGTAAATAGAAATGCACACATCCTAGCGCCCTAGGAGAATGGCAAATGAATGGGTTGGATAACGAGGTGAATATTTCATATGCAATCCAAACAAATAGGAAGGGCAATGATCATCGTTTTATTTTCGTAAGATGGCTGTAAATATAGGCTTTGTCGTGCCTTCAAAGCTGCGTGCCATGCATGTGATATTGCAAGGCACTCAAGAGTTGGCATAAAAGATGGATGGTGATATCTGATGCACTATGAGGTTTCTATTTTCCATTTCCTTGGCTTTCCTTATTGACGCGTGCAGGAACTGATTTGCTGAAGAGGCTCTAAATGTGACTGCACACTTAAAAATTACTATCTGGCTGATTGGCCAGTTTAATTCCCGCCTGCACCATGTATAAAAAACTTAATCGAAATTGCAAATCATTGTTATTTGTCTCTTCATTGTCGGATCATGCATGGCATTTTCATTTCATCCCCACTTCCTTATCTCTGAGACTAATCAAAGAAGAGGAGGCAACGTCAGCGATGAACCAAACAAGACACTAATGGGGTGGTAGAAACATGATGAAGTGGTGGTCAACTCATCACACTTTGGTCCCGATGATTCCAGACTTGTTCTCTCTGCTGTGGGTGCGCCATGTGATTTCACATGAAACTGATAAATTACTTTCTTAACCCATTAAATAAGTTAAGTCATTGATGAGCACAATTGATTTTACGTCCTGCTCGTTAGTTCTTAAAGCATGAGCTCGAATTAAAAAGATGGAAGACAAACCATGAAGGGGCTAAAGATTTACCCTCTATCAGGACTGCTGCATATTTTTACTTCAGAAACTCGAAATTTGGCCTCACGGAAACCTCAAGAAACTACTCGTCTCTCCCTGTGAAATCATCTCCAAGCCAAATCTCAAGGGTTTTTTGGTTTTCGTACGATTTTGTTTTTTAGTTTCGTAGTGCAAGGGAGAGGAAATAAACAACTAATCTTGCAAGTTTAGCCAGAAACTATCCCTCTCTATGTATATGCTAACCTGCTTTCCTGGGTTCTGGAAAAGAGTTCCCGTCTATGTTGCTCTAATCTACATAACTATGTGGCCAGACCCATGACGGGTTGCTATTTAACTGGTCTCCAGCCGCATTTTAAAGTGCCACCGGCGTTTTGAACTGTGGTTGGCCTAGCAAAAAGCTGCCAGCTGCAGTTTGAAACATAGCTGGCAGGTTGATGATTTGTTTCTTCTAGTAGAGAATGATTCAGTTTCGAATTATTTAGATATATTATTTCAGGTATAATGTTTATATATAATTAATTAATTATATATATAAAAAATAAAAAAATATAATTTTTATTTTTTATAAAATCAAAATTGACCTAATATTTTTTTTTATAATATATATTTTTTTAATTTTTATAGTTTTGATTTTGATTCTTATATTTTCAATATATCTCATAAATAACAACTATGGTTTGAAACACGATTGACTACATAGATAAACACATTTATATTCTCTCCCATAACTTGATCAAATACATTACCTTGAACCACTCCTCCCAACTACATTAGATAACTCCCTGATCTGGTGAGCATGTCTAGTCTGATCGTCGGCAATGACGAGAGACATGCAGCACAGTTTCCCCAATGAGCTCATATAGCTGCGAATCATAACTCAGCTGTATTGACTATTGAGTTCAAATTTTCTTCTTCTTTTAATATAGGAAATGAGCACACCTTGTGGAGTCAAAAATGAGTCGATCATTTAGCTTGCTGTTTACTAGAAAAATAAATATTTAAAGATCAAATATCCCGCTTCAGGAATGGGCAGCTGTACAGTAGCACAAGTAAACCGGAAGGGGAACACAAAGCTGCATTGATCTCACAGCATTTTGCGTAATACCGGGCACAATCTATCCATTCGTTGGTGCGCTTTGTTAGGGTGTCAAAAACATGGGTCCCGTGATCACATTAACAGATTTTCCACGGCTTTAAACCTCAGTGCTGCTCGTGCACTATCTGATATTTGCCATACTGGACTAATTGCTGCACAGCTCAAAAATCAAAAGCTTCATGGACTATAACCACAAAGCAGTAGTATCCACGTGTGCCCCTTTATTTCCCCCCCACCTTTCCTTGTGAAGTCCAAGTGTGGTTGACATCACTATCTGCAACTTTCCAATATCTCCCTTTTTTTCTAATACTCCCCCCTTGTAAATTCTATAATGCCAAATTTCAGTGTTTTTTTTTTCAAATTTAAGCTGTACTTTGCACGGCAGGAGTGCATTAACTCTGTGATTTGGTTATATGGCCACCGAGCTCGATAATAATGCTATTATATTACTCGATTACTATATTACAGAATTAAATAAGACAACTGAGTTTTTTTTCGCAGAACCAAGGGAAAATCTCGCACTGATTTCTGCAAAATGCCGAGGGGGAAAAAGACGCTTTCCCTTTTCTGTAAAGGCATTGTGCAAGTCACGGGAAATATAAAGGTGCATTCAAAGCTTTTGTACTGGCACATAATCACAGCTTAGCTGAAGTGATCCAAACATTAACATATCTTAGATTCTGTTTTTCTTACATCAAAAAAAATAATAATAATCAAACGACCGCCAGCAACAAACTAATGCATCTAAAGGTATTATTGACAGATACATGTGGAACGAGCAAAAAGGAATACTAACATTAAAAACATCAAGTACAACATGCCGGGCTAAGACAAGGAAACCGGAGTTAACTATATATGGTCCCAAAGCTCTTGCCTCTCTGATTCTCAACTCCGAAGCTGTTTCCATGTGTTACAATCTAAACGACAAACATCATCGAGAGCACTCCTGTTCCAGGCTGACCTGGAAATTAGTCAGCAGGACTTTGAATACATTAGCCAAAACAAGAAACTGTACAATCATTGGATGAATAAGTGTGACCTGGTGCCTAGGTCCCCGTGTGAGTTGCAAAACTGCCAGCATTGTATTAAGAAATGAAAAGATGCAGCTGTAGTCAAGTTCCATGATTCTATTTCAAGCATAAAGCGGGGAAGCAGAGGGCCGAGGATATGCAGCAGTACTCCCTCCACTAGTGGCATCATCAGCACTTCGTCTACGAATTCGGGGCTTGTTGCCCACATGGCCATTGGCAGTACCAGTTTCTTTGGAATCCTGGAGCTGCTCCAATGTTGTCACAACCTCATCCATAGTTGGTCGAAACTTGGTTTCTATGGACAGGCATCGTAGCGCAAGGGTAGAGGCCTTATAGGCAGCATCCATTGAATACTGACCTTCAAGACGATTATCTAGGATGCGAAAGATCTTGCGTTTGTTTGCTAGATAGGGTTTAGCCCACTCCACAAGATTGTGTTCTCCAGATGGGCGATTTTTATCAACTGCTCTCCTGCCAGATAACATTTCTAGCAAAACAACTCCAAAGCTATAGACATCACTCCTGGCAGTTAGATGCCCTGGTTAGGACAGAAGAGAGGTCATCAGAAATGATTACCAAACAATGGCCTAAATTGACAGAAAAGTCTTAGATAGGACAATTATAGTTAGGCTCTGGGAAAAAATGCATCTGTATTTGATTAATACCTGTAGCTAGATATTCTGGAGCAGCATAACCATAAGTCCCCATAACCCTGGTAGATACATGACTCTTGTCACCAGTTGGTCCATCTTTGGCCAGCCCAAAATCAGAAAGTTTAGCATTGTATTTCTGAAATAAAAATGCAAAACAAATTTTTAGAAGCACTGAGAAAGTGAAGATTTTCTGAAATCATCAAATAAAACCATATCATGGAGTATGAAAATCTGCTTCACCCATCACAAATACCGAATCAAGCAGAATGTTAGAAGTCTTGAAGTCCCTATATATCACTTTCGTTTCAGCACTATGAAGAAATGCAAGCCCCTTCGCAGCACCAAGAGCAACCTTCATGCGAAGGTTCCAAGAAAGCGGTTGGAAATAAGAGCCTCCTGGGACAGCAACAGTGTCAAGGTGTAAATTTCAAATTATTGGTAACATCCATTTTGGCTTAAAAATTTCAAGAGACAAGACAAGAGTAACACACTTCTAAATAAATGATTTTCCAAACTGCCTCTAGGCATAAATTCATACACCAATAGTCGGTGTTCATCTTCTAGGCAATAGCCAATCAGCTTCACAAGGTGAGGATTATAGAGCTGCCCCAGATAATTCACTTCTGCCTACAGTAAAAGCACAGGATATGTGAGCCTGTAAACCTGAAACTAAAATAAACTTGGCTTAATTTTGTACCCCGAGGAGAAAAGAAGTCGGTAAAAGAAATTGAAGTTGCCAGCTTAATGGCTTTTATTGATACCTAACTCTGCTGTCACAATTTTCTTTGTTTCTTTAAGACAAAAAAGACTCCAGAATATATTTCCTCTTTAAGTGGAAGTGGAAGTGGAAGGAGAAATAAACTCACCAGCCACTCCTTGTGACCTTGGAAACCGTCTTGGTTTAGCCTTTTCACAGCAATAACCATTCCAGTTCCAGGCTTGGTAGCAGCAAAAGTTTGCTCATCGATCCATCCCTTGAAAACTGAACCAAAACCACCCTCTCCCAGGACACTATCAGGACGGAAATTCCTGGTGGCCATCTTAAGATCAGAAAAACTGAAGCTCTTCAAATTAGAGGATTGCAAGATCTCACCCTCACTCCGAGGAGTGGGAGGCACTGAAACAGATGAGGCCTTGCTACCCGTACTCCTCGGATCAGCCCCATCTGTGCTAACATTCTTTGAACTCAACCCTGCATCTCAGGTAAACATATCATCTCTAGATAAATTGATTGCCACCACCATATCACTAAACAATTTCCAATGCTGCTTTTAGTAAAACAATAAGTGAAATTACTTAAGATAAAGCCTTGATGTGATCATTTTGTCTATACTGAAGTGAACCTGAAAAGCCTTTTAAGATTCTATTACCATTTATATTCATGTTATTTGTCAGCAACTCAAACAGAACCCATTGACAAATTGGGAACATGAAACTTATCCAATTTCACAGATTGAAAGCTCTCAACAAAACTATACCAACCCAAAAATAGTAAAAACCTAGTTATCAAAAAACAAAACCAGTTCAGATTCCAAGCGAACACACCACATTTGGATTCAAAATCCACACTTCATTCTAGCTCAAACCAACGGACCTTTCAGAAAATAATCAATTATATTCAGAACCTAATCAGGTAATGAATGGAAAACCCACGATAACCTGATCAGGTAAAAAAAAAAGGCCCAAGAACATCCGGGGAAATCAAACTAAAAAAATAAACAGCCATAACCACTTAAGCAAGATACATACATGCTCTGGGGTTCAATAGAAAAGCTGTAAAAATTAGAGAGAGTACCTGTGTTGCACGGGCTCTCAGCTTTAATTTGGGCACTCAAGCAAATCCCCATCAGAATTAAATCAAAAACCCAAGCTAGCTACCCTTTTGAAACTTCTCTGCCTTCCTACAGATCAATCAAATCAAAGACCTGAGCTTTACAAACATTAAAAGGAACGGTGTTTCAAAAGTCAAGCAAAAGGTGTAGATCTAGGTGTGAAAAAAAAAAAAAAAAAAGCAATCTTTTTACAACAAAAGTACCTTCGTTTGCAAAAAAGAAAAATCAGAGAAAGAAAAGCACTACCAGCACCAATCCAAGAAAGCAACTTTGTTTCTCAATAAAAAAAACTAAACGCTAACCCATAAACCAGAACATAAAGAACAAAACAGCCCACCTCACCTCTTGTTTTCTTAACTCGACAACTTGATTTAGTGAAGAAAAGAGGAAGGGGGAAAGGGTGAGTTGACCAGGTCTAGGCTAAGCTCTGTAGTGTTTGATTGGTAGGAAGCAATAGCATCAGGATAGATGAATAGAGGTAGAGCAATAATGGCGGGCTGGACCCGCTTTTAAGCACAACGTTATGGCAAGTTGTCTTGCCATCTTGTTCACGCTTCATAGGGAAAATAACAGATTTTTTAGATATGAAAACTTTTAAAAAATAATAACTCTACAATTATAGTAAAATATCTAAATTATTCTTTTTTCTGACATAAATATATTACAATCTTTATATATATATATATATATATATATATTTAACCCTAATTAACAGTAGAACTAAACTAGAAAAACTAAAATAGTATAACAATACATAATTAAAAAACATTAAATTAACTAAAAAAATATTTTTTCTTCAAAAAAAAAAAAAACACTCCATTACGTTCTACTTTATTTCCTCTTTATTTATTTTTCTAACTCTGCAGTAGAGAGTAGTCAGAGAAGACAAGCCTTTAAAGGGAGGCTGCATTGATAGCATCAAAAATCAACTCTCAGCCATTGAATGCTGTTTGTACAGTCCATACAAACCCAAGCTCGTGTTGCTTACTGTGGCTGGCTTGGCTTTGTACACATGCAGCAGCTGTGGGATTCAACAGCAGTCTCTCACTGTATCAGCGGCAGCCCCTTTCACTGGCTACTTGCCTCGTTCGTTTTCTTGATTTTTTATTTTATTTTATTGGTGATGATGGAATGGAATCGTAGAGAAGATCGGCAAGCAGATAATTTAAATTAATTTTCTGTAAATTACATCTTAATTCATTGAATTATTAATGCAGCTCTCGTTTCTAGATAAACTCTTGCCTTGATGCACTCAAAAATCATCAAAAGTAGTGTTGGGATATCATCTCGAGAAAGATGATAGCTATGGAGATTGTTTGAGATAAAATATATATTTTTATCTTAATATATTTATAGTGTTTCATACTTAATTACTATCATTAAGTACTCTGGAAAATCAGATTATGAATACTTTAGAAAATAAAAAATAAATAACATAAACCACTAATCTGGACGGGTTATAGCTATTAAAATTTGTTATTTTATTAAAAATATAGAGAGTCATTTCCTCTTGAAAACATGGATGAATCGTACAAGCTAGTTAGCATTAAGTATGATACAGTTTGATATTGTAATAATAATTATTTTTATTAATAAATGTATTAAAATAATATTTATTTTTATTTTTATGTTATTAAAATAATTCAAAACCTAAAAAAAAGAAATTCGGTTTAACATGGCAAACAAAGACCACCTAATAAACAATCCTCTGTACACGGCGCTCCTTGTCACTTCTATTAACTCATGAGAAGGTCATTTCCGTCACTCACTCAAAGCCACAGTAAGGTGCGTGGTATATAATAAAATATAAAATTAGTAGATTCACACGTGTTGCGGGCGATTTTTTAAATACAATCCTTAAAAAAAAATAAAAAATTATATTACATAAAATAAAACTGTCATTAGTAACTGCTTAAATTTATTGACGTGAAATGTGGTATTAGATTTCGAAAATTGCTGTTCCATCCATGATAATATTTTATTTTTATTTTAGAATATAAAAAAAATATACTTTTTTATCCGCAGGTGAAAAAATCTTAGGATGAAATGATAAACAATTTAAATATATTACATGCTATTCATTTTGTGGGGAAGTTATATAATATTTTATTCAATAAATTGTGTTTTATTAAAAAAATAAAATTAGTTTATCTTGATTAAAAATCAAACACATATTTGTTGACAAAATCATAAAAAAATTATTATTACTACTATTATTAACATTTTGTCAATGCTACAAAAACTATTTTTGATCTTATTTTTTTAAACATGAAAATACTAAAAAAACTATATATATAGCACTAAATGAATTCATTCTTGGATTTAAATTAGAAAAAAACAATTAAAAATAAAAATTGAACTTGAACTATTTTTTTTTTTTGAATTTATATCTAAATTCTATACCAGAATGAAAGTTATAAAACACCTTAATAGAACTCTCATTGTCCAAAGAAATAGGTTTTTATTATTATTAGAATTTAAATGACCGATATCTTTTTTATCTCTCCTTTAATCTTTAATCCTACTCTTCTCTTTAAATATATATATATATATATATATAAACAAAATAAATTTTTGGAAATTGTCATGGAGTCCATAGCTAACATGAAAGCAACTCGAAATGACAATTACTACATTTTGTTTTAGAAGTATTTTTAAAAATAATTAAAAATATATATATTTTAAATTAAAAAAAATTAATATTTTTAAATTATTTTTATATGTTGATATCAAAAATAATTTTTAAAATATATTATTCTGATATAATTTTTAATAAAAAAATACTTTAAAAATAGTTGCAATCACATTTCAAAACAGATAGATTATATGTGACAATGATAATTGTCATCATGGCATTGTGTTTTTACTTGCATGAGATTTTTTTTAATATTAGGAGATTTCCATGCATGGAGATCAAGTCCAAATACAGCAAAAACATGATATTCTGATTTTTTTTATGTTTCAAAAATATAAATATAAATAAATTTTCCAATAAATATAAATATAAATATTAAAAAAAACCTAAATTGTGAAGTGTTTCCACTATATCTATATATACGGTTCATTATGGATCGAAACAGTGAAATTACTAATTTACCCCCCAGTACGCTTGCATTTAAGCCTTAGAGTCAAGGGTCTTTTCAATTTTTTATGTTAATGTGTACAGTGCAATGACCGTAATACCCTTTTAACAAGACAAAAAACAAGATAAACCGGTGATGTGTCCCGGTCATTACACATTTTAAGTGCACAATGCAATAACCGTTTTAGCTCCTAATAAGACAAAACGAAGGGATTGCTTTTGGGGGTATTTCCTGCCTTTCACATTTTCTAAAAATATGTAACTATGCATATAGTCCCAGAAAAGACAACATAAAAGAAATGGATGCAAGAGTGTTTCGGTAATTCAACTTTTTTTAATATTTAATCTTAGGGTTATTGTGACGTGCCTAAGCATTTTGATTGAACAATCCTATTCGACGGCGCTTGCGGTGTCTCTGTGCCATAGAAAATATTCGTCCGGTTTCTCTCTCGAAGCACCATTATGTCTTCTATTACATGGTGGTGCCCGTGTTATACCTTGATGGACGGTTGAAATTGGTTTTTTGAATTTCTCTCTCTTGTGTGGTAAGTTACATGTAAATCCCATTTGTTTATGATTATTTCATATTAGTCCCTACTCTTTGAATTGTATGTTCTGGTAATTATTACTGTGATATAAATTATGATTTGTTTCAATTGTGTCATTTAAGTGAAATTAATTATATAACTCGTTTACATTTCAGTCTTTATTCTTTTAATTTCTAGATTGGTTTGAAATTTCTTGATATATTCTATACATATGTTTTTATTTGTTCAATTTTGTTTCTTTATTAAACTTGGTTATATGTTTTGTTTTCATTTCAGCCCTTATACTTTGAATTTTTGATTTAAGTCCTTTATTGTTTTTAAAATTTCTGGAAAGTCTCCATTTTTAGTTTTGGTTTTAGTTTTTGTTATATTCTCTTTTATCAAGTTAATTTTTTTCTTAAAAAAAATGTTCTTGGATTTAGATTGTGTTTTTTATCATTGAAAAATTAATATTTTTTATTTTTTCCCCTTTGCCCTTTCAATTAGTTTTTTATTTAATCAAAACTGAAGTTTTTTTAACTAATAATTTTCATTTCTTTTTATCATTTTGTTTATTCCATTATTTACGCAATAATAGTAATAATTTTAGATTTTTTTCTTGCATCATCTTTTTTTCAAGTTTTGAGTTTTTTTATTTCTTGGGGTAATTTAATAATTTTAATTGTTTGAGCAATAATAGTTATAATAATTTTAGTTTTATAATCATGATAATAATAGTGGTATTATTGATCATAGTGATAATAACAATTGTAATTTATTGTGATAGTTATAGTGCTTATACTGATAATAATTCTTTATTTTTTTATCTTCAAGTGAAATAATTTTTTCTAACTTATAATTTTTATTTTCGTTTAATATTTTAATTTTCTCTTTTGTTAAAGTTTTTACAGTTTTATTTTATTCCTTGATGTAATTTTGTTTTTTTTCATTATTTACATAATAATTATAATCTCTTAATTTTAGTTTTAGTTTTTTTGCCTTTTCTTTTGTTAGAGTTTTTGAGTTGTTTATTTTTATTTTTATGTATTCTGTTTTTTAATGCAAACTGTATTTAATATAAATATAAATAACAATAAAAATTTTAAACTAAAAACAATGATATATAAATACAAATAAAAAATTATTTTAAAAGAATTGAAAAAAATCAATGGATCAAAACTAAAAAAAGAATATAAATAAAAAATACAAAATAAAACATAATATATATTTTAACAAGTCAAAAATAACACAGGATAATAGCTCGTATTCTATATAACATCACGCAATTATTATTATTATTTTAATTGGAAAACTTTCAGGGTAAGTCTTTTAATAAATCTCGAACCAAATAAAATAAGCTGGCGAGTGGTGACGTACCAAACGAAGCACCCTGCAGGCGTAATCCAAAACTTCACTTTTGCAAGCAAAAAATAGTGACGTGTAAGCTGATGTATGGCTTGCGTGGCGTGAGGTAAGTATACGGTCAATGACGTAACCTAAACCATGGTCTGTGTGATAATAACCTCCAAAAATAAAAATAAAAATAAAAAATAATAATAACGGGACCTTGGCCGTCCAACCACAGAAGCTTCCCTTGAAATAATTTTATAAAGCAGTGGACTAATCTAAAAACATGTTCCTAGGGTAATTAATACAATAATACAAAGCTTAGTTGTTACTAACCAATTTATTTGACTTTTCAGCTCAAAAGTCTTGCTAATAGGACCCATTTGGAAGCTCGGCTCGGCTCGGCTCTCAAGCTGCCTTAACTATAATTAGTGTCCTAAGTCACCCTTAAGATCATGCTTTGGTATTTAAATTCGTGTGAATGTAACTAGTACGTAGCTCGCGTGCTGAAGCTAAGAATTTCTTAAACAATATTATTAAATTTAATAAAGATTATAAGTCAGCGTGGTAATTCATTTACTTGTGAGTTCTAAATCAAGTCGGGTTTTAAAATAAATTATATAAGAGTTTATTTGTTGTGTTCTATTTAATTTTGCAAACTAAATGATTCAATCAAAAACACAAGTTAACTTTAAAAATAATTAAAATATAAATTTAATATTTAAAAAAAAAATAAAAGATTAAAATGGTCTAATATGATGAATGAAAAGGTCCACCAAGTCCATGTGTTTAACCTTGTATTCCCCCTCGATGGTGGACAATAAGGTATTTGCATTTTTATTTATTTATAAAATAAAGATGCATCATTTGTTTTATGATTGAAAATCCATGTTGTTTTTCATGAACTAAATAATAATTTTAAATTTATTTATTTTTATCTAAAAATATCTAACAACAACCTTAAAACCTCAATAAATTTATTTTATTTGCTCACAACATCTTCGTACCAATTAAAAAAAACACAAAATTGAAGTGTAAAAAATCTCCCAATCCTTATCTATTATTTTTTTAGGTAATATGAAAGTATAATGGCATTCCTCTCGCCAAGAGGACATGATATAATTCATAACGAGAGGATTAGCCCACGCGATGCGCTGAGATTTTTTATCTTTTAAGAAAATTGATTGATCTTATATATGTTGTATTTTGTTAATTTAATATTTAATGAGTAAAATTATAGTTGATAAAATATGTTAGAAATGGTTTTTTTCAACTACAAAGCGAATGATTGTTGTTGCTGCTAAATTTATTTCGATAAAAACTGTTAGAATTGATTTTTTTTTCATATGTCAGAAACTGATTGTAAAATTCATTGGTCATATTATTATATTAAAAATATTTTAGAATAATAATAAATAGGTCACACACACACACACACACACACAAAATAAATTTAATTTAAAGGGCAAAATTGAAATAAATCCTTATATTGAAATTTTATAATTCGAAATAAAACCAGAAATTAAAAGAATTGGGACCAAAATAAAACTCAAATACGTAATTTTGTATACCAAAAATATTACGGATTTCAGGCTAAAATGCAAAATTAAAAGCATAGGGACTGAACTGAAACTACATTATATAATTACTTTGAATTAAAGGATGAAATTGCAACAAATCAAAACTTATATAATTGCAATAAGGGTCAGAAAAAAAATTCGGACGTTCAGGGACTAAAATGAACTTTTCCAAAAACACTGTTGCGCTAACGTCAGCTTAGACGTATCATATAGCTACACGTATATGATTGACATGTATCCGGACACCATATAGCTACACTTGCCGCACCATGTGGAAGAGAGCATGGCAAAAAATCATTTTAGACGTCGGTTGAATATTTTTGGACGCCGGATGACAACGCACGCGCCGTCCTAAATACGCGTGAGGGAGGAAACGGACGGCGCGTGTTGGGACCGCTAATAGTAAATCGTCGCGAAAAAGAATAAAAAATTAGCTAATTACCATATCGCCCTCCCACCCAGTGCATTGTTTTGTCATTTTCGAGGGTTAAAATGGTTAATTCACTGTTCAAAGAAATATTAAAAAAATAACCGGCCCGACGAACCGAATCAGACCGGACTGAAAACGCGCAATGACCGTGTAGCTCCTTAGACCAGCGCCCTTTTTTGTCCTTTTCAAGGGACAATATCGTGATTCAACTGTTTATGGGTGGAAAAAAAACAAAAAAAAGGGCGAACATACTCGCGCAGTGCACCAGAGCGAATGGCGAGTTTACAGTGCAAATGTGTGTGTGTGTACAGTGGGGGAACAGTGAAAAACTGATCTTTTTTAGCTTCTTTTGTAATTATTTAGAGATTGGACTAAAATTTCAAAAGATGGAGCTTCCTTTCTTCTGGAATTTCATTATGAGAGGCTCGTGCCCAAACCCTTGAGCAACGGGTGACCGTAACAAAGAGAATCCATAGAGTCCTCTAAGATATTCACACACACTAGCCATTTTATGGTGAGTGAAACTATATTTTTTTCGAGCACAACAAAATTTATTAAAAGTGAATTTTTTATTATTATATTATAAATTTAGATAAAATAATGAATTTATACAGAATTCCAACAGAGCACAAGTTTTCAATAAAATATATGAATTTTAAATTAATGTAATATCTATTCAATAAGTTTCATCAAATTCACCAATATAAAATTAAAGCAAGATTTGAATACCTGAATCATCAAATTCATTGTATTATTAGAATTAATTCATTTCATAATCTAATTTAAATTAAACACACTAATAAAATATAAATTGTAAAAACACTTGTGATAACTAAATAAAAAAAATAAATTGTTAATATTTTACTTATAACAAGAAGAAGGCTTGTTAAAAATTCATTGCTATATTACCATCATTCTCATGACTATAACATCTAAAATTAATATTATAATTATTGTCCAAACAATTAAAATCATTAAATTATCTAAAAAAACTATTTTTAGAAAAAAAAACTAGAAAACAATAAAAAAACAATCATTATTATTGTGCAAATAATAAAACCATAAAGTTATCTCAAAGAATAAAAAAAAACTTTTAACAAGAGTGTAAACACAAATAACAAAAAAAAAAGGAAGAAAAAATTAAAATAAATATTACAAGCATAAAAAATATCATCTAATCTGAAAACAGATAAAACTAATAGAAAACAATAAAAAAAGAATAAAGAGGAAAATGAAGAAAGATAATTTTAAAATGATTACCTACATAAATTAAAATTTCAAAAATA
This sequence comes from Salix dunnii, assembly GCA_015731905.1. Classification (NCBI taxonomy): domain Eukaryota; kingdom Viridiplantae; phylum Streptophyta; class Magnoliopsida; order Malpighiales; family Salicaceae; genus Salix; species Salix dunnii. The sequence goes on along the minus strand of CM027667.1, from coordinate 2,381,300 downwards.
AACCGTATTAAAATAAAACCCTAACAAAAAATAAAATAACAAAAATTTAACACAAAAAACTAAAATCATAGATATAGACATTCTGTTAGGATTGTGTAATTCATGAAGAATAATAAGAGAGAAAACAAGGGAGAGAGAACAGAAGAGAGGGAGAGAAGAGAATTTGAATTTTATTATATTTGTCACACACATTGTGTGTTACAATAACCCCTATTTATACACCTTGTATATTCTCTATTTTATATTCTAACGTCCCCCCTCAATCTCATGCTTTGGTAAATCAAGCGTGATATTGCAGCAATGAATATGAAATATATGAGTACTTAATCTTTTTGACAAAAATCACTATGTACAAGAAAAATGAGTTTGAATTTGATTTCGAGAAATTGAGAGATGGAGAAGAAGAATGCTCAAATGGCAAAGAAGATAGAAGATAAAGGAAAGAAATTTTATTTGTCTATTTCTTGATTTGAATTTCATTTGTTTATGTAAGAATTTGAGAAAGAGAGAGACGAGAGGGAAGAGAGGGAATAAAATTTGTTTGAATTTCATTTGTCAACTTGTTTGATGAATTTGAGAAGAGAGGGACGAAAGGGGAGAGAAATGATAGAATTTATTTGAATTTTATTTGGTGACTTGTTGATGAATTTCTTAATCTTTGTATGAATTCATTTTTCGACTTCTTGATTCATTTTCGACTTCTTGATGATCTTCTTCTTTTGTTTTTTTACCAATAAAAAAAGCACAAATTTGTTAAGCATAAAATGACATCTAAATACAAAAAATCAAATTCATACGTCTCTGGCCTTTTAGAGTTCCTCTTTGTTTAGACTCCTTGCAATCAAATTCTCCAAAATATGAGGAGAAGACCACTGGGGAGAAGAGGACAGTGGCAGAGAAAGCCCCTGCAGAGAGAGAAAGAGAGTAGATAGCACATAATGAAAGAGTCATAGTTTGTGAAGGAAAAAAAGCCTCTGGTACTTAGTTTGGGCGTCAGAGCTAAGGCTAGAGAGACCGACAAAGAACTTATTGTGGATTTTTTAGATTCGTTGGAAATCGCAAAGCTCTTCTCCTCCTTCTCCATCTCCTCGAGAGTTTGAGCATTGATGAAACCTCTACCGCGAGCAGACCAAGCCAGACAAGGCTAGGAAAACAGAGCGACTATATTGTACAATGTCTCTCTCTCGTGCCTCCAAACCCTAACTAATGAGCTTGAGCTGATTCGTCAAGAGAACGCAGATCTGAGAGTCGCAAATAGTGAGCTCGTCAAGCTTATCAATCTCTCTTCTCAGGCCGTCATGATGTAGAATTAAGTCCACACTTTTGAAATCAATCGTGATGTTGCTATCAAGAGAAGGAACAATGTTAATAACGTGGAGAGAGAGATGCTGTCTCTACTAGTGAAGAAGGCGAAGATGCGTGCCGTTGATTTGAATCGGAATAGTGCTTTGACGATTTCAACAACTAATTTTGATGTCATGAGTCCATTAGCTGCAAATAAGGAAAGACCTATGCAATGCATTGTGAAGCAGGTTCGTGATGACAGTGCTATCCATGTCTACTTTCTTTCAGACTTTAAATTTGTTCAAGTGTTTGAGATTTCTTCGCTGCTTCTTTTGCAGATACCTTCACTCTCTTTCATAGGTATTCCATTGATGTGAGATGATTAAGTTCACATAAACCTTTTATCAAACACTTTCGGCAACTGAGTATTTACACAATATCTTGTTAAAGAAACGCAATCTGCAAATGAATTATGGACGAAGAAAACATATTATAGAAGCAGAGGAATGAGAAATTTGTTTTAATGTAATTACGTGAGCATTTGAAGCTCTGATACCATGTTAGGATTGTGTAATTGATGAAGAATAATAAGAGAGAATACAGGGGAGAGAGAATAGAGGAGAGGGAGAGAAGAGAATTTGAATTTTATTATATTTGTCACACACATTGTGTGTTACAACAACCCCTATTTATATATCTTGTATATTCTCTATTTTATACTCTAACACATACGAACATAAAATAAACACTATCTAACAATGTCAAAGGACCAAAAAAACCAAACAATTTATATAAACATCTTGCTATTATACAATATACTATAACATATCAGTCGGTTATTGTGCATTGTGAGTGTGTTCACTGTGGAGTGAACATTTTTGATTTATACTTCGTGCACGTACATGCGTATTTTTTTTTGTTTTTTCCGGTTTTGAACAGTGAATTAATGAAAAAACCCCTAAAAAACGACAAAAAACACCGCCAGAATCAGGGGCTCTTTCGTCATTACGCACATCGGACCAGACCGGTCCGGTCTGCCCTGTTGGTCTTATGCTTATTTTATTATTTTTTGAAATTGGCTAAATACTGTTTTGGCCCCTAATAATACAAAAACGATCACTTGGGTTCAGGGGCAGACCGGTAATTGACCCTATTTTTTTTATTTCTCCCGATGTCTGTCAGAGCGTGCGGAGCACGCGCACCACGGTTTGCCTCCCCACGTCCTGTTTAGGTGGCGCGTGCAGTGTCCTACAGCTGCCGTAGATGTGCTTCCGAAGTCTATGTTGAGGCGTCTCTGCCTATTCTTCCTCATGCGGTGACGCGTTTTGCCATCAGATAGCCGTGGACGCGGCGGTGGCCAGTTAAAGCCTATGACGACGTTTCTCTCTCTCTCTCTCTCTCTCTCTCTCTCCTGCACGTACAAGTGCAGGAGCGTCCCCTGAGTTGTCTCCTTTTACACTTCGGTCCCTGCAGTTTTAATTTCGTTTTTTGTCCTGATTTCTAGTATATAAGTTTTGATTTTGTTCGATTCGGTCCTCCGATTGGAATTGATGCAATGTCCATTTTTAAATTCGGTCCCCCTTCTTTTAATTTTCAGATTGGATTGAAAAAGATAAATTTATTCGGTATAGTAGTTTTAATTTCTTCAGTTTTGTCCTTTGATTAAAATTGATAATATATTTGATTTTCATTTTGGCCCTTATCCTTTTAATTTTGGATTTTAATCCCTTTATATTTAATGTTCATTTCAGCCCTATGACTTTTAATTTTTTTTTTAATCCTTTTATTTCTAGAATAATCCTTACTTTTATCCATGTACATATAAGTGTGCTTAGCTTTGATTTTGAATTTTTATTATTTTCTTATTTATTGGGGTGGTATTTTTTTTTCAAAAAATTAGTTTTCAAATTTTATTTTATATCTATGATCATTTGGAAATTGATATTTTTATTTTTTTTCTCTATTTTTTCTTTCTTTTAGTTTTTTTATTCGTTTTTTATATTTATTTTTACGTCATATGACTTTTTTTACCTGATAATTTTTATTTTAGTTTTTTTGTTTGATCTTTTGTTAAAGTTTTTATGATTTTTTTAGTCTTTTATTTTTCTCATTATTAACCTAATAATAGTAATAATAATTTAATTTTTTTTCTTACTTACTCTTTTGTTTATGTTTTTTATTTTTTTTTCTCTCTGGATAATTTGATAATTTGTATTCTTTTAACAGTTATAACAATGACTATTTTTTTTTTTTTGATGTTTTGTTAAAGTTTTTAGCATTTTTTTAGTCTTTCATTTCTTTTCCTTTCATTATTAACACACACACACACACAAAAATAATTTAATTGTTTTTCTATCTTACTCCTTTGTTAATGTTTTTTAGGGTTTTTTTCTCCTGATAATTTGATAATTTTTATTGTTTTGACATTAATAATAATGAAAATTTTTATTTTTATTTTATTTTTTTGTTTGATTTTTTGTTGAAGTTTTTATGATTTATTTATTTATTTATTCTTTCATAATAATAATGATAATAATGTTTTAATTGTTTTTCTTACTTACTATTTTGTTTATGTTTCTTTTCCTTGGTATAATTTGATAATTTTTATTGTTTTGATAGTAATAACAATAATAAGTTTTAGATGTTAAGACTCCGATTTTGCTATTGTTATAATAGGGTATGTTAATCTATTTCATTGCATTAAAGTTTGCATATATAAATATTATATTTTAATTTTGATCCAGCAAATCTTATAAAAATTATTTGCTCAGCCCGCAATGTGGGGTGGACAATTTTTTTAATTTTCATGTTAAATGATTTTTTCTAGCTAATAGTTTTTATTTTTGTTTTATCATATACTATATTTTTTAGTTGCTCTTTTATTAAAGTTTCTATGCTTTTTTTAGTCTTTGATTTAATATTTTATTATTATTAGCACAATAATAATATTAATAATCATAATAATAATAATCATTTTAGTTTTTGTTCTTATTTGCTTTTCTGTTATTTTTTTCCCCGGGGTAATGTAATAATTTTTACTATTTTAGCCATGATAGGGATACTAATTTTAGATGTTAAAACCTCAATGTTACTGTTATTATAATAGGGTATGCTCATCTGTTTCATTATATCAAACTTTGCATGTATAAATATGCTATTTTAATCTCAACAGTTATAAAAATTATATATTCGACCCGCAACGTAGTGCAAACCGACACCATCACAAAGGTTGATGTAAATGTTGGAAAAAAACTATGTTTTCCCATATTTTTCTTAAAAAAACTTTGGCGGCAATTATCTATTTCCATCTCTTTGATGTTAAAGTTTCGATATTTTTGTTGCATTAGTGTATATTGATGTGTTGTATCATATCAAACTTTACATGTGTAAATATTATATTTTATTTTTAAATTTAGAAAATCTATAAATTACTTCAAATCCAATAATTATCAAAATTGCTTGCTTAGCCCGCAATGTAGTGCGATCGATTTTTTTAATTTTCAAGTCAAATGATATTTTTTCCAGTTAATAATTTTTTTGTTTTGTTTTGTCATTTATTTTATTTGTTCATTCTGTTATTTATTTTATTGTTTTATTATTGTTATTTTCAAATCAAATGACTTTTTTATACCCCATAACTTTTATTTTATTTTTTTGTTTGATCTTTTATTAAAGTTATTATGATTTTTTTAGTCTTTTATTATTATTTTTTATTATTAACACAACAACAACAACAACAACAACAATAAGAAGAAGAAGAAGAAGAAGAAAATTTTTTTTAGCTATTTTTATTACTTATGCTTTTGTTAATGTTTTTCAGTTTTTTCCTTTAGGGATGATTTGATATTTTTTATTGTTTTGCCATTAACTACAATGATAATTTTATATGTTAAAACTTCGATGTTACTATTTTTAGAATAGTGTATAGTGATATGTTTTATTATATTGAATTTTACATATATAAATATTATATTTTAATTTTAGACTAGCATATCCTGTTAATTTCTTTCATCCTAACAATTATAAATTTTTTTTACTCAGCCCGCAACGTAGTGTGATATATTTTTTTTAATTTTCAGGTCAAATATTTTTTTTTCAGTAAATTTTTTTTATTTTTTTTTATTTTTTCATTTGCTCTTTTGTTAATGTTTTTAGATTTTTTTTTAAACCTTTAATTTAATTTTGTTTTCTTTCTATTATTAAAGCAATAATAATATTAATATTAAGAATAATAATAATAATTTTAGTTTTTGTTCTTGTATTCTTTTTTATTAATATTTTTTACTTGTTTTTCTCTCAGATTTATTGAATAGTGTTTATTGTTTTGACAGTGATGATGATGATAATTTAAGAAATTAAGGCTTCAATTTACTATTATTATAATAAAGGATGTTGATATTTTTTATTATATCAAATTTTATATACTGAAATATTATATTTTTATTTCAATAATTATAAAAATTATTTGTTCCACCTACACTACAGTGCAGGCATTCAACTAGTTAACTTGCTAAAACCAAAGCCAACAGTGGGGATTCGATTAGCATAACAACATTTAAACTGATGCTCAAAAACTATAATAGCTAACATCTCGAGTTCTAACATTGGACTGATACAACCTTTACAACTGTGACTGATGACCTCACCCACTGGATAACCAGGTCAATGTATAAAACTAAGTATGGTTTCTAGGGAAATCCTGTATATATTTTTACTTAAAAGATGCAAATAATCAATGCCACTAAAATCACTAGGCATGCTTTTGGCGTAACATGACACTATATTGCCGAATAAAACTGCATTTAATAACTCAAGAAAAAACTTATACCATAACCAAAACATCCAAGGATAACAAGAATCAGAATCAAGACCACATAACGCTGCAAATCCTATGGAGTACGGACCACCTGATAACAGATTTGATTTATTATGTTTTGGAGCCATAAGGGCTAAGGTCTCTGTTCCAGATTGGTCAGACCACAGAAAAGCTAGTTACACAATGCACACTGGAGAAAAACCAAGTAAAGGACAGTTCTACCAATTTATCTTCTTCACTGTTGTCTCTTAACTGTTGCAGATTTGATGATATCAATGAACTCCGGCTGGCAAAAAAGAAAAGATGGGCAAAGAGCCAAACATCAAAGTATTAAAATTGGAAAGCAAGCGAAATAGAATGATGACGTTATAAGAAAGCAAGCAAGTCACCTTGAGAGAAGCTCCACCAACTAAAAATCCATCAACATCTGGTTGTCCTGCCAACTCTTTGCAGTTTGCTCCAGTTACAGAACCTACAAGCATGTGCAAGTGTGTATTCAATAAAAAATCAAGGATGATTAGTTATACTTAAAGCTACCGTATGATAAGTATTAATTTTTCCATCTATGATGTCTTGTGTGAATTTTACTATAAAATTCTCAAGAATACAGTTTGAGCAATAGCTGTCTAGAAAAAAGACTTTGGCCAAACATCCACAACAATGCGTGGGAAACTTTCTAGTTAGCACCCAATAACACATCTAACAACAGAAAAAGTTCACATAACGAGTGAAAAATAGACAAATTTACCTCCATAGATAATTCTAGTTGACACAGCAACTTCAGCACCAACATTGTCATGGAGCCATTTCCTCAATTCAAGATGGACCTGGCATATCCAATGAATAATGTAAACAATATGAAAAATGATTCAGGTGGATTATTTTAGCAATGAAATGGACAAAACAAATGGTATGGGTGTGTAGGTAAAATAATTTATGGAACAAATATATATATATATATAGTGGGTGCATGTCACCTAGCCTAATTAGTTAAGCTGCTTGACATTGTTCCTAAGGACTAGGACAATCCAGAGAGGGAAGGAGTTACAGACACATGCATGTCAAGAAGTATTTAAGCTGCTTATCATCATTCAATCGGAGTCCAACATATAGACTACTTAGATGACGATCACATAGCTGGGAGAGAATTACAAAAACATGTATAGTCTATCAGCTATCACAGTGTTGATCACACAAAACAGTTGACATAAATAACATAATAACAACTCTGGCCTAATAGAATGCAGAAGCCACAAATTTTAAGTTGATATAAATAATAGCTTCTGTTGATTTAACATTGTCACGCAAACTTCTTAAAAAATTGTCAATGACACTGTAGAGAATACAAGAGTTCAAGTATAACATGTATAATCTTTCAGCTAGGAGAGCATTACAAAAACATGTATAGTCTTTCAGCTATCACATGTTGATCTCACAAAACAGTTGATATAAATAACAGTCCTGGCTGGTAGACTGCAGAAGCCAAACATTTTAAGTTGATATAAATAACAGTTTTTGTTGATATAACATTCTCACACATACACCTTCAAAAATTATACATGAATACAAGAGCTCAAGTTTAACAAATTTGCAAGTGTAAATATCAGCTAGACAACTGAACTAATTTGTTACTTACTTCCTGGGCCTGAACAGGTGTTGCAACCTTTCCTGTACCGATGGCCCAAACTGGCTCATAGGCCAAAACAACATTGTCCCAATATGAAACTTTAGCTGCAGGACAAAATGACACAATAAAAACAAAGAATGAATGAACATTTATTTAAATTGACGTGTGAATGAAAAGGTGTTTTGGGAAAGAATTAATTTCCCTTTGCAGAGAAGGACTTGGTTTTCTACCAATGCAAGGCATCGTTACAAACTAAACTAGTTATGCAATAACTTCTCTATAAGCATGGCCTACAAGTAAGCACTCTTGAATCGATACAGAACCAACATTGCCAGAATTTTAATTGACAAACTGTTACCTCAACAATAGGTAATTACCTGCAATTGCTTTTGTTTGTGCAGCCACTACAGCCATTGTAGATCCTGACTCTCTCTGCTGAAGTGTCTCACCAATACATGCAATCACTTTCAAGCCTAAAGAAAGTGCATAAGCAACTTTGTCTCCAACAAACTTCAGAGACAGGCATATGGAATATGGTTTAGACATACAGAAATATACAGTTGAGACACCAATAAAGAATAAACTTAATAGAAGGAATAGTTGCACATGCTAAACAACATATTTTTAGTGCATAAGATATGCACATCAATATCATATGGTTTACCTCATTTGACTCATTTAAAAGAGATCTTCGTTCAGAATGACCAAGAATCACCCAGGGAATGCCGACATTCAGGAGCATCTCAGCACTGTCCATGACAGACACAGACTTCCCAATAGTCAGGCACCAAAAATGAAAGTAAAAAAGAACATATATATTGTCAGTACTTAAAAAAGTAATAGTTCTCAGGAACGGATACTCAAAACAAAATATAAAACCTGTCCCTCTGTAGCTAAAGTTTGTCTTAAAATTTAACTAATTCATACAACATTGTTATACCATATCTTATAACCATCACGCAGCAGTCAACTGGGATTCATCTTTCCCATCCAAACACTACAAACAATTAGTCACAGAAATGACATTGATAACTACAAAGATGTATAAGAGTACTGTTCAGATGATAATGTAAATTAGCCCATAAGGCGATGGCAATCGGTAGTCACATTCCCAATGAAATGGGGTAACAAGAAGGGGGGATCGGAGATAGTCCTAATCTTTAGCCTTTTTACATGAAATGTCTACTCTCAAGACTAGAACCAGCACCTTTATGGTTTGACCCAAATAGAGATTAAACGAGCATTGACATACCTAATCTCTCCAGTAAAAGCACCACCTCTGCGAACCCAGCAATTTTGGGCAGCTACTTGGAAATCAGGTCGCAGCAAACCTTTTACCATAGGAAGAAACACAAATGGAGGGCTCACAACAACCTCTGCAAATAAAAAAGGAAAAAAATCCCTCTGCGTCATCAGAAACTAGAGCAATATGAACAAAATTACAGTACAGCACACCGCTCCCAAAGAAAAAAAGCAGCCTTTTGATATAAATGGAATTTAGGAATGAAGTAAATGATGGAACTCCATATTGGTTTAAATCCTAAATATGAAATGAGGTTAGGTAATGGCAGCCTAGGCCAATGCGTGGTCGCTGACATGCATGGCTTCAGTGTATAAAACCAAATCAAGCCCTTCTTTTTATTCCAAGAGATTCAAAATATCTGTTCACTTCTATTTATTTTTTTTTTAAAAGAAGGAAAAATCATGAGAAGATTTATGGATTACCGATGCATCAAATTCAACGATCCCAAATCACAGCTTGGATTGCAAGCAGTCACGTGGGGTTCAAACAAAATCACAATTCCAAATTCAACCTGAATTGAATTATACTTTCCAAACAAAGTCAGATTTCACTAAATGCATGTAATTGATGAAGAGTTAAAAATGTGACTTAAGAAAACACTTGCCGACAACATCCTCTGATGGAACCTCAGCTTCATTTAACACGGTGACAATCTTCTTCACCTCCTCAGCGGTCCCATTCTGCAGCCCCAACAAAAAAAAGAAGCAGATTAATCTCAGTTAAACCCAAAAATCCATGTCGGATATACAGTAAGTATTTATGGCGATCAGGAAATAAGATTAAAAACAAAGCAGCAAGTAAATAGAAGCGAGCGTACACATTTCCAGTTGCCGCCGACGAAGAATTTTCTGACCATAGTTCAGTCGCTTGGGTTCGGCGATGAAAACGAGACAGGAAATCGGGTAAAAAAAAGAGAACAGGAGAGCCGCTTCCTTTAACAAGTCCGTGACTAACCACCGTTTTTTTAAAGATCACTTTAAAGTGTCAATTATTAAAAAAAAAAGGTATTTTGTGAAAGATAAAGAATTATATATAATTCTTATCATCTAGGAACAGGAGCAGGAGCATGCTCCCTCGTATTATCATCATCTCTAATTGAAAAATGCCTGCCGAGTCAAGTTTTGTCAAAAACCTATCCAAACGCGTGATTTAGAGTCCCATCCAAAGCACCTTACCTCGTCATGTCACAACTGAGGGCATTGATCGAACTTCATCACTGAAAAATACTATTAAATGAATAAAGACAAACACCCTCGGCATCGACTGTGGTATATATTAAATAATAACAAGCTTACTTTTTCGCGTGCTACCATGGTTTTTTTCCACGTAAAAATCTAATTAATTTTATATGTATTATAATTGATTATTTAAATATTTAATTGATAAAATTGGTTAGAAATAAAAAATTTTCCTGTTTAAAACTGATTGAATATTACAACAGTTAAAATTCTTTTAATAAAATATTTTAGAAATAATTATTTTTTCTCTGTAAGTAAATTATTGTTTTTGTGTTTTGTAATTGATTATTTTAATTTTTTAAGTTGATTACAACTCAAATCAAATCAAGTTAACTAACAAAATCAGTAATCCATATCATAATATTATAATAACATAATAGAAAATTAAGTTAAATAAATTATAAATTTTAATTCTCAATTAACCAAATATTAAAAAATATAATTGAAAAACAAATTCAATTAAAAAAAACTTGAAGCAACCAGGTTAACTTGTGATCAAGATTATAAGACTATAATAATTTTATAAAAAACAAATAAAAAAACATATAACTCAATTAATAATTAATTCAATATTAAATGATTAAATTAAAAAATAAATATTTTTTTAAATATCTTGAGTGAATCCATATAAATATACTAAATATGGATCAGAAAAAAAAAAAAAAAAACATTATAAAGTCAAATTCCCAATCAGCCCAATATTTTTTTGAAATAATTTATACATTTATACATTTATCAATTTATTTTATAACATCAAAATATAATCTTTTAACAATTATTTTTAAATTTATCGAATTATTTTATAAAACGAAAACATAATATTTTCAATTCTCAATATAAACTTTTTATAATATTAAAAAATATATCCACAATACTGATGCCTTCTTTATCTGTGTTCCCGTAGAGCGGAGAGTACTGCCTAGTGTCCACATGCAACTGCAAGCCAATATACAAGAAATAACCACCTGTAAAAAAATACATATTTGAATTGTTTATACATAGAACTAGACCGAATCGATTTGATAAAGAAAACTATTTTAATTACTGTGACTAGAGCTAGACCTGATAAATTTCATAAACAGAAAGCTGTGATATAACTGGCCACAAAAAAACCAAGGAAAATGAAGACTCCCAGACTCAAAAACTGTCCATCGATAATACTGCAGGCTGCGTTCTACACGCTTTCAAGTTTCAACGCTTCCTGTTACCATGGCTGCTTGTCGTCAGAGATGCAAATGCAAAATCCCATTGTTCCTTGTCGTATAGAGGTACTTTTTTACCACCAATAAAGGGAGTCCAGGTATCTTCATTTGCATTTACAAGAACCCATTCGGTCCTATCAGGAACATTAAAAGAATCAAAGTTCAAAGCAAAACTTGTTTTTGCGCCAAACTTGTTTTTATCACCCTTTAAATTCCCTGCAGACTTCCAAAATAATACAAGTTAGTTCAGCGGAAAAACAAAATGTCATCAGAGAAATGGAGGGGCCAATCCTTTAGACTAAACAGAGATTTCTTACTCACATTAGTATCAGCATCAGAGTTCTCTGTCAATTTCCCCTTCTTCTTTAAAGTCCCAGTTTCCAAATAATACTGGACCTCTTTCTTGGATCTGAACTTACGACCCGAGGCAGGATCAATGTAATACTGCACGAGATACAGACCATTTAGTTGATGCTTGGAATTTTACTATCAAAACAAATAGTCCGTTTGTGAAAATAGTAATTTTGATACATTTCTCTCTTTTACCAAAAGACTTCTAACTTCTACTCTAGGAAATCAAAAACACAGATTAAAACCACAGCATAACTGCTATTTCATAATTTACATGTCATGGGATAGAATCATAACATTGAAGCTAGCCACACAACAAGAGTAAGATCTAACATTGTAAAGACAATATCAAAATCTAGTCACTCTCAAAATGCTTCTTCATGTCAAGAATAGCATAGCTCTGAATTCTTAACTCTGGCCATGCATACTGAAGCTTCTTTGAACCATTCCTGAACTTGAGAAATGAGAACAGAAACAGATTGCTTTTTTTTCTACCATGTCATGTCTTTGAGTGTGTTATTCTCTCTTTTTTTTCCCCATAAGGGCAGATTGGGGAGCAATTCTAACTATAAACAATTCTTAGAAAATTGGATAAATCTTGGTGAAGGGATTTTTTTGTGTTTTTTTTTAGCATGCAATGAGGAGGCTTTATCTATCAATAACTTACTTTTAGTTGATGAAGAACTACATGCTTGGATATGAATTTTGTGCAAGAAAAAAGGAAATGTGGGATGTGTATACTCTTTTAGCAATATTTTGGGTTTTGCAAAATGAGTGAATTCAGCGAGAAATCTAACAAGAAGATATATTCTCAATTCTAAAGAGTGTTTGGGTTAAACACGGCACTTTTGGCAATTGGCACACAGAATAAGACTTCTTTGCTAATGAAGAGGAGTTCTAAAGTTTCATGGATAATCTTCTATATATATCATCTGTTGTATAGATAGCACTTGGTAGTTTCTTTTACTTCTACAAATAGGTGGGAGCTGTCATCATGTATATTAGCACTCTTTTACTTCATTTTAGAGGGAGAGGGCAAAAACAAAGCTCAGACATGAAATTCCTATATTATGTAAAGTCATTTATGTGCACTTTGTGCACAAGATATAATAAAAAATGTTTAAATACCGGGGAAGGATTTTATAGTTAAATTTACCCTATAATATATGTACAACATCAGAGTTATTTTCTATTAGTTTTCATATACAGTCAAAAATCACATGGAGAATAAAGTAAATATAAAAATATAACTTGATGGAAACTATGAAAGAGAACTCTGTAATCAATTGAAAAGGAAAAGGATCTTATGATAGATAATTAAAGCTGTTGAGAATGGAAAGAGAAATATATCAAGCTTCAAGGTTGGTTTTAGATAATCCATTTCAAATTTTCAATCCACTTGGCAGTAAGCATGGCAAGGGAAAAGAAGAAGAAGACGAGTTTAAAATATTTAAATTATTTATTTATTTGCTCCCAATATCAACATGTCATTGATTACACGATTTTTAAAATATGATATTCCAAACATAACTTTTAATGTTGCAGGCGGAGAGCAAATATTTGTGCATTTAAATATAAGCTAAAAGAAATCATAATAGTATGGCATAAATTCTTGCTATATCCTGACTCTAAAGTTTAATGGCAGAAGCAATTGGAATCGGGGGGAAAACAGTATATCATCTTCATTGCGTTTTCTATTGTTACATACTAGATTTTCAGAACCTGAAAGATATGCTTCACCATTATTTTTAGAATATCTTTGTTTGATTAGAATTTTTGATTTGCAAGGCAGTATCTTCAACCTCTACATACATAGAAACTAAAGAGCTTTTGAACTTAACAAACTTCTGGCCATGAGAAAAAATAAAATTAAAAATAAATACCATCTTTTTTTTTGGCCCTATATCTATGCATCTGCCTTTGCCTTGGAGTTAATTGCCAATGACTTTCTTAAATCTCCAATGCCTTTAAAACGCAATATTTATTTTTATATTCAATGTAATGATTTATTATAAAAACATATGAAAGAGTAAGTCTACACGTATATTCGTTCCTATTTATCTCCATCACACCTTCTTTCCATGTTCATTTCTCATTCCCTCTTCTCACATCCTCTGTCTTCTCTTATGTCTTTGTTTCCCCAACAATCCACATGTATTGGTGGATCAACTGTCCTCCAGACCTCTACTATCCTGTTTCTCTATTTCCATTTATTGCTAAGATTTGGCACATCATGATTGAATAAGCAGTTGTGTTTAACCCATGATCTGTAGAGAAAGAACTTTGCATCCATGGGTATTTTTTTGCTTCTCTAAATGGTTGGGAACACTCGTCACCCATATTAGCACATTCTTTTACTTTATTTTATAGGAGAAAAATCTTGTGTATGCACGCCGGGCATGCATGTGTGAGATGGTCAACATCCCAGAGCCTAAACAAAGGGAGTTACTAAAAGTGTTTGTTGCTTACAGAAGAAGTCCATGAAGTTATGTCATGAGCTGTGCTGTTCCACCCTTTTCCTTTACCCATGTCAAACACATCTTGGTATCTAAAACAGAGCTGGATAACACTTGAATTCATGAATATAGTTGTTCAAAGTGGCTAACACTGAAACCCCGTTTGAATTTGAACAGGGGCACAGTAAAAATAAACTTGCGTTTTAACCCTAGAATCAACAACCCGGCTGCGTCACTCCCCCAGATCTAAACAAACAAAAACTCATAACTAGTCACCCTCTCAACCTAAATCAATATCTCTGCCTCTCAATCTGTGTCTAAATTAAAGCTGCCCTTCCAAGCTCTTTGCTTCTCTCAATATCTCTGGTTCTAGCATGTTGGCTTATGGGGAGAGGGGAGTATTTGTGCCTTTTGATTTAACCATGGTGTGCTTTATACTTAGCTGCGGGTGTTTTGTTGTTGGCTGGGTTGTAAAGTGCACATTCATCTACAAATCTACTATTTTGTGCCCCACTTTTTTCTACTCTGGGTCTATAAAAAATGTCAATGATTGCAGAATTGTTCATATGAAAATGAAGGGGTTGTGTTGTGTATAACTAATGGTCCCACACTTGTTGGTATTTACAATACTGATTTTCCATTATACACTTGTTAGTTCTTGTCAGTGAACATACCATTTTTTTCTTTAATTTTCCATTTTACACGATTGTAGATTGTTGAACCGCTTCGTCTAGTGCAGAAGAAGCTCCTGTCAATAGTCTAAACAACTATTTCTTTTTTTCTCCGGCTTTAAACCTTAAATAACCTCACTAAATCCAACCGAAAATGTTCAGTTTAAACCGATTTTGGTTTATTTATTAGAATAAAATCAGTTTGGTTGTTTTTATTGAGTGAAAACTGAAACGAAAATGCTCACCCCTAGTTCTCATATTAGCTGCAAGCTACAATGAATGAATGCAAAGATAATAAAAATCCCCAACTGCTTCAATGTTTGAAAATAAAGTTCCACAACAAAATTCTAGCTCTCACAACCTAAAAGTATTTTCATAAATTAGTGATAATGCTGTAATAAGCCTCGTTCAAATATATGTAAGACAGCAGCTGAGCCTATCATTTTATTTTATTTTCATATCCAAGATCAAGCAAGCATGAAGCATTAATGCATTGATCTCGCCAGAAAAGAGAATCTAATTTGATGAAAAAACAAGTTCTAATTAATTGAGAACGAACTGCAGTTCAGCTAACCTTATCTACGGTGCCAGCTGTCGCACCAGAGCTCCTAACCCGATCTTCAACAACCCATCCCGGCGGCAACCAATTCGTATCAATGACCGTTTCTGATGATCTTCTCTTCACTCGAACAGGCGTCACCGGTTGTTGATTGCCTTTGTTGTTTGGTCTGGTTAGGGTTTCATCGGCGGTGGTGTGGGTGTTGGGGCCGAAAAATGATCCGTTTTGAAGGAGGGGATCATCTTTATTAGGTACATGCGAGTCCGTACCGGGAAATGGAGCCGGAGTTGCTGACATAGCTTGAAAGTTTTGACTCTGAAAGAACATACTTTTTCATAGTACTTCTCGGTTTGGTGAGAAAAAAGGATTTAATAATGGATCAAGCCCATTCAGCATAAAGTAAATAATGGGCTGGACCAAACAATCCAAAAGAAATCTGTATCCAAGGCCCGAAGCGAGCCAGGACACACCACCGTATTCACGTCTCTAATTTTATTTTATTATTTTATGTGTTTTATTTTTTTATATATATTTAGACATTTCTTTCTTTCTTTCTTTCTTTCTTTCTTTCTTCATAGCATAGAGAGTTTTTTTTCAATGAAAATTATTTTTGGGTTATGCATTTAATTTTTATTGAGGTTTTTTCATTAATCTACATTTGTTTTTATTTTTTTATAGACGAACCACATCATGTATTGTGTTTACTTTCATATAATGTTTCTAGTAAGTGTAACTTTATATTTAATTAATTTTATGTTTGTGTCTATTTTTATTTTTTTTATTGAATTAAAGAACTATTTTGATAAATAAATTTAGCAAATATAACCGGGCAATTATTTTGTTTTACAAGAAATATTTTCCCTACACATGTCTCTTGATTTTTCTAGATGTTTTTGACATTGTTCGTAGGTTTTCTTTAATTTATTAGCACATAGTTCTTATATGACAAATGCATGAAAAAAATTTCTCGCATTAAAATTTATTTTTACTACAAAAACATGTCAAAAAGGTTGTGTATAAAATGTTTTTATTGAAAAAATATATTTAACCCCGACAAAGTGCGGGTTAGGTATCTAGTATTAACTAAGTATTAAAGGTACAATAATCTTTTTTCATGTTTCATTTATAATTATAAGATTGGTTGGTGAGAAATAAATCTTTTTATATTTTAAAAACACAATGAAAAAACTAAAATACCATTGAAAGCAAAAAATCATAACCAAATGTACATGAGATTTTTTGTATTTCCATCTTGGTTCTTTATTTATAATCAAGTAGGCTAAGATGGAATTTAATATTTTAAGAAATATAAAATATATTAAAAAAAAACTAGTTGATGTTCGCAACAATAATATGTGGGAGGCATTCGTGTTCTTCAAACAATGTGTACAAATGGCTAAAAGCTAGCTTTCACAATGATGGAAATGCACATCCAGGATCTTCCTTTTAGGATGATACTACTTAATTGCTTGCAATATACTATTGGTTGAGTAAATAATATTCTTAATTGTTAGAATCGAAATAATTAATAAATTTTATTAATTTAAAAATAAAATATAACATTTATGTATATAAGATTTGATATAATAAAATACATCAACACACCATATTATAACAACAATAATATCAAAGAATTAATATCTAAAAATATCATTACTATTATTGCTAAAACAATAAAAATGATTAAATTATACTAAGAAGAAAAAACATGAAAACATTAATAAAAGAGGAAGTAATAAAAAACTAAAACTAAAATTTTTATTATTGAGTGAATAATGGGAAAATAAATTCAATAAAAGAATAAAAAATCCCAAAAACTTTAACAAAAGAGTAAAAAAAAATTATTAGCTAACAAAACCATCTGACGTGAAAATAAAAATACTAATAAAAAAATCAAAAGAAAGAACAAAAGGGAAAGAATATGAAATATCAATATTCAAATGATCATAACCATAAAC
This sequence comes from Salix dunnii, assembly GCA_015731905.1. Taxonomy (NCBI): domain Eukaryota; kingdom Viridiplantae; phylum Streptophyta; class Magnoliopsida; order Malpighiales; family Salicaceae; genus Salix; species Salix dunnii. Next base: position 2,363,835 of record CM027667.1, on the reverse strand, counting down.
TAAAATTTAAAAACAAAATATTATCTCAACAAAAGAGAAAATAATAAAAATTAAAAACCAAAACTAAGAGTGTGTGTGTGTGTGTGTGTAAACATGGACTAAAATAGAGATTATTTAAGAAATATAAAAAATTGAAAGAATTGAAATAAAAAATTAAAGTATAAGGGACAAAATGAAAATTAAATACATTATAAATTTCAATCAAAAGATAAAATTATAAAAATAAAATAAAATATAACATTTATACATGCAAGTTTGAATTGGGGGAAATTATAATAAATTCAGAGCCATCATAAGATAAATAATCAAATAAAATTTGATAGAAAAAAAGAAGGTTAGATGACATGTTGTCCAGCCAAATTATACAGGTTTGAGTAGAATTGAAGTGATTAAGAAAATTCGAGTCAGGGTTATTGGTAAAAATTTAAGGTAAATATAAAGTTAAGGGATATTGATCCATTTGGGATGGAATGGGTACAAAAACACTAGAAATGGAGGAGCAAATTTGAAAAATAAAGAGTAATATGGCAGTCAAAAGAAGAAAAAGAGGAAATTATATTGTTAGTTTAAATGCTTTTTAATTATTTGGAAGTAATGTTTGAGATGAAAGTATTGCTTGTTTAAACTTAATTAAGATTTTAGTATGTGTTGGAGTTGAAATTTCTTTGAGAAAGTTAGGGGTAAAGGGTAAATGCATGGTTGTTTAGGGTGTTGCTAAACTAATTTGTAGTGGTTATTTACATGTTAGAATCATTGGGCGCTATGGATAATTCATCATGAGAGATGCGTTAAATCTCCTTGCTGAAATCGGAGCAACATCAAGAGTTGGTTAATTAGTGGAGGGTGCGATGACCGTTAGAGAATCAAATAAGTGTATGTCCCATTTAAAATTCTAAGTAAACTTGGAGCATTTTAAAAAAAAAATGTTTTTATTTTGTTTTTTTATCAAATTGAATTTTTGTGTTTTCATATTGTTTTGATATATATATATATATATATATATATATATATATATCCTAAAAAGTAAAATTATTATTATTATCCCGATATATTTACAAGCAAAATAAATACTTTAAAAAACAATGATCGCTGCAATACCAAATAAACTTGTAGTATTATGATGGTGCAACTGCAGTCATGGAGGCATCACCTTGCAAGCTAGAATGTTTAGCAGAGTGTTTGTTAATGCGATGCAAAATGTTTTCTAAATAAAAATATATTAAACTAATATTTGTAATTTTTAAATTTAGCACGATAAATCATGTATTGTTTATAAAAGCAAATTAAGCTTATTACGGTGGTTGAAGCTGCTGTCGATAGTTTATTACAAAATATTTTTGATCCATGCTGTGTTTTGTTTGTGATTGTTTAAAAAACGCCTGCATCATCATTAATTTCTTGACGAGAAAAGGAAAAAATCATATAAGAAATAACGCAGGGTCTGAAGTAGAACCTGCAGAAAACAAGAAGGAAGTTTTACAATCAAGGAATCATACGAACATGATTACTCTAAATCAAAATTTGTTGCCCGATCGAACATGACTACGACAAAGTGGGCATTGGTTTTTGTTAAGAAGCCATTCAGCAATGCAGGTTTTATGGTACACATGATTGCACTCTGGTAGCACCCGACACACGTCTCCCTCAACGAACTGTTCCAGGCACACAGCACATATGTTACCTGAATTCTTGTCGGAAACGAAAGACTTCCTTAAAGCCTCCAACCGAGTTTGTGCCGTCTCGGCCTGTTGGTTTCTGTTTCCCGTTCCATTGCTTTCAATATCATGATTATTTCCTGTTTCGGCTTTGTCTTCGGCATCACCATGATCTTCATCATCAACACCAGGTCCAGAGCCACAGACTACGAACAAAAGGCTACAAAAAACGATCCCAGTAAGGAGTCCGCTAACTGCTATGATCTCGATCATTTTCTGAAATGGAGGGAGTGACAGTACAGGAGGAGGAGGAGGCGGAGGGGGTATTCTGATTAGTGATTGTGCTGAAATATGAGGCTGGAGCTGAGAAACCCTAAACAAAAAAGAGATCAGTTGCTCGCCCTATGACCGACCTATCTGCATTGCCTATTTTGGGATGTAATTCGAGCTGCTATATATATATATAGTTACTTTGAGCCATATAAAGAAGGTCATATAATTATAGTTGAAAAAGCAAAGCAATTAAAACTTTAACCCTTTTTTAATCTCGATTTCTTCAATTTATGATTTCTTTTTACTACTGGTGAAATCAAAACTTTCTTTATGTATATATAACCTGATCATCCACGCCAAATCCCACTTCAAGAACTTACTCTGCATGTACAGAAACTGTTGATACGTTGGGATGGAAAGTATGAAATGGAGAGAATTCGTGGCAATGAAACAGGGCATGTGCTTTACACATTACTATTTGAACTATAGTCTCAACGAGGTCCGAGCACAGTCATAAGAGAATTCCACGCATGATCTTGCTGGGGTTTTTTTATGAATTTCGAAAATGAGATCCGAGCATAGTCATAAGAGAGTTTCACACAGAAGATATCTGGTTATTTTTCTTTTTTCTGAACTTCAAAAATGAGGTCCGGGTATGGTAAGAGGATTTTACACAGAAGGTTATTGATCATTTTTTTCTGGATTTAAAAAATGAAACATAAATATACAGTTTTAAAGTAAAAAGAGAATGGTAAAGACCTACCAGATGACTCGGCAGAGGTAGATGAGACGAGTTCTTGCAGCCCATGTCACCAATTTGCTTCACTTGGCGCATGGCTTCCTTGTGGCCGAAGGTCGAGGGTGCTAAGAATCCCATTAGGTTTTGATTTAACTTCAAAAATAATAATAATTATTATTTAATATGATAATGTTAGCAATTACTTTATAAATAATTACATATTAATTTAATATCATTTTTACTCAGAACTCTTATAAATATTCCATGAGTAAAAAAATCTTATTTTTCTGAAGTTTTTGTACAATTTTCTCAAATTAATCATTCCTTTATATGTTATTCATACAATTGCATAAAAAATGTGCAGGCATAAGTCTTTTCTCTTTTAGGGAAACTTGCTTTTCAAATCATGAAAAGCTTTTCTTAAAAGTCATGCCATGAATAAAAAATAAAAAAACTTTATTCTATATATATATATATAAAAAAAAAAAAAACTGTTTTAACCTAAGAAGCTTATAGCAAAAATTCATAAAAGACAATATTTTCTATGAAAATAATTTGACTTTGATAAATCCACTACGTTAAATAAATAAAAACAGGTTATATGCTTAAAATAAAATAAAATACCTAATAAAAGTTTTTAAAATTAGATAAATACTACTCATTCATCGGGAGAAACTCGGAACGTAGTTAAACTTGTTTGCTTCTAAAACACAAAATCTAATTAGCAAATATACATTAAATCTAATTAGCTCAGGGCACTTGTGGTGATGAAAAACACAGGAAACAGCAGTTATCAGCCCGCAATCATATCACAGCCCCATCGAGACGATCAGAAAGCCTCCAGTTGCAGAAAATATGGTAGAAGCATTATAGCAGCAGCTATTGAATGATCAGACCTTCAATAAAAATATTCGGAGTCATCACTTGCACCACCGTCCCTTAGCATTATTGACTTCTTGTTTTATCTCTCCACCACCACTGCAATATTCCTTCATGCCATACTGTCGTCTATGAAAATACAATAGAAAAGTCAAGCCCAAGTTAACTATTCATAACGAGAAAGTAAAGGCTGGGAGAAAGGAACTTTTCACAGCATTTTTCATGGGTGATTCTGATCGAAGGTTATTTGCGCTTGACCCCTTTATGAGATGCTATCTTTTCTTACAAATTATAATAAATACAAATAAAAATTGCAATAACTGAATTTCCACTAGGCATAACAATCATGAAAAGAAGAAAAATGAAACCAATTGTTAACTGGAGCAATCGCATGGGGTATTTTTTTTCTTAGCATAAAGAACGTATTGGTGAAAGGCACTTGTAGAGATGCATGGTATGAGAGCATCTGAGGTCCTACAAGTTCAAACATATTTAATTTCTAGAAGCAAGTAGTTGTGAATAGAACACAGTTGATGAGAAATACAGAAGGAACACCATTTTCTGTTATCAACAAGACCACACTCAATTTCTTTCATGTCCTTCACCTTTTGTTTCCACGTAGAATTATTGATACACTGAACAACTATTATTTTTGTTAAGGAAAATGAATGAAATGTAAAAGAACAGCAATTACAACTTGAGCATACCAGAATCAGGTCGACACTGCTCAGCAAGTTTCATTAGGCTATATGTCCCAGCATCTGGTATGGCACCCCCTAAAATATCCTTCTCAAGAGATTTGGATTGTTGGCTTTCACATAAGCCTATATCAAGATATTCAATACAAAAGCATCCCTTGTGTACCCTGCTTTCTAAAGTTCTTCAAACTCCTTGTCAGCATTTACTACATCACCCTTTTCTGCAAAAAATTCAATTATTTAAAGAGTATTCTCCAACCACGGTTGAAATGTTTACCCTATTGCTTGATGTCATGTCCTTGAAAACTTGAGCATATCAAAATCAGGATCGAAACTGCTCAGCAAGTTTCACCAAGCTATATGTCTCAGCATCTGGCCTAGCACCCCCTAAAATCATCCTTCTCAAAAGATTTGGACTGTAAATCTTGGCTTTCACGTAAGCCTTTATTAAGATATTGAATACAAAAGTATGCCTTGCATACTTTGCTTTCACAAGTTCTTCAAACAACTTCTCAACATTAACTACATCACCCTTTTCTGCAAAAAGCTCAATTATTGATAGAGTAGTCTCCAACCACGGGGTTGAATTCTTTACCCTATTGCTTGTTGTCAAGTCTTTCCCCATTTCTAGAGTCTTTAAGGCTTCCTCCACTAAGTTAGCCTTTAAACAACCCAGCGCAAGATGTCGAAAAGTTATGGAATTTGCTTTGCACCCATTGATCTCCATTTCCCTAAAATTCCCAGTTGCTTTCTTGATAAGCCCATGTTTACAATACACGGATAACATGGAATTGAACTGCTCAGTTGATCTCAACCCATGTATTGACTTCATCTCTAACCAAAGCTCCTCAGCTCGGCTAAGCTGTCCAATTTTACCAAATGCTTCAATTGCAAGCATGTAACTTTTAGACCTAACATGAGGCAGTTCTTGTACAATTCCCCAAGTTCTTTCTAGTTCCTTCTCCTTTCCTAAATGCCCGTACAATATGATCAAAACATCAAGTGTTGACCAGTTTTCTCCGCTGCATGACTTCTCCACAGCTTCAACATATGCTTCAGCCACAGTATACAACCTTGCCACTGCATGCGCAGTAGCTAATATGCAGAAAGATACCTCATTCGGCTCAATTTCAAATCTCTTCATTTCATTGTATACCTTCACTAACCCATCAATATTATGTTCATTTGCTTCAATCTTCATCAGAATATTATAGGTTGAAACATGGGGAACCACCTTATCAGCCCTCATTTGAGCAAGGATTTTTGGGATCTTTTTCCTATTGCAAGGAGAGGAATGGAGGATTATAAGGCGGTTGAAAATCAAATATGAAATGGGATGGCCCTGTTCCCTCATTTTCTTCATGTAATCAAGTGAAAGTCTAATGACACCCTTTTCCAAGCATGAAATTACAAGATTGTTATACAGCAACTCGTTCTGAAACTCAGACGGGACACACAAGAAGAGCTTTTCGCCATGTGATATCCCATGATGTTTGGTGGTGAATTCCAACAAATACGAGTAGTCTAGTTCCTTGAGCCTATAGGGTCTCTCCCGAATTACCCATTCCATCACCTGATATAATGTTGTAGTGTAACGTGTGAGAGCATTTAGACAAGGACAAACATTGCTATTTAAGTTGTGTTCTCAAAGAACTATAAAGACAACACTAATAAACACACCTCAAGTGCGCGTTTGTGTAATCTGAGCTTCCTTAAGCGATTAATAGTGTGAAAAATATCACCTCGATGAATGGGAAAACCCTCGCCCATCCAGCTTTGAAAGGCATATCCAACTGATTCTCCTCCTGGAAGTTTCTCAATTCTCAAAGATAAGCACTTCGGTGCTTCTGGGTCTAAGCTTTTCTTGGGAAATTTATCAATTGTGTGGGTATTTAGAAAGTTGAAGCAAGTATAAGGTGTTAGATAGACAGATAAAGAGGGGATAAAAAGTGCTTGATTAATTGTTTGTGAGAACCGGTGATGCCTAAAAAGAGCTAGGGCCTGCATGCTTTTCTGTATTTCAGGACAAGTGGACTAGAAGAAGAGTATAAGGGTTTTTCCTTTTCTCCAATTATTACTAGCGCCTGAAAAGGTTAACAGGGCCAGCATAAAATTAAAACCAAAAGTCAGCCAGCATCAAGATTTTGACAAGGATATATCCTACATGAAAGTGGAAGCAGATAATATAAAATCTTCTTGCCAGATAATGCTGGGTGATTCTCTCTGATGAAGACAATAAGACTCAACTCAGTTACCATTGCCTCCAGAACAGCTACTGCAACAAATAGTAGGGAACATAAATAAATGAAGCATTGACCTTTGTTCCAGCTGCTCACTCAACATACTTGAAGTAGGAATTGCAGAATTTTCTGCTTGACCTTGACCCTACTGTGGTGTTATGCGATCGACCTAGTTCAATGAAACAGTAACTGGAAAATTAGTAAGATCTCTATTTAGGTAACGAATTCTTTAAAAAATTGACACGCATAAGTTTCTCATTTGTGTTTACTTCTGTCTGTGCACCAGCTCACCGATAGCTAAAACTGTAACAGATACATACAAAGGGTGATTCTATATCAATATGTTACATATTTGTAACAAGTCACTAATCAATCCTGAAGGTTCACTTCTATCACATCGATCCTCTCACTTAACACAGAAAAAAATTCCATAATGACTAGAAGAAGCCCTTGCTGGATGGGGCAACCCCGATAAATACTCTCTCCTCTGTAAGAGCACCACATGAGATCATTTACACCACCCAATCAGAGCCCGAATTCACATATCCCAGAATCCCATCAAATCAGTTAAGATTAATCACAGTGCACAAAATAAAAGCAAGAACACGCAAAACAGAGGGAAGCAAGATGTTTTCCCTTCTTATGAATAATGAGATTACAGAAGCAGGGAATCCCCATATAATTATTATTGAAAAATAATTCCAAGAACAAATACATAACTTGCACTACAATTTATGACCGCTAGAAAAAAAATCAAACATCTTATGTGCATAGACGCAAAACACACACGAAGCAATTGTAATAGTAATCCAAGCATCCAATAGTCGATTATTAATAAGATCAAACGCTAAACATGGAAAAGAGAAAACGACGGAAATTAAAAGGATAGCCAAGAACAAATATAAATGGACAGAAAAAGAAAGAAATCGTGGAGATAGGAGCGAACCTTAAATTTTGCCATTGGGTTTCTATTCGAATTGTAATAAAGATGATGGGCTTCCATGGCTTTTATGGCGCTGTTGGTTTAAGTGCTTGTGCTACTGCTGGATATGCAGCGAAGAAGGCAGAAACTGCAAACGGGTTTTCAGCGGGGGAGGAGGAGCTTATTTAAATTTACAGTTGGTTTAATTCAAAATCTGATTTGATTTTAAAAAGAAAAATGAATTGATTTTGTCGTTTTATATTTCTGTTTTTTTTTTCCAAAAATAAATAAATAAATAACATATTATTTCATATTAACTTCCTTGACTAATGTCTTGAGCAAGGGGTGTTCAGGATTGAGGTTGAATTTTGATATATTTTTTAAGTTATTTTTTTAATAATTTTAGAAAAATATATTAAAATTTGTTTTCAAATATTTTATGGTTAAAAGATTTTATGGCTATATTTTCACATGATTATATATAAGAATAATATGCACAATCTTTTTTTATATATAAATTTGTATGAATATTCAATAAGATTAAAGTATCTTTTATTCTCAATTTTTTTTTAATAAATATTTAATAAAAAAATTTATGTTTAAAATTGTCTTGCCAGTTATATGAAAAGCTACACTTGTAATAACTTTTTTTTTTTTTTATCAGAATCCAAAAAAAGGAAATAAATAATTTACAAAAAGAGTGTTTTTGCTATAAAAAAAAAAAACAGAGAGAGAGAGAGTATATTTTTATCATATATAATCATTTAAATTCTCACATAATATTATTTTTATTGCTCTAAGTTTTTTTTTTAAAAAAAAACACACTTTGTTAATAAAAAAAAGAGAGTCATGCTTTTGTTAATTAAGAATATTTGAAAAGGTATAATTATTTAAATCTTAAAATAAAAATTTATCTCTTAAATAAATAAAAATATTTTGTTACTTAATTAACAAAAAAAACACTTTGTTAATAAAAAAGTCATGCTTTTGTTAATTAAGTAATAAAATATTTTTTATTTAAGAGATAAATTTTTATTTTAAGAATTAAATAATTATACCTTTTCAAATATTTATTTTAATAACTATAAAAATAAAAAGTTTTGAGAATGACCGCGACACTAGACTATTTGCTTTTATACTAAAGAATCATTATGAAAGCTCTCTAAACAATAAAGCTTTTCTTTTTCCTCAATTTTAATTTTAATTTTTTTTATAATCTTTTAGGTTGGTTTTAGAATAATAGTTGATCGAATAATATTAAAATAAAGTTTAATTTAAAAAATTTCCAGTTAATTTCATTTTTTTTACTTAGTCTCGTCTTCAAAAAATTTAACGATCAACTAAGTTATTATAGGAATAGTTAAGTTAACTAGATCATATAATGCTAAGTCAAATAATTTAAATTTTAAACATAAACTAAGAAAGAAGTTAGGTTGTGAGAGTTTTCTATATCAATTTTATCCTTAAATTTTCTTTTATTATTTAGTTGTTTATCTTTAAATTAGTCAAATTAACTAGGTTAATTCAAGATAAATTTCATACTATTTAATTTTAAACTTAAATTAAGGTAAGAAATCAAAATTGTTTTTTAAATTGATATATTTAATCAAGTTTAATAAAAAAAAATATCAAATATGGTTTGAATACTTTTTATTATATTTTAAAAAATATTTAAGGTGGCTTCCACTGCAAAATATAATACTAGAAACTGGACTCGAGTTATCTCGTCTCTTCATCGCCGGGAACCTTCTTCTCTTTGCGGAGGGCAATACTTATCGGACAGGTAGTCCCTTAATCCAGGGGTTGGAAGGAGCGTAGGACACCTTTCTTGATTTACCTGGTTGTTAAGTAATAATCTCAATTAAAAATTTAATCGGTAAGATATTAAAATATAATTTATAATATTTTTTCTCAAGAGCTTGAAACTTTAAATTTATACTAATTTATACTTGGTTTTTTATCAAATAAAATTTAACAAAAAAATTCAAATTCATAACACTAAATCAATAAAATTCTAATAAATAAAATACAAAATATAATTTATATTATTTTATTATAACCGTACAATTTTTGTTTTCTTCTTGCTCTTTGCTCTTTGCAAGAAGATCAGCAGCCCAACTACTTTCTTCCTATTTTGTTCCCACAACAGAGAATCCTCGAGCCCCGCCCCTCATTCAACCTCTAAAAAAACAATCTTTCTAGAATTGGTGGAGTTGCCCAATCACATCCTTCTTTTAAACAGGTCAAAACAGAAACAGCTCACACGGCTAATTCAGCTTGGATTAGCCAATCGAATAAGATCCTTTCAAGCGATGGAAGTGCCTGCTGTAAAAATTATAAAAAATATTTTTAAAAACTATTTCATATTGATAAAATATAATATATATATATATATATATATATATATATATATATATATATAGAATTTACTATTCTATATTGGGAAAAAATTATTAAATATTTATATAATAAAACCTGAGATGGAATAGTAGTCATTAAGGAAGTAGAGTGAGCTCACATTGTTAGAGAATAATATAAATCATAATCTGGAACCTCATCTATATGTTTAAGTTTTTAAGTGAGATGATTTATTAATATGATATCAGAGTTTTATTGACTCATTGGTCACGAATTAGAATCTCACCACCCCATTATATTTGATAAAATAATCAAGCACAAGGTAGTATGAGTCCTGTGCAAGTTTCAAGCTCAGAGGGTTTTCACTTGAAGGGGTGTGTTAGAGAATAATATATATCATATTATATGGCCTCACCTATAAACTTAACCTTTTAGGTGAGATGGTTCCTTAATATGGTATTAGAGTTTTCTTGACCCAGCGGTCACGAATTCGAATCTCACCACCCCATTCTATTTGATAAAATATTCAAGTACAAGGTAGTGTGAGCCTGTACATTCAAGCTTAAATGACTTTCACTTAAAGGGGTGTGTTATAGAATAATATAAATTATATTCTAGGGTCTCACCTATTAGTTTAAATTTTTAGGTGAGATGGTTCCTTAACACGCACACTTAAGGAAGACTCAAGTAAGAAACATCTTTGATTCATCCCCTTGCACGCGAGTCAACACCTACACTCTAAATTATTTTTGTTGTTTTGTTAAAATATTTAGATAACCCTTAAACTGAAAACATTAAATTTGTAACCATTAAAAATTATCTCTAACAATTATAAATTTTAAAGTATTTTTTGTTTACCATAATTTAAATTATTGTAACAGCTATATTTTTAAATTATTGTAACAACCACTTTAATTTTATAATAAAATTAAATATGGTTGTTATATTATGATAGCCTGTAAATACTATATAAATTTTTCAAATAAAGGACAATCCAAAAATTACTTTTCTTCTTCTTCTTCTTCTTCACATTTGCTGGTATTTTTTTATTTTCAAGTTGTTTCTTTATTATCCTCTGCTCCTTGGAAAGAACTTGTTCAATCTGTAAAATATCTTACTATTGAAAAAATATTCTTAAAGAAAAAGCAAAAGCACAATAAGAGTTTTTATTTGTGTTTCCTTGTATTTCATAATATTTCACAACAGTGCCTACACATAAGAAGTGGAAAACTCTGTTGTTAAGACCCCAGTGAAGAAGTCTCGGGCCAACAAGAGAAACTAGCTTGCCATTCATGCATCGCTTATATTCATCCAGTTTATTCCCGTTCCCTTTATAATTAATAAATATGCTACAGTATCATCGAATGAGTAATGGACCCTGATCGACTGATTGGCTAAACTCAGAGAGTGGGTGCTAATTATGGCGACGAAAAAAGCCAGATCAGTACCCCACTTCCTCCCCCAATTTAGCAGAGGTTTGTGGGTGACCCACTGACCCTTTTGATGCCAACTTGTGCTCGTAGCTCTACTAAATCAAAAGACGTAATGTGCAACCGATATGATTGCGAAGCAGGAGAGATCGAGTGGTTAAGATCTTGGATGTGTGGTTGATGTTTTTTCTGCTTGAAGGGAGGAGAGAATTATTACATATAATAATGTTACTATCCAAGATAGTCAAAGATAGGAATTGCGTCATTAGTTTCAGATTGTCATCGCATTACGATTAGGAACGACAACGTCAATCATCGGTGTGTAAAAAGTAGACGAAAAGTCTATGAAATGAATCGACAGGGAAGAAATAAGTTGCTAAAAATAAAAGCACGATCAAGCAGTATGAGCATTTAAGTCAACGGCACAACAGATTCAAACTTCCAATTAATGATACAGAAGAACTCCATGGAACCAGCAAAGCAGCAGGAAACACAAGACACGTTCAGATTAGCAGCCATCAAATGAAATCCTATGGAAAGGATTTGAGGAAGCCATGGCTAGCTAGCTAACTGCACTTAACATACAGCAAACACTATATTAGACAAACATAGTGTGACCAGACTTATTTTTATTTATTATAGTTCCATACAACTGCTTGGTTGGAGCCATGCTGCAACGTTTTCTCATTTGCAGGAGCATGGATCACAGGAGCAGTTTGATCCACATTTGCAGTCATTCTCAGCACCGAAGTTCATCTCTGAGCTCTCATAGAACCTGCAGCAGCAGTAGCTAGTAATTAGTACTTAATCCCCTACAAATTCTAAAACTAACAGTTCAACTGCAGTACTGTGACTGACTGGCACGTACATCCTAACCGGAGCGACACCGGCAATGATTGTCGCGCTTGTGGTGGTCTCGGAGAAACTCAAGTCTGGGTACATGCTGCATCTGCCATGTACGTGAAGAGGAACAGGATATTACAAAAACAAAAAAGCAGTGTCAGATTCATTTGAAATTTGATAAGTACTGCAGAAAATAATAGCAGGGTAATCTTTTCAAAGAACAAAAGAATTACCCATTGCAGCCACTGCCGCACTTGCAGCCAGAGCCGCAGCCACAGTTTCCTCCACAGCAAGACATTTTCTGTTGGAAAAAGAGAGTGTGATAAAATTAAGGGATTTCTCTTACTTGGAAGAACTCAAACAAGCCAAGCACCCGGGATGACTTCTCAGGCCTGCCCTCAGCTGCATTTTATAGTAGAGTTCAGGCAAAAGGTAGTTAATATCCACCGTACACGTGGTTATATCTTAGGTTGATGGCGTCTGGTTGTTTGTATCCTGTGCTTGACATCGAATTATAAAGCAATTTTCACATTAATTTCCGGTCATCAAAGTTATAACTCTCATATAATTTGCTTCTCAATTTATGGAAATTATACTTAGGAGGTGTTTTGAGCTTTCATTTCAAAAAATATATATATATATTTTTATTTTTTTAATATAAATTAAAAAAATAATATTTTTATATTATTTTCATGTGCTGATATCAAAAATATTTTTTAAAAATAAAAAATATCATTTTAATACATTTCAAAATAAAAAATATTTTCAAAAACAATCTCAAATACACTGTAACATGAACTTAATTCTCATAGACAAATACTATAGAAGATACCAATCAAGTACAAAAATAATAATAATAATAATAAGGAATTAAATATTTGTATCATTGGTCTAATTACAGCTTAGAGTTATTGAGTTGAGAAATTAAATTAAAAAAAAATGCATCATATAGGATAAAGAACTATATTTTAAAATCATTAAGAAAAAAAATCAATGAAATTACTATTTTTTTTCAAGTGTTTAAAGGGTGTTTATTTTGCTCAAAACATTTTATAAATAAAAAAATAAATATATTTTACACACATTTGTTTCCTGCACGGAGAATGTTCGAATGTAATGTCATGGAATGTGTAGTATTGCTGTAGTTTTTTGATATATTTGTTGTTTAAAAAAATAGATTTTGAAAATATATAAATATTTGATTAAATTTAATAAAAGATAGATTTTTATAAGTAAAATAAATATGTTATTTTATTTTTTTACAAAATCAAGATTTAAATAAAACTATGCATGGGATACAGTAAAAGAAATCATAAACTATTTAAGCTAATCAAATAATTTTTTTTTCTTTATAATTAAGTAGAAAATTTAAGCTATCACATAACAAAATTGTTTCTAAAAATATATTTAAGAGTATGATAAATATTACTTTTTCAAATAATTTTAAATTGAGAATATATTAAAATTGTGTGTGTGTGTGTGTATTCTCTTAAGAAGATTTTTAACATCAATATATAAAATAATATAAAAAATAACTTTTATAAACAAAATAATACAATCACAAGGAAAACAAGCTTAAATATATAAACTACAGGAGGCCTAAACTTTTAATTGAGACACAAGAATTTCATGGGAGGAGATAAAAAAAAACTATGGTATTATTCGTTGTCTATAGAGAAAAATGACACAATATAGAATCTGGTAGTGGTAAAATGCTATAGCAATTCATAGTATTTTATAAGAATAAATAAAGTGTTTTTCCACATAATTTAGTTTTAAAATAATAATTATACATTTATAAAACAATAATAAAAAACATAACCCACCTCTAATCATGTGAAATGAAAGCTAATAGATTTTGTTTTAGTGGTTTTTAAAAATATTTTAAATTTAAAAATATAGTAAAATAATATATATTATTTATTAAAATTTATTTTTAATATTAACACATCAAAATAATTTAAAACATAAAAAAATAATTTTTTAAAAATACAAAAAAAAACATTACAATTAATAATAATAAAAATAATAAAGTGATTGAGATATTAACGAAAACTCCACCAAGAAAAAGTCTTGCCCGAATAAGTGAGGGGTCTAATCATGGTGAGAGGACCGCTCCTTCCCACATAGTCTCAGTTATTATTTTATTCATCCACTACGGGAATATCGAACCTCTGTGGGTCCAGATGAAAAAGATTCGTCAACTTAGGATACAGAGCTTAATCAAATAATTGAGGATTATTCCATTAATTAATTAATTGATCAAAAAACCATCGATTACCTTCAAGAAGGCATGGCTCATGCTGCTTTGGAGAGAGGTTTATTCGGCATCTTCCAACGTTTGACATATTCTCTTTTTTTTTTTTTATTATTATTATTATTATTATTTCGATTATCTTACTTGCATCTCATCTCAGTTGATTTTATATATTATAAAATTAACAACCATATCAATTTTTATTTATCATTATATTAGCATTCGAATGGATTCGCAGATAAAGTAAACTTAGCTTTCTTTTTCTTTTTTGATCTGGACAGTAGATGCCTTGATAGACTTCAATAAATATTCTTAATTATGTTTCATTCATTTCTTTCTTTAATTACCTTTTTATATAATTCATCATTGTCCGTTCACCATCCCGGTGAAGCAAAATTGTTTCTTTATTGAATTCAACTCTTTTTTTCTCAGCGATTCAAACGGGATGATCACAAGGCATCACTGCAGCTGGTGGTGGAGTCTCATAAAAAATACCAGTTCAATGTGGTCCTTGTATTTTGCTACAGCTTGGCTGGATGTGTCCCTTGTGGTGGGATCCCAGTCGTCTTCTTTACGAGGACGTACTTCTATTTCAACCATGGATGGGTTGGTGGGCAATCATGGAATGCAAGAAATCGAAAGGATAGTGGAGTTCTGATCGGAAGCAGAGACCTTCTGGTCCCGGAATCCACCATGAGATCACTTTTGCTGAAAAAAGACTGGATATGTCTGATCTTTCATGTTTTCTCTTACAGAACCTCATCCTGGGACACAGTGTCTGATCAGATATAGCCTTGGCTTCCTGCCTATTTTAGAATTGGAACACAGTTTTGCCGAAAGCATGAAAACAATAATATAGTTTGAACATACATTTATTATTTATTTTTCTTCCCTCATTTCATAATCTTATGAGATCACCTTATCTCCCCTTTCTTTCTTAAAAGATCAGGTGCCCGTTTAGTGTTCTGGTTTTAATCATGTTTAAAAGAAAGCCACTGAATTGTCGAATGGTTACCAATTAAAACAACTGCATAATATTATGGGCCTACTAACAAAATTATTCAAACCACCGTTTCATGAAAAGCAAGTAATAGTTGCTTTTCATGGCTTTTCTATCAATAAATATTAATTTCCCACCACAGCAATCACACAAAATTACCGTTGGAATTTATTATTCCAAATCAAACTCTCATCTCTCAACATCTCTGCTCCCCTTTTCTCCTTCACATCTGCGCCTCACATCCCTCACCTCTCGTCCTCACCCTCTGCTCCCCTTTTCCTTTACAACTGACCCACTCGAAAGCCCTTGGACAAGCAAAGTAACAAGACCCTTGGTTAAAACTGAATCAGAATCAGATTCAAACACAACATTCTTCTCAAAATCCTAATAAGCCCTAACTCAAACTTGAAAAACATAACCTTCAACTTTATTCTCCCTGGTTTTAAACTCATTATGAAGTGGTTTTAAATTCTTTCCATAAAAAAGTAACTGCTCATACTTTACTTAGGGTTCTTGAACCGATTGAAAAGGCTTGATGATCTCTTGAAGCTTTGGAGGGAGTTCGTCAATTGGTTGCAAAGACATGGAGCTTGATGATGATGCAAATAAAGCTTGAGTCTTCGTTGGGATTTTTTTCGAAAGAAATAGGTTTTGAGAAAATAAAGAAGGAAAGATTTATAGGTTCTAAGGAAAGAATTAAGGTTTTTGTTGAGCGAGGAGATTTTGGGATTTTTGTGGTCAATATGCGAAGAGAAGTGGAAGACATTGTTTATATTTTGTTTATATTATATATACTTATCACTGTAATTTGTTAATTTTATCTCAAATAATTAATTAAAAAAATAGACTTTTATTATTAAATCTGAACCGAGTATTGATGAGAGGTAAAGCTCAAGTGAACAGATTAAAATAAATTTTTTAAATAATAAATTAAAAAAACATAAATAGATTTTTAAAAAGGTGTTACCTAAATTAACTTGGTTTTTTTTAACAATCTTAATTTCTTTCTCTATTTTTTTTTTAATTGAGAAGTGTCAATTTTACTTGAATTATTCATAACATTATAAAATTATGATTATTAATACAATATATATGTGTATGTACCCTTTAAAGTAATTTTACAAGGCTAAAAACAATTTGAAAAACTTGGTAACCAAACATTTGAAACTGTTTTTTTTTCAACCTCAAACTCAATTATAATTTTAACAAAACACTATAGTACTAATTTTGAACCGTAACAAAAATACTTTTCATGAAATTATTTTTTTAAAACCTTAACCTCAATCACAAAAGCAAAAGCAATACCAAACACATCTGGTTTTTATTAAGATTTTTGACTTTTTTTTAGGTTAATTAATTTGCAAACAAGGATATTTTGAACATTCAATAAACAGTAGTTATCTCAAATCCAAATAATAATTGTGGGCAAAAATAATGTTGTTTAAAATACTTTTAATCTGTTTTCATAAAATCATTTTTCACTCTTAAAAAGCAAATAGTTTTTATCCACCATTTTCTTGATACTTTTATTTGCTTTGTTTAAAAATAAAGCAGCAAAAGCTGGAAAAGAAAGGTGAAACAGAGCCGAGGATAGGTAGATGATGCGGGCGCTGAAGCGATATGACGGGCATGATAGGATTGGATAAGAGAGGCAATGGCATCCATTGTTAGTGTGCAGTGGGGCTTGAATGCCCTGTGTCTTTCCAGGTGGAGATCGCTTTTTCCTGTGAATTGGTCTCTTCAAACTCCAAATTCTGTCTGCCACTATGGAAGGTCTGATTTGTTTTTCCCTTCTGCATTATATGTTTTTTTGAAAGCTAGATTTTGCTTAGTTCTGTGTATTTTCCTTTGCCTTTTGAAATATTAAAGAGTTCAAATTGAAAAGTAATGCTCATCATCCATTATGACAGCAAGAACAAGGATATTGGAAACTCGACAAAAACTGAAAATCAGACAAAAATCGAGGAACAAATGACATCAAACGCTCTCACCCAGAGGCAGAAACCTGGAGGCAGACCAAGAAAATCTGTCATGGTGCGTTCTGCTGCCTTCTCTTTTAAAAGCTATAAACAAAATTGGTGGGGACACCAGATCTGCACGGCATTTTACACGATTATATGCACAGAGACGATGAAAGATGGCTCTTTTATCTAGTGGGCTGAGTTTAATAGCTAATTGTGTTAAAATTTACTATTTATACGTAACTTCTTGGAAACATGATGTTCAGTTCGATGATAAATCACTAGAAAAGTTACAGGCTTTAATTTCCAATCCCCAACTTTCCCCTCTTCTTCATCGAACACAACGGAGCAGCCGGAGAGGGAGGCGGAGGTGAAAATAATAAAATTAGTATTGTATGAAATCTCAGATTTATTTTTCTATGGATTTATGAAAATAATTAAATTTAAATACAAATGACTGATATTTCAATTACAAGAATCTCTTACAAAACTCATGCAGCTCCAAACATGGAAACTTTTCCGAGCTAATAATGGCAGCCCTTAATTCTTCTCTCGAGGCAGTCAATAAACCATGGAATTCAAAGGCAAGGAAACTAAACTATTATGTACAGAGCCAGCCTTGAGGCAGAACGACTTCTTGGCAAGGCTGATTCATCTGAACTCAACTGTCTACCGTATATATGAACATACAGCTTCATCTACAAGCTCATCGAAAATCAAATCTTCCAGGTCTAGTGCTACATCCTCAGCATCCAGTTGAAGATTCATCCAACCATCACCTTTTTCGCAGTCTCGAGCTACTATTTCTTCTATTGATTGCTCCAATTCTGAGGCCGACCTCCTGTGCCAGCTAACTCTTTTCCAGACTTCATCAACAACATTATTTCCTCTGGGCAGTGGACGGGCCCGTTGAGTGAAAGAGAAGAGCTTGGGGAAGTAGGCTAATGAGCTCTCATATATGTCGAGCAGTTCCTCATTAATCAAATCAAACAGAAGCTGGTGATCACAATTGTAGGCAACATCTTCTGAGGAAGATTCAAGTCCCTTGTGCAAATAAGCTTCCAAAGCATTAAACAATGTTGGACTCAAGGGCTGCTCTAATGAATACCATGCTCCAAGGAGCTCTGGCCCAGTGAAGCCGGACACCTCA
The DNA here is from genome assembly GCA_015731905.1 of Salix dunnii. Lineage (NCBI taxonomy): Eukaryota > Viridiplantae > Streptophyta > Magnoliopsida > Malpighiales > Salicaceae > Salix > Salix dunnii. The sequence continues at coordinate 2,345,430 of CM027667.1, read as the reverse complement.
AGCACCTCTCTCACATAATTGAAATCAGCATCATCTTCTGGCCTATTCAATTCAAAATGAAGGAATCGAGCGCCTACCATTGTGCTTGCATTTTCTGCATTCGCATGGCTGGTAAAGCTGCGAGTTTCTTCTGGGGAGTCTCCGGTTGACCTGTCTTGTAAAGTGACAGGAGAATCTGATTCATCAACACACATATGCCTAGGATCCAGCTCTGAACCTGATGCAATTTAGGGGAACCATTTAACTACCAATACAATCATACTGCCAGAAGAATAGTATATATTTTCGGGGAGAGTTTTTTATGGACATTTTCTGGAAATCAAGTTCCATTATAGAAAGCTTTTATGGTACGTCTGTCACATTCGACTTATTAGATGGTTTTTTCAGAAAAGTAATTTGAATAAAGAGAGCGGTCAAATCAGCAGGTCTATTGAATGTTCTTTCACTAAATCTATGCAATCAGTCCGGTTCACATATCTCGCAAAGCCAATATAATACATGGTATTGATTCAACAAAATATCCCCAGAAAAAAAGGCCAAATTTTAAGTTCTGTATAAAAGCATTTTGTGAGAGGAGATAGTATGCCACACCTTCTGACATTGGGAACTCTACTTGGCAAGTTATATCATCTCGAAAATGAGTCTCAAGAACTGCAATTGGACTTTGTTCTTCATGCTCTCTGATGGAGTTGATTGCTGAACCAACCCCCTGATTACTCTGAGAACTCTGATCTCCTCTTTCAGGTCCCGTTGTATCCTGATTTATTTCACTTGTAATAGCACTTCCTTCGTTGATACTTGCCATTAGAGCACCTGAACATTCATCATTGTCCATGCTGCCAGCTCTTTCTTCTTCTTTGTTGCTCTGAAGTTCAGTTTCTTCGGCAGTATCTAGTCGTTTGCATTGTTTTCTAACTTCAGGAGTGCTTACGGACTTCAAGTCATTGAGAATGTCAGTTTTAACATTTGCATCATAGTACATTCCAGTCGTAGTTGACATATTTGAACTAAGCGCGGAACCTGAGGGCTCAATTGGAATGAGATATGTAGATTCGATATCTGGCAGAGAGAGTCTCCTTCTGAAGGATTTCAGACCACTTGGTTGAGATTTATCTTCACTCGACAACTTTAAGCTTTTAGATTGATACTGGTTCCACTTGACCTCTTTACCGAAACTGTGCTCAAACAATCGAGCATAACCATCCAGTGACTCCTTTAGAGAGGATTCTCTTCTTGTGCGAGGGGCTTGAGCTCTGCTGAGATCATCATCGAAACTATTCGTCTCTTGAAAACTGGTGAGATTTTCTACACCATCTTGATGAATTGTAATTTCCTTCATCTTCTTTGACGTCTCTTCCTTGTCGGTGGAAAACTTGTATCCAGAAGGAACTCTATAGAGACTTGCATTTGTTGATTCATGGTCACTCTCCCTTTTTCTCTCTGTGAGTACATACTTTATTTTTCTCTTAAGACCTTTAAAAGGACTCGTGAGTGAAAGATGCCACTTGTGTTTATGTAATCCCCGAGTTGTCTCGAGAGTAGTAAACTGCGTTTCTTGATCAATATAAGTGACTCCATGACTGCTAACCTTCAAATCTATTGACTTGCCATAAAAATCTTCCAAAGACTTGGATGCAGTAGACCTTGGTGCAGAATTCCCGATGGGTGGATTCACTCCCTTTGGAAAGGCCCAAATATCCTTCTGCTTGTGCTCAATTGTACTAGGCCTAACAAATTTAATGTGTGAACAGTCAGCTGAAGGAAATGATCCTGACCTCCTTAATCTTACCTTTGCTTTTGAAGTCTTCTGGACATGGGTGTTCTCAACGTCTGGATCCTTTATGATTTCCAACAGCTTTTCATTTACCTTAAGGATCTCCATAAAATCCACCCTCTCCCTAAACTGAGGGCATGAAACTTCTCTGTTGAGACGCTTAACATGTGAAGGGTTTAATGAGTTATCACAGTTCTCTAAGGAAAATGCATCCTCTGAAGAAAGCTGGTTTTGTTTTGAGCAGTCACCGGTATTCAGAGTTCCAGGCAGATGGTACGTGCTATTATTGTCTGCAACTAGTTCTTCAGGTGTCTTAGACACTGACGGAACCTGCAATCTGGAGGCTACAGTATCAGCACTTTTTTGAAGAATAATGATTGGATTTCTCCAGTCACTATTTATTGTAGCAACGCGATTTTCTGGAGGCTCAAATTGGTGGACTGGATCAGTTTTCTGTGACTGAGTTCTTGAAAGTTTCTCCTTGGCAATTAAAGCTTTTATCTGGGCTTTTCTAGTAATTCTGTTGGCTGAGCTAGTCTCCGTAGTTTCCCGTTCAACCTGGCCAATTTATTACCAAGTTATTGTCAGGTTCATAGTTTATATACAAAAGAAGCAACTCTCAGGACAAAAACAACATGCATTCATCAATATCAACCCATACACATGCATTTTATCTGTTCAATGGACTTACAAGTAAGGGAGATGCTTCTGCACTCGAATATTCTTGTACTTCATCAGTGTAATGTTCAAAAGAGATTGTTTTTGGGTTTTTCCAGCCTGCAAAATAAGGATATAAGGTTGCTCAGACCATAAATAAAAGGGGATGAAAAGCACATCTTGACTAGGATATAGATTTCTGATACTCCAGAAAGAGGAAAAAATGATGTCATTTTCTAGGTGAAGGAACACATCTTTCCCAGGTTGAACCAGCTGCCAATGCCATTCAACCCTCCACGCCTCGGTCGTCAGAAAACTATATTGAATTGGTTCTGGATACTTTCCATTATGGAATCATTTATTGGATCTGGTAGTATCAGTTTGGTGGCGAGAATACTACTTATCAGGTGGAACCGGTGGATGTCAGACCAGCATGGCCAATTGAATAGGTTTTACTGATAAAACAGGATTGGGCCATTCAACAGCTTACTATGTGTGTGCTGCAGATAAAGCATCCTTATATCTGACCGTAAACTAATCACATCAAGCTTTCTACGTAAAATGATTTCCAAAGCTCTTCGAATCTTCAAGATAAAACCATGTCCACCTCCCAAACAGGACAATTTCTTTTCTTATACCATGACATGTATCAATCAACTCTGTCGAACCTAATTCTACAATCTCGATAATAACATGGATCCAATACTTTACAAGTACCTATAAAAAATACTCCTTATTTACTCTAGTCAAGATGGCAAAAATTAAGTGAAAACGTGGAGACAGGAAGAGGGCACGAGGCAGATTAAGATGGCTTACACCTAACATGTTTTCCTCTGCCATGCTTTCTGCGCAGAGGTTTTTTTTTAGGACCGTGCCAATAATGGTAGTCAAGAATCTGAAGTATTCCCCACATGCAACCTGGATGATAGTTCTCAAATTCAACACCCGACACTTGGCGCTCCAACTGTCTTCCCGTATACAAATATATCTCAGACAAGATATAAACTGATCATCCTCCTGCTGTCTGTATTTCCCACAAGTCACAATTGATTTCAGCCACAAAGACACTTTTGATATCCTAAAATGACATCAATAACCATGTAAATCAGGCAGAGAGATGATCTTGAGTATATTCTAGAGAATATTTAGGATTCAAACTCCGAGTACACTAGTTGAGAAATTGCTGTTTAGGCTAAAAACCCTTGTCTCAAAAGCCTCTCAAATCTTCATCTTTTATCAGAATAATATATTTGCAAACAAGTTTCCCTCGCAAATTATTCTTAGCAGAAGATTTCAAGAAACAAAAACCCATCTTTACAAAGCTAATTAATTAACAGCGAGGCTCAAAAAGAATCCAAGGCTGGAAAATCAACAAGATTAGCTTAACTTAAATACATGCATGCAGTCTCCCAACTTCAACGGGCATATCCATAAATAAAAGGGGAGATTATATGAATACCCCAGTACAAGGAAAGAGAAGAGGTTCTGGTAAATAAAAATGAAGTCGATTGTATTCAGAAAATTAATGAAGTCAGTCTAAACAACAAGAAGAATGAAGAAACAGAAACAATCATGGGAACATGAAAAGCTTAAAAAAACTAACCTGATGAAGGAGAAAAAGCTCAGAGACAGCTCGTAAACGCTTGGAAAATTTAGAGAGAGGTGACTAAGAATATCATGAAAGCGGCCACCATAGACTTGGCAAGATATTAATCCAACGTTCAACAAGAAACAAGAAGTCGTTGGTCTTTTTGTACCTTAAAGGGATCAATCAAAGGAAATAGTAGTCAGGAAGAACATAAAGCAGTTCTACACGCAGTACCCGCCAAGTCAGGCCTTTTGTCTGTCATGTTTTTCGAAGACTGGTCCAATTCCAGGTATAATTAAAAAATAAAAAATCATTCAAGTAAGCTTGGTGCCAAGGCTGACCACAAATTTGAACACACTTAAAGATCCTCTCTTTTATCTTTTTTTCCCTTCCTTACCGCGGATATAAATAAATACCTTATAACCATGTGGGTTATTACTAATCCGGCTAATCTTAGTTTTTAGTAATTAATGGAAAAGAGAATACCGAGTTTAACTTAGTGTAATAGTAGAGGTAGAGGGATTGTGATCTACACAACAGTTATGAAATTCAAATCAGGACGTGCATCTCTTATAAAAATCTAAAATAATTAAGTTTTTATTTATTCATCTAAAAGTATGTTTTTTGAGAGGTGAGGTTTCCTCGCATAGTACTCACTTGTTTGTTTAAATCCAAAATAAATACACTTTTTACTTGAAAAATATTTTTTTTAATATTTTGGATGGATTAATGTTAAAAATAAAAATAATTTAATACAATATTTCTTTTATAAAAATATTTTAAAAATATAATACATCACATTACCAAACATGCAATTAGAATTGTGTATTAACATAATTCAACATGTTAAGAACATGTATTTCATGTCTTTTGTATGGTGCTTCGAGGAGTGCACCACACAATCAAATGAGTTCTTGGACACCTCAAATTATAATTTTTGATGACTATATCAATTATAAGAGATTTATAACATATGTTTGATAATATTTTCATATTTTTTAAAATTTTAATATTGTCAAATTAAAACTATAGAAAACAATTAATTTAATAGTTGTTTTTAAAAAATAAATAACCATAAGGTAAACTTAGAACCCAAATGTTTTTAGAGACATTCAACATCTTAAATGGTAACGAAGAGGTGTTGGTAACCAAACCTCAGCTTTGGATAACCAAACCTCACTTTGGCATGCCAAAGTAGATACTGTTAGTTAAGATAAGGAACAATAAAATAAAAATGGAGTCTGACTTGGACCCATTTTATAGTGGCATTGGCGGTTGGTCGGCCTCTCATCTGAAGATTCGACTATAGTTTGAAGCTGGTAGTTACATTCCCATTTTTTAAGTGGCTCATTTATTTATTTTTCTAAAAAAAAAACATGATAAGTTTTTTTATTATTAATATGAGTATCCGAGCTAACTTGATTGCATCTCAACTAATTCTACAGATTCTGAAATTAATAATCATGTAAATCTCCAGTGATTATCTTATCAGCAAGCATATGATTAAAACTTGAGATCATAGAAAGACAAATCTCTCGGTTTCAAATTTTTATCATTGGACCACCTCCACCTCTAAGGGATTAAATTTTCTTTTTATTCTGGATAGAATGTGTGTGTGTCATGGTTGATAAATTGTTATTTTTTATAGAGTGTCTATAGTTAGGTTGAACTTGGAACTATAATGGTATTCGATATAATTTTAATATTTTACAAGTTGTAAATACAATTCATTTAATTGTTTAAAATTCAAAATGATTGGATATATCAATTAAAACTATTTTTTTTATAGATATTCATCTCTCAGAAAATATATTTTATGGATTCAGGTGAGAGATTAAAACTTCAGTTCTCACAGACTCTTAAAAAAGATGTATATCCTGACTTGAATTCGAGATCAACTATTCAAATCACAAACTCTTTGTCATCACGTCATACCTGTTAAAAATATTTATCGCAATATCATTAAAGTCTATCTCCTCTTCTCTCAAGCAAGTAGACAGAAAAAAATTGTTTTTAAAAAAAAATAGAAAAGAGATATAGTATGATGTTCATCATATTAAAATTGTTTGATTAATCTTGGTTTTGGCGTACCATACCATTCATTGAACAAGCCTTATTAGCTTTTAAATTTAGAGTAGAGCACATAATTTATTCATACAAAAAAAGTCAAAGAAAGAGTGAGCTGCCTAGTTTTCTAGTATTTCATGTCATTGTAGCCGCTTCATAGCGCAGAGCATGCCACGGCTTTGAATATTCTTAAAAACTATTTGACACTGAAGATGTCTACCTTATAGAGCTTTGAATTGTTATTATGTTGACTGATTCTAGCCTTCTTTCCAGCCTTTGACACGGCATTATATTCTATTGATGTGAGCATTGGAGTTAAGAAAACTAAATTAATTATTTATTTTTTACAAGTTTTAATTATATATTTTTTTAAATAAATTTACGAATTTTAAAATTAACGAAAACACGCGTGATCTTGGACCATGCAGTCTTCGACATTGAATGCTTCTCTTCGTCGAAGAACATACCATGCCTCGTCCACTTGGTGTGTGAAATTGGACACCACCATCATCGCTCTGGCGTCAAAAGAGAGCTCCAGCAATATTGATGCTGACCGTTGATTATCTTCCATTAAAACCCAGCAATTTGAAAATATTCTCGAAATCAACTCTCCTGTTAGAAACAAACTATTTTTATGTTTGTATAGCAAAATTTTACAAAATCATTCTCTGATTTTGAGGTGAGCTATTGGAGCTTGTCGTTAGTTTACATCTGCGTGGATTTAGGGTTAATTAATCTCATCAATTATGGAGTAAATATATGGGCATGGGAAATGTGATAATGATTGTTTTTTCAAATATTTTTATTTAATAATACAGTAAATTATGTTTTTTTTAAATAAATATTATGATATTAACATATTTATCAAGAAATTATCTCACTTAATAAATTAAATTGTTATGTGATGCCTTGATATATAATTTATAATATTTTTTAATATATTTTTTCATGTAAAAACTTTTTAGACTCGAAATTTGCATAGATTCACAATATTTTATGCTTAATTTTTATCATATAAAATAAGAGTAGTGAAATTTAAATTTATGATAATTTAGTCAAGAAAGCTCAATATCATGTTAAGAAAACATCTTATCTTCTTAAGTTATTAGATAAGACTTTAAATATAATTTATTTTATTTTTTAATAATAATAAAATGACCTAAAACATCAACAAAACTTTAATTGGATAAAAAAAATTAAATTTTTTCAAAAACAACTTTAAAACAGAAAAACAAAACTATAGAAATTCTGGGTATTACTTAAATGGAATGAGTCAATGAGGAATGATAAACAACCCATCACTAAAAAAGAGGGTGTTAGGGAGCGTGTTTGAAAGTGTTTTTTAAAAAAATTGAATTTTTATTTTTATTTTTATTTTTATTAAAAAAAATTAGATGATTTTAGATATTTTAATATGCTGATATCAAAAATAATTTTAAAAACTAAAAAATAATTTAATTCTAATATATTTTTAAATAAAAATTATTTTCAAAGACAATTTTAACCGATGTTACAAAAGTTACTAACTCGAAAGAATAGCAGTGGGTAGATAATCAAAGTTGGACAGCCTGACGGGTAGGCTGAGAAATGCTAGCTTCTTCTACAGGCCCAAATCTGGACCGGCCCATAATTTGTTTTTCTTTCGATCACCAACCTAGAAAATAACTTAAAACCAATTATTGCATGTATATATCCACCACACGTGGATAAACACACTATAATTATCCAGAAAATTAATTATTAAATCCTAAGAAAAACCTAATTAATAATTATCACTTAACATTTTAATTATCCAGTTGAAGTCATGAATGATGAAAGCACAAGAGATGGATAAATTATTGCTCATTCATATTCATTGTAATGTGGATTATAATAGTTATTCACTTATTATTGCTTCTTCTTTTCTTTTTTCTTGAATTTTTATTTTATTTTTTAAATTTTATTTTTATTTATTTTATCTTTCGATATTATGATTATGATGATTAAGAATTGATTTTTGTTATTTATTTATTTTTCTTCTGTTATTTTATAGGGTTTAAGTGGTTTATGAATTTGTTAGGATACCATTTATAGGTTTGATGAGTTTTTTTTTTTTTTTAATTGAAGATGATTCTTTTATCATTTATTTATTTCATATGGTTAAAAATAAATAGTTTTAGAATAAAATATTATTAATTTTTATAAAATTCATATACATATTCACATGTTTGACTTATTGACATGATTCTCAGATCTAGTAAGTTTAATTTTTTTTATTTTATTTCATTAATAAATATTGAATTAATTGAGAATTTAGTTTTTATAATTGGTAATGGTCTCAAAAAAATATCTTGATATTATGTTAGGATTTGATTTTGAAATCTTATATTTTTATTATGAAGTAACTAAATAATAAGTAGTTTTTTTAAAATGAAATGTATAATATCAATATAATTTATAACCCGATCCACTAGTTTAGCATATGCCTATATTAGCATACCTCTAGGTTTACTCATCAACCAAATATATTTTATTTGTTTTTGAGCTCTGTTTTTTTTAATTATTAATGTTAATATTAGATTGTTAAATATCTCAGACTAATTTTATATTTTTTTTTAGGCTCTGTTTTTTAATTATTAATGTTAATATTAGATTGTTAAAATATCTCAAAAAAAAATATCTTGATATTAGGTTAGTATTTGATTTTGTAATGAAATAATATATTTTTGTTATCACATAATTAAATAATAAGTAGTTTTTTTTAAAAATGAAATGTATAATATCATTATAATTTATAACCCGATTCGCTGGTTTAACATATGCCTAGATTAGCATACCTCTAGGTTTACTCATCAACCAAATATATTTTATTTGTTCTTGAGGCTCTGTTTTTTTAATTATTAATGTTAATATTAAATTGTTAAAATATCTCGGACTAATTTTGATCTTCGTGGATCCCGACATGCAAACTCCTACAAATGTAAGAAACCTCAGCAGTTGTTCAATCTCTATTCACTATCCCCTCTTGTTCTTAATGTATAGTTAACACAAAAAACGCTAATTAGCATGGTAATTCAATGTAGCTCTGCTTGGATTATTACAGTGTAATTATTGTTTTATTTTTTTTATTGATAAGAATTAAATATTTGATTTGGGTTATTTTTTGTTTTTTTTTCTCTCTCTCATTTATCATTAAAAGAATGTTTAGTGTACCTGTCCTTTTCAAATTTTAAACACAATAAAATATATTTTTGTTTTAAGAGTCAACAAAATTTAAAATGATTGCCAAGAACTTTCTTAACTTTTAAAAGATTTGTAATAGTAAAAGTAATTATTTCTCCATTATTAGAAAAATGTTGAATTGTTGGGTGTTTTGTTTTGCAATTTTTTATGCATAGTGAAAGAGCAAATTTCATCTTAGAAAAAACATTTTTTTTTTTTGTTTTTTAGGGTATTTTGATATTTTTTTTATATGAAATTCTGTTATTATTAAGACGGGATTAAGGTTCTTTTCTTGCATTTTCATGTTTTTTAAATAAAACATTGTCAATGCGGTTCCACACGCGCTACTAATTTGATAATATTCATTCTATAAAAATGGCACATGAAACACCATATAATGGCCAAATTCATTGTCTCCTTGAATGCACCATCGAGTTCTCTTCCATATGGTTTGATGTTTGTCAATATATGATAGCCGAGTTGACGCTGATAATCAATTGACTCTCTCTCTCTCTCTCTCTCTCTCTCTCTCTCTCCTCACAAATAAAGTTCATACACGTCTCTTTTTTGGTTACTTGTTAGTTTTAGTTCTTGTTCTTTTAATTTTTTATTTAATTCTAATTTCTTTAATATAAGTTTTTTTTTCAATTTTATTATTCAATTGAAATTTCTCATATGTTTTCTTTCTCATTTTAGTCCCTATTCTTTTAATTTTTTTATTCATTTTATAGTTTCAATCCTTATAAAGCAATCCCTATTTTTTTTTAGTATTTATGAATCTATCCTCTTAATTTTGGTTTTGATTTTGGTCCCTTTTCTCTTTTATTAATTTTATTTATTTATTTTCAATTTAATCCCTTAATTTTAATTTGTGTATTTTTTCTTTTGATTTTCATTTTTTTCCCTTTTGGCTCTTTTGTCAAAGTTTTTATGGTTTTTAATATTTATGCTTTAAATCAAATGTTTTTGTTCAATAGTGATAATATTTATTTTAATTTTATCATTTTTGTCTTATTTTTACTTGCATTTTTGTCAAATATTTTAGAATTTTTTATTTTACCCTCCAAGATAAAAAAAAAAAAAAAATATATATATATATATATATATATAAAAATTATCATTTCATTGGAGTTTATAACATTGCGAAAAAAAATCACAAGGCTCATAATTAAAAAACATGGTTCGATTTGCGGAGAAGTGTAAATAAATTATCTAGTCTTGTGTAAAATTGACAAGTCATTCAAGCTCTAACGCTTAAACAATCTTTTGAGTAGGCCAGATTGGCTAAGTGTCCGGTTCACCAACTCACTGGTTGAATGAATGGGTCCGGTCCGGTTTTTGTTTACTCTGAAATAAAATAATACTCATTACTTACCCCGTAATAAAAGTTCTGGCAGGTGGTGGCATGGGAAGGTTTATCCACTTCCAACATTGAATGATGACAGTTTTGAAATCAAAAACGTGATTATTATTATTATTATTATTATTATTATTAAATTTATTATTATCATCATCAAAGTGGAAACTTAGCTTTTGTCAAGACTCGCTTCATTAATCTTCTCAAACGCAATAATCAAAGGCATTTTTGCACCATTGCTTTTGGTTGTGTTGGACGCAATCATTGTAAAAACCATTTTACCTTTACATGCCACACAATTTTACCGAGGCAATCCTCGAGTGGGAATTAAAAAGAAAAGGTAAAGGCTCAATCATAAAATTGGAGACCTTTTATGTATATATATATATATATATATATATATATATCATATTTTAAAGTCTCATATAGCAATTTAAATTTTAGATTAGATAATTATTTAATAAGATATCAGAGTTAAATTAACTCAGCTGTCACGAGTTCGAATCTCATTGTCCTTATTTTATTTAATAGAAAACTAAGCACAAAGTAGTGTGAGTCTATTTAAGTTTCAAGTTCAAAGGGTTTTTACTTGAAAGAGTGCATTAAAAAATAATATAATTCATATTATGAGATCTCATCAAACAACTTAAACTTTTAAGTAAGATGGTTCCTGATATAAACTTAACTAATATTAAGTGACTATTTGAAAGTGTGCTTGAGATTTTTTAAAGTAATTTTCGTTCAGATATATATCAAAATGGTATATTTGTTTTATTTAAAAAAAATTATTTTTGATATCAGCACATGAAAACGAACTAAAAATATAAAAATATTTTTAAAACACAATGCTAAACATGACTTATAAGAGAATAAGAATTCAAAAAAGAGTTAAATTGTTTTAAATTTTCTAACGAAATAAAAAAGAAAAGGCTCGACCATCACACCATGTTTGACAAGTTTTAATTGATCAAAAATTTTAAATTACGAAATCGATTTAAATTATTTTAAAATAGCTACATGGTCCCGTAATGGTAAAGCAAATATGAGTTAGCTTGTATGAAGAAGCAAAGATGCTAGTTTCCTTTAATATCGGAGACAAGATACTGATAATAAATCATGTAGACTGTGAATTTATTTAATTTTCATTCGGACAGTGGAAGAACATTTATGTTGCCGCCGTGGGTATCACTTTGAGGTCCGAATAATATTTCTGCAAGTGTGTTTTTTAACAATAGACATAGACTAACAAAATAATAATAATAAAAAAAAAATCGCTATACAATGTCATGTTTAATGTAAAATAGTTGAGCATGTAATATTGAAACCCGTCGGCCCAATTTGTTTTAGACCAAGCATCAAATTAAAAACACATTAAAGTCATTATGTAGCGACCTAGTAGACAACTCAAAGAACTAATGAATATATAGTTTAATTTGAGAAAAAGAAAGAATTTTTTTAAAATATTGTGACATATTGGATTCACCCAGTTACTCGAAGTTAACTATAAAGCTCGCAATTCAATTGGGAGTTATTTAGGGTTGTGTGGGATGTCACCAAGGACTACATCAGAGAGTTATTAGAAAATAGAAGACTAAAGTAAGAAAAAACTTAGGTCATGCTGGATACATTTAATTTCAGGACTTAATTGAAAATATCTTATAAAACAATGGATTAAACCGAACAAATGGGACCAAAAAAAGATGACCAAAATTTGATAAGCTAACCTCCATAAACAAAAACAAAAGAGTACTGTGCGTAAGGTTAAGTCAAAGAGAGCTTGCGGAGAACGTACCCAGAAAACCTCGAGTTGACAAAATTGACAATTGTCAGGCCATCATGAAACGCCAGGTGTCACCATCCCTCTGCCTTTATCAACCCCTCCACCTGATCCAACAGTTACCATGGCACGTCTACCAGGCGTGTTTAAGAGCTGTCCCTCTTTGACTTTTGATCCTTGCAGAATTTATTGCCCCCTTTCAATTTTCACCCGTCCACTTGTTAATACGACTCCCACCGCCCTCTACAGCGCGTGCGTCACCCACTCCATTCCACCTGTAGATAATTTTATGTCTTCTTTAGCTTATTTTATGCACGTACATAAATGAGATCTGGTAGCATGATAAGGTTGGATTTTAAATTATATTATACGATACTGATTTGGTTACTTTGATTTTTCTATTCGGGTCAATTTTTATAGCTTTATTTATTAAAAAAATAAAATAATATTATTTAACAAAATCTATTAATCCGAATTGAATCCAAGCTATTTATTAATCCGGTCGACCATGTATTTTGCAATTATTTACTCTCTTTTTTTTAAATAAAGCTATACTCACACTTGTATTTATTTTTATTTGACCTACTTTTAAAATTATTTTTTATATAAAAATATATTAAGTTAATGCATTTTAAGTGTTTTTAAATGATTAAGTGCTAACACAAATAACTAAAAAATATATTTTATATATCTTCAATTAAAAAGCACTTTCAACAAATTCACTACAAAATATAACAAACACTCACATGAAATGAAATGACTTAGGGGCGTGGAATAACAAACAATGATAATAATTGTTATTAAAATACTTTTAATTTGAAAATAAATAATTGTTTTATATTAATACAAAAAAAATCTAAAATATATATATAAAAAAATGATTAAAAAAATAAATTTTATAAAACTTTGATTGAAATGTACCATGAGCGTTGAAAGCTGAAAAGGAAATACCATTTTTTCATGATTGTTTGAGAGTATAGTTGTAGATTTTTTTAAAATTTAATTTTTATTTATAAATATATTAAAATAATATTTTTTTATTTTTAAAAATTATTTTTTTACATGAACACATGAAAATAATCTAAAAATATAAAAAATAATAAAAATAAAATAATAAAAATAATTTTTTTTAAAGCAGTAACAAACCTATTATACTATATACCAAAATAGGTCATGAGTCGGTTACTGTAGCATGTGTGTATTTTCACTGTGGATTACAATAGTATTGCTCGATTGGTTTGGTTGTCAGTTCGGTTTAGTTGAGTGGCTGGTTTATTGACTTTTTAAATTTTTTGTATAGTAAAATAATCATTATATCCCTAGAAAAAGATAAAATAATATGAACTGCCTGGAGGAGTGCTACGATAATTGCACATTTTTTATTCGACTCAGTCGGGTCATCGACTTATTGATTTTTTTTATATTTTTTTGCACAGTAAAATAATCATTTTATCCCTAAAAAAAATAGTTGCTAAGAGGATACCACGGTAATCACACATGTTTTAAAAATGACTAAATACTAATATACCCTCTAATAAGACAAAATTAAAGAATTGATTGTAGGGATATTACGGTAATTTGATGTATTTTAAAATTATTTTCCTCCGAATATTGTGGGCACGTGTAACACGTGCGACCAACATTATTTGACCTCACGTACTTTTTGGATGGCGTGTGCAACGTTGTCCAATGGAGGAAAATATCTATCCGGTGTCTTCATGGATGTGTCGCCCTGTCTTCTTCCTCATGATGTGGCGCGTCGTGTCCTACGGTGGATGAATTCATGACGGTGGCCAGTTGAACGTTTTTTCCCATTTTCTCTCTTCTGCATGCGCAAGTACAGGACATACCCCTGATTTTATGATGTTTTCATTTTGATCATTTATTTTTTAATTGTGTTTGCAGGGTCTTGATTTTTTTTATATAAGTTTTGATTTATTTTAATTGTCATTCAGTTGAAATTGATTATATATTTAGGTTTCAATTTGGTAATTGTTTTTTTATTTTCCAAATTGGTTTTAAATCTCTTAATATATCCGGTATATAAGTTTTGATTTTTTTTTAATTTTTTTTCTTTGATTGAAATTGATAATATATTTGATTTTCATTTCATCCCTTCTACTTTTAATTTTTTAATTTTAATTTTTTTATTTCTTTTTATATTTTAAATAATCTCTATTTTTGTTCATGTTTATATGTGTGTGTGTGTGTGTGTGTGTGTGTGGGCGTGTGCACGTGCTTTTAGCTTTGATTTTTATTTTTTATTATCTTTTTTTTTGAGGTAGCCTTTTTTGAAAAAAAAATATTCTTAAATTTTAGTTTGTGTTTGTGATCATTTAAAAATAAATATTTTTGTTTTTTTTTGTTATTCTTTTTTTTGGTTTTTTTATTTTTTTTTATTTTCACGTCAAATATTATTTTTTAGCTAATATTTATTTTTTATTTTCTTTTTTTGTTAAAATTTTTAGGCTTTTTTATTCTTTTATTGAATTTATTTTTCTATTATTCACACAATAATGAGAATAATAATAATAATTTGAGTTTTTTTTTCTTACTTTCTCTTTTGTTAATGTTTTTGAATTTTTTTGGGGGGATAATTTAATAATTTTTATTGTTTTAGCAATAATAATAATGATATTTTTGGATATTAAACCTTCAATGTTACTATTTTTATAATACAATGTGTTGATTTGTATTTTATTTTTAAACTAAAAAAATTATTAATTATTTGAATTTCAATAATTATAAAAATTATTAGCTCATCATTCAATATAGCAAGGGCAATTTAACTAGTTTCAACTAAAATCCCTCCTAAGCAAAGCAGGTTCCTGTTCCACTCCATCGCCCTCCGAGCGTGGTCCTACCATATATATATCTTCCCAAACTTTTGCCCACTTGAAAAAAAAAATAGAGAGAGAGGAGAGAAAATAAAATAAAATAAAATAAAATGTAGAAGGGTCCGTGATTTAACGCTCTTCAATGAAGTTGATTATTAAATTAATGTCTATAATTAAGAGATTTAACTTAGACCCGCAACCTTAGTCAACGCCTCCGCACACGCGCGAAAAGAAGAGAACCAGAAGCGGACCCACTTTTGTTCTAACAATTAAGGTATATTCCGACACCAGATTCAAACATGCATTAAATATAAATAATAAGAGAATTAAAGTCTTAAATCTGATCTGGAATCAGATTTATCTCTGTATAAAATTATATTAGAGACTATTTATTAAAATATTGTATTTGAAAACATCATATCAAAACAAAAACAATAATAAAATAGATTAGTTTAAAGCTAAATAAATTTTAAAGCAAGGGTCCAGACATAATGCTAAACACCATCTAGAATAAAGCAAAGGTCAACCTAGCTGATTTTAAAATTTGTTTTTTTTTTAAATTAAAATAATATTATTTTGACTTTTTTTCCCCTTAAAAAGCCAATGAATTCTAAATGAGTTTCTAACTGAATTAAATTAAATATTTTTTATTTTTATCTTTTAATTAAACCAATTTATAGAATCAACTTAGGCTTCAAGCTAACTTGATCATAGTTTTATAAAACTGAAGATAATTTTATTTTTCACGTCCCACTTAATATTTAAACTCATTTAATTATTTTTATTTAAATATAAGTGTATCTTTAAACTAATTTAAGGTTTAAATAAAATTAAATCTTTTACTAATTATCTTATCCACACATTCTTTTATCTTAAGATTCTGACATGAAGAGATGAAGTCGGGTAGAAGGTACCACACCTTAGCTCCGAAGGTGAGACCCCATTTTCTGTTTCTTAAAGCTGATAAAAAAAAAATAAAAAATTCTAGGTTTCAACCATCCTTTTTCTTACCCAAAAGTCAACGCATCTGTGGCTTAAGCTCTCTCTTTCTCAGTTTAACCTCCGCTTCTCTTCTTCAGCTGCTCTTTCTTCAATCTTATGCTAATGAATTGCTATAACTTACAGTGATTCAGTTTGTACCAGAAAAAATCTAATGGGAAACGGTTTTGGTAAGCTGACGGTCTGTTTCACAGGAACTGGAGAGGCTCACCGGGGAAAGGATATATCGGTACTAATATCCGACCCATTAGACGAAGGTCTAGGTCACTCCTTTTGCTATGTGAGACCTGACCCGGCCCGATTATCCTCCTCCAAAGTACACTCAGAGGAAACAACCACCTTCCGTACCATATCCGGTGCCTCCGTCAGTGCCAACACGTCAACACCACTATCCACTGCCTTCATCGATCCTTATGTTTATAACACCTTCGATCGAGCTGCTGCTTTTGAGAGCTCAACTTCTTTTGCTTCGATTCCTTTGCAACCAATTCCCAGAAGTCTATTTGGGTCCATCAATTCTGGTCCCTTAACAGGAAACTCGGCTATGATACCTTGTTCAGTTCCGATGGAGAGAGGGTTCTTGTCGGGCCCGATTGAGAGAGGATTCATGTCAGGTCCGTTGGATCGTGGGTTGTTTTCGGGCCCGCTGGAAAAGGACAGTTCTGATCAGTTTCAAAGAAGCTTTTCCCATGGTGGTTTTGCTTTTAGATCCAGATCAGGAAAAAGGTCGCTGATTCGAGTCTTACAAAGAGCAATATCTAAAACGATAACTCGTGGACAAAACTCGATTGTAGCTCCTATAAAAGGAGGGGTTGGTGTTGGTGTTGTTAAGGAACCTGAGTGGATACTGAGTTCAGATAAGCAGAATGAGTTGACAGTGAGTAGTCTTAATTTGAGCAGTGATGGTAGTTTAGAGGATGACGATTCCTTAGAGAGTCATAATCTTCAATGGGCTCAGGGGAAAGCAGGGGAGGATAGGGTCCATGTTGTCGTGTCAGAGGAGCATGGTTGGGTTTTTGTTGGGATTTATGATGGATTCAATGGCCCTGATGCTCCTGATTTTCTTTTATCCAATCTCTACTCTGCTGTGCATAAAGAGCTTAAAGGTTTGTTGTGGGATGATAAGTTTGATTCTGATAAAATATTCGCCCCTGCATCTTCCCCTGTTCAATCAGATACCAGTAATTCTGTTGAACGTGCCAATTCAAGAATGGAAAATGTGTTACATAACAGTGAAACTAATGGGAATTGCGGAAATGAGGAATGCTATTTGAATCTGGACCAAGATAATCATCCGAGTGCGGGTGGTGACTCTGGTTTTGATATGAATTTGAAGAGAAAAAAGAGTAGGAGTTCCAAAGGAAAGTATAGAGGAGCTGCTAAAAAATGGGAGGAGAATCAGAGGAGATGGAAATGCGAATGGGACAGGGAAAGAATGGAACTTGACAAGAGATTAAAGGAGCAATTGAATCGATCTGGATCAGATACTAGCCCAATAAACCATTCAGACGTTTTGAAAGCCTTATCTCAGGCTTTGAAGAAAACAGAGGAGGCATATTTGGATAATGCAGACAAAATGCTAGCGGAGAATCCAGAGCTGGCTTTAATGGGTTCTTGTGTTCTTGTGATGTTAATGAAGGGAGAAGATATTTATGTGATGAATGTGGGTGATAGTCGTGCAGTATTAGCACAAAAGGCAGAGCCTGATTATTGGCTTGGGAAGATTAGACAGGACTTGGAAAGAATTAATGAGGAAACATTGCATGATCTTGAAGGTTCTGATGGTGAAAGATCAAATTCAATGCCTGTTTTGACGGCCTCACAGCTGAGTGTTGATCATAGCACTAGTGTGGAAGAGGTATAATTAGCTTTCAGTTTGTGGTAACGAAATCTTGTTCTGACCAATTTAACATGTTCACTCCATTTTGTTTTCCTTGCACTGGTGTGAACTATATCTGAATGCTATGTTTTCTGCATTTCAGGAAGTGCAAAGAATAAAAAATGAACATCCAGATGATGCTTGTGCTTTGTTGAATGACCGTGTGAAAGGCTCATTGAAGGTTACTCGGGCATTTGGTGCTGGTTTTCTCAAGCAGGTGTGGTCGCAATTTAAGCATTCTAACTTTTTTTTTTCTCGGTTAAGAAGCTCAATTACTTTGCCATTCTTTGGTGCCTAAACTGTCAAAAGGCTATATCACTAATGGCTTGTGAAATGTATCCACTAGGGCATGGATAAACTAAGCTTGGAATAGCACTGAAAATGTTCCTCCTAATTTCATCTTTGAACTGCAAATTAAGCCATTAATAATGCATTTGAGAGAAAAAGGTGCACCTGCCTGTACTCCTGCCAATAATATAAAGGAAATATGGTTCGGTGATACTTGAATTTGAATTAGTTACATCAAGGATGCTATGATGCCTATCTCGTGTTCTCATTTTAAACAAATAGCAGGGGACCAGGGAGGGGGAGCGTCCAGAGCATTTGATTGCTTAGAGCTATAAAGTGTTAGATTGTTACTTGTATTATCCATCTGAGAGGACAGTATTTTGGGATGCAGTTTTTGTGTGCCTTTACTTTTGAAATGAGGCGCCACTTCTCACTTTTGATTTCCCTTCTGCAGCCTAGATGGAATAACGCACTTCTAGAGATGTTCAGAATTGACTACATTGGCAATTCCCCGTACATAACTTGTTTACCATCGCTCTACCACCATAGACTCGGCCCCAAAGACAGGTTTCTGATTCTATCATCCGATGGGCTTTATCAATACTTAACAAATGAAGAAGCTGTTTATGAAGTTGAGCTTTTCATCACATTGCAACCGGAAGGAGATCCAGCTCAACATCTGGTCGAGGAAGTTCTCTTCCGTGCAGCCAAGAAAGCTGGTATTGTTAAAGTATTAATAGGAAAGTTGAGCTGTCTGTCTGCAGCGATTATTCTTTAAAGAAACTGAAGGTGACTTTGCTTATGGTGAATTGCAGGTATGGACTTCCACGAGTTGCTCCAAATACCACAGGGGGATCGACGGCGGTACCATGATGATATTTGCATCATTGTTATTTCTTTAGAGGGAAGGATATGGAGATCGTGTGTATAATGAAGTTGAGGAAGATACTGATAGAAGATATAGACATCTGCGAAAAAATCCGGCATTTCCTTTTTGCCTTTTTTTCTTTTCTTTTCTTCTTTTTCCCGGTCACCTTTGTAACTCAGGGCATTCCATCCTGAGAACTTAGTTGTGCGATCAACTTGGGTGGTGGGGAATGTAAAGGTGTAAAAGCTGGTTCTCTTCTTGATTAAAAGCTGTCATAGGAAATTGTAATTTTCTAGGAATAAATGGCATTCCTTTTGGAAAGGGTTTTGTTCCATTCCTTTTTTTTTCTCACCTGTACATGGGATTGGTTTGGCAACAACAGCTACCTTAGCATCTGCTTCTTTTCTACCCTTCTTCTTTTAAACAAATCAATACTTTCTTGAACATAATATTTATGTATGAGAATCTGTGATCAGTGGCCTTGCTGTTATCAAAGCTGAGAAGCACTTTGGACGGATGTGCAGCAAACTGATGGAAACATGCTTTTGACATTATCCCCTTTCAACTTTAGACCAGTTCTTCTTCTTGTGTGAGCTACCTTGTTGCCAAAAGATTGATACAGGTATGGCTAAGACTTTGCTTGCAGGGTTAAAATCTTCAATTTGGTCATAAAGATCTTACCAAGTGTATATAATTTGGTATTTTCCAAATTGCAGTCAGTCAACGTAGCTTTCAGTCAATTCTATAGAATTCTCCGGTCATTATCTCATGATCTTTAACTCAATATGCGGTGGTTAGTTCTGTGAGTGAGGGAGTGCTAGTCACAAGCAAATCCCTTGCTGACCCACTATAAAGTCAACGAAACCCATTGCTCTTTTTCTCTTTTTTCTCAGCATTAAAACCCCTCAAATTCTTTTTGACCATCCACAGATTCTGTGCATGTCTCCTGCTTATGCCACGCGGCAAAATAGTAGCCCTGAGATGAGGTTAAAGACCGGGGGTGGTGGCTTGTTTGGCTGACCAGGCCATAAATCTCTCTTAACTACTTTGAAATTGGAGGGTAAATGCACTGCAGTTAGGAGATGTTGAGGTTGCTGTCAAACCTCATCAGTGATAAAAACCTGTCGCTATGTCATTCATTTCAAACCACCATTTTTTCCAGCAATGATGTGGTGCTCTTTTGGCCTATCCCATTCATTTTCTTGTAAATTTTGTTTGTGATGGCAAGCATGGGTGTTTAATGTATTCATCCATGTCACTGATGCATAGTGCTTCATGGAACAAACAAATCAATAACAACATCAACTAGCTGGTAATAGATAGGTCAAACTTCTTTCAATAAAAATACCAAAGTTAAATAAAAACACATCGAATAAAAAATTACAAGCTAACCCGAGTTAACTTGATTATCTCATAATTGGGATGACTTATATAAAAAAAATATAAAAACATTGCATAGCTCAAGGGATAATAATTTAATTTCAAAGTATGAGATTGTTTTAAAAAAATCAATTTAATAGAAAACAATTAAGGAAAAGAAAACATGAGACAAAAATAATGAGCTTGACAAGCCTATTACTTGAAAGAAGAGATGATGATAATTCAAAAAACAAATTGCACAAAACAATGGAAATAAGGGCTTAATAATCTAATGTGGTCGAACATTGAATTTGGAAAAAAAATTATTTTTCAGTAAAAAATTACTCGGTTAAAAAAAAAACAAAAAATAATAAAATAAAATATTTAACCATCAAACAATGCAAAATTCAAACAATACATAATTAGTAATAAAGATACATAAGTAATTCACAACTAGATTACATGAATGAATCTCCTTGCATGAATGGTCACTACGGATAGCAAGTTGATAATCTGTAACACGATCTCCGCAAAACTTTGAGTGACAATATGATTTTGTTGTTTGGCAACTTCGTCTACATATAATGATATTTAATTGTTAATAAAATATGAATCAAATGACATGATGAATTAATAATAACTTATTCACTATTAAAGTAAAAGTAGTTTCATGTTTGGAGAAAGTAGCGATTTTGAAAAATAATTAATCTTTTTTTAAATTAAATATTTTTAGTTTTTTATATCATTTTCATGTTAAAAATAAAAAATATATTTTTAAATAAAATACACTTTAAAAACAGTATCAATCATTCTTTCAAACCATCACTAAAACAACTCAAAAAATAATATAAAATATGTTGAAACTTCGACGTAAACACAACCTAGATTTAAATTCACATGGTCTATCTCACCATATGATGGTGCATAAAAAAAGTAATACAAAATCTCCTTCAAGCCATGCTCAAGCTGCATGCAACCCACATATTTGGGTCAGGCCGGAGTTGAGTGTTGCCTTCCACGTTGTTTAGGCCACCCTAAATGGGCCTCCTCGAATGCCTTGTCCTTTCGGCTCGAAAGACCTACTCCTAAAATCATTCTGGCCATTGCCTCATCCAACCTCACGCCCACGACTCATAGGTTGTCTAATACCTATTGGACTCGTATTTTACTAGCTATTTGATTGGTGATCTATTGCCTACTAAATATTTTTTTTCAACAAAAACATTATGTATATAACTTTTTATAATATGTTTTTTAAATAAAATCTTTTTAAATGTAGATCATATATATATATATATATATATATATATATATATATATATATATATATATATATATATATATAAATTGAGAACTATGTGTTTCTCAACATGAAAACATCATAAAAAATAAAATTAGAGAAATTTAAAGCATATATAGATTAAAATATTTACTCTCGCAAGATGAGATTTTTTCCAAATGTTATTTACTCAATTTTTTTATCATTTTTTTTATTCAACCAAATAATATTAAAATCGACACATATATCAAATTGATATAATATACTAAAAAGAAAAGATTATTATTCAAGGTTGCATAAATTATAAATATTATCTAAAAATAAATATTTTTTATTTGTACAAAAGTGAATGAAAAAATATAAACTAATTAAAATAATCTTATTAAAAATTATATACACGCAACACCATTAAAAAATATTTATCTAATTTTTTTTAAAAAATAAATAACAAACACATGCGCGCGCGCGCGCACACACACACTCATATTCAACCTCTTAGGCCTATGACCTAGTGCATTTATATTATTTTAATGAAGAGCCCATCAGCGTAGGTGGACCAAATATTTAAACTTATTTTTTTAAAATATAACTTTTTAAAGTTATGAAAGACATTTGAAAAGAAAAACACACACGATATATTGCCCATTAAGGAAACCAACGTGTTGTCTGTAAGCCTGTATTTCAGCCACCACTGTGGTGACTAGAAAATCAAGCAATGTTATTTTGCCTAAAACCCCCAGTTTTTAAGATATTTTAACTCTAAAACACCTCCCTATTATCTTTAGAGCACCTGCAAACCAATTTTTTAGCTCAAAATACCCAAAAAAGATAAAAGAATGTAGTCAAATCAAGTTAATTTTATATTCCTTAACTTAGATTTGTTTTTTCAGGCAATCTTAAAACTCAAAACAATCACCATAAAAATCCCTTTCATCTCATAAAACTCATGAACAACAAGAAAAATATTATGGTTAGAAATGACATGAATAATGTCTTTTTCTCTCATCACTAGAATTTGAGAATCTCTCTCTTTTATCTGTTTAAATTGGATTGAAAAATAATACATACAAACTTTATATCAAAAGTATTTATTTTTAAATAAACTTTTAATAGATCTAAATTATGTTATTTTTAAAGATTAAGAGCTTAAATGTATTATTCATGAAATCTCTGGCTTGCCATCTATGTTCGACCTTTTATTTCAGCCAGTCCTTTTCCAACTGCACAATTTTCTAATAAATAAAAAAATAATTGACTTTTAATTAGGATAAAATTTCATAAAATAAGACTTTGAGAACCAAAATGAATTATTTAAAAGGGAATTGTAAGTCCACAATATTTTATGAGTGAGTAAACAATGTTCATCTATAATAATAAAAACCTAAACCTTTCCGTATCTATAATTTTTCAGTTTTTGATATTTTAGAATGTTGTCATGATGTAGCAAAATTTCTCATGCAGAATATAAACATCTTTTTTCTTCTTCTTCTTCTTGTTAATGGTCATTTCTTGCTCACATGAAATCATAAAAACACCTACCAAGCATGCACCCTTTTATAAATAGATAATAAGGCATCACAACCAATAACACCAAACTTTCCACAAATAGTAATAATGTTTTCTTCACTAGCCATGAGATACTATAAATTCACTCATTACAAGTGACAAGTTCTCATAACTAATGACCATAATACAAGTGATTTCCATGACCCTATATGCCCAACAATGATAAATACAAGTACATAGTGTTTTTTAAATAAAAAAACATACATATAATTGCACTTTTAACCTAACTCTATTATTGGTTGCATTTGAAACCACCAAAATTAATATTGATGTTTTAAAAAATACTTGATTTTTGTAGAACTGTAGTAAAAGTAAAGTTGAATCCAAGGTAAATTACTATATTTTTCATTATTGAAACTAAAATAAAGATCAAGGATAAACAAGAAAACTTAAAGAAAATAAAAATTGTAAAAAGAAAATGTAAAAGATAAATCAATTTTAATATGTCGGGGTAAAAAATATTGTCCATTTAATGAATTATATTGATCATAGAAATAAAATATGTATAATTTAATTCAAGAAAATACAAAAATTCCATTAAGCATGAAAGATGAAATAATTATTAAATTAATTAGAAAATGTTCTTAATTAATTGCTTAACAAAAATCAAATACCACATGAAAAACTAACTTTAATGATTGTCAAAAGATAGTGGATACGTGTAGTGGATATGTATAGTGAACAACTTTACTGTGGATAATGTGTTTTTTTAAATGTTAGCTTGAGAATCACAAACTTAAACATAAGGTTTTTCATTATTAATTTCTTGCTTTCAATAATAAGGAAGTTGCATGTATCCGAACATCTAATCTAATATGTGGCCTTAAATGCAACAATATCAGATAAATATAATAATAATGTATAGACAATTGGAGTATTTCCAGTAATGTCAGCAGCGAGTTGATGCGCTTATCGGAACCGGAAAGGCCAAGCAATTTGTCAATCAAACACTGATCCTACTCACTGTTGGTGGGATTAGATAGCCTAAGTAATTACAATTTTTAGGTCTAGTACCAACAACTTATATTTATTACATGATGCACAAGTTCAAGATGTCTATGAAAGAAAGGTAAAGGTCACATACTCAAACAAATGATCAAAATTGATTATTGGAAGACGTTTTGAACCTCTATCCGAGACCAGAAACAAACAAAATAAAGCACATATGACTTGAAAGTCTTTGGTGAAGCATTGTAAAAAATAAAATCAAACCTTTCATAAAGAAAGGAGAGTATGGTTGTTTAGTCCTCTTACACATAAACTTTCATCTGTGGACAGAGTATGGTCGTTTAGTCCTACACATCGACTTTCATCTGTAGACATCTTGAACTTGTGCATAATGTAATAAATACGAGTCGTTGATGCTAAACCTAAAAATTGTAATTATGTTCCCACCAACGGTGAATTGTACGTGGTGGCGCATGAGCAATCATCAGTTATATGTGATAACAAATATCACCTAATAGATATTTGTTGCCTTACTATTATCAATTAATACTCATTTCTGACTCAATAGGTAAGTATACTTAGCTAATGATAGTAGCCTGCACTAGGGCTGTATCAATGGATGAAACATTGGCGGCACTTGGAGAGAAAATTGGTTGCCTACCTGTTCATCCATTGAAAAGCAAGATGTTTTTATTTTCCATGTTGATGAATTGGCTAGATCCAGCAATGACTCTGACATAGTAATTCAAAATAATAAGACTAGAGGGCAACATTAGTTCTTTTCACTTAATGTACATCCAAACATTTAAAAACACTAAATTCTCAGAGCAAAAAACGAGGAAAGGCAACACAATTAAGTGTCTAAAAAAAGCTAGCGTGATGGTTGGCCACGCAACTTGTTTGCGACATAGAGCAAATGACTAATGTTTGCTGGGGGATAGTTCTGAAATAGCTTGAGAATAGAAGTGAAATCCCCAGCTAGTAGACGCCTCCGATTGAGAATCAACATTACACAACATACCCTAAGCAATGTTTTCAGCAAATGTAGAAAGTGTTAATTAGTTGGATTTGAAAATGTTCAAATCCTAAAATTTTGATACAAGTAACAGGGGAAATGATGCAAATTGTGTTCCACTACATAAGTGGTCAAAATAAACATTCAAGCAAGTTGTTTCCTTCCATTGATCTTACATGTATCGCATACAAATACTCTGGTATTTCAAAGCAAGCACTATTCAATGCTTGTTCTTCTCTAAAGGGTAACAAAGGGGCATTTCCTTTATTTCCTAGATATAATGAGACCAAGGTGTATAGTCTATTTAAGCTAATCCTGAAGTGTAAAAAATGTTTAAGTGCTGGTCGTGCATTTAAGCAAAATCTAAACTTGGTTCTATTTTCGAATGGGCCCGGAGTTTGTGCTGCAATGGTGAACCTGAACACCTGAAGGCATTAGCTCCTCATTATGAAACTGTGATTCTCAGCTCAAATAGCCTTGTCTAGTATAACTATTATCCTAGTTATTCTGATACTGGAAGGTTAGCATGGAGCATGGGTGTAGATGATATCTGATTGTGGGTATAATTGTGTGAAAATATATGAAAGAATAAGAAGATACAAATTCATCCTTGGTAAAAATAGAGTTGGTTGCCTTTGAGGATAAGTGTGAGGAAAAGTGTCTGAAATGATTGACATGAAGAATTTAGATTTATGGATGCATCTATGCGGCATTGTCATTGGATTCAAATAGTTGGAGAGAACATGACGAGGTTTGAAGTGCTAAAAATGATTTATGGATCATGACAGTTGAGGGAAAGATGGCAGCTTGCTCTTTTGAAAATAGAGTAACATCAGTTTGACAATTGTGGAGTACAGATACCTGTTGCAGTTGCCATTTTTGCCTTCAGAATTTGATTTCTTTTGCTTCGATTAGTGTGATAAAGACCCAAGGTCAAGTACCTCATGTTATTTTGTTTAACCAAAGTCTATTAAGCTTAGGAAGGCTTCCAATGCTAGCTGGTAACCTTGTAAAGTTGTTTCCGCACAATTTCAAATTTTGTACAAGGAGCAAGCCTTGAAGATCAGAGGGAATTATGTCATCTGATAAGTTGCAGTGTCTGAGATCGAGTTCTAGTAAAGATGCTGGAAGACCTCGTCTTGTTGGTGGGCATTTCCTTGGTGAGAAGATAAGACGACAACCATACATAGATAATTTTTCCAGATTCTTTAGGTCTCCAATGGTTTCTGGTGGTGTACTTATTGTAGTTTCATCAACAAGGAGACTGCTCTGGCAATTCCTCAAATTTTGAGCTGCCTGACACATTTAACTTCTTAAGTGAGATTAGAGCACATATGCTTCCATGCTTCCCTGGAGATTCTTAAGACCCACGCAATCTTGCAGATTCAGGAACTGAAGATGACTAAGAAGTCCAATGGAGTCATGAACCTTTACCAAACTAATGCAATCTTTAAGTTTTAGTTTTTCAAGACTGGAAAAGCCTTTAAAGTTAAGAGTCTCGATAAGCTTATGGGAGTGGCTAAGGTAAAGGGATTTCAACATTTTCAAAGACCGCAACACCAGAATAGATGTTGGTAAAATATAAGCATACCTGACAGATTAATGTTGAAGAATGAAGGTTGAAATGCAGGTGATTCCAAGACTGCAAAGTGGAAACAAAAGAGATGAAAATAGAGCTGACAGAGTAGTGTTGAAGAATTCAAGTTGTTTGATTTTAATTAAGTATTTTAGCTTAGTTTAATAAAGATGAATTGTTTGATCAAGAAGTCTAATATTTACTTAGTTTCAGTTCAAATTTACATAAAATTAGTTTAGAACAAGAGTTCATAATTGACTAGAAGTCTAACTCTTGTAAGTTGTTAAATTTTGTTTTCTATAAATAAAATTAGAGGGATGGCAGTAACCTTATGACAAATTCTGCCCTTTATTCTAAAAATTAGTGCCTAAACTGCCTGTTCTCTAGTTCTTGGAAAATCTGGAAAGTCATCAATTTTTTAATCACTGATTTGAACAATGATTGTTTTTCATGTCAGAAGCTGAAATTCTGACAGTAATTTAAACAGTAAGTGTTTGTTCATCAAAATTTTCCAACAATTGATATTAGAGCCAAATTGAATCTTAGAAAGGGAATTGAGTGAAATACGAGTGAATTAAAGTGAGGATTTTTCAAAGTTATTTGGCTTTGAAAGGGTGGTGAGTGAAACACGAAAGCCCAGAAATTCAATCAAGAAATTCATCTTGATTTGTTCTTTAAGTGATACGGAATTGATAAAATTATTAATTACTATCTTTGTTCTTTGTTTCTTTTTAGAATCATCAAAGTAATTTAGCTGAAAGGGAGCTGTTACTGTTTCCATCAAATTTCTGGAAACTAAAGAATAACAGACACATATTCAAGCATGGATTCTACTTCGTTTTCAATGAAATCACCTGTGTTTACAGGATCAAACTATGGTGTTTGGGCTGTGAAGATGGCAACATATCTCAAAGCTTTTGATCTATGGGAGATTGTGGAGAGTAACAGAGAACCTACTCCATTAAACAACAATCCCACATTTAACCAAATCAAGTTCTTCAATGAAGAAAAAGCAAAGGGATTCAAGGCACTCACATGCATTCATAACGCAGTGAGTGAAAAAATATTCACAAGGATTATGGCTTGTAAAACTGCCCAGGAAGCGTGGAATAAATTGAAAGCTGAATTTCAAGGTGACGAAAAATCAAAGAGAATGCAGATTTTGAATTTAAAAAGACAGTTTGAAGGTTTGAAGATGAGAGAAACAGAAACAATCAAGGAATTCTCTTCAAAAATCTCCAAACTGGTTAACCAGATGAGACTTTTGGGGGAAGATGTTGAAGATTCAAGAGTGATAGAAAAAGTTCTAGTCAGCCTTCTTGAAAAGTTCGAGCACAAAATCTGCTCTTTAGAAGATTCGAGAAACATTGCAGAGATGAGTCTGCAAGACTTAATCAATGCACTACAATCTGTAGAGCAGAGAAAACCTACAGGCAAGAAGGTTCGAGTGAAGAAACCTTCGTTTCAGGCTTCAAAGAAAGATCACGAACCCAGATTTTTTCCAGAAACAACAATGAAGGAAGGAGAGAAACTGGAAGGAATTGGCAAAGTAAATATTGGTAGAACAATCAGAACTCCTCTAGCAGCTCATATACAAAGGGAAAAGAAAAGAAAGAGCAATTTCCACCTTGCAAATATTGCCACAAAACTAATCATCTTGAATCCTGGTGTTGGCTCAAAAATGCTCAGTGCAGAAAATACAAGCAAACTGGACATATTCAAAAATTCTGCAAAACAAATACATTAATTGGGAAATAAGCCTACATTGCAGAGAATGACAAAGTGGAAGATGAACAATTGTTCATGGCCAAAGAAGAACTGAATCAGAGTACATCAGAAGGAAAAAATTCCACTTAACTTGTTGATAGTGGATGCACAAACCACATGACAACAGATGTGAAGCTGTTCAAAACTTTAGATTCAAGTTATTAATCTAGAGTAAAAGTGGCTAATGGATAATATGTCAATGTGGAAGGCAGAGGGAATGTTGACGTCGAAACTATGGTAGGTATGAGAACCCTTGATAAAGTGTTATATGTGCCTGAAATTAAACAAAATTTAGTGAGTGTTGGACAATTACTTGAAGATAATTACTCATTATCTTTTATCAATGGAATGT
This sequence comes from Salix dunnii, assembly GCA_015731905.1. Classification (NCBI taxonomy): domain Eukaryota; kingdom Viridiplantae; phylum Streptophyta; class Magnoliopsida; order Malpighiales; family Salicaceae; genus Salix; species Salix dunnii. The sequence goes on along the minus strand of CM027667.1, from coordinate 2,316,276 downwards.
GCACAATTAGAGATGAAAAAGGAATCATATTATTCTCTGCAAACATGAATAATAGAAGTTTTAGTCTCGGTTTAGAGAATGAAATCATGAACATGAGCATCATTGAAAGCTCAAAATCAGTATTGTGGCATAAAAGATTGGGGCATTTTAATTATGCCACCTTGAAGAAAATGGCTGATCTGCAAATGGTGGTTGGATTACCAGAAATACAAGAACAAAATGAGGTATGTGAAGCATGTCAATTAGGCAAGCAAACAAGAAGTACCTTCAAAGATAATGCATTTAGAGCAATTTGTAATCTGCAGCTAGTATATACTGATGTGTGTGGACCAATGAGAAATGAGTCCTTGAATGGAGCTAAATATTTTTTGTTGTTCATTGATGATTATAGTAGGTATTGCTGGGTTTACTTCCTTAAAACTAAAAGGGAAGTATTTGATGAATTCCTAAAGTTCAAGGCTGCAGCTGAAAGAGAAACTGGAAACAAGCTGAAAGCCTTGAGGTCTGACAATGGGGGGGGAATTCACCTCTCATAAACTAGAGGAACATCTAGTAAAAGAAGGAATTAAACATCAACTCACGGTGCCATACACACCTCAGCAAAATGGTGTTAGTGAAAGAAGAAATCGAACACTAATGGAGATGGCTAGGTGTCTCTTGTATAAGAAGAAATTACCCCTGAAATTCTAGGCAGAGGCTGTAAACACTGCCTCTTATCTTCTAAATCGTATGGTCACCAAGATTTTGGGAGAAAAAAACACCCTATGAGGTATGGCATGGTTACAAACCAAATGTAGAACATCTGAGGGTGTTTGGTAGCCCTTGCTATGTTCTTCAACCTGAGGTAAAAAGGGGAAAACTTGATCAAAAAGCTGAGGTAGGAATCTTGATAGGTTACAGCAACAAGTCAAATGGTTATAAGGTTTTTGACTTGAAAACTAACAAGGCTGTAATAGCAAGAGATATGAAGGTTACAGAAGACAAAATATGGAATTGGAAGGAAGAACTAAGTGAAGAAACTAGACTTGATACTCAAATTGAATGTCAGCAGCAGCAGCCAACAAAAACTGCCAAAATTGAAGAAGAAGCTACAAGGGGAACAAGGCTACTTATTAACATATACAGTAGGTGTAATCTTGTAGAAACAGAACCTGCTGATGTTGATGAATCCCTGAATTCATGTATATGGATGGCAGCCATGGAGGAGGAGCTGATGATGATTGAAAAAAATGAGACATGGCAGCTTATTGACAGACTAGTCAATAGAAAAGTCATTGGGGTGAAGTGGATATTCAAAACAAAGATGAATGCAGATGGAAGCATCAACAAACACAAAGCAAGACTTGTGGTTAAAGGTTACTCCCAAGAACAATGGATTCATTACCATGATACATTTGCTCCTGTATCTAGGCTTGATACAATTAAAATGCTACTGATGCTTGCTGCACAAACTGGTTGGTTTGTTTGGCAAATGGATGTTAAGTCTGCATTTTTGAATGGGACACTTGATGAAGAGATTTATGTTAAACAACCTGAGGGTTTTGAAAAAGAAATCACAACTAACAAAGTTTATCTCCTTAAAAAGGCTTTGTATGGACTGAAACAAGCTCCTAGAGCTTGGTACAGTCGGTTAGATGATTTTTTGCTAAGTTTGGGGTTTGAGAAAAGCTTGAATGAAGCTACCCTGTATGTGAAAAAATTTAAAGAACACATCCTGATTGTATCAGTATATGTGGATGATTTGTTGATTACTAGAGATAAGGATAAGCTAGTGGAAGAATTTAAGGATAATATGAAGAACAACTTTGAGATGAATGAGCTTGGGTTGTTGTCGTATTTTCTAGGAATTGAAATTACACAGTCTAAGTCAGGATGTTTTGTATGTCAGAGGAACTTCACTATAAAATTGCTGAACAAATTTGCAATGGAAAATTGCAAACCAGTAAGCACAACTATGGTGGTGGGACTGAAGTTATCAAAAGTTGATGGTGCCCTTAGTGCCGATGGAAGGACCTTCAGAAGTTTGATTGGTAGCTTGTTGTATTTGACTACAACAGGTCCTGACATTGTGCTTGCAGTCAATTATCTTTCAAGGTTCATGCAAAATCCAAGTCAAATCCATTATGTTGTAGCCAAAAGAATCTTGTGTTATTTGAAAGGAACACTGGAATTTGGCATGTTCTTTAACAGAGTAAGCACTGTCAAGTTAATTGGATATTGTGATAGTGATTAGACAGGGAATGATGAAGAAATGATGAGCACTTCAGGATATTGTTTTTCAATGGGTGGATGCATTTTTTGCTGGAATTCAAAAAAACAAGCAGTAGTAGCACATTCTACTGCAGAAGCAAAATATATAGCTGCCTATGTAGCAGCTAATCACTTAGTTTGGTTAAGAAAGATGTTGGGAGACTTGAGTTTTGATCAACTCGAACCTACTACATTATTCTTTGATAACATGTCAGCAATTGCAATTTCCAAGAACTATGTTTTTCATGATAGAACCAAGCACATGAAAATCAAGTTCCATGCAATTCGACAATTCCAGGAAGAAGGTGAATTGTAGATGAAGTACTGTAGCTTTAAGGAGCAATTAGCTGATTTATTCACCAAATCCTTAGCTAAAGAAAGGTTTGAAGAATTGAGGGAGATGACAGGAGTGTGCAGCCTGGAATCAAGGAGGAGTGTTGAAGAATGAAGGTTGAAATGCAGGTGATTCCAAGACTGCAAAGTGGACACAGAAGAGATGAAAATAGAGCTAAAGACAGAGCAGTGTCAAAGAATTCAAGTTGTTTGATTTTAATTAAGTATTTTAGCTTAGTTTAATAAAGATCAATTGTTTGATTAAGAAGTCTAATATTTTACGTAGTTTCAGTTCAAATTTACGTAGAATTAGTTTAGAACAAGAGTTCATAATTGACTAGAAGTCTAACTCTTGTAAGTTGTTAAATTTCCTTTTCTATAAATAAAATCAGAGAGATGGCAGTAACCTTATGATAAATTCTGCCCTTTATTCTGAAAATTAGTGCCTAAACTGCCTGTTCTCTAGTTCTTGGAAAATCTGGAAAGTCATCAGTTTTTTAATCACTGATTTGAACAGTGATTGTTTTTCACGTCAGAAGCTGAAATTCTGATAGTAATTTAAACAGTAAGTGTTTGTTCATCAAAATTTTCCAACAATTAAATGATCTATTCATGATAAAATTGAAAAATACATTATGATCTACCTTTACTTCCACTGAAAATTGCCATAGACTGCTATAGCGCATGTCAAGAACAATCAAATGTTCCAGAGTAAGATCATCTGGGATAATTTTTAAGGGGAACTCAAACCAGCACAACCACCTTAATTTGTTAGAAACATGCTCGTAGTTTCTTGTAAGGCAAACGAAATTGAGTTGGAGCAGTCTTAGCCTTTTCATCTTTTTTAATGACTTGGTATTGAATGATTTTTTTTATCCTTGCAGGCTTAGAACGAGGCCTTCAGCTGCTTTAATACCCTGTTACTAAATGAATACGTTAGCTAATAGGCATTATAGCAATCATACATTTGCTAATAATTAATGTCAAAATTTAAGGTGTAAGATAAGCAAGAGATTGATCCTCAATGAAAAAAGGAGCATTTATGCAACCATTTTATGCTAAATATATTCTATGATAATAACTATCTTCGTTTTTCAACCTACACATGTTATTCTCTCACCTCTTTATCAGTTAACAGTTCAATAACATCTTCTGTATGCCATAATCTGCTACATTTCCCGGGATCCATAAAAGATTCTTGTAGAACAATTTCTCATCCCATGTCTCGAAGCAAATCATGCATCAAGAACTTGTGGTTAGCGCCAACCTTTACAAGGCGTCTCCTCGTGAGAGTATTGATTCCATCAACTGGAAAGAAACCGGGGCCATCAAGCATGCTCATTACTTAATCTTTTTTTGTACCAATGAAGAAACATGCAATTTCTAGAAATGTAGATTTCTCAGTAGCATCAAAAGAATCATAACTTATTTGAAGTATACTGTGAGTGTCTTTGTGGCTAATCACTTTTAGTTTTTCTAATTTGCTATTCCATGCATCAATGTTTTGTCCACACAAATCTAACCCCAAAACTGTAAGAGCTAGTGGATTTCCTCCTGTATAGGGTACAATTCTTCTCGTAGAATCCATGTAACTTTCATCGGGACAGCGCTTGTTGAAGGCATGTAGGCTTAGTAGCTGAAGAGAATCATCGCCATTCAATTCCTTGACCTCATATTGTTGATACAACTTTGATGGTTGCAACAGATTCTTAATTCTAATTGTTATTACCACCCTACTTCCACGGTAAAGCCACTTAAGATTCCCGAGAATTTTATCCAGTTCTTTCTGCTTATCTTCAATGTCATCCAGAACAATGAACACGCTTGCGACGTAATCTTTCTGTTATCACCTTCAATCCACTATCAACATTGTATATCTTTTCATGTTTTCTTATCAAGATATCCGAGAGAAGCTGTCTCTGTAAGTAGGCTATCCCATTGGAAATAATCTGCTATCTAACATTTTCAAGAAAACAGCTCCCTTCAAATCTTTCGAAGACTAAATTGTAAACCTCCTTGGCAAGAGTTGTCTTGCCTATGCCACCCATCCCAATTATACCAACTATACGAACTTCTATGGACTCTAGCAGGGAGATCACTTCTTTTGCTCGAGAATCTAAGCCAACTGGGTGGATAACAACCTTTAAGATTGTCCGATCAAGTCTAACTGAAATCTCCTTTTCAATGTAGTTTATGTTTTCAGCTTTATGCCTGCATTTGTCCATAAACAAAGCACTTGAAATAAATACACAAACCAACATCTTGTCATGAGCAAGGAGCAACATGCAATAATTTCAAGCATGAAATTGTACATATAATGAGTTCCTAATGGATGATTATAGTGGTTTTAGTGATGTAACAAGCATTTTCTAGACGTATCGGTCTTACAAACACCTTTCCAAAATTGTTTCCTTATTCTCATGATTTTCTTGAATTTTTTTTTCCCGAAATAGTTTAATAGACGGAGGAATATTCTTAATAAAGAATGAGAAATTATCATATCAAGAGAAAATAATAGCAAAGCCTTTATGTACATGCTGATAATAAGTTATGTTTCTTAATTTTCTTTCTGCTTTTCTCTCACTTTTCCTCTCCTTCTTTTTTTCTTGGTGATTACTTGTTTGATTTCTTGATATAGCTAGGGTATGGTGCAATGGTTATGTACCTAGCAATTTTCTTTAATAAAACAGATTTGAATCTTACCAACTCTAATTCATTTGATAATTATATAATATGAAAGAAATATTCAAGAATACTCTTCATTATACTCTTAACATATCTTTCAATAATATAGATTTATTGTTTTCAAATCCTAATATCCACTGCAATCCCTTTATCTCCCAACATATTTTCTTTGGGATTCACCATGCTTGAGATTATCTATTCAAGATTAGTGAAAAAAGAGGGTAAAGAGTATTTTCATTTTTGAACGATTGACTTCATTAAAACTTGTTATGTAGTATTACTTAAGAATGATTATTCTTGTTGACCCTAGTTATGTGCATGCACACCCTATTGTTACAAGAGAAATTAAATGGATCTTTGAAGTTTAGTGACTAAGGTACTAGTTAGCCAGTTTTGTAAGAACAATAGTTTGCAGGAACAAGAAGCAGACATGACAACTAACTCGGCTAGACGTTGCTGGTTAGAGACATGTCTACTGTGTAGTATGTGAAATGCCAAGCATTTCGTGTTATAAAATTTAACGCAATAGGGATTTCAAAATAGTTTGAAGAATAAATGCATTTTACGTAAAACTTGAGCATGTACATTTTGATAGTTTGAAGATAATAACACAAAAAGAGAGATTGAAGAGTGTTATATATCCAAATCAGCTATGCGAATGATGTTTAGTGAGCAAACAATTACTCAAGAGCTTTCTAAAGGAGTTTACATCTAGAGGAACTCAACCCCTACTAAAAATACATGTCGATATGTGTGGTCTTGTCAAATAATGTTTGTTTGGTAATAAAATGTGTTTTCTACTTTTTATTGATGATTATAGTAGAAAAACTTGGAATACACTTCTTAAAAGAAAAGTCTAATATGTTTAGTTATTTTAAGAAATTTAAGGCAATAGTTGAAAAAAAAAGTGATTATTCTATAAAATCATTTAGGACATATAAAGAGGTGAATTTTGTTAAAATAACGAGTTTTGTGATAATTATGGTGTAAAGAGTTTTGTTTTAAAAAGTGTTGGGTTAAGGTTGTAAATTATGTTATTTACTTGTCAAATAGACATCCTATTAAAAACTTAAATGACATGATCCCACAAGAAATATGGTGTAAAATAAATCTTGATGAGATTGAAAGGTACATAAATGATATGATGAGAAATGTGAATTCTTACTAATTCTTGATGAAGAAAAGGAAATGTATAAAGGTTATCAATAACCTATAGTTACACCTCCACAAACACTAATGAGATAAATTTCCTCGTCCTCTAGTGAAAGTTCAAATAGTGACTCTACCAAGTCCATCAAGAAACAAGAAAAGCCTTAATGATTTAATGAGATAACTAATCCTATTAATGATGATGATGTAACACTATATTGTAACCTTATTACATGTGATTCTACAATGTCTAAAGAAATGATAAAAGATGAAAAATAGAGAATTGCTATGGATGAGAAGATTGTATCAATTGAGAAGAATAATACATGGTAAGTGGTTCTTAGAATAAAAAAAAAAAAAGTCACTGTGTTAAGTGGATCTACAAAGTAAAAAAAAAGAATAAAAGAGAAGTAGAGAGGTACAAGACGAGATTGAAAAAAAAAAAGCTATAGACAAAAACAAAAAATTGTTTACAATGAAGTTTTTGTTTTAACCGATAAAATTAAAGGTAAGCTACAAGAAATTAAAGACATGGAAGTTTGAAAGTTAATTTTATTTGGAAAAATAAAATTAATATCAAGTACAATGGTGAAACCATCTTAGTCAATTTTTTATCATGATGGAATACGAACAAATTCAACACTGTTAATATAGTATCATGAAGAGAAAGAATGATGACAATTGATATTGAAAAGGAGTGCTGAAGTTCAATATCAACTAAGATTTAAGCTAATAAGATTTGGACCTTGTAAGAATTTTAATATTATCAAAACTTTACAATATTAAGATTAGTAATTATTTATTAGAGTTTTATCATTGTTAAATAAAATTCTAGTTATAATAAGAATTTTAGTTCATGTAAAAATTCTTAATGAAGAAAGATTTGTAATAGACTAGTTTATTAAAATTCTTCTTTAATTATAATGTTAAATTTCTAGGTAGAGTAAGATTTCATTTTACAGGTTTAATTCATTCATTATTTAAGATTTGAGGTCTATAAGTAAGTTTGTGACGAAAAGTATAATAAATCATTGTTATTATAAAGGAATTAAGACATCTTATCCCATCCTCATCTTCCAACATATTATAACTGTTTTAACCTTGAAAGACCACAACATGCCATTGCAATTTGCTACTGAGGTTCTAGTACAGCAACTTGCCCTTTATCTTCTACCTTTAAGGTGTAAATCATGTTACAGAATTTTTTATGATACTGTGTTTGCCATTTCTACTAATCATAAGTTAGTTGCAAACATCAATTTACTCGATACAGCAAACATCTTACATGTCCAGAGGAAGGAAAACAAAATCCTAGTGTTTCCTTCTATTTTTCGTCGAGACGAAAATTCTCCCTGGTTCCTGGTAGAGTAGACACACACAAGGGTATTTTCTGACGCAATAGGTAAATTATTGTTTCAAGTCCTTATAGTTAACTAGCTTGGACAACGGTTGAAAAGTGGATGCAATGATGAGACAAGCTTCCTTGATATGAAAACACAAACTAAATTTCAAATAAGGACTAAATGTAATTAATAGGAAAAGTTTGCAGGAGACCATAGTATGGGATACAGGTGGTCACATCCTTCTTTAAAGTGTGATGCTTTGGGATAATCATCTATGAAAAAACTAAAGAAAAATATTCGGAAGATCTGCACAAGCTCATGCTCAACTACAGAATCCCATCTTGTCACATAAATCTTTCACCTCAAAAGGAGAGAGAAGACTACAACACAGAAAATATGCCAGACCCTCTAAACTATCAAACTTTGCTGCCAGGTCTAAGAAAAGGTCAAATAGGTTTCCCCGTTTGGTTAACGATATGCTACTTAGCCTTCTTAAGGAGATTAGAGGTGCGGAACTCAGCATCATCCCTGATGAAACTCCACCAAATATAGGTAAGAGGGACTGTGGTGGCATGCCAAAGTGCATGGGCATCCATGTATCCTTCATACGGAGGGAAGTCGTAAATTTCTAAGAGCATTGCCAAGCCACCTCCAATGACCACTACCCACAACTTCCAGCGAGAAGGATGGCCTGTGACACCAGCCCAAATCGCCCACAGGAGAAGCTGAGCAACTGCCATTACAACACAAACTAGCATGTTCCACCCTGTAACATGTCAGGAGTCAGTTTGTTACTACAAGCTATGAGAAAACCATGTAAAGTGGAAGAAAACCTTAATTACTCTTGAGTAATTGTAGCTATTTATGAATGATTAGAAACATTTTATGCGCCAAATATTGATCTAGAAAGGAGACAAAGGTGAATGGATGCAGTACCATAGTCAAGTTTATAGAAGTTGATGAACAGTATATGTGAAGTCAGGAAAGCAAGCAGTGGAGCGGCAACCATGACCCTTGCAGCTTCATCCCTCACATCGAAACTTCTTAATATAGACATAATTAGTGAGTACCCTAAAAATGCCACAGCAGAAGAATAGTCTAACTTTTCTGTCAAGTCCACATCTCTGCATTTCAAACAGACAACGCAAGGTAAGAAACATAAAACTGAACATATGGTAAAAAACAAATCGTGTATGCATGGATAATGAAAATGGAAAAATAATAATGATAAAGGTCCTCACAAATGAAAGTCTAATTAAAAGAAAGAACCTCACTGGCTATGGAAAACAGCACTCCAGAACCAGGAATTCAATGCTAAGAACCCATAGATATGCCATAACGAGGCATATTCATAGTAGGCCTTTTTATCTTGTTTTAGAGGCAACTTGTAGTAGATAAGAATGAAAAAGGATAGCCAGCCATGGAAATGCATTGCAAGGTTAAGGGCAGAGAAAACAACAGAAACAGGCTCCTGAGCACATAAACAATAGGTCATAAGTTTTCTCAATTAGTAAGATTGATCTCAAGCATCTAAGAAGAGAAGAAAAGGCTAATCACAATAGAACTACTAGAAAACCAAACCTGAATTCCATATACACGCTTGAAGGGCCATTTACCATGGTACTTGACAGGACCATGACCAAGTGCTTCTCTTTCTTTCTCTCTATCCAGCATACAATAATAACGACAATCACTTTGGCAATCCCATTGTTTCCATTGCAAGTAAAGAGGTTCTTGCTTGTACCATGGACCATCAAAGGAGACACCATCTGAAGAAAAATTGCAGTGTGAAAAGCATCTTTGCCCCACACATCCAGATTTTTCACATTGGCCAACACAAGTCCTAAGTTTCAGAGCAAACATAATATTTTAGCATGCACATAAGGGTTTCATAGGAGATTATAAGAATTATACATATAATTATAAGAATTACTTGAAACCACAACAGATAATGAGAGAAAATACAATAGAATGTACAAATGGCACAAAATCAGGTTGTTTTGTATAACAAAAAGATTACTGAAGGGCGCTGAGGGACCCCATCTCATAGAACAAGTTCAAAATGATAGAAAAGATACCAACATAAAACAAACTTGAAGGTGTGTTGCAATGGTACATGAGTAATCCTATGGGAAAATATTTGTTAATGAGAATTTACACCAAATAAATGTTGGAACAGACCAAAATTGCTGAACCTAACACTAACAATATGAGAAATAGCTCAGCAGTGACTGCTTTAAAGAGTAGCTAGTACTGCAAGATTGACAAACAGGTAAATATAAGAAATACCATATTCTTAAATGTCCAGCACATACGTATCTGCCCACGAGATTAATCCACGCATCTTGTGCCCATTGGGTGGACCCAAAGTGGGAGAAACAGCCACATATTTGAGGGTATGGAAATCACATTTAAAGGCTCAAAACTTTGTCGATATATCAAATGCAATTAGCATTATGAAAAAACTAGATTTGTTCCTTTAGGTCATTTGTGTGTGGTTGATTGATAACATTATTGAAGAAAAAACACATGGAACCAGATGCACATGAAGTAAAAAAACAATTAAAGGGTCAAAATTTACCTGTAAATGGGATCAGAATCCCCAGCACTAGCATCTAAGGCTCCAACAAGACATGAAAACACCAGAAAGAAACCAACCCAATATCGATCTACCATCTAATAACAAATCATCAAGAATTAAAAAGCTTGGATCTTGCTAAGAACAAACATGGGAAAAATACAAGCAAGAGACTAGAAACTCAATCCTTTAGTTAACAATAAATACATAAAAATAAACAAATTTTCTTTGACAACTGGATCGTGCATTTTGAGAAACAAGCAAATAAGTTCACATTAAACTTAAAAACAGAAATACTACAAGCGTTGCAGTGATTGATTCAACATAGTTAAAATAACAAAATGAGGATCAAAATGTGAGCTTGAAGAGACAACAAACAATAGATCAACAAAACGGGTGCTTTACCTTATGTTTCTTGAAGAACACAGATGGTACGTGAATTCTTTTGCGTCTGTTTCAATCTCCAACAGATTCAAATGAAGATACCCATGAATCCAGAAACCATGGATTGATCTCGATCTCTCAGAGTGAGATTCTCAAGACTGTGGGTCTGAGAGAGCGAGATAATAGAAGAGTAGACTAAATGGTTTCTTTGGCATGATGGGCCAGAAGATATCGGCCTGATTGCTACTCTTTACTCTCTTTTTTTCTCTTGCCATTTTTATGGTTGAGCAACAGCATACATTATTTTGTTATTTGATAAAAATATATACTTTTAAATTAATTTATACATTAATTAAAATTAAATTTCATCTTCAGGGTGCGTTTGGGAGGCAGTTTAATCACTTTTTTAAATATAAAACTATTTTAAATTAAATTAAAGATTTAAAAAATATATTTTAAAATAAAAGTTATTTAAAAAAAATACTATTTTCTCGAACACCCTATGTTAAAAAATCACCTCACAAATGATTGCAATAAACTTTCAGTTAACTTATTCACGTTCTAAGCCAACACTTCAAAAAGTAAGTCATACCACTACAGTATTTTGGGGTTGCAGTTTTTGTGTGCTTTTGCTTTTGAAATGCGGTGCGACTTCTCACTGCTGATTTCCCTTGTGCAGCCTAGATGGAATAACGCACTTCTAGAGATGTTCAGAATTGACTACATTCCCCGTGCCTAACTTGTTTACCATCACTCTATCACCGTACTCGGCTCCAGATATATTAAATAAAAATTTATTAATATTATTTTGGTTGTTGTTCTGGTTGGTTTTTTATTGATATAAAATATTTTAGTTTTAGAATATTTTGATATGTCGTTTCAGAGTTATACTGTTTATATAAAATTAATTATATATATATATATATATGAAAAAAAATTAAAATATTAATTTAACAAGCATAATTAAAATTCAAGATAAATTAACTTTAAATTATACAATACAAACATAAAATCAAACAAATATAATATTAAAATTAGAAAAAAAATCACAAATTAATTCAAATAAAAAAGATTTTAAGGCTGGAACGGCACACCCGGAACAGAACCGAGACGTTCTGGCCGGAATTTTCGGAACAGACCGGAATTAAAACCGAGAAGAAAACGACGCTGTTTTGTCTCGGTTTTGTTAATAGAATAATACGTTCCGGGCAGAATGGAATGGAATTGACAACCCTGATTACATGGCTCAAAGGATAATAATTTAATATTAAAATATAAAATTATTTAAAAAATATAATTTCATAAAAAACAATGGAAGAAAAAAGTTATGTAAGCCTTGAGACAACAAAATAATTAGCTTGACCAACCTATTGCTTGAAAGATGGGATGATGATAATTCAAAAAACAAATTGCACAAAACAATGGAATTAAGGGCTTAATAAGCAAAGGTTGTCGAACAATGAATTTGGAGAAAAAAAATTAATTTTATATAAAAAATTACTCTATTAAAAAAAACAATTAAAAATAATAAAATAAGATAGTTAATCATAAAACAATTAAAAATTCGAACAATACATAACTAGTAATAAAGATACATTAGTAATTCACAAGTAGATTTCACGAATGGATCTCCCTGCATGAATAGTCACTTCGGATAATAAATTGATAAGCAGTAACATAATCTCAGACAAAACTTTGACTGTCAACATGTTTTTGTTAGGCAACTCCATCTACATATAATGGTATTTAATTATTAATAAAATATGGATCAAATGACATGATGAATTAATAATAACTTATTCACTATTAGATGCATATTTGATAATGTTATGATTTAAATTAAAGTAAAAGTAGTTTCATGTTCGGAGAACGTAGCAATTTTGAAAAACAATTGAATTTATATTTATATTTTTTATTTTAAATTAAATATTTTTGGTATTTTTATATTATTTTTATTTTAAAAATAAAAAAATATTATTTTAATATGTTTTTAAATAAAAAAAATACTTTCAAAAACAGTGTCAATCATACTTTCAAACCATCACTAAAACAAATCAAAAAATAAAATAAAATATGTTGAAACTTCAGCATAAACACAACCTAGATTTAAATTCAAATCGTCTTTCTGACCTTGTGATGGTGCATAAAAAAAATAATAAAAATTCATCTCCAGGCCATGCCCGAACTGCACGCACCCCACATATTTGGACCAGGTCGGAGTTGCGTGCTGCCTTCCATGATGTTTGGTCCACCCTCAATAGGCCTTACTCAAATGCCTTGTCCTTTCGTCTCGAAAGGCCTGCTCCTAAAATCATTCTGGTCATTGCCTCATCCAACCTCATGCCCACGACTTAGGGGTTGTCTAATACCTAATGGACACATATTTTACTAGCTATTTGAATGGTGATCCATTGTTGGCTATATATATATATATATTTCAACAAAAACAATTATGTATATAGCTTTTTATAATATGTTTTTTAAATAAAATATTTTAAAATGTAAATCATAGATCTATAAATATAATCAATTAAATTGAGAATCATGTGTTTCTCAACATGAAACATCATAAAAAATAAAATTAGAGGAATTTAAAGCATGTATAGATTAAAATATCTACTATAGCAAGATGAGATTTTTTCCAATGTTATTTACTGAATTTTTTTATCAAAATTATTTTTTATTCAATAAATTAATATTAAAATATACACATATATTAAATTGATATAATATACTAAAAAGAAAAGACTATTATTCAAGGTTGCATAAATTATAAATATTATCTAAAAATAAATATTTTTTATTTGTACAAAAGTAGATGAAAAAATATAAACTTTAAAAAATATTTATCCAATTTTTTAAATAAATTATACATACATATCTATATATATATATATATATATATATATATATATATATATGACCAACCTCTTAGGTCTATGACCTAATGCATTTAGGTTATTTTAATGAAGAGCTCATCAGTGTACATGGATCGGACATTTAAAATTATTTTTTTAAAAAATAATTTTTTAAAGAAGTGAAAGACACTTGAGAAGAAAAACACACACGACATATTACCCACAAAGGAAACCAACGTGTAGTTTGTAAACCTGTATTTTGGCGACCATTGTGGTGACTAGAAAATCAAGCAATGGGTTTTTTTTTTTTGCCTAAAATCCCTATTTTTTTTTTAGATATTTTAACTCTCAAACACCTCACTAAGACCTTTAGAGCACTCACAAACCAATTTTTCAGCTCAAAATAACCAATAAGGATATAAAAAAAAAATGTAATCAAATTGAGTTAGTTTTAGATTTTTAAACGTAGATTTGTTTTTTAGACAATATTAAAACTCAAAACAACTACCATCAAATCTCTTTAATCTCATAAAACCCATGGACACCAAGAAAAATATTGTGGTTAGAAATGACATGAACAATGTCTTTCTCTATCATCACTAGAATTGAGAATCTCTCTTTCATCTATTTAAATTGGATTGAAAAATAATACATATAAACTTTATATCAAAATTATTTATTTAAAAAAAACTTTTAATAGATATAAATCATTTTATTTTTAAAGATTAAGAGCTTAAATTTATTATTCATGAAATCTCTGGGTTGCCACTTATGTCTGACCTTTTAATTCAGTCAATGTTATTCCAATTACATAATTTTCTAATAAATAAAAAGCAATTGACTTTTAATTTGGATCGGATTTTATAACATAAGACTTTGAGGACCAAAATGAATTATTTAAATGGGAGTTGTAAGTCCACAATAAAAATTTATGAGTTAGTAAACTATCTTTATCTATAATAATAAAAACCTAAACCTTTTAGTTTCTATAATTTTCCAGTTTTTAATATGTCAATTTCTAGTTTTTTCTTGTTAATGGTCATTTCTTGCTCACATGAAACCATAAAAACACTTACCAAGCATGCATCTTTTTATAAATAGACAATAAGGCATCACAACCAATAACACCTAACTTTCCATAAATGGTAATAATGTTTTCTTCACTCACGATGAGATACTATAAATTCACTCATTACAAGTGACTGGTTTTCACAACAATTCATCATAATAAAAGTGATTTCCATGACCCTATATGCCAACAAAGATAAATAAAAGTACATAGTGTTTTTTATATGAAAACGTACATATAATTGCACTTTTAACCTAACTCTATTATTGGTCACATTTGAAACCACCAAAATTAATATTGATGTTTTAAAAAATACTTGATTTTTGTAGAGTTATAGTAAAAGTAAGGTTGAATCCAAGGTAAATTACTGTAATTTTCATTACAAGACACTAAAATAAAGATCAAGGATTAATAAGAAAACATAAAAGATAAATCAATGTTAACATGTCGAGGTAAAAAATATTGTCCATTTAATGAATTAGATTGATCATAAAAATAAAATAAGTATTCTTTTAATTCAAGTAAATACCAAAATTCCATTAAGCATGAAAGATAAAAAAAAATTAAATTAATTAGAAAATATTCTTAATTAATTGCTTAACATGAATTGAATTAAAGATTGAAAAGTGATTTTTATATTTAATGATGAAAGTTTTAAGAATGAAAAACAATATAGTATTTCAAGCTATAGTTAAAAAGCTTAATGATTTGTACTTGTCTTATTCTTTTAGCCTGTATTTTTTTAACGTAAAAGTTAAATCAAACAAATTCTTTACTTTTTGCTTCATTCTCAATTCAAATCAAGTATTATGGATTAAAAACTCAAAAAAAGAAAACATGCTCTCAAGAAAAACCATTGAAAAAGCATATATGAGAAATAATAGCTTACTTATCAAATTTAGGAAAATAAATACTTGAATGTAAAAAACTAAAGTTAGAAATATCTTTTCTCACAATTTAAAAGCATAAAAAATTCTCTGAACTTAAAGATATAGTTTAGTTCATAGTTGTTGTAAAATTGAGAAACGTCGTACCACAGAATATTGTGAAGATCTTGTTTGAGTCATGTTTTGCTACATTTATTATTTTCCTTAGCCGCCTAATTTCTTCAAGATTCTCAGGCTAATTAGGAGTGCTTATGCTTGGCAATTCTTTCCTTGTTTATTTTATCCTAAATGTTGGTTAAGTCCCTTATAATCTATGTTGGAAACGAACTCTATTGATATCATAAGTCTATTCTAATTCCAATTTTGTTGCAACTTATATTTTGTTTTTAACTTGTTTTCTTGCACTGCCCGACCATCTCAGATTTATCCTTCATTTATGGCATGCTAGAAGCTTGATCTACATATTTTTTTTTACCTTAAAACCCTTCATTTCTTTGTTACATTCTTAACTTTTAATAGGATGTTGACCTATAAAAAAGAAGAAGAAATATTTATGAAAATAAAAATATTTGACGAAGTCCTTAAACTTTGTTGATTAGTCTACAGTAATCCCTAATATTTATGCTTAATGCATAGTAGAAAAAGTGTATCATAAGAGGAATAACAATATATTTATTTTATGCTTATTGGATTAGTTTTAATGAAATTATTTTATTTACTTCATTTCAATATTGCAAAGTTATTTAAAACATAAAACTATTTGTGTACTTCTGCTATGCAATATATCAATTTTTTGTTATAAAAATGATGATTAGGCAGTACAATATGTTTTAAAGAAAGAAGGAAACTTTATCCCTTTAATTATAGACCAAAATAGGTCATATAAATTGAATTTATTTTGATTAGGTTATAAAAAACAAGTGATGAAAAAAACAACAAAATAAAAAAAAATGATAATGATAACCTAAAAAACAATTTTTTTTTATAAACGGGGAAAAAAAAGATGTGGATAAGTTCTCAACTTATTAAATACAAAAAGGACACGATTGGGTAAAAATAAGATAAAAAAACCTAGCTAAAGTCAATCTACGTTAATATAAAAAATATATATAATTTATGGAATAAGAGATAACTTAACTTAAGGTAACTTACAACATAAGTTATGAGATTAAGATAATCTAATAGAAAACAAACATAAAAAATTACAAAGCTTATAATAATAATTATAATAATAAATATTAACTCATATTAACTTTTCAAACCTATGAATTGGGCCATTAGACTTAACACACCTTATTTGGAAAAACCACGAAGCCCAATTTCCAATCAATTAAATGTTGAATGATTAACTTGGAAAATTATATCAATTATACAAAAAAAAAAATCCAAAATGATAATTACAAAAAATAAGGGTCAAAATTAAAATACAAAATGAATTTTATTTTTTATTAATAAGTGAAAATAAAAAGAAAAAATAATTGGACAAAAAGGCCAAAAAAACTAGAATATTAAGAATCAAAATTAAATAAACAAACAAAAATAAATTTTTTATTAAAAGGTAAAGATGAAAAGAAAAATTAGTTCAACAAAAAACCTAAAAAGATTATCAAATGAATGAAAAGTATATTGAAAAAAAATAATATATAGCAAATTATAATAAAATTGAAATACCAACAAAAAAAGATTAGGGTATAATATTCAAGAGAGAAGAGAGAGAAAAAGAGTCCACTAGCAACAGATTGGACCACCAACATCAACACGAGTTGCTCTGCAAAAAAAAAAAAAAAAGATATGGTGTGTCTTTTAATGATATGATATTAGGGCATTTGTGAACACTTTGAACATCAAGATGGGTTATATATGGCTCATCCTTTTGCTTTGATATATAGATAGAGAGGGAGGGAGGGATATCAAATACACCCCCCCCCCCACAAGTTTACTTGATAAAAATGAAAAACTATTGTGAAAAGATAAAACACTCATCAGCACACATTTTAAAGTTTTTGCCTTTGAAGGTATTTTGGTCATTTTATACTGACTTTGTTTTTTATATATTTTTAAAAATGATTATGAAAATAAAAAATACCCTATAACACTGATTTTGATTATTTTTTCTTATAATGTTATTTTAGTTTAACGCGAAATACAATTGAATTGAGAGAACAATATTTGTTCCTGATCAATCAATGATGACTACATGGTCCTATAAAAAGATTTTAAAGTCATTAAAAGCTAGTGTTAATTTTTTTGGGGATAGAAATAAAGTTTCCATTATATTTTTTCAACAAACAATGCAAATAGATATGAGTAGACATTGTTTTTAAAGAAAGTGTAACTTCTGTTAATTTTACATTCAATTTAGTTAGATGTAGTATAATGATAAGATTTAAGTGAAAAGTAATCATATTTATTATCAGGATTAATGTTTAATTGGTTGGTAATAAAATCAAAATTTTCTATAGATATGCTTCACAAATGAGGAGATTTTAAGTATAATGAAGATTGACGAGCAACAATAACAACAACAAGGGTATTTACAACTAACAAACAATGTTTTTTTTTCTTGTTGATATTATTAAGGTGCATTATTTTGTTTGTTTGTTCTTAATAACAAAGATATTATCATGATAATTAATAAATAAAAATTAACTTTTCTTACATTACTCTAGTATATTTAAAAGAATAATTCTTTTAGATATTGATCTTTAAATTTAAGTCTGAAAAGAAGAAAATCACCTTAACTATTCAATAAATTAATGTAATTTTTTTTTTTGCTTTATCCTATGTTTAAAAAAGTCAAAGGCAAGGTGACAACCCAACATATATGGATTGAGTAGAATATCGAGCCTAGAGGAAAGGAGTATAGTTTGAGGCCCATCATCTTTGGGTTTATTAACATACCGAGCCTAAATCATACAGGTATGGTGAGTTGCTAGACTCATTATCCTTGAGTTTACATACAAGCTTGACCCAAATACATATGAGGCTAATGAGGTGCGTAACCCAATATGCTCGGATTTAATTGTGCGTTGAACCCAAGTACATATAAGTTTAACAAACTTATAAATCCATCATTGGGTTCAAGTACTTGCTGAGTTTAAATCCAATATGTTAGACCTATTATTTTTGTGATGAACTATGTGCTGACCTTAAATAGACATGAGTCTAGCAAGCTGTCAGACCCAACATCATTGGGTTCATTCACGTGTTTGGTCCAATTACATATGGATATAAAAAGTTTCTTAACCTAATATCTTTTGGTTCAACTAAATGCTAAACATAAAAACATGTTTAATGAGTTTTCAGACCTAATATCCTTGAATTTAATTATTCACTTAGCCCGATATATATTAGTATAATGAGTTGTAAAACCATCACCTTTAAGCTTGGAATCATCCCAAATCTAAGTGGGTATGAAACTGATGGTCATTATACACCCTTTGATGGGTCACAATATGTTGTATATTTATTATTATAAGTTTTAACATTAAATATTAAAAGTTAAGAATAATCATCTCTCTATATCCCTATGTGTATAAAAGTATTCTAAGAGTTTACCATATTTTTATCAATATTAAAATTGTGTAAGAGATATTTATTCCTCGTTAATAAATTATAAGAAATATTTATTCCCTATTAATTATATAAAGAGAAAATAACTCTTCAACCTTCCATTCATGCAACACGACAAGGTTCAAGGACTATATATACCTCCCAAACAATCAAAATAAAAATACTCATAATTTCTAGTCTTTAAGTATTTGTATTTTAATTTCAAGAGCATTTATTATAAAAAAAAAAAATTCCTATCTAATCATGCGAGTTCTAGCAGTCCTAGGAAATGTTTTTGCTGTCTAAGACTTGGAATCTTCCTATTAGACGATCCTTCTTTTTAGACGCACCGCCACGAGTGCTACCTTTTTGGCACTTCACTTTCATGCACTACAACTCTTGATGAGCCTGCGTGGTCTTAGTCAGCATTTTTATTTATTTATTACAATTTCTTATTAAAATTCATTGATTTTATCATTAAAGGCTTCCTACCCTTTTCCTGCATTGAAGGATTCTATCATCAACCATTAACTTCATGAACCCTGAAGAATGAAATATTTATGTAAAAATAGGATTAATTATTGTCCAAACACTTAAAAATCTTATTTTTGAATATATTAGATTTTAGAACATCATGAGATCAATATGTTAGATTTAAGTTTGTTTGTTTTTTTTAAAAAAAAGAAAAGGAGAAGATGATGACAAATCAACTTGTTGATGCTTGGGAGGTGAAGGTTCCAAAGAGGTTGATAGGTGACACAATTACTTTTATTTATTTATATATTTTTTCTTTTTAGAAGTTAATGTTTGATTATTAATTGATTTGCTTTGGTTTGAAAGTAAAACTTCTAATAAACAACGCCTTTGCTTTTGAAAAGAGGTAAGGTCGAGAACGTTAACATGCCCTTTAATTTTGGTTGTCCAATTTTTTTTTTAATAATAATAATAATATTACTTTCAAATTTAAAGTTTGACCGAGACTAAAAGAAAACACAAACACTTGTTGAAAGACTAATTGGTTAATTTTAAAATTAGAATAATCGAGCAATTAATTTCGTAAAATTACAGGGACTGATAATTTATTCAAAATAAACCTCCAGCCTCCTCCAAACTGTCAAAGTCACCCCGCTCCTTCCAAGTGCATAAGATATGCAATCTCCACAGAAAATCGACGAGGACAAAAACATTTTGTTAGAGACACAAAATTCAAATTCAAACTGGGAACCCACTGTCCGTAATGTTTACTGTGGACGATGACTTTACATCCATTATTTGTATCAAAAACCAAGACATCTTTTTCACTATTTTTGTTTTGCTTTGGAACAGTCGCTCTTATTTTTTTGAATTTGTCCACTGTAATAACTTGAGCTTTTGTGTCCATTTTCTTAACTTCTTGATGAACTTCATTTGTTTTTGTTTTAAGAATATCAGTATTAAAGTAAGCACACGAGATTATTTCGTCGAGGATTAGTTGGGGTGGCCCTGATATAAAAATAACTTTTAGAATTTTCCTTTTCTTAGCTGATTCTGAATCCTGAATCATGTCTATCTTAAGCAAAAGCAATGGCAACTACAGTACAGGGACACCTTCATTCCATGAACTTAAGAAGCAAGCTTCTTTCTTCTTCAAGGAAAAGATCAAGAGTGCTAGATTAGCTCTCACTGATGTCACACCAGCAGAACTGTAAGACCTTTGTTATTTATGAGATAAGCTTTTAAACACCAATAGTGACTTATTTCAACTAGGTCTGACGTGATATTGGATGTTTAATTATGTCCTTTTGATATGGTTATATGTGTTTTCTTGATGGTGCTTGAATAATATTTGGAAGGTTGACTGAAGAAGCTACGAATGGGAACTCATGGGCTCCAGACAACCCCACCCTTGGATCCATTTCAAGGGCTGCTTTTGAAGTTGATGATTATTGGAGAATTGTTGAGATCTTACACAAGAGGTTTTCATTTCTGGTTTCATGGTTTTTTCCTCTTTAAAACCGTTTTTCTTTTTCATGAACTGCATGATCTTGATGAATACTAGTTTGTTTGAATCTTTCGGCCAAATCAGATTATTGAGATTTGAGAGAAAGAACTGGAGGCCCTCTTACAATTCCCTTATTGTACTTGAACACTTGTTGACTCATGGACCGGGGAGTGTGGCAGGGGAGTTTCAAACTGACAAAGATGTTATTAGGGAGATGGAAAGCTTTCAGTGTATAGATGAGAAAGGGTATGTGATTCTATTTATACTTGTATTCAAGTATATTTCTGTTATTCTGAATATCTTTGGATGAATACAGATTCGTTATAAGCATTTTTGGCTTTGTCGTCACAAAAAATGAAAAATATGTGCAGATTCAACTGGGGTCTCGCTGTTAGAAAGAAATCAGAGAGAATCTTGAACCTGCTTGAAGAAGGACCTCTTCTCAAAAAAGAGAGAGAGCGAGCTAGAAGGGTGACCAGAGGGATTCAGGGATTTGGTAGCTTCTGCCACAGTTCTTCATCAGCGCGAGGTATTCTACAGGAATCTTCTAATGGAACATTTGGAAGAAGCAATTCTCAGAATGATTTCCAGGAAAATCAATTCTTGTCCCCCAAAGAAGAAAACTCGATCCAAACATTTCAAAAGAGCCGAAATGACGCTAATTATGAGTCTGGCCATAGAGGGGTGAATCTGGATTCTTGTGATAGTGTCCACAGTTGCCAGGTGCCCGAGAAATCTGGAACAAATCTCAAAGAAAACTTGGCTCCTACAAAGGAAATAGTACATTTATGGAACGGCACAAGGGACGCTAATCCACTTTTGGCTGGCACGAGAGATGAACCAAGGATCATAGAGGAAAATCACCCCTTCAGTGATGCTGAGAACCGAACTACTGCTTCCCTCCTTTCAGCTAGAGATGGGATAATGCAAGAATGTTAGGTTTTCTATCTAGTAAACAACAAGCCTCTGCATATTTCTTTGTAAAATTTGATAATTTTATCCCTACCATATACTTGCTGTGGGTTTGACAATTTTATACCCGGCAGAAGAATCAGGCGAGCATTGAGTTTCTGTTATGTCAATTTATAATGAGATAAGATGTTTTTGCTTTTGATCAAGATTTTGATCCTAGTTAGGGAAATTATATAATTCCATTACAGACTCCTAGCTGCATGGCCAGATATGATTGCATCAAAGTTTGACATTTCTACTCAGAAGTTTCAAATTTCTTAGACATCCATACATACCCAGCTTGTAAAACCAATTCTGTACAAATAATCAAACACAGCGAAATTTTAATGCAGCATCTGAAATACTACCCGCTATTTTCCATGCAGTGATTTCCATTATATACACGGTGAAGCAAGGATAGCCTAAAATGCAATCTATACAAACATGATGAACAAGCCATGTAACAGAATGCATGGGGTTCTAAGTTTTGCTGAACCCATCAGCTGCTACCTGAGGGCCGTGCATTATTTCCTGAAAGAAAACCATTTGATATGCAAGCCAACTTGAGCAAAATATGATCCCTCTGCTCTAGGGTAATCAGAACGCGGTAAAAACTGCAATTTGTAGGAATGCCTTTTCAACTTCAATATGACAATGAGCCTGTAAGTAATGATAAAGCAAAGCCTACGCATATGCAAACCTAGAAATTGGAATAATTGCTGGAAAGAAGTGTGGGGAAGAGGAAGAAAGGGAGTGTCTGTAGTGTACAATCATGTTATTCTCAATTTCACTGTACACGTGTGCTAGCCTGGAGAATGGGGAACAAGAAGATAGATGGCACCAGTCTCTCCTGTGAAACATGCAACTGTTCCAATTCCCTCACCAATGCAGGTGTTAAGTCTGGTCTATACCTACTGCTTAAATCACAGAAACGCAGGCTCAAATCTACCAATTGCCTTGCCTCAAACATCTTCCATTCTCCAGCTGATGGATCCAAAACTGAGGCGAATTCCCAAATGAGAATGTTCTGCGTACCTTACCTACCAATCCAACAGGCGGCTTCCCAGTGAATAGCTACAAAGTGATCACTCCATAAGCGTAGATGTTAGACTTCAGTGTCAAAACTCCAATTCATTGGAGCTCCGGATCTGTATACGGAAAGGAAACCTTTTGGCTTAGTACTCCTATGAATACCTTGGACAATAAAGATCTTCCATGTCGAAATGTTGCTTTTCTGGGAAAGACTGTCTAGGAGGCTCCCATTGGGCAAGTACTCGTACACAAGAGACCATGCTTCTGGACAGGCACCAAGCAAAGTCACCAGATGAGGAGGCTGCAGTTTGCTCGGAACTTGGACCTACTTCAATAAAAACTACTGGTTATTTCAGACATATTAAGCCAAAGCAATGCAATTTTAGCATTTTAAATTCTGAATCAGAGAGTGTTTATCAAGTGTCTCACGGATTACAACATCATTCTGAATCAGTCAGCTAAATATGCCCATTGTTTTCTGATCGTCTCAAACACCGTAATATTTTAAAGATTATATCTGACTCTGGATTTCTCCAAGTAATTGTCAAGTAACCAGGGACGCTCAAGGCATATATGTAAACAATTTCAAGGATTATTAGTGATATTTTCAAGTCATGACTACTAGAAGATCCTGTGAAGAACTATATGTGATATTTTCTGTGCTGTAACGAAACAAATCTAACTTAAACATTTATAATTGTATTTTTATTTTATTGCTTCAATGTATAGTATCATGCCCTTTTTTTGAATGAAACCAACCAAATTTAAGGAAATAATACTTTTTAATTAAAATAAATAGCATAGATAAATAAAATTTATTATTTCTCCAAGAAAAAAAACTGAATAAACAAATAGTTCAAAAAACAATAAAATTAAAAAGGAAGCAGAGCAGCTCGTTCCAGGCTAGTGAGGGTGGGCTAGCATGCCTGGTCTATGCTCCTGGGCTGGGTTACAAGCGCCTAAAATGTAAGTAAAAGCTTCTCTCTTTGAATGTTAATTTATGCAATCCTATGCCCTTTATTATTCTATTTTAAAAATATTTTTTATATTTTTAGATTATTTTATATTCTGATATCAAAAATCATTTTTAAAAAATAAAAAAATAATTATTTTGATGCATTTCTAAAGAAAAAGAACTATCAAAAGTTACCTCAAACACACTTCTAAACAGACATTTAATACCCTATTTGTCACTGCATTTCAAAAGCGTTTTTTGAAAAAACATGATTTTTTTATTTTAAAATTAAAATATTATTTTAATATATTTTTGAATGAAAAACAATTTCAAAAATAACTCTAACCAGACCTTCAAACAGACAATAAGTAAGCATAAGTCTTGTAAGGTTACTACTTCTTAATATTTTTCACATTTGGTTTTCATTAATCTAGACCAAAAATATATATAGACCCAAACTATATATAAAAAAGATAAATTAATGAAGCAATTTAATGGTTGTATGATTAAGAAGAAATCAATACGAGAAAAAGAATTGTTGTCAAGGAATTCTCACCCGAATACATAAATATTATATGAGATTTCAAGATATAATTTATATTATTCTCTAATATATTTATTCAAGTGAAAGTTTTTTGGACTTGTTACTTGTACAAGTACATACTATTTTATGCTTATATTTTTTATCAAATAGAATGAGAATAGTGAAATTTAAACTCATAACTGCGTGATCAACAAGATTTTAATATCTGTCAAAAAATTATTTTATCTAAAAGGTTAAACTATTTTGTGAGATTTCAAAATATAATTTATATTGTTATCTAATCATTGCGATTTAAAACATGCATCGAATCACCTAGATGGGATTTGATTGTACACTTGGCTAATATTATTTTGCTGGTCATTGGTAATTTTTTTTAAGTCTTTCATACTTGTACTTGCACAAAATTTACGATGGGATTTGATTGTACACTTGGCTAATATTATTTTGCTGGTCATTGGTAATTTCTTTTAAGTCTTTCATACTTGTACTTGCACAAAATTTACCAATTTGATTGATTTCATTTGCATAAAATAAAATATTTCACAAATTTCTCGAGTTTATATGTATAGATGTCGTCGTCATCCATGTCCTGTGGACGGAATAGTATGATTATAAGTGAGTGAGTGTTTTTTCATGATCAAGCTGACAAGTACTCCTCTAGATTTCCCATCGAAAGAAAAAGAACAATGTTTTTCCTCTCGGCATCTCGTAGTCAAACAAAGGGCCGGCATGCCATGATCATTTTACGCTGGTTTTTCGTTCTTGGTGGAAACCGAAATAGAATGACAATGGCCTGCCGGCTCCTGTTTTTTCAAGAACTACATACATTTTTCAATCAGTTGCATCTAATAATTCTCAGCAATATTCTCCTCGAAAGAGAATTTCTAGTGGGGTCAATCGGGGGCCTTGGTTTATTATATCAAATTAATGAACCATCAAATTTACTACCACTTCAAGTGTGAGAGTTTTTTCTTTTGTTTTGTTCATCAAGAGGTTCGTAGTCACCTTATAAAATTGAAACTTATTTTATTTTAAAAAACTATTTGATATATAACTGCTAAACTATATCATTAAAAAAATTTTGCAATTACATTATGACATAGTGATTGAGCAATCAATATTGCTGGCAATGTATATATCACGAACACCTAAAAGTGATAGATTAACAATCGGTGCATTTCAACCACAAACCCTAGTCGTTTTAGATAACAAAAAGAACAAGAAGAAGAAAGGTGGTGGTGGGGGGACAAGATATCCGGAAAGTAGGCAGATGAAGGATAGGAAAATGGGGGGAGATGATTGTTGGGGATGGAACATGATGATCGGAGATGGGAAGCAGAATCATTAAGCATGAGCCTGAGATGCAATTATGTGCCATGAGAGTGTGTGTGCGAGTTCACTTTTCATTTAAGTATCGCACCCCACGTCATCATCACCATCTCCACTCCTAATCACAGCATGCAGCATAATGGAGCACCTAAGCATGCAGTAAAAAAATTTCTATCAATAATATTTAATGAAACCAAGGCAGCTACTGTGCCTCCCTCTGTGTTTTGCTGTTTCTCCTTCTTTATCCTTTATCCCAGCAGTTTGACTTCTTATCATGAGGGGTGAAATTATAAATCAAAGAAGAACTGGGAGCAGAAAGAGAAGACAAGAGTGAGACATGAGGGGGGCCGACTCAAATTAAGCAGACCTTTTATCATGTCTATGATGCGATGAAATCCAAGCAATCTAATCGGGGCCCCCACTTTCCGCTGGAGAGAGACAATTCAAGTGATCATGTACCGTCAATTTATCATTTAAAGGGATATTAAAAAACAACTAAAAAGATACATGTTTTATTATGTCACATGATAGATTTTAATAGTAAAATTATTATTTTATTTATTAGTTTAAAAATTTTTAATTTTCAAAACTAGACATATTTAAGATATCATTATGAGAATATTTGTGATATTTTTATATTGTTTAGGATTTTTTGGTATTTTTTATTTTAAATTACATAACAAAACTATCGATTTATCTGTGGGAGCTGACAAAAAAAGCAATAACTGGAGGTGTTTTTGGTTTTCATATATTCATGCATAATGAAACTATACAAATATCCTAGAAAAGATAAAAACAAAGACCTGAAGTTGGGGGTATTGTAGTGCTTTCATCCTAAGTTTTTTCGTGGTTATTGCTGAGTCTAGGGATGTATTGGTAATTTGATACTTTTTATTATTCTTTTTTGAAAACATTGCAGGCACAATGTACAAATGTGCCGACAGTGTTCCACGCCCCCATACTTTTCAAGCAACGCGTGCATTTTTTGTTTCATTGTGGAAACTATCCGGTAATCCTGTCACTGAATGCGCCTGGTGTGGTGAGTGTTTTATGATGGTGGCTGATGAATTATCGATTGATGATTTTTAGGCTTTTCTCTCATTTTTCTCTCATGCTGCTGAAAAATACATAATAATCCTTTATATTTATGATTGTTTTATTTTAATCCATGATCTTTTGATTTTTAGATTTTATTCTTGATTTTTTCAATAGAAATTTTGGTTGTTTTTAATTTTTTTTTCTTCAATTGAAATTGATTATATATTTTAGTATTCATTTTAGTCCTTATTCTTTTAATTTTTTGTTCCTTTAATTTTTTGGCATGCATGTTTTAATTTATTTTAATTTTGTCCTCCAATTGAAGTTGGTCTATATGCTACTCTTCATTTCAGTCCTTATTCTTTTAATTTTTTAAAAAATTACACTAGAAATGTTTTTAAAAAGCTCTTTATTTGTTTTGGTCTCAAGGTTTTTATTTGTTTCAATTTTATCCTTTGATTGGAATTAATTATAAATTCTATTTTTTTTATTTTGGACCTTATTCTTTGAATTTTTTTTATTTGGTATTAATTCCTTTGGTTTTTCCAGTCTTTCTTGGATAATATTTATTTTTTACATATATTTATGCATTAATACTTTTAGTTTTTGTTTTTAATTTTTGTCATTTTATTTTTTATTGAGGTTTATTTTTATTTTGTTCAGTCTTAAAACTTTAATTTATGTTGGTAATTATTTTAAAATTAATATTTTTCTCTTTTTTCCTTTGTTTTTTTTATTTTATTATATGTTTTTTGATCAAATAATTTTATGGTTTCATTATTTGTGCAACAATACTGATAATTTTTGTGATTTTTTTCTTTTTTATTCTTTGTGGAAAAATAGTTATAATTATTTGGGTAATAATATTGATAATAATTTTAACTATTATAGTCATGATAATGACAATAACGTGAGGTTAGATTTTCAACGATGTTTTCTTCTTCTTGTAGATATAAAATTAACAACTTATTTTTTTATTTGATTATTTTAAGTGTTTTTATATTTTATATTTTATATTTTTATTTAATTTAAATTGAATTATAAAATGAACTAATCCTAGTATAGTGGATACAATAATTTAAATATTCGATTTTTTTTTCTTATTTAATGAATATGATAATTTTATACTGGTGATTTCATTGCAATCCATGCACATATGAACTAATATTGTTTTAAAATTTATATATTTTATAAGAAATTTACACCTCATAGAAATTATATACAAATTTATTATTTTATCTAAATTTATATTATAATAAAAAATCTAATACAATTAATATTTTTTAAAATTAAAAAAATATAGTTCTAGCTATTACAAAACACAGATAAGGTGCTAGTAAAAGAAACACCGTGGGACATGATTTCAGATTTCATTCTTTATCAAGAAAATAAAAATCATAGTTTTTGATCCTTCACAAAGTTTGCGCGTCCAGAATCAGGACTAGGACGAGTTAATCAAGGTAATAATTAAAATATACACACACACACACACATAGATATATGTTGTTTTAAATGTTTTTAAAAGATTAATAAGGTTTAATTGAATTATAAGCTGATTTTTCAAGTAAATTAAATCCCGTCAATTTAAACTTATTTTTTCAATTAGCTTGAATTGAGACTATTTTTTTTTATATTTTGAAAATATTTTTTTGTGTGTGCTTTCAAATTATTATAATTCACTATTTTAAAATAAAAGAATTAAAAATAATTCTATAACAAACTAGCTCTAAAAATAATTACGTAATCTCTAAAAATAATTACGTAATCTCGTTATCTATATCAGCAGGAAGGAATCCAAAGTCCATTTGCATGATGAGGAGGGCAGCCTGAGCATGTAGGGCCTGCAGCCACAACATTGGTGGGGCCACATCATGAAATGAATTACACTCTATTCCGGACCCACGTGAATAGTGCCGTTCTAGGGCCTGTTTGGGAGGGCGGTTGCGGTAGTTTTTGAAAGTGCTTTTCGTGCCGAAATATATCAAAATGATATTTTTTTTATTTTTTAAAAATTATTTTTGATATCAGCACATCAAAATAATTTAAAATATCAAACCACCATTTAAAAAAAAAAAAAATCAAAACGCCGTTTGGGCCGCCACCCAAACGGGCACCTAATACCGCCGAGGCAGCTTTCTGAGGCAACGACAGTGGATATGGGATTCCTCATTTTAGATATTTGAATTTAATTTTAAATGTGGTTGTTTATTTCGATGAATTGATATTTATTTAATATTAATAAATCAAGATTATTCCAAAAAAGCTGTTAAATTAATATATTTTCAGTTAAAAAAACACTTTAAATGTCTTTGTAAGAAATGCATCTTTATTTTGGTATTCCCTAAGAAGATTAGCCTTCGTACTTCTCCCTGCATAGGGTGCCCAAAAATAAAATCACATGATGATGGGACCTGGGTAATTTTGGAGCCGCGCAGTTTCTTATTGCCCTCGCAATGCATTTAGAAAACAACCTGAAAATTTTTATATTAAATTATTTTTTTATATTATTTTTATATACTGATATAAAAAATAATTTTTTTAAAATAAAAAAATATTTTTTTAATAAATTTTTAAATAAAAAATATTTTAAAGAACAATCTTAATTATATTTCCAAATAGGCACAACCAATCATTTAATTCCATCAAATTATTGATCATAAAAATTTGATAGGTAAATTTGGTGTGAAATATAAATAATTAATTTAATCTCACTGGCTTATTTGTTCCAAATAAATCCCCTCACATATTTAATCTTATCTGTTTATTTTATTAATCCGAGAATGAAAAAGATAATAAAATACAATAATTGGGGTATTTTGACGCCAAAACAATTGCTCATTGAGTTTAAAATCAGGATCATATTTCTAAATACATAGATTATCGGCACGTAGAAGTGTTTTAGATTGATGGTGAAAATGAAAAATCACAGTTAATTAATAATAATGAGAAATATATAATTAAGGTGGCGCATGGGCATCAAGAGTTTTTATCATGTTATATCTTTCCGTGACATGACATTAATGTTGTCAAATAATTTGGGTTTCGTCGCAGGTGACTTTGCTGCTTCGCCAAATGATCAGACCCCACATGCTCAACGCGGATCCCATCAAACATCGGACGGACAGTTTGTCGTTTGTCGCCCAAGCTTGAGAGACGGACAGCAGCATTAGCACCCACAAAATTGCCTAGCTAGTGGGAAAGGAAAGAAATTGAAAAGCATTTTCGAGCCCTGAGTAACTAGTTTTCGTCTTCGATTAGGGTTGAGAAAATGGAGAGTAAACCCGTATTTTTATAATTGTATTTTAAAAATATTTTTATTTTTAATTTTAATTTTTTTTAAAATTTATATCAGAAATAATTTTTAAAAAATTAAAAAATTATTATTTTAATATATTTCTAGAAAAATAACAACCTCTCAATCGTATTACCAAAACACTAAAAGTGATATAAGAGTTCGATAAAACCTCCATGCAGCAAAATAAAAATGAATGAGACCACTGTACGTTAAACTCTATATGCCTTCGGAGAGAAAAAGTATTATAAGGATTTATAGTTAAGGGATGAATCACGATTGTTAATTTTGTTCCGTTTTTTTTTGAATGGATGAAATGTTCTGTTCTATTAATAAAACCGAGACGAAACGGCATCGTTTTCATCTCGGTTTTAATTCCGGCTTGTTCTGGAAATTCTGATCAAATTCCGTCCAGAACGTCTCAGTTCCGTTACGGCCTTAAAATCTTCTTTATTTTGATTAATTTGTGATTTTTTTTTAATTTTGATATTATATTTGTTTGATTTTGTGTTTGTATTGTATAATTTAAAGTTAATTTATCTTGAATTCTAATTATGCTTGTTAAATTAATATTTTAATTTTTTTCATATATATATATATATATATATATAATTTTATATGAACAGTACAACCCCGAAACGGTACACCGAAATGCTCCGAAACCAAAACATTCCGTACCAATAGAAAAATCAGAACGGCAACCGGAACGGTATTGACAACCTTGGGATGAACAGCCTTCTCTAAAATATATATATAAAAAAAAAACTAGCCTATGCAAACAGGACTTCTCTCTCTATTTTTTCAAGTTTTTTATATTTAATTTTTTAGGCTTTTTTTTTTATAATTCCATTATTTAATATGACATTTTTATTTTATTTTTTAATATTCGGTTGATAGTAATTTTTTATATTTTTTATTATATAATAAAAAAAATTTATCCCCTTTTGTTTTGGTCTAATGGTTTTTTAATCTAATTAATCATTTAATAAGAACATTTTAATTTCTTTAATTATTTTTAATCCATAACAATGTTTTTATTTAATTTTATCCTTCAGTATTAATTTGATTTTTTTAGACTTGTCAAGTGAACAAGGTCACATAATTTAATTTAAAATTAACTAAACAAACTCCAATATAATTTAATTTAAGAAGGTGTTTGTTTCTATGGTGCAACCGGGGGTTGGAAAAAATTTGAAGGATTAAGTATTTGGTTAATTTTGAAAGCAAAATTTTGATATGGAACCCACACAATTATTAATTGAAAACTACGTTTTACAATACACAGGTAAAACCTGCTTTTCAATTTAAGTTGACAGGGGAAAGACGGGGCGGGAGAGTGGAATATAATATATATTATATTATGTTATGTTATATAATATATTCTTTTATTATATTTTTATATTAAAATAATATAAAATCTAAAAACTTAATTAAAATATAAATAAATATATTAAAAGGATATCATAATATAATTTTTTTCTAGGGATCCTAATTTTATTTCAGATTATATTTTACTAAGGCCCCGTTTGTTTCCCGGAATTCACTTTCCGGGAAACCACTTTCCGAACTTTCCTGTGTTTGTTTGTCTTCCGGAAAGTTGGTCAACGGAAAACACTTTCCGGTCAACAGAAAACACTTTCCAATCAAAGAAGAATTTGGCTTGGTTTTCAGGAAAGTGTTTTCCGGAAAATTTGGGCGGAAAACACTTTCCGGAAGTTGTGAAAAATTTAGAAATGTCATTATTTGCTGATTATATCAAATTTGATCCTCAAACTTTTGATTGCTATATATAATTTGTTTTGAATATTTATTTTTCAATTCCATCTCTTAAAATTAAATTTTTATATTAATTTTGGTTCTTATTTTTATAATTGCTATTTGCTTTTTTCTTATCATTTTTTTATTGAAATTTTTTATCTATCAAATTTGGTCCTCATTTTTTTTATTGTTACTTATTTTATTTGAAATAATTTATGAAATGTTAATTATTATTATTTTAATTTATTCACCTTTTATTTTTTTTAATTTTTAGATTTGATCTCTATTATTTTGATTATTATTTATTTTATTTAAGATAATTTATGAAATTATATTTGTTTTCAATTTCATTCTCATTCAACTTTTTAATTTGTAAGATTTGTTCCTCATTATTTTAATAAACTTGAAAAAAAAATTAATTTATTAATAAATTATTTTCCAGATCATTTTTCATAACATAAAGAAACACTGGAAAGTGTTTTCCAGTTCATTTTTCATAACACTGCCAAACATCGGAATTCACTTTATAGGAATTCACTTTCCAGGAATTCATTTTCCCCGGAATTCATTTTCCAAAAAGAAACCACTTTCCAGCAAACAAACGGGGCCTAAATGTTGTTCTTCAATCAAATAATCAAGGACTACAGAGGTCTTCACGTATAAATTTAGTTCGTGATGGAATTACAAGAAATTGGATAGAAGAATAAAAAAAAGTGTCCAATTTATTTAAATTATTCATTAAATTATAAAATTATGATTATTAATACAATATATATATATATATGTGTGTGTGTGTGTGTGTGTGTGTGTGTGTGTGTGGGTGCGCGCCTTTAAAGTAATTTCACAAGTTGAAAGCAATATGAAAAACTTTGTAACCAAACACTTAAAATTGCTTTTCATTAACCTCAAACTCAATCATAGTTTTAACCAAACACTTCAAAACTTATTTTGAATCACAACTAAAATGTTTTTCATAAAATTATTTTTTTAAAATCTCAACCATAAAAGTAAAAACAATATCAAACACACCCTAAAACTTGTAGATGGCCGGCTCAATATTTTTAAAGTTTGAATTATTGTATTTATTTTCATGATAATACAAAAACTTTCGATAATCTATGTATTTTTTTTTTATGTTAAATACAATTTATATATTATTTTTTACATTAAAAAACTCAACCCAAAATACATCGAGAGCACAGTAAGTAAACTACTACATGATAAATATTTTAATTTATCCTCATCTGAATCATCATGCTATGTATATAAACAAAAATATCTATATAGCAGCATCTCAAATTGATATATATATTTGATTATTTAAGTTTTAAGCATTTCTCAGCTGAGTATTTTTATAAATGTTTTTCATGTAGTTTGCCATCACCAATTTGAAGGGGGGGAAAAAGAGAGACGAGAAGTTGATTGCACAGTCAAAAAATATGGCGAGAAATGAGAGCAAGGTTGCGAGAAAGAGTTAAATGAGATGGTGGTTAACACGAGATGTGTTTCTCCTGTAGTAAAGCACGTGCATAGGTGCCTCAAAGTTTGTAGAAATCGAAGAAAAAGCGATCGCTTTGCTTAAGCCACAGAGTTTATAGTAGTTAGTTAATGGCTGACCTGGTAAAGTCTGCAAAAGACACCATTGGAAAGCTTACCTTCCTCGTTTTTTATAGCGAGAAAGCGAGTTTTTTTATTTTTGGATAGAGAAGAGTGAGTTCATGTCATTGTCTCGCTCCTCTATATAGGTTGCATTGGATCCTTCGCCCAACTTGTGCTTCTAAGTTTCCTACATTCTCTCTCTCCCCCCTCCTCAAGAAAATCTCCATAGCTAATACCCAAACAAGCTCAGAGACATTAACTAAAGGTGGCCATTTTATATATGTGATTGTATTCTGAGCCCCTGCTGCTGCTGCACTCTAGCCATAAAAGTTTTGTGGTTGTCCTTTCTTGTTTTTGTCCCTTTCTTTTCCCTGCTAGCTAGATCGCTTTATTTCTTCTTGATCCTAGCTAGCTTGCTAGGTTTCTCAAAGTCTAGCTCTAGATTTCAACTGTTTTGTCCTTTGTTTGCTATAATTAATCAAGAGGGATCTTTTGTCATGTTCTCCGAATTGAAATCATTTTCGTTAATGGAATTGTCCAGCTCTGAGATGTTTTTCTCTGAGAAAGATCTGAATCCCATGGAATTCAACTTCCTTGTGAGATCTGCATTAGAACTTGGAGATGACTGTGAAATTGTACCCCAAGAACTTCATAAGGAAAAAGAAGTTGAAGAAGAAGAAGAAAAGCAAGAAGACGACTGCGAGATATCGTTGCCTAATTTGAAGATAAAACTGCCGTCTGTAGAAGAAGCATTCCAAATTGAAGATGATAAAGATGACGATGGGTTCAAGACTCCAACTTCTTTGGATCGCAAAATCCCTGTCGTTTATCAGTGTCCGCCTGCACCCAGAAAACCTAAATCACTCCCATCAACCAAGCGAAAATCGCCTCAATGGAGAGTCTTACTTGATCTGTCCAATGAGATCGAATCTTTGTTTCCTCCAGCTCCTGCTGGAGATCTTGGTGGCAAGCTTAAGAAAGTTAGACTAGGCATTGACACCAAATAAATAACAGGTCATGCTATATATAATTATGTACTTTCGTGAAGTTAAATCTATAGTTACATTTTTCTTAATCTTATCCTTTTCTTTCTGTTTATTATTTGCCAAAATTTTCTTGACTAGAAAAACATACTCAGGAACCTAATATCATCAACGCTATATCTCAGATTGATCATATCATTTCTATATCTCAGATTGATCATATCATTTCTATATCTCAGATTGATCATATCATTTCTATATCTCAGATTGATCATATCATTTCTTTCCTTACAAGGCAGGTTCATGTTTCTTCTTTCTCAACCCCTCTTTCTTACAGGCATGGATTCTGGATCTGTAACTCGTTATGTGCAAAAGATTAATGCCAAATCATCGATTTACGTATACAGCTTCTTACTGACTGCATTACTCGTAGGATTGTAGTGCTAATTTACTGGACACCTCTAGTTATTTTATTTTATCTCCTTGAGCAAACCCCACCACGTAGTTATATGCTGTTTCTTGAATATTGATTTTATATCTGCGAAGAAGAAGAAGAAGAAGAAGAAGAAGAAGGGTTTTGTATGCAGGAATCTGTTTAATGAAAAAAAAAAAAAAAAACCTCTAAATTTCTCGGGAACATAGATATAATTTCATTGACATCTTTTTTAAGCGGTTGGTTAATGAGTTGACTTTCCCGAGGTAAACAAATATGCTCCACATTGGATGCCATCAGTGTGAAGCAAACCCAAGGGAGATATATATTCCCTCGTGTGACAGAGAACATCAGAGATTCAGAGCAGAAATTGACTGAAAACTGTCCTCACCGTCTGCCCTGCCGTGGAGCATTTCCAACGAGAGTGGGGAGTCATAAATAAAATATTAATATTTAAAATTTTTTGCAACTGTAATAAGATGTCATTTGTAGAGCCAAAAATGACATTCCCTCGGAAGAAAGGTAAAATTTTGGCCTCATATTATTATATTAAAAATATTTATTTTTGTTTTTATTTAAAAATATCTCAACAAGAGAGTAAAAAGTTATCTACAAAATTAATAATTATATTGTTAGATAGTTTTTTAAAAGCAATTATTTAATTATATAACTTATTTCTATTAATTGTATAAATAATGATATAATTAAACTACATACAAAATAATTACACTATGTTTAAAACAACATAAAAAAATTGGCACTCCAAAATAGCTTTTACCATTGGAGCACACATCAACAAAAAATCCATATATACACTATTCAAAAAACTATTTTAAAGATTTAGTTCTCCAAAATGGTTACTCCCGCTGGAGTTGCTCTTAAGTCCTACGGGCTTTTCATTGCTTGAGATGACACAGACATGGTCGTTTGTAACATAGTTAAAAAAAAATTATTTTTATTTTAAATTAAATATTTTTGATATTTTAAAATTATTTTGATATTAAAAATATTTAAAAAAAAATATAATTCTAATATATTTCTAAACAAAAATTATTTTAAAAAACAACCTCAATTATACTTCCAAACAATCACTAAGGGTCGAAGGCTTGTTCTTATTATATGTAATCGGGCTAACATTAGTCCCCCTGAATTAAATAATAATGATAATTAATTTATATATTTATAATACTTTACATCTTCTTTCTAAGGATACCAAAGAAAAAAATCAATAAAAAAATCAATTTATTTTCAAAATTACCGTTATATTTCATTTAATAACTAAAGAGGTTGTCGTGACGATGTTCTAAGCTTCTTGGAGATGGGATGCATGGAAAAGGAGTTTTGTATAATTATAAAGTTATTATTATTATTATTTTCAAGAGTCATCATCTAATATCAAGGTTACTAGAAAACTTAATGATCCACCGGAGTTTAGGTAAGAAGACTTCTTGTGTAAGGAGAAGACGCATCACCCTTAGTACACCCTACCTAAGATAAGTTGCATTGTTGTTTCTAATAGTCTACAAGAGTGTGGGTAAGAGAACTTGTTGAGCAGGGGGAAGATGTATCACCCGTAATAAAATGAGAAGATGATCACCCTTAGCTCACCCTAAATAAGATAAACTGCATTGTTGTTTGATTATTTTTCTAAGTCAAATTTTTATTCATCGATATTTTCTAAGTTTCAAGATAGATCTTCGGGTAAAATTTTTTACCGTTCTAAAATCTAAATTATAGCATCATAGTTTTTTCTGTCTTTAATATCTAAGGATATACTCTTCAATATAATTTTACACTAATAAATATTAAAATCTACAACTAAATTCTAATAAATATAAAATAAACAAAATGATGACTTAAAGATTTTTGACATTTTGATTGAACCCTAACAGATAACCGTAAATCGGTTGCGATATTCATTTTTCAATTTGAAAACATGAGAAAAAATAAAAAAAATTATGTAAAATATGCTCATGAAAATATTAGGATTTGACCATATGCAAGAAAATAAAATATATTTTTTTTATGTTTTCTAAATAAGGATTTATTATTAATATTTGAAAATTTTAAAGAAAATCAAATATTTTGTATTGAGTTCATATATTACAGTGCATGTTTATTGTCATAATTCAATTTCTAAGTTATTCCCCAAAATCTACCCAAAAAAAATAAAAATAAATAAAAGAGATTGGCTTCAACAGAAAAATCAAGTTGGAAATTTTGAATGTTTTTGAGAGTCCGATCATATCTTTTTTGTGCCAAAAAATAAAAAAAAAATGCAGATTTAAGGCTAAAATAATTTATTATTGGATAAATCTATGTAAATATTTAGTTGAAAGGCATAATTATATTCTTATGGTTCAATTTGATTTAATCATTGTCCAATTTAAAGTGTAATAATGTTTAGGAATTAATTTAAAGCTTAATTGAAGGATTTAATTAAGTGCAATGACTTAATTATTCTCTAAATGGGTAAAATTAATTTTATTAAGTGCTTCATTAGTGAGAAATTAAGTTTGCAAGCCTAATTTGGGTTAAATTGAGAAGATCAGAATTTTCAGAGATGAAACTTTTTAGGTGAAATTGGAAGCTAAAATTGAACAAAAACACATCGTTGTTCCCGATTTTCCCCATTGAAAAAATCCTTTTTGTTACAACTGAATTTTTGACTATCTATTTTATATTTTTGAAAAAGAAAACAAACTGTCAAACCTTGCCGGAAGCCATGATGCACCCATGCCGGCAGTCATGCCTTTAACCCACTCCTCTAACCTTCCACTAAAATGCCTCATTCTAGACATCAACCCCATGCTTGCACATTACCTCATTTGCTTATAAATAGTAGGAGGAAACACAAAGACAAGGCGAGGATGGTTAAACTGGAGAGGAAAATTTTGACAGTGGGAGAGTATACTATAAAAAATTAGGGAGAGTCCATCGTGTTCTTTTGGAAAAAAAAATTGGGGTAAGAATAACGAGTATTGCTTGAAATAATGGGTATACAACATAGAAATACAACACATAAATAACAAACACAGACATAGGAATTAGCAGAAAAAGATGAAAGAGAGGAAGACAAAGACACAACTGTACCATCATTTTGTTCAACATCGATAGGACACCATTATTGACAACAACAACAAGTCACCATAGGCCGACGTCCATCTCTCTTCCTCTTGTAGCGTCAATTTTCTCTCTCTCTCTCTCTCTCTCCTCCATTAGCAGCTCCCAACGAGCACTAGCTTTCCCCTTAGCACCGGTGATTCTCCCCTATGTCAACGGTTCCCTGCTAGGCTTAGCCTTCTTCTTCAGCGTCGGCAACAAAGCAGCAGGGATGAACTCCAGCACAGACCAACAACTTTTGGAGCCTCTCCTAGCCACCATAAGCCATCATTTTCAATGCTACGATCATATGAAGAACCACCTCGGCCTCCTTTACCTGGAAGTAGTAGCAGGTAAGCCTCTCATCATGGTCGACCGACCATCTTGTTACTGTTTACATAACACATGAACAATGCAAAACCCGATTTCCTTTTTTTTTTTCTTTTCTTCTTTCTGTTGTTTTATTTCTTAGGTTGGACTATTATTGGTGCAGCCCAAGTCCAGTAGAGATGGGTCTTTGGCCTAACTTGGCTGGGTTGTCCCATTTAGTTAGGTCAGGCCGAACATTAATTTAAAAAAAATAAAAATTACATTTAAAAACTAAAAAAAATGTTGTTTTCGTGCATACAACTAAATTTCAAAGTTTTTTCAAGTATATTTTTTGTAAAAAATAAATGTAGCATATCTTTAATGTTTGAAAATGAAAATTGGATATCTTAACCAGTTTATGATTATCCGTTGGAATTTGACCAAAACATCAAAAAATTAAAAATTATTTTTTACCTATCAGGGTGAAAAATTACATTGTAAAATTCACCCATTGATAGGAAAAAATTTAACTGCGGTGTAATTTTTTTTTAAAATGGTCAGATTTTCGATTCCCAATGAGGTAGAGACTTTCTCACGAAGAGAAATCTACTTCAAACCTTAATGAAGACCAACACATAGAATATCTGGTTTAGAAAAAAATCAAACAACAGTGAAACATGCCTTAAATAAAGTGCATTGGGGGTGATATGTCTTCCCCTTACACAACAATTCCCTAACCCAGACTCTCACATACCAATAAATTTTCTAATAACCTTAATATTAGGTGGCGACTCCTAAGGAAACACACCCATTTCATTGCGCGTTGTTCTCTCCAATCCAGGGATGGCGGGGCACAAAGCGTGAAAAAACACCGTTGCGACATCTATAGACTAATATTAAAAAAAATTGATGGAAAAACACGCGATGAAATACAAAGATTTTAAAATGACACTTGATTTGTTTTTGAAGTTTAAGAGAATATTGAGTATTTTTAATAATAGGTTCATAACTTACAATATAAGTTCATAACTCAATATTATGCAAAATTGTTAGGAATAGTTCTTTGAAAATCATAATTTTTTTGAAATACTCATTTGATTTTCTATAATTTTTTTTATAAATATATTTATTTTAATACAATATAATATTGGGTTGATATGAATAAGCCATGTTGGGCCAAAAAACGCTAACATTTTTCTTGGGCAGGATATAACCCAACTATATAGGCAAGGTTAAAATGTATCCAACCTATAATCCTATTATAGGTGTTAATTTATTCACACCTATGTTTTCCATAGAGGGACAAAAAAGAAAAGAATAAAAGGGAAATGACTTGTTGTGAGGTCAATATTGGTTGTTGGGGGAAGAAGACAAGCTTGCAGTAACCGAGAAGAAATTGCATATAGAAGGCATCAAGAGGAAGAGGAAAAAAGAGGAGAAAAGGAAAAGGCTGGTGGTCAGGGGGTGCTTCTTCGTGAAGGAGAGACTTTAATGGTGACTTATGAAGCATTAATGGTGCAATGATGGAAAAAAAAAAAAGATTGTTGGCAAAAGAGAAAAATAGGGGAGAGGAGTTTTTTTTTTAACTTTAGCTTTTAATTTCTTCATGCTCCGGAC
Source organism: Salix dunnii (assembly GCA_015731905.1). Classification (NCBI taxonomy): domain Eukaryota; kingdom Viridiplantae; phylum Streptophyta; class Magnoliopsida; order Malpighiales; family Salicaceae; genus Salix; species Salix dunnii. Next base: position 2,276,265 of record CM027667.1, on the reverse strand, counting down.
ATGAATTTACTTCTATTTATTGGTAGTGGAAGAATATATTCTCTTCTTTGATGGTGTAAAGTCTTCAACCTTATATTCAACCTAGAAACATTTTAAATGTTGGCTCAAAGTAGGTACTTTAAGTTGACAATAATTATAACTCATGACTGCTTGAGTTGTCAATTTGAGGGCGTCTCCACCGTAAGTGTGGTGTAGGAAATGAGTATACCATGTGATATAGAAACATCACATGATCATTTTCATTCAAACTTTGTTAATTTTGATGAGGTATAGGGCAACAAATACGAAATAGGTAAGAAATTTGTCAATTTGGGTGATTTTTGAGAAGACAATAAATAGTGGTAAAAGACATGTCACTTGACCTTTCTTTCTTTTTTATTCTTCACCAACATGATGTTGTTTTTGTGATTTGGGCAAAAAACTTAATTTGATCCTTCAACAATTAATTGCTCTAGCATCATCTTTAATTGACCCATAACTTTTAATTTTATACAATGTTACTCATGTAGAATTTCGATGGATGCACTAAAGTTATGCACCCTTTTCATTTTGGTTTTTGGTCTTTGATTTATACAATCTGACCCTTAACTAATCCTTAAAATTTCAATTTCACATTTGATTTTGGTTCATTTAGTACCTATAGTTAGACACCTTTTACAAAATGATCTTTAGATGCAAATTTCTCTAATTTAGCCCTTAATTAATCCAAAACATTTATTTTCTTTTGATCTACCTCTAATTTGAATTAATTGACTTAGAAAAAAATAAATTATGTCAATTATGTATGAATTAGGCTCTCAAACTTAAAATTTTCATATTAAGCCCTAATAAAATTAATTTTATCCATTTAAAGTATAATTAAATAATTGTACTTTATTAAATCTTTCATTTGGATTCCAAATTAGTTTTAAAAATAATTAAACTTTAATTTTGTTCATGATTAAACTAAACTGGCCTATTAAAAATATAATTATGCTTTTGAACTTAATATTTATACAAATTTGTCCAATGATCATCTATTTTAGCATCAAATCTATATTTTCCTTCATTCTTAGGCACAATAAGGATATGATCATGCTTTCGATTTCATCTAAAATTTCTAGCTTGATTTTTTCACTGTCAACCTCTTTTTTTTTTGTATTTTGGATGAATTTAGGAATAACCCATAAATGAGTTATAATAGAGCCATTGAAATATTAATATTATAACATTGTCATCAAATATATAATTATAAATTTATCATCAACCATATCATTTGCAATAGAGAATCAATCTAGTAATTGGTTTTCTTTTTCATATTTAATTTCTTTGTTCAATTAGTAATTGATTTTCTTTTTCTTATTTAATTCCTTTGTTCAATAAATCATAAATATCTAACCACAATGATCATCATCCACACCTACTTATCTACTTTTATAAGTCACCAATAACTCTGTTTTTTCCACCAAATACTAACTTTATGTCATGTTATTGGAAGTGTATCTTTCTACAAAATATATATATATATATATATATATATATATATATATATATATATATATATATATATATATATATATAAAAGTTGCTTAGAAATAAGGTTTATATAATTGGATAATAGGTTGAACATATAGTTTTTGCAATCGAATTCATTTTTCCTAGATAAGGTGATTGGTAACTGGTAGCTTGATGTTGGAAGCCAATGTGGCTGGTACGTATAATAGGTCTTCTTTAATAGATGTAGAGACTCTAAAATAGTTAAGTCGGTAACTTTATAGAGAGATAGACTTTGAAAATATATATGTTAAAATTTTTAAGAACGAAGAGATTGTGAATCTTTATATGGATGGTTCATATAGTATTTATAGATCACAAATCTTATCCTTACATTTCAGTGGAGGTTTGAGTGTATTTTTCCTTTTATAACATGAAAGAGGGATAATATTCATTAAACATGTGTTTATGAGAGACAAAAATTCTCTAATAAGATAAAAGTATAATAAATCATAAGAGATTTTTATATGTATAAAGGTATAGGAAGAATAAAATCCAAAATATATTAAGACAACAAAAAATATTAAGTGTAGTTAAACTACAGGAGTCTAGAAAAAAACTCCCATGCCATGCCTGAGTCAAAAAGCGACAAAAGCTATGCCTAAATACACTAGGATGCATAAATGTGAAGCCCATAGGGTCTGGGTTCCTCTTTAATATTGAGCCCATGGTACAGGCTCCTATCTTTTCTCAGAGAGAGCCCATAACATAGGCTTTTTTATCTCTAGACTAAGCTTATTATACTCTGAGCTGCATCTGGAGGCTAGTTTTTTTTTTTTTTCTCCTTCTAAATTTGTGTTTTTGGAATTGAAATTGTTTTCAAAAGGGTTTTTTTGTTTGGAAATATATTAAAATAGTATTATTTATTTTTTAAAAATTACTTTTAACATCAGCACATAAAAATATCTAAAATCACTATTTTTTTTTTAAAAAAAATACCCTTCATAAATCACTCTACAGAGTCAATCAGGCACCATGAGCCTAATATATTGCTTCTGCGAAAGTCTGCACTTCACAACTCCACTTCACATTGTTCTATATTTATCTATCATTCTGGTGGCGTCACGATCTATATTTTAATCGACGTTGATGACTTCATACTTTTACCAGGACGCAAATATCTCTTGATGTGTGACATAATCATTTCGATCATCCCTCACTCAAAATTGTTCAGCATCTCTTTCACCCCCGCAAGTTGATTTATCCAAGAAATCTACAAGCACCTGCATATCATCATGCCATATTATTAAATCCCACAAACTACCTTTCTTCAGCACATCACTTTCAAGCCATTCTTCGCTTGAATATTGCCAGGATTGGCTTGACCCTCCTTTATCATACAAATATGCCACTATCCCACCAGGCTCACGCTATTGAAACTGCAGTCTGTCTAATAAATCTATTTTCTACACCTGTTCTTGACATGCCAAGTCCTTTTGAGAAACGTTTTCATTCAACTCCCAGTTATCTCAAGCCTTGCAATTTCAGTTGTCTTTGCTTTCCTTGGATAAAACCTTATACCAGCAGCCGTAAACTATATCCAGTTTCATAGGTTACTCAGACTCCTAGAGTACTTATTTTTGTCTCCTTTACTGAAGATATATTTCCCTTTGGCATACCTCCATTCGCGTCGCCTTCACCACCTTTAAACATATCATGTCGCAACATTGAGGTCCTGCCTGTTTCTCTGGTTACTCTTGTGAGGTCCAGATGTGATATTATCCAGTACTGCTTAGCATATGTCACCCGAGGTTGGTTCCTTTTTATCCTATTCGTTTTCTTCTTCTTCTTAGGCATCTATATAACCACAATGTATGCCATCTATGCTAACTGATCACCAGATGATCACTCATTCCGTGAACAATATATATCGTCCTAACCAATTTTATCTTGTCACTAAACATCATGTTTCCCTTTTAGTTGAACCTATGTGTTTATCAAGCTATCAGGGATCCAAATTAAAGACAGGAAATGTCTGATGAGTTCACTGCACTGGTTTTTATGAAACAGCCAGCAGGATTTGTGGACTCCTCTCACCTATTCGTTTTGTACAAACTTCGTAGATCACTTTACAGACTTAATCAGGCACCATGAGCCTGACACACTGCTATTCGACAAAGTCTGCTGCACTTGGGGATCCACAACTCTACATCAGATTGTTCTCGATTCATCAATCATTCTCGTGGCATCACGTTCTCTATTTCAGTCTATGTTGATGACTTGGTACTTGTAGGGAATAACATTGATCTTCTGCATGGTATTATTCAGCAACTTGGTGTTGAATATTCCTTGAAAGAACTACAACCTCTCAATTATTTTCTTAGAGTCAATGTCATCCCTACCATTGATCTTATTAACACAAAAACGATATGTCCAAGATCTTCTTGATCATAAATGCATAGAAGGAGCAAAAGTGTTAAATTGCATCTTGCGGATGAGTCTCCTCCTGTCGACTGCACGGAATTATACACAGCGCCTTGCAATATCTTTCATTTACAAGACAAACATAATTTCTGCTGTGAATAAATTGGACAAGTTCATGCATAGCTCAAGTTCCACTCACTAACAGGCCACTAAACAACTTTTACGCTACTTAAAGCACACCATTCACCGTGGTGTCTTGCTTTGTCGCCCATCCCCTATACATCTTCGTCCCTTTTTAGACGTTGACTTGGTAGGTAACCAAGATGATCAGACGTCAACTAGTGCGTATCTTGTTTTTCATGGTTCAAACTCAATCTCATGGTCAATCACTTGTGCTTAAACTCGATATTGTCTCACTTTCAGAGCCACCCTCGCTACTTTTTGATACAGTGGTGCCACTCATCTCAGTCTAAACCCCATTATGAATTCGTGCTTGAAACATATTGTAATTGACCTCTATTTTGCAAGGGATTATGTAACTCGTGGAGGTTTGGAAATTACTCATGTCCCTACTCAAGATCAACTTGTTGACCAGTTAACCAAGTCAGTACTATATCACTCACGCTTCCAAGTGCTCCTATATTCCAAGATTGGCGTCACTGATGGAACACCATTCTTGCCGGGAGAATAAATACTATCACATGATCATTAGGTTAAAAGCAGGGTTACCCTTGTTTCGTTAAAAAAAAAAAAAACAGCTTCTTTTAAAAGTGATATTTGCGTTGATTTTTTTTTTAAAAAGGCCATCTATTAAGCAAATATTATTATTTTTTTATATAAAACAAATACCTAAAAAAAATTGTGTTTCAAAAGTACATCTATATCAAATAATCACCTATTATTTTTCTAATAGGATATCAAATGGAAGCAACTAGATTCTTACTTTTTAGTTAAAAGATAACATCAATTGCTTTGGGTTAATCAATCACATTTTCTTGGTTTCTTAATTCTTCTTCTTCTATGTATAGTTTTATATCTTCTGTTAAATCACATATCTTGATATATTTTGTGCCTGTTTGACAGTGTGATTGAAGTTGCTTTTGAAAGTTTTTTTGTTTAAAAATGTATCAAAATGATTTTTTATTTTATTTTTGATATCACTATTTGAATATAATTTTAAAACACAAAAAAAATGTCATTTAAAGTAAAAAAATATAAAAAAAATATTTTTTTCAAAAACACTTTTGAAATGCAGTGCCAAATAGAGCCTTTGTATAGTTAGGTGGACTTGGACAAAATAAAATACCTTTATTATAACTCATTGAATTAATGCATGCTCGATGCCAGAAGCTAATTAAAAAAAATATGGCTTGCATGCCATCTGTTTATTTTATTTTAAAAAGATTACGCATTGCCTAGATTACTTAAATTTCAGCTACTACGAGTATGCTTGCCCACATGTTGCTCTGAGTTTCTTTCTATGTATAAAACTAATTGATTTTTTACATACTGTAATTAGTTATTTTAATATTTAATTAGTAAAATTATAATAGATAAAAATATGTTAGAAATAATTTTTTCCTCGCCTAAAAGGAATAGTGTAACCGAAATAGGAAGTGATTCGTATATTTTTTAATTGTAGATAACCTAAGTAAATTTTTATACCTATTTTTTTTAAGAATTGCCTTTTTTTTTCCTAGTAATATTAGATCTCAAATATTATAAATAAAAATATTATATTTTTTCAAGAAATAAACTTAAATTTTTTCCGTGCTATAATTAGTTATTTTATTATTCAATTAGTAAAACTGTAATAGATAAAATATGTTAGAAATGAGTTTTTTTTTTTGCTTAAAAGGAACAATATAATTGAAACAAGAAGTGGTTTGTATATTTTTTAATTGTAGATAACCTAGGTAAATATGTCTACCTATTTTTTTTAGTTTTCACCATTAATATTAGATCTTAAATATTATAAATAAAAATATTGTAAATGTTTGTTAAGAAATAAACTTAAATGACAGAGCACAAAATTAAAATTAAAAACCAATTTTTTTTATAAGATTTATTCATCATATTATTATATTAAATGTATTTTAGAATACTGATATTAATTTTTTTTTCAAAAAATCCTTGGTCATCTCTCTCTCTCTCTCTCTCTCTCTCTCTCTCTCTCTATATATATATATATATATATATATATATATATAGGTGATAATATTAAATAAATATTAAAACATATAATTAGTCTTACATATGTATAAGAGAAAAATCTAAAAATAATCATTCTCATTATTTTAAATACTTTATCTAGGTTTTTTTTCTACGTAGAAAATTGAATGATTTTATATGCATTGTAAATAGTTATTTTAATATTTAATTATTAAAATAATAATTAATGAAATATGTTAGAATGGTTTTTCTGCCTAAAAGTGATTGGATGTTGCTACTGTTTTGATAATTATTGTACCAGTAGATTGTACAGTTGAAATATAAATTTTTTTTGTTGAAATGAGTCATGTGTTTCGTGTAACATACTTATTGATTGTTATGTATGTTTTATTTATTTCATGAATTCTTTAATTAACAACTAGTAAAATTATAGCTTTTGAATTTTAACATGGATAAGTGATTTATTTTATGCAACAAACAATTTGATTCATGTTATTTTAAATAATTTGATAATAATTTAATTGGTAGATAGCAAAACCATAATCAATGATATTGACTAAAAACATTTTTTTTCCAAAAAAATCTAAGTCACACACACACACACACACACACACACACACATATTAAGACGCTAATATTATATAAATATACAAATATTTAATTCATTTGACATACTTAAAAGAAAACAAAACTAACAAATAATCATTATTTTGAATGTCTTATCTATGATTAGTGATTTATTTTATGCACCGAACAATTTGATTCATGTTATTTTAACTAATTTGATAATAATTTAATTGATAGATAGCAAAACCACAATAATTTATATTGACTAAAGATAATTTTTTTTCCAAAAAAATCTTGGTCATACACACATATTAAGATGCTAATATTACATAAATATACAAATATTTAATTAATTTGACATACTTAAAGAAAACAAAACTAATAAATAATAATTATTTTGAATGTTTTATCTATAATAATTAGAAAATTCAAGACCTAATAATACTAACAAAAAACAATGTAAAAGCAAAATAAATAACAAAATAAAAATAAATATTATTAGATTTTAAGAAATTATTTTATTTGAAGGAAAAAAGAAAGAGAAATCATAATAATTATTAAATTTCAAATGACCACCAGCACATATTAAAACTCAAACAGTAAATAAAAAAAACCTTAATAATAGTGTAAATAAATAAAAATAAATTGAAAACAAAAACTAAGAGCATGTATATACATGGATAAAAATAGAAATTATGTAAGAAATACACACACACACACACACACACATATATGTATGTATGTATGTATGTATGTATGTATGTAAAGAAATTAAAATAAAATCCAAGATTAAAAGTATAAGGTTCAAAATGAGAAAACACAAATATAATAAATATAGAAATTATCATAGATATACCACATGTTACACGATAGATATCATATGACAGAGAGTCGTCAAAGAGAACAGTAGAGAAGAAACCAAAGAATCTGATTTTTTTTCATGTTACTATTGATTTTTTTAAACAAAATCTACATTATATATATATATATATATATATATATATATATATATATATATATATATTAGCCCATACCTTGCACCCCATTACAAGTGATAACATATTTTAAAAAAAATTATATAAGATTTTTTTTATTATGATATAAATTTAGACAAAATAATAAATTTGTGCAGAATTTATATTAAGTTCACGTTTTCTATAAAATATATGAATTTTAAATCGATAAATATTTATCTATTTAGTAAATTTCAACAAAATAATGAGTATAAAATTATCATCATCATTAAAAAAGCAAGAAGATTAGGATATTAACAAAAAATAATCATTATTATTATTTTGAATGTCTTATTTAAAATAATTAGAAATTTGAACACATAACAAAAAAACCAATTAAAAAAGACAAAAAAAAATTATTAGATTTTAGAAAATTATTTGACTTGAAGAAAAAAAGAAAAATAATAAATATCTAGAATACTATTGTTTTTATTATTTAAGTTTTTAATCATTATTGGTCATACTATCGAAGACACCATAATTATTGTTATTTTTTTTTTTTTAGTTTATAAGATTTATTTGTTATATCATTATATTAAAACTATTTTAGAACACTTATCGTAAATTATTATTTTATTTTCAAAGAATAAATAGGTCATTTATTTGTATATACATTGTAGGATGTTAATATTAAACAAATATAAAAGTATATAATTAGCCTCATATATTTATAAGAAAAACAATTCACAAATAACCATTATTAAATGTCTCACATACAATAATTAGTAATCTTAACAATGAAAAATATTAACAAAAAAGCAATAACCAATACAAATGAAAAAAAAAAATGATTATATTTTAAAATATTATTTGACCCGAAGAATAAATAAAAGAAAATTAAAAAGGAAACTTAGGCTAAAAATCATTTTTCAAATGATCATCAACACAAATTAAAATTTAAACATTAATTTAAAAAAAAACCTTGATAATAGAGGAAATAAGAAAAAATCATAACAAAAACCAAGGACATGCATATATAGGCATGAATAAAAATAGCAACCACTACAGAAATATATATATATATATATATATATATATATATATATATATTTCTGTAGTGGTTGCTATTTTTATTCATGCCTATATATGGAATAAGTAAACAAATAAAATAAATGATAAAAAAAAATATTGTTAGCTTAAAAAAAATATTAATTTTCAAATGATTACTACTAGGAATTAAAAGTTGAAGATTAAATTAAAAAAATACCCCAACAGAGAAGATAGAAAAAAAATATATACATAAACATGTACAATAACAGGGAATAATGCATAAATATATAAATAATAATAAAGGAATTCAATTTCAATAGAACAATTAAAAACATAAGAGCCAAAATAAAAATAAAAGATATGATTGATTCCAAGTAAATGATCAATTTGACAACAATTCATACTTTGATACCAAAAATATTAAGAGATTTTAAAAAAATAAATTAAAAGAAGAGGGACCGAAATAAAAGTCCAATATGTAATGAATTTGAAATGAATGACATAATTGAAAACAATACAATCCGCTGCACTAAAAAGATTAAGGGATGTAATAGAAAACCAAAAAAATTAAAAGAAGGACTGACATGCAAACTGCATATATATCAATTTTAATTAAAGGATGAAATTGAAACAAATCAAAATTTGTATTACAAAAATGATGACCATACAAAACAATCAAAAGTCAAAGGACTAAAATGATTCCACAATAAACCGGGGGGACTGAAGTTGAATCTGGCGCTCAGGAGAGAGAAAAGAGCATAAAAACATTCAACCGACCATATGAGCCTCTAAGTCAATCATTGAAAAGCACGTGTCACTCCATGAGACCTAGGACATGGTTGCAAATCATTTGCATCGCCGGTTGAACAATTTCATCGTCTTATGAAGCCGCATGCACCACCTGCATCGAACGTGGGAAAGAGACGCATCGACACGCCTATACGGCTTGCTGACAACGCTGCAGAAAAAAAAACAGTAAAAAAAGGAGTCAATTAGTAACACACCCCTGATGCTAATTCCTACCTTTTGCTGTATCAGGGGCTACATACATATTAACATATTTTTCAATTTTGTGCAATGTTTGGAAGACCCTCAGCATCTGTTTCTGGCTTTTGTCTTATTGGAAGGCTTTATCGTTATTACACTATGCATGAATGTTTAAAAAATTTATATTACCCCCGGTTCAGCTGCTGGTCAACGAGTGTGGAGAGGGGTAGAAGCATATTTGCTCGCCAAGCTCATGTAGATTCGAAGGAGCCGATCAAACATCCAGTCTATAGTAACAATGGGTGTAGGTAAACAGTGAATATACAATAATTAAACGATTTCCTTAAGCTTCTTTTTTAATGGTGACTAAAAAAGCAAAAATCATGTTTTTTATTCAAAAATCTAATCTTAATCTAGTTTTGACATAAACTACCTAGAAAACATTCTGGTAACCTTATTAAACCAATTCATGCCTCTAAAAACAAAAACAAAAAAAAGTTTAATACTTGAAATCTACCTAAAATAAATAAAAAAATCATTTCATGCTCAAGTATTTTTTTAGGCACTCTTAAGATTATATATATATATAAAAAAAAAAAACTCTTCTCATGGTATGAAATTATTTGATATAAAAATCAATTTTTTTAGTGGCCATGACAACTCTCTCTCTGTATTGGAATCCAGTGAGCCCCCCTTTCTTCTCACAAAAGAACTAAAGAATGAAAAAAAATAAAGTTTGATATTTAAATTATTTTTTAAAAAAATTAAAGGGATTGGTGGTTACGTAAGAGCTAGAAAAAATAGGACTAAAATGAACTTTTCATAAAGTCTAAAGTTGCCATTCATTTCATATTTTTCCACTTAAGTCTTGTGTTTTTTGAATTAAACCCTTTCTTCCAAAAAAAACAAATATGCAATTAAATGCTGATTTAAGCTAAAAATAAATAAATGATACAAAATAGAAGCTCAAATATCAAATTAATATTTATTAAGAAATCATTACTCTGCGGATCTAAGAGATTGTGAACAATAATAACACTATAATAATAATGATGCGTAACTATATTTTACATTACATAATAATCAATTATCGACGCACTAAATTCACATAAACAAATATTTTCTATTATTAATATTTGTTTTTAGAAAACCAAAAGCAACACAGTTGTCACCACGTTATACATAGTATAGTCATCCACCAGAACGAGAGGTGTGCCCCCCCTCCCCTTTTTCGCAGTGATCTTCATTGGATCCTCCCTCGATCGGAGGTCTCATTATGGCCATGAAATCTCAGTGGATGTCTCTATTTTCCAAGTCCTTTCTCTCAGATTGCCGAAATGTCTTCTCAGTACGGATGCCCCCATCCCCTTTTTGACAGGAGAATGAAGGCAACTCGAAAGGATCTTGAGGTTTTCCCTAAAAACACCAATATGTTGTCGCTATAAGAATATGAAAACAACAAAAACTAAATTATAAAAACATGTATGAACACATGGATTTACTATGTGTATGAACACATGGATTTACTATGTTTGTAATCAATTATTTCATTTCAACACTTGAAACAAGGTTGTTAAAGCGAGCTGTCTCTTCAAATTTTGTGATTTTACGAGTCAACATGTATTTACGTGTTAGATTGAATGAAAACTTAAAAATTGAAAAAATCAAACTTAACTGATGTAAAATCAATAAAATCAGGTTTACTAAATTTGTGATATGAATCAAGTTAATTTTTAATTTAATCTTAGAATATTTGTTGATGATTCTGTGAGATTAAACATATCTTTCAAACTATATATTGAATCTAGTTAATATTTTATAAAAATATATGAGATATATAAAAATATATTTTAGTAAATTGTTAGATTAAACAAAGTTCATAAACATATTATTTCAGAGATATCCATGTATTGTCTTGGACATGTCTGGAGTAATTTACGAGGTTCTTGTATACCTACTATCATTTAGTAATTTGTCTATATTGAAAAATTTGATTTTGAGATTTTTTTTTCTTCATGTTATTGATTTCTAGATTTATATTATCTATTTTTTTTTTATTTAGATCACTAATTGATTATAATGTTATTGACTCTCTTTATCATATTTTAATATAATTTAATTTAAATAAACCAAACTTTTCAATATATAATTAAAAAAATATATATTTATGATTTTATAATCTGATTTTACATTATATTTCTCTTATAGTGTTAAAAACAATTATTTTAATTACCGAACACAGTTAATAAGTATGTAGGGTTAGCTTGGTGGTTTTCCCGAACACAGTTTCTGATCTTGCAATGAACATCAGCCAAATGTCGGGTTCACTTTAATCTTCTCTTCTTTTTTTACAATATATGATTTTGTTTCCTCTTTCTAGTCAACGAAATTTCATTAAAGCAAGGAAAAGATGGGTTACGAATGATAAGTCATTCTTGCTTTTCACCCTCCTCTCTTCTTCTTTCACTCTCCCACACGTAACCATGGCTGTGTTATGAAATTTGGATCGGCTTAACAGGGTCATCACCCCTTTTTTTTACTGAATTTCAAAAATATTTTTTATTTTAAATTAATTTTTTGATGTAAATTAACAATAATACACTTAATTAGTTATATTTCTTTATATATAATCTTAATATATCAATGTTAGATGATCATATATAACTAACTTCTTCCACATAAATTATTTATTAAAAACTTTTATGTGAGATAAGTTTGCTACACTTGATTTTTGTTATAGTCTATATTTATATAAATTTATTTCTTAATTGTTTTGTGTGAAATAATTATACTTCATTCAATGTCTCATATTTTTTTTTCTATATAATTTATATCCACATATATTATTTTAAAAATATGAAATATTAAAACCTCAAATATTTTTTTTATATTTTTTCAAGATAATCCGAGTCAACCTGTGTAGTCCAGGACCCGGTCTTTAAACCGCGTCAACCCTCAAACTAAGTTTAATTGGGATGAACCCGTGGTTCATGCACTCCTGTACAAGTGAAGTACATCTATTTTGGAATTTACTTTCTAAACTTCTCAGAATCTATCACACTCGTTGGTTGTCTTATCTAATCTTGTAGGGTGGAAAACAGAGGAAATGACCTCCTCACTGTGACTTTCTTTTACTTCAATTACCATATTTATACAACGATCACAATTACTCTCGGCAGATATGGCTCAGCAGGTATAGCTTTGTCTTCTTTTTCACTTCTTTGATGATCCCTCGTGGACTGTCTCTTAGATTTTTTATGTTTCTCTGAGTTTCCGATTCGAGGGTGTGTGTTCTTTTCCTGTCATGGACCTGATTAAAGGGTCTACCTTTTCTTTTTCAAGTTGTTCTTGTTTCTGATTAAAGTACAGTAATCTTCTTCATTTTCTTGTGTGTTGAGGTTGAACGGTTTCGAATAATGCCAATGACTTATTTGATTGCAGCAAGAAGGTTGGCCTCTGGGTTTGCACCCGCTGAATGTAAGAGTTGGGATAGCTAGAAATGGTGATTTCTCTGGATCAATATCACTCAACACTTTACTCACTGGCTCTCCAACTTCCTCGACAGATTCCTCATCAGATTTAGACACCGAGGTCAGTAAACTGACAAGACTTCACTGTGAAATCTTACTTCAGTACGTCTTTTCTATCAGAATGTACCTGTTTTCCCCCCTTTTCTTTTCAGTTTGCCTTGTTCACATACGCTTGGTAATTATGGGATTTAACAAGGAAATTTTTATTTTCCTGATTTTTCTTCCCCATTTTGAAATATTGCAAGTGAACTTAATGAACAATGACATTAATTTGAGTGGAGACTGATTACTGTTTCCTTCGACGTGTTCTTTGAATGAGTAATGATGCAGCATTGAAAAACTCTTCTCTCCATACCATAAATTATGGTAGTGGTTATGGTTGGTGACCTAGTTTATCAAATCTTGTTTGTAATTCGCTCTCAAAGCGCCTTTTCCTTTCTTTTTTCAGAGTGCAATGACTAACAATTAGGTGCCTTTCATAATCAGTAGTCAGTTCAATGCACCAGCACTTCATATTTCATAGCAGGCATCCCTTTTGATATATATTACAGAAGAGGGCACAAATTAAGGTCTGCCGATTGAATTCTGCTGTTCTATTTGTGCTGACATATTTTTCACATATAGCCGTCAATTTCAGATCCTATCTAGTATTCCATTTTTAGGATCAAAGCTTGAATTTTTTGTTAATATTAGAAATAAAGTACTATATAAAAAAATAATAGAATAAGAGACTCTTAAGATAGAATTCAGTCACCTTGTTCATGTCCATCTGAGCCAAAACCCAGCTTCCTAGCTTTACAGTCCTTGATGGACCTCTTCTGTAGAAGCTGCTACCTGGTTTGCAGTTTTTCAATCTTTTGACTTGGCCGAGTAATTAAATTAGATAAACTAAATGTCTAGTCAATCTAGAGTTAATATAGCTCATCTATATTATGATTGATTTCAGTCTACAGGATCTTTCTTCCATGACAAGAGCATTTCACTGGGGAGTCTCATAGGTGTTTCCAACATACTAGAGCTCTCTAGAAAATCAACAAGGACAAGGAAAGTTGAAGTGGTTGAAGAAAAGAAGAGCTGCAAATCCAAAACATGGATTTTCTCTTTATGTTCAAGAGACACTACTGATGCCAAAGTTATGAATGACACTCCATCTCTCGGCCATTTTCTTGCTGTGGAGAGAAGAGCATCCAGTGAATATAGAAGGAATCACGGCCCAATCATTTATGGACCTCATGGTGAGCTTGAACTAGCTCAGCCTGTTACGGAACCCAACTCACTGTTTGTTAATGGCCATGTTGCTCCTCCTAGACCAAGCCAAAGCTGCAGCGCCGAAGCTGAAAGAAGAGGAAATGAAGAACTAGAGCACTGCGGTGAATATGCAGTACCAGTTCTATTTTCATGCATGTGTGGACAACCTTCTCTTTGAATCACCTTCTCCTGCTGTCACTTTTGATGATTGAATTTCATGTCCCACGTAGAAAACTAAAAATGAACCTGTAATTTTCATTGGTTTCAGGCGTCAGGGAATCTATTTCATGTCTATGCACTTCATCTCTCTGTAAAGGGTGGTCTCTTGCTTGGTTTTGAACAACAAATCCAGAGATTTCGCGAGATTATGAACATGTCAATCTCTTCGTGACCATGATAGTGTTGCCAACATTAATGCAAACTAAGACCTCGTTAAGGTGTGTTCTTCTTTTTTTAAATCAAGACCAAACAATTAGCGGATGAATCTAGAGGCCTTGTCTGCTATCTTATAATACTTTTTACAAGAGCATAATAACTGGAGGGTGGTTCCATTAAGAGAGAAACAGAGAGAATGATGGCAGTGCAGGAATAATCGCAACCCAATTTGCGGGACTACAAGGCAGGATTGGGATTGAGAGCAAGTTGCTAAAATCATGATTTTAACAAAATACAGAATTTGTTTTTGAACTTGATATCGTAAAATTATAAATGTAAAATATTTTGATATAAAAATTATAAAATTATAATTAAAATTAAAATTATATAGATAAAAAAATAATAAAATTACAAGTAAAATTTTTCAAATAAAATAATACAACATAATTAAGATAATATAATAGTTCTCATATTTATCAAGAAAAAACGATAAAAAAAACTCATGGCGTACCAGGCATCTGACACTTCATGATGCGGCAAATGGTTATTAGTTCACAAGAGGTGCAAGTGCAGAGACTTTCTCTTCTTGATCCTTACTGCTTTAATATTATAAAATTAATCCTATACAAGTAAAATTGCGATTATTTTGTTCACCCCTCATCTCTGTCCAAATTGTTCAACTTGTTCAAGCATAAAAGCAGAACAAGCAACCTTTTTTAAGAAGTTCTTCGCTCGCTCGCTCTCTCAAAGATGCAGATTGTCTAACCACTAACTAAACTAGGTCACACACTCTTATCAACATCCAAAGATGAAGAAAATAGATGTGTTCTGTGCATCTCAAGCTTCGACAGCCATATGCATGAGCATGGAACATCCCTGTTTTGAGGAGAGGATGATTTGGGGAAAAGAGGGATGAGTACTGGAGTAACTGGACTACCGGTCCAGTGACAAGAGGAGAGGGATGAGAATTGAGAAGAAGTAATCAAGTGAAAGAAGAATAGATGATTCGGCGAAAAGGAAAGTAAAACAATTAATGAACCGATTGACCGATTATTAGCCTAGGATCATTAGATCAAACCGAACCGATCCAATCTGATTTTATAATTTTAATGATTTTACTTTTATTTTAACATGTCTAATTTTTCTAGCTAATTTTACTAAATTTATTATTTTAACTCATAAAATCATATAATTTTACTGATTAATCATATTTCTAAGTCAAAAAGTGTAAAGTAGATTGTTGTGCAATGGTGTCTTGGATTGGATATGCATTTGTATCTGATTTCTGCTTTGTCCGTACATGGACAGTCGTTGGTAATTAACCAGCCCAACTTGTCCCCCCGCTAAAGCCACGGGTGGAAAAAAACTAAGATAACTGAGTCACATTAAATTGCAAGTCAAATTAATAAGTATTATCATTATTATTATTATTATTATCAATGAATATTATAAAAAATTTTTTTGAATATTATTATTATTATTATTATTATTATTATTATTATCATTATCATTGAATATTCATGAGTAATATTAAAAAAAAAAACTTTGTACATTTGGTTAGTATATAATTATATATAAGTTAATTATTACTATTACCATAAAAAAACTAAAATCTTGTGTGAAAAATATAGCATGATTAAATGAATTTTAAAATATCGTAGTAAATATTTTTATTAAAGAAAGTTTTATTTTATTTTATTTCAGAAAAAAGAGGTTGAAGGCTAAAAAAAAATGGAAGTGGACAACACTGTTGGTTAGGTCAAACGAAGTGCCATCATCCATTATAGCAATTCTTCACCGCTCTAAATAATTTTTTTGGCAATTAACACCTAAATCTCAATATATTTTTATCTAGAAATACTAAAAAAAATTCTATGATTTTTAACCACACTTCCAGCCTTAAAACACCTTTAAATTAGTCTAAAAATCAAATCACATCAAAACAAGCTTTAAAATTTTGATTTACTTTTTCTCTTATGATCAAGGGTCCAAGTCACATTTATTGTATTTTCTTATTCAAGACGAACTCTTTATACTGATATCAGTTTTTTTTTTTTTTTTTTTGCTGTAAGGTGATTGGCTGATGACTTTCTCTTTTTTATTTCATTATTTATGGACTAAAACAAAACACAAGAAAGTTTTATGATCCAATTGTAAATGTTTAAGACTACAAGCACTAAAGTTTAAAGAAATTTCCTTCAATATTCAATTGATAGTGTGATACACAATAAATTGTAAGTGTGTACACAAAGTATGTGAACAATGAAATGTTGTTTTGTTTTCGATTATCATACTCAAGGTTATTAATTCATGAATAGTAAGTTTTTTGTTTAAAAAAAACAAATATATGTTTAATTACATCTTTTAACACTTGGTATATTGAACTTTATAATTTGTTATAGTTTGCTTTCTTTATGGGTAACTCAGTCTCATGATTCATTCTATTAGTTTGGTGAGTTAACCCAACTGACTTAACTTTTTTTTAATTGATATGTTTTTAG
This sequence comes from Salix dunnii, assembly GCA_015731905.1. NCBI lineage: Eukaryota > Viridiplantae > Streptophyta > Magnoliopsida > Malpighiales > Salicaceae > Salix > Salix dunnii. Next base: position 2,258,985 of record CM027667.1, on the reverse strand, counting down.
TTTTATCATTCAATGTCTTCAACTTTTGATTGATTATGATTAGGCTTTATCATTTGTTTTGGTCTGTTTTCTATAAAGTTATCATCGTCTTAAGATTCAGGTTTTAAATTTAACGAGTTAGCTAGATAGACTTGATTGTTTTATTGTGTTCTTTTTTATATTGATTTTTTTTCTTAATTTTATCATTTAATAATAGGTTTATTGGGGATTGAGCTTTATAATTTATTTTGATTTATTTTGTTTGGGGTAAGCATGGTCTCATAACATGGATTATAAATTTGAAAGGCTAATTATGGTTGATCCAATATATTGTTTTCTAAATATCTTTAAAAAATTATCTCTCTCTTGAATTTCTTGAGTAAAATTATATTTATTAAATTATTCAGGTTGTCTTTATAGGCGTTTAATCAATCGGATCATATTAGATCAATTCTCACATGCTTTACAAAAAATATACTAGAAAAAATTAGTCATGCCTAGATATATTTTTTTTACATTAAAAACCTTTATTTGACCCGTAGTATAGCATGAATCAATGATTCAATAGTTACTAAATAAGAATGTTTAATTTCTAAAACTATATATATATATATGAATGAATGAATGGTACAAACCTCTCTAAAATCAAGATATACTGTTTTAATTAAAAAAATAACTTCAATCAAAACGGAATTGACAGTCTTAAGTTCACAATAATATTAAAAAAATTCATTAAAAAAATTGTTAATTTATTATAGGTTGATGTTTATGCTACATCTAATATTTTTCCAATACTAAACAATATTTTTGTTTTAAAAATTCAATGATAGATTAAACAAAAACATTAAGAAAAAAAAAATACATATACAAGTCATGATCTTATTATATATTATAGGTAAAATACATTAGCCAAGATGTTGTTAATTTCCCTTTGGATAATTAGGAAAAGAGAGTCACTTAGACTACAATCAAGAAAATATTATAATCATCTAGTAGGTGATTTAGTGGTATAAATTTAAAATTAAAAAATTTGTTTTTCCTATAATTTTAAATTCGAGTAATATGATTATTAATATGATGGCTATTAAAATTTATATAATTATTAACCATTCAGCATGTTTACTAGCACCTAGAAATATCTTACGTATTCTTTCTTTCTACCCCCCGTCCTCGTATAAAAATCTATTGACTTGATCAGCCTCGTATCCTTCTAGAAACACTCTCGTGCCACCAAGTTTTTTTTTTTTTTTCTCTTTCTAGGTCCTGAACCTGAACCAACTACCACAGCCGAAGATACGATAACCAGAGCTCATCATGTACACAAGAGGCCATCCATATTTACAGCAAGATTTATGAAGCAACATGCTATATACCCCAGTACCACATGAAATAAAGAAAATTGCAAGATTAGAAAATATGTTTCTAAGAAGCGTGGTATGATAATAAAAAAAATTATGATTTATATAAAAGGTTTAGAATTTAAATCAAGATATATATATTTTAGAAAATAAAATATCTTTGTATAAAAAAAATGATCGGAGTTCAAGCCAGCTCCTTTTCTTTAAGGAAATTTACCGGCGTGGAAATCTGGGGGTGCTATAATAATCTATTGTTGACCCATAAGAATTTAATCAAGATCCTACCAAAAGCATCGTTTAATTTTATTTTTTCTGTACATGGCTTGAACGCCTGCAGCCTGCGAGAGGGAAAGAACAGCCCTCCTGTGGTCTAATTCTTGATGTATAGAAATTAATAAATAAATGGTATAATTCTCGATGGCTGCCGGCCGAGACTGGGTAATCGGCTGCTATCTCTTTTTTATTGTGCGTAAACAACACGTTCCCAGAACCAATTGAATATAACATTCAGCTACTTTGATGGGAAACTTCGGTCTACAGCTTACTCTATTCCTCCTTTATTCGTCAAAGTAATCCCACTTTCTCAGCTGTTTTTTCTCCGGGGTCATAAAATAATACTTGTTAGCGAGAAGACAGGGACTAATCAGTGGATGTTCTTGACTGATTGATAGCAAATTCTTTGATGAAACAAGAACACCATTGCGTGCTTGGTGAGAACAACGAGGGGACAAAACAGCATTTGCCGGGTAAACGAAGCATGATATTTGTTACTTTCTCCATCCTGCTGATTTGTAATAATAATTTTGAGAATTATCGTCGTCATCTGTTGCTTGCTAGGGCCAGGGAAAATCAGTTTCAAATCTATCTCATTTTTTTATTTTTAATTTTTGGGTTTTAAATCTAATTTGGAATTTGACAATTGTTAATTGTACCTTTATTCTTCCAATTAGTTTAATTATACCTTTAATAACTTTTAAGTTTTTAATTGCTTGTAATTTCATCATCGCTGAAATTTGATTTTAGCCTAGGATTTAGCAACTTTGTCACTTTAATCCTTGGTTCTAATTTGACCAATTAAGTCTTTGATTGGTAAAAAAAAGATTTTGTTTGTTTTCAATTGGGTCTTTAAAGTCACTAATTTCAGTCCTTGAGGTCACATTTTTTTTCTAGATTGGTCCTTAATTTTGGATTTATTCAATTTTATCCGTAATTTATCCTCATAATTTGGAGTTTATGCAATTAAGTTCTTAATTTCAATAATTTGGCTTTCTAACATTCCATTTTTTTCCTTAAACCTTAATTTTTTTAAATAACACCTAAATTCTTCAAAGCTATCTTCTTTTGCAATTTAGACCTTCAATTGTTGCTAATATATTTGAAATATATATACATACTCTTTTTAAGGTAACAACAATTATTTCAGATGATGACTACTACTTTAATTTTAATGTGTATAAATTCATTAATTGGTATGAGAGGCTCAAAAAGTAGTAACAATTATTTGTGAAAATATCAATGAGATGAGATATATTATGACCAATATAACTCTCAATCTCTGTCATGATGAACTTCAAGATGTTAGAAAGGCTAAGTGTCTTAAACTGACATTAGTGAAAGATAGGGTTGTTTATCATAGGAGTGTTAGGAATGTTAGTCCATTCATAAATATTTTAGGTTCATTCATGAGCTAAGATGATATTTGTCTTCCTCATATTTACATAGATGTTACAAACTCATCCTCAAGTTAGACAAGTTAGGGTGATATTCTAGGTCTTTCCATAAGCTAGGCTGATTTTAAATATAATTACATATTATTGTATGTTATGAGAATTATGAATAGATACATAGTTTGTTTAATTTTAATATTATATTATATTATATTATATTAATCATCGTTCTAATGTTATTACTTATGATTAAAGATGTTATATGTAGCTTATGTGAATTGTGTTTTGATATTAAAAAAATAGAATTTTGAATTATATTGAATTGTGGGTTTTTAGTCGAGAAATAAATTAGCGGAAAGTAATAGAAAATGAAAGTGATTTTCTTATTGTAAATATTATTTGGGACTCGATGAAGTGTTATATTATGTGTCTCTTAGTCGAGTCACAAATAACATTAACAACTCGAAAGTGATAGATAATGAAAGTAACTCTCTTATCATAAATATCATTTGGGACTCGATCAAGTGTGTTATATTTTTAAATATTTTTTTTCATTATGTTATTTTATTAAAAAAAAATACATTGTAAAAACTAATTGATAACATGTTTTCATTAGGGAAACAAAAATTAAGAAGATATCTAGGGAGTGTTTGAAAGTGTGTTCGAGAAGTGTTTTTGAAAAATATTAAAAAATTTGGTATTTTTAAATTATTTTTGTGTGCTGATATCATAAATAATTTTTTTAAAAAAATATTATTATTTTAATGTATTTGTAAATAAAAATTACTTTCAAAATTAACTTTGACCATATTCTAAAAGCCATTCGCATTCACCAATCTATCATGTGATCATCACTTTGGAATAAAATGTTTCTACAAAAGAAATCAAAGCAGTGTTGGGTTATTCGTAGTTTGTACATGTCTGAAGAGTCATCACATAAACCAAGTAAAACATAATGAAAAACAATAGCAAAGACAGCCAATTCTGAGTCCTTTAGATCTTGTTTGACTTCTTAACATGTTTTTTAAAAATATATTTATCTTGTTTATGGTATCAAAATAATTTATATATATTTTAACAGTAGAAACAAAACAATTTAGATTTGTCTCGATACTCATGTCAGATCTATGTTCATCGGGTCCCTACCCTTTTTGCCCTACCACCCTGACACGCTTGAATTGTTTTTGTATTTACATTATGTCTTTGGAGTTTTCTCCTTCCAAAAGTTTTCGACCAATGGGGCATCTCACAGATTCACATTACCAGATAAACATGCATTGCTTTATCACTACGACAACCAACAGTCCTAGTTTACAGAGCCACATGATTGAGGCTGTACTTGGATTTTTGTTTATAACATGCAGAGGAGCGGCGATTCAGGAAAGTAGAGGTTTTATTTTCCAGGAAGAAAAAAAATATTTCTTTTATCAATTCAGATATTGAACAGACCAACCCCCAAAATAATAACGAATGCTACTTCAATCTCAAGTAAACAAAGATTACCACAATATGACCCCAGCAGTCATATAACCAAACTTAACAATCCAAACCTGAAACTCACGTCTTTCCTTAATTTTTACACTACATTGCCAATGGGGCCATCTCTCTCTCTCTCTCTATCTCTCAATATATATAAATGTATATATGTATAATATAATATACCGTAACGGGTCCAGCACCGACGCTGACTCCTTGATATTTTTCCCCTTGCTTGGGATTACAAGGAATCCTTGATTGCTAACTGGAATCTTCGATTGCCAGATGCTACCAGTATCGTCAAGACTTGTCCATCCACTCATTTTCTGCAGCAATCCTTCCTGAACCACGGCCACTCATTTTTCCAAATGTTGCTGATAACCCCTTGAAACTGCTGCTTCCCTCGCTGAAGTTCCGTGACTTCCTCGATTTCCTCAGCTTTGGGGAACCAATTTCCCCAAAGTCCTGATCAGCATCATTGCAGTTCTTTATTTTAGCAACCACTAGACGGGCAATGTTGCTTCGACAGAATGGACAAACAGGAGGATTCAGGCATGCGGTTGTAGGGTTAGGTTTGTTATGGCAGCAGAGAGCTAGTGTGCATTGTGCACACATCTGATGGCCACAGTCTTGGACTTCAATTGTACATACCTGCTCAAAGCATATGCAGCACATCTCTGAATCGCTTGCCTGCGTTATATATGTTACCAAATCGACACGTCAGTCACAATGTCAAGCCATCTGCTACCCTGGCTCCAAGTAGTTTGGCCACCGCAGGAGCTTAATAAAGATATTGCAGGGAAGTCTTATTTTTTGAAAAAAAAATAAAAAAGGATGTTGGCAGCTAAAACAGGAAACAATTTAACAGCCAAGAATTCTGGAGAAAGTCCTAAGCTCAGCAAGACACCACGTTTTGACATGTTTTGCTTTCATCTAATAATACTTAAGAATGTGAAGCTCCAATCTCAGATGAAGAATCAACTATGAGAACCATATTCATACCTGTGCTTAAGCATGAATAGTATATCACAATCTATGGCAGAATAACAAGTAAGCTGTCATGTATATTATTCTGTTTATGCACATCACCGATTAACAAGTGTTAAAGATTCATCAAAAGGTTGAATCAATGTTATTTGTGTCTTTAGTAGTTCAGAAAATAAAACATGATTTCACATGAAAACTTGAGACTTTTGAAGTTTAAGCCTTTAAAACTAGTTTTAGTTTTGAAACACTGGCCAAGCTCATCCATTTTCTATGTAAAACTTTCCAGCTCCAGTATCTGGTTGTTTACATTTGTTTCCTGCTGATTGAAAGGAATAAAATTAAACATGATCCCATAAGTACAAATGAGCATCGAAATGAAATTACCTCAGATATATTGTAATCTGTCCCGTCAACAGAATGTGATGGAGATGGAAGTGAGTGCACAGTTCCCTTCAAGATGTTCTTTTCCCTCTCCCTGTTGGCCTCCATCAATGCACACTCTAGTAGAGTTTTTGTCTCTTGACTCAGCTCACTGATGAACTTCAATGGTGACGGCCATACAAGAGGCTCTGCTGATGTGGGATTAAGAAGGGCTGCACTTGTTCCATTTTTGTACTTCAAAGCAACTACATAGGGTATTCTCCTGCATTTGGATGACCATTTAAAAATAAGAAAACGCTCAAGCTATGAAAAGGACTTGAGATCCAGAGAATTATGACTATCCCAGCTCTTAATTAAAAATAAAGCAACAGCTGTTATAACATTAAGGTCCCTGATGCTATGTTGCTGCCTATTTGAAATCACTGAAAAACATTTTCTAGAATACATCAAAGAACAAGAAAACCACAAGCTTTGTTAGCCAGTATTATTACATTATGAATGTGTTATAGCTTCTAAACTAACAAAGGATGAAATCAAGTAATACCCAGATGCATCTCTTTGAAGACGATCTGCCCCCCACGCCAGCAATTTACGGATACAATCAAGAGATCCCCCTCTGGCTGCCAAATGAAGAGGAGTGCTCCCTGGGGAACTGTAAGCAGTAAATCAACAAAAATTAAAACAATAAATCATATCAAAGGTAAGAGATATGTGAGAAAATCAATATAATTATTACCCATATCCTTCTGTCGAAGCACAAACAAGAGCACCATTGTCTAACAAGATATGTACACATCCAGGCCGTCCTTGACGAGCTGCTAAATGCAATGGTGTTGCTCCTCTACCATCTCTGATATTGACAAACCGTGCGTATCCCCTAGATTTCAATTTCCACAGAAGTAATTATCATAAAAACTAAAAGGCCAAATCATCAAAAGAGAAGAAAAGAAAAGAACAATACAAAAACCATATAAATCTTTAGAATGAAACATGTAGTTACCAAGAAACAGCAACAGGGCTTGATTGAGCAGCAGAAAGAATAACTTGAAGGCAATCCGAATGGCCATAGTAAGCAGCATAGTGCAAGCAAGTTCTTCCATTAAGTGAATCAAACTTCAAAATCTGATAAAAATCAAACAGATAGCCTTATCAGTTGATGCTAATTCACAATTTCAAATAAGAATAAATTAATCTCTAAAATAAAAGGCAGACCGAAATTTTGAACTTCGACATACATTTGCCCCTGCTTCGATGAGCTTTATCAGACATGAGATTTTGCCATGCATTGCAGCCAACATAAGCGGGGTCTATCACCATTCACAATCAACAAATCAAAACCACCATAAAGTGAAAGGTGCTAGCTATACCACAAGATCAAGGAAAAAAAGAGAATTCCCATTCACACAAGATTACCAAAAAATTACCTGCTTTTGACGATTCACCATATCAGGATCTACAGATCGCTCCAAAAGCATTGTTAAAATCTACAACAGACGTCACAAAATCCATTCTTATCAGCATTCAACAAGACGCAGAGACTTTCGTCAAAAGGAAAAGTAAAAAGTTCAGACCGCAAAATAAAAATAAAAATAAAAACCCAGAAGAGTAGTAGCCAGTATCACAAAACCAAAATCAATAGTAACAAGAGAAGCAAGAAGGGGACCTCGATCTGGCCATTGGCAGCAGCGATATGTAACGGATACTGGCAATCATAAGTAGTTTGATGAAGGAGAGATGGGTCTCTCTCAAGCATAGCATTTACTTTGTCGAATTCACCAAGCTGCACAGAAGTAAAGAACCCATGTTCTTGACTCGCTGCACAACTCAGACCCTGGCCCATGATGATATATCTCTCTGAATGACCGACTCACTTCTCTATATATAAAAAAGGCGCGCACTTCACCCTCCGTTCACCGGAGAGAAGCTGCACCGCTACCTAACCGCCACCTTCCCTGACGAGAGGAAGCTCTCTTCTCACGAACTCGGGTTTGCTGAATAGAAGTTTGGGCAACAAAACAAACCTTGGTCTCTTTAAGCAAGTCTAGAGAGAGAAACTGAGTTGTAGCTGTACGAATAGTATCGTTATTACTTATATTTTCTTGATAGAGAGAGAAAGTCTTTGCATTGGAGTTTGGAGCTGCCCGGGAGTTGACCGTGTCAGGGAGAGAGAGAGCGCGTGAGTGAAAGTGTGGGCAGCAGTTAGGTCTTTGTCCGGGCAGTATGATTGATAGATTCCGTAAACAGTAAATTTTGGGTAGCTGGGCCTTCTCTCCTTTGAAAGAGTCCTTTTCTTGTCTTAACATCCTTAGTCTTGGGCTCATCCCAGCCATTCAATCTCGCAGTGGTTTCTTTTTGTCCGTAGGATTGTTAGCAAGCCAGCCAGAAATGGAATTCTCATGTTGATTAATAAAATTAAACTGAGATTGAGATTCGTTTTTAGTTGGCTACTTACTGTTTGGGGTTGATTAGTATTAAATAGTTGGCTGTCTTTGTGGTCATTTTATTTTAAAAAAAAAATATTTATAATTTTTTTTGAATAATTACATATATATAAATGTATATAAAAGAAGTTGTAAAATTTTGAATAATTATTTTGTAAATCGTAGAGAAAGTGCTCGTGAGAATTAAGCCACGCAGGTGAAGCTTGAAAGCATGCAGCGCACACACATAATAGTTTGCACGAGAGCAAATCCCAGACAAGAGCATTTCTCTTTAGAATTACTTCACTGAGACCTTGGATTGAATCTGCAAACATTTGGAACCTGCTTTTCGATGAAATACTTAAAGCTGCGGTTTCCAGGCCAAAGCAAAGTATAATACAATGAGCACAGAATTGGTAAATAATTTGGTTGAATTTGTTTTCTAAAATGTTTTTTTTTTTAAAAGAAATTATTTTTAATATCAGTATATAAAAATAATATAAAAACATAAAAAAATTAATTTAAATTAAAAATAATAAAATAAAAATAAAAATATTTTTAAAACACACTCCTCTTAAAACATACTAAAGTAAATCAAATGTGAAACAAAAAAAACTATGCACAAATCTTTATTGAAGAAGAAGAGATGAAAAGGGACATCAAAATAGAAGTGAAGTACAAGCAAAAAGTTTCGTAGCAAATGGGTTTCCCTACAAGAACTTACCAAAAAAAATAAAGATGTGCCAATATTCAATAATAAAAAGAGATTAAAAAAATCAGAAAATGAAATGGTTTTATTACGAATTCGGCCAACCATTTTATTTTTTCTTTCTTCAGATGATAATTACTTGCATAACCATACATGTACAGAGAGTGAAGAAGACAATATCATACTTCCTGGAAAGCTTCGTCTCGATTTACTTGTAATTGTTATACGAGTTCAAGTTAATTCTTAGCATAATGGAGCTTCTATGAAGTGATTTGGTAAGTAATATTAACGAATATATCGAGCTTATTTATATTAGCCTCTCAAGTTAAGTATTTGCTTTCATCATTTAGGATGAGAATTAGCTTGGGCACGGGCTCGCTTCATCATTTTCTTTTGGATTTACGTGTCTAATCACGTATCGAATTTAGGTGTCGGAGGCACAAATTTATTTATTTTTAGTAGGGTTGGGGGATCCAATTGTGAATTATATATATATATATATATATATATATATATATCAGCATCCTAGTTCAACTGGAGTAATATTTAGTGTTCATGTATATTCAGGTTATTATGGATTCAAACAATAAAATTATTAATTTATTTCAATGCTTAAAAAATTTTAACTTTTAGGATCGGGGGTATTTTTTAATTTTTCAAGGGATAGGATGGCATTTACGAATCTGTTGCATAGTGAAATAACGAATGTAACCCCCCCTAAACAATAAACAATGCCATCTGGAACTGAGTGCATTTATGAATTTTTCAAGGGATATAAATGTTATTTTCGGATTTGTTGCACAGTGAAATAACGAATTTAACCCCCCTAAACGACAAACAACATTGCCTGGAACTGAGGGCATATTTGAATTTTTCAAGGGAAATGAAATGCATTTCCGGATTTGTTGCACAATAAAATAATGAATTTAGCCCCCCAAAGCAACAAAAACCGTCGCCTGGAACCGGGGTATTCCAGTACTTGCACCCCTGGTTTTTTTTGTAGATATCACTAGGTCTAGGAGTGTATGAATAATTGACCAATATTGATTATTTTTTTCCCTTTTAACACTGCAGACATGTCATACGGACACAACAACAATGTTCTGTATGCACGTGTCTTTGGGGAGGCATGTGCAGTGGCATACAATGGTCAAAATTGCACTTTCACCGTGTCTTCAGGTGCCTCCATGTCCTCTTCCTCCCTGCGTGACGCCTGGCATGTTAATATGGTCTTAGAATCATCATATGATGGTTTTTCTTTCTGTTCTCTTTTCTCTCTCTTGCTGCCGGGGAAGTACGGTCAAATCCCTCATATTTGTGGTAGTTTCATTTTAGTCCTTGAGATTTTGATTTTCTTACTGATTTTTCAATGAAAATTTCAATTATTTTCAATTATGCTCTTAAATTGAAATTTGTTGTATATAGTAAGTTTCATTTCGGTCCTTCATCTTTTGATTTTTGGTTTGCTATTAGTTCTTTAATAATTTTAGTATGCAAGTTTTAATTTGTTCTAATTTTATCTTCCAATTAAAATTGGTCATATATACTACTTTTCATTTCGGTCCTTATTCTTTTAATTTGTTGAACAATTACACTGTACTGATTTTTTAAAATTCTTTTATTGTTTTTCGGTCTTGAAATTTTGATTTGTTTCATTTTTATCCTTTAATTGGAATTATTTACATGTTTTTTTTTTCATTTTGGCACTTATTCTTTTAATTTTTTTAGTATTAATTCATTTGGTTTTTTTTGTTCTTCTTAGACAATGTTTATTTTTTATTCATATTTATGCGTTTGTGCTTTTCACTTTTGTTTTTAATTTTTTTAATTTTAATTTTATGTTTTTTTTTACGGTTCCGTTTAGGAGATTTTAATTTATGTTGATTACACTATATTTTTTTTAAAAAAAATCTATTTATTCTTTTTTGGTCTCAAGATTTTGATTTGTTGCAGTTTTGTCATTCAATTAGAGTTAATTATATATTTAGTTTTTCATTGTGGCACTTATTCTTTTTAATTTTTTATTTAATATTGATGTTTTTTTTCTTCGGTCATTATTGAACAGTGTTTGTTTTTATCCGTATTTATTCATTTATGTTTGTAGATTTTGTTTTTATTTTTTGTCGTTTCATTTTTTTTGTTGGTGTTTTATTTTTATTAGGTTTTGTTATGAGATTTTAATTTATGTTGGTTACACTGCATTTTATTCTTAAAAATTTCTTTATTGTTTTTCGGTTCCAAAGTTTTGATTTGTTGCAAGTTTTCTCATTCAAATAGAATTAATTATATATATTCTTTTTCATTTTGGCACGTATTCTTTTAATTTTTTATTTAGTATTGATTCCTTTGGTTTTTTTTGTCCTTCTTGGACATTGTTTATTTTTTATCCGTATTTATTCATTTGTACTTTTAGTTTTTGTTTTTAATATTTATCATTTTATTTTTTTATTAAGGTTTTATTTTATTCAATTAAATTCTGAAATTTTAATTTATGTTGATGATCATTTTAAATTCAATAGTACTTTTTTTTTCTCTCTTTTTTTTTATCTGTTATTTTTATCCGTTTTTTGGATCAGATTATTTTATGATTTTATTATTTGCGCAATGATAATGATAATTTTAGTTATTATTTTTTTATATAAAAAAATTGTTTTTTTTTTAATTCTTGAGGCCAATTTAATCATTTTAATTGTTTGGACAGTAGTGTTGATAATAATTTTAACTATTATAATAATAAAAATAACGGTAACGTAGGGATTGATTTGTAACTTATGTTATTTTTGGAGAATGAAAGTTAACTTCTTATTTTTTTATTTAATTATTATAGGTGTTTTGACAATTATTATTGTGTTTAATTTAAATTGAATTATAAAATGAAATAATCTCAGTACAGTAAATTCAATAATTCAAATACCCAAATATTCTAGCTTTTTTCATGATAATAATAATTTCATACTGGTTATTTCATTGAAACCTGCTAAGCAGATAAATTTATATCTATTAAAAATTCATATACTTTATAAAAAATCTTGCACTTTACAGGATTTCTTCATAGATTTATTATTTTTTTAAATTTATATTATAATAAAAAAATCTTATATAATTAATATTTTTTAACGTTGAAAAAAATATGACGCTCGTCGCGGGTACATTGTCTATCTAGTATATATATATATATATATATATATATATATATATATATATATATATATATATATATATATATAGGGTCCCAGCACCCCTACCACTTTTCCCGGCTCTGCCATTCATAAAATGAAAAACACATAATGAAAAAAATATATATAGGTTGTGAAATATATATTATGAAATCAGAGTACAAGAACCACAAATGTATTTTCATAGTTTCTTCGAGCATCAAATTTTTTTCTTCAATTTGATAATATGAAATGCATCTTTGGATTAACTTATATATTAATCAAAACTAAATATCTTTGATAAAAATAAGGGGGGGAAAGAGACAGAACAATTAACTTGAATAATGACATTAATACGAGGGTAGTCGTAGCTTGTACGTTATTAGCAAGTGTTTTGCTTCAACTTTGAAGATTCTAATATGGATTCCATCAAGAGCCCACATAGATAACAATTTATTGGTAGATTACAGATATTTATGCTTTAGCTTTCACGGGAACATAAAGTGATGAAACTACCAAGTCCAATTTAATTAATACAATAATTAATTTATTCGTAGAAAAAAATGGCCTGTACGCCATTCTATGGACCCGTAGATGTCAATGATACCTGGAATCGGGGGTGTGTGCATCCATGAATTTATTACTCTCTAAGAGACCACTTGCCTCGTTTGTCTTGCTAATTGCAGAAAGCATAATGTTTAGCGTCATGCTTCACCTCATTAAGAGACACGACAACAAGCTTGGCATATACGTATGGGTCCATTTTGAGCGCTCAATCTTTCGTGAGGGTTTGGCTGCAGGTTGGAATATATATATCTACACACATATATAGTTTCAGTGTGCAAAAGCTGCTTGATAATACCATTATGATACATAAAGGACTTTAGTTTGCGTAGAACGTTTGCTATTATGAAAATATTTAGACATTAATAAGTGAAATTAAATTAACCGGATTAGAGACAGTAAGATATTAACCCAAATGAAAACATTAACGCAAACCACTTGTTGCATGTCGAGTTTTGAGTTGTCCTGCTGTATTTCTTCCACGTATTTTGGTGAGCTTTGGGTGCTAACTGTTAAGTCCAACAATGGATGGTATGGTTCAGCAACCAAAGGAGTCGAGAGAGAGAGAGAATCATACATTCATCATCTTCTGCCAAAACCTGTTACAGCCCTATCAAAGCTATTCCTTCTATAATAGACTCTTGAGCTTAAGGAAATAATGGAATAGCAACACGCGTACTTCTGATTACATATGTAGGATTGAAAGAAATTGAAATAAAAGAGTGTAATAAAAGTGAAACGGTGCTTGCATAACAATTGCCTAATTCTATAATGCTCGTGACAGTTCACCCTTGTTTTTTATTTTGGAACATTGATTTTTTTATTTTAGAACATTGATATGTAAATCAGTTTATGAATATCTCAACTAATTTTATAGATTCTAAAATTAATGATCAGTTAAAATCTGAACCGATAATCTCTAGAGAACAAACTTTAGAGAACAAACTCAGGATTTGACCAACAAGTCCCAGCCCTCAAGGTTCGCCCTTAGTTCATGATCTCATTGTTTTGAATTTTCACCTTTCGTGGCTTTTATGCATGTTAAAGTAGCTGTTGTCTCTTTAGTGATGAATTAGTGAAAAAGATTATTCGGAAATATCATGACCTTAATTGTACACGTAAAACAAGTTTCTCGTGAAATAAGAGACATTCCGATATTTAAGTTAGTACTTGATTTTGTAGATAAAATTTCACGAGGATGAAATATATATTTTTTATTTGTAAGAAGAAATATGTGTTGTTTGTGTAATGAATATATGGTAAATGTAGTTTTCTTGAATGAATAGTTTATGGATTTATACCCCTGGAATCAAAGAATATATAACTTCAAATATATGTTGCAAATATCTATAAAAAGTTTTAAGAAAAAGTATTATGAATGGTAGTAATGAATAGTACAATGTTAATAATATTATTCATCAAGTACTGTTCATTTATTTATAATGAAAAACCTTACTACCTTTTATTTCTTTTATTGAAGATAAAGAACGGAAAGACAGTCTTTAACCGTGTTTGGAGACTCGAGATTCGTTCCACATGAGCTTTTGAACAGTAAACAAGATTTTATGGAGCGAAATGATAAGATAGAAAGTGAGGAGAGTGATTGGAGGTGATGGAGCTTGGTCTGAATGACAATAAATAGAATGATCGAGCCCGGGACTCATTTGGAATGAGTTTTATATAATACATATTACTCTTGAATAGTAAATGAGACTATATTTAGCATAGGGATAAGAGAGAAAAGAAAGAGAGAGAGTTAGAGCTTAGTTGAGTTATGGTCCATCCAAAAGTGTTACTCTATGGAGCCCAGGCTTGACCAAGCTGCTTCTTTCTTTTTCTTTTCCTTCTTCTTTTGTTGTTTTACCAAATAGCTCCACCTACGGGACTAGAAGAAGAAGAGACCATCTATAACTATAGATGTAGATTATAATATTTATGGCCGTGTGATGATTGGAGCAAGGAAGTACAGTAATGTTTTTCTTTTCCACAAAGCAAACAATGTCTCACTAGTTCAAGGACATTTGGGATCCTTTCAAGGGCCACATTGGCGATGTTCCTGCATCAACACATGAAACATCAACTTTTGTCAATGCAAGAACCGATTGGAAAGAGACTCCAGAAGGTCACATTTTCAAAGCTGGCCTTCCGGGGTTAAGGAACGAGGAGGTGAAAGTGGAGGTAGAACCCTAGCAGTGGAGAGAGGAGAAGACAGGAGGAAAGGAATGATACGTGGGATCAAATTGAAAGGCGAAGCGGCATGTTTTTATATAGGTTCAGGTTTCCTGAGAAAGTAAAGATGGATCAAGTGAAAGCCAGAATGGAGATTGCTGTGACCATTCCTGAGGAGAAAAGGTAGCCGAGGGTCAAGGCCATTAAGATTTCTGGCTTCTAGAATTCAAGGAAAATATCCTAATGAGATCATAGAGCATATGATAAAAAGAAATTTGAAGCTTTTATAACATTATGTTCTAGCAATATAGGGTTTGTCAAGACATCGTTGTGTTGTGCATTGATTCACTCGAGGAACATATGCATGGAGGTCCTACTCAATCTGTGCATTAGTTGAAGGATATCAACTCAATACGTAAGCAAACTAAACTCCCCTTAGCAGCAGCCAAGAACCTTAATTAGTGAAACTCCAATCCTTCCCCCAGTCTCCCACTAGAGGCCCATTCATTACCTGAACAATGGCAGTAGTTGCATGAAGAGTTCAAAACCTCTGGATATCAGCTAAGAGCAATTAGAGGAAGTGGGCAACTCCACACAATGAAAAACATGCATCGATACTATCAACCTTTTACTGATAAAAACTCCTTCACGTTTTGAAGATAGCCATTATCATATGGATTTTTGAACATGACCCTAGTAAAGCTTTCCCCTGTGTCAGGAAGATAAAATTCAAATTACACATGAGGCTATGGATATTAATCGCCAATAAAAATATGGAGAAATATATATACCTGGTTGGGATTGGATGACAAGTTGAAACTCTGGGTATTTCTTCCAGTTTATCTGAAGAAGGATGCATTAGTCATAAATATTTATATTGCAAAATGAACAGGTATTTCTTTAGAAAGCATTGCCATACATCAGTCAGCAAACAACAGAACATGTTCAACAAACAATTTACTCTCAGGTTATTTTTTCTATTTCAAACTATATGGTACTCGGAGCGATGGACAATTCAACTGATTATAGAGCTGAATACTCGATCCCTATTCTTTCCTTCACACACAGATACACAACTCTGACAGTTTGCTGTCCTTCTATAGTTGCACTTTTAAATCAGGAGCTTTCTCATTTATAGCATCACAGATGAACTTACCCATTCATCAGTCCTGATGTTGAAGCATATACAATACAGATGCCATGTGAAGAACACCACCTGCATTTACAAAACAAAAAATATTATTTATAAATGTGAAGCAGCTCTTTTCATTTTCTGTTACTAAAGCTTTAGGAAAATAACAGAAGGAAAAATTAGATGAAACATAGAGGAAAACCTGCCATATCACTTGGAGAAGAGAGAATAACATTGTGCTAACAACCAAGCTGCCAGCTAGATCAGTCTGCCAATGATCACATACATAAATGCATGCACAGTAGAGGACTAATGGCTTGCATAAAAGAAATTTAGAATAACTGGACAATAAAACAGTAAAACTAACATCTGGTGCATGTTGACTTACCTCAACCCAAGTTCCATCTAGAATCTGGGATCCTCTGGAAACTGAATAAGGGATACATAAATAAAATAATTAGATGAGTTTACACCCTAAATTAAGCATGCTCATCTATCTGAATTATTGATCCATGATCTATCCTTAGGGACGGTCAAAAAACTATAATCGTCATAACTTGAAACATAAAAATGTAGAGAAAAATACAAGTACAATTCCATACAAGATCAAGGAAGCATGAGCTTACACTGGGACAAGCAAACTATGTAAGAAGCTTCAGTAGTAAGGAATCCAACTAGAAGAATCATGAAGAGGACATAATTATTCTGTCCTGCACAGTATAGTGACATTTAATGATTAAACAAGTTCCAACGTGTATAAACTAACAGATCTTTGACAAGAGAGACGCAGTATGCCTATCAATTCAACAAACTGATGGATAAGTTACATTGGAAATTGGGTGGATCAGATAAGAATTACCTATACAGTTACCAAAAGCAGGACAATGGTGATCGAATCCTTTTATATATGCTTTGCAACTCTTGCAATATCTCACCCTCTTGAGTAGAGCAGAACTCTGTGATAGAAAAGGCATCATCCCATTACAAAGCAACAGTAAAGCATGAATTGAGCTGAAAACATGTAGTTTGAAAGGGGTGACTGAATATCAAAATTTGAAATAAGTTAAGAGTTTGGGAAAGAAGAAGGACCAAATAAGAGCTAGGGGTCAAAAAAACCAATGAACAATAACAGTCCAAAGAATATACTGGCATGTAAATGTGAAGGAATAAATTTTAAAAGTTCAAACAAAGAAAAGCCCTTCAGCTTAATCTAGTTGAGTAATGCGTGAGTGGATGTTAATGGAGAAACAGCGAGCTCCAAATTTATATAAAGCAACACCAGTACGGATCCAAAAGAAGCAGTAAATTGTTGATGATCAAGACGCATTATATTAAAAGCATTTCGTCCAGCTTTCTGCTACTTGGACCTTCCAAACCATTACATTTCCTTGGAAAGCATGTTTCTGTGCATTTAGAGGCAAATATAAATGAATGAATAGAAAAAACACAGCACTACCACATCTCCTTTTGAGTTACTGAGATTTGAAAATAAAAATAAACGGGATAAGAGTAGCTAAGACGGATATGGTAACAGAAATCCTGATGAATTCAAGATTATAAAATAAAATGAAATGAAATTGCAAGTAGCCTATATAATATACCCCCTGTTCTCCAAAATATGTAAAAAAAAATGATCTCCATGCAGGTGAAGTTCCTTTCATTTGTAGTTCAGTTAAAGCTTATAACCTCATAATGAGCTTCAACTCCGAAAGCTTTAGTTTCAATAAGCTTGTTTGCATCTGAAGATCCATGAGTTACCAAACCCGGATCACTTGATAGGATACTGTGATTAAGACAGCTTGATGATCAGATGACCAGAAAAAACTTCAGATAGAAAATTTCTTCCCCTGTTCCAGACAAATACAAGAGGTGAAACTATGCAAAGGATAGAGAGAGAAAAACAACCTACATACACCAAGAAAAAGCAGGGTAACCTCTATGTTGAACACAATATTGATGAAATATGGAATGGCTGCGAAACAAGGAAAACAAGGAAGTCATAAACTTGCAAGAATCAGCTAACGATTTTAAGAGTTAGTTTCAGTAAATATATAATTGGATTTATTCCCAGACAATCTCCACTATTAGTTCATATACATCAATTATCCCATTTGTAGCACTTCATATGGCAGGCCTAGTCATAAGCATGCACCTGAACCCCACGTCCCTGCCTTTCCCCAAAAAAATATGCAATTTTTCCCCAAATGCACCAGATAGTCACGTGGTCAAACTTTAGAATCCAAATCTTTATAGAGTTACGATAAGTATGAACATTCACGTAGGCTTAGAAAGCCTCCCTCAATGAAGTGAAGTTAACAAAAGAAAGTCTGGAGCTTTTGGCTTAAATTGGGATTTTCTGGTACAGTCCTAACTCCAGCCATGATGCAAGTGGAACATTCAGCCATCCTTCACTGTGAAACCTAGCGAGTTGCCTTTTTTTACCCCAAACCTTGAATACATTCCTGTTAAAGTTATATTACATTTTCTATCCTAAAAAATCCAGAGATATTTCCTTAAAAACCCTAAACTTGCTACTCACATTACAAAAGTTGCTGCTGTGAACCGCCCCTGAACTTGATGGTTCTGATATTAAACACATTCCATCTTTAGCTCATATAAACCCCAGTCCCTTACACATTCCAACACTATTCAGCTTTATAAAAAAAAAAACATTATCCTTTAGCTCTCTACATAAATTTTTGACATAAAATCAATTTCTCCAAGTTGCCTAAACCCAAAAACCAAATAATGAAACTCAAATGATTTAAAAACAATTGTGCCTGTGCAGATACCAGTTCTTTCACTATAAAGACAGACGGGATATAGCACACAACTACGACAAAAATCTTGCTTCAACAATTCAAAATCAAAAACCCCAGAAAACTATGAACTAGTAATGAAACAAAGAAAAGGAAGAAACACAGTCACCTCGTCTAACAATAAAGCTATAGACAGCCCAAATAAAGATTAGATTAAAGAGAACGAGAGCTGGAGCGGATGCGTACACTCCAACAATCCGCCTACACCATCTCCCTAGCCCCAAAACAAACACCAGCACCACGACTGTCAAAAACAAAACAAGATTTCAAATTTTCAAGTAAAATAAAATAAAAAAATCCATGAAACGCTAAATACGTGAAGAGAGAGACCTGAAAGTGTCAGTTGAATGAGTAGAGAGGAAGCAGGGAAGAAGTGGGGGACTAAAGTCAGAGCAAATTGAGTTAGCAAAACCAAAATGCACGAAACTGTACATCGCCCAATTCGTCTGAAGCAACTTGCTAACACCTTCTTCTTTCTTTGATCCTGAATTTGATGCATTTCTGCGTCGCTTGTTTTTTTTTACCTTTTCTTTTTCCTCCCCTAACTCTTTGATTCTTTTTGCTGCTGGTTTCATGTAAGCTTGATATGAACAGGGCCCATGGACTCTATGCCCCCGTCTCTCATCACCAGGTTTTTTAAAGCGTGTTTTACTTCAAAATATATTATAATATTTTTATTTTTTATTTTTTATTTTTTAAAACAACTAGTTTAAGTATTAACACGTCAAAATAATATATAAAAAATAAAATATACAAACTATTTATTTTAATTTTTTAAAGAGCAACGCATGAGGATCTCGGAATGGTAGCCGTGGGCATGTAAAGTTCTTCCTCAAATCTGATCCAATTGATCGGATAATGACTGTGACTGCTTCAGATCTGAAATGGACAGCATGGAAAACTCATTTCGTGTGATCAAATTGATACAAAGTTTAATACTGTTTTTTCATTTCTAATAAAAAAATATTTTAATATTGTAAATGTATTTTAAAATGTTGTGTTTTTTTAATTAGTAAAGAAAGATACGCTGTTTACACAAAAAAAAAAAATTACTTTAAATTAAAAAATAATTAGTGTTTTTAGATCATTTTCATGTACTGATATTAAAAATATTATTTAAAAAATAAAATAAAAAAATATTATTTTAATGTATTTCCAAACATAATATTTTTAAAAATAACATCAACTATACTTTTAAACAGATATAAAATGTTATATCGTAGGTAGGATTTTAATTAAATTTTTAATGACAAAAAAACAAATAGTGCTATGGATATGCTTTCATGAATTATATTATTTTGGTTGAAAGAAAAATCATAAATAAAACAGGATATATGAAATGATAAGTCCAAGAAAACATATTCAAGTAAAAACTAATCTGTATACTAAAGATTAAAAAAAACTGTATATTCGAATGTTTTACACCAATTATCATTTTATTTTAAATCTTTTCATTCATTTATCTTGACAACTAAATATTGTTGTTAATAACAAATGATTTCTGCTTTTATGAAATCTTCATATAAATACAATCAATTCCTATAAAGTGCAAGAGGAAATAAATTATTATAGATCAAATTAATCTCTTTAAAATATCATAAAACTTTAAAAATATAAGAATCAATAGTTAAATAGAAATAATTAATTAAAATAGGTAAAAATATATCGATAAAAAATAAAAGGAAAAAAGAGAGTTAAGAATTGATAAGTCATGTTGGATCATTAATCAAATGTTAGGTTTATATGAGAATAATTATATGTTCATGGACTGTCAAATAAAGTGAATCATAATTAAAAATGATCTACTAATTTTTTTTCAGGCAACCGGGGTTTTGGTGTATCTAATAGGATGTGACCTTTAATGTGTAGAGATTAAAGGGTTATTTCTATTTTATTAATGAACTGAAATAGAAATACCAAAAGTAGAAATATCAAAAGGTGAAAATGTCAAAAGGCATAAATACCAGAGGGTAACATGTTACCTATATATATGGACCATATGATTATAATCCTCATATTACACGTTCTGTTTCGTTTTCATTTAGACATCTCATCATCAGAGAAAAAATAAGGTTACAGTAGAGAGAATCAAATGGCTTTCAAAAAAAGAATATATTAATTTGGAAGGTCATCCATATGACTCAAGAGAGTGACTTCGAATATGGATTCAGGTATGCTTTTGCTCAATTGTTTATATATTATTGATAATTTGACATGAATAATTTCTATATTATAGTCCTAACAAGTGGTATTATAGCCACTTTATGTTGAATTATTAAGAAACAAAAATAAACACTCATTAAAGATTTACTAGCTATTGGTTGTATGCTGTTAGTGTTATGGTTAAGAAAATAAATTGGCAGCCCGCAAGCTACTAGCATGTTCGTGTGTGTATCAATAGTCAAAGTCAACAATTTACTTTGACCATTGACTTTGTTAAAAAAATAGTGCAAATTTATTTTTCAAATATTGGTATGTTTGTATATATATTGCAATGAATTAATTAAACCAATATGTCACCAAAGTGACATCTCTTGTGGATATTAATTTCATTTTAAAATATAAATGGTTATGTGTATGCAATTTATATTAATATTGACCAACCTAAAGGAATGTCATTATTTAAAAGAAAAACATGTGCACATGTGATGATTATTTAGTTTTGTATGTGAATAATTAATTAGTCCAAAGGACAATTTATTTTTGACATGTTCTTTTTATTAATGTTTGATTACTACATTAAGATATCACTTACAAGTTAATTTTTTATCCAAAGATAAACAATTAATGGAGTGTTTGATAACTTAAGATGGGATATACCTTTATTTGAATTATTTTTGCTTTTAAGATAAGTCTTATATATGAACTTGTTTCAATTGTTATTATTCTCTTTTTAGTTATTAATCATTTTAATATTACTGTTAATATCAACTTTATTCCTATGTTTAATGACTCTAACTTCAAGTCTTGGAAAGACAATCTTTTAACTGTTCATAGAGTTATGTATTTCAACCTTGCATGAAAGACTGATTCTCACCTATCTCTTACGGATGAGTGTATCTCTAATGAAAAGAGGGGTGAGGAAAGGTGGAAGAAATCAAATCACATATGTATGATGATCATGAAGAGAATCATTCCAAAAGCATTCAGGGGTACAATATCTGAACAAATCATTACAACTAAGGAATTACTTGTCAATATTGAAAATAGATTTGTCAAGAATGAAAAGGATGAAATAGATACGCTTTTGACAACTCTCATTTCAATGAAGTATAAGGGCAGAGAAAATGTAAGGGATTATATCTTGAAGATGTCTCATCTTACTTCCAAGTTAAAAGCACTTCATCTTGAACTCTTTGAGCACTTGCTAGTGCAATTGGTTTTAATATCTCTTTCAACACAATTTAACTAGTTTAAGATGAGCTACAACTGTCATAAAGAAACTTGATTTCTGAATGAGCTCATCTCACACTATGTTCAGGAAAAGGAAAGGCTTAAGCAAGATAAGACGGATAGTGCTCACTTGGCCTCTACTTCAAAGACAAGGGAAGGAAAACAAAGAACAATAAGGAAGTTGTAGGTACAGTACTTCAAAAAAAATTAACGAAATCACATGATTAATTAGGTATTGGGTGTTTCTTTTAGTTTTATGGTGTTGAAGGGCATAAAAAGAAGTAAAACACCAACTATCATGCTTGACTTGCTAAGAAAAGTCTGCTTCTTACTTCAGTTTGTTCTGAAGTTAATTTAAATTCAGTATCTACACACACATGGTGGTTAGATTTTGATGCAGTAACTCACATTAGTGTGTCTATGCAAGATTGTTTGAGTTGCAGAATGCTAAATGATATTGAAAGATACATATATGTAGGCAATGGTAAGATGATTCAAGTTGAGGCAATTGAAAATTTTAGATTATTATTAAAGAGTGAACTTTATTTGGATTGTGATGAAACTTTGATTATACTACTTTTTAGATAGAATTTGATTTTTATTTCTGCTTTAGACAAATCCAGTTACTCTTTTTCATTTAGGAATGGAAAACTTAATTTGTTTTATAATTCTAATTAGCTGGTTTTGGTTCATTATTTGGCTAGGATAATATTTATTTGATTGATAACATTGTTTTATCTAATGAATCCTTGCAATTAAGTACATAAGGTGCCAAGAGAAAATTAACTAGTTAGAATTCAGGTATATTATAACACAAAAGATTAAGTCATATCTCTACAAGGAGAATAAAGAGACTTGTGTCAGATGAAATTCTTGATCACTTAGATTTCATATCCCTTAGTAATTCTACCTTATCAAAATCACTATGAGGATAAACACTTAAGATTGCAACATATATTCTTAGGGGATGTTTGCTTTAAGAAAGTGTTTATGAAAAAAATTGAATTTTATTTTATTTTTATTTTTCACTTTAAATGAAAAGAAAACGTTGGTATTCTTAGATTATTTTGATGTGATGATGTCAAAAATAATTTTTAAAATATATATCATTTTGATGCATTTCTAAACAAAAAGTACTTTTTAAAAGCAACCATAATCATACTTCCAAACAAGCACTTAATCGAGTTCCCACTAAAACCACTACAAAAAAAACCCCTATGAACTTTGGACATGTAAGAAATCTAGTTTAAAACACTTGTATGTTTGGGGATGTCCAGCTGAAACAAGACCTTATAGGTCTAATGAAAAGAAACTGGACTCTGGGATGGTAAATTATTATTTTATTGGATACTTGAAAAGATCTAGGGATTAAAATTTTTATGATCCCACAACTAGGTCAATTTTCGAGATGAGAAATGTCTAATTTTTTGAGAATATTGAGTTTGCGGGAGGTGATAAAGATAAAGACTTTGTCCTTGAAGAGAAATATATTGATATTAGGTATTATTAGCATTTTTTTAAGATTCCATTTCTGACCTTGTTCAAGACACAATGAATCAAGACAATTTGAAGGTTCTTCTATTCAATAAATTATTTGAGAATAACAACCTCAAGCGTTTCAAGAATCTATGTCATTAAGAAATTCTACCAGAGAGAAGAAAAGTGCAATATCAGATGATTGCATTGTATTTCTCCAAGAACATGAGATAAATATTGGAGTGATAGAAGATGATCTTATCAACTTCCATCAAGCCATTGGAAGTTCTAACTCTCAAAAATGGATTTATGCTATGAATAAGGAGATTAAATCCATGAGACAATAATGCATGAGATCCTGTCCCATTACCTGAAGGTGCAAAATCCATTGGTTGCAAATGGATATTTAAGACAAAAAAAGATTCGAAAGGTGATGTGGAGAAGTACTAGGCACGTCTTATTGCAAAAGGCTTTACACAAAAAGAAGGCATTGACTATAAAAAGACTTCTTTCTGGTATTTTTGAAAGACTATTTTAGAATTATAATGGTATTGGTGGCATATTTCAATCTTAAGTTACATCAAATGGATATAAAGACAATGTTTCTCAATAATAACATTGATGAGACGATCTATTTGCTGCAAACAGAAAACTTTGTGTTTAGAGACCCAAAGAATATGGTTTGCAAACTTAAGAATTCCATCTATAGACTCAAACAAGTATCTCGACAATGGTATTTCAAGTTTCATCAAGTGAACATCTTGTTCAGTTTTGAGATGAATTTGGTCAATGATTGTATATACAATAAGTTCTGTGGGAGTAAATATATTTTTATGATTTTATATGTTGATAATATCTTGTTTTCCAACAACGAAATAGGCTTATTGCACAAAATTAAAAAATTTCTAGCTAAGAATTTTGAGATGAAAGATCTCGGTTAGACCTCTTTTGTATTAGGTATTCAGATACACCGAGATCGCTATCAAGATATTCTTGGATTGTCATAAAAGAGCTATATCAAAAAGTTTCTTAAGAGATATGACATGCAAGATTGTAGACTAAGAGATATCCTTGTGGCTAAGGGATATAAATTTAGTCTTAATCGGTGCTCTAAGAATGATTTTAAGAAAAAAAATACAAAATATTTCCTATAATTTAGTAGTAAGGAGTCTAATTTATACTTAAGTTTGTACACGTCCGAATATTGCATACATTACTAGGATATGGGTAAATATTTAAGCAATCCAAGAATAGACCATTGGAAAGCAGCTAAACGGTTTTTGCGGTGCTTACAAAGAACAAAAGAGTACATGCTGGCTAAGTTAAAGATCATTGGGTATAGCAACTCCAATTTTACTAGATGTCAAGATAATATAAAATCTATATCGAGATATCTTTACATGTTAGCTGGAGGTGTTATCTCCTGAAAGAGTGCTAGACAATCACTTATAACCTCTTTCACCATTACAGTAGAGTTTATAGTATGTTATGAGGTATTCAATCATGGAGTTTGGTTGTGATATTTTGTTAGGGGGCTATATATAAAGTATGATATTGAAAGACCACTAAAGTTATTTTATGACAATAAGTCAGCAGTTTTATATTCTAATAACAGTAAGAGCTCGTCTTAGTTGAAACTCATAGATATCAAATTCCTAGTTGTTAAAGAAAGAATTCAGAGTGAAAAGTTATCTATAGAGCTTATTAGTATAAAT
The DNA here is from genome assembly GCA_015731905.1 of Salix dunnii. Classification (NCBI taxonomy): domain Eukaryota; kingdom Viridiplantae; phylum Streptophyta; class Magnoliopsida; order Malpighiales; family Salicaceae; genus Salix; species Salix dunnii. The sequence goes on along the minus strand of CM027667.1, from coordinate 2,233,585 downwards.
TCCATGGTTGCGGATTTGCTTACCATGGGATTGTCACCCAAAAAATGCTATAATCATACTGCTCGTATAGGTGTTTTGGCAATTGATAATATTCAATTTTAAAGGGAGTTTTTATTTTTTGATGCTTTTTATAATATATATATATATATATATATATATATATATATATATATATATATATATGGACATTCATGAGATCATTTTTTGCAGAAATAAAGTATTTCGTTTAATTTACACTTTGATTTTAATATGGTTTGATCTCACTAAAGTTTAAGGATATGTGAGTTGGAAATAGGCATGTTAATATCATATTGCATAAAATTTTCATGCTACACATCCACATCATGATCCATGTTATTTATTTATATTGGCATACAAGAGCTTTGATAAGTTGAGTTACAATATATGTAACAAAGGCTGCTTTAATCCTATGCTAGTATGATTACTGGACTAGATTGATTGTAAATACATTTGCTAATGACAGCAAAGATTGAGCTCATTTTGATTATTTTTGCAAAACATAATTATAAGGTTATACATATAGACCAAGTCGAAAATTGTTGGATCATTAATCCAACATTGGGTTTATATAAGAATAATTATGTATTTGTGGATTATCAAATAGAGTGAAGCTTAATTAAAAATGATCTGCTAGGTTTTTTTAAACAATTGGTTTTTTGGTATATCTAATAAGGTGTGGACCTTTAATGTGAAGAGATTAAAGAATTATTTCTATTTTAGCCGTTATTTCTATTTTAATGATGACTAAAATAGAAATACCAAAAGATAGGAATACCCTAAAAGATAGGAATACCAAAGTGTGGGAATGCCAAATGGTAATTTGTTACCTATTTATATGGTCAAGGTCCCAAATTACATGCTTTGCTTGATTCTCATTTTGTCATCCCATTATCAAGAGAGAAATTAAGGTTACAGTAGAGAGAATCAAGGGGCTCTAAAAAGAAGAACGTATTAATCTGAAAGGTCATCAATAGGACTCAAGAGAGCGACTTTTAGATATGAATTCAGATAAGCTTCCGTTTAATTGTTTATGCATTCTTGATGATTCAACATAAATAATTTCTATATATTATGAAATTCCAGTCCTCACAAGTTAGACCCGTACCTAGTTTTAATTCCATAACATGTCATCGTTTCATGTATTTTTTTAAGAAGATATATCTCTTGTTACTTGTCAATACAAACAACTTTTTATTGGATGGGTTTTTTCAGTCACATTTAGTGATTGAAACATCAGGATTCATGTTTTTGGATCTTATAGCTTAATTTTAGCTCATTTTACCATAAAAAATCCTAAAAAAACTATATAAACTTTAAAAACTACTTATTAATCTTAAAACATTAAAAATCATTCTAGAAAACTAAAATCAACAAGTCAAACTAAACTTGATCAAATTTTATCATCATATCTAAAGAGAAAATCATTTTCATTGAATTCCTCTAGAGAGATAAAAACTAATTAATACAAAGATTCTATTTTTAGGCGGTCATAATGTGGTCAATAAAAAAATTCTAATTGGTTTTTTTTTAATGGTTTAGTTTTTCTCAATTTTTTATTTTTTATTTTTTGGTTTAATCTATTTTTTGCTCACCCCTACTTTTCACTACAATTTAAACACTTATCTTGTAGAATTGGCCACGAAAAGGTTAAATAAAAAAAATTAAAGATAAAATTAAAAAATAGAATAAGAAAAAAAATCTTCACTTTTCAAATAAAGAAGCAAATGGAAAAAAAACTCACTCTTCTAGTTGTATTGATAATTATATATATAAAAAGGTCATTTGAAATTTAAAAATACATTTTCACTCATTATTATTAAATTTGACAATGACATGGTAGGTTGACTCGATAACCAAAAGACTTGTCTTTGTAATCTGGTTAACCCAATTAAAAATTATTGATTTTTTTATAAAAATATATTTCAATTTGATGTTTTTATTTAAAAAATGATTGACTCATTATATTATACTTAAAAAAATGTCCCTGATCATAGCTAATTGATATTTTATTTTTAAATGTATTACATTAAAAAATTTTGTTCATGTTTTTTTTTTTTAAATAAAGACATAGTTAATAGTTTTAGAATAACAAATGAATCATATAAAAATAAAAATCTACCTTGAAGATCCGTTCAATAGATGTTTTTTAGGAATAAAAATATAAACTCACCAATATAATCAAGAATGATTCATGCCTATTGGATATATTTTTATATAAATTTATTTTATGAAAATAAATAGAAAAAAAAAGTGAAAAACAATTCTGAACATCAACCATAAAATGATTTTTTGAAAGTGACACTGGCTGTTTGAATGGAAAAGATCAAAGTGTTTAAATAAAGGGGGTTGATGATTTTTTCCTGTTCAGAGGAGCAGCCAAGCATGCTTTCATTTTCAAATCACCATACACACACACACACTCACATACATACATACATGCACCCATCCATCAAATGATAATAAAAATGGCTGCTTATATCTCGACTTAGCTGTCCTTGACGCGGGTCACATGCGCCGGCTGAAATTGTGCTGCTGGTCCTAAAGGAACGCGACGGCGCATATTATATGATGTATGTATATATACGTGTGGGTGGCTGTCAGTGCTCTCTAATTCCTTCTCTTGATTCCAGATATTCACTTGTTTTATATTATTCGACATGAGTCGGGTCACAATGTTTACAAGTGTTTCGCAAGTTATTTTATTATAATAATTAAAGAGTATTTCTTTTCTTTTTTTTATTAAAAATCATTAATCTCCTATCTCATTTGAAGAATTATACATCTCTTAAATGATTTTGAATATTTATAAAATTATTTAGCAGCAACATATCTATAGTAAACCATGTACACATTCACACGCACACATGCTCTGAAATATGTATTAATGGTAATTATCTACTTGGCTAAGTATTAAGTGTGTTTTTTTATGTAAGCAAACACTTTCCCTCGGAAAATGTAATTTTTACAGTAAGACGAGTTGGTAAAACTCTGACTGTCTCATGTTCTTACAAAAAATACATATCATGACTCAAACTCGAGATTTATTGTGCAGATCGTAAACTCTCTGTTATCATGTCACGTCCATTGAGGACAAGTGGTTGTATAAAACTCATTCGAGACCTGTTCTGCAGATCATAAACTTTCTGTCATCATATCATGTCCATTCGGGACAAGTGGTTGCATAAAACTCACTGGAAACCTGTTGTACAAATCACAAACCTTTTATCCCAAAAAATGTGTTATTTATGCAACATAAGACGATGGATGGATTTATAATAAAATAAATAGCACACATATATATACACACACATTTTTATTGTAAAAAATGATTCATATTCTAGGTTCAAACCTCTTTTTTAAAGTGAGAAAAGAAATAATAGAAATCTTGAGACTTGCTTGCAATTTATGAAATGTGAATCTTATTTTATAAATTTATTAGCTAATGAATCACCTATCATAAGTTGTCACGTTATCAATAATAATAAAAATATTCTAGCATTATTATTTACTATGTTCTTGATGCACATTAAATTTCTAACAAACCAATCATTCTATTGTAAGTTATTTAGATTATATGAGTTTGGATTCATTCTTCTTTTTTCTTTTCTTATATGCTTTTTTAAATAATTTTCTAAGTTTATGTTTTAATTAATAACTATTATTTGTGACTTTTGGCTTATTTAATATTTTTAAATGGTGATTATTTTTTCTGAAGTTAGTATTATACATATATATGTTTTTATATATTTTATAAAAAATAAACTCATTTCTTAAAATAAAAATGTTTATTTTTTTATAATATTTTTAATATGCGCAATCTTGCATAATATTTATTATTATTTTATATAATAAATTTTATGTGTGTTATGTTTAATATTTTTAAATGGTGATTATTTTTTCTGAAGTTAGTATTATACATATATATATATATATATATATATGTTTTTATATATTTTATAAAAAATAAACTCATTTCTTAAAATAAAAATGTTTATTTTTTTATAATATTTTTAATATGCGCAATCTTGCATAATATATATTATTATTTTATATAATAAATTTTATGTGTGTTAATTGCTATTACAAATTGATTTTAATAAATAAATTCATTGAACAAAATCAAGTTAATGATTTGTGCTATAAGTTATATATATGACTTGTGTTATAATGACGGCTCAATATACATATCTGTCCTGTACTTATCTCATGTAATTGCCAAAGATAATATTGTTTTTTGCTTTTCTAAGGCTACTTTTGTTTTCATAGTAATTTATTAAAAAAACATAATTAACTTTTCTTCTTCTTCAAGCTAACAAAATTTGATCAGCCGACCGCATCGCGCAGCTCACAAAAATCTAGCATGAAGCTTTATGGATTACATAAGATTCCGGTCACCACCACCACCACCACCACCTTGCGATAATAATATCTGGAGTTTCCCCACCCCACCCTCTCACCTTGCATTTCCATTTTTGAAGAATCGCATTAAATTAAATTATTGTGAAAAAAACTTTTGTTATCTCACCTATCGTAAGGCGTAACGCCGCCGTATAAAACAACAGTCACTGTCACCTCTCTCACCTTGTATGTGTTTATCTTTACGCTTGTCTAACCGAATTAACCTTCCCTCGTTTTTTTCTTTTCTTTTCTTTTTTATGGGAAAAATGGAAAAATAAAATAAATACGCCGCCGCCCTGGACAGCACAAGACTCGCCAAGCCAGCAAACCCCCACTCACCACATTTGAGTCATTTGACAGATTTGACCGTATCCATATCCTTTAAATAAACTCAGCCCCACCCAACCCCGGCTTAGCTCACACAAGCCGCGCCAAAAGAGAAAAAAAAGAGAAGGCTCTCTCTCCCCTGTAGATTGACTGACGACTATGGGTATTGGTCTCTACTAATATTTCAGTAATCCGGTTGAGCAGGGCAGAGGAGTATCGTCTGGTAGCACGGTGTGTGCAGTGAGAGATCTGGTTCGTTTTGTTATCTGGGTTATAGTAATGGAGGAGGAGAACGGAGGTGTGGTAGTGCAAAGTCTGATAGAGACAGTGAACGAGATAGCTTCGATCTCAGATTACAGATGCGCGGTCAAGAAGCAGTATTGCAATCTAGCTAGGAGGTTGAAGTTATTGACACCAATGTTGGAAGAGATTAGAGACAGCAAAGACTCCATCATCCCTCAACAAACTCTCAAAGCTCTTGTTTTCCTCAAACAAGCTTTGGATTCCGCTAAAGATTTGCTTAAATTTGGTAGTGAAGGAAGCAAGATTTACATGGTCTGTATTCCCCCTTCTCTTCTCTGTTTTTTTCTTAATTATTCCTTTTCATTTTCTATATATATATATATATATATATAGGATAGAAAAATCTATCGATACTGATGCGGATTTTGCATATGATCGCGCGGAATGAAGAAAAAGGATCCGTATAGCTGGCGACTCCATACAGTCAGTCTGTTTTTTTATAATAAAAAAGTGTTATGGATTTTTGAGAATTAGATGTCTTTTGTTTTTGTTAAAATTGATGTTTGTTTATCTTAGATTCCATCGAGATGCATTTATTCGAGTCCGAGTCATTGACTTTGTCTCTTCTTATGTTTTGTTAAACCGGCTTTGCCCCTATTGATTCTGTACTTGGTGAGGAAGTTGCAAGGATGAATTCATGGGCTGCAACAACAACGAAGAAACATTAATTTGTTGTGTAGCTAGACAGTTTTTGTAGAGACCCTATTGATGTGACCTTGATTTCTTTTTGTGGAGCTGGTTCATGGGGTTTTGGATTTTGATCATGAGTGCAACTCAGATGAATCTTCTGATACCGCATAAACTACATAGTACAGAATTGATTTTTTTTTTTTTTGGCAAATTATTGTGTTGGACCCTTGTTCTCAAGGTCTCTGAACTGCAGTTTATGTTATGCTACAAAATTTCGCTAATCATTCGCCGCTGGAACTTTGATACTGGGGTCATAGACAATCTTTCACGCTGGAAAAATAAATTAATAGAAAAGGGGAGCTAGAAAATTTTCAAACATGAAAGAAAACGCTGCGGCATTTCTAAATAGGAATGTTTTATGCTAGTCTCTGTTTCTTTTCCGTTGACAACTGCTTTGTATCAAAATATTCAGCAGGAACGTGTCAAAAAATTTTAAGCTGATGTGGTTCATTAATAGAATGGTTTTAAGCACTGGTATTTTTGGTTTATCCTTACATATATGTCTACTTCCTCAATGCTTGTGTACATGTACACTCACTCTTTCCTAACCTATAATGTACATTCTATATCGTTTGTGTTTTTTTGCATGGTTTTATATCTTTTAGCTAAATGTTACCATACCTCGGTGTGATTAGACAGAAGTTCTTTTGTTATTCTAATTGCAGTAGAGGCAAAATTTGGTAACATTTCCAAAGTGCTATTTAGGTTGTGCTTTTCATGGTCCCATCAAGATACCTAGTTTTCTTGTTTTTCCCCCCTTCTAAATCACTGTTTATTTTGCTTTCAGGTCTTAGAGAGGGAACAAATTATGAATAAATACCATGAGGTGACAGCTAAATTGGAGCAAGCTCTAAGTGGAATTTCCTATGAAATCCTTGACATATCTGATGAAGTTAAGGAACAGGTAGAACATTTTTATTGTTTGTTTTTATTTGGGGACGTAGATAACTGAGAACCCAACAACTTAATATTCTGTCCCATGCTATTTGCGATTTTATGGCATTTGCATTGCATAATGTTGAGGTGATTTATTGGGTATCATAACCATCAAAGGAGCTCAGTTAGATACCCCTGTTTTTCTTCTTCACCATTTTTTAATTTGTATGTTTTAAAAGATCCTAAGATGATCCAATCACACTTCAAAACTACACCTGCTTTCTTTCTAGGATGTGTGGTTTAACAAGATGAGTGGTTCCAACAGCTCCTTGCATTAACTTATCCATGTTATTGTATTTGTTTTATTGTACATCTCTTTTTATTTTATTTTATTTTAAAAAAAAAAACACTGATTTCAGGTTGAGCTTGTCCTTGCTCAATTTAGAAGAGCCAAAGGAAGGGTCGATGCTACTGATGTTGAGCTGTATGAAGACCTCTTGTCCCTTTACAACAACACTGATGATTCAGCAAAAGATCCAGCTGTCCTAAGAAGGTTGTCTGAGAAGTTACAGTTGATGGGAATAGCTGACCTTACACAAGAGTCTTTAGCTTTGCATGAGATGGTTACTGCCACTGGAGGAGATCCTGGAGAGAACATTGAGAAGATGTCAATGCTTCTGAAGAAAATTAAAGATTTTGTGCAAACAGAAAACCCAAACTTGGATGCTCCAGCAAAAGAAAAGAATGTTCTCCCAAGTGGCAGTGGACAAGCTTTTGCTGATGGAAGTCACAAGACACCAGCTATACCAGATGATTTCCGCTGCCCAATATCCCTGGAATTGATGAAGGATCCTGTCATTGTTTCGACAGGGCAGGTACATGGATCCTGAATCTTCTACCCTATAGTATTTGAAACAATGGGTGAAACTTAGTTTATTTGTTTTTCATTTTTTTTGCCTGCAATTTGATGATACGAAGTTTCACACATTACATCCATCTTCCATTTTTCAATCCTGACTGTAGAATGTTATAGAAAATGCCATATGCTTGGATAAAACTCGTTAGTGCATTGGATTATTTAGGTCACTTTTCATCAAGGAATTAGGATCCCTCCTTTTGATGAGACCTATATCTGAGATCTGGACCCTGAAAGTTATACCTGTCCACCAGAATTACTTTTATGTTGCTTAACAAGGATGGAAACTTGCAAAACAAATGTAAAGGCGTAAGCTCAAAAGATAGGATGGTAACAAACATCTTAGTAATTGATCGCTGATTGGTTCCTTCCTAGATTTCTTGCTTGGTCCTTGCTCTGTATAAGCTCAAGGGGTTGTTTATATATCTTTCTATGTCTGGTCTATTTTAACATATCTCCTTTGCATCTGTTATAGACCTATGAACGTTCCTGCATTGAGAAATGGCTAGAATCAGGGCATGAGACATGTCCAAAGACACTACAGAAACTCACCAGTGCTGCTCTGACACCCAACTATGTTCTACGCAGCCTCATAGCCCAATGGTGTGAAGCCAATGACATTGAGCCACCAAAAAGACCCACCAATTATGGGTCAAATAAAACTGCATCTACTTACTCACCTGCTGAGCTTACAAAGACTGAAATTCTCCTTCACAAGCTTGCATCTGGCAGCCTTGAAGACCAGCGGTCTGCTGCTGGTGAGATCCGTCTTCTTGCCAAGCGCAATGCTGATAATCGTGTGGCTATTGCTGAAGCTGGTGCAATCCCTCTCCTTGTAGACCTCCTCTCAACTCCTGACTCTCGCACCCAAGAGCATGCAATTACAGCGCTTCTTAACCTCTCCATATGTGAAGATAACAAAGGAAGCATTGTATTAGCTGGGGCAGTTCCTGGTATAGTGCATGTGCTCAAGAAGGGCAGTATGGAAGCTCGAGAGAATGCTGCAGCCACCCTTTTCAGTCTTTCAGTTGTGGATGAAAATAAGGTTACAATTGGTTCTTTGGGGGCCATCCCACCACTGGTGACTCTTCTAAGTGAAGGAACACAAAGGGGGAAGAAGGATGCGGCTACTGCACTTTTCAACTTGTGCATTTATCAGGGGAACAAGGGAAAGGCAGTGAGGGCAGGAGTTGTGCCCACATTGATGTGTCTTTTGACAGAAACAGGAGGTGGAATGGTTGATGAGGCACTGGCTATACTAGCAATACTGGCTAGCCACCCTGAAGGGAAGGCAATCATTGGGGCTGCTGAGGCTGTCCCAGTTTTGGTGGAATTTATCAGGAATGGGTCACCCAGGAACAGAGAGAATGCTGCAGCAGTGCTGGTGCATCTTTCTTCTGGAGATCAAAAACATTTGGTAGAGGCGGAAGAGCATGGAGTGATGGGGCCGCTGGTGGATATGGCACAAAATGGCACAGACAGGGGAAAGAGGAAGGCTCAACAGTTGATGGAGCGTATAAGCAGATTCTTTGAGCAACAAAAGCACACTCAGGCACAAGCCGAGGCTCACATTCAGCAGCCTCAGCCATCTGCCATGGCTAATTCTGGTGACAGCTGACATTTTTGTTTACTATTTTGTTGATTGGTTTTTGTTCCGTTTCATGATTCCAAGAGGCAGCTTTGCTTTGGAAGAGGAATGTGGAAGATCACCTGCCTCTTAAGCTATTTATTTGTTTGTGTGGGATGAGGACTGCTCTTTCAGGAGATTACTAAAGATGCAAGGGGAAATGGAGAATGAAGAGAAATCCAAAACAAATTCAACTGTGAATGTGAAACTGTACCATGTAACATACAACCATCCTCGGTTTTTATTGAAGAGATGTTTTCTGAACTCACATGAAGTCATATATAAGATTAAGATACACGGTTCACATACAGAAACGATTGATATGGGAATGAAAGAATGAAAGGATATCGTCTATATAGCAATTGCTTGTGTTAATATAATAGCAGTCTGGAGAGCTTTTATTCATTGCTTTTTTTTGTCAATAAGAAAGGAGTGAGAGAGAGAGTTATTATAGAAGCTCAGCCATGACCATGAAAAGAGAGTCTAACAAGATGCCAGGCCATTGGCACCATGTTCAAGTGTTTATGAATCAAGTAAAATATCAGGATTAACATTACTGGTCATTATCTCTATATCATAGTTGTGTAAAAAGTTTTTTGAAGGTTATTTATATGATAATTAATATTAATATTGATAATAGAGATAATCTCATCGACATTAATAATGTATTGATGTTGGACTATTTTCTATAAAAATATAATACTCTTATCAATATTAATATCATGTCAAAAGACACTTATAATTAATGTTTACTGTAAAGGTTTTTTTTTTCCTACTTAGATATAAAAAAAAGAAGACTTATGAGTAGCGAAAAATAAAACTCATGATTATAATTACTCTTTGAACAATCCAAGAACAAACCTTCGTATTCTTAAAATCTAATGCTTATTTACTGCAACTCATAATATGGTTATTGACTTAATAATTTAAATGTCCCTAAAATCTCTAAAAATATATTGTTTTACAGGAAAATCCGTCTGTCACTGACACTCGGAATCATTATTTATGGAGAATAAATAATGACATGAATACGTGATCCATCATCCAAACACGATGAAAATATTTTTCTTAGCATTTTGAATTTTGGAGCATCATCAATTTATAATTTTGTTCAACAATTCCTTAAGCATGAAATAAATGTGTTAATCCTAAGAATATGGCGAACAAGCCGTAGCGATATAGGTCTTATGACAATGGAAGAAACTACTGTGTTACTGATGTGATCCAACTATCAAATGATTCATTGGAGGTTCCAGCTGGTCTAATTACTAGGTTTAGGGCTAAGAAGTTCAAAGAAGCTTTCAATGGACTTCTTCAAGATAGATGGGATAAAATGGGCTTTAAGAGGATTTGTAATAATAAAGAGCAAGCCTTGATTAATATGATTCATGTTCAAGAGGGGCTTGTTGGTGGATTCAAGACCACTACACAAGGTTGATAGAAAAAGACTACTCGGACAATTTGATCTTTTGTTATTTTTTTAGTCATAACTGGAGCTACAAATCAAATTTTGAATGATTTTAACTGGGATGGAAACTACACTTCCATACCTTTCCAGCAGTATATGGCATGCCTTTTAATTTATTAAGACGAGAGAGAACCATCCATTTTAAGTTGGGAATTGTTGCTGCCAGATAGAATACAGAAGCAACGAGCTTGTCTTATTTAATTAGTTAGGTTATCAAACTTTAATTATTTTGAGAGGAGACAATTTGTTTGGGTTTTAGATTTGTTTATTTTAATTAGTTTAGGCTAGTTTTAGCTTGAGTTAATTATTATTTAGAATGAGTTTATGTGAGGTCTATTAGGAAAACTAGGGTTTTAGCTTGGAGTATAAATACTCTTTAGGAATAATGTTAAGACAATTTTTTTGACAATATTTTCCAGCATTGTAGCTGAATTTGGTTACTCTTTCTTGGTTCTTGATTGAACTTTAAACTCTTTAATGAATTGACTATTATTTATTGTGAATTTATACTTCCCTTGCTCGTCTCCAGGTGTAGGCGTTGTGATCGGGTCGTTTTATAATCTTGTTGTCTTAGAGCAAGTCTTCCATTGTGATAAACTTATTTAAATCTCAACAAAATTTGAGTTAGATTGATCTTTAGGTCGCGAATACCATTAAATTCCACCATGGTTCGTATTAGTTGGTATCAGAGCTGATCTAATCACAGGTTATATCCTTCAATTTCATTCTTTATTATTTCTTGTTTGGTTCTTAATAGATTCTACCACCTAATAATAATAATAATAATAATAATAATAGGGATCTTACTTGTTATTGCTTTGTTGAACTCTTAATCATAAGTTAGTGTTGCCGAAATATATACAGATATGGATAAAAAAAAGTGTTTGATCTTGAAATCTTGATTCCTGCCACATAAAAAAAGAAAAAGAAAAGAAAAAAGAAAAAAAAAGAAAAAAACAGAAGAAAAAAAGAAAAAAAAGAAAGAATCACTTTTTTTTGGGCGAATACGTATTTGAAAAAACCTTGATCATTGGAAAATTGGTTAGTATTCCACTTAGTAGTCTTGTTTATGTTCCTTGAAAATTTGGGTAGTTTAGTTGATTTTCTTGAGTTGTTGGAATTTTCTTGAATTTACTCCTTAGTTCTTGATAATTCAAAATTGTTTCGCTCTTTTCTATTTTTTTTGTTCGTGTCTTCAAATCGTCATATTATTCTTACAAATTTGCATTGTTATTCATGAATTTGTCATCGAGTTTTATTTTGTTAGTTTTGTAATTTTTTGCTTCTAGAGTTTACATCAAATTTATAAGTTCACTGCTTAGTTGGTTGTTTTTCCCCCTGAATTGTTGCTAAGTGATTTCAAGAACTAAAGAAAGGCAGTTTGAGTGGAAAAATATATAAAGAGCATATTTGATGAAAAGCCTATAAATATGTGTGAAACACTAGTCTGTGAGGTGATTTTTTTATTGCTAACGATTTTTGTGCAAGTTTAAAAAAAACAATGTCTTCTAATAGTGTGCCACAGAAGATCGATGAAATTTAAGAAGATTGGTTTTCAAGAATGCAATAACAGATGGAATTTATGTTTGGTGAGTTGATGAATATGATTAAAAAATTAGCGACTAGGTCTAATGAAGGACGAAGTAAAAAGGGTAGAGAAGTTAGGAAAGAGGAGAGTGTTGTTAACCATAGTGTTGGGTTTCGTACACATAGGGGAGAGAGGTATGAAAATCAGTCAAGGAGGGGACATATTTGGCCACATAGGGATTTGGGCATAGAGGGGATTTTGATGATTTAAAAGATATAGATCGAAATTTGGGTAGTATTAAGTTAAAAATCCCAGCCTTTAAGGGAAAAACTGACTCGAAAGCTTATTTAGATTGGGAAAAAAAAGCAGAGATGATTTTTGACATCCATAGGTACTTTATATCACTTGAAGAAAATCTCAAAATAAAGTCGAGGGGACACTTTATATCATTTAAAGAAAAGAAGGTCAAGTTAGCTGTAGTGGAGTTTACTGATTATGCCATGGTTTGGTGGGAGAGATTGGTGGTAGAAAGAAGGAATAAAGAAAGACCAGTTAGCACATAGGAGGAGTTGAAAACACTAATGAAGAAGAGGTATGTTCATAAACATTATTATCGGAATTATTTAATTGTTTACAAATGATTACACAGGATAATAAGAGTGTGGAGGATTATCGAAAAGAATTAAAGGTGGCTATGATTAGAGCTAATGTTAATGAAGATGAGGAAGTTACGATGTCTAGGTTTTTGAATTGCTTGAATAGAGACATATCTAATGTTGTGGAGTTGCAATCATATGTTGATTTAGAGGAGTTAGTACACTTAGCCATTAAGGTTGAAGGACAATTGAAAAAAAAAGGTAATACATGATATGAAGCTTATACGGGATCTTCTTCGGGTTGGAAGATGAATTATAGGAGAGAGGGCAGCATGTCATCAAAGTCTTTGGTGACTTCTAAAGTTGTCGAACCTAACTCCATGAAGAAACAGGTTTTGGCCAATGATAAAAAAATTTAAGGAAGAAGTTCAACTGAAACGTATTTCAAACGTCAAGGATTGGGACACTATGCATCATAATATGCAAATCATTGAGTTATAGTTCTAAGGAATGGTGGAGAGATTGTGTCCACTAGTGAGGAGTTTGACTGTGATGACATGCCCCTACTTGAGGATGCTAGTGATTTAGAGTATGTTGTTGGTGATAAAGTTTTGGTGGTTAGAAGCTCACTTAGTATTCAAACTAAAGAGGATGACATGGAGTAACAAAGGGAGAACATCTTTCATATTAGATGCCTAATCAATGATAAGGTATATAGTATGATCATTGATAGTGGCAGTTGTACTAATATTGCCAGTGTTAATTTGGTTAGAAAGTTGGGATTGAATACCATAAAGCATGAGAGGCCTTATCATCTTCAATGGTTGAATGAATGTGGTGTTATTAGGGTGAATAGATAGGTGATGATTTTTTTTTTCAGTAGGCAAATACAAGTATAAAGTGTTATGTGATGTTGTGCCTATGCATGCATCCATTACTAGGGAGGCCTTGACAATTTCATAGAAAAGCCAAGCACAATGGGTTTAAGAACAAGTATTCATTAGAAACGATAGAACGATCTATACACTTGTCCTACTCTTACTAAAGCAAGTGTATGAAGATGCAATTCAATTGAAGAAAGGTTATGAGGAAGAGCAACATGATTCGACCAAAGTGGAGGAACAAAAAGATTTGGACAAAATGGAAAAACAAATTGAACAACATGGTGACGATGTGAGGAAAGGAGAAAAGAGAGTGAGCCATGAGTTGTAAACAAAAGGGAACAAAGTTTCGACCTTTAGGACATTAGGGGAGGGTTATGGTCAAGAATAAAAAAATGAAAAAAAGACGAGTGGAAAGAATGGGTAAGAAAAGAAGAGTATATAGAAAAAGTGGGGAAACACCTTAATTATTTTTACAAAATCTAATGATCTTAAACATGCCTATCTTTTTGACTTGCCAATGATTTTACTTGTGTATAAAGAGACATTCTTTAACTCAAGATGATTTAGATTCTTATGTTTCTAGTGTTGTTAAAGTTCTTTTGCAGGAATTTGAGGATGTCTTTCTAGATGACATTCCTAGTGGATTGCCACCCATTAGAGGTATTGAGCATCAAATTGACTTTGTTCCACTATAATCTATACCAAATAAGCCGATTTATAGGAGCAATCCTAAAGAGACGAAGGAACTTCTAAGGCAAGTAGGGGAGTTGATGTCGAAAGGATACATTCGAGAGAGCATGAGTCCTTGTGCAGTTCTTGTGCTTCTTGTTCCAAAGGACAAAACTTGGTGAATGTGTATGAATTATCGAGCCATCAATAATATCGCTGTAAAGTATCAATATCCCATTCTTAGATTAGATGATATATTAGATGAATTACATGGTTCTAAATTATTTTTGAAAATTGATTTGAAAAGTGGTTATCATCAAATAAGGATGAAAGAAGAGGATGAATGGAAAGCTGCTTTTAAAACTAAATATGGTTTGTATGAGTGGTTGATTATGTCTTTTGGACTTACTAATGCACCTAATACTTTTATGAGATTGATGAATTATATGTTGCGTGCTTTTATTGGTAAGTTTATAGTCATTTACTTTGATGATATTTTGATTTATAGTAGAGAGATTGATAAGCATATGAGTCATTTGAGACAAGTTCTTTATGTGTTTAAAAAAGAGTCCTTATATGCAAATTTGAAAAGCTATGACTTTTGCATAGATAGGATTGTTTTTCTTGGATATATGGTTAGTGCAAAAGGTGTAGAAATGGATGAGGCTAAGGTTAAGGCTATTCAAGAATGGCCTACACCAAAATCCATAACAAATGTTGGAAGTTTTCACGGTTTGACTAGTTTTTATAGGAGATTTGTTAAAGATTTTAGTACGATAGCCTCTCTATTGACTGAAATTGTCAAGAAAACTGTGGGTTTCAAGTGGGGAGAAGAATAAGAAAATGTTTTTAGCCTGTTAAAATCAACATTAATTTTGGCTCCTTTACTATCTTTACCTGATTTAATAAAACTTTTGAGATTGAATGTGATGCTTTAGGAATAGGTATTGGAGCTGTTATATTACAGGAAAAATGACCCATCATGTGTTTTAGTGAGAAACTCATTGGTGCAACTATTAACTATCCCACTTATCATAAAGAGTTGTATGCAATTGTATAGGTTTTGAAGACTTGATAATATTATTTGTGGCCCTAAGAGTTTGTCATATATACCGATCACTAATCATTGAAACATTTAAAGGGTCAAGGCAAGTTAAGTAGGAGATATGCTAAGTGAGTTTAGTTTATTGAAACTTTTCCATATGTGATTAAATACAAGCAAGGTCAGGAAAATATAGTTGATGATGCCTTGTCTCGAAGGTATGTTCTTCTTAATACTCCTAATGCTAAATTGCTAGGATTTGAGTATATTAAGGAATTGTATCATGATGATCATGATTTCGGTGCTATATATGAGACAAGCAAGGTTTCGGCCAAAGATAAATATTTTAGGCATGATGGATTTTTGTTTAAGAAAAATAAGTTATGTGTGCCTAATTGTTCCTTACATGAATTGCTTATGAGGGAAGCATATGGGGGAGGTTTAATAGGGTATTTTGGAATAACTAAAATTTTGGAGTTCTACATGAACATTTTTATTGACCGAATATGAAAAGAGATGTGCAAAGAATGTGTGATAGGTACATAACATGTAGACAAGCTAAGTCTAAGGTAATGCCTCATGGATTATACACACCTTTGCCTGTACCTAAGGAACCTTGGGTTATATTTCTATGGATTTTATCTTGGGTTTACCCAGGTCTAAGAAAGGGAGAGATTCTATATTTATTATTGTGGATAGATTTTCTAAAACGGCACATTTCATTGCTTGTCATAAAATAGATGATGCAATAAATATAGCTGACCTATTCTTTAGAGAAGTCATTTGGCTACATGGTCTCCCTAGAAGTATTATATCCGATCGAGATGCTAAGTTTTTAAGTTACTTTTGGAAGGTTTGTGGGTTAAGTTAGAAACTAAACTTTTATATTTTACTACTTGTCATGCAAAAATAGATAGCCAAACTGAAGTTGTTAAGCAGACCTTGATTCAATCGTTAAGGGCTATCATTCAAAAGAATCTTAAAAATTAGGAAGATTGTTTTTCATTCATTAAATTTGCATATAATCATAGTGTGTACTCTACTACTGATCATTTCCCATTTGAGATTGTTTATGGTTTTAACCCTTTGACACCATTAGATTTGATTCATTTGCCTGTTGATGAAAGGCTTTGTCTTGATGATAATAAAAAAACACAGGTGGTGAAAGACCTCTATGCGAAGATTTGGGAACAAATGGAAAAAAAGAATGGACAATATGCAAACAAAACCAATAAGGAACAAAAATTAGTGAGATTTGAACCAGGTGATTGAGTTTGGGTGCATATGAGGAAGGAAAGTTTTACTGAACAAAGAAGATCAAAGTTGATGCCTCAAGGACATGGTCCTTATCAGATCATAGAAAGGATTAAAGATAAAACCTGCAAAGTGGATCTACCAGGTGAGTATGGTGTAAATGCTACATTTAATGTTTATGATCTTTCTTCATTTGATATAGGTGATGATTCGAGGTCGAATCCTTTTAAGGAGCGAGGGGATGGTGTGATCCAACCATCAAAGGATCTATTGGATTGGTAGAAGAAGACTATTCGAACAATTTGATCTTTCACTACTTTTTTAATCATAACCGGAGCTACAATTCAAATTTTGATATGATTTTAGCTGGGATGGAAACTACATTTCCATACCTTTCCAATGATATATGGCATACCTTCTAATTCATTAATATAAGAGATAACCATCCATTTTAAGTTGGGAATTGTTGCCAGACAGAATACGGAAGCAATGAACTTTTTTATTTAATTAGTTGGGTTATCAAACTTTAATTATTTTGATAAGAAACAATTTGTTTGGGTTTTAGATTTTTTTTATTTTCATTATTTTAATTAGTTTGGGCTAGTTTTAACTTGGGTTAATTATTATTTAAAATGGGTTTATGTGAGCCCATTAGGGAAACTAGAGTTTTGGCTTGGAGTATAAATACTCTTTAGGAATAATATTAGGGCTACTTTTTTGGTAATATTTTCCAGCATTGTAGCTGACTTTGGTTACTCGGTTTTTTATTGAAATTTTAACTCTTCAAAGAATTGACCATTTTTTATTGTGAATTTATACTTCCTTTGCTCATCTCCAGGTGTAGACATTGTGATCGAGGTGGTTTATAATCTTGTTGTCTAAGAGCAAGTCTTCTATTGTAATAAGCTCATTCAAATCTTAACATACCTTAGGTTAGATTGATCTTGGGGTGGTGAATATCATTAAATTCCGCTAGGGTTCATATCAATTACCTCTAAAGCTTCATTGGGGATATTTTTAAGCCTTTCTATATAAATGTTTGATATTGGGAATGGACAACATAGAATGAGAAAGAAAGGCGTTTATTGTAAGACCTTATTTATCATAATTCTTTTCCAGTAGATAAATTGTTCCATTAAAATATCTCATTAGACAATAATCCTATTAATGTTGTTCGAATTCCACCATGTTTTCTAGCAATTTAATTAATGATTGTTATAACTGATAGCTGCAAATATGCATGATGCATATAATTATGATATATTATTTTCATATATAGTTACTTGTTGAATTCTACTAGAGTTATTTATTCATGTTCATGAAAGATTGGAAAGTTGGATGACTTCTATTGTAAGTTGATGTTATTACAAGTTCAAAAGGATAAAGAAAAATAGAGAAATAGGTCCAAAATAACATTCTTTGAAATTGATATAGATGCAAAAAATATAAATTGGATATTTAAAGGTTAGAAAAGAAGATGATTTCTATCAGGTAAGACGTGAAGTTTAATACACCAAAGCTTATCATTGTAACCATTATTTGCAACACCGTTGGCAACCAAAAGCTGGATATTTTCTTTTTTTTTCCATGTCTAACCTGTTAGGTTTCTTGAATATTAAACAATAAAACAAGATTAATCGGGAGTCTCCAGGATCTTGTTAGGCAGATTTAAGGTTGTTAAGAAATTCATTACCTGAAGATCTAATCTTCTTAGACTTTGAATGAATAATTCTTTAAAGTTTGGCTTATCACAAATCACAAGCTATTCAATTGTCCAACCTCCAATGACAATCCACTTGAACCTCCAGTGAAAAATCTTCTAAATCACTATTTAAAAAAGAGAGATTTGTATATCTAAAGTGTTTCTATAGTCTATGACTTGTGTAGTGTTTCTATCAACTAAAAAAACCATAAAACAATAAGAGACATAACTATATATTTACAGGAAAATTTAAAAAACCCTATAAATTGGAAAAATATAAATTCGCTCCCTGAATAATATCCATACATTAATTCAAGATAATTTCAATCAAATCCGCACTTGATTTTTCTAGGACAAGAAATATAATTCATGTGTTAATTATATTTTAGTATTCAATTTCTAAAATATATTTTTAATCAAGTCATAATTAATTAAAATATCTTAGTTTAATTTATGATTAATGGTTCGTAATATGTGTTACCCATTAGGTATCTAATTTGTTGGTCAAAATATAAATTATAATTATAATTATAATTATATTTAAATAAATTAAATTTATCATAAATTCAACAATTAGTTAATTAATATTTAAAGATCAAGTGCATCATCTATCAATTGATCATGATCCTCTAAATATTAGAAACGTTATTAGTGGTTTGATTCAACCTTTTAGTGACCGATTTCTTAGTATGATTAATATTATTTTATCAATAATATTTTAATTTAACATTAAAACATGTAGCACACCTTCCATGTTAATTCATATTTGTTCTCTATATAATAGTCATTAATCATTTTAATAAGATTTATATTTTTTTTCTCAAATCTCATTCCACCCTTTACAAAGACTTCTCAATCAATATTATTTGATAACATATGTAACATTTTTTTATAATTCAGCTAGGATGATGAATGATCTCTTAATCACTCAAGTATCTTTATATAATTCATGTTATATCTAATTTTTGCCTTTTCTTTAGCTCGATTAAAATAACATGTAACATGATCAAAGTATAACATTTTCTATGTAAAAAAACTTAGTGATCTCATGTTTAATGATCACTTATACAACCGTCACATGAGCCTTTCCATAAACATAAATTATCTATCTATGAAGTTCTTGTGTAGGTCAGTTCAATATACATATCTTTGAAACGCGCCCACTTATTAGATCTACATATCTCTTAGATCTTAGCTTATAAGAACAACTACATTTCATCATCATCATAATAATAATAATAATAATATGTATTAGTCTTTGCAGCTTAATAAATATCAAGTATTTATGAGGGCATCTCCCTTGAATAATGTTTTGATGCAATATAAAGCTTATAATTATAATAACTTTATAATTTTTTTTGTAAGATATTTTTGTCCAATGAACTTTATCTTTACTATAAATTCATAAATCAAATATTAGTTTTATTAATATAATATTATATAAATATTAAAGATAATTTAAGCATTTATTAATAATAAATTTATATTTGAATATGAATATAAGAATACCACATATAAACAATCAATTGACAACAAGACATATTAAACTAATAGAATTCACCCCATAACAATGATAAGTGGCTAAAAATTATATATGTATAGCAAATAATAAGTTCAGGGATAAGAATAGAGATATGGAGTTTTGATAATTGCATCTTAAGTTTTAGTTAATATATAAGGCAATGCATGTAAAAGTATTTTATAAGTTAAAATATTGAAGTTTTTTCTAATATTTTTAAATTATTTTCAAATCCATACATTAAACTAATATAAGAATATTAAAAGATAATCCTATTTCAGCCTAAACAATGACAAGAAAGAATTCTAAATCATGGCATGCCAAATCACCATTCATTGGATTTTTTTTGGAATTTAGTACAATATTGTTTTTTAGAGAAAATAGAAAGTCCTATGTGTTGTTTATTAACTCTTTTAAATTATTAAATGGGATTGACACAAATTATAATGAGAAAAAAAGAAAAAGACTTTGAGGCATATTGAAACCTTGATAATGACATTAATACTATTGAGAAAATCTCAAAAAAAAAAAATCCAACAATACCAAGAAAGATCACCAACCATGATCAAAGTAGGCTATACAAGTCGTCAAAATGCAAGTGAGTGAATTGTCATCTTTGAACAGCTCATGCGGTCCACTCTAGTTACTGTTAGTGAACTTCTTTGGTATTGTTGAGTTTTTTTAGTCAGGATTTTTTTTGACAAAAGTGATAGAATTGTTATCAGAATTCTAATATATCTCTATTGTCTTTTTTTCTCTTTCTTCTATTTTTTAGTGTGATTTATATGAGCATTTAACAATCTAATAGAGTCATGGATCATAGACATCTTATATGATTGTTTAATTATGTTATTTTTTTTAAATATATTTTATACCATATTGTTTTCTTAACACACACACACACACAGCCATTTTAGAGAATGTCATTGTGCCTCCTTTTTAATTTGTCAAAATTCATCAATCATTTAGAGGTTAGAAGTGCATGAAATTTAGCAGTCAATAGCAAGCCTGAAGGAGCTTTAACTAAGGTTGTCAGTGGAAGATATTTTTTTATTTTACTAAAGGCAATAAAATAGAGCTAACTTCATGCAGTTTCTTTTACTACATAAATACCAATTTATTGACAATGGATTTCGTGCCTAATGCTTCATTAAGATAATATTTTAAAAAAAAATTGTTGTTAAAAAGAATTTTTTTTAATTTTAACATATTAAAATAATATAAAAAACTAATTTAATATAAAAAAAAAGTTTTTTTTATGTTCGAAGGATTATAACATGATTTGTTTTCAATTCACTTGCAAGATTACAATGCAACAAAGATGCACCATAGTTATATTGCTCGTCAATTTTATAAAACATGATTTGATTTTATGAATTTCGAAAAAATTAAAACAAGAGGATCCAACATTAATACAACCAAACAAATGCAATCCTCTTTCACTTTGGTGTGAAAAAATTATAGTTGGTGCTTATAGTTTTTTTATCTCTCTTTTTTCATAAGTTTAATGTTATTTTATAGCAATTATTCATCAATTTAGGCCTCAATTATTAGGTAGTGCATCTTAAAGCCCTATTTTAAAATTCTCTTTTGAGTGCGCTTAATAGCCCTCATTTTCATTACTGAATGGTTCAACCATTTCATGGTCTAATAAATTCATTCTCTTTTTCTTTACAACATTTACTATCTAAAGTCTTTACAAAACTTTAATTGTAAGCATTGTAAAGAAGGGGGCAGCTGTCATAACTTAATTTTGGCTTATTCTCCAAATCTACTCAAAAATAAAATAAAAATAACAGGTATCGATGGAAAAATCAAGTGAAAATTTTGAACATTTTCGAGAGCTCGATCGTACATCTTTTGTGCCCAGGAATAAAGAAAATACAGATTTAAGGCTATAGTAATTTGTTATGGGATAAATCTGTGTAAAAAATTAAGTCAAAAAATATAATTATATTTTTATGGGACAGTTTGATTTAATTGATGGACAATTTAAAAGTGCAATTATGTTGAGAATTAATTTAGGATCCAATTGAAGGATTTAATTAAGTGTAAACACTTAATTATATTTTAAATTGGTCAAATTAATTTTATTAAGGGCTTAATCAATGAAAAATAAAGTTCTTGAGCATAATTCGGGTTCAATTGAGAATATTGAAATTTTCAAAAACCGAATTGAATTTTCCAAGCCAATTATGTGAAGTCAAGGGCCAAATTGAGAGTTTAATGGTCAAATGAGGGTTATATTGCAAAATTAGAAACCAATGACCAAAATAAAAAAAGTGTGCAAAGTTAAGGTTGCTCTTGAAATTCTGACAGGGATATGATTGCGCAAAATTAAAAGTTAAAAACTAATTAGGGGTGCAATTTAAGCAAATTACAAATTGAAGGATCAAATCAAATTTTCACTTATCCCAAAACACGTAACCTGCAAGCGTGACTACTCTGTTTAGTCACCTGACCAGTGGCACACCACTGCATGTGAAGAGGCAACCCATCCCTGCACAGAATGGGCAGCCGAAGGGGTGCCTCTGCCTATAAAAGCCATGCATGGAGGAGAACAAGGGAAAAGAAAAAATGAGATTGAATTTTATGGATGTAGAGGGAAAAAGATTGGCAGAACTAAAACATAAAACCAACGAGGTAGAAGAAGAAACAACCTGTTATAGTTTATATTTCCCTTCGGCACCAGCATAACCACCAGCGGCAGTCACCATCACCTTCCTCAGCGTTAACAAAGCAATTGCAACTACTCTTTCTTTCTAGGTCAGCTCTCTCTCTCTAAAACCAATCGACCAGCCTCTCTCTCTCCCCTTAAACACTTGACAGTAGACCACTAGCTCCACCCTCTTCATCTTCGGCAGCCTCCCCTCTACACCAGTAGCCCAACCATGATCTTCATAGAGGTAGCAATAGTGGCAAGAACGTGAACCTGCTAACTTTCAACACCTCCTCAGGACACAACAACCAACATTTCCTATGTTACCACCACAAGGAGAACCACCTTGGCCTTCTTTACCTGACGATAATAGCAAGTATGTTGTTCATCACCCTCTAAAAATCACTATTTTATTATTCATCTTCATTGTTATTGTGCACAGGGGAGTGAATTCATTCCCTCCCCCTATCCCATTGTTCTGTATGCATAACAGTGGGTTGACTAGGCCAGGGTGTAAACCCGAAAAATAAATATAAGTGTAAATTATAAGCTAAATAAATAAATGAAAATGGAAGAACACACAAACAAAATTAAATAAAATAAGAATTCAAAAATTTTGGATATAACATCCGGATGAAATAGTTGAGATATCATAATTTTCAACTCAGAATTTATTGGGGTCGGTGTTAAATTAAAGAAATGAATTAAAAGAGAATTAAAAAAGGTTGAGGGGGTGGAATTGAAATAAATGTAAAGACTATAATTTAAATTATAAGAAGAGAAGATATGGGGTAAAAAGAAAATATTTAAAGAAAATGGGGGGACTAAGTGCAATAAGATAAATTGAGCAGTATAAATACCCATCTTTTCTCTCATTTTCAACAAAATGAGGTGAAGAAATTGAGGGAGAATTTGATTTTCTCTTACCCAATTGAAGAAGAGTTTGAAAGAGAAAGTGAGATTAAGGGTTACCAAAACATTCAAACATCAATAACCCACAGATTTGGAGCATTATTGGAAGAAGAAAGTGGAAGAAAAGTAGTATTTAGGTTGGCATTTCTAGGAAGAGAAAGAGTAAAGGAGGAGATTGTGATTTCACAAGCTATTATGATCTTAAATCTTTCTTGGTATGCTGTTTCTTATATGCATCTAAAAGATTCTTGACTTTATGGTTAAATTGCTTGATTTTTCTTTATGAATTTTGAGTTAGGGTTCTTAAAATTTTTTAGGGCAAATGTAGAATTGTGTGTAATTGATGAATGTAGCATGAAATGGGATGAAATGAGAGTAAATTGGCAAAACAAATGGAAAGGAAAAAGGAGACACCCTAGGAAAGGCCATGGTTGGCCATTAAGGGCAATAATTAAGAGGGAAAGATTATATGTTTTGCAAAATAATTATTGTGTATGTTATGTTGGATGTAAATGTTTTTGTAATGAATGATTGAGCATTAAAATAATAAGGGAAGTCTTGTTTTTCCAAGGCCAAATTTCAGCCAAATGCATATATTGCAGAAGTTAATAACTTGACAGATTCATCTTTTGATTTTCGGAGAGAATTTGAGTGGGAAAACAAGGGAATTAGGATCAGTTTCCTTCGTAAGAGTTGCAGTTCTGGATGTCTACTACCCAACAAAACTTATTTCACTTAATTTGTAATTTTATAATTCTAGTTAAGGGTCACCTAACATGACTATGCAGGGCAGACTCTGCAGAACAACATGTCTATTATGTTTATGATGTATCTCATGAATTTTAGGGCCAGAAATGGGTTTTCTTCCCTTTATTAGAGTTGTAACCCTATATTTTAGCTTTCTAATAAGATTAATTTTGTACAAAATGGAGTTTTACAACTCTTATTATAGTGAAAAAAATCTGGGCAGAGGTCGCGACCTTTGTTAGCAGTTTTGAGAAAAAAAGAAAAAGAAGTGGGAGGTCGCAAAACGATGAAGATAGACGCATTGAAGAAAAATAAACAAGTTATGTTTGAAAATAGGTGTTTATAATGATATTTTGATTGACAAAAGTGATAAAGAATAAAAATAAAATATTAACAAATTTAAAGGCATATTGAATTGTTTCAATGTGTTTGGTACAAAGTGTATTGATGATTGGAAATGATTTATGAGAATTTTCTGTAATTGCAGGAGGGAATACAAGTGTGATGAACAACAGTAGCAAGGGACCATAAGCAGAGCATCGATAGTAGATAAGTGATTCATGCCTATGTTTCTCATTTAATTTTCATAGTGAAAATGTGTGAACTATGCTTAAAATTGTGGTGGAAGTACAAAAAGATATGATGTATCAATAAGAATATTTAAGGCATATATGTCAAGGATGTTTGGAAATGTCATGAACAAAACATGGTGGTGGCTAGCATACACTTAGTGTATGCTAAGATCCTGAATAAAGAGATCGACAAAAATGGCTAATATGTCAGGATCCCGGATAAGGGGATCATCATGAATAACTGTCATACATTCAGTGTATGTCAGGATCCCAAATAAAAGGATCACCAAAAAATGACTAACATACATTTTAGTGTATGTTAGGATCCTGAATAAGAGGATCATCGTGAATAACTGTCATACATTCAGTGTATGTCAGGATATCGGGGATGGGGATCACTATGCACAGACTAATATACATTCAGTGTATGTTAGAATCCCAGATAAAAATATTGTGGTGCAATGTTTAAACACACATTTATGTATGTTGAAATTTCACAGATAAAATAAAAATATATGAGGTATGTTACTGATGCAAACTTCATGATCACATGGTCACTCAACCTACAATGAAGAATGAGATCTGATCCCTGAAAGCCGAAATATGTTTGATAAAAGTGTGACACAATGGAAACCTGTCCCAAGGCATAAGTACTATTGGAAGGAGTAAAATGACACCACGAAGCCAGTTAATCTTTGATAAATCAGATGCAATTCGTTCAACTAAAGAATGCAAGAATTACTCTCACCATAAAATGAAAAGTTCATAATTAAAATTCATCAATAGCTGTCGAAATTTAGCTAGCATGAGTTTAAATAGTCTTTTAAAAACTAATCCTAATAGACCCTTTATGTGGACTTAATTGAGGTCCACTCAAAACTATCTCAAAACCCTAAGTTGGAAAGCCCATGACTTCATCCAAGCAAGCCTTGGATCCTGGCTGAAAACAAAGTTTTAATTAAGCCAAACAGGTCTTGAGCTGTAGCTAATAAAATTAAATAAAGCCCATAAAGCTTCTTTTTTATAGGCTTCCATTAAGCCCATTAATCCCATGTTGTAGTAGGATTCTTTTGGCTCCTTTGCTATGCTCACTTCATAGCCCACATAAGATTGTATTGGACCCCTCCTCCACATGGATAAGATGTATTAGGGTCTCCTCTTAATACTCCAATGGTCCTTGCAATTCTAACTTGGTTGAAACCTTCAAAACTAATGCATTCATTGTCTCTTTCAATGTCTTTGTCTTAGACCGCGTCATTGAACCATTTAGAACATGTAATAGGTCTTTGCTGATATTTCTGAGCTGGTCCACATCAGTTATGAACCCAGGAAGGGGTCTTCTTTGATTTTTTATGTTAGTAGGATGATAAGGGTATCGGAAATGCTTAGTATTGGGAATACTTAGTAGCGGTCATACTTAGTATCGACATGACGTGAGTGGGAATGATAGTTTAGATTTCAAATAGCTATATTGATTATTTTAATTATGTATGATTGCATACCGTGGATTTAATAACTTTAATATTATTTTTTAGAATTTTCTTTATGAGATTATCTTGTATTTTTATTTCAGGTCCATCATCTTTACGTCAAGAGTAAAACTGTTGTTTCTTAATTTTTTATATATAATAGTATTTTGTATAAATTAAATATTGGCAAAATGATATGTATAATCACTATTTTTGAAAAAATATTGGAATGTAAGAAAATTAACTCATTTTGTCGTATTTTATTAAATGTGACTAGATTTATATTAACTCTAGTATAAGTTGATTGTTGTTAAATGTATGGTTTATAAATTATCGTTGTGATGAGAATGATGTTTATGGTTTTGTAGACCTGGGATGAATGAGTTAAGATTGAAATAAGGGTAATATTATTGCTCACCTGTTACTGTTTTGGGTCCTATTACTATATAGGGTTATGTTACTGCTCACTTGTTATTAAAAAAAAATATTATGTTTTTTTCTTGGCGAATGTGTATTAACAGGATTACGTGGTTGTCCCCAAGAGTAGGAGACGTTATACTGGGACAAGGCCCAACCTAGCCATTGAAAGGGGTGGGTTGTTCGGCCCACCCAATGTTGGCAATCCAGCCCCAACCGATGGGCCTCCTGACCCATCGGGGCTGGGCAACTAGCCCATCAAAAAAAATACAAAATACAAAATTTTCATAAAAAATATCTTTTAAAAAAACATAAAATATATTGTTTTCGTGCATATGGTCAATACACTAACATATTTTAAACATTCCTTTCAAAAAAAAAAAAATATTTAGAGTTTAAGGTAAAATTTAGTTTTAGCATGGCTTTTATAAACAAAAAAAAAATTGTTTTCTCGCATTTTTTAATCTTAGAATATATTTTTAAAATTTAAAAGGTATTGACTAATATTCTAAAAATATATAAATTGATGATGTCATAAAAGATAATTTGTGGGGGTGAGTTTGATAGTTACCATATATACCATTGTATTGAGCGGAAGTAAGCAAGCGTTGTGCTCAGCCATGAGAGAAAAAAAAAAAAAAAAACTCAAGAAAAAAACAGTCACTTAGTGAACCCTTAGAGTGAGAAAATTTCAAACGAACGAGAAGGTTGTGAGGGCGCTTAGCACACTTCAAACTGTGATTAACATTAGGTTACAAGTATCATGATTTATTTATTAAAAGACTCGAAACTATATGCCCAAAGGTGCCTCGATCGAATCTTTGGGGGGGAAATAGCGAAAGCTTAGCCCGCTGTGATTAGCATTACTGTTTCCAAACAAACATCTAGAAAGAGAAAATTAAGTCAAAGGAAGAGTACACCATCAAGAGGAAGAAAAGAGTCAAAGGAACAGTACACTATCAAGAGAAAGAAAAGAGTCAAACGAACGGTGCCGTCTACTTGAATTTATTGGCGGTTTAGCATGCGGCAGGCCCATCCACCAAGGGTTTGCCGTCAAAGAATTTCCATGCAGTAAACAAAAACACATAAGGTCAACATATTAGTATATGAAAGGCAAAAATCATGTAAAGAGAATATATTATCATGTAATTTCTATATATATTTCTTGTTCATTAACCGAGTATATATTTTAATATATATCGAATAATTTCAGACAAGTTATAGCAAACTTTATAAGAATAAATAGATAAAATAAACCATTACAGTTGTTACTGTTGTATTATTTATCATATAAAAGTTGTTAAATTTAAATATTGGGATCGGTAACTAAGGACCCAATCGTTCAACTCATAAAAAAGCTAATCGAATTCTAGACCGGTCCAGGTCAGTGATTAGGGTTTGTTTATGCATTTAACAAACCATGCATGATGCCGGTCAAAGCTAGTAAATAACCTTGATTGGTCCTTTCGGAATCGGGTCGACCCGCCTCTAAAACAAGAAAAAAGAAGTGGTCCTTCCCAAGAGTTGATATTTCCAATAAACCATGCACTTAGGTTATGGAACACACACACAGAGGATCACCACTGACTCCTGCATCCACAGGATAACTTTAGACAGTTTTTTAACAAATATAAATACTAGCTAGCTGTAACCTGGCCAGCTGATAACTCTGAACTCAGACTACTAGCTAGAGCAGTGATCGATCAGAGTTTAAAGATTCTGGTATAATAACACTGGTTTGATATTATCATTGACGAGTTAAGCTTGATAAGTAGTTAGAGAGAGAAAAGCAAGGGAAATTAAGACGTGGAAGCAAAAATAACACCTAGAGAGAGAGCACTTCACGTCAATCTATGTGGTCTTAATAAACACGAACTCAACATTAAACGTGGGTCTCCAGTTGCTCTTCTTTGTTGTATTTTAACATTCAGCACCACCTTGCCATCACATCAGCAACAGCAACCACTCCTCTTTTTCTCTTATTTGCTTTATCGACTTTTGTATCAGCTGGAGCATTTCTATCCTCCTAGTTTTGGTATCAAAATTTAACTGTTTTCACTTTCTTACGTTCCATGTCCAACTGACTACATGATGGGGGGAGAGAGAGAGAGCGCTAGGGTTGTGCGCGCTTTCTGGCTTGTGTCTGTGCAGCTGGTTCGATTGTTTTGCTTTATTCGTTCTTGCAAGGCAACAGTCTTGGTCCTTGCAAAAGCTAGAAAACTATCCTCGATTCCGTTCTTTTTATATGAGATCACGGAAACCCAGTTGGTTTATAATACTATACACCATGTAGTATGCAATCATCAGCGTGGAAGATTTTTGCAGTTACAATGATAACCTTCTTTTTATATTGTAATCGGTTTGGTCTGGAGAGAGAGGGGGAGGCGCAAACCAATCTAAATAAAAGGTTCAAAAGTGTTACCACTTCTTTTGACCGAGTAGGTTTGAACTTTCATTATTGTTCTGACGAAATTCTAGGACACTTCTTTTCGCACAGAATGATTTGGTTGAAAATGGAACCGCATGGTTTTGAGTGGGATTCCTGGCATTTTCTTAGATCGTGTATGTTGTTTTTCACTACATCCCGGCCAAAAAGAAGCAGTCACAGATAAGCAGGAAGTACGTCCTTTGCACATAATTATGAAATTATTAAACTGTTACGCGATCGATGATCAATATTCTCTCCTTCATTCTTTCTATGCACAACATCTCTTGGATGGCATGGAGTTTTAATGTAGTAAAAAACAGTTTTTTAGGGAAGCGAAGTGCAAATCTCCTAGATACAATTAATGCAAGGAGCATTTTATAGGTAAGTGAAGACTGAAAATTAGAGGTACGATCTCCACCTAGAAAATATGAGACCATAAGCAACTTTCTTGGAAACCAAGTTTTAATACATATATAAATAGCTATGGATATGAAAAGCATGCGACATGTAGAGTTTCTGTCACCAAGTGGCAAGGATTTCTACAGAGAGCACTGGATAACTCATTTGATCAAGGACAATATAGCGAATTAAACCTTTTGGAAATAATATTTTAAGCTTTCATAAACGAGAAACATGCCATATATATAATTAACTCATTTATAGGAATATGGAAGGCATGCAAAATGGGGAGTGACTGTCATTAAGACTCTGTTGGTTTGTATGCTGTGTGATATGAAACTACTAAACACAAGAGGTTATTAACAACGGATTAATCCGTTGCAGTTTACAAAGGAGTCGTTTGCTGATAAATATTAGTGATTACTAATTTATCTGCAACGAATTATTCGTTGTTAATTCCGCTGCAAAAAAAAAAAACAATTAACAAGGAAATTTCATTACTAATACCCGTTGCTAAGTAATATTATATTTTTTTCTGGTTTTTTATTTAAAAAATCTTGAAATAAACAAAATATAATTTATAGCTTTACTTGAACTTATTATCAAACTATAACCACGAAATCAACACGGAATGCCAAAAACACATGGATTAGTATAGATTTCTAGAGAGATTAATAGTTCATTTGACTGGAGAATTAATTAAACCTTTTCGAAATAATATTTGAAGCTTCTATAAACGAGAAACATGTCATATATAATTAATTAACTCATTTACAAACGTTTAAATTTTGGTTTGATGTGATTTTCTTGACATATCCAATAATAAAACCTGATCAATGGCTAAACATTAAGGAGTAAAAATCCTATTTTTCTAATTAGATTAAAGTGAAAGCTCATTGTAATTCTATGAAGACTTCTTCCTTAGAATTTCTAGACTCTTGTGTTCCATGGTACGTAGCTCATATAAAACATCTACTTCCGGTCGGAAGTTTTTTTTGTACTCATGGATCATTTCTTGATCATCCGAAGATGCCTTCTTCTTGATTATGCAGCTAAGACCAAGTTTGCCACTCTCTGTGTCCCATGTAACTTGACTTCCTTTTAATTTTCAAAAAAAATCCCCCGAACACATTCATCAAAAAAGAAGAAGAATTTTACGTGATGCAGGTTGATCTACCATATATACTTGACTTGAGATGGTTCTCTAATATAGAAATTAAAGACTTGCGCTGATCAGAAACTACTTACATTATACAGACGTATATACTGAGATGCATCCGATCGAAAACTCTACCGTAACCTCAATGTCCTTACTGTACTCGTTGAACTAACTCGCTGTTGTTCAGCCATTGCCTAACTAGTTTCGGAGATTTCATACTCACCACGTAGTGAAAGATGATCATATACACAGCACAAAGCTAGCTCGCTAGCTTAATGAGTTCGATCGAGATAACGAAGACCAGTTAACCAGAGAAGTAGAAAACAAGTTCAAGTTTGAATATCCATCGATCTAACCATTAACCCACAGAAAATCATCAGTTATCGACTAAGTTTTATTCCATTTTCTTATGTTTTTTGAAGATTAACCCTAATTACGCAATTTACATAAATCATTCAATTTTCACTTCAATGAACCAGCGAATAGCGATGATGCTCATTAATGCATGGAGAAATATATATGGAAAACTGTGATAATAACTTGTAAACAATCCATACATACAATACAGACCAAAACCATTATCCAAACACACGAAAAAAATAAATTTAAAACAAATTGTTCTACCAATATTTCCCGGTTCTCAACCGGGTTGGAGCTTGCCAGTAGGTAGTGCTTCAGTAGAAGATGCATGCAACTTAGTGTCAATTACTAACTAATGCCTTAGTGATAAGCTTCATGGTGATGATAATGGTTTCCTTGAATCAAGAGATCCAACATGATTTATCATAAGAAATGGCTGGTGGAAGAAGAGTTGAGACCGGATAAATCTGTCCAGGTATTTCCACCCCAGTAGTACTGACTATTTTCTGGGATACCCAGATAAGGCTTCGATAAATTTAACCCTGGGTTTCCTTCTGACTTCACTGGAGCTAACTGAGAAACCCTAGAGCTTGAAGCCATAGATCGAAGCTGGTTGCTTTCCCCAGGAATGCCTGTCGGTGTTTCAGCACCTTCACTTTGAAACGGGTATAAACCTGTGGGTGGGGGCTCAAAGAAAGGAAACTGTTGCACTCCTCCAGCTGATAAAATGGAGCTGCTACCCATTCCTGGACTGCTTCCTATTTGGAATCCCATGTCAGCCTGTCCAACAGCACCACTTGTTGATCCCATTTGTCCCTGAATTCCACCAAAGTTTAATCCAATGTTTCCCACACCGAACTGAGTCAGATTGTGTAAAGAGGTCATGAAGGGAAATTGAGTCTGTTGCTGAGGAAAATGACCAATAATCTGCGATGGAAGTGCACTCGTGGAAGTGCTGGAAATTGAACCCATTTGCCTTTCACTGGAAACTGGAGACTTGGAGCTACTTTGGCTTTTGGTTTTCTTGTTTCTACGGCATCCACCTCCCACAGGAACACTTCTAAGAGCACCCCCTCTAGTCCAGTAGCGCCGACAGGTTTTGCAAAAGTGGCGGGGCTGAGAGAGGCTATAGTTATTGAAGTAACAAAATTTGGTGTTTGTAGATTCACACCTTGGGCACTTTAGAGCTGCTTCTGGCTGAGGGATCTTGGCCAACCGAGCTCGATCAGACATCGAACCAGGTCTAATCGAGCCAGCAGTGCCACTACCACCAACATGAGGTAGCGGCGGTAGAGGTGGAAGCTGGGGACTTTCATCGCTTGCTCCTAGTTGCTGGCTTGGCTGCTGCTGCTGCTGCTGCTGCTGCAAGATTGAAAATTTTAGGAGTTGCTAAAAATATTAAAGAACTAAAATACATCTGGTATATTCAATAAAAGATCACAAAGGAATAGGAATAATTTTCTTTTTGATATGGTTCCTTTTCTTTTGAGGTATGGGTGGGGGGTTGTTAAAGAAGCTAGCTGTGTGGATGGAAATTGAAGAAAACCTTACCGGCTGCCAGCTGTGAGGATCTAAATAGACTGGAACTGAAGAGAACACCATGGTTTTTGATCGTCTTCTTTAATAAAGTTAGAGGCTGGTCTTTAAGAAAGAAAACGAGTTGAAGAATCACACTAAGAGAATACAAGAGCAAAGAAAGGAAAAGAGAAGACAAATAAAGGCAAGGCTTGAGGGAAAGATAGAGGAGGCTTTTGCTTATCATTTAATTTTTTTTCTGCTTTATTCTCTCATTCCATCTCTTTTTGTTTTTTGTTTTTGTTTTTTTATATATATATACTTTTAGGGTTTGAGCTAATGGAGGAAGTTTCTTCGACAATAAGCTTTCTTTAAATTTGTGATGCTTACTGTCTTTGTGATTGTAGTGTTCAAAAAGAGGGCTGTGACTCATGCATGGAATAGAGGATAAACACTGCTTTTTCCACAGAATCATTTTCAAATTGTTTTCATATAATGGTGTTAATATAATAATAAAAAAAACATCTTATACTACATTATCAAACACACATTAATGTAAATTTCAATGCAAAAACTTGTGTTGTGTCTTATTTAATTGTCACCCTATTTATTTCAAAATAAGTGAAAGCTATGTTTTTATCAAGTATATTCATTTTAAATTCTATGAATATAGTTGTATTTGGATCATGATCTCTTTTTTATATGGTCCATCATGTTTAAAGAAAAAATTAGATGCAAGGAAATCTCATTCTTTAAAAAAATGTGCTTTGTGGGCCATAACAAGAAAGTAAAACATCAGCTGTCTTAAGCTTTTATAATGGGTTTACGTCCTGATTTAAACTCGAGATCTACTATACAAATAATAAACTCTTTGTCATTACGTCACGCCTCTTAGAGACATCATGTTTCGAATGTTAACATTAAATTAAGATTTTATAATTTATATTAGGCAAAAAAATGATTAGAGGTTAAAATATTACCATTTTAACATTACTAAAATCATATTGTTCATTCTAAACTTGATCATTTAAATTTTCTTAAAAAATATGATTGGGCGTAATAATAGAAAGGAACATTAGAAGATCTCAACGTATTCTTATTCTTATTCTTATTCTTATTATAACGCTATTCATGTAATTAAATGGAATTATTATACTTGATACATTTTTTTTGTTTTTTTGAGCATTGGCTTTAATAAAAAGTAGTATGTGTACATATTGTAGGACTAGAATATTTGTGTAATTAGATTGTAGGGTTAATTAAATTCTTGATCAACAATTACACACAAAGTAGATTCCCGATCGAATTAATAGACATACTAAGTAATGCTTCACCTTCATGTTGACATCGAACAATATACAAAGTAACGGTTAGTCTAATTTGCACAACTTCTACTAACAGGACCCGATTCCTTAATCTAGAAGAAAATTATGCATGCTGATCATGATATATGTCCTTCCCTTTTGGCCGAATATATATATATAACTAGCTAGTTTCTTTACCTAGGACGACCCGCACGTACAACTATGATAACTTCAAAACATCTTAATCTGGGAAAAGGGGGGGAGTGTATGAGAGTAAGTAAAATACAAATTGAAATAGAATTCATATAATATATCGCTTGAAGATAAAAGCTAAAGACAGCCGTCGGGGGGTATTTTTTGAAGCTAAAAAGTTGATCAAGATGTAAGTTAGAATATGCTGCGTATCAGTAGACTCTTGGGTAGGGAAATAAAAAAGAATTATCATTGATTTCATTTTTTATACCTCTAAAATCATCACAAAACTCTCTCTGCTTTCTTTCAGTGATGACAAAAGCTTACTTCATGAGTAATTAAATTCTTTACGGGATAGAATCATCGATGGAAATTCTCGTTCAGAGGTTTCCTTATTGACAGAGATCCGGTGACATTATATATTGCCATGGCAATAACTCAACTACTTTGACTATGTGTCCACTTAAATTGAGTTACATTTTCTAAATGACAATCACATTAAAATGGATATAGTTAATTGTACAATTTATAATAATAATAATAATAATAATAAAGGTCCGGGGGAGTGTAATATGATGGCAGGAGTTTGTGATCTGCACAGTAGATCTCGAGCTTAAATCAAAATGTGCACTCGTTATAAGAGTTTCGAACAGCCAAAATTTTACTCGCTTATATAAATCTATAAAATATGCTTTTTAAAAAATAAAGTTTCCTCACTTTCAAAACCAATAATAATAATAATAAAGAAAGTCATAACAACTTTAATATATAAATGTCAATTAGCAATTCAACTCAAGTATGTGTAGTACAAAGTGGTATGTAGCTCTAAAATATTGTAGTTATTTCCCGAAAACCATCGATTTCCTTAGAGAAGGAATATAAAAAAGAGAATTTTAGTTGATATTAACGTTGTTAATAGTGGAAAAAGCTTTTGTCAAACTTTTCTGATGATGAAAAGGTTTTCACGTTTATTTTCAAAGCATCTTCTAATAATTCAAAAAACAATTCCCCTATCCATCTAGTTTATGAATTGCTAATCGAATTTTTTTATTTGAAATTCATATGGGATTGATGCATAAAGAAATGATATATGTGGGTGTAGTTAAATAATCAATCGTTAGATAATGTTTTTCTTTTTGTTAAAGATGCTAAAGACCATAAGCATTACCATATAAAATATCACTTATTTAAAACATCTAATTAGCATCATTGATTTTTTTTTTATTTCCTATCATAATTAAAAAAAAATAAATGAAATCTATTAAATGCATTACCCCTTGAGTGTTAGCGTGGCGTGGTGGCAAAAAGCTTAAGATGTGTATAATATATATTAAATTCGAGTCAGGATATATATCTCTTATAAAAACATGAAATAATTGAGATTTTATACGCTCATCTAAATCAATAAAATATACTTTTCAGGATAGAATTACCTCCAATAAAAAAAAAAAAAGTTATGCTCTAATCCTTAGCAAATAACAGTTTAGCCAATAACATTTGAAAAATCTTATTAAAAGCTCTTAAATTCGCTTCTCGTATAGTCAAAAAGCACGTGGAGAAGGATTAAAAAAGAGAGGCTAGGATGGTGGGGAGACTTAAAATTGTGTTTTAAAAATAAAATATTTTTTATTTTATTTTTTTCAAATATTTTGATTTCAATAAAGTAAAAAAATAATTTTTTAAAAATAAAAATAATATTATTTTAATAAAATTTAAAATTAGAACTCTTTAAAAATCAATTTAAATAGTAATCTCAAATACAACTACACAGAAAGAAGAATCAAATCTTTATCATCTGATTCTCATGGTCGGGAATTAAAGACAACACGTCAGCAAATGGTTGGTGTTACCTACAAGAACCACTTTACTAATCCAAGTCCTACGGAATATATACGGGCCTGCAAATCTGGACCACAGCGGTGGAAAAGAACTCTCTCTCTCTCTCTCTCTGCCCTTCCCATACTAACAATTATTGTTGCTGATGCTGAATTGTTAAGAAAACATTAAAAAAAAAAATGATACTCTTTGCTGTGTAATATCGTACAAAATACTTAGTTTGATTGTTATTAAGTTTTATAATTTATTTTAATTTTATTATTTTATTATATATTTAATAAGTTAATCTAATTTGTCTATTTTTTATTTTTTTTATTTTAATATTCTATTGGTTTGGAATTATATTTCAAGATTTACTTTTCTATGAGCCGAGTTATTTCAAGTTAATCAAATATATTATTTTTTTAATATTTATTTTTTGATATATATTATTTTAAATTTTATTATGTCAAAACATGTTTTCTATATGATCTATGGATTTGTTAAACCAATTAGGTCATTTAAAATCAACTCACATACAATTATTTTTTGTAAGAAAAAATAATTGAAATGCCTAATAGTTATATATATAATTTTTTTTTCCAATTGTGCTCTTTAATTAAAATTAATTATATCTATTGAGTTTCATTTCAGTTTTTATTCTTTTTATTTTTGGTTTATTTTTTCATTCCTTTAATTTTTTTTTATATGTAAATTTTAATTTTGTTTAATTTTGTCCTCTAATTTAAATTAATCATATATGTTACTTTTTATGTTAGTCCTTATTCTTTTAATTTCTCAATAAAATTACACTGTAATTTATTTTTAAAATATCTTTATTTTTTTCTATCCAAAGATTTTTATTTCTTTTAATGTTGTACTTCGATTAAAATTAATTATATATTTTATTTTTTATTTTGGTCCTTATTCTTTGAATTTTTTATTTGGTATTAATTCCTTTGATTTTTTTTTCCTTCTTGAACAATGTTTATTTTTTAGCTATATTGTATTTATACATCTATACTTTTAGTTTTCTTTCTTAATTTTTTTGTTTTATTTTTATTCGGTTCAGTTTGAAATTTTAATTTATATTGATAATTATTTTAAAATTAATATCTATCTCTTTTTTCTTTTTTTAGTATTTTCTATTATTTTTACTTGTTCTTCGGATAAGATGATTTCATTGTTTACACAATAATAATGATAATTTTAGGGATTATGTTTGTATTGTTTTTTTTGTAAAACATTTTGCTTTTTTTTAATTCTTTAGGGCAATTTAATGATTTTAATTATTTGAAAAATAATATTAATAATAATTTTAACCGTTATAGTCATGATAATGATGATAACGTAGAGATAGATTTTCAATTATATTTTCATCTTTTTATAGATAGAAAATTAACAAATTCTTTTTTTTTAATTATTGCAAGTGTTTTCATAATTTATATTTTGTTTATTGTATTTAATTTAAATTTTATTATAAAATGAATTAATCCCAATACAGTGAATTCAATAATTTAGATACTTGAATTTGTTTATTTTTTTAATGACGATGATAACTTTATGTTGATAATTTTATTGAAACCTACTAAACAGATAAATTTATATCAATTTTAAAATCTTATATTTTATAAGAAATTTACATTTCGCATAAATTCTACACAAATTATTATTTTGCTTAAATTTATATTATAATAAAAAATATTATATAATTAATATTTTTTGCATTGAAAAAAATATAATTCATACGGCAACGAAACGCGAGTAAGTGATTAGAATATATATATAGTTCTGATTCTGAAAGTTAAAATTTATTTTCAACCCAAGAAATAAAATGATAATTTTATTGTTATAATCCATAGTAATTTATCTAAGTATAGAGTTAAACATTGATATTTTATTGTTATAATCTATAATGATTTTTTATCCCGAGAAATAAAATGATAATTTTATTATTATAATTGATTTAAAACATTGACATTTTTTTATTTTTTTTAATATTCTCTGACAACTTATTCACACATATCGATGCGTGTGCGACGTGAGATAGAAAATTAGATAAATTAGGTCAAAATGACATTACCATGGCGAGAGAACGTTGACATGCATGTGAATATGAACTGCAATATTATTGAACGTAAAACTCGCAAGACTTTCCAATTTAAACATTAATATATTAATTTGCATGCATCGTGAACCCAGCAGCTTGTTTTATCTCAGATATTGTCGACGATTAGATTTTCTTTACAGTGAAACGAGGTCATTGAGAACGCATCTTAGTGGTGCTGGATGTTAAGGAACTATCTCACCTAAAATCTCAAATTTTTAAGTGAGGCCCCATAATATGATTTATATTATTCTCTAACACACCCCTTCAAGTGAAAGCCCTTTGGGCTTGAAACTTGTACAGGCCCACATTACCTTGTGCTTGATTTTTATCAAATAGAATGGGAGTGGTGAGATTTGAACTCGTGACCGCTGGGTCAACAAGGCTCTGATACCATGTTAAGGAACCATCTCACCTAAAAGCTCAAACTTTTAAGTGAGGCCCCATAATATGATTTATATTATTCTCTAACACTGGAACCCAACACATACGCTTGTCTCCTCACCACCCAGCCCCTCCCTCTCCGGCCTCTCGTTGACGGGCCAATCGGGGGCACTATATTTTACAGCATATTTCGAGCTAACTTGCACACGCAATGCCAATCCAGCACATCCGCTCCCCGCCCCGCCCCGCCCCTCCCTCTCCGGCCTCTCGTTGACGGGCCAATCGGGGGCACTATATTTTACAGCATATTTCAAGCTAACTTGCACACGCAATGCCAATCCAGCATATCCGCTCCCCGCCCCGCCGCCCGCCCCCCCTGACAGGGCACATACGATGTGTTGAGTTTTTTTTTATATATATATATGAAATCAATTAATTTGGTTAATTTAAAATTTAATTAATAGAATTATAATTGATAAAATCTGTTAGAAATAATTTTTTATTTTAAAGTGATTAAATTTTGTTATTGCTAAATTGTTTTTGATAAAATATGTTAGAAATGATAATTTTTTTCTATATAGAAAATTGATTGTTTTCATGCGTTTTGTGATTTGTTATTTCAAATTTTTAAATTGATTATTTAACTCAGATGAATGACATAAAAAAAAATCATTAACAATTTTATTATATATTATAAAATTTTGTGCTGACTGTGATGAAATGCAAGGTATTTTTTATTTTATTATTATAGATAATTTGATATATTTTTTCAACATGTCTTGTCAATGTATGGTTTCGTATATTTTTTAACTTAATATGAGAATTGAAATATTATACATAAAAAAAAAGTACAGAAAGGTGCAGATTTTTTTTAAAAAAATTATCAATAAATTTTTGTCACGATATATAATTAATATTTTAATTATTATTGGTCAAATTATCAATGACACCATAGTTTTCTTGTTAAAAAATAAAATTAGTTTATTTTATTTTATAAGATTTATTTGTCTTATTATTATATTAAAAGTATTTTAAAATACTGATAGTAAATAGTTTTTCATTTAAAAAAAAATAAGTCATATATATATTAAGGTGTTCATATTAAATAAATATAAAAATATATACGCAGCCTCATATATTTATAAAAAAATCTTATAAATAATCATTATCATTATTTTTAATGTTTTACCATTAGAATTTCTCACAACTACAAATATTAACACAAAAAGCAATGAGAAAAAAATTGATTACATTTTAAAATATTATTTTTCTTGAAGAATAAATAAAAAAATTAAAGGGAAAAAATATTAAATATCATTTTTCAAAAGATCACCAAAACAAATTAAAATTTAGACATTACATTTAAAAAATAATAATAAAGGAAATCATAAAAATTAAGAACAAAAACAAAGAGCATCTATATATAACCATAGACAAAAATAACAATTATTTAAGAAATACACACACACACACATATATATTAAAATAATAATAAAGAAATCAAGATAAAATCAAAGATTAAAAGTATAAAGTTCAAAATAAAAAAAAACAAGTGTATATGAACTTTAATTTAAAGTACACAATTGAAATAAATCTAAACTTTGATACTGAAAAAATTCATGAATTTGAAACCACATTGAAAATTAAAAACCTGAGGACCTAATTGAAACTTAAAATTTAAGAATCAATTGTTATTGAAGGGTAAAATTGAAACAAATTAGAACTTTGATGCCAAATATATTAGGGATTTCAATCCAATCCGGAAATTAAAAGACCAAGGACCGAAATGAAAAGGTAATATATAATCAATTTACATTGAAGGGCAAAATTAAAATAAATCAAAACTTCTATACCATAAATCAAGAACATAAAACACTATCAGAAGATAAAGAATTGAAATGAATACTTCCACAACACCGGGGGCTGCCGAACACTTTTGCCGCCAGGAGAGAGAAAAGAGGGAATAAACGTTCACTGGCCAACTGAACCTTTTATTATCACCTTTTAATGCAATGCGCTCGACCATACAGTTGAGGACATAGAGGAGCATCTATCGACATGGTCGGTGGTAATTTTTCATAGCCGAAGTAGACATCATGTGCCGACTGAATGAGGCGTGAGCCCGAAAAAAGGCAGCGCAT
The DNA here is from genome assembly GCA_015731905.1 of Salix dunnii. Taxonomy (NCBI): domain Eukaryota; kingdom Viridiplantae; phylum Streptophyta; class Magnoliopsida; order Malpighiales; family Salicaceae; genus Salix; species Salix dunnii. Next base: position 2,193,185 of record CM027667.1, on the reverse strand, counting down.
CCGTGGGAGGCGCTTGCTGTAGTCAGCCGAAAATATTATTTTAAACATGATCAATTATGCGATCACCCCTATGGAAAATTCATGAATTTTATCTTATATGGGGATATATTAGTATTAGCACACTGAAGGTACTATTCATCCAAAATAAAAATATAATTATAAATTATGGCTTAACCCCTGATGTTAAATCAACAATTTTGTAGCTTGCGGGGATAGAATGGTAATTACTCAACTCATGTATTGTTCATGGAAAATATGTAAGGACTGTGATATCCCTATAGGCTAAACTGTTTTTTATCCTTTTCGAGGTACAAAACTATTATTTTACTATGCAAAAACAAAAAAATCAATACATCGGCGAACAAAACGAACCAAACTGAATTGAAAATTGAGCATTAATATTGTCGTATTCGGAACATCATTTGATCCAAAAAATAATAATTTATGTAAATTATAAATAATAATACTAGCCACTTACCAACAATTTATCGTATCTGGAACTATATTTTTTCAACGTAAAAAAATTATCTGATTTAAAAAATATACACAGCTAAATGAGGTTCTGAAATCATTGTTCAACCACACTCATTTTACTGCGAATTATGATAGTGCATTTGATACCTTTTTGTGTATTCTTTTCATTCAATTAGCACGAGTAGTCGCTTAGGTATTCTTTTGATGTTGTTCATGCTAAGTGTTTTGCTGTGTATGCAATTTTTTTTAAGGATATTTGTATTTTGATACAACAAGCATGCACGGTCTCTTAGATATTCTTTTGGTATTGTTCATGTTGATTATTATGATGCAAATACAAGAAATAATTTTTTAAAAATTATAAATGATACAAGCCACTTACATGTGTTTTGTCACGGTCAAAACTATAGTTTTTTCAAAGAAAAAAAATCATTTGTTGCGAAAATAATATTTTTAAAAATTATAAATAATACTAGTCATTTACTAAGTTTGTATTTTGATACAATTAACATGAACAATCTCTTAGGTGTTCTTTTGATGCTGCATATGCTAATTATTTTGTATTTTTTCTCAAACATCACTGTTTAGGCCAATCTTTAATGAATTTATTTGATTACAATTATCACATAAACAATTAAAATACAACCAATAATCATATTATTTATTACAGAAAACAAATAATTTATTTGTGCTATATTTAATCAATTATAATTTTATAATTTTAAGATTTGTTGGTGAAATAATTCACCAAACTAATAAAACATACAAAATATTCCATCAGTTAAATATTAAAAGCAAATAATTATCATAAAAAATATATGCAACAATGAATCAGTTTGGTGTATAAAAAGGCCCGGCGCGGGCAAAGCATCTCGTGCAATCTAACGTACAGCAGAGGCTACAAGGAAAAAGACAGGTAGCTACCTGAACCTTTATGCCTTGCAAGGCATGGACGAGACAGAAGCAACTATATGATCGTATCCTCGTCAGGTAGGCAAGGTATCACGTCCAGGCTCATCCAAAACAGTAGATTAACAATGGTAGATTAGATTACCTCTTCTTTTTCTTTTTTTAGTTTCATTTATCCTCCCTTTTTAAAATTTATATTTGTTCTGTCGCAAACAATAATTCACACAAAATGTCAAATAAAAATCTTCTGAAACCTTTTTTAAGAAAGAGAGTTTGATATGACTTAGTGCCGGTCTTCTGTTTTCAAGTTTCCATGATCACATCGAATCTTTCGTTACCATATTAACAAAAATAAAAATATATATATATTATAAGAAAACACTTGCTAGTCATATAAATGATTTTTTTTATATAAAATTATCATGCCATTTAATTTAATGTACATGTCATTTGAATATTTGCAAATTAGTTCTGAATTGAATTGGATTTGTTCGTGTTTTTGTTTTTTAATAGATTTTTTTCAACTATATCCTTTAATATTTTGTTGATCGAGAATTATGATTCAAAACTTATTTTAATTTATTTTTTATGAGATTATCTTAATTTTATGAATCAGGTTATGGGTTTAGGAGATTAACTTGTGTGTGAATCAATTTATTTTATTATTTTATTATTTAATATTTGCAAATTAGTTCTGAATTGAATCAATTTATTTTTTATTCAAGTTGCTTTTAAACATGTTAAGTTGATATGGTTATATTGAGTCATTCCTACATGACCCTTTTTCTACCGAAAATCATTTTATTAACATGATGATATATTTTTTAAAATAATCTAACCTATGATATAACATTAATTAATAGTCTAATCTATCAATAAAACTTTAATACTTGCTAAAAAAAAAGTTCTACTAATGAAATTGTTTAATAGAAGAGAAATTTTTAGGTAAAATATTTTTTCAAGATTTTAATTTTTTTAAAATAACATCATTATTTTTTTTTTTAAATTCACTAGCAATCAAAGCCAAAGAATTAAAATCCTATTAATATTATATTTACGACGAAACAAGTAAAATAACTGGGAACAAATTGAATTATAAAAACAAAAATAGCATGCAAAAATATTATTTACACAATCCATTTATCAATACAAATACTAAACTACATACAAATAATAAAAAAGATACGGCAACAAAACAAGGAGCCCGAAAATAAAAATAAAAACTCTCTCTCTCGCTTTTCTAACAGCGAACTGAAAAACCATGTAAGAAAAAGCAACAAAAACAAAAGAGAAAAGAGAAAAAAAAGAAAAGAAAAGAAAGGAATCCAAGAAAACAATAATAATAATAAAAAAGAGTAAGAAAGAATAAAAAGTAGGAGAAAAACTTAAAAAAAAGAAAGAAAGAAAAAAAAGAGAGGATATACCTAGAAATTCTTCACTAGAAAGATCAGGAAGCTCCTGTAAGGCCCCGTTTGTTTTTGGGGCTACAAAGCATTTTTAACGCTGCGGATGCCCCTCGTTAACAAACGGTGCCGAACTTCGAAAAAACACTCTTTTTTGCACAAGCCAAACACACCCTAGGTTTGGCACATTTAGCAAATATTTTCTACACTCACAGCAGCTGCCGCACTCTGCCCTCTCCGCCGAACCACTTTCTCTCTCCATCACATTTCCGACCACCAGACGCCACCAGCAGATCCGAAAAAGCGGCTGCTGCTGCTTATATCCGAAAAAAAAACACGGCATCGCGCTTCCAGCAACCACATTCACTCGCCGTCGCACGCCTCCATTGATTGTTTGAAGCAGAGTTGTAGAATAATGGGTCGAAAGATTGGTGGATTATTTTTTAACACAAAGAAACGTAGAATTGCAGCGAAACCTTGCATGCAGGAGATGATATCATTTCTGAGTTGCTTGTCACAAAACCAGATGAATGATGAAAAATGTCTTCATAGCAAGGAACTTTTGAAAACCTGTTTGGACGATGAGGTAGGCGATGATGCAATTTGTATATTATTATTGTATAATAGGCTTATAGTTTTTTTTTTTTTTGGCAGAATGTTTTATATGCTTTCATTGAGAAATCATCTTCTTATTGATAGTTTGGTTTTTCTATTTTCAAAAGATTGAATTTATCATCTCTATGGATTTTGACCTCCACTATGCAGACTGCGAAAAGCAAAAAGAAAGGGGGGAGCATGAATTACCACTTACAGAGGCTTAACAAGAAAATGAAGTAAGTTTTTAGATTGACATTTCACACTTGAGTTCTTCCCTTGAGGCGATTAGCATTTGAAGAAAATCGTTTCGGTACTAAGCAAAACAATCGTTTCATGTATTGTGCTTTGTGGCTAGGAGTTTTCTAATAAATTTTCTATCAATAGGGAAACAGGGAATCAAGATGACATTACTGTGCAATGTAAAACTTTTGATTTGTTGCTTGCCCATAGAAATCAGAGTTAGAAATGTTTTCCGATACTTCAATTTGAACCCTTGATGATGATATTGTTATGGTAACGAGAATCTTTGTCAGTCGTTGCAGATGATCACCATTCATAATTAGGATTTACTGTGAATGCAGCAATAACATAAAATTGGCGATCTGAATATTAGTTTTCACACTTGGTATGCTGAAATCTTAAATGATGGATCGCTTTCACACTTGTTAACCTAGATTTACCTTATTCTGTCACTTCCATATTCTTCCCATAGTTTTTCTTAAGGTTATTGCAGCATCACTTCAATTGAATTTTAGATGTTGTAGTTGTTACCTGTTCAGCTTTCACAATGTATTAACTTCCCTTTGTATTCTCTTACACACGAATTTCCATTTTTTAGATTTTCTCTGAGAAACTAAGCTACTTGCGACGTTAATATTCACAGGATTAGAACTCCTGATTTTAGGGAGATTAATTAGTATGATTGAGAAATTTGTAATATTCACAGAATTAGAACACCTGATTTTAGAGGGATTAATTGTTATGATTGAGAAATTTGTAGATGCTAAGTTTTGGGTGATCTATATCCAAACCAGCGATTATATTATTTAATGTATTGTGCTTGCTTTGGAAGATAAAAAGCAGATAAAAGCTGGGAAGTCGAACCACAGTAGTCAGCTGTAATCCCTGAAAAGTTGGTTAAAACACACCATCAGGTTTCAATTGTAGCTTTAGAATATATTTATAGCTGCCCTTAGTTCTAACATGATACACGCAGGTTACTTGCAATTTGTAACCAGGATTGTGTTCCCATCAGCTGCGAGAGATTAAGCCTTCCTAGACAATAGTTTTTGGCTGTTTGCTGATGTGATTCTCATAGAACTGTTGGATATAGCTCATTGCTGTTTATTCAAATTTTCACTTTGAGAATGCTTTTCTTGAGATAGTAGTGGTTTAGCTAGAGGCAGATAATAATATCAGGACACCAGTTAATATTGATGCTACAGAGACATCATACGGAACCTCATCTTTAGTCTTTTGGCACCTCTATCATTCTGCCTATTTAAATCGATAAAGTTCCCGCCTTTGAATTGCACACTATTCTAATATGCCATGTCATTTTAACCCTAAATGTTTCATTGGAGTTAGGCTTATGTGCATTTCACATGCCAGAGGTTATTATAGTTTGAATGGAAAAATTTTACGGGTTTTTTATGGTTTACAATTAGAGATTGGGCGATTTATTAGAGATTCCTTCCATTATCACAGGAAAGATTGAGCCATTAATAAAAGATAAATATTTTATGATGTAGAACGAAGCCTCTTTGATTATACTATCAAATCCAGCAAACAGGCCTATAAAAGAGGGAGATTAAGAGCCTGTGTGGATAGCCATTTTTCGTATATATATCTGGAGGAAAGAATTTCAAAACCAAAACCAGGTGAATCGATCAGCTCCTGCTACTATGGCTTTAGAGTTTAGGGTTTAAGTATTATATAAAATATAAACACAATCAGAAAAGAATAATTGTTCATGACGAAACATAGGAAAGAAAGTTGAAACTGATGGTGAATGGTTGAATTAATTGAATTGGAAGAATCTTGATCGACAGTAGGTTTAGTCAGCCAGTTGATTAGTAGTCATTCCTAATCATTATTGATCTAGGAAAAGCGATCAATCTCATGAGTTAGAATTTGCTCGGATAATTAGAAGGATTAATATTATAAAGAGCAGTAGTCCTTAACAGAAAAACACCTGATCAGAGCAACTTATCATCCTAGAATTAACGTGGAAGTTAGCAAAGCTGAAAAGGGAGAAGGGTAGTTTGTATTAGAATTTAATAGTAACAAAAACTAATCCTTCTGGGGGATAATACTGTTACTAAAATCACTGCTTATCATCTCAAAAATCACCATGTATCGAAACATGATGTCTTTTTTAAAGGTTTTTAATTTGATTCTTAAATTTTTTCCTTGCATAAATTAGTTTTTTTTTTCTTAGCTTAAGTTAACCTTAAATTGCTTTTATATTTCTTTTTGAAGAGGATTCAATTGAATGTCATAGAAATGTAGAAAAAAATACGGGTAAAAAAAGTGGCGGCTTTCAAATTTATTTGAAAAGTACATTAGAATCCCATATTATTGTTAGTAAGCACATTAGAATCTCCTATTATTTTTGGTTATCAAGTAACTCATCAATTTCTCTAGTTTAAAAAAAATAAATAAATTTGGTTTTAAATTTTATTTTTATCATTTTAAGTTCTTTTTGGGTGGGAGAACAGAGAAGATTGTCGAATTACGTCTAGGGAGAGAATAATTGTTGTGACAGTTATGACCATTAAATAATGGGTTTCTGTTCCAAATCGTTCAATGTGATGAGAGAGTTCAAGTTAAGTGTTTTTTAATTTTGAAAAAAAAAATCTGAAAATTCTTGGTTTCAGGTTGAATTTGGGTCTTTGAAACTTTGTTTTTGGTTTTTTTTTAAGGTTATCGATTGATTTAACAATGTTTCTAGGAGTTTTGGGCTGAAAATTGGTTTATAGAAAGAAAAAAAACCAGCCTCCTTGTTTTTTTCTGCCACTCTGGTGACTAGAATATGAAGATTCTAGATGATATATCCATCTATATTTTCATACAGCATTTAGACGGATTAACATGTTGTCTTTCTTGTTACCTCATAAAAAAAAGCTCTCATGCAGGTTCTTTTATTAATGGGTCAGACGCTTAACTTTCTCTTGTGTTTTTTGCTTTGTCACACACACACACACACACACACACACACGTATATATATAATATTTTTTTAACAAAAAAGTAAACTTTTTTTTTTTAATTTATTTTTATGTGATTTATTTTTCTTATTTAGTTTTTTTTAAATAGTTATCATTTATTAATTATATTATATGTGTTTAATTTAAAAAAAGGCTAATATGTTATATATATACTTACTTCTATTTTCAAAAATAAAAAAATATTTATTTTTTATAAAAAAATTAATATATGTAGCCTTGCATAATATGTTTTATTTTATTCAATAAATTTTATACATGTCGATTTCTATTATAAATTAGTTTTAATAATCAAATTTTATTAAATATAACGATGTAAACAACTAGATTGTAATATTAATTATTTATATTTATATTTGTCTTTTAGTTTTTTCAATTTTGTTTTTATCTAACATTATTGATTTTTTTTCAATTTCTTTAGATAATGATTCTTGATTTATTTAATTATATGCATGTATAAGTTTTTAAATTTACATGTAGTTTTTTTATATTGTATTTATGTTTTCAACTTGATTCTTATTCTTAAGATTTTTATTTTTTTTCCCTTTATAAAAATTTTATTATTTCTTATTTTACCCTTCAATCTAAAGGTTAATGTTTGTTTATTTATTTATTTTGGAACTTTGTTCTTTTGATTTTTTTTTTCTCTTTGTTAATGTTTTTTTTTTTCAATCTTGTTGTTCCCTATTAATTTATTTTTTTAAAATTGGTATTTTTTATTTTCTTGTGTATTGTTTTTTAGCTTTAATCTTTCAACGTTTTATTTTTCAGGGAATGAGTTGTATGGTTTTTTTTTTTTTTTTGCATGTATTGTTCTTCTAGTCTAATAACTTAATTCACAAGTTTGAAACAAGCTCAATATTTTTTTTCTTTTATTCTCTTTTCCGCAGTTTTGTCTAGGGCAATATATAGATATATTTGTGGCCTTAATTTTTTTGTTATATTATTAAATTAATCAAGATTTCATATAATTATCAAATATCTTTCACTTGAATAAATTTTTTTGAATAAATTCAAAGATATATAGAGGAAAAAAATTTACAATGGATGGAGGTCTATTAGGACCAACCGCGAAGGGAAATAGGCTTCCCTTCTTGAAAAACCTTCATGGTTAAGACATGGCCTGACAGCTCAAGAAAAAGAAAACAAAGGCCCAAATCTCCAACCCAGCCCTTTGGAAAAGGTTGGGAAGAAGACTAAGCTCTTTTAGCACTCTGATCTAGACAAGCGGCAAAAAGGCCACCTTCTAGCCTACGGGCTACACTTGGCGGCCAAGCTAGAAGCTCTACTGAGCTCAGTGACAGCAGGCTCAATGGGCCAGGACCCGCTGGGCTTAATCATCTAGAGGGCTCCATCTAGCTTGCACCTGCTCCGGCCATTTGAGGCGATCCTAGGTGTTTATAAGCTGGGTTTTGACTTGTTGGCAAATGTCCTCACTAACTGTTTGGCTTGTTTGATGGTGATAATTGAAAATCCTTCTATTTCTTGATAGCTTAGTTGCAAAGCTTACAAGAATCTTCCACATTGACATTGTGCATTCTATCCATGGTGCTCAACCTGCCACTTGATTTTTTTTTTTGTGTCACTTGCAACCCCACCAAACTAAAGGATGTGGGAAATTTTTGTTCACTCACTCATTGTATTATGAATTACAATAGTAATAATAATTCACATTGTTTTATTTTTTTGTTATTGAATTTTTGTTATGATTTTTTTTTCATTTTTTTTTTTTGTCAATTTCATCTTTAATATTATGATGGTTGAGAATTTGGCTTTGTATTTTTTTTTTCTTTTGCTTCTCTATAAGGTTAATGTAGTTTTGGGTTTGTCAAAATAACCTAGGTTGCTCTAATTTATAAGTTTGATTAAGTGTTTTTTAACTAATCTTGGTAATCCAAAATGCTTAACTTTCTTTTTTCTTTTTTCTTCTTCTCTTATTTAGTTTTATTTTTAATTTTTTTTTTGTTAATTTTATCTTTTAATATCAAGCATGTTAAGAATTTAACTTTGTATTTTTTATCCTTTTATTTTTCTTTTCCATAAGGTTAATGTTCTTTTTATTGTTTTTTCTTATATTGTTAAAAAAATAGTTTTGGGAAAAAACCATACTATTAAACTTTATAAAATTAAACTTAAAATAGTTTTGGAAGTTTGGCTGGTTGACCTGGATCACAAGTCCATTGAATTTAAGTCTTTTTTTTTCTATTTGTTTTTCTTTTTATCCTTGAACATTGAGTTAATTGAAAATTAAATTTTATAATTAGTTTCATTTTGCTTTCAATGAGTCTTTTTTGTGGTTTAAATAAAAATCTTGTTATTGTGTTGGTGTTTGATTTTGTGATCATCTATTTTTATTTTTATATAATAAATATTTTTTTAAAAAAATTATAATCTAATTAGATTCCATAACCTAGTTCAAAGATTTGACATGTTTATCTAAGTTACCCGATTGACAAGTTTAACAACTTTGTCCAATGATTGCATATGTTTTTTTTTATTTAATTGTTTTTAATTTTTTTTCTATTGATTTTGTCCTTCAATATTGAACTAGTTGAATGATTTTATCTACCAATAAAAAATGCATGATTTATTCTTTTTCTTTATATAGGATTATTACTATCTCAAATAAGTGTTTATGTTTAAGTTAGATGCTCAATTATAATTAAACTCAATACAGTCCATGTTTCCGGTCATGGCAGGACCGAGCCGATCAAATATGTTATTGTTTTAATATTTTTTATTATCTTGAAGTTTTTTTTTTTTAAAGTTAAACTATGTTTTTGGTTGATCATCAAGATTGCATATGAACCCATAAAATCAATTAATTTAATTTGAGCTAACTTCCACACAATTTAATTGGAAATTAAGTTAGATAAAGAGTTGAGGCAGGATGTTTCAAGATTGTGTTTTTTTTTTTTTGCCCCTTTTAATAACATTGTCAAATAACTATATTGCTCTTATTGCTTCAATAACATTACTAAAGTCTTATTTAACATTGCGTTTCAAAAGTACTTTTGAAATGCAATGTCAAATACTTTTTATTTAAAATTATTTTTTTGGTTTTTTGGTTCATTTTTATGTGTTGATATTAAAATTGATTTTTAAAAATAAAAAAATATTTTTAAATAAAAAATATAAAAATAACTTCAACCACATTCTCAAAGAAAAACTTAATACTTAATAGAGAACAAATCATTAGACTGGTGTTTTCTATCCCAATACCTCAATAGTTGTGTTTGACAAGTTTACTAGAACATAAGAAACACCAATGTATTTGATTGGCAAGACAAAAAAAAAAAAAAATTCTTGACATAGTTTTAGAGTAGAATTTTATACTTTTAAAATAAAAAATACAAGAAGACATTTGTTTTTGTCTGTCATTGCTATTCGTAACCAAATATTACTTATAAGATCAAACTTCCTATAAAATTAGATTTCATGTTTAACAACTAACAAGTATAGTTCATGTCTTTAATAAGTATAATGTGATGATAAATAAGTATAATGTGATGATAGAGAGCTTATGATTTGTATAGCAGATCTAAAATTTGAATCAGAATATGTATTTTTTTTATAAGAACCTAAGATAACTAATATTTTACTTATTTAACTAAATACACAAAATACACTTTTAAAAAAATAAAAATGTCATCAATTCCAAAAATCATTGAGATTTCCTCGCTCTACCCATGTAATTCCAACCCTTCAATGTCTCCATAACAAATTCAGAATATTTTTACTTTTACAATAGAAAAGTACAAGGAGATGCAATTTCACAACTTCAATAAATTTGTCTGTGTTAGAGAATTTTCACGCTATTAAAATAGAAAGTACATCTCTATTGTCCTCGTCACTGATTACAAACCAAATATTACTTGGAATAGATACATATAAGAATTCCTTTAATTTATTTAGTTGATCTTTCATTCTTGAACTAGTATTGTTGTTTGAATATTTACTTGCTTTATCCACAAGTTTTCTTTAATAATTCCCTGCAACTCTTTTGTATTTATTTGGCTCTCGTTGCATTGCTTGGACCAGATAACTTTTTTTCCGGGCTCAAGTTCTTGGTTTCCTCTTACCTCAACTGTCATCTGTCTTTGTTAATGATTAAGTTCTCATGTTGCAGTTTCTCTTCATTAAAAGGTAGAAATAATAAATGATAAATAGGTAGCATAATGGATTACACGAGTAATTACGTGTTAGATTAACACAAAAAGTCTGCCCTTCCCCGTCCAAGTGTTACTCCGGCCACAATCACCCACCTATCATTGTCAAAACCACCACTGGCGACCTCGTGATTTCGAAAATCACAGCTTCTGAACCTCTCCAATACGCCTCCTTTGCGAATTTGTAATAAACAAATAGTTTAATTCATAACACGCCAGGCTAGGCCCGCTAGTTTTGTCGGGATGGGTGAAAACACTTCCCTTGTCTCGAAATCAATGGAGGAGGGAGAGAGAATGGTTCAGATAGGACCAGTGATTAAATGCCCCTCCTCGATGAATTTTGTTCTTTTATTATAAAATTTGATTTTTTTTTCCTTTCAAACACAATGGAAATGATACGTGTATTTCTCTGAGTGATGCCAAGTAACCGGTGGTTACATCAAAACCTCTCAATCTTCACTTTTATACCTTAAATTACGTTACTTTTCACCATCTTTCTCAGATGAGAGATGAGTTGCCTTGCAAGACCTGCGATAGTTATTATTTTTTTGTAGTTGTTGCGATCACATGTCTGCTTTCTCTCAAGTTATCGAAACTCACACTCTGCACAAATAAACAATCACCATATCCTTCCGAATGACCATCCTAATCCCAAGTCACTCAAATTTCATGAGAAACGTTATCTGCATTTGCTTTGGAATTGTAGTGCAAAAATCTCAAGTCAGCAAGACTGGTCTTCGATTTGGTGTAACAAGTCAGCAAGACTTTGTTGTTGTTCTTGTTATTATTATTAAGTGTACAATTTCCTATCTTTCTTTGTGTCACGTAGGATTTTCAATTTTTATTATGTATAAAGACAACCTTAATTGTTTTTCCATGTATACTATTATTGATAATTTGACCATCTGTGAAGATATCATCCCATGTACACGATTCGTGTACACACACGAATGAAGAGTGTGAGTAAGGAAAACGGGCAGGAAATAAAATAAATTTAATTTTTAATATAGCCATTGGCCTCTATGTTCTCTCAACCCTAAACTCTTTAGATCTCGTTATCCATAAAAAACCATGATTTTTTTATTCTATCATTGAAAATATCATCTGAAATAAAATTAAAATTGTAAGATAAAAGTTATATTGTAATATACTTTTAATATATTTATTTATATTTTAATAATTTTTTTATTTTTATATTATTTTAATATTAAAAAAACATAATAAATTTAACCAAACGCTCATTTAACCATTATATAATTAATGGCGCATGCAAGCGGCGGCTTCGGCCTAGCTACTCACAAACTTCAAATTTGCCTGGTACCCATCTCAGGTTTCATTTTTGTTTTTGTTTTTGTTTTTGAAACGAACAATTTATTAATTATTTTGTGATACCGAAAATTACCTGACCACCTCTCCTCCTATGTGCATACGTGAGAGTATTTCTCAGACAACAAGCCTTCAGAATATCTGATAGGCCAACAATAATCAATGGTGTTGAAATGGGCTATCTGGATGACACACGTTGCAAACCTCATATCCAAATTTGTATAATGATATTATTCCAAGAAAAATGAATATAAAAATCCTAGCAACTTGCAAAGAAATAGAGGACAAATATTAATAAAGAACAGGAACCATAAGTAATTTGTTGTTCGTGATAGAATGGACCCTATGAATTGACTTCATTCGGAAGGTCCCCCCAGAGGATTTGGTCTCACATGGAAGCGTGTTACAATCTATACCGTCATTTGCACAGGTAAAACGCAAAATGCCATTTTCCAATTTAAATTCTATACGCCAGAGCTCCCCTTCCTCTTAAGGCCAAATAGGGTTTGTAAAATGATTTCAAAATCTTTTGTCAAATTTAAATTCTATACGCCAGAGCTCACCATCCTCCTAAGCCAATAGGGTCTATAAAATGATTGTGTTGAAATGATTTTAACACTTCTTTCTGGAGGCAACTTTCGGTCGAATCGCGTGATAACAATGACATTTCTTGTTGTTTAGGTAGAAGCTCATTAAACCACTGTTATCTACTTTGTCACTTTTTCTTGAAGACTAGTCTGAGGGCGAATTCAAATGACTTTTCTTAAGACTTTATCTTCGGTCCCCCTTTCATGCCCTTACGAAGACTGGTAATCACTCGCCGGACATGTATAATTTGGTTGGCACCGAGTGTGCTATCATCGTCATCATCAATATCCCCATGAAAGCATGCTCATGTTTCCTTCATTAAGTTTTGTAGTTGATTACCCGGCATTTATAATCATATTTCTTTGCCACTTTCTTGAAATTAAGAGGGAATCCCGGAAGGGTGACAGAGAGATGGGGTGAGATCCCGAATGTTTTTCTCAACAAAAAGTAATATAGAAGGAGTCACAAAACAGAGTCAATTGGGATGTCTCAAGTTTCAAATCCTAGAAAGAGTGAATAAAAATTCTATAATGGAGGAGGGCTACCTCTTATTATAAAACTCAAAGCTTGGTAGACATTCTAGAGAAAAAACTAAAGGCTTGAAATGTGGAAGTTCATGAACCGAAAAGGTTTTCTATCCAGCTTCCAACTGTAGTTCTTTTATAATCTTAACTTCCAGCACAATGTCTGGCAGCAATAATTAGCTGGACACCATTGTGTTTTGACGCGTAAGAGTGCTCATTTTTACTTTCCTTCTTTCATACTTGACATAGTGCAGCATTTTGTTTTAGGTTTCATATATCAAAGACGCCGAGAACTTAATCATACTCACATTGATCTTCAGTGCACATTAATCTTTTTGACAGCAAATCCAAGTCATTGTTAAAAGTTTAGTATCCGTTTTTCTTTTCAGTGGATAGCTTAGTGGAGAACAAGCCCCCTTATCTAGCTCATATTTCTGGCCTCAATAACATTTCCCAGAAATTCAACTAATTTTAACAATTTACCAACTAAATGATAAGCCATGTGCAGAGATTGAGAGTGAGCATGAAAAAAGAAGCAAGAGTAATGATTAGAGCACCATCTTGATCGAAGAAGAATTACAGTGCCCTTTTGATAATGAGAATTAGTGGCCCAATCTACCATACGAATGATTACTAGTTTAATGAGTAAGCTTAGATGACTGGAGACATGGATCATGACACAAAACAGATTAATTACCCCACAAGACACCCCACATGACCTCACCAACATCTGAACAGAACAGAAGCAAGCAGAAGTTGTCAGTTTGGCTTGGAACACTCAAGGTTCCATGCCTAAGCAGTATATTGCAGACTGGCAATGGCTATTTAAGGACGATCCAAATGAAACACGAACACAAAATTTTGAAATATTAGTGCATAAATACTCACTTTGAAAAGTAAATTGGTACCAGGTTTAGAGTAGAGAAAGTAGAATGCCTAAGGTAAGACTATTGTTTGGCTTCTTGGCAAGTAAAAAAGAATAACTAGGCCCCATTTCATATCAATTTAAAAGAAAATTAAATTAATGCATAACGGGCTTCTTGTCTACGGGTCTGAATGTTGTAGGGGAAGAAGCCAATGGGAGTACCTGAGAAGAGCTTGAATGATATTGTGGTAGATGATGTAGAATTTCACTCCCTTTGTTCTTGCCAACAATAAAGCCTAAAAAGGACCCTTCTGTCTCTTCTGTTATCATGGTTGAATTAGATACTTTAATCTCTGGTGAATCTTGAACAGAAACACAATTTTTAGATGCCCTTTTCTCGGCTTCGTCCATTAACCTTCTAAACAGTTTCGCCTCCGCATCCCTCAGGAACTTGAATTTTGGAGGTGGGGAAGAACTCAGCCGGCTAAGCTCTGCTTCCACTGATGATTCAAAGAGTGGATTGAATCCATGGTGATGATAAGAACCCAAAGCATTGAAAGGAGGAGGTTTCAAACGTGGAGAAGCCAGAGGAGAAAAGAATGGGGTGTCAATAGCCACCGTAAGATCACTTAAGCTTCTTGTCCTTGACCCTTTTCTGCTCCTATCGCCTCTAGACTTCCCATCATCAGACTCCAAATCCTCCTTTGTTTCCTCTTTTATAGTGAAGAGAAATCTAGGTGGACCACCAAGGTTGTGCAGCCTCATGATCTCAGACTCCACACTTTCTTCACCAAATGCTTTTATAAGCAAATCTTTGCTTGTGCCTAATTCTTGGTCTGGCTCTTGGCAAGGGGCTTCTGGATCTCTAACACCCTCTCGAATAATGTTACTTCTGAGAGAGGCGGGTTTTTCCCAGCATATGAGATGAAAGAAACCCTTAGCATAGTTGCTGCTATAATCATCATCTTCTTCAACTTCTCTGTTGCTGATTCTCTTCTTCCACCATAGTAAGTAGTATAGCTCCGCAACAAGGGCTAAAAGAAGGCAACCGAAGACTAGGCCTAAACCAACACCTAACTCACTGGAAGATGTCATGCTGGAATGCAAATTCACATCGCCAAAACTACTAATCTTTGGTTGAATTTCGATCAACTTTTCCTCATCTGATATTCAACGTAAAATATCAGAATATTAAACAAATATAAATCCTTCTGTATTCTATCAGCAGAACTTCTATGAGGAATTCACAAAGAACCAAAAACCAATCATAGCCAAAATAAAATAAAGGAAAACGCAGTCCTACTACTTATGTTGGAAAACACCAAAAAAATTACTTGAAACAATAAGGAGACTCCTGGAAACAACCCAATCAATGAAGTAAAAACCCTCCTGGGGTGAAATGTAAGTCTCAAATCAGAAGTAAAGGCCTGAGAGTTCTCAGCATGAACTGAAACATGAATTATAGTTATCTGCTATAAAATACACGCTACAAAGGAGTGCGGAGAGAGCATTTTTTTTACAAGCTCAATAACCAATTGCAAACTCAAAACCCAAGATAGGAGAAAGCATTATATGATTGATGGCATGGACAAATCTTGTAAAATGTGTGGAATTTAGCTGGAGAGGCAATTCACATGGGCATGCCATAAGATATGCAATAAATATCAAGCATAGAAAGCAGCCAGGAACGGAAAATAGAAAGAGGAAAGTTACAAAAAAGGCTACAGTGAATTACTCTTTAGTTCCTATCGTTTGAGACTTATTGCAATTTAGTCCTTTTTTGTCAAAAAAAAACTTATAATGTACTCTTTAAATCTCAAATAACATTTAGTACCAATATAGTGGGGGTTTAGAGAAAAATGAAAACATTTTAACAAGACAATGATATACGAGAACCAAGGGTCAAGTTATAGATCATAAAAAATGAAGGACTAGGTTTAATACTTTAAAATATAAGAGACTAAAAAATAATTGTGCCAAAAGGCTAAGATTCTTGGTCCACATACAAAGAAGAGGCAGTGATTACATCATCAAGAGGAGTCATCGTGATCTAACGGCATTGGAAGACATGCTATGGAAACACTCGTCACCCATGTCTTTTTTAGTTGGTGTCACTTCATTAAGGTTTTTACACTAATCTAATTGGCCAAATGCAAATGGTAGTAATACCTCTACAAAAATAATGTTTTTTTTTTGTTGAGAAATTATGTTCCAAGCATGCATTTGTTGATGGGTGAAGAGCATGAAAACTTATAATTGAAGTGATAATACTTTTATAAGAGAAAAAAATGAAAAAGAGATTTCAATAGTTTTTCTGAAGAAGAAATGATAGTGATTTTTTTAATATAAAAAAGAAATGAAAATATTAAATGAGGATATCATGAATATAAAAACCATAAATCTCCAAAACTTAATGCAATATAGTAGAAAATGAACCAGACACATAAATAATAATCACTATAAATGGAAATTCTAATGGAAACAATATTGTTGACAAATTACAATGATATTTATTAATGAAAAATCTTTGTTGTTATTACCCTTGATAATCAATAATATAAATTATATATCAACATTATAGATAAAATTACTAATGAAATATATATATCATTAATACCCATCAATAAATTAATCCATAATATTTAAGTTATAACTTGTTATCCCCTTCCCCTATTTCTTATTCTACTTTCTTTTTATTATATAGAAAACAACACCCAACACTCTTTCCCATTTATTTTATCACAAATCAAGCTTTTATAATCACAAATTCAATAACCCCAACACCTTGCTTTTTATTTTGTCATAAATCAAGGTTTTATCACCACAAATCTAGTCACCTCAACACTCGGTTTGTCAATATTTATGTTTTTTTTTAATATTCTTAAAATCAAGTAAGCATTAAACAACTCATTTTTTTTGTTGCAAAATATTTGTAAAATGTTATTTTTTGGTATTTTTATGTAGTATATGCAATTTATTCTCGTGTTGTTTTATAACCTTTTTCTATAGAAAGTTTCTATATGAATGTATGATTTGTACATATTAAAAAAATATGATATTTTAAAAAATTATATTTGTTTGTCACTTATAATTGAGTTTGATATTCTTATTTGACAACTTTGTCCTCCCCCTTCTTCTTTTACTTACCTTTATTTTACATAAAACAACAATTAACAACATTTTCTCTTTATTTTATCACAAATCAAGACCTCATTATCACAACACCCAATTTGTTAGTATCCATGTTTTGGTTCAATTATTTTTTTTGGTTGAATATTCATAAAATTAAGTAATCAAAACTATCTATTTTTATTGCAAGAGATTTTTAAAATGTTTTTTTAGTTTTTATGTAATATATGTAGTTTGTTGTGTGCTTACTTGTTTTATAGCTTTTGAATGTAAAAAATTTATAGTATGAATGTATGCTTTATACATGATAGAGTCTGTTAGAGATTTTGTAATTTGATAAAATGGAGTTGGATTTTGTTACTTAGGTGCTCTATAATAAAATAAATCATGACTTATGTAATGAGTATGTTTCATATTCAATCAATTTTATTGCTAAGTTGTTAGTTTTAGAAAATCTGGAGAAATTTATTTTTTTGAAGATAATTAAGAATGATTTAAGGGCATTATCAACATGATTGAATGGGTTTGAATTAACCGATGATAACTAATTAATTGGGTGCCAATAATTTATTTAGTTCATATTATTGATTAATACATGTTGTTACCAATATTCTATATAGGTTCATATAACTAATTGATGTATCAAGTTTCACCAAAAGGTTGTGCAAAATGGATTATTATAATGAGATTGATAGTTTTATTAATTACATACTATCTAACCCAAAAATTATTACTGAAGATGGTGTTATATGGTTATGTAAAAGGTATAAAAATAAGAAATTTCTTGATCTAAATGTTATTATGATGCATCTTTTATAAAAAAAATATTCGTCGTAAAATATTTATGTTAGTTTACATATTGAGAACCAGACATTCCTCACAAGACCATGGTACAAAGGATGGTTGAGTCAACTTCTAGTTGTTGGAATGTGCATGAAGTTATAGATAATAATAGTAATTCTTCTAGGAATATAGTTATAGATATAATGATAATAAATCAAGGCAGATTTGATTTAATCATAGGCAAAATTAAAGTATCATTATGTTTAATAATTAATTTGGATCAAATTAAATAATTTAATTAGGTGTGAAAACTTGATTATACTTTAAATAGGTTAAATTAATTTTATCAAGAATTTAAGTGGTGAAACATTAAGTTGGAGCACAATTTAGGTTTAATTGATCAAAATTAAAGTATCATTATGTTTTAGAATTAATTTGGGTGCAGTTAAATGATTTAATTAGGTGTGCAAACTTGATTATACTTTAAATTTATCAAATTAACTTCATCATAGGTTTAATTGGTGAAACAGTAAATTTGAGAGCACAACTTAGTTTTAATTGAGAAGAATGAGATTTTAAAAGATCAAATTTATTTTTTAAAAAGCTAATTGTTGAAAATCAGAGGTGGAAACACATGAAAGTCAAATCTTGAGGTCATATAATGGTTGAAATGAAGAAATTTATAGCAAAGACTAGTATGTGAAAGTTACAAAACTATAAGGGCACAGTAAATATAAATCTTGCGTGCAATTAAAGAAAATTAAAAGTTTAATGATCAATCTAGGCTCAAATTGCATAGATATAAAAATAAAGATTATAATGAAAAAAGCACAAATCCAGGGTTGACATTAAAGTTTGGCGAGGGTAAAATTATATAAAATTAAAAGTTTAAAACCATTTAAAATGCAATTAAATTAAACTAGAAATCAAATGACCAAATTAAACTTTGTCCAAACCCTAAAATTAAAAGCCTAAAAGACTAAAACAACACACTTTCAATTAAATGAAATGAAGCATTTTTTTCTTAAACAACACCATTTTGATAAATAAAAAAAAGACAATGCATCGCGTGACAATGTTCATCTTTTCATGGCATTTAATGCCTTTTGTCTCCATCAAATATGATAGAAGTTGCTCAAAATGGATTACACTTGACCATTCCATAACACGGTCCTTTCTAGCTGATTGTCATTAAAACGACCCAAGTGCTTCATAAAAATAGCCAACTTATACAATCTTAAGTTGTCAAAATCTAATAGTCCATGATAATTATTTTGAGCCTATAGCTGGATCAAGGTTGTCGATTTAGTTTTATCTAAAAAGACCAGTATACCTCATTCTAGTAAAAAAAAAACAAACAAACTAGAACAAACTTTATCTCACTCATAATATTGGTCTAATATGGAAATTTTTTATCTAGAACATTCCTGTTCGATCTCATCCATTCTATTTTAATCAAATAGTTTTTTTTTAAATAATATCCAATTTTACAATATCAAATATGTCTCATAATCGAATCATTAGATTAAGTTGAGATTTTATGAGTCTCTTAACATATTGATATTTCAGGTTAAAATTTTAGAGCAATCAAAGGATATAAAAATCCAAAGAGATTTTTGATGAGATTCTCTATTATAATTTAGGTTCATAATTTTGTTAAGAAAAATTATTTTATTGTTTTCTTTTTTAGATTACACTTTATTCAATTTCATTTTTCAATAATGAGTTTATTAGGAATTGATTTCATAATTTGCTTTGATTTTTTTTATTTAAGGTTATCATGGTCTCATGATCTAGATAACACATTTGAAAAGGTTAATCTGAGATGATCCAATATATCGTCATTTCAATATTTTTCTAAGAAGATGTCCACTTGATTTTTTTAGTCAAATAATATCTTTATTCGTTTTCTATGTGATTTTTAGACTCATCCAGTCGATCAAGGTATATCAGTTGAACTCCTACTTTTTTACTTGTTTTGAGATTTGAATTGCACAGTATTAAATTAGTTTATCTTTGGATTTGAGCTAAAATTTTATCTGTTAACACACACACACACACACACACATTGTCAATTTTGTTCCGCTTGGTGTTTTAGTTTTTTCAATTGGAATGAAATATTTTGGTTTCAAAGTTTTTCTATATTTTGGTTTTATAGAAAAACTTTGAAACCAAAATATTTCGTTCCAATTGAAAAAACTAAAACACCAGCAGAACAAAATTGACAACCTTGACCGGGATCTTTCATAGTTGAATCAAAGCAAGATATGTCCTTAAAAGAGACAAAATATTCCTCTTTCAACCCATACAAATATTGGTGAATTTCATGCCTCGAGGGAGGAAAATTTAAAAATCAAAGTTGAGAAAAAAAATCTTTGTGCCTAACTTTTCTTTTTCCTTCCCGACCACCACTTTGGTCATTTTCTCTATTGTGTCTTAACCGTCTTCACCGCCACCTACCATACTTCAATCTTCCCTACAAAATCAAGAATGACTCTAGCATACATTTTCTTCTAAATAAATAATGTTTTTCCACCTTTTTATGTTTTTCTCATCCCTGATTTGGTCAATGCTTGATTTTTCATTCATTGGCCAAATAAATTAAACATGGTTGTTGGGCAAGGCTAACAAATATACAAGTTTGTGATGGGTCAACCTCAAATAATTACGCCCAACAAAAAAAAAAATTATGTTGGGTTCATAGTCAACCTAACCCATATAATATTAGTATTTTAAATAATAATAAATAATATTAAATAAATAAAATTAAAAGGGCATTTCAAAAGGTTTATGGTTTTCTCACATAGTTTCTCAATATTTTTGCATAATATCAGGTTCTAGACTTACACTATAAGATATAGAACAAGTTTTAAAAATAAAAAAATGATAAAAAAAATATATCAAAAACTCAAAAAATATTTTTGTTTCCATACAAACAACCAAATTCTAAAATATTTTGAATTTTCAAATATATAAATAAAAATATTTTTTTTTCATATTTTAAAATGCAAAAAAGAATATCTCAACATTAATATTTTGGCCAAGATTTTCTATTAGGATTTGGTCAAGATTTAAAAAATACTTCACCAATCATTTTTTTCATTTACATTTAAGAGATTATAATTTTTTTATGGACATTAATATTTGGTGTAAACCTACATTGTAGAATATATTCTTAAATATTAAAGATGCAAAAAACATGAAGTTAAGATTTAGTCCTTAAAATGATTTTGTTTTGACCAAATAAAATAAAGACTCCCTCATGAAGATAGATTTACCTTGAACCTTAAAAGAGACCATAGAATAAATATTTGACCTAGAAAAATAATCAAACAACATATAAGTTATCTAGTTAAAGGATCAAAGTATATCTTTTTCAAAACTCCTATCATGCCATCCATGTTTGCCTCTTTTTTCCTTTTGATCCCTATTATTCTACTTTCACCTTGTTTTAAGAAAAAAAATAAGCAATTAACCTGAAATTAGAACCAAATCACCTACAATGAAACTTTGAGGACTAAAATTAATTGTCAAAAAATGAACAAGGTCATCTATAATGATTTGTGTGTTCACGAACATTGATGGCTTATACAATAACAAGCCCACATGATTTATTTTTAGATAACTAGCATATTGGTTTGTGTTATGCCCGGATTCCATCAATTTTTTTAAAATATATCAAGAGCACATATGAATATTTAGAAAATCATGAATCTTAAAACTTTCTAACCCAATTCTTTACTTAGATCGAGCTTTCAATGAAAAGAAAATAACTATAAAGTCTAATTATAAATTAAGTTAATGTTGAAACATGAAATTAAAAAAAATCTCATATAATCAAATATCAATCTAATACTGGAATATTCTTCCAAAATTATTACAACAATATAAAATGCAAGTTAAAATAAATTATCAATTTTAAATCCTAAAAAATACATAAGGACTAAATTAATAAAAAAATATTTAGAAACCAAATAAAATATAGAGACTAAAACACACAAAAATGCAAGACATTGTGGATTATTATTGTAATTTATAATGTTTATAAGTATGTAGGGACAATAATTTCCTTACAACCTTTAGCTTTTGCAGTAATACTCGAGTTATTGGACTGAAACTTGTATTATCTAAAGTTAGAAATGAGGATCTTATTCCTTACATGTCCTCATTTATTAAGGACACCAAAATGGATCTTAAGCACATTGAACCTTATTCTTGCTCAATAACAAAATACCCCAGAACAAACCCCGAGTAACTTAGATCCAATGTTTTCTAGATCTCATCTATATTCTTGCACACCATAGCTCATTTCTTAACTTTATCCTTAAATGACATAAACTCAATCCAATCTCAAATCACAGTACCTCCAACTTGACCTTATCTTGATCCTCTAATGCATTAAACATTAATGTATCTTTGACCTTTAAGCTTCTCAAACTTGAAACCCTTGTGCCCTAAAACCCATGTATTATATACTGAACCCTAACTTGACTTTTGGATGCCCTTAATTAGTCTAAACCTTGTTATTTGGTACCTCATACTTAACAATATTTTTTGATGGCTTCGCCCTCAAATGTCTAAAACTCAATCTGAATTCAACCCTTAAATGTCCAAGACACAATCCTAAGTTGAACTTGACTTGACTTTTAGGCACTATGAACTTGATCCTAATTTGATTTCTAGGCCTCGTTGAGCATATTGAACTTGACCCTCAAGTTCTTGAATTTGGTCCTAGCCAGACCATCTATCACATCAACTTGACCATGGCTCAACCTTTATATACCCTTAACTAGCTTTGACCAAAACATTTAGACACCTAAGCATGACCTAGCTCTATTTTCAAGCATTATAGATTCTCTCATGGCCTAATCTTTATGCTCATTAGACATTATTCTAGTTGAGTCACTAGGCTTCATAAACCCATTTAGGTCAAATTCTATACACTTTAGACTAAAACCTTTGATCTTGGTCCCAGCCTTATCCTTGTGCACCATATACATAACCTCTTTCTAAATTTTAAGCACCCTTAACTTGATTTAGTCCGATCAAGAGGCCAGGTGTCACTAATCATCCCAAGTCTAACTTGGACATAAACAACATTTGTTTATTGATATTCTGAATAATAGCTCATGACTTTCAAATTAAGTTGTAGGCTGGGAGTGTAAAACAAATCAGTTTCAAAATATTTGACAATATTTTTTTCGTAAAAATTCATTGCTGGTTTTTATTGACTGAAGATAAAAAAAGAAAAAGAAGAAGAAGCAAGTTTTGATAATTTATTTTCAAATTGGAAACAAAAATATAATAAACAATCCGTAAACTTTTCTCTCTTGAACGGAGTACGAGGACATCCCACTATAAAACTTCACTGGTATAAGACTCAAGATTCCCATCTCAGTGTTATTATATTACACATGATTTTTGAAGGCGTGCTTATGGAATGTATAGTTTAACAAGGCAAAAACTTGATTTTCATATCCACTTTATAGATTGATTTTCAAGGCTTTGGTTGCGATCTCGGTCCAGCAAGGCGTGAGCAACAAGACTAGGCGCCAGATCGTTTGTACTATAGCAAAATGGAGTTAAAGCTGGCATGTCTTGCAAGTGTCAACTGTATTCCTCATCCCCACCGTCTTGCATTGACCCCGTGATTCACTAGAAAGAGAAAAAAAACATGGAAAAACACTTCCACAGCAACTCGTAAAAAAAAAAAAAAAAGTTTGCATGAAAATCCATGAAGCCAAGAACCATCACAATCATAAACATCAATATATTCCTGGTCACAACAATGGCAATGTTCTACTGGCCCCTTGACCACCCTATTCTTAGCTCTCGTACAATACCACGACAAAAAGAAAGTGGCTTATACTTCACAGATATAGATATGGACGTTTCAAATTCATACACTGTTCCAGCAAATCCACCAGGCTCTTACTTCAATTCCCAAAGCCTAGGCCTTACCTAGCTACAACCTTACAACTCTACCGGCTGTCGTCGTTTTGCTCTCAATGACATTAATATCCATCCTTTCCTTCAATGGCGTCCACCTATCTAGCTAGCGTTCCCAGTCAGTATCTGTCATTCCCGAGATGTGTAACACTGGGGCAACAAATCCACGACCGAGAAAGGATTGGACAGAGAGAAAAAGGATTGCCTGCGGGCATTATTGTCTTTCCCGAGTTATCCTGATTTTTGAACGAAGAAGACGAACGAAACCAAAGGCTCTCTCAGCCGCTACCTGCCATGTTTTCAGAGTTTTTTAGCACCAAAAACGATACGCATGTCAAACACCGCTTATTCTTTTCATCAAAGAAACAAAAAACCTCTTCTTCCTTTTATTTTTTCTCGTCTTTTTGTTTGACTCGGGCCTCTATCCTTTAATAATCTCTATATAAATAGAGTACAGAACCCATGCAAAACTTCACCCAAATTGCTTCTCTCTTCCTCTCTCGTTGACTCTCTATTTGTCTTTTAAAGCTCTTTTAAAAACCCTATATTTTCTCCCTTTTCGGATCAAGAAATTATACAAACTTTTAGTAAATCTTTATAAGGAAAGATATGGAAGGTGATGATATGGACGTTGCTGGTTCTGTTGGAGCTCCAGGGAGTTCAAGATGGAACCCAACAAAGGAGCAGATTAGCATGCTTGAGAGCTTCTACAGCCAAGGTATACGGACCCCAAGTACAGAAATGATAGAGCAAATAACGAGCAGGCTTAAAGCTTATGGTCACATAGAAGGAAAGAATGTATTTTACTGGTTTCAAAATCACAAGGCAAGACAAAGACAGAAGCAGAAACAAGAGAGCATGGCTTATATCAATAACTATCTTCACAAAGTTCATCAGCCTGTGTTCGGTTGCGCAAATGGTTTGTTACTTCATCTTATCCATCTCAGTATCATACTATTATGGCTGTCCTATACATTGTTTTTTATTGATCCTTAGAACTTAGGGATAGGTTTTATTGAATATTTTACGAATTAAATATGGATACCTTTTCTTTTTCTTTTTAATTTGAGGTATTTTCCTTGTTTGTATTCTCTTTCTCACATTACTTAATTTATTCTATTTTTAGTTTCATTCCTAGCTTCTCTCTTCATGCAGATAAACTCGGTATCAGTGGAAACAAAAGCAAAATATATGTTAATATTTGCGAGTGTTTGTTATCCAGGAGGAGATTCAGAAATAAAATACAGATTTCCTTTCTCTGACTTTTCAGAAATATTTGTTCTCTTGCTCACCGCATCTTTTATGATTGCATAACGCTTTATTAATAACTTTTCAGATAGATTGCGATTTGCTGCCGCTGTTTTTTTTCTTCCTGTTTTTAATCACTTCCTTCCTCTTACTTCCACATGAATAAGGTTACTATTCTTCAGAGCACACTCTCCCGGTTCCTTCTTCCTTCTTCCCTCTCCCCTGTCTCTTTCATGAATGCAGAATGCATGCGTTATACATTTCGTTGTCATTTTATTTGCAATGAAGCTTTCCCTTTTCAGTTGTCTGCAGCCCATACTACCCACAACAGAGCGAAGTTTTGAGGTTTCGTCAACAACATCCGAGAATGCTACTCCCTGCTAATTTCAAGATGAGGCCGAGGTCTGAAGCAAGAGCCTATGCTTTTAATGGATATGAACCAGCGGTACCCTTTGAATACCACAATCGTATCACGATGAACAAGGGTGACCGGACCCTGGTAACCATCAACCACAAGCGCTGCAGTGATCAAGAAACTTTGCCTCTCTTTCCTTTGCACCCAACAGGAACTTTAGAAGGAGCAACGACTATTTGTCCTCCTGGTTCAACCTCTGCTGAGAATTCCATCAACACTCCTAGCTCCTCTGAGATTT
Source organism: Salix dunnii (assembly GCA_015731905.1). Taxonomy (NCBI): domain Eukaryota; kingdom Viridiplantae; phylum Streptophyta; class Magnoliopsida; order Malpighiales; family Salicaceae; genus Salix; species Salix dunnii. The sequence goes on along the minus strand of CM027667.1, from coordinate 2,167,343 downwards.
CTACTGGCATTGAAGAACATTCTGGTGATTGCAAACCTTTCTTTGATTTCTTCTATGGAAAAGATTCTTAAGTCAGAGGGCCATCATTGAATGTGAACTAACGTTGAAGTTTATAATATTGTCTTCGAAATGAGATTTGTTATTGGGTATAAGCCGGGTTGACGATCGCTCCAAACCTCATGCATGCGGGAGTAATAGATTTGGCTAATGAGTGCTCAAGAGCACATTCAATAATATGGCTGTCAGTGTTTAATTTTCCATAGGGATTTACAAATTATAATTCTTGTTTTTTATTATAATAATTACTTGCCCATTCTTAAGTTAAATTTTTCATCCAAAGTCTGACACTGATTAACGAAAATATTTATTGAATACGCTTATATTTTCTCAAATCACGTGATAGATTTTCAATACATAGTTAGAGCTCTTCCATATATCAATGAACTGCAGCTGATTAATACTGGTTTTTTTTATATATAAATTTTTGAATTCCAATTCGTCAGCCTCGGGTTTAACTGAAATCACAAACATTAATCAAAATCTTGCGATCGCCACCATAGACATTCATGTATATAAAGTCTAGTTAATATTGTTTTTAAAAGTTTTTTTTATTTAAATTATATTAAAATAATATTTTTTTTATTTTTTAAAAATTATTTTTGATATCAGCATATAAAAGTAATATAAAAATATCATTTTTTTTAATTTAAAGTAACAACACAAAAACAAAATAAAAATTAATTTTTTTTAAATAATTTTGAAACGCAATGTCAAATAGGATCTAAATCCAAACTTATATCATCAAGGGACGACAAGATGTTTGGTGAAAGTTTTATGGAGAGAGAATTGAGTCCTTATAAATCTTATAATTATAATATGAGATAATCAAGTTTAGAAAAATATAAACAAAAAAAGTAAAAGTTAATTTTCAAATCAACTAGTTAAGCTAAATGATGTAGAGTATTCACTGAACACAAAAATAATGTTTATTATCTTATATTTTATTGTTAATTACAATACTATAATTTTTATTTTTTTAATTTAATAATTGATTTCCCCCCTCAAAATTTAGTCTTTTGATATCAAATTACAGCCCAATTGCATGTTTTCTTTTTGTAAAAGAGGGTTGAATTGAAAGAAAAGAAACTAAAGTGAAAAAAAAGGTAACATAGGTGGTGAATTGAAATTTTTTGTCACATATTCATTTGAATCCCTTGTTATTTTTAGGGATTAGAAGATCGGTCTCTTGAATTTTACAAAATTGAATTTTGATATTGAATTTAATTTTTTTTTTTGTTTAAGGAGAGACAAGAGGTCATTGAATTCTTAGTTAGAGAGAGAAAATATTCGTTAGTGACGAATCTAGTCACCAAAATGGTTGGGTTTTTTTTATATCAAATAGTTTTATATGGTGAGAGAAGTTTGAATTAGGTCTTTTTACCTTAAGAATGCCTTGAAAAACATATTTGAGATAGAAAAAAACTAGCTTTTAGGTTAATTTTAGTTGTTGATCTTTTATGCGCTTTGGAGATAATGGGTTGAAAGGGGTTATGAGGGTGATTTCTATGTGCTTGGGGTTCAAAATAGGTTGAAAATTGATTTTTAGAGAGAAAAAATCAAGCGCCTTAATTTACAACCACCATAGTGGCATAAATCTATATATGCCTAACAACTCGAAGCCTACTGGGGCAAACATCCTGTCATTATTTTTTTAAAATTGAATTGATATGGGTGACATGTTTTCTGTCCTATTATCTTACTAAAAAAGTTTGCGTAATTGGGCTTGACATTGCAGGCCTGTCCATTTTGTCATGGGCCAAGTACTAGGCATGCCCTCATTCTAGCTTTTTTTTTGTTGTTTGAATAATATATTTAATTTATAAATTATTTTTAATTTATTTTTTTAATTTATTTTATTTGAATATTACTCAAATTTATACTCATTTAGAAATTAGTAAAAAAGTAATTTAGAATTTCTTTGGATTTATCATTCTAAATTAGAATTTAGAATTATGTATTATTATTACTATTACTACTACCACTTAAATGGAAAAAAAATGATTTTAAGGATAAAATTAAATATTATAAAAAATTTAACAAAAGAACAAAGGAAAAAATTGAAATAATAAGAAGAATGAAAAAGTTAGTATTATTATTATTGAAGAAGAAGAAAAACTTGTTGTCAGGGATAAAATTAAAAACCATAAAAAATTTATCAAAAAATAAAAAAAATCAAAAGTAGAAGGACCGTCATCATTATAAATATCACCACTACCATTATCATTGTTATCATCGTCATCATTATAACCACAACAACAATTGTTGATTAAACAATTCAAGTTTATATATATATTAATCCATATAATTTGAATACAATTCAAGTTTATATTCATTTATAATTGATTAAACATTTAATTTATAATTTCTTATAATTGATCATTCTAAATTAGAATTTAGAATGATTAAATATTAATATTACTATTACTGAAATAAAAATTACTTATATTTTATTGAAATTAAGATTGAAAAGAAAATTTATTTAGCAAAAAGCAAAAAATAAAATAATAATAAAGGGATGAAGAGAGAGAAAATACAAGGGAATCAATGATAAACCAACCACCCAACACTAACATACTAAAAGGAAAATGACATGGCGACACATTCAAAGACACGACATAAAGGAATTTTTGGATGATGAAAGACACCAACTTTTTTGTTTTTTTTTTATTTATGAATAGATCCAATTACCCTTAAACTAACTTGGTAATTAAAAAGAAATTTGTAAAAAGACAAAAACAACCATTTTAAGACCAATTTTTATATTTTAACTTATAATGTTATTTTGATCATTTTCCTATGTATTATATTTTTATTTTATATGTCTAGTCAAATATCAAAGTTCCCTTCATCTGCCATGATAATTATAAAAAATTATTGTGAAAGTACCAAATTATCCACTAAAATTGGTTTTAAAATTTAACTTTTAATAGCATATGGTTGTTTCACAATGATTTTGAAATTATATAAAACTTAGTTACAAGTGATTAATTTGATAATAATTAATATGCCTTGTGAAAATATTTTAATGCCTAAAGATGCTAGCTTTTAAGTGTTTTAATGTTAATAACAAAACTATCACTATATTGTTCTAATGAATAATGCTTATGAGTTTAGAGCTATAGTATTTTCTCTAGGCCTTTTAGATTTTGTTAATTAAGTTTCAATAATTAGAAAAATTATCATATATCATTCTAATTGATCATATTTATGATTCTAAAGCTACATTGTTTTCCTAGGACCTCTTATCTTCTTCTTTTTTTTAAAAAAAAAAATAAAGTTACAATGACTACTTAAAATTTTCTTTGTTTTTTTTTACAAAACCACCTCCTAAGTTTAAGTGAATATTACAAAAATAACTTTTTTGTATCTAGCATACCTTTAATATCTTTGAATAATACCCCTTGATATTATGGACATTTTGGGTATAAAATGGATTTTTTTATTACATTTTTAAATTCTTCGATGGTCATTGTAATTTCATATCAACTTATTCAAAAACTTTTCATTAAGAATAGTATTTAAAATAACCAATTTTTCTATTTGTATACATTGAAGTATTTGAAATTAAAAAAAAAAAAACACTTGATTTAGCTATTTGAATAACTTATTTTATTTTAAAAGAATTATTTTTGCATTAAAGACTTTGTTTAATATTATTATTTGTGTAAATAATTTAATTTTCAATTAAATATTAATATGAATTTTTTTATCATGAATATTATCAATTAGAAAAAAAATCAATTACATCATAAATAACACCAGAATTGTGAAAAATATTTAGTGTCTTTAGAAAAAGATAAATCTCTAAAACTATGTGTACATGTATATATATGGTTTGTTTATGTTATAACAAAGTTTCTTTTAAAAAAAGACTTTGTATAACTATCTATAATTATCATTTCTTTCAAATAAACATGACATGTAAAAAGAAAATTAATCATTTGCTAAAAGATTGTAAAGGCCTTGTTTCTTAAAGGGTTAAAATTTTGTAACAATTGGACATCACTGAGTCCTTGCGATAAAGCCCAAAAGTTTTTATTCATGATTTGCAATTCTTTTGTAATTGATTTAGGTTTTTTTCTATTTTATTTAAACATTTGCTATTATTGTCTTAACATATTTTGGAGCACTCTACCACAATATATATAATGTTATTTAGCTTGTATTTGATTGATTATTCGTAAATGAAACTTACAAGTGAGAATTTGCTTTTACTTTTGATTCTTCATATAACTCAGAACTTATTAAAGATCATTTTTTTATAGTGTACTTTTTATATCTTTGTTTTTTTTTTTTATCTATTATGATCAATAGGTCAAAGTTTTCATCTAACAACTATTGTTCAATCAATAGGTCAAAGTTTTCATCTAACAACTATTGTTCCTAGGTCTAGATAATCATTATGGTATGTTCTTTTTAACTTGATTTTAGCATTTTTTAGATCGTGTTAAATCTTAGTTATGGGTTCTAAGATTCTCACCCTTCATATTTGCATAAATACAATACCAATATCATTGCAAAACACATAAAAAAGAAATATTCATTTACTGTTTCAGGTGAAAAGCAATTTGAAAAGAACTTTAAAATACAAGTTGAACCATATTTTCAAACAACAAAAAACATTTAACTTTTTTGTCACATAATTAAATTTTGTCAAATTTAATTTAATACTTTAGCTATGACTAATTTAAAAGGTATAGTTAGATTTTGCTAACACAACATAAACATAACTACAACAATGAATATATAGATATTGCAACTAGATCAACGATTCGCACTATGTTGTAGTGCGATAAAAAAATGGGCATACAAAATGTATGCTCAATCAATGATAATACTTTTAAATAAGTAAGAAAAAAGCAATACGCAAATCATTAACTCGACTGGATCTAATAAGATCGAGTATTTTAATAATTTGATATAAACTATAGATAACAATAAAACAAATTGTTAAAAAACAGTTGGCATCAATTTACTAAACCAAATGAGTCACCAATATCATACATGTAAAGAGAAATATAGAGACCTATCACTTCATTGTAGACATCATCCATCGTTAAAATATTGTTTTTAGATAGTTCGAAGCTTATTATAAAAGTTTGAACAACATCAAAATAAGTCACATGGATCACTAGAGAAACATCACAAGAAACCAAACCAAACCAAATAAAGTGAGCATCCATCTATATTCAATCATTTAGTTCTGTTTAATTTAAGAATATAAAAAATTTCTTAAAATAAATTCAATAAGGGAAAACAAATAAAAGAACTTGAGATAATCCAATTAAATCTTTTTTAAAAAAAAAATATTGTAGAAAACATGAAAAAATTCTAAACTTGGTATCTAGTTAAATAAATATTGAAGGATGAAATATAATGCTTATAAAAAATGATAACATAATAAGTCAAAGCAAATTGGGCAAATCTCACATGGCTAGGTTTGTTTCTATATCTTACAACCTATGAAATCTTATATATGAGTTTAACCAAGAAACTTAAATTCAAACCAGTTAAATGTTAAAGAATGTAATTAAGTAAAGAAATATCAATCTAGAAAATTTTGGAAAGAGAAAAATAACAATTAAGAGAATGAGGTTGAAATCTAATAGATTTTTTATTTGATAAAAGGTGGAATTACGGGGGAAAGAAATATAATTCTAAATGTTATATCAAATTATAAAGATAATAATTTAAAAAATAAGGATCAAATTTAACAGAATAAACTTGAAAAATTAAGGCGCATGGCACGAAAACTAAGGAGAGAGGAAATATAAAAAAAAATATGGTCATTGGCGCCAAACTAAAGTTTTTCTTAGTACAGACACTATAAATTTATAAAAGAGACATTGAAACAAAGCAAATGTCATCCTAAAACAATTGTTTTCACCGGTGAAATCAATTGCATATATCATTGAAAGATAACAAAATGATTAATGCATGCTCAATATTTTATTTTAAAATATCAAATCACTCCTTGCCCAAAATAATAACAACAAATAAAAATCATTAGAAGAATAATTAAAATATACTTTAGCTTTCGAATTGAAGAATATAAACTATAAAGGCATATAAGTCTTTTTTATTGTGTTTATAAAAATAAAAAGATAAAAGAACTCTTATTGTGAAATTATTTTTTATTAGTTGTAAAGATAATATAATTATTTTACTTGCATAATCAAACAAAAATATAAAAATACTCCTTATTTCTTTTTTTCAATAACATTAATGTAATCTACCGTGAGAAAAAGTAAAATATCCATTTTAGTCCGTTCTGAATTTCAGAATGCCAAAATAGTACATTTCAAAGACAATTCCTATTTATATACGCTTTGTTTTACAAGTGCAAAACGGCGAATTCACTAGTCAGACCACAGTGCAAAGTACCCGCAGCAACAGTGAATTCACCACCCAATATGTTTTTTTTAATATGCATAGAAAGTGAGACTTCCTTCGAAATGACCGTTAAACCCTCCCCAATTAACGCGGAACTTTTTCATTCGCTAATAATCAACCGCCTGAATATTCTCAGTGCCACTTTGCCGATGCATTAAAATAGAGGATAATTGAAGAAATATAAATAAAATGAATATCAATCTCACCTCTCTCCCCACTGCCAAACTCCACCCCTCCCTCGACTCTCATGAGAACCTGACCTCCCTGCAACCACTCTTCTCTCCCCTTCCATGGCAAGAACTCTCCTTTCATCTCCACCGTTCATAGCCACATCTCTTCCCTCTCTCTGTCGCCACACTCTCACTACCAACCGTCGTTTCATTTCCACAAGAATCAAGTTAAGCTTACACGACAGCATTCCACCAATTCATCATCACTTAGACTCTTCAATTGATTTCACTTCAGTTATTAGCAGAGCTGAAGGATTTCTCTACACGCTCGCTGATGCCGCCGTTGCAGTAGATTCCGCTGCTTCTACTACCTCAACTGATCCTTCTGCTGCTCAAAAGAGTGGCGGTTGGTTCGGTTTCATCTCTGATGGTATGGAATTCGTTCTCAAGGTGCTGAAGGACGGACTATCGGCTGTACATGTGCCGTTTGCGTACGGTTTTGCCATTATTTTGCTTACTGTTCTTGTTAAAGTTGCTACTTTGCCTTTGACCAAGAAACAGGTGATTTATTTTCTAAATCTTCAATTTTTAGTAAAAAAAAAATATAATAATTAAATCCGTTATTGTTAAATTTAAATACATTTTTATTTAATTGCAATCAATTGTTTAGGTGGAATCTACACTGGCTATGCAAAACCTGCAACCTAAGATAAAAGCTATTCAACAAAGGTATGCAGGAAATCAGGTGAGGCAGCGTTAAGCATAACTTATTGAATTTCCAGGTTTATTTTAAGCACATGAGTTTCGTGTTCTAAGGAATGTTTGATTTTTTTTATTTAATTTAATTTGTAGGAAAGAATACAGCTTGAGACATCACGTCTATATAAGCAGGCTGGAGTTAATCCTTTGGCAGGTAATGCCTTTAAAACATTGCATCTGTTTTGGTATTCAATCAATTGAAAATGGTTTCCTATATATATATATAGTTGTGTCTTAGAGGTTGCTAGAGTATGTTCTTTTGGATTTTTATTAATTCACTCATGAAAGATGGTCGCTGACTAAAAATGTTGGCCTTGACTAATGCTTGTATCGGTTCTGTCAGTTTACTTGGTCTCTGTGTAGTATATGGCTAGTGGTGCTGATCCTGAAGAACTTCTCATTTTAGGTTGTTTTCCAACTCTGGCTACAATACCAGTATGGATAGGCCTATACCAAGCTCTTTCAAACGTTGCAAATGAGGTATTTAATAGGTTGACATCTTGTTATCTTTTGTACAACGATGATGTATGTTACGCTGATAACTGTAAAAACTTTCCTTGAAGGGACTGTTGACAGAAGGTTTCTTTTGGATCCCCTCTTTGGGCGGTCCAACTACAATTGCTGCTCGACAAAGTGGATCAGGCATTTCTTGGCTTTTTCCATTTGTGGTAATAGAAATATTTCTTTCATCATAACCTTGATGCTAACAATTAATCTTTTCTAGTCCTATTATTGAAATTAAACATTTTTTTCTCCCTGCTTATGAAAAACTTGTGACATTGATCATGTACGATGTGAATTTACCCCTTTCGAAAGATGCTCATGTCTGCAAAAGTGGAGAGTGAGATTGATGTATTACATTTCATTCTTGGTTTGATCTGCACACAGTTTGTTTTCCAATTCAACTTGATTAGCACAGTGGATTTTAGGTCTCGTGAGTATCTTTACATAATTTTAGAATAGTTGAATATGGTGTAGCTGATATATTGGAGATCATTTGTATGACACCATAAACCAGCATACAGTTTATTTCAGATGATTTTGGCGGGGACATGTTGTAATGGCATGGCTACTGGAGTGATAGTTTATATCTCTTTCCCAGGCTTATGTTGCACTGTATTGCTCCATTAGCTCTTAGATCGCCACTTTGTTGAGGTGATTTCACCGTTAGCTGCAGAAAGAGTAAGACATGAGGCAGCCTTAGGTCCCTATCTTAGGATTTGATTCTTTCTATGGTAGGGCAGTATGAGAGACATTTTTTATACATTTTTTTATTTTCCTTTCAAGAGATAATTTTTTCTTATATTCATCAAGGTACATGTTCAGCAATCGACAGCTCTGTTTTCTGTCCCAAAACTCTCAATCATGTTGCACCTAGTGCTGATTGTAGAGCGGTAAATGGTTAAATCCAGTGAAGGATTAGTATGATGCTAACTTTTTATCTGTTAAAAGGACCTGAAGGAAACTGTAAAACACAATTTGAATAAATGAATATTCTGTTTAGAATTTTTTCTCTTTAATGATGTTGCAACTTAATACATGTGTACAATTCACACAAACACACACACACATATATATGTGCACATATACAATAAAATTTATATAACTGAATTATCATTAGTTGGATGGAATCAAATCAATTTGTGTTTGTCCATTTGTGGTTGATTAATCATTATGGGGTCTATAAACCAGTTTTGGATTTAACATGATGGGAAGGAATTCAAGGCTGACCCAACCGGCTCACTTCCCTATTAGAGTTGCTTGGAACATCAACAACAAAGCCTTAGTCCGAAACTAGCTGAGATCTTTATTCCTCTATTACAACTTACATCCATGCTAACTTAGGTTCCCCTCATCCCCTTTTTTCCACTTTCTTTTAACAAATTGCTACTTCTCCGAACCAGGTCTCTTGTGGCCTACGTTCGACCTGGCCAAATCAACCATCATTTCCCCTTTGTCAACGATTGGCATTTTCAAGAGCAAATCTAAGCATGAAATCTAGGTCATGCAGGTACCATGGATGCCTTTTGCTGTACTTGATTGAACCTTAAGAAATGACTATGATTGGCTAATACCTTTTTGTGCCTCTTTTAGTGGTTGATGTCATGTTGATCATCAAGAAAAGATGTTGTTTTCTCCACATCTTTGCAAAAGCTTTTACATGCCAATGGAGCTTCTTTAATATTGTTGAAAAAATGTTCATTATCGATCCTTGCTTGTGCTTAAATTGGATCTTTCTGTTGCCATGTCTTGGTAGAAGATGCAGTATACTTTATTCATCTGTTAACTATTTTAATGTCTTCTTTAATTGGAGTTATTATAGGGATCCACCTCCGTTATACTAGAATATTTATCTCTCTATGTTTTATGCACTGATAAACTTATTTTTTACTATTTTCTTCAAAAGTATCATTTCTCAAATGCTCTAGCCATGGATTTTATAAGAAATGATTTAGTGGTTTGAAAGAGACGTGAGAAAAGCTATTTTTACCTTTTCAGTTTTGCCTGTTTGCTTATTCCATGTCCTCTGGATCCATCCAATTGGTATGCAATGGATAAAATAATGCACGCCATGGGTAGTCTTAATGTGAAGAGATGACTAATTTACACTCCAACATGCAAATTAGATGTAACTGCGTTAGCTGTTGTTTACCGTTTTACTATTAGTGAGGTGATGTGCAGTCATATTTCTTCCCCGAGACTTTGGAGCGGATTTGGATAATCTAATTCCATCATGCAGGATGGTCATCCACCATTAGGCTGGACTGACACTGCAGCATACCTGGTTTTGCCTGTCCTCCTTGTTCTCTCTCAGTATGTATCAATGGAGATCATGAAGCCTCCCCAGGTAGAGCAATGAATCTCTTCATTGGCCTTTTCTGTTTGTCACCATTATTCATCCAAATGATTCTTTAACCCCAAATTATTCTGGTTCGACAGACAGATGATCCAACTCAAAAGAACACACTTCTTGTTTTCAAGTTTCTACCTCTCATGATTGGTTACTTCTCTTTATCTGTTCCATCGGGATTATCTATATACTGGTTCGTTTCTCATCAACAATGTCACTCAACTAAATTTATCCATGTTTTGCATCCATGTGTTTAGTTTCATTGATTGAATTTGAGGAAGCAAGAAGACTGTCAATTTATGGTTTTGTGCCGTCAATAGAAATCTCTGACATCTATTTGTCATTGTGGAATATCATCAGCATGAATTGCCCGTTCTGTCATATTTGTACCATCCCTCACATGGAAAAAATTATGAGCAATATTCATTGTTGGTCATAGAGGCATTCCAACTGGTGCATTAACTCAAGGTTCTTTTTAGAGTAAATAAGCTAGCATTTATCATAACTTAGTCATTGCCCATAGTTCAAATTCATTCCCATGTAAACTAGTCTGTGCATTTGTGTCTGGTCTCAGATGTTTCTCCTGTTAGTAATTCCTCCAACTTGTGGAATGCCTCTGCATTTTCTTAAAGTGAGATTTGCAGCTGTCCTTTAGATTTAAACACGGGCATCAGATTTTTATTTTTTTAATATATATTTCATCCTTGTCAAGCTGAGTAGTTTCTTAGTGTGTGTGTGTGTGCACGCTTGCACCAGTGTTATCGAAATGTATATTTGTGATTTATAGGTTCACGAACAACATCCTCAGCACAGCCCAACAGGTATGGTTACGCAAATTAGGTGGTGCAAAGCCTATAGTTAATGAGAATGCAAGTGGAATCATCACTGCAGGACGTGCAAAAAGATCAGCTGCACAACCAGGGCAGCCTGGTGGCAGGTCAGTGTTCTTCTTTGCATTACTGTTTCTTAATTCAGCATGGCCAAAAGGGTCTAATATGGAAATTGACAGGTTCAGGCAGTTAAAGGAAGAAGAGAAGAGCAGAAAATTGAGCAAGGCATTGCATTCAGAAGATGTTCAAGCTCAGGATTCTGCATCTGATAAGGATTTAGATGAAGAGTCTAAAGACGAGGTAAATCCTAAAATTTGGTCCTTGATTGTTTCAAGTGATACAAAGAAAAATTGTATTTACTCTCTGGATTTTACAACTTTTTAAATCACGGTGATTGTTTAAGTGATGCAAAGAAAATTTTTAATGATAAATGAGACATTTCATATTACTGTTAGAATTGCTCATCTCAGCAACTAATCTCAGCTCTTCAACAGGGCGAGGAGGTTCTGGAAGAAGCTTATGCTTCTAGTGCAAGCCAAGAGGTCCCTGATATTTCTCGGCCAAAGAGAAGCAAGCGGTCAAAGAGAAAGCGGGCTGTATAAACAACTTTACACTGATGATTTTAGTTCTCGGCGAGTCCTGCACATCTCAAGGTGTGTTGTAGCTGATATATAGTGCCAATGATGTAAATTCTGCCAATTTTGAACTCTTATTCCGCCTGATTTTTTAAGCATTTTCATGTTCTCATGCCAGCACCCTAACAGAATCATCAGTGGACACGGCAAGCAGGTTTTATCATAGGGGTAAAAGCATTCTATTTGATAGAAATTAATCACTAGACAGTAGTGCGGGTCTATAAGGTAAAGGCAAACAACAACACCCTGAGAAAGATCAGTAGTAATCAGGAGAGGAAGTTCATTTCTGGTAACATATTATATTCCACTTCAGCGGGAATGCGTTTTCTCTGCTGATTTTTTTTTTAAGACAAGGTATTGCTCGAGATGAGAAACGTTCAATTTCTACATCGAGAATTGTTATAGTATAACGAATCTAAATTAATTTCTTTTATAAAAGCATATAAACCTAGGTATCAGCTTTTTTTCAAAACCTTAAATGAACACCAGCTGATATTCTCATGCTTTACTGTGGCCCTCAGTCTACTGGCTATGCTAACAAGTGCAGCTGCTGATTCATTGCTTAGATGGTGATGGCGGGTTGTGAATCTTGTGATTGCTTACTGGGTTGGGTCCTGATGGGCTTTTATGAATCCTCTTCTCTGCAACCTGTTTGGGTATATTTAAATGTTGCTTTTAAAAAACTTGACAATTATTTTATTATAATTAGAATTAACAATATTTTGTAGATATCGCGTTTCAGAAATAAAATAAAATAAAAGGTACTGTTTCACCAGATGTTTTCAAAATACTAATTTTCCAAAACTTTTTAATTTGTGGTTATTTAAAAATAAAACCCTTTCATTTTGGAAAATATCTTACTTATTTTAAGACAACTATAAATGCAATTGAGAAATGAGTTTGACTGTTTATTAATTTGAATTTTTAGGATTTAAAATGTTCTTTGGGATCCACATACAGCTACATATCTTTAAGGAATTCATTTTCTTTGATCTCCTGGCATGACTGCATTAATTTGCATTATCATGTCATGTTGACATCTCAATTTTATCATCTTGAATTATAAATATTAATACTTGACTAGCGGTATTATACAGATTCAATATTTCTGGAAGAAAAAAAAAGTTATATATACAAGTTTTTTCGACATGTTTTTGTAGTTTTAAAAATTCAAGTCAAAATTATTTTATATATATATATATATATATATATATATATATATATATATATAATTAAATAAATTGAGAACTATGTGTATTAATAAATAAATAAAAATAATTAAAAATAGAAATAGAAAAATTTGGATATGGATATAATTATGATATTTAATTTCGCTAGCCGAGACACTCACCCAATTATGTTTGCTAAATTTGTTTATAATAATATCTTTTTATTCAAACAAACAATAATAGAAATAGAAACACAAAATAATTGATTGAATAGATTAAAAAGAAAAAAAAAATTATGCAGACTGCACATGTTAGAAATATTAACCAATTTTTTTTATTTATAGATGAATCAGAAAAACTCTTTAAAATTAAAAAAAAAATGCTTTATAAACAAAAGAAAAGGACAAATTGTGTTAATATAAATATATATATAAAAATTAGATAAACAAAGCATGTAAAAATAATTAATTTATAAAAATAATTAGAAGAAAGGACCAGACACTATTGGACTTGATTTGCAGTACAAACCAAGGTTATTAATTCCGTTCTGTTCCGGCCGGAATGGCCGGAACGTTCCGTACTATTAAAAAAACTGAGATAAAATGGTGTCGTTTTCGTCTCGGTTTAAATTTCGGCCCGTTCCGGAAATTCCGGCTGGAACGTCTCGATACCGTTCCGGCCTCAAAATCCTTTTTTTTTTTTTAGAGATTATGTTTAAAATTATTTTGATTAACCTATTGTTGTGTTTCTAATTTTGAGATTAAGTTTGTTTGATTTTGTGTTTGTATTGTAAAATTTAAAGTTAGTTTATCTTGAATTTTAATTATACTTGATAAATTAAAATTTTAATTATATATATATATGAATAGTACAATCTCGAAACGGCACGCCGAAACGCTCCGAAACCGGAACGTTCCGTACCAATAAAAAAACCGGAACGGTATTGACAACCTTGGCACAAACTTGCGCAGCTAGGATTTTTTTTTTTCATTATATTTAGGGCATGCCTTAATTTAAAAAAAAATAAAAAATCACTCCACGTGTCATTTGATTTCCCAGGATTCCAGCCTTTATGGCTGCAAAAAAATCAGGGTTTATATTTTATTTTATCTAAAAACTTGTTTTTCAATATATTTTTGACCCAAGACATCTTAGGATCAATTATAAACCTATTCATGGTCTACAAAATAAAAAAAAATCATCCTAAAAACTAAAATCAACCAGAAATAAAAAATCAAACCAATCTCTTATATGTTTTTTCATTGATTTTCAAGGCAAAAAAACACAAAAATCATATAAGTTGCATTGTTTTTATTATGTGAACAGCCCCCATTAAATGGAATTTTTTGAACTGTTTTGGTGGTCTAAATCAGTACCAACGCTATTTTTCTTTCTAAACTATTGGAATCGAGCAACCTTTCCTTCTCATATCTCAATTAGAAATGAAAAAATAATAAAAATAAATTTTTATATTAAAATTGAATTTGGATAAAAAATGACGCATCAAAATCTTATATGTTGCATTATTTTTTAAGTTAGAGGACCAAAAAATATATTTTCTTAAACTTCTAGCATATCATTCATGTTTGATGTCTTTTTAATTTTGATCCTTATTCTTCCAATTTCATCCTTGCCAATAAAATCCAAATAGCCTTCAATTAGGATCAAATCGCTTAAAATAAAATTTTGAGCACCAAAATAATTTCTTAAGAGATAAACAAGGTCATCCATAATATTTTACAAGGAAATAAAGAATATTGACTGTGCATTTTTAATCCAACACATTTTTAATTCTAAAGTAATACTAAGATGACTTTGATAATTTATTTTGTTGAAAATTAAATTGATCTTTTTGGCATGTCTATAAGCTTAAATGGGTGATTATTTAATAAAAGTTTAGAGAATAAAGTGTATTAAAAGTACTGTTTGGCATTGGAATGTACTGTTCCGACAATTTAAATTTCTTACTCGTAATAGATTCCTCCAAACAAACAAATCATAATTTCTTAAAGCCATTTTATGGGAGTAGCATTAAAAAATTTACTTTTTTATATCTAAAAGAAATTTGACTTTTTATTAAACATTTATGATTTTCATTCTTAGAAATATTTAATATTGTCTAGCACATGGTAGCTGAATAAATCCTCGTACATAACAAGAAACTGAGGGATGAAAATTGTAATCGCCTCTGGTTGTGAATGGAGATGAGCTTGGAAGATTTTTTGTCTCCATATATAATGCGCCATGCACTTGTAGTAGATCAAAAGTCATTTGCCATGCACTTAATCGTAAAGAGAATTGTTTTTTTTTTTTTATCTTGTTTCAATATATACAATTTTTTTTTATATTTTATTTAGTTTTGATATTTTTTTCAATCTTTCTAGAATAATATTTTTATGTTCATATTTATGAATCTATATATTTAGTTTTTATTTTTAATTTTAATTACTATTTATTTTTGTATTAAATATAATTTGCATTAAAAAGTATAGTAAGTTTAGCTTTGGTGACGTGAAATAGAAATGTACCTCTTTTTTATACATGTATAGTGAATGTTCTATCGTTAGTGATCTATTATCACTATTTTTTTTTATTTGTTTTGTCTATGTATTGCTAGATATATTTTTAGTTTAATGTGATTTTTATTTTAAAAAAATAAAATATTTTTTCAAAATTTATTCTTGAAATTATTTATTAATATTATTTCAAAACGGGATAGGAAGCTTCGTGTCGCAACACACTTTTCTCTTTCACCGACATATGATTTCCCATGACTTTCTTAGGCCCCGTTTGTTTGCTGGAAAGTGGTTTCCTTTTGGAAAGTGAATTCCGGGGAAAATGAATTCCTGGAAAGTGAATTCCGATGTTTGGCAGTGTTATGGAAAATGAACTGGAAAACACTTTCCAGTGTTTGTTTATGTTATGGAAAATGATCTGGAAAATAATTTATTAATAAATTAATTTTTTTTCAAGTTTATTAAAATAATGAGGAACAAATCTTACAAATTAAAAAGTTGAATGAGAATGAAATTGAAAAAAAATATAATTTCATAAATTATCTCAAATAAAATAAATAATAATCAAAATAATAGAGATCAAAACTAAAAAAAATTTTAAAAAAAATAAAAGGTGAATAAATTAAAATAATAATAATTAACATTTCATAAATTATTTCAAATAAAATAAGTAACAATACAAAAAAATGAGGACCAAATTTGATAGATAAAAAATTTCAATAAAAAAATGATAAGAAAAAAAAGCAAATAGCAATTATAAAAATAAGAACTAAAATTAATATAAAAATTAAATTTTAAGAGATGGAATTGAAAAATAAATATTCAAAACAAATTATATATAGCAATCAAAAGTTTGAGGATCAAATTTGATATAATCAGCAAATAATGACATTTCTAAATTTTTCACAACTTCTGGAAAGTGTTTTCCGTCCAAATTTTCCGGAAAACACTTTCCTGAAAACCAAGTCAAATTCTTCTTTGACTGGAAAGTGTTTTCCGTTGACCGGAAAGTGTTTTCCGTTGACCAACTTTCCAGAAGACAAACAAACACAGGAAAGTTTGGAAAGTGATTTTCCGGAAAGTGAATTCCGAGAAACAAACGGGGCCTTAATCTTAAACGAGTTTTCGTCAGGTAAGATATATATATATATATATATATATATATATATATATATATATATATATATATATAAAATGAAGGGGATGACGAGTAATTTCACGATAAAAATATTTATAAGGATAAATATCCCCTATATAGATATTAATGAGAATTAATGAAAAATAATTTTTTAGACGCAAACATTAATAAGCATGAATGAGGAATGACATCTCTTACTCAAAAATCAATGAGTATTCATGGAGAAAGGGATTTGACACATTGTGGTTAAATCGCTAGAGGGTTGGGCTCAAGCCGTGCACCCAGGCCCACAAAGAGGTGTCTGGCATACCCAACACCTGGGCTCGAGCTGCAATTCAAGCCCGCAAGAAGGTGTTAGTCAGATGCTCAGCCCCCTGGCTTTCGCTGGCACTTGAGCCTACCAAGGATGGCGGGCACACCCAGCACTTAGGCTCAGTTTTCAACCCGATCCTAACCCTTTTTCTAGGTGTAGGTGTTATTCTTTAGCACATAAAAAGTATAAAATAAGCCAAAAGATCTGGCTAATGACCATTATAGATTTGGTGCTAAAAAAGATAAACTCTTTATCCGTTGCGTTTTAAATATAGATAAGGCAAAATGATTTCATAAGACGACGAAGTTTAAAGAAAAAGCACAGCTAAAAAAGAAACAGACAAAAGTAGGATAAAAAGAGAAAGCGAAAGGGTTGCGATTACGAATTGAAAGTGACTGCCGGCCATCGGAGATGCCAAGACAAGCTTTGACCGGAGAGCAGGGACTTGGGACACACTGCGCCGCTGTCCTCTTTCGCCAACGTGTTTGTCGCCACCCACTGTTACCTCTCCTACTCTTTCTCTCAATAATTGACACCAACCAACCCCCGAGGGGGTTTGCAGGATTCTGCGTCTTCAAGAAATATACGCGTATTTCTTTTTTATTTTAAATTATTTTTTCAAATTATTTAAATAAGCTGATATTAAAAAAAAATTAAAAATTAAAAATATATTATTTAATATTTTTTCTAGATAAAAAACATTTTAAAAATCATCCTTTATTCCCGCTTATACAAAAAAAAGTGTTTGTGTTTATCGAGTTGCCCTCAGAGTATGGATTGTGCTAGAAAAGGTGATAGATGTCTAGTCTTGCACGGTACACAACAAAGTAGGAAAAAACTGTGGGTGATGGCCGTGTATAAGTTACTGTTGAAATAAAAACATTTTTTTTAAAGAAATATTTTTATATTTTATTTTAAATTAATTTATATGATGTTTTTAAATCTTAATGTATTGATACTATAAATTATTTTTAAAAATAAAAAAATAATTATAATACTTTTATAAAAAAAAAAGGTTTTTTAAAAAAACAATTTGAAATATACTCTCAACAAAGGCTCTAAACTAGACAGAATTTTAATCTTAAATTTTATTGTTTTTTTACATACATTCTAAGGCTTTTTATTTATGTGGTGTTTAATGTAAATTTAAAAGTATTTAATTGATTCATATATATTATGTTTTGTAGAAATATGGTTAAAAAATAATTTTGAGGTTTTAGCTAAAAAAAAGTATTATAATTTACATTTCTTAAAAAAACCATAAAAATTAAAGCAAAGCTAATGCCCAGCCACTAATACACCATTCATTTATTAATGAGGTGCCACTGCCGTGGGGCTCCGAGAAAACGAGGCCAGTCTCAATCAACTTTCTTTATAAAAATTGGATGAACTGGTTAAAGTTTCATCACGATCCATGCACTTTATAATAATTATTAATTAACTATTTAGTTGTTTTGTTTTATTATAATTTTTATTTATTAATATAAATATCCGAATAGTTTACATGCACGTCAACTAATTTTATGAGTTTTAAAATTAATGGTTATATAAGTCTCTCATCGTAATATTAACTTCAAGATTCAATTAGAAAATCATAATAAAAACAAATCTTTTAATTTCAATTTTTTGTTATTAAATACCTGTTAAATGATTTGTTTTATTATAATCTTAACTTTGTGCTATTGGTGTTTTGAGAAATACTCGAAAAATATCTTTTGAAAAAAATATATATTTTATACTTTATATAAAAGTTTTTTTAGTTTTTTATTTTATTTTTATATAAAAATATCAAAAATAAATTTAAAAAAAATATAAAAATTCAATTTAATGTAATTTTCTTAAAAGCAACCCAATCCCAGACGCTTAACTATAATGCAAATTAAGTCACAGTAAACAAAATTTCTCAACGCTAAAATCAACACGCGGCCATTAACCAGTAGCAGATCTTTTATTTCTCATTCAAACTTGATATTAGTTCCTTCCGATTTTTCACATTTTTTCCTAAATGACCAAAATGCCACCACCTTCACGGTGTCGACAGAGGTAGAAGATGCACGAGCTACAGAGTAATAATGGCCTTTTCAAATGACCCCAAAGCCAGAAGATCAATCCCCCTCCTGTTTGCCTTTGGCATATTTCGGCTCCTTCATAATTTCTATGACGATTCAGTCCTTCAAACCAACGCTCAAACCAGAAGAATTCTAAAAATTAATTGTTGTTGGCAGGGGAAAAGCATTCTGAATTTCTGGCGGCTCAAGCCCTCAGAATTCAAAAGGGCTATGGACGTGCAACCTCATCTGAAAATACACAAAAGCACTCCAAAAAGCACATTCTCACCTCCTTCCCTCCCCCATTTCAACATTTAAGGAGAGGGGTATGTATGGAATTACGACATCACCCACAGAGGAAAAGAGAAAAGCTCAAAATCCTGCATTCTTATCTGAAACCCTCGATGATTATAAGTAGGACACTTCTGTCACACTTTTCACTTAAAACAAAAGGAAAAATGGCTACTACTGGCTCAATCTTCGCGTGTGCTTTCGTTATACTGTGCACCCTTTTCCATGCAACCCGCCCAGAGCTCATCTTAACCTTAGTCAACAACTGCCCCTTCACTATCTACCCAGCAATACAGCCCAACGCGGGGCACCCCGTCCTCGAAAACGGAGGCTTCCCTCTCCAAACTCTAACCCACTGCTCCTTCCGTGCACCAGACCAGCAGTGGTCAGGCCGGATCTGGGGCCGCACTGGCTGCGCCCACTCCAACGGCAAATTCCATTGCGCCACGGGTGATTGCAACAACAGAATAGAATGCAACGGCCTCGGTGGAGCCCCCCCTGCCACTTTGGCACAGATCACCCTCCACCACGGCCAAAACGACTTCTCTTCTTATGGAGTGTCCCTTGTTGACGGTTTTAACCTCCCAATGACTGTGACCCCACACGAAGGCAAAGGGGTGTGCCCTGTGGTAGGTTGCAGGGCTGATCTGCTGGCCACGTGCCCAGATGAGCTAAAGTTCAGGTCACCAGCCGGTCGTGTTGTGGGATGTAAGAGTGGGTGTGAGGCATTTCGAACGGATGAGCTGTGCTGCAGGAACTATTACAATAGTCCACAGACGTGCAGGGCTTCGAGCTTCTCTGAGTTCTTCAAGCATGCGTGTCCTGCCACGTTTACTTATGCTCATGATAGACCATCGCTCATGCATGAGTGCTCTTCGCCACGTGAACTTAAAGTTATCTTTTGTCACTAAAAGAGTCTAGCACGTAGCAAAGCCGAAGGATGAATTTCATCTCTTTGTTTTGGTCCTGTATGATCTGTCCTAATTCTCTCTCTGGCCCTGCCTGGAATATTAGGAAAGATTGATGATGTCATAATCTACTCGTCCTAGTGCTGTGGACGAGGATGTACGTAATGTTTGGGGTTCTGTTTTATCAAATCTTAATACTAGATACTTACGTTTTGCTAGCTAGTTTCCATGTTATTATTTTTTTTCTTAATTATTCTGAAATAAAAAATAGGTTGCAGACGATTACAGATTTTGCAAACTGATTCCTATAATTGCAAACTCTGTAGTTGATTGGACAGCCAGACCCAACCAGGTTATATTGTGTCCAGTGTTCTGGGTCGCTAATTGGCTAATTGACCTTCATGAGACTGCTAAACCTGAAAATAGAATGCTAGCCAGTAATCCCCTGGATATTATATTGTGTGAGACTCAGGATCACATGCATTCGTTCTACAAATCACTGGATCATGGGGCTGACATGAGTTGGATGGATACAAAAATATTATAATCCTTGTTCTGTCACTCACCAAATCGAGCAAAATATAATAGTTTACTATTTTTGAGGTATGAAAGAACCCGATATGTAGAGTAGAGCAACACAAAATATGAAGACTATGTTATCTTGCATTTTTATACATCAGATACCTATCCATCCGAGTGAAAAAGCTTACTTTAGTGTACGCCCACCCAGTTGCTACTTTCTCCTGTTTATATGCTGGAGTGCCCCTGTTTGAAACCGCGATCTAACCGGTTTTTACAGAAATTTGATTTTTTTATATATTTTAAATGAATTTTTTTAGTGTATTTAGATCAATTTGATGTGTTGATGTTAAAAATAATTTTTAAAAAATAAAAAAATATTATTTTAATATATTTCTAAACAAAAAACACTTTAAAAAATAACCGCAATCACACTCTCATACACAGAAAAGGAGGCTATACATGCACCTGCTGTTTGCAATTTAAATGCATCAAAATAATTTTCAATACAAGGATCACAAATAGTATATAAAAAAAATAGTTTTTTTTTTATTATTGTTTAAAAAGTGCTAATAACTTCAATTTGATTCACTGATTTTATTTTATATAGTTGATTCTTTTTATTTTAGATTTTTTATTTATTTTTTAATTTTTTTACATTTCTATTTATTAGTGCCGAGAGAAAAATTATATAAAAAGATAAAATATTCACTTAGTCATATTTCAATTGCAAAAAATATCATTTATTTTTAAATTACAAACTCATCCTTTTCAGTTTCTTTTACCTAGGTGAGTTAAATATATCGAGTAAATCCTTATTTTTTGATATTATATTTTAAAAGTATTTTTGAAAAAAATATTTTTTATTTTAAACTGAATTTTTTTTATTTTTTAAATCATTTTGATGTACTAATATCAAAAATATTTTTTAAAAAATAAAAAAAATATTATTTTAATGTTTTTCTTGATAAAAAATACATTCAAAATATAATCTCAACCACAACCTTAAACATACTGATGTGAGTGAAGCTTGTGTTCATCAATCCACATTTAAAAGCTTGCCGACAATGTGGATTGTAGGTGTTGTGACACCTCCAATAAGATATGATTTTTATATCTTACATCACCATTATATTCCGGTTAACTCCTCATCCCCTCCAACAAAAAAACATACTCTTTTTATTGTTATATTAATGAAATATAATATGAAGCTCACAAAATAAAATAAAAATAAATATTTAATCTACAAACAATCAATATATAAAGATAAGAGTGCAATGTATATTGGCCGAGTCATGTTGAATGAGCTATAGAAATCCCAACTTACCACTAACCCATGATTTCGATTTCTATGGTTTTTCTTATTAGTTTGTAATATCTATATTATTTGACTTTAACAGGGTTAAATAATGCACGTGTTATAAATAAATTGGTTTGTTAACACTTCTAGTTAATGAATTCATTTTAGAGAGAAGAGTTTAATTAAAATGGTTTTTACTTTAACCAAACTAGAAAAAAAGTAGATCATGACTCGTATGTGTATTTTGTAATTTTAGGTGATTTTTTTTATTTTTTTAATTCTTTAAAGTGTTTTGAAATTAAAAATGAGTTTATTATGATTTATAATTATTTTTTTAGTGAAAATAAATTGAAACTTGAGTTTTAAAGTAAAAAATAAAACAACCTTAATTTTTTGATCACCTAAAATAATCAAATGTATCTCACAACGATAACACCTGGTAGACATACGATGTGTTGTTAAAATCATTAAAAATAATAGACAAATAATTTGTTGTTCATCGTTTTCAAATGAAACCAAGTGGGAGGACTAGAGATTTTTAATTTTGGATTAGGCACATGGATATGTTCTTCCTTGCTTGAGGTGCGCCTAGTCTTTTTTAATGGCTTTAATTTTATTTTATCTTTTAAATTTCATAACAGCATTGCTTTTTAAATTAAATCATTAGAATAATAATTTAATAATTATCTATTATTTTCAAATAAGTTTAGAGGTTTCTATAGTAATATTAACAAGTATTTTATAGGATTTGGCTTTGATTTTATATTCATCAAGATCAATCAAGTTCAATTTGACTTAATAATTTTTTTATTCCCAATTTAAATAGTATTTGATTTAATAGATCTCTCACCACAAAACTTTAGTTTATAATATTTTAAAAAATTTTGATTGGTTTGGTTTTTTTTTTTTATTGGTTTGATTTTTTTTAATTTTATTTCTAAACTAAAACCAAATAAATTTATTTTATTTAAACTAAAAGTATTCAAAAAAACCCATTCATTCTGGTTAAATTTAAATTGTTTTTTTTACATATATATATATATATATATATATATTTTTGTTATTTTACACGATAACTGACATTAATTGTTCTTATGCTTTGAAGAAACTTGCACCTGATAATTTGGGAAGCTAAAATAGTCATATGTATACGTCGGTGAATATTACAAACACCATTACGTTAAAAAGATAGAGAACGAAATAAAAATAAACAATGGAATCCAAGTCAAATATTAAAAATATTGGTTTTCAGACCATATTTATATTTATTTATTCATCTACTTTAAAGTATAGGCTGTTAGACTAGATTTATAATATAATTTATATTATTTTTTAATATATTTTTTCGAGTAAAAATATTCTGGGCTTGAAACTTATATACAGATCCACTCTACCTTGCACTTAATTATTATTATATTAAATAAGAGTGATAAAATTTGAACGAATGACCATTAGATCAATAAAACTCCAATATTATATCAAAAAAACATATCATCTAAAAATTTATATTATTAAATAAAATTTAAAAATATAATTTATATTATTCTTTAATACATCACCTCAAGTAAAAATATTTTGGACTTGAAACTTGCATATAAATCCACTTTATCTTATACTTGATTTTTATTATATTGAATAAGAATGATGAGATTCAAACTAGTAACCAGTGAATCAACAAAACTATAATAAAAAGATATTATCTAAAAATTTAAATTATTAAATAAAATTTAATAATTTCCTCGTTACAAAAATCAAGGAGACAACAGGGATTTATATGACATGCCAGTATTTTTGGCCGCACGCGTGTTGTGCTCTCAGGAGAGCTGTATGTAAGTGGCTCAACAATCTGGGTCCGACGCTTACTCATACTCTCTCAGCTGCTTGATTGCAGGGTAAACTACTCGCTCACCCTTTAGATTCATCATTGTTTCACTTCTAGCTTCATAGTTTAAGTTTTATCAATATCACCCCTGTATCTCTTAAGAAGTTTCAGTTTTACCTTTCACTCCCTACCGAATGCTAACAAAAAGCTAACTTCTGTATTACTTTTATTTTTTACTTATTGCCACTCAAATTTGAGAAGCTCATTATTTAATTTAATAGTTGGGTAACATTGGAGGCTAAAAGGGTGATATTGAAATGTTCCAAACTATAGGATTAGAATCTGAACATTGATAAATTTATAGGCTTGAGATGGAAACTTTACCATTTATAAGTAAAAACCTTCGTACAATCAAAACATTATACTGGAAAGGTATCTCTTGTTTCCCATTCCTAGTAGCAAAAGATGGAACCAAAAAGCCGTGCCTTTCCTTCTCTTCTCCCCTTTGAATCCTCTTTACGTCGTTTGATCAGATCCATATGAAGATTTTCTAGCATTTTTTTTTTATCTTTTCCTTTGGTTTTATCAGGTAGGATTTAATATATTATAGATGCTGAGACTGACTTTGGGGATAGTTTAATTTGATGTCAATAATTAGCAAGTATTGCCAAATAAAATGTGCTGATCACGTTCATGCTATTTTCAGATTGAATTTTTTGCACAAAACCCATTTGATAAAATGCCTCCTGTTTAAACAAGGGCAATAAATTGGGTGAACCCGCTTCCATGGGATGGGAGACTCACTGCAAGGGCAGACTGCTGTTTATAAGAGAAATATAGTTGCCTCTAGTCCTAAAGCATTTCCTCTGAGTGCTTACAACCATATAGTTTCTTCAATACATGGTACTGGCCCGGTTGGTCAGGTAGCAATATTTCTGCTCAAAGTTGCTGCGTTAGAGACGGTGCGAAGGGTTTCGAGGTCTAAATGTCCCCATATATGGAATGGTCTTCAGGCTTTGCAACTTTTTTGCTATCCACCTTTTAAGTGGATTCAAAGATGGGCTCCCTTCAAGGGTTTGGTTAAAGGCGTACAGGTTGTTTCTTAGTACTTGCTTATTCTCTGTCATCGCAATCAAATACAATTGCTAATGTTTTGTCAATTGTTTCACTCAAACACTAGTTATTTACATCCTTCGCAATAAGGTAGACATGTTTGCATTTATACTGAGGGTTTCTATATTAATTTTTTGTTTTAAGTAATTTGTGTAGCTCAAAGTTAGGAAATGAACAAATATTTATAGAGTGCACTAGCTGTGTTAATGGCGTGTTTGTCTTTTATGTGTATGTGTTTCTTCTTATCAATTACTTATAAATAAATATAACATGAAAATAAGCACTTTTATATGAATAATGTTATGGAGATAGAGAGGGTTGAGAGAGTAGAATCAGGCAATGCTCTGGGAGTTGAAGTTTTCTGCAGGTGAAAATGCCAAGGGATCCATGGAAAAGATGAAGAAATGAGTGAGCAGGTGTAATTGTAGAGTGATAACTGGTTAGGATTAGGAGGTGGTTTCATGGGTGATGAGAGTATTGAGCTTTAGTGAGAGAATTCAGAGAGAGTTCCATGTGTTTAGAATGGGCCAAGGGTCTAGTCATTTCCAAATGATCTTGTGGTTATATTGAAGGCAGAACTATCACAAAAAACAAAGTGGCGCAGATAGGAGGGAAGGAAAATGAGGTTTGGAACATGCCAAAACCCCTCATAGATCAAAAACACCATAAGTGTAGGGAGACTTAAAATACTTAATTTTATTCATTCATGTCTCTACTTGTCAAAAGAGTATAACAAAAAAAAAAAAAAAAACTAGAAAACCCTCATAATACTGAATAAGAAAAATAAACTAGGAAAAATATACCCTTCAGATGGGGAAAAAAAAATCTAGAAAAGCATCATAACAAAAATAGGAAAATATCAATTTTCCTAAAAAAGCTCCCGCACCACAAAGCATCGAAGTTGATCAGTAAAATGGAGACAGATGGTGCTGACTGTCTGATCTTGGCAGATTAATGTTGACAAGTAGCATTAGTTTAGGGTTAAAAAAACCTGAAGGGGCATTAGTTTAGGAAAAACAAAAAAACAATAGGAGGAGGATGTGTGACAAATGACATGTGGTTAAAATATGAGAATCACTAGGTAAGGTCAAGGAAGTTGTGAGGCTAAATAATTAATCCAAGCCCTACCAACCAGACCAATTCTCTCTAATAAGACATCTTATCAATGGAGGACTAATATGGCTTTATGATCCTGTCACATATGTTTGAATAATTGTCATTTATGGTATGGACCAGATATTAAAGATCATAGTGCTTTGATCTGTATATGGATTTCAACTTTTCACCTAATAAGGAGGCCTACTGATTTTTCAACAAAATAGATTGATGCTTTATTTGAGGTGCATAAAAATTGTGTTGCTGTGATTTTTATGCCATTTCCATACAAATGAGGGCATCCTTGTTGATCTAGAAGCCATTGAGGGCTTGGCAAGTGGCACGTCTTTAGAAGAAAAAATGCAATAATGACTGACATCATCCACACCGCACTACTGCCACTCAAAAAGAGAGTTTTGGTTTAGCTCACTTGTCATCTGCGGCAGCCCAGTCAGCTGTGTCTTCATAAATAAGAAGCAATTATTAAGAACTAATTTTTAAACTAATTCTATCATTGCCTGTTTATTAACTATTTGCTACTATCATCTTTGATGGGTGGTCTCATCATAAGTGAGAAGTATAATGAACTAGAATTATGTGCTACATATAATTTGGGATAGTCGTATCCTTCAGCAGTTTTGCATTAGGGGGTTTCTATCAAGATTTAACATGCACTTTTGTGCTTACAAGTCCAATACTTTCAGCATCATGCCTAACAATGACTCTTAATTGAAAATTTGTTTGATTCATAATAATATTTAACTCTCGGGGATCTTTCTTCCACCAGCTATTCTCACAAAATAACCTGTGACAATCTTTTCTCTGCATTTTCTTGTTATGGTTGGTTGCGGTCATAATGAATAATTTTAGGTGATTATCTTGTTGGGATCATACATGCTGTTTATATTTAACATGATTTCCTGGAGATAATTTTAGTTGCTTTCCTTCCTTGCTTGTAGATGTTTTCAAGGCCATTATTAGTCCTTTCGGTCACAACAGCTATTGCTGATCAATCCAACCACAGCAGTGAAAACTCAAATGGCACCAATGATTCTCATGCTGTTTCAGAAACATGTTCTGAGTCGCTCTCTGCACATTCTTCTTTTGAAACTAGGTAAATAGATGATAAAAAATTTCAATGATTTAAATATTATAATTGTGACGATCATAAGAATTTTTTTTTTTTTTTATAAAGACTTTTAGTTCCTTTTATACTTTGTTAATGGAGACATCAATTAATTATCTCCACTTTTATGTGAAACTTTTACATTTAAACATCTTCTCACTTGGTGAACTGGAATCTTAAAATCAGACCTTTGGATTCTTACAAAAATAGTTTAAATTATCAATTTAATCAATGGTAAAGTTTGTATTGCATCATGTTGTTGTTCAGTTTATTATTGTATGAGAGGTAATTGTAAGTTTGTGACTTACTGTTGAAGGTTAAAATCAAATGCTGGGTATTTTATGATCGTAATTTGAATGTTAATGTTCAGTTTTGGGTTTATGGGGTGTCACATCTAAAGAAACAAACTATGAATTGTGCCTTGCTGGAATCGGTAATCACAGATAAAAGTTGGCTACATTGTGACTGGATTGCTGGAATCAGTAATCGCGGATAAAAGTTGGCTACATTGTGACTGGATTCTACTTAACTATGACTAAGGGCTTGGGTTGAGCTTTCAATCAACCGGGTCTAATTAGAACATAAATAATAAATTTATCGTACTTTTCAATTTCCATATGTTTCTTCACCACATCTGTATGTGGCATTTTCATCTTTCAACTTATCCATGAAGGAATTATTTGACTTCAGAATTATCTTTGAGCCTGCAACCTTGATTCTTGAATCTTAGTTCTGAAAAAAAAATGAGTTTACTGTCTGAAACAATATAACACAGTTTCAAGTTTTGGGTAAAGGATATCTGTACAAAAACTTAATGGAAGAGGCTGGGTTTTTAAGCTGGATTTGGCAATTGATAGTTTGGGCTCTATTTTATATGGGCTCAGCAAGTCCACGAGGAATTTGTTTTAGTGTTTTCCGTAACAAGGGTATTCATTCTGGATGTCTTTGGTGTGCTTGCTAGCTGGATATCTACCTGGCTCTATTGTTGATGTTTTTCCTGTCAGTCATTGCTCAATGAGGTTCTAGCTTATGGTCTTATTGTCTCTCTTGAATATTGTCTGCTGGGTGTGTAGTTTTTATTTCCTTTATACTTTTTTGGTTATGATATATTACTAAAGAAATTTGTTTGGGACCTGGAACTACTTCTGGAGGTTTTTTACAAGTTTATGGCTTTCATCTGATATGCAGGATTTCTGGTGGGGTCTCTCAAGGTCTAGCATCTGAAAATTGGTTGATACAACTGCTTACAGAACTAGAAAATCAAGGAATCACATTACCAGAAAGGTGGTCTTTGACTTCTAATGCATCAATAATGTGAAAAGATGAGCAGTGAGGTTTTCATGTTATGGATTCTAGTGTTGTGGTGATCCTGCTAATTACTTGACAGAAAATTAGTAACATTGCAGCATGCTTCTTTATCAAATGAAACGTGACCAGGCTCTGTTCTGAAGACCTCAACATTTTTATTCATTACATACTTTGTTCTGGAACCTGTTTTTGAGTTCATCATAAACTTGTCTTACAAAATTGACAAGCTCGGGTCTCTGTTTGCTTCCTGGCTTTCAGCTTCAGATTGATGTCTAAGAAAAATGTCCTATTGTCCAGTACTGAGAATGAACTACTAGCACTATTCTTTTTTCTCTTCTGTATTAGGTCTCCAAAAAGTCTCATATACATCACCAATGAGCTGTCCATTTTGCTTCTTTTTCTCTCTCTCAAAAACTTAACTTACGTGGAAACTCATTTCATAATCTCAAATACTTTGAATGTCTTGGCTTTTCTTGTGGCAGCAGATCATGACATAGATTTTTATGCAGAATTGACGAGGATGAGCTCCGTAGATTTTATACTGCTGCAAATGGGGACTTTTCATGCCTTTTATTGTCAATTAAGAAGACAATCCGTTGGAGGGAGACTTATAGAATTCTTTCACAACAAGAGCTTGAAATGTGGTCAAGTTTGGTCTTCTGGCATGGCCTTGATGTGCTGAACCGACCTTGCCTCATTGTGCGGCTTGGTCTAGCTTGCATCAACTTGTCATCTCATGATAGACCTCGATTTGCTCAAGCAATCAGTAAGTTCCTTTTCTTTGACTATGTTATTTTTGCTTATTGCCATATAGGCTGTTGGATGCTGGCATTTGGATAATAAGATTTTCCTCGCCGTGGATAACAAAGTAAACTGCTGTTCCATTTAAGCTGTACCTCACTTTTAAATTCTGCATCGGAGGCAAATCAATTATGTTTCTCACCATCCAATTTTTTAAGCTGTTTGGTAGCAAAAACTGCCCAAACCCTACTACCAGACAGGTCTTTATGGATGAACCCATGAACATATGTCGAGTTTTGTGCAATCTTGACTATTGATGCATTAATTACCCTGCAAGTTCAAAAATAGTAGCTTGTTACTTGCAACACTAAAAAAATGTTATTTTTCTTATGATTCAAGGATGAGTTTTGAACTGATGGAACATTCTTTTCATTTGTTTGTGTTAGTTTGAGTTTTGATATAAGCTGGTGATCTTTTGGTATGTTCGCGCTATTATTTTTGTCTATTTTGACATTTTCTATGTAATGTCAATACCAATGGAATGGATATGCTCCAGTATCTCAGGCTATTATTTTTGTCTATTTTGACATTTTCTATGTAATGTCAATACCAATGGAATGGATATGCTCCAGTATCTCAGGTAGAGTACGGAGTCCTGCATTTAGTTGATGAAGATAGTCCTCAAATTACAGTTCTTGTGGATTGTGATGGCATATCACCATTGAAAATTCCCATGCAAATGATGAGATCCCGCGCTTTACTTCTACAAGATAACTTCCCCAACTGTCTTGGCCTTTTGCTTGTTATAAGGCTTCCTCCAGCAGTTCAAGTTAGTGCGCAAAACTTTATCCAAGTAAGCATAATCTCCCATTAGAATCTGAATGGTTGGTCATCCAGCAATACACTTTCCTTTTTTGTTGTTTTGGATTGTAGAAAGGAAGGGGTTATCTCTTTTTTGAAGTCCTAGCCATGATTTCAAGTAAAATTGATGCGTGTATTCTCTTCTCTTGTGTGTAAATATGGATCTCCGGTTCTGTTCAGGTTCTAAAACCTGTCACGAGGAAGAAGCTGATAATTGAAGGGAACATGAAACACAGGGTTCTCTCTAGGTACTTTAAGACACTTCCATCATACTTTGGAGGCAACTGCACTTGTGAGATATGCTCAGACATTCACATTAGGCAGCAGCCTAGATCTACAAATGAGATCGACAATGCCAGGTCTTATTTTAGTGATGATGAGGATCTTCCTTCACCACGACTGACTAGTCAGGCTGATGATCACGCGAATGATAACTGGAACCACTTGTTGAGAACTCTTGTAATTGGCATTCTTATGTTGTGGGTTGCAGTAGCCCTCATTGCGGGAATAATTGATCCTGAAAGCCGTCCCTTCTAGTCTCCTCAATGCAGAGCAAAGCTGACCTTCTGTTTTAGTAATTTTCAGGTTCGTTTTTATTGTACATGCCATAAAAAATGTCGAGATATTGTTATACAGAAATCGTTGTTACCGCTAGTTGGATCCATCTTTGTTCTTGTAATCGTAGTTTGAATATAAATTATTGTTGTATTCCTTGCTTTGTATTTTTTTTTTATTTGGCAGGCTGTAATCTTCTACGCAAGCAATTCTCGTACTTGGCATGATATAACTGGTTAGTCTGCCTCATTTTCAGTATGAATGATGGATGAATGTGTCAGAACATGCAACCAGAAGCAGTTTGGGATGCTTTTCTTTTCTTAGTGTTCTCTATCACGTCCTTTGTCAGTTTTATTTATTTATTGTTCTTATTGCTCTTTACACACACACACACACACACACACGCAACTTGTGTAAGAAGTAAAGACGATAACTTGACTGATAGAGGAAAGTAGAAATGAAAATCTTCTCTTGGTGTAGCTGATTTAAATGCGAAGTCTTTTATACAGAAGAAAGAAAGCAGTAAACAAATATAGAATTAAAACTAGCTGCATGCTTGCTTGCTTATTCTTGCAAAACCTATTTCTATGGTAATCAAAATAATTATTTGTGAGAATTAGAGTGATTTAAACTTTAGAAAAAGGGAATGTATTTCTTTAATCTTCTTTTATTTTTCCTTGACAATGTATCTCCCTCCCTCCCTCTCTCAATGATCAAAACATGTTTTTGCCACAAGCGACATAGCTTTTTGAATGATAATGTAATTTAATTATTTATTTTAACTACATGATTAAACATAATAATGTAATTAAAATAGAATAATTGCAAGAGTTCAGATGTTTAAATTGACGACAATACATATATATTTTTTTTTATTAGAAGCATGGTTTTTTAAAATAAAAACTTATAATTTTCTAAAAAGAAATTCTCAATAAAAATAATAATAATGAAGCTGTGATAATTTTTACTTGAGATCAATATTTGGAAACATACTGAAATTCTACACTCTTTATTCAAGTTTAATGGCTTGAAGTCTACGACCATAAATCATGTCATTGAAAACCTAGCTAATTGGGTCGTGCGGTTTAAGTTTAATGAACATGATAGAATCTAAATCCAAACCCCCCCCCCCCCCCCCCAATAAAATTAAATTTGTTTATCCTGTAAGATGGGAATCCGTGTTTATTTCTCTCTTTGTTTTTAATCACAGTGAAATATAATATAATTAAATCATTCAAAATTAAATACTCTAAGCAGTTGAGCGACGAGCTACAATAATTATAAAAGTACTAGCCACATGCCTCGGGTGGTATTATTTTTTTTAATATAAAAAAATATTGATTATATATATTTTTATTATATTATAAATTGAGCAAAAATAATAAATTTGTTTAAAAATCCTAAGAAGTACAAGTTTTCTATAAAATATATGAAATTTAAATTTCTATAAATTTATTTGTTTAACAGTTATCAATGAAATAACCAACATTAATTTATTATCGTCATCACAAAAGTAAAAAGATTTGGATATTTGAATTATTAAATTCACTACATTAAGATTAATCTATTTTATAATTCAAAAATAAAATATGAATTGTGAAAATACCAGTAATAATCAAATAACAAAAATAAATAGTTAATTTTCTATAAAAAAAAGTCAAAAACCATAAAATGAAAATTCATGTCCACGTTATTTTCATTATCATTGCTATAACAATTTAAATTATTATCAATATTATTATCAAAATAATTAAAATAAATAAATTCTATGGAAAAAAATTAAAAAAATAAACAAAATATTTTTTCAAAAACACAATTAAAAAAATAAAAAAAAATTATCATTATCATTGCTCAAATAGTAAAATAAAAAAATTCTAATCCAAATAACAAATAAAAATAAGAGAAAACAGAAAAAAATGAATAAAGAGAAAAGGGGAGCAATATTTATTTTAAAATGATTAACAACATAAATTAAAATTTCAGGCCTGAACCGATTAAAAATAAAACCCTAATAAAAAAAATTAAAAGCATAGATGCACAGAGACGAATAAAGAATAAATATTCTCAAAGAATTAAAAAAAACTAAATGAATTAATATCAAATAAAAATCTGTAATAATCAAATAACAAATATAAATAATTAATTTTCTATCGATAAAAAAACAAAAACATAAATTGAAAATCCTTCTTCACTTTATTGTTGTTATCATTGTTATAACAATTAAAATTATTATCAACATTGCTCCTAAAAGAATTAAAATAATTAAATTGGCCTGAATAATCATAAAAAAAAGAAAAATATTTTTATAAGAAAATAATAAAAAATTAATCACTAAAATTATCGTTATTATTGCACAGATAGTAAAATTATAAAAATCATCTAATCCAAAAAGCAAAAAAAAAAAAAAATTACAGGGGGAAAACTAAAATTATTATTATTTTTTTAAAAAAAAATTTTATTATTATAATATTAATTTAAAATATTATAATAATAGCAATATCGAAGTCTTAACATCTAAAATTATTATTGTTGTTACTATTAAAACAACAAAAATTAGCAAATTATACCATGAAAAAAAATTAAAAAGCATAAACAAAATAGTAAGTAAGAAAAATAATTAAATTATTATTATTATTATGAAAGAATAAATGAATGAATGAAAGACTAAAAAAATTATAAAAACTACAAAAAAAGATTTTAAAAAATACAAAAAAATTAAAAATTATATTTTTATTACTGTCAAAACAATAAAACTTATCAAATTATTTTGAGGAAAAAAGAACCTCAAAAACATTAACAAAAAAGTAAGCAAGAAAAACAATTAAATTATTATTATTATTATTATTATTATTATTATTATTATTATTATTATTATTATTATTATTATGTGTTAATAATGAAAGAAAAAAAATGAAAGACTAAAAAAATCCTAAAAACTTAAACAAAAGATTAAAAAAAAGAATAAAATAAAAACAAAAATTATCATTGTTATCACTGTCAAAATAATAAAAATTATCAAATTATCCTGAGGGAAAAAAACAAAAAATATTAACAAAAGAGTAAGCAAGTAAAACAATTAAATCATCATCCTCATCATCATCATATTAATAATGAAAAAAAATAAAATAAATAAAAGACTAAAAAAAATCATAAAATTTTTAACAAAATTAAAATCATAAAAAGAAATTAAGGGATTAAAATACAAAATTAAAAGTATAAAGGCAGAAATGAAAATCAAATATATTATCAATTTCAATCAAAGGATAAAATTGAAAAAATTCAAATTGTTGTATCGAATAAATTTATATTTTTAAACCCAATCCGGAAATTAAAAGAAGAATGACTGATGTGAAATATTAACATTGGATTAATTGCAATCGAAGGACCCAATTGAACTAAATCAAAACTTCTATAATTAAAAATAAGAATAAAAAAAAAATTGAAAGTTCAGGGACCTCAATGAAAAATCACGAAAATCAGGGACTCTCTTGCACTTTTACGAGCAGGAGAGAGAGCATGGTGGCCAGCGGCTTGCACCGGCCACCGCCTCGTCCACAACTGTCTTTGGCAGGAATGTGCTGCACCGGGAGGAAGACCGCGCGGAGGCGCACCGGGCGAGACTCTGGTAGCTCATCTCCGGTCACCGTATTAGATCGCACGCGCCTTCTAAATAGGACATGAGATGGAAAACTGTCTGGCGCGTGCGTCTCACGCTCTGACATTTATTGAAAGAAATAATAAAAAATTATAGTCAATTACTGCTCTGCCTCTATGCCGAATTCATCATTTTTGTCTTATTAGGGGCTATATCCGCATTTAGCCAATTTTAAAAAATATTAAAAAATTCGGACGGGCGGCAAACCAAACCGGACCGGGTTGGACTGAGGGGAGAAATGACCGCGGTGCCTCTCAGTCAAGGCAGTGTGTTTTGTCGTTTTCGGGAGGGCAAAACTGTTAATACACTGTTCATAAATGGTAAAAAAAAAAAGTGGACGTACGCGTGCAAAGCACATGATCAAATATCCAGTTTACAGTGAAATGTCTCTTGATGAGTAGTGCAACATAGTAAAACATAGACGGGAATTATTTTTTAGGTAATTTTTACAAATAAATAGAATAAACCTAGGTTTAAAAAAGGACTGGATGAGTGCAGTGCATGCTATTTTTAAAAAATTATAACTTCTGACCTGTATCGAGAAACCGCTGGACAGAATATGAATTAACACGAATGCTTTAGAATGCTGACATATTTCCTAAATCCCATTTTTAATTTGGCTGATGACACACACACACACACACATATACAAACACACACACGCACACACATATATATGTATGTATGTATATATTAAAGTATGACCTGAAGTCTTCCACCTTCGTGATCCGTCAAAGATATTCATGTGGCTGGGCTGCTACCGTTCCATGCACTAAAAACTTGTTCATCACCTTTTCTTTCTCTTTTTCTTCCCCCCCTCCTTTTAGAAATTTATTTATAATCTTTATTTGGATTTCCTTATGTGCGTGAGGGGAAGACTAGTAAATGTGGCCTTTCTGGTTCGGAACAGTTGGGCCATGCGACGTGGTGACAGAAAAAGGATTCGATACGTTGTCACACACTTGACTTGTTACAGTTTTTGGATGCTCATTTTGTGCTAATATCATTAAAAAAAACTTCCATCTTTATCTCAAATTTCTATATCATTTTCTCCATCTACTGCTGCCATTAATCTATTAAAACTATACTTCATCAAGTAGAAAACGTGAAATCCACCAGCATAATGCGCGATTAACAAGGTGTCAACGTATAACGATGAAATTCTGTGAATGTCTGCGCATATCCCACCACAGCATACCGGAGGCATCGCAGTGCCACCGTCTCTCCATGCTCCTCCGAGTAGGACTTATGGAATAAGCACGTGAGCGAATTAGGAAGCCTGGAAATGTAAGAGAGGGACTGTATGCATGCAGCAACAACTCGATCTGCTTTAACGAACTGGAAGCACTAATATCTGACGAGTGCAGCAGCTAGCGATCATCCTCTTGGCCCTTCCTTCCACTCAAAGAACACTGACGACTCGAATAAGGTGGCCGGCCGAAAACATACTAAGTGGACATCGATAGAAACCCCACTTAAAGTGTAATGTATTTGATGTGATCTCTATTCAATTTTATGTTTCGTAAACTGTAATAAAGTTAGTTGCCTCTTTATCATGTTCCAATGAGGTGGCTTGTCTTTTTTAGTTATTACATTTTGTTTTAAAAATATTTTAAAAAATATAATATTTTTAGATTATTTTTATATGTCAATATTAGAAATTATTTTAAAATAATAAAAAATATATTTCTATATAAAAAAATACTTAAAAAAAAAACCTAAATAAACTCGTATCTGATTTGTTATTGCCTAAGCATTCTTGTGCCATAATTTAGACACGACAAAACACACACTATGCTCAAGTGGGCAGGTTACGGAGACTATTTTAGTTTAAAAATTCAGCCCGTACCAAGAAAGCCCACTTTCCTGCTGTTCCATTGATGCTTATGTAGCTAATTCTTTATTTGGAAAACCCACTTTCCTGCTGTTTCCATGGATGCTTATGTAGCTAATTCTTTAATTGGAATTTTATTTCTCAGTTTCATTTTGTTCAGAAAGAAACAGCTAAATATATTATATCAATTAAAAAAATAAGATAAATGACATAATTTTTATATTAATTTTAATTTTGGTTCATTTTGAACTTTTCAATCAATTATCGATCAGAACATGCTGATATTACTTTATCTGTATTGTTTCGACTATGGAAAAAAATCATCTCCTACGTTGCCTTATCTCCCGCATAGAAAAATTATTGTGGGTCACTGATATGACCTGACTTTCTTGTTTTTTTTCCATGCAACATCAAATTGATTTTATAATACTTCATATATATATATATATATATATATATATATATATATTAAAAATGCGAGAATTAAAATCAAAATAATAAAAATTAAAAAAATATTATAAAAAATAAAATTATTGCATTAATTTTGATTTTATAAAAATAAAAATTATATTTAATTTTTTTGCCTTTTAATTTTTTCATATATATAATTAATTAATTATATATGAATAATAGAACCCCGAAACGGTGCATCAAAATGCTCCAAAATCAAAACATTCAATTTCAATTGAAAAAATAAAATATCAACCGAAGTGAAACTAACAACTTTGATTGAAATAATATGCCTTGTCTTTATCATTATCTAATCCTCCTCGTTTCTAAAATATTCAAGTTTGATATTCATAGAGTAAGTATCTTCTAATTTAACTCAATTACTATCAATGAATTAAGAATATTTATTTTGAATGTCAGTTGGATAAAATATATAATTGGTTAAAATTTTAGTTTCTAACATTAATTTTATATTTCAAACTCTTTCTATCTATCTATTTATCTATATATATATATATTATATGTGTGTGTGTGTGTGTGCGTGTGCGTGTTTAATTTATTATTATTATTTTAATTTTCTAAGTGATGCATAATTTTATAGGCAATTGATGGATCTATGCATTTTGTTTTTACATAGATCATCTTTTCTAAAGAATAATAAAAGATAGGGTGATAATCTAACATCCTCAGCTCAACATATTTTATTTTTATATGGATCATTTTTTTATATATATATAGAATAACCAAAGACAGAGTGATAACCTAATATTTTTAAGCTCAAGCAAGTACTATGTTGAGGCATATATGAGTTTAATGAGTTTTCATACTCATTATCTTTAAGCTCAGCTAAGTGCTAAACCTAAACAATTATGGGTTTGGTGAGTGAATTGTCAAACCCATTATTAATAGACTCATCAAAGTGCTCAACCCATGATCCCATTGACTCATACAATCTTAGGTTTCATGAATAGACCATGAGTTAATGATATTTTACTCTGACGAGTTAAAGATATTTTACTTACACTATAATTACTTCTTTTTAGACCAAAAAACAAGCCTCTTAAGCTTTAAAAAGGACCATGAAAATCCTTCAAAGCCATGCTCATTTTTTTTACTCCATGTTGCATATCTATTCTTAATATGTTTGAAATATGATTGTATTTTCTCTCAAACAATATTTACTCAAGCATAAGAGAATCTCCTAAATTCATGAAAAGAATTATTTTGCAAGTTTTGGGCATAAACTATTAGCCACTTTGACTCAAGAGAATTGATCCAATTATTAGAATCAGAAAATTAGCAAACCTATTGGATAAATCCAAATCTCATTAGTGACTCCGTCTCTGATAATTTGATCAACAAAATGATTGTTTTTTCTTTCTTTCAAGAACGAAGTTATTAGCATTTTTAATCACCATCAAAGGTAGATTATCAGAGCATTATTGAAAGAAGATATGTCACATACCTTTTTACAATTGTTGGTCCACTTTGTTCCATTATTACCTCAATAATTCTTCATTAAATAGGAAAGTTTACGTAGCATTTGATTGTTCTAATTCATAGTAGAATTCACTTAGTAAGACGAGAAAATTTGAGTTATGAATATGTCAACTCTATAAATGCAATTAGAGCATCAAGATTATGAAAAACCTTAAATAAATACGAGTGGAATATGATTCGAATAATTTAATTTGAGAAGTTTATTTGACAACTACTTAGAAGACATCTTTATCTTCCTTCTCAGGACAAGAATATGATCTTAGTAGAAATGTCATTAAAATTGATTACACCTCTTGAGGAAATAAAAATGTATTATGGTTATTGACTAATAATGTAAGTTTATATATATATATATATATATATATGAATTAAATTACTCAAAGTACTAGTTCTTTATATTTTCCAAGTGTTGCCCAAGACAACGACCTCTCAACCTTCCAATGATATAATAAATTCATTTCCTCTTGTTATTGCAAATTTAATTTAGAATAAATGAAATGTCTTTCTATTGCTACGGTATAATATACATTAAAAGAGATTCATATGGTATCTTTGGTACAATCATACATCTCTTGAAGGATGAGATATACACTACCTCAATATCGAAGGTGAATATGGTTCCCCCAATGTGATAACCCTTCAACCTTCTAAGAACAAGATTGATTCGTTCTTTATAATGTGATTGCATATTTATTTTATAAGGCTTTAAATGTCTCTCAAGCACTACAATATAATTTATCTTGAAAAAGATTTACATTGTCTCTCTCTAGTTTAATCATACATATCTCCAATAACAGGATATACATTACCTCAACAATGAATATGAATAGGATCTTCCCAGGGCGATACTTTGTAAGACATCCTAATGGTAACTTTTGATCATCTGATTGATTTTGTATTCAGTTGAAGTCATGGCTAATACAACATATGTTTCTTTTTGTCTAAGTTTAAATAAGGCTTTGTGTTTATTTCACAGAAGAGACTAGGGGTGAACAAAAAAAATCTGAAAAAACAATTAAAATGAGAAAACAAAAAAAACAAAAAAAAACCAAACCATAAAAAAAACTATTAGAATATTTTTTTAAATTTGCGTTTCATTTCAGTTTTGGTTTTTTAAGGTTAAAACCTGTAAATCAAAACCAAACTAAACCGGTTCAAATTAAAGAAGCATATTATAAAAAAAATAATCAATTAAAGTAAAAAAAAATATATTACAACATGACAATCTATTTTTTTTTATTAATAGTACTGCATATTAGGGGGATTTAGGAACTAAAGTAGTATTAG
Organism: Salix dunnii; assembly: GCA_015731905.1. NCBI lineage: Eukaryota > Viridiplantae > Streptophyta > Magnoliopsida > Malpighiales > Salicaceae > Salix > Salix dunnii. Next base: position 2,128,096 of record CM027667.1, on the reverse strand, counting down.
TAAAAAAAAATATTGCAACATGATAATCTACTGGACAAATTTACTAAAAGTACTGTAACATGACATGATTACTGAGAAAAAAGTGCTGCAACATGACAACTAAAGTAGTATTAATAGTACTAGACCAATTTATTTATCATTGAAATAAATGCAAAGAGACAATATTTCAAGTAAGGTATCTTTCAATACTGCAACATGACATTACTACTGGACCAATTTTTATATTAGTAAGTGAAAAATCTACTTTAAATGGAAGTTCGGTATTTTCATTTCCATCATAAGATGCAAAACCTTTCATGTCATCATAAATCTCAAGAATTCTATTCAATTATTGTATTGAAAATGAGTCACCAACTTATCCTCTTAAGGATGAATTATTTAGACCTAGGGATTGTTTGACATTACGATCCGAAAGTGTTTATGGAAAAATTTAAAAAAAAATTATTTTTATTTTTTACTTTAAATTAAAAAAATCTGATGTTTTTAGATCATTTTGATATGCTGGTGTTAAAAATAATTTTTAAAAAATAAAAAAAATATTTTAATGTATTTCTAAACGAAAAGCTCTTTCAAAACCAACCGTAACCACACTCCCAAACAGCTACTTAAGGATCCCAATAATATTATGAGGGACACACAAAATCTTAGAGAATATAAAAAAACTCTCTTTTAATACTGTTAAATACTTTCAAAATATTTGTATATAATACATAAAGATTATAGGGGCTATTAATATATCAATGTATTTTTTTCACTTGGATCCTCTTTTATAAATAATGACTTAAGATAAGCTGATGATCCAACATCTTTAAACTCAACCAAGTGCTTAGATTAGGCATATATGGGTTCAAAGAGTTGTCAGACTAATCATCTTTATGCTTAGTCATATGGGCTATAAAAAGGACCATGAAAATCCTTCAAGGGTGAGTTCAATTTTGTTGACTCCCTATTGAATATCTATTCTTATAACTTTTATCTAAAATATGATTGTAATTTTTCTAAAACAATACTTACTTAAGAATTGTGTAATCTTTAAATTCATGAAAAGAAACTTTTTATAGGTATCAAGTTTTTTGATTAAAAAAGTGATCAAATTATCATAATCAAGAGATTAACTGATTATCTAAAATATATGATTTAACCCATAAGCCCATTAGATAAATTTGAGCCTCGTCATATATGAATTTTTGAAATCATATAAACTAAATAAGCTATACTTAATTACCTGAACCAAAATCATATTTCAAAACTAATGTTAAAGTTTTAATGAGTGATCCTTAAATTTTGTTTCTCATTTTATCTAAATGGGAATTTGAATATTTAACCTTAAAAAACCCAATAAAAAATATACTTATAAATAAAAATGTGTAAGGTGAACATTGCTCAACCAACATTGTTCACCCCCTCCCAAAACATTGTTGACGACCCTTTTTGTTTTTTTTTTTAAATTCATTTTAGGCTTTAAAATTTTATTTTGGGCAATGTCATTCTAATTGAAGGCCAATCAATTTAGATTTCTGAGGTAAATATAGAATTAGAAGAATAGGGATCAAAATTAAAAAGACACCAAATATGAATGATGTACTAAAAGATTAAAAAATATACACTTTGGTCATCTAACTTTAAAAATAATTATATGATTTAGTGCCTCAATTTTTTTTTCAAAATCAATTTTGGTACAAAAGTCTTTTTTTTTTTTTAGTTCTTGGTTGAGAGAGGAGAGAGAGTTTGTTAAATTTTGATGAGAAAGAGAGAAAATAAAGTAGATAATATTTCTAAATTAAAGGGATTGAACCTTCAAATTACACTTCATTATTTGATCCAAAAACACATTTCATAACTTATGTTAAAATCTAAATGTTCTAATTAGTGGTTTTTCTTTTTCATCTATAACATATAATATATAATATATAATATGAATGGGAATTTAAATTTCTCACAAATTAATACCAACAAGATGATATATTTCATTACTTTGAACCAAAAATGTATTTCAAAACTTATGTTAAAGTTTGAACTTGAGCTAAAAACACATTTCAAATGTTAAATTAAAGTTTGAATGTATTTATCACCAATTTTTTTTTAATCTGAAACATTTAATATAATATAATACATTTCAAAACCTACATTAAAAATTAAAATTTAAAATGTATCGATCATTATTTTTTTTTTATTTACAATAGGTATATATATATATATTTGTGGTAGTGTATAGTACTGTTGTAGCGATTGTTTTAGAAATATTTTTTATTTAGAAATTTATAAAAATAATATTTTTTAATTTTTTCTAACATCGATATATTAAAATAATCTGAAAATATTAAAAAAATCAGAGAAAATAAATTTAAAATCTTATAAAACGAAATTGCTAATATAACAATAAACGTCTGTGTTGAGATGAAAGTTCCGTATGCTAGCACTGATCTTTCGGCGCCTATGTGTTGAGATGAAAGTCCCGTATGCTAGCACTGATCTTTCGGCGCCATGAACCAGTAACATATTATAAGAGATCTTATTCATAACTAAAAAACGGAAAAATAATATTTTTTCAGAGGGAGATCATAGGGTAAAAAAGCCTTGTCTTGGAGTAAAAAAAATGAAGATTAGAGCTTAAACCCATTGTAAATCCTGTGTATGTTTTCCAGAGTTCCTTATTTCTTTCAAATTATCAATCGTGGTTGTGGGTTGGTGGCCGACGTACGTAGGAATTTTTATATTTACAAATGAATCGGCTATTTTGCAGTATTAATTAAGCTGATGATGAGTCATGGCTGGTTGGCCACTTCAACTTTAACATGGCTGACTTCGATTCATTGCTGATACCATCAGCACACCCAAGTCTTACATCACCCGTCAACCACACTAATTGGGAGGGACCCTCGTGCCTTGTAATCTTGCTCCTCCATTCCTCTTCTTCATGTCAGCCACTGGAGGCCTACTGTATTATATAATCTCTGCTCTTATCAATCCACATCCCACACCTTCAAGCATAGCGCTTAGCAATTTTATTTGAAAAGCGTAAACTACGCACCGTAACACTTGCTATTTCTTTCTTCGCAATCCAATCCTTGTAATTATGTCAGCCACAACAGACCGAGCTCGAGCTGTGTGGTTCCGATGCCTAGCCTCGGCATTCAGGACTGCCATGGCATGTACCATAGTGGGCTGCACCACCCTCTTTGGTCCAGCTTCTATCCGACATCATATAGCCTTCCCTGCATTCTCGTATGTGACTGTAATACTCATAGTCACTGATGCAACCTTAGGTGACGCTCTTCATGGCTGCTGGCTAGCACTCTATGCCACGGTCCAGAGCTTGGGGCCGGCTCTGCTGAGCCTTTGGCTGATTGGTCCAGCTCGGCTTAGTAGTGGCACCATATCCTTAGCAGTGTTTCTGGGTGCATTTCTGGTGGTTTTTCCTCGGGGAACTCATTTAGTCGCGAAGCGAATTGCATTGGGTCAGATTGTTATCGTGTACGTTATAGCTTACATCAATGGTGTGCATACTGAGGCTATTATGCATCCTTTGCATGTAGCCGCCAGTACTGCTATTGGAGTCTTAGCTTGTGTTCTTGCCTTGCTGTTACCGTATCCAAGACTGGCTTGTTGGGAGGTAACTGATAAATATTTTCAATTCTCTTATTGCATAAACATGCATTATAATCATATTTAAAAAAAAAATGTGAGGAGGGGAAAGATAAATATTATTAACCCTGTAAAAATTACATTGCAGCTGAGAATAAATTGTGAAAGGCTAGCTGAAAATGTTTCTGAGAGGCTGAACCTCTATGTAAAAGCTTTCTGTGCAGAAGACAACGCATTGGCGTTGGCATATATCTCTCAAGCCAAGCCATTGACTGTTGCTGGAGCCAAACTTCTTCAGAGTATTAAACGCTACCAAGTAAGCAACTTTGTAACATTACACAGCACTATCGATTCTGTTCGGTGTCTACCACTAGTGGCAGGCTAGCTTTCAATTACAGTACTGTTGAGTTGCTTATATTAACTTGCATGCATGCACCATTTCTTTTGTGGATCGTGTACAGGAAAGCGTGAAATGGGAGAGACTTCCATTGAGATTTTTGAGAAATTTTTACTTCAATCCGGGAGAGAGATTGCAAGAGCTCGAGATACCATTAAGAGGGATGGAAATGGCTTTAACTAGCTGTGCCGCCTCATTACCTTTAAGGATTCTCGATAGAGAGACCAAATATGGTCCAGATCAACTAGAGGAGAATGTTAGCCTCACCCAAAAACAAATCAAGAATTGTTTGCTTAGAGATTCTTTAGCTGTTCCGGAATCAAATGCTGATAATTTATTCGAGTCCCACGAAACACTTCAAACAATCTCAACAAGGCACCAAGATTTGCCTTCTTTTTTCTTCTTATTTTGCATGAAACTCCTCCAATGCAAATCACTTGTCAAACCGATTAACCTTACACAACAAAAAGGATCGAGCACTCCATGTAAGCAAACTGGGTTCTTCAAGAGCACGTGGATTAGCAACTGGCCGTCTACAAGTGTGGGCAGAGAAAGGCTCATGCCAGCATTCAAATGCTCTCTCTCGTTGAGTCTCGCTGTCCTATTTGGTTTGATATATAGCAAGAAAGACGGCTATTGGTCAGGCCTCCCAGTAGCGATTAGCTTAGCCGCTGCGAGGGAGGCAACATTCAAAGTTTCTAATCTTAAAGCACAGGGGACAGTATTAGGGACTGTATATGGAGTATTTGGCTGCTTTGTGTTTGAAAGATACTTGTCAATAAGGCTCATCTCTCTCCTTCCTTGGTTCGTTGTTACCAGTTTTTTGAGGCATAGCAAGATGTACGGCCAGGCAGGTGGAATTTCAGCGGTGATTGGAGCAGTGCTAGTACTGGGCAGGAGAAATTTTGGCCCACCCAGCGAATTTGCTATAGCAAGAATTGTGGAAACCTTTATTGGATTATCTTGCTCAATCATGGTAGACCTTCTCTTGCAACCCACAAGAGCTTCCTCTCTAGCCAAAGTACAACTTTCTAAATGTTTCGAAACATTGTCTGCTTGCATTGGCTCAATAAGCCTAGCAGCCAGCAACAAAACCAACTTGTTAGAGAGCCAGAGGAGACTAAAATTGGATGTTAATGAGCTAGGGAAGTTCATTGAAGAAGCTGAGGTGGAGCCCAACTTCTGGTTTTTGCCTTTTCATAGTGCTTGCTATTTTGAGCTCTTGGGGTCTTTTTCAAAGATGGTGGATATCTTGCTTTTGAGTGCTGATGCAGTGGGACTCCTTGAACATGAATCACAAAAATTTGGAGCTTCGTGGAAGGAGTACGTAAATAAGCTAGATGGTGACCTGGAACTTTTCAAGGAAATGGCTGGTTCCTTGGTTAAATGTTTTGAGAATGTCACAGTGTTGTTATCCTTAAAATCTCTTGAAAAAGAACTTAAAAACAAACACATCCCTCATGATCTTGAAATGGGAAAATCTTCGAACAGGAACATTTTTAAAGTTTCCGGTATAGATGAAGACAGGATAGATAGCATCATCAGTTCTTATCTCCAGCATTCAAAGGAAATGGTAGACAAGTTTCACGCAGCTGATCAAGGGGAAAGAGAGCTGAAGAGCCAGGTGGTCTTGTGCTTGAGTGCTCTAGGTTTTTGCATGAGCAATTTGATAAAAGAGACCAATGAGATTGAGAAGAGAATCATTGAAATTCTTCAATGGGAAAACCCTTCAAAACACATAAATTTGCACGAAATTTCATGTAAAATCCGTGCTCTATACAATTGAGCAATATTGTACCAATTTACAATTTTAATGCAAAAGGCACATATTTATTTTAGGGTATAATATCTCGAAAAATTAAATCTTTAATTTCTTTTTTGTTCGAGCATCAACTGATAAATTGAATAAGTTGTTAACCTAGTACTATTTAATTCCTGCGAACAAAAACAAATGTTGCATAGCAGGACAGAGGTATTTAAAAAAGACAAAAAAAGTTTTTGTTGTATATGGTTGGTGCAGTGATTTCAATGTTGTTATCGAGGAGCTATTTCAACTTTTCGTAAATTTTAAGGCTTTGAATGTTTGTTTTTTTTTTCTGGGGGGAGGAAGGCGACGTGAATCTGAAGGCTCTAATTATTTGATTTATTTGCGATATTATATTTGGTGGAAGAAGTTTCGAAGTTTTTGGACTATTGTTGTAGTTAAAAATATCAGTCTCCGGTTTCTCAGCACTTGTAAATCACAAGGCAACCTTGGAGAAGAAGAGAAAAATATTGGGGCTTCTGGGTTATTTTCCTCTATTCTGACCTCAGGTCTGTTCCGTGTTTGATCTGTCCTGTAAATATTATTGATCTAAATTTGATCTGTGTGTATATTCAATGCTTGGATTGGATTGAGGTGTAGGTATTTGAGTGAGATCTGATCAAATGGCACCCAACGGAGCCACTGCGAAGCCACCTCCATTGCGCAATTTCATGTTTTCTCAGGTGATTTTCACTATTCTTTTTCTTTTATGCCCATCCGGGTTGATAATCACAATTCTTTAAAATGCGATGCAGGTAAACTGCTTTGCATGTAATAAGATATCACATACCTATATAGAGTATTTTATTTTTACTGTATCTTTTTATGGCTTTAATATTGCTTGATTGCCTTCTGGTACAAGAAAAATGATTTGGTGTATATATATATAGATTAATTAAAAATGCACCGTGCGTGATCCTACTGGTGAAAAATTAACCTTGGCGGTTGTAATAGCTACTTGTTCTTGTTATAGATCTTTATTAATTTCTCTGCAATGCCTTCAATGATGGAGCAACTGGTGTCTTGAAATGATTCAACTAAAGTTATTAGCGTATGTAAATATTAAATAATAATTCAAACTAGACTCTGGAAACCAGTTCATGAATTGGGTTTCTGAGATTATTTTCATTTTCCACTTCCACCACTAAATAGTAAATAGTGATTAATGATGTTACGTAGAGGTCTACAAAGATGAGCGGTGGAACTACGTTTACTGGTGGAGAGTTGGGGTCTCCCAAAATTTTGAAAAACATTTTTAGTCCCAGGATCTGCAGTACTCTTGAAGTTGTCCTACTTTGCACCTCTGTGCTACAAGTGCATTACTTCTACCACCGCAATGGATAGCGGCCGGCCCTCCACTTAACTGTACTTCGAAAAAATAACTGGTACAAAAAGAAAATAATGTTTAATACAAGTTAGACAAAAGAATCTTCCATACGCTATATCAAGGCCATTGAGCTTTTTCATTAAACATTCATGCTGGTTTTTGAGGAGTTTTGGCATGCTATTATCATTGTCTTTTCTATTGCCTTTCCTTTAGTTTACCAAGATCAGGACATTAACTCAGATCACTTGTTTCTTTGTGTTCTTTCTAGATGTCTCGGAACCATTATTATTTGAGGTGATCAGATTTATCATCTTGCATGCCCTGCTTCTCCCATTTTTTTATAAATACAATCCCTTTAAGTTGTGTACAGGTATCTTTGGTTATAGTTACTTGTTTCTTGCTCTGTACTAATCGCGCATCTCGAGCATCTCATGCCTCAACATGATAATTAGATTCTCTCTACCCTAATCGTCGTCCACCATATCCCTTTCTTTTCCCAGAGGGTATCCGCCATCCTCTCTCTGGAATTTGTAATTGTTGTTATTTTGGTGATACCATGGTCCATCGATTAGTGCTTGCTTACATCCTCCCTAATATTTTGTATCCAATAACCCGGTGTTGTGATCAAGCAGTGGTAAATAACTATCCATTAACAAACAGTTAAATTCAAGTCATTTGACTATCAGAAGTTTGGAATGCTCTGTGTTGATTTAGGGTCTACTTTAAATCCGTGTTGCCTAATCGCATTGCCTGCCTGTGTCTCGTTGTTTTAATGTTTTTGGGGAAATGAATTTCTTGGTGAGCCATGATCCCTGATGTCACTAGCTTGGTGCTACTTTTAGCCTCATAAGGTAGAACAGGTAGCTGCATGAGTGAAGAAATCAGAGGATAGGCAGAGAGTAAAAGAAAACATAGATTTTGTATTATTTTTCATATATGCTGTAATGCATTCTATCACATACACACACACACACACACACATATATATATAGATTACAATTATTACAAATCAGGGAGATTCAAATCAAAACGCTGACGTTGATTTTGTGATGGAGGAGTAGTAGACTGATTTAGTGATGAAGGAACAGTAACATTCTCCATAATTTCCAACCTAGGAGGAACCTATTTAAACAAATAATACAAGAGACTGGTAAATATCAACCAACTTTGATACCATGAAGAAAACAGAGGATAGACAGAGAGTAAAAGAAAGGGTAGTGTTTGTATTATTTTTCATATCTGCTGTAATACATTCCATCACATATATATATACACAGATTACAGTTATTACAATCATAATTCTAGCTATAATTACTGATATTACCCCTAAGTTAGCTCCTGGAAATTTGTGACTCATAAGGAAAGGAGAATCAATCAATACTAGTAACATATATTTGTAGATTTGCCATTATCATATCTGTCAAATATATCTTTATGCATATTTGTCAATACTCCTCCTCAAGTTGGATCAAGAAGGTTGATTGATCCAAGCTTGGCAAGCAACAATTTGAATGGAGCAAAGGGCAAGGATTTAGTGAATAGGTCCGCAAGTTGATCTTGACTCTTGTATAGTGAGTAACAATCGTCTGAGACTGAACTTGTTCTCGAACAAAATGATAATCAACCTCGATGTGCTTGGTGCGTTTATGGAATACTGGATTGGAGGCGATGTGCATTGCATCTTGATTATTGCAACAAAGGGACATAGGCTGAGAATGACAGACACCCAAATCAGTAAGCAATGCTTTCAACCATATTAGTTCGCAAGTAGTAGAGGCCATAGCACAATTTTTGGCTTCAGCGCTGGAGTGAGCAACGACTAATTGTTTTTGCTTTTCCATGAAACTAGATTACCTCCAACAAATATACAGTACCCCGTAGTAGACTTGTGATCAAGATTATTTCCAGCCCAATCCACATCGGTGTAACCAAGTATTTTTGTGTGACCATGATTTTGCATAAGGATTCCACGACCAACAGTGCCTTTGAGATATTGAAGAATCCGTTTGACAATCATCATATGGGCTATAGTCGGTAAATGTATAAATTGACTTATAATACTAACCGCATGACTGAGATCAGGTTGTGTAATTGTAAGATAAATAATTTTCCCATCAATTTTTGATAAAGCTGGGGTTGATAAAAAAACTCATCATCCAAACTCAGTTGAGATTTGCTATCCAGAGGTGTCTTTGCAGGTTTGCATTCAAGCATATCAGCTTCACACAACAAATCCAGTACATACTTACGTTGATTAAAAAACAACCCTTTATGAGAGGTAGCCATTTCGATGCCAAGAAAATATTTGAGAGCTCCAAGGTTCTTAATAGCAAATTTCTGACGAATAATACTTTTAAGGTTGGTAATGGCTGCATGATTATTCCCAGCAACAATAAGATTGTCAACATAAATTAAAACCATTAACCATTCATTAGATTTGACACAAATAAATAATGAATGGTCAGCATTACTTCTGGTGAACCCAAGTGTAGTAAGGACAGTAATCAACTTGGAATACCAAGCACGGGGAGATTGCTTCAAGCCATAGATAGATTTATACAATTTGTAGACAAGCTTGGGATCATTACTCTATGGATGATCGGGAGTTAACTTCATATACACCTCTTCTTGAAGATCGTCGTGTAAAAAGGCATTTGTGACGTCCATTTGAGATAGTAACTAGTCGTGATTTATAGCCACTAAGAGCAAGGTTCTAATGGTGGTCATTTTTGCAATTGATGCAAAGGTGTCCTTATAGTCGATACCATATGTTTGCGTGAAGTCTTGTGCATCCAATCTCGCTTTATGTCTTTCAATAGAGCCATCTGACTTGAACTTGATCTTGTAGACCTAACGACTGCCAACAACTTTTTTATTCTATGGAAGAGAGACAATACTCCAGGTGTGATTATTAGCCAGAGCTTGAAGCTCCTCATGCATAGCCTTTTGCCAAACAGCATGATGACAGGCTTCATAAAAACTTTGCGCTTCTGCTGTTTTGGTGATTGTGCTAAGATAGGCTCCATAAGCTTAAGGTAATCGATGGTAAGCTAAAGCATTGGATACAAGGTGCCTTACATTATACGTCACATAATCATGAAGTCTTAATGATTGTCTTTGGTTACGAGTGGGATTACGCCTGAGGGATGAGCAAAGATCACTCTAGTGTTCAATTTACAGGTCAGCCCCTTCACTCTGATGTTCAATTTGCAAGCCAGCCCCTTCTGTTATGGCTTCATTCTGCAGGTCAGTCCCTTCTGGTATGGTTGGAGTGGGATTACAGCAAGGCTATTTTGGGTAGTAGGCTTCCACTACTGGAGTTGGTAATGGAAATAAACCCACTGAAAACTCACTCTACAATATTTTAAATGTGTGTGTGTTTATGTCATTCAAAATAATTTCACAAGTTGACAGCAATATGAAAAGTATGATAACCAAACACATAAAATTATTTTTCATCAACTTCAAACACAACCACAGTTTTAACCAAACATTTCAATTTCAATTATAAATCGCAACTAAAAGCGTTTTTTATAAAACTGTTTTTTTTATACAATACATCATCTAATTGTATCAAATAATATTTGGGTGGATTACATGTTGTCTACCCTAGATACACAAAACAAAAATCCAAGCATGTAGGCTCTCATAAAATATGCTAGGTAGGTTTTGACATGGAACAATTGATATTTTTTTCCTATTTTCCCACGTTAATTCTTTTTTAGTTTTTTTTTTAAATTTTTATATTAATATTAATATTCTTATTCTCTTTTATTTTGTTTACTTCTTAATGATAATTATCTTAAGGCTGTTTTATATGCATTTAATTTTGAAGAAGTTGTAATTATTCATCTTTAGTTTATGAAATTATATATATATACATATATATATATATATATATATATATATTGCAAATATCTATTTTTATTATTACATAATGAAATACAAAAAGTTTAAGAATAAATCTATTAAACTTGGTTGAGTCCATGACTCGAATTGTAATATTTGAAAGTCAAGTTGCAAAACTCGAGTTGATTGAAAATATTATTTTTTTAATATTTTTTTAAAAAATAATGATAATGATTATTTGTAATGTTTTTTTGTCTTATAAATATGTTAGATTAATTATATATTTTGATATTTATTTAAAATTAACGCCTTAAAATATATATAAATAAATGGACTCGTTTTTTTTTAAAAAAATCAAATTAATTTATTGTCAATGTTCTAAAATATTTTTAATATAATAATATTTTAAAATATTATAAAATAAAAAAAATAATTTTTTTTCTAACAATAATGATGATGTCTGTGATAATATGACAATAATAATTAAAATATTAATTATATATAATAATGGTTGTAATAACAGTTATAATAATTATGATAATTTAACAATCATGATAATAATAATAATGAAAATAATATTCAAAATAATTAATCGATTGATATTATTTTTCTTAAAATTTAACATTTACGACTTTTTTATGTATGATAGTTCAGATTTTATATCACATAAAAAAATATATGAAGTCACAGGTACATAAAACAGGTGCAACAATTGCATCAAATTATCTATAATAAAAAAAATATACGAGTCACTCGTCCTATACTTTGCCAAAGCCAGAAATAATTTTTTTTTAACTTGTAAAAAACTGTTAATGGTCTTAGATTTTTTTTATGATGCTATATATCTTAGTTAAATAATCAAATTATAAAATTTCTATTATTATTATAGCAAAATTATTTACAATGATAATAATAATTATTATTATATATTAGTTTTTTATATATTCATTTTATTATGTAAAATATTTTTAAAGTAGTGTCATGGTATTAGGGCTATTTTTATTTTTATTTTTATTTTTTATTTTTGTGCACAGTGCAATAACCATAATGCCCTCAAATAGGACGAAAACGAATAATTATTAGTAAAGGTGTCCCGATAATTTTATATTTTCAGTGTACAGTAAAATAACCTTTGTAACCTCAAATAAAATAAAATAAAAGAGTTACTTGCAGGGTGTTTCAAGCATTTTACGTTTAATTATACATGGATAAAAGAGTTTCACTCTCATTTTACATCATCAAAGTTGAACTTTATTTTTTAATGCAAATTGTATTTAATACAAATAAAAATAACAAAAAAAAATAAAAAATATTAACTAAAAGTAGAGGTGTGTAAATACAAACAAAAAATTAAGAACTATCTGAGAAAGACCAAAAAAATTAAGGGATCTAAACTAAATCAAAAATTAAAAAAATAAAAACTAAAATAAAAAATCATATATATTAAAATTAGATAAAAAAAAAATTAACTATAGTTCTTAACACCGAAGCCGTGTAGTCGTAAACTTAGTTGAGTTTATGACTCGTAATTGTAATTTTAGAAAGTGAAGTTGCAAAACTGGAGTTGATTGAAAATATTTTTTTTAAAAAATATATTTTTTAATTTATTTAAAATCAAATATATATTTTTTTGGTAAAAATATTTTTTTTACTCAACCCAGCCAAAAGAAAAGCATGTTGATCGTAATAACACCGAAGCCGCGAAGTCGTAGGTGACAAAAGTACAACATCGGATTTTGTTGGTGCAAAGAAGCTGTGTCTGACGGGTAGATAGGAATAACATGTGATCCAAAAGCTTTCTTTTTCACTTGACAACAACAATACACCAAGGTTGTCAATACCGTTTCGGTCGTCGTTCCGGTTTTTCTATTGGAACGGAACGTTCCGGTTTCGGAGCGTTTCGGTGTGCCGTTTCGGGATTGTACTGTTCATATATATATATATAAAATTAAAATTTTAATTTATCAAGTATAATTAAAAATCAAGATAAACTAACTTTAAATTATACAATACAAATACAAAATCAAACAAACTTAATCTCAAAATTAGAAACACAAAAATAGGTTAATCAAAATAATTTTAATCATAATCTCTAATAAAAAAAAAAAAAGGCCGGAACGGAACACCCGGAACGGAACCGAGACGTTCCGGCCGGAATTTGGCCGGAATTTCCGGAACGGGCCGGAATTTAAACCGAGATGAAAACGACGCCGTTTTGTTTCGGTTTTCTTAATGGAACGGAATATTCCGGCCATTCCGGCCGGAACAAAACAGAATTAACAACCTTGCAATACACAGATCCAAAACCATTTATGGTGCTGATCTTTTGTATCCCCAAGTTCACACTACTTAAATATTGTATAGAAATACTAAAAATAATAATATATTTTTGAAATACAAAATAAGTTTTCTAATGTTGTCTGAGGATCAAGGGCCCATCCATCCAAGTCGGCAAGTGGGCAGTGCTTCATGATTCTCTGATGCAAGCCGCCCAATCGGAGGACCATGAGCACCGCCACAACCAAGCCGAAGCCATCCATGAAACTCAAGCCGCAAACCAAGCCGAAGCCATCCATGAAACTCAAGCCGCATTTTTCTGAAGAACAGCCTCAACAAACACAGCCAGAGTAAGAAAATGAAAAGGCGCGCCACACAGAGTACCTGTGAGAACGAGTTTATCCTCTACATGGCGACGGCCGTTTGAGGAATATTTTTGAAAAAACTAAAAAAACAAATTAAATTATTTTTTATGCTTTTAGTTATTTTGACACGTGTATATAAAAAATAATATTTAAAAAATAAAAAAAAATATTTCAAAAATCGGCTTTAACTACACGCTTCAAAGTTCAAACATAGCTGTGTAATATCCTAGCTACTGCTAATGACACATGAAGAGGCACCAATAATTTTTGTCAATCCTAAAATAATATAAAAATAATTTTTGTTTGATACCAAGATAATATAACACTTTGTTTTAAAACAATAATTATTTTTGTTTCAAAAATATATTTTATATTTTTTTAAAATATTTTTAAAATATAATATATAATATAAATAATTTTTTAATTTAAAAATACATATATTAATAATATTTTTTAAAAAATAGAAATATTTTAATATATTAATATTAATATATCAAAATAATATACAGCTTGATTTCAACCCAAAAATCAAACACCTCCTAACTCTAATTATCTTTCAATATTATTAGCATTACTGAAACTTACGTCCCCGTCTCTTTTTTCTCTTAAAAAATAAAAAGAGGAAGAGGAAGAGGAACAAGAAGAAGAAGAAGAAGCAGCTGCTTGGTCGTACATTATTGAATTAAATTGAAGAAGCTGCTTATTTAATTTTAAATCATTAGAATTTGTTCGTTCGTTTGCTTGGATCGGAATTTATTCAGCAGACTTGGGAGGGAGGGCCGGTCGGCGTTTTTGGATCAAATCAAATGAAATGGTTGGAGATTGTTGTTGTTAATATAGAGTAATTATACAATGAAAATGGTAAGGACAAATTCAGCAACGCCTGGAACTGGTAGCTCAGCTTATCTGAACGCTCTCACTTATGAAATCGAGAAAAAGCTGCAAAGGGTTCGTTTGTTTTCTCCTCCTTTCAATTTCCTTTCCTTTTTATATGGATTCTTTTGTTCACTAAGAAGACTAAGGGAACTGAATGTATTCTGATTTTAAGTTATCCAAAATCAAGAATTGAGATTTTTTTTTTTTGCGAAAATTTACTTAATGTTTTTAATGACAAGGGCAGGCTGTAGCTTCTCCAACTCAGAGACGTAACTTGTTACAAGAGTTGTTTGCTGACATTGCTTTGGAAGTTGATGATCGCGCTCGAGGTCTGCTGTAATTGCATGATGATATCAATCTGTGTTGATGGGCTATTGATGTTTCTCATTTCTGGCTCTATATTCGGCGCATTTTGATTTTTTCAGGATTTTTTCCTGCATTGATTGAAATTGAACACAGGTATAATTTTCAGCAGGGAAGAAGATGCAATTTCTCCTGTGGATGCTGATGGCCAATTGTGCTTTTTCAACTTGCTCGCTGATTATTATGTTTGGGTACCTGAGAGTGGGAAACAAATCCTTCATCTGATTCTCCAACTCTGGAGCCAGTCATTTGCATCACATATTTTCTCTCTTTTGTTCCATAAATGGGTATGCAGCCTGGCTCTGTCCCAGCCAAAAAAAACACTCTTTTCTATGCATGAAGAATCACATATGTTGCTGATGTTTAATACAGTAATACAGTTCTAGCATACTTTTGAGAACTTGATATAAACCCGTATTTTCCATGCCTGATTACTTGTTGAATGGCAGCAAGGGATCATTGTCAAGATTGTTTCTTTGCCGCTGTATTCGTTCCAGAAGTAGGTGACCTGCTATTTGCCATTCCTTTTGTAATTCAACTTATTTGAACTCTCCACTGACAAACAGTATAGGCTCTGGTAGGTTTAAGATTGATTGTTCCAAACTGGTAAAAAATATAATATAGAGCTGTTTGCAATGGCAAAGGTGGAAATGAAAATTGTTGAACCTGCTTTTTTAGCTGTATAGGAAAAAGGAAAAAGGGAAAAAAAATGCTAGTTTCTTGTCTATGCTAGATTTTTTTACATTTCTAAAAGTTGTGTTCTTAAGGTGCATGACTGCTATTATTAACCAGAATTCACATAAATTATGGATTTAAGAGGTACCAATGCGGTTTCGAATCCCATACCTATTTTCACATTTGACCTGTCTTAAATCTCAGGCAGCGATTCCTAACATGTGCAAACTATGGTTTTGTGGCTTCTAAGGTTATATTAGGCCTTGTTTTCATTACTTTTTGTGTTGTAGTTCAAAATAGAAGTTGTTAAATTCAAGTTTGGGCTTTAAATGAAATATCACTTTTTGATTTTCACTTGTTTTGGGAAGCTGTTTCTATTAAGAAAATAATTGATTGGTTTGAAATATGAGCCATAACTTAATTGTGTCTATTTTCTGATTCTGAGCTTTCGTTGCATTCAGTTTCCTGGATCTATTTGAATACTGGTTCTGGCTTATGTGCGTCAATATGATTCAGATGCAGGAGTAGTTAAAGGTTATTAAATGGGTTGCTTTGCATGAATATAATTTGAAAGTTTATTTTTTTGTTTTTTTATGATAACCATCCAAATTTATTTGAAACATGAAATTCTTTTGGGAAAGTATAAATTCTATATTCCATTAGTTGTGGCCACATAATGTTGTGTTGCACTTCTGCAGCTTTTTGAAGCTCAACTGAATAATACTGAAGAACTTCTACGTTTCTCATCTGCTCTTGTTCAAGGTGCTACAAATGTTTTCTGGTATGAATATCAGTGAGCTCAGATTGGTAGTGATTTAGTGGCTATGAGGAATCAGTTGATTTTGAAGTTTGATTGTGCTGCTAAATACTAATGAATGTTGGAAAGTTTGTGGATCATGCTGATCAATACATAAATGTATTAAAGAAACTGAGTTTTGTTCTTCGTTGTGCCTTTTCTTCTTAATATGAACTGGGAATTGTTAACTGTGAAGGGCATCCTCAAGATTCAAAATTCTATTTGCTCCATATGTTCTTTCCTTTTTGTTTTCTTTCCAGATGGATTTTGGTTGATCTATTAAATCTATTCAATGCAAGGAAACAGTATTTTGACTTGTGGATGACTAATTAAAATTCAAACTGCTTAGAGCCTGTGGCTTGTATCATTCCGTGAATGAAATATTTTTCTTGAGAAAGAAACGAGGATAAGTTTTTCCATTATTCATTGGGGAAAAAATAAAGAAAATAAAACAAAACTTTGCTATTCATTTAGTTTCTGGTGTTTCTATCAACCTCTGTAGCTGTTTCATTGTGCTATGATTGATTCATGGTATCCTGCTGTTGTTATAGCCTTTGCCCCATGGGAGTTTATCAATCCCAAAGTGTCGTACCGTTGCATTAACAGAGAGCATCCTTGCTTCTTCCTTTTTTTCCTCTCCAACCAAATTTCTGTGTCCCTTGCATCTGAAATTTGGTGCTGCCACTGAGGCAAACCGAAGCGTGGAAGTACTTTAACATCATTAGTTTCTATTGAACTATGCTATTGAGTGCTGTCATTAAAAGTTGAACATCAAGTTGATTACTGTGTATAAACATGCCATTCATTAGAATCATAAACTAGTATTTAACATTATATTTTCCCTTTCCATTTTTTTGTTTCGAAGATATCTAACTTTTCTATTCTCCCATTCCAACCATGCAACAATGACTTGAACCTTTGTGGTAAAACTTTGCAGGATTGACATCCAAACAAACACAAGGCGCTTCCAGTTCCTATTCCAGGCAAGTTTCCTTCCAACAATGTAATTTAACCCCTTCAACTAGATATGCATGGGTAAATTTTTGGTCTCTATATAATTATTCTATTATTCCTCGCTTTACTTTTTTCATTGTTGATTTCAGTATCTCCTTGATGAAGTTGCCTTGATGCCTCTGCGGTTGAATAAAATTCCAGTGCAGGTCAGGCATTATGTACCCTTTTTCGATCTTACATGGCAGTTGTTTTAATGTATGTGCGTCTTCAATTGTACTTCCAGAAAAATGTAGCCTGGACTTGAAAATCTCCTTGAATGGCATTTGCGTTGGAAAATAATCTGTCAATCTTTCATTAAATCAGGCCCAGCGAGAACTGTTCCTTTTGCTCTCGAGGTTCACCCTTTTTTACAACTCAGGTAAGCTTTGTAATTTGTATAGATTCAATATTGAACAACAAACTGCCTATCATTTTATAATATGATCTATGCAGCTGACAAGCTTGAGAGCTTCTTAAAACAGTTTCCTGTTTTTCTAAATGCTTTCTTCATCGGTGGCCCAGCAGACTTCTTTGTTATTGAGCTTGCAGATCAGGTATATTCTATGTATTCAATCTCAGGGCATTTATTTTCTGATGAGTTTGGTTATTTATGACCTGTAGAGAATTCATTTGTGTACGGTTTCGAATTCTTTTGCCTGGCAGCTTCAAAAGTTAAAGGTCGAACCAGTTCTACTGCATTACCTTTCACACATTAAGGTTCTCCAAGGTGGTATTATCCGTCACTTTCCAAAATCAAAGTGTCTAACATTGAATTGACTTGATATAATTGCATTTTGTTCTGAACAGGGTAATGTAAATAATTTCTGCAGGCTTGGAATTGAGAATGAGCACAAGTACAAGATTAAAGGCATGTCTGTATAACTTCACTTCTCCTGGCGGTCCAATGTATCCCACCAGAGCTGTCCGTCATGCCGCCTGGGATTCTTTGGATTTGCTTTTCCCTGTGAGTGCTTTTTTCCCTGGTTGTTAGTGCCATCTACCCGGTTCCTAATCAATTTCATAAAGTAATGAATGCCATGAAAGTGCATATTTTGGTATCAACTTTAGGATCAACAAGTCATACTCTTTAAGCAATGTAATAGTTGTAGTAAATGATACTCTGCTTTAGATGATTAGGTGCATTCTTTAATAATGATCATGCCTGGATAATATTTAGATTTAGAAAAAGGAACTTGAGTTGATGCATGATTTCACATTCCTAGTACATGCCTGACAATAATACTAATTTCCTGCCACAGGTTGGACAGTATCCTCGACATCTCATAAGCCTCTTTTTTCGACTCCTATATCCATGGTGCTGGCCCTCTTCATGTTGGAGTTTCATAATATCTTGCATTAAGGCGGTATTCTATTCTCTGTTGAGGCTGTTGTTTTCTAGCTGGGATAAGCTGAGAGAGCCGAAGAAATACTAAACGCTGATGATAAAATATCCAATATCCTGACCCCTGAAGCCTAAACATGCAGTCTCAGCTTGAGATGTATCGCATTTCATGATATTTGTGGTGTCCAGGCCTATGAGGGTTTTGTCCAAAATAACATAATTCTTTTTGGTCGAATTTATTTGAAGTGCACGTGCCAGATCTCTCCCTCGAACACCGCAGGAATTCTGCACGACTAGCAATTGGACGCTACTCTCAAAGCACTGGCAAGGGCCAGGATCATGTCTATTACTAGCTGTAGTGGTATTTGAAAGGGCATTGACATGCGGCCGGCAAGTTATCAATACTGTTTCATTGTTGATTTAATTTTTTAATTGGTAGAGAGAGAATATTTTAGTTTTGAAATGTTTAAATGTTACGTTTTGAGATTCAGATTGAGGTCCCGTTTGTTTCCCGGAATTCACTTTCCGGGAAACCACTTTTCAAACTTTCCTGTGTTTGTTTGTCTTCTGGAAAGTTGGTCAACGGAAAACACCTTTCGGTCAACGGAAAACACTTTCCAGTCAAAGGAGAATTTGGCTTGGTTTTCAGGAAAGTGTTTTCCGGAAAATTTGGGCGGAAAACACTTTCCGGAAGTTGTGAAAAATTTAGAAATATCATTATTTGCTGATTATATCAAATTTGATCCTTGAACTTTTGATTGCTATATATAATTTGTTTTGAATATTTATTTTTCAATTCCATCTCTTAAAATTTAATTTTTATATTAATTTTGGTTCTTATTTTTATAATTGCTATTTGTTTTTTTCTTATCATTTTTTTATTGAAATTTTTTATCTATCAAATTTGGTCCTCATTTTTTTTACTGTTACTTATTTTATTTGAAATAATTTATGAAATGTTAATTATTATTATTTTAATTTATTCACCTTTTATTTTTTAAAAAAAAAATTTAGACTTGATCTCTATTATTTTGATTATTATTTATTTTATTTGAGATAATTTATGAAATTATATTTTTTTTCAATTTCATTCTCATTCAACTTTTTAATTTGTAAGATTTGTTCCTCATTATTTTAGTAAACTTGAAAAAAAAATTAATTTATTAATAAATTATTTTTCAGATAATTTTCCATAACATAAACAAACACTGGAAAGTGTTTTCCAGTTCATTTTCCATAACACTGTCAAACATCAGAATTCACTTTCTAGGAATTCACTTTCCAGGAATTCATTTTCTTCGGAATTCACTTTCCAAAAGGAAACCACTTTCCAGCAAACAAACGGGGCCTGAGATTGTATTGTTTATATATATAAAAAAAAATTAATTCAAATTTAAAAATAAAATATTATAGAATTGTATAATTTAAATTTCAAACATAAAAAAAAATGAGACTTAAACTGATATAACTTAAACGATTTGATTAGTTCAAAGATAGCATGAAATGATAATATATTGAATTAATTCGAGTCAATTTAGGTTAATCTTTTAAATGCATTATTTGTATTATAAGACTATGATGATATTAAATAAAGTAAATCAAATTAAATTATAAATTTAAATTTATAATAAACTCATTGAATAATGAATTGAGAAAAAATAATCTAAAAAAAGATAATAAAATAATTTTTATAAATAAAATTATAAACTTGTATGATATTATAAGAATTTCATTAATCTTGCAAGGTGTGTATATATATGCTAGTAAATTTTCATCTCAATCTAACATTCAGATTAAAAAATATAATTAATATTATAAGACTATTTATTATTTAAAAAAATATTATTTAACCATAATAGAACATAATCAAAATATTCCAGGTAAAATATCTAGATCAGACCGAGATTTCGAGCATGATAAAATTTGATTCAGTTTATTTTATTTTTTAAATTGAAATAAAATGCAACGATCACTACAAGTAACGGAATGGAATTGAAGACAATCCTGTCAGTAAGCACACATTGGCGATATCTAATTATGGCAAATGTTTTTTTTTAATATTTTGAATTTAAAAATATATTAAAATAATCTCTTTCATGTTTTTTATGAGCAGAAATGCATTAAAAAACATTAATCTAATAATTTTTTTCATGTACAATACTTTTTTTTTAAAAAAAAAAAGCATTTAAACACAGATTAATACGTTGTCAAAAAATAAAGTGATTTCTATAATCATCTTAGCACTTATATTTACGGTAATATAATTATAAGTTTTTTATTTATTTTATATAAAGTATAAATTATCATGAAAAAAATATACTCATTAACTAAAAAAATAAATATTTTATATTATATTTCTAATAAAAGATATATTTATGACGCTGATTAAATATGCTTGTATATAAAAGAAGAATATTATATTATTCACTGTTTTAATATATTTTTTTAATTTGAAAAACAATGACAAGCATCTACAAAAAAAACCGTATCGAATTTCAAAAATACGTTTTTCAAACTTAATGTAAACTTAGAAAATATGAGAAATAGTCCTAGAATAAAAAAATAAATAAATAAATTGTTTTTCTTTCCAAAATATTGGAACACTGCCATCTTTCTCAACAGCACCAAGCTAACTCCACGAAATGACATGCAATTTTTGGTTAGGAATATAGTGAACTTGGCAAGAACAGTGGGCTGTACGCTGTAGCTTCTATTTATTCCTTTTTTTATGGTTATCAATGACATTTCGTGGCCCCATTTTCTGGATGCAATTGCAGCTTAAAAATTGCAATTCAAGAGTCGTTTGATTTACCCTCTCGTGCACAAGATGATTTGCGCAAGCATAATGACCATCAAAGGGTTAACCACCTGCATTCTGACGCAAAAGCAGGAGCTTCAAAGAATGCAAAAGGCTGCGCAAAGCTCTCACTGGTGATTAGGGTAGTTTAACCAGCACCCAGTCATTCCAGCTGCAAACCATGTTCCAAGTTCTATATCCACCTACGATTTCAACATCATCAGGTTGAATGAAGCAGAGATGCAAGTTGCAGTCACTATTATAAGCTGTCATGAAACAATCGGGGAACTGATATTTCACCGGACAGAATAGATGCAGCTTACACGAGAACCTTACCATTAAAAAAACCAACATTAACAAGGGGCCAACATGGAAGAAACATGAAGAAATCTACCTCCATATCTCCCTGGTTTTACGATGACAAGCAATCAATAGACATCACAGCACCGGGCAGTTCCTGTCAAAGTTTGATTTTCTGCCCTTAGTAGACAATATTCTGTGTCAAAGGAAATAGTTCCTCTTCCCACCCCAACTTGTAAAGTCACGAAGCTAGCCAAACAAAAATCAGGAGTACATTATATAGAGATAGCTCTCCATCTACCCACATCAAAGAACAATGCACCATCCCAAACTTCCACAATAAAGATTCTAATAGTTTTCTCTAACAAGTATTTACGAAATCACAACTACGACTTGGCTGAGACATAGAAGATAGTTCCATGGCTGCATGATCAAACACACAAAAGCAATGCATGAATGATATAGGACCTACCACCAAGACACCAGAAATGACATCAATTTATCTGCATTGATTCTGAATGATACTTCTCTAAATCCGCATCCAGATCTTCAGCAGATACCTTTTCACCACGACCCCTTCCACGTCCACGGCCCCTTCCAAATCCGAGGCCGCTGCCACCGCCACCACGTAGTTGTCCCAATGCACCACCCCTACCTCTTACACTGCATAATAACCAAATGGAAACCCATGAATGAACAGGTAAGAAATATAACAATTGTAGTACAGTTTTCTGGGCAAGCACCAAGCACATTCCAGTTTTGGAACCCAAGAATAGTTGCTTTAATAATATGTTCAGGTCTTTTTTCCTTAGTTTAAAAGATAAATACGTTCAGATGATAAATGAAATTGCATTCCACTTGCATACAGCTGTAGATGTAAGAATCTTACAATTCATGATACAAATCTCAAAAATCAACTATGAACTCGATCACAAAAAACAGTATGAATTGCTGGGTGAACTGGATATGGATATTGATTGTGTGATGCACGCAAACTCTGAATTGCATGACTCAACCAAATTAAAAAATAAATACTCATAAAGAGATGATTAAAAGAGGATCTACATGATCCAGGGTATATTTGGTTGTCCTACTTGGAAATTCATGATTTTAAGGTGTTGATCAAAGAACCAGAGGATTTGAGGTTTGTAAATTGAAATATGGATTGATGTACAAGGCCGCTAGAATTTTTAAAAAGCAGCATTTATATAACTTAATAGTTGTTATTTGATGAATTTGGACAACCCCCTTTAAATTTTTGGGCGCTACTGAGGGTGCATATAAAAATCAGCCCTAACAGCATTATATAACAGTAACAACTGTTATGGCTGTTATTTTGAAGGATACCACCCATTATTTTTATAAAAAAAGGGCTTGATAGTTTTGGTTGACTTCTGTTTCTTCTTTTTTCCAAGATTCCACAGAAAAGAAGCAATTCCAATCTCTAGTAATGTACTAGTGATACAATGACATGCATGCCCAGTGAACTTCTTTTTTTCCTTCTCTCTTTCTCAACTCTCTCAACCTTCTTCACACAGTTATCTTTTATTACCTAACCAAATCAAATGCAAAGTTAATTATTTGAAGGGGAAGATACATTCTTACATATAGGAAATTGAGGTCATTATGATATTTTGACGTAGCACAGCAGGTGCTACCAACACCAGGACCTCAAAGGCAGAAAAAGCATCTACCATACATGAATATCAGCCGGACTAACTTTTAAGTTCTAATCAACTGATATACAAAGTAGCCCACTTAATCCAAAAGCATGCACAATAAAACAAGATTTCAAGATCATATGCATAAGCAGAAATAAAAAAAAAAAAGCCCTTGGGAGATAAAACTTAATTGAGCAGCAGATATTCATCCTTAAGAAATTCTGCATATAATGTACTGTGATTGGCCAACAAAGCCCAAAACTTTTCTATAACAAGAGGAATAAATGATGGAACAGAAATTCTGAAAACAATTCGGCAGCAACAGGACATAATCGCACAACATTAGCAACCAATGACAGTATCAAAATACAAGTTTGCAACATATATTGCCAGGAGCCAACATAGCCACCAAGATCATAGGTATAACGAACAACACAGCTGACAACAGACAAACAATAAAGAGAAATGTTACAGTAGCCAAGCAACACAGAGCGGAATAGGAGGGGAGGCTTACCGTCCAGGAAGTCCATTAAAATTTCCAAAAGCAGCATTAGCATGAAGAGGTGCACGAGGAGCAACAAAATTTGTTCCCACGATCTCTATCTTCATAGGTTTCCCATCAAGCTGAACATTGTCGTACCTCTTAACAGCAACTGCAGCTTCAGCTGGTCGTGCGAAGACAATTTCTGCTGTTCCCTAAGAAAAAAAGGTATTCTAAACTACAGCAGGACACGAAGAATCGATTTGAAGCACGTAAATTATGCCAAGCTTGAGTTAGATACCTTCGATCTGCCGCTCCGGTCGTAATGGATTGAATACTTTTTCAGTTCACCCACTTCGGAAAACAGTTCCTGCACATGGTTTATTCATCTAACATCATTACTAAAAAACAGTAAATCTAAAATAATATATGAACAACCTTAAACATAATTACAGTAATTAGTGGGAAAAAATTGAAATTCATAAACTAATCAACGAAAGGAAAAATGACCTTGATGTCCTCGTTAGAGACTCCATAATCTAGATTGGAAACGTAGAGCTTGTTTCCTTCTAAAGAGGAGGTCCGACCCGATTGATTCCTAAACATGTCGTGCTGCCAGGTACTTTCCAGAGCCTAAGAACAAAAAAAAATGATCAAAAATATCGAAGCTCTTTCTAGATAATTTACAGAAAACGAAAAGCAGAAGAAAAAACCTTGGCGGCGGTATAAGGAGCTGCACGATTGGCGGCGCGGATAGGGAAGCGGCGAGCAGGACCGGCTCCCGAAGGGCGGCCTCTGCCACGGCCCCGGGAGTTACCGAATCCGGATTTTTTGCTATTTTTTATGATGTCATCAAGGGACATATCCAAAGTGCTTGACATTTTATTTTATTTTTAACTTAAAATCAGAAAGATAAGATGGAGAAAGAGAGGAAGAAATTGATTTACGAGGAGGGGGAGGGGGAGGGGGAGGGGGAGTTTTTCCTCGAAGTAAGAGAGTGAGCTTCAGAGATTGCCCGAAATGTTTAAGCCTTTAAGGTGTTGGGGGGATTGGCGCGTGCATCCACGCTCTCTTTTCAACTCTATGGCGGTATTATTTATAAAACATAATAGTACAAACTATTAAAAGAACCGTACCGTAAAGGTGTCGTGGTGTAGTTGGTTATCACGTCAGTCTAACACACTGAAGGTCTCCGGTTCGAGTCCGGGCGACGCCATTTTATAACCTATCCGGGTTTTGCTGATGTGGGATTCTCTTTTCTATCTTCTATGGAATTTTGTTTCCTCACAGAAAATTTGAATCTTCTATTTTTTTTAGAATCTCTAAATTTTATTTATTTTCATTCATAAAATTGATTTTTTATCATTTTTTTCACAGCTAAGAAAATAAAAATGAATTCTACCATAGAAATAAAAATTCGTATATATACTCGAGTTAGATGAAAAAAACTTTATTCACTAGAAAAAACAATTATGTGTGTATCAATAAATAAAAAATTTAATTTGTATTGGGATAAAATAAAATTCTACATTTAATACCAATATCTATACTGGATTAGAATTGTTTATGTAAATATAATTCAAACTTTGTAATAATTTAAACATGGGCCAATGCTATTTTAAATAATAGTCAGATTTATATATTTAATTTTGATAATTTGCTTATAAAGTGGAAGCAAAGAAAAAGATTAAAAAAATATTTTTAAAATCTCTTTTGAAACACAAAAACAAATTGACTCTTATTTAGAGGAAGTTGTCGTTTCATTTCAAATTCCATACTTGAAATATCTAATTGATAACAAACAATATATACAAAATTGTATTGTCAACTCCCAGTATATTTTGAACATAATTCTTCTTCTATTGTAACATATGATTAAGAGGGTTTGTTTTTATTTTAATGTATTTAAACTTTACAATTAGCTTATAGGAGAATTTATTAAGTTTCTCTAAATCAATGATATCAAATGTACATTTTTAAAATCATATGAGCAAATGATTTAATTTCAGTTTTCAAACTCATTCAAATATGTCTTCTACCTTAAAATAAAGAAATATTTATTATATAGAATTAGTTAATTCAAGATCATATCTTTTTATTCAAATATGTCTTTTATTATAAGTTTATATATAGAGTTCATTAATTCAAGATGATATCTTTATTTTTAAAATAACATTGAGATAATAACATATTGATGGATTGACTTAGATTAACATGTCACATCTGCATGATCACATATAAAAAAAATTAAAACAAATTATAATGTTCAATTCTCAAACGATCTAATATTAAAGGATAAAAATAAAATAAAAATTAATTAAAAAAGAATAACAAAATGACTTGTATTAGCTAGGTCAACTTGTCAAACTTATAACCTAAGTTATGAGATCAAAATTATTTTATAAAAAGAAAATTATGAAGCATAATTTCCAATCAACCAAATATTGAAAGATAAAATTGAAAAAAAAATAATTAAAAAAGAACACAAAAATAAATTGATTAACCTAGGTTAACTTGTGATAATAATGATTGTATTATGATACTAAGATAATCTTATAAAAAGTAAATTGAAAAAATTACTTAGGTCAACCCATATTAACCTATCAAACTCATAATTTAGGTCATTAAACTTGATGCCCACACAAAACAAATTAAAAATAAATCTAGAAGTTTAATTATTAATTAACTTATTGTTGAAAAACAAAATTGGTATAAAAAAAAACAAATTTAAAAATAAATCTAGAAGTTTAATTATTAATTAACTTATTGTTGAAAAACAAAATTGGTATAAAAAAAACAAATTTAAAAATAAATCTAGAAGTTTAATTCTTAATTAACTTATTGTTGAAAAACAAAATTGGTATAAAAAAAAAGTCAATCTAAAAAAGAACATAATAAATTAGATAATGATTGTCAACTTTAGAAATTCCAAATAGAGTAAGATAGGTAAGGTATGGAGTATTGATCTTCCTCGTAACTTTCATATATAAATTGATTAATGACTTGCCTACTAAAATTACATACATCTAAGCTTAAATGCTTGTCAATCTAGCACCTTACCAAGTCTAACTCTTTTAGAATCGACTATTTGGCGAGCTTAAATATTTATAGGTTTAACATCTTGTAAATCTAACTTTTTGAGCTTAAATACGTGTCTGCCCAAATGTTTATGAATTTGAAATCTTGTCAAACCTAGCTCCCTTCTTGGCATGATTTTTTATCAAGTACAAGCACTCGAAATGGGAATTTAAGGTCATTATTTACTCCCTAACCAATCAAAAATCCTATAAAGGTCATTCATGCATTAAATCAACATTAATGTTTATTATAAAGGAATGATCCTATCAATATTAATATTGTGTTCACATTGACGTATGACCATATTCAATAAACATGTAACACTCTCAACATTAATGTTATGAAAGAAGATTTACAACCCCTCGAATAGATAAGGAAAATGTTATAAACACTCTTTGAACAACCCAAGAAAAAAAAATATATAATCTTTTACTCTATGACAATTAATTCTCAACATTCATAATTTATTAAGAGTAATAAATTATTTTCTTAAATTTAAATATACATTTACTACAACATAGACAATAAAAACAAGAATGTATTTGACTGAAGAGAGAAAGACATGAAATTTGAAAACATTAGATATAGAGAGAGGACATGTCTTTAGATACAATATTTATTATTATTTTCATTCCTAAAAAATCTTTCTAAAAAACTTTGAAATTTAAATGTACAACTAAGACAAATAAAGATAAAAACAGTTATTATCATAAATTTAAAACCTAACTCAGATGTGAATTTGAGGCAAAGCCCAGGTCAAACTGACATAACTTGGTGTAAGAATTAAAGTATTTATTATCATAATTTTAAAATTTAATTTAAAGGTTAATCGAAGACAATGTCTAGATCACAAATGGGGTTTACCATTGATCAAGGTCAATATAAAAAGAAAAGTAGTTATTATTATAATTTTAAAAGTTAACATGGGGTCATTGAGGGTAAGGTTCAAATCACATGTCATGTGAGTTAACCTGGGTTGAGGTCTGGGTCATTGTTTAGAAGAAATAACTTGGGTTAAACAAGGTTAATCTAAAAATAAAAGTTATTATTATTATAATTCTTAAATTTGAATAAAGGTTAATTATGGCAAAGCTCAAGTCACAAGTTAAAAATATTAATATAGATTGATCCAAGTTGATGAATAGATTAGATTTCATTATAATTTTAAAAATCAATTCAAATTTGACTGGGACAAAGTTGAAAGCATAGGTCACAAGATAAACTTGGCTAATTTTAAAAAAATGTACCAAAACAATCTTGTTTTCCTTAAAATCAATGGAATTTTATTTTTTGTTTTATCCAAGTTTAACTTAGGTTTTTTTACTATATGAGGAGTAAATTATTCATTTTTTTTTTCTTTGTAAACTCCAATCAGTCCAGGACTCATGTCAACTCTTCAAGATGTTGTCAATTTATAATTAGAATTATTATAATATTATTAATTTCAACATTCAATATAAACTAAAGTATGTGTGTTTTATTTTTTAATCAAGGGTAAAATAAATAAATAAAATCTCATATTTTTACTCTTTCTTATTTGTCATAATCAAATAGAATATAAAGACAAATATTTTATCTTGTAAATCACTATCAAATATAATTTTACCATCATTTCCTTTTTTATATTGTCTCATTTATTGCTATTATTTTTATCCCTAAGAAAATAATTGAATTTTATGAATACCAGCTTACCTATTGAAAAAGAAAAAACAATGATGATGAATTAAGATTCCTCTTTTTACTATACTTAGATAAATTGAAAGAAGGGTGAAACAACAAATACATAAAAAGGGCCCAACCGGGTTCGAACCGGTGACCTATTGATCTGCAGTCAATTGCTCTACCACTGAGCTATGGACCCCTACATGTATATCGTCATATATCTGTATATATAGCTTGTTATATTTTAGTTTTCCTGTTGCTGAGTCATTTGGGCCGGATACTAAATCTGAGGATGCTTGAGCTCAAAATGCTATTTATTTCGGTTTTTTTTTATTATTAAATAGAAAATATATCGATTAATTATTATATTTAAGCTCCGTCTCTGTTTTTACAAAAAAAACTTTAACCACTCGACCGTGGCCTTCTGTATTCTAATCCATGCCCTTGTTAATGCTATTTTTTAATGCTGGCCTGCTTCTTCGCTCTTGCAAACTCTGCTTCTTCTCAGGCGATTCGATCTGGTTTTATTGTTGTTTGATGAGACTGAGCGGTAATTCGAAGTTTCTGTGAGTTGAAGAATTTCATTAAGGCCGATGAAATGATTCACTGAATGGAGTCCACCGAGCGTGATTTCAATATGGTGGTGTCTAATGTGTTAATTCATGGGGTTTGCTAGAGCCAGAGAGTTTGGGAGGCTATTCAGATCAAGAATCATCTAATTCAAAAGGGATTGACTGCTAGCAGGATTACTTGCTATTGAGTAATTTAAATTGTTTTTTAAAATATTATTTTTAAAAAAATATTTTTAATATCAGAAAATCAATTTTAAAATTTAAGAGATTGAGGTTGGTGTGAGAGTGATGGATGAAATAATCGAGTTTTTTTGAAGGGTTAAGGAGGAAGGGGAAGGTTGTGCATACTTTTAATTTGGTTAATAGATTATCTATGATAAATTCATTTCTCATACAAAATTATGAAACTTCCTAAACTTTGATTTATCTTAAATTTTAAATAGAGGTATAATATTATCCCTTATAAAACTTCATTTTAATCTAACAATTGAATTAAAATATATGATTGATTTCGTAAGTCATATGATATTTAAAAAAAAAAAACCTACTTTGCTAGAACGAAACAACCATAATAAAAAATGATTATGAATATATGATTGAGATAATCCAATAAAAATAAAAGCAAAAAAACAATGTGAAGTCCAATTCTTTATAGATCAAACATTAAAGGAATAGATTGAAAACAAGAAACTCAACTAATTTATTAAAGAAAAAAAATTGAGGTCAATTTGTGTTGATACTTAAAACTTGTGACCTAGTTATAGGCTTTGAATCAACGTCATTGAAATCAACTTCAAAAAAACAACGAAGTAAAAACTCTCAATCACATATTTTTGAGAAATATGCAATGAATGATAAGATTTAACTTGAAAGTAAATTGAAATAAAATGCTGAGTATGGATGACAATAAGTACCTACGAGTTGGATTTTTTGATATCTATACCTTAATCACTAATGATTAAATATAAAATTTAGATTTTCATAAACTATCAATTGAGTTTTGGGTGTCCATAGGGATATCAATCATTTGACTATTATGTATTATTCAATAAAAGAATTATGATTATATATATGTGTGTGTTAATTAAAAAATATAATTTTATATCTGTATTAAAATAAAAATGTACAACATATATATTTATATAATATAAATATACATTTCATGTTAAGTTTGGACGAGTGTTTGATGAATTTAAATAATATTCATATTTTATCTATTGCCAATGAAACCATAAAAAATATCAATTGTTCGGGTATGTATCCATTACCAATGAACTTTTTTCTCCTCCCCTTCTCTTTGGCAATGAACACGGGCTTCTTTTCTATTTTGTTTTCTTTAATCCTTCAAGAT
Organism: Salix dunnii; assembly: GCA_015731905.1. Classification (NCBI taxonomy): domain Eukaryota; kingdom Viridiplantae; phylum Streptophyta; class Magnoliopsida; order Malpighiales; family Salicaceae; genus Salix; species Salix dunnii. Next base: position 2,097,545 of record CM027667.1, on the reverse strand, counting down.
CATAATTTTTTTCAACTGTTTTCTTGTTTCTATGCCCTATTTTCCATTTTTTAATTGCTTGGATTTTTTACAGCAATCATTTTGCAGGAAAATCGATGTTCAGATCTGAGAAGTGGGTCGGCAACATTCTCTGCTTGAAAGATTTTTATAAGCGTGATGTTCCATTTTTTTTAGCTACTGTTTTCCATGACCTTGAGGAAAAATTGACCATTAAATTAATTTCCAAAAGGTGATTTTTCATTTGTTGGTGTAAGAAACCAAGGGATAGAAATTTGATAATTTCTCACCTGGGAAGCCGTCAATAAGTAGAGAAGGTAAGAGGGAGCAGATGATTTTTCACGGAAGTCTCCTCTACGGAAGGTAAGAAATTATAATCTTGAAAGACACAAAACAGGAGAGAAAAAGCACCCCATTCTTATCATCTCTTCACTTCTGTCAGGTTTCTCCTGTGCTTTCAGGAACAGGGAACCAGTGTTTTCAGTACAAACAACAACAGAGATGCCGGAATACCTTAAAGTTTAAACTTATCACGAATACGATAAGACTACCAGGGGAAAACAACCACGGTTCCTGCAATTATTCTTGTCTAAAAGAATTTCAAATATCGACGAACATTTTTCCTGCTACTTTCGAATTTCGATTGGCATAGAAACAAGCAGTTGCAAGTATATGGGAAAATAAATTACTAAAGAAGAAAGGTAGACTAGCTTTTGGCTAGCACATCCATGTATAAAATGAACCATCCACACGAACCAACACTTCAATAACAATGCCAGGATTGAGAATAGAAAAGAGTTGTACGAACAAATCTACAGGGTCAAACATCCATTTGCAGAGTTTTCGAAACAAATCATGGTTTCTCCTTGATCAATATGATGATACACCATAGATTGTAAACATAGCTATAAGGAAACACACATCCCATAAGTTCATTACATGACAGATCATAGAAACAGAACTAGAATCACCAGATCGGTTCTAACAGAGGACTGAAGATAAAAACTCAAACAAACAAACCAATCTCATAATTCAGTCCCGCTTATACGTAGAGTGCATGGAACTCTCCACCACGAAATCGAGTGACTTGTTTTTAACTGGCACGGCTTCTAATGACATCAAGACCCATTTCAGTTGGGTCAGTTGCCTGTAACTCTATCTGAATTCCATCTAGTTCTCTCTTGAACCTGTCCTTAGAACTAGCATAAATCATCTTGCTTCTCACCCTTGATGTGTCGGGAGACCTTTGAAAATCATAAAGAGAATGATGAGTGTCAGTTAAAAGTGAGAGCCCAAAAACAATAAACACACGTGTGCACACACATATAGACGAAATTAGATTTCATTACCATGCAATGAAGAAAATCCTGCTCTTCTGGACATTCTCTTCAGTCACAAAATCAAAATCATAAACAGCATAGCGACACTCATCAGCAGGGAGGCTTGCGGTAAAATCTTCATAGCTCTGGGCAGGCTCGCCAAGCTTTTCCACAATCACCTGCTTTTGCTTTTCCTCAATCTTGTAAACTATGAAGCGGTAAGTTCTTTTAGCCTTCAGCTCCAAAAACTTCAGCTTGCAGTCATCATGCACTGCCATACCAGATGCTGCGTTGGCCTGTACTCATATAGAGATACACAACACACGGTGAGAGGGGGAAACAAAGAATGAAAGTGCTCACTCAGACGAGCTATTCCTGAACGTTCCTGAGTGGCAAAGTCTCTCTATTATCATCTGTTTGATTCTTTCTTTAATAGCACAACAGGCGAGATCGATACCAGACAAGCTTCTAAATTTACAAAACTAATTGATTGATAAATGTACCCACACTTAAAAATATTCAGCGTTACGACATTGGTCCAACAAATCTTGCATAGACTGATAAAGTGACCACATTGATTGCAAAAAGGTTTCAAATTTTGGAGTTTTAGTGCGCATTAGTATTAAACCGAACTAAATCCTCAACTCACAGCAATAAGAATCAAGATGATACAAAAAATCAGCGACTATTTATTTATGAGTTCAACATCACTCTTACTTACAGAAAATACACGAGACGCGATGGATCAAAATTAAGAGCATCAACTAGTAGGAAGTAGCATAAGATCTATCATTTTTCACGAAGTAGTAGTAGTGGAAGCACAAGGACAAAAGAAATTAGAGATAAAATCTTAGATCTAAACATCATCGGTCGTGAGTCATCAGTCGTCGCTTAAAAACAAAGAAAGAGTAATAGAGATCAAAACAAGTAAAATGCAAAGAAATACACTCACCATGATTTTTCTTCTTATAGGGATCAGAGGCAAGAATAACAAGGCAAGGCAAACACCAGATTCACAGAGACAGACAGACACACAGTTTTTAGGGTTTTGCTTTCTTCGATTCTTTTTGAAAGATAATGGAGGTTCTCCTCTCTGTCTCTCTCCCTCATGCTGGTTCTTTTTCTTTATTTCTCAATTAATTGAAATCCTAATTTTAAAATTTATTAATTTATAATTTGGTTCTTAAACTCTTAATACTTACATGATTTAGCTCCTATATTTTTACAAATAACTAACAACACCCTCTACTTCCTTTTTTTCTTATAACTCGGTGCCATTGTTTATTTTCATGATGAAATGTAGAGTTGGCACGATTTTTCTGTTATTTTTTCTTCGTGTTTAGCTATTAATTAATTATTATTGAAGCTTGAAAAAATAAATTATTTTTTTTAGACTAGATTTTAATTATCTGATAATTAATATAGCTAATTAATTTATATAGCATTGAAAATAATACAATAGCTATATAAATAGATTGAAAATATAAGGATGAAATCTAAGACTCATGAAACGATGAGGACTAACTATTCATTGCAAATAGTCTTAAGGGACTAAGATATAATTAAGTGGTAACTTTCGGATGTTTCTGGTGGCTTTATTAATTAATATTCCTCTGATGTAAGTAAATCGAAAACATGATGGTGCTCCAGCGCGACAACAACGATAAAGTATGCATAACCAATGATAGATAGACACTTGTGTCATCCCTTTTTTGTTTTTGAAATGCCAACTTAGGCCCCCTTTTGCTTTCCTGGTCACGGAAGGTCTTTTGAGAAGAAAGCTCCGCTTAGGGTTGGGCCGGGCCGGGCCGCTGAACTTTCTTCAATACTTCCCCCCTTGTTCTTTACCCTTTTCTTTTTTCATGATATAGACAGTGTTAGATTTCTTTTTACCCTTTCGATATTGCAGAGTATATATATATATATATAAACATGCTTTTTTAAGACGTTAAAAGTATTTTCAAATCAGTTCATATATATTTTAAATTATTTTTTTCAAATTATAATCCTCTATTGATTTGATTTAATTTGACGTGTTTAATAAATTTACAAATAATTTCAAAGATTGTATAAAATAAATTGATCAAGATGGAAAAGATCCTTTTCTTAATAAATTAATTTCCGGTTAACATTATTACATTAAAATACATGAATTGATGTTGACCTTAAACCAGTACCTAGAAACACTTGATAAATTTCTTTTAATGATTCTATCTCCATGTTGCTACTTCTTGTCTTGTCAAATATAATAATAGAGCTAAGAGATAGGGAAACATTGTTTTTTCCACACTTGTTAGAATTGTGGTTTATAATTAGAACAGCAATATGCAATATTAATTAAATTTCATAATATAATTAATAATTCCATTAAAGTTACTAAAATTATCATGAAACCAAGTAAAAATAACTTATAAAAAAAAGTTATCAAAACATGATCCAAGTAGAGTAGCCTAGCCTGTGTCAATCTAGTCCGGTTTCGTTTCAGTATTTAAAAATAGATTTCAGCTTTGATTAAATTCAGTGATATTGTTAATACAATATTTCCACATTCATAATATTCTATTTTTAAAATAAATAAAAACGCGCAAAAAAAAAAGTGCAAATAAGCAAAAAGAATATTTTGATGGTACAAATAAATTTGCTAGATATAACACTTAAACTAAATAAAATTGGGAAAGGCCAATTGGCTAGGATTAAAGAAAAGCAAGACTTCTGGTGAGAATTGAGTGTCAAACATCCATTTTCGAAATGAATAAAACAAATCCATGTTTTATCTACCATCAGATGATGATACACCAGAGATTGTAAGCATAGCTATAAAGATACACACCGCAGAGGTTTTTTACAAGATGGATCATAAAAGCATAGTAAAAAACACTGATTGGTAACAGAAGAGGACTGTAAAATAAAACTCAAACAAACAAACCAATATCATAATCCAGTCAAGCTCACCGCCTCAAGCTATAAACATCCCGCTTATATGCAGAGTGCATCCGCCGCGAAGTTGGGAGGCTTGTTTTTAACTGGCACGGCTTCGAATGACATCCAGACCCATTTCAGTTGGGTCAGTTGCCTGTAACTCTACCTGAATACCATCTAGTTCTCTCTTGAAACTGTCCTTAGAACTAGCATAAATCATCTTGTTTCTCACCTTTGATGTGTCGGGAGACCTTTGTAAACCACAAAGAAAATGATGAGTGTCAGTTAAAAGTGAGATCCCCGAAACATTACACGCACATGATATTGACAGTGTTAGATTTCGTTACCATGCAATGAAGAAAATCCTGCTCTTTTGGACATTCTCTTCGGTCACAAAATCAAAATCATAAACAGCATAGCGACACTCATCAGCAGGGAGGCTTGCGGTAAAATCTTCATAGCTCTGGGCAGGCTCGCCAAGCTTTTCCACGATTACTTGCTTTTGCTCTTCCTCGATCTTGTAAATTATGAAGCGGTAAGTTCTTTTAGCCTTTAGCTCCAAAAACTTCAGCATGCAGTCATCATGCACTGCCATACCAGATGCTGCGTTGGCCTGTACATTGAAAGAGATAGCATATGGTAAGACAGAGAAGCAATGAAACCACTCATGTCATGTTTTCACAAGAAACTCTCTTATTATTTGTTGGATTCATACTTTATTAACATGATAAGCCTTAGGGGAGGAGATACAGCATAAACAGCAGAGCTTCTACATTTACGGTATTAATTAATGTATATGGATCACAAATTGTTACCCATAATATCCAAAGTTGTGACAACTCGTAACCCACTAGTTGATGTTCGACAAGACCAAGTTAAAAGAAAAAGCAAAGCCGCTTTGCAAAAAGCAAACACTTAACCGAGGTGCGTGACAAAGGGCAAAAATAGTTTTTTTATTATTATTATTATTTTACATAAAAATGAGAGATAGAGATATAGATAAGTTAAAGCTATAACAATATTAGCAAAATGTTAGTGATAAAATTAAGATTAAAATCAGCCGTTTTAGACAACAACAATTGTACCGACAAGGATTTCATAAAAAAAAAAAAGGGGGATCCAAAGATAAAACATGGTACCATGTCTGAATCGTCATCTTGTAAACTACCTGAGATATATAAAAAAAGATCAAGCCCAATACCCTAATCCAACTAGCTTTCGCCATGCTAATGGTTTTTCCAGTTTCCAATCCATGAACGTGCTATTTTCCACTCAATAGCATGCTACCAAGAATTTTGCAGAATCGCGGGCTATAATTCCTCATTCCTTTTTGGTAAGCAAACACAAAATGGAACTTGATGCAAATAGCTTCCGACATAAAAAAAACATCGAATTAAAATAAAGATCAATGTACCGGACATTCAAAAAAAACATCAAGTCAACAAATCAGAAGATATTAGGTCTAAAGATCTGAGAATCAAAACAGAGAAAAGCAAAATCAGATCTGTAAAATTTAACTTGATCGCCTGTCAGTAACAAATCACAGATCAAAACCAAGAATTTGTTAGATGCAATAAAGTAAAGGGTGAGAAAGAAGAGACTGACCATGGTTACGAGAGGGATGGTGGTGGTCTACGGATGGGTTAGATAAATATCGCACCCGCCAATCTAGAGAGATATTTATAGAGGGAGAGGGAAGGGGAGGGGACGGAGTTGGGGTTTGCTCCTTGAAATCGTGGGCTATATAGAGAATAGGGTGTAGTGAGCTACTTCCTTCCTTTTCTTTTTATTTTTTCTCGATAAGAATTCAGAAATAAATATCATCATGATGCTGCTCATGCGTGACAACAGGGACATAGTACCGACATCCAATTTAAAGTGTTTTTAATCTTAGACGAGTCGCGCGCACGCGCTCATGGATAAATACTTTGAACAGTAGCCCATCCGTTACAATGAATGGAAAAAAGGATGAAAATGTCTACAATCGAACATGGGAATCCAGGGAAGATAAAAGAATCAGCCATGATTTTTGTTATACATTGTTTGATTTAATTTACTTATATTATTTTCTAGTATGTTGTATGTTTTATAAAGTTGATCGTGTTATTTAGATACCATATAGTTGAAACTAGTATTAATAACATTGTAGCACTAGTTAGCCGGGTATCCCTTGATATCATCTAATCTCTCAATGGTTAATTTGGTTTTGACTCATGTTTTATATAGAAAAAAATTCGAAAATTAAGTGATGAATTTAACCAAAAATAATGAAGGAGTAAATTCTTTCATAGATTTTAATGATAATGGCAATGGTGAAAAGAGGTATAGAGTAACTTGATTTATTATGCAAAAAATCAAGACTGCACACTAAAGACTATATTGATATTGTACTGAAAAAATGAACTAGTCAACATGATTGAGGACATTGATGAGGAAGTTATAGAGCTTGCTACAGTTATGTCATAAGTGAACTTGATGAAAAATCTTATCATGTATGTTTGATGGGAATAATTTTCTAAGTGTGTAATAACTGTTCATATAAAATTCTTTTGTTTGAAAATTCATAGGTACAAAGGTGGTGCTAAGGATGACATCTAAAAAGAAAGAAAAATTGATTCTAAATTAAGTGATCCATGTTGTTCTCTACTTACTAAGAATAGGTTTAGTTTGATTTTTTGAGTCAAAAACGTTTATCCTCACCAAAAATGAGATGTATATGAGCAATGAATATGTATAAGATGAGTTATTTGAGTGTAATGTAATGATTGTTGTTGCAAAAAAAAAAAAAGCCAAGAAGATTAATAAAGATTCTTCTTTTATTTATTTGGTTAAGGTCTTATAATCTATTATATAAATAGAAATAATGAGTCTCTAGATTTAATTTACAATGATATATGTGATTTAAAGTTTATGCAAACAAAAATGGTAAGGAATATTTTATTACTTTTAATAATTGTATAAGATATTATATGTGTTTATTTGCTAAGAAAAGACAAGGCTTTAGAAATGGTTAAACATTCTAAAAGCCATGTTAAAATTCAACTTATCATTACGACCAAGATGATAAAAACAAATTGAGAATGATGTTGAATGCAAAAACCAAACATTGAAAGGAATGATAATGGTATGTTCATAAGTTTAGAACTACATTGAAACCTTAGGGAGAGACTATTTTATTGACATATTAAATCTAAATAAAATACCATAAAAAAATAAACGTGATATCATATGAAAATTATCAAATGGGTAAAGATCTTCATATAAATACATGAAAATATAAGGATATCTAGCTAAAATTATGGTTCCTCCACCAAGAAAAGTTAAAATAAAGTAAAATATAAGATACATGAAATATTCAGTTGTACTTAAAAGGTATAACGATGTTAATTGGATATTGATACTAAAAATTTAGAATTCATAAATGGGTTTATCTTTACTATTATAGGTGATATTACTTCTTGAAAATCCTATAAATAAACATTCATATCTAGATATATGAAGTAATATGAGTTTATAGCTTTAAACAAAGATGAAAATGAAGCATATTGGCTTCTAAAACATTTTTTAAGATATTCTTAATTGATCAAAATTTTATGTTGACAATTGGTATACATTGTAATAATCAATCTCTAATTGGCAGAGCACAAAATATTAGATATAATGGTAAGTCTTAACATAATTGTCAAAGACACAAAACTATAAAATAATTGTTTTTCAATAGAATTATCTTTGTTAATTATGTAAAGTCAAATGATAAAATCATGGATACATTTATAAAATACTTAACAATAGAGCATGTCGAGGGGGATGAAATTAAAGTCTATCTTCCAAGAATTTTCATGATGGCAACGCAAACTAGTTGACTAGAGATCTTCTAATTTAAGTTCAAATGAATAATCAAATTATGTGTCAATTCAATAGTAGCACTCTTACTCTCATGATGAAAAGTGTTACCTACGGTTAAAAATAGGATATACTAAGCTTTTAATGATTCTTATAGTTTGAGAAATTCAAGCAAGGGTATTGCATAATACTCTCAATAAGAATCACCTATGTTAGTATGAAAAAACAATATATGTTTGGGGTCAAAATGAACATGACTGTGAGAATCAAGGATTGTAAGAAAAGAAAACGTGTGATTTTTTATATTTGGGTTTGCATAAAAGGTTGAGCAGTTGAAGACATCATCTTCACCGAGTTAATTTGATAGTTTTCACTAGGAAAGGTTCAAGGTCAAAAACTAGTATTATAAAGTGATTTTTAATTGTTTCTATTTATTTACATGTTTACTTTGTATTTTATCATGATCAAACAATTTTCTTTCATTTGGAGGATTGTTAGGGTATGAATGAGTAGATGTGCTATTAAAAATATAATAGTGTACTTTTAAACTTGAAAATTGTTTTTTTTTTAATAGTTTTGTTAATTTAATTTTATCCTTTTAAGGATATGTTTTTAATTTTAAATAAAAGTAACGTTAATTTAATTGTCAAAAAATCTCCAGAAAAAAAAAATACAACTTCAACATGGTTTTGTTATTTAAAAAACTTATAGTATTTCTTCAATTGTTGGGCTACCCAAAATAAAATAAAAAATGAGTAAACTAGAAAAAATAATATTGCAGTCACACCGCTAATACAGATCAAGGTATAAATTGTTTTAAAGTCAAAAAATTAATTATCTCTTACAATCTATTTCTTCAGGTTTATCTTGTGCCAACAAGTATTGAAAGTTATTTTATTTTTATATGTTGATTTGCTTATTTATGTTCTTAGAAGACAGATCATAGGAATAACACATGCACGATCCCTTTAATTATCATGTTTAATAACTATTATCCTGCTTGATGAGATTGAGATGGTGCTCATCTATTAATGTTTTGTTGCTCGGTCTATTCCAGTTGTTGTCTGATCCATTACAGACAGTGCGAATTTAATATGTTGGGTTCGTCGTCTTAGAACAGTACTGGTTTTCGTTTAAATCAGTGAGCTTGTTCAAGCAACATTTCTGCTATGAAAATCCAATCATCATTTGTACTTCAACTTCCATCTGATTTACTGCATGTCAAGAGAACAAACACTTGTTCTTGATCATCTTCCAGAAATAAACAGGACCAGAAATTATATGATTTCCTGAAACCATTTTACTATTACATGTTAGATGCGCACTGTTGTCCAAGGTTTTCCTCCCTTGAATTGGTTCATCAAACATGTCAAAAGTAAAAGAAAAAAGAAACGTTTGTACTGCTCCTACATGTCTCATTCTTTCTTTCTTACCCAAGTTTAGATTGTTTAAAGTTCTGGTCAACTGGGGCTCAGTTTCTTTAAGTAGAAAATAAAGTCAGGTTCTTAATGGAGTTTTCAGGGGAGTTTAGAGGGGGCAGGACTCAGGAATATGGAGAAGTAAATTGTTTTATCCTGTAGAAAACCAGTCTGCAGTCCCGTGGTTATTGCACTCTGGCAGGGTGGGAGTGAAGTCCAGGCTGCGATATGAGATCTGTGTTCAGTTTCAGATGTGTTATAAAATTGTTTTTAAAAATATGTTTTGTTTAGAAATGTTTTAAAATATTTTTTTATTTTAAAAAACTATTTTTAATATCATTACATTCAAATTATTTAAAAATACCAAAAAAAAAACTTTAATTTAAAATAAAAATTTATTAATTTTTTAAAAAAACATTTTGAAAATACACCAGCAGTGCTTGTCGTGGTTTCATCTCCTATATGAACGCTGTTTGCCTGAAGAAAGTAGCTGATGAGGACTCTAAACACGGCAAGTCTCGCCCTAAAGCCATCAATTCTGCCTAACTGTGTGCAAAACGAATCGCAGGTAAAGGAATGGATCAGAATTGGAACAGTATGTGTTTGTGACACTATCCATTTCCCTTTACCAAATTTGTAATTTCTTACATCCTAATCACCCAACAAAATTGGGGAAATAAAAGAGAATCGTACATAACCCCTTCATCAAATATCTTTAAGAGCTCGATCATCACTCGGTGTTTTTTGCCACTTCATCAAAGATCAGCCTTCCATTAACAATCTGTATGCCAAAGCAGAAAAAGAAAAAGGAACCACAGATGATAAACTACCAAAATAGCTGGAGTGAAAAATCAGTTAACTAAGTGTTGTCAATGCTTTAAGTCACATATTTCACAAGAGCAATGACTGTTTCTACTGAAACATGCAAAAAAGCAGTGATGGAATGAGTTTTGACAGAGTAAGGTTGGTGCTGATGTTTCAGTTTTTTGTATGCAACCTGAGGAATATTAAGTGGACTTGAATCCAATAACTGAAAGAAGTCCGAGAGACAGACAGAGGGAACACACTTAAGCTATCCATCATTTCAACTTCCAGAAATCAAACAATAAGAATTTCAAATAAGAAATCTGAGGCTGAAACACCACTGTGAAAAACATAACAGAAATATATAAACGCATGAAAGATGATGAGGGCAGCAAGCTAATTAACCAGCAAAATCTACTAAGCACATTCTTGCTTCATGTGAAATTTAATTTATCAAAGAAAGAAATGAACCTACATTTTAAAAATTGCCATAAAAAAACAGTAATGAGCCAGAGCTAGACCAAATATCGACTGTTGCCCAGAAAATCCTGGCATTACAATGGTCAAGACTGAAACCATTTTAATGAATCTTGATGTATCTTTTGCTGCTAAATTATCTACAGTAATAGTGTCCGACTTACCTAACCAGTTCCCCAAACATAATACTCTCCTATTGCATGCATGTCTACCCATATCACAGGCTTCACAGGAATTATCATTTTTTATGCTTTAACAATGGTATATATTTAAAATAAAGCCCTTCTTAGAGGACCATGATCCATCTCCAGTTTTGCAGGCCTGCAGCCTCGCCACCATACATAAGCAAGAAGACAGCAGGGAGGTGGTAATCTTTTCAATGAAGACAGACTCCATTAGATTACATTCGCTGATGTGCAAGGCATCAACTGCATAAAACGGAGGAAAATACACCTTGTAAACAGAGAACTGAGGAAAGCACAGGAGGCTTATCCTCTTATGAAAAGCTTTAAACAAGAACGGAAGTTATCGCATCCAACTTGGATAGCAAAGTGAAGTGAAGAACCTGAGAGCCTAACCATTGCTCGCCAAACCCAATTTCCTTTACCTAATATATAATTTAACCATAAAAAAATCAATTTAAAAATCTAATGAACCATGAATGAGGTGTGTCCATGCAAGTCACTGCCAAGCTTTGAAATTTCGAGTTAGATCTACCGGATTGTGAAAGGCATGACCATTTTCCCATTTATTATTCTCGGTTGATTTTCTCTGGTGAGTCTGAGAAATAACTGCAGTTGATGGTCATAATCAAATTGAAGATACAGTGAATCTGAAGTCCAATATGATATGTAGCTGGCCTTTGATTAAAATCTGTGCAAGTTCTTTTTGGTTTTTCATAACCATTGAATAGGTAACAGGCTGTGCAAAACAGGGGAAGGAATCTCTTTGGTTATGCTTTGTTTTGGCAGATTCATGAAGAAACAGAGGAAGGAGTTGCTGTGCCTTCAAGCAATGAACAAAGATACGAGTAAATTAGCAGATCCAAATTTCCTCGCATAATTTATAAACCCTAACACTCAAAACACATGGTAAGGGAGAACCCTAGTTCACCCCAACAACAATTCAAGAGCTTGTGAACTTAGTAACAGCCTTGGTGCCCTCGGAAACAGCATGCTTAGCCAACTCTCCAGGCAACACCAACCTCACGGCCGTCTGGATCTCCCTTGAGGTAATAGTGGGCTTTTTGTTGTATCTGGCTAACCGAGAGGATTCCTGTGCTAGCTTCTCGAAAATATCATTAATGAAGGAATTCATGATACCCATTGCCTTGCTGGAAATCCCTATGTCTGGATGAACCTGTTTTAGGACCTTGAAGATGTAAATCTTGTATGTCTCCGTGCTCTTCTTCACCCGCTTCTTCTTCTTGTCTCCGGCCGCAGCGCCGCCTCCTTCTTTGGGGAGCTTCTTCCCTGCCTTCGGCTTCTTCTCTGCAGGGGCTTTCTCTGCCACCGTCTTCTTCTCCTCAGCCGGCTTCTTCTCGGCAGGCTTCTTCTCAGCTTTTGGTGCCATTTCGAGAGTTTGATCGCGAGGAATCTAGAGGAAGGGCAGTTTTTTTGGGAGGTTGCGTGCTGTGGGAAGAGTTGGGTGGGGATGGTTTATAGAAACAGGATGTTGTTGTGTGATTGGTTGATGAGATTTTACACGGATCGATGACGTGGAGATTTTGGAGCGTTGGGTTGGGTTCGAAAAAGTTTGTTAATCGATGGTAGAGATTGGGACTGTTTGGGAGAGCGGTTATAGTAGCTTTTCAAAGTGTTTTTCATATTAAAATATATTAAAATGATGTTTTTTTATTTTTTAAAACTTATTTTTGACATCAGCACATCAAAATAATCTAAAACAATAAAAAAAATATTTTTATTAAAAAAAAAAGTAGTACACCGCAGCAAATCTGCAGTGCAAAAGCTGCCCCAAACAGCTTCATTGTTGAGATGAGGAGGTATTTGCCGCGGAACGGTGGAAAATGGGAATTCTTTTTTGAGATTGTAGAAAATGAGAGCTTACTTTTTCGAAGGATGCGATTTCTTAATTCAAGAGGGTATTTAGGAATGTGGTCGTGGTAAATTTTTAAAATACTTTTTATACTAAAATATATTAAAATAATATTTTTTTATTTTTTAAAAATTATTTTTAAAATCTAAAAACACCAAACATATTCATTTAAAACGAAAAAAAAATGAATTTATGCAAAACGGAGGTTGCACTGCCGAACCAAACAGGCACTAAATTCTTAAAATAATGCATTTTTAGTGAGAATTCTCAGGTTGAGATTAAAAAAAAATCATGAAAAGGATTTTTAGTTGTGGTTTATAATTAAAATTTAAATATTTTGTTAAAATTATAGTTAAGTTTAAGTTTATTAAAAAATAGTTTTATATATTTGATAATGAGGATATAATTTTGTTCTTGGATAAATTACAATATCATATCAAATTTTTTGTCTCATTTTTTAAGAAATAATCTATGATTTTAAAAGTATCAATTTACAAGATATTGCATTTTAAATCATATGTAGATATGTTTATATGTTCCTTCTTTGTATCTATCATTATACACACCCTCCATTGCTATGCATGATTCAGTTTTACTTTTCTTCTTCCATTGCTTTACCCAGTTTTCCAACTATTATTTCATAATTCATTGTTTTATCCAGTTTTCCAACAATTACTTTTCTTCTTCAAGTAATCCATTGCTTTACTCAGTTTTCCTACTAGATACCATCATTCTCTTCTCATAAAACAATAAAGAAAATTGTCTTCATCCTACACTATACACAGGAAGAAAATGAGCAGTTCTATGGTGCCACATTAATGAAGAAGATCGATCATGTCTGTTAAGAAAGATTTGTTGCTAATGGGCGAACTGATGATTTAGTTACCATGGCTGGGTGATCTGTATCAGTTATAGCTAAGGGTGGTTTGAGCTCATAATGGGTTGATAATTGGTGGATAGATTTATGCCCCGACGGGAGGGTCTCCCTGTTGAATGTTGATTTATGCGTTGGGCTATGTGTGTTGATTTGTGTGTGGGTTACTGATCATGGTGTAAAGGGGAAGGTGTGGTTGAGGGTGGTGTTGTGTTTCCCCTTGGACTATGACTAAGGGAGGTGTGGCTGAGGGAAAAGAAAAGATAGGTGTAGTTGAGAGAAAAAGGCACCGGTGTGGTTGTCTTGGGGTGAGGTAGAAGACTTGACGAAGTGCATGTGGGTGTTGAGGTTTTAGGAGTGTGGTGTGGCTGAGGGAGTGCTGCAGCGAGTGTGTCGTGGAGTGAAAAGCATTTGCGAGATGCTTCTTCAATTGTGGTTTAACCATGATTTTCTAGGTGAGACTCGCAATAGAAAACTAGGATCCTGTTTAGTTAAAATTGTGTTTGGCTCTGCGGTGAGCCTTAATCGCATGTCACATCACAGAGTCAAACACCCACTTAGACATATAATAACAAAATGACTATTTTTTCCATTTATAAAAAATACTATATTTATAAATATTATATCAGTAGTTCTTGTTTTTTTTTTTTTAATTCTTGACATGTATTATCTACATTAAAAGTTTTTGATATCTTTTTTTAAGCGAGGGAACTCTACTCTTAGAAAACACTCCTCACGAGCCTAGATGAGCAAGTAAAATCCTGATTATTCTAGATTATTACAAGTATTACATGTCCTGACTCTAACTTGAAATCTGTTACGTTGATCACAGGTCATTTGCTATCATGCCACATCTTTTAAGGACAGTTTTTGATATACTGATTTGGGGTCATGTGTTGTACATCTACTAGATTTTTTTTAGATTATTTTTTTACTAGCAAGTGAGTTCGTGTATTACCATGGTTTGTTTAGGGATAATATTTTTGGTGTTCAAATTGTAATAGTATTTTACTAGTTATAATCTGTTTTGCTTATTGGTATATGATGTCATTAAAATTATGTAAAAAATAAATAAAAAGATTATCTTCTCTCTCCTTTTCATCTCTATAACAAGAATTTCCTAACAAAATCACAATCTAACCTCTATCCTCTCTATTGCCAAAATCACAACCATTTTTTTAAAATTATGTTGCATTTTATGATTCAATATTAGTACCTTAACCTAAAGTTTTAAAATATTTTAAGAAATAATTAATGAATGATAAATTATCCAAAAAAATTCAAATCCAAAATAGCTTTGTGATTTGGGTAATGGTTTTCTAGCCTCATAAGTTTGGACTCCAATAAAAATGATAAAAACTAATTGTTGTTAAATCAATGTTTAATCAATATTTTTTTTAGTCCTTAAGATATCTTAATACATGACTCATGAACCATGACCATTTGTGAATTCTTCATGGATTAATGATATTCATATAATTCATCAACAATATTTAGTTACCTACCTTTAAAAGACCTTGAAACAATGAGTTTTTACTAAAAAAATATCTTGTAATAACACCAACAATAATTAGATATTACTTATTAATAGCAATAATAATGGTGATAATTATATTGTTGTGATGGTTTTAACAATGATAACAATAACAATGAGAATACTAATTGTAACAATTCATCATTCAATGTTAGATTTGTTAGGAATTGAGGCTAACAACTATTTCATGTATGATGATGGATGACTTGCGATCTACACAACAGGTCTCGAGTTCGAATCAGAATGTGTACTAAGAATTTGGGACAACTGGAGTTTTACTCATTCACTTGGGCTCACAAAATACGTTTTCCAGAGTGTAGAGTTTCTTCGCATAAAAAAAGTATTTTTAATTTAATATCCCGAATTAATAATTTGAAAAGTTTACGTGTTTCAAAGTTTTTTTATCTTATTTTTTTAATTTTATCATTAAACAATAATAATAATTGAAGTTTTGTTTAAACCTATTAAATAAATCAATTCAAACTAAATTAACATTTATATATTTTATTATATTCTCGTGCTAGATAAAAACTCATGATAAAAAATTTATTATTTTACTTGACTTTATAGTATATTTTAATAAAAAAGTTATATATATTTAAAGATATGGTTCGGGGTGTTATGGTGGAGGACGCAAAAACAAGGTGGTCTTACTAACTAAAATGTCATGTTCTGATTCCTGGACTTTACTTGGGAGCCTACGAAGCACAGCCATCTCAGGTCAGGTCAAACTCTTGCAGTTTATGAAAAAAATAATCGGTTCCATAACCCTATAAGAAAAAATAACCCACTTTGAGTTCCATTGATTCATCGAGTAATCGTACTTGCTCTACGCACCGTCCAATGTACCTGAAAAATTAGATTCCCTATCCATTTTTTATTTATTTTATATAAGTTGCTTATTTTTGTATTAAAAGTATTTTTTGAAAGAATATTTATTTGTTGTATTAATTTTTTAATATTTTCAAATCGTTTTAAGGTATTAATATCAAAAATAGATTTTAAAAATGAAAATATATATCATTTTAAAACAAAAAATATTTTAAAAAACAATCACCATTAAAAATCAAATGTCTTTTTTAGATGTTTGGGAGTTTTGTAGAAGTGTTTTTTAATAAAAATATATTAAAGAAATTTGTATGTTTATGTTTAAATAACTATTTCTAATATCAATACATTTAAATTATTTGAAAAATATTAAATTAAAAACAAATAAAATAAAATATTTTCAATTGATTTTTGAAATGTAAAAATAACAAATTCTGTTTATCTATTAATAAATTGCTGAGTCGCTACAGCCTAGAACCAATTATATTTATACCTGGTGGCCGGTTTTAATTATCCCAGTAACCAATTATATATATATATAGATATATATATATATATATATATATATATATATATATATATATATATATATATAAAACATTAAGATAACGAAGGATATTCAATATTTAAAAATTCCCTCTCTTTTTTTTAATAACAAATTCCCTCGACTCCACATCAATCCACTGCCTTAACCTTTAATTTTTGTTTTAAACAAGAAAAGATGTCCCCCAGTCAAGATGTACGAAGACGCGGTGATGGTTGATTAAAGATGTTGGTCATATTTTTTTCTTTTCTGCATGTATAAGTATAGGAGAGTCCCCCGAGTTATATATATTTTCATTTCAGTCTCTTCAGTTTGAATTTCATTTTTTGCTCAGATTTCTGATAAATAAGTTTTAATTTTGTTCGATTGGGTCCTCCGATTGGAATTCAATCAATGTCAATTTGTCATTTCGATCCTCTTTCTTTTAATTTCCGGATTGGATTGAAAAACATCAATTAATTCGATACAGTAGTTTTAATTTATGCAGTTTTGTCCTTTGATTATAATTGATAATATATTTGATTTTCATTTCGGTCCTTATACTTTCAATTTTTGATTTTCAACCTTTTATATTTAAAATTCATTTCAACCCTATTACTTTTTATATTTTATTTTAATTCCTTTATTTCTTTTTATTTCTAGAATAATCCTTACTTTTATCCATGTACATATAAGTGTGCTTAGCTTTAATTTTGAATTTTTTATTTATTTTCTTATTTGTTAGGGTAATATTTTTTTAGAAAAAATTATTTCTTAAATTTTATTTTATATTTGTTATCGTTTTAAAAATTGATATTTGTATTTTTTTTCTCTCTATTTGTTCTTTCTTTTATTTTTTTTTTGTTTTTTATATTTATTTTTACATCATGTGACTTTTTTTTACTTGATAACTTTTATTTAATTTTTTTTGTTTGATCTTTTATTAAAGTTTTTATAATTTTTTTAATCTTTTATTTGTTTTTCATTATTCACATAATAATAATAATAATTTATTATTTATTATTATTATTATTATTATTTAATTATTTTTTCTTACTTACTCTTTTGTTAATGTTTTTTAGATTTTTATTTTTATAGGGATAATTTGATAATTTTTATTCTTTTAACAATTATAACAATGACTATTTTTATTTTCATTTTATTTTCTTGTTTAATATTTTTTTGAAGTTTTTAGGATTTTTTTAGTCTTTTTTTTCTTTCATTATTAATGCGCAAAAAATAATAATAGTAATAATAATTTAATTCTTTCTCTATCTTACTCATTTGTTAATGTTTTTTAGATGTTTTTTTCTCCTGATATTTTGATAATATTTTTTTTAATAGTAATGATTATAATATTTTTTTTATATATTTTGTTAAAAAAATTTCAATTTTTTCAATTTTTCATTGATTTATTTATTCTTTGATAATAATAATAATAATAATAATAATAATAATAATAATAATATTTTAATTGTTTTTCTTGCTTACTATTTTATTTTTTTTCTTGGTATAGTTTGATATTTGATATTATTTTGATAGTATGTTAAATATTATATTTTAATTTTGATCTAACAAATCTTATAAAAATTATTTTTTCAGCCTGCAATATAGGGTGGATAATTTTTTTTATTTTCATATTAAATGATTTTTTCCAGCTAATATTTTTTATTTTTGTTTTATAATATATTATATTTTTTAGTTACTCTTTTATTAAAGTTTCTATGCTTTTTTTAGTCTTTGATTTATTATTTTATTATTATTAGTGCAATAATAAAATTAATAATCATAATAATAATCATTTTAGTTTTTGTTCTTATTTACTTTTCTATTAATTTTTTTCTCTAGGTAATTTAATAATTTTTACTATTTTAGCCATTATAGTGATAATAATTTTAGATGTTAAAACCTCGATGTTACTGTTATTATAATAGGGTATGCTTTCATTGTATCAAACTTTGCATGTATAAATATGTTATTTTAATCTCAACAGTTACAAAAATTATATATTCGACCCGCAACGTAGTGCAAATCGACAACATCACAAAGGTTGATGTAAATATTGAAAAAAAAAATGTTTTCTCATATTTTACTTAAAAAAACTTTCAAGGCAATTACCTATTTCCGTCTCTTTGATATTAAAACTTCAATATTGTTAGTGCAAGAATGTGTATCAATGTGTTGTATCATATCAAACTTTACATATTTAAATATTATATTCTATTTTTAAATTTTATCCTTAGATTGAAATTGATAATATATTTAATTTTCATTTCAGCCTTTATACTTTAAATTTTTTTATTTTAATCCCTTAACATTTGATTTTCATGTCGGCCCTTTTACTTTTAATTTTTTTAATCCTTTTTTTTATTGAATAATCCCCACTTTTGTCTATGTATATATAACTGTGACTTATTTTTTATTTTTATTATTTTCTTATTTGTTGAGGTGATATTTTTTCTTTTAAATTCATTCTTAAATTTTATGTTTATTATTTTAAAATTAATATTTATTTTTTTTCCTCCCTATGTTTTTTGTTTTAGTTCTTTATTGGGTTTTTTTTTTTCTATCTTCAAGCCAAGTTATATTTTTTTTTGCCTAATATTTTTTTTTAATCTTTTGTTAAAACTTTAAAGATTTTTTTAACATTTTATTTATTTTTGTTTTTTTCATCATTAACACAATAGTAGTAGTAATAGTGGTAATTTTACTTATTTTTCCTGCTTACATGTTTTTTTATGTTTTTGATTTTTTTCTCTAAAGATTATTGGATAAATGATATTGTTTTAACTGTTATAACAATAATAATTTTAAATGTTAAAACTTCAATTTATTGTTTTTATAATAGGTTATGATAATCTGTTTTATTATATTAAATCTTGCATATAAAAATATTATATTTTAATTTGGAACCAGCGAATCCTATTAATTTTTATAATCCCAATAATTATAAAATTATTTACTTAGCTCGCAACGTAATGTAATAAAAAAATTTTAATTTTCAAATCAAATAATTTTTTTACATTTAATCATTTTTTTTACAGTTAATAATTTTTAAAATTTTCAAGTCAATTTCTTTAATTTAGAATTTTTATTTTATTTTTAATTTTCTCTTTTCTATTATTTTTTTTATTAGTTGTTTTTCCTAGTCAAATGAATTTTTTTTACCTTATAATTTTTTTTATTTTGTTAAAGTTATTTAGATTTTTTTTAATCCTTCATTTTTTTTTCATTATTAACACACTTATAATAATAATAATAATAATAAGAAGAAGAAGATGAAGAAGAAGAAAAAGAGAAAGAACAAAAAGAAGAAGAGGAATTACTTTCATTATTTTTTTAATTTTTTTTTCAGTTTTTATCCGTAAGATAATTTGATAATTTTTATTATTTTAACAGTAATAACAATTATAGTTTTAGATATTTAGATTTTGATATTACTATTTTTATAATAGGGTATAATAATATGTTTTATTATATTTAATTTTATACATATAAATATTATATTTTAATTTTAAATTGACAAATCCTATTGATTTCTTTAATCCAAACAATTATAATAATTATTTACTCAGCCCACAGCATATTGCAGTATATTTTTTAAATTTTCAAGTCAAATAATTTTTTTAAATAAATGTTTTCCCCTCACATTTATTTTTTATGACTAGCTTTCTTTGTTTTTTTTTTTATTTATGAACAAAAACTTTTTTTTTCATATTTTAAAATTTTTTTATTAACCAAGATGTCCAAGTCAATTTTTTTTTTTACCATATTTCCTTTTTTATGTTTTTTTTTAACCAGGATATCCGTAGCAGCAAATTTGCAATAAATCATGACATCTTCTTTGCAAATTTTCTAACAAATTTCATAAAAAATATTTTAACAATAGCAACATTCAATTATTTTTTGCTGGAAAAAAAACATATTTAAGAGATTTTAGCAGTTATAATTTTACTATTTAAATATTAAATTTATTAAATACAACAAGTATAAAATCAATCAATTTTCTCTATAGATAAAAAAGCCCAGTGCATCGCGCGGCCAATACATGACATCTTCTTTGCAAATTTTCTAACAATTTTTATCAAAAATATTTTCATAATAGCAACATTCAATTATTTTTTGCTGGAAAAAAAACATATTTAATAGATTTTAGCAATTATAATTTTACTATTTAAATATTAAATTTATTAAATATAATAAATATAAAATCAATTAATTTTTTACATAGATAAAAAATCTTAGTGCATAGCGAGGCCAATACCGCTCGTGAAATCTATTTAAACTCTGAGAAAAAAGAGCACAGCTCTTAGAGATTTGTTTCGTGCTACATAATATAAATTAGCATGTCTAGATGATTATCTTGACTACGTCAAACTATCATGGTTTAGTATTATATTTTAAAATTATTATTTTTTTAATTTTAAATTATATATTTTAATATTATATTTGCTGATGTTAAAAATAATTTTTAAAAATAAAAAATATATAATTTTGATATATTCTTGCCCTATGTTTAGAAAAAGAGAATTTTTCAACTAAAAAGATAGTTGACGTTTCATTTCAAAAATATTTAAAAAAAAATTAAATTTTTTTATTTTAAATTAACTTTTTTTTAGTATTTTTAGATATTTTTACATTATATCAAAAATAATTTAAAAAATAAAAAAAATATTATTTTAATATACTTTTTAACAAAAAAAAAAATCTCAAACGATCATGAAACTCTTCGTAATTTTGTAATTCTTTCTATGTAAAAATATAAAAAAATGAAATTAGAAAATAAAAGAAAGGAGGACAGGGGAATATCATAGCAAGCCGACCGTGCCCATCAATAGTGGGAGCAGAGCACAGAATCACCTCTCCTCTTTGAAGGGTTCCAAGAGATTGTGAGTATTAAAATGATTTTAAAAATAATAATTAAATTCTTAATATTAATATATTAAATCATTATAAAATATTTAAAAATATTATTAAAAGACATCAGCAATAATTATGCTAAGCACCGAGTATTTGCTAAAAAAGCAAGAAACTCCTCCCTCCCTCCCTCTCCTTATCGCAAAAAGCTAGGCGTGTTGTAGAAATCCCCATGGCTACCCACATCTGACCTCTCGGAGACCTGCCCGCATATCTCCCGCACTCTCTCTCTCTCTCTATATATATATTTTCGAAGAATCCTGATCTCAAAGGTTTCTCTTCCTCTGTCTCTCTATTTCTTCTCTTTCTTTCAAACGCACAGATCTACTCTAATGTCCTTCTCGTTTTGGTTATTGATTATGCAGTAGCTGTTTTTTGTGTTTTATTGTCTTCGTTGTGCAGAGAGGGTTTATATATTGTTATTGTTACTTCTTTTTTGGATTTCTCCATTCGATGGCTGCTCTCCCTGCTAGAGCCCGAGCCGATTATGACTATCTCATTAAGCTCCTCTTGATCGGCGATAGCGGTATGGATCTTTTATGTGGTTGTTTACTTTTTTTCATCATTTATTTTTTGTTTTTATAAAGGATCCCATGATTTCAATTCAGGTAACCTATCTACTATTGCATGCACCCATTTGATTCATAGTCTAGGAAATGGTTTAGTTTTTCATGTAAAATTGGAATTTCTGATAGAGGTGAGACAGCAACGTGCAATCTGACATGAATTGCATAGCTGATGTTTTTTCTTGTTGGGATCTTGTATCTATCAGGATTCGGTACCATGTAGGAGGAGGGAGAGAACATGCTTGCTGCCTAATTAGATTGTCGGTAGTTAAGCTCTTTGTCTACCACCCCTTCTGTATCTCTCCATTTATTGATTTGATAGCTGCTAATAGCTTATAAAAGGATATAGATCCAAACATGTTGGCTACATGATGCCGTGCTTTTTTCTTCTTGTGTTTGATGTTATTGTGCTTTTTTTTCTCCCGGAAATGCTGTCTGCTTCACTGGTTTTGCGTAATTGTTAAAGTTCAAGTTCATTCCGCAACTTGATTTTGTGCTTGAAATTTGAATCTCTCCTGTTGTTTGTCTTCGCAGGCGTGGGCAAGAGTTGCCTTCTTTTGCGTTTCTCAGATGGTTCCTTCACAACTAGCTTTATCACTACCATTGGGTGTGTATTCCTTGCATTCTGGGCTTAAAATGCATCATATGTTTTTCAGTTTTGAAGAACTTCCCTGACGTTTCAAGTTCATTCTTTATCATGCAGTATTGACTTTAAGATAAGAACCATTGAGCTTGATGGCAAAAGGATTAAGCTTCAAATTTGGGATACAGCTGGGCAGGAACGGTTCCGAACAATCACTACTGGTATGCTTCTCTTTTGTAGATACTGTTTTCTTAGGGATAGAAAGGGAGAGGATATCTGGAAGTCTGCCCTACTTAGGGTTGTCACTTTGTCACATTTCATATGCTCACAAAAAAAAAAAAAAAAATCAAACCGGTGGGTTAATGTAGAGACATAAGTTATCCACATGAAGATTTTCCAAGTGGAAACCACCAATTTGATAAGCCTAAATACTCTCCGGGGATGTGTTTTTTGTGATGGGGGTTGAGATATTCTTACAGTTTTCATTTTTTGGGTGGGTCTGGGGTGTGGTTGAACAAACTTTTGGATGCCATACTATACAATCAAATATGGGCGTTCACTTTTTGAAACAGGGGCAATGTGAGAAAATTTGTGGCTGGATGAAGATTGATTCTAAATAGTTTGTGATTAAGGTTTGTCTTGTTGATTACCAGGATTGCACAAAGGCTCTAGTCCACCTTGAGGAATATCCTCTTGAATTAGTACCGATGTGAATGGCTGACATTGGCATCAGGGAATCCTAGAGGTCTGATGCATGAATTGCAGCTTGGTATTGCCTAAGTTTTATGCATACACCTCTCATACTAGTTCATGACACACTTGGACAACTGCTTCATGTATCTGAAGAAGATCATTACATGGTTAGAATCATACCATCAGACTAACATTTTACTCTGGGGATTTCTAGGACAAGACCATTAGATCTTAGATCATAATCGTCAATGTCTGGCATTTAGAGTTTTGTAGCTTTTAGATCTGTGTTTATGGATTGTTATCTGTGATGTCTCTGGGCAATTGCTTAAGTTGATTTGTGCTTCATTTCTAATTCATGTCCCTTCAAATTCATTCCATGTCAGCTTATTATCGTGGAGCTATGGGTATTTTGCTGGTCTATGATGTTACTGATGAATCATCTTTCAACAGTAAGTTTCTCTGTTCTCAATCGACCAAAACTTTTGATTGCTGTACAGATTTTAAGAGGAAGAAATCTTGATTCTCTGAATGTGCTATTTGATTTCCCTACATCGCTACCAGCACCTTCTCATCCACTTTTTTTTTTTTTTTTTGTGGTGACAAGTATTTTGGAAGTTGCATTGCCTTTTTACTAAACTATTTCCTTTCATTTCTGCACCTTTCATTTCTTTTTAGTTTTCTTATGAACCTGACTTGTAACCATTTTCAGACATTAGGAATTGGATTCGCAACATTGAGCAACATGCTTCTGATAATGTTAACAAGATATTGGTAGGGAACAAGGCTGACATGGATGAAAGCAAACGGGTATGTTATTCAGTTCTGCAATCAATTAATACCAGCTGTTAAATTGCTTTTGATTACCATTGTGGAAGTCTTGCTTATATGATTAAATCTTAGTTGCATTACCAAAGTCGTTTATTGATCCCAGTTTTTAGTCCATAGAATTCCTTTTCTCACTGGGCTATTCATAACAGGAAAAAATTACAGCTCTGTGATTTAATTTATAGTTTTCGCAATTCATCTCTCTGTTTCCCTTTACTCAGGCGTTGATGTTCATCTCAATGTGAAATCACTGTATGATTCATTACCCTTGTATTTCTTGTAGGCTGTACCAACATCCAAGGGCCAAGCACTTGCTGATGAGTACGGGATCAAATTCTTTGAAACTGTAAGTAACGCTTCAGAATTTGAAGCCAATCGAATTAGCGGTGGTATTTATTGAAGAATATGTGCTTTACAGAGTGCAAAGACGAATCAAAATGTGGAGGAAGTTTTCTTTTCAATAGCAAGGGATATAAAGCAAAGGCTTTCTGACACTGACACCAGGGCTGAGGTATTTGAATATCCTGAATTATTATTTTGGATTTGACAAGAGCGAGGGATTTTTCTATCACTGTTAGTGTCTGAACTTGGGTTGTGTATTGCAGCCTGCAACATCGAAGATTCATCTAGACCAGGTGTCTGGAGCAGGTCCAGCTGCCCAGAAATCAGCTTGTTGCGGTTCTTAAAAGCAAATCATTTCCTCGGGGGGACATGAATTACGGGCTGCAGTTTTGTTCAAAGAAAGGGAAAAAATGACGGAGGAAAAAAAGGGGCTTGTAATTTATCTCATGGTCATTCTTTTCAGTCTTGTTTTAGTGTGTTAAATTGCAGTTTATCATTATAGAAAATATTATTCGTGTCAACAGTTGGGGTTTCTTGTGGCAAATATTCGTCTTCATATTTCCATTGTTTTTCCTCCCATGAGATTTCTACTGGCTTTACTGTTAGTTTGCTTACGATGTGAAAAGACAATTCGGAATTGCAATGGAAAAAAATAAATCATTATATACATAGTTTAGAATTATATTAAAATAATATTTTTTATTTTAAAAAAATTATTTTTAATATCATAACGGTATAGGGTATCATGCCCCATTCATGTCCAAATTCCTAGTATTCCAAGATTTTACGTCCAATAATACAGCACAACGAAGAACAAAGCTTCTCGCCTGGTGGCGCAAGGCTGAAGTGTAAGAATGATCAGCTCTTGTCCAGAAATTTCCAGTAAGAATGCTTGTTCAATTGTCAGCGTAGCGACTGAGATTATTCTGTCACAAGTGATTTAGTTACACAGATCACAAGTTCCTTTGCTTTCTTACACAACTTAGGCACCCAGTCCCACCGTTTTACACGAACTACGTGTTCATCATAAAACAGAAAGCATCACTTGACCTCTCTGAACGGCATTCCCGGCAGCGCACGGCTCTCTAGCGAGTCATGCTAGTTTCTATGCATGCTGCAAGCGAAATAATGCTTTACAGCATTAGTTCTTCTTTACCATAGATACGCTGGAGCTCACAAGTTGCAGCTTTGAATGATTCTGAGAAAAAGCAAGACAAGGAAAGATATAAGGGATGATTCTGAGAAAAAGCGAGAGAAGGACAGATACAAGGACAAAACAGTTTGAATAACATGGTTTCAGGAGTGTTCCTTGATTCTTGTACTATCTGATAGTTTTTTCCATTTTCAAAGCATATGGATTGTTGGGATGTTTTGTCTTGCAACCAGCATGGTGCTCGGAAGGACGCCACCCCACCACGAAGCTGCTTTTCTGTGCTTGATCATAGCCCCCGTCCGGTGTTAAGTTCGGACGCCCAGATCAGAGCAGGAAACATCGTGAAAAACAGAATCAATCATAAATCCTAACGGAAACAAAAACCAATAACTTTGATCGGACAACAAATGCATCAACATCAGCAGCAATAATGTTGGCAAGACCAGAACTTACAATATCCACCACAGGCAAAACAAATCCATGAGGAAAACTTCGAATATGAATTAACAATCTCAGCAATAAACCAATGTCATCACAGCAATATTTAGAACATGGCTTTGAAGGACCGAGACACTATATTATGTGAAAAATTCCAACTAGATTATCTATGTTAAAGCTTTTACACACTTTTTTTATAATAAACCAACACTTGGCAATCACCCAATCGTCTTGAAATATCTCTTAATTAAATAGAAAAGAATCCCCTTTTACAGATTTAATGAGTTAGCCAAGAGTTATTATTTGCTTGCTTGTAATGGACGATGTGGTATATATCGAATGAAGACGCCAGAAAGTTACAGAAAAGAAATACAAAGGAAGGCATAAAAATTATATTCTGTCAGTATCGATCGTAACAATAAATAAAACTTAATAGTAGCCACCCGTATACAAAAAGAACTGAATGAATCTGATTAGTAAGAAATCCCAACACGTACTAGAATTGGGGTATGAACAAAAAAATAAAAAAATCCATTTAAAATCAAAGCCTAGATAAAACATTGCAACACAGGTTGAGTGCCCTTCCTTGACTGCAACTCTGACTCATTCTGATACATAGGCAGCGCCAAGCTCAAATCCAAGCACAGGACTCTTTTGCTGCTATTCGATTTCTTCAAAACTGGGACGGCTGGTGAGAGAGGTGGATGAACCACAGCCAGTTCATTATCAGTACTGTTACTGGTAGCATGAATATTACTAGCCCTGTGCCTCCTCATATGACCTCCAAGCGCTTGCCCGATGGGAAATTCAAGCCCGCAAATGGAGCACTGGTGATTTTTTTGTTTTGGAGGCGATTGGGGAAACCCCAGCAAGTTTCCAGCTGATCCCACAAGTTTTGGTTTCTTGTGACTTGCACGGTGGCCTCCTAATGCTTGAAATGAAGAAAAATTCCTGCTACATGTCTTGCATTGAAACAAGCGACCGGTCCGGGACGGTGGTTCGTAGTTAGCCGGTAGCTCATGATCATCACTTTTGCCAACTTTATACAGAAGCGTCAAGCATTTGGCCATGTCTAGCTCGCCCTCTTCTCTCCCTCTCTTCATTGTAATTGAGCTCATAGCTTCTGGATTAGATTGTGTGTGCAAGAGCAGCAAAGTTTATACTACGTAAGAAGAAGTAAGGGTGGTGTTTGTATGAATATTTGATGGATGGAATGGAAGCAACAGACTCGATCAGTCTGTATTTTTATATGTAGCTGGTCCGAGGCGGTAGTGCAGCCGAGTAAGAACTGACGTCTTGGATTGATTGGCCTTAAGGAAATTGAGGGCGTGTGGTAGAATAGTAAATTAGACTGAAAAAGATGGTGAGAGAGCGTAGCTGCCGTGATCGAGACGTCTACGTTCCGCGTTGAGTATGCTTTAGGCGGGTCCTTGGCGGTGAGCCGCTTGGAGTCTTCCTTCCTGAAGGACGTCACCTCCTTCTGCTGACAATTCTAGAAACTTTCAATACAGGCCCCACCGCCCTTATAGAAGACGTGGGACGTAAATATGTTTTTTAATATTAATAAATATCCAAAATTACTTCATAATAGTACATCCCTTTATCATAAATCTAATTTTTGTCAGGAAAATCTTCAATTTTCTTCTTACTAAAACATAGATGCTAATAAAATTTATAATTCTTTTTTTTAAAAAAAAACCCATCAAATTATCAAGAAATATATTGTTTTTTTAAAACATTACATTTCTCACGAATGAAGGAATCGCATTTTTTAGTTGAGAGATATTTTTTAAATTTATTAACTAAAATGCTCCACTATTAATATCTTAATATCAAGTAGCTGACATAATATGCTTGTCATTTTAGGCATATAATCATTTTTTTTTTTTAAAAAGCATGATGTTATCAAATTGTACAAGGATAAATAAAAAAATTGTTTAAATTATTCATGAAAATTTTAATATAAACCAAACAATCCTCATACATTGTTAGCATTATATACATTTCAAAACAATGTTAAGGATTTTGAAGTCTTTGAGGAATGTGATATAATGATAAAAATTTTATAATATATAAAATATATTTTGAATTCGAATTAGGATATACATATTTTATAAAAATTTAAAATAATAAAAAATTTACTTATTCATATTAATATTTAAAATATATTTTTTAAGAGTAGAGTTTCTCATATAAAAAAAATCAAGGATTTCGAATATCAAAGATCCCTTAAAAGGATCGATTACATTTTGATGAATAATAAATACACTTCTATCCTCTCTTTTTTTTTAAAAAAGAAAGAAAAGAAAGGGAAAGCATCAAATGTAGCAGCAGGTCGTGATCTGCCACGGCTGCAAAGCGCGTGAACAAACGATCAACTCCAGTGTCAAGCGATAGAGAAAGGCAAGAAGATAGGAAGGTTCTTGATATTGCAAATGACGACTCCACAACAGAAAACGTGGAAGGGCAGCGTGGCGTCTTCTTCCCAGTAGAATATTATATTCTACGCGGTGGTTCATCATCAAGCTCAGTTTGCGTCAACTTTCGTTCAAATTTTCACACTCTCTTCCAGATTTTCACCTGCCACGTGGGTGTGCTCTGTGCTTCTCGTTCACAACCTAGACCATTCCTCGTTTCTACCCCTGTTAATGGCTAGCTCGTGATTATTCAGCTCGTTAAAGAAGAACCCGGCGTCGTTTACTGGGTTTGGGTAGATGAAATATGAGAAGCATTTCCCTTATCATGCCATGATTTGTCAGTCTCCGTTGATCGCCATGCTGAATTATATTTGGTCCGTGGAAGAGATCGAACACGGGAATAAGAAAGTCGAGAGATTTGAGGATCTGTGATCTTCCTTCTTCCTTCGGGACTAAAATCAATATCATCTCTGGGCAGATTAATTTTACATAACCCATCTGTGTCTCTAATGTATTCATCCTTTTTAATTCGAACCAGAAATAAATCTAGAGCGAGAGGTAGCTAAATCATGAGTTTATAAATGGCACTTTTAATTTCGACTGAAAAATATAAATTATATTTTAATTATTATCTAATAATTTAAATTTTAGATAATATGATTTCTGTAATAAATATAAAATAAAAAAATATAAATACAAACACAGTTATATAATTCATTTTCAGTTTAAAAACTATAGCCTTATAGTTGCAAGCATTTACATGCTTTTTAGGGTTAAAATTCTCTATATTGAATTTAATTACAATGTTAGATTTAAGTTAAATTAATAATTAAACTGAATTCACTTATTTAAAAAAAATCAATTCAATTTTTATATAGTTCTCATCATCTTATTACTTGGATCTCTTAAAGAAATGGATAGATAAATACTTTTAAAAAACATTGATTTATAATAAATCAAAGAATTTTTTGTAGTTTATTTTAGACTATTATTAAATATTGAATTTTATTTATAATTACAGGTTTAATGTATTAATTATAATTAAAATTCAGGGGTTACTCTAACAGTGAAAGTTTTGGACTTAAAAGGTATTTTTGTGTACAATTTTTTTTTATAAGCACACAGGAGTCTAAAACTTTAGTCGAATCACACATAAAACCGCTGAAAATATAGTTTTTTCAACACAAAAATACTATTAAGAGTATAATTTTTTTTTATATTATAAATTTAGATAAAATAATAAATTTATATTGAAATTCTATGTAATGCAAGTTTTCAATAAAATATATGAATTTTAAATTGATATGAATCTATCTATTTAATATATTTTAATAAAATTAACAGTATAAAATTATTATTATTATTAATTAAAAAAAAAAACCTTAATAATCGGTAGTCGTTTCTAGACCAGCAACTATGACTTTCGGGATAGTTCTGTTTTGACTTCAATTTACTGTCAAACTTGAAGGAGGCGGTACCATGTGTAGCGGTCAACATTTTTTGTGCTTTGTACAATTGTAGGGTCATTGTCTGAAAATTGTACAAAGTTTGCTTTTGAAAAAGACTGGCAAGAAAAAATAATATTTTTTTCGAAAAAATCAACATATTGCTACTCGTATACTTGTATAGTCTTTATTCTATATAAACAAAGATACTTGGGGATATTATAGGTAATTTTTTAACGAACAGATTCAAAACTCGGGCTATTAACTAAATCACATTTAATAAACTCGGTTAATTTAATAATATAAATAATAAGCACAACAACAAGAAATTGACAAGGCAAACCTTTTTGCTAGACTGAGATAATTTCAGCAAAAAAAAAAAAAAATTGAATAAAATTATAAAGCTTGATTAATAAATAACCAATTGTTGAAAGACTATATAATCAATATTTTAAAAAAAAAATTAGTGAAAAATAAAATATGCATAAAATGATAATGAAACCTAATCTAAAATCAAATAAACATTGAAATACAAACTAAACACTATGAGTTTATTTGGGCTTACCCAAGAAGCTCGATATATAACTAATTTAATGTTTGATTATAAATCAGAATATTTTTTTTATCAAACTTAAAAACATGTCAAAGTAAAAAAAAACAAGGATCAAATTTGACAGGAAAGAATTATAGGAGTATGAAATCGCAAAACAAATTCAATTTAAAAAACTCTCACAAATAAAATAAATATATATATGAAAAGAATAAAAACTAGATCTAACACATGAAGAAACTAAAGGAATATCATATTGGAAAAAATAATATTAGAATAAATCATTTCTTATAAACACAAATAGTAAAAAAAAAAGAAAAAAAAAAGGACCGAATCCGAAGAATAAAACATTGAAGGCCTATCTTGGAATTTTGAAGAGTCTAATGTGAAATTCGATATGAAGAGAGGGAAGAAAAAAGGTTAATGACGTAGAACTCAGGATCTATTCGCATAATTGAGAGGGCTAGAAAGATAATTAAAATATTATCACGGAATACGGTGTTTTGCCACCGGACACCCTCGTACGTGCTACCAAAAACACACGGGGGAGTCAACGCATTGACACGTGCATGAGTCTAATATTTTTTATCAATCATTTTTATATTTGTTAAATTACCATACAGGAACTTTAATACTATAAACAAACTATGATGAAAAGAAAGAAAACCCTTGAATGAAGACTTGTTTTAAAAAGTTAAATTAGTTATTTAACTATGTAAAAAAATCTGAAACATAAAAAGCCTTTTTAGGCAAGCTTGATTGACTCGGTTTGTTTTTAGTTTACAAGTTAATTAAAGTTGACTCGATTTGTTTTTTTAGGTATTTTTTTCTAAATCTTTTTTATTTTATCATTTAATATTGGATTGGTTGGCAATTGAGCATTGCAATCCCTTAAATTTGCTATCTATGAAGCTAATTTGATCTCAAGACATTAATTGCGAGTTTGATAAGTTGATCTAGTTTGAATTTGCTTATTGTTTTGTTATTTTTTAATTGAGTTTTTAAAGTTTTTGATTTATTTTATATTAGATTATCTTGATTTTATGACTTGAGTTAAATGCTCACAGGTTGCCCTAATTTATTTTTTCAAATGCTTTTGTAATTAAATTTGTTTTTCAATTTCATCCTTCAACGACTCAATATCATTTTTCTATTTAGTTTTTTTTTTCCAATCTCATCCTTTAATACAAGTTGTTTGAGAATTGAATTTTATAATTTATTTTTAATTTACGTTATGTGAAGTTATCTAAGTCTCATGGATTTTTTTTTCTCGATTTTAATCTTCAACAATGGATTTATGATTTGTTTTTAAAATAAAATTATCTTAGTTTCGTTACTCAAGTAGTGAGTTTAACATGTTAATATGTGTTGCTTTAAGTTGTTTTGTTGTCATTTAATTGATTTTATTCTTTGATATTAAGTTGATTGAAAATTAAAGTTTATTTTTTTTTCATAGAGTTATCTCGATCTTATAATCTGATTTACAGATTTAACAAGTTAACCCTAATATATTTTTTTAATTTCATAATTTATTTTAATTTATCTTTAACATAACTATAACTCTCTTATAACCTAAATTGCAAATCAAATCTATCTAATATATTGTTGTATTATTTTAAAAAACACACACACACACATGTGTGTGTGTAATAAAATTTGTATGGTTTTATAGTGTGAATGTTTTTGTAAATAGTTTTTACGTGAAAATATATTAAAATAATATATATATATATATTAAAAATTATTAATAATACTAACCTATAAAAATAATTATTTTTTTATATTTTTTTTCTTTAAAATAGTGTTTGCTAAACACTAGTCATTAACTAAAAAAATAAAAAAATTACACGTGGAATAGAAAATGTTCAAGACAAAAATCTGTGAGAAATCCAAAATCATTCACACACACAATCTTTGAATATTTCCTCAAAAGCTTTTCTCATTAAAATCAGATAGCTTCCAACAAGAGTCAATGGACGCCAAATTCTCATCCCAAATTCAAAATAAAAACAAAGAATTACAGGTACCACCCACCCTTTACCAACAATTCAAACTCCCAAATGATTGGGACATCGAGCGGCGCTGCCGCAGCAAACGCGGCAACCGCCGTAGCCATAACGACAAGGTGATTGATTGTTTTTCTCTTACCAATTCAAAGTATACCGACCTTCTATTTTCCCGTGCTAGCTTACCATAGATAGTGTGAACGAAGTACTTCCACATTTATGTTTTCATGATGCATTGGTGATCTGGTCTTCAAGTGCCACCTCATTTCCCCATCGCCTGTGAGGTCTAGTTGTCTTTAGTTCTAGTTTCTCCATAATCTTTCTGTCGAAGTAGCATTAGCAAGCATAGTGAAGTTCCAAAATTTCAAAAATATATTTATTATTTTGTCTTCATGCCAAAAGGAAGTGTTTAAGCAAACGTGGATGATTATGGTGGTGCCGTGTTGCCTGGTCTGCGCAAGTGTTTGATTTGATATACGGGTTGCGGTTTGGACTACCCGAGGATTTGAGTCTCTCGTTAACTTGAAAATGCCGAGTATAAGTCGGGAAAACTTGGTTACTGTTTTGGGGACCGGGGCGTGGAGAGCAACACTCGGTATCTCACCAAACATGGTCTCGAAACATCATAGTCCAAACAACGATCAGTATCCTTTCGGACCTTCCACAGTTTCTAATGATAAATTAGAAAAGCATCAAAATGCTGATGAGGCTTTTCTTGTTTTCTGGTATGAAAGCACAAAATGAAGCCTTTTTAATAAAATGCTTGTGAAAATTGCACCTTGGATTTTAGATAATTGAAGCCCTTGCAATCCTGATCATAATATGACACCTGTATGGCCATCTTGATCCATAATGGACTCAATTTTCCATCAGACTGGTCTGTCCTGTCTTCTGTCATTTAGTTCTTATATTTCAATGTCGTTTGCAATGAAACTTCTTAAGCTATGTCTCGTTTCATTGATATATTTCTCAATTTCGAAGCTATGCTGCTTCAAATTGGTAGCTATTACCGCTATAATACTGCTTAAAATGCATGTATTCGTCATGGCAGAAGATTACTTTATTGAACTTTGTTCTATCAGCAAGACATAAACTTGTGGAACTTTCATCTTAGTATGCAGTGTTACAGCGAGCCTGGGACTGGACAACTATTTCATTCGCTGATATCTATTCAGAAATGCCTGAGTGGAGACACATCCAAGAGTGCTAATCTGGCAATAAAAAATATGCGAGTTCTTATATTTCCTTATTTTACTGTGGTGGACTATCAGTAACTCAAGACTTGAAGGTTTTTTAACTTCCAGAGGACCTTTGTTTTTTAATGTCAGAGGACTTTTTGTTTCCTATTTAGTCTGAATAACATTGGACCATTAGGATTATATAAGCAAGAAAGATAAACAGGAATTTGGTGCTACAGATACAAAATGTTCCATACATTTTCAAAAGCCGCTCATTATTTGATCTGCTTAATGGTTGGGTTGTTGAGAAAAAGCCATGCAAGAACATCGATTATGCAGGTATTAATGACAGGGTACTGATTTGGACCCTTTCTTTTGCTTCATCAGTTCATATCTTGGTTCCTAAGGACATCTTGATATGTTCTTGTTAAAGCTACTGGTGAATTCCGGGTTAAAACAGTGTGCATAAACTGAATATCTTTGTTGATGATTGTTGGTAGTCAAGCTCCACATCTTCAATATCTACACGATAAATTTAAATATTACAAGAAAACTTGGAAGAAGTTCCTGAAACTGTTTGAATGCTTTTTGGCAAGATGAATAACAAGTTGTTATCATGATGTGGTGGCAGTTATTCTCATTGCTTCAATGATTTCCATATTTTTAGGTGCTAAGTTTGTTATTTGGTTCTTAATACTGAGCAAGAAGCTGATTCTTGATTTTACAATGGGTATGATGTTGAATAAAACAGATTGATTTCTTATCTCAACATTCCCAGTTTTTGATAGACTTGTTCTCTTAAATTTCTCGTCTAGGTTTAGTTGATTGCTTCTCTTGAGCCTTCAGTCCTTTTGACTCTTGATTATAGATGCATGTAGTAAAAATATCCACTGAGATGTTAAATAATTATCAAGTGTGCAGAGGTAGTTTTTTTGCTCCAATAGTCAATATGATCTTCTTAATCTTATTACACCACCATCCACAATAGAGATGTACTTTTGGTTGGTAGTTGTCTGTCTGAATAGAGTTTTATTAGTTAAGTTCCTGTTTATTTGTCAATTCTTCTATTGATATGGCGAAGTAGATTTTTCTTAGTGGAACTTGCAGAGTTTTGTATTTAAAAGATTTTCCTCTGAATTGCATGTGGAAGTTAGAATCATGAAAAATGCAAACCTTGTCGTGCAGCACTACATTGAACCGGAAACTGTGAGGTGTTCTGTTCCCTGAGGTCTGTTGAGAAATACCTTACAGAAGGGAAAAAACACTTAGTTACACTGGAAGCACTAAAAGCAGAAGATCAATTTATTGTGAATAAAATAGGTATTATTTTACAGATGATATTAATTTGGCTGTATCACTGGAAGTTGAAGATTCTTTTGGAGATTGTCATGTTGTGCTTGACTGGCATAATTCTGGTTCTGGGAATCTAATAAATTTACCGAAAGCCATCATACTATGCCCAAGACATCGAAACCTTCTCCATTTTTTGCAGAGCTCATAATTTAGAATCTGAACTCGTGATCTAAATAAGCACTGGTTGTTCTTCTATGATTTGCAGCCTTCCAAAAGCTCCGGTTCACAGAAGGAACATGTTTCTGGCAAGGTTGAAACTGCAATGCTAGATCCCTCCAGCATTCCAGGCAAAATAAAATGGGTCCTCACTGGTCCGGGTGGAATTGTATGGAATCCTTTCATGGACGATTATTTGGTCCCGGAATTCATAAAGCAAAAATGGTCCGAGACATTTGTGCTCTCCATTATTGACAGGCTTTAATGTTCTGAGGTCCAGGTAACTTCTTTGAACACCATGGCTTTTGGTTTGTGCAGTATCAACACCATGGCTTTTGATGGCCTGAAAGGGTTAGAGTTGGAATGTTGAGTGGCCATAGTGATATGTGGTTGTGTAATAGCAGTAGTTATATGAGATTCCAACACTTTTTCTTATGTTAGGAAGGGAGTTGATGATTTATGAATCCATGCATCACAGTTTCTGTAGCATGAGCAGATTCAGGGGAGAAAAAACAACGAAGAAATATGCTCTCGATTCTCAGACTAGCCAACTTACGTAGCTGTATGCTGCCGCAGGATTAAATGTTAATTTTCAACGAAAAACAAAAGTGAGGTAGGTGTTGTTAATGTTGTTTTTTAATACTATGCAAGAAAAAATTAACTGTGAATTGAAGAGTTGATTGGTATATTTAATAAAATAAATTGAGAATTATATGTATTTTTTTTTAAATATTTTCTTATAAAGCTTTGTTTTTCAAGTAAAAGATATAGTATCATATGAAAAGTAAGTTGCAATAGTAATACATTCAAATATTTAATAAATTTATAGGTTCTTATAAAAAAAATTAAATGACAGTGAATTTAATGAATTTTGACTTGGATAAAAAACAATGATAAATGACCGTGAATTTAATTATTTAATTATAGCGAGTTTTAATTAAACTTTAGGAGAGAATTGTCATAAAAGACCGCGAGTGAAAAAATAATATTATATAAAAAATGCTATAATTTTATTTGAAATAAAAATTAAAATTGAAGTGCATTTAGTGAAATATTTTATTATCATTAATTCTAACTAGATTTAAGAAAATAATAAATAATAAAAGAGGGTTTAAAATGAGCCTGATATGGTTGGGTTGATGTGATTAGTCCGATAAATAAAGTTTGGTCATGCGCGGGCCTGCAAGTCAAGCTCGCATGACTAGCCATTTTTTATTTATTTATTTAATAGGTAGCATAACGAGGATAATAAATCGTTCATCCTAATTTTTTTAAAGTAAAGCAGACAATATATCATCCTAAATGACGCGTCATTTTCATTCACAAATTCTAATCACGTGAGATGGTTGAAAAATCGGATTTCTACTTATATGATCTCAAAAACACTCGTTTTCGTTTGAAAAGACCCAAGAAGATTTTCTAAAAACTTGATGAATTAAATTTTAATCTCAAATCACCCTTTAATCTATATAAAAAAAAAATACAAAAATAACCCGAATGAAGATAAAAATCTTCGGCATTGATTTGTTTTTTATAACAAGATAACGTATAAAAAATATTTTATTGGCACTCGTATCAAAATATAAAATATATTGACATCAAAATTAACTGTTTTTATTGTCAGAATGTGACTAATCGACCTTTTTTCCTCTCATTATTTTAACTATTTTTTTATCTCATCTTTAAAAAACTTAGTGATTAAAACAAGAATAAAATAAAGTTTTAGATTAAAACTTAAAATCCTAAAACGAAAGGTACCAAAAATAGAGTCAGTGAATAATATGTGGACTAAAATGCACTTTCATGCTTGGATTTGGGATAAGGACAAGGTCAACAGGAGAGACATCCCAAGAGGCAAAGCTATATTTTCAAATTTTTAGCTTCTTTTTCTCTATTTCATGTCTCCAACGGGGAGAGGCATCCTAAGAGGCAAAACTATATTTTCAAATTTTTAGCTTCTTTTTCTCTATTTCATGTCTTCAACGGGGAGAGGCATCTTGATAGGCAAAATATCTTTTCTTCAATTGAGTAGCTATTTCTACATATTTTGCATTGCAAAGCCAAAAATTATATAGCCATTGGAATTATACATTTGAAAACATAGATTAAACACACATTAACATAAACGAGAACCACAGTTGAATCAATTAAAAAAAACACAGATAATAAAAAATTTCTTCCCAGCCAATCATTTAATTGAAAAAACATAGTATAAAAATAAGGCTCTAGCGTAGGTTGGAGGATGTCTTAAGAGAGAGATGTAGCGGCAGCGACAGAGACTAAGGCTCTAGCAACACCAAGAGACGAGAAGAATGGGTTGAAGATCCGGAGATTGTGGAAACTGCTAGTATTGTTGGTGGTGCTGAAAAGTGAAGCAAGGAGGGATCAGTTTTTGATGGTGGAGAGTGCACTGCCATTGTGGAGGGTGGAGGTGAGGGCCCGAGAGAG
Source organism: Salix dunnii (assembly GCA_015731905.1). NCBI lineage: Eukaryota > Viridiplantae > Streptophyta > Magnoliopsida > Malpighiales > Salicaceae > Salix > Salix dunnii. Next base: position 2,059,884 of record CM027667.1, on the reverse strand, counting down.
GATGGAGGAGGCGAGGGTCGAACTCTTTTCATGACTGCGAGCAGAAAGGAGATATCTGTGAAGAAGAAAGGGTTTTTTGTTTATATTTTTGAGATTTTTGTTTTAAGAAATGTTGGTTTCCCGTTTGTGGGGATAATGGGGCGGGGGGGGGGGGGGGCTGAGTGTGTTTGATGTGGGGGCTGAGGGCGACGCATGGTAGGGTTTTTTAAGTGTGAGAGATGAGGGGGACGAACGGGGGGTTTAATACTAATTATTATTATAATAATAGATAACATTAAAAATAGAGGTATTAATTTGATTGAATTATTTGTGATGGAATGTATTTTAATTAATTATGTTTGAACTTATTAGTTATTTGTTAATGTGTTCATTTTGTTTTTTTTTTTAAATTTTCTAACACTCAAAGACAACAAGTAACATTAATTAACTTCAAATACAATAACCATAAAGAAAACATACAATTACTTGAAAAACATAAAATAAGTAGTTTAAATTTCAAATTTCAAATATTGCTGGTCTTTTAATTATATTTAAATTCATTTTTTTAATTTAAATATAATTAAAAATAATAATTTTATTGTTGGAGGGTTTTTCAAAAGCAATTGTTTAATTATATAACTTACTCTTATTAATTGTATAATTAAACTATATATAAAATAATTAAATTTTATTTTAAATAAAATAAAAAAATAACTCTCCAAAATGGCTTTTATCATTGGAGAACACATCAATTAAAAAGATATATATACACTATTCAAGAAATCATTTGACTCTTCAAAATGACTCTTACCATTAGAATTGCCCTAATCCGAATGTTCCTTTTTTGGTTCTCTTCTTGGTCCTTTTTTCTTTTAATTGTGTCTTCGTACTGCAAGCTCAAACTATACCCAGCGGGCTGTAATCAAGCTTCAGGAATATTGCAAGAGGGAAAAACTATAGCATAAATAGGATATATGCAAGGATGTAATTGAAGAAAAAAAAGGTTGAGTAATCAAAACGAAAAAATCCCACTATTGATATTCAAAATTAATAGTGAAAACGTGCACAGTATGAACAACAAGGAGAACTAGTTATCTTCCAGTTGAATCGAATATTTCGCATTCGTGCTGAAAATCTGGATATCAATCACGCGGGTCTTGTACGATCTGCTCAAAGAAAATTACAGGAGCACGATGAGTGATGCACCGTTTCCCAGCATGGATCTTCAAAATCACGAAATAAACCATGCCCTGATGTCCTCTCAGCACAGCTTTCGATCAAGAGGTCATATGATTTTGCGAAGTAACGTGACGCTGAGTATGTATATATCTCAATTAATTTAATGAACTCTAGAGTTAACGAACAATTACATATATTTTAAGGGTTATAATAATATATATGTTCCGTCTAACTCACATATATCTTAATTAATTTGATGAATTCAGCAGTAAATCTAAATAAATGACTAGTTATCTACCTCGAGGGTTGTGAGATTCTGGTGATTTCAGAAGAATAAATCCAGAACCGAAATTGCATTGAAGAAGACACCAGGATTAAAAAAACCAAAATTGCTCGGTAGCTCACGTGAATGCTTAGAAACAATGAAGACCAAACCAAGGTAAACGATAATACCTAGGGCAAAATCTCGTATTCCATGCTTCGAAGTCAAAATCACATAGTCAAAAAGGGCTAAACATTTTTTAATTTAGTGCATCCCTGGAAAAAAGATCATGCGTTCAACTTCCACAAACACCAGGTGCCACCGAATATTGACCTTTTCTCCACAGCTCACAGCTCCAAACTCGTAAACGAACAAGCTTCCATGAAAATAGCAGTTACCTTTATAGGAAACCCCCCGAGCTCCCAAGTCCCAACCCTTTCTTTTACTCTTAATGGGCGTGCTCGCCGTGCCGTTACTTGCATTTATGCATATCTCTTTCTTGTTTTCTTTTCCCTATTTTCTTACCTTTCACCTAAATTTACAGAACATTAGTTTTCATAATCTTATCTACCCTCATCCTGGACCTCCACTCTTTTGCTCCCTGCTTGACTACTGTCATCATCATTTTTTTTGTTATTACTGTCAACAACGACGTTAACGATGCTTTCTTTTCTGGTTACCATTGCTTTTGACTTCCTTGGTATGCATTTGGTGCGCACTCCTTCAATCTCCTTTTCTGCCACTCGCAGCCTCGAGCTCCTGAGATCAGCCCATTAAATGAACAGATTAATCAAAAAGAAAAGAATAGAGCAAAAATGTAGAAAAAAGAAGTCAACTCTTCTAGCATGGAGTTCTAAGAACTCGTACGCTTCAAACTTTGAGAATTATTACTAGTTTATTACTATGGTCCCCAACCAAAGGTGCAGTGCGGCAGCTTCCCCAAGATTTGCTGAAGTAAATTCTCAACTGCAAGAATTCAATTCCCCAAATGGTGATAGTAAGGGTTTAGAGGACCACTATCAATCTGGATGGTGTAAGCCTATAAAAAAACGATGTAGCTACCAGGAAGAAAGGTGACGGAAAACCATACAAAGCCAGTTTACTATTCCTGGGCAGGGAAGTCAAAGTAGCTGGCTTTGTTGATAAAAAACCAAAACTCGTACGAATATTGCGTTCTAATCAATCCAAAAACGCTAACAAAGAATCATGGACCTGACAGAAGAATCCACAGAGAAAGAGGCAAGGCAAGAAACCAAACGATTTACCTACTCCTAGAAGTTGAAACATGTAGAAGCACTCTTGCAAGTGAAACTTCAAATCATCCTTCACTTCGTCACTAGTACATAGGGCTACTTGATCACAGTGCACATTGAAAATAAAAAATAATGGTATTCTAAAATGGGATTCCAATCCGATGTCGGAACCTTTCTTGCTCTCCAAAAACTAATGCGATACAATTTGGGAGAGTCTAGAGATGGTAAGCTTGCTACTGGGTTATTGAGTCTGTGTAAATAGCAGAAAAAGACTCCTACATTCAAATCCGATGTCGCCATTAATCCACAGTCACTGAATCACTCTCGAAGTGTTGGCATCATAAACATTCATTGAGGGACCTAATCAGAAGTTTTTTAATGTTTTCGGACTTGAATAATTTGTTTTTTTCTTAGACTCGTGTGAGAGCAAATATATGAACTAGGACCTAAATTTAGGTTCTCTTGGCCTAAAAAATCAACTGAACCTTCTGTTTCATGCTCTACGTCAATAATAAATCCAACGTATAATAATTCAAGCCATGCTCTAGCTAGTAGCCACCATAGTAGATATGTCACCACCCACTTCACTGTTACTTCCCTGCCACAGGGGCATCGAATCAGAGAATCAAAGTGCAGCAGAAAGTAGTAAAAATTAAGTTACCTGGCTGCGCTGCAGGAACTGGACCTCTTCAAATTCGAAGCAGGCACCTCCTCTTTCTTTGTCTCAATCAAGCTCCCACTAAAATACTCCTTGTCCTCTTCCAATTTCACCCTGGAAAAATTATAAATTTCCCTTGTTGTTCCCTCACGGTTCCCTCCTACACATGGCAACCTCCCCTTGCAAGGCTCCGAAACTAACGGCAAGCCTGGCTCCTTCCCTGCCGTCGCCCCACAGTCCCTGAACGAGATCGAAGAGCTGCACGATATCAACTGCATCAGAACCGTAGACGCTTTCGTCCTCCCACAGTTCTTCACCGTTTGATTCAAATCCAAGCCACTCCCTTCGTTATTACCACCCAATACCACCCGTCCATCAGCCTTCATCAAGGACTCCAGAGTCTCTGGACTCGAGTCGGACCGCGGAGGTGAAATCTCCATAATCTCGTCTCTGTTCACCTCCGGTCCCTGACATTTTCTTTTCTCTTCCTGCAACTTCTTGATTTCCGGCTTGACGTGCCTCCTCCTCCTCCTGCTATCATCGGTCTGAGTCGACGCGTCAGCAGCGAGTTTCCGAGCAGACTCGGAGGACTCATTCTTGTAAACCTTGTACTCATTAAGATTGATAGAGCTCAAAGACTGGTTCCTACGCCTTGTGATAACTGGAAACTCCGAGGCTTGACTGGTTGATGATCGACTAGTTTCTTGAGGTTTCGGTTCGGGGAAGAGCTGTTGGTCAGAGTGATCGAGAAGCTCCGATCCTTTGAGAACGTACTCGTTACCGTGAGCTGGGTGGATGAAATCGTTCCCGGCTAAGTCCTGCCAAACGAAGCCGTTTTTGAAGCTCCTGGAATCAACAAGATTTGGAGTGATTAAATAGATCAGACGGTCGGAGATGAACGGGGAGTATTATTACTTGTTTGAACTTACCGTTTAGAGGACCAGGAGTAGAGGCTAGCCATGCCTTTGCCTCGAAGAAGGTCTAACCGGTTGATCACATCTGATAAATATATCAGAAATTAATGCAAGAAGGAAAAGAAACACTTGCACTATACCAAATAAAGGTTTTTTATTTTTTGGTTTAAATTTAGAAATTAGTTTCCTCTTACCTGAAAGGTAGAGGCCGTCATTGGATGAGAGATGGACCTCCATGAAATGGGGATGCTCAAGCTGACCATTTCTGGACAGATAGTAGACTACAGGGACTTTTCTGGACAGCTTTTGAGATTCACTCCAGACTGTTCTGGTTCTCTCAGGAGTGGTTTCTCTGTCCTCCTTCCATTTCCTTGGGGTCTGGACTACTTCTGTGTTTCTCCCACCTCTTGAACTGACTGCAGCGGCCATGACTCTCCACTGTCTCCAGATTTCATTAAAATGTAATAATGCTTGAGATAACAAGAAAATGTTAAATAGTAATTAACAATGAGTAGTGTTGAGGTGTACGTGGGAGAAGGATGATAAAAAAGAAAGGTAGAGATCGAAAGCGATTTACTACCAGGATGATGAGGTGAGAAAGCGAGAGGAGAGGAGTTTTGATATTTTTTACGGGATGCAGTGAGAGAGACGGGGAGGGAGAGGAAGCGGGAGGGAAGGTGCATAAATTGCAAGGCAAGTAATGCAGGAGGACGGGGGGTGGATACGTTCAAATTGGAGATGCGGCGGACAACAGCTACCCAACAAAAGAGGCTTGTTGAGGTACTTGTAATAACTTCCTCTTTCAAACGGGGTCGTTTTCGGTACTTTTTGGATTGTGGCGCGGTATCGTTAAAATGGTGCTTCTTTCTTATTATTCTGATGGATTTGAGAATATTTTGTCAATAAAATTCTAAAAACATTTATATCGAAATATTGACAAATTAAAATCTAAAAAATTCAAGGCACAACCATATAAATTAATCCAGCTCAGGGGAATATAGTGCTTGTAGCTATTTAATTCAAATAATCAATAAAACAACTAAATTTACATATATATATATATATATATATATATATATATATATAATTAAAAAAAGAAGAAAAGAATTTGAGAAGGATTACTTACAAGTTACCCAGGAGCATGGTTGACGTGTGAGGCAAAGAATTTGATGGTGTGAACAAGGGAAATTAATCACTACGGAAACTTGATTGCCAAAATTTATAATTCCTTGCTTTATAAGTTGAATCTAAAGTTGTAATAAGTTATTAGATTAGTGAGATCAACCCTTTCCACCCTTTTTATTTATTTATTTATTTATTTATTATTATTTCACTGAAAGAGGTTGATACTTCAAAGTCTCATATGAAGTGAGAAGCAACACTCACACACTCCAATTTCAAGGTGTTCAAACCAGCTATGTAATGGTTGTTTTTTTAATTATATATATATATATATATATATATATATATATATATATATATATATATATATATATATATATATATATATTGTATGAAAATAAATTGAAATATTATTTTTTCAAAAAATATTGATTTTGAATGTCAATATATTAAAAAGATCTAATAATTTTTATATATATATAACTAATTTTCTTTTTAAAAAATATTCTTAACTACCAAAACAAACAAATAAAAATTAGATTCCAACAAGCGTCAATTTAAAAGGAGTATCTTGATCTTGAGATGAAGTTGACAATCCATTCATGCATTTATGGTTTTTTATTTGAAAATATATTAAAATAATATATATTTTTTAAAATTTATTTTTAATAGCAGTGCATCAAAATAATATGAGAACAAAAAAACAAATTTGTTTTTTTAAAAAATATTACAACAAACAAACATGAAAAAATATTAGTTTTCAAGAAGTTTCATTTTTAAATACCTATCTCAATCTTTAGATTGAGTTGACAATCCATCCATACACTTATATTTGTTTATGTTTTTTTTTTATTTTAAAATATATTAAAATAATATTTTTTTATACATTTTAAAATTAATTTTGAAATCAATATATCTAAATAATTTTAAAATATAAAAATATTTTTCTAAAAAAAATTTACAACCACAAATAAATAACAAAAACAATTAGTTTCAAGAAATTTCAATTTTAAATACCTACCTTGATCTTGAGATTGAGTTAAGAAGCCCTTACTACGAGACATTTGACTCCTTTTCTCACATAAGGCTTAAGTCTATGTTTTTTTTTAATTTTATCTTTTTGGCCATTTATTTGTAAGATCTAACACCAATTTCTTACGACTAATACAAAAATGGTCAAACTTTCCAATATAATCAACCTTTTAAAATTTCTTATCATCTTTACCCTAAAACTTTTTAATCTTGTAGTTTAAACCTTGACATCATATAAATATTAAGACATATTTGAGCTATTTTCATCACTAGAAAAAATACTAAAAACAACAAAAGCTTATTTTATTAACGTATTTAAATGAAGTGTAGTTAATAATGCTAGAGTGCTATCTTTCTGATATATTTTTTTTCAAAATTGATTCCAAGCTTTGTGTTTTTTGTCCACCTTTTCAGAATATATTATAAGGGGATAACAAAAAATTTCAAATATATTTTTAAGACTCGTAAAACATGAAAGAACAGTGAATTCATTGTCTCAAACTTGTCACAAGTACAAATAATGAAAGAATTAACTCTATCAAACTATACAATGTGATTATTTCTTAATTTTAAAACATGACAAGATGAGTATCATGAATATATGCATTAATAATTCTTCGAGACATTGTTTGTAAAAATTCATGCTGAAATTTGAAAAATATTGTTCTTGTATAAACTTTAAATGTATGGATCGATATTCAACAATTATCAATCAATGCTCTTGGCCTACCCCTGTTTTATAATCATTCAACAACTTAAGATCTCATGTTTCTTGAATTTTATCTTGATGTTGGCTAATAAATTCTTAAATAGTTATTGTATTACAAGACATTTGATTGAACATATAGTTGGTTCTCTCACTTCTCTATGTTGATTTGATATCCCCGAAAAAAATACTCATAATTAAAAGCATGGGACCATTTTTCTTTCAAACCATACAAAGTTATAAGCCAACTATTTTTAAGAATACCAAACTATGCATGACTTTGCTCCCACATTGCTTCAAATTCAATAATAGAGTTAATATTCTATAATGATTAATTGAAATAATTATCTCCAATTTTTTTTTATTTTCCCATCAAATAAGGGATATTTTTATTAGCATTTTGCTAATAGAAATCAACACTCACTTAAGGTTTATCGAATAAAATAAAAGGAAAAAATAAATCCTATGAAAGGCTACACATATTAAAAATATCATAATTGTTTTTAGTATATAATATAATATAAAAATATTATAAATGAATCATACTAACCTCTTAAAAAATAAAACACCCAATACAATTAAAAACTAATTTTTGTTTAAAAATGAAAAAAAACAACATAAAAGAGGTATTAACTAAAAATAAAATTTAAAAAATACATAAAAAAAGGCATTAATAAAAAATGAAAATTAAAAAAATATAGAAAGAAAAGAACCAAAATGAAAAACAAAAACACCATCAACCCTAGATTGAAGCGTGGAATTAAATTAAAAAAAATCATAGGAATAAAGGTCAAATAAAAAAAATACATGATAAAAGATTAAACATGTAGTTTTTTAGCATGTTTTATTACATAAAAAGATCATATATATATATATATATATATATATATATATATATATATATATATATATATATATTTCTGCAACTATATAATTAAATACATTGCACAACATTATACATGGAAAAAAAAGTCATCAACGATAAATAAAGGTATAATTATAAACATTATGAGACAAATATAGATTAAGATATATAATATAACTACATGAGTTATTTAGTTGGTTGTGTTCATTGAATCTGTTTATTAAAATTAATTTGTAATTGAAATCAAACACTAATATAAACTTATTGAAAAAATAAATAGAAAAACATATTTTGCATGACTTAACATACTTAAAATATTATTAACAATAAATATTTAATTTATATAAAAAATATATATAATGACCTCTTTAAAAATTAAACATACCTGATATAATTAAAAATATTTTCTATTTAAAAAGGTAAAGGTAAAATAATAATAGAAAAGAGGTATTAACTAAAACATAAATCAAAACAATTATTGTTTTTGAAAATTAAAGTGTATTAATTAAAAAAATAAAATTAAAAAAAAAGAGTAATGTTATGAGGCATTGTTAGGGTTGGTAAACTAGGTCGAGCGCTTGGCCAATCAAAAAAATCCTGCATTGTCTAAAACTCTTAAAATCTATGCATTGGTGTAGCTGAAAAAACAAAGTTCATGAGCTTTTTTACCCATGATCCATTTTTAATCAATTTTGACCTAAAACATCTATGAAACATACCAGTAGCCTTATTAAACCAATTTAATGCCTCTAAAAGCATAAAAACCATCAAAAAACTTGAAATCAACTCAAAAAAATCAACTTGAACTTAAATATGTTTTCATATTCATTTTTAAAAACACCTAATCTTAACCTCATCATCATGGTGAAGAATTTAACATAAAAAACAACCATTTTGGTGGAAAAATCATCTCGAACAATAATTTTTTCTCTTTAAATTGGAATCCAACAACCTTATCCCTCCTTCACCAAAAAAGAACTAAAAAAAAAGATTGAAATGAAGTTTGATACTAAAATTTATTTATTTAAAAATATAGGGATTGATCACATTATAACTAACAAGAATAGGATGAAAATCAATTTTTCAAACAAATTTCAAAGCTTCCACTTATGTCACTCATGTTTTTTTCTTTGGTTATTTTTCTTTTAATCCAACTATTTCTTAAGAAAAAAACATGCAATTGAGTTTAAATTTGGGCTCAAAATTGACCTTGTCATGAAAAAAAATCAAGATCAAAATAAAAATATATTATTACAATTCATAGTGAATTGATAAAGGGTGAATGATGTTTAATATTATGGTATTTTACCCGCATGATTTAATTTTTGTTAATAATGGTAGCATTTTTTTTGGTTATTTAGAGATAAAAAAAGATATAAATAATTGAGGTACAATGTATACACACATTTAATAGGCAAAAGAGGTGTTTGACACAACTCTGCTTATACTTTTAGTTGTTTTTTAAAATTGTTTTTAGCTTAAAAAATATTAAATTAGTGTTTTTGTAGTGTTTTTTAAAAATTTTAATATGTTGATTTTAAAAATAATAAAAAAATATCTTAATATATTATCAAATAAAAATCTATTTTGAAAAACATCTTGCGCTATAATCACAAAGCATAATAATAACCCCAATTTTTTTTTTTCATCATCAATATATACATCTCCAGCTCTTTATCTTTGATTTATTCTCTGCATTTAATTAGACAAAGAGTGTTTGACATAACTTTGTTTATGTTTTGAACCGTTTTTTAAAAGTGTTTTTTGACTTAAAAAGACATTAAATTCATGTTTTTTTTATAGTGTTTTCTAGTAGTTTTAATGTGCTAATATTAAAAAAAATATTTTAATTATTTTTAAAAAGGACCTTTACCATAATTAAAAAAAGAAAGAACAGGGTTAGGAGAGTTGAGAACCAGAAAACAATGCTAGCCACCTTCTCAAGGCACCGGGATGGGGGATGGCTTTTGTTGAGAAATCGTCAAGTTTCAGTCTATGTGACGCTTAAATTAGCCTCATCATCTTCTCCACCACCGGAAAAGTATTGTGTCAATACGCACTGAGGTTTTCAGGTCTCTATATTCATCACTACTCCCTTGCATTCCAAAATTTATAATATTTGACTTCTTATCTGTGTGTCAACACTGCTTTTATTGCTTTTCTACTTAGTTTTCATTGTTTGACCCCTTTTGGTCTCATATAAATATTTTTTTTTCTATTTTTTGTGATGCTTTTATGTGGGCTGAAGATATATCTTTGCATTTATGATCTTCATGATTTTCTTCATTGATGTCTTGGATCTGTCTCCTGTATAGAATATCCCTTTTGTTCCTAACTGAAACATCAGTCCTATCATTCAGAAATTTAACTGACAAATTTGAGTATGACTCGACGGCTGTCCATGCTCATGACAAACTAGCGTTTTACCAAGACAACGTTTTTCTTCTTGTTTTTTACACCGGAAGCTTAGCTTTGATTTCATTTTTTCTTCCCTTTCAATTTCAACTCAAGATGCATGTATATACCCTTTACTGGAATAATTAATCATCCAAGGAAATAATTGGGTAAATTTTGAGCTAGCTACTTAAATCCATGACCAAGAGCTGTCTAGCCCTAAAAAAAGAGTTGTATATGATCACAACATGCATATTTTAACACATATCAGCTTCCGATTTTGTTATTTTTCTTCTGTTCTATTGAATTGAATTTAGTATAGACTTCGAGGCCTCGGTGCAGTATTCACACAGCTTTCCAGTGCCAGAGAACAAGAAGAGCCCAACTTGAGCACCACAAAGCACTGAAAGTTCATTAGTCTTCCTCAAAACCCCTTCTTTCAAACAAACTATACAGAAATCATCATAATGTAATCGAAGCGCATCAGATAAAATAACTGCTGAACAAATGCTCGATGCTCCAACATCAACGGATGCATTCATTTTGCTATGTACTCTTTGAAATGAAAAGGAATTTTTTTTTTGACTGCACTGTTTATCAGGGCAAGCTCGGAAGCTTTTAAGACCATGATACTTACAAGATCACATGTTTCCTGTCCCTAGCAGGCAACAATAGAGGGTTATAGAGTCATAATTATACAACAATAAGCGATACTTGCAAAAATAACATTACCTATCCGCACATATCACACCCCGAAAGCCGAGTTTGTAAATGCAGCCGTCCAAGAAGCAATCCTCGAAATAAATGAATCATTAGCATTCAAACAACAATTTTGTTACTTGGACAGTTGCGGTCTAGTCAAGGATAGTACAGACCTTTTCTTTTCATGTCAGGAACCTCCATTCATATGCCATTCCAGACTGCTCTGCCATCTAATAAATCCGAACAGAAACAATCAACATGCTTGTTCTCCCGCTTCCAGTAAGGTAAGACGTATCGCATACATGCAGCAAGTTGAACGAGAGAGAACAATAGGTTATAGATATTTTACCGACTGTTGTTCTTTCCACAACGATGAATGTGGTTCTGCATGCCAATATAAAATCCAATATACCACAAGGCCAAAAGGAAACCAGCCATAAGGAGGTTATAAATGATTGCTTGTCCCTGCTGGGAAATAAAAAGAGGGTCATACACGAGTATACAGGCAGAAGAATGATTGAAAGAAAGAAAGGTTAATACAGTTGAGGAATAATACCGTGGCTTCATATGCTAAAAAAGTCTTAAAAGCAGCCTAAATTGTCATGCAAAACCATATGAAGCATTTGCATTACAGCTCTCCAGAAGGGGTTTGGTAACGGGTTCCACTGTCCTGTGTTTACTGTTTACTGTTTACCATGCTTCAATCCAACTTTGTCCGGGATCTTTTCTAAGGCCTCTTTCTGCCATTTCCAACCTCACCTTCGTTGCATCTTCCCAATTACCCAACTCAGAATAAACCTTGAATAACAATGCAAGTGCAGCATCATTACGAGGGACTAGCTGGAGTAACTTCTTGGCAGTCCATTCTCCCAATTCTCTGTTCCCATGCATTCTACAGCCACTGAGCAAGGATCTCAAAATAGCAGGCCAAGCAGGGTAGGGCAAGGTTTCAATTATTTGCTTAGCATCTTCAAGGTATCCATTTCGAGAGAGCATATCAACTAAACAACCATAAATATCAGGAGATGGCTCCATTCCATACAAATTCATTGATTTAAAAAAATGGCATCCTTTTTCAACATGGCCTATGTGTCCGCATGCTGCTATTACTGATACAAATGTGGCTTGGCTGGGCTGTAGATTAGCCAGCTTCATTTTATCATAGGTGTCCAAAGCTTCCACAACACGACCATGATGGGCATAAGCAATGATCATGGCATTATATATAACAACGTCATTGGATTTGCATGACTGGTTGAAAGCCATCTCTGCACTTTGAATGTCCCCACACTTTGCATATGCATCTAGAACTGCACTAGCAACAAATACATGTCCTTCAAACCCCAATTTGATAATCAGGGAATGAACAGATTTGGTTTGACAACAGGCCACCGTACCAGCACAGCTACTTAAAATGCTGCCCAAAATAAATTCATCAGGTTTCTCACCAGCTTCTATCAGCAAGTTGAGTGATCTAATAGCTTCACAATCAAATCCTTGATGCACGAATGCGGATATCATGGTCCCCCAAGCTGCCATGTCTGGACTATCAAGCATATTGAAAACCTTAAGAGAATCATCCAAGAGACCATATTTAATGTAGCCTTTGATTAATGAGCTACAAACATGTCCATGAGAAGCAAAGCCAGACTTAAACGCAACTCCATGAATTAGTCTGTTCATTAGTTGATTCTCAGATCTGGAGCAAGTTTCCAAGACATTTGAAAAGGTATACTCATTTGCTTCAACTCCCAGCTGCAACAAGTCATAGAAGGTCTTCAAGGCTTCTGCATCACAACAATTCAATTTATACCCTGAAATTAACTCATTCCAAATAATAATGTTTTTGGAAACTTTGCTTTTAAATACTAAGTATGCCATTTCCATTTTTCCACACCTGGAAAACATATTGATCAGTGCGGAAGTGATGTTAGCTTCATCAAATAATCCAAAATGCAGCGCAAGGCAACAAAACTGAAGCCCGAGATCAAGATTCAACATCTTCCCACATTCTCTAAATAAAATCGAGAAGGTAATGTGGTTAGGCCTCATGCTGGTTAGGAGAAAACCATGGAACAAACTTGCAATGTCTTTAGGATCTTCATGTAGGGAGAAGCTTCCAAATACAGTATTCCATGTTACAACATCTCTATCATGCATCTTTTTAAAGACCATCAAACCGGAATTCATTCCACCATTCTTAAAATACATATCCATAAGAGCATTCATTACCGGAGCACTGAATTCCAGCTCACCTCTAATGATCAATCCATGAATCTGCCTTCCAAAATTTAAGTCACCGAGAAGTGAGCAGCCCTGAATAACGTTTATGAAGGTATATTTGTCCATATATATTCCTTTCCTTCGCATTAAAGATACAGTACCAATAGCTTCGAAACCATACCCGCAATGTGCATACCCTCCAATCATAGCATTCCAACAACCAACATCAGCCTCTTCCAAACTCTCAAACACCCTCTCTGCTGCTCCAATATCCCCCAACTTAGCATAAAAGGTCAAAACTGAACAGCCCACAAAAGGGTTTCTCTCCGTTCCAATTTTCAAAGAAAAACAATGAACACACAAACCAAATTCCCTACCGTCCCCCCTATTCCCACACGCCTTCATAATGCTACCTAGGCCAAACTCATTAGGCACAAACCCATTTCGTCTCATCTCCAAAAACACCTCCAACCCCAGTTCAACTTCTTCACATTGAATAGCTCCACAAACCATCAAGGTCCAAGAAACAACATTTCTCTCAGGCATTTCATCAAACATATTAAACCCATACCTAAAAACCCCGCCTTTTGTATAAAACTTGATCAGATTATTCGAAAGAAAAACATCACCAATAAATCCAAGCTTAATAATATAACCATGTATTTGGGCTCCAAGAATGAATGATTTTGAATTCTCACAAAAAGATAATGCCTTAGAAAGAGAAATTGAGTCCTTTCCTATAAAGAAACTAGAGTATGAAGACTTAGTTGAAATGGGACTGTACAGTTGGTGCAGATTCTTCAATTGTATGTTGTTAAATTTGTAAGCTTTCTTCGAAAATTTAAAGAAAGTTTTCAGCTTTGAAGTCAGTCCAATGCTTTTCATGGGTCTGTAGAGCACAAAAAGCTCACTTTCAAGTTCTCCCGGCGGGCTTTAATCAACTCCATCTCAAATATTATGTAATTTTTTGAGTAGTCCCTGAAGTATAAGATGTTATGCAAAAACAACCATAGATTTTATTTATTTATTTGCATTTGTCATTAGTGTAATTAGTGCTGATACTTGAATGTGGTGTTACTAAATCACCACTTTCCTGGGAAATAAAATTCAGAAGGTTTAACTATTAAGTAGGTGGTTCAATAATAAAAATAAGAAAAATTTAGGGTCAAAAAGTTTATTTTTTTTTATAGTTTCAGATTCAATTTTTGTTGTTAATAATACGATGATCATTAAAGATTTATATAGTCATTAACTTCAGAGTCAGTGAGATTAATTGAGGTGTGCACAAGCTAGACCCAAACAACCATATTAAAATAAATAAATAAAAAATTATAAGGGTTTAGTTAGAGAGATTCACTATATTATAGGACGAAATTAACTTCATTTTTTTAACCTTATTTATTTATTTATTATTTATTTTTTTATCAAAGACTTGCCCGGGAACGTTAAATGAAGAACATAATTTTAAATTAGTTTTGTGCATTGATTTTTTTTTTCTTTTCTAGATTGGTTTTTTTTAAAAAACAAATAAATAGAAGGGCGGTTAGTTTTCATTGAACCTCACGCTAAGGATTTATTTTTAATTTTCAATTGCATTTTTTTCGTGGTTTAATTATGTAAAATTAATCCTCAAATTAAAATAAAAAGAAATACATACTCATCTAATGTTCACAATATTTTTTTTTATTTTAATCCAAAAACTTATTTTGTTTAATTTCAGTTCATGAATTAAAGAAAGAAAAGAAAAGATTTCAAAAAACAAATAATGAAAAAGGTAAAACATCATTGGTTGTTGTGATATCAACAACAGAAATAATTAAATTTGGTGTTCACATACTTTATTTGATGAGGAGAGTTTGATACTGATTTGTTTTTCTAATAAATATATCTAAAAAAAAAAATTAAGTGCATTTCTTTTTGGGTTGGTTTAATTTTTGTTTTCTTAAGTAATTCTAAGGTATTTTGCAAGAGTCATGACACTAATCTTGATAATCAAGCTAAAAATTAGGAGATAAATATTGTAGAGAAAGTCTCTCTAATCTTTGACAGATTAGGAAATATAACCTGTAATCTAACTTATAAAATGATTTTCGTGCTACAAATGATTTTTTCTAACTTTGGGATTTTCATTAAAATTGTAGGCTTGAATGTGTAGATGAATTTGAGCTTTTGAATCACTTGATTTCGACTTCATATGCGCCAAATATGCCCATTTGATATTGTTGTCTTAATTGGAAGCTCAAATCTGCATTGAATTTTTGCCTAGAGTACTTTTTCAACAAATTGGATAGCTGTGATTTCAATTTTGAAACTCCTTTTTAGAAATTAAACTCTGAAACATGCAACAAAGGTCCGAAATATAAAGTGCATAATTTTTTATTGTATAACAAGTAATCTACAAAATCTCTTAAACTGTGCAAACCGGGCCCCTTTGTATCTTTTCTTTTTTTTTGTTTATATAAAGCAATTTGTTCAAAAAGAATAAAATATTAAATCCATAAAATAACTTTCAATAAAATGATTTAAGCTTAAAAGGTTTTAAAAAACATAATACAAAAAGAATACAAATAGATATATATTTCACGCTTGTCAATTATCTTAATATAAAAAAAAGTTAGCTTTATTTTTTTCATCATCTCAAAAGTGTGTTTGGTTTTTTTTTTTTTAATGTCATTGTCTCAATCTATTTATATAACTTTGTTTTAAGTTTTAACAGTAGTCTATATTATCTTTTAACCCGTGTATTTGGTTTTTTTATGTTATTTTTTTTTAGTTTAATGATAATGTGAAAGAATTCACGCAACTTGGATTTATTTTTTCTTACATGGATAATTTATTTAGGATGTAAACTAGTGCTCAGACTATAATTTATTTATTTAGAAATTTCTTTTCGATATTTTTTTGTTGGTTTTCGAATTCAATGAGATAGGTTGAGGATCAAATCCTTTCACTGCATGAATCTTAGCTAGTTTGGTGTTTGATATTATATTTTAAAAAAGTTTCTTTAATTTTTTTATATTAATTTGATGAAATATATACGAAGACCATCATAAATAGCATAAATAACGTAGTCTCTCATTTTAATTATTATAGCATATGTTTTTGGACACGTAAATATTAATTATCATAGGACCCATCACAGATCAGAATATTGCATGCTAGACTATATAATATGGACTATGATTTTATGACAGCACACATTTTGCAGCACACAGAATCCTCCCTTAGCAAACAAAACGTATAAATAGAAACAAAGAGTTGACTTACAGATATTCAAATATTATTTTTTCAAGAATATTTCAATGACATATTAAATTCCAAATATCATCTTTTGATAATAATAATAATAATAATAATAATAATAATAATAATAATAATAATAATAATATATTAAGAAGTTTATCATGAGAGTTCATAATAATAGTCTTTGAGATAATATTACAATGTGAGACAAACATCTTTTTTTTTTCTTTGTTCGCTTACAAACACTACACTAATATTTATTTTTATTTTTCTAGAATAACAGCCTTTGAGATGATATTAGCAAGTGCTCTTCTTTTTTTGTAGCCCATCATGATTTTGTTTTTTTAAGAATTATTGTTTTTTTATGAGCATTTTTTTTATCATATTGTTAAATAAATGTTTTTTTTAAAAAAAAAACTAAATTTATTAAACTCAGTTGATTCCATAACTTGAATAGCTGGTTTTATAAATTAATCCAATATGTCGTCATGCCAATGTTTTTTTTTTTTAAATAGAAAATATTATAAGATCATTTTTTTTAAATCAAATCAAATTCTGATCAAATGAGCATCTGAATTGTTTTAAGAAGTCAATGATTTCATATTAAACTAAATAATAACTTAGATAAGGGGATTTCAAGGTTGATCAATAGAGCAGGTCTAATAATATTACCAAAGAGTTTCCCACAACAACACATGAGATTGTATTATTCCTATGTTTTTATAAATACTTGCATAAAGATTATCATGTGGTTATATTCTTTCCATTAAAACTTGCGTTTAGAACAATGATAAAATGCTGTATGAGAAATAAAATACTTTGGTAAAAAAAACTCTAGAAATATTAATAAAATTATACTACACCTTAAATTATTTGTGTGATAAATATTTGTCTTTATTTGAGTATATTTATTTCTCTATCGATCACGTTAATTTGCAAAAGCAGGCACCCGATGCATTTCATTCCAGATTAAAAACATGAAATCATCTGGTGGCTGCTTTCTAAAGCTGGGGGAAACTAAAATATCATACAGGCCACTCATCGTATCATGAAAAACAGTCGTATAACTAGAGGCACGAGGCATCACTCCTCCTACGCATAGCGCTACTGCTGGAAATTTCTAGCAGCACCATGTTCTCTTGTCTACCAGTTCCTGAGTTCCCAGGGTACATCTAAAACAATTATAAATGGGAATAATTATATTATTTAAAAATTTAAGTGAAACTCTATAATATAAATGATCTCTGAATTAAGAAATGGGAATCCCAGTTTCGCTATTTCACAACTGATCCAGCGATGGTTTAATTCCAACTCCTACTCCTCAGAACGAACCACTCCAGTCTTTTTTCTATTACCGACTGTGGCTGTTTTTGCTTTTCATCGAACGCCAAGTTATCAAAGCAGAAAAGAAGATTTCTACTTTGGATTCCAATCATCCCAAAAACAAGGCCATCAAAAAGGTTCGGTCCATCATTAAGACCTAATAACTTGGGGAACGCTATCATGATCAAGAATCAGCATCGAAGAATGATCATGTCTTTCCCATATAATTAGTAATTACAAGCTAGTTAAGCTATACTACTGATCAAAAACAGGCAGCAGTCCATCTCTCACATCCCCAAACAAATGGGACTTTTTCTTCTATTTGTGGTCAGACAAGCCCCTCGTAACATGGTATATAATATTAAGGTGTCCTTTTCCCATGTTAATCCTTCCTTGCCCCCGAGCATAACAAATGGAAATTAACAAAATTATATCTCCTTATCATGCCCTATAATCTACATTATCATTCCAGTTAATATAATGTATATGGTAGAAGGCATCAGATATATTATCAGTGACGTATAGCTGTTTCCACATGGCAATGTCCCCTTCGAATTGAAAGCATAGAGCAGATGGTATTTTAACTTTCGTCCCCATGCATCCATACTCAATCGCTTATTGTTTTTAGTTTTTCTATATAACCGAGAAACTAATACACGAACTCCATTCTTTGCACTGATTAATTATAACCCAGTGAAGAAAACAGGAAAATTGTGGACTTAGTCTAGTTGCACATAAAGTGACTCGACCCCAACGTTCAAACAAAACAAAATACAATACACATAAACAGAGAGAGATGGGAATGGATTCAAGTGGAGTGACCACATGGTGGTGGTTTCCACGTCACCATGGCTCATCTTTTTGGGCACTCTTTCTATCTCGATTCCACTACATGGAGGACTCATAAAGCAAGGAGCCACCTTCCTTCACGTTTCTTTCCATTGTTTTGTTAGCTTAAACATAATGGCTGAATGCTACCATCACAACCACAACTTAATATAATGTTGGTGGTATTAAAATGGGCATCTGATGCCATATTCCACTTCATATATCTTCCTTATCTTATTGCTGGTGGTGCTGTTATACGCTAGCCGCCTCCTTCACCTTCTCTAAGATTACCAGTGGATTGACAGGCCGGTGAATTCCCATCGTCCATCTCTAGATAATTCCTTGTCTTTATCGACCTGAAAGGGCTGCCCGGAACGTTGTATTGATTCGTGGACCGGAAAACAAATCTTGAATATATTATTAATCAAACGAATCTGAGCTTCTATTTGATTAACAAATGCATTCATATCAAACAGAAATAGGATCATCTTGATTTTAAGGCACGTATCAATCCTCTAATTTAAGGCAATTTATTTAGAGTTTTAGACGTAAATAATGACAAAAGAAAAACAAAAAGCACAAATGATGTAGAATTCCATTGAATATTATCACCACACAAAGATGTTAATTTGGAATTTTATTATAAAATATATTTTCTTCAACTACTCTTCTAAAATACAAGCTAAACAACCTTATATATATATACTAGAAAAAAATGTTTTAAACAAACTTAAAAAAATAATAAAAGCTGTAAACTAAATATGAAAAATAATAATCCCAAAGGTCTTATTTAAAAGACTTACTAACCTTGAATCACTATGAAATTTTAACTTAAATGAAACAGGGTCTTTAAAATCATATAGCAAATTTGTAGTTTGGTCCAATAATCAAATAAAAAATTATAACCATCAACATAGATTTACGTGTTGGGAAAACATGTCTTGTACAAGTCTCTTAGGCTGATTAAACTCAACATTACTTTTTACCTAATCTAAGAATTGTCCACTAAAAAATCTTTAACCTTTTACATGCTCAAGCTCTTAACATTAAAAACATCATAACTCTCAACAAAATGCTTATCTCCTTGCCAACAATGAATTCCATCTTGGTGTTAACTTGAAGAGCATAATGACCTAACACCCCTGTATCTTTATATATATATCTATATATATATATATATATATATAAGATGTGTGATGATTTATCCACTAGGAGAAATTTTATACATCTGCGTCATAACTTATATTATATTCATCATGATAAAAAAATTGTCTTATATGCTTATTTCTTGAAAACGAGTTCTCAAAATTGACCATCGATTTGTTATTACTCTTCTCCTCTTTATTAATTGACGAGATAATTCTTCAATTTACTTCTCCTCCATGTTTCTTAGAGCTAGTTGACAAGTTGATCCTCTAATTTATTTTTGCATGTTTTCCATTATTGGTTATAAAGTATCTCTTTAACTAACCTTCACCTTGCCTCCCATACAAGCATATTCTTTTTGCGACCATTTTTTCTGCCCATGATAATTCAATAACACACAACAACTAACCATTAAGAACTGTCAAACTCTGATACCAACTAATACAAATGAAAACAATACAAGAAAAGCAACAAACAGAAGTTCCAATTCATTTCTTCTTCTTTAGGTAGTCTTCTAAAATATAAGTTAAATAACTCTATTCATACAATAAGATAATATCCTACACAAAGTTGAAGAATAAATAAAAGGAAATAGAAAAGAGAATACTACTAATCAACTAGGAAATATAACAAATCATCTTTAAATTTTAGGATTTATTTGAACGCTCTACAGACACCACTAGATTATTATGAAACTTTAACTCTAAAAATAACAATACTTCAAAAATCTTCAGTCTCACTGGACAGTGATTATGAGTTTGGTTTAGATCACCAAGTTGAAATTGAAAGTCTCCCCCGTATTGGGCAATAACCCATCTAGATCGTTGACGATTTGTAATTTCATCTAAATCCGGTGATACAAATAGACTTTGATATTGTGGTGATATTATACCTCAGCATTGCAGCGATTTTCCTCAAGAAAATAGAGTTTAAGATCCGCCCATCACAAAATCCCTTTGTTCGAGCCACGAAGCCTTCAGTTATTTGGATTGTTCTATGCTGGAGTACTCGAGCCTCAGGGCTAGACTCTACAAGAGAAGAAAATCATATACAAACTGCAAAACATTATAAATAGTAAATTCATTTTTGGTTCTCAAATGTTTAAGCCAAGATATCATTTCAATTTAATTCAACTTTTTTCTTTTTAATTGTTTTTACAAAGGTCTCAATAATGTTGTTATCATATTCTATTTGACTTGCCGGATGACTTCCATCATCAAGTTTTGTATTTCTCTCTCTCTCTCTCCTAAAAATAAGTTTAGTTGATATGACATTAAGGAATTATTTGTTTTTGAAGTGAAAAACTATTTTCTTTATTTTAATTTAATACTTTTAGAGTTTTAAAATCATTTTGATGTGTTAACATAAAAAATAAATGTAAAAAACAAGAATTCTATCAGTATTTTCAAGCAAAAATCATTTTAAAAAGCAATTGCTACTTTTATAAAATATATTTTTAGTATTTTTAGATCATATTAATTTATTGATGTCAAAAATAATTTTAAAATGAATAAATAAATAAATTATTATTTTAATACTTTTCAAAATACAAAATAATTTAAAAAGCAACTTCAACTGTATTACCAAGTAAACTCTATGTAAATTACCTCACACATACACGTACTTGTATCACAGCATTTGTGTTTTGTTCAAGCTTGTTTTTACTAATTAATTTCCAAAACCTGTGGGCGCTAACAAAGAGTCTAGTTTCAAGATATCGGTTAAATAGAAAAATTTCTCTGACGTGGACCTACACCATTTTTTTCTCGTTTTCACCTCGAAATATATTAATGAATTAAAGTTTTAAAGTTTTCTATTCACGTAAAAATGAGGAAAGAGAAAGAGAGAGTATGAGACTTTTGGAATGTTTTATCGTTTAAGAGCATTTTGCAGACATCATAGCTCTCTCTTTATATTCTCCAATCATGTCATGTGTCAAGTTTAGTGATTGATAATTAGGTTCATAGCATCATATATGTGTAAGGTGTGGGTAGTGATTTAATATATATATATATATAATAAATAAAAATATATTAAATTTAATCTTAAGAAGTTAAGTAAATGTCTAGAACTTAAAAAGCATGTTCCCTTGAAGTTTAGAGTTTGAACTATATTATTTTTTAATTATATCTCCTGTTATGGAATCTGGTGAATTTCTATGAGCACAAACACTAAAATATAAAAAATTAATGAAGATATTCGCAAATATACTAGTCTAAAACAAATAGAAATGGGCCAAATCTTGCCTTACAAAGCTTTTAAAAATTGAATCGCATGTAGATTTATGATGAGCACACAGGTACCAAAAAGAGAGATTCTTTATACAATGAGTGGCAACATGTCCAAGTAAGATAATCTTTACTATACTAAAGGAGTTACAACTTGTATTAACCTAATTCTTGAGTAGGATTTAGGAGGGCTGAAATGGTAGGCATAAAAAAATGAATTTTCTGTAATAGGATCCCCATCGGTCCATACTTTGATCAGAGTGGTGGGCAATCACATGACACCGAAACAGTTCCTGCCTTCCTATTCCCTGCTTTTCGAGGTTTGTCTTCTTCTCCTCCTTCTTCCTTTTCCTTTTCCTCTAGTAAGCCGAGCATAGCTTCCGTATCCGTGGCCTTTCTCGAATTGAACAGAAGATCTCGGGGCTTCCATCAACTTATTCCCTTTTATCCATTTAAATCTTCGAGGCCGTCCTCTTTTTGTGGAGCTGTTCTCTTTTACGCTCATGACTCCTTTCACCACTTTACACCAAGCAGCAATTATTACAACATTATTATATGCGAGTTTGGTGTAGTGAGATTTTTTTTAAAAACATTACATTATAGTTTTTTTTTTAAAAAAACAAATCATATAAAATCATGATGTATTTGATTAGTCAGACACTTTTAAAACCTGATCATAGAAGTAATTTTTTAACCACAGAGGCAACGGCTAATACCACCTCGAGAAATTACGTGAAAATAACCCTAACCATGGTCCCAACTGGCTTGCGCGGGCGCATGTACAGAAACAGGCATCATTTTCTGAATGTATAAATTACCAGAAACAGACAAAGTTAGCTGTTGATGTTAGAACAGGAGATGATTATGAAAGTTACGTCAATATGTCAAGTTTTTTTTACTGTGGTTGTTGCGTATAGTGGTTGACATTAGGTGCATATCAGAAAATGATCATGCGCAAACCAGATGTAGGGTGGAGATTGCAAAATGATAATCATTATTTTTATCATAATAACTAAAACTTGTCACGTAGTCTTCCACTAGGGCTAAGTTGCTTGTATAAATAAGAGTAGTGTACAACTAGATCACTCAAAGTGCCAGAAAGTGGGTGCATTAAAGGTCGGAGAGAGACATACAGAGAAGAAAGCAAAAGGGAGAAAAATGAAAACGATGCAGGACGAAACCAGGAAGGGTCCCTGGACAGAACAGGAGGACGTTCTATTGATCAACTTCGTGAACTTATTTGGAGATCGACGATGGGATTTTGTAGCAAAAGTATCAGGTTTGAAGGTGGCGGGAGACAAATAATAGGTATGCATATATGGCGATGGGTGGTTTTGTAAAGGAGCCACCTTTAACCACCTGGTTTTGTTGTAGGTTTGAACAGAACGGGAAAAAGTTGCAGGTTACGATGGGTTAATTATCTCCACCCTGGTCTTAAAAGAGGAAAGATGACACCTCAAGAAGAAAGGCTTGTCCTGGAACTTCACGCCAGATGGGGAAATAGGTTTGAAATATGATCGGAAGTTTGCTTCCTTTTTTCTTTTTCTTTTTTCGCAACCCGTTCTTTTTCTTCCTGTTTATTGCCTCTGCCTCCATGATGATCAGCAGACACACACACACCATTTAATTTAATATGTACAGTTTTAGTATAAATCTTAGCAGTCATTTCCTCGGAATCTCTGATTGTGTTGTTCATATCAGTAAAATTTTTTATGGTACAAAATCTTGCGCAGGTGGTCAAGAATTGCGCGCAAATTACCGGGGAGAACTGATAATGAAATAAAGAACTATTGGAGGACTCATACGCGGAAGAAGGCTCAAGAAAGGAAAACCGCCATGTCCCCTTCACTGTCATCTTCAAACTGTTCCTCTTCATCAATTATCACTACAGTGAATTCACCACCTCTTCCAGGAACTGGAGAAGCAAGTTTTTATGACACGGGGGGGCTTGGGGAGGCAGTGCAAGGAGGTGAAAAGGGATACTCGATGGATGATATATGGAAAGATATTGAGAACACCATCGAACCAGTTTGTGATGGGTTCAGTGAAGAAGTTTGCAATGTTTCCTGTCTTTCTTTGGCTTCTCCATCGTGGGAATATAGCCCAGACACACTTTGGAGTATTTCTGGAGAAGAGAGCAAGATGTTTCTCCCTTACGACGACGGCACAATGCTTTTGACTGGCTAATCAGAAATTCTTTATTTAAATTTTGTTCATAAATGTGATATTTCTCCGAGGAAACTCTAACCTGTATAGATCGGGTTTTCTCCAAGCTATCCTATGTGTAATCATCTTATGCATAACCTATCCAAGTGTTTTGTGTGTTTTCACTTTTCAGCTAGGAAAATATAACCTTATCAAATCTTCTAGGAGGAGATTGTCATGTCCAACAATGTATAATATAGACCTTCAAGCATCAATTTCGAGTTCTAAGTTTCTGCTGCATGCACATTGTTGATAGAAATTGATTTTGTTCAGTCAGCATCCTATTCGATTTGAAATCTAAGCACTTCTCATGATGAAAACGACTAGAGATTAACCATTGAACACCCAATCCATTTCATTAGTAATTAACAATTATTATATATCCTCAGTTCTGGACTTGATTTCCAAGTACTAACATACCGGACCCCCACGATGAACACAAGCTCTCTTGACTAGCTTCGCTCTCGGTATCTCCTGGCATCCAGCCTCCAAATGCACGGTTTAAAAATTATCATTGTCATTACCTATGCTTAATTCTTTCTTTTCTTTACAAAAAAACAAAAACAAAAATGCCATGCTAGATTTTGATGGAATAAGGGCAGCTGGTCCATCTGTTTAGTTTACAAGGATTGAGCTTATGGGCTACCCAGCACCCAAAAAGCTGATCTGCTATAGAATGGTCCTGATAACATGCTGCTATCTTCCCGAAAATATTTAATAACTTAGTGCCTGGCTTCTCAAATCCAGTATATCTGTTTAAAAGTCTACTCTTTTTTAAATATATTATCTTTAGATTCAGTCTTTCATCCAGTGAAATCATTGAGAAAAAAAGGAAAGGAAAATTATTGGTCGCTTTCATGGCACCGAGTTTGATTTAAATGTCCAGCTTCCATTACGCTGGCCCTGCTAGGCCACTAATGTCAACAACGCACTAGCAAGATCATCCAATCCGAGACTAAGCATTGATGAAAGCTTAGAATCATGAGTATCCCAGGTTCTCGATCAACTGGGAGCAGACCTCAATCATTTGCTTGAACTCTATACATGTGTGATGATCTCTTTTCGAATCATTTCAAGCATAACGTTCACTTTCAGAACTTCATTCAATTTAGAGTGCTACTAAAGTTCTTCCACAGATAAAGGGGTGCTATGAGTGATTCTAGTCAACCTCCCACCAACAGTGATAACCTCAATCACACACTATCAAACAGTCTAGGATTTTTGCCGCTATCCACAGTACATGGCTTCGTTTTTTCCAACCAGTTGTACAATTCATCTTTTTGTGCATGGCTGGAAATAGTAAAATCTTATGTTTTTTTTTCGAAATTTTAACAAGTTTGCTACAATCTCTTGAGCATGAACTCAATTGACACTTTTGATCACTACTTGTTTTCATGTATCTTCTTGGCTCACATGCCAACTCCGTGCAGTCAAATCCAGAATATTCCACTCTCGATGCGAGGTACGTATTGTCTAAAAATACGATTTAAGTTTTTTTTTTTAAAAAAAAAATTGTCCGAAATTAATGTATTTCCTTTTTTTAGGAAAAGCTAAATTTAAAATAGAAGATATGCAATAAATGAATATCTACAAGAAGTGATATTAGCTTAAGGAATTTTCCTTAACCCTTTAAATTCGAGCTCTAAGACATCATTATATTACTTTGAATGATAATTTTGAGAATATATTTTTAATTTTATCTGAATAAAAATTTAATCTTGATTATGTGTGAGTTGATTGGAAAAATACTTAAAGGCCCATTGGACCCAATAAAAGAAGAGTTGGGCCTTAAATCAGAAATGGTCAGCCTAGTCCGTTAGAATTTGTCGTCGAAGAGTGGTATATTACCGCTTGACTTGAATATAGCTCGCATAACGCATAATTGTTTTTCTTCTTCTTCTGCTATAAGTGACCGCTCACCCTCCTAAACCACACACCACTCGAGACTCCAACCTTGCAATGCTGAAGCTCCATCTCTCTGCTTACAGTTCGCTTCCGGCCTTTGATGTTAATAATTGTCTCCACTAACTCTTTTGATTTGCATGACAGGGCAGTACCCTCAATCAATGGAGCTCATGCTTCTGCTGGATGTCTAATATGTCAGTTTCTTAATCTTAATATTTTTTTTTTAATTTTTTATAAATAAAATGAGTTAGCAGATAGGCAGATCACACCCATGGCACGCTGTTGTCAGGCAATTTAATTGGACCACTGAGCATACAGTTGTTCAAAATAGAATATTAATCAATTGTTTTCTATTCCATATACGTTTTGAAGGTTTGTTGCAGACTGTTTCTTTTTTGGAAGTTAATCCATGGAGCATTGGGATGGTATTTTATCTACGAGTCTTTATTAGTCCCTGTATATATTTAGTTTAGATTGAATAATCTAATTTTACGTCTTCTTTTCGAAATGCAAAGCATTGTCCCTAGTGGAGTGTTGTTCCCTTTTATACAGTGGGGAGGAAGAACCCATTTTGCGTTGGCCATTGTTCGTCAAAATGTTGAGGTTTATATCTTTCTTTTTTTTTTGTTTAGAATCCTGTTTCCTTTAAGTAAGCATAGAAACACTCGATCATTTGTTTTCTCCATTGATGAATATTAGAGATAAAAATGAACATGGTAACGGTACTGTGATGTTGTCTCTTTCGTCTGCTGTTTAAATGTAAGGCCTAGACGAAATGGGGACTTGATGAATACTTATTTGATAGGCTTTCTAAGTTAGCTCTGATGCAATGATTTCATAAATTTTGTAGGTGCAGGAGTTACTATCAGTTTTTATAACTTTTATTTCTTAGAGTATGGCCGAGGCCAGATGGTTAATTACTAACATTATTTTCAGATTTAGAAATTTTATTTGTAGATTACTGGGGTTACTAGTGGTGTTCATGATCATTGCCCCTGAAATATTAAGTTACTTATACAAGATTTAATGTGGTTCAACAAATCATCTATATATACAGAGCAATCCATATTATTAGAGAAAGAACAACATATTATAATAATGGAGGATGGAGTAGGAGGAACAACTCAACTCCCTCAACTCTCATCTCTCTATTTCCACTGGTGAGTGCTGCTAGTGCAGACACTCCCACTGTCCACAATGACAGCTCTCTTACACTCTATCTTTTCTCTTTGGCTCTCACCTCTTCTGCCTATTCCTATTGTTGCTCTTTGGGTGCCTATTTATAGACAATAATAGAGGAGGGATAACATCTCATTTGTCAACAATGTGGTCGTCAAACCCGCGTCAACCTTGTGACTTTTGGTCATTGCACTTCCTTTGTCAATGGACGGTGTCGTCCAATAATGGTTGTTGCAAATTGATGGTATCAAACCTAACAATTACCCTCCTTTTCATTTATGTAGGGTAGTTGTCCCTTTAAATTCTTGAATATATGCTTACATGTTGCGAGTCTTCCAAGCTTACCATTCTTAGAGCATTTTTTGTCACGTTTAAAAATACTTCCCAAACCTTTCAATCCCCAAGCCCTAAAGCACACCTTTTTCTCACTTAAAAGAATCATTACAGCTAGATGTTCTGCCATGTCATATTTGAAGAGTGTTAACACTTGTCTCTGACACACATAACATCCCCTCACCAAGCTTATTATCCATGCTTGATTCGAAACAATCTATTAAGCTTGTTCTGGAATGATCTTTTGAGCCTTTCACCAATTTTTACAGTACCCCGTCAAGATGGAATATCAATTTCTAAGTGTGACAATAATTAATTGAGTATTACAATGTGATTACAAGCTCACCACTCTTCCAATAATCTACTCATCCAGAGTTGTGCCTACCATTTGTTCTAACATAGGAATCATATCTTAGTTCTCCATGAGTCTCTCGCTCTTGAATCTAAGAGTCCAGCTAGGTCTTCACATTTAACCATTAAGGTAACCCATTAAGGGTCAACCTATATCTGTCATTATATTTTGAATATTACAATGTCATTACCAAGCTCACCACCTTGGCAATAGTTAACTTGTTTTCATCATGAGTTTAAGAGACTTTTTATCGAACATAGTCTTGGCTTTTAGATTTATCTAGGAGCACATCTTTCTTTGAACTTGTTGTCTCATTATAGTACTTTGTCGGATCTATGGCTACTCCTGTATAATCTTTGTGTGTGCCCTCATGTAACTTTTGTTCATTAGGTTTCTTTTTTATTCCTTGCTTTGGTTTGACAATAGCTCATCCTATCACAACACTTTTCTGAGTCATAATATGATGTCCATATTTATCCACTTGCTGTATTTATTTTCCATCATTAAGGTTTTCATCAATCCCACCCTTGAGAAATCACAATCATCAAATCTAGCTTTTAAAGAAATTATTGTTCCATCGTATCCTGGAACATACAGAACTCAATTGTTCATTGGTGTTGTCATATAGCTAGTTTTCAGTTGTTTCTTTATAAATTTTCACATATATGAAAATAGTATTATATGGATAATTATTCAACGAAACAAGTTCCTAGAAAAGCTTGGAGGGGTCATAATGGTCTTGTTTAAAACTCAATCTCCTTCCTAGACAGAAATTCTTAGGTCATATCTTTCTATAATATTGTTTTTGTATGTATACAATCATTTTGTAGCTTTATTGTGACTTTAACAAATGAAATGGAATATATTGGTAATCTACTTGATTTCTCAATATTCGGTGGCTTAGGTTTGTCAAGATTGGTCTTCATCGATTTTCACTTTACATCTTTAGTCTTTAGCATTTCATAGTATCTGGTGTTCAAAGTATCCTAATTTTTTATTTCATCAAGGCTGCTAAAATTTCATAATTAGCAATTCAACACACATAATTGGGCAAACATGAGCAACTTCTTTTTCTTCATTTTCATCTTCATCGATCACCACGATGACCTTCAAATGTCTTATCATCGAGCAATCTCTTTTTATTATTTCATCATCAATATTTTTGGTCTAAATCTCAATTATTGAATCATACCATTGCATTTATAACCATCAAATTAGCTGGAAACAAGTTTGAAATCATCCAAATCGCATTCCTGATGGCTAAGATTTCATCAAAATAATTATAACCTCATAATGACCCATATTCACTCTAAAATCTTGTTGCATGTAGAATCAACTATACTGGGGGTTGTTTGGAAACCATTTGAAAAATGCTTTTGAAAAAATAATAATTTTTTTTTTGTTTTAAATGATTTTTTTGGTATTTTTATATTATTTTATTGTGCTGATGTTAAAAATAATTTTAAAAAAAATAGAAAATAGTATTTTGATGTATTTTTTAATGAAAAATACTTTGAAAAGAAATTCTAATCATTCTAAACAGGCGCCAGATCTTAAATTTCAGCTCATGGCTTGATTTGACTCGGACATCTTTGTTCACGACTTAATAAAGTTGCTTATAAGACCCAAAATCATGATGCATTGGTTGATTGGATGTTGCAACATGTCAATTATGCGTGTAGACACCATGTTTATGTCATCCTAACATCATGGGTAAGATCATCTGGTATTCGGGTTGGATCAACCTATTTAGGCGAAGAAGACACGTGGTATGCATGTCACGTGTTAGCGTGAGTGAGTAGCCTTCTCAAAGATGTATGTTGGTCCATGTATTCATGGCACACATCAAGATTTTATGTTATTTTAACCTGAGCGGTTCTTCTATTTATCCTCTACATAATAGTATGTTTAAAATATATTTTTGATCACTTTAATTTTCCAGCAAAGATTAAACACCGTTATAAACCATATTCTGATACCAATCGTTGGAGTGATCAGTGTTGTTCATGATCATTACTCGTTGAAGATTGATTATATTGACACAAGATTTAACAAATCATCTAAATCTATAGTGCAATCAATATTATTAAATAGGAAGAGAACAATATATTAAATAATAAAGGATAAATAAGGAGGAACAATTCATCTCAACTCTCATCTTTCTATTTTTATTGGAGAGTGTTGTTGTTTATTGGTGCAAACATTATCATTATCTATAATGACAATTCTCTTACACTCTTTATCTCTTTTCTTTGGCTTTCATTTTATCTATTCATTCTTATTGTTGATCCCTTTATAGGTAATGATGGTGGGAGATAACACCTAATTTGTCAATAATATAGGCACCTAACCTGTGTAAACCTTGTGACTTTTGATTACTACATTTTTTTCATCACTGTACAGTGTTGTTTATTAATGGTTGTACACATTCATGGCAACAAGCCTAACAATTTATCCATAGAAAGCCTAGGAAATTTCATTTGCAATGGTGATAAGTGTTTTTTTAGTGAGCTTATATGACAAGTTTTTTATACATGAAAACACATAGCTACTTAATTCTTAATATATAGTCTTGCATTTGAAAAATAAACTAGCTTCCTTGTAATTTTTTTAATGTATTTTTGGTTGAGCACTTGACCTATCATCGCTCTTAGAAAGCATGGCAATAGAAAGAAAAATACTAATAAATGAAATACAAATGGTGGTGAGGTTATTATAGATCCTTTTTTGGTTGGATATGAATTATATTGTTGACTGTTTTTTAGTAAAGGAATTCCTGTTAAATACTAAAACAACAATCTAAAGCTAGAATATCATGCTAGTAGGTATGGTAGTAATATGAGGTTATCA
Source organism: Salix dunnii (assembly GCA_015731905.1). Lineage (NCBI taxonomy): Eukaryota > Viridiplantae > Streptophyta > Magnoliopsida > Malpighiales > Salicaceae > Salix > Salix dunnii. The sequence goes on along the minus strand of CM027667.1, from coordinate 2,029,003 downwards.
AGTATTATCATGTTTGTAATACCATTGAAATAACAAAGAAATGGTTGCTTTTATCTTTTTCAGGGTCAATATAAAATCAAGGATGATAGAAGGAAATAAAAGGGAAGAAGAAGAAACGGTTGGTCTGTTTGGAATAGGTGCCACACCTAGATGAATTGGAAGCTGAGATGAACTTATCTCCACCCTGAAAACCATCGTATGACTATCACATGACATCTCATGCCTTGCCTAAAAACACAAAGACATTTCACACCTTATTCAATGTGTGCCATGAGCAAATGATTTTTTTTTTTATAATATCTATACTAAGTCAATTATTAAACGACCCATCTAACAACTATATTCTTACAAAAAAACCTAATATGAAAATATGCAAAGGCCCTTAAACAATAACTATTAAAATTTTGATTTTAAAGGCAAATGAGTCATTTGGCTGTTTAAAAAATAAAAACGACAAAATCTTTGGATCAAGGTTTAGATTTTTTTTTAAAAGGAGATTACATAATTTTATTATGATAGATAAATATGTAAGGATTTTAATGCCCTTATTCAAATGATTTTTTTATAATTTAAAAAGTACTATTTTACCCCTACAAGGATCAATGCTCTTGATTTTAAAGTGAAGGAGCAAAAGCACCACTTCACTCAACTTATGTAATCCACATTAAATTTGCTTTTTATCCACTTTGTTCATGTTGAGTAGTTTTTGTTAATATAGATTTAGATCGGCTATTTTCTTCAATTTACTCTTCATCTACTTTGTTTGTGCTAAGTAATTTTTTTAATAGAGTTTTAGACATCAGTATTTTATTCGGGCCTGCTTGAAAGTGTAGTTGAGGTTGTTTTTCAAAGTATTTTTTATTTATAAAAGTATCATAATGATGCCTTTTAATTTTTTTTTAATCTTTTTTGATATAAACACATCAAAATGATCTCAAAACATCAAAATTTTTTATTTTAAAATAAAAAATATTTTTTTATAGATGTTTTTGAAACGAAATGAATACTCTTTGTCCACTTTGTTTTTGCTGAGTAGTTTTTTTTTTAATTAAGTTTTAGACCTCGATACATTCTTCAATTTACTCAATTTCACACGACAAATATCTATGATCAAATTCTGAGCAATTATCTTTATTAAAGCAGAAGCATTCACCTAAACCATGTCGAAGGGGGCATAAGTGGGCAATTCTTAAAGACAATCAAGACAAAGAGCCAAATATCAACACAAACCAGTTATAAACAACGCAACAACACCAACATCGTCCAAACCTTCAACCCTGTTTCTTTTGATTGAAGTATGTGTTTTCATCTTCTTAAAATTCTGTAGCAGGGAGTTGCTTGTATGTGGTTAGGCTAATGAAACAGACCTCGTAGACAATGACAGCAATTGTAGAGCCAACAAATGGATCGAGCTAGTAGACCCAGTGATTGTCCCATGTCCAACTCATAACTGCTGGTCTGAAGGAGACTATGGGGTGCATGGACGCACCATTAAAAGCACCACCAACTAAGATGTTGGCACCCACAATGAAACCAATAGTAATTGGTGTAATTATCTCGACGCTACTCTTTTTCGAGTCAATAGCTATTGCGTACACAATGTAAACCAAACCAAAGGTCATCACAGTTTCAAAAATAGTTGTATTCCATACACCAACTCCAAATGAAAGAGCAAAAGTTGATGTTTTCTACAACAAGAACAAATTAAACATAGTTTAGTAAATAAACAATTGTAACATGTATATTAGTTTTTGCTAAAGAGCATTAATAATATAATTAAAATATAGTGATGTAGTAATTGAAATTCACACCAAACCACCGGTTGTAAGCTTGAGAAGCAAACAGGCAACTACAGATCCAAGGCATTGGGTAACCCAGTACAAAATACTTCTAATGAATGTTATGTGGCCACCGAGGAAGGCATCGAAAGTAACAGCAGGGTTTACGTGCCTGCCAGAAATATTGGCACCAACTAAAACCGTAACAAAGAGTGCAAAAGCGTGAGCTAGCGACACTGCTACTAGACTGACCGATGTTGATGAGCCGTTGTCAATAAGTTTGTTTGAAAAGCACCTATCATTTTGATTATTTATAAATAAAATCGCTCGTTATCAGCACTTGATATAATAAAAACAAGTACTTACACAATTGTGTCCGATAACACAAACAGTATATTATCAAATAACAGTGACCAACTTACTGCTTTGAAGGACTGATTAGAACTCTAAATTTATATTCATATCCAGAACATTAATGTGTATAATCAAACTTAAATTGAGCTAAGAAAGAAAAAGGCAAAAGGAAATCAATATGTTCTTACTAAATCAATATGTGCATCAACCTGGCCAACTTCTGCTGGGGATCTGAACGCAATGCTAGTGATTGGCATTTTTGAAACTAATTAACTTCACCTTTAAACCTGATTTCAAATTGCTTTTTTTCCTCAATTGTTTCTGAAGTTGATGATCCCTTGGTGACATTATATACAGGTGGTCTAAATGTATGATGGAACAACCATGGACCGATTACAACTTTAATTTTCTTAGAGCCACCTCTCAAAGTAGGCCTCCATTTCTATTTGTCACGTATATGGCTGATGTAACATGGACCGGTCAATCGAGGCTGGAGAAATTCTCATAACCAACCAATTCCTGCAATGATTGTCGAATGACCGACCATTGGATTTGTTAATTAGGGTGACGTGGACAGTTGGGGTTAGTTGTGCTGCTAATCAAACCTACTTATTGTTAATAGTTAATTATTGTTAATAAAATTGGTTTTGTTTGCGCTAAGTGGATTTGATGAATATGCAGTGATAATATCACCAATTGAGCTACAACGTGTAATGTGATGTGGAGTTGCAGGCCAATGGAGTGGACCAGTTCAAAGTCATGGCAATCTCAAATATAGAGAGACAAAAAATGATTAGAAAAAATAAATAAAATTAATTTGGTTGCTACATAGTTAAACTTCACCCCAAGTGTATGTTTTGCATTATCATAATTTTTACAGGTTTAATTTTTTTTTTCATAACTAATTTTTCAAGTAGTAGTTGTATATATCAAACTATAATGTGTATAATTAAATTAATTATTTATTTTTAAAATTATAGCTGAGATAAAATATAGTTTTAACCATACTTTACTACGCTATTTACTATTAAATGTATATCTTTTTAAAAATTATATTTTCATTTTCTTAAATCTTTTCTTAATAAGATTATTTTCATTACTAATTTCTTACTACTTTTAAAAACCACACATCTTCGAGAAGACAATAATTAATGAACTTGTCTTTTATAATTTTTAATTTCTAAAAATTATTATTTTTTAAACCCTAAACCTAAACTCTTAATAATATTTTATTAGTTATTTTTTACCGTACACTTAAACAAAATGTACAAAATAAATTCATGATTTATAAAAAATGATTAGAATATCTACGGTTCATCTCTCCATTTTGTGTATGTTTCTATCTTGCAAGTAAATCTAAACTATAACTAAAGTAAAAATATTACAGCTAGAAAAGGTAGGTGATGAGGGAAATGGGGGCTTGGGTCTCTAATTTAGGACATTATAGATATCAGGTTCGAATTAGCACGTGATAATTTCATAAGAGTCTGAAATGATTGGGATTTTACTTATTTAATCCGGGCTCATAAAGAATACCTAAAGATGTGTCACGACGGTGATTTTTCGCGCTTCGCGCCAAGCCGTCCCTGCGAGGTTTGGGGAGGCAACGGCGCGCGGTGAAAATGGAGGGTTGTTTTAGTCGTAAAAATTACAACTATAATTATTAGGGAGTCGCCACCTAGTATTACGGTCACTAGGAACCTAATGGTCTGTGAGAGTCTTGGGTAAGGGGACTTGTTGTGCAAGGGGAAGACGCGTCACCCCCAGTGCACCCTACCTAAGGTAGGCTGCATTGTTGTTTGATTGTTTTTCTTAAGTTTTTTTTTACACTGCATTTAAAAAGAAAAAATATTTTTTTTTGTCCGCGGGTGTACTTTAGGATGTAATTTTACACCGCAGTTAAAAACCTTTTTTTTTTTACCTACGAATGTACCTTACATTGTAATTTTACATCGTAGTTAAAAATTCTTTTTATCTGCAAGTGTACTTTACAATGTAAATTTACACCGCGAAAACTAAAACAAAATAATTATTAAATTATTTTTGACATTTTGGCCGAATGCCAATGGATAATCGTAAACTGGTTACGATATCCAAGTTTCGTTCAAAATATGTGAAAGATGCAACATATTTTATTTATTTATTTTTTTCATGAAAAATATGCATGGAAAAACCTTGGAATTAGGCCGTATGCACGAAAACAAACACATTTTTTGTTTTGTTTTTTTATAAATGTATTTTTTTTGTTTGTTTTTTTTTAAATTAAAAATAATTCGGGCCGGGCTAAATGGGTCAGCCAAGGTGGGCCAAAGGCCCACCACTGCTGGGCTAGGCCGAGAGCATCCCAGCCCACAGATTTTCTTCTCTTATGTTTTTTTTGTTTTTTTTTAAAAAATGAAAAATGAAAAAAACGTAAAACACGTGAATAGTGCAGTTCACTGCACTTCTCGTGAACAGTAACCTGGTCGCTCGACCGTGACGAGGGGGTCACCTGCCACTTCCTTCGTGTAGAGGAGGTCGAGGTGGTTGTCCCTGTCGTGGTGGCGTCGAAAATGGTGGACCATGGTGGCCGGAGGAGGCTTCCAAAGTAACTGGTTTGAGGCTGCCGTTCACTGCTCCTCTTCCCTGCTGCTGCTGATGCTCGCCGGAGCTGGAGAAGAAAGCTGAGCTGGAGCTGCTGGCGACGGAGTTCACGGTGGTGAGGGGAAGAGAGGGATGGCTTCTGTCGTGATTATGCTACTATTGGAGGAGAGAGAACACCGACTGCCACTGGGTTTTTTTTTGAAGAGAGAGAGAGCTGCGGTCGGGGAGAAAGAAAGCTCGTTGTTGGCTGACGGGAGAAAGAAGGGGGAGAGAGGGAGGAGCTGCGACACTGTAACACGAGGAGAGAGAGAGGCTGCCGGAGTTGCTCTGCCAGCGTTGGAGAAGAAGACCAGAGGGAGATGAAGGGGCAGCTAGCTGTCAGTGCAGGGTTTGTATTGCTCGTCCCCTGTTTCCTATTTTTTCACCCCATTTTCTTTTGCCAATTCTCCTATGTTTTTCCTCAGTTTTTCTTCAGTTTTGAGCCCGTCCCCTTCTGTTTCCACATAAAACTCTCTTGTTCCCTCTGTTTTTTTTTAGTTTTCAGCCCCGTGACAGTGTTATTTCCCCCTCTGTTTTCAACCCGATTTTTATCCCTTCATTTCGAAATTTTCCTCCCCCCTTTCCATCAGTTTTCAGCCTCAATTTATAGGAAAAGAAAACATGGGGCACGGTATGGAGTTGATGTCTAGGGCATGGCTGAGGAATGGTGTTGCAGAGGGAGTGGGTTGAAGGAATGGTTGCAGCATGGCTGCTGGAATGGCCAGCCATGGCTGTCGGCAGAAGTTTGGTGGTTTTTTTTTTTTAATTTTGAAATAAATAATTTGTGACAAAAAAGATTTTTTGATGGGAAAAACCAGGAAGAAGGATATTTTTATCTTTAATTTTGGCTTCCAAATTCACCCAAAAAGTTTTGTCGCCGAAAATTCCGATCGTCTCAATTTTAACCCAAATTAAGCTTTCAAACTTAATTTTTCAGCAATCAAGCCCTTAATTAGGTTAGTTTAACCCATTTTAAGTATAATTAAGCCCTTGCGCTTAATTAAATCCTTCAATTGGGCTCTCAATTAATTCCGAAGAGTTTCGTCACCGAAAATCCTGATTTTCTCAATTGAACCCAAATTCGGCTTCCAAACTTAATTTCTCACTAATTAAGACCTTAATAAAATTAATTTGACCCATTTAAAGTATAATTAAGCTCTTGCGCTAAATTAAATCCTTCAATTGGGCTTTCAATTAATTTCGAAGAGTTTCGTCACCGAAAATTCTGATTTTCTCAATTGAACCCAAATTCGGCTTCCAAACTTAATTTCTCACTAATTAAGACCTTAATGAAATTAATTTGACCCATTTAAAGTATAATTAAGCTCTTGCGCTAAATTAAATCCTTCAATTGGGCTTAATTTCGAAGAGTTTCGTCACCGAAAATTCTGATTTTCTCAATTGAACCCAGATTCGGCTTCGAAACTTAATTTATCACTAATTAAGACCTTAATAAAATTAATTTGACCCATTTAAAGTTTAATTAAGCTCTTGCGCTAAATTAAATCCTTCAATTGGGCTTTCAATTAATTTCGAAGAGTTTTGTCACCAAAAATTCTGATTTTCTCAATTGAACCCAGATTTGGCTTCGAAACTTAATGTCTCACTAATTAAGACCTTAATAAAATTAATTTTACCTATTTAAAGTATAATTAAGCTCTTGCGCTAAATTAAATCCTTCAATTGGGCTCTTAATTAATTCCGAAGCATAATTACACTTTACATTGGCCAACGATTAAATCAAATTAACCCATAAAAATATAATTATATCTTCCGACTTAATTTTTATGCATATTTATCTAATAATAAATTATCTTCGCCTCGAATCTGTATTTTCCTTCATTTTTGGGTAAAAAAGAGGTATGACCGGGCTTTCGAAAACATTCAAAATTTCCACATTAATTTTTCTCCGACACCAGCCCCTTTTATTTTATTTTTGTTATGTTTTGGTATATTTTGGGGAGTCACCCAAAAATTGGGTGATGACAGTTGCCCCTCTCTTTACAATGCTTACGATTAAAGTCTTGTAAAAGACTTTAAATAGGAAGCGTTGTAAAGAAAAAAAAAGTGGATTTATCAAACCAAGAAATGGTCAATTCATCCAAAAATAAGAATGAGGACTATAAAGCGCACTCAGAAAGGAATGGTAAGATAGGGCTAGAAAGCGCATTACCTAAGAATTTGGGCCTAAGGAGGACACTCAAAAAGGATGGAAAATGGTAATGTTTGTGAATGACACAGGAAAATGGTCTAATTGTAATGGGTGACCTACCCAAGAAATGTAATGAAGATGGTCTCGTTGTAATAGGTGACCTACCCAGGTGAGAATGGTGAAGGTGGTCTCATTGTAACGGGTGACCTGCCCGGGTGAGAATAGAGTTGTTGGTCTCATTGTAATGGGTGATCTACCCAGGAAAGATGGTGACGATGGTCTCATTGTAATGGGTGACCTATCCGGGTGAAAAATGGTGAAGACAGTCTCATTGTAATGGGTGACCTACCCAAGTCAGAAAGGTAAAAATGGTCTCGTTGTAAGGGGTGACCTACCCAAGTAAAAGTGGTGAAGATGGTCTCATTGTAACGGGTGACCTACCCGAGTAAAAGTGGTGAAGATGGTCTCATTGTAACGGGTGACCTACCCGGGTGAAAAATGGTGAAGACAGTCTCATTGTAATGGGTGACCTACCCAAGTCAGAAAGGTAAAGATGGTCTCGTTGTAACGGGTGACCTACCCGAGTAAAAGTGGTGAAGATGGTCTCATTGTAACGGGTGACCTACCCGAGTAAAAGTGGTGAAGATGGTCTCATTGTAATGGGTGACCTACCCGGGTGAAAAATGGTGAAGATTTCATGGGATGGAAGATAGGGCTAGAAAGCGCACTATTTTAATTGATGGTCGAGGGTCTGAAAACGCACTCGAAGATGAGAGGGAAAATAGGGCTGGAAAGTGCACTATTTAAATTGATGGTCGAGGGTCTGAAAACGCACTCGAAGATGAGAGAGAAAATAGGGCTGGAAAGTGCACTATTTTAATTGATGGTCGAGGGTCTGAAAACGCACTCGAAGATGAGGGGAAAATAGGGCTGGAAAGCACACTATTCACATTGATGGTAGAGGGTCTGAAAACGCACTCCAAGATGAGGGGAAAATAGGGCTATAAAGCCACTATTCACATTGATGGTAGAGGGTCTAAAAACGCACTCCAAGATGAGGGGAAAATAGGGCTATAAAGCGCACTATTCACATTGATGGTCGAGGGTTAAAAAACGCATTCAACGATGAAGATTGATGGTGGCTAGCAAGCTCACCAAGTTCTGGAAAGAGATAGGACTTAAAAGTGCACTATCTAAGTTGGTTAATGGCTAGAAAGCGCACTCAAATAAAGAAGAAGATAGGGTTGAATAACGCTCTATCTGTATTTGTTGAAAGGCTTGCAAGTACACTCAAGGATGTGAAAGTGGTAAGGCTCAAAGGCGCATACAAAATAATGAGTGGAGGTTTGTAAATTACATTCCTCCAAAACATTTCTTAGATTATTAGTGGGGAGATGCCATATGTGATGGCAACCAAATTCAGGAAAGAAGATGAGGCTAAAAAGCGTGTTAAAGAGGTAAGAGCCTGGAGACGTACACAAAAATGATGAATGAAGGTTCGTATATTACAATCCCTCCAAAACATTTCTTAGATTCTCAAAGGGGATGCAATGCATGATGAAATCCAAAATCAGGAAAGAAATAAAGGTGAAAAGCATGCTCATGGAAATGAAAAAGGGTGAGAGCTTGAAAACATGCACAAAATGATGAATGAAGGTTCGTAAAGTACGATCCCTCCAACACGTTTTCTAGATTCTTAATGGGGATGCAATGCATGATGATGCATGTATACTTACCTGACAGATATAGGTCCCCCTTCGTTTCCTTGGGTTGGATCTCTAGCTTTGACGGCTTCTTGCTTCTGCTTACTCGAGCCGCAACTTAAGATTCTGACCATTAGAGATGATAGATTTTCCATATCAGCATACCCCCCAGAGTTTGATCCAGATTCTTTGAAAGGGAATGATAGAGTTGGCTTCAATTGTATTTGTAGATTGCCCCCTAGTCTGGTCATGCCCCACAAGTGTTTTGGGCTTGAAGAGTAATGTTTGCATGAAAAGGCTTGGTTATTTGCAAAGATTTGTTTTCATGTGGTATTTTTGGAATTTTAAAGTCATTCCAAATACAAAAACCATTTTGATTGCCCCATTCAGGTCATGCCACATCAGTGTTTTGGGCTTCAAGTGTTTGTAGAAAAAGGGAGGGTTATTTGGAAAAAAATGTTTTCATGTAAGATTTTTGGAATTTCAAAATCATTCCAAGCATAAAAACCATTTTGATGTATGTTTTAACAAAAATGTTCTCGAAAGAATTCAAGTGATCTCATTGTCGGGTTTTGTGTTGATTTTGACAAGAACGTGAAATGATACTTGTTTGCATGTCTTGTATTTCAAAAAGGCTTCGATCAAGTTTGGTGAAGCATTTGTAAGGATCATTTCGAATGGAAAAGCATTGCCTATCGATCCAGATTACTTGTATTTGATCAGAAATGGCTTTATCAGGCTTGTAGCGTAGGCTCAGGCTGCTGGCTACGAAGAAAAGATATTTGCAGGCTCAAAAAGTGTTTAAGGGTTTTCTAGACTAAGGATCACTTAGTGCTCACTCTTAGAACTCTTTTTAGTCCTCATGATTGATTTTCATGACATGCCCCCCAGCATTTTGTTTGGGCTTTTACCTAGACATGCCCCCCAGCATTTGTTTGAGTTTTTATTGTGACATGCCCCCCAGAATTTTTGGCTTTCTATGTTGGATTTTTAGTACCATTAAATTATTGAATTGATTTGCTAGTGTACTATAAATCTTTTTATGTTTATGCCCCCCAGCTTTCTTTGGGCATCTTTTGTCATTGAGAACTACTTTGTAATTGAGAACTCTTTTCTCTTCGCACATGCCCCCCAGTGTAGGGTGTGATCCTAGCGAGGGTTAATTATCAGAAAAATAATTATACAGCTCAAATAAGGACTGCAATTAATATTTAAGACTTTGTGAAGGCATATCAAAGACGGCCTCTCCTCATTTCAAAATATGCAATTCAAACCGATAAACTTTGCTTTTCCATGCGAAATATTTTTTTGATTTGTTTTTTGGGTTATTTGTTCAGCTACGAGATTAGCTTATTATATCGGATTTTTGGGATATGAGATCACCCTTCAATGAAATCCTTTGAATTCTTAGAACACATTTGTTAAACAAACAACAAATTGGCATTTTTTTTGTACTAGACTTTGATTTGCCAAAAAAACTTGATGAAATCATGGGATCATGTATAATTTGGATGGAAGAGATATATGACGTGTCTGTGTTATTTAAACAAAAAGAAAGAACACGTCATAGTCAAAGAAAATACATGATATTATTGGAGAGAAAAGATGGTTTAACAAAAGGTCTTGTGGCATTACAAATAAGATTGTTGATAAATCAGAGCCAAAACACCATTCGAAGACATGATCAAAATAGAAGGCAATCTTCATTTTTCAATGTTGGCGCACTCCCTTTTCAATTGCTTTTGTCGGGGTATCTCAATTAGTTACAGGACCTGGATTTTCTTCGAATGTTATCCACCCTGCTTTGATCCATTGCATGAGCCTCTTCTTGAAGGCACCACAAGTCTGAATGCTATGTCCTGCAGCACCAGCATGATATTCGCAGGTGAGGTTGGGTTTGTACCAAGCGGGGTAAGGCGGCTGTAAAGGTGTCTGCGGTTCCGGAGCTATTTGCCCAATACTTACCAATTTTTGATACATCTCATTTAAAGGTAATGGTAGCGGAGGTAGCTGTTCTTGGGTTTTCTGGTAATTTCTTTTTGGGAAATTTTTAGATGGACCTTTGGCTTGAAGGTTGATGTTGGCAATTTCAGATGAAGGGTTATGGTAATTTTGAAGTTGGTTTTTTCTACCCTCGTAGTCATCTTCAAAATGCTCGACTGCTTTTTTCTTGCCTTCAAAGTTGTTTTTCTCCATAGGTACAAGAATTCTCCCACTTCGGATTCCCTGCTCTATTCGCTCCGCCACGGCTACAACATCCGTGAATTGTTGTGCCGAGCTGCCCATTACATGTTCGTAATAGGGTGCTCTTAGCGTATTGGCGAATAATGTCACCATTTCTTTATCTAGAAGCGGTGGATGTACCTGTACAGCGAGATCTCTCCATCTTTGAGCATATTCCCTTATGCTTTCTCTGTTCATCTTTTCTAAGTTAGACAAACTCGTTCTGTCCGGAGCAATGTCCATGTTATATTTATATTGCTTGATGAAAGCATTTACCAGATCTTTCCAGCTATGAATCCTGGTATTGTCTAGTCTCATGTACCAATTCAAAGCTGCCCCACTCAAACTGTCTTGGAAAAAATGCATAAGCAACTTTTCATCATGCACTACTTCTGCCATTTTGTTACAGTATGATTTTAGGTGAGTGATGGGGCACTGTGTCCCAGTGTACTTGATAAAGTCAGGAACACGAAATTTTTTTGGTATCACAACATTCGGGACTAGACACATTTCAGCAGCTTGTATCGGGTCGTATAGGTTCAATCCTTCAATGACCCTTATTCTGGCCTCCAAAATCGCCATTTTATCTTGGTCGATACCCTCTGATGGTGGTACAACGGTTGGGGTTGCGGTAGGTGTTGGCACCGCTGCTTGTACAAAAGTTGTATTTTGTTCCGGACCTTGAACCCTTTCTCTTGTCACCTCTTCATGGTGATTCATCGTTTCTGTTTGAGCAACTGCGGGTCTAGTTGAAGGACCCTTACCAGAGGCATTCCTTAGTGCTTGCTCGAGTAAGCTGGTAAGATTAGCCACACTAGCTCTAAGAGAATCCAATTCTTCTTGAAAATGAGCATCACGGCGTGCACGCTCTTCATCCTCCATATTTCTCTGACGGAGTCGAGTGTTAGGAGCTCTTCGAAGACCTATATTTTGACGTGCTGATAACATGTTATGTACAGTGATTGATGCGTGTGCATGTGGATGTAAATGTATGTACATACATGACAGGTGAATTATCAGAGGATTTGTATCCAAAGTCAGGTTCTAGGTCATTACATGAGGGGTAAGCTTTCTACCTGGTCTCAAAGGGTCTATGAACTGCCCAGTGACAGCCTCACGTGAAGGCGGTGTGGGGGTTTACAAGAAATGGTTGGGGCACTATGTGACCGCCATCATCGAGCAAACACTCAGTTTATAGTTGGACGTTTCACGAATCTGAACCCCGACAGAAAGTCATGAGGCAGACCGCTAATCCCCACCTAACCTAAAATTGGGTTTATTTGCAAAATTAAAATGCATGATGAAATTAATTCACACCCAATGATATGCATGACTTGAAATTAAAATGCATGCTAAAGCAGTAACAATGCGAGTTAAAAAAAATGAACTCAAAAATAACAATCAAACAAACAATGCTCAGTCCAGCGATGTCCCCAGCGGAGTCGCCATCTGTCGCGACGTCGATTTTTCGCGCTTCGCGCCCCGCCGTCCCTGCGGGGTTTGTGGAGGCAACGACGCGCGGTGAAAATGGAGGGTTGTTTTAGTCGTAAAAATTACAACTATAATTATTAGGGAGTCGCCACCTAGTATTACGGTCACTAGGAACCTAATGGTCTGCGAGAGTCTTGGGTAAGGGGACTTGTTGTGCAAGGGGAAGACGCGTCACCCTTAGTGCACCCTACCTAAGGTAGGCTGCATTGTTGTTTGATTGTTTTTCTTAAGTTTTTTTTTACACTGCATTTAAAAAGAAAAAATATTTTTTTTTGTCCGCGGGTGTACTTTATGATGTAATTTTACACCGCAGTTAAAAACCTTTTTTTTACCTACGAATGTACCTTACATTGTAATTTTACATCGTAGTTAAAAATTCTTTTTATCTGCAAGTGTACTTTACAATGTAAATTTACACCGCGAAAACTAAAACAAAATAATTATTAAATTATTTTTGACATTTTGGCTGAATGTCAATGGATAATCGTAAACTGGTTACGATATCCAAGTTTCGTTCAAAATATGTGAAAGATGCAGCATATTTTATTTATTTATTTATTTCATGAAAAATATGCATGGAAAAACCTTGGAATTCGGTCGTATGCACGAAAACAAACACATTTTTTGTTTTGTTTTTTTTAAATGTATTTTTTTGTTTGTTTTTTTTTTAAAAATTAAAAATGGGCCAGCTAAATGACCAGGTGGCGGCCGAGAGCAGCCCAGCCCACAGATTTTCTTCCTTTTCTTCTCTTTTTTTTTGTTTTTTTTGAAAAAAATGAAAAATGAAAAAAACAAAAAAACGTAAAACACGTGAAAAGTGCAGTTCACTGCACTGTTCTCGTGAACAGTAACCTGGTCGGTCGACCATGATGAGGGGGTCACCTGCCACTTCCGTCGTGTAGAGGAGGTCGAGGTGGTTGTCCCTGTCGTGGTGGCGTCGAAAATGGTGGACCGTGGTGGCCGGAGGAAGCTTCCAAAGTGACTGGTTTGAGGCTGCCATTCGCTGCTCCTCTTCCCTGCTGCTGCTGAAGCTCGCCGGAACTGGAGAAGAAAGCTGAGTTGGAGCTGCTGGCGACGGAGTTCATGGTGGTGAGGGGAAGAGAGGGATGGCTGCTGTCGTGATTATGCTACTGTTGGAGGAGAGAGAAGGCCGACTACCACTGGGTTTTTTTTTGAAGAGAGAGAGAGCTGCGGTCGGGGAGAAAGAAAGCTCGTTGTTGGCTGACGGGAGAAAGAAGGGGGAGAGAGGGAGGAGCTGTGACACTGCCACACGAGGAGAGAGAGAGGCTGCCAGAGTTGCTCTGCCAGCGTTGGAGAAGAAGACCAGAGGGAGATGAAGGGGCAGCTAGCTGTCAGTGCAGGGTTTGTATTGCTCGTCCCCTGTTTCCTATTTTTTCACCCCATTTTCTTTTGCCAATTCTCCTATGTTTTTCCTCAGTTTTTCTTCAGTTTTGAGCCCGTCCCCTTCTGTTTCCACATAAAACTCTCTTGTTCCCTCTATTTTTTTTTAGTTTTCAGCCCCGTGACAGTGTTATTTCCCCCTCTGTTTTCAACCCGATTTTTATCCCTTCATTTCGAAATTTTCCTCCCCCCTTTCCATCAGTTTTCAGCCTCAATTTATAGGCAAAGAAAGCATGGGGCACGGTATGGAGTTGATGTCTAGGGCATGGCTGAGGAATGGTGTTGCAGAGGGAGTGGGTTGAAGGAATGGTTGCAGCATGGCTGCTGGAATGGCCAACCATGGTTGTCGGCAGAGTTTTTTTTTTTTTTTTTTGAAATAAATAATTTGTGACAAAAAAGATTTTTTGATGGGAAAAACCAGGAAGAAAGATATTTTTATCTTTAATTTTGGCTTCCGAATTCACCCAAAAAGTTTCGTCGCCGAAAATTCCGATCGTCTCAAGTTTAACCCAAATTAAGCTTTCAAACTTAATTTTTCAGCAATCAAGCCCTTAATTAGGTTAGTTCAACCCATTTTAAGTATAATTAAGCCCTTGCGCTTAATTAAATCCTTCAATTGGGCTCTCAATTAATTCCGAAGAGTTTCGTCACCGAAAATCCTGATTTTCTCAATTGAACCCAGATTCAGCTTCCAAACTTAATTTCTCACTAATTAAGACCTTAATAAAATTAATTTGACCCATTTAAAGTATAATTAAGCTCTTGCGCTAACTTAAATCCTTCAATTGGGCTTTCAATTAATTTCGAAGAGTTTCGTCACCGAAAATTCTGATTTTCTCAATTGAACCCAAATTCGGCTTCCAAACTTAATTTCTCACTAATTAAGACCTTAATAAAATTAATTTGACCCATTTAAAGTATAATTAAGCTCTTGCGCTAAATTAAATCCTTCAATTGGGCTTAATTTCGAAGAGTTTCGTTACCGAAAATTCTGATTTTCTCAATTGAACACAGATTCGGCTTCGAAACTTAATAAATCAAAAGTATTAATAAATAAATAAAATCCTAACTATTTTTTTTAGTTTAGAGATTTTATTATTTTTATTTTTCATATTATATTTTTAATTTCTTATTTAAAGGGAGTTTTTTTTAATTTTATATTAAACTTCAAACCCAACCATAATTTTAACCAAACATTTTAAAACTTACAATGAACTGCAACTAAAATATTTTTTATAAAATTAATTTGTTTAAATCTCAATAATAAAAATAAAAATAATACCAAACATGCCCTTGATGTTGTCATGGAATATCATTGTCAGGCCAGGTTTCTTAAGGAATGTTTTCCATCTCCTTTTTTTCTTTTTTTATAATCTTAATTTGTTAATCACTGGACGGCTAAGTGGGCTGCCTGGAAAATACTTTATCCTTCGGTTTCTTATGGGAGGGAGATTTCGGCTATAAGTTGGCCTTTTGATCTTATTCAAATCCCTGTCTCAATCAGCAGCAGCTAATGTTTTTTTTTTTTCACGTGATTTTTATTTAATTTTATGATTAATGAAATAATTAACTGTAATATTTTTAATAATTTAAACTCTAGAGTAATAAATGTATTTTTTTGGTCGAGTTTTATTTATATATTTGTGATTTTTTTTTTTTTTATCTTAACTGGAACTATGATTTTTATTTTATTATTATTAAAATTGTGGATATTGGAATAAAAACTCAAAGCAGTTTGAAAATATAATTGTTACTATTCAAAAGATTCAATTCAGGAAAAAAATAATTTTTTATGTCAAAATCTTATTCATGTTATTTTTTATTTTGACAGAAATTAAAAAAATATATATAAGCAATATGATTTTTTAAATAAAAACTTATCATAATTTGTAAAGCAGCTTTCAATCAAGAAAAATGCTTTATTTTTATCAAGTTGAGTTTAATTTGAAAAAAAAATAAAAAAAACAATTGTTTTATTCAATTATACGAGAGTTTTCTTTTAAAAATAAATTGAACAAGATGATTTTATTAAAAACAAAGTAAAAATATTATTGTGGATAGCAGTATAAAAATAATGTTTTCTAATGTTATATAAAACAAATCAATGATCTACTAAAAACAAAGTAAGAAATTAAAAGAAACATAATAAAATAACATTCAAAATAAATGCTCAATTAATTTATTTAAATAAATTATCAATTTCAATTTCAAATAAAGATGGGATTCAAAACAGTAGTTTGATTACCGTACTAAAAAAAATAAAGTACTAATAAAGGGGAAATTCTACTACAATCCACATCATTTAAATTAGGTTTCGGTTTAGAAATATCAATCTCAAGCCCAGTCGTAATTGAAACAAAGCCGGCCATCGAACTAAAGATCAAGTTTAGGCTGCCACAGTTGGGCTTCATGGGCCCTGATCACATCTTTGACCAAATCAAGCAACACCTCATTATATATATATATATATATATATAAAAGATGCAATGATCTATATCGGGAAATATAGTACAACCACAATATATTTTATGTTTTTTTTAAAATATATATAAACACACACAAATGAGAAAAACTAGTTCAATCATTCTATATTTCAAGCACGAGAACACTCGCTCTATCCTTTGAAGAATTAAATTTTATATTGTGAAGTTGATTTAAATTTACATGTCAATTTAGAAATTGAATGACTTAATTAATTAAAAAAAATTTTCAATATTGAAGTCAGATGGTATTAATCTCTAAGATGCTAATACTGAAATATTACAAGTTTTGTCATTAATTTGCCATCCCCCCCCCCCTCCCACAATTAACACAATTTCATCATCCTTCTACCATTTCAAATGTAATGCTCCTATATCATGATAATATCAATTTTGAAAAATATAAATTAAGGATTTTTCTGTTTATTTTAATAAAAAGAGAGAGTAAAATGTAGAGTGAGTTTTTTTTTTTTTTAAGAAGAATTAAAAGAAGATTACTATTTTCCATGAATTAACGGATTAACCTCATTATAAATAATGTGATATTGCTAAATGTCTACCTAGATTAGCATAGGAGATCAAAGAGGCATGTTTTCTTTTATGTTTAAAATTTAAATATCCTTTTTTTTTTTTGAAGTTATGTCTTCTAGTATAAAAAGCTAATGACTTAGAATAATTTAAATGTCACAAAAACAAAAACAAAAATAAAAAATTTAATATCTATTTGATAATGTAATTAAAGTTGTTTATGAGATTGTTTTTCAAAGTATTTTTTGTTTGAAAATATATTAAAATAATATTTTTTTTATTTTTAAAAAAATTATTTTCAATATCAATATATAAAAATAATATAAAAATATCAAGTTTTTTTTATAAAAATACTTTCTATTCAACATATCGAAGGAGGAGTTTCAAGAGGAGGATTGAATGTAGCTAGCTCGGTCCCTTGCTCTGCTGCCGTCTCCCACCAACTCTCCCACCAAACTCTCCGACTCCATTAAAGTACCAACACAAGCAGGTCTCAGTATAGCTTTTACTCCGTAAAGCTGACAGGTGCAATCTAAAGCAAGGCGAACACCTACTATTTGTCTGACTAGTCAACGAAGGATTGAAAATGTAACATCTTTTTGACGAACAGTATGCGATTAAAATTCACTCTGAAGAATCCTATGATCAGAAACTATAATTGATGTTGCTGGCTTTTTACCGGCATGTCACTGCGTGTCTGGGACATGGCGAGTATTTTGTGACATCACCTCACCTGTCTTGACATCCTTAGTTAGAGTATCACTAATCTGGTTAGAAGTTCATTAGTAATGGCACTTAACATCCTTAATTAGAGTCACACACATGTAAAATTGAATACCCAGAATTAAAGAAAATCGATTAGAAAAATAAAGAAACGATGGATTTTCATTTTCATTTTATATTTTTTTCTTAAGAGATTTGTTGAACTATAACATATATATATCACCAATAAAGGGACTGTATGTTGAACAATATAAATTAAACTAGACTTGATTACGGTATACATGATTGAATAAATAATTGTTTTGTTGTGCTTTGAACTTAGATAGGAGAAATTATCTTATTTTGTATTTGATAGATATTGGATAAGATAAAACAATATATCATGATATCTCGTATAATGTTTAAAGTATAAATTATAATATATTTTGTTTTCTAAATTGAGACCTAAAAAAGATACTCAAATATAAGATTAAGATGAAATACAAAAAAAAAAAAAAATCTACTTACTATTAATTAGTATACCTTTCAAACTTATATATTTTAATAGATTATTGAATATTACCTTTTATTTTTAGTTTATATTGAGTGTTGAAATTAATAATACTATAATAACCTTAATTATAAAATTCAAACTAACATAGGTTGACTTGGAGCCCGACAAACCCAGGATCTAGATTGGTTCAAATTAAAAAAATATTGAGAAATGATTGATCAGACTTGATCAAGTTAAAAACTCATATTGACATATAACTAGGATAAAACCCAAGTAAAAAATCCATTGATTTTTTTTTTTAACAAAACAAGGTTTTTTTTTTAAATGAAAGAAGCAGAAGAAATGGGTCAACTCAAGTTTACTCTCCTAACTTGTGAACGGACTTCACCTTAGTCAACTCTCAAATTGAGTTTTAAAACTATGATAACAATTATTTTTATTATAACATGATCAACCAATTCATTTTGTGTTAACCCTCCCGAACCTAGCCCCAAGCCAACTCCCAAGTCGGATTTTAAAACTATGATAATAACTATTTTTATCTTTATATTAAATAGAGTCAACGTTCAACTTAACTCATGATTTAAACCATGTTTTAGATCAATTTTAAAATCAAGTTCTGTAATTATTATAATAATTATTTTTATTTTCATATTGATTAAAAGAATCTAGGTTGACCCTCCCAACCTTCGATCTAAATCTTATCCTCAATTGACTCATAAGTCTAGTTTCCCATTAATCAAATTGATAGGTGAACAATAGAGGTTTGAGTATAAGAAAAAATAGAAAACGGTTAACCATTTATTTTTCCCCAACTTCATTTTTTTTTGTTTTGGTCATGTTAAAAAAACATAATTTATATGAAGAGTAATATATTTATTTTATAAATAACAACTCTTGTTCAAGAATTGAACAAGTTTGTTCTTTTTTTTTCTCAGTATAACAGGATTTCTTTACCAGGACAGTCTAGAACAAAATTAAATTTTATAATATTAAAAAATGCACATATATATTCAATCACTGTCTTGAGAAAATTAAATGCAAGATTCTATTGACTAGATTTTTCCAATAAGGACTATATAAGAATATTAATCTTCCCAGCCTTCATCGTTGGAATGACAGAAATAACGGTTGTGTTATGCAAAACGACATATCTTGTTGCCTTTTGGGCTTGCGGTGATTGCGATCTGGAAGCTTGCAGGGATGAACTCGAAGATGCCTTCTCATTCTCATCTCCGCCAGAAGAAGTTGCTGAGTGCAAGACTGCAAAACCTTCTTGAAGCTGATAGCAACAGCTGAAACTAGAAGTCATAGCCAGAAAAGAAGTTCACATTTTGCACAACTGGCTGGATGCCCTTTTTTCCAGGCATCATGACTTGCTTACCTTTATTCCACATTCCTCGTGGAAATGAACGAGGAAAATATATTAATGGCCAGTCTTCCCATTTCCTTGTCTTCTTAGAATCATCAAGTAAATATGGGGGGGGGGGGGGGGGGGGACCAAAAAGAAGAAGAAGAAAATTAAAATTATGAGGGGCGAGTCATTAACAAGAGGCACCCCAACCTTTTTGATTGAACCGTTGCCATCAACCTAGCTCAATATTATGTGTTAGGGTTTACAATGACGTCCTAGGGTTTTGAGCAGGTATATAGAAATAAAATATATGGACAATTTTATAAATATCTTCATGGATTAGTAGGATAAATTTTGTTTAAAGAAGAAGACTTGGTTGCATTAAACCAGGATAACGATAGAACATATACATATATATTGGATTTAACCTCAATTTTACAGAAGAATTTAACCCTTTTTATATGTGCTGTTTATTTTTGGATTTTATGTTATTTCATTTATATTTTAGGATTTTGATTTTTATTTTTTATTCTATGTAGGGATTTCTAGCTTATATAATGTATTGGAAGCCCTTTTTAGAGACAAATTCAGTAAGTTAATGTTTTAGAAACACATTCATTTTTTTAGAGGTTTTTTTCTTTTATATGTTAATCTTATTTCAATATATTTTTATATTTTTCTGGACTTGCTACCGTGTACATAAGAGTGAAGCTGATCAGGCCCGTGTTCTCAGCTGCTAATTCTTACAAATTAAGTAAATGTTTTGCAAAGTGGTTAAAATTATTTTTTATTTAGAGTTGTATTAATTTTTTTTTAAATAATATTTTTAATATCAACACAAGAATGAATTTTAGTTCCGGTGCTCTGTACTAATTTTTACGATTAAGACAATTAAATGCTACTAACAGCACCACGTCATCATCATTATCCATGTGCTGTCCCACAAAAAAAATCTCTCGAACAGGCTATACATGTTCTTGAATGAAAATCAATTAACCAAACTACAAGCCACCACCCCCCCTAATACGGAGTTGATAGCATCCATTTCCTAGCTAGCAAGCAAAATCACACCCAGTGTTCCCCACTTTGGCAAATGCCGTTTGGAGACTGCCTTCCTCTTCGAAGACTGCCTATCGACACCGAAAAAATACGACCCCACAAGCTCTTGTGATTGGAGTCACCCAGCCAGCTTCGTTGCTGTGCCATCTGGGTCACGTGCATCCTTATAAAGTCTTAAGTGCTTAGTCATGTGCCAGCGCCGACTGCCCTCACGCCAAGTGTCGTGCAGTGAGGGGTACGCATAGCACGTCTGTGGCTTCGGGAGTCCTGGATTTTCTGTGCGTGTCAACGCAAAAAAGTCCACACGTGACTTGTACCTAATCGGCCATGTGCGAAGACAACTCGGGAACAATCTTATTGGCTTGTAGTGAGTTCTCATTGGGCCCCAGTTTGGGATAGAGACGTTGCTTCGTTAACTGCGATTATAGGTTTTAATTATTCATAGTTGCGGTGGTAATTATGCCCTTTGGAAAGTTTTATATAAATAATTTACATAGAATATCAATTTCAAATTCATTGATATAAAAAATATATTGGCAACCTGTGGCATGAAATTTAGCCAATAAAATCTTTAGTTTATTAGAAGAGATAAACTGAGTCAAGTTCAAGTAGATTGATCAAATTCTATTAAAATAATATATTTTTTATTTTAAAAAATTAAAATTAATAATCAAGTTACAAATTAATTTATTCCATCATTTAAATTAAATCAAACCATACTCATGTCAATTCTTGAACTTATTTATTATTGAATTAACATGCCGTGTTGCGGTCAAAAACACCTTCAATGTTAAGACCTTGTTTGTCGTTGATTTTAATAATATTTTTGAAAAAAATATTTTTTTATTTTTTATTTTAAATTAAATTTATTATGTGGTCTTAAATTATTTTTATATCCTAATATTAAAATAATTTTTAAAATATTTAATATATTTTTGAATAAAAATCACTTTAACAAAACTTTAAAGACATTGTAAAACCTTTGTTAAAACAAAATGAAATATGGCCGCAAATTTTGTTTTCTACATTTCTTTTTTCTTTTTAATTAAATTCTTCACGATTTCACATGATTGGTAGACAGGTAAAGTCGTTATACGTTAGGAAGCTAACGGAAGGTAAAAGGGCAACTGGTCTCCACTTTCTTGGACCATTCTTCAAAGCTAATCTTGTATAATTATTGTAATACCCCTACCCGAGGCTGCCTAACGTGGCTACTAACATGAACTTTATAGGTTTTGTTTGTAGACAAACATTTGGCGCCGACTACGGTGCCTTCTCCAGTTTTTTCCGTATGTCAGAGGGCTTTTCGATTATTCTCCAGTTAATTATAAATTTAAAAGTTCATTCAAATGTTTAATTGATTAAATTAAAAATCATATACATCACTAACTCTAAGGAAAATGCTTTCTAGCTAAAAAGTCAAGAAAAATATATAAATCAAGATATCTCATCTGATACGCCCTGTTAACCTGATTATATTTAATAAATCTATTTTTTATTATTTAGATATGCATGAAAAAACAATCTAATAAAATAACTAAAAAAAACATCTTGTAGGGAAAAAAATAACACATGTTGCGGGTGGGTCCGTTACATCAAGATTTAAGTTCTATTAAGTATGTTTGTCATTTCATGGTGCTTTGTTCATTGGGCTTTTAAGATATTTAGTGGGTTAATTGTAGTGCGTCTAAACTGATTTAGATATCTCGTTTATAAAAACAAAAAAGTCAACACATGCTACATTAGAAAAATATTATATTTTTATCTAAAATTAAGTAAAAATCAAATGAATTTATAATTAATTTAAATTTTAATAAAAATAAGTCAAAAAAGCTCAGTAACTAGGCTTGATGTTCTAGTCAACATGATCAGTTGAAAACAAAAGGCCATAGGTGCGGGCTTGCAAAGCTAAAGCGGCACTAATGGCCTCGTAGAAAACTCATGGTTTCCCATCAAAAAATTAGGCTGGAGTTCTTTACTTGAAAATTTATTTTTATTTATTTTCATCTAAGACCATACAGAAATAATCCTTATAATTTAAAAAAAAAAAATCATCTCAAAAGAATACTTAATTTATTTAAAAATACAGAATTAAACCAGGAAAAAAAATCTATTTCAATATATATATAGAGTAAAAAACATCTAATTATTTAACTTCTGTCGTTGTATAGAACTCACTAATTCAAAATATAGCTAAACAGTTTTTTTTTTTTGTCATTTATTATCTTTCAATCACTTTATTTATCATCTCTCATACCATGGATTAGAAATATAAAAAAATTAAAATAATAGATGAAAATGTTAAACCTTCTAACTAATGGGACGAGCTAAAGGCACGTTTCAAAAACAATCAAAAAAGAAAAACATTTTATTCTTTCATTTTGGTTAAATTATTCTTGGTTTGGAAGTGAGATTGAGGTAGATTTTGAAAATAATTTTTGTTTATAAATATATCAAAATATTTTATTTTATTTTTTAAAAATTATTTTTAACATCAACACATGAAAATGATCAGACATATGCTAATTGTAATTGTAACCTCATAATATTAAGAAAAATATTCTAAGATTATAAAGTGCTTTTCTTGGTTTTGAATGCACAACAAGATTAATTTCCTTTTTCATTTGATCAAAAAAAATTATCTATATTAAAATAAAATAAAAATTAATAAATATAAATATCTGTCTAGCAAACCAAAACAAAAAACATATTAACCACTTTAGTTCTAAATCTAATTACATTAATTAAGTAATATAATTTTTTGATTGTGTGGTATACCATTGGCCGGGCTTCACGATTTCTTAGTGAACAAGTTTTTTAATGTCACAATTAATTCTAAGAAGATCCAAATTCATGGTCAGGAATATTTAACCAAGTGAATAAGCAACAATTAAAGAATAAAAACACACATGCACAAAGTACAAGCGGTTCGATACATTGCATTAATAATAGATTATCATTATTATCTTGCAATTTTGTCGTAAACGGGCTATTAATATATTTAGTAGCTTTGTCTGGTCCATAAACTTATATATGATTAAGAAGTTAATTTAATGTTTATGAGAGCTATATAATCCAATTATATTCCCCACGATAGCATGTTACTAGAGTATTACTTGACCCCAGCGGCTTGATCGAGGAATGATGAATAATTTATTGTAGATACGCCATCTTTAATGGTTAATCTAACGTTCTAGGTCGAAGAGTAGTGTGTGTTTCCATATATATTGCAAAGGAAGTAATAATGTGACACGATAATAAAGAACTTGTAATTTATACAATAGATTTTAAATTCGAATCAGAACGTATATTTTTTATAAGAATTTAAAATAAATAGGATTTTACTCGTTTATTTCAATTTATAAAATATACTTTTCAAATAATAAAGTTTTATCACATAAAAAAGTTATTGTTCTTGGAAAATAAAACACAGATAAATGTAGAGTAAATTAGAAAAAAGTGAAGAGTGCCAAAACCGCTTGTCGGGGATAAAGAAAGACAATTCCTCATCCATGTTCATTGTCCCTGTCAGAACGAGGTTTCATCAAATTTGTTTTCCAGAAAAAAATAAAGAAAAAAAACAGTTGTTGTGTTGGACCCGTGAGTTGAGGATTTCAGCCGTGTGGAAACGCAAGGCAGCATGAAAATTCTTCGTATAGTTTAGTGCTCTGTTGTGTGTGTACAGCCTGACGATATATTGCGGCGTGTCAAATATCTTATCAGACCACAACAATTCCTTCTAGTTCTTGTCATGTTTCCCAGCCAGTTCATAAATTAATTCAATATTTTTTAATTAACGTAAAGATAACTTAGATATTATGTTTTCTACCAAGAAAAAAAGATGAATACTATCCATCTAGCACATGGTTTAGTAGTAAGAGCTTGTAATTAAAGAATTTTTTTTATTTTAAGCTTGAGATATAGTTGTTAATAAAAAGATTATAGAAAATTTATACGATTATTAATTTTAAAATTTATAAAATTAATGAAGATATACGCAAACAAATATAAATACTTATATTAATATAAAAATAAATTCCGGATAGTCAATCGAGAAATAATTTTTTTCTTAAGAATTCATTTCTTAAGTATTTACCGGATTAATTCTCACAGCATTTGAATTGCTTGATGGCTGACCTTCGCTTGAAAGATACGTGCATGTGTACTGGACTGTAGTGGCCCCTAGCTAGCTACGATCATGAAGAGAACACACACACACACACAGAGCGTAAGCGTGCCAAAAGCTATAAATTAGAATAATGTAAGAATGGATGACAAGTCAACTATTATATGGTTGATTTCAGTAGTTCACAAGGAAATCTAGGGCAGCCCCTAGGAAGATAATATAAGAGAAAGTGGCTCTATGCTTCACAAAAAAGACAATTACCCTGAAGACCCCATTATTCAAAGTTTCGTACGTAAAACATTTAATAAGTTTAATTAACATACCCTTAAGTACAATGCTGCTGGCTCTCCCGTTAGATTTAGCTAGACCTTCCGTTCTAGATGCCCTCGGAAATAAATAAATAAATAATTTTTGGTCCAGACTTGAGCTTCGATACATGTCTATATATATATATATATATATATATATAACCCCATATATTCATTGTGGAAAGAAACATGTCCATAACAAATTAACAAGACAATACCCTTATTAATTAGTTTCATTTCACGCTGTATATGCTCCCTGCATGTTTCACCAAAGACGAGGAGGGCCAACGACATTTCCATTCGAAATTAAGTCTACCAAAAATATATTATATGCTGATAACATTTGATCGTTGATAATTAATTAATTAATTATTGTCGGTGCTAATTTGTCTTAAACTTTTTTGAATGTACTAGAATAACTCGACAATAATACCCTTAAAAGCTTCCAAAATTATGCAAAAGAGAAAAACGCGAGCCCGGCCAGCATGCCAATCCAAGAATTTCACATCTCCTCCTGCGTGCATGCCAAGGGTAAAAAAACTCCATTTTCAAGTGTTAAGAAGTGGAGATGCATCCCAGGATTCATCTTGTCACTATAATTCATCCACCCAAAGACCCGTGCAAGGGAATTTGATTTTTGAAAAGAAAATGAAGAATTAAAAAAAGGAAGGGATGCGTAAGGAAAACTCCCCATACAAAACCGCGTAAAAGAACAATTTTAGGAAAATAACTTTACAGATATACGAAATCTAACATAATTTTTTCAGTGACCAGATGAATACATACAGAGAGACGAGAAAAAGAGAGTATTATTTTAAGGAAGAGACCGAGGTCCTGAAAGAGTGGGTGGGTTTTACAAGAAATTTAATATTACAGAGTGCTGAAGCTTTAGGCTGGAATCTGTTCTCTCTAGTTGGAAGATTTGTTTTTTCTGTCATTAATTGGAAAAAAAGAAGGAAAAAAAAAAATTCTTTGATGTGGATTGGATTTTCTACAAGTTTATGAGAAAGCCATCCCTTTGTTTTGTCTTCATGTGTGCCTTATTGCTCTATAAATGAGTCGCTAGTCACTTTTGTTGAACTCCCCTGTCTTGAGTTTCCTTTTCTTTTTTGGGTTTCTTCCTTTCTCTCAGGACTTGAGAAAGAAAAAAAAAATGGAGGACTTGGGTTCTATGTGGAGTTGTGAAGAGGTGGGTTCTTTCTACTCTTTTGATAAACTCTTCCCTCTCTTTGTTTCCTCTTCTGGGTCTTGTTTGGTCTGGCATTGAAGCCTTCCGTTGCTCTGTTTTGTCTGGCATTCAAGCCTTCCTTGTTCTATTTTGTTTATTACGAACAATTGTGATATTCAATGTATTTTATTTATGGGGACTAAAGTCTAAACAGAAATTCATTTCCTACTCCGTATTATCAGTTCCATCATAAAGTTCAGCACTTTTTCTTATGACTCTGCCTTGTTGGGATGATTTCTTCCTGTTTTAAAGCCTTTTTGGTAGATATTCTGTGTCTTGGATGATGTTACTGTTTGTTATTCTCGTACAAATGCGTAGTGATTTTTTGCTTGAATGAGTAGCCTTAATTTGATGGCATTACCTTTTTTGTTTTGATTCTCCTGTGATATGGCGGTTTGGTTTGGTGAGAAAAAAAAAAGTGGTCTTGTCTTGTTCTATTTTTATTTTCCTTCCTTTTTGTGCTTATTGAGACTGAAGCGTTAAGACTCGTCTGTATTGATGTTAACTTGCGAGAATTCATGGCACAAGTTAAAAGAGTGGTTGAGTGGCGGCACTCCTTCCTCTCATTGTTTTTTAACCTTTACGAGCTTGAAAGATTCACATCATTTGACTTGAAGGGCTTGTGATCCGCATGAGCCCAAATTGATATTATAATGTCTCCCCTACCATTGAAAATTCTTGTTCATCAATTGGATTCATTTGGAATTTCGGTCGCTGCCAAATTGGATCCTGTGATTCTTACATTAGCATGTTTGGTGTAGATTTCTGTCCTATTGGAAGTTCAAAATATTGATGTTGAACTCTGAGATTCTTTGGAACCGAGGCATAAACCTTTTTCTGTTGCCCTTCAGATTTTACTGATGAAAATATTGTATGGCATGGAAGTCTGCGATTTTGAAGTTCCCAGGCCATATTTTGTTGAATTCTTGCACACATGACAAAACTAATCGATTTGTATTGAATTGAATTGACAGAGCTTTGATGAATTGAAGCAGAAGCTTGTATACACCACCATTGAATTGGGGTCACTGAAAGTTGAAGCAAATGAAGAGATGAGAAAGCACAAGGAGGATGTAAATCATTTAATCAATCTCCTAAAGATGGCTTACCAAGAAAGAGATGAGGCCAAAGGTCAACTGCAGAAACTAGTTAACAAACTAAAGCTTTCTAGTGCTACTGGATTACTGCCCATTCTTCCTCAAGCACAACCTGAAAGCCCCCTTGTGATGCCTGCCAAAGCGAACTCCAGTATAACTGAATCTAACAGTGTATCTGATACATATAACCACCAATCACATGGCTCCTCCCCTGTGGATTCCTTATTTGATGCAGTTACCTCACCAGATTTCTCCAACATTAACATGGAAGACTCATGTCACCTGGGGTTTGTGAACAAGACCTTGGTTCAAGATTATAGTGGCTCTATACCAACGGGTTTAGTGGCTCCAGCAGTGGCCAAGATTGACCCGGCCGATGTTGTAATTGATAAATTTGTCAAAGGAAAAGTCTTACCGGAAAATGGAAAACTGTTGCCGGCTGTGATGGAGACGGCTCCTCTTCTTCAAACACTTCTTCTTGCAGGTCCGCTTCCACGGTGGAGAAATCCACCTCCACTGCAGCCGTTCAAGATTCCACCTGTTTCAATCAGTGGTGAAACTCCAAACCTCACTGCCAATTCAAGCTGTCTAGCTCAGCAACCATTGGCTTCACCATCATATATTGAATTGTCTCGAGGATCTTCTCAAATGTGTTCAGCTTCCCTGTCAGATTTTGCTACTGGTGCTTCTGGTTCAGGTATAGACAATGGACGTTTGCTAAATTCTGGTGCTATCCATCAAATCCCAGCTAGTAAGCGGCAAAGATTTCAATGAGAGTCTAATAATTTTATTTTATTTTTTCCTTTTAAAATCAGATTTCAGTGGTTGAGGGTGTAAATAAAATGTATTATTTTCAGAGTTTGATAGACACATAGTTAGCCTGGTTGGTTTATCTTCCTTGTACATGTGGTTCCCTGAGACAACAAGTCATATAATCTTTAAGTTTTGAGGTCCACTAGCACTTGCAAATTGGGAAAAGGCTTAGGGAATTAATTGACATCAAGTTTTCGTATCAGAAGAGGGCGTCAAAACAATTTCCGTTCACTTGCTTAGACGCGTTACTGACATGGTTGCAGTAACTGAAACAGTAGCTAGGAATGGATGCCCGTAAACACAACCTTGAGCTTGCACAATCTTAAAAAGACCTGGTATTAATGTACGATATAGGATTATTTTGCCATCACTCTGCATATTTCCAGCAAATACCGAGATTCTAGCCACATTCAAATGTTTAGTTCAGCTTCTAGGTATATCATCGAAAGAAACATAGTTTAGTCTTTGCTTGTTTTATCTTTAGGATATTACTACATAAATATTAATACAATTGAAATCAATGTAATAATGAATGAGGAGTTTAATGAGCCAAATAGTTTTATTATTTGGTATGACCGATTAGGTCATCCTAGATCAATAATGATGTGAAGAATTATTGAGAGCTCACATGGCCTTCCATTGAAGAATCATAAGATTTTTTAATTTAAGAAATTATCATTTGCTACTTATTCTTAATGAAAATTGATCATTAGGTCATCACCATCTAAAGTAGGGATCAAATCCCTAATATTTTTGGGTTATAATTGAGATGATAGTTTTAGATAATTCACCCATCATGTGGACCATTTAGATATTTTATGATTTAAAAAAATACATCTATAAGATGGTCATATTTGTGTTTATTATCAACTTGTAACATGACATTTGCGAGATTACTTACTCAAATTATTAGATTAGAAGCATGATTTTCTGACCATATAATTACGATTATTCATCTTGACAATATTGGTGAATTTACATCCTAAATATATAATGATCATTGCATGTCACTTCAAATAAGAATTGAACATCTTATTATCCATGTTCATACTCATAATAGTCCTGTGAAATAATTTATTAAACACCTCCAGTTAATTGTAAAACCATTATTCATGAGAATTAAGCTTTTTGTCTCTATTTAAAGGCATGTTAGCTTACATGCAACAACACTTATAAACATTATGTCAATATCATATTACAAATTCTTTTTATTACAATTGGTTTTTGGTCATGAGCCAAACATGTCTCATCTAAAAATATTTAGTTGTGCGGTATATGTTTCAAAGTATCCACAATAACATACAAATTGAGTCCTAAGAGGAGTCTGAGAATATATATTGGGTTTGAGTCCCCATCAATAATTAAATATCTTGAACCCTTAACGGGTGATTCATTTATGACATGCTTTGCTAGTTATTATTTTAATAAAACTTATTTTATTTAAATAATGTTATTCATAAATTAGTTAGATATGCTAATGTAGAACATTTATTTGATTCATATAAAATGTGATCTCAAACATGTTATCTCTTTATTTGTGGTAACATTGTTATATCATAGAGATGTACAAAACAACATTAGTTTTCACTTCATCTAAATTATGCTGAAATACTTGCAATCTATGAAAAAAAGTTGAGAATGAGTGTGGTTGAGATCCATGATTCAATATATTTGTGAGACATGTGGTTTATCCTTTAGCAAAGAAACTCCAACCATTCTGTATGAAAACAATGTTGTTTGCATAGCTCAATTAAAGGAAGAATACATCAAAAAAGATAGAATAAATCACATTTCATCAAAATTCTTTTTTCACACATGAACTTGATAAGTGTGGTGATATTGATTTTTAACATATTCACTCAAAATATAATCTAAAAGCTTTGTTCACTAAAATATTATCATCTACAAGATTTAAAGGATTGTGATATAATATTAGAATACAACAACCTAAGATTTTAAGGTTATACATTCATGAGAGAGTTTTTACACACTAAATTTTTATTTTCTTATCCATGGTTTTTTCTTATTGGGTTTTCCTGATAAGGTTTTTAATGAGATATTTTTCAATGTGCAAGGTTGTACAATAGACATCCAAGACCGAAGTAGATACATTCCTACATCCTTTTTTAACATGTTCATTTAAGTCTCTCTAAGTTTATTTAAAACTAGATATTCTTATGTTTTTGAGCTTACAAGTATTTAAGTATATATGCTTATAAATTGATACATTGTCGAGAGAAGAAAGAACACACACACATATTATTACGAGGTCATATGAAATTAAGATATTTTCTATCTTTTCCCTTAATCTCCATTGTTTTTATTTATTATATTAACTCGTTATTGAACATATTATATGCTTCTAAATATATAGTTTTGTAAAAAGAGGATTCTACTCTACTCAAAATAATTTTGAGATTTTCAACGTAGTTAGAATCTATACTCTAATACCGTGTTACAATAAGAAATCTTTTCGATAGAATGAAAGGTTTATTTTTCATTGATACATGAGAATTAAATTTTATTGTACAAATACAAAACAATTTATAGTATAGAATCATGGTGTAAAACTGACTAGCATCTTCTAAACATGGTATTTATATCAACGACAACTCATTCCCAGCAATTCTAAAAATTTAGTAATTCCTCAGATATGTGGAATGGAATGGAGACGAGTCCGCTGGGCATGTGGGCAGCACAACAGAACACAGTTTCTTCGCTGATGAAGCCACGTTAACTGCATATAGGCTGGAGTATGAAACCCTGTGGCTACAGTGATACAATTATAAAAATGATTCGATGCTGTACAAGAACGTGGGATAGTATTTATTGTAGATGCTGCTTTAAAATTTGAACTGTCCAAACAAGAAAAACTGAAACCATCAGCATGATTCTACACATGGGCGACGCTTGCTTTCCTCTCCTGCTCGATCCAAGTCCACCAGATATGCTTGCTAACTTCACGCTTTGTTCTTACAGGTTTCTACAGTCCTACACCTCCAAAGAATCTCTGGCAATAGATCTCATTTCACAGGGCCAGATACAGGCGTGTATGCAAGAATACATTGCCATTCTTTTCTTGACTGATATATTTTGACTACAGAAATGTGGAAAAACAGTTCCTGCCATAGTGAAAGCAGAAATCCGTAGCAGTTGTCTTGAATTACATAAGATGATCATGTTTCAAAGAAAAAAGGTAATACAACATAGAAATTGGGCTCAGGAAAAAAAAGGACGAGACCAACTGAAACATCTGGAAGGAATTGGCAAAGAAACCTAGCAGGTAAACAAACCCACCCAATCATTTCCACGGGTTCGTAAATATCCAAGGTCGACAGAGTGCGATTAAGCCTCCAAATTATAAGAAAAATGGAACAAAAACTCGTCGAGCTATCTTAAATTTGAAACCATCAAGAAAGAACTTGATTCAAGACAGGTTACTGCCCAACCCAGGTGCGAACTAATCTTTCCGCTTCTCTCTCTAAATCCATCCTTACCTGTTTCTTCCTTTAAACTTTGCTTCATTGACATATAAAGCATGCCAACGACATACAAAATTTGCTACATTTACTAGGATCAGTGACTTATTATGTATAGGTTGATTCAAGGTAACAGCTTTGGAAACTACTGGGTGTATACTCTGGCGCTGCAATATGGCCACCACCTAATTGGACACCAGCCGATGAAACAATCCTGCTTCCTTTAGTTAACTTGGAGGCTAGACCTGAATGAGAAACCCGATCACACAATCAGCTATATAAACTAGAGATTGAAATGGTCTAATATCTGAATGTATGGTAACTCGTTGAATGAATAGTTCATAATCAATGAATCAAACTTCAAGCCTACAAGGTTGCTGGATCCCGATGCCAGTCAGAACCATGAGATACACAGGTTCAAAACTTCTAACTAATTTTGCAGATCTCCCTCCATAATGTCACAACAAAACTGCCTTTCTCTGGAAGACAAAAGCCAAAAATCACTTTGGAAAGCAGAGGGCAAGCGCTTAAATGATTCCAATCTTGTTTGCCACATCCAAGGCCCCATAATCTGGTGTCAACCTAACGAATGCCTTCTTGGTACCATCAGGCCTGGAACAAAATCATTGAACTCAGAGAAGGAACTACACATTTGCACAAGGGAAGAGGATGAACAAGAAATAATTACATGCAACAAGTCACATGGATTTAAATGCATAAAAGAGTTTTGTTTTTATTCCATGGCAGATAAAAATTCAACCAATTTACCAAATATTAAAAAACAAATAAAAGACGTTGATGTTTTATTGTGTCTTAAGACACAAATTAGTGTAGATTTCAACAATAAAATTACTATTTCCCTCTCGAGCTGAAAATTTTAACCCTCAAAACAATATTTGCCCCTAGGAACTAAAAAAGATAAGGAACAATTAAGAGTATTTTCAGTTCTTCACATATTCGTGCACAAAGAAACTACGTAAATACCCCTATAAAAGATGAAAACGAAAACATGTTGTGAGGGCATTATGGTGCTTTCATACCTGGTATTTTCGTGGTTATCGTTGGGTCCAAGAGTGTATAGGTAATTCTACATTTTATTTTTATTTTTTTTTCAAAATTACTACAGATGTATTATACTGACGCCCTATCAGTGTTTTATTCGAACATATCTCTTTGCCGGTGAGTGTGGTGGTTATAGGTCTTGTAAAATGTCTTGTCCTCGTGTTATTGGGAGTGCCTCAATTTCCTTTTCCTCCCGGTGCAGCGTGTTGTATGATATGGTCGGAGGTAAAGCGCCGGTGGATGATATTTTGTTTCTCGCTGATCTCCCTCCTGCAACCGATAAGTACATGTCAATCCTTCAATTTTGTTGGTTGTTTTATTCCGGTCCTTATTCTTTTGATTTTATTTTTATTCATGATTTCTTCAATGAAAATTTTGATAGTTTTCAATTGTGGCCATCAATTGAAACTCATAATTTATGTTAGCTTTTATTTAAGTCCTATTCATTTATTTTTTAGTTTCTTTAACTTTTTCGGTTTGCAAGTTTTAATTTGTTTTAATTTTTTTCTTCAATTGAAATTGGTTATATATGCTACTTTTCATTTTTTTTCTTATTCTTTTAAATTTTTTAGCAAAATTACACTATATTCTTTTTTTTAAAATCCCCTTATTTGTTTTGGTCCCAAGGTTTTTATTTTTTTCAATTTTTTTCTTTGATTGGAATAAATTATATTTTTGTATTTTTCATTTCAACCCTTATTCTTTGAAGTTTTTATTTAGTATTAATTCCATTGGTTT
The DNA here is from genome assembly GCA_015731905.1 of Salix dunnii. Lineage (NCBI taxonomy): Eukaryota > Viridiplantae > Streptophyta > Magnoliopsida > Malpighiales > Salicaceae > Salix > Salix dunnii. Next base: position 1,995,791 of record CM027667.1, on the reverse strand, counting down.
TTTTTGGTCCTTATTTAACAATGTTTATGTTTTACCCGTATTTATGCATATAAGCTTTTTGTTTTTTGTTTTTTGTTTTTTTTATTGAGGTTTTATTTTTATTCAGTTTAGTCCTAAAATTTTAATTTATATTAATAATCATCTCAAATTTAATATTTCTCCATTTTTCATCTTGTTCTTTGTTTTTTGTGTTTTCTGTTATTTTTATTTGTTTTTCGGATCAAATGATTTTATGGTTTCATTGTTTGCGCAATAATAATGATTATTTCTTTATTGTTTTTTTTTGTAAAAATATTTTTTTATTCTTTGGGACAATTTAAAGATTTTAGTTGTTTGGATAGTAATGCTGATAATAATTTTAATTGTTGTAGTCATAATAATGATGGTAACGTAGGGATGAATTTTCAATGATATTTTCTACTTTTTGTAGGTAGAAAATGAACTATTTTTTTTTATTTGGTTATTGTAGATGTTTTCACAATTTATATTTTGTTTGTTGTGTTTAATTTAAATTAGATTATAATAAAAAATCTCACACAATTGTTTTTTTTTTTTTATTATGAACTATTTTTTTTTATTTGATTATTGTAGATGTTTTCACAATTTATATTTTGTTTGTTGTGTTTAATTTAAATTAGATTATAATAAAAAATCTCACACAATTTTTTTTTTTTTTTTGCAGTGAACAAAACACAGCTAGTAACTATATGTAATTAGTGTGCTCTAAATTACAGGAGCAAAAGCAGCCGTCTTATAAGTTTTTTCTAAATTTATTATGGTGATAATCAATATCTTTATATGGTTGGTTTAGACATAATGCCAAATATTGAGGATAAATTCCACAAGAAACCAATAGAAACTAGATTTCTGATGAACGTGTGCTTGGTTGGGCTAGCCATGTTAGGTAAAGACATGTTCATCCATAACAAAATAATAATCAGAAAAACAAACAAACAGTTATTAACAAACACCATTAGCATGCGAATCAAAATAGCCAATCAACCACTGCTGAAACAAAAGCATTGTATTTTCTCAAGAACAAAAAACATAAAAAGCAACCAAAAGATAAGGATTAAAGGCAGGGGAACCTGATCAGGGTATTAACTTTCTTAGTCTGAATGTCATACATCTTCTTGACAGCATCCTTGATTTACTTCTTGGCTGCACGCAAATCAACTATAAATACCAGGGTGGTGGTGCTGTCTTCAATATTGTTCATTGCAGATTCAGTTGTGAGAGGATATTTCAAAATCTGATAATGATCAAGGCTTGTTCCTTGGTGTAGCACTATTGCGAGGATTCTTGGATTCCTCTCCTTCTTCAATGTCCTAGGTCGATGAAATGTAACTTCAGTTCTGATATTCTTGAAGGTTGGACCGGACTTTACTGCTCTTGCAGCCTTCACAGCATGTGCCTTTGGGTCAGCCTTTTTCAAACTGTATGTTGCAGACATAGCATGCACACGAATGGTGAAACAAAAACAACAATCATGAGCAAAACACACAAGCTATGAAAATCCCAACTACTCTTTTCAATACATCCGTTGAATCATAATATTCCTAAAAGACTAAGATGGAAATCCATTAAGCAGTTCAAATCATGACTACCAGGAGGGAAAGAGGGGAAAAAACACATCATGCAATGGATTCTTCGAGGATAATAATGAGGCTAGTTTCTCAAAAAATTACAAGAACAGTGAAACAAGGGTGTCATTCATAGACGGGCACGGCAGCGATCACGATACCCCAACTTTGCTCTCCTTCAATGCTTCCATCAGTCAAAAAATAAGAAGTGCACCTTGCAAAGACAATAAACTCATTCCAGAGCTTAGATTTCTCTCACCATCAAAAGAAAAATTAAATAACAGCGAAGATTTATTTCATCTAGACAACTAACCTGAGCGACATTGCTCATTTTCTCGGTCGTTTCAACCAAACAACATGAAATCATGTCCATCCATTTTATTTTCTTCATATTTTTCTTATGGGTAATTAATCCAAGATTACAAAGTCACTAAACCAAAACGTGAAACAAACAACAAAAGAAAATATGAATGTTCAAAAAGTGAGACCAAAGAGCTGTTGATTCTTGATTCTGAGTTTTACTTTTATTTTGCAGGCTTGGGCTTACTGGTTTTTAAGAACAGAGAAACAGAGGAGCAGATATTTTAGAGAATTGAGAGAAAAGAATAATTGCAGAAGAAGGGAATTCGATTTATTGATTATTTGTATATAATTGTTTGGTATAATGTCCCTTATATACTCTTGGGACAGTACACACGCAATGCCAGTTTTACAACAAACTACTGCTGTCAAACTTATACTGAGAAGAGAAGTCAAACACATCTTCTCTTCTTTGATTCTACAATTAGTTACAACTAACAGAATTGAACACACACTTTACATGCTACATAACAGAATGTAAGTGTCTCTTCTTCTTCTTTACTGCCAGTGCACTTATCAACTCTTATGCATCCACTAATCCAGCTCTGCAACTTACCTTCCAACAAGAGCCAGAGGTGAAGGATCATACCTTTGGTTGGTGCCATTGCTGCAAGTCAACAATTTGGAACCCTAAGAAAACAGCAAAGCAGAGTTGGCTCTAAATTCTAGGGTTGGGGTGAAGGTTGTCAATACAATTTCAGTTATTGTTTTGTTTTTCAATTGGAATTGAATGTTTTTGTTTCAAAATATTTTGGAGTTGTACTATTTATGTTTATATATATATATTTCAATATATTAATTCAACAAAAAAATTTTTAATTCAAATTCAAATTCAAAAATTATTTAAAATGATACAATTTAAATTTCAAATATAAGTAAAAAAAAAAAAAGTAGAACTGATATAACTCATTGACTTGATGAGTTCAAAGATAACATGGAAAATTGATTAAAACATAATTTAACTAAAAAAAATCAAGTTGACATCTTAAAAAATATTGAAACAACGATATATTGGATCAACTCGAGTCAACCTTTCAAATGTGTAACCTACATTATAAAACCATGATAGCCTTAAATAAAAAAAATCAAGCAAATTATAAAGTTCAATTCGTAATAAACTTGTTGTTGAATAATGAAATTGAGAAAAAAATAATCTAAGAAAAGACACAATAAAATGATTTTTTTTAATAAAATTATGGATCTGGATAAAATTATAAGAATGTCATTATCAATCTCAAAAGCTCATTACATTCTCTGATTGCTCTGAAAATTATATATGTCAATAGACTCCTAGTAAAATTTTATCTCAATCTAACGGTTGAATTAAGAAATATGATTGATAATGTAAAATTATTTATTATTTAAAAAATACTATTTGGCTGAAACAAAATGAGCATAGTGAAACTGGAACATTCCGGGAAGAATTTGGGTGGAATTTTTGGAACAGGCCAAGATTCTGAGCTAGATAAACTTGTTCTGATTTGTTATGTATTTTGAATTAAAACAAAATGTACCGATTATTCCAGATGGAACATAATGAATTTGACAACTTTGATTTGTGCTATAGCACTGGTAGGAAGAATAACCTTGTAAACATATGATATATTCTATTTTATTATTAACTAAAACTCGCTCAAATATAATTTACTTTGATATATTACTTTTCCGTTAGAGTAGAAAAAGATGAACGGGTGCTTTGGTCTTTTTAATTTACTTATTGATTTTAAAAAAAAAATCTACAGTCTATTTATATGTTTTTTTTATTTTTTTATCATGATAAAAATATTTTTTATTTTTTAATTATGATGAATTAAGAATATTTAATCAAGATCTTTCTTGAATTTTTATAAACTTATTAATAGTAAAAATATTTATTTTTCTTAAAAAAATTGTTTAGTTGGACAATAAAGGTTTTTTGAAGTTTTTAAATATTCACATGTAATGAAATTAATTTTTTAAACTTGTAAAAGAAAAAAAGAAAATTTTGCATTTTGAGAGTTTCTTATTTTATTTTCACACAAATATATTGTATAATTATTAGGCTAACGAGGTCATTTTGATATTGTTTTTGATTTTTTTTGCATTAGAATAACTATTGGTGCATGTTCAACATATGCTTGCGAGTGGATGACACATGTCATTTAGGAGGCGTGTGTGATACCATTTAATGGTCAAAATTGTTCTTTTATTGTCTTCTTAGATGCATCATTGTATATTTATATCATCGTTAGTGTTCATTTAATTTTTTATATTTTTTCTTTTATTTCTCCTTATAGGTAAAAAGTACACTATTATTCTTTTCAATTCCAGTTTTTATTATCTTTATTTTTTTATTTCATTCATTTTTTCTTAATTTTTATTCCTTTTACATAAGTTTTTTTTTTCAATGTAGTCATTCAATTGCAATTTCTCATATTTTTTATTTTATTTTCTTGGCACTTTTGTTAAAAAAAAATTGTTGCTTTCAATTCCATCCTTTAATCAAATTTTTTGTTGTTTAATTTGTTTTCAGTTTAACCCTCAATCTTTTGATTTCTTTCTTTTTATTAAATTTATTTTCAATTCAATTTAACCCTACAATTAAAAAATTTTATCCCTCTAATATGTATGTATGTTTTTCTTTCAACCTTATTTTCTTAGATTTTTTGTATAATTGATTTTTTACTGGTCTCTTCTTTTGACATTTAATTTATATGGGATTCAATTTTGTACGATTTTGTCATTCTATAATATTATTTATATTGGTTTTGTAATTATCTTCAAGTTTTTTCTTATCATTTTATCATGATTTTATGATCTATGCTACAAGTTTTTCTATTTTTGTAATATAAGCTTTTTTTAGTTGTTTTGTGTAACAACCCCAATTTTCACAAACCATTTAAATATAATTTCCCTATAATTAATTTTTTTGCTTAGGTTAAATTTTTTTATATATATACAATCGCAACTATAAATAAAATTTATTGAAATTGTGGTTTAATCTCCCTTATACGAAGAAATCCTAAATTATCAAGTAAAACCTATTCTAAAGCAATAATCATCACATGCACTTGAATATTGTCCAATCATCATGGACATTCTCCTATAAAATGAATTAGATTAACTTTTAATCCTATATTCCAATGGTTTTATCATTGTAGTTTATTTGTCATATAAATATATAAACAAATATATAGTTTATCATTTAAGTATAATGAGTCATTTGTATACATATATAATTTTGTCACTACAAAGAGTTATAATTCATAAAAGTTGATTGACATATTCTTATTTAAATAGTTTTATGGACAAAAGAAATAAACATTACAAAGAAATAAAGGATTACATAATCATTAAATTTAACAGGAAAAAAAAAACATTTATGTTTATTTATTCATATGATCAATGATGTCAATTACCTGAAATTAATTCAATATAAAATAAGGTGAATTTACTTAAAAATAAAAATTAAACAAAAGAAACAACCTTAAAATCTTACTTTCATTTGAACTATATTGTGTTCGTATAAATAACCATTTTTCCAAACCAATTTAATCTTAATTACATAATATGAGTTAAGTTCACCTTCAACTCTAAGTTATCAACCCCTTTACGGGAATTTCTTATCTATAGGGATATTTATTTGTATCCTTCATATTTGTGAGATAACTCATCTATGGAAAATTAAGCCCTCATGACTCTTTTCAAGCACAAATCTCATTACTGGGAATCTAATTCCTTCATTCATTACCAAGTACTAGTCTAATTACCAAAAAACAAGTTTGTCTTCTTCTTACCAAGCATTAAACCTATTGTCAAGAAACTAATAATCTTCACTTGTTACTGAGCACTAGTCTCATTAACAGGAATTGTCGAGCATTAATCTTATTGGCAAGCTAATTTTTTCACTCATCACTAAGTATTAGTCATGTAAACTAATTCTTTCTCTTCAATATAACTGTGTGAATTAAAATTCTACATTGGCAATTAATTTACTTTTAAAAAAAAAATGATAAACAAAAGAGTCATGGTGTTAAACACTTACTCGTTGTTAAAGCTTTTTTTGTGTCCCCATATTGTTGTACATCTCCCGAGACCTTTCTTGTGATAATAGGTACACATCATTATACATCATTTCACTCCTACCATAAAAGAAATTTAGTTCTTACTTTATAAAAATCTTAAGAAAGAAACATTAGTCAACCCTGGTCAATTCATCTTGATCATTTTAAAATATAGTTTTTTATTTTAATGATAATTAAAGTTATAAAAATTTAGTTTTAGGCTTGATTTATTTCTTATGAAAGCTAAGACTTCAAGCTATATTTTTATTGGAAAAAATGAAAGCCTAGATTGTCATTAATGTGCCCAAATCACCTGTTATCATGATTTGTCAAAATTATTCAATATAATTTTCAACTTGACCTCCTCATAGATCTTGACCCATATCTAGATTTTAGAACTCTAAATTAAACAAGCTGAGGCGCGTTGAAAAGCTAACACCTCAAGTTATGATTTCTTTGAAGCAACCTATCCCAAATCTTATTATTTGCATACCTTAATCTCATTTGAACTTTATGAGATGAGTTTATCCTATTTTCCTTTCTATAACTTTATAATATGCCGAACATTTTTATTCAATTTCTCACCTTTCAAAACAATCTTTACTATACCATTTATATTGAAATATCATTAAATATATTTTTTTAAAAAAAAAAACTTGTCACCAACTCGTGTTTATTTAAAATGATCAAAATTATTCCAACAAGGAATTCCTACTTATTTCACCTTTCATGATATTAACATTGTCATATACATTTATAATTTATCACAAATATTTATAGTAATTAATACTAACAATAGGGTAATGACATAAAAATATATGCCTTTTAATTTCTTCTTTATACTCAAAATTAACCAATTATAATAATTCTCATCTCTAAGCTCTTTAATCATTCTTAATATTTTGATTCACAATCATGTTATATAAATAAAAAAAATTACCCAATATAATTTTACATGCAAAATTATTGGTTGATAAATAAAAATTCACCTAAATAAATATATTTTTGTTATATATCAATTTGTACTCCTTGGCCGACTATGAATGCCTTAGGATTACAAAGTTACTTCATTACTTCCTATTTAACACCCCATCACAAGTTATTGTAACCCAATTAAGTCAATTCATAATTAATTTGCATTTACTCCAAAAAAATTCCATATAACCTAACCTAGAATTTATAATTTCTACTTCGAATGTTGTCCAAATTGTATAAGATTACTGGAATAGGTCAAGAACCTCACACTAGATGTTATTCTAATCTTCGAATCATAGCAAGTTGAGATTTTCTAATCCTCCCCCTAACTCTCCTTGCTGTTGGGAATAGTACCTACAACCTTTCCCTAAAATTGTTTTTTTTTTTTTCATTCTAACATTGCTGACCATATGAGTAAACATTATAGAATGCAATTACTTAATTTAGACATTTTTGTAAATATTTACGCAAAACCATAGCTTAGTAAAATTATTATATATGGAGCACACCTCATACGTTTAATTGAGAGAAAGTTGGCCCAGAAGTTTTTCACTTTGAATTTTGTTTAGCTCCTCCAATGTTCCTCGGTTAATTTTAATGCAATCTTGTTTAAGAATAGGAGAAAGAGAGGTGGGATCGCTTGTGAAGCTCTAATAAAATTGATGATTTTCAAACTATCTAATAGATGTCTGGTGGTACGAGATTGGAATTAAAAAATTTGTTTCCCATATAATTTTATATTAGAATAATATGATTGTTAATATGATAATCAATAAAAATTTATATAATTATTAATTTAAAGACCCATGAAATTAATTAAAGTACAAACAAGTTAGTCTGAATACCGTGTTAATAAATATTTTTTTATGAATTTCAATACTTCTCTCGTACTATGGATTTGGGATATATTAGACTTGGAACAAAATGCGGGTTTCCTTGTTTAGAGCTTTGATTTAACCTTAATTTTTCTGAGAAAGAAAGTTATTTTGCTTCTATAGCAATCCTGTTTATAGTATAAAAATGTTTTAGATATTAAGTCAAACATAATAATAAATTTATAATATTTTCTTATGAATTTAAAATAAACTGGCTTTTGAATTTCACTGGCGATTCCTAGGATTTGGGAAATTAATATTATGTAGCCCATCAGTAGTCTCTTTAACAATGAAGTTTTTTATTTGAATAACCTGTGGTCAACATATTTGTTTAGGAAACCTTCTCCATATATATAATGTAAACTCAGTCCCCGGAATAACCATTGTTTTGGGACGGGGGTGGTCGGGGGCCGCCCTCTGCCACCCCGGCCCACCGGACTGGATTGAGGTTTCTAGTTGTGGAAATCGAGAAAAATAAGGAGATCGCCACTTGAGGATACTAAAAATTAGAGGAGATTTGACTGAAATTTCAAAAAACAAATCAAAACATCATATCAAGACACACAACGTAATTATGATGGGTAAGGAATTGATGAAGTGAATTGGAAATTTGGTGATGTTACGTTTTTAGTCTTCAATTAGGTGCAATATAAATAAATGCATTAAAAAGTATATATTATACACCGTTGAACTCCTAGCATGAATTGTAACATAACCTTTTAATGCATTTTCCTCTTTAAAATTAAGAAAAATACACAATGTAGCCCTTTGTTATCATTGATTAAAAAAAAAAATCTCTAAATTAATAAAACAGCAATTCAATATTTTTATCACTTAGCTTAAAAAAATCATGTCTAATTGGGATCATATTTTGGCCGGGATTCTAAAATTTGTTTGTTGCTTAAAGCTTATCGGCATCAATATAATTAAAGTTGACCGGCATCCATGTATTATGACATGTTTTTAAAACTCTAACTTAAATTTTTTTTCATGTATTAATGGTTAGGATGATTAATTAATATATTCTAAAATCATCATTTGAAATATTCAATCGTATATAATAAAAAATAAAATATTTAACCTGCATAAACGCAAAACCATATCCTAGCAAAATTACCATGGAGAACACCCCATAAGTTTAATTGACTGATAGTAGTGTTGGCTAATTGCTCCATGAACGACTCCATTTTCGTTGTTTTTTTTTTTTTTTGAAGTTATTGCAAGTGTATTCCATATTGAGAATTTATTTATTTATTAATAATTATTTATTCCTATTATTTATTCATTTTGGAAAGTCAACTTCACGGAAATGATTTAAAAAAGAATAATTTTCAATATTTTGATTGATCAATATATTAAAATATAATTAGGTTTTCTTAAACAGTTTTTTTTTCCTACTAGAGTCTATGCATGAAAAGAATATTATATTTATACCATTCAAAATACTATATTATCATCATGGGTGTTTTAAATAGCTTCTTCTGAGGAGAGATGCTCCCTAAAAACCAACCACTAATTAATTATCATGTTTAAATAAAAATAAATAAATAATAATTATCTCCCGATGCCGGTTCTCCAAGGTTCATTAATTAATAAAAGACCAACTACACTATTCAGACATGGCCTGCAGCCACGATCATTCCCAGCTGCAATTTCTATCACTTGATTGGTTTGTTTTATCCTTTTTTTTATTTTCGTTTTTGGAACGACGTGTCACCAGAGTAGTTACCAAAGCAATATCCCGGCATGCTGAATGGATGTTTCTGTTTGTGCGTTTCCGGTGTTGCAGGCAGGTTTCTTGAAGCATCTCCTAAAAAAATGCATTTACTATATCATGAATCGATTACTTTACAGCTAATACTTATCTCACAGAGTTGACCAAAAAACACAATAACAAGGGATAGCCCAAAGTTTACTCAGACAAAACATGGAGGTCTGAAAATTCTGGTTAGTTGAAAGATGGGCATTCCGTCGATTTATAATGGAACTTCATTTGTAATAAAATAAAGGTATTTGCAGATTGATTAAGGTTGCTGTAATAAATTCATTCGATCCCACTTTCTTACAAATAATATTATTTGCACACAGCATGCACAGTTTTTTCGGATGATTTTCATTATGCTTTGGATCAGTAAGAATAATATATATAAGCATCCTCGAACTAGCCTAAATAAAAGAATCGATTCAAGCAATGGAGGGAAAGCTGACTATTTGCACATATATTTTTAAGCAATTCTTGTGGGTTTGGTCAAGCTTGCCGAATAAACTAAGCCTAGCTAGCGCTTGCCATCTTGGAACAGCGCGTCATTGGAGAATGAAAGAACAACGACAATTTAATCTCAATGTTATAAATGATAAATTCAAAAGCAACAAATTCACTGCTCTCTCTCTGTTGACCAAGCACACAGGGATGAGCATGCCTCTTCAAACCCCACAAAGTTTATTGTCACCAAGACAAAAGCATTCGATTCACAAGAAAGAAAATGTAGATCACTGAAGAATGAAAATGGAAAAGAACAAAAAAAAAAAAAAAGGAACAAAAATGGTAGCCTATTTAAGAGCTGGGAGTGCGATGTTGGGTTAAGGTGGTCGACATGATCAGAAAATAGAAAGAAAAAGGTGGTCGACACTATTTTTGAAATTGTTCAATTATTCTACTACGATAAAGAATTAGTGTAAAAATTTACATGTTTTTTTATAAATACATATGGTTTTTAGTATATATAAGTGTTCATTTTAAATACATATGATTATTAACATATATAATTCTCAATATATTTATTTAATGCATGCATATAATCTTTTATTTATACTTAAAATTAATAAAATACATTTAAAAAGCTCACATTATTTTTTGTTTTTTTTTGTCAAAAAGTATTGTCTGGCCAGCAGGGCAAAGTGATGGTGAGATAACTAGTTTTTTTCTATAAAAAATAAATTCATGCAGGGATGACAATTTAATCAGCACTTTAAATGATCAATGATATTATAATACCGATTCGATCCAACTCGAATAGACATTAGACCTGATGGATAATAGGTAAAATATAAATATTGTCAAACTCGATCTGAAATCTATCCAAGAATATATTAATATTTTATGGACATATTTTTAGAATATTTAGATTTTTTAAAATACAATATGATATATATATATATATATATATATATATATGTACTTTAATATTGACATAAAACAAGCACACACATACACACAGATATATATTAAGTACTTTTAATTAATAGATAATAAATACTCATTTAAAAATGATAGATGATTTATAAAGATTTAAATATTTTATTAAATAAATAATAAATAAAATGTAAATACTAAAAAATTAATTCATGGGTATCCATTGCAATTCCTAAATCAAATTGGTGGTAAGAAATTATGTCAACACAGGTAGAAGTATTTTAATGCGAATCACATGCACTGAAAACTTTTGAACTTCAGAATTGACTCGACAATGACACTCAGTTAAATCCAGAAAATAAATTAAGCTACGTCCGTAGAGCAGGTCGGGTTGGCGACAGGGTGTGTTCTCAGCAATGGAAGCCAGGACGGCTTCATTTCTTGAAAAGGCTGAAGAAACACTAGAGAGTTTGTAAATTGGAGACCTCTTCAACGGTTTCAAAACCAGTCAAAAACTTCGAGTTACCAGCCATTATTGGTAGGGGTGGGTAAAAAAAAACTGAAAAAAAAAAAAAAACCAAAACTAAACTAAACCAAAACTATTTTTGGTTTTTTTAGTTAAAAAAACAAAATTAAACGAAACAGGTTGATTTAAGCCAGATCGGGTTTAGTTTTAGTTTTTTATTTTTATTTTTATTTAACTGTTTTTATTAATAAAAATTTAACCGAATAAAAAATTATCTGCGCTAATTATTGGAGTTAACTAACACTTTCTTTTTCTACGACAAAATCAACCATGTCTCTCACCATAAGTAGTGTATTATTATTATTATTATCAAGAATGTGCGTCCAAACCATACAAGCTCTCCTAGCGAAAGGCCATTCAAATACTGACAGAATCATAACGCGTGGACTAGTAGACATTGTCAAACCATCTCTTTTGTTTCCGTGGCTTCCGTTCTCTATAAATAACACTTCACTGATGAATCTGTCACCAAATCAAAACTTCTCTCGAAACTAGACTGATCTCTCCCTCTCAACTCAACAAGAAATCAGTTGTTCTCATCTCTTGCTCTTTCTTAGACAAGGTGTAATTGATTGTGATATCTCATATGCCTGTCAAAGGTATGAGGACTATATTATTCAAACCATCACCTTCTACGTCACCTGCTCGATCCATACCTCATCGCCAAACATTCTCCGATACATTAATGGATGAGAATATTGAGAATGCCCAAGAACTCATTTCTAAATGGGACGTCACTCATTCCTCCAGCCTCCATTGTGACGTTACCAATCTCTTCGCATCAGATAATCGCTACGAAGCTCGACAGTACCTTAACTCCATCAAGGACCTCCAGATTGCCATGCAGTATTACATCTCCCAGGAACCCACTTCCGACAAGCTGGTTCTGGCTCAAAATCTCATGCAAATTGCCATGAAGAGACTCGAGAAGGAGTTTTATATCATTTTGAAGTCCAAGCGGCAGCATCTCGATCCTGAGTCTGTGTCCAGAGCGACAAGATCAAGCGTTTCTGAATTTGATGATGAGTCTGAGGAGGACGGCGAGTCAAGATCAGTCGGAGAAGATTCCATATCTGAAGTAGAACTCGTTTCCATGGCTGCCATGGAAGATTTGAAGGCGATTGCTGAATGCATGATTGGTGCTGGTTATGGAAAAGAATGTGTCAAGATATTCAAGATCATTCGTAAATCAATTGTTGATGAGGCCTTGTATCATCTGATGAACTTCGAAAGCAGGTTGAGCTCGGCACAGATTCAAAAGATGGACTGGGAGGTTCTGGAAGTTAAAATCAAGACCTGGTTAAATGCGGTCAAGGTTGCAGTTAAAACTCTATTTTATGGTGAAAGAGTTCTCTGTGACAAGGTTTTTTCTTCTTCTCCTTCGATGAAAGAGTCCTGCTTTGCCGATATAACAAGAGAAGGGGCCCTGTCTCTCTTTGTATTCCCAGAAAACGTAGCCAAGTGCAAGAAAGCTCCTGAGAGAATTTTCCGCACACTTGACCTCTACGAAGCAATCGCCGATCTCTGGACTGAAATCGAACCCATCTTTGATTTAGAATCAACCTCAACCATCAGACAACAGGCCATTAACTCGCTAATCAAGCTCGGGGAGGCAGCCCTCGCGATGCTGACAGAGTTCGAGACTGCAATCTCAAAATTCAACTCAAAAGCTGCAGTGCCTGGTGGTGGCATTCATCCTCTGACACGCTACGTAATGAACTACATCACTTTCCTCATTGACTACAGTGGCGTCCTTACCGACATCCTTGTTGATTGGCCTCTAACAGTACCATCTTATTTACCAGAAGCATTCTTCGGTAGCCCCATGTCAGCTGATGGCACGAGTACCTCAGCTATATCAATAAGATTAGCATGGCTGATTCTTGTGATGCTATGCAAACTCGACGGCAACGCTGAGATATACAAAGATGTGGCACTCTCGTATCTATTCCTCGCAAACAATCTTCAATATGTGGTAAACAAAGTCCAGAAATCCAACCTAAAGTTACTCCTTGGTGATGAATGGATAGAGAAGCACGAGGCAAAGGTACGGCAATATGCTTCCAATTATGAGCGCATGGGATGGAACAAAGTTTTTGCTGCTCTGCCGGATGCTAATGATAATCAGATGACAACTCCTCAAGTCACTGAGTGTTTTAAGAGATTTAATTCTTCTTTCGAAGACGCTTATAACAAGCAAGCTACGTGGGTCGTCTCCGATTCCAAATTGAGAGACCATTTAAAAGTTTCGGTTGCCAGTAAGATTGTACCGGTATACCGGGAATTTTATGGCAAGTATCGGCAAGTGGTGGCGAGGAAGGAAGGGGTTGTCAGATTTGCACCTGATGATCTAGGGAATTACCTGTCAGATTTGCTTTTCGGGACTGGAGATTCAGGGAGTAACCTGTCATCATCATCGTCATCTTCTGTCTCGTCGGTTACCTCGTCTTCGGGTCACTCTAGAGGCGGTCGAAGTCGATGAGCGGCCGTCCATTTCGTATTATAATCAGCCGTCCTGGCCCGAGGGAACTTCGGAGCTCGAGTTTAGGGTGAATAAAAAAAGAAATAATAACGATGATAATTAAAGATGTCTGTGTAGTGTAACTCATCCGGTTGAGTACTGCATTTGATTGTAAAGACAGTTTTCGATTAAAAAAATATATATTCTTTCGTTGTTTTGAAGATTGATTAATTTTTATAAACAAAAAACCAAGAATGTGTTATGTTACGTTACGTAGGAGATTACTTCAAAGTTGATTAAAAACAAGGGAAGTAATCTTTTCACACGCACATGTATATACACGCGCGCGCACTCAATAATATCAATAACAATAACAATAATATTGATTTACATTGAACTTCAAGGATCAATCTTTTACTACCTTTTCACTTCTATAAGGAGTATTTGTACCATAAATATGAGATTTAATTATTATTAGTGAAAATATCTAGTAATTGATTTATAATATTTTATAAATAAATTATTTTTTAAACTTTAAGTTTATATTGATTTGTCATTTGATCAAAATGAGATAAATTTAGGTTATTTCAAATAATTTCTTGTTATGCTTCAAGCATTGATTTTTCTTTTCCTATGATGGGAAAATATTCGCATCAAAATAATAGTCTTCAAGACTTGTCTTAAAAATATCATCAGTCAAAAGTTCAAGAATCTAATAGATGGAGAATCAAAATTAATGTAAATTATGATTCTTCATTGTAGACCCATTTTAGTCCTTTCTGGAGGTGTTATGGGCACATATAATGCATAACTAAAAGTCCATAGATGAAATATATTTGGTGGTATATCATAAACAAGTTGTAAGAGATAATAATTATGGTTAATACTTGGTCTAATTCTAACAAATGATATAGCATGTAATATAACATGTTCTTAGACAGATGTAGGCAATTTAGATTTCATAAGTAATGGTCTTGTAATTAATTGAAGTCGTTTTATAAATGATTCTGCTTAACCATTTGAGTATATTCATGAGCAACAAGATGTTCAACATCAATTCCAATAAAACTACAAAAATTATGAAATGTTTGATAAGTAAACTCACCAACATTGTCTAATTGATTTTTTTTGTAAAGGAGAATCAAGAATTTGTGCTTGTAGTTTGATAATATGTGTTATTAATAAGCAAAAACAATATTTTGATTGGAAAGAAAACAAATATATGACCATTTATTAATGCATCAATCAATATCATAAAATATCTAAAAGATCTGCATGGTGGAAAAGAGGCACAAATATATCTCCTTGAATTATTTCGAGAGAAAAAATAATGATTTTATAAAAACCTTTTATGGAGATGGTAATTACTTTGAGAACATGTAGGACATGAATTTTCACTTGGTAAAAAAATCTTTGGGTTCTTTAAAAGATGTCCATATGAATTCTCAATAATTCATCTCATCATTACTGATCTTGGATGAACAAGTCAAAGCATAAATTATTTTAGGTTAGAAGTATATCACAATGTTTGATTTAATAGATTTCAGGATCATATAATAAATTCCAGAAAAGAAAGTAGATAGCTTTTCAAGTATAAACTCTTTACTTGAAATACGTGCAGTAATATAAAGATTTTATTTTTACTAATCGATTCAAAATCTTGTGTGCAATCAATCATATTGAGTTTGAGAAAATATGATAAATTTTTGGTGGCCATATCTTTCATTTAGATTTCACCACATGTTTATATATTCACATCCTATATTTATATATTCATCATGTCATATATATGTGGGCAGATCATGTCTGCATTGACAGTGCCAATGATGACAAAGCATTATTTATTATTAAAAATAAATTACAATTGATGGATTATTTATTTATTTATTGTAGTTTCATCTTTTAAAGAATGAATATGGTTATGATTGTTGAGCTTCTCTCCTACGAGCATACACTGTCATTTTAAATAAAAAAATCTTTTTTATTTATTTTAATACCAAAATTCTTATTTCTTTTAATTTTTTGAAATTAATCATATATTTATTTTTTATTTTAATCCTTATTCTTTGAATTTTTTTTATTTATTATTAATTTCTTTAAGTTTTTTAAGTTCTTATTGGATAATATTTATTTTTTATCTGTATTTATACATTTATGCTAACCGATAGTTTCAAATTAGCTTATATAGTAACTAATATTAAATTTACTTTCTGAACAACACAATTTTTTTTATATTATTCTAGCTCTAGCATTTAAAGGGTTTTGGTATTTGTTTGGTAGTGTGATTAAGGTGTTTTTAAATTTTTTTTTTTATAGATGCATTAAAATGATATTTTTTATTTATTTTTAAAAAATTATTTGTGATATCAGCATATGAAAATAATTTAAAAATAAAAAAATTTCAAAAGTAATGTCAAATATGCTTAGAGTAAACGAGTTTGGTAGCCGGTGCGTTGCGCATGGCTTTTTTAATATAGTGAACTGATTAATTATTTGGCCTACAAAGAATTATTTAGTTTGTAGATAACAAATTATAATCGTTAAATTCTGTTGTAGATTTTTTTTTGTTTGTATCGAATGAGTTGATTGCTATTATCAGTTTAAGTGCTCGAATAATAATTTAAATGACAACTCTCAAAATTATAATTGATAAAATATATCAAAGATGAGTGGACTGTATCTTATAGCCAATTTATTAATGGGTGAACTTGGTTCAATATTGAATCAATTTATGTAATTGGCATACTGAAAAACTATAATTGATTAATTATTGGGTGTCTTTTAATTGTTCTGACAGTTATTTAATTGGTGGATGTTAATTTGCAATTAATAAAATGAATAAAAGATGAATTAGTTTTTTTTTCTTGTATTAAATTTATTGATGGTTGTGTTTATTTTAACGGCAACAAACGATTTAACTAGTAAATAGCAAAATTACAACCGCTAAAATCTATCAAAGATGGATTATTTAAGGTTGATTGCTACAGTGTGTCGATTTATTTAATTTATAGATTACAAAACTGCAATTGATTGATTGTTTGGTGTGTCTTAATTGTTTTAACAATTATATAATCGGTTAATGAAAAACATACAATCGATGAAATCATTTAGAGATGAATTATTATTTTTTTGTAGTCAATTGGGAATTCTTTGGCGGTTGGGTGTGTCGTAATTGCTCGGCTTATTATCCTCTATTTTCTTTTTTTATTTATTCTTCAATTTAATTAATTTTTTGAAATCTAATAATTTTTTTTTGTTTTGTTATTTATTTATTTATTATTTTTTATAAATATGATTAGGTGTTCAAATTTTTAATTATTGTAGATAAGGCATTCAAAATAATGGTAATAATTATTTGTAATTTTTTTTATAAATATGTTAGACTAATTATATATTTTGCTATTTATTTTATATTAGCGCCTTAAAAATAATGATAATAATTATTTGTAATTTTTTCTTTGATAAATATGTTAGACTAATTATACATTTTTTTATTTATTTCATATCAGCACCTTAAATATACATATATTCATTATTTTTTAAAATTGCGATCTCATTTAGGTATTCTATAAAATAATAATAATAGTTGTAGTGCGTGTAAGCTGATTCGGACACCCTAATTTTATAAAATAAATATATAAGTGGAGAAAAAATAAAAAAAATGAACCCAGTAATTATACGTGATGCGCTAATCTGACTCAGAACTACAAAAATATACATTTGGAAAGAAAAAATCATGGATGTATACGTGATTACACTGTTCAAAAAATAAAAAAAAATAAAAAAACCCATGCACATGCAAAACACAGAAGCAAATATCGAGTAATGAACAATAACCTTACAATAATTATCCGGTCTCTTATAGCTATATTATAATAAATCGGTAACTGAACTGAAAACTTAGCATTACTATTGCCATCTACCATCATTTATCTCTGAACAATAACATAATCGCGAGCGGTTTTGGCTCTGAAAATAATTTTAATAGATGCGTGTTCTATAATTCGAACCAAGAAAGTTAAGAAAACAAAGCATTCATCACCCTCCAAGCAAGGTCCTTGGGATTATAATTTTATTTTCTATCAAATAACTTATTTATCAATATTTTTAAGAAAACTAGTGTCTTCTCGACTTTGATTTGGCTACTGCACATTGATGCTTCGGCTACTCTCATGATCCTGCAGCTGCTTTTCATTTCTTTAATTTTGGCAGCAATATACTGGCTCTAACCGCTAACTTTTAAGCTTATTGCGATTTCCACAGATACCATTGCTGTTTGCACCTTGTTTTTCTTGCAACTTGCTGCCGCCATTAGCTGGGTATCTCCAACTATACCTTCCTCCCCCATCCTTTTTTATTATTTACTTCTGCATGAGAAAGAAAGGAAGTAATTGAAGCATCCCTTGTTAAATGATATCGATGATCAAATGTGTACGTATAAGCTTTCCATATCAGCAACTATGCCGAGAGTTTCTTTTTCAAAGTATTTTTGGTTTGGAAATAAATTAAAATAATATTTTTTATATTATAAAAATGCCATGACTCAATTATAAACAAATCCAAGGGAAAATAGAAAAAACAATAATTAAAAAAAAATATGTGTCCAGTTAACTCCCTTGTCCTGTAACTATAGACACGGTATTGAATAATTCAATAGAACGAAAAGAAAAAATAACAAGAGCACGAAAAATAATTCCTAATAAATCAAATATTAAAAGATATAATTTTAACATTTAGAAACAAAAAAACATAAATTTTAAAAAATAAATTAGATTTTGAGTTTGAAAAAAATTGTTAGCGAAAGATATTTTTAAATAAATTCTTTATTCATTTATAATTGATTTTAAACTTGTTGAAATATTTATGTTGGGGAATATTTTTCATCAAAATTTTAATATAATTCAAACGATACGAGCTTATAGAGTTTTGAGCCTAACTCCAAATACTAATAGATCTTCATGCCACATGATAGGTCGGTCCTATCTAGCACACACTAGACATGAATAATTTTTTTGTTAAAGTATTTATACTTTTGTCGATGATTTTAGTAAAAAAATTAAATTTTGTGAAAAATAACTTGATATAACTCAATCACCTTGATAAGTTTAATGACAACCTAGATAACTAATAAAAATATAATTTAATTAAAAAAATTAAAATTAAGACAATAAGATATTATTTTCACTTGGGTTAATACAAATTAACTAGTCAAATCTATTATTGAGTCATGAAACCATGATAGTCCATTGTAAACTAAATCAAAATATATTATGATATTAAATTCTCAATTAAATGAATATTAAGAGATGAGACAAAAAAAAAAAACATTCTAGATCAACTTGGGTTATATTAAAATTGTCTTTGAACCATAAAATCTTCTAGCGAAGCGGCTCTTACTTCATGTAACCTATTGGGGGGGCGGGGTTATATTTAATATTAAAAGATTAATAACTAATTTTAATCTAAAAACCTTAATATGTTTTTGTCTTTCTTTTTTAATTTTTAATTTGGAAAAGATTATCCTAATGGTATTAATAATTCATCTTCATCTTCAAGTAAAAAAAAATGATTTTTATTAAAATTTTATTTTTTGTATGGTATAATATTCTTGCATTATAAAAATATTTGTTTTTTTTTATATCCCTAATATTGAGAGATACAGAGGGAGATTACCAGGAGAAAACCGTGGAAAAAAATAGAAACACAATGAGAAAACAAGAGAAAAGAAAACAGGAAGAAATACCAACCGGAGGAGAGGAAAAAAAAAGAAAAAAAAGAGAGAGGCAGAAACAGAAAGGATTGTCGAATATAGCAGCCGTCAAAGCTTCCTCCCTGTAGCTATACCAGGCAAGCTTAGTTGTTCACATTTCAAATTTAATTACCAAGCATGTGCCGGCCGCCAACAATAATCACCGTTACACGATTGAGATGACATTTTTTATTTAAAAATAATATAAAAAATTAAAATTATTTTTTAAAAATATAATGTAAATCAAACACTTAAATCCACACGCGTTAATTAATTCACGAGTAGTAGCTAATTATGTCTGATTTGGGATCTGTTTGATATTGCTTTTGCTTTTGTGGTTGAGGTTGAAAAAAAACAGATTTAAAAAAAGCACTTTTATTGTGGTTCAAAATAAGCAGTGAAGTATTTAGTTAAAACTGTGATTGAGTTTGAAGTTGAAAAAAAACAGTTTTGTGTGTTTGCTACCAAGATTTTTATATTGCTTTTAACTTGTGAAATTACTGTAAATGGCATAGAGTGATATACTAATTATTTTTTACAAACATGTTTTTGTTTAATAATATGTCAAAAACATTTTTTAAATATTTCATCTTTATATCCAAATTATTAAAAAACACTAAGAAATATTAATTTAAAATATATATATATATATATATATATATATATATATATATATATATATATATATATATATATATATATATCAAAAATATTTATTTATTTTTATTTAAAAATACTTCAACAAAAGTAGAAAATTATCTATATTAATATTTTTTTTAATAATTAAAAACAAAATCAAACTAGGCCTAACCCCAATAAATGGGTCTGCCCAACACTGCTGGACTTGGGCTGGGCCAAGATTGGCCAAGCCCAAGTCCAGCTTTTGCAAGTGAAATAGTGCATTACACTGGTCACGTCTTCTTCAGACATGAACAGTGCAACACTACTGTTCACGTGTATTCGTTCACGTGAACAGTAGCTTGAAGTACTGTTCACCGACCACTACGAGAGCTTAAACGGCCGATACTGATGGATAAAGGAGACCACAGTGGTTCTTCCTGTGATGGTGGCGCCGAATATGGTGGCCTGTGGGAGTGTCAAAAACTGTCACTATGGAGAGAGAGAGAGAGCTGTGGAGGGAGAGAGAGAGAGTTACTGCTGTGGAGAGAAAGCTTGGTGTTGTCGTCGTCGTGGCTGTCATCATGGCCGTCGTCGTGGAGAGAGAGACAGAGTTGCCACATAAGCTGTTGTCGTCATCGTCGTCTCCTCCAACGATGTCCAGCTTGTGTTCAGGTGTGTTTCGAAGGGTAGAGCTGCATGTATGGTTCCCATGGGTTTTGTTAAGCAGGCAATCGCAAGAAACGCAGAAAAAAAAAAGAGGCAATCACAGGAAAAGCTAGAAATTCATGCTTCAGCAAAATCGTGGTTTGTATCGTGATTTTGGTGGGTCCCATGTCAATATAAATTCCAATTTACAATTACCAAACGGGTGCAAACTGCGTTTTTCTTGAAACGTTGTTTGCACCACGTTACCAAACAGGCGCTTGGTCTTCACTATTGACCAAGCTTCGAGCTGTAAGGCTTAACTAAACTCAAGGCATGCGTGAACACGCATGCTAACTTTTTTTTATTATTATTGTTGTTGTTTACGTGAGTCTTTGTCTTCATGGTGATTTTTGCGGATAAGATTTACTACAATAGTAGTTTATGAAAAGCATTTGATACTTTTTGCCTGAACAAGGACATGCAAAAGACACATGATCACGATCGTTTTCACAAGTGAAGAATGATTTTGCAAAAACATAAATTAATATAAATGATAGGAATAAAACTGTAGCCATAATATTTTTTCTTGCTTCGCACCCCGCTATCTCCTTTGATTGAAGAGGCAATAGCACGCGGTAAAATGAGAAGTTTTATAGCCGTAAAAATTACGACTATAATTATCAGGAGTTGCCACATAGTATTAAGGTCACTAGAAAATCTATTAGTCTACGAGAGTTTAGGTAAAAGGACTTATTTTGCAAGGGGAAGACACATCACCCATTGCACTATGCCTAAGATAAGTTGCATTGTTGTTTGACTGTTTTTCTAAGCTAATTTTATTCGTTGGTCTTTTTTAAGTTTCTAAGTAGATTTCTCTCTGTGAGAGAATCTCTATATCATTGCAAGTTGATGAACTAGCCAAAAATAAATAAATTTTACACTATATTATGAAAATCCCATTTTTAACTATCTATGAGTGTACTTTATTTATGTAATTTTACACCGCGAAAGCTAAAATGAAATAATTGTTAATTTTTTTATATTTTGGACAAATTCCAACGAATAATCATAAACTAGTTATGATATCCAATTTTTGTTTCAAAATATGAGAAATATGCAATATATTTTTTATGAAAAATATAATGGTAAAAGCCTTAGATTCCGGCCGTATGCACAAAAACAACATATTTTTTGTTTTTTTTTAAATTGCAATTTTTTTCTTTTTTGAAATGCAACACACGCATCCATTCTCTTTTTCATTATTTTCTTGCTACATTATACACATTACATAACATTTACAAAAAAAATAAATGAATGAACATAACAACAATTTCAACAAATACATGATATCTAAAATTACAAAATACACCACCTCAAGAACACTGTTGACATGGCAAGTCGCGCAGGAGCACTGGTGGCGCATCAGTTCACACGCCACTATGTTTGGCGGGCGTGGAACCACTCGCCACTGGTGGAGAACGGAAGAAGAAATGAGGTTGTGGGTGATGGTGGTTGGTTGTGCTGCCAAAGAAGGAGAAAACGACAACTGCTGGGGGCTATGGCTACAATTGTCAAAGGGTGCATGATCGAGGCTGTCATTTGAAGGTTGTGTTAGTGGTGGCTAGAGGCAAACAATGCTGCCAAAAAGAGAAGAGAAGTGAGGTCATCGGCATAGAGGATCTGACCACCGACAGGTGGAGAGGAGAGTTGAAAGGAGAGGGGTCGAGTAAGTCACTAGAGGGAGCAGATGAAGGAAAGGGAGCCTGAGAGAAGGTTCGTTGGGGAAGGGTTGGACAACAAGGAAAAAAAGGGAAAGAAAGTGGGGGAGGAGATGAGAGTGAAAGAGAGGGAATGGTGACTGGCCAGAAGAAAAGGAGGAATGGCCATGGAAGGGGGGAGGGGCTGCGGCAACCCAAAAGGGAGCTGGCGGCTATAGCCCCAACAAGAGAAAAAATTAGGGTTTTTTGATTTTTTGTAGTTCTTGGTCTTTTTTTTTACAATGTTAATCAAATTTATTTATAGAATTTGAATTTACACACTCTTTCCATTTTGTTCCTTGGGTTTGGCTTCATGCAATTGGATCCTCAATTGACCATTAAACTCTCAATTGTTTTTAATTTGACCTCTGACTTCGCATAATTGGCTTGGAAAAATTCAATTCGATCTCTGAAAATTTCAATTTTCTCAATTAAACCCAAATTAAGCTCAAGAACTTGATTTTTCATTGATTAAACCCTTAATTAATTTGATGTGACCAATTTAAAGTCCTTGCACTTAATTAAATCATTCAATTAGACCCTAAATTAATTCTCAAATATAATTACACTTTTAAATTGGTTGACAATTAAATCAAATCAGCCCATAAAAATATAATTATGTCATTCGACTTAATTTTTACATAGATTTATCCAATGATAAATTATTTTCGCCTTAAATCTGTATTTTTCTCTATTTTTTAGGATAAAAGAGATACGATTGGACTCTCGAAAACAACCAAATTTTCCACATTGATTTTTCTACCACATCCCATCCCTTTTATTTTATTTTTTGGGTAGATTTTGGGGAGTAACCCGGAAGTTGAGTTATGACAAAGACAATGACACAACATAAAATATTTGTAGCATAACCATTGATCAACAACTACCCTTAGCATTGGTAGGACCCACCGACAGCTCCTTCTCTCTTGGTTGCATATTTCTCATTGGCAGCTCCTTCTCTCTTGGTTGCATATTTCTCACCGGCAACTCCCTCCCTCTCTTTCTCTCTCTCGGTTGCACCTCTCTCTCTCAAAAATAGTTATGGATATAGTCCTTTCTCTCCTCAACAGTCACCGGCGAGCACCAATAATTACTCTTTCAGCACCGATAACCTCTCATCTTCACTGGCAACAACTACATCGTCTAGTCTTTACCCACAGCTCTAGTGTCAAGCAGCAGTAACAACCTTCCAACACTGCTCTTGGCTACCACAGGTCACCATTTTTTATGATATCACCACATGAAGAACCACCTCGACCTCCTCTACCTAATAACATCTACAAGTGAGCCTCTCATCACCGTCGGTCGTCCACCATGTTACATGAACCCTACCAGAGTGAATTAATTCACACTACACTACTCAAACAAAACGTGAAAAATACAGCACATTGTTTTTATTTAAAAAAAAAACTCTTGAGCTGGACTTGTTCTTAGCCCAACCCAAGTCTAGTAGAGTTAGGTTTTTTGGCCCAACTTGGCTGGGATTGCCCCATTTAGTCAGGTTAGAAATAGATCAATTTTTTTAAAAAAATATATATATAAATCATATTTTAAAAAAAAAATATAGATAAAGATCAGTCTGATGAAAGGGAAAGGTGTGTGACTTCGTTTCACTCCACAACCATGTTGCTTTTTGATTGATTATGGATTAGAAAGTTGAGAAGATCAACAGAGTCCTAAATGAATAGGTAGATAGAGATTCTAAAAATCAGTATAAATTAGATAGTTTAAAAGGTTTTGTTGTTGCAAGAGTTTGATGATGTTTACCCCGACAATACTCCTAGCAGATTACCACCATTGCGAGGGATGGAGCATAAGATTGATCTTGTACCTGAAGCTTCAATTCCTAACCGATTAGCCTATAAAAACAATCCCGAGGAGATAAAAGAGCTTCAAAGATAAATTTATGAGCTAATAGATAAAGGATATATTTGTGAGAGTATAAGCCTATATGTTGTACCCATGCTACTCAAGCCTAAGAAGGTTGGAACGTGGAGGATGTGTGTTAATTGTCGAGCCATCAACAACATAATATTTTTGATTCGAGGTCGAATCCTTTCGAGGAAAGAGGGGATGATGCAAACTAGTCTAGAACACCAGCAAGGATTGAGGGGCTGGATGAAAGACTATGAATAGGATTGATAGGCTTTCTTTAATTTTGTTAGCTAAAGCCCAAGGCTAGTTTAAGCTTAAATTAAGACTTTGTTTTTAGGTAGGATCCAAGGCTTGTCTGGATTAAGTCATGAGATTTTTTTAATTTTGGGTTTTGGGCTAATTTTGAGTGGACCTCATTTAAGTCCACATAAGGGGTCCATTAGGGTTACTTTTTAAAAGACTATTTAAACTCATGTTAGGAATAATTTCTGCAGCCATTGATGAATTTTGATTCTGAACTTTTCAATTTATGTGTGAGAGTGATTCTTGCATTCTTTACTTCTTGAATGAACTGAATCTGATTTATCAAAGATTAACTGGCTTCATGGCATCATTATACTCCTTCCAATAATGTTGGTGCCTTAGGGCAGGTTTCCATTATATCACACTCCTATCAGACCTATTTTGACTTTCCGGGATCAAATCTCATTCTTCGTTGTGGGTTGCGTGACCACGTGATCACGAGGACTGGTTCACATTAGAGAGACCATGATTATAAAAAAATATATAAGTGAAAGAAAACAAAAAAAAATATAAGCGTGAAAGCACTGTAGCAATGCATATTGTGTTTTAAAAAAATTCAGCCCAGGAATCAGTCATGGTGTGCTCAAACTGACCCAAAGATTTTGGTTATAAAAAAATATATAAGTGACCAAAACAAAAGTATAAGAAAAAAAAGTACTCGTAGGAAAGCACTTTAGAAAAAAATGGGTCTAGGGATTGTCGTGATATACATAAGTTAGCCTACACACCCCGGTTATAAAAAAAAAAAATGGATTTGAGGATTAATTATGGCGCGCTTAAGCTGGCTTATACACCCCAATTAAAAAAAACAAAAAATATATAAGTGGAAAAAGAAAAAAAATATATATAAAATAGTATAACAAGCAAAAAAAATATGTTTTGGGGAAAAAATGAAAAAAAAAATAAGAACAAAAATTCAAAAGAAAACATGAGAAGGAAAAAAAAAAGGCAAAACAAAAGAAGAAAGCAATAAATGGGGGGGAAGCACTGTAGTGGGAAAGTACTGTTGCAATCAACAATACTATGTGTGGGGAGCTACAGTGTTTTCCCCACACCATTTACAATTCATATTGATACGAAATATTTCGGTTTCGGAGCATTTCGGTGTGCCGTTTCGGGGTTATACTATTCATATATAATTAATTAAATATATATATGAAAAAACTTAAAAAGAAAAAAAAAATTTATTTTTTTATAAAATCAAAATTAATAACAAATTTATTTTTTTATAATATATATTTTTTAATTTTTATTATTTTAATTTTTATATTTTCAATACATCTCAAACAATACACACACATACATATATACATATATATATATATATATATATATATATATATATATATATATATATATATATATATATGTATAATAGAGAGCATTGAACATTGAAGAAGTCTCGTTTTTGCACCCGGTATGAAACGTTTCGGCCATTTCGGCCGAAACGGAACGAATTCAATAACTTTGGCTTAAACTGCCTCGGAGACCCCAGGTATCAAAAACAAATTTGGTTCGAGGATAAGGAAAAAAAACTGTATAAGCGAACAAAAAAAATATAAGGAAACAATTAAAAAGTAATAAATTGGTCCTGCGATTAGTCGTGGTGCGCGTAAACTAGCCTGGACACCCGTGTTATCAAAAAGAAATTTGGTCCGGGAATTTAGTTGTGGTGCATTTAAGGTGGTCTGGAGATCCTAATTATAAAAAATTTATATAAGAAAAAAAACTTAAGCTGGCTCAGAGATCATGATTATAAAAAAAAATATAAGTTTTAGGGGAAAAAAAAAGTGTAAAAGCGTTGTAGGAATCCATATTGTTTTAAAAACAAATTCGACTAGGGAATTATTCATGGTGTACTTAAGCTGGCTTGTAAATCCCGGTTATAAAAAATATGTAGAAGTAAACATAACAAAAGTATAAGGAAAAAAAAAGTACCAGCAGGAAAGCACATTAGCAAAAAAAAATGGATTCTAGAATTAGTTGTAAGACGCATAATCTGGTGTGGACATTCTAATTAGAAAAAAATTGGATCTCGGGAATAATTGTGGTGCTTTAAAGCTAGCCTATATATATGTGTGTGTGTGTGTGTGTGTGTGTGTGTGTGTGTGTATAAGTGGAAAAAGAAAAAAAATATAACCAACAAAAAAAAATATTTAATGAAAAAAATAACAAAAATAATTAGAAAAATAACAAGAAAAAAACAAAAAAAAAATAATTAGAAAAAAAAATAAGCGAAAAAAAGAGAAAGTATTGTAGCAATCCACAATGGAATGTGTGAGGAGCTGCAATGCTTTCCCCACACCATTCAGTTAAAAAAGAAAAAGAAAAGCTTAAATTGACTCAGGACCATGGTTATAAAAAAAATATATAAGTTAAATAAATAAGCGTGAAAACACTATAGCAATCCATATTGTTTTAAAAACAAATTCGATCCGGAAATTAGTCGTAGTGTACTTAAGTTAACTCATAGACTCCGATTATAAAAAAATATATATAAGTGAACAAAATAAAAGTATAAGAAAAAAAATATACCAATAGGAAAATATTTTAGCAAAAAAAGTGGATCAGATGATTAGTCGTGGTACATATAAGTTGGTCTGGACACTCTAATTATAAAAAAATTGAATATGAGGATTAATTATGTTGCGTTTAAGCTAGCCCAAACACCCCGATCATAAATATATATATATATATATATATATATATATATATATAAGTGGATATTAAAAAAAAAATAATCAGCAAAAAAATATTTTATGAAAAAAAAGAAAAAAAAATATTATCAGAAAAAAAGTTATAAAAAATTGAATCCGATGATTAATCGTAGTGCATTTAAGCTAGCTCAGACACCCTCTCTCTCTCTCTATATATATATATATAAAATGAAAAAAAAAATATAAGCAACAAATAAAATATTTTATGAAAAAAAATAAAAAAATAATTAGAAAATAAAAACAATATAAAAAAACAATATAAAAGGCAAGGAGAAAAGGAAAGATATGAAAAATAAAAAGTAATTAAAAAAACACTGTAATAATTAATATTAAAATATATAAAGAGCTACAGTGATTTTCCATGTTTTAGTGTGTTGTTAATAATTATAATTCGACCCCACGATATTTAGTGGGTCTACGCCTTAGATAGGGCTAAGTGGTATGAAAACGATGATCGATACGAATAATATTAAGCAACATAGGACCATAGGAGTGCAAGCATAGACTTACGTGTTAAAATCTCTTTGACTAACAGAAAAGAGTTCGCATGCCAGCCTCCCTACTTCACTTTCAGCCCAATATGAATGTGCAAAAAAACTGCATTGGCGACCATGATTAGTTGTATGATGGGACGGGTGGACTCTTTGCTTCCCTGTGTAAGGTTGCTTGTATTAGTTGAACTTGTGGAGAATTACATCATTGCTGTTATTGTTTCAACCAACTTATATGCTGTTCCCACCGTTAATGCCTGAAAATTTCTCTGTTCTGGGTCGTTCTGGCTAGTTGAAGAGCAATGAGAGGCGCACAAATTAAGTTCAATTCAAGAGACACATCCCATCTGAAGATAAGCTAGCATTCCCTTTGCCTTCGCAACCAAACTCGAAGAGACCAGTACCGAACTATTGAGCTCGAGTGACATGATCCCCTTGCTACTAGGAGTTGACTTAATTTGTAGCAGTTTCCATGATCCATCAAAACAGCGTAGTCATTAAAATTCTTTAGTAGAAAAACATGATTTGGTCTGAATCTTCACTCTCATCAATCGATTTCAAAGCTGACCCAGCATACCTAAGAGTTACAAGCTATTAATTAGTCACCCTAATCAAGTCATGCTATAAATGTGAAGTTGCAAGACATTAATGGTGGCAAGGGCCAGTCCTTCGCCTTTCAATCCACAGTGCTGCATGTCTAACGGGCCTGCCTGCTTCCCCATAATATATTCTGTAAACAATCATGTCAAGAAAGCATAGAAATTAATACAAGATGGAGAATGCATGCGAGGAGATAGATGTAGGGAATACTTTTGCAGTAGCTAGCTAGCAAGCTTGAGTGATTTAATCAATGGAAATTTGTTAAGCACCTAG
Organism: Salix dunnii; assembly: GCA_015731905.1. Classification (NCBI taxonomy): domain Eukaryota; kingdom Viridiplantae; phylum Streptophyta; class Magnoliopsida; order Malpighiales; family Salicaceae; genus Salix; species Salix dunnii. The sequence continues at coordinate 1,966,804 of CM027667.1, read as the reverse complement.
CTTGCTAGGAGATCGATCTCTTATTTATCAAGTATGAGCAGGTTGGTGAGGTTCTTCCTTCCTTTCTTTCGTTTTATTTAAGCAACCAACTTGTAATTATCGCTTCATTATCTGTGATTCCGGCAGTTGGTGATGAGTAAATTGTTCGTAGAGAGAGTGTGTAATCTCTGTCAACTGCCCTATCTTTTCTTAAATGATGCTAACAACAGTGGGTAAGCTACCAACTGTAAACTAACTATCGATAGTCTTTTCTATTTAAGAAGGCATATGGAATTTCTTAGGTCCAGCAGTCTCCCCCTCCCTCCCTCCCTCTCTATGCATGCACGACATATATGAGTTACTGATTTCGATGGACAGTCTAACCCCCTCGGCCACATGGGGATTCAAAATAGAGTTTCTTTTCTCTATCTATTATTTACTCACATTATATTATAATTATTATAAATAAATCTAAATCATGTGCCAATTTTACTTTAGATAAAAAAAAAAAAAAACCATTGGAATTCCTTTTATATTTCATTGTGGGCTCACTATATATTTATATTATTTTGATAATTATACTTTTGTTTTTGGAGATTTCATTCTTTTATGATCAAATTGAAGATCAATTACTCTGAATTTATTCACGAATGACATGATTAAAAAAAAGGATCAAAATAAAAAAAAAATCACATAAAATAAATAGTAGTTTTGTGATTGGGTTTAAAATGACATGATTAAAAGAAAGAGGATCAAAATGAAAAAAAAAAGTAATGGTTTTGTGATTGGGTTTAAAATTTCAATTTCAGTCCTCATACTTTTTAAATCATGAATTTTTGGTTTTGATTTTTTAAAAATTTGATAAATGATATGAAAACTCTTTTTTTATTCATTTCCAATCCCTAGTTTTAGATAGGAGAAAGAAAGTAGTCTAATTCTGATAGCAGAGAAAGAATCTTGGTTGACACTAACAATAACCACTAAAATGGTTGATTTTAGTGTTAATAAGTGTCACTCGACAAGGAAAGTTTATTTTAGATGCTATTTTCCCTCAACCCTTTCTAAAATGATAGATTTTAGCTCTAAACAGTTTTTGGTTTTCAACCAATTTCACTTTTGGGGTTATTTGAGGGCATAAATGAGTTTGTCAAGGTGTATGAGATGTTTTCTAATTTTTTTTATTGGAAAAAGGTTGAAAATCAAGTTTTCTTTAAAAAAAATCATGACTAAAAAAGTCATTGACCCTCTTGTTGTTTGAAACTGAGCCAATATAATTTGTCAATAGAAGAAACATCACCTGTTTATTTTAAAAAAAAAAGTAAAGAGTAGACAACAAATCATCCATATTATAGATATATATAAAACGTATCCTGGTTTTACTGTTTGAATCCACAATAACATTTACTATTAATATATATTTTTGTGAATGATGACCAAGATGTTGAGGTCACTAAGCTGGTTAAAGATAAGAAATTAAAGCAGTCTTCCAAAAGGATCTGGGTTCGAATCCCACTCTCCGCATATTTTATTACTACTTACTATTAATATATATTAGTGTAAACCATGATTGTGATTTTGGGGTAGCTGAGTTGGTAAAGACACGAGATTAAGTTAGTTGTTCGGAAAGGCTAGGTTCGAGTCCCACTCTCCACATTTATTTTAAAAAATATTTATAAATATATTAAAATAATAATTGTTTTTTTAAAATTATTTTTAACATCATCACATAAAAATGATTTAAAAACATTAAAAATAGATAAAAAATACAATGTTTGGACAATGTTTTTTTTCAATCCATATTTATTTGGAAATGTGATTTATTTTTTTTTTAAATATTTTTTGTTTAAAATATATTAAAATGATAATTGTTTTTTAATCATTTTTAATGTTGGCACCTGAAAATGATCTAAAAATATTAAAAAATACAATGTTTGGACAATATTTATTTTTTGTCCGTATTTATTCATTTATACTTTTAGATATTTTTTTTTTGTATTTTTTGTCGGGGTTTTATCTTAATTAGGTTCCATTCTGAAATTTCAATTTATATTGGTGATAATTTTAAAATTAATATTGCCCCTTTTTTCCTTTGTTTTTTTTTTGTGTTTTTTGTGTTATTTTATCTATTTTTCGGATCATATAATTTTATAATATTATTGTTTGCACAATAATAATGATAATTTTAGTGATTATTTTTTGTTAAAATGTTTTGTTTTTTTTTTAATTTTTTGGGGTAATTTAATTATTTTAATTGTTTGGGAAGTAATGTTAATAATAATTTTAACTGTTATAATAATAAAAATGACGATAACGTAGGGATGAATTTTTATTTTTTATTTTTATTTTTTTGTTGATAGAAAATTAATTGCTTATTTGTTATTTGAATGTTGGAGGTCTTTTCACAATTTATATTTTGTTTTTAAATGTGATTTAAATTCAATTATAAAATGAACTAATCTTAATATAATGAATTCAATAATTCATATATTTGAATTTTCTTATTTTTTTAATGATTATGATAATTTTATGTTGATTATTTCATTAAAATCTACTAAATAGATAAATTTATATCAATTTAAAATTTATATATTTTATAGAAAACTTGCACTTTACAAAAATTCTGTATATATTTATTATTTTAACTAAATTTATATTATAATAAAAAAACACTCAATTAATATTTTTTATGCTGAGAAAAGTTAGAGGGCATTGGCTAGTTTTAATAATAATAATATATATAGCACATATGCACGGACCGTAGCTTAAAGGGCCATGCATCTAGGCTTTTTTAAACCTTGTGGCATGTTGGGGCCCACCAGGACATGCCCGCGTTCCCAAACCTCACTTTTTCTGTTTGTTTTTTAGGTTTTTTTTTTCCTTATAATTTCATTCTTTTTTTTTTTTTTAATTTGACAACTTTTTATGATGTTTTATAATATAATTTAATCTGATTTTTACATGACTCGTGCTGCGCTGGATCAAAAACCTTGATTGACATATATATTTTGATTATGTGATAATTGTCATGTGGGTTTTCTATTTAATTAATTAAATAGATTTATAAGCCTTTTAATTTAATTTATGATTGATATTTATTATGCAAATGAATTTTGAAAAAAATCCACATATTTATTTATTTTATTAAAAAACTATCATACCCGGCTAAAAGTTGAGTTTGCATTGAAGTTAATACGAAAGTTCAACGCAAAAAACAGTTGTTGGGAGTTGAGAGATGAAAGTGGGTCCTAAGCGTTTTCACATGGACAGCTCACACATCCTCTCTTTTTATAAGATCACCTGCTTGCGTTTCATGATTTCATCATACCTTACAGAACTCGAAAGTATCACATCTCTCCCTGTCTCTCTCTCGCTCTCACACACACAATCACCAATGGATTTTCTCTTGTTAGCATATGCTTTCCTAATCTTCTATCCTCTCTTCGTGTTGTGGAGGATGATAGATATGAAAAGGGACCGAGAATGTTATATACTAGACTATGAGTGCTACAAACCAACAGATGACAGGAAGCTTGACACAGAGTTTTCTGGGCGAGTGATACTGAGGAGCAAACATCTTGGTCTTAACGAGTACAAGTTTCTGTTGAAAGCTATTGTGAGCTCTGGAATTGGGGAGCAAACCTATGGTCCCAGGATCATGTTCAAAGGCCAAGAGGAAAACCCTGCATTACAAGATTCAGTTTCTGAGATGGACGAGTTCTTTCATGACAGTATCGAAAAGCTCCTGGCCAGGTCAGGCATTTCTCCTAAAGAAATTGATGTTCTTGTAGTTAATGTCTCCATGCTGTCTGCCGTGCCTTCTTTAGCTGCTAGGATCATAAATCACTATAAACTAAGGGAAGATGTTAAGGTTTTTAACCTTACTGGGATGGGCTGTAGTGCAAGCCTTATATCAGTCAACATTGTTCAAAACGTTTTTAAGAGTTGCAAAAATGTTTATGCGCTTGCTGTCACATCGGAGTCTTTAAGCCCTAATTGGTACGCAGGGAATGATAGATCGATGATTCTTGCAAATTGTTTGTTCCGATCTGGTGGGTGTGCCATCCTTTTGACTAACAAAAGGGCCTTAAGGAACCGGGCCATGTTCAAATTGAAGTGCCTAGTTAGGACTCACCATGGGGCTCGAGACGAGTCCCATGACTGCTGCATGCAAAAAGAAGATGAGCAAGGGCGCCTAGGGTTCCACCTAGGCAAGTCACTGCCAAAGGCCGCTACGCGAGCTTTGGTCGACAACCTTAGAGAAATAACCCCTAAAATCTTGCCTGTAAGGGAGCTGCTTCGATTCATGGTGGTGTCATTTGTTCGGAGACATTGGAGCCATAGATCTACGAAGGGAGTGGTGAGTCCCAAACCTGTGATAAACTTTAAGACCGGAGTTGATCACTTCTGCATTCACACTGGTGGTAAGGCAGTGATAGATGGGATCGGTGTTAATCTTGATCTCACCGAGTTTGATGTGGAGCCAGCAAGAATGACACTGCACAGGTTTGGCAACACATCTGCTAGCAGTCTGTGGTATGTTCTGGGATACATGGAGGCCAAAAAGAGGCTGAAGAAGGGAGATAGGGTTTTGATGATTAGTTTTGGTGCGGGCTTTAAATGCAACAGCTGTTTGTGGGAGGTGGTGAGAGACTTGGGGGATGCAGATAATGTGTGGAAGGACTGCATTGATAGCTATCCACCAAAGTCATTGGCCAATCCGTTCTTGGAGAAGTTTGGGTGGATAAACAACGAAGATCCAAGCACGTTTGTAAATCCTTTTCTTCAAGCTCCATATTTCCCTTGATTCTCTCTTTTCTTTTCTTGCTTCTCTCTCATTAATTTTAAAGCCATCGATCTTTTGTTACTGTATTTTTATTTTTCTTTCCTAAAATTCGTACACTATTATTATATTAAGTTATTGTTGCTGGATTTCATAACACAATAAGGTGTGCTGCTTCTAATGAATGTGATGAGAAGTTTGCCATTCTGCTGGAGGCCCTGTAATCTTCTTTCTTTTCTTGTAATTAGCAAGTTGACACACACTCACTGTGGCTAGCTAGTTGCGCTGCTTTTCAGACCTGAACTCCTGAACTCCTATAATTTAGAACCTCAACTCGTCTGCAGGCTGAGAAAATAAATAAATAAAACTTGGCTGGTCTAGTAAAAATTACAGGTAATTAACTCGGTTAAATTGGATCTAACCCAGCCAAAACTCTGCTAAAAAACCTTTTTTTTATTATTAAAATAATATCATTTTTAATTGATCTCCTCAGCTGTGACCCGGATATTATGAGTTTAAAAAATATGATTAGCTTGTCTAGAAATTATATTATTTAAAATTTTAAATAATTAAGTGAAAACTCATATTTTGATTTATATTATTTTCTAACATATTTTTTCCAGTGAAAGCAATTTGAGTTTAAAACTTGTATAAATCCATATTATTTTTCACTTGAATTTTTATCAAATAAAATAAGAATAATAAAATTCAAACTCGTGACTAATAAAATTCTAATACTATGTCAAGAAATCAATTTATTTAGAATTTTAAATCTTTAAATGAGTTAATTCTTTAAACTCATTTCAAAAGTGGAAGAAGCCATTGTATTGCTACCTTACTCTCAAAGCAGCAGGTGACTCTTTGGTAGTTGTGTTTATAGTAATTTTTAAATATGTTAAAATTATATTTTTATATTTTTAAAAAATTATTTTTGATATTAATATATAAAAATAATTTAAAAACATTCAAAAAAATAATTTAAAATATAAAAATAAAATTAAAATAATTTTTTTAAAAATATATTTTTGAACCCCATACAAATAAGAATAGATTCAAAAAAATAATTGCTTTCAAACCTGCCTGTCCCCGACACATGCTATGTGCACAGGAGGCATAAATACTAAGACGGCATTAATTGCAGAACCGGTGGAGCGAGTGAAAAGGGAAACTTTTTTATTTTCCCTGACATTTTTTAATTTTGAAGAGTTAAAGAAAATGTTAATTAAAATTTTGTGTTTTAAAAGTATTTTTTTTAAGAGAATAATTTATTATTTTTTATGTTTTTAGATTATTTTGATATATTAGTATTAAAAATAAAATATATTATTTTAATATATTTTTAAATAATTAAGGATATTTTACCTATAGAACACCCAAATAATTTTACCCATCCAAATAATTTTTCGAAGCAATAAAACAATTTTTCATGATTTCTATCATTTTTTGAAGCAATAATACAATTGTTTTGGTATCATGAAATCACAATAATCATTTAAATAATGACAAATAATGAATTGTATATGAAAGAGCCATCACTCACCTTATACTTGTAGATAGCACACGCGATTAATATTTTTGTGTGATTAATTAACACATCCTTAATTAATTTTGACAAACAACGCATTTAATATGAATATGAAAGAGCTAATTAAAACCTTGCCTTTTTGGGAAACGGTGGTTATGTAGAAAGGGATATCAAGAAAAAAAACCTTAAGCTGCTTTAGTTAAAAACTCGATTCTCAACCACCAAGAAATTTATGGATACAGGCACCGTGGTCCATGAACCCGAACCTCTTGCCAATAAATGCCACATTTAGCTCGAGCCTGCTATCCTCCGATCACGGGCATGGCTACGGCATGAGCGATACAACTGGACTCAACTCACCAAGTTATTCGATCACCACTGGAGCTCGAGCATTAACTTTGGACAGGAACCCACTGAAAGAGAGAAGACATTAAATTAAATGACAAAGCTAATACCAATAAAGACTACTCAAACTGATAAAATGCAACAGCCGCATTCACGTCTGGCCGCCCTTTCTGGTGGACGAGTGCTTTCTGCTTTCTCGTCAATGGTGATGTTTATTTTCATATATCATACAAAAATATTATATTAACTGCTTAAAGATATCTTTTTGATATGTTAAAAACTAAAAACAATGTGTAAATTATTTGCAAAATAGCATCGTTTTTCTTATTTAGGATTAGTCCTTACCCTTTCTATTTGTTTAATTATGCCTCTAATAACTCTTAGATTCTTAATTATATACTATTTTATCTTTTGCTGAATTGTATTTCCGCCTTTAGATTTAAACGCTTTTTTTTTTTAATTTTTTTATTCAGTTAAATTCCTAATTGGTCAATAAACTCTTGATTTTCTTAGGGTTTTTTTTTTATTTCATTGATTTCAATTCTTAAAGGCATATATTTTTTATGAATGGATCCATGGTCTCATACTTGTTCAATTAAATCCTTAATTATTCATTAGACTTTGAGTTTTATGCAATTAAGTCTCCACTTTTACCAATTTGGCTTTTCCAAGTTTAGTTTTATCTCTAACCTTTGATTTCTTTCGATTAACACCTAAATTCTCTAAAAATCATCTTCTTTCACAATTAGATATTCAATTGATGCTTCTAAAATTACAATTAAGTCATAGTTAACCATTTCTTCATTTTGTTTTTGGAATACATGTCAACAATATGATTAAAAATAAAAATAAAAAAGCCTACAAACCCAAGCTCCAACTCAATGCTAAAATATGTTTTTTAAAACCATGATAATCCTATAAAAAGTAAATAGAAATAACCCATGAAGCTTAATTCTCAATAATTATATTTTTATGAATTTATTTTTATTTAATACTATGATAAAAGAAAATTATTAATAATTAACTCAAAAGTTTATTGATTGACTCAATTAACCATATTTGAGAGCAATATCTAATGCGAATCTCGTGATCACATAATCACGCAACTCACAATCAAGACTGAGATCTGATCCCGGAAAGCCGAAATAGGTCTGATAGAAGTGTGACACAATGAAAACATACCCCAAGATATCAACACTATTGGAAGGAGTAGAATGACGCCACGAAGCCAGTTAATCTTCAATAAGTCGAATTCAGTATGTTCAAGAACTAAATAATGCAAGAATCATTCTCACACGTAAAACTGAAAATTTTAGAAGTAATAATCATCAATGGCTGCTGAAATTTAGGTTATATGAGTTTAAATAGTTCTTGTAAAATAACCCTAATGAACTCTTTATGTGGATTTGAAAGAGATCCACTTAAAACTTACCCAAAACTCTAAGTTGGGAAGCCCATGACTTAATCCAAACAAGTCTTGGATTCTAACCGAAAATAAAATCTTAATTAAGCCCAAAGAAACCTTGGGTTGTAGCTAACAAAATTAAATAAAGCTCATAAGTCTTATTTATAGCTTTCCATCCAACCCTTTAATGCTAGAAACAAAATGAAAAGGTAGTCACCCACATTGTTTTCAAATTATAGTAGGATTTATTTGTTTCCTTTGTTGTCCTCATTTCATGGCCCAAATAAGATTGCATTGGCCCCCTCCCGCACATGTAATGGATCCTTGTCAATATTCTTGGACTGGCCCGTATTATAATGGGTTCTTGCTAATGTTTTTTGGCTGGTTCGCATCATTATCATTTACGAGGTTTAATTGATTCAATTAATAATATAAAAATACTAATTTGACTGATTAGTTAAAATACAAGGGCAAACTAATGAGTTTAGCCAAAATCTTGTCCCAAAATAAAAAAAATATCAACCATTATATAAAAAAAAATTGATCATTAAATTTTATTTCTATACTATTTTGTCATTATCACAAGTTTTGTTGCTATAATTTTATATATTGAGATTTTTTTTTTTTACAAGCTTTGGTGTGTGGATATGTTAGAGGTTGTTCTCAAGTTAAATTAAAAACCCCTTTTACAAAATAAAATTTTAAAATATAGTTAAAAAATAAAACAAAAATGACCAAAATTAAATTAAAAAAACAATGTTTTTTTCCCATTGTTATTGTTCGAAAGTGTAGAGAACTTCAATTCAATCTCTAGAGTTTTTATTTTTACATAACTAATCCATATTGATTAAATTTTAGTTTTAAACATTATTTTTATTGTATTTCATCACATGTATATTAAACATAGAAGAAAATCACTGGATATGAGAGAGGAGAGAGAAATAATTTAATTGGTTGTATTATGGTTATAAAAAATATTGATTTTAGTGTCAATAAATTTATTTTAAAAAAAAGTTTAATTAAAATGATTTTGTCTTAAAATCATGCTTGAAAAGGAAGATGAAGGGCTATAAATGTTTTTTTTTTTTCAATTTTAAAAGTGAATAAATAGTGTTTTGAAATTTAAGATGGATTCATAGGAGGGTTTTGAAGATGTTTTTAGATTATTATTTTTTTTTTGTGTGAAAAGAAATTGAAATTTAAGTCTTAAAAGCAAAAAATCTTATATATAAATTATAGAGATGATTGAAATGAGAAATTGTTTATTTTATTTAAAAAGAACTTGAGTAGATGACTTTTTTTAAAAAACAAAATAAATACTTGTGCCTTTTTTTTTCTCTTTTAGGTGAGGGGTTAACGTTTTCATGCCCTGCAATACTAGTTTTTGTTTTGTTTTGTTTGATTTCTTAAAATTATTTTTTTATTAACATGCTCTCTCTTGTATTTAAAAAAAAAATTGGTTTAAATATATTTTTAAATAGTAACTTGTTTTTTAGATTGTTTTTATAAATTCAATTATTATGTTTATTTTTAATTTTTTACTTAAATTTGGTATTTATTAAAACTAAAATTACATGCACACTCAGTATCATAGTATACCTTTAAAATAAATAAAAATATTATTAAAATAAAATTAATAATACAAGTAAAAATTTATGTGTGCATATTTGTTGACGGATGTTCTTCCAATTAACCAATAAAATAGAAAAATGCATTTACAATTTCCCTTCATCCAACCCGCAGAAATTTTTGGACCAGAAGAGTATTTTAGACAAGAGCCTGTACTAGATCGGACACCTTCATCAAACAGTTGGCGTGCGTGGGACGACATTTAAATGGAGGAAACAAACTTCGAACTTGTGCTCTCATGCCCTTTTGGTCTCTCGCCTTCTCAGGTCCTCTTTGTTTTTTCCTTCTTTTGTTTTCTGTTTCGTTCTATCATAAGCTTCATTATTATAAATTTTGGATATTCTTGGATTAAGGTGTCTGTGGTTTTTGATCCATCTTACGATAGAATCGCCCATCCTGACATTGAGTTGGAAAACTCCATTTCTGAGGTAAGTTAGTTTACTGATTTAGCAATATCTGTATTGAAATAAATGGCCCTGTCCAAAACTATAGAATTCGACAGCTAACTTTTTTTTCCCGTGTTTTAAAGATATGGGATCAGAGGGTACAGAAGAATGCATCTATTTACAATGGGAAAAAGTTCCGGGTATGTGGATCTAAAGATATGCACCAATAATGGGAAGTCTGTAATTTATTGTGCTAGACACCATTCTACCAAACCCTAATTGTTAATACCATACCAAAAAGAACTCTAGAATCCCGATATTTGCGTATGATTTGATGCTTTATACCATAATTCTTTTGCTGATGCTGTCAAGTTGATGTCAAGTGCACTGGGCAGTTAATCTTGAGTTTTTATATAGGTTCGACAGTTCTAAATGGATTGTAATGTAATGTCTTGTGTTGTTAAAATGCAAGAAAACCCAAATATTGATGAGGATTGGGATTTAATATTTGGACTGATAGTAGAAGTAAAACTATGATTCTATTGAAGCATATGATGCAAGACATAATAATTGCGTTTTGCAGCAGACTAAAAGTTGATGGCTTGCATCTGTATTACTTATATTTTAAATTTTAATGAGTGAAATTTTTCCTGCATTTTATTTTGAAAACTATTTTTTATGAATTGTGGTTCCTTATCTGTTGTTTTGTTAATAATTCACAGTATGGAGGGCATACTCTGTGCAACGGAGGTGGATCGCAACAAGATTTGCATGTGTGTCTCCACCTTGGTTTGACAGATTATAGGTATGGCTTACAACTTCATTTCATAAATAACATCTATTATTTGCTTAGAGCAAACCAATAAATATGAGTCAACTCTCACATTAAATAGTTAATCTCATCTAGATTGATATTTGGACATAGTGTTCAATCCCATATTCATAATACTTGGTCAATGATCTTATGAGGATAGTATCCGTTGATGTTATAACTCTTACCAATGGCAAGACATGGCAAGTTCATTGAACATCTCACCCTTCAAATTGCTGGAAATGAGTTCTGCATCAAATGATTAGATTTTTCAAAAGGGGATTGTCATAGGTTAAGGTGGACAGATATAAAGCTGCCAGCTAAATTCTTTAGTTGGATGCAGCATAGAATTATTTCTATAATCAGCCTTGCATTTATTCAATTTTTCATTTTTCTGATGGTTGGCCTGAAGATGCTTCTCAATTTTCTAATAAATTAGTGGATTATTGTTCTTGGTTTAGATATCTAACTGATTTTTTGAGTTTCAGTAAATGCAATGAAACACATTATATTTATACTTATTATTTTTCTTCCCCTGAAAGGAAGAGTTGATGCTATCTAACTACCTGTTATCCAGGACATTTGTGGGAACAAACTTAAATCCTCATTGGGAAAAGTTCCTTGTTCCATCAGAAGGTATCTCTTCGTTCATGTGAAATATTTATCACAGAATAGGATTCATCTTTGTTTGTTTTTTGTTTTTTTGACACCTTATCACTGATGTTACTACCATCTCAGTAGCTATGCATGTGAGCTCATGAATTTGTGTTTTGCCTCGTCTTAGTATTTAATGCAACCTATTTGGTGGTCTGCTGCTGTTGGAGGATTTTATTAAAAGATGAAAGCGCATGTCTGCTGGTTGAAAATCAGTATGTTTTAAAGTTAAATGATATCAAGCAATAAATTAATACATTTCAGATACTGCCTGATTTTTTTATTGGAAAAAAAAATGATCTTGTTTTGATTTGTGAAAGATGAAAATAAATTAATACATATTCAGTGATTACTGGATATCTCACAGAATTGTTATTTTTTTAGCACAAGATGCCCTTTTTCAAGTTTTCATTGTTATAATTCATAATATGAATCTACAGCTTTGATTTTTTTTTAGATGACCTTATACAGTGTCAACACACCTCATGTCCACTGGGTAATGGTGCAATTTTAGAGACATCTGACAAGAAAATAGTCGTGTTACAAAGAAGTTACAATGTAGGGGAATTTCCTGGACACATTGTTTTCCCCGGAGGCCATCCAGAGGTATGGAATCTGAAAAATGAAACTTTTACATCCTGATTCTTTGAATCCTATCCAATATGATGAATAGCCGAGGACATAATTCTGTGAAGCTTGTTTTCCCTTTTGGATTCTATTGTTTTGGAAGGATTTGATAAGCTTGGATTTTGTTGTACATTAATGCACTGGAAGTTTATTATTATCATTTATTTGCAAGTGGCAGAAGTTTTCCTTTCCTTTTATCTTTTGCAGACATTTATGTCTGGGATATCAAGACTTAAACCTTGTGCAATTGTTTGATGATTATGACAGCCCGACGAAGTTGGAGCAGCATCTCATCAGATTGGTGAACACTTAACAAATTCAGAACACAATAACAGCAAGGTCTCTCAAGAAATGTTTGATAGTATTATTCGTGAAGTAGTTGAAGAAATTGGAGTACCTGTGACATCTCTTGTGAGTTACAACTTCTAATCAAGAACATGGCTTTATTCTTTCTTTGTTTGTCTACAGGGTATTATTTCATCTTTTTTGCCAGGGGTAATTGTTTTGTGTTTTCCCTTTCCAATTCTAGAGCTTATTTGCGAGTGGACCAAGGTTAAAAGTTATTGAACATTAAAAAAACCAAGTTTGAGAAGAAAACATGCTCGTGTACTTTCTTAATAAAAGTATTTTCCTTTATTAGATTATCCATAAATTAGTTTTAAGTACTGAAAAAATCTTGGAGAATGTTGAAGTGTCTTCATATATTGATAGATTTTCTTGTTTGGCAGTGTATTTTTGGACATATGGTATAGATGTTGAAGTGTCTTCAGATAATAGATTGTGTCTGAATCCATGGATCCCTCCATGGCCTAGATATGCCTTTTAAGGGTTGTCAAAGAAAAATCCTGGTGTCATAGCCCCGTCTCTAATGCTTTAGATGTAACCATTTGGAGAGAATGCCCCCCTCATATTGTTTGTTTGTTTAGACCACATTTCTACATTGGTTTTAACGGAGCATTGTGGTTTTATATGGTATGTAAATTATGGAGTTCAAGTGAATCATGTATCTAATATTTGTCTTCATCTTTTCCTTGCAGTGCAATCCACTATTTATTGGTATATCCCGCAGAGTGTTAAACGTCAGACCAGCTGCTTTTTTCTTCATCAAATGTAGCATTGACTCAAAAGAAATTCAACGACTGTATGCTGGTGCAAAAGATGGTTATGAATCAACCCAGCTTTACACAGTTTCATTGGTCAGTTCAAATTCATTTTTCCTATTATATGTCTCATTTGGTTTCTTTTCAACAAAAATTTCCAGTTTTTGTATGCGTTATTGCCATGCATTTAACAATTTATTTGCGTTGGCAATGGCTAAATATGGATGGAATGAATGAGCCAACAGTGTGCCAACAGTGGTGGTGATAGAACAGTAGAGAAACTGGTAGGAGCACAGGATGCAGCTGCACAGTGGGTGGGCTTTAAGAGGAGACTCCCATTGGTTAATGTAAAAATGCATCTGGAGGGGAGTAAAGTTATCACAGCAATTAAACTTTCCTTCACTTAATGGTTCATGAAAAATGATAAATTGTAGTGCTACTGGAAATGACTTGAAGTATGGATACAACTTAATGATGCATTGGTATCATTCATAATCACATCAACTCACTATGCTGATTGAAGACAGGTCGACTTACTTTAGGATCTTTATTATATTGCAGAATGAACTAGAAAACATGGCATCTAAAATGCCTGGCTGCCATCAAGGTGGATTTGCTCTCTATAAGCTGATGTTGGAAGCTATGAAGAATATCTGATGGTTCTTCACTGCCAAACAATGGAATTCGTCAGTTCTTAGCCCCTCAATTCTCCTTAGCAACAGGGTTTTGACTCTCAAATTTGGTGTCGGCATTCCAGTTTACACTATAACAGGGAGGCATTTCGCTTGATTCTCTTCTTGCATACATAGATGCGATACTATCTGTATAAGCAAGCCAAAATGGATTGTAATAATTATTTATAATATAGATTCCTCTATATAATTTATTGGTCATTTTTAAAATAATTTGGATAAATCGATCTTTTTTTGGTACAGTAAAATTATTTAATTATTTTTTTTTAAAGAAAAACTTAGTTTAAGGGGTTTTGTCATCATTTTAATTATTTAAATATGATGAAAAGATAAAAAATAAAAAAAGTACTTTTTAACAAAAGTTTCTTTCACTTGCATCCAAGAGCATTTTTATCTTTTCATTATAGTCTCTGTTATAATATGGTTATTTAATTTAACAAACATAAATATTACTAACAAAGTTGTTGATATGTGCATGCTGTTGAAACTTGAGTAGTGGTTATGCTTTTAGTGCATGTTTCGCACTGCTTTTGAACCGGTGTTTTGTTAAAATTCAAAAGTTTTTTTTTCATTTTAAATAAATATATTTTGGTGTTTTTAGATCATTTTGATGTGTTGATGTCAAAAATAATTTTTAAAAAAATAAAAAAAATATTATTTTGATACATTTTGGCACGAAAAGCACTTTGAAAAGTAACAGCAACAGCACTTCCAGACACCCTCTTAGAGCAGCACATGTATCTTTGAGCCTGTTTGGTATAGTTATTACTGTTGTGGTTAAGGTTAAAAAAAATAATTTTTTGAAAAGTGTTTTTAGTTGCGGTTTGTAACTGAAATAAGTGTTTGGTTAAACTGTAGTTAAATTTGACTTTAATGAAAAGCAGTTTTGTGTGTTTGGTTACCATGCTTTTTAAATTACTGTCAACTTGTGAAATTAATTTAAAGTACACGTGTATATATAAATATTTTGTTGGAATAATTTTGTATATTTATTAATAATTATAATAACAAAATATATGAAATAATTAAAATAAATTATACACTTGTTTTTGTTCTTCAACGCGGTTCATTATATTTTCATAATTGTTATCAAAATTTTCATTAACTATATTGGTATATCAAGGATCATTTATATCTTCAAATTCCATGAAAAGAAAATTTTAAATACACTTTAAAAAAAAACTTATAAAATTATAGAGAATTAATTAAAATTTTCTTATCATTTTTTCAACAATAATTCAAATTTTTTGCACATTTATATCATTTTATTTCAGTGAAACATACGTGTGGATAGTAAATTTTTGTCATAATTTTAGAATTCATTCAAAATACATTTATTGTCGAATAAAAAAAAACCTTGACTAGTAGGAGAAAATTGCACAAAACCCATTACTAATAAAACAAGGCGACAATCAAAATGATGATGTAAACAGTACAAGTAGAAAATTGACCGCTACTCTTATCCGATTCTACTGACTAATTACATTCAATAGTCAACACAATATATGGTTCCTATCTTCTACGCTTCACATTATCTCCCTGCCCAGTTCCTAAAGAAAGAGGATTGCAGTAGCTCAAGGGGCAGACCTTGGAGTTGTCCATCGTTGAGCTTTGCAGATTATGGCCCAAACATTGTCAAACAAGGAGCTTCACTCTGCAAGGAGAAGAATGGCCTCTGTTGTCAACCATCTCATGGTACCTTCTCCTGCAGCTTCTAGTTCAAATTGTGACCCAATTGAACTAGTACCCATTGCTGCTTCCATGAATGATAACTGACATAGAGTCCATGGTGTGTCGAGGGGGAAGGGACGGTGGATGTGGGTGGTCTATGGACTGAGGGTGAGTTTTTATGAGGAGAGAGGGATGGTGGATTTGGGTGTGAGGGTCTTCGATGATGCTTGCGTGGTTGTGGGAGAGACGAGGCTCTATGCTCTCATGCCACAGCTGCTTTTGCATCTACGATCAAATTTTAATTTTTTTATGGATCTACAGTAAAATATTGGGGTCTCATTTAATAAAGATTGTGGTTGGGACTGTGGTTCAACGCACCACACGTTGAACCGTAGCCTCAAACACCATTTTCATTGGACAACCAAATGTCAGCTTCCAAAGTAGTGTTCAAATTATCTTAATTTGGTATTGCTAGTCTTTTTTTTCTCTCTCGACTTTTTTCGTTACACAAAAACCCCAATTACAAATCATTAATATCATTCAAAAATCTTAATAAAATAAATTCAATAATACTAATAAAAATTACAAAAAATAATTGAAATCCCTTTTTGTCCAAATACAAATGAAGAATTAGAATGAGGGGAGAGAGAGAGAGAGAGAGAGAATACCTTAGAGCACATTGAAACTTTAATTACAATACCACTATGCTATTTGAAAGATTTTAATAAGACAAATTTAATAATACTAGAAAAGATCATAATCAAAGCTTTTTATGTTCAAATGCTAGTGAACAATTACAATGAGTAGAGAAAGAGAGAAAGAGAGAGAAAAGATTAAAGATTTGGGAGACACATCAAAGCTTCAATTATAACATTATCAAAATTATTAAAAACATCTTAATGAGAAAAAAATCAATGACACTAAGGAGGTTAAAGTTTTTATTGGTGTCGTTGGACTCGTATCATTGAGATTTTTCTAATGACATCAATGATGTCATAATCATAACTCCAATATGCTTTTGTGATTTTTTTTATTTATTTTGTTATCATTTTGTTTTTTTTATTGTAATTTTTTTTTATAAAGACTGCAAGTCACTCTAGTTATTATTAATGAATTTTTTTAGTATCGCCAGATTTATCTTGTTAAGATTTTTTAAATAATATTAATGATATTATAATTGAAGTTTCGGTATATCAATGGGATTTTTGACCGAGTTTGGACCAACCGTATTTATTTAGCAGATTTATCAAAAACTGCACTCCTTTTCCTTTTCTTTTACATAAAGATAAAATTATTTTTATATATAAATAAATTTATATTTATACAAAAATAATAAATTTACATTATTTTTACATTTAGATTTGCCCAAGTGCCCCTACTTGTATCTTTTGATGTGGATGGTTTTGACTCTTGTGCTGTTAATATTTTGATTCACTTCTTGACAACCCCACGTGCACTTGCTTAGATTGCTTTATATTACTATCTGTAATACATGTTATTTTTTTCCATCATATTTATTTATTTATTTATTTATTATTATTATTATTATTATTATTATTATTATTAAATCATCAACATGATGATTCGTTGACTTGATTTTTTGTATAAGTTGTATTTTAAATTAAATTAGATAAAAATAGACTTGATGTAATCTAGTTAACTTGAAGGATGTTTTCATGATTTAATCAAAAGTTATTGATATTTAAAAAAAAAATCAAAACAACACTAATTTAATATTGTTTATAGTGTTTGTTTATAGTGTTTGTTTTTAAAAAAATAATAATGTTTTAAGTTAACATGTGACCTGAATCAATTGACTTAACTAGATTTATTCATTGGAATATATTATGTATTTAACTATAGGAAAATAAAAATAGATATTCCTAGAAATATTGCTTTTTTGTCAAAAAAAAATTTTACTCATGTGTTTTTCTTATAACAATTTTTTTTTTATTAGCTACATAGTTCATTAAAATAAAAAGAAAAAGAAATTAGAAGCAATTATTTAAACAAACTAAAATGATTTAAAGTAAAAAGTAAAAAAAAAAAAAAAAAACTTACATTGTTAATCACAAACCTAACTTTATTATTAATAAAAAATTTATAAGAAACATTTTTTTTTTTTTAAGAAAGACTCTTATTATGATTGTGCAAGAAAATTTCAATTAAACATAATAAATCAATCATTTTTATACACCTACATAAGAAAATTAAATTTAAGAAAATTATATAAAAATACAATAAAAAATAAATATTTTATTCTTGTTTAATATTAATGAGCAAGTCATTTCAAAAAAATTTATATATAATGCTAATGCATGCTTATTCATTATTTTTAAAGTAAATGATAATACATTTATTAAACAACCTAGGTATTTTTAAAAACAATAACATAAGATTTTATTAGCCGCATTTTTTTTTTGAATAAAAAGCAATGACAATTTAAATAAAGGTTTGTTAAAAAAATTTATCATTCAAAACAAGGAGAGAAAAAATATATCATTTCAATCTAAACTTTATTTTTTTTATTAATTTATTTACTATTTCAAAAAAAACAAAATTTTAATTATAATCATGATTTTCTAAATAAAAATTTATAAGAACTTAAAAGCAAGCTTTATTAAAACAGAAAATTTGTATAAGCTATTTGATGATGAATTTGATCTCATTCTTGTGATAGTTGTTGACACATGAATTTATAATATTTTATGTGAAATAATTAACTATTAAATAATTTGATCAACACTTTAACGATGTGTATTGATCCATCAAAGCAAAGACTTCATGGAAATTTTGGATAAAAATTAAAAAGCTTAAGATACTAGTATAAAAAAATCCACAAATTTCTAGATTTCAAAAGGGTCAATTCAATGATTATTATAAAACAACTGAAAGAGTTTCAACTCATCTAACATGAAATTTATGTTAAAGGAATGTTCCCGAGTGAATCTAGCTTTTTGTGTGAATGCTATTATTGAAAAATTATCATCATTTTAGAATTGAAAATTTACCTTAATCTTTAACATACAAAGATGGAGGTTGAAGATCTTATTTTAAGATTAATGGTAGAAAAGGACAATCAATTATCCAGAAAAATACAACTATTTTTTAATGCTACATAAAGCAAATATGATTGAATAAAGTGGCAAAGTCTCACAATAAAAACAAACATAAAAATAGCTTGTTATGAAGGTGAAAGGCATTGATAAAAAAAATCCAGTGATAAGTGTTTTATCTACAACTGACATTAAGCCAAGGATTGAAAAAAACATATCTTAGCAAGGCAACCTAAAAGAAAAAAAAAATTGTTAAAACCAATGTCTATAATTGTTATGAAGTCAACTTAATTATGATTACACCATGAAAAAAAATGTCCTTTGCTTGTAAAGAAATAGAAAATGAATAACTTCATGGAATTTTATCAATATTTAATGTATCAAGTATTTGAAAAGTCATTCTGAATTAATTATATTTCACTAAATATTTTAGTTTTATTGTTTCTACAATTCTTTGATTTACTAGAAATTAATCTTGAATTAATTCTATTGCATTTAATCTTCTCATATTTATTGATTTTTCATACCATGAGAATATTTTATGAATGATTGGATATCATGTAGGTGATGTGTCGTCTATTGTCTTGTTTGACATTGTGTTTCAAAAATATTTTTAAAAAATAAAAAAAAATATTTTTATTTTTCATTTTAAATTAAAAATGGTGTTTTAAAATCACTTTCATGTGTTGATATAAAAAATATTTAAATAAATAAATAAAATATTATTTTAATATATTTTTTAATAATAAATATTTTTAAAAATAATTTCAACTATATTCTCTAACAGACATTATTCAAATGAAAATCTACATACAAACCATGACAAAATTGATGTGCAAATTGTCTCACTGTGGACATGGCTAGGTTTCTAATTGTTTGGGCTTAGGCTGCTAGTTGTCTTGACTAGAGGACCAATGGCTAAAGAAAGAAAAAAGATCTTCTTTAATTATTTATAATAATATAAATAGATAAATAAGCTAGAAGTATTTTGTCTACACCCTCTCTTTCACATTTTTATCTCATGTATGAGATCTAAATCATAGGAATTCATATTATGATATGTAAACTATGTGATTTATATTTCAAATATAAGTGATAACTCAAATAACTTGATAAGTTCAAAAACAATCTAAATAACTATTAAAAATATAATTTGATTTTAAAATATAAATCAAAAGGATATATTTTAAAAAATATTAAAAAAACAATATATTAATTCGACCTGAGTCAATCTTTTAAATTTACGACCCGAATCATGAGACCATAATAACTCTAAATAAAACAAATTAAAATAATTATGAAACTCAATTCTTAATAAATCTATTGTTGAATGATAAAATTGAAGAAATATCTAAAAAAATATAATTTTTTAAACAAAAATACGATTTTGAACAAAGTTATAATATTATTATTAGTAATCTTACAAGGAATTTTTAAACTTTGATTGCCCTAAAATTTTAACATGAGATATAATAATACTATATCAAGAGATTTATCATAAATTTTAGTCTAATGATCCAATTAAAACATATAATTAATATTATAAAATTAAATAATATTTTTTTTTAAAAAAAAATACTATTGGAGCCAAATGGAACAAAATAGATGAGAATTGACGGTCTTACATGATTGAATGGCTTGCAATAAAGAAATCTCACATTTTCCTTCCTTTGTTTTATTGTAGGAGAAAGCACCCTGTTGGATCTCCTTATGTCACCCCACACCATGTGGGGTTATATTTATATGATAAATACCCTGTTTTTACTCATTTTACATCAAATGAGCTGTAAACCCGTGCTCTGTTGCATGGATTAAATTTTTTTTATCTAGATTTAATAAATAATTTTATATTTTTATTTTTATTTTTTTATTTTTTTATTTTAGTTTCGATCTCTTGATTTTTTCGGTCATTCTAAGATAATTTAAAATTTTTTATTTTAAAATAGAAAAAAAAATAACAACAAAAAAAAAAAAGCTACAAAAAAAACAAAGAAAAAAGCAAAGAAAAAAAAAGAAAAATGTAATAGGAAGTAAAAAAAAAAAATTAAATAAGGGGATTAATTGTGGCATGCTTAAGCTAGCCAGGATACCCGATCATAAAAAACAAAAAAAAATAGCAGAAAAAGAAAAAAAATTAAAAAAATATAACCAGCAAAAGCATATATCATGGAAAAAAATGAAAAAAACATAATCAGGAAAAAAATCATAATCAAGAAAAAATAATAAAAAAAAATAAAAAAATTGAATCCTAGGATTAATCGTGGTGCTTTTAAGCTAGCTCGGACACCTCGATCGTATATATAAGTGGAAAAAGAAAAAAAATTAAAAGAATATAATAGAAAAAAAATTCATGGAAAAAAATAAAAAAAATATATAATCAATAAGAAAAAGCTATAAAAAAAATTGAACCTGAGGATTAATCATGGTGCTTAAGCTAGCTAGATACTCTGATTATACAAAATAAATAACATATATATAAAAAAAGAAAAAAATATATAACCAGTAAAAAACAAATTTATGGGAAAATATGAAAAAAAAAGAGAAAAAATAATAAAAAAAAGACTAGGAAAAAAACAAATAAAAAAAGAAAAAAAGAAAAAGAAAAATGTAATCAAAAGTAAAAAAAATAGAAAAAAAATAATAACAAAAAAAAAAGGCTAGAAAAAAAACAAATAAAAAAGCAAAGGAGAAAAATGAAAAAAGAAAAAGAAAAATGTAATCGGAAGTAACAAAAAATAAAAAATTGAATAAGAGGATTAATGGTTGCGTGCTTAAACTAGCTAGGATATCCGATCATAAAAAAAATAGTAGAAAAAGAAAAAAATTTAAAAAATATAACTAGCAAAAAAATATATCATGAAAAAAAAATTAAAAAAACATAATCAGGAAAAAAAGCATAACCAAGGAAAAATAATAAAAAACAATAAAAAAATTGAATCCGAGGATTAATCGTGGTGCTTTTAAGCTAACTCGGACACCTCGATCATATATATAAGTGAAAAAAAAAACAATTAAAAGAATATAATCAGAAAAAAAAACTTTATGGGAGAAAAATAAAAAAATATAATCAAGGAAAAAAAAGCTATAAAAAAAAATTTAATCTGAGGATTAATCATGGTACATTTAAGCTAGCTAGATACTCTGATTATATATATATATAACCAGTAAAAAACAAATTTATGGGAAAATATGAAAAAAAAATAATAACAAAAAAAAAGGCTAAAAAACAAATAAAAAAAGAAAAGAAAAGAAAAATGTAATCAAAAGTAAAAAAAAATAGAAAAAAAAATAATAACAAAAAAAAAGACTAGAAAAAAATAAATAAAAAACCAATGAAAAAAAAAGAAAAAAGAAAAGAAAAATGTAAGCGGAAGAGAAGAAAAAAAAAGGGCAACACTGTTGAAATCCACAATGAAATGTGTGGAGAGCTACAGTGAACTCCCTATACAGTTTAGCTTTTTAGTAAATATAAGACTAGAGTTTCTTAAATTCTAGGTTTACAAAATATAAGCTAATTTTTTAAGTATTTTTTTTTTATTTAGGAATATATTAAAATAATATTTTTTATTTTAAAAAAAATATTTTTAATATCAAAACAATTAAAAAAATAAAAACTAAACTTGAAATATCAACAACAAAAAAAATTATAATTTTAAGAAAAAAGAAGCTCGTAAGCAATATACCAGACCAAAATCATAGACAAGTATGGACATAGCATGGTAAATAATATGGTAAATAATATTTTTGAACATAGCAAACATCATATATTATTTGTTTAATGACGAAAAAATATTTGGAAAATAATAATAATAATAATAATAATAATAATAAAAAGCCTGGACTCATGATTGAATTTTTCATCTTTTAGTGATGTTTGATTATTTTATTATGTTTTTGATTTTTTTATATTTAATTGATTACAAATTGAGAAATGAGAAATTGAAAAGAAGAAGAAATCAAGCAACTTGTCTTCCTGTGAAATCGAGAGTGGCGAATGACTTGTGTGCTGTCGCTTTTTTTTTTTATTATTATTATTAATATGTCCCAATCAATTTGTATATACTTTAATTAATTTTAAAATTATTAATCATGTAAATTTTTAAAATCATGATATCATATTATTAATTGAAATCATAGGGAAAATAAATTATGCGGTCATTTTTTATAGAAGGGCCCTTGAGTCATGCCTTCATTTATGGTGCTGTGTTGCCTGCCCCCATTTGTTTTCAGCGGAAATTAAATAAAGACTTCCACTCAAGTCATGAAGGTCTGTAGGAGGGTCTTATCACGTGCGGCCGTGATTAGTGGGAGAAAATATTGTGTTGAAGAAAAAAACTATACATCTCCTTCCCACAAAGTTGACCCTCAAAATCAATCCTGAAGTTTGATGAAATCTAGAGATCTAATGGAGTTCTTGACTTTTACATTCTCTTCTTCATTTTTTTTCAATTATAATATATCATATCTTTTATGAGCCGGTGAAACATACTAATTTATAAAATACCAATATACTTCAACTAGAGAATTTAAAAAAATATCAAAATTAAACCTGGTTAATCTTCAAAATTGATGATCTAGATTATAAGATTGGGATTATCATGTAGATGGCATTCAAGAAAAAGTAACGAATCAAAACTCTCAGTTGTAAAAAATAAAATCAAAATAATGAAGACTAAATCTCATACAAAAAATCATTCAAAGAAAATAATAAAGGGATAAATTGAAAAACAAGATACATGAGAAAAGGATAAAACAAAATAAAACCTCATATTGGAAACAAAACAAAATAAAATGCTAAAGGACAAAACTGGAAAACAATCTAGTAAAGGATAACAAAACAATGAGGACCAAGTTCGATGTAAAAGTAAAATAGAATAAAATCATGAGAGGTGAAATTGAAAAATAATAATTTCAAAAAGCATCAAAGTCAAAACAACTACAAATTAAAAAAATAAGGATCAAACTTAGCATATAAAGTGGAGCATACAACTTTATTTATTTAGATTTGACATGTATATAAAGCCCAAAAGAAATAAAAGAAAGGGAAGAGAAAAAATTCATCGCCTTTGACCTATTATGAATATGATGGCACATGCATCACCATCAACTTTGTCTCTACATTACATGGTGAATCTTCAAATGAAATGAGAGACCTATATATATATATATATATATATATATCAAGACAGTGTTAAAAAATTAAAATTCAAAAATAATTATATCATTTTATTGTATACAAAACATGAAAAATACAAAAATATTTTTTCTCTCTCAACAAGACAATTTTTTTGAACCCTAAAGGGCACTGGTGTTATTTTATTGCACAAATAAATTTGAATATACAATATAGCCCTTGAGCATAAGGGTGATCTTTTTTGTTTGGAAGGACAACTATGTAATTACACTATACCAAAAAGAAGAAAGCATACTGAATTGCTCCCAATCAATTTATAAATGACCTATGTATCCTCTCTTTTTATCTTTTGATTTTTTTTAACAAATTCTATCATATAATATAAAAACTTTTATTGAATTTTATTCTTCAATATTTTTTGTTCTTTTTCTTATATACTTTTATGTCTTTTCTAATCTTGTATTTTAATGTGCAGGGTTTTCTTTAATTTTATTATTAGTTTTTAGTTGATAATAGATTTTTTTTTATCATATAACAAAATAAAATAATTGACCTAAGGAAGCTGACATTTTTGATGATAAATTTAGTGAACTAACCAAGGTTAATTTGACCAAATTCTCTCTCTCTCTCTCTCTCTCTCTCTCTCTTTCTGGACCTGATGAGTTGACAATGTTATATTTGAACAATTCCCTTGTGGTTTAATTTAAAATTTAAACTAAATAAAAAATTATTTTATCAAATTTAATATATTATAAAACAATATATGCTTTAAATATTTTTTTTAAAAATAGGTTTAGAGATGTTTAGAATTATAATAATAATTGTTTTTAAAGTGTTTTTTTCCTCGGGAATGTAACAAATTAATATATTTTTAAAATTCAATTTTGATATTAATGCATCAAAACAATATAAAAATACTAAAAATATTAAATTAAGATAAAAAAAAGTTTTCAAAATTTTAATAATAATAATAAAAGAAAGTTGAAACTCAACTGAAAAATAAACTAGTATAATATAAATGATGAATGTGGCGGTTGGTAGTTACCCGCTGTCATTGAAGAATGAAGAGGCAAACTTTTTATTTTTTTTCTTGTTTCCAAAGTAGCTGCTAACTCCCATGTCCCATATTCCTTAATTTTCTGACCTAAATCATATTTTTAATAGAAGAGGTTTCATCGACCCCATAACATTTACTCGCAAAATTCACCATAACAGGCCTCGGCCATCTAAAACCTTAGCTGGTTCTGACTCTGTAATTGTATTCCCTTGGTTTGTTTCTGCAATTGCTTTTTACCCTTCCTATTAATTTAGTACCAAACATAAAACATCTAGGAGTCTGTCGTTATCTTGGGTTGTCACCCAGTTCGCACTAGCATGTGTTTTGCTGCTCTTATTTAAGTTCGAATTCCTTTTCTAGCTTTCCACGGTA
The DNA here is from genome assembly GCA_015731905.1 of Salix dunnii. NCBI lineage: Eukaryota > Viridiplantae > Streptophyta > Magnoliopsida > Malpighiales > Salicaceae > Salix > Salix dunnii. Next base: position 1,941,581 of record CM027667.1, on the reverse strand, counting down.
CACCAGATTTCTGATCTTGCCCTCCAAGCAGGTGTTTCCCATCTGGGTCTCTCTTCATCTCTCCTCTGAAACTCAAATTTCGTTCAAGGTGCCATCTTTTCTTTTAATCTTTTTCGTTTATCTTCGTGGGCTCTTGTAGTCTTCATTGTGGTAGCGAGTAACGACGAGCACCTTTCCTTGTATTACTTTTGAGAACCTTAGATTTGTACTCTTTCATATTCAGTTTCATCCATTGCTGTTTTGATTTCTTCCATATCCGCTACTAATAAGCACAACTTCTTTGCTTGATTTTGGTATATTATCCAATCTTGGATTTTGATTTCACTTCCTTATTCAACCCTCTTCATGGATTTTGGTTTCTATTACTTCGCTATTGATCACTAGTGCTAATTGAGTGCTCTGCCTTGATAAGAATCCTTAGTTTCTATTTTAAAGCACAATAAACTCCCATATTTCCTTTGTTCTTCTATAAATTTCCAGATTTTGAAATGAGAGAAACTAGAGCTCTCATTTGTGTACTTTTAACACTCTTAATCTTGGCATTTTTTTCTAGTGGATTTACCCCCGTAGACAATTATCATATAGATTGTGGATCACCCACCAATACTACAGTTGGTGACCGTGTTTTTGTTTCTGATGACTCTGCCTCAATCTTTCTATCTACCCCGAAAAGCACTTTGGCAAGTAGTTCGAAATCTGTCACTTCCGGAGATGATTCACCACTTTATCAAACAGCAAGAATCTTTGACGGAACCTCGAAGTACTCCTTTCCGATTCGTCAACCTGGGAGGCATTGGATTCGGTTATATTTCAATCCATTTGTTAGTGGTAGTTATGACATGAGCAGTGCGAGTTTTGATGTTTCCACCCCAAACCATGTCTTCCTCAGCAATTTCAGTGTGAAAACTTCTGTTGTCAAAGAATTTTCAGCTAATGTAACCTCAAAGGATCTTGTTATCACTTTCACTCCTTCTGGCAATTCATTTGCCTTCTTAAATGCCTTGGAAGTCGTTTCCGTTCCTGATAAGCTCATTACAGATGATGCCGAGACTTTTAATCCAGCGGGGAGATTCAAAGATCTGTCATGGCAGGCACTGGAAACAGTTTATAGGGTGAACATGGGTGGACCAACAGTTTCCTTTGAGAATGATACCCTTGGAAGAACTTGGGTTCCTGACAAAAGTTATCTCCTTGGAAATAATCTTGCTAGTAACGTGTCCAATATTGCAGCTGTCAAGTATGTAGGTGGTGGGGCAACTCAGGATTCTGCTCCAAATGCTGTGTATGGAACTGCCACTAGAATGAACTCAGAGAATGATCCCAACAGCAACTTCAACGTGACCTGGGAGTTCAATGTGAATCCAGGTTTTCAGTATCTTGTTAGGTTTCACTTCTGTGATATAGTAAGTAGAAGTCTTAACGATCTCTACTTCAATGTCTACATTGACTCCTGGCTTGTTGCCGAGAATGTAGATCCAAGCAGTTTTGCAAATGCTTTGGCTGTTGCATTTTATAAAGATTTTGTTACTACAGCAACAGTTAGCAATAAACTGCGTGTGAGTATTGGCCCAACTAACTCCATCACTGGTGCCTCCCCTAATGCAATTCTAAATGGGCTGGAGATCATGAAAATGAACAACTCCTTGGGCAGCCTCAGTGGGCTAGCTCCTGCTGTTTCAGATTCAAGTTCGAAGAAGAATGTTGGTATGATAGTGGGCTTAAGCATAGGAGCAATTATCCTTGTGGTGTTGGCTGGGATTTTCTTTGTGTTCTGCATAAATAGAAGGCGGCTGGCACGCCAAGGCAATTCTAAGATTTGGATTCCCTTATCCATCAGTGGAGGAAATTCTCACACCATGGGTAGTAAATACTCAAATGGAACTACCGCTACTCTTGATTCTAATTTGGGGTATTGTATTCCTTTTGCAGCAGTTCATGAGGCGACAAACAATTTTGATGAGAGTTGGGTTATTGGAATCGGTGGTTTTGGGAAGGTATACAAAGGAGTTTTGAATGATGGTACAAAAGTGGCTGTTAAAAGGGGAAATCCACGCTCCCAACAGGGACTTGCAGAGTTCCAGACTGAAATTGAGATGCTCTCTCAGTTCCGGCATCGCCATCTGGTTTCGTTGATTGGGTACTGTGATGAAAAGAATGAAATGATCTTGATTTATGAATACATGGAGAATGGGACTCTCAAGAGTCATCTCTATGGTTCAGGTTCTCCTAGCTTGTGTTGGAAGGACAGGCTTGAGATATGCATTGGAGCAGCTAGAGGACTTCATTACCTCCACACTGGCTATGCAAAAGCAGTTATACATCGTGATGTAAAGTCTGCTAACATCTTGCTTGATGAGAATCTCATGGCCAAAGTAGCTGATTTTGGGCTCTCTAAGACAGGACCTGAACTTGATCAGACTCACGTGAGCACAGCAGTGAAGGGGAGCTTTGGATACCTTGATCCTGAGTATTTTAGAAGGCAACAGCTGACTGAGAAATCAGATATTTATTCATTCGGGGTGGTATTGTTTGAAGTTCTTTGTGCCAGACCGGTTATAGATCCATCCCTTCCAAGAGAAATGGTTAACTTGGCTGAATGGGCAATGAAATGGCAGAAGAGGGGACAGCTGGAACAAATAATAGACCCTGCTCTCGTGGGGAAAATTAGACCAGATTCACTTAGGAAGTTTGGAGAAACTGCTGAGAAATGCTTGGCTGACTTTGGGGTTGACAGGCCTTCCATGGGAGATGTCTTGTGGAATCTGGAGTATGCCCTTCAACTACAAGAGGCAGTTGTTCCTGGCGATCCTGAAGACAACAGTATCAATATGATTGGCGAGCTCTCTCCACAAATCAACAATTTCAGCCATACTGATAGTAGTGTTTCTGCTGCCCAATTTGAAGCCTCAAGCGTCTCAGGTGTTTCAATGAGCAGGGTATTCTCACAACTGATCAAGTCTGAGGGCAGATAACTCGCTAGATGGTAAATGTGATACCTCTGGCTCCCCTGATACCTCTGGCTTGTCCTTTCACCAACCACTGCTTGTAATATTAGAAGAGACGGGGAAGTTCTCTTTATTTTTCTGGGAAACGAAAACCTATACTTGTCAAGGTGCATTTGCTTCTCTGGTCAATTTTTGAGAGCATCTCTCCAGATCATTTTATGTCTTGTGATTGGAGACTTTCCCATGTTCTACAGCTAGTCAGCTTTCATAAACCATGCCGAATTGTTTTCCAGATTTGTGCTTTCAGATCTATTATGCACAGAAGAGATGGTTCTTTTAGTAAATAGACAAGGAAGCTGAATTTTATGCTGTAGCATCTCTCCAGATGTATGTGTCTTTGTTCTTTGCTAGTACTGATATGAAGTCGGTATGAGGTGCCATTAATCTCTCTGTTTGCAGATGTTTTTGAATATATTTTTGCACCGAGTATTCTTCACATTATGCTTAGTATAACAACAATGACACAAGCTGTGCCAGTGATGGAGGAGTTATTTTAGTTTGACAAGCCATAATCGCAAGGTTTCATGATGACGTAGCTGTTTTGCAGCTGCTGGTTTTGGAAATAATTTCCATACTGCTTTTTTTGACCTGGTATGCTTGCCATTTTCCTGAGTTGCATGGATGGAAAATATCCGTTCATGCTGCGGCGAGTGTTGAAATACACAGTGGATTTGAACATGAGACGCATAAAGGGGAGCAGCCATTGGATCGCGCCTGATGATTTTGCAGCACAATTGAAAATCCATCGAACGATAATGATGACCAAAAGATTATTTGTCCATTTTGCATCCATCATAATATACCTAAGCTGAAGCTTTTGTCTTGAGAGTGTATTTTCCATTAAAAACATGAAATTATTAATTTTTAAAAAAATATTTATTTTGAAAAATAACATTTTCTTTTTTTTGATTTAAGGAAACCACATCCCCAAGAAAACGCATTTTGTGGGCTCAGGTGAGTGAATAAAACCCCGGTTGTCCCAGGTTCTTACAAGAAGTGCACGCCCTGACTCGAACTCAAGTCCTACTGTGTAGACCTCAAGCCCTTTGCCACCACGCCACACCTCTTGAGGACTTGAATTAAAGATTAATGGCACATTTGATGGGTTGATTAATTTTTAGTTTATTAAAGATTAAATTTCATAATTTATTTACAGAATTACACATTTGATGGGTTGACTAATTTTTTTTTATCCTTTTTAATTGATATCTTTTTTATTTTACTCTTTAATATTGGGTTAATTAAAAATCAGACTTCAAGATTTATTTTAATTTTAATTTTTTTTTAATTTTATTCTTCAATATTAAATTGATTAAAAATTGAGTTTTAGAATTTGTTTTATTTTGCTTTTTTATGAGATTATTATGGTTTCGTAATATATGAATTTGACTTGTTAACTCGGGGTAACTCAAATCAATATATTATTTTTCAATTTTTTTTAAAAAAAAATTAATGTCTTGAATTTTTCTAATCAAACTATATTTTTACTAGTTGTTTGAATCCATCAACTTGATCAAGTCAACTTTTATATAATTTTAAAAAATACAAACAAAATATTTGTTTATATATTTTTTTAAAATAAAATTAATTCAACACATTAATATTTTAGTAGCTATCTATTTTGAAAGGGGCAAGGCTCCAACTCTTTCAACTCCACAGATGTGATCATCAATCGCAGAGCCATCTATATATATATATATCCATTTTTCAACTTTACTCAATGAAAAATTGAAACATATGTCATTTATTAAAAATAAAGGCAAGTTTCTTCAAAAACAAATACATGAAAAAGTTATATAGTTAACTCAAAAAATCTGTATATTAGATATATAATAAAAATTAAATTTGTGTCACCAGGTAAATATGAAAATATAAGAATATTATTTTTATTTTTTAAAATTGTTAAAAACATTATTTATATTAAAGGAAAAAATACATTGTTCATATGTTTCTATATTTGGAAAATAATGAAAAACTTTGTAGAAAAATTAAAGAGAACTTTTAGAATGTGGTTTTCAAATTAAGTAGAAATTCAAAATTTTAAAAATGTTAAGTTTTAGTGTTCTGTATTTTGACAAACAATAATATTTTCTTCTATGACTATTGAGAAAATCATAGTAGTTTCCTATGTTCTTAGGATAAAATGGTAAACTTGATGTAATGTTAAGTGATGACAGGGTGTTTGGGAAGCATTCTTAAAGTGTTTTTGAAAATATTTGATTTTTTTGTTAGAAATTAAATTATTATTTTTTATATTTTTAGATCATTTTGATGTGCTGATGTCAAAAATATTTTAAAAAAAATAAAAAATATATTATTTTAATATATTTTTATATAAAAAAAACCTTTGAAAAGCAATCACAGACATATTCTCAAATATTCTCCAAAGTGCACTAAAGAGGATGTTCGAAAGTATAGAGGTTTTATATATATATATATGCATTAAAATAATATTTTTTGTATATTTTAAAAAATATTTTTAATATTAGCACATAAAAACGATTTGAAAACATAAAAAATAATTAATTTAAAATAAAAATAAAAAATATTTTTTTCAATTTTTTTGAAAAACAAAGATAAATAGGGTCTAAAAAAATAAATCTCGTGAATCTGTGTTGGTTGGTGATGATTTATTATCTTATAAGTTAAAGGAGATCACAATTTTAAATAGTAATTTTGCACTATTTATCTAGACTCACAGATATTATGGATTGGAATGGTAAAGTTACTTAATAATATAAGTGTTATTTTTGTGGTAGAAATGGATAATGCAGTTGCCTTGCCTGAGTTATTAAGTATGCGCTTGCTAAGTTCCTCGCGAGAATTCAAATCTCTCAGACAATGTTTTAGATTTTTAATATTTGGACGAAGACAGGGATACTAAAGAGGAAGAGAGTGAACCCAAGTGAAGGAAAGCAGGGGGTTTTGGATTCAATTCCTTTGGTCAAATTATTTCAAGATGAGTTTATTTGTCACTAATTAGATTTTTTTCTTTAAATTTAAATTAAAAAGAAAAAAAAAACTCTAAAGCCAAATGCTTAATATTTTTAATATATTTTGAAAAGGTGTCCGGGCATATATTTTTTTTATAACAAAGCTTTCCCCTTATATTTTTTTAAAAACAGGTTCTTTTTTTTTGTTTTTTTAACCGATGTATTCGAACCAGCTTACACGCACTACGACTAATCTCCTGACCCATTTTTTTTTTATATTTTTTTCCTGTATTTTTTTCCACTCATATATTTTTTTTGGGTTTTTTTTTATATAATTGGGGTGTCCGGGTCAGATTACACGTACCATGATTTTTTCTTTCAACATATACATTTTTTTTTGGGTCAACTTAGTGCACCACGAATAATCCCAAGCCTATTTTTTAAATTATTTTTTTTGTTTTTTCCCCACTTATATATTTTTTTATAATCGAGATGTCTAAGCTAGCTTACCCACACTACGACTATTATTGTTTTATAGAATAACTAAAGAAGATCATAATTTTAAATAGTGATGAGCAATAATTTTCAATATTCATTATTGTTTGAAAAGGTGAATTGAAATGTGGTTTTGGTGGGAGATGGTAAGGGTATTTGAGAATGCTTTTAGGAAACACTTTTGAAATTTTTTTATTGAAATTAAAAAAAAAACGGTGTTTCTAGATGATTTTAATGTGCTGATGTTAAAATAATTTAAAAAAAAATTAAAAAATATATTATTTTGATACATTTTTGAATGAAAATCACTTACAATAGTAACCTCAATCACACTCCCAAATAGGCACGGCAAGTGGTGGAGGTGGAAGGGAAAAAATGAATTGAAATGCTAGCTAAATTTTATCCTTTAAATAATATTTATTATATATGTGTTTTTCATTTTGGTCCTTATACTTTTAATTTTGGATGTTATTTTAATTCCCTTTTATATATATATATATATATATATATATATATATATATATATATTTCTTAAATGATTCCTATTTTTGTCTATGTTTATATGTATCTGCTCTTAGTTTTTTATTTTTATTTTTATTATTTCCACTGTTATTAAGGTTTTTTTATTTAATTTTTAAATTTTAATTTGTATTGGTGATTATTTGAAAAATAATATTTATTATTTTTTTCTCTTTGTATTTTATTTTTATTTATTCTTCAAGTCAAATGATTTTTTTTTAAAATCTAATAATATTTATTTTTGTTTTTTATTTATTTTGTTCTTTAATTGCTTTTTTTTTTTGTTAATATTATTAGGTGTTGAAAATTTTAATTATTATAGATAAGACATTCAAAATAATGATAATGATATATGTTAGACAAATTATATATTTTGATATTTATTTAATCTTAGCGCCTTATGTATATATATATATATATATATATATATATATATATATGCATTTAAAATAATGAGAAAAATTGTTTTAAAGGTTTTTTCTCTTAAAAATAATTATATATTTTGATATTTATTTAACATTAATGCCTTAAAATTTTTAAAAAGAAACTAAAAATTAAAGATTAACTATACATGTATAAGAGAGAGTTTTACTTTCGTTTCACACTACCAAAAGTGAATTTACTTTGTTTTTTTAACCAAAGCTAAATTTAATATAAATATAGATTTTAATAAAAATTAAAAGTCAAAACTAAGAATATAAATATATAAATACAAATAAATTATTTAGAATTATACCAAAATTACTAAAAAAAATAAAGGCATCATAACTAAATTAAAAAAAATAATTATTTTTTTTCCTTATAACACTTTTAATTTTTTAATTTAATCCTCCACTTTAAATTATTTACATATTTTGTTTTCATTTAGGCCCATATACTTTTAATTCCTTTATTTTTTAGATATATTTCTACATAATCTATATTTTCGTTCATGTTTATATATATACACACTCTTAATTTTATATTTTAATTCTAATTATTTCTTTTTTTGTTTAGGTTGTATTTCTTAGAAAAAATTAATTCTTAGATTTTAGGTTGTTTTGGCTAAAAAATTATTTTTACAATATTTTTATGTATAATATTTCATATCTAATATTACGTAAAAAAAAAAAAAACCATGGAGCAACATATAAACAAAATGGGTAGACAAATTTGCCCAAATTATCTACAATAAAAAAATATACGAGTCACTTCTCCTATATTTCAATTATAATGTTTTTTTAGACAGGAAAAAACTAGTTTTAACATATTTAATTTATTATAATGTTAATAATTAAATATTAAAATAATTAATTTTATATATAAAATCAATCAAATTTTTATATAAAAAAAATTCAACACAGTTAAGATCGTAACTTTCAATTTCATGATTAAAGTTTGATTACTATCATGTTAGCGGCAGTATTATAAATTATTTTTTATTTAAAAATATATTTAAATAGTATTTTTATTTTTGACAATAACAAATTAAAATAAACTAAAAACAAAAAAAAAATCAATTTCTTTAAAATATAAAAAGTAAAATCACCTCGGTTCAAATTATTTTTTTTAATGGGAAACCGCGTAACATATGTCATCGGGTCCCGCTCGAGTGGGTTCCACTAAAACTTCAGTTTCAAACAGATATAAAAAAGCATTTGACTTTATTCCTTTACCATACGGCTTAAATGAGTTAAATGGCTGCCGGTCCAATACCTCCGTCACGGTCAGATAAGAGGAAATATAAGCAAGACAAGAAATATATATATATAAAAAAAAAAAAGGTTTCGCAAAAGACAAGCTCTTTGTAAGCTTGCAACACTCGAAATCACTGAAAGTCAATAAGGAAGCGACACATCATCATCCCCTCGAGTTCGAAGACAATGACAGCTTGTACGATTACCATTCGATCATTACAAAGGACACGTGTTACTTTCTTACAACGTATCTACATGTTACAGGTTAATATTGAAGCGCAACTTGGAAGTGACCAGATTTCTTGGCTTGTAAAGTCTCTTCACTTGATAAGTATTGTTAATATAGTCCCTCTATCCAGTAGCATTACATTTCAAAGGTATTTTTGAAAATAATTATAAATTTTTAATTTTTATTTTTAATTAATTTTTTATGATATTTTTCTATTATTTTAATATGTTGATGTCATAAATAATTTTAAAAAAATTTATTTTTATACATTTCTGAATGAAAAATATTTTGAAAAACAACAATAATCACAATCTCAAACAAGTCATGTAACATTACACTATATATGAAACAAAATATTTTATTATTTATTGAAATTAATTTGAGATATTTCATGAGACTTGAGAGTTTAAGGTTTTTGAATATGAGAATAATAATTTCGAATTATTTTTAGTCTAAATTCAGAATTGTGTGTATAAAATCCTTTTTATATCTTCTCGATTTAGTTTCCATTTACTAGTTTCTCGTTTATTTTATTTCTTTTTTATCCAACAAGATAAGTGGCGGGTACAAAGCGAATGGTAAGTCGAGGTGGGAAGGATGATATTGAGTAGTTGTTGAATCGAGGGACTATATAGATTACAAAAGAGTGAAACTGGACACTTTTAGAAATCATCAATAATAGAAGGAGTCAACCTGAGCATGAATAATATTCGAATATAATAAATAAATTAAATAGAAACCAAGACAAGCTATCTACTCTTCTATGTGGAACCCTGTCAGTTGTGTTTCCTTGTTCCTTGGCTGTGGTGTTCTCTGTTCAAGCAGAAGCAAGAGAAAGTAAGAGAATCCAAAAGGAAAGAAAGAAGAAGAGGATAATATAATATATTATATTACATGGGTTTTCTTTGCTGCAGTGGGAAATCGAGCAAGCGGTCAGAGAGCAGCAGCATCAATGAAAATAACAGTAACATTAAGCGCAAGGATCAAACACAAGTCACTTCAGGTAGCTAAACTTTTCATCATCAGAGTTTTTGTTTCTTTGAAGTTTTAAATGTAATCCTTTTTCATTCTACTGACATGATATAGGGTTTTCATTTCTTCTGCTTCTTTCTCCCCTGGAAATCAATCACCATGGATTGAAACATAAAGGGTTTTCTTATGGTTTTGAATTTGTAATAAAAAAAACTACTCTTTGATTTGAAATCGTTTTGATATTGTTGGTGTTTGAAACATTTCTCTAAATCAAGAGAGGTGATTCTTCGTGGTTGTTGAGCTTTATCTTGCCGTTCATGAATAGCGCCAAACTTCTTATTTGCTATAAATTATGCTTATTATTCCTTTCATGGCTGCCCCTTCTGATTGTTTTTAATATCTGTTTTAGGGACATTGAAAATGAAGCCATATGTGAACAATTTAAGGAAAGAGGGGGAATATAAGGATGATCAATTGTCGTTGGACGTAAAGAATTTAAATATAAAGGATGAGATTTCTAAGGATAGAAGAAGCAATGGAAAACAGGCTCAAACTTTTACTTTTGAGGAACTTGCGACCGCAACGGGCAGTTTTAAGTCTGACTGTTTTTTGGGTGAAGGAGGTTTTGGTAAGGTTTACAAAGGGTACCTGGACAAAATCAACCAGGTTCGTACAAAGCAATTCATATACTATCTACAGAAAAATCGTTTTCTATGTCAATAGATACGTGTTTCATTATAGGGTACCTTCCTTTTACAGTGTCCTCGTTGTAGTTTGCTTGCCTATCTTCATCGTTCATTAGCTGGTTAGACTTAAATTGTCTTCTTGTTGTTGTTGTGCTGTCGTCTAGGCTGTTGCTATCAAGCAACTTGATCGAAATGGAGTTCAAGGGATTAGGGAGTTTGTAGTTGAAGTAGTTACTTTAAGTCTAGCAGACCATCCAAATCTTGTCAAGTTGATTGGATTTTGTGCAGAGGGAGATCAGAGGCTATTGGTTTATGAGTACATGCCGTTAGGATCTCTGGAAAATCATTTACATGGTATGCAGGTCTCTTTGGCATTGCATTCTCGTTTTCATTGTTGACATTCGTGTTTTACCAAGTACTATTCTTTTATCTTTCAACATTTTCGCTTTTGTGTTATATGCTTTCAGATATTCCACCCAATAGGCAAGCGCTTGATTGGAACACAAGAATGAAAATAGCTGCTGGTGCAGCAAAAGGTTTAGAGTACTTGCACAATGAAATGACTCCTCCTGTTATATATCGTGACCTAAAATGCTCCAATATTTTGCTTGACGAGGGCCATCATCCTAAGCTATCTGATTTTGGTCTGGCAAAAGTGGGACCCAGTGGAGACAAGACCCATGTTTCTACAAGGGTTATGGGCACCTACGGATACTGTGCACCAGATTATGCAATGACAGGTCAGCTGACATTTAAATCAGATATATATAGCTTCGGGGTTGTTCTTTTGGAGCTCATCACAGGCAGGAAGGCAATTGATCAAAGGAAAGAACGTGGTGAGCAGAATTTAGTAGCATGGGTAAGACAAAATCTGATTGATGTCCTTGTTTTTACGTTGCTGCTAAGGTCTTTTTTCTTAAAATTCAGCTTAACTGTGCTTTCAAGGACACTTGTTTTTACTGGACCACTCTCAAAGGATTAATTTCTTTTAGCTGAAATGACACCTTAACTGGTTATTATAAAAATTGAGAAGCGGCCTAATGTTTTGATGTCATTTGGCAATTGGCTGATCAAACTGGCTCTACATGTTTAATTGGCTCTGATGATACCACTACTGTGGAATATAGATGATGTGTTCTTATGGTTGTTTTTTCTGTAGATTGCCTCCGGTGCTTATAAAACAGAAATCTCTATAACAATTAACTAGTCTTGAAACTCTTTGGTCAACAACTCAAGTTGACTATATAACTAGATAACTTTGGCTCAGAAAAAGTATTTTGAATGTAAGATCTTCAGTGTTGTAACTTTGTGATAAATAGCTGACACACCTTTCTTAAACAAGGCTCAATTGCGAGAATGTGTTGAGAAGGGCTTGGTTATTCCTTTACTCATTTTTTAATTAAAATAAGCACACTGCAAGTCAAGTAGGTATCACCAAGCGGAACCTTTTCTGAAAGCATGAAAGACCTGTTTGTATGTTAGGTGCCAGATATTAATTGAATGCACTGCACACATAACTGAGCTTCCTTTCATAGTCTTTTCCTCCTGTCACTTGCACAAAATTGTTTTCTTCACCTCCTGTCCTGAACCTTCCTGCTGCTGTAAGCAACAGTTCTTTAACTGGTTTTATTGTAGCCTTACCTCCTTTATCAATACAACATGTTTACATTGCACTATCGTGTAAGATTTTGATTGTCATGAAGGTTAAACATCTAGATACTTTTCAGGAAGTGCCACAATCTCTCACATCAATAACCTCAGGTTGTTTTTAAGCTTTCAAATAGATTACGATCATAGACTTCGTACCCTTGACTTGCTTTAAGTGTTGACTTGATCTTATGCCTGAGCAAATTTTTAATTGTATTTCCTGATAAATAAAGTTAAAAAAATGGAAGGAATCTTGTACCATTGCAATCATTACAGATTTGCATGCTAGTTTTTTGAAAAATGAGGTATAAAAATAAAAATGGTTAAACCAAGAGTAGAATAATGATGACAGACTTATGACATACATTGGATTTGCTTGCAGGCACGACCCATGTTCAAAGACCGGAGGAACTTCTCGTACATGGTTGACCCTTTGCTTCAAGGTCACTATCCAGTAAGAGGATTATACCAAGCTCTTGCCATTGCCGCAATGTGTGTGCAGGAACAGCCCAATATGCGCCCTGCTGTATCCGATTTAGTTATGGCTCTGAACTATCTGGCATCTCAGAAATATGATCCCCATATCCATTCTGTCAAAGACGATCGGAGTAGCCCATCTCATCCTGGATTAGACAAGGACAGAACAATGATGTAGCACAAATTGCACAGGGTGGACTCAGGAGTGACTCATATGCAGGATGGAAAATTAGGAATTGAGTGGCCAACACCTTTTTGCAGTGTTAATATAGCTAGTGCCTTGCATCAATTTTTGTAACTTGGGAACTAGCAAGCTAAAGTTCCATCCTCATCCTCAGAGAATTCCTGCCCTTTCCTTTTTCCGGGTGTGCATGACAGCTGGGCTTTGTATGTAAGATGCCTCTCTTTAGAAATTATTTGACATTCTATATACCCTGAATAATCAAAGTAATAATTGCCCTTCTCTAATCTCACTGAAGTATTCTTTTTTGCACACCTGTCTATAATTTATGTCCCGTGTCATTGAATTTAGCATTATACCTGGAAATGGGAAGTTGAAATGGGAAGCTTTACCCCGGACACTGATCATCGTCTTCCTATTCTGGACACAAGGTGCACTGGCTTGGTATTTTCCATGGCATACGCAACAATATGAAGAAATTTTAAAAGTGGAAAAGTATTTCTTTTCACCCAAGGAAAGCTTTCACGATGAGGCAGGGTTTTCGTGGGAATTTTAACCAGAAGGTAATCAAACTTTTCAGGATCATGTGTTTCTTTGGAGGTGTAAAACAAGTCGTAGAGAGCACCGATGAAGTGACAAAACATGACAAGGTAGTTTGCCAAGAAATTAGGAGATTATGCTTTGCTGAGATCATTACATTCTGTTCCATCCAATGAAATGAGATTGTAGATTTACTAGAATCCAATTCAAGTGCAACCGAACTAAAAAAATATTCGCAACTAACAGGAGTGTGATATGGGGTGAGGAAACTACACAGAAGTTTATTTTAATTGCAGCTGAAGAAGGTACCAAAATATAACCCAGCACTTCGAGAAGATAATAGAGAAAACACCTCTAAATTAGGTGTTGTAGCGAAAACAAATTGTAGTTTATCAGGAGCATGTGAAAAAATTTACCTCTATGAATGAAGCAAAAGAAATGGCTATTGAAAACATGAGCTATTTGTTGCAGCAGCTCAAAATAATAAAAAAGTGTTCTATTTCTATTCTATTCTATACCCCGGTATTGATTTGGTTCCTGCACGCGTTCAGTATTCTCCGGGAAATTATGGCGTTGGGATGATATGATCTGAGAACAAAAATAATAAATATTACTTATGGTATCTGGAATTCACTGATCTCACCATCTTTGCAATTGCCAACCCATAAGTACATCGTCGAGGCTTTATTTGTTGGCAGCACTCTGCAGCAGTCCCTTCTTGGTGACTGCAAGAAAAGCTGCATTCAGTCAGTAAATGCATCAACATTACAAGATTTTGACTGCAAGCTGCTGGCTGCCTGAGTACTATTATTGTTGTGTGACTTTCACTAAATTTCTAAGCACCGACAAGTATATAATGATCAATTAAGTGAATTTATTATTAATTAGTTCCTTTGGAGTGGAGAGTTTGGACTGAGACACTGCATGATCAATTGTTTGAAGATGGCAAGAGAAAAACGCACCATAATTAGCACGCATGGATTGACATTAAAGAAAATCATGTTATTTCAAAGAAAGTAGTAACTACCTTAAGCCATCGAAGGGTATCCGGCCTCTTCAATACTACAATAGAGTTAATTCTTTCAGGGGATGCCATTTTCCACCTGCAGTAAGGGGATGGTGATTTACGGCGAGTGTAGACCCCGATCGCTTGCTTCCTGGCTCGATCATATTTAGAAGTGCTCATGTAAAAAACGAAAGGCTTCATACATGGGTGCTTCGTCACAGGCCTTGTGTTGAACGTATATGCAGTATAATCAGCTTTTCGATACCAATTAAGAAAGGTTCTAGCAGGAGTCTCGAGCTCTCTAGGAGAGACGACTCCCCTCCAGATTTGAACAACATAGCCCCATGAGACTGAGATGGACCAGTACCTATTCTTGTCGTAGCAGATGGATTGTTGCATTATGCTAGCTGAATCAAGCTGCACTGACTTGAACAAGTGTTGAAGAGCTCTGGCTCGGCTCATGCCAGGAAATATTGGCTGCACTACATCAATATGATGAAGTGAAGCCAGTGGAGCAACAGGATGGGCTGCCAGAAGGCCTAGAAGGTCTCCATATACATCATACTGCATAAGCATAACAAATTAACAATCCAGCCGATAATATATATGCATATGCAACACAGGACGTTATCTTATCAGAGAATTTGATACCAAATTAAATTGCCTCTCCTGGCCCTCGCTTTTCGGAAACATTATTGTTTCTTTGTCAGAAGCGTTTCAGAAATATTTCTGGAATTAAGATGTTCATTAAGCTCATAATTAATTAATGCTTACAAGTTATTACGAACGAAAGAATTTTGCGTATTCGTTCCATTCAATTCTTTAATTCTTTCAGAGAAAAGTACTTGTAAAACTATAGAGTTAGAATAAGGCCTTTAAATTAAACCTGATGAAACCCAGATTCCTTGGAGAGCGGCACCCCAAGCTCAGCCATGCAAGCTTGAATTCTATCATCACTGCCATATAATCCTGGATACCGCCGAATGCACCTGTCTTGCATCTTTGCCAGCTCTTGTGCCAATGGCTGGCTAATGGCAAAACCACCTCCTCCGTATGCCATGGAATAAGAGAAATATATATTCTGAAGGTGACTCTCCGACGAGCTCCCTACGTAATAAAATTGTCTGTGATCATATTTCGAAAGTATCCTTGCCACATTATCAACAATAAACACCGTATCATCATCTCCCATAACAAACCACCTCACATCCTTCAATCCAAGCCTCAACGTCTCCGAAACCACTCTCGAAATCCTCAAAGCCGATCTATGGCCCTTCTTATTCGAGTACTTGAACCTGGAGGTGTCCGCCGAAATCCTAATCTGAGGCAGCCCTTCATTACTTCGGTTCCTTACTTGTCTATCCATCCAGACTATCCCTCTAGTCTGCTTCGGCCTCCACCACAGTTTTACGTACTCCTTTCTTTTCTGCCACAAATCCGCCGAAGCTGCTATCCCGAAAACAATGTGTTTGAGCTCAGTATTGTAACTCTTTGACTTTTGAGAAAGCATAAGAGGAGGAGATTCTAAAGAGCTGTCCTGTTCATTTAGCTGGATTGATGTGGATAAGTTTGTCAGATGCTCTAGATTCTCTTCGGTCGTAAGACATCGGCGTTCGTTGTTTAGGATAAGATGGGAAGAGTAGACAAGGTAAAGCGTGCCGACAATGATAAAGAACCAAGTGATCGTTTTTCTGAAGCCTGCAGTTTGTGTCGTGCGTTGCTGGGTAGAGGACATTCTATTTTCCTGGGGAAAGAAAAACGATGTTTCTAATATTTTGGTTCTGCTCTTAGTAATTTGTTAGTTTCCCTACCTTCTCATTCATGGAGAAGACGGAAGAAATGGTGAGATTCTGAGGAACAGAACTGAGAGCTCTGCGGATCTAGAACAGAAAGAGAGATGATAGTTTTTTTTTATTTTTCTTTCCCTCATTTTATATATACTATATCAAACATATTTAATATGTGGTTTCAAGTTGTTAATCAATAACGAACATAAATGCGGGTATTTCTCCCTTGTTTGACAGTCGTGAAAAAAACAAATCATGAAATGAAATGGTCGTTGAGATAGTTGAAATCTCGGAAGAAGAAGAAGAAGAATGTAACTGCTGGTACAGAATTGACTCTGCCCTTATTTAGTAATAATTAGCTTATTTACTGCAGCCATGTTTTGAATCATATCATAAATTATATTCTTCATGAATAAAAATTGAATATTGTGTACATGTTTATTAGCTTGATTTTCCTTTTCGTTTCTGAAGAGGATAAATGATGTGTGTGTTTGATTAAATAAATAAAATAAGTGAGCTTGATGGAACCTGCCAGCTGAATCTCCTTCTCTAGGGCCCCAGGTGCATTCACTTTGAGCAACGCACGCAGGTAGATGTATCAGGTTTGAGTTAGGATATACTCACTTCTGTAATAGCTAGAATTTTACTTGTTTAACCCGAATTGATAAAGGAATTTTCTTGTATAAATAAAACACAGGCAGAGGTCACTGCCAAAAATGATGACGAATACTTGAAGCTTGTACATGGGAAAGCACGGACCTTAACAATAATGGACAATGCTGCACCTTAGAAGCAGATCATTTTCAGTGGAAGTGGTGAGAATTTCCGAATCCTGAAGGATTTCTATAGACTTCCAAGCAACAAGGAATTGTTTCTCTCTGTAATTTGAGGAAGTGATTCTTTCATATTCTCTGCAAACATATTCACTGTCCTGCTTTGCAAAATTTAGATTTGAAGGTTTGATAAATCTTGATCCAGTCAAAGGGGTAGAAAATACAGAATTATTTTATAACATCATGAGATGAGCAACCTTGACGAGTGTGTCTCAACTGATCAGGTTCTGGGTTTGTTTTCTGGATGTTATCAATTTGAGTCTCACATCAGTTAGGACTCATAAAACATATTAATGTGAAAATATATGATTTTAAATTCACACTTTAAATATTAGTTTGATACTAGCATAAATTAATTAAAAACCATTATTAAAGAAAAACCTAAACCATATGGTTTTCCACTATAGCTATACATACAATTCACTGTGGATTGAAACAGTAAAATTATTATTTTACCCCTCAATACACCTTCATTTAAGCCTTGTATTCAGGGATACTTTTGATTTTTACCATTAATATAAACAATGTAATAACCGAAATACTCCTCACTAAGAGAAAACCACGTTTTACCTCTAGGAGTTAAACGGTATCTACTCAATTTACATGAACAATATCAAAAAGGGGTAACTACCGATTTGCCCCTATTAAAGACAAAAACACTTAAATGCCAAGAGGGGTAAGTAAGTAATTGACGTTGTCTTTATTATATTTAATTCGGGTGTGAGCGGTAGTTAATGTGTGACAATACATATTTATCTCCACAAAAGATAAATTTTAAGAATTAGGGTTAGGGGTTATTCGGTAATTGTCCAGGTATAAAAAATATTTCTTGTTGACAGCAGTAGGCGCATCCGATGGATGCGGTTCCAAATTTTGAGCCTAGGCCCCTTTCAAGTGGCACGTGACGTCTTCTCTGGTGGTTAAAAATTTGCATCCAGTGTGTCACGGGTTCGCCTCCATGACCTCCAACTGATGGTTGCGCGCGTTGCCTCCAACGATGGCCTAAACTGTTCCCGCTGACGATCAAATGTTTGTTCCACCATTTCTCTCTCCTTCCAGCAAACGTTAACGAGAATCCCTGATGTTGTTGATGGTTTCATTTGAATCCCTGATTGTTTGATTGTGTTTTGTGGTCTTGATTTTAAATATAAAAGTTTTTATTCGTTTCAATTGTGTCCTTCAATGAAAATTAATTAGACATTGTTGATTTATTTCAGTCCTCAGTCTTTTAATTTTTGGATTTGTGTGAAATACGTAATATATTCGGTATCAAAGTTCATATTTCTTTCAATTGTATCCTTGAATGGAAATTCATTATACATTTGAGTTTCATTTTGGTCTTTAGACTTTTAATTTCCGCTTTGAATTGAAATTTTTTATTTTTTTTCGGTATCAAAGTTTAGATTTAATTCAATTTTTTCCTTTGCATTAAATTTAATATATATATATATTTTTTTCATTTTGGCCCTTATACTTCTAATCTTTGATTTTATTTTAATTCTTTTATTTTTATATATGTATTTCTTAAATGGTTACTATTTTTTTACATGCTCTTGAATTTTGTTTTTAATTTTTTTTATTTCCTTTGTTATTAAGGTTGTTGTTTTATATTTAATTTACAATCTTAATTTTTTTTAATGATCATTTAAAAATTGATATTTATTATTTTTTTCCCTTTTAAAAAAATTATATTTATTTTCAAGTCAAATAATATTTTTAAATGTAATATTTTTTTTTTCATTTGTTTTGGGGTAATTGCTTTTTTGTTAAGATTTTTAGGTGTTAATTGTTTTTTATTATTATAGGTAGGGCATTCAAACAAATGAAAATGATTATTTTTCTTATAAATAATGAGACTAATTATATATTTTGATATTAATGCGTTAAAATATATATATATATATATATATATATATTGAAAATAAAATCATAATTTACTATTAATGTAATAAAATACTTTTAATATAATAATATGATGAATAAATCTTATATAAAAAAATAACAATAATGATGGTGTCATCAATAGTATAGCCAATAATAATTACAATATTAATTATATATAGAATATTTGTAATGAGAACTTCAGTAAATGTGACAAAAATTCATTAGTCAATGTTTTTTTTGTGAAAAATAACTTCTGCTTTTTTTTTTTTATGATATTGCAGATTTCATATCACGTAAAAAAAATATATGAAACCACATGTTGACAAGATAAGTAGAAAAATGATGTCTAATTATCTACAATGATTAAAATAAAATTGCCTTGCATTTCACCACAACCGATGTCAAATGTTTTAACATGTCACAAAATTATTAACGATCCTAAATTTGTTTATAATTGTTGTACATCTAAGCTAAGTAATTAACTTACAAATTTTAAGATTATGGAGTTCTTATATATATTTATTTTACTATGAATAGGACATTTAGAATAATGATAAAAAAATTAGGAATTTTTCAGTAATTTTTTTCTTGTAAATACTATACTTCTAAGTTAAATAATCAATTTAAAATTTTTAAGATTATGATGTTTTTATATGTATTAATTTTACTATGGATAAGATATTTAGAATAATGATAATAATTATTTTTAGAATTTTTTCCTTAAAAAATAGATGAGGCTAATTATATATTGTGATGTATTCTTGATGTAAACTTCTTAAAATATATAAAAAAAATTGAACTGATTGTTCTTTATAAATCTCACATTAATTTAATCTTTGTTTTCTAGAATACTTTTAATATAATAATATAAAAAAATATAAAAAAAATACTTTGATGAATTTTAGCAATTGTACTTTTGTTATATGTCAAATAAATTATTTATCAAATAGTTAAAACATGCCAACAAATAGTTATTATGTTGCAGGCAACAGATAATATATCTTTAGTTAATTTGATCAATTGCGATTTTTCTATCTAACAATTAAATTATTATTTAAGTAGTTAAAAAAAATATCAATCAAATTGTTTCTTGCATAAAACAAATCATTAATCTGTGCAAAAATTCATCGATTGTAATTTTATTATTTTTTGATGACATCATTCATGAAACAAGTAAAACATGCACAACAATCAATTAGTATGTTACACAGAGCACGTAACTCATTTTCACCAAATTTTTACAATTCCAATTGTAAAATCTATCAATTTAATAATTAACAAAATATTTTTTACAGTAAAAACATTCAATTATTTTTAGGCATGGAAAAACTCTTTTTCTAATATATTTTATTTATTATAATTTTACTCATTAAATATTAAATTAATCAATTCTAATTTATACAAAAAAATATAAACCTATCTTAGAAGGACTAAAAAAATTCATGAGATCGGAATTAAATAAAATAAAAAGAATATAAACTAAAATAAAAAATAAAAAATTATGTATCAATAAAAAACTTATTCTAGTGGCTAAGCGTGGGGTAATGGCTCGTGCTCTCTATTTATTGTAAGAAAAACAAACATAAATTTTTAATAAACTTATGGAAATAAAAAAATTATATATTTATAATAATTTTAAGATTTTACTGTATCTGAAGATATATTTTCTTTTGAGCGTACAGCATTTTATATATATATATATATATATATATATATATATATATATATGATGGTTAATATATATATATATATATATGATGGTAACAATTAACACATCAAAGATAGTCATCTTCGCAGCTCACAAAACCTTATTTTGTAATATCCAATGACTAAACATCTACGGCTACAAGGGCTGATGACATCTTCGTGACATTGTTGAGTGGTCTTATGCTAGCCAAAGACAACAAAGCCCGCCGAGAAATGAAAACTCGGATTTATCGATTCTTCATAGAAGATTCACCCGATCACAATCATAGGCTTTGATGTTTCAAAAGATTCACTTTATTAACTCTGCCACAAATTTCTTGGCTCTCTTGTTCCATGCTTATCTGAAGTTACCGGAATGGATGGCCGCCAGATAGCTCAAGAAGCTAAGAATATGAGCTGGATTGTTGACATTCTAATTGATAGAAAAATTGGCGATGAATTTGTGAAACTGTGGGCTGATCGGAAGGAGCAGGGACTTTCCCATTCTAGAATTCCAACAGTGTACCGGCAAGAAATCAGCAAGATTACTATGCAATGCAATCGGAAGAGGATATGTATTGGTGCCAAGAGATGAAAGATTTTCTTTGTTAGCTACCTGGTTGGAAGCTCTTTTTGAAAACTTCGCAGGGAGGATGGACTCAGCTAGACAATTGTTACCATTCCATTGCTTCAACAACAGGCTATATTGCTTATTTGGTTTGACCGTTTTCTTAGCAGGGGACGGTGGCACCAATTTACAAAAGCAATCAGGTCTGTTGGAGAACTTTTATCAGACAATATGAAGCTGAGCCAGATAATTCCCACTTGCAGATCAATTTATATGAACCGGTCTAGAAATACTAATAAGGATCTATTATATATTTAGGGACTTGATTTGTAGTTTTGAAGGTTTCAACAAAATCAGGATTGCAAGGATCATTGAAGTATCAAGATGAGATCCTAGTATATCTTATCTATATGTAGGAGGGGTCCAATACAACTTTATTTGGGTTATGAAGTGAGGACAACAAAGGAGTCAAAAAAATCCTACAACAACTTGGAAACATGGGATTATGGGCTTTATTTAATTTGGTTAGCTATAGTCCAAGGCTTGTTTGGGTTTAATTAAGACTTTGTTTTCAGTTGCGATCCAAGACTTGTTTAGATTAGGTCATGGGCTTTTCAATTTAGGGTTTTGGGTCAGTTTTGAGTGGAACTCATTTAACTCCACATAAGGGGTCCATTAGGGTTACTTTTTAAAGAACCATTTAAACTCATGTAACCTAAATTTCGGTAGCTATTGATGAATATTACTTCAAAAATTTTCAATTTTATGTGTGATAGTGATTCTTGCATTCTTTAGTTCTTAAACAAACTAAATCTGACTTATCGAAGATTAACTGGATTCGTTGTGTCATTCTATTCATTCCAATAGTGTTGATGTCTAGGAGCAGATTTTCATTGTATCACACTCTTATTAGACCTATTTTGGCTTTCCAAGATCAAATCTCATTCTTGGTTGTGGGTTGCGTGACCACGTTATCATAAGGTTCGCATCAGGTGGTATCAAAGCTACGCTTCGAAACAAGGTCATATCATTCTGTTATTTTTGTTTTTTTAGTGTTTCTTAAAGTTTTTCACTATTCGTGTCCATCTCCTTTTTCTTCGTATCTGCATCATCTAATCAAAAAAAGAAAAGAGAGAGGTTATATTTCATCTTTTTTTATCTCGTCATTTCAGTATATTAAGGAGAAAAAAAGAAAAAGAGATTCAGTTTATTAAAAGAGAGAGAGAGAAGCATTAGTTGAAATTTAAAAAATCATTGAATTTTTCCCGCAGAAAACACAACTTTGGGCAAGCTTAATAAAAACACATCAGAATCAATTGAAAATTCATATTCAATCTATTGGGATTGAGATAGCATCATATGTTTAATTTAAACTTTTTCTGATATTGTTTACTTGAGGTTTTATTTTGAGGTTCATTTTGCCGCAGAAACACTACCTTAGTGAATCCTAAGCAAACCACCATGGAATCAATTAAAACTCAAAGTTCTATGTATTAGCACTGATATTGCACCATATATTAAATTTGAACTTATTTTGATATCGTATACTAAATAGATTTCAATTGGAAGTTCAATTCTACCACAAATTGATCACACAAGGAGTTAGGTACCTAGAAACAAGAGAAAGACCTATAAATTGAGTTTTTTTTGTTTGTTTAGTATTATAATACTAAATATTTAATTTAAGATTATTTTGATATTATTTGATCTGGGTTGAAATTTTGTTCCGTAAAAAATTACTTAAGGTTATATTTTTGTCAAGTCTCAAAACGTGATCTTTACTTTTTAGTTTTGTCCAATTCTTCATTTTTATTTTATTTTAGGTTGTCTAGGAGTCAAGTAATTGTTTTTTCTTCTGTTTTATTTCATATCTTTGTATCGTCCACAATTCTTATGAATTTGCATTGCTACTTGCGAAATCATAATCGTAGTTTTGTTTTTCTTTGTTTTCAGTATTTTCATTGCTTCTTGAGTTTGAAAATCATAATAGAGTGTGCTGTGAAGACTACTGACTTTGATTTATTGATTTTAGTTCCTAAAGAGCAAAAAGAAAACAAGTTGTGGGGTAAAAGGCGTAGTGAGCATATTAGAGTGAAAAACCTTGATTTTTTTTATGTGTGATACACTAGGTGTGAGGATATATTTTATGCTACTAACCAAATTTTGCAGATTCATAGGATGTCTGAAAATAATGAATCAACAACATAAAATGTTGATGTTGCTTTCCAATTACAAGCCTCAGGTCAACAACTCGAATTGTTGTCTAGGACATACAAGGATCTGAAAGATAAAGTGAATTCGATAAAGCAATAGAATAGTGGGGCTGATCACCGAGGAAATACAGTCCATATAGTTGTACGGAATAACATATCTGATTTTGAAAAATATGTTAATGAAAACACAGATGTGGGTGATGATGAGAATGATTTTGCATTTGTTGGTCAAAGAATCAGGTCTGGACCAAATAGAGCTAGAAGGAATATGAATTTTATTAGGATGGGGAATTATGAAGATATGGATAGGGACACCATTAAACTGAAAATTCTCAACTTTCAAGGTAAAAATGATCCTGAGGCTTACTTGGAGTGGGAGAAAAGGTTAGATTAGATTTTTGATTGCCATAATTATTCTGAACAAAAAAAAAAGTGAAATTAGTGATGATTGAGTTTATGAAGTATGCATTGATTTGGTGGTATCATATTGTAATCAATAGGATGAGAAATAGAGAGCAACCCATTCAGACTTAGGAGAAAATGAAAGTCTTAGTGAGAAGACGATTTGTACCAACCACTATTACAAATATCTATACCTGAAGCTTCAAGGTTTGGATCAAGGCTATAAGATAGAGGATGGATATCACAAAGAGATGGAGATAGCAATGATTCGAGTCAATGTTGTTAAGGATAAAGAAGCCACCATGGCTAAATTTTTTAATGGGTTGAATCAAAACATTGCCAATATGGTGGAGCGACAATACTATGTGGAGCTAGAGGACATGGTTCACATGGCTACGAAGTTGGAAAGACAATTTAGGAAGGGATATGTTCGGCCAACATTTAATTCAGGTTCTTCATCATCTTGGAAAATGAATTTGAAGAGAGAGGGTATTGCCTAGCTGAGATCCATTGTTCCTTCTAAAACTGAACCACCAAAGGCTAAAGTTAATGTCCATATTGGTGCCGAAGGTAAATCTGAAACCCAACCCAAACGTAATCGTGATGTTAAATGTTTCAGATGTCAAGGGCATAGAC
Source organism: Salix dunnii (assembly GCA_015731905.1). NCBI lineage: Eukaryota > Viridiplantae > Streptophyta > Magnoliopsida > Malpighiales > Salicaceae > Salix > Salix dunnii. The sequence goes on along the minus strand of CM027667.1, from coordinate 1,917,206 downwards.
ATTATGCTTCTGAGTATCTAAACAAGAGAATCATGATGATCAGAGATAGTGGTGATATGGAATCTGAAAGTGACAAATCTGATTGTGAAGGCATGTCACCGTTGAAGAATAGTGATAGAGATGAGTTAGCATTACCGATTGCGGAGTCCTTGATTATAAGACGCATACTTCAAGTTTAAGTCAAGGAAGATGAATCTAATCAACAAAGGCAGAATATCTTCCATATACGTTATGCGCAAAGCAAAGTGTGTGGTTTAATTATAAATAGTAGAAGTTGTGTTAATGTTTGCAGTACCACCCTTGTTAGTAAACTTAATTTGAATATTGTTAAGCATGCAAAACTATATAGACTGCAATGATTGAATGATAGTAGTAAAGTGAAAGTGACCAAATAGATTGTGGTTCCATTTTGAATTGGGAAATACGTTGATGAAGTTCTGTGCGACGTGACACCAATACAAGCAAGTCACATCTTGTTAGAGAGACCATGGCAATATGACAGGAAGACAATTCATGATGGCGTTAAAAATAAGTATATTACTGTAAAAGATGGTAAAATCATCACTCTTGTACCTCTTACACCCAAATAGGTGTATAACAATCAAATAAAGTTAAAACATAAGCATGAGGCAATGGGAAAAGAAAAACAAGGTGAGGATCAAGGGGAGAGAAAATCATCAGATTTGGCTAGAACCCAAACCATTACAGCTCATTCAGACACCCATCCAAACACAAACAAACCAGACCATTCGACCACAACTCAAAAACATCCAAATTTGATCAAGAATGGAGGTAAGACAAGAGGAGTGAAGAAAGTCAAGAAGAGTGATGAAAATTATATGGAAAAACTAAGAAACAACCCAATTTTTATTCTAGAGATGATGAGATCAGATCTGTATTTTTCACAGACAAGCCAATGATTTTACTTGTGTATAAAGAGACTTACTTTAATACTAATGATCTTGATCATATTGTACCTAGTGCTATTGTTTCTTTGTTGTAGGAAAGTGATTCTTGCATTCTTTAGTTCTTGAACTAGATCTAACTTATCGAAGATTAACTGAATTCATGACGTCATTATATTTATTCCAATAGTGTTGATGCCTTGGGGCAGGTTTCCATTGTGTCACTCCTATCAAACCTATTTCAGCTTTCCAAGATCAGATTCTACTCTTAGTTGTAGGTTGCATGACCATGTGATCATGAGGTTCGTATCATCAATTGATTGTAACCATCCAAACTACAAGATATGTTAATAGGGTCATATGAAGCCGTCAAATATATTTGACTGATTCTTTTTTGCAGGTTTATATCAATAATCTCTCCTTTTCCTCCCACAAATCCGCTTGGAAAAAAGAACATTTTCTTTTCAAGTTCTCTAATGATTGGAGGAACAGCCGTGGAATTTGTATGAGATCTGTGATGTGAGTTTATAATCTCATGTTAACAATGGGCATTTGGCTATCGAGAAGTTACATTTCAATTTTACATTTGGGAATAAAATTTGCTGAGTTGGAGGACGAGATGGAATCCAGTAATTATGAAAAATTCCTTCCCCTGATGACTTTTTTGGCAGAAATTTTTGTAACACCTCTCTCCTCCTCTTCTTGTGTTTCCCTCCCAAAGTCAGATACAGCACTGATAGAGGTATGAAAATATGCATGTCTCAATCTCCCTTGAAGCGTCTCAATTTCATCCAAAAGATTAACGGAGAAATTTAAATTATCAAAAACCTGAGCAGATGGGTTCTCAAGGAAACCATCGATTTTCACTCATTAACAAACCTCTTCTAAGTTATTTCTTTTTCTTCTATGATTTTTTTAAAATATTATTTCTGTTGCTGTTCTGGTGTACAAGGGGCGGTGGCAGATGAGCTGGCTATTTCGAACAAACCAAACTGAAACACCTCATGAGCCCCAGTGCAGAGTTTCCGGACCAATGCCAAAAAGAATACTACTCCAAGAAGAAAATAGACCAAACTTCTTATACCAGCTTATTAGAAAACCACTCATTTAAGCATTGTTTTAAGAAAAAAGCCTCAAAAAACCGTTTCCCACAAACTTTCTGATGGAAAATGTATAGATTTCAAGAGGAAGTAAAAGTCAAAAAAAAAAAAAAATCCAAACTTCATCTATTTAGTTGCCGGGCGGGAGTCACAACTAAAATTGACTAATTCCACTAATAAGGGACACTAGAGATCTCCTCTGGAGGATCAACCTGACAGTTTAACAATGTAGAGCATTCAGACGGCACATTTTCTTTGTATGATATGAAGTTTGCAGCTCCAGTTCTCCTGCAGAGACAAAACACAAATAAACCCACTTATGAGATGATGGAGTCATTGTATACAAGACAGTTAAAACTACATACCAATGTTGCTATTATTTTGTCCAATTTCAGAGATATGCTTTAAAAATTTTGGCGAATCAAAGTGATGCCATGAATTTAGATGACTGCTGACTCCTCGGACCCACTCAACCCAATAGATTTTTAAATTGGAAGGTCTGTTCACCAACATCACATTCAAACGACATTGATTTTTATTTATTTTTCGAATATGCAAGGGGTGTGTAAAAGTACTAGAAAGTTTTGGTCAATGTTGTGCATATACCACCACTTGCCCGTTCATATGATTATTACATTAAGTTTAGGAAAAATATAAAAGATGAGAATAATATGCAGTCTCAAGTTCAGTCATCTTGCAAAAATCAGAAAGCAAATGTAGTCCAAAACAAGTGAAATAAAGAATTTAACCTTACCTGCTGCCTTCAAGACCTGGATTTTGGGAGGTGATCTTTCATCAGGCTGCTTAATGAGGCCAATTATGAGTCAGTCCCATCCTTCAGTACAAAACCAGCATAACCACACAAGTCTCTTTTTTCTTGGTTGACCCTGGATAGCAAAGTTAAAAAGGTCACCACGACAAAACTCACATCTCAAACGTTCTGTTATACAAGTCATCTGAACTGGGCATCCGAAATTTTGAATCCTCATAACCAGAAGTGTAAAATTTATTGAATCCCACTCTCTCATTCCTGAGAAGCTCTGTCATATGCAAACTGTTTCCACCCTGAACCTCATTCCAGCCATCCCAATGCCCATTCGACATAAGCCCATTCCTTGACTGCTGTAAGGACAGTTGTGCAAAAGGGGATAAACCACTGATTTGTGTTTGATCCATAAGCCTTGAAGAAATTCCAAAAGAATCAGTGAGGGATGAAAAGCTATTCCCAGTGTCACTATATCTTGTGTTCTGGTGTGGGGGCAGAGCTCTTTGCATTAGTAGTTGAAGTCTTGCCTCATTATCAAAATGATGCAATTGTTGTGGAAAACTTGATCTCATGTCCACTCCTGGATTGTTAAGCCCGCCCTGCAGTCTCCCTTTTCCAACCGCCAAAATTGCAGGATCCATAAATTCAATTTCTCCAGCGCTTCCAGCATTGCCAGTTGGTGGTGCATGAAATGAATTTCTCAGAAAGGAAGAAGAGTCAAGCAAATGATTCCCTGCAAAAGGAAAAGGAAGATAAATATCAGCTGAAAATCATTATCACATTTAATACCCTGGATGAGAATGACTAACCAGATATAATGTCAAAATTTTGTTCCATTCTCTCGTGAGAAGAAAAGCCTGGAGGTGGTGCTCTGCTTGGCACAGAGAATCCAGGCGGGGCAGAAATTTGAGCTCTTGAAACTGTTAATTGACAGCCCAAAGAAGAGGGAAAAAATATCAGTTGATTACAATGCACGAAAAAAATGTGCACAAGGAAAATTGGTAATTTCTTGAGAATAACAAGAAGCTAAACAAAAATCAATTACGACAAAAAATATAATCAAATGCTAAAAAACATAAACTAACAAATACAGTTAGCAGGGAACCAAGATAAAGTCAGGGTAAATAGAGGAATAGGAGAGGCTTCAAAACAAGATGGGATTTTATAGGAGGTCAAAAAACATTAACCATCATCATTCATGAGCTTTTAAATAAAATTAGTTGTTATTTCAGCATATTGTCCCCAATTAAAAATTAAGAAAATAGAAAAAGAAACATCACAGTAACCCTGAAAAAAAAAAAAGAAACATCACAGTAACCCTGAAAAAAAAGCGTGGAACTTCGATGGTTTGAGAAAACACTTACTAGGTGGCCTGTTAGAAGAGAAAGTTGAAGGACTGGAGGTAAAATTCTCTGGTTCTTCGAAATTGCTCAATGAGAAACTATTACCAATCCCAAGCTTTTCCAAATATGAATTTCTATTTTCACCAAAATCCTGGTTGGATGTATAGTTCTTTGGCAACTTCCCAAATACATTATGAGATGGATTGACATCCAGTGTTTGACTTCTCAACTCTTCTTGTCTTGCAAAAGAAAATCTAGACTGATTGTTATTATTTTGTACCTTCCAGTTACTTGACATTTTGAGAGAACTAGGCTGTTTGTCTGTTTCACTCAACAACTTGGCCAAGTTTTGAGGCGATGTTAACGAGTCATCCCATGCATCAAGATCTAGTGATAATATATTTGAAATGATGCTGCTCTCACCCACATCCAGAGCACCATTGCTATCAGGATCACCCAGTGATCTACCCATGTTCTTCCCTTGCACTCCATTCAGGAGAGAAAACGAGTGTTCCATGTTTCTATCTGAACAAGCAGAACTGCTGACCATTTTATCAGGGTAACCATTTGATGTGACACAATAGTTACTAGATGAATGTAGAAGTGAAAGATCATTGACTCTAGTGTTTGCATACTGAGAATCAGTATTTAAACTAGCAGCCCCAAAAGACTCACTGTGTTGCAAAGAACTAGATCTATAATGATTTGGTATATGAGATAAATGTGCTGAATTTGGCAAATAAGCATCATGGCTCGCTTCATCTGGGTCCTTGAGACTTGGTCCCTCGATCGCTAATATATCCTCCTCTACTTTAGAAACAGTGCTTCTAACTGAATGCATATGTTGATCTGTTCTCCAATCTAATTGTTCACTTGAGGCACAAACCACATTCTCTAATGCACAGGTTCTCTCTGCTGCTAGTGAAGTAGGTTCACGGCATTGTTCAGCATATGTAGGCTGCAAAACTTGATTTCCAGGTGATTTAATCGTACTTCCATCTGAAAATGAACTAGTTCTAGTAACACCAGAAAGTTCACTTCTGATGTTACTATCAACCTTCATTGAAGAGATGTCAGACAATGAGTTCTGAAAGTTTCCATTAGGTATGGCAAAGCCTTCCTTTTCAGATTCACGAGATTGCTGAGTTCCATCAAAGGACTTTGTAATGTTAGGCAGCACATCTGAGTCCCAACCATTGTACTTGGATGGTGGTGGACAAGAAGATTGGTAACTTAAAGTTACAGTAGCAGTAGCATCATTTATAACTGGTTTTTTAGGAGCAGCAGCTTGGCTATCTAAGCTCACATGGTTTTCTGCAGATTTCAAATCTAATTTACCTTTTCCATTCATAGATTGGCCTTCTTCATCACATGCGACCTTTCTATCCACATCATCCTGCAACGTAGAACCCTGACTTGTGCTTGCAACTGCAGAGGAGAAAGCTACCATGCCACTAGCTGTGTCTGGTTTAAGCCTTATTGGTCCATTAGAGTGTGTCAAACTTGTTGCTTGAGGCTGGTTTGAAGCACGCGTTCCCCTAGCACATTATTTGTTTCATGAAAATTAACAGACAAATTTAACAATTACAACTAAACATAAGGAATTGGCATACCATGACGCTGCAGCAGGGAGTGCCATAGATCTACCAGTGCTTCCAGGTGGAGGTGAATCTTGGCCATTACTCATTGTATTCTGCTAGATAAATATATAACTTCAAAACCGGAGACAGACAGATATGCATCTAGTTTGAAACTTGTCTAAAAGGCATAAAGGCATAATAGGAGTTCAATGTCATTTACGTGTACTTTTTACATAAAAAATATCTATTAACAGAAAATAATCTTACATCCGGTACATTTTTCACAACTGGTTTTGCTGCAGAAATGGAGCTATTGTTACAATAATCATCTGCTGGTGGAGGCAACGTAGTCCCTGAACGCCACAACAGACTGCTCGGTGCACCAGTAATTTGTTGAACTCTACTCCTATAAAACCATCATCAGTTCATTAATCATCCAAATTTCCATAAAAAATGCAAGATAACATCAAGAAACACACTGCCAAAGAAGAATTCTGGATGTTTGTTGAATCACAAAAAAAATATATATTCTTAGGATCGAGAAAATAAAGACAAAAATTAGACAGTATGGGAATAAGATCTAAATATGCATTTGAATACTACAAATCAACTTTCTGAAGTCCAGACAAGAGGAAGAAAAATCATAGCTTCAACAAAATAACAAAATGAATATGGCTCACAGCTTTACCCTATCTCCAATTTCTCAATACTACAGTTCTCCCTGTTTCATGGAACTTTTGTAGCATAAAGTACTGGTGAAAAAAATACAATGGAGCAACTAGGAGGCACCCATTATTGTTGTGCTTAATCATTTCCAGACTAGCAATGATATTTCTACTGTTTTAGACAGTAAACTTGTACAAAAATTAGAGAGGAATAAAAGAATAAAGCATTTCGACAAGATTAGATCAAGCTCTCAATGAGTTGTTAACAGAACACAAATATACCTTGTGTATGCCGATATGATCTCATCTTTTGTAAAACTATCTTCTTGAGAACCAATCTCGTGCAAATATAGACAATCAGGATTTGTGCAAGGCTGGACCCAACAGAAATTGCACCCAATTAAACACTGGTGCATGTTAATAGTTTTCTTCAAGCATTAAGGAAAGCAATTGCAAGAAAAAATTGCCACTGGAAAGCTAAAAAAATGGCCCATACCACATTTCTCAGCCATGCATGACAATACTTTGTAGTTCCAAAGCACGCCCTGAAATTGCTGAAAATATCAATATGCATGCAATCATTAAAGAACAAATGAGAGCATGTGAAGGTGCACATACTTTAAAGATCTACCATCCAAGACAAAACCATGTACAGACTGAATACACCGAATAGCTTCTTCCTCCTTCAAGTAAGTTATATATCTGCAAACAAATAAAAATAGCACAGACAATGAGCTTGTTTAGAAAATGTAAAACAAAATATTGTTCCAGAAAAGCATAAACAGGTATATTACATAAAATGGATGAGAGGTGATGCAAAATCATGTGCATAACAATAACACAAAAATATGGAACATTTCTATGGTTTTAAAATCCCACGAGTTTCAATAGATAAAAGTTGAATATGAAAAACTGCAAAGGTAGAATTTTGCATATGGTATGTCTACAGACTGGGCATCGATACAAGAAGTCAGACAACATGAAGCCTCAACCCAAACTAATCAAGGTCAGCTATACAGAACTTTCTAGACCATCCAGCTTGATCATAAACCAAATCCACCAAAATACAAAGTCAAAGATGCTTTTTAACTTACACACTACAAGTATTGTTTGGAAACTGTTGAATAACACCAGCTGCTGTACGAGACATAGAGACTTTTTGAACCTTCCCGTATTGACCAAAATACTCTCTGCGCTGCAGAAGCTGCTCCATATTGGAAAACACTTAAAAGGTGATTTAAGAAAAAAGTAGATAGAGGGGAGAGGGGAGAGGGGGAGGGAGAATACATCTTCATCTGCCAGATTAAGAGGCAACCCAACTATGTACACCAGATTCCGTTGGATCACTCTAACACTGCTCAGTTGCTTCCTTCCTTCATATGGTTTTGACTTTGTTTTATGTGACTTCTTTCGCTCCATATGGATTTCGGCCACCAATCTATCAAGAAAATCCAGCACAATCATTAGGGTAAAAACAAATATGAAATATAATTTGTTAATGCCAAGTGCATAAACCCATTGCAGTTGAGGGTTAAATCAGTGTGCCTAAGGGAACAAGGTGCAAAGCTCACAGCTAACATCAAATATAATTTGGAATGCCAAGTGCACAAACCCAGTGCAGTTAAAAGAGGGTGACTTAAGTGTGCATAAGGGTGAGGGGTGAAAAGGTTCAGAGCAAAAGCCCTTCTGTAGAACTGGGTTTGGGTCCTTAAACAAGGTGCACATGACACGCCTAACATTGTATCTGCCAGCAGAGGTTAAGGGAAGAGAAGGATTTTCAGAGGTAGGTTAAGGAACAGTAGGGTTGACCCACTTTCCTAGTTGGGTGTACAAAGTGTACAGCAGAAACGCCAGATATGGAAGAGTTCATACAGCTGAGAATAATTACAAATGCCAAAGATACCCTTAACAAGAGTTAGCTGTTCTTTTAATTAAGGTGATTTTTCCAATAGAAAATATAAGGAGAGGGGTCATCCTCATGACCCATCAAAGGTGCTGAGAATTCTTATTGGTGGTTGGTTTGAACCCTGTTAAAACCAATTCTACCCTCACTCAAAACAAGGCACATAAAAGTGAAAGCAGCCTTTTTCAATCTTTGTTTTTTTAAAAAAAAAGTTTCCCCTTCTCTATTCATTGATCTACTGTGTATTCTCTTGCATCATTCAGTATCTCTTTGTCCCTCCCCAACTTTTTGTACAGGTAACATCATGGCTATTATATAAATTAGTGCACGTGATATTTCAAAATTAACGATCTCCACCACGGTTTCTGCTAAACTTGGCACCTGGGCTATAGAGACCCCGGTGACAAAATGTTAAAAGAAAGACCACCTCTCGCAGTCTCCAGCCGTCCCCACAATCTTCTTCTTGTCATAAGGAAAGCGACATGCTGGACACCTCCCTTCTGTGTCATCCTTCTCTGCCATGTCCATTATGTGATGCCAACACCAAACACATATCTGTGAAGGAGAAGATACATTATCACAATCAAATAAATACCAAATGATTGTTAGGGAAACAAAAGGGAAATTGTCAACTAGTTGCCAAAAAAAATTATAATGAGATTAGAAAGACAAGAGCTTGCTAAACAAGAAGAAAGCAAAAGCAAGGAAAAATTGTTGAAATAACTTGTCAGGAACAAAAGTTTATCATTTTATGAATGACAAAACGGTCTACAAAGACCGGTTAATGAGCTAATGCAAAACTAGGTCATAAAAGACCCTCCTGATTGCAAAATGCATTCATCACAAATATAATCTAAACTAAAGAAGTTTTAAGGAATTCGAACCTCGTAACCACATTTGCAAGGCTTCAATTGCTGATCAGTTAAATCCATCTCCTCAGCGCAAAGTGGGCAAGTCTTTTCTCCCTCATCGCTCATGGTTGCCCTATTATTAGGCTCAATTAAAACAACAAAGTAAGTAATCCATATAAAAAAAAAATCATGACCCCCATAAAACGAACATGTTTGGTCAATCTCAGCCGAAATTTGATTCTCTTTAGTAATATAAAATAGACAGGCTATAATTTCAAAACCCTAGAAAAATCCCCAAAAATTTTCTCAACAAACAAACCCTAAAAGGAGTATTCACTCACAATATATTTAGCCAAATCAGAAAATCAATTATGATCTCCAGCACCAGAACTAAATCGCAGATCAGGAGAGAAAAAATCAGTTCACAGACGACAGAATTTAAAAAAAAATCAAAATCGATTGCGTGCAATCCTAAAAAAAAAAAAAATTAGGGATCTTAAAGCAATAGCCAGATCAAAGGGTAAAAATTGAGAATTAAGGTTCGTAGAGGCTTACAGTTTGTGGATCGAGAAAAAAAGAGCAAATCTGCTACGATGAGATTGAAGATAGAGGAAGAGAGAAGAAAAAACAAAAAACTTGAGAGAAACAAACCACAAAAGAAGGGGAGAGAGAAGGTTTTTTATCTTTATTTATTTATTTGTCGAGGGGGGGGGGAGTTGTGGCTGTTTGCGACGACGCGTTGGTTTGGTTTGGGTTTTTTTTTCTGTTCTTTTTCTTTGGCTGCACCCGATTTTGCCTTTCTTTTCACTTTCTTTTCTTTGCGTAGTTGTCATTTAAATATTGTCATTTTCCACATCATGCCCTTGGTTTTTACTTTATTTGCCAACCCTCTCCCGGCTTGGTCTCCGGCTGTGGCGTTTTAGATGATCGCCGCGTGGTTCAGGTTTGGAATCTCGCGGTTGGGAGTGATTTGGCTCTTTTTGAATTTTATTTTTCGGTCGAGCCCAGTATCATGCGGGCCTCCCAGCTGCTTGTATCACATTCGACGGCTCGAGATAAATTTTAAAGGTATACAAAAAAACAATTATTTTAAACTATTTTTTTTTTAATTTTTAGATTATTTTGATATAATAATATTAAAAATATTTTTTTAAAAAAATAAAAATATATTATTTTAATATATTTTAAATAAAAATCAATTTTAATTCTATTCTCAAACATATATAAAACCTCATCTTAACCCTTAAAATTTAGCTCTCATTATCATTTAATTCATAAATGCTTTTCTTTTATCCATTTCATATCTCTTCCACTCCTTAAAGTGTTAAAATAAGCCTTTATATTCCCTAAAGAATCAATTTAATATAATAGTAAAAAGCTAGAATAACTTAAATTTTCATATTCATATGGCTTTTTGTTTTCTTGATAACTTGACACTAAAATTATCTTTGAGGTTATTTAGGAGCTTATTTTTATCTAAAATATAAGTATTTAATTAGTCAGTATATTAGATCTTCTTAAGGATGTTCGAAAATGTAATTGTAGTTGTATTTTATAGTATTTTTAACTTAGAAATGCATTAAAATGATATATTTTTATTTTTAAATATCATTTTTTATATCAACACATCAAAATGATCTAAAAACACTAAAATAATTACTTAGAGCAAAAAAAATCAATTTTTTTTAAAAAAAAACTTTTAAAGTGCTTCCCAAACACCCCTTTATTAGCTGGCAACAACCGTTGAGTGTAGGGTAAGATGGTTGTATTCGGAAAAAATTGATGAAGTTAAAGTATTAGGGATTAATTAATAATAAAATGATATATTAAGTGCTAAGTAAAAAAGGTATCTCATGTGTTTTTTTTCGATAACTATATTCTTTTAAGAAACATACTTAAGTCCTTAAAGTATTGTCATGTTATCGATTAAGTCTCGTTTTTTTTATTTTGTCAATTTTTCTCTACATATATTGTACAACAGTGATCAAACAATTTCATCCCTCGAGCCATTCTTTGTTAGTAATAATTAAAAAACTTCATCCAATTCGCATTTATTCACTAATTATTTTTGTCCAAAAAGTCAAAACAACACCAATTTGCTCTATTATACTTCTAACATCAAATCATTATAAATTTATCCTTGTTACACTATCTTTTATGTGTTTGTATAGACATATAAAATAAAATAAAAACTTATATGATTTGATAATGAGGTCATGTGTCATACTTAAATTATAGTTTCAAGTAATTTTAATCGTGGTGTTTTTTTCTATTGTAATGGATTCAATTGTACAACAGCTAAAAATTTACATTTATATATATAAGAATTAAAATCATTATAAGTTTGTCCTTGGTATACTATCTTGCGTGCGTGTGTGTGTGTACATATAAGATAAATAAAAAGATGATATGATTTGATAATAAGACAATGTGTTAAGAGTTAAATTATAGTTTCAAGTAATTTTTATCATGTGAAGTTTTTTCTATTATTATGGATTCAATTTATAACAACTAAAATTTTAAATTTTATATATATATATATATATATATAAGAATTAAATTGCCTTGTATCATAAAGTTAAAAGGTTATCTCTCCCTCTTTTGCAATTAGCCATTTTTTTAAGCTCAAACTCTCCATTTAAATCTATATATTAAAAAATCCCTAACACTAGGCTTTGCTTGATAGTTTCAATGTTTTTTCACTTATGCAAATATTTCTTTAGGATTATTTTTTCTTATTTTTTTGTTGGATTTTTATTTGGAATATAGGTTTATAAAAATACTTTAAATACAAAGTACAAAATAAAATTCTTATAAACATAAATGATATTTTCTTCTATTACATTTAAATATTTTTAATTTATTATATGGCTATAAATCATTTTTTTATTGTATTAAGATTTGGTTGAAAAATAAACAAAATTATTTTATTGAACTCAGGAACATAAATGTTTGGAATGTCTATTTAAAACCAAGTACCCTGTATGTATTATTAAAGCATTCAAATGTATTCCAACTATGTTCAAAACAAAATGAACTATATTAGAGAAGATGTTATTCATGTCTATATATATATATATATATATATATATATATATATATAAGTATTTAGTGTTTAAAATGAACAATTTCCTATACTTAAGATTGTATTTTAAATGTTAAATTGCTATGAATATTCTATTGTTTGGCTATTATTTTAACTTCACAATTAAAGTTATTGAATATTACATCATACAATATTGGTCAAAACATATTTTAATATTCCAATAAATAAAAATAATGTCCATATATCTATTAAAGCTTGGAAGACACTTATTATTCATTTTCTCTCTTCATGTTAACATATTCTCCTCTTTATCGCTCTCTATGTCAAACTTAAATCGAGAAGAAGAACCCAAACAAAAATTCATGGTTTAGGATGAAATCAAACACAAATTCATCTTTTATCCTTATATTTTAGTTTTGGATTTTATTTCTCGTTTAGAAATCAACAATAAAAGGGATATTCAAATTCTTTTCTTAAATCAATATTTCAAAATCTATTATTACATCTTATTATCGTTAAATCATTAGAATATAGATTTTATTTCCTCACCTTTACAAAGGCCCCGTTTGGCATTGCGATTTAATCTGCTTTTTGCTGCTTTTCGTCGTTTTTTTTTTCATAAAAGCACTTTGAAAAGCAAAAGCAACTACACTCCTAAACACCCTCAAAAAAGCAAAAAAAACAATTGTTTAAAAATGGAAATGAGATTCTTAAAGGTATAATAGCCTTAAACAATTAGATTTTACTAAAAAAGTTTTGCATAATTGATAAATTTTAGATTCTCAGTCATGTTATAACAATCGGAAAAGTTGTTATTTAATATTTTTTTTATGAAGAATACATAAAATAAAAAAAGTACAATCATTGTTTATATATTCCTAATTTTTTAATTTGCATGTATCATTTAGATACCATCATGGTATTAGCTGTCATGCATCAATGATCAATGGTATTTGGTTGAAATTCATGGTTTTACTCACTTTGCTAACCATGTGACTTTCCCCCACCAACTTGAATTTGACCATCTTCACATTAGCCAACTAAGCATATTATTTATATTACATGTTTTTTCTTCTTGTAGATACTAGCCTATTCCTAAAAATAATGATAAAATTAAATTGTTATGAGAATGATGATGGACCATGATTTATTTATTTATTGTCAGATAAATATAAATTTGCTCCATTTGTTAAGAGTTTTTGGACCTTGCTATATAAAATGAGTTTTTCATTTACATATTCATCAAATCTCATGGAGTTGTCTTCTCTCAACTTCTTCAATACCACGTTTTGATATGTTATAATTTAAAAACAAATATTTTTTAGAGATGACTTTATATTATTTAGAAAAAAACAACAACTTAGATGTGTATTGAAGGAAAAGAAAATGTTTTCTATTATAATAACATATTTGATCTTATGCCAACATTAGAAGAAAATAAGGTGTGAAACTTATTGCTAATAAAACATTGTTATGATCATATCTCAAAAATTACAAGTAACATATGAAAGATAATTTGTGCATTTATATTTAAAAAATCTCGAGGAATGATAAAATATTTACTTGATGGAGTAATAAATAAAATAGGAAAATAATATTGTTGATAATAATGGTGAATATTGGTTAGGTTTATTGTATGATTTTGACAAGTTCACTAGACAAAAAATATGGTGAAAAAAAAGGAGTTGAAGATGACATTTTAGGAGGGTTGATGAATTTTTCGCTTGATAAAGAATGCTTGAATATAGGTGGGAGTGAATGAAAATGTCTATAAATTGTTGATAAATACTAATTTTTTATGGATGGTACTTAAACTATGAGCAACAACTACTCTTGATAAAAACAAAGCAACAATTATTTTTCAAAAAGTAATAATAAATTTTTAATGTTATTTTTATTATTTTTAGGTTTCAAGGGATTTTAGTCATCATTTCAATAACAATAACAATTGAATGACATGATACATAGTTTTTGCTGACTATTTTGTAACGCTAACTCATGTAAAGTGTTGCTAACATTTAACATTCAGGTTGTAAAATATAATATTTGAAATCTTAGTTGCAGAGTGAAAAGATAATAAAATCATATGATACCTAAAAGTAATTTATCCTATTTTGATTTAGATAATAAAAGGTTGAGAGTGACTTATCAAAATGAAAAGTTTTAAAGTTAAAACATGGAGGTTAGTTTTAAAGCATAAAATGTCGAGAATGGAAAAATTTAAGCGAATGATGAAATGTGAAAAATATTTTATAAATGTGTAAAATTATAACAATCCCAAATAATTATCTATCTTTTCAGGACATTAACTCAATCCTATAGGTAAAAAAAAGGTAGGATTTTTCCCTATCTTTTTATATGTATCATAATCCATTAAAATTTCAACAAAGTCTCCTTTTTATTTAAAATGTTTCAAGTATCAACATCAATTCATACATCAAATATCACAATTAAATACATATATTCAATAATTTGAACATTTTAAACCATTACACCATCTATAAATGCATCTAAAAAATCATTCATCCTATTTCTATGTTTTTATTTCATATTGCTTTTTGAGATCAATCAATATATTCTTATTTATTTTTCTAAACATTACATCATACAAGATTAAAAATACATAATTATATTATTTTATGAACAAGTCTCATTAAACATAAAATTTCTTTATATTTTTACGCTAATGACATTACCGCTTGATTTTTCATTCATCTTAATTAATTATTACACATTATAAACATCCAATTCATCTTATAATCTCATAATATTTTACTTAGTATTATTCAATTATGCCTTTCTAAAATTTAGTTTTATTTATTTATTTTCTCATAAAAATTATATTTTTATCTTCGTTAATTTCCCTAATTTCTTTTTATTAAATTTTTAATCCTAGAAAATTTCAACCATGAACTCGTAGAAATAATATATGATAATTAACTTAATAAATTTTAAATTCAATATAATTTTAAAATAATAAATATTATTTATTGATGAAATTCAATGTTTAGATGTAAGCAAAAAGGGAATTGCGAGTTTAAACAAAAATAACTTAAATCTTAAATTTTCTCTTCCATTTTTAAAATTTCTTTAATGAGGCTAAAATAGTTTATTTTTAGCCCCCCCCTTCATCCCATACAAGATAAAAGGTTAAAAAAATAAAAAATATTCAAGATAGAGTTTTAATAGTATTTGTTTATACATGATATCATGAAACAATACAATAACACATACTATAAATATAAAGTTCATCACATAAGATGTGGCTATTTTTGTGTGTATTTAGCTTGCATATATTTTAAGGTGGATCAAGTATCACATGAATTTTTTTAAAAAAATTTTCGTTCCTGTATTAATATTGTTATTTTAACTTCAATGCTCGTATACGTGAAACTTTTCCTTTCTATTTTTTCATGGAAAAAAATTATTTTATGTCTTTCTTTCTATCATTATGGAGCATATAATATGCTATTTGATTATGATTATTATGGTTTTTATATGAGAGGGGTTGTTCACATACCATTTGTCTTGAAAATTTGTTCAAATGATCTTTAATAATGTGATTTAGATCTTTAAGAAAATAAAATAGTTGTGTATAAATTCTCTTCGTTTTGATTTATGGTTTTTTTTTTTTTGGATTTTAAGAGATTTTCCTTGTTTGGATGGTTTATCCATCCATTTATAGGAGTAAGATTAAAATTACATATCCACATATATTTTTACTGTAACCTATTTAAAACTCACAAGATTTTTGTAGGGTTTTGAAATTTTAAATAGGAAAAGAATTTTAGGGTTTTGAAACTTTGTATGGATAAGGCATTAATGCCCTTGATGGTTTAAGATTAGGTATAAATAAATTAATGGTATAGTAGTAACTTGTAAAGTATAAATAGAAAAAAAAAATTAAGAGAAGAAATCTGAAAATTTAGAGAGAAGAGAGACGGAAGAGAGAAGAAAGGAGAAGAAGAAAAAAGAGAAGGAAGGAGGAGAAATAAATATTAAGGTAATGTGTATGTGTTATTATGTAAAAGTATTGTTTAATGGTTAAGCTAATTGCTTGCATTGGTGATTAGGGCTTGTAGATTTTATTTGAATTTGATGGATGAATGGATTAAGATGTTTAGGGTTTAATGGTTAGGGTAATGGTTAATAGGTTTGATTATAGATGATTTTGAGGTTTTTGATGTGTTTGGTTTAAGAAAATATTGAGAAAATTGGTGAAAACCCTTGCTGGAATTCTGGGATGGAGGTTGAAGATGACAAAAATTTATTTTGGTCCTTTTGGTGAAAATTACAGTTTAGTCCCTGAACTTTTGAAAATTTCAATTAAGTCCCTGAACTTTGAAAAATTACAAAATAGTCCCTAGATAAAATATTAGTATTTCAGATTGGTTTGATGGATAATTAAGGATTATTTGATGAGCTATTATCAACTTTATGAATTGTGTATTTTGAATTAGACTTCGGAAGAAGCTATTGTTTTAGGTTTTGCGAAAAATAGATAGTTTGATTCAAAACACATGGGATTATGAATTAAACTCTTAGATACATTTATTAAAGAGACTTTAATTCTTTTGAGTTATTTTTGAGTATTTCTTTTATATATTCAAATAATCCTGATATTTTGCCCGCGGTATGTCAGTAGGATTTCATCAGTATTTTGCCTTTTGAATTTCAATCGCTTTTGAGTCAGGTGAGTGGATAATATTTAATATGTATGAAAAATATTATAAATATTTGATTTACTAGTATTTGGATTATGCTTCTTGATAATATATACATTGATTATTATTCTTGATACGATAAAGCATAATCGATTATTGAATATACGTTCTTGATATAAGCCAATATCTGCTTGTGAATTGATAGCTCCTCATTTGATTGATGACGTGAGTTGAGCCTTAAGATATGAATATGTCTGTTTGATTATGATATATATATATATATACCTACGGTATGTCAGTCAGAATACCCACACTAACAGGAGAATGTTAGTCTTTGTGCACATCATATCTGAAACCCTAGTTGGTCGGGGGAGACACCAACCTGTACGGACTGATCATCTCACATTATGGAGCCTCATGCTCATTGCATTATAATTTTCTGACGAGCTTTATCTACACATTCTTGTTATGACCTATTTGAGAAACTTCGTGTAAGAACTCTGAACCCATTCGATAATATATTTCTCATTGCTATATTATCTCTCATGTGTATATTGGATGCTATCTACTCACTGAGTTGTTGAACTCACCCTCTCATTATTTATTATTTTCAGGCTCGTAGCTCGTTAGCAGATTATTATTGCTGAAATTTCAGGACTTACTATTTTGGTTGTAATCGACATTTTTATTTTTATGTCTAGTTAGCGCTCCACATTTATAATAAGGTTATTCAACTTTTGTATTAAGACATTTGGATTATTTTATAAAATCTATTTTGTTAGTTCCGCTGCGTTGGACTCTGAATATGAATGATAAGCTTGTAAGTTTGGGTTCGCATAGGTGTGAAACCTCGGAGGGGAACCATGCCTATGTGCCGGTCACGGATCTGAGAATCGGGTCGTGATAATTTTTTTTTATTTAAGAGAGCATACAAGTCCCTTCATAAGATTAAGTTATAGGCCTTATTAATTAGAGTTTTCATGGTGTTTGACTCTAGTAAGGCTTCTATTTTTAGTATTGTTTTCATTGAACCTCATCAAGTGGGCTCTATTTCTATTATTTTTATTTTAGACAATAACAAATAATTTTATAAAACCAATTTTTATAGGAATGCTCATGTTAAAAAGGGCTATGAACCTCGTATATAAATCATCAAAGCTAAAGGTAAAATCATGATCAAAATTATGGTATTAGGTTCGAGTTAATACTCGATAAATTATGGATGAATTTTTACACATAATATCAAAATCTTATATTACCAACTTTAACTATCGTTTATGTTTTGCATATTTTTTAGCAAGTTAGTCACTTATACCCACCTAAGTCCATTATTATGGAGATGAAGTTCACAGGAAAATGAGTATTTAAAACATGTTTTGCTAATAGAAAAATCATTATTTGATGGGATTGTACAACTTTGTCTTTAGGGTTTATAATATTATGGACCTAACTTTTATTACAATCTTTTTTTTATTAGGATAGTCCAATAGTTACTTCTTGTTTTGTCCTTAATCTTTTCCTTGTTACATCTCAAACATTTATTTAAGGGACAACTTCTATTAAAAGAGACTTTTATAAGGGTTATAAGAGCAATAACACTCTTGTAACTATACACCATGTAATTTAAATTTTTTTCCTCATTAAAAAAACATGTCCACACACATAGAAAGGTATAAGTAGCGGTGTTAACTTGATGGTGAATGATTTGGATTTATTAGGCCATAAAAGCTCCTCGAACCCAAGTCAATCACTCATGTTCCAAGAGAGCACAAAATGACATATTATGTCCAAACTTGAATGAGTACGGGCTGTATTTGGACCTTAGATATTCAAGTAAGATTTATAGCCCATGGTTTTAGGCCGGATACTCAATGAGTTTAAATTTAATTATTGGAATATGTTTAAAGATATTTGTTTAAATTAAGTTATTCATATTAAAAATGATTTATAAAAAAACAAAGAAATAATTCATATTCAAAATATATATTCAAAAAAACTTGGAAGGTCTTAAAAGCCAAGTGTTTCATCACAAATCCTCAACTACATAAACTTTATGACCTCCGATTAATATAATTTCTGTCATCAACCAACTAAGAGGATGTTTGACATCATATTTTAAAGTGTTTTTTTTTAATTAACTTATTTTAAATTAAATTTTTTTGATATTTTTAAATCATTTCTATGTATTATTAATATTAAAAATAGTATTTAAAAAATTAAAAAAATATTATTTTAATATATTTTTTTAAAAATCAATATCAATAGATTCCCTCTCTGCACGCTAAATTTGTCGCCTCTCACGGCTTTACGCAACCATGCTCCTCTTTTAACTTGTTGAAAAAAAGAAGGCAAATGAAGGATCTCGAGGATGCCTTTATCTTGGTACTCATTTCATCAATAAACATGGGAAATGGCTAGAGATTTATAGTTAGGGATTTTCTTTTATTATTGGATTAATTATACTGTATATTTTTTTCCTGCTTATATTTGATTTGATAAGCAAGGATATTAGATTGGTCAACTGTTGGGTTTCAGTCAACATAACATATGAATGGAGAGAGATTTAGGGAGCCCAAAATCAAAAGCTCGAGGGTTAATTCGATCAAATTTACTGTAGAGAGTTAATTTGACCAAGTTTACATAATAGAGGGATTCTCCGGTGAGTTTTAGGCTTTTAGCTGCCCAAAAAACTAGTGATGAAGGAGGGTGAGTTCTTTTCCGAGAAAGGGGGCGTTACCTGCTATCACACTTAAATCAACGGCCTGGGAGATCTCCAGAAACAGAAGGGAGAGATGAGTCAGCACAATAACAACAAGAACCAAAACTCACTGAGTCAGCACACTCAGCCACCCTCCGCTCTCTCTCTCTCACACACAAAATCAAACCCGAATCAACCCATCCCTCTCTTCTTCACTATCACTTTCTTCCTCTTTTACCTTTCTCTCTGCTCGTTTATTCGTTCACCATTACCGTATCTTCTCTTTTCTGTACCCCTTTCCGTCTTTTCACTACTTCCAAATCCGACGGCCCGCTTTCCTCCACGTCGCCATCGTCTTCTTCGCCTCCTCCTCTACTGTCATCTTCCTTCCCCGTCTCTCTTCCTTATTTACAAATTACATGCGTCTCTCGCCTTTTTCTTAGGGTTTCTCCATAAGAATCTCTCTGTATCTCTAGCGCGAACAAGGTAAGGTGTCTTTTCTTTCCTCATCTACGATAATTATAAATCGATATCAATCTTTTAGAGATTTATTTATTTATTCTTTTGGATTTATGGTTAGGTTTTGAAATTGGAGTGAGTTAGATATCGTATATTGCTTGTGCGGATGGCGATTGAGAAGAACAGTTTCAAGATATCTAATAAGTTTGATGCGGAGCTTTCTTCTGATAGTAGGGATACTGCCATGTCCATTGATGAGGACGAGGACGAGGACGACCTTCTTCATCATCAGCGGATTGGGTCCGATGAGGATGAAGAGGCTGTTGTTCGTGTCGAAGAGGATGACGATGAATTTAACGAATTCAACGATGCTGACTCTGGGGCAGGATCTGATGATTTTGACTTGCTAGAATTAGGGGAAACCAGGGCTGAGTTTTGCCAATTTGCCAATTTAACTTGCAGTGTCCCTTTTGAATTATATGACCTTCCTGGCTTGCAGGACATATTGTCTGTTGATGTGTGGAATGATGTTTTAACTGAAGATGATAAATTTAGTCTTACTAGGTATTTACCTGACGTTGATCAGGACACCTTTATGCGAACCGTCAAAGAGCTTCTCGAGGGTGGGAATTTCCATTTTGGTAGTCCCATCAACAAGTTGTATCAGATGCTCAAGGGAGGCTTGTGTGAACCAAGAGTTGCCCTTTACAGAGATGGTTTGTGTTTCTTTCAGAAAAGGCAGCATTACCATCTTTTGAGGAAGCATCAGAATAGTATGGTTAGTCATTTGTGCCAGATAAGAGATGCTTGGCATGATTGTAAAGGCTATAGCATTGGTGAGAAGCTTAGGGTTTTGAATATTATGAAGAGTCATAAGAGTTTGATGCATGAGAATGTGGAGGGAGAATTGGAGAGTGGCTCATCAGACAAAGGGGAACCAGGTGATGGGTTTTGGGGCAGAAGGGTTAAAGATAGGAAGAGTGCATCCAAATTTGATCATACTTTGGCATATCAGGCTGGTTCTGGTTTGGAATTTTCATCACCAGTCAGTTTGAAAGTGGCAAAGTATGGAAAGCAAAATCCCAGGGGTATACTGAAGTCAGCTAGGTCAAAAGATCCTTCAACTAGAGATGTGCCGGGTCAATGTCCTTCTGTTTACCATGGTTTGGGGATGGCTTCAGGTCTGCATGGATCAGCATCGACACTTTCTAGGCAGAATAAGCTTGCTGGGTATGACTCAGGAGATGCACTCAGGCTAAGGGATCAAATGAGAACTGAAGATGATGATGCTGAATATGCAGTGTACATAATGGGTGTTCAACAAGATCGAAATATGGCACTTGGTGGTGATATGGTGAAATCCAGGATTCCAAAATCAGGAAAGAAGCATGATTTCTTGAGAACTGATGGATTAGCTGCTGACAGTTTCATGGATTTGCCATTCTCATCAAACAATGATTTACTTGCTTATGGTAGGAGCAATAATGCAAGTCAGATGTCAGAAGCTACGGTGTTCACATCAAATATTCTCAATATTCGAACCAAGTCCGAGTCTTCCAAAAAGACCAATATTGCTGAAAATTTTCGGCATTTCACAGTTCCTGATCAAATGAAATATTTGAAAGGCCAAACTCTGCAGCTACCACTAAAAAGTAATCGAGTTGACTTGTCAGATCATGCTGAACCAATTTGGCATAGCAAGAACCAAGGACAGGTTTTCTCTATGGATTCTACATTTAAATCTAATGGTTGGAATATGAGAAGTAAGAAATGGAGGACTGGGAGAGAGTCCTCTGATCTTAATTTCAAAGCATCATTGTTGCCCCAGGTGAATGATAGAATTGGGCTGCCTGAGGTAAGAGTAAAACCATCACAGGAGAAGATCAGAGGGAGTGTTATTCAGAATGGAAGACCAGAAAAGAAAGCATTGAAAGCTAACATAATTTATATAAAAGGAGAAGAAACAGAATCAGACTCATTTGAACAATTTGATGATGAGGATGATGATGGTAGCAATCCTTTGATAAGAAGTAAGTCAGCTTACCCCATCAGTATCGTAGAAGGTTCTCGGTCATCCTTTTTGAAGTCTAGCGTAGATGCTAAAATGGCCTCCTTTATTAAGAAAGATATGCAGGAGAATGAACTGGCTTTCGATGGAATCAAACACTTTTCCAAAAAGTTGGGTGGATTTTCTGAGCCTGGGAAAATGCCAGGATACTTGTCAAAAGCTAAACAAAAGGGTAAGATGCATGAGACACATAGCTCCAGTGCTAGAGTTTTGGAAGACAGTTCTCTCATTGGCCTGGGTAAACTAAAGGATGATGATGACAGAAACAGAATTCACAGATTTGGCAAGAGTGGTCAATCATGTGTCGAATCTGGTGAAAGGTTACGCAGGTCCTCATCCAAAGCCTACCCTTCTGATCGAAAGCAGAAAGGGGAAGTCAGCCATGATTTCATTGTTGATGATGAGGATGATTTACTTGAAACACAGTTACTGTCAGATGAAAATGCACTGGTTAGATTGCAAAAAAAAGGACAGAAGATGGAAACATATGCTCATGGTCAAAGTGACCAACCTGAGGCATTGTTGCTAGGGTGCAACTCAGTGATGAAGAAACGGAAAGAGAAGTATGAAGTGACGGGCATGACTGGCAAAGATGAAGATGATCATAGGCATTCTAACAGTGTTCAACAGCAAATTGAGAACTCCATTTCATTGAAGAAAAAAGGGAAAAGGAAATTGGAGGCTGATGATGTTACTCCAGACTGGGAAACTCCTGAGGCACCTGTTACAAAAACAGGAGCGGTGGATGTGGAGCTGGAAGCAAAACCTCAGAAAAAGCCATATACACCGATAACACCAACAGTTCATATTGGGTTCTCATTTTCCATTATCCATCTCCTTTCAGCAGTTCGTTTGGCAATGATCACTCCTCTTTCAGAAGGTTCCTTAGAGGTTGGCAAACCCTCAGCAGAGCTGAACAGAGCACAGGAAGGCGACAACAATGGGGTTCTTTCTAATAAGAATGCATATGTTAATAAATCAGACCCTGCTGAGCAAGTGAAAGTGCCTTCTCTTACTGTACAGGAGATTGTTAACTGTGTGAGATCAAACCCGATGGATCCCTGCATTCTTGAGACACAGGAGCCACTCCAGGATTTGATCAGAGGAGTTCTCAAGATATTCTCATCGAAAACAGCACCCCTAGGAATAAAGGGCTGGAAAGCACTTGTTTTTTATGACAAATCTACAAAAAGCTGGTCCTGGATTGGTCCGATTTCTCATACTTTGACAGATCAAGACACTATTATTGAAGTGACGTCTCCTGAATATTGGGGCCTTCCTCACAAAAGTTGTGTCAAGTTGGTCAACTCTTTTGCTAATTGGCTGAAAAACGGGCAAGAGACTCTTCAACAAATTGGAAGTCTTCCTGCACCGCCCGTGTCATTGATGCAATTTAACCTGGATGAGAAAGAAAGATTCAGGGACTTGAGAGCTCAGAAAAGTCTCAACACTATTAGCCTGAGTTCTGAAGAAGTGAGAGCTTATTTTCGTAGGGAAGAAGTTCTGAGGTATTTGATTCCTGACAGGGCCTTCTCATACACTGCTGCTGATGGTAAAAAATCTATTGTTGCTCCCTTGAGGAGGTGTGGTGGTAAGCCAACTTCAAAAGCTCGAGACCATTTCATGCTGAAGCGTGATCGACCACCTCATGTTACGATTCTTTGTCTTGTGAGAGACGCAGCTGCTAGATTGCCAGGAAGCATTGGAACTAGAGCAGATGTTTGTACTTTGATACAAGACTCTCAATATATTGTTGAGGATGTGTCTGATGCACAAGTGAATCAAGTTGTCAGTGGAGCCTTGGATCGTTTGCATTATGAGCGTGATCCCTGTGTGCAATTTGATGGAGAAAGGAAATTGTGGGTTTACTTACACAGAGATCGAGAAGAAGATTTTGAAGATGATGGTACTTCGTCTACTAAGAAATGGAAGAGACAGAAAAAAGACCCTGCTGATCAATCTGATCAAGGAACAGTTATCGTTGCTTTACATGGGACAAGGGATCAATGTGGATTTGACTTGGGCTATGACCTCAACACTGAGCCACCAGCTGCAGCTGATGATGATAAAAGAACAGATCTTGTATGTAGTGATGTGAGAGAGTGTGTGGAAGATACTGTTGATACCACTCATGGGCGCTAGCAAGGCAGCACATATCAGGGTGAATCAGTGGTTTGGGCGGCCCTGAGCTTAAATCCATCGCAAGAGAACATATTGATATGTCAAGAAAATCCCACAAAAGAAGATTTTGATGATGAAACATTTGAGAGGGATATTCCAGATGGAATCACAAGTACAAGTTTATTATGAAAAAAATTTCAGGTAGAGATTAAAATGCCATCGTGCCTTTCCTTAGATGCCATTGCGTTTTGGTATTCTTTAGTTCCTGAAATATGTTCATTCTCAATTGATCGGGCTATTTAAATTTATTTTTGGAACCAGAAAGTTGTGTATTTGCTTTCAAAATTGCAGTAGACTTTTTTCGCACTTAAATGTATAAAATTGAACATATGCACAGCAGGTCTTAGGATTGTTGATTTATGGCTCTATGCTTGTTAGATACGCTGCCATGCATCCAATCACAGTGACTGTTGAGATGCAGAGTGCTGTCAGGATTCTCATAAAGATTTTGAAGTGGTACTTTAATCTACATGGTGGTAGCTCCTTTAATTTGGGTTATTCTAGTAGTTTGACTGGAGGTTTAGGGAACGAGGGACGTTTCCTGGTGAGATAACTTGGAGAGGAGATTTAGGAGGTCAGCGCAGGTAGGGGTTATGTCAGAATAAGTTAGAACTGTAAGTACAGTGCTAGGGCCATGCTTACGAGGGACCGACAGTTGGTGCTAGTTTTTGCTTCATGGGGTTTGTTCTGGAAATATTCCTTGTAAATAGAGTTTGCTGTTTAGTGTATGTTTTCTGTTCACAAAGCTCTTTCATGAGTTTATTGGTAAGCATATGTTCAGAAGTGCCAGTGGGTACCTTGCATTATGAGAACCTGTTTTAAAATTTTTTTTTTCATGTTTAATTCAAGTGACAAGATGATTTACCTGTACTGACCATCTGATTTAAAGAGAGATTTAGCAATGCAGAATTATCTTGTTTTGGATGTGCTCGTGCAGGAGTCTGTCTATGCAAGAAGGAATGCGCCAGCGATCCTTTTCAAAGTGTCATGCATAAAAAAATGATTTTGTATGTAAGTTGATGATTTTAGTGTAAAATGTAGAGAATAGCAAGTGACAAGACCTTGTTTGAGGTCCAGAATATGTGCATTTGCTGGTTCTGTAATCCCAAAATAACGTTTCCTTTTTGCTTTCAAATTCGTTGTGCAGATGATTTTGGAAATGTAGGCCCATCCATCCTATACCCCTTGAAATGAACAAGGATTGCTCTATCGACACCTGCTATGCTCCCTGGCTTCTACCACTCACTCATTGATTGGATCATTCAGCTCTCGACAATGTCCCGAAGCAGCAGTTGAATTCAAATCCTGACAAAGGTTAGAGAGGAGAAACTTCCTTCAAAATTTAAACAGGACTGTATCATCTCAAATTTTCCAAATGAATGCCTTGTCAAGTCAAGTAAGAATGAATTCTGTGACACACACACACTCTCATACCCGTGCTTCTTCCTCTCATTTATCATTCTATGAATCTGACCGCCTTGCCATTACAGGCTCCCAATCAAGCAAGAACCTCCATTTTACCTATAGATTCTACTAGATTAACAGTCTTATCCTTTTTTTGCTCCCCTCCAGTTCCCACTTGTAGCAAATGACAAAAACAATTTGTAATTGATTTTTCCCCCCAGAATAAAATGACCCTTGTGTTTCAAATAAAACATTAGCCTTCCTTAATAACGGTAAGAGATGAGTTAATTTAAAGGGAAAAATATCAAATTAGCCTACGGCATGCTAATCCCCTTTTCAATTGAAATAGCCACTACTAGCGTTTTCGTCAACATAACGTAGAGTTTTTGGAGTAGGCCTTGCACCAAAATAGGTTAAATAAGTCTATGAAGTACCAATATTTTTTAAAATACTTTTGATTCGAAAATATATTGAAATAGAATTTATATATATATATATATATATATATATATATATATTTAATATTAGCAAATCAAATTAATCTAAAAATATATATACAAAATAATTTAAAAACTTTTTTTTTGGCTAAAAACACTTTCCACTTAAAAAAACAAACAAACAATCAGTTGACATGTTTACAAAGAAATGATGTGGATCTGGCACAAGAGAACATTATAGTTTTAATTTTTTTAAATTTATTTTGATGCTATGAAAAACAAATCTTTTTTATTTTATCTTATATCGGAGAGAGAAGGTGCCGTGTTCATGTGGCAACCTCAGAAAAAGGAACACGAGGGAGAGTGTTTGATTAAAAAAACCACACAGAGAGAAAAGGGTCCCACTTGGAGAAAAAGAGAGCAAAATGTTTTATTTTTTTAAACTATTTTTTTTTATATTTTTTAGATTATTTTAATGTATTAGTATAAAAATAATTTTTAATTTAAAATAAAAAAAATCATTCTATTAATATTTTTTAAACAAAAAATATTTTCCAAATAGACATAATTGAAGGGACATACCAGCAAAGTGCAAGATATAGGAATTAAGTCTCCCTTCTAAAACTTTACTGGAAACAGTAATTAATATATATATATATATATATTGTTTGTGTATATAATTTAACGTAATTAAATCAACAACGATGAATTTGTATGATATAATTAAATAAAAATTATAGATTAGGAGATAAAATGTAAAAATTTTTAAATAGAGTTTATTGCGTAAGCATAGATTACATTTTTTAGAATGTAGGTATTGTGTTATAAAAGATAATAAAAGAGTGCAAACTATATAATTTGTGGATTATTGCAAAAAAGAGGTATGTTGACATGAAGAACGAAGTCAAAACTTTTCTTCAAAATGAGACATTTAATCTCTTTGCTATTTTTTCTATTAAAAAAATATTATAAGCTATTAAATAAAATGAATAAAAATTGATGTGAATCATTGAAAATGTAGCAAATATCTAAAAAAGATTGGTGAGGATGATCTATGGTGCGAATTGTAGAAATCCAGTGAAACGCAAGTTTTTCATAAAATATATAAATTTTAAATCGCTATAAATTTATCTGTTTAGCTAATAATATTATTGTTAAAACAATCAAAACAATTCAATTGACCTGAAAATAATTTTAAAAAGCAAAATAATTTTATAAGAAAAAATATAAAAAATTAATCACTAAAATCATTGTTATTATTGTGCAGATAGTAAAATTATAAAAATCATTTAATCCAAAGAGCAAATAAAAATAACAATAAAAAAAACATTGAAGTATTAATATTTAAAATTATTATCACTATAACTGTTAAAAAATAAAGTTAATAAATTATCTCGAGGAAAATATATAAAAATTTTTAACAAAAAAGTAAATAAGAAAAAAATTAAAATTATTATTATTATTGCGCTAATAATGAAAAAAGGAAAAATTAAATCAAAGACTTAAAAAAACATAAAAAATAATAGTGGTAATAATTGAAGGGAGTTTCCAAAAAAAATATAATAGATGATAAAAAAAAATTATTAGCTGACTATTATCATTTAACTTGAAAATTAAAAAAATTATCCGTTCGGCATTGCGGGCTGAACAAATAATTTTTATATAATTTGCTGGATCGAAATTAAAATATAATATTTATATATACAAACTTTAATGTAATGAAATAGATTAACACACTCTATTATAACAATAGCAACATCGGAGACATAACATCTAAAATTATCATTGTTATTACTATTAAAACAAAAAAAAATTATTAAATTATTCTGAGAAAAAAAATCAATAAAATAGTAAGTAAGAAAAACAATTAAATTATCATCATCATCATCATCAAAGAACAAATAAATAAATAAAAGACTAAAAAAATCTTAAAATTTTTAATAGAAGATCAAACAAAAAAATCAAATAAAAATCAAAATTGTAATTGTTATTATTGTCAAAATAATAAAAATTGTTAAATTATCCCGAGAAAAAAAAATCTAAAAAACACTAACAAAAGAGTAAGTAAAAAAAAAAAATTATTATTATTATTATTATTATTATTATTATTATTATTATTATTATTATTATTATTATTATTATTATTATTATATTTGTGCTAATAATGAAAGAAAAAAATGAAATAAAAATAAAAATAAAAATTATCATTATTATCATTGCTACAACAATAAAAATTATCAAATTATTCCGAGAGAATAAAAATCTAAAAAATATTGACAAAACAATAAGCAAGAAAAACAATTAAATTATTATTATTATTATTATTATTATTATTATTATTATTATTATTATATTTGTGCTAATAAAGAAAGAAAAAAAATGAAAGATTAAATAAAAATTATCAAATTATTCCAAGAGAAAAAAAACCTAAAAAACAGAAACAAAATAGCAAGTAAGAAAAACAATTATATTATTATTATTATTATTATTATTATTATTATTATTATTATTATTTATTATGTTAATAATGAAAAAAATAAAATAAATGAAAGACTAAAAAGATCTTAAAAACTTTAACAAAAGATCAAACAAAAAAATAAAATAAAAATTATTTTGTATATAATAGTAAAATGATTATTATAATAGTTAAAATTATTATCAATATTACTGCCAGAACAATTCAAATAATTAAATTGCCATGGAAAATCATTACAAAAAATCAAAAGATTTGTATAAAAAACAATTAAAAAATAACAAATGATTTAATATCAAATATCAATAAAAAATAAATTAATATCAAATAAAAAATTAAAAGAATAAGGACCGAAATGAAAAATAATATATATAAAATTAATTCCCATTGAAGGATAAAATTAAAACAAAAAATAATTGGAGGACCAAATAAATAATGATAATTACTGTCATTTATAAAAAAAATAGAAGAAGAGGGACTAAAATCAAACTTTGTATATATTACTAATTTCAATTGGAGGACGGAATTAAAGAAATGAAAAAATTCGTACCGGAAAAATTGAAGGAATAAAAAATAAATAAAAAATCAGAAGAAGAGGGATTGAAATCATACTTTGTATATATTATCAATTTCAATTGGAGGACCAAATTAAAGAAATGAAAACATCCGTACCGTAAAAATTGAAGGAATAAAAAATAAATAAAAAATCAAAAGTACAAGGACTGAAATGAAAACTTTTTATATAATCAGTTTTAATTGAAGGGTACAATTGAAAACAATAAAACTTTAATTTAAATAATCAGTAATAAAAACAAAATCAAAACCTCAGGGACCAAAATGAACTTACCACAAACATGAGGGACTGGAGTCGATGTTGCAGCGGCAGGAGAGAGAAAAGCGACAGCGGACAATAAACCGTCCGCCGCCGCTTTACGGGACATCTATGACTGGAACGTGCCGCAACGGAAGAGAGAGGACCTTCCAACGCATCTTCTGGCATGGTGGAAGTTCTTTTTTGACGGCGGTATGACGCTGAGAGGGTAACGCTACTGGCGCGTCTGTGTGACGCGACGGCAGTTAATCAGAAAAAAATAATAAAAAATAAGATAATTACCAAGGGGCCCCTGACCCTACTGATATTTATGAAAAAACCGTAAGACATACACGCGCGAAGCACAAATGCAAAATATCCAGTCTACAGTGATTCTACACACAATGCACAATACTAAACAGGAAAAGAGTATCGGCAATTATATTATAGGTAATATATATATATGCAGAGTTCGTGCTTGGCCCACCCCGTATATACTCCTATATATATGCAGAGTTCGTGCTTGGCCCACCCCGTATATACTCCTCCCTATACACGTATACCTCTCTCCTCTCTAACCGTCATGTTCTCTTCTCACTTTAGTTAATAGCGGTGAGAGGAACTCTAGAGTCTCTTATGGATTGGGCAGCCTCGTATGCAGCCACTATATGTTTGATGTCTCCATTTACTTGTTTTGGGGATTTGGCATCCCAGAATGACTTCAACAATTCACAGTACTAAACAGTACTAAACAGGAAAACAGTCACGGCAATTATATTATAGGTAATATATATATATACACACACACACACACATATATATATACAGAGTTATATATATATATATGCAGAGTTCGTGCTTGGCCCACCCCGTATATACTCCTCCCTATACACGTATACCTCTCTAACCGTCATGTTCTCTTCTCACTTTAGTTAATAGCGGTGAGAGGAACTCTAGAGTCTCTTATGGATTGGGCAGCCTCGTGTGCAGCCACTATATGTTTGATGTCTCCATTTACTTGTTTTGGGGATTTGGCATCCCAGAATGACTTCAACAATTCTTCAAAAGCAGGAGTTCTAAGTTCTTCGATTGATGCAATGGTTGGCAGGTTGAATGATCTCTTTCTTGGTGTTGAACAAGATGGTTCGTCCAGCTGTAAGTTTGGAGGATGAAGCAGTTCAGCGAACACATAGGCGATGGATGATGATGAGATGATGATAAGCAGAGTGATGAAATGGTGGGTTTTGTTTCCAAAGTGAGTTTGATGGTGTTTCTAAAACGAACATGCATGTCATTTGTTTATGCAGGGCTCACCACGTATTCATCCAGAAGACATTTCCCAGCATTCTCTGTAATTTCAACAATCTTGTGGTAGTGCCTACCCTTCACTTCCCTCAGATCTTCACAACAAGGTAAAACCATGGAATTGAAATTTCCACAAGCATCACGGTCAAGATTTAATGAATCTGCAGGGGTTTCATTCATCAGTTTACTTTCATCATGGACAAATATCAATACAATTGCACAACAAAATACTGACTTTCAATAGATGAGAAGAGATTATTGTTCGCCAGGTCAACATCTTCAACTGCAGCCGATACAGCAGAAGAAAACTGTCCACGAAGGATTTGGTTGGCTTCGGTTCCTCCCCTAAATGAAAAGTGAAAAATAAGTTGCCGATCTGAAACAAAATGCTAGAAGAATACTCGTGGGATGTAGCACACCTAACAATGAAATCCACAGAAGCAACATTGCTCTTTTCTAGGTTAAGCAAGGATTCTTGAGCATTCCTCCAATGTTGGGAGCCCATTTTTGCCTTAGTTAAACTGAACAAGTTGAGGAACCAATTTAGAAGAAAAACAAGGGCATGCACCACACGATACCAGGATGAAAAATGGTTAACAACAAAAGAAATGAAAAGGAAAACAGATTGCAAAAGTGGTCTATACCAGTTATGAAGAACCTCCTCCAGAACTTTCCTTCCACTTTCCACTGCAGAAGTGTCCTCAAAATGATTGGACTCTGTTTTTTCCATGTGGACTGTCCATTCAGCTTTAATAGAAGACGTGGAATCCTGCATGGCTGACATTTCTTGCTGCAGTTTGTTAGTTCTTCTGTTTGCACTTTCCCGGAGTTCATGCACTGCCATTTGCACCTGAAGAACGTGCACCAGGTGAAGATCACGCACACTTAAAGCCAGCCAATCAAACTGCCAAGCAAACTAACACTGAATATGACTCACTAGTTTTTTCTTCCTCACGTTTGAACTGGCAAGCAGCTCTGCCACTCTCTCCAACAGTTGTCTTTCTTCATCCGCAGCACACCCCTAAAGGTACAAGCAAAACACATTAATTTTATTCAAAAAATGCCTCTTAAATTGATCCATGCGTTCTAAATTTGACCAGAGAACCACCTCAAATTTCTTTTCTAGTTCAGACAATTTGTGATCATTGACTATTTGTGCTTCTTCCACAATTTGGGTCAAGTTGGATGCATGCATGTGTAGAGTCTCGACGAAATTAACTATGACTTTCGAAACTGATCGTGCAGTTTCTACCGCTCTGGAATGTGCCTGTACTCACAGAATCAAAATAGAAGCATTAATTTGAAAAAAGTAATAAAATCCAAGCATCTCTCAATAAATGGTTATTATAAAACCAGATAATAGCCATATACTAACCTCATGCTGCTGTTGTGCATATGCACTTAGCTTTTCCTGTTGCATCTGAAGATTGCTTTGAAGATCATTAATTAATGCATCAGCTTCTGAAGCAATTCTTTGGAAGAACTGAAACAAATAAACAAACTAATCTCAGATAAGTGAAAAGGAATTGAGATCATTTAAAAGTAGCATACGTTTGATACTTACACCCTCAACAGCATGCGAGTGCTTTGAAACTTCAGAATTCAGACTACCAAAAGTAGACCGAGAATTTTCCTCAAGCTCATTAGCCATATCATCCAAAGCTTTGATACCAGTACCATACATTGTTTTCATCTTTCCGATCCTTCCTCGAAGTTCTTCAGTAGCCTTCATGAATACCAAAATGATTTGCAGGAAATGACAGACAAGTATGAAGACAAGTTCAATTATCATCATGTATGTATCCAAACCTCAGCCTTTATCGATACAAATGAATGCATATCTTCCTCCATGTCTTCCAGTTGCTTCTCTTGTTGAGACATTGAGGCTGCCAGAGTCTTATGTAAGATCTCAAGTTGTTGGGTCAACTGGGACTGGAATTTCTGTGTAAGTACTCTGTTTCCGTCTTCAATTTTATCCTTCCGCTCTGAAAACCGTTTATTGATAACAATCAATCACCAGTGGTTTCAACATAATACCTAACCTATGTTTAAATTTGGAATCAGTACAAACCAATTTTGGCAAATAAACTGGACACATCTGATGCAGCATTTTCTAGCTCTGATCGAAGCTCAAATGCACGCTCAACTAGCCCTTTCTCTGAAAAAATAACAAATTCACGGTCAGAGAACAAGCCACATAGGAAGAGTCATAGAAGAATGATTTTCATATTTCAAACGATTAGGATATACAAGATATTTTGAAGCCCATCATCACATAACTGTTAAGAGTAATGAAACCAGAGCTAAGAATGGAATCATATCGTTCATCAAGGATGTCCAAAACTTCTTTTGCACAGTTCTCTCCAACAATACAGATTTACTTGTTGCATTCAAACGATAAAAAAGAAAACTCAGGTACAAGATGTCTAACCGGATTTCAGGAGATTAGATATAAAAAACTCCTTCTCCTTTATAGTTATGTTTGCTTGTCTGTGTTTTTCTTCGAGATCTACTAATGAATTTTCAGTTTCCTCGAGCTTTTTCTGAATTTTTGAAGGAAGAGAATAATAAACTCAGATCTTGCTGGTGGAAGCAGAAAAGTGGAGTGAAGACCTACATGTCGACCACCTGAAGTTAACTTACCTCAGTTTTAATAAGTTTCTCACTTAAATCAACTGTCAAATGTAGCTGAGAATCGTAGAGTTTCTGGATCTCCAAAAATTGCTGATTGCAAAAGACAGAAATAATTAGACTGATTTTTGTGCATGGAAACTGGCAAAGAACCATGCAAAAATCTTCATGAAGCATACTTTGTCCTTGGAATCTGAATCAAGTTCCATGTGTTCTATTTTTTCAGCCATTTCCTGGACAGATAAAAACACAAGAACTGATCAATGTTCAGACTTCAGTATAAAGCTCTGTGAAGAATATATCAGCACTTATATGGTAGGAAGTGAACCTTCTTTTCAGCCTCGTCTTGTAGATAACGATCTCGTGGTATATAGATTCCATTTTTCTCTCTGGCAGCATATACCTCTGATAATTTTTATTTTTTTTATAAGAAATCAACGCATTAAACAAGCTGTCATATCTAACTGTATGAAAAAGTTATGTTTATAAGAAATTGAAGGATGTAAAGAACTGCAGCATTCTCAATTCAACTGCATGAATATGTTTATGTATTTTTATGTGAAGGAGAGGAGCACCTTGCTTCAGTCGGTCGATTTCAGAATACAGATCCTTGATCATTGCGGATTTCATCATCTTTTGATTTATCTGAGATGGTAGCCGAAACAGTATTAGAGCAGTTCCAAAAAGTAGACAGTTGCATGAATAAGGGGGTGTTTGAGAGTGTGGTTGCGGTTGCTTTTCAAAGTGCTTTTTATTTAGAAATATATCAAAATGATATATATTTTTTTTTTAAATCAATTTTAATATTAGCACATCAAAATGATCTAAAAACACTAAAAAAATTAAAAAAATAAATTTTTTTTGGCTAAACGGTGTTTCTGCTACTTAGCCAAACAGGCACTAAGAGGAGCATGAATTGGTCCAATAACCAAGTGATCTAGAGGCCCAAACTACAATTATATTGGTCAAATAAACAACTGACCTCTGGTTTGTTCTTTATATTTTTAGCACGGTGTGCATAATCTAGAGTGCTGAGTGTTTCTTCCAGACTCTGAATACAGGGTGATATCGTGGCGATTATGCATGTTTTTGTTTTCCCACCTAGCGAATCCCTCAATAGCCTGGTTAGTTTGCTATCCCTTGAATCGCAACCAACCAACCACATTTGCAACCAATGTCACTTTTAAGGTTTGCAATCACAAAAAGGATGTGAAAATAGATGTCATACATGTTATTTATTAGCAAACCTATATGGAATATGACCAGAACGCTCAACAAGAGTATTGATCACACGACCAAGTGTAAGCAAGCTTTTATTAATCTCCCCAGCTTCCCTTGCTCTCCCCTGCAAAGGTCATTTTCTTTTAGATGAAAAAAGTTCGAGAGTGAAAAATAACTAACATTTCGATTAAGCTATTGTGTCGGGAAATTCGAAAGCATAATCCTGCAGAAATTACAAGGGTAAGATACTGGTGCATAAAACCCACTAAATGCCAAGACTATGTTCCCAGCTGCATCAGTCTGTGCTAAAGTGTGATAATTTTCTAGTGTTGGAACAACATACCTCTCGGGCACCAGAGCGGGATATATTCTCAGAACCAGCAAGATCAACAAGATTCAGCTTTCCACATTTGATCATCTCTTCACCCTCTGGAGTACTTTCTTTAATGTGAATGGTGATGGAAAATATTGAGTGAGAGCGACTGCTTTGCTTGTTCAGAAGGGTCTCAGCTGTGCGCCTTTTAGCAGAGCCCTTATCCAAGATTTTGTAAATTTCATTAGCAGTACATACTATCTCTTCTTCCAAGCCTCTTACAAGAACACCTCCTTTTCCATCTTCCATAAGAGCTACGGGTTTCTTAGATTTGTCATCAATAAATTTTGGAGTTTCTTCTGGGGCCAAAAGATCTGTTATTTCCTCATTTGTACAGCTCTAAAAAGGTAACTTTCATGTTATATTCTGCATTCTGAGCTTCTAATATTTCAAATATTTGTTTAACTGCTCTTGGTATAACACCGGCATCAATTGGAAATTCTCCGTTCTACAACAGAGAGTAAAGTACAAATACAATTATAAAAAGTTACAGCCAAAAGAAAAGAAAATACAAAAGTAATACGATAGATGGTGATGGAAAATCAAACCTTTTTCCTGGCTCCTCCTTCCATCGTGTATGTCTTCCCTGTTCCTGTCTGTCCGTATGCAAAGATGGTGCAGTTGTAACCTTCAAGAACTTCATACACAATTGGAGATACTGCCAAATCATACAAGTCCTTCTGTTTCGATGCCGGGCCAAAAACCTACCCCCCCCCCAAAAAAAAAAAAAAAAGAAAAAGAAAAAAAAGCAAAGAAATCATCAAAAGTCGTAAACTTTGAAGTCCAATTTACTATTGAGCAAGACCAAAAGCAAAGAAGTGTACAAGACAATAACCTTGTCAAAAAGAAAAGTTCTATCAATTTGCTTGTTAGCAATGTTCTGAAGAGCTGACACTTCCCTTCTACCCTCATTACAAGAAATCACCACTGGAGTGTGAACCCTCAACTCATCCTCATTTAGTGGCCTACAAAAACACCATCCCTCATCGGAGAATTAATCTAAAAAAGAACCTAATTTATATATATATAAAAGGAAAACTGACCTGCAACGCACAATGACCTGCACATTGACACCCTTTTCTTTATCATGTTTGCTGCTGGAATTGGAATTGAAATCCCCAGGTCGCAGATCTCTTGCTGACTTATCAGTTGATCGCGGAGTGTGTGATGGCGAAACCATACCTCCTCCTCCTCCTCCTCCTCTTCTTCTCTGCTGTGATGAAGAAGAAGAATCCATAATTCCTCAATTCAATTGCAGAACCTTTTCCGCTGATTCACCACAACAACCCACAAAGTCCGCCCGCCCACCTCTCTCTCTCTTTGTCTCTATATTACTATTTATAAAGCCAAAAAGAGAGAATGAATTCAACATCTGAGTCGGACTATTATTACTCTATCAATAGAAAAGAATCTTCATGTCCAATAATACCAACAATAACAAAAATGTGAAGCGGAAGAAGGGATGCCATGAAGGTACATTCTTCTTCTGAAATAAATTCAGAGTCATTCATTCATCTCAAACAAAATGAAGAAATTTAAAATTCAGAAAGCGAAAACATCCATAAAGATCCAACACAATTTTACCTAAACAAATAGCAATAACAAATCAGATACTGCGACTCAAATACCGGCCTGCCTGCCTTCCTTTCGATGAAGAAATCCAATAATAATATTCGTTGGCTTAGTTTTATGATGAGGGGTTAAGATGGGAGAAAGGAATAGAGAGAGGGAGAAAAAGGATGAGAAGAAGAAGAGTGTAAATTGGATTTGAAGGAAAAGCTAGCAGCCCAGGGAGAGCGAGAGAGCGCTAATTATAGAAATTGAAAAGACGCGATGCCGTTACAGGTCTCCTTTCCAGCTTGTGAGGAGGACAGACGACACCCACTCACGCCCGTTTCTTGATTTTCTGACCGTTAGAAATTTGTTTTTTTTAAAAAAAAAATTGTTGTCAGAGGTTAATTTTTTTTTTAATATATTTTCAATTAAGAAAACATTTTAAAAACACTTCTTTAAATATTAAATAGTCGATAAAAACATTGTGGTCAAGTGTTTGACTGTGTTAAAAAAATATTTTTATTTTAAATTAATTTTTTTTAATATTTTTAGATTATTTTGATATATTGATATCAAAAATAAAAAATATAATTATGATATTTTATGAATAAAAAACACTTTTCTTAAATTTTGATAATTAATTATAAATCACATTCATTTCTCCATTTTTTTTATTATTATTAACTCACGTGATATATGTACGAGTTATCTGTTTATTTTAGTGTTTATTTGACATTATATTTTAAAAATATTTTTGAAAAAAATATTTTTATTTTTATTTTTTTACTTTAAATTATATTTTTTAGTATTTTTAGATTGTTTTGATATACTAATATAAAAAATAATTTTTTTAAAAAAAAAACATTATTTTGATATCTTTTGAACTAAAAATATTTTGAAATAATCCTCAATTATACTCCCAGACATAGCCTTTCAGAAAGTCATGTATGCAACATATGCAACAATTGTTATTTGTGACTTTTTATATTTTTATGTGATGAAACTTTATTTTCTGGAAAACGTATTTTATTGGTCCCTATGAGCAATTAAATTCCTGTTATTATAAATTTTACAAAGTATGCATATCCCGACTCAAACTCCTATGTAGATCACAAGTCCTCTGTCATCACATAACGATTCTCGTGGATGACTTTTTATAATTAGAAGAGAATATTCAGTAATATGCTAAAAGACAATTTGTAAATGCTATAACATATTTAAAAGAATAAAAAGTTATTCTTTTAGCTCCGATTTTTTTTCCAAATATCTTTCAATTTTCTGATATTTTCCAATGTGGTTTCTTATATATATATACGCACACACATACATACATATACATGTGTATGTATGTATTCTCCAAATATGATTTTTCAGCTGGTGGAGGAAGAAAATAAAACAAGTAAGTCCTGGCTTAAAAGCAAACCTCCACGCGAATTCTACTTCTCCATTAATTTAATTTCCTCTAAATGGAAAGTTGTCACCTAAAACCTTAAGGCAAAATCTTATTCAACTTGCAAAGATTACTTCTTTAATTCTAGTTTCTACGTAATAATCATGACAAAACACACTAGCCTTGTCTTTTAATTTATTAGGATTTGTTTTGGAGTGTCGTAAATATCATTTTTTAAAGTATTTTTTTTATAAAAAATATATTAAAATAATATATATTTCTAACAAATATTTTTAACATCAACATGTTAAAACAAACTAAAAACATATATAAAATAAATAAAATTTCAACAAGTATAATTAAACTGCACATTTTTTCAACACATTATAAAAAATCACTTGAAACTAGCAATTACAAAGTTTATTACAACCCTTATTAAAATATGGTAAGATATATGACTTCATTTCTTGGTATCCTCCAAATAATTAGCACATCAGCATTATCGTAAGTGACAACCAACAAGAGCCTTGTACGCTACCTCCATTTCCATGTTTGTTTTTGTGTTTTTTTTTTTATTTATATTTGAGTGATTTAAATTATTTTAATGTAATGATATTAATGATATTTTTTAAAATAAAAAATTATTATTTTAATATATTTTTAAATAAAAAACAACTATTATCATTCTCTATAACACCCCTTATATCATACTCTTTTGGTACAAAAAAAATAAAAACAATCATTATACCAAATGATCATGGTTAGTTTGGAAGTAGTTTTTATTGTTATTTAAAAAAAATATAAAAAGTTATTTTTAATTATGGTTAGTTTATTTTAAATATATATATATTTTGTGTGTGTGTCTATATATATATATATATATATATATATATATATATATATATAAAGTTATCGCGTGAATCTCGTAAGAAAATATATGGTATCTATATAAAAATAAAATATAGTGCATTGAAAACACCACAAAACAAACATATTCTAATATATGTTTGTTTGACACTGTGTTTTAAGTTGAAAAAAAAATTAATTTTTATTTTTATTTTTTACTTTAAGTTGAGTTAAGTTTTTTCGGTGTTTTTTAGATCATTTTGATATACTAATATCAAAAATAATTTTTAAAAAATAATAAAAAAAATCATTATGATATTTGTTTTGAATGAAAAACACTTTAAAAAATAATCTCAATCAATCACACATCCAAATATGGCACTAACTAAAATAGTCATTAGGAAACGCAAAAAGTAGCAAAACAAAACCATGCTTTTACTAAGTGGTATTAAATAACTATTTTTATGTTTTTAAATAATTTTGATATATTAATATGAAAAAAAAATCATGTGAATATAATATATATGTATAGAAAGCATATTTTATCATATATTAAATAGTAAATTTTTTATTGAGTATTTATATAGTAAATCTTGATGTGAGATACTAACCAACAAATAAAGTTTAATTGACTCTTGCATAAAAGTTTGAGTTAAGTAAGAGAAAAATATTTTATTGCCTTCTTATGCATAAGATAATGCCTATACTTTTTAACCTTTTGTCTTTAACGTTAATTTGTTTTTGATGATCTTTAAACTATAACCATAATTTTTAAGTAATTATAATTAATTTTCTAGCAATCATAAAATTCTATTAACTCTTTTATTTTAAAACTTTTTTTAACAACTACATGACTGGTTGGTCTAAGTTAAGTCATGGATTGTACTAATTTCACCTTAGGAACAAGTGATATAATAATAATAATAATAATAATAAGTCGGAGAGAAGAAGTTTAGTTGTGTCAGAACCTAGTTACACCTAGCTTCTCTTTCATCCACTGATTCAATATAGTTTCATTTGCTACTCATGAATAATATTTATTATGCAAAACTAATTTATAACTTGTTTTGAGTTCTCAAACTTAGTCAGATCGAGCTTCACCTACTCTTTGCTAACTCTTTTCTTTTTCTCTTAAACTTGGTATAATATTATCTTTTATTCATAAGTAGTATTTATGACCAAAAGTTTGTTCAGAACAAGTCTTGAGTCCCTAGACTCGTTCAAACCAAGGTTCACCCCTTTTTCTCTCTCCCTCCCACCTACCCCCTATCTTTTAGGTAAGAAAGATAAAATGTGATGAGTGCATTCATTACTAACGAATAATATTTTTTACAACTCACCCAAGCTAGAAGGTGGCTCCCTCTCCTCTTTTTTTTTTTTTCCTTGGTTTAATCTCTTTGAGTTACCTTTTCTCACCTTGTTTTTCATGAATAATACTATTTACATGATATTATCTCTACATGGCACTGTTCATCATTATTTACACTATTCATGAATAATTTATTTCTTTCTCATATATTTTTCTAGATATTTCTCAAGCAATATATATTAAGGTTTTGAGAGAGAAAAAAAAAGGTCTAAACACTTACCTCGACAGTTCTCTTTATATAGAGAAAACACATCTCTTCCCTATATAAAAAAAAACAATTTCTATCTTCATGAATTTTTACTTTTTTGTCACCGGAGAAAACCTCAAATATTAAACTAAGCATTGAAGTATCATTGTTTCCATAAAAAAAAAAAAAACCTATTTTATATGTACAATTTAGACTCATAACTCATCCTCCATTAAAAGCATCATCGATGAAAAGTTTTTTAAATGATGTGATTAAATATACATAACATATGACCACCTTGTAAATAAACTCAATATTGCATAGCCAATTAACATCATCTCCCAACATAAAAACATTAGTAAGTTATTCTAGAAATGTAACATCCTTTTCTCCAAGAGACATAAAATAATATTATTAAGGAAAAAATTGCTAAGGAAAAATAGATGCAAATTTTCTTTTTTTTATTATATATAAGGTTTCACATAATTTTTTTTTACTAAAATTTCATATAATCTTTTTTGTAGTAGCAGATCCCAAGTTATTGACATTTAATATGCATTTAATTCAATCTCGATCCAATCATACTGGGTTTACACAACCAAAAACATCATCCTCATTACAATTGCATAAATTAAACCATACATTTAACATAAATTGAAAATTTGAATCAGGGTCAAAATAACTCCAGTCACATTTAATAGAATATGACAAAAAGAGTTAATTTGTTTACATTCAAGTCTTTTAGAAAAATCATGAACAAACATACTAGTTTGTCAAAATTTAATTTATATAAAATACTACTAGATACAAAAGCTAATAAACAACAGATTTACCCATAACGTGTAGATGATAAACCTGAAAAAAATACAAGATAATTCTATAAAAAAAATTAAAAATAGTATTAAAGATATTAAATTCATAGCAAACAATAATATATAATTGCAATAATCAACATATCTATTTGAAACACAAACTAACTTCCCCTATTTATGTACTTCTGATACTAAGTATTGTTGACACCCTCACCACCATACCAACATCAATAATTAGAGAAAACTCTTTTCTAGATCCATAATATACCTTCTCATTCAACATCCATAAATATGTATTAAACATTGCATCATAATCTTTTTATTCAAGATTCTAACATACATTAGATTTATATTAGCATGTGCATAATGATCTTTATCCCCGAGATCCTAATATATACTGAATTCAAGATAATTCTCTTACTCGAGATCCTAGCATGCACTAAAATGTATGTTAGATATTTTTTATGATTCTCTTATCCAGAATCCTTTTATTAGAGATTCTAAATACTAAGTATTGTTGATACCCTCACCACCTTACCAGCATCGGCAATTAAAAACCCTTTTCCAAGTCCCGAACATACCTTCTTATTCAACATACATGAATGCGTATTAAAAATTGCATCATAATTCTTTATTTGAGATTCTAACATATGTTGGATGTACATTAGCATGTGCATAGTGATCCCTATCCCCAGGATCCTGATATACACTGAATGTATGACAATCCCTTTACTCGGGATCTTAACATATACTAAAATGTATGATAGCTATTTTTGACGATCCTCTTATCCAAAATCCTAGCGTACACTAAATGTATGCTAGTCATTGCCATGTTTCATTTCTTTCAGTATGATCTATATTAGTGATACTGTCATAACTTGACAATTTTACACAGAAATCTTACTTCCCTCACACACATGCCTTAAATATTCTTATTGATAAGTCACTTCTTTTCAAACTTATACTAAAACATTAAGCATAATTCACATATTTATATTATGAAAATTAAATAAGAAAATGTAGGCACGGATCACTTACCTACTATGGATGGTCTGCTCGTGGTTCTCTGTTGTTGCTGCTGCACCACACTCGTGGTCCCTTTAACAATTATAAAAAATTCTCATAAATAATTTTTAGCCAATGACACACTTTATAATAACCATACCAAAAAAAAAAATCAATAAGCCTTTTAATTCGTTATTCTTTTCTTTTTATTTTATAATAACATCTGCATCCTTTATCCAATTAAAATATTATTATAAACGCTCATTTTCAAACATAACTTGTTTCTTTTTCTTTAACATCTTTATCTTTGTTGCTTCATTAACTCCTACTTCTCTTTGTTTTTCCTCTCAAATCTGGTAGGAGAGGTCACATTCAAATTTTTGTCCAGATTTTTCACTATAATTGAAGTTATAGAACTTCATTTTATGCAAAGTTGATCTCGTTAGAAAGCTGAAATACAAGGCTACGACTCTCATTAAGGGAGAAAAACTCAGTTCTACCCCTAACTCTTATGAAAACCACCATAAATATGGCAGACCTTTTGTCAAGTAGAACATTACTTGCCGAGCAATATTTGGTGACCCAAAACTGAAGTTTTAAAATTTAAAATTAAATGAAACAAGTTTTCTTATATGGTAAACAACCAGAACTACAATTCCTACAATGAAAACTTATCTTAATTTTCTTATTTTTTTTACTCAAATTCTCCTAAAAAATCAATAGACTAATGTGTCTAATTTGTTAACTAATGTTTAATATCATTTCCCCCTTTCTTATACATATTTGGCCTAAAGTTGGTCTTGAAAAAAAAAACAATTTCCTTATTTTTTCCATGCCCATTCCATTCATTACACAAACATTCACATTCAACACAGCATATACAATAATTATTGTGCAAAACATATAATTTTTCCCTCCAAATTACTTCCTTTAATGGCTGACCTGGCCTTTCATAATGGGCTTCCCCTTTTCCTTTCCATTGTCTTAACAAGTACTCTCATTTGATCCTATTTCATGTCACATTCCTCAATTGCACAATTCTATATTTTCCCCATATTATTTTCAAGAAACCTAACTCAAATCTCATAAAAAAATTATGCAATTTACAATAAAGTTAAGAATTTTTATATGAATATAAGAAACATCACACCAAGGAAGATTTAAAATCCTAATTGCTTTTGAAATCACGATTTCCTCCCCTTTTATTTCTTCCTACTGCTTTTTTCTCTCTAATAATACTCCAAATCATTGTGTTTTTTATGTTTGAATTTGGTAACTCTTCATCTCTCTTTTACTTTGAAATTCTTTTTAAATTGGTTAAGAAAAAAATATCAAAATCTCCCTCCCTTTATTCCCCTTATTTTGTTGAACATAAAAGAAAATACAACGGTATTACACCTCTCATTTTCTCTTATTTGAACTTAGACCCCCATTTCCTTTAAATATTTTCTTTTTATATCATATCTTCTCTTCTTATAATTAAATCATACTCTCTACTCTCTTTTTTTATTCCACCAAATATTATATCTATTTTTTTATCTCTCTTTGAATTCATTTCTTTAATTTAAAACTAGTGCCAATTAATTCCGAGTTAAAAACTACGATATCTCGAATATTTTGGCGAGCATTATATCCAAAATTTCTAAATTTTCATTTTATT
The DNA here is from genome assembly GCA_015731905.1 of Salix dunnii. NCBI lineage: Eukaryota > Viridiplantae > Streptophyta > Magnoliopsida > Malpighiales > Salicaceae > Salix > Salix dunnii. The sequence continues at coordinate 1,873,499 of CM027667.1, read as the reverse complement.
TAAATTTGTTCATGAATTATTCCACTTTTTTTCTTCATTTATTTAGTTTATAATTTACACCTACATTTATTTCTCGAGGTTTGCATGAAAAAACCAATAGTATTTTCAATTGGAAGAATTGTAAATGACCTCCAGTGTATTCTTGCATATAAAACCCTTTAGGCTTTCTAATAGGAAAAAAAAAAAAAAAAGGAAAAACAATCATAGGAGTCACATAAGTTCTTTTTCTCAAACACCTCCAACTGACTACCTTGACTTGACAAAAACATATGAATCAAGAATGATCACTTTTTGAGCACGAAGGGAGTCACACGCCCCATCCAACTTGGCAGCTCGTCTCACATGCTAGCGTGCATTACACATGCCATTCTTTATCATCCACTTTGTTCATTTTAGCCTCTCATTGTATAATAGCTACTCAATTGAGTCCTATTACATCCCTCTCAAGTCAAATACTCCCTTTTCAGTTCAATCCTTAACTTTTCAAAATCTCTTCAATTTAGTCCTACATTTTAATCTAGTTGAGCCAATAGAAAAACTCAACATGGAGACAACCAGCCATTTGTATAAAAAAGAAACAAATTAATAAGATAGGTGAGCGTTGACTAAAAAGATAACTTCTTTTTTATTAATCTAAATATTTTTTGTTTTTTTAGTTGTACTGTCTTAAGATCAAATTGGATAAAAAAAATCATTGCTTGCAAAGAAAAAATGCATTATACTGCCTGATTTTTTTAACTATTTGTTAAAGAACAAATTCAATTTAAAAACTAAAATTATTAGGCGTTTGATCCAAAATATCTTGTGTTCAAGGTGATCTGGTGGCATGAATTAGTAATATTTGTAGCTCCTCTTCAACTTCTTCAATTCCCTCCCAGCAGAGATACTTCACAAATCCAAGGAATATAGCTTGGTTTATTATATAGGATAACAATGCTGGATTTTCAATCCATCACAATTAAGTTGCTTAAAGCTTGTCTTCAAATATAGAACCTAACAATCCATGGCATGGATAATTAGTAGTTCTGTAGGTAAGTAGCTAAATATATTCAGCTCTCTTAACTTTTATAGGTGCACAGCAGTGTTGTCTTCTCCATCTGCTATTCTCAAGCATTCAAGGTATGACTTGCCATCCAATTTTCGAGAAAAAAATTCCTTGAAGTACTTCTCTGTAGGGACGCTCCGAAAGATTGCAGGATTATGCTTGCCGAGAAGACTGGGGGCAGGGCCTAAGACAGAGTCTAGGTTGGAACTGTAGAATGTAGCAACAGAGAGCCTCTCCTTTGCTGAATTCACTTTTGCCCTATGCTCAACGCTCCTATAAACACCATTGCTAATTATCTGCAGAGAAAACATGAACAGCAACAATTTTATGTTAAGGCATGCCAGTTTCATGTTTACTTTTTCATTAAAAGTTATATATATGGCCCGGGTGATCTTATTGGATGTTCCCCATTTGAGGTTCTGATGGAAAATCAACAAATATATAAATGTCAAATTAGAAAGCAATTCACATTCTTCTTCAGGCATATTGCATCTCTCATAGTTAACCTACAAATCCTTTATGGAAGAGGTTCACATCCCACTATCGCCTTCAATGCTTCTGAGAAGTTGAGGTCTAATTCTGCAGCCCCTAAGAATGAAAAGGGAGCATCTCACATTATGGAAACAATGGGGAGCTAGATGCATGAATTGTGATCTTACCAATTTGGGATTCTTCTCGGAACTTATCTTTTAAGGTATCCAAAATCAAGTGGAACATTATTCGAGATCCAACTTTTCTGATAATGCAGACAAAACAGTGAATGAAGATTTTCTCCTTTAAATTTATCATTTTATGCAAGGAAAAACCATGTTAGCCAAGAGTATTTTATGCAATTTCGAGTAAAATGACATCGACTTATATATCTTTGCCCATTCATTAGAGGTTTGCTATTGAGATTAATGCTTGTTTAACCATGTACAGTCTAACCAAGCAGCTTGTAGAATACTACACTGAGCAAAGCGAAAAGGCAATACCTCTGTAATGTCACCAACATTAACAACAAAAGCATTTGGAAGTGGTTTAACAGGAATCCATCTCCCTTCCTTTCTAATTTCTAGTCCTTCAGTATCACTGAGCTGAAAGAGAATTGTTAAAGCATCAGCATCAGAATGGGGACTGAACCCAATAGTCTTTTCTGGTTCAGGACATGGTGGATAGTAATTCATTCTAATCGATTGAACTCCATCACTGAATAGCTCTTTCATTTCCTCTGCAGCCATCTTTAAACCTTTTGCCATATGACCCAAAATTTCCCTGGCTAGCTTTTTAACTTCTGTACTGTAAGTTTCTAGAGTCTCTCTGCAGTTAAAATATGATAATTTAAATTGAAATGAAAAAAAAAATGCCAGTAAATCTTAAACTCTAGCCTCAATTTCATGCGTTACAGCTTCACCTAGACTACTAGCTAATGAAATAAACCAGACTGTGAAGTGTCTGCTTTTATGTTTGTGCATTTCACCAAGTGGATTTTGGGTCCAATAAGAAAGCGAGGATGAAAGAGAGGTACCTGAGGTTTGGAATGAGTTTGTCAAAAAGGTCATTCATTCTAAGATAAATAGGAAGAGTTGTGACATAGAACATATCTGACCAGTCTAGCTTCTGCTCCTCTGATACCACAAAGAGCTGCCCAAATCCCTCATGATTATTTGGTTTCTGCCACAGCTTCTTCTTGTCTTCGTATGAAAGCTTGAAGAAATTCTCAACTTGCTTCTTGAATTCTTCCAGCAATGCACTGCTGACTCTGTGGTTCACAACCTGTTTATAATATATCATCGACGAGAGTTAGCACTAGTGCCACGGTCAAAATATAATGTAAAATTAACATGAAGGAAAGGCCTATTCATGCCTGGAAGAAACCCCACTCTCTGCAAGCAGAGTGCAAGCTGTCCAGCTCAGAATCCATGGAATCTTCAATAGTCAGCCTTTCAAGATCGATAACAGGGATCGGGGAGAGTAGTGGTGACGCCTCGGTTGCATTAATTGAAGGATCTTGATCAGGTCGTTCATACCGAGGTGGGATCTTGGTCATAGACTCTTTGGCCATCTCTTGAACGCTAGGTATAATCATAGATTTTCCAAAGCTCACTGCTTCTAGCGATGACTCCATCGTTAGCACCAAATGGTCATAAAGGCTTTTAGAAACCTAGTTCTTGGAGAAAGAGCGGTGCCGGGCGAGACCAGTGCTCCCCCACTCCACAGACAACAACACTCTCGTTGGAGTTATCCTCAATTACAACAGGTCAATTCGGGTGGAAAATATAAATTATTATTTCTTTTTATATAGATATAGATATAGATATATAACGGTTTTTCATTTACATGTGAATAATAAAGCAGTTTTAAGCTAAAAAGCCTAACTACATAAAATTAAAGCTCGAATTGCGGTAAGAATGACAAATTAAAAACAAGATTTAAATGTAAAATAGAAAGAAAATACATGGTTAATTCTAAGTTCATGATAATATTCTATTGATCTAGAAATTTATTTTACTCATTTTCTAACCTCAAATTTCGAGAGCGTAATTGAAAGTCACTAGAAAATAAGTAAAGAGAGAACCGGTTTCAACAATCAAAATGGTCAATTTAAGTGTTAAAAGGATTTCATTCGACTATAATAATTTGATATTATTAGATTTTATCCTTTACCCAACTAGAAAGGGTAGATCAAGGCTGTTTTTAGGTTATTTTTGTAATTTCAAATTGATTGAGGCTTTTAAAGCAATTAATTTTAGGTGTTTTCGCGTAGAAATCTAATTAAAATAGGGTTTTCAAGTCCCGGACTTTTCAGGCCATTTAAGATGGTCGAAAACTATATAATTGATAATTCATTGTTTGCTTTAAATTTATTAAAACAACTCTTTCTTTCTATTTTTGAGAAAATAAAGGTAAATTATAAATCCAAGTGCTTGGCTTTGATTTGACCCCTCTTTCTTTTTATGATCATGTCTTGAAAGATTAATGAAATAAATATTTTTAGTTGATACTAATTTTCCATTTCAATTTAAACTAATATCCTATTTAAAATTGTTTTATTCATTTATTTAATATACTATATACACACAGAGTTGTCTTCATTCGAGGAAAAAAACATACTAAAGAACGGCGATAGAGAGGTGAGATCTTACCAGTTCCACTTGTATGCAAAGAGAAAATAGAAAAGCATGATGCACCGGATTTTTTATATTCTGTGTAATTTCTTAGGTTCTCAATTTATTTATTTTTAAACAATAATTAAGGGTATTTTGAACTCAAAACAGGGTTTTGTGAGGGAGGGGGGGGGGGGGGTTATTAAATATTCAAACCTTCAGGCATCTCTATAATTTTACATCACTTCAACCACCTTCCCGCAAAAACCAAACAAAAAAAAAAAAGGCAGTCTGTGGAGGAGCTTCCAAAGTGCTCAAAGAAGATGAATGTTGAGTTGGTGAGTTAGGGTTTGCAGAGAGAATGCTATCGGTGAGTGAGGGGAGAAGATGAGAAAGATAAAGTTCATCTTCTAATTTAATCAGAGTACCTGGTAGCTTGATCGAACACGCAGGGCCTCCTCGGGTTTCCATGTTGATTTCTCACTCGGATAGCATTGCTTTTACCGGATCAATCTTCTTGGATTTCTAATTTGATCCACAGTTCTCTCTGGTTGAGCTTCGTGTGATATATTTGATGCGGGATAATAAATCATAAGAATTAAAACAAGATAAAAAAAAATGTTCTAGAGAGAAGAAAGCTAAAGAAAAGTTATCCGAGAAATATTAACGTTATTTTTGTTTGCTGGAAAGTGATTTTTTTTTAAAAGTGAATTATGGGGAAAGTGAATTCTTGAAAAGTGAATTCTGATATTTGACAGTATTATGGAAAATGAACTGGAAAATACTTTCCGGTATTTGTTTGTGTTTGAAAAATGAACTGGAAAATAATTTATTAATAAATTAATTTTTTTTTCAAGTTTATAAAAATAATGAGGAACAAATCTTACAAATTAAAAAGTTGAATGAGAATGAAATTGAAAAAAAATATAATTTCATAAATTATCTCAAATAAAATAAATAATAATCAAAATAATAGAGATCAAATCTAAAAATTTAAAAAAAAAAGGTGAATAAATTAAAATAATAATAATTAACATTTCATAAATTATTTCAAATAAAATAAGTAACAATAAAAAAAATGAGGACCAAATTTGATAGATAAAAAATTTCAATAAAAAAATGATAAGAAAAAAGCAAATAGCAATTATAAAAATAAGGACCAAAATTAATATAAAAAATAAATTTTAAGAGATGGAATTGAAAAATAAATATTCAAAACAAATTATATATAGCAATCAAAAGTTTGAGGATCAAATTTGATATAATCAGCAAATAATGAAATTTCTAAATTTTTCACAACTTCCGAAAAGTGTTTTCCGCCCAAATTTTCCGGAAAACACTTTCCTGAAAACTAAGCCAAATTTTTCTTTGACTGGAAAGTGTTTTCCGTTGACCAACTTTCCAGAAAGCAAACAAACACATGAAAGTTTGGAAAATAGTTTTCCAGAAAGTGAATTCCAGGAAACAAACACAGCCTAAGTCAATAATACTTTCCTGAAAACCAAGCCAAATTTTTCTTTAACTGGAAAGTGTTTTCCGTTGACCAACTTTCCAGAAAGCAAACAAACACAGGAAAGTTTGGAAAATGGTTTTCCAGAAAGTGAATTCCAGGAAACAAACACAGCCTAAGTCAATAATACTTTCCTGAAAACCAAGCCAAATTTTTCTTTGACTGGAAAGTGTTTTCCGTTGACCAACTTTCCAGAAAGCAAACAAACACAGGAAAGTTTGGAAAATAGTTTTCCAGAAAGTGAATTCCAAGAAACAAACACAGCCTAAGTCAATAATACTCTCATTGATTATAAAAACCATATTATAAAATTACAGGGAAATAATATATATATGTGTGTAAATAATAAGCCCCTAAAGCATTTAACAACTCATCAAATCAAATTTTTTAATATAAATAATTTCAAATAAATAAAATAACAATGGGCCCAAGATGTTTCTATTTATATGCTTTTCTATACTTTTATGAGAATATTGCAAACTTTAATTTATTTATTTATAGTTTTTTTCTTTTTCTAAAGTTTCTTCTTTCTTCTTGTTTTAATTCTTATTATTTATTGATTGGCATCAAAATTAGTGTGGAATTGTTTTCTGCTCCAAACATGACTTGGATCAAGGAGATACATGAAACACTAGATTTATAAATGGAAGACATGAGCTGGATCAATACGGGCAGCAAGATGAACGCCATGACGGTGGAGAAATGAACAATCAATCTACTCTACATTTCGACCTTTTCTTCTTCAAACTCTATAGTTGCATGATGACTTAGAATTGTTGGTGTTTGGACATTGCCTTCTACTCTTTTTCCTTGGATGCTACCGATTCTCTTTTTCATTGCTTAGTTCGGCTGAATCCATCTTCGAAGCTGAATTCTTGAAAATTTACTTTAGAATTTAGAGATTGAATAAGCGTTGCAGATTTTGTTTCCCAGCTATTTAGATGGAATTCATGAGTATATATAGCTTTTTTACTATTTATATTGGCTAACCACTTGGACTAAAATTCATTTACATTTTTTGAGGCGACCCACATCAACAAATCTTGTAGAAACTGAAAAACATGCAAGAAGCTAAGAAACAAGAAAAGGAGCGCGAAGCTAGACTGATTCATATCGATTTTGATAGCATTATAAATAAATAAATAATAGCTGCTTTTTAACAAATTCACCTTTTACAAGCGAGTTTGTCAAGATTCATAATCAATGTGTCAAGGCCAAAATTTTAAATATAGGGGAACACCCACCTGTAAGATCAAAAAACAAAATTTCTCCACCTCATGACAAAACGCTTCTATCTTTTTTGCATTCTATCCTGCTCCTGCTAATCAAAAGAACAGAGGTGAATAAAGTTCTGGTCACACCTTCAGCTTAAATTTTTTACTTCTCTTCTTGAAAGCCATGGGATTCAACAAACGCTTCAGAGGAAATGAAGGTGGTTTATGAGATGTCCTCCGCTTTGCTCTCAATTTCCCTGCATTCACTAAACATGAAATTGTTCATCAAATGAACACACACACACAAAAAAAAAAAAAAGAGGCAGAAGGAGTGAAATCGTTAAAAAGACTTTATTCCCTTTTTGAGGCATTAAGAAGCCAATTAAATAAAGAAGCAGGTCAGGAATGTCTAAGCAGAAGTCAAGTTCTGTGATCAGGATTCACTGCCATTTAATCTGGTTTCCAGTAACCACCGTGATATGAAGAATGCAAAGATTATCAACTGATAGATATGGTGGGACATCCTCAAAAGAAAATGAATCGGAACACTGAAATTAGAATTAGATGCTGCCAAAAATAAAAGCAGTTGTCAGAGTAGAAACTCTAGACAAAACCAATGAACTTGTTACCATTAATCTCATGCAACATGATAATCAAAATTAAATTTCAAAAAATAATAATTTTGAAAACCAGAAAAATCATCAAATAAAATAAAGCATGATAATTGTCATTGCAGCATCCGACTCGCAAAACTAATTGAAAGGATACCTGATAGAAATGTAACCGATGCTGTATGTTTACTTTCAACACTAGCTTCTTCATGTATTTGCTTTGTCATCCCCTCTTCCTCCAGAGACATACAAGTTTCAACAGAAGAGTTATCTTTAGCTTTCAAATCATCATCCACAACAAGAACACGTCTAGAATCAGCATCTCCATGCTCTTGCTCCTCCACAGCTAGCTTCTCTTGGTTCTCACTACTTGCAACTGAAAGTACATCTTTGACAATGCCATCAAAGGTTACAGAAAGTGGAATATGATCCACAGGTGCAACTGTTTCGTCTCTAGATTCATCAAGGTGTTCTCTACCCATAGCATCATTGGTCACATATATATCATCTTCGTCCATCCTAACTTCAAGCTTATTGGCAACCAGAGAAATGTTTTCAACTTTTGTGTCATCAGTGGCAAGAAGAGGGATACAATCTACAATAGTAGTCAAATCACTTTGTGACTCTCCCAGTAGCTCACTGCTTGAAACTGTTTCGGTCAATTGAATATCTTCTTGATTCTTAACATCCATCTCCATTAAATCTTCATTCAAAGAAACATCTTGTGGACATAAAACTACAAAAGAACCTTTCGAGCTTGAGGGGTTCTCCGTTGGAGGAGCAAGAAAATTAGCATTCTCACATGAAGCATCTATTTTAGCATTAGCAACACGAGTATTATTAATGTCCATGGAAGATGTCTGGTTCATCACACTCACATTCGATAACACAGCATTTATTTCACAACTAGGGATGCATTTTTGTGATTGCATATCATGCCTTTCATCTACTATTGAAGGAAGTATAACATCTGATATGTTTGGATTCTTGGATTCTTCCTTGATGGTGCTCACATGGCTTCTACTTCCCTCGGACTTGGTGAAAGCGCTTGTATCATCACTTTGTAAATTCATTTCTTGAGAATTTTCATTGCTGGAAGTTTGGTTCTTCACTGAAGCGTTGTCTGATGAAGCCTGATCTGTTTCAAGAGGAAAATCAAATCCACCAGGCTTTTCAGATACTCCACTAATTGCAATTGGCGTCTCAATTGCCTGAATAGCAGTTAAAAAACTTGCACCATTTGATGCCATGCCGTTTAAAACCTCAGAAAAATCAATTGCTTTGGCAGTTGTGGATACTCTAGCAGTGGCAGAAAAACACTTTTCTATATCAACCAGTTGTAAATCCCCTCCACTGGAGATTGGATCCCATTTCAGCCAGTTCACAGAAATAAGTTCCTTTGTGTCAGAAATTTCATCAGATGATATGGGTTCAATTCTGATAGCTTCTTTGTAAAAGTGTTTTTTCCTTAAGGCATTTCCTATCAGATTCCTACAAAACATTTTGAAAACAGTGCACATAACAAACATTAGCTCACCATAATCGTGTTAATGCAATTTAGCTTTTTGCATGATTTCATACCTACAATTTTTTGAAATAGCTGTTTTAGCTCGTTCCATAGAAAGACCAACCAAAGATGACAAATTAGCAACATCATATGGCCCTCTAAAATCATTCACAGAGCAAGCAGCACTTGTTAAAATGATATTCTTTCCACGAGTCCAATCCACCAGTAACTGAAAGTTCAGAAAGAGTGTAGCTCAGATGATTTGTTAAAACATGCATAAACTTTAATATTTATAGTTGCAGGATGGATCACATGAGAATCACAACTGTTTGTTTGTTTTTTCCAATCTTTTAGGCTCTATTGGAGTAGGGATCCCAATGGACACCACAATCCCACATAATGCTTTAATTTGAAACAGCCTCAATCCACTTTAAATTTCAAAAATCAATGCTTTTGCTTCCAGACGAGTAGAAGATTCAACAATAAAATGAACTTGGCAATAGAGCAGGAGCTTGGGTTCTTCAAGTTGACAAAATTGACAATTGTAAATGATGTCTAGCTAAGACACTACATGTATTACAAGAAAATAACATTTTCTCCAATGCAAACTCAATCCTGTAATAACATGAGATTCAAGATTGATGGCATTCTCAAGTCCTTATATTTCTATTGATGGCATTCTCAAGTCCTTATATTTCTTATGCAGCTGGTCTATTAGCAGTGGTTTTGCAGCACCTTTCGATGAGTTATAGAGGCTAATAAAAAACTCAAAACATGATTCAAGGAACCTATACTGGCCAAACATTATTTACGATACTGTAATACAAAAGCTTCAACCAAAAGCATTCCGGGGAATCAATGCCAACAGGCGAATAATTCATACAATGGACTTTCTAAGGAGTCATTTTTCCTCACTAAATTGTAAAGTTAGCCATTATTTACTAATTGTGAGTGTGTCTGTGTGCGTGTGTGTGTGCATGAAAAAAACACTAAGTTGGAGTATCAACCCATACAAAAATATGGTTGTTAACAAATGACAAATGAAAGCACTATGAATAGGTGCACTGCAGAATATGCTCACATGACTAGCAGCACATGCATAAAAGAGCTAGATCCTATTAGTGGATTGATATCCAAAGGGTAAAAAATGTGCCAACCCCTTTGAACTATTGGCCAAAAAGTTGATAGTCCCTCAACAATTTGTGAGGACCAACAAGACACCAACAATTCCCATGCATATTTCAGCGATCACATGTTCTGATATTTCATGTGTAGAAAATCACCTCATCAGAGACATGAATCGCATGTCATTCAAAAACAAGAAATGAGACGGACTCTTATGTTTCTTTTTTACCATAGCTTTTTTATATAAATTTGATTTCACTTATCACTAAACTTTATCAAGCAGCATTAAACCATCCCAAAACTCACCTTCGCACTGGGTATCATTTGCCTCCTCACTTGAATATCAGCAATAAGATCAGAATACGTAATTTCGAAATACACTCCTCGCTGATTATCAATACCGAAAGGGAAAAAAAATTAGACAAGACCACCAACAAAAGGAAAGAAATTAAAATGAAATGAGAAAGCAATTGAACAACAAACCTCTATGGCCGCTTTAACCATAGGTAGCTTCAAACGGAACGGTAACTTCTCAGAAAAATCAATGGCAATTATATCCACCTAAATAAAATAAAATCAATATTAAATCCAAAACCCAGGAGCAATTTTCAATTTTTTGAACAGCAAAAAAAAAAAAAACAGCAGCAGCAGCAATAATATAGACCTCGGCTTTAAGACAGGCGTGATCAAAAGCAGTTTGACTCAGAGGCTTAACAGCAACAAAATCGTACGTCTTCAAAACAGGATTCCCAGAATTGAGCACCTGGGCCTGAGAAGGAGTGTCAGCAGAGACAGTCAAGCGCGTGTACTGACGGAAAGGGGAGGAGCGTGGGATTCCGAGGAGGTCACGGTGGAAGTTAACGGAGAAGGCAAGGGAAGGAGCTACATCGAGTAAAGTGGAAAGGGACAAAAGTGGGATTGAGCAACGGTCGTGATCAGACATGATACCTTTGATGCTCCGGTTGTATGCGATGCCACTGTATCCTAGCTCCATGGCTTTTACAGCAAGTTTAATGCGTGTAGTTTTCGTGATGTCTTGGGGTATGTTGAGGTCGAAGAACCCCGCCATGTCGAGCTCTTTCACTCTCAAATGATTTAGGGTTTTTGATAAGCGGTTTGGATTGTTTAGTCTTTCTATGACACCTTCTTTTAACTCTAAATGTATTTATTACTCATATTATCAACTCGGTCCTGATTCTTTTTAATTTTTCTCAATTGTCAACGTGGCTCTCCTATCGATTCGTTGTTAGCATCGGTTAAAAGCTGGGGTGACCCAACATCACCCAACCCTATTGGGTCACGTCGAGATCAAAATAAATCCGACAAAAACCCAAACCTATCAGGGGCATTTTAATAATTTCACAAGAATTCAGTAGCCATTCGTAAAAATTAAACGGGGGCTAATAAGTTTTCTTAATTTTTAAAATATTCTTTAAAGTTTGCGCATTTAAGTATTTATATTTTTTTAGAGCAATAAAGTTACATGCATACTTTTAAAAATTAAGTTTTATATAGCTTATGTTCAAGGATATTTTTATATTTTTAGTTTAGATTTTATTATTATCATGTTGATTTAGAGAAATCGAGGTGATTTGACCGCGTATTGCGCTGAGTTTTTTTATGTAAGAGATTAATCGATTTTTTATGTGTTGTAATTAGTTATTTTAATATTTAATTAGTAAAATAATAATTAATTAAATTTGTTTAAAATGGTTTTTTTCCCCTGAAAGTAATTGAATGGTGTTACTATTAAAACTGTTTTGATAATTATTTAATCGGTATATTGTACAATTGAAATCGAAAAAATTCTATAATTGTTGTGTATGTTTTTATTTGTTTTATGAATTCTTTCATTAGCAAAAAGTAAAATTACAATCGTTGAATTGTAGCACAAATGAGTTATTTGTTTTATGCAGTAAACAATTTGATTGATGATTTTGTTTTAACCACTTTGGTAATAATTTAATTGGAAGATAGCAAAACTATAATCGATTAAATTGACTAAAGATATATTATTTGTTTTCAGCAACATACTAATTGTTTGTTAGGCATGTTTTAACTATTTGCTGAATAATTTATTTGACAGATAGCAAAAATACAACTGTTAAAATTTATCAAATATGATTTTTTTTCATATTTTTTCTTCATATTATTATATTAAAAAAAATTAGAACACTAAGATTAAATTAATGTGAGATTTTTATAGAAAAATCAGTTTAAATTTTTATATATATTTTAAGACGTTAATATGAAAAAAATATATCATAATATATAATTAGTCTCTCTTATTTTTTAAGAAAAAAGTCCAAAAAATAATATATATATTAGGACCATTAACAATTTTGTGACGTGTTAAGAAATTTAGTGCCGATTGTGACGAAATGCAAGGTAATTTTTTAATTTATTATTGTAGATAATTTGACATAATTTTTCTACCTATCTTGTCCACGTGTGGTTTCGTATATTTTTTTTTTCGTGATATGAGATCTGAAATATTATACATAAAGAAAAGACGCAGAAGTTATTTTTCACAAAAATAATATTGACCAATGAATTTTTGTCATAATTATTATAGTTGTCATTATAAATATTCTAATTAGTATTGGTCATACTATCGATGACACATCATTGCTGTTCAAAAAAGAATTTTTTATTTGTTAAGATTTATTTCTCGTATTATTATATTAAAAATATTTTAGAGTAATGATATTAAATTATCACTTATATATATATGGTAAATTTAGATTTAGCTATTTAAAAAAATACGTGCAATAAACTTAATGCCCCCGGAGGTTCCTGTGCTTTTTTTGTCTTATTCATTGGTATTATAATTATTTTATTGTGCAAAAATACCGTAAAATACAAAATTACCCCCAAACAATCTAGTAATGTCAACTGCCCCTTGAAAAATTTGAAAATACCCCTAATCCCAAGGCAAGGGTTGAGATGCACTGAGGGACAAAATCATTAATACATTGTTGTGATTCATAGTGTTTTGTGAGTGTGTGTAGTGTTTGAGCGATCTGTTTTAGTTTTTTTCTTAATAATAATAGTCGTGGTGCATGTAAGCTAACCCGGACATCCCGGTTATAAAAAAATATATAAGTGAAAAAAAATATAAAAAAGTATGTCCTGGTATTCATGGCGCACGTGAGTTGGCCCCGAACACCCTGGCTATAAAAAAAATATATATGTGGGGAAAAAATCATGGCGCGTGTAAGCTGACCCAGACACCCCGGTTATAAAAAAACAAAAAAATATATATAAGTGGCAAAAAAACAGGAAAAAAATGTAAAAAATATGGGTACAAAGATTAATCGTGGTGTGTGTAAATTGCTTTGGACAACCTGATTATTAAAAAAAAAGTGCAAGGGGAAAGCATCTTTTACTATTCATTATTGTGATTTTCATGTTCATTCATGTTTGAAAGCAAATGTAAGCTGACCTGGACACCCAATTATAAAAAAAACAGGAAAAAGAATGTAAAAGTGAAAAAAACAGGGAAAAAAATATTTCGAAAAAAGTAGGTCAAGAGATTAGTTGTTGAGCGCGTAAGTTGGCTTGAACATCTCGGTTATAAAAAAACAAAAAAAAGGAAGCACGGTTATAAAAAAAATACAAGCGGAAAATATCTTTTCAAATAGTAAACTGACCCGACACGCCGGTCATAAAAAAAACAAAAAAGAAAAAACATAAAAGTGGCAAAAAAAAACAGGAAAGCAAATGTTAAAAAAAAAATTAGTCTAGAGATTAATCGTAATGCGTGTAAGCTGAAACGGATACCCCAATTATATATATAAAAAAAAGTCTTGTTAAATATAAAAAAATAAATCCCCTTTTCAAACAGTAGTGGACAATGGAAATCATTGTTCATAAAAAAAATCATGGTGTACGTAAACTAATTTGAACATCCCAATCATAAAAAAAAACAAGAAAAATGTACAAGTGGCAAAAAAAAGAAAAAAAATTATTTTTAAAAATAGGTTTGGAGATTAATCGTTGTGTGTGTAAGTTGTGATGGATACCCTAGTTATAACAACAACAAAAAAGCCTGGTTAAAAAAATATATGAAAAGCTTGTTTTGTAACTATAATGAACAATGAAAATCAATGTTTATTACTAGAAAAAAAAAATGGGTTTGAAGATTAATTGTAGTGCGAGTGAATTGTTCTAGACAGCCTGGTTATTAGAAAAAAATAAAAAAATAAAAAAAATACGAGGGGAAAACACATTTTACCGTTCATTACTGTGATTTTTACTGTTCATTTATATTTGAAAGCAAGCGTAAGCTGACTTGGATACCCTGGTTATATATAAAAAAAAATAGGTAAGAAAAAAAATAGGAAAAAAATGTTTTAAAAAAAACGAGTCTGGAGATTAGTCGTGGTGTGCGTAGGCTAAGCTGGACATCCTAGTTATATAAAAAAAAAACAAAAAAAGGAAGCACGATTATAAAAAAAATATAAGGGGAAAACACCTTTCCGAACAGTAATGAGAAAAAAAATCATGTTGCGCGTAAACTGATTCGGATGTCACGATCATAAGAAAAAACCAAAACAAATGTATTAGTGGCAAAAAAAAAAACAAGATTTTTTTTTAAAAAAAATGGGTCCGGAATCTAGTCGTAATGCATATAAGCTGCCGCAGATACCCCGGTTATAAAAAAACAAAAAGTCTTTTCTGTAACAGTAATGATTAGTGAAATCGGGTGACCTCTTTAAAAGCAATTTGGCCGATTGTGAGAATCAAACTTTGTCCTTCATTAGGTGTCGCGCGCCTTAACCACTTAGCCAAGCATCTCGTTGTGCAGTCAAAGTAGACAATTAATACTTATAGTATAATGTAATTTAACTATTCAACTCCACAGTGTTTCTGAATGTAGATGAACAATGCAAAAACACTGTTCAAAATTGTGATCTCTTTTAGCTTTAAAGGTAATTTAGTAATTTAATATATAACAATATTATTTAAAAAAAAAAACAAATTGCTCATATTTGTGTTTCATGTACTAGCACAAGTGTGGTTTCCATGTTATTTAGGATATTTGACACTGTATTTTAATAATATTTTTGAGATAAATTAAAAAAATATTTTTATTTTTTATTTTAAATTAAAAAAAAATGATTTTTTTTGGATTATATTTTTTTATATACTGATGTCAAAATTATTTTTTAAAAAATAAAAAATATATATTATTTTAATATATTTTTAAATAACATTTAAAAACAGTCTGAAATTAAACTGAAAAACAACAGACAGACAGTTAGTGGGATTTCAATCATCTCAGCGTGCGGCAAACACGCATTCCTTTATTTTGTGATAGATGATCATTTTTTTTTATTTTTCTTTCTTTTCTCTCCCCCCCTTTATTTCCATGTTTGCCCTTTTAAAAGTTTCAATGTAGCCCTTCAACTTGTCATTCCCTTTGAATCAGGTCTTCTTTTTTATTTTTATCTGGAATAACTTATAAAACTGGAATTCTTCTTTAATTTTATCCATCTTAAAAAACATATGTTATTACTATTTGTTTTGTTTAAGATAATTTTGTCCATCTGAATCCCCGCTCCATAACATAACATTTCGCTTGCTAAATGCTATGCCCAGGCATACCACCGCCCAGGTGGCTGCTTCGGCGTGCATAAATGAAAAATCTGCAAGCTCAATTTTGGAGAACTTGGGACTGTTGAATTCCAGAATAAGCCTATGTTTTAAATAGTAATTAATACAATCATGTCTAATCGAAATCTAATATAGGGCGTAAAGGTCCATAACAACCCTTGTCATTTTGAAAAGTGGAGGGTTAAAGGTAATGGACCAAGATTAGCCGAAGATAGACCAAAATCCTTTATCTGGTGCTTATGCTGCCTTGTGTTTTGAAGGTCTTCTCGAGCCAGAATGTCGCCACCCACTTGTACATCTCCCAACAAACTTGAGAACCTCGTCGATTAGAATAACTGGGAGAGCCACGGCCAACACCAAAACCCATTCATTCAGGCTGAGAGGAACAATCCCAAATACCTGTGCTAGGAAAGGTACGTAGAGAATCAGAAAGTGCAAACCAAATGAGACAGACATGGCTAGAAGGAGCCATGGATTGACCCATGGGGGCATTCTCACGAGGCTGCAGTCCTCGGACAGGGCATTGAGGGAATTGAACATCTCAATGGCAACCAAAACGGTAAGGGACAGAGTTGAAGCCTTGATTTTCCCAGATCGGAAGTATTCGCATGGATTAGCATCGAAGTTGAACACTTGAGACCCAGCTGTGAATGGTGATACAGAAAAATCCTTCCAAGATTCACATTGGCCCCAGTTAGCGAGCTGAGAGTAGGTGACAAGACTATGGCCATCTCCACTGAGGTCAATACCCATGAATGTGTGATGTGTGTACCATATGATAAATACACCAACTGTTGCAATCCCAACATAGAGCCCAATCACCTGCATCAAGGGCACATTAAGGTTAACACGAAAAGGAAAGTTTTCTGATTGGGGAGAAAAAACAAGTTATCTGATCTGAGGTCAAAACTGTTTCTGTACCAGGTATCGGAATAAAATCCAAGCAGTAATTAAGGAGTCATCACTCTTTCTAGGAGGCTTTTTCATTATATCTCCGTCTGGTGGATTGAATCCTAACGCTGTTGCTGGGGGTCCATCAGTGACCAGATTAACCCAGAGAAGCTGAACAGGGATCATTCCTTCTGGAATACCCAAAGCAGCAGTCAAAAATATTGAGGCAACCTCACCGATATTTGAGGAGATCATGTACCTGCAATAAATGTGATTCAAGGGAGAAAATGGCAAAGGAAAAAGAACATTACTTCGAGGAAATAATAAAAAAAGTTGCTTCGAACTGAATAAACATGCAATTCCAAAATAGGAGGAAGACCGTCAATGAAGATCTTCAAGTCAGAGAAACCAAGTTTATCTAGTATTTTCATTACAAGAGATTTAAGGTTGTATGACAAGTACAAGTTACTAATGATTGAAACTTTTGACATAATGAAAACACAAATCTCATATTATCAATTCATACAAAAAGATGTACAGATGTACACACATTGCATAGGCACATATGACTACCACATGCACAAAAAAGCTGGTAGAATACGGGCACTGGTTGAACCAAGTTCCCATGTTGTCAGGGCATATCAATTTGAGAACTCAAGCATCAGTACAGTTAAAACCAAAATTCTTCATGCAACAAAGTTTCTAAATTCTAAATGCACAGAATAATACAATATTAAGCACCTTAGAGTTCTCTACAAAATATCATTTTGTCATTACTATAACGATACACAAAAAAGCTGTATCCCTATTAGGTGGATTCTCAACCATAGCAACAAAAACACAGCTTGAACAAAGATCCCATCTGATCAGAGCATATCAATTTGAAAACTCAAGCATCACTACAGTTAAAACCCAAAATTCTCAAGATGAACCAAGAGCAAGAAAGATGGTTCAGTACTTGATGACATCATCCATATATAACCATGTTAAGGAGTTATCAACCTACTAAGGGATTCTGGGGGTGTTGAGGGGGGAAAGGTTTTGAAATTTGTGCTAATTTATTTTCCATTCAAAATCATCATTGATGTTCTCTCTTTTTCTGCGACATGCCCTTTATGTCCATTGGGTCCCATTAATACATATAATTTTTTTATTATTATTAATCATATTATTAATTTAAACTTTGATCGGAATTTATTTATCCCCACTATAACACATCATTTTTAACATACCTAACACGAATCCTTAACACTTCACCCTTCAACCATTTGTTTTTTTGCACCTATGGGCCTTAACACTTCATCTGTTAGCACTTGAAATTTTAGTAAGCTAATGAATCTTATTTCAAGTGAGGAATCAAATCTCCATAACATGCATAACAACCAATGCTAGATCCACCAGGATGGCTAACTATTTATCACAGACAAACATACTGGTTTGTTTGCCAAAAACTAACTATTTATGAGGACCAACCGGGTGAAGACAAACGGAATTCATGAAACCCTTTTGAAGTGTATGTTCCTGTGCGAATATCAACAATCACTTGTTCTTTTGTCAGATCAAGTTGAAGGGATCCCCTTCTTAATTTTATGTTTTGGTGTCTTACTAGTCCTTAATTAAGAGGGTTTAGATAGAAATAGTAGTGCTTCTTGTATAAGAACTTGAAGTACTAGGAACTCTACGCATAAGGTCTGGAATCTTTCAATAAAGAATCAGAGTTTATGTTTAAAATTTTCCAGCTACAAGTTTTATCGATAAAATCACCCTTTGGTGAGACACGTATACACCCCAGGTATGAGGGCTTAGGTTTTCCTCCTTCGAAGTCTCCTAGAAATCCAGCAATGTCTATCAATAGCTTCCAGCAAACAAGCCCCAATATTGAACCATCAAAACTTAATCTAAAACCCCTCAAAACACTATTCACATTACTGTTCATAGCCCCTACAACAGTACCAGAACAGCCCTTCCCGTGTCAATTGTGCTCCCGTCCACCTATAATGCAATTATCTTATAGACCACACTGGATGTAAACTTGCCTAAACAGAATATATCAAACCTGATAAAAGCCTTCATGTTGTTGTAAATGGACCTGCCTTCACCAACAGCAGCAACAATAGTGCTAAAATTATCATCTGCTAACACCATGTCAGAGGCTTCCTTGGCAACCTGAAAATGAGTATTTGGTACGTAAGTAAATGCAGTTCAGAGCAGCATGGACTAGTTAAGTTGACTAAAATACCCTAACTACATGATATATGATACAAGTGCAAAGCAAACAAGGACAACAAACCATGAGATCTATTTAAAGCACAAGAAGTTGGCCAATATGCTTTCGCATACAATTACATACACAGAGGTGCCCATTAACTGCATAAAGTCCACATAATTTATATCCACCAAATTACCATAAACTTACCTCTGTCCCAGCAATGCCCATTGCAATGCCAATATCAGCCAACTTTAAGGCAGGGGCATCATTTACTCCATCTCCAGTCATAGCAACAACTTCGCCATCCTCTTTAAGCAACCTCACGATTTCTTGCTTATGCCTTGGTTCAGCCCTGGAGAACAACAGCCCTCCACTTTGTCTTAAATAAGCTTTTTTATCAGGATGGCCCATAAATTCTCTGCCAGTCAAGCTTTTAGAGCTGATATCATCATAAGGTCCAAAAACACCAATTTCATGACAAATTGCTTCTGCCGTATTCTTGTTGTCTCCTGTAATGACCATGACACGGATTCCAGCTGCTTTGCAGTCCTCAATGGCTTGACGAACTTCTTTCCGAGGAGGATCCTTTTACAATTTGGAATCAAATAATGATTTTAAATTATGGTTGAGAAAGCAAGCAAAAAGACCAGAAACAGAAGATAGCTGAAGCAACTCACCCTGAGCCCAGCTAGGCCAACAAAAGTGAGGTTGCTCTCAATTGAAGAGTAATTACGCGGCTCAAGTAAAAGATGATGAGCTGGGTGGTCTTCATCACCATTGTAAGTTTCAAACTCTGAAAGGCCCTCTTTGTATGCAAAACCTAGACAACGTAATGCACTTGTTGACATTTCATGAAGGTTTTGTAAGATAAGATCCTTTGAATCCTGATCCAATGTTACAACAGAGCCATCTAGCAACTGTATAGATGTGCTTCTATCCAATAAGTTTTCTACCGCACCCTGCAGCATTTGATCAGAGCATTAGCCTCAAGACCTATACAAGACAAACTGAAATGACAAAAGAAGAAGACACACAGAAGCTTAAAGAAAAACATGGAGTCATCCAAATCAAACCTCAACCAGAAAGTCCAAAAGCAGAAGCAAAAACTTTAAAGGTAAGACATGACCTTGTAGAAAATTTCACAAACCCATATTCACCCCAGACCATATGTTGTGGGTAAAGATTTTCCAGTGGGAGAAAACTAACAAAGAAAACTAAGCAGATAGCTAAACAAATTCAATTATTTATTCACGTGGAATGTTATACCGGAAAAAAAAAGGATTGGTTCTTATGATTAAAAGAAAATATAGCTTACATTTGGTTCTTACAGTAGATGTCCAACAACACACTTCTAATTATATTCAATTAAAAGAAAAAAAGTTACAAAAGTACCCCTTGATCATGTTGGTTCCTCATCTTTCAAAGCATCCAATTGGCAAATTTTGCAGAATATCTTACCCACATAATAAAAAACCCAATTTCTAATTTCTTATTTTCACTCCCTCGTGTACATTAATTTGTTATCTCCTAACCCTCTTCATTGCATAGAAATTATTTTTAAGGCCCATTAACATAGGTTGATTCATGGATTATACACGGTCAACTAAAAAGCAAAAAAAAAATATATAGATCTGCAAGATTGACTGGATCGTTTCAACCTCATCCATTGAAAAATTTCAATCACTACTGAGAGAACAGAATCTTAATGAAAAAAGAACAATAAATTAAAGTGAACTTAAAAATAAAATTGAGAAGAACAGATGGAAGTAAAAATAGAAAAACAGGTTGAAGACCAGGAGAAGAAGAGGAATGGGGAGGGGATGTTAAAAGTCTAACCTTATGGAATTTTATTTATTTTGTTTTAACAAAATTATTTCCAATATGCTTACTAAACCATAACATAAGGTATTCTAGGTGCCTGTTTGAATCAAGCCCGTCAGTAACATGATTGTCTAAAACAAATTGTTACGGAACAAACTTCATGACCTAAATTCAAGGCTTAAGGAAATTCTTTGGAAAAGAGAACGCTGAGTGGAAATCAGTTGGCGAGCCAAACAGGTGTAGTTGAGAATGATGAATGCCATATGTATGTGAGAGAGAGAGTAGGGTAAGCTTTGTCGATATGATAATATGGTTGGTTATTCACCCCTTGACCAACAGTTTCGCTGGATGCTTAGTGTCACAAGACATGTGTCATTTTGAAAATAGGAGAAACAAAGTGCAAACACACCAAACCCCCTGTGACTGTCTTGAATAATCTGACGAAAACAAAGGTAAAAGACCAGACCACATGTTAAGTTCTGTTACAAGAAAAAATTTCCTGCACTCTATTAAGACAAGGATTAGAAATTAGGTTGATTCTTATGGATGACGCAACTTGAAATGACTGTTTGATGAACCATACACATTTGTGTCCTATGTATGGTGCATACAGGGTGACATGCATTTTAGCCTGTCTTTTAGAAGGAGAAACAAATCATGAATCTGCTTTAAATAATCTCTATGATATTCAGACTCGATACCAATTTTTTATGCATATTGGTGGGCTAAGCTTGACTGAAGATCCTCTTTTTTTTCCAGTGCATGATCCACAAAACCGACCATAGTTGATATTAGCTACAAAAGAAATGAACAATTTAACTGCGAAAAGCTGAACCTACAAGACAGCAAGAGGGAAGAATGAACCTTCACTAGCAGTGATTTTTTGCCAGAGCTAGAATTCACAATAACCCCCATGGATTTTCTTTCACGGTCAAACTCAAGGGTTGCAATCCGCTGCTCCATTGTTTTCCATAGTCGACAGCAAGCTTACATGGAACAGAATATAGGACCAAAATAGACCAAAAAATAAATATTAGCTACTAAAAAAACAGTGAAAAGAAATAGAACAAGATACTGTATTATACCTAGAACATCCTCGTGAACTGAAGATGATTCATTGTTAAGCCCTCCAGGAAATCCCATTTTTTCAACCATAACCTAGCATGGGAAAGAACAAAAAAAGCCAGTAAGGAATCTGTATCCCATAAACCTCGCACACTATCTGAGTCCTTGCGCCACATATCACAAGGCAACCTCACATCTTTCACAGACAAACATGCCTCAGCCCTGAAGCATACTAATAAATCCACATATACATTAGCAAGAAAATACACTTGACAAATAATGCATACAAAAGTATGAACGCACACACAATTGGAGGGAGGGAGAGCCTACATGGCCAACATTAAAGCTCAAAATAACAAATTGGTGCTGTTCATGCCTTGTTGGCACTGCCTTATGAAAACTATGTTTATATACAAATTCACTATGCTATATTGATTGAGAAAAAAATCCAGCTTTTGAAGGAGATTTTACCTTTAATGCAGCCTCTGTAGGCAGTCCACCAGCAACATAATGATTCCCAGATTTCTCTACACCAGCATCATTACAAACAGCAGCAATCTTAGCAATCATCTGAAGGTTAGAATCCATTCTACCCACTGGCCAATCTTCTATTTTTCCATCAAAAGGACTGTAGGTTGTCCCTTCCACATTGAAGGATCGGAAAGTGCCAACCCTAGAACCCATAGCAACAAGCTTAGATACAGCCATCTGATTGGTAGTTAGAGTGCCAGTTTTATCGGAACAAATGACTGTTGTGCAACCAAGAGTCTCGACACTAGGCAACTTTCTAACAAGTGCATTCTTTTGAGCCATCTTTCGAGTTCCAAGTGCCAAACATGTAGTGATGACTGCTGGCAACCCTTCTGGTATAGCGGCCACTGCCAACGCAACAGCAATCTCAAAGTAATACGTGCACTTCTCAAATGAGAATTTAAAATTCTTTGGCCAACCATCAACATATTCCCAAGTGAGGAAGTACTTCACATTAATAAGCCACACCAAGGCACAAACAATTCCAATTAAAATTGTTAGAACTTCTCCGAACTCGTTCAATTTCTTCTTCAATGGGGTATCTTCCTCATTCTGTGCAGCTTCATGAATCTGGGAATGCACCTTCCCAATCTCAGTATTCATTCCTGTCTCTGTAACCAAGCATATGCAGTTACCATTCACTACTGTTGTTCCTGCAAAAACCATACATTTTTTCCCTTGAATATCTGTACTTTCTGCAACAGGCTTGGCAGTTTTGCTCACCGCCTCACTCTCTCCTGTCAAAGACCCTTGCTCAACCCTAAGTGTGGAGCTAATCAAATTCAAAACCCGCATATCTGCAGGCACCTTATCACCCACTCTCAGCTCCACAATATCCCCTGGAACTAGTTCCTTTGCAGGCAAGTTGGAGAACTTCTTTCGGTCTCTTGTAACACTGGCATGCTCTGACTGGATTTCCTTTAAAGCCTCCAATGCTTTCTCTGCATTACTTTCCTGCCAGATCCCAACAATGGCATTGACGATCAAGATCAAGAAAATCACCAATGGCTCCACAAAGGCAGTAATCTCCATCTCCCCTCCTTCCTCGCCATCATACCAAGCCAAGACAAAGGATATAATAGCAGCAGCTAACAAAATCCTAACTAGCGTGTCATTGAACTGGTCCAATATCAGTTTAAAAATCGAAACACCCTCATGTTTCTCTAATTCATTGTAACCATGAATCTTTAGCCTCTTCTCAACATCCGCGCTCGATAACCCAAATTCACGGTTTACTCCATACTTCTCCTCACATTCCTTAACCTCCTTAGCCCATGCAGGGAAGGTATCAGCCTGGTTTGGCGATTCGAAATCATTTTTTTCCCTTTTACCATAATCCTCCCCTCCTTTACCCATCGAGAAAAATCAATTAGAACCTAAATCTTAGTGAAATTAAATCAGTCCTGCCCCTTTACCTGAAATTGATAATCAATCACTGACAAAATTCAGAGATCAAGAACAGAAAAATCAAAGTAGAGTAAGATATAACGTGAAATTAAAACTGACGGATACAAACATTTCCATTTCTTTTTAGCTAACTTCGCCAAAGCTAAAACAAAAAAACAAAAAATAAAAAATAACGGATCCAAAATCAAATAATTTTCTAAAACAGAAGATGAAAATCAATTCAATGATGATCTAAAACCAAAATTGAGAAAGGTGGTCGGACAAATACCGGAAAGAGAGAATCGGCGGGCGATACCAGTACTGATGTCTTTGAATCTCTAATTGTATTTGTAGTATATATTTAGGGTTACAAAATCAGAGTTGCTACTTACTATTTAGATCTGCGACTGTGAGCATGTAAAGAAGAGAGCGATTCAATTGCAAAGACCAACCTCCCTCTCTCTCTCTCCCTCTCCCCCCCTCCGTTCCTTTTTCCTCTCCTTTAATAGCATATCTGTCAGTCTTTTGTGTTTTATTAAATTTATTGTAAGTCTCTATTTTTTAAAGTTAATTACAACTTGGTCATTTGTATTTGAAACACTATAATTTCATCCCTGACACTCGTTTACAATCGTTTTATTTCCTTTTCCTTGTTTTATAATGTAGTATGTTACTATGTGGTATTGCGTGTAGCATGTTTTTAAAATAATTTTTATTTAAAAATATATTAAAATAATATTTTTTTATTTTATTTTTTATATTAATACATCACCAAAAACAATAAAAAATAACATATAAATTAAAAGCACTCCCAAAAAGTATAAATGATTAATTTTTTATCATGTGTATTCTTTGAAATTTTGATTTTTTAAAATAGATCTATTATCATGTTTACTTTTTATTTTTTGTATTCAACTATATATTAGTGTCGTATCATATTAATTATTATATTGCAATGTGAGAATATGTTGGGTGTACTCATTAATAGAAAACTATTTTCCTTTTTATTTATAATAAAAAAATATGTTCATTTATTGAGAACAAATATAATCTTTTTAATTAAAAATAAAAAAAGTATTTCAAGATTACAACTATTTTCATAGAAAACTAAAATCATAATTTATAATAATCATCTTAGCTTTTTGTATTTGAAATAGTCTAGTTATAGAATATCAATTTGATTTCATTCAAATTAAAAATTACAGCATTTTTTCTACATTTTCAACACGAGAAAAACCTTTACATTAAATAATAATAATTAAATTTATGATACTAATAAGTATAAAAATATTAAAATATATTATTCATATTTTTTTTTATTTAAAAGACGATGAAAAAACTTGCTTACAAAAATATCGTAGAACATCTAAAATATATTTTTTTGTCAAAAAAACTAGATTTTAAACTTTTTAAATGGAAAAACCATCCATTTAAATATATAGTTTAAATTTGTATTTCTATAGCTCTATTTTTCTATGAAAATTAAGTATTATTTTATTTTTAAATAGACTCTTAGTTTTCAATAACGTTAATCACGAAACTTGATGAAAATATTATTTCATCATATATCACAATTCCCAGCCTCGATGAGATTGGGATGAAGCAAAAGTCAAATTTATACTTATGATGAGCATAAATATATACGTGTGTGGGGTCATGCTCCTAATTCTGAGCTCAGAGAGAAAAAAAATATATATTCATAAAAAATTCGATGGATTAAATTATATGTGTGGAAGTACGAAGTACTCAGTTATAACTTAATTAATAATGAAAGGACTAAAAAAAATAGTTTACTATTTGTGTCTTATTAAGTCTGGACGTTGCAGATTCCACTATGTGGCAGTCCAATTGAATACTGCCACGTCTCAAAAGCGAGACTGATGGACCTATTAAAGTTCCGGGATGGAGATGTATTTGTTTATCACTTTCTAGGGCTTGTAAATTCTTTATTTAAAAATATATTAAAATAATATTTTTTATATATTTAAATATTTATTTTTAATATTGGTATATCAAAATAATTTTAAAAAATGAAAAAATAAAGAGTATTTGAAATGAAAAAATAAATAAATTTTTATGTTTAGAAAACACTTTAAATTTTTGTTAATTATTTTTTATTCTTAATCAATTTTATTATGCTAATATTCCAAATAAATTTTATAAATTAAAAATAATATTTTTTTAAAAAAAACAATAACTAATTATATTAGTAGTATCTGCGAGTAAATTTAAGCTGGCTATCACAGTTTTTGAATTTTCCGTGGATGGTAGGTAAATCAACGAGAGTCGCTAGTCTTCTGATTTTATTTATTGACCGCGCGAAATTTCCATGTGATTGCCTTTATGTTTTTTCTTGGATAAAAAATTCATGATGTCCAGACTTGCTGCACACCCTAGCAATTGGTCATATTTATCATTATATTTTTAAGAAAAATTAAAAAAAAATATATTCAAAATTATTTAAAAAAGTAAAAAAAATATTATTTTAATATATTTATAAATAAAAAAATATTTTTATAAGTAATCTCAACCACATTTCTAAACAGTAATTAAAATAGGATGCTTTTGACCCGAGGGAATGACCAAAGGGTTGAACCAAAATTCACTGCTTAGTTAAAAATTATATTTTTAAGAAAAATTAAAAAAATATATTCAAGGCTCGGGAGGGGCGGTTCGTGAGTATTGGAAAATACAGTAGTAATTGTTTTTTAAAATATATTCAAATAATATTTTATTATTTTTTAAAATATCTCTGATATTAATATATTAAAAAATTATAAATAATAAAAAAGAATATTTATAAAATACAAAAACAAACAAGGACTGCCTGCCATTTAGGGTCTGCTACATCCTTAAAAGAATCGGACGAAAAGTCAATCCAATTTTCTAGAGGCTGGATTGGAAAGAGCAGGTGCTCATAGGAAAAGTCCATTATATCCTTGTCCAGGTAAATACAAATCATGGGGATTCTTTAGGAAATAATCCAGTTTTTTATTTGCTTAAATATTTGTTTTTCATTAAATTGAAAGAATGTTTTTACACTATATTATATTATTATATGGAGTACTAAGTATGAACCTAAAAGACATGTGGAAATTATTATTTCCCTCGTCCAATTAACATTATGAATTATAATAATAATTCACGTTGTATTTTTTTATTTTAATATTTTTTTTATTTGATTATTAATTTTTTTTATCTAGTTATTGAATTATGTGTGTTATATCTAGTCCTTGTATAATGTGTTTATAAGGATTTTGAGATGATAATTTATGTTATTCTATTGTTTATATGGTTATCACAGTGTCAAGGAAATTATCATAGCATCCGGTTAATATTAGAAAATATCTTTGCATCTTGGCATAGTCTATTTTTAAAAATGTTTTGTAGATAAAAACTTGGCTTTAAAAAATAAGGTTATTAAACTTTGTAGAGTCAATGACTTTGTTTATGATCTTGGCGAAGTCACCACTATTGCCCCAATTCATGGATTTAGCGGGGTACTTTTTTCTAATTGAACTCAATTATATGTTTGTCTATTATTTTTTTTATCATATAGTTAAAAAAAATAGTTTCAAAAAAATATGTTATTAAATTTTAGAAAGTTTGTGAGTGTATTGACAAGTCTTGTGTTTTTAATTTTTCTTTTTTTAAGAAATATTTTTTTTTTTATTCTATCTTTTGATATTGGACTAGTTGAGAATTGATTTTCACAATTGGTTTCATTTTACTTTCAATGAGGTTATCATAGTCTCTTTTTTTAAAATAGGTCTAAGTATTTGTTTGATGCAGTGATTATTTATCTTTGTTATCATATGGTTAAATAAAAACAATAATTTGGAAAAAAAGTTATTAATATTAATAAAGTTCATTATCCTATTTACGAGTTTAAATCTCCTTCAATTTCCATTGGAACTTATGGTAGTATTCGCAAGGGATCTATTCTCGCTTTCCCCGACAACGATAAATGAAATACATTATGACTTTTATCCAATTATGTGGGCAATTCTAACCGATAAGCATATGGTTTGATTTTTTCTATGATTTCAAAAGGACCAATATACCTCGGCGTAAGTTTCCTTGTCATCCCAAAATGAAGGATGTCCTTCCAAGGTATCACTTTATAGTTGAGAAGATTATAAATGGAAATAAAAAAAAGTTTAAGCATACATGTAATCAAATAAATCAAGAACTATGTGTGTCAAGAAATTAGAAAAAGTTATATATGATAACTAAAAATAAAATAGGAAATATAACACATACGTAGATCAAGGTATTTATTATCGCACGATGAGAAATTACTAGTTGTATTTGCTAATTTATTAATTAAAATATTTTTTATCCAATGAATGATAGTAAAAATAGACACACATTAAAGTAGTTAGATAAAATAAAAGGGAGAATAAATACTATACAAGGCTAAACATATTAGAAGTATCATTTGAAAATAAATATGTTTTATTTTTAATAATAGTGTTTATCTATACATAATACATAAAAATTATATATGAATCTAAAAAAACTCATAAAAAAATTAAATGCATATAAAATAACATAAATAAAATAATCATAATTTAAAAATGGTTCCATAAACAAAATAAAAGAGAGAAGAGGTATTACTATAAATATATATATATATATATATATATATATTTAAGATAAGAAATATAAAAAGCATTTATACAAGAAAACTAGAGAAAAAAAAGGTTAGCCCTGCCCATCTGACCTATTTGATTTTCCCATAATCCATCATTTAATTTTCCCGGGCAAGGTAAGCATTGTGTCATTTGATTCTTACGTGATCCAAACACCATGGTGCTAAGAAGATCATAGCATAAGTGTTTTTTACCTAAAAACCTATTTAGTCATATTTTGAACCCAAAATACTTAAACAAATGCGATAAACCAATTGATATCCTAAAAAAAGGCCAAAAATCATCATAGAACCTGAAATCAACTTAAAAAACAATAATCTTTTTGAGCTCAAGTATATTTTTTAAGAACTTGTAAGGTAAACAATCACCTTATATGAACTCTTTCAATCAAGTAAACACAATTTGATATAAAAATTAATTTTTTTGGTGGTGAAATTGATGTCAACAATATATTTTTTTCTGCGTGTTAGAATTTAACAATCTCTCCTTTTCATCTATCAAAGCAAAGACTAAAAAATTAATAAAAAGAAGTTTTATTATCAAGATTGATTTGAAAAAAAATCGAGGTGCCATATATTTATGTTTTTTAAAGTAAGAGGTGTAAATTATTATTTCTGTGAACTTTGAGATCATCACCTATTTGCGACGTCTTTTTTGTTTTGGTCTCTTATCTTTTAACTTCATCATTAACCAACAAATTTGATTTAATTGCCCTAAAAAAGATGCAGTTGTGTAAAAAGTAATAATTTTAAGACCAAATTGAAAACAACTTGAACAATAGGTTTTACAATAAAATATGAGAGGATATAATGCTACACCCATATATTTTAACTTCTTACTTAATTTAGAATTTAAGACAATAAATAAACAACACATGAGAGGAGATTTCTGAAGTGACCACAATATAATTCATGTATTGACATTGATTGCATTATACATTTATTCTTGCTAAATTACTATTTTAAAAAATCACCAATATTTGGGTGTGAAGTAACTTCAACAGAAATAAGGAAAAAAATATGATGAAAAAACTCCTTTAATACATGACTTGGTCATTTTATTAAAAACCTAATTAAAATAATTGATTTTTTAAAATAATATCATTTTATTTTCTTATAAAATAAAAATAATGATTCAGCTCATATGTGATACCAAAATTGCTAAAACTTAACTTTGGGTTAGATCTAGCTAGAGGTGTATATATCACATATTCATTCAGCATTCCTATCCTTGTATGTGTGATTCGAATAAGTGGTTACTAATTAATGTAAGCTTTTTTCATGCACACACACACACACACATACACAAGCTATTTTCCAGCGCTACGCCGCGGTCAGAACCATATTTTTTTCAATGTAAACAATATTAATTATGTGAAATTTTTATATTATAATATAAATTTGAGTAAAATAATAAATATGTGCAGAATTAATATGGAGTGCAAGTTTCCTATAACATCATGAAGATTAAAATACCGAAATTATCAAATTCATTGTATTATAATTAATTCATTTAATAATTTAATTTAAATTAACACACAACAAACAAAATATAAATTGTGAAAACACCTACAATAATCAAATAACAAAAATAAATAGTTAATTTTCTATTTATAAAAATAAGAAATCATCATTGAAAATCCATTCCTGCATTGCTATCATTATCATGACTATAATAGTTAAAATTATTATCAACATTACTATCCAAACAATTAAAATCATAATATTGCCCTAGAGAATAAAAAAAAAGATGAACATTTTTACAAAAAGACAATAAAAATAATCACTAAAATTATTCTTGTTATTATTATTGCGCAATCAATGAAACCATAATATTATTTGATCCAAAATAAAAATAAAAATAACATAAAACACATACAAAA
This sequence comes from Salix dunnii, assembly GCA_015731905.1. Lineage (NCBI taxonomy): Eukaryota > Viridiplantae > Streptophyta > Magnoliopsida > Malpighiales > Salicaceae > Salix > Salix dunnii. The sequence goes on along the minus strand of CM027667.1, from coordinate 1,843,342 downwards.
AAAGAACAAAGAGAAAAAGAAAACAATATTAATTTTAAAATGATCACCAATATAAAATAAAATTTTAAGAATAAACTAAATAAAAATAAAACCCCAATAAAAAATAAAACAAAAAAGCTAAAAACAAAAAGTAAAAGTAAAAATACATAAATACAAATAGAAAATAAATATTGTCCAAGTAGGACAAAAAAAACCCAAAGGAATTATTATCAAATAAAAAATTATAAGAATAAGGACCAAAATGAAAAACAATATATATATAATTAATTCCAACTGAAGGACAAAACTGAAACAAATAAAAACCTTATGACCAAAACAAATAAAGATATTTTAAAAATAAATTGTTGTGTATTTTTTTTTAAATAAAAGAATAAGGATCGAAATAAAAGGTAAAATATATGATAAGTTTCTATTGGAGGACCCAATTATAACAAATTAAAACATTCATAACCAAATAATTAAAGGAACTAAGAGCAAATAAAAATAAAAAGAATAAGGAGTATATTGAAAACAAACATATATAATCATTTTCAATTGAACATATATAATCATTTTCAATTGAATGACACCATTGCAATAAATCAAAATTTTCATTGAAGAAATCAGAACATTGAGATTAAATTAATTTGAGATTTAAAAGAAAACTTCATTTTTTATATATATATTTTAAGGTATTAATATTAAATAAATATCAAAATATATAATTAGCCTCGTATATTTTAAATAGCAAATACCTTTAAAGTAATCGTTATCATTATTTTTATAAAATATTTATCTATAACAAATTCAATAAATAAAAATATTAAAAAATCAAAAGGATTGTAAGTTGATTATTTCTCTCAGATGTATAATATCATAAAAAAAAATATAGGATCATAAAAAAAAAATACATGCTAAAAAGTTTGATTATAAATATAAAGAAGTGCAGGGCAAGTCATATATGTATTTTTTTCATTGTAGATAATTTGATATAATTTTTTTAAATATTTAAACTTAAAAATAAAATATTGACAAATTACAACCAATGAGATAGGTGATTATAATAAAATTAAAATAAAACCTTTTCTTCTCTGACACCTTTATTTAACTTAACAGAATAACTGTGTCCCGTAATAACAAAACTTTTACTGCAATTAACAAACAGACACATTAAAACTAAATAATTAACTAGATCAGCCTACCCACAATGAAACCACCATGACTCGAGATATAGTTGTCTGCATGCATTCCCTTTTGGAATGGGATTGATTACACCTTGTTTGAGATTCAGCCTGTGCCTAGCATGAATTCTTTGAAACCCTGCCTCCCGCATTTATTTAAATGGCGTAAGAAAAATACTATAGCAATTATATGTAATTTTTAATGTTATTTTAATTCATTAATATAAAAAATATTTTTTTAAAGATAAAAAATAATGTTTTAATAAATTTCTAAATAAAAAACCCGAAAAAAAAAAAAACCCTTTAACTTCACCACCGAATCAGTGCTTGCCCCCTTCAATCTGGTTCTAACCAAACGAGTTACGAGGCACAGCCTCTTCCTGACAGACCAGAAGGCGTGGCATGAGGATAAAAGCTGATTGGTTATAGCGCATGCTCAGGTCCCGGGCCGAATACCATGTACTCTACAATCAGACCCGATCACGCAAATTTCCAAGCGTATACATCACGACCTTGAGTGGATTCAGTTGCCCCTGGTTCATCCACACGTCATCCTGACATGATTGTGCTCACTGGATGGCGGTGGTCACATCGGACAATGCTTAAGCTCACAACTGATAGCTCAAGAGACAAGATCTGTTTTTCTTGAATAGAACAACACCATGCCCTGTAGACGTGATACATAGATACAAATATGATTTCACGAACCGCAATGCAGGTATGAACACAATCTCATCTTCATTACTTTTCGTAAACAAACATAAACACACAAGCACTACATTTTCCCATTCAATCTTACTGTTTAAAACATGATTTAAATATTAGAAAGTCCCCTGTCCTGAACAAAAACTCCATTCTGCTGTGAAAGTTTAATTTTTCAACCAGAACCAGCTTTGAAGAGACTTTAATTTGTGAGACTTTGATTAAGCCGCCGAGATTGAAGTTCAAATATCACCATGAGTGAAAGGAAGTCCATTGCTTGAGTTTCAACATCGAGCACCCTTGTTCTTGCAAGCTAAGGTCATTTCAAGACTGGAGTAAGAAATTACAATTTTACTTTCAAATCCATAGACATGAAGCTGCACATGTTAGTAGCAACTTGTAAGCTTTGGAACAAATTCCTTCCAAACTGCAAATCTGGCTGAAGAGCCATTTTCATAAGTGTATCTGTCATTCTCCATCAGTAAATATAATAATAATGAAATCATTGATTTTATTGATGCCACTATCAAATATCGGGTCAATGGGCAGCTCATCTCCCTCCCTTGAAGGCCCCTACTGAATTCATCCGGAGAAGGAACACACAGAGTACATCATCATATAACATAACATGAAGAGCCAAAAATGAGATAATCACAACTCCACGAGATTTTTTTTTTTATTCGAGGAAATTTATTTCCTTAAACGAACAATCAGCTATCTCAATCTCTTAGATGAGTACGGTCTGACTTTGACAGGTTTCAAGTCCTTTGAAACCACCAAAAGTTGTATTCCAAGGAAGATGAGGGAGGAGAGGACATGGAGTTGAGACCAACGTAAAATAGCAGAGCTAACCTATTGTCTGTATGTACCCCATAACATAAGTTGGCACAACCAATTCCCCCAGTACTTGAAAAGCAGAATCCAGCTTACTAGGCTTACTCATCCTCTAATTTTCTCAATGCAAAAGAGTAGCAGCTAAGGCATTGCCATACGGCCACTTATTGCAATAAAAAATGAGGCCGAAATTGTTTCTCCCAGTAAATAAAATCCTTGATTTGCAATTAAAATGATGAACCCAAGGAAATGAAAGTAGCAGCAACGGGTTGTAATGGAGGCTACAATGCCATAAAAGTCAGACCTGGGGCTATGATCTTCAGGCACACCAATCCCAGAAGCAGGTTTGTCATCAGGATCAAGAAAGGATACCGTTGCCCTGCCTTCCTACTCTTTGAAAAACTAAAGCATCTCCTCTCCTCTCCTGGGGATACTCACTGAATCCAGGACTTCCTTGTCATGCATTTTAAAAGGACACACAGACCAGCACTGCCAGTCGATCTTGATGAACAATGGGCTCATATTGTTTCCTGGGCTTTCTAAACTGGCGAGAAAAGAAAACCCGACCCAACCAGTGCCGTATGCTCAGAGAGAGAGAGACAAAGTCTTGAAGGGGTTTTGACTTTTGAGTAATAGGGTTTAGTCCTGGGATGTTGGGGGGAGGGGTTGAGTTGATTTCGCATTTCAAGCCATAATTGTTGCTCTTGTCGGTGGTCTAAAGGCAGTAAAAATTTATTATTTTTATTTTATGTTAGTGCAAATACTGGGTTCCATGACTGTTTGTTTGAATGAATAACTTGAGGAGGAGGGCTGTTGCTAATGGTGTTTTGTAAGTATTACAGTTTAGCCTTATTTTATTTTAATTTCTTAATTTTTAGATTTTCTTGAATGAACAACTTTAGGGGGAGGGATGGAGTTTATATTTTTGGATTCGTGAACAGTGTCCGTGCTCTATGTTTCCTTAGCATCATCACTCGCATGGATTCTATTCTTGTAATTTCGAGGTCGTAATGTTGTAGTTAAAACATTAATTAGAATAAAAAACACTTTTTTTTAATATAATTTTCATTTCAATCACGGTTTAAAACGCTGCATAGGGATGAACAAACAATCTCTAAACTGGATTTGCCCCTCCTTGTCCACCTGTGGCGGTGGACATTTATTTATTTATTTTTCATTTCACCTATTTGTGGTTCTTATTTTTCCTCTTGTAAATTATGTTTCTTTTATTACTATTATTTCACCATTTAAATGATTTTAGGTTGTGATATTATAATAATTCCAAAATGTTTTTGTGCTAAATTGAAATCTTGGTGTCCTCTCCTTGCTTTTGAGGTCTAGAGTAGACAACTATGTGTATTGGCTTTGGGAAAGCAGGTGAGTGTTAAGAGAAGGAAACTTGCAGACTGTATTTGAAAAAGTGGATTGGCATGAACATTCCTGAAAGAATTGCAGTCAGATTGCCACAGCTGGTCTTCCCCTTCTCCGAGGCGTTCTTTAATCACAACGGTCAGCCCCCCAATAGATGCTTCTTCTTTTCTTTTTGTCTATAAAGGATCTGCAAGTTGCTGTATAATTGTTTTAATCTACTTGCTACGAAAATGACGCACAAGTAAAGGTTGAACCATTGTTTTTTGTTTACGCCACGCCACGTTAAGAAGCACCGCTCATCTATCTGAGCCATTTATCAATTTCACTTAAGAAAACTCCGTTTTCTACTGATTAGCTCTTTGTATTCAGGTGTCCCAAAGTTGGGGTTTGTGCCATTTTTAACACATAAAAGGCATTTAGGGCTGGGGCTGGGGTTTTCAAAGAAAATGAGTTCGAGCATGGAGAACTGTCATGTTGATGTTCAAAATAAGTTGGAGGTGGTACGGCCTGCCACGGAAGTTTATGCCCAAGAAGCAATTGAAGCTCTCAAAGCTGGGAAGGTGATCGCAGTACCCACAGATACCCTGTATGGATTTGCTTGTGATGCTTGGTATGACAATCTTGATTCATTTTGTTTTACGATTTGTGTTTAATTCCTTTAAATTTTAATTTCTTGATACTGAAATGTCCAAGAAAATTCAAGTTTTATTTTCTTTTTCCTGTTTCAATTTGCATTTGACCCGAAGAATTGAACTTCAAAAAATATGACAGCATGAAAGAAGAGAATCTGGGCATGCTATTCTAAATACAAACTCATAATCTAGAAAGTTAAGAAGATTTTGAGAAGGATGGAGGATTTGCTAAGAAATAGTTGATGGGTTTGTAGCTAATTGCTTCTGCATATTTTTTAAATTGGACCTGTTTAAGCTTGGCTTCCCTTTATTGCTCTCATGGTTTAGCCCAGTGACATGTTTGATTGTATAATAAGATAAATAAATTTGTTGCGTTGTCAGCAATGACTGAACCTAGATTTTCCTATCAATGGACGCCTCTTATTGAACTCTAATGGAGCTTTGCATCATATTCTAGATCACTCTTAACCAAGGCATCTGTTGCTGTTTTTCCTTCTGTCACTTTTGAGCACACTTCTTTCCCAGTTTTAAAGCGAGCGATGATGCTAACATGCAAGGATTTCTATGTAAATTTCTCATGGGCTTCTCCGCATTGCACGTGTCACAATATTTGGGCAAGTCTTAATCCCCCCCTGCAATCACCATTTTATATTTGATACTTTGCTGTTTTCTCTTGTGGCAGTTCTTTGGAAGCAGTCAGTAGCATTTATGAAATGAAAGGACGTAAGCATACAAGTCCTCTTGCTATCTGTGTCGGGGATGTGTCACACATACAGCATTTCACGGTCACCGAATATCTGCCTCATGGCTTGCTTGATTCTCTGCTTCCCGGGCCTGTTACTGTTATATTGAGGCGAGGTCTGTAGTCATGTCTTCTTACATGTGGACCAGGAAAAAAATATTATATTTTAGGATAAGGTTTTGTTTCATAACTAACTAAATAAGCATGCAAACTGATGATTTTGTCATCCTTGATCCTTGTATCTATGTTATAATTTCATAGTATGTTAACTTTTGGCGTCTCAAATTTTCATGCTTTAAAAGTACATGACTGGATATTTTCCAGGGGAGTCGAGCGCACTTGAGAAATCCTTGAACCCAGGATTGGATAGCGTGGGAATCCGTGTACCAGACTGTAACTTCATCAGGGCAGTTGCTCGTGGTTTGGGAAAAGCAGTTGCACTTACAAGTGCAAACCTTAGTGGGCAGCCCAGTAGCCTTTGCATCAAGGATTTTGAGAACCTCTGGAACCGGTGTGCATATGTTTATGATGGAGGGGCCCTTCCATCCAATGGTGCAGGATCAACAATTGTGGATCTCACCCGGCCTGGAAAGTACAAGATTCTTAGACCTGGAAGGTAAATTCCACCTAATTTTCGACGTGTAATTGAGCAAAAAATAGAAGAGAAATCATAGATGGTTATAAGCTGTTCAGGTAAATTTTTTAAAGAAAATTGCCATAATGCGCCTAGTTGATGGTTGCGATGCTGTGAAGGCAAACTAAACCTTTGAATTGATATGATTTATAAAATCAGATGAACCCTTGAGACATTTGCCCTGGATTTACAATTCCAATATTGGCATATATTTCAGTCGCATAGATGGCTCATATTTTGCTGTAAAGAAAAATGAAACCAGCAATTTGCATCTATCAGTTTTGATTTGTGGACTTCTAATACGAAAACTGAGTTGATCATACACCAATGCCTGAGCTAGATTTGGATTTATGAAGAATTTAATTGAATACATAATGAAATGTTTCTCATAGAAAATTTCTTTCATACCTTTCTGGGGGTGTATGTTGGTAGTGGTGACTGCAGACGCCAAACTAGAATTATCTAAAAAAGAAATTCTCCTGTCAAACTTTGTTTGTCCCCTTCTATTATGAAGCCTTGTAGTGTGTGGATGCAGACGGTTCTTTTACTTTCAACCTCCTATATTTTTTGGTGATGCTGTAGTAACTATGCAACTTTTGTCTTTTATTTTCAGCGCTAGGGAAGAGACTCTGGCAATCCTTGAAAAACATTCTCTAGTTGAGGAAGCTCCGGTGATTTGAAGAAAACATTTGAGACCAACGATCGTGTTGTGGAATATCATCATCGAGAGACTCTCTTAAAAATATTTTCAGGATTTGGGGGAGGGGAATATCCTGGGTTCTGAACCTGGTTCTCTCATTCTCAGTGAATGATCATATGATCAAGTCAATGTATGATATGAACTAGTAACTCTCGCTTTGAGTTGTTGTTAATCAACTATAAATAGAGAAATATTGTTGACTGGTTCTTGGTTCCTTTTGATGCATAAAAACATCCCTGGCGTGTTTTTACCCTTTTCTAACAGTCGACCATGTAAAATGAAATCTGAGAAAAAACTCAATATATTTGGTACTGGAGAGCAGTGACCCTGCTTCTCTTGATATTGTTCTTCGATGTTTTTTTCCTTCTTTCTCTGTTTCCCCCAAAAATCGAACCATTCATTCAGACCAAGACTAGATTTTTTGGCTGCCAAGAGCTGCTGCTTGTTGAGAGAGGAGAGTAGAGGAGCAGAGCTGATGAATTTGTTGATTAGGCTATCAACTAGATATACAAATTATATAATATTTTCTTTGACAATGTAAGGGCCGAGCCCATTGTTAAAACTTTAAAGCCCTTCGCATTTCAACAGTAGCGACGTGTATCTTTCCTCTCAGTATTACGTTGTTTTAGGAAGCAGAAGAGAAGCAGGCCTCTCTCTCTAGTTTCTCCTGCACTGCGAAGCCTGCACCTCCCTGTTTCTCAAAACCCCGGGCTTAATTATCATTCATAGTCAGTAGCAGAGCAGCGATTGGGAAGGAGCTTTTCTTTATTTGTCTGGCTTCTTAAACAGAAACCCATTACAATAACGCAAAGGCACGCCTTCTTTCCCTTAGTTCATGCTGCTTCTGACGCATACAGTCAGACTACTTGTAATTCTTTCCTTCATCATCAGTTAAGTGTTTGTTTAAAGCTGATAATAACTGCAGGTGTATTTTTTTTCCTCACCTGTTTTAATTTTAAGATGGATGGGCTTGTCAAGTTATTGTATAAATACTTTCATGCATACATAATTCTTTGTTTTGTAGGATAATTTGATATCGAGTTTTGTTTTGTTTTGCCGGGAAACTTAATGAAACTTCGGCAAAAAAAAGTTGTAGTTATTCCACGAGTTAATTTTGTTGGGAAAAATTTAGTACAAGTCTGCGCTCTTCTGTTTGCTTTGACATATTCATTATCCGGTTTGAAGTTTGGAAATTACGTGAGGTTTAAAGATCGATTAACATAATTAATGTGATTGTGATATCATGGGAATTATGAAAAGAACCAATGGATTTGATTATACTTGGCTGTGGGGGTGATTTGGAGTAAGTTGCTTCTGTGATCTGAAACATTGTATTTGCTATTCACCAAATCATGGAAACCCATTCCTTTCTGAAATATCTTTTTTCAGGTTAATATTGTTTGGTAGCAGAACAAGTGAGCAGCAGTTGACATATTCCTAACTGGTACGCCCAGCATTTCCTCGTTGTGAGACCTTTTGTTTATGAAGTCTTACTCTTTAGTTATCTGTAATACGGAATTGTTTAGATGTTCATTTTGTTAGCGTGAACAAGGAGTTTATTTGGACAATTCTTTATAGCTGTCCAGGTTATGGCTTAGCGCATCCAATGTGATCTTTACTTAAACCTTGTTCTATGTGCCAGAAACTTGCTCTATTTTTGGGTGTGACAATACCTGTCATGTGAGAGTGACATGCAAAAAGACTCTTGAAAGGCAGAACATAGTAAGACATACAGATGCTCAAGAAAAGTGGAATGATGGAGAAGCAAGTAAGATTAATAGAGGGTCTGTGGGGGGAAGTGAGGGAACTAAGCCTAGGAAACAGAATACAACGGCTACACTCAGCTCCAACCCCACTCCAATTCCTAAGAGACTATGTATCCCCTAACAAACCGTGCATCATCTCCAATGCCATCTCCCACTGGCCAGCTCTCACCCTCTGGCCTAACCTTTCCTACCTTTCTTCCTCCCTTTCTGATTCGATTGTCTCCCTTCACCTCACCCCTGATGGCCGTGCTGATTCCCTTGTTCCCCTAGAAACCCCCCCGAAAGAAGAAACATGCTTTGCCTCTGCTCATGTGGAGCGTGTTCCTTTCCCTTGTGCTCTTGATCTTGTTCTGAAGCCTGAAAGAAAAAATCTGGTGGGATACCTGCAGCAGCAGAATGACTGTTTTCAGGAAGAATATTCGGAGTTGGCTTCTGACTGCGATGCACACATCCCATGGGCTACTGAGGCACTTGGAGGCTGCCTTCCTGAGGCAGTGAATCTATGGATTGGAAACCACTCATCCGAGACTTCATTCCACAAGGACCATTACGAGAATCTGTATGCTGTTGTTTCAGGGGAGAAGCAATTCTTGCTACTTCCTCCTACAGACGTGCATCGCATGTACATTAAAGAGTATCCAGCTGCCCAATATTCTTATTCCAGTGATACTGGAGAGTTCAGATTGGAGTTGGAGAAGCCACAGAGATACGTGCCTTGGTGCAGTGTGAATCCTTACCCGCCTCCAGAGACTAAGGAGATTGAGATGTCCAAATTTCCTCTGTATTTCAATGGTCCGAAGCCCTTTCATTGTACTGTCAAGGCTGGAGAGATTCTCTACTTGTAAGAAAGATTTTCATTTACTTTGATTTCCTTCACACACATTAGTCTGTATGTAAATTTTGCATGCATAGCAGTGCTCAAAAACATTTACTTTGAAATACAGTTCATACAGATGAACGTTTTTGGTGAGTTTTAGAGGGACATGCAGCAAGGCTGGACTATTCCGCTGAATAATAAACAAATTATAATATTGAGGCTAATGTTGTGAAGTTGATGCAGGCCAAGCATGTGGTTTCATCATGTTCGACAGAGTCCAGATGACAATGGATGCACTATTGCCATAAACTATTGTAAGAATCTAGTGCTTTTTTTATTTTTATAAAACTTCATATGATTGTCAAATGCTAACGTACAGATATGTGTGGCAGGGTATGATATGCAGTTCGACATCAAGTATGCTTATTTCAATTTCCTGCAATCAATTCATTATGGGTCGACGACATTGAAGAATTATGATACAGCCAAGTTCACCTTAAGTGATGGATTTTGTATTGATGCTAATGAACTGGAAGCAGAGGAAGCCAATCAAGAAGAAACGAAAGATGAATGAGCTTTGATTTTTTAATGTGGTGGTTAGTTTGGTTATCCAATTCATTTGTGAACTCTTCAAGCTGAATATGCAACGAAAATCACACTAGAAGACATTTGCATTGTCTCAGTCACATGTTAACACGCTCACAATTGATTCATGCAACTTTAATTCTTGCTGGCTGCTGATTATTTTCTGGTGTTTTCATCTTACAAGCTTCAACAAAGAAGATACAGAAACATTGAAAACTAAACAATCACTGTCTTCTTCTTTTTCTTTGATGCCAAGAATTCTTCCATGTCCAGGAACAATTGTGATTACAAAAACCCATGTACACTAGCTTGTCAAAAATTGATGAGAGGGTGATAAACAAACAAAAGAATAACATCATTCTGTAGAAGAAATCACTCAGTCACCTCACCCACCCCTTTAAAGCAAAACAAACTGTATATAAACAAATAAATTAATAAATGAAAAATGAACTCAAAGACACGCTTAGGCTGTTTCTGTCTGTGTTTCCTGCAATAAAAAATGGAAATCAGATCTTTGACGGAGTACCGGCGGAGGATCCATGTTAGATAAGCGGATTGTACTCAAGGATCCGAATATCTCTTCCATTGAAAAAGGTATGCTGAAACCAAACCAAATGATTGTTATTTACATTACTAATTTTATTTATTTTTTCTTCTAGTAGTGCTGGTGGAAAATTAGTAGTGATAAGAGAAGAAAACATTGTTAGTCTTAGTACTTATCATACCTTGAATCGACATCAAGTAAGAATGTATTATTAGGCATGCTTATTGAATCTTCTGCCATTAGCGTTCTCATTCTGCCAATCACCTGCAGAACATTTTTAATTTTTCTTAGCCAAACCCACTTCCGACTAACTACCAAACAACTAAAAGAGTGTCCTTTGCTTACATCTGAAGATAATCCCTGAGTTCCATATTTGTCATCCAAGAACATAGTCCCAATGCGATATATTTGTGGAATGCTCAACATCTATCAAAAATAAAATTAACAAATTTTATGATACCATAGTTTTAGTTCTTTTTAGTTACTATGCACATACTAAATTACTTACTGGGCAGAGTTCGTTTGTTATCTCATCCGAAGATTTTTGAGCCTTTTGATGCGAAACCTACATCCATATATTATCATAACAATCCATTGATTAGTTCAAATCAAATTCACCATTCTGGAAGTAAGTCGAAGAAAGAAAAACCATTTTTTGGTTTTCTAAAAGTTGTACCAGAAACCCAACAGCTTGTCTTATGTGTCGGAGTTCATCCCATGACGATCCTGTGAACTGTAGAATAAATAACAAGATTTTAGAGTAATTTTCTTTCTTTTCTACGTTGCTAATCGTACATTGATTGCCTTTTTGCTTACCTGATCTGATGCTTTGAGACACCATTGTTCCAATTCCTGCAAACCAGCCTTTACATATTCTCCATTGCTAAATGAGCAGCACTCACGACGAAGCAATAAGCTGCCAGATCAACCATTTGGATAGAGTATCAACATTGATTATGAGAATGCATAGTTAAACACATGAAATAAAAAGAAATGAAATGAAAAATCTTCTTACCTATTAAAAAGCTGTACATTTATGAATGAGAAAACCTGACTAAAGATTTTCCTTGTGAATACAGGAGGGACCTGAAAATTTCAAAAGGTTAGGTGATAAATACTTTCCTTCCCAGTCTCTGTACTGATACCTTAATTCTGGAAAACCTAGTAGAGAGAAGATTCATTCTTACATGGTTCTCTGTCATTATGCCCAAGGTCTGATCTAGCTTATTGACAATGCTTTGCCAGTGTATATTTGATGATTGCTGCTTGGCAACAATACTCAAATGAATATTTTTGGATGATCCTCTTATTGACCTAGCTCTTATAGATCTTGGAGCCTGTTCATTTAAGTAAACATGAAATCGCCATTAAATGACTCAAGTCGTACTTTGTGATGTCAATTCACTCTTATCCAATATGCTTACTTGGATGCACAAATTCAAAAATGGACCAATCTCTTTCTTAACACTGTCTCTGATCAGCCCATATATTTTCTCAACGTATGCAGTCAGATGTTGCTTAAACAGCAGTGCTGGGTACTTAGCTTCCACTTTTGATTGTTCATTTCCTTTTCCCACCATTCCACTGTACCCACTTGACATTCCCATGCCAACTGAAGATGCACGGAATCCCTGATATTGCATGCTCGAGTATTATGATTTTGTTATAGAATTAGATTACTAAAGAATTAACTTGAGAACACTTACCAGTGCCATTCTACCAAATAAGGTAGCAGGGGAGGTTCGGTTACGCTGTGAAGATATATTGGTTGTATTGCTTGCTTTAAGAGTATTTTGAAGCAGATACAAAAGGGTAGAAGTTGTTGATAGCCAATATGCTAGATCATTGATGTTGTCTTTACTCTACGATAGCACAATATAGAAAATCAGTATCACAACGTTACAAAGTATATGATGCAGAGCTGAAAATACTTTAATTTCCTTATATCTGGTTAACATGGTTTCATTGGTTAAGGATGCCACCTCTATTGAAGATCGAATTGTGTGAATAATCCTATCAAATATAGTTGTCTTCTCTGCTTCAAAGGATCTCCACTGAAGAAGTGATTTGTACACAACACAGGCAGCAACAGGTCTGGTCTCGTCAAACCGCTTATCTTCCATAAGACACTTGATAAGTACATCATGGTTTTCCTGTTCATAGAGTAGAAACAATAGAATGTCGTTTTCAGAAATTACACAGTTGATGCACAGACATTCTTCTGAAATATTTCTGGGTTTGGGAAGAATAAAGCATCCAGTTGGGTACCTGCTGCCTGTCTGTTAGGGGTCTTTGTGTAGTTAAGAGAGAGATGGGAGGCCCGGATTCCTAGATACAGAATTTATCATTAGGTCTAGGGTGGAAGTATCTATCTGCTTCTGGAAATGTGTGTTTTAAGAAAGGTGCTCGTACCTTTGTCATTTGAGGCTCTTCTTCTGTTTGATGTCCATTCTCAAAACTCTGAATCAGCTCACAAGGTTAATGAAAAAGTGTGCAATGATTTTATCCAATGAAAAATACAATTTTAGAGAAGCATACCTTGATTTGAGGCAGAATTCTTTCAGGAGTCGCTAACTGTTCTACAATTGCTGGTCGTTTGTGGAGCAATTCATTCTCTGACTCCAGCTCTGCAATCTTACTCTTGAGACTGGATAAAAGGATACATCAGATTTGTATGAGAATGAGTAGTTTAATCTTTGGGCTTCAGGATGTCTTTCGAAACTTCATGGTAAATTGACATGATGCTTAACCAGCTCAACTTGACCATACAAAACCGAATCAATTTCTAGTACCAAATCAGATTTACAGGTATCTCTGCTAAATAATACACAACATTCCATTTTTCCACCATTTTTTTAATTGTCTGATGTTGTCATGGAAACTTTTCTGCCATGTAGAAGCAGGTCTTCCATTGCACGCGCACACACACTCACTCACACACATGCAGATATCTCTTTTGTCACTCATCAATGGTACTATCAGGCCATACTTTGTTGCATCTCATCATGAATTTTCTTTGTTTGTGAATTTGCATTGGGAACAATGTAGAGAGGGTGAAGTAGATTAATTTTTTAGGTTTAATTATGTGATCGAGTCTTACATTTTTAATTCTTCAGAGAGATCCTCATTTGTTGATGCATCCAAAGCCTGCTGTCGTAAAACTTGATTCTCTGATTCGAGGTTGGACAGATTTAACTCCAATCTAAAATCATAAAGAGTTAGTAAACCTCATCTAAAGATCACAGAATGGTTTTCTAATAAAGCCGTCGAGATTACCTTTCAATAGTGTCTTGAAGTTTCATTGTTTTCAGGTGTGATTCTTCAGCCTCTATAATTCTTGCTTTGTTCTCTTTCTCAAGTTCACAACACTTATTCTCGAATACCTCCACCTTCTTCTTCAGCTCACTTAGCTCATTCTATGTATCCAGAATAAAAATTATATCATCCATATAGGCTACAGTAGACTTACGTGTGCACTCGTGTGTGCTTGGAATGCATGAAGAAGTTGTCAGGCTTGACAATTTACTCTTTTCCAGAGTTCTTGTTCTTTTGGTCCACAAATTTTGACTCCACGAGTTAATTATTTACAGTTTCACATAAAGCTACAACTTGTGTCAAAATTGTCAATTAGTGCAGCATAATGTAATATACTGATGCTGCTGTTGGATGTTAGGTGGCTGAACCGTACTGTCATACCTCCAATTCATCATTCTGGCTCTTGAGTAACTCCAGCTTGGTGTTATCCACAACTGGCACCTCTTTGATAACTGGTGGAGCTTGTTCTATAGCTAGCTTTGCCGCTTCTTTTTCATGGATTATTGCGGCATGGGCTTCATCTAGTTGACCTAGCATCTCATGTAATGAACTTTGCAGTTTTGCAATTTCTTGGCCTTTAGCTTCTTCAAGATCAAGCTACACACACACACACACAAATGTCATGGGCATAGTTTGGCCAATCAAAGAGGAGCTTAGCAACAAGATTGGACATTGTTAGCAAGTTTCTTCACATCTTTAGATTCTTGGGCATTTTGGGGGAGTAACTGACTGTGTAAATAACTGATTGTCAAATCAGCATGTACAAGGAAGCATATAGGATGTGTTCAATATGTAGGTGATAATTTTCCGGCCCTGTAAGTGAAATGCCATTTAAATTTGTTGATGAATAGTGTCTATTTCTAAATTTAATTGTGCTTTGTTAAACAAAAAAACAATTCATTTCTTTTTGGTTGCATGATCAAACTACTACTGTGCTACTAGTTATACTTTTTTTGGAACTTCAATTTAAAATATACCCTCAAGTGCTTTTCAAATTCTAGTCGCCATGTTAGCTCTTCAACTCGCTTCTCTAGCTTGTCCTTGGCTTCCTTCAGCGCCCCAGTTTCTCTTGCAGCCTGCATCAGTATCTTTGTCAGTTCTATTGTGCAAATACCAACTGTAATTATAGTGCAATCGAATTGTTGACTGTCAAGAATTGGTAGAGAACTGCAGTTAAAATGTTTATTTGTAGTTACACTCACCATCTTGAGCTTTCTAAGCTCCTTCCTAGCTGTCCTTGCTCTCCAAAGACATTGCAATGCTAGAGTTGCGATCTTATGCTGCTTATACGCAGAAAGAGAATGGTATCTTCTCCATCGAGTCTATAAAATTAAAGATTTGACAAGACAAGAAAAATTATTTTACAGAAATCGCTCATCGGAATACTCTGAAATTTCTTCTTCTTTCGCATACAATGGCACAATAGAAAAAGAAAAAAACTTATAGTTGCAGCTTGAGTTATAATTGCAGCCTTGGTTCATTTAAAATTTATGCAAGTAGCCCAGCCAGATAGAACATCACCTGAATTATAGTTGCAGCCTTGGTTCTTCTTCTGTATCTGTATTCATTACGTGCTGCCATTGCTCGCATTCCAGTTTGGATAGCTATTGCTGATGCTTGCAAGCTAGTGTAAAATGTTCTTGCTGTATGAGAACGGACATTCTTTTGTATACGGATAGAAGCTGCTTCCTTCCTCATATGTTCATATATCTTACGAGCAAGTTGTGCTGCACAAGAGGCAAGACAAAAGAAGCATTGTCATCTCAGACTTCTATGCTTTCTACGCTATGACTTCAAATGCTGGCCTGGCTCATTTCCAGTTAGAATCAAGTCATGGCCATAAAACCTGTCTTTCTATAGAAAATCATAAAGAAATTCGACCAAACAACCATAACCATATTACATCTTGATATTGAACACATTTCATGAACAACCATGGCAATTCCAAAATTAAAAAAAGTACTTTGTTCCTGGTCTATGGCGTTATCTATGCCCAACTCAAACACGACTATTTTAGAATGGCAGGATTCTGTTACCCGGATACGCCATGCAAAACTACTTAATCACTCTTCATCAGTGCAAGTTACTTCACTCGGCTGATCTGTTTTCCATCATGTTTATTAGTGCATAGTGCAAGATGCAATTACTTGGGAAAAAAGCTAACCTCTCCAGAGTTTCTGCAAGTGAATTGCAGCTCTTCTTAGGGTGATGAACTCTTTTCTTGCCAGATAGGTTCGGATTTGTCTCTGGACTCGCCTGACAGCATTAGCCAAAATCTCAGCTCTTCGTGCATCTAACTCAGCCATTTGCCCAGCTCTGAGGAACACCTTTGTTTTCCCAATCTAAACCAGGCATTTAGGGGAAAATGTGGCATTAACACAGCATATTTTTTACTCTCATATTTTATAAACATTGCTCTTTTTTATTATTTTCATGATTAAACATACCTGATAGCCCTTCAAACCCATCCTGTCCAAGATGGAAACACACGCCGATTTTTCATCAGATCTGCCCAGAAGAAACAGTGAACGTGATGGTTGGATCACTAGGAAGTTCAAGATGATTTAGGTGTTGGAGAATAGTTAGTGGGGAGCATCTGAGTACATTTTCCAACTCAGCTGTCACCATCTTCGGTCAGCTTTTGTTAGATAAGATAAAAATTTTGCTCAAAATAACATGTATAATAGCTCTACAGGTCAATGCTCTCATTCCAGCCCTGACTTGAGACTTCCATGCCACAGTTGCATAATGCGAAATGAAAAGTAAGTGCACAAGAATTCATACCCATCTAGAACATCAGGAGCCAGCATTCCAAAACGATCAAGGAACTCATCAAATGTTCTTTTGGTTGGATAGCCAGCACAACTTATCCTAATTGCCTCTAGTACCCCCTGTTGTAAAATCCATTAGAATAATCGCTTTAAATCAGAGCAGCTTGATAAATAATTTGGAAACAGATATGTCTTGCTTGATCTGACAAGTGAAAATCAAAGCGATATGTCATTGACAGGGAAGCATGAATTTATCTTACCCCACATCTTAGTTGGTTTAAGACATTGAAGTTTTCAAAGATTCCAGGCTTTAGTACTGTGTTCGGCTTTACACATCTGATGTAATGTGGCTCTGTTGTGTTTAATGTTTCCATCAAAGCTTGTAATTGTTGCTGGAAGTTAATTTTGATCCAAGAATCAGTCATGATCTGAATTATTTTCTGTATCATACAGGATGCTGCTTCTATGTGGAACAAGCTTACCTTGAAGCGAGTACCGATTGAAGGGAACTTGGATTGCTTAGATGTCTCTTCAGGTAGTGGAGGGAAAAGGTTGGCAACAAAAGGACACTTGGAAGCATCTAACAGAGCTTGATGTTCTGCGACAACATAATCTTTATTTTTGTCAAGAAAATGATCTGCTTGGTATGTGACCTGCTCACAGAATGGCTCAATGATTAGAAATCCACAAATGTGGTTCCTTTAGCTGGTGTTCAGGAATAAGATTCAAAACATCACTTACATCTCCCGCATAATGATTGATTGTGAAGGCTGTTCGAGCAAGTTTCGGCTTGCTGAAGCGTTTGTGAGCTTTATATGTCTGGTACATCTTTTGTGCAAATGTCTCATGGGTTGACTTGGGAAACATGCTGCATTAGGAAGGTACTCAAGCTTACATCCCATGATTTCAACATTTATTTATTTTCCCTTTCCGTTTTTGATTTCTTTTATTATTTTCTTTCAACTGCCTAACGATAAATATTGAGGGGTCTAGAAAATTAAAGGATTTAGACTTTTCTCTCTCTTTAAAACAAGTATTCAGACGTTTAGTGGCGCTAGCTTTGGTAACTTCGATTACCTCCTATTATGAAAAACAAATCTCAGAAGAAATTCTTTGCTTGCTTTCATAACTTTCACTTGCATTTCTGTAACTTTTTGCTTCATGTTTTATCATATCACGATCATGTAGTTCCGCTACTCCACTTTCCATTAATACTACTTAACAACCATAATTTAATTGATTGAAGTCACAGTAGCTTAACTGGCATTTAATTCCCTGAGCGATCATGCACACCTTGATGTGTTAGGTATGGATATTTATGTAGAAGGTAAATAATTCCACAGCTAGATTAGTGTATAACATTTTCAATACAGAAGGGAATAACATACCAGGCTTCATCAAGAAGGGCTATAATACCTCCTGGTTTCTGCAGGCACGCACATAATAACCGTTTGTCAATATTTCATGAATAGGATATGTTACTTTGACATGCAATACTCTTACCTTCTCAATAAGATCCAAAACATCCTGGTTGTCTACGAACTCTACATAGCTCCAGTTTATCTCCTCCCTTGTATACTCTTCTTGCTCCATTTTGAATACATGCTGTGGATAGAGATTCATTTGTGCATAAAAAAAGGGAAAAAAAAGCACCAATGAAGATGATTGAAAGTCAAAACTATGCACAGGAATCTCATCAATCCCTACCTGGTTAAAATGCTGTTGTAACTTCTCATTTGTTAAGTTGATACATAGCTGCTCAAAACTACAGTATTCATCACATGATGAGATAGTCCTGTTGAATTATTTATTTGAAGGTAACTTCATTTATAGTTTCACGTACCTGTTGATCTTGAAGCTTTCAAAGCCATAAATATCAAGGACCCCAATTAAGCTTGCTGCGTTAGGATCTTGACCGATTGAACTATTGATCTTGTCTACAATCCTGCAACATTCAATTTACTCTTCTCTTGTTAATTCCATATTTACTGGGATGAAGATTAATTCCAAATGAACAATCGAGAAGCTGAAGTGATGTTAGAGAACTATTAAACCAGCTTTGTCCTAACGATCTTAGCAGAAGCCATATTATACATCACCAAGCAAACATTATCTTAGTTTAGAATTTGGCTGAAGAGCTTGGTTACAAAACATCCTGAGCAAATGGTAAAATTGATGCTCTTTTTCTACTGATTGCATGTAGTTTATAGAATAAATTTCTGGTCTAGATGAACGTGTTTGGTTTTCTTACCAGTCAAACAGCTTTGAGTATACGGTCTTGGCCAAGGCATCACGACTTAGGACAGCTAAATCCGGGTCCAGAGGTTTTGTAATGTTACCATCTGGAGTCACTATAACCCGCTTGCAAAGTGAGTCTTCCAGTGCCTTCTCATCACACCTAAATCAAAGCATTTTGTGAGATAATGACATGGCATCTCTCGATATTACAGGAGTATCTTTTATTTTGGTTGTCCAAATAGGTCAGAGTTCTAACATCAGTAACTCTGCTGCTGTTCGAAGATGGTAGTGCGATTTATCATCCTTAAGTTTAGAAGAATCCACTTCCTTCCCTTTGACAAAGTCAATGTTTCCAATATGGAGGATTGCAGCTACTATGCTGAATATAGCATCCTACAGTAAAGAAACTCCCCTTCGTTAATCTGGAGCATGCATCTCTATTCTAAGCAATTCATTCCTGTAGTGACGGGGAGAGTAAGCACCTGTTCATCCTGGCTGATCCCGACAATATCCATTGCATTTCTGGTCTCCAAATACTCCCTTGCATCATCTACGTTTGCAACTTCGTAACAGTTTGTTTGATTTAAATAGTGGAAAGTTCTCGGGTCCCCTAGCTTGTATTTCTTGACATCCTGAAAGGGAACATCAGTTAGATAGCTTTTCCTGAATGGCCTAGAATTATTGCATGGTTGTCAGGAAATCACCTCTGGTGGTGCTGAACAGAGCATGTAAAAACAGTGGTAGTTTCTCTCCGGGTCAGAGACTTGGCAAACACGTGATCTTTCGAGAAGATAAGTACGAACTGCAGCTCCAGATATTTTCCCATGCTTGTCAAATTGTATCTCAACAAACTTGCCAAATCGACTGATTGACCACCCAATTTTTGTAAGACTAACACGAAGTTTTAGCAGAAATAGAACGTAGATAGAGCAGCTAAATTTCACCTCGAATTGTTGTTTTTGACAGTCTTTGCGTTCCCAAATGCTTCCAATACTGGGTTGGACTGAAGTGGAAATTAATACAAGTCTTCATTCAATTAGTTCAGTAGTTGAATAACCTAAAAGGCAATATTTTATCACATATAGTTTTTAACTTACCTCCAAAACTTGCTGTTCTACCGTTCTTCCTTCACTACCTGCAGATCTCCCCCCCATGAAGGCAAGGTATCTCATGAGCATCTTTGTGGTCTCTGTTTTACCAGCTCCACTCTCTCCGCTTACCAGAATGGACTGGCTGCCCTGTTCATTTATCATTGCTCTGATGTTTGAAGTTATCATATTAGCTTGATATATACACACACACATGAATGTATTAAAAATATATTAGTTATAAAGTGAGTATGGATAGAAATTATAATCTTCTCATGCAGATTAAGGGTATATTGGGTAGGGATTGGGAGGTTAAAACATTACATGTTTATAGGAAGATCAATTGTGTGGCTGATTGGTTGGCTAACTATAGGCTAACTAAAGATTTAGTAAATAGGGAATCTGATGTTCTAGCTAAGCCACCTCCAGGGCTTTATACTTTGTTATATTATGACCTGATCGGGTCTACTGTACCTCGTTTAATTTAGAAAGGCGTATTCGCCCCAATTATTACTAAAAAAAAATAAAAATATATTAGTTACAAGATATGTTGAATTCAGCCCATGCATGCTAATTAAACTTGGTTTTTGATCTTCTGATATTACCTGTAACAAGTGTCTGCCACAGCAAAAAGGTGTGGACTTAGCTCTCCAAAAGCAGCTCCCTTGTACTGCTCCATCATGTGAATGTCATACAAATGTGGTAGTCTTCGGAAAGGATTTACCGCTATTAGAATGTTCCCAGTATAAGTCTGCTCATTTCAGTACTGATCATCAG
Organism: Salix dunnii; assembly: GCA_015731905.1. Classification (NCBI taxonomy): domain Eukaryota; kingdom Viridiplantae; phylum Streptophyta; class Magnoliopsida; order Malpighiales; family Salicaceae; genus Salix; species Salix dunnii. The sequence goes on along the minus strand of CM027667.1, from coordinate 1,822,666 downwards.
TATCCTGGTTTGCACATAAATCTACATTCTGTAGTTTCAAGACTAATTCCTAAATTATATTCACTTAATTTAAGGTGGTTTTAGGTGAATCAATTAATGTTGACTCACATATATCTCATTGAGTGCAAACCGACAAGCAAGGTTATGCAAGACTCCTGGTTCATGGAGGTATGCTAATTTTGTCATGTCATCGACTCCTGCCGGTGGCGCCTCTGTGTCTCTTGGATATATACTTGAAATATCTGCAACTATCTGGAGTTGAGGTAAGAATCAATAAGGAGTTCTTGTTAATACCAATCATTGCTTCGAACTTCATCTTATCTAGTCCATATGTTGGAGGCTGGTCTCTAAGAAAAAAGCCCAAACATAATAATGTAGCATAAATTTTGACCAATTATGTAGTCAAAAGAAGTTAATGAATGATAGAGCTGTAGATTGTTTGAGTGATATAAGCTTTAGCCTCCTTTTATTATTTGTAACAGCTAGCAAGTGCTATAACAGTTGTCTGAATTGTTTCAGAAGAAAATTGCAATTTAAATTTAAACGGCAGCCGATGTCCTAAATATACAAAGCAGAAGCTACAGAGTTATCCATCTTGTAAATGGTTTTTGCTTGTCCACAATATACCTTCTCCTAAGTATGCCGAGCTAACATGATATAAACCATTAAGTTTCATGATGTGCTGGATCGCTTGCAGAGTCGGAGTTTTGCAAGGTATTCACTAGGTGTAGCTAGCATACATGCAGGGTCACCAATGGATCTCTTGCCATCCTTTGGATCCTGAACTTCAAAGGTATTTAGTTTTTCTACTATATCAGTACAAAATACTTTATATAGAATAGATGGTTTCAAACTCTTGAGCACCATATTTACATGATCTGAACTAGCATGGAAGAGACTGGATGATATAATTGAGCAGGAAGCCTTACAGTTTTTCCATCTGAGGTAGTAATGGTGGCATCTCTGCCCTTGATTTCTGTAACTTCACCATCCATCCATGCTTCCTCAGGATCCTCAATCCAGACATGGGATCCAACTATGATGTTTACAGGAGTTCCCTGGATACATCATCCAATATAAAGAACATAATATTAATCATTTCAAATATTTTGCTAGTAAATCAAAGAGTGGAAAATGAACCAACAAAAAAACCCATGATCAGGAAGCTTACCATATTGAAAAGCTTTTTTATATGACCATCAAATGTTTTTCAGAATTGGAATGATGTAGGGAAGCAGATGAAAAGAAATGTAATGGTTTTGAGAAAGAAAGAGAGAAGAAGAAATGTATTAGCTAGCCAGGGAGGAGAATGAGGATGTCTTTTTAATCAAGGGTGGTCATAGAGACACTGGGTGTTGGATTAAAGAAGTTGAAAGTATAAAAGAATGTTGAAAAGGAATTCAAAAAGCAGAGGGAGTGCAGGGTGTGGCAACTCAAAAGCAAAAGGAAGCAGTCAGCCAGCCTGCAGCCACCCCTCACCTCCCCCGTCCCCACTCCATTCCCAACTTTTTGCTCATTATACGTCGGGTGCTGACTTGGCGCCACTAGAGAAGCCCCCACAATCTCTTCATTAATTACTTAAGGCATACGTAGTAGCTACAAGCAGAATTCAATTCCCATCATCCTGCAGATACATTATGTTACGGTGATGGACAAAATCACGGTAGTGTTCCATTGCATGAGAGCCACCTTGATTGCTCTTGGTGAGGGGTCATCTGTCATGATTTTGGAGTTCTATTTTAGCAGCATTGTTCAATTAAGTCTGCTGTAAACAGGTTTAGCGACGTTTAGAAGTGCTGTTAAAGTTTATTGATGTTTTCTTCTTACGTTTAGTGATTCTTCTTATATTGCACACGCACAGCCGGATAATGGAATATGTCAAGCATTTTGTCAAAGTCAACGGCTTGGAAGGAAGAAGGGGACAGTTTGGTGATTCTCATTCATCTGTAGAGAAAGAAACAGGAAAGCTGATTTCAAGAATCCAGTCACAGAAAGACACCTATATTTTTCTACAGTCCAAATCATGAACCTCTCTTTCCGTTTACCAAACCCTAGGGCCCCTGAGGGCTGCGGGATTTCTCTTTGTGGGGGAAGGCCGGTGGAGAAGATATTCATGCCGGTGCCGGATTGTGGCTATTTCACATGGGGAAAAGGTCCTATGTTGTGGGACCTCAATCACTATAAAAAAGGCTTTCCAACCAAGCTGCTTCTTTTTTATTTTGCTTTTACTTTTCTTTCTTTATTAATTCGTCATTTTTATAGGGATGTTGAATCATTATTCTTGTTTGTTAAGACTGTGATATTAGACTTGGGGAGCGGCCTCTGTAATAAGATGAACCCACCGAAGCCAGCTGCTCTTGGTTGCTTTCTGTCGTCAGAGTTTTACCCCCAAGTTGCGGGGACGAGTCTTAAAAAACAAACAAACAAGTGCCTCTGTACTGTACTTTACTACTAGCTGGAAGCTGGTTGCTTATGTTGTCCTGACTCCTGGGACAGCAGTTAAGGCTTCGATGTAAGCTGGTGATGATGCACATGTGCACGTGGTCTGCTTATAAACTCCTAACTAGATTATTTATCAGTGTTACATGCTACGAATCAAATTATTTTTTAATATAAAATAGTTTAGATGTTAATATTTGTTTAGAAAAATAGAGGAAGGTAATAATATATCAGATCGATTTTGTGTAACTCAATTTAACATATTAAATTTTTTATTCGAATTATAAAACTATAATAATCTAATAGAAAATAAATTAAAATAAATTATGAAGACTAATTCTCAATTAATGCAATATAGAAAGATGAAATAAAAAATACCAATTATAAAAATACCTACAACAACTCGTGTGAACTTGTCGAACCTGCAATCAAAGCCATAATGTCGAGATGATCCAATGGAAAACAAATTAAAAGCATATCATGAATTCCAATCCCTAATCAGCTTAATATTGAAAAATAAAATTAAAATAAATACATAAAAAAACAATTCAACTTAACCCACCAAACTCATAACCGAGGTTGTTAAATCAAGATAAACTCATAAAAAAACAAAAAAACACTCGAGTGAACTTGTCAAATCTGCGAGTTTGGTTGGAAATTGAGATAATCTCATCAAAAGCAAATCAAAATAAATTATGAAGCTCAATTCTCAATCACCACTGTTCTGAGGCTATAATAAACTTATAAAAATAAAACAAAATAAATTGTGAAACCTAATTCTTAATCAAACATAATATTAAAGGATAAAATTGAAAAAAAAAATAGAGTCAATTGGGATGACAAATTAAACCCGTGATTTGGATCATAAGACGGAGACAACAAAATAAAAAAAATTCAATATTGAAGAACCTGTGACCCGAGTCATGAGATACATATAATTTCTTAGAAAAAAAGACCTGATTTAATCAAAATTAAAATACCGAAACCCATAACTTTAATCGTGATACTAAAATATCCCTATAAAAAACAAATTCAAAACAAAATATGAAGTTCAATTTCCAATTAATCCAATATTAAATTAAAAAATTTTTTTTGAATAAGAACACGAAAAATGACTTGAATCAACTTGAGTTAACCTATTAAATACCATTCTTGAGTCATGATATTGAAATAAAATAATAGAAATAAACAAAGCAATTTATTAAGTATAATTCTCAATTAATCTAATATCAAAGGATAAAATTAAATAAATAAAAATTAATTAAGAAAAAAAGTCAGTTGGGTTAACTCATCAAATTAAGTTAACCTGCCAAACTCGCAACCCATGTCATGAGTGCGATAAATTAGTAAGAAAAAAAATAATATTAAAGGATAAAATTAAAAAAAAAACATTGATTTCAATAAAAAAAAAAAAGAGCAAAGCATCTCAATTAGATTAATTAGATTTCACAGTAGTGTTTATACAATATTAATAACTGACTTACATAATTAATTATATAGAAAATCAAAATTAGTTACATAAGAAATAAAACCTAATAATAAAAAAATAACTCTAAACATCTATATAGGAAGTAAAAATCTTAACACCTCCTCTCAAGTTGGTGCATTAATTAGGCATATTCTAAACTTATTTAAAAACACTTAACTTGAAATTACTTTGGTGAGAATATCAATCAATTGATCATCATATTTGATAATAGACAACCACATTATTTTTTTATCTAACTTATTTTTATTAAAAAATAAATCCACCTTTACATGTTTCTTATCATTATATTGAACTAGATTATAAACAATACCACATGTTACTTTATTATCACAATATAGTTGAATAGGTTGCCTTGAGAGATTGCCTAAATCGTATAACATAAGATTTAAGCACAATATTTTGCTTAAGCCCAAAACCTATACATTTGATTTTTGTTTTTGTGCTTGAACTAGTAACAACACCTTGTTTAATTCTTACTTCTTTATGTAACAAGATAACTTATAAAAGTAAAGTAATTAGAAGTAAATTGTCTATCATCTACTACTGTAGCCTAATCAATATCAATATAAACATCCATGCTTTGATAATCTAAATTTTTAGTATCTTTATAAGTGTAACCTTTAGATATTTTAAATATTCATATAATATGTCGCTCTCTCAAATTATATATAAACTAACAAAAAAAAAATATTCGATTTATAAGCCAAATTTGGTTTTGTAAATGCTAAGTACATTAATTTTTTTACAAGTCTTTGATATATTTCTTTACCAACTATCATTTGACTGGACTCAACATTTAACTTCAAACTTTTTTTATTGTTGTATTAATTGGTTAACATGCTAACATACCAGTCTTTTGTATAAAATATAAGACATTTTTTTAGATATATTTTTTTTATGAGATTGAGACACTTTAATTCCAATAAAAATGTTTCAAAGGACTTTTTTTTTATATTTTTTAAAATTTTCTAGCCAAGTGATATTGCGGACATTTCTTTCGTTAAGATCATTTTCATAACCATCATATTGTACACATATATAATTAGTGTTGCAATCTAACCACATTGCTTCTTTTAGAACAATGTGTGGTATCAATTGATTTGATAGTGGATGAAGGCTATCATAAATTTTATGAATATTCCAAACCATGATTTTAAAAGATTTTCTTAATTTATACTATAATTTATTTAAATTGCACATGTTTTTCAAGTATCATGCACCGTGATGGGAGATGCATGTAAATTACTTCATAAAATTACCGTATAGAAATATATGTTTGCAACTAAAAATAACAAGACTCAAACTGTGTTCAAAGTGCAAATATCTTTATATAATTTATACCATAGATTTGAATGTGTATTTTACCACCAATCTTGATTTAAAGCATTCATTAATTCCATTAACTTTGTGTTTTACCACGTAAATCCATTAACATCCTATTGTATATTTATTTTTTATAGATGATCATGAGTTCTGACTTTTTTTTAAAAAATAATTTATCTTTTTGTTCATGATTTTCACATAGGTTATCTAAGGCTTCCTATTCATTATTATAAGTAAATACATTAGATAATTTATTTACAAATGACAAGTTTAATTTTGTTAATGGTTAGACACATAATGACTCGTAGGATATTTGAAAATGACTCGTAAGATATTTGATTTTATTACAAAATTTAGGTTTATATATAGGTTTAAGAGTACCTATGGTATGATAATTTGGTAATTTTTTGACTGACTTGAGTTGTAAATTAAAACTACCTTTAACAATTAATTTGTTCAATATATTAGTTACAAGGGATTCTAACTTGAATGATTTTTTGGAGTCATATATTTAATTTCTAGGTGTTCATCACCACTTTGATCCAAAATCATATCACTCAAATTTCTAAAATCCAAATTTATGTCTAAAAAGTCCTAATCTAAAGTTTAAATTTCCTTCTAATACTACTTTTAAAGCTCAAACTCAAATAAAAAGACATGGTGTTTTCATGAAAAATAACACTCATTTTGATAAATAATTATAAAGTTGATGGATGATAATATCAATATATATTTTGATGTTTGACTTTGAAATAATTAGATAAAATCTAAATTCAAAGTAAAGGTCAAAGAACCATCTCCAATAACCAAGGTTGAAGTACCATTAACAGTAGAAATAAACTTTTGTGAGGATGAATTAAGATATGAGACATGTCTAGAATCAATTGTCATATTATTTGTAGCATCATAATTAATTATCTATGCACACATAAATATTTAAAACTAAAACTAATATTGAGGTTTTTTCAACAACTTTATCTTGTCTTTGTTTTAAATATTGTTATAGCAAGGATATTTTTGAAATTCTTCTTTTAAGAATCACAATAATGATTCCACTATTCTAAATATCCCACAAGCTTGTAACATCACCTTTTGGTATGACCCAACTAATTTCAATGATTGTAATTATAAATAGATTTATAGACATCATTATTTTTTTTAGACTAGTTAGTTCTAATTTGATCTACAATTATTGTAATAGTCTTATATGCATTAGGTGACCAATCACCTATCTTTTTCCTCTCATTATCACTCTTGAATTATGCTAGACACTAGTGATAACTATATTTTATTTTATAGTAAAACATAAAGGATTTTCAAGCTTTAAAGGTCATTGATCAAAATCACAATATCATTAAATTACAAATATTAGTTAACTTTGCTACCATTTTTTTCCTATACTTTTTATGTGGTGTTTAACACAATTTTTGTTTATGATTTTAGATGTTTCTCAAAAGTGTTATTGGTTTGAAAAAAAAACTTTAAATTGATGCTTTTAGTGTTTTCTAATGATTTTAATGTGTTGATGTCAAAAATAAAAAGAAATAAAAAAGATTATCTGATGAATTTTAAAGAGAAAAGCTATTTTAAAAATCACTCTACACCATAATTCCAAAACACCTCCATATAATCATTTTCACTTTAGCTTGATTCCTTTTAAGCTATTCCTTTTACTCAATTAATGGTAAGATTTTCCATGATATTTCTCACATCAATAGTATTTTTATAGTAGTGTTCAACAAGCTTGGCAACTTAAATAATTTTCTTATGGTATTTCATAAATCCATGTTTATTGCTAATGTCTCTTTCTATTTAATTTGATAAAACTAAATCAATCACAAAACAACAAAAAATATTTTTTTCTCTCTCTCTATGTATGAATCATAAAATCATGATTACTCCACATAGTTAAAAAACTTAATTTAGGTTTCTTAAAATCCAATCTTTATCGTTAAGATTATAGAACCTAATGTTGTGAATGTCCCTATAAAATCTCAACTTAATCAAACTATAGATGAATCCTATCAAAATGTTTGAACAAACCTATATAGATCTTCAAATTATTGTTTTAAAAGGTTATGAATATTTAGATTTCTTTTTCTCCCCTCAAAATTCACATACAAACACAATACTTTTCTCTTCATATAACAAAAGGATAATGATTTCATAAGTGTTTTTTTTTATAGGATTCAAAGACTTTAAACAACGAAATAATAGACAAGATATGAAAAAATCAAGGGTTCAAAAGTAAAAATCTAAATTTGATATATGTTTCAATACAAAGAAATATTGTTCTTTTTTTTATTGAGAGAATGAGAAATGTGTACTTTACATACAAAACTAATTAAATTAGCTTAAAAAAAATCAAATAGAAAATAAATAACCTAATAATTATGAAAATAATTCTATATCTCTATATATGACAAATAAAAAAGGAAATTTCAACAAATCCATCTCTGGGTGGATGGAAGAAAAATATTCCCTTTAATTAGTCTTATATGCATACAAAACATTATTTTAATAAAATTTCTCAGGTTAGTCTAATTTTATGTATGGAATTCTATAACCTTTTCCAAATGTCATAATCCATATAACACATTTTACACCGTAGTCACAACTGCTCGTGCTTAGATTTTTCTATGTTTTTGTCAAGGTTTTAGAGGGGCATATGCTAATATGTAATCAAATATTGAAAGTAATTGAATAACTTGTAAAAAATGGCGTTTTTGGATTTCATTATTATGTTATTAATTCTATCATTCATTGAGAGGGATTCATTTTAAAAAATAATAGTTAAGTTATTTGCTATTTTTTGTACATTTCTAAAGCATATGTTTTCACCTTAAATTTGATGGATTAGATTTAAAGAGTTTTTAGTAAAATAAAAACCTTTGCTCTTCATCCATCAACCACCAAACCCTAGGATGAGAAACCCCACCTTTTAGTTTGTCTTTGTTCATCATGATCAAGCCTATGAATGATAATCCTATTGTCATAGACTAAACACCTGATCTAATTTCTTTTTATGTTTTGTTTTGTATGTTATTACTTAAAACCTGTTTGGAATCAAATCATATGTGGAATTAAACTTAATTTCACATGTGATTTTAAATCAATTGATAACTATTATATTTTTCATGTTTGGAATAAAATACTAAATCATATAACTGGATTCAATTATACTATTTGAAATACCTATAGAATTGAATTGAATTACCAATCTTTACTCTCTTATATTCAACAAGACTGAAGGTTATTTGTTTGCATTTTGTATTACAAATGATGCATTTAATTGTTTACTCTCTCTCTAAATGAAATCTTCTTTCTTTAGTAGAGAAAAAAGGACTATAGAGTAAACAAAAAAATAAAAAAAAAAACATAAGAAAAAGACTTGTAATTATCCATATTAATTATTAAATCATGACACCTATAATGGGAACTTGCTAAGTGATTCAAGATAACATACCCATTTACTTGTCATAATAAGATTACAGTACTTTGAAACTCATCGAACCATAATTGTGCTAACTTTCATGCTTTGAGGAGCATGAAACATCCACCATTTTATATTTCACCACAAAAAAAAAGAGATAAAATACAAGAGTAGTTATATATTAAATACAATAGAAATAGGAGTTTGGAAAATTATATTCTTAGATAAGAGAAGGTAGTATAGATGCATACTTTAAAATAAAAAGAAATTTTTGTTGAAGAAACAAAAGAGTGTTTTTGGAATAGTATTTTCAATGTTAGTTTTAACAGGAATTGATTTGTGAATAAAATAGCCCACTCTAATTTACTTTTATCTATTTTTTATATTTTAAACTATATTTGAAATTCAAATCAACACCCTTAAAAAAGTTTCAATCACAATAATTGACTAAACCATTGAAATTGAATTGAATTCTAAGAATTCAAAACAACCTATTAAAAGTTTCATAACCTAGGACATAGAGAGCGACATATAGATTAGCTTAAGATACATTTAAAAAAACAAAATTTACTTATATTAGTCTTTTATTCAATTTTCAAGGCCCAAAATCAAACAAGCATTGAGAAACATTTGTTTTAGAATAATGGTTTGGATAGGGTATTTATTCTTAGAGATAATAATGAATATCATAAGTTAAGTTTTTCTATATTTATAAATCTATTTATTTATCTATATGCTAAAAAAATTAAAATATTGATATTCTATTTATCAAGTTTAAAATGTTCATGCAGATATCTATTATTATACTATTATATTTGTGTCTATATATATCCCCAAGAGATATGTTGTGGTGGCAAAATAGTTAAGATATGTCTCAAGGGATCCTAAAAGCCTTGACACAGGGTATGCACACTTTGTATATTTCCCCAAGAGATTCGACTCAAAACATGCATACTTTATAAAAATTTAAGAAAAGTAACATTTTACTCATTTAACATGGATTGACAAAAAGTGCTAAAAGAGGTGGGTTTCCTCTAATCCACACATATACATGTAAGTATGTGTATATATAAAATATTAATAATTAGGTATTCAGATTCAAATATAATTTCTATATACTTTAGGATACTAGCTATTTAGGAATACTCAAATTGTTGATGGAGACAACAATCAGAGGGATCCAAAAGGCCTTGGCACTTTTACCGAGCAATCCAACTGCTATGATGTCCAAAACGGCAAGGGTGGTGATTAGAGCATCTACTTTTTTAATGGGGCCCTGGAAGAAACCCCATTTGCCCCATGATGATGATCTCCTCATCCGTCCCCTTTCCTTAATATTAATAATGTTAATTTACTTCTTAATTGTGTCTCTCTATTACTATTAAGTAATTAACCGTACACCATTTCTTATTCTTGAGGCTGGGCTGCTATGGTGTGTGTACCTGTTGAGAACCAAAAAAATCCCCCTTCCATTTGGACTATAAAAGAAATTATTGGATATCTTGATGAAAAGATTTATTTACTGGAGAAGAAATGCAAAGATTTATTTATTTTTACTGGAGAAGTTTCATTCATGCAAGAACTGCATCCAGATTTATGGGCTGGCCTTGCCTAGAATGTTTAATGAATGAATTTGATCTTCTTATTCATAGTGATTAATAAGTGATAAGCTCAAGGGTTGATGATGCAGGTTATCCTTGTATAGGACAATTATATAATTTATCCTTGCATCAATTCTTAAATTTCAAATTTATCTCAAGAACTTTAGACTAAACAATCAGAATTCGTCAAGTGATTTGCACATAAAAACTCCATTTGCTTAACTAAACAATCAGCTAATTTTTGTTCACTAAACAGCATGAGTTCCACAACAATAATATTGTCACTGTTATGTGCCCCCAGAAAATGTAGAAGACGATGGCCCTGTCCTTGTTATAGCATTAAAGTTTAATATATAGAGAAGAGAAAAGAAAAGTCGACTCTTTTGCATATGAAAAAAGGGGCATAGATGATAAGTGTATTAAGAGTGAGTGTGCTAAACTTAACCATAATCATGGTATCTTTATTTACTAGCAGAAGCAAAGGCCCAGGATGCATTCCAGCACAATACAAAGTGGGGTAAGCTTCCCATACACACACATACATAAATGAGGCAGAACTCTTCCCATTTCTCTTAAAATAGTAGCACACGGATCGGAAAGCCTTCAGCAGACCATTTCCATTTCAACTAACTAATCCTGCAAAGGGAAAAATAGTTGGTTATCGAAGAGAAAGCAGTAAACTGCAGTAAATGAAAAAAAGCTAGCACTGATGGAAGTTATCAGCGTGAGAGAGTTGATAGATATTTTACTTTGAACAATCAACATTAGGAGAAATGGTGAAAGGCAAGTTGATTCCGCAGTTAGCTGGAAGAGCCTGGGCTAACTGGGGGTTTGGATTTATTGTCTTCGAAGCTGATTTGATACACTCACAAGCTGCCTTCTTATCAGCTGTGCTTGATGCAGCAGATTGAAGAGCTGAGGCTCCTGCACAGCATGCAGAAGGTGGTTTCCCAGTGCCTTCCACAAGGTAGTTCACACAAGGCCTCAGGTCCTTGATCACATCACTGCAGGAAATCACAGCATCAGAAGTTGGGGCAAGTAAAAGGAACATCATTAGAGCAGCCATTACTGCCACTGCTACACTTGAAGAGTTCATGGCGCAGGTGTAGGTGAGATAAGATTAACTCGAGGACTGGCCTGGAAACTTGTTTCAGTTTTAAAGTGAACCTGGAGGGACACGCACAAGTGCATGAAAGATGATAAAATCTAAAGATTGAGGTGATTCAGTTATCAATGAGTGCAAGAAATTAAAAAGAGGAAATGAGTGTTAGAAAGTCAAGCTAGGTAGGAAAGATTGAGGTGATTCAGTTATCAATGGGCACTTGCCTTGAAACTTGTTTCAGTTTTAAAGAGAACCTGGAGGGACACGCACAAGTGCATGAAGGATGATAAAATCTAAATGCTGAGGTGATTCAGTTATCAATGAGTGCAAGAAATTAAAAAGAGGAAATGAGTGTAAGAAAGTCAAGTTAGGTAGGATTAATGAAGAATTAAAGTCTCAAGCAAGCTAGTGAACCTGTCCTAACTTATGCAAGAATGTTTACTTCTTTATTTGCCTGAAACAAGACTTGCTATTCAATAGTCAGCATCTATAAGTTGTATTCAATATTCGACATCTATAAGCTATTAGGTGAGATCTCAAGATGTGATTTATATTGCTCTTTAATACACTCCTTCAAGTAACACATTATCTTGTACATTTAATTAATTTTCATTAGAATAAAAATAAGAGTGTTGAGACATGAAATCATTACTATTCGGCAATAAAACTTTGATATCATGTTCAAAAACCATTTCAATCCAAAATCTCAAGTTATTAGATAAGATCCCAAAATATGATTTATATTATTCTCCATCACAGTACTAGAAATTCAGTAATGCTATCCACTCCATACTGAGTTAAGAACTTACTATAGCTTATAATAAAGGATGGTATAGACACCCAATTTCATTTGCGATACATTAGAGCAGTATAGCATTGGCAGGTCGGCACCTAATACTCAATACAGAAGTAATGTCAAACCGTGAGTGAAATATTTGTTTGAGCTAGTGCCATCATTTTTTTTCTCTAGTTAAAAGAATAGAGAGCAGAATAACAATCAGGCACTCAATTCTCATGAATATATCTCAACCATCTATAAATGTTTTCCTCTAATAAATTAACTGATTGAGTAAAGCAAGTGCATTAGGCTGTCGTCTTTGTTTATGTGGCTTGGCTGTTCAGCATTTGCTTTGCTTTTTGTTACTTACATTGTTCAACTTAGACTGAATTTATTATATTACAAGAAGATGAAGAGGAACAACAGCAACAAATGTCTACTCCTACAAGCGGTGGTGTCTGTGGTCTTGGTTCACCTAAGTGTTGATGGTGAGGAAAAAGACTGCCAAAACAAATATTGATGCAACTAGTGTTGTCTTAGACCGAGGAATACATTATAATTAATTATTTATGTGAACAAAGCAAATTCTTAACCACTCTCTTTTTCTGTCATATGAGCCATTTTGTTTCTGTATTGGTTTGTGTGATTAGACTAATTACATTGCAAACAGAAAACAAAATATGTACATTACAGTGATGTTTTCTTGTTTGAAAACAGTGCCTGCAAAAAAAATACCCCAAGGGAAGCAGTGCAGGTCCATGTTTTTTACTCTTCCAATTTCATTGAAATTACTCTAAGAGGACATTAGCTTTTGTCTAAGAGCATATTAATGTTACTGCAATTCAATTGTTCTTGGATACAACTGCTCCTTTTAACACACGGCACCATGGGGTCAGAATTTAGATGTATGCTGTCAAGAAATTAAAATACTGCACTTACATGTGAATAAGTTTCTCCCCAGCCGGGCCCTTGCATGTATATTTTATGTTTATTGATTCCTGAACCCTCTTAATTGAATTCTGCAATCTATAACATAAAGACAAGGAATGCCGAATCTTTGTTGCAGCGTGCATGGATGATTCATTTGAAAAAAAATAAAACACAATTTCAAAAAAGATTTTACTGTAACTTTATATAATGAGTGCCAAAATGACTAGCAGAATTACCCATACTTTTTTCTGAATTTAAGTTAACAATCACCATGAAAGTGGCTTGGTATGTCTAGCCTGCAGCACCCCTTGATCTTATTTAAGGTCCATTCACTAGGAGGAACAAGAACGAAAAACCGAAAGCGCGACTGGGGTTCCAAAACCAGTTACTCAAGTGAACAAGATAGTTCACTGGATAGCTTTTGTGTCAAACTGAGAAGCTCTAATTGCTCCACAGCTGCTAATGAAACAAGGACAACACACTTTCATCTAAGAATGTTGTAGTTTCTGCATATGAAGTTTCCTTCAGTACTTTGTTTTCTTATTTCTTTTCCATCCTCTTCCCTTATTGGATATTTTCTGTTTATTTGATGCTTCAACTTCAGTTTGTGGAAGAAAACATCTGAGCATATAAACTCAAGACAGCGAACAGAGAACAGGCTTAAACAAGTAGACCAAAGTGTCTTGGAGAACTTTAATAAGGGAGGGAGGATCTGATTAAGGTCAATTACAAGAACAGTTTCGAATTCCAACCACGATGAGGTTTCACACGTACAGTGGTGCATTATTCTCATGAAAGCAATTCTGAAGCATCCCATTGTCAATTAACACAATTGGTTTCCACCAAAAGGAAATTAATAATTTCGATATTACATTTGGATACATTTTCTTAACTGATAATGACAAAAGTAACGATCAGCAACCATCAAACAGTCATATAGATTTAGTTAGCAAGAAAAGACAAGCCTTTAAACACCGATTTGAATGCCTTCTTCCCTTTAGCACAAGCAGCATGAGTTTGCAAATGTGAAAGGAGACAGTAATTTTATGTCAAGATAGGCTTAAAATCCCCCCACGGCCAGAAGAAAAATTAAATCTCAGAAAGAGATTATTATAAAAGCAGCTAAGGAATAAAACTACACATTAAATAAAAGAAGGCTGTCAAGCTTGAAGTTACTACACTCCATTATGTCTCTTGAAGAACAAAAATTCATTTCAAAATAAATTTTATAACTGTGACTTTTAAGTAGGTCAAAAAAACCTATCCAAATTAAGCATATCTATTTTCTGATAGCAGAAATGAATTTAATTTAGACATTCAATTTCAGAAGATTACATGGTCAACAAAATCCCATATTGACCTGAGTAGATGGATGGAATGCGTTGCAGATGCCTGGGTTCTTGATGCACCTGAGAGGCTGAAGTGGTTCTGCTCTTATTGTTTTGGTGACCATTCTGTTTCTCCTTTCCTTTAAACGATCCATTGCCTCTGCATACCTCTTCTTGCCTGACTCATCTCTTTACCCTGACCATAAAGTCTCTGCCATTTCTGAAGCTCTTGGCCAAATCCATGCGTCCAAAACTGTTGGGTGTGCTTTCTCTGACCATCATGCCACTTCACCCCCGAGCACTAATTGATCTCCTCCGGGGTCAATCCAAATGCTGTCATAGTTATATATGGCTTGCCATGTTTTGAAAGGTCCACGCCTTGATCCACCATTGCCACTGTTACCGCTTGGTGGACGTGGATCATATTGGCTGTCATTCCCAACAAAACCACGATGCCCCCAATCCAAGTAATAAAACTACGAGGATGACGCAATAGATCTGTAACCAGAAGAAACAATCCGTTTTGTGTTGTTCGGACCGTTGTTCCATGTTTGTAGGACGGTATGATCAGGTGGGAAAAATGAAGGGTCCACCTTGACGTTGTCATCCAATAAAAAATCTTCCCAGCAACCACTATGCGATTGAGGGACACTGTAATATTTTGAAATATAAGAGAAGTTTAATAGGAAATGGCAAGTTGGCCACCACACATGGAGGATTAGATTTGAGGTATAAGGGAATGAGAGGCATTGAGGTAATTGCACAATCCATTGATAAGTATAAATAGGTTAAGTTTAGAGAGAGAGAGAGAGGAGAGGGAATCTGAAATTGAGAGAGAGAACTTGAAGTGGAAGATACAAGAGGGAAAAAAGTACTGGAGAAATTAAGACAAGATCTTTTTTTTAACGTGTAATTTTGGCAATTAGCTTTGATTTTGTGTTTGTTAAGGTTAGGGTTTTGAAATTTATGTTCTGGGGTTAGATTCATGGATTAATTGGTGTTATATGTTAATTGTTATGATTTAAATTGTTATGGGTTCATTATATTGACTTTTAAATTAGAATTTTTTTATTTTTTATTGTCGATAGAGCAATGGATTAGAAAAGAAATCATGATCAATCAGTCAATCAATTCAAGTAAATTAGTCGATGAATTGGATTATTTGATTTTAACTAACCAGTTTGCTTGATGATTTAAGTTGAATGATTGATAGATTTTAGTCGATTAGTTGACCATACAATAAAAGATGATAAGTTCTTTTTGTTATGCATAGTCTAGGAAATGTCTGAGATTGATTGATTAAATTTGTTTTGCTTTTATATTTATATTTTGGTATTAAATCTTAGAGTTGAAATCTTTTATGTTTTCTATTTTGAGTCATTTTTAAATATGTTTTTATTTTATATTTAAACATTTTTGATACTCTATCTACTGGGTATTAGTAGGATGTTGTCGATATCTAATTTTGTGTTTTCTGTTTTTGAGTCAAATGAGTAAATAATAAATCATATATTAAAGGAGTAGTATAAGCATTTGAATTATTAATATGAAACTGACCATGTTTCTAACGTAAATATTGTTTATTATTTTCTTTCTATATTGAGATTGATTTCTTGATATGAGCTATTATGTACTTCTAAATTGACTTTTAAATTAATAGTTTTCTATTTAATTAATTGTATGAGTTTAATATTTAGGGAATAATTTTGTTTTATTTAATTATGACTTAAGGTATGCCATTTAGAATATTCATACTAACAAGGTAATGTTAGTTTTTATACACATTGTATTTGAACAGTAGTTGATTGAGAGTGTTCATCCCACAATTTTGATTGTCATGCTTATTGCATTTTGGTTGGTTGAGTGTTGAGTTTTACCTTGTAATATTTCTTGTTATGGTCTGTTTTTTTTTGTTGCAATTAATGTTATTTCATTATGTATAGTCAGACTTGGAACTCTACAATTACAAAATTTTTATTGACTTTTTCATTAAGAGGTTGACTATTCTAAAGTTAATTTATGAAATAAAATACTACATAAAATTATAATTGAGTTAAAATAAAAGGTTTGAATATAAGTTTAGGTTCAGGAATCTGAATAAAAATCTTGTTTACGTGGCGGTGATGAATTTAAAAATGGAGTCGTAATAGATACAATGCGGGGCAAGGTTTAGTTCATAAAAATCTGAAGGAGTTGACTAGAGTTCCATTCATGGAAAGGAAAAATTGAATTGTCTTTCCAGCATCGAGGCCTCCATAAAGGCAAATGGTTGGTTCAGAAAAGAAGGTAGCTCTATCACTAATCATTTTTTTGAGAACTTCAAGGGTTTTTGGATTCAAGAATATTTCATAGGTTTGTATTTCATTCATTGTGCAATTTTTTATTTGTAAAATAATGATTATCTTTTCATTATATTGGATACTTTTCGAAGAGATTAATATGATTTACTTGTAATTTATATATTAAATTTATTTTTAGAAATACAAAATATTTATTTCTTATAATATTTTTTGATATACATAACTTTGCATACTTTTTTATTATTTTCTTTATATTTTATTCAATAAATCTTAATAAACAAAATATTTGATAAATATGTGTGTCGATTTCTATTTAAATTTTTTATAATAAATAAAATTAATAAACACAACCAAATAAATTATCCATATTACAATATTAAATATTGTGATCTACAAATTTCTCTTTTTTTCCAGTTCTATTTTTTTTCATCATTTTCTTCTCATTTTATAAAAAATTAGTTTAAGAGAAAATCTATATTATTAAACTTTATAAAATTCATAAACATGTTTGTATGCTCATCACATTAACCTAGTTCACATATGTGACAATTTTAACATTTTTTAATTATCCTGTAAATATCTTATTATTGGCTTGATATTTGATTTTATATTTGTTTATTTTTATCATCATATAGTTTGATAAAAACTAGTTCTGAAAAAAAAAAACAAATTATAATCTCATGATACGTGCATGACATGAACGACGATTTGCCAAGACATACCTCACCTTCATCCTTGCGGACAAGGATTCTTAAGGGGGAAGGATTGATACGTGCATGAATATGCATGCAAACTGCAACAGACAAGAAGGTGGCAGTAGCGCACGTAGTACGTGGAAGATACTTGGACGTGGATCATGCTTAGTCGCCAGATTGTTAGTGGGGTTGTTATTGAATAAGTCAATCTCTAGTTATTTTTAGTGTTAACATATAATAAGGATTCCTTGGAGGATCCCGAGTTAGTTTCTCATTTTCTAGCATTGTTGTTATTCAATTCATGTATAAAAGGGCCTGGTGGCATTCAATAAAGGCATCGAAAATTATCCAATACTGTCTCCTCTCTTGCTTCCTTCTTACATCTTTGTTTTCCTTCTTACTCCTAAAATTCAACTTATCATCTCATTAGAGTACATAACTCAGTTTATAAATTTGACATGATAACTTAGATTCCTGATTTATAGGTTTAACGAGTTTTCCTACGAGCTAAATATATGTTTTATATCTTTTGATTGTTTTAATATTTTTCTTCAATATTAAAATGATTTGGAAACAAACTACATGATTTATTATCTCTTTGGTTTTAGTTTTTTGGCAATACGTTAATAGGGAAATAAACAAGTCGGCATTGCTTGTGTTAATGTTAAAATAAATTTTAAATTTTAATATATATATATATATATATATATATATATATATATATATATATATATATATATATATAAACTTGAAAAGATTTGTATATGCTTGCATGAAAGAGTGATAATTATGTTAAAGAAAATCGTGATATGCCCATGTTACGTATCCTCTTGTAATCACCGGTCACCCATTGATGAATCTTGCAAAAAAAATTTATTGAAGTCAAGGCAACCACTACCAATTTTTAAGCAAATTGGAAAAGAAATACATTTCTTGGTGTGAAAGGGTCTCCAAGAGTTTTAAAGGGAATGTGCAGTGATAACAGGACATTTGTTATTTGTATAGTAAATTTTGAGTTCGAGTTAGAACATGTATTTTTTATAAAACTTTAAATATCTAAAATTTTATTTATTCATCTGAATTTATAAAATATATTATCCTACAGTGAAATCAACTATCATCCAACAAAAATATTCGTGTGAAAGAGAAGTTGATCAAAGTTCCATTGTCTTGCTTGCACGTTACAGCCTTCGGCTTTTCTCTACTTTTATATATTTGCTTCCTTTTCCGTTTGCCCCAGCACATCATTATTCATGTCTGTGTTCCTTCACCTGTCTTATTATCAGAATATCCGCTATAGTCTGGGCCTTTATCTCCTTGTAACTGTTCCTCTCGTATCTATAAAATAGCTAGCAGTATGTAAGTTTTCCTTATCGAGCTCAATCTCTTTCTTTCCTTGAATAACTCAATCAGCCAGCAATTATAGGGAACTATATTTCCTCCACTCAATCTGCAGTAAATCCTAATGCTATCTCCAAGAATCGGAAAGCATTACCCATTGATGCCTCTTTCAAGCTTCCCGCTCCGTTACCATCTTGGCCACCAAGTTGCTTTCTTCTTTCTAGCAGTCAATTCTTGTAGTCCTATTATGTTGTACTGTTGAATATATTCCTATATCTGTGTGTGTGCAGGTGAAGGTTTTGGGAGTGGGATTATTGATCTTGGAGATGGATTACAGGTGTGCCAGTTATCTTCTTTCAACAAAGTTTGGGCCACACATGAAGGAGGACCAAATAATCTCGGTGCTTCCTTCTTTGAACCCTCACAATTTCCTCAAGGTTTCTCCATGCTTGGTTCCTACAGCCAACCCAACAACACGCTACTATATGGGTGGGTTCTTGCAGGGAGAGACGACACGGGCTCAGCCTTGAAGCAACCGATTGATTACACTCTTGTTTGGAGCAGCGAGTCTTTGCGAATCAAGCAAGACGGCGTTGGCTACATTTGGCTACCTTCTCCGCCTAATGGTTACAAGGTTGTAGGCCATGTCGTCACCAACTCCCCCCAGAAGCCTTCCCTCAGAAAAACCCGTTGTGTCCGGTCTGACCTCACCAACGAATGCGAGATTGACTCGTGGATATGGGGACCTGGTAAGGAGAGCGATCCAAATGGTTTCAATGTTTACAGTCTGCTGCCTCGTGACAGAGGAACACAAGTTATGGGTGTCTGCGTAGGGACATTTATAGCTCAAAACACTCTCACTGCTCTTGTTCCTCTGGTTTGTGTGAAAAATATGGTGTCCAATCTATCTTGTATGCCTAATCGAAACCAAATTCAAACGATCTTTCAGGCATATTCTTCTTGGATATATTTCCATTCTGATGAACAATACCTTCCTTCTTTAGTGAATTGGTATTTCAAAAACGGGGCATTTCTATATAAAAAGGGGGACGAATCCAGACCTGTGCCAATCGAATCCGATGGCTTGAACCTTCCCCAAGGTGGTGCAGAGGATGATATTTACTGGCTGGATCTTCCCGTGGATGAAGGGAAAAAAAGATAGGATAAAGAAAGGAAATTTACAAGAATCCCAGGTCTATCTACACATAAAGCCAATGCTCGGAGCCACATTCACTGATATAGCTATGTGGGTTTTTACCCTTTCAATAGCCCTTCAAGGGCCAAAGTTGAGTTTATCAATATTCCTCTGGGAAAGATAGGAGAGCATGTTGGTGACTGGGAGCATGTGACCTTGAGGATCAACAATTTTAATGAAGAGTTACGGAGTGTCTATTTTTTAGAGCACAGTGGGGGGACATGGGTGAAGCCATCAGAACTTTAGTTTCAAAATGGCAACAAAGCTGTGACCTACTCATCCCTACATGGCCATGCCATGTACGCCAAGCCAGGTCTAGTTTTACAGGAGAGGGGAGGCATAGGAATTAGGAATGATACTGCAACGAGCAAGAAATTCATGGATACAAGAACAAATTCCTTAGTGGTGGAAGTTGAGTATCTAGGCACAGTCATTAATGAACCACCGTGGCTTAACTATTTCAGGAAATGGGGTCCAAAAGTTACCTACGACATCTCGGAAGAGATCAAGAAGGTGGATAAACTATTGCCTGGAAAACTAAAATCTACTTTCGACAAGTTTATCAGGAGTCTACCAAATGAAGTGCTCAGGGAAGAAGGACCCACAAGCCCCAAAATGAAAAGAAATTGGGCTGGAGATGAAGTTTGAATGTCCTAATTACATGACATAAGCTTGGGTTAATTTTTTTTCAGAGGCAGTGATTTAGCCATTAATTCCATCAAATATTAACTGAACAATAAAACGTGTTGTGTTTTACTGTAATTTTTTTCATTGTTCACCTAAACACATATTACTATTCATTGCTATAATAAAATGGCTATTTTACCTCCAGGTTCGAAATTTTTAGCCCCCGGGACCAGGGGTATTTTTAAATTTTCTATGGGGCACAAATGATATTTTCGGATTTGTTACATAGTAAAACGACACAATTAGCTCCCCAAATCGACAAAACACGCCGCCAACACCCTAGGGTATTTTCGAATTTTTACCCCCCGTTTTTTCATAATTATGGCCGGGATCAACGGCTATATGGGTAATTGATCAATTTTTTTATTATTTTTTATTCGGAACACTACAGGTGTGTCATTCGCACGTACCAGTAGTGTCCCAACTGCACACATCTTTTAGGTGTCGCGTGCATTATACTCAGGAGTTGAAAAATGTTCTTCCGCCATCTCAGATGGTGCGAAGCCATTCGATCTTCCTCTATAAGTGGCCCGTGTGCATCAAATAGGGTTGTGTGATATCTGGTGGACGGTTTTTCTTCCCCCCTCTCTTTTCTCTCTCCCGCGTCGGTGAAGTACAAGATAGTCCCTCATATTTGTATGTACTTCATTTCGGTCTCTAATATTTGGATTTCATTTTTATTATTGATTTTTGAATGAAACTTTCGATTTTTTCAATTATGCCCTCAAATTGAAATTGATTATATATGGTAAGTATCATTTTGGTCCTTAATCTTTTGAGTTTTGATTTTTTTTTGTTCCTTTAATAATTTTGGTATGCAAATTTGAATTTGTTTTAAATTTTTCCCCAAATTAAAATTGATCATATATATTACTTTTTATTTCTGTCCTTAATCTTTTAATTAATTCAATAATTGCACTATATTGATTTTTTAAAATCCCTTTATTGTTTTTTGGTTTTAAAATTTTGATTTGTTTTATTTTTATCCTTCAATTAGACTTAATTATATATTTTATTTTTCATTTTATCACCTATTCTTTTATTTTTTTTATTAATTAATTTGTTTTTTTTTCTTCTTAGATAATTTTTATTTTTTGTCCATATTTATATATTTGTGCTTTTAGATTTTTTTTTTATTTTTTATCATTTTTTTTGTCAGGGTTTTCATTTTGGAACTTATTCTTTTATTTTTTTTTATTTAGTATTGATTCTTTTTTTTAATCTTTCTTGGACAATTTTTTTTTGTTCGTCTTTATTATGCTTTTCGTTTTCGTTTTGAAATTTTTTCATTTTATTTTTTATTGGGGTTTTATTATTATTCGGCTCAATTGTGAGATTTTAATTTATGTTGATGATTATTTGAAAATCAATATTTCTCTATTTTTCTTTGTGTTTTTTTTATGTTTTTTTTATCTGATTTTTGGATAAGATGATTTTATAATTTTATTGTTTGCACAATAATAATGATAATTTTTGTGATTTTTTTATTTTTTTGGCATTTTTTTTATATTCTTTGGGGCAATTTAATAATTTTCACTATTTGAATAGTAATGTTGATAATAATTTTAACTATTATAGTAATGATAATGACAGTAATGTGAGGATAAATTTTTAATTTATGTTTTCTTCTTTTTTAATATAGAAAATTAACTATTTATTTTTGTTATTTGATTAATACAAGTTCTTTTACAATTTATATTTTATTTGTTGTGTTTAATTTAAATTGAATTGTAAAATGAACTAATCCTAATACAATGTATTCAATAATTTAGATATCCGAATCTTTTTTTTTTAATGATAATAATAATTTTATATTAGTTATTTTATTGAAACCTACTAAACAGGTAAATTTATATCAATTTAAAATTAATATATTTTATAGAAAACTTGCACTTCATAAGATTTTTGCACAAATTCATTATTTTATCCAAATTTATATTATAAATTACACATAATTAATATTTTTTTACATTAAAAATAATATAATTCTGACAACAAGAAAGCGCGAGTGTCATGACTAGTTTGTACCAAAATACAATCAAGACTTAGCGTTTCATTCATCAACAAAAGAAATCCCAAATGGTAGAGTGATGGTTTTGTTTATGAATCCCAAATATATTATTTTCAAATAAAAAAATTCTTTAAAACCATGTATTTCAATGAAAATCATTTAAAATGTCAAACAAAATACCGAGTGTTTATCTTAAAATAACGATGACTTAATTATAAAATATATGATTTAGAAAAGAATATTAAATGTGTCAAGGATCATAGAATTGTTTAATTATGAGTCTTATCCCTAAGATTATTTATAATTTCCATAATTTATGAAAGAGGAGGAGTACCCTTCTCATAATTTATAGACAGGGAGATGCAAACAAATGCATCTTTTCTTCTTCTTCTTTTGATTTGGGCCTGTCATGTGCCGCTATTAAAAAATTAGGCCTACAAGTGTTTCTAATTTCATTCTTTCTTTCTTTGGGCTAACCGGATGGGCCGTGTCCATGTCCATGTGGGTTTCATTGTACTTGTTTTTGTTTTTCTACCCCTTCAATAAAAATATAATAATTAACTTGGAGTGTTTTTTTATGTAATAATTAATGTTATATTTAGAAAAAAAATTTATATGTTTTTGAATGTATGAATATTAAAAATTAAGAAATAATTGAATACATTTTCAATTAAAAGATGTTTTTGAAAAGCATATCATAACATTTTGTTTGGAATTAAGAAATAAAGAAAAATTTCCTTAATAAATATTTAAAACTATTTTATTTTTTATTAAGATATGTATTTGTTAATGCATTGATTCATGATTTATTTTTTCCATAACTCACACTCGTTATACTAATAAAATCTTTGTTAGTAAAGTTGTGATTTAAACGACATTCATTTCTTTTCATAAATATAAGTCTTATTTTGTTGGTTTTATTCTCCCATAAAAATTGAGCCTGGTATAAAAAAAATAAAAAGAAATTTAAAACATAGTTACTAAAGAAAATAATCGCTTTTTTTTTTATTATATTTAAAGACATAAACAAAATAATTGTTAATGAGTTTTTATTTCACTTATTTATATTGAAAAAATATAAAAATATTCATAGTTATGAAATATTTTGATTGTAATAATCAAAATTGCACTAAAAAATAAAAAATTGATCTTGAAATAGAAAAAGAAGGGTGAATTCTCAAGTCACTATTGATTTTTTCCTTTAGTTTTCTTAAGCCACCATTGATATTAGGGCTATGTATTTAAACTATATTTGTTACTTGTTATAAACACTAAAATTAATAATTATATAAATTTTTAGTAATTAAGAACTTGAATTAAGATTACATAAAAATAAACCTCTTCGTTCCCAGGCCAGGAAGGATAGTCCAGGTGTTTTAACTGGTGCAGCAGCCGAGAATATGGAGTGGTGTACGATGGCATGGCTTGCCGTAACCTGCCATGCAAAATTAATGTAAATTCTCTAAGAATTTTTTAATTGCGTTCTACCCCAGAAGGCGTTATACCTGCGGCAGACACCAATATTTGTCGACTCATATTTGTATTAAACGTGAAAAATTAATAATGATAATAAAACCTCTATTTATTTATTTATTTATTAGATTCACAATTACAAATATTGCATATATCCAGAGTCCAACCTCTCACCAATGTTATTTTATTTTATTTTATTATTATTACAAGGAAGATGTTTGGAAATGATATTTTTTTTGTTTTATATTTACAATGAGCAGGGAATATGCGAGTCTCTTTGGATCCCACAACTTGTCCTCCATGGCTTTGTATTAACTACGGGCCATACCAATTATTCAGTCAATGAAATCCCGTTTTGTTTTGTTTGCGGGTGTTGAGTATTGTAGTGGAATGTTGTGTTTTTAGAAAAATATTTTTTAATTGAAAATACTTATATTTTTAATATTAATTCATTAACATTATTCGAGAAAAACATTTAAAAATATTAATATGATAATTTTTAAATAAAAAACAACTTGAAGAAGGAAAGAGAGTGGACATCTACTAGTTTACAAATATTATTTACATAAGCTATCAAAAACTTGAAATCAAGAGCTCCCCATATCTCAAGATGATCATTTTCCCACTAATGGGTTTCGAGCATGAGACTTGTGGGAGAGCAGAAAGAACCCTGTCACGCGTTTACAGAGAAGAGTGATCACCACCATAAAAGAGAGTTGATTGAAAGCATTGGCGCATGACTTGATTAACGTGCTCATCAACAATCATAAATGCTTGCAAGAATAACAGGGAGCTTGAGCAACTGTGTTTTGTGCCTGCAAATTAATAATGGAGCAGATCTCTAAATGAATACTGTCCGGAATTAAGACGGGGAAGAGTGGAGTTACTGCACAGCAATATAGCAGAGTTGAATGCATTAAACACTGAAACCTAACGTAACCTTATGCATCTATCGCAATCATAATCGAGAAATTAATGAAAATAAGAGATTGGAAACATGGATCCATGGTCGATCCACCTACATATATCTGCATCAGTAAGTGTGACTAACTAACCTCCTCTACCACTACTTATTACTAGACCGTCAGCATCAGGAGGAGTTTTGTCTGATTATTTTGTAAGCTTAAAGGTATTGGTAGAATGGATATATCATTTATGAACATTGCATTACATATATATATATATAATACAGTCATAATATATATACACCATGACTAGTTTTAACTCAGACGGCACGCTAATTTGTATGGAAAAAATAGCATTCAATACCACTCACTATCAACAACATTCCCACACGCCCAAGCCACCCACCTAATTAATCCCATAGTTTTGGCTATAATATGAAATCCATCTCCTTCTTCCACTTTCAGACTGCTAAAATACTCTCAAAACAGCTTAAAACATATGTTAATTAGCTGATCATCTATCTATCTATCTATCTATCTATCTATGTGTCTCTCTCTCAAGCCAGGTACAAGCTAGCTAGCAAAAGTTTCTTTGCATGTGGCTGCGTGCAGTGATTTGGATCATCTCTCTTTCAGAATCTCACAACAATATTGAACTGAAGGAATGGAGAAAAAAGAGTAAGAATCACACAACATGTTCTTAATTTCTTTTGTCAAAATAGGAATGATCGAATTCTTCAGTTTTCTTCCCAAATCTAGATAAACCAGCTTCGGTTTCCCCTCGTATATACGCTGTGAAAGCTAGCCCTGATATCATATTCAATTGACCCTATATATTTTAATTATTTCTATGAATATAAAACAGCATAATTAAGCACAATTTTTTTTTGTTTCCCTGACCTTATTGTAAAGGTGAATCCTTGCAGTGCACTTACTTTGATTAAATTGCCCTTAATTATGGCTCATAGAAAATTTCATGCCGTAATGTCAACTACAGATATGAAAGCATTAAATTTTAAGGCCATGGTTTTTTCTGAAAATTTAAAAGGACATGCATGAAGAAGAAAAGGGCACTGGCATGCTCACACACATTGTATACATGTAAAAGCTATGCTAGGTATGAACGCAGTCCTTGTATTTGATCAAAACTAACTATTAAGACCTTATAGTTTATCATAAATAATTAACATAATCTTTCGAATAATGTTGAATTGCCTAAAAACTACCTCTTCTAGCTCATAGCCAAATCTCCTCATTTTACCCATTTCTCTTTTCTTTATCCCATCATCCAAGAAAAAGAAAAACAACCCAATTGAAATTCTCACATGGAATTTACAAAATGATAAATTATAAAAATAAATAGAAAATATAGGGACCTGATATATAGTTTCTAAGACCTCGAGAATTAGGTAATTACTTTATAAGGACTAAGTTAAAATACTCATGAAACAAAGGGGAGGAAAAGGCGCCTTAATTATGGGGAAAATAAAACTCCATGATTTGGGTCAAAAGCTGGCTAAGTATGGTATGTTAGTTAATTAATCGCGGGAAATCTGATAAAAAGGTCGCCTCTCTTCTCTTTCTATCCAAATAATACGTGAAGAGAGAGTAAGTCTCTCTCTCTCTCTCTCTGTATGTGTGTGCCTTCCTCAACTTGAGCTCCGTTTCTTTCTTATAAACAAACGTCTTAATTCTCTAGCGGCCGCACAGTTCTAGACAAGTGAAAAGATCCAAGGCAAAGCACTACACCCCACTGAGTAATATTCTCGAATTTTCATATCTACTGTGGTGATATATTTCTGATTAATAATAGCCTACGTTTCTGGTAGGCCTGCATTAATTTATCTCTAAATGTATGCACATGCATTACAAACCAAGATGCATGAGACATTTATAGATCGAGGAAACCCATGTATATGTGTGTTTTGTGAAGAACATTTTTAGTTAGCAGTGAAGCTGCAGGCCAGCTGCTGACAAACAAACAGATCCCTTTCTCTCTCTCTCTCTTGGATTCTCATGCTCAGATGATCATCTAATACTATATACCTTGGATTGCTATATGCATGGTTCTGCTCCCTTTTTTTCCTTCTTATATTAATGTTTTAAATAATGTAGATTGATATAAGCAATGCGCTCGTGAGACCGTGGCAGTGCCTGAAAAGAAGTGGACTGCTGTGTTCTTCTTGTTCTTGTTAAATATTCTATGTATTTTTTAATTTTAATTAGTTCAAACTAATTAACGTATACAGGAGAAGATCGAAAAGAATGGAAGCATCATCAGGGATACCCCCCAAAAGTAGCAGTGCTAGTAGCGAGGCAGGAGGAGAAGTGAGACGTGTTCATATCATTTACTTTCTCAGCCATAATTTGGGCCGTTTTGAGCATCCCCATCTCATTCGTGTTCATCATTTCAATAGAAATGGTGTTTATTTAAGAGGTGATTTCTTCATATTTTCAAGTATTTTACAGAGGCTTTTGATTGTTATGTAGTTACTTGATATGAAAATTAATATATAAGATAGATGTCAAGAGGTGGCTTGCGGATTTGCGAGGAAAAGACATGCCAAAAGCCTTTGCTTGGTCCTATAAGAGGTTTGTTTTATTTCGCACAGCAATATATATCTGGCAATTCACGGTGACTTTATAGTTTTTGTTCTAAGAAATTAAGAATAAAAAAAAACAGGAGATACAAGAACGGTTATGTTTGGCAAGATTTACTGGATGATGATCTGATTACCCCAATCTCTGACAATGAATTTGTCCTCAAAGGATCTGGAATTTTCATCCCTCCTGCCAATGCCTTTGGTACGTTAAATATTCCTTATAATATCTTCTTGATGCTATCGTTTTCATTTCAAGGAAAAACACAGCAATTTTTTCCCATTTGATTTAATTTCCAAATAACTATATGATTTCAATCTCATTTATTTTCTTGTCCCTGGAAAAACTATACAGTTGGCAGTGCATATGGTGAAAAGACTGCTGCTGAGTTGTTGATGAAGAGTGAAAATGGTAGCCAAGTAGAGAAAACTGAAGTTGAAAACAAAGCACAAGATCATGAGCAACTTCCTTCACCAAACCAAATTTGTGACTTCACTACCCCACGAAAGACAACATCATCTGAAATATCTCATGAATCACCTGTATTCAGTTCGGAGACTTCAACAGTAACCGAAGATTCCATCAAGGAAGAAGAAAATGCATGCAAACCCAGCAACCCTCCTGACGAAGAGCAGAAAGACATTAAGGTGGAACATTCATCTTTTTACACAAACTTCTTGGGCAGCAAGAGCAAGAAGAACCAAAAGAGGAGGACAGGCACCAACAGCAATATTGAAAAGATGGTCACCTCAACTTCATTCTCCTCGCTATCTTCATCAAAATCATCATCACAAGCTACATCTGCAAAGGGTAAGAGCTATTCAAGTGGAACATCCAAGATGCTACGTAATTTGATGACCTGTGGAGCTGTTGACACAAACGATGCTGCATTGGTTCGCCAAAGCCAAAAATGTGATAATAAATATAAACCAATCGACAAGCCGGCTGATCAGATTTGTAAAGGAGAAGACGGAAGGTCTGCCAGAGTTTTTGCGACTCCATGGAATCAACAAAAAAAGCAACACGATATTGCTAATGCTAGGTATTTCGCAAAACAAAAAATGGTACCAGTCCTCTTTTAAAATTTGCCAGTCATGAATGTACAAATGGGCCATTAATACATGGTGTTTGGATTAACAGGGAAAGCTTTGATGAGGTGAGAGGTTCAAGGAAGCAGCCTGGTGGATTTGGCGGTCCAAAAGTGTTTCCCCCTGCATACAAGCCAGTGGCTGCACCCATCTGCTCGTAAGCCCAGTAACCTGTTTCCTCATGCTATAGCTACACTATAAAACTTATTTTCTAATTTTAGATTTGACCATTTTGAAACCCATAATTTAATGTTGCATTGTAAGTAATTAGTAAGTCCTAATGATGGATGGTGCCTTGGCTTGTACTGCCAAGTAGACTTTCAGGTTGTTTAGTAGTTGACCTACTTTTGTGATGATGATGGAGCACTAGAGAAATGAGATCACAATAGACAATAAAGTCAAAGCAGAACCAATCAGAGCCCTCCACCCCTGTTTGCAAGCAATTATGACAACTGTCCATCTGACTGTTTAATGAAGGAATCAGTTCCTAGTCAAACGAAAAGCAATCTTTCAGTCAACACAGGATTGTGTGCTCATCTTAGATTTTCTGCTGAGAGTTTTGACAACTGCCTGCCTGCTAGTTGAGCTAACAGAATGACAGTTTTTGTAAACCACAATGTTCATGCATGATTGACAATTTGAATAATCAACATCCACACCCTTCCTTTTCTGGGCTTCACCTTTTTTCCTGTTAATTCTATGTTCCTGTTGTCGTTCATAAAAACACAAACAGGTGCTTCTACTCCCCAATTTGGCATGCCGACCCTAAAGTATTTGATTGTGTGATCTGATCCAAAGCTTACTCATTATTGTACTTGATTATTAGCAACTAAAATCTAAATTGCAAAAAAGCAGGCAGCGTGGGAAGTCGTTCAGGCCAGAGAAATTGCACTCGCACATGAAGTCCTGCAGGGGATTGAAGGCCCTGACAAAAGCTGCTTCAGCTTATATTGAGAAAACACCGTCACCTTCATATATTTCAGTTGATTCAGAAACTGAGGATGGATATTTCTTGGCTAATTGAATGTTCAGTTGTAAATTTCCACAGTACATTCTGTTCAAAAGATGAACAAATTTACAACTACTTGCTTTATTTGTGTAAAGTAAATATAGGAACATGTTGTGTGTCACTTTAAAAAGGGCCGATTGCTATATGATTTCTTCGGAAAATCAATCACTCTAATAAGATTCCATTTTAAATGCAACTTTGGGGAGCATCACTTCGTCCACAAACGCTGCTGGCACATTGCTTATATCACAACTTTGTAAAGTTTCAACATGATTCATAAATCTTGACCGACAATGGATGCAAATTGTTCAGGCAATCTATTGCATACAAACGCAATGCAAATTTACTATATTTATGGCTGTCAGCTTTCCTCACACCAGGTCAACCATGGTTTTACCGCTTGAGAAAATGAAATATTCTGAACGTGCATCTTTACAAGGAGCTCATATAACAATGTCCATCTGAAACCAGAAATTGGTGGGTTTCAGTGTCATTTTGTTAGTTCTCTTAGTATTTACCTAATTACCAGTAACGGTGGCAGAATCAACATATTCTAGCAGGAATCCATATAATTTCTTTTTCAAGCCTTCTATCCTCGCATCAACCTTATTCCCACCCCCGACTAAGTCATCCAGCCACTGGTTCACCCTTCTAAGTTGCCCAAGAAAACCTGCAATTTCAGAAATTTTCCCTTCACATAACCCAAAACCAACGTTCAATGAATCATCCATATACTTCAAGAACCATTCACGAGAATCTAACAGCAGCTTTTCAGCTAAACTTGCAGTCTCCTTTAATCCACTTCCCCTGGGACTGGGACAATCCCTCCTTTCAGGATTCACTTTCTTTGCAGATGCAAGATGTCGTTTTGAAGATGGCACCCGCTTAACACTTAAATCTGGTATGTAGTTGCCGTGGTTTCTACGACTTGGTTTGTTTAGAGGCAATTGATTCTCAGAATTCAATTCCTCTTGGGAATTATCTAGGATGACATAATAACATTTATCAATGTCCAAAACTCCGCTCTTCTCTGGCTTCTCTAACAAACTGAATTTGGAAAGATTAGTCTGTATAGCAGCATGAACCCAAGATTCTGCATTAGTATTTGTTGAACTTTTACGTACATCAGGAAATACATGTTTCAGGCTATCATAATTGCTTGATTTAGTTTCAAGAAGACTTGCATCACTTAGCAAAGAATTAGCAATCTTTGCTGATCTCTGAATGTTCTGGTAGAGGTCCAAATATTGCTCCACTAATGGTCCTGATGATGCTGATTGTGCAGATTCATGTAGTTCTGCAAATGATCTGGAGTAAAAAGAAAAGCATTTAGCTGGAACATAGGAATTGGATAAAATGAAAAGCTTTTCATATAATTGGCAGATAAGCCCTTTCTTGTAATTTCTTTTTTAATCTACTTTCCTCCCTCCACAACTCTGTATTAATCTCCAGAGGATGCCAGATCTACTGCATCCTGAGGCAAACCAGTGATGTATATCACATATGGGTTTTAGACGCAAAATTCTTTACTCATTTTTCTTAAGAACATTGAACTGTGGATGGAATGAAGAGGAAAATTGATTTCATTGGGAAGAGAACGCAGGTGTTTGAGACAACCAAAATCATCTCTTATAAAGGCTCTTTCCATATTTTTGAGCCTAACACCCAAGAAAACGCAGTTCAAAGCATTGCACCATTATCCAACTGATATCCTTCATCAATATTTGTTAAGTTGGCATCAAAATGATAGCCACAGAGCAAAATCTAATTGGTTAGAATAAATTTTTAATCAAATGACTAAGAAAAAGGAGGATCGGGAGAGGGGTGGTGTTCATAAGTCAGCAACGATATTGCAGGAAATGAAAAACACTAAGAATAAGAAGGATCGGGAGAGGGGTGTTGTTCACAAGTCAGCAACGATATTGCAGGAAATGAAAAACACGAGGACTTCAACAAGTTGACAATATAAAGAAAGAAAAGGCCAAGGGATTCATACTGCATGCAATGAATGACATTGTCGGCAGCCGATGCTTCTTCAAGTGCACGTGCAGCAGCCAAAACTGCAGCATTCATGCAGCATATAGTTTCCTGAAACCACCAAGAAAATGAGAACTGAGTTCTTTTTTTCTGATAAAAATAAATTTTACCAACAATTTGGCAACGATACAATCTGGAACAGAATCCCATAATTCGGCATAACTTCAGACCTTTCCGAGATGGTGAATGGCAGGAGGAATTGCATCCCAAGAAATTCTACGTTTGGACCAAGCATTGGAAATCAGGGGAACTTGTACAAGTCGGCTAGGAATAGCACGGTCAGTAGCTGATTTCAAATCTTTTTTCAAAGGCTTGACAGTTGCAATGGAAGAAGTGATCTCTTTCTTGGTTTTCAATGGGGAAAGACTCAAAGATAGGCGCCTGTGTGACGAGTCAATCCTGGAAGGAACCTTCTTATTGGAACGAACCTACACAGAAACAGGTAATAAACAAGGACCTCATGGCTGAAAAATAAATAAATGGCCCGTGTGGAAATTGGTATGAGCTTGCAACAATAAATAACAATCCTGTTTTTTTTTTTTTTTTTGCTTAGTGTGTTTTTCTAGCAGCCAAAGCATCCGCTACCACACAAAAAATAACAAACGTGCTCGAAGTGGTATTGAACAGAACACGCATCACTTTATGTTTTTGGGGCGTAGATAAATTGTGAAGCCCGTGACAGAGATATGATTTCAGCAAACAAATGCTTATTGCTTCACATCAAAGCAATTACTTTCTTTTTATGGATTATCCCGTCTACTCCATAGTATCATGTGATTGGGGTACCTTCAACGAACGTTAAAAAATGAAAACAAGTACGAGTTCAATAAATTTGAAGCAGAAGAGCCAGTAAAAACAAAAAATGATTGTGAAACAAAAAAAATATGTGAAGTGAAGAACGCAGTTAGCTGACAGTGCTAAATCAAAATAATGCATGGTGTAGTGACTTATAAGGTAATTGAAAACAGGAAAGAAGGAGAAGCAAGAACATACAATGTTTGATGATTTATTAAGAAGCACAGTTTTTGGGGTGGGAGTTTGGTGTTCCCAGATCCTCCTAGCAGAATCCAAACTCAATCTCCTCGTCTGATCCAAAGAACCCCTTTTCGTGTGCTTGGCATCATCCAGAATAACATTTGATTTCTTGACAATATTGTTAATCTTGGATGGTCTTGGTCGACTTAACAACTTCTTCTCCTTGTCCTTGATAAAATCAGTTGACGCAATATATCTAATACTACTATTGGGCAAAGAATCACTGGACACCAAATCCTTAGGATTCCCAACGCAAGGCCTCCTCTTATTTGGCACAGGCTTCAGCCCACGAAGAACAGGTACAGGAGAGCCAGTGGCTGAAACATCGAAGCGCGAAACATAAACGAACTGGCCCAGTTGGATTTTGTCATTGTAAATCAAGTCCAAGTCCTCATCAGAGATGGAGGCGTATGCGGAATGCAGAGAGTCTGAGACTTTCAAGAAGAATCCTTGGCTCTGCCAAGGATCGTTTGGGGCTCCGGAGAGTGATGGCGCGATCTCTATAACTTGAAGAAGGGCAGAGCGGTGCTCTCCAGTGACTCTCACGTCCTTGTTGCCAGCGCTCTCCAGTAGCTTAGAGAGCAACCCCGGTGTGAGAGATGCCATGTGAAACACCGATGCTGCGTTTTGCGTTTTTTGCTAGTAAAGAAATGGCAATAAGATTGCAGAATCACCATATCCCAATGCAGATAGATATGATCCTAAAAGGTGAAGTCGCTATCAGAATCTCAATGCTGCGACTGAGTGCAGTGACATGGGAGAGGGTGCAAAGCTGTTTCCTGGCAGCATGGATGGGACACATGTCAAAAGAAGATCATGTGATTCCTGAGCTTGAGATTTCCGCACAAGTGAAAGAAAGCGCAGGCTCCTAGGTTTATCCAGCAGGGGGAAAAAAAGAGAGAAGCAGACAAAGCGAGCTAGCCAGTACTAACTACTAAGAACAAAAGATTTATTCCATCCTTTCACAGCAGTGTTTTTTTTCCCAAGTAAAAGACCAAAGTCAGCAAAATGCCCCTTCTTGCTGTGGCATCTTCCTCTGCGGAATCAAACGAATCGTACGGGAAGAGAAGTTTCAAACTGAAGCGTTCTGTGAGAGAGAGAGAGAGAGAGAATCTGTTGACATGTTATGTAAAAAGCAAGCAAGGTAGGTAGGCCCTAGTTTAGAGTATGAGTAGCTAGCTCAGCTTGGGTTCCAGTGCCTGATGTCCATTTACAGACACGTCTCGGCCATCTTTCCCAGAGAGAGAACATTTTCCCAGATAACATCGCCAAAAAAAAAACGATTTCCCAAGGCAGCAGTGTCAATACCGTTTCGATAACCGTTTCGTTTTTTTTATTGGTACAAAATGTTTCGGTTTCGGAGTATTTCGGTGTGCCGTTTCGGGATTGTACTGTTCATATATAATTAATTAATTATATATGTGAAAAAACTTAAAAAATAAAAAAAAATATTTTTTATTTTATATAAAATCAAAGTTGATATAATTTTATTTTTTTATAATATATATTTTTTAATTTTTATTATTTTTATTTTTGTATTTTCAATACATCTCATAAATAATAAATAATAGTATATAACTATATACACATACACACACACACACACACATATACACATATATATATAGGACACGGGAGAGGCGGGAATTAAAATTTTGGCATGGCCGGAACGGCACACCCGGGGTGATTCCGGGGTGTTTCGGCCGGTATTTGGCCGGTATTTCCGGTACCGACCGGTATTTAAAACGAGATGAAAATGACATCGTTTTGTTTCGTTTTTTTGCCTGGTATGAAACGTTTCGGCCGTTTCGACCGAAACGAAACGGTATCAATAACTTTGGCAGCAGCACGTTCACCCATTATCCCGTGTAATATACATACGCGATTCCTTCAATTTCTTCTGTTTTTTTGTACGTGCAATACAGAGCATGTCACTGTTTCGAATTTTATTTTAAACAGTATTTTATGAAATTTATCTTTTAAAAAATATATATATTACAAGTATGTTTGAGTAAAAATTATTTTTTAAAAAATAAAAAATATTATTTGATATATTTACTGAATAATAATACTTTGAACAATCACCACGATCACCCTCTCAAATTCTCTTAAAATACATAACTTTTAGTGACAAACCTTCACAAAACTTCGGGGGTGTTTCATACTTTCATCGTAAAATACTTTTGAAAATTTTAATTTTTTTTATTTTTATTTTAAATAAAAAATATAATATTTTTAAATATTTTAATATACTAATTAAAAAAAATATCATTTTAATATATTTTTAAATAAAAAATATTTTTAAATATAACCTCAACCATACTCTCATGTAAACTTAGCATGTGCATGACTTGAGAGCTATGGATACGGCTCATGAGATAATTTTTTTTTTTTTAATAAATTGCATTCAAGAATAAACAATAATTTTAATTATAAAATCATAAAAAAGGAAATAATGAATGAAATTATTATAGTAACAGAACTAAAGTTAATCAAATATTAAATTTAAAAGATGAAATAAATAAATGTGTTAAGAAAACAAATCATGCATGTGAAGCTCTTGTGTACCAAGTTGCATGGATAGGAGAGAGAGAGAGAGAGAGAGAAATTGAGTAATAACCTTGGAAAGTAAAACAAATATGAAATCTCACAACATAAAATTAGTTTATTAAAATTAGTTTCTAGCATCACCAGACACACATAAAATTTTTTGAAATAAAAGAGTCAAAAATAAAAAACCATTGCAGGCTGTGAATATTAAAATATTGTTCAAATTAAAAAAACTATTATATGGAGAAAAAAAACCATGTCAAGTATTTTTTTTAAAAATGAATTATGCTAACCTTCTCATAGAAAAAGAAAAAAAACCCAGTTTATTAAATATTTTTTTTCATTTTAAAAAATACTTTACGTGCCAAAAAATAAAATGGAAGGAGTGCTAATTTTAAAAATATTTTGGAAAAAAATATATAAAAAGACATTAATTAAGAAAACACGAGAGAGAGAGGGTGGGGGGTAAAAAGAAAAGATAATACTATTATTTTTATATGCATTCAAGTTCGATGTTTGTGTTGCTTTCATTGTTTGTTTCTTTCACAGGCTTGATCTATATGTTTTTTTCCCCCAGCGAACCCCGACAAGTTCCTGGTTGTTACGAGGAAGCCATCCTTCCCTGTCTGTAGTGTGGTTGCTACTGTAAATAAAGTTTAAAAATAATAACCCCATGAGAAGCGTTTCTAGCCTTCTTTTATAATTAAAATCATAATTGAAATTCAAATATTTATATAAAATTATAATTGAGTTTGAATTTAATAAAAAATAATTTTATATATTTGATTAATATGTTTTTTATAATACTGTCAACTTGTAAAATTAGTTTAAAAAATACATATACACATATATATTGCTTCTTCTTCTTTTCATTTTACAGATTTAATATTGTAATTTGTTTTTTGAAAATTATTTTTTAAATAACTAATTTTTCTATTTTTGTATATAAAAGATTGGTTTGAACTCAAGATATATTGAAAATAAAGAAATAATAATAACAATAAAAGACTAGTGATAGCATAGTCGAGGACATGATTTGGAGGTCAAATGCATAAGTTACTGCAGAGCCAAACATCCACTAGATTTAGAGGGTGTTTAGGAAGATGGTTGCGGTAGTTTTTGAAAGTGTTTTTCGTGCCGAAATATATTAAAATAATATTTTTTTTATTAAAATGATATATTAAAATAGTTGCAAAATTATTTTTGACATCAGTACATCAAAATGATCTGAAAACATTAATTTTTTTTATTTAAAATGCAAAAAAAAAAAAATTAATCGAAAGCTGCGGCGCGACGGGTGAAACGCTGCGCCAAACAGCTTCTTAGAGGTGCTTTCACTTCCCTCTTAGCATGTTGTTTTATTGCTTGATCAAGGCATAGCTATAATCACAATGCCTTCTTACCACATAACTCGAACTATATTATCTTTCGAAATGATTTATATAATTTTCTAATATATTTCTTCAAGTAAAACTCTTTTAAATTTGAAATTTGCACATAAAATCATAGTATTTTATATTTAATTTTTATTTAATAAAATAAAAATTATAATATTCAAACTTGTAGCTATCATGTCAATAAAATTTATATGAAAAAATATTAGATGAAATCTAAGATATAATT
Source organism: Salix dunnii (assembly GCA_015731905.1). Lineage (NCBI taxonomy): Eukaryota > Viridiplantae > Streptophyta > Magnoliopsida > Malpighiales > Salicaceae > Salix > Salix dunnii. The sequence goes on along the minus strand of CM027667.1, from coordinate 1,785,693 downwards.
TACATAATTTTGTAACCGACAACATGCTCATATATTTAAGAGAAATCGATTTCTTTCTAGTGTCACCGATTCATGATTGATCACCTCATCATATCATATCATATCATGGATTAGCAATAAACTTTCTTGAATTGTTTCCTTCCTCGAAATAAAACTCAAATAATTGATTCATTTTTGTTCGATGCAGAAAAGAAAAATGAGATGTGCACATTCGCACCAACCGAAGCTTATTCTCATTTTCCCATGAAAGCAAGCAGGTCAACTGCCATAAAAAAGACCTAAATTTCCCCCCCATCATTTCGAAGCTACTTCTATGCTAAAAAAGCAAAGACGCTTCAATGTTTATATAATTGGGAAAGTTTTTTTTCAATTCAAATAATTTTACACTATTTAATTTTGAATTTAAGACTAAGTAAGAAATAAAGTTGAGAGCTTTCTATGTTTCTTAGATTTTTTTTTTTAATTTTTTTTTTGTAAAGATTAGATATTTTTAAACTGGCTAAATTAATTAGGTCAAAAAAGATTTCAATTTAAATTTAATTAAAATATTAAATATTTTTTCACAGCCTAAATATTTTTCTTGTTAGTTTCAATTTTCTTGGTTGGCTTTTGTAACGGAGTGCAAGAATGTAAACTAGTTTCAATTTTATGTTTTAAAAGTATTTTTTAAAAATATTAAAATTTATTTGTTTTTTTGATTTTTTTTTTTATCATTTGATATGCTAATATTATTTGTTAATATTAAAAATATTTTTTATGCGTAAAAGAGCAATAATTGGCACAACGAAAGCATTCTAACTGTTCGGTGACATTTCATGTCTTGTGATGAACATTTGAAGAGAGAAGTAAAATTGTAGGAGAAAGGTTTCAGTTGCAGAGATGGACAAGTAGCAGCCGACATTTCACCATTTTTGATTGCTTACAACGTAAACCTCTCTTAAGTCTATCTAGACATACACCCTCCTATCTTTTTCTATCTCGATTTTCGTTTCTCGTCACATGCATCAAGCACTCAGAACTCTTCCCTTCTGCAACCAGTAGTCTTAATTGGTCACAGATTAAGGAGAATGGGAAGTGATCAGTGCCATAATATTCCTAGTAAACCCCGTCGTTATGATATTACCATGTCCAGGAGAACAAGAAAGCCGTTGATGAATCTCAATGAAACCGATCAAAATCCCACAATCGGCGCCCGACAAGAAGGGAGTGCTGCTAAAGATGTGGGTCATGATCAAGGAGCAGATAACGCTCTAGCAAAAGCATGCGATCATGAAGATGGAGAGAGCCGTAAGAGCAGCTTGAAACAACTTATAATGAAGAACGCAGGCAACGAAGAAAGTGAAGGAAACAGGCAGCTGGTGGAGGAAACAAGGGTCGGAGACGATAAAAAGATTGAGAGCAAATTGTTACTGAGAGGCAGGAATTCCCTTGGCCAGCATTTCAAGGGAGAAGAAAAGCAGCAGCTTCAATTAGCAGTAACAAGGAAACAAGCAAAGGAAGGAGCGAAGCTGAAAGGAATGGTGGCTCGTTATGTCAAAGTGGTGAGCCATTTCATCAGGGTCAAGCGTGACACACAAATTCATAAAGGATCCCGGAAAAAGCCCCTTCTCCGGTTGCCAATGTAGGCCACCCCCTTCTCCGGTTGCATCTTATCAGTGATTTCTTATTGTTATGCTGTAATATTTCATCAAGATAATAATAGAAATTACTAGCCCTTTCTGCTGCTTAATTTGTGCAATTTAATTTATCATTTGTTTTGATTTTCTTCTGGACGACGTCCATGCATAAAACCTGGTCCAGGGTCAACTGGCAGCTAGGCTTAAGAAAAAAGCCAACAAGTTAATGACTAGATTTTAACCCAGTCAACAAGATCACTAGGTCAACCTAAATTTTTTGCCGTGTTAAAGTTTTTTATTTCACCTTGTTTAATTTTGTGTTTTAAAAATATTTTTTTTATATTTTAAATCTTTTTATATTTTTAAATCATTTTAATATATTGATATTAAAAATAATTTAAAATATATATATATATATCTATATATATATATATATATATATATTATTTTGATATATTTTTAAATAAAAATAATTGTACGAGGAGGAGATGAAAGGAGCAATAATTAGTTGTAAAAGAACTAAGGCATCAATATCATACTTAGGAGGAGATGAAAGAATAGCTGGTTAGAGATTTATCATCGCCGACACTAGCCCTCGATCATAAAGATCTCATCTCGAATATCACAACAAAAGGCTCCATAATGACACTATGAATGGTCTCACAGGCTACCAAAGCAACGACCTGGAAAGTAAAGCTAACAAGAGGTTATCATCTCATGTTTATATTTAACCATTTAATTTAACAAACAACAAATAAAAAGACTTGAGATATTATGGTTTATATAGAAATAGTAATGGTAATAGCAATAATGGAGCTCAATCCAATCAAATAAGTATTAAGGGATAAGGCCAAAAAACAATGAACATACAAATATTAGGCAAACTCGAGTGAATATTTTAAACCCAGGTTGATATTCCTAACTCGTGACCTGTATAATTTTGACCTAAGCACAATCAAGAAATTGATACTCAAAACTCATAGCCTGTGAAATTTTGACCTGGACACAATCAAGAAGTTGATATTTCAAATACCAGAGGACATCTCAAACCCAGGTTAATATTTCAGACTCAAAACCTATGAAATTTTGATTTGAGATCAACTAAAAAGCTTGTCACACATGGATGCATGACGTCGAGGGGAATATTGGTTAAGGCTTCTTAAGGGAAAAGGTTGTTGTTTGTGAAAGAAAGCAATTGATGGCTAGGTTTGCAGAGATAAATTTAGAGTTTTTTTTACCTTATATGTGCTGGGAGAGAGTGTAAAATTAATTTAGATCTCTCAATTTTTTTTTCTTTTAATGTCCCCTCTTTTCACTTTAGTATTGATACTTATTTATTTTAAAATACACTAAAAGAGATAGGTAACTCAATTATATTATGATACAATATATTGTGGATTGTAATAGAGTGTTTCTGGGTCAGTTCAGTTTCCAAGTCGGTCGGTTCACTAGTTTTTTTTTATTTTTTTATATTTATTTGCACAGTAAAATAACTATTTTATCCTTAAAAAAAACAAAACAAAAAAATTGTTGCTACCGAGAGGATTTCCACAAGAATTTCATATTTTTTTTCAAAAAATAACTAAATACTAATATTTAAAATTGATAATATATTTAGTTTTCATTTTAGCCCCTATATTTTTAATTCTTTATTTTATTTTTTTTATATTTCTGAAATAGTCTCTATTTTTGTCCTTATTTATATTTGTGCATTCTTAGCTTTAGTTTTAATTTTTTTTATTTATTGAGGTGGTACTTTTTTGAAAGATCTAGTTCTTAAATTTTAGTTTGTGTTTATTATAATTTGAAAAATAATATTTTTTTCCTCTTTGTTTTTTTAGTTATTATTGTTATTTTGTTAAAGTTTTTAGGTTTCTTTTAGTCTTTGATGTAATTTTTTTTCATTATTAACATAATAATAATAATAATAATTAATTATTATTATTATTATTTTAGTTTTTGTTCTTACTTACTCTTTTGTTAATTTTTTTGAGTTTTTTTTCTCGGGATAATTTAATAATTTTAATTATTTTAACAGTAATAACAATGCTAATTTTAGATGTTAAGATTTCAATGTTATTATTGTTATAATATGATGTGTTGATATATTTTATTATATCAAACTTTACATCTATTAATATTTGATTTGCAAAGTAACGTAGTCAATTTAACTAGCAGGTAACAATATTATGTTTTGGTCTTTTGATTTTTTTACTTCTCAACACTAGTCCTTTCGATTGCTTGCTTAACCAAGCTGTCAGCTTCAGCATGCAACGAGTAAGAGCCATCAAAATAAATTTCACAATGACTATAATTAATTGATTTCCTGAGATTTCATACAAACGTTTCGAAACAACATGCAAACAATGCTAGCATTAAACTATGAAGATCCTATTTAACAAAACACGTTGTGAGCTATAAATTAAACATCAATGATCGCATCCCAAAAGAGAGCTATAAAACTTTAAAAAAATCCCCCTACTTGGTCCCAAGTATATCTGCATTCCAGCATGGCTTTGCTTGGCCTTGGGCTTGCATCGATGGACTGAGCGAGTTAGGTCTATACAGAATCGGATGCTTTTGTAAATCAATCCAGCAGAAGCGGTTCCATCAAGGATTTTGAATGAGGTGTCCGGAGTTTCATGGTGTATGTAATACCCATCCCAGTAAGTGAACAAACAGCTGGAAGCAGACCGAAGCCATATCTTGTGACCGAAATATATTCAGTAGAAAGGGTTTCCTGTGACCTTGGTGAGGACCCTGCATTGAATTATGTGGATGGTATTAAGTAAGCCAGCCATGAACAAACCAAAGGGCTCTGTAAGAAAAATGTGAGTGCCGAATGCTTATGAGATCATGTTCAATTTAAATTTGTGGTTTCATATGGTCTAAATTCTTGGTAATAGTAAGAATCATGTAATTGTAATGGTTATTTCCGGGCGGTAGACCACAGTCAACCCTAAAACACCATTGAGGTTACATATTCTGATGCAGCATCTACAAAGTTTTTGTTAAAAAGGTATAATATCCCACCATTCACATAATGCTTCTCTTACATAGAAATACAGAGTCTAGTAACTACAGTTGCCATGCAAACAACACAGCCGGCCTTGTTTTTTCTGTACTTTTTGTTTGAATAAGAGATCAGAACAGGCCTTGCAGTTGGTGAAGACTTACTTTGAAAAGACTGAAGCACAAAGACAGCAAGTCCACACGAAACCTTGTCCAGGAAACTCAAAGATCCATAAACAAATGCACAGCCATTTAGATCTGAACCAACCAGAACGCTTTGCATGCTTACTCCTGTTACCTGTGATTCAAATTTGGATAAAGGAACATGAAAGAAGGAAAAGGATATAAAACCCAACAACAAAAACAACAAGAGAAATATATTTAAGTAATTCACAAAATTGAAAGGTATGAACAAACTCAAATCAATAATTAACAGAAACTAAAATACAAGATTTTAAAAATAGGATAGTGCGATAGCGAGACAAACTAGCCTTGGAATTCCCATATGAAAACCTCAAGGTCTATATATTTCTTTCCCTTTGTGCTGGTGTTCCACGTAACAGTACTCTTTCTCTTTTTTTTTACCAAGAATTTATCATTTCATTTTTATCACAGTGCCTACAAAGGTTAGACCAAGTATAATAAACTAAGATCAAGACTACAAACCATCGGTGACACTTAAATACTAAAAACTTCGTGCATGAATTTGGCCAGTCTGTCACAGAACTAAGAGAGCTCATCATGACAACAAAATTCATATATAAATTTTCTTTTGTATTATTTCCTTATAAAAACAAGAAACCCATTTACACTCACGAGGAAACAGGAAAAAAACAATAGGTTTGTGAAACCTAGGGTTTGTTTGGGAGTATAATTGAGGTTGTTTTTCAAAGTGTTTTTCATTAAGAAAAGTATCAGAATGAATCATTTTTGATATCATTAAAATGATGTAAAAACACTAAAAAAATTAATTTAAAGTAAAATATAGAAATTTCAATTTTTTTTCAAAAACATTTTCAAAACTCATTGCCAAACATACACTTTAACCACGCAATTCCACCACATAAAGCATGGTCTAAAGAGCATAATACTATACCATACCGTCATTGGAGTATTCGCTATGCCAATAAATACTGATATGACATACATGAAAGCACTAAAGCTTCGAGGCAAAAAGATGATGCTTGTGCCACAGAATACCCAGAGAACTCCACCAGCACAATAGTAGGCTTTCAGGCGCTGTCCAGTCCAAGACATTTCCTAGAATATGGATATATGAAGCCTAATTATCAATGAAAGGGTAAAACATACAGAGATCATGTAACGATTTCAAATAAGGTATATGAGAAACACCTGCATAATGATAGATACAATGAAGCTGCTGATATAGATGATTGCAGGAACCTACTTCCAACAATCAGACACATTATCAGTTTATTCATTTTCCAAAGACGATACACATAAAACTGATAATATTGATGCTGATAATGTGTGGGAACCTACCAAAGCTTTAGCTGATTTTGCCATCTGCAAATCCTCAATAACATAGAATGCAAGATATGCCTGGAGAAAACAAAGCCATCTGGGTGTAAAAACTACTTTCAATGAATGATATGATATTTTCTTTCAAAATGAGAGATAGCTTGCATACACATAGTAATGCAGCGGAGTGCTTGTAAAATATTAAAATAAAATAAAATGAAAGACAGTTTCTAGCAAAATCTTGCTCATGTTCTTTGGGGACTTAAAAGGACAATTCTTCCAGGAAAATAATTGTCACAAACAAAATTGTCTTTAAAACAGAATAAATCCATGCAGAACTTTGGCTCTCCCCGCATTCATATAGTGTATCATATATCCAAGCGAGACAAAGGAAAAGTGCTCTGACCTGTGAAACATTTTGTGCAAGTCTGGTAAGCATATAGACAAGACCAACTTGATAGTATAAAACTTTCTTGAACCAGTAAGCCCATGACATCCTTGCATAACTAGTTCCATGTACATGTATCTTTAATCTGCAATAAAAGTCTAATTATATTACAATAACCAACTAGCAGTAAAAGTAATCACTTTGTGTACAAAATTCAAATAGCAAAGTGGCATGCGTTTTAAGAGTTAAATGGAAAGGGCTGGACATGATTCTTCAGACTGCACCTTGACAAGTAGAAGAATATTCTTCAAAAAGTAATCAGTACTCGTCATCACAGTTATTCATCACTATTTTGGTACTATAGGCAACATAACCGATTACCAAACACCATCTAAGTATTACAAAAAAGGTGAGGACATCAAGCAGTACCTTGGCTCTTTAGTCCCAAGATGAAATATTCCCACAAAGCAGCATCCTATAAAAATTGAAGTGTATGCAATCCAATGGTACTGCTCATTCAAGGCAGATGTAAAGACATGACCCGAAGTAAGTTCTTAGAAGAAAATCAACACAGAGCAAGCTCATACCTGATTCTCAATATCAGAATGTGTAGTTGCTTTAGTGGTACTGAATACAACTAATGCAACAGCATAGAGACTGAGGTTCGCAACCTATACAACATTTGGAGATTAAATCAAAACAAGAAAATCTGCATTATTAATTACTGGAAGAAATAAAGCACTAATCCAAAAGTAAGAGAAATTAACCATGGTAAAAGCATTCCGACAGCTTGTCATCACCACCCTGCTCGTTGAATTAAGTGAGATGCAGTTCACCATGGACCTTTAACAAAGAGAAAAAATGAAGTTGAAAGTGCAAACGCTAAGGCTTTCTAAAGATGCAATACAGCACACTGTAACTCTTCAATGGAGTCTAAGAGAAATATGACCAATGTAAAATGGATTTTTGATGATAATTTTTCTTCTTGTTTATGTCTCAACAAAACAAATGGATACTGCTCCGGCTTTTCTATCAAGCAGTGGGAAGATTAACAAAATTTTAAAATTATTGCGTATGTAGAAAATCAAATTGTCCCTCATGTTTGAAGAATTAAGAATAGTGAATGCAAGCATAACTATGCTATGGAGATTGTTACATGTGTGAAACTTGGGTGGCAGCCCAACCCACATTGAAGATTGCAGCAGACGTGCTGTATGAAATAGTTTCTATTATTGGTGAGCGGGAAGCCAAGAATTTGCATGGAAAGCAGCCACCAAAAACTGAAGAAAATGAAATGGCAGCCAAGATAGATCCTGCCCCATGCCATACTTTGAAATGTCCAAACCTGTCTATCTGTAACACAAACACTTACAAAAACAAAATTACTCCCAGAAAGAAAGACCAAGAATTATCCAAAAAATAAAATTACATAAAATCATTCATCAATTTATAATCTCAAATATGTCAATGGCGAGGAAACAAAACTTTCAGATACTGTGCATTCATCTGTCAAATTCTAATAGCATCTTTCAATTCCAAATACAGAGCATAGGCATCTATGTTTAAGGCAAAGCTCCATGACATTATTACATCTTGTTAAAAATGAATATGCAGAAAAATTGAAGGAAAAATTCGAAATAAAGTAAAACATTGTAAATTTCCCTGTTTTTGTTACCAAATGGTCAGTTTTTTATGCTTGACACAAATTTAATAACAGCCATAGACCAATGGCTAATTTCTTCTGAGCTAACCCATATCAAATAAAGAGTTCTATCAATGCAGAAGTGTCAAAATACTCAGAAGCGTTAAAATAATCAGAAGATACAAACAACAGTTCATGAAGCTCCTTTTCTCTTATGTTTTTTTCTCCAGTTGTATTTGGAAGCCAAAGCACAGTCGTAAATCTACTCCTAGCCAAATTACAGCTGACAATTGCATAAGTGAATCAATAAAGCAACATGCAAAGCATAAAGTTCATTGAATACGAATATTAGGGCAAGCTAAAAATCAAAGTCAATGAAGCCTGTTCTAAATCCTTAATCATTTATATTTTGCCTTCCCAGATCAAGGTACTTATTAGGTAAGCAGTTAATTATCAAATACAAACCCCAAGATCTTCAGAAAGACCAAACCTTTTAGCCACTAAAAGCCTCGTTGCATATATTTTTCTATCACAGAGTTTCACCATATCCTGTCAAAAGTTGTTTTGCATAGTTTAAAAAACCCGGTGCACAACATCTCACTGTTATAAATCATTAGTGACATTACATATTATCTATCCGGTTGGCTGTTTGGTTTCTTCAGCCACAAAAACAGTGGAGATACAAAACCTAAGGTGGATCTATATTTTTCCGAGACATTTTTTCAAAAACAATCATAGACCACATTTACAATATCAATTCCTTGAGACAAACAAATCGAGAAATTACAATAAAAAAATGAGATAATTAGTTTAAAGGTACCAGTTCTCCAGCAAATACAGTAGCAAATCCATCAGCTATCTGACCTGCAAGCATAATTATAGCAGCATCCCTGCAAAATAAGTAGTTTATATCAAGAACTATGACAAGGATTTACTTACAGCAACAAAAACATGTCTGTCATTATAGCTTCTTTATTGCTTGGTTTTCAGTAATTATACCAACAAGGAACAGTCTTGATAACATGATTATCTCACTTAGGTCTTTTGCCTCTTTATTTCCAACAAAATGTATCATGAAGATTAGGTACTTTCTGATTTCTCTTCTCAAGAGAGTCATTTTCTACTTTTTCAAGAAATATATAAAAATCAGCCATTCAAATTTATCAAACATTTTGATTTTGTTATAATATTGTGAGCGTGCTGAACTTCAAGAAGAAAGGAAAAATCCAACGATGCCGGGATAAACCGTATGTGTTTCTCATGTATGTTTCTTATCAGGCAAATAAAAAAAGAAAGGTGAAAAGACGCAGGCATACACAGACATGCACAAAATCGCAGCTATATATCAGATATAAAATATAGCACCAAGGTAGCATTGCTGCAAAAAATTTGACCAGTTACCTTGGGGACAGTCCAATTTCTGTCAAGAACAATAGAAGATAAGTAAACCAACAGGCGGCGGTAATGTCGTTTAGCATATGACCGACACCATAATAGAAAACAGAGTTTCTTCCAACAGGCTTTGGGCATGGATCATCATCTTCAACATCATTAACCATTGTGCTTTACAAGGTTAGATTCTGAACCTCTTAGAATTTCTCCAAGAAGTGCAGTTCCTGGTCTGTGGGAACCTGCGGAGAACATGAAGATATCAAGTACACTAATTTAACAATTTCCAAAGGCAAAATCTTTCTAAAATAGGGAAAACCAAGCATCCTGCATAGCAAGCACAGAGAATTCAACTCAAGCATCTCTCACAGAGCAACGGAAAATGAAGAGATTAAATCTATCAAATTAGAAAGAATATTTAAAGTCCGCAAGTAGTTGATACTCAGTTGTCCATCATCAATCATTTGAGTAATGGAATTTGGCCATATAATCTGTGGGCATGTCAAGAAAACAATCGCATGCACAGTACACACCACACCACACTTATGAAGCATGATAAATAAAAATAAATTGAAAAATTCAACAAGAATGAAAGAAAGGAAGAGTGAAGAACCAGAGAGACGGCAGCAACGAAATCCACCAAATTCACTCTCTGTATTTCCTTCTTCGGTGAATTTCTAGGGGATAGGATTGAATTTGGCTTTCATGTAATTCTTTAATTATCAAATAATTAATACACACAATAGCAACGGGGGGATCAGTGGAGAGCGAATGAAGGGAGAAAAATTATTCCCTGTTTGTTTCTTCTGCATGCAACCGACCTCTATCAAGCCTTGCTGATCCAGAAGACTATATTACCCCTGTCCTGGCCCGCCTGTTCCATCGGTGATGCTTCGATTTGAGGAGGTCGGTGTAGTCATTCCTACAGAAAGAAAGATAAAAGCGAGGGAGAGTGGGAGGTGGCTGCCCTACTTGTATGAATTAACTGAATCTCCTCGCGATGCAGCCACGTCATCCACCTCATCTGTCTGCCATCTGCTGCCTCGCCATTCCCAGCCTCCTATCACTTTCTATTAAATTATATATATATATATATATATATATATATATATATATTAAAGATAGATATCAGATAAGTAGAAAGAACGTTATGATTAAATTTTTACGAATTTTCAATTAAAGAATCTCATCGATCTTGATGCATAGACTTATTACAGTCATAGTCAAGAGGGTTTGCTAAGATTCCAGAGAGTGGCAATGCGTGCAAGAGGCGATCAATGCGATGGGGGGGGGGGGGGGGGGGCAAGTTTTGGTGGCCTGCAAATGGCGGACTGGCCTTCTTCATCAATTCTGTGTCATCATTCACCGTTTTGATCGCACCACGCATGCATTAACATGGGTTTGGAGTTTTGATAACAGATGGCGAGCTCGTTGGTATTTAGAAAGGTCTTTGTATTTTGAGCCCATTGGGTTTCTTTCTACCTCGAGCCAATTGGATAGCAGCTCTGATCTTTTAAGCCCATAAGCAGCATCTTCTTGTGAGTGCCAGTTTCCATCAGCACGGTGGATTGGATCTAGCTGAGTTTGATTCCCTATTAATAGATATTTGTTGCCAGAGCAACATGGAAATAGCAAAACAGAGACAGTCAAAACAAAGACAGTCTACAGTCTCCTTTATTGGCGGGGTTCAGCTTCGAAAGATGACAGAAAACTCTCCGTCCAATGCCTGGTGGTGCTGTGGACCTTGCAGAGATCGCACCGGTAACCCACTTTCATTGGAGAAACTTTAAAATATTGCAAAAAAATAAAAGATTAAGATCAAAATTGGCATTTCAAATACAAATTTAGCCTTTGCACGTGTTTACTGCTCAAATAGCACGGAAATGTTTTATTTGTCCTCCATGTTTCACTCTCTTCATATTTGGTCCCTCTCACATGGGATTCTCATGTTTTAGTTTTCAAGTTTTTTTTTTGTGCTGTGTTTAGTCCTTGAATCTCATTCCGTTGTCGGTGATACGTGGCATCCCCTCATTAGCCAACGTCTTATATTATCAAAAGCAAAGATCTAATAATTAATTTTTCTCACTTTTCCTTCGTCATGCAGCCCAGAAATATTTTATAAAATACTCATCATCGCAATTAAAAATAATCAATTTCACTCCCTCAAACGTACCTTTAATATCTTCCTCTACTCGCAGCAATCAAGCTTAATCATAGCTATTTGGGTAAAAATCAGAAATAATATTCAAGAAAAAAGAAATGGGCAATAGTTACTCACATTCATCCTCGTCACCATCTCACAGCTCTCGGCCTCCATTACCAGTACACCTCTGCTTCTTCCTGCTTATACTGCTAATGTTCATCGGCCTGTCATGGTACATCAACTACGAGCCAGTGCTAGAGAGGATGTTTGATCAAGCGAAGCTGTTCCTCTTGGTGGCTCCCTTGCTGCTTTTGCTGCTTGTTCATTTGTTTTCTTATGATGATTATCGTTATGGTCGGAGGCTTTCCTATTACAATATTCCTTTGCCGGAGAAGGACTCTCTTCATCGGGCTGAAGAAACTCCTTCGGGTGCTGGGTTTCTGCTTGTTTTTCTCGTTTTCTTGATCTCCTACCACTCCTATTTCCAAGAACGCTGGTTTCCTCTTTTAAGCAGGTGATACATAGCACATTGCACATTCAGCCAGCAAGTATATATATCTGTGTGTTTATATTTTCTGCTTGTGTTTTTGCATGCAGCTTCAAGAACTATATGTATGATCATTAGGACTGTGTTAATGGAAGCGTGATGATGGTGCGGCAACGGGCATCGCTTTTCTCTTTTGTTTATGCTATCAGGAAAGATACAGAGAAGAGTTCTATAATCCATCAATAGTAAAGCATTAATTTTGCTTTGATTTGTTTTGGATCCTAGAATGTCTTGCGACACCTTAATTTGCACAAAGCATTTTCCTAGTTCGTGAGAGCCTTTCTTTTCCATCCAGCAAACTTCAAATGAGTCCCTCAACTATGAACTGTTTCTCAATGTACTCCCTATAATATCATATGTTCCAAAATCAGGTCTTATGTTTAAAATCTTCCCCTTTTTTTGAGGTAGAAACATAAAACCTCTTAAAATAAGGTCTTTCTGCATAATAAATTCATTCAATTTAGAAGGGGGGCTAGATTGAGGAAGCTCTGCTATTTTGGGAGCTAAATTAAAATAATTGATAGTTTGGGAATCCATTTGAAAATTGAAAAATTCCTGGACTAATGTGAGTTTCCTTTTCCTTTTTTAATTGTTTATTTTTGTATAGCTGTCTAGTTATTTGATGGATGATCCACGCTGCGAGTAAGGCTAGATTTTTTCAGTGCTAAAATATGATATTTAGGTTATGATAATCTGAGATAAATCAAGTTCAAATTTAATAAAATACAACATGAGATATGAGATTGGAATAACTCAAAAAAAGAAAAGTGAAAAAAAATCGTGAAATCCAAGTCCTAATAACTTAATGACAAAAATAAAAACCAAAGAAAAATAATAAATATATAACATCGAAGAAAAGAACATTAATCAACTCAAGTTAACTTGATAAATTCACAACTTATGATATGAGATCGGGATAAAAAATAAAATTTTAAAAAATAACCTGGTATAAAACCCAAAATTCAATAATAAAAAAAAGAGTTAACTCCAGTTAACTTTGCCAATCCTTCCCTGAAATAACCCAACAAAAGATAAAATAATAAGGGGGGGAATAGTTTTGTACAAAATAATGATTTTTTTTTTTTGAAAAAAACAACTCATAGAACTATCAAATCACAAAATGAGGTCAGGATAAAAAAAATGAACTTATAAAAAAAGAACTTAACTAAAAAAAACCAAAGTTAAAAAAAAAAACCAATATTAAAAAAGAAAATAAAAAATGACATGGGTTAGCTTAGTCAGCTCGGTCTTGAAATAATGAAACAATAAGAAATACAAAAAATAAAAAATTTCAAGGTCTATATAATTTAGTACAAAATGATAATTTTTTTAAAAAAAATTAAAAATTATGTGGAAAAAAAAACTAAGTTTATCTAGGTTGATCATTCCACCACTCAGAACATGAGACCAATATTTTTTAAAAATAGAGTTATAAAAGAAGCACCTAGTAAAAAAAGATCAAAGTTGAATAAAAAAAATGATTAAGAAAATGCAAGCTAACCTAGTTGACTAATCTGCACTCGAGATAACCTAACATAAAAAAGTTTGAAAAACACATAGCTTAAAGGTTAATAATTTAACACCGAAGGATGAATTTGTAACAAAAATATTCAAAAAACAAATTGAGAAAAACCATAGTTAATATGACTAATCTATTTCTCAAGATATGAGATTGAATAAAAAAAATGAGTAAGAAAATGCAAGCTAACCTAGTTGACTAATCTGCACTCGAGATAACCTAACATAAAAAAATTTGAAAAACACATAGCTTAAAGGTTAATAATTTAACACCGAAGGATGAATTTGTAACAAAAATATTCAAAAAACAAATTTAGAAAAACCATAGTTAATATGACTAATCTATTTCTCAAGATATGAGATTGAAATAACAAAATACAAAGAAAAGTGAAACACACAATAAAGCTAATGACTTAATAATAAAATTTCAAATTATAAATTCAAAAAGATAAATCAATTCTCAATAAAAACTTGCCAGGATGATAGACAACCATGAAAAAATAATAAAGTAAAATATTCAATTGTAAAATAATTAAAAACCCAAACAATACAAACCAAACATGGTATAAAAAAAATGAAAGAAACTAATTAGGGGTTAAATTGAAAAACTAAATAAAAAAATAAAAAAAAAGTACTCGAAAGAATGAGAACCAAAATTGGATATCAAATCAAATGAAACTAAATGTATAGGGATAAAATTGAGAAAAAAGATAAGATAAATGAAGAAAAGGATGAGAAAATAGAAATTAAAATAATGAGGACAAAAAATATAATAAGAAAACAAACGCAATAAAATTTGAAGGGAAGAAATGGCATTAAATAAATAAATAATCAAATAGAGGATAAAAATAGGGCAATTAAAAGTAGAGAGACGAATGAGATTAAAAAAAATAAAATTCCTAGGAATGGAATTAAAAAATGAATCCAAAAGATATCAAAAATAAAATAAATAATAATTAAAATAACAAGGGTCAAAATCGATCAAATCACAAATTAGAGGATGCAATTTCTATTTTGAAGGTCAAGCACGGATTTGTAGGGAACAGGGGAAAGAATAGAGGCCCAAATAATGTACGGATGATAATAAAGACAATTTATAAAGATACGAGTAAAACAAGTAGATATAATTTGTATAAATCAAAATATTGTTTTTCATATAACCTCAAGGAAGAAAACATTTTAGAAAAATCAATTCTTTAGGGACCAAAATGAAACTTTGTAATGCATGAACTTATAATCAACGGTTCTATTAGATGATTAATGTTCTCAATGCTACCGTAGCTACATCATCATCTTCATCTGGGAGCGCAATACGATGTGGATAAGTTGTCATTCCAAAGCTTCTTTATCTCCTGTATTCGTTCGTTAAAAAAGCACTGCTTTTGTCTACAAAGGACTATCTCAGCCGTTGAAAGCCGTTTGATGAATGGTCGCTGATTGCTAGTTGCAGGCAGGTTATTTATCAGTGGAAAAGAAAATTAGAGTGGCCGACACAAGCAGCAAGAAACACAGTTTTCCATGTTTATATATACCCAGGCCCTCCTCCTCCTCCTCCTCCTCCTCCATGCTTGCTGGTTGTGGCTTTTCATGGTATCGACCACTTCCTTTCTTTCAATTTGTCTCCTTTGCTTTGCATTGCTTTCTTCTCCACTGTAAAAAATTTCATCCATTTTTCCATAGCTAAAAGGGTAGCCAAAACGCGTGCAAGGCTGCGTTCCACAGCCTCTGGCTAGATTGCTGCTAGCTGAAGGGTGAGCGAGCACTGATCTCTCACTTTCTTCAAGGTATTTTTGGACCAAATTTTGGCAAAAGAACTGTAAATGAAACTTTGTTCAAAAGCAGTCTAGCAAAGTTTTTTTATGAAATTTACGAGTGGAACACAATAGAATGTGTTCGATCGCCGAACTTAATCCATCGCCATTCTTCTCTTCACAATAATAATAAAAAAAAACAAGTGAAGAAAATTAGTTATTGAAGGAAAAAAAAGAGGAGTAAATGATGATAATAAGGGGTAAACTAATTTGTTCTACAATTATTTTTAAGAAACATACATTTATTTAAAAATTCATTGAATAATGAAACTAATATTGATAAATAAAGAAACCATTAAAGAAAAGCAAAAAAACCCATCTAGTAGGAGTCTAGCGATAAGAGATTGAAATTAAATGGTTTGCTTTTCTGTGGTCTCAAGTTTAACCTCTGTAGTTGCTAATATGATGGCTACTGGAGATTTACATGATCGTTAATTTTAGAACTCGTGGGATTAGTCGAGATGCTCGCACGCTAGCTTAAACACCCTTAGTTAATAAAAGAAAGAGAGAAAGAAAAAAAAAGAAAGGTAATGGGACAACAATAGCACAAAATATTTATAAAAAAATTGAGTGAGTAGAAATATCTAAGAAGTTAAATTTAAATTTACAGTTTTATATCTTTCAAAATTGAAGTATATCACCATCATCTCTTGATTTACAACATCTTTAAATAAATTAGTAAAATCTACCTCAACTAGAAAACAACTTAAAATATAAAAACACTAGATGTGTGAAATGGGGTTGATAAGAAAAAAATAATTATGTTTAGCTAATGCAAATACGCTGTAAAGAAAGAAAGAAAAGTCAATGTTAAATGAACAAAACTAAAAAGAAAATAAGAAAAAAAAACATAAATTCAAGTTAATCTATTAAACTCATAATCAAAATCATTTTATTAGAAGCAACATATCTAAATCATTATATAATCTATTAAACTTGAGCATGCCCGAGTTAAGTCGTTAAACCCACAAGTCATGCTATATGATTTGAATAAAATATCAGATGTTAAATTTAAGTTCATAGTTTTATATCTTTTAAAATTTCAATATTCTCAACCAAGAGGATTGCCTTAAAATTCTTGATGTTCAACCTTAATTTTAAGGAAAGAGAGAGAAAAGTGAAAAAGAAAGAAAGAAAAAAAATGATTCAAAGAACAATTATTTCATCACATCCCAACATGGGATATGATGACGTGGGAACGAAAATATTTGACCATTAGATAACGCTTACATGCCTTCGAAACCTTCCACATGCCTTTATATACTAGACATGCTCTTGTCAAGTTTATTTTTTAATATTTTTTTACTACTGTAAAGACAAATATAGCCCTTTACCCATTCAATTATAACAAAACAAAACAAAAAAACCCAAATATAAATGCCAAAAAGTCTAAATTAATTATAAAATAAAGGGTAATTTAGTAAATTTAATGTATCCAAATTTTTTTAATATTATACACACAACTTTACCCATTTACACTTCCAATTATAATTAAAAAGACATGGATTAAAATACAATGCCCAGTATACTTAATTATGAAACCAATGGCAGTTTAATAAATTTATTGTGCAATAAAATATAAAATTTCAAAAAAGTCTTGGGTAATAAAGTATTTTACTCTTTAAAAAAAAAAAACATCTTTGTACCCTATTCAAAACAAAAAAGAAAGAAAGAAAGAAATATCACTTGAAAAATATCATTTTATCCAAGAGGCTAGTATTCTTGGTTGATTTGATGAAGGATAAATTTACTATTACAATCCACAGTAAAAACTTATTAACTTTCCTTTTAGATACAATAAAACCTCACTTTCCGGAAAATATATTTTATAGGCTCAAATAAACGAGTAAAACCTTGATTGTCTTATACTATTATAAGAAATGCACGTCCAAACTTGAACTTGAGATCTACTGTACAAATCATAAACACTTTGTTATTACATTGCGCCTTAAAATAGAATCCAATATAAAAATAATAAATCCAAAGAATCTTAAGAAAATAATAAAATCAGAACAAACAATTCCTAGATCTAATTACAGGAGATTCAACCGTCTAATAACCAATAAAATGACTTCGTATATTTCATTCATGCATGCATAGAGAAAAGAAAGATTTAATTTAAGAAAAGAAGTGCCAGATTGATTGATGGAAAGCGAGAGCTTTAACAGTGTAAATTGATGTGAAAAATCATGAATAGGATCATATAGAGTAACAGTATCGCCCACATATGAATCATCATTTGCATAATTATCATGCATATATTCTTTGATCATGATAAGTATAATTGTTCCAAAGAACTCACTCTGATCTATGCGAATCTCATATAGATTAAGAGAAGTAAAAAGCAAAAGATGAATGGTAAAGATGGGAACAAAAGAAAAAGAATCTATCTTCTCGTGTGCTTGGCATGCAAGCCTTGTGGTTTATGTGCTTCTTTCTCTCCTCCTCGTTCTTTTTCTTTCAACTCTAACTAGCGCGTCTGTCAATGCTATGGCAGCTTACATGGCAAAAGAAAAGCAAAAGAAGACATGTGGGCTTCACCTTTAGCTTTATCTTTGCTGCTGCTTTTTCTAGACCTCAACAATTTGTGTTTGCCATAAGGTTGCATTTGCGCATATCTCACTTGCACTGTGTTAGTGTCCAAAACCATAAACATACACAATCCAGCATAATCAATCAGCTTTCCCCAACTTCTCTTCCCACTTGTCATCTTCCACGGTATAAATACTGAACATCCTCAAAAATTACAAATAACTAGGCAGAGACAAAATCACAATTCACCGACCCAAAAACACACATCAGACAGGTATGGATATATTGTCACAGCTTTGGTCACTCTTAGGTCTTCTCACAGTACTCCAAAACATCTTACCTGCACAAATCCTATCCCTTCTTCACTCCCTTATTGAGTCTCTCCAAGACCTTGTTTCCCAATATTCATACTTTGACATCCCTGAATTTAATGGCTACTGTGGTGTTGAAATCAATGATCTCTACCGCCATGTCAACCTCTACCTCAACTCTGTCACCTCCTCTGCCACTGCCTCCACTTGCCGACGCTTCTCCCTCTCCCGGTCCAGGTCATCCAATTGCATTTCCTTCACTATTGCTCCCAATCACACCATCCACGACTCCTTCAATGGCCATTCTATTTGCTGGACACACCAAGTTGAAACTGTACAGGACTCATTGGATGAGAAACGTAGCTTTACTCTCAAACTTCCTAAGAGACACCGGCATGCGCTGCTGTCACCTTATCTCCAGCATGTGACATCGCGTGCTGAAGAGTTCGAGCGAGTATCAAGAGAGAGGAGGCTGTTTACTAACAATGGAAATGCTTCATACGAGTCAGGCTGGGTCTCAGTTCCTTTCCGTCATCCATCCACCTTTGAAACACTGGCTCTGGAGCCTCAATTGAAGAGGCAGATAATGGAGGACTTAAAGGCATTTGCTAGTGGCAGAGAGTATTATCATAGAGTTGGGAGGGCATGGAAGAGGGGTTACTTGCTCTATGGTCCTCCAGGGTCAGGAAAATCAAGTCTAATTGCTGCCATGGCTAATTATTTGTGTTACGATGTGTATGATCTTGAACTCACCAAAGTCACAGACAACTCAGAGCTCAGAGCTCTGCTAATCCAAACTAGCAATAGATCAATAATTGTGATTGAGGACATAGATTGTTCCCTTGATCTGACTGCTGATAGAATGCTAAAGGCCACTACTGCTACACCTACAAGAAGGAAAAGATCATCATCATCAGGTTATAATAAGGACCTGGGTGCAAGCAAGTATCAATTACTAGAGGAGAGTGGGAGTGTTACCTTATCAGGTCTCCTCAACTTCACAGATGGATTATGGTCATGTTGTGGGGAGGAGAAGATAATAGTGTTCACAACCAATTATAGAGACAAAGTGGATCCTGCATTGGTTAGATGCGGGAGGATGGATGTGCATGTAAGCTTAGGCACTTGTGGTATGCATGCGTTCAAAGCATTGGCAATGAACTATCTTGGGATAGAGTGGCATTCTTTGTTTGATGTGGTAGAGAGTTGTATAAGGTCAGGTGGTTCACTCACTCCAGCTCAGATAGGGGAGATATTGCTGCGGAACAGAGGGGGCAATGCTGATTTAGCAATGAAAGAAGTGGTGTCTGCAATGCAGGCCAGAATTTTGAGTACTGGTGGCACTGAACATCTAAATACTAGTATAGAATATGAAGAGACAGTGACCTTGACAAGGTCACCACAGAGTGTGTTAACGGTAGGGTCGTCACCGGAGAATTGGGACTCATCTCCAAGCAAGATTAGCGGGAAGAAGAGGAAGGCAAAGTTTTTTGAAAGATTAAGATCTTTGACTAAGTCCGACTCTGGTAGAAGGGGTGTGTGAGAGTTTCGATGTGCTCTTGTCTTGTGAAAGTTTAGAAAATTGAAACACCAATCTTTCCTTAAAAGAACCTCCCAAGCTCCAGAAAATGCAGAAATTTTGGGTTTATATATATATGAGCATATTCTCATCAACTTCTGTTAAAATGTAAATTTTCAGTGGTTTATCTTTAGCACCTAGACTATGCATTTTGTTTTTGTATTTGAATTGACAAGTTACCATATAATTTCATTTAACTTTTACGGTTTGCTTCCATGGTAACAAGTAAATACCTTCGGAGCTCTTGTATTCTGTGATCTGTATGCAAGAAAGAGATGAAAGAATATGAATGGCATTGAGGTCTGATAACATCATGCACAGTGTAGAACACTTACCTTTACACCGAGCAATAAAATGGCAACTGCTCATTGAAGTCTGGCACTTTACGAACATGATCTACCACTGCTCTATTATCATCCTCTAGGAATCCCAAATAAGGGAAGACTCCTCAAATCAAGCACAAGAAAATATACCTATAACAGTAAATAAATATTCTGTGTAAATTAATCTGTTGTAACTTTAGGCTTAATTTTAGCTCTCTTCCCTGGAATAGAGTCTGTACACTTGTATATATATCCCTCATGGTCCTCTTTTAAGCTTAAATGAGTTTTTCTTATAAGAAACCTTGACTTGGATCACTCATCATACTGAGGGCAAGCAAAAGTTCAAAGAATAAGGATTGTGAAAGTTAACAAAAATCCAAAAGCAAACAACCAAAGAAACCCAAGTGTTGCGGGGGTATGGTTAAATCTAGATCAAATATAAATTATGACAGAGTCAAAATAAAATGAGAATGCCCCACCAAAATAATAATAAAAAAAAAGGAAAAATAGAAGGAATGCAAAAAGAAAGATTGAAAAACATGTGGAGTCAACAAATCAATCATGATCTCAAGTCTTTAGAACTTAAAATGTTCTTTGAGCCTACAATCCTTTCTTTTCATGGTCAATTTTGATACAATCAATTGAAAAAAGTGTGAAAAGTTTTCCTTCAATAGTAATAAGAAATTCTGTGTTCTTATTTTCAAACCTCATCAACCCATACACATTGCTTCATCGTCCCATTTTTTCAATGACAGCAAAAATGGCAACCGGGCATACCAACTTCAGGGACAGCAGAGATAAGTTGTTGATTACTCGACTATTCAGCAAGTCAATAAATTTAGAGAAAAATGTTAACCCTTCCCATAAAAACTTCTGAGCTGTCAAGGAAGGAGTCTGTCTTTTGGTCGAGGCTAATTTGAGGGGTTTTATCAATAGAAGCACTCTAAGTCCGAATCCAGCTGCCTCATTTTTTTTCTTATCTCGTTGAGAGATTCACTGATCTTCCTACCATTCAGAGCCATGTTTAGAGATGGAATGGCAACAGGGCTTGAAAAGGAAAAGAAGTTGCAAACCTTTCTGCTCAGTTGGTTTCCAATCTCTACCTTCTGCTAAAGAATGTGACAATCGAACTCCTCTTGTACATATTCAGCTATCACTTGGAAATCCCACCTAAGAGTTGTTTTGCCCGTTAAAAGTTCTAATAATCATTTGAACCATTTCAGTAAAGGATCGTGATTATCAGGATTCAGGAACAAGGATTGATATACAATTACTATCAAGTTAATTCGTATTTGAGCAGCATTAAGATGCTTGTGTGGGCAATTCCATCAGATTAAGTGTTGAGAATAATGAGTCACGCCCAGCAAATGGACAGCAGAAAGTGAGGTGGAGCCACATAATACCCTGGAAGAAAACGCCTTCCCCTTTGGAACTCATAGTTTTTCTTTGTTGAGATTGAATAATAGAACAAACCTATCGTTCTCGCAATAAACCCACAGCAAATTAATATCAACAAAAATAAAAACATGAGAGCCAACAACCCATCTAAAATTTCTCCACTTTCTAATCCCAAAGCTTTATTACCTTCTGCCAGCTCTGGAGGGGAAAGAGCCTGACAAGTACATTGGTGGACATGTCAAGGAGAGCATCTAAATCAACCCCTCAGAAACTGAACTTCTTGGAAGCTCTCTCTGCCCTCCTGCCACTGCTACTCCCGTCTCCATACCCACTGACATTATAAACACAAAATATGTATATAAAAAAAAAAAAAACAGACGAGGAAGCAAGCCACTGAAGAGCAGAGATCAGAAAAAAAATTTGGACCATTTCTCGATTTGTGCGTGTCATCCTTGCGCAGGGGCCATGCTAATCTTCTCTGTATCGTTCCAATTTTATCGGATGTCCCCGAAGGGAAAGTTCTCTGTCTCCTCCTCCCTAATATCAATACTTTATATTTCTGATAACCAGACGATGTGGGATATCTAGTCTCGTTGCGACCACGTTTTGCTCACTTGGGTTGGCTCTCAGCTTGATTGCGTCACCACCACCACTATCTACGCGCTTTGCTAAATGACGGAGTCACTGCCCGTTTAACAAAAGATTAAATTTACTTCATTAAGTATAAAGTATATTAAAAATAAGTTTTTTCGATGTTCATAAAAAAATTCTATTATTTACTGTTTTTTGTTTTCTCTGAAAAGTATAATTGTAGATTGAATAATTGCAGACGACAAATATAGTTCTTGAAATCAAGATTGACCACCTCCTCTCAACTAAGTATAATTGTGGATTGAATAATTGCAGACGACGAATATAGTTCTTGAAATCAAGATTGACCACCTCCTCTCAACTCATTCTAGCAAATTCCATGTGGTTACCTTAGGACAACAAGTTTTGGCGACCAAGTTGTTATCCAGACAAGGAAATTTTCCTAGTCTTTGGTGGCATGCATGAATTTCCTTCGCCCAATTGTATGACCATGAAGCTGTTATCATCCCGCACGTATCTACGCGGGGCGAGGATTGAAGATAAGGAAGAAAACAAAGGGCCCACTTGCCAAACCATTCAAAGCTTGAACAGTAAGCCCCACCTGGTCAAACATTCACGGATGATGTTCTAGCAGGGATGTCTCTCGCTATAAATACATGATTTCATGAGCTGAAATTGGAGCTAAAGATTCAGCAACTTATTTCTGTCAAGATAAACTACTGGATCGTGTGTATACTTGGAGCAGAAGAAATAGGGTGATGGAGAGCAGCTCAGGGGACGTGCTGTTGAAGGTGGGGGTGTTTGTTCTAGTCCAGGCGTTGGTTTATCTCATCCTTTCAAAATCTTCCAATGTTTTCCCCAAGAAAAATGAGAGGAGATCATCTAGCTTCAAGACAGCTCGCTCTGTTAGCATTCGACGGATTCTTGCTGTTCTACAAGATTTACCTGCAGGTGGTGAGTTGTCTCCGGATTCTTCAAAGAGCATGCAAATGCAATCCCCTACCGTTGAAAAGTCTAGAGATGGAAGGTCATGTACTGCTCATTAATTAGGGCTAGCTACTGCAAATAGTTGGAAGTTTTTAATTAGTTGCACAGATTTGTGTACGTGTGAGCGGGTTGGAGTGATTCTTTAATTGTTTTTTTGTTCATTTTTCAGTATGATATTGATGTTCATGTTATGAATACAGAGTATGAAGTTGAAATGAGTTAATCTGGTACAGAATTTGCTATTAATTTGATGGTTTAGAGGTATGTTTAGTATTGAAGATTAGTCGATGGAGAAAACAAACAAGGTGTTTATTAAGAGTTGTTTGGTGTTATTGAAGCATCGATTGCTGATTTTTATCCAGGATCCATTTTTAAGATGAACAAGACACCCTTTGAGAGTATCCTTTCCTTTATTTCCTCTCACTTTCCTCTTATTCAATTTATATTAACCTTTAGAAATCATGATTGTGATCACGACACCAGGACTGACTATATAGAATGCTAACCTAAAAATCAATGAAAACAAAATCTTAATAAAAAAATATCGAGTGGAAAAAAAATATCAATCAAAATATAAAAAACTTGAAGAACAATTCTAAATAAATTAAATGTTGAATGATAAAAAAACCAATCTAACCTGTCATTTTTTAAATGACAAATGTTTTGTTACAAAAGATTTATTCACCATTAATGGACGTTGTGCTGTTTGGTTTTGTTAAAGCAAAATAAATGTTTTACAGTTGATTGCTCTGCTCTGTTATGGTGATAGCATGGCTACAAAGATTGCATGCAAATACTACACCAAGTCCCTTGATCATTTTTCTCTAAAAGACCATGGATCTTTCCCCATACAATACTTACAAAAACCTCTCACGAATTCACCAAAAAAGGAAAAATATTTTAAGGCATTTAACCCTTTTTTTGCAAGTATAGCTACGCTAAACCCTTACACTATAAGTATTTTCTCACCCCTCTAGCTTGTCAAAGTATTCAAACATATATGTTTACAAGACTTACAGAGCAAATGACAATATATATATATATATATATATATATATATATATATATATATATATATATTAAACATATAATGTTTAATTTAAAATTCATGATGAAATTGAGCTGACCGCGTCCCTTTTCCAAAACTTCTTGGGCTGTTATAAGAGGGGAATTGAGATAATGTTTGTTAGATGGTATACATATATTTTTCAACTAATTGGCTTCAGGCAGGAAAGGCAAATTGAAGCTACTTGCCAGTTGGTTTGTTTCATTGACCCTTGTAATTAATTCTATATAGCATGATGGATCCAAAGCTAGTTTCCAAGAGACAGCCTTAATTATCATTAATTAATTGTCAAACACCCCTTTTTAATCAAGTCAATTGCCCGACTTCCCTTCTATTTAAGCCTTCATTTATTCCTTGCCACGGAACATAGACAGATTAGCACATCTCAACCTCGCTAAATACGTCAAGCTCTCTCATTTCTTCTCCTAGCTACCTTCTTTCTTGCCATATAGTAATTGTATATAACCATGGAGGGTGTAGTTAGGCCGCACTCAAGTGATCCTAAACCATCACCCCCTTCTAAGCTAGGCATGCACAGAGATTCGCATGTAATATCAAAGTTGGTCAAGCCCAAAGTTCGCATAATTCACATATTTGCACCAGAGATTATAAAGACTGATGCTGCAGATTTTAGAGAGCTTGTTCAGAGACTCACTGGCCAACCTTGTGAAAGTAAAGGCATGATCAGGAAGAAAGCAGGTAGCAGTGGTACTGCAGACAAGAGAAAGAACACTGCAGGCTCCTCAATATGTGAGTCAAACAAGAAACCCATGCATCAGTCGTTGCCAGAGTTGGGGTTGCCTAGTTTGATTAAATCAGAGAAACTTAAGGTGGAGGGGGGAGCAAATAAAATGTGGGGAGGTGAGTGTTCTTCAAGTAACTGTAATTTCCTTGATGGGTTTGGAGATCTGAATGGTTTTATACATGATTTGAGTGACAATTTTCCTTTGACCACACCTAATGCACAATCTTATCATGAAATGGATGTTTATGAAGACATATATACAACTTTCTAGGCAAAAGGTGCATTGGTTTAATTTGAAGAGCGTGGCAGGGTTTGGATTTTGGTTCTTTATCAATTCCGTCAGTCGATGACTTTCTCACACAAGACAAATTGAGATAAAGGTTATGCTTTTTCTGATGGGCTTGCTTGCAGATTTGCATGGCTGCAGCTGATTGATTTTGCCATTTGATGCGTGCATGAGATTGATGAGCTTCCTCAATCTTCTTACATGGACATGGTTAATTTATGGTTTCTTCATGGTTTTGTATCACGGCTTTGCTTAGTGAAACAAGTCTCTTATCTCTCAATCTATGGAGGATTGACTTCGAGAAATGGATTCGCTGAGGGCTTTCTTCTTGTGCTGCTTCTTCTGGCTTTCCGTTGTTTTGTTGACTTTATGACGTGATCTACGCCAAGTAAACATTTCAATGTACATATATTTTTCTAGACTTTCTTATTTCATGATTGTACTGAGCATCTGGTCTTGAAAATTACATGCTTGCCTTTTCATTTCTGCCGCAGACTGGTCTCCAATCTCTTCCTTTTTGTCTTTAGTTCTAAGAACTGGAAGGGTGGCTCCCTAAACCCTATCCTGTCTTTACGTGTCATGTTTTTTTTTCCTATATACAAATTCAAATATACACAGTACAGTTACACACACACACACATATATAATGATGGGTATTTACTTGAGTTGCCTTGCTGAAAAGACAGTAAAAACATGGTTGTAAAAACCGTACAGGAAGGTTCATTCCAAGCTTTACTCAAATTGAGCTAATAGTTGAATAAGTAAAGATTAAGTTTGTAATGATTTGAATGATACAACCAAAATGATTTTAAATCCAATTAGGTTACTGTAAAATGCTTGGTGTATTTTTTGCATATTGTAATTATTATTTTTACTTTCCAAGATATTTTTTAAATTGTTTTTTTACTTTAAAAGATATCAATTTAATATGCTAATATAAAAAAATCTAAAAAATATTATCTTAAAATATTTTTAATTAACAAACATTTTTTTAATAAAAAACATTACGTGTGTAGAGACAAGTAAATCCAGTTCCAACAAAAACCAACACCTATCTTTCTCAACTTTCTTGAAAGCAGCAGCTAATTGGGGAGCTTCAACATTTCTCTACTGTCTTTCGAACCTTGTATTTATTATGAAATCTCATACCATACTCAATATATATATATATATATATCATGCGTATAAGACGATGTCATAGACCATAAAATTTGGTTCAAGATTGCGGCTTTCGTCTAGCAAGCTCCCATCCACCTTCCCTCTCGAAACTTAAAAATTAATTAGCTCATTACACTGTTTCTCTTTCTTGTTTGCAAAGAAATGGCATTATGATATTGTTAATTGCCTTTCAGTAATCCATAGGGTATTAAAATAACCACGGAAGAAACGATGTGAAAAGAAGAAGAGTAGAAGGAAACTGCGATGCTGAGAACGATGATCCCACATCGTCCATTGACTTGAACTTTTGATGAGAAGTTGGAAAATGGAAATCCCTGCAATATTGACCAGCACTAATGACGAATCATCATCCTTTACATATCACAGAAATAGGAGTTGTTTATTCATATAAAAGCAAATTGCTTGAAAATGATTGATAGCAGGAGTTTAGTTACCACTGCGCACACAGAAGCAGGGCAAACAATTTCAACATGCAATTCCTGGAAATTGCGAAGCGAAGCAGGAGGTAGAGTGCATACAAAATAAAAACTTCATCATCGATTCACTTAAATCAAAGGCTTATAACTTGTTTGATTAAATAACAAAGTCTTTTTTTTTTTGTTACATTGTGGCCCAATATGACATTACATCCATACTGTTCTGTTTGTACGATTACATGGTCAAGGTGAAATAATCCATGGCTTGCTCACTGAATCAGGGCCTGTACTTCGTTTAAAGTACAGCGAGTCATCATGAAAGGCACAAAACTGGTACGAACTTAAGAGAAATATTTGTCACCATAATTGTAAAGGTAATCATTACAACATTAGGGTATGGCATCCGAATATTCTTACTGAAGTCTTTGATGAGTTCTTATCACGCCTTGCCCATCGATTTCAGGTTGGGGCTTGTGATAGCTCATGAGAAGCAAGCAGCAATTTATTTTTCATATCAATGCAGTGAGATCGACTAAACGAGAGAATGAAAAGAATTGTTTCTGCTCTGCATCACCTCATCAAACCTGAAAGGAATTTCAATTGGGTTTTAAAATTGACAGTCCATTATAGCTTCAAATTGAGTGTTCAAGGTGACTTTTAGAAGGGCAATCAATGGCAATACTTTTTGAAGCATCTTCATATGCAATAGCAGTCCCAAGTCATTAAGACAGGATAAATGGAAACATAAATGATACATGCTAAATCTCATTTAAGCACATATGTTTCACTGCCCTTGAGTAACTAAACTAACCAGACAAAGTGCTTCTAATATGAGTTTGACCAGAGAGAGAACTGGGTGACAGGTAATGTCTTGATGGATTGAGGGCATTTAAGTTGGGGCTTGTAAGATTCACATGCTGTGTAAGTGTGAGAGCACCTTGTCAACTCTTAAAGTGGTAAGAACCCAAGGGAAGTTACAGAGTTGCAAATGCTCGAGTGAGCTGGCTAAGATTTTCGTAAAAGTTTTCCAACTATTTTAAAGGACACTGTCATGGTGAAATCCCAATTGAAGCTTCAAGAGTGGACTAGGTACATAGTTTTTTCCAAAACTACCCAATCTTGTATTTTATTACGATTGTACTGCACTGTCATGCTTAGGATCTTACCTGCAAGTAGTTTTTGAGTTGTGAGTGTTTGCATTTGTGAGAGCACCTATTCACCTCCCTTGTAAGGTGATAATAGCCCAATATATTTCAAGTAATTAAAACCCGTAAGATATGTCAGTTTTCATGTGAAACGAGGCTTTAAGAAAAATTATATTTGGCAAAGAAAAGATTTTAAAACAAAAAAAGTAAATTTGTGAGCAATGGAGTTAGACATAGCTGACTAAATAATGCAGGAATTCCATCTCAATAAATTCTAAACAGGAACAAACAAAATAAAATTCAACATTAGCATTCAGAAGAGTCAGTGGACATACCAAGCCTTAGCCGCCTATATGTATCATTGGTCTATTAGCTGTTTTTGCAATGTCAAACATTCCAGCATGTGAAGCTTTTTTTCTCTTGACCTGAAGATTAGACATGAGTTAGGCTGAACTGGTAAAATTTTAATCTCTAATGAAGAAAGACACTTTTTTTCTTTAGAATTAAGGCATGCATTGATTTAAAGTACTAGTTTTTCAATTTCAAATGTTGTTCTTTAAAATTTGTACATAAAAGACAGTTGCTAAATATCAATAAAAAATCATGTCATGAGGCCTGAATACAATGCCCAAAATGGCATGACCACCAGGGAAGCAACTGCAACCACAACTTACAAAAGTGCAAGGAATTTTCTTCCCATTGACGATCTACACTATTAATTAATATTATTATAACATTAATAAGAAACTGCAGTTTTGACAATTGTGCCTCCTGACTGCTACAGAAAGCTGACAAGACTATAAATTGCATACCGCTGCCCCAATTATTTCCCTCAGCTCGTGTTCTTCAGCACCTTCACGAAGGGGATCTCTTAGGCTAACCTGCAAAGACAAAAAGCAATACAAGGAATCATAACAAAATATTGTAATATCTACTACACAGGACAAGGCTAAAAGGATTTGGAACCACGAAGTGTCATCAAACAATATATGGGACATTCCCAGGTACTTTCAGCCAATAATGCAGACCCAGATATAGGACAAAAAGTGCCTGAGAGAGAGAGAGTAAAGCACGGAAAGATATCAAACTCACTAACAAAATATTAATTTGATCATGGATAGAGCATACATGTCAAATGTTGTTTGAAAGGGATACATCTTGCCTTGGGTAATACTCAGGTCTTAGATTTTTAACCCACTAGAACTTTGCATGAGATTCAATGCATATTTCCTTTAAAAGTTTGTATGAACCTCAAGGTTGCAAGATTTCATAGATGGAGTTTACATCTTCCAGGCTTTTCCCCTCTTTTTTTTTACTATTTAGTATTATAGCACAGTTCCAATCTCATACAAGATGCTCTCTTGCCAAACTGTTTTGCCTGCTTTTATATCATTCAATGGAGACTTCAAGATTAAAAGAGTCAAATAATTTTAGGTTGAACTAAATTAAATGTTATAGCCACAACTACCACAATAGAAGAAAGAGGATGCTGAACAAGCAAGTGGGATTGAAGAGCTAAGTTTTTCTTTTTGATGGGTACCACAATAAAAGAAAAGGAGAAGATCCTTAATGCAAAGAATTTTCCAAGCACTCCTACTCAATTGGCACCACATTAGTCAAAATGAAGAAAATAGTGTGTGCACTAGAGTAAAGTAGCTAAAATGTGCCTCTGTTTGACACACAGACATTATGGTCATTACAAGTAAACCAGATGTGAGTATAACCTCATGCTGTGATGGATCTGAGGTAGCTTAAGGAGGACAAAGAAATATAAAATTTTCAACATTAGATAACAGCGGTCAAGACTTAAATAAAAAGCAAGTTCATCTGGAATAATCTGCAACACCACAAAGAATTTGGAAGATTCAGGTTAAGACAAAACAAGATTAAAAATGACCTGTGAAATAGGATCTGATGAAACATGGCATAAGGTATTTTGGTGGAAACAAAGATGGTATCTGTGGAAACCTGAAAAGCTAATTATACTATACCTAATTGGCTAAACTTGTAAATAAAAATCCTACATACTCAGCTAAATGGGGAAACTACAAGAAAAAGAAGCTTATATTCTTTCTATCTGGTACTGGCATGTTAGACTAATAGATAGTCTGATTATAAATTTGTGTTATGCATTCCAAATTCAGTTAGCATGTGAATCAGTTTTTATGTCAAACAATGCATAAGAAAAATATAGAAATCAAGCAGAACCATATTGAAAATTTAACCTAGGCAAATTTAGTAAACACCACACAGAGAGGAAGATGTAGTAGCAATTATATGATCAGTTTCTATAACTTGAACAGAAGTTAATCAATAAATCACCATAGCAGGGAAGGAGATAGTCACCTCTGAAGGACCAAAGAGGCATACTTTAAAGTTTCCATCAGCTAAAAGTCGCAATCTATTGCAACCAGCACAGAAATGCTCAGTCATTGAGGTGATAAAAGAAACCGTACCAAGATGCCCATCTATCCTAAAGTTCTTGGCCGTATCAGTAGGGTGATCCTGCAGCCTCTTTAGGCCAGGAAACTGTTTTCCCTGTTCAATTAAAATAAATTACCAAAAGAATCCATAAGGGGACGCTAAAAACTCTCCCCACAGACCTGTCAGAGTTCTACCTTACCACTTTATCCAGCATTTCCGAGTAAGGAACAACTTTCTTGACATTCCAAACATTTCCATCAAAAGGCATAAACTCAATGAACCGAACATTAATTGGTTTGTTATGTGTCAACTCCACGAAATCACAAATCTCATCATCATTAAACCCGCGCATCACCACACAATTCACCTAATTGAAAATTACCAAGAGGGGAAAAGAAAACAATTTATAGTTGAGAGTCAGTGAAACCATAAAATTAGTAAATAAATAAATATGAAGCTAATAGTGAACCTATCATTGCACCAGCAAATCACTAGTTAGTGGATCAAATATGGAAAGAGCATAATTGAGGGAGAAATCAAGGGTGAACAGAATTGCAGAGAGCACACATACTTTTACTGGATTGTACCCACAGTCAATAGCAGCATTAATTGAATCCACAACTCTTTCATGCCCTTTCCGCCTGGTCAAAAATTCA
The DNA here is from genome assembly GCA_015731905.1 of Salix dunnii. Lineage (NCBI taxonomy): Eukaryota > Viridiplantae > Streptophyta > Magnoliopsida > Malpighiales > Salicaceae > Salix > Salix dunnii. The sequence goes on along the minus strand of CM027667.1, from coordinate 1,754,507 downwards.
AATTTTGCCGGGACTAATGTGTCTAAGCTGATATTTACAGAAGTAAGTCCACATTCTTTCAGCTTTGGAAGTTTTCTCGCAAGAATGATTCCATTGGTTGTCATGGCCAAGGTCTTTAGTCCTTTCAAGTTAGACAGCTGTAAGCATATGTCTTCAATATCTTTTCTAATGGTCGGCTCGCCACCTGTCAAACGAATTTTATCTACTCCAGAGCTCACAAAGAGATTTGCCAAATGAACAATCTCACCCTGCGAGAGCAAATGGGGGCTAGGAGTGAGCTCCACGCCCTCAGCCGGCATACAGTACTGACAACGTAGATTGCAACGTTCGGTCAGGGAGATCCTTAAGTAAGTGTGCATCCTCCCAAATGAATCAACTAACATGTCAGAAACAAGATTAGTGCTCCGTGGATCTTCTGGCAACTTAGCACAGTGAGTTGAATATGCCTTTGGCAAGTAACCATTAAGATGGCCGCTAAGAAAACATTGGCATTTTCTGTTTCTGGATGCATGATAGGACTCAGCCTCACAGCCAACCTACAAGCGAATTCTGAACGTCATCACCATTTCAAACATGCACGTCAACTAGAGTAGCAATCAATATATTAAAAAGCATCAAGAATGTTCAATGTCTAATCTAAACACAACCAAGTGCAACACAAACACTTGAAATGATAGAGATTAAGGCAGAAGAGGAAACCAAGTGATGTGAGACTAGGAAAAAAAAACTTTTAGAGTTGTATTGGGCATTTATCAATTAATTCAACTTCAAAATGGCTTGTGGAATAACCCAATGAGTAAGAAAAGTGATCAGATATCAGTACCACTAAACTACTATCTAGCTTGACATGAAAACAGACCATCCTAAAGCCAAATCTCCAAATATTTATAATTTTCAAGAGAACACTAAGATGAAAAGGTTGCTACGGAAAGAAACACTTTGTACTGTTGTTCCCCTTAATAGCTACAGGGAAATGAATTTTCTGTGTGCATTATGAATATCAAAATTATGAAATTGGCATTAATCGCGTGTCTAAATCATGATGGCAGACAATTGAAGATGTTCTGCTAGAACAAACAAACGGAATGATCAAAAACTTGAAAAAGAAAATGATGGGCTTCATTAAGTGGCATGAAGTAAAACAAAAACAATTTCAACTCATATAGCACGGTTCTCTACAGGCAGGCTGCAGCAAGGAGCTACTTTTGGCCATTGCTCCAAGAAAACACAATACTCAGACTCAACACTATTTGCTTTCACAGATAAACCGAAAAATCATCCAAGTAAATGTGAATTAAATATAAATACGTTGCTACAAGTATATCCAATCATGCCGAATCTTAATGAAAAAATCACAGTAAGGGTAAAAAAAAAAACGACGAATATAATTGATACCATCGAGAGACTGAAATTCTTGAAACCCAAGTGCCAATTAATAAACGTCGAAGCATACCGCCTCATCATAGCTTAGCTGATAATTCAAGACACGAAGTTGAAGATAAAATAAGATATGCCTACGTAAAGGGGCACTAGGAAATTAAACACTCTCGTTAAAGCATATAGAGAGAGAAAACACATAAAAAAACAGCAATGATTGATAGACTGATACCTCGTAGAAATGGGTTTTCTTGTGTTTTCCCGAAGGTGGAGAGAGAAACAGAGAAAGAGAAAGAGAAAACGAAAACGAAGATGATGACGAGAAGATGGCCGGGACTGACCTTTCATCCACTCCAAACTCTAATACAAACTGAACCAGTCAGCGCCATTATGTTTATCTTTAATTTTTTTTATCATTGTTGTTACTTTTTTTGGTTCGGTAAATTATAGCCATAAAGCATGACTTGACAAAGTATAGCGTCCTCGTGATTTATATTATTTTTTAAAGTATTTTTTATTTTAAATATATTTAAAAATATTTTTGATATAAAATTATTTAAAAATAAAAAATATTAAATTAAAAATTAAAATTTTAATATTTTTTTAAATAAAAAATATAAAACACAACGTAAAACAGATCTTAAAATACTAAAATGAATTAAACAGGTGAAGATTTTGATCCATGAAATCCAGCATAATAGCTAAAACAATTATAATATATTAAATTTAGATAATATTTTCAAGACTCGATTCTATAAAAGCAACGCACGTGTTTAATCAGTATAATAATCAGACTCTTACAAAAAATATACGTCCTGATTCGAACTCAAGACCTACTGTGTAGATCTTAAGCCATTTGCCACCAAGCCACACCTCCTAGGGAGAAGTTCAATTAATTATGCTAATTAGTCTTAATGATTTCATGCAATAAAGCATGGATGTGATATAATCATGATAAATTACACGTTGCATTAAATTTTTGATAACTTGTTGAATTTTGTGTCTTTAATGAGAAACCCTATTGAAGTTATGGTAGATTTAATAACAACTAAAATTATCTAAAACATGATTTTAAAAAATATTATTTTGATACATTTCTGAATTAAAATCACTTTTTAAACACACACAACCACAACTACACTCTTAAATAAACATTTAATAAACTATTATACTCTCAACTAATTTCATAAATACCAAAATAATCTCTTATTAAAGACCATCTTATCCCATAAAAAAATCATTTGTTTGTTGTAGTGAAGGGCAAAGATGTGATTGCATTGTAGCAACCAAAATGTAACCTGTCTTGCCCAACAGTAAAATACTTGTGTGGCTTAGCATTTTTAATAATCATAGCAATGTATTTTTAGTTTTCCGACATCCAAATCCATGCCTTTTATTTTATAAATTAAAAATAATAAATAGAAAATACATACACTTAAAAGAAGGTGCTTCAATTTACATCTACGAGAGCAAAATTTGTCGTAAGAACAAATGGTACAACCCTTGCAACCATCGTATAATATGTACTTCGACATGAAAGTCTGATTTAATTTCTTAATTATTTGAAGTCTTTAATATTTTTTATGGATTTTTATATATTATTTTATATGCATACTTGTTTTGTTATTTTCGTTTGTAGTTCTTTATTGAAATAAAATTTAGATTCAATTATTAATTAGTTTGAGTTAAATAAATATTTGAGAAAATAAATTAAAATCTCTTTAATTATTAAATCCAAGAACTAATTAGATCATGATTCATGCCTTACTTCTTTCCATATATATATATATAGATTAATAAAAACTTGTTACATTGCTTGTTTAAGAGTGTAGTTGAAGTTTTTTTAAAGTGTTTTTCATTTATAAATATATTAAAATGATATTTTTTTTATTTTTTAAAAATTATTTTGACATCAAAACACGAAAATGATCTTAAAAAAAATAAAAAAAATTAATTTAAAATACAAAATAAAAATAATTTTTTTTAAAAAAAGACTATTGAAACCTAGTGCTATATAATACGTCCACAAATTATTAGTTATTATATTAGTGTTTATTTAATTTAACCTTTATCAATTCAATATTTTTCACTTGTTTTTTTTTCAATTTCAATCTTCTATACTATATTATTTAGAAAATTGTGTTTGGTGATTTTTTTTTCTTCTATTCCATTATATGATGATCTTGTAGATTTATTTATTTTAAGTTTTAACATTAGATCTATTGCAAGTGGTGCATCATAATTATTTTTTATTTTTTATATAAATTTATCTCTATCTCATGACCTAGATTATAAGTTTAATAGGTTGATCCAAATTGTTTTTTCTAATTGATTTTTTTGTTTCTCCCTCCAACAACTCCCTTTTCATCTTTTTTACTTAGTTTTTTGATTTTTTATTTTAATATTAAGTTGTTTGGGAATTGAGTTTTGTAAAAAAAAAATTCAATATGTTTTTTGTGGAGTTATTATGATTTTATTGATTTTTATTTCTTGCTTGAATCATGAACATTATATTTGTTGCAAATAAAATTTTATAACTAGAATTTATTTTTTCTTTGAAATTATCTTGGTATCATGATCCAAGTAGTGATTTTAACATGTTAGCTTTAATTGACCTGAATTTTTTTAATTGATCTTTTTTATTTCATCCTTCAACATTAGATTAGTTGAAAATTGAATTTTGTAATTGTTTTATTTTCTTTGTATGGGGTTATTATGATTCTGTGAGTTCGGTTGACTAAGGTAGTTTTTTCATCTTCTATTTATTTTTTTCAATTTTATCATTAAATATTGAGTTAATTAGAAATTAATATTTATAATTTATCTTAATATGCTTTCTATAGGGTCATCATGATGTCATGAACCAAGTCATAGATATGACAAGTTAACCCGGATCAAATTTAATGTTTAATTATGATAATATTTAAAAAAAAGAATAATACATTGTTACATCAATATTTAAAAAAAAAATATTGTGTCCAATTTGCATTATATTAGAAATTTATAAATAATTTCTTCATGAAAAGTACATTAGTGGTGCTTGAAAAATACATTAGTTAGATATATATACCAGTATATGTATCTAATTTATTACTAAAAAGCTAAACCGTGTGGGGAGTTCATTGTAGCCCCCCACACATTTCACTGTGAATTTCAACAGTGTTTCCTTTTTTTTTTTTCCGTTTACATTTTTCTTTTCTTTTTTCATTTTTTTTCATTGCTTTTTTATTTGTTTTTTTTTTCCAGCCTTTTTTTTTGTTATTATTTTTTTCCTATTTTTTTTTATTTTCGATTACATTTTTCTTTTCTTTTCTTTTTTTATTTGTTTTTTTAGCCTTTTTTTTGTTATTATTTTTTTTTGTTTCATATTTTCCCATAAATTTGTTTTTTACTGGTTATATTTTTTTTTCTTTATATATATATATATATATATATATATTTTGTATAATCAGAGTATCTAGCTAGCTTAAACACACCATGATTAATCCTCAGACTAAATTTTTTTTATAACTTTTTTTTCCTTGATTATATTTTTTTTATTTTTCTCCCATAAAGTTTTTTTCTAATTATATTCTTTTAATTTTTTTTCTTTTTCCACTTATATATATGATCAAGGTGTCCGAGTTAGTTTAAAAGCACCACGATTAATCATCGGATTCAATTTTTTTATTGTTTTTTATTATTTTTCCTTGGTTATGTTTTTTTCCTGATTATGTTTTTTTTATTTTTTTTCCATGATATATTTTTTTGCTGGTTATATTTTTTTTAATTTTTTAATTTTTCTACTATTTTTTTTTATGATCGAATATCCTGACTAAATTAAGCACACCACAATTAATCATCTTATTCAATTTTTTATTTTTTTTACTTCCGATTACATTTTTCTTTTTTTTTTCCTTTGCTTTTTTATTTATTTTTTTTTCTAGCCTTTTTTTTGTTATTATTTTTTTTTCTATTTTTTTTTACTTCCGATTACATTTTTCTTTTCTTTTTTTTATTTGTTTTTTTCCTAGCCTTTTTTTTGTTATTATTTTTTTTTTCATATTTTCGCATAATTTTTTTTACTGGTTATATATATATATATATATATATATATATATATATTATGTTATTTATTTTGTATAATCAGAGTATCTAGCTAGCTTAAACGCACCATGATTAATCCTCGGATTCAATTTTTTTATATAGCTTTTTCTTCCTTGATTATATATTTTTTTATTTTTTTCCATGAATTTTTTTTCTGATTATATTCTTTTAATTGTTTTTCTTTTTCCACTTATATATATGATCGAGGTGTTTGAGCTAACTTAAAAGCACCACGATTAATCCTCGGATCAATTTTTTTATTGTTTTTTATTATTTTTTCTTGATTATGTTTTTTTCTTGATTATGTTTTTTTCATTTTTTTCTATGATATATTTTTTTGCTGGTTATATTTTTTTAATTTTTTTATTTTTCTGCTATTTTTTTTATGATCGGGTATCCTAGCTAGCTTTAAGCACGCCACAATTAATCCCCTTATTTAATTTTTTTTTTACTTCCTATTACATTTTTCTATTCTTTTTTTTCATTTTTTTTCTTTGCTTTTTTCTTTGTTTTTTTTTCTAGCCTTTTTTTTTGTTATTATTTTTTTTCTATTTTAAAATAAAAAATTTAAAATTATCTTAAAATGACCAAAAAAAATTAAGAAATCGAAATTAAAATAAAAAAAAATAAAATTAAAATGCAAAATTATTTGTTAAATCTAGATAAAAAAAAAAATTAATCTCCACGGGTTTACGGCTCGTCTATCCAATGTTGTGAGGGACGAGTTTCTTGTCATTAAAGGAAACTACAGCACGTAGTAAAATATCATAAGAAAGAAGCTTGTGCTTTGACGGTTCCTGGAAGCCATGGAACATGCTCTCCAAAACCTTGCAGAGCTGATCGATCATGCATCATCTGCAGCTGGCGAGCTTGACGATGGCCCGGGGAACGATAGACCAGACGGGAGCATGCGTGCAGCTTTCACATTCAAAGCCAATGGGGACCCAACATAAAGGCATGGTTGGACCTTAGCAATCAAAAGAAGTGAAATTAACAAGCAGAAGTATACTATTGTGGTGGGTGATCGAGAAAAGTTGCATCAATTGGAGTGGGCCGGGGCGGTGGGGCAGAGAGAAAAGCAGTTGAGTAGCTGCGAGAGAATGCCAACTCTTTCTCCCAGGAGCTGAAATTGTAGTTTACATGCTGTTGTTATTATTTTAAAACTCGGATCCGGGCAAGATTCTTTGCTTTTTTTGCTAATTTTAGTATTAAATCTTAAGTAACATGTTCTCCCGACAAAAGAAGAGTGTCATCTGGTTAAGTTAAAAGACTGATTATCAGCCCAGAACTGATGGGTTTGGTGGACAGGACAGCACATGATACAATAGTCTTTCTTTTATCCTTGATTTTTGTAGTGGTCTCCCTCCCTCCATCCTTTTGATGTACTTTTTTTATTAATATAATTAATGAGATTAATTTATATATATATTAATTAATTTTACTAATCCTAAAATTAACAGTTATAAAAATATTTAGTGTTCATCGTATTTGCAATTATATATCTGAGATCATAAAAAAAAAAAAAACCATCTTAATTTCAAGTTTTTATCACTCCATTAGCGACCCTATTGGTCTTTTGATGTCCTCTTTTACTTTCGTTTGTCTTAACGCCCCCTTCTGTTTTCAAAATAGTTGTGGTTGACTCTTCATCTGATCGAAAGCCAAGATAACCCTTTCATCACCAAATAGCCTTCTACATGCGTTGAAAATGTCCAGACCCATTTTTATTCCTCGCTCAAACACCCTAACCCTTAATATTATTCATCATCCCCTAAACTAAAACCACTCCGACCACCAAGCCACAGCCACTTAAACCCACCGCATTGAAATATTCTCTTATTGAATGTATTTGCTGTATGCTCCATCAAATCTTCTAATTCTGTATCATATTATACAACTCTTCTAAGTGATTGAATTGTAAACTCAGTGGGAGACATGGTCGTAAGTTTAAGGAAATGGTGAGGTCTTTATGTGGTTTATGTGAAGTCCTATATGCATCCAACACGACAACGCATAGGTCAAACCAACCTTGTCACATTTTAATGGAAGTCACAGATTATTATAGGATTTTGATTTGAGAGAAGCGAAAGAACGGGGAGCTATCATCTAGTACTTTGCAGAAACTGAAACTCTCAGAATTAACAATGGTTCCAAAGATTCAAACATTCTGCTTATGGGAAGGTAAACACCACCTTCAACATATATAAAAGATTATGTAGTTCTCTCTCTCTTTCTCTCTCTCTCTCTCTCTCTCTCTCTGTTTCTTTGTATATTAGTTAATAGTTCATCGATTCACAATTCTCTGTGGGATCAAAGGGATTTTGTGCCCTGATTAATCGATGTTAAGCCAGATTATTAACTTATGTATTGTTTTCTCTTATTGAAAAAACAAGAATTAAATCAATAAAGCTTTAATCCACCCCGTTGTACAGAGCTGGAGTAGAATATGTTTATATTTATTTTCACTGGTAACGAGCCTCCTGTCACTTCTACTAGCCGTCTCCTAGATCCAAGAGTATTTTTATACCTATGATCAAGGTTTGGTATTCGACTTGATTATTAGTTCATAAAAATAACAAGTCATACATTATGATATATGACCAACCGAGGATATTATTACCACCTTTTACTCCATCAAATCAATCACATTAAGATAATGTCTTGCTCGTATGTGTATTTAGAGTAAGAGTTTATATATGATTTTGAGAAGAATTTGGGAGAGTAGCGAAGGTGTAAAAAGATGGAATATATTAAGAGAGAGGGTATTGGATAACCTGAGTCAATATGAAAGGGGTGTTTGGGAGTGTGATTGTTGTTGCTTTTCAAAGTATTTTTCGTGCTGAAATACATTAAAATGATATTTTTTATTTTTTAAAAATTATTTTTGATATCAGCATATCAAAATGATCTAAAACACCAAACCGCCAGTTTTTTAAAATGAAAAAAAGAGAGTAAAAAACAGCAAAAAACACTTTCAACTGCAGTGCCAAACGGGCATGAAAAGGAGTAGTTTCAATTTTAAAGGTACCGGCAGCAAATAAATAGGCAAAACTCCATCATTCAAATTTTTTCTTAGATATATAATTTTTTTTATTTTACCTTTAATAGTGAAGGGAAAAAAACAAGGAAATTCCCTAATCAACAATATCAAAGTAAAATTACCAAATAATCAAGAAAATGATCCAATTCATACAAGATTTCAAATTGGGAGCACCAAGATTAATTTTTTTTAAGCAAAATACACGTATTGATAAAAACAAATGGTTGCTAATATAATCATTAAGAATTTATATAATTATTAATTTTAAAATTCATGAAATAAATTGAGATAAATAAAAACAGATCGGAATACCATATTAATAAGAATAATAATAATAATAATAAATCTTGCCGAAATTAGCATCATCCGTGTACTGAATGAAACATGTTTCATCCCAGAAACGACAAATTTTCACTTTCAATGAGCATAAAAAGAGATTTAAAAAATTATACTGATCAAGATATCAGAACGAGACCAAACATCAGATCATACAATAAAAAATAAAAATCATCTCGATATCAGGAGATCAAATATCTGGCTGGCTTATCCTTGGCAATATATGAATTCGAAAGGCTTCAAATCCCGGAGGCGTTCCCACCACCCGTAGTCTCACCGGAAGCGCCACCACATCGAGCACCGCAATCTCAGCACTCCCGCCGCAAATAACACAAACTCTACCACCACCAACAGCAATCTGCTGTGCTCCAATAAGCCTCTCTGACTCCATTATATGCTCCCAATAATCCCTTTCTGGATCATATTTTCTAAGCACACCCTTGGCTTCATCCACCACATACATAACCTCCTCGTTCATGGCTGCCACGGGTCCTCTCCACCCCGCAACCATACCATCAGGCATGTCCTCCCATGTGTCCTTGTTAGTGTCATAAACAATCCCTTCTTTAGCTGCATCTCCTTTCATATTCACCATACAAAGCTTCCCTCTCCAACCCACTGCATCAATAGCGTCCCTACTGAATCTCCCGTCTTTCAGTTCTTTAACCTTTTCCCATTTCCATGTGGTTGTTTTATTGCGGTTGTTGGAGACCATGGGTTTCTTGTTTTGCAAATCCCACTTCTCCAATGACTTGGCCACGTCTATGTTGTATTGGGATCCGATCCCACTCGCCACATAGACCGTGTCATGTGCCGAGCCAGTAGCACACCAGCGGCGAGGAGTGGCGAGGGGAGGACCAAAAGCCCATGAGCCTGAAAGTGGATTAAAAACAAGAGGACGAGGGAGAGCTGGGGAAAAACGGTGAGAAGTAGCAGCAAGAAGTATCAAGCGATCAGAGGCGGTGATGGATTGGATAGGAAGGACACGAGAGATAAAGGAAGGGTGGCGAAGGATGAGATGGAGTGGTGGGACTGGTGGTGGAGGAGGGAGAGGATTCCACCTAGAAGAAATGGGGTCGAAGTAAAAGAACGGGATTGAGTTATTATCAGAAAGGTTATGGCTTGTATTCGTTGATGTTAGCACTGCATACAAACAGAAGAAAGGAGGGAAAGAAGGGGAATAGATTAGGCGACGCCATGAGTGGCAAACAGAGTAAAGGGTGGAAGGGTGAACAAGGGAGAGACAAAGTTGGGCTATGTCGTTAGGGAGACCTGGTATGAGAGGCTGTTCTTGGTGGTGCTGGTCGGTAATTAGCTTTCGACGTTTGGTGGGGTTATTGGTGGTTGTGTCAGTGATGGAAGTCTGGATGGAATTTGCCATAAAGTGGAAGGGGCAGATTTGTTGTTGGGAAGAGCTTTAATAATGGGAATTTTATTTTTTTTACTTATTTCGAATTTATTTATTTATTGGCTTTACTTCTCTTTAAAGATAAGGAGATCTACAAGTGGGGATTTAAAAACTCCTTGTTACAGATGACAAGCCGACGGGGACAAAAAAATAAATGGTTTAACATTGCATTGTATTTTAAAAAAAAAATAATATCTTTATTTTAAATTAAAAAACATTATTTTAAAATAAAAAATATTTAAAAAAAAAAATTAAATCTAACTTTGGCCATCAATCATCACAAGTAATGAATGAGAAAAGGTAAAGCAGTTAATGATAAAAAGTTATCAATAAATGACAAGGAAAGAGAGAGAGAGTGTTTGACCATCCATGTTATAATTACAAGAGAGCTAAAAGAGTTTCGGAAATCATTGTTTATGCATACTTAGATTTACTGTGGGTTGAAGCATGTGATCCGGTGTTTCAAATGTCATTTAAGTACGGTGACTTGCGTCCTCTAGCCTTTTTAATGCTATTTATATATGTTTTAATGGTAAAAGATCAATGAACATCTATAGCTCAGTGGACGGCGCTCTTGTTTGATAAGTAACGAGGGTAGGGGTTCCACCCATAGTTGTTAATTTCGTTCGTTCCGGCCAGAATGGCGGAATATTTTGTTTTATTAAAAAAACCGAAACAAAACGGCGTCGTTTTCATCTCGGTTTAAATTCCGGTCGGAACGTCTCGGTGCCGTTCCGGCTTTTTTTTTTTTTTTTTTTTTAGAGATTATGATTAAAATTATTTTGATTAACCTATTTTTGTGTTTCTAATTTTAAGATTAAGTTTATTTGATTTTATATTTGTATTGTATAATTTAAAGTTAGTTTATCTTGAATTTTAATTATACTTGATAAATTAAAATTTTAATTATATATATATATATATATATATATATATATATATATATATATATATATATATTAAAAGCAAAGCGGAAAGAGAACCAATAGAAAAACCGGAATGGCAACCGAAACGGTATTGACAACTTTGGTTCGACCTGCGTGTTTGATTAATTGTGCTTTACTCTCTTTTCGTCTTTTTTCTTCTTTTTTTTCATTTCTCTTTCTTTTGATTGTTTTTTATTAGTTTTTTTTTATTTTGACGTTAAAATATTTTTTTTTCTTATAATTTTATTTTTTCATTTTTTATTTTTTTTTAATTAAAGTTAATGATCTTTTTTTTTTCTTCAATTGAATTTTTTTCCACTATTAACGTAATAAGAATAATAATTTTATTTTATTTTTCTTATTATTTTTTATTTTTTTCTTCAGGATAATTTAATAATTTATTGTTTTGGCAATAATAATAATAATATTTTTAGATGTTAAGGCTTCGATATTCTTGTTGTTATAGTGTGTTAATGTATTTCATTTTATCAAACCTTGCATGTATATATGTTATATTTTATTTGATTTTTAAATTTTTTTTATTTGATTGAAATTGATAATATATTTAGTTTTGTTTCCAGCCCTTATACTTTTGATTTTTTATTTTAATTCTTTTAATTTTTTAGAGTTCTTAAATAGCTGCTATTTTTGTCTATGTTTATATATGTGTATGCCTTTAGTTTTAGTTTCCAATTTTTATTGTTTTTTCTTTTGTTGAGATAACATTTTTTTTTCAAAATATTTGCTCTTAAATTTTAGTTTGTGTTTATGATCATTTAAAAATTGACATTTCTTATTTGTTTTTCTTTTTTTTCTTTTGGTTTATTTATTTATTTTCACGCCAAATAATTTTTTTAGCTAATAATTTTTATTTTTTTGCTCTTTTGTTAAAATTTTTGGGCTTTTTTATTCTTTTATTAAATTTATTTTTTCATTATTCATGCAATAATAATAATTATAATAATAATAATAGTTTTTTCTTGCTTTCTTTTATTAATATTTTTTAGTTTTTTTCTTCTCAGAATAATTTAATATTTTTTATTATTTTAACAATAATAATAATAATATTTTTAAATGTTAAACCTTCAATGTTGTTGTTGCTATAATAGGATGTATTTTATTATATCAAACCTTGCATGTATAAATATTATATTTTATTTTTAAATTAGCAAAATCTATTAATTATTTTAATCCCAATGATTACAAAAAAAAAATTTCTCGGCCTGCAACGTAGTGTGGACAATTAACTATAAAAGAGCTAAAGGAGATTGGTGATTTCCTGTTCACGGATTGTTCACGCACACCCAGATCCACTGTGGACTGGGGTGCGCGCTCTGTTGTGGTTTATTTTTTTAACAAGTTTTTTTTTGTTTTTTTTTTTAAATCAGGGTATCCATGGCAGCTTACACGTACCGCGACTAATTATCGGATTCATTTTTTTAACATTCCCCCCTGTTTTTTTACACCTATATATATTTTTTTGTTTTTTTTCTCATGACAGGAGTGTCCAGGTTAGTTTACGTGCACAATGATTTTTTTCTTCTCATTTTTGTTTGAAAAGGTACTTTCCCCTTGCACTTTTTTTTTTTATAACTGGGCTTTCTTTTTTTGTTTTTAACAGTAATTTTCACTATTCAATACTATTTGAAAAGGTGTTTTTTTTTAACTGGAGTTTTTATTTGTTTTTTTTTAAACCAGGGTATCCATGACAGCTTATGGGCATCACGACAAATTTTCAGATCCAATTTTTTTAATATTTTTCCTTTTTTTTTCATAACTGGAGTATCCAGACTAGTTTACGTGCACTATGATTTTTTTCATCATTACTGTTTAAAAAAGTGTTTTTCCCTTATATTTTTTTTTTATAACCGAGTCTTTTTTTTTTTTTAATAAATATGGATTTTTTTTCATTTTTTTTTATAACCGAATGTAAAATTCAGTTTTTTTTTTAACATACACTAAACTGCCATTATTTTCAATTGAAAGTGTGGAAGAACTTTAACTCAAACCAAAAGTAAAGAAATCCAAGGAATTGAATTTTCAGCAAGTTGTCGAAGAAATGTTTATTGCCCTAAATTCCCTTTGCACATCAACCTACAACAGCAGCAATCAGTCCCCTTCCTTTGACTATTACATTATTATTATTTTTAATTTGTCACATCATGTTACAGCAATATCATAATGTGTAGCATTAAAAATTGCTAGCTCTTGCTAACAGATCGTACCTCTTCCTTTCAACCTCACCCCCTCGTTTTTTTTTAAAAAAAAAAAATGGAAGAACAAGAACCCTAGATGGACTTCACAGTGGGCACCAAAGGAGAAGATCACCAAAAGATAGCTAATATCGAACAAAACCCGAAATTCACCAACAGGAGAAACACTCAATCTTGAAGGGACTAAACACTCAAAGGAAAAGATCTTGGATGAAAATTCAGTCTCTATTCTATATTTTAATCAATATATAATAATACATTCTAAATAATTAATGTCTAGGTGTTTTTTTATATGCACAAAACCAAATAAAAAAGGAAAACCTAATAAGTCTTGATCCAAAAAGGAAACTAAAATACCAATTCAATTACTAAATATTAAATATTAAAATTCCTAAATGAGTATCAATAACCACTAACCCTTTATCCTCCGTCAATATTGTTCCCAAAAGTATGAGAATAGGTTGAGGCATGGCGATGAATTTAGTGTCTTTTGAGAACCTTTGTTGCACTCTGTTTTGGTAGGAGTAATTTTTTTCTTGAGCAAAACGTTTTGTGAATACTTTCATTTTAAGCTAATTTTGCTGATCTGTGTGCGCAAAAATATGCCCCCCCCTCACTCACATGTCTTGCTGTTGGGCATTTTATGCTTGACGGCTTGATTCACTGTACTTGTACATCCACATTGCATGACATTATTTGACTTCCTTGATCTTTCTGTGTCCTTGAAGGATTTACAAATATGGAAAAGTTATTCCTGTGAATAACTCTTTGGATTATGGAGGAAATCTTTCGCACATGATGGGATTCGATAGTCCTCGAATGCAAGAGCTTATGAGACTTTATGTTACTGTCCATAGGTATATATTTTGTCTCATGGTAAGATGTGAAAGTGTATTTCTACTGGATTGCATGGCATGCAATTGATTTTCACACGGTGCACGTGACAAATAGAGAAGAGTCCTATCATGGTATTTTTTTCTAAGTTTGTTATAATGCGATGCAGTGATCATGAAGGTGGGAATGTCAGTGCCCATACTGGTCACCTGGTTGCACTTTTTGATTTTTTTTCCAGTTTTTTTGGGGGGCGGGGTATCATGTAGGTTCTCTTGTGATGTTAAATTCTGATGCATATGGTTTTCCTGAAATCCTGAAATCAATGTTTGTGCTTTGTACTGGTTGCCAGTGCACTTTCAGATCCTTACCTTTCATTTGCAGCTGTAATGAATGGTTTAGCTGGGCCACTCCATGGCTTGGCAAATCAGGTATGCCATCCCAAGTCCCATCTTTGTGATCCTGCATACTCTTTATTCTCTCTCACCTAATTCTTTGCCATCATCCTGCTCTTCTTCCGTGTTGGGACTTTGTAGTAGGACTAACATCTTAGGTTGTTTAAAAAAAGATGCATTTTATCAGGAAGATGGGCCGACATCTAAGTTTGTTTCTTTCTTTGGATGCTGTCATTTTACCCTTGACCTTTCTAATTGTTGACAAAAAGCTTGATTTCTAAATATGCAACTTTAAAGTGATTGATCTCTTAGGTTATAAGGTATCTTTTAAACTATAGAAAAGGCTCCAGCTGGACTCATGAATGCTCTCTAGTTCTGATTGTTTTGGTATTGGTCACAGGCATGCTTGTGCAATCTATTACCGAAGGCAAGTTCCTTTGAATGCTAGCATTACTGAGTGGCGTCAAGGTCAAATCACTTCTTAAAATAAAAAAGGAGATATCTTATCACTTAACTATCATGTCAGGCATTTGTTGCTTTCTTTTGCCTTGTCTTAATAACTCTAAACAGATTTGCATTACCTTCTTTTTTCCATAAATGATTGTTGTTGCTTCTTTTCTTGTTCATCAGAATGTTGCGGTTGCAGGAGGCTCTCCTTTGGATCAAATCTGTGGTAGAAGAGTGTGGAGAGAATATAACCACATAACAACTTAAAGACTACGTTTGGAAAACATTAAATAGCGGAAAGATAATTTATAAAATGTAAATATTTTTTATTATTCTCGCATTAATTCAAACTTTACAGTAGTTGCTTTTATTGTTGTGTTTAATTCATAGTTTCTCCTTTCACACTCCACCTCTGCTTTGCAGGTTGTTCCTGGATTTGGTCGTGGAGTTTTGCGTAAAACTGATCCAAGATATACATGTCAAAGGGAGTTTGCGTTGAAACATTTACCTGATGATCCACTGTTCCAGCTGGTTCTCACTCTTTACTGATTACATCATGCCACGCCTTTTATGACACGTGGGTCTTTTAACTCCCATTGATAATTCTTTCTCTAGCTAACCTAGTTTAGACCTGACCAGGTTCTAAGCTTTATGAAGTTGTTCCTCCAATTCTTACTGAGCTGGGCAAGGCAAGTTGTTCATCCTTTTGCTTTATGCTGAAAGCATAGATGACATGTAATCATGTATATGTTTCTTAGGCAGTAAGAATATTATTTGTATTTTGTGCATAGATCCAATTGGTAGTACATTTTGATGTTCCTGTCAAACCAATCATGGATTTTATGCTCCTTGTAGGTTAAAAACCCATGGCCTAATGTTGATGCTCATAGCGGGCCGGGTGTTGCTGAACTACTATGGTTTAACTGAAGCTAGGTATTCCATCTATATTTCAAGTACCAGACTTTTTCAATCACAACTACATGACTTGGAGGAAAGACGATAATGTTCTTTAAAAATGCTTATTTATAGGGACTACACAGTACTATTCGGTGTATCAAGGAGTATTGGCATTTGTTATCAGGTTTGCTCTACAGTCCTTATTGTTTTCTGTGTTCCCGTGCCTTAATTTTTCTGAATCAGTTTTGTTCTTCCAGCTCATATGGGACCGAGCTCTTGGATTGCCACTAGAGAGGCTGAAAAGTGTTGCAATGGGTTGGCTTGAGAATCACTGCAAGAAAGCAGCTTCATCCTGAGAACTGTTGAAGGATGCTCTATTGTTTACCTCAGTAATAATTGCTCATAAACATGAGATTCGTGCTGGATAAAGGACTGGTGTAGAGTTAACGATGTAGAAGTTTTGATTTTGTGTTTATTTGATGATTTGCAGGTTGCTTGTTGATTTTGGAAGAGAAAGAGAAGAGATTTGCACCAAGAACAGAAGATTGAAAAACACAGAGAGAAAATTGCAGAAGAATGGTAAGCAATCTTGTATATATTTCTCCACACTTTACATGCGTGACAAAAGTCCCCTTATATACTCTTTTGGGGAGAACACACTTCATTGTCAACATGCACTTTCATTTAATCTTCTGCTCCTTGTTAATCCAGCTCAGCAAATCATCAGCTTCTTCTTTTTCTCCTTCTTCATTGTCAACATGCACTTTCATTTAATCTTCTGCTCCTTGTTAATCCAGCTCAGCAACTTAACTTCCAACAAACGAGCTCTATTGTAGTGAGATTTCCCAGAATTTCAAACTAGGACTGCTGAGTTTCCTCACAGATTTTTCAGTTATAAGTAGTTGTCATCCCCAAATTTAGTTGGTGTCTCCTCCTATGCTTAGCTTTTCAACGTTAAATTCTCCACTAGCTGGTCGAGTTCATGATCTGTATTCGGACAAGCTGTGTGATGTATATACAGTTGCGCTGTGCTGTATCGAAACATAAATAAATGATCGAGCTTGTGTGCTTGTTTACTCAGCCAGCCGTGTGGCTGCCCGCTCAAACAAACGGGTCCTAAGGGTTAGAAAATCAATAATTAATGTAGGGTACAAGTAACTTGGTGGAAGGATTTTTAATCAGAACATTATGTCCGTGCAAGTTCGAGATCGGGTAGTTCTTCCATGGAGGGCTTCATCTGTTGCTGCAGCTGCTCCATCATCTATTCTAAGCTAGGAAGAAAAGAAAACCTAGAAATTTAAATGAATCAAAAGTATTAATTGGAGGAAATTAATGGGTAATCGAAGCTTATTGATCAGGTAGAATTATGTTACGAAAAAAAAGCCGCCGTCGCCGCAAGAAACCTTAATTTGGTCAAAAGATTGTGGTTTGGTTTAGAATCGCAACCATGCTCGTGCTGGATACACATGCTTTGATTATGAATGGCCTGCGAATTTCAAGATGGCCACGGGTATTGATTAAAAAACCAATTATTGCTAACTTTATTGTTGATTTTTATTTTGTTTTGCACCAACATGATCTTCAAAATTATTATTCTTAGTGCATGTTAAAAATCATAATTAATTTTGAAGCAAAATATAATTAGTATAAAAATTAATATAAATTAAGAAATGATGAATTATTAACCAACAAATCCTTGTTATTTAGCCCATCTCTTCACATAAATATTAATCTACGTGCAATGTTGATGTTTCTTTTAAAGAAACAAATTGATTGGCATTATTTGAAAATGAATTTGTTTCAATGTTATTGAGATTAAATTTTCTAAGACTATGTGATAAAGCATGTTTTATATATGTTATTTTTGTACAAGTCTAATGATTAAAAAATAACCAAAGATAAGGTGATGACCCAAAATTTTAAGGTTAAATATGCTCATCTTTCAACACCCTTAAATGAATAAAAGTCTTACAAGAACCTGTCGTATTTTTATTAGTATTAAGAATGTGTAAGAGATAATTATTTCCCATAATAATATGTAAAAAATATTTATTCCTTGTTAAATGTTATTAGAGCAAAATAACAACTTAACCCCAACTCTCCATAAAAAGACAAGACTCGTGAGCTATAAATGCCTCGTAAATTCTTCATGTGTCAGGTTTAAAATCTCTTCATTCTCAATATTTGTAGTGTATATATTTTCAGAGTTCATTTTTTTAAAATATCATTGCACTTTTTATTTTTTTATTTAAGCGTAAGAAAGTCATCAGAACCACCAAATGAATCTTGTAAAGATACTACCCACCAACTATCTTGGCCTATCAATCACCAAGTATGCGCTAGATACATATTACCAACCACATTAGCTAAGAAGAACGAATCAAATTGCTTGAATCAAAAGATTAACCTATTATCTAACATTTGAGCTTTACTTCTTAGTTACCCGTATATTTTAGGACATCGTCACTAACAATAAACAATATTTTCTCTATTTTGATCATTAAAAAACACAATATTATCTTTTATGATCAAATTGACTTGAGTGTAGTTTTACTTTTCACAAATATAATTCATGAAAACAGACAGTGGTTCGTCAAAATGTGGACATGTCCGATCATTTACTTCATATATCCAATGTAGTCTTTATATATGTATTCTTTTTTATTGATATTTTTCATCATTTTCATGTATAACCATTCTATTTGATTTGATTTTTAGATCAAATTTGATCTTGTTTTTTTTTATGTATATATATTTAATTCTTTCCATGAAGTATATGTTATCTCTCATCATTAAATTTTTATATTGTTTATTGTCAAACTTGATCCCTATTTGATTTTGTAGAATTTAATATGTATTCTTTTTAGATCACGTTTATCTTTTTTTGTATCTTTCTTTTAGCCTTTTGTTTTGTAAGATTTCATCCCTTATCGCTTATTGTATGTATTCATTAACAATGATGTCTAATGACATTAATATTTTTTTAGAGAACAAGATTAGTGGTTTATGTGAGATTTATTGTCTTAATATCGTACTTCTGAAGACCCCTTGTGTGATGAGGTCCATACAAGGTGCAAAGAATACCTACCCATCTCTCAGATGTATCCATCACCTTCCCTCCATTCATAAATGTATTTTTTAGTTTATTGACGAGCACATTTAGTATCTGTTTATTTTTGCATTTTATAAATGTTTTAAATAACAATGGCCGGAGATATGTGGTTTAAAATCTTCAAGGTGACACTTTTTAAAGCTGGTATGAAACTCATAACCTCACCGGCAGCAAGTCAATCCTAAACGGCAGGACAAGTCGCACCAAAACTCCGACGTGGGATATTTTTAAAACTGGCTACAGTAATTATTTATTTAATGAGCATGATAGCAATCACCATACTGCCATTAATTTATTTCTAAAAACTGTTTTTGTCTTTAATGATCTAAGCTCTTACTTCATTCTAATTAATTAAAGGGGTTCAACGGATAAGAATGAGGGGTTTCATAGAGTCAAAAGGTAATTTAATTTTGCAAATTTCAACGCCTTGCATGTTTTGCCTTCCACACTCTGCATATCATCATCGCCTTTTACGTGTGCATCATGCCACCATTGCACCATCTCCCACGGGCCCCTTCACCCCAATTCGCTGAATAATCTCACCTTTTATTTTAAAAAGAAAAGAAAATGATTTACAAACGAAATAAAGTATTCATTTATTAGTAGAATAAGCGAGCATGCTCCACTCTGTATGAAACAAATGGAAATATGAGCAGCATGCCTTTCATTTTTCATTTCTCCCGCTCTCTTCTACTTTATTCCAGCCACAAATGCATATCAGTTAGACATAGAGAGAGTGTTGGGTCTGTAATGGAATTCTTGCTAGCAAATGGTAAGTTTTCAACGAGGCCGGTTGCCTCTCTAATCACTATCCTCATGTCAACAATCCACTCATGCAACTCCAAAAGGCCAAATGCTTTCCTAGTGTGATTGGATAAGCATGCTAGCTAAGAATTATTTTTACAGAAATAGGTGCCCGTCGATGCACATTCATAAAGATAAAGCACCAAAGTAAAAGCTACTCTATATCATGGTTTTGGGTGGTTGGAAATCTTGATTTATATTGTCATGGTCAAACATATAAGAAATAATTATGAATATATAACTCAATGACTTTCCAAATCATTTCCCTAGAATTTCAAATATAATCATAATGATTTCATTTAAAAATTAAAATTATTAGATGGGATTTCATGATAAGATTTATATTATTCTTTAATATACTATTCTAAGTGAAAACCTTTTATACTTAAAACTTTAACAAACTCATATTATTTTGTGTTTAATTTTTATTAAATAGAATGAGAATAGTGAGATTTAAACTCGTAACCGTTTGGTTAACAACGCTTGGATACCATGTTAAAGAACCATCTCACATAAAAACTTGAATTTTCAGATGAGATCCTATAATATAATTTATATTATCTTCTACAATGAACTTTCCAATTTTATCAAAGATAATGGTCCCTTTTCTCTAATATTTGACTCCGAAATCATCTTCCTGGTTTTTCTCTAATTTTATATCGTGTGTGTGTGTGTATCATGATGGCGAGATCAGCGGGTAGCTCTCTTGGTTTGGTTTGTGTGAGTGTTCTTTCACATGGATTTGGGCATAAATCAGGTGGTGGTCCTTGGGGAGAACGACAAGCATAATGACGAGGTCGTTTTTATTCTTTAGGTTTGTTTCCCACATGATCCAAAAGAAGGGTCATGGAGACGCCATTAGTGCTTTTTCTTACCTATCAATTCATGATTCTAATCTTTGAAATACAGGCCCCCACGTACTCATGCAACTTTACCCAGGAAATTACTCGCCTCCACCATATAAACAAGATAGACCCTAGCCATGTTCCTCTACTCCAATACCAGCTCGGTCAATCACAATCTTTGAAAAAATAAATTGATTCGATATTATATCTTCAAGATACATCATGGGTGTTTCCCATGGAAATAAATAAAGCTAAAAGGTATTTGTCATTTTGGTGTATATAAATAAACTTTATTAAAGGGTTGCTTATGAGATCATCAAGGGAGACGACGGACACAAAACGTAGCACAAATCATTGGATGACATGAAACCTGTCCTTTTTCACCCCATAATTCCCAACAAGGATTCGGAAGTGGGTCCATGGAAGGCTAAGAACACCATAATTAAACCATAATCTTTGCTTACCATCTGCGATGAGGTTCGTGAAAAAGATCCCACGAGTTGTTGTCTCAAAACGCAAGAAATAAGATTTAAAAATCTATCCATGTTTAATGGAATCGACCGAAAACTTACAATCAACAGAGCACAAAGGCAGACAAAGTCTAGGAGGGTTAACACAAAGGCAAGCCAGTGGGATAATTCAAGCACGAGTTCGTGGGGGGGAGCTCACCAAATGTTAGCCGAAGGAGACGTAGAGATGCGAAAGTTAATCCATAAAACCAGATAAAGTCCAACACCAATACAATTGTAGAATAACTAAAAGTTAAGCATTCAAACAAAATAAATCATATGAGAAAAAAAAAAAAAAAAGCAAAAGAAAAGGAGTTGATGGAGCTTCTGTGATAATTGATGTGAAAGAGAGGTGGGAACAATATCACACGCCAATATGAATTCACAATCCAATAACTAATTATCAATTCCACTTAAATTCTTCTTTTTCCCATCAAACTATGAACTACACAATAAAATATTTTTTTGTTGGTGTTTCCATTTATTTGTACTGAGTTTAACAACCCACAAACAATCACAAACTCGATTATCTTAATCTTTCCTTCCTTTGTTTTCAGGTCAAATAAGCTTTGCAGTTTATATTTTTTCATTGAACAACCTTGAATAATCTCTCTAAATTCAATTTAATGAAACAAGTAAATAAAAAAAGATTGACATAATAAATAAACACTCAAGCTTGGCTTACAACCCATGAGTTATACAGAATTGTTTAGGAATATGGTTGAAATTATTTTTCAAGTGTTTTTTTGTTCATAAAAGTATCAGAATGATTTTTAAAAAAAAAATTATTTCTACCATTCACATATCAAAATGATCTAAAACCACAAAAAAAAAAACTTTAATTTAAAGTAAAAAATAAAAATAAAGAATTTTAAGATTTTTCATAAACATTTTTAAAATAGAATGCTAACACAAGCATGCAGTCTACTGAAAATCTTTCATAATCTTTTATCCCAATTCATAACTCAACATTTAGAGTTATTTACAAAATATACCAAAATTTTAAAAAGGACTATCCTATTGATTTTTTTCCCCAAAAAATCAACAAGACGATGATTTTTAATAATGAAAATAGTTGAATATAAACAAATTCAATAGAAAGATAAGGAAAATACTAGAATTTATTGGTTGGAAATAAACATGTTAAGAGTTTCGAAATCATCCTTATAAAAAAATTATTTAGTGGCTTAAATAATTATCTCTTTATTTTTCACTTGTGTTCTCCTCTTTTTCTTTCTCTTCTTTATTTTCATAATTATTCTAAGAAGTACATGTCCAAGTGGAATTAAACAAATAGCCATCCTTAATTTTTTTTTAAATCCTAAGCTCCATATTTACCTACATCATTGAACCAATAAAATAATTTTATGTGACTTAAGTAATTCAATCAACAAATAGGTAACATGGCAATTCATTCCTTATTGTTTTCATTTAGATTTTGGCTAACTATATATTAAAAGATAAGGTTTGGGCTTTAAACTATCTTCTTTGAGATCTAATTAGTATAAATTAAGCTTAAAATTCCTTTAAAAAATGAATAAAGAAATATTGATAAATTAATTATAAAAAATGTAAAATTCAACACTTATTAGCTAGAAAAGACATTAAGAAATAAGCATGTTCTTCAAACGATTAGATTTGTCATTAGTTAATGTTTTCACAACCAAGGCATTTTTGCTTGATTCTATGCTCTGGCCTGTATTTTTATTTTACTCATTTTCAAATACGCCATTCCTCTCTTTCTATGTGTGTGTGTGTGTGTGTATTTTAAGAATTAATTTTTAAGGACTTAATTTATTTAAATACTGGTTTTTCATTTTATTAAATTAATAAAGAAAAAATAATAAAATTGCTATAATTAAAAACGAATGAATTAAAGTAAATTATATTCATATAAATTAAATAAGAAGAATATTTTTTCCTGATGGAGTTTTTAACATTATGAAAGAAAATGAATACTATTTTTAAAAAAATAATATGATAAAATAAAATATAGAGAAAATGAAAATTTTCATGTTGTAAAAAGATTTAGATTTAATAATGAAAAAATAGGGAGTATATTTGAACGAAAATAGGCATCTGAAATTATATTATCATCTTGTATTTTCTACTTATACTTGATTGGAGTTATTTTTTAATAGAAAAAAGAAAAAAGAAAAAAGAAATTCCCACTAAAGTAAGAATGATAATATCTTGATGGTATTGCATATTAAATGTAAAATATGCTTCTTCTTTTTTATAAATCAAATTTTTATAACACTGTAAAATATAATTTGACCTTGTGTTTTCTATCTTTTATCTCTTATATCCAAAAATAATAATCAATCTCCTCTTAAAAATACATATTCATCAATAAAACATCCTTTTTGGCCCTACAATTTTCTTTTTATTTATTTATTTATTTATTTTTAATCAACCCTCACGCCTCATCCCCTTGAATAATCGGTGTGGTTTGAATAAAATCATCAAAAGCAGCAGGCACAAAATCTACACTTTCTTAAAGCACGCCTTGATCCACTCCCAGGAAACCTACCAAACATTAATCAATTAAGGGAGCATTTTTATATTCGTATTAATCAAAATTTAGTTCGTATTAATTATACTTGAAAATGAAGAGAGACAAAACCATTCCCTTAACATATATAATTCTTTTCTTATTGTATTTTTTCTCTCGGATTCTCGCTACAAAATCGAGAAAGAAGCAGAGAAAAAACCCGGTATGATTATAATCCCTTTCAAAAAAAAAAAAAATCCCAATTCCAATCAAGAAACGAAAGTAACCTATCAAGATTATCTCAAGAAGCCTCGTGTATGTACAGATCAAAACAGAGGCAATCACGCTTTGGGCTGGTGGGGGTGAGTTTGTGTGTGGGAAAACGGATAGAACCTTGGTCTAGAACTGCTAAGGGATAACCCCGTGGTTTTAGAAGTGGGATCGGCGGTATTGTTCTGGTTATTGGCTGTGGTGGTGGTGGTGGTTGCATTAGTTGCTGCGGCAGAGGTGGCGGCGGTGGCAACTCGTTCACAAGAAGGGCACATGGTGAGAGTAGTGGCTGGGAGTTGCATGTAAAATGGATTTGAAGTCTTTAAAGCTCTTAATTCTTGAATCTCCTTGTTTAATCTTCTGTTCTCTTCTGTTAATGTCTCGCAACATCTCTTCAAGTACTCACAGTCCACTTCAGTTTGCTTCAGTTTAGTCCTGCAAATAAAAGCATATTAAGTGTTAAATTAAAACTAAATTAAAATCCAAGCCATCAATCAATTAATTAATTAATTAATTACCTTGCTCTTCTATTTTGAAACCAGACTTCTACTTGGCGAGGACGAAGATTAAGCTCCTTAGCAAGTGCAAGCTTTTGTTTCTACACCATGATATTTAATTAGAGAAAGAAACGAATCAAGATGGAGAAACACAAAAGTAGGTATTGATTCTCTTACAGGAGTGAGGGTATTGTGTTCTTTGAAGCTTTCTTCAAGAAAAGCAGACTGTTCTTTGGAGAGCCTGAGTTTCTTTCTGGCACTACCATTCTCATCTTCGTCACTGGCTCTAGAAGAAGCTCTCTCAGCCTGGTCAGCTTCTGTATTTGATCCGCTTCCACCTTTACTACTGTAAATGCAAAAATCCATTTGAAAAGAAGAGGTTGCACTGTTTGGTGGAGAAGATGAAAGGGTAGCCCCATCCTGATCTTCTTGTACCGTAACAGCAGAGAATCTATTCACATCGAACCCTCTTGACATGTTACCTGATGACCCAGCTTCAAAATTAGTCCCTGCAAAAGAAGAAGAAATATCAAAAAACATACAAAGAAAGCAAAAGGTTTGTGAATAGGATAGTTTGTTGAGATGTCTGGTTCAAAAACCAGATAACAAGATAGAAAACAAAAGGTTTATGTGCCAAAAAAGAAGGAAAACATATATTTATTTTTGGTTTTTTTTTTCTTTTGTGAGGGGGGAGTGGGGGGGGCAAGAACAGTACTGTAATTAACGCAAGCATAAAATCTCAAATACTCAAGGGAAAGAAAAAATGGTTTTCGGTACCATTATCAGAGGGCAAAGTAGTGAGGGTGGTGTTCTGGTTACGAGGGACAGGGGTGTTCGGGAGAAGATCAAGCTGCACAGGTGGATCAGCGCCCGTATCTACAGTCTTGCTGGCTTGTTTCGTTGCTGTTCTTGAGTTTGTACTGTCAGAGTTATGATCGTCAATAAGTTTGTGATCTTCGTCTTCTTGCAGAGTGTGAATTGATAAGCCCATGCAAGACCCGAAAGTGAGTTTGCTGGTGAGCTGTGTAGATTTCTCCATGAACCCTAATGGTTTTGAAGTTGCAGCAGCCGCATCTCCTAAGCTTAACCCAAGCTCCATTTCTCTTTTATTTTGCATCAATTAAGAAAATAAGAGCGGGCAGAGCGAGCTCCGGAGTCAAAGCACCAGGGAGAGTCTTTATAGAGTCTTTAGCCTTTCCTAATAATTGCCTCCCTGCTACCGTGTGAATCGGCGATAATTTTCTAACATTAAATATATGTTCATGGATTATCAAAAAAATATTTATTATTGATTTCATTTTTACTGAAATTAAATGATGTGATCTATTTATTTTTTTAACATAAAATATTTTTGTTTCTTGGATAATATTTTATAATCATTTTAAAAAAACAAGTTTCAACTCTTAGAAATAACATCCTAATAATTTTAATAATAACCTACAAGGCTAGCATGTCATCACTAAAATCTTGGTAGTTCATCCTTCAAACCTTCCTATATATAACTCACTCTATTGAATAATTCTAAAAATAATAAAAATATAGATTGATTTAAAATAATTTAAGATGATATTTTTTTAATATTTTATCGACTATATTTGAGATTAATTCTAGTTAGCTCATCAAAATCATGACCCAATATTGGACCCGACTAGATTCAATAAGGTTGCTTTTCTAAAATTATTTTCTCATCTAATTATATAATAATAAAAATCAATGATTGAAGTAAAACTACTAAATAAAATAAAAATTAAATGAGATTTAATAAAATAATATTTAAAAATCAAATATTTTATATGTTAAACTATCTACTATTTATGAAAATAAATATTAATTATTGAATGAAAAACTAGACACGTGAGCTTTACATGTTGTTTGTGACAAGCCCATACAACATGGAGGTGCTAGGCCATTACGGTCTGTTTGGAATGATTTGAAGTTGTCAACTCATTTTAACCTAGTCCAAAAAATAGCCTAGATGCACGATGTTTGAGCTTGGCCTAAGACGACCTGGCTAAGAAAATTGTACCATCAATATATATGATATAAAAATCCTCTAAATAAAATTATTAATGAGATGTAGTGACTGACTAAGAGTGTAATTGGTATTGTTTTTTATTTAAAAATATATTATAATAATATTTTTTATTTTTAAAAATTATTTTTAGTATCCACACACATGAAAATAATTTAAATATATCAAAAAATTTAATTCAATATAAATATATAAAAAATCTATTTAAAAAAAAAAAACTTTCAAATGCAATGACAAACAGTGTGCTGTCGTAAAATAGTGACATGTCTGCTTTCCATTCACTGTACCCAAAAACTAGATGATGACTAATTTATTTTGAATTTTAACATTTACACGTGTTGACAAACTCTACATTATCATTGTAGAGAAAGCAATACGATGACGTCTTTGATAAAGACGAAGACGCTTGTATTAAAAAACTGAAGGGAAAAAAAAAAAAAAAAAACGTGGACGCAGCACCGTTTGAATTTCATGGCACTGCACTGTGTTCTGGCATCCTTGTTTTTGTTTTAGATGCTCCTGGCCAAACTTGCGCGTTGCGGCTGGCTTTTATTTATATGAAAAATTAATTGATATATATATATATATATATATATATATATATATATATATATATATGTTATAATTAGTTATTTTAATATTTAATTTGTAAAATTATTGTATTGAATTTGTTGATAGTTGGGTTTATTTTAATGATAATAAATAATTTAATTGATAGATAATAAAATTACAGTTGCTAAAATTTATTAAAGATAGATTATTTATGGCTGATTGTTATTGTGTGTCGATTTATTTAATTCATATATTACAAAACTGTAATTGATTGATTCATTGGTGTGTTTTAATTATTTTGATAATTATATAATCGGTTGATAAAAAAATACAATCGAAGAAATTAATTAGAGAACCGATTTATTTAATTCATATATTACAAAACTGCAATTGATTGATTGTTTGGTGTGTTTTAATTGTTTTGCAATTATATTATCGGTTGATAAAAAAATACAATTGATGAAACCAAGTAGAGATAAATTACATTTTTTTGCTGTCAATTGAGCACTCGTTGACGGTTGGGTGTGTCATAATTGTTCGGCTTATTATTTTCTTTTTTTTCCTTTTTCTTCATTCTTCAAGTCAAATATTTTTTTTTAAATCTAATAATATTTATTTTTGTTTTGTCATTTATTTTTTTAATTGATTTTTTTAAAAAAAATATTATTAGGTGTTGAAATTTTTAATTATTGTAGATAAGGCATTCAAAATAATGATAATAATTATTCATCAATTTTTTTCTTATAAATATGTTATACTAATTATATATTTTTCTATTTATTTCATATTAGTGTCTTAAAAATAATTATAATAATTATTTGTAATTTTTTCTCAGATAAATATGTTAGACTAATTGTATATTTTGCTATTCATTTCATATTAGCGCCTTAAAATTTATATATTCATTACTTTTTGAAATTGCAATCTCCTTTAGGTATTATATAAAATAATAATAGTCGTGGTGCGTGTAAGTTAATCCGTACACCCTGATTATATAAAAAAATTGTGTAAGTGGGAAAAAAACAAAAAAAAAATATTTAAAAAATAAATCCAAGGATTATTCATGGCGTGCTAAGCTAGCCCAAAAGAAAAAATATATATGCTTGGGAGCAAAAAATCATAGTGCGTGTAAAATGGTCCGGATACCTCAGCTTTAAAAAATAAAATAAAATAAAATGTATAAGTGAAAAAACAAAACAGAGAAAAAATATCAAAAAAAAATAAATCTGGAGATTAGTCATGATACGTGTGAGCTGGCCTGAACACCTCAGTTATTAAAAAAAAACAGTTATAAAGAGAGAAAAAACCTGGCTGTTTTTTTAAAACAAACAATTATTAAAATATAAATCAAAATCAGTTTTTTTAGGTGAGCGGTTTGAACTCCCACACTCAAAAATTGTCAATGCCCAGACAACCGCTCTGCCACACTCACTCCTATATCATTTCTACTCATCAAATAAAAAATAACAATAAAGCCCTATCTAAATAAAACCGAACTCACATGGACGTGAAAGAACAAAGCAAATGTTCAGTAAACAGTACAATGAACAGTGAACAGCAAATCTTTTATTTTTATTACTAACAGCAGACATCACCCGCCCCCCACAGCCTCCTATATGGAATTATAAATATATCCGACAGAAATATTTAATAATTGCTGTCCACGTAATATTGTTTGGGGATTTATTCATGAGTACTTGAGGTAGATACATATTTTTATTTCTTTGTATATAAATTAAGAAGATAGTATGGGATCCCTCACACCATGCCCAGGCAAAAATGACAGAAAGAACGTATACAACAAAAGAATTGCATGCTCAAGCTGACTTGTGAATAGTACGTACATTAGCCTGAAAATGATAAAAAAAAAACATAAAAATGAATCGTGAAAAGACATGACAACAAGTGTATACGAAGTCCAGAGATATTGAGTGAAGTCGAAGCCTCTCTGTCTTGACTCCTGCTTGAATTTTACAACTTCTGATGAAGTCTATGCTCCTTCCTTCTGTCATGCGATGCCACACAGCAATAATTATTATATAATCTTTAAACCGTTATGTCTCCCTGTTATCATTCTGTTCCCTTCAATCAACAGCAATAATTAATGGCAAAGAATTGCCCATTTATTATTCTTATCTCGATGACCGTTACATCATGCATGCCCTCCTCGTCTTTATCTAGCCCTACATGAAATCACAGTGACCACATCTAAGCATCCGTCGTCAAAACCTGTGCTCACTATACTTTTTTTCTTTCTTTCATGGACAGATTTTAAGCTTTGGTGGACTCTAGTATGATGCCTAAGACGTTTTAAGCAAGCAAATATCACGTGCAATGGCATGGCATGTACAGAAAGCTTAAACAGCTAGATGAGACCTTAGATTTTGGGATTTGACTTTGCATGTGGAACACAGATACGATCGAGTTCCATATGAATCATAGTCCTTGCTCTCGAGGATCACGCCTGCATGATCGAAGTTGCACGATGCATCCCTTGCAAATCATGCGAGATGCTGTGAATAATTTCAGTGAGGGTGATGATATTCACGCACCTTAGATTTCCATACACAGCATGTTTTTTCTAATGGGCAGTGTTCAGATTATCTTAGGGGTATAATTTCATGAAATTATTGGATTAATTTTATTCATGTCTCAAAGAAAGCAAACGGTTATGATACGTCCTTTCCTTTTCTTGACGAAGAAAGATCAAAAGCTTAACCCATTTCAGTAAGTATCCAAACAGTTTCTGATGCTGAAGCACTTGACACATAAATAATTAATCAAGGAGTCTTGTCTTTTCATCAGGTAGGGCACGCAGGAGATAAATATATATAGATAGATAGATGCAGCACAGCAAGCCACAGTACAATGATTGATTATAGCAGGAAGCTGGTGTGATTAGCACAAGGAGAGACTGACTCGCCAACTAACTAGAACGTACCTTGGACTTTAATGCCACGATCATGGACACATGTGGTGAATCGATCGGGTGAATTGGAATACCAACTTGGAATTTTGAACCGTTAGCCCTTTAGGAAATTAACGGGTTGAATAAAAATAAAAGAGACTATTATGGAAGAGAAAGAGTGGTCGAGGCTGGAGAGAGTTTTGAGCAGAAATGGCGGGGTCTGGCAACTCCTGCCATTGTCAAATCCGCTGCCGTTTTCTCCTTTTTGCGTACCCAAGAAATCCTTTCGCCTGAGGGACACTAAGGTGAAAGTGATGTGACTGGTTTATCTGCTCCTAGGTGGGATTAAAAACCTGACCTAATTTAGCAGGTAAAGCTGTTGATTCGAGTTTTTTTAACATAAATAAATATATTAATTAATTAGAATAATATCATTTTAAACACTTCTTTAAAAAAAAAAAATCAAAACTCAAATTCGGATATCAGCCTATAAGAGATGGATCTGCCTAAATGGAGTCTTCTAGTATACTTTTACATGGTCAAAAGTCATTAAAGTTGATCTTTTGAAGTTGGACTACATCTTAAGCTATTTTTAAGAGACAGTGAGAAAGTGTTCTCCAATTATTAACGTCTAAAATATATTTGGACCACTTGGATATAGTATATACTAGATTATTGTATATTGCAAGTCAGCCAAAAAAAAAATAGTTTTTTTCTACTATTAGAATCTAAAAAAACTATATGGGTTTTGACCTAATCAACTTGGAAATTAAAAAAAAAAAAAACTCAAACAGCCATTAAAAACATAATTTACTTTTAAAAAATTAAGACAATATTATTTTAAAAAAAAATGAAATGACAATATATTGGGTTGATGCCAATCAACCTAATTTAACTTTTCAAATTCACAATCCTAATAATAAGATCATGTAACCTCAACAAAAACCAAATTATAAAGTAATAAAAGTAATTATTTCAACTCCACTAGAAAACAAATCTAGTAATATCTCTTTTTTTGTTATCAACATTTTTTTTTTTCAATTATTGTTTTTCTCATGGGTGCTTATTATGTTAAAATTTATAAGCAATTACAATCAATAAAAAAATCTAGATGATTTAAATTAAAGATAAAATATCATTTCAATCGAAATATGTTACCTGATTAATATAGATGATTAATTTTTTCTTCATTTCACTTCATGATAATGATTATTTTTAGAATCACTTATTAGAATTATAAATGAAAGTTTTAATAAAAATAAGAAAAAAATATTTTGACACTCTCTTTTGAGAATGTATTATAGAGGATAATAATGATATACCGATCATATGATGTCATGATAAAATTATCAAAACCATTTTTAAAAAATATTTAAATAAAGGATATTTACAAGAGAGAGAGAGAGAGAGAGAGAGAGAGAGAGAGAGTAAAATCATGGAGGAAAAATGTATTTTCTAAAACCTTGTTTTATGACTCATATAAAATTTGATCTTTTTTTTTAAAAAAAAAACAATTATAAGAAGCAAAAATAGTTGGTTCACATAGAATAAATAAGAAAATGATTTCTAACATTATAAAAAAGACAGAAATCTCATTCAAAAATAAATTTTAAATTGATTTATATCTAATGAAATAATAGCTCAAATATAATAATATTCATTTAATAATAGTTATATTTTTACTTAGCTTTTAAGAAAATAATGAAACAATCATGAAGGGAATAATAAAATAATGCTTGCTAATATCATAAAAACATTCTGTAATATCATTAAAAAAATCCAAAATAATTTAGTTATTTTATTTAAATGAAACTCAAACAAAACTATAAAAAATAAATAAGGATCTTAAAAAAAATCTCAGACTTTACTCTAATGGGCTCTTCTTCGGCTAAAAAAAGGATGACCAAGAATTGGTGTCTAACCCTTTTTTTTAAAATAAATTTGTCATGTGACTAGCTTGTTTTTTTTTTAAATAAATAAATAAATACTAGATTATAAGTCATATGTAATTAAAAATAAATATGTCTTCGTGTAATAAATTAGAAGAAATTAGTCTTTAATTTGACAATAAATAGATGTAATAAAAAAGGAAAACAAAGTTTAATGACAAAAAATAAAATATTTATGTCCATGAGTGATTTAGACATGAGAGAAAAGACCACTCATGTTTTATTTTAATAAAATTAATTAAATGTAAGTCAACCAAATAATAATTATCATGGTTATTTAAAGTAAAATAGTTTTTATATTTTTAAATGCTTATCTTGTTTGGTGAACATAATGCTCATTACATTATTATTGAGAATTTAAGCTTGAGAAATTGTAGAAATACTAATACTATAAATGCATTAGCTAAATGAATATGATTTATTTTATATATGATGGGAAAATATTTTCTCTTTGCGTATGAAAATTAGCTTAAATATTTTTGTTTAAAAAAAAGCAAAAGGAATGGAGTGATTATTTTCTCGGGAAAAAAAAAATCCAACCACCAACCAGACCTTGTGCCATGACAGGAGGTTCCTCGTGGTCCACCGAGGCGCGGAGGCGAGGCAACAAGCAGTGGACATAGAAGAGGTGGTCTTAGCTTTTGGGAGTCAAAGCAATAATTGAAGTCAGGCAGTGAGCGAAGGTGAAAGGACAGGCTTTAATGATGATAATTGAAAGTTAGTGACCGGCATTTCCCGGTATATTTGTGGTGGCATGGCAACATTTGTCGTTCTTTTTGGATCATCGCCATTACTACACTGCCCACAGTATGCTGTTTCAAATAAAATCATTTTATTTAGATTATATTGTTTTCAAAACAACAGTTACAAATGAGAATATATATATATATATATACATATACTTTGATAATGTGGAAAAATATCTAAATTTCATAAATTCAAGATCAATCAAGAAATAAATAAAATGCTGAAATTTGGGGTTGATATTGAAGTTTAAAATAAATAAAATTACAAGTTTATCGTCAATTACAAGTACAATTGAAAGCAATTAAAAGTTAAAAAACCATATTATATGATTACTTGAACTGAGATACTAAAACTATCATAATGAAATCTCCATCCAATAACTATAAAGGCTCATAAACAATAAAAGTTTTATTTTTCATGATTTATTAAAGAGCATCTATCTTTTTATCAGTGTATTCCTTATATTTATTGTTTATAATTATTGGGTGGAAGTTTCATTCCTTATATTTATTTTTTATAATAAGAATTTATTAGTGCAATTGTAGTGCTTATGATATTAATAATTATGATTATTGAACTAATAATAACAACAACTCATAAAATATTGTCAATAATAACAAAATTTTTGATAACTCAGACGATTATAATAATTATATTCATGGTAATAATAATACTAATTTTTTTTTTGTCTCTTAATTTTGCCCTTTAATTATTTTCATTCATTCTTTAATTATTTCCCATATCAAATTCGATAATGTATTCATAAGTGACTTGTGGATCCTAAAATGGACACATACACTTCCTGTTCATCATGTTTAGATTCATTTCTCTTCCCACCGAAAACTGGTGACAAATGCAGAAGGTTTTGCTACGTAGCGATGGAGGGTTTGAGCGAGAAGAAATGAGCCTCGACCCGGCACCGAGCTTGCTGGTTTAGAGATCTTGAAAGAAGTTTATCAGCAATGCCTTTCTCCTCACACTCCTTAATCTGCTGAAGAATCCCCTCTGTTGTTTCTGATTCAAAAGATAGCAGCAGCAGTTGAATTTCGATTCTGCACAGCTTTGTTGATCGCCAAACGTCCGGCGTCCTTCGTTCCGATTGGAGTCTGGGTTGCTTTTTCATGTTTTCCAGCTTTAAGCTTTGTGATAGAAAAATGAAAAACGTTTTTCTTTTTTGTCTTCTGTTTCTAATTTGCAAGAACAAACTCATTTTTCTCATGTATTTTTCGCAATATATATCTGATATTTATTTTTAATGAAGTGATCTAATGTCTACAACATAGATATATTTGATTGTTGAGTGGACGTACCATGACGTGAACCTACGGCCAATGAGAGGGTAGCGCGAGTCATTTTTATTATGAGTTTTCACGTCTGTGGGCCCCAGCTAGGGAAGGTTAGGGTTGGCGGCAAAAGGAGAGGGGACAGGTGATCATGTGAAGAAGGCGACAGTTCCCACCATTTCCAATCATTAGCAAGGTATCCCATATCATATCTCTATATTCATTTTTCTTTTCTTTTTTTCTTTCCATTGCGCAAAAGACTGCATTTATTTATATATATATACCAGTTTGATGGCCCGTATTTCATTGCGGCCGGAGCAAATAATTTTTATAATTATTCAAATTAAAATATAATATTTATATATACAAAATATAATATAATAAAACAAATTACCACGTCCTATTATAAAAATAGCCAAATTGAAGTTTTAACATCTAAAATTATCATTGCTATTACTGCCAAAACAATTAGAATTATCAAATTATTCTGAAAAAAAAACCTTCAAAAACATTAACAAAAGAGTAAGCAAGAAAAATAATTAAATTTATTATTATTATTATTATTGTGTTGATAATGAATAAAAAAACCATAAATAAATGAAAGACAAAAAAAATACTAATAACTTTAACAAAAGATCAGATAAAAAAATAAAATCAAAATTATCAGGCAAAAAAAAATACTCTAACTTGAAAATATATAAAAAAAAACAATCAAAAACTAAAAGAAAGAGCAAATAAAAAAATATAATAGATGATAAAACAAAAATAAAAATTATTAGCTGAAAAAAATCATTTAATTTGAAAATTTTTAAAAATATATGTTCTACGTTGCAGGCTGAGCATATAATTTTCATAGGATTTGCTGGATCAAAATTAAAATATAATATCTATATATGTGAAATTTAATATAATAAAATAGTTCAACATACCCTATTATAACAATAGCAAAATCAAAGTTTTAAAATATAAAATTATCATTGCTCTTATTATTAAAATAATTAAAATTATCAAATTATCCTGGAAAAAAACACTCAAAAACGTTAGCAAAAAAGTAAGCAAGAAAAATAATTAAATTTATTATTATTATTATTATTATTATTATTGTGTTGATAATGAATAAAAAAAACCAGAAATAAATGAAAGACAAAAAAAATCCTAATAACTTAAATAAAAGATAAAATAAAAAAATAAAATCAAAATTATCATGCAAAAAAAATTAATCTAACTTGAAAATGTATAAAAAAAAACCCAATAAAAAACTAAAAGAAAGAGCAAATAAAAAAAATATAATAGATGATAAAACAAAAATAAAAATTATTAGCTGAAAAAAATCATTTAATTTAAAAATTTTAAAAAATATATATTCTATGTTGTAGGCTGAGCAAACAATTTTTATATGATTTGCTGGATCAAAATAAAAATATAATATTTATATATGTGAAATTTAATATAATAAAATAGTTCAACACATCCTATTATAATAATAGCAAATCAAAGTTTTAAAATCTAAAATTATCATTGCTCTTATTATTAAAACAATTAAAATTATCAAATTATCCTGAAAAAAAAAACTAAAAAACATTAACAAAAGAGGAAGTAAGAGAAACAATTAAATTACTACTACTACTAATACTACTACTACTACTACTACTACTACTAATACTACTAATACTACTAATACTACTAATACTACTACTACTAATACTACTACTACTATTACTATTATTATATTAATAATGAAAGAAACAAAAATAAATGAAAGACTAAAAATCCTAGAAACTTTAACAAAAGATCAAACAAAAAAATAAAATAAA
Source organism: Salix dunnii (assembly GCA_015731905.1). Classification (NCBI taxonomy): domain Eukaryota; kingdom Viridiplantae; phylum Streptophyta; class Magnoliopsida; order Malpighiales; family Salicaceae; genus Salix; species Salix dunnii. Next base: position 1,718,735 of record CM027667.1, on the reverse strand, counting down.
ATAAAAATTATCATTGTTATTACTGTCAAAACAATAAAAATTATCAAATTATCCCAAGAAAAAAAACCTAAGAAACATTAATAAAAGAGTAAGTAAGAAAAATAATTATATTATTATTATTATTATTATTATTATTATTAGTGTGTTAATAATGAAAGAAAAAAATGAAAGACTAAAAACATGCTAAAAACTTGAACAAAAGTTCAAACAAAAAAATAAATTAAAAATAAAAATTATCATTATTATTACAGTCAAAACAATAAAAATTATCAAATTATTCCGAGAAAAAAAACCTAAAAAACATTAACAAAAGAGTAAGTAAGAAAAATAATTAAATAATAATAAATCATAATATGAATTAATAATAATTTATATTAAGAAATAAAAGGATTAAAATAAAAAATTAAAAGTATAAGAGCTGAAATGAAAATTAAATACAAGGGGATTAAAAGAAACAATTAAAAGTATAAAGGCCGAAATGAAAATTAAATTATTATCAATTTCAATCAAATGATAAAATTGACAAAATTGAAACTTCAGTACCGAATAAATTAATCTTTTTAAACTCAATCCGGAAATTAAAAGAAGGAGGACCGAAGTGAAACATTAACATTCAATTAATTTCAATCGAAGGACCCAATTGAACTAAATCAAAACTTATATAACAAAAATAAGGACATCAATAAACTAAAAAGTACAGGGACCGAAGTGAAAATACTGAAAACCTGGGGGACTCTCCTGCACTTTTACGTGCAGGAGAGAGAAAAATGGCGCCATCAGCTTTAATAGGCCACCGGCGCGTCCACGGGCCCTCAAGGACCACATGTGCCGCACCGGGAGGACAACCACACGACGGCGCATCGAGAGAGATGCTGATAGCTTGTCTCTGGCCACCGGATCACAAAGAGGGAATGGGGCTGAATACCATCTAGCGCGTGTTCCAAACCCGCCGACAGTTAAAAAGAAAAAATAATAAAAAAAGTATGGTTAATTACCGGTACATCCCTGTGTCTAAGTCATAAATTTTGTCTTATCAGGGGATAAAACCATAATTAGGCATTTTAAAAAAATATAAAATATTTAAAAGGTAGGTGCAATTATCGCGGAGCCCCTCCATCCATAACCGGTTTTTTTGTCTTTTTCGAGGGCTAAAAACGCTATATCACTATGCAAATAATGATAAAAAAATCAGAAAACTAGAAAACCAACCGAACCGAATGAACCGAGAACTGAACCGACCTAAAAATATACTACTGAAATCCACAATGTTTTTAGACACAATCTACAGTGAAATGTATATATAAAACAAATTTTCACATCAGTTTTTCATTTCGAGTCAGATGTGACATGATGTGATGATAAAATATTTACAATTTATATGGTAATATTTTATTTCAAGATAGTATTTTTATAAAAATCTAGAATAATTAAGATTTTATTTATTTACTTGTTCTTATAAAATATATTTTATGGGAAGCCGGTTTGCTCACATCTAAATAAAAGAAATATTCAAATTAATATACATGTTCATGAAAATAATATATAATTAAAAATATGTGATTGGAAGGAAAAGTGTTCAAGAGGATTGTCAGTCAGTTACTATTTAGACGTCTCAATTTTGTGGTCCAAGGAATATGCAATAATTATTACGTGTGTGATTGATCCAATTAAATTGAATGGAACATGGCGATGGTGTTGTCCTCGCCTTTTTTAGATAGTAATGTGGTGCTTCTAAAACCTGTTTATTAATTATTATTATTATTAAAAAAATATATTAAATTATTTTTTTAAATTTATTTCTAATATTAACATTTTAAAACTATCTAAAAAAATAAAAAATAATTTAAAACAATAAAAATGCTTTTTACATTTAAGTGGGTTGATCATATTGGACTAACTATATATATATATATATGTATGTATATGTATGTATATGTATGTATATGTATATGTATGTATATGTATTCATGGGATGGGTTGAGTTTATATAGTTAAATTTCATGAGTTTGTAAGGTATAACTTTTATGCCTTACACCACCATGAAGTCCTAATCACTTCTCTTTTCCCTCTAACAAAGAGAGAAATGTTTTTATCAAGTTAAAAAAATGTAACAAGAAGTACATCAGGAAAACTTTGGATATGAAATATTATTAAATATAATGAAATAAATGTTCAATATAAAAACAAGATGGGTATAGGGTATTTATTTCGTCGGTTTGACCAAATTTCAAAAATCCTCCTAACTTGACACTTGAGCAAAGATATTCATTTCTCGAGTTTTTTAAACTATTATTATTTATAATATACATATTATCATATATATATAAGCATCTCCCTTTCTTTTTACCTCTTTTTGTTGCTTGCTATAACATCATTCCTCTTCCTTTATCAACAATATTCACAAAAAAAAAAAAAAAGAACTTGGTATGTATCTTGTTACGAGTGGATTATAACTTGAGATTTTTAGAGTGGATTATGAATATGATCGGGGATTTCTGCAAATAATTTAGTCTCGATGGCCGGCTTAGAATTGCCATCAACAACTCCACATTTTCAACAGCATTTCTTTAAATCACTTCATTTGTATACAATAAAAATGGGTTTCTGCTAAACATAATTTGATGAGAGTAATTTTGGCGATCAATTTGAATATTAATAGCGGCCGCGGACCTTCTTGTCTCCATATGGTGCTCTTCAATGGTCTAAAAAATAATAAGACGGGCCATCTCACCATGTCAGCATCAGCTGCTGTGCCAACGCGTGCGTATAGCACAAAGTCAATCCTCGTCGTAGCATCCCTCTCTCTCACACTCAGTATTTTTCTTAATCACCTTGTTGCTTAGATAATCAAATTGATATGGGAATTAACGTGAGAAAAAAAATGCAGTATCATCGAGGCGAGGGATCATTATCTGCATTGAATCACAGTAAACATTTTGATAGACAGCAACAAATGCCAATCATTGATCTCTCTGCCATATTCAATTCCCACTCATTAAAGTTCCCAAGAATCAAGAAAAAAAAGCCTCGACATGTTTCATCTTCCGCTGAGGTCTGTGCGAGGTGACATGGAAGAGAGAAAATGGGGTGGACAAGTGCACCTCCAACGTAGCCAATCATTAAAAATATATATTCCATTTTGTCGTGGAGGGGCACAAAAACCATGGGCATCCTATCACAGGAACGTTCATTTTTGCCTAGCTCTTTTTTTTCAACATTATAAGCATCTCTTTTAACAGTTCGTCTTCCCATAACAATATTGGCTAGTTAGGATCTTGCTGTGGCTTTCACTGCAACCGGAACCGTTTGCTAGCTATGGCTCTTAAGATATGGTCGTGGTGTTCGTGAAAATATTTTGATCATCTGCTTAAAAGCTTCCAGACTTTTATCGAAAAATCCAAAGCCAAACATGAAAAAGCCGGAAGCCATAAAGAGCTATTAAGGAACAGTAAGTGATTCATAATAATATTAAAGATACTTTTGGCATGCGGATGGTACGACAGAAAACTGGACAGGATAAGAAAGGAAAAACCCAGCTGACTGAAGAAGGTAAGGTAGCAGACGATTAATGTAGGACAAGACAACATCGTATCTCACAAACAAAGTTAGGATAAAAATCTGGACATAACGACTGATAAAGACCACCCTTTTATGCGCCCACCATAGTCCAATATCAGTAAATTACTCTTGCCCAGTTCTGCTTGCTACAATGTATAAAATGGGAAGAGGTAAAGATGCGATATTACTGTTATGCATGCAAGGAGGGATGTATCGAAACAGACGCTGCTCTCTAGGGTTGGTTCAACCATTAACATTGTCTAAGTACATTATCATTAAGAATTTAGGAGATAAATCCTTTTCTTTTTTATCATTGTCAGTCATCCCTACCCTATCGTCTCATCACCACCATCATTAGCCTCGTCATCAGATACCTGTAACTGGGTCCACACGTGCAAGTTTACTAGAGACAGACAAGGTTTAGAAGAAAACTCCCACCTCAAACTGATGTAATTTCCCCAGCTGGCAGAGCTTGTAGGGTTCTACCTGTTCCTTTCTTTGCTTGCATAGAAAATGAAGGGGGGATAGTTAGAGGCCTGCTTGACCAGACAGCTCATACAAGGCACGTTTAAACTAAATATTAAAAACTTTTCTGTATGAAATCATTATATTTACTTATGTAAGCAAGAAGCCATCCTTTGGTGAATATATTGTTAACAGAAACACAAATGCAACAAGATCATTAGAGACAAAAATCATATGCTATGAAGCCAATGGGTTTCATGAAATGATGAGTACTTGATGATCAGACCATAATCAGGGAGCTGGATATGACATGCATCATCCATCATGACTTGTATAGTTAATTGAAGACAAGCCTACTGCAAGAATTGAATTAAAAATCTTAAAGTAATCATCCAGCTAGGATCTCATGAAATGATAATTGTGAATATTATGCTATCAATGATAGTCTGATATCAGGCAGACCAGAAAAATTGTAATGGTACTGAGCAATAAGGCTAATAAAATTGTCTGGTTTGAACCTATCATAATCATAATTGCTCTAGAAATCAAGCGAGCCCAGAACCGAAGCATAGCATATAGTTAGAACAAGGCATCATAGCAGGACAGCTATGTTGGGCTTAGTGGACTAATTCTGATCCCAGCACACATGCTAATCCTGTTCAAACACTTTGATAGGAAACTCATGATGACAGGTGGTAAAACCAATCAAACAAAGAATTTTCATTACCTTTCAAAATGAGAGGTGCACCTTGACTTAATTGTTAATACAAACGCTTTTTACACCTAACAATACCTCTCTTGTATAATCCACCAGCGAAGTAGCATGCGTTTAGGTTCACTTAAAGTTATTGAGAAGCATAGTATGTGACTCACTCTTTCACCAATAATGAATCACTACTCTATAGGAACATCTTTTCACCACTATACTTGATCATTTCATTAGACACTCAACTCAATGCAATCAAATGTGATTATTCATGTTCTCTTTTTCCCAAGAGATCATCAATGAATTGACAACTAGAGGCAGGATTCAAACTTGAGCACTTATAAAATCACATTATAAGACCAAAGGAAACCGGAATAAAATCTTCAAATTCACATTATAAGCAAAAATGTCAATCCTATTCTCAAAGTTGCATGCACAGACAAGATCGACACTTAATATGAACCATTTTTACCTCTCTGCCTAAAAAAAAAATGTTATAAAGGTATGTGAGCTGTCATTACTTCAAGCTGGTTAACAATAAATTATACCTGCAGCAATTTAAATCATCGGTAAAGTGACAACCTGACACAGATGAAAACACAAACGAGAAGACAAGCAAAAATAAGAACCTTGACTTGAAATTTTATTGCTCGATAATTTTTTAATCAAAACTCAATATTACAACACGTAAGTTGTTTATATACTAAATAAAGCTGAAAAAATAATATGAGTTTCAGATCAAATTGAAAAAATAAACCTAAATTAACTAGGAAAATATGGTAAATCCTGAATAATAACTTTTGGGTTTTATTTGAAAGCCTTACAAAATTCCAACCTTGTAGCAAATAAAGCCTATAGAATCTTCTAACAAAATTTCAGTTGAATTCAACTATCAGATCGAGATAAAAAATTATACACGTTAATATAAGGTTGCACTATGGAAAAAACTCTCCTGCATCACAACCAGAAGAAAAAAAGCCCATAAAAATTCAACACTAAGTTAAAGATTAAACCAGTTCTAAGAAAGGGTGTAGGGCTTCTGCAATTTTCAGTCACTTGTTTTATAATAAAATATGACAAAATCTTGAGCATCAATAAAAATCCAAACAAACGTAATCATTAACCAAAGCCAAACATGTATGCATCACAAATAGAATAATCACTCTTCTTTTATTACGTGTTTTTCTAGCAACAATGAAACTTCTCTGTTCTGTTGGTAAAATCACCCCAATAAGAAATTAGAGAATGATTCATTTTAATTACATAGATCAAGGAATAAAAGTCAAATGAGCAGGATTTTAAACTAAATTTGTTGTCAGATAAAATTCCTCTACACCAGCAGAGAATGCATTTTGTGGCACACAAAGATAATGAAAGCCAACGTTTCAATCTTAAATACTATTTGAGACACAATGAACTTACAGACAACTTCTCTTATGTCATGTGTTTGTTCCAAGAGAACAGATAGTTGATGGAAAAACAATTAAAATGTCAAAACTATTTTCTTTCAAGTTTGAGTGTTCTAACATTTAAATTGTCTGATAGCCTGTCAAATTTACCCTCACTTTTAGAAAGCTGGTTTATGTAAAATTAGTACTTGATACATAGTGTTTGTGGATGGGACAAAACAGTCATTTTTAGCTTGAGTTAGAAGAGTTTAAATAGGTCTCCACTGATCATTAATTAGCTGGTTTACGGTCGGACAACCCTATGCCCTTGGTTTCCATTCTGTTTTGCTGTGTTCTTAAACTTGCTTGCCCTCAAAGTGTAGCTTATTTCATGACGTATTGTCTGCTTACAGTTAATGTTCTTTTCTCTGGTTTTAGATCTAACCCTTTATACTCCCTTTATTTTATGCTCTGTTAATTAACTTTTATTACCAAAAATAGTAAAAGTTCTGGAGCATGCAACAATTACATGTAAGGAAAAAAATCTAAATTCATTTTGCATTTTGAGACATTTAATTGATAAATAAAAAACAACTTTCTACAGATCATGAACATGTCTTGGCATTACTCAAAAGCAACAAAGGACATTAGCATTATCAAGCATTTCAAGAAAATTACAATCACTCTTTAAGTCCAGACCCGTGGACACCAAATGAGTTTTGAAGCAATCATGAATTTATTTTTTTTACTTATAAATTCAAAACAAAAAATATGCTGGTTAACAGAAAACAGACATAACATCTTAACATGCATTGGCAAATACTAAATGATAAATCATCATATAGCCATTTTTGCTTGCCAGGCATGCTATCCTGGGTCTTAGTCAGCACTAATGATCAAGTGATTTATTACAATAAGCATGAAATGAGTGGTCAATGATAAATCTTCAAAAAACCATAGTTGCAAGCGAGGCCTTAACATCATGGGTCTTTATTAAGGTCAACAAAAAGATATCAGAAATAAAAAATAACAGGGAAGCAAAAATACTCAAAAAGGAAATTGACAACCAAATAAAACTATTGAACAAGTACATTGTATATAACTAGACGCAAAGAGAACCAAATAAATCTTTCACTAAGAGTTCATAAACTTACCAGTTAAATAGCTGCTCTCTGCATTATAGAACACCATACTTTGCAATCAGGGATGACATTGCATACTTCAGTAAGAAAACACAACAATTGCCAATGAAACAGCCAAATAATAATAATAAAAAAACTATAGCAGCACCAGTGTACACACTGGTAGTGTTATCTTGATATTTTGCGTAGATTGAAATATGCAGGCAATAAATGAATTGGCGAACATGGTCTTCATAAACAAAGATGTATTGGTTTCCAACAACACAACTGAATCACAGTACTCAGACAAGACTCAGACAAGGAACATGCTATCAATTTAGCCCTTATTTCAATGGCTACATCAGTTCAACCTTCTCCTTCTATGCTCACGGTTATGTCCATTGTCTGCATCTGAAACTCTGGAAACTTCAATTCTTCTCCTGGAAGATGAAGGATTTGATTGTAAGCTAACGTCCACTTCTGAAAGCCTAGAAACTAGATTTCTTCTACTAGAAGATGATGAAATTGGCGCTGTACAATTGATTTCTATAGGATTACCCATGCTACGGCTTTCCAATTGTGAAACAGTGGCAGCATCATCAGGCCTGGAAGACGAAGCAAAATGAGGCAGCATAGAATCAGCATCAGCAACTGTATCCAGGTTCTGGCTGTCGGGTTGAATAACAGCAGCAATGCTTGAAAATGAATCTCTATCAGCTGGACGTGAAGACTGTTGATGATTTCTTCTCCCGCGATGATTGTGCAAAACTGCCTCGAGGTTCTCAACTAATCTTTCTGCAGATTCCACTGCAGAATTCATCGCAGAATTCACTGCAGATGAAAAGGAGGACAGTGAAGCTGCTCCTTGAAACAATAACCTTGAAACTTGAACAGAATGGTTGTGCTGGCTGACCTCTGCCCCTGTGGAAGGCAGTGCCTGAGAAGTAATGACTTGATTTCCCAAGAAACTGGTTCTCTCAGATTCAAGAGGAGTATCCTCAAGATCATCTGATCGAGGAATCTCCCCCATTGCAATGAGCACATTGCCAAAATGCTGCATCCTTTCTTCAATTGAAGAAGAAAATACACCACGATTAATGAGTTGCTGCCTCATACTCTCAACTCTTCGTGCAGAAGGCCTGGGAGGAACCTTCAAGCCAGACTCCTTCGACCTGAGCTTGTTTTTACCATTGCCGTTGCCATAAATTGGAATAATGCATGTGTCCGCAACCTCTTCCATACACACAGGGCATTCCTTCACATTTGAGTAGACATACGACAGCTGATAGAAGCATGACCAACAACACAGGTGTCCACAAGAAGTTAATATAGGATCTTGTGCCATATCAAGGCATATGTTACAATCAAATACACTCCTATCACTTCTGGCCTCCTTACCATTCTCATTCCTGCATAATGCTTTAGCTAACAAATAGGCACTGTTCCTTTTGCCAAATTTATTCATCTCATCTCTCCTTTCTTCAGTAGCAACACTAGCCTCCCCAATAAGCAGTCCACCTTCACTGCGAACATTAATGGTAGCTGGTTCCACAGAAATACCCACCGTTTGAGGGGTGATGTGACTTTGTCTCCATCTCTGTCGTTGTCTAGCCCTGAAAGTAACTGCTTCAAGCTGCCTGATACGTTCTTCTAAAAGACCATTGGTGGCTTCTAATTCATTCCACATAGTAGCGAGTCCCAACAGCGAATCATTGGAAGAGTACAAAGGTTCTTCATTCAAATCAAGATCCATTATTCCTTGTCAAAATTTAAGACATTCTGATTCAAAACTCCTTTTACAGGAACACAAACCATAGTCTCTAAAAAATTCTTATACCCTTCCCTACAAAGAACAATAAAAACAGTCTCTTAACTCATCCAGGTAAAAACTACCAGTTGCATGAAATGAAAAGAAAAACCCTTCTACCCATAACCTGAAATTTCCCATCATCTTAAACTAACTAGGAGAACTAACTGAGATAATTATCAGTCTCTATATCAGTAAATTAGAGGGGGGAGTCCAAACTCTACTAAAACTGAACCCTCCCTACATACTCATAAAAAAAAAAAAACCTAAAAATTGAAAGTTCTCTCCTTTTCATTCTTCAATCTCTTTTTGAGGAAAAAAGAGAGACCTGTTAAAGCTATGAGCCACGATATTAATATGAATCAAGAAACTGAAAAGAAAAGGATGAAAGAAAAGAATAAGAACCTGTTTGAAGCAGATGATCATCTCAGTTCTTCGCCATACAAGATTCATTGATACAATCATTTTGTAGCATCAATGAAAGTTAAAGTAAGCGGTGGTGATTATTTATGGAATTTATTGACAGGTGCTTGGTTTCGTGCATGTTCAAGGTTAGAAGGGTATAAAACGCTGGCGTTTTGTGCACAGACCTTGATGTCTGAGGCGTTGTGATTGGAGTTGTGGCGACGAAGTAGCAGGTCAAGGAGCTTTGGTCCTGTTGGATTGGATTCTTTTGGCAGCAAATAAACTCTTTGGTGGTTCTATTTTATCGAACTTTTCATTTTGGTCTATGTACTCTATTGTTTTCTCTTTTTCATAAAGAATATAATTTCATTGATAATAGAAATAATCATTATCAATTGAATGTTTTTATGTTTTGAGATTAAAATTCAAATTATAATACAAAGAATAGACTAAAAGAACAAGAAATTAGATATAAAACACAGAAATTTTCAATTTTCATGGTTTTACTCTAAAAATTAAATATATTATTTTTCTGGCCCTCGAGAGTTTGAGAGATGAGAAGGAAAGTAGTGAGAAAACTATGTGGGAGAGAGTAAAAGTAATTGATTGTCATGGTTCCAGAAAATCATAATAGCCAAGGTCGATGTTAAATTGTTCCATTCATCAAAAGAAAATTAATAATAATAATTTTTTAGGGTCCAAAAAATTGCATGAATCAATTGTATTCGGATGAAGTTTTCATAAAATTAGAAATGATTTCTTCTTAGAAACAACAGCTACCTATATATATATATATATATCAAGTGTAAATATAATTTTTGTATTTCTCATTAAAAAAAAAAACCATTATATTATTAACACAGGTTTTAAAGCTAGTCTAGCCTAGGGCAAGTCCAACGGGACTAGCCATCAGAACAGGCAAAGATATATTTTTAAAAAATTGGTTTTTTTTTGTTAAATTTGTCTCTCCAACGGGGAGAGCTAACTGAAACCAGCTATTCCCACAGTTTTCTCATGCAGAGGCAAAATCAATAAAATCCGACCGTTGTAAAAATATTACCGTTGCCATTCCAAACAAAAGCAGACATCAACACGAATTGCCAATTGCAAAATCACAATATATTTTACAGCAAACTCATAACAAGAAAATAATATATAATATATAAAACCCATCCACCTTCCCTTTCTAATTATTATTATTATTAATTATAATAATTATAATAGTTACATGGGTTTTATATATTATTATTAATAATAATTATAATAATTAGTAAAAAAAATAGTTAGCAAAAAAAATATATGAAATTTGTTAGTTAGGATTGTTTTGTCGGTTAAAATAGTTAGCATTAAAAAATAGTTAATACAGAAAAATAATTATGTGAAATTCAATAATTCAGATTTTTTTGTCAGTTAAAATAGTTAGCATAAAAAAATAGTTAACTATATTTGGTCGATAAGTAATCCCATCATATATATGAATCAAGTTGTCACACATGAACATGTTGGATTTATATTTTAGATCTTTTAATTATAATTAAATTCATTTTATTTTTATTTTTTAATTTAAATATAAATAAAAATAATAATTTTATTATTGGCGGGTTTCTCAAAAGCAATTATTTAATTATATAACTTACTCCTATTAATTGTATAATTAAACTATATATAAAATAATTTAACTTTATTTAAAATAAAATTTTAAAAAATGGCTCTTTACCATTGGACAACACATCAATTTAAAAGCTATTTACATACTATTCAAAAAACCATTTTTACAATTTAGCTCTCCAAAATAGTTCTTATCATTGGACTTGCCCTTAGGCTTGCTCGAGAATATGATAACTATTATTTTTTAAAGAATTGTTTACAGTCAACTTTGCTGGCCATCGTAGTAACATTTTTCTTGTGTTAAGATCAGATTTTATTACAAGAGAACATATGAAAGTCACTTGTGCACCACTCCTGCTGTTCTTGGAAGAACGAATCCTATGCCAAAGAATCTGTATATGAATTTTGTTAAAGGCTTAGCCCGTGTTTGCTTTTGTGTTTAAGAGATGTTTTTATTTTTTTATCTAAATTATTTTTTTTATACTTTTAAATTATATTTATTTAAATTATATTTTTTTTTATTTTTTTTAGTATTTTTAATTGAAAATATTGTTTGTTTTATTTTATTTTCAACATAAACAAATTAAAAAAATATTATGATAGTTGTAGGGTAACATTATTTAATATGCAAGTTCTCCTGGAAAAGAAGATAAATTGGAAGAAGGGAATCTTCGGTGATGGTTCCTAACCGGGGCTCTGGTGAGGGAAGAAGCAGAAAAGGCTTTTGTTTGCTTGCGTCTTATTATAAAGTTTCTTGTTATCTCTTCTCAACAACAAATTGAGAAGTCATGATCTTTGTCGATGGACTTCCGTTTCCAACCGATTCCTCTCAGGTAACTTGCTTCATCTTTTGTTAACTTTCGAAAAACCCATTTCCTTTATTATACCAAAAGTTTCTAGGACATGGAAACAGCTCTGTTTGATTGCTTACAAAATGTAGGAGAAAGAAATCATTGCCCCAGATGCTTAAATCATTGAAAAAGATTGTGGTTTTTTTTAATCTATTTTGCTACACTCTATTTGATTGAAGTTCTTATTATATTTAGTTTCTGTTTTCAATGATCTTTAACTTATAATTACGACAAATAGGAAAGGGATGCCCTAGTAAACTTACTGGAACACCCTAAGTTGGTATCTGCCTCCAATTCATTCGAGGCTATGCAGGAGGTGAAGTTCTCAGCATCAAAGGAGCGTGCTTTGCAAGGTCGATGGGTTTATCTCTTCCAAAGAGAATTTGCGACTGTTGACCCGGCACTTATAGATGTACGTTCTTTTTTACCGTGCTCTTTATTTGTTATCCCTGCTTAAATGTCTGAGAAAGTTCTTACCTCTAAGTTTTCTGTTGTCCCTAGTTAAATATTTGTGACTGCATCTTATAAATACTTTCATCATTGATTAAATTTCTTTTCTAAATTGACAATGAAATCCCAGCAGCAATAGGTGTTCGGGTAACAAAAGATGCTGCTTGTTTGATAACCTATGAAACTATGTGCAGAAGTAGTCATAAATTTGTGGCTTTATCTAGTAATAATGATTTCTCATGGCACTCTCGTGAACAAATGTGACTTTCTTTGATATTTTCAGTCCAAATCCCTGTAATGGACTCATTTACCATGGGAAATATGTTATAAATCTCTATGAATCATCTTGTGTTCCTTTCTCGTGAGTTTGCTATGTTCTTCTCTCTCTAAATTGTTATTTCTCTTAATACGCTGTAAGTTCATTTATATTTTTCATTTCATTGACTGTAATAGAATTTCTTTTTCCTTCCTTGCATGTAAAGTTTATTGGCACTGATGAAGCAACTACTTGTGTGGGCCTTGTTATTCGGAACCAGAGAAATGGAATGTAAGAATCGATTTTACAAGAGATGGGAATATGCTCAGAATTTTACTACTGATGATGTTAATTGTTTTTTTTTTTTTTTTGACCTTGCATTATGGCATTTTATGAGTTGCAGGACTTCAGTTGCCCATATGGATTCTAAGAAAGTTGTCGACACTGGCCTCACCCAAATGTTGTCACTAGTTGTTGACAAAAATTTTGAAGTTGACTTGGATGTATTAATCTAATTCTTTTTTTGCCTCACAATTTTGTTGCTCTACTCACTACTTCTCTTCACTGGTTCATTTATTTTTCCTGGAGTAAGCCATTCTCGTGATTTTTAAATGCAGGTACATTTGATTGGTGGTTTTGAAGATGTCTTACCTGAAGTCTGCTCCAAGAACCTCTTCTTTTTTATTGATATTCTAGAGATGGCAAAGTGATTGAAGTGAATGTTTTGCCATTTGTTTGCAGCAAGCTAATGGCTCTACTAGGTCTAAAACACTGGCAGAAGTGGATGGCTATTCCTTTCCTTTGTGTACCAAAATAATTGAAACTCTGCGTAAGAGACAGGAAAAGTTTCACATCCAAACTCTCTATGTCCTTAGGCATAACACCAGAAGGGATTCTCAAGGAAATGCATACCCGGTTTTCAATGGGTTTCTGGTTAGGTTCAACTTTAAAATTGTCCATCGTCATTTTTAAATTCTGCATTGATTTCATAGGACAATTTTAGATTTTGTTTTTGTGAAGGAAATAATTAAATGAAAGATCATAACTGGTGCCCCATGGAAACCTTATTTCTTTGACTGGCATAGCAAAGTATCCACTCCCTTTTGGTGAGAACTAGCTAGCATAGGAATTTATTTAACAGCATTTCTTGGGTATACCTTATTAGCAACATGCCCTTAGCACCATTAGCTTAAAAGTTCATGCTGAAAATCTTCTACAAGTTATATTTTGCAGCCTTTGGTGTCTCAGCCTAGAAAACTAGAGTATACTAAAAGACTGATCAGAAACGTAAAATTTGATACAGGAGATGATATGACTGCAAATCTGATGCTTAAATTCATCAAAAAGCATTTAACCATTTGTTAGTATCAAATGCTGTTTTTATTGAATTTGCAAAATGGTTCCAACTTGTTTCAAGTATGAAATTATTTCTGATGGCAGGAGTTTTTCGTTCATAGATCAACAGTGTATGTAGTTGTTTATCAAAAGTTTATAATGTCTTGTTCTCTTGGTTTTAGGACAAGATAATGAATAGCATTGCTTTATGTTGTCGAGAATTTTGTTAAGATTTGGCAATGTAGAGTCTGATGTTTCTCTGAACTTTGTCAGGTAAAAACATCCACTGGATCTGTCATCCCGGCCAGTTTTGATAGAACTACAAGATGCCCTGATGAAATTGTCAGAAGAATTCGAGTCTCTGTATCCTATGAAGACCCCAATTGGAATGCAAAGTTATTGGATACCTATGATACTCAAAATGATCGATTTGTGATTGCTCCATGCACTTGGTATTGGGTTGCTATTGAGCGTTTTATTTTGATTTAAGTTCATCGTAAATTAAAATTTTCCAAAAGCAGAAGCCTGCTTAGTGCTTGGCATTATGTTTTCTACTCTACATACTGTATGTGGTCCTGTGCTTGTGGCTAAACTCTGTATGTTTGTGTTCCTTTAACTGCTGTGCAGGACCTTTTGATGTTTGTGTTCCTTTAATTCCTGTGCAGGACAATTTGGCAACAACATCATGCTTTGACACTGCAAGACCTTTCCGATGAAGAGATTCTCCTTCAGTGCTCTACTTCACCATCAGCTGAGGGCCCTGAATTTGTGGATAATTTAAGAAGGTGAGCATGTTTTAAAAGAATGCCTTCTCCCTGTCTGCCCTGGGCACGAGAAATGATCAGAAAAATGGTTGGTCAATGTCTATTCGTAGTGAATATCAACCTCGGCGAAATGATAATGCAAATGAAATTGATGAAAAGAAAAGATATTTTTTTACACGTGAACAACCTTGGCAAAATTGCAAAGTACAGCAGTTATGGAATTTTGTTAAATTAAGGATGTTGAGTATTATCAGGAATTAAAAAAAATAAAAAATTGAATGAGACTCAAGAGTATGGAAGAGAATTTTTACAAGACCAAGTCTGTTTAGGTAGATAAGGAAAATGCATAAACTAAGAAAGATCACAGCAAAAGTATCATTGCTGTAAATAGTTCACAAAGATTGCTGTTCTTTATTGTCGTTGGTTGATTACAAATTGATCCCTGTGCAATCTAAATCACATTATTGAGTCAAGCATGTGGTTTAATAGAAATATGTTCATTAAATCATTTGGATTTATAGCTTCTTTTCTTTTTTATCTTTATGGTTTGTCCATACTGGAATAAATATCTTATTGAAACAAAACATGGCTGATTACTTGGAGTTTGCAATGTTTATTAGCAGGCAGATTTCTGTAGATACAAGTTATAAGTGCAGACTTAAAAAAAATTCCACTTTTCAGGCAGTGGGATTATTTGATTCAACAACCACTCTGGAATTTGACATTCCCTATGAGGCATCCACGTGTGTTTGAATGGACTGCTGATGGATCCTGGAAAAGATGCTTGTTTTCACCCCAGGATTCATGGAATGAAGATCGAGCTCAAACTTCTCTTCAGAGAACTTAGATTTCACCGATGAATATCAGTTTTCATACTGGTATAAACTTGAATTTTCTTTACTTTATGCCCTGGCTAATCTGTGATAACAGGGACGAGATGCAAGCTATCAATTAGCAGATACTGAGTTTTTTATTTCCTATTAAAAAATAATTGAATGTTGCTACTGTTAAATTTTTTTTGATAAAATTTGTTAGGAATAATTTTTTTTTTCTATGTATAAAACTGATTGTAAAATTAATTGCTCGTATTATTATATTAAAAATATTTTAGAATAATAATAAATAGGTCATTTATATATATATATATATATATATATATATATATATATATATATATATAAAATTGCCAATACAAATTAAAATTTAATTATTAAAAAAAAATCTTAATAAGAGTGGCATTAAAAAAAATTAGAAACCAAAACTAAGAGCATATATATATATATATATATATATATATATATATGTATGTATATATATATATATATAAATATGGACAGAAATAATAGTTATGTAACAAATATATAAAAAAAGATGTTTTTTTTTTTTTTCAAATAGTAATAAAAAGTGAAAACCACAATTGAAATAACTGTTAATTATTGTTTGAAATTGTGAATTTTTTTAGTCATTCTATAAAATAATAGTCGTGTCTGTAAGTTGCCCCGAGCACTCTGATTATAAAAGAAAAAATTATAAGTGAGAAAAAAAAATAAAAAAAATGATTTCGGGGATTATTTATGGCATGCGTAAGCTGTTCTGGACACTTCAATTATCAAAAAATAATGTATACGTGCAGAAAAAACAGGAAAAAAAAATGTAAAAAAAAACATGAGTGTAGAGATAAAAAAAAATATATAAGTGGGAAAAAAATTGTAGTGCCCGTAAGTTAACTTGAACACTACGGTTATAAAAAAACAAAAAAAAATGTATAATTGAAAAAAAAACATGATGAATTTTTAAAAATAAATTGGTTCAGAGATTAATCATGGTGCTCGTAAGCTAGCCCAGACACCCCGGTCATTTAGAAAACAAAAATAAAAGAAGTGGAAAAAAATGTTAAAAAAAAAAAAAACAAATCCGGAGATTAGTTGTGGTGCACATAAGCTGCTACAAATACCCCGGTTAAAAAAAACACAAAAAAGAAGCCCGGTTAAAAGAAGAAGAAAAAACTGACCTGGACATCTCTGTTATAAAAAAAATCCCCGTTTAATAAAAAAAAAAAACCAATTATATAAAAAAAGGTGTAAAGGGAAAGCATCATTTTAAACAGTAATGAGGAAAAAAATCATGGTGCGCGTAAACTAACCCGGATATCTCGGTCATGAAAAAAAATTTATAAGTGGGAAAAAAAAGAAAAAAAATATTAAAAAAAAATAGATCCGAAGATTAGTCGTCGTGCACATAAATTGCCACGGATATCCTGATTTTAAAAAAACCAAATAAAAAGTATGGTTAAAAAAACCTTTTCGAACAGTACTGAACATTGAAAATTACTGTTAGAACTAAAAAGAAGAAGCCTGGTTATAAAAAAAAATGCAAGGGGAAAGTACTTTTTTAAATAATAATGAGAAAAAATAATTCATTGTGCACGTAAACTAACCTGGATACCCCGATCATATATATATATATATATATATATATATATATATATATATATATATATATATATATAAGTGGAAAAAAATAGGGAGACAAAATGTTAAGAAAAAATAGATCCGGAGATTAGTCGTGGTACGTGTAAGTTGTCACGGATACTTCGGTTTAAAAAAAAAAAGAAGCCTGTAAAAAAAATACAACAAATCACACACCCAAATCCACAGTGGATCTAGGTGTGCGTGAATAGAAAAATCACCTATTAGCCCTTTTACTATCACACACAGAGGGGGGGTAAGTTATGGTCATCATCCTCTAACAAACTGTTTGTTTGCTCATTTATTTATCTATCTTTAGGATAGGTAATGGTCTCAGTTTTGTTGCCTTGAGAATTGTAATTGGAAGGATGGGTGATCATTTTGTGTTTGGTTTTTATTTATAAAAACAACCAAATCAAAATTATAAAAAAAACCAAAATTGAACTGACACCGATTTAAACTGATTGGTTTTGGTTTGGTTTAAACTAAAAATCATTGTTTTTCAGGGTTTTTTTTTTTGTACTTTAAACCAATTCTTTCTCTTATCTCATTTCACATGGAATCAGACAAAAAAAAAATTGATCTAAACACGAAGAATATAAATTTTTTTATAGTATTTTTTAATTTGAATCAGTTCGGTTTCAGTTTAGTGGTTTTAGTTTTAAGAAACCGAGTGCCCGTTTAGTATTGTAGTTTTAATCACGTTTAAAAAAAAAATCACTAAATTGCCTTTTGGTAAGCTCTTAAAACAACTGCACATGATACTGGGCCCACCATCAAAAACATGCAAACCACCATTTCATGAAAAACAGCTAATAGCTGCTTTTCATAGTGTTTCATCGAATTCCCACCATAACAACCCAAAAATCGGTTGGCTTGAAACCCCTTGAACAAGCAAAGCAACAAGACCCTTGGTTAAAACTGAATCAGAATCATCTTTAAACATAACATTCTTCTCAAAATCCAAATAAGCTCTAACCTAAACTTGAGAAACACAACTTTCAACTTTATTCTCCCTAGTTTTAATCTCACTATCAAGTGGTTTCAAACTCTTTCCATAAAAAAATAACTGCTCATACTTTGCTTTGGGTTCTTGAATTGATTGAAAAAGCTTGATGGTCTCTTGAAGCTTTGGAGGGAGTTCGTCAATTGATTGCAAAGACATGAAAAACTTAAAATCAACAGAAAAGAAAAGATTAAACTTTATAGATACCAAAATGAAAAAACTAGATCTTGATTCTAAAAACACCTGGCTTTTCAATAAAATTCTTGTTAAGATTGCTTTCTAAGCATGTTATATTCCAAAAACCACAACCTGAAAGACAAATGATTAACAGTAAGGGATTTAGAGAAGCGGGGTAATACAGAGGGGGGAATTAATTAAATTTTAAAAAATCAAAAGCCAAATGATGATGCATATAAAGGTTGAGTTTTTGTTGGGATTTATTTTTGGAAAGAAATAGGTTTTGAGAAAATAAAAAGGGAAAGATTTGTGGGTTCTAAGGAGAGAATTAAGGTTTTTGTTGAGCGGGCGGACTTTGAGATTTTTGTGGTCAATATGAGAAGAGAAGTTGAAGACATCATTTATATCTTGTTTATATTATATATACTTATAATTATAGTTTGATAATTTTGTCTCAAATAATTAATTAAAAAAATGGATTTTTATTATTAAATCCGACCCGAGTATTGATGAGAGGTAAAGCTCAAGTGGGCGGATTAAAATAATTTTTTAAAATAATAAATTAAAAAAAATATATAAATAGATTTTTAATAAGGTTTTACCTAAATTAACTTGGTTTTTTTTAACCATCTTAATTTCTTTGTCTATTTTTTAATTGGAAAGTATTCTATTTTACTTGAATTATTCCTTACATTATGAGGTTATATGTGTGTGTGTGTGTGTGTGGGCGCACGTCCTTTAAAATAATTTCACAAGTTAAAAGCAATATGAAAAACTTGGTAACCAAACACACAAAATTATTTTTTTTCAACATTAAACTCAACCACAGTTTTAACCAAACACTTCACAGTTTATTTTGAACCGCAATAAAAGTGTTTTTTTTTAACTTTTTTTTCAACCTCAACCACAACAGCAATAACAATATCAAATGTACCCTGAAACTGAATTGGATTACTGGATTAGAAGTTTTTTAAAATATTTTAATTGGTTTAATATGTTTTTTTTAATGCTTTGGTTTTTTTCAATTAGTTTTTTTCTTCTTTTTTTAAGTATAACCGGGTTTTTCTTCTTGTCATCTCTAATTGGAAGTACCCAAGCTTGTTTTTCTTAAAAGTCAACTATGATTCAGTCCTTCTAGTTTATCAAAACTGATTTAATAGTCCTTGTAGTGTATGGATATGATAAATTAATCCGTTGACTTGCATTGACCATCCTCAATTAGTTAGTAGTTTTTTTGTTCCAAAATTGCCGTCTCAAATCAAATTTTCTCATCTCACCTGCTTCTGTATTTTTTTCTTCATTTTTTTCAAAATAGAGTGACAAAGTAAATTGAAAAAGGACTAAATTATAAAAGGATTTGAAAAGTAGAGATTAATTAATTAATGAATTAGTTTCATTTAACTGCAGGAATGAAGTTATATTTAACACTTTTATTGGTTGTTTGCCGTTGTCTCTTGGTCGAAGTGGGCCCATCGTTCTCGGGTCTTGAACTAGTTTTTCCCATGGATTCTAAAGCACTGTTTGTTTCTTTTCGCGGAGGTAAAGTATTTTTATATATAAAAAAATTAATTATTATTTTTTTAACTTTTTTGATGCAATAATATTTAAAATAAAAAAACAAAAATATTATTTTAATAAAAAATAAAAGGCGATGATTAAAAATACTAAATTGCTTTGGTGCAGAAATCCATGGGATACGGAGAAAGGGCACCGTCGAGTCCTGTTTTTGGGGGTTGAACGTGATTTAGGTTGATTTTTAAAATAATTTTTATTTATAAATATATTCAAATAATATATTTTTATTTTTTAAATATTATTTTTGATATTAGCATATAAAAATGATTTAAAAATATCAAAATATTTTAATTTAAAATAATTTTTTTATTTTTTTTAAATATATTTGAAACGCAATGTGAAACACAATGAAATGAAGATTTAATACTTTTCTTCTTCTTTTTACTTATTTTAAAATTTTTAACTTCACATTGTCTACTCAAAATTTGAAAACATAATAATAATCCCTTTTCTACCCAAAATATTTTTTTTATTAATATAGGGGTTCAGGTTAATTTATATGTATCTCGAACAATTTCATAAATCCTGAAATTAACAACCATGAAAGTCTCTAATGGTTATCATATTAATAACCACATAGTTTGAATATAAAATTATAGTGGAAGCAAATTCTTTAGTCTCAAGTTTTAATCACTAGATTATCTCTTATAAATTTTCTAATATGAAGAGAAATGTGTGTGTACAGGGAAATGTGTGTGTGTATAAAGACCACACAATTACTCCAAGACAATAGTCAAACCCTCGTATGCAAATTCAATTTATTTTTATGTACTTACTTTTCATTGTAATTTTATTTACGTGCTTTCATTATTTTTTGAGAACCTTTGAATTCTCACAATTCTTCTTTCTCTATTTTGTTTCTTTTCTTCCCCTCGTGTAGTGCCTAATGGAGACATTATTTTCTTACGTTAAATTTTTTTATGCTCCGTAGCTTGATTTTGCGAGATTACTACTTATCTTATTTTTTAGATTAATCTATTATCATGTAGGACTCGTAGAAATGAATGGCTGATATCACCATGAATCAAAAAATAATAATCATTTGACATATTAATCCAGGGGCATGCCTGGTATGACAAGATTCATAACACCAACATTAAAAATCACTTGAAATAATCATATAGTAAATGATCCAGTAGTAAGAGTTTAAGACTAAAAATTTACTTTGTATATGGTCTTAGGATCGAGTGCTGGAGCAGTTGATATGATAATTAGAAACTTATATGATCATTAATTTAGGGGCCTGTGAAATTAGCTGAGATGCGTGCGTATAAATTGATTTAGACATCTATATTAATAAAAAATAATAACTTAGAATTCCACTTACTAATTAGCTCATATGTGATCACAATTGCTACGTTTACAGTGAAAGCCTCATGGATAGAAATAGCAGCACCAAAAGATGAAGAGAAAAAGTTGAATAATGTGGTTTTAGAAAATTGAGCTGTCATGGGCTAGGTTTTTCTATAGCCGAATGTGACAATAGTAAAATATAAAAAATTTATGCACAGGATTTGAGGCCCAAGTGGCCACGTCAACAGCACATGTATTTTGTCTGCTAAAAGAAATGTACAAAAGAGATCGGAATTCCACAACCAATACACCGAAGGAAACAAAAATGAGACTACTTTTTGCTTCATTTTCGAAATAAAAAAAATAAAGGATACAACTAAAAAAATATTCACTAAAAAACAATTTCTAGTAAATATCTTTCAGTTGGGTTGATTTTTCAGATGAGATTTATATTTAAAATTAATAAAAAAAATTAAACTTAAATTAATTCAATATTAAATGATAAAATTGACATAGTGTCTCTGTGGTGTTTATATGAAGTTTATGTTGTCACTTTGTTATCTTTGTTAGACATATGTAACTTGTAAGTAAGTGATCATTAATGCATACAATAAATCTGATCTTTAATGGTGTTACTATTGCTATTAGTGTAAGTAACATCATATATTTGATTTTAGGATAAAAATGTGTTTGAAAAACATACATGTCATACTGCTCCTCTTTTATCAACATGCACTCATGATTCGAATTCTAGTTCAGTTGAAGAGGAAGAACATGTTGTGAGCATGTGTTTTATGACAATTAAAATGAGATACAATCCTTCAAATCATAAATATGACCCTACTGGTACTAAATTTAATGATGCTTTTAAATATTTATATGATACAATTAGTTTCAAAACAGAGTACATTGAAACGGAAATATGCATGCTTATTTATTGGGGACAAAAGTTTGCATATTGTCAATCATGATATTGGATTCTAATTCAAATCCTATTGAAGCTCTTTTCATATATAGTTAGTATTCAAAATAATACCATGCTTATATTTAAACCTAAAATAGTAAACAAAAAACAGAGGGGGAGAGAGAGAGAGAGAGAAAAGAATCCAATATATTATTTGAGTTCACATCTCGAAAATCATATTTTTCATGGCAGTAAAGCAACAGACGGTAGTTTTAGGGGGTGTTTGGGAGTGTAGTTGTTTTTGCTTTTCAAAGTGTTTTTCGTGCTGAAACGCATCAAAATGATGTTTTTTTATTTTTTAAAAATTATTTTTGATATCAGCACATCAAAATGATCTAAAAACACTAAACCGCCAGTTTTAAAAATGAAAAAAAAATGATGAAAAGCAACAAAAAACAGATTGAATCGCAATGATAAACGGGGTATTGATCAAGTAGATAAAAAACCTCACAAGAATCTGGACGCTCAACTTGTTCTTGATCGAACAAACTACAAGAGTTGCTGTAAAAATTGAAATTCTCGACATCAAAGTTAAATTGTATTGTGCTTGCTAGTATAATAAATAGGAGGGGAAAGTAGTACGGATATTTTTATAGTTTGTACATCATAATGTTTATTGTATACTTTTTTACTTCTCGCCAAATTAGCAAGGATGGAAATGAATCGTGTTGGAGTGCCATTCTCGACTCGGAATACTTGCGACCATCCAGTTTATTTCATTTTTAATAACAATAAACATCATTATTAATAACCATGGAAATCACATTTAAAGAATTGAAGAATAAAAATTCATCAACAATAAACTACAAGCTCATAAAAACAGTCCCCAAATAAAGCCTAAACTGGTGAATTCACCCTTCAAATATTACAATCACAAACAGTAAAGAATAAAAGCACCAACTTATATTTTTAAATCTATTTTCACCTATTAAACTCTTTTTATAGCATTCAGAAGCTAATTCTACACTTAAAAACCTAGGAATTCATTTTCAAAACGCAAAATCAAACCTTACAAAACTTCTCTCAATCCCAATCTATTTTTTCAGGTGATCAAAAACACTCTAATAACACTTCTACTATTAAAAGGAATTTAATTATTTTAATCCATAAAATCAGAACAACCAATTATTTTTTCAGTGACTTCTCCTATCTCTCTGATGCGGAGACAAGAAATATAGATAAAATAAAAATATAATATTATTTTAACCAAAAACTACAAGCATACAAAAAAAAGTGAACAACATCATCGTAAGCCTAAATTTAAAAAGAAGAAATATATTTTAAAACAAGTAAAAAAAAAGACAAATACGAAGTTGTTTTAGTTTTTTATTTAAAAAAAAACCCTAGCTGTTTCTTTTGAAAACAAAGGGAGGGACGTGAATCTTAGAAGAGAATTAGAATAGAAAGATAGGAAAGAAAAGCCAGAGCTTTGCTTAGCTCTCCCAATCAAAACCAATCATGGCGAAAGAGGAAGAAGGGAAGCACAAGAACCAAAACCAACAAACATGGGGTACGTGGGAAGAGCTGTTGTTGGCAAGTGCCGTCAGGCGTCATGGTCTCAAGAACTGGGATTCCGTTGCCTTGGAAATTCAAACCAAAACCTCTCTTCCTCTTCTCTTAACCACCCCTGAAAATTGCCAGCAAAAATACCACGACCTCAACCTTAGATTCAATACCAACAGCAAGCTCCACCACCACCATACCCGTATACCGCTGGATTATCAAGAACAACACAATAACGTTAACACTGGTGATAATAATAACACCACTAACAAGTTTGTTAACGTTCCCTGGCTTGAAGAACTCCGACAACTCCGTGTAGCGGAGCTGAAACAAGAGGTCCAACGATACGATGTTTCCATCCTGTAAAAAAAATATTATACTGTTCTCTTTTGACAATTTTATTTTTCATTTCTCACAACTTATATTTCGTCCTCAGATCTGAAACAAACATTTATATTTGTTGACAGTACTTTGCAATTGAAGGTGAGAAAATTGGAGGAAGAGCGAGAGAGAAGCGTTCAAGGAGGAGATAGCAACACACAGAAACCAGATCTGAAGGAGGAGAGATCGGAAATCGAGAAGGAACATGAATCAGGGAAACCGGTTTCCGTCTCAGGGGAGGAGTCGGACCGGGAGAACCGATCGGTGAACGAGTCGAATTCGACCGGGTCGGGCGGGAAGGGTGGAGTAGAAGATGCGGCGGGGGAAATGGAGACGCTGGAGCCGGGTAGGAGCGGGTCGGGCGAACCGGATCCGGTTACCAGCGGGTCGAACGGGAAAGCGGTGGAGGGTGGTGGGGAGGAGTCGTGTGAGGTGGGTGACTCGGTGACTCAGTTGAGTAGTGAGTCGTTGAGTTCGGGGAGGAAGAGGAAAGGAAGGGAGAGGAAGGAGTTTTCAGAAACTGGCGGTGACGAAACGGTGGCTGCTTGCTCGGTGAAATCAGAGCCGCTGGTTGGGTTCATGGAGATGATTGGGGCCCACAGAAATGGTTCTCTATTTGAAAGCCTGATTGAGAGCCAGGTACGTTTGGGCTTTTCTTTTCTTTTCTTTTTATTTTCTTACCGAGTTGATTAAATCTCACACGCGTATTTGTATTAGAAAATATCGATAGCAATTAAACCATTAAATTTATTATTTTTTCTTTCTAATATAACGGTTTAATCGATATTAATATTTTATTTATTTATTTTCTTTTATCTTAAGAGGCTCCCGTAAACCTCATCTGTAGACCCTTCTTTGCAAATTTTGTTGGTCAACAAACAACTAGGAATAGGTGGAAAAATATTCATGAGAGTTCAGTATTTTTTTATTTTTTTGGGACCGTCTGCTTTCTTGTCTTTTCCCATATATATATATATATTCCATTGCTTTTTTTCCCTCCCGTGATATCTGATCATCAAACAACTCAATTCTCCCACAAAAATTAGCCAAAACTCTTTATTAGATGATAATTCTCAAGCTTTGAGCTTATTATAGAAAAACAAGAAATCATTGATTTTTCTAAGGTCAAACCTAAATTCACTCAACGTGAATAGCTGTTCTTTTGATAACTTACCACCAATCCTGATATTTCACAATTCATGTAACTAATATAAATTACTACCACAACAGCCTTTTGTCTTAAGCCTTAAGTCATCCCTCCCATCCACTTAATGTTTTAAATCTCAGACTGGCCTAATGGATCGAGTCGATCCAAGGTCTAGACTGGTTTAAATTAAGGAAAAATAAACAAGTCTAGTTGACCCAAATGATCAACTTATTGATTGTTTTTAATTAAAACAATGTTGTTTTCTTTTATTATTGAACGGATTTAACCCAAATTAACTCGAATTTTGTTTCGGATCAACCCTGTTAAACCATGATTTCACCCAATTTTCCATATTAGCTTTTGGGCGGCCCATATGATTGTTTCCTTATCCATATTGGTCCCACCACTAAATCCATTCCCATCCAAAGAAAGATAATCTCTTGGCCCAGTTCAATGAATGAGACCAAAAACACTTGAAATCTCTCAATGTTTTTTTTTTTTTATGGTTCGCATGAATTGGGCTTGGGCAATAATTTTTGCCTAAGCCACCACACCTTTCAAAAAAGAACAAAGATGGGTTAAGACAGCAATGCTTCGCGTTTGTTCAAGTTGTGCCTGCAAGTGATCTTTTTATATCATTGATAATGCAGTACAGACTGATAAACTCATAACCATATGTAATACTCCAGGAAATGGATGTGTATAAAGACATGATCCGGCAGCATATGGATTTGGAAGCAATACAAACAAAGTTGGAACAAGGTTCCTACTCTTCTTCAAATCTTTTCTTCTTCCGAGATCTTTTGCTTCTCTTCAACAATGCTTTAGTTTTCTTTCCCAAACACTCTGTTCAATCACTCGCCGCCCATGAACTCCGATCCCTAGTGTCAAATGAAATGAGAAAAGAAACCCAAAATTCTGATTCCTCTGTAATGCCAGAAAATATTCCACCCCAACCAAAAAGCGAACTTGAAAGATCAGATTCATTGCTCGCTAAACACAAGTCTTCAATTCCTATTATAGTTTGTCGTAAACGTAGTTCAATATCGGTTAAGCCTTCCTCATCTAGCTTAGGGCAAAAGATTGAGCAGCAGCAACAACAAAGCAATGAGAACAAATCGGTTAATGATCTGAAACCGCCTACTGTTGAGCAGGGTTTGCTAAAGAAGAAATCAGACGAGAAGCCTGTAACTGGTGCAAGAAGTACACGGAGAGGTAAGAAGAATCTTGCGAAAGGTTCCAGTTCTCCAAGCAAGAAGCAAAATACAAGCCCTGACTCAAAAGCTGCTGTCCCCGATATGCCTGAAACTCCTAAAACCGAAAAGAAGAAAGGTGAGGCATTAGCATTGGAGAAGAAAAAAAGTGCAGTTGATTTCTTGAAGAGAATAAAGAAGAATTCTCCTGCAGAGACACCAAAGAAGAATAGTAGAGTAGCTAGTAATGGTGGTGGAGAGCGCAAAAAGGAAGGAAGTGGTGGGAAAGGAGAGACAGGAAAAGATAGGGTGTTGAGGAAAAGTAGTGAGAAAAAACCAGGAAAGCAGGAGAGTAGTCCCTTAAAGAGGAACGTTGGGAGGCCATCAAAGAAGGCAGCGGAGGTGAGTGGGGTTTCAGGGAAGCGTGGGAGGGACATTGGCGGAAAGGAGGTGGCGAAGAGGCCAAGAAAGCGGTCTAGGAGGTAAACATTGGTAATAAACGGCCGCTATGGCTTCTTCTGTATATTATATAGTGTAGTGTAGTGTTTGATCACTCGATCTGTTTTAGTCACTGTAACATTGTATCAACTCTAATTCTTTCTATACTTAGTATTAGTGGATTTGAAAGGCATAATTTGTTTGGACACCTATTTGCTTCACTAGCCATTTACATTTCGTGCTATTCGAGAGTGATCACTGTTTTGTTGAACAAATGATCTTAAGAGACTCGACTCTTTGATTAACTGACGGGTTTGCTTGTGATTCATGAGCTAATAGAAGACTTGCTCTCAATTCCTTTCTGTTTAATTTGAATGACTGAACTGATAATTATATCCCCATTTGATAGATACTGAAAAAGAAAAAAAGATAAAAAAAACTGCTAAAAATGAAGATGAACAGAGACATGCACAATCTGAGATCAGAGAGAAACAGGGTAGCAAAAACTTACAGGCAAGGTGGCAGATCTAAATTTAATGCAAGGTGGGTAGAAGGTGAGTGCTTTTGATCCCATCCTGGCAGGTGCATGCACCATAGTGAGGATTTTTTTGGTATTGGGTTGCTATTCTAATTAAGGTTTTAAAAAAACAGTTTAATGAAAAATATTTTTAGTTATAGTTCATAATTGAAATTGAAGTGTTAGGTTAAAATTATTATTGAGTTTGGAATTTAATGAAAAATAGTTTCATTTGTTTGATTACCATGTTTTTAATATTGTTGTCAACTTGTGAAATTGTTTTAAAAGATATATATATATATATATATATATATATATATATATATATATATATATATATATATCATAATAATAATAAAATATAATTAATAATTCAAGTAAATTAGACACTTGTTTTTATTCTCCTATTAAACTATTTGTAATTCTATCATGAATTAAATTCATACGTGAAAGTTTCTGTAATCTCTTGCTATTTGATTGAGGAATAACATCTAGTAAAATATTATCTGGAACAACATCTGCGATCCTGAAATTAAGTATAGATCGCAATACTAAACAAACCCATAATTCTAAGGCCAAATCTAGTTGCAAGTTTTTGATCTATAATAATTCGAAAAGCAACATGGTTGTGGAGTACACTTTTCTCTTTTATCAGGGTTGATCTCTATTTACAATTTTTTTTCTTAAATATGATTTTTATATAAAAAAAATTAAACTAAAATATTGAAGAGTTGATAGTTACCCGTTATTAAAATTGTGATTTCACTTTATTTCATTTAGATCTCTTAATTTCCTAATGTTATTTTAATCTTTTAATGAAAATTGTATTAAATTAAGAATATGATATAAAATAAAAATAAGAGTAAAATGACTACATTTAAGAATAATAATATTATAGGGATAAAAAGAAATAATATTTACCCATTAGATATTTGTGTTTTTCTCTCTCTTAAGAAAACACCCTCCACATTATTTTTCTATTC
Source organism: Salix dunnii (assembly GCA_015731905.1). Lineage (NCBI taxonomy): Eukaryota > Viridiplantae > Streptophyta > Magnoliopsida > Malpighiales > Salicaceae > Salix > Salix dunnii. Next base: position 1,690,376 of record CM027667.1, on the reverse strand, counting down.
TTTCCTTTCCTACAAACCAAACAATCACATCCATCACTCCTCTTAATTATCTCTAATTTCTTCTCTGACTACGATCCGTTTCTCTTTCCATTTCTTTCTAAAAACAATTTTACAAATTTCAAGCTATCATGGGAGGAGGAGAAGTGAAAATGAGTGAATACGAAATCAATGATTATGAGGATAACATTAACAAAGATGATGAAAGAATTGTAGTGTGGGATATGGGATTATCTACACTTGATGATCTCACTCCTTTATCATAACCGTTGATTCCACTTGAACTTGTTTTGGCCTTCTATATTTGTTATTGTCTTCTTTCTCTGTTATGTTCTCTTTTTTTTGCCAAAATCATTGTCTTCTTCTTCCTCTTTGTTATTGTGTGTAAAATTGTGATGAAAAATGATGAAAAACATTGAGGGTGGTTACTCTGTGTGTGTGTGTTTTGAGCGAAAAACATCTAAAAAGATGTTTTTCTTTAAAAAAAAATTGAGGTTTAAACCTCAATTTTGTGTGTACCACAGTTTTAAAAACTGTGGAAAATTTGGTTAGCAAACGGTTTGGCTTTGCGGCAAACCTCAACTAGAGAAGTAACCGCAGAGCCAAACAACTCGGAACATTTTTTCTTCTCATACCTACACATAATGAAGCCATAACAATCAGAACCTAAAGTTCCATTTCTCTACATAATTTTGTTCCCATCTTCAAAGTTCTGAAACCATGTACTATACTCATGATTCATGGAAAATTTCTATTTTGGCTTAAACTTTGCCTACCAAGTGTGGTGGCAATTTCATTGGATTGTTGAAAATCAAAGCCTTCCTTCGCAAACTTGTCGAGCTCAAGAATAAGCTGCTAACAATCCTGCATATACAATTTGACAAATATCAACATAAATAAATACAAGGCCATGGGAACTTGCAAAATGGAAAAACCTTTATGCTCCAAGTCTCAAATCCAAACAAAACAAATGATTAAATATACTAAAACATCTAGTGATTTTAATGACAAACTCACTACTATAGATAGTAACAAATGTTTTATTTTCATTTATTTTTTTAAACCACTCGACTTTTTTTCCTTTTTAATTTGATCATCTACATGAATTGATATGAGTCTGAGCTTGATATTTTTTTTAGTTAACTTGCTATAAGATTTTTGTGATGTCAAGAAAGAAACCCAATATTTGATTAATACTGAACTTAGCAAAATATATTTAATTTAATTGATCTAAAATTATTGAAGCTTTAAGAACCAAAATTGAAACAAATACTCATCCCCTTTCTTGTAATCTTTGAAATCATCTTAGTGGGGGCTTACTTAGTCGGCGATGTGTAATGACAATAGAGATACAATGTGGCTTCAATAACCTGTTTTTTTTTTCCTTTTCATCTCGCTTTTCTCTCTCTTCTCCTTGGTTTATATTCCGACTCTCTCTCAAATAATAAAACAAGTTGTCATTTTTCTTTAATGTTAAATTTAGTTTTTATTTTTTTTACTATTATTTTTAGCAACAATTATAGTTTAGTTTTAGAAAATTGATGTTTCATAAACCATGAAATGATATTTAAAATTATGAATAGTAAGACAATGTGAGATCAAATAAATATAAAAAAAAAATAACTAAAGTGCAACATAGAAAGAAGACAATCCATTGTGGATTGCAATAATTACCCTTTTTTTTTCTCTTTCATGACCTTTTCAGTTTTTTCATTTGACTTTTTTTCTTCTATTTTCTCTTTTTATATTGAGTTGTTTTGAAATTGGACTTAACGATTAGTTTTGGTTGAATTGATATGCATTTCTCACGATGCCATAAACTCTAACATTGAGTTAATGCTTAATTTGAAAAAATACAATTTATTTTTAGTTGACTTGATATGGATTTCTCGCGATACCATGAAAAAACTCTGACATTGAGTTAATGCTTAATTTGGAAAATACAATTTATGTTTTTTTCTTTATTCAAAACTTTAAGGATCACATTTGAAAATTAAACAAATATTCAACATCTTTCTTCTTTTTCATTGTGCATTTACCATAACTTTTATTAATTTAGTCCCATTTCTATTTCATTTATGGTTTATTTTCTTGAGTTTTTTTATGTTTTGATTCAAAACATTATTTTGTTCATGAATTTGAAAGATAAGAGAAAAGATTATTGAGAAAAAATAGAGAAAAGAGGAACATGGTACGTTGCCTAAAATTCGATCACCAAAAAACCAGGTTCTTGGTGTCAATGGAACCTTTTAGCAAGAAAAGTTCCATGGTAGTGTTTTAAACCCTTCATCATGGTGAAAATGGTAAACCAGGGCTTGAATTTTTTTTTTTAATCAAGTTGGATTTTTTTTTTTGGGACATTAAAGGTTGTCTTAGGTTATTAATGAGTTTACTGAAGTCTATATGATGTTTTTCGATATTTTTGTGTGAGAAAAAAGTTGTTTTTTTTCTTCAAATATGTTGGAACCTAAATTTTTAGCCACCTAAGCCAATGATCACACCAAAAAGCAACACATCGCTCCTATGTTTTCTTTTTTCTTTTCTAAAAATAAGGTGGGCAACAAACTTGGAATCCCTATCACATTTACCTTTTTTTTTATCAGTTAGGCTTTTGCGTCTAGGCTTTATTTGTTTACATTCAAAAAATATTTTTGATATTATTTTATTATATTCTATTAACTATATATACATATAAGCAACCTTTCATGATTTTTTTTAATTCTTTTTTCCTTGTATGTGTTTGAAAAGGGATTACAAGAAATTTTACGTGACAATTCACGAGTGGGGTGTTGATCTTATGTTTTTAAAGAAGCTTGTGTTGCACTTATCTAAACGTTGTTTTCTTTACAAAAAAATCATTACATTATGATGGGATTTACATAAAGAACATTTTCTCATGATGTTTATTTTTGTTATCATATAATTAAATAAATGATAGTTTTAATAAATCAAACTTATTAAACCTATTGGGGTCCATGATTTTAGTTATGAATACAATTAGTTGTTCCAAATCAATTCAATATTTTACCGCCTTAATATTTGAAAAAAAAAAGATGTGGTCTAGAATATCTTTAAGTCAAGGCACATATTTTATTGTTACTTTTTTTTTTCTTTAAACTCACCAAGTTAGAGGAGGTCAACCCCTATATAATTTGATTTCAAACTTGGTCCAAACAAAGATTCACGTTGGGAGGCTTTAAGGTTAACTGATATACCTTAGTTTGATGATTCTTCTAATACAAGCATTATATTATTCTTGTATTTTTTTACTACACATTATAATTATTACATTTTTTAACTAAAAAATATTTTTAAGATAATGATAATGATTTTTTTACTGTTAGCATCAATATTTTTTTATGTTAAGAGTTTTTTTTTTAACAAAAATATAATGTGTTTCAACTATATTATCAAAATTTTAAAGGAGGAAACATTAATTCTTGGTATATCGAATTATCAAGGAATGATTTGTTGGTCGAGAAGAAGCATAACTTGGTTACCATCAAACTTTTTTAGCCTAAATTTGGACGCATTGCATGAGCAACATCATGTAGAAGAGTTGCACATTCAATCCCCTAGTTATAGATCATGTCTCTATTGCATATGTTCATCTCTAAAATTATTTTTTGATATTTTTTAATACAAGTTTAATTACTTACACCAATTTCTAAATAAATTTCACAGTCGTTTCTTTTTTCTTAAAGCAATTAAAGATTTTAAGGTTCCAATTAAAGCTACAGACTTAAACATATGTCAACAAAATCACTTTATAACAAGTAAGCAAATTTAAAAGAGAAAGAATTATCTTTTATATTATTGTGTTATGATGCAACTTTTTCTGGAAAACATACCATTACATCTTTCTATTTTCAACATTTATAGCGACAAAATACCAATTTAATTCTAGAAACACCCGATATCTTGTAACCATAATAGTCTTAATATGAAAATATTTTGGCTAATATTATCTATATATAATCCACAGTAACATGATATGAAAAGCTCTACCTCACTCTAAGACTCAATGAGATCAATTCATGTATCAAGTAGTTTCAATATATGGTAGAGCAAAGTCTTTTAGACCACTATAGCATGTATAGTTTGAATATTTTACATCCTACTACCAAGATAATTTTGACTGAACCTACAATGTCTTAGGAAAAATATAGTAAATTATAAAAAGGAAAAGGAAAAAAATATCAAATAGGAGAATAATTCTATTGTTGACCATATCTCATATGCTTTAACTAAAACATCACCATCATATTGCTGTTTGTCCTTAAGGATCATAATTACCCACTATCCATGGAAAAGGTGTCAATCATTTTGCTATATGAAATTATTAAGTTAAAAATTATGTTAATACATGATCATACCTTATCAAAGTCTTAAATAAAATCAATGATTTTAAATTCATTAGTTATTGTGTTTAAACCAACTGCTTTGAGTAACATTACTTGTAGTACCATTCTATGTATTAGTTTGGTAAGAGAGATTCTTCCCTTTATAGCAGGAGCCGGGAGATTAAAATTAATAAACCTAAAACAAGAGCAAGAAACGAGTATTTTCAAATTACTACATTATATTTCTCATTAGTAGCATAACAAGTGGTTTATGCCTTAATTCTCAGTAGTAGAATGGTCAGAGAAGATGATGATGTTGTCAACAATCCTAAGAAAGTATAAAATGTGCTAAAAAAATCTAAAAACTTGATGTAAGATGAAGGATTCCCTTTCATGCGAGATATCTAACACTAGATTAAATGTTTATTCAGCACAATGTTTCAACAAGACTTTTCAAAACTCTTGAATTTTTTTTGCTTAATTTGTTTTTGGTTTTTTTGGATCATTTTGGTGTTACTATGTCAAAAATAAATTTAAAAAAATTATTTTGATATATTTTCAAGTAAAAAACTTCGAAAAACAATCATTATCACCATCTCAAACACCCCCTGCCTTGAATCTAGGTTCTTATAGACAATCTTTATATAGCTAAAAAGCTATAGAGAGAGGCTGTGGGGTTGTTAGAGAAGAGATCCATTCAGGAAAAAAAGAATTCATGTGTAGTCTTAGGTTTCCCTAATCCCCCCAAAAAGATTGGTTCATGACATGTATATAGATAGTCAAGCCGGATCATAAAGAAGGAAAAATTCCTCATATCAAGGTTATATTAAATATTATATCAATTACTAAGTTCTAAGTTGTTTTAAAAGATTTATCTTAAAAGTGGCTACCATCAAATAAGAATTAAAATAGGAGATAAGTAGAGTACAACTTTTAAAGCACAATAAGGGTTATATAAATTGATGGTGATGCCATTTGGTATGTCTAATGTTTCTAATACTTTCATGAGATTCATGTATCAAGTATCGAGGCCATTTATGGACAAATTTATTCAAGTGTATTTTAATGATGTTTTGATTTCTAGCCCTACTCTAAAGTCTTATTTAGAACATCTATGTGTTGCTTTTGATATTTTAAGGGAGCAATTGTATATAAATCAATCAAAGTGTAAGTTTTTTTATCAATACTGTATTTTTCTTAGCTTTATTGTGTCTGTTGATGGATTCCAAGCTAGCCCATCTAAGATTTCTTAAATTATAGAGTGACTGACTTTAGAGATAGTTTAAAATGTTTGAACCTTTCATGAACTTGTATATTTATATAAAAAATTAATACAAAATCCAAATTATCTTATTGCACCCATTATAAAATATTTAAAGGGTTGTACATTTTAGTGGACAAATAAGGCTAAATCCATTTTTTGTTAGTGAAGTCAATATATTTGAATCTTTTGTATCATCACTTTCAGATTTTAAGAAAATATTTTACGTAAACTATAATGCATTTAGGTTAGGCATCAGAGGAGTTAGCCAAAATAGATGCCAAATTACTTTTTTTAGTGAGAATTTGTCTAGCTCATAGAGAAACTACTCCACGTATAATATGAAGTTTCATGCTAATGTTTAGAGTCTTAAGCATTGACAATATTACTTTGAGAAAAAAGTGTTTATTCTAATCATATATCATGAAGCCTTAAAATATAAAAATGTGCAATATAATTTATATGCAAAGTGAGTTTTTACAAGAGTAAACTTACACTAAGACATAGTCCATTACCTTAAACAAAATGGTTGATGCTCTTAGCAAATGAGTTGCTCTACTTAGTATTATGCGTACCTATTTGACAAGATTTAATGCTTTAAGGAGTTGTACTCAAGTGATCCATCATTTAGGCATATTTAAGATGAGTTAATATATAAAGGTGAACAAGATAGCTTTTTACTTGTAAATGGTTATCTATTTTATTGTTTGCAACTTTATATCATAAATTGCTCTTTATAATAACATATCATTCATAAATTGCATTGTTAAGGATATTTTGGATGGGATAGGACAGGGGTTATAGTATTCAGATATTATTATTGACTTAAAATGCCAAAACAAATATCTAGTTTTGTATGCAAATGTGATATTTATCAAAGTTCCAAAAAAACCTTGAATGTTGGAATTTATACTTCATTGCCAATTTATAATGCTCTATTTATAGGTGTTATAATGGATTTATCTAGGTTTACCTCATACCTAATATGCCATGAATTTTTTTTTATTGTGGGCATATTAGTAAATATAACCCATTTCATAGTCTTTTGTAAGACCATTGATACATTTTAGATAACCCATCTTTACTTCAACAATATAGTTTATTTATATGATATTCTTGAGTCCATCACTTTAGATAGAGATGTAAGGTTTATAAGTAACTTTTAGAAAAGTTGGGTAAGATGGGAACTAAATTGAATTTTATTAGCACTTATCATCCTGGGATAAATGGGTGGACATAAATGGCTAACTAAAGCCTTGACAACTTATTATGATTTTTAGTGAGAGACAACCAAAAAATGAGATCTAAGCATTGCTGCAAGTAAAATTTACTTATAACAAATCTTAAAATTAGACTACCGAATTGATTCCATTCAAGATATATACAAAAAAAAAAAAATTAGAGTGCTAGAATTGATACATGTTCCTCATATTGAATGATTGAGTGTACAAGTTGATGGTATGGTAAATTATATGCACAATATTCAAGAGCAAGTCAAGAAGATAATTACTGACAATAATGCAATAAAGCCCTAACTAATATTTATTATAAGAGGGTGGTGATTAAGGTTGATGATAATATATAGAAAATGCTTACTCGCAACATATTTTTAGTAGGCAAGTACAAAAAGTTGAAAGAAAGAAATATAAGTTATTTTGAGATTTTACAAAAGATAAACGACAATGTTTATAGATTTTGCCTTTTTATCCACATGAAAACTTTTGATGTCTTTATTGTTGAACACTTAACATCTTATTTGGAGAAAGAATAAAACTCAATGATGATTTCTCTCTAACCCTGTGATAATAATGCATTCGGGTTGGTATAAATTAAAATTTTCAACATTTGAATGAGGCCCTGTCACTACTAGATAAGAATATGATATAAGCAAACTGTGTGAATGGCCTAATAGATGCTTTTAAGGATCCTTAAAACAAATTTAGATTCAATAGAAAGTTTGGTCATGCCAAACTAGGTTAACACTTTAAAGCTAAGATAACATAAGATCCAACTATTCTATTGAACTTATATTTTTCAAGTGTTCCTATATGTAGTTTTTCATTGGAAACGATTATGTTTCTAATCAGACTATTGAATATTTCAGAATTAAGCCTACAAGTAGTTGTTTGGGTCAATCTTGTTATTTTCCTAGGATATTTGAACTTTTTATTTTTATTTTGGTTTCTAATTTAATTTTAAATGTTTTTTTAGGTTGTTTTCTAATGAAAATAAGTGTTTTTCTAAGTATATTTAAATATCTTGTAACCTTTTGAAAGGGCAAACATCATATATTTAAATTTCAAAAAATAAAATCTTGAATTTAGAGTTTATATTTGCAATTATTCTTGCTTATTAAATTCTTCTAGTTTCTGCTCTATTATTGTCCTATTAGCTTTCATCTGCATCATTTCTAAGTTTGTGGATCTTAATCAATAATGCAATTTATTAAAATTTATTAAGTACTTGTTTAGTATTGTGATTAAGATTGCTTTTAAATGTGTTTTCCGTTTAAAAATGCATCAAAATAATATTTTTTATTTTAAAAAAATTATTTTTGATATCAACACATGAAAATAATATAAAAACAACAAAAAAATAATTTCAAGTAAAAAATAAAAATAACTTTTTTATTATCTTTTCAAAAATATTTTTGAAAAACAATGTATTATGATCATGTTAATTGAATTTTTAGAAGGATGATGGCATTTAATGTGTTTGGACCAAGTGACAAGCAATACAACGTTAAAGACAAAATATATAATCTTTGACTGCAAGTATCCTAAACATGCTGATTAAGATTTTATACTCACATGTTCATAGAGCAGGACGCTTACCAAACAATCCTTGCTGACTTGGGTGTCTTTCACACACAGAATATCGATCAGCCCTCTTCTTCTTCTTCTTCTTCTTCTTCCCATGGTTACAGCCATGCAAGTCCAAAAAAACGTTTTAAAGATCTCCTTTCTTCATGCTCTAAGAGATTTGAAGAAAAAAACATATTTACTTGGAGCTTTAGAAAAAGTAGATGATGAGCATCGTCTCTTTTAAGAAGACTCCCAGTAACCCTGTGAGAAAGATGAAGATGGCGCCATGGATGAACTTAGCTCCCATCTCAAGCATGGTTGATGGTAGAGAAGATTTAAAAAAATGGGTCTTATCAGATCACAAGGTTTAGTAAAAATGATTTTGAAGGAATATTTTCCGGAGGGTCTCTACACACGGCCTGAACCGTCATGTACTTGGAAGATATTACAGACTCGACTGTTTCAGACTTTTTAAGGAAATATTTTATAAGAGAGGAAAGAGTCTGAAAACTTCGATGCTCAAAAAAACCCTATTTCTCTAGTTGCAAAACTGCCCAAGAAAATCTTGGAAATTGAATGGGACCCTTGTGGCTGCCTTCCCCTTTTACTGCACACAAATCCTTCCCAGACACCTAATTCACATCAAATCCTGATCTATGGTTTCATGCCAAAGCCAAACCCCCTACCACCAGCAATCAAGATCCAAAGCCTCTTCTTCTACACGTGAATATTCTTGTTTATAATACCCTGCCTTTCCACACCTGACATGTAGCTGCTGCTTTTGAATCATAACTCAAGAAAAATAGTGGCAATTCTTGTACGGGTAATAGCTTGAACTAAGGCAATGGCGTGATTTCATAAAAAAAAGGAAGAAAAAAGATGGTCAATTGGGCTTTCTAGTTTCGGCCTTTTGCACATCAATGCAAATTTGCTGGGGTCGGCTCTGTTATCCGGAGCCAGGATCCTCCTAAGCTAGTGTTTGTCATGACAGTATTCTTTTGCTATTGTGGATAGGAAGGTAGAATTTCCTGGTAAGAAAGAAAATGATACTTTTACTCTTCTTTCAAAATAAGCTATGACGATTTGATTTGATTTGATGTTTTTACTTTTATTAGGTAGAAGGTTAAAATTAAATATTAAATAATGTTCCACTAAAATATTTCAAGGCAAGGTTATGGGTGCTTACACTTACTATATTTAGACTATGTCTAGTAATACTGTGTTTTAAAAACATTTAAATTGAAAAGGGCATCAAATTAGAAAAAAAAATCAAGTACTTTAAGAGCAGCTTTCCATGACGTCATTGCTTAACTGTGAAGTGACTACAAAAAAAAAAAAAATACAAGGTTGAGTTAATTTTTAATATCTGAAAGTGATCCATATGTTGTCGTGATTCAAAGGTGACACTCCCAACAAAAAGGGGCCAGATGATAGCCGAGGCATAGTGAGTGCATCATTGCTTCTTTTTGCATCAAACTCCCATAAAGCATCACCAGTGGGAGATGACAAGGTTTCGTGACTTATCCCGCTTCGTGTGCACATTTCAATACTACTCGAGTTTTTAACGAGACATTAGGGCAGTGATCAACAGAAATGTCAGAAAGATGGTTCCATTCATTGAGGTTGCAGCGAAGGGCAGCAGTCATTGCAGCAAGCAAGAACATAAATTAACAACAAAAAATGAAAGAAAAAGAATTTATACATCATAGCACACTAAATACGGCTCAATGAACAATGTTACACAATCAAAAAGTGACTATTTTACTGTTATCAAAGAGATTTTCACCTGCCTACAGCAATTTGATTCCTACATTAACACCTATCCTACACCAACCAAACCAAGAGCAATTCCATGTTGGGGAAGAATATATAATTCTAGTGAGGTTTTATACAAAAAGGTGGACATGCCTCAAGGTCAGATCTGTCTCTCTACCATTGCATGAGTCACTGCTACCCCGTTATCTGGTTCTGTCATTCTCTTTCCAATGCCTGCCCATAACCGCGACCACCCTCATCTGTTTTCAAACAAATTATCACATATGCATTCAACATACAGGATGAAGTTCCATACAAGGACTACTGCTACTAGTCTACTATTATCCAGGATTGCATGCACATTTTCAACAATATGCAAGCACTAAGAATTTATGACACCGGAATTTTGTACACTATCATAGAGATTTTATAACTTGTTTGGTGAAAATAATATTAGCGGTTTCAAAAAAGGAAAGGGAGAAGTATGTAATTCAAGTATTGTGTAAAGATGCCACCCCCAGATCACAATTGAATGAAGGATTATTGTCTTGACCCCGTGTGGTAAAAACAGAATTGGCAACTAAAAAAAAAGACGGAAACATGTGATTCAAATTATGTGTATTATTAAACATAAAGTGACCACGAAAGTATATCTGTTCCCAACTTCTGTGGTACCTTCTTCCCAAACAAGATATTTCAGACAGCCAGCCTACGTAAGATGTTCAAATTTAACCTCAAGGGAGATATGAACAAGAGGGTTATTGAAAATGATGACCATCTGAATCTTAGGTAGCCAGAAATGCCTCTACTTCTTCAACATGCAGATTATTATTCATTTTGGAAACTGTTTAGTCATATCACAACTATTATTCAGTTATCTTAAAACCGACTGGCATGAGGCAAAGTAAGCACGGGAGAAAGTTCCGGGATGGTATGATACGTACCATTTTCACCATCAGAAATATCTGCAAGCCTTGAAATTGCATCAACAAGTGCTTGCTCATGATCCTGCTTTGCGAGAATTAACCACTCAAATATGCATAATTGATGAATATGATGGCAAAAGAGGAAAATAAATTGGGAACAGGCAAAAGAATCCACCACAGTTTTTTGTCTGACCTTCAATACTTTCTTTGCTTTGTCAATCTCAAGAGGATCAGGATGATTTGCATTGAAGACTCTCTCTACCTGTTCAAATTTAGAATTAATTAAATAACCTGTGCAAAAAGTATCACATTTTGAATGCATCAACAGTTTTCACTTACTTCCCTGATTAGAGTATCTGTATGAAGAATTTGGATATCATCAGGCACCTTTTTTCCAATCCCATTCTGCGAAGGCAACAAATCTTTCCTTGATTGACCCTTTGAGACCCCTCTACCTCTTCCAGGACCAGGACCACCATCCCGGCCCATTGCCCTATTTATCCCATGCCCTGAACCACCATAATTGCCACGATGAGAAATTCCAGGGTCCTCATCTACCCATTGTATATCATCAGGAGAGATCTGCAAGACAAGGATTGGCAGTCAATCGAAGTTTAAACAGAAACCACCTCTTTTATTCATGAGTTAAACAGTTGATCCCAAATTGAATATTTGTACCATGCTCTGTAATTGTTTGAACACTGGATCTACATGATATTTCTATTAATGCGTTTCTACAAAAGGCTTGCACGCTGCCTTTGTAAACCTCGGAGCTCTTCTTTTTTGGTTCAGAAACCAACATATATATCTTGTATATTTGGTTATGAAAACCTCCATCTCATAAAAAATAAAATATAGAACTGCTTGCACCACATTAAAAAATCCATCAACTTCAAGTACAATTGAAATGTTCCATTTCATCATATGCTTTCAGATACATCATTGAGCTAATTCATCAAGACATGAGCAATTTTTTACTTGCAGTGTAAGAATCATAAACTAACTACTTCAATGATTGCAACCTCAGGCATAATCCATGAGTGTAGAAAAGAAACAAGACAAGTGCAAATATTTGGAATTGCCTTCTCAAAGCAAAGAATTTATCTAAGTCAGGGTTAAGCAACTCTAAAGAATTTAATAAAAAGTAACAGTTAAGTACAGCAATTATGAAACACATTCATTCACAATTTGAAGTCTGTTACGCTGGAAACATAATGCAAGTCCAACCTCCTTTTCAATTCTTTTTCATCAGTGACAACAATTCTGCAATATAAAAGCTTTAGGCAATATGGTTTTACAGGGCTAAATTGCAGCACAATAGCACAACAGTCCATACAAGAAACAAAATAAGAAAAAATTAAAATAAAACAACCAATTGACAAAGCAATAGATGTACCTCTGACAGATTAACCCATTCCCATGTCTCATTTGCTGTTCCCATATCATATACCAGAGCATGCCGCCCCTAACAATGGTTATAAGTGAGCTACATAACCACTTGAAAAGAAAAGGCCTAAATCAATAATCATACATACCTCAATTGGATTGTAGTCAGTTATAACAGCCTCGTAAAAGTGATTATCATCAGGCCACCTAGTTTTGACTCTCTTCCCAATATATTGATCAGCACCTTCTGGAACAGCACCGGAAGATATTCTATTTGCAACTTGCCCTCTTCCAGATGGACCTGATGATGGGTATGGGATGGACTTCATTGAAGAAGCACCAGGTAAACCCTGAGAAATGGAAAAAAGAAATATTAAGAAAATAGACATATAAATAAGTAGAATTTGCCAGCTTTTGTGTCTCAAGAATAATCAATTACAGGTTTTTGCTTCTTGCCCTTGGGTCCTGTTCCCGGTCCACGTTTAGCAGCAGATGAAGATGGCTGGTGTGATGCAGAAACTGATGGTGGGTGAAATGATGGAGAAGGCCCACCAAAGGATTGAGAAGGTATTGACGATGTCATCTTCTGTTTCTTGCGAGATGCAGAGACAGTAGGGCTAGGTATTGGATCATGAACAGCTTGACCTGTAGTGAGCATGCCAGATTGATGCCCACCTGCCTGTCTCCACTCCCTAATGGCATTACCCAAAATCATACACATTAAAAAAAAAAAAAAAAACCAATACCTGATCTGATCTAACAAAAGGGGTTTCATTTGCAAAGAAAAGAAAAAATTTCTTCATCATCCAATCATACCTTATCCTATGTATTACATTATCTGCATTAACCCGAGCAAGAAGCTCTCGGTGCTCCTCATTAGACAATCTCAACTCCTTTCTAAGCTCTGTTATCAAACTTTCCTTCTCCTGAAGAAAACATGTATAATGTAGCATTTATTTAAACCTGATGGGATAAATTTAAAGTTATAAGAATTCACAAAAATATTATGACAAGAAGTACCCAAGTGATGGCATCAGCTTGTGCTTTAAATGCTCTTAGAACTGAACTGTATGCTTCTTGCTCGAGCTGGTGAATTTGAGCCTCCATATCAGTTTCACCATACATTCTAGGATAAGGGACTGACCCTCCAACTGGTCTTCCATTCCCTGCCACACGACCCCCTCTGGGGATTCTGTTTTGATGAGATGGGGGGAGATCATCATCAGTTCCTGGAATCAAGCAAAGTAAAAAAAACAGTATTATAAAATGACTTAAAAGAGGCTTTAAATAAGGTATTTAATCATTGAAAGTGCAAGGTCCCTGTTCAAAGCCTTTCTCACAACTGGAGGCATCACCAGCATGAATTCCATGAGGGCCGAAGCCATCATTTCTAAAGATTCGAGAATCTTGATAATTTTGGCAGCTTGCGCCTCTGGATGATTTTATTTGGAGTTAGAGAAGATTCATTGAAGGTCAATATCATTGAATTGCATTCAGGTTTTCTCTAACATTTAGTATGAAGTTTGTTGAATAAAAAATTTCAAGCCTTGCTTTATAAGACAATCAGTGGCAAGACTTTCAAAAACCAAAGCCCATATTATATTTTTGACATTGACGGCACAAATTCCACGTGAAAGTTACATACAGGAAATTTCCAGAGCATGAGAAGCTCAGATTTATAGAAAAAATTGAATAGTATTAACATTACAAAAGAAAATCCAAATTAGGAAACAAAATCCATAATCAGAGGGTAATCAATGTCATGATAGGGTGTTCAGCTACTTGCATATCAACAATTGCAAAAATTTCACATGTATTCAGAAGTTGACACTCAACATTGTTCTAAAGCAAACAAAATGCCGATACCAATAATCAAAGCAGTGCATCATTTTGTTTAATCTCTCTGCAGCACACACAAATGCTACAACTCCAAGGCAGAAAGTTACACTCTTTAAGTTGCTAAAGCTTGCTATTTACAACTAAAGTTTCTAATTTCAACACTCAAAAGAACATTCAAGAGCACACAAAACAATATTGTCCGTCGCCATAATCCGACAATTTCATTTTGGAAAGCACAACTTGTGAAAACTATACTTTCAAAAGTACAATCCCCACTTAACTTGAACAAATTAGCACTCCAATGCCAATCAAAACTATCACACCTCACTATTGCCTAAATAATTTCAATTCAAACATCAAATAAACCTCAGAAAAAAAATATCTCTCAGAAAAAAATCTGACACTTCCTATTTAAAAAATGTCATCTTTTTCCTCAAATTAAAAAAAAAAAAAAAAAGCCTATCAATTTGCAAACACCTCACTAAAACCCAACAGTTTACATATCAAAATTCAAGCAAACCCTGACCCTAATCAATAAAAAAAAACCATAATTTAACCATAAAAAACTCACTAGTATTTAACAAAAAAAACATATGAAGAAACACAGAACGGTTTGATCTTTGCATGTAAAAGCTCACCACTGCTATCGTAAGGCTCGTAATCCATAGCCAGCTTTGATACCCAAAACAACACTGCTTTAGCTCAGCGGCACCGAAAAACAAACCCTAAATTTCAAAGCCACAAGTGGAATTTGACAACAGAGATTTCTAGAACGCTAAATAATTAGCTTAAAAACTGAATACAGTGCCTTTTAAGATGCAGAACTTGAAAGATTTCTCATACTCTTTAGCTGACGGATAGACTTTGCGCTTACAGACTGTGATTTTGATTATTTTTTCCCCTTATTTTTCTCAAAAATTAAAAATTAGAGAAAAAGGGACTTGAAATAAATTATTAAATGGGTGTTTCTCAGCTTACAGTGTATTTGAAATCCGCAAGTTTTTGTACGCATTGCTTTGTCTTGTATGCGGAGCATGTGCCTGAGGAGAGGATTCTGTGTGTGCTTTTAAACTAGGGCCCAATATTTTGGGCCTACTATTTTGTCATAAAACAAAACACAAGCTAGCAGATCTCGGCCTGCAATTCGCAGCCCAAATTATAGGAATTATGAATCTTTAGTTGTTGGAACCTGTAAGCATGCCATGGTCTATCCATGCTGGTTTGTACGAGCTTATGTTTATGTTTTTTAGGTTAAAAACTAGCCATTTAAACCGTGTTTCATGTGGATTATAATTTTTTTAAAAAACATTTTGGGTATACAAATTGTTTAAATGTGTTTTTTATATTAAAAAATATAAAGGATAAACTAAAAAGCCTATACAAACATCTAATTAAATAAATCAATAATTATTTATGTGAATAAACAAATAAGTCGTTAATAATAGTGAAGAAAAAACTTCAAAAATTAAGAGATGATTGTAGATCAAAATATTCAATCACATAAAATAAAATATTCACCTAATTATTTTTACTAAAATCATTTATTCAAATCAATAAAAGATAAATTCACTCCATAAAAAAAACTTGTATCTTAAAAGAATAAATACAAATAAAATTTAATAAATAAAAAATCGTCATAAAAATATCACACAAGATCAAACACATCAACAATATTATTTAAAAATAAATATTTCTTATTTAAAACAATAAATTTCATTTGCATAAAAACAATTATAGAGAATTTGTGAAAAACAATCCTAAAAAAACCCTTATATAACTACCCACAATTTGTTTCTGACTTTGGGGGCAAATACATGTTTTTCAGTCTTTGTTAATAAATGTTTTTAAACATATTTTTCAATCCAAAAAGGCAAAAATAATAGCCAAATACTTTTTGCATGGGAATTGGTAGAGAAAAGTGTACTAAACAATTAAAAGTTAGAACTTAGAGATAATTTGTTTTAATATTTTAAAAATGGTTTTAAAAAAAAAAATTGTTTTACTTTAAATTAGTTTTTTTATTTTATTTTCAAATCATTTTACATATTTATGTCAAAAACACATTAAAAAAATATATTGATGTATTTCAAAACGAAAAGTATTTTAAAAAAGCAATCAATCTCACAATACCAATATATATTTTTTAAAGCAAATATTATGCTTCATTATTTGTATACATCAGTAAAATATATTTACAAATAATTATTTTATATTGAATTTATATGAAAAATAAGTGTTGAAAAAACAAGATTTAATCAATTATGATATCCATGATTTAATAAATGAAAAAAAAAACAACTTAATAAAAATTTATTTTAATATTTTAAAAATAATTTATGAAAAATAATAAAAAATTTTACTTTAAATTATTTTTTTATTTTCAATCACTTTAATGTGCGAATGTTAAAAATAAATTAAAAAAATATATTGATGTATTTCAAAACAAAAGTTATTTTAAAAGCAATCATTGTCACAATATCACATATATAGTTTTTAAAGCATACATTATCTTTCATTATTTGTCTACATCAATAAAATATATTTAAAAATAATTATTTTATATTTAATTTACATGAAAAATAAGTGTTAAAAAAACAAGATTTAATCAATTATGAGATCCATGATTATCATAACTTGTCTGTATATATATACAAGCCACTTACCCGCATCTCGTCGTGATCGAAATCATATTTTTTCTTTATAAAAAAATATTAGTTATATGATATTTTTTTAATTATAATATAAATTAGGATAAAATAATAAATCTATGCAGAATTCCTGTGAAGTGTAAGTTTCTTATAAAATATATGAATTTTAAATTGATATAAATTTATCTGCTTAGTAGGTTCAATGAAATAACCATCATAAAATTATCATCATTAAAAAAACAAAATGATTTGAAAATTTGAATTATTGAATTTACTATATTAGAATTAGTTCATTTTATAATCCAATTTAAAATAAATACAACACTAAATAAAAAAAATGTGAAAACACATATAATAATCAAATAACAAAAATAAGTAGTTAATTTTCTATTTACAAAAAAAAAATATTTTTGAAAATTCATTCCTGCATTACCGTCATTATCATGACTATATAGCAGTTAAAATTATTATCGATATTATTTCCCAATCAATTAAAATCATTACATTACACCAAAAATAAAAAATAAAGCAAAATATTTTTACAAAAAAAAAATAATCACTAAAATTATCGTTATCATTGCGCAAACAATAAAATCATAAAATCTTTTGATCTGAAGAATAGATAAAAATAAAATAAAATACAAAAATAATAAAGAGAAAAAGAAAGAAATATTAATTTTAAAATGATCTCCAACATAAATTAAAATTTCAAGATTGAACCGAATAAAAATAAAACTCCAATAAAAAATAAAATGATAAAAAATAAAAACAAAAGGTATAGATGCATAAATACAAATAAAAAATAAACATTGTCCAAAAAGGATAAAAAAATCAAAGAAATTAATACCAAATAAAAAAATTTAAAGAATAAGAACCGAAATAAAAAATAAAATATATAATTAATTTCAATCGAAAGATAAAATTGAAACAAATAAAAACCTTGGGACCGAAATAAATAAAGGTATTAAAAAATGTAATGTAATTTTTAAAAACAATTAAAAGAATAAAGACTGAAATGAAAAGTAGCATATATAATCAATTTCAATTAGACGTTGCATGCACTGCAAGAAGGGGCGTTACAGGAAACATTGCTAACGCTTTCGTGTGATGCGCCACTAGTGTTTACAAAAAGAAATGATAAAAAAAAATGACAAATTACTTATACACTCCTAGACCCAGCGATAACCATGAAAAAATCGGGGGAGGAAAGTACCAAAATACCCCCAACTTCAAGCCTTTGTTTTTATCTTTTATAGGAGTCTTTTATAGTTTCATTGTGCACGAATATGTGAAAGACCAAAAACTCCCCACTGTTCCGTATCTTTTTGTCAACTTCCAAGGATAAAATGGTAGTTGTATTGTGTAAAGATTTGAAAATATCATACATGTCATCTAAAAATATCTAAAATGCCCTCAATTTCGAGGGTTAATTTTTTTGGCCTGAGAGATAAAATAATATTTTTACTGTTGGAATTGAGATTAATTTGCATCTATTTTACAGTGAAACCTACAAACTAAAATAGCCAAGGATTTTATATTTGAGTGTGTGTGTATCCATTCTTGATTTGTCAAACCACCATTGAATAACGATTTTTATGTATACTTTTATGAAGTATGGATGGCCGACGAAATAGATTAGTGCATGTCTAGTATTATTTTTTAATAATAGTTTTTATTTATTTATTTTAATTTTTGATATGAATATATTATAATTATAAAAAAAATTAAAAAAAAATATTAATTCATATTTTTTAAGCTGGAACAAACTCTTAACTACAAAAAAAAAAAATATAACACCTCAAACACTCGCAAAGTGTTAGTTAATTACTAGTTAATATATTTTCCATAATGAATTCTCCCTTATATCTCTTTATTAAAAAAAATATACAAATATATTATAATCATTCAAAAACTTAAAAAAAAAACATCAATTTAATATTTTTTTTCAAATTACTAATTTTAAAACACATGCAAAAACAAAAACCATCACTCTTCAAACAACTAGGTGTTAATTAATTGCTTGATTAATATATTTTATTTTTCGGGGTGACTTTACCCCTTATAAGGTATCTCTTTATTAAAAATTAATAGTGTAGTCATGACTATTACAATCGATATTAAAAATTCTGACTTGATTGTAATTAATAATTTGTTTTATGAAATAACTGCTCTTTACATGTTTTCTCGTACGTGCAAAAGTCAGTGAAGGTTGGTTGCATGCTACCTTGTTCACCATTGTTAAAAAAACAAAAACAATTTTGAAATTTTTACTTCAATACCACATGTTTGACATTGTGTTTTAAAAATATTTTAAAAAAAAAACTTATTTTTATTTTTTACTTAAAATTAATTTTTTTGGTATATATAGATTATTTTCATGTTATGATATCAAAAAATATTTCTTAAAAATAAAAAATATATATTATTTTAATGCATTTCTTAATGAAGAGCACTTTCAAAAACAACTTCAACCACATTTCAAAACACACACTTAAAAGCAATTGGTCTTATAATGATTACATAATTATTAAGTGATTATATTTGATGTATGAACATGTTTTAGATTTTGTATAGAGTTCATGTTTAAAAAATTTAAATGCGAGGTGATAATATATGTTAAGGCTGGGTAAAATATTGAATCCAGATGATGCGAGTAAGACTTGTTTCCAAACTGAACATCATTGAGTTTAGCTACATAATGAACTCAAACACTACTAGAAAATCGGAAAATACATAGGAAAACACCAATGAATTTTTTTCATTAGTATTTTGCTATGAAATGCATCGATGGTTTTTTTTATCTTCTTATCCATCGATTAAACACCAATAAAAACATTTTGTTGATGTTTACCGATAAAATTCAATATGAAAAGAAAGAATAAAAAAATATAAATAAGATGATATGAAACTTTTATAGATATTATTAGCAATTTAAATTATATATCAGTAATTGTTGATAGTAAAAACAACGAGAAAATTATAGTAAAATTAAAAAACCTTGAAAGTTAGATGAGATGACATTATTTTTGATATATTGACCCACATACATATTCTATTAGTAAATGCATTATTGATTTTTCAATTTATAACTTGACCATCAATCGACATTGTCTCTCCCTCCCCTCTTTCAGCTTCCTTCTTCTCTATTTTTTTTCTCACACAACTAACAACCTCCCCCCTTTAACTTTTTTATACAAAACATTCCATTGCTCTTTGAGTAACCAATTTTCACTGTTGGTGTAAGACCAGACAAAAATCCTCTGTTGTTCATGGAAAAAAAATTACCTACGAGCCTTGACCTCTTGTTCTTGCCAAGGTGCTACCTTAAAGTAATTGAAAGGATTGGACAATGGTGGGGCTTCAAGCAAAGATATAATAATTTCTTCGAAAAGATAAGGTTGTATTTTTACATCAAATACAATGATCATATATGATGATCACAGACCTTTGACTAAGTACATGGCACCACTTAAATTCAAGGATCATGTGGTGAAAATAGGACTTGGTTCTCATATGTGATTTTATTTGTATGAACTATATTATTTTTAAAGAAATTTTGTTTATTATAATGCTTTCTTATGTTTATTTGCACTTTTGTTTATTCAAGAAAACTCACTTGTATAGAACCAATAATAAATATAAGGTTTATATTCATTAAGTGAGATTGTCATATATAGATATACATGGGAAATTATATGCTTTGTAATAAATGGAAAATAACACTCATTATTGAGGATTTATTTCCATGATTCATACATTATGTTTCCAGGAAAGATAAATGATAGGGTTAAATTAAGACATTGGATGAATGAGCCAAGTGATTGTTTCGATATGTGGTTAAAATTGCTTTTTAAAGTGTTTTTTCATTTAGAAATACATGAAAATAATTTTTTTTTATTTCTAAAAATTTATTGTTGGCATCATCAACACTTGAAAATGATTTCAAAACACCAAAATTTAATAATTTAAAATAAAAAAGAATCTATTTTTTTTAAAACACAATGTCAAACTATATCAAGTAGGAGAATGTTAAAGTTATGTTTTACTAATCTCTATTAATATGAGATTTAGTTTCTTCTATAACCTTAATCTGGTATAATAAATTAACTTTTATTATAATAAATTAACTCTCATATTAAATGACAACAAAGTTATATATTTGGGAGTCTAATTAGACTCTTGTTATATAAATATTTCCCTGAGCTCATACATTAAAAATAAATACTTATCATTTTTTAATTTTGATTTTCTTTTTAAAAATATCATTTTATGAATGACAGGAGATATATTTTGATTTTTTTTATTTTTCTTTAAAAAAATCATGCTGAAATCGTTGAATTCAAACATGAAATAATTGTATTCTTTCATAAAGGACAATTCTGCCACCCAACCAATGGATGGTCATCGCCATTGATCTTATTGGATCCAGTAGGAACACAAATCTTTTTGTTCACTCTCTGAGAATTGATTTTGGAAAGATGATGGGTCTGGAACCGAAGAATCTGCATTCTTCAATCCCTGTTCCAAGTGTGCAGGAGCTTGCCAGCCTGCAACTTGAGGCCGAGCCATCTAGATACATAAGAGACGACATGGACAGCATCATCAGCACCGTCCCATCTGATAACACTCTTCGTGTGCCGTTGATTGATATGACCAAGCTGGTCGATTCAGAGTCTCAAGAGACAGCTTCAAAAGCTTCATGCTGCATGCAAAGAAGGGGCATATTCCAGGTAACGTAAAATTGGGCAATAAGTTGTAATTTAATTTATTTTTTTCATACATTTATGTGCAGCGTGTGTATTTAAACATGTTGCAAACTCTTTTTATTTCATGATCGTGGATGTTTTAATGAAAAGTGAAGTGAAAAAATAAATAAAAGTAAGAACGTTATCCGAGCTCGAGACAACAGGGAGAGAACACATATTGGATCGCTTGTTTTTATCTGGTTAGTTTAAGCTGTCAGAGATTTGATTTTGCTCCTTGAGATACTGCTGATGGAAGCCTCTAAAGATAAGGGTTTTTTATTATTATAATTATAATTAATCGAGCCTTGAAGTACAAAAACATGTGTTGTTATGCATAACCTAGCAAATTGATATACCGTATCAAAAAAAAAGAAAAAAAGTCAGTCTCTGCAATGATATAATCTTGCAGTTAATAAACCATGGAGTTTCAGACGAATCACTGAGAAACATGAACAAGCAAACTCAAGAGTTCTTTGACCTTCCCTTGAAAGAAAAGAAACGGTGGGCACAGAAACCAGGAAGCCTTGAGGGCTATGGTCAAGCATTTGTAACCTCAGAAGAACAAAAGCTTGATTGGAATGACATGTTTTTCCTCAAAGCTCTTCCCATTGAAGACAGAAACCTTGAGATCTGGCCCGAAAACCCTCCAAAATTCAGGTGCTAGCAACTAGGTAGCATCGCTAAGTTAATTACTGCCTCTATAACCTAGCTAGATTGACATTTTGACAGTCATGATGATTAATCATACGGCGTACATTTTGTGTATCAGGGAATCCTTGGACAGGTATTCTCAAGACATGAGGCAAATTGCTGTTGCCCTAATAAGATTCAGGGCCATGGGGCTTGAGATTGAGACTCGAGAGCTCTGTGCTGCTTATGAAGAAGGACTGTATCAAATAAGGATGAATTACTACCCACCTTGTCCTCAACCCGAACGAGTAACGGGGTTCACCCCACATGTTGACATCCCTGGCTTCGCTATGTTGCTTGATTGTGGAGATACACCCGGATTGCAGGTTCTCAGAGATGGTCAATGGATTTTTGTTAAACCCTTAGATGGTGCCGTTGTTGTAGACATGGGGCAGATCACAGAGGTAAGTGGGTTCTCGTCCGGCGGTTGCAACTATAGCTGAGCTCAATCGGAAAATATTTCTCTCTTTTCTTTCAAGTTGTGCCCTATTGAATTTACATATAGGATGGTTACATAATTTGATTGAATCGCGCAGATACTAAGCAATGGGCTATACAAAGCACCGGAGCATAGAGCAGTGGTAAACAAATCGAAGGAGAGACGATCCATCGTTACCTTCTGCTATCCTAACTTGTCTTTCAAAGTTGGCCCTGCCAAGGAACTGATTAAGCTCGGAATTCCACCTTTATACAAGACTGTCACTGTGGAAGAGTATCTCGGCTGCTTCTTCAATCGAAAGTTAGAGGTCCCGTTCATCGATACTCTGAAAATCTAGTAGCTTACATAGACAGAACAGTGGTTTGCCCTACAAGTTATCGATTTCTCTAAACTTTCTGTTATCAGTTTCCAGGAAATCTTATAAGCTTTGCAGGCATGGCTGGCTAGCCCCTTCTTTGCCATCATAGATTATTGAGTTTCTTTCATAAAAAAATAAAAAAAAATAAAAAAATAAAAAACCTGTTTGATTACTTACCAACTAGTTTTGTATTCATTCGACTTCAAAAAGTATGATAATATGCATATTCTTAATTGACTTAAACGTCATTTGTTCACTGGATTCAAATGATCCCAGCTAGCTAGCTAGCGTAAAACCACTCAACCTAGAAATTCTTGGACACCAAGAAAAAAAAATAAAACTAAAGGCAAACACACATATTTGCTTTATGTCTTGAGATTATTAGAACCTCTGAGGATAATTGCAAGCAAATACGAGTGAGATAGAAAGCAAAGCCTGGCCTAGTCGGGATAAGAACTAGACTATCATATAAGATTAAATTTTGAGGTGAGAAATGATGAGAGTAGAACGATGATGTTATCGAGAGATTATTTTTTAAAATGTTTTTTTATTTAAAAATGTATTGAAATAATATTTTTTTATTTTAAAAAATTATTTTTGATATTAGTACATGAAAATAATATAAAAATATTAAAAATATTTAGTTTAAAATAAAAACAGAAAAAATTCAATAAACCAGGCTTCAAGGAAGTGGATAATCATTGACTCGTTGCTGGATATGGCTTTTGTAGCCAAAATACTTATCACATAGGCCACGAACAGGTTCGTGTGGGCTATTAAATGAAGACTTTCCGTACAAGATGACCCACGGTCTTTTCCCATGTTAGGGGTGCCACATTGTATCCAAAAGTACCAAGCATATGACCCACGGTCTGTGTGTTTTTTATGCTGTTTGGGTCGGGAAATGCTTTATTAAAAAAAAAACATTAAAGATAATTTAAATTAATAAAATTTTATAGTTTTAGATCATTCGTGCTAATATCAATAATATTTTTTTAAAAATATTATTTTTAATATATTTTCAAGTAAAAAATATTTAAAAAAACAACTCCTAGATAAATAACAAGCATCTAATGCCATAACATGCGGTTCATGACAGCAATAAGCTTTTGTTATAGTTCAGATAAGCTATTATTTAAAATGATAATTATTGGATAGAAAATGTCGAAAAAAGTTCATGTTTTAATTAAGAAAATGTCTTTTATATATTTATTTCAACTCTGTCATAAAAAAGAACATCAATTTAAATTTTATTGGAACAGAATGGTTTTGTAGTATAATTTATCCTTTTTTTCTTATCACCAATTTTCTCAATATATCTTTTGAAGACAAGTTATTTGTTTGCTAACAAGTGAAAGCAATTATAATATATGACTAAAGCATAGCTCTCCACTCATTTTGAATAGCAGATATGGGAGAAGGTTGCTGCTTTAGTCTTTGTTCTTTATTTTTTTTAATAAATAAAATTCTATTTTGCAAAAAGATATATTAATTAATGTGGGAACAATCTTCAACACCTCATACAACTCAAAGCAAATAGAATGAAAATTGAAGAGAATGACAACAGAACTTATGGGGATCAAATTGAAAGAAAATAATATTTAGTGACCAAATTAAAAACAATCTAAAATTCAAGGGACTCGGAAGGAAAGCTTGTCCAATTAATAAAAGGTAAGAAATTGAAAATTGAACACACGGTAAAAGCTTGTTAAAATAGTTTTTTAAAAAAATTACATCAGTTTTGGAACAAATAAAATCATGATATTATCACTTTTTAAGAAATACTGTACTATGTTCTTACAAAAAGCAAAAGTGTGATTGGTTAAACTTCTAATATTATATTGCAAGATAAAAGAAAATTACAAAACACTATAAAGCGTCCCATTATCAACCTTTTTTTATCACTGGTTTTTCCTTTATTTTATTTTTTTTAAACAGACCCTAAATAATTTTTATAAATTTTGAAAAAGATTAAGAGGGTGTTTGGGAGAGCTGTTGCTGTAGCTTTTGAAAGTGTGTTTCGTGCCGAAATATATTAAAATGATGTTTTTTTATTTTTTAAAAATCATTTTTATATCAGCACATCAAAATGATCTAAAAACACTAACATTCTGTTTTTAAAATTAAAAAAAAAAAATGGACCAAAAGCACCCAAAAACGCTTTTGGGTAGCTTCCCAAACACCCCCTAAGAATTACTTTTAAATTATTCATGGATCCCTCACCTTCCCCCCAACAATTTTACTTCATTATAAACTTGCACGGTAAGGTATTGATATGAAATTAAAAGTATTTATTTAAAAAAACACAAAAATAAAATTATGATTCTAATTCCATATAGACAAGTTTCTCAAAAAATCATGTTTTAATTTTTATTACAAGAAAAATATGAAAGAAAAAAAAAAACATGGCATGATTTAGCATTTCTTGAAAATACTAAAAAAATATTTTTAAATTTTGCATGTATTATGAGTTTGATAACAAGTTTATTAAAATCATGGAGACATGGCCTAAATCTCATAAATACCAAAAAAAAAAATTAATGTTAAGAATAGGAATTTATATTTAAGATGTACTTTTAATATTAAAAAATACAAAAACCATGTCTCGACTTTAGAAAGGCTAGGCCTAACTTGTAAAGTCGTGGTTCACTCTATTAAAATATACTTGCTTTAATTAATATACAAATCAATACGGTAGTGTTATAGTAATATTAAAAATATATATATATAGTTTATCTTGTATTATAAGTGATATTGTCACTCACAATAAGTTTTTTTTTTTATCAAAAATATGAAGACCAATAAAATTTCTAATAATCAAAATCCCAGATGACAACTCCAACTTTTAAATTAATTTTTTTTTTAACAAAACTAAAAAAATGAAAAAGAAAAATTCTTATCACTCCAATACATTGGCTGGAATATAAAAAAGAAGAAGAATAGGGGGGGATGCATGGGCGTCACCTGCCATCATCACATTAAAAAAAAAATTAGGCATAATTAACAGGTAGTTAAGCTTTAGTTGTTAGGAAACATGTTTCATAAATTTCCTCCCCTCAATAATCACCTAATTAAACAACTAAGCCATAAATATAATTGTAGTTGTTGAGGAATGATTGTGCCACGTTCCACTTTTTCATAAAGAGACAATATTTAATAATTTTGATATTCAATTAGCAAGAAAATAACATGTTAATGGTGGTTGATTAGTTATTTGGTTTACGATAATCATAATAGAAGAGTGAGTCACTAGCTCAACTAAAAATTGATTTTTTTGCTTAATTTCTACTATTTATATTTTTTCAATTCACATGTAAACCTGTGATTAACTATATATTTTGTTTACGAGTTTTCTCTTATGATTGTTTGGTACTATGTTTTAAAAATATTTTTGAAAAAATATTTTAGTTTAAAATAATATTTTTTGGTGTTTTTAGATCATTATATGCTGATGTAAAAAAATAATTTTTAAAAAATAAAAAAAATATATCATTTTAATATATTTCTAAACAAAACATATTTTCAAAAATAACTGTAACCACACTCTTAGTCACTTACCTCTTGAGACCTGAGAGTAGTTTTACTGGCATGAATCTTGTTCAAAAGTATATTCATAATATAAAAAGAAAACAAAAGGATGATCAAACATAAATTATTCTTTAATTGAAAAAAAGGTTGATTGGTTAACTAATGAAGCTTTTATAAATTAATATTGTTACATTTTAGTCCTTATAATTTTAATTTTTTCACTACTAATTCTATAGTTTGTAAAATTGAAGTACCAATTTGACCTATGAAGCCATTATCACTAAAAATCTAACAAAATCTACTAGTTTAGCACTTTTAAATTACTATTCTTTTCTTGGATTTTGAATATTTTTAACATAAATAATGGGATGTTTATGGGGTTAATTTGGGAGAAAAGAATGAGAGAAACTAAGAAAAAAGAAAAAATATATTTCCTTCACTTATTTAATTTTTGAAACCCATATGGTCATTCTATTACAGAAGAAAAATAATATAGGGTTAGAGGATTAACTATGATATATAGAATAAAAGTTCAACCAGAGTCAAATAAATAAAATATAGGAATTGAAAGACATATGATGTATCTAAAAAAAATTAAAATTATTATATAGTATTTTTAGTCATTGATTTTGTTTATGTTTTTTCTATAATTGTATTTGTACCACTACTTTTAAATTAATATTTTTTTTCAATTTTTCATTTATTGGATTTTGAAGATTTTTACCCGAAATAATCAGATATTTATGAGGTTAATTTGAGATAATTATATGTTTGTAAAGTACCGTGAAAGGCTTTAACGAAGTCTAGATAAACATGACGAAACAACAAAATGGACAATTTTTGGTTGAACTATTTTGAATGACCCAAACCAATTATTATTGTATTATTATTATTATGAATCATCGTCGTTGTTGTTATTATTATTATTATTATCAAAATTACTATAATTATCACCATAGCAATAAAATATTATTATTATTATTATTATTATTATAGCTATTACATTACTATTACTATTATCAATATCATTGTTGTTATAGTTGAATCGCCATCATTAATTATAAAAAGTATTTTATAATTTATATTAATATTTTTTTAAGATTGTTATGTTTATTCTACTAAATTTAAAAGCAATTATTAGATAAGTTTAAAAGCTTGGAAGAAAAGGTGAAAAGTCAATTAGAAAAAAAAATGATTTGA
Source organism: Salix dunnii (assembly GCA_015731905.1). Classification (NCBI taxonomy): domain Eukaryota; kingdom Viridiplantae; phylum Streptophyta; class Magnoliopsida; order Malpighiales; family Salicaceae; genus Salix; species Salix dunnii. The sequence goes on along the minus strand of CM027667.1, from coordinate 1,662,457 downwards.
CAGAGACAACAAATATACTTCCAATTAAATGAATGATTTTTTTAGAATTGCATGGTATCATACATCAAGTAATACCTCGTTATTCACCACCATTTTATTGGGGTATTGAAAGGAAACAAACAACTTTAATGATTAAGATTAATGCAATGTTAATTAGTTATAGTTTGCCTAATAATTAATGGGGTGAAACTTTATACTCTTCTTGATATAGTCGTAATAGTGTTCCTCATAAAATATTAGATGAAACTCTATAAGAATTTAAAAAAATAAAAAAATTCTTTAAAATATTTTAAAGTATGAGAGTGTTAAGAAAAAATAAATATACTTATAAATAAGAAAATAAAAATAGGACCTATACTATAGATAGTGTATATGTTGGATATTTGTTGAATACACCATATATAGAAGTTTAGTTATAGTTTATGATATTTCTAAAAATCATAAATATTACTATTTTTGAGTCACATGATGTAATATTATTTAAAAATATTTTTCCAAAGAAAAAAAAGTTTTGTAAACATGTTATTGAAAGTTCTTCATCTAAAATATATATTGTTAATGATAATGCAATAAAAACATAAAAAAAATAGAAGAGTAAAGGATTTTGATGCTGATTTTATATAGTGAAGCAATGCAATTTTTTGAAGCTCTTTATTGAAAAACAAATTATAAAAGATTAAATGAATTGTTTAATTTCTAATGAAAATTAGTTTTTGACTGATTTAACATAAGGTTGTAGGATAATAAATTGTAAATGAATTTTTATAATAAACTAAAAACTAATGTTTCTATAGAAAAAATTAAGGCTATGTTATTTTCTGAAGGATTTAAACAAGAAACAATATAGTTTTTTTTTACATGTATGCTTTAGTTTCTAAAATCACTACAATTATATTTTTTTATTTCTTTAGCTTCTTTTTACAAATTAAGAATCCATTAAATGGATTTAAAACAAACATTTTAAATGGTGATCTAGAATAAAAAATTTATATAGACTAACTAGAAGGTTTGTAGTATACCTGTCCAAGAAAAAAAGATTTGCAAGTTTGTATAATCTCTTTATGGTTTAAAAAAAACTATAAAACAATGTCACAAAAACTAATCAAGTTTTTTATTTGATCGTTTTTTTAAAATGAATTTGATAAATATTTTTTTTAGAAAAATGAGTATATGATATTATGTTTGTATATGGATGACATTATGATACTTAGTAGTAATATCAAAGTTATAAATATCACTGAATTGCTCTTGTCTAAATTTTTAATGTAAAGGATCTTAGTCTTATTGATGTTAGTTTGGGAATTAAATTGTTCAAAAATAATGATGGTTTTTCTTTGACTTAATCCTATTGTATGGGAAATATTTAAAAGATTTGACTATTTTGATATCTCTACTGTATGCAGTATATTTATCCTTCTACTAAATTAAAAAAAAAATGATGGTTAAAGTGTGTCTTAATACATATATTTTTAAATTATTGGTGTTTTATTGTATTTAGCAAATCATTATAGACCTGATATAACATTTACAGTTGATAGATTATATATATAATCCAAATATTTTCATATTGAAGTGCTTTAAAAAGAATTTTTAAACTAAAAGGAACTATTCATTGTGAATTTTGTTATATTGGTTTTCCAATTGTAATAAAGGGATTTAATGATGTTAATTGGATTTTCAATTCCAAAGAAATGAAAGCTATTAGTGGATATGTGTTTATTTTATATGGTGGTGTAATTTGTTAAAAATCTATTACACAAACTATAATTACTTGTTCTTCGTGGAAACACATTTAGTTGTATTATATATTGTTAGTTTAGAGGTAGAGTGGTTTCAAAAACAATTAATTGGCATAATATATATTTTTATATATAAAATGATACAATCTATATCAATATATTGTGATTGCCAAGTTATTATAGCTAAGTCTAAGAGTAAAAATTTTAATGAAAAAAAATATGATCGTTAAACATATATATATGAGATATTTCATATCTCATGAAATTATTTTTTTGGATTTTTTCAGGTTCAAAAATAACATTGCAATTCCTCTCACTAAAGATTTGACCAACAAGTTATTAAATTATCGAGGAAAATGAGATTGAAAACCTTAAATTAGTCACTAACAAGAGAAAACCTATCTTCAAATGAATGATATCACATTAGTAAAGTTTAACAATAAAAACAAAAATGTCATGTGATTCAAAAGAACAAAAACATTACATATATATTTTATAATGTGGGTGGTCATGAGTCTCATTTCTATAATGATACATTTTTTATCATAACAATTAGGAAGAATTAATCTCTAAATAAATCCAGAGACAAATTCTTTTGTAGGATATTGGTCAAATAATAACCTTAGAGGTCACCTATGTATGGTGTTAGGATCGTCACTGTAAGAGTTTAAACAGCTCTTTAAAGACATTCATGAGACAAAACACTTGCGCATGCCTATAAAAAATACAACACTGAAGAAACCTTAAAATCATTTAATATTATGTGAGATATGGTTATACTTAGTTCAAATAACATAGCTCAAAACATTCTAAATACTATGGTTTTTCAAGTTAAGATTTATTTACCCTAAGTGTATATTCAAACTCTAAGATACCTAATGTCTTTTACACAATATTAATTTCTCATTTAAATTATTCACTGAACATATTGAAATTCGAAGTCATGTGGGGATGTTACAATTTTAATCTAAAATCCACGAGTAAAAATTATTATAAAACATAAAACATTTTTCTATTTTAAAATATTCTCTCTCTCTCATGCACTTTTTTAAGGCATTAATTTCTTAATTATTCCAAGTTTCTCTATAGTGATTTGTTTTTACCTGTGCTTTTAATTTAAGTGGACATGATCAAAGGTTTTGAATATTTTTATTTTTTTTATATTAATGCCAACAGTTGAAAATTACAGGGAATAAAATATAGTTTATTCCGAAAAAACAAAGCAGAGAAAACTCGTGATGTTCAGCTTTCAACATGCATGAATTGATGCATCATCTGACTGCTGACGTCCATAAATAAACCATACAACAAGTTGTATTAAATATAAATATATGCGATTGAACTTTCTCCATTTTTATATAATCGAAGACGAGAGATGAACTCCCACAGAGTTGCTTGCCAGTCTGCTTGTCCTTTTAAAATTTCACATGTGAGGTGATGACAGGATGGAACTTCACATCTTCTTGGTAACGTAATAGTTTAATAATTCTCAATTAAAAAATATTTAAAAAAAAATCATTCACTCTATTAACAAATATAGGTGCTGTTCGGAGTTGACAATGAATCACCCATTAAAAAAACCGTATGTGTGATTCATTACATCACTTAAGTTTTTACCCTTTGAAAATATTTTAATACTATATAATAAATAAATTAATTAATATGATTAGTGAGGGTAAGAATAGTAAATTCCATTAATCACACTTATAAATCCAAGTTTTGTGTTAAAATAAATCGATTTATATTGACTTAACATAGATAATGCTAATTTGAAAATGTGATTGGGATTATTTTTTAAAATATTTTTTATTTAAAAATATATTATAATAATATTTTTTAAAATTATTTTTGACATAAAAAATAATCTAAAAATACTAAAAAAATAATTTTATATAAAAAATAAAATATTTTTTTTTAAATATACTTTTGAAAATCAATACCAAGCCCAAAAATCTATTTGGCAATTGTTTATGTGAATTCCCAAGTTCCAATGATCAAAGATAAGCAATTTAAAAATAAAAATAAATTTCAATAAAATATTTTCAATGATAGAAATGCCCACCCACCAAATGCCAACACATCTTTGTAGACAAGCAACGAAAGACTAAGAATATGTTTGATATTATTTTTATTTTTATAGTTGAGGTTTTAAAAAATCAGTTTCAAGAAAAGCACTTTTGCTGCGGTTCAAAATAAATTTTAAAGTGTTTGGTTAAAATTGTGGTTAAATTTGAGATTAATAAAAACAAGTTTCAAGTGTTTGGTTACCAAGCTTTTCATATTGCTTTGAACTTGTGAAATTATTTTAAAGTGTGTGTGTGTGTGTGTGTGTGTTATTTTTTAAATATTTAATAATTATAATAATAAAATACAATTAATAATTCAAGTAAATTAGACATTTATTTTTATTCTCCATTCAAACTACTTGTAATTTTATCACGAACTATAAATCCATACGCGAAGGGCCCTGCGATCCCAGAACAACATATAGTAAAATATCATCTGAAATAAAATTAGGATTACGAAACAAAAATTATATTGTGATCTTCTTCTAATATATTTATTTATTGTAATTAATTTTTAGATTATTTTAATATTAAAAATGTGTGTGTGTGTCCTGCCTAGCCCCCCAACCCCTCTCTCTTCAACGCATGGAAAGCAGTAAATTGTTACTTTTCGTGAATCGCAGGTTCACTTAATTTTACACATTGGGGCCATAGTTTCTTCACATCTCATACCTTAACCAAACACTTAAGTTCCTTATTTTTTTACAATCGAGGTTGCGCCACAATTCCAAACACCACCTAAAAACCAACTCTCTCCACTTTTAGTCAAAGCTTGCCCAATTGAGTGTGATTTTAAAGTATTTGTTTTAATTTTTTTTATGGATTGAAATTAAAAAATAATTTTTTTAACACTCTCAAACAAGCTTGGAAAATTATTTGTTATTGTAATATGATTATTATTTTTTAAAAGTATTTTTCACTTAAAAATATATTAAATTATTTTTTTATATATATGTCTGACATTACTATATTAAAATAATTTTAAAATATAAAAAAATAAAAAAATCAATATTTTTAAATTATTTTAATAGAGATATTAAAAATATTATTTTAATATATTTAAAAGTGAAATATAATTTCAAAAGAACCTTCCCTGCCAGCATGGTCCAGAAGTGGATGCCATCTGGCAAAGAATGGGACACATATATTTGTGCTAAAGAAGAAGCATGTAAGATGTGATGCCATGCCGTTTTAATAATTTGGAGGAAAAAACAAAACAAAAACATCATCGGGCAAGTAAAAAGATGAATGGTGGCACGTCACATGCTTTGCTTGGTTACTGCAGAGATGTTTGTGGTACAACTGGCTTTTGCATGATAAGTCATTGTATCTTTTTTACTGCATGTGTTTGGAATTTTATTTTTAATTATTTTTAAATCATTTTGATATAAAAAATAGTTTATATATATATATATATATATATATATATATATATATATATAATTTTAATATATTTCTAAATAAAAAACGACTGCTGCTCATTGAGAATTATTTCCCAAATTAAGAAACCAATGTTGTTCAACAAAATTGATAGGATGAGCACAATTAGGTTTATAAATAAAAAGAGCAAAATTAGTCTCTCAAATTGAGAATTATTTCCTAAATTAAGAAACCATTATTTGAGCTAAATCCTAACCTAGATTTGTTTGTTGCCTCCTATCCATGGTTGTCAAAATCACGAGTTGACTCGTAAAATCGTACGATTTTGCAAGTCAACTCATCAAATCTTGTTAATTCGGGTAGAAAAATCGACTTTGATCAAACTCGGTCAGAATCATAAAATCGGACCATATTGGTCTGATTTTACGATTCTACTCTAATTTTCAAATTTTTCGCCACAGGACGCCCCTAGGCCATGGTTGTCTCTACGGGTGTGTGTGTCTTCTCTCTCTCTCTCTCTCTCTCTCTCTCTCTCTCTCTCTCTCTATATATATATATATATATATATCATTTTCATGTCATGATGTAGAAATAATTTGTTAGAGTTGGAGCTAGTACTAGCAATATCGGTGTTGGTACCGGTATTAGTACTGATAATCCTTTCAATAGTAATGCTTTTGATGAATGTATTAAAAATAATGAGAAAAATAATGGTCATGAGGCTGATTTTAATTTATACAACACATCAGCAAAATATTTATTTTAAATTTATTAGTTTTTACCCAATGAAATTTTATGGACATAATTATTTTGTAATGTATTTTTAAGTTATTTTGAATCATTTATAAACCTTAACTAATGAAGTTTTATGACCATAATTATGTTGCATTGTATTCGGAAATATTTTACTTATGATTTTATGATTTTAGCTGTGATTTTATGATATTTGTACGGAAAAAATTCAGGTATGATTTTACGATCTTATGATCCATGTTTTCGAAACCCCTTCCGTGTCGTGTTAAAATCACGATTTTGACAACCATGCTCCTATCACTTTATATATTTACGCCTCTTTGTGTGTGTGTGTGAGAGAGAGAGAGAGAGAGAGAGAGAGAGAGAAAGAGTAATGACAAGTATGAATTTACTAAGATTGTATTTGATATTGTGTTTCAAATGTGGTTTTTTTTTTTAAATTAATTTTTTAGAATTTTTAGATTATTTTCATGTGTGTTATGTCAAAAATGATTTTTAAAAAAATAAAAAATATATTATTTTAATATATTTCTAAATGAAAAATACTTTCAAAAATACTTTTAACTACACTTCTAAACAAACACTAAAGAGTGTGACCTTTGTTGTGAGTTGAATTAAATTTTTTTGATATAAAAATATAATAATAAGGTGATGCAAGTGTTTTTAAAAGTGAAAAAAAGAAATCAAGATTCAAGTTATTGGTGTGTTTGAATTTAATAAGCTAAACTAATTTAGATGGTGAGATTCAAAAAAATACAATGACAAAAAATAATAAGAAAAAAATTGACAACATAAAGAGATAAAAATAAAAGGTCTTTAAATCAAACATTGAAGAATAAAATTAAATTTTGTTTGTTTAAAAATGATCCAAAAAAGTTAAAATCAACATATATTAACCTTCAAAATCAATGACCTTTATCATGAGCCCTTGACCAATTTTATTGAAGATAATCCTTATAAAATAACAAAGCAAAATTCTACATTAATAAAATAGATAAAATTAAAAAATATACTTGAAAAAAAGAGAGTAAAAGAAATAAAATAAATAGAATAAGGGACTATTTGAACTAAATTAAACAAATACCCATGATAAATGATAATAAATAGTAATTGAAGTAATTTAAAATTTTATTTAATAGTGTGATAGTAGTTGATTTTTAAAATATTTTATATTTAAAAATATATTAAAATAAATATATTTTTTTAATATCAAATAAATATATATTTTTTTAATATCATTAGACCAAAATAATTTTAAAATATTTAATTATTTTTTTTGAAGTTTCTTTTTTTTAAATGCTTTAAAAATATAAAAACAAATAAGTTATAAAAACAAACCTCCACGAAACCGGGCGAGACACCTTTCGTTTCTTCTCCTCCCCATTCTGACAGCTCCAACGCATAGACAGACAGCCCCTTTCGCGCAGTCTTCTCGTTCCCAAAGATACCACATTTCTTCAAGAAAGAAGAGGGGTTTCAAAACAAGTGTTTTTCTAGTTCTTTCTTTAATGGCAAAATCAAAGAATAACGCGAAGAAAGTTTCTTGCATTTCAGTTCCATCACAAATAATCAATTCTTTATCTTCCTCCTCCTTACAATCTCTGCTTATTTCTCCAAAGAAACCCTCAGCAAACAGGTTCTTTGGGTTGAAATGGTATAGAAGTTCAAGATTTTGGTTTCTGGCTCTGTTTCTTTGTGGTTTTTCTGGTATGTTAAAGTTATGGTACACTCCTGACCCTTCTGTACCATTTTCTCCTGACCCTTGTGTGACTAGTCAGTCACAGCTGCAAGAGTCTTTTTCTAATGGGCATACAAGACAGCATCTTGGTCTTATTCCAAATGATGAAAGAAATGATAAAAATGATCAAGAAGTAGGATCTGTGAATGCCCGGGAGCTAAAATTTGAGGTGGGTTTTGGGTCAAACGAAGTAAAACATGAGTCTTTAAAAGGTGCGGTTGATTTTCAGGGTGCAATATCTGGCGGGGTTGAAGAGGACAGTGAGTTTTGGAAACAACCTGACGGGTTGGGTTATAAGCCTTGTTTAAAGTTTAGTGGTGAGTATAGTAGAGAGAGTGAGTTGATTCTTGAGGACAGGAGGAAGTATTTATTAGTTGTGGTTTCTGGTGGAATGAATCAACAGAGGAATCAGATTGTGGATGCTGTGGTGATTGCAAGGATTCTTGGTGCTGCGTTGGTTGTTCCTATTTTGCAAGTTAATGTCATTTGGGGAGATGAAAGGTAAAAGAAACAAACTGTTAACATTTTGTATCATAGGCTATCTTTCGTTGTCCATAAATGCTTCACGTGCATGTTTATTTAATTAACATTTGTTATTGTGATTTTATATGGTGAATGCAGTGAATTTTCTGATATATTTGATCTGGAGAATTTCAAGAGAGTTCTAGCAAATGATGTGAGAATAGTTTCATCATTGCCATCAAATCATGTGACCAGAAGGCCAGTGGTTGAGAGCCGAACTCCTTTCCATGTCTCCCCTCAATGGATCCGCGCACGTTATCTCAAAAGGGTGAGAATTGTTTCTCAGTTTTTCTCACCGCAGGGTAATTGCTTATCTTCTTTGTATTGATTGCTGTTGATCAGTTTGTTGTTTGATGTAGATGGCTTTTACTACTTGTTCCTTGTTCACTTTGGAGTGTTGATTTAGTACATGAAAAAATAAAATGGAAGGAAAGTTAAGACTGTAGGCATATAAGATTAAGCTTAGCAGCTGATAGTTTGTAACTAGGCTTAATGGCCAACATATTGTTAAGGTATTATCGAGCATGCATGTCTGTTTTTTGCCTTCTGCTTTGCTTTTAAGTTTTAACTGTTTGGATTTGGAGTTTTGTGTTATGGTTTTGGGGTAGGATGCTATTAACTGATAATCCGGATTATTACAAGAATGACTTGCCAAAATAGCTGCTGCTCTACGACTAGGCTTAAAAAAAAGGACAACTTTCGAAAATTTCATTATTTGTGGGCACAAATTGCAGTCTAGCACAGTTATATTAATTGGCTCTGGTCTCGTACTGATTGGGTGGTTCTGTTTGTTTGCTGGCTGGCATTTTGGATGAAAGATTCTTTGCCGGTACATTTGATTCATTAGCTGCAAAGAATGATTGATTCAATGTACAGCTGACTTTAATATCAAACCCGGCTCGAGTTTTGTCCACTTTTAGCGTGTCCAGTGTACTATCATGAGAGTTGTCATTTCACACTGACCAGTTTCAATGGGCTCCAGCAGACACCTAATTGGCGTAGAGCCGTAGAGGGTCTGACTTATTTATTTTGGTTCTGCAGCTTAATCGAGAAGGTGTTTTGCTTCTACGAGGTTTGGATTCAAGGCTCTCTAAAGATCTTCCTCCTGATCTTCAGAAACTCCGATGCAAGGTGTTTTAAGATTTTTCTTGTTTTTTAGTTTTTTCCCATTAGATTGATGGCTTTTCACGATTTTACTAAAATTCGTTCATTTCTGAATTTAAACTCAGTCTAATGCTGTTCTCCATTCATATTTTCATTGTAGATGTTCTGATCTCATATAATTTTGTCCAGGTGGCATTTCATGCATTGAGGTTTGTGCCACCAGTTTTGGAGCTTGGTAACAAGCTCGCAGAGAGGATGCAGAGCAAAGGACCTTATATTGCACTTCATCTGCGGATGGAGTTGGATGTGTGGGTGAGGACTGGATGCCACCCTGGTTTGAGCCATGACTATGACGACATAATCAATAAGGAGAGGAGACAACGACCTGAACTACTCACTGCAAAGTCAAACATGACTTGTCATGAAAGAAAGCTTGCTGGTCTCTGTCCCTTGAATCCCTTGGAGGTTGCTAGGTTAGAATTTTATCCTATTCAAGCTGTTGTGTGAGGATTAAGGCATGTGAATTCAATTTGCATAGTTTTCCTATTTTTTATGTTTGAACAATTTTTAAAGTTGAGTTTTCATTTAATTTTAATTTATTAGGCTTCTTAAAGCTCTTGGAGCTCCAAAAAGTGCAAGAATATACTGGGCAGGAGGGCAACCGCTTGGTGGGAAAGAAGCTTTGTTACCATTAACCAGAGAATTTCCTCATTTCTACAACAAGGAAGATCTTGCCTCACCTGGTGAGCTAAAACCATTTGCAAACAAAGCTTCCTTAATGGCTGCCATTGATTATTTAGTTTCAGAGAACAGTGATGTTTTTATGCCATCTCACGGTGGAAACATGGGTCATGCAATCCAGGTACAGTCTCCCATCACTTCTTTGTTTGCATCTTGTAATTTCACTTTTACTAATTGTAGAAGCAAGTAGACTAAATATATGCATATACATATGTTCTTCTCTAGCTAAAGCACTGACTTTAGCGAATGATTAATTTTTCCAATGGATCTTAAATGATGGAATTAGAATCTCAAATGTCTTTATCCTGCTGTCATTGAAACTGATTTTTTGTTTTCGTTACAGGGACACAGGGCATATGCAGGACACAAGAAGTATATAACCCCAAACAAAAGACACATGCTCCCTTATTTTCTAAATTCTTCTCTCCCTGAAGCAGAGTTCAACAGAGTCATAAAAGAGTTGCACCGTGACTCCTTAGGGCAACCAGAACTCAGGACTAGCAAATCTAGAAGAGATGTCACAAAGTATCCAGTTCCTGAGTGTATGTGCAGAGATGAGCATACTCACGTTTTGTGATTGATACCAAAGACTGCCAACGTGGTGCCATTAGAGTGCAATATGTGCAGAGTGCAGTGACTCACTGATTAAAATCAGTGCCAGCATGGCGATAGAACTCATGAATCCTTAAGAAAGCCATGTAATAATGTTGTAGGCAATGGTGGCTCTATTGAGCTCCATCTTTGAAGTGCAGCAGCAGAAGGCATGCTTTTGCGAGCAATCTCATTTATTTATTCACATGCTCTTGTATTTGGGGTGTGTGGTGTTCATGGGAAGCAAGATAGGTATGCTATGACAAAAATTGTAAACTATACAGTGTTTCGTTCGATTCTTTATAGCTTATAGGATACATCAGTTAATTCATTCTTTCTTCTAAATTTATGTAAGCATAGGTTCAGACGCCGTATACGTACAATAACACATTTCCAGTGAAATATTATTAGATGGCAAGTGTTCATCTGTTTCTAAATCCTGTTTCAGTTGTATCTTTTATTTGCCAGAAAAACGACGAATCAGTCTTGTAATGCTCTGCATGCTGGTGCCTGGACTCTGAATTATCACTTCTGTAATTTTATTCCTTCAATTGTAATAGAAAGCGATTCCTAATCGAATATGTTCATAACATAATAACTGTGCCGTGGATAATTTCATTGATTATTCTGTATCAATGCATCATGTTTCCAATTTCATAACATTTTTAGAACTTCGAAATTTATTTAGATTGTTGAAGTGTAGTTTATTTCATAGACTAAAGAAAAAAAGGAAGATTAGAGGAATTGAGCGAGGGCAGGTAGTTTATGAAGTTTTTACTGAAAAGATACCTGTGAATTGGCAATTTAACGTAGAAAGTAGAGGTGAGAGAGAGATGGAAACGTGACCTGGCCGAATTGCACTCCTAGAAATGTATTTCTAGGAGATTATTGCACATGAGGCTATAGGCTCTTCCAGCTTTCGGCCATACACTGAGATGCGTACTCTTTGGGGGCGTTTGCTACACGAGCGACAGCCAGTTTTCAGATTGAGATTTGTCTTCTGGGAATTAGTGGTGTCCGTTCTTTGAGCTTAATCCTTGTATGCCACCCAGATGCTGAATCATCTCTGCCCTCTAGGAGCTTTGCTGCGCGCCTGCCGGCAAGATTTAAATATAGTTTGCCCTTGTTGAATACGTTGGCTGTGCTCTCTCCCAACATTTTAGCCGATTTTTCAGACTTTGGTTGCTGATATTCATGCAGATAATCAGATTTCAGCATCAGCTACAGATATTCATACGTTCAGCTTTAGCTGCAATACAGATTTCTGTACAGCAAAGCTAGGTGCAATGAGGCAATGCCATTAAATGTAAGGATTAAATACGATTTCTAGATTCAATGAGTATCCAAAATGAAGAATTTTAATGGTAGAGTTATATAAGTTTCATAATTTAGAGATTTCAGATTGAGTTTCAGTTTTAAAAATATGTAGAATAAATGATCAGCTAGTTCAAGGTAACTCAATTTATTGCGCTCACGATTCATCAACTCCCCCTTTGTTAGAGCAATTTATATTATTTTTTACGGGTGTTATAATGATAATCGACAAGATAATAATTTAACCAAACTATATGGTCAGAATAGAGTAAAATGAAGAGATTGCTGTTAAATCTTTATTCATGAAGATTATTTAGATGATTTCTGATATTATGGAAGTTACGTATGATTATTGTTGCAACGTCTTCAAGCCAATTAAATGGAGATGCTATTAGGAACTCCCTTCCCTGTGACACCTTGAGCAGAAAATGGCTTCGGGAGCTCATATGGAACAACTCCAGCTCCAGTCCTATTTTTCAGTTTCACATCATTGTTCCTTTCACCAATAATCCCTTCTAGCTCCTTCAGTCTTCCAGTGAACTTTCCAAATGCAGCCTCGATGACAGGATTTTCTTCCCAGGATGGTTCCATTTTCTCACCGATATACTCCTCATCAGGCGAATGGCTAGATAAAACATTTAGAACAGCCATCACTTTTGTTGCTTGAACCTGTGTAGGGAAGCATTTTAACAGTGAAAGTTCTGGGTTCTTTAAGAAGAGCTTCCACTCAAGGTGGCCTAGTGAGTTCAATGGTCAGAGGCCTCCAGGTGTCATTTTCCACGAGGAAGAACAGCGTCCGAGATCCATATAAAGTAGTTCCTTCAAGTTCTCACTTTGTTCACATAAGGCAAGTATAAATCATGATAATCCAACATAAAAATCCTCTTTTGCTTCATAGCCTACATTTTTGTTGCTTGAACCTGTGTAGGGAAGCATTTTAACAGTGAAAGTTCTGGTTTCTTTAAGAAGAGCTTCCACTCAAGGTGGCCTAGTGAGTTCAATGGCCAGAGGCCTCAAGGTGTCATTTTCCATGAGGAAGAACAGCGTCCGAGATCCATATAAAGTAGTTCCTTCAAGTTCTCACGTTGTTCACATAAGGCAAGTATAAATCATGATAATCCAACATAAAAATCCTCTTTTGCTTCATTGCCCACAAACCACCAAAATCCAAGAAATTGATTTGGGAAATGTTGTCAAACGGTACAAAATATAAAATTAGCTTCTTTTCCACATAATTCCTCCCATCTCTTTTTCCACAAGTTCTTTTGTGATCATTGATTCAGGAGGGCCATAGATTTCAGGGTCAAGCTTACTTGTCAGGGGCCATTCCTGCTCGAAAGAAGGTCACAATAATCTTCTTACTTTTCTGTCACCCTTCTACCACTAATGCAAAAAAGATTCAATACGGATTTTCTTACCGGAACTAACTGTATGCTGAAAGGATTTAGACCAGCCAGTGTTTGCCGACAGAATTCTTCATCCTTGAACCAAGAAAATTTATCTCCTGCAAAAGAAACTGATTTGTTAGAAATTTATTCTATAGATATGTGTATGGGAAGAGGTAGATGGGGAATCATACTATCATTCATGTCAGGAGCGTCAAAGAGCAACAACTCATCTCCTCACTCTCTAAAAGTTTTCACAAGCCTTGGCAGAACCGTGCGGGAAAACCCTGGATTTTTCGGCTTAGGCAATGCAACTCCTTCGTCGAAAAGAGAGTCTATGTGTCACGAACTGGAAAGAGAAGCTGAAGAATAACAGGGGGAAACTAAAATTAGAATTGAAATTTAAATTCACGTTAATTAAACGACTACGTTTTGTGCACCTCAATTTAATTTCCGTAGCCAAGCTGGCAAGGCCACGTGAGTGATGCCACGCTGGAGATTTTATATTCCCTAATGTTAGTAACACAATGTACGTGGAAAAATATAACAGAAATATGAGATTCTCTCATCTGTCCTTTCTCTCTCTCACTCACTGGACGTGAATTCTTTTTCCTTCAATCATCTTCTTCCTGTTAGACTTGCAACACTATGGCATTGAAGTAAGGGAATGCAAGTTTTGGATCTTCAAAAACAGACTCAATCGATGGCAGGAGCGCGTTTAACACAGACTGCAATGTCGTTGCTGAGAATGTGAATTGTTTCACCTCCGAGAACACCTCATCCCTCGGCACATAGTTGATGAGGCTTTTTGATTCTGATGATGGGTCTGCATTCATAACCAAAAACTCATCAGATATTCTAAATATAATCATAAACTGTGAAGCATTTTTTTTCTTGTCATCAGGAATTTTGCCGACCCTTTCTAGTGTGTGGGTGTCTGGTTCTGCAACGCCTTGGGTACGGATGCTCTTTGCCGCCTAACACAGGCCTTGCTAGTTGACTGCTTATATCTGGAAAACCAAGATCATTATACGTATCGTAGTCATAGATCCTCTAATGTAACTTTCTCTCCCCTTCTCCATTTCCTCGTATATGTTCCTACTCCAGCTCCCTTAGCCTCCTCAGTCCATCAGGGGTCTCGGAAGTTATGAAGGATTGGTTCATAGGCACATAACTAGATAAAAAAACTGTCAAATTTGAATCTTTGTATTCAAAATCTGATCTTTTTTTCTATTGCATGTTGTGTTGTACGTATGAAGTAATTACAAAGTTAAAATAGCTATAATACAACTCAACTTTAACCGAATGGTTTCTATTTTAAGCTAAATGACAACCTAACAGCTATATTACTAACAACTTTATGTTTAATACTTCCCCCTCAAGTTGGAGCATAAATATTTATCATGCTCAACTTACTAATGACATGATATTTTAGGCTGAACAAACAGAAATTATATAATTTTTTGATCAAGATTTTCTTTAATGAAGTATCGGTCGACTTCAACGTGTTTTGCTTGATCATGTTGAACAAGATTATGAGCAATTCGATAGCCGCCTTGTTATCATAGTGTAGATCCATGGATGTCCCATAATCAATTTTCAAATCTTGTAACACTTGTATAATTCATAGTAATTCACACAACTCATGAGCCATATCTCAATATTCTGCCTTTACACTTGATTTCGCTACTACTTTATGTTTCTTACTTCTCCACGTAACAAGGTTGTCTTCTATGAACGTAAAATATCCTGATATTGATCTACTATCAGTCTAATTTCCTGTCCAATTTGCAATTATAGAATAATGAGGTGACAATTTTGAAAGATTATTTTCCATTTAGTGAATTATTGAAGTTGGTTTTCATTCATTTTATTATTCATCATTTGATGTTATCATATATGGGCATATCCATCATGTTTTTTTAATTGCTCTATTTTTATTTAAATTATGTTGTAGTTATGAATGTTTTAAGTGAATTACTGGATTATTAGGTTGATTATGTCTGTCTTTATTCAGATTGTAATGTAATAGAGTAGTTTTTAGTCAAAAACAAATTCTCTTTTATTGATGTTGTATTAATTCATTTTAGGTGAATTTGTTTAACTTAATATAAACCTGTAATATTTTAGTTAGTATGTATTTATCATAAAAAAGATAAGAAAAAAAATACTTTGTGAAGCAATAGGTCACAAAAAGATGGATGAGAACAAAATACAAAATGAAATAACGGAGTGGGCAAAAATTAAAAACAATCAACCAAAATGAGAACAAGCAGGGAAAGGAGAAAGTAAATGGAATGGTCCAAAGAGAAGAAGGAGAAAGGTCATTAATGAATGTCTCTTTGATAGAAAAAGATACAAAGGCTGATGTCTTGGGACTCACATATGAAAGAAAAAAACAACACATGATGGTGCTTGAAGTCTAAATTCTAGGAAGGTAACTTGTAAGCAAAAACAATTCTAAAAATATAGGGACATCAACTACGATAATAGATAAAGAACAGTAACTTGTCATAAACCATATGAAAATCACAAGATATTTGATAAGAAAGTACATTCATATTTAATTTTTTTCATCTCATACATATCAAAACCTATGCAGACAATTATACGCCAAGCAAAATCTATACAAAAAGACACATAGATGAGCTTATTTCAGCGATGTAAGCAAACAAATTCATATAATTTCATGCAAGGCATCATTTACTTATATAATAGAGAATGTTTCTATTATATATTACAATAAAATATCTATTTTCAAAACAAACACCTCATTTGAATTCGTTAGAAGCAAATGAAATACCTTTGTGGTCATGACATGTTATTATTCCCAAGACTTTGTTTTTTTTCTTCATTTTTTTTAATTTATGGTATTTTATTAAAAATCTATAATTTTTTTATGTACATGTAGTTGAAAATATGGATGATCCATGATTTTATGCAATATTTAACAAATATTTTGATAACAATTATAAAAATATAATAAATGACGATGTAGAACATATTAATTATCATAGTTATAAAGATATTGATGTCTCAATATGGATGGTGATGCTGGAGATGATGATGATGAAAACAATAAAAAAAGATGAAGATGAAGATAACAATGACGATAACAATGGTGATTTTCTTAAGAAGACAACTTGGTATACAACAAATGAATTATATACACAACCAAAGCTACAAAAATGTATTATATTAGTTATATGCTTAAAGGAGCATGTATATTTTCATACAATACATGTATACATTGAGTGAACAAAGTTTTAAAAGGTAATTGAAAACGATGTGTTTACTTGTTTAGGATGAATACAACTACTTTATTAAGTTTGTAAACTGATTGATTACGGTCTGGTTTGATTTGTTAACTATAAAACTAAAATATATTTTTGGTTTCTTAGGGTTTTTTTTTCATGCAATAAATCTCTAAACAATTTTAGATCTATCTAACACAATCCTATAAATTCTTGAATAATTTTGTTTTATTATTTCCATTGCATGTAAATATTCAAGAATCCAGTAATTATCTAAAACTGTTGTTCTTGATTAATTATTGAAGTTAGGCTTACTAGTTATCTTTCTTTGAAGTGGGAGTTTCTTGATGATCTTCAAGTGAAGGCTGTCGTTTTATAGTGAGCAAATACTTGCAGGCTTCATGGATAATCTACTTAGTTTTTTTCCTGGTGTGGATGCTTTGACTGCTAGCCAAAACAGTGATGACCCAATGTCTTGGTTAATATCTCCCTTCGTTGTGCCGTCTTTGACCTGCAAGCACATACTACAAAAGTTAAAAGCATTTTCTCTTCAGCTTCTCCTATCCGCAGTTCCGCATCAGATGGGTAGCAAATTAAGAAAACAGAAGTCTTTATTTTATAGGTAAAAATTGCCTTATAATATACCTGGTCCTAGTTCTTCTTTTGCAAAACAAGGTATAATGAATGCTTAAATCACAAAATAAATAAATAAATGAGAGAAAGATAATGGATATCGTGGAGGTCATTAGGCCATGACCGTACAACGTGGAGGAGGAGCGACGTGATGGTCATTTGGGCCCAGGCGCAAATGACGTCGGTCCATCACTATATTATGTTAACTAAAATATAAATGTGGTTCATGTTTTACAATGTCTTTTTTTACTATTTACATATATTCAGTTCATTGTAGATTGTTATAATTAAATTATCATTTTATCTATATAACAAAAAATAATAGCCCCCGGAACTGGGAGTATTTTAGAATTTTTCAAGGAATACAGATGATATTTCCAAATTTATTGCACAGTAAAACGACTACATTAACCCTCTAAATGAAAAAAAATCGTCGCCTGAAATTTTACCCTTGATTTTTCTTAGATATCGCTAGGTTTAGGGGTGTATGAATAATTAACTAATTTTTTATTATTATTTTTCCAGAACACTGCAGGCGCGTCATATGGACATACTAGCAGTGTTCCGCCCACACGCATCTTTTCAGGCGGCTCATGCAATGTCCTCAATCGGTTATAACTGGTCAACCATTGTGTCATCTATTTTGCCGCCATGTCCTCTTACTCCAAGCGTGACGTGTGAGATTTGAAGGTGACCGTGTAATCGCCGGTGAATAATTTTTCTTTCCCCCCTTTTCTCTCTCCTGTTGTAGGAAAGTACGTTATAGTCCCTCATATTTGTATGTATTTAATTTCAGTCCCTGGTCTTTTAATTTCATATTTCTTACTGATTTTTCAATAAAAATTTTGATTATTTTTAATTATACCTTTCAATTGAAATTAATTATATACAGTAAGTTTTATTTTAGTCCTTCATCTTTTGATTTTTGGTTTGGTTTTGGTTCCATTATTAATTTTGATATGCAAGTTTGAATTTATTCTAATTTTATCCCCAAATTAAAATTGATCGTGTATGTTACTTTTCATTATGGTCCTTAGTCTTTTAATTTGTTCAACAATTGCACTGTATTGATTTTTTAAAATCTTTTTTTTTTATCCCGAAGTTTTGATTTGTTTCATTTGTATTCTTCAATTGGACTTACATATATATAAATTTCATTTAGGCACTTGTTCTTTATTTTTTTCTATTAATTTCTTTGGTTTTTTTCCTTCCTGGACAGTATTTATTTTTGTCCATATTTATGCACGCTTTTAGATTTGTTGTAGTTTTGTCATTCAATTAGAATTAATTATATGTGTGTGTGTGTGTGTGTGTGTGTGTGTGTGTGTGTGTGTGTGTGTGTATTCATTTTGAAACTTATTCTTTTAATTTTTTTTATTTAGTATTTATTCCTTTATTTTTTTTATATTTCTTGGACAATGTTTATTTTTTGTCCGTATTTTTTTATTTATACTTTTGGTTTTTGTTTTGAATTTTTGTCATTTTATTTTCTATTGGGGTTTTATTTTTATTCGGTTCAATTCTGAAATTTTAATTTATGTTGGTGATCATTTTAAAATTAATATTGCTTTATGTTTTGTTGTTTTTTTTGTTATTTTTATCTGATTTTCGGATCATATGATTTGCACAATAATTATGATAATTTTAATGATTATTTTTTTTATTGTTTTTTTGACAAAATATTTTTTTTAATTCTTCGGGGCAATTTAATGATTTTTATTGTTTGGGCAATAATGTTGATAATAATTTTAATTGTTATAATAATGATAATGTCAGTAACGTGAGGGTGAATTTTCAATCTATGTTTTCTTTTTTTTGGAGATAGAAAATTAACTTTTTATTTTTGTTATTTGATTAATGCAGGTTCTTTCACAATTTATATTTTGTTTGTTGTGTTTAATTTAAATTAAATTATAAAATGACCTAATTTTAATACAATGTATTCAATAATTCAGATATCTGAATCTTCTAACTTTTTTAATGATAATAATAATTTTATACTGGTTATTTTATTAAAATCTACTGAACAAATAAATTTATATCAATTTAAAATTCATATATTTTATAAAAAAAACTTGCACTTCACAGGATTTCTACATAGATTTATTATTCTAAATCTATATTATAATAAAAAAATGACACATAATTAATATTTTTTTGCAAATAAAAAGATATGATTTTGACCACCATGATGAACGGATACCATGTCATGTGTGAGTGTGTGTTGAAGTGTGCTTGTGGAATCTGATCTCTCCCTCCTCTAAACGTAACAAAGAAAATTGTTTTGACTTTCATTTCCTTTATTACTATAAATCCAAGATGGGAAGTTTTTACTTCTGAAGTCTGGAGCAAGTTCTTGAAACTCATGAAATCAAGACCTACCATGTTAACATGCACTCCAGCATAAAACTGGAAAAACAGATGATGTGGCAGTGATGAAGTCCTGATCCATGCAGAGGGGTAGGGAAGATCAGCAGGAGTAATGATACAAGAACGTAGCCAGCATAGATATAAATCCATTCACAAATCTGAAATATATTCATACAAATACGAGGGTAGCGTTGTCCAGATCCATATTCAGAAAGTAGTCATTCCCATTACATAAAAAAAGGAAATCCATTCCCATTATTTTCTTTTATTTTGAGCATCAACTCCATGTATAGCAAGCTGGACAGTCTTCAGTCACCTGAATCAAAAAGGCTCCATCAGATTCATACTCGTCTAAAAGCAGTAATCTGTAGGCCACAAGATGCCAGTATAAGAAAATTGATATAAACTAAAACAAGAAAATATCAATAGGGTTATATATAATATATGTAAAGCATTTTCAACTTAATGGTCTTGTACCTCTCTGGAGAAGGATCGGGTAAGTGAGACACTTTATTTTTTGGTCTAGATTGCAATTACACAAGATGCACTCAAGCACTCCAAGAGTTGCACTTGAGAGGCCATTTATAAAATTCAAAGGAACCATATATGAATAAAGCATGCGCAACTTTTCCTATCTCAATATGAACAAGACGAACCCGATCCTAGAAACAGTTGGACAAGTTCAGCTTAATTAATGCACAGCTAAAACAATTTTACTAATCAAATGCAAGGTCAGCTGCCGGTGCCACACGGAATAAAGTTAAGGGAACCAAATTTGTAATTTATGAGAAGATGGGTAAACCATGTTGGTTTTGTTAAGGCCAGTAACGAAATTGAGACTTAAATAAACACAGAGGATATTTGTGATGCTTTTAAAAATTTCTTGCATCATTTTCTGGTTTTTCTCATTATATAAGCAAATACAAAATCATAACTGCACCACTAACATTACAGCCTACGTTTCCAAAAATAAAAAACTGCTCAAAATAAATGCTACCTTAATTTTAGTAACTGCTGCACTTAAATCCTAATTTGCCTAACATAACGTGCAAGTCATTCAAAGACAATTAGTGGAGACAACTAGATTAACTCATCAATCTCCTCCTTAAGCTTGTTGTCCTCCACTAATGATCCGCACACCAATTTTCTTTCTCATCTCCAAGAACTTCAATCTTGCAAGTGACTTTGTCAGAATATCAGCACGCTGGTCTTCTGTGCAAACATGTTGAATTTCAATCATTCCTGATTCAACACAATCTCTAATGTAGTGGAATCGGGTATCGATGTGTTTGCTCCTCTCATGGTAAACTGAGTTCTTGCTTAATGCAATTGCGGACTGATTATCAATCTTCAGAAACACTTTATTGACCTCGGTTTTTAATAATTCTGCCAACAATCGTCCCAGCCACACTCCTTGACATGCTGCTGCACAGGCAGCGATATACTCTGCTTCACAGGAAGATAACGCCACCACTTTTTGTTTTTGTGAACACCAACTAATAGGATTTGACCCAAGGAAAAATATTAAACCTGTGGTGCTTTTCCTATCATTAGTATCACCAGCTAGATCACTATCAGAGTAGCCAATCAGTTCCAAGCTTCCTTCCTTCTTTTCATAAACACAACCGAGGTTCAAGGTTCCTTTCACGTACCGCAGTATATGCTTCACCGCGGCCATGTGCTCCGTTGTGGGCTTCTCCATGTATCTACTCACCATGCCGACAGAGAATGCCAAATCCGGGCGAGTGTGCAGTAGGTATCTTAGGCTGCCAACAATACTTCGGTACAGAGTTGTGTCTACAGGTGGACTTGTGCTTTCCTTGCTTAGTTTCAGACGAGGTTCCATCGGGATTTGTGAAGGGTTGCAATCTTTCATGCCACATTTATCTAAAACTTTCCTTGCATATGCCGACTGATTGAGTGTAATCCCTTGAGAATTCTGACAGACTTCTATTCCCAGATAGTAACTTAGTAACCCAAGGTCACTCATGCTAAATAATTTTTCCATCTGTGACTTGAACTTGTCTATGTCTTGAATACACTCCAGTGATGATTAAATCATCCACGTGGACTCCAACAATTAAATTCCCTTTACCTTGATTTCTCATGTACACGGCATGCTCTAAAGAACACCTCTCAAAACCGAGTGTCCTCATTGACTTGTCCAGTTTTGAGTTCCAGGCTCTAGATGCTTGTCGCAAACCGTACAATGCCTTGTGCAGTTTCAACACCTTGTGCTCTTCTCCTTTTATTTCAAATCCCGGCGGTTGAATAACATACACTTCTTCTTCCAAATCACCGTTGAGGAAGGCTGACTTTACATCCATATGATGCACCTCCCATCCTTCATGTGCCGCAATAGAAATCAGCAAACGTACCGTCTCTAGCCGAGCAACAGGGGCAAAAACTTCATCAAAGTCTATGCCTTGTCGCTGAACGTACCCCTTTGCCACTAGTCTCGCCTTGTGCTTCATGATTCTGCCTTGAGTGTCCTTCTTTAGTTTGTAAACCCACTTTAGACCAATAGGTTTGTGGTTGTCAGGTAATGGAACGAGCTTCCAAGTTTCATTCCTTCGAATGGAAGAAATTTCCTCCTCCATTGCTTTTCTCCACATTGGGTCTGCCTTAGCTTCTTCGAGATTTGATGGCTCCTCCTCTCCTAGCAAACACAGTCCCGAATACTCCAGTTCTATTGGGAAGGTTTTATCGTAAATGCTTTGGATGTCACGCTTACCTCGTGGTCCTTCTGATGAACTCTCATCAGATGTTGTGGGTTGCACTGCTTCTGTTGAGGCCGAATCATCAAAAACTTCAAGAGCTGCATCTGGAATGTGTGGTGTCAATGCATCGGGGTCTGAATCGCTGAGTGCTACTTTATCTTCCTGATTTGTCGTATCAGATGCACCTGCTATGGTAAAATAATGTGCTGTAAGAGTGTTCCCTGTTGATCCTGTACCTGTTACTGGAGAGTTGCTCCACTCCCACTTCTTCTCCTCCTCGAACACTGCATCTCGTGTCACCACAACTTGTCTTGTTGCTGGGTTGAACATTCGATAACCCTTTGTATTCATATCATAACCAATGAATACCATTTGCTTGCTACGATCAGCCAACTTCGGAATGTGCGGTGTAACTACTTTTACGTGTGCAAGGCATCCAAAAATACGAAAATGATCGACACTTGGCTTGCGGTCATAGTATGCTTCATAGGGAGTTTTGCCGACGATGCTCTTTGTCGGTGCTCTATTTAAGAGATATACGGCAGTTGATACCGCTTCTCCCCAAAAACCATTTGGGACTCCCATGCTTTTCAACAAGCTCCTTGCCATGCCGACCACCGTCTGATTTCTTCGTTCAACAACTCCGTTCTGCTGAGGAGAATAAGGCCCCGAGAGATAACGCTCAATTCCCAACAGCTCACAGTAAGTCTTGAACTCATTTGAGGTGAATTCGCCACCACGATCCGTGCGCAAAGCTTTCGGCTTACTATTTTTTGTCCATTTCAGCTGCAGCTTTGACCTTCTTAAATGCCTCAAATGCTTCGTCTTTGTCTCGGATCAGCACCTGCCACATAAATCTTATACAATCGTCAACCAACAACAAGAAATAACGCTTCCCTCCATGAGTAGCAGGGGTAATTGGGCCGCATAAATTTCCATGCCACAGGTCAAGAGGTGATTCTGCTCTTAAGTTTGCCACTGCCGGAAAAGGATTTCGGTGTTGTTTTCCAATCAAACAACCATCACAGATGCGGTCCTCATGCTCAATTATGGGCAAGCCGTGCACCATCTGTTTCTGACTTGGAGACTTCAAAGCATGAAAATTTACATGCCCGTATCTTGCATGCCATCGCCACGCTTCTTCTTTGCTCCTTACCAGAAAGCATTCGGGTAGAGCTGGTGCTATGTTAAGCACATATAACCGGTTGCTTGACCTCTTCACTTTTGCTAGTAGCCTTTGTAATCTGTCCAAAATAGTCATAACACCTCCTTCAATCACAACCTTGCATCCGTTTTCATCCAACTGGCCAAGGCTTATTATGTTGCTCTTCAACATTGGGATGTAGCAGACATTAGTAAGTATTCGATGTTCACCTGTGAAGTCTTCAAACAAAACCGAACCTCTTCCTTGGATTTTTACAGTCAAGCCATCCCCAAATTTGACTGACCCTATAATAGTCGTGTCAATTTCAGCAAATTTTTCAATACATCCGGTCATGTGGTTACTTGCACCGGTATCTAAATACCAAGCCTTCTCTCGGGTGCCTTTAATCTTTGGCACCACCTTGTCTTCGTGCAGTAACACATGCTCGTTTTGTATTGAGTGGCTGATAACACAAGTTTCGGCCATCAACAGTGCCGGTTCATCATCGGTTTGTGTTGTAACAAAATTAGCCCTCTCTCTTCGGTTTGGCTTGGGACAATCTTTTGCGAAGTGTCCATATTCATTACAATCGAAACACTTAACCTTGGATTTGTCGAAATTTCGTGGCTTTCGGTCTTCGTTAGTGCGTTCACCATTTCCTCGACCTCCACCGTATCCACGCCAATGACCACGTCCTCTCCAGTGACGTCCTCCTCTTTTGTTGTTGCTGAAACTTTCATCTCTCTTTGCCTTTGGGATTCTTGCCTCCCACTCGGCCTGGGACATGAGTAATTGTTCTCCACTGCCCTTTGAGTGTAGTCGTCCTTTAAGTCCTTCCTCGAAGGTTCTGAGACGGCCAATCGCCTCTGAAAACGACATGTTCTCAATATCGCCAAACTGCTCGATCGTTCCGATAATTTGGAGAAATCTATCTGGAACTGCACTGAACAATTTTTCAACGACTTCGCTATCGTCAAGCTTCGTGCCCAGCGAACGGATCTCACCCACTAGAGTGGTAAGCTTCATGGAAAACTCGTTTATTGTTTCTGAATCCTCCATGTGTAACTTGTTTAGTTGCCGTTTCAACACCTGTACGCGTGCCTTCTTGATGCGATCTTCACCAACTCGCATCTCCCTGAGTGCGTCCCAAGCCTCCTTTGCCGTCTGCTTCTCCGCGATTGCCATCATCACATCATCTGGCACAGCTTGAGAAATGGCCACCATGGCGCCTTGATCTTTGTCTTCGTCTGTGTCTCCACCTTCAATCACTGACCATACTCCTAGCGAACGCAAAATTATCTTCATCTTGACAGCCCATATGCCGTAATTCGTTTCGCTTAACGTTGGATATTGGATTGGCATTGAGGCTCCTCTTGCCATCGGTTTGACGACTGCAAGCGTCTTAGATGCATCTCCTTCGAAACTAGCCATTGCTTTAACAACCAAGCTTTGATACCAAATGTTGGTTTTGTTAAGGCCAGTAACGAAATTGAGACTTAAATAAACACAGAGGATATTTGTGATGCTTTTAAAAATTTCTTGCATCATTTTCTGGTTTTTCTCATTATATAAGCAAATACAAAATCATAACTGCACCACTAACATTACAGCCTACGTTTCCAAAAATAAAAAACTGCTCAAAATAAATGCTACCTTAATTTTAGTAACTGCTGCACTTAAATCCTAATTTGCCTAACATAACGTGCAAGTCATTCAAAGACAATTAGTGGAGACAACTAGATTAACTCATCAAACCATGCTAAACTCACGTTGATCTTTTCACCTGAGCCAAAAATCTCTGTTTCCTTCTCCATGTCCAACATAACAAGTATACTTTTCTGGTTTCAGATTATGCTGGAAACCAATTACGTTTGCAACATAATAAACTCACGACACTACATAACCTAGTTTTTGCCTGATTCACAACCAATACAATTCAGGTTACCAGATTGGAGACGCAGGGTATTGCAAACCTTGCTGTATATACATATGTTCCAAACCTCATTGCTACAGAACATATCTGGTACAAGTAGTTGTGTTTCTATCTGCCTTTATAATGTTCTAGTTGATTTTTCAGGCATTGCTTCGAAATCTTACTTGCAAAAAATGGATCAGCACAAAATGATTAGAAAATAAAAATAAGATGCATCTATTATACAGATAATCATCTATTGCACCAATTTGCAAACAAATGGGTATTTAGCCGGGTAGTTTTCTCCCAAAGGAAAGGGAGTGGCATATAGGGTTCAAACTCTACTCTTGTCATTCAAGGAAATGGGGAAAATGCGATCAAAAATTCTTGAATAAATTTTCTTCTTTGTAGACTTTGGTTTTAAATGGAAGTTAAAGACCTCAAGAAAGCAAGATGAATAAAATGGAATCTGAGTGGATTTCGCAAAACAAACCCAACTACAAATTCATCCCTAACAGGCTCTAACTCCAGTAATAGGCCGGTGCTCATCACTAGCTTGGTTAACAGCTTTGAGTTCCACCTGACCCCTCTTATTTCCTATCATCTAGATGCAGTCTGCAGGTATCATAAAAGTTTTAGGGCCATGACAATGTTGCAGTATTATTAAAAATGCTAAGCATTCCTTTAGCATATGTGAATCATGCCATATGCGACTGCAAAACATTGCACAGTTTGTTAAAATGCTCATTTTTAACAGCATACTAATTTTGTTTCAAGAAATCAAAGACAGTTAATTATATATACCTATCTAAGCGCTAGAGTCAGAAGGAGCATCCCCAACAAGCTTGAATTCCTGAACCTCCTTAAAATTCATCCATGGCTTCTCCCACACCTTGGCTTCATACACTTTCCTGTGACCTCCATCAGTTACCTCAAAGGTTATATAGTACATCATCCCAGATACCACCTGCTGCTTTGTATTCAACACTCTCTTGAACTCGAGCAGCGAATTCTGCAAAAAAAAACCCGGGATCAAATTGAAATAAAACAATATTTTACAAAGTTCTTCTGGCTAAATTTGACTTCAAAGAAAACAAAAGAAGGAACCTGTTTCTTGTTGTAATCATCAACAGCAAAACGAGCAAGACTGTCGATTTCAAGACTGTTAGCTGATCCTTCCACCTCTTTAATACCACCTGTTGTTGCCATTTCTCTCTTTCTGCTTTCCTTTTCTCTCTCTCTCTCTTTCTGCTTCTGCTTTGTTATAAAAAAATAAAAGAAGAAATGGAAGGCTATAAATTAAAATAGAGTGTTTTTAGAATAAAATAAATAAATAGTTCGTTATCCGGTTGGACTTTACGCGTGTGGATGTTTTGGTCAAATTTGGCGCCGTATGCAGCGACGATTAGTTTGGCTCGAGGGCGTACGTCGGCAACAGAAGGTGAAATTAGGATGTGGATATGCATGCAGCGACTCATCTAGCAATATTCTTTTTATGCTGTTTATTTTTTTTTAAATAATTTTTTTTACTTTAAAAAAATTGATATTTTCAAGTTATTTTAATGTGTTAGAGTCAAAAATAATTTTATTAAAAAAAATTAATATATTTTTAAATAAAAAAAATACATTAAAAAGCAATCATTAATACATACTCGAACACCCTTGAAAATCAAAATACAAAAATAAAAACAAAATTCAGGAATATTTTCTACACTTGTAGCCTTATTTCCTCTCACATTTTCAAGACATGTTTCTTTGTTAACAGTCTTACCCAAATACAAGTTCATATTCAAACTCACAATTCAACCTAATATCAACTCTTGAAAAACTCATTTTTTTTCTTGAAGTTTTTTCGTGAATTTTTTTATCTAAAAATAAAATAAATAAAATAACGGTAGCTTCTTTTAAAATTGCCAAGCTCTTTTAATGTTGTTCAATAGATAACATGTGGTTACTATTTTAGAATAGAAAGGACTAAAACAATAAAGACAAAAATATATTTGATTGAAAATATAAAAACAAAGACACACAAAAAAGTGTCTTTATAGCCATTTTAGAGTAAATTTATATACTTTTAAAATATAAGTTACACAGAGGATATGTTTATAGAAATAATATTTATTATTTTTTATTCTTAAAATATCCTTACAAAAAATTTTGAGTTTCAAATTTGTTCACCAAAGATATACAAGATAAAAATAACGATCATTATTATAATTTAAAAATTCAACTTAAGAGGTGGTTCTGGACAAAGTTGGGGTCATGGGTTGGGTTAACCCAAGTCAGTGTAAGAATAAAAATAATTATTATCATAGATTTAAAATCTAACTCGAGAATTGACTTAGGGTAAGGCTTAGGTCACAAGTAGGGTTGATCATTGACCCGAATTAATATAAAAATAAAAATGATTACTATTATAGTTTTAAAACTCAACTTGAGGATTGATTCAGGATAAGACATTGATCACGTGTTAGAAAGGTTAACCCGAATCAACATAAAATGAAGGTGGTTATAATGGTTTAAAAACTTGATTTGAGAATCAACCTGAGACAAAGCTTGAGTTATTGATTAAGAGAGTTAAATCGGGTTGACTTGAGTCAATGTAATGATAAAAGTTATTATCATCACAATTTTATAAACTTGACTCAAGGGTTAATCAAGACAAGGTCTAGGTTGCAAATCAGGAAGGTCAACTTGACTAACATAATATATACTTTTTTAAATAATCAAAGCAACCTTGATCAATTTTTTTAATTAAAAAACATCAACATATTTTTAACTTGTATTTATCTTGAGTTTATTTGGGGTTTTAACCAAGTAAGGTCAAATCAATTTTTTCTTTATTTTTTTTAAATTTGGATCAGTCTAAGCCCTGTGTCAACTTGTTAAGTTAGTCTTAGTTTTATAACTTAGTTTATTAAAATATTATTAATTTCAATACTCAATGTAAACAAGAGTAAAAATAATATCTAATTATTTTTTAAATTATGTAAGTTTGGTGACAATACATATTAAGGGTGACATAATTTTTTACATATTTTATTATATATTATCCACTATAACCATACATGATACAGAGATGACAATTTTGTCTTATACTTCACTACCAAACACAATTTTATTTTTGTCTTGTCTTTTGTATCTTTGTTTTTTTTGTCTCAATATAGTAACTAAATATATTTAGATATAAATCATCAACATCTTTTTAAAAAAAAATCTTATTTTCACTGTCAATCCATATAAAGGATACAAACTAACATGATATAAAATAAATAAATAAAATAATTTGTTTTAATGAAACTAAACATATATAGCCCAAGATTGTTTATATACATAAAATAAATTTATTGTTGGTAAAAATTCATAAATGACCACTTGTTAAGTTGATAAAGAGTAAGATGGATGAGCTGATTAAAAAAAAAAAAACTCAATTATAAAATATATGATTCTAATAAAATTATTTAGGAAATATGTTAGGTTGGACTTGATTTGACAAACAAGATTGAACACATCTACAAGACAAAAAAAAAAAAAACATGATATTTATTCTTAGTAGATAGGGTAAATACCATTTTTGTCTTTATGCCTAGGATAACCAAATTTATTACCAATAAATTTAAATCATAAAGGCTACTTTATATCATAAATTGAATATTTTCTAATTGTATATTCTTGGGATATATTGCCCGTGATAAATGCTATAAATATTTAAATTAATCTGTTGATCTAATTTATATATTTTTATACGTTATATTTGATGAAACATTATTCGTTTTTTTAGGCTATACTTTTTAAGATTCGTAATCATCTTCAAGTGATCCTATTTTTCTCTAATAGATTCTACCTTATGATAATATTTCAAATAACAATAACATATAACAATTACTATCTTCACCTATTAACACACAAACATTATACTTATCTCAACTTTTAAACCTTTTAAACTAATAATTTTTTTTTACATAAAACTCATTAACAATTTTTTAAAATGAGACATCTTTACCTCCGCCATAACCCAATTTCTAGGTTATTCCCTAAATCTATCAAAAAATAACAAAAATAAAATAAAAAAAGTTAGTGTCGACAGAAAAATCAAGGTGAAAATTTTGGATATGTTTTGAAAGCCTGGTCAAACATCTTTTATGCCCAGAAATGAAGGAAAATGTAGATTCAAGGCTGAAATAATTTATTATTGGATAAATTTGTGTAAAAGTTAAATCGAAAGGCATAATTATATTTTTATGGGCCAATGTGATTTTATCATCGATCAATTTAAAGTGTAATTATACTTCAGAATTAATTGAGAGTCCAATTGAAGGATTTAATTAAGCGCAAGGGCTTAATTATACTTTAAATGGGTCAAATTAATTTTATTAAGGGCTTAATTGATGAGAAATTAAGTTTGGAAGTCTAATTTGGGTTAAATTGAGAATATCAGAATTTTCGGTAACGAAACTTTTTGGGTGATATCGTAAGCCAAAGTTAAAGATACAAACATCGTTCTTTCTGGTTTTCCCATTAAAAAACTCTTTTTTGTCACAAACTATTTATTTAAAAAAAAATAATTTTTTTTTGTCTAAACCATGCTTGGCCATACTAGTTGCACCATACCCTGCAACCCACTCTCACACAAAATATTCCATTCCTGAACACCTCCCCCATACTACAAATTGCACAAATGAGCCTATAAAAAAGGAGAGGATTGAACACAAAAGGGGGGGGGGCTGGGGGAAATAACACTGGAACACGAGTGAAAATTGAGGGAGGAACCAAAGAGAGAAAAAAGAAAAAACAGAGGATTTACAGAGAAAAAATTCACAAAAAGAGAGAATACAAATATAGAAAGACTGAAAAAACAAGCACAAAGAGGTTGCACATGACAGAGATGACGCCGTGACTTGCATATGATAGCCACCTCTTCATCTTCCTTAGCTCCGGTGACAGCACCGTCTCCTCACTAGTAGCCCTCAACGACAACAGTAGTCATCCCTCTCTCCTTCCTCAATGGCGCAGTGCTCTCTCTCTCTTCCCCACAACTCTCTCTCTCCTTGACAGTGGTTTTCTCTCTCTAAAAAAACTAGTTGCAACTCCCCTCGACCACCATGTCAAAAAGCTCCTCCTCAACTCCATCTCCAGCCTCCACCTAGCCTTCTTTTAGCTCCGGTGACCTTCACAACAAAGCAACACGAAACAATAGCAGCAGTCCAGACCGAGCACCTTCCAGCGCCTCTCATGGCCACCACAACCCACCGTTTTATACTCCACCACGATAGGGAGAACCACCTTGATCTCCTCTATTTGGCGGCAATGGCAGGTGAGCCTTTCTTGGTGGTCGGCCAACCACCATTTTACTGTCATAATGCATGAACAGCAGGCAACCCGACTTCTCTTTCTTTTTTTCATTTTTTCTGTTTTTTTTTTTTTAAATTTTGGGATGGAATGCTTTTGGTCTAGCCTAAGTCCTTTGGCCCACCTTAGCTGGGGTGGCCCAACCCGATTTTTTTAATTTTTTTAAAAAAACAAAAATTTATATTAAAAAAATATGTTATTTTTATGCATACGGCCGAATTCCAATGTTTTCCAAGCATATTTTTCGTAAAACAAATATGTTGCATCTTTCTCATATTTTAAAATGAAAATTGGATATTGTAACCGGCTTATGATTATCCGTTCAAATTTGATCATAATATCAAAATAATTTAACAATTATTTTGTTTTAGCTATTGCGATGTAAAATTACATTGTAAAGTACACTCGAAGATAGTTAAAAAAATATTTTTTCTTTGCAGTGTAAAGTTCTTTTTGTTAGTCTTTCAACTCCTAATGAGGTAGAGGTTCTCTCACGAAAGAAGATCTACGTCAAACCTTAGAAAAAACAATGAAAAAAATCAAACTTAGAAAAAACAATCAAACAACAAAACAGTTTGCCTTAGATAAGATGGACTAGGGGTGATGCGTCTTCCCCTTGCACAACAAGTCCCCTTACCCAAGACTCTCGCAGACTAATAGTGATTTTAATACGAGGTGGTGATACTTAATAATTATAGTTGTAATTTTACCACTATAAAACACACCTCTTTTTCATCGCGTGTCGTTGTCTCCCTAATCAAGGGGATGGAAGGGCGCGAAACGTGAAAGATCATCGTCACGACAACCTCCACTTAAATAACAAGCCTATTCTATAACAACTTGCCTAAAAGATGGCATTCATCAGCCTAAAACATTGTTGTCTATGAAACATCCAATTGTAAAATGTTATTAATTTCTATTAACTATTATAATAAATTCCATTTGTTATTCTTAAGCATCTTCATTGATGAAAAATGTTAGAAGAATTAATGTCTTGATTCAAAATAACATTTAATGTCTTATTCCAACTCAACTAGATCTTAATGTTAGTGGTTATAAATGAGTCTTTATGAACATTGTTCAAATGAGACTATTGGATGACACTAAGCTCTCATTATTTCTAAAGGGACCTCATGAACAACAAAGCATTAATTTTGGATAAACTTTCAGCCAACCTTGTTGCCAAATCTTCATCTATTTATATTATGTTTTCATCTACTTACATTTATGACTGGTCTCTTCGATAACTTAATGTGTATAATGTTTTTTCTTTATGGTTAACTATATGAAGTTTACATGCAACAACCTATTAGTTTTATAGGCCTTAGGAAACCAAATTATATATGCATTTTCACAAGACAATATAAGACCTTAAACAAGCTCCAAGAGCTTGGTTCATCACATTTAATTCTATGCCAATGGATTTTTTTTTTTTTACTTTTTGAACATAAACAAAACATATGTATATTTTTATTTTTCTATGTTGATGATACTGTCATTTCTAGTAATGATTCAAAAAGTATTTTGAGTCTTATTCAATATTTATCAACTCATTTTGAGATGAAGATCTCTAGTTCCTTAAACCTCTTCCTATTAATAAAGGTTCATCATGATTCTTCATCCATCATTATCGCTCAGAAAGCGATTTTAATATTTTTTAAAATTAATTAAAAATAAAAAATAAAAATTATTTCTATAATAAAATACTTTTGAAATATAAATCAAATAAATTTATTAAATGTAGTGAGGTGCACTTGAAGATTCTTTTAAACTGATATGACACTTTTTATTGATTGAATCTATTTTTGATATTAAACTATAACAAGAACTTAGATGTTTTTAAAATATATAATTTATAATTTTCGAAACTTGTTTTTTAAAAGATATTTTTTTAGTAAAAAATAATTTTGATTGTTGGAAGGGTGATTTGGTAATTCAACCACGAACAGAGAGGTGGATCCCGTATTTGCAGATAAAAAATGCTGCTTCCTCGACAGGCGGCAGCGACATTGAAATTTTGAAACTAACAGCCAGAAGAAAAGAAAGAAAGAAAGTAGGGGTAGCTTAGAGAGAGCATCCATCAATGGATTTGGAAGAGCATCGACGTGAAAACGAAGAAGAGGACGGAACCGAAGCCACAAAGTATAAAGGATTTAACCTCTCTTTCTACTCCCACTATCTCCGCAACCGACTTGCCGCTCTCTTTCCCCTCTCTTTACATGATTCCTCCAATTTTCTCTCCAAATTATCCAGCCTCTGCTTTCAAACTGGACGACACGTCTTTTTTCTTGGTAGACGACGCAAGGCTTACCTTCCTCTCCCTCTCCCTCTCCCTCTCCCTCTCCCTCTCCCTTCTAACACTCTCGATTCTTCAGTGTATGTATTCTTTCTCTCACTCTCTTCACATTTTAACTTTCTTGTTTAATTGTTAGTTAGTTACTAGACTTTTGCTTCTATTTAGGCATTATTGCACTTTTCTTGTGAAAATAATGTGATTAGAAATTAGTGCACAAATTTAATTAAAAATAATGATGGATAAATAAGCATAATTATTTTAATTTGTTATATTTATTTTCTTAAATTTAGAATTTATTAGAGATGATGTCGTGTTTTCTATATGTGCAGGGTTAGGACAGAGTTTTCGAGGGTGCACGATGTTTTGGAGGACATTATGGGGCATATTTTCATACATTTGCACAACATTCAAGATCATTTGCAATTTTGGCAACCCTTGATAGAGGTACTGATGCTATACCCAGTGTATCTGTAGTTAACCGTTGTATTTGGCAAGACCTCTCTGTTGTGATCGTTTCGCTTTGATTTGTTTCTATCTGCAGACATCTAATGCTCGGAAACTGTACTTTATGATTTTCGAGAGAGGGCCACAAGCTTTCCTTGGTGGAACAGCTCAGATGTTGCGTCAAAGCATTGCTGACGGTTGGTCTATGCAGCATCTAAGTCAATTCGCTTCTGCTTATATTTCCGAGAGGATGGTTATCTTAAGCAACATAAGACGTGCCATTGCTACATTCTTGGCCGAGGTTCGTGTGATGCTTCTTTGGTTTTGGTTTTGTATTTCATAGATAATTCTTACTGATTATTTGACTTGAATGTCAAATAATCTTCTCAAATTAAAACTTTCAACTTTTAGGTGAGATACAATGTATGATTTATATTGTTCTCTGACATCAAGTGAAAGCTCTTTGAACTTAAAACTTACATGTACCCATATTATTTTGTGCTATTAATTAATTTAAATTAGAGAAGAGAATGTAAGTAGTAAGATTTAAATTAGCCATAAAAATCCTGAACTATCTCAACCCAAAAACTTAAAATTGTTTAGGTGAGGTGCTAAATATAATTCATATTATTCTCTAACACTAAATATAAACTTGCTCATTGTTGATAATTAGAAAAATGTGAATTGAGTAAACTTTCTTTGAAATGTGGGCTTGAAGTGTTGTGCTTTAGTGAGAGGTGGGAT
The DNA here is from genome assembly GCA_015731905.1 of Salix dunnii. Taxonomy (NCBI): domain Eukaryota; kingdom Viridiplantae; phylum Streptophyta; class Magnoliopsida; order Malpighiales; family Salicaceae; genus Salix; species Salix dunnii. The sequence continues at coordinate 1,628,258 of CM027667.1, read as the reverse complement.
ATTCAACATGTTCTATCCTACTAAACTTGCTAGTGAGAGGTGGGACATTCAACATGTTCTATCCTACTCAATTTTTTCTGTATCTTTTATGAATGCATATCAACTTTCTTTCCAGCCATGTACTTATTATAAATGGATGATAATAACTACATCCATAAGCATTATTGTTTAATTTTTTTTCTTAATGTCAAGTTCTTATGTTTGTTCTTTTTGGATGTTAATGGTTACATCAATGAGCATTGTGTATTCAGAATAACATTGTAAGAACCAATTACTGATCAATTGTTTCACTTCCCTTCACTTGTAGGTTTACATGGAAGTTGACAAATGTGGAGAGCAGTTAGTGGAAGATCTAGAAAAGTCATTTCCGCCATTACTTGCAGTTATTAATCGTTTATTTTCAAATTTGGAGGCATCAATTGGCCATTTACATGCAATACGTCAGGTAGAGAAACTAACATATGATGATTGCAATTTTTTGCCATCCCTATGACAATGACAATTTGCTATGACTTTTTTGTGTTTTGTTCTCATCCTAATAAAAGTTGCTATTATTTACTTTTCACTTCCCATGCAATGATGTGCAGACTGGTTCTTCTGTTGAAGGAAGTTATTCATTTCCACTTGTGTTTGAGAAATCACCAAAAGTTAATCAAGAAGGTTCTCAGTGGACAAATTGTGAAATCAGTGATGCCATCAATGTGATTTATAAGAATCTTGAGAAATTGGACTCCTATATAGCTGTTATGGTAACAATGCTTCCAAAGGCTAAATTTTATAATTGATTGCTTATCTGTTGATTGTGTCTTTTTCTTCTACTCCAATATATCTTTATTGTTTTTTGTAGATAATTATTGCCTAATGGTTGGTCAACATTTTTGACATGTATTTTCTTCTTCTCCTTTCTAAGGTTTCCAAACACCAAAAGCCTAGTAAATTATCCCAGTACTGGATCCGCAACACATGTTGTGTAGTTGGCTTGTCGTTTTGTTCCTTATGGCTCCTTCGACATAGTCGTTTGATGGGAAGCCCTGATATTGACAATTGGATTTGTGAAGCTAGGGACTCAACTATTAGCTTCTTTAATGATCATGTGGAGCAACCGGTATGCCCTAACTTGCCCTTCTCATTGCTCCTCTTATTGTTAGGTTGATTTGGCCCTAAATGCTTTTGGCTTTCGAATATTTAACACGTTTAAACATGTAAATCATAAATAATTTTTGATGAAGATGTTAAGTGCTCGTTTGATTGAATATCAATAACATAAAGCATCATTGATGATGATATCAATGATAGATGAGCTTGTTATCAACAAATTAGTGAATTTCATAAAATTGTGTTGTTCATAGCATTGAAAAGTAATAAATGTTGTACCTCAAGGAATCTGCACCTCTTGTTGATTGAATTGTGATAGCTATAAAAACCCAATGGTATGAGAACTATTTGGAAGTCATATATAAAAGAATGCTCAAACTAGAACAAGATTTTGAATTTGGTTTTAAGATTCATGGTAAAATGTATTTAATGGCTAATGAATCTTACCTTTAGTCAGAGACCGGATGGAGGTTGTCCTTCTTACTTTGGTATGCATGGGCTTATCAACATTCCTAACTCTTGATTGGATTAGGATATATTGAAAGCTTACTTTGGTATGTATGGGCTTATCAACATTCCTAACTCTTGATTGGATTAGGATATAATAAAACTTTTAGGTTTTAGTGATTGAATTGGATAACTCAATTCTAAACTTCTAAACCCATACATTGTTTTTGTAAAAAATGTTGACCCAATCTAAAATGTTGATGAAATCACCATTATTTTAGCCCATGCCTTGATAATCTAGATACTGATTATTTGAAAGAAAAGTTTGGATCTTCTTTCTGCTTTGTTATTTGATGTGTACATAGCTCCTTCTTTTTTTTCTTGAGTAAAATTTTGTAAATGAAATTCCCAAAGAAAGTAATTTTCCCCATAAAATCAAGTCGTTATAATTTCCTTTTTGCTTGACATATTTCTAGAAAAAAATTCAAAGAGGAGGAATGATACCAAATAAAATAGAAAAACCATTTATGGCCAAAAGACAATTGGTCACAAACACAAAGAATTTTGTAGAAGGATTCTCTGAACAATCTATAAGCCGCAACGCGAGTAAAGAAGAACAAATTTGGCCAAGAGACATCTAGAAACAACAACCAATACTCTAAAGACATTGAAATAAATTTTATAAATCCTTCTAAGCTCTCATACTATGTCCAATAACCATCTCAACTCAAAAGTAACTTTTAAGTGAGGTCTAAAGATATAATTTATATTATTTTCAAACACATATTTTCAAGTGAAAGCTCTTTGAGCTTGAAACATGCATAAACCTAAACTACCTTGTGTTATCAATTAGTTTTAATTTGAAGAAAGCATGAGAGTGATGAAATTCAATTTCATGATTATTTGGTTCTACAAAGCTTTGAAACCATGATAATTTGAAAGAAGAGAATGGATTTCCTTATGGCCAAGTTTTTGTGTGTTGTGTACATAAGTTCCTATTTAGCTATCAAGAATTGATCAAATCCTTTAATTAAGTAGCTAATCCTTTAGATACTTAAGTCCAAGATTCTTTAACTATTATAAATTACAATCCCGTGCAAATCTCATCAAGTTTATTGCCAAATATTACCCAAAAATCATCTTGCTTAAGCTATGGAAACTCATATAAACTATGCCATTGGGTGGACTAGGCAAAGATAATAAAAAAATTCATATCCTGATTTTTTTTATCTTATGATTGCTCTTTTTTGTAATTTATTTTGCAAAAAAACATAACTTATTGTGATGATGAGGAAAGTATATGTATTAATGTGGTGAGTAAGAACCAATGTTTGATTTTAGTAATCATTTCAAAATATCCCGTTAACTAAATACTTGGCAAATATGGCATAAATATATGGGTTTCTTCATGTTATAATCTCTGAAAAAGTTGGATATTCAAGGAGACATGTTGGCCCTCAAGTGTGTTTTTGGTATCCTGACATTTGTTCTGGATCCCATTGAATATTCTGATGAAGTCATTTCATAATAAGCGTTGGACACACTTTCTTTGTCTCCATATTATTTACATATTCCTTGTTATTTAGGGATTATTTCTTCAAATGATTTAATGGTTTGTAACTTGATTTATGAACAGCTTCTGTCCATTAGAGATGAACTTTTTGATACATTCAGGAAGAGACACAAAGGTGTGATGGAGGTGGAAGAAGTGCAGTTGACTGCCAATTCTCTGCATAGGTTAAACTTTCTTCCATTTCTAGTTCACTTATTTCCTATTATATTGGATGGTGATTACCTGTTATACTAAAAGAGTAGTGTACTTCACTCATAAAACTATCCTGAGTATGTTTTGGACCTAGCTGCAATGATGCTATGATCCTTATTTACATTCATGTATTTCATGTATTCCACCTTGACTCTGAAGATAATGCTTATGTAGTTTCTAAATTACCTGCAAGCACAATTATGACAATTGAGGGTCAAGAATAATGAAGAATACATAACATGTTCATCATGATAAAAAAAAGTAAATAAAAAAGACAAGTTGAAATTGAAATATAATGGAAGAGAATATCATATGTTAGTATATGGAACAAATCAAAAGGGGTCTCGTTATCACCTTGCACAGAAGATGCTGCCATATCATTTTCTTTTAAAAGTCTTCTTCTTTTTTTAGGCTGATCTTCACTCAACCTTTGCTTAATTATTTGCTTGAGATGCAGAATGTTATTGGATTTCAGCGAGCAGACAAAAGCTCAAAAGTTCCCTGAGCATGCATCAGATCAGGAAATGCTTGAAATAGTTATGGACAGGTTGATTCTTTGTCGAACTTATTCTTGGTCCTTAATGTTACCCTCGATATTGTATTTCATCAAATAGAATAAGACACTTCAAGTATAGAACAGCAGAAGGCAATGGTTAACTCAATTTCTAGTTTGCTGCCATGCCTGACTCATTGTTTTGTATAGTAAATTGATGCATCCATGGAACAATAAAGTGGAACTTGAAAGTTGAAAAACATGCATGTGAGGCACCAGAATATTAAAAACTAATGGGAGCCAAGCAATATTATCTTTTTTAGTATTGGTTTTCTGTTCTTATCCACTTAATTTCCCATTGAATTTTTTTTCCATTTCGCAACGTAGCCCTTAAATTTTAGTTTATTTTTAATAAAATATTATATGATCCCTTGAAATTATGTGTATTCTATTCAAGTCCTCACTTGCTCTTTAACTTGGCCCTCCCAAATAATTTGTCCAATCTCGGCCATTGCTCCTAATCCTATTGTTCGTTTTAAGATCCTACTTTGCTGATTGCCAATGGCATTAAGAATGACTTATTACTAATTATTTTCACAATGTCCTCACGTGCATTCTATGTGTTTGTCAAATGTAGAAGATGATTGAGTCATTTATTTGCTGAAGGCATTCACAAGATAAATCTGATCCTAGTTTGTTTTTATTTGGACACATTTGTTAAGAATGTTTTAATGCACATAATTCTAATGTACCATTGGTTACATTTGCTTTCAATCAATATAAATTTTACTCAAAGTTAAGGTAACTCAAATCATATCCTTGATGAAGGTGGTAGTTTTTTTTTTTTTTTTGAAGAGGCTAATACTCATAAAATCTCGTCATTATTTTGAAGTGCTATTTCGACAAAACTACTGATCTGATTATGTTTTCTGGCAGATTTATTTATTTATTTATTTATTCATTTGACTGAAAAGTAAATGATTTGTTTTTTCCATTTTAATACAGGTATGAAAAGGAACTTATGCATCCTATTCAGAATCTTTTAAAGGGAGAGCTTGCTCATGCTTTGCTGATCCAGGTACTGCAGACTATTTTTATTATGTTATTTTCTTATACTTTTGGCCATGTTATAATGGGTTCTTGGCTATTTCAGGTTCAGAAGCTAAAATTGGATATTGAGACGTGAGTTCTGACTTTGTGTCGTGGATAGATGATTAATGTTTCTTGACCATGTTTATCTCGATTGTCTTTATCTTTAATCAGGGCAATGCTTGAACTGGATCAGATTCTCAAGGCAAATGAGATCAATTTTGCTATTCTTGCGGCCTTACCAGCTTTTTTTCTCTCTCTTATGCTGCTAATGTTATTGCGTGCACAGTTTAAACAGGTAAGAATTTACTGATCTTTTTACCCTTCTTGGAATAACTTCTTGAAGAGAATTAATTTGTTACCAGGTATAGGAATTAAAAGGTATTTGATAATACACATGCATATCATTAATTCTGACAAGTTCAGCTCGAGTAAGTTCCCGTGCTTACTTTGCTGTGGTTATTCACTTTTTAGTCCAGGGAAGAACTCAATGATTGTAATAGAGAGGATATTTATTGCTTTGCATTTGGTGTAACAACGTTTTGACTAGTTTCAGCTAGCATGACACTCTCTATATTTCTACTGAGCATAACACTTTCTATACTTTTATAGAGCATACACCTGAGCCTAAGGTTAGGATTCGTGGTTCATTTAAAACAATTGGTATATAGAATAAAAATGCAGTATCTAATGAGATTAACTATCAAATTCTGTAAATGCTTTAATCCTTTCACTGTTCATGTTTCTTCCCTGTATTAATTCCGTGGCTGCTGATTCTGCTTATTTGTATCAGGATACTAGAGCAGAAGGAAGGGGCAGAATTGCTCGGCACCAAAGGAGACTGCTTTTGGTGGAGATCGAGAAAGGAATTGTTCAATATCAAACTTACGTTAACCAAGGACTGGTATGAATTTAGATTTCTCTTAGGACTAAATTTCATGGTTCTCCCTGTTACCTCATTTAATCAGTATCTATTGATATTTTTGTTAGTTTTGTACTGTAAATGAATTTTTTTGCATTATATGAACAATCTCTTTTTTTAACCCTAGAATGACAGGGCTTTTCTACCGTGCTCATATTATCGGCCATATCTTCTCTACTTGACAGAAGGCATAAGAAGGCTTCTGGTCTTCTATGTTATGCTTTTCTGAGTAGATGAATGATTGAGAAAACTTGGATGGACTCTAATTTATATGAAAATCTTGGTTGCATCGGCGATGTCAATATGTTTATTTTTCATGTCATGCTATCAATCTTCCTGTAAATGTCCTTGGAAATGTGGCTGCCTTATCCTTGTTATGTCATCTCTCCTATCCTGGCCTATTTTTAAAGAGCTACTTGATATGAGAAAATAAAATAAAATTATGTTGCTCCATGGCCAGTGTTCTCCTTGAAAGTTCTGGAGTTGTTGGTTACATGCACACAAATATAGACTATTCTGGTTTATATTTTTATCATCCTCTTTATAATTTGACTTTCATGATGTTATCTCTCTCACTCCTGATACGAGATTTGAGTTTGGGAGTCACCTCCGGTCACTCTTTGAGCTATTGTCAAAGGACGAAAAGTTTAAAGTGTCTTCTCCTGCTGCCACTTTTAAATGATTAAAACATGTTCGTTTGCTGCCCATGCATAATGAATATGAGTACATCAACCCCTTGTTTCTTGTATTTTACAGGAAAAGGACTCACAATGCATGTTTGGATTATTGTTACATTGTTTGGATCGCCTGTTCCATGCTGTAGAGGGGCATGCAAAAGCAACTGGTGAATGGCAATGGTTAGTGCCATCTCCGAGTTTTACTTATTATCCAAAATTTATCGGTGCTGGCACTGAGTTGCACCTATCCTTCTCTCTAGTATAAGACAAGTATGAGTTTGGTCTAATGCTAATTGGAAATATGTTTTAAACAGGCTGAGACAGGATATTATTGATCTGGGGAAACCCCGCCTTCAAACTGAATATAAGCTCATCGTGATATCTCGCATGGAGCGGGTTTACGAGTGCCTGCTTCCTTCATTGAAACGACAATAGGTCCAATGCTTTTCCTTTTTGGTTTCCCCCCCTCAAATTATATCCTTCATCTCCACCAAAAAAAAGAGCACATTTTGTTACCGCCTAAATCAATTTTGTAGGGTGGAGACATTTTTTTAGAGTTGTGAAGGTCAGTTGAAACGCCAGATGTTTCGTTTTATTGCTTTATGTCAGGTTTCTTTTTGTAACATGAAGATGAAGTCGGTGTTTATGGGTGTCAAGTTTGAGTTTAGGCATTTTGTCGCTGTATTTAAAAGAAATATCAGTGGTCTGATTTTAAGCAGTCTGGTTGTGCCTGAAGGAGGGGGTCGATGCATGAGCCGTTTAGGTCTCTGTGTCGGGCAGTTCAACCATAGCCCCATCTGTACGGCTCAAGGTTTTCAATCCTGTTTCATTATGTCTGGAATAACTGACATCTCGTTCTAGTTCAAAAAATAGAACAATCCAGAATAAATTTTAGTTCGTTTAGAATCTCCGTTTGTTTTGGAAATTCTGCTCAAAATATTTCAGTTTTGTTCTGCTCATTCTGGCCAAATAGTATTTTTTTTTAAATAATGAATAATTTTATAATATTAAATATATTTTTGAATTCAATTGTTAGATTGAGATTGAATTTTATGAAGAGTCTCCTGACATTTATATATAAGGTTAAAATTTTAGAGCAATTAAAGAATATAAAAATTTTGCAAGATTGATGATAATATTCTTGTACTAGTATCCAAGTATATAATTTTGTTTAGAAAAATCATTTTATTGTGTTATTTTTTTAGATTAAATTGTGCTTAATTTTATTATTCAACGAGTTTATTAGAAATTAAACTTTATAATGTGCTTTGATTTTTTTTATTTAAAGTTATCATAGTCTTATAATGCAAGTCACATTTGAAAGGTTAACCTATGTTTGACCTGAGTTGATCTAGTATATCATCGCTTTATTACATTTTTTTAAGATGACTCTTAATTTTTTTAGTTAAATTATATTTTTATTAATTTTTCAAGTTATTTTTGAATTTATTAAATTAATCTAATTATATTAGTTCAACTATTTTATTTATTTATTTATGTTTGAAATATTTTTATTTTATTATATATATGAATAATATAACCTTGAAACAAAATACCATTGAAAACATAACAGCATAAAAACAATTGATAATGCTTATTAGTCCTTCACACTTCACATGCAGTGCTGTTATGCATGGAAGCTCCACGCATAGTAATTTTACAAAATTATTGTAATGAATGCAATTTGATTGCGAGCTGCAGAGAGCGAGTAAATATTCATCAACTAATTGATTATGCAAATATTCATACGAGCCTTCATAGAAAATAGATGAATGAAAGATAAACACAAGTGGTAAAAAAAACATAATCCTTGATGAGAATGTTCGCAGTCCAAACCCCCTCCATTCTCATAATCCTAGTACAGCATTCCAAGGTTTGGACTGTGCTTGTCATTATGATGAACAATGTTTGGATCATCTTCAAATTTCCCATCCTGTGCAGCTGTCTCCCCCTCCATGGCTCTCATGCCCCGACCTCTAACTTTGCCCCTGCCTCTTCCTCTGCCACTGCTACTTGTCTAGTTTTTTTTTATCTACTTTTCTTAACCTTCCTTACTCAGGGTTTGAAGAGGCTATTTATACCCTTTGAACTATGTAGTTTTCCTATTGAAAAAGGTCCAAAAGTTTTTTGCTTTCAATAAATTTTAATATGAACAAATACTTTACATAAAGAGGTATGATAGTTTATCATATCTTTGATATTTATATAGTAAATGATTGTCTAAGATCAGGTATAAAGTTTAAGATTCTGATAATACATGGGTTTACCAAGTCTAAAATGTTTATCAAACTTATAATATCTTGGACTTCATTGACTACCGAGCCCAGCGCGCTATATTTTGGCTGACTATCAAGTCTAAATATCTTAAGTCTAATAGGTGTGTTAGACCCATATTATCTTGGACTTGGTTAACTGTCATGTCGAAATGCATTAGACTTAACTAGTTGTTAATTCATGTGTTTTGGGTTTGACAGGCTTGTGAGACTCATATCACCTTAAACTTCATTAATTATCAAGTCCAAGTGTCATGGACTTGGCTTGTAATTAACTAGATCATCTCAATGTAGGAATATTAGTTTTTTTATACAGGAATCAATAACAAATCACTTTTTTAACATGATTAAAAGGGAGTAAGCATCATATTAGTATGCATGGGCATAAATTGAAAGACAATTATAGTTAAAACATTTGTTTTAAACCATGAATAATATGTATATTTTATACCAAATTGATGAGGATCAGACCAACATCAAGCGTAATCACGTAAATGATCCATTGGTGATGCCAAGTGGGCATATTACAAGAGCTAAGGTAAAGAGATTTAAGAAAACATTGAAAGGGCTAGTTTAGAGCACATGAAATAAGATGAAATCTAGAGGCACAAAGAACATCTATGGATTTTAAAGCGTAGCCTTTAATTCATCTTATCCAAGTTCAAGAAAGGTCTCATTAAAGTTTTGGTGTTAGGTCCTATAACAACCTTGATTTGGATTTTTTTTTTTTAATATAACATCCATGCCCAAGTTATTTTTTAAAGAATGAAGGATTTTTAACATTCAAAAAAAGAAGTTTCCTATCCTAGTAAAGAAACCTAAAAGTCAACAACATTCAAGATAAAATAAATCTACTATTTCTTATTTTTATGTGGCTGCAACTTTAATTTTTTTTTTTAAATATTCATATTTTGTGTTTTAGGATTAATAAACATAAATTAGGCTTATATATTTAGGGATCTAGGTCTGATTGTAAATGAGCTTCATACAAGTTCGCATATTTAGGTATTCTAGGGTTTATCTTAGGTTAAAAACACATATGTTACCTAAGTTTTATATCTTCTTCTTTTTTGCTTAATAATATTCAGATTACACCTGCAAGTTTGTGAGCTTGTGAGAGTGATAATTTTTTCTTCCTTGATTCTCTAAAAGAATGAAAATAACTTATTAAGGTTCAGCTAGTTTTGTAGTGTCAATTTGTATTTCTTGTTTGTGAATTGTTATTCGTTGGGTGGAGGTTTGAATTCAATAGTGTTGGTGTCTGAGTATAAGTTATCTTGGTGTCATACTCGTATCAAACTTGATTTAATTGACTTTTCTAAAATTGATATCTTTGTGTGAGGGTTACTTGACCGCGTAATCAAGAGATTCACATCACAAATTAGAAATGGATTCCTTTTACTTATAGTGCTAAAATCTTATTGAAAAATATTCTTCAAATGGAATATTAACATGATTTGTAATAAATTATTAGTAAATAAGAAATTTTTCTAACTCATGGTTGATATACTTATTATAATAAATTTTGAGTATATAAGAAATTGATATAGAGAACTCTTGGTGATATAATTTTGTGAAGCCCAAAATTCTTCTTTCCATGTAGAAAATAATACAGATTGTCTTGTAGTTTACATGGAGAAACGTTGAAAAGTCACAAATGATTATAAACAATTTATTTTTTGTTTATTCTTAATTATATACTTAATAAAATAACTCATTTCAAATTAGAAACTATACCATATAAATTATAAAATGATATGACAATACTTAATCTTTTAAAATCAAGATAAAACCTACAATTTTTAATCCTGTTTTTATTGGATATGTTTATAATAGTAACGCATATCAATTTCTTGCATGCAAGTCAGATATATAAGCGCGTCCATTCTAAAACTATAATAAAATCAAGAAATGTTATATTTTTAAAGATATGTTTCATTTATTTAAGAAAGCACAAGAAAATTGTTTCACTAAGAATGATTGAAGTTAGCTCAAGTGTTCATAATCAATCAAAAGATGATAAATTTGAGCCTATAAAGAGTAAAAAAGAGAAGAAGAAAAAACCAAAATATTTGATTTTGAATTTTCTAACATGTTAGAAAATGAACCTTAAACTTACTCTCAAATAATTTTTATCATCAAGCTTTACATATCTATATATAGATATAGATATAGATATAAATATAGATATATTAAAATGAGATGATCAATAAAAAATTAAATTTATTATGAATAATTATACACGGGGACTTGTGAACATTCTACATGAAAATAAACTAATCAAATCACAAGTTAAATTTAAAATGAAAGATGATGAAGTTGTTAACAAATATAAACTAATAATTATTGTTAAATATCATTATATGTTCTAAAATAAACATCTAGATTATATGAAAAATTTAACAAGGTTATATCATAAAATAAGTTGAAAATTTATTATATAAAGGAACCAAGGGAGTTTGAATTAGAACTTTTTAAACCAAGTTCCCTGCCATAATTGTTCATCAAATAAAATAAAAAGTTATTATTTTTCCAAGTTCATTCCCACCAAACTTAGACCCAAAAACATTCAAATTCGAATGATTATAAAATTACAAATTTAGAAATTATGATTGATTTGGTTCGGAAATGATTGTTAATTTTAGATATCCACAAGATGCGAAAGAATGGTTTTGCCGATCATTTCAGATAACAGATATATTAGGGGTGTAAATTAAAAGAGTACAACTTAAAGGACCTATTTGTAACTTAGCCAAAAAAGAAATAAAAAAGACAACGCTTGGCCCGCCCACATCCATCCATCCATTTCCCCCTTGTCTACCTCTTGGATCGAAAATATATAAAACCTCATTTTTTTAGATTTTGCTCTTACAAAAAAAAACAAAACAAAATCAAAATCCCTCTTTTCTCCCCCCACCCACCCTCTCCCTCTCTCCAAAAACCCTAATTCTATTCGGACCATTCGGTTTCAAGTTTCAACCTCTACCAATCCTTTTCTCCTCCCCCCTTCAATCTCCACCGTCCGATCGATCACACCGCCGTCTCTCCGCAGGTCTGCCCTCCCCCCCTTTAAGTGCAACCATTCAATTTTGATTTTAATTAATTGACAGGATCTCATTCTAATTATGGATTTAAATTCGAGTTTCGCGCTCTGTTTAAGATTGAGAATCTTGATGATTAAGAAAATTTTGTGATGGATCTATCAATATGACTATTTTAATCAATTGACGTTAATTTTGGCATATGTGATCGTAATCAATGGAGAAATGTTGTTTTTGAATGGCTTCAAGGACTGAAATTGTCGGTGCAGTGGAATTAACCGTCGAAGGAGAAGGAAAATGATACTTTGTTTTCTTGTGGCATTTTGTTTTCTTTGGTTTCGAAGGAATCGTTTTCCAATGTATCTAGGTCTTGGTCTGCTTAACATGAAGTGGAAATTAAGTTTTATTTATTTAGTTAGTTTTAAGAATTGAGACTTGTTTAGGGAATGGATTCGTTGATTTTATTTATTTCCAATTTTTATCAATTTCAAATTGGCATTTCATTTTATATGATGTTAGGTCGCTTTTCTTGTGTTTGCGGTTTTGTTGCTGCTAGCGTTGTTATATTTTATCTGAAAAGCAATGACCTTGATTGGTAGCATGTTATTAGTGAAACTTGCTCTAATGGAGAAAGTTTCTGCTAGAAATGTATGAAAAATTAATTCCAATCGTATATTTAGCTTATAGTGGGGTGCTCTGGCATTTGTGTCTTGCTTTGTTAAACATTTTACATGGTTTGATAGTGATAGCTTGGGTTTAAAAAAAAGTTATTTATTTTAGGAGAAGTTAGGGTGTTAGTGGACAATTAGGTTTAGCAGTTTAGTTGATGTGGCTCCTTGTGGCTGCTCTTATTGATAATTCTGTGGGGATTGTTTGAAAAAATTAAGTTCACAAGGAGTGATGGATCTCAAATTCACCGATACTTCAATGCTTGAAGACTCATTTTGGCAATGGAGAAACATAAATGAAACAATTATGCTTGTGTGCTCTTTTGTAAACTCCATTCAAACATTTGGATCCCTTCATTGAGATTTAACAAGACCAGTATTTGTTGAAGGCAATGTTGTGAAGATTGCAGCAGTGTTGTTACTTTTATAAACTCCATTTAAACATATGGAATTTAATATTGTTTCATAACCTTAACTGCTAAAGTGCCTGCAGACCTCTCTTATCTTTGAACTATTAAGATCCTAATAGTTCTGAATATTTATGCTCTGGAAGAAGCAGCCTTGTTTGTGCTACAGAAAACCCTAGCTCTTTTTGGTCAACTCTTCACATTGGAAATTACATCACTGGATAATATTTGGGCCTTTCAAGTGACTGTCAACTGTTGGTGTCATTGAAAAAACTTTTAAACCTTGCTTTAGCTAATGGGGACGCAATAGTTCTGAAGAATTGGAACATCAGTTAAAAGCACAAAATAGCTGATAACTTAGCTGTTCAAATGTTTCAAGAGTGGTTTTGCTTGCGACAAAGGTGACGAAGTGGATAGGCAAGGATTTGGCAGTGTTGGGATTCCTTGGTTTAGAAGGGCTTGCTTATGATTTTTGGAGTATGCATTCCAGAAATGCGAAACTTGACTAAACAAATCAGTTTCAACAGTTTTAGGTTTATGAATACTGTGAAATGTGAATAACTTTTTGATGCTTTGTTAAATTGGAGAGTTATCTATATGGGGAAGCTTTGCTTACCTTTATTACAACAGTTTTTTTTTCTTTTTCTGTGATTTCCTGGAGTTTTCTAAAGATGACATTCATGTCTTATCATGAAATGTATAGTCTCTGCATTATCCTGTATTATGATTTGGAGCAAATTTTTCTGGCAATTTAAAATGGATGACTGTTAAGGGCGTGTTTTTTTTTTTTTTTTGAGAAAAAAATAAACTACCGGTAATTATATGATTGGTTTGTTATTTGGTGCGGTTCTCCAACAAGGATGCTCAACATGGACAGGCCACAACGTGCATTTAATGACTTGACTGATCTGATAGCACCTGTGGTATTCTTTTAGTTGCAGAGTATCAGGATTCGTAATGAGTGGTTGTTTGAACTTGTCTTTTTTGATGCAAATTGGTAGTTTCTTTTCTCACTTGGAAGTTCCGCCACAGGTATCATTAAAACATCAGTTAAATGAGACGGTCAGTAGGTGGATATGCCTGTGTTTAACCCTAATATTTTCATTTCTGCATCTTTTCAGGCAGCAGTTTTTGAGGTTCTGATCCTTTAATAAATAGCATATGTGTGGCTATCTGTATATTATATCACAAATGCTTCCAAATAATCTGGTGTGACGATATGGAGTGGATGATTGCTGGTTATTGTAGTAATTGTAGCATCTGATTTAATGGTGATCTTGCATGACCAAGTTATTTGTTTTTTATTCACAACTGTGTACTAAATGTCTCAATCATTATTGTGGACATCACAGGAACATATTTGCCTTTTGAGATGTCCCCATCATTAAAATCAAAGTCAAAGGACAAAAAAGCTAGCAAGGAACCCCAGAAAGCTTCATCAAAGCCTCCGGGATCAGCTAGTGCAGGGAGTGGTATCTCAGCAAGCGCATACAATCCATTGTCTGGAACATTTCATACCATTGAAACAGTGTCAACATCCTCTGCTTCACCTCTACACAGTAATGGTCGATTCCGAAATATAGATGAGACAGATGATCATCCTAGTGGCTTATTAGGAGCTGGGGTAGAATATGATTCTGTTTCAAATAATGGTAGCTGGTCTGGTGAGTCAGAAGATCACAAAGAGAAGAGTTCTAATCATCCAGTCCGGCAGGAAACAATACCAGGTGCTGACAATGACAAGCGGGAAAAAATCCGCCAGAAGAATGAGAGAAAGCATCAGCGTCAAAAGGAGAGGCGAGCACAAGAATTGTATGAGCGGTGCACTGGCTATCTCATGTCAAGAAAGCTGGAAGCTCTAGCTCAACAGCTTGTTGCAATGGGATTTTTGCATGAAAGGGCAACAATGGCTCTTATATTGAATGAAGGAAAGTTGGAAGAATCTGTGACATGGTTGTTTGAAGTGGGTGAACATGCAGAAAAGCACAGGGATCAAAACCTTGGTGGGAGTACTTTGAAAATTGATATATCAGAAGAGCTTGCCCAGATTACAGAAATGGAAATCAGATATAAGTGCACAAAGCGGGAGGTTGAAAGAGCTGTTGTTGCCTCTGAGGGTGATCTTGAGAAGGCCATGGAAAGTTTAAGACAACTGAAGCTAGATACACCATCTGCTCCACCAAAACCTGAGGAAACTGCTGATCCTCCGGCATCAAGCAGTGATAAGCTTTCTTTAGCAGGTAGCCAGAATATGGTGAGACCGCAACCAAAGCTCAACCCATCTTCTTTGATACAGCAAAGAAGAGATAAAGATTTTAACTATACAAAACCAGCTGCTCCAGTGGTAGGATCATTGGAATCTGGGAGTAAAAATGGGCAGCCTTTGACGAGAATACAACCAAAGTTGGATTGGCCAAAACCTCATCCAACTCCGACTCCAACTGACAAAAGATGGCCAAGTGCGGGATCAAATCCTTCCGTTTCTTATTCTTTGGCATCACCTTTGCAAGTGCCACCTCCACCTGCCAAGACAGAAACCCATTATGTTGCTGTTGGAAGTGAATATAAGAGCCTTCAGCCTGGAACAGTTAGAGAACCAGTGATAATGATGCAGCGGCCTCAATCGGTAAATTCAAAGCAGGTTCCAACTACAAGCATAAACTCATCTCCTCCCGGGACAGCTGCTGGTTGGTATCCCACCAATAGTGCTGATATCACCAAGTCAAATGGCTTAATGCCTCCCATTCCTAACACTAGAAGCCTCAGCCCAAACAATATGAGTTCCAATCAGACATTCCATCACTTTCATTGTCAACAACCGCAGCATTTTGTTCCCAGCAATGGGCCAGGGGATTCACCTGGAACCAGCAAAGTAAATGGGTTGTGGAGTAGAGCTGGTGCATCACCATCACTCGCTGCTGCTGCTTCCCTTGGACTCTTCTCTGGATTGGGTTCCACGGGTTCATCAGAGGCATCCTCTCCAGTTGACTGGAGCACTTCTGGGTCAATGGCGCAGCTAGACTACACCAGCGTAGACTGGAGTTTGGACCGAGGTTTATCATCCCCTAGGCCTGGTGGATTTTGGTTAGGGCCGACAAATTTAAAGAGCAGCGCACAAACGTATGATTCTAGCGCTTCTGGGTTTGGTGCTAGGCTGACAATGAGACCAGCTCCCAGTGGCAATGGCATCCCCGTTCCAGGATTGCAGGATGGTGGTGTGGATAAATTAGAAACATCTACCCCCGGTTCCCTTGAATGGACTTCGCCATTTGAGGGGAATGATCTCTTTGGCTTGTCAAGACAGTTTGTCTCATCTCCTTCGCTGTAGGGGTGGTGGGGGAAATGATTTCAATGAATAAAATGAAAAAAGATGAAACCTCAAAATGTGTTTGAATTTGATGTTGGTGTTAGTTCTCCGTGTTGATTGCTGGTGAGTATCATTCTGGTTTTCCCAAGTCCTTTGCTTTTTGATCTCTTTCCCCCACCCTTCCTTTACATTAACTTGCTATCAGTTGGTCATAATTGGAGAGAGCAAGAGGTGATGACAAATGCATAACACGCCCCTCTCAGTCAAAATTGAAATTAACAAAAACATCGATGGCCATTTCATCATTCAAAATATGATCCTCGTTGAAGAATATTCATTCATCCCGACAGTACCCTCCCCCTCCCATTCCAGTTTCAACATCCCCAAAGATTTCTGTATTCCCCCATCTTCACGATTTCATTAGCTTCACAGAGGTGATTATTATACAGATGTGATCGTTGTTTTCATGCTACAAGAAAGGCTAGTTCACTGGATAGAGCGCGAAAATTCAGGCGGAAGGTCACAACTGTTGATACCACTGATCTGCTTCACGATTAATGAAATTGGCCTCTGCAATTGAAAAGAATTGCATCGTCAAGATAGCCACAAGAGATGATCAATTTCTTCTTTCATCGACTAGGCCCTAGGTTTTTCCTCGAGGATATCCTTTTGGTTTGCCTCTGACTGTAAACCTTAATCCCAGCTGCCTTTCATGCATCTCTAAGCAAATGCATACCAGCCTCAAAAGTGTCGGGGATTTGCTCTTTTAAGTCCTAGGGATTTCTAGTTAGGCAGTTACAAATGAAATAGTATGCTGCTACAGGTTAGAACCACAAGAACTTTACCTGACACAAACACATCCTGGTACTCATCCTCATCGTATATGAATTGTGGAGGATCTGGTGAGCCAATCCCAACTATTGTGCTTCCACTGCGTGAAGTTTATGGGAAAATAAAAATAAGATTATGGTAAAATGGATAAGCTTTTATGTAAATTTTAGTAGCTATCATCAATATATTAAAATTAAAAATAAGACTTCAACTCATGTCAGGATTACAATATATAACTACGCAAACAAAATTTAGAAGCTACAACTGATTATTTACATGCTTCATGCATACTGTTCGCTTTATTCCAACTCTCCTTGCTCCATACATCAAGCTATCAACTGCAACTGCTCAATTATTAAGAGATTCATGCTGTAAATAAGCTCAATTTGTAAAACTTTGATCGCGAACACGTGGAGAGAACCCAGCAAACCCAACAAAATATACTTAGAACTTCAAATTCAAAATACATGAAGAAATACAAAATATCAAGTATTTGCAGCAAATGAATTTAACAGTCAAGACCTCATTCCATCCTAACTTCAACATTGGCTAGAAAGGGGGCAAGCATTTGCTAATAAGTTTGTTCAGAAATGAGCTTCAAAGGCTTTAGTGTTGCTAAATGGGCTGCATAAATGAAAATTTAAGGCAGTTATATCATGGAATTTTAGTAGTTATTGGAAGATTAATGTTTAGGGGTCAGAAGTCAAGAGAGGATGGTATTTTTCGAAATTATAGATGAATTCTTAATGGATAGCATCAGTAACTACAGAGGTTAGAAGATAGAAAGCACAAAATATAAACGAGTACTGAGAAAGACCATACAAAAGATCACCCATGCTCCAAACACAAATACAGCATTTTCTCTTTTTAACAACAATATACTTTTAAAATAGCAATTTCAGCCATCCTCTCTCTCACACACACTCGAGGAGGAAAAGGCATTCTAGCACACTCCAGTTGGGCAGCTTTTGATATGAGAGATGCCCAGTGGATAAATAGTTTTGACCTGATTATATATCTGCTCTATATTAAGTGCACCTTTAAGGACCATAAAGATAACAGGTGTTGCTGAAAATTACCCAATTTGTAGAACGGATTTGAATGATTACTAAAAAGAACTTGTTAATGTAACATAAGCCTAAGACTACTGTTAAGAACATGGGGTGTTTACACACGATTATGAGCTAAGTAAGTTACAAGGACAAGTTAAAGACTCTGTCACATGTCATTTATCAATACCACAGAATATAGCATCTAATGCATTTAACTGCAGAAATCCAAATCTCATTAAGATTCATCGGAAATATTATACTATCAAATATAACCATTTGCTGACCTATGCTAAATGTGGATTCAATATGAAGATTCCAATAGCAATCCAGCAGCATACCTGCCAGACATAAAAACAGAATCATATTGTCCACGGCCAGCTGCAACTATTTGCTGTTTTAATCTTTTGCAATAGGGGAGAACTTCAAAGGCAAGAGGCTCTACCAAAGAAATCATTCAGGAATATGTAAAAAATGAATATTCTTTCACCGTAAAGCATGCACAAAACAAAATGTATGGTTGGACCAGGAATGCACCCTAGCTATCCAAGAACTGCCATGAGCCTAGAGGGAGTTGTGACTTCGAATGACAAGGGAGTCTCTAACCTGCAACACAACTCTATATGTCCCAAAAAGATTGGTTGAGTGGGTGAAAGGATGGGTTTTGTTATTGCTCCGAGAACCTGAGGCCAGCATGGGTTAGGGGTAGATTTAGGGCCACCCAACCCAACACAATTATGCATACACGAAAGCATCAACCATTATTTTTGTCTTTTGTTCTGCATTTTACATTATTCTTATGCCATTCATAAATAGCAAATTTCAATCTGTGTCACACTTTTACCTTGATGGGCATTGTCAGTGTGGTAGGAAAAGTGCCATGAGTGCTTACTATCAGCAATAAATATTTAATCTCAAAATCTGCTGGTCAAGACTTTGTGCATAGGACAGACAGAGTGGTGGTGATGGTGGTGGCACAAATAGAAAGGCATTGGTCCAGATTAGGCCCCAGTGCTTCTTCTCCATATTGATCTAGAGAGAGTGTTATTGCTTTGACTTCAAAAGCATTTGATTGAAGATGTTTTACAATATGGAGTGGGTTTTCAAGCTTTAATGAAGATATGCTTCAGTTTTAATTTGAGAATTGGCTTAAGGAGATGTTTGTCTGTCTTTCTAGTGTGTGTGTTTTGGGTGGGGAGACAGGTATGGAGCTCTATCTCATAGGCACAGAAGTGATGGAAGGGAAATCTTTTCCCTGACTTGTGAGGCAGAGCAGGAATAGGGGAAGATTTTCTTGCAGCAGTGCCTCGTCAGAGAGGAGACATCCATCCCCAACCCACCCTGCTTCCATTCATAATTCACCAGATACTTTAATCAAAAGATTATGATACTATGCCAATTAGAACCAGCTTGTGTCATATCCAATAAACTGGGATCTACCAGAAGTATCTTTTTGATGGATGATGCATGGGACAGGGGACAGCAACGTGCAGCTATGATAGTGTGTCTAATATATTCTACAAAAAAAACTTGTATTTTCCAGTTCATAACTCATTTATCAGGCTGAGAATAAAAACCAAATTGGTTATCCGAAAAAAAAAAAAAAAAAAAAAGGTTTTCATGCAGGATTAACTAATATAATTGCAGGAAACTGTAGAAAGAACAGAGGGAAAAAAGGTATTTTGAAAAGGAGGAGAAAAAGAAAGTGCTCATGTATCTCTGTAGATTCATACCTAAATCATTGATACAAACATCTTGAGATATTCCATTCCTTGATATCTTCTCTAGCAATGTTAAAGGATCAGCTTGGCTGGTTTTATCCAATTGAAAGCATTGGGAAATTGAAAGAATTCTCTTGTCAAGTAAATGAGCTGGTATTAAAGGAGCGCAGCCAGTGTTCTAATCCATAATATCAAAACTGAAGTACCTTGTAAACTTCTGCAGTTGAACATTCCTGTGGGGGCTTTATGAGAACCATTTTCTTATCCAAAGGTACTAGCGAAGGAATATCTTGAACAATCTGGACAACAAGAGCAAAACTTCAGCAAGTTCAGAAACTGCAAAGAAAAATTGCATTTCTGGATGTATAAGCACATTAGAAGTATGTATGAATAACTGCAGATAGGTGTGCACATCCTTCAAACTGTAACTAAGAGATTATTTAAGTGATTCATATCATTTTGTCATGAAAAGGTTAGCAAGTTCTCACAATGGATAATTTACTCTAAGCAAGATCTTTATTTCTAATCCAAACATTAGTGTAATCCTGTGCACATGATACTCCCCTCAACTA
Organism: Salix dunnii; assembly: GCA_015731905.1. Lineage (NCBI taxonomy): Eukaryota > Viridiplantae > Streptophyta > Magnoliopsida > Malpighiales > Salicaceae > Salix > Salix dunnii. Next base: position 1,607,901 of record CM027667.1, on the reverse strand, counting down.
AGCTTTAACTTCACAAAAGTTGAGGTTGGCTGCATGAATTTCCCCCCCATCATTCTGCCCTGTGTAGGGGAAAATCTTCCATGAGACACTCAGAAGCCTAAAACTAGTTTTGTTGGTAGTTGGTACCTAACTAGGGCCATAATTTCAATGATGTTATTGCCATGACACCCATGCATGATATAACATCACAGCTAAAGGATACAAATCAGAAAATGCCAACTAAACAGCATAAGTGGCTTCCCCAGTCTTCCAAACTAAAACCAAATCAGCCCTCAGTCCTCCATGGAGGGGAGAGTTTGCAACCAAACTCATGAATCATAGCAAAGAAATATATAAAGAGGAATTGGTTCTCTCAAAAGAGTGAGGAAAAATTCAATCACATCCATAATTGAATCATTGCCCTACGTCTGGAATTGCGAGCATGATAGAAACATGATGCGGAATAAGGAATCCTGTCTTTGACTTGATAAAGAACAAATCATATACACCTCACCACGCCCAGTACAGCAGGCTGTTCCATGAGAGAAACAAAAGGGGATGTCTGAACCAATCTCACTTGACCATTCTTGGAGTTCTTTCTCAGTAGCAAGACAACCACTAAATTGATTTGCGGCCCACAGGGCAGTTGCAGCATTGCTGCTCCCACCACCAAGCCCTGCCCCAGCGGGCACTTTTTTGTCTAAATGAACCTGCCAACAAAATTCAAAATAAGAATATTTAATATTACTATTCAATTACCAGGTTTTATCAAGAAACAGATCTTAAACACTAACCAATAGCACTTCTTACCCAAAAGAAGTTGTCAGTGCCGGTCTTTTTCCTGTAATGATTAAGGGCTTTAATGATCTGTATGAAGAAAATCATGAGAAAATAAGTTCACAAGCAAATCAGAAATCAATACAACAGCAGAAACACTATTATTTATGCCTTACCAAATAATCTTCAGTAAGGAGCACACCAGACACATCGGTTGATAACCGATCAATACTTTTTGATGGTGATAGAGAATTTAATCACATCTCCTAGACTAACCACCTGAAGGAACAAAAGGGGCCGAAATATGAATTTTTGAAGATTCAAATGACAAATCAAACTAAAACTAATGTATCCTTTCTACGATTAACTTGTATACACTGGTGTCCATAGCTCTAAAAAGAAGGCTAAAGGCAAAGACTGCTTCAATTTGGACAAACTTGCATGAAATAGAGAAGCCAAATCGTGATACCCGTCTTTTCTCTTACAGGTTATTCTCAAGAAAACATTAACCTGCACCAAATAACAATACCACGATGCACATAAATAAATAGAATAAGAAAACAAAACAAACCCAATTATCATAAAAGTCAAGCACAAGCAAAGCATGAGAATACTAAAAAAACAAACCTTGCAAGGTGAGAAAAGAGTGAGCCTTGAAAGAGGAGCCTGTTTATCCACCTCATCAGCTAATTTGTTTATCCTTCCATCAGGATCATACACCAGCTAAATTACCCCCACCAGCCAAAAATATCAAAACAAAAACCCAAAAAAGTTCGAAACTTTAGCTCAAAGCATAAACAACAAACTGTGGTAAAATGAAAGCAAAACCAACCAAATAAAACAACCTCAAAAAACCCATAAAAAGTTCAAAACTTTGAACCCAAAACACAAACAACAAAGAATTTTAAACCGAAAGTACACACCTCTACTTGCTTTCCTGTGGCTTTAATAACTAGATTCTTTGGAGATTGAAGTTGTTGACAAAAAGAAAAAGGCCCGCTTGGCTTAAACGAAGAGACATTGCTTTTACTTGATAGATTGCAAGATGGATGGAAATGAAAAGTATTACAAAGAAGATGAGAAGAAGCCATGGATGCTTGTGTTTGCTCTTGCTGCTGCTGTCAACGGCACATGGATTCAGTGTTAAGCCAGTGAAATTCAAGCTCCAATTTAATAGTATTTGGTATGACTGCTGAGCATAACACTGAGGTACGTTTCCTGCATAAAATGTTTATACTTTGGTTGGCGTCTTTTGTGGAATTTTTCTATTGTTGGGACAAAGGATGGAGACATCAGTTGCGAAACACAAGTGGAGTTATGGTTCTGTTCGATGGAGGACGATGATTCATTAACCCAAAAACTATATGTTTAATTCCTATAAGACTAAATTTGTTTATAACTTATTTTTCTTTATTTTTTAATTTAATATTTTTAAAAATAAAATTATGAAAAATAGACTTTTTATCTCACAACGGGAAAATTTGGTTGTGAACGAAAAAATTAATAAATTATGATGGTCAAAACCAATTAAAAAACTATTTACTAGAGAACTGAGAAACTGATTATTTAATTCTAATAAAGTAAAGATTATAATTAACTCGGTTTCTTTTTATCGATTTTTAATATTTTAGATGGGTTAATCCATATTTCAATTAGCAATAGATTTTTAATATTTTTAATGAGCGGTATTGCCCGCGCGATGTGCTTGGCTTTTTTATCTATATAAAAAACTTATTGATTTTATACGTGTTGTATTTAATTAATTTAATATTTAAATAGTAAAATTATAATTGCTAAAATCTATTAAATATGTTTTTTTTCCATTAAAAAGTGATTGAATGTTGCTATCGTTAAAATATTTTTGATAAAATTTATTAGAAAATTTGCAAAGAAGACGCCGTGGTTTATTACAAATTTGCTGTTACAGATACCCTAGTTAAAAAAATATAAAAAAATAAATATGATAACAAAAAAAGACTTGGATACCCTGGTTAATAAAAAAATTTAAAAATATGAAAAAAAAAGGTTTTCGTTCATTAAAAAAAAAAAACAGGAAGCTAGTCATAAAAAAAAAAAGCAAGGGGAAAGCATTTCTTTAAAAAAATTATTTGACTTGAAAATTTAAAAAATATATCGCACTATGCTGCGGGCTGAGTAAATAATTTTTATAATTATTTGGATTAAAGAAATCAATAGGATTTGCCAATTCAAAATTAAAATATAATATTTATATATACAAAATTAAATATAATAAAACATATTACCATACCCTATTATAAAAATAGCAATATCGAAACCTTAACATCTAAAACTATAATTGTTATTACTGTTAAAATAATAAAAATTATCAAATTATCTCGAGGACAAAAGCTGAAAAAACAATTAAAAAAAGTAAGAAAGAAAAATAATTAAAATAATTCCTCTTCTTCTTCTTGTTCTACCTCCTTTTCTTTTTTTTCTTCTTCTTCTTCTTCTTCTTTTTCTTCTGCTTATTATTATTGTTATTATGTTATTATAAGTGTGTTAATAATGAAAAGAAAAAAAATGAAAGATTAAAAAAATCTAAATAAGTTTAACAAAAGAAAAAAATTAAAAATTATAAGGTAAAAAAAATTCATTTGACTGGGAAAAAACAACTAATAAAAAAATAACAGAAAGAGAAAATTAAAAATAAAATCAAAATTGAAAATTAAAAAAATTGACTTGAAAATTAAAAAAATTATTAACTGTAAAAAAATGATTAAATGTAAAAAAATTATTTCACTTGAAAATTAAAAAAATTTACCACATTACGTTACGAGCTAAGTAGACAATTTCTATAGTTGTTGGGATTACCGAAATTAATAGGATTCGCTGGTTTCAAATTCAAATATAATATTTCAATATGCAAGATTTAATATAATAAAATAGATCATCATAACCTATTATAAAAATAACATATTGAAGTCTTAACATCTAAAATTATTATTGCTATCACTGTCAAAACAATATCATTTATCCATTTATCTTTAGAGAAAAAAAATCAAAAACATTCAAAAAAGCGTACGCAAGAAAAATAACTAAAATTACTACTACTACTACTACTACTACTACTACTACTACTACTACTATTGTGTTAATGATGAAAAAAAACACAAAAATAAATAAAAGGCTAAAAAACTCTTTAAAGCTTTAACAAAAGATTAAAAAAAAAATATTAGGCAAAATTTTTTTTAACTTGGCTTGAAGATAGAAAAAAAAAAAACCAATAAAGAACTAAAACAAAAAAAATATAGGGAGGAAAAAAAACTAAATATTAATTTTAAAATGATAAACATAAAATTTAAGAATTAATTTAAAAGAAAAAATATCACCTCAATAAATAAAAAAATAATCAAAATTAAAAATAAGTCACAGTTATATATACATGGACAAAAGTGGGGATTATTCCATAAATACAAAAAATTAAAGGATTAAAATAAAAAATTAAAAGTAAAAGGGCCGACATGAAAATCAAATGTCAAGGGATTAAAATAAAAAATTCAAAATATAAGTGCTGAAATGAAAATCAAATATATTATCAATTTCAATCTAAAGATAAAATTGAAAAAATTTAAAAATAAAATATAATATTTACACATGTAAAGTTTGATATGATATAACACATTAATACACACTATTGCAACAACAATATCGAAGTTTTAATATCAAAGAGATGAAAATAGGTAATTGGCTCGAAAGTTTTTTTAAGTAAAATGTGGGAAAACATAGTTTTTTTTTTCAACATTTACATCAATCTTTGTGATGCTGTCGGTTTGAACTACGTTGTGGGTCGAATATATAATTTTTGTAATTATTGAGATTAAAATAACATATTTATACATGCAAAATTTGATATAATGAAAGCATACCCTATTATAATAACAGTAACATCAAGATTTTAATATTTAAAATTATTATCACTATCATGGCTAAAATAGTAAAAATTATTAAATTACTTCGAGAAAATTTTTTTTACAGAAAAGCGAATAAGAACAAAAACTAAAATGATTATTATTATGATTATTAATATTATTATTGCACTAAAAATAATAAAATATTAAATCAAAGACTAAAAAAAGCATAGAAACTTTAATAAAACAGCAACTAAAAAAATATAATATATGATAAAACAAAAATAAAAATTATTAGCTGGAAAAAATTATTTAATATAAAAATTAAAAAAATTGTCCACCCTACATTACGGGTTGAACAAATAATTTTTATAAGATTTGCTTGATCAAAATTAAAATATAATATTTAACATACTATCAAAATAATATAAAATATCAAATTATACCGAGGAAACAAAAACATAAACAAAATAGTAAACAAGAAAAAAAATTAAAACATTATTATTATTATTATGAAAGAATAAATAAATAAATGAAAAAACTGAAAAAATTGTAAAAACTTCAACAAAAGATCAAACAAAAAAATAAAATAAAAATAAAAATTATCATTATTATTACTGTTAAAACAAAAAAAAATATCAAATTATCAGGAGAGAAAAAAATCTAAAACATATTAGCAAAGGAGTAAGATAGAGAAATAATTAAATTATTATTATTATTATTATTATTATTATTATTATTATTATTATTTATGCATTAATAATAAAAGAAAAAAAGACTAAAAAAATCCTAAAAACTTCAACAAAATATCAAACAAAAAAATAAAATGAAAATAAAAATAGTCTTTGTTATAACTACTAAAAGAATAAAAATTATCAAATTATCCCGAGAGAAAAAAAACCCAAAAAAATTAACAAAAGAGTAAGTAAGAAAAAATATTAAATAATAATAATAATAATAATAATAATAATAATAATAATAATAATAATAATAATTATTATTATTATTATTATTATTATTATTATTATTATTATGTGAATAATGAAAAACAAATAAAAGACTAAAAAAATCATAAAAACTTTAACAAAAGATCAAATAAAAAACTAAAATAAAAGTTATCAGGTAAAAAAAGTCACATGACGTAGAAATAAATATAAAAAATGAAAAAAAATCTAAAAGAAAGAACAAATAGAGAAAGAAAATACAAATATCAATTTCCAAATGGTAACAAATATAAAATAAAATTTAAGAACTAATTTTATGGAAAAAAAATACCACCCTAACAATTAAAAAAATAACAAAAATTCAAAATCAAAGCTAAGCACACTTATATGTACATGGATAAAAGTAAGGATTATTCTAGAAATAAAAAGAAATAAAAGGATTAAAATAAAAAATTAAAAGTAATAGGGCTGAAATGAACATTAAATATAAAGGGTTGAAAATCCAAAATTAAAAGTATAAGGACCGAAATGAAAATCAAATATATTATCAATTTTAATCAAAAGACAAAACTGCAGAAATTAAAGCTACTGTACCGAATAAATTCATCTTTTTCAATCCAATTCGGAAATTAAAAGAAGGAGGATCGAATTGAAAAATGGACATTGAATCAATTCCAATCGGAGGACCCAATCGAACAAAATCAAAACTTATATATCAGAAATCAGGACAAAAAACAAAATTAAAACTGAAGGGACCGAAGTGAAAATGAATACAACTCGGGGGACGCTCCTGCACTTGTACGTGCAGGAGAGAAGGAAACGTGGCCAGCTGCTTTAACCGGCCACCGCCACGTCCACGTATATTGGATGGTGAAATGTGCCACCGCGGGAGGAAGACCAGGCGGAGGCGCATTGTGGGAGACCCCTGAAGCTCGTCTCCGGCAATGTTAGGACACTGCACGCACCACCTAAACAGGGCGTGGGGTGGAAAACCGTGGGGTGTGTGCTCCGCACGCTCTAGTAGACACCGAGACAAATAATAAAAAATAGGGTCAATTACCTTTATGCCCCTGAACCCAAGTCACCGTTTTTGTCTTATTAGGGGCCAAAACCGTATTTAGCCAATTTTAAAAAATAATAAAATAAGCAGAAGAATGGCGGGCCGGGCCGGACCAGACCGGTCCGGGCTGATTTGTGTAATGACGGCGGAGCCCCTGATTCTGACGGCATTTTTTTGTTATTTTCGGGGGTTAAAATTGTTAAAACACTGTTCAAAACAGGATAAAAGAAAAAAAAAGGTGGGCGAACTCGCGTGACACACTACATCAAATTGCAAGTGAATAGTGACAATGAGTCACATTGGACAGTAACTAAACTGTGAATAACCGTTCTCTTTTAGGTTTTTTTGTTAATACAATCTCTAAATTTTATTTTGTGCTCTTTTGGTTTCAAGAATAAAAAATGACCTCCTTTATTAAAAGTTGATGATAGCGAAATCTTTTTTTTAAAAAAAAACACTATGAACATTTATTCATCCTCCCTTAAGTTTTGCAAATCATAAATTCAAAAATCGATTTCAGATTCCAGTAGAGGGCAATAACTAGATTTTTCATCCCCACATGAAATAATCTACTGATATTATATGAAGAAAATAATATAGAGTTTCTTTCATGAGTTGAAAATCTAGATTAAAAATATTGGATTTTGGATTTTATTCTCATTTAAATATTGATTTTTTTATGTGAGGAAACTTCACTTTCTAGAAAATACACTTTGTAGATCCAAGTGAACGAATATATAATGCAAACCAATGAGCTGGACTTGTTGATCATACACTCAGAGATGAAGCTAAATTTACACAGGACCCTTTATCACTTCCAAGTGGTTCAATTACAAGACTTAGAGCCAAATGTTTATAGGAAGCACAACATATTTATGCGTTTGATGAACCATGTGTTTGCGTGCATTTATTGGCAAGTTTATTGATGTGTATTTTGATGATATCTTAATTTATAGCAAAAACTTGAAAGAACATGTAATGCATTTGAAATATGTCTTGGAATGGGATGACGATACTTTATCGTTATGTTGTTGATGACTTGACAATCAACACACATCCTCCATGTTTCATCCTTTTTATAAGCTAATAGCACTGAAAAGTACACGATTCTAGTAAAAAAAAAATTCCTCTTAACAATCTTGTATCTCACCTTATTCAAGTCTTGCCCATTTGGTTAGTTTTGGTTGTTTCTCATTTTTGAATTGTTGTGGGATTATTTTGAATCAGTTTGAACGTCGTTTCTTTGGAAAACGTTCCTTCCTTAAGTGTAACCAAACCTAATCACCTGGTTCAAACACTACCTTCTTATTAGCTTGTTGGATATATTGTTAAGTCCTCCTTTCAATGTTTAGTCGTGCTTTTTCATATATCATCTTTACAAATTTTGCTTTTGTTTTGTCATCTAAGTTCAAACGTTTACTCAAAGGTAAAGAAGTAAAATCCAAAGATGACAAATAGTTAAAGCCATAAACCATTTCAAATGGTGAAAACTTAGTTGCTGAATGTATACTTCTATTGTAAACAAATTCAACATGTGACAAACAATCTTCCCATATTTTCAAGTTCTTTTTAATAATAACACGTAATAAAATAGATAAAATTCTATTCACCACTTCAATTTGGTATGCTATTGAGTTTCATCACAATTGTTGATGGAGTTCATATCAGTATAACTATGGTTGTCCAAGACTTTTTATAAAGAATGCTCGAACTTGAGTTCTATTCTATAGATTGTAAACTCTCTACCATCACGTTATGTCTCTTATAAACAAATATTGATGTTATACTAAGAAGGTTGATAGATATTGGAATTATGATACTGATTAAATTAAATATTGATATTGTATTCTTATTGGAATCTTGATAATGATTATTCTGGAGCAAGCACAATTTATTTTGTTTGTAAAGCATGTCTTATGATTATTTAAAGATTTTAAAAGCCCAAATAAAAGACAAAAAAGGCTCAAAATAATTCGGCAATTGGAATAGGTTTTATTTGTCAATAAAAATCCTAAAAATAAAAAAGGTTTTGTCTATTTATTACATAAAAAATGAACCAAACTGAGTTGAAATGGGCAAGCTTGAACTAATTTCTAGTTTGGTTCTGAACCTACAAAGACAAAAAGAAATTTAATTTGGTTGTTTTAATTTAAAATCAAACCAAACAAAAAGAAAAAAATATGATACCATAAAAAAGTTTCAAATTATAACCATCACAATCATCTAAGAGAAATGATTGTAAATGACTTCAATATAATTTTAAAATCTACATTGAGTTTATGCCATATCGATCATGTTTGCCATTGCGTTTCAAAAGAATTTTGTGAAAAAAATGAAACTTTTATTTTTATTTCTTGTTTTAAATTAAAAAAAATTATGTTATAAGATCATTTTGATATAATAATGTCAAAAATACTTCATAAAAAATTAAAAAAATCATTTGATACATTTATGAACAAAAAACACTTTGAAAGTAACCTCAATCATACTCTTGAACAGACTCATCATGAGTTTAAAGAGTTAATTTAGTTTAATGTAATAAAAATAATTGATCAAGATTTGTTTATATATATATATATATATATATATATATAAACAAATCTTGATCAATTATTTTTATTACATTAAACTAAATTAACTCTTTAAACTCATGATGAGTCTGTTCAAGAGTATGATTGAACAGACTCATCATGAGTTTAAAGAGTTAATTTAATGTAATAAAAATAATTGATCAAGATTTATATATATATATATATATATATATATATAAAGAGTAAACATGTTGATAGTTGATTTCAAGAGTGTTTGCGAGTGTTTATGAAAAAATTGAATTTTTATTTTATTTTTTATTTTAAATTATTATTTTTTGATGTTTTTAGATTATCTTGATGTGCTAATATCAAAAATAATTTTTTAAAACATAAAAAAAATATTATTTTGATGCATTTCTAAACAAAAAGTATATTCAAAAGCAACAACAACCACACTCCCAAACAGGCACTACGAGTGAGATATGCATGGGTCAACTAAGTCAAATTTGGTTTTTTAATTGGGTTAGTTGAGTTTTTTTTTTTTTAATTTGGATCGATTCAAGTTTCAGGTCAACTCTTTAAACTGATCCAAGTTTTAAAACAATGGAATTAAATACAAAGTAAAATTCTTTCCTGTTTGATAAGATTTTTCTTTTTTTTTTTGTAAATGATTCATACGAGGAAGTTAAAGCAAGTATAGAAAAAATTAAATCTTAAAGCTTGCATTTAAAGAGTCATATTATTATGTTTTGAGCAAATTGTCAGAAAAAATGTACCAAAAAACAAATTAAACCTTTCGATGTTTGAATAATTAAGTATGAAAACTTTAATAGAATAACTTTTACTTGAATTTGTTGCCTTAATGAGCCGAAGGGTTTTTCTTTTCATCAGTAAAAGTTATGTAGAACTTTTTAATTCATCTATAAGTTTATCAATTTTTTTTTCTACTAATTAATTAATTATTGTAAACATATAATTTAACTATAACAACCAATAAGCTTATTGAATTCATGTAGGATTAATTTTGATCTTCAAAGGAAAGCGATATGTAAATCATTACTTAACTTTAACCATAAACAAGACTAAAAATATTTGATATTACAGTAACTTTTGTTTTTTTATCCAACCACATTGAAAAAACAATTGGGCAAGTCCAATAACGTATAGTATTTGTATTAGATCCATACAAAATTGCATTTCAAATTTTAGTTTTGTAGAAGCTAAAATAATTTTATTTGGGCCATGAAGTGAGAACAACAAAGAAGATAAGAATCCTACTACAACTTGGAAATATGAGTGACTATCTTTTCCTTTTGTTTCTAGGATTAAGAGGTTGGATGGAAGGCTATAAATAAGTCTTAGGGCTTTATTTAATTTTGTTAGATACAACCCAAGGCTTGTATGGGCTTAATTAAGACTCTATTTTCAACTAGGATCCAAGACTTGTTTGGATTAAGTCATGGGCTTTCCAACTTAGGGATTTGGGTCAGTTTTGAGTGGACCTCATTTAAGTCCACATAAGGAGTCCATTAGGGTTACTTTTTCAAGAACTGTTTAAACTTATGTAACTTAAATTTCAGTGACCATTGATGATTATTACTTCTGAAATTTTTAGTTTTATGTGTGAAAGTGATTCTTGCATTCTTTAGTTCTTGAACAAATTGAATCTAATTTATTGAAGATTAACTAACTTTGTGGTGTTATTCTATTCTTTCCAATAGTGGTGGTGCCTTAGGACAGGTTTTTATTGTGTCACACTCCTATCAGACTCATTTTGGTTTTCCAAGATCAGATCCCAATCTTGGTTGTGGGTTATGTAACCACGTGATCACGAGGTTCATTTCAATTAAAATTCCAACCCAAAGGTAACCGTGTACCTCAAAATAAAAAAATATTAGAATAAACTTGAACTCATAGATAATCTTGAACCTAAAATCTCGAGATATACGAATGATATCATAAAGATAGTTAATATTAACAAGTCAAATGTGCAACTTTTGTCCCTATAAAGAAATAATATTTTACCACAAATAATTAAAAGAAAAAAAATTCATATATATTATCACCAAACTCTCTTGAGCAGTGTTTTAACCTAAACGTTTAATGTAGGTCTAATAACTCATTTTTGGGTTATTCTCCAAATTCATCCAAAATAAAAATAAAAATAATCACGGACTAACATAATGGAATATTCAAGCTAGAACTTCAAACAAAGTCGAGAGACTAATCTTATCACATGGTACTCAAAGCTGGAAAATAAATAAATTCAAGGTCAAAATAAATGATTTTTGATAAATATGTATAATTCAATTTGATTTAATCATGGGCCATGTCATAACTGAAAAGTTCATAATCAATTTCATCAATAACTCAAAATTTATTCCTAACATGAGTTTAAATAGTTTTTGAAAAACTAACTCTAATGGACTCCTTGTGTGGACTTAAATGAGGTCCACTCAAAACTGGCCCTAAACCCAAAATTAAAAAACCCATGACTTAATCCAAACAAGTCTTAAATCCTATCTAAAAGCAAGGTCTTAATTTAAGCCCAAACAAGCCTTGGGCTCTAACTAACAAAATTAAAAAAAAAAAACCCATTAGTCTTATTTATAGCCTTTCATCTAGCCCCTTAATCCTTGCTGGTGTTTTTGGACCGGTTCGCATCAACACTGATGGCGATGCGTCTTCCTCTTCACAACCAATTCCCTGATCCAGACTTTTATAGGCCATTAAGTTTCCTAGTGATCTTAATGCTAGGTGATCACTTCTAAATATATAATCATAATTTAATATTATACCCACATTCTTGTTTCCACACTTTTATGAGGAAGACTCGTTGTTGGCGTTGTGCATGTCACGATAATATGATTACTCCACTAAGAATTGTCTGGTTAGAATAAGCTTTGCTTATGTATTTTTATTGGTTTGTTTAATCTAATTTTGGCAATATTTAAATTTTTATTTTCTATTCATACATAAACACATCGAGTATCGGTTAATGCCCTCGTGTATTTTTCAGAAAATAAACTCAATTTTAGATTAAGGGGAGTAGAGGTTTGCCTAATGTCTTTCAGTAGGTTTTAAATTCATAAAACATTCACCTATGAATTTTGTGTTTACTTGGAAATGATAATCACACCATGCCTCAGTAGTCATTGAATAATATTATTGTGATTTTTCAACTTTTATGTGATAATGGTTCTTGCATCTTTTGGTCTTAAAGGAACTAAATTGCCTTGTCAAAGATTAATTGGATTTATGATCTTATTTGATTTAATTTTAATATTGTTAATGCATTGGAACAAACTTTTATTGTGTCACATTTCTATCACATCCCTCTGAAGTTTTCGAGATCAAATTTCAATATTGATTGTGAGATGTGTGGCTGTATAATCACAATGTTCACATTATCTAGATTGGTGATTTGAGGTGCAGATCATTAACAAAGCTATTATAGTGCAAAGGAAAAGCGAGAAAAGAGAAAATAAGAAAATGAAAAATGTGTTACGGTGATTGTTGAAAATAGTAAGAAAAAAAAGTTGTAGAAGACAAATATTCTAATCTCCAAGAAAAAATAAAAAAAATTCTAACATTATGCAAATCCATAATGACCATTTGTGTATATCTACCATGAAAAAACTACTATATTTTGTAATAAATGCAAGAGACTTTACTAATATAGTAATATAATAGAATTATTATTATTCCTTATAGAAATAAGGGGGGTTTCTTTAATATAGTAGTATATTATTATTATTATTATTACTACTACTATTCACATTTTAAATGTGTTTTTCTTAATACATTATTTGAGATAAATTAATGATTAAATAAAGTTCTATCAGTTGATCTATAATATTAGATGGTGAATTAGAGCCGTCTAATAATTGTCTTTTTTTTTCAACCCCTTCTCTTGAGTTTTGTTCGCAATTCAATATATGGTGCGGGTCTAATATTTTTTGTGTCATATAACTATATTATGTTTGAAGCTTGCACTTCGTTGTAGATCAAATTAAAATTCAATCATTACATTCAAAATAATACAAGTACAAAGGTTTTTTTATACAAGCAATAAAAATACTTGAAATGAAGATTAAAAGCTTTTTTGGTGTATCAAATCAAACTATTCAACGACCTTATGTATTAATAAAAAAAATAAATTTGACATGGTTTATTTGACCTAACAAGCAAAAAACATATTGGTTGATATGCTCAAGTAGGGTTATTTTTTCTCATCAACACCATTTTTTAAAAAAAAACATATCAACAAAATACTACTATTGGAAAAAAAAACTTTACAAGATATCATGACTTGTACATGTCATGATTGAGAAATACAATATTTATATGGTGATTACTAATGATAATCCTAAATGTGTGTCACTTACTCAAGTTACTATTTTGACTTTTTTTAGTATCAGTGAATTTTTTTTATTAAGATTTTTTTATGGTATCATTAGTGTCATGATTAGAGTTTATATGTGTCTTCAAATTTTTTTTCCTTGTATTTTCACTGTCCTCTCCCCTCTTTTCTACCCATTTAATATTTTTTTTTATGGGTGTTTCTATTTTGAATAACAACAAGCTATAAAGTCTTATTTTTCATTCACAACATATATAAACCATGATATTTGGATTTTTTTTTCAATTGTAATATTCCTTAAATATTTTTAATATATTGTGCTAAGTTTTTTTTAAAAAGAAATCCTCAAATGATGAATTGATTACAAAAAAACAAATCACATCACCACCATTTTAACCTATGCCCAACCCTAACTAGCTCAAATGTGAAACAGCAAAATGTTAAAGGATTAGATTGCAAAAAATAATAATTTAAAAAAAGAGATGAAATGATGGGTTAATCTTCCAAACTTGCAAGTCGCGGAATCCTAAACCCAAGTTTAATTAGACAACTCAATCTCCAACAAATTCAATGTTGGAGGATGAAATCACAATTTTTTTTAAAATAAAGTTATTAAAATAAAAATAATTAAAAAAAAAGAATGATGATTAAATCACGTAGAAAAAAAATTGAAGGAGGGTGAAATTATAAAGAAAACTTCAATTTTAAAAATTAACTAAAACAAAACAAATAATAATCAAAATAACATGGATCAAATTTGACATATAAAAAAAATAAAAGGCGGGGTGAAATTGAAAAAAATGCTACTAAAGGAAACACTAACCTAAAAAACAACCCAAGTGAATCTTCTAAAATTGGGCTAAATTTTTCAAACCTGCATCCCATTGAACACTAGATTTAGATCAATTAAGAAGTTCAAATCCAAATCAATTTAATGTTGAAGAATGAAATTATAAAAATAATTTAAATTAAAAAATTGTCAAAACAAAAATAATTACAATTAAAAGCATGGTGATCAAATCATATAAGAAAAAAAAAGGGATGAAATTATAAAAAAAACCTTGTATTCAAAAAATTATCCAAAACAAAATAAATAACAATCAATGGAATAAAAATAAAATATGAGAAATAAAAAATTGATAAAGACTAAAGTAAAAAATATATTCATTTTTAGAAATTATTTAAAATAGAAATAAAAATAAAAGGACATGGTCTCATCCAGTTCGCAAGTCAATCCTATCGGCCCACCAACCTAAATCTAAACTTTGCCATTATTTTTATGCAATCATCATAAGTTTGAAAATATGTCATAAATAAGTAGGAAATTATTTTGTTCTTCCATTTTGAAGACTCAAAAGTACTCGATGGAATATCTATTATTCATAAATAAACCAATCCATTTGAGGACAAATTATTCTTTACATAGTTTCTTGAATATAAAAAATGATAGTGAAAATTAATTAACTGTAAACCAATACCTTATCGTCAAGCAAAATATTTTGCTCAATTTTTTTCTTTTGCTAAATAAAATAAAAAGTATTATTTTGGCATTTTCAATTCTCATCCATGGTCATAAAACTCGATTTAAATTATCAGATGACAAAAATTAAAAGAATTATTTTGATAAATAAAAATATATCAATAAATTAAAAATTGAGTTTTGAGCCGTAATGTCAATGGAGTTTTGTTTTTTAAAATTCACTAATTTTTTGTTTTCTTTTATATTTTTTTGCATGGACTGCTTCACCAAAAAACAAAAAACAGAAAGGTGCATAGTTATTAATTCCGTTCCGTTCCGGCCAATGGTTCAAATTCGATCAGTTCAAAAAAAAAAAAAAATTATTTTGACATCTATACATCAAAATAATTTAAAAACACCAAAATATTTTAAATAAAAATAAATTCAAATTTTAATTATGCTTGTTAAATTAATATTTTATTTTTTTCCATATATATATAATTAATTATATATGAACAGTACGACACCGAAAAACCGGAACGGCGACCGGAACGGTATTGATAACTATGGAAAGGTGAGAAGAATAGTAAGGGGTAAAACAGTAAAACGGAAAGACGCGAGTTGAGTGAGAGGAATTACATGCGGAAGAGAGAGAATCAGAGTGCAGAGCACAACCAATGAGAGCACTTTAACTTTAAATTAAAAAAAGAGGCCCACGTAGACTGACTCCTCTGCCTATTTATTTTCCAGAGCCAGAGTCAGATCAGAGCGAAGACATACACGCAGGCAGATCAAAGCTAAAAGAGGCAGCGATCCAGCCATCAGATATCGTCCTCCTCTTTTATTTAAAGCATTTCTTACTGTTTTTATTTCCTCTCTCTCTCCAAACAAAGATGGCCGATCAGCTGACAGATGATCAGATCTCCGAGTTCAAGGAGGCTTTCAGTCTCTTCGACAAGGATGGCGATGGTCTCTCTCGCTCTTCTTTTATTTTTTTCACTTCTTTATTTCACAGATCTAATTCTCTTTCCGATTTTGTTTTACACTTTTCGTGCCAGTTTTGCTGTTTCTTAGCTTGATCTGTGGCTGTTCTGCGTTTTATTTACTTCGACGGCTCGTTTGGCTTCTGTTTCTGTTGTTTTTAATCTTTTATTTCCTTGAGGATCTGTTTTTGAAATGTGCTAGGGTTTGATCACGATCTGTGCTTGTTTACATTCTGGATCATTTCCTAGGTTATGATTACGCTCGGCTCGGGTTGACCGAATTGTTTGTTTGTTAATGAGGGAAATGATGGATTTTATTTGAAGGAATAAATGTGTGGAATCATGTAGGTTAAGAAATTGCTTTAGGAATGAGGTTATGATTTTCTAATTTCTAGATTAAGCTGTAGAAAACTTGCATTGGCAAATCGTTGTCTGAATTGCAGGCATGTTTTATGTTTAATGATTAAAGTACTTGCTCCGCTTTTATCTTGATTCTTTTTTGTGACTGATTCATGTATTTTACTTCTGTGATACTGCCTGCAATCTGTTGAGTATTGCATGTCCTGGCCCGTCCTCTCCTCACACGTCCACGCGTGGGCCTGTTTTGAATCACATTCATTATCCGAACATGATAAGGTTTAATGCTAGCAATATGATAGTTGCTATTGATTTTATCTCAGGCTGCATTACTACCAAGGAGCTTGGGACTGTGATGCGTTCTTTGGGCCAAAATCCAACTGAGGCAGAACTCCAGGACATGATAAACGAGGTCGATGCTGATGGGAATGGTACCATTGACTTCCCCGAGTTCCTCAACCTCATGGCTCGCAAGATGAAGGACACTGATTCCGAGGAGGAGCTCAAGGAGGCTTTCAGAGTTTTTGATAAGGACCAGAATGGCTTCATTTCTGCCGCTGAGCTGCGCCATGTCATGACAAATCTTGGAGAGAAGCTGACAGATGAGGAGGTTGATGAGATGATCCGTGAGGCTGACGTGGATGGTGATGGTCAGATCAACTACGAAGAATTTGTCAAAGTCATGATGGCTAAGTGAGGTTCACTCACCCAATCCCAAAACCAAATGCGTAAAAACATAAAAGAAGAAGAAGAGAAATAGGGCAAATAAGTTTGATGAGAATTCTATTTCCCCATCAGGACATCTTCATTTGGTGGTGTTAGCTTCAGTTGGGTTGTTTGTTCTGTTTGCATTATTTTATGGAACCTGTCATTCATATCTACTTGTTTGCTCTGTTTCTCGTTCAGTAGCCTGGCTTGTTAGCATCTTCTCATTGATGTTTGGCATTTTCTCTCTACCTTTGGTATTATGAACCTATAACTTTTGGGAGAATGGATGGTTTTGCTTATGGATGGCTAATTTTGTTAATACCACTTTTTTGTTTGCTTCCGTTGTTTGTTTGATTTGTCTAAACATTTAATGTGCTGTATCTATGGCCATCATTTCATCCATCTTGCTGTTGCAGCAAGACATGTTACTGCTTGTATGTTAAATCTAACAGAGTAATAATTAAGATGTCAATGACCCAATTTAGCTGCTGTGGTCTGATTCCTTGTTGCGTTGCCTCTCCCTGCCCCCGAATATGGAGGAATTTTAAGGTTCCATGGAGCAGCTAGTGATTTCTAATTAGTTACCCGGTGTCCTCTTTAACTTCAAAGAAAAAAATAGGAGAGAGAAATCTCATTTAGAGATTCTTGTAACTTTTGGTGTGTCGCGAGTGTGTTTTTTTGTTCTTTATAAAGGTGGGTTGAGGGAGAGAGTACTGGTTACTCTTTAGTACCATAAAATTTGCCGCCTCATGGTTGGAAAGCTGCACCGGCTGTTCAATCAGCAAAGAATGACCATCCGATTTCGCTCTTTAATTGATTGACTGTTTGGCACTCAGTCAAACCGTGGTTTTTGGCTACCCTTTTTTTTTTTTCATTTTGAATAAATATATTTTTGATAATTTTATATTATTTTGATGTGCTGATATTAAAAATAATTTAAAAAAAATAAAAAAAATATTATTTTAATATATTTAAATAAAAAAAATAATATAAAAAATAATCACAACTATTCTCCTATTCAAAATAAGTTGTCTGCTAGCATTTCTCTAATCATGTCATGGGTGTTGTCTAGACAGACACTGATTGCCACCTATATCCTACTTCTTCATCCCTTATCTCTGGATTCCTGGTCTTCACTGATGCTTTAAAGGGGCGGGCCATGAGACAAGTTCTCTACATCACAATACACGGGACTAGCCAGTATTCAAACTTGCAAGGACGCTGAATTTATCACATGAAAATATTAAATTTTTTAATATGTATATATATATATATATATATATATATATATATATATTCCCAAACCTCTGGGAATAACTTCACGGAATTCCTGCCCTTACCTTATCCTTTTTAGGGCAACTGCAGCGGACTATATATATGAAGAGGTAAAAATAAAAAATAAATATTTTACCTTTTATTTTATAATTTTAACATTTCAACGGGAGTGTCAAAATCAGAACTATATTTAGCTCTGGCTGCATGAGCTACTATAAATAGCAGCTCATGCAGCGAAGCTATATTATTATTATATATATATATATATATATATATATATATATATTAGAAAATAATATAATTATATTAAAAATATTTATTTTTTATTTAAAAATATCTTAATAAGAGCAAAAAATTATATACAAAATTAATAATTATATTATTGGAGTGTTTTTAAAAATAATTTTTTCATTCTATAACTTATTTCTATTAATTGTATAATTAAACTACATATAAAATAATTACACTATATTTAAAATAATATTAAAAAAAAATGGCTCTCCAAAATGGCTTTTACCATTGAAGCACACATCAACAAAAAAGTTATATACACACTATTCAAAAAATCATTTTAAAGATTTGTCTCTCCAAAATACCTTTTACCACTAAAATTGCTCTTATAGCTGCCCACATTGTCTAGACGAGTACCTAATTCGTTTTGGAAAGATCCCGGCGTTATTGGATAGGGATTTTCTGTTGATTTGGGTAACGTGGATCCTCCTCCTGCTTTGGAAAAGGTTGAACCCTCTGGGAGGTGGCGTTGGAATATTAATTTAAAATTAATTTTTTAATGTGTTTTTAAATTGCTGTCAAGTAGATATTTAGGCCCCGTTTGGCATTGCTGCACAACTTATTTTTTGCTGCTTTTCATTGTTGTTTTTTTTTATTTAAAAAACCGGTGGTTAGTGTTTTTAGATCATTTTGATGTGCTGATGTCAAAAAAAAAAATTTTAAAAATAAAAAAACATCATTTTGATATATTTCGGCACGAAAAGCACTTTGAAAAGCAATAGCAACCACAATCCCAAACACCCCCTTAATATACTCTATGCGAGCGAACTGCATTTTGAAAATATATTTTTTTAAATGATTTTTATATTTTAACTTTTGTTTTAAATTAAAAGTTTTTGATAATTATTGATCATCATAGTATCGAACTTTAAAACATACAGCCATTGGAATGTTCAAAGTGATCGAATGGTTGTCCAAAATATCGGCACAGAGGGGAAGGATATAAATTTTCTGGAGTTTATATTTTGAATCTTCTTTGTTCGTTTTCTTTCCTTTTCAATCATCGATTCGATTTTTTAGACTACAAAAAGCGTAAGCAATCAAAACTTCTACTCTTTAATAATTGGGATGTTGTGTGTTTCATCTAATTTCTTTTACTTTTTAAGGCCGAAACCCTCTAATATTATTATAGCTTACAAATTATAGTAAAAGGAATATGAACTGTAGCGTGATGTTGGGCTTGCAGCCCAAAGGTCTGTTGCTCTGAACGAGTCTCATGCATGATTTAGGCCCCGTTTGATATTGTGATCCAATCTGTTTTTTATTGTTTTTCGATATTTTTTTTTAAAACTAGTGATTTAGTGTTTTTAGATCATTTTGATATGCTGATGTCAAAAATAATTTTAAAAAAAATAAAAAAACATCATTTTGATGCATTTCGGCACAAAAAGCATTTTGAAAAGCAACAGCTACCACACTCCCAAACACCCCCTTAGAGCTCTTGAGGAGTTTAATTCGATTCTAATGTTTTACTTCTTCTTCTTTTTTTTGAATCGACTAAGGCATATTTTTTGAAAAAAAATATTTTTTAAATTTTTTTTGGTGTTTTAAAATTATTTTCATGTGCTGATTTTAAAAATAATTTTTAAAAAATAAAAATATTATTTTAATATATTTATAAAAAAAACATTTTCAAAATCATTTTATTCTAAACAGCAGTGATGCTCACTTTTGATACTAACAAGATAGATTCCGTGCAGTTTCGATGCATGCGGGAGGAACTCAACCTGTCACTTTCATCATCGCAAACAACTGTCCATTCACAAGTTGGCCTGGAATTCCAAGGATGTACTTGTAAATGACTCTGCATGACACATGGTCTGGTCACTTAAGGGCTCGAACACAATGCTCCGAAGATTCCTCAGGAAAGCTTGTCTGTGCTACTGCTGACTGTGCCTCTGGTGCTATAGACGGTGCCGGTGCGATCTCACCTCAAAGGATGTGGTGTACACGACTGTTTATTGATGGCTTTAACATTCCAATTTCCAGGCAAGAAGATTCTCCAAGATGCAATTCTACAATATGCGCAGCTAATGTGAATGCCGTTTGCGATCCTAGTTCAGCTGTGAGAGCATTAGATGGGACAGTAATTGCGTGCAAGGTGCCTGTTTGGCATTTAACCAGCCAGAATTCGGCTGCACAGGTGAGTAAAGTACACCTGCTAACAAAATCTCGATGGTCTTCAAGCAGCAGTGTCCTCAGGCTTACGATGATGGAACTTGTCCAACTGGAGCCAACTATTTGATCACTTTTTGTCCCTGAACATGCTTTGTCAGGCTATTACATGTTTATTTCAGGTTGATGATCATAACTTAGTATTGGAAAAGGAAAAGACTCATGATATAGATATTAACTCAGTACAAAGGGTAAGATTTGTTCTGGAAATGTGAGATCAAACTTATGCTTTGAAATCTTTGTGAAGCGGATTTGGTGTTTAAGCTACAATAAATGCCTTCATTAACCACAATCGGCTCTGACATGAGCGATGAGAAGCAGAGTTCTGTGCAGATTATAGTCATGCTTGCCTTGCTACCTAAGTGTCTTTATAAACTGAACAATTATTTCCCTGCTTATTTTGACAACTCATTTCTTAAAACAATGTGTATTATTGTCCCCTGCAAGAACTAAGTTGAATAGAAAACATCCTGAATTTGGTGATGGATATTGCAATTTTAGGTGTTCGATCCTTATTTTATCTATAAGCCATGATTGTATACTACTAGTTCATACTCTATTTATATTTTTTTATAATTTCCAATCTCTATTTGTGATTCTAATATGGCTGTAAAAGGGTCAGATGGGACTGTGTTCGCCTGTAAGGGTGTACCAGCCAAAGTTCTGCTGCACCGGTGAGTTCAGAACACCAAACAAGTGCCTTGCTTACCAACTAATAAAAAATCTTCAAGCAACAGTGCCGTCAAGCTTGCAGTTGCGTTATGATGATAAAGGTAGCATATATTTGATCACCTTCTGTCAATGATGAATAATTAGTTTTCTTCACAGGTAGCACTACATTAGAACCAAACATGAGAGATTCTGACGCTCAGGTTGTTATTCTTATGGAAAATAAAAGGAATTTATTATTAGTAAGTTGCTAAATGTGTCGAAACAAAGCACCAATAAATAAATAAATAAGACATCCAAATTCAAATAGCATAAGAATTCTTTATCATTTTCAAGTTCGAACTGCCAGCTGAGCCGTCGCAGCTTGCAGAACCAACATAATCAGTAAAGTGCAGAAAAACTATACAAATCACAGCTGAATTACTAATCACAATCAACTGTTCCTGTTATTTTCGACATCAGAGGTTATTTCTAGGATCATGGCTTTTCACTGCAATAAGCAGGTGCTGATAAATATGCTAGGTTTCCTTGATGCTCTTGGGAGGCTGAAATACTATTTTGTAAAAAGAAAAACCATAACTTGAAATGGTGTGAAATAAACTGGATTGGATGCAAAGTAACTGGTAGTTGATGCAAACCAATAAGCTAGACTTATTGATCATACACTCGCAGATGAAACTGAATTTGCACAAAATCCTTTATCGCTTCCAAGTGGTCCAATTACAAGACTTAGAGCCAAACGTTTCAAGAAAACACTAAATAGGCTAATCCAAGTTATTTGGGTTGATTCTAAATAGACCAAGATTGATGCGAACTCGTCCAGAAACACCAATAAGAATTAAGGGGCTGGATGGAAGGCTATAAGTAAGACTTGTAGGCTTTATTTAATTTTGTTAGCTGAAGCCCAAGACTTGTTTGGGTTTAATTAAGACTTTGTTTTTAGCTAGGATCCAAAACTTGTTTGGATTAAGTCATGGGTTTTTTTAATTTGGGGTTTTGGGTCAATTTTGAGTGGACCTCATTTAAGTCCACATAAGGGTTCCATTATGGTTAGTTTTTAAAAGACTATTTAAACTCATGTTAGGAATAATTTCGGCAGTCATTGATGAAATTGATTATGAACTTTTCAGTTCATGGTCTTGAATGATTATGCTAAATACATTGAATTTAATCATTTAATTATTTATGGTTGCCTCTAGAAGTCCAAAAAACCTAAAAACATGGGGATTTGTTTATTTTAATGTTTGTGTTTTTTTTAAAGCTTTAGTTATGACTTTTCCTTTTCCTATTCTTGTTTATTTTGATGGGTATTTTGAAATGAATAAAGATTATGTTTTCAGAAAATTATCATATTTGTGAGGTCTTGTGTTTCTCTTCATTCTCAAAAGAACTCATAGAACTTATCAAGTTAATCTTGTGGCGTTCAAACAATCAAACTTGTCACCTTGATTGTTGAAAGATTCTCAAGTTTTCTCGGTATGGCGTTTCAATTCTTCATAGTCTTAGTTTTCATCTTGTTAAATGCCGGGTCAAAGTTCAATTAATCTTGTCCATATGATCTTGGGGTTCTAATCCATCATTCTTGGAGTTCATATTAGCAGTGAAATAATCCAAGCTCAGGAAAGAACAACTTTTGATGAGCTGGTAGGGCACCAGTTCAAGAAGTACCGCATATCAATTGCAACCACTATCAACAGAAAGCAGAACTTGCACAGCACACTGATAGTGTCTGACTGAAAAAAAGTCGCCCATGCCTTAAACAAGCCAATATAGTCAACCAGAAGATTTAGTAGCCATAATGGGAGAGGGAATTAGAGGGAATTTCAAACTTCAGCTACAAGTGGCTCATGTTGAATTTCAAGTTCGAACCTGAAAGCCACTCTCTGCTAAAGGACTACATTCACTGGTTCCAATAAAAGAATCTAATAACGTATGTATGTAACTCATTTTCAAACCGTGGACCTTCCTGATAATAATATTGAGGAAGCAGAAATGATTGAAGGAAAGATAATTTAACTACAGCAAATAAAACATGTAAAACTTGAGTAATTCTATAAACAGAGAACCCTATAGGAACTGTATCATGGAAGTGATTCTTTAAAAGTCACAGATGGAAAGTGGGAGGGTGTGGGCTGCTACCTTCTAAGTGGCTTATAAAGGCAAACAGTGACATACTTGGATTGAAATCTATGAGTCAGTCCAAGAGCAACTAGAGAATGAGATGCCCAACCCCTCTCAATGTAAAGGTGGTTCAGCACAACATGTTGGGGCTTGGAAGAAGCAGCTTCATCAAGGACTGTTAGATGTAGCTGTGGTGGAACTGCTAAAGGCTCCTTCGCAAAATCATCCTCAGCTGGGAATGCTTGGCTGTAACTGGAGTCTGGAGATGGTGGAGCCTCAAATTCAACCACATTGTCAATGTTTTCAGGCACAAAATCCTGCAAGAAATAGCAACAGGAACTAGGAAATTGAGTCGTTTATGCTTTTGCAATTTTGCAAGGCACTGAAAAAAAGTTGTTGGACAAAGAAAAAACTTTAGTATTTTCCTCCTCATAAATGAATATTAGAAAAGTATATATATCAAGCAAAATCTTGGTTATATATGCACGTAGAGGAAGCAGGATTCGTGTTCCCATATGGAACATAAAAGGCATGTTTCACATGGCTTCTCCCAATATATGGTTTACATAACACTCCCAAGTTTTTCAAAGGCATCTTGAGCATATCCCTTCAAAAAACATGATTCTGTGCTCATTAAGTTTCAAAAATCATTGTCACTAATGAAAATTAGAACTATCAAATGCTTCTGGATTTGTAAGAGCAAGAGCCTTGTTGAGATACTTACATGAACATCAAGAAGATTGCATACACAACCCATTTCATCAGTCACTAAAGGAAGATCTGGGATATGTCTCCACTCTCCATCCACTATGAGCTTATAATGGTATATGCCTGGTGGGAGGACCATAAGAATAGAATGATCCTTACCAGATCTTTGTAACTTTTTCCTGCAACAGAACAATAAATGATGCCATACAAGTTTCCTCAGAAGCAACAGATACTCCCCTTTCATCTTCTGTATTTAAGATAGTGGTTTAACCTTACCTTGATGTAAAGTTGTCCCATGATCCTTCAACATCCACATTGTTTCCGTCATAGTTCCATGTGATAATTGCAGGGATTCCTTGCTCAAGGGGCTGGCCTTCATCAACAACCTCAGGAGACGCATTCTGCCACATATGATCGAAAGATAGGGGGCCACCAGGCCTTTGCAAGGGAGCAACTGGAACCTGCGGACACACAATACAGAAGCAGTTACATTGGCTGCAGCTCTATTACATACATGGACAAAATCCACCATTTGGTCCATAGAGCAAGTTTAGCCTTCAGATTCCCCACCAAGTACAAAAATGGAAAGCTGCAAAAACCTAAACTGCAGCTACCCGCCAGATAAATTACACACTTTCTCACACATAAAACGGTAATTGGGCAGCTAAAATCAACCCAATCCAACTCTAAACCAGACCATGTTCGCATCACACTCAGATTGCAAATGCCTCATATAAAACAAACATATCTAATACCAAATACTCGTAGATCACCAGCTTACATGTCCAGAAATGCATCTCTCAGTCACTAATGATTCCCGAAAGGTAAAAAACGACATCTAAAGAGCAGAAACAAACGAAGCTCCTAAGTCACACAACATTCTTATAAACTCTAGTCAGGATAGAATCTTCAATTCACATTCGGTTAAACTCAACCGCACCCCAGCCCCTGGTAAACTTCTTTCTTAATTACTTCATCACAAATTTCAGTCAATTGAAACATACCTTCACAAAAATCAAAATACTAAAAGAGAAGCGTCAAATTAAATCAAACCCACTTCATAAAACAACTAAACCACCTTAATGAAAACAAAATTAGAAAATAATGGAAACCCATTTCTCAAAATGCCTAAAATCCAATCACAGAAGGCAATTAGTCACCAACAAGCTTCATCTTCCTTCCTTATTACAGATCTTAATGAACCTCATCATCATCCAATACTAGTCAAGACATAAACTTTGAAGTTAAATTCAATGTTTTTTCAATCAAACTATTATTATTATACCTGAGGAGGGAACAAAAAAGGCGATGTGGATCGATCTGGAGCATTATCAGGAGGAATATTATCACAACGGCTATGATAAAGATCATTAGTAGCCAATATTGGAACCGACTGCCGAGTACTCGACGCCCCACTTCCAGTCAGCGACAACGACTTACCGTTTTCTAACCCTTCTCCGTCGTCTCTCTCTCCTTCCTCTCTACCGCTTGCATTTCCCATTACTAAAATTTTCTAACCTTTAATCCACGTACACTACAGATCTAACGTTAACAAAAAAAAAAGGTAGTTGTCGTTCGACGATGGTGATAATATATTACAGCACGATATTAATAATCATACAGGTTTTTTCTTTTCATATAAAATAACAAGAATCGTGTTTTTGGAGCGGAGATTGGTGTGGTAGTGATACAAAACTGATGCTGTTAAATGGGATCGTTAATTTATTTGTGCTGCAGAGGACGGGGAGCTTAGAGAGAAGTAATGGTGGATAACGATAGGAGGAGGAGGAGGAAGAGACTTATGATGACAGATAAAATATTTTGTAGAAGTTTTATTTCGGTCTTTCATGGAAATATTATCAAATATATATGAAGAATTGGATATGCATTGTTCATATAAGATCCGGATTACGGTAAATTTCTAAATTTTGATCACCGAGTTTCTTAGATCAGAATCGGGTATGCACTGAGTTCCGATCAAGAATTGGGTACAAACAGTGAAATCTTTTTTTTTATTTCGAAGAAGATCAAAATGGGGTATGAACAGTGATTTTTTAAATTTTATTTCGTAGATCATAATAATTTGGTATTATATATTGATATTTCTTTAAATTTACGTTTTATTATGATAATGAATTAAACAATGGACTCTACAGAATATTGTAGTTAAAAAAAGAAATTTAAAGAACAAATTTTAACAAAACAAACCCTTTTTAAATTTTGGCACTAGAAAATTTCAATTGGGCACCTTAAAGTATTAGTTTATAGTTTTGTCCCTATTGTTTTATTACTTTACATTTCATTTCTAAACTTCATTTTAATCCATAAATTTTTAAAAAAATATATAAAGTTACCCAAAAAGAGAAAGTGCTCTTGGTGTTACTGAATTTATCTTTTCAAGAAGAGTTTAATATTTAATAGAGTTTGTTTTTGTCATGTAATCATGCTAAAAAAAATATTGAATGCCTTACAGATTTTTTTTAGTTTTTATTTTTAGAGAAATTCAATGTTGTGAATGAATTTATTAAAATTTTTAAGATATGTTTGTGGGTATTTTTAATAAAAACAAGTTGATATTTTTTTTTTTGAATACTATGATCAAATCTTGAAAATGATAAGGGAAAAAACGAAAGTAGTTTTAATTAATGTTTTTTATATTCAAGAAAATCCTATTTGTTTAGGTATTTTTTGCAAGCTTGAATTAAATAAATAATATTCTAACTATTTTAGACTCATACAAGGTAAACAAATTGTGACTTGACTTCAAAACATGTAAAATAAATCTTAAACTCTTTATCACTTTATCATGTTTTTTGAAAATTTAATTATATTAATACTATTAGCAACCCTAATACGTCGGGTCGGGTCTATGATGGAGGAGGTTATTAAGAGTTTGATAATAGTTGTTTTACAAAGTGATTTTGATCGAAAAATATATTAAAATATTTTTTTTAAATCAAGAATTTATAATTTTAAATAAAAAAATTAAATTATTAAAAAAGGTATCAATTTGTTTTCAAGTGCTTTTTTTTTTTCTTCTTTTCGAAAGGACAGGTGACATATTGAAGGTGGCCAAATGTTTTCTCATGTTGACGAGCTTGGAAAAAGTTACTAACGGTTCACTCTCCTATCTCGTTGCTGGCGCTATTTCTAGGGCTTACTCAGAAACTGGAACTGAAGAATTGAGTTTTACATAAAATGTTTACTCTCTAAGTCCCCCTCAAAATTCACCTGCTACTTGGATTACATTCTGTTGAAGCCTTCCCTGATCATATATATTTCTACTTTTACATGAAGGTCACTGCTCTAAGACTATATGGTTACAAGCAAGCTCAATCCTTTCAATAAAATTACATCAAATCCCTTGCTGTGGTTGCAGAAAGCGCGAGCAGATAGGTATCTTGGGAATCAATTGTCATATTTCACGCAAATCCCATCAGCATAGAAGGTTCAGCAGCGACGAACTGTGCTTTACTCGTGAGGTTGTGCTAGAAATGGCTTGAAGGTCAATAGCAACCCGATGATCTGGACCAAGTTCAATACGAAGAAAACCATTTCATCACCTGCACTTCAATAAACCAGATATAATCGCTCAACTCTCAAGGAAACAGAAGCAGAAGCCATTTTATTTTGTTTTTAACAGCTATTTCACACCATACAGATCGATGAATGAATGTCACTATAGTAGACTTATGTTCATCAAAGTTTAATTTTACTCTGGACCTAGCTCTGAGTGAAGTCAGATGCTTAAAACCCACTGAAGTAACATATCCCTCTGCTGGTTAAAAGACTAGGAGATTGACTTTTGATGATTTATCAGCTTGGTGCAGAAAGGCTTCGTTACAGGCAAAGATTTATTGATGCTAACATGCCAAAGCTTAAGAGGTATTTACGGCAACAAATGGTTAAAGCCTATCCAAAACATTTCAGAAAATAAAGGGATGAGTTTTGGTCCATGAACTGGAAGATGACAGATGAACGTAAGCACCTGGGAGAAAGGCAGCAACTTGTCGCTTTTGTGCCCAAGAAAAGCTGTAGAATGAATACAAAAACAGCATACATTGCATTATGTTTCATGGATTTTCAGAAAGCCAAATCCATAACTGTCACAGTACACTTTGGCAATTCTTAAGGTCAAGCAAATAGCCATGCACACATATTATTAAATGCAAAACCCAAATAAATAACTAACTGTGAAACTTCACTTACAGGGCACCACCTCCTACAGGACCAAATGCTTTGAAGACAGACATCACAGTCATGGAAATGCCATTAGCAGCCGCTCTCTGACTTTGAGGCTACAGCAACAACATCCAGAATTCAAGAATGAGCCAGTGAATTATCCACAGAAAAAAAAAGAACAGAACAATCCAGGAGAAAAGGAATTGAAACAATGGCCCAAACAAAAGACTTGGAACTTGCCACTGCGTTGTTCTGCAATATGAATAATCCAGTGACAAGAGTCACCTGCATGATATTGAACAAGTAAGATTATAAAATTACATATGCCTGATCAGTTTCACAGTAAAATCAAATACAAACAAGAAGATTATTTGTGGGAGAGAAGCGAGAAAGAGAGAGTTAAAAATTTCTGTGCTTGTAATTTTATTGAAACCAAAATTACAACGAGCGTGAAAGGTTGTTTTCTGTTGAGTCCAAAGTTCAGTTGACAATGTTAGGAAAATATGAAAAATCACGAAAGAATTTCCAGGAAAAATGCACTTACAGATAGAGTATTCCGTAAGATGGATGCACAATTTATTACTAAATGCAGGGTTATTCCTGAGAGCATAGCTATATAAGGATAACTTGCTAGCAGTGGTATTGATACTGCCTGAAAAAAGAAAATGATCGATTAATTTTACATTAAATAGAATTACCAAAACAAAAGAGGCAAATGAAAGTTTACCGCTGAAATGCGTGTCACCATTATTGGTCCAAGTATTCTCTCGATTGGTGGATACAGTAAAAGCTGGAACAGAAGAAGACCGAATCCTAAACATATATATATCAGCAAATGTCTTCAAAGACCCCCTTTGACATAAGAGGCCCACACATTATATCAAGCTGTAAAAATATGATCAATTAAAGTATCTGTTCTATGATTCTAGCTATCCTCAAGGAGTGTCCATTACCCATTAACTCAACTCATATATTTCAAGAGCTCTCTAATTTTGCATCACACTCAGAATAACGAATATGAGAATGATGCTACTAGCTATGACATCAGTCTAATCTACAAAATCTTATTATTGATTGGCATTATCATATTGAGATGTAGCACATGGTGATAAGACAACCATGAATGATACATGAGCGTGCTCACCAGAAATTGCTAAAACTTCACCAACATCTTGTGACGAAAAGCTCAGCCCTCCATACTTTTTGTCACTAACTGCCCAAAGTGAGAAAGTCTGTAGACAAAATCCAGATGTCCAGTTAAACCAATTGTATAATGATACTATAAACAACTAACATTAAAAAACTAACAAAAG
This sequence comes from Salix dunnii, assembly GCA_015731905.1. Taxonomy (NCBI): domain Eukaryota; kingdom Viridiplantae; phylum Streptophyta; class Magnoliopsida; order Malpighiales; family Salicaceae; genus Salix; species Salix dunnii. The sequence goes on along the minus strand of CM027667.1, from coordinate 1,578,134 downwards.
GCATCGATGTTTTACTGTATACCTAGACACAAATTATTGTGGATTTCGACAGTAAAATTACCATTTTACCCCCCGGGTCGAACAATTTACCCTTGGAATTGGGGGCATTTTAGACATTTCTAGGGGACATGTTTGGTATTTTAATATTATTTGAGGTTTTCTGGTATTTTCCGTTTATAATTGCACAATAAAACTACCATTTTACCAGCATGAGCTGACAAAAAGATGAGGAACAATGGGAGGTGTTTTCGGTTTTCATATATTCGTGCACAATGCAACTACGAAAATACCCCCGAAAAAACAAAAACAAAGGCCTGTAGTTGGGAGCATTTTAGTACTTTTATGGCCGGTTTTTTCGTGCTTATTGTTGAGTCCAAGGGTGTATAGGTTTTTTTTCATTTTCCAGAATTATTACAGGCACGTTGTACTAATGCACCAACTAAGTTTCACACGCACACGCCTATCAGGCGGCGCGTGCGGTGGCTATAAATCATGTAAAATGTTCGGTCATCGTGTCAACAGGTGCGCCTTTTTGTTCTCATCCTCTCAGTGCAGCACGCGGTGGACTAAGGGTGGCGGTAAAGCACTGGTGGAAAATTTTTGTTTCTCCCCCTTTTCTCTCCTGCCACCGGAAACATACATGTCAGTCCTTCATGTTTGTAATTGTTTTATTTCAGTCCCTACTCTTTTGATTTCGGTTTTATTTCTGATTTCTTCAATGAAAATTTTAATTGTTTTCAATTGTGCTTTTCAATTAAAATTGATTATATATGTTGGTTTTCATTTTAGTCTTTATTCTTTTGATTTTTGATTTTTTTTGTTCCTTTAATTTTTTGGTTTGCAGGTTTTAATTTGTTTTAATTTTGTCTTCCAAATGAAATTGGTTATCTATACTACTTTTCATTTCAGTCCTTATTCTTTTAATTTAATTAGCAAAATTACACTGCAATTGTTTTTAAAAAATTCTTTTATTTGTTTTTTATCCCAAAGTTTTTATTTGTTTCAATTTTGTCCTTCAATTGGATTTAATTATATATTTTATTATTCATTTTGACCCTTATTCTTTGAATTTTTTATTTAGTATTAATTCCTTTGGTTTTTTCGATCCTTATTGAACAGTGTTTATTTTTTACCCGTATTTATGCATCTATGCTTTTAGTTTTTTTATTTTAATTTTTGTCGTTCTATTTTTTGTTCGGGTTTTATTTTTTTTTTGTTGAGTCCTAAAATTTTAATTTATATTAATCATTTTAAAATTAATATTTCTCCCTTTTTCCCTTTGTTCTTTTTTTTTGCTGCTATTTTCTATTATTTTTATTTGTTCTTCAGATCATATTATTTTATGGTTTCATTGTTTGCGTAATATAATGATAATTTTAGTGATTATTTTTTTATTGTTTTTTTATAAAACTGTTTTGCTTTTTTTTATTTCTTTGATGCAATTTAATGATTTTAATTGTTTGGTGGTAATATTGATAATAATTTTAACTGTTATAGTCATAATAATGACGACAACGTAGGCATGGATTTTCAATAATATTTTCTTTTTCTGGTAGATAGAAAATGAACTATTTATTTTTATTATTTGGTTATTGCAAGTATTTTTACAATTATATTTTGTTTGTTGTTTTTAATTTAAATTAGATTATAAAATAAACTAATCCTATTATATTTTATAGGAAACTTGCACTCCATAAGAATGTTGCACAAATTTATTATTTTGTCCAAATTTATATTATAATAATAAAAATTTCACACAATTAATATTTTTTGAATTGAAAAAAATATAGTTTCGGCTACAACGAAGCGCGGGTAAGTAGCTAGTATTTTGGAAAAGATGTTGGTTCCTAGAATTTCTATGCATAAATCAAAAGAACCATAAAAGCCAGAGAAGTGTTTTAGGAGCCTGCTTAATGGTGTCTAGATGATAAACTCCTATGTCTCTCAATTGTAGACGAATATTTTTCCTCTCTTATTCTACGAGGAGCCATAAAGAATGAGGACATAGTTTTATGGTAATACTTGAAACTAGTGCTTCAAACCCTTTCAGATTTTTTCAATGATGTAAAGGGTAAATATGGTTCAAAATGCAAGGGTAATTTGCTTTGTCAATCTATGATAGAGACATGTGAAAGTTAACATGCTTTGATAAGTTATGATGAAGACATCCAAGCATAAGATGAGCCATAAATAGTAAAAAAACATAGTCTTGAGGGAAAATAAGAGCTTTAAACCAGAGTTTTCAGGCTCTATCAGATTTTTCAGAGATGTCAAAGATAAAAAGGTCAAAGAACTATCAACATGTGCATTCATCCAAATGTTCAATATAATAAAGCAAAGTTAAACTGAAAGGAAACCTACTTACCTCAGCATAAGCTATCTCTTGAAGAGAGAAAACACAATACACAATGATGACAGATATTAAGGGCCAATTCCTCAACAGATTTGCATTCTTGGATATTTTTCTTTCCTTGACTTCAACAACAGATTCCTTCTCATCAGATTCCTCTGAAGAAGCTTCCAACACATCAAATGAGTCACATCTTTCGCTCACCTTTTTGTCATGCATGTGCAGTGTTTCCTGCGTTCACACATATTCTGTTAGGTACTATACGTAGAAACTAAGCTGCTGCTATCAAAATCCATGTGGACATAATGCTTGTACCAGGGTTGTAAAACAGCCAGAAATATAATGCTCTGCAGATAAGATATCTTCTTTTTTTAACCAGCGATTGAATGTAAGATTATTTTAGCAACATAAACAACCATCTAGATTGAACAGATAACATTAGCAAATACAACATCATCTTCATGTTTTTTTCATAAAGATACTACACATTGTGGAACAGCTTTTTGGCATTCGTGATGAATAGTGGATGTCTAGGAAGATTGGAGTATTCGTCAGTGGCATAACATGTGCGATGTGGGAGGAGATAAGATTGTAACTCTTGAAGGTGTTCTAATTTTGTAATGATGACAATGTGGATGAAAACCTTGGTCTTCCTCTATTTGTTTTCTTCCTTTTAGTTCAATCAAACAAAACTATTCCAAAAGATGTCAAGGGCTGCTGCTCGAGAAAGCTCAAAAGCACTAAATATTAGTCGAATGATGAAAGATAATGGTCAGGTGCTTGTTGAAACTTACAGGAAGCCACCAACAAGCTGCCAAAACTCCCACAGCATAAACTGATATTACAAGGCAGGGTAAGAAGTAGGGAAACCTGCAATGTGCATGCATATTTCAAAACTAAAAATCAACCTAGAAACAAAGAATGGAATCTTCATGAAATGAAAAGCTGGGAATTTAAAAAACAGCAATTGACTACCTCCCAAAAATTGAGCTTTCAGAAAACAGATTTGGGAATTTCTCCGCAGGCTGATACCATCAATACACCCCCATAAAATAAGCAAGGAACCTTAAAGAATCTAAAAAGAAAGAAGAAAGAAGGAAATGTCCACACCTGAGCAAGAAAACCTCCAATAGCAGGGCCAATAATCATCCCTATGCCTCGCGACGTACTGACCTGGAATCGGTAGTAAAGTTAGAATTTATACTTTAAATGATGCATCCACAACCATAAAATACTGCCAAAGAAATATCCTTACAACTGATAGAGCCACAGATCGATACTCCTCTCTACAGACTTCAGAAGCATATGCCTAGAGTGCCAACAAGTAAAGGTTACAGAGCACAGAAACAGAATAATTAAAACTTTCTCATATACCACAAAAACTTTGAGGCACATTTTTTTATGAAATATGTTTCAGGTGTCTGAACGAATGCACATGAGTGCAGCATTTGCAAAGTGAATACCCTAATTGTGCCAAGTAGACTATTGAAACATCCAAGAAGAAATCTCATAGAAAGTGCCATCCACAAGCTTGTACTGAGGCCAAACAGAGCATTAAACAAAACCCTGAGACAAAAAATATTGTCAAAACAAACACAACAGTTTCAGATGAATAAGATTTGAGAATGCGAAAGAGTAATTTCTTCAATGATAGAACTCTGAATAGTGAAGTTTTGAAACTGCTTACACAGAGGAGGTCCCTATCAATATAATAGGTTTTCGACCATATCGATCAGCTAACCACCCCCAAAAGAATGATGTTAATGCTCTTCCAATCATAAATGAAGATCCTAGAGGGAAAAAAAAAGTAAGGGAGACAAACCAATATTTAGCCAGCACTCTCATAATAAACACTAGCTGTTAAGGCATGAAATAGCAGCAAACATTACCCACAAATCCTGCATAGAAACCAATATCCTCCTCTATCTCAGCAATATGAAAGTCCCTTATCTGCCAAAAACTCAAAAAAAGAAAAGAAAAAAAGGAACCAAATAACTTCAGATAATGAAAATGCCTTGAAGCTTTACGAGGACACAGCAAAAGGTTCCTTATCATGACATGAATTTGTTTGAAAAGGTAAGTGAGACTATATTTTGAAAAGGCTAGTCCTGTACATCATGAAGATCAATTCAGACGTTACATAAGAGACATAAGCATGAATTTTAACTTATATATAACATACCATGAAGTAAATGAATGGGAACAGTGATGATATTGGCAAAGCTGACAAATAAAAGATAGCAGTGTTATAGAGGTTAATTGAAAAATATTTGGCATGGCAACCCCAAGAGATTAACTAAAAATATAACAAGAACAGAAATTTGGAATAAAGATTTTTAAGAATAAGGATCGCTTAAAAATCCATAATAGACATCGACAGAAGAAATTAATCCCTGTTAACTTCACAGGACAGTATCAATCGTAAACGGTGATAAGGAATTGAGTACATTATTTCTTGAAACAATGACAGGTAAAGGGAAACCAGTCAAGTCCCAAGGGAAAACAACTATAAAAGCAAAAAGCAACCTCTATTTCTTGAAAAAATTATTACCAGGAATAGAGAAATTTATTATATTTTCCAATTTGAATTAAGAAATAATGAGAAAGGTATGATCATATACTTGTACAGGTGTACTAGTTCAGGTTCAACTCTTCAAGATGAAACCCTGAGAGGCAACGTTGTTATGATTCTTTGAGAGTTCATGTTATTCCCAAGACTCTTTTTTTATTGCTTTTCCTGATTAATTCATTGAATGCATTCCATATGCCATCTGCCCACATACCCAAGCCAAGTGATCTACTGCTAAATTGTTAAACACCAATAAACACGAAGGAAAACCCTTATTGATTGAAGATTAAAACGACTAGACTGAGCTCAGAAATTGGAAGAAAACAGCTGATTTACGAGCAACATGGAGCAGAGTGAAGGGGGATATGAGAAACTGCACAAGTAAACAAGGAAAAAGTAAAACAATAACATGTTGCAAATAAACGAAAGGAGGTGCATGGATGGATGCACCTGTGCAGAGAGAGAGAGTCCAGATATAGGACAGGTTTCTGTAAGGGACACCTCCTTGCTCTTCATTGAGACGATCAATCTTACAACCTGGGCAATTCTCATAGTATTCTTTCTTCTTCTCTAATAAAGCACTATTCTCAGCCATCACTCCGAACTCTGTTTCTAGTATTTTTTTAAAAACTATTTTGATGGATGACTATATATCTCGACTTTTTAACTCAGTTATTATTATAATGGAAGGATAGAAGTTAGAAGAGAATTTGAAGAGCCAACCTTGCTAGCATTTTGAGTTTAAGAGGTGGGTGATACAGCACCAAGTTTTGATTTTCGAGAGTGGCTGACTATTTACTTGGCTTTTTGTTGGTGTTTTTTGTGTAAGAGGTAACCCAGGCTTTGACGGCTGCCTCTTTTGTCCATTACTCGTTTTGAATGAATGAAAGAGAAAAAAAAATCTTCTTCCGTAACATCAGTCATTAATAATAAGTATTTTTTTATTTAAAAATAAATTATTTTTTTCATCTCAACAAAATAATTTAAACATATAAAAATATTAATTTTAAATCTCAAATTTTTAAATGGAGAGAGATCCATCACACACTTGATTGTCTTAGTAAATCAAAATGTCTCAAATATTCATAAATATAACTACCGGCAATGATCACTATCACAAATAACAAAAAAGTATTGTCTAATACATCTACACTTTTTTGTTGAACACCAGGATCAATAAATAATTATTTCGAAGCTCCTCATCTACACTCAATGTTTTGGTCAAGACACCATTAATGAGAGCTTGATAATGATATATGTGTCTTTCTTTTGATTATTTATGGTAAAGCATACTTTTGTTCTTGGGACAAATATCATATATTCAATCAATCAAAGATTAATTGACTTCATAATTTCATTTATATACTTCAGAATTTTTGGTATAAAGTTATCTATGAGTTATGTAGAGGCTTTGTGTTAGGGTTTTATCAAACCTAATGTTTTAGTTTAACCACATGATCAAGAGGTCTACATCAACTGGTATAAGAGCTAGACTCCAAAATCACATTATATCCGTTTATTTTGCTTGTTTTTTGTTTTGGTTATTCCTAAAACTTGAGTATTTTATTTTGTTAATGATTTTTTAACATCTAGCACTAGCTTAAACTTTTGCTATGCGGTTTTGAGATTTTCTAGGTTGATAGTCATAAGATAAATATTGCTTTAGGTCATTAGTTTTCATGTCTTTTTGATAAATTATTGATTCTTACACATGCATTTTATCTTATTGAACATTAATATAGAATCTTGTGGGTTGTGAAAAAAAAAATACTAAAATCATGGCATTGATCTTCATTTCTTTAATTTTCTTATTCACAAAAAATCATGATAATAGGTTTATTATTGTGTTAATCCAACCGTAAAAACTTGTTTGAATGTTGCTTTTACATGTATTAGCACCTTCGGTTTGATATGATCTGGTCTGAAATGAGATTCACACTGTTAGGTTATTCATTGTGTTCTTCATGAATTATTAGCAAAAACCACTTCTTTGATCTTCATTTGTTTTGTTTTTGTTTCTAGATTAATTTATGAGCTTAGTCTTTAGGCTAGAAAGCCTAACCCATATGGTTAGGCTAAGACCATTCTATAGTGCTTTTAGGTTTGGGTCTCGGGCTAGGAAGCCTAGATCACATGGTTAAGCCTATCCTATAAAAGCGTGTATAGCATGCTTAATTTTTACCAAAGTTTTTTTTTCTATTGTTACGATGTATTTGTCAAACACAACCTAATATATTTTCTATGTCTTTTGTTTTGGTTAAGGGCATGTACATGTCAAACAAGCTTTAAGTAATTTTCAAAACTTTTGAAATAAATTAAGGAAAATTTTAAAATTATTTATGGGTCACTTGCAAGTTTTCCCAATAATTTCACTAAATATTAAGGCTATAAACTTACATTGTAAGATACTAACCAAATATTAAAAATACTCATTTTTCTTGAAAATCTAAAAAAAAATACATATTAAAAAATTTATGTGTGGCTAAATTCTATAAGTTTTTTCATACAAATTTTATTAAAAAAATAAAATTTTTATTTGCATGCTTTGAAAAAAAAATGGATATAATAACTAATTAATAATTATCCATTAAGATTCAACCAAAAATTCAAAAAAATTATTTTTTAATTAATATTCGGGGTATGAGTTTTACAATGTAATGCACATTACCGATATTAAATTAAATGAATTAACAAGATTAAATGTTCTAAATGATAAGTTGATCTTAATATTGTAGGATATAAATTAAATTGTAAGGTATATTTTAGGATATATATTCTAAATGCTCACGCATTTTCGGTCCAATTCGGTTTTTATTAAAAAAAAAGTAACCAAACTAAAAATCATATTTAAAAAAAAAAACCGAACTGAATTGAATCAAGTAAAAACCAACCGTCTTCAGTTCAGTTTTTATGATTAAAAAATTAGGAAAACCGATTTTTTTTTGTGTTTAAGTTTTTATTTTTTATTTTCGAATACTATTTTTTTTTGTTTAATTGAATATGAATGACAATAATTTAAATATTTTTAGACCAATTCAGGTCTCCTTCATTTACACAGAAGAAATAGCTTTGTTTGTATATAAATTGAGATGCTCATTGATTGAACTGCTAAATGCAGAGTAGTAGGAGATGATTATAAATGACAAGAAACAAAACATAACTCAAGTAAATTTCCTAGTTCAAGATAATTAAGAAGGGAAATAATCATCTAGAGATCAAAACATAAACGACGAATACAAAGGTAGATAAAAATAATAAATAAACAAAATGCTTCAATGAAGAAAGTAAGGATAGAAAAAACAACGAACACTCTTTTGCAGCTCTAAACTCGATGCCTTTCCAAACTTTTCCACCATTTCTATGTATTCTTTAAGGGATCTCCTTTAGGAGTTCTTTCAAAAGAAGCAAAGAAGACAATAGAAAAAAAGACGTACATCAACGTGACTTATAAGGGAGGCATGATGCGAACCGGTCCAAGAACACCAGCAAGGATTAAAAGGCTGGATGGAAGGCTATAAATAACATTGATGGGCTTTCTTTAATTTTGTTAGCTAGAGTCCAAGGTTTGTTTGGGCTGAAATGAAGACTTTGTTTTTTTAGATAGGATCCAAGACTTGTTTGGATTAAGTCATGGGATTTTTAATTTGGGGATTTTGAGCCAATTTTGAGTGGACCTCATTTAAGTCCACATAAGGAGTCCATTAGGTTTAGCTTTTCAAAGACTATTTAAACTCATGTTAGAAGTAATTTTGGCAACCATTGATGAAATTGATTCTGAAGTTTTCAGTTGATGTGTGAGAGTGATTCTTGCATTCTTCAGTTCTTGAATGAACTGAATCCGACTTATCGAAGATTAACTGGCTTCGTGGCGTCATTCTACTCCTTCCAAAAGTGTTGGTGCCTTGGGGTAGATTTCCATTGTGTCACACTCCTAACAGACCTACTTCGGCTTTCTGGGATCAGATCTCATTTTTCGTTGTGGGTTGTGTGACCACGTGATCACGAGGTTTGCATCAAGGCATCAACACAAGAGTGCAGTTGCCACCACAGAGGGTGGGAAAGGCATAGATGGGGGCGAAGGGAGAGAGAGGCTAAGAGGGGGGGGCTATTGCTAAAGTGCTAGGGTTTATTTTAAAAAGTAAGTGAAGAAAGAAATGAAAGTTTATATTTATAGTACATTTTTTAACCGAACCTGTTCAGTTCGGTTTGGGTTAATCAATTTTTTCCTTACAAAACCAATTCCGAACCGAACCAAATATTTTTCAAAATTTTAGAATTGGGGTTTTTATATCGATTTAGTTTTCTCGGTTATTCTTTTCTAGTTTTCTCAGTTTAATCAATTGACTGATTTTTTTGCTCACCCCTAGTATATTCTAGTGTATTGAAGGTGCAAAGTAGGAAATAAATACAACATTAAAATGGTTAAGATCTAGGTTGATAAGGTAAGGACCTCTTTACATTGAGGTATTTGTCTTAAAATTTAGACAGACCAACAAATAAATATATATTTGAAAAAAAAAATCAATAATACAACTTAACATAGATATGGTGTATTAGATATTATGTATTTTTTCATTGCACAATTATTCTCCTTAACTAGATTCTTAAAAACCCTTAAGTTTTCTAGTAATCATAATACTAGGTGAAGACTCTTGAACCTTTCAAATTATAATTTTATAATTTATCCCGACACATTCAAAAACCTTTTTGATTTAGATGTGATGTATTTTTTCATTGCACAACTATTCTCCTTAAGTAGATTCTTAAAAACCCTTAAGTTTTCTAGTAATCATAATACTAGGTGAAGACTCTTGAACCTTTCAAATTATAATTTTATAATTTATCCCAACACATTCAAAAACCTTTTTGATTTAGATGTGATGTATTTTTTCATTGCACAACTATTCTCCTTAAGTAGATTCTTAAAAACCCTTAAGTTTTCTAGTATTTATAATAATAAGTGAAGACTCTTGAACCTTTGAAATCATAATTTTATAATTTATCCCAACACATTCAAAAACCTTTTTGATTTAGATGTAATGTATTTTTTCATTGCACAACTATTCTCCTTAAGTAGATTCTTAAAAACCCTTAAGTTTTGTAGTAATCATAATACTAGATGAAGACTCTTAAACCTTTCAAATCATAAAATTATAATTTATCCCAACACATTCAAAAACCTTTTTTATTTAGGAGGCAAATCTACCATTTAATGACCATATGTTGAGTTTGGTGGAGATTTAGCTACAATTAAGCTGAAAATATTGTTTTTAGGGAAATAATAATCTGGAAGCATATTTAAAATTGAGGAATAAGTTGAAGTGAGTTTTTTAATGTCATAATTATCTAGAGCTCAAGAAAATCAAGTTTGTTGTAATTGTTCTTACTAATTATACCATTGTGTGGTGGGATTAGATATTTATAAACTGTGGAATGAATTATGAGAGGCATATTGATATTTGGGATGAGATGCGATCCATTATGATGATGATACTTGTGCTTAATCATTATTATAAGGTATTACATCAAAGGTTATAGTGTTTGAGCCAAGGTAAAAAAATGTTTTGAAGGATATTGAAAAGAGATGAAACATTTTATGATTTGGGCCAATATTGAAAAAGATAGGGAAACTGTCTAGATTTATGAATGTAATTAATTTTGATTTAACTCATATTGTGAAATTCGAGAAGACGGTGCATATTGTTATGAAGGTGAAGAATAACTTAATTAGAATGGTACTATTAAGCAAAGCCATCCATTAGGCCTTTTAACACCTTGGAAACTTAATTAAAAGGCTAACATAGGGGTTAGTCCATCACAATTATTGTTACATATTCCAAAAAATAATGAAAAAATGTTAAATGTGACTTAAGTATCAATTAAAGGTCTAATTAAAAAAAAAAGAAGGTTTTTGGAGGATTTGAGTGTTAATTAAAATAAATTAAGTATAAATTAAAGATCGAAATAAGACTCTGAAAGGATATATTGGTGAAATTAAGAGAGAAATTATAAGAAAATACCCTAGATGTGAAGGTTTACGAGCCTAACATAAGGGTTTTTTCATCTTTGAAAGGATAACATGTTTGTGACATGGTTGTCAAAATCGTGAGTTGACTCGCAATATCGTATGATTTTACTAGTTAACTCATCAAAAATTGTTAACTCGGGTAGAAAAATCATTTTTGATCAAACTTGGTCAAAATCGGTAAAAATCATAAATCGGACCGGATCAGTCCGATTTACGATTCTGCTTTCAAATGTTTAAAATGTTTGGAACCGAGCACCGAGCCCCCTCTATATATATTATATCTATTAATCGATATATATATATATATATATATATATATATATGTGTGTGTGTGTGTGTGTGTGTGTGTGTCTGTGTGTGTGTGTCCCTCTCTCCATGTGTGTGTGTGTGTGTGTGTGTGTGTGTGTGTGTTTGTGTAATGGAAACACTCTTAAAAATCAGTAATATTAACTTGAAAATTTAAACTTAATTTATTTTTATTTTTTAATTTAAATTAAATTTTTTTGATGTTTTGAAATCATTTTCATGTCCTGATGTCTAAATAATTTGTTGGAGTTAGAGCTAGGACTACCAATATCGGTGTTGGTACCAGAATTAGTACTGATAATCTTTCAATAATAATGCTTTTGATGAATCTATTAAAAATAACTAACAAATTGACGGTCATGAGACTGATTTTAATTTATATAGCACATCAACAAAATATTTATTTTAAATTTATTAGTTTTTGCCTAATGAAATTATATGGATATAATTGTTTTGTAATATATTTTTAAGTTATTTTGAATTATGTATGAACCTTAAGTAATGAAGTTTTATGGCCATAGTTGTATTGTATTGTATTCGGAAATATTTTACTTATAATTTTATGATTTTTCTACCTACACGATTTTAGCTGTGATTTCAGCAGGTTTCCATTGTGTCACACTCCTATCAGACCTATTTCAGTTTTCCGGGATTAGGTCTCACACAAGGTCATATCATTCTGTTATTTTAATTTTTTTTTAGTGTTCCCTTAAGTTTTTTAGTGTTTGTGTCCAACTCCTTATTCTTCGTGTCTGCGTGATCTAGTAAAAAAAAAAACAAGAAGAAGCACAAATTCATTTTATTGAAAAAATAAAACAGAGAAAAAAAATAGAAAAGAAAGAGAGATAGAAGCATGAGATGAAGTTTTGCCGCAGAAAACACAACGCTAGGGAAGCTTAAGAAAACCACATCGGAATGGATTGAAAATCAATATTCCGTCTATTGGAGTTGAGATAGAATCATATGTCAAATTTGGGCTTATTCTAATATTGATTTCTTGAGGATATGTTTCGAAATTCATTTCTGCCGTAGAAACTCTACCTTCGTGAACCCTTAGAAAAACACTTCAGAATCCATTGAAACTTTATATTCTGTGTCAAGGGGTTGATATTGAACGATATGTTGAATTTGAGATTATTTGGAAATCGGATACTAGACTTTTCAATTGGAGGTTCATTTATACCGAAATTTGATCACACATGGGGTTGAGTACCGAGAAGTATGTGAACAACCTATAATTCGAGTGTTGATTTTATTTTAGTATTAAAATACTAAATATTGAATTTGAGGTTATTTCAAGGTCATTTGGTCTACGTTTCAATTCTGTTATGTGAAATTTGCTTAAGAGTTTAGATTCTGCTCAATTATCAAAAAAGTGATCCTTACTGTTGATTTTTGTCCAATTCTTTTTTTTTTTATTCTAGTTTGGGTTATCTAAGAGTCAAGTAATTGTTTTCTCTAGTATTTGCTTCTGCTTTATTTCATGTCTTCGTATCGTCCATAATTCGTACGAATTTGCATTGCTACTCACGGAATTGTAGTTTTGTTTAGCTATATTTTCAATATTTTTATTGCTTCTTATGTCTGAAAATCATAATTAGAGTGTACTGCAAAGCATAGTGATTGTCATTTGTTGATTTTAGTTCTGAAAGAATCAAAGAAAGCAAGTGTGAGGTAAAAGGCGTAGTGAGCTTATTCGAGTGAAAAGCCTTGATTTGTTTTGTGTGTGAAACACGAGAGTTGTGAGGATATATTTTGAGCTACTAACCGAATTTTGCAGATTCAAAGGATGTCAGGAAACAATGAATGAGCGACACAAAATGCTGACATTGCTTTTCAACTGCAAGTCTTATGTCAGCAACTCCAGTTGTTGTCTTGGATGAACATGGATCTGATAGATGATTTGAAATCGATAAGGAAACAGAATAGTGGTGCTGATTGCAGAGGAAATAGGATCCATAAGGCCATTCAGAATACCAGATTTGATTTTGAAGAGGTTGTTGATGAAAACATAGATGTGGGTGAAGATCACTATGATGGTGATATGGAATCTGAAATCAGTAAGCTATATATTTATACATTCTCTACTCGCATTTTTTTTTCTTCAAAATGAATCGCTGTTAAAACATATTACTCATTTATGAACCGACTCGGCAGCAACTTCCATAACACTCAGGCCTCACGAAAGAGGGGAGAAAAAACTGCTCTTTAATCCACCAAAATATTGGTATAACCAAAGTGCCTCACTTGGAGGGAAATCGCACAGCACTCAGAATCTCAAGACACCCGGTTGCTGACAGTTTGATAAAGAGACCTAAGTTGTGTGTTCCATTTCTCAATGGCAGTATACTTTCTCATTCCCTTTGACCTGCATGACATTTGACAATGAGAAAGATGGTTGGCTGTAAAAAGCCCAGCATTTTTGTATGAATGTAATGGAAATGCAATTTCAACTGCAAAGCAGACAGTTGACCATGGAAGAAATAAAGGAGAAGAAGCTTTACCTGTCACCACGCTCTAACAGCCGGTTAACTTGATCAATGTGTCCATCAATGCGATTATCCAATATCAGTGAAACCAACAACTGTTCAACATCTTTCTCTGGCACATTGAGCTCCTGCTAATCAACATAATTTGTAAGTTCACAGGGAATAGAAGTTTCTTAGGAATGCATGACTAGAAAATCTTAATCCAGTTAAAATTCTCAGTCTAGTTTTAGGACCCTCAAAAATAACAGCACTAAAACTTAAACATCAGTGTTAGCAAAAAATCGTGCATCAGTAAGAAGAAACCATGGCCTTCACCTCTGATATGAAAGGAATCCTGATTCTTGTATATGGTTTAATAAGTTTGAGCAGAACTTGAGTTCTCACATTCTTCAATAAATCTTCAATATAATTTCTTATGAATAGATCATCCATTATCGTCCTTCTGTTACTCTGAAGAAAGCTCGAGGAACAACTTAAATGTAAGCAGCAGAAAAACAAAAAGGTTTACCAATGCGTGACATTATAAATCCCATCAGAGTCCATTAACCATACCTTGAGGATTTTCTCAAACTCCAATATTTCATTTCGTTGATATGCAGCTATGAGATTGGTCATCGCCAAAATCTCAGGGTCATTTTTATATCTGAAGAGTAATAAACATTAGAGAATGCACAAATGAGCTGGAAAGGAAAATAAAAGAACATTCTTGAAATTTTAGAGCAATAAATATTATAAAAGTACTTACGGTTTTGCCTCTTGACCATCAAATGGATTTACTTCAGATTCCATCAGCATATTAGCTAGAACTAGGTATCTGTCAACCATGATGATTAGACAATTAGACGATGATAAAATGGCATAACAGCAGTTCTCATCCAGACAAAAATCTCATTGGTAACGGGCTATTGATGCAATGTAAAGGCAAGACAACATAACCCAAATTTTGATCCACATTTTGTTACTTTATACTTATATCCAGAAGTTTTCAATTAGCATGGCACACCATGTAATGCACTGCACCTTGTAAAGTTCTTTTTGACATCTGGATTTTAGGTGAGTTATATTAATTTGTAACTTCAAAGCTTATTTCCAGTTGGCAGGCAGCGAAGTGGCTAAAATATCTTGCATCCATTTTGTCTCACTCAATAAACCAAAATTTGTAGGTAATACATAAAACAACAGGATGAGAAGTGACATAGCTTAACCAGCTAGCTTATAGCAGAGACTTTGATGAGTCAAGGTAGGTGATACCAAAACAAACTAATACTTTGAGGGAGGAAGAGAGGATGATGACAAGACCAATTATAAGATTTTTTTAAAATAAAAAAGCAACACTAGAAGAAAAGGCAGACATACTTTAAGCATTGTATGCGTCTCTGGTTTCCAGCTTCATCATAGTTCTTAAAAGCTTCAAAAAAATCTGTCGCTGCCTCAGCCCATTGACGCTCTGCCATATGCATCTTCCCTCCACATTCACGGATTATTCCCATTATCCTTGGATGTGGAATTGCTGACTTGATAGCCAGTGCCTTTTGGTATAATTGCTGGAAAATTTCATGAGTATTTTACATGAGAAAAAAAAAATCAAATCATCATGGAAAAAAAAAATGTTAAGCCAACCAAACTGAAATACTATAGTGTGGATTGTGAAATTAAAACAGCAATACCAACAATAATATGACTCTCGACAACCTTTATGTTTCATTAGAAACATGCAAAATATTGGAATGAGAAATCCCTAATGCAAGTTAGTATATACTCCATGAAGGCTACCAAAATTGAAGTACATTAACAGAGAAACCAGATACAAGGCATGTGCATATTGAGCTTCGTATCAACATCATATCTTGGGAGGGCATAACTGAAAATAATAAAAAAACCAATGCGTTTTATGTTTGAATTCTACAAACATGATGAAATCCTACTCAATCTGGTTAACATACAAGGCGGATTGCTCCCATTGCAGTTTTTCTGATTTTCCTAGAAAAAAATACTGAATTGACTGGTTACATAGACATGTCACAAACTTCACAAACACATATAGTCAAAGCACTCAGGTAAGAAAAAAAAAAACTCAGGGATAGAAATAGTTCAATCATACATATTTGTTTAACTGGTATTAAACTCCCATGGAGATTAGGAAAGCTCAATAATATTATTATTGTATAGACTATATCATCCAATTCTAAATACACAAGCAGAAGCACAAACTAAATGCTGGGAAATTCTTACCTTGAGCTTTTTGTTATTCTTAGTTTCAGTATACATTTGAATCTCAATTGCATATACTTCCAAAAGTTGGCTACCTTTCTTCTGATCATCTGTGCCATCTTCTCTTTGACAAGATTTGTGGAGTTCCTTCAGAATCTGTCATGTACAATGAATCAATTATATAACCAATACTGCAGATAAAAAAGAAAGAAAGGAAAGCTAGGGAATGAATTAGACAAGGTACCTTGCTCATCCGCCCATATTCACCCATATCAAACCAAATCTTGCAAAGCTTAAGATTTGTCTTGAACCAAAGTCTCTGTATAACAAGAGAACAAAGTTAATGACATATAGGCTGCTAAGAAGATTACAGTGAATAATACCAACCTCATTCTTTGCCTCTTCAAGAGCCTTCAAAGTGGTCTGATAAAATTCTTGTAGGAGACCAAAGTTCTGGCTAGCTGATCCAGAAACAAAGTCCATGATATTGTTTATACATTTCTCACTGTAATTTCGAGTCACTGCTGATTTGATGTATGTTAGCATCTCCCTATATGCTTCCATCATTTCTTCATATTTCCCCAATCGATAATAAAGCTTAACTGTTTGTTTTAATGCTTTGAATCCCCTGGTAACAAGAAGATTTTAATTATTCTCAAATATTAGCTTACAGAAATAAAAAATTATTATTTGAGCTGACATACAAAACTAAAACAGTTTATGTCTCGTATGAACAAAGAAACAATTTTAATAGCAGTACCAAGTTGAAGGCTATTAGCTACTTTCATGTCACCTCTCCAGCTGTGTAAAAAGCATCAACAAAGTATTTTGAAATGTAACGAGCATTGACAAATATTAGCAGACAAAGGAGGAAATGCGACTGTCCCTTTATCCACTCATGCCATTCCCCTTTAAGACAACGTTTCAACTCCCTCTATTGTCAATTAGACTGAAACACATTAAACTGGAATAATTTATTAATATTAAGTGAGATAATACATGCATGCATGACATATATGCACCTGTATCACACACTGATACATGTAAAGCCAATTGGTCTCCGGAAGGAAAAGAGAGTCTATCATGCTAATCTGGATACTACTTGAATGAACTCTCAAAGTGAATGCCACTTAAAAATACAGCGTCAAACCCACAATACCTCTGTACAATTATGTATAGTGAATTAGATTTTAGCAAGTAATTCTTTAGCCAAGTCATCCACTTATCTGCTAGCTACTACAGAAAGCTCATGATACACAAAGATTCACTGTTGTAGAGATCAAGTGCAAGAACCACATTAGTTAGATAGGACAAGATCAACAAAACTTAGAATTATGCTGATTTTCCATATCAACCAAATCTTAATTGCGGAAAATGTTTGCAACATTGATTTGCATATCAGATCCTCCATACTTCCAATGAAGATTATCTACCTTAGAAAATTCATTTTGAAATGAGAGGGAGGGAGTGAAAGGTGAAACTGAGAGCCACATGATCAAAGTAATCATAGCAGACTTGAAAGTGTTAAGTAATTACATTCTGCAGATCCAATTTCATTAACAAGACAGTTGAGAATTACTCACCATTCTGCCTTCTCTGGTTCCATGGTAACTACTTCAGCAAAACCTGCAAGAGCTCCTTCTGGGTCCGTTTCAACCAAACCTTTGTGTGGCAACAATAAAGAGGAAAAGGAAAATTACAACAGATACAAATAAATAAATTAGAACTGACGGTTTGACTACATGAAAACTTCTAAGCACAAACCTGCTAATGAGTATAAAAAACCATGCAACAAAGTCTTTCAACCAAGAAAACAAATCATACATGAGCATATGTGAAGAACAATGAGAAAAGAGAGAGAAAAATCATGACTCGAATGCAACAATGACAAATACAAAACATACAGCAACTACTTGTTTATCTATGTCCAGGCCAGTGACACTTCCTGACTAGACAGTCTTTTATAGCCAAAAATTCATTCTAGACCCACTCGCTCAATTTAAATCCGAAAGCACCCAAAGAAACATCCTAAAGGTCATCACTTCAAAAGCACCCAATCTGTTTGAGCCAACGTAGAAAAAAATGGGTTTTTTCCCTTTTCAAATCAAATCCGAGCCCAACTTGAAAAAAAGAGAATAAAAAACAATAATTTGCAAAATAATCTTCAACAAGTAATATCACCCTTTCTCGTAAAACCATAAAAGCACATTATCGATAATCAGTGACAACACTCGATTTTGCACCATATAACAATAAATAAATAGATATATAAAGACCCATATAATATATATATATATATATATATATATATATATATATATCAAGAAAGAAAGTAAAGAACCTTTAGAGTTGTAATATTGATTCTCAATATCAACATCCTGTTCCTCAGGCTCTTCGTCTGAGTACTCGAACCCATAATCCTCCATATCTGCATCTGAAAATATATTCGCAACAATTAAGAATATAAAAAAAAAAAACAGAATTTATTTATGGGGTTTTGCTAATCAGGTGAATTAGATGATATAAATCTGAAAAAAAAAACACCTGAACCCATTGTTGATGGAGCAAAAAATCTCGACTCTATGTGTTCTTACAGAAGAGAAAGGTACGAGTTTTTGTTCGATTTTCTGAAGAGCCTGGAAAAGGGTCTAGGGCTTTTTAGGTGTGTAAACTGATGAGATTCTTCCAAACATTATTGTACAGATAGCTACCGAGGATCGTATTGAATATTTTAACATCAGGACTCCATGTGAAATCCACGTGCATGTACAATTAAATTTAAATAAATAATCATTTTTTAAGTACTCTAAACCTTGAAAGTGCGGACGGATAACTCAATAATATACCAATTGAAATCGGAAAAAAAAAATACTTAATCTTAAGAAAACGATCTTATAATTTTTTTTTTTGAGTCAATTCAAATTAATTTGTTGAATACATAATTTAAATTATAAAATTATAATAACTTTATAGAAATAAAAACAAATAAAATCATAAAAATTAAATTTTCAACGAATTCAATATTAAATGATGAAATTAAAAAGTAAAATCAATATAAAAAATCGGGGAAAAAATTAGTATTAACCCGGGTTAATCTTTTAAATCTATGAGTCCAAGATCATCTCATTAAACAAAATCACGAAGTTTGGCTATTGATCAATCTAATATTCAAGTATGAAATTAAAAAATAATCAAGTTTTTAAAAAAAATCAAATGCAAAAAATAACAATAAAATAAATAAATATCAAATTTAATATAAAAATAAAAGGACTTGACTCCTTTCAAGTTTGGATCATGGGGGAAAATATAAAAAAAAAAGAGAAAAAAAAAGATCATTAAAGCTTTATCATTGCTTCATTACTAATAAATGTCTCCTCGCCTAATAGCCCTAGTCATGTCACTTCCAACACCCCCAAAGAAGCAAGTGTATAGTCGTCGAAGAAAGTTACACATGCCGCTAGAATGTAATGATTTCCTCCACGCTTTAATGTGTATGATGCTTATGCTAGTCAAGTTGCCTTATTTAATGACTTCAACGCATCCTATTTGTTTTAATTTTATTTTGGTCTTTTAAGATTTAATTGTTTTATATATAAAAAAAAATTATGTTATCAAATTAATTATTAACCGACCACCATTATTTTTCCTCCATATTGTGAGATCCTCATACTTGGACATTTACAACAAATTACTAAGTAGAATTTCAAACAAAAACAATAAAAAATATCAAATTAAAAAAAAAAGTGACCTAGAAAGAAAGAAAAACATTAGCTTTTTTCCTATCCATGCAAATTAGTTTTTGATATTAGTGAAAAAAAACATTTATTTAAGTTTCAAATTTGATATCAAAGGTATAACTATAATTACATATCTATGTAAAAGTATTTTTGTTTTGATTACAAGCTTACCTTGTGATATGATATTACACGTTTATAAACTAAATATCTTTGTAGTCTTTTTTATTATTATTAACATGGGTCTCCGGGTCAGCTTGCGTGTATATTGACTAATTTCATGGGCTTTGAAGTTAATAATCATGTAAACTTTCAATGACCCAGAGGTTTATGAGACTCGATCTAGTGATCTCTAGAAAGCAAAACTAGGGTCTGACTACTGATGCTACATTTTCAAGGGTTAACATCTTTGCAATCTTGAAAGCTTTGGAGTTTTCTCCTTCCAATCATGCTATTTTGGGTAAATCTTAACTAAATTAGACTTTCTATATGTTGTCAGACAATTAAAGAAGCCCTTTGGAAGTTTGACTTCCCATCAGCTCAATGCTATTATAGCTCATCTTGTACTCATATTTTGAGGGAAACAAATGACATGGTTGATCAACTCGCCAAGCAAAGAGTTTTTCACACAGAAGAGTTCCTTACCTATAAATGTTTTAATAGGATACATCTCTAATTTTCAATGGAATTGCAAAACATACATCTTAGGTTATACATAGTAACTTCCCAAAAATTTTATTTTAATGTTATGCGAAAATTTCTCAATTTTACATACAAAATCAAGATATTTTTTCTATATATATTTTATTGAAAATTCAATAGAGTTCCCCTTGTAATTATTACATTCCAAGTTATCGACCTCAATATTCCAACATCAATTTATCAACAACACATCCCTAAACAATATTCAATCAATATACTTTAGATATAAACACTTTACATGTCAATAATTATATTCATATGTAATTTGAATCATGCCAACAAATTATAAAGACTTATAGAAACTTCTAATTTCACTTGTGCATATTTTCTATAATATTGAATAAGACATCCATCATACATAACAATTCCTAATTTAATGATTGATATATTTTAAGCATACTATTAAAATATTACAACCCTCAAAATGAACATCATTTAAACAATTACATAATATTGACTTCCACTTCGTACATTTATTTTGTTTTTGTTTTCCAAAATATAAGCATGTTAAATATTCTCAAAAAAATAACTATTAGCTTTACCAAGATCTATCTACTACTAAAATGGTTCTGAAATAACAAAAAAATAGCATTTTAATAAATGATATCATATAATACAATACATTATTACAAGTTTTGTCACTTAAATTATTTTTTTTAAGATAATTCTATAATAACTACTCAAATTTACTATGACTATTACAATCAAATATAATTTTTTTACTTAGCGCGATTATTGAGCATCAATCCCCCACCAAGGACATTAATACAATATTTTTTTCTCGGGGACTAGTTCCTTACCAGGAACACTAATCCATCAACCCCTTTTCTTGAGCACTAGTTCTTTACCGTGAAAACTAATTTGTTAGCCTATTTTCTCAGGCACTTGTTCCTTACCAAAAACACTAATCTATCAATTCCATTTTCCTGGGCACTAATTCCTTTCAAGGAACATTATACTCAACATCAATTTACAAACAATAATTTCTAAGATTTCATATAAGACACTTTTAATTATATGGATAAAATAGGTAAATTTTGAAGAGGATAAGTTAAGTGTTAGACAATTGCTTATTAGGTGTGCGCGACTCATAACTCCCTAATATTAGTATGAAGCATCTTGCTTCTCTTGTTTAAAAAATTCCACTTGAATTTAAAATCACACCAACTTGATATTCTCTCTAAAAGATTTCACACACAAAATTATTGTTTGTTAAGTCATAATTCTCTTTAATAAACACACCTTTATTATTCATCAACTAGTATTCCTTAATCGACCATCAATGCTTTTAGGATCACCATGTTTTTTTTCCTCAATTCAAACTTGTTTAACATTTATTACAAGCTATTTTACCCTAATCGAGTCAATTTATACTTAATTTACTTTTTTCAAAAAACTTTCATAAGCTATAACCTTAACATTTATGATTTCTATTTCAATTGTTATTCGAATTGTCCAAGATTTCTAGAGTAGGTTAAAACCCTTTGTTAAACATTATACATGTCTTTGAATTTTAACTAGCCTAAGATTAACCCTTAACTTAGAATTCTTGATTTTTGCTTCAAATCTTATTCGAATTGCATGAAATTGTTCGAGTAAGTGTAAAACCCTGTGTTAAACATCATACATGTCCTCGAATTTTTAAAAAAAAAAAGCCTAAAATTTTCTATAACCATCAACTTAAAATTCATGATTCTGCTTCAAATCTTATTTGAATCCCATGAAACTGCTAGAGTAGGTCTAAACCCCTTTATTAAATAATATACAAGTCTTTGATTTTAACCAACCTAAAATTTTCTATAAGCTTTAACTTAAAATTCATGATTTTCACTTCAAATCTTATTTGAATTGCATGAAATTGCTAGAGTAGGTCTAAAATCCTTTATTAGACTTTTCACAAGTCTTCAAATCTTAACTAGCTTAAAATTCTCTATAAGCCTTTACTTTAAAATTATGATTTCCACTTCAAATCGTATTCGAATTGCATGAAACTACTAGAGTAAGTCTAAAACCCTTCATACCAAAAGCTTGTTAGTAGAAATAGCATGTGCATGAATCACAAGTAATAAAGTGCTGAGTAAAGTATCATCCCACGAGGATATACAAAAATTATCAATAAACACCAAAATTATCAAATCCCTATCGATTTGATAATTCAATTATAAAGGTTTACAAAACTAAAAATAAGTAAAACAAGCAAAAAAATAAATGGTATTGAAATCAAGTTTACTAGATCCTTGGATTTCTAATTTCACTGTAACTAATCTTATGTGAATTTTCTCAATTGAAATAACTCTTCCAAAACTTTCTTTTTATTGTTAATAATCAGGTTTTACTAATTTAATTACTAATCTCTCTCGAGTATCAATGAATTATTTTAACAAGTAAACTTCTTACCTTTTGGCGAAACTTCTAAACTCATTAAAATGTATTAAGAATAAAAACGTTGCATGATTACACAAGCATTCAATAAATCACTCCACAAGTATTAGATTAATTCGATCAAAGAAATTGTTCATGTACTCATAGCTAGACTATATCAAAAATTCCAAAATAAAAAATATAATTCAAAGAAAAATTAAAAAGAAACAAACTTGATACGATGAACATCACTCAAGAGTATTGAAAAATTGGAGAGTTAGACGTTCTGAAAGGGCTGCTGTTCTTGGCTTCTTTCTTTCCGATTTGATTACCCACTCTCTTTTGTAATGTGTTTAGGGTTTTCTCCTCTCAAAAAAATACTCCCTTATCTGGTGCCTTACAAGATATATATATATATATATATATATATATATATATATATATGCTGAATTTTTCTCCAAAAGAAAACACAGATTCTGCTCTTTCTTAATAATGCAAGCGCCAATTTAGGGGTAGTAAATGTGTGAATTAAGACTCCTCTATTTCTTGGAAAGTTGTAGATAGTATAAGTTTCTTTCAATTGAACTTGGTCTCATAATTTTTAGGCATGGGGAACTTTGGATATGGTCCACAACCCGAGATAGTGTCTGGGTCACATGGATTCCTGGTCTGATTTGAACTATATCTTTCAAATTGATTTTTAGGCTTTAAAACAAAAAATCAGGTTCTTTTCATTGCATAAAAGTTGTAGGTCTATGTATTCTCTTTTTATATAGGTACAAAACACATGAAACAAAGTTGTATCACTAATATTATATCTCAAAAACCAATCAATGCTCAGGCTTGTCTTGGAAGACCAACCGATAGTTGAATTCTATGCTCATCCCATTATTTGGTTTTTCATATGAACTCAATTTCAAGATATTCTAGTAATCAAATACGTGAAAATACATTGAGTTTTCAAGAAGTGAATAATTCTTAAAGATATTTATATCTCTAAACAACTTATTAAAATAAAATAAAAAAATCTCTAAAATAGAGCAAGAACTTATCAACATGTATATGAATTTATCATCTCTATAATGCATGGAAAAAAAACAAGGCCTTTAGCTTAACAAATGGTGGTAAAATATTTTTTTACTACCACTTGTAGTTCTTGTTAGCCAATCGCAAGTACAAAAATAATATAAATTACTTCTTTGTTGGTAAAATTAAAATAGATATTGCACGGCTGATACCATCGATAAATAATTGTATGACATGGTATTATAGTATGATGATATCGTGCTTGATTTTCAATCTAATAAGTAGAAGTTTCTTGTTTTTGTTATAACTTGTAATTTTGTAAAAACATATTTTTTTAGAATCTTTCTTATTTAGGACTATTTTATTCCTTCATATTCTTGATTTCATGCATGTAGAAAATAATATGCTTGAAAGTATTTTAAAACGGTGATGGATGTGAAAGGGAAAACAAAGGATATAATGGACATATCTTTATTTTGTTAGCATAAGAATATGGAGTTGATTTATAATAAAAGTCACGAGTCCTATATCCTAAAACCAAATTTATCTTAAACAATAATACACAATTACTTATCTAACAATAACTTAAGATTCTTTGTGTTCATAATGAACTTTCTTTAAATACATATAAATTAGTGAATTTATAGATTGCATATTGTATATAATAAATAATCATGACTACCACGTGTTTATGCAAATATTCATTTCACTTACTTACCATTATTTATTTGCAATATAGATATAGAATGCACTTATATAGATTAGTTCCTTTTTTAGAGATAAATGTTTTAACAATGGCTTTATAGTCAATGTTACCTTAATAAACATGTTTTGAATACATTTAGATTAGTGAATTTAGAAGATCACATATTATAGGGAATAAAGAGTCATGACTATCACATATTTATGCAAATACTTATTTCACTTACTTACCAAGATTTATTATTTAATAGGATATAAAATGCACTCATAGAGATCAATCACTTTTTAAGAGATAAATGCTCTAAAAAGTCTCATACCCAACACATGGAAAAGCTTGAAGTGAATATCATCCAAACAATCTGCAAACTTGAGATTATATTCTCATACGAACCTCGTGATCACGTAACCCATAATTAAGAATGAGATCTTATCTCGCAAAGACGAAATAGGTCTAATAGGAGGGTGAAACAATGGAAATCTACCCCAAGGCACCAACACTATTGGAAGGAGTAGAATGCAAGAATCACTCTCACACATAAACTGAAAAGTTCAGAATTAAAATTCATTAATGACTGCCAAAATTTAGCAAACATAAGTTTAAATAGTCTTTTAAAAACTAACCCTAATGGACCCCTTATATGGACTTAAATGAGGTCTACTTAAAACTGACCCAAAACCCTAAGTTGGAAAGCTCATGACTTAATCCAAACAAGCCTTAGATCCTATCTGAAAACAAAGTCTTAATTAAGCCCGAACAAGCCTTAGGCTGTAGCTAGCAAAATTAAATAAAACTCATTAGTCTTATTTATAACCTTCAATCCAACCCCTTAATCCTTGCTAGTATTTCTGAGCCAGATCACATCATCCCCTCTCTACTTGAAAGGATTCGACCTCGAATCAAAATTGTTATGTTGTTGATGGCTCGACAATTAACACACATCCTCCACGTTGCATCCTTATTAGGCATGAGTAGTAAAGATACAACACACAGGTTTATACTCTCACAAATGTATCCCTTATCTATTAGCTCATAAACAATCCTGATATTGCTTCTATAGGTTGATCAGTTAGGAATTGAAGCTCCGGGTACGAAATCAAGTTGATTTATCCCTCGCAATGGTGGTAATTCGCTTGGAGTATCGTCGGGGAACACATCATTAAGTTCCTGCAATAACAAAACAGCAGCACTAGGCGTAATATAATCAAGATCATTAAAATTAAAGTAAGCCTCCTTGTACACAAGTAAAATCATTGGCTTGTTTGTGAAACATGTAGATCTGAACTCACCCTCTCTAGCATAAAAATTAAGTTGTTTATTTAGTTTTTGAACGAACTAAATCTAACTTATCGAAGATTAACTAGCTTCGCGGTGTCATTCTACTCTTTCCAATAGCGTTGGTGTCTTAGGGCAGGTTTCCATTATGTCACACTCCTATTAGGTCTATTTCGGCTTTCAGGATCAAATCTCATTTTTAGTTGTGGGCTGCGTGATCACAAGGTTCACATCACTAAGGTTATCGTTTTGGTCAAAACAACCAACAAAATGCTTCATACCGTACAAAAACAATGTTTACCTCAATTTAAACTCCAATTCGTACTAGATTTTTCAGTCAAATACTGGCCAAAACACCCGGTATATATTGCCTTTGTTGTTTCGGCCTTGAAAAGAAATCAAAGAATTAAATTAATAAAAATAGAAACAAAAACTAATTAAATAAAAAAATAATGGTATGGTCCTCTTTGGACAACGTCCAAGCTAGGCCAATGGGGTGGTCTTCGTATACGACTCCTTTTCTTCTTCTTCATTGTCTTCGCCTGTAACTCCATCTCCATCATTGGACAAGGCAGCAATTCAAACAGAAAATGATGAGAGAGATGCTGGGCATGGGCCAAACCACTTGGGTATCTTTGGTTAACCTCTTAAATTCTTAATTTGAGAAAAGGAGAAAAAGAGGGCGGTGACTATGATAAATGGTAATGCAGTGAAGGGTTTTTGTTATGAACTTATGAAACTTGTGGGCCTCGCACTTGAATAAAAAAGAAAATAAAGTGATAGTAGCTAGCAGCAAAATCACAGGTATATTTATCATGCAGTTCCTTAAGTTTTGACAGCTTGTAAATTTAAAAAATATTTTTTACATCAATCATCAAAATAATATAAAATTTGAATTATATTTGTTAAATTAATATTTTAATTTTTTCATATATATAATTAATTAATTATATATGAACAATAAAACCTCAAAACGCTTCAAAACCAAAACATTTAATTCCAATAGAAAAAACAAAACATCAACTGAAACAAATTTTAACAACCCTGGTCATGACTAAACTAAGCCTCATCTCCCTTTCCACTTGTGTTTATCTATAACTTTGTGTTTTACTCCAAATGGGATGATTATAAAAAATATCTCAACTTTTATTAATCTCGCAAAATAAATGATTTACAACATATATAAATGTGCATGCAATGCACAAAGATTACATTCAACACAACTAACGCTTTCCCACCTATATGAAGACGAGGATATATGAGTTACAAGGCACAATTATCATCCTTATTTTTCAAGACATAGCAAGACACTTTATTACACATGATTTACATGAACTTAGATATATATATATATGTTCTAGCAAGTGTTAGGCAGTTTTCCCATGTTTGTTTGACACTAGTAGTTATTTGTAGAGCAATCCAAATCATGCCCCACATCTACTCATTTGTCCCTCATTATATGGAGGTTCATAACTGTCACAATTAACTTACAATTTATGTCTAACTGACAATCCCAACTGTTAGTTTCTATTATGTTTGTTGTCAGCTTAAAAGATTCATGATCCAAGCCTCGTATCCATACCAAGTCAAGAATTCAATGACTCGCACAAACAATTGAAAGTTGCCTGCTAAATTTGTTGCTGCCTATGTTTATTACTGTTGAATTCTAAGTAGTGTGTATTCGCATCCTAACCCCTAGAGCTCCAACACAACTACCTCACAATCTCTTTTATCCAAGAAAATCTCCCCATCTCTGCATCACTAAATAACTTGCTTTATATTCTTTTACTTTGTTTCACAAACTAAAGTACATAATTATAATTTGATACTCAAAAGCTTCTTACTTTTATTCATGCTTATACTGGCTTATATACACATGCTATATGTTTACACTTATAACTGCCTATACTAACTAACAAATACTAACAGCTTTTTACTAACTACTTAACATCCTTCCTTAAACTGAGTTACATTCAACAATCAGTTTACATCAATTACATCACACATTCCCAGTTTAGTTCTAAGCTTTAGGAATGATTCCACTTTAATTGGTTTGGTCATCATGTCCGATATTTGTTCTTGTGTTCTGTAATGCACCATTTTAACTACCTCATCCTTTGTAAGTTCTCTTAAGAAGTGAAACCTAATATCAATGTGCTTACTCCTGCCATGCAACACTAGGTTCCTTAAGAGTTTAATAGCAAAGCTATTATCACAGAAGATAGTGGTATTGCCAATTTGTGCATGCCAAAGCTTTTCGAGAATTCTTCTAATTCATACCCCTTGACAAGCACATGCAGTTGTTACTATGAATTCAACTTCGGTTGTAGATAGGGTCACCACAGGCTGCTTCTTTGAAGACTACAAGATAGCTCCTGTTCTGAAGAAGAACACATGGCCAGAGGTACTTTTTCTATCATCAATGTCTCCTGCATAATCACTATCTGCATATACAATCAAGCTTCCTTTTCCTCCCTTCTGATAAAAGATGCCCAACTTTGTAGTTCCTTTCAAATACCTCAATATCCTCTTAGCACTTTGTAAGTGCAACATAATAGGTTTATCAATATATCTACTGATTAATCCCACTGCATAAGTATGATCAGGCCTTGTTACTATTAAGTACAACAAACTTCCCACCAGTTTCTTGTATTTGGTAGCATCCACATTCAATCAACCACCTCCATCCTTTGATACTTTGCATCCTGGGATGATAGGATTTACCACAGGATTGCTATGTTGCATGCCAAACCTCTCTAGTACTTCATGGGCATATTTCTGTTGACATATAAAGTTGCATTTGCAGTTTATATAACTTCTATTCCCAAAGAATATTTCATCTTACCAAGGTTTGTCATGTCTAATTGCTGCTGCATTGATTCCTTAAAGTGCTTGAACATTTTTTCATTGTTTACTGTGAATATAAGGTCGTCTACATACAAGCTCACAATCAAAATCCTCCCTTGAGTATTTATTTTGATGAATAACGTGTGTTAGCAGAAACATTTCTCAAATCCTTCCTTAATGAAGTGTGTTTCTATCTTACTGTACCAAGCTCTAGGAGCTTGCTTGAGCGCGTACAATGCCTTTCTCAGCCTGTACACTTTCTCTCCTTCCCCCTACCTTTCATATCGTTGAGGTTGATCCACAAAGATTTCTTCATGCAACTCCCTATGCAAGAAGACACTCTTCACATCCAGTTGGAAGACATCCCAGTGTTTGTAAGCTACAAGAGCTAGGATGATTCTAATTGTATCCCACATTGCTACTGGTGCAAAGACCTCCTTATAATATATCCCTTGTCTTTAGGAATATCCCTGCACTACCAGCCTAGCCTTGTATTTATCCACATCTCCTTTTTCATTCAATTTTGTTTCAAACACCCATTTGACTCCTATGGATTTTGCTCCATGTGGCAGGGTAGTCAGCTCCCAGGTTTTGTTCTTCTCAATTGCTTGGATTTTCATATCCATTGCCTCTCTCCACTTCAAGTCTTTACATGCCTCCTCAAAACTAATTGGATCTACTACTGATGCAAACATAGGTAGTTGTGTTCTTCCTCTTCTTCAGTCAAATCCTGACTGCTAACATAATCCTAAAACCAAGCAAGTTGTCTTCTACTTCTCCCCATAGGTGAACTTGTTGTTGATATTTCGTTCACAAGTGGATGAGCTATACTCGTGCTTACATCATTAGTTTGCTTGTCTTCTGATTTTGTTTCATTTGCAGGTGAGGAATTGTTTCCTGTTTGAGGTAATTCTGTGACATATCCATCATTTGCATGTTCGGCCTTATCTTCCTACTCAAGTATGTTTTGTTCACCTATTTTTCCATTGCTCTCCAAATTCCATTTTTCATTTTCAATGCACACTATGTCCCTGCTGATAATAATTCTTTGTTTTTCAGGGTCATAGAGTCTGTAGGCTTTAGACTCTTTACTAGTCCCTAGTAGAACACATTTCACACTCTTTCATCAAGTTTCTTCCTTTGCTCATCAGGAACATGCACATGAGCTACACACCCAAAAACACGAAAATAACTTACATAAGGCTTCAAATTTCCCCATGCCTCTTCAGGAGTGACATCCTTGACTGCTAGAGTGGGACTCCTATTAAGAACATGTGACAGCCTCTACCCAGAACTCCTTAGGCATTGCTTTTGCTGATAGCATGCTCGTTACTAAATTCATTATAGTTCTATTTCTCCTTTCAGCAACCCCATTTTGTTGGGGTGTGTATGGGGCAGTAAGCTGTCTCTTTATTCCTTAGGTGTTGTAGAACTCAATGAATTTCATAAAGGTAAATTCCCCCCCTCAATTTGTTCTTAAGAACCCAATCAACTCCCCATTCTTTTTTTCAGCAAACAATTTATATTTCTTGAACTTCAATAATGCTTCAGATTTTTGTGTCAAGAAATATACCCACACTTTCCTACTATAATCATCAATAAAGGTAATCATATACCTTTTTCCACTATTAGATTATGGAGATATAGGGCCACATACGTTTGCATGCACTAATTGCAGCCTCTTGGTTGCTCTCCAGATCTCATCCATTGGCAGTGGGTCTTGGTTCTATTTTTCGATCATGCAATCCTCACATTCTTCAAATTTGTCACCCAGTAATGGCAATCCTATGACCATATTTTTATGGAACAAAGTTCGCAATCCTTTACAACTTAAGTGTCCATACCTGTGATGCCATAATGTTGTAATGTCTTTGGATGTGGCTTGAAAACAGGTTGAGGCTGGGAGAATGACCTTAGCAGGAATAGAAAACATCCTGTTAGCTGACATTTGGGATTTTATGATCAATCCTCTTTTTGGATGATAGACTTTACAGATACTTCCTTGCATATGTACAGCTAAGTTCTTCTCTTGAAGTTGCCCAATGCTCATCAAATTATTCCTTAACTCAGGTATGAAATATACATTTGTAAATACCTGAATTACTCCTTCTATGAGCAACCTGACATTGCCCTTCCCCATAGCCAATATGCTCGAATTATCTCCTAGTTTGACAGATTGCCAGAATGTACTGTCAAAATCAAAAAACCATTCCTTCTGACCACTTATATGATTACTACAACCTGAATCAAGAAACCATGCAATGTCATTTCTTGATTGTTTTCCTTCTTCATCATATGCCATCAGCAACATTTCCTCTTCTCCATGAAGTTCTGCATAATTCACATTCCTCTTTTTATCAGGATATTCGTATTGGAAATGCCCTCATTTTTTACTATTATAGCACTGAATCAGTGCTTTGTTATAAGGTTGCCTACCCCTGCCTTTACTTCTCCCTCTATTGTTTCCACGAGTACCTCCTCTACCTTCATATCTATGCTCATACCTTCCCCCTTTTGAATTCATAACAAGAGCATGTTCTTCTTCTTTCTGACATTACACTCTTTATTCATGAACTAACAAACTACTTTGTAATTCATCTATGGTCATTACTAATAAATCATTGGATTCTTCTATAGAACACACCACATAGTTAAATCTTGAAGTCATTGATCTCCGAATTTTCTCAAAAAATAGTAGTCTGTGTCATTTTTTTTCTCCATGCCCCTTAATCTTGTTAGCAATGATCAAAATTCTTGCAAAGTAATCATCTACATTTTCTCCTTCTTTCATACCAAGAAGCTCGAATTCTGTTCTTAAAGCTTGCAACTAAGCACGTTTCACCTTAGTAGAGCCTTAATATTTCATCTTCATTGAATTCCAAATATCCTTTGTAGTATCTTTATTAAGAATAGTTTCAATGATAGTCCTATCTATAGCTTAGAATAGGTAATTCTTAACCTTCAAATCTTTCAATTTTTCTTCTTTAATCACTTTTCATTGCCCTGAAGTTAGCTCTTCTCCTTCTTTTTTTGCAGAAATCCCATTTTCTATTAAACCTCAGTATTCTTTCGATCTAAGAAAGTTTTCCATGAGCATAAATCAATTATCATAATGACCATCGAATCTCGGTATTGCTGGCTGCATAAAACTACCATTTTCTGCCATGGTTCCTTTTTCTTATGAAAAAATATGCTTTTTACACCTTGTTCTACTATTCTTTTATGATCAGCTCATAAAAAATGGTTATGATCTTCACCTTAATATTTTATGCAAAAAATGCTTATGGAATATATATATATATATATATATATATATATATATATATATATATAAGAATTAATCCAGGTTGTCACAAGTTAATCTTTTTTTCAAAAAAAAAAAAACAATTTCATTCTAATAAAAAAGCTTCAAAACTTATTTTCAATATTTTCCCCTCATTTATGAGAGGAAAAAAAATTGACTCCAAACTTTGGACGTAAGCAGAGTTTATTAGGGCCCAAATAAGAAAAATACCATTTAAATGCATGACAAGAATTCTTAATAAGCTCCAGGATGATATTGTGGCCATTCACAAAAATGATTTCGAATGAAACAATGAGAGCCCGTCTAAATAAAATCATCTCGTCGATTGCGCCTGGCCTAGTGCAAGCAAGTGTTTCACATGCATGACGACTAGAAAGAGAAAAAAACCACAGGACATCACTTCAAATTACCTGCAACCAGAATACACTAACAATAATCCCACTAGAATTTTCCCGTGTTCAATTAAAAGACATCAAGCTCACTTGGTTATCTAACAAGGGGAAAGTAGAGACCTATTGCAGGAAGACAGCAGTAATCTCCAGGGGGTGAATCCCCGGCTTAATTAATCAGCATCCATTTCTTCAAGTGCAATCCTAGCTGCAGCCTTGGCTTCCTCTAAGAGTTCATCAGGAACCTGATGCACACAGCAAGAACATTTAACACTGGACTGATTGCGTATAAGAAAACATCATCAAGAAAGAAATATGAACTGTTTATTGGACAGGATGGCCATCATATATCATTTTTCATTTCATACTAACAATGCCCCACTTCTCCTTGATGCTGAACTAGTTAAGAACAGCAAGAGAAGTCTGTCTTTCACATAAAAATTGCAATGCAGCTTCTAATAATGAAATAAAAAAACAGTCTGGTTTCCTTCTACATTGCAGCAAGAACACATGAATTCCAAGTGGAAACTACGACTAGTGAACACTAGCTTCCTTTTCTTCAATTACAAAAACTAATATTTCCAAATATGTCAGGCTGCAATTTAACTAGGGCAGCCATGCAAAATATAAGGTAGAAGTCCACTTGTTGATGTCTCTGCTCCAGTGTATGATGAATGCATGCGATTACTCAAAAGTGAGAATGAACCAGAATTACCTTTTGATGCTGTCTCTTTGACTCGTCACAAACCCAACTCATTTCAAGTTCGAAGGCCTTGTCCTTTGCTTCATCATGTAACTTGTAAATGCTGATCAAGGGAGAAAGAACGTATCAATACAAAGAAGCACCACACCCACGTGTGTGTGTGGGGGGGGGGGGGGTCAATTCTCTTGTTTCTATTGATATGACAGTGAAAGATGCAGATATTGTCCAATGAGAAGGGTTCTTTTCATCAAATTTTGTCTAAATGACTTAAAGTTGTGAGGAGACTAAGCTCAGATGTTGAAAAGCTATATGAATGAATGCTATTACATCATCTAAAATTTAGCAAAGCATCAACAAGGATTTAAAAGGGAAGGAAGGAGAAAAGAGGACCCCAGGTTTGCCAAATATTGTTGAACTAATAGAATCCTTCCCAAAAGACCCAGAATTGAAAGAAAACAGAGAAAAATATATTGAATGGAATGATAATTGACAAAAAAACACATGCAAGAAAAAAGAGAGAGAGAATAAGAAATTGGAGCGCTCACATTTTGGCGACTTCAAGGACTCCTTCTCGGCATGTCATTTCAGACAGCTTCAACTTTTCAATTTCTCTGTCCACAGCATTATTTCAATCATTTTTAAAGGAAAAAGGAGTAAAAACTAAACACTAGCTAAAGGATAATATAAATTAACGAAATACACCAGCCAAATTAATTTGAAAAAAGGCTAACAAAATTAAACCTTTTGTAAAGATCAATTCCTACACTAAAAATGGTTCCTTTGCCAAATGATATTTTGGCTTCAAATGAGAGTACATTATATTCAACGAGCTGAAAAAGAAATGAACATCACCTTCTAAATTCCAGTCATGTCACAAGTCCTTGTGATAAAATCACACACTAACCACAAAAAAAACAAATATTATAACTTACGTTTTAGCAGCCTGCTTCCCTTTCCCGATAGCAGCGCCAAAATATCTCTACATCCAATCAAACAACACAGCATTGGATAAGAAACACACCGTGTAACAAAATTAAAAGGGGGAAACATTGCAAAGGAAACAGGCAAAACTAGAACAAATCAACTCACATAGGAGATGCCAGATGGTTCAACCATGTATAATTGTGGTCCATCTCTGTCATAACCACTGAGAATCACCCCACAACCAAATGGCCTGCAGTATAACAACTTTTATGTGGTTTTTTTGAAGGCTAAATAGAAGAAAGAACAGGTGAAGAAGACATTTCAACAACAACAAAAAAAAATATTTACCTTAGCCACCAATAGAGGGTGCACAAATGCACATAACTAGCAACACGTTCAGCGAGCTCCTTGACAGGAATGGGTTCACCATAAACACTAAAAATCATAATGACACTCATAATTAGCGAACTTGAGGTCTAAGAGATCAACAAAGCAAATTGAATCATGCTACAGTGCCCCATCTCCAATCTTGAACAAAGATGATATCTGAGCAAGCATATAGCATCGGCTTTTAATAGAAATCATGTCATATGGAACAGGAGCAAAGACCTTAGACAAACAAGAGCTGTCCAAACACCAACCTTACAACATGTGCTGTGTCTTGAATCTTGATCCCGTACAACTCACATTTAATTTAATGAAAATTGTAACAGGCTGAGTTATCATCAAGTTTAGGGCTCACTAACACATTTTGCAGAGCAGGGCATGAATGACATATCCTACTGTCCCCAGTCCTAGTAGTTGATCATGGGAAGTTATATGAAGTGCATGCTGCTATGTTCATAATTGAATTTGGAGTGACTGGGTCACAGCTGATCCAAGAGCACTCAAAATAAAAGAAAAGGAAAAAATTACTTTCAGCCCTCCAACATCCACTGCCAAAAGCCAATCAACTAGAATTTATAACAATCTATTGGTTTCTATTTAATACTCAAGCAGGCTTCAGAGTAATAATAACACTTCAACTTCAACTACAAGGCATTGTTCAAAAACAAACCTCTGATAATTGGTTGCCTCACTTTTGGCACGAGCAACGATTTGTCTCCCATCAGCTGCTAAACCAGCAACAGCCTGATATTTGAAATATGAATGACAGAGAGTTGATGTTTGTTTGCATACAGTTGCACAAACGATAAAATATTCTTCACTAAAATGTTTGATTTTAAGACCAGAACAGTAAACGCATATCTTCCTTCGAAATAACTAGAAAGGAGCTACTCTCTCTTTCTCTTTATTGAGGAATACACGGATCAATACATGTTATCCGTTCTTCCATTTAATTTTGAACTAGCCTCTGCAATAGAGTTTAATTGGAGAGGCCAAAATTCCAGCATCACATCTACCAAACTCTAACTCATAGACTAAGTTAAATATTTTGTGAAACAGTAATCATTTGCTTAGACCATGTCTCATAAGAACCCATCTCGAATCCACTCAAATCAAAACTTGTTTCATCGTTGATTTCAAGGATGACCCATTACTGCATCAGAATCAAGGCCTACTGATCCTAAACAAGACCCCATTTTACGAGGTGCGCTAAAAGTGAACTACACATATAAAATGACATTTTAGCCACATAAAAGCAACATTAAATTCCATTAGAAACTAAAAACACTGATGTCATGCATATTATCCACGATCATAAATTTGCATTTATTTTCAATATAAATCTCCATCCAAAACAATACAAAACAACAAATTGAGCTCTAATTAGCTGCAAACACAGTAAAGAAAAAAAATACCGTCTTTTTTCTTAAATTTCTGCAGCATTTTACACAAACATAAACACAAAAAATGAAAAGGCAGTACCATGCCGGAGTGACAATGAACGGAGTGAATTCTCCTATTGGAACCGGGTAACATCATCTTCGACGCTATTAGCTTCTCCACGCCCTAAAATTAAACAATCTTACAATTACATTTACAATTAATGGATGTAGAAAAATCGATATTTCTAAATAAAGAGAAAGAATTCATACCATCACAATCCCATCTTTGCATTTGATGCCAATAACAGTACTGCAAAAAAAAATAGTATGAGCGAAAAAGAAGAAAAACCTAAAACCCTAATTACTGTAATGATACTAAAACAACACAAAGAAAGAACATTGGTCTAGAAATTTAAAAGAAGGAAGAAATTTTAGAAAAAAATACCCGCTGTTATCGACGGCTTTAGCAGCATATTCGATCTGAAAAACACGGCCGTCCGGTGAGAAAGTGGTGACGGAGAGATCGTAGCCTGTTCCTATGCTGCTCATCGCTCAAACTTTATTTTAGAAAATTTTCTTGAACTTCTTTCTATCTTCTATCAGGTAGTTTTGGTGTTGTTTTAAGAAGAAAGGTTTTCTTCGATCTCAAGACAATACAGTTCAGAACCTGGTTGCCTGTGTTTCTTAAGCAGGGTGGGTTTTTGGGTTTGGGTTTGGGTTATGGTCTGGGTTTTGTTGCCCAATAGAGTTAGTGAGTTGAAGCCCATGATTTTTATTCTTAGGTCCAATGTTAGCTTTTTGTTTATATATAAAAAATCTTCGTTAATCAAATAATTTAATTTCCGTTAGACGTCACATATAATAGTACTAGTTACTAATCACAGCTGAAATCATATATTAAATTTTACTGCTGAAAATGATGATGGTTTTGAGAGTTAAATTTTCAATTTTAGAGTAAAATGATAAGTTTAATGTTACAATCCATAATAATATGTGTTTATATACATAGTAAAAATGCATTATAAAACAATCATGAAAATTTTATTTTAGTTAATTTTAATTTGTGGTTTGTATAGATTAAAATCATATATTTTTTATTTTTCATGATAGATTTATTTCATAATAATTTTAATTAAACACATTTTTAAAAAATTGAGCCACGTTTACGTAAGCATGTGTGTTTTGTCAATGCCATGATCGATAGGTTCATTGACCAATTTGCAAATCAAAGCGATGACACAGAACCAGATACT
The DNA here is from genome assembly GCA_015731905.1 of Salix dunnii. Lineage (NCBI taxonomy): Eukaryota > Viridiplantae > Streptophyta > Magnoliopsida > Malpighiales > Salicaceae > Salix > Salix dunnii. The sequence continues at coordinate 1,541,194 of CM027667.1, read as the reverse complement.
GAAACAGACACATAACTTTGAAGTCAAGGGCTCTGGCGTTACGTCCAAGACTCGGTGGCGCAACTTGCTATCCCCTGCATTGACCGGAATGTTTCAACTGATTGAAACCTAATTAATAATTTATTTATTTATTGCTTCATATTATGGCGAAAACAAATTTCGTCAACGTCTTCGGCTTGACCGCAGAAAACATAATGATTAAATATTAGATTTGTATTGATAATGTACTTAGAGTTTTAGGGGTATGACATAATATAAGAGAATTTATAATTTACATAGTATATTTTAAACTTAAACTTAAATGATGATGTATATTTGTTTATAAAAATGTATAAAACTCGAGTTTTATTTATTTATTTAAATTCATAAAATATATAAAGTTATATTTTCCTGTATTTAAAAAACAAAGTTAAGATATTTAAAGGCTAGGTCGAATATCTTAATTATAAGAGAAAAAAAATCTAAATTGGATTTGAAAACAAATCTCATTACAAAATCATCTAGAAAAAATCATATTCAAATTCGAAGAGTAATTTGTTGGTGCAAATTTAAAATGTTTGGCTGATAATTTTATCATGGTTCACTCAAAAATACTTTTAATTCATTTTTTATAAAAATAATATTAAAAATTACTTTTTCAAATCTTCATCGCAGCAACTATTATACTATAAAACACATTTCAACTGTAACTTTGATTTGTTTGCGACTATGCCCCGTTTGTTTCCCGGAATTCATTTTCCGGGAAATCACTTTCCAAACTTTCCTGTGTTTGTTTGTCTTCTGGAAAATTGGTCAACAGAAAACACTTTCCAGTCAAAGAAAAATTTAGCTTGGTTTTCAGGAAAGTGTTTTCCGGAAAATTTGGGCGGAAAACACTTTCCGGAAGTTGAGAAAAATTTAAAAATGTCATTATTTGTTGATTATATCAAATTTGATCCTCAAACTTTTGATTTCTATATATAATTTGTTTTGAATATTTATTTTTCAATTCCATCTCTTAAAATTTAATTTTTATATTAATTTTGGTTCTTATTTTTATAATTGCTATTTGCTTTTTTCTTATCATTTTTTTATTGAAATTTTTTATCTATCAAATTTGGTCCTCATTTTTTTTATTGTTACTTATTTTATTTGAAATAATTTATGAAATGTTAATTATTATTATTTTAATTTATTCACCTTTTATTTTTTTTAAAAATTTTTTAGATTTGATCTCTATTATTTTGATTATTATTTATTTTATTTGAGATAATTTATGAAATTATATTTTTTTTCAATTTCATTCTCATTCAACTTTTTAATTTGTAAGATTTGTTCCTCATTATTTTAATAAACTTGAAAAAAAATTAATTTATTAATAAATTATTTTCCAGATCATTTTCCATAACATAAACAAACACTGGAAAGTGTTTTCCAGTTCATTTTCCATAACACTGCCAAACATCGGAATTCACTTTTTAGGAATTCACTTTCCAGGAATTCATTTTCCCCGGAATTCACTTTCCAAAAGGAAACCACTTTCCAGCAAACAAACGGGGCCTATAAAACAATAATATCATGGCTCGGCTAGTGGAGACGTTAGCCAATAAGAATACTGCTTATGTATGATTAATTGATTTTTAAAAATATATATATATTATTGGAAGCCCTCTAAGTTTCTCCCGACAATCTCTGTTATTATGGATGATATTTTTAAAAAATTATTTTTTATAAAAAAAATATTAAAATAATATATATTTTTTTTTAATTTTTAAAAGTTACATGTAATATCAGCACATAAAAATATCTCAAAATATAAAAAAAAATTAAGAAAATACTTTTAAAATATAATTTTTAAAAAATGTTCCATTGGCCAAACCAATTCAATCAGACAGCCCATATGAAAACAAAAAAAAAAAATATGACGTGGATAGAACCAATTTTCAATTACGTGTGTTTCTTTTTGAATAGGGACTATGTTTTTTCCATCCGCATTACAAGATTCCAAAAGAAGACTCTAGAATTGTGGATATATTTGTTCATATTATAAAAAAGGAATTAAAAATTAAAAGATATAAACTTGTAAAAAGAATTTTTTTAATACTAATTAGAAATTAAAATAAAAGGTTTTACTCCTCATTCTAAGAAGCAAATAATAGATTTACATGTAAATAGTTAACCTACTTACGTGGATAACTTTTCTATTTTTTATTTAATTGTGTGGTAATAAAAACAGATATTATTAAGAAAAAAATATTTAGGTTCTAGAAAATAATATATTTTTTTATCAAATTTTTATTTTCTTATTAATTTCTTGTTAAAAAGGTTTTTGGTTTATTGAATAAAAAAAGATAATTAAAATATAAATTAACAAATTTTATTGATTTGAAATAGAGAATTTATTGATGTATAAAAAATTAATTTATAAGAAAGTATCCAAAAATGATGAGATATAAAAAAATTACAATAATAAAATAGATATTTTCTTTTTACTAAATATTCCTAAAGGATTTTTAAAAAATAAACATATTAGGCTCATATATAATTATTAAAAAATAATCTTTAATATTAACATTAAAAACTATAATGTTATTTGAAAAAAATGGCATAATCAATTCATTATTTACATGTCATTTGAATATGTTTTTTAAAGTCAAGCCTATTACATAATATAAGAAGAAGAAGAAACGTAGGGGCACTTAAAGGGGATTAATAAAAAACAAGCTTGTCATGATCAGGCTTGCAAGAGACGTTGTCGGTGCACCTTGTTTAAATCTCATATGCAATTAGGTCTGGGGGTGTTTGTAAATGGTTTTAAAAATATTTTTGAAAAAAATTAAATTATTTTAAATTTTATTTTTATTTTAAATTAAATTTTTTATATTATTAAATTATTTTTATGTGTTGATATCAAAAATAATTTTTAAAAATATATCAATTTGATATATTTATGAATAAAAAGTTATTTCAAAAGAAAACCTCACACATACTCCCAAAATACACACACACACACACCGATATACAGGTTTAATGATTGTTTGGAGTGTAGTTGAGATTGTTTTTAAAAGTATTTTTAATTTAAAAATAAATTAAATTTTATTTATTTGTTATTTTTAAAAAATTATTTTTAACATTAAAATATCAAAATATATAAAAATATATAAAAAATTAAGTTAAAATAAAAATAAAAAAAATATTTTTTTAAAATATTTTTAAAATACATTATCAAATAATAACTTGAAAGGTTAGATCATAAATAAGATTTTTTTTTAAAAAAAAAACAAGATAAAATTTTTTATTTATTTATTTACAAAAATCACGCGAATGACATGTTTTTTATCGGTAATGTATTTTTTTTTACAGCCATGGCTATTTTCGATTGTGGAAAAACTACGGTCCAAATTTTTGAATCTCAAACCACCTCATCACTGAACCTATCACTGGTCACAAACACACATTTTAAAATGGTCCAAATTTAAAAAAAAATGTTTTTTTTTTATTTCTATCTTATAAATGGTCCATTTTCAATTTTTTTTACCTATTGAGTTAAATAGGATTTCTCAATTTAGTAGGTGTTTGACATGTCATTTTAAAAGTATTTTAAAAAAAAATTGATAAAAAAATATTTTTACTTTTTTATTTTAAATTAAAAAAATAGTGTTTTTAAATCAATTTTATATGCTGATGTCAGAATTGATTTTTGTTTTTGAAAATATCATTTAATATATTTCTAAGAAATATTTTAAAAAACAATTTTAATTACACTCTCAAATAGACATTAAACAAGATTGATCATTGTGATGAATTATAGGCTAGGCTAAATTTTTACTAACATAAAAATAAGATAATCAAGTGAGTATTTTTAAAGAAGCAATAAAAATTTGATAATCAATTATTTACTTAACTATATTTAATAATATAATTAAAAAATAAAATGATAGTTAATAAATCAAGTCGGATAAAAAAAAATGACAAGGATTAATTACATAATAATCACTTTCCAATATCATGGGAAAAAATTATTTCCATATTTTTAAGAAGTTTTCATGATCTTATTTGATGATAAAAAATAAAAACATGATATCCCTACAAAAAAAAAAAATTTGAATTCAATTATAAACAAATCTTATTTGTCATTACAATTAAAAAATATTTTTGAAAAAAATATATTTTTTTACTTTTTACTATAATTTTTTTTTAAGCATTACTAGATTATTTTCATGTGCTGAAATAATTTTTAAAAAATAAATAAAAATATCGTTTGATATATTTTTGAATAAAAAATAATTTTTAAAAAATAAATAAAAATATTATTTTAATATATATTTAAATAAAAAACACGTTTAAAAACAATTTCAGCTACATTCTCGACATGTAAATGTAGTGTTAAGGAGAAAAAAAAAAGGGGGAGACGACAGTGTTACACCATCAAAATTCACCATTTGCGCTGCCAGAGTGCAAACAACAACTTCCATATGCACTCCTCAAGTTACCCTATTTGTTTGCCTAGTCCACCACGCAGTTTCATTTTTAATTTTGGTACTTTAACTCTTAATTATTTTTACATAACACACACTCACGAGGACTTCATATAAAGGCAACTAAAATCCATAACAAACTACTAAGTTAAATCCAAAATAAAATCAATATGAAAGGATCAGATAAAAAAAATATAATAGGTAACAAAAAAAACTTTTATTGACCTTACAAATTAGTCCATGATACCAGCAAATAAAAGCACTCGATATTTATTTAAGGCTCAAATTTAATCTAAAAAACTCTATATATTTTATATCAATAAAATTGACTAAGGTCCCCAAAGAGCATGAGATTTGTCTTGTAAGTTTTAGATTTGAGTCAAGATATGCTTATTTTATAAGAGTATGAAATAATCGGGGTTTTAATCGTTTAATTTAGACCCACAAAAAATACCTAAAAAATAGGGTTTACCCAAATCCAAAAATAAATAAATAAAATGGACTAAGCATAGGGAATATCATTGTAAGGCCCCATCTATACACAAGCATAAAAATAAATCGCCAAGACAAGCACCAAAGAAACACAATGTTAGAACCAAACTAAAATAAAAACAAATTAAGGAGCAGAGTGAGAGGGAAAAAAAAGAGATTTCACGTTGAAAACACTGGTTTTTTTTAATTAATTAGTCTCTTAACCAATGTTGACTGTGCTGAATTTAATATTATTACATTTTGAAGAAGAAAAAAATCTCATCTTTGCACATTATTTACTACCTTTTTCTATTTTTTAAAAGAAAAAACAAAGATTGTAAAGGAACTTAAAATGAACGAAAGAGAGTGAAGAATTAATTTTTGGAACAAGAGAGATTCTTTAATTTATGTTGTAAGAACAACTATAATTTATTAATTAATTAATGCAGCAGTCGAGCACATACCAAGGACGAGCAAAGTACGTGGGACCGTCTCTGGTGCTGCATTGAATTTTCCATTCAAAGAAGGAGGGTTCCTCAATTGACCAGATTGATTTCTGGCTAACTTGCTGGCTTCGTCTTCTTCTTGTCATCCATCGAACACGTAGTATATATATCAAATTGCCATGGACCCCTTCCTTTCGCTACATTTTCTGCCTCATCACTGTTATTTAGACCCTCAAATTCTAAGCCCAGTTGCACAAAGTCTTATTGGCCACCTTCTGTTCTTCTTCTTCCATGGCAGATTGAAGTAAAGATAAGAGAATTAAGGATTGTCCGGTTATGGGAAACTGTGTGAGGAAGCCTGTTAAGTGTGCTCATGCTTCTTCCAATACTTTTCCTTCTTCTGGTTAGTCATTATCTTTCTTACTATTCTTGCTAATCTTTGAATTCTGGGTTCTTAATTTGTGTTGTTTATCCTTAAAGATGAGTTTTTTACATGAGATTTTACGAGTTGATATCAAAGTGGAGCTGCACATGTTAAGGAACTTATCGTTTTAGTTATAAGCTGAGCTAATTCTCCCTCTTGTTCTGTTCCTGGATAGAAGATGCAGGAATTTGTTAGTCTCTAGTTTTCAATGGATTCTGGATTCTTGATAGTTGTAGACGTGTTATGGCTAGGCTTGTAATCTTGCATCTAGATGAACGTTCAGAGTTTAGACTGATTTGAAACTGAAGATTTTAAGTATTTTATGGATTAATTAGTGTCTTTAGGCATCATCATAAGAGGGTTTAATTGAAGGAACTGTTGCCAAAACATGTTTTCCACTGATAATATAGTGTGTTGTAATTTGTGGGCTAAGAAACGCTACAAAAAAAAGTGGAAATTTGAAGCGATGATCATTCCTAATGCGAAGGATATTGATGGGATACTGATTCAAGATTGGTTGATTTAATGGAGGTTAGAAACTCAAAGGGGGTGAAATGGCAGAGGAGCAAGCTAGTAAGCTTAAGGTCATTGGTTTGGATTCCCACTTCATCTGGCCACCCATTGCTAAGACAAAGTGAGGTTAGTTGAGGATGAGGAGACCGAGATGTGTGGGGTTTATGTGGGGAAGATGATATGAGAACCTGCGCTGGATACCTTCTGTCTAATCCAAAAGAGGAGTTCAACTGCATAATTAAATGCAAAGAAAGTAATAGCTGTGCATTTATATGTTTTTGAGCTTTAAACTACTTTGGAAGGGTTCTGTAACTGGGTTAAAGGAATGCTTTGTTTTCATAAATCTGTTCTGATCAACTTATGTTGATGGGAAATAAGGCCATTGTTCTGTAGAGAGATTGTACCATTACTTCAAACGCAAGAAAGCTGATTCAAGTTATACTTCCTTAGCACTGTTTACTTCTTTGTGGCTGTTCAAAAACACAAGTTACCTGCATAGTATCTTTAAGGTACTGATAGTGGCTCTTTTATTTTGCTATCTGTCCTTTCAGGAGCTACTAAGCCTAAGCAAGTTTCAACTTCTCCTAGCGGAGAATTATCATTTGGAAGCTTGAACAAATCTTTGATTGCATCCAAATTTGATGTATCTATACATAGCAATCTCAAGTCCTTTAGCTTTACTGATTTGAAGAATGCTACCAAGAACTTCCGTTCAGAAACTTTGCTCGGAGAGGGAGGCTTTGGGTGTGTTTTCAAAGGATGGATTGACTTGAACACATTTGCTCCTACCAAACCTGGAAGTGGAGTTGTTGTTGCAGTCAAGAGGCTAAAACCAGAAAGCTTTCAGGGTCACAAGGAGTGGCTTGTATGTGCATTGGACCCTCTTTTTGCTGTTATTTTTCCTTTTGACCCTGCAAGCCTATATTTGAACTCATCTTACTGCTCCGTGCTTTAAATTTGGCAGACAGAAGTAACCTATCTCGGTCAGCTTCATCATGAAAATCTAGTGAAACTCATTGGGTATTGTTCCGAGTCTGATAATAGACTTCTAGTTTATGAATTTATGCCGAAGGGAAGTTTGGAGCAACATTTATTTAGAAGTAAGTAAATTTAATTTTATCGATTTATTTCTTCCCAATTTCATTATATGTTCAAGTATAATTCTGTTTATCTGTGTTTTACAGTCCATCATGTATGGTATAGGTTTTGGTCATAAAGTGTGTCTAAACGTGCTCACATATTTATGTGAATGCCATTGCTTATAACAGGGAGAGGGAGAGGGAGGGATATTATCCTTATCTTATATGCTTGACAACTAATTTCTACCCACATTTTAGGCTCTGTTATGTTGGGATTGCAAGGTGTAACATATGAAACAATTGGAAGAGGATATTATCACAAGTGCTTCATGTAGGAAACTATTGCACGATGATTCCTAAAGATTCTGAATGCTCTTAAAACTGTTGTTCATATTTTGGAAGCACTTGTGTTTCCATATGCCTGAAGGTGATTTCTGAATGATAATACATCATCTTAGGGGGAAGCAATGGCATTGAAATAAAATTGAAGGAAAAAAAACTAAGCTGAAGCTCGTGTTGTCAACTTCTTGTTTAATGTGGCTAGTAGCTCTTCTGGTGAGTGGGAATTGGACCCTTTCTTTCGTGAAACAAGTGATCATCAGCTTGTTTTATATAATAATTTTACTTTTCCCACAGTGAACAATTTTCTATGAATGACTACTACTGACACTTTTCTACAAAACTTACAATAAATAAAACAATGTCTCTCCCTGCAGAAGGTGTTCAGCCTATCACTTGGACAACAAGAATGAATATAGCAATTGATGTAGCAAGGGGGTTGTCCTTCTTGCATGGGCTGGATGCCAATGTAATCTATCGAGACTTGAAGGCATCCAATGTTCTACTTGATTCGGTATACTGAAACCTCATGAATTTGTACTCGGGTATCAGTCAAGGGTAACTCTACATCCAGAAGGCTGATGATTCTTTTTTCCAGGATTATAACGCTAAGCTTTCAGATTTTGGCTTAGCAAGGGATGGACCTACTGGAGATAACACACATGTGTCAACCAAGGTGGTGGGAACTCGGGGCTATGCTGCACCGGAGTATGTAGCCACAGGTCAGTCAAATTTCTGTTGCATGTAATTTAGTTTTTCATGGTAAATGGATCGTCTTAAGGAGAGTTTAATAACTAAAACTATTAGGATGAACTCAAAATCGATAAACTATTCCTCTTGTAGATTCTCAAAATAGTGGGAAATTCTCCACATTTGCTCTATGCATTTGTTCCCCTATCTCTTGCACAAGAAGTGGATACAAGAAATGATAGACGATGGCTTTACCATCAGCTCACAAGTAGTAGATATGATCATTATTGCTCTCATTGTGTTTTGATGCTTTTAATAATTTTTGGAGAAAGATAATATGATTGGTAGGTAAAATTTGATAAGCTCTAGTTTGTGCAGTTGACTCTCCATAAAGAACAGAAAGAAAGTTTGTACAGTTTTTCTATTCATAGGATATTTTTCCAATTTTGAATACAAAATGTAAACCATGGATTAAGGGTTTAGCATCTGTTTGTTTTTTCCATTTGTTTTAAAAGGATACATGTTCTTTAGATTCACGCTCCATGAACGCATGGGTTCCCAAAGGGGCACTTGGTATAAGCAAGTGCTCTTTAGCCAAATGTTTATATCATAATGTAACTACTCTGCCCTTTTCGATTTTCCTTCGAAAAGTGGAAGCATATGTTTTGAGTTTTTTATCCACCTGCTCTTTCTCATTAATTTTTCCAAACCAAGCAGGTCACTTGACCCCGAAGAGTGACGTGTACAGCTTTGGTGTTGTCTTGTTAGAGTTGCTGTCAGGACGAATGGCAATGGATGAAGAGAGAGGTGGTTTTGTCGACGAAACCCTGGTGGATTGGGCGAAGCCTTTCCTGATTGACAGCAGGCGAGTTTTGAGAATCATGGACACCAGGCTGGGTGGTCAGTACCCTAAGAAAGCAGCCCAAGCTGCAGCTGCACTTGCGTTGCAGTGCCTGCACACAGATCCCAAAAACAGGCCACAAATGATTGATGTTCTAGCAACTTTAGAAAAACTTGACGCATCAAAGGACATCCCAAGAACAGCACGTCCAGTTAAGCTGGATAATCATGGGATCAAGCCTATGAACATCCCTCACAGGATAGCCAAAACATAAGCAAATTTGTAAAATATCCTTTCCTTGAATCGTAGTTTCGATGCTCAAGGCTAGTTAGATGGTATGGAGTTGCACTTGAGAGTATGAGGATCTGTAAAGGGCTAGAAGATGTATGGTGCAATAGTGGAAGCACGTGCATGTCGCGCATCTCTGGGGAGATTAGTCTCATGGACAAAGACATACCCGGCTTAGCTATTTGTTAAAATGTACTCGATTACTTAATTTTATTTGTAGGAGGATGGTGTTGTGGAAGAAAATTATAAAATGAGGGTCATTTCCTAAATCGTAGGCTGTTTGGCTCGTATAAATTTTATGCTTTCTTGGAATATTGTAATTAAGGAGGTATGTTTATTATGAAGTGATTTTGTGGAAATAATTTTCTAAATTTTCTCTTGTTTATTTACTAAAAAATTGATCAATAGAAGATACTTTTCAATTAAAAAAAATCTGGCTTGATTTCAGGAATTCTTTTTTTAATTTTGGATGGAAAATACTTTCTAAAAGTTGTAAAAAAATATTAAATATATTTTATTGCTTGTTGTTTCTTAATTGCTTTGTTTTGAATCTTTTTTTTCTTTGGATCTCATCACTTATAACTGAATTTTTAAATTAATTTTGGTCCTTACTTTCTATCATTACTATTTATTTTATTTGAAATAATTTATGAAATTGATTTTTTTTTCCAATTTCATTATCTTTTAACTTTTTTATTTTTCAGATTTGGTTTTTATTATTTATTACTATTTCTTTTTATTTAAACTTGTGAAATTTGAATAAGCTTGAAAAAAGATTAAAACATTTATAAACTTATTTTCCATGACAAAACCAAAGCTAAACATTGAAATATATTTTTCAGCTTATTTTTCATAACACTATCAAATATAAAAAAATCAATTCACTTTTCATAGAATCTAATTTTTTCTTGAAAACTACTACTCTAATTATTTTTTAAAAAATACTCTTCAATAAACAAACAGCCATTAAAAGTTACTATTATTGTTTTGAAGAATAGGAAAAAGTAACGAGTTCATAACATAATCCACAAATCCATTTGGAAAAAATAAATGTCAAGGCACTTTATAGATTATTTTCTATTTAAAAAATAGAGACTGGATTTCAGAACAGAAGGGTTTTTTTTTCCAGGTTCTCCATCACAGATAACCTGCAATGGAAACCCATCTTACTGGCTCAATAGAATAATGCTCAAATTTACCAGATTGTACCAGCAAAGGCAGGGTCAAAGAGTTAATGTCCAGTCATCAACAAGAGTAACTCTCTGGTTCGACCACTAAAGATTGTGAACAGACTATTACAAGGATCAAGAGCTTGTATGTCGCCTGATTACATGCAGCCAGTTCATCCAAATTTAATGCTTCCCAACAAATCATTAGCAAAATGATTCAGAGGATGTACAGGTGTACAACTATATTACTGAACTTTATGAATCACATTGTGTTGATCTCAAGGAAAAAATCAAGATCAAGATCTACACTTTCTATTACTCAAAACTTTGTCTACTTGATCAAAAGTCAAGCGTGAAATTCCTAAAGAATGCAAGCATTTTGTCCCATTTTTATCTTTGGATAAAGCTACTTGCAAAAGTTTTGGTTCTTCCTTGCTCATTTTTAACAGCTTAAGAATTTCTCTAATACAAGGGAAAAATGCTTCAGGGCGATAACAAAATGGTTGAAAAACAAGGAACAATGCTTGCATGTCAAAATCGAACTGATTGATCCCTCCATTAGGATATCGAATACCACTTGTGAAAATGCTGCGAGAAACAAATTGATCAAGCGCATCAGCAACACTTCTCCATAAATCCAAGAAGTCTTTCGGGTTGAGACTCGTCTTAAGAAGATGAAGCTGACTTTTCAGGGCATCCAATGCTTGTACAATGTCAAACGATACTGCTAAATCGATGACTGATGGAACTCTATGTAAATACCCATCTTCTTTCTCTTGCACAAAATATGTTCCATTTTGCAGATATTCCCAGGAAAGGGTTTCAAAATGACGAAGAAGAGTAGCGATTATCTCCATGAGCCAGTTAGTCATAAGCTCTTCCAAACTTTTGATTTCGTCCCCAAAGAAGCAACTATTACCCAAAACCTCATTATTTCTATCAATGTCAAAATCCTTTTCAGCAATTCTCATCTCTAAGAAGTTGACATCATCACTCCACTCTTGCATTTTAGATTCGATATATCTAGCAGCATTGATTGATCCACATACCTTGATTAAGGAGGCGTCCACATTTTCAAGAGAAAAGTCAGTATTCTTGCACCGCAATATCAATCCATTAAGAAAATACCAAAAGAATCTTGCTGCAGTTGATCTGATAAAGCGTATACGTGGTTGAAGAGAAGGCAAAGTTTGGGATCGTTCAATCATCTCCCAGGCTATTTTCAGGGCTGATTCTGCTACTAATGGAGCTTTGTGATCTCCTCTAGTAGAGAGTACAAAATGTTCAGATTCTGTACCAATTACAACATCACAGTCCTTATCAATTATCCAAGCTCTTTCATCTTTCAGTAGAGGTTGTATTTTCTTCCATGCAGCCTTCAGCTCTATTTTAGCCCAAATCTTGAGCCACTCTGGCCTATCACAAAACATTGTCAACACTGACAGGCCTCTGGACAGTCCTTCAAAACTTTTAGACTCTAAGAAGAAAGGAGTTTCTGAGCTTAAAAGCGATCGCATCTGTTTATCAAAAGAAACAGTATGGTCTATCAAATGAAGCCATGATGCAATAACTTCTGATCTAATCTGTTTGTCCCTATATCTTTCAACATGAACAGAAAAAACACTTTTTGCTAGAAACCCAGAAAGCACCTGGACCATTGCAGAAACCCATGCTTCTTTAGCACTGCAACTACTCAACCTTGCTTTGTCAATCAAAGGCTGCAACACCTCATCTACTCCTATAATAAAGTCTTTTGTAATCTTATAGACAAGAGCAAACATAAGTTCAGGCTGCTCAGCCCATTTAGAGAAGTGGTATTCCATTCGCGATGCAATTGGAGAAACTAGTTCATCAATCGCCCAAAGCCCTACACAAGACTTCCCTTGTCTGATAATGTTATGCTGTCGATCTTCCCTTCGTCTCTGAAGATGTTGCAAAGAACAAAGAGCTAAAAAAGTTTGAGAATAACCTTTACTTTTGTCTCCTTGCATTAAAACTTGTGGATATGAAAGGCCAGCAATTTCCCCAGTGTCTATTTTTGGTGTTAGAAGTTTGGGTGGCCAGCCGAGGGAAGCAAGAAGAGCCCGGTGATCAGCAAGAACTTGTGGCCGAACAACAACTAAAATTTTATCAACTCTAGCATCAACCGATTCCAATAGACGATGCCACTGAGCTTGAAATTTCTCAATGTTAACCAGTACTTCCTCAATGTTGTTCATTGTTTTTATGGCTTCAAGAATCCTTTCTTGCTTTGGTCCAAAGTCCTGCACACCAATGCATTAAAGATCCATGTTTGACTTGCCTATTAATATAGAAATCCAACAAACATTCTGAAATGATAAGAAAACAGAGATCAGAGCCATTACAATTGACTTCAAAGAGGTTAGGCGCTTTTCTGAAAACAAATTTCGAGCATGGAGACCATTGACACAGAAAACTCCATCTTCAAGATCTCCAACCAGAGCTTCCAACTGCAAGGCAGTATCTGAGACAATTTACAAGAAAGCTTAGCAAAACTATATTGGAAAAAGATCTAAAATTAAAATTGACAGGCCTAGCCATGAAGCCAATCAGCAAATTCATATATATAGCCTACACATATTACTGTCATTGATGAATGTGGAAAAACACAGATATCCATAATTTGAGAAACTCAAGAAGGTTAATAACAAACAAAAAATCTGTTTAAGAGTAAAAATCAAAGCTCGATAGCAAAGGCCAAAATATAACCCTTCTTGTTTTAAAAAAATAGAACCAATTACAATTTGTCGAAGAACCTGCATGCAATATCAATTGGTTCCAAAATGGCCTGGTTATTACATCAAAGATTGGTGACAGTCATTGCAGAATTTCAGGAACAATTCAGGAAGTAGTAGCACAATATGGATGAAATTTTAGAGCAAGGCAAACCTGTTTGCACTAATTGGTCCCATGTTGCATTAAACGTCATGCTAAATGATAATCTAAAGCAGCTAATCTCGACCTGTTCTCACAAGATATTTATACTCTAAACCACCCAAAGTCAACCCAGAAGGGGATTTGATGTAGAAAATATATTGAATATTCATGAAACATCGCTTAAAAATAAATGAACACAAAACATGGTGCCCCGCAGGTTTTGATTCAAATAAGCTAAGCCTCGACTTAAATCCTACTCCATTAATAAACTTTTTAACCATCAGAAAAGGGACAACCACATTTAGCAATTTTTTAAGTTTCAGTAATTTCATTACAAGACGAGCAAATTTACTTCCAATAAAGTAGTAAGGAACCCATCAAAGTATATTAATCAAAAAGCTAATATACAAAACATAAAGAAGCATAACAAACAAAATAAAATAAAAACTCAAACCCACCAATATATTTCCGTATATTTTCAATTCTTTGAACCTGTTTAACAAGTTTTGGAATCTCCTCGACCAGAACCTTCCCTCCTTTCCATGAACTAATCCCATCTACAAAATCGAAAAAAAAAATCAAGAAACTATTAAACAATTTTAATTCAAATAATGACAGAGAGAGAAATACTAACATTGAGAGGTTTGGAGACTCAGATTTTCTAACAAGAAATTGACTTTGGAAAGTGATGATTTAGCACTAAACGAGCGAGAAATCCACGAGACAGCCAGTTTGGTGAGTTTTCTCCGTAAGTTCAAAAGATGGACATCGAAATTGGAGCATTCTTTTGTTAAATCAGATAAGAGGAGAGGAGCCCTGGTGAGTAGATCTTGATGGGTTCCTAAATCTTGATCAAGAAACTGTATGTGCTGTGAAGAGAGCTCACTTCTTCGGGGCAGAACTTGAAACGGTGGCTTTTGTGGTGGCGGCGGCTTACGAGGAGGAGAATCCATTGTTAGTGTTAATTAGTGTCAAAAAATTTGCACTTTGCGATATCGTAACTCAAGTTTTCATGAAAGTTTCAGACCAAAGTGAGTGACACGGAAAATCATAGTTATCAATATGACTCAGATCAAGTTCAACGATTGCGTCATTGTTGTGCTGAGATAATTTGGGGTGGTCGGAAAAAGAAGAAGAAGAAAGCTTTTTCAATCATGTCAGCTTTTCAATCCAGTATTAAGATATATAAAATATCATATAAAATATCTTACATACACAGATAATAAAACTGAATTTTTAATAAATTTAAGATCGATGAATTCTCACTAATAACTATATGTATTCTCATTGTTATTTATATTATTGTTATTAATAAATAATATCATCATCATTATTATCATAATTAATATATTATTATTGATACTATTATTAATACTATCATTATAATTATTATTCTTGATACTATAACATTGTATGATATTTTATTATCATCATCATCATCATCTTCATCTTCATCTTCATCATTGTCATCATCATAATTACAATTACAATCACAAATTTACAATCCTTAATGTTATTTTTATCATTGTTGTTGTTATTATTACAACTAATACTACAAGTCTACAACTAATATCACTATTTTAATTATTATTAATATTATTATCATAATTACTGATATCATAACCACTATAATAATCATAATAAACTATTATTATTATTACCACCACCACTACCACCATTGTTATTGTTACCATTATCATAATCATTAATATTATCATAATAAACTACAATTATTACCACTATTATTAACATTATCATCATTATTACAATTATTATTATTGCAATAAACTCATTTTGAGAGATAAAATTAAATACATTAAAACTTTGATAAAAGGTCAAAGAAAACAAATAAAAAGGATTAAATTGAAATAAATATTATTACTATTGAAAAAATCATTAATTTTATATGAAGAAAAAGATTAAAAACCACAAAAACTTTGAAAGAAGATCTAAGGGGAAAAAATCAAAAGTAGAAGCACCTAATAAAAATATATCATATACACATATTACAATTGTAAAACTAAATTAAAAACAAACAAAACTTTAACAAAAAAGAAAAAGGATAAAAAAAAAGTATGAACTAAAAAGATGGATTCTAAAACACCAATAAA
The DNA here is from genome assembly GCA_015731905.1 of Salix dunnii. Classification (NCBI taxonomy): domain Eukaryota; kingdom Viridiplantae; phylum Streptophyta; class Magnoliopsida; order Malpighiales; family Salicaceae; genus Salix; species Salix dunnii. The sequence continues at coordinate 1,525,468 of CM027667.1, read as the reverse complement.
GAAAAAGGGATATATTTAGTTTTTTAGGGGTAAGAGGGGGAAAAAAACAAAAAAGAGGGGTCATTAACGATAAAACGATTAGTTTTAGGTTATATACATCACTCATGATGAAAAAACACGAGGGAGAATAAAATGAAATGAAAAAAATAAAACTTAAATTATCAGGAGATGTGCATAACCTAAAATATGTGTATATATATATATACGTATAGTCTATAGTAGAAATCATAATAGAAGTAGACTATGACTTTGCACAAGCACATGATGCGCCTAAATCAACAAATATTTTTAGAAGTTACATCAGAAAATTGCATCTTTATACATTTATGACTAAAGAAGTATTTATAAAATACATTATCATCACCACATGTAATAAACATTTATTATTAGTAGAAAATATATCATTTTAATCCATAAAGATTCATTACAAATTACTTCATTGATATTCAACATCTATACCCCCACATACATGAACAATATAACAACACTAATATTAGGAAACTAATATTATTTGTATCCATACATGTGAAGGACTAATCAATATTGATATTAGTATTCCCGATATTATTAGTTTGCACCATATGAGGAACTAATCGATTTAATGTTGATAGTAGTTACATTGATATCATTGGTATCCATATATATTATACAATATACTAAAACAGATCAGTCAGTTACTGTAGCGCTAGATTCCGTTGCACTGTGGAGTGGATATTTTCGATTTGTGCTTTGCATGCGTACATGCGCTTTTTTCTCCATTTTTGAACAGTGAATTAATGAAAAAACCCCCCGAAAACAACAAAAAACACCGTCAAACGGAAGGGCTCCGTGGTCATTATGCACATCGGACCGGACCGATCCGGCCTGGCCCGCCGGACTTTTGCTTATTTTATTATTTTTTGAAATTGGCTAATATGGTTTTAGCCCCTAATAAGAGAAAAACGGTGCCTTTGCGCATAGGGGCAGGAAGGTAATTAGCCTCATTTCTTTCGGGGGCTGTTAGTGTATAATGGGCACGCGCTAGTCGATTTTTCACCCCAGGCCCTGTTTAGGTGGCGCGTGCAGCGTCATACGGTGGTTGGAGACGCAATTCCGAATTCTCTCTCGAGGCACCCCCGCGTGGTCTTCCTCCCGCGGCGGCGCGTTGCACCTAAAAATATTCGTGGACGCGGCAGAGGTCGGTTAAAGCCGCTAGCCACGTTTCTCTCTCTCCTGCATGTAAAAGTTCAGGAGAGTCCCTCTTATTTTCACCGTTTTCACTTCAGTCTCTTCACTTTCAATTTCGTTTCTGGTCTTGATTTCTGGTATATAAGTTTTGATTTAGTTTGATTGGGTCCTCCGATTGGAATCAATTCAGTGTCCATTTTTCAATTCGGTCCTCCTTCTTTTAATTTCCGAATTGGATTGAAAAAGATGAATTTATTCGGTACAGTAGTTTCAATTTCTTAAGTTTTGTCATTTGATTAAAATTGATAATATATTTGATTTTCATTTCGGCCCTTATACTTTTAAATTTAGATTTTAATCCCTTTATATTTAATGTTCATTTCAGCCCTTATACTTTTAATTTTTTATTTTAATCCCTATATTTCTTTTTATTTCTAGAATAATCTCTACTTTTGTCCATGTACATATAAGTGTGCTCGACTTTGATTTTTAATTTTGTTATTTTCTTATTTGTTGGGGTGGTATTTTTAAAAAAAATATTAGCTCTTAAATTTTATTTTGTATTTATAATCATTTGAAAATTGATATTTGTGTTTTTTTTCTCTCCATTTGTTCTTTCTTTTAGCTTTTTATTCATTTTTTTATTTATTTTAACGTCATATGATTTTTTTTACCTGATAATTTTTATTTTAATTTTTTATTTGATCTTTTGTTAAAGTTTTTATGATTTTTTTAGTCTTTTATTTATTTTATTTTTTTCATTATAATAATAATAATAATAATTGAATGTTTTTTTCTTACTTACTCTTTTGTTAACGTTTTTTTCTCTCCCGGGATAATGTGATAATTTTATTCTTTTAATAGTTATAACAATGATAATTTTTATTTTTATTTTTTTTTGTTTGATGTTTTGTTAAAGTTTTTAGGATTTTTTTAGTCTTTTATTTTTTTTCCTTTCATTACTAACACACAAAAATTAAATAAAAATAATAATAATTTTTTTTTCTTGCTTACTCCTTTGTTAATATTTTTTAAGGTTTTTTTTATCTCATGATAATTTGATAATTTTAATTGTTTTGATAGTAATAACAATGATAATTTTTATTTTTATTTTATTTTATTTTTGATCTTTTGTTGAAGTTTTTACTATTTTTTTAGTCTTTCATTTATTTATTTGCTCTTTCATAATAATAATAATATTTTAATTATTTTTCTTGCTTACTATTTTGTTTATGTTTTTTTTCTCGGTATAATTTGATAATTTTTATTGTTTTGATAGTAATAAAAATAATAAATTTTAGATGTTAAGACTCCGATTTTGCTATTGTTATAATAGGGTATGTTAATCTATTTCATTACATTAAAGTTTGCATATATAAATATTATATTTTAATTTTGATCCAGCAAATCTTATAAAAATTATTTGTTCAACCCGCAATGTAGGGTGAATAATTTTCTTAATTTTCAAGTTAAATGATTTTTTTTCAGCTAATAAATTTTTATTTTTCTTTTATCATATATTATATTTTAATTAAATTCTATAAATTACTTCACATCCAACAATTATCAAAATTATTTGCTCAGCCCCTAACGTAGTGCGGTCTATTTTTTTAATTTTTAAGTCAGATGATTTTTTTCTTAGTTAATATTTATATTTTTTTATCATCTACTTTATTAGTTCTTTCTTTTATTGTTTTATTATTATTATTATTATTATTATTATTATTATTATTATTTTCAAATCAAATAATTTTTTTTACGTCGTAATTTTTATTTGAATTTTTTGTTTGATCTTTTGTTAAAGTTATTATGATTTTTTTAGTCTTTTATTTTTTTCATTTATTTTATTTTTTCTTGCTTTTATTTCTTTTATTGTTTTATTATTATTATTTTCAAATCAAATGAATTGTTTTTACCTAATAATTTTATTTTATTTTTTTGTTTGATTTTCCGTTAAAATTATTATGATTGTTTTAGTTTTTTTTCATTATTAATATGATATTATTATTATTATTATTATTATTATTATTATTATTATTATTATTATTATTATTATTTGAGTTATTTTAGTTATTTTGCTTACTTACTGTTTTATTAATGTTTTTCAGTTTTTTCCTCTCAGGGCAATTTGCTAGTTTTATTGTTTTGATAGTAATAACAATGATAATTTTAGATATTAAAACTTCGATATTGTTGTTTTTATAATAGGGTGTGGTGATCTGTTTTATTATATTAAATTTTGCATATATAGATATTATATTTGAATTTTACACTAGCAAATCCTTTTAATTTCTTCAATCCTGACAATTATAATGATCAGCCCGCAACAATGTGCGATCCATTTTTTTTTAATTTTCAAGTCACGTAATGTTTTTTGCTAGTTAGTAATTTTTGTTTTTGTTTTATCGTTTATTTGATTTTTTTTATTTGCTCTTTCTTTTATTTTGTTTTTTTTTTCAAGTCAAGTAAAAAAAAATTAACTTATAATTTTTATTTTATTTTATTTTTCTTTCTTTTGTTAAAATTATTTGGATTTTTGTAATCTTTCATTTATTTTTGGGTTTTTTTCATTAAAATTAATAATAATAATAGTAATTATAACAACAACAACAACAACAACTAGAATAATAATAAGAAGAACAAGAAGAAGAAAAAGAAAAAAATTAGTTATTTTTCATACTTGCTATTTTGTTAATGTTTTTCAATTTTTTTCTTTCATGATAATTTGATATTTTTTATTGTTTTGACAATAACTATAATGATAGTTTTAGATGTTAAGACTTCGATGTTACTATTTTATAATAGGGTGTGGTTATCTGTTTTATTATATTGAATTTTGCATATATAAATATTATATTTTAATTTTGGACCAGCATATCCTATTAATTTCTTTCATCCCAACAATTATAAAAACTTCTTACTCAATGCGCAACGTAGTGTGATAATTTTTTTTAATTTTCAAGTCAAATGATTTTTTCCCTAGTCAATAATTTTTATTTTTTTCATTTATATTATTTTTTTATTTGCTATTTTGTTAATGTTTTTAAGCGTTTTTTTAGCCTTTGATTTAATTTTGTTTTCTTCACGTTATTAAAGCAATATTAATATTAATATTAAGAATAATAATTTTAGTTTTTGTTCCAACGTGCTTTTTTATTAATATTTTCTCTCTCTCCGATTTGTTGAAAAATGTTTATTGTTTTGAAAGTAATAGTGATGATAATTTTATAAGTTAAGACTTCGATATTACTGTTAGTATAATAAAGGATGTCGATCCCTTCCAGTATATCAAACTTTATGTGTTAAAATATTATATTTTAATCTTAATAGCTGTAAAAATTATTTGTTCTGCTCGCAACGTAGTGCGGGCATTTAGCTAGTGAATAACTAATCAATGTTGATACCGATACTTTTGATATCATTAGTTTCCACTAAATGATTACTAATAATTTAACAATGATATCATATACACTAATATCATTAGTATTTACACGCATGGATGACTAATCAATAATTTCAACCAACTTTCTAGTTTATTCCCATCCTTCCATTTCTTTGTCTCACTTTAGAGTTATTAAATATTTAAATGATAAGTAAACACCATTGAATTATTTAACTTCTAAGCAAAGAAATTAGGTGTTAAAGAGCTACCTACCTACTAGTCGGGATGATACTCATGTTTAAGGGCTTATTACTATAATCTCTCTTGCAACAAGAAGATTTCAATTATTATCATGTTGATTTAATTTTAAGGATCATATATGATTTTAAATATGACCATATCATATTTCATCCATATACATAGCACATTTATGATTGGAAAATCTATTTTTTTTATTTCATTTTAACTGTCCAAAAATAATCTAGGCTAACATGTTTTTATTTTTTATATATATAAAATAACATGAATATCTCTAGGTTTCAAGAATTTATTTCACCAGAACACCTTTATATACAGACATGATTTTTTTCATTAAAGTTAACAAAACAAAAATTCATTAACACAATCCAAGTTCATTTTTTTTTCTATAGACCGAACTTACCTTTTAACTTTCATGGCATTCCTTTCAGTCTCTTTTTCAATGATCATTCCATTATATTTAGGTTCAAGTTCAACCATAATATAACATAACATAGCATTAAAGTCCCTTTATCTTTCATTTCTTAACAAAACTAGATTTAATATTCCATGTTTTGTTCTAAATCCATGTATTTATGTATAAACATAATTTATACAATTTAAATACACAACAATTCAAGAAGTTTTTTACATGCTCCATGTTATTCCTTTTAAGCCAATCCTTTTTTCTCCTTCCTATATTCATAAATTTAAGTCAAGTTGGTTTTTACATCTTTTAAAATTTGATTCATTAAACATCTTGGTTCACATATTCATTTATCATACTTATCAACTTACAACACTTGGAATAATATATATCCAATAATTGTTCAAACTTATTAAAAATCCTTTTTAATTTCACCTTCGACCTCTTGGTCCATTTAATCAATATTTGAAATTATTCTAACTATACAATTTCAATACAATTTACAAGGCCATTTTAATCAAATCATACACAAATTCAACACTTTTATCCCTATATACAGTTGACCTTATGTCAACAAAAACTCCATATTCTTTTCTTCAATTCATTTGATTTCTTTTAACTCATTAATTCTTCACGCAACCATATCAAAATCTATTTTATTTTTAACATAATCATTCATAGGAAATTCATTAACATACCACAACTAACATCTTCTTCATATGCAAAGAGCACACAAATTTCCCCAACTAAAAACTCATTTTAACACAATCTCTCATACATTTATATATATATATATATATGTAGACAAGTTTCAAAAAGATTTCTATCATTTGCCCATATGTTAGGTTCTAAAGGGAAGTGATAATCTTTGATTTATTTTAATTTTTTTATACTTTGTTTTCTAGTTCCCACCATTATCATGCAAACATAACTAATTTTCTTCAACATATTCATTTTCCAAATATTTTTCAAAAACCCTAGAATCAAGATTTGGGTTTTTCAGTTCAATTTATTGGTTTTTGTTAATATTTTTGTCGTCTCTTTCTTCATCTTCATTCAAAGCTTCCTGTTTCTCTCTTTCATTTTGAGTCATAGCCCCTCCCATTGTTCTTCCTTTCTTACTATTTTTTGGTGTAAATTTCTTTACGCAGCTTCACTTGCTCGCCAAGGTTTAAGTGAAAAATGCGAGAGAAAAAGAATATAATAAGTTTTTTAGCCTTTCCTCTTTCTTTGAAGCTACTGGAACATTCAGTACATAAAGAGAAGGAGGTCTTCTTAATTTATTTACAAAAATACCACAACTTAATCCGTGTGTCATTTTTTGTATTTTTTTTTTTACCATTAAAACTCTCGCAAGACCTTATCAAACTCTGTCTGACTTAATATTTTAACTTAGTGTAGAAAAATGTATTAGAAAACTCCTTGTAAATCTTCAGCCAAATTCAAGGAGCGAATTAAGGTATATTCTTAATATTGTAAAACCCGACAACCAGTAATTTTACACAAAAAAACCCGAACTTCACACACTTTTTTATTTACTTAAATCATATATATATATATATATATATATATATATATATTAAACTAACTCATTTGAGACTTCCATCAATGTTCATCATAAATACTTCCTCTTGATTCATCATTTTTAAATTAAGCATTACCCTTTTTGGCTGAGAGTTTACAACAATAATAAAAAAACGATCAATTTGATTTCATTTAATTTATAAAAGATAATTGTATAAAGATAAAAATATCAATTTGTTTTAGAAGGTGTTTAGGAGGTGTTTGAGACTATATTTCAAAAGTACTTTTGATTTTTTTATAAAAATTAATTTTTGGGTGTTTTTAAATCATTTTGATATAATAATGTAAAAAATAACTTTTAAAAATAAAAAAATATCAGCTTGATATATTTCTAAATGAAAATTATTTTTAAAGACAGTAATTTTATCAATACATTAGTATAATAAATAATATTTTATTCCTTAGAATATAACACTTTCCCTAAATAATCGTGCACTAAAAATAACTTATCTAATCTCATATAATTTATAAAAAATAATTATATCGTAAGTCCTTGCTTTGAAAACCTAATTCAAATGTACTCTAATCTTATATAATATATAAAAAAATAATCATATCATAATTTCATATCACCTTGGGGTTCAAAACCTAATTCAAAAGTCCAATAGCAATGGCAATTTTGTGATTCCTCTGATTCAAAAAACACTTGGGTAAGTTGCAATCACTCTTTAGTTTCTCAATTTATTTTAATGTGCCAAGGAAAAAGCTCTCTAAAAATTCTCCCCATCCTCATTCCTCACAGTCTCACCTTGAAATCCTCAAAGAATTGCTGTCAGCCATGGCAGCCGTTTGCTCAAACAAAATGATAGGCGTGTTCTGGCACGAGGGCATGCTAAACCATGAAACTGGAAAGGGAGTTTTTGACTCAGGAATTGATCCTGGGTTCCTAGACGTGTTAGAGAAGCACCCAGAGAACTCAGACAGGATCAAGAACATGGTTTCTATACTTCTGAAAGGCCCCATCTCTCCATGCATTTCTTGGCAAGCTGGCAGACCTGCTCAAGTCACCGAATTGCTCTCTTTTCACGCCCCAGGTAACTCTTTCATTCTTTTTATTCAGACCAGCAATTCCCTAGTTGAATGACACTTGAACCTATTGAATAGGAAAGTTGCTCTCTTGAAGCCATGTATAGTTTTTGCTTATATGATTTATAGACAGAAAGAAGAAATTTTCAATCTGTTTTATCGTGTGTGATTTGTTTCATATATGTTAAAATGACAGAGTACATAGATGAACTAATTGAAGCAGATAAACAAGGAGGGAAGATGATTTGTGCGGGGACTTTCTTAAATCCCGGCTCATGGGATGCTGCACTTCTTGCTGCTGGCACTACACTATCAGCAATGAAGCATATTCTTGATGGGCATGGAAAGCTTGCATATGCATTGGTTAGGCCACCTGGTCACCATGCTCAACCTAAACAAGCAGATGGGTATTGCTTCCTTAACAATGCTGGTCTTGCGGTTCAACTGGCCTTAGATTCAGGGTGCAAAAAGGTTACAGTTATTGACATTGATGTTCATTATGGAAATGGAACAGCAGAGGGATTCTATCGGACAGATAAAGTACTTACCGTATCCCTTCATATGAACCATGGTTCATGGGGTCCATCTCACCCACAGAATGGATCTGTTGGTGAGCTAGGTGAAGGAGAGGGTTATGGCTACAATTTGAATATACCTCTTCCTAATGGGACAGGCGATAAGGGATATGGTTATGCCATGAAGGAGTTAGTTGTCCCAGCTATTCATAAATTTGAACCTGATATGATAGTTTTGGTTGTTGGCCAAGATTCAAGTGCTGTAAGTACCTTTAAATGATGATAGACTATCGCCAAATTGTTACTATGTTGTGAGTAAGGTTAAGCATGTAAACATATGCATACTAGTTTGACAATATAGTTATACATGCATAAATATGTTACTGTTTGTGTATTTATATATTTCCATGTAACATGTCTAATGGGAATACACAGAGGAGTAATAGTGAAAGGGAAACTTCAGAACTGAAATGAGGACGACATATGACATTGAAATATGTTTACAGTTCTGCAGGATTTAGAAATAGGAAAAATGAAAAACTAAATGGAAGAGACCTTCAGATTAATCATTAATTAATCCTATCCTCCCTCTCTCTTTTTAATTTTGTTTTTTGCTGTCTTATACAAGCTGAATGTAGCAAATCACGGGAGACAAATGAGTGAATTATGGATGCATGAGAAAAAGCAAGCTTGTGAACTACTCAAACCTTATACTTCAATATTTTGGATATATTTTACATGCACTAATACTCAATATTTTAGAGAGCTTTCTAGACTAAAACAATGGTTTTGTGTTTCTAAATAATAAATTATTAGTAATTTGGATTCGAAAAATAAATATGTAAATACTTGTTTCCTTTTTCAAATGTATGCATCCTAAGTTGTTCTCTCTTTCTCACACACTCATTCCAGATCAATTCCCTTTTCTTCTTTTTATGGTTTTCCTCATAACTTGGACTGTGCATGTTTGTTATGAAGGTCCTCGATCGACGTTATCTCTAGCTATAATTCTACTTCTTTGATGAGCATTTCTCAGATGTTGTCTTCTAATGTTAGTCTGAAACTTGGATCTCCTTACTGATTCACTTTGCTTGCTTCAGTTTGATCCAAATGGAAGGCAATGCTTGACAATGGATGGCTATAGAGAGATTGGACGGATAGTTCATAGTCTGGCAAATAAGCACAGTGGTGGGCAGATTCTTATTGTCCAAGAAGGAGGATACCACATCACGTACTCGGCTTACTGCCTTCATGCAATACTTGAAGGTGTGCTTGACCTTCCCCAGCCTCTGTTATGCGATCCCATTGCATATTACCCAGAGGATGAGGCTTTTGCTGTGGAATTAGTTGAAGCCACCAGAAAGTACCATAAAGAAACGGTTCCCTTTTTAAAAGGAACGTGATTAGAAGGTACGGTATTCAAGGTCCATATTTGAATAATGATTCATGTGCTACATGTATTTTTAATATTATGTCATGCTATCATAGGAACAGTAAGAGTTTAATGTGAAGTAGACTTTTGCTAGATTTCCCAATTTATAGCCCTACATTTGCTTTGATCATAGTTTTATGTGCCACTGATCACACAATGATGTGCATGGTAGAATAGAAACAAAATTTGAGTTTCATATGCTGTGTATCTGATGATTTCATCTTAATCCTATTGAGCTGACCAAGACATGTAGCCATGCAAAATTTGAAGTGAATAAATTTAGGAGTTGACAAATGACTTTCTTTGCATCTGGAAGAGCTTCATGAAAGTGTTATCTTTCTTAATAGAAGGTTAAATTTCCTAGCTTTTAGGCCTCTATTTCCATGCTAATTGTTATCTACACCGTTGGTTGTATTTATTATGTGAGGAATCACATGTTTTATTTCCCTTTTATGCTTTGTCTGGGGATTTGAATATTTTGTTCTCATTTTAAGATACAAGGTCCATATATGGATAAACTGGTAGATGCCATGAACTTAACTGGATTGAGCCCTGGTATGAAACTTGCTAAGTGATAAATTCCAAATTTAGAGAAAACCCGGAAAGAAATGGAAGGAATAGTTTTGAATTGTTCAGTAACATATGGTGTCAATGGCTTCCTATGGCTGCAAGACAAGAAGAAAAAAAACTCAAACTCTTGATAAAAGGCTTTCTGAAACTTATCCCCTAGGAATGGGCAGTCTTGATTTTGATTTTTTTTTTTTAATTTGTTAGCCTCAAGTTTAATTCCAACTGTTTAACTATTTCTGAGCTCTTTGCAGCAGTTCAGAATAATGTAGACTCTCTCAATACATTCTGCGCTGCTTGATGTATACAGTTGCATGTTGATTTTTTTAGATTCTCACTGATCAATCCTAATATCCTTTGCCTTGTTAGGGAGTCACTTGCTGTTTTGGTCTGGAACATTCTAAATTAGGAAGCTCTTGATGTCCTGTTCCCTGCCAACTCGTTACTGCTCACTGTGCTTTGTATTATCATGTTCTGATGCCATGTTAAAATTGTCTGTGTTTTTATGAGACAGTGGAAGAGATAATCTATTATCTGTGTAGATGATTTGGTTTCGAGCTAGGATTTTGCTCACCTCCTGGCAACTCAGATTTGCCAATGAAGATTTTGCTCTCTATATAATGCGTATTTCTGGTTTAACAATTTTCTGAGCTTCACACGTGAACTAAATGCTTATTTGAGTGATCTTGTAACTAACCAAATAAGCCATAGTCCAAACCATCCAGTGCCTGTCTTTCTAATAATAATAAATTTATTAGAAATAAAAAATGGAAAATGTGATATTTTCTGCACCAGTGAGTCTGCTTTGTTGAAGTATTTTTTGGCAAAAACATAGAACTTCTGCTAATAATTACATGAAACATAAGGCTATGGTCGTGGGACAAACGAGTTTAAAATATTTAGGTTGCAATGTTACCCCTTCTGATATAGGATAGATTGGAGCCTTTATGCACTTTTTGGAGAGCCCTAATTTAGGGATTACTATATGATTTCAAATTATAGCTGAATCTTTTAGCAAAGATCTATTTAAGATTGACTATGTTGGAATTTGGAGAAAGAGATGATTCTTGGGAACTTAAATTTGTGGTACAGTAAATTCTGCGCAGCAGTTAACTCTGGTCTTTGTGTTTCTTTATCGTTTGATGTTGTGCAACATATGGAAAATCTGCGTGTGTAGCGATTGGACAGAAACGTTCAACTGTGGCACAATTAGTTCAAATTCTTTCAGAAGCGAATGCTTTGGAATATTCCATTCTTGTAGCAGCCACCGCTTCGGATCCTGCTCCTCTGCAATTTCTGGCCCCATATTCTGGCTGCCCAACATGTTTATCTCCTCTTTGCCTTCTTCCAAGTCTCTCTGCCCAGTTGTTATTCTCTCAGCTCCCGCTCCCTGTATTCTCATTCAGCAATTCACATACTTGGCAGCAATATTTTGAGGTAAAACTACTCTATCCAACAAGTAGCTTGAGCTTGAAAATGCCAAATTCATTTATGGTCTAGGCATTAGACTAAACAAACATACTTTACAGTTTTTCCTTTGATTTTTGCCTTGTCTGTCCATAAACTTATGTTGAAATAACACTCAACATTGTAGGTCAGTGCAGCAAGGTGGAGGATTGACATCAAATTTATCAACAATTCAAGCTGATGAGAAGCTTCCATTTTATGGTGGACATCACGGATTTGGAAAATAGAATGTCAATATAGGCGAAGGATGTTGATCATATAAAACCATCGTTTGTGCCAACAACCTCGGTATGAGAACTGTACTATAGGGGTTGATGTTTGTTAAGAGTTTTGAAATCCTGGGATGGTACAGTCCTTTGCTGCTCATCATTGCAAGTATTGACACTTAATTCTCACAGTCACAGCTTTATAATTTACTGATAGTCTCTAACATCTTAGTCATATATTTTGTACTTGGCTTTCATGACATCTGTGGGTTAAAATCATAAAGTTTTTCCATTCTGGAGTTTTGCCTTGTCCTTCGTTTGCTGATATGCAGAGCTATCACCACCCATTCAGCCTGTTCTTAAAAAATAATGCCTTTCTAGCTCAGCGGTTCCACATCAATGAAAAGTAATTCAGAATACAAACCGTACTGCAACTCCACTGGCTTCAAAGGAAATTTTCTAGGAGATTTCCATTCTGCTCATGATCTATCATTCCCCACTTATGTCAAGTCATTAAGGGCATTTATTGCTATTCTAGTATATGACCTGGTTTGCATGGGATTTATCAGGAATCCATCTTCAAGTGAACAAGAACTGGTTTCTACTAGCATCAGAATGAATCTGCATTTTGTATCTCTGATTCCATACCACTTGAGACATCCTTTCTTCATCAAGAAAGGTCAGGCCCCCTTTGGAACATCCTAGTTACGGTTTCCTGTCAAATGCATCTGAACAGTTATTATTGTTTTGATAGCTTAGGATATTTGATTTGCATGTGCATGCACAAACACCAAACTGATGTTTTCCTGAAGGATGTGTCATCTCTGCGCGGCCCCCCTGCCAGTTCCGAAGGCAGCTTTATTATATTTTTGCTGTTTTTTTTTGTTTTGTTTCAATGCTTGAAGTATATCCCTGTATTTCATGCATGTCATTTGCATCAGTCATTTTTGTGATATGAAAGATGCCAAGTATATGTCATTATTCAACGTTGCATCCTGTCATCCCACAAGGGGGGCTGACGTTTTTAGAGTTTATAATGAATCGTCCAGGCTGATAGAAACGTCTTTGCTGCTGTATACGATTCGATAAATGATCCCAATCAGCTCAGGAATTCATGAATTTGATGATGAAAGCAATCGTCTTGAGTCTTGCCTTATTTCGTTCTTTTAGATTTTAGCTATTATTTAAATAATTCTATTGTAAAATATTCTGTAAAATAGGTGGCTCGAGTATATCTAGTGGCATGGATAGGATAAGAATCTAACCAGCTGATGTTTGATATCAACCCCAGCGCTGTGGTGTCATGGCTCTATTTGGCCAAGGGAGAGTGATAAATGTCCACAAAAGCAGATACTTGCATTTTCAAAATGGCCCTCCACCAAGCTATTGTTGCTCTCAAATGGACTATAACAATTCCAACCCTTGAGCACTAGCTTTTTGTCCATCAGTGGCAAGATGATGACAGAGGAATAAGATTGATGATTTTACAGATTCGCTCCTTTTATTTTGTGGCCCAGCTACTTTCGGTTATTAATAATTGTACGAAACAACTGTTATTTGTTGTTGATGGATTTGCATGAATTTAAAGTTATCTTTCTGATTGTACAAGCAAGCAATACGGCAGTGGCTATATATTTGATAATTTTCTTCAATAAAAGAGACTCGAGTTTCAATGATTTTAATTGATTTGATTATCATATAATTAGAATGAGCTATCCTAAATTTATAAGCCTAACGAGCCTCCCAAAGAATTAAAATTATTTGCCTATTTCTCCTTGGAGTAGAGTTAAGCGCTACTGCTAAATTTAACAACATTATAAATTATAGCTTTAAAATTGCAAAGAATTTTTTTTTTACAGAAAAACTTTAATATATGCTAAAATCTAATAATTCATAAAATTTTATAATAAAAAAAATTATACGTTGAAACTAAATAATTTATATAAAAAAAAACTCTACAAGACTATTTAACTACATGAAAAATATTTTAATCTGCAAAATCCCAATTAAATTAAAAGTTCTAATCTAAATTGAGCTTTGTTAAATCTTAAATTAATGTAACCTTAATTTATAAGGTTTAGTTAAAACGGTATTGATTTGGGTATTATGCATCTTTTTTCTTCAGTGTTGATTGATCTAGTTGGCACTTTCAAGCGAAAGAATATGACAACCCTCATTTCTTAAGCTCCAGCTACCATTGATTAACAAAGGAGTTTCTTTTCTTCATAGTGGTGCCACCCTTATTCGAAGTTTGTGTTCCATCAATAGTTTTTTTTTTTAACTTTAAATCATTGAAAAAAGAGATATGGGTCTCCTAATAGAGTGTGATTTGGTTATAATTGATGAAAAGCATTCCTTTTACAATTTTCATGGTTTATTTTGTTCCAATAACCTCTCATATGCCACAATTAAATCAAAGAAGAGTCATTCTTGATCAACTATTTTAGATTAGTTTCAACTCTTTTGTTGTCAACTCCTTTTAAAAGCTTCTAAATATTGTTAAGGACCCAAAGACAAGGAAAACTAAAAGAAAAGGGTAAAAAAAATCCCTAAGAAAATGAGGAAGAAATCCTATACATGCTAGTTCTAAAATACCACTAAAAAGAAAAGTGGTTTTGTAACCTACACCTTTTGAAATGATATAAAAGAAGAGAAAAGACAAATAAAAAAAAGTGTCAAGCTAGGAGGAAAGGAATTTGTGCTCATTTTAGAGCTTAAGAAGAAGCTAGAAATCTTCTTCAAATCGACAAGAAGTCAATGATAAACCCATTGACTTATTTATCTAGGTAAGCCTTCAATATTTAATGATGAAGGGGTGGATCATACCCTCTATTAAGGGAAAGTACAAGGGTTATAAAAACAATTTGACCACAAAAATATACAAAATAATCCTCAAATGATCAAAGGTGCCCAATTAGAGTTGTGGGCATGGAGAAATTCAAAGGTTAATAAAAACTTGAGCATAACCTACAAAATAAAAATAATGACTATAATGATGACTTTCAAAGTCAAATAATTCAAATGTAGACCATTTTAAAAGTTAATCTTAAAGTCTTGGAATCCCTTGACCAAATAAAGGTTTGAGAATGAGCTTCGGTGATATTTAGTCTTAAGATTCATTAAACATCTTTTGATCCTATAAATATCATTTTCTTTCATAACCCATATTACATGTATGATAAATATGGATTAGTAAGCAATGATTTCCCATATGAAACAAGCTTTTAAGAAACTTTGATTATGTTTTATTATTCATACAAGTAAAATAAATGCTTCAAAGATATTTTTTTCTTTGAAACTCTCGAGTTCTTTGAGCAAAACCTTTGTGAAACCATGTTTATGGGAGTTGCTTATATTTTTTTGAAAACTTTTATTTAAACTTTTATCAAAATGGTTTTTATATTTGAAAGAAAACTTGAAATTTCAAAGATTTGTTTCGTGATATCAATCATTTTTCTTCCGCACAACATCATCCTCAAGATAACCCATGAATATAGAATATGATAAAACACTTGGGAGGTATGATCAAAATGCAACAATTCAAGAAACACAATATGGATGACTTTATGTTTTTTTTTTATTTTTTATTTTAGGGAAGCAACAATATGAAGTAAGTTTTTTAAATCTCTCAATGTCTTTCAAGAACTTAAGATTTCAAAAAATAAAAAAAAAACTATCATAAATTAGACATGATGAAAATTGAGTGGAGATTTAATTAAGGTTCAAAAGCTAATTTTGGTCAAATTAAAAGAATTAATTAAGTGTAAGGACTGAATTAGAATTTTAATGTGTCAAATTAATTTATCATGGACTTAATTGGTGAAGAATTAAGTTGAAAAATATTCATGTTGAATTAAGAATATTCAAATTTTAGAGGACAATATTTAATTTTCATAAAATCATTTGGGTAAAATTAGAGGCAATATTGTAAGAAAATAAAACTTTAGGGGTCAATAAAGTGCAAAATTAAAAAAAATTGAGCTTAAAGACCTTTTTGTGAAAGACACAAATTCAAGGAACAAATTTGGTTAGAAATAAGGGTAAAGCTGAAGAACTTAAGAGTTTAAATATTAGTAAAGATGTAATTGAAAATATCCTAAAATTTAGACATTAAAATGGTTAGGATGTAATATAATAAGGTAGAGATTTCCTCATAAAAAAGATTTGTCTTGAACCTTGTATGAGACCAAAAAATATAAGCAAAAACTTAAATAACAATTAATCAACAATGCAATTTAATATTGGAGGGTGTGCCAAAGACGATATGTCTTTTATATGCACAACTAGTTTCTTACCTAGAATTTTGAAAATCATAGATTTTCTAGTGACCATGATACTAGGTGATGGATCTTAATAGTTTTATGATTAAATCCCAAAACTATCGACCTAAGAGGCATATATGTCATTTAATGTCAGGCTCACCATGACAAAGAGGAGAGATTATTTTTATAAAATACCTTGTAAATAGACTAAACAAGCCTTGACATGCTCACTTTGTTGCAGGGTTTGACTATTTTTTTATGTAAAAAATAATGTTTTAGCCACCACCAATGTGTTTAAAAAAAAAAGAAAAATAGAAAACTCTACTTATAAACCTAACTGAGACAAAAAAGAAAGAAAGAAAGAAAAAAGTTGGCTTTAATTAAATTAAACAAGAAAAAAAGAAATGACATTAGATAGATCAATCCAAGCTAGCATGAAAAACTTGTAGCCTAAATAATTAGGGTTGAGTCAACCCTAGACATTTCATCAAATCCGCATTAACTTCTCAAACCTGTGAATCAGGTGATTAGATTCAAAGCATCCAATTTAGAAAAATCATAACGTCAATCCATGTTTCATGACAAACTTGCAAATGGATCTAGAACCCATTAAATAAGAAAGAATAAAACAGGACAAAAAAGAACATAAAAAATCGATCATGATCAATCTAAGTTACCTTGATAAATATGTAATCGTGATAATTAGGGTCGATTCAGCATAGGATATCTCTCTAAACCCATGTTAATTTCTCAAACTCATGACTCAACTTATTAGACCCAAAGCAAAAAAACAATTCCAATTCTCATTCCAATTCAATCAAATATCAAGGATACAATTGAAAAAAAATTCAATTATACAAAATGATTTAATTAAAATGTGAAATTTAAAAAAATCAAATATGTAAAAGAACAAAAACTCATAAAATAAGGTTCAAAATTGATATAAAAATAAAAACAATATTGTAATTAAATTGTGAAATTAAAAAGAATAATATCTTTTACAAAAAAAAGTATTACCAAATAGAAATCAAAACAGTGATAACCACATTAAAAAACATAATACCATCAATTTTAATTAAAAAATAAAATTAAAAAACACTAAAACTTTTACAAAAAGATCAAGAAAAAAATTAAAAAGTAAAAGAAAAATGACCAAATCGGAGAATATAATCTTTGGTAAATTATGATTGAAGAATGAAATTAAATATGAACAAAACTTCTAAAAAAGCCAAAATAAAAAATAAAAATAATAAGGACTTAGATTGAAATATCAATAACAAAAAAGGTCAAGCTATACTTTTCAAGGGAGGAGAGAAAAAAACAAGAAAAAAAAGAAAGGCTCACTAAAGACAAAACAAACCACCACTAAGAAAAAGAGGATAAAACAATGTTTCCATCAATGCGATGAAAAATATATTTTGATGCCAGTAGGCACCACACTAACTGCTCGAAGTGTATAAGTGCCTTCCATAAGCCTTTAAGTATTTTACATTGGTGGTCACCATTATATTTTATCTAGTCGAATACAAAATTTTCTCTAAGTTGATTTTATATTTACTAAAAAAAAAAAACCAATGTGGAGAACACAGAAACATCCCTTAATCTTAGGCTTTATTGTTTATTATTATTACTCTTATTTTAAAGGTGTTATTTTATTGTTTTACTATGTATTTTAATTTTATTATTCTTATATTTGACCACATATCAAATTGCCACTCAACATAATTTATAATAACAAAAAAAATCATCATGAAAATATAAAAATACCTTTTAATGCCAACTTTATATTTTGGTTATTTTACTTTGTAATTAAGATGAAAACAAACTTATTTGTCCCTAGTCTATTTAGAAATGATAAATAAACCATGTGAAAATCCTTTATTGCCTTTTGAAATTAGTGTTAATTATTCTTCTAGATGAAGAAACAAAAATAATCCAAAAATTTAACTTTGGTGATCAAACGTGGGAGCGTATAAATTCCTGAACACAAGGAAGCTATATGCTAAAATAATACAAAACGAGGAGAATGTGGTCATCATTGAACCGACACAATGTCGTCGTAGAAGTAGTTGAGTCATCCAAAGTTGGACCCACTCCTCAGTAACCCTAAGAAATTTTTTAAGCCTCCACTTACAGATATCAATGGAGCTTCTTTGCTGCATAAGCCCCTTAGCCTTGGGCCCACATGTTTTTTAATTTTGTATAGAAAGACTAGAAAATTTATAGTAATTAATTATAATCTTAACAATGCAAAATGTTTTACACGAGATGTTTTACCCATTAACATATTATTTAAAAATATTTTTCAAACTAAATAGTTGAAAAAACTATTTTAATATAGTACAATTATGACAAACATGTATGTATTGTATGAGTGTGTTAAAAAAGAAATTTAAAAGATAGAGGATTCGAACACATATTCAAAGCATATGGGCTGTTATGATATACTTACTTTTTACTCCAAAAAGAGCTCATTTACATTCCTTTTGGATATAATTGTAATTGTCCAAAGACTAATTGGGCATTATTAATTTGATTAAGGTGTAGGATGTTTTCCCTTAACATTGTACAGTGTAACGTGTTGAATATCATTAACATGAAAAAAAGCTTTGATTGAGTGGTTATTTTGATTAAAAAACACAATGAATTGATGTTATTATCTCTTAAAACAAATACATTCTAACATGCATTAAGTACTTATTAATATTTTTTTTTTTGTAATTATTGGATCAACACAAAGATGAGTTCATCCATTACTTTTTGAATGAACCGGCAAGGGCAATTTTGTGTTTATTTTTCAAAAATATTTTTTAAAAAGTTCTTTTGTATGTTTTTTTTTATCGCTAATGCGTTAAGCCACTTTGCATGTTTTAGATGATATTCAATGAGAATTTAGGTGGTGAAAATTACCTATCTTTGATGACATTAGAAAGATCATGACATCTTCTTCCAAATGAAATGATGTGCATGGTGGTTCGACTGGTAGTTTGGCTTTGATGATTTTTTTTCAGCCTTTACCTTGGTAAGTGTATTATGCAATAAAAACATCCATTATTGTCCTCTTATATTGTCTTGATATTTATGTCGGTTCTTTTTTTTTTATTATATAATTTTCATCTTAATTTTTTTTGTAAATTTTAAATTTCTTTTTGATTTTACTCTCAATTGAAATGTTACATGTCCTCTTATTTTGTCTTAGTCTCATATATGATCATTTTTCTTTTAATTTTAGATTTTTATTTTGATTTGTTTTGTTAAATTTTTGATGTTTTTTAATTTGGTCCTTGAATTAATTAATCTTATTTTACCCCTTCTTTTTTTTTTCTTGTTTAGCATTTGGTTCTCATTCTTTTGCATGACTATTTTCAATTTATTTCAATTAAATCCTTTGACAATGAAACATTATTTTCCTCTTATTTTACTTTGGTTTTATATTTGATCCCTTTTATTTTGATTTGAAGTTTTTTTTTTTTTAAATGTGTGATTTTTATCAAAATGTTTTTTTTTTGCTTGGAAATGTATTATATATATATATATATATATATATATTATTTTTTTAAAATTATTTTTTGATATTAACACATTAAAATATATAAAAATACTAAAAAAAATTAATTTGAAGTATAAAATTCAAATTCAATTTTTTTTTAAATTATTTTCAAATGCAAAAACAAATAGATTTGAATTCATAATTTAGTGCATTTTATTTTCTATAAGGTTATCTTAATTTTATGACTCAGATCAGATGATTAGCGGGTTAGCCCAATTTACTTGAGATTTTTTTGTTTGTTTTGCAATTGTTTTTTATTCAATTTCAACTTTCAATAATGTGTTGATTTAAAATTATGTTTCATGATTAATTTTGGTTTGTTTTCTATGACGTTATTTTGGTCTTATGACTTGAGTTATGTGTTTTGCATATTAAACCGAAAAAACTAAGGTTATTGTGTCATATCTTTTGATTTTTTTTCAATTTCATTATTGTTTATTGAAAATTGAGTTTCATGGTTTGTTATGATTTTTTTTTATATAAGGGTTATTACAATATCTTGATCTTGATCGCGAGTTTGAATTATTAATCAATGTTGACTCGTGTCATATTTATTGTTTACTTTCTATGAGTTTATCATAATCTTATGATATGAGGTTAGAGTTTAGCAAACTAATTAAGATCAAGTTTTTAACTTTTTTTTTCAATTTTTTTAATATTGGATTAATTGGAAATTAAATTTCATAATTAATTTTTGATTTATTTTATATGGTGTTATCATGGTCTCATGATCAATGTCGTAAAGTTAACAAATTATCTCAAGTTGACCTATATTGATTCAAAATATTGTCGTCATAATGTTTTTAATATTAAAAAAATATTACCTTAAATTTTTCCAAGTTAAATTATACTCTTACGGGTAGTTGTTTTTTATCCATCAAATCATTTGAATCAATTCCCACAAGATTTAAAACTCTTTACTAATAAAACATATTGATAATATCTATATATATCTTCTATATATTAAAAAAATTGATTCAACTTCGCAACGCGTAACATACGCAAACGATGTAGTATTATGCATAATACATGAATAGTTATACTGGCTGTGCTTAGATTCTCCAAAAAATACTATTTTCTTACGGTACTAATGGTGGAAAAAACTCTCCTTTCAGCGCATGCAAATGGATACTGTGATTGCACGTGCTGACTGCTTTTTTCTTCTGAACCGCCACCTTGTTGAGGGGTAATATTGCCATTTCATCCAGCAGCGGCAAACAGATTATTATTATAATTATTATTATTATGTCTCTTGTTGCCAAAATAGGGGAGATCAAGAACAGGAAGGGGAGAGAGACAGTCATGGTGGTGTACTGCTACTATTATACTTTTTAGGGTCAAGCTGTTCAAAGATTTAGTTGAAACAAACAGAGAAAAACCCTGAAGTAGTAGATGTTAACCTGCTGTACTTGTCTCTTTCTCAGTCTGTTTCGGTCACAATTTCCTTTTCTTGGCTTCTCCATTCCCAATCAAAATCTAATCCTTTTTCTACTTCCATTTCTCGTTCTCCTCAAAAACTCTTGAAACAAATCTTATCTCTTTGCACCTGGGTCCGTTGCTTACATCCCTTTATGGTAATTGACATGTGAAAGTCAATCTTTTTTATTTGGGATTATAAGGTACATTGGGAGGGTTAGTTTCTTTCTTTTAGAATGTTGATTTGATAATGGAAAGTGAAAACGTGATGCTTTGCAACATTGTATTGTTTTTGTTTGGTTTTGTTACATTGTGTTATAGTTTTACGGATCCCCAAGACCTTAAGATCTTGTTAGATTTCCAGAATGGGTTGGATAATCCAGAGCTTCTCAAATGGCCAGCCAAGGGTAACGATCCTTGTGGCCCTCCTTCATGGCCTCATGTTTTCTGTTCGGATGGCAGAGTCACACAAATTCAGGTCCAAAATATTGGTCTTAAGGGACCCCTCCCTCAAAATTTTAACCAACTCTCAAAACTTTACAATATAGGCCTTCAAAGAAACAACTTCAATGGAAAACTTCCCACCTTTAAAGGATTGTCTGAACTGGTGTATGCTTTCCTGAATGGGAACAATTTTGACACTATCCCATCTGATTTTTTTGAGGGACTTAGTAGCATAGCGGTTTTGGCCTTGGATGGCAATCCTTTGAATGAGAGTACAGGATGGTCTCTGCCCAGTGAATTGGCAAGTTCAGTTCAGTTGACAAAAATTTCAGTGTCTTCATGCAATTTGGCTGGTCCACTGCCTGATTTTCTAGGCAGGATGCCATCTCTTACCAATCTAGAACTTTCTTACAACAGATTGTCTGGTAAGATTCCTTCGAGTTTTGGCCAATCTTTGATGTCAATTTTGCTTCTGAATAATCAAGAAGGAGGGGGCATGAGTGGTTCAATTGATGTTATTGCAAACATGACATCATTGTCACAACTATGGCTTCATGGGAATTCTTTCTCTGGAACAATACCTGAGAAAATTGGAGATTTGTCTTTGTTGAGAGATCTTAATGTCAACGGAAACAAACTTGTCGGTTATATTCCTCAGAGCTTGGCAAGTATGCAGCTGGAGAATTTGGACTTGAACAATAATCAGCTAATGGGTCCAGTGCCAGTGTTCAAGGCCGGTAAGGTTTCTTATGATTCCAATCTTCTTTGTCAATCTAAACCTGGAGTCGAATGCGCCCCAGAAGTTTATGCACTTTTGGATTTTCTTAGTGGCGTGAATTATCCTTCAAATATTGCTCCTCAGTGGTCTGGCAATGATCCATGTCAGGGACCATGGATGGGACTGAATTGTGATTCTAATTCAAAGATTTCTGTTATAAATCTGCCTAGACGTAATCTTACTGGCACTCTTAGCCCTTCAATTGCAAAATTAGGTTCACTGGTTCAAATTGTACTTGGAGGAAACGATATAGAGGGCTCAATTCCCAGCAATTTGACAAACTTGAAATCTTTGAGATTGTTTGATGTCAGTGAAAATAATCTCGGCCCTCCTTTGCCCAAGTTTCAGAATAGCGTGACGCTTGTTGTTGATGGAAATCCTCTTCTGGTTGGTGGGAATCAGAGTCAGCAGGCCCCCTCCCCTGCTAGCAGCATACCTCATGTGAGTCTCACTCCACCAGGCAGTGCACAGTCTTCACCATTCACCATGCCTTCTAGTCCGCCTTCTCCATCTCCAAGCTCACTCGCTAATCCTTCTGCTTCTGTAGAAGTTCCAGGCCAAACTAAAAGAAAATTTGAAAGAACCAAACTAGTAATTGTTGGTGGAATTTTAGCCTGTTCATTGTTGGCTGTTGTGTTGATTGCTTTGTGTCTATATTCTTGCTTTAAGAAGAAAAAAGAAACTTCAAATCCTCCTAATTCCATTGTGTTCCACCCTAGAGATCCGTCTGATTCAGAAAATATTGTCAAGATTGCAGTTTCCAACATAGCTGGAAGCTTGTCCACTCAAACTGGAACTAGTTCTGTCAGTAATACAAGCAATCTGACAGAGAGTCCTCATGTAATTGAGGCTGGAAACGTTATTATATCTGTCCAAGTTCTTCGCAAGGTGACAGATAATTTTGCCCAAAAAAATCAGCTTGGTTCTGGTGGATTTGGTACTGTCTACAAGGGTGAATTGGAAGATGGGACAAAAATAGCTGTTAAGAGAATGGAAGGCGGGGTTGCAAGCGATAAAGCTGTGGATGAATTTCAGGCTGAGATTGCTGTTCTGTCTAAAGTTAGGCATCGGCATCTGGTTTCTCTTATTGGGTATTCTATCGAAGGCAATGAAAGACTTCTTGTCTACGAGTATATGTCAGAAGGTGCTTTAAGCATGCATCTTTTCCTTTGGAAGAAATTAAACTTGGAGCCTCTATCTTGGACAAGAAGGTTGAGTATTGCCTTGGATGTGGCCCGGGGGATGGAATATCTTCACAGTATGGCTCGACAAACATTTATTCACCGAGATCTCAAATCTTCCAACATTCTTCTAGGTGATGACTTCCGTGCCAAGGTTTCTGATTTTGGGTTGGTGAAACTTGCTCCAGACGGAGAGAAGTCCGTTGTGACGAGGCTTGCTGGAACCTTTGGTTACCTTGCACCTGAATATGCTGGTAAATGTTTTCCAAATTCTTATTATTGGTATAGAACAAGGACTATCTAGAATTAGAAAAAAAAACTAATATAGCTGAAACTAAGAAGTGTTGCCCAGTTCAGTAAGATTCCTATGGTTTTCCAGCTGTGACTCATTTGTTCAAATAATACAAGTCTTGGTTAAGACATCTTTGTGAAATGCCCATCACTACTACTTTTTGCCCCCTTTTAACTGATTGGCTATGATGCATTTATGGACAAGCTTGTCTCCAATACATCACATTGGTAAACAAGAATGCAATGATGATGTTATTGATATGTAGAACAGAAACATGTATTGCCATTAATTATTTTCATAAAACATGTTTCCCTCCTTTCGTGTGCACCAAACCTTCTGTTGACTGATCTCTGTGAAACATTTCTACTTGTATTACCCTTTAAATTTTCTCTCTTGAGTTATGCATTCATTTCTAATTTATCCTATTGTTATTGATTACTTTTGATATGTATCTTAAATCATCAAAAAGCATCCCCGTGGAATCACATTAATACATGGATTGATCAAATAGTTATTTTTAACGGCTAAAAGTAAAAATGGTAAGCATGTATGATCTTTGTATATCTTCCTTTAGTCACACTGTAGAATTGCTTGAGAAATTTGCAGATCATTGATATATAACATGTGTTGATTGGTGGTTTATTTGGATTTAATTTCCAAGATAACCTCAACAATTTAGAAGGCTGAATTGACTGCAACTCTTGCTTCTTTATTCTCACAGTTATGGGGAAGATAACAACCAAAGCTGATGTGTTCAGCTACGGAGTGGTGTTAATGGAACTTTTGACCGGGTTAACAGCCCTTGGTGAGGAGCGCTCTGAGGAAAGCCGGTACTTGGTTGAGTGGTTTTGGAAAATCAAATCAAGCAAAGAGAAGCTTATCGCTGCCGTTGACCCTACTCTTAATGCCAACGAAGAGATTTTTGAGAGCATTTACACCATAGCTGAATTGGCTGGGCATTGCACTTCTAGGGAACCAAACCACCGGCCTGATATGGGCCATGCAGTGAATGTGTTGGCACCCCTTGTTGAGAAATGGAAACCAATTAATGATGAATCCGGGGACTTTTCTGGCATTGACTACAGCCTGCCACTTCCAGAGATGTTAAAAGTTTGGCAGGATGGAGAAAGCACTGGGCTAAGCTATACCAGTCTCAATGACAGCAAGAGTAGTATTCCAGCAACGCCAAATGGGTTTGCCGAGTCCTTCACATCTGCTGATGGTCGTTAAATGAAGGTAGCTCTCAAGCATTGAACTAGAGCTGTAAGCTTTATTAAGTTGGAGTCAGTTGCTCAATTTTCTGCTACAGCTCAATAGCATCAAGCATTTTATTTAGGTTATTGCACACAGTAAACACAAGTTAATAAGTAAGCACGCAAAGATGCTCTAGGCTTGTTTCTTGAGCCAGATAAATGTCTCGCGGTGTAGATAAATAGATGCTGTATGTAGTTTTGCACTTTGGTATTCCTTAATACATAATTTGCCTGTTATTTGTTACGTTTGTAAAGAACCGTTGTCATTTAGAGTTTTAAGTTACTTGATTCATGTCATTTTTGCCTCTTCTTGATAAATTTAGATCAGACACTTCATTAACATGTTCACCACCTAAGTGCCTCCACTTGCTAAAAGAATTTCAAAAAACACCTTCTTGTTATCCACGAAACATGTGGGAGGCTCACATTGTGTCCAATAACCCTTGATCAGGTGGACATTGTTCGAAAAAACATCTCGTGTCTTGGGCTACACTTTTGGAAGTCGTTGATATATTGTGGCTTGTCTCTGCTCCCAAGTCAAATTCTGGACTGAATTGAAGAATTTTGAAAAAGGATGATGTTGTGATAGTTGAGCAAATTCAGAAACCTGTAGCAGAGAGAGAGAGAGAGAGGGAGAGAGGCGATCAATCTAATTCTTTCAACATATATTTTTTTTGGAAAACTGTCTCCTTGTTAAGCTTCTCTTGCAAAGGCATATTTTCTGATTTGGTTCGAAACTTCTGCAACTTTTTCACACCCTTCAAAATTTTGTTTCTAGAAGAACCCCTTCAGAACCTGGCATCAAATCTTACATCCATGTGCGATAATTCCTTGATATCGCCAAGTTATTCCCTATCAAGTTTTGAATTCCTCGTGAATACCCCTGATACCCCACCTTTTACTGTCAATATTTTATTTATTTTTATTTTCATAGACAATCATTGAATTAATATAATTTATACCAACACCCTATAATTATTGCAATAAAATTTCCAGATCCAGATTGATGGCGGCTCAGGTGGATGCCAACTACTATTTGTTCAGAACATTTCTATCAAGACGAGTGCTTAAAAAATGGCAAGGAGTCCATTCGTGGTTTAAGTCCTTCGCTTTCAAACCAAATCGAGAAAGCCCTTTATTCAAAGAATTTGCCCCATGAAAAAAATAAATTATGCAATTGCAAAGCAAAATAGTGATCTGAACTTTTGAGTAT
This sequence comes from Salix dunnii, assembly GCA_015731905.1. Lineage (NCBI taxonomy): Eukaryota > Viridiplantae > Streptophyta > Magnoliopsida > Malpighiales > Salicaceae > Salix > Salix dunnii. The sequence goes on along the minus strand of CM027667.1, from coordinate 1,499,069 downwards.
CACATTTGTCTTTTTTACCATTTATTTGTTGATTTTTTTTTCCTTTTCTTTTTCAATGGTTCTAGCTATTGGAATCCAACTGAAGACGAAATCAATGTACCATATTAGAATACCCAAGCTAATCAATCGACTTGTTTATGCATGTTTTTAAGTGTTCATCCTTTATTGTAAAAAACAACGGTCAACCAGTTCATTCGATATCATCAGATGATTGATTAGTTCCTACTACTTTTCAAATTTGATAGATTTCTACCTAGAGATTTCTTGAATAAATATCAATTCTGTTAATACATGTATAGTAAGTGTGTGAGTTCATTTTAATTGTGTTATTAAAATAAGATATAAAGATTCAAATAAACACCAAAAAGAACATTTAATTCAAGTCTTCACTTGCTTTGCATCTTAGATATTTTTATTATTTTTTTAATAAAATCTTTAATATTTGTTAATGTGATCTTCATATTCACCTGTTTAAGATTTGTTTTCAACCATGCATATTATTAGTTCTTATTTTTCATTTTATTTTTATTATCAAAATATATAAAAACATAAATATATAACCTAAAATTAAAAAATATATTATATTCATCTTTTCAAATAAATTTAAATGGTACAATGATATATTTAGCATCAAAGTAAAACAAATTTAGAAATGCTAACCAATTTTATTTTTTTTTGTCTTTGTTTTTTAGAGTACAATAAAAGTACATCTTTGCCTAAAAAAATAAATAAGGCATGCATTTAGGGACTTTTTTTTTTCATATAGTTTTTTTTTTGTAATTTCCAAACTTATCAAAATTTCAGTATTTATATGTTAAAAAATTATTTTTTTATTGAAAAAGTTGTTTGTTTATATTCATTATATGCCAATAAATGAGTACTCATTGTGGTCGGCATGTATGATGTCATTTAGTAGCTAAAAACATTCTTATATCATGTCATTGGAAACTTAATCGTGTTCTTTTTATAATGGTGTGGCTTGTGACTACGCATCGAAAAACAGCAAAAAACAAATTGAATCGCAATGCTAAACGGGGTTTTAATCGTGTTCTTTTTCTAATGGTGTGGCTTGTGACTACGAATGATGATTGATTTGTCACCCTGTTAGTATTTTTCTCTCTCCCTCTTTTACTTGAAAAAGTACATGTTTATCCTTTATGTTTCTTGTGTTTCTATTTTAATCCTTGTTTTTTGATTTTTTATTTTTTTCTAGGCTCTTTAATAAAGTATACGCTCTTTTGAATTTAGTATTATGCATATATATGCAGCAGTATGATGGCGGGAATGTTGCATGCAAGTAGAGAATGACAATGAAGGCCCTTGGTGTACAGAAGAAGCCAGGGTTGAGTTTGTGGCCGGTGACAAATCTCATAACAAAGCAGAGAATGACAAATCTCATACGTGGGTATGTTCCTTAAGCCATGGCCAAGGATGTAAACCATGACGAGTGCTTTGGTTTCTTCAAGGAGCGAGAAGATTAGAAAGTTCAGAAAGCAGATGCGTAGAGAAAGAAAGGACCGAGTTACTTCAAGAGTTCCGGGTAGGAAGTGGGCATAAGTCAGGGATGATGATGTTGGAGTCACATTTCCCTCTCATAACAAACAAGGGTCTTGCTCCTTCAAAGGCACAGGTGCTTGTGTGGCTCGTTATGGAAAAGGGTGTCGCTAATTTAGTGTTGGATGGGGATTCCATGGGAATTGAAGATGATCTGCAATAATATTTTGGGGCTTTGATACAGAGAAGGAAGGTCTTTGCGGCTGTCTTGTACTGGTTTCTGCCAAAAAACCATCAGGCCCTTGCAGAAACAACCAACAGAGCTCTCTCTCTTTAGCACCAGAAATGAGGGGGAGAATCTGTAGAATTTAGGGGACAGCTGAAGTTGAGCCACCCCTCTCACGAATAATCCATAGAGAATCTGGAATCCATTAGCTTGGAGGCGCGTGGAACCCCTTGTCTTATATTTTTGCCCTCAACGGAGCCAACAATTTTAACAAATGTTAAAACTAAAAAAAGATTAATAGATTTTTTAAGTTCAAAAATAAAATATAATATTTTTATATGTAAAGTTTGATATAATGAAATATATTAACAAATCTATTATAATAAAATAGCAATATTAAAATCTTAACATCTAAAAATATCATTACTATCATTACTAAAATAATAAAAATTATTAAATTACAAAGTAAAAAACCTGGTGATGATAATATTATGTTTTTTTTTTTTATGTGACTCTCGTAGAAAAAAAACAAAAAAACTACTACAACTAGCCATATCATACTCACAAACACATACTAGAAATATATATATATATATATATATATATATATATATATATATATATATATATATATATCCCATAAAATAAAATAAAAACTAAACAACACACACTCGGTTCTCAATCCCAAATATTTGTTTTGAATGTCATGAAATTCATCGTCTAGAAAGCATATTTGTAGATTTAAGTGAACGAGTAAAATTTTAACTATTACAATTTCTTATAAAGAGTGTACGTCTTACCTCAAACTCGAGATCTCCTGTGCATATCATAAGCTTTTTGCCATCATGTTATACCCTTGAGGACTCAATCCTAAACACACCCAATCATTTTAGCTAAAAACAATAAACTTATTAATAAAATTTTAAAGTATAATATATTATTGTTAAAACAAATATAAAAATCTAAAAAATATCAAGTTATCTTATATCATTAATTAGCTTAATTAAAATATAAATGAGAGTGGTGACATTTCATCCTTAACACAATATTCTATTAGAGAATAATATAAATCATATTTTTGGACCTTACTTAACAACTTAAATTTTTAAGTCAGATGATTCTTTGACATGATATCAGAGTCTAATTAATTCAACGGTCACAAGTTCAAATCTCACAACTATTATTCTATTTGATAAAACTTAAGCATAATGTAGTATAGATTTGTGTGCAGGTTTGAAACTCAAAAAACTTTCACTTAAAAAGAATGTTAGAGAATAATATAAATCATATCCTAAAATCTTATTTAACAGTTTAAAATTTTAAATTAAATAGTTATTTGACATATTCTTCATGAAAAATATTATAGTGAATATGATATAATTAGTTACTCAATAATTTTTTTAAAGACAGAAACAACCAAGAAAAGAAATAAAATCCATCGCCTTTTTTTACATGTGTATATCGGTTTTTTTCAAAGTGAGCAATAAAAAATAACTAATAGGTTATCATTTTTCTTATTTATTTTTTCAATAACTGATAGTAAAGCACCAATTGTTTTTCTTCTTCTTATATTTGAAACTATTTGGAGTATTAAAATTAATATTCAAATTATTTTATAAGAATATAAATTAAAATATTTTTTCATTTATAAGTCTTAAAATAAAAATGATTAACGTAATATAAGAATTAAAATGAATTGATGTTATTTGTTAATTTAATTTAATTTAATTTAACAATGTAATTGATTTAAAAGTATTAATTTAAATATATTTTTATATTTTTAAAAGTATTTTTGATATAATATATTAAAAAAATTTAAAAATAAATAAGGTGTTAATTTAAAATAAATAAAATAAAAAGTTTTGAAATTCTTTGAAATAAAACAGCAGTTAATGCCGGCGTCGAGCAAAGCTCATGCTTACCCGTCCGGTTTGCACTCGAAGAAAGTGAGGAAAATTTTGATATTAATAAATCAAAATCATGTAAAAATAAATAAAATAAAGATTTCAAATTTTTTGAAATAAAAGAGCAAAAACAGCGGTTAATGTCGGCGTCGAGCAAAGCTCACCCATACCCATAACTCGTCTGGTTTCCACTCGAAGAAAGTGAGGAAAAGGAGGAACCGCTTACTTGAAAATTAATCAAGCAATTATTGATAGATGTATGCGCGGGAGTTAAATGTTCATAAGCTAATTAGCTCATTTAAAAGAAGCCCATACATTTTTTTTAATCTAAGTTTTACTCATAAGTAGTGGTTGGAAGTAGAAAGAGTGAAGTGAGAGAGAGAGAGAGAGAGAGAGAGAGAGAGAGAGTTGGATTCTAATTTAATGAGATTTTAATTGAAAACAGTTCAAAGGAATTGTGGTTTGAGATGTATGAAGAAGAAGACTCATCGGCGGTGGAGATTCAGATAATGCATTTTCAATTCAAGAAAACGTGATTGTGATTTAACAGACATAAGAGAAGAGAAGATCGAGAGAGAGAGAGAAATGGAGTCACGAATGGATCAGTATGAAATCATGGAGCAGATCGGTCGTGGTGCTTTTGGTGCTGCTATTCTTGTTCATCATAAATCCGAGAAGAAGAAGTAATCTCTCTCTTCTTATAAGTGTTTTTTTGCAACTGTATATGTATTTTAGTAAGTGTTTTTTTGCAATGTATTGATTTTTTTTTCTGTTTTATTTTGAGAAATGGTTAGGTATGTGTTGAAGAAGATCAGGCTTGCGAGACAAACTGAGAGATGCCGGAGATCTGCTCATCAAGAAGTCAGTCTCAGTTTTTTTCATACTTCTTCAAAGCATATTTAGGTTTTGTTTTTGATGGAGATATTGAGAATTATATGTAATGTAGATGGCGCTGATTGCGCGAATTCAGCATCCGTACATTGTGGAATTTAAAGAAGCATGGGTTGAGAAGGTGAGACTTTCTTTTGTTTTACGATTTTTATTTATGGAATTGAGCTGATTAGGGTGATTTGCTGTGTGCATTTGCGTTGTAGGGTTGCTATGTTTGTATTGTTACCGGATATTGCGAAGGTGGAGACATGTGAGCGTTGTTTTTTAAGTAATGAAGTTTTGGTTTACAAGGTTTTGGTAATTTGCTAGATTTGATTGTTTTGTTCATTTGGGATTTGGTAACAGGGATGAATTGATGAAAAAATCAAATGGTGTGTATTTTCCTGAAGAGGTAAGCAACCACAGTTGCTTCTTTGTTATTTTATGGTTTTGTTTTGACTTGTAGTGTTGTCGATGATTTCGAAATTTGTTCAGAAACTCTGCAAGTGGTTCACTCAACTGCTGTTAGCGGTGGAATATCTGCATGGCAATTTTGTTCTACATCGGGACCTGAAAGTAAGAAAAATTATCAATATTTGGATTAGAAACTTGAATATCTCTATTGCTTTTGGAGGTGTAATGGATTGAACCTATGAAGCACTCTCTTTGCAGTGTTCTAACATCTTTCTTACCAAAGAACAGGATGTTCGCCTTGGTGAGTTGCTCTATTTATCAACATTTAGTTGTTGTATCATTGAATTTTCTTATGTCTGTCTTGATTTTGCTTTTCTTTTTCTTTGCACTATTTAGGGGATTTTGGACTTGCTAAGACTCTGAAAGCAGATGACTTGGCTTCCTCCGTATGTGCTTTGCTTTCTCTTCAATTTTTTTTTTTTTTATTGTTTTTGGGTCGTTTGCTGTCATTTGTTTACTGAGCACTGAGGAGGGTTTGTTCTGCAATTTCTCCCCCTCAAGTTATTTTTTTTTACTGGTATATTTTTTTTCTCAGAAATAGAATATATATGAAGCATGATCTTGTGGAACCATCTCATTTTGAATCCAGGACTCTTTACATGAAGTTTAAAATCTCTGCTATCAAGCCAGATGGATGTAATGTACTCTGATATGTGTATCTAGAATTTCGCTAGTAGAAATGTTGCATCTTTAGTTATTAAGTGCTCATAATTTCAGATGGCTAAAGTTTTTTTATATTAATATATTACATGGAATTGAACTCTTTAGTCAAACTCCATTGGGATTCATCTGTCTTCTCATTGACAAATCTTATGTTGATTGAAATCCATGCTGTTTATGAGGAGATGCTGTATTGTATATTTTAATAACACTATTTTTTATTTTATTTTTTGTAAATCTAAATTTAAATCATCAAATTGCTTTTCCAACTAATGTCGTTTCTTTATCTACCAAAAACAAAAACCTACGTGGCAGCTAATATTTACTAGAAAATAATATGTAGGATGTCCAGGCTTAATATTTCTAAATTTAAATAATCAAATTCCTTTTCCAACTATATTTAGTTTCCTTAAATACCAAAAAAGAATACCTGTATATCATCTAAAATTCACTACCGAATAGTATGTAGGATGTCCAGGGTTAATTTTCACACTTGTATGTATCCCTTCAAGCTAAAAATCATTTGTAGTTGTAAGGTCAAGCAAACTATTCTGAATACTTTGTTGGAGACAGATCTAAAACCAAACTGCAAGAATAAATTTTATGATGAAGTTAATTGCCCTAGACACCAAAGAAATTACCGAATGCAGTATTACTATAATTGAAGAGACATAAAAACTATTGGCATTTCCAATTATCCACCTTGAAACTAAAAGTTGTTTTTTATCTGTTGTGCAGGTGGTAGGAACTCCTAATTACATGTGCCCTGAACTACTTGCAGATATTCCTTATGGTTTCAAATCAGATATTTGGTCCTTGGGTATGTGCTTTCTAGGTCATATCTGAGATGTTTATTACTCATAGTGTCATTCTAAAACGTCCCTCTGTTGCATAGGGTGCTGTATGTATGAGATGGCTGCTCGTCGTCCTGCCTTTAAAGCTTTTGTAAGATTTCCCATGGTTCTTTTCACATTACGTATCTTATCATTGGAAATTTGTTGAAGTGCTGGCTCTTTGGTCCTTGCAACTTGCTTAATTCATCTATTGTAATATCTCGCTTGATATTTTAAGAACAACTTGTGTAATTTATTACTTGAATCACTTGTCAGTATAATAATATCTTTCATGACACTGTAAAATCAGAACATGAAATTCACTTGTATCTTTATCGTCAAACTGTTTATTTATTATTTATTTTTTATGTAATGCAACAGAACAGCAAAAAAATGACTTTTGGTAGTAGTTCCTGGAGTTTGATATTCACTGGAAATTTTAAAGCATTTGGAATACAATAAAGACCCATTCATGGCTCTTGCTTAATTGTTATGCCGCGGAGTTTTCATGGAATGAAATAAGTGTAATACCAGTACCAGCTGACTTACTGTCCCTTTTTTTTTAGTACATCTGTAGGCCTCATGTTCTTTGAGCTTCACAATAGGGGGTAGCCCATGACCTACCTAAATTCTTTCTATCTTAGGTGTGAGCGGGATATGATTGCTTGATGTGATGCCAAGTGACTTTACCTACTAAGCTGACTTGCACCCATGACCTGCCAACAGTTTGACAGAGCATGGATGCTATCTAATTTCAGCATAATATATTTTCAGAAATCAGGAACCAGCTTATGTTCTATTTGATTTGGCATGCTAAGTATGCAGGGTTTAATGTCAAGCTTCTCAAGAAGGCATTGTTTACTAAGTTGACTTCATCAACATCTAATTATACAAGTGTCTTCATGTTCACTCCCTAATTGCTTCCACATGTCAAATTTGCAGGACATGGCAGGATTGATTAGCAAGATTAATCGTTCTTCTATTGGCCCGTTGCCTTCCTGCTATTCTCCATCCTTGTAAGTCTCTATGGACTGTCTTAAAGCTTATTGCTTGTGTATTTGACAATAAAAAGCATCCATCTCACATTACCTACCATGATACTGTACTTGGGAGTTGACAAGGCAACTGCTATTTGTAGCCATGCCACAGGAGGCTACCAAAAAATCTATGCAGTGATGGCAGCAAAATGAAATTATATGAAATTTTAATTTATCATTTAATTGATAGACAAGGTTCCATCATTTATTGCTGCATGTGTGATTATTCAAATTGATTTCTGCATGTTAATTGCTTTGTTGCTTTGTTGATACAAGTATTAAAGACCGTGACATTCCTCTTTATAAACTAGGATGATAATGATCTAATATGCTCTTGAATCATTGTTTGTAGCGACTGTGGACATGCAGTCTCTGTCTTGGTGGAATAATAGCAATTTTTCTTGCAACTTTAGTGTGATATCTATTTATGTCTGAAATTTATGTCTGAAATTTAACTCTTCTTATTTGAATACCTAAACTGTGTACAGACTTCCAATAAAGTTTCATTTGTACAAATGCCCTCTTTATCAATATCATGACAAATAGTTAAATATCCTCATAAGGGTATTTGTCAAACAATGTACCCGATTAGCAATTGTTAAATAGTTAAGATATTCGAAAAAGAAAAGTTGTTGAAAGATTGAATTGGAAGTTTTGAAAAAGCTAAGATGATTAAAATTCACTTACCCCAAATTTCATTGGAGAACATTAATAGACAATATATTCAATTATGTGATAGATTAAGTTTTTATTGGATGGTTTCCCTGGAATCAAGCAACTGTTACTTTTCTCTCTTATTTATACCTTTTGTTGTGAGGTTTAAATGGGGACATCTGATGATTGATTTCACATGCATTATGAGCAAGCTGAGAATACTTCATTCTAAATTTTCATGGTGAATAAATTTGCACTGAGAAGTAGCTTCATCTTTTCTACATGTCATTTTTCCTTCTTACTACTTTTCCTCAAGGCTTGATGACGAACAAAAGACTAGATTTTTGAAGATGATATAATGGATCTCAATTGAGTCCTGGCAATTTGGCCACCTTACCTATACGAAAATGGATAGCTTTGCTGTTTTTGTTTTGTTTTTGTCCTGTGCTATGTTGATGACGATCCACCTTTGAGTCACTTCTTAACTCTAATATTAAATGTCTGTGCCTGCAGGAAAACACTCATTAAAGGCATGCTGAGAAAGAATCCTGAGCAACGTCCAAATGTAAGACCCTTAAAATTTCTGTGCCAACTTCAACATTTTGTCATTACAGGACTTAATCTTAACAATCTGCATTTCCTTTGGTCAGGCATCTGAGATTTTGAAGCACCCATACTTGCAGACATATGTTGATCAATACCGTCCATCCTTCAGTCCACCCACATCCTGCTCTCCTGAGAAACCTATTCCTAGAAGTCATAAATCTCAAAGAAGTATGGCTGAAAGCCAGAATAGTAATAGTAGTAGTGATAAGGATAGTTTGCTTTCAAGTGATCGGAATATCCCAGTAATGGTCTCAAATTGGGACAACAAAGCCACTGATACAGATTTAGCTTCTGTGTGTGATGAAGATGGGACCAAGCAGCCCAAGCCAAGCGAAGAAGAAAAAAGTCCCATTGTTTGCGTTGTCAAAATGAATGAGCAGGGGGTGATGAAACCTACTCCTGATGAACATGGATGCAATGTTGAACCAAAGCAACCAAAAACTATCAAAAGTATTATGATGGCCTTAAAAGAAGGAAAACCTAGAGAAAATGGTTTCTCTATGAGAGGAAATACAAAGACTGGAAGTGTACCGACACAAAAAAGTAACATAGAAGCATCACCAAAAGTTCTTAAACCTGATGCCCTTGCATCTGGTTTAAAGTCCAATCCAGATACATCTACTGTTGCACCAGCAAAAGTAGCCGAGGATTCTGCAAAGCAGATCCAGGGATCACATCCTTTGAAACACCAGGTATAATAAGAATCGATCATACTTTTTTCCTAGTTTGATAGATGTGCTGAAATAACCATTTACTTCTCAAATTACTTTTGCAGCTACCTATAATTGAGTCTTCACCTAAGACTAAACTCAGAAATGAAGGAATTCCTCCACCTGGTCCAATTAAACATCACGATGATGGACTTGCCATGAAGCCAAGGCAAAGAACTCCTAATCTATTTAGGCAATCCTCATTTCATGGAAGGACAAGACAAACTGGAGCTGATGTTCCAAATGGAAACATAGAGCTGATTCCAAGTAAGAAAAAACAAGAACGTGAAAATACTTATCAAGTTCCTTATGGTCGCCCTTATTTTTCCAAGGAGGTATCACAAGAGTCTCAAAAGGCTCAATTAGAAGCTTGGAAAGGAATGCAGAAAGAAAGCAGTAATTCTGTCTCATCTTCAATGTCAATTCAAGCTTTTGAGCTTTGTGATGATGCAACAACTCCATTTGTTGCCATGCCTGAGCAGATACTTCCTAATCACAAGGTAGTCATCTGCACGGAAAACTTAGAAAATCATCTGCCTTGTTGTTCTCTTGCTACCACTTTGCTTTCTGGCATGTCTGAAAATTTGTCTAGGGAAAACAGTGCATGTGCTGGATGTGCTCATAAATCCATATTACGCTCGGTGGAAAACTCTAATGTTGTCACAGATCTTCACAAGAAAACTGTTGGTGATGGGAGAGAGGGTGTAGGTGGTGATCTGAATCTGACTGCCCCAAATTCTGAAGAAATATTTATTTGCAAAGATACTAATACCCAATTAAGCAGGCCAAGTACTGGCCCTGATATGGTGCCCCAATCAAATCTTATATCTGCATCTGGTGGTGGTGACAAGTTCACAGTTAGAGAACTTATATCATCAGTCTCAGAAACCACTCCTTCCATTACCTCACCATTCTCGTCAAGCCGAAAGAATTTGCAGTCAGAAAAAGCTGCCAATTTACAAAATTCAACTGCTGAAAAACCCATTGCTGCCCATCTGTCACCTGCCTTTGATGATGTAATACATGTTATACGGCACAGTAGTTTCCGTGTTGGGACAGAGCAGCAAGTTATGGAAACTGTGGAGATGGGGATTCAAAATGTGGATGTGAGAAAGCTATTAAATGTAGTAGGAGATGAACTCGAAATGAGAAATTTGAGTGCTCCGGTGGCTCTTAAATCATCAAATTACTCTGAAGCTGGGAGTCTGAGATCAAGTCTTTCAGATCATTTCAGCATTAAAGAAATTGATTTGAGAAACATCAGCCCACAATTTGATATATCTGAGCTACCGAAATCCAACTCCTCCATTACAGAAGAGGAAGCAGCGGCAAAGGAAACTTTGGATGTTAAATCTTTTAGGCAGAGGGCAGAGGCACTTGAAGGACTTCTAGAATTGTCTGCCGAGTTGCTTCAGCAAAGCCGATTAGAAGAGCTTGGGGTTGTTCTAAAACCTTTCGGGAAAGATAAAGTCTCTCCAAGGGAGACAGCTATCTGGTTAGCTAAGAGTCTGAAAGGAATGATGATCGAGGATTTTGAAAGAGTTCATGAATCATGATATCCATGGTACGTTGCTCTATTTCTATGCGCATTTGACATATGTTTAGTGATTTTAGCCTTTTATTATGATTTTCACACATTCAAGTTCAATTGAATTTTTACAGAGAACAGCCAGGTCTTGTCTTTGATATATATATATATAATTCTTTATATCCACTCTGTCATTGTAAATGGTAACCATACAATTGATTTGCTTTGTCTCCAAGACAAACTCGTGGATATGCTATGGTCATTGTTAAATACAAGTTTCCGCATTGAAGCTTTTTCGTTTGGCTATGATGCGATTGGTTGTTTTTTTTTTTTTTTTTTTTTGTCATCAGTGACAATTCATTTCCAGAATAGAATGAAATAAAAAATAAAAAAATGCCAATCTCTCTCTCTCTCTCTCTCTCTCTAATTTTCCTCCCCTTTGGACAAACGGAGCAACATGTGATCGTTTGATCTATCACAGATGAGCTCTATTTCTCTTGTCAATTCAGATCATCATTAATAGATATTTGATATCAACGCCTAGAACATCTTTAATTTTTCGCTTTAAAATGATTGCAAAATAAAGACCGTGATTGATGTTATTAGACCTATAAAACATGAACATGCTTATGATCATTGTTAATTTGATAGATTAAACACTGTCCTAATATTCTTGAGAGAAAAAATCCTGTGATTTGTGAGTACCTAATCTCATAAAATGATATTTAAAAAAAAAATATTTTTAATATCATCACATAAAAATTATCTTAATAATATTATTTTTTTTAATTTTAAATAAAAAATAAACATTTTTTTTTTAAAAAAACGTAATTCAAAATGCGAAGTTTATAATTTTGTGCTGTTCAGTGACGTGGTGATGGCAAGAAGCAGCTTGGAAGTTGCCTGCAAATCTTCAGTTGCCTTCTTGGAGTATCCTCTTTCCGGACAGTTACGGTTTAGTTACTAGGGTTTCTCCTTAAAAAGGAATAACGCGTCTTGGTATTTTCAACTTCATTTCCTCATTCTCTCTAACGGTTGAGTATTTCTCTCTCGCAACAGCTTCTCTGTCCAAAGACAAAGCCAAGCCGGAATATTCTTATGGATTATACTAGTAACAACAGCAACCGCACAACTTCCGATCAGCTTCCAACACCGCAGTCCTTTCAAATTCTCTACGCACCCTCCCATGCCCCTCAGCCTGGTGGGTCAAGGAGTCCCTCCTTTGTTCCCCGGTTAACGTTGATGCTGGTGATGTTTTTCTTCATACTATGCTCGATCATCTTCATTGCATGGCTTGTCGTACACCCTCTTGATCCTGCTATTCGACTCAATTCCCTATCTGTCTCCAACATCTCAGTCTCTAATCCTCAGTTTGCTGCAAATTACGACATCGAATTCACTGTGAATAATAATAACAAGAAGGTCAACCTATGCGTTGACCATGTCAGAGTCGTCGTGGCTTATAGAAAGGGCCCCGTTTCCATTAAGATTCTTGATAGAAGTGAGTATCTTGGAAAGATGAATGAGTCAAGGCTGAAGGCTGAGTTAGGAAGGGACGCGGTTTGTACGTTGAAAGAAGGGGAGTTTAAGGATATTAGTGATGAGTGGAGCAAAAAGATTGTGAATTTCAATGTAAAATTGTTTGTAAGAGCTGGATTTCAAGTTGGTGTTTTGCCAACCAAGCAAAAAATCATGGAGTTTCAGTGCATGAATTTAACTGTCGAGTTCTTCTCTACGAAGGGGACAGGGAAGCTCATGAGCGGAGGGAAGGATTGCTTGGTTCATGCCTGATGTCTCCTCGCCAATTCCTTCCAATCCAAGCTGTTCCTCAAATCTTTTCTTTATAATTGAGCTGATTTTATCTTTGAATATGAGTTAAGTTTTAATTTATTTTGTATGATAAGACTCTTAGATTAAACCATTGAAATTAGTCATGTGATTTAATTTACATTACTATTTTTTTATGGTTTAACTGGGAAACCTTATAATAAAAATAAATTAAAAGCTTAACTTATATTCGAAGACAAATTAGCTCATCCAAGAGCATATTAAATAATTATATAGTGGTTAACATATTAGTAATTATAGGACTCCAATTTTAAATCACAAAAAAAACAAATCTTTTAGTTCAAATTTTTACTATTTGGTCATCTAGTAAATGGTTAAATCTAATGTTTAATACATGTGTAGTAGCATATTTAAATTCTAGTCACATGTTCTTAATCTTTTTCTTGTGTTTTTTTGTCCTTTCTTTATATTAAGACAAAACTAATAAACAAGGATGATGATGGGTTGATGGTAAACCAAACATTAGCTGTATCAAGCAATTAAATTGTTAAATTGGTGTAAACAACTATTTAGTTATTCTTTTTTTTATTAGTTTTAACAAGCTCGTGCTATGCTGCCCACAAGATTCTAAGTTAGTTTTTAATAATAGAAGAAGACATTAATGTTACATTATGAACATGTTCATGTGGTATCATGAAATCTTGTAACAATTAAAATATATATTCAAAAGAGATTGAAGGATTTAAATTGCAAAGCAAAAATATAGATTTTTCATGTTTTCACAAAACAATTTCATGTTTTCACAAAATATCAACCCAATTTTAAATCCCTAAAATTATTTTATGAAATAAACTTTTATTAAAAAAACCCTAAATAAAATAAAAATTTAAATCCCCAAATTATTTTTATGCAGGAAGAGGTAAGCTTTTAAGCTGCAATGAAGAAAAGCTTGTTTTAACTACTTTTTAAGTTTGAAATATAATATAACCAAAATGATAAGAAATTAATAAGTTTAAGAGCTCATTACACTTCTAATAGGTTAATTGACTTAATTAAGGATCTAATTAAAGCAAAATTAAGATCAATGACATAATTAAAATTTTAAAAGACCAAATAGGTGCAATCAGGGGTTGAATTTGCAAGAGATTTAAAGCTAAAAAGTGAAATAAGTGATATATTTTAGCTTAAGAGATGTTTTATAAATTTCTTCACTTGTTTAGTTATTTGCTTTCTTTTTTGAATCATTTAGGAAGTTTAGTTTTAGGTTTACATTTCTTGTTTTTTTTTTTACATCTTTTAGTTAAAACAAGCATAGGTTCATGTTTTTTAAACCTGAAAGATACGGGAAATTAATGTTCTTAGATTGTTAGATTTCAAAATATGCATGCAATAAAACATCATCTAAGTATTGTTTCATTCAATTTCTAGTTTCTTTAGGTTTGTCAAAGTGTACATTAGCATGCTTGAGTTGGGACTCCTATATGTAGGGCTCATTTACAGGGTATATTGCAATTTTCTAGGTTTAGGTTTTGTTGATGGGTTTCTAGGTTCACTAACATTTCTAGTTTAACATTCTAGCATTGAACTTTGCCTTAGGTAATTAATTTTGGTATCATTTTAGTTGATTGATAATTCTTATGTGTGGATGCAAATTTTTTGATCTTTAATCCAAGATTTTTATGGCTTAAAAACACCAATCTGAGGGTTTTTAATCTTCATTTCATTTGTTTCACCTTTTGTATAGAAACAAATGATCATTACATTTGCTTGATTATCATGATGTTTAAGCCTCATATTTTTTTTTCAATAGTGTGTTTACATGTTTTGTACCTTTGTTTTGTTATAATCTAGCCTAATTTTAAATCTTATTTTTGGATTTCTAGAGTTCTTAGTGGTTGAGACGATTCAAATAATTTTTCTTTCTAATTTTTGTTTTACCTTTTCAAGTTTCAGGTCATGTGTTTGGGTTTGGGTCATTAGGCTAGAAAACCCAACCCATGTGGTTAGTCTGAGCTCATTTTCTTGTTAGACATTATTTAAATGCATTAAAATTTTCAAAAAAACACATATAATAGGCCGATCTCATTTTCAGCACAAGTTATTTTCTCATTTTCAGGTCATGTGTTTGGGTTTGGGACATTGTCCTTAAAGCATGATTACCAAACAAAACCTTAAGATTTTTTTAAGAAAAAATGACTTTTAGTCAAGAGTATGTTTGCAAACTTGTTTTAATGATTTTTCAATAGTATTTATATTCTTAATTTTTATATTTTTGTTAAACAAACTTAAATAATTTCAAAGAATTCTTAAAAAAACAAGAGTATTTTTAATTTTAGTCTCCTTGCATATTTTCAACCAATTTTTCTAATAATTTGGTTATAGTATAAAAATTATATATTTTTCTCCTAAATTTAAAAAATAATTAAAAAAATCCGAAACTTTTCTTCATTTCAAAATTAAAAGGTAAAACCTTTTTTTTTTTTTTTGCATACAATCAAGTCTCTAAAAAATAAAAAAATCATATTTTTCTTTAAAAAGTATAAAAAAAAATACATGACATGATTAAACATTTCTTATATACTAAAAATTGAAAAAAAAATTTATATTTATCTTTGGATTAATATCTCAATTACATAAAAAAAAATTATTTTATTTCCATACTTATATATGAATTGAAATGGGTAAAACTTGAACAAGGCCTTAGGGATTGAACCCAAGTTTAACACCACTCGATAATCATCTTGTTGACAAATAATATAACTCACCATTCCAATCCATTAGATTGAATTTATGAACTATTTTTTTTTTAAATAAATAAATAAACCAAACCTCGAAATTAACAAAATAAAATTAAAATGATTCCCTTAGTTTTATTGGTGGAGGAACCATCTGGGCAGGAAGGACCCTTCACTACAGTGTTTTTTTTTTTTGGGAATTTATTTTGAAAAACTATCACATGTATGTATAAATAAATAAATAACCAGGAAGAAAATGTTTTCCTTCACTCATGACCTTCCCTGTCCGCGAACTAGAAATTCAAAAGCACTTCTCTTTTTCCTTCAAGCCTAAGGAATCACCATAGAAAGGAGGATAGGCCCCATGCAGTCCTTCCACACAAATTCCTGTTGAGTCACTTCGTCGAGGCCGACACCCATTCAAAGTATCAGGTCCCTGTGGTTTTTATGATTTCACAATTTAGTCCTTTTTTTTTTAAATTCATAATTAGTATTTTAATCAATGTTGACTTTCAACATTGTTCAACATATATCATCGTAGATGGTCCTCTTGGTTTTATTTAGTTGGCAAGGTTGTAAATCTTCATTGGACGAAAAAAAAAACATAGATAAATTTAATGAGAGTGGATAATTTGATATTTTATTATTACTATTATTATTATTATTAAAAAAAAAATAAGAGAGGAGTTGAATTCACTATTAATCTTCTCACAAAGAGCAATTATTTTTTTTATTTTTTTTTTAATATTATGTTTACTAGGGATTTGATTTCATAATTTATTTTGTTTTTCTTTCTGCAGGGTTATTTCACTCTCGTAAATTAACTCGTGCTTGTGTTAGTTTGACTCAAGTTATTTTTTTATGTCTTTTTTTGAATAGATTTTTTTTTGTAAAGTTTTATCCTTTAATATTGGATTGGTTTAGAATCAAATTTCACATTTTCTTTTAATTTTATTTTTATAGTTTTATCACTATCTTTTGTTTTACATCATGAATGTGATAAATTAACCCGAGTTAACCCAATACGTTGTCGTTTCAATATTTTTTTAAAAAAGCATTATCTTGTTTTTTTTTTTAGTTAATCTATATTTTACCAATTATTCAGGTTCATTTTGAACTCATCAACTTAATTGGATCATATCAATTAAAAATGCATGAAAAAAAAAATTTAACAAAAAAGTTAATTCACATTGATGCAATATATTGTCTCAATATTGTTTTAAGAAGAAAAAAATGTGTCATCTTAATTATTCTTTTAGTCAAACTATATTTTTACCAATTATTTAGGTTAGCTTTGAATTTATCAAATCATCCTGACTATTTTTTATTTCATAACAGGAATATGTCTTATATATAAGTTTATAATCCTGACTATATAAAGTAATTAATACTTCAAAAAATTATTCATTTAATTCTATTTTTAAATAAAACAAAATGAATACTAGAATCACTAATCAACTCAATGTTTAGAATGGTCTCATTATCTAGTTAGTAGAATGAAAAGAAATATATAATAAAAAAAATAAGTTTTCTTTGTTTACCGGAAATTAGTTCTTTATTTTTAAAAAAATTAGTTTTCATGAAAGTGAATCCTTAAAAAGTAATTTCATGGAAAATAAATTTCTAAAAACTGAAATATTTTTTATTTCTTACAACATCATAGAAAATGATTTGAAAACAATTTCCAATCTTTGATTATGTCATGAAAAATAAGATGGAGAATAACTCATTCTTAACTTCAATTATTTTTCAAGTTTATTAAAAGAATGAAGACAAAATCTAAAAGACAATAAGGTTGAAGGAGGATGAAATTAAAAAAAAAACTAATTTCATAAATTATTTCAAATAAAACTAATATCAATAAAAACAGTAGGGATTAAATTTGACAAATAAAAAAAAGTTGAAAGATGACTAAATATAAAAATAATAATTTCAATTTTATAAATTATTTCATATAAAGTAAATAAAAAGGACAAAATCTGATATATAAAAAATATTTAATTAAAAAAGGATAAGATAAAAATAAATAACAATTATAAGAATAAGAGCAAAAATTGATAAAATAATAAAACAAAACCAAATTCATCAGAGATTAAATTAAAAAAAATTAAAAAACATATATAGTAATAAAATGATTGATGATCAATTTTGAGATAATCATTAAATAAAATAATATTTTTTAAATATTTTTCAACTTCTAAAAAGTATTTTCTTAAAAGCCAAGCCAATTTTTTTTAACTGAAAAATATTTTTCGTTGATCAACTTTCTTAAAGGTAAACAAACAAGAAAAACTTTGGAAAAAAGTTGAAACCATTTTCCATTAATCAATTAGGGCTAAATGTATCATAAATCATTTGATAACTTAAGTTCTTAGATTAAATTGATTTTTTAAGGTAGTGTATCGTATGCTAACAATATTGATTGGCCAGGACTAGATTGGACAAATAATTATCTTGTCATGTGTTTGTTGTGCTTTAAATTAAAACAGACAATTTTTCATCTTTTGTGTTTAATAGACATTAGACGTGACTCAGTCGACCTAAGATTTGAACCAATCTAGGTCAATTTGTGACATGGTTGATATTAGATTAATCTAACCTAACACAATTAAAACTTAGGTCAACTTGTGACCAGGTCAACCCATGATAAAACATAGTAATAAAATTTGTTGACTTATATATACATATAGACACGCACATACATAAAATTTAGGTTGACCATATCGATTCATGGCTTGGGTCTTACTCTGCGTCAAACACTTGGTTGAGTTTTAACACTATGATAATAATTTTTTTTATCCTTATTTTGACTTGGTTAAGTGTTCAACCCGACATATAACCCTTGTTTTGCCTAGGGTCAATTCCTGAGTGGGGTTTTAAAACTATAAAAACAATTATTTTTATCCTTAAATTGATCTAGGTTAATGGTTAATCTGACCCGTAACCCAGGCTTTGCATCAAACTGATCCTTATGTTGAGTTTTTAAATTATATTAATAACTATTTTATTTTTACATTGACCCAGGTCAATGATTAACCCAACTTGTGACCCTGGCCTAGCCCTGAGTCATCCTCCAAGTCAGGTTTTAAAATTATAATATTAATTATTTTTATCTTTGCATTAATCTATTTCAATGGTCATTCTAGCTCATAACCCAGACCTTGCCCTAAACAGATCCTTAAGTTGAGTTCTTAAATTATGACAATAATTATTTTTATTTCTATGTTTACTCAGGTCAATGGTTAACCCAACTTGTAACTCGGGCTTGCCCCCTAGTCAAGCTTCAAGTCAGATTTTAAAATTATTACAATAATCATTTTTTATATTTATGTTAACATTCATCAATGATCAACCCAAATCATGACCCAAGCTTGGTCTCGTGTCAACCCCCTAGTTGAGTTTTGAAATAATAATAATAATTTAGTCTTTATATTAACCCAAGTCAATGGTCAACTAACATATGACTTAAGTCTATTCTCGAGTCGAGTTTTGAGACTAGAATAATTATTTTTATCTTCAAATTAATTTGGGACTATGGTCAACCAAACTCGTAACTCGCCCTTAGCCTTGAATCAAATCTCAAATCAAAATTTTAAAACTATGATAATTATTATTTCTATTCTTAAAATGACCTGGTAATGGTCAATTTGACCAGTACCTCAAATCGATTCTTAGTTGAATTTTAGAATTTTGATAACAATTGTCATTATTCTTATATTGACTTGGATCAATTATAAAGAGTTGGATTTTAAAACTTTGATAACAATCTCAAGTGATTTTGTATTGTATGAAAATACACCAAACAATAGCATAAAGTAAATTATCCTATCAAGTTTGCTATATCATCTTACAATTAAGGTATAAAGTATTTTTTTCACAAAATTTACAAATTCCATGTCCAATCCAGCCAACTTGAGGTGTAACAAGGATAGGGAGGTTAGAGCTATCATTTGGGCTTGACATCAAAGAAGTCAAGACCAGGAGCACCGTTAAGCTTGAACAGGCAATGCAACACCATGCATTGCTAGAGCCACAATCGGGAGGCATGTGAGTTTGATTGAGGCGTGCTGGGTGCCGAAAGTTCGACCCAGAACATCTTATAATACGTTAAATTAATAGGGCAAGATCTAGTTTAGTTAGTTTGTGCCTGGATTTATATTAGGGTGATAGAATGTGACCTCTCAGGAAAACGAAAAATATGAATAGAAGAAAAGTATTCTTATTAATATTAATAGTTTATTATTATTCATGGATTAAATTTAGCATATTGTAAATGCAATAATTAATCATTATATCAACAAAACAGTATAAGAATTAATCATTGTATTCCAATGCAATGGTAAGGTAGACATTGACATTCTATCAGTCGCATAACTTATGAGTGGATGGAATGCATCATTTGATGAGTTCCTTTTCTGTTCTTCAAAAACTAATTAAAACAAAGCAAATATGAGCCCATACATGGGCCCATCTCATTGATAAAGTGGGCTCATAAAATCACTGCTCCAGGTAAAATCGACCCCTCATCACTCCCCAGCAAAAACCTCCCATGTCTCAACCAATCTATCTCCCCACCACAATCAAAAACTCCAAATCTGACGCAGCAAAAGCCAAAGCACATGACTGCTTCGTATTCTTTCTCTTCATCACAGTAGCAAGCCAAAGCACATGACTGCTTCGTATTCTTTCTCTTCATCACAGTAGCAACCATACTAATTGTTTCTGTTCCTGCCATAACTCGTGGCATGATCTCTCTTCAACCTCAAATCCCTCAGTTCAATGTCAGTTCATCCTTCATGTCTCCTCTACCACCATAACCGCAAACCTTAACGTTACCTTCTCCGTGAAAAAACCCAAATAGCAAAACCATGTCCTATGACAAAATCACTGCCTTGGTGCTCGATAAGAATGAAAGTCTCTCTAGCATGACTCTTCCACCCTTTCACCAACCTGGGAAAACCCAAAAAACATTACTAGCTGCGTTTCCTAGTTTCTTTTTTCAGGTATTTTAGTGGTGGTAGACTGAATTTGACAATGAAGCTGCATGCTAAGGTGACGTATGGAAGATGGACGTGGCCTGCACACAAGGATTTGATGAAGGCAACGTGCGATGAGAATGTGAAGGTGGAGTTTCCTTCAAAGGTGACAGCGTTGGTGTTTGGTTCCAGTGAATGTGATGTCCAAAATAATCTGCTGCATTTGGTCACAATTCTTTTCTCTAAACGCAGCAATTGTGTGTGTGTGTATCTAGAATCGAGTCTTAAGTTGAGTTTGATACTATTTATATTCCACCGAATAATCAATTTTTATAATTATTTGGATTGAAAATTTTAATAGACTTTGTTAGTTCAAAAATAAAATATAACATTCATACATACAATATTTGATATAATGAAACACTTCAACACATCTTATTATACTAACAACATTGAAGGCTTAACATCATTACTATTATTGTTAAAACAATGAAAATTACTAAATTACACCAAAGAAAAAGAACTCTAAAATATTAACGAAAGATGAAGTAAGAAAAAAAAATATTATTATTATTGCGTGAATAATAGAAAAATAAATTAAATAAAAAAAATAAATAAAGCTCAAAAACTTTAATAAAAGAGCAAAAAAAAAAAATCATTTGACGTGAAAATAATAAAAAAAAACGAATAAAAAAACCAAAATAAAGCAAAAAAGAACAAAAAAATAGAAATATTATTTTTCAAATGATCATACATAGAGCACAAGAGAAAATAAAAAAAATGCTATCTTAACAAAAGAGAAAAATTAAAAAATAGAAATATCATTTTTCAATTTTTGAGAAAAATGCTATCTTAACAAAAGAGAAAAAAAAAAAGAAAATAAGAGCACACATACATACATACATACATACATACATGTGAACATGAACAAAAATAAGGATTATTTAAGAAATATTTAAAAAATAAAGGAATTAAAATAAAAAATTAAAAGTAAAAGGGCTGAAATGAAAACTAAATATATTATTAATTTTAATTAAAGGACAAAAAAAAATTGTACTGAAAATCTTAAGGGATTTAAAAGCAATCTGAAAATTAAAAGAATAGGGATTGAAATGAAAAATTAATATATAATCAATTTCAATTGAAGGACACCATTGAAACAAATCAAAACTTACATAACAGAATTAAGGACCATACAATACAATTCAAAGAGAAGGGATCCAAATGAAAAAGCAATAAAATTAGGGGGCTGATGTGTAGTTTAAACTGGAGGAGAGAGAAAAGAAAGGAAACAAGTTCAACTGCCTACTGGCATGTCGCCGACCACCTTTGTCATTCACGTGACACACTATAAGGAAGAGTAGGGGTGAACATTTTCTGTTCAGTTCGGTTTTTATAAAAAAAAGGTAACCAAACCGATTTAAAAAAAAAATAACCGAACCAAATTGAACCTAGTAAAAATCGACCATTTTCGATTCAGAGTTTTTATGATTAAAAAATTGGAAAAACTAAATTTATTATTTGGGCTTTCACGTGGGCCATCAAATGGGCTTTCTATCAGGTTTTTTGATGGGCTTACAATTAATATAAAAAAGACTGATTTTCTTATAAGATCCTAAAGTATTTTTTTAAAAAATTTCCACTAATACAAATATTAATGTATTAAATTGTTAATGTTAATATAGTGTTTATTAAGTTTTTTAAAACTTTCTAATTCTTTTTTTTTTGTTTAATTTAGCATGAGGTGAAATAATTAAAGCTACACAAGTGAACAAATTAAAATTAAAATTATAGAATATTGCTTTCAAATGGCTTCAAAATAAATGACAAGCAACATTAACATAAAAAACTTCAAGAAATACATCCGGTTTTGAACTCATTATCATCAGTTGATAGATTTAACTTTCCACCAAATTCTAAATAATAATAATCATAATAGAAATGTTAGATTGAAAATATGTTGATTAATAAATCATAAAATAAAAATACAAGTGTATAAGAAAAATAACCTGATTCAAGATTTTCATATTTTTCATAATCATTCATCAATGTTGTAATGTCAATTGGGATTGATCTATGACACAACTATTTTGATAACAAATAAGAGTTTGAATAGTTGCTGGAGACAAAGAACTTCAGAATTGGTTGAGTATATGACTGCCTATACTAAAAGCTAATTCAGAAGTCACTGCGGATATAGGAATAGCTAAAACATGTTGTGAAACCTTTGAAAGTATTTTATATTTTGAAGTATTATCCTTCCACCAACCTAAAATATCTAATTTATCATCATCAGATCCTCACAACCATTAATCAAATACCTCCCCACTTCATTTTTATTTTCTACATTATTTTTCTCTTGTAAATATCTTTTGAATCAAGCAAAAATATTAATATCTACCTTCATGTCATTGCAATCCATATAATTAAAATCATGAATATGTCTACCTAATGACCAACTCTTAAATAAAACTCATATAGGCTTAACTAATGATCTTTCACCTTTTTTTTAATTAAAGATTGTGCTTTATGATAATTATACAACTCACCAAAATAGAATTTAACATATTTCAGCTTAAAACGTGGATCTAAAATATTAGCCACATATAATATAAAATTTTGATTTGCATCATAACCCCAATACTTCTCAAACTTCAACATCATTTTCATTGTCATTCCACTTAAAACATTATCTCTACTTTTACAAAATTGCAACAAGTTTGTATAAGTATAAATCAACTCATTGAAGAAAAAAATTTAATGTCATATGTAATGAGCCAGAAAACTTTAATGTAACTGTATAAAAGATCTTTAAGAACTTGACCAAAGTTTTATCATTTTCCCAATCCTTCAAACCAAGTAGTCTTATATTTTTTTTATTCCCTTTTAGATCAACTTCTAAAAAGTAACTAATATACCTAGTTTCACTCTCACTTAATCTCACAAACACCTTTCCAAACTTTTCAACAACATCCAACATAAGATAAGATGAATTCCATCGAGTTGCAACATCCAAACATAATGATTTTTTATACCCTATATATAATTTTTCTGCATATTTTTTAAATGTAAGTTGCCTCGCAGCTGAAGATTTCACAAACCTTATTGCATTTTTAATCTTAACAACTAAAGCATTAATCTCTTTCAAGTCATCACTCATAATAAGGTTTACAATATGTGCACAACATCTTACAGGTAAATGATCATTTGACAATATATTAAATGACTAATCTATCATCACATTCTTCAAATATGAAATAGTCACATTATTAGAGCTTGCATTGTCTACTGTAACGATTAGAAGTTTATTAATTCCCCATTTTAATAAACAATTTTCAATCACTTGACCAATTATCTCACCCGTATGATTTGAAACTTGACAAAAATTTAGAATTCTTTTATGCAATTTCCACTCACTATCAATCCAATGAGTCGTTAAGGACATCTAATTAATGTTTTGAATTGATATCCATGTATCTATTGTTAAACATAATTGTTAACCCTTAAGAGCTATTTTTAATTTTTTCTTCTCTTCAACATAAATTTTCAAACAATATTTCATAACAATAAAACGAGAAGGACTATCAAATCTAGGTTGTATGGTCCTCAAAAATAATTTAAATCCCTTACCCTCCATAAAATTAAAAGGAAATCATCAATTATAATAATTTTTTATAGTGCTAGTCTACATTCATCATAATTATAACCTATTGCCTTTAGAGTGCCCATATTTTTGTCTTTCGATTCTTCATTCTCTTTCTTTGGTTTTTACACAAAAGTTTTTGCTTCTTAGAGCAAGTCCAATGGCAAAAGCTATTTTGGAGAGTCAAATCTTTAAAATTACTCTTTGAATAATGCATATATGGTTTTTTTAATGATGTGTACTCCAATGGTAAAAACCATTTTGGAGAGCTATTTTTATCTTATTTTAAATAAATTTAAATTATTTTGTATATAATTTAATTATGCAATTAATTATACATTTAATAGGAGTAACTTATATACTTAAATTTTTTTTTTGAAAAAAAATTATTATTATTTTATTTATATTTAAAAAGTTCAAACAAAATTAATTAACATACATGTCATTACAAATTATTCAATCTAATTAATTATGAATTAATACCCCTATTTGTCATTATTTCCAACTTTCTATTTTGAAAATACACTGCAGAAATTGGATCCAATATACAGTATCCATTTCATAATCTCCATTTCTTGTTTCCCTTACCTTTGTTTAATTACTAGAGCTTGTTGTTCTAACATAATTTTTTTATCTTGTTTTTTTCTCTCCCTTAATTTCAACCAAAATATCCTTGAATTGTTGTCAGAGATTTGATACACTTGTCTCCCCAACTTTATCTTTTCCTTGTTTGTATTTAAATCGTTCCTTTATAGTTTTCTGATTAACTGGTCTTTTTTGGTAAATAAATGCTTCATTATCTTCTCCTAAACTAACAAAATCAGTGGTTGATGGATTTGAAGAAGCTGAACCTGTATTTCCATGATTTTTTTTGTTTCCTTTTTGACTTCTGATGAATACTTGCATGTTCAAATTGTCATTTGGGTTCTTTTTTAAGATAAATTAACAATGTTCTAGCTGAAATTGTTTGCCAACAACTGAAGTATACATTTATCAAGCATCATTAATCTGGTAAATCAAATTCAATATATGTTATATAATAAATATGTTAAATAAATAATTTAATATGAAAATGTTAAAAAAAAAACATTACCCTTAATTCTTCAGTCGTTCCACTTTGTTGACGGTTTTCAATTTGGGTAACAAAACCAATAAATTTTTTAACTTCTTTATTTATTTCTTGCCATCTATTTGAGATGCTTATTTGAAAATGATTATTCAAGTTTCCTCTATTCTCGATAAAATAAGCATGTAGTCGAGCCCAAAATTGTCTTGTTTATTGATCAACTCCTATGATTGAATCTTTGCTAGTATTTAACTATGTAGATATAAGCAAATAATCTTTCTCCAGTGAGAAGTTTTTACTTCTTTGTGATGTTTTAGTTGTATAAACAATTAAATTAGAGTTTATGGAGTCAAAGGAAAATTGATTAGGATCACTTTGTTGATAAACAAATTGTTCAGACTCGCTTTATAAGAAAGTTGGTGAATGAGTTTGACAAATTTGAATTCATCTGCATAAAAAATAAATTGTATGATTACCTCATGTTATATTTTATCTAAATCAAACTCTATCAAATTTATAGTATTAATAAACTTACAAAAATATATATATATATTTAAAACAAGAAATTTAACATCATTATCAACATACAAATTACAAATAAATTCACAGCAACTCTAAACATAAAATTTAAACAGTTTATAAATCCAAAGGTAAATTTATAGCATGTAATTAAGCTCACTGACAAAAAAATCCAAATTAATAATAATTGAAAAAAAAATCCTAATTGTGTGTGATTATCAACATACAAACTATTATAATTAATAATAATAATAATTAACATAACCCCCCCCAAAACACATTTCATGCGCCACCGCCCTCCCTCTCCCTCTGCCCCCTCTAACCCCCCTTATCTCCATCCATTTCAACAAAAAAATCCAGCCCTATATTGAATTAAAATCTCACCCAAAATTTCAACCTTGTTGTGTTGTTTATGTTGAAAAAGTAGAATAAGTTAGGAGAACAAACCTTAAAAGTACGTTGATCAAAGCTATCTGATGAAGGTATGTTTCTGTTGATCGAAACAAAAATTGAATCTGTTGTGTTATCTTTGTTTGTTCTGAATGGTTGGCAAGAGAAGGAACAAGTGTGAATGTTGCTGAGTTTTTGGTTGCCAAGTAATTTTTGAATATTTGTGTATTTTTGAATTGTGATTTTCATTATTTATTGTTTTTTTTTTGTTGTATTTTAATGTGTTCTGCAATGGTATAATTCCAACGGCTCCTTTTCAATTTGGCTCTACATCCTCCTATTTGTAGGAATGCCTTCTTGATTGAAGATAAGGCAAAATATCTCTCGGGATGTCTTTCCCGTTGGAGACATTAATTAGAACAAGAAAAACTAAAATTTTAAAAAATTATCTTTGCCTCTCGAGATCCCTCTCCCGTTGGACTTGCTCTTATCAACCACGAAAGGGATTTTTTTACATATTTTCAAATGAGTCCACATATTACTTGTTCTATTAAGGATAATATTACATGCATAACTCTTTTCACAATAATTACATTCAGCTCTGTGAATTTTAGGGTCATTATCAAGTTTTGTAAAATGATCGTAATTTGTGACTTTTTTCTATCATCAACATTTCTTTTTTTTTAATATAAAGACTTGAGGTTATTTACCTTTATCATTTGTGACAAATCTTACAGTGGTTGATGTAAGTTGATTGTTTGAAGTGATGGCATTAAACTTTGATATTGGGATAGTGTCGATGGATGAAATATTTTGGTTTTAAAGGTTTGCCATTTGTAATTACCAAATAAAAAAGATCAAAACATGTTAATAATATATATTTTTAGAATTCACAATATATTTGCCTTATATATTCATAATAAATTCCCAAAATATTTGCAGCATATATTTTTAATAAATTCACACTATATTTGCAGCATATATGCATACTAAATTTTCAAATATATATTATTTTTATACTGATTTTTACCTAATTTTCCTAATTTTCTATCCACACTTTCACGATGATCAGAGCATTTAAATACTGCTAGTCTAGTCTGCTTATTATTTTCCCAGCCTCCAGGTTAAAATTTGAATAGATGCTATTTGCATAATGTCATGTGATCCAACTAATTTCTTTTTCTATCTTCATTATAAAACATTATATTATTTGTGTTGCATGAAGCAAATTGAATTTGTTTATATTGTGCTATATTGCTCTTAGTAATTTTAATTAATATACTTAACTTTCAAGGATTATCTTTTAAATAACTATTTTTAAATTAATACACAAAAAATAGTAATTATTAATAAACTATCAAGTGCACATGACTCATGAAATATTAGGGGGGGGGTCTCATAATCCCTATTCTCTACTTAAATCAAGCCAAAAACAGAAAAAAAACATACTCTACTATATCATATTTAAATATCACGGGAAATTTTCAACATTATAAACTAGTGATTAATTATCAGCAAGGCAATAACAACAGTCTCTAGATTGTAATACCAACGGCATTGTATGCAACCTAAAACTAATTACTACTTAAATACATCAATATAAATTATAATCTCAAGTACAAACAGTTAAAAACCATGAGCAATTAATATGTATCTTTTGTTCAAGGTTTCGATTTCCACAGAGTTTAAGTACCCATGAATTACCCATGAATATTAACTAAAACATAGAAATAAAACATAGTAAATTATTAACTTACCTTTTGTAAATAAAGGTTCAAACTTTAAATGAAACAGAAGCCGAGCGCGAGAGGGAGGGAGAGGCGAGAGGGAGGGAAAGGTGAAAGGCCAAAGGGAGGGAGAGGGCGAGGGGCTTAACCAAGAAAATAATTGAGGGAGTGGCGAGAGGCGAGAGGTTGCTGGGGTTTTCAAAGTTAACCAAGAAAGTTTGTATTTATATTAATTTTTTAAACCCAATCGATTCGGTTCGGTTTGAGTTAATAGGTTTTTTCCTTATAAAACCGATATCGAACCGAAACGAATATTTTTAAAAAAATTTATAATCAGTTTAATCGGTTTTTTTAATCGATTTAGTTTTCTTGGTTATTTTTTTTGTTTGTTCGGTTGGGTGGTTTTTTTGTTCACCCCTAAGGAAGAAGACATGACGACGCATCAAAAGAGATGCAAGAAGCACATTTCCCGCTACTATAATATGCCACATGTGCCTTCCGAAGAGGGCATGAGGCCGGATGTTGTTGGCCGTACATGTCCAATGCACCAACAATAACCAGATATAATAATTAAAAAATATAATCAATTACTGAAACACCCCTGCAAATATTTTTTCAATTTTATTTTATTAGGGGTTATATCCGTATTTAGCTATTTTTAAAAAAAAATATGAAATCCCCGTTGCATCCCTTCCAGCTAGAGTTAAATTTTATCTTTTTCAAGGGACAAAATGATTATTTACTGTGCAAAGAAATATATATAAAAAAAAATCAGTGACCCAAATTGGACCCAAAATGTACAATTACTGTGGCACCTCTCCAGTCAACAACCTTTTTTTTTTTTTTTTGTCTTTTTAAAGGGACAAAATCATTATTTTACAATGCAAAATAAAAAAAAACCATTAAACCGGCGAATCGACCTGAAAACTGAGCAACACTATTGTAATCTACAGTAATTTTCCTCACAATACACAATAACTCACCCCTGACCTTTTTTAGTATATTAGATAATATATTGTCTATCAAATAAGATAACAATCTACAAAATTACCCATTCATGTTGGTTTAAATGAGTATCTCTTAAATTCATATTAAACTATTATTCCTATTAACGTTTCTTATGTTTTGATCCTTTTGCATATGTTTTATTGAGCTCATAAATCAAATATCATTGGTGTTGGAGATTACTTCTAGATTCTTTTTATTTGACTTCTAACTAATTTTTTTAAGCCCTCCCCTAAATATCATACTTTGAAATTAAAGAAAACCTATAAATTTATCTTTGTACAATTTCATGACCTTTTAATCATTGAAGTTATATTATCAATTATTCCATGTTTTCTTTAGCCTATATAAAAGATTTTTTACCAAATGAAATTATTAGAGTTTAAATATTTTAGCACTAAGTTGTTGTGCCTGAGCAACAAGATAAGTTATTAGAATTTCAACTTGTTGGTTTAAAATTACCTATGTAAAACCCAAGATAAAATTCATGAAAATAGTAAGGAAAATATTATATTAGATGCTTTTAAATTAGATTTTAGCATGAAATGTATACTCGATTTATTTAAAATCTTTTTTTCTTTCACAACAATGCAAATAGTATTTTATGATCAAGATTGATTGTGCTCTACACTAATTGATCTCGTAGCTTGATGAAAAATTTAAAAAACTATAAAAAGCTTGAATAGGATGAATCATCTTATAAATCTAAAAATTATTTATTTTATATTTTGATTTAACTTGTTGAATTTATCATTTTATAGAATTTAGTTTTGGGTTAAAAATCCTAGTTGATGATGGGTATGGAAAAGTATGAATTTTTCTCATTAATTTTAAACAAATAATTTGTTTATCATAACAAGACTCTAAGTGTGTATTAAAATGGTTTGAAAAATAATTTTTATTTTATTTTATTTTTTTATTTTAAATTATTTTAATATGTTGATTGATGTCAACAATAATTTTTTTTAAATATAATTTTAATACATTTGTAAATAAATATTACTTTAAGAAAATATCTACTCCTCTAATCTGATATAAATATCAGCCCATCGCCATCTTTCCCCAAAACACAGATACCCAAAAATATCTCTCCCTCCCTCTCTCTTAAAGAGTCGAGATTCCAAACTTGGCATAGAAACCGAAAGACTCTTTCGACTCCAAAAATCTAAAAAACCCGAAAAGATGGCATCATCGGATCCTTCTAGACCCGCAACCGGCTACCCTTTTGTCCCAAACGGCATCCACCACCCACCACCGCCAACCGGCACCGCCTATCCTTACCAAGCCCCACCACCACAACCCCCTAACCCTTACTACTACAACACCAACCACCCCTACCCTAACCAACGCGCCACCCTCCTCCGCCGCTTTATTGCTGCTTTAATCATCTTCACAGTCATCTTCTTCACCGTTCTCTTCATTTGCTGGCTTGTTATCCGTCCCCACCTCCCCGAAATCCGTGTTACTTCCCTCTCTGTCTCCAGCTTCAATGTCTCCTCTTCCTCCTCTTCCAGTGTGACTGGTAACTGGAACGCCAGGTTTCAGGTATATAATCCGAACAAGAAGTTGAGGATCTCGTACAATGAGCTACAGAGTTCGATTTTCTATAAATCTGAGTTTCTGTCCCAGACGAGGATTCCTCCGTTCAAACAAGGCAAAAAGAATGTTACTGATATCAATGCGGAATATGGGGCGATGGGCTCCTATATTGTGGGGCGGGCGGTGGATCAGATTAATGGGGATAAAAGGCGTGGATTGGTGAGTTTCAATTTGAAGATTACTGCTGATGCGGTGTTTAAGGTTGGTGGCTTTAGGGCTAGAAGAAGGGTGCTTAGGGTTTTTTGTAATGACTTGGCGGTTGGGTTTTCCGGGAATGGTGGATCTGGGAACTTGACTGGTGGTGCCAGGCTTTGTAATGTTTATACATGAGTGGAGGAATTCTGGGTTCTTGATGACAAGCAGTGTTTCTAATGTGATTTGTATTGGGATTTCGGATTCGGAGAAAGGACAATATGGTAATATTTTGTTTACTGTGCTGTTAGTAGGGGACATTGAGATAGGTTTTTGTGGATTTGTATAGTTCTTTGAGATACATGCTAATTTGATGCACGGTTAATATTATTTTTTTCCCCTGTGAAACTGAAATAAAAGTAGAGGAAGGAAATGACTCTTGATATCAATGGAATGTAAAGGTGAATGTTATTGTTGCAAGTCTTTGTTTTGTTGCCAAGTGCTTGTTTATTCCTTGCTTTCGTGTAGATTTTTGCGATGCTAAATTGCCAAGTCTTTGTTTGGTTGCTAAGTTCTTATTCCTTGATTCGTGTAGATTTTTGCGATGCTAAATTGATATAGGTGAAGTAATGAAAATGATAAATAGTTGCTAGGTTGGTGACTTGGTGTGGAAATTAATTTGGGGCCATCACAATGTTTTTAAAGTTCCTCTTTACTTTTCCGCTTCAATGGGGTCAGGATGGGATAATAAAAGGAGATAGCTATATAGTTTAAGATGAGTTGATTTCGAAGAGAGTTATGCTTATAGCTGATAGTTTATTTAATGCTAGCTGTATTTATGGTTTGCAGTGCTTCTTAGCTTGGGATGCTATACAGTAGATTTAAGTTGTATAGCTTTAGTGGAGTTTCTGTGGGATATTGCAGATAATTCTTCAAAACTGACATGGAGCACTCAGCTCTTGGTTTTGTTTTCTTTGATTCGATGTCATAACTCTCTCTGTCGTATATGTTTGGTAGTGTTCCATTAGTGTTTGCTCACTTGAATTAGTCTGTTCCCTGGTTCAAATTCAAGTTTTTGTTTAGTTGGAATAGTGAGTCACATTCTAATGAAACCACAGTTATTTTCAAAATCAGCCTCTCTCTGTTTTTTTTTTTTTCCTTGTAATCAAATGTTTTTAAGTTTCCCATTCATGGGTATGGTGGCTAATTTGCTATGTCATGTGGAGTCGTAAACAAGAATTAAGCAGCCTGTGCCTCCCCTTTGCTCAAACATGCGTTTCCTATTCTTTTTGAGATGATCGGTGAGGGTTGAGTGAAGAACTATTTTGGTTTTCTTCTTCCTTTGATTGCATGCACTGCTTGTGCATGCCATTTCATGGTTGTGTTTAGGCCTAGGCAGGCAGTTTTAGGGCTAGACTCTCATGAATGATTGTCGAAAATTTCTGTCTCACAGTGGTGGCAAGATAGGTATCCATCACAAGAAATCAAAGTTGGCAATACCTATAAAACTACCCTCGTCTTCTTCTTCTTAGAGAAAAACATGCATAGATTCATAATATAACCAAGTTATTTTGTCTAGATATTTTTATTTATTTTATAAAAACCTTGAACCTGCCGACGGTAACCATTATAGTAAAACTCTGTTTCTGCTCGTTCAAATATCTACATTTATTTCCTTGTACATGTAATTTTGGATAGCACCTTTTACATAATTAGAAAAAATTAATGCTTGATCATATAAAACTAATTCAAACATATATTTATTGTCAAATAAAAAAAGCCCTTACCACTAGCTGTCTTCTCCCGGTGCTCTTTCAAACGCTTCCATTTCCAACGTCATGTAACATTGCATTACATTACAAAATATACCACGAAAAAGCCTAGAGAATTTAATGGAGCAGTGAACAATATGCATTTTCCACCCCTTCAGTTCTCAGAAATTTCAAAAAATGTTTCTAAAATAATTAAACCGAATAAATAAATAGAAACTGAAGAGTGGATCGGTTATCTTTAACGTTTGCAGATAATTCAAGAGAGATAAATTTTGTGATGAGTTATGATTAATGCGGAAGCAAATTGAGGTATAAAAATCATAAGCATTACAGCTTCTCTTTCATCCTCTTCCTCTGCTTTAGTAACTATTGTCATGGCATCAACTCATCGAGCACAGGTGAAGATACTTGAGGTCTGTCAAGTCACCCCGTCCTTGAACTCACTTGACTCAGCCACCGAGTTATCTTTCCCGCTCACCTTTTTTGATATCCTGTTCTTGAAAGTCACTCCAGCTGAACGCTTATTCTTCTACAAGCTCACTGAGGCAACACCGGGTTATTTTAACTCGGTGATCCTCCCGAAACTCAAACTCTCTCTCTCGCATACCCTCCTCCGCTTCCTCCCTATTGCAGGCAACCTCATCTGGCCTGCACAAAGCACCAAACCCATCATCCTTTACGCTCTTAATGATGGTGTCTCAGTCACAATTGCACAGTCCAATGCTGACTTCGATCATCTTTCGGGAAATGATGTGTGTGAAATAACCGAGTCACATCCTTACGTACCCCAATTATCTATAATAACCGACTCAAAAGCATCAGTTTTAGCTCTGCAAATAACATTATTTCCTAATCAAGGCATTTCCATTGGTGCCACTGTACACCATGGAGTTTTTGATGCTAAAAACGTAGCCATGTTTATTAGAGCATGGGCTCATGTGCACAAACAATTTAGCGAAAATGAAAACGCCGATCTAATTACTTTGCTACCCGAACTAACCCCTTTTCTCGCTCGAACAATCATCGAAGATCCAGATGGGATTGACATGCTGTACTTGAACAGCTGGTTGGGACTCAACCTACCAGGTCTGGACACCAATCATAATAGAAGTTTGAAGCTTTTTAAGCAAGCTATAACAGATCCTCACAACAAGGTTCGGGGCTTGGTCAGGTTGTCTAGCGAAGACATAAAGAATCTGAGGGAAAGGGTTCTCTGTCAAATTGAAAAACTCCACCTAGATGAGGAAACAAGACCAATGCATCTATCTAGTTTCGTGCTAGCTTATGCATACGTATTCGTTTGTATATTTAAGGCGAAAGGGCTGGGACGTGATGACAAGGTTGTTCTTGGACTTACAGCAGATTGTAGAGCCCGTTTAGGCATTCCTGAGAACTATTTCGGGTGTTGCGTGATGCCCTTTTTTGTACACATAGATCCAGAAACTGTTGTTCAAGAAAATGGTTTTCTTAATGTTATAGAAAGACTGAG
Source organism: Salix dunnii (assembly GCA_015731905.1). Classification (NCBI taxonomy): domain Eukaryota; kingdom Viridiplantae; phylum Streptophyta; class Magnoliopsida; order Malpighiales; family Salicaceae; genus Salix; species Salix dunnii. Next base: position 1,465,232 of record CM027667.1, on the reverse strand, counting down.
TGAAATTATCGTAAGGCTGAATAAAGGAGTTCTTGATGGAGCCAAAGAAAAGTACGCAGATTTTTTGGCTATCAGGCCCGGGACACTAATGGTTACGGTTTCCGGGTCACCTCAATTCCAGATTTATAAAGCTGATTTTGGTTGGGGTATGCCCAGGAAGGTGGAGACTACTTCCATTGATAAGACAGCATCCATATCGATGCAGGAGAACGCAGATGGAAGGGGTGGAATTGAGATTGGCTTAGTTTTATTGAAGCATGAAATGGAGATTTTCAAGTCTCTATTTGTCGCCGGCCTTTAAAAATATTTCTTATTGCGAGGAAAGCCCAAGAAAATACCATCTCGACTTGCTGGTTGAGGAAAGCTCGCAGCATCTAGAAAGCATCTTGGGTTTCATCCAAAATCTCTCTTCAAGAACAGTAACATGTGAGACGAATTTCTTTTTCCATTTTTTTAAAATCAATATGATGCTTGAATTTGAAACCTCTTCGTAGAAATTTAATTTGGTGTCTGAAGTGTTTTCCACAAGGGGGAAAAGAGCAACTTGTACCGATGCATTGTAAGTTGATAACTTATATGAAATGAACACAAAATGTTTATCTAAATTAGGTCTACTTTTTTTCTCCCTGAATTTGTTTATCTATACTCCCACTCCAACATTATAGATAAACAGATTCATTATGTTTGTTTTTATTAATGTTATGTATGAAACGTTTCCAAATATTACAGTGTAATCTTTGAATTATACAATACAAACACAAAATCAAACAAACTTAATCTCAAAATTAGAAACACAAAAATAGGTTAATCAAAATAATTTTAATCATAATTTCTAAAAAAAAAAAAGACCGGAATGGCACACTCGGACTTGTAATTTGTACAATAAATATTTAGTGCGAGTCAATACATGCACCTCTCACCAGAGTTCATAAAATACACTTTTCAGAGAGTAGGTTTTCTTGCATCTAAAAAAAAGTTATGTATGAAATCTAACTAAATAAAATAATCATTATAGACTCAACCAATTTAAGTTTTCCAAATTGAATTTTTTGATTTATCTATGAAAATAATGTTAAAAACAAACTTCAACCTTCTAAATTGTAGCTAGCTTTTTAATGACTAGAACAACTACAAGATAATTTTAACTTTTTTGAGAAAAATAAAATATTTATTGGTTGAGTAATATATAATCTTTTTCTTAAAACTTTTAACTATTGTTTTCTATTATATTTTTAATGAACAAAAAATATCATTCTATCAATTCAAAAAAAAAAAAAATTGACCAGATGACAAATTAAAAAAAAATAATAATATACAATAGAATCAATGAGAAAATTGTATCACAACCCCCACAAGATGTTTTTGAAAAAAAAGAAAAAACTTTATGACACAGTGATCCAAAGAAGCATTAAAGCTTGGCATAACAGTTAAGCCCACCAAAAGACTCTTAGCATCTTAGCTCATGAAGTCACAATCACCTAAATGAATGAATGGGTCTGTGTGGCCCAGCGCCTCTCGTCCATTAACATAGAATGTCTTGCATGGAGGCTTGCAAGTTCATGGTATTTTCTTTTTTTACATATTTTTTTCCCTTTTCCTTTTATTTTTTTTTAAATAAACAAAAAGTCATCTATTTATCTAGAATTCAGTGATTTTTTTCTCTCCCCTTCTCACACCAAAGGATTAGAAAATAAATAAATAAACTTCTTGGAACAAAACTAAAATTCCAAATACTATAGGACTGAAAAAAAAGGTGAATTAAAGATTGACCTTGTGATTTCTCCTTGTTTCACACTTTGATCCATTCTTTTAATGAAGATTTTCTTTCATCAATATATTCTTACAAATCATCCATTCATTTGGTCATACAAGGTTGCAATTGAAAGAAAAATATTGTTTGATGAAATTGAAAAATAAAAGTCGTATTGTTGATTGTTGCCTAGCCGTTTTAGTATATTATGCAATCATCTCACAAAACCATGGTGTTAAATTATTTAAAATTTATAAAATATGGATGGATAAATGATATTTATTATGAAAAATATACTAAATGGCACTACAATTTTATTATAGACACACTCACAAAACACTTACAACAATAATAATTTTTTTCTTAAGCCTTTGTGTTTTTTTTCATTTTGCTCCTTAAATGTTTTATTCAGGATCGTTTGTTATTTCATGTTTGAGTTTGAGAAATTATTTTAATTGGTTTGTTGTGAGGTAATTGGGATAATGATAACACATCTATCATCTGGTTTTTAGTCATTTTGTGGAAAAATAGTTTTTGTTGATTGAAAAAAAAAAATAGAGATGTAAGAATTTGGTTTATGCTTGTATGATCTTTTATTTTCATGACGACGCATGTTAGTTCATCATGCCTGATCTTTTTTTTCCTCTTAAACTTAAATCTAAATTAATTTGATTTTTTATCTTTGATTTTACTTTGTTATTTCTTACGGATGCCTTTTCTAATGATTAAATAAGAGACTGTGTGTGTATAATTAAACTTGAGTAAGATCATAACTTGAGTCATAAATTTTATGAGTGTGCTAGATTGGCCTGGTTTAATTTAAAATATTGTTGTCTAAATATTTTCTTTAAAAAATATGAATTCATAACATCTTGATAGTTTTTTTTTTTTTTTTTTTGTAATTCAATGAGTGTCTTGAAGAAGCCATAGTTTGTATTTAAATTCCTTGATTAAGATTTATTTAAATATTTTAGTTAGATAAAAAAAAGCTTGATTTGTATATAAAAAAAATATTCTTTAATTGGTTAGGTTTGACGGGTTAATATTGGTTTAAAAAACTTCATGTAAAAAATTTAAAGAAAAAATAAAACAATAATGACCTAAAAAAACTAAATTTATATTGGTTTTGAAATAGTGATCGGGTTGTGTATGGGCTTAGCCCAAGGTTAAATGAGTTCTACTAAGTCTAACTATGTTAGAGAATAATATAAATCATATTCTGGAGTCTCACTTAACAAATTAAGCTTTTAGATGAGATAATTTTTTAACATGATATTAGAGCTTTGTTAAATTAATGGTCACGGGTTTGAATCTCATCACTCCTATTCTATTTGATAAGGAAAATCAAGTCTAACTATGTTAGAGAATAATTTAAATCATATTCTAGGGTCTCACCTAACAGATTAAGCTTTTAGATGAGATAATTCTTTAACATAATATTAGAGATTTGTTACTCAATGGTCACGGGTTCGAATCTCATCACTCCTTTTCTATTTGATAAAGAAAATCAAGTACAAGATAATATAAGTATGTGCAAGTTTCAAGCCTAAAGAGCATTCACTTGAGGAAGTGTGTTGGAGAATAATATGAATTATATTCTACGACCTCACTTAACAACTTTAACTTTTAGATAAAATGGTTCCTTAACAAACTCTGTAGTGGCATGTATAAAAAATATATTTTAAAATTAATTATTAATATAATAGAATAATGTGCAAGTAACGGGTTTTATAATATCATAAAAAGTTTAAATGTGAATTTAAGAGTTTTTGGTTATGTTTAATAGAATAAATTAAAAAAAATACTATTTAATAGATCATAAAAATTTGGAAACAGTAATTAAAATATAAAGTAGAAAGCAAATCTTTATTGCAAGGAGCAAAAGATACTGTGGATATATTTCATGGGCTATTTTTTATATTTTCGTATTTAATTGTATAACAATAAAAAAAATTATAAGAAAAATAATGATAGAAATCTTATAGAAAATTTTTAAACTAAACTCTTAGTATTAATTCTCTTTTTATCCTATTACTGTTTGTGAACAAAAAATGTATATTGCTAGCTATGTGGTTTGTTGCATAAAAACTGAAGGCAATTAAAACAAATATGTAAAATTTTATTTTTATTTAAATAAAGAAAAAAATATATCTTTGATAAAAACCTCATTCCCTTATTTAAGCATTCTTTTTCTTTCTGTTTTTGACACAATATATTTTTTTTTCAATTATTATTAGAAGTATTGTTTTTAAATAAAAATTTATCATAATTTTAAAAGCTAAAGTTTAAGAAGAGAAATGGAATAATAAATTGAAGATTTCTAAGCCCATGTATTGACAAGAGTAATAAATTTGATAAAGAAATTATATAAAATAATTACAATAAAATAGATGTGTTATTTGTATTGAAAACTCATGAGTAAATATTTTTAAAAATGATTCATAATAATATTTTTTAAAACTCAATTGCTACTGTTATCCTAACAAACTCTATTTCATAAAATTGATCCTTAATTTAATACTTAACAATATATTAGGCAAGCGAGAGAAAATAACTTAAAAAATAGATCCCAGCTTGTAAAATAATGAAAATACATAACTTTAATGACTGAATTGTAAACTAGGCAAACTACATGCACTAAAATGTAAAAGTTAAAATTAAAAAAATTAAGCAAAGCCAAGGGCCCTTTAATTATTCTCTTACAAATAAAAGATTACATACTAAAAAGATTAAGGCCCTTTAATTGTGAACTCTTCAAAGCAAGGCAAAGATGATGTTTGTAGTTGTTGCCAATCACCTGCATGCCCATCAATCACCTTCTCGCAACAACCATTAGCTGCGGTTGTCGTCTTTATTTGATTAATTAATAAACATGGATTTCTGTGGAAAATTCTGATCCCATTAATGATCTCAACAAAAAATAATCTCAGATCATGACCTGCTGGTTAGTAGAATCCATTGAGAGCGATAGATATGTCTCAATCTATTGATGTCGTCGTCGTCGTTTAACTAATATAATCTTAATTCAGTTAAAAAAAAAAAAGATGCTACGTCTGAATTGCTTGCCATGTTCATCAAACATTGTTATTGATCTTGAAAGTTGACTCATCTTAATTTTAAATGTTGGAAAACGTTTATGAAAGTTTCTATATTTTAAGTGTTCAATGGTGCAGTAATAATTTGAAAATAAAATACAATTATATAAATATTTTGCAGTAATAGTACAAAGTTGTGATACGGGTTGATTAATTAAATATGTGATTGAAAATCACAACAAATGAGTCTAAAATTATTGAATTCATTAATTTATATTTTTTTTTTTTGGAAACGAAGAAATCTCACTTTCTAAAAAATATATTTTATAGGTTTAGATGAGCGAGTAAAACGTTGGTTATCCCAAGCTCTTATAAAGATTAAAACATATTTTAAATTAAATATTTTTGGTATTTTTAAATTATTTTCACATATTGATATCAAAAATAGTTTTTAAAAATAAAAAAAATATCATTTTGATACATTTTTTAATGTAAAACAATTTAAAAAATAACATGAATTACACTCTCAAACAATCACTAATTAATGTATAAAAACATTTTTTCTTTTTTCAATAACATCAACTCGGTCACATAAACAAATAAAATCTTAATCTTTAAATATAAATAATCAACCCAAGAAACTAATGAATTTATATTGTAATGATAAGATTTTTTTAATCCTCAATAGGTGTGATGTGATGACAGAGAATTTATGATCTACATTGTAAATCTGAAATTTGAATCAGGATATGTATTTTTTTATAAAAAATTAGAATAGCTGAGATTTTATTCATTTACTTGAATCTATAAAATATATTTTTCATGGATAAGAAGATTTTTTAAAAACAAAAATTCAAGTCCCATCTTTGTCGGTTTAATTTTAGCTTAAAGTTACCTTTACCGTTCATATGAAGTCACGCCATATAATATTGAACTTCCGAGGCATCATCACTTGACACTACCTAGTTTCTGGTTACATCTCAATTCCTCTCTATATAATTAAGCACACAATCGACACTTTCCAGTCTCTTCATCAATCCTTGTTTGCATTATTTTTCTCTTTAGACGCCCCCTTTGACAACCATGTCCAAGGAAGTGGAAGGCTGTGGCCACCACGAAGACGAGAAGAAGCACCACCGCCGCATATTCATAGGCATTCTTGCCCTCTTCATCACCATTCTAGTGGCAATCTTCTTTGTTTGGATCATTTTACAGCCCCACAACCCTAGGTTCATCCTTCAAGACACTACCATCTATGGCTTGAATCTTTCGGACCCAAATTTCCTATCTTCAAACATGCAAGTCACCATATCTACCAGAAACCCCAACGACAAGATTGGTATATACTATGAAAAGCTTGACATTTATGCTTCTTACCATAACCAGCAGATAACCTTGGCAACTGAACTGCCTACAGCCTACCAGGGTCACGATGACATCTCAGTTTGGTCTCCTTTTCTGTATGGTGACACTGTGCCTGTCTCTCCATATCTTGCTGTTTCGATCAGCCAAGACGTGAATGCTGGGGCTGTGCTGTTTAATATCAAGATCAATGGGAAGCTAAAATGGAAGGTTGGCTCTTGGTTGTCTGGGAGTTATAGAATATTTGCAAATTGTCCTGCTTACATAACACTTGGCAGCCGGAGTAATGGAATCAATGTCGGAACAGGGATCAAGTATCAGATTGTACAGCATTGTCATGTGGATGTTTAAGCAAAGGAGAGTTTGCTTCTATCTCTGTTCTTCTGTTTTTTTTTATTCCCTTCCAACGAAGGCTTTTTATTATATTATTATTTTTATGGTTTCACATGAATTGTATTGGTATTGATCGAGTTTAGTCAATGTTATAAATAAATATTTTCCAAATACATATTATTATTAGTAATTGTGTAACTATTTAATGGAGTAATCAAATTACGAGGATAACTATCAAATAGTTGAGTTTCATACTAAACACGTTTAAATTAAAAAAATATAAAAGATAAAAATATATAATTTGAAAGTAAATTTCGAACTTGAATTATAATATGATGATAAAGAGTTTGTGATTTGCACAGATCTCAAATTCAAATCACGACGTGCACTTCTCTTGTAAAAATTTAAGACAATGAGAATTTTAATTGTTCACATGAGTTCATAAAATATACTTTCTAAAAAGAGTAGTTTACTCGTATAAAAAAAATAAAAAATTTATAATAATTATGGTTAGTTTTATCTTTAATTAAAATTTCTTTGAAGCTCAAGTGTCATTGGGCACATACATAGGGAGATAAAACATTGTAGTTTTTCAGCCACTTGTATCGAAAATAATTTGTTTAAGAGAATTTCAAGTAGCATGATTTTTGGATCTTGCTACATAGAAACAGAACACCATATCACATAATTTACATTCTCTAGAAATTCTTTTTTCCATATTAATTAATATTACAATCAGAATTTCAACTTGTGCGTGCTTTGCCTCTTTGTAATTTGTGATATCGTAATAATAAATACATTGCTTCCTGTCGGTTCATTTGTGCTCAATCGAAGTGCGTACAAATTCATTTACTCAAGAACACCTCATCCCAACCAAAAAAGAAAAAGAAAAAGAAGATCTAGAGAATGGACTTTTGTAATTTATCATGTTAGGTGAAAATGTCTCCAAGATATGTTGTCTGATGACAAATAACTTGAGATTTGTACAATAATTTTTGAGTTCGAATCAAGATATATAATTTTTATAAGAGTTTTGGATAGCTGGAGTACAGTTCTTGAGTTCGAGTTAGAGCATATATATCTTATAAAAATCTGTGACAGTTAAGATTTTACTTACTCATTTATATCCATAAAATATATTTTCTAGAAAATAGAGGTTCCTCGAATTAAAAGAAAATGGTTTGCTGAAAATGATGAGCAAATTAATGAAATCATGAAAGTTCATCTTGTTAAGATGTAAGGTCATGAGACATTAAAAAGGGAAATCGTTTTTGTATCTTTACTTCTACTTTTATAATAGCTGAGGTCCGGAACTGGGGTGGTTAACTTCTTCACCTACTTTCATTCATTGTGTTAAAATCCTTTCCGGCACTCTTTTAATATTTGAACCGGTAAGAGTTTAGAAAAAAAAACTTGTTGTCATCTCGTACGAGCTGAAGGAAGCAAGCAGCAAAACTATTTTCGTAGACTGGCTCAGTTTTGTGCAATATGTGATGAATCCTTTCAAGTAGAATTGCTTCAGCTTCTGAAACTAAATATTGTCATATAATTGATCACAATAATTCAATCTCAATTATATGAAATGGTTCCTTTTCATAGTATCAGAGCTATAGGCAAACGCCTCATTAAGTTCCAAATTGTTTCCGCACAAAATCTTCCTTATTTTTTTTTTTATCATTCCCACTATATTCAACAGTTTTCATGACTTCCTCTAATACCACACAAATTCCCTCTCCTTCGACAGAACATTTTCAATCACTTTCACAACTGTCAACAAGCAGCTTGAAGGGCACAATTATTTGACATTGAGTGTTCAGTTTCAAGTGTTTCTACGAGTCATGATCTTAGTGGTATGATTGATGGGTTTGAAGAAGCACCATCCAAACTTCTTTCAGATAATTCTCCTAATCCAACTTACACAATTTGGTTCAAAAAAGACAATTGTGTTCTAAGCTGGTTGCTAGCCTCTATTTCTGAAAAGCTAGTATCTACTGTCTTTAGCTTGAAAACTTCCAAACAAGTATGGGATTCTCTCTAGACTCGTTTTTCAGCTACATCACGGTCTCATATTGCTCTTCTTAAAAGACAACTTCAAACTATTGTTCAAGGAAATTGATCATGCTCTTCATTTCTTGAAGATGCTAAACAACTAGCTGATCAACTTACTGCTATAAGACAACCTGTGAATGATCAAGATTTCATTATATTTTTACTTGGTGGTCTTCGTGCCACCTACACCCCATTTATTACATCTTACAACTTTGCTTGCAGGGAGAAAGAATTGGCCTTGTTGACCCAGCGGTCACGAGTTCGAATTTCACTTTTCCTATTCTGTTTGATAAAAAAATCAAGCACAAAGTAATGTGGGCCTATCCAAATTTCAAGCCCAAAGGGTTTTAACTTGAAGGGGTGTGTTAGAATAATATAACATATTCTGTGGCCTCACCTATAAATTTAATCTTTTAGATAAAATGATTCCTTAACAATTACAGCTAAAAATGCTTTTAATAAAACACATGCTTTATCAGCCAAAAACCAAGATGAAATGAAATATCAAATATCAAATCTACTTCTACATGGCTTGAAGGCAATGAATTTTCCGCGTCCCATTGGAATAGATGAAATTTGCACCAGAAGTACAGTGTCAGGAAAGGGGAATTTCAGTTTAAGCCTTGGCTGCAAGGCCTGCCTTGATCTTTCAGATAATGGAAGCGTCTGTTTTGAAGGCCGTGGCAAGGACCACATCATCAATTCCTTGGCAAAGACAGAAGTAGGAGCCGAGACGGTTCCAGAATTTGCACTACCAAATGAAGAGATAGAGATGGCAGGGTTCTTGATGTCAGCATTGTATAGAAAATGAACAAGTCCCTTCGAGAACACGAAAGTGTCCCCAATTTAAAGCGTTCGAGTGAAAAGTTTGGGTGTGGTGTCAATAAATTCAACCTCAAGACTGCCATCGACAAGAAAAAGAAGCTCAGTGGATTCGGAGTGATACCGATGATTCTAGTGAAGGAATTGAATTTTCAGGGACAACGAAGCCTGATACAATGTCAGGATCGCTTGCTTCAACCATCCAAGAAGTGGAAAAGGCAACGAAAAGAAATGGCAGGATATTTTTTTTAGCAGAAATAAGACCATTGTGGGATTGGTTGTATTCTGGATTCGAGAAGGAATTGCAGTGGCACACGGGAAGATTTATGGTGCCTTTCTTTACTTCAAACCTCTACTTATATTGGTCATGAATTTGGCTCTTTTCCTAATGACCAATTTAGGAATCTAGCGATAGCCCGCATCATAGATGAGTAATGTTCTCTCTTCAATGCTTGTACTTTTTCATCTTTTTAATGAATCTGGATTGTGGAAGAACTTACCTTTTGATATGTGAACGAATGAATGACAAATGTATTTCCACGCTGCGTCAAACATTTCGCTAGCTTTGTGGACAACTATGTTACAATTTACATATATTTGAGCTCCTAATTCCTTACCAAACAGATTAAGAATACAGAATCTGTAAAATCCATGTCTTTTAACAGACAATTGACCAAATCAAACTATAGACTTCATTAACAATGACTCCGTAATGTTCATCAGTTATTAATATCCAGTATCTGTAAAAACCAGGCACATCATTCAAATCATCACAAATTCCATATCTGACCGTAGTAGCCCTACCTCTTCACATCAAGTTCTTCAGTATGGCCTCAGCTACACCCACCTTCAAACTCTTCTCATTGCCAGTAGACTCATTTGCCCGAGTCCAGATGGCTATGGCTGGAGACCCAGATGTTGTTTCTGATTTCTTAGTCCCACTAAATGTAACCAAAGTCGGGGGAACATTCTTCACTTACACTGGGATGCACCGCTACCTACAGCTTTCAAGTTCTCGAAAGTTAGTGCAGCTGAATTCCCTGCTCTTATCAGGCAAAGTGTTTCTCGTGCAGTCTTCAATTCCCGGCTGGTACGACTGATCCACCTCACTCATCCTCGCTCAAATGAGGTCCTTTTCCTTGTTCTCTTCAAGTAGGACTCGTTGACACAACTAACAAGCTCTTCACCCAGACACTACTGGGTGGTGATATGTTCACTACCAATACAGGGTCGATGCTCACCAGCTTTGGCATTTTCTGCCTTCCAGAGTGCTTGGGCAGGGACTGTATCACTTTCCACCAGCCTTTTCGCAGCTGCCATTGATGATAACATCTTGGCTAAGGCCTTCAAGACTGATGTTGCCATCATTCCAAGCCCTAAAGTCTGGTTTTGCACCCATATCTTGAAGACAGACTTCATTAATAGCTACCACCATTTTCTTTTTGTTCCTTGATTTTCTGCCATGTTTAACTTCCTCCTACCCCACCCTCTCCTTCTGTGAGTTGAATTAAATAATCGCCTTTAGGGGGCATATTTGTTCTTGCATAATCGTACCATTTGTCTCAGCTTGTTTTATATTGGTAATAACTATTCTCCATAATTCATCATTGAACATCAGGGGAAGCCTCGTGTTTATAAAATCAGCCGAAAGATATCATTAGCAGATAATGATACGCTACATTAACCAGAGTGTTTATGTTGTCTTAAGTTAGTTATGATAAATCAAGAGATGAAAAGAGTTCTATAAGGTTGCTGATTATTTCTAAACCTGAGATAGTAGTTGCCTTGTTTTCTAGTACTTTCGTCAGACGGCACGAAAAATGTGAGATGACTAGAAGGGTTAGAAGCTTTTGCTCGGATGCAAGAGGCCGTCTAATGTTGGGTTACCATTTGCTACAAACAAACGTACAAACGGCTAGAACGAGAACAAAAATAACGTCACCTCAAGATAAATCATGTGAGGGCATTTTCTGAATGGTTAACCGAAAGAGAATAACCAGTGCCGGTGAGATTCAGGCGGAATGCTTAGTGCAAAGGCTATTTACAGTTGAGAGGATGAAACATCAGATTTTAAAATAACGTCACAAGTGATGACTTGATGATAATTTCGAACAAATGACAATCTTTGCAAGAGGGTGCCAAAAAAAAATCACTTCAATTTAAGTAATGACCTCATTTAGAACATCAGAGTCAAGCAAAACTCCATATCTTTATGTTTCTACAAAGCTTAAATATAAATTCGAAGTCAACAACTCCTGAGAGCATAATAAAAAATACAAAAACATCCTGGATTGAAAAGAACCATCACTAAGCAATCAAAGCACCATCACCCATGATGGAACTGCTATGACGGGAGACAGCTTACAGCCTTCTTCCTCTTCTGCCACCCTTTCTACGGGTGCTGTCAGTAGGAATTGGTGTGACATCCTCTGAAAACAAACAAGACATCAACAAAACAAATAACATATGAAATTAACTGCTAGTAGAGGAAGTTCAGACAAATGCTTCTCTAGCAGTTACTGACTGATATACTTATCCACTCAAAACACAGCAATTTTAGAACTTAATATTTCAAATCAATATCTTACCAATGCGACCAATTTTCATTCCAGAACGAGCCAATGCCCTCAGGGCTGACTGAGCACCTGGACCAGGGGTCTTAGTTTTGTTACCTCCTGTAGCACGGAGCTTGATATGAAGCGCAGTGATGCCAAGTTCCTGTCAATTTTCAAACCAGGTCAGTCATAATGAAAGGACTGGTGAAGCTTAAAATTAAAATAGAAGATTTTCTAAAATCAATGTGTTATGTATAGAACAGAACAAAAACCTTGCATCTCTGTGAAACATCCTGCGCAGCAAGCATAGCAGCATATGGCGAAGATTCATCCCTGTCAGCTTTAACCTTCATTCCACCTGTACATGTTAGGTTCAAGGAGATAGAGAGTTACATTAATTGCAGAGACAATGGCCTGATGCCATTATGCCAGAGAAACAGTTCAATGAGTGAATGCAGAACCAAAATAAAGCAAGCTGCCCAATTATATGTCAATGAAAGCATCAAAATTGGCACTACTGTGAATACTTGAACATTATATGGCAACTAGATGCTGAATTCACTAAGACATTGTTTTCAAATAATTAAAAGATTTCCACTGTACACCAAGCACACATGTCAGATGCGAATACAGAGACACCAGCAAACACTACCCCTGAATTCATGTATGACCTAATTGAGTCCAAACACACCCATGTATAATACAGACCGAAGTTCAGGCTACAAAGCAGAGCACTCAATCAAGATACTTTTAATTAGTCAAAACAGGGAATTGAGAGGGAAATGGAAAATAAAGAAGCAAGCAAGCTTATATATCGTTGATGTATTACTCAGATTCAACAACCAATTATTAAGAAAAATAAGCCATTGTAAGACACATACCAGTAATGCGAACCAGGGTTTCCCTCCCAGACAAATCAGTCACATGCTGCAATTATTTCAACCAAGCAAAAGATCACTTGAAGATGAGATCAAACCAGACAGTAATGAAAAGACTTATACTCCATTCTAGCTAATATGAAAGATTTATACTCCATTCTAGCTAATATGAACGAATACTCACAATAAAGGTATCATTAAATGAAGCAAAAATGTGAGCCACCCCGAAAACATGCTCTCCCTCCCTTACAGTAGGGCCAAGGGTAACATTCTCTTCCTTTGGCTCTCTTGTCTTTCTCCTCGACTATAAGATTATATATATATATCAAAAAAAAAAAAACACTGCATCAGAGCAAGAATCCACAAAGAAGAAACAAAATATAAATCTGATTAACAAATACCACCTCCGAGGCATGATCAAAATAAAACCCCTCAAATATATACCCTAGCTCAGTGATGAACGATCAAAACAAAGCACAATATGTTTTTCCTACGATTTCCAAACATTCTCAATTTAACATATGCAAATTCAAAACCCGAAACATCAGTAAGAGCCCCTTCCCTTTTTTCTTTCTTGTTTATTTTCTTGGGGGGGAAACAGACATAGGCAAATTTCCATTTCCTCGGTCGTCCAAATCAGATACACCAACATTAACAGAAACAGCGTAAAGAAAAATTGTGCCCAAGAGTACATCGAAGAAATTTAAGAACGTTATAGAGATTTCACTTACCATGTCTAAAAGCTTAGCAGGTCTGGAAGCCGAGGGATGCTAATAGGGTTGATGGCCGAGCTTGGACGTTGCAGAAGATGAAGGGGAAAGGCTAAACTAGAGGTATTTATATGAGGGAAGTGGCTAGGGTTTTAGGACCGGAGCAATATCATTTGTATTGGGACTGCATATTGAGCTGGGCTTTTCTCTTTGCTCCAAATCTGATTTGACGTCTGGGAGTATTTATATGGGCTTGAGCTTTACCAGGCTTTGTGAAAAAACTGAACCAGCATGATTTCTTGACCATGATTTTGAATCAAATATTTAATTTATAGATTCGAGATAGAATTCAATTCGAATTATTTATATGTAATCCATTTTTTTAATCCGTTTTTAATTATTTATATATAATCCATTTTTTTAATCCATTTCTATTCAATTTTATAATCCATTTTTTTCTTTCTTTATTTGTTTAATTATACCAGGCTAATTTGAGTTTTAAAATAATTATTAGAATTAGTTTTCATAACAAAATTTTAATTTATAGATTCGAGATAGAATGCAAATTGAATAGAAGTTAAAAAAATGTTTGTAGTGAGAATTCAATTTCATTTGCTTTGGTTTTAAAATGGTCAAACTAAACATATTGGTTAGTAAGTTTTCAAATCAAAATGGAGTTTATTTTTTATTTCATGATAGAGAATATTATTGATTTAATTTGTATATGTATCTTTTTTTCAAAAAAAATCTAAAAATACATATTAAACTACGATGCTAAAATTTAAACTTAGAAAATAAGAACACACACACACACACACAATTTTGAAAGAAAAAAATCTTTTAAACCTTCCTAAAATGAATATATAAAAGAGGAAATGGTATAATTGGGAGTGGAAAACTATTGATGCTTGTTAAGCATTACGTTTTAAAAATATTTTTGAAAAACAAATTTATATTTTTTATTTTGAAATTATTTTTTTTGTATTTTAGATCATTTTGATATATTAATGTCAAAAATATTTTTAAAATAAATAAATATTATTTTGATATAATTCTGAAAGAAAAATACTTTAAAAAATAACGGCAACTACACTCTCAAACAAGTCTAATCATTTGAGTAGAAATAGTGCTGGAGATGAGATCCAAATTATTTTAGTTCTAGGGAGAATGAAAAAACTTGTGATTGTATTTTCTAATAATTTTGATTCAAACCTTATTATGATATAACCTTGGTTGTTTAATTCCTATATTGTTAGTTCTTGTTTTGTATTGTGTTATGAGAAAGTTTTTTGTAATTATTTTTCGTATTATTTTGAAATATTAATGTTAAAAATAATATTTAAAAAATAAAAAATATATATCAAGATATATTTTTAAATAAAAAATAATCATCATTTACCTTTTGTCCTATACATTTCTTATTTATTCAAGATTAACTTCGTTATAATAATTTGTTCATCAACTTTATTTGTAAAATTGGCTCAGTAGGATAGTTATTCAATTCCCACCCAACTACTTTGTTATTACGAATGACACAGACAAACACTTTCCATAATGGCTGAAAATCAAAACCGTGTATCAGATAAATTATGTTATGTGAAATTAGTTGTGCACTAGTATCAGATAATTGTGTAGTTGAAAGGGGAAAATTTTAAATAATATATAAATATTCATTATATTAAACGCAAAATAAAATAATTTTTTTGATTAAAATCTATGGTAAAATATATAATTCAAATATTAGACAAGACAAAAACATTATTGCATTATGAGAGTCAAAATAAAATACAGATTGCCCAATCCATTACACAACAATTAATTATCATATCTCGTCCAATCCTGTCTAGTGTACAAACACTGTTTTTTTTATTATGCTTGTCTTCTAAAGAACTATAATGCTACAACCTTTCTCTATCTCTAGGCCATGAGCACTTCGAATGTAATATCAAACTTGGCCCGACAATATTGCATCTTTTACCTTAATTACAGGGTGTGTTTGGTATTGTTAGTGTTTCTATTTTTGTGGTTGAGGTTTTAAAAAAATAGTTTCATGAAAAACACTTTAGTTGTGGTTCAAAATAAGTTTTGAAATGTTTGGTTAAAACTGTGGATGCGTTTGAGATTAATAAAAAACAATTTCATATATTTGGTTATCAAATATTATATTAATAATTATAATTTCATATTACTCATGATTTCAATTATCATATTTTTTGTTTTTATCAATTATTCAAGATTCCAATTATCATATTTTTTTTTTGTTCTCTTCAAATTATTCAACACCACATGTCAATCTTTTTTATGCTTTTGTCAGTTATTAGACATTACATGTCATATTCCTTTAAATTTTTTTATGTCAATTAATTAAGAAACCAATTTTTCTTTATTTTTTTTAAAGCCAAGTATTAAATTTTTGCAATTTTGTATTCTTGATTTCAACAACTATTTAAGATCCCACATTTTTTGTTTTTAATGTCAATTGATCAAGATCTATATTTTTTTCTATTTTTTTCAAGACAACTTGTATGGTTAAATAATATCATGTTATTAATATTCTTAGCAATATTTTTATTCACTAGTACAAACAAACATTCATTAATAACAATGAGAATAATAATTCAAGATAAATAAAAAACTTTAATTCATAATATAAGATATTATTACAATATAATATATTTTAAAACATCGAAATAACTCAATATGAAAGTTGTAACAGAAAAAATTATGCTTAACAAATTACTCCGTACATTACACCAAAGGAAAACAAATATTAAAACCAAACAGTCAAACAAAATAAGAGAATTGCAATTAAGTGTTTTTTTGGCGCACAATGTTTCATTGAAGCCAACTATATTTTTTTTCAATAATATTGATGCTAGCCCACAATTCCCTATTTCTTTGCCCACATAAAAACTCAGTAGTGAGGTCAAAAAATTCATTGTCATTTGTCGAACCAGGTATTGATTGGAACTCAGCCATAATTTCAAGAATATTGCAATCTAGTAAATCCCTATTTGCAGAAATGAAATCACTCCTACTAGATATGCTATCGAGAAGCTATTGCTGCAATGATACTAATTGAGCACCAATTCTAGATGATTTTTTCCTTCTAGCTCTCAACTTCCGATGTTCTCTTTCTTTCTTTTTTGCCACTACCCTTTGTGTTGCTACTACTAGACATATACACCCCCTAACTCCTTGAAAAATATGATTTTCAAAATTCAGATTGACATCCTCCTCTGAATCCCCACTTCCTTCTTTCAAATCAACATCTTCTATACTAACATTGGTTGTGCCCAAATTGATTTCATTAGCACCAACTATGCCTCCGACGATGGTGCCCATGCATATTGTCCGATAGTGATGACTCCAGAGAACATTCTATCAAATTTCAACTCCAACGAAGACTCGATACCGAATTGTCTGAATTTTTTTGCTCCTCTTATTTCCTACATAAAACAAATATTTTTCTTATAATTATCTTAACAAAACATAAAGCAAAAAAGATGGAATAGTTACTCTGATGAAAATTCACCTGAATTTTTTATTTTCACCACTCATCACTAGCCACAATTGTCTCTAATTTGTAACTCCAACCCACACCAGTTCAGAAATCAGTTTGGTCCATATCCTCCAATCTTTTATACATGTATTCTATTGTTTTTTAATTATGTTTTGGAGAACACGTGACCTGTTTGTTTTTTTAATGATGTTTAAATAAATTGTAATCTGTATCTATCAAATGAGTATTCGGTCTCATTCCCATTTTAATTGCTTTAATGCTTATATCACAAAATGTATACAACATTTTTCTAGTCCAAACAGCTTTATCCATCGATTTATGATCATCCATGATATCTAGTAAAACTTTGAAAAACAAAAATAAATCAACATTAAAACAAACACTTCAATACTATGAAGGAACAAACTTGGTCACGCAATGTTTAGCTAAATGTCAATAAAAAAACATGTCTTGTACAATATAGCATGAATCCAAGTGTTTAGCATGTAGAGAATATAACTAACAACAACATATTCAAATCTTAGGTTAGGTTGTAAGGTATTTCACCCATTACATCATGACCATGAATCAATTTAACTAACAATCAGGGCTGCCTGCCTATGAAACCTTACTTACCATTGATTTCAAACGTTGAACTCTTGTTTTATGGAAAGAATAGAAGGCATTATTTATTATATCTAGATGACTCAAGCATAAGAAAATTAAATGTGATAAAGCAGGCACAACTTACAGCTAGTAAGGCATCCATGGCGACTTGATACCCTCCATGTTAGTTGTAAGATTTTTCTTAAAGAAACTAAATAATAACAATAATGCTATCAAAATGAAACTAAAGAGAGAGACCTGAATCAGATAGATAGATGTGTAGTGGCTAGCTAACTACTTTTCTGAATATAAACAAATGATTACACTTTTCTTCCCCATCTCCCAAATTTGAGAAAAAAAAGGTAGGACTATCACTTAGGTCAAGCTGTAAGGTATTTCACCAATTACATCGAAAGTAAGTATCTTGTCCTAGGCTATAGATGATTTTGTCTGCTCTCTCTACTCACCTCACCTTCCAATTTGACAAAGCAGAAGATATAAAATACATCAAGAAAAAACTCACAAGTTGAAAGAGAAACAGAAAGAATTAAACATACACAAGTGGTGAAAATGATGTGATCGGAGCCGATGGCTTTGTTTTTTAGGATGTTAAAAAGCAGAGCCCATAGAAATTTAAATTATCATTTCCAGTTACATTTATGATTTAAAGAATCCAAGGCCACAGAATATTAATTTAGCACCAAACATACAATTAATCAATGACAATAGATTGGAGGATAAAATGCAACACCCACATTATCTCATATGCTCGTCAAAGCTTGCAATTGAAAATCTAGTATCCAAACTCTGATAGCTTAACAATCCATACCATCACAGAGCATTAATAACAAATCCAAGGGAATAACACAAAAATAGCCATCACATGAGAGAAAAAATTAACAATTGACAACAAACAAGAGCTTACTTTGGTGGGATGGTGGACGGATTTGTTACCCTGAAAGAGAGACAGGAGAAGTGAGGATCAGTTGCAAAGTTGGTGAGGACGAGAAGTGAGGGATGGGAAAGTGTTCTGTGAAGGTGATATGTCACATAGATGGTGAGGACGAGAGATGTGCGAGACATGAGGGTGAATGAGATGGGTTTGTATGCTTTGCAGAGGAGGAGAAGTGAGGGATGAGAGAAGATTCTGCTAACGAGAGAACTTAGATGGGTTAGTGTATATTTGTAGTTCTGATGAGTTAAAAGGACGGGAGGGTGAAAAAGAGAAGGGGAGAGTGAACTTTGGCTGAGGATCGGGAGGCAAATGTGAATTAATTTTGGTGAGGCAATGAGGTGAGGGACAGTGTGAAGTAAAATTAACGCTAATGATAATATTTTTAGGATAATAAAAAATCACACAAGATAAGTAACAACATCTAACGCGTGAAAAGCAACAAATTGCTGCTTTTCATGAAACTGAGTTTGTCAACTTTTTGAGATGGGGCCCACAACACTCTTTAACTTCTCAACCATTACCAAACACCGAAACTAAACCTCCAATGTGGACACACTACCAAACACCATCATAGATTCTGATTTCACTTTAGGTCAGATCTAATTTAGATCAGGGTTTAGAGGGTTAAATTACAAATTAATAAGTTAAATTGGATTTATTTTGAAATAATATTATTTCAAGTTTTTTTTTTTATGAAATGAAGTCTCTAAACAATGTTTTAATATCTCTAGAAACAAGAAAAGACTATATGCCTAAAATCATCTTCTCAATCAAGAATATTAATCTTTGCAAATTGAATCTTGAATAATAATGCTACTTTTTCTATTTTTAGAATCTCAAAATATTAAATAAGTTGACCACACTAGTGGATCATATGAAATGAAACTTTTTGAAATGATTTTGGCAAGAATTTCTCGATATAACTAGCTTTACTCAGGTCAAACCAGAAAATACCTTCGCAATTTCTACATCAAAAAACTATTGTTTTTTTTTTATTAACAACTCTAAAGATAGATTTCTCTATTTTTCACTAAAAATATTAAATATCACATGTGTGTATCTCTCCCTCCCCCTCTGTATACATTTTACATGATGGATATTTTTTTTCTTGATTATTGTTTTTGAACAAATAAACCAAGTTTAAGATAATGACCAATTATTTTTTTGGTTTAGACAAGCACTAAACTTAGAAAATATCAAACTCACCATCTTTAATATTATGATAAATTATGAATATTTTGTGTTAGAGATATTTTTCACATTAATATTATCAAAAAAAATATTATGTGTTGGCCTTTTCTCTATTGGAGTAGTTTGTAAGTGAATAAAAAAGAAAAAAAATGAAACTTGGAACTTAGAATTAGATTTATCATATTAATATTAATTAGTCTAATTCTGTTTATTTATTAATTTTTGTAATTAAATTTGAAAAATATGACTATTAGAATAAAACTAAATATTGAACAGTCATATTATTTCATTAATGTAATTGTTCATTGAACGATAATAATGCTTTATTAAAATGATTGTTGAATGAACAATAAGTGTTACAAGTCTGCCTAATATGTCTATATATATAGTCTTAATATACAAAATTGAGAGACATGGAAAACATATTTTTCTTTCTTTTATCTTTTCTTTTTATTATTTTAAGAGGTTTAAATAGCTTAGTTGTATCCTAGGCGTGTTTTTTCTCTATATGGAGAAATAAACACCTAAAAATAATGTTTTTTTCACACCTCTAGGTCGTTTATATTCTCTAATTTGTTTCCACATTAAGTCTCTAAGAGCATCTCCAAGGAAAAATGTTATTTAGAGAAGCTAAATTAGCAACATGACTTTTTGAATAGTGTAAATATAGTATTCTAATGGAGAAAAGTCATTTAGAAAAGTCAATTCGCTTTTAATATATATAATATTGATATAATTATTTATTAATAATAATCAACTAATACAAGCACAATCAAAATTATTTTTCTGCATAGAACTATATTAAACAATTTTTTTGCTCTTTTAATCAATATATAAGAATTACTCTTCAACTTAAAAATATTGTTTTAGGTCTTCATTAGAAACCTTCACTTGAAGCTATGAAAATAAAGAATAAAAGTTAAAAGAATTTATCTTTTTTTTTTAAGTGGGTTACGATACTCACAATAACTATAAAAGAATTTATATTTACTTTTTATCTGGATAAAGAAAGATCATGACCCCCAGCTTATACAAGGGTTATGACCTCTATTTTTATCTCCATAGAGGGCTCCTCAAAACTAGGGAGTTCCCCGATAAGCTTAAGGGAGTTTCGTCTTTCATTTTCACATTTGCTTCTACTAATAGTGTGAGACAAAGACCCTTATAAAAAAGCTCTTAATAAAAGGTTCTTATGATGTATCTTTTTCTTTTTTTTTTGTTATAAAACTTGTAGGGATAAAAAGAGGTTAGAATTTGAAACAAGGAAAAACAAAAGGGACAAAAAAGGTAAAATGAGTTTATACCTTGCAAAATGGCCTAATAATATCCCTTAGTTGTTATGTCAACTTCATCGTTGGTTCAAATCGAATCAAACATGACATAATTTTTTTTCCTTATTTGAGATCAAACAAAGCTTATTGTTTACTTCGTTCGGAGGGAAGGGGGTCTAATAGTGGGAACAACCTTAGATTGCCTGTAATTTTCTTAGAGATTAACTTTCCAATATTTCTTATGACTAACCATCTCCTCTTCCACTTATTGATAGGTATTAACTTTCTACCATTGTATTCTTCATAATACTATTGCTCTTGTTAGAAAAGGTGATGAACCATCACATGTTGTTGTAACCATCAATGCCATCAACCAGTTAGTAGTAGATCTTGAAAACATTTAACGCGGGTTTGAGCATAACTACTCTACAAACATTTTTGAAGAAAGATACGATAGTTCATCTATTATAATGCAATTGGCTTGGACCTAGATGGTAGTAGCTTAACACCTCTCTTACAAATCCATAGAGAAGGAAGGAGTACTCATTGCATACACACAAATAAAGGCAAAATTTTCAAAATAACCTAGAGAGATGCTTAGGGTTAGTTTGTTCATATGTTCATCAAGGTAAGATACTTGAGAAATATACTTGTTAGGCTAGTAATGGACTATAAATCCTCCATCTATAATACTAATTATACTAGTGATTTGTTTTTAAGAGTTTGAGATAATCTCTCTCTTAAATATCTCTAATAAAGGGATGCGAAGGACTTTCAAGATAAAGCTTTCTTACCTCCCTACTAGAGGAGAATGCTAATATAGCACTCCTTTTTGTCCTAAAACCCATTTTGATGGAATCGTGTCCCTTATTATTTTTTTCAAGTTTTGATTGAAACTTGAACTTCTCATCAAAGGATATTGCACATTTTTTTTAAAAAAAAAACAGATTTGATGTTTCCATTGCCCATTTTTGTTCTAATTGAAACAAAGATAAGGAGAAAGGTTCTGCTAAAAGAAATATTTTTTCCATTTCGATTAAGGACAAAAATGACTAAAATAATATGGGGTCTTGTGGTGAGATTGAGTTTTGAAAAATCATAGTAAAAGAAAAATCATAAATAAGAAAGATTAGGGTTATAAAAAATAATTTCTTGACTCTCGTAATCGAATGAATGACATTCCATATCGTCATAAGTCTACTCAATTACCACATTAAATGCAAATTGTTGTTTTGTTTTCCAAGGAACACCTTCTCTTAGTAAAAACAAATCACGTAGATTTAAAGATTCCAACAATTATATATGGGACATGCAAAATCGTTTAGAAAAGATATAAAAAAAAATCATTTGTTGTTGACAAAATATTTTTAAAATCCTTGCATATAATATGCAAAGATTTGAGGGGGTATTGAGGGATCACTATTTTTTTTAATTCTTTTTAGGTCTTCACTTATGAACAAATGAACTATGTTTAGGGTAATAACTCATTATCCTTATGTTTAATCAAACTTTGAGCCTAAATATTTTGTGAGTCTAGTGCATTGTCAAATCCACTATCTTCAAGCTCAACCAATGATGCTCATACATATAGGGGTTTTATGAAACTATCTCTAGGCTTAACCAAACTTTAAGCCTCAATATTTATGGGTCCGGTAAATTATCAAATCCACAATCTCCAAGCTAAAACAAATGATAAGCTCATATATATAGGGTTTGGTATATTGTTAGACTTACCATCTTCAGTATGGTAATAAGTCAGAAATATTTTATTTTTATAAGTTATATATATTATATGTTATGAATTTTTTCTCTCTCATTAATACTATTAGAAAAATATTACAATTTAGTTCTCTCCTCTCCATAAATAAACTCATGTTATAAAGAAACCATGAATTCTTTAAATAAAATGGATCCATTTTTGTACTCCATATTGATTACGATGATATTTCTTTGAAATATTATTGCATTTTCTATTAAAAAATCATTGATTTAATCATCAAAGAGTTTTTAATTTTATCAAAGATGACCTTTCTATAGGCATGATGCACTATCCATTAGCCAACTCAAAAGGGAGAATGATTCATATTTATAAAATCAAGAGATTAACTAATTATCAAAAACATAAACTTTGCCCCTGAACAACTTGATTTATTTTGGACTTCATGAATATATATAAATTTGAAAGGCTAAACAAGAATTTCTTTACTATATATATATATATATATATATATATATATATATATATATATATCATATACTATAAATGATATATTTATCATTACCATGATTGTTGGAGGTTGATTTCTTAATGTTTTTTCAATCAATTTTGAAGATTTTTTGAGAGTTGATAATAAAAATTGACAGGCTATCCATCTATATAAAAAGTCACATTTGATAATCTATCTATTTTGAAGATTTTTTAATGAATCATGTCGTCACCCAATTTTGGGTCACTCCCCAAAACTACCCGAAAAAAAAAAAAATAAAGGGATCTGATGTCAGCAAGTCAATCGAGGTGAAATATTGGATGTTTTTGAGAGCTCGATTGTATCCCTTTTGCACCTGAAAATAAAGAAAATCGCAGATTAAAGGTCGAAATAATTTATTATCAGATAAATCTGCGTAAAAACTAAGCAAAAAAAATATAATTATATTTTACGGGTCAATTCGATCTAATTGTTGGTTTTAAATTATAATTGTATTTTCAGAACTAATTTTGGGTCCAGTTGAAGGATTGAACTATACTTTAAATTGGTCGAATTAATTTTACTAAGGGTTTCGTTAATAAGAAATCAAGTTCTTAAATTTAATTTGGGTTCAATTGATGAAATTGAAATTTTTTAAGACCAATTTGATTTTTTCAAGTCAATTATGCGAAATCGGGGGCCGAATTGAATAAATTGAGAGTTTAATGGTCGATAGAGGATTAAATCGCGAAAATCAAAGAACCAAGGACCAAAATAAAAAAAATCGCGCAAAGCTAAGGTTGAGATTGAATTTTTGATGGATATAATTGCATAAAATCAAGTTTAAATCCAATTGGGTGCAATTAAAGAAGTTAAAGGACCAAATCAGATTTTTACCTTCTAAATTTATTTTGAAATCTGCATTAAATGGTATGCACATTGATCTTCGCGTGATCATAATTCAATTTCCTTCTTAAGAAATTTTGAAATCTGCATAAGCAAGCACTGTTCCAGCGAATTTTCAGGCGTGCATAATTATCATTAACCACGGCAAAAGCAGATCAATGCTTCATGTGACCTTGCCTGATTTATCTCCATCAATCTTCTTCCTGATTCTCTCCCTTTCTCCTTGATTCTCCTCTAATTACCTTCCTCAGCATTCGGGTTTTCTCTGATAAATAGCAGCACAGCAACAATTTAATTGGAGCAGATCAATGCAGCAGCATTCAAATGGAATCAAGGAAATCAATTGGAATAAAAATAGAAAATCAACAGCAATGCAGCAGCAGATTTTATAACAGCTCAATCCCATGACTTCGGCAAAATAGATCAACCATGATTCTTTTTCCTAATCAATCTTCGGGTCTTCTCTGCTATAAATAGCAGTTTGTGCAGAGAGAAAAAGGGAGAGGAGTTTATATAGAGAGAGGACAGTAGAAAAAAAAAGGGAAACAGAGGAGGATTTTGAACGCAGAAAGAAGAGAAAAATCACGTGGGAGTTGCAGGGAAAAAAAATGAGGGGAAGGAGCCAGGTTGACGAAAAATAGAAACAGAGAGGGGAAAGAAAGGGAACGAACAGGCAGAGGAAGAGAGCAAGAAAAAAACGCAGAAACAGAAGAAAAAAAACGAGAAACAGAGAGTAACGAAGACAGTGGAGTGAAAAAGAAACCACGATTTTCAAAACCTCTTCCTTCTCTCTCTCTCGGTGCAGCACTTCCAACCTTGACTCCGGCCAACTTGTGCCACCACTTCATCACCATCATTTCAGTCTTCACTCCAGCATCACAACCACCATCTCAGGCGAAGGCAGAGGCAACATCCATCGTCGTCTGCAACGTGACAGCAACGCCACCCGTCACCTTCCGACGTCCACTCCGGCCACCACAAGCCTCCATTTCCGACGAGACAACGACCAGAAGAACCACCTCGATCTCCTCTACACGAAGGTATTAACAGGTAAGCCATTCGTCACACTCGAAAATCCCCATTTTTACTGTTCATCGTCGTTTTCATGCAAAGTGTCCCGGTTACTGTTCGTAAACAGTAACCGGGACGGGAAAAGAAAAAAAAGAAAAATATATAAAAATAGGGAAAATATATAAAAATTATATAAAAATATAATTTTTTTTTTGGAAATATCTATAACAAAAAATGTGGTTTTATGCATACGGCCAATACACTAGCATTTTTAAAAAAAGGAAATCATTTTTGTTTAAAAAAATATATATATATATATATATATTATCTTGGGTTTTGAAGAGAAAAATGTGTTTTAGCATTGATTTTACAAAGAAAAAAATCATTTCTTGCATTTTTTGAATTTTACAACATGTTTGTAAAATCCAAAGGGTATTGGCCAATATTCAAAAAATTTTTTGGTGATTTGTATTATTCATCTATTTGGATAAATAAATCCTAAGGGTTTAATATCCAAAATATTAATGATATACTATTATTCTCGTATTTGGATAAATAAATCCTGTTTAATATCCAAATATTAATGATAATTTATTATTCACTATCGGTATTTGGATAAATAAATCCTAAGTGATTAATATCCAAAATATTCGGCGGGAATGATATATTATTATTCACTGTTGGTATTTGGATAAATAAATCCTAAGGGTTGATATCCAAAATATTCGGCGGGAATGATATCCCATTCGTCATTTAACCAACATTGTTTTGAGAGATCAAAATCATAACAAATCATAGCCAAACAAAAATACCAAGCAGCTTACCTTAGGTAGGGCGTACTAGGGGTGCTAAAACCTTCCCTTTACGCAACCAGTCCCTTACTCTAGAATCTCTGAAAGACTAGTTTAGGTTTCCTAGTAACCATAATACTAGGTGGCGACTCCCTTTTTCACGAAAATAAAGATTAGACCCCGACAACTAAATTTTCCCCACGCACGCGGGGAACGTCACCACGACGCCGCAAACCAGAATCATTTTTGGGGTGCGACAAATCATATTGCTTAAATTGCTGGTTCACCACTTTTTCGAGGAAATGATGCCCGATACAACTGATAAGAAGGCGAGTCCTCCTGTAATTTATGTCAGGGCATTCTGGGACCTTGAATTTTTTTCTAAATAATGTTTATATTATTGTGTGGTGATGAACTGGTGCAGGGAAGAAGTGAGGCATCCATGAATTGCAGTGGTGGCTCCCTGCGCTTTAAAAGCTTGCAGGAGTCGTATTTATGGTTGGAAGCCGGGACTCAGCCACTTAATGAATCTCTACCCACCGCACCTCACTGATTAACTACAGCATTGCTCACCAGGGTAAGTGAGCAAATTTATTTTTTGGAACACTTTTGTATCCTACCACACGTCTCCCAGCCCTGCATAAATGCATGGGATGTTTAGGCACTTGTTGGAATATAATAGGTTAATCCCTTGTTTTACTACAGACTAAAACAATACGTTTTTCATTATACTTTGTAACAAATTAGTTGATTGTATATGATTATTATATTTATATTTTTTATAAGAGTTCAAATTATCTTTGATAACCATATAATACTAGATTAATGAATCTAATAACCAATATTTGATTTTTTTAATTTAGAGTTCAGATGAAGTTTATGGAATAAATTTTTTTTGCAAATAAAATTAAAAAAGTTGTTATAATTATGAGATTTTTATTGCATCAAAGCATTATTTTTAGTCAATGCTCTTTTAAATACTAAATATTTATTAGAGTCGCATAAACTAGTACGTATTATGTTATTTTATTTATGAAAGAAAATAATTGTTCTCATAAGCTAATGTACAAGGACTACATTGAGTTAATATGTAGATGCTTGTTATAAGACATATACATTGGGTTGACCTCCATGAAAATTTCAATATGAAGAGATTACTTATGTGTATGGAAGGAGTTACGTAGCAGTTATATAAATGATCATTAAACTAAAGATAAAAGTTATTTTATATACAAAATATTATGTTTTGATCATGTTATATATTATCTTAATTAAAAACCGATAGTCAAAAATTAACTCGGGATGATTTAATTAAGTATGACTTGATTAAAATATATTTTAAAAATTAAAAACTATAATATAATTATACAAGAATTATGTTTCTAGACTTAGAAAAATCAGATGAGGATTTGATTGAAAAAATTTCTAAAATTATCCTGAATTTATGTATAAATATTATTCATGGGGCAATATATTTTGTCAATTTATAGGGTTTTGCAGACTTTACTATAAATAATAAGTTTTGCCTCTTATTTTAAGGAGGTTGTTGGTTTGATAAATAAAAAAAAACCCATGTAAGTTACAAAATAGAAAGTTAATACTCTAGACATATCTATCTTAAAAAAAGATTTAGAAGATTTCTCACTGATGATTCATGTAGATAATGTCGGAGGTCCAATAATTGGATGACTTGTAATTTTCTACAACCCAACCTTCAATGAATTATTCAAAGCCAAAAAAATCAAAGTTTTAGGTAACAAATCACTAAACAACTCTAGATTTGTCTAACAAGATGTTAGAGACTCATAAATAATTTTGTTTTATCGTTTTGTTTTCACTACGTATAAGATATTAAAAAACCAATAATCATGACACCTTCATTGGAGGATGAGATTTATAGTACTTTTTTTGTTGGATATAGACATGTCATTTTTTTTTTTGGATATAAAACTGAATAACTTTTTATTGTATAAATAAAATCCTTAACTATTGATAAAATATGATATTCTTAAAAATAAATAATGCCTAAAAGCTCTTAATATTAAATTAGTTTGATTCCTCACATAGCATTTGTGTTCTTAATGCAAAAAAACAATGTTGGTGTTGTTAACTTTTTTTTTTTATCATTAACATTTTTTACTACAAATAGAAAATTCATATGTGCATTCAATAAAATAAATAAATAAATAAATAATTATATGTGCCAAAAAATAATAAAAAATACATTGACTATAGCTTAATATTGAGTCATAAAACTTAGATAAAATTGTTATTTCTTAGAGAGAGAAAAATGAATATTTATTTTATTCCGAAATTGGATCCCAAAAGTTTTAATTGGTTTGAATAAATAAAATAAAATTATGGGCGCATATTTATTAAATATTGTACGATGTTTATATCAACATTTGCTCTCACCTTTTCGTCGGCCCGGTCACGTATATCCAAATAAAGCAAGATATCTTTTGAAGTGATGGTTTGCGTTTGAGTTTCGTGTAAGCTCCATTACCCTGAAAAATTGCATTTGTTATGAGAAAACAATTTACCGCCGATGGAATTTGTTTTTTAATAACATAGTTAATAGATATAATTTAATTAAATTTAAAGTGGAATTCACTTATATTTATATTTAAAACTTTAATTAAAGTTTTTTTTAACGTACGTATGATTAAATTAAATTAATAATAGACAAAAACAAATGATATTTAGTAGACATGCTTTTATAAAATCCAGAAATTTCTATCCTAAATTGAAAAAAATACAAAAATTGTCGTATAGTTTATATAGTGAAAAATTAGAAATCATGAATAAATCTTAACAATATAGTTTGAGTTTCACCCACACATGCTTTCACCCACACATGCATGCTCAACTTGGCTCGAGGCATAAGTCACAGGCCACTTAGTCTTGGATTTAAATTTTGGTAATCTATTTTGAGTTTAGATTCGAGTTTATTATATAATTATTCTTTCACTTATAAGAATTTTTTTTGCTAACCCATTTATATTTTTAGCTTATGAATAAAGAGTTTAAACAATTTTCTTTTTCTTCTTTCTTCTTGAATGACTTTTACAAAGAAAAAACATTTGCTTTCTAAGGCAAAAAAAAAAAAAAAAAAACTAAGAGCTTTGTATTCATTTTATGGTGGGTTAGAGTTGAATATGGTAATTAACAAACTTAATTATGCATCAATTTTGATTTTGAGATTCACTTTAAAAACAAGGTTGAAGAAATAGATTTTTACACAAATTCTAGACTTTTTTTCAGTGTAGTTTTCAAATTATGTTTCTTTGTTTAAAGCTTTCTTCTTGCTTTCCAAGTTTTTCTCAAACTCTAAAGCTTAGGTTTTGTTATTGTAAATCAAAACCAAGTTACATTTCTTTAAGTTCATGGATGTTCTTTATAAGCATACCTAAACAAAAAGAAGTTGTCTGAACTATAAAAATATTGATTACATATATCTTATGTGTACTATGTAAAAATTTAATTATCTCTCAGTTCTCTATATATTTGCATCCATATTTTTAGTCACATTTCTCTCACAAGTATCATTTTACTCTCTCTATATATAAATATGTATTTAAACATCTAAAAATTCTCATATCTATTAAAAAAGAAGTTTTTATATGTATTTGCTTCCCACACTAAATTATCACTCACCTTGACTTTCCACATCAAGCTACCATCCATCTTAATAAAAAAAAAAAAAATTATAAAAACTAAATAATTAATCTTTTATCCAACCACATAAATTTTATTACCAAGTAACTTGGTGTCTATTTAAGAGTATGATTAAGGTTATTTTTAAAAATATTTTTCATTCAGAACTGTATTAAAATGATATTATTTTTTTTATTTTTTGAAATTATTTTTGATATCAACACATGCAAATAATATAAAAACATTAATTTTTTTAATTTAAAATAAAAAATAAAAATAATTTTTAATTTTTTAAAAAACGCTTTTCATTCCGAGACATCAACCTGAATTTGTAACATCATCCATTATTAAACTTGACAACGTTTTCAACGGTAATTAAAATCAATGTCAGAACTTGTTTCCATTAGATATTTGTAAGATCCAAGAATCTTTTGAGTTTCTATAGCTAGTTTTTCACGAGAAGCAGGGAAGTGAAATAAATTGAACAATTTTAACACCACCAACTACTTACTTCGGCTCGGCCCCCCTTCATTGAATACGGCTTCCTCTGCCTGTCCCTCTTCCTATTTATAGGCTGCAATATTCACACTATCGTCTCATATAATTTAGCTTCAATGGCGTTTCATACACTTGCTCTAGTACTGCTATTTGGATCGACTCTCTCAGGGATTCAGCTTTCATCATGTCAAGTTCTTAAAGGCAAAGTTTCTTGCCTTGACTGCGGTGGCCATTATGACTACTCAGGTGTGTCCCAACCCTAACATTTTCATCTTCTTTAAGTCTCGTGTTTCTGATTTGAATTCCTACTTGTATTAATTTTCAGAGATTAAGGTTGGAGTGAAGTGTGACAAAGTAAGAAAGTTGGCGACAGCAACCACACAAAGCGACGGTTCCTTTGAGGTTAAGCTTTCTTCTTCAGACACCTCGACAACAGGAACTCCTCTGATTTGTCTGGCCAAGCTTCTTGGTGGTCCGAGTCAGCTCTATGTCTCAAGACAGAACATGGCGTCCAAGATTGTTCAAACCCATGATTCTAACTCATACACCATCTCCGCTCCTCTCGTCTTCTCCTCTGCATGCTCTGCGGATGGTGGAAAATGTGGAGTCTCCAACGAGTATGGCTCATCCAAAACAGTGGACCTGCCTCTGCCAAGGGAATGGGGGCTCGCACCATCAAGTTACTACGTTCCTTTCATTCCCATCATAGGTATCCCTTGATTGTGCTATCTATGGCTGCCGAGTTCCGTGTTTAGTGAGAAATTTAAGGAATTCAAGGTGTGCAATCTATGGCTACAAGTGTGGAGATCGATCCTTGTAGCAACTTCTTATTATTTCTACTACCTACTACAGGCGTGCTTTCATTATTCCTACTAGCTACTAGCTACTAGCTACGAGAGGTGTGTATTGTGGGCCGAAGCTTCGGACGATATTAGATTTATTATGCCACTTTTGTATTTCATTCTCTCTCCATGTTATATATTAATCTCTGAAATTATCTAAGAGTGCATACCTAGTTATTTTTAGAGTATTTATTGATTTGATCTCCCAGACACAATAGCAACCTGACTGAACTTTGATCATTGCAATAATATATTATTATTTGTAATTTCCCCAACCATAATATATTAATTTTTCATGACTTTTTGGACTGTTTTTTAAAGTGTTTTTTGTGTAGAAATATATTAAAATGATATTTTTTTAAAATATTTTTTACATAGCACATCAAAATAATTTAAAATATCAAAAATATCAATTTAAAATAAAAAATAAAAAAAAATCAAAATTTTCATACACACTCCTAAACATCTCCCAAACACCTCCTTATTTGATAGTGAGTATTTTTTTTTTTTTTTTTTTGTATAGAGAGGCGCTACCTGTAACATTAGCCCTCGTGCTTTCAAGCCCAAAGCGGAGGCCCATGCATCTGCTTTTTTCAATGCTCTGTATATCACTTTCATATTTGTTAAAAGTGTTTCACACTATATTTAAAAAAATTGAAAAATATATTTTTATTTTTTATTTTAAATTAATTTTTTTTATTAATTTTAATTTATTTTTATGTGCTGATATTAAAAATAATTTTAAAAAATAAAAAAATATATCATTTTGATAAATTTATAAAGAAAAAAATATTTTAAAAAATAACCACATTCCCAATATATACTAAATATTTTTGTTGAATGATAGCTACAATAATTATTGTTAAAAAATGACTCAATACACATAAAACAAAACACAATTCTAGATTGTTGTCATCCTTGAGTTTTATTGTTTTGTCATTTTTTTTTTGTTATAATTAAGTTGGATTAATAATATTTTTATCTTCTAATAAATATAAAATGTAATTTAAAAAACAAAAGTGGCTATCGAGTTACACACTTCAAGAAATAGATAGCGCGTGCGACATCATCCAACAACCAAACACCATCTTTTATCTTAATGTTTGGGCAAATCCAAGGACAGAACCATCCTAGGAGGCAAAGCCAAAATTTTGAGTTTTTGGCTATTTTTGTTCTTCTTAATGTCTCCAACGGGAAAGCCAACCGGGTAGCCAAAATAATTTTTTTTCTTTAAGGCCATTCCTATATATTTTGAGAGAAAAGTCAAAAATTAAAAAAATACTAAAAAATACACATACCCATATCTGGGGAGACAGGTTGGGGGTGCTTGTCTATATGAGTGCTTGGGGCTAGGGTTGGGGAGAAGGGGGGTAACGGGCTGGGGGAGAAGGGAAAGTGTTATGTGTGGAGGTGTGGGGTGGGGAGAAGAGAATGAGTGTGTGCTTGTGTATAGAAGGGAATGGGAGAAGGGAATGAATATGTGTGTGTGTGTGTGTATTAAAAAAATAATATAACTATATCAAAAATATTTGTTTTTGTTTTTATTTAAAAATATCTCAACAAGAGATTAAAAAATTATATATATTTAAAATAATTTAAAAAATTCAAAAATACCTCTACAAGTAAAAAATTATATACAAAATTAATAATTATATTGTTGGGGGGTTTTTTTTAAAAGCAATTATTTAATGACATAACATACTCTTATTAATTCTATAATTAATTGCATAATTAAACTACATAAAAAATAATTGCACTATATTTAAAATAATATAAAAAAATAGCTTTCCAAAATGGTTTTTACCATTGGAGTATACATCAATAAAAAAAACCATATATAAACTATTCAAATAACTATTTTAAATATTTGACTCTCCAAAATGATTCTTGTCATTAGATTTACACTTAGAAGTGTTTTGACATGTTGTCCAAGTGATTAAGCACGTGTGCATGGCAGATGAACAATTGAGCTTCAATGGACTTTTTGCTTCTCCTTCATTATGTCTCTGTTTTTTTTTACTAAAATCTAAAATTGTCTTATGATATTTTTTTTATCCAATTTGGTCCTCATACTCTTTTGATATTTTTTTATATCATTTTTTTTCTATTTCTCTCCACATCATTTGATTTCTTAATCAGTTAAGGTTCTCATTTTCTTAATTGCTTTAATTTTTATCATTTTTCTAATTGACTTTTGTTTGAGTCTCATCCCTTGGCATTTTATTTTCATTTATTTGTTTGTCAAATTTTGTTCTCATTCTTTTTATTTCTATTTGTTTTGTACATTAATAGGAACATAGAAAATTCACATTCTAATGCACAAAGAGATCATTAATATTGAATAGTCATTAACCTAGTATAACAATAATGAATTGATTCATTTATCTTTGATGAATTAATAAAAGCATAGTTTGGATACGAAAAGTTATTAACCTAGAATAAAAACAAAAATTAGTTTGTCTATTCTAGGTGGACTTAAAAAAATGACTTTGTTTAATATAATATTGATACATAAGCCATTAACTTAGATTATTGACTAAAAATGTTCATTTATTCTAAGTGGGCTTAAGAGAATTGAGTTTTTATATAATTTTAGTACAAGATACATTAATCTAAAATAATAATTAAAAATATATATTTTTTTAATTCTGAATAGACCTACATGATCTCGGCTAATCATATAAATACTGAGATTAATAATTATATAAACAGTTAATGATAATAGCCACAAGTATGAGAATCTCAAGCTGTTTACAGGAGGAGCACCTAGAAGATGGTTGTAGTTCAGCATTTTAATTAATCTAATTGTTGCTTTTTGGGCCAATTGTCGTCGTCTATCCAACTTCAAATTAAATTAGCATTCACGAACATAGTGATTGGATTTTTTAAGCATATCATTTCTTCATCAAATCAAAACCTGTTATGTCTCCTTCATCAACTTACAAATATCTCATCGAATGATACAGAAATGTCCATGTCCATGCACATCTTTTCAATTGGCCGTTTGACATTGTGATTTAATCTATTTTTTGCTGTTTTTTATTGTTTTTTTTTTCATTTTTAAAACCAGAGGTTTAGTGTTTTTAAATCATTTTGATGTGCTGATGTCAAAAATAATTTTAAAAAAATAAAAAAAATATCATTTTGATGCATTTCGACACGAAAAATACTTTAAAAAATAAAAACAATCACACTCCCAAACACCACTTAATTTGCGTGGTAATACCGCTAACCTAACTTGATGACAAGCGTCCTGGTTGTCTTCTCCTTGCTGCCAAATAAAGTATACCTTCTCCGGGGCATCTCTCTCTTTTTCTCTTCTGTCTCTTTCCTTTGCTTCCTTCCAACCAAAATTGTCCATATCATTTCTTAGTTTTGTTTTTTGAATTGGAAAAAAATATTTTAATTTTTGAGTGTTTCAATTAGCTGTTTCGGAATTATATATATATATATATATATATATATATATATATATATATATATATATATGTTTCGGAATTATATATATAATTATAATTAAATATATTAATTCAAAAAAAAAGTTTAAATCCAAAAATAATCTAAAAAAATACACAATAAAATGATTTTTCTAAACAAATTATGAACATGTATAATATTATCAGAATATCATCATCAATCTCGCAAGGTCAATACATTATCTAATTGCTCTGAATTTTTAATATAATATATATAAATATGTCAAGAGACTTATCGTAAAATTTCATCTTAATCTAATGGTCGGATAAAGAGATATGATTAATATTGTAAAATTATTTACTATTTAAAAAAGCACTATTTGACTGAAACGGAACAAGCAGAATGAAACTGATATTTTTTGACCGGTATTTAGCCAAAAATTACTGAACAGACCGAAGTTTAAATCAAAATAAAAACGACATTGTTTAATTTTTTTCATTGATATAAAATATTTCTACTATTTTTTTTTACCAAAACAGAATAAAATTCACAAATATGCTTTCAACACGCAGTAATTGTTCGTTATCTGTTGTTCGAGGAATACTTCAAATCTTTCATATTTGTTCATGTCCTTGCTTAATAGGCAATGATATACATCAGTTGTTGAATAATTATTGTTGGGTTGGAACTTTTAACACCATTTTTTCTAAAAAATTAATCCCTCAAACGCACTTGGGAGTGACCAGACTAGTAGAACAATATCAGCAAAATGCACTTATTTACCAGCAAAGTTCACGTCAGCGCTGACCTCACCTGACATTGAAGGTAAGACATCGAAAGAGACCGCAGCTTATGTTAATACAGTGAACAAACCGAAACAGTTGTGCCCTTAGCTCGTGTATTGAATACGGAAGAAGGAAAGGGGCACTCGTACAAAAATACAGCCCTCAAAGACCAGTCGCCGGCTCCTCCCACCAAAAATAAGCCCCACCAAAACGAAACCCCTTGCTTGAAAACTGTGTGTGACAGGGAGGCAATGGAGAATCTATAGGAGAAGTGCACTGACTTGTTCAAACGGCATCTCATTGGACGAGAAATAATGTTTAGACAGGTGTATAAACATGATAGGATGAAAATAATCTCCTTCCAACCGCGTGGAAACTTACACGAAACACAAACTTTGCCTTTTTTTTCTCATTTCACTCGGCAAATCCATCCTCTTCTTTTCTTCAGCGAAGTGTCTGTGTGTGTATATATGCAGACAGTACAGCTCAGGCAAACAAAAGGAGGAACAAAAAAAAAAAACAAGTGCAAGAATGGAAGAACTCCCCATAGGTTACCGCTTCTACCCAACGGAAGAAGAGCTGGTCTCCTTCTACTTGGATAATAAGCTGGAAGGGAGGAGACAGGAACTACAACATGTGATTCCAGAGATCAGCATTTATGACATCGAGCCATGGGATCTTCCACGTAAAAATCTTTTTCATCCACTTCTTTTCTTTTTTAACTACTGATAAGAATGGTACAGGACCGTTAAAAATGCCTCTAGTAACTTAGCTTGTCTCTTGCAATATGTGGCAGGGCTTTCAGGAGAGTTATGTCAGGGCAACACGGAGCAGTGGTTCTTCTTTACACCCATGCAAGCGAGAGAAGCTAGGGGAGGGCGACCTAATCGGAGTACAGCATCCGGGTACTGGAAGGCCACAGGCTCTCCTCGTTATGTTTACTCGTCGGATAATCAAGTGATTGGAATGGTGAAAACCATGGTGTTCTACATGGGAAAAGCTCCGAGTGGAAGAAAAACCAAATGGAAGATGAATGAGTATAGAGCCATTGGAGTTCATGAATTGTCTAGAAATGCTACTCCAAAGGTGAGCATGTTCATGATCTTTTGTCTTTTTCAATTAAAAAAGCTGTTCTGATAATGCATCGATCGGCAATCATTTTACATAACTAACCATTATTAATCTGTCTGCCCACTTGAAAGCAGCTGAGGCATGAATTCAGTCTGTGCCGTGTCTATGTGGTGTCAGGAAGCTTTCGAGCATTTGATAGACGGCCTCTTGGAGCTGTAACAAGAGAGACACAGCATCTACCAGGGGTCCCACATCTTGGTGATGCAGCAACTACATCTGCTCAGAACCTTATAATTGTGGAGATGACAAGCTCACCTGAAACTTCATACTCAGGAGAAGACCATGTTGATAACCCAGGGACTGCAGCAAGTGCCAGCTGGGGACTGCTAGACGGTCTAGAGCCACCTGCATGGGAATGGCCGGAGCAACTTGATTGTCCCGGCACAGATAGATTTGGAGCCTAGTCCCATAAGACTAGGTAGTTGTCCCATGACAGAAGAGGCATGCATGAGCTAGACTTACCTTTAAAAGTAGTAAATTCTTTTTTGTTCATTTAATATATTTGAGGAAAGTTATATAAATATATATACAAAGGAAAAAAAGAAGACGTCGTAAATACTCATGTTATGTATGGCAATTAAGTTGAGGCATGTAAATGTTCAAACTAACCAAGAGAATTACCAGGTGGAGGAGAGAATATCATTCACTGGCTTAATCAGTTTCAGCTTTCAACCAAGAATGATAGCGTACGTCACTTATCTTTGCAACACAGAAAACTCACAGGCAGGCTCACATTTAAAGGATGATTTACTTCCCAATAGTTGATGCATTCAATTCCCTTGTTTTACATTAATAAATCAAGAAGTTGGTGATATCTAGCAACTTGAATGTTTGTAAAATGCTCTACCTGCCACAAATTGGTTAGCAGTCATTAAATAGATATCACCGATCAGTCTAAAGCATGGAACTAGTTGCACAAGTGAGAGAAATGCCTTCCTGCCACAAATTGCATTCGTCATGAGAGTGTGTTCTAATCATATAGATTATATCAGGAAATAGCCTATATTCTCCATGGTCAAACCTTTTCTTGTTTGACTAACCATCCATGATTCATACTTGGAGACCTGACATCTCCTAGCTAGCTTCACCATATACACTTAATTACTTTGCTGGAGCCCCGTGCTGTGCAGGAGCAGTAATCTGACATGAAGAAATCTGGAGCATTGTGGCCGTTTTCCAAACAAAATCAGCATGAGTGCAATCCCTCTAAACAAGGATAATAGATTCAAGATAACTATTTTTGTCATATGACGCCTAACATGGTGGTCATTGTTGCCATGAAGAATCAGTCAACGAAAACTATTTTTGTGCTGGGGACCATTCCAACTCCAAGCAGGATCCCAAACCTTACTAGTTGGGTTCCAAGTACTTTCCATTGCTAGTAGAAACTGTCAAACAACAATATAAATTATTTCTTATATAGTATAAAAATTCTGATGACTAAACAAGTAATGGTATTATACAAGTATCAAATTCAAAAAAAAAAAAAAACTCACTTGATGAATTGTGTTACGAGATAATATATAACTATCATTGAAATCTCTCTAAAAATTTATATTTTTAAATCTAGATAATTCCTTTAATGTAATTCTCATCCAAATCCCTACAAGAAAAGACGCCACCACCATTGACCCAAGGGGTAACATTGTTGTGTCAAATGTAGATTCTCTGAAACACACCTGAAATTGGATTACACAAGTAAATATAAAGATGACCACCATTATC
Organism: Salix dunnii; assembly: GCA_015731905.1. Classification (NCBI taxonomy): domain Eukaryota; kingdom Viridiplantae; phylum Streptophyta; class Magnoliopsida; order Malpighiales; family Salicaceae; genus Salix; species Salix dunnii. The sequence goes on along the minus strand of CM027667.1, from coordinate 1,427,264 downwards.
GATCAATCTATCTTGATGGAAACAAATACTTTTCCATTCCTTATAGACCAAAAGATCCCATTCAATAAATGAGGCCAGACTCTAGCAATAACTCTCTATATTTCTGAACTGTTAGTCCCCTTGATAGTATAAGGAAGTGAGGTCAACTTTTGATTATATTTCCGCACAATAGAGCTGAATTGCTGGGGGAAGAGTCCATCAAAGTTTTAGAATAAAAGCCTCATATTAGCTCCAACATTCCATAATCCTAGGCCTCCACAAGCTTTTGGTTGACAAAAAGAATTCCAACCAACCCAACAAGGCTTCCATTGTTTGTAAAAAAAAAAAAACCCTCAAATTAACATTGATTGTGTGTAATCTTAATTGCACACAAGTTGTTGCTAATGGTATTGTCAAAAGTATCAATTTAGGCTAAAAAGCTTGAATATTGTATTAATACAATGCAATACATATACAATAAAAAATATTGAGTGTGTGATATATTGTAGGCTATTATTTAGGAAATTAGATCTTCTAAAATTAATAATTGCTAATTTACAATTTATGTTAACACTTTCCCTCATGTTGGTGAGTAAATATCATCGACACCCAACTTGTCAAGTTGGAGGATAGCTAATTTCCATGAACAATTCTCTTAGCCATAACATTTCACATATTTCTTTGGTCATGTCTCCAAACTCAACCTTTGCACTGAATAATGCAACCGCCTTTTGTTTCTTGTTCCTCCAAAAAACCAAATTCCACCCAACAAATATAAAGTAACCTAAAGTAGATCTTTTGTCAATAATGTTTCTTACCCAATCAGCATCAGTATACTCTTCATTATTCAGATGTTGGTTTTTTGAAAGCATGAGGTCTTTTCCTGGAGATGATTTCAAATGCCTGAGGATTCAGATTACTGCATTCTTATGATCTTTGCTTTAGTTGTGCATAAATTGACTTATCACACTCATCGCATAAGTTAAATCTGGTCATGTATGAGACAAGTAGATTAGTTTCCCAACTAATCATTAATATCTCTCCTTGTTGGTAGGAATTTGATCTGCACAGTCCTTTAAGCCATTTTATGCACTATTGGAGTGTCAATTGGTTTACAATCTAACATACCGGTTTCTAATAAAAGATCTAATACATATTTCCTTTGTGAAAAGAAAATGTTTCTTGTTGATCTTGCCACCTCAATTCCCATAAAATATTTAAACCCCCCAAGATTCTTCATTCCAAATTTAGATGTCAAATTCTTTTAGAGTCTAGAGATCTCTTCTGTATCATCTTCTATAATTATCATATCATCCATATAAATTATTAGTGTAGTTATATACCCTTGTCCTTGTTTCAGAATTAAGGTATGATATGTCTTGTATTGCTTGAATCCATATTTCTTCATTGCTAAAGTAAATCGCCTAAACCATGCTCGTGGTGACTGTTTTAGTCCATATAATTCCTTCTGTAGCTTGCATACTGTCTTTTCTGAGTTCGTGTTATATCCTAGTGGAATGTCCATGTAAGCTTCTTCCTCAAAATCTCCATAATGGAATGCATTCTTTATATTAAGTTGATGTAGCGGCCAATCCTGATTGACTGCCAAGGATAATAGAATTCAAACTGTGGTCAATTTGGCTGCTGGAGAGAAAGTCTCTTGGTAGTCTATGCCATATGTCTAAGTAAATCATTTCGCCACCAATTATGCCTTGTATCTTTTAATAGTCTCATCTACTTTATGCTTAATAAAGAACACTCATTTGTATCCCACAATCTTTTTTCCTTTCAGCAGTGGAACTAGATTTTATGTGTGATTTCTTTTTTCAATGCCTCCATTTCTATCATCATCGCCTAAGACCATTTTGGTGGGGATAATGCTTCCTGTATATCTCCAGGAATATGTATGGAAGAGAGTTGTTGGGCAAACACTTGCAAAGGTTGCGGTAATTTATGGGATCAGACATGATTAGCAATAGGGTATCTCAAATTTCTTGCCACATACTCTGGGAAATATCTTTTTGGAGGTTTCCCTTGATTGTGCTTGAAAGGGAGTTTATATCCAATAGAAGCATTTATTTCATTAGAGAATAGAATTGGTTGTATTACCTCAAATATATTCTCAAAAGGAGTTTGATCTTCAAGTACTGTCAAAGAGGGGGGGCCTGTATTGATGACTGAACTGATAACTCCTCAGATGTTTTTGTCTCCTCAAATTCCAGATTTATCCATTTTTCATTTTCTAGAGATGGCTTCCCCTTGGAGGGAGAAATGGATAATGGTCTAGAAAATAATGGTCAGATTCCAAAAATATGACATCCATGTCACATACATGCGCCAAGTAGGTCGATGATAACATCAATAACCTTTTTGATGTGTCCCATATCCCAAGAACACATATTGGATGGCACATAGGTCAAGCTGGGTGCGCTGATTTTTCAGTTCAACAATGCCATTTTGCTGAGATGTTTGAACACAAGACATTTCATGAAGTAGACCATGTGTTTGCAAGTACTAGTGGAAGAGGTGGTTATCATATTCCCTACTATTATCTATACAGAGAATCTAAATCTTACATGCAAATTGAGTTCGAACCATGACATGAAACACCTTAAATATATTGAATACCTCATTTTTATTTTTTATCAAATAAAGCCAAGTCATCTGAGTACAATTATCAATAAAAATAACAAATCAATGAATACCATATGGGGTAGAAATTGGTGAGGGTCCTCAAACATTAGAATATATAATGGGAAATGTGCTCAAGTTAAGCTAAAGTTTGTGCATTTGAGCACTTGATCCAGGTCCATGGCTTTCAGCTGTCTAAAAGGAAATTCTAAGATTCATCAAGTAGAGTTAAATAAACCAAATACAACAAAGCAAGAGTCTTACCTTTTTTTCTCCAGCCTTGTGCCTCTGGCATAGGTTGGTCTATTTTTTTTGGAATGATGCTAAACTTATCTTAATCCTGATAAATAAAATAAGTAAATGAAAGCAATCACATACATATGATTTCTCAGAAGAGAATGACATAAAGAATTCTCTTCCATTGCTGCGTGTTTTTTTTACATACAGGACTGCTTCTCATTAACACCCTTTCAAATTATGAATTGCATTCTCTTTTCAAATAAATGTGCTAAGAAATAGAAGTTAATTTTAAAGTTTTAAAAATATTTAAATAAACAGCCTTACTTGCAAACTTGCTGTCGTTTGGTTTTCCTAGTTTGCTCATGCATCGCACAATATTTTGTTCCGCATTATTGCAGCCTTTTACTTTATCTAGAGATTGTTCAGGAAAAAATACAAAAATAAAGAAGGTTGTTTAGGGCTCTTGAAGGTCATGACCATGCCATTTGCTTATTGGGCTTGTGCAATGTTAGAATCCCTGTTTACTTATTTCCTGGGGGTGAGTGAGAAGTGGTGGCAGTTTGAAATATTTTTTCCTCATTCATTTTACACTCACAAGTGCTGGAAAAGTGTTCAGATCCGTACTATCATGGTAGAAAACATTGAAAAAATACTTGAAAGAGGTGACCGAAATGAGCTTCTTGTTGACAAAACTGCTACAATGCATGATGGCGCATTTCACTTCAAGAAACAGTCCAAGCGCCTACGGAGAGCTCTTTGGATGAAAAATGCCAGGCTCTTGCAAGACCCTGTGATTTTCTATACATGACCACATAATTTTTAATTTTTGGTTCATTGATGCCAAAGATTTTTCCTTTTTTGATTTGAAATGCACGGAGCGTATTTAAAGTTCTAAATAGGAGTAACCTGGAATTTGTTGGGGAAAAGGGCAGTTCTTGGCTAGAAAATGTGAGAAACATTAGCTCTCAATGAGGTAAAACATTAGCTCATGCCGTAAGCTATTTATTTATTTTGATTCGAAATTGTGTGGATCATATTTAAAATTCTAAATAGGAGTACCCTGGAATTTTCTAGGGACAAGGGCAGTTATAGGCTAGAAAATGTAACAAGTAGAGAAAGGCGGAAGCGCTTCTCGGTGGGGATAACCTTAGCTCGTTTCCATCACCAGATGCAAAAAAATCTATATGCTTTTAAAGATAGAGATTAAAAAAGGACCTTCTTTTAAAATGGGTATACAAGATTCTAGAAACCCAAATAAGGCACTCTTATATTCTCTGTTTACAATGTCTGTTATGCCAATCCAGGCTCATCTTCTAAGAAAGATGCTGACATTTAAGGACTTCAATCTTGATGATGTTGCCATAATGTCTAAATTAACTTGATTGAAACTGTTAGAGCATCCAATATAAACCCTTGGATGGATTTTTTTTCTGGGAATCATGTCAGAACTTGGTTGGTGGATGCAAAATAGATTTAGCAACTTCTTACATATCAATAATAATAGATGGTTACTATATTTGCTTATTCTATATGTAGCACGTATTGTAAAGGTTGGCATGGATTTTTAAGCAACTTATCTTTCTATTTCTTCATCTTTTGAGTAGAATCGGGAACAAATCCCAAACCTTCAAGAATCAATTCTTATGGTGCTGCAGAAATGGCTTAAATTACTAGCAACTGACTGGCACATAAAGCGATCAGAAATTTTATTTTTACATGACAGAACCCTAATGACATGCTTGATTGTTTTGTTGCTGTACATAATAATTGCCGCTTGTTGTGGTGGCATCACTTTACCTCCATGCAGATCTTGAGACGCTGTTTTGCTGGTGCTGAATTTACACGCTGAGGTATGGCTCTGCATCGCCCATACACGTGTATTTCATTCAATGGGAGCTCCATTGGACTATGAAATTTTGTTATGCATGCGGAATCAAAATCACCTCAGGTGCCAGAAATAGCACTGCAGATTCCCATGCTGTTATTGCATGTGGTGTATGTTATATTTATTACAGAAAAGCATGATGGTCTTGGTTTTTGTTGTTACTAGTCACCCATGTACATTGTAAATTCCTTTGTTCTTGCCATTGTGTTATTCAGAGCTGAGTTTCAGGTTCATCTCTTGGAATATCATCTGTCTTGTGTGTTTGGCATCGTGATATCAAACTTTTGCGGCTGTGGATTGAAAAACTAGCTCAAGAAAAGCTCTGTATATTAGGCTTTTCTTAACCAACGTTTCAAGAGTTTTTAGTGACAATTGTGATGTGTGTTGATTAACCAAACACTTCTAATTTTGTGGTTGGGGCAAAACGCAGATGGCACCACAAAAATAGATGGAGCTGTAATAAACCGTGTCTTTGACTCATTTTCTTCCTCTTCCCGTTTTATTACACTATTTTTCATGCGCAGTTACATGATGAAGCAGATGCAGCTTTTGTGTATAAACTTCAATTGGGCCAGCATAGCTGTCTTGTTTTTAAAATTTTCTTTTGCTTTCTGGTAAATGGGAGAAATTCGAGTTTGTGTATGCATGCAAGCAATTAGAACCCTTCGATTCCATTCAATAATCCTCTTTTCAAGAGCAGGGCTTGAAGCTTTTTCAGAAGTTGCAAAATTGATTATTAAATTTCATATGATAATATAAGCAGCATAAAACCTTAGCACATTGTAATAATAATAAAGTAAAGATAATGATTTGACAATAGGATTGGAAGCGTATTGTATCGATGACGTCGCTCGCACCTGCTGTTCCTTTTCTTCTGCAAATGCACAATGGGAGAATGTGAAATCCAGTAGGAGGTTGGATTTAAGAATCTTAAAATACTTGACTAAAAAAAAATGAGTTCGATTCTACTGCATGATGGAGCATTTTTTTTATTTTTTTTAAATACGGATGCTGTTAATCTTTTTTTATCATCAAGAAAAATCTTAAATGCAAACTACAAAGTTAATATATAAAATAAAAAAAAAATATTTGTTCTAATAAATAAATAAATAATTGATTGCATCTAAAGACTCAGTCCAGAAGCTGAGGTATAGATCTTATTTTTTTTTCTTAAAAAAAAGTATATATTATTTCAGTTTGAAATCAAAGTTTTAATTGATTTGAATTATTAAAATTGGGCATTAAATCTGTTCTTAACATTGTGAGAACCTGATACAAAGCTAACAAAAAAAGAAAAATATCAAATTTAATCTAATTTCAACTTAATTTGAAGGATTAAACTAAAGATAAAAAATCAAACTTAAGGAAAAAAAAACATTGTGGGTAAAATCTCTGTTTATCTTATGTTGCATTTGTTCTGTTTGGTTTTTAATATTTGTTTCACATTGCATTGCTTCACATGTTCACCTTTCCAAATACTATGTCATGGTTTATAGAGGATTAATTTTGCAAAACTGAACTAGAATGGTTAAATGAGAACCAAAGGTCCCAATAAAAAAAATATAAATGAAAAAGAGAGATTTGAGGTGTTAAACAAGTTTGAAGGATCAAATAAAAAAAATATATATATTGAGGTGATTCATTGTTGGAATGAGCAGTGTTTTCACCGTGTTATTTTTGTACTTGTAATAAATAATTGTTATATTTTGCAATCAATTTTAAAATCTAGCCCATTTGTTTCACATTTTCAGTTCATAAATATATACTCACAACATTATTCAATTATTTCAACCATCATTATTATAATCTTTGTGTCACTTCTACCTCTAATCCATTATAATTACTCTACAATTACCACCATCAACACTGTTTTACCATTATCATCATCACACTATTTCATTACTGCTATGATACATTGATGTCATCATTTTACTATTATTGTTTTTTTAAATCTAATACATGTTAAATATCATGAAACGTTTTACATGTAAAACATTTTTTTGTAAAGTGTTTTCATTGAAGTTTTAGGCAAAACAAATTCACCTTAATTTTCCTTTCATCAATTTCTTTTTTATTATGTTGGTCTAATAAAAAAAAAGTCAGTTAATGTAAGATTTTCAAAAACAAAAAATTGCATGTTAATGAGACAAAAGTGTTTATTTAGTCATATATTTTTTTTTATTCCTATTTAAAATTGTCTAAATTCTTTTAGGTATACCTTCTTATTGTTTTTTTTACTAAATAAATGACATTGATTATAAAGCTTTTTTTTATATAAGATAACCATATTAATAAGAAAAGAAAGACTTATTATCAAATTAATTTCTTTCTATGGAATTTAAATGAGTACTCTTGCTATTAAAAAACAAATAGTGCCATCAAAGTTAAAAATAAATTAAAAGCTCCACACAACACATCGTTTATCTTAATTTGCATGTATTTTTAACTTTACATCTTAGTTTTTATTTAGTAATAAGATCTATTTTTAATATTTATTAGCATATATAATTATTAATCTATTTTATTAAATGTATGCATAGAACTTTAAGTTTATAATTAAGAAATTTGTTACTACAAGAATACATATTCTTCTTCATTTTTACTTCAAAAATCTTTGGTCCAAGCCATAATGGAACATGGGTCAATCACCTCAAGTTAGAAATACCTTATATATAAGGTAGGTAAACACATCTCTCTTTAATCATCTCAATCCCACATTTTTTCTATTTACTAAAATACATAGAAAAAACATAATAAATACGTGAAAACTACTAAAAGTACTACTAGCTTAGCCCACATGGTTTTCAGTAATGAATCTTTTACCAGTCAAACATCAAGGAGCTTCCTTAAGAATTTTAGCAATATATATGAACATAGTTTGATTTTTTTTTTAAAAAAAACAAGATGATATTTAAAAAAAATTAAGATGACATCAAATTGCATCATTATATCTTTAAGTAGTCAGCTTGAGTTAATTGTTCAAATTTATAACCTGAATTATAAGCCATGATAACTCTTTATAGAACAAATCAAAATAAATTATCAAGTTTAATTGTTAATCAACTCGATGTTAAATGATAAAAAATAAAAATGGATAAAAAATTCAAACCTTATTTAACTTGCCAAATTCATGAACTGAGTAATGAGACCAAATAACCCTATTTAATGAAAAATAAAATAAATTATAAAAGTTTGATTCTCAAACAACCTCATGGTGAAAAAAGAAATTCAAACAAAAATGAATTTAAAAAATAAACAAAAAAGAATAGGGGAAACCTAGGTCAACCCACCAAATCCATTTCTTAAGTTATGAGACTGAGAACTTCAAAGAAAGCAAACTAAAAAATAACTCGCATCAATCTGTGCTAACCTCGCAAATCCATGAATTAGGTTATGAAGCTGTTATAACCTCATATAAAGCAAATCAAATAAGTTATTAAGTTTAATTCCTAATAAACACATTGTTAGAAAATGAAATTGAGGGAAAAAAAATAAAAATAAAAACACAATAAAACGACATGAGTTTATTCATGTTATAAGATTAAGATAATCTTATAGAAAACAAACTGAAACAAATGACATATTAATTCCTAATCAATATCATGTTGAATGATAAAACTAAAAATATTATCAATTGAAAAAAGAGAAAGAAAAAAAACATAAGTTAATCAGGGTAACCTTCCAAACTCATGACATGGGTTATAAGACTGATTTAACTATATAGAAAACAAACATTAATAAATTATAAAGCTCAATATCCAATAAATAAATATTGAGGATAAAACTAGAAGAAAAATATATATTTTAAAAAATACTATTGTAATGAATAATATTTTATGGGGTGGTGCATAACAAAATCATCAGATCCTTTAGTTTTTGTTAATAAATGAACTTAGGGTCTTTGGGAAAGCTATGACTTTTATTTAAAATTGTAATTTTTGAAATATATAAATTATAACTTCTAAACATAACATGTGGAAATGGTTGTTATATTAAATTTAAAAGTATTACCAAACATTTAAAGTCATAATCACAACCAAAATGATGATCCCTAAAAAGATATTTATGAGGTGGAATCCAATGATAGTGGAGTAATTATTCAAAATAACATGTCCCCATAAAAGTTTTAGGAAACTAGTATAGCTCTAAAACATTTTGTATAAATAGCACAGCTTTATATGTTGTGTGATTGGGAATAATACAATTCAATATACTACAATGGTGAACCTAGCATAACAAAAAATTATTTTAAATATCCTAAAATTGCATCCTATATAACATTTTTAAGAACAAAAACCTTCATCTGATAAAATGTCTAAAATTATTTTAATATGAGAAATATATTGGAGATAAGTAGATTCAAAGAGTTTTAGTCTCATTATTGAGAGGCAATAATATGAACAAGTAATAAGAAATATGTTATGAACTAGATGTAAAAGACAAAGCCCGTAAAGAAGCTTGAGTGCATTAAACATTCAATCTCACAAAAAAAAAACCGTAACTTCAGATCCATCTACTAGATCATACTTAACTTTCACCAAAAGATTTCACTATCAAGGTTTGAAAGACCCTTAAACTAGGCATAAAAGATTTTTATGGTTATTTTAATTAATTTTCGAGTTGATTTTGAATTTTAATCACTTTTGCTATCTTAAAAATAAATAAATCTAATTTCAAAAATATAATACTACTATAAATACATGAAAGAAAAAAAGACAAGCTTATTAGAACTCCTCGTTCTTTAATGTCAACTATTTTTACAAACAAGAATTGTGAGGTCTACATGATTTTTTTCTAATATCTTCTTTTAAAATATATATTTAATTGGTTTAATTTCAAATATGATCTTTATCAAGTCTTGGGTTTCAAGTCTATTTTCAACATTGTTTTTTTTTTTTTTACAAAAAAATAAAATCAAGGTTGCATTGCTTCTTTGTTAGGAATAACATAATCTACAAAATCATACAAATTATGTTGTTGCTAATAGTATATTTAAAATACCTCAATTATATTGATGGGAATGCAGTCAACTATATTTTGTTGTCTCCAACAACACAACCTATTGAGTTGTGTTATTTTTCCAATAATTCTTGACGTTGTTCTACTTTTCCAAGAGCTTTCGAGGAAAATGCTATTTTGAAAAGGGAAAAAAAAACGATTCATGATAGAAAGATCAAGGGTAGGTTACAAATGGTGAAAATAGCTATGTATAGAGATTAAATAGATAACTAGCTTGCACTTAACTCTAAGTTAGACCAAAGGTTTTGAATGATAAAAAATATACAGATATTGCTAATATATTTTATATCAAAAAAAAAATTAATTGTGAAGTCAGCATTTTATGTATATGTTTAGTAAAATATGTTAAATGTTAAAAAATGTTGTTAACACTAACTATAGATTTAAGTCGTGAATTTCATAAACAAATACAATTTAAGATATCCAATATTATGTTGTAGGGAGCCATTCATTTAATTATATAAAAATATTTTTGTAAAGTTGAGTAGTCATTTAAATTCTATCACAATAAACTATGGTTAAAGACCATGTTGTATAATCATTGTATGGATAAAAATAAACTAATTGATGGTGTGTTTGAGACTACTTATATTGTGATAGATGATTGTTTTATGTTATGTTAATTAAAGAGATGTGATATTATTCGCCAACACGCTAAAACCCTCATATTACGAACATGTAATGGGCAGTTCGATACAACAATTCATAGATTTTGTAGTCATGGTAGAGCAAATAAAGCAAGTAATCCGCAATGGGAGAATTCCCGCACTTGTGGAGAAAAATGATTTTGAAGGTAAAATAAAAATGATTGAGCATTTTGAAAACAACTACAAGTGTAGAAAAAATTAATTCCAAAACTACCACAATCCTTCGTCTTAAATTACCAACATCAATCCTCAAGCCACAGATCAAGTTAAAAATTTTCATAAAAGGAATTACCAGAAAATCCAAGAGCAACTATCATTGCTCATAGATGAGATGTATCAAAAGTTGTTAACTATTGGGTAGATAGCTCTCGAACCTCAAGCACCTTTGCAACCACCTTGCCCCAACTGGTACAAACTTGACCTCACCTGCGAATATCATACTGGTGCAGCACGGCATAACATTCACACTTGTGGTGTCTTCAAGAAGAAGCTCATGCAATTGATTAAAACGGGTGGATAACATTTGAAGACATTCCAAATCCTACGTCCAATTAAGCTTCATGGAAATGAGGTACCGAGTGTCCAAACCATTCAAGCGAACCTTGCAAGAGCAATTGAAAAGGAAGTGTGTTGGTATTTGAACATGAAGTCTGCTCCTATAATTGCCTTTCATTTTGATTATGCCCACACATTATGTTTCAGTTTTTGACTTGTCAATAATTTTGCTCGTAATGCCACAAGATCTTTTTGTTAAGCAAGCTTTTTGTTCAATAAGATAATGTATTTCCTTGTTTTTTATGACATGCTCATGTTTTCTATTTAAATAACATAAGCATACCTTATACCTAAATTATACATGATCCCATGATTTCATAAAGATTTTTGGCAAATCAAAGTCTAGTATGGAAAAAATACCAAATTGATGTTTGTTTAACAAATATGTTTTGAGAATTCAAAGGATTTCATTGAAAGGTGATCTCATCCCACCAAAACTCACATGATAAAGCTTAGATCTAGTTAAACAAATAATCAAAAAATCATTTCACATGGAAAAGAAAAGCTTATTGATCTTATGCATGTTTTTGAAATGAGAAGAAGTCATCTTTGATATGCCTTTATCAGTCTCAAATATCCCTTGTAGTCCCTATTTGAGCCTAATAATTTTTTCTTGATAAACAACCTTGATAAGGATCACACCCTACACTATGGAAGTATGGGGATCAAAAAACACTTTTTAATCTACAAAATAGTTCTTAATGACAAGTGGTGCCTGAACAAAGCTATGGAGCATAAATATAAAAAGGGTTTTAGTATACTATAGCAAGTCAAGTCAACATGATGGTAGCTCTAAATAACCATGATAAAAAGACCAAATAAAATATTAGGTTTTATTTGGGGGGAATTTCAAGTCAACATAATGGTAGTGCAAAAAAACCATGATAAAAAACTCAAACAAAATACTGGGGGCATGCCAAGACAATAATCTAAACAAAATGGTGGGGGCATGTTAAGTCATTATGCAAATCAATTATGAGGTCCCAAGGCCTATGAACCAAAAAAGAGGTTTAAGAGCAAGCACTAATGATCCTTAATCTAAAAAACCCTCAAACACCTTTGAGCCTAAAAACTATTTTTTTCATTGCCAACAACCTGAGCCTACATTACAAGTTTAATAAAGCCCATTTTTTTTTATCAAATACAAGCTATCTGAGTCGATAGGCACACTTTTCCATTCGAAACAACTCTTATGAATACTTCACAAGACTTCAGTAAAGCCTTTTGACATGAAAGACATAAAACAAGCATAGTTTCATATTCTTATCAAAATCAACATAAAACCTGACAATGAGATCACTTGAATTCTTTTAAGAAGTAGTTTATTTAAACAAACATCAAAATATTTTTTGTGTTTTGAAAGACTTTAAAATTCCAAAAATCTTATATGAAAACAATCTTTAAAAATAACCAACATTTTCATGTAAACACTTAAATCCTAAAATACTTGTGGTGCATGACCAGACTAAGGGTCAATCTAAAAATACAATTGAAGCTGACTTTATAGTTCCATTTCAAGGAATGTGTTATCAAAATTGAAGGTCTTTAAGCAAGGGGGCATGTGAATATAGTGAAATCTGTCATCCCTAGAGATCAAGATCATAAGTTGTGGCTCCAATTAGTAGACGTGAAGTCATTAAAGTCTAAGATCCAAATCTTGAAAAACAAAACCAAGAAGAAAGGGGACCTATAAAAACCGGTGATGCCCCTGGTTTCTATGCACTATTTTGTCTTTTTTGGAGGGTTTTTTCGTTAATACACTATTCAAAACCGGGAAAATAAAAAAAAATATACAAACTCGCGCAACGCACGGACAAAAAATGTCCAGTCCACAGTGCGCATGAGTCGTGCTAGAGTAAAAAAATGAACAGCCGTTTATATATATATATATATATATATATATATATATATATAGTATACACGAATTAGGTACTCTTTACTACTATATTAGTGCAAATTCCTGTTTTGAGGATCTTAAAACATACAATAATGCAGTCACAAATGCTAAGATATTAAGCAGTAACATAAGATTTACAGATAATTATACGCGGGATTGCGTTTTGCCAATCCCTTGACACTGAGAGCGTGAAGTAATGCGCTTATAATTTTTGTGAAGCTTGGATTCAAGACAGTTGGCATTCTGCATCATTGGTCTCTCTTCATGAGCAATTTGTGTCATAGCTCGCAAGTCCCAGTAACTCTGGACCTTCCAGTCGAGGATTATTCTCAAAGCTACGAGCAAAATTAAGAATTACTTCGTTTTCCCACAGGAAAAATGATTGTTTTCTTCTTTTAAACATGTTTCTTCACTTGTTCAGACATTATATACAGGTTCAAAAGCATGCACACTTGTTCACACAAATATTACATCCAAGCCTAAAAGCAGCTAATTTATGCAAGTCACCCTTCCATCTTATAACTGGCGTGCTAATACAGATATATAGGCAGAAAACAGAATATGAGAAGTGCGCTTATCTTGCTTCTAGGTAGTGTCCAATTTGCAACACACAAACCAGTAGCTTTTATGCCACTGATTTGAAGAGAATCACTTGAAATGCTCAAATATCCATTAAAACTGACAGTAGCATAAACCAAGCATCATATAATGCAATGTAGTTCTAATGGTAACCAAGATAAGCAACACCTGGTTGTGATATGGTTTAAATATCTCCAGCACCAACATATTGGAAAAACATTTAAGAAGCTGGACGTGAAGATCTGAACTTTGGCAGAGAGTTCGCATAAACACAGGAGCATTTAGAAAATCTCGACTTTCAAGGCTTACGATCAAGCTGAATGGCATAGAAGGTTCCAAGTGGCTGACCACAACTACTTTGGGATCAAGGCTTGGTTTTTGTTGATGGATTTTGAAAATCAAGCACTATTTTCATAAGATCTAAAACTCTTGAGAAAAAGATAAGAAATAAAAGAGCCTAGCATCACACTAAGTTCCATAAGTACCACAAAGGGAACATCACAACCAAGAGAGGATGAGCTGCCCATCAAGGTTTCAAAACACGGCTCTCTACTAAATCAAACTCTATTATTTCAGAGAAAAAAGAAAAGGTGGTGCCTAAGCAAGAAACAACAGAAAATGCAAGTGAATATCCAGTACACACATCAAGCATTATGAAATGGAGGAACCCAGAAATAAAAAGCAAGATTTACATATTTAGAAAAGGGCAATAATGACCAAATAAGAAAGTATCAAAACAGCAAATAAAGAGTAAGAATTCCTACTTGTTCAATGGGATGTGTTCAAAAGGTCCACTGGTAGGAATTGTCCCGCATAAATCATTATTTGAGATATCCCTGGAGATTCAGGATAGATAGTTAACTACTTTAAGCTTCTGACCATTTAACCTAACTACCAGAAGCAAATAAATAAACATATTCATAATAAGTTCTAGGAAAACATGGTTTAGTTAGCATTTATTTTTCACGAAGTAACATAGGATGGCTTTTATTTAAGATGAGAAAGCCTCTAGGCCTTTTCACCTTGCATTTCTGTTATGTTCCACCACAGTGAAGACTTTCACAGAAATCTTTTCTTACTCTTTTCAACAGCTCAGAATATGTGGCTCAGGTTTTTTGTTTCCCTGTGAATCATGGACAGTCTTGAAATTAGTTTCTTTTGAGGGTTTTGTAAGTTGAGAAAATTAACAAGCATATCATTGTTTTTCAGCTAATGGCTGTGGTTGCACGAAGATGAATGCTAGGGTTTTCTAGGAAAATTTTTCCTCAGGGGAATAAACGGTAGTATACAGTGTGCTTTCAAGATTAATTTCCATAGCTGATTATCAGAGTACATCTTCTCTTCATAATAAGAAATCCTTCTTTTATCCAAAAAATAACAGGAAGGAAACCCTTACACAACTTTGAGGCTTGAAACATTGGAAAGTTCCCTGGGGATTGGTCCAGTTAACTGGTTGTCATTAAGTCGTCTGCCAAACAAAAACCATGATGAGAGAAATGAGGAACAACGTATCTTACAATTCCACAAACTATGAACCAAAGCAAGTATACATGTGTGAAACTCTGTTTGTGTGTGTGTGTGTTTGTGAGTAGCGAGAGAGAGAGAGAGGATTACAAACTAGTGAATTTGGAAAGCAAATGTACCAAACTTTCAAACCAAGAGGGAGATAAAGAAAAAGAAAATCCTTGAAGCATTTCAGTCATTCATAATGTTAAGAGTTCCTTATACTCACAGAAAGACAAGGGACTTCAACCTCCCAAGGGAAGTAGGAATGGTCCCTGAAATGTTGTTGTTATACAAGTCCAAGCTAATAAGCCTCTTCAAGCTACCTAGCTCACTGGGGATGGTTCCTTGAATGTTGTTTTTATAAAGTTCCCTACACCAGGAAAGATGAGAGAGGTTTCATGTAAGTAGGAAAAACCCATACATCAAATGAAAATGACTCCACATCCTTGAACAACATGCACATGTAGACCAACAGAGGCCACTGATCCCAAATTAAAGAAAAAACACAGCTAGAAACCATTCTGATAACTTGCAAATACTATCAAAGAGAAGATAAAGCGGGACAACATACAGGTATTGCAAATGCTCTAGCTTTCCAAGTTCAGGTACTAGGTGTCCAGATAGATTTGAGTTTCCCAAGTCCCTGTAACAACATGAGATATGAAAAGAATGTTACACGATAATTCTAAAGACTTGTTGAAATAACTAATAAACATGAGGAAAAAAGACAGCATATTTTATGCTAATTAAGGCAAAAATAAAATTCTATATAATGGAGCAATCATTGCCCAAAAAACACTAAAACGCAAAGGAACAGAATACATCAAAGGCTGTAAATCAGAGATGGCATCCTAATCGGAATTTGACACATGACAAAATATGACAGGATAGAACAAGGAGTTCTCCCAAAACAGTGATTCTTTATATAGACAAGGAGATAATTTCTAGTGTAATTGTAACCATTAAAAGAGGTGCTGTTTTTTCATCTAATTACTGAAGTGTATATATTTCTGGCTCTTTATAAAGGAAACAATCAATAGGACAGGTACTGTTAAACAACACCAATGAGAAAAAATGCTGCTTTAATAAAACAATGGAAAAGGACATGAAACTGATCAAATAAGAAATTAAAAAGACCAGAAAGTGATGCAAGTTCTAATGAGCAAGACAAGGACATAAGGAAAGAAACAGATTGAGTCTAACAAAGGGAAGAATGGTGCTAAAGCTAAGGATTATGTTGATGCAGGTTCCAATGGATTGAAGTATTCTGTGCAAGCTAAAATTCCAGCAATGTACGTTGACAGGAAGGAGAAGTTGATTTCCCATAAATGATGTCAATCATCCAAGGAGCAGTTAATATTAACTACTGTGTTTTTATCTAGTTAGTTTTTAGCCGTCAGGATTTGTTCAGGTATTAAGTAACAGTTATTTGTAAGACTATTTGAGATGGGACAGTAATTCCAGAATGTAGGTTGTTGTGCTAAGGTTCTAATTGGTGAGATTCCAATATAGGAGTGATTCCTTGAGTGGTGTGAAGCTACATGTTATTTATCTTGTAATTCTGTAATTGAAATAAAATCCTGAGATTCGCTTTCCTTCTTGTCTTCTTAATCATGTTCTGAACAAATTATAGTGTTGTTGGCATTAGAAAGTAAAATTAATTGCCTAACATGACAGGCACAAAAAACAAAATATTTTAAACTAATCACTCAAGCATAAATGAAATTCACAAAGCCAGTCTTCAAAGACCTGAAATCTTAGCTGCATATTATGGCAAAGTATCCTATAAATTAAGATCAAATTATCAAAGAGCAACGAAAGGAAACCATTACTATAACCTCACACCCAATAAAACAAAATACTTTCACCAATTTTCAACACTACTGAAGATTCTAAGCAAGTTTATAAGGCTATGAAGTAAACATACTCTCAACAATATGGATACGCATCTTTTTCTTAATTTCAAGAACACCCATATAAAAACCCCACAAAAACTGAACCAAAACGTAGAGCTTTCAAGCAAAAAGCCCTAAAAAAAACCGGGGAATAAAAAAGAAAGACAAATACAAACCCTAAAACTAAAATGAACAAATAGAAAACACAAATCCTTAAAGAGCACAACAGATCTTACAGCCGAGTGACGCGATTATCCTGGTTGCACGTGATATGAAACCATGTACACGGGTTTACAAGAGTCGGATCCCAGCTCTGGAGGACATTATCGGGATCCGATAAGCTCTTTCTTAGTGTGAACAAAGCATCTCCTTCTGAGTTACCATTGACCACTGTCAAAATAAAAGTCAACGCAACAGTTAGACTTGTCCATAGCCATGTCTGTGTAGCCATGGTAGGAGATGGTGGTGATTTTGACTTCAGCTCCTCTGCTCTTCGAGAGAGAGGAATCAAGTTTTTAGGGTTTGGTTGGGAGAGAGAGTGAGGGAGTTTGTGTCAGTGGAAGAGGGAGGATCGGCTTGGGGAATAACAGAGCAAAACACGGGGAATCGGTTTCTAACTTCTCTTTTCTTCTTTTTTGTTTCTTTTTTCAATTCACTTTTTACTCTCTTGTTTTTTTTTGTATAAAATGAGTTTTTATTTTATATAAAGTTATAATTTAAGAAAAAAAAACTAAAGAGTGATAGTGATTGTTTTTATAGTAGTTTTGTTAGAAAATATATGAAAATCATTTTTATTTTATTCTTAATAAATATTATTTATATCAATACACAACATAAAAATAATTTAAAAGCACTTAAAGCTTTTTTTTTTCAAAACACATTTTTAAAACAAAAAACAAATGATTAATCACTTAACCTCATCATTACATTTTCAATTAGAACTAAATACTTCAATAGAACCAAGAGCTGTAGGAACAATTCAGATGAATTAGAATAACATCTTTAAAAGTTAAATGCATAACTATCATTTAAAAGAGGTTTCTCAGACAAAGTAGAGGAGAAGAGGAATATTGATTTAAATATAAATAAAAAATATTTTGTATAAAATTATAAACAAAAAGTCATGGTTGTTGTGATTGGCTCATCTTATTAGGGTCCGTGTATCTAGGCTCTTTTCATATCATTCATCCTTATTTTTTAAATAAAAAATTTTAAAAATACATTATTTGTTGAGTCAAATGATGTATCGTCTATTTTTATCTAAATTTTGACCATCATGATAGTTGCAAAATCAAGGAATCAATTGATATGAGAATTATGTGACTTAGCAACGGATTTGCCGTTGCAATATAAAATTGCAACGGCATATCTATTGCAATTTGAAATTATTTGCAACGGGTTAGCCGTTGCAAACTAACATACTTTGCAATGGATAATCCGTTGCAATTTACATTTGCAGTATGGAAGTATATTACTTTCTCGCAGCACGGCACCGTTTTAAATTTGTTGAAATTAATTCGGCACCATTCATCTCCCTTATCTATGTCGCCTGGCTCATTAATTTATGCTCCTCACTAAATTAAAGCAGCAACTATTCTCATTATATCTCTCAGACGAAACCAACATTTACCCGAAACACAGCTGAACGATCTTCATCTCTTTTTCCCGATCTCCACCTCGCCGGCGTCGAGCTTTAGTGACGTCCCAGCAGACCCATCACCAGCACAACAAAGTTTGCTTCAGGTACGATCAACATTTCCATTTTTTAAATTTTCCTTAGTTTCTAAATCTGTTTAGGGAGTTTCTGTTTAAGCATTGTAATGGGTTTGTCTCGGCACCATTGTGCTCATGGGTTGTGGCTAATTAAGTGATTTTTTCCAGAAATTTCAGTCTTAATTTGAACTTGATTGGAGTTGGTAGTTTTTAGATTTTATTGATATGGTTAAATCAAAGGGTGTTTTCTGGAGGAGAGGGTTCCGGTTGCATGTTGTGGGTTGTGGTTACTGATTTTATGAATAAATCCTGCAAATTAGAAAATACAAACCCTATATGTTTCTAGAAATCCACTGGAAAAAAATCGTAGCTTCACTGCTAATTAGCTGTCTGTCTTTTATATGCATATGGGTATAGGGTTAAAGCTCAATACTTGGTCAATCAAGCTTTTAAGGCCTTCTGCTATGTTTGAACCTGTTTTAGAAAATTATTTTTTCTTTTTCCTTTCCTTTTTTATATAATTAAATTAATTTTCTTGGTTAGAAATGAAATGCATGTACAAGAATTTCAGCATGATGATAATGATATAGACATGCTTATAGCTATGTCTGGAAACTATTATGGACGTGCTGCTTATTTTTTAAATTTTATTTTGGTACTCATAGTTTTTATTTTAGGAGATTTGATTCTAATTGAAGCTTTTGATTTTCTAAGCAAAGATAGAATTGAAGGGAAAAAAGGAATTGAAATGAAAACAAATATCAAACATGGATGGCATGCCGGGATCTTTATGAAAAATAAACTTAGATCTTCAATCTTTTAGACTAACAATATCTCTTTAATCAGGGTTTTTCAAAGGAGCATTAAGCATTGATCAATATCTTTTGATCGCAAAGTCTATTAAATTCACTTGAAAGGTTAGTGTAACATGTTTATTGTTTGTTTTTAGTATCAATATCGATTAAATGCATATTGTTGTGTATGGTGCTGTTGTGTGTGTTGCTGTTGTGTGTTTAATATTTTTGTAAGTATTTGTGTTGTTGGCTTTTGGTTTCTTTGTCTTTGCCATTAACAATTTGTAAACTAGAGATAGCGATTGAATTGAAGGGAGATATAGTTGTCCCCTTTGCACCGTAATGAATGTATTATTGAATTGCTGGTGATATTTGAAAAAAAGAAAAAGAAAGGGCCTTGGGGTAAATCTAAATCAACGTGCGAAGTCTAAATAATTTTGAAATGAAAAGGATCTTATGTATGAATCTATAGTTGCGAAATTAAAAAACAGAAATTATGTTTGAATTATTGAAATCATATTATTTTTTATTTGCCTCTGGCGTAATACAAAATGAATCAACATTCTAAAATGTTTCTATATTATAATGTTTACTAGATTAATATGGATGATCGAGAATGGATGTATCATCGTATGAGAAGTGGTCGTTTGAATCCTGAATATATTGCAGGTGTTAGAAGATTTATCAATTTTGCATATTCAATTGATAAAAATATATCAGAGGGGAAAATTAGATGTCCTTGTGTGAGATGCAAAAATCAAAAGTTTCAGATAGAAGATGATGTTTGTAAGCACTTATTGACAAGAGGGTTTTTACCTTATTATGAAAATTGGACTGTACACGGGGAGCCTTTTGTCACAGATATATTGGCCGGACCTTCATCGGGAGGGATTAGTCGTGTTGTGAATGATAAGGGAGATGCAAATCCATATAGAAATATAGTTCTAGATGCAATGGGGAATGATGATGCATACTATAATGATAGGGTTTGCAATACTGTTGTCATAGAGGAACCTCCAAATCTAGAGGCATCTAATTTTTTTAAGTTGTTGAAAGCTGTAGAGGAACCTTTGCGGGTAGGGTGTACAAGCAATCAAAACTATCTGCTTGTGTACAATTGCTTAATATGAAGTCAAATTTAAATTTAACTCAGAATGCCTTCAATAAATTTACTGAATTTGCTAGAAGTTGTAAGCCTGATGATGCTAATTTGGTTTCAAATTTTTATGATGCCAAGAAATTTATGCAGCCACTTGGACTCGGTTATAAGAAATATGATGTGTGTCCTAATTATTGTATGTTGTATTATGGGGTGGATGCAATGAAAAGAAATTGTGACTTATGTGGAAGTTCACGATATAAACCTAGAAACCCTACTAGTAAAGGCTCTTATAAGGCGGAGAAGCAACTCCAATACTTTCCATTGATACCAAGACTTCAAAGGCTATTAATGTCTCCACATCATGCCAAAGATATGACATGGCATCATTTTCATAAGTCAGATGATGGAGTAATGGTGCATCCTTCAAATGGATATGCATGGAAAGAGTTTAATCGTGTCCATCCGAACTTCACGGCAGATCCATGAAATGTTAGATTAGGGTTATGCATGGATGGGTTCTGTCCATTTAGTATGGTCTCAAATATATATTCTTGTTGGCCAATAATTGTGACTGTATATAATTTTCCTTCTTGGAAGTGCATGACAAGACCATTTATGTTTTTAACAATGATCATTCCCGGGCCAAAGAATCCGGGAAAGAAGCTTGATGTTTTTTTAAGACCCTTGATTGATGAATTGAATAAGTTGTGGTCTGTGGGTGTTGAAACTTATGATGTATACAATAAACAAAATTTTCAATTGAAAGTAGCTTTGATGTGGACCATTAGTGATTTTCCGGCATATGGTATGTTATCAGGCTGAAGTACTCATGGAAAATTATCTCGTCCTTATTGCATGGAACATAGCAAGGCTTTTAGATTAAAACATGGTGGGAAAACTTCATTTTTTGACTGTCATCGATGATTCCTACCCATGAATCACCCATATAGATATCAGGCAAATAAGTTTATGAAAGGAGTAATTGAAGAGCTCCCTCCTTTTCCACGTTGATCTGGTTTACAAATGTTAGCTGAAGTGTCAAAGTTTACCGAGGGACATGTTAATAGCTCTTTCAAATTTGATAAAATTCCTGGTTTTGGTGTCCATCATTATTGGGTTAAGAAAAGTATTTTTTGGGAGCTTCCATATTGGCATACAAATGTAATTCGGCACAACCTAGATGTCATGCATATAGAGAAAAATTTCTTTGACAATATCTTTTATACAATAATGGATTGTCCTGATAGAAGCAAGGATAATATCAAGGCTAGGTTGGATATTCAGTTGTATTGTAAGAAGTCAAACTTACATTTGCAACAAGATGCTAGTGGTCGAGTTTACAAACCGAAAAGCACTTATTATCTCTTCAAGAAACAACAACAAGAATTGTTGTCATGGATGAGAGAGTTGTCCTTTCCTAATGGTTATGCTTCAAATATATCACGGTGTGTAAAAGAGGCACAATGTAAGGTTTCGGGCATGAAAAGTCATGATTGTCATGTTTTTATGCAAAGACTTATTCCTATTGTGTTCCGACCTTACTTGCCTAGACCACTATGGGAGGCATTAACTGAATTGTCAGTATTTTTTCAGGACATCTGTGCTATAAATTTAAATGTCCACCACATAGAGCTGATGCAGAGAAATATCATTGAAATAATTTGCAAACTTGAAAGGATTTTTCCTCCATCTTTCTTCAACTCCATGGAACACTTAACGATACATCTACCTTATGAGGCACAAGTTGGTGGACCCGTTCAATATCGATGGATGTATCCATTTGAGCGGTATGCTTTCATACAATGTAATTTTTATTCACTTTAATTTAATTTTTCTTTTATTTTTCAAACTAATTAACATAAATGATGTAGGTATATGTTTTATTTGAAGAAGAAAGTAATCAATAAAGCTCAAGTTAAGGGTTCTATATATGAAGCATACTTGATTGATGAAATTACAAATTTTGCTTCTTATTATTTCGGTGATGACGTCGAAACAAAATGGAATCGAGTTCCACGAAATGACGATGGTGGATCTAAAAGTCATTGTGGACAACTTTCTATTTTTTCTTATCCAGGGAGAAAATTGTCCAAGAAATTTTATAAAAGGCAGTTATCGCAGGAAGAAATGAAAATTGCACACAACTATGTCATTTTCAATTGTCAAGAATTGAAACCCTATATGGGTAAGTGTGAAATATTTTATTTTGGATTTTAATTTATAATAATTTAATTTCAACTAACAATTACAAATTTAGGCAATGTCGTCAAGAGCTCGAGTCACAGCAACCACAATTTAGTGATGTTGAAATTGAAAAACTATGTGAGATGTTTCCAAATTGGTTGAAAAATCATGTAAGTATTTTCAGCAAATATTTTGTTAACTATTTTGTATGAAATAATAATTCATTCATTGTCATTATTATTGTTATGCTATGTTCAATACAAATCAACAGGAATTGAGAATCAAATCTTTGCACTATCTATAGGGCCGTCAAATTCAGTGAAGGTATTATGTCAATGGGTTTAAATTTCATACTCAAAGTTATGGGCGATTTAAAAAAACAATGAATAACGGGGTTTGTGTGAAAGGAAGTTGCTACAATCAGAATGAAATTGATTATTATGGAATGCTTGAAAAAGTGATTCGGCTTAAATATTTAGGGAGTAAGTGCAAGGTATTTATGTTTAAGTGTCATTGGTACAATACAAAACGTCGGCTTAAAGTGCATCGTTCAAATGGTTTGGTTGAAATAAAACATACTTTTAAACTACATGGCAATGAACATTTTGTCTTGGTGCAACAATGCCAACAAGTCTACTATTCATGTCCACCCGATAATAAATCGTCAGAATGGTGGGCAGTTGTAAAGACATCAGCTAGAAGTCGTTATAACGTTGATATGGGTGAATTTATTGAAAACACTGATAATGTTAAATCATTTGATGTTGATCAATTAGATGAAATTTCTCAACCATGTTGTGTGTTTCCTGATCCGACACTTGATGAACCAAATATACTTGTTGACTCATCTTATTATGAAGAAGTCAACCAACATGAGTTGCAACGGGTAGAGGCAAATTGGGGAGAATATAATGAAATAACTTTGGATGAAGAACTTGATTATGATAATAATGTCGTTAGTGATGGTGATGATGATGATGATGATGATGATGTGATTAGGAGTGATTACAATGATGATTAGCATGATGCTTGTATTATTTATTTTGATCGAAATATTTGTATTGATGATAATGATGATTAGCATTATGCTTGTATTATTTATTTTGATCAAGATATTTGTATTGATGATAATGATGATTAGCATTAAGCTTCTATTATTTATTTTGATCGAAATATTTGTATTGATGATAATGATGATTAGCATTATGCTTTTAGTATTTATTATGATCGAAATATTTGTATTGATGATAATTTACATTAGCATTATACTTGTATTATTTATTTTGATCGAAATATTTGTATTGATGATAATGATGATTAGCATTATGCTTGTATTATTTATTTTGATCGAAATATTTCTATTGATGATAATGATGATTAGCATTATGCTTTTATTATTTATTTTGATCGAAATATTTTTTTGATGATAATAATGATATTTTTATTGACATGCGTTTAGAATGTCTAGACATGGATCCATATTAGATTCCAGTAGTGGTAGGTTTGCATGCAGATCAAATCGCAATCCATACAGGGTGAATAAGAATGCAACCACTTCTCGTCAACCTGACCCTGATGACTTACATGATCATTATATACCGGGAGTCGAGAGTGCACTTCCTCATGAAGAACATCATGGGAGGTTAAATGCGCATGAAGGTTTTGGGTTTAAAAATTTGCTAGCAACTCAGGGTTTCCCTCGAGATGACCCGCCCATGTATAGAGAATTTAATTTACATCAGGGTTATGCGGGAGTAGCTGGTTATAATGATGAGGAGCAAGACACTGGCGATCAAGTTGAGCGAGATGGTAGTAACGTCAGATCTTCAGAGGATGAAGATTGTCTCTCATCAATCAATGGTTCAACCTCTTCTCCAAAGAATGTATGCATTAAACGGAAGAGTTTTGACACTGAAATCGATCCACTGACAAGAAAAAGACAACTAAGTTTGTATGGAACAACAGAGTAAGTTTAATATTTTTGTTTGACAGTTTTTATTTGTGTCTTTATTTGTTTCATGCAAGTTTGTTATTATAATATTTCAGGTTTAATAACGCATCATGTGGACGTGAAATCGAAAACATTTTGAGAGCTAATTTCAAGGGGCCATGGCACTCTTGGGAAAAAGTTGAGTCAATATATAGGGATGAACTGTTTAAAGAGTTCAAGGTATGAAAGAAAAGTAATGTTGTTCTGTGTTGCATTTTTTTATATGAATTCACGCAACTATTTCCATATTTATGATAATAAATAAATTATGATATATATTTTTCTGGACTAACATTTTCCTATAATATTTTATGATGTTGTTTGCAATTTTTTTTACGTATCATATGTATTTGATAGAAAAAATATGCCTTCCCTGATGAAGATGAAGAAATTGTTCGTAATATTTGAGAAGATAAAGCTCGGATTTCCTTGAACCAACAATTGGCATGAGCTTGCAATAAAGCTCTATCAATAATGAAGACCACAAATATTGTTGATTGCATGAATAAAGGTCCTATTTGGATACAACAGGAAGATTGGAATACCATGATTAAGGATGTTTGGTCCACCGATGGATTCCAAAGACAATCTGAATCTTCAAAACATAATCGATTGAAAACAACAGATGGTAAAATAAGTTCATATTCTGGTGGTTCAGTTTCATTTGCATTATATCGAGCTAGTATGGTAAGAATTGATATTTTTGAACACTCATAATTGGATTTGTTTAATATTTATGTTGCTAATTTTTTTTTAAATGTTGATAGCAACAACAAGCCGGGGGGAAAGAACTTCCATGGGATGATGTCTTTTCAATTTTGCATTAGAATGTGAATGAGACCGGCACATTCGTAGATAACATGTCAAAAACAGTGCTGGTAAGTACTTTTATTTTTACAACAAAATATAAAATATAATTTCATATTCAAATTAATTTATTTTTACATGTACTTGTCTGTTTGCAGGAAAACTATAGAAATAAGATGATTGCAAAATATGGACCTGATCGAGACATTCATCCTTCTTTTGATGGAGCTGCTTGGTTTTAAGCTTCATGGGGGGTAAGCAAGGGTAGAGTTTACGGTGCACCTCGTATGCCAAAATCTAAAGTTAATGCAAGTTCATCATCACAAACCTACTCAATACAGTCCAAATATCCGAGCACAACTATTCATGAGTTGAAAGAGGAATTGAAAGAAAAAGATGCTCTTTTTAGTAATATGCAAAATCAAATTGACTCAATTACAGATTATCTTATGAGTCATCATGGAAGTCATGTTAGGTCAGAGTATATGGGTCAAGGTATGCCAACACCTGTTGATCACCCATTGATGCCATCACATACAATGGCACTTATGAATCCTGTGTCTTCACTAGTGTATCGACCTCGACCCTAGCTACCAAATAATGGTCCATCTTTCTCTCATCCACAACATCGTAGATCATTTCCACCTTAAATACTTAAAAATATGTATGTTTTTGTTTCATGTTGATTTACTTCAACATGTAAATGTAATTGAATCTTTGTTGTATTATAAATTTTAATTTGAACTATATTTATTTACTTCTAATTATTAATAATATTTATGAAAATATTTATTAATAAATAATTAAAAAACAAGTAAATATAAATTAATTTAAAATTTAATTATTATTTGCAACGGACATTCGTTCAGGTGCAACGGATTTGTCGTTGCCAATTGGCATTTGAATTTTCGATGCATACTTAATTGCAACTTTGCAACGGACTGTTGCAATTAAATATGCAACGGACCTTCCGTTGCACGTCATTTGTTATTGCAGAAATGCAACGGAAATCTTCCGTTGCAAAAGCCGTTGCTAATAAACATTAGCAACGGACTCCTGTTTTGTTTGCAACGGCCATGTCCGATGCAAACAACCCCTTTTTTTGGTAGTGCCTGTTGTTTGAGGATCTGAGATCTTGGTCAACTTTGAGCTGAGCTTCATCCTACCGCTGTTTGGCTTCCCTCATTCGGTGGGATATGTGGCTTGTTCCCCTGCTATGCTTCTTCTTTAGAGCCTCTCTCACTTGTCAAAGATTAACTGTGAGGTTTAGCATGCGGTTGCCCAGGGGAGTGTGGAGCCAATTTTCCCTAATAGTATCCAAGAAATGCCCTTAGTCCACCCATAGATTCTGGAACTTGAACAGGCCTCCTTTCTTTGGTTCGTTTATTTCTAATGTGAGTGTCATTGCACTGTGGTCAGATAAGTCACGAGTGGAGAGTGGGCATGAGCTTCGGGCCATTGATTCATTATGTGATGGTTCACGAACACCCAATCCAGTTTCTTAAGGATTTCACCTCCCCCTTGTTGTCCATTATGTCAAGTGAGCCTAACACCTGAATATAGGAGTTGGAATAATTTTGCATGGTTCATGCAAGCTCTAAAGTCGTCGTCGTGGCTGAGCCATCTCCTGTCCTCTACGAATCTGTCCTCTGGCCTTAACATTGCATTGAAATCTTCCAAGACTATTGATATGCCAAGAAGATCAGGAAGGACATTAAAACCGAATCCCAAATATGTAGGGGAAAGTGCAGGCTTTGCAAGAGCAAGAACAAGACAAGCATGATCACACACAAGGGTAACCGTTGCTGACAATAAAGGGGATTGAAGACAAACATTAAAGCATCAGTTACTGTTGTGTTAAAGGACCAGTTACTGTTATCAATTACACTAGTTAATGTTAGCAGTTACTTCCGTTGTATTTCCATTTACTTTGCAATTGAATAATGTAACCGTAAGGAGAATAAGGAGCTGATGTATTTATAAGCACGACAAGGAAAGGAATGATATCAGCAAATCAATTATTTTCCATATTCTATTTTGTGGTTAGTTCTCGCCCAAAGAGAACAATTCGGTTGTTTAATTTGGCTTTTGATTAGGACCTTATCAACTATCCATGAGGTGCTGGCCTTTCTAGGGTTGAGCTCAGTGATGTGCTGCCATAGTTGTGCCCAATGGCCAGGAGTGTTATAGGCATACACAAAGGTTACCGTGAATTGGTCAATTGTGTGTTTGTTGGTAACATCACACGTGAGCCATTGATCTTCCTTGCAAATCCTGTTGACTTCCAACTTACAGGAGTCCCAACTCACAAGAATCCTGTAGGGGAGATCATCTCAGATGTTGGATGCGTAATCCCATCCTTGATTACTCATTTTGTATTGGATTGCCTCCATGTTACTTGACAGTATTTTTGTTTCCAGAACTCCGTAGAGGTCTAGTTTTTTCCTCCTCACCCATTGTTGCAAAGCTACTTGTTTCCGGTGGTCATTTAGCCCCCGTATATTCCAGCTAGCCATAACTGTCATTTATTGGAATCAATGATTGGGAACTTGTAACTTTAGAGGTCCCTGACCCTCCCTGCAGTCGGTGCTTCGACTTTGGATAGAGTCCATACTACTGATAATGCAAGTTACTGCTATCTTACCAACAGTCTGGCCTCCTTCACCAGCTTTTTCTACCTCATCCTGGCCGGGTCTTACACCCTTCCATGGTTGTGGTCATGCCAACTTGGTTAGACCCTGTGTTGGTGATGTTTTGGGTTTGTTATTTCGGTTTGGGTTGTTGTGTTGGGTTGTTGGGTTTTTTCCTTTAGGTTTGGGTGGGGAGTTCCATTAGATATTTGTTTTTTTCCGGGTCTGGTTGGGTGTTTTAGGTTGTGGATTTGCGTTGTGCTAACTGCTGTTTTGAGATGTTTGGTTTTGTAAGCATTAGGGTTTTGGGGCTGTCGGCGTTGCCTAGCTAGTAATGTAAGATTTTAAACTTGCTCCTTCTCCCTTCTGTTCGCTTGCTTCTAACATGAATGCCCAAAGGTTTTGCAGTGCTGGCACCTTGTGGGCTTCCACTCATAATCAACTCTCACCATGCATGGGGTTATTGACGACGGCATCTCAAGTTCAAACTGGTGGATGAACTCGTCTCCTGTAGCCACCTTGACACACATCATGGCATAGTCAAGTCTGGTACTGTGAAAAGTTGCTTCATCATAAGAGAGGGGCCTCCCCACCATGCTTGCAACCTTACTTAAGCCTTCGGTAGACCATAATGGAAATGGTAGCCCATACAGCCTTGCCCATATTGGCATTGTTGTTATGTTGTTTCTTTCAAATTGAAAATGGGGATGCCATTGTTGTAGTGCAATGTGCTTCCCCCTAAACATCTATGGTCCCTTTGCAATGATTCCTTAAAGATCTTCTTCCATCCTAAACTTGAAAATCAAGAAACCATTGTCCATAGCCATTACTTGTTCCAGTCCATGAGCTGCCCATGCTCTTCGTGCTATGGATTGGGTTGCATGAAAATGCATCTTGTATCCTGGGAAAAAGCCTACCATGCTTTGCGTCCATTACTCTGAGTTTTCCAGTAGTGCATGTATCCTGGGTGATCACTAGGCGAGTGCCTGTTGGTTGTCTTTTCAACTGTTGCAACTTGTATCTAGTGGTTGCATCTGAGACCCTCACTCTATCTGCCCAGGATTGAGCTGGTATTGTCTTATTTCCTACCCTATCATCTTGTTGGGGTTCATTTGTTGTATATTGGCCTTGTTTATGCTTGCGTGTGGCCATTGTATTGCCATTTTCGTGATAAGAAGCCGTTGGTTATTCTTTGCAGGGTTTCTCGTGCCTGAGGTGACTGTGGTGGCTGACTATGATAACTAGCTATGATAGGTTGCTGGTTGTGACGGGGGGTTGATGGGTGGTTGAGTTATCCTTTGTGTTTTCCGGTGATGCGTAGCTGTGGTTGAGAAGGGATTCAGATGTGAATATTGGCTGTCGGTGACTCTTTCCTACCTGCAGGTTGAGAGAAAACTCTCTTTAGATTCTCTCTCTAAAACTCACATGGCGCCTCTCTTGATTACTCTTTCCTTCGTGTTTCTTCTAGGCCCCGTTTGTTTGCTGGAAAGTGGTTTTCTTTTGGAAAATGAATTCCGGGGAAAATGAATTCCTGGAAAGTGAATTCCTAGAAAGTGAATTCCGATGTTTGGCAATGTTATGGAAAATGAACTGGAAAACACTTTCCAGTGTTTGTTTATGTTATGGAAAATGATCTGGAAAATAATTTATTAATAAATTAATTTTTTTTTCAAGTTTATTAAAATAATGAGGAACAAATCTTACAAATTAAAAAGTTGAATGAGAATGAAATTGAAAAAAAATATAATTTCATAAATTATCTCAAATAAAATAAATAATAATCAAAATAATAGAGATCAAATGTAAAAAAAAATTTAAAAAATAAAAGGTGAATAAATTAAAATAATAATAATAATTAACATTTCATAAATTATTTCAAATAAAATAAGTAACAATAAAAAAAATGAGGACCAAATTTGATAGATAAAAAATTTCAATAAAAAAATGATAAGAAAAAAGAAAATAGCAATTATAAAAATAAAAACCAAAATTAATATAAAAATTAAATTTTAAGAGATGGAATTGAAAAATAAATATTCAAAACAAATTATATATAGCAATCAAAAGTTTGAGGATCAAATTTGATATAATCAGCAAATAATGATATTTCTAAATTTTTTATAACTTCCGGAAAGTGTTTTCCGTCCAAATTTTCTGGAAAACACTTTCCTGAAAACCAAGCCAAATTCTTCTTTGACTGGAAAGTGTTTTCCGTTAACCGGAAAGTATTTTCCTTTGACCAACTTTCCAAAAGACAAACAAACACAGGAAAGTTTGGAAAGTGGTTTCCCGGAAAGTGAATTGCGGGAAACAAACGGGGCCCTAGTTTTAGTCTATTCCTTATTTTGATTTCAGTTTTATTCTTTATTTTTTTAATAAATTTTTTGATTATTTTCACTTGTGTATTTTAATCTAAATTAATTATATATATTAGTTTTCAATGTGAGTCTCTATTTTTTTTATTTTTTTTTAGCTCATTTAATTTTTTTGATTGATAGTTTTTAATTTTATCCTCCAATTAAAATTAGTCATTCGTGCTTCATTTTATTTGGGTATTTATTCTTTAAATTTTTCATAAAATTACACTGTAATTTCCTTTAAAATATCTTTATTTGTTTCGGTCTCAAAATTTATTTATTTCAATTTTGTTCTTCGATTGGAATTAATATATATTTTATTTTTCATTTCGGCTCTATTCTTTGAAAACAAATTGGTATTAATTTTTTTTTTGTTTTTTTGTCTTTATTTGACAGTGTTTATTTTTAACCCGTATTTACATACCTATACTTTTAGTTTTTATTTTTATTTTTGTTGTTTTACTTTTTATTAAGGTTTTATTTTTATTTGGTTCAATCCTAAAATTTTAATTTATATTAGTGATCATTTAAAAATTAATATTTTTTTTTCTCTTTGTTCTTTTTTTGTATGTTTTTTATTATTTTTATTTATTCTTCTGGTTAGATGATTTTATGATTTCATTATTTGTGCAATAATATTGATAATTTTAGTTATTGTTTTTTTTTTTTTTGTAAAAATATTTTTCTTTTTTATTCTTTAGAGAAATTTAATGATTTTAATTGTTTAGGAAAAAATATTGATAATAATTTTAACTGTTATAGTCATGATAATGACGATAATATAAAGATAGATTTTCAATGATTTTTCTTCTTTTATAGATAGAAAATTAACTAATTATTTTTGTTATTTGATTATTGTAGGTGTTTTCACAATTTATATTTTATTTGTTATGTTTAATTTAAATTGGATTATAAAATAATCTAATCCTAATACAGTGAATACAATAATTCAAATATCCAGATCTTCTTGTTTTTTTTATGATGATAATAATTTTATGTTGTTGATTTTATTGAAATTTACTAAATAGATAAATTTATATCGATTTAAAATTTATATATTTTATAGAAAACTTGCATTTCACAGGAATTCTGCACAAATTTATTATTTTACCTAAATTTATATTAAAATGAAAAAAATATTATAAAATTAATATTTTTTTACATTAAAAAAATATGATTTTGGTCTCAATGATACGCTAGTAAGTGGCTAGTGTATCATGTGAAGGTGTACCAATACAGTAAATTGATTCACGATTTCATGGTAATCGGACTGATATTAACTAGTTTGTTTTTGTATTATTATTTTTTCTAAAAATTTTTTTGTGTTTTTTATTTTATTTTTGTGAATGTTAAAATAAATAAATAAATTATTTTAATATATTTTTAAACAAATAATATTTTTAAAAAAAAACTTATCACAATACCAAATAAATATGGGTAAAAGACACAAGTAAAATAGTTGATTTAGTTAATAAGTTCTAATTTAATTATAAAAAAATGTTGATTTTTTTTTTAAAATAGTTGAAGATAAGAAAAACATATTGTATATAAAATGCATTAATTGGTTGTGTCTATTTGGAAGTGTGGTTGAAATTGGTTTTAAAAATACGTTTCATTCATATCTTAAAATAATATTTTGTTTTAAAAAATAAATATTATATTTGATAAGAAAATTTAATTTAAAATAAAAAAATTTAATATTTTTAAAATACAATAGCAAACATATAACATATTCAGGAAAATTGAAAGGTGGTTGTTTTTGGAAGTTTGGTGGTAAAATATCGTTGCCTTGAAACATCTATTTATTTCACAATAAGGAAAAGAAAAATTGTTAGTGTTCTTATGCTTTATTTTTCATCTTCATGTATTTATTTATTATATGAAAAAAAAAATGATGTTTTATTTTAAAAAACATATTTAGAAGTGTGGTAGATATTACTTTTCAAAGTATTTTTTTTATTAAAAATAATATTAAAATAATATATATTTTTTAAAAAATATTTGATATCAGTATATCAAAATAATATAAAAATAATTTTAAATAAATAAATAAATTCAAATACATTCTCAAACTGTTTATATAATAGATGAAAGTATATATTCTACAAAGAGTATATTTAAAAGTGTAGTTAAGGTTGTATTTCAAAATAATTTTTGTTCATAAATAAATTAACATATTTTTTTATTTTTAAAAAAATATTTTTTTTATATCAGCTAATTAAAATAATAAAAAAATAATAATTTAAAATAATAAAAAATTAATTGTTTTTAAAAACACGTAATAATTCTTGGCTGACTTGGAATCAATCCAATGACATTAATCTCGAAAGCTATCGATATTAATTAATAATCTCATGATTGAATGACACAACATAAAAGTAAAGATTAGGTGGGTCCTCCTCCCTCTCTCATGCTTTTAATATAAAACTTTATGAGCAAAAATACAGTCTCTCTCTCTCTCTGTGGAAGAACATGGAAGAAAAAAACAAGCTGAATTTAATTTATTCTCTTAAGAAGAGGGAGATATTTATTTACCAATTGCCTGTTGATTACTCGTATATTTCCTCATCTAATATGTCTAAATAAATAGGGCTTCTCTCTCTCTCTCTCCAAGCCCATTTGTCGACTTCACTCTGCTCTTTATTTCAAGAAAAATAAACAATCCACTTATGTTTCAGCCTCCAGACTTTGTCTAGATGTGTGGTAGAGTTTTATGGTATGGGTTTTGCTTTAATGGATCCGGGTATTGTTTACTTGCATGTTTTGTTTTTACTGTTTTGATTGCTTCTTGCTCTAAATGTAGAGCTGTAATTCCAGGGTTTATTCAGTTTGATTAAATCCTGTCATTTCTAGCTCCTATTGCTCCCCCCCCCCCCCTTTTTTTTTTGTTTTTTAAGCTCTACCCTTTTTGTTGCTGAACTGTGATCCCCATCATTTTGGATGAATTACTTTACAATAAATCTCTGCAGTTTTAAACAAGTTTTTTTAGTTTTATTTGTGTTTCAGTTTTAGATTGTGGTTTGTTTCTCCTCTTTCTTTCCTTTTCTTTACTTCATGGTCACATTTAAGCTTTAGAGTAGAGGGTGCTAGATTTGGTGAGGTCATAGGGGATTAGTAGGATTGATGAGTGTCTGATCCTTAAACCTTGTCAACCTTCACCTGATTGCAGGTAAAACAACTCTCAACTATATGCCATTTTACTTGCTATTTTTTATATGTTTATGGTAATATTTTTTTTGTATATTTGTTTGTGGTAATAATGTGAATAGCCAATTAAAGGATATATATGTTGAAGTAGTCTAAATAAGCGAGCATTGTGCTGTGATTGATTTGGGATTTTCTGGAAATTTAACAGGGTGAAAGGGTGGCCAAATGTATTAATTTTACTCCTCGACAAACGATGGTTTCATGTAGAGAATCTTCGCAAACTTGTCGTATTAGTCTAGTCAATAATATTTCATACGCTTGGATTAAAGCTTTTTAGTTTTGACTTGAAGTGTTTCGTAATCTGCAAAAAGTTGCTTGGATTGCGTGTACATATATGCTGTATCAAGTTCATGAATCAATGTTTGTTATTGTACATTATTGTCTGTACTTCACCTTAGGTTTTATCTTCCAGAAACAGCTATTCACTCTCCTCTTTGATTCGCTCTTTATGGTAGTTACCTTTTTCTCACTTGAAATGACCTGTTGAGTTTTCTTTTTAAAATCATCATTGTTCATCTGCTCAGACGTATTCATGAGATGACTAGCATGATGAATGATAGCGAGGACAGTAAGAGATCCAAGGGTTGTCAAGACTCGCCTGCAGCTGATGAAGTTAATAATGGGGGGATGGTGGGTGGAATGATCCCTTTGAAAAAAGGCCCATGGACCTCTGCAGAAGATGCTATTTTGATAGACTATGTCAAGAAGCATGGAGAGGGGAATTGGAATGCTGTCCAGAAGCACTCAGGGCTCTTCCGATGTGGAAAAAGCTGCCGTCTGCGATGGGCTAATCACCTACGACCAGATCTGAAGAAGGGTGCTTTCACTCCAGAGGAAGAGAACTGCATCGTTGAACTCCATGCTATGATGGGAAATAAATGGGCTCGAATGGCTGCAGAGGTTGGTAACCATGTTCCTGATTTGAAGATTTTTCTAATAATGTGTTTCCATCTCAATTTCTTTTAGAAAAATTTATGTATGTGAATGGTATTGGTATGTCTAACTTCACTCATGGAACATAGCAATGGTCTGATGGTCGATTTTTTTAATGTGCACTGTATAGCAAATCTACAAATCAAGTGACATGGATATGGAAATGAAAGGAACAGATATGCTTCTAAACATGTGTATAGATGCAAACACTTGTTCAGAATACAAAACACATCCTCAAACTTCATAAATTTGCTCGGTGTTTATTGTGAGTATAGTTAATTGCATGCATGATCTGATGGAACACCTTGTCTGTCTTTTTCCTCTTTCCTTCTGTGTGTATGTGTGTGCATTCACGTTCATGCGCAGTGCATGTGCATACATGATATAGGATGAGAAGAAACTGGAAGAGAGAGGAGGACTAGGGAGGGGAGGAGAAAAGAAAAGGTGTACAAAATCAGAAAGTAGCACTAGAGGTATGAAAACTTGATGAAAGTTCTTCATTTGTTATCAATTATAAAAAGGCTTCCTCAAAGGAGTGATAAATTTTTTTTGTAGGCCTCAAGAAACCCTTCATAGTCCTTAAAAAAACAAGTATAAAAAGAGATTATTTATGTTAAAGAATTGCTAGGAAATGGAAGAAAATTAAATCAACTAGTGTACAGGAAATAGAATTAAATACTTAGATAAGAAAAAAAAATACAAGCATAAAATTCTAAATTAACCTTCAATCATTTTCACCTCTTTTGAATGAGATGAGAATGTATACCAACAAATTTGAGCAACAGGTTAATGTGGGCAAAGTGATTTAACATAAATTTTGGTAGTCAGACAGATATCAATTCACTCTTTTCTTTTTCTAAGACATCTTAGTTACAAAATCCAAAGATTTCCTTTTTTCCCAATTTAATGCATGTTTCATTAAGCTAAATTATTCATTCTAATTAGTTTTGGAGATATCTTCAGAGGTTTGTAGTTTTGCAAGAATCAACACCATATCCAAAAAACAAAATATTGATAAAAGAAAAAAGGTAGAGTGACTTCACTAGAAAAACTGTTTAATTTGTCTTGCAAAACTACGAATCTATAATTTATTCACTTGAGAGTTTGAGACTTGGTATATTAAAACACCTTGATGTCTGAAATAGTTTGGAATCTTTGTATTAATTGAGTAGTTTCTTTCGTGTTTTGGCATTTGTCTTCTTCCTTAATGACCATGTGATTTTCTTAGTTACAGTATCAAAAGTACCTTTTTCCAATTTAATACACGTTTCATTAGGCTAATGATTCACTCTAATTAGCTTTAGAGATATCTGCAGAGTTTGTATTTCATCGAGGATCAACACCGAGTCCAAAGAAACTTAGTGATTAATACACGTTTACTCTTTCCTATTTTATAGGCAGCAATCTTGTAGTTATGAATGCTTTATTTTTTATTTTATTTTTTGCAGAAGTATTAGAAAAGCTGTTTATTGAATACATGCTCTTTGAGTCTTAGAAATAACTTCAAAAGTATTATAAAATAAACTAAAAGAGATCAGGAATTCACTGTGTATTGTGAGTAAAAACACTGTGGATTGTAATAGTGTATTTTTGGATCGGTTTGGTTTTTGGTTAGGCCGGTTTTTTGATTTTTTTTATCATTATTTGCATAGTAAATTAACATTTTTAGCCCTCGAAAAAGACAAAATCATTTTTCCGGGAAGGGCTTCACAGGTATTTCATAATTTTGAAAATGGCTAAATACTATTCTGCCACCATATAAGACAAAAAAATGTACCTGGTAAGGGAGGGGTACCTTGGGAATTTCCCATTTTTAGAAAATAGCTAAATACTACTATACTCCCATATAAGACAAAACTGAAAAATTATATGTAGGAGTGTTCCGGTAATTAACCATATTTTTTTATTATTTACTGTTGAAATTTGAGCGTGCGTGCAACGCACCAGCACGATGGTTTTCCACCTCACGCCCTCTTCTAGAGTCATGAGCGATGTGATAAGGCAGTGGAAAATACTCTCCCGACTTCTTAAACGATGCACCGTCGTGTGATCTTCCTCTTGGTGTGGTGTGTGTTGACACATCATGGTCTTAGGAGCGACGGTGGCCGGTGAAGGTTTGGTTTCCGTTTTCTATCTCTTTCACACTAAAGTGCAGGAGAGTCCCCTAGGTTTATAACTTTTTTACTTCGGTCTATTTAATTTTAATTTTGTGTATGGTCCTGATTTTTCTTATATAAATTTTGATTTAGTTCAATTGGATCATTCGATTGAAATTAATTATATATTTAGGATTCACTTCGGTCATTTTTCTTTTAATTTCCGGATTGGGTTTAAATACCTTAATATATTCAGTACAGAAGTTGTGATATTTTCAATTTTGTCTTTTGATTAAAATTGATAATATATTTTATTTTCATTTCAGCCCTTATACTTTTAATTTTTGATTTTAATTCCTATAATTTTTTATATTTCTAGAATAGTTTTTATTTTTGTCCATATATGTGTGTGTGTGTGTGTGCGCGCGCGCGCGTGCCCTTAGCTTTGATTTTTAATTTTTATTATTTTTTTATTTGTTGAGGTGGTATTTAAAAAAAATATTAGCTCTTAAATTTTATTTTGTATCTATAATCATTTGAAAATTGATATTTCTGTTTTTTTTTTCTCCCTTTGCTTTTGAATTTTTTTCACCTAATAATAATAATTATTTTAATCTTATGTTAAAGTTTTTAGGATTTTTTTAGCTTTTCATTTATTTTTGTTTCTTTTATTATTAACACAATCATAATAATAATAATAATAATAATAATAATAATAATAATAATAATAATAATAATTTAAAATTTGATATTTTTTATTGTTTTGATAGTAATAACAATGATAATTTTTATTTTATTTTATTTTATTTTGTTTGATCTTTTGTTAAAGTTTTTAGAATTTTTTTAGTCTTTCATTTATTTTTGCTTCTTTCATAATAATAATAATAATAATAATAATAATAATAATAATTTAATTGTTTTTCTGCTTACTCTTTTGTTAATATTTTTTAGTTTTTTTTTCTTGGGATAATTTGATAATTTTTATTATTTTGGCAGTAATAATAATGATAATTTTTATTTTATTTTTTTGTTTGATCTTTTGTTAAAGTTTTTAGGATATTTTTAGTCTTTCATTTATTTATGTTTCTTTCATTATCAACAACAACAACAACAATAAGAACACAAACAAGAACAAGAAGAACAAGAACAACAACAATTTAATTGTTTTTCTTGCTTATTTTTTTGTTAGTATTTTTTAGTTTTTTTCCCGGAATAATTTGATAATTTTTATTGTTTTGATAATAATAGCAATGATAATTTAGATGTTAAGACTTCGATATTGCTATTGTTATAATAGAGTGTGTTGATCTATTTTAATATATTAAAGTTTGTATATATAAATACTATATTTTAATTTTGATCCAGCAAATCCTATAAAAATTGTTAGCTCAGCCCGCAATGTAGGGTGGACAATTTTTTTTT
Organism: Salix dunnii; assembly: GCA_015731905.1. NCBI lineage: Eukaryota > Viridiplantae > Streptophyta > Magnoliopsida > Malpighiales > Salicaceae > Salix > Salix dunnii. The sequence continues at coordinate 1,389,196 of CM027667.1, read as the reverse complement.
ATTTTCAATTTAAATGATTTTTATCAGCTAATAATTTTTATTTTTGTTTAATCATCTATTATATTTTTTTATTTTCTCTTTTATTAAAGTTTTTAAGCCTTTTTTAGTCTTTGATTTCATTTTGTTTTTTTTTCATTATTAGTGCTATAATAATAATAATAATAATAATTTTAGTTTTTGTTCTTACTTGTTTTTTTGTTAATTTTTTTGTATTTTTTTTCTCTGGGTAATTTAATAATTTTTATTATTTTGTCAGTGATAGTGATGATAATTTTAGATGTTAAGATTTCAATGTTACTGTTGTTATAATAAAGTGTGTTGATCTGTTTTATTAAATATTCTATTTTAATCTTAATAGTTATAAATATTGTTTGCTTGACTCGTAACGTAGTGCAAACTGACAATATCATGAAAGTTGATATAAATGTTGAAGAAAAAAAACTATGTTTTCCCACATTTTTGTGTTGAAAATCTTTTGAGGCAATTACCTATTTCTGTCTCTTTGATGTTAAAGTTTCGATATTATTGTTGCGGTAATATGTATTAATGTATTGTATCATATCAAACTTTGCATATATAGATATTATATTTTATTTTTAAATTAGTAAAATCTATAAATTGCTTCAGATCCAACAATTATAAAAATTGTATTGTGCCCGCACTACGTTGCGGGCAATCTAACTACTCAAAACCTATATGAAAAATCCACATCATACTACATGCATGGAAATATCCTGCTACATGGTAAACTACAAGATTGTCTTCTAGTATATAGGTTACATTGCTTATCTATTACCATCAATTAATCTCCTCTCTTAGGACATTATTTTCCTTTGAAAGAGATGTTGCAGAGCCTTGCTTTTCTTTCTGCCTTCATAATTACCCCTGAGGCTCAGTTTGGGTCTCAGGACAAGAATCGCCTTTTATGTGCTGTGACTGAGCTACAAAATGGTCTCTCTTTTTTGTAACTTTTCCCACACGAAATTACAATTTGATTAAATATATGCTTGAGTTTTTGTTTCGGTTTATTTCTCTGATAATGTTGCCCACTCAGAATGTGGTAGGCTGGTAGTGTATTTCATAGTATGTTTAGCAAACTCCTATACAGGGCAGCATTACAAGTTTCTTCTCTGATATTTTCTTCAGTACAAACAAACATAATCTCAAGCTCCAAGCTTTATATTCTGTATCATGCTTCCATTTTTAAGTGCTTATGATTTTCTTCCCCTTGTAGTTGCCTGGACGGACAGATAATGAGATAAAGAACTACTGGAATACTAGAATAAAGAGACTGCAACGTGCTGGCTTGCCAATTTATCCTCCTGATGTTTGTCTGCGATTATATAAGACGATTCAAGATGGTCAAAATATGGGCACAATGCAACCAGGGGACACATATGATCCTGAACTGATGCAGACTGACCATTTTAAGATTCCACAAGTGGAATTCAAAAATCTGGAACTCAGTCGAGGTGTCCCATCTTATTCATTGGGTCTTTTTGATACTTCTGCAAGCAGCAAGCTGGAACAAGGCGTAGGTTCTTCCTATGGTAATTGTCCTGTGTTCCCAACAATTCATCCTGCCAAACGTCCTAGAGAGTCACAGACCATATTCACTGGTCTTGATGGTATTGTTGGCAGGGGATTGCCAGTGCTTGATCAATTGACAGATTATCCGTGTGCAAAGATTATAGAGCACTCTGGGTTATCTCCCCCCTATAATCCTGATTCGAGCACCTATGACCAGCCATCATGGGATGTTCTTCCTGGTAGTCATTCCATATTTAATGACATATCTTGTTCTACTTCCGCGCCCATATGTGTGGCCATGAAGTTAGAGCTCCCTTCACTCCAATATTCAGAATCTCAACAAGATAGCTGGGGCACACCAGCTTCCCCGCTGCCTTCGCTTGAGTCTGTTGATACTTTAATTCAGTCTCCTCCAACCAAGGAGATGTGGTCAGATGGTCAGTCATCAAGAAGTAGTGGTCTCTTGGACGCAGTACTTTATGAATCACGAAATCTGAAAAATTCAAAGAAATGTTCTGGCCACCCAACTTCAGATGTTTCTGTCGCATTTGATGAAATGCACGGTTCACCCTTGAATCCCTCTGAAACAGAATGGGAAGTACATGCTGATCTTAAGTCTCCTTCAGGTCATTCAACTTCCTCGTTATTTAGCGAGTGTACTCCTGTCAGTGGAAGCTCAGATGGACGAGGTGAGAATATTTAAGGTCACATTAGCTTTTTGGGATTTCCAGTTTTGCTAATGAGCTTTTACCTGTGTTTCTTGTAGCATATAATGTTAGGCCTCGGCCATTTGATCAGGTTTTGACCCCATATGCTGGGGCAAGAAAAGCTCCCAATCAGACAGACTGCAACAATCCAGATGTTTTGCTTGGCACAGCCTGGTTTGCGCCCAGCAATAACTGCCATAAGGAGTAGCTTTTTCAGACTGATGATGTAGCCGCCGATCTTGGTGGAGATCAACCATGAACAGCGAGTGGTAGCAAACGTGTTATATGAGTTGTAACTGCGGCTGGGAAAAGGACATTGCCCTTTTTGGCTTTTAAATCATTGAAATTTGATACTCCAGTAACCTCCTTTATAATCTTTTTGTTGTCATTCCTCAGAAGGCTCCCTAAGAATTTGTGACCTTGCTGGTGTTTTGCTTGCGCGTTTGGTGTTCATCTTAGTACGTGACCAATGCCATATGAATGGAACATCCCTTCTTTCATTATCTGTCAATTCGTGTCAGAATCAAGTTGAAAATTTCGATTTGGTTGGTTTTTTATTTTTTTTATTTGTCTTTTTAATTATAACATAGTGTTTTAGCTTTAGAATGTTTCGAATTATATTATTCATGTATATTTATATATAATTAAATATATTAATTTTAAAAAAATAAGTTCAAATTTAAAAATAAAATTATTTAGAATTGTGCAATTTAATCTAAAAAACCATAATAAAATGATTTTTCTGAATAAAATTATGAACATGTATAATATTACGAAAATATTATAATCAATCTACAAGGTTATTATTTTATCTGATTACTCTGAAATTTTAACATAATATATATAAATATGTCAAGAGACTCCTTGTAAAAGTTCATATCAATCCAACGGTCGAATTAAGAGATATAATTGATATTGCAAGACTATTCATTATTGAAAATTTTATCTCAATCTAATGGTCGGATTAGGAGATGATTGATATTGTAAAATTATTCATTATTTAAAAAAAATATTATTTGGGCTGAATAGGCGAAACAAAACCGGAATGTTCCGACCGAATTTTGATAATTTCTAGAATGGGCTAAAATTTTGAGGTAAAAATTATGTTGTTTTATCTCGTTTTTTAACTGGTATGAAATATTTTGGCCAAACAAAATGAAATTAACAGCGTGTTGGTTCTTTTATTCTTCTTTTTTCTCGGTATTTATTTATGCACTAGCCAATGCCCCCGTGCCTTGTCACAGGCGACACTATATTTTTTTAACTAAAAAAATATTAATTGTGTGAGATTTTTTATTATGATATAAATTTAGATAAAATAATAAATTTGTGTAGAATTCCTATTAAGAGCAAGTTTTCTATAAAATATATGAATTTTAAATCGATATAAGATTATATGTTCAGTAGGTTTCAACGAAATAACCAGCATAAAATTATCATCATCAATAAAAAAACAAGAAGATTGGGATCTCTAAATTATTGAATTCACTATATTAAGATTAGTTCATTTTATAATTCAATTTAAATTCAACATAAAAACAAAATATAAATTGTGAAAACACCTACAGTAATCAAATAACATAAATAAGTAGTTAATTTTCTATCTACAAAATAAAAAAATATAAATTAAAAATTCATCCCTACGTTACTATTATTATCATTACTATAACAGTTAAAATTATTATCAACATTACTGTCCAAACAATTAAAATCATTAAATTGCCCAGAAAAATAAAATAAAAAAGATAATCACTAAAATTATCATTATTATAACGCAAACAATAAAATCATAAAATCATCTTATATGAAAAACATATCAAAATAATAGAAAACACATAAAAAAACAAAGATAAAAAAACAACAATATTAATTTTAAAATGATCACCAATATAAATTAAAATTTCATGACTGAACCAAATAAAAATAAATCACTAATAAAAAAATAAAAATTAAAAGAAAAAACTAAAAGCATAAATCCATAAAAATTGATAAAAAAAATAAATGTTAGAAAAAAGTAAAGAAATTCATAGCGAATAAAAAATTCAAAGAATAAGGATCGAAATGAAAAATAAAATATATAATTAATTCCAATTGAATGAAAAATTGAAACAAATAAAAACCTTATTAAAGATATTTTTTTAATAAAAAAATTGCATTGTAATTTTGTTAAAAAAATTAAAAGAATAAATATTGAAATGAAAAGTAGCTTACATGACTAATTTTAATTAGAGGACACAATCAAAACAAATTAAAACAAACTATTAATTAATTCTAATGGAAAGAAAAAATTGAAATATATAAAATATTGGGACCAAAATAAATAAAGATATTTAAAAAATTTATAGTGTAATGTTTTTTTAAAATTAAAAAAATAAAGACCAAAATAAAAGATAGAATATATAATAAATTTCAATTAGAGAACCCAATTAGAAGCAATTCAAAACTACATGTCAAATAATTAAACAAACCAAAAATAATCTAAAAATCAAAAGAATAAGATTAACTGTGACGCGAAATAAATAGAGGAAATGACAGACCGAATGCCAAAAATGGCTACCCTAGAATCACTGGAATATTTTGTCCTATATTTTGTTGAACGCGACAATGTCACAGCCATTGTTGTTAAAATCGCGAGTTGGCTCGTAAAATCGTACGATTTTGCGAGTCAACTCATTAAATCTTGTCAACTCGGGGAGAAAAATCGATTTTGGTCAAACTCGGTCAAACTCGATCAAAATCGTACAAAATCGTAAAATCGGACCGAATCGGACCGATTTTACGATTCTGCTGAAAAAATGCCCCCAGGCGCGCGGCCCATTCTGCTCTCTTCACCCCCCTCTGTTCTCTTCTTTTATATATATATATATATATATATATATATATATATATATATAATTATACCCGCCCCCTCTCTGCATTCCCACCCCCTCTCTACATTATATATTCGCCCCCCTCTGCATATGATATTACACACACACACACATATAATATTATATATATATATATATATATATATATATATATATATATATATATATATATATAAAATATTATCTTTCTCTCTCTTGTATATATTATGTAACTATTATTGAAAATTAGTAATATTAACTTTAAATTTTTTGAAAAAAAAATATTTTTTACTTTAAATTAAATTTTTTGATGTTTTTAAATAATTTTCATATCTTCGTGTCGAAATAATTTGTTGGAATTGGAGCTAGTACTGACAATATCGGTGTTGACACCAATATTAGTACTGATAATCCTTTTAATAATAATCCTTTTGATTAATGTATTAAAAATAACGAGAAAAATGACGGTCATGAGACTGGTTTTAATTTATTAGCACAACAACAAAAAAATTATTTTAAATTTGTTAGTTTTTATCTAATAAAATTCTGTAGACATAATTATTTTGTAATGTATTTTTAAGTTATTTTGAATCATGTATGAACCTTAACTAATGAAGTTTTATGACCATAATTATATTGTATACGGAAATATTTCACTTACGATTTTACGATTTTTCTACCTACACGATTTTAGCTATGATTTTACGATTTTTGTACGGAAAAATTCAGGTACGATTTTACGATTTTACGATCCAATCTTACGATTCGATTTTTCAAAACCCCTTCCGTGTCGTGTCAAAATCGCGATTTTAACAACCATGGTCACAGCTCTGGACATGTTCACTGCATGGCTCCACTGTGAGATGATCTTCAATGAGAGAATCCACTGACACAAGGTCGTTAATCAAATAGACTAATAGAATACATTATTAAAAAAAAATACATTATTATTTTAATATTATAAAATTATAAAATTCAATGATATATTTAATTTTAAGTTCATAATTTTTTTATAAAATAGATTAATAATATCTTTATATTATATTTTAAAAATTGATAAACAGATTGCATGTCAAACTTGATAAATTAGAAATAATAAAAATCCATGAGGTTCGGGCAGGCAGTCGAATGTTGAACAAATGGTTACGAGCCCAAGTGGCAAAAGCCCACTGGTCGGTGGTGAGAATAAAATCGAAAGCCTGACGCGTCAATTGTTTTTTTCCCGTCCTTTTGGCTGGGTCCTCTGTTTTTCTGATTCAAAGCGTCAGCCAGCCAGATCTTGTGAAGTTCTAAATCCTTTACCTCGAGGTATCATTATCATTATTTTCATTAATTAATTATCTACACATTTTCTTAATTTTTTATTTTTTACTTTGTTGATTGATTTTATAAGTGACGAGTGATTGGCTGTCTTGTTGAGGGATTTTAAACCCTTGTTGGGTTAGCGAGAGGAGGGGAAATTTATGAAAATGAAAATTCTACAGGAAGTTTATTTTTTTTGTGGGTTTTGTGTGTGTGTGTGTGTGTGTGCGCACATATATATAAATTTTGGGTTTCTCTTAAAGTTTTGAGGTTTAAGAAGGAATAAAAAAACAGATTTTGAATTGCTAGGTTTTATGGGTGAGCTATGTATATTCATTAGTATTGTTGATTTTTTGAAGAAGGGGAATGAGATAACTTTCTAGATGGAAAAATGGTGGATAACAAGTGTTTTAGGGTTTTTGGGAGTTGTTTAGTGATCTTGGGTTCTGCTTACATTTTTTTAATGTGGAGATGAGTCCTGATATCTTGTTCGTTTCTAAAGCAAAACGGGCTTGGGGTTAAGTGTTTGGTGGTGAATGGGTGTTCAAACAATGGCATCTCAAAGAAATGGCCAGCAGTCTCATCTACAGCCGTATCAGTTGACGAGGCAAAACTCGTGGTATAACCTCACTCTCAATGAAGTTGAAAACCAATTAGGAAATTTAGGGAAGCCCTTGTGTAGCATGAACCTTGACGAACTTCTTAAAAATTTATGGAGCACTGGAGCTAATCAATCCGTGGGAATGGATACTGAAAGTACCTCAATGTCATCTCTCCAACATCAGGCTAGTTTCACATTGGCCAGGGCATTGAGCGGGAAGACAGTGAATCAAGTCTGGAAAGAGATTCAACAAGGGCAGAAGAAGAGGTTTGGCGAGGAGATGAAAGTTCAGGAAAGAGAGCAGACTCTTGGTGAAATGACTTTGGAGGATTTCTTGGTACAAGCAGGACTTTTTGCCAAAGCAACTATAAGCCCTTCTTTGGATTTGGTTACTGATGATGCAGTGACCTCACAAAGTTTTTCACAGAAAATGGTCCTTTCCTCATCCCCATCAACAGGCACATTATCTGATACTACGACGTCAGGACGTAAAAGGGATACTCCAGATGTACTTGAGAAGAGTATTGAGAGGAGGCTCAAGAGAAAAATCAAGAACAGGGAATCTGCTGCCCGTTCACGAGCTAGAAAACAGGTAGGGGTTTTACTATACTGTAGCCATCTTTTTGCTTCCCCGTGTCCTTAAAACTGAATTTGCAAACATGCAGGCCTATCATAACGAGCTGGTGAGCAAGGTTTCACATTTAGAGGAGGAGAATATAAAGCTCAAGAAAGAGATGGTAGGGAAGGATATTTCATTTTTATCAGTCTGCCTTTTCTCTTTCTATTATTAACACATGTTAACCACTGCTACAGGGAACATGAAAAGAAATGGCCTAATGACTAAATTACAAATAGTGTTTCAAACTTTTAATTTGTGTTCCGGGGCAGTTCAGATCATTATGTATTCTGAACTATTTCGATGGAGATTATGCTCACGGTAGAGAGGACTAACTAGTGATGATATTTGATCTTGATCTTAACTGTTAGGAGTGAGGCGTAAGTAAGTTGACAGTAAACACCATACTTTTGCCACTTCTAGATGTAGCCTGAGAAACTGCATGTTGTTGGGTGCTGTTCCTTCTAATTCTACGGAATTGTTTTGGTGTCTCTTGTTGTGTTAATCATGGCAAAAAAATCTTGTTTTGTCATATAATGGCCAATATTACCATAAAAACAGCATAATACATCCAGTGTTTTTCACTTTGTGAGAAAAAGAGTTGTCACTTTTGGTAGCTAAATGACATAATGATTGTTTAAAATTCCGGCTTATGCTCCTAGGGATTTGTTTGATCAAGGGAGACATCGCTGTTGGTAGTTAAATGCAATGATAATTAAAAAACATTCCAAAAAATATGCTTCTCAAGATTGTTGATCAATCTTATCTATCTTAGGCGTGACTCCTAAGAACTGGAGGTTTCGGTGTGATGCTTACATTGTCCTGTTCATTCATTATACAAGATTAATCTTCTACCATAAAACCTAGAAGTATATCAGATTAAGCCTGTTTTTCCCTCGATGACATCCCAGTTAAGTTACTGTCCACAGGCCCTGAACTCAACCCCAACAACCTGTGCTGTTTTTTTGGGAATTGGAGTTTGACTGGTCTTTTTTAGATCTCCCACTTGGTTGAGGGACGTGGTTATACTTTGCTACGCATTTTTTATTTGGCCAAATAATTTAATCAGCCAAGTAGAGCACTAATTAAATAATACTCTCTTGGGACTTCTTACATGCGTGTAGAATGTCCACTTTTGGGGCAGAATCTCATTTTCTGTTTGAGGCAAGTTTTAGCTTTTAAGCTGCTGTAATTTATAATGCCAACCAGAGTACATAAAATGTTCTAGCAAATAGTGTGATTCAGAGTATTTGAGTTTGAGTATATACAAATCTTACTCTTCAAGTCTAATATCACTCAAATATTAGCTTTTGACTTGCTTACAAAACATTATCTTTGTTGGTATAAGAAACCTGGAAGTGGATTAAAGTAGTCAAATTTTATTTTCTGCATTTATGAATTTTGGCATCATAGAATGATCTAGGGTAGTTCTGTCTAAGTTGAGTAAGTAAATGGTTTTGTTCTAAAAAAGTTTTGCATCCTGATGTTTCTCTCTTTCCATTTGTGTTTCTTTGTTTCTAGGAATTTGAGAAGAAGTTTCCAATTGAACCATCACCTGAACAAAAATATCAGCTTAGGAGAACAAGTTCTACTTCTTTCTGACATCACATCTCTCTGTGCGAGTTTTTTAGCTCATCAAGTGTTAGTGCTAGCCTCTTGGATTTAAGTGTAAAATGCTGTGGGAATTTATCAAAAGGCTGCTTTGCTTCACCTCAGGCACTCCTGTTGTGGTTCCACCTCGCCTGCCATTTCCTTTCACTCCTATGTACCTTGGTATTTTATGCAGCACCAAATGTGCTATGTTTATAGCTTCATATGTCCAGGCTCCGGTTTGTGTTGCTAGAAAATGAAAATTGAGAAAGAATGGTGTCCGATCCGTGCATTAGGTTTTTCATAACCCCATTTTGGGTTTCCCTCAAAATTATCTTTTCCTTTTAAAAATATAAAACATGAAAGGATAAGATAAATAAATAAATAAGAATGGTAGATTGGTTAGAACAAGCTGAAAATAATTTTAAATGCATGGAGATACCAATCTAAGATTTTAGAAGTTTAATTGCACCCCAGGTCATTCCATGACTATCGAATGAATTTGTATAAAAATGATGACTTAATTAGACTTTAAATAAACTTAGTGTGTGAGTCTAATTAATGATTTGGTTAAGTCTAAGGATTAATTTGGTTAAATGAAAAGAATGAATTAATTTCAAATATTGGAGGGCTGAAACGGAATTAAAATTCTTTAAATAGGTTTGGGGGGTTTAAATGAAACAGTATGTTCTGTATAAAACGATATCATTTTATTTAAAGTTAATTAAGAAAAATAAACAATACCATCTTGAATCACACTGTTCATTATCTTCAACCTTCGCCCGGTAAAAGAAAATCATCATCTCCTGTATTCCAACCGAAAGTTACAACACCCATTCTACCACACAATTGTTAATTGGTTATTGTTTACTCCGTTTTCTCGATGCAAAATAATCTCATATGTCAAGGTATTAGTCATGTAAGAGTTATACACAAGTTTTGGTTTCTGAAGAACACGATTGTGCAAAAAGGGCATTTGTTTTGTTGTTTGTTGATCGAGCCTTAGAGGCTGTTTGGCAGTGTGGTTGCTTTTGCTTTTCAAAGTGTTTTTTGTGCCGAAATGCATCAAAATGATATTTTTTTATTTTTTAAAAATTATTTTTGACATCAGCACATCAAAATGATCTAAAAACACTAAACCGCCGGTTTTAAAAATAAAAAAAAATGACGAAAAGCAGTAAAAAAACAAATTGAATCGGAATGACAAACGGGACTTGGAAATTTGATGGTGCTTTTTTCTTTTTCATTTGAAGTCCATTTGTTTTTAAACCCAATTCATATGGGCCTCTATTCTAGCCGAGTCTGTTTAGCTGGGTTAGGTTTTTATTGAAAATAAAATAAAAGCTTTCGGGTTGTCTGCCATCCTAATAAACATGGACTTGGGCCTCTGACCCAATGTGTTCAACACATAGGCTGCACCAAACCCAACCCAATCTTAAGGGCTTGTTTGACTCGCTCTGATTTTGTCATGGATTTTCTTTTTTCTTATGGTGTGCTTGCCGAAGACTATCTTAAAGAAATTTTTAATGACTTTTTTTTACCAAGGACGTGTTTGACAAGTTTGCCATATAACCTTCTCCCTTAGCTTTATATTGCTATTATTTTAGTGTTTACCCAAACATGCCTTAAAAACTTCAAAAAATTATGAAAAAACCTTGGAGCTTTAATGGGTCCTTCGATTGTTTTTCTAATAATTTTGCTTGGTATTGGGTCAGATATTTACAAGATATGTACCTAATATTAAAAATTCTGATTTTTCTCTATTTTTTTTTAAAAATAGAAGTTTTAAAAATATCTCTTGTTCTAGTGCATAAGGCCAAATCCTAAAGTTTATTTTTATTGTATATTTTCTAAAAACCTAAAAAATAATATTTTTATCATGTTTTAAAAATACAAAGTGGATATCATAGTGATTTATAATTATCTATTAGGACTTGATCAAAATTTTAAAAATAACATATTAATTTGTTTAATCAATAATCAGGGTATGAATTTGAAAATGCAATACACACTTTTGATATTAAATTAAATGAATTAATAACAATAAATATTAGAGATAAGTTGTATACTTTATTATTTAAGGATATAAAATTATATTGTAAAGTATATCCTCAAATATTAAAGATAAAATAAAAAATAAATGCAATGCTAATTTAAGTATGAGAAAGTTTATGATTTAACCCTATACGATAGAGATTTTCTCATGAAGAGATTTGTCTCGAGACTTAAATAAGATAAAAAAATAGAAACGCAACTTAAAATAACATGTAATCAACATACATAAGTAAGGCGTTCTAGTAATGATACGTCTTTTTCTTACACAACTAGTTTTTTTACTTAGATTCTCTTAGACCATAGGTTTTCCAGCGACTATAATGTTAGGTTACGAGTCTTTCTAAAATCATAATTTTATGATTAATCTCAAAACCCCTTTAATTCCTAGAAAAATATTTGTCATTAGATAATGAGTACACCGTAACAGGATGACAACTCTATTAGGAATTTGGTTGGATTAATCTTTTTTTATTTTTATTTTTATCATTGTTTTCTTGTTCATTCATTGGTTTGTGTTATCTATTTTTAATTTAAATCTTTCATAAATCTTTGATGCATCAATACATCAGCTATGAATTAAGGCCTTGACATAAATGAATTTTGAGAATAAACATAATTCCAGGTTAGGTGGGGATGCACTGATATACCTTATGTTTTTTCGTTGGAGTTCAAATTCATGAAATATCCAACTATAAGTTAAGTGTTTAGTTGGTAATGATTGTTATATTGTTCCCCAAACATGTTTAATAAATCTCTCATGATGCTTTCATGAAAGGTGATCACTAGACAGGATACAAAACCTTTTGACACTAGGTAATAAACCTACTTTTTATATATGTTGACCATAGGTCATATATTAAATATTTATAATATCTTATATTTTGATGATAATAATTAAGTGGAAATGGACTAATGATATGATTATATGAGATTAAGTTTAAATAGGTTTTATATGAAAATCACACCAATAAAGATATCATGAATAGATGCATCAACAAGTTCAAAATGTAAAACAAGTTAAGACTTAACTATTAAGGATTCATTTTAGATCTTATTGATAAATAATTATAACTTATATAATATCAAGATAAACTGAACTCGCACACTTTACATTGAATGAATAAATAGGATTGATATACATTTTAATCATTTCAAGATTCACCAAGTTTGAAACTGACAAAACTGGTTTTTAATCTAAATTGCATGACTACTTTAGTATACCAAGTAAAGCAGTCAATTGTTGTTCACCTGTGATGAACACTTGAGAATCTTATAAAAACTGGTCAACATAATGATATTTATTTCTATTTGCTGATTTTTTAAGGTTTTAAGTAGATCTCTCTTCGTGAAGGAGTCTCTACTTCATTCGATCAAAAACCTAACTATTCTAAAATTCAAATTTTAGCACTATATTTATTGTCTTTTAAAAGTCTAAGGATGTACTTTACATAATGATTTTACGTCCAAATATTTTAATTTTACAACTAAAAAAATGAACAAGATGATTATTGATTTTTTTTTAATATTTTAACTGAACTCTAATAGATAATCATAAACTGGTTATGATATCTATTTTGCATTAAAACATGAGAAAAATGCATTTTTGCCGTGTTTTTTTGTAAAACAAATTTTAGGATTTAGTCATATGCATGCAAAGAAAACACTTTTTTTTTTTTCAAATAATTTTTTTTTTGTAAATTTTTTGAGGATAAAAATCATATTTTTTTTTAATACCAAGTCCATATACTTCAACACAAATCTACGAACCAATATTGAACAAAAGTTGGTGAAAATATACAATGAAATCACAAAAAAAATATTTTTATTTTATTCTTTTATTCTTTTCGGGCTAGGTTGAGTTCAACCTAAAGGCTCAGTTTGGGTCAATCTCATCCCTAAAAAAGAAAAAAAAAAACAAGTGAACAATGCACAGTGAATTAAATCACTCTGCATTGTTCACTTATTACGTGAACGGGTTTGATGAGTTAATGGTTTTGAGTCAAAAAATATAGAATTTACTTTGCCCTTCCAAAGACGAGTGATGATAGGAATTGCTTACAGTATTGCCAGGAAGAATTTGAATGGTTGAAGAAGTTGTTGACATCACGAGAAAATTAAATTTGAACTAATTGACTTAGTAAAAATTATTGTTGACACCTGCTCATCATGTGTCAGCGAGTGGGTGGTGCCTATGCCATTTTGATAGTATAGGCAACGACACTCGATGGCCAAACCTAAGTTATTAGTGTGTCTTTGGAATCAGCATTTTCCTATTGTATGGTGACCAAGTTATCATCGGTGGGCTCCCCTCCTCTTTTCTCTCTCACTTTAGATAAAGTGCATGATTGTCCTATTTGTTTTGCAATTTTTCCTTTCCTTTTGGTCTTATAATTTAGTCCTTATTTTATTTATTATTCTCTTTTTTTTTGTTTTAGTTTAGTCCTTCAATTACAATTCCTCACATTTTTTTTTAATTTCAGTCCTTATTATTTTTATTTTAGTTTTTTTATTAGCCTTTTTGTTAAAATTTTGAACTTAGGGGAAAAATTGATTTTTTTAAAAAAATATTTTTTTAAGAAAAAAGATGATTGATCTAAAGATGAAATTGAAAATAAATTAAAATTTGATAAAAAAATAGATATCAAAATTAAAAATCAGAACATTGAAGACCAAATCTTAAATATCATTTAATTTTGAGTTGAAGGAAAAGTTAAAAACAAAACTCAAAATAAAGGGCAACATGTGTTTCAAAGTTAAAAATAGATAAAAAAAAAATTCATCATTAAATTTTATTGTCCATGAAAAGATTCATATGTCACACGCTATAAAATAATTAGACACAAGTCATCCCAAAAGTTTATAGTTAAGAAAATTAAATTTTTGAAAATATTTAAGATATTACATTGTGCGAAAAAAAAAGGGTGGTAAAAAGACACTTTTACAGTTTACTTATTCATTTTGTATAAGGTTAAAATACCATATTACCCTTTAAGTTATAAAGGTTAAAATAGTAATTTACAGATATATAACATGGGGGAACCAGAACTTTCGCATAAAAAACTTAGAAGGTTCTCTCATTCTTACCGACCCGTCTTGCATCCCCTCCCTCCCTCCCTCCGCCCTAACAGTATCAATGGCATCAAATCAGCTGCGATGCCATTACGAGGTGCTTGGTATATCACGCGACTCGTCGCCTGAAGAAATCCGTTCGGCATACAAAAAGCTTGCTCTCCGGCGGCATCCGGACAAGCTTGTCCAATCTGGCGTAAGCCAAGCCGAAGCCACTGCTCAATTTCAAGAGCTTGTTCAGGCTTACGAGGTCCTCTCCGACCCCAAAGAACGAGCTTGGTACGATTCTCACCGTTCTCAAATCCTCTTCTCCGACCCCAATTCTGGTAACTCGGTCCCTGACTCAGTCATTCCTAATCTGTTCTCTTTCTTCTCCAACACTGTTTACTCGGGTTATACTGATTCTGGAAGAGGTTTTTATAAGGTTTATTCTGATGTTTTTGAAAAGATTTATTCGAACGAGGTTAATTTTTGTAGGAAGTTAGGGTTAGGGTTAGATAGTGTTAGGGATGCTCCGTTAATGGGGAATTTGCAGTGTGATTATGCGCAGGTTTCGGCTTTTTATAATTATTGGTTGGGGTTTAGTACTGTTATGGATTTTTGTTGGGTTGATCAGTATGATGTGATGGCGGGGCAGAATAGGAAATCGAGGAGGGCTATGGAGGAGGAGAATAAGAAGTTGAGGAAGAAGGCGAGGCGGGAGTATAATGAGACGGTGAGGGGGTTGGGGGAGTTTGTTAAGAAGAGGGATAGGAGAGTGATTGATATGCTGGTTAAAAAGAATGCTGAGATGGAGAGGAAGAAGGAGGAAGAGAAGGAGAGGAAGAAGAAGTTGGAGAGGGAGAGGATGGAGAGGTTGAGAGCATATGAGGAACCAGAGTGGGCTAGGGTGAATGAAGAGGAGGTGGATGGAATGGAGGGTTTTGAGGAAGAGGAGGATAAGGGGAGGAAGGGGAATGGAGGGAAGGAGTTGTATTGTGTGGTGTGTGGGAAGAAGTTTAAGAGTGAGAAGCAATGGAAGAATCATGAACAGTCAAAGAAGCATAAGGAGAAGGTTGCTGAGTTGAGGGAGTCGTTTCAGGATGAAGATGATGAGAGGGAAGATATAGAGGAGGATGAGCTGGAGAAGAATGAGGATGTGGAGGAAATAGAGGAGAGGTTTAAAGAGGATTTTAATATACAGCGGGAAGGGAATGGGACTGAGGTTCTTGATGTAGTGAATGGGATTGACAAGAATATTGGGAATGTAGAGGATGAGGAAATGAGTGTACTTGAAGCAATGGTGTCGGGGCACAAAAGTAGGAAAACTAAGGGTTCAAGGCATATGAATGAGGAGTTTTCACAGGAAGTTGAGGATGCAAAAGAGGAGGTTGAGATTATGAAATATAATAACCGGAAGACTAGGAGAAGAGGCAAGAAAGTGAGGGGCTGGAACAATGGTGGTGAAGGTGTTACCAGTGACAATGATGAATGCATGAGTGCTAATGAAGAAACTAATGGATGTGATGATGAGCAAAACAAGGATGCAAAAGTGGAGGTTGAGGTTATGAAATATAATAACCGGAAGACTAGGAGAAGAGGCATGAAAGTGAGGGGTTGGAACAATGGTGGTGAAGGTGTTACAAGTGATATTGATGAAGGCATGAGTGCTAATGAAGAAACTAATGGATGTGATGATGAGCAAAACGAGGAGCCTGCATCTAATTCTTTCGTGGAGGATGAGAATGACTGTAAAATTGATGGTTATTTAGGGAAAACTGGCAAGAAATCAAACCAATCTACCAAAAAGAAAGGGGCTGCAACGAAGGAAGCAAATGTGAAATCAAAGAACTCGTCTAAAGGCAAGAAAGGAAAGGTAGGAAGTTCATTTTGTGCATTTGCTCATTCATTATTTTTCTCACTGGTGTTTTGATTGCAGTTCTAAATATACTTGTTTCAAAACAACGTTTAATAACCCTTAATTATCACTAGTAGTCATGCTAATATGTGGAATTATGAACTAGAGCCATAAGTATTGTTTTATCTTCCTGCCAAAACTTTAGTTGTTGACGTGCATGTATTGAGATTCTTTTTGGTGATGGTAGTGGTTTTATACCTTAATAAGCTTTCACATGCTGTACTTGCAAATTATTCTATTGGCTATGGTTTTGGGCTGTCTAATTATCTCAGCTGCATTCTAACCCAGGCAATTTCTAAGGATTCTGGCAATGCATGCGATACATGTGGAGTTGAATTTGAATCAAGGTCTGTATGACTCATTTCTCATCTGCTACTTTATTTTTTAGTTCTCTCGTTTATTTGCTCTCCTTTTTACCCTCCCTCATTTTACAGTGAAATTCTTACTGTGTCCCTTATCTTGGTAGGAATAAATTACATCATCATTTGGGTGATACTGGTCATGCTACACTGAAATCCCACTGAGGAAAGTTTTCTAGCACTTGTAATTTATTGCTACATGCCATAATTAAAGAGATATTTTGGAAGTATACGTGCAAGCAGACTTGTAAGAGGTTCATGATATAGACCTCATCAGTTCGAGGTATTAATTGCCCTTCCTCTTTCTTGCCAATCATAGTACATGGAAGGGGACATTGTGTACAAGCAACATTTGTCTTTAATTTTTTTCCTGTGTTTTGATAGTCCCTTGGTTAGTGTAATTATTTGAAGGATTTTGGAACTGCTAACTGTTTGAGTCTGTTTATAATTAGATTGCCTGGAATTTTCTTCTTTATTTATTAAGCTTCTGTTTTCATACAGAAAATAATAATAATTTGATTTCATTACTTCTGCTAACTTTCCTCACACTTTATTGTGCTTTTTGTTTCTGTACTTGCATGGTCCCATGAGCTTTTTTCTTGGTTCATTCAATCTAGTTTAAAAAAAGCAGACTGGCTCTTATGTAAACAACACAACAGATGCTGGAAACTGCATGTTAGAATGACTTTGCTGATCTACTTAACACTTTATTGTGCTTACTGTTTCTGTTTTTGAAAACTTGGGCAGAAATCTAAAATATGTGTTGGCTGCATGTGTGCTTGAATACTTTGTATGTTCCCAGAGCTTCTCAACCGTGTTCAATTGAGGATGTAAAGCATAGACCAACTCTTTGTAAAAACAGCACAATGGATTAATAATTTAAGCAGCATGACTCCTTAATTATGTTCTGAATTTCTTATTATGATTTTGTAACACATTTTTTTTTTATATTTTATGACTTTGATAGCCCCTTCTCTTCTTGTATGTTTTCTGTTTGGTAACTGATACTTTCAAAGATAATCGAGCATGCATGCAGATGTTGTATAAAGTTATTTTCATTATTGCAATTATTCACAGAGAATTCTCTCATTGAAAGGGAGGAAGTTTACTAGAAACAGCCCAACTTCCAGATGTGTCAAACAAACCATCATGGAGATTTTTACTTAATGCATGGTGTATGATTGTTGAAATAACTAAACAACATAAGGGCAGGGTGGCCAATATCAATTGCAGTTCTGAGATGGACATTTGTTATGTAGTTTAGGACCGAGCAATATGTCTACCCTTGCTAGGTGTAGTGTAAGTTTGGGGAAGGAAATATGTTCTTTAACTCTGTATGCCTGCCAACTCCTGCTACTTGAAAAGAAAGTACAAGACTAAAGGATTTAACTGAAAGCATGACCCTTAATAGAGTACAAAGCGACAAAGTAGGATCCATGCAGCCTTTCATAGAGTGGAGGTAAGACAGTGGTTGGGCTAACATAAGATTTTTAACAAATGAAAGAATTTTCAATAACATGGATTTTTTGAGTCTTTATTTGAAGCACGTCTATACATGTATTTTACTTTCCCTATGGATGTGAACTATGACCTATTATTCTATAGGAAATCCATGGACCATCAAGCAGGCTCTGTTTGAATTTGAGGAAGCGTTTGCGTTCCCAAATAAGAAGCATCAAAATTCGAACCAGTTTACCAGGTAGAGCCTGCTTTCTCCATATGAAAAACATCAAAATTTGGAAAAAGCAGGTTGCGCTTGGTTCCTGAGGAATGACTTGAAAAACTATGATAACTACAGTCGAGCTCTCTAAACTCTTTTTAGGATTATCAACCCAAAAAAGTTGTGATAAATTGAATATTCATCAGAATACAGGGAGAGGATAAATATTCATATATGTTGTCGTGTAAATGTATGTACACAAACTTCATTCAGTCAATGTGTGAAAAATGATCTTGACTTTTCTTTTGTCAACTCTTCTAATATGGCTTTGTGATCCAGGAAGTCAAATCGTGTTCTGAAAAGGGCCCTATTCCGCGTCCTTGATAAGTTTCTAAGACATTGTAGGTCGATGATTTGTTCCTACATCAGCAAGCCAGAGGTTTTTTCAAGATCCTTAGTGACAGAGTACAGATCGAGTCTAGGATGCTTGGGAAACAAGAAACGAGAAAAAACAAAAGTTCAGGATCTTGAGAGAGCTATTTAGTTAAATGTAAAGCCAATTAGCTAGTCGGTTGGATGAGATATTCGAGGCTTACTAATGTGAGGGCTGTTAAGGCTTTTATTTCTTAAGAAATTGGCAGGTCGTCTGTTTTGTGAGATTTTATATTGTTTTTTTTTTTCCCGCTTAGGGTTATTGCAGTTGTTAAAGAAAAGAATAGGATGCTGTAGGATTAGTGTTAAGCGATAATTTAGGGTCACTGGTTGCATTAGGGCTGCTTTTAGTGGAAATTAAGCCCTTTTAAACCTGATATAAAGAGAGGCTGGTAGAAAATCTAGAGATCGAGTGCACAGAAAAATGGAAAAGAGTCGAGGCGTTTGTCATATGACTACTATTCAACAATGCCTTGATTTATAATAACAATTCCAGTTAACAACTAACATTCCGTTAGAAAATCTCTTGAAAATCGTTGGATTTTGACAAATCAAATCAAGGATCATTGTTGAAATGAATAAACATCAAATGATCACAACATAATTCTTGCAAGGACCAGAGACTTCTCTTGAAAAGAGACTAGCTGGGCAGCAAAACAAAGACTTAAAAGGCTATCAAAGCATCACATTCTCAAGAAATTGAGGATAAGAAGATGGACATTAACACTAGCAATAAAATGGAGTGCAAATGTAAAAATTGTAACCAAATGAAAGAAAGCCACTCGATATTTTTGTTGCCTTATCTTCCAAAAAGAAAAGCATCAATCTTCCACAAAAACAAATCGGCAAAATGATAAAATGGATCTGGATGACCTTATTAGAGATGTCAAGAAAAAAGCCATGGGTCAAGTGGGCTGGATTTCTGATTAACAAACGAATGATTTGCTAAACTTGTTCACTAATTAGCTAGGTTATCAATTTTATTTCAGTTGGTATTTTGTTTTTTCAATTGGAATAGAATATTTTAGTTTCGAAGCGTTTTGACAATCTGTTTCAGGGTTGAACTGTTTATGTTTATATATATATATATTAATTCAAGAAAACATATTTAGTTCAAATCCAAAAATAAAATCATTTAGAATTGTGCAATTTAAATTTCAAATACAAGAAAAAAAATTAGAATTGACCTGATATAACTCAACCGACTTGATGAGTTCAAAGATAACATGAACAATTGATAAAAATATAGTTTAACTAAAAAAATCAAGTTGACATTTTAAAAAATTATTGAAACAACGATATAGATCAATCTAGATTAACCTTTCAAATATGTGACATACGTTATAAGACCATGATAACCTTAAGGAAAGCAAATCAAATCAAATTATAAAGTTCAAGCAAATCAAATCAAATTATAAAGTTCACTTCATAATAAACTCTTTGTTGAATAATGAAATTAAAAAAAAATAATATAAAAAAAGACACAATAAAATGATTTTTCTAAATAAAATCATGAACTTGTATAATATTACGAGAATATCATCATTAATATCGCAAGGTCATTACATTCTTTGATTACTCTAAAATTTTAACATAATATATATAAATATATTAAGAGACTCCTTATAAAAAAAATGATCTCAATCTAACTGTCAGATTAAGAAATATGATTAATATTATAAAATTATTCACTATTAGAAAAAATATTATTTGGCCAGAACGGAATGGGAGAACGAAACCGAAATGTTCTGACCGGAAGTTGGGCGGAATATAGAAAACAAGTTGAGATTCTGAGCGAGATACAATTTGCTTTCGTTTGTTTTGTTTTTTTAATTGGAACGAAATGTACTGATCATTCAAGACAGAACAGAACAGAATTGATAATCTTGCTAATTACTCCTCCTCTCTTTAATTCTTAGAAAACTAATAGAGGGGAGGGATTTGATGGTTAAATAACTGAATTTTAAATTCATGACAGGTAATATTAAGGTGTTTGTTTCATAGTTATAAAACTTAACTCAAAGGTTGAACCACGACAGGTTATGAAAGTTGACTCTTATTATAAAAAAAAATGATGAAAATGAATTCATTTTAATAGAAAAAAGGTAAAAACAATTAATTGGTTGAGGGTCAAATGTTGACTGGATTAGTTCTGGATCGATTAGGTCATCATGTCAAACTAGTTTTTTGATAAGTCGAGTGAGTTTTTTATATATATATATATTTACTTTAAGTGGATTAGTCAAGGCTTCGGTTTTGTTGAATCTCAATTTGACTTGTCGAGCTTGTCAAAGCTTTATAAATATTATTTGTTTGTATGAGTTTAGAGTCAAGACCTCACTAAGCCAACTTAAGCTTTCTCCTAGTCCTTTATATGAAATTTAATTCCATAAGTTATTATTAATATCATTATTTTCATAAATTTATATTACATGAAAAACTAAAACACATAGGTTTCCCATTGTAGCAGCTTACATAGTTCATCTAATGATATTTTACTATGAATCTATTATTTAATTATTTTTTATAATTGCATCTTTTTTTGGCCAAATTAAAGGGAAATTGAATCAAATTTGTTGAATAAGAATAAAATTGAAAGATTGGGGATCAAATTATAAAAGTCATCATAAATAGGTGATGGTTTCAAAGTTCACATAAAATGTTTGATTTGGTCCTCGTACTTACAAACTATAAATATTTGATGCCTCAATATCATTTTAGTTGACATTTAATACAAAAATTTATTTTTATTATTTTTTAGTTCCTAATTTGATAGATATTAATCATCAGAGTCTAGTGTAGAGAGAGAAAAACATTACTGACACCAATTTCACCCAGATGGTATAAAATGGAAAATATGTTGTTCAACCTAGATTTAAAGAAAACAAAAGGAGCTCGAGCATGCGGGCCCTTACAAAATGAGTTGGCCAGATTACTCTAACTCGTTAAGCCTAACAACACATTTTTTTAATTTTTTAATTAATTTTTTTTATTTGTTTTCCTCTTCAAAATTATTTTTTTAATTTATATTTAGATTAATATTCTTTCTCTTTATATATATATATATATTTTAAATGATGATTATTGTTTTTATTTTGTATACATTTAATTTGTAAAGAGGTTTTTTCTAATCCCTCTCTCTCTCTCTCTCTATCTATATATATCTATCTTTTATACTGTTGAGCTTTATTTTTTAAAATAAAAAAGTTATTCTCAAATAATATTTATGATATGTGTAGCCTTGGATATTATTATTTTTATTTTATTCAAGAAACTCAATGTGTGCATTTTGTAATTGAACAAAAAACTAGTTAACAAGTATACCAAACACAGACAAGTAAATATCTTGTCTTCCACAATTAAATATCTTGTTTCCACTTATCTGTTTATATTTCTTGTTTTATTTTAGTTGTTATTTATGATTTTTACATAGTTCTTGACTTATTTGAAAACATGCATGTATAATTGTTTTTATTTTTCGTATAGTTTTTTTAACTACAAAATGTGTCAAAATATCATCTATATACATTTTTTTTTGTTGAAAAAATATCTATATTTAAAATTATTTTTGTACCTGATAATATTGTTTCATACCCTAAGAAAAGACAACACTATGAAATATGTTGGTGATGAGACAAAAAGACATAATCTAAATGCTTTTTGGATATTTGCTGGTAAACTAAGAATGTTTGACAACGCGTTTCAAAAGTGTTTTTGAAAAAAATTGAAATTTTTTTATTTTGATTTTGTAATTTAAATTAAAAAAATAGTGTTTTTAGATCATTTTCATGCGTTGATATAAAAAATGATTAAAAAAATATTATTTTGATGGATTTCTAATGAAAATCACTTTAAAAAATAACCTCAATCATATTCACAAACAAGTACTAAAAGCATCAAACAATAAAAGAAGTTTGTAAGAAAATGAAATCTGGTTATGAATTATTTGCCATTTCATAAGGTGATTTGTGCTGTAAAATTAGAGTGGGTAAAAGATTAATGATATAAATAGCCATTAAGAAGGCATCTTTCCAAAAAATATTTGGTAAATGTGAGTAAGCAAGTAAGGCAAGGCTAACTTCCATAATTTGGCGATGATGCTTCTCAATGGCACCAGCTCGTTCTGTTAAATTGACATTCAACCGCAACTTCAAATTTTTAAAAGATTTTTAATGCATCAAATTTGAGTTTTAATGGGAAGAGCCATAAAAACTTGGTTGAATCATCTAAAAAGCTTATGTAATAACTTGCATTTGTAGTTGATAATATGGGTGTTGGCCCCCAAACATCCAAATATAATAACTCTAATGGATTTGAAACAAAGATGTGTATGAGAAAAAGGAAAAGCATGGCTTTTGGCCATTTGATAGTGAGAGCAAACATATGTTTTATTATTGGTGATGGGAAAGGAAAGAGCTTTATTAATAACCGAGAAAGAAGCATAGCCAAGGCATTGATGCCACAAAGTGGCGGGGATTTGAATAGGAAAGGAAAGAGCTTTATTAATAACCGAGAAAGAAGCATGGCCAAGGCATTGATGCCACAAAGTGGCGGGGATTTGAATACGAGAAAGGCCATTATGAAGTGGTTCTCGATGCAAAATGTTCTCTAAGTAGTCCTTCACATGAAAAGAGAGAGGCATGAAACTCAAAGAAAACATTATTATCTTGACAGAAATGGTGGACTAAAAGAATATTCTTTTTTTTTTTTAATATCAGGAACTAGCAGTATTTGGTTTAGAACAAAGGATTTGAATGGGGAAGATAAAACTGGAAGTACCACTTCGAGTAATTTTCAAACCTGCACCATTTGCCACTTGAATATGATCGTGACCATCATAGTCCTCATTTGAAAGATGACTGTTGTTCAGGTAATTTGTGAGATGATGGGTGGCTCTTGTATCGAGATGCCAATCATGAGCAGCATGGTGATGTCGAGCAGTAAGAAAGGCATAAGACGGTCGTTGTTAGGATTGGTCCTGGTATATGAGATCAAAATGATGATAGCATTTAAGTGCATGATGACCTAGTTTGAAGCATACCTGACAAATAAGAGAGTTCTAGGCTACTTGATCACGGGTGGTTGAATGACCACTTTGATTTTTGTCATGATAGCTACTACCACGATCTCAGATAGAGTGTGAATAGATGTTACCAAGGCGAGATGGAAAAAGAGGAGGTTGTCTAGTGTCCATATTCACAGATGCAATAACTTGAATGAAGTCATGATGCTGATTGATTCTTGACTCAACAATAAGAAGCAAGGAATAAAGCTCCTCTAATGTGACAACATCAAAATGAGACATAATTGTAGAGACCAATGAGTCATACTCCTGACCAATGCTAGCAAGAATATAAGTAAGAATTTCATCAGACTTGAGAGGTTGTCCAGCAAGCGCAAGTTCATCAACCATGTGTTTGATGGAAAGAAAATAATCTTTAGCAGTCATGGCTCCTTTACGTGTAGTGGCAAGCTGAGTACAAAGTTGAACAATTTTGGCAAGTGAAATGGAGGAGAAATATCGTTTTAGAGCAAACCATACATCTTTGGAGGTGGTATCTTTAGCATACATGATTTAAGAGAGAAAATCCTCTGTAAGGGAAATATTGATAGTGGCAAGGATTAGGGAATTCTAACAAAGCCAGTGGTCATATTCTAGATTAGATACCTTTGTAATGACACCTGTAAGAGAATGAGTGACATCTATCTCTTATGGAGGGATTTGAATTGTGCTATCAAGATACCCAAAGACACCTTGATCATGAAAATATAGGAGGGCTTGAACTTTCCAATCAGGATAATTGGAATGATTTAGTTTGACACTTAGAGTAAGAGGTAAATGAGAGAGAAAGGGCATAGAGAATGGGGAAGCATTGTTTGGAGGGGCAACTGAAGAAGAAGAAGAAGCCATTGTATATGAAAGGGAAAAAAGAAGAGGAGGAGGAGGATCAGATGTTGGTCTTTTTTGGGGGGCTCTGAAACCATATAGAGTGTCAGCAATGTTTTGAAATAATTTTTTCTGTATTGAATTGCTTCTCAGTCATGAATTAGAAGGTGTTTAAATAGATTACATATAACAAACAAACTTTCCTATACATCATCTGATTTGACTTTTAAAAATATGCCTAACTAATAAATTCTGCAGATAAGAGATTTGTTGCCTATTTCGTGTTGATTTGTTCTTCCACAGTGTCTGCATAAACACCAGTGCCAACGTGGAAGTTAAAACAATTTCGCTTCCTTTGTCGTCTTTTTCAAAGAAGAAGCAATTGATGGCGTAGCCAGAAAAAACACTAGTGTCGGCATGGAAGTTATAGCTTTTTTTGTTCAAGATGCTACAAATTGCATAGAATGGAGGGAACAACTATTTTAGTTGTTCTGATAGCATAGCCCTTGGAGATGCTGTTACAAGTATCCATCACCTTCCTACATGGTTGAGTTAGCTTAGCCTTGACGGCGACCATACAAGTTCGGCACTTTGGCTTTAGGCTCCTTCTAAGAAATTTGCATTGGACACGCTATCTACACGCATTTTTTACTTGTGAAAGTTGTCACCAGTCAGAACCCACAAAATTGAAAGTGCAATCTAAGATCATCAAAACGGTCTTAGAATAAGTAAAAGAAAGAGCTGGGATTTAGAAAGAAGCAATCTCCTGTGTAATCAAGAACATGAAAGCTTCACCTTCTTACTATAGACAAAACCACCCAGCAGCAATGGTTGAGTAGCCTTGTAAACATGGTCAACTGACCTAAACCTCTGGTTCCTTCTCTTGGGATACCCATCATCATCTTCCTCACAAATAGGATTCTCTTCACCTTGTTGTGATTTATCTTTCTTGTAACTATCCCTGCTCATTTGCACTAGTTGCCAGGCCACGTCTATCTCTAACTCGGAGAAACCCATCATCCTCTTCTCTGCTCTTCCATCTTTGCATGATAAAGGAAATTTTGCCATCTTTTCGGAATCGGAGACACAGACAGCTAGCGCGCGCGAGAGAGAGAGAGAGAGAGCAGGCAAAGGATTCCAGGTTCAGAGATTTTGTCTTGTGTATTTATAGGGGAAGGAGACGGGCAATGGCGTGTGGAGGGGGATAAATTGTAAGTCGGTTAGAATAATTTTGATTTTTTTAATATGCTCATCTAACAATTATTTTTTAACCGGAATAAATATTCATTTTATATTATCAAACACTATTTTTTTTTTTTAATGTTTTTTAGCCATCAGACCTTATCCAAATACAATTTAAAATATTTCTCAATTAAAAAAAATTGAAAGTGCTTTTCGTACCGAAATGTATTAAAATGATATTTTTTTATTTTTTAAAAATTATTTTTGATATCAATACATCAAAATGATCTAAAAACACTAACCGCCAATTTTTAAAATTAAAAAAAAAAAAGAACCAAAAACAGCCAAAAACACTTTTGGCCGCTATCCCAAACGGGGTCTAAACAAATCTTTTTAATACAAATTTAATGGTAATGTTAAATACAAAGTCATCGTGAGTCTACTTTGTCATACCTCCGCAAAAATTTTCTTTGTTATTTTTTTAAAATCGTTAAGGGCTTTTTGGTAATTTCAAGCTAATTAACCAGAAATAAAATTAAAAAAATGTTGATGGATGATGTCTATGACCCCTCATACACAGCAGATATTCATGCTTTTTGGGAGGGAGGTATGACGTCACTCGTTGGTCAAACATATTTTTCACTGTACTGCTATAAGCATAACAGAATGTGCTCTCTTTTTTTTTGGTATAGCATGCGTTGATAGTGCGGTTATTTTTCATGGGCGATCTTATTTCCCCCTTTTCTTTCCTTTTTTATCCTTCAAAAAGTATAGGTTACCTTTCTTATTCTTGATATTTTATATTTAAATTATTTATTTTTAATTCATTCATTAAAAATCTAATTTTCTATATAATATATATTTTTTAATTTGATCTTTATTATTTTGATATTTTTACTAGTTTTTTTTAATTAAAGTTTATTGGTTTTAAATTTTATCATCTAATTTTGGTTTTAAATTTTATCATTTAATTCATGTTTGTGAAGTGTTATTATTTTTTCAAGTTCTTTTAAGTTTTATCCTTTTCAAAGTTTTTTTTTCAATTAACCATTCAATAATTTTTTTTTATTACCCTCTTATTTATTTTGTTTTCTACCCACATTCTTTATATATATATATATATATATATATATATATATATATATATATATATTCATTCAATGTTTGATTTGCTAGAGATTAATTAGACTTAATTTTTTTTGTCTGGGTCATAAGTTTAAAAAGTTAATGTAGATTGACATTTTTCTTGGCTTTCATTTTTTTTTATTTCGATGTTCAACATTGGTTTTTGTTTTAAAAAAATATGCTTTTTATATGGTTGGTCTCCATCCTCATGATTAAGATTGTGAGTTTTGAAAGTTGACACTAGTGAACTTTAATATTTTTTAGGTTCTTCTATAGAATTGGTTTATTTTTAGTTTCATCATCAAATATTTGATTTTTTTAATTAGCCTTCATAATTTTTTATTTACTAATTTTTCTGGGGTTATCTCAATCATATGCTCATATTCATGACTTTAGTGAATTGACCCAAGTTGACTCATATTTTTTTTTTGAAATTCATAACTCAAAGTTATTTTTATTGAGTAGTTTGCTTTGTTATTTGTTTTTAGTTTGCATTCTATGTTGTATATCTTGGTCTTATGACAATGGTCATGAGTTTTCATGGTTTGCATAAGTTGACTTTAATATATAATTTAGCTTTTTTATTCATTTTTTTTTTCAATCTCGTCATTTATTAAATTTCTATATTGATACTCATGCTTTTATGTTTCACTTCTCTTTTATATTTTCTTTTTTTGTGATATCTTATATTTTATTTTTAGTTATCTCTTTATTAAATTCAATTTATTTAATAAAATACCTATATAATTAAGAATTTTTTCATGCGAACTTCATGACCATACAATCCTCAATCAAGAATGAGATGTAATCCCTAAAAGCCAAAATAAGTCCTATAAGAGTGTGATACAATTAAAACTTGTCCCAAGGAATCAACATTATTGTAATGAGTAGATTGACATCACGAAGTCAGTTAATCTTTGATAAGTCAGATTCAGTTTATTCAAGAACTGAAGAAAGCAAGAATCACTTTCACACGTTAAAACTGAAAAATTAGTTCTTGGTTATATGAGCTTAAATAGTTCTTGAAAAATTAACCTTAATGAACACTTTATATGGACTTATATGAGATCCTCTCAAAATTAACCTAAAACCCTAAATTGAAAAGCTTATAACTTAGTTCAAACAAGACTTGGATCCTATCTGAAAACAAAGTATTAATTAAGCTCAAACAAGACATGAGCTATAATTAACAAAATAAAATAAAGTTCATGATATTAAATTGATGATCTTTCATGAGAAGAATAGAAGGAAATTAAATATTACAGAGTTGATTCAATGCTTATTTTATAGCTTTCCATGCAGACCCTTAATTCTATAAATAAAAGTAAGAGGTAGTTATTCTTTTGAGTTTTTGTTTTGTTTTTCTTTCTTATTATTTTTTTGGTATTTGAGGTTTTAATTGTTTTAATTTTATTATTCAATTGAAATTGACCACGTATTGTGTCATTCATTTCAATCCTTATTCTTTTAATTATTTTTTTAATTCTTTCAAAAAAATTTTATTTCTTTCAATTATTTAGTATTTTATATATTAATTTTATTATGTATAAGGTGTTGAAAATAATGATTGAGATTATTTTTACAATATTTTTTCATCAACAATATGTTAGGGTAATTATATATTTTGATAATTTTTTTAATTAACACATTAAATTGATATAAAAAAACAAAAAAAAAACCTTATAAAATCTATTTAAATCTCCACAAACACTACAAGTAATTAAAAAAAATAATTAGTTTTTATGTTTTTTTTGGCCCTTACTCTTTTAATTGTTTTTTTTTTAATTTTTTTTTTAAATTTTTTATGTTTTTTTTTATAATTTTATTATATATAAGGTGTTGAAAATAATGATTGCAATTATTTTTATAGTATTTTTTCTGAAGAATATGTTAAGGTAATTTTATATTTTTTTTAATATTAACACATTAAATAATATAAAAAAACAAAAAAAAAATCTTTATAAACTCTATTTAAAACTCCAAAAACACCACAACTCATTAAAAAATAAGTTGTTATGTCTCGTTTTGATCCCCAATCTTATTATTTTTTTCTTTCAATTATTTAGTTTTTTATATATTAATTTTATTATATATAAGGTGTTGAAATTAATGATTAAAATTATTTTTACAATATTTTTTCCTGAAGAATATGTTAAGATAATTATATATCTTTATATTTGTTTAATATTAACACATTAAAATAATAATAAAAAGCAATTTTTTTATCAACTTTATTTAAAACTCCATTGACACCACAACTAATTAAAAAATAATAAGTTTTTAATAATACAATATTGGTATAAGCAGCAACAAGAAAAAAAATGAGCTAAGATTTTTTTTTTCTTTGTTTTTTAATTTCACATTAATTTAAATTTATTATTCTTAAACCGTACATGGACAAAACATGGGAAAAACAATACAAGGATAACATATCACTGACAATAAAATATTCACTATACATGCATAGAAGATAATTTCAATCTCCTTTCACGTTGCAAGAGCTAAAATTACTCTGTTTTAATTGGTGACGCAAACTTCACTTACTATTAAGATAAATAACAATAAAAAATAGAAATGAAAACTAAGAGTATAAATACAAACAAAAAATAGGAATTATCTCCAAAGGATCGCAAAAAATAAAAGAGTTGAAACTAAACAAAAAAAAAAAGAAAAAGAATGAGAGCCAGGATGCAAAACATAAAACAATAAGACATTTTTTTTATTTGGTACTAATGTTTAGTAATACAATTTTAAAGAAATAAGATAAAAAAATTAAAGATAATATTAAACCATAAATGTTTTTGAGATCATTAATTCGAGAAATTGGATTTGAAAAATTTTATATAGAGAAGTTGCAAATTTAATTCTTAATAAATACAACATCGGATGATAAATTACTTGAATTTTTATTTTTATTCTTATTCTTATTATTATGATTGAAGATAAAAAAAATTATTATCAGTACAAAAAATATTATTTCATTTGAAGAACATATGAAAATAATTAAATGATAAAATTAAAAGACAAAATAAAAATTAGTATTATTATCATTATGAATATAATTATTCTAATTGATTGAATTATAGTAAAAAAAAATATTTTTGATATTCAAAATATTATTTTATGAGCTATTATTACTATTAGCACCATAATCATGAACAACATAACCATAATAAAATTTATTACTTTATTAGTTAGTATTATTGATATTCTTAATATTATTTTTTGAGTTATTGATATTATTAGCATTATAGCTATAATTATTAATATCATAAGCACTATAATCATCATAATAAATTGTTATTATTATCATGATTATCATTATTGTTATTATTTAAACAAAGAAAATTATTAAATTATCCATAAAAAACAAATAAAAACTATAATAATAGTTTGTTGCATGAATTACTTAATAAATATAACATCAAATGATAAATTATTTAGGTTATTATTTTTATTGTTGTTATTGTGTTTGAACTTAAAGAATGAAAATAATTTTTTATAGAAGCAAACAATGAAAATAATTTGATGAAAATAAGTTTTGGACAAAGCAAAAGTATTATATATATTTTTTTTTTATTTCAGTCCTATGCTTTCATTTTTTTTTAGTTTCAATACTTTGATTTTATTGATTCTTCTTATATGATATTTATTTTTTTGTCCTTATTTATGGTTTCATGCTTTTGATTTTAGTTATTGATTTTTATCACTTCATTTTTTCTTAGAGTTTTGTTTTTATTCAGTTTAATATTGAAATTTTAATTTATTTTGGTGATCATTTTAAATTGATGTTTCTTTTTTCATCCTGTTTTTATTTTTCTTTAGTATTTTTTTTATTTGTTCTTTGGATGAAATAATTTTTTTTTGTTCATGATATTTTTTTTTGGTTTTAATTTTTGATTTTGTTGTTTTTGTTTGCTCTTATATTAAAATTGATATTTCTTTTGTCCTTTGTTTTTCATTTTATTCCTATTTTTATTAATTCTTCAAATCAAATGATTTTTTAAATGCTAATAATATTTATTTTGGTTTTGCCATTTATTTTGGTTGTTTCTAATGTGCTTTTTTGTTAGAGTTGTTTTTGTTTTTTTTTTGGTTCTTTAGTATAATTTTATGATTTAAATTGTTTACACAATGATAATAATCTTAGTTATTATTTTTTTATAAATATTTTCTTGCGTGATATTCTGTTATAGGTTTTTTTTTGTTATGCTTTGGGATAATTTAATAGTTTTATTATAATCCAAATGATTATAATAATTATATTCATAATGATATAATTTTTTTGTCCTTTAATTATTTGTATTTATTCTTCAAAGTGAATAATATATTTTTACGTTGCTAATATTTTTTTTTTTTTTTTAGTTTTGACTTCAATCATAATAATAAAAATAAGAAATTTGGATTTAGAAATTAACATAAATCAATTAGTTTGCTGCAGAAAGCAAATAATTTATTTTTAGAGCATTTTATTAATTGCAATGGTATTATCTGTTAATTAAATATTTAGCCCAACGATCAATCAGTTTGTTGTAGAAAATAAATAACTTATCTTTAATAAATTTTATCAATTATTTTCTTATAAATCTGTCGATACAGTTGACATGAATTTTTTTTATCTTATTTCTATAAAAAAAATTACTTCTCATTATTATTAAATATAAAAAATTATCCTAC
Organism: Salix dunnii; assembly: GCA_015731905.1. Taxonomy (NCBI): domain Eukaryota; kingdom Viridiplantae; phylum Streptophyta; class Magnoliopsida; order Malpighiales; family Salicaceae; genus Salix; species Salix dunnii. The sequence continues at coordinate 1,357,658 of CM027667.1, read as the reverse complement.
AAATAATTTTTTTTTAACAATACTTAACAAAACTTTTGTCAAGGCTAATTAGTTTGGCCAAATAAATAACATTATAAAAAAATACACTATTTATTTTTACTTTTTAATAAAATTAATTTTCTCTGCAAGGCAAATCGCCCGTATCTGATGAAGCAAAGAGAAACCTTATATATTTATTTTTTTGTTAGAAAAAAAAAATCTAACATGCGTTGCGGCGGCGTGAGTCAGTAGAATACCAACACTAGTATATTAAAAAGCCCAGGCAATTCTTGTAAGGCCCAAATATATTAAGAAGCGCAGACGAAACCTACACATACTAACCAAGCCCAGCTTATCCCAGCCACCTCATATTTCTAAACTCCAAACCTAGGGTTTTAGAGCGTCTATCTTTCGTCAGTGCCCATTGACTAGAAGTTCAGTTTTAGCCAAAAGACAATAAGGTTCTTGCTATCCACACACTTTACTATCTACTTCCACTCCCTCGCAACAGTCCATGTGATGTAAAAAAAAACAAAAAATCCCTGGAAACAGTAAGAAAAGACACAACTTTTACTTTCTCCGCTCCACTGTATAAAAACCTCAACAACGCGCTCGCAGCAGCCGCTGCTGTCTTCTCCTCCTGCTTTCTTTTTCCTCACCCACTTTCTTTCTTTTTCACCCTCACTTTCTCAATAATCACAACTTTGCCACTGTACATTTCTTCCTCCTCCTCTCTAATTAGGGATTTTAATCACTGTGATCTCGTGCGAGATAGAGAGTGGTTGCTATGGTGATGGCGGAAAATGAGAGTGGAGATGATCAAAAGATTAGTAGTATGGCCGGACGGAAGTCGCCGTGGAAGTCTCCGGTGGTCTCTGATGCTCCGGTGATGAGCGCCTCCGAGTTTTGGCCTGCTCTTTCTGATGCTCAACAACATCGGTCGAAGCTGACTGACTCTGCTTCTAAGCCGCCGTATCCACCATTGATGGTTGCTGATGGTGGTGATACAGCTGCGCCACCGGCAGCTTCGCCTCGGGTATTATTATTATTTTTTTTCCTGTTAAATAAATGAAGGAATCTAATGTGAATTAAATTTTAATAGGTAAAAAATAAAGTGTCAAAGGAAGTTTATTAAAAATGTTATTTTTGGCTGTAAAAATTAAGTTATAGGTATGTGTTGAAATGCCTTTGAGCTTACAGTGGATTGAAAATAAAAATAAAAAAGCTTTTAAACTCATGTAAGATATTTGTGTTAATATTACAGATTAATAGTGAAAATTCGGCTTTAAATTATGAAGGGAAATTAAGCTTTGAGTAAAAAAAGCCGTAGGATAAGAGAATTTGATGGTACAACAGCAGTTAAATATAATGAAATTTGTAGTTTAAGAGAGAAGCGTGAACTTGACTCCTATCAGTAGTTTGACCAAAGATAAAGAAATGTTTTTGGTTTGGCGTTAGGGATTCTAATGGGATATTTTTTTTATACGAGTGATAGATTTGATCAGTTAGTGAAAAGCCATGGAGGGTCATTGATTTTTAGTTTTTTATTTGTTGCCACTTCTGTCCAGAAATAAATCTATAGTGTCATGCTTCCAAAGGAAATAAATCTAACGTTAACAATAAAAACGTTTCAGGAAAACATTGTATATAAATGTATGTTATCTCTATATTTAAACAATACCATTATTGAGCATGGGCTATTGATGATTACTTCACAAAATGGTATCCTCGATGCAGTCATTGTGGAGGTTTTCTTTTTGGTGTACAGTAATATGATTTGGTGAAAAAGAAGGCTTTGATGTTTCATTTTGGTTTTTAACTGTCATTTTCCGATTCATTTCTTCGTTAAAGAAGAACATGTGTGTACTCACTGAATTAGGACACAATTTGCTGGAATTAAAAGAAATTGATAACCTATTTCATGAGACAAATGCTGGAAATAAGTTTTTCTATTTCTTCACTTCAGAAAGAAAAATGGAGAACTACAAAAGTCTGTTTTGCAGAAATTGGATTAAAAAACCAGGCATCCTGAGAAAACAATTCAGCAACTCATTTCCATTTCTTGGAAACTTTCTGAAAATTTGAAAAGTTTTGCAGGGACAAACATGATCTATTTCATGTGAAATTCTGTTTAATGTTTGATGTTGTGGCATGAATAATTGGAAAGTTATAATGTTTCTTTTGTTTTTTTGGCTGTAAGATGGATTATGTCTGGTTATGATGTAATTAGTAGAGTTAGAGTTCCATAAATCTAATATATACACGGATATATTCAAGATGTTGAAAGGCCCAAAACAGGGTTTCTGATGGTCCTGTAGAAACTTGTTTTGCTTGCAAAAGCACGCTTAGAAAGCTGGCTATTGTTTGGGATCAAACATAGGACTGCAATAAGCTTTATAATTATTACCAAAATGGAGTTTCAAAGATCAATTCGTTCCCATCCTGCAGCTTGTTTGTCAAGTTTACTTTTTCCCACTCTTATATCAGCTGTTCTCTTTCTGATGGGAAAATTGTTTACTGAGCTTAATTGGAGTATGAAACATCATTTCCCCTATTTACGGTTTGCCCAGGGATCAGCTGGGCTGCATAATTCACATGGATCTGGAAATACAAATACATCAAATAAACATTCATCATCAAGACATCAAAAATCAGGATCTAGGCGAAATCCTAATGGGGCACCTCCTTTCCCCTTGCCATTTCCTTACCAACAACCACCCATGCCACCAGTTTTTCCAGCTATGACACCTCCTCCACACATTGGTGTTTCTGGTTATGCATATCAACCTGGTCCTCCACCTTTTCCCACAGTTGAAACTCATTTGATAAAGTCTGGATCAGAGACAGGACCCTCTATGCAGCCTTTTGCTCCACCTATAAATGTCCGGCCTCCACCAAGAGGGGATCCCAATGCTTTTGCTGTTAACTTTCCAAATCGAAGACCTAACATGCAAGACTCTGGTGCCCATTTGAGTCAAACATGGCATCAGCAACGGGCATTTGGGCCCAGAGATAACATCCCGTTGCAACAGGGTATGGGACCAAGGCCACTGGTAAGGCCACCTTTTTTTGCTGCGCCCCCTGGGTACATGGTTGGTCCAACATTCCCCGGTAATTGTTTTTTTTTGGTTGTCAAGTGCTTTTTCTCAAGATATCAGTGCTAGTTGCTCTTTTTTCTTTTTTTGCACCATGTCATTCACCTACATTATGTAATACATGCTTTTTTGCACACAGATGATGTTACCTTTTTCATGTGCAGTTGATTTTTTTTCCATGTGGTTTTTGAACTTCTTTTCTGTCAAATTAAGTGCTGTTTAATATGATCTCTACATGTTTACAGGACCACCACCTATATGCTACTTTTCTGTTGCACCACCAGGCTCTCTCAGGGGATCTCATCCTTCCTGTTTTGTTCCATATCCAATTAATCCGGGGGCTCCTGTGCTTCCCCAAGAGACACTAGCTTTGAGGGCTAGCATTGTAGGGCAGATAGAGTATTATTTCAGGTAAGGAATGTTAAAATGTTACTCCCTTCTGTATTATCTCTTTTCACAGATAATGGGCTGAAAATTGCAGCAATTGACCCTGAGGTTGAGGACACCACCATCCTTAAGATGCTGTTATCATGATGCTTCAGCATCATTAATTGTGACTGCTGTATACACATTTATAAAGGAACAGGGATTTACTTGTGAAGCCTAAATTGGACCATCAAAGATATGATTGTTCACATGGTACTCATAAGTCCAACTTACCACAAAATACTTCCAAGTATTGTTGCCTTTTTATGGCTAAATAATTGTTACCATTATTGCTGGATGCAGTGTTGTCTGTTCATCCATACACTTTTAAGCAGAGCAATGGTAACCAAGCCTTTAATTGAAAGCCCCAAAATATGGCTTTGGAACTTTTTATAGAGAACTGACTACAAAAAGTTGGTCAATGAAAATCTGTTGTGTGGTGACTGTTTTACATCTTATGACAGCGATGAAAATCTGCAGAATGATCATCATCTAATATCCTTAATGGATGATCTAGGATGGGTACCAGTATCCACGATTGCTGAATTTAAAAGGGTATGTATTCAAACATGTAGCACTTTGTGTAATGACAATTTTATTCTATTTAAAGCTTTTCTAGGTGTCTGTTATTCTATTCAATATTGCATGTGAAGTTATGTTATATTACTCAATATATATCCGCTTCCTTTATATCTTGAGTTGAAGAATTTATTGGAGTAATGCATGTGATATTTTGTATCTCAGGTTAAGAAAATGACTACGGACATATCATTGATCCTTGACGCGCTGCAGAGTTCTGGCTCTATAGAAGTGCAGGTCTGATTTCACCTCATCAACTGACCTTTTAGTTTCTTACTGTGGGTGCATGATTGCTGGGATGGATCTGGAATTTTGTGATAGGATTCTATTTGTCAATCAATAATGCGTTCCGTATTTCTTTTAATTGGATATTTTCTTCCCTATTAATTCTTGATTGACATATCAGACAAAAAAATGTTTACATTGTAGAAACAATGGATCTCTTTGGAGTGTCCAATGTTCTGACTTTATGATTAATCAATCTGACCTCCATAGCCTTCTAAAAGTTCGTTACTGTTTTCCTGAGTCCTGCTCTTGGCCAGTTTGAACAGCAGCTGACAATTTTTCCTAGTTGTGTCAATTTCAGCCAATTTTGTGATGGGGTTTTGGCAAATGTTCTGCAAGCTGTTTATGTGAATGGGAAAATGCTGTAGAGTATTTCTTTAATATGGTTTAGCATTGAGTGGAGCCCGCATTGATAACTTGGAACTTGGGAGCCTAAGGTGCTTGACTCTATTACTAATTGGACGAGCTTTAAGTGCTAAATGTTATGGCCATCTATAACATGACATTGTAATTGAAATTGTTGGATATATTGACAACTTATGGTTCCTTTCATTCTTTGTTCTTATGGTCTTCCCATTTTGCTGTTGGTATTGTATCAATAGGGTGACAAGGTTCGGAAACGAGATGATTGGTCAAAGTGGATTCAAGTTTCCTCCCAGCAGGCAGTGTCACTGAAAGCTCAGACTTCTGAGGGCCAAGCTGGAGAGAATGCTGAAGAAGATGACACAACCAGTTTCTCAAAAGGAAGTGATGAATTTTCTCCACACACTACAGACAAGGCAGTCAACAAATTGTCAAATGGAGATACTGGTAAAATGGAAATTGATGAGAATTCTATCCTGTTTAATGCTGGAAAACCAGGATGTGATGGGAATATAGAGCTTAGCGCTTGTCATAGCACTCCTCATTTGGACCTCACACAAGGAACTGGGCCTCCGACACTCAATTATCATGGGACTGAAGGCATGGAAGACACACACAATCTTGCTGATCTTTCAAGTGATTTTGCCAACACATTTATGCTCGATGAAGAACTGGAGCTTGAGCAGAAAACACTCAAGAATGATGGCTTCTCTCCAGTTAGAAGGTACTGCATGATCTTATAAGTTTTTGGTTCCCTCCATATTTATATCACTAGTTTCTGCTAAGTTTGATTTTATTTGTTGTCTAGTTACTGGTCTCTATACAAGATATTCTTTATGATATTTAAAGTCGTTAGGCTACTTTCACATGCATATATATGATTTCAGATAACCTTGTGGATTTCAATTTGGACTCCAGTAAAAAATTTAGTCTTGTTTACCTGTGCAAAATTTTTCAGATTTATATTTCTTTCCCTAGAAAACAGAAAGCTGTGGATAACATGTCACCAGCTACTGTTTTCTTGGAAACACTGTTCTATTTTTCCAGTTTTCTTAGTAAACTGGAAACTGCTACGTGCTGTTTCCTTAATTTCCCACTTCAGAAAACAAGGGCCATGTTTGGTTCACCAATTATTTATCTCTCTATCATTTGTTATTTAGAAACAATCCAAATGTGACCCTTGTGCAATATTTTAGAAAATGTTTTGTTGGTAAGCATGTTTTATGAGAGATGATTATCAAAAGATGAAAAACAGAGTTGGGAATTGAAAAATTGATTTCTGAATGCAAACTCAGCTTTATGTTAGAAAACACGGCTTTATCGTTGCAGTTTCTGGTTCTGCTTACGTGTCATGCAGTTGGGATCCATTAATTTACTACTAGTAAGTTTCTTCATGCAAGGATAAGGGTCAGGGGCTTGCTATGATACTCTTAAATTTGCTGATTTTCAAGATGTTCAAAACAATTTGTTTACATAGTCAAAAACAAAGAAGAAGAATTAAGAGGGATGAACTGAGATTGCTTAAGATGTGATGAGAAATTTGGTGAATGTGTTGATCAAGTCCAGCAACTGATAGTTTAGGATTTTGGGGACTCATATCTGGGTCTTGATCGACTAGATAAGGAGCCATTAGCATATGGAAAGACAAGAGAATTAATCCTAATTACCAGCAGCAATTGACATAAAGCAGATAATTGTTTATGATATTAACAACAGAAAGTACTGTGGGGAACTGGTCTGCTTAGGATTGCAGTGGCAAGTAACTGATTAAAAGTGGGAAAAGAGGTACTGAAATTACAACCACCCTCAAGAAACTAGATAAATAGACCTAGCACACAATTCTACTCCTAGGGGTTCAGGATTACCTTACCAGGAGTCTTAGGTTTTGTACCTAAGAGAAGGATGCATCTCATGTCCAATTAGTATTGCATTGCATTGTTGCAACAGAGCACTAAGGATAGTATGTCTTACTCAAAGCTCTCCTTTTGAAACAAAATATATGTTGCTCTAAGTGTCATGGGGCCACCTTTCATCTTTGGTGATGCTGCACCCTGGACCACCCTCTTTGTCTCCTCTGGATCCCAGCTCTGTGGACTCATGGTCTTACTTTCCCCACCTTTGTGGGAAAATGCCTCCCTCACTGCTTGATCCTTAAATCTCTCATACCACATAAGAGGTATAAAAACTAACGATGTGTATCAATTGAGCTGTCAGTATAAGCTCTTACATTGTCATGTGACATACTGTCAGATGCCCAAATATATCAATAAAGAGATTCTCCAGACTGTCATGTGACCTTGCATTATTTTGAAACATCTATCTGTCTTGATATTTGAAGAACCTCATTTGTCATACCAGAATAAAATATGTTCTGTTAATTATTCCCTTGTTCTCGTAGTTTGCACAGACCTTATTCATGGATGTAAGCAAAAGCAATATTTGGTAGTTCATTTGCTGGATAGAAGGATACTTTTTATATAGAGATAGAATAGCGAAGGAAAGGTTGTTTTTTTCCATTAAACATCCGTTGATACATTGAATAAGCCACTTTATGTGATGAGAAATCCTAGGTAGGATATAAAATCCCTCGTAATACTAAAATTCTGATGCAGTTGCTATTCCTTATTCAGTATACATCAAACATCACATGATTTGAAACGATACTTTTCTGTTGCCCAGGATTGATGATGAAGAGGATGAGATGGTGGTCAATGACCAGGATGTTCAAAGACTTGTGATTGTCACCCAGGTATAGCTGTTTGCTGGCCAGTTTCTATTATTATTGTTAATGTTCTTTTGAAATTCTAGCTTTGATTCTTATGACAGTAATAATTATTCATCCTTAGCTATCTCCTTGCCATTTTTTTATTTTATTACAATGTTCGTATCTGCATGGACCTTAGCAACATGTGGACTTATTTGTGTATATATATATATATATATATATGAATACAATAACATGAGGATTTGGGCTTTTTGTTGCTATATGCTGCATAGTAGAGATTTCTTTTTGAATATTGTTCTCTTTTGAAGAAAGCTGATTGTTATCTCAGCATTTTAAATGCCATGTACATGCCTTTTTGTTGTTTTGTCAATTTTGGAGCTTAATGTTACAGTTTTGATTCTTACAAGAAGCTGTCTGTAAGCTGCTTCTCAACTCTGTGTGAGCTACTGATATCTTTCTCACTTCATGTAGCTTTTAACAGTTACCTTAGAGATGAGCATTATTTGGGTTAAACTGAATTACTGAACTGAAATGATGGTGTAAATTGGTTAATCTAGGTTTATTATATTGAAAGTTTTTACTTTTCCCTGTTCTCAGTTGTCAGATAGTTGCATGGTGTTTTTTCTCTCTCTATAATTGGCCCTTTCCATGCATGCGCTTGTGTTAGTGCATGCATATATTATGTAGGCATAAATAAGCATGAGTTGGACCATTAATTTGGTAGCTTTTTTATGTAATGTGGGCCTTTTCTGTGCAGAATAGTAGAGAGGGAGAAGGATCTACCAAATATGGTGGTAAAGAATCGAAGTCTATTTCATCTGAGCTTGCTTCTGCAATAAACGATGGACTATACTTCTATGAGCAGGTTCATGCTTTTGCCATATTCATTTTCATAATTAGTTAAGTTGCACTGCTTCACTTTCATTTTCTTTTGGAGATCCCCAATGCTTGTCTAAAAATTCTTAAAAAATGTGACAATTAATGGCAGGAGCTCAAAACTAAGCGATCTAAAGGTAGAAAGAATACTTCTTGCTATGAGAACAGAGATGGATATTTAAGACTGACAAACAGTGCTTCACTAGTATCAAAATCAAAGGCTGGTGAAAATTCTGATGCAAGCTGTGGCCATGAAGAGTCAGGAAGCTCAAACAACACAAGGAAACAAAATAAATTTCCCAAGCAGCAGTCATACCATAAGCAACGATTCTTCTCCAGCAACTTTAGGAATCATGGCACTGGTCGCAATAATTTTGGAATCATATCAGAAAGTCCACCGAGCAATTCAGTTGGGTTTTTCTTTAGTTCTACACCTCCTGACAATCACGGGTCAGTTCACAGTGACAGTGGTCCATGCTTGTGACTCTTATTTCTTTTGTCCTATTTTTTCTTTCATTTAGGTTTTGAGCATAACATGGTGTTGATTATTGGTTTTATGAGTTGGAATATTACTTTAATTTGCTAAGCAAACATTCGAGGCATCTGACCTGTTATTTTGCATCCAAATTCTAATTTCACAGACCCAGGTCTTCAAGGCTGAGTGTTTCACCCCACAACATTCCAGGCAGCAGTCCACCAGTGGGTTCCATGCCAAAGTCATTCCCACTGTTTCAGCATCCGAGCCATCAACTCTTAGAAGAAAATGGCTTTAAACAGCAGAAGTACGTGTGATTTTTGGGAGGGGGATTTGTGGATTCATAGGGACAGGTTGCTGATCTGTTTCTCTTTCCTTTTAGGTACCTCAAGTATCGTAAGCGGTGCTTAAATGATAGAAAGAAGATGGGAATAGGCTGCAGTGAGGTGTGTTTCTTAAATTCTCTGATAGTTGTTTATTAACTGAAGGAGAAAGGTTTTCTTTGATTAGTTTGAGAACTATTTGATGTGTGCTGTGCTGGGATGGGGTTTTTCCTATCTTTCACTTTCTAAATCCCATCCATTCTTATTCCTAGCTAATTTTTGTCCATGTATTTAAGTGCCCATACTTCCACAAGGAACATATGGTCTTCTCTAATCACTAGATTGCATGGTGTCAATATATTTAGTTCATGTAATTCCTATATTAAAGATTATGGCTCTTTGTGCAGGCTAGTGGGGTTTTTAATCTTTAATACGGGCATCTTGGCAAGTCACGAAGCCAAGTTTTCCTGATTGGATTCTTGTTGTATTTCCAATTTTTGAATGTTGGCACATTATCTTAACAGCATGTAATTTGATTATTTGAGTCCAATGTGATTTTTCTTTCAATCATTTTCCTTGCAGGAAATGAATACACTGTATAGATTTTGGTCGTACTTCCTTAGAAACATGTTTGTCCCTTCTATGTATTACGAGTTCCAAAAATTTGCTTTGGAAGATGCATCTGCCAATTACTGTTATGGGATGGAGTGCCTTTTCAGGTTCTATAGGTATTGTTGATAATTTTACTTTGATATTTTTGTACACTAGAGCTTACATCTGAGACGCATTACTCTTTACATTAATTACCATTTTTTTTGAAGTTATCTTTTCCTAATTTAGGGAAAGAAATAGGTACTAATTATGCACGTTGTGGCATAGATGCTGTTATTCAATTGCTTGCTTTTTATCAACTGTGTTTTCCATTTTCAGTTATGGTTTGGAGAAGGAGTTCAGAGATGACTTGTACAAGGACTTTGAAGAGCTCACCCTTGACTTCTGTCGCAAAGGCAACATTTATGGCCTTGAAAAATATTGGTAATATTTGATTTTTTTTACGGTGTAAAATGTTCTTTGGGTTGCCTACTTCACAAGACGTGCATATCATGTTATTTTTCATGGAATCTCACAAATACACAGGCTGATATTGAGCCTATACCATTGGTAGAATGTATGCTAACATAGGAAAGCAAAGCTAAAGAATTTTTGTAGTAATAATACATTTAAGGAAAACTCATCTGAAAATTACTTTGATTTAATGCTGGATCTACAGGCTTAAGTGGCAATCATTTTACTCGTATGATCATCCATCACTGGATATTGAGTCTATACCATCGGTAGAATATATGCTAACATAGGAAAGCAAAACTACAGATTTTTTGTTGTAACGATACATTTAAGCAAAACTCATCTGAAAATTACTTTGATTTAATGCTGGATCTACAGGCTTAAATGACAATCATTTTACTTGTATGATCATCCATCAATGGAAAAATTGCCTAAAATACAAGCTTGTTGCGATGGTAAAGCTAAGGGCTAAGCCATAACGTAACTTGATGTTTGACCAATAGAACAATAACAATCACAATAGCACCCAAGTTGAGGATTTGGAGATGGACATGGATTAAGCTACTTCATAAGAAATTGAAACATCTATAAGTTGAAGAATACATGGCAAGAAGAATTGACTTTTTGCTTATCGGTGTTCTATATATTTATTTCTGCCAATTAGCAGTGTGTATAGCCATTTGCTATTCCTAACCCTTCCTAGTCCTGTGGAAGGAAAAATGCTATTAAAGAGTAACTGCAGGTGCATTGCCCTCTCTTGCGAGTTAGATGCTTGTGCTTCCACAGATATTTCTATGCTGCAAATATTTGCTTGAATAGACTTACTTTTATGCAATCAGGGCCTTCCACCATTATTGCCGCCTAGGTGACAAAGAACCAAAGAAACATCCAGAATTGGACAGGTTACTGAGAGAAGAATATCGAAGCTTGGAGGACTTCCGTGCCAAAGAGAAGTCCATGAAGGACAGTCATTAGCATGTTGTAATGACCGTTTATGGGTAGAATCCTCGCAATTTTGATAATCGCTCAAGAAGACGAGAAAGGGAGTTGAAGTTAGCAGCACGAGTCTGGTTTGGATGCATGGAAATATGGTTTTTGTATAGTATATTGTGGGAATCGTTCGCATCTCCTGGGGCTGCTGACTATTTAGATCTTGTTTCTGTTCTTTTTTGTGGTTCTGGAGCCTCCCGGGTACAACATCCTTTCTGGTTTTGTCTGCATGTTTAGAGAGGTGCTTGTGCTTTTTTTTTCTATTGCCTCGTCCTATTCCCCCAATGTTGTAACTTGTACATGAAGGAAAACTTGAAAGAAGAAGAAGAAAAAAAGCTGTAGCTAGTGACCCTTGTGAAAATTGAAGAATAAGATATTGGAAATATTTATTTATTTTCTGACAAGTGATCATTTGTTTTGTTTCTGTTATTTACTTTCTTCTGTACTACGATGATGGTTTCGAATGAGTTACGTTATGCCCATAGTTTTGAAAAACTGAACCAGGACAACACATTTTCATTTTTCACATGTTGGCTGCTGCAGTTGACAAAAATGCTGTCTTCGTTTTCACAACCTTCGATATGAAGAAACCATGGGAAGATTTTGGGAAGCAAAGATTACATATGTCTTCTTGCTGGCCAGCTCAGTATTTGCTAAGTGCACCACCACACTGTAGAGCATCTTATGAAGCTAAACCACTATCTCGTTATTTTTGCACTTGTTGTTCAATATTAATGAGCAACATGTCCATTTGTTTCAGCAATTCTGTGTTTTTTTTTCAAACACTAACAACAATTTGTTCTCTCTTCTTACTAATAAAATCTTTAGAAGCTTGTTTTTCTACTTCAATCACATCTTCAAGTTAACAAATTCTAAATTAAAAACAAAGTATTAACTATAAATAGGTGACTCGCTTTGATGTGAACCTCGTAATCACGTAGTCATTTATCCTACAATAAAAATTAAAATCTTATCTTGAAAAGTCATAAGAGGTTTGATGGAAGTGTAACACATTAAAACCTGTCTCAAGGTACCAATGCTATTGAAATTGAATTAAATGACACCATGAAAATAATTAATTTTTGATAAGAGTTCTTTTAAAAATTAAAGAATGCAAGAATTACTCTCACATAAGTGGAAAAATCATAATGATGTTGTTTAATGATTGTTAAAGTTTAGGCTTAGAAAGAGTTTAAATACTCTTAAAAAATAACATTAATGGATATACTCTTATTGACAAAATTGATCCACTTACAAAATTGATCCATAACCTATACTAACAATCCCATAACATTGATTCAAAATAGCCTTCGATCTTAGCTAATAACTAAGTAGTAATTAAACTCAAACAAACCTTGGACTCTAACTAAAATAATAAAATAAAACATATAAGTTAATTTTCTATGCTTTTTGTGAAAAGAGAAGAAAAGAAAAAGGTCTAATACTAGTATAAGACTATTTATAACATATAATGTTGCCTCATAATTCTAGAAACCAACAAAGAAGCAAATTTGGAGATAACTCAAAAGAAAAAAAAAATTGGAGTTGACAATATTTGTTGCTACCCAATTTTTGATCCTATATTAAAGTATTTTTGGAAAAATAAAAAAAAATGAAAAAAAAAATCAACAAATAACCAGAATAATATGTTTTTGATGTAGTTACGTTGGTTTTGGTATTTTTAGTGTCGTCTCAAAACTTTTTGAATGTTAATGTCTGTTCAATGCATTATATTTTTAATGTGTTATTTTTTAAAATCTTTGATTTTTCACTTCGATTTGACATTCATATTTTTCTGTTTCAAAATGAATAAAAATATACCAAAATATTAGAAACCCAAAAATATCCTGAAGCAAAGACCAAATTAAAAAAACAAGAAGCAAGGGATGATTTTTTTTTTTACCATATATATATATATATGTATATGTATTAAGACATGTACAGGGGGGATAAAGGAAAAACATTTACACATACTCTCCACCTCTTTGCCCATTTCCCCCCCTTATGTTGCCTCTCTCCGACAACTGTAATTGCCTCTTCTCTTTGGCCCTTCTCCTCATTGACAGTCGCCAAACCTTATTTGGGTGATGAACTTCCAATAACAAGGCTACCAATTTTGCATTTGTTTCAACAAACCTTGTCTTTGTGTTGTTTACTTGTTTTCCATGTGTTTTGTGCATCCATACTAATTATGGATTTCCTATTATATATGGAAAAATTAATTAATTTCTTTATCTATTAAGATATCTTATTTAATTTATTTTCATGACAGACGACTATAATACACAATAGAAAAGAAATAAAGAATCCAAGCTTAAAAGGGAAACAAGATGGCAACAAAGTTTTATAGCTTTGTATGGAAAATATTTTAGCAACTTTAATTGTTTTTCCTAGTAATGAAAGGAAAATTAATTGGCTGCTAAAAGAAACAATAAAGAATTACCTTCTCTTCTTTAAAAAGGATAAATGAAAAGCTATAATTAAACCCTTTTTTCTATCTTGAAAATTGCAGGGGCAACAACTTATCTTTTGGTTTCTAAAACCATTAGGAAACATTGCAGGCTATAAATAAGCCTTAAATGAAGCTTATAATGTTTTATTTTTGTTTTCTATTCTCATAACATGACATAATTAACTTATAGGTTTTATTTTTATCATTTCAGGTGTAGTTTACGACTTGTTTAAACTTAATTAATATTTAGTTTTCATATAAGATTAGAAAATTATATGAATAAGTGTTTTGGGCCTATAAGTATAGGTTTTGAGTCAAAAGTGGACTGATTTAGTCCACAAGGGTAGATTCATTATGATTATTTCATAAGAGTACTTAAAATCTTATAAGCCTATAATTCAACAATCATTGAATAATATCATTATGAATTTTTAACTTATGTGAGAGAATGATTCTTGAATTTTTTGGTTCTTGAAAGAACTAAACCAACTTATCAGAGTCTAACTTGTTTCATTGTATTATTTGATTTGATTCAAATAGTATTGATCTCTTGGGTTAGATTTGATTCAAATAGTATTGATCTCTTGGGTTAAATTTTCATTGTCTCACACTCCTGTCAAATTTCTTTCAACTTTTCGAGATTAAATTTTATTCTTAATTGCGGGTTGCATAACCATTTGATCACAAAGTTTACATTAATATTTATAGGTCTAAAGTTCTAAATAATCAAGAAATCAAACTAAACAAGAAAACTTAGTCTAATATTACTAGGAAAATATTTTGTTGACTTAACTATCCGACCATTTCTCAACCAATCATTCAATTTATTTAATTCAATTGGTCAACTAATTCTCAATCGATTACTCTATTTTATAAGAAAATCAAAACCTATTTTGAGTAAATTTGTTAAAATATATGTAAATTGATCTCGAGTCTTCACATATTTGACTTCAAGTTTTTTTTTTGCAATGTGATCTCATATTTAATAAAATCTCATGTCAATATACTTACTTGTATCATGAAATACTAAATCTTTTGCAAAGACAATAACCGATGAGTTATTTATATAAATTTATGTAAGCTTTTCTTATGATATTTGCTACTTTTTTAATAATTGTTTTAGCCACATGGAATGAAAAACACACTTTATAGTAACGATATATTCAACTTTATAAATTTATAATGTGATTATGATTACTTATTTTAACTCCATGTGAATGTGGCGTCTCTCTCTCTCTCTCTCTCTCACACACACATATATATAAAACCGTACACACACACACATATATATATATATGTATAAAACCGTAATGCTATGAACTCTTGCATTAGTTCACTGTGATCAATTGCAATAGCTATATGGCTATTCAACTGTAATAACTTGATGAGATATAGAGATGATGCTTTCACCCTGCCTCGCTGCTTCCTCATCCGGTGATTTTGGTGTCTCTAGTTGATGCTCTTCGCTTTTGAAACGTGCAAGGGAGGCTAATACATAAACGGACTCTGCAATTTTCACTGTGCAAGAAACCACGTCCACTAGTAGAGAAATCACTGTGGTGGCCGGCACTATTTCTTGCAGGAGGGTGTCCTTGCTCAGGGTTGAGTTGAACAAGGATTTGATATTTTCGGTTGCATTCTTTGATTTTATTATGTAGAGACCGGCAGAGGATGGTGCAGTCATTGTTTTAATGGCAAAAGCCAATTCTTTCAAAGCTTTTCCAGATTCTGTGCTCATTTTTGTGCTCAACTCCTGAATTCGGCCTCCGATTTCTGGTGGAGTCTGAAAGGAATTGATTGCACTTTTATCATTCATAGCCGAGGCCTGATTAAGAGATTCATAGATTGAGGAAAGTACATACATACTTGAATCCCAAAGCTGAGGTAGCCATTAAGAGATTCAATTCTGCAAGCACATTCCCTTGTCAGGCTTCCGATCTTGAGGTACTGTTTCCAGGGAAGCCGAATCCTGAACGGACCATGGCCAGGTTCCCATCTTGCAAAATTAGCCTGCAAAACATGTAAAGGCTTAATAATGTTGCATGGCTGAAATGTGAAAGAAACAGGAGATCTCTGAATTCTGATTTCATTCTCCTGGTTATACTCACTAAGGATTCTTCTTTAGTTATCGTGTCTATGATACTTTCAAAGCCCTGCAGAGACGCCTTCTTTGACTCTCCCTCTCCACACAGTCGGAAGATTTCAACTCCTAAACCTTCCAAAAAAACCCCAAGTTTTTCAATGTTAGCAGCAGCAAGTTTGTTAAGATCATCGCCAGCCAAAACTGGGCAAATGCCAACGCACACAAACACAGCAGTAAGGCCACCGATAACAATGGTGGAGATCCTGCTATAAACCATGTCCAGCACCTCGTCAACCCTGTAACCCGATACAGATATCAAACAGAACGTCAGGATAAATATAAGAAGCCCATAATCGTATCTCGCCTTCATCCGAGGAAAGAATCGAGCAAATGTCACCATTGCAGCTGCATCACATCACAATCAATAACCCCCCAAACTCATCAAATTCTCCGAAAGAAGCAGAAAATGACCAGCTCATGGCGAACCAGTAGTATTTTCTTGCTTGATGCCACGTACATAAATCATAAAAACAACGTTTTTCTTGCACCTTTGCATGATATTTACCTATTTGAATTATTGTTTTCTTTCTTTGCTTCTTGGATCTGACTCCTCTCATGTAATGCGGGACTTGATGTATTGTGTTCATTCACTAAGTACTTGGCTGAAATTTTATTACACGATGAAATTTTCCTTGAAAAGTAGCCAAATCACAAATTAATTTTTAAAATTAAAGCCGAAAATTATCCTCCCCCCTCACTTTAATGCTTGATAAAAAAACCATCAATTCCAATGCAAATTGAAATTCTTTCTTGGAGAACCTCAATTTAACCCTTAACATATTACCAAATTATCAATGCAAATAGAAGAATGGCCCTCGTTTTGTTGTGTCAGTGTCCTTTGTAACCAGCAGTAGTATTCTCGAAATTTCACTGCAAGGAAACAATAAGCAATACCTATTTTGTTTTTCTATAATCGGATATTTGGATCAATTTAAACGTATTATAATTAATTTTTATTTTCACTTAATATTCTATAAATTTAATGAGCAGACATAAACTAATCTCTATTTCTACTGAATTTCCTGCAAATACATGTAAAGTAGAATAATAGATATACACAACGAGACTCTAACCATGTATAGAATAAAGTAAAAATTCTCGTTCCCGCTGCTACATGACCTCAAGTGTGATACCTATTTTGTCTTCTATCAAGTAAGTGGTTGAAGAAACACAGACAATCACATCATATGTCCTATTGTTTCGCTGGATTGCACTATCTTCCAGAGGATAAATGATTTTACTCGGTTCTTTTACCATCGCTTTTTTTTTATTATTATATATTATTATTATTTTCATGAGCTGGTGGTGCGTACTAGTGAGTGAGCGTTGGTGTACCAATTTAGAACCCAACGAGCCATAAACCCGCGCTTTATTATAGGATTATATTTTTTTTTTTTAGTTTTAATATATATAATTTATTATTTTATATTTTGATTTTTCAGTTTAGTTTTGATCTTTTAATATTCTCAGTTTTTTTTAAAATAGTTTTAAATTTTTTGTTTATATCTATATACCTTTGCTCTTAGTTTATATTTTTAATTTTTATTGTTATTTGTATTTGTATTAAATGCAACTTTCGTTAAAAAAACATAGCAAGTTTAACTTTGTTGGTGTAAAATAAGAGTGAAACTATTTCTTATGTATGTATAGTTTAACGTGAAATGTTTGAAACACCACCACAGGTAACTCTTTCGTTTTATCTTATTTGAGGCTATAAAAGTTATTTTACAATGCATTAAAAAAGTAAAATTACCAGGACACCTCCACTGACAATTCTTGATTTTTGTTTTATAATTATTGTACTATGCACAGAAATAAAAAAAAATTAGAAATATCTCTGATACCATGATATTATTTTAAACACGTTTTAGATAATAAAATGAATACATAAAAAAATAATGTATATTTTTAGAAGTTCTACGATGCAGCATGCGCCATCTGAAAATGTATACGAGCTCTGAAATTGACGTCACGTCCGAAGACACGCCCGCAACACCGTGACAATAAATATAATTAAAAATTGATAAATTACCAATACACCCCTATAGCCAACTCTTGGATTTTATCTTATAGGGGATATATATATATATATATATATATATACACACACACTTATACGACTCGTGCACATTAGTTGACCCGGACACCATGATTATAAAAAAGGTCTAAGGATTAGTCATGATGCACTTAAGTTGGTCCGGAGACACCAATCATAAAAAAAAATATAAGTATGAAAGCACTGTAGCAATTCATATTGTTTTTTTTTTTTTAAATTAGTTCAGGAATTAGTCGTGATGCACTTAAGCTGTACCAGAGACATCGGTCATAAAAAAATGTATAAGTGAACAAAAAAATATAAGGAAAAAAAAATAAATTGGTCCAGGAATTAGTCGTGGTGCGTCCAAGTTGGCCTAGATACCCCGATTATCAAAAAATAAATTTTCAGGGAGTAGTAGTGGTGCACTTAAGCTGGTCGAAAGATCATGGTTAAAAAAAATGGATAAGTGAAAAAAAAGAAGCTTAAGCTGGCCAAGAGACCATGATTATAAAAAAAATATAAGTGAAAGAAAAAAAAATATAATAATCTTGAAAGCACTGTAGCAATGCATATTGTGTTTTAAAAAAATTCAGCCCAGAAATTAGTCATGGTATGCTTAAACTGGTCTGAACACCCCGATTATAAAAAAATATATCAGCAGTAAAGCACTTTAGAAAAAAAAGGTGGGCCTAAGGATTGTCGTGGTAAGAATAAGTTGAGCTGGACATCCTGATTAAAAAAAAAAATTGGATTCAGAGATTAATTGTAGTGCGTTTAAGCTAGCTCAGACACCCCGATTATAAAAAAAACAAAAAAAATGTGGAAAAAGAAAAATATATAAAAAAATTATAATAGGAAAAAAAAATATTTTGGGGAAAAAATGAAAAAAATATAATAAGAAAAAAATGAAAAAAAAAGATAATAAGGAAAAAAAAAGGCAAAAAAAAGAAGAAGCAAAAAATAGGAAAAAAAAAGCACTATAGTAGGAAAGCACTGTTGCAATCAACAATGCTATTTGTGGGGAGTTACAGTGTTTTCCTCATATTACAATCCATATTGTTTTAAAAAAAAATTTGGTTCGGGAATTAGTTGTGGTGTGTTTAAGTTGACCCGGAAACCCCAGTTATAACAAAAAAAAATTGGTTCGAAGATAAGAAAAAAAAATGTAAGTGAACCAAAAAAGTATTAGGGAAAAAATTAAAAAAATAATAAATTGATTCTGGGATTAGTCATGGTGCGCGCAAGCAGGTCTAGACACCCTGGTTATAAAAAAAAAATTGGTCCAGGGAATGGTCATGATGCGTTTAAGGTGGTCTAAAGATCCTAGTTATAAAAAAAAAATATAAGTGAAAAAAAGAAGAAAAAAAAGTTTAAGCTGATTCAAAAACCATGGTTATAAAAAAAAATATAAGTTAAAGAAAAAAAATATAAACGTGAAAGCAGGTAACAATCCATATTGTTTTAAAAACAAATTCGGTTCAAGAATTAGTCGTGATGTATTTAAGCTAACCCGTAGACCCCAATTATAAAAAAATATATAAGTGAACAAAACAAAAGTATAAGAAAAAAAGAAAAAAAAGATACCAGCGAGAAAACACTTTAACAAAAATAATGAGTCCAATGATTAGTCGTGGTATGCATAAACTGGTATGGATACTCTGATTATAAAAAAAAATAGATTTGAGGATTAATTGTATTGCGTTTAAGCTTCATCGGACACCCCGATCATAATATATATATAAAAGTGGAAAAAGAAGAAACAAAAGTATAACCAGCAAAAAATATATTTCATGGAAAAAAAGTATAATAATAAACAAACATAGTCAGGAAAAAAACACAAAAAAACTATAAAGAAATGGGATATGAGAACTAATCGTGGTGCGCTTAAGCTAAACCAGACACCCCAATTATAAAAAATCAAATATATATATATATATATATATATATATATATATATATATATATATATATATATATATATATATCAGTGGAAAGAAATAAAAAAAATATAACTAGAAAGAAAAGAGAGGAAAAAAACAAAAAAAATAATTAGAAAAAAATAAAAAAAACATAATTAGAAGAAAAAAAAAGCAAAAAGAATAAAAAAAAATGAAAAACAAATGTAATTAAAAAAATAAAAATAAAAAGAAAGGAAAGAAAGAAAGAAACAAAAAATAAGTGAAAAAAACATAATAAGATAAAAAAACAAAACAAAAAAAATCAAAAATCTTTTTTTTAAAAGATAACGCAATTCACAATGAAATGTGTGGGGAGCTACAGTGTTTTCCCTATACCTTTTAGCTTATTATCAATATGAATATATATAAAAAATTATAAATGAGACAAAACCAAAAAAATAAACTAAGAGAAAGAAATAGAAAAGCAAGAAGATATATATTAACTAAATTATAATTACCGTGCCGATTTTACTGTTCATGCATTGTAGATTGTGAGTAAAATTGTTGTGGACTGGATATTTGCTCCGGTATATCGCGCGTACATCCACCGTTTTTTTTCCTGTTTATGAACAATATATTAATGAATCTACCCCCCGAAAACGACAAAACACGACGCTTAGACTGAGGGGCTCCGCAGTCATTTCCCACCTCAGTCCGACCCGGTATAGTCTGTCACTCCTGATTTTTTTTTTGAAATTGGATAACTCTGGATATAGCCCCTAATAAGATAAAAATGATGAATTCCGCACAGGGACATACCAGTAATTGACCATATTTTTTTTATTATTTCTTTCGGTATACTGTCAGCGCGTGTAGGCTCATGTGGATTTTCACGACCGACGGTTTTTTGCCTCACGCCCTATTTAGGCGGCGCGTGCAGGCTTATGCGGTGACCGGAGATGGGCTATCGGAGTCTCTCTCGATACGCCTTCGCATGGTCATCCTCCCGGTGTGGCGCTTTTTGGCAACCCGTGACCGTGGACGCAACAGTGGCCAGTTCAAGCTGTTGGCCACGTTTCTCTCTCTCCTGCACGTAAAAGTGCAGGAGCGTCCCCCGGTTTTCTATGTTTTTCACTTAGATCCCTGGACTTTGAATTTTGTGTATGGTCATGATTTTTGTTATATAAGTTTTGATTTACTTCGATTGGGTCTTTCGATTGAAATTAATTCAATGTTAATGTTTCACTTCGGTCATTCTTCTTTTAATTTTCGGATTGGGTTTAAAAATATTCATTTATTCGGTACAACAGTTTTATTTTATTTTTAAATTTTGTCCTTTGATTGAAATTGATAATATATTTGATTTTCATTTGGGCTCTTATGCTTTTAATTTTGTATTTTAATCCCTTGATTTCTTTTTATGATTTTAATTTAATTAAAATTTTTATGATTTTTTTTAGTCTTTCATTTATTTTATTTTTTTCATTATTAACATAATAATAATAATAATAATAATAATAATAATAATTTAATTGTTTTTCTTGCTTACTCTTTTGCTAATGTTTTTTAGTTTTTTTTTTTCGGGATAATTTGCTAATTTTTATTGTTTTGATAGTGATAACAATTATAATTTTTGTTTTTGTTTTATTCTTTTGTTTGATATTTTGTTGAAGTTTTTAGGATTTTTTTAGTCTTTCATTTTTTTTCCTTTCATTATTAACACAAAAATATAATAATAATAATAATAATAATAATAATAATAATAATAATAATAATAATAATAATAATAATAATAATAATAATAATAATAATAATAATAATAATAATAATTTAATTATTTTTCTTGCCTACTCTTTTGTTAATATTTTTGAGGTTTTTTTCCTCAAAATAATTTGATAATTTTTATTGTTTTGACAGTAATAACAATGATAATTTTTAGTTTTTATTGTATTTTTTTGTTTGATCTTTTGTTGAAGTTCTTATAATTTTTTTAGTCTTTCATTTATTTACTTATTCTTTCATAATAATAATAATAATAATAATATTTTAATTTTTTTCTTGCTTACTATTTTGTTTATCCTTTTTATTTTTTTCCTCGGTATAATTTGATAATTTTTATTGTTTTAATAATAATAGCAATAATAATTTTAGATATTAAGACTCCGATGTTGCTATTGTTATAATATTTTAAATTAATATTGCTTCCTTTTTTCCTTTATTTTTTTTGTTTTCTGTTATTTTTATTTGCTCTTTGGATTAAATTATTTTTATGATTTTACTATTTGCGCAATAATAACGATGATTTTAGTGATTAGTTTTTATTTTTTTCTTATAAAAATATTTTGCTTCTTTTTTTTAATGATTGTTCAGGTCAATTTAATTATTTTGATTGTTTTGATAGTAATGTTAATAATAATTTTAACTGTTATAACAATGATAGTGACAATAACTTGAGGATGGATTTTCAATTTATATTTTTATTTTTTTATCGATAGAAAATTAACTATTTATATTTTTTATTTGATTATAGTATATTTTTTAATTGTAGATCACCTAGGTAAATTTGTCCACCCTTTTTTTTTTTTTGAGTTGCCTTTTTTCCCCAGTAATATTATATCTGAAATATTTTAAATAAAAATATTATAATTTTTTAAAGAAGTAATCTTAAATAAAAGATCACAAAATTAAAATTAAAAGCCAAAATAATTTTTTATTTTATAAGATTTATTCATCATATTATTATATTAAAAGTATTTCAGAATACTGATATTAATTTTTTTCTTCAGAAAATCCTAGGTCATTCTCTCTCTCTCTCTCTATTTTCAGACGATAATATTAAATAAATATTAAAACATATAATTAGTCACACATATTTATAAGAAAAAAACCTAAAAATAATTATTATCATTATTTTGAATGCTTTATCTAAGCTTTTTTTGATGTAAGAAATTAAATTATTTTATACGTGTTGTAAATGGTTATTTTAATATTTGAAATTAAATGAGTAAACTTTAATAATAAAAATATTAAGGATTTATAATAAATTTGCATGGAAGAATAAAATTGAAATAAATCAAAACTTTGATACCAAAAATATTAATAATTTCAAACCAATTTGAAAATTAAAAGCCTGAAGACCTAAATGAACCTACAATATAAAATCAATTTCAATGAAAGGGTCAAATTGAAACAAATCAAAACCTATATAATAGAAATAAGGACCATAAAAAACAATTGAAAGTTCAGGGACTAAACTGAAATATCACAATAACAGCTACGCTGACATATGCTTGCGCATGCAAGAGAGAGAAAAGGAAAAAAATTCAAACGACCATTGGCTTGTCTCTGGCTACCTTGTAATTACACCAGCTGCACCGGGAGGAAGAGGGTATGATTGAAAATCATTCTAGACGTTGATTGAGTATTTTCGGATGCCATAATACAACGCATGTGTCGATGCAAAAATAGAGCAATACTATTATCGTCTATAATGATTTATCTCAATGTGAACAATAACTGAATCATGTTCTATTTTAGCTTTTAGAATAATAATAATATGTTTAGTTATCATCTTTTAACACGTATGAAGTCCACCTCAATACAGGGTTTTTGAAGGATATGAGAATGAAGATTTCAAATAGTTGTAATAGAGTTACGTTTAAATTGTTATAAATAACAAGAAACTCATATCAACCCATTTTGGTTAGATAAAATATAATAAATATGATTAAAATGTTGATGTTCAAGACATTTTTTTGGGGAGGACAAGTGATGAGTGGTGGATTGGTCGGCCATGATTACGAGTTAGGCTTGTATTCTTTGGTGCCTGCTTTCGGGTTCTTGCTGTTTTTCTTTTTATTGTTATTTACCTCGCTATTTCCTTCTCTGTTTTTGTATTTTTTAGATGAAAAGTTAATTTTCCAATTCTCAACCATAAAAAATTATTATTATTATTAGATAAAGAGTGATGAATTAAAAAACCATTTGATGATGATGATCGCTGGATGATAAATAAACTGATAAAAAAATAATGAAATTTTGCTCTCGACTACAAGCATAGGCTGCTGATTTCATTTTATATATGGAAATGATGATTCAATGTTTCTGTCCTCGGAAGCAACACGAAGCATGGAAGCCGTCCTGAGTAGCCTTCTCGATGAGCATTCCAAGAGAGAGCCTAGAAAAGTTGGTGGAAGTGCGATGATAAGTGGGGTGGTTTATTAAAGTGATACATGCTCCTACAAATCTTACAACACCATTGCATATCAAACAAAATACAGAGTTTTTCTTAGCTACTCAATTGAGATCGTAGTGGAAAACACTCTCCGATCCCACCTTTTGTCCTTCCATTGCCTTTTGCTGCTTACCACTTCATGTTCACTTTGTGTGGTCAGTGTGTCCTCTCGAAAGTAGTGCAACTTGCAGGCATTAATACGGTGTTTGACGATGAGTTTCAAAATATTTATAAAAAATTTTGATTTTTTTATTTTATATTAAATCTTTTAATATTTTTAAATTATTTTCATGGGGGGCTGGTATCTAAAATAATTTTTAAAATATAAAATAAAAAAACAATTTAAAAAACAAATAATCACTCCTCTAAACAGATACAAAATCACGAGAGGGGATATGGCCTCCTCTTCAAGCTAATAATGGCCTCGGACCAAACTTCCAAAGTGAGGTATACTCATTACTTTATATACAATGGAGTTTAGCCTTATAGATACCATAAGTTCCATTTGAAATCTTCTTTCCAATCAATGACCAAACCCTTGTTTTGTGTAAAATTCCACATCTTATTATTAATTATTTTGGACGGGCAGGGTAATTTTACAGAAAATTCGCATTTCCTATATTAATGTCTATAGATTTTACTTAGAATTCATTTGTTAATGCGTTACACCTGTATTGATTTTCTTAAAAAAATCTCAGAAAACCTCACAGTAAAGCCTCACCTAAGTGAATTGTTACACCGACACTCGTGATTTATGGGATGGATACTTGGTCTAGCTAGAGTCCTTTTAGTGGTATTTGTGTAGCGAAGCATTCGAATAGGTTAGATGCTTAAACATATATTAATTAAAAAATTTAAGAGCACTGATGAACATGTTAAGAGTTACAGTACATTTCCTCGTAGAATTTGAAGGGACAATTGCTCGGCAAGTCTTCGATTTTTACGAAGTGCTCAACTGCGACAAGATGATGCCGATGGATCTTCTTGTTGACGATGATACATTAGTCCATACATAATTACATCCTCAAATATTGTCACAAAATCTGAGTGCTTGTTACTCCTTTTCAATTTAGATCACACAAAACGATAAATTCTTTCTCGGCATATTAAATCTCCTATCACTTTTTTATAGAGTTAAGCTCAGTTTATTTCTATGATGTTGTATGGTTTGGTCTACATTTTACTCTAATCATGGATTTAAAAATATTTTGTTAATTAATATATACTATAATTTTGAATGAATTCCACTGAAAACTGTTTTTTTATATAAAAAAACTATAATTTATAATTTTTTCTTAATTTTTTTTATTCAAATAGTCATAACAAAAATCATCACAATGCTAAATATGCTCTTCATCACAGGTGTATACGGTCAAAGTTGGATTTTTCAAGCACATAATAGTGGGGCTTTGGGAATCTTTTGTCCATTTTATTCCCCTGTTATAATATATGTGAGCACACGAACATGGATGAAAAACAAAAGAGCATCTTACATATAATTTAGTTTGGATTCCACTGGACTTAAGTTTGCTTTTCATGGCTGATGTGCCATCTATTCTGTCTTCGCCAAAATGACAAGTAAATATGGACGCAAGTTATAAACCCTAGTGGCTGAAAAGAATAGTGGCATTTTTCTTATCCTGAAGAAAGGGCATTTGTTCTGTAACAAAAAAAAGGGATGATACAAATTGAAATACATGTTTCAGGATATTCCTGTCACATATATTTCTTATTACAGTGAGATTTGTTTTTTCATGATACCCAATTCCATATAAAAATCACATGGGATATCATGTATACATAGTAAACTAGCAACATATATTTACACTTCCATATTGTGCTTGCTAGCCTTTGGCGCAGAAGAATTCTCACGTGGTGTAGCAGACATGGTTGATTCTCCAACATTGACGACAACATGGAAGCGATTGACCATCTGAGCTGATTATGAATTCTGTGGTTGTCCTGAATGCAACTTTTCTGGTGATACAGTAGGTTCTACACTCTTAAATTGAGCCTTAGAAGCAAGTTCATGGACAGATTCAGCGATGTTTTCAGTGAATTTGACCACTTCATTAAGGATTGATGCCACTGTAATCCCTGGTATAACTTTCAGTAGGTCGATGTCTTCCCATAGGCCTGATTTGAGTAAGGATTTCAGGTTTTTGGAGGCGGATTTTGCATTTTCTATATGGGAATCTGCAGAAGATGGCTGTACCATTTTTTTTATTGCTAATGACAGTTCCTTCAGTGCTTTTCCACATTCTATGCTCATGTTTGTGCATGCTTCCTGAGTTCTGCTCCTAACTTCTGATGATACCTGCAAGTATATCAGCTAGCAGGTTGGCATATACTTTTTGTGATTAGCATTTGAACAATTGTTATTTATTTTGTTGGTGCTTAGCCTATACAGGCTTGAGCATTACTATTTCTAGTGAGATGGGATCGCGATAAATGAAATGCCAAAGGCTTAAAGTAGCTTATCGCATTGTATTTAGACATCAAAAATAAGAAACCTGCAAAGGAGTTGATTTTTTTTTTATATACCTGAATGTCAGCGTTCAAGTATCCATTCAATGATTCAATTCTGCAGGCACATTCACGAGCCAGAGTTGCAACTTTTAGGTACTGTTTCCATGGATGCCGAAATTGGAACCTACCATGCCCTGGCTCCCATGCTGCAAAATTAGCCTGAAGGCATCAAAACTATCATCAGAAAACGAACTATAGATATAGGTAAAGGAAGAGGAGGTTGAGAGATTAATGCACACTAAGGATTCTTCACTGGTTTTTGAATCTAAAACACTTTTGTATCCTTCCAAATACTTCTTGTCGTCTTTAGACTCTGCCTCCCCTGTTCTTTTGAAGTACTCATCACCGAATCCTGTAAATGTTACCTTTTCCGAGTAAGCTTTTGACCACATATTGAACACTTAAAAAGAGCAGTTGGAAGCTATGATATCTACTTCATTAGTACTACGACCTGCTGATTTGTTGGAGACATATAGACAACATACCTTCTAAGAAGTTACCGAGCTTTTCAATGTCGAGAGCAATCAGATTATGAAGATCTTCACCAGCCCACACGGGGCAAACCACAATAGAAATGACGACACAAGCACAGCCACCTATCATGATGGTTGATACTCTTTTATATGCTAACTCTAATATTTCATCCTCTCGAAAGCCCGAAACCGATATCAAAGAGAAGGTTAGTATAAATACTAGCAGCCCATAATCATATCTTGCTTTAATTTTTGGAAAGAACCTCAAGAATGTTGATATTGTAGCTGCAAACAAAAACCAGAATACATTTTAATCTACACTACTTGTTACCTTCTTTTTTTGTTACAGCAAGGATCAATTTGAAGTCTAGGTGCAAATATGCAATAATTTCTGTGTGCATGCATGGCTAAAGATACCTACCTTGTAGAAAGACGAAGGAACCAAGTAGTATGGGTTCACCTCTACGCCCAGATAGGTTTGCTAGGCGATGTGCTCCTACAGCTAGCGCACTAGCCAGCAGTGTCGCCATTCCTCGATTCAATCCTTTTCCGAGAGTAGCCCCTGATGAAAAATCAGTAAGAAGTGAGATGATTATGACGCGAGTGGTGGCTGTTGCTTCACCACGAACTTGAAAAGGGCCATGGCTCCTGGCTAGACTTACCCACAGAGAATTCAAAGACAACTACAACAGTCATAATAGCCCACATTGCAGTGACACCAAAATTACTGTAAATTGGTTGATAGTAGTAGAGCATTGACACCAATGCAAGTGCAGCTCCTACTTTCAGTGAATGAATAACTCTTCTCGGATCATCTTCCCCAACCTTCTTTATGTTCCTAGCCATTTCAACCACCTTAGCTTTCAACTTTACAGGCAACGCATTGCGCCGCCATCGTCCTCGGATGAAAAAACCAGCTTTGCCACCGCTTGCAGATCCAATTTCCATGGCTAAATGTTGAGGATAGGCAAGTTCACACCACCTGAGAAAGATCAAAGAACAAAAAAGAGAATTGGTCGAGAGAGATGATGCTCCAGGAGAGGTTCTACACCTTCCAATTTATAAGAAGAAATTGGAATCTTATTGGCACATAAAATAATAAATAATAGTTCAATTACGAACATGCTTGCTTCATGCAAGTACAAAAGAGGTTTCGCCGGAAAAGTAGAAAATGATCGCACGAGTGTTTGTTTTCACATTATAATTTATATTTATTAAATTAATATTTTTATATATTTTCAAATAACCAGATTGGCTGCAGCCTGCAATACACTCGCAGACTTTAGTTTATCTAATTTTCCTTCCCCGAACCTTGAAAAACAGTCTTGGAATTGTATTAGGGTTTCCAACTTGATGAGACCATGATGAAGGATGTGCTCTCCATAGTCTGTACAGTTAATGCTCCTGACGCTTATTATTATTGCTTGTCTCATAATGTTTAATTGCCCCTTTTTTCTCATTTAAATAAATAAATAAATCAAAGTTTCATAAATATCATTTTTTCTATCACTTGTTTATTATACTTTTTAACTTTATAATGCAAGAATGTAGAGTAGCTTAGTCAACTTAGGAATAGAGAAGTCAACACTAATTAACGAATAGGTAAAATTTATATATATATATATATTTTTACAAAAAGAGCTAACAATGATTAATGATTAATTTATCTTGAGCCAACATCTATTGCTCTCTTTATTTTGTTTTTTTTTTTTATTTGCTTTTTTGTATATATATATATAGTTGTTCTTTATTTCTGCATAAACCATACTATTTTTCTTGTAAAAATATAGGACTCGGAGCTAGCCCTTGAAATTGTTAATATAATAACCTTAAGGCAAGTTCGAATTTATCCCAGTTCAACCCTTAATGATTTATCCCGTTTTCTAATCATAATTTAAAATATTGAATTCACAAAGGACTTTTTCTTATATTATGAGGGAATATTTTTAAATAGGTTATTATAAATGAATTATCTAACCTAAAAAATTATTCAAATTCTTGATTACTCAGTCAAAAAGACTCTAACTCAATATTAATGAATCATTTTATCTAAAAATTTATGCTATTAAATGAGATTATAAAATATGATTTATATTATTCCCTAATAATTATTAGCTAGTGCTAGGTGTTTAAAGAAACAAAATTATTGATACTAGTTAAGTGTCTAAGCTCCACTACTACCTGATCAAAATTTGTTTTTAGTATGAAAAAAATATTTAAATATTGTCAATGCATTTTTTTGTATCAAGAAAAATTTTAAATAAACAAAATTAATATATATATATATATATATTTAATAAAATATATTTTTTTTATCAAAATTTTTAATTATAAAATAAAAAATTAAAAAATATATTTAATAAACAAATCAGAAAGTTGAGAGACAAATAAAATTAAAATATTTGATCTCGTTTCATGGAAAAATCATATAGTATTTTTATTTAATTATATAAAAATAAAAATATTTTAAAAAGATAATTATTTAAATTTAATTAAAAATAAAATAAGTTTGTTGTAGAATTTATCCTTTTTTATTAATATATATTGTTATAAAAAAAATATAGTTTTATAAGCTTGTTGTTTATTCAAAAAAAAAAAGATAAAACCAATTGGAATAACTATCACAACAAATTTGAACAATATGAAGCAATAATAAAAAAAGACATCTCTTAATAAAAACTCATTCATTGTGCTCTCTTTTCTGTAATTTTTGTTTCACAAGAATAATTGTTACTAAAAGTATTTCATTATAGCAACAAGAATATATGTGTTTTGATAATTTTAAAGAGAATATTAAACACACTTATGAAGCAAAATGCTCTCCTTTTAAAAGTCAAATAATTTGTTTTTTAGTTCCAATCTTTTTAAAATAAAAAATTCAATTTATTAGGAAATTCATTTGAGATATGCATAGTTTAATTTTGAGCTAAAATGTCTTTTCTATCATCATAAACCTTACTAACTGTAAACCAAATACTTTGCAAAATTGCATTTTGGCATTGAATGTCATGTTTTAGATCTTTGACAAAAAAAAGTTAAGTTTTCATAAAAAAACTTTCAAAGTTTATATCTCAATGGACTCATTCCAATAATTAGACTTGGATGGATAGAATCCTTGAAATTATTTAACATGGTCCCAAATGAAGAAAGTCAATTTTCCAAAATTTTCCAAGTAATGAACGGCCATTAACTTAATTCATTAAGTTCTAGATGAAAACAAAGCATGTGATAAAGCTTTGAGTTGACAGACAAAATGACAATGAAATAAGACAATCCTCATTAAATATCAATAAATGTGTGGTCCAACCATCAAGAGGTGATTTTATTCAAAAAACTCTATGATATGTTATACTTTGATTAACAAATACCATATTTAGGGCATAATCCTACCAAGGGTGAATATCATGCCTAAGACATAGATTGTTATTTTTCAAATAATAGGCAACATCTATTGTAAAAGACATAGGTTGTATGCCTTATATGTACCAAAATGGATTATTAGCACAAATAAACTTGAGTATGATAGTGGATCAAGAAAAGAGATAGATAAAAAAAAACTATATCTCGTCATCAACAAGATAAATGAATTGCAAATAAAAGGAATCTATATTTCAAACTAGAAAAGTATGTTTTCATGTCACTCACCTTCTCTAGTACAAATCCATAATTTTTTTTTTACACAAATCCCAAATTGATCCCAAGTCAATTATTTTTAAATAATCCTAAGTCAATTGTTTTTCAAAATATTCTAAGATTATTGTTTTAACAATACCAATTCAACTATTTTTCAAAAAGATCCCAAGTCATTGTTTTTCAAAAGATTCCAAATCGATCATTTTTTTTTCTTTTTAACAATTTCAAGTTGATCATTCTTTCAAAAGATTCCAGGTCAATCTTTTTTTGCCTTTTTAACAATCCCAATTTGATTGTTTTTCAAAAGATCCCAAGTCAATCATTTTATTCTTTTTAATGATATCAAGTAAGTTATTTTTCAAAAGATCTTAGGTTGATTGTTTTTCAACAGATCTTAGGTTAATTGTTTTTCAAAAGATCCCAAGTTGATTGTTTTTCTTCCTTTTTTAAAATAATTCCAAGTTGATTGTTTTTCTTCCTTTTTTAAAATAATTCCAAGTTGATTGTTCCAAAGACAATCATTTTTTTTATAACAATCCCAAGTTAATCATTTTTCAAAAGATCTGAAGTCCATCATTTTTCCAAAAAGAGGAAAAAAACCCTTTTATGTTCTAGTCTTTTCTACAAACTTACTACACAAAGACTGATTTATTTTAATATATTTGCACCGTTGACATTTTAATATATTTGCACCGTTAACATTGTAAAAAGAGGGCAGTTGTTGTAATATAATTTTGACTTTTTTTTTTCAATTTAATTTTCTAAGAGAGGTTAAAATTAGAAATCAAAAGGGTATGGAAAGATTTTTCTTAAAGGGTTTGATTTGTTAATGTGCAAAAAATTAGATATTATAATGCATTTGTTTTATAAAGCTAGATTTTGAATTTAGCTAATCCTTTATATTTTTTTATTTTAAATTCTAAAAGGATAAGTTTGGTAGCATTTCTAATTCCAAACATATTAGAACTCTAGTATATATAATATTAAGGCACACACCAAAAAATTGGTAGAACTTTTCTTCTCCAGCCGAGTCCTTTCTTAAAGTTTTGACCTCGCTCAGTCAAAATTTCCTTCGGTCCAACACGTCATACACCAGCACGCTTCACTCGAAGATTAGGCCAATATCAGTTGCTGCCAAGTGTACAAGGAGAGCCCTGCAATGTTTTTTTTTTTTTTTTAAATGTTTTTTATTTTTTATTTTAAATTATATTTTTTTTGTGTTTTTAAATTATTTTTATCAAAAATAATTTTTTACAAATATAAAATATATTATTTTAATATATTTCTGAATAAAAAAATATTTTTAAAAACAACTCTAATCACACTCACAAACATACATTTAATTAACAGTTCACCTGCTCCTAGTACAACAACCAAGGTTCAATCCTCTGGTTTAACCGTTTAAGCATGCTGTTATCTATCATGTTTTCAGTAACTTGTGCACAAATGTTTAAATTCATGAACCGCTAGTAATCTTTGTGAATATGTTGTTTTTATTTCTATTATTTAAAAATATTTATTTTTAAAAAAATGAATTTGAAGGTGAGTTGTTGGGTGTCTTTACAATACCTTCCTTCCCTTTATTTATTTTTTATTTTTTTTTATCATATGGTTATATTATCCTACAATTGCCCAGTAAGGGTAATAATATCTTTTTCAAATAAAGATAAAAATATTGAAAAAAATTAAACATATGTTGCATTTTTTTTATTTTTTTAATACATGTTAAATTTTTTTTATTATTTATTTACCTATTTTGTTTATTTATTCACTTAAAATTTTCTTTTTATTGTTTAGTTTTTTGAAATATGAACAAGATATTCCATTGAAAATAAGTGATGAGATATAGATTGAATCTAATAATAATAATAATAATAATAATAATAATAAATAGACTCAAAGATATAATTCAATATTCCTAATTCTCTAAGATATAACTTTTATATTTTGAAAGTGACGATTGGACTTCAAGACCGAGCTTTGACATCAAATAGTTTTTTAAACTCATGATGAATATAAATAAACAATTAGAAAGAGTAAATAGATAAATCATCACAGCTTGAGAATATAAAAACAGTTTATTTTAGATATAAGAGTTTATATATATAGTTAATTTTTAAATTAAAAATCTTTGAAAATAAATTAATTTTTCCAGGAAAACTTTTTATTCGTATTTCTGTTCTTTCTAGTTACCGTGATGTTGAGGTGCGACTTTTTGTTAATGACAATTGGTATGCACCTTAGAGCTTGAGTTCAATTATGCAGCGGGGTTTGTCACATGAAAAAATGACAGCCTTATTATAATTGACAAAGTGGGAAAGATTTTACGTTGGGTTTTGTAAGCCATGCTAATCTCTTTTGGAATTTGATCAACTTTTTTTCCCAACACTTTAAGAAAGCAGCGTAATGTAATCTATTGATATTTAATTTAAGATCTGCACAATAGATCTCGAGTTCGAATACGTATATCTATTATAAGAGTTTGGGACAACCGAGAATTTACTCTCTCACCTGGATCCTGGACCCATAAAATATACTTACCGGGGAATGACAATAAAAAAAAAAGTCTAGGAACACAATGTCATGAGTTCTTGGCAAGGCAAGCCTTTAGCTGTCTAAACAAATCTCCAATTCTGTGAGGTGGCGTTTGGCATAATCTAATTCTGGGAGACAAAAGTTCAGAGATAGTTAGAGCTGCCTGAGAGCTTAAGGCTAGATCACATGGTAGTCATGGCAAAGCAGTTGCACTTGCTCTTAACATATCCGCGCCATAAATATTGTTTGTCAGGCAATTCACTGCAGACCGCTAGGCATACCAGTTGCAGGTATAGAAATTTACTCCAAAAGTTGAACAAGAGACGTAAATATTTCCATCCTTGTTATATCCCTGATTGCCTGCATATGTCACTTACATTTAGATGACAAAATGCGAAGATAGTAAATGAACAGCATATTAGACTCATTTCGTGTGGTTTTAGCGTAGAGGGCGAGGAAGCAATCATTATTATGCACATGATGATATTCACCACCAATCTAAAGGATAAATTCTGAAACTTAGACTGTAGCTTGGTCATTTGCATAACACACAAGTGCAGGTCAGACATTTTGACCAGGTTTATACATCACATTTCCCCTGGTCTTGCAGTTCAAGATAAAATGTGAAAGGAACCACTCATTCTGTCATATTATTAGTTTGTACATCCTCCTCCCACCTTGTAGATGAATCGAAGAAATGGTAAAAAATGAAGTCCAAACGCATGCACAAAGCATAGCATATCCGAAATTTCAAGTTCATGGCAACACTTTATTATTTTTATTGTTCAAGGAGATGAAGTCAGAGAAAATTTTGACTAAAACTCCAGCTGTGATGATGCTCTTTCACATTAAATGAATAAAAATTGCATTCGCAACCAGCCACGTCAGCTAAACGGTCAAATAGAAAAGAAAAATATTGCACTGTGCTTGTTTTTTCTTACAAAAGCTCGATGCCTTCAGGTAAAGCGCTCTTTCTTAATGTATTCATTTATCAAGAAAAAAAATGATCAGAGCCTTGATGTTGTTTGCCAGAAAAATCAACACCCCAGTTCAGTCAACGAATAAAAGTTCAATAAACCATTATTTGCTACCTATCATAAAGTCCTGTTCATCAATTTATAATGGGATAATATAAAAGATCAAAGCAAGACTGAAAAAATCATCCAGTTACAGCCATCACAACCTAGCAAATGAATAAACTATAACATGGATTCATGACATAAATGATGAAAAGTAACATGGTTGATTAAACTAAAGGAATATTTGGATGTGCTCACTGGTGATGCCGGGAAATAATCATTATTTGCTCTAACTTTTGACTAAACAAAATTTTTCAGGCATCCCATATATTTTTCATATGAACAGATGGGCACAGTTGAATTACTGAACTTGATTGTATCAAACTAAAAGTGCGTGAATAAGAAGCTGCTGGGAAGATAATCCAACAAGGTGAGGGCAGCCCAAATATTACTTTCATGAGAGGTGACTGGGGAATGACAGTTGATTAGTGCATGCAGTGTTTCAGATTAGAGTCCTACCTCTACTGCAAAACGTGCCCAGATATTGTCATTCCGAACTTCCATCACCCTTTGTTGTAGACCAGCCTACAAGTACCGGTAAGGATCCATTACATGTTCAGAGATTTAATTCACGGTTTTGAAGGTTTCAACCGAGTCAGAATTGTAAGGACCATTGAAATATCAAGAGGAGACCCTAGTATATCTTATCCATATGCAAGAGAGGTCCAATACAAATTTATTTGGGCCATGAAGTGAGGACAACAAAGGAGACAAAATAATCCTATTACAACTTGGAAACATGGGTGACTACATTTTCTTTTTGTTTCTAGGATTAAAAGGCTAGATAAAAGACTATAAATAAAACTTATAGGCTTTATTTATTAGATACAACACAAGGCTTATTTGAGCTTAATTAAGACTTTGTTTTAAGCTAAGATCCAAGACTTGTTTGGATTAAATCATGAGCTTTCCAACTTAGAGTTTTTGGTCAGTTTTGAGTGAATCTCTTTTAAGTCCACATAAAGGGTCCATTAGAATTACTTTTTCAAGAACTATTTAAACTCATGTAACCTAAATTTCAGGAGCGATTGATGAATATTACTTTTAAAATTTTCAGTTTTATGTGTGAGAGTGATTCTTGTATTCTTTAATTTTTGAACGAACTGAATACGACTTATCAAAGATTAACTGGCTTCATGACATCATTCTACTCATTCCAATAGTGTTGGTGCTTGGGGTAGGTTTCCATTGTGTCATAATCCCATCAGACCTATTTCGTCTTTCCGGGATCAAATTTCATTCTTAGTTGTGATTGCGTGACCACGTGATTATGAGGTTCACATCAGGTGGTATTAGAGCTAAGCTCCGAAACAAGGTTATATCATTCTGTTATTTTTGTTATTTAGTGTTCCTTAAAGTTTTTTAGTGTTTGTGTTCATCTTCTTGTTCTTTGTGTCTAATTCATCTAGTAAAAAAAATAAGAAAGAGAGCTTATATTTAATCTTTTTTTTGTCTCGTCATTTTAGTATATTAAGAAAAAAAAAAAGAGGTTCAGTATATAAAAAAAAGGAAAAAAAAGACTAAGAGATAGATAGAGGCAATAGTTGAAATATGAAGAATCATTGAAGTTTTGCCGTAGAAAATACAACTTAGGGGAAACAACAAAGAAAACAACATCAGAATTGATTGAAAATTAATATTCCATCTATTAGGGTTGAGATAGAATCTTATGTCTAATTTTAGCTTATTCTGATAGTGTTTACTTGAGGTTTTATTTCAAGGTTCATTTCTACCACAGAAACACTACCTTGTGAACTGTTGTGATGCCGCGGTCGAACAAATTAATTACCCAAACTTAAAACAAATCAAACAAGATAGTATAGAGCAAGCAAGGGGTCGATCCCACGAGGACGATTTAGTTCATATTTTTTTGCTATATGCTTACAATGTAATTTAGAGAGTAGGTAAGTTGTTATCCATGGATGTATTTTACAATGTAAATTTACATCCTAATAGATAGAACAAAAATAAATTTAATTATTTTTTATATTTTGGCCAAATTCCAATGGATGATCATAAACTAGTTACAATACCCAATTTTCATTTTAAAATATGAGAAAAATGCAACATTTTTTTTATGAAAAAAAATGATGAGAAAAACTTTGAAATTTGATCGTATGCACAAAAACAACACATTTTTATGTTTTTGAAATTTTTGTAGTAATAATGATAGTAACAAAAAAAATACATAAAAATATTTTTTATGTCAATTTGTATTTTTATTTTTTTATTTTTTATTTTTTTATTTTTTTTTGGGCTGAAAGCCTGCTTTGATTGGGCTGGGCTTCCAGTCCATGTGGCCTAGAAGCCTAATTTATTGCGGGCTGGGCTGACAAGCCAACCATGATGGGCTAAAATGGCGGCCCACCCTTCTACATGTTTGGGCCGGGCTTTGTGTCCATCCCACCTCATGCCAGTCCGGCCTGCATGAACAGTAGGACGTAAATTAAGTCCCACTGCATGCAGGGATGGGGTGAGATGAAGAAGATGATGAACAGTCAATTTTTTTACTGTGACGAAAGGTGTACTTGTTAGCACCGTTTGGTAGAGGAGATCGAAGTGGTGGTCCCAGTGGTAGTGGCGTCGACAACGGTGGTTTGTGGTGGCAGGAGTAAGCTTCCAAAGACGTCGAACTAACGTTACAGCTACTGTTACCGTCTTGTTGCCTTACTAGAGACTTCGACTGAGTTGCTGGCATCGAGGGGGAGATTACCATAGTGATGAGGGTGGCATTGAGTGGTCAAGCCACCATCATTAGTGGAGAGAAAGGAGGCTTAGTTGGACTGGTTTTAGAGAGAGAGCACTTGTAAACCAAGAGAGAGTGAGAGAACAGGTCGCCAAGGGAGATGAGGGGTGATGGTGTGATTTTTTTGTGATATTTCCTTGTTTTTTATTGTTCTTCTTCGTCTAAAATTCTCTACAAAATCCCTCAAAATTTCTTGTTTTTCCCTCTGCTTTCCTATCTTTTCTCCTTCCTTTCCTCCCTCGGTGCGTTGTGAAAATGTGAAATTTATAGGGGAAGAGGATATTCATATGGTGTGGAGCTGTTGCCTTTGCCTTTGCATTTGCAGAGAGTTGCAGCGTCGTGGTTTGCACTATTCAAGTGTCGGAAGAGTGCAGACACATGCAAGTTTGGTTTTGGAAGGGTAAAAATGCGATTTGATCCCTGAATTTGCAATTATTCTAATGCACCCTTAATTGGCTTTAAACTTATGATTTTGTGCAATTATACCTCATCAGAATTTCAATATCAGCCTTGACTTCGCGCGCCTTTTTTATTTTGATTATTGATTTCTGATTTGTGCGATTTAAACCTCAATCAACCATTAAACTCTCAATTTATTCAATTTGGTCCCCGAACTTGCATAATTGGCTTGAAAAAATTCAAATTAGTCTCTGAAAATTCCATTCTCATCAATTGAACCCGAATTAAATTCAAGAACTTGGTTTTTCATCGACTAAGCCCTTAATAAAATTAATTTGACCAATTTAAAGTGTAATTAAGTCCTTGCACTTAATTAAATCCTTTAATTAGATCCTAAATTAATTCCAAACATAATTATACTTTAAATTGGCCCATGATTAAATCAAATTGGCCTATAAAAAATATAATTATGTTTTTCAACTTAATTTTCACATATTTATCCAATGATAACAACAAAAATTTCCACATTGATTTTTCTATCCACACTGACCCTTTTTATTTTATTTTTGTTACCTTTTTTTTAATCTTGAGAAATGAACCAGAAATTGGATGATGACACGAAATATCACAAGTAAGTTTTCCTTATCAAATCTACAAGAAGCTTTTCTTCCATAGCAGTTATTTCATTTTCAATAGCCTTCACATTTGCTAGATGATGATATTCATGATTGGAGCTCCTTGAGAGAACGCCACTCGCACTAAACCGACCCAACAGACTGCATAAATGAACTTCCTCTGCCCTTGATGAACCAACATTTTGAATTCAACCCCTGCCAGAAATGTGGACGAGTGATTAATATCTGCCAACTTCGGCAGTTTTGATAACGAGCATGGAATTGAGTTTGGTCTTGTCTGACCACCCATTTCATTAGGTAACTGTACAGATATATGAGAACCTGCAGGAGAAGCAAGAGAATGGCCTCCAGATGTCCTTACATAAGACATAGCAAGGCTATCTGATTCATTTTTATTGTGAATAACATGATTTTGAGCACCCACATCACAGAAAATCTGTCGTTCCAGTAATTTTATAATATTATTGTTGGCTGCATCTTATTGACTAATTGGTTGATGATTGAATTCAGGTCTTGAATTGCGTGAAGCAGTCTGCTGGTTCAGCCATGCACCCGGATTTGAGGAGATTACTTCAGCTCCAATCACTCCATTAGCTAGTTGGTCCATGAATGGATTGCTGGCTTCATCACAGGAATATTTTTTGGTTCACAGAAATCATCACAAGATTTAGCCAAAATTTTAGTCACGTTATGGATATTAATAGCTGAAGAAGAAGCAAGTTCATTATCCTGAATCTGTCTTGGTTGAGAACAAGAAGGTCGACCGACAATAAATTTTGGAAATGACCATAAATTTTCAATTGAACACCTTTATAAAACAAGCAGAGTGGAAATGACCATTCTATAAGAAAAATAAAATCCTTAACACAAGCGAGTGAAGTGAAATTGCATGATAACATTAGAATTTGAAATTCTATTCATTATCGGATCAAAGAAACTGAATAACAAGGACTTACAGCCAAGGAAGAACCAAGTTGAAGCACACCATGAGGCCAAACAGGAACAACAGCAATTGTCTGCAAAACAAGTAAAATTACTTCCATGGAAAAAAGATTAAAGATTATTTCAGAATTAGAGCAACAGAAAGCTAACAAACCTGCAACCCAGCTGAAAACTGGTGGTGTACCTCATTTAAAACCTGTAAAACAGACAAGATTGAAGTTATAACAGGTTTAACCACCAACAGTGCATTTCAAAGAGGAAAAAATAGTCATGCAAGTATTGCATTAAGATGTTTTCTTGTCAAGCGTTCATCAAAATTATTACTCTCTCAAATGTATAGATCACTTGGGCAATTTTTGGTAGAAAAAAAATGGAATGCCATCTCTTCTTCCCACCATTACAAGGTGATACATATCTTCAGTAGAGTTTCTGTACTATGATTATACAGGAAAATCGAAAATAAATCCAACTTTCAATAGACTTCAGATGGCAAATTATGCAGCCCAGTATAGATAATGGTCACAGATTAAGCAATATTCAGTACTATAAAACTTTATTCCACGGGACTGGAAGAAAAGATATGCTGGCATACTTCTGGGGAATGGGTATCTTTACGGCAATTGTTTGCAAGAATCCACTCATGGCTTCCTGTAAAAGCAGCCAGCCCAACAATTCTGCAAAATTAAAAACCAGACTTTCAGTAGGGCAAATGGCGAAAGCAGTGAAAATGTGAAACTAAAACATAAGGTACATGAAAAAGAAGAAAAACATACCCTTCACCAACTATGATAACCTGATTATTTTCCATCATTTTGTTAATAAGCAGACGGAGTCGAACCCCGTCGTGAACTCCAAAATGTGAGGAATGAACATCAGAACCTAAATATCCTTCCCATTTTCCGAAAGGCAGTGCTAGGTTCTCATCTCCAGAAATCCTTGGAGGAGCTGAACATAATTTTGATTCAGAGTGACATTCCTCCCAAATTAACAACCTAAAGAGTAATAAAATATGTTAAGATGCAAGTGGGGTCTTGATTTAGTGGAGGAAGGGTAAAATGTTGAATGAATCCGAAAATTATTTACGATACAGGTGATCTGGCCGGACATCAGGTTATAAAAAAAATGTTAAGATCATTCAAATCAATAATAGAATTTGGCAACTAAGACCAAAAAACAAAACAAATCACAGCTTCTGTTTAGTGACCAAAAGGCCGAAGTAATTTGGTCTACAAAGTTTGATTGAGACGGAAAATGAGCTAACAATGCTTCTAATTCACCAATCTTAAAATTAACTTCTCATTTAACAACCTATATAGCTCTCGAATCAAAGGTCTCGTCTTATGAATTTGAGTTAAACTTCCCATAAAATTTATATCAGATTTAATTCTAATTATTTTAATTGTTATTTGTTTTATTTTTAATTTTTTATAATTAAAAAATATTTTTAAAAAATAATTTCGGTCTTATTATACATACAACTAAATCAGCTTTTGCTTCCGCTATAGCACCACTGTAGCACCAAAAACCTATTACTATTCATTGTAATAGTGCAATAACGTTTTAACCCCTTATTCCATCCCTGTTTTATGTGCATCTAAACAATCAAATGGGACCCACCGATAATGTGATAGACAACTTAGATTTATTTGTTATGCATGATGTCATGCATTGTTGATCTATTGGATCCCATTGAAAAGCATGGAAAAAACATGAAAATTAACGGTTATGATTTTGTTAGAATTTGGATGATACGCTTGTTTCCGGTTAACTAGAGATGATGTCAATTTATTATGCATGACAAAGAATAAACAATGGAAGGTACTCCTAGCAGTGGAGGCATGGGTATTC
The DNA here is from genome assembly GCA_015731905.1 of Salix dunnii. Taxonomy (NCBI): domain Eukaryota; kingdom Viridiplantae; phylum Streptophyta; class Magnoliopsida; order Malpighiales; family Salicaceae; genus Salix; species Salix dunnii. The sequence continues at coordinate 1,316,893 of CM027667.1, read as the reverse complement.
TAGATTAATTGATCTCACCCCATCATGGTCACTTTTAAATGTATTTTTAATTTTCAAACATAAAATTTAAGCAAGTTTTTGGTAATTTATATTATAAATTAAAAAAAAAAACTCTGGCTTACATTGTAGCACCAGAAACATATTACTATTCCTGGTTCAAACGCTAATTCAAGACGTTGTTTTAAACAATAATGAACAATAATTTTCACTGTTCATCTAGATTTGAAGGCATTATTGATTGAAATAGTAAAATTATTATTTTATCTCTCCGTTTACTTTGTTTTCTAGCCTTTGGTCCGGGGTATTTTTGATTTTTTACATTCATGCGCACTAGTAAAAGAACCATAATGCTCATATATAGGACACAAATACATAGGAACTGTCGGAGGCATTAAGGTTATTTCAAATATTTTTTAAAATAGCTAAATATAAAAATACTCCCTTATAACACAAAATTGCACATTAAACACTGGGGTCAGTAGGGTCATTGAACAATTTTTTTAAATGGTCAAATACTCATATACCCCCATATAAGACAAAAAAAACAAGAGTTGGCTATAGGGGTGTGGCGCTAATTTTCTATTTTTCTTATTATAATTTTTGGCAAGTTACTATTGGTGCGTCGTCGAATACGCCGTCCGTTTCCGCACTCACATGAATTTTAGTTTCATTTTAGTCCCTGGTCTTTTACTTTTCGGTTTTGTTTTCAATTTTTTAAATTTTTGGGTATCAAAGTTTAGATTTGTTTCAATTATTTCTTTGGAATGAAATTTATTATTATTTACAATAATAATAATAATTGAATATTAGGTTTTTATATATTCATTTTATTATGGAAAATGTGTTTAAAATAATGATGAAGATTATTTTAAGGATTTGTTTTCTTAAAAATAATTATATATTTTAATATTTTTAATATTAGCATCTTAAAATATATATATATAAAAAATAAAATCATTTTAAAAAATAATATCAAATTAATTTAATCTTATTAATTTGAAATACTTCAAATATAATACTATGAAGAATAAATCTTGAAAAATAAACTAAAAATTCTTTTTATAACAGTAATGATAGTGACATTGATAATATTGTCAGTAATGATTAGAATATTAATTATTTAGAATAATGGTTACAATAATAGCTATAATAATTGTGATGATTTAACAAGCATGACAATAGAAATAAGAATAATAATCAAGATAATTCATTAATCAATGTTGTTTTTGTAAAAAAATGACTTCTACAACTTTTTTTATGTATGATATTTCAGATCTAATATTACATGAATAAAAAATATACGAGGTTACACATAAACAAAACAAGTAAATTTTTTTTGTCAAATTATCTACAAATAAAAAATATATGAGTTATTTGTCTTTCGCTTCGCCACAGACAAAACCAAATTTTATAACATGTCAAAAAATATTAATGGTTCTTAATGTTTTTAATAATGTTATACATTATAGAAAAATAATCAATCTACAAGACTTTCAATTATTTATTTTTTTAATATATTTATTTTATTATAAATAATGCATTTAAAATAATGAGAAAGATTATTTTAAAATTTTTTTCTCTTAAAAATAATTATATATTCTGATATTTGTTTAATATTAATGCCTTAAAAATATAATAAATAACTAACAACTGAAAATTAGTTATACATGCATAAGAGAGGGTTTTACTTTCACTTCATACCACCAAATGTGAACTTGCTTTGTTTTTTAACCACAACTACATTTAATACAAAGATAAATTATAATAAAAATTAAAAGTCAAAACTAAAAGTATAGACACATAAATATAAATAAATTATTTATAGTTATACCAAAATTACTGAAAAAATAAAGGGATCGAAACTAAACTAGGAAATAAAAGAATTATTTATTTTTTCCTTACAACACTTTTATTTTTTTTTTAATTTAATCCTTTGGTTTAAATTTTTTACATATTTTGTTTTTATTTTGCCCATATACTTTTAATTATTTATTTTAATTCCTTTTTTTTAGATATATTTTTAAAGAGTCCTTACTTTTGTCCATGTTTATATATATACACTCTAAATTTTGATTTTTAATTCTAATTATTTCCTCTTTTTTTAGGTTTTATTTCTTAGAAAAATTTAATTCTTAGATTTTAGGTTGTTTTGGTTAAAAAATTACTTTTACAACATTTTTATGTATAATATTTCAGATCTAATATTGCATAAAAAAAAATTATGAGGCAACACATAAGTAAAATAGGTAGACAAATTTGCCCAAGTTATCTACAATGAAAAAATAAACGAGTCAATTCCCTTGCGTTTCAATTATAATGTTCCTTTTAGGTGACAAAAATAATTTCTAACATATTTCATATATTACAATTTTACTAATTAAATATGAAGAAAACCAATTAAGCACAAAATCAATCAACTTTCTACATAGAAAAAAATTCAGCGCAACTGGTGGGCAAGTAACCTCGTAGTCACTAGTTTAGAGTATTAGCTCACTGTAAGTTTGGTCTTTTTTTAAAAAAAAATTCTCAATCACATCATTTAATATTGAATTATTAGTTCTTGAATTTTATTATTTGTTCCACTTATCTTTTTTATGAGCTTATCTTGATTTCATATTATGGGTGGTGAATTAGTTAAGTCAACTTCAAGTTTACTCATATTTTTTCTCAATATTTTTTTATGAAAACAATTTCTTTCTGGTTTCATCTGTTGACACTAAATTATTGACCCTTAAACTTTGTAAATGTTTCTTCTATTATATTATATGTAGTGCAAGTAACTCAAATAAACCCGGGTTCTCTCGAGTTGTTTTGTTTTAGTGGTTTGGTTTTTATTTAACTTAGGTATTTTTTGTCAATTTCTTTTTAGAAATATTTTCTTAACTCAATCTCATATCACATATTGCAGGTTACTCAAGTTAACTCTTGTCTACTTTGATTTGGTTTTTTTTTGTTAGTTTTTTTTTAAATCTTTGTTTCATCATTTAACATTATATTCTTCATGAGTTTTGTGATTTTAAACTTTTTTTATGAAGTTAAATGGACAATCAAGTTTTAGGTTTATGAGTATCATGTACATAACGAAAAATACTAAAACAAAATCATTCATGAATCTTTAGGATCCTATTAGATAGATCTATAATTATTTAATTATTTATTATATTAAGATATGATTTTTTTTGCCTTTGAATAATTCTTTAAAGGATAGGTTGTCACAAAACACAAGTTATCCAATTGTTTTCCCTTCAAAAGTAATCTACATGAACCATTAATGAGAAATCTCTTACATCACTATTTAAGAGAGATTAATGTTATTTAAAGTATCGCCTCTTTATTTTTATCACTTTCATATTTTTTTATCTAATAGATAATCTCTCTTAAAATAATAGGCATAACTTTATAGTAATAAGAAATCCCAAAAACCTTATAAATGACAAAATATTCATGTTATCCTTAAATAATATCCATAATTTTAGAAATTTAATTAATCAAGTCTATACTTGATTATTCCAGGGCTAGAATTATAATACCTAATTAAATACATTTTATTTCATAATTTCTAAAATTATTTCCAATCAAGTCACAATTGATTAATTATCCCAATTTGATTTCTTACTGATGATTGTTAATGTATGTGACCCATTAGGTTTCTAATATTGTTGATGCAAATATAAATTATAACTCTAAATAAATATTATTAAATAAATCAAATAATTTAATTTATTATCAATTTGATAATTGATTAATTTATATTTTAAAATCAAGTGCACCATCAAACAATGTGTCATGATATTATAAATATTAGAAAAGTTATAAGTACTTTGACTTAATCTTTTAGTGTAATTATTATCTTTTTATCGGTAATATTTTGATGTAGATATTTTAGCATAGAGCATGTTTGTCATGTCAAATCATATTTGACTACAATATTATAGTAATTGATTCTTTAAATAGAATTTGAACTCTTTTCAAATCTCATTTTACCTTGGGTAAGGATTTAACAATCAATAATGTTTGAGAACATGTGGAACATTTTCCCTTATTCTCCTAGGATGATGAAACCCTTCTTGATTACTCAAATATCTTTATATAGTTTATGTTATAGTCAATGTCTATCCATTTATTATCTTTACCAAGATAACATGTAACAAGATCAAAACATCATGTTTGCTATATAAGATAATTTATTGATCTCAAGTCTAATGATTACTTGTACAATAATCATATGAATCTTTCAATAGACACATGTAATATCTTCGTATGAAATTTTTATATGGGTCAATTTAGTATGCATGTCTTATGACCAACACATATATTTGTTTTAGCTATCTCTTACCCCTCAACTTATAAGAATAATAATTATTTTTTTCATTAAAAAAAGAATATAATATTTATTAATCTCTATGACTCTAATAAATATCTAGTATTTAAGAGAGCTTCAACCAAGATATTTTAAAAATAATGTTTCGATACAGTAAAATCACTTAATTATAACAATTTTCTTTGCAAAATATTTTTAACTCATGGACTTTATCTTTACTTTAAATTTATAAATCACATATTAGACTCATTAATATAATATTATATAAATATTAAAGATAAATTAAGTCTTTGTTAAGAATAAATATGTATTTAGATTGCTTTAATTTCCATTTTACTATTTTCTTAAGAGCAGTAGTGTATACGAGTAGTATTGATGAACATTAAAACTTTTTCGATGATAAAGAGCCTGGAATAATGAAAAGCATATTGTTGACGATAAAATAACAATAAGATAGTGACGGTAGCAGCTGTGGTGAAAATGAGAGCTACAAGTGTGAGGCCATTAGGGAAAGTGTAAGAGATAAAGAACACTGTAAATGGTAGGATCGAGTGGTGGCTAAACATTTTGGTGGGGTTTATAATTTTCGAAAGAAATCAAACCAAACGATATCCTTGCGTGTTTATCGGGGCTTTCGGTGAGACAGTGACAAAGAGAGAGACCCACATCTCGTAGCTAATGAACGGCAAAGTGATCAACAACCTGGTTGGTGGTTCAATATACGGCAGCTCCACCACTGCTCCGCCTTGTTTAGCTTCCATTTTTACCCTTGCAGATAGTTATTTGTCTCACGGCTTAGGTTTTCGGCCCAAAAGCACAGCACATATCAATGGTTAGGATATTCCTTGGGATGAGTCAACTTCAGTTTGACAGACGGGTAAAAGAAAGCGATGCGATTGATAATCCAAATTTACTTTCTTGAACTCACTTTTGTGGACCATTTGTGCACATGATTGTATTTTCTTCTTCTTTTTTTGGCCACCATGCAAAGGTAAGTCACTGCATTGGATAGGGTTTCTTGAAAGTAGCACAAAAACCACAGTTAGGGTTTTGTTTTTTCCTTCAAAAATTATCCTCGTGTTAAAAAAATTTTTTTGGCTTAGCTAGTGTTATGGGCAGTGGCATTACGGTGTGCAAAAGATGTCGTCTTGAAAAATATCAAATTTGGAATATAAGACTCGATGTATTAAAATTAGCAACAACTAAGTGTAAAAGTCAAACATGTTAACGTCATAGAAGGATATATATTACCAATGAAATCACTGCGATTGATTCATATATAAATTCCATCAATTTTTCTAAGTATACTATAACACCTTATTTTACTATTGTAGTTATAATTAAAATGCCAAGGTATTTTACAATTTATTCCTTAAAAAGTAAATAAAAAACTAAGATTTTTTTCAATTTTATCCCCCAATATTAGGTTTAATAGGTATTATACTTTCTAGTTTATTTTGATTTACTTTCTATAGAGTTATTTTAGTTTTATGATTTATGTTGTCTACTTTGCGAGTTAAACATGTTAGCTTGGTTTTTTATTTGTTCTTATTTTTTTTTTAAATTTTATATTTCATCATTGGATTAATTGAGAATTAAAATTTATAATCATAGTTATTTTTTTATTTTTTTTTTATGTATCATGATCTTATGATACAAGTCCCAAGTTTTATAGGTTAGACAGATTGACTTGAGGTTTTTTTCTTAATTAAATTTTGTTTCAATTCATCCTTCAATATTGGATTTATTGCGGATTTGGCTTTAGAAATTTTGTTTTCAATTTGTTTTTTATGGAAATATATCAATTTCCTCACTTGAGTTTATCAAGTTAATTTGTTTAGACTTAAGTTATTGTTTTTTGGTTTGTCATTTAATTCTATCTTTATTTTTTTTCTTATTTTCTTTCTATAAGGTTATGAAGACCTTATAACTTAAGTAGTAAAAGTAATAGATTAACTTGAGTTGAATTTCGATATAATATATTATCATTTCAATATTTAAAAAGATATTGTCCTAATCGATGTCACCACTGGCTTAGCCTTTAATGACGTGATCAATATGCAAGGTGATTACACCTTCGTTATCTTAATTCGGTACTACTCAAACCTTTCTTGTTCTTGACACTAAAGTTTTAAAAATTAAAAAAATATTATACTTAAAAAAAAAGATAAACAAATTAGATCTTCATAGGATATCTCCAATAATTTATAAGAAAATAAACAAAACTCAAACAAGCTAAAAAACATTTATATTATGCATTATTATAGATCAGATAATTTTAGAAACTTTATCTCCAATTTCTTTTAAACTTTTCAATAAAAGCAATAATATTTTTCTCTCTCAAAATTGGTCTCATAACTCTAATAAAATCTCCACAATGAGATCTTGTGTCTCAATTGAATTTTCCAAGTTCTTATGACCACTTGTTAAAAAAAGACAAGGATGTTTCTTTAGATCTTTAAAATAATTCTCTCAATGTACTTTTAAACTCACATATAAATCATTTTATTTAATTTTATACTTATCTTCATATATCATTAATAGACTTCCTCTCTTAATATTTCTTACATTTGGGATGTTTCTCCTAATAAGTTGTGTATAAAGAAAACAAATCTAGTAACATGATAGGTTTAAAGACATAAGTTTTTTTCTATTTGTTAATTCTTTTAAAAATAATAGTTTCAAAGACTTAGGGGTCATTGATGGTATACTAAAAAAGAAATCCAAAATGGCCTAATCTAGGGCTGATACGAACCTCATGATCACGTGGTCACGCAACTCATAATTAAGATTGAGATATGATCCTGCAAAGTCAAAATATATCTAATAAGAGTATGACACAATGAAAACTTGCCCCAAGACACCAACACTATTGGAATGAGTATAATGATGTCATGAAGCTAGTTACTCTTTTATAAGTCAGATTTAATTTGTTCAAAAACTGAAAAATACAAGAATCACTCTCACATGTTAAAATAAAAAAAAAATTAGAAGTAATAATGATTGAAAGTTATTGAAATTTTGGTTACATGAATTTAAATAGTTATTGAAAAATTAACCCCAATGGACCCCTTATGTTGACTTATATGAAGTCCACTAAAAACTGACCAAAAACCCAAAACTAAAAAGCTCATAACTTAATCTAAACGAAGTCTTGGATCCTAGCAAAAAACAAAGTATTAATTAAGCTCAAAAAAATCTTGAGTTGTAGCTAACAAAATAAAATAAAATCCTTAATATTAAATTCATGTTCTGCCATGAGAAGAAGAGAAGGAAATGAAATATTACAGAGCTTATTCAAAGCTTATTTATAGCTTTCCATGCAACCCCTTAATCCTAGAAACAAAAGGAAAAGGTAACCCACTTATGTTGTTTCCAAGTTGTAGTAGGATTTTTTTTATTTCTTTTGTTGTCCTTATTTTATGACCCAAATAAGGTTGTATTGGATCTCCTTTTGCACATGGATAAGATGTATCAGGGTCTCCTCGATACTCCAATGAATCTTTCAATTCTAACGTGTATTGGATCTCCTTTTGCACATATATAAGATGTATCAGGGTCTCCTCGATACTCCAATGAAACTTTCAATTCTAACGTGTATTGGATCTCCTTTTGCACATATATAAGATGTATCAGGGTCTCCTCGATAATCCAATGAATCTTTCAATTCTGACGTGGTTGAAACCTTCAAAACCAATGCGTTCAATGCCTCTTTCAATGTCTTTATCTTAAACTGAGTCATTAGACCATATGAAATATGTAATGGGTCCTTGTTAGTGTTTATAGATTTGTCCACATCAAAGGCCATTAGAATAACATCTAATTAAGACCTTTTAAATCCCAACCAAGGTTTCTTGTTAAAGGCCTAACCGAGGCTTCTTTAACTGGGGGAGAAAGAAAAAATAATGGAAAAAGGAAGATGAGAAAAGAGAAGGGATACATCTAAACCTAACCTATTAAACCCACTAAGGCCAAGAGAGAAGACAAAATGGTATAAGGGAAAAAAATGGGCAGCCTAAAAAAGCCTAAGTTGTCCCAACAAAGGCAATCAAAGAAGGAAGAAAAAAAAAATTAATAGATGAAAAAAAAAATTAGGCAGCCTAATAGGCCCAACAAACCTGAAGGTTTAGTCAAGATGGAGAAAAAATGAAGGATAAAAATAGAAAAGTCTCATTAAATCAAACCTTCTCTATACAAGTGTAACTTGACACTTTAAACAAGGATAAAAGAAAGAAGAATAAGGAAGAGGTCGGCAACCAACCCAACCTTAGCCTCAAAGAACCTTATCTAAAATCCAACTAGATTTGAAAGAAATAATAGAAAGGATAAAAATAGTTATCCTAATAAAACCCTTCACAATGACTTTAATGGTCACTTTCTATAACCGATAACAACTTCTCTTAAACTATTTCAAATCATCTTTTTTTTTTTTTTGCCAATGGTTATTCTTTATCCTAACTTATGCACTAAAGCTCCTAGCCTACAATCATCACCCTCTTTCTATAAAAACTACCTTTCTTAAATTGTCTTAGGCTAACCTTTCCACCAGTGGTTATTTTTAAGCTTGACTCTGCACCAACTCTCTTAACCTGGCCACTCTTTTTAATGATAACTTACTCTCAAGCACTAATATATCCCCTAATGAAAAGAGAACACAACAACCATTGAATCAACTTTTTAGTAAGTCATATATTTCTCATCATTTATGTTTATTCAATAAGTAAGCTTATGTAACCTGAGGTATTTATAAGCACCATAGATGATTAGGTAAAAAGTTTGATCAAGCTCACTTTAATCCATTACTCTCATATTTCACATACAACATTATTTTACTTGTATTTTCTCTCTTTACACACACATTTTACCCTTCAATATTTCCTAACTTAAGCATTAGATTTCTCATAATCTAAGAAATGACTTATTTTGCATATCAATCATAACCTATGATGTGGCATTGGAAAATCTAGATCTAGTTTGGAATTTTCATAACTTTATCAATTATAAGGATGTTACATTCCTCCTCTTTTTCTAATGAGTTTATTAAAATTTTGAATGACAATTATAAAGAAATATATTTTTCTTAAATGAATCTCAAATCAAATGATGTGATTACTATATGAGAAATACGAATATAATTACAAATAAGTGGTTTTTTGGTTGTTTTAATTTGGTTTTGTCATGGAATGATTATAAGAATACAATTAAGGTCATATTTTGATGGAATGAACTAAGATATGAGATTTTATTTTAATGAGGGTTTGAGTGGGGTTATTTATAATAGTTTTTAAGAAGTTAGGAGTTTAAAGGGGAAAGGTTGAGATGTGAGTTGTTACTAGGTGGTATAAAGTGTTTTATTTGATAAATAAAATTAAAATATTTTTATTTTAATAAATTATATTTAAAAATACTCAACGTTTTGAGAAACAAAACTCAAAAGTAACATGAAATACATCCATGTAATATTTTATTTTAAAATCATAACATTAAAGAGATTTATGTGATTATTTAAAGATATGATAATTATAATACTCTTAAGTTAAAGACTATTCAATATCTTTGTTTATTATATTGTAATAATTTATCTTAATATTCACTAACTTAAATAATCATCCATTAGTTTTGTCATTCAAATTCCAGAAACACACTATTACTTTACATAAAAAAAAACAAGATATGAATACTTAAATATAATTTAATGAAAATATACCTTCTTAACTTAAATAAGAAAAATTAATTTTAAGTTTTTTAAAAAACAATTTTTAAATCATTATGAAATAACAAGTTACACTTATGCATCATAAATACTATCTTATCAATAAATAAATATCAATCAACAATATCCAATAGTAAAAAGAGATTGCAATTCTTAATATGTTATCTAGTTTGATGGTTTGGTTGTCAATATATTTAGAATTTAACCAATAATTTTTTTTATGTATTCGAAAATTAACATAAAAATTAGGCTCTTTTTTGTCATATATTTTGAAAAAAAATGAAAAATTTAAAATTTGATACCAAGTTGAAAAATACTGACTGAAAACTTTGATATACAATTTCTTAGCATATATTTGTTATATATTATTTTTACATATAAAATTTAAAAACTCATAACATAAACTTCAATTCAAGATGGATATTGAATATAAGAAGTAAAAAAAAACAATTAAGATAACTATCTCTTGAAATAGATCAATTCTTGTTGGATTATGTATTATATGAAACCATATCACTTTACAATTAGTGCTTCTTTAATAAAATTATGAAATCAAGTTCTATAATATTATTTTAAAAAAACCAAATTGGCAGTAATTAGGAATTTAAATTCAATGTGCATAGATAAAATAAGTATATTATTTATTTCTTAAAAATTGCATTAATTTTTTATTTTTTTTTAGTTTCAAGTAGAAATTAAAATTCAATATCAAGTTGCAAAACTGTTATAATACTTATAAAAAATTTGGGTTAAGTTTTTAAATGGGTATGAGCTATATTACTAATTTTATTTAAATCCAATAAAAATAATAGCTACAACAAAATACAAATAGGATTATGATAATATAGTTAAATCATAATAAAATATTATAAATAAATAATTGAACAATTAAAATGATTTCAAATCTACTACATGAGAATATAAATATGAATCTACAGTGAGAGTAGTTATTCTATAAATTTAAAGATATTATAATTTTAATGTCTTGAATTAACTATTTAAGATCTATTCCATCTCTAACTTTGTATGTTATAGAATGATAAAAATCATATTATAAGACTCCTATTAATAATTTAAGCATTTAGGTAAGCAAGTTCGGTGACATAATATCTTAACCTTATTGAACAAGCGAACATAAGTTCGAATCTTATCACTCTTGATGAGAATCAACCCAACACCAAGCATAATCACGCAAATAACCCATTCATGGTGCCAATTGAGCCCATTACAAAAGTTAGGAAAAAAAAAAGACTTATAGAGTAATTAAATGAGCTATTTTAGAGAAACATGGAGTAAAATGGACCTGGAAGAACAAAGAATGCTTATAGAGATTAAATGACAACCTTTAATTCATCTAATCTAAGGCCAAGAAGTCCCACATTTAAATTCTAAAAAAGATTGATGTATTAGGTCCTATGTCAACCTTGATTTGATCTTCTTCTTTTTCTAACATAATTTTGGCTTAAATACTTAGAAATTTTGGTATGATTGTATGTGGGCTTTATACATGTCCACATTTTTGGGTATTATAAGGTTTAAGTTAGGTTAAAAAACATGTGTAACCTAAGTTTCAAATCATGTTTTTTGCTTAATAATATTCAAATTACGTCTGCAACTTTGTGCTTGTGAATATGATAATTCTCTCTTTCTTGGTTCTCTAAAGGACTGAAAGCAACTTATCGAGGTTCAATTGACTTTGAGGCATCAATTCGTACTTCTCATTCATGAATTGTTATTCATAGGGTGGAGATTCGAATTCAATAGTGCTGGTGTCTAGATACAAGTTATTTTTTGTATCACACTCTTATCAAAATTGATTTACCTAGCTTTTTAGGAATTAATTTTTTTGCGTGTGGTTTGCTTGACCACGTATTCAAGAGGTTCACATCAACTCTTATTTTATTTGATAAAAAAATAAACACAAGGTAGTGTGAGATTGCGTAAGTTTGAAGCTTACATATCTTTGAAAGAAGCCTTAATCATAATTGGGGATATTTCAATTTTTGACTCCACAATTTACGAGCTGTAAAAGTATAAAATATTAAGGTAAAAATAGGTTTTTAAAGCGCTTTGAATTTCCTTATATTTCCATTGCATAGGTTGTAAATTTGTGTCCCTTTTCTTATGAACTCATCCTAGAAAAATGATTAGATAACACCAATACCATAGCAATCATAAGACAAACCTAAACACCAAGCAACTTATCTTCAGTAGGATGTATTAGGGGTACTAAAACCTTCCCTTTACGCAACGAGTCCCTTACCTTAAACTCTCTAAAAGACTAGTTTAGATTTCCTAGTAACCATAATACTAGGTGACAACTTTCTTTTTGATAAAATAAAGATAAAACCCCGACATGAATTCTCCACTTACGGAAAGAGTCGCTGCGACGTCGCGCTCTCATGAAGGGTGCAACAATGACCTAATTTAGCTTAAATATATGTTGAAGCTTTATTTATTTTTCTTTTGATTTTTGCGACCATTCTCTATTATTTAAAATAATATCAAAATAATACAATGAATTTATATTTTTGAATTCTATGATTTATAATTTTATTTATAAATTAATACACGAGACAAAGTTAGAAATATACCTCCAACCAATAGAGAAGATCGTCTTCTAAGAGCTTTATTAGAGGTGAAATTACTTAGTTTTTTTTAATTAAACTCTAGATAATTTTTAAATGTAAAATATAAAGAAGGTATTATTTAAACACACACTTTTAAATCATCTTTGGATCGACGCCCAAACGTCCGCATGAAACATATGCTGTGATACATTTCCTTTATCCTAATAATGAAAAAAGGTTAAAGCCCCCAGCCTTCTGGGCAATGCACCTGCAAAGTTTTACTTGGATATGCATTTGTGCGGCAAGACCCTATTCAACTAGGGATCCTGAAAATATAAAGGGAGGGGGCAAAATGTATATTCTTACTTCTAGAGGGACTAATTCATACAAAATTATCAAAATTCAGGTTGATTTTGTGAATTTTTGAGACTTTGGGGACATGGCCCTTTATCACTGCCTATTTTTTTCTCTACTAGCGATGTAACAAAAAAGGAAAGCCAAAAAACAAATACAGGCAGTGAAGAAAAACAGGCAATCTTTGTTTCGCTTCTCTCCATGCCATGGTTTGTAGGCATAAGTTGACAAGGATTTATGGTCTAAATTAATAACATTTTTAATCTACAAATTAAATATTACATAATGAAGCCATCATGCATGAAATAGGTAAGTAAAAAAATATAGGTTTCGGTGGTTCATGATGGCGTTCAAAATGAATGAGAGTGAAAAGATTGAGATAAGAGGGCAGTCCAGGGAGAAAAAGGTGTGCAATGATAAGTAGCAAGTCAAGCACACAAACATAAGATTCCATTGCTGGCACTGGCATGCTTGTGTTGGGTTTGAAATTAAATACGAAACCTCTAATAATTGCCCAGACAGTTTAGAAGCGCTTTTAGCTGTCCTGCAATAATATACCTTACAAGATAAGATGAGTTTGATTTTGTATTTTAAAATTTAAAATTTTATGTACCTGTTTTTTTTAAATTATTTTAATATGATATAATTTTTTTAAAATAAAACCATCCCAAAATATTATTAATTTATGCGTTGCCTTTGGATGTCAGCTTAGATGGAATTTCTTTATTTGATTAATTAATAAGCAACAAAGTTAGTATTGTGTGTATATCATAGTTATTAATTTCGTTCTGTTCTGGCTGGAATAGCCGGAACGTTCTGTTCCATTCAACAATGTTCCGTTCCAATCGAAAAACTGGAACGGCAACCGGATCGGTTTTGATAACTATGGTGTATATATGATTTTTAGTTTGATAGTGAGTGTATGATGCCTATATAGATTACTTGGTGCCTCACAAACACCTTTTCTTGCTCCCAAAAAAAAAAGGCAAGCAAATTATAATCACACAAAAAGGCAAGCAATAAGAAGACTCTCTTGACCTTTCGCCTCTGTAGCTGAATGTAATCAATCCAAAGCCCTTTGTGGAAGCAGACATTTCCTCGTTTTTCAGCTGCTTGGATCTTATGTTCTACTGACCCCCTTTCCCTGTAGCTCGAACCCTACCCCCCTCTCTCTCTCTCCGGATATATTTGTCGTATTTATTTCATAGCTCCTTGTCTAACGTGCCTGCATCAAATGATTTGAAAAGCAGGGCCAAGTCACAGGGATTTTTCTTTTTTTCTTTTTTTATCCATTCAAGGTGCAATTCAAGAGGTATGATAAGAATAAAGGGGTGTTTGTATTCTGTTCTTAGAATTTTTGAAATTTTTTTATTTTAAATTAAATTTATTAGTGTTTTAAATCATTTTCATGCGTTGAAAAATATTTTTTTTAAAAAAATATATTATTTTAATATATTTTTAAATAAAAAAATATTTTCAAAAACAATTTCAAATACACACTGAGTTTAGTAATCAAGACCTGTATCAAAACACACACACCAGCCCTTCGATATGATTTATTAGAGCATTCTTGGTTAATATTAAATATTTAAATACAAATATGTATATGGATAATTAAACACCCACTTACAACGAAAAACATCATTATTATAGAATAAAGTTATAATCATCTCGTAGCTATACCTACATTTGAGTAAAATATCATTATAGATGCATGTCTTAATGACATTTTTAGCATTTGTCTTTATTATATACGTTTAACGCTATTTATGTAACATTTTATATCAATTTTGATAGAATTTTTCTAATATTGGATATAAAAGACATTTACTTTCAGAGGCCCTAAAAACAGATTCCATTATGACCTAATAGCATTCTCAGAGAAACATCTATGTATCTAAAGTTGGAGAACATACCACAATTGCCGTTTAAATTAAGAAAAAAAAGCAATGAAAATAATGAAATGTCATTGAAATATATATATCTATCATAGTATTTACGAGCCATAAACCCCCGCTTCGCCGCTGGTATCAAATTTTTTTTATTTAGTTTTGTATTTCAATTTTTATTTTTTATTTTTTAGTTTAGTTTTGATCATTTGATTTTTTTTTTTGTATCTATACACCTCTACTCTTAATTTATATTTATATTTTTTATTTTTATTTGTATTTGTATTTGTATTAAATGCAGGTTGCGTTAAAAATCATAGTAAGTTTAGTTTTGATGATGTAAAATGAGAGTGAAACATCATAAATATTATTACCTTAAAAAACATTATTTGACTTTAAGAATCAATACAAATAATAAAAAAAACCAAAAAAAAAAACAAAGTACAAAAAAAATATCAATTTTCAAATGATCACCAACAAAAATTAAAATTTAAGAAGAAATAATAAAAATTAAAAACAAAAAAAATATGAACATATACATACAAACATGGATAAAATAGGAACCATTTCATAAATATATTTTAAAAAATAAAGGAATTAAAATAAAATAAAATATTAAAAGTATAAGGGCCGAAATGAAAAATAAATATATAATCGATTTCATTCCAAGGACAAAATTGAAATAAATCTAAATTTTGATACCTAAAATATTAAAGTATTTAAAACCAATCTGAAAATTAAAAAACCAAAAACCGAAATGAAACCTAAATATATTTGATGAAAGTCGGTTGGACACCCCGATAATAATTAAAAAAAAGTGGGTTTGGGGATTAGTCGTGGTGGACTTAAGCTGGTCTGGACACCCCAGTTATCAAAAAACAAAAATTAGTCATGGTACGTTTAAATTGACCTGGACACACCGGTTATAAAAATCAAAACAAAAAAATATATAAGTAGAAAAGGAAACTAAAAAATAAAATGTATAACCAGGGAAAAAAAAACAATAAAAAATATCATCATCAGAAGAAAAAATAGGAAAAAAAAGCATAATCAAAAAGAAAAAAAACACTATAATGGGAAAGCACTGTAGTAATCCACAGTGTTTTGTGTGAGGAGCTATAGTGTTGTCCCCACACCAATTATATAGATAACTAGTCATTTACCTGAGGTTCGTCGCGATCAAAACCATATTTTTTAATATAAAAATATTAATTGTGTGATATTTTTTATTATAATATAAATTTGATCAAAATAATAAATCCAGAATTCATGTGGCGTACAAGTTTCCTATATATATATGAGTTTTAAATCGATATAAATGTATTTTTTAGTAGGTTTCAACAAAATCATCAATATAAAATTATTATTGTCATTAAAAAAACAGGAAAATTCAAATACTTAAATTATTGATTTTATTATTAGGATTAATCTAATTTAAATTAAACATAACAAACAAAATATAAATTGTGTTGCCTGTAATAACCAAATAGAAAAAATAAGTGGTTCATTTTCTATCTATAAAAAAAAAAAAAAACATTATTGAGAATCCATCTCTATGTTATCGTCATTATCATGATTATAATTGGTAAAATTATTATCAATATTATTGTCCAAACAATTAAAATCATTAAATTGCCCTGAAGAATAAAAAAAATAGAAAAACAATAAAAAAATAATCAATAAAATTATTATTATTATTGTGCAAACAATGAAATCATCTGTTTTCAAAAACAGATAAAAATAATAGAAAAATAACAAAAAATATTCAAAGAAAAAAAGAAAGAAATATTAATTTTAAAAAGATCACCAACATAAATTAAAATTTCAAGACTGAACCAAATATAAATAAAATCCCAACAAAAAATAAAACAACAAAAATTAAAAGCTTAAATACAATTAAAACATAAACATTGTCTAAGAAAGACTAAAAAAACTAAAAGAATTCATACTAAATAAAAAATTCATATTTCAAAAGACAATAAAGACTTGAGATATGTTGATTCAAAATCAAATAACTAAAGATCCCATCTAGGTTCACCACAAAACTTTAGTAACATAATTACCATGGTGAAAATAAAAACACAACAATAATAAAATTAAAAATAAAAAAGAAGCAAGAATTGAGACTTACTGTAAACCCCGAGAAATATATGTAAGTGTTAAATTAAAGAAATGAATTAAAGGAGTAGGTGATTCATGCTCGTGTTTTTAATTTAATTTTCATAGTGAAAATGTGTGATTTATATTTAAGATTTTAGTGGAAATTTGATAAGACATGATGTATCAATAAGAATAGTTATGACATGTGTATTAGGGAAGTTTGGAAAGGTCATGAACAAAATATGGCGGTGGCTAGTATACATTTAGTGTATGCTAGGATCCCGGATAAGAGAATCATCATGAATAATTGTTATACATTCAGTGTATGCTAGGATCCCGGATAAAGGGATCACCAAGGAAAATGGCTAATATACATTTTAGTGTATGTTAGGATCCCGAATAAAAGGATCATCATGAATAACTGTCATACATTCAGTGCATGCCAGGATCCCGGATAAGGAGATCACTATGCACAGGCTAATATACATTTAATGTATGTTAGAATCTCGGATAAAGGGATTGTGGTGCAATAATTAAACACACATTCATATATTTTGAACTTTCAAGAGTAAAATAAAAATGTATGAGGTATATACGCAACCGGAAGGAGGTCTTCTCTGATTTCTGATGTCGGTAGGGTGATAAGAGTATCAGAAATGCTTAGTATTGCAATACTTAGTATCAGTTAGATTTAGTATCGACAATACGTAAGTGGGGAGGATGGTTTGGTTTTCAAATATCTATGTTGATGATTTTAATTATATATGATGACATATCGTGGGTTTAATAACTTTAATATGATTTCTTCTAGAATTTTTCTTAAGAGATTATCTTGTATCTCTATTTCAGGTCCATCATCTTCGTCAGGAGTAAAGCTATCATCTCTCAGTTTTTGTATCCAATAATAACTTGTATAAATTAAATGTTGGCAAATTCATATGTATGTTCACTATTTTTGAAAAAATATTGGAATGTAAGAAAATTAACTCGTTTTGTCGTATTTTACTAAATGTGACTGGATTTATATCAACTCTAGTGTAAATGGTTGAATGATGCTAGATGTATGGTTTATTAATTATGATTGTGATGAGGATGATGTTTAAGGTTTTGTAGACCCGAGATGAATGGGTCAAGATTGAAATAATGGTTATGTTACTGTTTCGAGACTTGTTACTGTTTCGGGACCTGTTACTGTTTAGGGTCATGTCACAACTCTAGTGATAAAAAAAAAATTATTATGTTTTTTTTTGGCGAATGTGTTTAATAAAATTATGTGTCTATTCCCAAGAGTAGGGGGTGTTACACTTACACACTAGGAGCAGAAGGCAAAGGGAGATTCGTAGGGATAGAACCACCATGAAAGTCTCTAAGACTTATTGTATTCTTCAGTGACATTTTTCTTTGTTCCTTTATCTCCTAATTATATGCTTTTGTGTACCTAAAGATTCTAAGGCTTTTCTACCCAAAAAATTGAATGATATCTTTAATAATTTGTGCAAAAATAAGAGTGCAAAAAAGAAAAGGAAGAGAAAACCACAATTCTTTTGGCAAGAAATTAAGAGAAAAACAAAGAAATTTTAAAGGTTGTCTTTGTTTACCCTCTATCAACGAACCTCGTGGTTCTTTACTTTTAAGCTTCTTTCTACCACTTCTCTCTTGATTTGATTTTGCTTCTACTTCTCTGCATGTACAATTTTATAGGATCTGATTCTAAGATATAAAATGACAATGTCAACCGTGACTGTTTTTACTCTGAATTGCCTACCATGCAACGACCTAGTCTGAGATCAATGCACCCAATTGTTACGGCAATTGAGAAGCTGGTTTCGACTTTCAATCAATTGATTTCAACAAAAGAAACCAAAAACCCAAAACAGACAACACATAAAAATTAACTAAAAGAAATAATGAAAAACCAAGAAAACCTCTAACCATCAACACACAACACTAGATGCATTAGGGGTAAAAACAATTGTCAGCACACTGTAGAAATCCATAATAAATCACCTCACATGTTATAATGTGACATAATAAAAAACCTATACCTTTTATATTTTAATTAATTGCAACAAGTTTTTCATTCAAATACCATTAAAATAGAAGAAGAAAAAAAAATCAAACATGTGTAATGTGAGTAGGATATAATATCAAGAGGAGCAACATAGTAGTAAGAAGATGATAGGGGGGAAGCAAATTTGTGAGATCTATTTGTGAGATCCATAACTCATGTACCTTGGCAAAATAGATTAGTGCAAGGATAGCAATAGTACAGGTTTACCTTAGGAATACTATGCACATCTTTGGTATTTTAGACATAACATTGGCTACGGATTCAAAAAATCATAATAGTCAATTTCGTTCCATTTCAATTAAAATAGACAAAACATTTCATATAAGTTTAAAAAAGAAGATAAAATAACGTTATTTTTATCTTGGTTTAAATTCTAGTTTGTTCTGGATTTTTCGATCAAATATCGGACGAAACGTACTGGCTTCATTCCAGCCAAATATTTTAAAAAAAAATTTACAATATCAATCATATATCTTTAATTCTACTTTTAGATTATGATTAAATTTTACGAATAGTCTCTTGATATATTTATATATATTATGTTAAAATTTCAGAGCAATCAGAGAATATAATGAACTTGCGAGATTGATGGTGATATTCTCATAATATTATACATGTTCATAATTTTGTTCAGAAAAATCATTTTATTATGTTTTTTTTAGATTATATTATAAAATTTTAAATAATTTTATTTTTATATTTGATTTTATTTTTTGAATTGATATATTTAAATACACACACGCGTGCGCGCGCATATATATATATATATATATATATATATATATATATATATATATATATATTTATATATATATATATATATATATATATATATATATATATATATATATATATATATATATATATATATATATATTACAATTTTAAATCCGCATGTCAATATACTTTAAAATCAAAATATTTTATTATAATTAAAAAAATAAAACACGACTTTTAAAAAGAAAACTCATTCCGGGCGCTCGCCACAAGCAACCAGCTATGCTAGTCGAGGGCTGTTTCAGGCCTCAAATTCCGTTCTTGAGGTCCCTGTTTCTTTATATTTATGCCTCTCTTTTTTAAACTTTTCAAAGTCTGATTCTGTAATGATTTTTTTATTGTTGTTTTCGCTTAAAATGTGACCGATTGACCCCGTTTTAGGTTTTATTTTTTTATTTTTCGAATAACCAGAAACTTTTTATATGATTTTATTGCCCAGGCTATTAAAGCCCGGGCTTATAGTGTCACAAAATAATTGTTAGTGTGACAATAATTGAGAAAATCTAGAAGAGAGACTATTTACGTAGTACAGTTGAGTGGAAAAATTAAGTGGGGTTTCTCTTCTGTGAGACTTTTGACAGCCTCTATCTTTCTTTTGTATTTGTCATTTTTACTTGGAGAATGGCAGGGGAAAAAAAGTTTTCTTTCTGACAAGATCACCAGACCCCTACCCAAGTAGTCATAGTTGTCGTTGGATACATGTATATTTAGCTCATGTCCTTGTGGAGATAGATAATATAGGTAGCTCTACAACTGCTTTTTTCTTTTTTGATGAAAAGCACTTCTACTCCTTCCTTCCTTCTTTCGTGTGCAATTGCTTGCTTTAATCATGATTGAATGGTACTGATTGCTGAATCTGTCTCTGCAACTTCTTTGATGGGTTCCTTTCCATTTTTCACAATTTCTTTCTTTTCTTTTATTTATATATTAATTTACTGTTTCTGGATGAAGATCTTTGACGGGTTTTGTATTCTGTTCTTAACTAATTTCTCTCTCCTGTCCACTCCCTTTCTAGCGAGCTATTTATAAACATCCTCAGCTCGCACCTTCTTCCTTTTCTTCTTCGGATCAGATTTTAAGTTTCTTCTAGCTACTAGGAGGAGAATTGTGTTGTGTTGTACACACACACACACTTGTGTGTGCATATATATATATATATATGTGTGTGTGTGTGTGTGTGTGTGTGTATGTTTTGGCTCATTTTGTTGTATCATGTTTATATATATACATGTGTATATATATATACACAGAGATAGATTAATAATCAGTCTCTTTATTCTTTGTCCAGATTTTCACAGATTCAATTCCTCTGAATCGATCATCAAAATGGGCTGATCCTTAATTTTTCTCAGTGCTTCAAGCTTGGATAAATAAAAGTTGTTTGCATATATATATAGAGAGAGAGAGGAGTGGAGACTCAAAGGGTTATTGATCTGGCCTTCTGTGAATCATATTAAATGGCAACGTACTTCCATGGAAGCTCAGAAATCCAAGCAGCAGCTGCACCATCTGATGGGATCCAGGCACTTTATCTTATGAACCCTAACTACCTCTCTTCTTACTCTGAATCGACTCAACAGCAGCACCAACAGCCCCCTAACATGATCTTCTTTAACCCCAGTAGTAGTACTGCCGCTTCCAATAATGTCCTCAACACCGGAAACCTTCCTCATGCCCCACCGCAGAACCACCACTTTGTCGGCATCCCTCTTGCTGCACCCAGCCCCTCCAACATCACTTCTCTTACTCGAGACAGTAACAGCCGACGTCCGCCCCTACATGGGGTTGTCCCTAGTCATGTTCACTATAGCATTTGGGGTTCAGTAGATCAGAATTCGTTCGCAACAGCCTCTGGGTCTAGTGCAGCCAATGTTTTCGGTTCCCCGCAGGTGGGTTTTCTGAGGCCGGTAGCGGTGTCTCCTGGAAGGCAAGGGTTATCTCTAAGCCTTTCGTCTCAAAAAGCACCGACACCGTATAATAGGGCTGTAAGCAATAAACATCATGAGATTCAAGCATTGCATTCTCATGTTTCGGTTGGGTCTTCAGGTTATGAAATCAGAGTTTCCGGGAACTCTCCGTCTTCTGTTTCGGCCGTGTCGAATGGGATTTCCAGTTTGCAAAACATGGTTTTGGGATCCAAGTACCTGAGAGCTACACAGGAGTTGCTTGATGAGGCTGTTTGTGTAGGAAAAAACCTAATGAAGAGTGGCTTGATAGAAGGGAGTTCTAAAGAAAGGAAGAAGATGGCTAAAGAATCTATAACTGGAGATGGGACTGGAGGTGGTGGTGAAACTTGTGCTGCTAATGGTGGAGCTGAGCTTACGACAGCCCATAGGCAGGAGCTGCAAACGAAGAAGGGAAAGCTTGTAAACGTGCTCGACGAGGTACGTACATAAATCTGTGTTTATAAAACAATAAGTTGCACATGGATATCTCTGACTGCTTTTCTTTGATGGCTGCTTTAGATTTTTCATCTTTGAAAATGTAAATTACTAAAATCTTACCTTTCATACGCTCCATTTAATTTCACGTGTGCCATTTCAATAGTGGAAATTGAAAGTTTGGTTAGCACTAGAGTAAGGTCTTTGTCAGTTGATTTCGGTACCTTCTAAAACGAATTTTTCACTAAAAATTCTTGTTGCCACTAAATCTATATATAGGCAATCCAAATTAGGGCTTGCTATGACCATGTATCTGTAGCTTCTTTGCTTGTGAAGCTTGAAACTGGATCCTTATTCCTGATATGGCTCCGTGCTTTTCAACGTGCATACAAAGATCAAATTTTATCTGGCAATCACTGGGTTGCATTTGGCATCTTGGCGTTTTCATAGATATTAAAAATTAAATCTTGAAGAAGAAGAAGAGATGACTCACAGCTTAGAACATGATGGAAATTTGTGGAGCAATTAATATTTAATATACAAACTATATATGCTGGTCTTTTATGGCTGTTAAGTTAGGGCCCAGTAAAGATGGTCCATGAACAATGTCAATTTCATTTCAGACAAACTATGGTAGCTCTTACCCCAGCTGCTATTCTTGTTTCGTCCTTCTTCGTTTTTTATGTGTGGTTGTGATGAACAAATGAAATGGAAGTTACCTGAAACATGTTACCTGATAGCCATCACGATAAAAAATTAAAGATTTATATAATAGATTTTAAGTTTAAATCAATATATATATTTTTTATAAAAATCTAAAGCAATTTAAAGTTTTATTCGCTCAAAAATCCAAAAAATATATTTTTTAAAAATAAAATTTTCTCAAATAAAAAAAATTACTTGAAACATACTCTAAAATCGTAGGCGTCATACTTTCTTTTCTTTCTATCTCTAGCTAGGCTAAGTGCTCATGTCTAATTAATTTGGTCCTATATATTGTACCTAATTAAAATCTTTTCTTGCTCTGGAAACTTAATTCAAGGTGGAACAAAGATACAGACAATACCACCACCAGATGGAAGTAGTAGCTTCCTCGTTCGAGCAAGCAGCAGGATTTGGTGCCGCGAAATCATACACTGCCCATGCATTACAGACCATCTCAAAGCAATTCAGGAGTCTTAAAAACACGATTTCTTCGCAAATCAGAGCCGCAAGCAAGAGTTTGGGTGAAGAGGATTGCATAGGACTAAGGTACGAGGATCATCAGCTTCGACAACAGCAACTGGGAATGGCCCAACACAATGCTTGGAGACCCCAGAGAGGATTGCCGGAACGTGCTGTTTCCGTTCTTCGCGCTTGGCTCTTTGAGCACTTCCTTCACCCGTAAGTTTCTGGAAGTCTCAATAGTACTCTAAAACATATACATAATAAAACCATTTTCGAAACTTTACCCACCTTTAAGACGATCGAGGTTTCAATAATGGTTTTCGGTATATGTATGATCTAACAAGTATATTGTATCATGAATATGCATGCATTGGCTAGCTACTTTTGAGTTTATTTTGTGACAAATGGGTTGAACGCAGATATCCCAAAGATTCTGATAAGCACATGCTTGCAAAACAAACAGGGCTTACTAGGAGCCAGGTATGTATGGAATTTAATCCTTTTCATTCCTAATACATACGCGTCTCTGGCAAATCAGTTATAGAGTAGCGAATGAGCTTGGAGCTCAACTCATTTTCTTTCTTTCTGATCAGAGGTTTTAGATTCGAACTTCTGCTTTGTAATCAGAATTAATAAATTATAGAGTAGGTAAACCCTCTTCTTCTATGAATTATCTAATCTCCATCACATTTATGATTTGATCATATGTAGGTGTCTAATTGGTTTATAAATGCTCGGGTTCGGCTGTGGAAGCCAATGGTTGAGGAAATGTACGTTGAAGAAATCAAGGAGCAAGATAGAACTGGTTCTGAGGAGAAAATTGATTCTGGGTCTCATTCTAGTGCACCAGGAGAGAGCAGTTCACTTCAAATGGATCAACATAAGGGAGTACTTCACTCAAAACAACTCAAAAAACCCAGCAACCAAAATGCTTCTCCTGTTAAATTTTCATACCCCACAATCTCAATGACCATGGGAGCACCCCTTCAACAGCAAGCTGGTTTTACCCTTATTGGACCAGCTGAAATGGAAGGTATTTCTCGTAGAAGTCCAAAGAAACCGAGTAGTGAGATGCAGAATCCTCCAAGCAGTATCCTCTCCATGGACATGGACGTAAAACAAGGTGAGACAAGTAGGGAAATCAGTGTGGATTTTGGTGGTGAAAGGTTAATCAAGGATGGCTATCCTTTAATAACTAGCAGTGGTGGATTCGGAGCATATCCAATGGGAGATCTTGGGAGGTTTAACCTTGAGCAGCTGACACCAAGGTTTAGTGCAAACGGGGTTTCCCTTACTCTTGGTCTACCACATGGCGAGAACCTTTCTCTTCCAGGAACTGAACAAAACTACCTCTCCAACCAGAACATTCAGCTGGGTGGAAGAAGACTAGAAATTGGAAGCGGTACAGAACCTGATTTTTCTGGGATTAACACCTCACAAAATTCTCACTCCAGCTCTGGTTTTGAGAGCATTGACATCCAAAACAGAAAGAGGTTTCCAGCTCAATTATTGCCGGATTTTGTGGCCTGATCAATCTACAACGGACTTACTTTATTGTACTTTAACTCCAGATTACTTCGTAGTTGTGCTGCTCGAGAACATCTGATCAGGTAACATGAGCAAATAATAGCTCTCTCCTTTCTAATGTACCCTGGCCAATAGAAAGAGATCGAGGCTGAAAAAAAACTAAGCATGATGATGGCTAAAGCAAGAAGAAAAGTCAGTATCGCTAGTGTTCTTACATATAGGTAATTGGGGAGGGTTGAGGCAATAATCAAGGTTAATATTGATTGTATATTATATATTCATGCATCGGGGCATAGGTAGATGGAAATCAAGATTTCGTGGATATGCAAAATGGGTTATTTGGGTATACCAATCTATATTTATAAATTTAAATATTGTTTTAGGATGTGTTTGGTATTATTTTTGCTTTTGTAGTTGAGGTTTTAAAAAAATAGTTTCATAAAAAGCTCTTTTACTGCAGTTCAAAATAAGTAGTGAAGTATTTGTTTAAAACTGTGGTTGAGTTTGAGGTTAATGAAAAGCAGTTTTAAGTGTTTGGTTACCAAATTTTTCATATCGCTTTGAAATTGTGAAATTACTTTAAAATGTGTGTGTGTGTGTAGTTTTTTTAAATATTTAATAATTATAATAATAAAATATAATTAATAATTCAAGTAAATTAGACATTTGTTTTTATTCTCTCATCAAACTACTTGTAATATCATTACGAACTAAATCTATATTTGAAGGCCTCTATGATCTAGGAATAATATATGGTAAAATATCATATGAAGCAAAATTACAATTGCGAGACTAAAATTATATTGTGATCTCTTTCTAATATATTTATTTATATTTTAATTCATTTTTAGATTATTTTAATATTAAAAATATATTTTTATATTAATAAACATATATTATGTAAATATTATTTATATTTTAATTAATTTTTATATTATTTTAATATTTAAAATATATTTTAATATTAAAATACATTATTTATAAACCACCCCACCCCAGCAGCCCCCTGGCCCGTCTCCCTCTCATTATCAAAAACAAAATGCAAGAAAAGCAGCTAATAATTGTTTTAGTTGCTTTTCTTGCACCGAAGTTACATGTCATTTTTTCAGTGGGACCCATGCCTTGTATACTGCTTTTTACACTAACCAAACACCAGATGAGGGTGATTTTTTGCAAACGGAAGTTGCACCACAATCCCAAACACCCTCTTGAATGTGGATGTGTATGTGATTTTTCATTTTGGCACCAAATGATAGAAATATTTGTCCTCAATTCAAAATTTCTTTTCTTTTTCTTGGTTTACTACTTAGCATTTTTTATTCTATGAATGAATTTTTTTTGTATAAAAAAAACCTTATTGTTTGTGGTTTCAATTATGTTGGTCATTTCATTTATAATAAAATATGTTGATAATTTCATAAGTAATGGTTAGTCAAATTTCATGTAATTTGTTTTTAACTTTTTTGAAATTTTCTAATGAGTTTAGTTCATCAATAATACCATTAGTTATGTGTTTAATATTTTAATATATATATATATAATATAAAAAAATAAAACTAAAATAAAATATTTATTATAGCTTTAAAAATTATCAATTTGAAAACAATTCATCTAAAGGACAAAAGCTAAAAGAGAAGGAATTGGTGAAGGTGGATCTTCGTCAACACAATGTATAAGACAAGGTGGAACATATATACTATCGATGTTAACAAAAGTTATGTATACAATTATTTTATTTTGATGGTCTTAACACTAAGTTGTTTTGTCTTAGCAGCAAGAACTACAAAAAGATAGGGCTATTTGCAATGAATTTTAGCAATATAATAATCCAATTGTTGATGTAGCAATGTATCAATATTGGATTATGCTTAGCAATGAGAAATTCTTTGTTGAAAAATAATAAATTATTTCAAAAATAAAAATAAACTATTTAATGAATATGCAATGGATTTATCATTGTAGACGTGGTTGTATCAAATCTTACAACGGATTATCTGTTACTAATAAAATATATTGCAACGGATTATTAGTTGCTGATTAAAGAAAATTATAATGAA
Organism: Salix dunnii; assembly: GCA_015731905.1. Classification (NCBI taxonomy): domain Eukaryota; kingdom Viridiplantae; phylum Streptophyta; class Magnoliopsida; order Malpighiales; family Salicaceae; genus Salix; species Salix dunnii. Next base: position 1,289,966 of record CM027667.1, on the reverse strand, counting down.
TTATACGTCTTTGGTTTAAAAAATTGTTTTAAACCTCATCCACTGATCTAAGCCTTAAAATACAGACCACAACTAAAATTAATTAACCTAAATCTTTTTTTTATCTCTATACTGGTTATCAATCTTCAATAACCATCAACCTATGATAGTAATTAACTAGACCCATCACCACCAAGACCAATCATCATTAATCTTCCATGCCCTTTCCTTAGTAACCCTTGTTTTACAAATTTAAAACCCTACTACTTAATTTTACAGCTCTATTTGTTCCTCAAATCTTGATCTTCATCATTTGATGTACCCTCTCCATTCACCATTGCAACCAAATTTAATCTTGCTTTCACAAACCATAAATAGTACAGAATGACGAAAACAACCTATTATACTCGCCATCACCACCACCAAACTTTAAGGTAGTCTTTTTCTCTCAACTATTCTTTTTTTTCTTCATCTTTTATGTTATTTTGAGTTTTCAATTGTGCCATTGGATCTTCTCTCCACATACTATGCATTTTTAACCCACATTCATGTAATTATTCTATAGGTCTCTTTGTTATGATAGACATGTCATATGCTTCAAAATTAAACATTTATTCAATGAATTGAATCTCTTGCTTAGTTATGTTGGTTGCACCCTTGATACATTACATATAATAAGTCATAATTTGTATTCAGTTTTACAAGTGTTGATTTATGCGAACCTTTCAGTTTCAAATTTTCTTTGTCCTTTTTCTTTGCAAATTCAGAAATTTTATACTCAAACATTCGAATGACTTCATATAAGCTTTTGGATGGCCAATAAGTCCCAATCAATACAATATTATCAAGGTTGATTGTTGTTCGGTTTTATTTTTGCATTTTGGATATTGAACATCATATTTTTCTATCTGAGATTTTTTTCTTAAACACAAACATGACAACTGAAATTGGAGTTGATAGATTCAAGATTCCAAATATTCTATTCAATCTATCCTTGGTTTAGTTTCATGGCTCATGAACCTCAACAATGTCTATCCATGATTTTTCATTTGCATTTTCTATCACTCTTCAATATTCATACTCATTTGGGGAGATGTCCATTAGTTTATTCAAGTCATGGGAAAATATTTAGATTGCTATAATTTTCTCAAAGTGCTGCTATTTTCTTCTTTTAAATACATTGATGGAGGGAAATTTAAAAAAAAATCCATGCTCACATTTTATTTTTGACTGCCATGTGCACATGTTGAAACTTTACAGTGGATAAGAATTTTGGGATTTTCTCCAAAAAAAAATAAACTATTTATAATGTAGGGCATTTCTTTTTATATGTTTGGTGTATCTATATTATGACCCTTTTCTCTTTTGGTTTAGTTTCTACATTTTAGTTATTGAATGGGTCTTCCTATAATATCTTAATTAGTATTCTTGAAATCTTGTTTGTTCTTGAACTTTGATGTGTCTTGTTTGAATTATAATTTTGTTTACCATAAACATGTGTTTTGTGTTCTTTGTAATTGAATTGTTCTTTTTGTGTTCCATACTTTTAAATTCATTTAGCATTTTTCTGTTTTGAGTACATATTTTGGAACTAAGCTTTGTAATATTGTTAATTTATTATCTTTGCTTTTGAATTTACCTAGTTACTTTGGAGTATTATGTATTATTGATGGAAAAATGATATAAGTATATATGATACATAATTGGGATTAATGTAAGTGTGCAATAACTTTTTTTAAAATATGAATTAGTGATTAACAAAGTTGTCTTTATAATTTATTATATAATATTTTAAATTTCTAGCATGTATACATCATAAATACATATAATAAATTTATATGATCAAACAATAAACACCCAATCAAAACCAATACACTTCAAGAAAATGAAAAAAAAATAATTAACATTTTAAAATGAATTTTCATCACAATATGGTAGATTTGCTTATTTAAATTAGAGAATCCTAAAAAATAACATATATGCTTGTAAACTTGGTGTTGAAGTTGCTAGATTTGTTGTGAGAGGTTGAACAATGTTGAAATTAGGGGGGGAGGGTGGTTGAAAGGTTGCAATGAAGAAAATACAAAAAGAAGAAAGGAATTACCAACAAAATATGTCTGTTGGTAATTCCATGAGTAGTATTTTGTTGGTAATTCCATCGGTAAAATATGTCATGTCATTTTATCATAATCTTTTCTAATAAAAAATTACTATAATTCCATATGAGTATCCATTGGTGTTTACTTCCGACATTTACCTATGGAATAATTCTCATTTTATTTCCTTTGGTATTTAATGACAAATATTTCATGTTTATAAAGACCGACTAAAATGGCAACAAGATATTTTTGTTGATATTGTTCACAGTAAAATACCGATGAAAAAATTTCATCAGTATTTCCATGTGAATTAACTGATTTTCTAATAATCTTAGTATGAATAATTCTCAATTAATTTAATTTAATCCATGTCTAAGATTTATTTTATTTTTTATTGAGAATCTTATTATAGCTAAAAATTCATTGGAAAAATCTGCATATTTATTTATTTTTGTTAAAAAACAATTATTTGTTTCGTGGCGAAGTGCCAATCAAATATATATATATGAAATGATCTTATATACACTAATTATTAGTTGTGATGAAAGATCATCTTTATTTTTCCATGTGCTAATTAAACTTTTTCGTGGACCTGTGCTTTTATAATATTGCAAAGAGAACCCATTAATCCCTTATCCTTTTACTTGATGATTTATGATTCTTTAGTTATATGAGCTTTGTTGTCTTTTATGAGAGGTATTTTGACCAAAGTAAGGAGCATATACTACAAACTTTCACCTGTTATACATTTTCAAAAGCCAAAGAACGCATAAGAAAAGTAAGACCATTAACTTTATTCTCAAGGCTAGAAATGTTTACCTCATTTACTCATTTGCTTGAGAAGTCTCCATGAGTACCAAACTGTTTCGAGTTGGTTGTCATGTTTGAGATCATTTGGTTTGCAACCTCGAGTGTCTTATCTACCAATGCCCCTCCACTTGCATCATAAATGATACTACAGTCAGTGGGCATCAATCCTTCGTAGAAATATTAAATGAACAATTGATCAGGAATTTGATGTGAGGGTATTGAATGCATAATTACTTAAATCTTTTCCAGTATTCAAAGAGTGTCTCTTTATTAGATTGTCAAATCCCACATATTTCTTTTCTTATATTGCCAACTCGAGATGCTGGGAAATACTTCTCAAGAAAATTCTTCTTCATGGCATTCAAAGTTCCAATAGAACCTGGGAGAATAGAGAAAAGTCATGTATTTGTTTTCCTTTTTAAAGAGTAAAGGAAAGCTTTCAACTTAACATATTCTTCATTAACTCCATTCGGTTTCATACCAATGAAAACAATATGGAACTCCTTAAGATGAGTTTATGGATCTTCTCCAACAAGACTATTGAATGTTGGTAGCAAATGTATAAAAAAGATTTGAGATTAAAGTCGACATTATTGTCTATCTTTATGCACAATGGTTGATTTTGCATATTAAGAGCAACAAGCTCCTTTAGTGTTTGTTGTTGTTCAACAATCATTTTGTTGACGCGAGCTTCCTTTCATAACATGTGTAAAGTGTTTTTTATTTCGAGATCCACATGCACTTAACTGTGGTTAGTAGAATAGGTTACAAGCATGAATTATCAAGAAAACTCAAAAGAAACCAACAACACAAGATATCAAAAACAATGCATATTATACAAAAATCCTACACTAGAAAACTAAAATTGCCTAAAAACCTTAGAAAACAACGAAATTTGGTTGTTAAAGGGTGGGGCTAAAAGCTTTAAGCTACTATTAGGAATCAAAATGTCGACACCTAATTCCACTAAAACATTTGTTTTGATCAGTACCAATGTCGTAAATGAATAGTACTGTCACCCATAAAAATTATATTTCTCCTTTTGTTTCAGAAAAATAAATAACTTTCACAACAAATAAAAATAAGAGTACATGAATCAACTAAAATTACTTTTCCGACAATAATGCCAAAATTTGTTGTGATGTTCTGGTCGCACAAATCAATTACCTAACCTTAAAATACAATACATAAAATAGTATAGAGCAAGTAAGGGGTCGATCCCATGAGAAAAATTCAAATCAAATTTTTATGTTATATGATATGCAACTTTGGGGGGGGGGGGAGTTGTTTAGGCTAAAGAAAAAGAAAATAGAAAACTATCATACAAAAAATAAATAAAATCGAGATTTTTCAAGAAAACAAACCTTAGTCGCAAGTAAACATCCACCAATAGAAATAAAAAATGATTAATTTATATTTTGAATATTTATCTCCTCTTAACATTGGTTAGTTAACGGATTGACCGTATAACTTATCATAACTATTAAACAACCACAGTGTTCGCACTAGTAATTTAATTTAATGACAACTTTAAAAACTAGATAAGTTGATTAATCAAGAAAATATAATGTTTGTAGTCTATGTTTGATTTGATTGAATGTTCTCCCTAAGATTAATAACATAGATCTGCCACAATTATTAAACTCAGTTACTTCACAAGTTTATATACCACAACTCTGGTTTTGGTATCAAACTTATCAATAGAATTGTGTACAATAATAACTTAGGGTCCACTCTAATAATTAAAATAAACAATTATAAGAAAAATAAACATAAGAGGACAAACATATTAATCATATAAACTAAAAAGAAAAATTATTTATCTCACAGTTTTTGAAACCTAAAGGTTTCTATATCTCTGCAACTAAAAAAAAGAGTTCAGCCTTGCATATTTATTGAACAACTAATAAAAAAGAATGAAGAAAACATGATTTTTTTGGGTTTATGGAGGAGAAAAGGCATTTTGGTACTAAAAAAATTATCAATAATTTAGGTCATGTTTGACATTGTATTTTAAAAAAGTTTTTGAAAAAAATTAAAAAATATATTTTTATTTTTTACTTTAGATTAATTTTTAAAAAATAAAAAACCTTATTTTGATATATTTTTAAACCAAAAATATTTTAAAAAATAACCTCAATCATACCCAAAATAAGCACTTAATAAAAAAATTATTTTAATATAAATCTTAACAAAAAAATATTTTTAAAATTAACCTCAATCATTTTCATATAACAAAAATGTTGAGACATAACATCCAGATCCCAAAAATAAAAGGTAAAGACATGTCGGAGAGAGAGAGAGAGAGAAAAGACCCACCCGATTTTAAATGTGTCAATTATATAGGGTGTGTTTGGTATTGCTTTTGCTTTTGTGGTTGAGGTTGAAAAAAAACAGTTTCAAAAAAACATTTTTACTGTGATTCAAAATAAGCAGTGAAGTGTTTGGTTAAAACTGTGATTGAGTTGGGGGTTGAAAAAAAAACAGTTTTGTGTGTTTGGTTATCATATTTTTCATATTGCTGTCAACATGTGAAATTACTTTAAAGGACACACACACACATATATAAATTGTTTTTAAAATTTTATAGATTGATAATCATAACAATAAAAAATATAATTAATATTTCATGAAAAAAATAGATATTTGGTGTTATTCTCTCATCAAACTACTTGTAATTTTATCATGAACTAAATCATTACGTGAATGTCTTAGTGATTCCTTGCTATTTGATCGAGGAACAATATATGGTAATAATATCATTATTAACAACATTTGTGATCCAGTTGTAAGGTTATAATTTCAATGCAAAATTCAGTTGCAAGTTTTTAATTCATAATCAATTGAAAAATAACAGGGTTATGGAGTGTAACGAAATCACGCGTCATTGTTTTTCATCAGAACAAATCTTTATCTACATATTTTTTTATTTTTTTATTTTTTATTAAAAAATCAAAATGGGCTTGTCCCAAATTAAATGGGTCGGCTCAGCCAAATTGGGCCAAAAAGGGCCCAACTCTGTTGGACTTGGGCTAGGCCAAGAGCAAGCCCAACCTAAGAGTTCAAATAAAAACATAAAATGGTAAAACGGTGCGTTGCACCCTTCATTTGTTGAAGTATTCTATTATGTCACTGGTCACATGAATAATAACATGACCAGCTTTGATGAGAGGGTTTACGGCTGATATCGACGAGTAGAAAAGGCTAAGGTGGTTATTCCTATGGTGGCGTTGTTCGAAATGGTGTTGTGTGGTGGCCGGTATGAGCCTCGGAAGGTGGCAGCTGGTGCTCTCTACAAGACGGGGATTGCTGCGGCTGCTGGAGGTTATGGAGGGGCTTGTGGTGTGGAGAAGAAGCTAACGATTATGAGGGGGATGATGGTAGTGCCGAGAGCTGGCTGTAACAATGGAGAGAGAGGGCAGCAACGATGTTGTAGAGAGAGAGAGAGATCGTTGACTGTGTTGGGGAAGAGAGAGAGAGAGAGAGACGGTGACTGTTACTATATATTAAAATGCTTGTTGATCGTCGGCTGTGTATTACAATCTCTATTGGTTCCTTAATTTATACATGGTTTGTTTCGAAGAAGAAAAAAGCAGAGACAGTTTTGCAAGGATTGGCAAAAACACAGGCAATCACAGGAAACGCAGGCAATAAAAATGGGAGGCAATAACAGGTAAAGCTACAAATTCATACTTCAGCAAAACTATAATTTTGATCGTGATTTTAATGGGTCTCATGACAGTATGAATTGTGTTGTGATGTTTACCAAATGAGTGCAAACTGTGTTGCCAAACGGGCACATATAACCTCGACCCGTAATATAAACAAGAAAGATTCAACAAGAAGGGTTTATGGCTGAAGGCTAAACCCAAGTCCCAGAAATCTATATCATCCCAGCAAAGAAGAAGGGCTTCATTCCAGTCAAGCCAAAGGATGGGAAAGGTAAGCTACAAGAAGCTAAGAGGTAGCCAAAACCTCCGTCAAAGACTGCTTTTAGCGAGTCTCTCCGCTACTCCTGTCCAAGTCGAGGACATTCGAGCCAATGACACGTTGCCCGGCTACGCCCCTACTCCTCTCTCCTCCGCCTCCTCGAGAAGATTTCTGATGACTGTGCTGTCAAAATCAATGAAACTGGTAAAACCAACTACCGAATTTGTTTTTTTGTTGTTACCCTCGGTTTAATTTTTGAGGGATATGTTTTATGTGGCAGGAATAAAGTTTCAATACAGGCCTGGTATTGTGATGGGTGGGAGACACCTTGTCCATGATTGTGGTGTAAATCCAGCAATTGGGTATTTCTTGAAGCCATTGGTTGTTCTTGGGTTGTTCTCGAAGAAGCCCCTTTCGATAAGGCTTAAAGGTACTGTTGCTTTCTTTTCTTTTTTTCTCCCCTAAAGTTTGCTCTGTCACCATGTGCTTAGTGTTTGTGCAATTGTATGCTTTTTTCTTTTTCTGGGGTTCTTAGCTGCTTAGTTGAGTTGCTGTCTTATTTTCGATCAGCTCTGTCCTCGTCACTTTGATCATAGCGATCTCCTCTTTGAATGAATGTAATGTTCTTACCAAAAAATAAAATGAAAGTAAAAAGGAGTTTAATGTTATTCATCACCGGTTCTATGTGAGACTTCAATTGTAAGTTCTCAATGATAGACTACGATTTGAAAGAATATTACAGAAGCCAGAAATACTTTATTTCTTTGAACTATGACCATTTCTGCACGTGTTGATTCCCTCTACTCCCCATGGAAACTGGAATAGGAAATTATTATTTTTACCAAATGCTGTCGTATTTTTGCTGATCACCACATTCAGGGTTCCGTATAAGGTATTCTTCCGTATGATTTATCAAAAATATTACCGAAAACAGATAGATCCACCTTGTATCTTTGTGGCCGAATCTACCAGAGAAAATCTTGCTGCTGAGTTCTGAACTTCATGTGTGACAATAAAGGAGTAATTGAGAATGTAAGATCTTTAAAACATGTTTTGTACCTCTTGGTAGTTTAGAGAATGATTGTTGAGGCTTTGTCTACTGCTGTTCTGTATATCACTGGAAAGGTTATCTATTTTTCCCCTTTGTACTTATATAGATCACACCTAGTCCACAGCCTAATGTTGAGAAAAGACCTAGCGTCTTTGACACTGCTATGTTGTAAAGAAAGAAAGAAAGAAAGACTAGGATACAAACGTTACTTGATGATATCATCTCTGACTTACCTTAAAAAATATCCACCCATAAACTTTACATAGCACTTTTATAGGCAATACCTTAGTTTATGATTTTTGCAAGGTGAAACACATCTATAGAGGGTATTGCTTTTTTTTTTTTTTTTTTAAGAAGATTTGATGGGATAACTTGCTGTTTTCAGGAATTACATATGATTCTAGGGTATGTGTTGAAACTTTCCGCTCTGCTACCTTACCATTATTGAAGCAATTTGGAGTTCCTTCAGAAGGATTGGAACTGAAAATAGAAAGTCGTGGTGTTCCACCTCATGGTGGCAGAGAAGTTCTCTTATCAGTTCCCATTATTCGAAGTTTAACAGTGAGATTTTGAATCCTGTGTTACTTCATTTGTATTTTTCCCCCATGTTCTTATTTCTTACACTCTACAGGCAGTTACTAGGATTGATGAGGGAATGGTTATGAGGATTAGAGGGGTGACTTTCTCAACCAGAGTCTCTTCTCAGTTTGAGAATACCATGATACATGCTGCTTGAGGAACCTTTAATCGTTTGCTTCCTGATGTCCACATATTTACTGATCATAAAGTTGGTCAACAAGCAGGAAAGTATGTTATCATAATAAAAAAACTGCCATCTTATTGTTTGTTTGGAAATATTGTAGAGAGAAATGTGAATTGCTTGCTTGAATGTTTTGTTTACTTCGTGATGTTTGCATATTGATCATAAAGCTGGTCTGCCAGCTGGAAGGTATTACATCTTTTTAGAGAAAACGTCATGTTTGTTGTCAGGATTTTTCAAGCACAGTAGAGAGAAATGTGAATTGCTGCTTGATTTTATATATTTATTTTCTTTTTTACTTTCACATCCTACAGAGAGTATATAGCTCACACATATATTGATTTATTGGGCAATCACCTGGTTATGGAATATCTTTGGTCGCGGAAACTACTTCTGGCTGTTTCAAAACAATAAAAATTATAAATTACCATGAGAAAAAAACACAAACAAATTAACAAAAAAGTAAGGACAAAAACTATTATTATTATTATTATTATTATTATTATTATTGCGTTCATAATGAAAAAAAAAAGAAATTAAATCAAAGACTAGAAAAAGCATAAAAACTTTTAAAAAACAAACAAAAAAAAAATGATAAAACATAAATAAAATTATCAGCTAAAAAAAAATATTTGCCTTGAAAATTAAAAAAATTGCTCACACTACATTACGAGCTAAAGAAATAATTTTTATAATTATTGGGATTAAAGAAATTAATGGGATTTGCTAGTTAAAAAATAAAATATAATATCTATATATGCAAAGTTTAATATAATAAAACAAATCAACACACAATATTATTACAATAGTAACATCAAAGTCTTAACATATAAAATTATCATTACTATTACTGTCAAAACAATAAAAATTATCAAATTATCCTGAGAGAAAAAAACTCAAAAATATTAACAAAAAAATGGGTAAGAAAAAAACTATTACTATTGTTATTGTTATTGTTATGTTAATAATGAAAAAAAAAAAGACAACAACATTAAAGTTACATCTAAAATTATCATTATTATTACTGTTAGAACAATAAAAATTATCAAATTATCCTGAAAAAAACAAACTCAAAAACATTAACAAAAAAATGGGTAAGAAAAAAACTATTACTATTGTTATTGTTGTTGTTGTTGTTGTTGTTGTTGTGTTAATAATTAAAATAAATAAATGAAAGACTAAAAAAATCCTAAAAACTTTAACAAAAGATCAAACAAAAAATAAATAAATGATAAAATAAAAATTATCAGGTTAAAAAAATTCATTTGACTTGAAAATTAAAAAAAATAAAAAAATAAAAGAAAGAACAAAGAGGGGAAAAAAAAATAGAAATATCAATTTTCAAATGATCATAAACACAAAATAAATTTTAAGAGCTATTTTTTTTTTAAATACTACCTCAACAAATAAAAAAATAATAAAAATTAAAAACCAAAGCTAAGAGCACACTATATATATAGATAAAAATAGAAACTATTCCAGAAATAAAAAAAAATAAAGGGATTAAAATCAAAGTATAAGGGCCGAAATGAAAATAAAATATACTATCAATTTCAATCAAAGGACAAAATTAAAAAAAAATCAAAACTTCTGCACCGAATATATTAAGGTATTTAAATCCAATCCGAAAATTAAAAGAAGAAAGATCTTTTGAAACCTAAATATATAATTAATTTCAATCGAATGATCCAATTGAAATAAATCAAAACTTATATAACAAAAATCTCTTCCATACAAAAAATAAAAGTGCAGGGACGAAACTGAACAAAGAATAAAACTAGGGGTCTCTCCTGTCCTTTAGCATGCACAAGAGAGAAAATAGAAAAAACAAAGTTTAACCAGTCAGTGTGACGTGTACGACCACCCTTTGCCAAAACACGCCGCACCATGAGGAAGATCACATGGTGACGCATTGTCAGAGACGCCAAAAACCCATTTTCACTGGCTAGAGGAAGGCGCACGCGCCGTCAGAAGGGAGCATGAGATCGAACACCGTTAGTCGCGTGCGACACATAATTTTTGACAGATAATAACAAAAAATATGATCAATTACCGGAACATCCCTATAACCGATTCTTCAATTTTATTTTAATGAAGGGCATATTAGTATTTAGCTAGTTTCAATAAATGGGAAATCCCCACTGTACCCCTCCCTACCAAAATTTTTTTTTGTCTTATATGAGGGCATATTAATATTTAATTATTTTTTAAAATTATAAAATTTCCATGAAGCCCTTCTGAGAAACAATAATTTTTTATATTTTTTGAGAGTTAAAATGATTATTTGACTGTGTAAAAAATAAAAAAAATTAATAAAATGGTAAATTAAATAACCTGAAAATTGAACTAATACAAAAATACACTGTTACATTTAACTTCCTTTCAGTGAAACACCGAACTATTTTAATTTATTTTATAATTTCGAATCCCTCCTCCGCCTCACCTACCCACTTGGGGAAACCGTTTATTCAGTCAACAACCAAACCAAGAATCCAATCCCATCCGCCGATTTCAAAATCAATAACGGCCCCAAGATGAATTAAATCCAACGGCTGAAGTTAAGCTACTAGAACATTCTCACCCCTCTTATAGCACGGTATGCTCCACCTATGTGCATTCATCTGTATAAAAAATATCATTTATCAACAAGGAAGAAGCTGTGTTGGACCTGTGTCTGCCTCGCGCTAGGGTTTACACTTCCCATCTTCGTCCTCTACTTCTATCGGTCCGTTTTAGGTTCTTCCTTCTTTTGTTCCCGTGTTGAACTAACCTTGTTCGATCTAAAAATTGCTAGTGTTTTTGTTGTAGATTTACAACTGAACAAAAATGACGAAGAACTATCCAACTGCAAGCGAAGAGTACATCAAAGCCGTTGAAAAGGCCAAGAAGAAGCTGAGAGGCTTGATTGCTGAGAAGAACTGCGCTCCTCTCATGCTTCGTCTAGCGTATCTTCCTCATCCCCTTCCCCCTTTTATTTTTATGTTCTCTTTCCATGTAAATGTTTGATTGGAATGGATCCGACCCTGATTGGATTGTTTGTTGTGGTGATGATTCAGATGGCACTCAGCTGGAACCTTCGATGTTAAGACGAAAACTGGTGGGCCATTTGGTACCATGAGGTACTCGGCAGAGCTGGCACATGGCGCTAACAATGGCCTCGACATTGCTGTCAGACTCCTTGAGCCCATCAAGGAACAGTTTCCCATCCTCTCCTATGCCGATTTCTACCAAGTAATGTTCATTTTTTTAATTATTTATAGTCAATTAATTAATAAGTGTCTTGATTGGTTTCTTTTCGGTGTAGCTTGCTGGTGTTGTTGCTATTGAAATCACTGGTGGCCCTGAGATTCCTTTCCACCCAGGGAGAGAGGTCAGTAATTTTGCGTTTCACTTCCTCTGTATTTGTTTGTTTGTTTTGTTTATTTATTGGTTGATCCCTGTTATTTTTTTTTTTTTATCTCCATTGATTTCTTAGGCTGTCATTTTCACGTTAGGTCTAACCTCAGGCCTTTCTGTTTGCTTTTGAAATTTGCATGGTGATTCTTTAACACAATAATTAAAATGGCGGGGAGGGAGCAAGGGTGTGGATTAGTAATTTGGTCTGTTGTGGAACAGTGGCGCTTTAACTATTTTAAGCGCTAAACTTTGGATTCATCCATTTTTTATTGGTTCTTATTCTCTTAAGCTTGATTAGATTTGATATAAAGTTTGCTGCAAAATTAAGATATTTTCTCCGGCTGTAATGTCATGCCATGTGTATGTTATGCTCTGTGAAGAATGAACAAGCATTGTCCCCCTTGTCAATGCTTAGAAGATCTATGTTCTCTGACAAAACAGCATCCACCAATCTGCTGTGATGAAGTCCAAATGGTGTTGTAGTCCTCACATTGTAGAGTTTTAGGTGTAAACAATTTGTTTTATCAATTGATTTTATGCTACCCTACTTGATTCCAGGACAAGCCCGAGCCACCTCCAGAAGGTCGTCTGCCTGATGCTACTAAGGGTCTGTTTGCTCACTGTCAACTTGTTTGCAATTGAAAATAGGAATTGATTTAGCACGAAGCCATCAACTCGTTGTACAATGCCTTTTCAGGTTCTGACCACTTGAGGGCTGTCTTTGGCCACATGGGCCTCAGTGATAGGGATATTGTAGCTCTCTCTGGGGCCCACACTCTGGTCCGTTCCAAGTTTCAAATTGTTTCCCTTGTTTTTTTTTTTTAAATTAATGACGCTGGCCATGCTAATAATGACGAGTAATGCAGGGAAGGTGCCACAAAGAGCGCTCTGGTTTCGAGGGACCCTGGACTGCTAACCCTCTCATTTTTGATAACTCTTACTTCAAGTGCGTTCCATTGTTTTCCAACGCGGAGCCTTTACTTAGTTTTCTGTCAGATTTCAGTGCGCAAACATTGAATTCATGCTTTGCACTGTTTTATGATTCATTTTTCACAAATGTGTGTTTCTAAACGTAGGGAGCTCTTGAGTGGGGAGAAGGAAGGGCTTCTACAACTTCCATCTGACAAGGCTCTTCTATCTGACCCTATCTTCCGCCCATATGTTGACAAATATGCTGCTGTATGTACCAAAAATATAATCTGTTGTGCCTGAGGTAATTGTCAATACATGAAAAATTCCTGGTTTGCTGTTGTTGCTAATTCTGTCCCCTTTCCTCTTGACCTTTTTTTCAGGATGAAGATGCTTTCTTTGCCGATTATTCTGAAGCTCATCTGAAGCTCTCTGAACTGGGGTAGCTACAATTTTCAGTCTACTTTTTTTTCTCAATGATTACGTTAACTTGAAGAAACACATGAATTGGACTGCTGCTCATTTGGTAGTCTTTGGTTTCTCTTGACAGATTTGCTGACGCATAAGATTCAGATGAAGCCAACAACTTGCCTGCCGTCGGCCATTCTGAATTTGGATCTCGTAGGTTTTAGTTTCAGCCATTGTATTGGTTTTAATGAAACTTGGGTTTGTCTATCTTTGTTGCACATTATGGATGGAAGAGGTCTGCTATGTGCCCGGAACTCATCCTCTACGAAAATAATATGATGGATTCTCACAAGGTTTTATGTGCTTTCCAAATCAAGTCTGTCAATTCTATTTCATTCTGTCCGGAATTGCTGGTTCATTTTATTTCAACTCAAAAAATGGAACAAATATTTTTTCTCTTGGAATCTTTGCTTGTTTAGGAAATTTTGTCAAAACTTCACTTCGAATGTTTTGGTTTTGTTTAAATAATATTTTTGTAAAATTAATAAATAATTTTATAATATGGATACTATCTTTTATTTTGATTAATAGATTAAATTTTGTAATGAGTTTTTTTGATGTATTTAGATATATTATATTAAAATTTTAAAGTAAATAGAGAATATAACAATTTTGTTATGAATTGTTTTTTATTCTCTAACGTCTCTATTATAATTATATTTTATAAAAATATTTCATTGAAATCTTTACCAAGAAAATTAAAAGGGAAAAATATTTGTCACTTTTCTTGAGTAATTTTTAAAAATATTTAAGCTGTTGAAATTTTGTGTTGTAATTTTGTAAATGTTATAATTGACAATGTTTGATTAAATGAATTTAGCAATTTTAGAAATGCTGTTGTAGATTACTTCAAGTGAATTTGGTGTACATTACTTAATTAGAAACAAAAAAATTAAAGTAGATCAGCCATTTACTGTAGAATTACTGTTTACACACCTAAATCCACTGGGGTGCGTGATCGCTTAACATTGTAATTGTGATTGCGAGATGATTTAGGGCAAGTCTATCGTGTTGATATTTCAAGTGGTAAAAGTAAAAATTTGCTGATTTTGCTTAATTGAATTAATTTTTATTGCTCAAACGGAGCAACTAGAAGCTAAAATGACTTTTTTTTTTTTCAGAGCTATTTGTAGCTGCCTTTAATTGAGAAGATATAAATTATAAAGCTTTTTTTGTTATTATTTTACATGAGAGAAAGAGAGAGGTGGGTTTTTCTGTAACCAACCATGAATATAAATTATAAATAAGAAATCATTTGTTTATTTAAATATAATTAAAATTAATAATTATAATGTGAGTTTTTTAATAGTTTTTTAATTATATATTTAAATTAATTGTAAAAAATAATTGTTTTTAATTAGCTTTAAATATATTTTATTGTATTATAAAATTAATTTCAATTCAATTTATTTTTTAAAGTTCTTATAACATTCAACGATAATAAGTAGTATTGATTAAAAGCATCATAAAAATTAAAATGATTCACGATGAACTTTGATAAAATAAAATAAAGATGGTTATTCTTAATAATTATATTATTGGAGGATTTATTTGTTTAATTGTAAAACTTACTCTTATTAATTGCATAATTAAACTACATACAAAATAATTGTATTATATTTAAAATAATATAAAAAAATAGCTCTCCAAAATGACTTTTACCATTGAAGTATACATTAGTAAAAAAACCATATATATATTATTTAAAAAATTAATTTATAAATTTGACTATTCAAAATAATTTTTACCATTAAACTTGCTTTACAGACGAATGGTCTAATTGGTCTAGATGATTCATAGATGAGGGTGCGTGCATGCTGTGAATTGCAGGTCAAATTGGAACAATAATACACGCTATGTCATTTGAAAATCAGAGCATTGCGCTTCTTCTTTGAAGATCAGACCCGGGGGCCACTCTTTTTACTTAATTTTATATCTGTTATTTGTCAGAGAAGAAAAAGGAGAATGTATTTTTCTATTATTAAATTCAATACAATATTAAATAAATAATAGGAAATTAGTAATTATTAGTATTATTAGTAAAAAAGAACTAAAGGAGAACGTGATTTCCTGTTCATTGATCTCTTATTCACGTACATCCTGTTTCACTGTAGACTGGGATGTGTAATCCATTATGATTTTTTTTTACAGGTTTTTTTAAACCATGGTATCCAGGATACGTGATCTGTTGTGATTTTTTTTTTACAGGTTATTTTTTTTAAACTATGATATCCGTGGCAGCTGACGCGCACCACGACTAATATCCGAATTTATTTGTTTTAAATACCTCAAAGAGATTGGTGATTTCCTGGTTACCGATCTCCTGTTCATGTACACCCACTTCCACTTTGGATTGGGGTGTGTCATCTGCTGTGGTTAAATTTTTTTTTTGTACGGGCTTCTTTTTTATTTTTTTAAATTGGGGTATCCATTGTAGTTTACACGCACCACGACTAATCTCTGAATATATTTTTTTTAACATTTTTATCCCTGTTTTTTTTCCAACATATATATATTGTTTTTTCTCATGATCAGGGTGTCCGGGTTATTTTACGTGCACAACGATTTTTTTTCTCATTGTTGTTTAAAAAGGTACTTTCCCCTTGCACTTTTTTTTATAACCAGATTTTTTTTTAACAGTAATTTTCACTGTTCAATACACTTTGAAAATGTGTTTTGTCTTTTTTAAATCAGAATATCTGCAACAGCTTATGCGCACCACGACTAATCTACGGATCCACTTTTTTTTTTTTTCACTTGTATATTTTTTTTATGATCGGTGTGTCTTCGTTAGATTATGCATACCATGATTTTTTTCTTCATTACTGTTTAAAAAGATGCTTTCCCCTTACATTTTTTTTAATAACCGGGCTCTTTTTTTTTTTAATAAACGGGGGCCTTTTTTCATTTTTTTATAATTAGAGTGTCCAGATTAGCTTTTTATTCTTTTAAACGGTCATCTTTTTTTGTGTTTTTTTTTTAACCGGGATATCCATAGCAGCTTGCATGCACCACAACTATTCTCAGAGTCAGGTTACACGCACCACAATTTTTTCTACCATTACTGTTTGAAAAAGTGATTTCTTTTTTTTATAAACTGGGCTTCTGTTTTTTTCCAACGAGATGTCTGGGCTAATTTACACACACCATGATTAATCTCTTGACCAACTTTTGCTTCAAAAAAATCTTCCTAATTTTTTTTCAATTATATATTTTTTTCGTTTTTTTTATAACCGGAGTGTTTAGGCTAGCTTACAGGCATCATAATTTTTTCCCCACGTATACTTTTTTTTTTTTTATCTTTGGATCCATGTTTTTATTTACATTTTTTTTTCTTTTTTTTCCCCACGTATACATTGTTTTTTGATAACTGGAGTGTCCAAAGCAGTTTACGCTCACCATGAATAATCCCCAAAATCACTTTTTTTAACATTTTTTTCTATTTATTTTTCACACTTATATATTTTTTTATTTTTATAACCGTGATGTCCGGGTCAACTTATAGGCATCACGACTATTATTTTATAGAAATAATAGAGGTGATCGCAATTTCAAACAATAATTAACAGATATTTCAACTGTAGTTTTCACTTTTTATTACTATTTGGAAAAAAAAACACTTTTTTTTTATATATTTCTTACATAATTCTTATTTCTATTCATCTTTATATGTACATGCTCTTAATTTTTATTTCTGTTTTTTTTAATTTCATTGTTATTAAGAATTTTTTAAAGATTAAATTTTAATTTATATTGATAATCATTTAAAAAATAATGAATGTTATTATTTCTCTTTTTTTTATTCTTAAAGTTAAGTAATTTCTTTAAATATAATAATATTTATATTTTGTTAATATAGTTAGGTATTGAATTTTCTAATTATTACAGATAAAATATTCAAAATAATAATTATTATTATTTGTAAGTTTTATTTTATTTTAAATATATTAGACTAATTACATATTTTGATATCTATTTAATATGATAGCCTTAATATATATATAAATGACCTAAGTTTTTTTTTGAAAAAAATAATTAATATCATCTGAAATACTTATAATATAATAATATGGAAGTAAAAAAAATTATGGAATGTTTTTATCTAACAATAATTTTAGTCTCACCAATTTTTATTATTTCCACTGTTATTAAGGTTATGTTTTTATTAATGTTTACATTTTAATTTCTATTAGTGATCATTTCAAAAATAATATTTTCTATATTTGTTGTTTTTTTATTCTTCCATTCAAATAATTTTTTAAAATATGATAATATTTTTTTAATTTTGTCATTTATTTAGTTTTTTAGTTGCTTTTTTTTTATTAACATTGTTAGGTCTTAAAGTTTCTTATTATTATAGTTAAGACATTTAAAATAATAATAATAATAATTTGTAATATTTTTTTCCTTATCAATATGTGAGACTAATTATATATTTTTATATTTATTTAATACCAGCACCTTAATATATATATATATATATATATATATATATATATATATATATATATATATATATATATGACCTATTTATTATTATTCTAAAATATTTTTAATATAATAATGAACAATAAATTTTAAAATCAATTTTCTACATAGAAAAAAAAATGTAACAGATTTTATCAAAAGAGTTTTAGCAGTAGCAACATTAAATCAATTTTTGATGGACAAAAAACTCGTTTCTAACAGATTTTATCAATTATAATTTTACTGATTAAATATTAAAATAAAAAAATACAACATATATAAAATCAATCAATTTCCTATATAAATAAAAAAAACTCAGCGCATCGTGCGGGCATAATCGCTCATTGTACCTATATAATGGTTGAGTTTCTCTACTAGAAGATAAATGTTTTGAGTTATGGATCTTAGTCATGTATTCTCACAAAGCTCATTTATAACAAGATATAACAATATTGTTTAATGCAAATAGATAATATCTTTGAGATTGATTTTTAAATGGATAAGATAAATATGCTGTATCGACATGTTTAATTAAATTATGATTAATATTAATTGAATAAAATAAAATAAAATTATAATTCCTTGTAGATAACAAAATATATTTAATTGAATCCTAATATTTTTTTCATGTATAAGAATTATAATTTGTTAATAAATTCATAGAGAATGATAAATCATGTGTTGTATTATTAGCAAGATGTATTAATGCATCAATTGCACTGGAGCATGATGCCCAATGAATGTGTTTTATTTATATAAAAATTTTTAAGGACATTCATTGTCGTAATTCACTAATAAATTGAGGTGGATCAATCAAGAAGCACCAATACAAACATTATGTTTCAAATAGTTCAATAACTCGGACTTGTACAATCATTGAATGTATTGATTTTAAAAGTTTCAAACAAGTTAGACTTGAAATGTCTATTAGAGTATCAAAATGAGATTTTAGTACATCTTATTCATGGGCAAGAGGGGTTTAATACAATCTTGTTTGAGTCATGAAGTGAGGATGACAAAAGAAATAAAAAATCTTACTACAACTTGAAAACAATATGAGTTTCTATGATTAAAGACTTGCATGTAAGGCTATAAATAAGTCTTGAATGAGTTCTATAATATTTTATTCTCTTCTATTTTTTTCATGGCAAAACATATATTTAATATTGAGATCTTTATTGTATTTTATGAGTTACAACTCAAAGATTGTTTGAACTTAATTAATACTATGTTTTTCTACTAGAATTTAAGGTTTGTTTAAATTAAGTTATGAGCTTTTCAATTTAGGATTTTTAATATTTTTTAGTGGACCTCATATAAGTGCACATAACAGTTCTTTATGGTTAATTTTTCAAGAACTATTTTAATTAAGCAATCAAAAAATTGGCAACCTTTAATGATTATTACTACTGAATTTTTTAGTTTTAACGTGTGTGATTTTTTTTTTTTAAGTTCTTGAACGAACTAAATGTAACTCATCGAAGATTAACTGATTTCATAACGTCAGTCTACTTATTCCAATGGTGTCAGTACCTTGGAGCAGGTTTTTATTGTGTTAATGTCCTATCAAATTTATTTTGATTTTCTAGGATCAGGTTTTTAATTTTGATTGTGGTTTGCATGATCACGAGGTTCACATCATGAATGAAAATTTATTTGCTAAATGTTAGATTTGCAAGTTGGTATAAAAATTTATTTTTCCAAAATAAAGATGAGTCCAAATGAAAATTGTGTTTTTAACTGATTTTCTCTCTCACAAAGGTTGTCTTTTCCATAAAAGGTTTTCTCACTTGTTGCCTGACTAAGATATATTTAAAAAAAAAAAAATAATTTATTAAAAAATCTTAAAAAAAAAACTCAATTTAAATCTTATAAAGAATTCTAATCTTTTAATCTTTGTTTGGTTATTTTAACCCATCAACATTGCTAAAATCTCTTTTAATTTGTTAATGAGTAAGTGATTTATGATTTATGTTATTTCCTTATAGCTCTCGCTATTCTCTATTTGTGTTTTTAATCTACTTGTGTATCTATCATTGTTGATGTTGTTTTGGTTTGGAAGAAATGATGGCATAATAATTGTCGTATGTGGAAATGATTTATTGTGGGTGGATGCGAAGGAGGAGACGAGGGGTAATCATATTAAAACATGTTTTGTTTACAAGCTCATGAATAACAAAAGAATAACACGTGAGTATGTCAATTACATAATTCATAGTAGAATCAAGTTAATCATTTAGTCTAAAGCAATTTAGGTTTTCTTTTATCATTTGGGATTTAGATTTAGGTTAAGAGGATGGTATCTAGTTTTTTTAATCTAATGAAAAGTTTTTATATTTAATATAAAAGCTTTTTAATTTTTATTTAAAATATAATGACATTCCTATAAATAGTTTCATATTTTTTATTAATCTTTTTTACACACCACAATAAAGATGCAAAATATATATAAAGTATAATTTATATATAAAAATAGAGGCAGATAAAAAAAAACAATAAACTACAAGTTTGAAAATATATATTCATACACATTTAGAAAGCAATGAATGTCAAGTTTATATATAATTATTTTTAAAAACAATTATAATATTACCATGAACAAAGCTAATATTATTTTAAAATAATTGTATAATTGAATAATTATTTAAACATAATTTAAATAAATTTATTTTGAAAAAACTCAATTATAAAACACAAAAAGATAAAAACAATGAGAGAAGTAAAAAAATAGAGGGTTGGTTGTTCATCGGCCAGGCAAGTGTCTGGGGCCACATGAAAAACCAGGCATACCCGGGCTTGAAATCCAAGCTTGCACGTCTTAACATTTGCCTAGTTCTTAGAGCAAACTTGACGGACAACGCGCAGCTCGCCTAAACAAAAGATACCATCTTTCATCCATCATCTTTTGCAGACATCGAAGGGGTTCTGGTGATCTAAAAGTCATGGTAAAAAAGATTTAGACCGTAAAAGTCAACATCTCAACCATTTATTCATCCAAAAACATAATAGATTTATGGAGGTAGTCAGCTTGCAAGTAATTTCAAAAGACGCATACACAACCATCTGCCAAATGATGATAAATAAAAGACACAAATACCGCTCTTCCCCTGGCTGCTGGGATAAACAAGTTCTATTTAATAATAGCAAAAGATATTTTTTACATCCCTGGCTGGTATGATAGAAAGGAAATCCAACCTCGCTTCAAAGTTTTATATGATAACACCAAAGCCATAATTTTTACATCCCTGGCTGGTATGGTAGAAAGGAAACCCATCCAGTCATCCTTGCTTCACCGGATTAAAGATGGATTCTGCTAGGCTGAGACTTGGTCATCCTGGCTTCGCCGGAGGGTTCATCGTTATCAATCCGGCGATTATTCCTGAAGGCCGCACAGCCAATCACATAAGCAATTACTAGAATGATTAAAATGACGATGTTAATGATGGAGACCTTCCTCCAACTCTTCCTGATGTTGGCCAGCACACCAGCTTTGCAAGAATTGCAGGAATAGCAGAGTTGCTCTTGATCGGAGTTCCAGGTGTTGCAGTCAGTGCTGGGAACAACCCCTCCAGATGGTGTCCAGAAAGTCTCGTTCACGTACGTGTAGCCACATTCGGAAAGAGGCTTGCAGCAACCAGACTACAACACAAACCAAAGGGAAATCTGTTACTATGGACACTGTCGCGTGTTATTTTTTACCCATTCAGACATAACTAATAGGATTAAAAAAATAATTTATATTAATTTCAAATATAATTTACTAAATACTATGTGAAACTGTTTTTAGTAATTATTATTTTTAAAATTTATATATCTATCTTAACTATTACTTATTAAATTATGAAAGACAAGCCAATATTATATCTCTAACTTCTATTCATGTTGAGTTCAAATTTATTTAAATGGTTACTAATTAATTTGTGTCACTAATTAATTTAATTATAATTGTAAAAACTTATATAAAATTATTTGAAAAATCAAACACTTTCATATTTATGCGTTTATTAAAATTCTAAACAATTTGAAAAAATATAAATTAGCTAAACAATATACGAGCAAAACAAGTCCAGAAAAACTAGTGCATATATATATATATATATAAACACTCCGAATAATAATAATAAAAAACATAAATTGGAATCAAGAAACTAAAATTAAAGTTTCTTACAATATACTTGTTATTAATTCTTTTTCATTGGTATATACTGTACTTTAAATTAAGATATACATTATTTATTTTGTTAGGATGAAAAGAAAAGAATAAAATATATTGAAATCCCTTGAGTTGCTTAAAAGCTTATTTAAGTTATTTTAAGTACCATTTACATTTTTTTTTATTTTTAATTTTAACAGTATTTTAATGGAAAATCATACAACACCATTTATATTATACTAGTTATTTTCTCACACTCCGCGACTGAAATCATATTTTTTTCAACATAAAAAAAAAAAATTAAGAGTGAGATATTAAAATTATAAGATTGTTTTATTATACTGTAAATTTAGACAAAATAATCAATTTGTGAACAATTTTTACGGAGCACAACTTTCTAATAAAATATATGAATTTTATTTAAATTTAAATTTATTTGTTTAACAGGTTTTTATAAAATCATCAGCATAAAATTATCATTATCATTTAAAAAACAAGAAAATTCAAATACCTAAATCATCGAATCGAACTCACTCTATTAGGATTACTTCATTTCATAATCGAGAAAAATTATCCCGGACATAAAAAAAAACATTTTTACAAAAAAAAAATAAAAATAAAACAAACAACTACTAAATTATCATTTTTATTGTGCAAATAATGAAACCATAAAATTATCTAAAAAAATAAACAAATAACTTTAACAAAAGAGCAAACAAAAACAACAAAAGAAAATACTAAAATGAATATTATCATCATAAGAAAATCATCTGTTGAAGAACAAATAAAAATTACAAAAAATACTAAAAAAAGAACAAAGGAAAAAAAAAACAAAATAAATTAAAATTTTAAAACTAAACCGAATAAAAATAAAACCTCAACAAAAAATAAAATAGACAAAAAAATAAACATTGTCCAAGAAGAATAAAAAAACCATAGGAATTAACACTAAATAAAAAATTAAAAGAATAAAAGTCAAAATAAAAAGTAGTATATAAAATTAATTTCAATTGAATAACATAACTGCAACAAATCAAATCCTTGGGATAAAAAAATATATACAAATTTTTAAAAACAAAATGAAATTTAGCCAACATAAATTAAAATTTTAAAACGAAACCGAATAAAAATAAATCCTCAATAAAAAAATAAAACGATAAAAATGAAAACCAAAACTAAAAGTATAAATGCGGACAAAAAATAAATATTGTCCAAGAAGAAAGAAAAAAACCAAAAGAGTTGATACCAGATAAAAAATTAAAAGAATAAATGCAAAAATAAAAATAAAATATATAATTAATTCTAATTGAATGACAAAAATACAACAAATCAAAATTTTATGACAAAAAACAATAAAAGAACTTAAAAAAATTGCAGTGTAATTATTTAATAAAAAAATAAAGATCAAAATGAAAAGTAAGATACATGAGCAATTTCAATTGGAAAACAAAATTAGAACAAATTAAAACTTCACTTGTAGACCAAAACTATTAAAGGAACTAAAACCAAACAAAAAATCAAAAGATTAAGGACTGAAATGAAAATACCATATATGATCAAATTTTAAATGAATGACAAAATTAAAAACAATCAAAATTCTCGTTTAAGAAATCAGTAAGAAAAACAAAATCAAAAGCTCAGGAATCAAAATAGTAATTTTACTGTTGAAATCTGTAGTAAACAGAGCACAGTAAAACCTCAACATGTATGTATATATATATATATAAAATGAATCTATATTGAGTGTTGAAGATCAGCACGCGGAAATATAATAGATAGTATGCTATTTGAGAATTCAGTTACGGTTATTTAAAGTGATTTTTATTTAGAATATATAAAAATAATATTTTTTTTATTTTTAAAAATTTATTTTTAATATCAACACATTAAAATAATATAAAAATATTAAAAAAATAAAAAAATACCTTTTAAACGCGGGGTAAACATTCAAGAAAAAAAGCATGGATAAGGGACGAATCTTGTAAATGATAGAATTATTAGAATGGAAAGGCCCCATCGCCTGATGAAACAAGCTACTAAACTTTATTACTTTTGGCTGGTAGAAGGATAAAGCTAAACTCCTTTCTACGAAAGAAAGGTAGGGCTCTCAATGGCCGACAAACAATTACGTGGCAAATAAGAAACCGCAAAAATCGGTTGCTTACACGTGCCCAGATTTGTTTGGACATTTTTTTATTTTAAATTAATATTTTTTAATATAAAAAATATATCATCTTCATATTTTTTTTTTAAATAATAATTTTAAAACCGTCAATAAAGTTGGCATCTCTCATCAATAATTTGAGGACTAATTTATATTACTATTAACTAAAAAAACAAACAAACAACATTCTATCATTTATATGTAACATTTTTTTGTCTTTCAATTTATTTCAAAATATTAAAATTATATTTTTTTTAATTCTAATGTAATAATATTAAAAATTAAAATTTAAAAATATTATTTAAAATAAAAAAAATATTCTTGAAAACAACTGTAAACCACAATACTAGTCTTAAATGATTAGGAAGCGGGAATTGTGTGGGAAAAACTATGATTGTTCATTAATGCTGCATGTAAAATATAAATTAATCGTTTCATTGTTGAAAAATAAATTAAATAATCTTCTAATTTCTAAAAGTAATTCCTTGATATTAATCAAATCTCAAATTAATTATTTTTTTTGGAAAATGAATTAAATAATCCTTCTAATTTCTAAAATTAATCCCTTGATATTAATTTAATTTAATATTAAAAAAACCTTCTATCAATGGACTAGAGAGTATTTTAATTTGTTTTATAATATATTACTACTGTTATATTTGAAATTTTCAACCATTAATTGAATGGTAGTTGAGGCCACCGAGTACAAGATCTTGAGTTGTTCTACTCCGACCTATCTCTGATCGCAAAACAGGTTCAGTGTTCTGCTCAAATCGTTAGCTTAAAACCCAAAACTTTTCAAGCTATTATTGTATTTAGAACACGATACGAAATTATAAATCTCTGCGAGTTTTATCTTTCCAGAACTCATGATATTTTGGGATATAAAAAGGTACATACCTCAATAGAGCTGAGCTTCCTGCTGTAGAACATATCTGCACTCTCAGGGACACCATTGAAGTTTTTCCCCATCTTACCACAAACCTTAGAATCTCGTATACAAGAGCTAATCTTGCGCCAGTAGCTATAACTGTCCACTCGCTCCTTCAACCACCCTGAATAGTCCTCCAGATAGTAGTCATAGTAAGCACGGTTAATGAGTGGGCGCCCCGACCCTTTATCGGTGACAACATAGGCAAAGATGATGAACCCTAAAAGTGCGGCGATGATGAAGAACATAACGAATAGGTAGACCCACATCAAGAAAGTGTTTCGATAACACGCGCCAGCGAAACCGGCTAAAGAAACGACCATGATTGAGATCCCGATAATTATCAATGGCCACTGCAAGAATTTCAGACAATCTGTGTTGTTGGCTCTGCTGCTTAGCCATATACCACCCCCTAGGATGGGTATTGAGAGCAAAAAAGTCAGGAAGTTGAGCACCCCTATCAAGTGATTGCTAGTTCTCATGGTTGATCCTTGTCTGTTTCTCCCTCCCTATCTGCAACAAGCGCGTCAGATCTCTCTCTGCTCGCTCTCTCTCTTTTTTTGTTAGTTTTTGGGATACCCAGTTACAAGTAAAGGAGAGCAGTGATCGCAACAAGGGCGGAGGAGTGGGTGTTACGGAAGCAGGAGTGATATTTTATTCGCTCATAAATATCCCAGCGTTCATGTCGGGCGCATGTGAATTTGGATTCTATTTTTTCTAGGTCCAGGCCCGAGTTTCTAAGCTTCAACCCGGGCTGTGACGGGTATTGGAGATTTGTTATGTTGATTAAGATGGTTTCGTCGGCATCACGCAGTTTAAAGTAATAAAATTTGGTTTGACTTGTTACCGCTATTGACTAAGCTTACAAAAAAAAAAAAAAAATCAACATAATAGGTGATTTTATTATCAGATTTCATCTTGATTAATAAAATAATATTATTTTGAATTTTTAAGAAATGAAATAACATTATTTTAATTAAAAATCGATCTCTATCCAAATTGCAACATCTTAACATGTCAATATTCAGTAAAAGAGTCCATCCAAATTAACTCACTTAACCCTTAATTTAAGCTTCAAGACAGGTCATGGGTTTTCTTCAGAAGAAGTTAATGAAACAATAGTAAATCAATTAAAGTAGCAAGAGCTAATGTTGTGATTGATGAAGTAGTGGCAACCACTCAAATATAATGATTGCAAGTGATAAGAGGAAGAGAAAACAGTATTGGTGAAGTTCCATTCAAATGACATATGGTTGTAGGAAAGGGAGTAATCAAAGTCCAAATATGTGAATCTTTAGGAGTTCTCTGAGAGTGGGAGAGATTGAAAAAAGAGTTCATGAATTGATGTGAATCTCTTAATTATATGGTCAAATAACTCACATTCAAAGATATTAATTACTGGAAAAGTCAAGTCAATTAGATTTCATAGGAGTGTGACACAAAGATATCATAGGACCTGACTCATCGTTTTTTTTTAGAAGAAATAAGCCCAAATCAAGGTTATTATAGGACCTAACTCATCACCCCTTTTTAGAATTGAATGAGACCTTTTTTGGAGTTGAATTAAATGAATTAGAAGCTTCATAGATTTCCTTACTCCCTCTAGATCCATCTTACTCTATGTACTCTGAACTAGCTCATTCAATATTTTTTTAAGTCTCTTTTCCCTAGCTCATATAATATTGGTATCATCAAGAGGTCATCTACGTTATTACACTTGATATTTGATTGGTTTTGATCATTAGTTAATCTTTATATTATGCTAGGTCCTGACATTGATTTATACCATGTTTAAATCAGAAAAAAAAGATTTTTTTTATTATATTACATGTTACCATTTTTTTAATTTTTTTATCTGGTTTTTATTATCGTTTCAGTCTTTTTTTATTTTCCAAGTATTTGTGAAGTTATTATTTTTTAAATCGACACAAACTTTTAGCCTAAATTTCTCGACATATTATCATTCCCCTACGGTAAAGATGAATTTGACATACTTAGTGTAATATTTAATTCACTATCCTTGTAGGCTTATTCAATTAAATTCAAATATTCACATCGATACCTACATGAAAACAAATTCCCCAAATAATACCAAAAATCCAACACCACTCACATTGAGGTAAATATTCAATTTCCTTATTTGTAATAATATTTATTTCACATTCCATGCAGATTCATTAGAGATTTTACAATAGTAGAGTGGTGAAAGCTTGCGTGGCAAAAACAGGTTATACCATGACTCTCCTTCCTTTTAGGGATGACTACCATTCATGGAGCTCTCAGGATAAACTCTTGATCCATACCACTGCTATTCAGATTAGTCGTTTTCATTTCTGTGGTGGTGGTAAAGAAGATACTGATCCCTTGTCATTTGATTGCCCTTACTCTCAATGTATTTGGTATAATCTATGCTCTAGATGCTTCATTCTACAGCAGTGATGCTTTTAGGTTAACACTATATCCTAGCTCCCAAATTTGAATGTAAATTTCTTCCTGGGATTTGATTATTGTGATATTGATAGTGGCCAAGTATAACCCATGCAACAAAAATCTCCAAAGCATAAAAAGAAGTAATCGCAACAAACAATTAAAGAAACTCAACTTTCTACAGCACAAAAATGCCCAAACCATGGCCCGATGAGACTCCAAACCCGGAACCATAGCAACCCGTTTGAAAAAGAGTTGTAGCAGATGAAGACTGAGGACTGCCATCTCCCATGCCCGGACAGCTTGATTGAGAACTGCAGGATCCAAAATGCTAGGTTGACCATCTTTCGTTTGATCTTCTCCGTTATCAGTATGAGTTTCTTGTTTTACAATAGAGTTGGAATGAACTTGAGAGAAATAAAGATGGGAAACTTTTTCAGGATTTTTGGTTCTAACTTTCCAGGGTAAGAATGGTGTTTTTGTTATTTAGGTACATCCAAAATTATTTAGTTATTAAATAAAATATAATAACAAATCTGTAAATACTTGTATTAAATAAAATAAATTTCAAAAGGTTTTATATCACAGTGCACAAGTAACTCACCTAGTCAAATAAGAAGTCGGGATTTGATCTTTCTGGTAAACACAAAAGATAGATATATACATGCTAATATTTTACTCCTATTTTCCTTTTTATTTTATAATTTATTTATTTTATCATACAAGTCATTTTATGTTTGTTAAGAACAAATGATTATTATTTTTATAAATTCATCATATAAATATAAGGAGAGTTTTAAAAATAAATTACAATAATCTTTTTGAAGTATTATGAAATAAAATAAAAAAACAGTTAAAAAGATTAACTTTAAAAACTAAAAACCAAACAAATTTTTTTAAAAAATAATACAGGGTATTAATTAGATTTTACATAAAAAAAAATCAATGAAAAGTAAAAACAATTCACTCAATTATTGATTTCGTTTAAAAAGCAAACACGTTTAATAATTTTATGGTAATTTGATGTGAGTATTTTCAATTTGTTTTCACAGACCAAAAAATCTTCATAACCTATACATTAACAATACACTTTTTTTGTTTTTTTTTTCTAATTATTTTTCCTCTTTTTTTTTTCGTTTCTTTCTTTTTTTTCTTGTTTTTTTTATTTTGTTTTTTTAACTATTTTTTTTCTAATTATTTTTTTCCATAAAATATTTTTTTTGTTGGTTATATTTTTTTTCTTTTTCCACTTTATATATATATATATATATTTAATAATTGAAGTGTTTGGGCTAGTTTAAGCACAATATGATTAATCCTTAGATCTAATTTTTTTATAGTTTTTTTTTTCCTGATTATGTTTTTTTCTAATATTTTTTTTCCATGAAATATTTTTTTTGCTAGTTATAATTTTTTTTTACTTATATTTTGTTTTTGTTTTTAATGATCGGGGGTGTCAAGGCTAGCTTAAGTGCACCCCAATTAATCCCTAAATCTATTTTTTTATTTTATAATCAGAGTATTTAGACCAACTTATGTGTATCACGACTAATCATCAGACCCATTTTTTTTGCTTAAATGTTTTCCCATTGGTATATTTTTTTTCCTTTTCCTTTTATTTTATTCACTTACACATATTTTTTTACAATAAAGGTCTACGGGCCAACTTCAGTACACCATGACTGATTCCCGGATCGAATTTATTTTTAAAATAATATGAATTGTTACAGTGCTTTCACATTTATATTTTTTTTTTCTTTAACTTATACATTTTGTTATAATCATTGTCTCTAAGTCAACTTAAGCCTTTTTTTTTCCCTTTTTTTCCTTATATATTTTTTTATAACAAGGATCTTTTGGCCACCTTAAAAGCAACATAAATAATCTCCGGACTAAATTTTATTTTTGATAACCAGGGTGTCTAGGTCAGCTTGCATACACTACGACTAAATACTCGAATCAATTTATTTTTAATTTTTTTCCTTATATTTTTTTGTTCACTTATACATTTTTTTCCTTATCCCTGAACCAAATTTTTTTTTTATAATTAGAGTTTCCGGTTCAGCTTAAGCACGCCACGACTAATTCCCGGACTGAATTTTTTTTTAAAACAATATGGATTATAAATGGTGTGGGGAAAGCACTCTCTACACATATAAGTTGATTGCAACAATGTTTTCCCACTACAATGCTTTTTCCCTGTTTTTTACTTCTTCTCTTTTTGTCTTTTTTTTTCTTCTTATTATATTTTTTTTTCCTTTTTTCTTATTATATATATTTTTTTATTTTTTCCCCAAAACTTTTTTTTGCTTGTTATACTTTTTTATATTTTTTTCTTTTTCAACTTATATTTTTTTTCTTTTTTTATAATCAGGGTGTCCGAGCTAGATTAAACGCACCATGATTAATCCCCAAATCTATTTTTTTTATAACCAAGATGTCCAAGCCAACTTATAGTACCATGACAATCCCCAGACCCACTTCTTTTTTTTTTCTAAAATGCTTTCCTGCTAGTATCTTTTTTTTTCTTATACTTTTGTTTTGTTCACTTTTTATAGATTTTTTTATAACTGAGGTCTTCGGCTTAGTTTAAGCACACCATGACTTATTCTTGAGGTGAATGTTTTAAAAATACAATATGCATTGCTACAGTGTTTTCATGCTTATATTTTTTTTCCTTCACTTATATATTTTTTTATAACCATGGTTTGTTGGCCAGCTTAAGTTTTTTTTTTTTTTCACTTATATTTTTTTTTTACCAGGATATAGGCCAACTTAAACGCACCACCATTACTCCCCGGATCAAATTTTTTTTTTTTTATAATCGGGGTGTCCAAGCCAACTTGGGTGCACTACGACTAATCCTAGGACCATTTTATTATTATTTTTTTCTTATATTTTTTTTTGTTCACTTATACATTTTCTTATGATCGGGGTCTCTGGTCCGCTTAAGTGCACCACAATTAATTCCCGGATTGATTTTTTAAAAAAACAACATGGATTGCTACAACTTTTTCATGCTTATACTTTTTTTTCTTTCACTTATATATTTTTTATAACCGGTGTCTCCGAGCCAAGTTAAGCTTTTGTTTTTTTCGTTTTTTTTTCACTTATATATTTTTTTATGACCGGGATCTTCGATCTAGCTTAAGTGCACTACAATTAATTCCCGAATTGATTTAAAAAAAAAAAACAATATGGATTGCTACAGTGTTTCATGCTTATACTTTCTTTTTTTCACTTATATATTTTTTTTTTATGATCGGGATCTCTAGGTTAGATTAAGTGCACCATGACTAATCCTTAGACTTTTTTTTTTTATAATCGGAGTGTCCGGATCAACTGATACGCGCCACGAGTTGTATAAGCACATATATACCCCATATAAGATAAAATCCAAGAGTTGGCTATAAGAGTGTATTGATAATTTATCAATTTTTAATTATATTTTCTGTTGCGGTGTTGTGGGTGTGTTTTCAAGCGTGACATCAATTTCAGAGCTCATGTACATTTCGGATGACACGTGCAGCGTCGTAGAACTTCTAAAAATATATATTAGTTTTTTATATATTCATTTTATTATGTAAAATATGTTTAAAATAATATCATAATATCAGAGGTATTTCCATTTTTTTTTCATTTTTGTGTATGGTACAATAATCATAATACCCTCAAATAAGACAAAAACCAAGAATTGTCAGTAAGGGTGTCCAAGTAATTTTACTTTTTTAATGCACAATTAAATAACTTTTGTAGCCTCATATAAGACGAAATGGAAGAGTTACTTGCGGTGGCATTTTAAATATTTCATGTTTAACTATACATGTATAAGAAAGAGTTTCACTTTCATTTTACACCACTAAAGCTAAACTCACTATGTTTTTTTAACGCGAGTTGCATTTAATACAAATACAAATAATAATAAAAATTTAAAATTTAAACTAAGAGCAAAAATATATAGATACAAATAAAAAATTTAAAACTATTTTAGGACTGAGAAAATCAAGGGATCGAAATTAAACTAAAA
The DNA here is from genome assembly GCA_015731905.1 of Salix dunnii. Lineage (NCBI taxonomy): Eukaryota > Viridiplantae > Streptophyta > Magnoliopsida > Malpighiales > Salicaceae > Salix > Salix dunnii. The sequence goes on along the minus strand of CM027667.1, from coordinate 1,258,395 downwards.
AATAAAAACCAAAATACAAAATAAAAAATTATATGTTAAAACTAGACAAAAAAAAATTAATCTCTGCGGCGGAGCACGGGTTTATGGCTCGTAACTCAACACGTTCTAAACACTTTAAAAACAAAACAAAAATGAAGAAAATATACATAGCTTGATTAAAGGATGAACCCTAATCAAGATTGGGTTTTTCATGACCATAATATAATATGATTGACTAAACACCCTCTCCATCTTATTTTATAACTCTCTCTCTCCTCTCCCAACATCAAAACATCAACTAACAAAACATGTACAACAAAAAAAACATTAACTAAAAAAAAGTCAGACTAAAATGTAAGAACCTAAAACAATAATCAATTAAATATAAAACCTCAAGGCTAGAATTGAAGTTTTCCGTGCTAAAATGAAGTTTTATTTTTATTAAATTTAATCCGTCCATTCAACTTTTTTTTTTTTTTTAAATCAACTTTTATATATATATATATATATATATATATAGCACTCAAAACCATGTTAATATAACTTGGAATATTCAAATCGAAAAGAAATAAAATTGGATGGCTGGATTTTTTTTTAAAAAAAAAAGTACTGTCAAGTAGCTGAACGGGTGTAAGCAGTGAGCTGCACTGTTCATAACATTCAATTCTTTTACTGGTTTGTATAATAATAATAATAATAATAATAATAATAATATAATACATAAATGGCAAATACTTTGACGGGAAAACGGAAGGAAAATTTCATTAAGAGAGAATACGTAACAAGTCCAATTTATGGAACACTTTACATCGTTACTTTTTTTATTCGCTTCTTGCATAACTAATGCGTCACTCTTCGAGACCTGGGAAAGAATCATACATCTACAAGGGGCAACAGCTCTGTAAATCATATATTAAAATAAATAAATAAATACTGCACAATGACATTAATTAAAAACAACAATAAACATGATTACAACAGCCATCAAACAAACCTGCTTATCTTATTACCCTGACAAGCCAAACCAACCTCCTCGACTTTGCTATGTCAGAACCAACCCAGGATATTATGACAGGCAAGTAGGCAATTTGGTTTCATCTTTTGCAACGTGGACCTATACATACAAAGTGCCACCGCTGCAGGAAAGGAAAATATCCTCAAATCTTCCATGGTATTCTCAAATCTACAGATCAAACAGCCTGTGCAATAGACTTTGTGGTGTTTGAATCTCCTTTCCCGTTTAGCTTGGATCTATCTCTGGTGGACTTCTGAGAGCTAGGTGTTCCTCTAGCAGCATTTCTGCTGTTCCTAGCAGTCTGGGTGCCAGCACCCCCCCCTGCTTCAACTAAATTAAGTCATAAATGATGAGAAGGAAACTGATGGAGATTATCATAGACACCCTATAAGCCCCCGCAGGACTGGACCAGTATCATAGTCATGCACACACAAGTATCCATCATTGAATCTACCTTTAGTGATTTCGTTCATAACTCATAATCAAGGAGAAGCTAAAGAAGTTATGATTATCTATACCTCAATACATGTGAGAACAACCACCTATATTTTGCATGTTTGGTCAAAAACTTTGTTTGATTTGAAAATGACGAGCTCCTATGGATATCTATTGGCTGGTTTAATGTTTATTGACTATTGAGGGGAATAAAAGGTAATTTAATGAGCATTTCAAAAAGAAAGCGCATCATGGCCCTTTTTAGTGTACAACAGCGGATTCAGAATTCATAATCAAGTGATCGTTTCTGTTACAAGTAGTGTGGCAATCCTTGCATACTGTTAAACCTACATGCTTTCCTGCAAATGTGTGGGCATGAAGGAGAGAAATGAGGGAAAAAACTAACCACTGTTAGGCAGAGACAATCTCTTCTTTGCCTGTTTATCTAGCTGAGTGGCTCTCTCCTTTGGGTTGCTTTGAGATCTTGTAACAATAGCAGGTTTCGAATTGGCTTCTTCAACCAGGTTCTCAGGAACTGGGTTTGGCTTTGGTTTAGAAAAAAGTGTGTTGGGCGCTTCTAACATGCCTGCTGACTTGCTAGGTGAGAAACTGCCACTGTCAGAAGGAGAAGGAACTTTTTTCTGGCTTGAAATGGTTAACTGAAGATTTGAGGCAACTGCTTTCTTGGCAGTGGTTTTTAACTGGGATTTGCTGCCATTCTTGACCTCAGCAGCTGTTTCATCCTCACGAATCATCACTCCATCTCTGAGATTTATGTCAAGAAAGCGGTTCTCCCATGGACGAACAGCCATCCATCTCTCCAACCAGTTCCAGCCCCAACTGCTTTTATCTGGTTCAAACCTGGAGGGAACAGCCTGCTGTCTTGACCCAGCCTGCCACTGAGCAAACAGAAGATCTTATATATTAGTCAGCAGCATTAAGAAATAAGTTTGAAGAGTTTCTATGGAGATATCTTCACTGTTCAAACTTAGGAGCAAATTAGAGAGTATCTGCCTCTTTTTTTCTCTTTCTCTGGTAGAGAGAAGAAAATTTTTGGTTGCAACTAATTTTCCACATTGCCATACATCAGCTCACAAACCTCACATTCTACCTAGGTCATATTAGAATTTTACCTCACAGCACTAGTTAATGAAAGAAATTGGAAGCGAGAAGTGTACCAGTAAATCAATGAAGAGATATTTGAAAGTGTACAGGTTAAACTCACAAAGCTTTTGCTGAAATGAAGGTTACAATATCCATGCGGAGGGAAAAGGGGCGCGCTCGAGCGCGAGCGCGCGCACACACCAGGTATTCACCTTTTTTGTTCTAGTAATGAATATGATGCCAATGAGCAGATATTAACCAATTTTCCTAAAAAGCAGGTTTTTATGAGAGATTTTACATACTCTAGCTCAAAAAACCTAGCTGATATCAATGATCACTCAAAGGCGTACATCTACAATCCAATTTCCAGAGCATAAACTTCTATAAATGCAAATTACAATCAAATTCAAAAAAAAAATTGAAAAGTAAAGCAATGGAGCTATCATATTTTTACCTTATTGTGATTTGCATTTATATAAGTTTACCAATGAAGCTATCATATTTTTACCTGATGGGCCAGAGCATATGCAATGGCTCTCTCACGCTTAGCTGCAGCCTCCTGCCGCTTCAGCAACTTGACTTGAATTTGTTCAACTGATCCCACACTATCACACCATCCTTCCTGTGTAAAAGTGAAATTGATATAAGGCACTTGGCAAGCCTAACAAAAATTAAAACTGCTGGTGAAAACAGACATGAGCAATTACTCAATAAAGAATCTTTTAAACACTGTCTTGTAATGGTAAAATAAAACATTTGTAGTGTAGAACATTGTTTTTTTCCATACAACTTTATTATCTTGCACTTCTATATCTCACATAACCCATTCTATTACTACCGAAGAACAGACACCAATGACATCCTGTTTAGAGCTTTTTTCAGAGGCAGAAGTTAAGGTAGAAAAAACAGTTATTATGAGAGCACAATTGTAAATTGTATCCAAATATTGACTATTTGGCCACCACTGAAGACCATTTTGCATGCCCATTGTATACAAATCAAATTTATACATTATTATCCTAGTGGTTTATAAATATTCAGTTCTGCATCTAAGCCAATGCTAGTCATAGTTGTCTAAATGAGATAACATCAGCAGGATATTAAGAGATGGGACAAGAAGATGCTTTATCCTTACAGAAGCTGACAGAAATAGAACAAGATCAGAGGAAACAACGAACATGTATCATTAAAAATTAAAAAAGTAACAATACTAAAACTCTCCAACTCATCATGCCACATCTTTTTCTCTGCCATAGAGGATGACTACCATTTCACCCAAACACTTAATGTTGTAGCGGCACAGGGCAAGAAAAGCATCATAACCCTTTTTCCCCTGAGAACTAGAGCATCAAACTCCAAAAACCAGAAAAATGACAAAACCCAAGCCAGAAGCAAATAAATAGCCATGATGCTGAAGTAAAGCAATCCCTTGATTCCCATGAATTACATACAATTTGGCAAAATCATATAATAGAAATAAGAAGGAAAGGAAGTTGAATATATAAATTTATTAATAAGTCTCAATGCTATTTGAGATGATTCAATTTTCAATTCATCTCATGGTAAAATAATTGCTATTTAAAGGCTAAGGCCAAAGTGACACAAACTTTCAGCTAGAGCTCCAATGTCATTTACCTAGCAAGTCTTTATTGAAAAGACATGAGGACAAATTTTGTCAGGTTACAAAGGAATCCGTGTCAACATTCAAGTTAAACAAATTGCAAGGCTCAAAAGTCTGGTGAAAAAAAATAAAAAAAATAGATCAGTCTGGTTGTTTAAATCTATCAAATGTGGCTGCAGGTGCTAACATCCCAGCTTTTTTGCCATTTATGTTATTAAAAAAAATTCACATATAGAGTAAGGAACAAAATATATAATATGATGCATTAATAATAGAACAATCAATGTAAAAACATTGACATCGGGGGGGAAAAAGAGCAACAACAGATGAAACTTGCACAGTTAACACAAAGAACTAAGGTCAAGTTTTTCCAAATGAATACTATTTACCAGGCATGCACATATATGGAATAAGTACATTGCACAATCGTGGAAATGTACTTCTATATTTGATAAAAAAAAAGTTGTCATTTCTTACCTCTATTTCTCGAACCCGAGCCTCATTAGCTAGGTGTTGCTGAAGTTTCTGTTGATCTGTTTGACTTTTCAAAGCTAAGCGAACACGCCTTGCACGGACACGAGCCTGAACTCTCACCAAAGCTTGCATGCAACGAAGAGTTATTGCAGCTTGTTTCCTCACAGCATGGCCCCGAACAAGAGCTTGCAATCTCACTAATCCTTTCAAAGCTCGCAAAGCTCTTCTTGCCTTGTGTATTTAAAAATCATTCAAATTGTTATCATGTGAGTCGAAACTTGAATGCAGTTGAAATAATTTAGAAAATGAAAAAATAAAAGGTTGATGAATAAGAGTAAATGAAGGCACACAATATGCAGCTGCAATGTCAGTTTCACAAACAGCACCAAGAAGGTATACTGGATTGCTTTGGTCCTTCAAATAGCTCTCTAAGGGAAATTACTCTTCCTTTCATTATGGTGATCCTGCCACAGAGATCTATAGAAATATTTTCAACCAAATTACCATCTTTGAACAAGTAGGAAGAAAATTTGAAGAAAACACCCCACCCCCCAACCCAGTGGCTGTAATTGGAAGCTCATCATAGCATCTTCATCCCTAGCCAACTGTAAATTTCCACTGAATAGGGTATTAAGGGAAGAGTTTCCACAACAAGTCAGAAACAACAACAGTACCATGCCAAACCAAACCCACCTGCACATTTCTTAAGGTTTATAAAGCATCCCCTTTCTCACTTAGAAACCCACCCCATATCTGAACACTATTATCAATACCATAACAAAGCTCTCCTGAATGATTTCCAAAGCTACTGAGAGAGCTTTATTGGAACATGTGAGAATCCCAAAGTTCCAACTACTTAAATGTGGAGCATATGTAAAATTTTGTGTATGTTTTCCATAAGCACCTCCTTTGAATCTTTTCAGGCTTAGTTGCAATTGAAGTGGGATGGAGGCTAAAGATATCAAAGAAAGAGGAAGATTGGAAAAGATGGTCTCCATTGTCAATAGACGACATCTGTCTATTGCTCCTTTATTTCTTTTCTATTTGTACAACTGATTTATTTCCTATTTTGTATATCTAGCATTATGTATCAGATTATAGTTTACATATTTAGGCCTAGAATCATGTAGAAACTTATTGAGTTTCCATATACAACACTTGTATAATCTCTATGTATGAAAGCAAAAATCAAAGGCCAAAGGGCAGATATTTTCAGACAATATTGTGTTCTATTTTGATATGGTATCAGAACTCTTCTCAGTTTACAAGTAATTTTTTGTTAATCACCTCTTGGTTTGGGTGTTGTTGTGCTGTCAGCACCCTTTGCACCTCTCGGTTTTGATCTATTACTGCACCTCTCCGTTTGGGTTGTTGCTGTGCTGTCAGCTCCTTTGTTGCTCTCGGTTTTGAAGTGCTCTTGGACCCTGTTTTCTGCTGATTTCTGGTCTCTTGGAAATCCTTTGTTTCTGGCAACCTTTGGACTATTTCTGGACCCTCTTTTGCTCTCGGTTTTGGACTATTTTTGGACCATACCTCTGCTGATTTCTGCTCTTGGAAAATCATCTATTTCTGGCAGCAAAGAACCTCACCAGGTTCTTCACTCCTTTACCTCGATTTTCTTAGATTGTTTTTGTGTGTTTTATTTGTCTTGGGATAAATTTATTTGTGATGGATTCCGCACCTATATGTGTCAAATTTTCCAGGACAAATTACTCTACCTGGCCTTTTCAGTTTGAACTTTTCCTCCTAGGAAAAGATCTTTGGGGCCATATTGATAGCGCAAATGCTGCCCCAAAGATGATAAAACAAAATAACCTAAGGACTCCCCCTCATGGGCTGTGCTTGATGCCCGGATTATGTCTTAGCTTTTTAGTTCGGTGGAACCACACATTGTTCCATATTTGCGAGCACATCGTAGTGCTTAAACCATGTGGAATCACTTGAAGAAAGTGTACCATCAAGTTGATGGTGCTTGTCGATTTCAGTTAGAACATGCAATTGCCATGTTTCAACATAGAAATCTTTCCATTCATGACTACTACTCTGCATTTTTGACTCTTTGGCATGAATATATTGATTTGGTTACAGCAAATGTCCCCATTGCTGCTCTTCCAACTATTCAGGGTCTTTATGAAAATAGCCAACGAGATCATTTTCTTATGAAATTGTGACTAGAGTTTGAATCAATTCGATCTTCTTTATTGAATAGATCTCCTGTTCCTTCTCTTGACATTTGTTTCGGTGAGTTACTTTGCGAAGAACGACTTAGTACTCAAGCTATTTTGGAGCATTCTCATGGTAGTTCTGGGCCAACAACAATGACATGTGTTGCTCACGGACAAGGACCATCTTTGCCATCTAAAAACTTGCAATGTTTCTGCTGTAAGGGATATGGGCATATTGCTGCCCATTGTCCTAATAAATTCCACTCTTATTGTAAAAAAAAGGGTCACATTATTAAAGAATATCGTATTCGTCCTCAAAATCGTTAGGCCAAAGCATTTCAAGCCTCTCTTAATGTACCTCCAGTAGAAAATTATGTTACACATGCCTCTTTTTGAAGTGTTATCTCCACTCTTACACCTCCAGCAGGAAATTATTGTACACCAAAAATGGTGCAGCAAATGCTAATTTTAGCATTATCTGCCATGGGGTTGCAAGGTAAAAATTCTACTAAACTCTGGTACATAGACTCAAGGGCAGAAAATCATATGACAAATACTACTACTCTCTTGAGTAATGTTCAGCCTTATGATGGTCAATCGGCTATTCAGACGACCAATAGTAGTTTCTTGCCCATTACTGCTATTGGTGATGCCTCTTCTACATTTACTAATGTGTTCCTTGCTCCTAAACTTTCCTCGAATCTTATCACGGTTGGACAATTAGTTGATGATAATTGTAATGTTCATTTTTCTAGTGCTTGTAGTGTTGTGCAGGACCAAGTAACGGGGAAGTCGATCGCAAGGGGACCCAAAGTGGGGCACTTGTTTCCACTATTTTTACCTGTTCCAACAGTTTCTTCCATTAAATCTTTTGCTTGTAATAAAATTCCTGCTCTTAGCATGGTGTGGCATCGTCATTTAGGTCATCCTAACATTCAGATTTTCTCATGTATTGCACTCTGGTTTTATTGGTAATAAAGCATATCCTTCTTTATCTATTGAGTGTGATTCTTGCAAAATTGGTAAAAGCAAAATTCTTCCATTTCCTTTGCATGCTAGTCGTGCTTCTCACTGCTTTGACCTTATCCATAGCGATGTTTGAGGACCTTCCCCGATCGAGTCTCATGAAAAATTCAAATACTATGTGACATTCATTGATGATTATAGCAGATTTACTTGGGTATATTGTCTCCACTCTAAATTTGAAGTTTCTCGTGTTTTCACTAAGTTTTTAGCATTTGTTGCTAATCAATTTTATGTAACTATTAAAACACTACGCACAAATTATGGTGGTGAATACTTGTCTATTGAGTTTCAGGCTTTCTTGGCATCTAATGGTATTATTCATCAACGTTCATGTCCCGCCACTCCTCAACAGAATGGAGTAGCTGAACGAAAAAATCGTCACCTTCTTGATGTGGTACGTACCGCCTTGTTAGAATCCTCTGTTCCTTCCATGTTTTGGGTTGAAGCTCTAAAAACTGCTACCTACTTAATTAATCGTTTACCTTCTCAAGCCTTACAAATGGAGTCTCCCTTTTTTCGCTTGTTCACCAAAGAACCTAGTTATGATAATCTTTGTATTTTCGGTTGTGTCTGTTTTGTTCACTTACCACCTCATGAGCGACATAAATTATCTGCTCAATCTGTTAGATGTGCATTCTTGGGATATAATTTATGTCAAAAAGGCTTTGTTTGTTATGATCCTACTTTACGACGTACACATATTTCTAGGAATGTCATTTTTTTTTAGAATCCACAATTCTTTTCGGTGTCCTCTATGTCCTCTCCTTCAACTGTGGCCCTCCCTTCATTTGAGTCCTAAGTATACGATCTTCATCCAGTCAACTCTCGCTTTAAACCAGGTATTATGTATACAAGACGCTCCCGCCCACAGTCTCCTCCAACGGCTAACTCGATATCCGATCCTCCCACACTCCAAATTCAAACAAATGATGCACCACCAGAACCTCTGGTACATCACTCATCTCGAGTGTCTATACCCCCGGATAAGTATGGGTTTCCCACTTCCAGGTCTGGTAACTCTATTTCAGCTCTTACTGCTGCACTGTCTACTTTTGATATACATACATGCTACTCACACATTGCCAAGCATGATTGTTGGCGACAAGCTATGTAGGAAGAAATAGTTGCTCTAGAGGCTAATCACACTTGGGGCATTGAGCCATGTCCTTCATCTATTATTCCTCTGGGTTGCAAGGGGTTTACTTAGTCAAAGTCTGATCTGATGACAGTTTAGACCGTTACAAGGCCAAGCTTGTTGCACTTGGGAATCATCAGGAATATGGGGTCAATTATGAAAAGACGTTTGCTCCAATGGCTAAAATGACTACTGTTCGTATGATTCCGGCTCTTGCTGCTTCTAGTCATTGGCCGCTACATCAAATGGATGTCAAAAATGCATTTCTTCATGGGGATCTTAAAGAATGCTTTTATATGAAGCCGCCTCTGGGATTATTTTCTTCTCTGACTTCACATGTGTGTAAGCTTCGTCGTTCTCTTTACGGTCTCAAACAGGCTCCGAGGGCCTGGTTTGATAAATTCCACACCATTTTACTATAGTTCTCATTTTAGCAGAGCAAGCATGACACTTCCCTGTTTCTTCGAAAATCAGCCATGGGTATTGTTGTCTTTTTGGTTTATGTTGATGACATAGTAATTACGAGTTCTGATTCGGCTCTACTTGGTGATCTTAAGACTCATCTCTCAGAGGTATTCCATATGAAAGATCTAGGTTCTCTCACTTATTTTCTTGGTCTTGAAGTGCATCGTAGCTCCTCGGGCATTTCCCTAAATCAGCATAAGTATGCTAGTGATGTAGTGGCTACAACAGGCCTATAGGAGGCTACTTTGGTTGATACTCCTATGAAATTAAATATAAAGCTTCTCAAAGAAAAGGCTGACTTACTTGCCGATCCCAGTTTATACCGAAAGTTGGTAGGTAGTCTTGTCTATCTTACCATTACTAGACTAGACATCTCATTTGTCGTACAGCAAGTCAGTCAGTTTCTTCAGGCTCCTCGCCATCTTCATTTGGTTGCAGTTCATCAGATCCTCTGCCATGTTCGGGGAACTGTGGCTTGTGGCTTGTTCTTTCCTGCAAACAACCCTCTTCATCTTACTGCGTATAGCGATGCAGATTGGGCTGGTTGTGCAAATACTCGTCGATCCGTCAATGGTTGGTGTATGTTCTTAGGAGATGCATTGATCTCCTAGAAGAGTAAAAAGCAAGACAGAGTCTCTATGTCCTCTATGGAATCTGAGTATCGGGCAATGTCCCTTGCTTGTTTTGAAATCATTTGGCTTCGAGGGTTGCTTGTTGAGCTTAATTTTTCTGCCACTAGTCCTACACCTCTCCATGCCAATAATACGAGTGCTATTCAGATCACGGCCAATCCTGTCTTTCATGAGCAAACAAAACATAATGAGGTGGACTGTCACTCTATTCGTGATGCCTACGATGCTCATGTTATCACTCTTCCTCATATTTCCACTGACCTGCAAATTGTTGATACCTTACCAAAGCCCTCACACGTTATCGACATTATTTCCTAAATAGCAAATTGACGTTGATTAACCATCCGGCATCAATTTGAGGGGGGCTATCATCGGACAATAGTTGTCTATTGCTCCTTTATTTCTTTCCTCTTTGTACAGTTGATTTATTTCCTATTTTGTATATCTAGCATTATATATCAGATTATAGTTTACATATTTAGGCCTAGAATCATGCAAAAACTTATTGAGTTTCTATATACAACACTTATGTAATCTCTATATATGAAAGCATAAATCAAAGGCCAAAGGGCAGACAATTTTGACATCCATTAGGTGGTAAACCGTGAACCTCCATTTAATTTTCTCAACAATATTTCCATGCCCTTGTATCCTTAAAATTAGTACTCAAAGGGACACCCAAGTTATGGGCAGATTTCCTATCTCATAGAACAAAATGATAGATAAGAAATTAATATCTATCCCCTACCTAGTATCAATGGCATAAACCTACTCCTTATACTCAATAGGAATGAATTCTTGATTGAATTAGACAATACAGGTATAAAGCATGCTTATCCACTATTTTCATTTTAAGCATGGAGGATTACCATGTTTTGGCTAAATAGAGTGCATCAATCACATAATTGACACATCAGGCTTCCTTCTTCACCATGCATAGTCAACGGAACTTGCATTCTTATAATTTCCCCCGACAATTTTAACAATAAAGAATCTAATACAACATTTCATAATACAAAGATAAAACAGACACAGCCAAACTGCACAAACATTTAAAATCCTACTTAATGTGATCCTGAAATGACATAAATAAGTCATACCAAAAACCCGCGGAAAGCTGTCTGAATGCGAGTGGCAGCCATTTCTTTTTTCAGAACTTGTTGATTGTGAGCTATATCCTGAACTTGAAGCGAATCAAAAGTAGATTCAAAAGCATCTGGGACAGATCGAATGTTGGCATCACCATCATTATGATTATGATTATGAAACTCCTCTTGAATTTTATCAGCATCAAACTCAACCGAATGCTTTCTCCTATGTCGAAACTTGCTAGCAGTCGCCCTCTGCTATGATCGAAGGAAAACAGCGTATAGAAACCATCAAATTAAAAACTTGATACAGAAAACAGCAAAATAAAAAAAATGAATAAATAAACTCACATTTTCCTCCTTGTCCAAAGACTGTGACTTTTCAGACTTCTTTAAACCAACCAAAGCTTTAAACCATTTCCCTGGGACACCCATGGTGCCACTTCCTATCAAATGCACAGATAAAGTTAAAAAAAAATCAATAAATTTAAATTCTCCTTGTTCACTATCAAAAAAATAAAAATAAATTGCCAAGACTGAATAAGAAAACAGGTTAAATTTCCACACAGCAAAAAAAAAAGAAGAAGATGATTCCAGCTTTGAAGAAACGAGCTTTCTTTGTGAATTTGAACCAAATCGACCCAATTAAAGCTCAAAAGCAGCTGATATCCATGAAACAAATGCAGATCAAGCAGCAACAAGTGCAGAAATCAACGTACGATCATAAGAAGATGCCTTTCTAATCGTTCGATCTTATCAATCTCAGGCGCAAGTCAAGCCTAGCTCGCTGACTGAGAATTTTGATTCGCTAAGGAGAAAAGAAAGTCTCTAATAATTGTGATTCAAAAAGAATACAAAACAAAACAAAAATTCTCTCTCTAGATTTTGTTGTTTCTAATTAAAATTTTCAATGGGTACAAAAAGATACAATGAACGAGAAAGACAGGGAGTAGCTGCAACTAAAAATATTAAAAAATATATTTTTTTAAATAAAAATAAAAATAAAAAATTTTCGAATATTTTTAAAATACAATATTAAATGTTTCTTAAATTACACTAGGATGATCAATCATGAGTAAGCTTTGTTCCTACCAAGTAAATCTTATTTTTATCCTGTAGATTCATTGTTGTTTCACTTAAGTTCTTTCTTTTATAGTTGGAACTTCCCTGTACTTTTTTTCTTTTTTTGTGCACTCTAAATTTTTTGAAAAATCAATTAAATTAAAAAAAATAGAAATCAAACAATTGAAAAAACTATATCATTAAAAAAAATTAATTAAACTAATTAGAATATTTATATAAACTTCTTATTTGGTTCGGTTGAGTCTTAGTATCAATAAATGAAAATTGAAGAACCATAATCGAATCACATCGGTTCAAATTACAAAGACAATTTGAATCCAAAAGTCTACATAAAAATACTTTATAGTTTATATATATTTTATATCTCAATTTCCAAGTCCTAACCTTAACACTTGCAGCAACCACCCCTTTCCTTTAATACTACACACACATAATAATATTTTGCAGATTTTGCACGATCAATTTACTCATTTCAATCCCTCCATTCAGCTTTATCATCCTAATTCTTCTTCATTCTAAGTAAGTTGATTTTAATTTTTAATAACAATACACTTTTTTGTTCAATTCAATCTTTTAATGCTTTTAAACTCAAATCTAAATCAATGTTTTGTAATTAACGACTCGTTTCTATAAAAAAAATTAATAAGTAGGTTAATTACTAGCTTAAATATTGATTTCTTGTATATGTGGCTTTATATATTGAACGATAATTGAAGAGTTAAGCGAAATTTAAAAATGAAAACTATGAACATTTATAATATTACGAGAATATCATCATCAATTTCACAAGGTCATTATATTCTCTGATTGCTCTGAAATTTTAACATAATATATATATATATATATATATATATATATATATAAATATGTCAAGAGACTTTTCATAAAATTTCATGTTAATCTAACAGTCGGATTAAGAGATATGATTGAAATTGTAAAATTATTCATTATTTAATAAAAATACTATTTGGCCACAATGGAACAGGCAGAACAAAATCGGTACATTTCAGCCGGTATTTGGATGAAAATTCAGAACGGGACTGAATTTAAATTGAGATAAAAATGACTTCGTTTTGTCTTGTTTTTTAACAAGTACAAAACGTTTCGGTTATTTTGGCAAAATAGAACGAAATTAACAAGTATGGTTGAAATTTATCTACTAGTGGTAATGCATCGGCCTCATCATTCTCTTTTTCTCTTGTAATAAATAGAGTTATCACCCCATTATTTCTTGCAACTATCTTGTCTGCATTGGAGATGATATGTTGTTTTAGCAAGAATTTTAAACTCTACTGATAAGTTGGGATGACAAAAAGCCTTCCTAGTAGATATAGAAACCATTTGTGAATTGCCTTAACAATAGCTAAAACCTTTTTTTTTATATGCTGAAAGTGTAAAGGTGGACCCTTTAAGTGTTTCACTATAAAAGCATATGGTTAGATGTGTTGTGCTATGTTAGAATGGCACCAAGTCCCACGCTTAAAGCATCACACTCAACAACAAAAATAATGGAGAAGTTTGGTAGTTGCAGAATTGGAGGTGAAGTAAGGGTTACTTTCATGTGATTAAAAGTTGTATCAGCCTTAGGTGTCCAACGAAAGTCCTTCTTTGTTAACAGATGTGTTAATGGAGCATCAATGATAAAGAATCCATGAATAAACTTCCTATAATATCCTGTTAGGCCAAGGAATCCATAGACTCCACAAGCGGTAGTTGAAGTTGATCAATCTAGGACAACTTGGATTTTTATCGAGTCGATGGTAACTCCCTCCAAAGAGATGAGATGACCCAAGTATTTGACTTGTAGAACCCCAAACCTGCATTTGAGTGTTTTGCAAACAAACAGTTAACTGATAAAAATTCCAAGACATTTCGCATATGTTGCATATGGTCCATCTAATTCTTACTACACAAAAGGATATCATTAAAAATACCAACATGAATTGCCTGAGATATGGATGCAATACATCATTGATGAGGCTTTGAGAGGTGGATGGTGTGTTCATAAGGCTTTGTAGTGCCCCTCATAAGTGTGGGAGGCCGTCATATGTATATTGTCAAGTTAGGCACGGATTTGCTGATACCCCACCTGTAAATCTAGCTTGGTGAAATACTTTCACCATGTAATTTACCAAAGCAATTTGTATATGACAGGTATTGGATACGTGTCCTTGATATATTTTATTAAGAGCTCGTAGTCCATACAGAAATGCCATGATCCACCTGTTCTCTTTTATAACAAGCACAAGTGAAAAAAAAAGGTTAATCTTATGGCAAATAAAACCAGACTCAAGAAAGTCACATACCATTTTTTTTATCTCAGTTTTTTTGGTAAAAAAAGGTATCGATAGGGATGTACGCTGATGAGTTTGTGACCAGATTGCAGCAAAATTTCATGGTTCTATGTACATATTGGTGGTAGCTATGTTGGTGTGCTAAGAACATGTAAAAAATATTTCAATAACTGGGTCATATTTGTAGGAAGGGAGATAGATTTCTTTGTAGGTGAATTGGGTACCATATGCAATAAAAATCACATTCTTGCCATCTATTATAGTTTTTTGTTCGATATAAAAGCTAGAGGAGAATGTTTCATTCCGTGAAAAGTTTATGATTTACCAGCTTGTTTGAAGGTCATTGTCAACTGTTAATAATCGGTTTCAATCAAGCCCAACATCTCCAATCACTATACTCCCAAAAAATCTTCGCATGCCGTAACTAGTAACTCATAAAAATCTGCATAAATTGGATTGTCTTAGATGACTAAAGTATGTGCTAAACATTGCCAAAAATAATAAATCTTTTCTTTGTTATCAACCATGACCTATAGTGATTGATCCAAGAATTTATGAGTGCTTCCACCATCAATTAAGATGGTAATGTCTTTATTCTTCAAAATACCAATTACTTGCATGGTTTGTGGGTGTGAAGTACCTGTAATTGCGAGGAAAGTAATTTCTGGGAGAATTTTTTGAGATGTATTATCATCCATGGACTCGTTTATTTCCTCATCTATAGTTGTCATGTCTCCCATCATAAGTGTCATTCATCGTCCCGCGGCATCCCAAGAGGGTTTTGTCTTGTATGGAGTTGAGGAGTCGTCACCTGACTATTAAGGGTCGCTAGAAAAACTCGGTGGCACTAGTTTGGTCAGAGATTCAAAAGGAAGAGACTAGTTGCGTAAAGAGAACGTATTAGCACCCCTAGTATGTTTTACCTCGGGTAAGCTGTATTATGTATTTTCATGTGATTTTCAGAGTTTCGATGAGCTGTATTTATTCATGTGAATAAATCTAACTTTTGAAATTTACTATAAGCTCGTGAACCTCAATAAAATATCAGGAAAAAAAACCCATTTAGATGCCTTAAAAGGATCATCTATCATGGATGAATGGATGAGTTTTTCGCAATTTATGCATCATAAAAAAAAATTGATTCAAAAGGGATTGATCACCACTCAGAATAACTCTGGGAATTTCTTTGGTCATTTCTAGATATTTAAATGCTAGCCTACTAATAGGTCTAACATTTACTATCTGAATTTAACCATTAATCGTCATGAACTAATTTCACAATTTATTTCAATATAGGCCTATTCAAAATATCGATCACCGTTTAGAATAACTCTAGGAATTTTTTTATCGTTTCTAGATATTTAAATGTTATCCTACTTATAGGTCTAACATTTACTATCTGAATTTAACCATTAATTCTCATGAACTAATTTCGCCATTTATTTCAATATAGGCTATATTCTTAAGATTTAATATACTTGTTATTATATCTAGAGTAATTTTTCAGAAAAAGATTTGGCCATATGCAAATAAAACATATTTTTTAGTTTTATATTCTTTTTTTCCTTAACAAAACAACGTAAATAATTGAACAAATAAAATACAACACACACACACACCCCATTCTCCTTTTCATTTATTTTTCATTATATTTTACAAACAATAAATAAAAAACAATAAAAATTCAAAGAAACACATAAACATAAAAAATATTACAAAAAAAACCTTAGAAACAGTTTTGGAATAGTGGTGGCAGCACTGGTGGCGTGTTAACTCACGCGCCACCACTAATGAAGACACAAGACAATGGGTGTGGATCAGTCTCTTCTCTTTTTTTCTCACCAGTGGTGGCGTTCATGGTGACATGCAAAGACAGAAAAACACACAAACACAACAGCACACACAATTGTTCCTCTTCCTTCAAATGCTGTTTAGAAAGAAATAGGACGGCTTGGGAAGAGATTAGCCACAGAAAGGTTGGTCGTCAGCGCAAAGGGGCTAAAGTAGGAGAGGAGATATAGAGGCTAGCCAAGTGAAGAGAACCACCATGGAGGGCAGTTGGGAGGCCGATCGGGGCATTATGGGTACGCAGGGCTGCTTTGGCGGTTGATCTATGAAGGGTGACCCGAGGAGGTGGATGACGGCAAGGAAAGAGGTAGGGTGGCTAACGACAGTCAATTATGTTGTCGAAAAAGGAGAAAACGACAACTAATGGGGGTTGCATTTGCGGCTGCCGATGGTTGGTCTGTGAAGGCACGTTGTCCGGCGAGGCTGTTAAGGCCGGGGAGAGGAGCAATGCAGCAAGGGAGAAAAGGAAGAGAAGGGTTGTTATGGTGGCTGGTTATCCGGGGTTGTGGCTGAGTGAAATGGGTAGGAGAGGTTGTAATGGTGGTCAGTAGGGAGGTGGAGAGAAAGTTGGGGAAGAGAGGTCTTAAGAGTAAAGGGGAGGCTGAAGATCGGAGGGAGCAAAAAAGAGGCTATAGGGTGCAGCTAGAGGAAGGTAGAGAGGAGGCGAGAGTGAGGGGGAAAAGGAAGAGGAGGGGGCAGAGGCTGCAGCCCCATCAAAAGAAAAATTAAGGTTAGGGTTTTATTGGTTTAAGGGTTTTTGGATGTATTTTGTTTTTGGTCCCCCAATTTGTTTCTAAACATCTCTATTTATAGAGTTTTTTCCTAGTCAAAATTTTAAAAGCAATCTTAAGTTTTAACGCCTTTTTTAATTTGGTCTTTGGTTTTTGATTTGTGGGATTTGATCCTTAATTGACCATTAGACTCTCACTTTATTTATTTTTGTCCCTGTACCAAAATAATTTTTGGATTTTTTTGTATATTTTTTGTTTTTTTTAAATATAAAAATAAATCGGACAAAAATTGGGAAGCCATAATAAAGAATTGGAGTTTCTCACAATGATGGTACGAAAGGAATTTCTTGTTAAATTAGGTAGCAATAATAAGGAATTGGAGTTTATCACAATGATGGTATGAAAAGAATTTCTTGTCATAATAATAGCATATCCTATGATTATAATATGTCAGATTAGGACAATCGGTGCTCCTGGTGTGGTGGATGCCTTTGAAGTGGGAGGAGGGCCAAGAAGGTTGTCACTGAACTTGTTGAAATTCGTGGAAAAGGTCATGAATACTGGTGTCGAAAGGGCAATGGTCATCATTGCAATTGGTTGCGATCTTTAACTAATCTAGCCACATTGATGGCATCTGAAAGAGTATGTAGTTGTTTAGTTTGGACCTCTAGTCAAACATCATCCTTGAGTTTTGCAATAAAATTGTCAATAAATTTTTTTTGTGGTAGGCCATTGTCATCACCCCATTTCTGGGTGATTCCCCAAATATATTAAAAAATAACAAAAATAAAATAAAAGGGGCTGGTGTTAGCAGAAAAATTAATGTGGAAATTTTGGACATTTTCGAAAGCTCGATCGTACCTCTTTTTGCCCGGAAATGAAAGAAGATGCAGATTCAAGGCTAAAATAATTTATTATTGGATAAATCTGCATAAAAATTAAGTTATATGACATAATTATATTTTTATGGGCCAATTCGATTTAATCGTCGACCAATTTAAGGTGTAATTATGCTTTGGGATTATTTGAAAGCCCAATTGAAGGATTTAATTAAGCGAAAGGGTTTAGTTATACTTTAAATGGGTCAAATTAATTTTATTAAGGGCTTAATTGGTGAGAAATTAAGTTTGAAAGCTTAATCTGGGTTAAATTGAGAAGATTGAGATTTTCGGTGACGAAACTCTTTAGAATTAATTAAGAGCCCAATTGAAGGATTTAATTAAGCGTAAGAGCGTGATTATACTTTAAATGGGTCAAATTAATTTTATTAAAGACTTAATTAGTGAGAAATTAAGTTTGGAAGCCTAATTTGGGTTAAATTGAGACGATCGGAATTTCGGTAATGAAGCTTTTTCGAGTGAAATTGGAAGCTAAAATTAACAAAAAAACATCGTTCTTCCTGGTTTTTCTCATCAAAAAATTCTTTTTTTTTTATCATAGCTTAATTATTTCAAAATAAAAAAAAACACCAAACTTCTGCCGACAACCATGATTGGCCATTCAAGCATCCATGCTGCATCATACCTGCCACCACTCTCACCATGCCACACCATTCCTAAGCACCATACCTTGACAACACCCCCATGCCCTGCACCTTACCTCCTTCAGCTATAAATAACAGAAGAAAATACACGAACGGGGGGCTGGAAAACTGAAAGAAAAAAACTGGGAAAATTGTAAGGGGGAGAAATTGACAGTAACGAGAGGAGAAAATTTTGAAACTGGGGGGAAGGAAATCACAGACAAAAAAGTAACAATCGGGGAGAAGAAAATACTAAAACTAGGGAGAGGCACGGGTGAAACCAGAAAAAAAAAAAGAGAACAGGAGAGAGTGGACAGAAAAATCATGCAGAGAAAGGGGTGATAATTTACGTAGAGAAATAGAGGAGGAGAGAGGAAGAGGAACGAATCAAAAACAAAGGGAAACAAGGTAAAATTTACGCAGAGAGAGCTTTATCTTCCTCATCTCCGACTGAACCAGCCAACCGGAAGCTATCTCTCCTTCCTTCTCTTTGCTCTATCCCTCTCTCTCCCCTCCAGTCGACGATTCTCTCTCTAGAAAATAGCACAAACAACCCCCTCTGCCCTCCCTCGACAACGGAAATAAAAGCTCGTCATCTCCATTGCCGGTGATAGTTCTCCCTCTCCATCCTCACTGTCAGCCTTGCAGTCAACCCTCTCACCTCCCTTGCAAGCCATGCAGTAGCTGCCTTTTCTCTCTCCCCGACCGTGGTTTTCTCTCTCTAAAAAACTAGTTGCAGCTCCCGTCGACCGTGGTTTTCTCCCCTGCAGCAATCCTAGCCTTTTTCTCCAGCTCCAACGACAAATAGCATCAGCTCCGGTGAGGCAGCAATAGTAATAGCAGTTGCAGGGCGAACGGCAACCACAGACCCGACACTTCAAGAGCTCATTCCGGCCACCACAGGCCTCCATTTCTGACCCACCAGGACAGGGACAACCACCACGGACTCCTCTACTCGGCAACAATAGCAGGTCAATCTCTTGTGGTGGTCGGGTGACCACCTTACTACTATTCACGTAATACGTGAATAGTAGGCAGAGTGAATTCATATTCACTCTGCCCGACCCTTTTTTCTTTTTTTTCTTTTTGTTGGGCTAGACTGCTTGGTCCAGCCCAAGTCCAGCATCCCCTTGTTGTTATTTTTTATTTTTATTTAATAAAACAAAATTGCATTTAGAAAAATATATTGTTTTTGTACACACAGCCGAATTCCATGATTTTTCAAACATATTTTTCGTAAAAAAAATATGTTGCATCTTTCTCATATTTTAAATGAAAATTGGATATCGTAACTAATTTATGATTATCCGTTGGAATTTGGCTAAAATATCAAAATAATTTAATAATTATTTTGTTCTAGCTTTCACGGTGAAAATTTACATTGTAAATTACACCTGCAGATAAAAAAGAATTTTTTAATTACGGTGTAAAATTACATTGTAAAGTACATCCGTAGATAAAAAAAGAGGTTTTTAACTACGGTGTAAAATTATATCGTAAATTACACCCACAAACATAAAAAAATGTTTTTTTTAAATACATTGTAAAAAATTTGAACTTAGAAAAAAAAATCAATCAAATAACAATGCAGCTTACCTTAGGTAGGGTGCACTGGGGGTGACGCGTCTTTCCCTTGCACAACAAGTCCCATTACCCAAGACTCTCGCAGACATTAGGTTTCTAGTGACCTTAATACTAGGTGGCGACTCTTTATATTTATAGTCGTAATTTGTACGGCTATAAAACAACCCTCATTTTCACCACGTGTTGTTCTCTCCCAATCCGAGAATAGCGAGACGCAAAGCGCGAAAAAAATTATCATCGCGACAGCCATTAACAAGATGAGATAATCTTTTAAAGGCTTCTTGATACTCAGCCATAGTAGAGGTTTGTTTGAGACGAGATAATACCTTAGAGGGGTCATCGTAGTCTGTCAGGACAAAGTGATGGAGGATGACCTATTTAAATCTGTCCCAAAAAGATGGTCTTGTGTACTTTATGTACCAACGATCCCATTGTAATGTGGTTTTGTCTAGATGGAAACAAGCTAGTTTGACCTATTGTGGAGGTGTGATGCCCTTAAAATCGAAGTATTGTTAGGCTTTGAAGAGCCAGCTAGTAGAGTCAATGCCTTCAATGATAATTTTAGTTGGGTTGAGTGGTGACAATCATTTGGGATATGATTAGTGTTAGATTGGGTGGTGTTGGTGTGAAGGTTGTGAGGGGGAAGAGGGATTAAGCTCGGTTTTAGTATGTTACCATTACGACTAACACGTAATGCTTGAAGCTCAGAAAGGACGGCTTGCATGGTGGCTGTAACGGATTGCATGACGATGGTAACGTGATTGATGCTAGATTCGTGACAAGTCATGACTTCGTTAACTTCAATCCAAAACTCAGCATTGCTCATGGCATGAGTATCCATGCGCCAGCCTCTACTGCTTTCTTCAGTAACTTATCCTGAGGCTATCCTATCTTTCTATAGAGCTGAACTAAGCAGGGTATCCATGCCGAATAAAAAATAACAATTGCTTTCATGCATTTTGTAGTATTATTTTTTTGTTTAACTTTGAACCGAAAAGTTAATGCGTGCATTTGATGAGATATATATATATATATATATATATATATATATATATAAAATATTAATTAAAGATAGTACATATTAACATGTTTAGTCAAAATACATATTAACATCTTGTATTTCTTAGCACCTCTTGCCACTGCAGATATTAAAAAAACTGAACGACCTCTGTCAATCGCAAAGCTGGCCCAACTGGAAACCGAAGGATATCTATGTCAAATAGACATCAACTAGCTAATTGCCCACATTACGTTGCGGATATAGTACGGGTGGAGCAAATAATTTTTATAATTATTGAGATTAAAATATTATATTTTAACATGTAAAGTTTGATATAATGAAATATATTAATATACTCTATCATAATAATAGTAACATTGAAGTCTTAACTTCTAAAATTATCATTATTATTGTTGCCAAAATAATAAACATTATTAGACAAAACGAAGGAAAAAAATTAATAAAAAAAACAAAAAATAACAAAAACTAAAATTATTATTATTATTTTTAATATTAATATTATTATTGCGTTAATAACAGGGGAAAATAAAATTAAATCAAATGCTAAAAAAAATACCTAAAACCATTAACAAAAGAGGGAATAAAAAATGACAAAAAAAATTAAAAATTATTGATTGAAAAAAAAAACTCATTTGATTTGAAAATTAAAAAAAGTTATCACACTACATTGCGGGTTGAGTAAATAATTTTTATAGTTATTGGGATTAGAGAAATTAATAGGATTTGCTAGTCCAAATTTAAAATATAATATCTATATATGCAAAATTTGATATAATAAAATAGATTACCACACCCTATTATAAAAACAACATTATCGAAGTTTTAACATCTAAAACTATCATTGTTGTTACTGTCAAAACAAAAAAAATATAAAATTATCCTAAGAGAAAAAAACTGCAAAACATTAATAAAAGAGTAAGTAAGAAAAATAAATAAAAATTTTCTTCTTCTACTTTTTATTTTTATTATTACTATTATTATTATTATTATTATTATTATTATTATTATTATTATTATTATTATTGTGTTAATAATGAAGAAAAACAAAAATAAATAAAAGATTAAAAAATCTAAATAACTTTAACAAAAGATCAAAGAAAAAAACTAAAAAAAAATTATGAGGTAAAAAAAAATTAATTTAACTTGAAATAATAAAAAAAAACCAATGAAAAATAAAAGAAAAGGCAAATAAAGAAAAAAAATGATAAAACACAAATAAAAATTATTAACTGAAAAAAAATATTTGACTTGAAAATTAAAAAAATAAATTTTTATAATTGTTGGGATTAAAGAAATTAATAGGATTTGCTAGTCCAAAATTAAAATATAATATCTATATATGCAAAATTTAATATAATAAAAAAGATCATTACACCTTATTATAAAAATAGTAACATCGAAGTGTTAATATCTAAAATTAGCATTGCTATTACTATCAAAACAATAAAAATTATCAAATTATCCTGAGAGAAAAAAACTGGAAAACATTAACAAAAGAGTATGCAAGAAAAATAACTAAAATTATTATTCTTATTCGTATTCTTATTCTTATTATTGTGTTAATAATTAAAAAAAATAAATGAAATGCTAAAAAAATCTTAATAACTTTAACAAAAGATCAAACAAAAAAATAAAATAAAAATTATGAGGTAAAAGAAATTTATTCGACTTGAAAATAAGAAACATAAAATAAACGAAAGAACAAATGAAAAAAAAATGATAAAACAGGAAAAAAAATTATTAAATGGGAAAAAAATCATTTGATTTAAAAATTAAAAAAATAAACAGCACTACGTTGCGGGATGAGTAAGCAATTTTTATAATTCAAGGGATTAAAAAAATTAATAGGATTTGTTGGTCTAAAATTAAAATATAATATCTATATATGAAAAATCTAATGTAATAAAACATATCATTACACCATATTATAAAAACAGCAACATCGAAATCTTAACATTTAAAATTATCATTGCTGGCAAAACATTTTCTTACTGTCAAAACAATAAAAAATATCAAATTATCCCGGGATAAAAAAACTCAAAAACATTAACAAAGTAGTAAG
This sequence comes from Salix dunnii, assembly GCA_015731905.1. NCBI lineage: Eukaryota > Viridiplantae > Streptophyta > Magnoliopsida > Malpighiales > Salicaceae > Salix > Salix dunnii. Next base: position 1,235,111 of record CM027667.1, on the reverse strand, counting down.
CAAGAAAATAATAATAATAATAATAATAATTAATATAATTATTATTATTATTATTATTATTATTATTGTGTTCGTAATGAAAAAGAACAAAAATAAATGAAAGACTGAAAAAATCCTAAAAACTTTAACAAAAGATTAAACAAACAAAAAATCATGAGGTAAAAAAAATTCATTTGATTTGGAAATAATAATAAAAAAAATCAATGAAAAACTAAAAGAAAGAACAAAGGGGGTAAAAAAAAAAAGAAATATCAATTTTTAAATTATCATGGATACAAAATCAAATTTAAGAGCTAATTTTTTTTAAAATATCACCTCAACAAATAAGAAAATAACAGAAATTAAAAATCAAAACTCAAAAGCACACTTATATATACATTTACAAAAGAAGGATTATTCCAGAAATATTAAAAAATAAAAGAATTAAAAGAAAAAATTAAAAGTATAAGGGTCGAAATCAAAATCAAATATAAATTGATCAAATTCAAAAATTAAAAGTATAAGGGTTAAAATAAAAATCAAATATATTATCAATTTCAGTCAAAGAATAAAATTAAAAATATTGAAACTTGTGTACCGAATTTATTGAGCTATTTAAATCCAATTCGAAAATTAAAAGAAAATTTAAAGAAAGAGGACACACAGCCGAGAGGAGCAAGTTGTGTAAAATGAAAAGGAAAAAAAAAATGGGCACACAACCGAGAGTAGCAAATTTTGTGAAATGAAAAAGAAAAAAAAATATTAAACAAATGAAAATGGCATAACAGCCGAGAGCATCCATTTGAATGAAATGGAAAAGACAAAAAAAAAATTAAAGAAAGGGGACACACAGCCGAGAGGAGCAAGTTATGTAAAATGAAAAGGAAAAAAAAAAACTAGACACACAGCCGAGAGGAGGAAATTTTGTGAAATTAAAAAGAAAAAAAAATATTAAACAAATTGAACACGTGAAATGACAGAACATTCAAAAACAGTTTTTGTGTGAAACAAAAAAGCAAAACAATTTGAAACAAACAGGAGACATGGCACAACAGCCACCACATGACAACAACTAGTAATCGAAACACCCACAAACCCAACCAATATCATAAAGCAAACGGACTGAAGCTACTATTCAAATCCATAATAAAAATAGACACATTGCACAGTAACCATCTGATATCTTTTAGTATATAGAATAATATTCGGGGAATACAATGTTTTATTGAGTATAGGTTGAGTCCATTCAAAAGTATAACAAAAGAAATATGGCTGGTTGGAATCAATTTTCAATGATAATTAAATTTAATTATAGTGTTTAATTTAAGTTTAATAGATATATAAATTTTCTCTATCATCCAGTTTTATATATCACTATAATCACCTTCATCTTATTCCTTGAAGTTCTCTAAAAAATAGATAGGAAGGTATTTTAAATAAGCTAGTTGTAACATATTTTTTTAGTGTAGTAAATGAGAAAGATTTTGCCTGTTATTTATTTTTATAATATTTTCAAAAATTGAGTTCCATTTAAAAATCAATTTTGACACTCCAAATTATTTGAAATATGAAATTTCATTGAAAGAATTTAATTGAATTCAAATTAGAGAATCCCAAACAATAAGTAAATATTGTCATGGGATTTTGGTTGGTGAAAAAATCATTTCCAATAGCTGGTTGTACTTCAAATTGCATAACATTTATTTGTTCAAATCCTTGTTAATGTGATGGGAACATGAAACCTAAGACATAGTTTACACATCCGACAGGGGATAGACTGCTTTTCATTTTGGATTATTTATTAGCTTTGATTAGTTAATTTTAGATATTTTATTTAGTGAGCTATAAGCTCCATTGTTTTTTATGATTAAGGGTTTAAATATTTATATGTTATTTTTTAAAATGTCAGAAAAGTTTTGATTAATTAAATAAAAATTGGAGTTGTAAACATTTTCAACTCTCGTTCTTTCTCTTATAGAGCTTTTTCTTCTATTTTTTTCGTGTTTTATTTTTTGAAACTTCATCTTTGTAATTATTTTTTATCCCACATCAGCTTTTGTATCATAGCACAATTCTTTTTATCTCCTCTCACAACTAAACCATCCATCACAATATTATTATTATTATTACTCATCTCCATTCCACCCAGAGATTTAGCATATTTTTTTCCAGAAAAAAGCATTGTGTCATAAGCTAAATCTTTATTTTAATAATAATAAAATAAAAATAAATAAAAAGCAGAAAGTATTTTAAGCTAAACTCCTAATTTCAATCCCCAAAAAAATCAAAATTGTCACGTTAAAAATAATTAAAAAAAAAAAGAAAAAAAGAACCATGATGGTGTATAAAAAGTCTAAAAAAATCAACGCAAAGAAAAAAAAGACAGTAAGAGAAGGAGATCACATCAGTCGGGACACCATTGCTTCGGTGGTATTAAATAACAATGTGTTCAAAGAAGTCCATCCATGATTGAGTCCTACGATTTAAGTCTTCGCTGGTAGATTTCTCAACCTTTCGACTAGATGAATTTTAGTTTTCAGATTTTGCACTTGCATTATAACTGAAAACCAGGCTTCTGTTGGTTTCTAGATATTCCTGTAATTATAAGAGAACGGAGAGACACGACAAAATCATTCCCAAACGTTATGGTTACAAGAGAATGGTTAACATAGCAAAAATAGTAGTAAAGGGCATAGTTATTAATTCCATTCCGTTCCGACCGGAATGGCCAGAACGTTCCGTTCCGTTCAACAAACCGAGACAAAACAACGTCGTTTTCGTCCCAGTTTTAATTCTGGTCCGATCCGGAAATTCCGGCCAAATACTGGCCGGAACGCCTCGGTTCCATTCCGGGAGTGCCATTCCGGGTTCAAAATCTATTTTTTAAAAAAAAAAAATTATTTTTGACATCTATACATCAAAATAATTTAAAAACACCAAAATATTTTAAATAAAAAAAATTTAAATTTTAATTATGCTTGTTAAATTAATATTTTATTTTTTTCCATATATATATATATAATTAATTATATATGAACAGTACAACACCAAAAAGGCACACCGGAATGTTCCGTTCCAATCGAAAAACCAGAACGGCAACCGAAACGGTATTGATAACTATGATAAAGGGGCGATAAAAGCACAGATAAGAGATCCAGCAAGACCAAAGACCTGAAAATGCATTCTTATGTTTGCGAAAATCTATATATATATGAATTTAAATAATAGAAACCAACTACTCTCAAAATAATCCAGGTCCCAAGTTCTACTGTAGTTCTAGCAGTATATATATATATATAAATGAATTTAAATAATAGAAACCAACTACTCTCAAAATAATCCAGGTCCCAAGTTCTACTGTAGTTCTAGCAGCCAAAAAACACCAAGGACCATTCTGACAACAACAAAAAAAACTTTCCAAGCTTAGGGGACCAAAAAGTTTCTTATCTTCACACATTATAGTGTACTATGAGCATATATGAGAATTACACAACACCTCTATTCTACATCGACGACGCCCACAGATTTTTATCATTATACCACTCATCATCACATGAATGGACCTCGTGCCTTCATAAAAAGATATTTAGGCCTGAGACGAGGAATGAAAAAAAAAATAATATATATATATATATATATATTAAAACTAACGTGAAAAATACCCAGCACTACCAACCCATCGTGATAAACAACCTGGAAGACTTCTTCTTCTACCTGCCTGTGGTTCAATTTACAACGGGTCAATGGTCCTGAACTGCAACCTTCAGCACAACCCTTGGCACAAGAAAGGGAGACTAATTGCTGCCTGCAACCTGGTTCTCGAACTTGTAGCTTAACCATCTCAAGGGCTAGAAATTGTGCAAAAATAAAAAAATCAGAAAGCCTTCACATTTTGTCAGGAACATCGATCACAAGTTCAGGAATTCCTGAATCCATCATGCTCTATACAGATGCCAGAAACCCAAGGTTGCAAGCACAAGCCCAGAATGAGTATACGTAAAAATCAGAAGAAAATCTACTACATCCAAGCAAGAGTGCCCCGATCATTTGTAACTTGAGGACGGCCTCTAGTTGGTGTGGGAGGTCTATTAGCATTCAACTCCTGTCATTAGAACAACAGTGGAAACAGGATAGAGATCACTAGTCAGCACAAAAATAAGTCAAATATACAGCTTTGAAATGCAACAGCACCTGCATCCATGTATCTTCAATATGACGTTCAGGTGAAGCTTCTGGCGATGAAATTGCTGGTGGTAAAGGATGAATGAGTTTGGGAACCACCACAAGATCTCTTCCCAAAACTAAGATTGCCCCTGCATTATTTGCAGTACCTGCAGAAACAGGCAAGAATAGAATCGCTAAAATTAATCATGAATCTTGGAAAAAATAACTAGCTAGTTTAAGTTGATGAGTAAATACCACAATAATTGGTGGCAGAGAAAAGTGTAATCAAATGTCCTTGAGCAAAACGCTCAAAGCCATCCATCACACATTCATGGGCACGTACAATCAACTGAAGATCATTGTTATTGCAGAACTCCATAACACGATCAGGCTGCAAATCAAGAAATCATTCACAATGAGCATGAATTTATTTTTTTGGATTAGCACTAGGTATCTGGGCCAAGGCCCAACTATTCCTGAGGGTGCATAGGCCCTCAGCAAGGAGTTTCACGCAAGTGCACCACAGTTAATTCATGGACTTTGCCCAAGTCCGATGGCCTCATGAAATTGTTTGCACTTGGCAAGAGTCGAACCTGGGATCTTGGACAGGAGCACACTGCCAAGTCTCAGCTCTTCTCCACCAGGCCAACTCCTTGGGGTTCAATCAGTGAGCATAATACACAAGGAAGAACCAAGTTAACATAATTAGCCATCATGGACATTACAACCAGTGCTGAAATCAAATAAACCAGCCAAATGACTACAAATCCTTTCATCACAATTTTAAGAAGTGAAGTCCAAAAGCTTTTACATCATATAGCATGAAAGAAATTTGAGAACATGGAACCGATGAAATCATAATTAAGTAGATAGAAATAAGAACCTGCTTTGAGTTTAATTTTAAAAGTATCATTGTTATCTCAAAAAAAATGCTCTGGTAATTCAAGCAGACCTTAGGAAAGAATTTACAAGGCAACAGACCAATACAACTGCTCTTACCCCAAATGTTACCAACCCTGGACCCCTGGCATTTGGTCGCAATCCTTCCACACTGTCATTTTCTGTGGGATCAGACCTATGGCAGAAGAAAAAAAATGTCATTATAGATAAATAAGCAAATGACAGACAATATGGCAGGAGCACAGACCATAACAGATCCATGAGCACAATTGAGCCTGCTTCCATGGTAATTGGACGTTGTAGACTCTCAATCTGTTCCACATGATTTATTGAGCGACCAATACCGCCATGCATACAAATGATTTTCTTCTCAATTAGCGCTGCCAAAGGAAGCCAGTTGAACAATCGATTTATCCGATGCCAAACCCAAATTCCATCTCTCTCACCCTGTTCATCAAGCCATTTAGTTTGTAACTAAAAGTTTGATAAGAAGTCAAATAATATGTATAATAAAGTACCATTCGCTCAATGCACTCAATCCGGAAGCCAAAAAGGGCATTGATATCTGCAGCTTCATGGTTCCCACGAATTAGATGTACATTGTTGGGGTACTCAACCTACAACAGTCGAACAATATTTGCAGAGCTCCCATCAAGATCCATGGCAAAATTTAAAGTGAATCAAAAGGATTATTCACATGGAAAAGGAGCAATAACTCTCCACCACACCCTCAAAGAGAGGGAAGGAAGCAGCCGCACCAAAATACCTTCAAAGCAAGCAGAAGAGTTATGGTCTCCAGGCTGTGCTGGCCCCGATCAACATAATCTCCTAGGAACAGATAGTCAATATATCTGATAGTAAGGGAATAAAATTAGCCGCCTCCTCTTAAACCTAAGAGCAGACATTTCAATCTCTGCATGGGCATGTTCATACATTCATGTGCACACAGGCATAAAAACAAATTATGAGCACATGAAAACTGGTTACTTTCAACTCCCACTCCATTCACTATAATCCAAACCTCAATTCCCATGTCCTGGTCTATAAACATTTTCACCAGAACAATTTGAAATCCAAACCAAAATCAATCCTTGAGATCAAGCATTTAAACTTTGCACAGATTAACTCACTACTTTGTATAAAAGGATTTAAAAATTGCAAAGCGATCCTTTAATGGGGCTTTTGCATGGAGTTCATATATCATTTGGTGCATGGAAAATATTTTGCTTCTCAATTTCAGCAGGGCAGGTTATAGGTGAGAAGTTTAGTAATTTGAAAGAGGATTGGTTGCCAAAGATCACTTTATAGAAGATTCTCTTTGGCAGCATGTATTGGGCTTAGAATCCAAAGGGATCCAAAAATATAAGAGTTCAGCAGTTGATCCGACTCATGGAGTGAAATTGTGGGAAGATAGATTGCAACAAAATTAATAAGTTAATCTGTTGGACATGGATAAAAATAAATCCACCATGATCTGTCTTTCAGGACTTTTATCTCATTATGCAAGGTAAGTGACATGAATCAGCAGGCAGATGCAAGAGAACCTAATAAAGTCGCATGTGAGAGAACCTAATGAAAATCACAAAAATGCTTACGCGATGTCACCAGCAGTTGAAGGTGCACCATATTCATCAAAAAGGCGCATCAGATCCCCAAATTGCCCATGTAAATCACCAAATATCTTGATAGGAGCCTTAAGCTGTAAAACACTTGGTTCACCTGAAAATATCCTTTCAGCACTTTCACAAAGATCTGCTATTTCGTTGCAATCTAAGAAAAATTGACGGCGAACTGGTGGTTTCCAACCACGAGGCTTTAAGAGATGTACCATGACCTGATAAAATAGAAGCAAATCCCATTTAACTACTAAACAGAAAATCTGAGAAGAAAATTAAGTCTTGGTAAATGATTCACTTAAAACACCAAAAACAGGTGTCCATGAACATTGAAGGCTTACAACATCCAACAAAAATTCACTTCTTACAACTAGGGAATCCAAGAAAAAGATTTAATTTGAAATGGGGAGAATCAAACAACACAAACAAGGAGCAAGTATTTGATTTCAGACAATTCCTTTGATCCGAAACAAGATGATTTGATGTATGCTAGAAATCAGGTTAGAAATAACAGTGCGAAGAACAACGGACTTGATAGCTACAACCAAAACAATTGCTTAACCATAAGGTAGCCCAGAGGGGGGAGAAACAAATGAAATATGCAGAGAGATTTGGGAAGAATTGAGCAACATAGCAGTGTTCTTGTATCCTGAATTTAAGGAAGATGTATTCAAGAAATTGGTGCTAATGTTCTAACAAAGCACAACATACAACTATCCCATAATGACACGCACAAAAAAATAACCCATAATGACACAAAAAAATCAAGTCAAAAGGTAGAAAAGAATGATTATATGGCCCTTGACATGGTATGTTCCACACCTATTAGAATTTGTGCCAAAAAGTATATCACTCGACAGGAAGTAGCCCATGTCCCACACCTATTAGAATTTGTGACAAAAAGTATATCATTGGACAGGAAGTAGTTTGCAATGGAGTGTTATTCAGCTGAATTAAAGAGCCAATATGGTAGCATTCAGAAACACTGAGATATTCTGATGCTCATCTCAATTCGGAACATGTCAACAGAGCATCTCTACCCACAGAAGTGGTTAAACTGAATCTTGACTTCATTCCATGATGCATATGCCTATCTTATATATCAATCAACATATGGACAGTTTGATTTATGTTAAAGACAACCCCAGCAGTATACAATTAAAGTGCTAAAGCAAAAGCATTAACAATATCAATATTTCCAGACTAATTCAGGTCAGTAGCACAATCTGCTCACATAATTGTATAAAGAAGCATCTAGCAGCATTTTCAAAGTCACTACACATGTACTTCAAATTGAATGATCAAATACCTTTTTCGGCACACTATTGATGGACATTTGTCGATCCAGTAGTTTTCTAGCTGCAGTTGCACTCTCAGGGGTTCCATAACTTACCCGCCTGCCTTCATTTTCAAACTGATCGATTGAAAGCTGTCTAACCATGCCACCTAAAGCTCCACCAGTCTCAGCAGCTACAACAACCTGAAAAGGCAGTCTCAGCTATAAAGTCTGATGTAAATATGCATATTTCATGCCAAAATTGACTAGAGATCATATTCAAAAAGTTTGTTAATTTTTTATACTGACAGCTCTGTGATGTAACCGAACTCCAGTAGGAACAATGTTGTTCGATCCAGCAGAATCAGGCTTAATCAAAGTAGATATTTGTTTCCCACAAGGAGTAGCCTCTGCTCCACGATCTCTATCAGGTAGCTCAACTTCTCCATTAACTTGCCGTGCCTTGGCAGCAGCCAGAGTGGCACTTATAGCCTCAGCTTCTGCAGCTGATGCTTCAACCAAATACTCAACACCTTTGTTCGTTCTCCTGCATATTGACACACATCCAGCAACTCCTTCAATGATGCACACATCAAATAACTCCTTCAATGATGCACACATCAAATAACTCCTTCAATGATGCACATCTACTTGGATCTAATGACAATGAAAGACCAAATGAAGTGGCTGGCTTACCTAGGACCAGGGAGCATTGCATTCTCTGTGCTTATATCAGTGTACATGTCACCATTTACTGGGGGAGCAACTGGATTGCCCAACACAACAGCACCATCAGGTGCTGCTTCAGGCATTGTTTGCCTTGTCCTTTCATCTACAAATCCGTATCTTCCAGGTATCCTACCAGCTTGTACGTTGGAAGCAGCGGCTACAGCTGCAGCATGGGAAGCTGCACTTGTTGTTTCAGCAGCAGCCAGATCTTCAGCAACAAGTAGGTCATCAATCAACACCCCTATGCATAAACACATTTATCAGAATACAGTGCTTTGTATGATAAGATAAGAAAGGCTCATTGTAATGAACTTTCAAGAACAATGAATTGGAAAGTCTTCAATAAACTCTCCAGGCTTGAGTTTTTAAGATATTCTTCAAAATACATATCTATAGTCACAAGTTAACATAGAAACTATCCTCTTGATTGATCATTTACATTCATAAAAAATAACAAATGGTACTAAGCCAGACTCCATTGCAGTCTGTTAATTTTTGGTAAATACATGAACCATCAGGTCAACAGTTCAAGTCAGGTGGTTGCAATATCAAAAGGCAATCAACTAAATAACATAAACTAGAGCTAAGACTCAAGAAAGACCAAGCGTTATGCTCACATTCTTACAAGTCATTGTTAAGGATGAGTATAGACCACTTCATGAAGGCATCTTAACCTTACAGCACGTTTAAGCTAATTGGCTTCCAATGTCATCATTCAAATCCATTTTTATCTGATGTGGTTTCAAAAGATTCCAGCCCTTTTCAGGTTTCTCCAAGAAATCCAGAATGTTTGTCTGAAACTGTAAACCAGTTAATGCCCTGAACCGCATACTACTCCAATTAAAAGCCATGTAACACATTATGAAATCTGATTGAGCTTTAACAACGTTTCCATATCTTGTCATATATACTACACTAACTTCAGCAATGTCATATTCAGCCTTTCACATTCCTTTTCAAAACTGTTGAGAAACATCAAGTACAATCCTCTAACTGCTTTCCCTAGTCCATCTTTCCAATAACATCCAAATATTTTTCACTTATCACAACATAAAAGTTGCCTATACAGCAATTGTTTTGCGTGGACATCAAGTTGACCAAAAGAAAACTCATAAAAAAAATGCAGCAATTATTATAGAAGTAGGATCATCTCATACCACCACGTAAACCACCATAAATAAATATCAGGTCACTAACTGCAGCAGCTGCATGCCGGCAACGCCTAGTTAACTCAACTGCAGCATCTCCACCCGCAGCATCAGCACTGTACCTGCCAGTCCTTGGACTGGTAACAACAGATTTGGTATCACACCAAACTCCTGCTGCTGTATCCAACACTATATATGGGAAAACATGAGGTTATTAAAAGAATTCAGGGCAGAATCATCTCTGAAGACAGTAATAAACACAATCTTATTGGGAACAGTACATCACTGGAAATGGATTTTGAATTGCTCCCACCTTCACACTGAATTCAAGCTAAATGAAAATCTGACAGCTCAAAGTGATGACATATTGGATACAGGATGCAATGTAATAAAATGTAACTCAGGAATTACCAGCAACACTTGATGAATCTTCCACCATGCGACCACCACCAAGTGCCCCTCCAGATACATGGAGCCTGGCGTTTACAAAGACCTATATTGCACAACAGAAGGGTAATTAATCTTCATGGGCAGAAGCAAGTCAATTAAACACAATATACTCAAGCACAAAACCCTACTGCTGCATGTTGATATCTTGGAGATGGAGAGACACCAGGAGCAATTGCCCATTCCCAACGGCCATCCCTATGTTTAGCAAGTCCATATGCACTTGCAAGTGGCTGAATAGTCAAGCAGCAAGGAACAAGCAACACATAAAAAGAGATTAGCAAAATCTCACATCACACACAAAAAAATATCATCATTCATAGAAATAAAGTAATTGCACTATGTTCTTCCAGAAAAGAAAATTTCAAAATGAAGTGAAAATTTAAGAAGGCATGATTTCAATAAATTCCTTTATTAAAAATATATTATTCCTGTAATATTGTTATTATTTAAATCAAACATGCAGCGAACATAAAATCACGTCCATTCCTGGCATAGTTGAATAGATGGTTAAGAAAAATCCAAGCAATTTATGAACAAATTTGAGAAATCACACTAATCAAAAGTTTCAAAAAGAAAGGCACAGAAATGGCCGCCGACAACAAGAGAATGCATGAGACAGGTTTCCAACACCCAAAGACCCCAACAGCAGCACAAACCTTGTTATGGAAATAAATAAATATAAAACAAAAAACAACAGAATAAATCTCACCTTTCCCTTCAAAAGCTTAGGAAACCTAGAAAATTGTCTCCAAAATTCATTTCATTCTCTTTCATTGGTGGCAATTCTAGGTTGGGTTGTCTGGATTAATAAATGAATATCCACTAATGATTACTGGTGTAATTTTATAAATTTCTCCCAAAAAGCTGGCATAAATGTTGCTATTCTTGCAGAGGATTTTGTTTCCTTTTTCAAATTTATGAATTAGAAAGATTAGCAATGTCATTTAACTTGTTTGCCAACAAAGTTCTAACAAATAGTAATCTGATGTTTCTTTTGAAAAAAATAATAATCAGGAAGCATCTCTTGAAGCAATCACTATGAAGTAAACAAGAAATCCCACTAAGAACTAATATCAGGTTTTTTTTCTGAAATGCATCTATTATGGCCAAACATTATACATGTCAAGTTTTGAGCTTACCACACTGTTCGCATCCCTCCCACCACAAAGCAGAAGCAGACCATCCGAGCGTGCACTTGCAGTAGCATACCTAGTCAAGTATAATAAAGGATGAGACGTTAGCTAAGCCATCAGATATGACTACAACATAAAAGGAAAACAACAAAAGCCAACTAAACAAAAAAGAAGCAGCCATTTGTGATATCAATTGCAAACATGTACTTGCAAATACTGTCATTGGCACATATATAAATCATTATTTCCATCTTTCTACCATCATCTGTCACCATCTCTCCCTCTCCCATATTTTACTTTTCATTTTCAGAGAAAAGATTCAAGCTCAAATGAATGCAGGGAAAATGATAATGATGGCAACGAGATTATATGTTGAGTCAGTTTGCAAAGAACCATGAATTGGATATGATTATGAGATGACAATAGCTGAAACATTTCGTCAATAGTTACCAACAGTAGAAATGTCAGGAATTACAATGAGATAAGCCCCAACATCCAAATAAACATGAAACTAAGGCTCAAGTTTGTACATACATGCAAGACAGAGAGTGTACAAAAAAAAATCAGTAGGCACACATATTAAGTAGTAGCAGTATATCTAAAATCATATATTACAGTTTCATTGGGGGGGGGGGGGGAGGAGTTTTACATGCATGGTGGTGGCCCTTCCCCTTCCGGTTCTAGTTTACGCCATTCATAAGGCTTGGCTGCTGTGTCCAAGGCCCATACATCAGACAAAGGCCGCTTTCCTGAAAAGCATAAACTAAAACAATTGTAAAAATACACAAAAGATCTTGATGTATGCGCATATACATTCTCTCGCAGTGATAACCAGCAAGCTAAAGTTAACTCCATGTACAACATGTGAGGGGCGAGCTTTGACAGTGAAGTCACTTACCATCATTCCCTCCAATTGCCATGAGATACCTTTGACCCACCAATGCCATCACATGCCCATATCGTGGCCCTGGTCCTGGGCCTTGAACAACAACTCTACAATAAATTAACATTCATATAAATCAAAATTACATCATAAATACAAAAGAATGAGCAAGCATTTGTAAGGACTCCAACCTATGCCACCGAGGCCGCTGCTGCGTTAGGTCAAGGACATGAAGATCCTCGGCAGACAAACCTGCTGGACCAATTCCACCCTGTTTTGAATGTAAAATTCAAGTCATCACTGAAAAGTTAATATGTAACAAAGTAAAGATAACCATGATCTGGTAAAAGATGTGAACTAAATAGGATGATTCACCATATGTTCACCTGAATTACTACCATTGTTCCCACAGCAGTTGCCACATGGGCAGCCCTTGGTGTGGGTGGTTCTCCAAATGGAGTAATCCTGGGGGAAAAAAGTTCATAGTACAAAAACCCCACAGAAAATAAGAGAAAGGCAATGTTTTATAGTACAATTGGGCTCCTGAAATGAACGGTTCCACATGCTAAGCTTACCTAGACCATTTATTTGTTAACACGTCATAACAGTGAACATCAGCAGTGGCACCTGCTAGTCCTGCATTTAGACCAAACCATAAAGGTAATGGAAGTCAATAAAACATTATCACTGAGACTCGGTAGAGAAAAAAATTTCTTATGTCATTCATTTCTTGCTGATGCAACAATGTCAACATGGTTATCGGACTGACATAAAAGTGTGAAACTGCAACCATGTGCTACTGGGATTCAAGAAAAATGGTGCTGAATATAGGGATGCAATAAGAGATAGAATATCAAGACAGATATCATTGCAAAAACTAAATATCCATTCATCTAGCAGCTATATGCAGCTTGAACAAGACTTGTGCATTTTCAAATCACAAACTTGCCAATCACTTTGAGTTGGGCTTTGACTCAAAAGCTTCACACACCACTAAAGCATCAACATTCAAGACAAACACATGGAGAGCATCCTGAGTAGCATGTAGCCTCATGAAATAATAATCACAAGCCTGTTGAATTAGCTGGACTCTAACAACAGTAGATCTTGAATACCACCGGTATAGCATTAATAAAAAAACAGCAAAATCAATGCTTCCCATGATTTTGAAGTTTGAGTTTCTCTAGATTAAGTGAAATAACAGTCAGGCTAATTGGAAGCTCGGAACCATAGAGAAGTTTGCTTACTTAGAACCAGAACCAATGTGGACAACGCATGAACTATGACTTCATAACCAATAGCAGATTCTTAGTTCAATCAAGTAAAGTACCCCATTTGAATTGCACTGAGTTTAAATAACCCTAGAGTTCACAAAACCACTTATTCCTATTGCCACTTCCTACAAGGAAAAAAAATAACAAAATTACCAAAGCATGCAGCTGAGGTCACTTCCTCCCCAATTAACCAGAATTCAGTAAATTATAACCACCATTTTTCTCAATAGACCTAGTAACAAAACACGCAAAAACTTGACTAAACCTACTTAACCATCTTCAATTCAATCAAAGTTTCACCCTAAAAATACTAAATTATCATCAAACAATTGAACCACCAAAGTAATTAAAATAACCAATCTAAAAAAAAAAAAAAACATACTGATTCCAGCACTCCCAGCCGAAGAAGGAGTCCCTGTAGACGCAGAATTTCCCTCAAGTGCCGTGGCACCACCAAACAAGATCAACCTGGGTCCAATATACCCAGGCGTGCCTTCTTCTCCAACAGCAATCACAGCAGTCAAGGTATGTCCACACCTAGGCCCAGGCCCATCCTCTTTCTTCTCTATAATCGCATTCACCACCGAATACGTGGGCGCGTGTCTCGGCCCCCCCACCGGACTCTGCTGTTGCGCTTGCACTACCTGCTGCGGCAACGTTGTAGTAGTACAAGAACCTGTAACTGCCTCCGTTGACGCTGCCTGAGATCCTGACAGTTTTTGCTGCTGCTCCCCTATCTGTCCCATTTCCGTCGGCGAAGAAGTAGCGTCTTGCACCGCCGGATCGTGATCAGCCACCCCCAAAGACGCGTCCACATCCATTTCTCGATCAATCAACCCTGATTTCAAGATCGGTGCAGAAATTCAAACGAATTCAAATCTCTAATTAACATTCTTGAAAGATTCACTTCGATTATTAGATTATATCAGTTCGAAACCCTAGCTTTTAATTTCCAATTTCCGCGAGAATTTTCAAAATTAGAAAGGAGAGAGAAACTGTAATTTCTTTTTCTTTTCTTCGGTTAGGTTTCTCGCTTTCCTCTCTCTAACGCCGAGCCGGTAGAGGAAAGAAAATAAACAGAGAAAAACACTAAAAGGGAACGGAAAAACCCTCTTTTAAGATCTATGCACGGATGTATGAAAGGATGTTTCTATCTTTGTTTCTCTCTCTACCAGAAAGGATATTTTTTTGTATATTATTTTATGTAGTCCTTCTTGTTTGAGAGAGATTATATATTAGTCTCTTAAGTTAAGTTCTTTATAATTTATCCCTTTACTCTTGTTCACCATACACATCAAGTTTTGTATTATTAAACAAAAAACTAAAAGACCTTAACTATACATTAGATATAAATTATTATGAATTGTAATCATATAATTATTATTTTATTCTTGGTGTGTCTCAAAATCAACCTTGGAAGGGGTATTAAAGACTTTTCCAAAAAAACAATGGCATTACTAAAATATTTGGGGTTTTTTAGTCTTTGTGTGTATTTTTACACAATACAAGTATTATTTTACACCTGCAAACAGATAGAAAATAGTATTTTATCAAGGTATAATTAATCTTGTGGTGTCATTCAATTCAGTTTTAATAATATTAGTGTCTTGAGATAGGTTTTATTATGTCACATTTCTCAAACCTAATTTTTAATTTTATTAAGGAAGTATTATCTTTGTTGGGAGTTGCTTGACCATGTGATCAAGATGTTCACATCATATATTATAAAGGGAGAATATTCTATCACTTATAACATCATTTGAAATGGTTATGGACTTGATCTTAATATTCCTATTAACGCGTGTGTTAGCAATAGGGAAATTATGAAGGCTTAAACAAGAGGCTTAAAGTTGCTAATGATCTTATTCAATATTTGATGGCGAATCTTCTTGAAAAGGGAAGGATTGATACAATCTACACATGGTCAAACTCAGACTTTGATGTAATTTCATATTGTCTTATTTTACTGTATTGAGCATATTTTCACATCTAACTTTGGATTGAGCTGAAACTTTACCGAAAGATTCTACAGGTATGTTTCCTTTGTAGAGCATATCTTCTACAAAAGAATTTTATTACAACTTAGAAATAAGTTGGCCCAAAGATTCTTTTGTTTTCTTTGTTCTCCTCACTTCATGGTTCAAATAAAAGTCCTTTTACATGTGGCAAAGCCAACTAATCTTCAACAAATCAGATTTGGTTCGTTCAAAAACTAAAGAATATAAGAATCACCTCACACGTAAAACTAAAAAATTTAGAAGTAATATTCATCAATGGCTGCCGAAATTTAATTTACATGAGTTTATATAGTTATTGAAAAATTAACTCTAATGGACCTCTTATGTGGACTTATATGAGGTTTACTCAAAATCTTAAATTGAAAAGCTCGTGATTTAATCCAAACAAACCTTGGACCCTCGTTGAAAACAAAGAATTAATTAATATCAAACAAGTTTTGGGTTATAGCTAATAAAATTAAATAAAACTCATAATATTAAATCCATTAATTATCATGAGAAGAAAAGAGGTAAATATTATAGAGCTTATTCAAGTCTTATATATAGTCTTCCATTCAACCTCTTAATCCTATAAACAAAAGGAAAAGGTAGTCACTCGTGTTGTTTCCAAATTGTAGTAGGATTCTTTTGTTTTCTTTATTGTCCTCATTTCATGGCCTAAATAAGGTTGTATAGGACCCCTCTTGCACATGGATAAAATATATTAAGGTCTCCTCTTAATACTCCAACGATCCTTACAATTCTGACTTGGTTGAAACCTTCAAAACCAATGCATTCAATGTCTCTTTCAATATTTTTGTTTTAGACTAGGTTATTGGACTATTTGGAATATGTAATAGGTCTTTGCTGGTATTTCTAAGTCAGTCCACGTCAATAAAACAGTTTAATATTAAAAGGAGAGAGTGAATAATAATAATAATAAAAGTACAATAGAAAAAGCCCACAGATAAATCAAGTTAACTTGCAAACTTTATAGCCATAAATATAGAATTGAAATAAATTCATATAAAAAGAAAAAAAGAAGGGCAAAAAAATGTTCAAATACGATGCGATCCAACCATCAAAGGATCCATTGGAGGTTCCAGTTGGTCCATTACTAAGCTTAGGGCTAAGAAGTTCAAAGAAGCTTTTAATGGACTTCTTCAAGATACATGGGCTAAGGTGGACTTCAAGAGGACTTGTAATAATAAAGAGAAAGCCTTGATTAATCTGATTCTTGTTCAAGAGAGTCTGTTGGTGGATCCAAGACCATTGCACAAGGATTGGTAGAAGAAGACTAGATTCGAATAGTTTGACCTTTCATTACTCTTTTATTCATAATTGGAGCCACAGATCTAATTTTGATGTGATTCTAGTTGGGATGGGAACTAGACTTCCATACCTTTCCAACGATATATGGCACGCCTTCTAATTTATTAAGACAAGAAAGAACCATCCATTTTAAGTTGAGTCTTGCTATTGTCAAACAGAATACGGAAACAACGAGAGCTTGCTTTATTTAATTAGTTGGGCTATCAAACTTTAATTATTTTGAGAGGATAAAATTTTTTTGGGTTTTAAATTTGTTTATTTTATTTATTTTGGGCTAGTTTTAGCTTGAGTTAATTATTATTTATAATGGATTTATGTGAGGCCTATTAGGGAAACTTAGGGTTTTGGCTTGAAGTATAAATACTTTTTAGGAATAATGTTAGGGGAACTTTTTGAATAATATTTTCTAGCATTATAGCCATCTTTGGTTGCTTCATCTTGATTCTTGATTGAACTTTCAACTCTTCAAAGAATTGACCATTATTTGTTGTGAATTTATATTTCTTTTATTCGTCTTTAGGTTTAGGCACAACAGTGAACATCAAGTCGTACATTGTGATAAGCTCATTCAAATATCAAAAAACTTGGGTTAGATTGATTTTGGGGTCGCGAATACCATTAAATTCAGCTAGGGTTCGCATCAAAATATCAATTCTTAATTAATTTAATGAGAATATGATAACCCCCATAAAAATAAATGAAAAAGAAAATGATAGAAAATAAAATGTTCATGATGAAAATTAAAAAAAAAAGAATTTAAAAAGTTCAAAAACACTCGGCCTGATCCCACTCAGGTCAATATGCAAAATTTTTGACCTAGTTGTAATATTAAGGTAACCATGTATGAAAGCAAATTAAGTAAAAGCATAAAACTCAATTATAAAAAAATTTAAAGGGGAAGGAAAAAAATAAAATAAATTTAAAAAACGATGAAAAAGTATGAGTTTGCCTAAGTTAAATCGTTTACCATGCGATAAAAAAACATCATAAAATTATTGGACAAAGTTAAATCAAGAAACTTAGATCCTAACCAGTTTAATTTTGAAAGATAAATTGTGAAAAAATAATATCATTTTAAAAACCATGTAAAAAGAAAAAAAGATAGCAATAAAAAAATTGAAGATCAAATTTAATAGAAATAAAACCTTTGAGGATAAAATTGAAAAAAAAACAACAATCTAAAAATTAATTAGAACAACTCAATAGAAAAGAAAGGGAAAACAAAGTATGCAGACTGCTTTTCAATAAATAAAATGGCCAATGATTAAATCAAAATAATTCAATTAAAAAAATAAATAAATAAAATAATTAATTTGTGTTAACCTTTAAAACTAATGACTATATTCAACAGCTTGAGACTAACCCATAACACTGAAGATATATTTAAATTCACTCATGTTAACTTGCAAATCACATGACCATAGGTACAAAAAAAATCTAAGTTCTCTAACACATATCTTAATAGAAGAAAGAAAAACAAAATGTGTGAAGTAAAATTTAATATAAATTAATTTTTTATGATCATATTGAAATAAATCAATTTAAAAAAAGAGCTCAAAAAAATAAAATCAAACCACGTTAACATTTGAAAACAATCAATCTAATCATAAACTTGAGACTAATTCCATAGAAAGAAAAAAAAATAAAAAATAATAAATCAAAGCTCTAAAAAAGGATTAACTAATTTAACTTAGGCAAACCTTCTAAAATCATTCTAATATCTTAAACTCATAACCGATAAAATCTTTAAACTAGATTCAAATTAGAAGTTTACTCCTAACTGATTTAATTTTGAAGGATGAAACTGTGAAAAACAAATCAATTTAAAAAGCTTGTCAAAGGAAAAAAGATTGGAATAAAAAGAATAGAGGTCAACTTTAATGAAAAATAACTCTTGAATGATGAATATATATATATATATATATATATATATATATATATATATATATATATATATATATATATGAATAAAAGTAAAGGGAAATTAGTTTGTTTTAATTTATAGCTTATTAAAATTTAAGAAATGTAATGAAAAGAATAAGGATTAAATCTTAAAGATTAAAAAAATAAAAAAAGATGGTGAAATTAAAAAACATTTATAATTTCATGGCTCATTAAAGGGAAGAAAAAAACATGGTAATTAAAATGACAAGGACCAAATATATAGAAATTTTTTTAAAGGGTTGTTGTTACATTCGAGGAGGAGAGAGAGACAAATGGGGGAAAATGTTAGTAACACCAACCTTGATGTGTTGTCGGGCTTTACATCACCAAATCTCGTTGGTGTTTGGTGATTAAAGAGAGTGATTTTGATTATTGTTTTCTTTGAAGATATCAAAGTAAAAGATATTCTTTTTTGTTATTCTAATGTTAAATTAGTAGTTTATTGTACAATAAAATAGAAATGATAATTTAACCACATACAATTTGTAGAAGGCAATTGTAAAAGACAACTTTATCCCAATATTAGGTCCAAAGTTTTTTTTTCTAAACAAGGATAATTTCATCATTTCACAATTATAGCATATAGTGAAATTCCTCCTGAACTATAAAAGCTTCAACTTCTCTTCTAGTTTTGTTTAATGTGCAATAAAAAAAAAGAAAGACAATTGTGTAATCATATAAAGATAAGGTATCAGAATAATTATATTGTTTTGAAAAAATTAGAAAGATTGAAACACCCCTTAGTAATAGGTTTTGTTTTTTTTTTATTAAAAGGTTAAATTAATAATTTTATTACACAATAAAAAGAAAATGATAATCTAACCCATACAAATTATAGAAGACGATTGTATAATTTTGAAAAGACAATTTTGCTCCCATAAATAGCGAAGTCTCTTGTGCTAGAATAAATTCTTCTCTTTTAGTTTTGTTTAATGTCCAATAAGAGAAAGAAGGACAACAGTGTAATTGTAAAAATATAATTTTGTCCTTAGTACTTCACAGTTTTTATTTTAGTCGAGGGCAATTTTATCATTCACAATTCCAATTAATAGTAAAGTATTTTTTGGGCTACAATAACATCTCCTTCCGTTTAGTTCTTTTTAACAAGTAATAATGTTAATGAGCCATAAACCCACGCTCTGCCGCAGGGATTAGTTTTTTTTGTCTTTTTTAACACATATAATTTTTATTTTGTATTTTGGTTTATATTCTTTTATTTTTTTAGTTTAGTTTCGATCCTTTGATTTTTTCGGTCCTTCTAAGATAGTTTTAAATTTTTTATTTGTATCTACACACCTTTTCTCTTAGTTTATATTTTTAATTTTTATTGTTAGTTTTATTTGTATTAAATATAACTCGCGTTAACAAACATAGTAAGTTTAGCTTTGGTGGTGTAAAATGAGAGTGAAACTTTTTTTATGCAAGTATAGTTAAACGTGAAATGTTTGAAACACCACCGCAGGCAACTCTTCCATTTTATCTTATTTGAGGCTACAAAAGTTATTTTACTATGCACTAAAAAAGTAAAATTATCGGGACACCTCCACTAACAATTATTGGTTTTTGTCTTATTTGAAGGTATTATGATTATTGTAATATGCACAGAAATGAAAAAAAATGAAAATACCTCTGATACCATGACATCATTTTAAACACATTTTACATAATAAAATGAATATATAAAAAATTAATATATATTTTTAGAAGTTTTACGATGCCACAGGCACCATCCGAAATGTGCATAAGCTCTGAAATTGACGTCGCGTCCGAAAACACGCCTACAACACCGTGACAGAAACTATAATTAAAAATTGGTAAATTACTAATAAACCTCTATAACCAACTCTTGGATTTTATCTTGAAGGGGGTACATACGTACTTATACAACTCGCGGTACGCATCAGCTGACTTGGATACCCCGATTAAAAAAAAGGGTCTGGGATTAATCATGGTATGCTTAAGCTCACCAAGAGACCCAGGTTATAAAAAAAAAATATAAGTGAAAAAAACAAACAGACAAACAAAAACTTAAGTTGGCCCGGAGACACCGGTTCTAAAAAAAATATACAAGTGAAAAAAAATTAAAAAAAAAGTATAAGCATGAAAGCACTGTAACAATCCATATTATTTAAAAAAAAATAGTCCAGGAATTAGTCGTGGTGCGCTTAAGCTAGACCGTGGAACCCGGTCATAAAAAATATATAAGTGAATAAAAAAAAGTATGAGGAAAAAAAATTGATATGGGGATTAGTTGTGGTGCGTCAAAACTGGCTTAGACACCCCGGTTATCAAAAAACAAATTTGGTCTGAGGAGTAGTGGTGGTGCGCTTAAGTTGGCTCGAAAATCCTGGTTAAAAAAATGCATAAGCAAAAAAATAACAAAAAAAAACTTAAGTTGGGCGAGAGACCATGGTTATTAAAAAAATGTATAAATGAAAGAAAAAAAATATAAGTGTGAAAGTACTGTAGCAATCCATTTTGTTTTTGAAAAAATTCAGCTTAGGAATTAGTCGTGGCGTGTTTAAACTGGCCCGAAGACCCCGGTTATAAAAATAATATATAAGTGAACAAAAAACAATTATAAGAAGAAAAAATGTACCGGCGGGAAAGCACTTTAGGAAAGAAAAAAAAGTGAGTCCAAGGATTGTCGCGGCACGTATAAGTTGGCCTGGACACTTTGGTTATAAAAACAAATTGGATCTGGGAATGAATCGTGTTACTCTTAAGCTAGCTTCATACCTCAATTATATATATATATATATATATATATATAGTGGAAAATATATATATATATATTAGTGGAAAAGGAAAAAGAAATAATAGGCAAAAAAATGAAAAAAAAAAACACAATAAGAAAAAAAAAACAAAAAAAAGGCAAAAAAAGAAGAAGCAAAAAACGGGGAAAAAAGCACCGCAGCGGAAAAGCACTGTTACAATCAACAATGCTATATATGGGGAGCTATAGCGCTTTCCCCACACCATTTACAATCCATATTGTTTTTTAAAAAATTCGGTCCGGGAATTAATCTTAGTGTGCTTAAGCTGATCCATAGACCCTACTTATCAAAAAATAATTTGGTCCGAGAATAAGGAAAAAAAATGTATAATTGAACAAAAAAGGCAAAAGAAAAAAATTAAAAAAATAATAAATTGGTTCGGGGATTAGTCGTGGGGAGCATAAGCTGACCTGGACACCTTAATAATCAAAAACAAATTTGGTCCAGGGGTTAATCATGGTGCGCTTAAGGTGGCCCGTAGGTCCTGGTTATAAAAAAAATATATAAGTAAAAATAATAATAATAATAATAAAAGCCTAAGCTGATTTAGAGAGAATGGTTATAAAAAAATGTATAAGTTAAAGAAAACAAAAAAAAATATATAAACGTGAAAGTACTGTAGCAATCTATATTGTTTTAAAAACAAATTTGATCTGAGAATTAGTCGTGGTGTATTTAAGCTGACCCATAGACCCCGGTTATAAAAAAAAAATTAAGTGAACTAAACAAAAGTATAAGAAAAAAGAGAGAAAAAAATGAACCAGCGGGTTAGCACTTTAGCAAATAAATAGTCCAAGTATTAGTCGTGGTACGTATAATCTAGTTTGGATACCCTGGTTATAAAAAAAAATTGGATCTAGGGATTAATTATGGTGCGCTTAATCTAGTTCGGACACCCTGATCATAAGAAAAAAAAAATATAAGTGCAAAAATAAAAAAAATAAAAAAGTGTAACTAGAAAAAAAAAATTCAGGAAAAAAATGATTAAAAAAATATAATCAACTAAAAAAACATAATTAAGAAAAAAAACAAAAAAGAAAGCTATAAAAAAAATTGGATTCTAGGATTAATCGTGGTGTGTATAAGATAACCCAAATACCCCAATTATAAAAAAAAATATAAGTTGAAAAAGAAAAAAAAATATAACCAGCAAAACAAATATTTCAGGGGAAAAAAAAGAAAAGTAAGAGACAAAAAAAATTTAGAAAAAACACAAAAATAAAACGTAATAAGAAAAACAAAAAAACTAAAAAAAAGCATGAAATGAAAAGAAAAAAAATTGGTCTGGGAATTAATCGTAGTGCATTTAAACTGACTTGTAGACCCCGGTTATAAAAAAAATATTTAAGTGAACTAAACAAAAGCTTAAGAAAAAAAAAGTACCAATGAGAAAGCACTTTAACAAAAAAAATAGGTCTGAGGATTAGTCGTGGTATGTATAAGCTGATTTGGATACTCTAGTTGTAAAAAAAATTAGATCCGGGGATTAATTATAGTGCGTTAAGCTTTCGGACACCCTAATCATAAGAAACAAAAATATAAATTGAAAAATAAAAAAATAAAAAGTGTAACAAAAAAAAATCATGGAAAAAAATGATAAAAAAATATGACAAAAAAAAAACATAATTAAGAGAAAAAAAAATCTATAAAAAAAAAATTAGATTCGAGGATTAATCGTGGTGCGCATAAGATAACCTAGACACCCCGATTATAAAAAAAATAAAAAAATATAAGTTGAAAAAGAAAAAAAATATTATCAACAAAAAAAATATTTCAGGGGAAAAAATGGAAAAAAACTCAATCAGAAAAAAAAAAAGTAAGAGACAAAAAAAATTAGAAAAAACAAAAAAATAAAACGTAATAAGAAAAGCAAAAAAAAAAAAGCATGAAACGAAAAAAAATTAATTTGGTCTGGGAATTAGTCGTGGTGTATTTAAGTGGACCTATAGACCCTGGTTATAAAAAAAATGTGTAAGTGAACTAAACAAAAATATAAGAAAAAAAAAGAAAAAAATAAACCAGCGGGAAAGCACTTTAGCAAAAAAATAGGTCTGAGGATTACTCGTAGTACATATAAGCTGGTTTGGATATCCTGGTTATAAAAAAAAAAAAATTAGATCCAGGGATTAGTTATAGGACGCTTAAGCTAAACTAGACACCCCGATCATAAGAAAAAAAATATAAGTGGAAAAATAAAAAATAAAATAAAAAAGTGTAACCAAAAAAAAAAATTCATGGAAAAAAATGATAAAAAAAAATATAACCAGAAAAAAAACATAATTAAGAAAAAAAAGAAAAAAAGAAAGCTATAAAAAGAATTGGATTCGAGGATTAATAGTGGTGCGCATAAGATAACCCAGACACCCCGATTATAAAAAAATAAAAAAAAATATAAGTTGAAAAAGAAAAGAATAAAAAAATTATAACTAGCAAAAAAAATATTTCAGGGGAAGAAATGAAAAAAAAAAACTCAATCAGGAAAAAAAAAGCAAAAAAGAAAAAACAGCAAGAGAAATTTTTTTTTTAGAAAAAATTCAAAAAAGAAATGTAATAAAAAACAAAAAAGCAAAAAGAAAAAGAAAAAAAAGCATGAAACAAAAAAAAAATCACTGTTGCTATCCACAGTGTTATGTGTGGGGAGCAACTGTGATTTCCCCACACAGTTTAGTTTTTTGCACTGGTTAGATTGCCCGCACTATGTTAGGGGCAATATATACTTTTTTTAATGATTGGATTTGAAGTAATTTATAGATTTTACTAATTTATAAATGAAATATAATATCTACACATGCAAAATTTGATATGATACAGTACATCAATACACACTACCGCAATAATAATATCAAAACTTTAACATCAAAGAGATGGAAATAGGTAATTGCCTTGAAAGTTTTCAACAAAAAAAGAAAGGAAAACATAGTTTTTTTCCAACATGTATATCAACCTTTGTGATATTGTCAGTTTGCACTACGTTGTAGGTCAAGTAAATAATTTTTATAACTGTTTAGATTAAAATAAAATATTTACAAAGTTTGATATAATAAAACAGATGAACATATTTTATTATAACAACAATAACATCGAAGTTTTAACATTTAAAATTACCATCACTATCACCATCAAAATAATAAAACTAGTAAATTACCTCGAGGTAAAAAAAAGATTTAACAGAAAAAAATAAGAACAAAAATTAAAATTATTACTATTATTAATATTATTATTGCGCTAATGACGAAAAAATAAAAATTAAATTAACTACTAAAAAAATCATAAAGACTTTAATAAAAGTGAAAATAAAACAAATATAATAGATGATAAAACAAAAATAAAAATTATCAACTGGAAAAAAATCATATAACTTGATTTAAAAATTATCCGCTCTACGTTGCGGGCTGAGCAAAATTTTTTTATAAGATTTGCTGGATCAAAATTAAAATATAATATTTATATATGCAAACTTTAATATAATGAAATAGATCAACACACCATGTTATAACAATAGCAACATCGGAGTCGTAACATCTAAAATTATCATTGTTATTACTATCAAAACAATAAAAATTATTAAATTATTTCGAGAAAAAAAATATTAACAAAATAGTAAGCAAGAAAATAAAATAAAATATTATTATTATTATTATTATTATTAAAGAAAAAATAAATAAATGAAAGACTAAAAAAATCCTAAATTTTTTAATAAAAGATCAAACAAAAAAATAAAATAAAATAAAAATTATCATTGTTATTATTGTCAAAACAATAAACATTATCAAATTATCCCGAGAAAAAAAATCTAAAAAATATTAACAAAAGAGTAAGTAAAAGAAACAATTAAATTATTATTATTATTTTTATTATTTATCTGTGTTAATAATGAAAGAAAAAAAATTAACAAAAGATCAAATAACAAAATAAAAAAATAAAAATTAACATTATTATTACTATCACAACAATAAAAATTATTAAATTATCACAAGAGAAAAAAAAAACTAAAAAACATTAATAAAAGAATAAGCAAGAAAAATTAAATTATTATTATTATTATTATTATTATTATTATTATTATTATTATTATTGTCAATATGATTATTGTGTTAATAATGAAAAAAATAAAATAAATGAAAGACTAAAAAAAATCTTAAAAACTTTAACAAAAGATCAAATAAAAAAATAAAATAAAAATTATTCTGTAAAAAAAGCCATTTGACTTGAAAATAAAAATAAAAAAAACTAATAAAAAGACTAAAAGAAAAAACAAAGGGAGGAAAAAAATAGAAATATCAATTTTCAAATCATAAATACAAAATAAAATTTAAGAGCTAATTTTTTTGAAAAAAATATCAACTCAACAAATAAGAAAATAACAAAAAATTAAAAATCAAAGCTAAAATCACACTTATATATACATGGACAAAAGTAAGGATTATTTTAGAAATATAAAGAAATAAAGGGATTAAAATAAAAAACTAAAAGTATAAGGGCTAAAATAAAAATGAAATATAAAGGGATCAAAATAAAAAATTAAAAGTATAAGGGCCGAAATAAAAATTAAATATATTATCAATTTCAATCAAAGGACAAAATTGCAAAAATTGAAACTGTTGTACCAAAGTTAATGAATCTTTTTAAACTTAATCCGGAAATTAAAAGGAGGACCTAAATGAAACATTGATATTGAATTAATTTCAATCGAAGGACCCAATTGAAATAAATCAAAACTTATATAACAAAAATGAAGACCCTAAATGAAATTAAAAGTACAGGGACCGAAATTAAACATCACCAAACCCGGGGGACTCGCCTGCACTTTGACGTGTAGGAGAGAGAGAAATGGCTACAGCAGCGTTCACCGGCCACCACCGCGTTCACAGCCGGTGGAGGACAAAACGCGCCGCATAGATAGGAAGATCACACGGCGGCGTATCAAGGGAGAGGTCGGTGGCTCATTTCCAGCCACAAGACGAACCCTCACGCGCCACCTAAGAGGGCGTGAGGCGGAATATTGCCGGTCACATGTGACACACGAGCCGACAGTATAAAAAAAAAAAATGATGGTAAATTACTGATATACCTCTGTTCCTAAGTCAATAATTTTGTCTTATTAGGGACTATATTCGTAATTATCCATTTTCAAAAAATATAAAATAATAAAAAGGTAGGTGGACCGGACCAGTCCGATCTGAAATTGTGCAATTACCGCGGAGCCTGTCCACCTATAACTGGTTTTTTTTATCTTTTTCGATGGCTAAAAACACTATTTTACTTTGCAAATAATGATAAAAATCAGAAAATCAACCGGACCAAACGAACTTAGAACCGAACCAATCCAAAAATATATTATTACAATCCACAGTGAAAACACTTACAATCTACAGTGTTTTTCTGGCCTATTTTAATTTATTGTATAATAATGTTAGTAATAGTACATAATTGATCTAAAGATTTTGTTTCCAGCCTCTTCTGTCCTCGGTTACTGAAGTCTTCAAACAAGTAGGCTCTGTCCAAGTTATGGATCCACCACGGCCTAGTAGTAAAATGCAGTTAGGAAGAAATGAAGCCTGGCCCGAACCCATATCGTTTTTTTGGAAAGGCAATGGAAACTCGAGCTTATGGAAGGTCTTTTTATTTAGTGTTAAGGTTTAGTTCACTTGGATTTTTAATTATTTATATATCTAAAACAGAATCGATCGTTATTGTAGTGCTAGACTCATTGTTATTATTCATTAGCAATTTGCTCCACTGCTTCACGCCGCATGTGCTTTTTTTTTTTTTCAGGTCTACTTTTTGTATTTTTTATGGTGGCATTGACCAATAACTAACCTTGGCCGAGCGGTTGTCCACGCCCTGCCAACATAGGCACTCGCGAGTTCGAACCGCTTAGGCAACAATCTGATTTGTTTGTTTGTTTGTTTATTTTTGTTTAAGAACTGTTTTATTTTTAATAACTGAATCCATCAAACTTGATCAACCATTAACAAGTAATCCTAATGTGGGGGGATTTGGTCAGGGAGACGCGAAAATAGTACTTCAAGACCCATTACGTGTCCAAGGCCTTTTGTTCTTCTTGGCATCTGTTATTTTGGTACAAATCTTTTTGATTTTTTTTATTCATTTCATCCGAAAAGTCTTTTTTTTTTACAAATCTGATTTTTTTTTTTTTTTTTTACAAAATACTGTTTTTATTTTTTAAAAAAAAAATGGGTTTTTTTTTTAATAACTGATTAATAACTGGTTAATTTTTTTTTTACAAATCTGATTTCGTTTTTTTTTTTACAAAAAACTGTTTTTTTGAAGGAAAAAAAAGGGTTTTTTTTTTAATAATTGATTGTTGTTTTTTTTTTTTTACAAAAAACAAGATTTTTTTTTAATAACTGAAATGTCCAGGCCAACTTACGCGCACCACGACTAATATTCGGATCCACTTTTTTCTTTATATTTTTTCCCTATTTTGTTTTGCCACTTATATATTTTTTTTCTTAACCGAGGTGTCCGGGTCAGCTTACGCACACCACGATTGTTTATTCCCAAATTTTTTTTTCCTGACCAACTGAGCGCGCTGCGAATAATCCATGGGGTCATTTTTTCGTAATATTTTTTCCTATTTTTTTTCCTACTTATATATTTTTTTTATATAATCAGGGTGTCCGCATTAGTTTACATGTACTATGACTATTATTATTTTATAGAATACCTAAAGGAGATCGCAATTCCAAAAAGTTATGAACATATATATTTTAAGACGCTGATATGAAATAAATAGCAAAATATATAATTAGTCTAACATATTTATCAGAGAAAAAATTACAACTAATTATTACCATTATTTTTAAGGCGCTAATATGAAATAAATAGCAATATATATAATTAGTTTAACATATTTATAAGAAAAAAATGATGAATAATTATTATTATTATTATTATGAATGTCTTATCTACAATAATTAGAAATTTCAACACCTAATAATATTTTTTAAAAAAGCAATTAAAAAATAAAATAAATGAAAAAAAAAACTATTATTAGATCTTAAAAAATTATTTAACTTGAAGAATAAATAAAAATAAAAATGAAAATAATTCACGCACACACAAAGCAATGTGGACTGGATATTAGATCTGCCGCTTCGCGCCTACATGAGCTCGATTTTTAAAAAAAATAAAAACAGGGCTTTTTTTTGTTTTTTTTGTAGAGTAAAAATTACAAAAAAATGGTTGTGGCCGAGGTGGTTCCCTGTGCGCTGAGCGCGCAGGAGTTCGAACCACCCCGCTAACAAAACTGAATTTGGTTTTTTTTTCTTCTTCTTCTAAAATTCGGGTTTATTTTTTTCTTCTAAAATCCTAATTTTAGAAAATTACTGTTTGGAAAATTTTCTTTTCGTTTTTTTAAAAAAAATAGGGTATCAGTGACAATTTACGCGTCCCATGACTAAT
Organism: Salix dunnii; assembly: GCA_015731905.1. Lineage (NCBI taxonomy): Eukaryota > Viridiplantae > Streptophyta > Magnoliopsida > Malpighiales > Salicaceae > Salix > Salix dunnii. The sequence goes on along the minus strand of CM027667.1, from coordinate 1,206,081 downwards.
CTCTGGATCCATTTTTCTTCCCTTTTTTTTGTTTCCACTTATACATTTTTTCCCTTTTTTTGTTTCTACTTATACAATTTTTTTTCCATGACCGGGGTGTCTGGATTAATTTATGCGAACCACGATTTTTTTCTCATTATTGTTTAGAAAGATGTTTTCCCCTTGTACTTTTTATTTTTATAAGCTTTGGTTTTTTTTTAACAGTCATTTTCATTGTTCAATACTGCTTAAAAATGTGTGCTCTGTTTTTTTTATTTTAATCGGTTTTTTTTTAAAAAAAACCAGAGTATCCATTGCAGCTTATGGGCACCGACTAATCTCTGGATCTATTTTTTATTATTATTTTCTTCCCTATTTTTTTTATTACCACTTATATATTTTTTTCCATGACCGGGGTGTCTGGGTTAGTTTACGCGTACCATGATTTTTTTCTCATTACTATTTAAAAAAAATGCTTTCCCTTTACACTTTTTTTAGAACAAGAGTGTCCATGCCAATTTTTTTTCTTTTAACCGGGTTTCTTTTGTTGTGTTTTTTTGAATCAAGATATCCGTGCAACTTACATACATCACGACTAATTTTCGGATCCACTTTTTTTTTATATATTTTTTCATTCTTTTCTCCATTTATACATTTTTCCCCATGACCAGGATGTCTGTATCAATTTACGCGCACCACAATTTTTTTCTCATTACTGCTTGAAAAGGTGATTTCTTTTTTTAAAAAAATTTAATTTGCTTATTAAATTTAATATTACTGGAGAAAAGAAACAACTCAAAAAAACAAAAAACTACAAATTTACTTAGGTTATTTACAATTAAAAAATATGCGAATCACTTCCTGTTTCGATTACACTGTTCCTTTTAGACAGCAAATAAGTCATGATAGCACGTAAAAAATTTAAGGTTATTTCTTCAAAAATTTACAATATTTTTATTTATAAGGTGTCAGATCTAATATTACTGGGGAAAAAAAACAACTCGAAAAAAAAGGTTGACAAATTTACCTAGGTTATCTACAGTTAAAAAATATACGAACCACTTCCCATTTCGATTACACTATTCCTTTTAGGCGGGGGGAAAATATATTTGTTACATATTTTATCTATTTTAATGTTACTAATTAAATATTTAAACAATTAATTGTAGCATGTAAAAAATCAATTAATTTTCTACATAGAAAAAACCCTAACGCAATGCGCGGGGAAGCATACTAATTATACAATGCAAAAAACTCATTTCTAACATATTTTTTCTATTGCAATTTTACTAATTAAACATTAAAATAATTAATTATAGCACAGAAAAAAATTATTTTTTTAAAAAAAATTACAATATTTTTATTTATAATGTGTCAGATCTAATATTACTGAGGAAAAAATACAATGCATAAAAAAAAAACCTACGTTATCTGCAGTTACAAAATATACAAATCACTTTCTATTTCGATTATATAAATTTTATCAATTATAATTTTACTAATTAAATATTAAAATAACAAAATACAATACATATAAAATCAATTAATTTTCTACATGGATAAAAAAACACCGGCGCATCGCGCGGGTATGTGGCTAGTTCTACACTATAATAATAAACTGTGTTGGATATTTATTAAAAAAAAAATAGTAATTGAATCAAACAATTATTGATGAATAAAACAAAAATTTTGTGGAGTTCAAGTCAAACTAATAAAAAAAATCCATCGATTACTTTTCAGAATCTAGCCGCTTCAAATAGTTTTTTTTTCTTGCACAACACCATAAGAGGTTGGAATGCATAAAGAGGCTGGGTACAAATTACAAAAACATTTTATGACCAATTCGCTTCATAAAAATACAATCAATCTATCGCCATTTCGCAGAAGCGCAGGAGCTCTACGGACTTCAATAACACTTGGTGCTCAAGCTATTCTTTCTTTTTCCTTGTCCCTCAAAGCTGACCTCTAGGCGTCAAGCCATCAACCATAAATACGCAGCAATGTCAGGAGAGACGAGAATGATACAGGAGACGATATAAATACCTGCGCTTATTTGTTGCCTTACCCAGTCTTGAGTGGACCCGTGTTCACCGATTTCTGGAAGACTCTTGCAACTGGCATTCCATCACCATCATCATTTCCAACCCTCCATGATCGATCCTTTTTCTTCTGAGGCTTCTTGTGTTGCTTGTGCGAGGCCGAGGCCGAGGCCGAGGCACTTAGCTTCTTAACAGTAACCTTCTTGTGAGCAAGTCTATTGGCAATGTCAAATGAATTAAGATCATCCAGCACATGCTCAAGGGCAGGTGTGTTTTTTCCATCAATTTTAGCTGGGTTTCCAGTATCAGATGAATCTGACTGGTGTGTTTCGGACAAGTTGGGCCCTGCATGATCTTGATCGCTTCCTTCTTCATCAGAAATCCCAGGGGGGATCTCATAGTGAGTTAGCTTCCCATCGATGTAATCCTTAAGAATTTGACGGGCAGCTCTGGTTTCATCAGGCAATCCACTGGATGCTACATACCCACGAGAGGCACAATATGTCCTCAATAATTCAGATGCCAAAGGAGGCCGGGACTGAGGCTCATATGGCTTAGGTTTTGGCAGGTCTATTTTGTAGACATCCTCAATGACACGCCTTGGAACTCGGTTTGCTACAACCTGCACAGCCTCCCTGTGCTGTGTCATTCGATCAATTGGCAACACCCCTGAAGCAATCATTTCATATCTTGAGCTTGAAAAGGAAGGGAAAACTAATCCTGGGCAATCACATAAGGTCAACTCATCAGAAATTATGAGTGTTTGGAAATGCTTTGTCTTTCCCGGAGTAGAGGTGACTCCAGTTCGCTTCTGCCCCATCAAGGCATTGATTGTCGAGCTTTTACCCACATTCGGATACCCGACAAAACCCACTACCACATGCTTGGGAGCTGAATTGCCTGCAATATTTCCACCAGAACATTGAAAATTAGATGGACCTGAACCACTGGAGACTGATTCGCTCCTCATTCTGGCTATTTTTTCAGCCTCAGACTGTAAATGGGCCAAAAGCTCATCCCTTTCATAAATTTTTGTATCAGGGTCATCCATCTCTTGCTGGGTAGCTTGTTCATTCCAGGGGCCCTGTAGTATTTTCCCCTCAAGAGTTGCAGTAGCAGCCTTGGCTGACCAGAATAGAAACAGAATCCCAAGATGGCGAAAATAATCTGCCCATTTCTGCCTGAGGGTCAAGTCAGTAAAAAAAAAAACCTTCGAGAGATTGCAGAAGGGTAGAATTAAGAAACACCATGGGTACTTACCTGATTGATAAAGGTAAAAGATCAGCCTTGTTTACAAGGAGTAGGGTCCTTTTGTGTTCATAAATCTCCTGTGCATATGCCTGCATCAAACATAATACCAAACTCATGCTGCACTGCACCATCTAGCATAAAATCTTCTAGCTAATAAAGAAAGGAAGCAGAAAAAGTCAATTGAAAGTTTGACTGAATTGCAGCATCTAATACTTTCTTCTTTAATTTCCAACAAGGAGACAAAATGGAGATCATATTTGAGAGTTACAACTCAATTCTGTGCAAGTTCTTTTAACAAAGCATCCTCCTGGCCATGTCAAGTTATTTGAACACTATTCCATAAACAGCAATGGTATATATTACCTCAAGATCAGGACAGCGGTAGAACAAGGGGTCTCGAGCATCAATAACCATTACCAGCTGAAAAGAACATGACATGTCAAAATTTCCATGGGATAGCATAAAAGGAAAGGTTTTAATTCAGTACCCTTGAATACAAATAACAGATTAAAAATGGGGGAAAAAGATTGATTACATGAAAAGAATTCAAATGCCTTGCTATATAGAACATGTCAATCCTCATAACCATACATGTGACAATTTACAGACAGTATGACATCTTGTAAAAGAAGTTTTAGGGAAGTTAAATACATTAACTAGCAGAATTGCCTCATTAAAAATATCAGTCAAAGAGAAAAGAATATCTGTGTAAGAAACCCCAACCCCTAAATAAAAGGGATGTGCCAACCCTCATCGTATACATGAAGGTGTGATCAAGATGATCTGTTGTAATAGAAGTAGTCGGAAAATCCTATATTGAAAAACATCACCACCACCCTTTTAACCAAGCAACCAAGAGCAATCAGCATGGCACTGCCTAGGGAAAAGTTGTTTTGGACAGTCATTGATCAGATTGTCTTTTTCAACCCTACACATTTGCACCCTTCTTCATGGCACCATATATATAATCCCACTGCCTGTTCTTTAGTAGCCCAACTACTTCTCAAAAACAAGCACCCAGCTCACCTGCCTCTTATTTGAAATAAGGGATCTTGAGCCTTAGATTCTTATAACCAGGAAAAAAGAAGAGAGAGATCAGAATTTAATTTCCCTTGAACAACTGTGTTGTAAGGCCAAGACACCCTCAACAGTTAAGGCATTCGCTTGGACAGAATCCACAATGCTTGCATTTTACTGGCAAGGGTTCTTATAATTTCGATAGTCTCAGTTTCATATTTTTAAATTCATACGATATCTGATTCTCTAATGTATAATGTTTGTTGTTCATATCCACCCGTAATATATATATAGGTACATGTCAAAGAAACAAAAAAAGTAAAGTAAAGTAAAGTTGTTCCATATCATGTGATTCAACAACAAACAGCTTACCAAATCACTGCGTTCAAGCACCCGCCAAAGCTGTCTCCAAATATCCAGGTTCTTCTCAAATGGAGTAAGAACAAGGTTCTCATTCTCCTCCAGGCTGAGGAAATAACCATGCAAAAAAAAAAAAAAAAATTAAAACAAAAGGAATGTTTGGGAACAGTCAATTATTAATAACTTAATACAGCAGAAAAAAGGATAGAATCTCTAATCACTGAAAAAGTAACGTAAAATGTCTTTCAATCTGGTTAAGGCTTTGCCTTCTAATCCAATTCCTATTCATTTGTCACAATTCACAACATCAGCCTATGTTGAAGATAAGAAAGAATTTTGGTTGACTAATCCACAAACATCATCTTGCAGCATAGGCCACCTTCCCATTTTACTTCAAACAATTTTTTTTGCATGCTTTTCTTTTGTAAAACAAAATCCTGTTTAATACAATAGCACAATGAAAAGGGAAATCAATCAGATTCAATCTACAAAGAACTTGACAGACAAAATAAGTATTTGCCGCACATCATCTCATTTGACAAGTTTTACAAAATTCACAGCAGTCAATATACCCTCTCCAACAATCAATCTTATAAAATAGATATCCAGCCATACACCCCTTAATTAGATATGCACAATATGCCTTGCAAAAGGCAAAAGATAGAAAAGAAAAACCCTGTGAACAGACATCAACAAGGTGACAAGGGAGGGAACAACCAGAGCTTGAAGAAACTCTTTAAAAAACAAGATCATGAGACAGTGGCCCAAGATCAATATAGATGGTGAAAGTCATGAAATAGTGGTCCAAGGTTCAACATAGATGCTTCAAGCATGAGACATGTAAGATGATTAATTGAGGAGCACCAATAGCATTTGAATATGATGATTTTTATTTTTTTTTAAAAAAAAAGGATGGCAAAACTAGATCAAAAACAAATTCATGGAATAGAAGAAATCCAGATTCAAGATGTAACAAAAAAAATGTCACGGTACTGTACCCAAAGCTCCGGATACAGGGTTCAATCCAACAATATACAATGCTCAATGAGTAAATGGAAGCAAAGCCGGTGATTTATCCATTTGCTCATGTGGAAAACGACACTCTACACATTTGTTAAGAATAAGTGAAATGATTAAAGGAAAGAGATTTGCGCACAATTGATAGCAAGATAGCTACTGCATAATTGCATTACTAATATGAAACTGAAGACAGTATGTACAATCAGTTATTATAGCCTAAGCAATCTCTCCTGCACTGATGATTAACTATTAATGACGCATAACAAAAAATAATAATAAAAAAACCTAGCAAGACTCCGCCGCCAGGTTAAAAAAGCTTGCTTTTCATTAGAATCTAGCTCTTCAACCGACATTCCAGCATTCCACGGCGGCCTAAACAACACAAATTTTACATTTTCCTCGTAAGAATTCTGTAATCAAATTAAAAAAAGAAGTTGAATTAGGTTAGATAATCAATAAAAAGACTTGCCTGCGAGGAACTCGAAGACTACTAGCATGCAACGCCTCCTCTTTCTTCTGCTTCTCTCTCCTCTCTTCTGCCGTCATATCACTCACTCCAGTCCCCGTGTCCCTGTTCAGTCCCAGAAAAAATTACAAAAATCAAAATAAATTAAAAATTACACAAAATCAGTCACTTACAGGTTTATGAGGAGGTTGGGGACGGGATGATGGACGGAAGAGGAAGAGATAGGGTCTCCTTCGTCGATTTGTTCCATGACGGCGTCGATTTCAGTTACATCAGTGAAGGATTCAAGAACTTTCTTGTGTTGTGATTTGTAAAATCGGCCTTTTTCTTTGGATTGTTGAATCATTTGATTGTGGTGCTTTACTAGTGCTCTTCCAAGCCCTGTTTTCTCGTTCTTTCCCATTTGTTTGGTGCCGGTATTTCAGACCTCTGGCCAAGTTTGAACCGTTTCTGTTTTCGTTACGCTGGTTTGCGGGGTGTTGGTTTGTGTTCTTAAAAGGGAGGGGGGCAGCTGAAAACGGTGCGCAGTGGTAAACGTAAGGTCTCACGTGGGAGTGACCTCGGATGGTTGGACACGTAAACATTTTGAAGCAGTCCGATTCAAATTATTTTTTAAAATATTTTTATTGAAAATATATTAAAATAATATCTTTTTTTTAATTTTTTAAAAATTAATTTTTATATGAAAATGTTCTATAAATATTTAAAAAATTAACTTAAAATAAAAAATAAAAAAAAAAAATTTCAAAAATATTTTCAAACACCTATTTAGAGAAACATAGTCTAAACCTAAAAGTTAACATTATATAGTTAGCATTTGGGGGACGTCACCCAACAATGCTTGATATTTTTTTTTTTTTTCAATTTGATTTTCAAAAATTTTTTTTGCCACTACATTCTTTTTGAGTCATATTCAAAGACAATTGAATCAAATTTGTTGAGTATAGATAAAATTGAAAATCAAAAATCAAAATATAAAAGACATCATTAATAAGTGGTGGTTTCAAAGTTTATATAAAAAATTAATTTAATCATCAAACTCTACAAGTTATGAGAGAGATCTTCATATTTGATGTTATTGTGAATATCAATTTTGACCATCAAAATAGTTAATTTTTATATTAAATAATTCTATTTAATAAAAGAGTTCAATGTATGTGTTTTTTACCTTAAAAATGCCTAGAATATAGATCTAAGCTCTGAATTTTTTAGTTAATTTTGGATTTTGAGATGATATTTTAGTTTTTTAATTCCTGAATAAATTTGCCAAGTTGACGGTGTTTTGGGTAAAAATATAGTAATAAAATGTATTTTAGGGTAAAACAAAACCTATGGCCCACTTCTTTGGTCATCACAATGAGCGAAATCTAAGCAAAAATCAAAGGATGTATTCTTTAGTTTTTTTTTTTTTTTTAAAAAAAAAAGCAAATTGGGGCAAACATCATATGCAATAAAAAAATATCAAAGGTCCACGCACGAGGGACTTTACAAAATGGATTAGCGGCTTGGCAAATCCAACGATGCCTGAAATTTTCTTTTATTTTCTTTTATAAACTTGTTTTTTGACTTGATAGTTTTTATATGTATTTTTATAAAATGATTTATTTATTATTAATTTAATATTTTTTTCTCTTTTAATTTGTTAATATAGTCTCTTTTGAATGATAATTATTTTGTATGTATTTTATTTTAATTTTGAAGATATTATTCTAATTTATCTATATTTTTATGTTTTATATAAATAAATAATATTATTTTTAGATAATATTTATAATGTGTAACTTTTTTTAATCAATTAATTTATGTGTATTTATTTATTTTTATAGGATTAAATAAAAAAACAATAATTTTAGTAAACAAAAAACTATTTAACACAATTCGGTAAGAACAAATGTCGAATATCTTAATTAATTCATTTATATATGCGTAACAAATTTTCAAATTTTTCTTTATTTATTATTAATGATTTTTTAACCCAAGTTTTTGATTTATTTGATTATAAATATTCATGTAAGTTTTTAATATATATATATATATATATATATCTGACCAGTGAGTAAATAGCTAGTTTTCCAAAGGATGGACATCAAACAACTCTCCTCATAGCTATTGCTTTCTTAAGTGATATTCTTCTCATGGCAATTTCTGGACCTATACGTAGCTTGTGTTACCTCAAATTCAAACCAATGTACCAGAAGCTGATTCTGATACAAGATAGCTAGTTCTGAAACAGCACTCCGATTTTTGGTGCCCTAAATGCATTGTGGAAGCTGTTAAGAACTTGCAGGAAAAGAAAATATTGAAAGCAAAGGCAATGTCGCCGATATGGGACATCAAAACACGTAACATTTATAATTCACTGTCAAGAGTAGCCGATCCTGAAACATTTTTTGAAATCATCACATCTTTCACAAGTTTCAGTGTAGATTATGTGCCCACCATTCCAAACCAAAGTTGCTGCAGGCCCTTCGATTTCCACATTCCTATAATATTCAATTCAGTTCCCTCACTGCTGGGCGCATTGGACTCTCTGGCCACCATGAGCCATTTCCTCATCCTCATCATATGCTTCCTCACGAGCCTGCTGCTTCCTCCTCATTTCCTCTTCAATGTTAACATCGTGCAGTGTAGTCTCCTCACACTCGTCCAGCTCCATGTTTGTCAACTGACTCGATGGCCTTGGCAGAATAGTCTCTATTGCTTTAACCTGATCAGGAGTCAGAGAATCAGGGAAATCCACAGTGAAGTGGATATATAAATTCCCTTTCATGAATGGTCTTCGGTACATCGGCATACCCTCGTCGTTGATTGCCTTAAATGAATCTGCATGTTTCATAAGCAAATATCAGTTACAAAATGACATCAAGCAGCAAATTGACTTTTGAATTATTATAGTTCATCCATCTCGTCACTTACCAGGTTTGACCACTTCACCAGTCTTTGATTTGATAAGAAGCTGCCTGCCATCAAGGTGTTTCAATACAAAGTGGAAGCCACAGAGAGCCTCAGAAAGAGAGAGAGTATGTTCCACAAAAAGATCATCCCCCTTTCTCTTGAATTTTGGATGTTCCTTCTTCTGAAGGACGAAGACTATATCACCAGTGACTGTATCCGGCTGCAAAACATCAAACAGCCAGTTAGTGATACTCAAACAAAAGCACAATCAAAATTAGCAGGAAGGATATGCACACACTGCTTCATCAGCTTCACCAGGGAAGGTGATTTTCTGTCCATTTTGCATGCCCTTCTCCACTATAATTTCCAAAACCTTCTTCTCCGGAACAACCTTCTCTCCCTTGCACTGTGGGCAACGATCATTATCGCTAATGGTCTCACCCGTTCCTTTACATTCATTGCAAGGATGCTGCATCTGTTGAATCATTGAAGGGCCAAGTTGCCTTATTGAGACTTTCATGCCACTCCCCTGGCAGCCAGTACACTTCCTCGACTCTCCAGATTTCGATCCTTTTCTGTTAAATATCATGCATTATATAAATTCCAAGATCATCATACATTATAAATCATCCCATATCAACAACATCACAACTAGAATGCATACACACGCACAGCACTGAAATACTCACCCACTGCACTCTGAACAAATCACATTCCGGGTTAAGGAAAACTTCTTTGACGTGCCAAGGTACAAATCTTCTAATGACACCTTCAATGGATGAACCACATCCTCTCCCCGTCTCTGCCTCCTTCCTCGGCTACCTCCACCTACTCACCAGACAGACAGATCATGCCTCTACCAACAAACACTAGGTTTAAAACAGCACAAAAACAGACAGATACGAACGAAAATTAGATTTATCTTACCACCGAAAGGATTCCCACCAAAGAAAGACTCGAAAATATCAAAAGGGTTATGGCCAGCACCGCCACCGCCCATCCCTTCCTTCAGTGCCTCTTCCCCATACTGATCATAAATTCCGCGCTTTTCAGGATCACTCAAAACCTCATACGCCTGAGCCAGCTCTTTAAACTGCAATAATATTCAATACACTACATCATCATTCCTGATTCATCTAAAGAAGATGAGCAAATTCCTAAAAATCCTACATTATTTTGATAAACAAAGGCTCTGAGCCGACAAATATTTCACTCGATAAAGATTAATTTTATTTATTCTCAACCATTCATCCCTCGATACTAAAAAATGCAAGAAGAAAAATGATGAAACAAAATAAATAAATAAATAAATAACCACGTGCGTTATTGAAAATAACAGGAAGAGAAATGATTATGATACCTTCTCAGGATCACCACCTTTATCAGGGTGATTCTTGATGGCAGCTTTCCTGTAAGCCTTCTTCAAATCATCTTGACTAGCATTCTTTGACACCCCTAGTATCTCATAGTACCTTGTGTTATCACTCTTCTTTGGTGATCTCCCAAACATCTTCTCTCTTCAAATCAAACACCCAACTAACGAAACCCCAAGAACGATCAAAAGCTCTTTGCTTTCACTTTTACAGAGCTGCTTGTATCTTTGAGTGCTCTGGACACGCAAAGAAAATGCTGATTCGTGATGGGTTTGGGTATTTATACGAGAGAAGCTTATGCATGTTTCCATTGATGGACGGTAGTGATTTGGGTTTACTTTTTGAAGAGGAAGGGTCTAGTACCTTCTTTTCAAGATTATTTTATTTAAGGGCATCCGGGAGTTCTATATTAATTGTTTTTTAAAATATTTTTTATTTAAAATATATTAAAATAATTTTAACATCAATATACTAAATATTATGAAATATAAAAATATTAATTTAAATAAATAAATTTCACAAAATGTCATTTAGGACACAACGAGTGAATTTGTCCGCGTGATGTGTTGGATTTTTTTTATTTATGTAAGAAATTAATTGATTTTATATATGTTGTATTTTGTTATTTTAATATTTAATTAGTAAAATTATAATTGATAAAATTTATTAAAAACGAGTTTTTTTCCACCAAAAAATGATTGAATATTGCTATTGTTAATTTTTTTTAATAAAATTTGTTAGAAATGATTTTTTTTCTATATAAGAAACTAATTGTAAAATCTATTGTTCTTATTATTATATTAAAAATATTTTAGAATAATAATAAATAGGTCATTTATACATACATACATACATACATACATACATACATACATACATATATTAAAATATATAATCAGTCTTAAATATTGATAAGAAAAAAATATTACAAATAAATAAAAATAAAAAACTAAATAAATGACAAAACTAAAATAAATACTATTAGATTTTACAAACAAAAATGGAACTGAAAAATAAAAAAAAAGAAAAAAAGAAAATATTGTTTTTGAAATGACCACCAACAAAAATTAAAATGTAAACTTAAAAAAAATAACCTTAATAACAATGAAAATAATAAAAATTGGTGAGACCATAATTATTGTTAGAGGAAAAAATTTCATAATTTTTTTTATTTTCATATTATTATATTAAAAGTATTTAAGAATAAAGATTTTTTTTCTCAAAAAAACTTAGGTCATTTATATATATTAAGACTCTAATATTAAATAAATATCAAAATATAGAATTAGTCTTGTACATTTTTTAAAAATGAAATTAAAGAATAATTATTATCATTATTTTGAATTTTTTTATCTATAATAATTAGAAAATTCAATACCTAACAATATTAACAAAAAAAAATGATTATATTTAAAAAAATTATTTAACTTGAAAAAAATAGAGAAATAATAACAAACATTATTTTTTAAATGATTACCAACACAAATTAAAATTTAAATATTAAAAAAAATCTTAATAATAGTGGAATTAAAAAAATGGAAACAAAAACTAAGAGTATGTATATATAAACATAAACACAAATAAAACTTGTGTAAGAAATATATATAAAAAAAACAAATTCAAAAGGTAATGAAACGTGAAAACCACCGTAAATAACTGTTTGAAATTGTGATCTCCTCTAGCTATTCTATAAAATAATAGTCGTGGTGCTCGTAAACTGACCTAGACATCTCAGTTATAAAAAAAATACTAAGTGGAAAAAAAATAGAAAAAAGTATTTAAAAAAGGTGGTTCTAAGGATTATTCATGGCATGCGTAAGTTGTCTTGGACACAACGGTTATAAAAAAATGTACACGTAGAAAAAAAATCATGGTATATGTAAGTTGGCTTGAACACCACGGTTATAAAAAATATATATATAAGTGGAAAAAAAAACAGAAAAAAATATATATAAAAAATGGGTCCAAAGAAAAAAAAAAGTATACATGGGGAAAAAATCATGGTACTCGTAAACTGACATGGACACTCTGACTATAAAAAAACCAAAAAAAATGTATAAGTAAAAAAAAAGGGAAAAAAAACAAATAAATCACCTTTTTAAACAGTAATGAGAAAAAAATTATGGTGCGCGTAAATTGTCCCTAACACCCAGGTCATAAAAAAAAGGGAAAAAAATATTAAAAAAAATGGATCCATAAATTAGTCGCAGTGTACGTAAACTGCCACAAATACCCCAGTTAAAAAAACACACAAAAAAAGCCTGTTAAAAAAAAAAACTGACTTGGACAACCCAGTTATAAAAAATAAAACAAAATATTAAAAAAGGTTCCTGTTTATTAAAAAAAAAAAGGAAGTCGATTCTAAAAAAAAGTACAAGGGGAAAGAACATTTTTAAATAGTAATTAGAAAAAAACAATTGTGGTGCACATATACTAACCCCAATACCTAGGTCATGAAATAAAAAACAAAAAAAATGAACAAGTGGAAAAAAAAAACAAGGGAAAAATGTTTTAAAAAAAGTGGATATGGAGATTAGTCGTGGAGCACATAAGCTGCCACAGATACTCTGTTAAAAAAAAACAAAATAAAAATCCCGGTTAAAAGAAAAGAAAAAACCTTTTCACATAGTGAAAATTACTATAAAAAAAACCAGTTATAAAAAAAAGTGCAAGGAGAAAACACCTTTTTAACACAATAATGAGAAGATAAATCATGGTGTGCATAAACTAACCCGGATACCCCGGTCATGAAAATAAAAAATATATATATATAAGTGGGGGAAAATGTTAAAAAAAAATGGATTCCGAGATTAGTCGTGATGCATGTAAGTTGCCACGGATATTTCGGTTTTAAAAAAAAATGAAGCATGTTAGACGAGGAAAAAAACGAAAAGGTCATTTTCAAACAGTAATGAACAGTGAAATCATTATGCACTATTGTTTTCAAAATATTTGCAGCTGGAGAGATTCGAACTCTCACTATCGTGGGAGTGGCGCTAACACTTAACCACTCGACCAAATAATTTTGTTGTTCATCCTAATGTTCAAATAATATTTATCTTATTATATAGTTTTACTATTCCAATCTACAATGCATATAAGTGTTGGTGAATAGTGCAATGAACAGTGAAAAATATTCATTCTGTTTTAGCTTATAGTATAATTTCAAAGAATACTTTTTAGTTTTCTTGGAGTGGTGGTACGCCCATCATTTCATCAAAATTAATATAGTTTTGCTTTAAATAACTTTTTGTGTGTTTTGAATTATTTTTTGATATGCTATTATCAAAAATAAATTTTAAAAAATATAAAAAATACATATTATTTAGATGTATTTTCAAACAAAAAAAAATACTTTAAAAGCAATCTCTACCGCCATTCCAAACAACCTTTATAGATTACAACTAGTTAGATTTTCCGCGCTACGTTTCAGATTGAGCAAATAATTTTTATAATTGTTGGGATTGAAGCAATTAATAGAATTTGCTAGTTTAAAAATAAAATATAACATTTATTCATGCAGGGTTTAATATAATATAACACATCAAAACACTCTATTATAACAATAATAATATCAAAGCTTTAACATCTAAAATTATCATTACTATTACTACTAAAATAATATAAATTATTAAATTACCCCGAGAAAAAAAACTCAAAAAATTAACAAAAGAGAAAGCAAGAAAAAAAGAATAAAATTATTGTTGTTGTTGTTATTGCGTAATGATGGGGGAAAAAAATTAAACCAAAGAATAAAAACCCTTAAACACTTTAACAAAAAGACCAAATAAAATAATAAAATAAATGATAAAAAAATAAAAAATATAATATCTATACATGCAAGGTTTGTTATAATGAAACACAATAACACACTCTATTATAACAAAAAAAACATCAAAACCTTAACATCTAAAATTATCATAACTATTACTGCTAAAATAATAAAAATTATTAGATTATCCTAAGAAAAAAACTCAAACATTAAAAAAAAAGGAAGCAAGAAAAAAAACTAAAATTAAAATTGTTGTTGTTGTTGTTGTTGTTGTTGTTGTTGTTGTTGTTGTTGTTATTATTATTATTATTATTATTATTATTATTATTGCGTTAATAATGAAAAAAATAAAATTAAAACAAAGAATAAAAAAAGCCTAAAAACTTTAACAAAAGAGCGAAAAAAAAACAAATGATAAAACAAAAATAAAAATTATTAGCTGAAAAAAATTATTTGACTTGAAAATAAAATAAAAAAATTAAAAGAAAGAGCAAAGTGAAAAAAAAATCATTTTTCAAATGATTTTAAATACAAACTAAAATTTAAGAACTAATTTTTTCAAAAAAATATCACCTTAACAAATAAGAAAATAATAAAAATTAAAAACCAAAGTTAAGAGCATATATATATATATAAACATGGAAAAAAAAATAGAGATTGTTTTTTTAAAAAAAGGAATTAAAATTTAAAATTAAAAGTATAATAACCGAAATGAAAACTAAATATATTATCAATTTCAATCAAAGGATAAAATTAAAAAAAATAAAAAATTTTATACCGATAATATTAAGGGATTGAAAACCAATCACAAAATTAAAAAATTGGTACTGAAATGAAATGAAAACCTTGATTTGTTCTCTCTTTCTCTTTTCTAGCTAATACTTATTTATTTTTCTCCTCTATTTTTCAACTACACATTCTCTTTATCTTTTCCTTTCCTCAGTCTTTGCTTTTTTAGTCTAAAAAAGTAAATTTTTGTTTTAACTCAAATTTGGTTAGTTTGGCTGCAAAACATCAAAATTTCATTTCTTCGTTGACCTCTTTTTGTTATTTGTTAATCTTACCTAAATAGTATATGTTTTATGTTCTTTAGGTCGTTTGATCTCCTGGAACTCCTTTGTTTTGCTGCTTTTCTTTTCTTTTCCTTTTTGTGATCCCAAGTTTTAGGTTTGGTTTAAGGTTGTTCAATCAGTTTTGGCTTATACGGACTAGTGATTTTTATTTATACCGAGGTTGGAATTGGCTTATCTTCTTTTTGGTGGGATTGGAATTAGAGTTCTTATTCTCTTTTGTTGATTTATTGATTTGAATATTGTTGATGCTTTGTTGCTAATAAAATAAGATGCAGTCTGATCAACGCAAAAAGGTAAAGAATCTAGCCACCAATAATTTTTGTCACCATAACACAGGAGAAAAAAAAAACCAAAGCTGGTCAACACAACAAACAACAAACCCTGTAACAGCCAAAATAATTATTGAAATCTACAGTAAAAGCTCTCACAATACATAGTAATAGTCTGAGCTCTTTTAGATATATAGTATAATAATATAATAAAACATCAAACCTTAATAATTCACAATCTTCAATCCACCACCGCCACCTCCACCATAACAACCACCATCTTTTCTACTAGATGATTCTAATTGTTCCTACCAAGCTCCAATAACTCATCTATCGTATTTACCATCATTCGATCAACATCAAACGTCTTCTAATTACTCTCTTCAACCACTGCCTCCTAGCACGATAATAGCACTGAATCCTACTGGAACAACTAATTCTCCATACACCTTGATGTACAATGTTAAGAATGACAGAACAACCAAAGACTGCAACATGAAAAAAATACAAAAAAGTAAAATAAATAGGAAAAGGCAAGTTGTGTGAGCTGTGACGAAACAACAACATAAATCAAAACAACCCGTACACGTGGTAAAACACCCACCACAGGAAAAAAACACAAAACAAATAGTGACCCAAACACCCAAAAACCAAACTAATCCAAAAACCACTATTACAATCCATGATAAAAACACTCACAATACACAATAAAAGACTAAGCTCTTTTAGTATATAGTATAATTCTAAGCTCAATAGATATCGATCTTAATCCAAATAAGTTTTTTCTAGGTAATTACTTTAATTGATAAATAATAAATATAATGAATATTGTCAAATTTGATTCAAACCTAACCTGAGATATATATTGATAGTATATAAATATATACGTAAAATATTTATATTTTAAAAAAATATTGATATTATGTAAATATATACATATAATATTCATCATTTTGTTATTTGATATGTATATACACAATTTAAATATAAAGTATTACTATTTTATTTTATTCAATATTAAATAATATCTACATTATAGATAGTTATATAGATACCAAAAATTTAATAAAAGGGGCATTAATATCTAATTTTTATACATTCTAGGTAGCTAGTAGAATATAAATATAGAGAAATCATATTTGTTGTTACTTATCTCTATCCTTAACTTCAATGTATTAATTCCAAAAGAAAAGAAAATAAAAGGTAAAGGAAAGTAAGATAATAGGAAAAGGTAAATTTTAATTAAGAAATGCATATAAGGATTTTGTTTTACTTTTAGAAATGGCTAGGTATATGATACAATCTAATAAATGGTTGAATAAAAATATTTGGGTTCTCGTGTAATTGTATCTATTGACCAACTTTACAGTAATAATCATAATTCTCAATTTAAATATGGATTAAGCTAAACATTTAATCAAATTTTATTGACATATTATTTTATATAAGATAAAATTCTAGATGAATCGGAGTTCAGGAACATCTTACGATATAGGTCATAATAGGTTGTATAAATTTTGTTATTTACTTTCTTTCAACTTGTGAACTTTTTATTTGCAATGATTTTTTTTTTATAGAAATGCGAACACTTGTTTTGAAAATTTCCTAGTTCTACAAGGGTTTTTAAGTTACAACATGATTTTTAAGTCATATAAGGATTCATTAATATTTCAAATCAATGATTCATTTTTCATCCTAGCTATATAGGGAAAGATTGGCTAATGATATTTGGTGATAGATTGACTTGCTTGTTTTGGGGGCTTTTAAATGTTATAAGAAAGGTTAAATAAAATCAATAAAAATTTTCTTGTTTTAAGAGGATTTTTTAAAACCACAATTAATTATAATTAACAAATAAAAAAACTAACAAGGCAACTTTAACAATTAGTTCCCTAACTTATATAGGATATTTAAAGGTGGTAATAAAACCATAGAATTTTTTAGATGAAAATTCATTCATATCATTATTTAAATAAGAAATTTATCTATCTAAGGTTATTTTGTTTAATTAGGTGCGACAACTTTAATCTATGTGTTAGATTTGTTATTTTTTTTCATCTTTGGGCTTAATTAATACTTGTATTTTAGTTGATCCAATGATTGTTTGGATAATTATTTTGCGCTTATCTGTATAGGTTTAAAGTCAATTTTGTAAGTGAATCAATTTAATCCAAAATAGGAGATCCATTACTTTAAATTAAAAATATACTAAGTCACACATAAACAAAGCAAATATATAAAAAAACATAAAGGTAACAAATTACTAAAATAGAAGATTCACTATACATGCATACGAGAGCTGCACTCTCATTTCACATCACCGAAATTAAACTTACTCTATTTTTTAACGCAAGCTCTATTTAATACAAATATAAATTATAATAAAAATTAAAAGTCAAAACTAAGATTATAAATATATAAATACAAATAAAAAATTAAAAAACTATCTAAAAGAACCATAAAAAATAAAAAACTCGATACTAAACCAAAAAAAAAAATGACATATATTAAAACAAGACGATCTTTTTTTCTTGCTGTGAGGAAGCAAAAGTCAATGGCTCGTACACGCTAAGTGTCCGGTTAGTATTGTGTTCCAAACAGAGTTTTAAGCGAACACAATTTTTTCGTTGTTTGGTTTCTCTTAAAACACAATTTTAATGACTATAGGACCCATCAAAAAAACATTTGAACTACAATTTAGAAAAAACTGAATTTTGAAACTTCAACATTTTATTTGTAGTACGGAAGTCTTAATAATTGTTGATCATGTAGACTCTCACTGATTATTATGAAGCTATGAAACCCTTTATTGGAGGCTTTTTGAGAAATATTTTTCATTTGTGGTCTATTTCATATCATCATTCTTTCCCTCCTACGAAGTCAAATGTTTTTTATTCAATGTTTAAACTCTTTTTTTTCAATGTTCAGCCGAAATAATATGCAGTCAACTCAAAGTTTAGATTTTTGGGATTGAGAAATGAGATTTTCACTGATTATTATTTCCCTCAGTTTAGGCATAGGTTTTTATTGATGACTTGGATCTAATATTCTTAGCTGTAAATTTCTTTTGTTTTTATTGACATTCTAGGGAAGTTTGCAATCCCATATCCCCATCAATGGTTTGTCTCAGTTTTCATTTTGTGGCATCATCTCCCCATCCCTCCCTCCTTCCTTTTGTTGATGGTTAGATGTGGACATGGGTGTCTATGTATATGTTTCTCTTGGGCTGTTGAGCATCCAATTTATAATCAACATGACAAACACCTTCTCGTGTGAGAATATGACTTGTTATAGCTTTTGAAGAATAAATATACATCATTTTATATCTATAGTTTCCAAGATATGGGCAAAGAAGAGTGCCATTGGAAAGGAAGAGGTAGCAAAACTAGTGGATGACACTTACAGGTTCATCATTGATTTCAACTCCACAATTAAAGAATGTAGTTCAATTTTTTCTCTCTTTTCCTTTAACATGTCAAAATAATCATTGTGATTGCATGCTCCACGTGGCCTTATAGCTACCTTTTTACTTTCTGGACAACCATTTATGTTCTTCAAAGTCTTGCTTTTATTCCCTCTATTGACATGCACCCTCTATCCTCATCTCCAAGAAAATGCAGGTGTCTGGGGCCACTGATTTAGCATCAAGGGACAGGGTGCCTCTAACTGTAGTAATCCCATGTTTAATGTTGAAATAGATGAACCATTTCACTTTGATAAAAAAGTTTGCTGTCCATGTGGAACTTCATTGGAGACAGTTGATGATTAAGGTTAAAAGATCCTTCTCTAGTGAATCTTCATCCATTATAAGCTGCTAATGTGAAATAGTTGATGATTAAGGTTAAAAGATCCTTCTCTAGTTAATCTTCATCCATTATAAGCTGCCAATGTGCATACTCGATGGATGGCTTGTATGGAACTTTTTATACATCTAAAGCATCTTTGGCATGATCTTAAGCATAAGTTTCATGAAAATTAAGCTTATGCATTTTTAACCATATGGAATGCTTGGTCATGTTATGTATCACTTGCTTAAATAGATAGTAAGAACAGAAAAGGAAAGACATTTTTGACAATAAGAAATAGGGATAGTGGACAGTTAATGCAGGAAGAGAAACCAATCTTCGCGGAATAGCATAGTGTAGGAGAAATAGATGACCTAGCGTAGACCCTTTCGCCATCAACTGCCTTGTCATTTGATCTTGCACAATACAACCATGTTTAGAAAAATAAACTTTACAATCATCATCTACAAGCTGCTCTACAAACGCCAAACTTTCAGCCATATCAGGTAAGACAAAAACATCTTTTAAAGGAGTTTTATCACCAACAACTACAATGGGAAGAAAACTCCCATTAACTGTTTGAATCCGTGAGGTTCCATGGTATTTTCTGATATTCTTAACCCTTTCAATGAGTTTGTC
Source organism: Salix dunnii (assembly GCA_015731905.1). Classification (NCBI taxonomy): domain Eukaryota; kingdom Viridiplantae; phylum Streptophyta; class Magnoliopsida; order Malpighiales; family Salicaceae; genus Salix; species Salix dunnii. Next base: position 1,186,143 of record CM027667.1, on the reverse strand, counting down.
ATATGATTTGATGCCCCAGAATCTAAAACCCAAAAAGAGAGTGAATAAACAACCTTAACTTGAAGACCAGGTGTCGTAAAGGCACTTACAATCATTTCTTGTATCATTTCATTTGTTATAGGAGTGGTTGAGTGCGATGCAGTATTTGTTACCACAATGACAAAGTTGGCAATATGCTGATTCCTATTAAACCATAAGGGTGGTCGAATGACACTCTTTAATAATGTGTATAGATTGTTTGCGGTAGCTACAAACCTTGTTTGGATAGTATGGTGCAATATGTCCATACTTCTTGCAGCGATAACATCGAGTTTTCCTAATTTTAGACCCCCTCCCTCTGTTTTAGGCAGCATAGGCCACAAGAGCCACTTTTGCTTGTTCCATGGTGTGTGGAGACATTCTTCTTCATGCAAAAACTCCCCAAACCAAGCATCTAGTGATGGAACCTAATCTCTATTCACCAGTGAGGCATGAACGGGTTGATAATCAGATCTCAATTTCATTAGAAATTGATCTCTTTGGCTGATTTTATGAACCTGTTGTATTGGCAAAACCCCTTCTGCAGATATCTTGGCTGTAACCAAATCAGAATAATCATTCCATAGTGTTAGAAATCCAGCATAATACTCCTGTATTGATAAATCCTTCTGAGTATAGTTTGTAATGCTCAATTCAAGCTGAAATCTTTGAGATTGTTATCTTGATTATAAACTTGTGTGAGATGATCCCACATAGCCTTTGCTGGCCTATGAGGTCTCAAAGACATGATTACATGGGGTTTCACATAACTTAGGATCCAGGACATGATCTGTGCATCCTTGGCTACCCATGTAGCCTTTGCACTAGCTTCAACATCTATGTCTTCTTTTTCACTCTCATCAACATGACTCCACAACACCTTCCCCTTGAGGAACATCTCCATTTGAAATGCCCAAGCAACATAATTTTTGCCAGTAAACCGGACAAAAACATTATCTGCCTTCTCCATTAAGCTAAGACTCTTAAACTTTAAGTTTTTAAGGATTCTAAGGGTTTCTAAGAAAGAGGCTTTGATACCATAACAAAATTTGTATGAATTACCTTCTCTCTTGCTCTACTACTCTTATTTATAATATGAGTACATTAATTACAGCCTGTCAAGCTATATTTAGGGTGCTAGTTATAGTAAGTAAATCTGCCTATTTACACTTCTACTTTAGTGCAGTATATATGCTTTCCTTTTCTATTTTTACTGTCAGCCCTAGCATGCTTTATTTTTTTTGTGTTAACTGTCTGTCCTGTTTCTTACTGTCAAAACTGTCTTTCCTTTTCTGTTCTTACTGTCATCACTTTCTTGCTTAAATAGAGTAGTTGTACTACAATAAAATGGTGTCCTACTTTATGCAACCTAATGTCTGTACTGCATTCTTATACCTATAGCATCTCCATGTATTTTCATGATTGCATTTCTAGTTGATTGAAATTGACAATTGCAGCGTAGCAAGCTCCTATGACTTTGTTGATCACCAAGATTCTAAGTAATTGATTACCTCTCAAGAATGTTTTATACTTTGCATGTGATTTTTATTTTGAGTTATTACATGATATTGAGCTCCAAAAGTTTATCTACACACCATCCTTTTTCAGTAGCCTTCACAATCAATGTTGAGGTACAATGTTGAAATTGTTTATGTTTACAGTGCATCACGTTGAATATTGACAAATACGCTGCTTAAAGGAAATGCTGAGGGATTATATGCTTAAATCTGTATAGTGCCCGTCTATGTATGTATGGACAATAGCAGGATTTGTTACTATCTTGTTTTCTACCCATTTATGTTGAAGCTGACAAAGTAGAAAATCTTCATGAAACTTTATTCTTCCCTTTTCTTTTTCATTTACATGTTAACATTATATATAGGGAAAGAGACACAACTAACCAAGCCTCTTTCCTCAAATAGCTCCTAGCCACCACCCTATAGCCACCCTATACCCTATAGCCACCCTATAGCCACCTTATAGCACCCTATAGCCACCCAACCTATGCTGTTATGCTAACATCCCCCCTCAAATTGATGTCGGGTGAGAACAGAGCATCAATTTGCTAACAAGAAACCGATGGCGTGGGCTAGGCAAGGATTTGGTAAACACATTAGATATCTGAAGAGCAGTGGAGATATGTGGAAGAGAAATGACATGAGAATCGATGGCCTCTCGAATAGAATGACAATCTACTTCGATATGTTTAGTACGCTCATGAAACACAGGATTCGAAGCAATCTGGATAGCACTCGTGTTGTCAGCATGAAGAAGAGTAGGAGAGGACCGAGAGAAACCAATTTCGGCCAATAAACCACGAAGCCATACAATTTCCGAACAAGCAGCGGACATGGCCCGATATTCAGACTCTGTGGAAGATTTGGAAACACGATTATGTTTCTTGCTTTTCCAAGAAATCAAGGAATCACCAAGAAACATGCACCACCCTGTGACAGAGCGTCGGGTATCAGGACAACCCGCCCAATTAGCATCACTAAATGCCACAAGGTGGATGGGAGAGCCAACTGGATAGAAGAGCCCACGGCTAGCAGAACCAAGTAGATAACGAAGAATGCGACGAACTGTTGCCAAATGTAAATGACGGGGAGATTGCATAAATTGACTAACTTGCTAAACGGCAAAAGAGATATCAAGCCGAGTAATAGTAAGATAATTCAGGCTGCCAATCAATTACTGATACAAAGTGGGATTAGTCAGAAGATCACCGTCATCATGTCAAAACTTAACATTCACCTCTAAAAGAGTATCAACCGGAGAAGAATCCTGAAGACCAGCCAAAGAAATCAAGTCCTGAGCATATTTCTGCTGATGCACATAAATACCAGAAGAAGAAGAATAAACCTCCAAACCCAAAAAATAAGTAAGAGAACCCAGGTCCTTCATATGAAAGCAATCCCAAAGATGCTGCTGAAGTTGGCTAATCAATACAGAGTCAGTCCCGGTAATGACAATATCATCGACATAAACAAGGAGTAGAACAATACCAGTGGAAGTTGTGCAAAGAAATAATGAAGAATCATAATTGCTTTGCACAAAAGAGAAGCGAAGCAAGGTAGTTCGAAACTTGTCAAACCACGCTCAAGGAGCTTGGTTCAATCCATACAAGGATCGCCTCAATTTACACACAGTCGATTTAGAAGAAGAAACCAAACCCAGTGGAGGTGTCATATAAATATCTTCCTTAAGGTCACCATGGAGAAAAGCATTTTTGATGTCCATTTGGTGAAGTGGCCATCCCTGAGAGGCAGCAATGGCAATAATAGCGCGCACAATAGTCATTTTGGCGACCGGAGCAAAAGTCTCCTCATAATCCACCCCATATTCCTGTTTGTTGCCAAGAGCAACCAACCATGCTTTATATCTATCCAGAGTGCCGTCAGAGCGGAGCTTAATCGAGTACACCCATTTACATCCAATGGGCTTAACTGCTGGAGGACAAGGATAAGGTCCCATGTATGATTTTCTTGTAGAGCCTGAAGTTCCTCCTGCATGGCTGTTTGCCAACACTCATGCTTGACAGCTTGTGAGTAACATGATGGAACAATAATATTGGATAAAGTAGCAGAAAAACCATACCGATCAAGAGGATAAGATTCCCTCGTAGAGCGGCGAAGAGCCAGCGGAGGAGGAGGTGGCGTAGAAGTGTCTCCATGAGCAGTATCAGGTGGAGGAGAAGTTATCGAAAGAGGCAAAGTTGGTTGACGTCTTTCATACACAATACCAGGTTTGAATCTTTCAAAAGAGGACATGTCCTCAAAATGAGGAAGAAGAGGAGCTACCGAGGAAGATGCAGTAGTAGTAGGAAAAAAATATTGATTTTCAAAGAAAACAACATTTCTAGAGATACGAAACTTATCACAGCTGAGATCATAGCAAACAAATCCTTTGTGAGAAATACTATAACCTAAAAAGGCACATTTAGTAGACTGAGCAGAAAGTTTGTGTCGTTCATTAGGAGGTAAGTGGACAAAGCAAACACAACCAAAAGTATGCAAGTCATGATAGCTAGGAGACGTATGATGAAGACGATAGAAAGGGGAATCGAATTTTAATACTTGGGATGGTAATCGATTGATTAGATACACTGCAGTAGACAAAGCTTCAACCTAAAATTTAGATGGAACAGATGACTCAAGCAATAAGGATCTAGTGGTATCCAAAAGGTGACGATTCTTACACTCAACAACCCCATTTTATTGTGGTGTATATGGACACGACCGATGCGAAACAATGCTTTTTTGCTGTAAAAAATTATGAAATTCCCGTGACATATATTCCCCACCTAAATCAGATCTCAGTACCTTAATACTAGTAGAAAATTGAGTTTCAACATAGGCACAAAATGTCTTGAAAACCAAAAATACCTCAGATATGGAACGAAAGAAATACACCCAAGTAAACCTACTATAATCATCAATAAATGTGACAAAGTACTTGTAAAGAGCATGAGAAAAAATCGGTGCAGGACCCCACACATCACTATGAATGATATCAAAGTTTTTTGTAGCACGACTACCATGATAAGGGAAAGGAAGAGTTTTACTCTTGCTTAATTTACATGTAGAACAATCAATCAAAGCATCATGAGAAAAAAAACTAGATTTATCGCCCAACAAACCAGAATTCAATAATTGAGATAAAACAATAGAGTTCGGATGGCCTAAACGTCTATGCCATATGGCACTTTGATTTTGAACAGTAGTACAAGCAAAAGAGAAACAACTAGGAATGGAAAAGTGCAGCGGAAATAATCGTCCAACTTTAGGCCCTTTCGCAATGATCTTCCTTGACACCTGATCCTGCACAAGACAACCATTACGAGAAAAATGCACATTACAGTTATCATCCACTAGTTGACCGACTGAAATAAGGCTAGTAGACAAATTTGGTGATACAAAAATATGCTTGAAAGTTGGACCAATATCTCCAACCTTAGTAATGGGTATGTGACCACCATTAGCAACCAGAATTTTTGATGAGCCATGATACTTACGCACATTCTTAAGTCTACTAGATGAGTTGGTCATATGGTTTGACGCAGCTGAATCAGCAAGCCACAAGTGAGAATTAGACTGAGTACCTTGCAACCCCAAGGCCGAGAAGGCAGTAAGGATCATCTTTTGCACCATTTATGGAGTAAGAGGACTTGATGCAGCTGCTGCCGTAACAGAGCTGTCGGACATCACCGCAGAAAAAGCATTTGTCCGATGATTTTGGGGACGAGTGGAACACTCCTTGATGATATGGCCTTGCTGCTTGCAATAATTGCAGAACTTCTTTCTACAATTTTTAGCAATGTGCCCATATTCTTTGCAGCTGTAACACTGAACATTGCCCATATTTCGACCTCTTCCCCTTCCTTGGGCTACAAAGGCAACAACAGCTATATTGTTTTGCTGGAGATTGCCTTGTGTAAGAAGGCGCTGTTCTTCCCTCAATAAATCCCCAAAACAAACATCCAAGGTAGGCAATGGATCTCGGTTCATTAAATTTGAGCGAGTAATCTCAAATTCGGGCCTCAATTTCATTAAAAATTGATCCCGTTTACTTTGCTCATGAACCTTTTGAACAACAGAAAGAGAATCGGCTGGTATTTGGGCATAAATAATATCAGTATATTCTGCCCACAAGTTCATAAAACTAGAATAATACTCCTGAATAGATAGATTGCATTGAGTATAATTAGAGATATCGTTTTCTAATTGAAAACGTCTAGCATTGTTATCTTGATAGTAAACCTTTTTCAGATATTCCCACATGGTTTTTGCAGTTTTATATGGCCTCAAATTAAGAACAATAAGAGGATCAACCGACCCTAATATCCAAGACATTACCCGGGCATCCCTAACCTTCTATTGAGACAGCTTAGTAGCGTCAGTGGGAGCTGGATCACTTCCATCCACATGACCCCATAAGTCTTTTCCCGTGACAAAAACTTCGAACTGAAATTCCCAGGCGGAATAATTCTTTCCAGTGAACCGAACACCAAACATTTTAGAGTTGCTTGATGTCATTGTGATGATGAGCCCCAAAAACAACCAAGAAAACAAACCAGAAACTGACAGAGAACCAAGAAAACCGAGAGTCCTATATATCTAGGATTGATGGAAACAAAAAAAATCACCCCAGCTGAGAGCCCTATGTATGCAGGGCTGATTCACAAAACCGAGAGAGCTGCAGATTCAAGAGTGAAGCTCTAATACCATGACAAAGTAGAAAATCTTCATGAAACTTTATTCTTCCCTTTTCTTTTTCATTTACATGTTAACATTATATATAGAGAAAGATGCACAACTAACCAAGCCTCTTTCCTCAAATAGCTCCTAGCCACCCTATACCCTGTAGCCACCCTATAGCCACCCTATACCCTATAGCCACCTTATAGCACCCTATAGCCACCTTACCTATACTGTTATGCTAACAGAAGCAGCAACTTGCATTTAGGATAGAGACATAAGCTACTTTTCTTTTCCCCCTTTCCTTCTTCGCTACTCCTGCACTTAACTCTATCCTAAATGCTCTGCTAATATGCTATGCTCCTTTTTATTTTTATTTTCTTGCAATTGACAGTGTGAGGATTTTAGATGTCATGTGTGGCAACACATTGTTTCATTATAATTCCAGAAAAAGACATGGAGGGAACTCCACAAGTTCCGGACGTGTTCTATTGTGAGATTTATCGACTAAGCAGGGCTGACCTGTACGTATCATATATATTTTCTTCTCTCTTGTTTACTGTTTTATACAATGAATGAAATATTTCCTATCCCTGCTCTGGGTACTCTTTATTTATTTATTGACAATATGTTTCTTTCGTGCTGGTATTATTACATCACATTTTAGCTAATATTTGACTTTGTGATTGACATATTGAACCATTAAATGCTGTTATGATTTTTCCTAGACTTGTTTTGCCATTACCATATGGCATACTGGCATGGTATTTCTTTAATTTGGTGCGAAACAAATTGTGTTCTCCCTTGCCACCAGTCTGTAAAATGTTAGTCAACTGCTAGCAGGGAGATGAATCAATTGAGATGGATGAGTGGTCAGGTCTCTTAAGATAAGAAATAATTACAGTGAGAAAATCAAATTGGAGAAGCCATCAACCTCGGCTAAGAGAACAAGCAACTCTTGTATATGATTTGGACTAATGAGCTAGTAGAGAGGATAAGTTGATTGTAGTTATGGGATGGTGAGGGCAAGATTGATGTGGGAAAAGTAGGTAACTGGATAAAAGAGGTCAGAATTAAGAAACATTGAAGTAGGAAGAAGTAAGTGTTTATGGAGAACCTTCAATGTAGGTTTTTAACAAAGAACAAGGCATCATTAAAAACATAGGATAAGCTTTCCTTTAATTGCCATGCAAGGTATAATAGTTTTATGCAGAACAAAAAAATCATGTGTGATATGAATGGGAAACCTAAATTATTAAGTATCCTAATCAACATGCTATTTGTCTAGCATATATCCAGAAGGAGACCGGAATTAAGAAAGATGGTTGGAAGAAATAAGTGTGTTTGTGGAGAACCTTCAATATAGATTTTTGACAAAGAAAAGGCATCAGTAAAACATAGAATAAGTTTTCCTTTCATTATCTTGAAAAGTATAGTGATTCTATGCAGAACAGAAAAATCATGTGTAATATGAATGAGAAACTTAAATTATTAAGTATCATAATCAGCATGCTATTTGTCTAGAATAATCTGGAAAGTTTTTTAGATGGCCTTTACAATTTATTTAAGGAATGACAGGTTTAATGGTGTGCATGTGCACTTTGTGTGCACACCTGTATCCCCTTCCAGCATGTGAGGTAAACTGCAAGAACTGGAGTTTGCTGTCATTTAGTTTAGTATCATGAGTTTTTTTTCTTTTAATTTTTAATCTTTTTGGTTTGTTTCCCTGACTAATCCTTTTCAATTCTTCTATTTGCACTTTCATAAAATGTTTTTTTAATTTATTTTTTAATGTCCTTTGTATACAGCTTTTGGTTTACAGTTGCACATCCTCTATATCCTGTGAAGCTGGTTGCTACAATTGTTCCAACTGATGGGTAAGCTTACTGTACAAATTTTCATGTATCTTACAAATGGTTTGATGTGCTAGCACTTGTGTTTGGGATGGAGTTAGTTGCTAGCCAATGTTCACATAATTTGATGAAGAAAAATATACAATAAAGTGATTTGAACTGCAATTACCATTTGTCTTAGTAGAATCAACTTGTGGATATCAGGTTCAAATACTTTACTTTTGTGTGAGCCAGATATCTGTTAGGCTGCTGAATTTATAGCCATGAATATTATTATAGATACACTAGTCAAGCTCTGTATTATGGTGCCATTTTCAATTCAATTGTCTGTAAATTGCTAGAAAGCCGGGTCTTCTTTTTTATGGCTCCTTCTTGTTAGACAAACAAATATCAATTGGTTCTTTCAACGCTCAGGATGTAGTGAAAGACTGGGTCCATGTCCTTTCAACTTCTAAGATCTTGAGACCTACTTGCATGTTAATGCGACTAAACAGGAACATTATGTGGTCATATTTCTTTGGAAAGAGATGTTAGGTAACTTGAAGTGGTCTTTACAGGAGGTATTTTGGGGTTGGGAAGGATATAAATATCTGGAGGATACTGGAGATATTTGGTATATCATGCTGCTAATTATAAGCGGGTGGTTGATGAAGTAGGTAACCGTGGAAGATTGGTTGACGTAGCAAGTTCTGTGCTTGTGGTTGTTGCTACTTTCTAATTATGAGCAAGATGAGTGATCCTTCTGTGATGTGTAACTGTTCTGCCTTTTATTATGTGATGATACACCATGCACGCATGCTACATGCACCATAATAATAGTAGTGTACTTGTTTGAGTTAGGATTACAGGCAGTCATCCTTTGGTCACCTAATGCCAGCTTTCATCAATTAAGGAGTACTTCATAATTGTATGCTTTTGTTTTATTTAATTGTTTAACATCCAACATTTTCCAGTTCAAGCCCAGTGTAGGGTGTGGAGAAAACATTTCATCTCGCTAGAGCAGACAAGGATCTACTGGCAAAACAAGAATACAATGTTCAGGTTGGTGACTGCATCAATTTTTGATATTTTAGTGAGTTATTGATGTGCTAATGGCCTGTTGATAATGTTATTACTATCCAGTCCTGGTGCATGCTTTTGAATGACAAAGTTCCATTTAGGATGCAATGGCCTCAGCATACAGATCTCCAGGTTAATGGTACGGGGTTGAATTTTTAGATCCATTAATTTGTTGATGTGTCTCCTGCTCTTCAATTCATCATGTTTGAAATGAGTAGTTGTTTAGAAGCATGTGTGTCGATTGCTCCCCCACCCCCCACTACAAAAAACCCATCATTTCTTTCTTCCCGCTAATATTTTCAGAAAAGCTATTTTTACATTTTTCTCTTGATGATGCATCTTTTTGCAGTGTGAAATATGTATTATGGTGTTTCATTTGGTCCATAGTTTCTGACAATGCTGCTTGCATGTTGAACTCTTAAAATTACTTATGATGTACAGGTATTGCTATTTGTGCTATTAATAGACCTGGCTCACAATTACTAGGTGCAAATGGTCGTGATGACGGTCCAATTGTGAGTGTCTGACTTTACTACAACAAATTTTCTGTAAAGTTATCAATACCACTTATCACATACAATTTATCAGCTAGTTATTGTTGTTTGTGATGTTGCACCCTCTTGTTTCAACCATCCTACTACTCATCTGCAGACTCATAGTTGGACTTGTCATTTTTCAAATTTGAGGCTATTTTCTGTATTTCAATTATTATTTTTTCCTGTCCTTTTATTAGATCACGCTATGTGCAAAAGATGGAATCAATAAGTTATCATTAACTGGATGTGATGCTCGAATCTTCTGCTTAGGGGTTAGAATTGTAAAGCGGCGAACAGTTCAACAGGTGATTTTAATGATTTTTAATAAGATAATTTTGAATCATTTGAGTTTGAATTTGATATCATTAGTTTTTATTTTTTTTATTTATGTTGGTTGGGAAAATAAGGTGGTGGACAATGTCTGCAGTTCCTCTAGATTTTATAAGATAGACTTCTGTAATTCTATGCTCTAATAGATATTTTTTTTTTTCTGAAATGAAACAACTATAGACAGCTGGGAGTTTTTTCTCTTACTGAAAAAAATCTTATTTGAAGCTTGGGATATTGCCTTGCACCTGAGCACCTTCAACATCATTTACATTTAATCTTCTGATATTTGTTGTTGTATCAAAAAGCCTGATCACAAATACTCATTTGATCTTGTTGGCAATGTGTCACAGAGATCACTACGGTTAGTTGTACTGATTAGACATCCCATGTGTACATGTTATTTTAACTGCCATTCCGTATACTACATATATACATGCAGGGATAAATGCACCTCACATGTGAACATGCATATGTATTCATGTGCATGCATATTTCAATTTTGGTACCTTATAGCTGAATTTTTATTTACTGTGGTTCACATATTCTTCCTGCTGCATTGAATGAGCTACAACTAAAGCATGGATCACCCTTTACACTACCTGGGAATTCATCTCGCCCTGCTTCATTTTCTGTTTTACTATTGAAGATTCCCCATATTCACACACAAACACACACATCTCAAATAGGCTTGCATCAAATCCTCAACTATTTCAAATCCATACATGAGCAGCTAAAGCACATGAGCACCTACCAAAAAATGCTATTATCTGGTATTAGATATCCATTAATAAGAATTAATTCATTAGGCCGTTTAAGGAATACACTGATCAAATATCTTACGTTTAAGGAATCTGAAGGTGAGCGTTTTGAAGATGCACTTGCTCGTGTTTGTTGCTGTGTTGGTGGAACTGCAACAGATAATGCCTATAGTGACAGTGACCTGGAAGTTGTTGCGGATTCTTTTGGTGTCAATCTCCGTTGTCCTGTATGTTACTTGAACATGACATGAGAGTTTAAGTCCATAATTCCATGCATGCGTGTTCCACTAAGCTATGTATGTAATATGCAGAGTTAATATCTGATAGTCATTGTCTTGAATATTGGTCCCTTCTCCTATGTCTATTAATTTGATATTTAGGGATACAGCCACCTTTTGTTGCAACATGTGACAGATTTGGGTAAAAATAATATAAATTATATCCTGGAGTTTCACTTAACAACTTAAAATTTTAAGTTGAAATGATATTTTTGACACAGTATCACTATTTTGTTAACTGAGCGGTCACAAGTTTGAATCTCACCATCCTATTTCTATTTTATAGAAATTAAGCACAAGTTAGTATAAGTATGTACAAGTTTTAAGTTCAAAAGGCTTTCACTTGAGGTGTATTAGAAAATAATATAAATATATCTTGAAGCCTTACCTTTAAACTTTTAAGTTGAGATGGTTTTTTGACAATATAGAATATGTTTTTCTTAGAGTATTTTTGCTTCTCTAATCAGGTACTGTAAATGCATTTGGTGGGTTTTGAGAGGGCTGAACTGGAGTGGCCAAAACCATGCTGGAAAAGATCGTGCAGTTCTTTTCCTTGAGCATGTTGTTTATGATCATTGCAACTGGATCACAAAGAAAATGATGCTGCTAGATTTTGTTTTTTACTAGTGTAGGATTTCATGTATGCTTAACAATATGTTTCATGAAAGTATAATACCTACGGTGTGGAATCTTTCTGTTACCCTTGTAACATCCATTCCAGAATTTCTCTTTTATATGGGTTATACTTGACCAGTTATGTAATGCGATATGCTTTCTCTAATGATATTATGTTCTTAGTGATGTACCACTTTTGTTAATGTGCACAATGTCAATGTTGCAATATGTAATATTTTCTCAATAATGTTTTATTTTTCATATTGTTTCCTCATTCTTCAAATTGCCTTATTAAATTGTAGCATTTTTCGTTGGTAGCAAAGCTTCTAGAAATTAGAGTTAGGTATATAGTTAAGCCATAAATTTGGTGGCTTAGTTCATGAAACTGATTTCCTTGCATAGATGAGCGGTTCAAGAATGAAGGTTGCAGGAAGATTCAAACCTTGTGCACACATGGGCTGTTTTGACCTGGAAGTTTGTGGAGCTAAACCAGCGTTCTAGGAAGGCAAGCAATTGATCATTTCTTAATATATAGAGAGGAATATGAATAGGTTCCTGTTATATCTGTTTAATGTATCTGAGCTACCATTGCATTCCACACAGTGGCAGTGCCCCCGTCTGTCTCAAGAACTACTCCTTGGAAAAAATAATTGTTGACCCATATTTCAATCGCATCACATCTAAGGTATTGCTTCCTTATCCTTCTCTGTTCATCCCAACCCATATTTTATGGTGCTGGTGTTTTTCACTTGTGCTAATATAGATGAGGCGTAGCGTGGAAGATAGTTTATGGTACTTGTGTATTTTATATTTGTTCACTTGTGTTGTATAGATGAGGCATTGTGTGGAAGATATAACAGAGATTGAGGTGAAGCCTGATGGTTCCTGGCGTGTGAAAACAAAAACTGAATCTGACTGTAGGGATGCTGGAGAACTTGCTCAATGGCATAATCCTGATAGAACTCTCTGTCTCTGACACTGGAGAACTCAAATCAAAAGTGGAAATGGTGAAGCAGATCAAGCAGGAAGGTGGTTCAGAAGGTGCTAGTTTGAAACTTGGAATCAGAAAGAATCGCAACGGTTTTTGGGAAGTCAGCAAACCTGAAGATATGAACACCTCTTCAGGTCAATTGCAAGAAAACTTTGAACACCATGAACATAAAGTTATTCCTATGAGCAGCAGTGCAACTGGTAGTGGTTGTGATGGGGAAGACCCAAGTGTAAATCAAGATACTGGTGGAAATTTTGAAATCACAAACAATGGTATGGAGCATGATTCTTTATCGTTGAATATACATTCAATGTGTGGAGTCACTGACCAAAATTCATCTGCACCAGTAGGGAATGCAGAAGTCATTGTTCTTAGCGGTTCAGATGAAGAAAATGATATATTAATTTCCTCTGGATCTGTCTACAAGAGTAATCAAAATGGTGCTACTTTTTCTGTGCCTTCTCCTGAAATTGCAGATCATTTTCTGGAAGATCCTGCACCTGGGACTGGTGGAAATTCTAGCTTGGGTCTTTTCAATGCTGATGATGAATATGGGATGCCCCTCTGGCCACTACTTCCTGGAAATCAAGCTGGTCCAGGATTCCAATTATTTAATTCAGATGTCTCAGATGCCTTAGTAGATATATCACATGGTCCTGTCAACTGTCCCTTTTCAATGAATAGCTACACATTAACTCCAGAAACTGTCATGAGACCTGCTTGTTTAATTCCATATTCTTCTATTGGTCGATCAGACATGGATGTAAATGATGGTTTGGTTGATAATCCCTTGTTTTTTGGCAGAGAAGATCCCAGTCTTCAAATTTTTCTTCCAACTGGGCCTTCTGATGCATCAATGCAGTCTGACGTGAGGGATCAAGCTGATGTGTCAAATGGTGTCCGTACTGATGATTGGATCTCTCTTAGTCTTGGTGGTGATGCTACTGGCAATCACGGCGAGTCAGTTCCTTCAACAAATGTACTGAATTCAAGGCAGCCGATGCAATCTAGAGAAGATGGCATGGATTCTTTGGCTGGCACTGGTTTGTTTCCTTTTTCTCAAGGCTTTATAATTGTTGGTTAATGCTTCCGGAGGAAAGTGCTAGTTTTAGACCAGACCAGTGTTGTGCTCCTTTCATATCCACTTTCTGTGTTTTGATGTTCATCTTTTAATTTTTTCAACACTGATTATACCCACTTCCACAGATTCTTCGCTTGGTATCAATGATGACAGAACTTTAAAGGCAAGTCGACAAAGATCAGACAGTCCTTTCTCATTTCCTCGCCAAAAACGTTCTGTAAGACAACGGTCGTATCTTTCTAATGACTTGGACTCTGAGTGAAGGGAAGTGAATTTTTTTTACTGAGATAATTGCTGCTTTTGTTTGAATATTTTAGCGGACAGAACACATTTTTGGGGTGATAAGGTGATTTTCAAGTTCAATACCTGTATGTAGAATGTGAAAAAGAATCGACTCAGTCCATAGGACATTGAAGTTGCGATGGGATCGGAGGTGAAAAAGGTTTTCTGGAAATGGCCTCTTAACATGTGATCAGTACTTCCAGAATATTTTCGGAAATCGATGAGCTGTGGGCACGTCCTTTGTCAAGTTTGTGAAGCATACCACCACGGTTTCCGTTCTTCACTGTCAAGAAGCTCCTAGCCAGTTTTCAGCGAAGATTTATCTAAGTTGCTGGTAAATTGTACAGCCTACGGAAATTCAATTAAATCCATTGGTTCCCGTGGATATTCACGATGTCCTTTTCAGTAAAATCATTGTGATCTTGTCTTTAATGATGAGAGCCAAATAGCCTGTAAATATCACTCAGATTGAGAGCCTGCTTTTACACTCCATTTTTATTTTTGGTATAAACCACAATGTGTTCCAGGTGCTGGCCCAGATTAATCCATACTCACACCGGGTCAGTCTATGAAGGGATAAAGTGCTATCCAAATAGATGGCTCCATACAATCCTTTGATTTGTCTTCAGTCTTCACTCTTCACCGTTTTTTTTAGCCACCTTCCATCTTCCTTTTCTTAAATCAATTCTTCCAAGATCAATAAATTGATACCACCACATTTTCATTTCGCTTTATTGTTATATTGTCGCCATAAAAAAAGATGGGTCGGATTGATGGCATCTTAGTGGATAATGTTCTTATGGTGGTTTTTCTATGTGGGCGCATGGTTTGATCTTTTGTTTGTAGGTTCAAATATTTGATTTGAAAAAGCTCAGATGATGTATAAGTCTTTTCAGCTTGCTATTTTATGTTATCCATCATAAATCAAGCATGAATTGTTCTCTTTCCTTCAATTCATATTCTTTTTCAAATCCTCTTTCTAGAAATAGAAAAAAAAAGAAAAAATAAATTAATAATATGAAAAGATTCATGGAAAATGAACATTTTTTAACTAAAAAAATGTTGAATTAAACAGTCGAGACCAGTTCAAAATGGATCATTTAAATCAACTAATCTATAAGTTACTCCTCTCTTAATTTACAAGTCACAAGACCAGATTCAAGTGATACTAAAGGCTATCTAATCCTAGATTTTTCATTTCTTTTCTTCGTTCGACAGTAAATAAATCAGCTTGCATGTAAACCAATACAATCCCTTTCCACAGAATCGTAATAGGCGAACCCCTCGTCGATATCAGTATATAATGCATTCAAAGATATTTTTATAAATTCTCCGAAATACTAGCCCTAGGTTTGAGCCTGAAAGATGGCCATATTATTAACATGCCTACTCCTTGAAACCATCCTATCTTTTCTCAGGACAGGAAAATAAACAAGAAATGGACTTGTATATAAAAAGGAATCGAAATGAAATTAGATCATTGACAAAAATCCCCTCGAGATCTCTAGCCAATACCATGCAATCTCGCAACTTTCAGACAATCATCATCCAAGTCCTCATCTAAGTCGATAGTCAGTGGGTGTCAGAAAGTGCACCTCCAATTTCCAAAAATACAGCACAGATGATACATGAATCAACTTTAGACAGCCCTTTTAAATTAATGATTTCAAGAAGTCCAGTAAGGCCTGTATCTCTACAGCAAGCCGGCTGTAATTTCAAACAGCATTAAGGCATGCCTGACAATAGTCAGTCTTTGATTTCTGACTCGAGAACTGGGCAGATACTCAAGGCTGAAGAACCAAGATGCATGCCCCGAACTATAGCGCCATATCCAACCTTGATCCTATGGCACAGGAGCGAGATGGAATCCCACAAAGCTGTTCTTCCCTGAACAAAGAACAATTCTTTCAAGCAAAACACAGTTTAGCTGTAGCACACACGTATCCCTGTTGCATTCAAGAATTACCATAATGTGTCCACTCACACTTCATAGCACATTAGGAATAGGTATAGTATTGTGAAATACCATTGTCAATTTTTATTGTATTTGCACTGAGATTTATAAGCGTCTGAATCACGCATCAAGTTAATATGGGATAAATGTGAATTTCATCAACATTGTCATGCATGCCACATCTCCCATTACTTCCATAAGCCTACCAGAGCATTGCTGCTATTTATTCCATGCTAATAACAACCCACTTATCCTATCCAATAAGCTAATGCTGTCACAAAATTGATTGTTTCCACGATTAGATTTCAATTATCATATACTAGTCTCCCAAGCTAACTGCCAAGGAGAAATTTCATCCATGTTCTTGAAAGCATAATGTTTATTGCATGCATCATTTCATTAATGGTTAAGATTTTCAGGTTTTGAAAAGTTTAAGAGTCTAAGATACAGTTGGTAAATCAAACATAACTTTTAATCTGATTGTTGGATCATGTTGATATTTTAATAGAAAATTCCAAAGGCACAGTTTCTCACTAGATTAGAATTTCATGATAATCAGAGATTGAGAAGCTTTCAAATAAAGCTTGAGAGTTGCTGTGCGGGATTGTCCTTGTTTATCTTATTGCATTTGGATCCTTTTTCATATTCACTATTTAGAAATTCTAATACTAGATTGATTCTATTAGTTAGATAAGTTTTAATTATAGATTCTTTCCTACAAAAGATTTAGTTTTAATTAAAAGATTATTTCCTATAAATTCTTTTCTATAAAGGATTTTAGAACCAATATAAATATATAGACACTTAGTTTATTTTAAGAAAATTATTATTCAAGCTATTAATAAAACACTGGAGTTTTTTCTAAATTTCTCCACAACTTAGGTCTGTAATCTTAGGGTTTGAGAGCCTTAGCTTCTATCCAAGCTATACATTGGGTTAATTTATATAAGAGCAAGTTGGTCACTTTGATGGGCAAAGACAGTAGCAGCCCACCTCGCGATGCAATGAAGTAATGGAGGCTTCTGAGACGCAATGAAGGCTCAAGAGCAAAAACTAGATCATTAGGAATAAAGGTTTGATTATTTAGAGTAAACTATTACAGATCTAGCTCATTAATAATGGATAACGCAAATAGAAATCATGAAGAGAGGTACTTAACTAGAGACTTGCCTCAAAACAGGCCAAGTGCCAAACCTATTCCTGAATTTAATGAGATTTCATTCTATGAAGTGAGATTTTGAAAGAAAAGATTATTAAATAATTGACAAAATTAGAAGCTTATTTTTATTTCAACAAGGTTTCTAATCATAAAAAAAATACGACTTGACATAGACAAACTTGTGATGCTTGAGAATGGTGGTTTGAATTTATAGACTATAAAACTCATTGGCATGCCTTTAATTTCATCTAGCAAGATTTGAGACAATCATTAATTTTGGAGTTTATAAAAAATTATGAAGAGATTTTATATCGGATAGATAAAGATAAACAAATAGATTATTATTATTCATCTTATTTTCAACATTCTCAAAAGTCAAGGAGAAAAAACATAGAGGTTGGTAAAGGCAAAATCTCTAAGTTACCTATCATGTTGAAGATAGCATAATCAAAGAGAGCACAAACAAATAGCTTCAATCTTTTGACTTTAAGTCGGAGAAGTACCAAACGATGATCTTCAATCATGGATGAAGATCTTGCGAACAAGAACATGGAGAACATGACAATTTCTGATAATTTTTCTAAGGATATTATGAGAGAATATCTAGGTGTTCCTTTACGTAAATACAATGATTAATATATTAAAGGTCATAGATGATAATGAACTCAAGTTTGAAGTAAAAAATTATAGGAAGGAACTCCAAGTGGATTTCATGTGTATAAAAAGTATAATATTAAATTTGGATTTTTCTCACATGATCACTTCATAAATTAAATTTTGGAGTTTACAAGTCAACAACATGTAACTTTGTGAATAGACTAGCTATATTTTGGAATGGTCGAGTTTAGTTTCTGACAAATTAATATATCAAGGGTGAATTTTTCAGAAGTAAAGGGACTAACGTGGGGAAATTTCTTCTATGTTTTAGCATGATAATGTTTATTGCATAATTTCATTAATGGTTAAAATTTTTAGGTTTTGATGAGTTCAAGAAGGGTCTCCAAGATACAATTTCGTAAATCAATCATAACTTTTAATTAGACTGTGGGGTCAAGTTGAAATTTTAATAGAAGATTATGAATGTCATGTTTTTTATTGGGTTAAGATTTCATGATGAGGTAAGATCATGAAGACTTTCAAATAAGGCTCGGGAGTTACTGTGTGGGATTTTCTTTATTCAAGTTACTGTATTTGGATTCTTTTTCCTATTTAGGTCAGAATTCTTAATTTAAGTAGAATTTTACTATTTAAAAATCCTAATGTTAGATAAATTCTATTAATTCGATAAGCTGTCATTATGAATTCTTTCATGTAAAAAAAATAATTTTAAAAGAAGTCCTTTTCTATAAAAGATTTTACGACTAATATAAATAGTGATGCTTAGTTTATTTTAAGATGAAGATTATCTTCCAAACTTTTAATAAAACACTAGAATGTTTTTTTTATAAATTTCTCCACAGCTTAAGTCTATAAACTTAGAGCTTGAGAATCCTAGCTATACACCCATGTCTCTAATAGAAATAAAATACTGGAGAATGCTAACATTTCCTTTTAATTCTATTATTTTGTCTTTCCATCTATTACTCAGATATAAAATAACCCATTAGCTACCTACCTGAAGAGAGAACTGCAGCTTCTGATCCCAGTATAAAGCAAATACTGTAGGGCTTTGCTTTCCAACAGCTAGCACTAAAGCTCCTTGGTGAAGCATGGAAGGAGCATTAGATATGACAGAAATGTACTTCTCAGGGAACCTTTCTCTAGGAGGCAGAACCCCCAGGAATAATGGATTCTTGCTAGACTGAGCTCCGGCATTAGATGGGGGATCTACATGCAACATCCACTTTGGATGTTCAAGGAAAGCACAAAAAAGATATAGAAGCAAATGAGAATCATCCGGAAGCGCAAGAGTGCACTTTTTGTTCTTTTTGTCATAAACTTCCCCACTTCCCAGATACTCATAATTCTTCAAGCAGGTTCCTTCAGCAAGCTCTGTTACAGTTGCACAAGCAGGGATCCGAAATGTAACTTGTAGCATTGGAGGCAAATTGAAGAAAATATATAGAGATTCACTATTGGCATAAAGTGTAAGGTATAAGACTCTGCATACCTCGGATCCTCTTAACCATATAATCATCCCGAACATTACTATGTGGCAGCAAACCTCTAGCCCACTCTCCTCTCATTAACACAAGAAGCCTCTGATGTGTAGTGATGGCATCAACACACTCCTGCATAATTGATATCATAGGATTTTGCTGCAGGGATTGCTGGAGACCGGATAACTGTAACTTCGCTGCATCAAGTAGAATGAGCCAAGTGAAATTCTGACCACTGATCACATAATGATGAGAAATGAAATAAGAAAAATAAGAATTAATATTTGACTATTTAGAAATTTTAATTTTGTATAATCATTCTAAATTCCCAGTACATTATCTAGGAAAATTAGTATTTACTAGTAATTAGGTAAAGCATAAATCTGATTCATTTCTTATTTAGTATGTTTTTCTATTCGTTTAATTTTCCTACTACTATTAGTGATGAAGGAGCTTTTTTCCATGACAAGGAAAAAATGACAGAAATTTTAACTATCTTTTTGAGACTGCTTTATTCATTGGTTAAGCTGAAGTCATCGGACTAAAATGTAAAAAATGTAACATTTAAAATATTTGGATGGCTAGGATTAGAATATTAGTAGTTTAAATGTAACATTTAAAATATTTGGATGGCTAGGATTAGAATATTAGTAGTTTAGGACCTTAATCTAGAGCTGGCTGATTTTATTGTAACCCTAGAATATATCGGATGTAAAATAGAATTATAGCCATTGTCTACTCTATTCAACACTATTTAAGAAACTTGTGGTTTTCTTTAAAGGTCAAGTTACAATGTTTATTTGGTTTGACCCTTATAAATATGCACCTTAATTAGATATTGAAATAATGCTATGAATAGTGATTGATTAAATACATTGAGTTGCTTTCCAAGCACTAGTTTTCTTGAGTGTTTGTTCTTGTGTTATTCAATTGATAGTACTTCCATAATTAACCCCAAACCAAAATTTATATAAAAAAATAATCTGATGAAGCAACTCACCGGTGGAAGCATCAAGACCCTGCAGAAGAGTAGCCCGTAACTGACTGAGAAGTCCATCTTCATCAAGAGAGAATGTCGGTTGCCATTCCTTCCTATCAGTTGAAGACACAGTAGCAGGATTTTCACTAGGTGCATCGCTTCCCACTTGACTAATTGTTATTGAAATGCCAAGTTTAGCAGCTGCTTGCATCACCTAGAAACATGAGTGTAATTAAGGGCATCAAACATTTTGTTTAAGAAAAAAATGATTATGGACATTGAACAGAAATAGAAACTAACCATATAACATGCTCAGCTTCTGCAATATTAGGAACACAAATGACAAAGCAAAATTTAAGCTTTTGCAAATTATGTGAAATTAATGGCCAATGCACCATGAAATTCCTCGAATGAGTAAAAACAACTCAGTGATAAAATATGTTACTGTCTCGAATAGAGACTAGACAAACTGCACAAAAGTGTATTTTTGTGCTCCCAAAATGCAAATGGAAAATGTATTGGATGCCAAATTATTGGAAACTTCCAAGTCTCAAATCTAAAATCTCCATTATAATATGGCCTGATAGATGATAAACAATGGCACGATGACAAATGACTTGCAAAGTTAGAGGAGTCACAATATAGAAAAGATAGAAGTAATAATTAGACCTGAATATGACTGCTTTCAATCTTGTCAAGTAGAGGATTAAGTAAAACTGATGAAAACCATTGCCTGAGGCGGTCATGCCAGCGATCAATTTGAGGATAAATACCCAAATGTTTGAAAGCTTCAATGGACTCTTCCATGGACATTGGTGGAGGAAGGTCACCTTCTCCTATCTTAGGGGGAGTGGTAAATTTCTGGGAACCAGGAGACATCCTCACGGGCCTTAAAGGTGTGCTCCTTGTAGTTCCAGAGGTATTAGCTGGACTTGCCACAGTATTAGGACTAGCCATGCCAAAACCCCCTATGGTGGGTGGTGGAGTGGCATATTTACCAGCTGATTCAATGATTTTCTCATTTACTTCTGCCAAGAAATGTTCAAGCTGTTCTTCTGTTCTTATCTCTTTAGTATATGAGGCTCGCTTATCTGACCAAGGGGTTGAGACTGCTGAATCGATCACTGGAGAACTCTGGAAAGAAGACAGAGGTGAATTGGCCCCAGGGACAAGATAAAAAGATGGAGAATTCCGTGATTTGGATGGGGTGTGAAAAGAGGTCATCTTATTTCGACTTCCAGCGTTTGATTTATCAGAGCCAACATGAGGCTTCTGATACGAACCGGTCATTAGCTGATGGATTGGAACAAGGACATTGGAAGCCGATGGAGAGGGGTTTGACTTGGGAGGTTTCTTTGAAGATTCAGATAGAACAGGCTCAACTTTTGGCTTTACTCCTATAAGCCCCAGTTGACGGTTTGTTAGCCATGGTTGATCTCTAGCATCTTTAGAGGGAGAGGTTATTCGCACACCAGCAATTTTTACTCTGTACAAAGAGATGGCCTTGAAGATGGAAAATACAGATCCAATAAATAATAAACCCACCACTGCCTGTGCTGCCTTGGCACACAAATCTGACACAATTATAATGAAAGTTAAATTCCGAACATAGTAACAGTAATGGATGTAGTTAATTTAGATAATTGAGGAGATTGCTTAAATTCAGCAACTTACAAGCCACCTCTTGCGAAAAAATTCCGAAGCTCATCACTTCGATCAACCCATTTTCCCTTCATCATTTAGAAGCCATAATAGTGTTACTCAAATGGGATCTAACTAGAATAAATTGTCTTTAGGAATAAATTTAAAATTTTGAAAAATGATTAAACGAAAAAGGACATTGTCAGTCTTAAAACATATTATCTTGCCGAGAAACACAGGGGGTGAACTTGACTGACAACTGAAAGCATGCCTGAGTTGTTTTATTTACCAGATGATAAAATCAATTACCCGTTTTCTTGTCTCCAGTAGTGTAGTATCTTCTTAAAAGCAAACATTTTTCAGAAAATAAGAAAGAAAGCACATTCATTATTATACAAGGCAATAAAAAACTATTCCCTCCCTATTGATTTGTGTAGGGAGATAAAAACTAGCTAACATAAATAACGGGAAAAACTAATAAATTAGAAAACAAGACAGAAGTTGAATCTTCATTGTCCGAGATATGGGGTCAGATACCTGGAGATTGTGGAGAGAAGAGAAAAGGCGGAAGCGGAGGATAAAGAAACCACGAACAGGAGAGTTGATTTAGACGGCCGGAGGCTTTTGGCGGTCAGGGCAGCAGAGAATACTGGGTTTTGGTACGCTACAAACTTGGAAGAAGATGGAGTTGGAGGACCATGTGTTTCCATTGCAACAAAACACTGCTACTTGTTTCGTCTCTTTTCTGCTTGCTTGCTTTCTATTATGCAAAAAAAGAGTCTTTGACTGAGCAGCGAACGGCGTTTTTCGCCGCGGGCAGGCAGGCTTGAGTTTTAGTTTTTGGTGCTCAAACGGCCCCCTTCAACTCGCCAGTGTTTTTTTTTTTGGTTTCTTTTTTTTATGTTTAGTTTGTTTTGATATTTTATTGTCAAAATTAAATTTAAAAAATATTTTTTTTAATGTATTTTCAAATAAAAAAAACATTTTAAAAAGCAACTATTAATAGAATCTAAACATGCTATTTATGGATTATTTTTCAAACTTGTGACTCTTTAATACAAATTCAAGGTTTTGGATTCTAGTTTTAGTTTTAGTTTTAATTTTTAGACGGGTTCATCTTTTTACATTACATGTTAATTAATGTGGATCAACCCACAAATACTAGGATTATTTATGTCATATCCCTATCAATTTTTATTTTGTTTTTTGAGATTGATTTATATCTTGATTGTGAGTTGCAAGACATCATGATCATGAGATTTGTATCCGGTATTAGAGCAAAGCTCCAAAAACAAGTTATATCCTTTTGGATTTTTCAATTTTTTAATGTTTGTTATTTTTTTATAAAGTAACTATAAAATAACCAAAAAAAATAATACAAAAACTACACTAAAAGACATGTCTCACATGCAATGATAACCAAACAAGACCAGCCTAACCAAAAACTCGAAAAAAAAAAAACACGGGACATACTCCTATATTAAGGCTAAGGACATTCCCTCATAACCTAGTCACCAAAGCCCAACTAAAACTATGTTAACAAAACAAACACAAATTAAAATTGAACATGATCACTAAAAGGACATACCTTCAAACCCAAAGGAAAAGGAATCATATAAAGTTGAAGATGTCGTTGACAAACCTCCATGCAATATGAACAATATAACTACAAACAACTAAAGCAATACGATTATCCTCTCCATGTAGCTTAGCATTCCTCCCCCTTCAAATGCAATATACTATAATAGATAAACAATCTAATAACTAAATATTGAAAAGAGTTACCTCAACCTAAGATAGAAAGTTATACAACGGTACTATAGTGATTGAAAGGAATGAGACATTAAAGCAAAGATCATACCAAATAGATGGAGGGAAGGATAATAAGAAAATAAGTGATTAATATCTTCATTACCACCTCCATAAAGGAGACACTTGTTAGTCTGAATGGGACCATAAGATATGAGTTTATCCTAAGTTGAAAGGGCCTTATGAATCACAAGCCATAAGATAAAGGAGAAATGTGGAGTAACGTGTTTATGTCATACAAGTTTTCACTATTTTATTTTGTTTAGAAAAGAGAGAAAAACATTCCAAGCATAACAAATATGAGAAAAATACCTCTAGAAGCATCCTTTCAGCAAATAATATCACATCTTCTATCATCCAAGATAAAAGAAATTAAGGGACACCTAACAAGCTCAATCCACTCAAGAGAACTACAAGGAGATCTCTTTCACTTTTGATTGTTTATACAACCCACACCATCATCTTTTCCTAAGCCATTATTGATAATAATCATTTCCCTGAAACACTCTGCCAAAAGACCTATAGGATGCAAATTATCAAACCAAAAAGAAGTAGAATGACCATCACTTATATTTGTACAAGCCTTTTGATCACACAGTCAAACAACTCACATGTAAAGCCATCATTTCCTGTAAAAGCCAAGAAAATTAAGTTTGATAGGAGTGTGACACAAAGATAACTTGTACTTAGGCACCAATACTATTGGATTTGAACCCCCACCCAATGAATAGTAATTTGCAAACAAGAAGTATGGATTGAAGCTATGAAATTAGTTAAATCTTGATAAGTCCTTTTTAGTTCTTTAAAGAATCAAGAAAGAGAGAATTATCATCTCATAACCACACAAAGTTGTTGTTATAATCTCAATGTCATTAAGCATAAAAAAACCTAATCTAAAACTTAGGTAGCATGTGTTTTTAACATAAGCTAAACCCTATAATATCCAAAGATATGGACTTGTATAACCCACTTACAATCAAATCCAAATCCCTAAGTATCCAAACCTAATTGATGTTTATTAACACTAAAACATAAAAAATCAATATTAGATAAAAAAAATTATTCGGTCTTGAATGCTGCTGACTTTTAGGTTTTCTTCCTAGAATAGGAAACTTCTTCTTTTAAATGCTAACAATTTTTCCTTCTTTAGAAAATAATCTGGACTTTGACTCCATGTCATATTAGAAAAAATAAGCCTAAATCAAGGTTGTCATAGGATCTGACACATCATCCATTTTCAAAACTTGAATAAGACCCTTCTTGGACTTGAATTAAATGAATTAGAGGTTGTCTTTTAAGCTTCATAGGTGTTCTTTATCTCTCTAAGTCCATATTATTCCATGTGCTTTGACTGGTTCTTGTAATAGGCCCACTTAGCAACACCAATGGGTTTATTTGCATGATTAAGCTTGATGTTGGGTTAGTCCTCATCAGCCCCTCTCTCTTCAAAAAAGGATTCGACATTGAATCATCAGCACTTACATCAAACAAAGTAAGATTAGAAAAAATAAAGGTAGTACTAACACCATACTCATGTCGCAAATTAACTTTATCTGCATTGTAATTTATCCTTTTCAAGATTTGAAAAGGCCCGTCTCCTCACAGATGTAACTTGGACTTCATTTGAGTCGAAAATCTCTTCTTGTGCATATGCACCCAAACCCAATCAACAAGCTGAAATAAAACTTGTTTACGCCCCGTATTGGTTTTAGTTTCATACATATGATTCCTCTTTTCAATCTATTGCTGTACACTTTCATGAAGTGTCTTTACCATCGATGCTTTACAATTTCCATCCAAACTAACCTTGTCATCAACAGGTAAAGGAATCAAATCAATGGGAGTTAAAAGGTTAAATCCATACACAATCTTAAATGATAAAAAATCAGTAGTAAAATGCTTATAATTAAATGAATACTAATCTTCCTGATTCTTCAAGTTCTTTTGAATGATAGCATGCAAAAGTCATGTTAAAGTCCCATTAACTATTTTGGTTTGCCCATCTATTTGGGGATGACATGTAATCGAAAAAAACAACTTAGTACCTAATTTTCCTCACAACACCTTCCAAAAATAACTAAGGAACTTAACATGTTTATAAAAAACAATGCTTATAGGAACTCCATGAATCTACATTATCTCCCTAAAGAACAAATCGGCAATATTAGTCGCATAATTGGTTTTATGACAAGGTATGAAATGTGTGATCTTCGAAAAACTATCTACAGTTATGAAAATTAAGTCCTTGCCCTATTTTGACTTGGGTAAACCTATTACGAAGTCTATTGAAATGTCTACCCATGATTCCTTAGGTACAAGTAAAGAGGTATACAAGTCATGCAGTTAAGTCATAAATTTTGCTTTTCTACATGTTATGTATTTATCACATGTACGTTGCACATCTTTTTTTAATTTTTAGCCAATACAAATGCTCATACACACTACTTAAATCTTAGTAATACCAAAATGCCTCATCAACTACCCTTATGCTCTTCATGTACAAGCAATTCACATATAGAGCTCAATGAAGCGCACAAACAATTTCTTTAAACAAGTATCCCATCAAGCCTATATTACTTTTCAAAGGCTGAAACCTTACATGCATCAAAAAGAGTAGCAAAATCATTATCATCCTTCTACAATTCCTTTATGTGTTCAAATCTTAGCAATCTAACATATAAAGTGATAAAAGAACATACTTGCGTGAAAATGCATTAGCCACAATGTTTTCTTTCCCTTTATACTTGATTACATATGGAAAGACTTCAATAAATTCAACCCATTTGGCACGTCTCCTACTCAATTTACTTTGCACTTTCAAATGTCTCAAGGATTCATGATCTGAATGTATCATAAACTTCTTAAGCCATAGGTAATGATGCCAAGTCTCTAGAGTTCTAACCAAGGTGTATAACTCCTTGTCATTTGTAGGGTAATTCAAGGCTACCGAATTACCCTTATTGAAATTAGCATATAGTTTTTGATCTCGCAATACATTAAGCACAATACACAAATAATCAAGATAATTATTCAAGTTCTTGCTATAAATTAGGATGTCATCAAAATACACAACCACAAACTTATCAATGAATACACCAATACAATATTCATCAATCTCATAAATGTGCTTGGAGCATTTGGTTCACTATTGTAAGGGATGGTCAAACTCTTCTCTCTCTATTTTCAAAACAAGTGTATAATGATCAAATGAAATTAAAAAGGAATGTGAGGATGTGAAGAGTACAAACTTATATGACGAAATGGTGAGAGAGAACCACCAAGTTCAACTAAATCATTAATTAAATCAGTTGAGAGTGGAGGTAAAACCCAAAGAGTGAAGAAAATAAACTTGTGTGATGATAATAATATATAAAGACTAAAAAAGCAACCCAATTTTTATGTAAAATGAACTTAAATCATATATGTTTTTTTTAATAACAAGTTGATGATCTTACTTGTGTCTAAGTGATAGACTTGATAGGGTGGAAAAACATGGTAACTAAGGTGGTAAAAGTACACATGATACAAGGAAGGTCTGGGTTGAACCGAAATCAAACAATGACAACAGAGATGAAAAGCTAAGGTGGGCTAATAATGAGGCTTTTGAGGACATTGATGATATTTGTGATGGTGGTTTTGAGGATGATATCATAGGTCATAGGGAAGGTTCTTAGCAGCCTAGAAACCAAAGGTATTTTGGGAATAGAACTAGGGGTCAATTTGGCTGTCATCATCCAATTTCTGGGTCATTCCCTAAAATATATTAAATAATAACAAAAATAAAATAAAAAGGGCCAACAAGGGTAGAAAAATCAGTGTGGAAATTTTGGTTGTTTTCGAGAGTCTAATCATATCTCTTTTGTCCCCCAAAATAGAAGAAAATGATTTAAGGAAAAAATAATTTATCATTGGATAAATCTGTGTAAAAATTAAGTCATGTGACATAATTATATTTTTATGGGTTCATTTGATTTTATTGTCGACCAATTTAAAAGTGTAATTATGTTTGAGAATTAATTTAAGGCCCAATTGAAGGAGTTAATTAAGTGCAAGGACTTAATTATACTTTAAAATTGGTCACATTAAATTAATTAAGGGCTTAATCGATGAAAAATCAAATTCTTGAGCTTAATTTGGGTTCAATTAAGAAGTATGGAGCTTTTGGAGAACGAATTGCATTTTTCCAATTCAATTGCGAGAAATTAAGGATCAAATTACACAAATATGAAACAAAGGACCAAAGTGGAAAAGGTGTGTAACTTTGAACTTTATAAATAGGAGTTTATTTGCCTTAGAAAAAGAAAAGGAGGAGACCTAGAAAAAAAAAAGAATCAAAAGAAGCCCTAATCTTCTATATTTTAGGGCTGCAGCCGCTAGCCCCTTTGGGAGGCAGCTGCAGCCTCAGCCCCTCCACCCACCAACCATTTCCTTTCCTTTTCTGGCCAAGCCTTCCCTTGGTGAGTTTCCTCTCAGCCTCCCTTTCCATCAACTACTTTCCCCGCCAACCTCGACTTTTCCCGCCGATGACAGCAACATCTCTTAGCCGACAACCTCCTTTTCCCGTGAGCTCCTTTCTCCAACGAGCTGACCAGCTACATCCTTTTATTTTTCCATTCGTCGTCCAGCTCTTCTCCTTGTTTCCCCTCACTCACTACCGATTAGCACCACCAGCCAGCCTTCATCTCTTCTCTTCCTCACGGGCTCACTCTCTTTCCCTCTTTGATAGATCTGCCTCTGTCAGCCACCACAACAGCCCCTATTGGTCACTCAACAACCCTTCGTAGTGCTTCTTTCCCTTTTGGCCAACCTCCATATCTCCTCTCCAGCCATCGTTGACCAGCTCCTCTGCGCCGACAGCCTCCCTTCTCTATCCCGAGGGCAGCCCCACTCTATCTCATCCCCCCATGACATTTCAATAGCTATTTAAAGAGGAAGAGCAGATCTGAAATTACCATTGTTTGTGTTGTGTTTGTGTTTATTTGTCTATTTTGCAGGTTTATGAACATCACCGCCGGCAAGAGAAGAAAGGGGAGAGGCTTATCTACACTCCCCTTCCATTTTGGTCTAGTGGTGGTGGCGCTTAAGGCGACATGCCGCCAGTGCTCCTGCTGGCTTCAACTTTCAACAGTGTTGCTGAGATGGTGTTTTCATGATTTTGGATGTTGTGTTTGTGTTTAAATTGTTGTTATGCTCATTTATTTTTGTAAATGTTATGATATGTAGTATGTACAATGTAACAAAAAAATAATGAAAAAAGAGAATGGGTATGTGAGTTGCATAAAAAAAAACAAAATAAAAAATTGCATTCAAAAAGAAAAAAAAACAAAGAAAACAAAAAACATGTGTTTTATGCATACGGTTGGATTCCAAAGTTTTTCCCACTTTATTTTTCATAAAAATATGTTGCATTTTTCCATATTTTTAAAACAAAAAATTGGATATTGTAACCATTTTATGATCCGTTGGTTTTCGGCCAAAATGTCAAATAATTTAACAATTATTTTGTTTTATCTATCACGATGTAAAATTACACCATAAAGTACACTCGTAGATAATAAAATGTGATTTTCAAAATGCATTTCGAAATATATTTGTTGGTTAGTTTTTTAATTTGCAATGAGGTAGATATTTTCTCTCGGAGAGATATCTACATTGAAATTTAGGAAAAGATTGGTAAAAATGAGTTAGGAAAGAACAATCAAATAACAATACAGTTTACCTTAGGTAGGGTGCACTGGGGTGATGTGTCTTCCCCTTGCACAACAAGTCCCCTTACCCAAGACTTTCGCAGACCAATAGGTTCCTAGTGATCGTAATACTAGGTGGCAACTCTTAATAATTATAGCTATAATTTTATGACTATAAAACAAGCTCTTTTTCCATCGCGCGCCATTGTCTCCCCTAACCCTAGGGGATGGCTGGTCGTGAAGCGCAAAAAATTGTCGTTGCGACATCGGTCAAAAAGGAAACTTTCATAATTTTAGGGGACATGATGATGTAGATGGTGATTTGGATACTATCAAACTGAAAATACCTACTCTTTCTAGGGAAAAACAATCCTAAAACATATTTGGAGTGGGAGAAAAAGGAAAATCGGATTTTTAATTGCAATAATTATTCAAAGACGAATAAGGTGATATTGGTAATTGGTAATAATTAAATTCATAGATTATGCATTGATTTGGTGGAATTAAAATGTGATAACTAGGAGGAGGGATGGAGAAATGCTTGTAACATTATGGGAGGAGATGAAAGTGTTGATGAGAAGGCGATTTGTGTCTACCACTATTATAAAGATTTGTATTTGAAATTGCATGGTTTGAATCAAGGTTCTAAGTCCATGGATGATTATTTCAAAGAGATAAGGATCACATTGATTTAGGACAATATGAATGAGGATAGGGAAGCTATAATGATTAGATTTCTTAATGGGATGAATAGAGACATTACGAATGGTGTAGAATTACAACATTATATAGACTTAGAGGACATGGTGCATATGACAACAAAGGTGGAGAGGCAAATAAAGAGAAGGGGCAACACACGTTTTCAAACTAATTCTATTTCATCTTCCTCGGCATGGAGGTCAAATCTTAAGAGAAAAGAGGTTGTCCAACCAAAGCCTTATATACATACAAGAATTGAACCATCTAAGGTTAAAAAGGATGCTCATATGGATAGGAAACGTACTTGTGAACCTCAACCTACTCGTGATAGAGATATTAAATGTTTTAAGTGTTTAAGGAAGGGGTACATTGCATCACAATGTCCAAACCAAAGAGTTATGCTTACAAGAGACATTGAAGAGATTGAATCTGAAAGCGACAATTCTAAAAGCGAGGAGATACCACCTTTGCATATCCTATTAAGGGGGAGACCTTGGTTATAAGGCTTGAACTGAATATGAATATTAAAGAAAGTAATGTAGAACAACAACGAGAAATCATATTCCACGCTTGATGTCACATACAAAACAATGTGTAGCATAATATCTGATGGCGGTAATTGTGCTAATATAGCTAGTGATACTCTCATTAAGAAATTAAATTTGGTTTGTATTAGACATCTTAGGCCTTATAGATTACAATGTCACATACAAAAACATCATTCTTGTACCTTTATCTCCAAAACAAGTGTATGATGATTATATGAAATTAAAAAGGAATGTGAGGATAGGAAGAGTGGAAATTCATGTAAGGATAATGGTAAAAGAAGACCATCAGATTTGATTAAATATAACCTTGTTATAAAACTGATGATGATTAATATTGTTGATTTGTTTTTTAGGGAGATAATACGAATTTATGAGGTTCCTAGAAAGCATTGTTTATGATAGAGATGTTTAAGTTCCTTAGTTACTTTTAAAAGATGTTATTGGAAAAATTAGGTACTAAGTTGTTATTTCTAACTACATTTCATCCTCAAACAAGTGTAATAACGCAAATGATTTATTGGTGGTGCAAAGTGGGTCAATTACAAGAGATAGGGTAAAAAGACCTAAAGAGACATTGAATGAGTTAATTCAAAGCACATGGAGTAAAATAGAGCTAAAGGGACAAATGACACCTATAGAGATTAAAGAACAACCTCGAATTCATATATTTCAAGTCCAGCAAGGGTCCCATTCTTTTATTAATGGATGAATTTATTTTAAATTATATATCATTATCAAATATAATTTTAATATCTTCTATCTTAATTATATTTCATCATATTAAGCACTAATCTATCACAACATAAAACAAATCACCAAAAATACTTTTTGGTTCAAGAATGAAAAGAAAGGAAAAATGCCAAGCACTCATAATAAAAAGAGATGAAAAACAAAATAGAGATAAAACATGATAGCCAAGTCAAATATTAAGTATTAGAGCTCCTCCAACGAATAAGCCATAAAAGGAGGCAAAATTATTTTTAGCAATTGTATATACTTTAACTATTACTTCTCTAATGCAATAGTTATATCAATAGTTAACATAACTTTGTGACCATTGAGTTGCTGTTTCTACATATTCATGTAAAAAAACCAAAAGTTTAAAAAATTATATAATATTGTTTGCTACTTTCTATCTTTTAGTGGAATCGTTGTTCGTGACTGTATATATCCTTTACCAAATAATGTAAAACTAGCAACACAGAATTTATTGCAATTCCCTCTCCTTTTGTTTATTTACATTCCATGCTCACTTTATTTTAGGATTAGTTTTCAAACAGTGAGATTAAGTTTATCTTTTCATTTATATTAAAAAAACTATCTATAATTGATTAAAAATAATATATAAATTAATAATATAGTTAAAACAATTTCATTTTAACTAGATAAGCAATAATTATGCAATTATAAAACAATGATTTATTTTATATTATTGGTTGATATATATTAAAATATATTTACCTATTTTAATTTTTTTTTATTATTAGAATATATATAAATAAAAAAATTATATTTATATTACTCAAAAAAAATATTTTATTAATTTAGATCTTCAAAATAATTTTTTATTTTTATGGAGTTGCTATTAGGTTAGAGTTCAGAGTTTACCTTTTAATATGTTGAGATAATTTAAAATGATATAAAAAAATAATTAAAAACTAAAAATCCTTTTAAAAAAAATTAAAAACATAAATCCAAATCATCCGCGTCACAATTCAGAAACAACGCGAGGGAAGCGAAATAGTAGAAGTCCGCTCGCTCCTCCTTTCTGTCTTTCTGGTGTGGTGTCCTGTCGTGGCAGAGCAGTGAGGATGCTGAGAGTGTTTGGTGCGACCGCGAGAAGGTCTCTGTCTCTTTTACATACAAACAAGAAAAAGCTTCCTCATCCTCATCCTTCACCTCCGCCTCCTGCTGCTTCTTTCTCCACCACTTCTACCTCTCTTCTCTTCGATGATACTCAACTCCAGGTCTTCTTGTGCTTTTTCGTAATTGTTGTTGTTGTTATTTGTTTACTTCTCTGATTGCTATATGATTTATTTTTTCTTTCTTTTCCACAGTTTAAAGAAAGTGTTTCTCAATTTACACAAGAAAACATAGCGCCTTTTGCCTCCACAATAGACCAATCAAATTATTTTCCCAAGGTAATTTAAATAAAGGATTTATTTTTTCTTGAAAATTACCCAATCAATTTGATTCGTCTCCTCCTAATTTCTCTAGGATGTCAACTTATGGAAACTCATGGGAGACTTTAATCTACTTGGGATTACTGCACCAGGTTAGGGTTTAGGGTCAGCAATGTCTGTTTCTTCTTCCTAGAAACCTCTTAATTTTCCTTCCCTTCCCTTATTGCTTCGTAGAGGAATATGGTGGGCTTGGTCTTGGTTACTTGTATCACTGCATAGCAATGGAAGAAATTAGTCGTGCTTCAGGATCTGTTGGTCTTTCTTATGGTGCCCATTCTAACCTCTGCATCAATCAATTGGTAAACTAGACAAATCCCTTTTTCCATATTCTCATTATACTAATTTTATTTTTTTATTATTGTCTTGAAACTTACTTCCTTAATTCCTGCCTGCCTGTGTTCTGATTTATAGGTGAGGAATGGAAATCCTGCTCAAAGACAAAAGTACTTGCCCAAGGTTCCTTTTTCCCCTCCTTTTCCATTCCAACATCCCCTGGTCTCCTCACTTCAATAACCAATTCATTCTTCTGCTAACGGTTTCTCATAAATATGCCTTATATTTTATTAAGGATCGTCATTCTACAGTCATAAAGATCATACCAAAGTTTTCATATTATTTTATGTGCAAAATGATGTTGATGATATCAAGTTTTTGTGTCTTTCTTTCAACAAGGTAGGAATATGAACCTGGACCATCTATTTCCTCTCTTGTATTGATAAATATGATTGTCACAATCATGAGTTTTCCCCCTAATATTTTGTCTTTATTGACTGATATTCTCTTCTGATGAAGCTTATTAGTGGAGAGCATGTGGGGGCACTTGCAATGAGTGAACCCAATGGTAATCCATATGTTTGCACAGCTTGTCTTGCTGAGATTTCTAGCTATTCTTGTAGGTGATTTATAGTCTGGCTCATTACTGTCTTCTTTCAGCTGGCTCTGATGTTGTTAGCATGAAATGCAAAGCTGATCGTGTAGATGGAGGCTATATCATAAATGGAAATAAGATGTGGTGCACCAATGGGCCAGTTGCTCAGACATTGGTAACTTCTTAGTATTACCCCCCGCTCCCTTTATCTACCTTCTGAATGCATGTCTATAATACACAATTTTATGGATTGATTGTGTGGGAAATAGGACTTGCACATGAACTCAATGATGGATCCAAATTGCTAAGCATCTTTTTCTTTTCTTTTCTTCTAGTTCGTATTGTTTATTATTTATATTCTCAAGAGCATGAGTGGTGTGATGTCTATTATAATGCTGTTGAAGCTTTAGATAATAAACCATTGCTTGTGAATGCATTGAACATTGGACATGAAATGAATTGATAAAAACAAACTATTTTATATGATCCTGTTGCAATAGAAAACTGATTTCCATTGGGAAATTTTATGTGGCATGTTCGAAAGTATAATTGGTTGTGTATGAGTTGTCCCCCTTTCCTTTTCTGATCTATTGAAAAGACAATCCCTCCTCTACTGCTATGATTGATATCCCTATCAATTTTCTTTTCTGGAAGACAGTAATGTTTGATTGTATAGCTAGTAATTGATGGTTACCTCATGCAACTATTAGTGTGATGCTTACTAATTGTATCATATACTGTTCTATGAAGTCATCTTTTGTTTGTTGAAAGTGATGCCTAGAATTGGGACAGGTTGTTTATGCAAAAACCAATGTCACAGCTGGATCAAAAGGAATCACGGCATTTATCATTGAGAAGGGAATGCCTGGGTACTTAACCATCATTTTCTATTAAAATGGAAAGCCACATGATCTTTGGACTTATTTGTGAGACACTTCCCTGTGAATGAGCTAGGCACTGCCTTTCATTTGATTAGAATTTTCCTAAGCACTATTTGCACCTTCCTTTGGATGAATGACTTTAAATGGATAATAATTGCATAAGTTTTGTTGTATAGAAATTTGAAAGCAGAAGTGATTTTTAAAGAAAAAGAATTGTTCCAATGAGAAAAATTATTTCTGACACTATTCAAGAAAATCCTTAAATGTTTTAGAAAAGATAAATAAGGCATTTTTTGTCATGGTAAACATAAAAACACTGACAAATGAAAAGTAGTTGAATCCTTGACTTATGGAAGGTCTTTTACTGGTGACCGCAGATTTAGCACTGCCCAGAAATTAGACAAGCTTGGGATGAGAGGAAGTGATACGTATGTTAATAATACTCTTACTGGTGTTTTGTATTTTCTAGTCCATCGACCTTCCTCTTTCCCTCCTTCCTACTAATATGGTTGATGGTCTGATCAGATGTGAGCTATTGTTTGAGAATTGCTTCGTTCCAGAAGAAAATGTTCTTGGGCAGGAAGGAAAAGGTTCATACATACTATTTTCTTGTGTTTCTCTCAAGGAAGACTTTTGTAAGATGTTCGATGTCTAATTACAGTGATTGCTTGTAACTGTAATTAGACATGGAGCATTCACACTATTTTCACATGTCTCTTTTGAGGAAGACTTTTGTAAGATGTTCAATGTCTAATTAAAGTGATTGCTTGTCATTGCAAACAAAGTTGATGTGTGTCTAGGGGTCATGACCTGAGCAACTCAGCCAGACTAGCTGTAACAAATAAATGTGACTAGAGATAAAACTAGGTTTTAAATACCTCCAAGGATTCAGCATATCAAAGGAAACATTCTTAAATGACTATGTGTGAGTTGAGTGACCATGATCTTAAGGAAGGATGCACAGATAGTCAGAGATTTACATTTGTGGAACCAGCCAATTTTGTACTTCTTCAAATTGTTGGGGAGAAATCACATTTATCATAGGAAATTTGCATCACATAGATTACTTTCCTCTTCTTTTTACTTTTTTCTCTAAATATCATTAGTTGTCCTTTTCTTTCAGGCGTGTATGTCATGATGTCAGGGCTGGATCTGGAGAGACTTGTTTTGGCTGCTGGGCCACTTGGCATCATGCAGGCATGTCTTGATGTTGTTCTTCCTTACATTCGACAAAGAGAACAGTTTGGCCAACCAATTGGAGCATTTCAGTTTATTCAGGTACAATTATTGATGATCCAAATTTTCTATTGCTATCTAGGTGGTGTTTGTATTGGGTCTTAGAGTTTGTTTAATATTGTGATAGTGGCTGATTTTTTTTGCTTGAAAGTGCATCAAAATAATAATATTATTTTTAAAAAAAAATTTATTTTTAATATTAGCACATCAAAATAATTTGAAAATACAAAA
Organism: Salix dunnii; assembly: GCA_015731905.1. Taxonomy (NCBI): domain Eukaryota; kingdom Viridiplantae; phylum Streptophyta; class Magnoliopsida; order Malpighiales; family Salicaceae; genus Salix; species Salix dunnii. The sequence continues at coordinate 1,150,171 of CM027667.1, read as the reverse complement.
AAAAAAAAAAAAAAAATTTAAAGCAAAGAAAATAAATAAATAATTGTTTTCAAAAGCCTTTTTGAAACGCAAAAACAAACAAGCTCTTAATTTCTAACTAATAGTGTGCCCTTGTGTCACGAGAGTTTCATCAGATTTCTTCTTTATGTTTTACCATTACCTGTTATGAACTGTAATTTCAAAGATTTTACATAACATGAGATGGTTGAATTTATCATATTTGGTGTTTGTTTTTGGTCATATTAGCAAGTTATATTGTCATGAATGGTGATTTGAGACCCATCATTAAGATTTGTTATTGCAAGTTCTAATAACTTAAAAGTAAAATTGTCTTCTTTGAAAAACCCCTTGTGTGATGAATTTTTTTCATGTTCTTGTATATTCACTTTTCATCCTGCTGGGTTTGGGAGGATAAAAATATTGAGAAATTGGTTAGATTTCAAGTCGGTGCTCCTTAACAAATTAAGAAATTTATTTTTCTAGTTGGAAAATAAAAATATCTTGCTATAGTCTTACATTTGATTATTCCTTTTACATAGGCTACAATCCTTAAAAGATAAAAAATATGAATAATAATGGAAAGGATAAAAAAATTAATTGACCCCATAAATTAAATTCAGGAGCTGAAATAAATCATTGCTGGTCCAAAATATCATTTTACTTTTAAAAGAATTGAAGAAACAATTTAAGAGACTGAATTATGAGAAACACAGAGAATTATGATTTTATTCTTGACGATTTCAAACACATGAAAAAAATATATGAAGCTTTTACTTCGTTCCTTTGCACGTGGCTAGTACGCATGTCATCACCATAATGCACTTTCAGTTGGTGCATCAGGTTTACTCACTCATAGAGATCGATAGATATACATTTTGATTGATCTTCATTTGCAGGGGAAGATTGCTGACATGTATACTTCCTTACAATCTTCAAGGTATGTATCCTAATAATATACTGTAATGTACTTTTCTAAATTCTGATGTTTGTATGGTAGCAATTAACAATTCTCAACATTTCAGGGCCTATGTTTATTCTGTTGCTAGGGATTGTGACAATGGTAGAATTGACCCTAAGGTGATGATCTCATTTACATGTCTAGATGTTGATGTTTCTTCGGTTTTTTGTTTGTTTACTTAGTATAATGAAACCCCATATGACTTGTATATTCACTCTGATTGCCAAATTTCTCATGGATGTAGAGGTCCATAAGAACGTGGTTTGCATCATGAGAGCTCCTTGTTTTGCTCATAAAATCAATACTGTTGCTAGTTGTCTCAGCACATTATAGATATTATGAGTATCTGCCAAGATACAGTACTTGCAATATTTTTGTTATCGTTTCTGTTGATGGGATTTATTGGGAATGATTATTGTGGTATATACCACTAAGGATGCCTACTTGACAGGAAAGATAAGGGGTTGCTCAGAAATGCAGCACTCCATTTTTCCTGGAAAAACAGAAAAAAATGAACATGGAAAATTAACTTTTTGACCAAATGCATATTTTTATCAAATAAAAAACAGAAAATCTCCTCTCTTTTTTTATGATAAAGCATTGAATTGGAAAACATGCTGGGAATGTTTTCCAAAATTTTCTCACTTTCAAAGCGTAACTAAATAGGCGCTTCTCTTAACTTTTCTAACTAAATGATATTTTTTTATTACTTTTGGGTTATGTCAATTAAATCCTATTTATAATATAAACTTTCGTCAATCTGTAAACTAAGCAGTTGCACCACCACCCCTGTAACTTCTTTGGCTCTCACCCCCTCATCCCCGATCTCTTTCTTTCACTATCAATTCATGGATCTGATTTGATGGTTAGGTTTTGAGTGGCTTTTCAATGAGAAAGTGAAGGTAGATTGAAATTTGTGTGATTGTAGCTGTATGGTGGTATACTTGGCAAGTTTGTGTTGGCATAACCCGATTGTTGGTGGAGCAAAAATAAGGGCTGCCATTTTGCTTTTGATTTACATTATCAAGCATTGTTTTTTGTACCAAATTGACAATGAGGGAGGCATGCTAAACCTTTTTTGTTTTCTGAAATGATGTGTTTTTTAGGGTTAAATTAGCTGTAGTTTCTGAATTTATATTTTGATTTTGTTTATTTCCCAATAAACCACATGTAAAATTTGGACTGAATTATTTTTTTGTTGAATAAAATTGAAAAATTAATGTATTTTAAATTTGATTCATTTTTTCTATTTCTCTGTTAGTGAAAAACTATTGTAGTTTGAACATGTTTAGTTTTCTAATTTGAAAAATGTTATGAAACTTTAATAGATAACATGTTTTTTGATTTTCCAATAAAAAAGGAAAAATAAAAGAGTAGAAAACTAGAGTTGAAAAGTGAAAAACATTTTTTGTCGGTGAACTTTCCCTTAAATCTTCTTGTTCTTGATCTCTCAATGTTTTCTTGGGTGACCACCTTACTGTGTTTCTTGAAATTTTGTGTTTTCTTTAACTGGCCAAATTTATTATTCTTATTTGTGGAGTAAACACAGGCCTCTCTCTCTCTCTCTCTCTTCTTTTTAAGCCTTCACATCGATAGTCTTCTTTTCCTCATATCTTATCCTCTTCTTTTATTTCTTTCCTTTGTATGGGCTGTTTATCATCACATATACACAACTGTAAAATGTTTTATCTCAACAATGTAACTTCTTCTGTGGATATGTATTTTCAGGATTGTGCTGGAGTCATACTTTGTGCAGCTGAAAGAGGGACCCAAGTTGCTTTGCAGGTGAAAGAGCACTCCCATTCTTTTGTTTATGAATTTCAAAGTTTCATGTTCAGAAGAAGCATTGAAATCGAATGATTTTGTACAGCATTAAAAGAGCCTGAAATAGTTGTGGTTAACTGCATGTATCCTTTTCACCCTCTAGGTTTTATTTCCAGCCCAACATTGCATTTTTATTCCTGTCATGATGAAAAATTATGGACAACTGATTCCAGTGCCTCCTCTTAGATGAGGGCAAAGAGCAATCCAGAGAGAATAACAGATTTATATGTTATGCAATTTCTATGTTTTTTTATTTTTCAAAATTGGTTACCTTTTCATATCCACTTTTGCAGGCTATACAATGTTTAGGTGGAAATGGATATGTAAATGAGTACTCAACTGGTCGTCTTCTTCGAGATGCAAAACTATATGAGATCGGTGCAGGGACTAGTGAGATCAGAAGAATGATCATTGGTCGTGAACTCTTTAAGCAGTAAGAGGTAGCATGTTGTCTAGGGCATCCTGAGCCCCCCCCACACCCCCGAGTATGAAACTCATAAGAGGGCGACCATTGTCATAGAATGGATTATTGGCTTCGTGTATACGAGACAACAGGAAAATAATGGAAAACAGTGTTGAATGCTATTCTTTACATCTATCGTTTCGGTCTCATCTCCTGTTCTTGTTCTATACCGATATATTTTTCTTTCCTCCGCTGTTACACTTATTGTTGAATAATTCTTTATTTTTCTACATCTATGAAGAAATATTATATAAATCGGTAGCACAGTTTTGCCTAGTTGCTGTGGAAGCAGCCTAAACTACTGGGATTTTAGAAAGAAATAGAGGGTAAACTCTGTTGAGTACATGGATCTATCCAGGTTAGATTTCAGCTTGAATTATGAGCTCCTCTATCTCTGCGTGAACTGGTTAATTACCTGTTCATACAAAGCTAGCTTTGTCGTCGTATTTACAAATTCCGAATCCCCGGGGGTGAGATGGTGCCCTATGGAGATTTTATGGTCATAAAGTTCTGGTTGATCATAAAATCCGTTCGATTGTATGTGGTAAAGCAACATTAATAATCATCAGTGTGGTTCTTCAATCTAAGTAGAAAGTATATTTTATAGATCCAGATAAATAAATAAAAATCTTAGTTGGCTCATGTTTTTGTAAGAAATATATATTTTGACTTGAATTTAAGATATGTAGCACAGATCTCAGGTTTTTTGCCGACAAGTCACACTTTCTCACGGGGACTCTTCAATCTAAGCTGCTCATGCTATATTTTTATTTTGATTTACAGTTTCCCTCGGGGACTCTTCAATCTAAGCTGCTCATGCTATATTTTTATTTTGATTTACAGCAATTTGGTTTGCCACACCGTAAGATTCACAGCTTTGTGAAATCATGCTCGAGTTGACATTGGTCTGCGTCCCAAATGGTACAGACCAAGTAAGATAGATTCTATTGGATTCTGTGTGTAGTACGACAAAGTAACCATTTGACGAGTCATGCTGTGGTATGGTAATATCGTTAGCACATGCTACTCTAAATTATCATACGGTCTTGATTCATAGATTAATAGAATTATGATAAATAATTAAAATTATTCAAATCATTCATGTTTAGAAAGTAAATCTTTCTATATTTAATAGGGCATTCATAATTATATAATGCCATATTTAATGATGTATTCATTGTGAAATAATGTTAAGAAATTTAATGATTTGCAAATATTCTATTGATTTAATCAGTGCAATAATTCACAATATCAAATGACACCAATAGATGACAGTCCATTTACCACTATGTTAGTGACTATACTGATCTCACAAAGAGATCTGTCATCTGGCTTCTAAACGAACTTAACCTAAATCAATTCAAACTAACAAGACTCGTAAAAGTAACTTATGACCAATGCATGTTGAGCTAGAAGAATATTTTTGCAAAACCCCAACTCAAATCAATTTTATTATTTTTTTTACTAAAATAAAATTTTAACTAATTTTTTTTTATTCAAGTTAGGTTATGTTTATCAAAAATATTTACAACTTTTTTTCTAATTAAAAAATACTTCAATCAACGGGTAAAATTCATGACAAAAAGAACTGGGAGTACATAGGTGCTACTGTTTACTTGCTCTGGAAGAGTCAAGCTTCCTATCATAGGAACACCCCTGCCTTGTCATCTTGACAGCACCTATCCATGCGTCCAAGCTGGTGGTAGGCAGTGCCTGGTGACATTCTCATTCTCATTCTCATTGAGATATTGTGCCTGAATCTAATCCTGCCTGCGTAACTTAATCTCACTCCTGCATATCCATTTGGTAGTGCAGTTGTCAACCAACACATCAGATGCGCTGTCAAGCACAAAACAATCATCTCGACCATTTAGCCTCAATGACAGCAAATTGGCAAGTATTATCTCAAATCTCCACAAGTCTAATCCATATTTCACGTTGAAAGTTCACACTAGTGATCCAAGCCAATCAGTGAATAAGACTACGTGTACTACACATACTCGGATGAAAAAGAAATCACCAGTTCCATAACAAACTTCAATCATCCTCATACATAAGGTCCAAGAAAGTCATACAAGTTCTAAGCTTCAATAGGTTCCATTCACTGCGGAACTCGGAACATGAAGGATATAAAATACACAACTAGGTTCAGGTGCTTAAAAAATAAGTTGCACAAACATAGCAAGCATAATACTCGTTTCATTAACCAATTTCAAACCCTTATTACTGCTGGCGAACAATCTGGCTGGCCTACTGATGAAGACTTGGATGGTTCCATAATCACAGGTGCTTGATCCAAACAACTTTGAGTATCGTCCCCAGTAATTCCAATGGTCATCTTCTCCACTTCTTCTTGGGTATATATATGTATCTTGGTTGCCGCATTACAGAACTCACTGTCACCAGGAAAAACTTGCCATAAGTAATCATCACCTAATAATGAGTCAAAAACAGCATTTATTAATCAATCAGAAAGATAACGAAAAATAAACTTCAATTCTCAATATCATCGTCCATTTTTCCCGTTAGAAATAAAGAACTTGGGCTGTACAAAGTGAGGGCTTTCCACCAACCAATAAGATCTGGCACCTCCATTCCAATGGGAATTTAACATTTTGTTCAAATCCCAAGTTTAAATCATTGGGCATGCCTCGAGAAAAAAAAAGGTGATTTTGTTTTTCCATCAAAACAAGGAACATGCACTCAGGATAGATTTTAACCTCCTTTTCATACCATTCTACTCCAATGAATTGCTTTCTTCCTTGAATATAAAACGTGCAAACAAGTGAATCTAGAGACAATTTGAACTTTTGAGATAGAAGGTAGGCTTCATAGCATAGCTGGGCCATTCCTGCACATCAGCAATAATGCATCTTTCTCCCAAGTACTTCACTACAAAAAACTTGGGTTTTCAGGCAATGACCATCTAAAAGAAAAACGCTACCTTTCATGTCTACCTATGCCCACAAGCATTTGCGTCCTACTTGCCAGCTTAGCACTGCTAAATATCACATTAAAACAAATCCAAAGGCTCACTTAAAATAATATGATGATGCTGAGGTATACTAAATTGACGGAATTATCCCATTTACTGGATAGCAGATATCATATCACTTATTTCATCAGACACTTACAGCCATGGGTCATCTCCGACAACCATTACATCATTCTCACTGTCAGTATACAAGATCCGCCATCCTTCCTCAGGATTTTGTAAAAGACCCTCCATGCTAAATAGTCGCTCTAGTTCATTCAAGAGGTCACTATAGCCATTCAGCCTTGAAAGATCAATAGCTCTTCCAACCAAGCTACCTTGCTTGTGAACCTTCAACAAATTATGTTAAAATGAGCAGGCTCCAGGTCAAGAAAACACAATTTACTGTCTAGTTTTAACTCTAATGTAGCTTACCTTTGTGCAACTCCTCTTACCAGTGTTTTGCGTATTTCGAGATGTTTCTGCATTCAAGGAGAACCCAAAAAGTTTGCAGCCAGTAGCATTCCCATTAAAAAAGTCATCCTTTTTATTTCTTAGATTTGCAGATAAAGCTGGTGCAGCAGAAATACTTTCTGGTGTCTTACACTCGCTTGATTGATTAGGCTTTCTAACTTCTTCCCTAACTACACAAGTCTGAATAGAAGATGTATTGAAATGGGCATTTTCTCTAGAGAAGATAGCATAAGGTTGTATTCTGGGATCTTTCTCATATTTGAATACATCTCCATAGGGAAAGTACATACTTCTAAGGCTTTCTGCTGCTACGGTATAGAAAGTGGGTCTTGGTCCTGGATACATCTCGAAAGAACTGCATCCAATATTGGGCTTTCCCAGAGCACCAACGGAACTCAACGAGCATATTTCTTGACCTTGCAAGACCTTCAGAAACCTATCAGATTCTGTAAATCCAGTGTGGGTGGCAGGGTGAGCTCTAGTTAACTCAGTGATTTTAGCCTTCTCTATTCCTGTCAATATGAGGTTTTGTTGTGCTTTATTCTGCACCTCAAAATCCAGTGGATGGTTTACACTATCATGTCGATATACAGGTGATAGCAAACCAGCATTTTCTTGACCTTGCAAGACCTTGGAGGATCTTACAGACTCCACGAAATCCAAAAACCCACCCCCTCCTGCAGCAAGAAGAAGAGATTTAAAAGCTAGAGAAATTAGGAAGTTAATAAAAGATAAAATGACTATTGATCTATTAGTTAAGGATTTCTACCAGCTATGGGCTTATCAGGTGGGGCCACCTGCAGCCCAGTCCGCAGTTTCTTCAACCTTGGTGAAGATTGAATAATCAAGGGTGGGAGTGAAACAGAAGTGTCAATTTCCCATGGGGAAACTCGTTCTTGATGATCACTGATGACATCTTCATCCCATCTAACCTGTTAAATGGTACAGCACAAGAGTACTAATAGATCACAAAAAAGGTCAAGAGATAATTTACAGTTTTCTAGCTTCCATTTTCACTAAACAAAGGAATGCAAGGAAAATAAATGGCATGCATACGAAGGCAGCAGTATTCACTGACAAGATATATTAAGTCCTACACAAAAACCTGCCTATTCAATGATGTAACAATGTGTGTTCCCTGTGGATTTTGCCAAATTTTCAGAATGCGCAAAGGTTGTCATCAATAATTGAATTATGTGGGGGCAAGGGAACTTCCTTACTGATCCTGACAAATAGGTGAGAATCAATGTTGAGAACAGTATCTGCCTGGTAGAGCACCAAAACTTGAGAAAGAACAAAGATTGCCATCAATAAATGGATTGTGTAGGCTGGCAATTAGGTGGTGTTGTGATCCTTGATTCTGATAACCATTTAGAGATGCTCTAGCTGTATTAGTTAGTAGCAATTTCTGTTATTTCTAATATTTGTTGATGTGGCAGAAACTGTTAGTTAATTAGTTAGCTGCAAAGTTCTTGGAATTGTCAAGACCAAGTGTTAAAAAGCTAACAAAATGAAGATATATTCATCGAGTAACAAGAATAACAGTTGATATTTCAGTTATAAATTCTCTCTTTTTCTCTTTTTTTCTTCTTCTACTTCATTGTTAAGAGACTTGTGACTAGGAAAGTCTCTTGACAGGTGAAAATCAATGTTGAGAAAAGCTGTTTTTCATAGAGCAACCATGGCTGCCAAGCTCAACGAAGAGGCTTGATCTTTTTAGATGCAAACCGAAAGAGATTAAATTTGAGGTGGTAGATGAAATGAATGATTATGTGAAGAAACATGGCAAACAAAATCATCCAATTAGAATGATACGTATGCCAACTGTAACTCTCACCATTAAGCATCTCCATTTTGAGTTGGGCCATTTATAGGGATCCAAGTCAGCTGTTCCACTTACTACACCACTACGCCTGCAAAAAGGCAGAAACAATATCATATTCTTTGAAAGAATATCACCACAGGAAAATGAATTAGCCTTGCCATTTAACTGAATCTACTAGACCTTCTTTCAGGAGAATCATCCATTTCAAAACTCATTTTGAATCTTGTCCCGGTGCAAACTGCATTGGAGATGCTTTTTATATACTTTTGGTAGGGTACAACAAACACTGCATGAGTGGCCCTGCAATTCAACAATTTTGAAAAAAAATCTCTTTTTTTTTTTTTATCAAGAACAAGCCTGACAAACAATCAAAACATCTCCAAGAATTGCAGAGAAAAATACATCCCTGTAATTTATCCATGTATGCAATAGCTATTAAAAACAGAAGTGAACTCATGGATTTGAATTTAAATTCACTTCTATTCGATCCATCAGGGCCCCTGTTACCTAAACTTCTTACAAAAGAAAGAAAGAAAGAAAGAAAGAATGAAAGTTAAAACGTTTTCTTTGACATATTCTAAAGAATCAAAGCCATGAAATCACCAACTGACATGGTATACTTGCTAATTTCATTTAATTATAATACTTGTTACTGGAATCAACAGGGGAGGACAAAGACTTTTACACATAATGCTTTCTGGAACGCATTATACATCTCTGTATTATACTCAAGGCTCTCTATTAGCACCTATTCCAATGCAACCTGCATGCTCCCTTTTTCCTATAATTCTAATCACTACTAAACAATAATAGTTTCTTGTGAGAGGAAGTGTTTTTATCTGAGAGATCACATATACCTCATGGAACAAATACAAACCCCAGAAGCCCTACAGCAACAGCAATGCTGACGTAGGACAAAAACACTTAGGTTAGGTTATTGTTTGTGATTTAATAATGCTAGAATATTATTATTATTATCAAATTATATTTTAGAATTTTATTATTGTTGAAGATAACATTAATTATGATTCTTATTTCCTATTTCATTTAGGTTACTCATATTTTTGCTGTCTATATAAACATCATATATTCCATGTCTTTAGGAGGAGATTTTATGATTAGTGAAGAATGATATTAATTGTTTCTTCTGCTTTATATATGTGCCAGCAGCATAGGAATAACTCTTGAGTTGAGAAAGAAAGAAGCATGCCTACATCAAATGCAAAAGGGTAATTTAAAAGAGCAAGCAAAATTATTGTGGCGCACAAATGGAGGTATTTTATTGGATGAACAGGGGTGAGGGGTAAATGAATATTCATTTACAAGGACAAAAGCTTTTATTTACAAAACATGTAATCAAGTCAGAAAGTTCATTTATGAATACATACTTAAGAGTCTTCAGCAGATTAGCCTACACATATGATCAAATGAAAGCACTGAAACTCCATACAACTGTTATTCAGTCAAAAATATGAATTTAATAGAGCATATGTTCCACCCACACATTGTTTTCAGGATATTAATCCATAGGAAGTAGAGAGACCATGAAAACATTCACCAATTGCAGTGCATTAAATTCCAATCTCTTTTGGCCTGAACCAACAGTCTCAATCAAATGTTCTTCACAAATTGGCTGAATAGAAAACTGAATAACCCCTCTCTTGAGTGTCTTGTCCATTAAATAGGAAGAAAAGAGATTTACATGCCCTAGCTACAATTACCCGAGCATCCTTGATCTTCCATTGAGACTGCTTTGACACCTTTGTGGGAGCCGAATTACTCCCATCCACATGACCCCATAATTCCTTCCCCATAACAAATATTTGGAACTGAAATTCCAGTAAACCGAACGCCAAATAGGTAAAAACTGCTTTATGTCGTTATTTTAAGTAAATCCCAAAAGACAACTAAGAAACCCAAATTGAAAAGCTAAGAAACCGAGAGCCCTATGTATCTAGGACTGACCGAGAAATCGAGAAGAAACTGAGGGGGAACAGACAAGATTTTGTAATGTAATTTCATTGGTGAGGCTTTGATACCATGACAAATTGACTGAATAGAAAACTGAATGACCCCTCTCTTGGCGTCTTGTCCATTAAATAGGAAGAAAAGAGATTTACATGCCCTAGCTACAATTTAAGGCTAAGTATGGAAAGATATGTAACCTATTAAAACACTACTATTTACAACTGGATTTCTATAAAATACTTGTTGTATATGGAGACTATTTTATCCGGATCATGCTAACATCCCCCCTCAAATTGATGTTGGGTGAGCCAAAAGCATCAATTTGCTAACCAGAAACTAATGGCTTGATGAGTCTTGGACATGGTAAACACATCAGCAATCAGAAGATCAGTGGAGATATGTGGAAGAGAAATAACATGAGAATCCATGGCCTCCTAAATCGAATGACAATCCACTTCGATATGTTTAGTACGCTCATGAAAAACATGATTGGTTGCAATCTGGATAGCACTCGTGTTGTCAGCATGGAGAAGAGTAGGAGAGGACTGAGGAAATCCAATTTTTGCAAGGAGACCGCGAGGCCAAACTATCTCTGAGCAAGCAGCGGACATGGCTCAATATTCAGACTCAGTCAAGGATTTGGAAACGCGATCTTGTTTCTTGCAATTCCAAGAGATCAAAAAGTCAACAAGAAGCATACACCAACCGGTGACGGAACATCGGGTATCAGGACAACTAGCTCAATCAGCATCACTAAATGCAACGAGGCGAAGAGGAGACCTAGCCGGGTAGAAGAGACCTCGATCGTAAGAACCTAAGAGATATCAAGTAATGCGATGAAATGCGGCCAAGTGTAGATGACAAGGAGATTGCATAAATTGGTTAACTTGTTGAACAACAAAGGATATATCAGGTCGAGTAATAGTAAGATAATTCAAGTTGCCAAAAATTGTCGATATCATTGGAATGGGCCATGGTTGTCAAAATCGCGAGTCAACTCGCAAAATTGTACGATTTTGCAAGTCCACTCATCAAACCTTGTTATCTCTTCTTCGTTTGGAACAAGTGTATTAGATAAAGTAGCAGAAAAACCATACCGATCAGGAGGATAGGAGACCCTCGTAGAGTGGCGAAGAACCAGCGGCTCAGGAGCAGCATCAGGTGGTGGGTCAACTGTCGGAAGAGGCAAAGTTGGTCGACGACATTGATACACAATTCAAGGTTTGAACCGCTCAAAAAGTGACACGTCCTCAAAATGAGGAAGAATAGGAGCAACTGAGGAAGATTTAACATGAGAAGAGAAGAAATATTGATTTTCAAAGAAACAACATTTCTCGAGATACGAAATTTATCACAACTTGGATCATAACAAACAAAACCTTTGTGAGAAACACTATACCCTAAAAACACATTTAGCAGATTGAGCAGAAAGTTTGTGCCGCTCAGGAGAAGGTAAATGAACAAAACAAATGCAACCAAAAGTATGCAAATCATGATAGTTAGGAGTTTTATGATTTAGACGATAGAAAGGGGAATCAAAATTCAACACTTGGGATGGTAAGCGATTGATTAGATAAATTGCAATAGACAAAGCTTCAACCCAGAATTTAGATGGAACAGATGACTTAAGCAATAAGGTTCAAGTGATATCCAAAAGATGACGATTCTTACGCTCAGCAATCCCATTTTGTTGTGGTGTATATGGACTGAAACGATTTGCGAGAATGCCTTTTCGCTATAAAAAAGCATGAAAATCATATGACATATATCCCCCTCCCGAATCAGATCGTAACACCTTGATACCAGTAGAAAATTGAGTCTCAACATAGGTAACATATGATTTGAAAACCATAAAGACTTCAGATTTGGAACAAAGAAAATATACCCAAGTGAACTGACTATAATCATCAATAAATGTCACAAAATACTTATAATAAGCATGAGATAGAATCAGTGCAGGACCCCAAACATCCCTATGGATAATAACAAAGCATTTTGTAGCCTAACTGTCATGGGAAGGAAAAGGAAGAGTCTTACTTTTGCCTAATTTACATGTAGAGCAATTAAACAAAGCATCATGAGAAGAGATTAATTTTATTTCCTAGTAAACCAAAATTCACTAATCAAGATAAAACAATAGAGTTTGAATGGCCTAAATGTTTAAGCCATACATCACTTCGATTTTGAACAGTAGTACAAGCAAAAGAGAGACAACTAGGAATGGAAAAATGCAGCGAAAATAGTCGTCCAACTTTAGGCCCCTTCGCGATTATCTTCCCGACACCTGATCCTGCACAAGACAGCCATTACGAGAAAAATGCAAATTACAATTATCACCCACTAGTTGACCAACCAAAATAAGGCTAGTAGATAATTCAGGTGAGACAAATACACTTTTGAAAGTTGGATCAATATCTTCAACCTTGGTAATAGGTATATATCCACCATTAGCAACCTGAATTTGTGATGAACCGAGGTACTTGCGCACATTTTTAAGCTCACTAGATGAATTGGTCATATGGTTTGAGGTAGCAAAATCAGCAAGCCACAATTTAGGATCGGAAGTGGTACCTTGAAGCCCCAATGGACTAATTATGCTCGAGGGTGAGGAATCTCAGTTCATTAGGTTGGAGCAAGTAATCTCAAACTCAGATCTTAATTTCATTAAGAATTGGTCCCGTTTGCTTTGGGCATGAACCTGCTGAACAATAGTGAGATTCTGCTGGTATTTGGGCATAAATAATATCAATATATTCTGCCCATAAATTCTAAAAACCAAAGTATTAATCCTGAATAGAGAGATTCCCTCGAGCATAATTAGAGATATTGTTTCTACTTGAAAATGTCTAGCATTGTTATCCTGAAAGTAAACCTTTTTCAAGTATTATCGCATAGTCTTTGTTGTTTTATATGGTCTTAGATTAAGCACAATAAGAGGATCAACTGACCCCAAAATCCAAGACATTACCCGAGCATCCTTGATCTTCCATTGAGACTGCTTTGACTCATATGTGGGAGCCAAATCACTCCCATCCACATGGCCCCATAATTCCTTCCCCGTAACAAATATTTGGAACTGAAATTCCCAGGCTGAGTAATTCTTTCCAGTAAACCGAACACCAAATAGATCAAAATTGCTTTATGTCATTATGTTAGGTAAATCCCAAAAGACAACTAAGAAACCCAAACTGAAAAGCTAAGAAACCGAGAGCCCTATGTATCTAGAACTGACTAAGAAACGAGAAGAAACTGAGGGGGGAACGAGCAAGATTTTATAATGTAATTTCAGTGGTGAGGCTCTGATACCATGACAAATTGGCTGAATAAAAAACTGAATGACCCCTCTCTTGGTGTCTTGTCCATTAAATAGGAAGAAAAGAGATTTACATACCCTAGCTATAATTTAGGGCTAAGTATGGAAGGATAAGTAACCTATTAAAACACTACTATTTACAACTGAATTTCTATAGAATACTTGTTGTATATGGAGACTACTTTATCTGGATCATGCTAACATCTTATCCGGATCATGCTAACAGTTTTGACTCAGTTTTCTATCACTTGGTTGAATACCTTGGGATCACAAAATGTAGTAAAATCTAATCCCTTGAATAATGAGGTGAAAAATCCAGCAAACTATCATAACAAATAAATCCTATTCATGGTATCGTAAAAGTGCACAATAAATTTGCCATTAGCATGACAAAGAGCTCTATCAATACCATTTGGAACTGGTATACAACATTTTTATGCTAAAGTACAATTAGCTTAAGAATAAGATCCCACTAAACAATGCATATTGGTCTTTTCAACTGTCAACAAAAGTGAGCTATTTAGAGCAGAAGTTGAAAGAGTACTAACAAAATGAGAGGACTAAAACATCGATTCAATTTAATTTATGATAGCTCTGGTACCTTGGACTATATGAAACAGTGAACACGCTCTTGGTGGATATTGCATTAGACACCAGGGAGAGAACACTGGGAAGTGAATTCTGCTTGCCAGTAACAGAATCAGGAAGACCATTTCTAGGTCGATCAGCTCTTCTGATCCCCAGTCTCAACTCTCCATCTTCACCCCTACAACAAACAAATTTCAGATTTCAAACTGCTTTAAGGTGGAAACACTTGGTTACAATCATCCACTGCATAAAACTGGAGGATTTGGCAGCAATTGAAATCTCTCCACTTCTTTCATCTATTGTTTTCTTTCTCATATTTTTCCTTCTTTTTTTTGAATTGAAAGGATTCCATTTTCAATCGACCTCTGATTTCAAGTAAAAATTTACTCTCATGCGCTAATTACTAAATCTGAAGCAAAATTTCTGCCCAAACTCTACACAAGGAGAAAAATACACTTTAAGCATCATTATCCAGGATGCATACCTCAGAAATAGCACTGCATCCCCTGAAACAAGATTCTTTTGACTCGCAAAAATACTCCAACCCGTAGTTAGAAGATGCCTTCTTGGTTGACCTAAGAAGCAATAAACATTAAACAATACTATCAAGATTACCTTGAATTGAACCAAACCCAGAATTCATTCAAGATTTACCTCTGTAAATATGACGAAATTTCCACTCAACTCCATGCAAGTCTTTGGCCACAAGCTCTTGAGAGGGTCTCTGCTGTTTATAATCCTGCAAATAAAGAAACACTGTCAGGTTAAGAGCACAGTTATAACTTGGGCAACAAACTTAGCTGCCTGTCTAATAAAAGAAATGAACTTAGGCATAAAAAGCACACCAGTGAAGGGAAACAGTCTTCAGCAGCTCTTCGAGGAACGGAAAACCCTCCATGGGTGCTAGTATCGGAAGCTGTGAGTGTTTTGCAAAACATGTGTGGGGTTGATTTTGTTGGTGATGCGTCATCACCCTCTCCATCCACACCTAACTCTTGAAACTCTTTGCCTTCTAAATCCTGTCCCACCACCTATAAGGCATCCCCAAGAAAAAAAACCCATCATCTTCAAAATAAAAACTGAGCTAATTCCAGATGAAACTCTATGAACAGAAAGTAAATTAGAGTGAGAAAATTCAATAGTGTCTTATTAAGAACAAGTGGAGTCAAAGTCACAAAGAGAGCATACTTTCTTCACAGATTACAAAAGAGCTAATATACACTACACTGTAAAATTTCAAGATGATACCTCTGGTCGAGGAAGCAAAGTAAGCCGAGTGTAGACCTCATCATTTTCCCTATTGGCCTGCAGATGAAATATACTGTAGTAGAACGAAAGATGGAAAGAAAGAACCAAACTTAACAAGTAGAATCAAAGAATGGAAAGAAAAGAAAGAAGCTTACAAGCAGCTGCACATTTACAACTTTGCAAAATATTTGTGGGTGGAGATCAAAGTTGGGCATGTTCCTGTAAGGGAAAGGAGTGGAAGAGGCAAGCTGCTCCAAGTGGCCTTGAGGGAAGTAGACAACCACATTCCCTTTCTTAGGGAGAGAAGTGAGAGGACCAGCACAAGCATGCCAAAGCTCCAGGTAAATTGAAGATGAAACTGGAGATGAGGATGAATTAGAAGAAGATGAAGAGTCCCCATTAGTACAAAATGCATTCTTCTCCACCTCAGTCACTGGATGGTTCAGATCAATTTCCATGAACACCACCCCACCCAATGTTTGTATAATCTATCTCAGTGGCGTGGGCTTAAAAATACAAGTACAGCAACCGATAACCAAACTGAAACTTACATCAAGAAATTTGATAGACAGAAAAGATAGAAAATCAATCAAACATGAGACTGCCTTGAAGTTGAACAGAAAACAGCAACAAGACAAGATGGTCGTGTTTAGTTGTAGATTTAGCTTTGGACACACAGTAAGTCGAGAGATAAGATGAGATGAGATGAAGATGAAAGATTAGTATGTATCAAATAATAACAAGAAATTCAAAGAATGATTCCTCCCCCATTTGCAGGTACAGGGAAGAGGGAGCACATGTAGCAGACATGGGAAGCACAGAAAACAAAAGAGCAAAAAGTTTCAAGGAAAAAAAATAAATCCAATGTAGTGGTGGTGGTGGTAGCTTTTGGACAGTTTTAGAGAGAGAGAGAGAGAGAGAGAGAGAGACTGTTTTGGGTGGAGGGGACAGGCCTAGACACTACTCTTCCCCACCATTCTCATTTGCTTTACTTTTTTTCTCAATCAGTTTGGTCTCCTAAATACACCAGAGTTTTTCGATCAATCCCTGAATTTAGATTTTCTATCATTTACCCCCTCAATCATTCTCTTGAAACCATTTTCCACATGTTTTATCGAGGGGTGTTTGGTATCGGGATTTTTCTTAGAAAATCCCATTTAGATCAGATTTGTTGGTTTCATTTTGCCATTATCAAATATTTTGTATCAGTTAAAAAATAAAATAAAATAATATTATTTTTATTTCAATTTAAATTATAATATAATTTAGATTTTTTAGTCAAAATATTCCAGTTTCATTCAGGTTATTCTATTTCAGTCAAATATTTCTTTTAAATAATGAATAATTTTATAATATTAATCATATCTCTTAATCTGACTGTTAGATTGAGATGAAATTTTACGAGAAATCTCTTGACATATCTATATATATTATGTTAAAATTTCAGAGCAATTAGATAATGTAATGACCTTACAAGATTGATGAAGACATTCTCGGAATATTATACATGTTCAAAAAAATTTAGATTAAATTGTACAATTCTAAATAATTTTATTTTTAGATTATAACTATTTTTTTGACTTAATATATATATATATATATATATATATATATATAACTTTGAAATAACACATTGAAACACTCTAAAATCAAAATATTTTATTTCAATTAAAAAAAATAAACTAGTAATCGAAACAAAATTAATAACCTTGAGATGCCAAGCACTTTTTTTTTTTATATAAGCCAATTCCTAAGAATCCCATGTCATCTCTGGGACCATGGCTTGCAGTAAACAAATGAAGGGATCCAATTTCCTTGGGAAAATATTAGAAGATGATGCAAGAGCTTCGACATTGAGAAAATTTATTTTTTATTTGAATACCCTCATCTATTTTATTAAGTTACCCGTGATTTGTTACAGGGATTAAATTTTTTTTTGTTTAGATTTAACATATAATTTTTTATTTTTTATTTTGGTTTTTATTTCTTTTATTTTTTAGTTTAGTTTTGATCCCTTGATTTTTTCAGTCTTTCTAAGATAGTTTTAAATTTTTTTTATTTGTATCTATATACCTTTGCTCTTAGTTTATATTTTTAATTTTTATTGTTATTTTTATTTGTATTAAATGCAACTTGCTTTAAAAAAAATAGTAAATTTAGCTTTGATGGTCTAAAATAAGAGTGAAATATTTTCCTATGCATGTATAGTTAAACGTGAAATATTTAAAACACCATCGCGGGTGACTCTTTCATTTTGTCTTATTTGAGGCTACAAAAGTTATTTTACTGTGTACTAAAAAATAAAATTATCGGGACACCACCACTGATAATTTTTTATTTTTATCTTATTTAAGGGTATTATAATTATTGTACTATGCACAGAAATAAAAAAATTAAAAATACTCGTGATGCCATGAAATTATTTTAAACACATTTTATATAATAAAATGAATATATAAAAAACCAATATATATTTATAGAAGTTCTACAACGCCGCACGCACTATCCCAAATGTGCATGAGCTCTAAAATTGACGTTGTGCCCGAAGACGAGCCCACGACACTACTACAGAAAATATAATTTAAAATTAGTAAATTATCAATACACCCCCATAGTTAACTCTTAGATTTTGTCTTATAGGGGTATATGTGTACTTATAGAACTCGTGGTGCGCATTTGCTAACCCAGATATCCCAATTATTGAAAAAAAGTTCAAAGATTAGTCATGATGTGCTTAAGCTAACCCGAAAATCCAGCTATGAAAAAATATAAGTGGAAAAAAGCAAACAAAAAAAAAGTTTAAGTTAGCCCGGAAACACCGGTTATAAAAAAAATATAAGTGAAAAAACATTAAAAAAAAAGTATAAGCATGAAAGCACTATAACAATTCATATTGTTTTTTTAAAAAAAATCAGTACGGGAATTAGTCGTGATGCGTTTAAGCTGGATTGGAGACCCCGGTCATAAAAAAAATATATAAGTGAACAAAAAAAAATATAAGGAAAAAAAATAATAATAAGTTGGTACGGAGATTAGCCATAGTGCGTCCAAGCTGGTTTGGACATCCCGGTTATCAAAAACAAATTTTGGTTCTGGCAATTGTGGTGGTGCGCTTAAGTTGGCTCAGAGATCTTAGTTTTAAAAAAAAAATAAGTGAAAAAAAATAGGAAAAAAAAAACTTAAGTTGACTGAGAGACCATAGTTATAAAAAAATATATAAGTTAAAGAAAACAAAAAAAAAATATAAGCGTGAAAGCACTGTAGCAATCCATACTGTTTTTTTTTAAATTCAGCCTAGAAATTAGCCGTGGTGTGCTTAAACTGGTCTAGAGGTCCCGGTTATAAAAAAATATATAAGTGAACAAAACAAAAGTATAAGAAAAAAAAAGTACCAACAGGAAAGCACTTTAGAAAAAAAATATAGATCCAGGGATTGTCATGATACGCATAATGGGCAAAAAAAAATTTGGGGAAAAAAAACATAATAAGAAAAAAATAAAAAATAAATATAATAAGGTAAAAAAATAAAATAAAAAAGGCAAAAAAAAAAAAGAAGCGAAAAACAGGGGAAAAAAACACTATAGTAGAAAGCGCTCTTGCAATCAACAATATTATGTGTGAGGAGCTACAGTGCTTTCTCCACGCCATTTACAATCCATATTATCTAAAAAAATAAATTCGGTTCAGGAATTAGTCATGGTGTGCTTAAACTAACCCAGAGACACCAGTTACCAAAAAATAATTGGTTCGGTAATAAGAAAAAAAAGAAGAAGTTATGGTGCGGGGATTTTTTAGTATAAGAAAATTTTTTTAGAAAAAATAATAAATTGGTCCGGGAATTAGTTATGGTGCACGCAAGGTACCCTGGACACCCCGGTTATCAATACAAATTTGGTCAGGGGATTAGTCGTCGTGAGCCTAAGATGGCATGGAGATCTTGGTTATAATATATATATATATAAGTAAAAAAACAAAAAAAACTTAAGCTGACCCAAACACCATGGTTATAAAAAAATATATAAGTTAAAGAAAACAGAAAAAATATAAGCGTGAAAGCACTATAGCAATCCATATTATTTTAAAACAAATTTGGTTTGGGAATTAGTTGTGGTGTACTCAAGTTGACCCGAAAACCCTGATAATAAAAAAAATATATAAGTGAACAAAACAAAAGTATAAGAAAAGCACTTTGGCAAAAAAAAAAAAAAAATAGCCTGAGGATTAGTCTTGATACACATAAGCTGGTCTGGACACCCTAGTTATAAAAAAAATTAGATCCGCGGATTAATTATAACGCGATTAAGCTAGACAAGATACCCCAATCATATATATATATATATATATATATATGTATATGTATATAGATGTGTGTGTATATATGTATATGTATATAGATGTGTGTGTATATATATATATATACACACATCTATATACACACATCTATATACATCCATAGATACCTGTCTTTATATACATCTATATATATAGATATATATATACCTGTCTTTATATAGATGTATATATATATATAGACATCTATATATATATATATATATATATATATATATATATATATAAGTTGAAAAAAAAGTTTAAAAAGTATAACCAAAAAAAATAAAATATTTCATGGAAAAAATGAAAAAATATATAATAAAAAAAAACATAATCAGGAAAAAATAAAAAAAATGTATTAAAAAATTGGATCCGAGGATTAATCATGGTGCGCTTAAACAAACCTAGACACTCTGATTATAAAAAATAAATATATATAAGTCGAAAAAGTATATATATATATATATATATATATATATATATATATAATATATTATAATAAAAAATTATATATAATTAAAAAAATATATATATATATATATATATATATATATATATATATATATATATATATATATTAACAACAAAAAAAAATCATGGGAAAAAATGAAAAAAAAAACGTGATTAGAGAATAAAAACAAAAAAAACAAAGAAAAAATGAAAAAAAAACAAAAAAATAATAATAAAACAAAAAAAAAAGCAAGAAAGAAATGCAATAAACAAAAAAAAATGTAATCACGAAGTAAAAAAATGAAAAAAAAATAAACGAAAGAAAAATGGGAAAAGCACTGTTGCAATCCATAATAAAATATGTGGAAAGTAACTGTGCTTTCTCCACACAATTTAGCTTATTGTTAATCTAACATATACCCTTGTTTTTTATATAATAATTACAAAAATATTCTAAATGATTACTGCAAAATAAATTTGAACAAATAATGTGTTTTGTTTATTTAATTTAGTATCAAAATCATTTACATAATATGTATATTATGTATTTTGTTAATAGATATTTTATTTTACTTGATGGCTATAATTTTATATAGTCAGATTTTTTTTATTATTATTATTAACTATTTTACATTAATTGTGGGCAACAAAATCTCATATTTATATTAAAAAAAACATAGTAAATACTCATAAAATAGTGAGTTATTTAATTCTCGAGTAAATTATATTTTAACAAGAACAATTGATAATCTAACATAATTAGTTTTTTTGTTTGTGTTCTAGTGCAAGTCAAATTATTTTTGAATATATATTGTTAACATGGTTTTTAAAATATTGAACGTGGTATTTAAAAGCAAATATTTAGACAATGATATATTAAATCAACTATGGTCATGAGAACATGATGACCCTATAAAAATCAAACCGTGATAAATTATAAAATTTACTTTTCAACAAACTCGATATTAAAGGGTAACTATAATAAAAATATTCAATCCTAGAAAAAATAACTCGGGTCAACCCGAGTAAATTTGTCAAACTTGCAACTTGAATCATGAAAATAGGATAAACCCTTTGAAAACAAAATAAAATAAAATAAAAAATATAAAGTTTAGTTCTACATCAACATAATGTTAAAGGGGCATGATTGAAAAAAAAATAGTTATAAAAATTACAAACAATAATGAAATCAACCTGAGTTAAACCCTTAGACACACAACCTAATCATTGGAAATGGGTAACTGTAGAAAATGAAAAACAAAACCCATTAAGTTCAACCAACCTAGTGTAAAAAACTAAAACAAGATCAATTTTTAAAAACTATTACTTAGGCTATGAAATTATGATAACCCTATGGAAAGCAAATTGAAAAACAAATATAAACTTCAATTTCTAAACTAACTCGATATTGAAGGATGTAATGTGCAAAGGGCATGTTTGAAAAAATAAATGAATTATAAAAAGTAAAAATGAAGTCAATCCGAGTTAGACCCCCAAACACATGACCCAATCATCGGAATGGGTAACTCTAGAAAAAAAAAAAACCCATTGAAATTCAACCAACCTAGTGAAAAAAACTGGAAAAAAAATCATTTTTAAAAAACCTATGACTCAGGTTATGAAATTAGGATAACTCTATGGGAAGCAAATTGAAAAAAAAATATAAACTTCAATTTCTAGACCAACTCAATATTGATCAAGCAACCCATACGCAAATACATCAATTCCTAAAAGTCAAGTATATCAAATTTGATACGGATGTGATACAAACATAAATTATACTCAGGCACCAACACTATTGGATTCGAACCTCCACCCAACGAATAACAATTCAAGAACAAGAAGTATGGATTGACGTCACGAAGTGAGTTGAACTTTGATAAGTCATTTTCAGTCTTTAAGAGAACTAAGGAAGAGAGAATTCTCACCCTCATAATCACTCAAAATTACAGTCATAATTTGAATATCATTAAACATAAAACATGATCTAAAATTTATGTTACATATGTGTTTTTAACCTAAGTTAAACCCTAGAATACCCCCAAACATGGACTTGTATAAAGTTGACTTATAATTAGACCTTAATACCTAAGTATCTAAGCCCAATTGATGTTTATTAACTCTAAAACATAAAATAAAACGTTTAAGTTGTAGCCATATAAAAATAAGATAAAAAAAATATTTATTTGGTCTTTAATGTTGTTGACTTTTAAGTTTCCTTCCTAGACTAGGAAATTTAATTTTTTGAATACTAAAAATATTTCTTTTTTTAGGAAGTAATCTAGACTTGGACTCCATGTTATATTATAAGAAAATAAGCTCAAATCAAGATTGATATAAGGCCTAACACATCAACCCTTTTCAGAACTTGAATGGGACCCTTCTTAGACTTGGATTAGATGAATTAGAGTATGTCCTTTAAGTTTCATAGGCGTCCTTTGTCCATCTAGATCCATTTTACTCCATAAGCTCTAAACTAGCTCATTTAATGCCTTTTTTATTCTCTTTGTCCTAGCTTTTATAATAGGTCCATTGACACTATCAATGGGTCATTTTTTGTTTAGTTGTTTTTTAATGTAAAAACTGAACCAAACCAAATTTGCTTACCCCTAATTTAAACAACATAATCCTTTAGATTTAGAGTATTTTTTATAGGAAACATTTAAGATGAAATAAGTAAAGAGGTGATAAACAATACGCAAGGAAGGAGAAGATGATTTCTTGATTTGTTAGCATTTAGAGAGTTAATTCCTCTTATGTAAGGCAACTAAATGCTTAATTTTGCAAGTTCTTGTAATAATTGTTAAGTCTCCATTATTTTTCATCAAATTAGGGATTGGATTCATGATAAATTTTAGGGGAAATAAAAAATTGAATCACATTGATGTTTATAACATAGAACAAGATTGAAATAGATTGAAACAACAAGTACTTGTGAAAGAAGATTTGTGTCCATTAAAGTGTGTTGAGGGAGAATGAATTATTTGAATTCTTAACTTGATGGTATAAGTGTTTATGAAGTTGAAATAAAGAAAATGCATGGAAAATAATCAAGAAAGGATTAGAGAGGTTGAGAATGATATTGATTAATAAACCAATAAAGTCAGGAAGACTATTTTTGAAGGTTTTTTGAAAGCAATAAAAAGCATATAACATGATAAAAAAAAATAATTTTGATAAAGATAAATTAAATTGATGAAATGAGAGTGTTTACAAATTTATTAACGAAACTAGACAATTTCATCTATTGGCATTCCAAGGGGGATTCAATCATAAGAATAGGGGGATTTGGATTTGGATTTAGTCTTTTTCATAAATGTTATATTCTTGAATAATATGAATCTCTTGATCATGTGGCCAAGCAACCCATACGCAAATATATCAATTCGTAAAAAGTCAAGTAAGTCAGGTTCGATAGGAGTGACACAGAGATAATGTTTACCTAGGTACCACCACTACTGGATTCGAACTCCCACCCAACGAATAGCAATTCACAAACGAGAAGTATGAATTGATGCTACCAAGTTAGTTAAACCTTAATAAGTTATTTTCATTTCTTTAGAAAACCAAGGAAGAGAGAATTGTCACCTCACAAGCACACAAAGTTACAGTCATTAGCAAAAAAAATGATCTAAAACTTAGGTTACATATGTGTTTTTAACCTCAGTTAAACCATTAAATACCCAAAGGTATGGACTTGTATTAAGCCCATTTATAATTGGACCGAAATCCCTATGTATCTAAATCCAATTAATGTTTATTAAACATAAAATACAATTTTTAAATAAAAATATAAGCTGCAACCATAAAAATAAGATAAAGAAGATTTATTTGATTTTTAATGTTGCTGACTTTTAGGTTTTCTTCCTGGACTAGGAAAAAAATTGAATGCTAAAAATTCTCTATTCTTTAGAAAATAATATGGACTTGGGTTTCATGTCATATTAGGAAAAATAAGCACAAATCAAGGTTGTCATTGGGCTTAACACATCATCCTTTTTCATAAATTGAATGAGACCCTTCTTGAACTTGAATTAGATGAATTAAAGGTTGTCCTTTAAGCTCCATAAATGTTATTTGGCCCTCTAGACCCATCTTACTCCATGTGCTTTCTACTAACCCATTCAATGCCTCATTAAGTCTCTTCGCCCTAGTTCTTGCAATAGCCTCGTTTGGCATCACCAATGGGTTATTTACATGATTACGCTTTGAGTTGGGATGATCCTCATCACTAGATATTATATATTTGAGGCAATTTCCCTTGTTTAATTTGGAATTTTATATCTTCAGATATGGATGGAGGATCGAGAGAGGGTTAAAATGAACCTTATAAGACAAGTTTTCATCCACTCTAAAATGACTAATTTTTAGGACTTTAAGGGTAGAATTGAGTTTTCCCTTTTTAGTATACTTGTAGACTCATTTCTTGTCTTTCCAAGGAATTAAACCACATCTTAAACGAAACTATATAATGTAAGTTATGAATGAAATACTGGACAATGTTCGAATAAGGAAATCTCGTCAAATTCAATGTAGGAATTATATGATTTTTATATGTAGAAGAAATGAATGCTCATGAGTAATGATGTGATATACTTGTTGATGCCGGGGGCACTTGACCTTGACCACAATCGAGTGCCATTAGTTGGGCTTTCGCAATAGGTTGGTTTCCAAAATTTATACATGATATCTATCATTAAAATTGTTAAGTATGTTAGAAATTAAACTTGGTAGTTACACCTGCAAGTTTGATTATGGTAGTCTATGTTATGTAAAAACAATTGAATGTATGTGGAATATTGAGAAGACATTGATTCGTTATTCTAGGTTTTTGGATAACTAATGGTACTAATGGATCATTAGCTATCCAAAATTCAGGTAGTTAATCAAGGTTGTTTGATACATCAGTACCAATGGAATTCTACGAGTTATATTGGTGTCGATATTTTTTAAATTGATTATTTACCTCCGAACAATTAGAGTGGCCAATGATGTTAGAGAAGATTTGTAACATGGGCATGGTCTCTTGGTTAAGGGAAATAAATAAAATGATTAACTATTTTGAGTTGGAAATAGTTGATGATATCAAGAAGATACATTGATATTGACAACCATTTTACTGTGATAAATTATTCTGGATAAAAAAAGTTAATGATGTCAAAGGTTTTGATATCGACAATTTAATGAGAAAATTAGAAATGGAGAGGACTTGATTAACTATTTAGAGAAAAGACGTAATTAATGAAATTCTATCAATTGTATTGATATCGACATTCTCCAAAATTGTTTAGGGCATGTATAAAATAAGAGGAAAATAATTAATCATGTGTGTTAAGGAAATACCAATGAAGTTATAGTTTTTTTTTTTTTATGTATTGTAACTCTTTTAATTAACTTGGTATATTTATATATGCATGTTATTTTTTATTTTCATATACATTAGGCTCAACCCAAGAGTAAACTTAAATTAGTCGATCTTTTGCTATTAGTTATATAACATGAGATATTTATTTTCTAAAAGTTATAATATATAATAGAAGTTTGTAAGCTCCATTGTATGACTTTAACTAGTGTTATAAATTTAAAGTAACCATCAATCAAAGAATATTGTCATTAAATTCAAACCTTTTACTTTAGCTGTGTTATAAGATGTCATTATATTTAGATAAGCTATATGATAATATATTTTTTAAACATATATTATGTCGTGTTTGTATCTTATTAAATTTTGTATTTTGACATCGAATATAAAAGTGTTGAGTTTGTCGGTGATGTGCTGTTTATGATTTAGGATGTTTTGGACCAAACTTTGAAATGATAACATTGAAAGGATGATATGATTTAGTTGATAACTTGAAGCCTTTTAATATAAGAGAAGCTCTATTGAAATTTTAGTAGAATCTTCTATATAGTATTTTTTTTTAAATAATTCCTAAAAAATTAAAGTATTTGTGTATGTTGTTCTTGATTTGAGAATGATACACAAGGACTAAAATATAAAAACATAGAAAAATTGTATGAAGAATAAACAATAAAAAAATATGTGTGTGCATAATGAATTTTGAATGGTAAAGATACAAGTTGTTTCTATAATATGGACTTAATAACTAGCTAGTGTTGTTTTTTTTTCAATTTATCATCTTGTTTTTTATTGTAGGATGGAAGTTGAAATCATATTTGCTATTTTTGATTGAATAAAAACAAATAATTTAATAGATATTTTTTTAGAAAATCACCAAAATATAATTTTATTTTAATCAAATTGGAATAACTAACATCACCATTCAAAACAATTTTCACCACAACGAAACTCTAACTGAATCAAATTTGAATAACCAGCATGTTCTAACACGTTACACTCATGATTGTAGACCTTCAGTTCTACCAAATATTGATAAGCATCATCAACTCTCTTTTCCCCGACTTGTAATGTAATCAAGCTGTAGATTTTCAAAACACGTGCTAATCATTTTATTCTCCAAGTAAATAGCATCAGAGAGCATAACCTTACAGCTATTGGATTTTGATTAAAATAAATATGGTTTCTAATTTTCTAATTTGAGATTGTTTTTTTAAATAATTTTTATTTAAAAATATATTAAAAATATATTTTTTTATTTTTTATATCAGCATGTGAAAATCATATAAAAATAGCAAAAAAATTAATTTAAATTAAAAAAAATATTTTTTTTTCAATAATTTTTAAAACGAGTTACCGAAGACCCCGTCAGACGTCAATTCACAGCAATTAATGCAGTCGGACCACCGTTGAGAAATCGTTGGGCCGAGATTCTTCTGCAATTGTTAACGGTCCCACCAACATCATGAGTACACGCGGTCGATTATTTTCAAATATTGTTGATCATTTTCCTTTTTTCGGTGTTCTTACTTTCATTGAAGCTTTGTTTTATTTTCAGGGAATCTTATCTCATATGATGGATTTACATTGAAGTTATTGAACTGACTTGTGGACGAGAATTGTCATACCAAATTTTAATATCTATTTAAGAGTGTTTTTGTTTATCCTTTTAGAATATTTTTAAAGCTTGGAAATTATTAAATAATTTTTGTAGTTTACTAATATTATAAATAAAAAATATTAAAAAATAATATAATATATTTTCAAATAAAAATATATTTTTAAAAGCAACTCGCAGCGTAATCTCAAACTCACTAACAATACAAAAAATCTCCACAATGTAAAGACAACTAATTAGGATCTATAAATAGTTACAGGATGTGTCCAAACTAGGTTATTTATATGCATTGAGTTACCTCATATTTTTCGTTAACATAAAATAACATTCAAATATAGCTCATATTTTTTTAGTATAAAATAATATTCAAAAATTGCTATTTTTTTCTAGTGAATTTGTTTTTAAACTTATGATGTTTAACTCAATGTGATCCATTTTCTTGGTTTAAAAGCAATCCAAACAAATTGTAAACACATAATTCAACTCTTTTTTTATATATAATATTTTTTAATATTAAAATAACAATATATTTTATTGATTTAGATTGTTCTCAGGGGTTATCATAATATAATAATCATATAGAAAACAAATAAAAATAAATTATGAAACCTAATTCCTAATCAATCCGATGTTGAATGATAAAATTTAAAAAAAAATCAATTAAAAAAAGAATTTAAAAAAATAATTTGAGTTAATTTGTTAAACTCAAAACTCAAAATATAAGACCAAAATAACCCTACAAAAACAAAATAATTTTTTTTATAAAAATCTATTTTCAATCAGCTTAATGTTGAAGGATGATATAAAAATAAAAAAAAGACCCGAGTTCATTTTCTAACACATAATCGGGGTCATGAGATCAAAATAACCTCATAAAAAAATATGATTTAACCTACTAAAGATAACCTAAGTCAAATCCACAATTCTAGTCGTGAGACTAAGATAACATAATAAATAGTAAATTAGAATAAATTATGAATCTTAATTTCTAATCAACCATGTTAGACACGATTAGATTTGTAAAAATTATAATTTTAAAAATAAAATAAAAATAAATTATGTCAACACGGATAACTTGTTAAGTATTATTTCTAGGTTATGAGACAAATATAACTTGATATTTTGTTAAATATTGAAACAAATCATAATCTAATGCTAAAAAAATATTAAATAATGGAATTAGAAAAAATAAACAATTAAAAAACAAAAAAGAAGAAGTCAATTAGGTCAATTAACCAAACTTGTGACCTTGATTACTAGACAATGACAACCCAATATACATTATTTTTATTTTTTAAAAAATATATAATTTACATCTTAAATTATTATATAGGTTAGTTTATTTTAGACTCACTAAAATTATAGATTATATATTTTTTAAAATAACGAGCGTAAATATGACTAAACTATAAAATACAAGGGTAAATTTCTCATTTGTTAGTGACGTATATTTAAATTGATGTAGTTACATATGAAATATTTTCCTTCCACGTAAAATTTAATATTACATGTAATATACTATTTAGAATTTGATTCAAAAATATTTTTACTTTCATGACGGGGGACAGAGGAGTTTAGTAACTGAAGCCTATTCGACTTACATTAATAATAATCATAATAAAAAAAATTAGTATGCGTACGTTGATCGAAGGAAGTGATCAACGCTGATGAAATAACCCCAAGAAATCAACGGATGAGACTACACCTGTTTCAGGTCCTGGTCAAAGAAACCTTTATATATTTGAATAATTAGAATTATTTTGATCATGTCAGTACCCCCCCCCCCCCCCCCACACACACCCTCGGACACGCGTGAAGAAAGTCAAGGAATCCACTCGCTCCCTGTTCATATAAATTCTCTTTATTTCTTGATAACATTGTTGAAGCAGTAGATTTCCTAAGCTTGTAGAGCTTCGTTTCTGCTATATATATATATATATATATAACTCTGACAAGCTTTGATGATAGTTGGGCAAACGGATTGAAGATCCAAAAATGGCAGGAGGCAGTGCAGGAAGATCTTTGGAACAAACACCAACATGGGCTGTTGCCGTAGTCTGCTTTGTTCTGGTTTCCATTTCAATAATCATTGAGTTCATCATCCATCTTATTGCAAAGGTATGCGTGCCCTTAATTATCATAAGGATCAATAGATTAGTTTAGTTTGTGGTTTTGGGTAATATTAACTCGGACCACAATTCGAACGCGCAGTGGTTAACGAAGAAGCGCAAGAGAGCACTGTATGAAGCACTCGAAAAGATGAAATCAGGTAAATAATTATCCATATTAGCATGAACCTAAATTAATTTCAAGGTATTTGATAAAAAAAAAAATGGTAGATGTTTTAGTATGAATGAGTAAATTAACTTTATCATGAACATCGATCTCGATTCTCTTTATGCAGAACTTGTGCTACTAGGATTTATATCATTGCTGCTAACAGTAGGAAAGAGTCCAATATCAAGTATATGTATATCTAAGAAAGCTGGAGCTACTTGGCATCCATGCAATAAGAAAGAAGAAGCAAAACTCAACAAGAGTGAAGACACCGATTATGAAAATCGCAGGAAACTTCTTTCCATATCGGGTTCTGCAGGTGAAAGTTTGCGCCGTGTCTTGGCGGCGGGGGAATCAACTGACAAATGCGCTGCCATGGCATGACCTCTTCAGATTCTTCTCTTTTACCTTCTTGTTTTCTAATCCACTGTTCATCTCTAATCATATTGAAACTAATGACTTTAACCGAATAAGTAATTGATATAATTATAAATATCAAGAAAAACGATTAATTAATTAATTTACTAGATCAGCTAATTGCAAAACAACAACGTGGCTAGTTTTCCATTGTTGAAAACTTGAAATAACGTCCTGCACCTCTTTCGTTATCCCTGTTGTACGCAACTTTAACTAATTTGTGAAGTGACACCATGAGAGATTGTGCCAAACGTTTAGATTTTTTTAAAATTGATAGAAAATCATTAAATGTTAATCTTATGGATTTGACTAATTTAACAGCTCATGAAGTGTATATATTTTTTTTCTTGTAATATATCACGAATAGTATAGCATTACTCATGCTTGAAATATATAGCTAATTAATTTCGTTATACACATGCATAAATTAAATTTATTACGCGTGCAGGGTAAAGTTCCATTTGTGTCTTCAGATGGGATTCATCAACTCCATATCTTCATCTTCGTTTTAGCAGTCTTTCACATCCTCTACTGTATTCTGACTCTGGCTTTGGGCAGAGCCAAGGTGAATCAACACACACCTCTGATCCCCTCTATTTTTCTTTTAGTATATCAGAAACTGTAATCTTTATTTTTATAAAAAAAGCATAATATTTATGAATTACATTTTGTAATAAACTCCATGTTTTTATGAAAGAAAGGAATGCAGTTTCTAGTATATCTAATAGTTTCTTAAAAAATATATACTGGTACACTGTTTTTCTTTAATAACATGTATTAATTCTTGTTTTTATTTGTTCAAATAGATGAAAAGCTGGAAACGATGGGAAAAGGAAACAAGAACAGCTGAATATCAGTTCTCACACGGTTAGTTCAGATCTCTAATTAATTATTACTGGATATTATTTATTATAATTTAATTTGTATTTTTACCTATATTTCTTTTACCAAGTCCTCAGTTATATTTATATGTATATGTATGTATATATGTAATCCTTTATAATTGTGGCTTATGTCATTGCAGATCCAGAAAGGTTCAGATTTGCAAGAGAAACATCATTTGGAAGAAGGCACTTAAGCTTCTGGACCAAGACACCCGTTCTAATTTGGATTGTAAGTAAAGATTTTTTCCTTCCTCTAGATTATTGTTATGGTTGGGTATTTTTTTGACTAATAACACTTAGCGGTATAGATATCCAGGATACAGGGGATTATTTTTACACTAGTTCTGCAATCGTAAATTAGTATGTTTGAGTTCCTATATAATCCAACGGCTGAAACCTTCTAATTAATTTAAATGTGGGAGAACAGGTAACTGGTTAATTATGTATGAGTATTCCTTATGAGAAAATGGGTGGCTGTGTTAAATAAAATGTTTTTTTTAATCATCTAAATAATATAAATTCTTCTTTCTTATGTGTATGTATTTCAATCGATTTGGCTTGACAATCCAGAAAAAATTGAGCTGTAAGCTAAACAATTATAACTAAGGAGCAAATAACTAGATTAAAAAAAAGATAATATGATATTTTACAGCGAGTTAACCATTCATAACCTCGTTACTTTACAAAGTGAATAATGTTTATATTTTTAAAGGTTAGAATGTGGAAAACAAAAGAAAGTAGCGGTCTTGGTATGCTTTGTTAGAAAACGACCATGGATGGCCGTCCAACCAAGTATTCTGGGCCGTAACATCTCCTCTCTCACCCGTCTTGTCAGTCATCAACGTCTGTTTCCTTTTTCAGCTATGTTGACTTTTACTCTCACAATGACCAATTTGCCCTTCTGGACCACCTTTCTTTGTTTTGGTTTTTTAAAACAGATTCCCCCCTTAATTATACAAATATTCAATTATTCTTAAAGATATTAAAAAAATGTTAATATCTTTGAGTGGACTTTAGGGACTCAATTTTCTTTATAAGGAAGCTTTATTAATCAGTTGCTTCTCTTGATTGCAGGTTTGTTTCTTTAGGCAATTTATGAGGTCGGTTCCTAAAGTTGATTATTTGACTTTGAGACATGGCTTTATCACGGTAATGTAATTATTTCCAATTAATTAATTAAAAAAGTAACACATAGATTTATTAATTATTTAAATAAGCTTTGATGGCAAACAACAATTATTAATATTAGTTAAGAAGTCAACAATGTATTTAATATATATAATGGTTATTTATTTATTTAATAATGTATCATTAAATCCAGGCACATTTGGCTCCCCAAAGCCATACGAAATTCGATTTCCAAAAGTACATTAATAGATCGCTGGAAGAGGATTTCAAGGTTGTTGTGGGAATAAGGTTGGTAACATATTCTTCCATTTAATTACATGTATACTCTACCTTCCCTTCATACTCACATATGTACACACACACACACATATATATATATGATGAATGAATATTTACCAGCTAATTAACAGTCATATCTTCTTCTTTCTCTCAATTTTCAGTCCACCAATATGGTTCTTTGCCGTGGTATTCCTACTCTTCAACACTCATGGTGGGTTAAATTTGACGATTATTTCTAAGAACTCTGTATCGTTTACCTTTTCTTCTCTTTTAAATCACTATTCAATTCTTTAACATATATTTCTAGGATATTTTCAAAAAAATACTTCATTATTATTTTTATTATTATTAGTTTATTTGTTTTTTTTTGTTTTTAAATAAGTTGAAACAAGATTTCAAACCAGGTCCAAAGTCAAGAGTCAATAATTTGATCAAGTGAGTATTTGGAAATGTGTTTGGGAAAAGCTTTTGAAAAAAAATGATTTTTTATATTTTTATTTTAAATTAAAAAAAATAATATTTTTAAATCATTTTCATGTACTAATATTAATTTTTTTAAAAAAATAAAAATATATATTATTTTAATATATTTATAATAAAATAAAACACTTTAAAAAAAATTTCAACCTCAGTTTCAAATATACACCAAGTAAGCTACTTCTTTCCGTGCAGGCTGGTATTCTTATCTATGGCTTCCATTTATCCCATTGATTGTAAGTAATTGATACATACATATATAATTCGACCACTCATTTTTAATTTATTTAATTTTTTAAAAGACTTTGTGATCGATAATCGGATCAAACGGCTAATGATTAATCATGTGCTAGATCATAGTATTGGTGGGGACTAAGCTACAAGTTATCATAACCAAAATGGGGCTTAGAATACAAGAGAGAGGAGAGGTTGTCAAAGGAGTGCCAGTGGTTCAGCCAGGTGATGACCTCTTTTGGTTCAACCGCCCACGCCTTGTTCTCTATCTCATCAATTTTGTTCTCTTTCAGGTACGTATAAAGTATACACGCCTTGTTTTTATAATAAAAAAAACAAAAACCATATGCTATAACATTATATTATAACAAAAACTTTTGAAAAAAATTAAAAAAATATATTTTATTTTATTTTTTTATTTTTTTTATGTTTTTACATCATGATGTCAAAAATATTTTTAAAAAAATAAAAAAAAAATATCATTTTGATACATTTCTATACAAAAACATTTTAAAAAATAATTTCAACCATACTTTCAAATAAACACAAAAACATGAAGGAAAGATCATGGACGGTCCACAATGTTTTCCCTGAATAAATTTGTTTGGGTTAACATAAGGTTTATAGCATATTTGTAGTTATCCCAAATAACTTTTTCATATTGTTTTTTTTTTTTTTTTTTATTCTGAACACAATAAACATATAATAAATTAAATTAACACAAGGAAGATAACAAATATTGAACCAAAACAAATAAATACATAACACAAACAAGAATAAAACTTGATTTCGGAGTCTAGCTTGATCTCTTGGTTAAACAACTCCCAAACAAAAAATATATTTATCTAAAAAAATCAAAAATTAGATTTGGAAGGTGTGACACAATGAAAATTTATTGCAATATACGAACATTATTGGAATTGAATTGAATAAAGTCACAAAGTTAATTGTACCTTATAAGTGCAATTTTAATTTTTTTTCCTAGCAAATAAAAAATTACTCATCAAGCAAAACAAAAATTTATTTTATAAATTTAAGACTACTAGCTTTGCAATATACAAAACACTTATGTAATGTTTAAAATAACTCTAATGGATTCTTATAAGTGGGTTGATTTGAGTCCATTTATGAAATTGATCTAAATTAGTAATAATAAAAAAAAAATAAGAAGAAAATAATAAAAATCCAAAATCAATATCCTAAATATGCTAGAACTAGATTTGACACCTCTATACAGTATCAAAAAGCTATGAAATCTAATTTGATCATAGCATCTTAATTAATTCAAGTAAATTTTGGACCGCATATGATCATAACCCATATTTATTAACATGAACCAAATCAGATCCAAAATACATACTAAATAAGCTGTTTTTACTACCTAAAACATCATATACATAACTTGATTTAATTTGATTGAATAACCAACCAAAAAAATTGGCTTAACCTATAATGTATAAGAATCTCAATATGACTGAATGTATCTTTAGATAAAAACCGATAAAAAAAACTCTAAAGTGAACCATATAAAAAACCATATAAACAATCAATATTAAGTTTATAAGTGAATGTTTTATTCACTAATGGTGTTTTATTATTTTTATATTTTGTTTTTATGCTAATTGGATGCTGGAGAAGTTTTATTGGAATTTTATTTTTTGATGTATAATTAAATTACATGGATGTATATGAAAATTAAAGCTTTCTTATAAGGTTTTTTTTTTCATCTTGTCCAATTTGTTATTATAAGGAGGGACGAGAGACACTTTGATCTTTTAGTATACACTAGTTAAATTCCGAGCAATTAATAAGATTTATTAGTTCAAAAATAAAATATAATATCTCTACATGTAAAGTTTGATACAATAAAACAGATTAACAACAACATCGAAGTCTTAACATCTAAAATTATCATTACTATTACTGCCAAAACAATTAAAATTATTAAATTACCCCGATAAAAATTAACAAAAGAGCAAGTAAGATAAAAAATTACATTATTATTATTATTATTATTATTATTATTATTATTATTATTATTATTATTATTGCATTAATAATAATAAAAGATTAAATCATAGACTATAAAGAGCCTAAAAACTTTAACAAAAGAGCAAACAAAAAAAATAAAATAAATGATAAAATAAAAATAAAAATTATTAGTTGAAAAAAAATCATTTGACTTGAAAAGAAAAAAAACTAATAAACAACCGAAAGAAAGAACAAAGAGATAAAAAAAACAATTTTCAAATTATTATAAACACAAACTAAATCTTAACTATTTTTTTCAAAAAAAAATACTACTCCAATAAATAAAAAAATAATAAAAATTAAAAACTCAATCTAAGAGAACAGATATATAAATATGGTAGGGACTATTTTAGAAATATTTAAAAAATAAAAGAAATTAAAATAAAAAATTAAAAGTATAGGGGTCAAAATAAAAACCAAATATATTATCAATTTCAATTAAAGGATAAAATTGGAAATATCAAAAATTCATTACCGAATAAATTAAGGAATTTAAAAATAATCCGGAAATTAAAAGAATGAGAACTGAATTGAAACCTAAATATGTAATCAATTTCAATCGACAGATTCAACTGAAACAGATCAAAACTTATAGAACAAAAATCAAAACCATAAACAACAATTAAAATATCAGGGACTAAAATGAAAACACCATAAAACTAGGGGCTTCCCCTATACTTTAGTATGCATGAGAGAGAAAAGGGCCAAACAAACTTCAATTGATCATTAACCACAAATCCGAACACCATAGGCTGTGATGCTCCACCGCATGAGGAAGAGTAACCGGAGGCAAATCAGGTGCGATGCCAAATGAATATTTTTTTTGACACCGGATGATGCAACATGTGCCATCCGAAGAGGACGTGAGACTGAATACTGTTGGCCGCCTATATCACACACGCGCGCAATATTCAGTAGAAATAATAATAAAAAATCGTAAATTATCGTGACACCCGTACAACAAAATCTTCAATTTTGTTTTATTGGGGGCATATTATTATTTATCCATATTTAAAAAATATAAAATTCCCATGGCACCCTCGCCCAGAGCAGTTTTTGTCTTTTTCAAGGGACAAAACGATTATTAGCTGTGAAATGAAGTGTGTAATTACTGCGGCACCCCTCCTGGTTATAATTGGTTTTTGTCTTTTTCGAGGGATAAAATGATCAATTTACTATGAAAAAAATAATAATTAATAAACCAGTAAACCGACCAAACTAAGCCAACCTAAAAACCAAACCAACCCAAAAATATATTATTACAATGTTCTCGTAACACTGCCACTACATGGACATTGCCATCACCTTTCATGCATCGCATATGGCGATTACATTCCGCTTTCAAATGTGTGCTAGAAGTGCACCAGTGTCTTCTACGCGATGACGTGCCACTCCCTTGTGATGGAGCTCTAGCTGGCCACAATAAACATTTTTTCTATGTTCTCTTTAAAAAGTACGAGTATGTCCTAGTATTTATTTTGTATATCTAAATAGTACGAGTAATTAAAAAGTAGTTTGGTTTATTTAGGCACAAGACCGAACGAGGACTTTGTCCAAGCAAAGTATTTAATAGATGTGGATTGATTCTATCTATTAATAAACATAAGATATATGGACATAGTCGTATAAAAATCATGCTCTATATGGTTGGTTACATGATCACAATTTGATGATACTGACATCCTTTTATCTTATTTTATTTCCACCGACGCAGAATGCCTTCCAGCTTGCGTTCTTTGCGTGGTCTTGGGTAAGTCTGCTTGATGATAATTTGGGATACAGTAATGCTATCATTTTAAGAGTTTTATTTAATAAATCTTGAATGAAGTATTTAACGAAGCCCCTTGCAGTATGAATTTGGTATCAAATCTTGCTTCCATGAGCACGTGGAAGACATAGTCATTAGAATTTCAATGGGGTTAGTAAGACTTGCTAATTTCCTTAAACTAATTAATATTAGAAATTCAATCAGCAGATGATAATCACAGATCGATGGTTGTTAATCCTCAGGGTCCTCATACAAATACTTTGCAGCTATGTCACACTCCCTCTCTATGCCCTCGTAACACAGGTACGTTATATACTATTTAAAGTTTATAC
This sequence comes from Salix dunnii, assembly GCA_015731905.1. Lineage (NCBI taxonomy): Eukaryota > Viridiplantae > Streptophyta > Magnoliopsida > Malpighiales > Salicaceae > Salix > Salix dunnii. Next base: position 1,112,950 of record CM027667.1, on the reverse strand, counting down.
TTTATGATGTCATATGTGTTATGGAATAAAATATAAAATAATTATAAATCCACTGATCGACTTTTGATTTCAAATGAACAGATGGGCTCATCAATGAAACCAACCATATTCAATGAAAGAGTAGCAACAGCACTCCGAAATTGGCACCACACAGCTAAGAAGAACATCAAACAAAACAATGGGTCTGTGAGTGTGACCCCTATGTCTAGCAGACCAACCACACCGTCTCACCATGCGTCCCCCGTTCACCTCTTGCGCCACTATCGCGGTGAAATGGACAGTCTCCATACTTCTCCAAGAAGATCTAACGTTGGTGTTGAACGTTGGGAGACGGAGTCTCCTTCACCCTCTCATCCCGCCGTCGAGGGCTCATCGTCACACCGCCGCCAGAAACAACTGGAATTAGCTTCAGCAGTTGGTTACGTAGAAAATGATCGCGGCATGGAAACGTGTTTAAATCACGATCAAGTGGTCGCAACAGAACTTCAACGACCGCCTACAACCCACCACGAGATTGATGTTGTTAGAAAGGAATTTTCATTTGATAGAAGAACAGGTATATAATTACTCATTGGGGACATTAACTGATGAAGAAGACAGTGAAAACTGGAGCATGAATGCTTTCATTTGAATCGAGATTGGTAAAGCGAGAGATGCATGCATGCACCCGTTGCATATTTATTCGATACAAGCAGAAGTGTGAGTGCAAGTATATACAAACGATCCATTGAGTTTCTTGTTATTTGTTGGATTGTTTTACATTATGTAAATTGATGCAGGACATCCAATGATAAAAAGTAAAATAAAATTAGGACCTATTCATTTTGGAATATTGATCGATTTAGATATTCATTCATGTGTTTTCTTGATCATATTTCAAATAATAATGAGTTTGGTAGTTACAAGTTTTAAATCCATATACAATATAATATATCGTTCAACAGTCCATTAATTTTATTAATTTCTTTTTGGCAAAACAAAACATTATATTGCTTTTTATAAGACCAAGAAAGGTAGCCTTTGACTTTTGGTTTTCAACTAGATTTAGGCTAATAAGAGGCATGTACAGTGGAGAAGAGAGGAATATGTTTGGAGATTTATCCCTGCAGGCTGACTTCAAACCTATTAGTTCAGATAAATTTGATGGAGGCATATAGCCATATCATTTAAAGACAGGCCACTACAATACACATAATTTTTGCATAACGGTAGAAATTGCATTTAATGGAGATCTAAACATAAAAGAATTCTTTGATTTGGTTTTCTTTGTATTTGATTATGTTTTAGCTCTGTTTCTTTAGATGAGGTTGGTTTTTTTGCGTGGTTTAATCAAAAGCTTAGCAAGGTTTGTCCAAAGTTTGGTTTAACTATGATTCTTTAGATTAGTTCAAGCAAGGCTTCTACTTTTCAAGCAAAGCTTTGCTTACGATCTCGGTTTCAGTTCAAACTCGGTTTTGGTGATCTTCTTGTATTACCTTTGAAACTTCCCTTCTCTTCTCAGTTTGGCCAACTCTGGCTTCCTTCTCTCGTCTCAATTTTGGCCAAAATTTGACTTCTCCAGCTTCCTTTTCCACCCTAGTTTTTGTGGTGTTGGTCCGGTTCTGCATGGAGAATCAGTTGAGAAAGATGGGAAAGACAGAGGCGAGTATGACCACTTATGCTCTACTTTCAAGCTAACATGGAGATGATAATCCTGCTGGTGGAGTTCCTAAAGTTTGCTGCATCAAACAAACAAGGGTTGAGCCACAAGAGAGCAAGGAGTCAATGTAGACATTTGGGAAACAAGGGTGTGGCAGACTTTGAGGGAAACAAAAGGAAAGTTACACACCTTTTGGTTATTGTCCAAGATAATGAAGTTATGGTTGGTCATAACCCTTTAAGCATTTCAGGCAAGACAATTGATGTGCAGCCATTTCTGCACCACATAAAATGACAGCCTTGGTGAACCGAGCCAAAGAATAGCAAACATTCGGAGTTATAACATTCATAAATGATTGCTGGATTGATTGAAAACCAAATGGATTGGCTAGAGTTATGGCATTCGTACGGGATACCCAAATTGATTAGCAACCAAACCGGTTTGCTTAGGTTATGGCATTCGTAAATGATAGTTTTATTGATTAGAAACCAAGTGAGTTAGCTAAAGTTATAACATTTGTAAGGGATAACTCAACTAATCAGCAACCAAATAGGTTAGCTAGAGTTATAAGCATCCATGTCGGATGATCGATGATGATGAGAACCAACCCAATATCAAGCGTAATCATATAAATAATTTATTAGTGATGCCAAGTAGATCTATTATAAGAGATTTAAAGAGTGATTAAATAAGTTAGTTCAGAACACATGAAATAAGATGGATGGATCTCGAGGGACAAAGGATGTCTACGAGCTTAAATGACAATCTAATTCAAGTCTAGTTTTACGCTATTAAGCATATCTCTATATCTAATAATTGGATTAAACTAACACTTTTAGAGTTATGTTTCTATGTGGAGATGAAATCTCAGATCAAATAGAATTTAAAAAAGCCTTGCAGTATAAGTCTTAACAACCTCTATAAGTTTTGTTATTTAGTTCCTTTTAGGCAACAAAGATAATATAAAAGGGGAATAAAATGAAACTTATTGCAAACACATTTATAGGCCAAATAGACAAGGTCAAGTCTAAAAAAAATCCATGAAGAATCCGAAACACATCGGGCATGAAACCTAACATAAACAATGATAATATAAAATTCAATCATCAAACTGAGCTCAAATTTAGTTAGATGATTCTATAGGTTGAGCTTTTTAGGGATGCATTTTTTTTTTTTGGCAATTGAACCGCTAGATCTCTTAGAATTAGGCCCATGAGTTATTGTTTTTATTTTATTTTAATTACTTTTCCTATTTATTTTTTAGGTTTACTTTTTTGTTATCTAGTTGACTTAGGTTTCTTGTTTAGGTTGGTTGCTTTAATTGAACAATTTTGGTGTTGTTTTAACATCAAATTATTATTTAGATTTTTTAAATAAAAAATATAATAAGTTTTTTTGTATTCCTTTATACTTTTTAGAACTATAACTTTAGAGTTCAAGAATTCTATGGTTTTTTGAAAAACTAATTATATCTTAATTTTAGTTGTTAGGATTTAAGAGAATTATGTGGACTAGTAATTACCTAGATAAATAGTAAAATGTTGAACATTTTAACTGAGAGTATTAATATTTAAATTAAAATGTCAATAAATTATAATGTAGAGTTGATACATAAAATCCTTAAGTGTTCGTTGTATTTGTTTTAGTAGACTAACTTCATTAATAAAATACTATTTATTATAATAGTGTTTCATTTTTATTTTGCCCTTTTTTTTTTAGAAAACCTTCAATGAACAATTTTTTTTATTCTTTAATATTAGATTGTTTTTAGAATTTTACTTTGTATTTTTTTTATTTCTATTGAATTATATAACAGTTTCCTGGGTTTAGTTTTTTTTTACATACAATACTAGATTTGTTGGATGTGGGACATTATATTTTATTTTATTTTCCTTCAATAAATGGATTCCAACCTCACTATCCAAATTACATGTTTAACATGTTAACCCAAGTTATTTTGAGTATTTTGATTGCCTTTTTAATTGTTTTTTCTTTTTAGGTTTTTTATTAAATATTGAATTAGTTGAAAATTAATTTCATTTTTGTTCTTTCTATGAGGTTGGTCCCCATCTCATGACATGAGTCACCAGTTTAATAAATTTATTGGAATTGACTCTGTTTATTTTATTTTTATCATTTTTTCATCGAGTTTTGTAAATTTTTTTTATAATTTTTTTTTCATAGAATTATCTTGATTTCATGACTTGGGTTGTGAGTTTGAAAAATTAATCTAAGTTGACTCTATTATTATTTTTGGATTATTTTTTTAATTGAATTTTTTTTTTAATTTTAGCCTTTAATAACTTAATTTTTTTTTCTCAATTTTATTTTTGATGTTTTGGAATTGAGCTTTGCAATGCTTTTTTTAGTTCTCTTTTTATAGAATTATCATAATATTATATTTTTTTTCTCTTATGATTTCAACCTTCAATAATGGATCTATTAAAAAAAGAGCTTCATATTGTTTTATTTGTTTTTTTTTATAAAGTTATCTCTGTTTTATAAATCACGTTGGAGGTTTAACAAGTTTACCTTAATTGACTTGAATTTTTATTTTATATTTTATTAATGTCTTTCTTTAACATTAAACTGGTTGGAAATAAGACTTTATATTTTTTATTTCCAATCTCATGATCAAAAGTTTTGATTTGACATGTTAACTCAGGTTGACTTAATTTTTAATTTTTTTTCTAATTTTTCTTTTATTATTGGATTGATTAAGAATTTTTGTTTATAATTTTTTGTTGATTAAATTTATATAGGATTATCATAGTTTTGTAACCTAAGTTGTAGATTTGACAGGTTAATCTAATCAATCCAATAAATTGCCATCTCATTATTGAAAAAACCAATCATCCATTATATCATGGTATCAATATTTTAAAAATATAACATTTAAAAGTGCATCATATTTTGAGTTTGTGATTGAAAGTTTTGTTAATTAGAAAAAATATTATTAACATTTGGATAATATTTTTTATATTAAAAAAATTGATCCACCTCGCAAGTTAGTGGTTTAGTTTCATCTGTCATAACCCAATTTCTAGGTTATTCCCTAAAATATACAAAAAAATAAATAAAATAAAAAGGATTGGTGTCGGTAGAAAAATCAAGGTGAAAATTTTGGATGTTTTCGAAAGCTCGGTCGTACCTCTTTTTTTTGCCCAAAAATGAAGGTAAATACAGATTCAAGGCTAAAATAATATATTATTGAATAAATCTGCATAAAAGTTAAGTCAAAAGATATAATTATATTTTTATGTGCCAATGTGATTTAATTGTCAGCCAATTTAAAGTGTAATTATGTTTGGGGAGTTATTGAGAGCCTAATTGAAGAATTGAATTAGGTACAAGGACTTAATTATACTTTAAATGAGTCAAATTAATTTTATTAAAAGCTTAATTGATAAGAAATTAAGTATGAAAACCTAATTTGGGTTAAATTAAGACGATTAAAATTTTCATTGATGAAATTTTTTGGGTGAAATCGGAAGCTAAAATGAAGATAAAAACATCGTTCTTCCTGATTTTCCCGTCAAAAAACTCTTTTTTATCATAACCTATTTATTTATTTAAAAAAAAAAAGAAAAGAAAAGAGAAAGAGAGCAGCTGCAACCATGCTCAGTCATGCAGTGCCCATGCCTTCCACTATAACACACCATTCCTATGCACCATTTCTGGACACCCTTCCCATGCCTCATCATACTGCAGGTTGCCTATAAAAGAGAGCAAATTTACACACAAAAAAAGAGGGAAATACTAAAACTGAAGAAAGTCATTGGGAAACAAAAATCAAATAGGGGGAGCATACTAGGGAAAATCCTTGAAAAAAGGAAGCACAAAAGAGGGGCACAAAGAAGAAAAAAAAGAGCAACAAAGGGAGAAAAAGAGCATAAATTTTATGTAATTTCACCACCCAGCCATCTTCTCCAGCTCTGGTGACCTTCGCAGCAGTAGTAGCATGAAATAGCAGCAGCAGCAGTCCAGATCGAGCACCTTTTGACGCCTCCCGCGGGCCATCATTTTTGACACCACCATGACAGGGAGAACTACCTCGACGTCCTCTACCTGGCGGTAGTGGCAGGTAAGCCTTTCATCGTGGTCGACCGACCACCATTTTACTATTCACGTACACATGTGAATAGTGAGCAGAGCGAATATTAATTCATTCTGTCCCGATTTCCCTTTTTCTTTTGTTTTTCTTTTTAATTTGTGGGTTGGGCTGCTCTCGGCCCAACCCAGCCCAATGTGGTGGGCCTTTGGCCCACTTTGGCCAGCCCATTTAGCTAGGCCCAATCTAATTTTTTTTAATTTTATTTTTATTTAAAACAAGAAAAAAAATTGCATAAAAAATAAAAAAATGTGTTGTTTTCTTGAATACAGTTAGATTCCAAAGTTTTCCATCATATATTTCATAAAAAAGAATGTTGCATCTTTCTCATATTTTAAAACAAAATTGGATATCGTAACCAGTTTATGACTATCCATTGGAATTTGGCTAAAATATCAAAAAATTAACAATTCTTTTGTTTTAACTAACAGGGTGTAAAATTACATCGTAAAGTATACTCGTAGATAAAAAAGAATTTTTACTACGGTGTAAAATTACATTGTATAGTACATTAGTAGATAAAAAAAGTTTTTTAACCGCGATGTAAAATTACATTGTAAAGTATATCCACAGACAAAAATAATTTTTTTAAAATGCAGTGTAAAGATTTTTAACTTAGAAAAACTATCAAATAACAATGTAGCTTACCTTAGGTAGGTTACATTGAGGGTAACGTGTCTTCTCCTTGCACAACAAGTCCCTTTACCCAAGACTCACACCAACCAATAGGTTTCTATTGACCTTAATACCAGATGGCTGCTCCTGACAATTAAAATTGTAATTTTTATGGCTATAACACACCCTTTTTTACCGCGCACTGTTGTTTCCCCAACCCAGAAAATATCAGGGCGTGAAGCGCGAAAAATCATCGTCGCGACATCATCCATTCAACCTAAACAAAATTAAATATAATTTAACTATCAAATGTCAAAGATTATTAAGAATTATTTTTTTTATGAAAAATAATTTGAAATCTCAAGACAAGAAAATAATATTATTACAAATCAATTTTGGAATTTTTTATTTCTTCAAGATTTATTTTTTTTAAAAAAAATCAAAGTTTATATTTGAATCCTTTTTAATTATTTTAAAATAACTCTAAGCATTTTGGTAATTTTTTCATCTTACTAAGAATTTTGAAGTTTTAATTTACTCAAAGTAATTAAATTATTTATTATTTCTTAAATACTTTTAGAAACTTGAATGGCTTCAAATTGTTTTAGCATTTTGTGAATCTTATTTGTTAATATTGTTCAAAATTTTAATGGTTGGACACTGATGGAATTTTTTTTATTCAGTCTAATTGAGTTAAACTGAATAAATTTTATAAATTTAAAATTAACTCTAGGCAAATCTTTTTTATACAAGAATTTGCTTGCAAATTTAAAATCAAATGGGTGATTTTTGGGTTTTGTATAGTGTAGTTTCATTTTAATTATTATGTTTAATTAGTTTTTTTGAGATAAAAAATAAATAAAAAAAAAACTATTTTTAAAGGAGGTTATATTATTTCAAAATAAAAAGAACTCGGAAGAACCGTACACTAACTAAATATTAAACAGTCAAAGTTTCAAAAAGTCAACATTGAGCAAGTATTATATCCGCGTGAGCGTTCCAGATCCGCGCGTCCAGTCCAGGTAACACCCACCCAAAAAACCAACATCCCTAACCAAATCCCCTTCAATTTCTAATATATTCACACTCCTGCCACACTTGCCATTTTCAATTTTGATTCTCTCTTCTTCTTGAATTATCTTCAACGATGGCGAGAGGTGCTTCTCAATCGCAAACCACCTCCTCCTCTTCATCTTCCCGTGCTGCAGGCATGGCTCCTCGCGGCTCTGCTGCCGCCACTGCTGGGATGCGTCGTCGCCGCGTGGTATCCTCCGGATCCTCCTCCGGCGGTGGTGGAGGTAGCGCAGTCGGAGGCCCTGGCGGAAACGTGCTTCGATTCTACACCGATGATGCGCCGGGCTTGAAGATCTCGCCCACAGTAGTTCTGGTGATCAGTCTCTGCTTCATTGGCTTTGTCACTGCTCTCCATGTCTTTGGCAAGCTTTATCGCAGCAAGGTTAGTTCCTGAGCGCACAACCCGAATAATAAAAGGATTGCTTCTATTTCGGATCTTTGACTCGGAAGTTGAATGCCTTGTTCTTTTTTTTTTTTTGGATATTTCTGTAAATAATCATGACAAAAAAAAAAGTTGCGGATAATTTTGTTTCTTTTCCTTTGGATATTATTGGTACTTTCAAAGTGTTTTTTTTTTATGGGCTTGATTTTGTTGATTAATTGTTTTTGGCAATTGATTTAATTGAACATGTTAGAGAGGTGATTAGCCAGCCAGGCATCCAGCTAGAGTTGGTATTTTTAAAAAAGAAAATTAATCGAGGAACATCCAGTTAGAGAGTTGTTGTTGGCCCCGGCGGCTGCTGCGGACGAATTTAAATTTGAGAAATCAATTACTGTATGTATATATCGGAGTGGCAGCACAAGAAAATAAAATAAAATTGTAGAAGATAAAATGTTCAGCTTGATGCAACCAGCTATATTTAGGATTTATTATTACTCACTCATTCAAATGGAAAAATTTATCAGTAGTACTGTCGAGTCCAACAACAATTACTGGTAGCTTCCTGCCAAGAGAATTGGAGAGGTCGGTAAATGCTGGCAGTTCTGTGTCTCACCCCCACCCACCCGCCGGAGAAAATGGCAAGTTGCTAGCAACAAGCATTTATTGCCTGAACCCAGAAGAGCCATAAATAAAAGGGATCTACTAAGTATCACCATTTTACGAGCAGCACCACCCCAGGGCTGGAAAATTAGAAATTTATGATGGTTGGGGGTGCCATTTGGATAATACGTTGATATTTTTGGGGCACAAAAGTGCATTCAGGGCGATTGCTTAAGAGAGCCAGGGTTATTTGTCACAATAAATAATCAGGGTAATCTCGAGGAGAAGAATCATGTGCTCCGTGCAAGTAAAACATTGCAAAGTTGAAGTATAATGCTGGTGTCTAAAAACTTAAAATTCACAAGCCCGTCCTATTAAAAAAAAGATACTGTAAATGGCTTAACCTAATGGTTTGGGTGCTATTTTTGTGATCAGATGTCAATTTGCTCCTCAATAAATTCAATGTCTACATTTTTGCAAAGCAATAACTACTGCATTAGAAGCATCCTTGGGAGCATCAGGATCAGGCTCTGCAACAGGCTTTGCTGGTGCTGGAGCTGGCGGCACCTTGTCGACCTCATAAATAGCACCTGTTTGTCTGTGTATATAGGGTTTGATATGATTGTTTTCGTATGCCCGGAACTTGTTTTCACTGAATTGTCACTGGTGGGAACTTGCTATCTGATCCAGCCAGAGTTTTTACAGAGTCTGGGAATCGGAAGTTAAAAGAAATCTCGGTAGCATGTGAGATTGCACAAACTCGAGTTTTTCTCTATCGTTTAAGGAGCCTACGGCACCAGAAACTAGGCTTGGAAATGCATTATCATTTGGCGCAAACATGGTTATACCATCGGTTGAGTTGTTAAGCTGGGAAAATAACTGCGTATCCACACGGGTAGCTTTCATGGGGCGGACAAAGGATAGAAGCTGCCAGCTTTTAAGAGGATTTGGATAGTATCTGTAGGGCCAGCCGGGGGTTGCTGTGGCATTTGTGTTAAACATCTTGATCACATTATCAAATAATTCCCAACAAATATGATATTTTTCTAAAAAAACCGAAAATCAGGTTTAAAAAGTGTAATATAATAAAAATTTATCATAAAACATGAATATTATTGAAATTAAATCGAATGACACTGTGATATTAGTTGTATCTTAACAAGTCAAATTTGATCTTAGTTTAAGCAAAGAAAATGTGTTGCATCACAAAAAATACAAGTTTATTTTATTAATCCATGATTGCTTGATTTGCAACATTCAATTAATTTATATAATATTTCAAATAATCCTAATAGATCTCCATATGAAAGTTAGTTTGAGTTCACTTATAAAATTAACAAAACTATGAAATAATAATTGAAAAACTAACAAAAAAAATCCAAAATTAATATCCTAGATATGCTAGTATCATATTTATTATCCCTAAGAAATTCTAAATTGACTAGGAAACCTGATTTGATTTCAACATCTTAATTAACCCAAGCCAATTTTAACCCCATGTGACCCAAACTCATATTCATTAATATGAATAAAATAAGACCCAACATACAATCCAAACATGCTGTCACGACCCGATTCCCGGATCTGTGACCGGCACATAGGCATGGTTCCCCTCCGAGGTTCCACACCTATGCGAACCCAAACTTACAAGCTTATCATTCATATTCAGAGTCCAACGCAGCGGAACTAACAAAATAGATTTTATAAAATAATCCAAACATCTTAATACAAAAGTTGAATAACCTTATTATAAATGTGGAGCGCTAACTAGACATAAAAATAAAAATGCCGATTACAACCAAAATAGTAAGTTCTGAAATTTCAGCGATAATAATCTGCTAACGAGCTACAAGCCTGAAAATAATAAATAATGAGGGGGTGAGTTCAACAACTCAGTGAGTAGATAACATCTAATATACACATATGAGATAATATAACAATGAGAAATATATTATCGAATGGATTCAGAGTTCTTACAAGAAGTTTTCTCAAATAGGTCATAACAAGAACATAATAAGTAAAGCTCATCAGAAAATCATAATGCAATGAGCATGAGGCTCCGTACTGTGGGATGATCAGTCCACACAGGTTGGTGACTCCCCTGACCAACTAGGGTTTCAGATATACTATGACTATAAATCTATATTATTTAAACGATATATATATATATATATATATATATATATATATATATATATATATATATATATATCATAATCAAACAGACATATTCATATCTCAAGGCTCAACTCATGTCATCAATCAAATGAGGAGCTATCAATTCACAAGCAGATATTGGCTTATATCAAGAACGTATATTCAATAATCAATTATGCTTTATCATATCAAGAATAATAATCAATGTATATATTATCAAGAAGCATAATCCAAATACTAGCAAATCAAATATTTATAATATTTCTCATGCATATTAAATATTATCCACTCACCTGACTCAAAAGCGATTGAAATTTAAAAGGCAGAATACTGACGAAATCCTACTGACGTACCACGGGCAGAATATCAGGATTATCTGAATATATAAAAGAAATACTAAAAAATGACTCAAAAGAATTAAATTCTCTTTAATAAATGTATCTAAGAGTTTAATTCATAATCCTATGTGTTTTGAATCAAACTATCTATTTTTCACAAAACCTAAAAACAACAGTTTCTCTTGAAATCTAATTCAAAATACAAAATCCATAAGATTGATAATGATCCATCCAATAAGCCTCAATTATCCATCAAACCAATATGAAATACTAATATTTCATCTAAGGACCATTATGTAATTTTCTTATATTTTCAGGGACTAAATTATAATTTTCCAAAGTTCGGGGACTAAACTGTAATTTTCACCAAAAGGACCAAAATGAATTTTTTTCATCCTCAACCTCCATCCCAGAATTCCAGCAAGGGTTTTCACTATTTTTCTCAATATTTTCTTAAACCAAACACATCAAAAACCTCAAAATCATCTACAATCAAACCTATTAACCATTACCCTAACCATTAAACCCTAAACATCTTAATCCATTCATCCATCAAATTCAAATAAAATCTACAACCCCTAATTACCAATGCAAGCAATTAGCTTAACCATTAAACAATACTTTTACATAATAACACATACACATTACCTTAATATTTATTTCTCCTCCTTCCTTCTCTTTTCTCTTCTTCTCCTTTATTCTCTCTTCCGTTTCTCTTCTCTCCCAAATTTTCAGATTGCTTCTCTTAATTTCTTTTTCTATTTATATTTTACAAGTTACTACTATACCCTTAATTCATTTATACCTAAGCTTAAGTCATTAAGGGCATTAATGCCTTATCCATACAAAGTTTCAAAACCCTAAAATTCTTTTCCTATTTAAAATTTCAAAACCCTACACATGCTTTCTTTGTTGTCCCAAAAAAAATAAACAATAAAACTCGTAGAGCTTGTTATGATCTATATGGCAAAATCTTCTTGAACTCCTATTGATATAGAATTTCATACCCACATTGAACCATAGCTCTAGAATCGTTTGGTATCGTATCCAATGGTTAGATATGAATATATGCTCAATAAAGTATAACTAGACAATATAAAATTTTACATTAAACTCCAAAACTAAATCTTATCAGTGCCTTTGTTTGGGTCGCTATTGGTGACTAGGCTGGTGGTTGGCAAAATGTTCGGGAGAAACTATTGATGCAAACTTTTTGATCATGCAGTCAAGCAACTCAAAGACACTAATTCTTAGGAAGCAAAGTAAATAAGGTTTGACTAGAGTGCGATATAAAAATAACTTGTATCTAGGCACCGATACTACTGTATTTAAACCTCAGCCCAACAAATAAAAATTTGCGAATGAATAGTATGGAGTGGCGCCACAAAGTCAGATGAACCTCAGTAAGTCGTTTTCAATCCCTTAGAGAACCAAGAAAAAAAGAATTCTCACCTCACAAGCACACAAAGTTATTGCTATATTCTCAATGTCATTACACATGAAAAACCTAATCTAAAACTTAGATAACATGTGTGTTTTTAACTTAAACTAAACCCTAGAGTACCTATGAACTTGTATAAAATCCACTTACAAAATTAGACCCAAATCTCTAAGTATTTAAGTTCAATTGATGTTTATTAACCCTGAAACATAAATTTTAAATAAAAATTTAAGTTGCATCCACATAAAAATAAGATAACAGGATTTATTTGGTCTTGAATGTTTCAAATTTTTAGGTTTCCTTTCTATATTAGAATTTTTTTTTTTTAATACTAAAAATCTTTCATTCTTTAGGAAATAATCCAGATTTGAACTCGATATCATATTAGAAAAAATAAACTCAAATTAAAATTGTTATAGGGCCTAACATATCAATCATATTCAGGACTTGAACGAACCTTTCTTAAACTTGGATTAAATGAACTAGAGACTACCCTTTAAGCTTTATAGGTGTCATTTGTCTCTATGAATCTATCTTATATTTCATGTGCTTTTAACCAGCCCATTCAATACTTCCTCAAATCTTTTCGCTCTAGTTCCTGTAATAGCTCACTTGGCCTCACGAATAAATCATTTGGTGACTGTAATTGGTGTTGGGTTGAGCAGCTCAACCATGGAGGAAGAGGAGACGGAATAATAAGACATATGGTTGCATTTGTGGGCAGACGTGTGGCCTGTACTGCACAGAGTAAAAATATAAGAGTCGGTAAAATTTTGTTTCTTCAAGCGTTTCGATTTGCAAAGAGCTAGCTAGGGAGGGAGTGTGTGTGTGTGAGAGAGAGATAACTAGCCTGTAGGTGGAGAGAAGTGGAGTAAGGTGTTGTGGTGCAATTTTAGTTACAAGAGAGGAGGTTATCTTAGTCAGGAAAAGGTGGAGGAGGGCATCCAATCGCGAAAACTCTTGCTCGTAGTAATACATTTTATGCATTCACTTTGAAAGGTGCAGCAACCAGTTTGCTTGCGAAGGCAGCAAAACCGCGATGATATTTGTAGTGGGTGTAGAGTACTGGGAAACAGAAAGGTGGTGCCTAATTTTAGAGCTGAGGTCTGTCTGTCCGCATCAAACTCGAAGTCTAATTTTTCACCCAGTTTCACTTAAATTGTTAAATAAAATTCTGCAATATAATTTATATTATTTTTAATAGTTAATTATGATGGTTTTCCGGAAGTCCAAATCAAATCCCAATGTGCAAATTCTCATGGGCCGGGTGTGCTCGCTGCTTCTTTGCTGCAGCATATAAGTGTATACTTGTTTGGTCAAGGTTAGGCTGTTAAGTAGCTTTAGTGCCCGTTTGTTTTTGTTGAAAACACAATTTGCATCTATAAGTGTATACTTGATAAGTGTAAAAAAACTGATTTGTTTATGGAGCCTATCTATTTTTAAATTTAAATAAGTGTTTCACCGAAATCAATAAATTATTGCTTTTTGTGCGTTATAATTCGGGAGAGAATAGGTGTGCACGCTAATATATATATATATATATATATATATATATATCCCTCGCCCATAGAACTGGTTTGGTTATGAGCCCCACCTATTTTTAAGTTTAAATCAGCGTTTCACAGAAATTAATAAATTGTTGCTTTCCATGAATTATAATTTAGGGGAGGAGAGGCGCGCGTTATATACATATTTACAGGGCTGATACATACATATATATATCCCCCACCTATAGAACTGGTTTGGTTATGAGGCCCACTTATTTTTAAGTGTAATTCGGCGTTTCACAAAAATCAATAAATTATTGCTTTTCGTGCATTACAATTCAGGAGAGGAGGGGCGCGCGCTAATATATATATATATATATATATATATATATATATATATATATATATATATATAATATTAAAATAATTTAAAAATTAATTACAATAAATAAATATATTAGAAAAATATCATAATATAATTTTTGTGTCACAATTCTAATTTTATTTTAAATAATATTATACTATTGTTTCGGGATCGTAGAGGTCTTCACGTATGAATTTAGTTTGGATGAAATTACAAGTAATTTGATAGGAGAATAAAAACAAGTGTCTAATTTACTTGAATTATTAATTATATTTTTATTATAATTATTAAATATTTAAAAACATTACACGCGCGTGTGTTTTGTGATTTCACAAGTTAAAAATAAAATGAAAAGTTTGATAACTAAACACACAAAACTGTTTTTTTTCAACCACAAACTCAACCATAGTTTTAACCAAACATTTCACTGCTTATTTTAAACCGCAGTAAAAATATTTTTTTAAACTACTTTTTTTCAATTTCAACCATAACAATAATCACAATACCAAACACACCCTTAATCACAATGGTAAAAAGTGTTAGCCGATACAGTACCTTTTGTAATGTTACGTTGATATTCTTCTAGAAAGTTCCAACGCTTCATTTTTATAACCTAAATATTACCGTACACTTTATTTCTTCGCTATTTTATAATTATCTTTGTTTTATTTATAATTATTACGTGGCTTTGTTTTATTTCTTAGCTATTTCTTACCAGCTTCACTATTTACTTGATCTGTATTTTTATAAATTATTCCGGTTTTTTAATTTTATCTTATTTTTATACTTCGTTTTAGTTTGTTTTAAGTTATCGCAATCTAAACAAACATCATATTATTTGGTTCATGCTTGGTTTTACAAGTATTTATTCTTGCTATTGTATAATAAGTCTAAAACATTTTTTTAAGAAAATAAAGTTTTTAAACTCAATATGATGTGTAATCTACATTGTGAATTTTGTAGGTTAGGCCACAAAGTTCAAGCTAATATGATATACCATCGTCATAATATTAAAAAAATAATTTATTTTGATTTATTATTCTTAAAAGTCAAATCACACATTTTACTAGTTGGTGAGATGTCTTGGTACAAATCAAATAGAACTTACACACCATTTAATTTTAAATCTAGGTGAGGCAAGAAGTTTGGGTTGTGAGGTTGATATAACTGTATGTATTACTCGATAGTCTTACCCATATTTACCTGATATTTTACCGATGTTTTATACATAAAATACTTTAATATTCCATGTTTATAATTTGAAGGTGTTTCTGGATGAAAGATATAAAAAAGAGTAAATTGAAGTTAAATGATAAATTTGATCTTTTAGTCGATGTTTTATGCATAACTTGAGTTATAGAGGCCGAAATGAATTGATCCCAGTGACATTAAAAAGTTAATATTCATAAATTTCAGGAAATATATGGAAAGAAAAATAAATAAATAAAGAGCATAAAAATCATAACATTCAAAGTTAAATCTAGCATTTTGTAAGTGCTAATCTTCGACCGTTACAACTTGAATATCTTGAGCTATAAATATCCATTTGATGTAAACTCAATTGTTTTGGATTCGTGACTTAACTAAATACTATATCACCTAGTTTCATCACAAAAAGATCTCATATGAGATCAATATGAATATTGTAAGACGACATATGAATTCTACTAGCAGGCAGGTTTTATGAAGAAATAAGTTAAAATTATGTCTTAAGGCATCTGACTTGTCATCTAAGTTTTTATTTCGATAATTTATCTTCTCTGAGCCAAATATTGAATATTTCATGCAAGACTATTTTTTTTAGAAAAATATTCATTGAAGTATTTAAATGTAAAATTATCTACTTGAGATAAGACTATTTTGTAAAGTAGGGACTAAAGTTTTTTAGGCTATAAAAAAAAAAGAAAAATTAAAAAAGAGCAGGGCGGCTAGAATATAGAAACACAAATTCTCGCTCCCAAAAACCCAAATTCAATCATTCTTTCATCATTTATAGTAGCTGTTGAATAGATATAGAATTATAGTAAAATCTCCCAAAATATTCATCTTTTGATCATTTGTTTGCAATCGCTTCTAGAATGAGATGCAGAATTAAAGGAATAGAAGCTAGACAGAAGATATTTATCAAGCAGCATATATATTGTAAGATTAAGGAAAACGGTAGAATTTTTGGGCAAATGAAAGGTACAAAACTCATTCTTGAGTAATTAATCACAAACTTAAATGATGCAAAATCAATGGGAATGACAGGAAGATGTCAATTATTGAAAAGCAGTACTGATCACCATCCATCTTAATCACCAGTACCGTGCATTGCAAACTCCACAAAGTCATAGCAAATTTTAAAAACATGGAAAAGGGACCAGAAATATATACCACCCAGACCAGGCCCCAGCTTATATAACTCATGAATATATTATTGCAGCAAACGCGCAGCTGACTGCAAGAAGTAAGGCATTGCTGTGCAGAAATAGTAGAGTTGGAGCAGCAGAAATATCCTTAGGAGCAGTAGGACTTTCTACACCGGGCGCTGCTTTCCCAGGCTTTCCCAGCGCTGGTTCAGGAGCAGGAGCTGGAGGCTTAGGAGTAAATATGTCCAACGGATAGAGTACCTTATCAAGCTGATATATAGCAAGCTGGCTGTCCGTGTATACAGTGCCTGATATGCTTGTATTTGTCAGCCCTGAACTTATATTCACGAAATTCCC
Organism: Salix dunnii; assembly: GCA_015731905.1. Taxonomy (NCBI): domain Eukaryota; kingdom Viridiplantae; phylum Streptophyta; class Magnoliopsida; order Malpighiales; family Salicaceae; genus Salix; species Salix dunnii. The sequence continues at coordinate 1,096,034 of CM027667.1, read as the reverse complement.
TGTGGTAGTGACATTTAATGTTACCCTGGGACCTGTCCCTGCCTGTGTCCTTACAGGGTTACTCACCGTCTGAAACTGGGAAGTTGATATAAATGCAGGAATTATGTGAAACTTCACCAGCTCAGTCTTGTCTTCATCGCTTAAAGAGTTCAGAAAGCCTGCTTTGAGGCTCGAAAATGCGTTGTCAGTTGGTGCCAAGATTGTTATTCCATTGTTTGTGTTGTTCAGCTCCTTGTTTAACTCAGTGTCTTCTGTTGTAGCTTGCATCAGGCGGGCGAAGACTGTGAAGTGTCCAGCCTTTTGCAAGATTTTATTCACATCGACGGGGCCGGGTGATGTAGCTACCTGCGCAGATGGTGCTTGTGAAGAGTCTGCAGGCGGTGCCTTCACTGGTGTCGTGGGAGGTGCCATAGCCGGGGCTGCGGCCGGTGACTGGCATAACGTTTTTGTACAATGGAGGAAGAAAAGGACAAGAGACAATACTGAGATGAAAGATTGTGGCCTCATCTTCAAGTAGCTACAGGTTCTGTTATGTGGCAGTGGCGGCCTATACTCGTGTGGAAGAACGCGGAGATGTTTTAAAATGGAGCTGTACTTGCAGAAGTGTCTGGTGTAGTGAGATGATTACGGGGACAGCTAGGGTTTTTATAGTGGTCTGGTGAAGAGAGGATCAGGCTAGGTGAAATGTACGATGACACAGACACAGTGACTATATTTTCTCAATCGTCTTTACAGGAAAGGTATGAACTGGAGCGACAGATATAATACTAGCTAGAATCTTGTTCTTGTAGTTAGGGTGTCAAATCAGGAAAACTGGGAGGATATTTCAAGTGGGTGTGCAGGCAAAACTTTATGATACATGAATGAATTTAGATGGAGATTGTCCGTGTCAGACAGGAACCATTGCATGCTGTATCACTCACATAGCATTTAAATTAGCTAGCTCAGGGAAGTGGATAGTTCACTTCCATCATTTTAGCTGATCAACAATTAATTTGCTTGCTAAAAAACCAGGGATGTTTCAACCACATACGAGCTTAAGCACCGAGGTTAGTTGAGATATGTATTTTGAAATCTTTAAAAATCCCAAGCAAATATGTATTTTGAAATAATAATAATAATAATACAGATTTGGTGGATAATTAATTTCAACTCGAGATTAATGCTATATATTATATATTTGAGATTGAATTTCGATGCTTAAATCATACTTGATTATAGTTATAATTAGATTATTAACTCCCGTTGCACTATAACTTAGATCATTTTTTTTTAAATACACAATATATTCAAGCAATGTGAACTTGTTCTCTAAAATAATAATAATAATCATGAATTTAAAAATAGGATACATATTGGATGAACTCTTTTTTAAATATCAATACAGTGATATATTTGATGATATTATTTTTAAAAAAATATTGAGATGATGATTCAACTTAAGCCAACATGTCAAATCGATGCACGAGTTATAAAACCATGATAACCCTATAAAAAATAAATAAAAATAAATTATGAAACACAATTCCTAATCAATACAATGATAAAGGATGGACTTGAAACAAAAATATTAAATTAAAAAAATACCCAAGTCAGCTTTCTAAACCCACAATCCAAGTAATGAGATCAAGATTAAAATTTTAAAAGCATATGAAAAAAAATTATGTAACTTAATCTTCAACTAGACCATTATTAAAAGATAAAGTTTAAAAATTACAAAAATAACCGAACTAAGCTCAGGCTAACCTGTTAAACATGAAACATAAGACCCAAATAATTTCATAAAAAACAATTAAAAAACTATATTCTCAACCAATCCAATGTTATGGTTGAGATCATTGTTGTCAAAATTACGATTTGACTCATCAAAATCATATGATTTTACAAGACAAAAGACAAACCTAGTAAAATCGAGTAGAAAAATTTGACTCCATTAAAATTAGAGCTAATCGTTAAAATCGATTAGAACTGTAAAATTAGACCGTGATCGGTCTGATTTTACTATCACAAACTACACTTATAATTCATGTATCTTCCTAGCTACAAGACGCCAAGTGGGCATGTTCCCCCACCCCCCACTAGTGGAATCACTTATAATTCATTGTTATGGTTTGAAAATCGTTGTTATGGATTGAAAATCAAATTAAAAAAATTGGTATTTTTAAATGCACACACATACCATTTCTTAGACAATAGAAATTTCTTGATTCTCATGTATTGATTCAAATATTAACTTTAAAATTTATACTTCAAATTTTTGGAAAAAAATATTTTTTTATTTTTATTTTAAATTAATTTTGTGTGTGTTTTTAGATATTTTCATGTGTTGATGTTGAAAAGATTTGTTGGAGTTGGAGCTAATATTAGCAATATCAGCGTTGATACTAATAATAGTATTAATAATCCTTTTAATAGTAATGCTCGTGTGGAAGAATGTGAAGATGTTTTAAAATGGAGCTATACTTGCAGAAGAGTCTGGTGTAATGAGATGATTACGAGGACAACTAGGGTTTTTATAGTGGTCTGGTGAAGAGAGGATCAGGTTAGGTGAAATGTACGATTACACAAACACAGTGCCTATATTTTCATAATAAAAAATGGCTTGAAACAAAAATATTAAATTAAAAAAAATACCAAAGTCAACTTTCTAAACCCACAAATCAAGTAATGAGATCAAGATAAAAATTTAAAAAGTAGAAAAAAAAATTATGTAACTTAATCTTCAATTATCCCAATATTAAAAGTTAAAGTTAAAAAAAATTACAAATTAACCAAACTCAACTCAAGCTAACAAGTTAAACTTGAAACATAAGACCTGAATAATTTCATAAAAAAAACAATTAAAAATCCCTATCTTCAACCGATCCAATGTTATGGTTGAGATCGGGAGAAAAAAGTTAAATTCATGAGATCAGGTTGGTTTTATAGAAAGCATATTGAAAAATATTACAAAGTTTGATTCCTAAACAACCTAACATTAAAGGATAAAATTAAAAAACAAACTCAATAAAAATAATTGAGTTGTTGGATGGTGAAATAAAAAAACTAACAAAATAAATAAATTAAATCAACTCAAGTTAAATGTCAAACTCGTAACCTAAGTTATAAGATTAAGATAACTCCATAAAAATAATAATAATAAGAAGTGAATAAAATCAACTTGAATTAATCTGTTAAACCTTCAATTCAGGTCATAAAGGCCAAAATTATCTTATAGAAAGTAAATTGAAATTTTTTTTCATGAAATCCAATTTTCAACCAACTTAATATTGAAAAATAAAATAAAAAAAATTCAATTAGTACAAAACAAAATTATATCAACCTAGGTTAAAATATCACTTGGATCATGAGATCATGATAAATTCATGCAAAACAAAAACAAATCATGAAATTGTACTTCCAACAAATCAATTAAAGATAAAAAAAAAAATCTAAATCTATAAAATTGATCTATAACCAACAAAAAGAAAATTGAATTTGTTTTACTTAACTCATTTTCAAAACAAACTAATATTAAATTATGAAATTACAAAACAAATTAGATTGTTAAATGTTTGAATTTTGTTTTAAAATAACACTAGTAACTTAGTCACACCCTTAATAGTTTGCTAATATCTAAATTCCAAGGCTTAGAATGGAAAAGTAACCTAGTAGTAGCAACTTGACTTAAGTCTATAAAGTTTTTTTTTTTAAAAAATAATAACTTTGTTTATGAAAACATTTTTTTTTAAAAAATAAAACATAATTTTAAATAAAAAATTTTAGATCAACTCCCTAAATAAATTAACAACTAAAACACATTTAAAGCAAGTTTTAAGTCTACTTGCTAAGTGTTGCACTCTCGCAAGAGCATGATGTCACGACGACCCTACCTAGGAGCAGGGATTAATGTTATAGGTTTTTCTTTCTTTTGTGAAAATAGAGTCACCACCTAGTATTATAGTCACTATAAAACTTAACTGGTTTTTTAGAGATTCTAAGACAAGAGACTAGTTAGGTAAAGAAAAAATGTTAACACCCTTAGCATATTTTATCTTAGATAAATTGCTTAATGTTTGTTTTATGATTGCTATCGTATTGTTGTAATTTAATTATTTTTTCAAGGATAGGTTTGCTATATACTTAGGTTCAAAGTCTATAAGAAAGTAATATTGTCCAAAACAATCATACATTTAGATATTTTATACAATATCAAGAAGTATCAATATAGATCTCTTAAATCTATGTTTAATTTAAAATAATTATACAACCTATGAATTAGAAGACATCTAGGATGGAAATTTAAGGAGATTCAACGTGTTCTTTTCTGCCTTTAGTATTTCTAGTTAATATTATTATCATTATGAATATAATTATTATAATTGTTTGAATTATAATAAATTTATAATTATTGATAACTTGATATTATTTTATAAGTTATTATTACTATTAGCACCATAGTCGTAATAATTAATATCATACGCAATACAATCATCATAATAAATTATTATTATTACTATTGTCTTATAAATAAAGAATTTAACCGTACTTGACAAAATTTTTATCAAGAGTAATTATTTTGGTCAAATATATAACTTAATAAAAAAACACATTCTTATCATTTTTTTTTACATTTTAAAAAATTTTGTTCTACTTGCAGCGGAGCGCTGGGCAAATGGCTCCTGAACTACTAAACTCAAATCAAGTTTCAAGTCGACCTCAGTCAAACAAAGCTTAATAAATATAATTTTGAAATATATATACTTTATTCATTACCTACAGAGATTTTGAATATCCTTGCCAAACCCAAACATTATTATTTAGAAAATATATATTCATTAATAAATTACTGTTAAATTACTGATAAAAACAATAAAAATTTAAAAAAAAACACATCCTCTTGTATCTTATGTTTTGAAATTGATAAAGATACACTTTAAAATTGTTCCAAAAATAAATTTATTTTATATCTTGGTCTCAAACTAGACATATTTTTATTCTATTGTATATTACTTTTGTTGAAAGAACACTAACCAAACACAAACTAAAAGAATTAATTTGATTGCATATCCATTGAAATGAATTAAAATGAAATTGTCATCTCTATAGACTAAATTTGGCAGGCTACAACTTAATGATCAATTCCCCGCAGAACAATCTAAGCAAATGCTAATTATCTAGTAGTGCGAAAAAGAAATGCAATCATATTACCAACTGATAACAACAAGGCAAGGCTATGAAATGAGCATGCCTCTGCAAGCAACTCAAGACCAAAGAAAACTCCTAGGATTATCATCTCCATTCCCATGGCTTAACCTTGACCTGTCATGGCCAATTTTCTGTCTGCCAATGCATCCTTCGCTTTTAATTTCCCAGGAACAAAATCTAGATGCACAAAATAAATTATACCCGGCAGCATCAATATAGGTAAAGTTTATGCTTGCCATTAAAACTGAGAAAGAATGGACAGAAGACGAGTAAAAAGTACCTGAAAGGAAGTCAAATCTCCTCCTTTTACTAACAACTGTTGCTGAAACAAAAAAGAAAACATGTCTATTAAACTTGGGAGCATTATTTAGCAGTGCATTGTATTGTGTTTCTGCTGTCTCCTGCTTGGTAATTATGCGAGCCATCAGATAGTTTCCAAAGGCTGATTGAGTTTAAAACATGAAATTAATTTGATTTGGCAGTGAGCATAAAACATAAGAACAACCAGCTTGTCATAGCTGCAAAAAACTAAATTGAAGTGAGACATAAAATAAATGGGACATCAGGTGCAATAAATTTAGCTAGATTAGTTAGTTTTTTTTTTTTTCTATCCAAAAAAGAGAGAAAATAATAGGAGAATCTATGAAATATCAAGTGGGATAAGGGGTCCTAGATTCTACAGTTGAAAATGTTGACATGGCAAAATAATATATGTGTGTGTGTTGAGAAATCCCAAATTCGCAACAAGAAAAGTGCTCAATTTCTAGCTATAAAATGAAAATTTATCAAAAGTAGTCTAAAGCAATGATCAGACAGAGCAATGTTACAAGTTGCAGTAATTGCAAACTTGGTAGAAATAAGAAGTCAACATGGTGAGAAGAAAGAGAAAGATTACATAGGTGCTTGTAAGCAAGAGACTTCTTACGATCCTGAACTGAACAATCATATGCTTCGTCACTAAATTGCTCCAGAAACTTCTCCTGCTCAAATCCAACCATAGCATACAAAGTAAGACACATACTGATGAAACAACAAAGCCTGAATTGCGACAATGGGGGCATGATTCTCAAACAATTAATACCCCTAAGCTCCTTAACCCTAGCATTGCGTTAATAAAAGAAAACAAAATGAAAGAGAAAGTACCGTGGCTTTGTTTACTAAGAAAACGACATCCTGACTCAATAGCGAATCAGAATCTTCGCTCTTAATAATCCTCTTTATCCTTGCCATCGGAAACCTACACGCCGTCCCATCTTCTTCTCCTTCTCCGTCAAAATCACCATCTTTTCCTTTTCTTTTAGCATCATTAGCATTCTTGATTTTAGAACTCTTCGTGCTTCGATTCGTGACTCTGCTCTTCGTTTCATCATCCTCTCCCTCAATTTCTATTACTTTCTGTGAATCGCCGCCGCCGCCGCCGCTGTCGCCGCTGCTGGAGGAGGATGAGAGTAATAAGACAACAGGTTCTCTTGGTGACCTAGTGCTTGTCTTGATCTTTCTTTTCTTCTTCTCTTGCTTTGATTTTGTGACGTCGACGATTTCTTTGCCGCTACTCTTTTTCTTCTTCATTTTCCCTTGGGATTTCGCCGCTCTCTCCATTTCTCTGCGACAGAAGGTCCTGGCGATCGATGGCGAATTCCGAGGATTACTTGTGGTTTTGGGCCTTCTGTTACGATTGGGTTGGACTTGTGTCCATACCCATAAAGTAATCAATGATTGATTATTCAAAGCCCATCCACGCAAACATATGGCCCAAATTACCCTAATTTTTTTAATAAATATCTATGTATTAAAAATCAAAATCTCCGTAAATCATATCCTATATTTTCTAGTATTTGTTCTTCTTTCTCTTCCATCTCTAACACCTAAAAAGAGGATTGCAATTGCCCGTATTTCTAATGTTTATGTGACAATCGTGTAGGTTGACCATTTTTTACATGACGTGTGTTATAAAATAATTTGTATATTAGATAAATAAATAAAGAGATATTAAAATAAAAAGAGATTTTGTTAAACATGAAGAATACCATATCAATAGATTTGAATGGTAGATGTAGAAAGAAAAAATTTCACATAGAGTATGTTATAAAATATTTTGTATATTAGGTAGATAAACAAGGAGAACTTTATTCTATATTAAAAAAAATCAAAGAGGTTTTTATGGTACCTAATCATTAGATTTAAATGTAGAAGGAATTATTTGGAGAAAAAGCTAATATTTACACTTGACATGTAGGATTTAACATTGTGCAAAATAAATAATTATTATTTTATTTTCAAAATTAATTAATTAAGTAATATTGCATGACACCTTTTACAAAGTTATTTAGTTAACTTGACTCAAAAGTTTCCTATTGAATTTTATAGATATATTAATCTAAAAGGGAGTATTTTTAAACTCTAAAGACAGTCTAATGATACATACCATTAAATTTCACAAACACATTGTTTTTTTCCATTGTAAGTATCAATTTGTTTTGACATAAATTAATTAGAAATTAATTTTATTCTCTTATTATTTTTTATCAGCAAAATCTTTGTTTATGTTTAATAGAAATTCTTAAGAAACTTATAGAAGTTGTTTTCTATATATTTAATTCTTTACTGTATCCTAAAAGTATATCATTTAACTCTACAACAAATATAATAGAGAAAATTAATACCTTAAAAATAGTGATCTCTATACCTTAAAGTCTATTTCTTATACCTATTGACATAACAAATTAAAGGTTTTCATCAATAATGGAGTCCAAGACTATGTTGAATCAAGAGTTTGTAAAGTTGGGTTATTTTGATGGAATAAATTTTTGTTCATTTAAAGACAAGATAATGTTCCTATAAATTGTTTGTTTTAATGATCTCTTATATCCTAAATCCAAATTTGTTTATAGTTAATGTATCTACACCTGAAGAAAATGACAAGTTGAAAACAACTTATAATAAATAAGATGAAGATGAATTGTTGTGTAAAGGGCACACCCTCAATAATTTTTCATATTTTTTTGTATGATCTTTTTACATCTATAATTGGTTGATGCATTTTAATGCATGGTTATGTGATATTATGTGAATAAATTAGGATGCCCTGAGTGAAGGTAGATTTGGTTTTTTAGATCTAATGAGTTTAACTTGTTATTGGCCTGTAAAAATATGTTAAGTGAGAGTTGTAATAAGGTTCTTATATTGATTATATATGTTTACAATGATTGAAAATCCTATAGGTACATAGGAGAGTATAGGAGTTGGTTAGTGCATTAGTGGAACAAATTTATACATGCTCTATATAGGTACCCAACACCTTCATTATTAGAATCTTTAAATGATGTTTTGTTTATATTTCAGTACTATTTAATTACTAATTTCTTTAATGTCAAGGAATAATAATGTTATATTTGTATAAAATGTGATACAAGATATCTAAATTCTTTATGTGTATGGAGTGTTAATGAAAGAGATCAAAATATGATGCTAAATGATAGGTCTCAATCAAGCTATAAATATATAATATAGGATTTATTCTACTTTGGGTGAGAATTAACCTCAAGACTTGTATTTGGATGAAAAATAAGTTGACCTTTTCTGATTTCCCAAAGGGTCTTTTAATATAGGAAAGAAAATAACCAACATTCCTAATTCTGAGATCATATCCCTAAGAATCAGGACACTACCATTTACTGGCAACCAGCCACTTCGGCATTATTGAATATCAAATAACTAATAGACCTATTCTTAAGCAAGCATGCTTTGTGGGCATGACCAACAAGTTAGACCATGTCCTTGGCCAACAGGTTCATACGTGACAACAAGCATTTAATCAAAATACTTTGGGTTTTATACTGTCACCCTTGCAGACTTTCGTGGTTCACTTCGTGGTTCATCAATACTCCCCCCTATGACACAAACCTTGTCCTCAAGGTTGAAATTAATGAACTTGTCGCGTAATTCTTGAGTGTTCTCCCATGTAGCATATCACGTGGAAGCCGTTTCCATTGGATTAAGCTTTCTTCAATAAATTTGGATCCACGTTTTACCCAACGAGTATCCAACACACACTTCGATTCCATAAGCAATTCCCCATCCTCTGCTACTGGAGGTAGGTTAGTGTGAGTAGTAATGTGATCTCCCACCATTTTCTTTAAAAGAGAGACATGAAAAACGGGGTGAATGCGAGAGTTGGAGGGAAGCTGGAGTTTGTAAGCAACGTGTCCAATTTTTTCTTCAACAAGATATGGCCTATAGAATCTGCTTGCAAATTTCTGATAAGCTCGTTTGAATATGGACTGCTGATGATAGGGATGTAGTTTCAGAAATACCCTATCACCAACCTGGAACTCAACATCTCTGCGTTTGGAATCTGCCTGTTGTTTCATACGATCATTTGCAGCATGTAGATTGCTCTTAAGTTGTTGAAGTAAAGCATCTCGGGAAGCCAAGTTCTTATTGACTTCGTGTACTGGATAAAATCCTTCATGGTATTGAGGTATTGTGGGTGGTGGCCTTCCATAGAGAGCTTGGAATGGAGGAGCTTGGAATGGAGTTATACCTGTAGAGGCATGATAGGTGGTGTTGTACCAAAACTCAACCCATGGTAGAAAGGAATGCCATTTATAAGGTTGCTGGTAAGTGAAGCATCGTAGATATTGCTTAATGCAGCGATTGACTACCTCCGTTTGTTCGTCGGTTTGCAGATGGTAAGCTGAACTCATTTTCAATTTGGTGCCGGACAATTTAAAAAATTCTTGCCAAAAATGACTGATAAATACGGCGTCCCGATCACTGACAATAGACTGAGGCATGCCATGAAGCTTGACAGTGCCAGTAATGAAAATTTCAGCCATATTTTAGCTGTATATGGGTGTGTCAGGGCCAAGAAATGAGCTGATTTACTCAATCTATCAACAACAACTAGAATTATAGTTTTGCCAGCTGAGGGGGGAAGACCATCAATAAAATCCATCGTAATGTCATCCTAAACTTGACACGGGATTGGGAGAGGTTGTCAAAGACCTGCTGGTGACAGTGTGTTGTTTTTAGTGCGTTGGCAAATTTCACACGCTGCCACATACGTCTTTACTGCTTGGAACATGAAGGGCCAGTAGAATTGCTATGCCAATTGTTTGTAGGTACGTAAGACACCAGAATAGCCACCACTAGGAGAGTCATGGAATTCATGGAGCAATTATGCAATTATGTGGGAATGTGGTGGCACCACCACCCGATTCTTGTAGCAGACCAACCCGTTACGCTAGTTGTAAGGAACCCCAGGATTTGTAGTAGCCTTGTTGCTGATTGTTAACATGTAGGGGTTGTTGTGTGCCTCTTCTTTGATTGCGTCCCATAATGAAGTGTGAGAGACAGACAAATTATCCAAGCTTAGACTACCTAGTACCCGTGAGAGGGCATCAGCTGCATTGCTATCACGATCGGGTCTATAGATGATCTCATAATCATAACCAAGCAGTTTTGTTACCCACTTTTGTTGCTCAGGTGTCACGATACGTTGATCCAACTAGTATTTGAGGCAGCGCTGGTCGGTTTGAATGAAGAACTTCCTTCCCAGCAGAAATGGTCTCCACGTTTGAATGGCATGAATGATGGCCAACATTTCCTTGGCATACACTGACCATGATTGTTTGGTAATACCCAATGCACGACTCATGAATGCGATAGGCTGCCCTTGTTGACTTAAAACAGCCTCGATGTTAGTGCCAGACGCGTCTGATTCAATGGTAAATGGTTCATTGAAATTTGGCATCGCAAGTGTGGGTGTGGTTGTCATGGCAGTTTTGAGTTCTTGAAATGCCTTTTCAGCTGCATCAAACCACCCAAACTTGCCCTTCTTGAGAAGACTGGTGAGAAGCTGAGCAATAAGTCCATAGTTCCGAACAAATTTCCGATAATAACCTGTAAGGCCTAAAAAACCACGTAATTCAAAAACATTAGTAGGGTGAGGCCAATATAGCATCGTTGTAATTTTGTTTGATCCACCTTAACTACTTGGGAGGTCACAATATGCCTCAAATATTCCAATTCTTGCAGACCGAATGCACATTTACTGAATTTGACAAAGAAATGATGTTGCCGTAATATTTCAAATGCCTTTGTAACATGTTCAAGATGCATGCTCCAATTGGGGTATAAATTAGAATGTCATAAAAAAAGACTAGTACAAATCTGCGCAGGTAAGAGCAAAAAATAGAATTCATAATAGCTTGGAAAGTTGAGGGGGCGTTACAAAGACCAAAGGGCATAACCAAGTATTCATAATGACCATTATGAGTACGAAAGGCAATTTTAGGGATATCGGTTGGATGTACTCGTACCTGGTGGTATCCGGCTCGTAAATCAAGTTTGGTGAAATAATTAGCTCCATAAAGTTCATTGAGCATGTCATCAACAGTGGGAATAGGAAACCTATCTTTGATGGTTACGGCATTATGGGCTCTATAATCAGTAAAAACCACCACGAACCATCTTTTTTCTTTACCAACAAAACAGGAGATGAAAAAGGACTAGTACTAGATTTTATTAGCCCTAATTTTAACATGTCATGACCTTGTTTTTCGATTTTGGCTTTTTGAAAGTAGGCATACCTATAGGGTTGCATGTTAATGGGCGCTGTCCCCTCCTGTAAATTGATGTGATGATCTACTTCTCTTGTGGGAGGAAGTTGAGTGGGCTCTTGAAATAAATCTGCAAAGTCCTTTAATACTTGGTTTAGCTCTGGATTGACACTCTGTGCTGCTAGACTAGCTGAAGATTGCATGCAAATGGCAAACATCGAACTCCTTTGTCGCATGTTCTTGGCAATAGATTTCCTGGATGTGGATTGAATTGAGATACCCATCCCCTAAAGTGTATAATTTCGATTGCGCCACTGAAACTCCATTGTTAATTGCTTCCAATTGCATATCACAGTACCCAATTGTTCCAGCCAATGAACCCCCAAGACCACATCTAACCCAACTAAAGGCAGGGCATACAGAGTGAGGACAAAAGGGATACCCTGAAGTGCAATATGGACATTTTCAAACCTACCTTGACATTGTAATGGCTTGCCATTCACCACCTAAACATTAAAGGAGTCTGTTGGAACCACTAGCAATTGCAACATGCTAGCCACTTTCTCACTAATGAAGTTATGTGTAGACTCGCTATCAATGAGAACAACAATCTCATAGGGTCTAATTTTAGCCAACACCCACATGATCTTATATGTCATCCATCTAGACAGTGCATGCAAGGATATTTCAGGTTGAAATTCCTCTGAGCAGTCAGCTTCCTCTGAATATTCACAGCAGCCTTCTAACAGTAGGAGCTGTGGCCCCTTGCATCTGTGACCAGGGGTGAATTTCTCCTCACAGTTAAAACATAAACCCTATGCGTGTTTTTTCTGCATTTCATCCTATGAAAGTCGTTTCATGCCTGGAGTTGTTTTGAATCTATTTGGTGGAGCGTAGTCTGGCATGGCTGAAGGAATGGATCGTGTACTTCATCTTTGGTGGTTCAACTACTCATCTCTCATTCGTGCAAGGCTGCTAGCTTCCTTTAATGACTTTGGTTTAAACATTCATATGCCATCTGCGATTTCGGGTTTGAGGCCACCCATGAATGTCCCTACTATAGCTTTTTGTGGCCTTCCATGCACTCGATTACCTAAACATTCAAATTCCTTCTGATACTCGCGCAAAGATCCCTCATGTTTTACATTAGACAGGGCCTCATCAAAGTCCTCACATTCGGTAGGGCCAAACCTTGTCCACAACTTTTCCTGAAAAATGCTCCATGTGACCTCCCTACCTTTTTCTCTATAAGATCGTTTCAACCACTGCCACCATTGATTAGCTTCGCCTTGTAAGTGGAACGATGCTAAATAAAGAGAGAATATCTTCTATACATGATGTTACATACAAAGTAAGGTGTGTGGTTTAATTATTGATAGTGGAAGTTGCGTTGATGTTTGCAGTACCATCCTTGTGAGTAAACTGAATTTGAGTATTGTTAAGCATACAAAACCATATAGATTGCAATGACTGAATGATAGTGAAGAAGTGAAAGTGACTAAATAGGTTGTGGTTCCATTTTTTATTAGAAAAGATGTTGATGAAGTTTTGTGCAATGTGGTATGAATGCAAGCAAGTCACATCTTGTTGGGGAGACCATGACAATATGACAGAAAGGCGACTTATAATGGGGTTAAAAATAGGTATACCATTGTAAAAGATGGTAAAACCATCATTCTTGTATCTTTTACACCCAAATAGGTTTATGATGATAAAATAAAGCTAAAACGTGAGTATGAGACAATGGGGAGAGAAAATCAAGGTGAGGATCAAGGGGAGAGAAGACCATTAGTTCAGCCAAAATTCAAACCACTACAACGCATTTAGACACTCATGCAAACACAAACAAACTAGGTCATTCAACCACAACTCAAAAACACCCATATCTGGTCGAGAGTGGAGGTAAGACAAGAGGAGAGAAGAAAGTCAGGAAGAGTGATGAGAATTGTGTGGAAAAACAAAAGAAACAACCTAATTTTTATGCTAGGAGGGTGAGGTCAAATCTGCATATTTCACTAACAAGCCAATGATTTTACAAGGAGGCTTACTTTAATACTAATGATCATGATCATATTGTGTCTAGTGTTGCTATTTCGTTGTTGCAGGAGTTTGTTGATATGTTCGTTGACGATACTCCAAGTGGATTACCACCATTACAGGGGATAAAGCATCATACTGATTTTGTACCCGGAGCTTCAATTCCTAACCAACTAGCATATAGAAGTGATCCCGAAAAGACAAAAGAGCTTCAAAGGCAAGTTGATGAGCTGATGGAAAAGGGCTACATCCGTAAGAGTATGAGCCCCTATGTCGTATCCGTGCTATTTGTGCCTAAGAAGGATGAAACTTAAAAGATGTGTGTTGATTGTAGAGCCATCAACAACATAACGGTAAAGTATAAACACCCTATTCCTAGGCTTTATGACATGTGAGATGAGTTACATGGATCTTACATTTTCTCTAAAATTGACTTGAAAAGTGGGTACCATCAGATTAGGACGAAAGAGGGTGATAAGTGGAAAACTGCATTTAAGACTAAGTACGGTTTATATGAATGGTTAGTAATGCCGTTTGGACTTACAAATGCACCAAGTATGTTTATGAATTTAATGAATCATGTGTCGCGTGCATTCATAGGTAAGTTTGTGGTTGTGTATTTTGATGGCATTCTAATCTATAGCAAGAGCTTAACTGAGCATTTTGATCATTTGCGTTATGTACTTAGTGTGTTGCGTAGTGAAGAATTGTACGCTAATCTTAAAAAGTGTGCTTTCTGCATGGAGAAAATTGTATTTCTTGGCTACGATGTAACTGTACAGCGTATCGAGATGGACGAGGAGAAAGTTAAGGCCATCCGGGAGTGGCCTACACCCAAATCGGTAAGCAAGGTAAGGAGTTTTTATGGGTTAGCTAGTTTTTACAAGTGTTTTGTGAAAGATTTTAGTACTATAGCTACACCCTTGAATGAAGTTGTTAAAAAGTCAGTTGGGTTTAAATGGGGGGAGGAACAAGAATTGACTTTTGTTTTTTTGAAAGAAAAATTATGTTCTACACCTGTTTTGGCTTTACCTGACTTTACAAAAACATTTGAAATAGAGTGTATTGTGTCTGGAATGGGAATAGGTGCTGTTTTGATGCAGGATCGAAACCTATTACGTATTTCAGTGAAAAGTTAAGTGGAGCGACCTTGAACTATTCCATTTACGACAAAGAACTCTGTGCCTTGGTAAGAACAATTGAAACATGACAACATTACTTGTGGCCAAAAGAGTTTGTAATCCATTCGGATCATGAGTCCTTGAAACATTTAAAAGGACAAGGTAAGTTGAATAGGAGACATGCAAAATGGGTTGAATTCATTGAAACTTTTCCTTACGTAATCAAGTATAAGCAAGGCAAAGAGAACATCATAGCCGATTCACTTTCGCACAGGTATATTCTTTTACACACCATGAATACTAGATTGCTAGGCTTTGAATATGTGAAGGCATTGTATGGTAATGATTCTGACTTTGCTGAGATTTATAATGCATTTGGAAATTCAGCTTTTGGTAAGTTTTTATTTGATGGATGGTTATTTGTTCAAATAGAATAGATTGTGTGTTCCTGCTAATTCTTTGCGTGAATTGCTTGTTCATGAAGCACATGAGGGTGGTTTAATGGGTCGCTTTGGGGTTGCGAAAACCTTGGATGTATTGCATAAGCATTTTTATTGGTCAAAGATGAAAAGAGATGTGCAATGAATTTATGAATAGGGCATCGCTTGTCGAAAGGCAAAATCTAGAGTACAACCACATGGTCTCTATACACCATTACCCGTGTCTATTGAACCTTGGGTAGATATCTCTATGGACTTTGTTTTAGGTTTACCTAGGTCAAAGAAAGGTAGAAACTCTATTTTTGTTGTGGTTGATAGGTTTTCTAAAATGACACATTTCATTTCATGCCATAAAATAGATGATGCATCTCATATCACAAACTTGTTCTTTATGGAGATTATACGTTTGCATGACATTCCTAAGAGTATAGTGTCAGATCGTGATTTTAAATTCCTTAGCTACTTTTGGAAGACCTTATGGGGAAAGTTGGGAACCTAACTTTTATTTTTGATAACATGTTATCCTCAAATAAATGGGCAAACTAAGGTAGTCAATATAATATTATCTCAATTTTTACGTGTTGTAATACAAAAGTATTTGAATAGTTGGGAAGAATGTTTGCCTTTTGTTAAGTTTGCTTATAATAGAATTATTCATTCGACCACTGTTTTTTCTCCTTTTGAAATTGTTTATGGTTTTAATCCACTAACTCCTATAGACTTAATTCCTTTACCTTGTAAAGAAAGGGTAAGTTTAGATGGAGAACAGAAGACAAAGATGGCGAGACGACTCCATGAAGGAGTTTGAATGCAAATCAAGAAAAAGAATAGACTTTACGCTTCCAAAGCAAATAAGGGACGTAAATTGGTTGTTTTCTAACCCGGTGATTGGGTCTGGGTGCACATGCGCAAGGAACGATTTCCTAACCAAAGGAAATCAAAATTACAGCCTCGTGGTGATGGTCCATTGCATGTTTTGGAGATAATAAATGACAACGCATATAAAATTGATCTTCCAGGTGAGTATAGTGTTAGTGTTATCTTTAATGTTGTTAATCTTACGTTGTTTGACACAAATTTTGATTCGAGGTCGAATCCTTTCGAGGAGAGAGGGGATGATGCGGACCAGCCTAGAAATACCATTAAGGACCCATTACATGTTCCAAATAGTCCAATGACGTGGTCTAAGACAAAGGTATTGAAAGAGACAATAAATGCATTGGTTTTAAAGGTTTCAAACCAGGTCAGAATTGCAAGGAGTATCAAGAGGAGAGACTTTAGTACATGTTATCCATGTGGAGGAGGGATCCAATACAACCTTATTTGGGCCATAAAGTGACCACAACAATGGAGCCAAAAAAATCCTACTACAACATGGGATTAATGGGCTTGATGGAAGACTATAAAAAAGAAAAGCTTTATGGGATTTATTTAATTTTGTTAGTTACAACCCAAGGTTTGTTTGGGCTTAATTAAGATTTTGTTTTCAGTTAGGATCCAAGACTTATTTGGATTAACTCATGGGCTTTTTAGTTTAAGGTTTTGGGCCAGTTTTGAGTGGACCTCATTTAAGTTCACATAAGAGGTCCATTAGGGTTACTTTTTCAAAAACTATTTAAACTTATGTAACCTAAATTTTGGTAGCCATTGATGAATTTTGATTCTGAACTTTTCAGTTTATGTGTGAGAGTGATTCTTGCATTCTTTAGTTCTTGAACGAACTGAATATAACTTATCAAATATTAACTGACTTCGTGGCATCATTCTACTCCTTCCAATAATGTTGGTGCCTTGGGGAAGGTTTTCATGGTGTCACACTCCTATCAGACCTATTTTTGCTTTCTAAGATCAGTTCTCATTCTTCGTTGTGAGTTGCGTGATCACATGATCACGAGGTTTGCATCATGGGTGATAAAAAATTATTAGTAAGAGTGATGTATACAAATTTATGTATGAAATCAAGATTCATAAAATTATTATTCAAATTATAGGAGGATTAATGGTTAAATTTATTGATGAAATCTCCATATAAGAAAAAAGTCTAGCCTGTATAAATATAACAAATGGTGTTGCTTCAAAAAAAATTTGAAAAACTTTATACGTGTTCATGAATTTAGAAAGTAGTACAAGGTCATATTAATGCTAAAATAATGGTGAACTTCTATTTTGGATTAATTGGATCATGTGTCTAATATTTTCAATTGAATTGAATGAAATCATGATTTAAGCCTTTTGTTTTTAATCATAGTCTCTTTAGAGTTTTGAAACCATTTAATTAAACTTAATAATAACAAGAACCTAACTTTTACTAGTATTTTTGCTAGATAGGAATTTCATAGGTGATAACAAATTATTATTAAGAGTAATGTATACTAATTTGTGTATAGAATCGAGATTCACAAAATTATTATTCAAGATAAACAAGAGGATGAGTGATTAAAATTCTTAATGAAATATTTATGTGAGAAGAAAGTCTCACATAAATGAATATAAAAAGTGGTGTCACTTCAACAAAAATTTGGAAAACTTTATAAATATCCATGAATTTTAGTATAAGGTTATATTAGTTTTAAAATAATGATGAGCTTCTATTTTGGATTAATTGGATCATGTTTGCAGTATTTTTAATTCTAGTGAATGAAATCTTATTAAAGCTTTTTTACCATTATAATTTCTTTAGAGTTTTGAAATGCTTACACTAATGATAGGTTGAAATTCAAAAATATTTTTTTTATGCATGAAATATGGTACACCCCTATATTTCAAGCTAAATGATAAATTTTTATAGAATAGCTCGTATATTAGGTAGATAAACAAAAATAAATTTATCTTATTTTGACAAAGATAAAAGATTTTATTGTATCTTATAATATGAGCAACACTAAATTAATAGATTTTAATATTGAAAGGAAGATTTGAAAGGAGAACCACAATATATTATAACTCTCCCTTCAAATCATTCTCTCTCTCTCTCTCTCTCTCTCTCTATATATATATATATATATAAATGACATTTGAGAACTTGATATTATATAAAATATTTTTTTTCATTTTTGGAATTAATTAACTTAATTATTTTTAGAATAAATTTTTTTAAGTTAATTAATTGATTTTTAGAATTAATTAATTAATTATGCATGACACATACTGCAAAGTTATTTGGAATATTTTTATATGTGTTGATATCAAAAATAATTTTTAAAAAATATATTTTAATATATTTATGAACAAAAATTACTTTTAAAAAATATTATTTGTAAACATATTAAAATAATGTTTTTTTATTTAAAAATATTATTTTTGATATTATAACATCAAAGCAATTGAAAATAACAAAAAAAAAAAATTGAAGCAAGAAAATCAAATATTTCTAAAAAAGGTTCAAAAAACATATTTTTTTTATATTGTCTTACATTATTGGATTTGATACTGTGTTTTAAAAATACTTTTGTAGACATTTGAAAAATATATTTTTATTTTTAACTTTAAATGAAAAAAATAATATTTTAAAATAATTTCATGTATTGATATCAAAAATAATTTTTTTTAAAATATTTTAATATATTTCTGAACAAAAATTACTTTCAAAATCAATTTCAACCACAATTTTAATCACTATATCACACATGTACACAGATGTCATTTATTGCAATAGTGATTCTAGTTATGTAAAGCCAAAGAATACGTGCGCAGCAACTAGTAAAGCTAAATATCAATTTGATATTGAAAAAATCAATTAGAAAATAATATTTTGGAATTAATGCATGGAAAGATATGAAAAGACATGAATCAATGCGTATCAAAACACATAAATATAAGGATAAGGATCGATTCATGTGAGTTTGTGATAAATAATACAAGGATTTGAGCTTTTGCAATAAATTTAATACAAAAAATATCGGAATCAGCTTCATCCTTGCTTTTACCTGGCAAACTTGGTAAATCAAAAGATAATAGGATCAATCAAACTAGCTTGCAACAACGTTTATTTTAACAAAAACAATAACCTTGTAATTAAATTTTATGTTCACGATAAATCAGATGACTTATAAATTAAATTACAAGCATGTAAATATATAATAATTGTACATTCATGCAATGCAAACTAATACATATATATATCAAACTTGCAATTCATATAAACAAATCACATAATATATCTTTGTATGCATTAAAACAAAACCTAAAAAGATATTGAATTGTTTAAACACTTTGAAATTGATCAATTAAACACTTTAAGATAAGCCCACAAGGATTCAAATAGTATCATTCAACTGGATGCAGTCCTACACACGTTCCGAAAAACCAAGATAAATAGAACTCAGTTATCCATTAACAATAATTGAACTCAAACTTCATAGCAAACTCATGTTTGAGGGAGAAGCATCCCTGAGGTCTTCCTGCACGACACTGGATGACCTCTGTGTCATCACGGACGTATAGAATCAAATACAATCACTACTAGACAAACTCCCTTGCGTGCGATTTGATTTATTCGATGGCTTCTACTCTTTTCTCACCATTGTATTTGCCAACGATTCCCTTCAAACAATTATTATCGGAAAGCGAAGGATATGGTTTCGAGTCTTGAAATATAGAATTAAAGTTTTGGAATCAAATCCACTTATTTTAAAGAACGATACATTCCTAACTCTCTTCAAATCTAAATATAATACTTTTTTATCCTTGCCGTCCAAGCCTCTCAACGAATATTTAAAATTATACGAGGACAAGGGCCTTCTTACGAGTATAGTAGAGGTTTTTTCTGCAATTATTTTTATTTAAAAAATTATCAAAATAATATATATTGCTTTTAATATCAAGATTATTCAAAACACTAAAAATATTAATCTAAAGTTAAGAAAAAATAAAAATAAATTAAAAATATAATTTAACTATAAAAACAATTGCAATCAAAATCATAGACTTACGTGTGATTAACACTTTTTTTTTTATGTCAACAGACAGCCATTATAAGTAAACAACGAAGAAGCTTAGTATCATAAAACCTTGAAATTTTTAAAAAATAAATGGTGAATTAACAAATTAACAAAGATTTTTTTTTTATGGAATATCATATTTTTTAATGTTGTGGTTTAGAAATGTGTTATATAATTAATTTCATATTTATAAACCACAATAATTAATTGATGTCATGACTCAAAACCATAACATCAATTAAGAAAGTGTTTGGGACTAAGATCTGACTAGAGGTTGAAAAAAAACTAATGAAATGGGTGTTTGGTAATGTATTAAAAAGTTAAAATAGTTGTATGGGACCCACAAATTATATCTCAAACCTTCGATTGAGGAGAAGCAGCAGGTAATTGCTTTTCATGCTTCTTACAACCACATTTCATTACCTTTAGAAATTAATAGGAACTGCTTTTCAATTTCAAATCAAACCCTCATTTTTTCTCCTTCACACACCACAAGCACAAACAAGCAAAACCCAAAAAAACCCGAGCCTCTTCACTATCTTCAAAAAAACCCAAACATAGAGAGGAGGATTTCACATAGTACAAGGGTCGTGAGTGCTTGTTATTCTCAGGCATCAAGAAAAAAATATGTTCGGCATAAAAAAATAGTACATAAAACAAAAAAAGTAGAAAAAATGATGAAGACAAACACTCATTTTGTGGATTTTGAGATCTAGGTTCTGTATTTGTATGAGCAAAGAAAATATTTTTAGCTATAACCTTATCAGACTTATCTAGCAAGGATGTTGTATAGGGAGAGAAAAAGCATGTGAAGGCTGAGAACTTTGTTACTAGGAGATTGGGATGAGAAGGAGAAGAGGTTTTTGTGGGTTTTGGTGATGGAATTTATAGACTGAATTACATCCAAAGAGAAGTTATTTCAATTGAAATATTGGAGGAAAAAAAATAAAAAAAGGAAAGAATGCAAATAGCATAAGCTCTTCGGAATATTTTTTTTTTAGAGATGTATTACAAAATATTTATATATTAATATGTCAATATAATCTAAAAACCTAATTAAAATATAAATAAATATATTAGAAGAAAATCACAATATAACTTTTGTCTTGCAATCCTAATTTTGTTTTAGATAATATTTTACCGGATGTCATTCCTTAATCAAATAGTAAGGTACCGCAGAAACTTTCACATATAGATGTAGTTCGCTATGGAATTACAAGTAGTGTGATGGGATAATAAAAAAAAGTATTTAATTTACTTGAATTATTAACTATATTTTATTATTATGATTATTATATCTATAATACACACACACACACACACACACACACACACACACACACACACACTTTAAGTAATTTTATATGTTAACAACAATATGAAAGTTTTGGTAATCAAATACATGAAATTGTTTTCATTAACCTCAAACTCAACCATAGTTTTAATCAAACACTTCAATTTCAGTTATGAACCACAACTAAAAGTACTTTTTATGAAACTATTTTTTTTTTAATCTCAACTACAAAAGCAATCACAATACCAAACACGCTCCAAATCTAACTAGTCATCCCAGCCACTCCACAAAAATTCCAGCAACAAATATCCCTTCCATCTAAATCTAATAAAAAAGGGTTTTTATGATATTTATTATTAAGTTTGTTAATCTTACATTCGTTAATGACTATAGAGAGTAAAGAGTTTTTCAATAAATCATCACATTTTATAATCACAACTAGCCGATGAATGCAAATAAAAAAAAAATATAACTCATTTATCTATCTATGTTCATGTCATCTACTAGATAATATGAGCTTATTAATATTATGACCGCATCCTACTCTTATTTGAGTGACCTCGTTCTCTGCCATGACATCATCAATTATTAACCTCTCTCTACAAATATATCAAGTTTATTGTGACAAATATTACACCAATGAGATGCACAAGTGTATCCTTTGTTTTCTTCATCACCATTACAAAACATATATGTAGTCTCCCAATCCTCTTATAGAAACAAGCAACCTAATATCAATAAAGAATTATTGTTAATGAGGGAGTATTAATCCAAAATACATGCAGGTAAAATACAATCTAATTATATATTCCAATAGATATTACAGTTTCTCCATCAATAGATAGTATAAGCAAAATTGTCATGTCTTACAATAAATGTGTCATCTCTCCTTGCTTAAAATGGAATGTGCGTGTATTACTTCTCCATCACTCAATTAGTTTATTAATTAAGTCATGGTCAAGCATGAAGTGCTCTAGGTAGTTGATGTATACAGAACTACTATGAAACACATATGGTTGAACTCACTCATGTAATTTCGTCTGCATATATGTTTGATAGTAAATTATGGTTTCATCTTGTATAACAATTTAAAATATAATTATACAAATATATAATATCTTTAATTTTAAATAATTGAATTTTTTATTTAAATTAAATATTTTTACAATCTTGATAAAAACATCATTTGATTGATGTCCACCTTGGAATCGTATAAAAGAAGTGTTAGCGGACCGCATAGGAATGTGTCTCATTCTTTCCTTAAAAATAGTCATGTTTTTTAGGAATGTCATTAACATGCTCTTTATGAATGCCATCATTATAATGTGGTCTCTTAACAAAAGAAAAAAATTTGCCACCTTGCATGAGCTACATCCTATGTAAAAGTGTTCATGCTAGATTTGAAATTAGATATGTTTAATATGGTTTACAAAAAATATCATAATATACTTTTAAAAATATTTATTTTGTTATATAATTGTATTGTCATGCATACATTGTGGATTAACACATTTTTATGGCTTATATCAATATACATGTCACACCGATAATGTGTATGGCCCTTTCTTACATTCATATCATTGTAAAAACAAGTTGATATTTGCTGACCATGCTTGAATTTTGATATAGATGACTCTTATTCAATTCAAGGGTAATGTAATCACTTAATTCTAACTAGTATGGTAATGGATGGAATGACATGCCATATACCAATATAATACATCAATAAAATATGTAAAATCTAAGTGATTCCTAGTATAACATGTAAGCACTTTGATATTGGAATGTTTTCTATTGACTACATGTTCATGTTCCATCAGACATTGTATGGGTATCTCTCAAAACATGGTTAAATGATCCTGAAAGATTAGTTATCATATTACTATTCTCATGATTGTCATAGTAAAATAATGCATATTATTCCTTTTATTCTTAACCAAGTCATTCTTGATATGTTGGGTCGAACTTACATATTTCATCATACCACAAATTAAATTTACATCTTAAAGATTCATAACACAGAATATGTAAGTATTGTAGATCATTTATCAATACTGATGGCACATATTTATATAGGAAATATAATGAGTTTATTTATTATAATTTTTTTTACAAATAATAGGATAATCACATTAGCTTTTTTTAAATTGTGAATGAAGAACATAATTCTAATTGGAGATATACTTTGCTTTGCTTAAGAGAATACATTATTGATGATAGAACAAGTGTATTTATAACACTAAATACACATACATGCATAAGAAATTTAGTAGAAAACAATTTAGCATGGTTATAAGATATAATGGAATTGTACCTGAAATTTTAT
This sequence comes from Salix dunnii, assembly GCA_015731905.1. Classification (NCBI taxonomy): domain Eukaryota; kingdom Viridiplantae; phylum Streptophyta; class Magnoliopsida; order Malpighiales; family Salicaceae; genus Salix; species Salix dunnii. The sequence continues at coordinate 1,072,126 of CM027667.1, read as the reverse complement.
TAGCAACTTTAATCATAAATTTAAAAGCTCGTTTATGAAAATATTTGATGATATGTCTAAATTACCAATTAACAAAAAATTGCTAGAGCTATTTTATGTAATACTACTGTTCAAATCAGGAACAATAGTATCACCTTAATGATATAAAATCTAATTGATATTTTCATGCTAAATTGTATTAATCAAACTCAAATTCATTACAAATTAAAACAACTAAAAAAATTCAAATTCATCTTTTTATCCACAATTCAATGCAACATATAATTCATCATAATTCTACTGCATTCATGTATTATTGCATGTAATCATCAATCATAGTAAAATTATTAGTTGATTTCAACAATTCACATATAAATTTTAATTCAACAACTTATCCAAAATTCAACTGAACATATAATTAATTCATAATTAATTTAACTTATTTTCATGTTTGATTGTATCAAATTAACCCTAGTATATGCAATTCATAGCTAATATATCATTAATTCATCAAAATTTAAACTCAATTTTAAAACCTAAACAATGATTTAATTTCAACATAATTTCATAGCAATTAGTATGTTTACCTTGATTGTAGAACTAAAAACAGGTGGAGCAACGTCAACAAATTTTAAAGACAAAAACATTTTAAGATGTTTTTGATTTTTAGGTGTTTTAAAAGGAAAAAAAAAACAAATAATTGGTGAGATTCTTAAAGAGATAAAGATTGACTATATATGTCTAGAGGGAGAGGGAGAGAGATGATCTATCTACTATTATTTTTTTAATTAAAGAAAAGTTTAAATTTCATGATATGTCGTCTTCTAAAGCATCAGTGTTTAATTATTGTTTTGTTGATTTGCAACAATTATCTTGTCATGCTTGAAGATAATTAATTTTAGTATTTGAGTTTAAATCTTTAAAGAAGAGATAAGTATCACACTTCAAAAACATGACAAAGTGAGAATATGTCATTTTATAAATAAATAAATAATTGAAACAATATTATTTTGCCAAGATTTTTAAATTATTGTGCTAGTTTGAAAAGAAATATAAAAAGGTTGCATAGCTTGTAACATCACGCAATGAAAAACCCAAAACCAACAACAAATGAGTAAGATGAACAAAGGTAGCTTCAAGCTTGCATTCAGGAATCTCCCATTATAATTAAGAATGTTTTAAATTGGAGACAACCTTGGTGTAGCCAGGATTGTCGGCCCTCCGTTTGGTTGAGACACGAACAGCATCCATGTGTCCAAAACTTGCTAATCTCTTCCAAGATTGAACTCCAGGCAGGCAGGATTAGACGTTTACAATTGCCATTGGTCCACTTCATTATTATTTTAAATGAGAGAAAATTTGAGGGCTGGAGTAATCACCATCTCCCACCCACTAAAGTCTCCGCGAGGAAACTTAGCGGTCACCTTTCAACTATGGGTCAATTATATGTCAAAATCACACATGTTGCGTTCTACATGCAGACGCATATTCATACTTTATCACTTTATAATGAAGGGTGGGAAATTGTTTCCATTTCCAATTCAACCATCGAAGGCTGCATCTTTTTGTATTTTGTTTTACCAGTCCCTGCTGATCATTAATGAATTCATATGGACCAGTTAATTATTTGTGTTGCTGACTTGTATCAGTCTCTGCTGATCATCAATGAATTCATGATCATCAATGAATTCATATGGACCAGTTAATTATTTGTGTTGCTGACTTGTATCAGTCCTTTTTCTTTCCAAGAAATCCTAATCCCTTGTTTACGCGTTAAATTTTCAAAAGGATACGCGGGGATGTGACTGGGAGTGGGGTGGACTTTCCCGGCCATCAGATCATTTGTGCGCCATAAGACTTTAGACAAACAACATCACGTGAAGTGTTTGTCTTGCTCCGTTCTACGTCGCCAAAGCTGACTTGTCGTGTAAAAGGATGTTTGAGATTTCTTTTCAAAAATGCTTTTTAATTTTTTTTAAAAATATTATTTTTAATTTCAATTTCAATTTTAAATTAAATTTTTTTAATGCTTTTAAATTATTTTAATATGTTGATGTTAAAAATAATTTTTTAAAAATAAAAAAAATATCATATTAATATATTTCTGAATGAAAGGTACATTAAAAAACAACCACAACTATAATCCCAAATAGATAATAAGTATATAGAATGATGACCAACATCAAAATAATTACTTTTATCTATTTATTTATCTTTTACAAAAAAAATATATTGCACAGATTAGATTAATATATAATTGATTCATTGGAGTAATCTAAAAAACTAAAACATGTTAAAATCTTAATTTTTTAAGATTAAAAGTAAATGAATAATATATAATTACTTTTTGATTGTTTCAATTTAAAGACAAATTTATTATTAATTTTTTATGATTTTGATTAAAATATTATTAAAGTATTTAAGTGAATTTTTCTTTCTATTTTATTTTTCTTTTATTAAATGTCATATTCATTATAGTTTTGGTGCTCTTATTTAACTAAATTTTCTTTCAAATCAAAATTTAATTTGTATCTTAAAATTGATAATGTGAAAATAATTTTAAAAAAAGTAATTGAAGAAAAACTATCTATATAGTCGTGGAGGTGAAACTTACAAAATATTAAGATATTTTCATTAGTTTTCTCAACTAAGATAGATGGAATGACCTTATTGATACATGGATGAATTTGTTTGGTTTCTCAAATAGTATACATGTAATAAAAACTATGAAACAAAATTATTCAAAAGTCGACAAATCCAGAGTTGTTTAAAAATTTGTTACTTGAAGATCTTATCTTCTTCATGTTTGAATAAATATTTCAAAGTTGAGTTATCGCAAACCATATGTTGTCTAATTGTTCGGTCTCCAACTATAATCCACACACCATATGTTGTCTAATTGTTCGGTCTCCAACTATAATCCACACGAATCACCAATAAGAGATCTTCTAAATCCCTATTAGAAGAGAAAGCTTGTTATGTGTAAAGTGTTAGATCTAATTTTGTGTATACATAATTTTTCTATCTAATAGACAACTAATTCTCTTTTTCACTTACAAAATATTAGGGTTCGCTTTATATTTATATAGAATCTTAAAAACCCTATAAATTATTAAAATATCTATTTACTCATTGAATAATATCCATTAATTAATTCATGATAATTTTAGAAACTAACTCAATCAAGTCTTTACTTGATTTTTATAGGTCTAGAAATATAATCCATGTATTAATTATATTTTAGTTTATAATTTCTGAAATATATTTTAATCAAGTCATACTAAATTAAACCATCATGGTCTAATTTATGACTAGTGGTTCTTAATGTGTGCGTAACCCATTAAGTTCCTAATATGTTGGTCCAAATATAAATTCTAAATCTAATTAAATGGATTTAAATAAATTAAACAATTTAATTTATTATCAAATTAACAATTGATTATATTATATTTGAAGATCATGTGTATCATCTGACAACATGTCATGATCCCTCAAATATTAGAAAAGTCATTAGTGGTTGAACTTATCTTTTCAGTGATCGGTTTCTCAATGTAATTAATATTCTTTCATCAATAATATTCTGATTTAACATTAAAGCATGAAGAATATTTGTCATATTAAATTGTGTGTTTTCTCTACATAATAGTCATCGATCATTTGAATAAAATTTGACAAATCTCATTCCACCTTGACAAAGGATTTCTCAGTCAATACAATTTGAGAATAAATAAAATATTTCTTCTAATTCATCTAGGGTGATGAATCATCTCTTGATTACTCAAACACCTTCATACAATTCATGTTTTATCCAATATCTACCATTTTCATTACCTCATTGAAGATAACATTAACAAGATCTAATTATAATATTTTCTATATAAGATAACTTAGTTATATTAAGTTTCAAAATCATTTACACAACTATCACATGAATTTTTCCATTAACATAAATGATCATTCCATATGAAATTATCATACAATTGAATTCAGTGTGCATGTCTTATGATTGTCACGATGGTGTTTCAGCCTTCCTAGCATGTGGTATGAAAGAGATTATGGTATAATCTTAAAATTTTCATTATAAATATGGTAATCAAAAAACCTGTTAGTCTACAAAAGTCTAGGTAAGAGGACTTGTTATGCAAGAAAAAAAATACATCACCCTTAGTACACCCATTTAAAGTAAATTGTATTGTTGTTTGATTTTTATAAGCTTAATCTTATGGTATATGAATATGACATCAATAAATATAGTATGATTCAATAGAAAGATAAGGTGTATTCTTTCCTTTATAGTTTGGACAATCTTTTGAACAATGTCAGAATCAATGTGCTAGTCTAAATAGGGGACACTTGATAATCAATCATGTATAGAAATATTTGGAGAAAGTATGATTTCACAAAAAAAAAAAAGAGCAATGACCAATAATAATTATCTTTTGTTTTCACCCTAAGAACTCTCGAGAAGGAAGAATGAAGAGGAAAAAGACAAATTTTGACCTTGCATCAATCAATCATGAGAATAGATATCAATAACCTAGAAACTAAAGAGATATGGGTTTCCATAAAAGGACCAATTCAGTTATAGAGATGTAAGTAAGGATCTGAGTCATCACAGTGGTTTAGATTGAAACTTAGCAAGTATCAATATGAATGTTTTAGTGTTATATATATATATATATATATATATATATATATATATATATATATATAATGAAGTAATTTTTCTTTTAAATCTCAAATTAATTTAATCTTGGTGTTCTGAAATACTTTTAATATAATAATATGAGGATATAAGACTAATTATATATTTTGATATTCATTTAATATTAATGCCTCAATATATATATATTGAGGCATTAATATATATATTGAGGCATTAATATTTCAGAACACCAAGATTAAATTAATTTAAAGAATATCAAAAGAATATCAAAATATATTAAAAGAATATCAAAATATATAATTAGTCTTATATATTTTAAAGAGTAAATACCTTTAAATAATTATTATCATTATTTTAAATGTTTTATCCATAATAAATTAAATATATAAAAAACATAAATAATCGAAAGATTTGTAGGTTGATTATTTTTCTCAGATGTATATTATCATAAAAAAAAAATCTATGATCATTAACATTTTTTTACATGTTAAAAGATTGTATTCTGAATATAGCGAAGTACTGGGCTAGTCACATGTATATTTTTTACTGTAAATAATTTAATATAATTTTTGAAATAGTTGAACTTAAAAGCAAAATATTGACTAATGACAACTAATTAGGTAGGCAATCATAATAAAATTAAAAAGAAAACTTCCCTGCTCTAAACCTTTTACTTTACATAAAGGAATCATTGTGTCTCATAATAACAATTTTTTTTTTTTGCGGTAATTAACATACAGACCCACAAAAACCAATGAATTACCTATGATCTAAATGTCGTAGGAAAAACACTGTGAATTACTACAATATCTTTCCCACATCATTTATATTATAGATAAATATTAGAGGTAATATGCCACTTTGGAAATTTATTTTTACAACTATTAACAGATACAACCTATCCCTATATCTTGTGAAATAAATTATGGAGAGAGAAAAGGAAGGATTGACAAAGGTCAAATTACCTATGATTTAAATGGCAAGGGAAATACATTGTGCTAACCCGTGCCATTTATATTATAGGTGATATATACATTAGCCTGGCACTCGCGTCTCGTCGCGGCTAAAATCATATATTTTTTAATGCAAAAAATATTAATTATGTGTAATTTTCTATTATAATATAAATTTAGTCAAAATAATAAATCTATACAAAAATCTTATGAAGTTCAAGTTTTTTTTTATATATAAAATATATGAATTTTAAATGAATATAAATTTATTTTTTGTAAGTTTCAATGAAATAATTAATATAAAATTATCATTATCATTAAAAAAACAAGAAGTTTCAGATATCTGAATTATTGAATACATTGTATTAATTAATGACACACAAAGAAGTTAGCATGCCACGTGTTGTTGGATCTCATGCTATATATATATATTACCTATAATATAAAAGGTATGGGAAAAACACTATAGTAATCCACAATGTTTTCCCCGCGCCATAGCAAAAGTAAACATTTTGAGTGAAGATTTGTTAAATGAGTTGATATATATATATATATATATATATATATATATATATATATATATAATTCCTTTGGTTTTTTGTATTAATTTCTTTGTTTTTTTTTATTTTTCTTAGACAATATTTATTTTTTGTTCATGTTTATTGATTTGTGCTTTAAGATTTTTTTTTATTTTTTATCATTTTATTTTTTGTCGGGGTTTTATTTGTATTACTTTCCATTTTGAAATTTTAATTTATGCTGGTTAAACTGCATTCTATTTTTAAAAATTCCTTTATTATTTTTTTGATCCCAAGATTTTGATTTGTTATAATTTTATCATTTAATTGGAATTAATTATATGTATTGTTTTTTTTTTGGAATTTATTCTTTTAATTTTTTAATTTGTATTTTTTTTGGAACTTATTCCTTTCTTTGGATAATATTTATTTTTTGTCCATATTTATTCATTTAAACTTTTGGTTTTTGTTTTGAATTTTTATCATTTTATTTTTTATTGGGGTTTTATTTTATTCAGTTCAATTATGAAATTTTAATTTAAGTTGGTGATCATTTTAAAATTAATATTGCTCCATTTTTTTCTTTGTTATTTTTTTGTTTTCTATTATTTTTATCTAATTTTTAGATCAAGTGATTTTATGATTTTATTGTTTGCAAAATAATAATGATAATTTTACTGATTATTTTTTTAGTTTTTCTTTTGAAAAAATATTTTAATTTTTTTTAATTATTCGAGTCAATTTAATGATTTCCACTATTTGGGAAGTAATATTGATAATAATTTTAATTTTTATAATAATGATAATGACAGTAACGTGGTGATGGATTTTCAATTTATATTTTCTTATTTTTACAAATAGAAAATTAACTACTTATTTTTATATTTTTTGATTAATGCAAGTTCTTTCATAATTTAAATTTTATTTGTTGTGTTTAATTTAAATTGAATTATAAAATGAACTATACTAAAACAATGTATTCAATAATTCATATATCTGAATCTTCTTATTTTTTTTAATGATAATGATAATTTTATATTGGATATTTCAATGAAATCTACTTAACAAATAAATTTATAATAATTTAAAATTCATATCCTTTATAAAAAAAAAACTTGAACTTCACAATATTTTTATATAAATTTATAATTTTATTTAAATCTATATTATAATAAAAAAAAATAATATATGATTTATATTTATTTGTGTCGAAAAGAATATGGTTTTGGGCGCGATCAAACACGGGTGCCGTGGCTTGTGTTCACTTGGGATATAAAATTTTAAAATAAAAAATAGTGATTTAACAACCCGTGAGGAAGAAAGTGAAATGCACAAAAAGTTTTGTGACAGATGAAGCATAAAAAATGTATGCATGATCCACTGTCCCCACAATCCACCACCACCACCACCACCTTCACATGATTCAACACCACCAGCTGATCATTTCTCTACAAGTATAAACATAGTGGGGGTGGATTGGAAACCCAGATTGACTTTGCTTCCACTAAACTATTACAGAGAGGAAGAGGAGGAGGAGGAGGAGGAGGAACAGGATAAGCAGCAAACAAATGGTGATTCATTGATGACGTCGGACTGTGCTGTGGATGAAGGGCAGATGTCGTGTCGTCCCTTCTGGCTCATTTGTCTTCTATCTTAAAATACAGAAGCGTACAAGTTCCATATTAAAAGTAGAACCAAAAAGCATTAAATAGCAAGCAAAGCAACGAAGATAAATCACTAGGAAGAACTACCAGTACGTGTTAGTATTCCTTCCTTTGAAATAAACAAGGTTGAGAATATCAAATCATACCATATAGCTTAGGTGGGAATGAGAGGAAGGGATCAGATTCCTCAGCCGCAGCTCCTGTTTGTGTTTTTGTCTGTGCTTCTAACATTAGCAACGACTTCCTATGGAGTCAATGTGACTTACGATAACAGGGCCTTGTTGATTGATGGAAAACGCAGAGTTTTGGTCTCCGGTTCCATTCATTATCCTCGCAGTACAAGCGAGGTATGCCGCTTGAAAATGATTTTTTTTTTTTTTGTATTTTTATTTAATTTTAGCAGCAGTAATAATTTTGCAGATGTGGGCTGGCCTTATACAAAAATCTAAAGATGGAGGGTTGGACGTTATTGAGACTTATGTATTCTGGAATGCACACGAGCCCGTTCAAAACCAGGTAGGTTGCTTCTTTCTTCCAGCTATTCTCGATACTCTCTCTTTGGTTGGTTGGTTAGATGCTCAGGAAAAGCTGTTGTGTTTATTATTAGAGAGTGATTAATGTAAATAAAATATGTTTCAACGACAGTATAATTTTGAAGGAAGATATGATTTGGTGAAATTTATCAAGTTGGTGGGAGAAGCCGGGCTTTATGCTCATCTTCGGATTGGTCCGTATGTCTGCGCAGAATGGAATTATGGGTGGGGGATTCTTTGCCGCTGCTGAATATTCAAGTGATGCTTAGCCTCTCTTTTTTTCTGTTTTTAATCAATTAATTTATCTGGGAGCAGTGGGTTTCCTCTCTGGTTGCATTTTATACCGGGAATCAAGTTTCGAACTGATAACGAGCCATTCAAGGTTTTTCTGTACTAGCCAGTTATACTATTTCTGATAATTAATTATTGTTTTATTGGTGCTTAGTATGTTTCTGGGAAATTTTGGTCATTGGATCTCTCTCTTTCTTTTTCAGGCTGAAATGCAGCGGTTCACGGCCAAGATTGTGGACATGATGAAGCAGGAGAAGCTTTATGCATCTCAAGGAGGGCCCATCATTTTATCGCAGGTCTCTTTCTTTATTTGTTTTCATGTATATGACGTGATGACCAATTAATTATACATATTCTTTTTCTAGGTTCTTTTGCATCATCAGTCAATTATGCATATTCTTTTTCTTGGTTCTTGACTCGTTCGCTCATTGAGTGTTGTTTTCTAGAAGCATAAAGAACCACCACACCTCCTTTTTTTTTTCTTCCCAAGAAAAAATGGGGTTCTTATGAACGTTTTACCCCTAAATTTCAGATTGAAAATGAGTATGGAAACATTGATTCATCATATGGACCTGCTGCTAAAAGCTATATCAATTGGGCAGCAAGCATGGCTGTGTCTCTGGATACTGGAGTTCCCTGGGTTATGTGTCAGCAAGCAGATGCTCCTGATCCCATTGTGAGTTTATTTTACTTTGTGGCTTATTAACTCAGAATCACTGCTCAGAATATCACACACATACTTATATGACATTCTCTGTTTTGTTTTGTCCTTTTTTAATTAAAAAAAATCCAGATAAACACCTGCAATGGATTCTACTGTGACCAGTTCACCCCCAATTCTAAAAACAAACCCAAAATGTGGACTGAGAATTGGAGTGGATGGTAGGGATTTGTTTTAACCTTTAATAATCGTGATAGTTTGGATGATATAAGATGCCTAATCACTCACATCATTCTCAATATTTTAAAAATGACAGGTTCCTTTCCTTTGGCGGTGCTGTTCCCTATAGACCTGTTGAAGACCTCGCATTTGGTGTGGCACGGTTTTACCAGCTAGGGGGGACTTTTCAAAACTATTATATGGTACTGCAATGATACTGAGGAGTCCATGACATTTGAGCATTCCCATGTTATTATTCCATCTGGCACAAAACAATCTTGCAAACCAAAAAAAATGTAAAATGATCTATCAAATCTGATTTTTATCTCTCAACTTCAGTACCATGGAGGGACTAACTTTGGCCGCAGTACTGGTGGACCTTTTATTTCTACAAGTTATGATTACGATGCTCCTCTTGATGAATACGGTATGTCTTTTATCTTCCTATTAATTTTAACAATTGTGTGCAACTTGTGTTTATTGTAAAAATTGAGTTGTAATGATACTAAACCACTTGCAATGGGCTAATGGTTCATTATGGGAATTAACCCCTAATTGCTCTGAGAATTTTTCAATGTACATCTACAAGAGGATTTGGCATATTTGACATGTATTGCAGGACTTATAAGACAACCTAAGTGGGGCCATCTGAAGGATTTGCACAAGTCCATAAAGCTTTGTGAAGAAGCATTAGTGGCGACTGATCCAGTAACTTCATCTCCAGGTCAAAACTTGGAGGTACATCCCATTTAATGAAATTATTTATTTTGCCTCATATTGGAAACATCAGTTTCTGTGTGTGAACAAATAGATTTTTTAGATACAATTCTTTCAGGACTCATAGCATTTCAATTCTGTAAGAACTACTATTGTTTAGCTAAAATTATTTAAGTTGACCTACCTCGGGGAAGGTTCATGTTGTTCAGTCCATCTGTTCACCAATGCTGTTAAGCACTCGCACCTCAAATTCAGAGAAACAGAAGGTTTGCCATGAAAGTCCTGTAGCTCCTTGACTGTGTTTTTTTATTTATTCTCAATATGAATGGGAACTTTTCTGTCTGGTTCACAGCCTTTTACATTTAACTTTCTTGATACTGTAGTAATTGTGCCCTTTCTAAGAATTTTATATCAATGGCTTACCGCTTACTGATAAAAAATGTGTGGTTTGGTCCTTTTTGTTTTATGGAAATTAATGTGGATATTTTTAGAAGAGACTGGCTTCCAAAATAAGTTCATGGATTGCTAGTCTCCTTCAACTTTTGATGTGCTTTCCATGCTTGCAGAAAGTTAATCTAAATTTCTTTTGATGTGTTTTCCTTTCAGGTCACTGTTTATAAAACTGGAACTGGGCTATGCTCTGCTTTTCTAGCCAATCTTGGCACATCTGACAAAACTGTAAATTTCAATGGCAATTCGTATAACATGCCTGGTTGGTCTGTGAGCATCTTGCCAGACTGCAAGAATGTAGCTCTTAATACAGCAAAGGTTAGCCGCATTAGTATATTTTAAATTTATTTATTGAGCACTTTCTAGATTGTTTGATAATTTGGCTAAATATATGGATCCTTGGTTGCGTAATCTGTGTTTGCAAAGTCATATTGATAGCTTAAAGACTTGGCAATATTCACCATTACTACTAATTGTTATTTTCTCTATTTTATACTGAATGGCACATATTTGAGACAAGTTTCCACTATCACTTCTTTTTGGTAGTAGTCGTGGACAATGTTCTGCTACCTCCATATGGAAAAATTTACATGTTTCAGCAATAACAGACACCTTCAGCTATTACTCATACTTGCCATATTATAAGTAAGTGTTTGAAGCAGTGGTTGTAATGTTTACTTTCTGCTACCTCCTTAATCAGTAAAACTTGGTATGAGAAAGACAGGAATCATCTCATTACCTGTGCTCGTTCTCCTGCTGAGTGGCAATATGTTTATGTTGAAGATACTTGTCAAGTTTCAGTATTTGTCTTCATTTTTACTTTTTCTAAACCTATATCCTTCAAACTCTTAAGACGATTCCACTGGGGACAGTTTGTATGAAATGCATTATGGTATTACTAAATGCTAGCTCAATATTTTCAATTGTTCTAGTTTGGGTCCATTGAGGGTGTCTTTTCTGAAGTTTGAGGAATTTATTAGGATACATATCTGACCATATTTGACTGCAATCCAATTGGTCAAACATTATTTGGCAGTTCTATCCATTCATGCTATGCGTCTCTCGTTGCCTCGGCAAATTTAGATGCACAGATGGAGCTGGTCATTAAAGGGTTTGTTTTTCCATTTCTTTGTGAATTACATCAGAATTACTCTTATGTGTGTAAAGACTTAAAGAACTGCACATTAATTCAGTAATTAGAAAACACTGAATGTCTTGGGATGCTATGGAGGGTAAAACTATTTTCCAACTTATGTACGTTGCTTCATTTAAACTTCCTGCACGTGAAGCATTTAATTGCATGCTGACACATGAGAGCTGTGGAGGCAACAGCTAATATAGTTGTTCTGTTTAAAATATGTAAATGCAATGTTATGGAACTTTCAGTGTGATTTTTTCCTAACCATTCCGTCTGGTAAGTAATACCAATTTGCATTTTTGTTGATAATAACTTCATTTGCATTGTCGCAGATTTCCCAAAAATAAAAGGTTTTACATTTAGCAGATAGAATGGTTTTTCTTTCTTTCTTGTGATTTTTAGCCCTTCACATTCTGCTTGCCGAGTAACCTAAATATCTTAACTTTTTCGTGACAGATTAACTCCATGACAGTGATTCCAAGCTTTGTACATCAATCTCTAAAACGAGATGCAGATTCTGCTGATGCACTTAGCTCTAGCTGGAGTTGGATATATGAACCAGTAGGTATCTCAAAGAATGATGCATTCATGAAACCTGGACTATTGGAGCAGATAAATACCACAGCTGATAAAAGTGACTACTTATGGTACTCACTGAGGTACATCAGTGTATTATTTCCCAATTTCTTTATGTATCCATGGTCTGTTTGCTTCTTCAATCTACTACATTGATGTGTTTGATGCCTAAATTTATGATTAATTGTTCTGTTTGATATGTAAAACCTCTCTGGTTATCTTGTCACAGTACTGTTATCAAAGATAATGAGCCTTTTCTTGAAGATGGATCTCAAACTGTTCTTCATGTGGAGTCTCTTGGCCACGCCCTTCATGCTTTTGTTAATGGAAAGCTTGCAGGTTATGGAAAATAAACAATGAACCGAGAATTTACATCTTGTTTTCATAGATGAAACAAGGCTGCTGTGTAATTTCAGTTTTGGCCTGAACAACTGCAAAAGTGCTCATCTTCGTCTGTATGTTAATATATAAATATTGGAGCATGTACAGGTAGTGGGACCGGAAATGCTGGCAATGCTAAGGTTGCAGTGGAGATTCCTGTCACCCTCGTACCTGGGAAGAACACTATCGATCTCCTTAGTTTGACTGCAGGACTTCCGGTTCGACTTCCCTCACTAGAATTTACACATTTTTTTTTTATTTTATGGAAAAGATCTTAATATTTGGATTCCATAATTTTCAATTTTGAAAGAATATGATATCTTCTTGATGAATAAATTCCACCATTCAAAAACAGTTAGTGTCATGCCCCAAGTTTCACATAAGTTATCAAGGTGGGAGATCTTAGGTACATAAATTAAGCCAAGTGATACAAACGTGATTGGACCCTGGTATTACAAATTTGTTTGAACCACCCTGGTGTTATAATTAGATGTGATGCAAATTGATGGAAATCTATGTGCTTTCTATCAGAACTATGGAGCTTTTTTTGACTTAAGGGGCGCAGGGATTACTGGTCCAGTAAAACTGAAAGGCCTGGAAAATGGCACTACTGTTGACCTTTCTGCATTGCAGTGGACATATCAGGTCAGTCTTTGTTTTCTGAATATCTGATAGATAATGCAGTTGTTACTAGAAAATGATGAACACTTTGGATATTTCTTAGAAAGATTCTCCTGTTTGCTTTCCTTAATAAGTAGAGTATGCATCCAAAATAATGCATGCAGCACTCTTAAATCTCCTTTCTTCATCTTTTAAATCGAGAATGCAGATTGGACTTAAAGGTGAAGAATTAGGTCTGTCTAGTGGAAATTCTCAATGGGTTACACTACCTGCCTTGCCCACGAAGCAGCCTTTGATCTGGTACAAGGTAACTTCAAATTTTGGTTAGTTAGCTATTGATGATCTAAGTTTAACTAAATATGGAATCCATAATATAATCAAGCCATATGTTATGATCCTTCCAGTATTACTGTGATGTAGGCTGAGACAATATTCTAAGCACATGAATTTTTCTGATATTAGATTATAAAGGATATTTAGACTGAAATAAACTTTTTGGAACTAACTGTTCTTCAGACTATGCTAGGGGTCAAGTGTAGACCTTTTCATGGGTAGGGCTTCCCCTGCTAATTTTGCTAGGCCTGGGCCGAGAGCGGCCTGGTTATTCAGGTCTACTACTGAACCTGAGCTCAGCTCACGAAGCACAGCCCATGGGATTTTGAGCTTATTGGGGTGGGGGGGGGGGGGGGATGAAGAGGAAAGAAACTAACCTGCACAAATTTCTACAAAAAAATAAACAAAAAAGAAATTACTCTGACGTACCATATCTAATTATATTAGGATGGAAACATTCTCACTCCCAACCCTCCATATATATATACTAGCCAAGTGCCCCCGCGCGTTGCTGCGGGGTACACAATATTTTTTTAAATGTAAAAAATATTAATTATATGTATTTTTAAATTGTATTATAAATTTAGTTAAAATAAATTTGTCTAGAAATTCATCCTCATATTATTGTCATTATTATTGTTATAAGAGTTAAAATTATTATCAACATTACTGTCAAAATAATAATAAAAATTAAATTGACTTGAAAAATCATTAGAAAAAACAAAATATTTTTATAAGTAAACAATAAAAAATTAATAATTAAAATTATCATTATTATTGTTTAAATAAAATTATCTAATCCAAATAGCAAATTAAAATAATAAAAAACAAAAAAGAAATAAAGGAAAAAAGTGAATAATATTTATTATTCATATTATTATAAAGACAGTAAAAATCAGTAAATTATATTGAGAGAAAGAAATATAAAAAAAAATAGGAAGCACGAAAAAGCATTAAAATATTGTTCTTATTATAATAATAATAATAATAATAATAATAATAATAATAATAATAATAATAATAATAATAATATGAAAGAGTAAATAAACAATAAAAGATTAATAAAAAAATAAAAATCAAAGTCAAAATTAACATTGTTATTACTACGAAAAGAATATATATTATAAAATTACCTCGATGAAAAAAAACTTAAAAAACATTAACAAAAAAGTAAGCAAGAGAAATAATTAAATTATTATTATTATTAAATAATAATTAATTAAATTACCACTACTATATTATTATTATTATTATTATTATTATTATTCTAGAATTAAAGAATTCATTGAATAATAATAGGGATCATTATAGAAATAATAAGAAATCAAGGGATAAAAACAAAAAATTAAAAGTATAAGGGCCAAATATTAATCATGTTAGTTTTTTTTATTATAACATAATGTTAGACAAAATAATAAATTTGTATAGAATTTTTTAATTATAAATTTGTATAAAATAATAAATAGTTTTATCCATAAAAAGATGAATATATAAATTGAAAATATATCCTTATGTTATTATCATTATCATTATTATAACAGTTAAAATTATTATTAATATTACTGTCAAAATAATCTCAATAATTAAATTATCTTGGAAAATAATAAAAAAATGAAAAAGATTTAAGTATAAATAAGAAAAAAAAACATAAACACTAAAATTATCATGACCATTGCATAAATAGTCAAATAATAAAAATTATCTAAAAGTAATAAAAAACCAATAACTGAAATTATTATTACTATTGCATAAATAGTAAAATCATAAAAACCATTTAATCCAAAAAACAAATAAAAATAACAGGAAAAAAAATAAATAAAGGAAAAAAGAAGCAACTACTAAAATTATCATGATTGTCTTGAAAAATAATTAAAAAAAGGAAAAGATTTTTGTATGAAAAAGGAAAAAAAAAAACAACTACTAAAATTATCATGATTATTGCATAAATAGTGAAATATTAAAAATCATCAAATCCAAAGAAAAAAAAGAAGAAGAAAAAAAAAAGAGAAAAAAAGAAAAAAAAAATAAAATAAAGGAAAAAAAGAAGTAATATTAATTTTAAAATGACTATCAATTTAAATTCAAATTTTAGGATTTAACTGATTTAAATAAAATCAAAAGAAAAAAAACCTATAAAAAAACTAAAAGTATAGATGTATAAATATGAATAAAAAAATATATATTGTTTAAGAATTTATAAAAATAAACTAAATGAATTAATATAAAAAAATCATGCAATAATCAAATAAAAAAATAGTTTTATAACAGTTAAAATTATTGTCCACATTACTGTCAGAACAATTTAGATAATTAAATTGTCTTGAAAAATCATTAAAAAAAGGAAAAGATTTTTGTACGAAAAAAGAAAAAAAAAACAACTACTAAAATTATCATGATTACTGCATAAATATTGAAATCTTAAAAATCATCTAATCCAAAGAAAAAAAAGAAGAAGAGAAAAAAAACAAAGAAAAAAAAAGAAAAAAAAATAAAGGAAAAAAAGAAGTAATATTAATTTTAAAATGACTATCAATTTAAATTCAAGTTTTCAGGATTTAACTGATTTAAATAAAATCAAAAGGAAAAAAAACTATAAAAAAACTAAAAGTATAGATGTATAAATATGAATAAAAAAATATACATTGTCTAAGAATTTATAAAAATAAACTAAATGAATTAATATAAAAAAACCATTCAATAATCAAATAAAAAAAAAATAGTTCTATCAACAAAAAGATTAATACATGAATTGAAAATCTATCCTCATGTTAATATCATAATCACTACTAGAACAGTTAAAATTATTGTCCACATTATTGTCAGAACAATTTAAATAATTAAATTGTCTTGAAAAATCATTAAAAAAAGGAAAAGATTTTTGTATGAAAAAGAAAAAAAAAACAAATAAAAATATCATGATTACTGCATAAATAGTCAAATCTTAAAAATCATCTAATCCAAAGAAAAAAAAGAAGAAGAAAAAAAAAATCAAAGAGAAAAAAAGAAAAAAAAATAAAATAAAGGAAAAAAAGAAGTAATATTAATCTTAAAATGACTATCAATTTAAATTCAAATTTTAGGATTTAATTGATTTAAATAAAATCAAAAGAAAAAAAAACTATAAAAAAACTAAAAGTATAGATGTATAAATATGAATAATAAAATATACATTGTCTAAGTATTTATAAAAATAAACTAAATGAATTAATATAAAAAAAACCATGCAATAATCAAATAAAAAAAAATAGTTCTATCAACAAAAACATTAATACATGAATTGAAAATTTATCCTCATGTTAATATCATAATCACTACTATAACAGTTAAAATTATTGTCCACATTACTGTCAGAACAATTTAAATAATTAAATTGTCTTTAAAAATCATTAAAAAAAAGAAAAGATTTTTGTATGAAAAAGGAAAAAAAAACTACTAAAATTATCATGATTACTGCATAAATAGTGAAATTATAAAAATCATCTAATTCAAAGAAAAAAAAGAAGAAGAAAAAAAAACAAAGAGAAAAAAAATAAATAAAATAAAGAAAAAAAAGAAGTAATATTAATCTTAAAATGACTATCAATTTAAATTCAAATTTCAAGATTTAACTGATTTAAATAAAATCAAAAGAAAAAAAACTATAAAAAAACTAAAAGTATAGATGTATAAATATGAATAAAAAAATATACATTGTGTAAGAATTTATAAAAATAAACTAAATGAATTAATATAAAAAAATCATGCAATAATCAAATAAAAAAAATAGTTTTATAACAGTTAAAATTATTGTCCACATTACTGTCAGAACAATTTAGATAATTAAATTGTCTTGAAAAATCATTAAAAAAAAGAAAAGATTTTTGTATGAAAAAGAAAAAAAAAACTACATGATCACTGCATAAATAGTCACTACTCAAAATCATCTAATCTAAAGAAAAAAAAGAAGAAGCAAAAAAAAAAAATTAAACAATGAGAAAAGAAGAGTAATATTAATAGTAAAATGATTATTATAATAGTTAAAATTATTATTAATATTATTGTCAGAACAATTCAAATAATTAAATTGATTTGGAAAATCATTAAAAAAATCAAGAAATTTGTATAAAAAACAATTAAAAAATAACAAATGAATTAATATCAAATATTAATAAAAAAATAACAATAAAAAATAAATTAAAATGAAAAATAATATATATAGAATTAATTATAATTAAAGGATAAAATTAAAACAAAAAGGAATTAGAGGACCAAAAATAAATAATGGTGATTGGTTTCATTTTATAAAAATCAGAAGAAAAGGGACTGAAATCAAACTTTGTATATATTACCAATTTCAACTGGGGGGCTAAATTGAAGAAATCAAAACATCCGTACCGGAAAAATTGAAGGAATAAACAATCAATCAAAAATCAAAAGTATAAGGACTGAAATAAAACTTGCACAATTGAAAATAAAAAAACTTTAATTTCAATAAATCAGTAAGAAAAACGAAATCAAAACATCAGGGACCGAAATGAACTTGTCGCCAACATCGGGGACCGGACCAGAATTTGCGGCGGCAGGAGAGAGAAAAGCGACCGCCGGCCAAAACACGTCCACCGTCGCTCACCCGAACATATATGAACGGAACGCGCCGCGACGGAGAGGAGAGGGCTTCCCGGTGCATCTTCTGGTGTGGCGGAAGAGAATTTTTGACGGCGGGAATAGTATAAACACGCCGCCTCAAAGGCGCGTCTCTATCGGACGCTGCTGGCGCGTTCGAACGGCGCGCCAGCAGTTAAAACGAAAAAAATAATAAAATATTAGCTAATGACTGTATTTCCCCTGGTATCACCTATATTTACGAAAAAACCTTGTTGGAAAAGACGGAGTTCCTGTGCACAATTTTGGCGTTTTCGGGGGCTAAAAACATGCTAACACTGTGTAATAAATAGAGGAAAAACCGAGAGAGCCCCCGGTACTGTGCACAATTTTGGCGTTTTAGGGGGCTAAAATCGTGCCTACACTGTTCACCAAACGAAAAAAAATACTATTGCAATCCACAGTGCACTGTGTCTGTGTGCACAGTGCATTTGTGCACAGTAAAAACGCCTCACGTTTTATAGTATAGGTAATATATATGTCACTAACCCTATAATATAAATTTGGGCAAAATTCTTGTGTAGTGCAAGTTTCTTATAAAATATATGAATTTAAATTAATATAAATTTATCTGTTTAGTAAGTTTCAATGAAATCACCAGCATAAAATTATCATCGTCATTAAAAAGCAAGAATATTCGGATACCTGAAGTATTGAATTCAATGTATTAGGATTAGCTCAATTTATAATCCAATTTAAATTAAACAAATTGTAAAAACACCTGCAATAATCAAATATAAAAAATTAGTTAATTTTCTATCTACAAAAAAAAAAATCATTGAAAATCTATCCCTATGTTATCTTCATTATCATTATTATAAGAGTTAATATTATTATCAAAAAACAATAAAAAACATAGTAATTAAAAATGTCATTAGTATTGCTCAAATAATGAAATTATAAAATAATCGGACTCGAAGAATAAATAAAATAATAGAAAACACATAAAAGAACAAAGGGATTAAAGGAGACATATTAATTTTAAAATGATCATAAATATAAGTTAAAATTTCAGAATTGAACCAAATAAAAATAAAACCCAATAAAAAATAAAACAACAAAAATAAAAAACTAAAACTAAAAACACATGTGCATGAATATGAGTAAAAAATAAACATTGTCCAAGAAAAACCGAAAAAACAAAAGGAATTAATACCATATAAAAAATTCAAAGAATAAGGGCTAAAACGAAAAATAAAATATATAATTAATTCCAATAGAAGGATAAACAAATAAAAGATTTAAAAAATAAATAAATTGCAGTGTAATTTTGTTAAACAATTAAAAGAATAAAGACCAAAATGAAAAATAGCATAAATGACTAATTTTAGTTGGAGGACAAAATTAAAACATGCTTACCAATTAAAATGATTTTAATTGTAGGATGATTTTGTACCATATATAATAGATAAAAATTTTATCAACATTGTTTCCGAACAAACATTCTCACTCCCACCACTCCATATTTATATATACACGCTGATTCCGTAGTAAAGAGTATCTTGTTATTTCATAATAGATGGACTTGAGGATTTAAATGTATAACACAACCATAATAGGTATTAGATGCGGTTGATCTAGTAAACTAGAGTAAATTTTTGCGAGATTTTTGACCTACTTGATATTTTGTGATTTCTTATAACAACCGGAGAGATTAACTCATGGCTTCTTCATGTGACCGTTTGTCATATCTGGAGTTATATATGCTTCTGGTCTTTCCATGTGGTTAAACATGGACAATTTCACCCTAATTTCATTTTTTTCCTGTAACATTTACATGTGCTTGCATGTTTTCAACACTCAAAAAATAGTTTCCTTATTCGCTTGTTTTGATTCGATAGCTTTTCAAGTCACCATAAATTGCATTTGGTCTGTCACCATTTGGTTCTGAATGCTGCGGAATTGATTTCTTAAAACTAACTTCTGGTAATCATGTTCCAGACCAGTTTCAATGCCCCTGCTGGAGAGGACCCAATTGCAATTGATTTCACGGGGATGGGGAAGGGTGAGGCATGGGTGAATGGACAAAGCATTGGACGTTATTGGCCTACCAATGTCTCTCCAACTAGTGGTTGCTCCAACTGTAATTACAGAGGATCTTACAGTTCAAGCAAATGTCTCAAGAACTGTGGAAAGCCTTCTCAGACATTGTAAGTGCTCGAAAATCTAATGGGAAGTGTTTGGAACGTTTCAAAGTTTCTGGTTGTGATATTTAGTAATGTTGCAGATACCATGTGCCCCGCTCATGGGTGAAATCAAGTGGCAACACTCTTGTATTGTTTGAGGAGATTGGTGGGGATCCAACTCAGATAGCTTTTGCTACAAAACAGAGCGCAATTTTGTGCTCGCATGTGTCAGAGTCTCACCCATTACCCGTAGATATGTGGAGTTCAAATTCAGAAGCAGAAAGAAAAGCAGGGCCAGTGCTATCATTGGAGTGCCCCTTTCCTAATCAGGTCATTTCTTCAATCAAATTCGCAAGCTTTGGAACCCCTCGTGGAACTTGTGGGAGTTTCAGTCACGGGCAGTGCAGAAGCACTAGGGCCCTTTCCATTGTACAGAAGGTGCTAACTCTGCTCGTTCTTTTAATAGGGTTCTATGTGTGTGTGTATATATATATATATAAAGCCTGGTTTGTACCGACAAATGCTATTTTTTACAGGCTTGCATTGGTTCAAAGAGTTGCAGCATTGGAGCATCAACCAGTACATTGGGTGACCCGTGCAGAGGAGTAGCAAAGAGTTTAGCAGTTGAAGCTTCCTGCGCGTGATATTTTGCTTCTTGGGACAAGCTATTCAAGTAGAGCTCATAAAATGCAACTCATGGATGTTGGTTTCACCATCCATCTTGTATTTCTCAATGGCAACAAAAATGTGAATTAATAATCAACCAGGATAATGGAAAAACAAGAGAAAAGCATTTAGTAAATTAAAGGAGCAATTTTCCTGCTATTATTTATCCTTAAACAGCGTACAATTTTTAGTCAACAGGGTACGATTACGATTTTTTATTTTTATTTTTTCCGCTTGTTACTTGGGAGTATTGGGATACTCCTAAGTGGTTGCAGTGCCAGACTGTGGATGAAACCTGCAAACATAGCAAAGAGGGGAGTAGAGGGAGGGAGTCTGGTACTTGTCCTCTCCTCCCATCATTGGCATGGGAACCCCTATCTTGACAGGGCTAACATAATCGGGCCTGTAAGTCTTTCCCAAGACACCTTCAACGAGATCTGTTAGGTTAAAAAATCTGAACTGCGTTTCCAAATGAGCAAAAGCATCGTTTTCTGGTAGCTGGTAGTTGTGCGCCCTGTTTTCTTCCTTCCCGATAGGCCTCACCTTTATATTTAGCTCGACCAGGTTGGCAACTTGTACCCTTACAGTATTCGTATCATCAGTTCGTTCCACCACCACCTCTCTGTCTCCTCCATTAGTTCTCCACTCGGCGTCTCCGTCAGTCGGAACACCGTCGACTGTCTGACCATCCCACTTCACCGTGAGAGCATCAAAGTTATCGTCCCATTTTGAGACTCTCTTCGCTGCAATGACCAGTGTATGCGTGTCAAACATGATGGAGAGGGCCTGCACCCAAGTGAAATCGCGAGTCCTGCCCTTCGGTCGAGTTCCAATGAAGTGTGCATTAATTTGGAGGTTATCATCGGATACGATGGCAAAGTTTCCTCCCTTTGCACCATGGAAGTAGAACATCACTCCGTCACCGCCAACGAAGCGAGGATCGTAGCAGAGGGAGCCATATCCCTCGCAGTTTGGTCTTCTAACTGCATGGTAAGAAATAAATATACACGACAGACTGGTTATTAGTTTCAGAAGGTGTAGCCAAATCCCAAATAAAACCATTAATTTATAACGAGCGAGCAGCAGCAGGAACGTGATATAATTAACTTACACTTGCAAGTAACTTCACATTTGCTACTGCAGTCAATGAAGCATCCTTTCTTCTTCTTGTTTTTCACGGGCTTCCTCACCTTGCATTGGTCTGGACACACAAGCGTCTTGCCTTGGCAGGCCCCCCTTGCTTGGCAGAAAGCTCTTTCATTTCCTGAAGGTGATGGCGACAACATGTCGTAATGTGTTATTGCTGCGTCATAGGGAGACTTCTTGCCATTGCTGTTAGCACCTTGAACACAGCAGGCTTTCCTTGAAACATATACAAGAAAGAATGCTGCAAGAATGCATGACTTTCTTTTGAAATCCATGGCTGCAACAGAGCTCTGTAGAGAGAGAGAGAGGGAGAGGATATGCAAGCGATAGGGTTTGAAAGGGTAAATATATAGAGAAGAGTTGTCGGTTGAAACAAGGGACAACTAGGCCTTGGTGTCCGGCTTAATTCTAGTAAATTTGCTTCTTCCCTTGAGTGAAGAGTTAGAAACGTCATTTCCACTGCTAATATTCTATGGGCCTACCCTCTGGCTAGTGGGTCGAATGGATGCATTTCTGACTGTTAATTTAATGTGTTGCTGGGAAATAATACAATTATTTTCGTTTGCTTGGGTTTCATGGCCAGGTTTTCTCCAGCTTGCAACTGAAAAGACTCCGATAAATGTTAAAAGAATTCATACGGAGAGGGGGAGAGAGAGAGAGAGAGAGAGAGAGTATCGTAGCAAATGGCCTCGGAGAACTATCAAATCCTCGAAGCACACAATAGCTCACAAAGAACACATGATTTGAGACGCTAAAAACCAGGTCTAATCATGGATTTCAACAAAAACAAAGTTATTTAGGCAATTATAGATCTCAGCTTTGTAATTGGATCAAAACTTTATCATCCAAGCTTCGTTTGAAGCGAATCCAATTGATAAGAACCCAGCAAATATTTCTACAACTTTCATGTTTTAAGTTTTGAAAAATATCCACTGAATTGAGGTCGTAATTGGATATGAAGACATTTCATTTGTAATGGAACGTTCTTATACATGCAAATATATTATAATGTGCTTGAATATATCATAAGAAAAACTCTTTATTACATATTAGAACAAGTTGAGAGCGTGTTACAGCAGCTATAAACATGATCTTGGTATATCTTTTGTTTTTTCTACTTTGTAAAAGGCTTAATTTACGAGGGAGTAGATGATACAGATGAGGTCACAAAACATATGCATGCTTTTTAGATTATAATGATCTATCAGGGATAAGCAAATTTCTAACCTGACTGTTTTACTTGCCTCTGTTAATTAGATGTGGTTGCATGGCATTTGAATGTGGCCTAAGAGCACCTTCTTAGATCTGTCTATTTAGTATTGATCTTGGCACATTTAAGAGCACCTTTTTTGAGAAATAGAGCATGCATATTTTATCAACGACAAAATGGAATTTCATATACCAAATTAAATTCAATTTCAACTGATACATCAGTAATTAAGGATTGTATGGCAAAACAAAACAAAACAAAAGATGTCATATATGAGTAAAAGAACTTATGTTGATCATGGATGATATATAATCAAAAGAATAGTCATCAACTTAATTACTATTAGTGTGTGCATTAAAAGAGCTCTTCAAGAACCATAGTAAAAAACATACCCTTCCATTCCACGTCTTCTAATTTTGTATCCATCTTTTCACCAAACCCATATGTAAAACCCTAATTCTCAAATTTCATTGATGGTTCCATGTCAAAAGCCCTAAACAATGGAACTCTTTTAATCAGTAGTTGTCATTGGTTGTTGTTTGGTTACTAAATTGGATAACCCCACCCCTTTTAGAGGGTGTTTAGAAGGGTGGTTCTAATTGATTTTTAAAGTATATTTTATTTAAAAATATATTAAAATAATTTTTTATTAAAAAAAATAATTTTAGATATCAATACATTAAAATAATTTAGAAACACTAAAAAAAATTCATATAAAACAAAAAAATAAATTTTAATTTTTTTCAAAAAATATTTTTTGAATGCTTCCGAAACACCCCTTACTCCTCCATAAGAAAAAAAAGTTTTGTTTTATAAGCTTTCATGCTCCTTCTCAGTCCCTTCTTTTCTTTGAGAAGTAAGAGAAAGCTTTTGTTTGAGCTTCTTTTGCATTCCTTCTCTCTTTTAATAAAAACCTTTTTTTTTTGTCCCTTTCTCTTTCTAAAAATAAGAAAAATTAAATGTATTTGATCCCTCTTTTATGTATCTCTCTCATTAAGAAAAAAGAAATAGTTGGCCTCAAAATTAAAAATTGGTTGGCCTCAAAAAGACCATGTAACTCACAAAAATAATAATAATAATTAAAAAAAGAAAAAAGCACACCGATGGATATTTGAATCCACAAAGATTATATCTCTTTGTCCACGTTAAATTAAATGTATGAGCTGTTTTAGTTTTTTATTTTATTTTTTAGTTAAATTATGTTTTTACAGGTTGTGTATAGATTACTTTATAAAATCAATCTGATTACATGGAGTCAATACTACTCAATCTCCAGAAGAAAAAAAATCCTACTATAAAAAAATATTAGCAATATACAAATATGAACCGGCCCCGCCAAAATCGAAGCTACACATTTCCAAAAACTTTCGATGGTTAATTAGGAATACGATTGAGGCAGCTCCCTAGCTAGCTCCCCAATCGAAAAGGATACTTGCACGACTTGAAAAAATAAATAAAACCTCTTTGTAGCTTATACGTAGCTTGCTAACTAAATTCCACGAGCTAACCATGAATTTTGTAATCTAATATATATATATCTATATATATATATATAGATATATATATATATATATATATATATATATATATATCATTTGTGTGAGCAACATCATATCATGTTATTGTAAATCGATTTTGTTGAGACTTGAGATATGTTGAATTCAATGGGCATGTATGCATGGTCAACACCAGAGAAAATGCTGCCTCACATGGCGTGGACTACTCAGATTTACTGTAACCCAATTCTATCCAATCAAGGCAGATTTGATTTCTATAATCTTTGTTTAGACTTTAGAGTGACGACAATGGCCACTGTGAAGGTTGATCAGAGAGACAGTCAACCATGCATATGGCTGGCTATCCTATCATCAATGGATAAAGAAATTGACGTGGCCCCAGCTAGCTCAATCTGGCTCTGGCATTGCAACATCGATTCTTGAAACTTCGCAGAAAGGGCAAGTACAATGCAGAAGTCATATTTGCTAGCAAAGCTATATTTTTAGAGATTTAGTTATTTTTATTTTTCTGCATGTTTTAATAGAGAAGTAGAAACTTAAAAAATATTAAGAAAAAACATATATGTTCACCAAACAAGACGTCTCATAAAAGCTATTCTCGCTGCCACCACCATTGATGTTGCTATTGAGAACAATAATCCCAATTGACTTAGACGCAATCTTTATAACCACCAAGTAAAGGGGTTTTTAGCTGTTGATTTAGCAAGTTTTGATTGATGGATTGTTGTTGTTTGTCGTTTGGGAAGGAGTGGAAAGGGAAATGGTGGGTTTGATGAGGAAGGGATTTGAAGCGATGGAAAGGTGAGGAGGGAAATGAGTGAGGGAAAGTGAGGGAAAGGAGAGGTACCATGGAGGTGAAAGATAAGACGGGGAGAGTGAGATTGCATGAGACTAGGAGGAAAGAGGAAGAGGACTTATCTATGATATTTTGTATCTTAATTGAAATTTTGATAATTTTTTTCAATATTTTAAAATTTAAGATGTTGACTATTTTTTTTTAAATTTGATTTTTATTTAAATAAAATTAAAAATTATAATGTTTGAGTTTTTTTTAAAAGTAATTTTAAATTGATATAAATTTAAATTATTGTGGGGTTTTTTTATTTTAAATTCAAAAATTTTAATTTAAATATAATTAAAAAATTAATAATCATATTGTTGGAGAGTTTTTTAAAAGAAATTATTTAATTATATAATATATTCCTATTAATTGTATAATTAAACTACATACAAAATAATTGCATTATATTTAAAAGAATATAAAAAAAATGACTCTCCAAAATTATTTTTACCATTGGAGTACACATCAATAAAAAAACTATATATATACTATTCAAAAAACTATTTTATATATTTGATTCTCCAAAATAGCTCTTGTCATTAGATTTGCCCTTAGCATCCAAACTCTAAATTTGTAGTTTCAATATTGCTGCTTTGTGGGTAAGGATGTGAAGTTTCAAATATATTTTTTTTATACTTATATGTATCACTGCTAATTTTAGAATCAGCCTATATATATTATTACTAATCTTAGAATTCACTTTAACATCCTATAAATTTAATAAACAATTAAGACATACAAAGATGTCAGACATATACAGAAAAGCTTGAATCGGACAGAAAAAAGGAACAAATCCTTTACCCGCTATTTCAAGAGTTCAAGTGCTAAATTTTCAAATACTTCTTCGAGACATTAGTTTATTGTAATTAATGGGCACTTTTATTATTTTTAAATAAACATTCAAGAAAAAAGAACCAGCTTGACGATACATACATTTCCTTGGCTGGAATTGGCTTACAAAGAATTGAATGATAGAGTTTTTTACTTTACGGAGGAATACGTACGTTGTCTTATTTTCTTAATCAAGTTCATGAATGCTGGCTGATCTGAGAAGGCAATTTGATTAATTAGATGGTAGCCATCCCATTCCCAGCTGATGCGCCCTGGAACCTGCAAAGCCTGCAGAGGGGTGACAGGAGAGATGGAGTCTGGTACTTGTCCTCTCCCCCCATCACCGGCATCTGCACCCCTATCTTGACAGGACTGACGTAGTCTGGCCTGTATGTCTTCCCCAAAACTCCCTCCACGAGATCGGTTAAGTTTTGAAACCTAAACTGCGTCTCCAAGTGAGCAAACGCATCGTTGTCCGGCAACTGGTAGTTATGAACTTTGTTTTCATGTTTCCCGATAGGCCTTACCTTTACATCCATATCCACTAGACCAGCAACGGTAACTTTTAAAGCATTGGTGACGTCAGTTCTTTCCACGATAACCTGTCTTTCTTCGCCAGCGCTCCTCCACTCAGCCTCTCCGTCAGTAGGGATGGTGATTGTTTCCCCGTCCCATCGTACAGTGAGTGAATCTGCACTGTCATCCCAGTGCGATACCTTGTTTGCAGCGATGACAAGATTGTGTGAATCAAACATGACGGCGAGTGCTTGGACCCATGTGAAGTCCCGAGTCCTTCCCTGAGGTCTACTTCCGATGAAGTGGGCGTTGATTTGGAGGTTATCATCGGAGACAATGGCAAAGTTACCACTCTTTGCTCCATGGAAATAGAACATCACGCCATCACCACCGACAAACCGAGGATCATAGCAGAGAGAGCCGTATCCATTGCAGTTAGGTTTTCTATCTGAAAGTTGGATAACAGTAATTAATGAATTTAGAGATACTAATTAAAGTCAAATTAAATAGTTTCTTAATCGTGTACTATGTAATATGTACTTACACTTGCAGGTCACCTCACACTTGCTACTGCAGTCAACAAAGCATGCCTTGTGCTTCCGGTTCTTCTTGGGCTTCTTCTCCGGGCACTGAGCTGGACAGACCAGGATCTTGTTTTTACAGTGCCCATTCGCCCTGCATTTAGCTCGTTCCTGTCCACTCCCGAGAGGTGTCAGGTCATCGTGGTCTTTATTGTTGCCGTTGCCGTCGTTGTTATTACCGTTGTTGTTCCCATTATTTCCATTTCCATTGTTATTGCCATTGTTTCCATTCCCATTGCCATTGCCAATGCCTTGAACAAGCGTGCCTTGTATAGCAATTAACACGACGAAAACAGCTACCAAAATATATGGCTTCATAGGAGCCATATTTCTTAATTTGGACTCTCTTTTGTTGATTCGTAAGTGCTGCAAAACTAATATTGGATAATGTGAGATGAAAAAATAGAGTTGCAGAGGCATAAATTTATAAGAAGTAAACACCGACTTAGGTTGGCATAATACTCCATGAATCTTTGCTTCCTGCTGTAAAATAAACATATATAGCTGTTTATGCCTTCAAATTCAATCTTTTGAAACCTTAAAACTGTGTTTCCTTCACTTTATTGTAAAGGAGCTCAAAACCAGTTGGAAGTAATGTTTTGGTGGTAAATTAGTATGGTGCATCGCTTGCTTGCTTCATGACTTGAAAGATGGTTCTCTCTCTCTCTCTCTCTCTCTCTCTCTCTCTCTCTCTCTCTCTCTATATATATATATATATATATATATATATATATTTGGATTTTGAATCATAAACAAACAACTTCGTTAACAACCATGAATGCCTCAACAATTAGTAGATGTTGTATGGTTCACGGTTAAGGCTGCGTTGCATTTGAACTGTGGAGCCAAATTAAACTTTATTCAAACGGAAACTCAGTTTTTAATTGTGAGTCCCACACCAAAAATAATATCACGGCTGCAGATGCAAAAGCATATGAGAGATGCTTTTGCATCTATGGCACAAAATTAACCATAAAGCATCTCTCCTCACCTCTATCACGGGACCCCTCACCCTCACTTCTCTCTTCTTCCTCCCTCAAATTTTTCCAACTATGTTGCTCAAATCTTCTCTCATCTTCATAATTATATTTGTTTAATAATATGTAACTAGCTAGAATTCATGACAAA
The DNA here is from genome assembly GCA_015731905.1 of Salix dunnii. Classification (NCBI taxonomy): domain Eukaryota; kingdom Viridiplantae; phylum Streptophyta; class Magnoliopsida; order Malpighiales; family Salicaceae; genus Salix; species Salix dunnii. The sequence goes on along the minus strand of CM027667.1, from coordinate 1,043,223 downwards.
GCCAACGTCTGCGTAAAGATGGACAAAATGGCTAAAATAGGAGGAAGAACATTGGCCTGTCTTTAGCCAAACATTACTAAATTAATTCGAAAGTAGAAATGGAAGAAGCAACAGAAACATACATGTGCTCTTGGTTTCGATAGTATGGGTTTTTGATTCCCAAAACACATTGGTTACTATCTTCAACGATGCTCAGCCAAAATCTTGGAGATGCATAAATAACTCGTCGTTGTCTCTGTGCTTGTCTAGCAACAGCAGAGGTGATGTTTCTTCTGTTTGTGAGCTGAAGCCAGGCACCTAGGAATGGGTGATTTGGTTTATGGTTCTGGATCTTCTCATATTTGACGAACACAGTAAAAATAAACAGAGTGTTAGAGTTACTTTTTAAACTATGTTTTATTTATAATTAATTTAAAAATAAATGCTTTGTGAGTTTTGATAAAAAAAAAAAAACTAATATGATAAAAACAAACGAAACAAAGTGAAGATTGTAGTTGCACATAGCATAACTATATCACAAGATTATCAAAAGGTGATATTAATTTTGCCGAATATGATCGCATTCTTTATTTTGATCCTGAAAATATTTTACCAGATATTATTTCTCGATCAAATAGTCAAGGATCGCAGACGCGTTCACATATGAATTTAGTTTTTGATGGAATTGCAAGTAGTTTATGAGAAAAATAAAAACAAGTGTTTAATTTACTTTAATGATTCCAAATATTTTGTATTATAATTATTAATAAATATACAAAATTATTCCAACAAAATATTTATGTGTGTGTGTGTGTGTGTGTGTGTATACATGTGTATTTTTAATTAATTTTAAAAGTTGATAGCAATATGAAAAGTATGGTAACCAAACATGCAAAACTGTTTTTTATTAAACTCAATTTCAACCACAATTTTAACAAAAAAAACTTAAATTTTATTTATAAACTGCAGCTAAAAATATTTTTTATATATTTTTTTTTTTTTCAAATTCAAACCAAAACGGCAACTGCTCAGCCAAGCTATTAATATTTCAAGTGTAAGAATTGATTGGATTCATCAACAGTGATGAAATCAGCAATTCCTATGCAAGTTGAGCAGGCCCGGGCAGATTTCATTTAAAGAAAGTCAACAAGGCATGTAGCTCCATGATCACGCAGTAGCCCCCCTTGGATTAAGTTCTGTATGCAACAATCCAGGCACCTTCGTTTCAGATGGTCGAGCATGCTTACCCTGCAATCACGGATCTCCTAAAACCACCAAAGCCACAGATCATTTTTGTACAACTATTTGCTGCTAACTTTTTGGTCACGCATCATTGAATTGGATTGGAAAATATTCTAACCCATCTTATAATAATTTATAGCTCTATCTTGCGACTTTCGATGAAATAATATAATTAACAGATACATATACGGAACTTTTATCTTTGCAGATACCTCCAAAGTCCAGATCCCATGATACCACTTCAATGTGCCCAGCGTACTACCTTAAGAAATCATTAACAACACTGTTGAAACATGATCTCTTAAATAACCAAACAGAGTGAAGCTCATCCTGCCAGACTGTTCAAATACGTTTATACTTCATATATGAATACCAGGGGGTGAAAGTCGGTGGTTCGAACCAGGCAAATAAAGCAACAAAAACTGTTTGACATTACATTTCAAATTTGTTTCTAAAAAAACATATTTATATTTTTTACTGTAAATTATTTTTTTTTATATTGTTAGATTTTTTAATATCAAAGGTAATTTAAAAAAAAATATTTTAATTCTTTTCTGAATGAAAAATAATTTCTAAAATAATCTAAAGTGTCTGGCGTTTTAATTTGTACGCATGGGTGTGTGATATTGCTTTCCTGTAAAACACACTATGAAATTCAATCAAATGTCACATATTTCTACAAAAAAAAATAAAACGTAAACTTCTCCTTTCAACATTGTCTGTGTGTGTGTATATACTAGACAATGCCCCCGCGTTTCGCCGCGGATGGCACAATATTTTTTTCAGTATAAAAAATATTAATTATATGTATTTTTAAATTGTATTATAAATTTTATTAAAATCATAAATTTATCCAGAAATCATATGAAGTTCAAATTTTTTATCAAATATATAAATTTTAAATCGTTATAAATTTAGCTGTTTAGTAGTTTTTCATGAAATAATCAACATTAATTTATCATCGTCATTAAAAAAATAAAAAGATCTGGACATTTGAATTTTATAATTCAATTTAAATAGATGCATAGAAACGAATAAAAAAATAAATATTATCCAATAATTAAAAAAAAAATTAAATGACTTAATATGAAATAAAAATCTGCAATAATCAAATAATAAATATAAATTAAATTAAATTGAAATGAAAAATCATTAAAAAAAGTAAAATATTTTTATAAAAAATAATAAAAAATTAATAATTAAAATTATCGTTATTATTGCGTAAATGGTAAAATCATCTAATTTAAAGAGCAAATTAAAATAATAGAAAAAAAACTAAAATAAAAGCAAAAAGCGAGGAATATTTATTATTGATATTATAATCAAAACAATAAAAATAAACAAAATAGGAAGCACGAAAAAACATTAAAATATTATAATTATTATTATTATTATTATTAAAGAATAAATAAACCACAAAAGATTAATAAATAAAATAAAATAAAAATAAAATTATCATTGTTATTACTCTCAAAAAAATAAAAATTATCAAATTATTCTGGGGAAAAAAAACTAAAAAACATCAATAAAAGAGTAAGCAAGAGAAACAATTAAATAATTATTATTATTATTATTAATTATTAAATAATTATGAATTCAATTACTATTATTATTATTATTATTATTCTAGAAATTTAAAATTCAAAATCAAAGTTAAAAGCATATTTATATATACATGAATAATAGTAGGGATTATTATAGAAATAATAAGAAATCAAGGGATGAAAACAAAAAATTAAAAGTATAAGGGCCGAATATTAATTATGTGCGATTTTTTTATTATAACATAAATTTAGATAAAATAATAAATTTGTATAGAATTTTCGTTAAGTACAAATTTTATAAAAAAAAAAAGTATAGATGTATAAATATGAATAAAAAAATAAACAATGCATAAGAATTAAAAGAAAACTAAATAAATTAATATAAAAAATTTCAAATAATTAAATAACAAAAATAAGCAGTTAATTTTCTATTCACAAAAAGACGAAAATATAAATTGTAAATTTGTTCTTATGTTACTGTCATTATCAACATATATTAATATTTTAGGATTAAACCTATTAAAAATAAAACCTGAATAAAAAATAAAAGACAAAAACTAAAAGCACAGATGCATGAATATGAACAAAATATAAACATTAGTAAACTTTTTTTTTCAAAAAAAATGAATTAATATAAAATAAAAAATTAAAAGAATAAGTACCGAAATGAAAAATAAAATATATAATTAATTTTAATTGCATATTCAAATTCAAAGAAAACAAAATTTTGGGATCAAAATAAATAAACAAATAATGATAATTGTTGTGCAATAGATCAAAATATTAGAAGAAGAGGGACTGAAATAAGAAGTTGTAAAATAACCAATTTTACTTGGAGGACCAAATTAAAAGGAATCGAAACATATGGACCGAAATTATAACAGGAACGAAAAAGAAATAGAAAATCAAAAAAATAGGGACTAAAATGAAATATTCATTTAATAATCAGTTTTAATTGAAGGGCACAATTGAAAATAATAAAACTTTAAATTAAAAAAATTAGTAATCAAACCGAAATTCAAACATCAGGGACTAAATCAAACTTTGAACAAACCCTAGGGACCGAAACATAATTTGCTGCGGAAGGAAAGAGAAACCCGGTGGCCGACACAAAACCATCCTCCGCCGCTCACCGGAGATTCTAGTATATACACGCGACACTCCGGACGATTGACGACATGGAAGCGCACCGTGAGACACAGCGGAAGTGAATTTTTGACCGCCGGAATAGGTGGAACGCGCCACCTAAAAGGGCGTTCGCCTGGAACTTCGCTGGCACGTTCAGAAGACGCGCCAGCAGTACCACCAAAATAAATAATAAAATATTGGATATTTACCTATTTACCCCTGATGCAACCGGTATTCACGAAAAAACCAGATGGGAAAGGACGTCCCTGCCCCCGTTTACTATGCGCAATTTTATCTTTTTCGAGGGCTTTTTTCGTCGATTCACTGTGCAAAGAAAACGGAAAAACCGGTAAAGCCCCTGGTTCCTGTGCACTATTTTGTCGTTTTCGGGGGGTGTTTTCGTTAATCCACTGTTCAAAACCGGATAAAGTAAAAATAAAAAAGGACGCACATAAGCGCGCGAAGCACGGACGAAAAATATCCAGTCCACAGTGATTTTACTCACAGTGAACAGGAAAAGGGCGACGCGTTTTATATATATATGTATAATAATATGAATGTATGTACATGGGCGGATGCTTGACTATAAGAGTTCAAAACCAAACCTAAGAGATAAAGTGATCTCTTAGACGTGTCTAACATGATCCAAGTATAAGATAACAATGGGCAAAGGAACAATTATTTTCTTGCGCAAGTCACGAGGAAAAACAAAATAACTGAAAATATGCAAGAAACTTCCAATAATCACCCATTGAGACTATTGAAATATAGGGAGATCAATCCGTGGTTTTCCGTCGTAGCTTGGATCAACTCCTCCAGCTGGGACAACGCTTCTAGAGGTTCCTTCTCCAGCCTCGCTTGCCATCTTCAAGAAGTAGCTATGCCTGCAGAAGAAGCACACTCTGAGAATCTTACATAAGGTTACAATGAGAACTTATTATGAAAAACAAATATACCATCTAGTATCAGCTGTCAGTTCAGGATGAAAAGCAGTCCCTAGTAAATTCCCCTGCTTTATAGCTACAATAACTTTCTCTTCTGGCACAGAATTTTCCTGAACATCAAACATGTAATTGTGTAAGCTTTGAAATAATCACAGCAAAAATGTGACAAATAGCAGTGCTCAAGACAAAATGATACCATCCTACTTATACGGAGGCACTATACATCATTTGCCACATCAAATTTGTATCAAAATTCTCTATAAAGTTTAATTGTATAGACCTTTCCCTTGTTATTAAGACAAGGCACTGACAGAAGATCAAACAAATGGTGCTACTTTTTCAGTAACATATAATGCACCAATGGTTAACATATGCTACAGTTTTTTCGAACACTGATTAAATCCTCTCTTTTTTTTTTTCTATAAGAAAATTAACCCAAAAAAAATCAAAGGAAATTTGAAGTTCATCGGAAAAGGAAAGAAAAACAAATCAAAACATCTGCCACCCCATCCATATCTCCTATATTTTTTTATCATGACAAAAGGGCAAATCAATTTATAACTGACTATGTAGATGATCAGACCACTTCAAAGGCAGAAAACGCCATTCAAACTATCTTTCACAGATGCCCATTACTTGAAGTCCTGACTGAGCTCTGTGTCAATCTTCCAATAAGCCATCAAGAGAATTCCCTAGTCAAAAATCATTAAATGTAACACCTCTTCAGCAGTAGATGGTTAAGTAGTCAATTCACTGATCGATTATGGAAGATTGTTAGCAACACTGCATTATCTTTGCAAAATGTATGAATTAAGGGAGATGATGATGTAACAAAATATTTGCCTCAGAATACACTTCAGTCCACTGAGACCTAGATATAGACAGATTAGCGTGTATGGTGAGCATACACTTTATTTGATCTGTAAATATCAAGTCCATTTGTGCATCATAGTATTTGTGTGCAATCATCATCATCATTGATTAGCCCTCTGTAAACTTAAGAAAAACTAGATAAAGAAAGCAAATCCCGATGTATGATTTTCCATAATTTGGAAGCAGCACACAAGACTCGTGACACTCAAAAGATTATTCCTGCAACTGTAGGAATTGACATGGCTAAATAAGACAAAGGGATTCCGCATGCTAGACTAGAAATGGCATCTAATCCAAAAGTTCTGTCAATTTTTGGCCAAGCACATGTTGAATCTATATGACTTGGTATTTCTTCGATGCAATTGAACTTCCAACAGTCTAATCTGACATGTAATCCCAGATGGGGACACATTCAAGCAGAAATACCGCAGAATTTGGATGGGAGTAACTAGTAGCCTGACTCGCACTGATTCCAAAATATCAATACAAGGTCAACCTAAGTGAACCATCTCCATTCCTTATTGTCGAAATGAGCAACGTAGAAATAGGAATGGAGTAACTTTCAATATTAAACACTCATAAATAGAAAATATACTTTAATTCCTTTTAGAAAGTCAAAATTTCCATCAGTATGTGTAATTAATGCCAAGTCCTACTAAAATGCTCATAAATAGGCAGTTTTTTTGCATTTGGTAAAGATGTTAAAGATACACAATCCAAAACAAGAGCATCATAGAGGCATAGATTGAAGTCCTAAGAGGATCACTTCATGAAAAATGCGAGTAGGTCAACTATATTGTGTTTCTGCTCAAACATACTTCAAGAGGGCCATATCCTTTATTGCCTGATGAGATTCATATAGTTGGATTATTTTACAGCATGATGGAAATCCCAAACAAAATGACTACTCCAATTTATCTTATTTAACCATTACATCAAAGCAACTAATTGCAGTGTCATATTTATCTAAGTCTTTGTCAAAAATCTTAGGATCACATCATCTTATCAGACATGAAATAGCAGACCCTCTGTTGAATGATTTTAACAATTATCAGGCAAGCCTAAGAAAAGCACACAGGAAACTGAAGATGAAAGAATGAATGCATCAGACACCTGCAAAAGCACATAGAAATGCATAGAAAATACTTTATACCGGTGTGTGAAGTAATATTTTAATTTTACAATTTTATGCATTTTTATATGAATAAAAATTAAACATAGCAATAATTAAAGGTGAGTTCAGATAGGAAGAAAACCAGCTGAAATTTCAAATTCCTGTTGGGATTAAAAAAATGTAAAAAAAACTAATAGCATTTTAACCCAAGAAACCCCTTGCAAATACACATTACAATGGCAGAGGAATTCACTTAACACGTAAAACATATTGGCATAAAGTCATATTCTACTCAATAAATGCTCCACCTGCATGCCTCTCTCTCTCTTGTTTTTGTCCTCTGTTGTCTGTCATTCTAATGGAAATCAAAACCACATGGTTTGTAATAACAAATAAAAAAAAATACATGCATGCATATTCAGAAAACAGAGAAAAATATGGCTGATATCACTCCGAGGGACAGGCAGTGTTACACATTCAACTGTAAAATATATACAAACCTCTTGTATTTGAACAGCAGAACTTGAATACAATACATTGGTAGATGGAACAGGACACTCTGCCAGCACATCAACTCCAGGCCCAACTTCAAGGACAGCAGGAGCACGGATGAAAACTCCACGGAATGTTTCAGGGCCACCTTCCTTACACGCAAGTTCTGGAACTGGAAGCTCTGCTTCAAAACTTTGAATCTGTGGACATTATAGTGTTAGATTTCTTAAAAGAAAAAAGATAGCTAATCTCAAAATTTTATATAACATGTTCCTATGCTAGTTATAATGTCTTTTGCCAGAAAGCATTAACTTATATGACACCCACACCTGTAACTGACCTTGTAATGTCTGATTTATTTTGCTTTAATGAAAACAATAAAACAGTAGAAAAGAGGAGTATTAATTCTACTCTGTTCTACAAATTTGATCTGGTAGCATCAAGTGTTTGGATATATAGGAGATAACATAATATAAAATGAGGATTGAGGATAGAACCAATAATAGGAGCAATCAAAGGAAACATATTACAAAGAGGAGTATAAATTCAACTCTGCTCTACAAATTTGATCTGACAGCATTAATGCAAGTGTTTGGATAAATAGGAGATAAGATAATATAAAATGAGGATTGAGGATAGAATCAAAAATGGAAGCAATCTCTGGAAACATATTACAAAGATGAAAAACAACATTTCTCTAGGTTGTGAAACCTATCATACCACCTCAGAACTAGAAACCCTTATGCGTTGAAAGGTTTTAATCCATTATTATGAAATGAAACTTGAATTAAAATGCATTGTAGCTCCATGCCTTTTTCATCAAACTTTCTTTGTTATGCCAACTCAAAGCTTTTTCCATCTTAAACTGAGAAGAACAAATACACACACACACACACACACACACACACACACACACACACACACACACAGCTACACAGCGGATACCATTAACGGAAGGAAACCCTATAGCACGCGTACCTGACTGCCGAAATAATTTCTATGAACAGTGCAATCTAGGCCACCAACCAGTTCTTGTCCACCAGTTTTCTGGCCTGCAAAATAATAATTACATCTGTCATTTTATATTGAAAACAAAACCCTAAATGCATTCACTTGAAAAGATAAACCCAAGCTGAATTTTGAAAAAGGAGGAAAGAAAGGAAAACCCACCAATTGCCTTGTTTGCCAAGAAGATAAGACCTGCACAGGTCCCCCATACAGGCTTTCCCATTTTAACAAACTCACGTAAAGCAGGAAACTGCAATTAAGAAATGAAATGGGACCATTAGACAAAAAAAAATCCATTTATATTATCAATAAATAAATCAACATAAAGAAGAAGGAGAAGAAAAAAAAGCGAGTAGAGACCAGGTTGTGAAACTCAGCGAGTTTAGCCATAGTAGTGCTTTCACCACCCGGAATAATAAGAGAGGTGACATTTTGAAGCTGTTCTGGCTTTCTTATCTCCATTCCCTTCACTCCCAATCTGGCAAGCGCTGTCAAAACACACAAATTTGTTTCCTACCTATAAATTAAACGAGCATCCAAAAACAGATACAAAACTAGGATTGTGTAAGAAAAAGTGCCTGCAATGTGTTCGTTGAAAGAACCCTGTAAAGCGAGAACGCCGACGGCGGCCATCCTTGCGCAAACACGGCGGCTCCCTTTTCCTTTTTTAAAGATACAGAGAGAGGGTTGTAAAATTTGGGAACACTCGTTTTCCTTTTCTATTGGCGCTAAAGAGTGGACTGGACAAGCGCCGCCACCTCTTGGATTTTGCTTTTTCATTTTTTTTTATTTTTTCTGTGTTATTACTATTTCTTTCATAGCCCAATTCTGCAGTTTCCGAGCCCACACAATGTCGTAGGCCCAAACGGCCCGTTTCTTTCAGGTTTAATGACGGAATTGTTATGAATTTCGCCAGCGTTTTTCGTATGTTTTTTTTGGCTTATAAATATTAATATATATTAGACTACAAAGAAGAGTATTGTTAAAATGATATAGTTGCATAAGTATATTTATAAAATCATATAAAATAAAAATACACTCTTTGTTCTCTCATACTAACATTTTTACTTATTTATTTATTCTTTGTTGAGTATATTGTTAAATCACTTGCTAAAACTAATAAAATAATTCACTCTGTTAGAGAAAAAAAATTTAGTTTATTCGGTAAGTGTTGGCTTTATATATAAGCCTTTTACAACAAAAAAAGAAAAATAAACTTTACTTTCAATACTCCTTAAAAACATGGTAAGAGGCTTGTACCAATTCAAATACTAATATGCACTAACACCTAAGGGATTATTGATATAAAAAAAACAAATACAGTTAAATATTAATACTTCAACATATCCTCCCTTAAACTGAATTACAAAAAAAATGCAATTAGTTTACTCTAATTTCAAACACTTACCAAGTTTATCATGTCACCTCAAAAACACCTCAATTTGAGAGGCTTTGTTATAATATAATAAAGTTGGTTCTTGTGTGTTATAGTGCACCAATTCAACAATTCTCTCTTTTATCAAGTTGTGTGAAAAATAATTTTTTATATCTATATATTTGCTTTTACATGGCTGAACTATTATCACAATAAATTGTTGTACATTTATTTTGAGTATATCCCAACTTCTCAAGAACTCTTCTCAACCATACTCCTTGGAATGCACAATATGTTGCTATAATGAATTCAACCTCTATAGTGGACAAGGTCAAATTGATTGTTTTTTAAGACCATGAAACTACTCCAAATCCAAGCATCAAAGTGTATAGAAAAGTGTTTTTCCTATCATCAATGTCTCATGCATATTCACTATAAGCAAACCCCCACAGTTTCTTTTTCTCCACCATTTGTATAAGTAATCCCTAACTCAATTGCTCCCTTTAGATATCTTAGGATTTTTTTTTTTTTTTTACAGCTTACAAGTGTATTTTAGGAGGTCTCTCCATATATCTATGAATCAAACAAATTGAATACATCAAATTCGACCTTGTAGCAATTAGGTAGATCAGGTTTCCTATCATTTGCTTGAACATTATGTATCTAGAATAGCTCCTCCTTCATTTTTTGATAATCTGAACCCTCGAACGATTGAATTCTTCACCAAGGTGTTATTCATCATCCCAAACCTCTCCAACACTTTATATGCATGCTTCTTCTGATTGATAAATATACCATATTGATTGTCATACCCTCTACGAGAGCGCGACGTTGCGGTGACTATCCCCATGAGCGAGATATTCATGTCGGGGTTATATCTTTATTTTCAAAAAAAGAGTCACCACCTAGTATTATGGTTACTAGAAAACTTAAACTAGTCTTTTAGAGATTCTAAGGCAAGGGACTGGTTGCGTAAAAGGAAGGTTTTAGCACTCCTAATACGCCTTACCTAAGGTAAGTTGCTTGGTGTTTTGGTTTATCTTAGGATTGCTATGGTATTAGTATTATCTAATCATTTTTCCTAGGATGAGCTCGCAAGAAAAGGGACACAAATTTATAACCTATGCAATGGAAATATAAGAAAATTCAGAGCGCTTTAAAAGTTTGTTTTTGCCTTAATTATTTCATACTTTTACGGCTCATAAACCGTGGAGTCAAAAATTCAAATGTCCCTAATTATGATTAAGGTTTCTTTCAAAAATATGTTAATTAAAAACTAATGACTTATTATTCTTGTAAAAGTATTTTGGATATTTATCACTTTAAGGTTTCTTTATCCAAATATTAATGGTAAATAGTAACAAATTATCCCCACTAATATTTTGGATACTAACCCCTTTACAATTTCTTTACCTAAATATCAACAGTGAATAATATGAATTCACAAAAATAAGATTTTTGATATTTTTAGAATATTGGGAAATACCCTTTGGATTTAACAAACATGTTATAAAATCCAAAACTACGAGAAAAATAATTTGTGTGTTTACGAAATCCATGCTAAAACATATTTTTCTTTAAACTCTAAATATTTTTTTCTTAAAAGGAATGCTCAAAATATGTTAGCATATTGGTTGTATGCACGAAAACAACATATTTTGTTGTTTTAAATATTTTTTTATATAAAAAATATTTTTTATGCAAAGTTTTTATTTTGTATTTTTTTTTAATTTTTTTGGTGGGTTGGCTACCCATCCCTGATGGGCCGATAATCCCATCATTTTTAGGCAACCTACCTCACATCGAGTTAAGCTTCCAACCCAAATGGCTTTAGGTTGTCAACCCATCTCTCCTCGGGTCGGGCTTTCAGCCCTGATGGCTAGCAACCTAGATCTTGTCCAAGCTGGAAACCCGTCTTACTTAAGTGGTCAGGCCAGGCACAAAGCCGGTCTCGACCTACCCATTGTTCACATGCAGTGAACATTAGGCATGGGAAATGAATTAATTCACTCCTTCTCTGTGTTTGTCAATGAGGAATAGTAAAATGGTGGTTTTTGTAGGATGATGAACGGTGTACATGCTACTACTATTGGGTAGAGGATGCCGAGGCGATTGTTCCTGTGGTGGTGGAGTAAAAATGGTGGTCTGTGGTGGTTGGAGGAGACGTCAAAAATGGTAGTCGAAGGAGGCATCAAAAGCTGGTTGCTTTATGTTGTTGTCACTGGTGCTACTCTTGTTGCCTCGCCGAAGGACGTGGCTGGGTTGTTGGCATGGAGGTGGAGCTGCTGGTGATCATGGGGTGATGCTAGGTAGTAGAAGTTGTGAGGCTGCTGAGGAGGGAGGGAGAGTTAACTGCAACTGGTTTCAAAGAGAGAGAGGGAGGGAGCTAGTGTTGGGTTGTAGAAGAGAGAGAGAGAGCTGCCGATGTGGTCTTACCGACTACGAGGAAGACGACGAGTGCAGGTGGCTATGTGTTTTTTTCATCAATATTTCCCCTCGTTCATTCATGTAAAAAATTTCTCCCCCTAGTATTTTGCAAAGTTTTCTCCTCTAAATCCCTTTTCTCCCCGTTATTAACCTCCCTATTCATCTGCGCATGCATGCAATTTATAAACAAGTTATGGTAGAAGTTAAATGCATATATTTATAGCTATTTTTTACACAAGTAATGGAGTAAGGAAGAAAAGTTGAAAGTTAGTGTGAAAATGTTTTTTTAATTTATTGTTTTTCTTAGAGAAAAATACACTCTTACACCAATTGTGCTCTTAGAATTAACAACTAAGCCAATTGATTGTATTCCACTATAATTTGGAAGAACGTGTTACAAAGAGATTATGAATGTTATGGTAGGTAAAAGATAGAGATGTTGGGGGCTAGAATGTGAGAAGGCAAAAGATAATGAAGAATTTTGTAAGAAATGTTAAGGCTACTTTTATATAATTGTTTTAATGTCAATTTCTATAGGGATTAATGTAGCAAATCATATAGTCTCCCTTTAATTTACTTTTACATGCTATTTAAAAATTGGTTTGTATTTAGAAATCAAATTCATACCCTAAAAAAGATTTCAAATACTATTTATTTAATCATGTGAATTGATTCCAAACATGCACACTATTTTTTCATAAATTATAATTTATATATCCATATAATGCTTGTTCAAAATAAAGATAAAAATGAATAAAATGATAATGATGCTAGAAATATAAAATTCACACAACACTTGTATATTTTTTTCATGTTTAAGAAATTAATGATTGATTTTAGTTTTATAGTTAAGAGAATGAATAAATAAAATGATATTGAATAAATAAAATGATATTGATGTTTGAGTGTGTTTATAATTGTTAATTGAGATTGAGATTTAAAAAAAAAATGGTGAACAAAGAAAGAAGAAGAAAATAATGAAGGTACGAGAAAGAAATTTTAGAAAATATAAACATATTTTGCATATTAAAAAAAACACGTATTATTTTTTAAAAAAAAAACTTTATCTCAATTAGCAGTACAATTGCTCTTCATGTAAATATGAAATAATTAAAAATGATTTATGTTTATTAGATATATATTATAAAAAAAAAACCTTAATAAATATTATGGATAAAAACTTAGTTTATTGTGAATTAGTATAATGAATTGATGTTTTTGTCCTCTAGCACAAGCAAAGTATTGGCAAAATGATATTTTCATGGATTCAATTAGTATTTTCAAATTGAATTATTAATATACATTTAAATTAAAAAAAATAAGTGTTTCAATTAGTATTAGTTGACATTTTATGGTTTTTTTTTATTTTAAAAATAAAAATTGTTAAACATGTTATTAGAGAGGTTTTTTTATTTGCTTTTGTATTCATTGTTTACATGAGAGATAAATCAAATAATAAATGTTATAAAAAATAAGAGTTAATAATGCAATGAAAAACATTCAATGACCAAGAATAGCCGATAGTCCTTTTAGCGGTTATGTTATGGTGTGATGACCTGAAATTAGTTTTCTCCCTCCCACTTTTCTCTCTCTCATGCCTAAGGGTTCATGTTTGACTTTCCAAACTTCAACTTTGTCATTTATTTTGTTGTTATTTCAATTGTGGTCCTTATAATTTTTTTTTATTTGTGTTGATGTTTTTTATATTTGAATGTTGTATTTATAAATTCTATCCATGAGTATTTATATTATTTTTTATTTTAATTTGTTGCTTTTTTTATCATTTTCTTCATTTTAAAAAAAAAGTTATACTCTTAAATATTTTTTTCATTTTTTTAATCATTTTCTTATTTTTTTTTTCAATTTAGTCTTTAATTATTTCATTTCATTTATTTTTTATGTTGGATTTGGTCTTTGTTATTTCAATTGTTATTTGCTTGGATTTATAATTTGTTATGATTGAGGATTTGTTTTTTGTATTTATCTTTTAGGGGTTAATTTTAGTCTCAAGACCCATATTACTAGTGTTGAATATTTTGTTGATTTAATTTTGTTTTTAAGTTATATTTTTATAAATTATTTTTTATTATTTGACATTGATTTATTGAGCTTTGAGTTTTATGTTTTTTTATGAGATTATCTTGATATCATATCTTGGGTAACATGTAAGTTAGTTAAGCCATAAAGTTTTGAGTTTTTTTCTTGATATTATTTTTAAATTGATTTTTTCTTTCATTTTTTCCATTAACATTAAAGTTTTGACACTTGAGTTTTTTGCTCTTTTGTTGGAAGTTTGGGTTGTTGAATTTAATTTGGGTAGACATGTTAGTTTTTCATTATTTGTTTTATTGATTTAACTTTGATCTTTATTTTTTGTATGTTTCTTTTTAATTTTTGTTATTATTTTTATCAAAATCTTTTTTCGCATGTAAAGAGTTAGTCAAGTTAACCAAAGTTAACTTAATTTTTTATGTTTACTTTTCTAGTTTGGAAATTTATTTTTCTTTTTCAATCTCATCATTTGACTTGAGTTTATTAAGAATTTTTATGGGGTTGTCCTAATCTTATATCATTGATTAATTTAGGTTATCATTGCTTGATATAGTTTTGAAAGGATGGTAGTCAAGTGAACCCAAGTTGACTTAATTTTTTTACTTGACTTTTCTTGTTTGGAAATTGATTTAGTTTTAGTTCTATCACTAGATGTTAGTCTATCATAACTTGAACTTTTCTCTTTTCTTTTTCATTTGTTAAGGGTTAATTTCAATCTCATATTATAGGTTAATTTAGGTTATCATCGTTTGGACATTATTTTGAAAAAAAAATGTCTACCCAACTTGCAATCAAGTACCAAAATTGATAGAATTATTTACAAAAAAGCTAAAATGGATAGTGCTTTTTCTACATCATAGAAAATTACTCATGTTCTCATAAATCATTATAGATTATAGCAATGAATTTTTTTTAATTTAATATTTTATTTTGTATAATTTAGCCATTTTAAGCTCAAATTAGCAACCAATTACATGTTTTTTTTAGAGAGGAATGAATTGTGCGATAAAAAACTAAAGTGAAAATCAAAGGTAATATAGATGGCAATTTGGAATGTATAATTTAGCCCCCCATGTTTTTTTTGTTATTAGAAGATCAATCCCTTTAATTTTAGAAAATTATATTTTGGTACAAAACTTCAATCTCATCCTTTTTTCGGTTATTTGTTCATGGCATGAGAGAGAAAATTTATTGAATTCTGAAGAAAAGAGAGAAAGCTCTTCTTTAGTGATGAATTCAACCACCAAGCAAGTTAAAATTGGTGTCGATGAGTTCCACTGAGGCGAATGGAGCCCTAGTGGTTATCTTGAGCTATAATGCAACTTAAAAAATCAAATCTAAGTTAAGGGTGATTTTTTTTTATTTTTTTTTATGGTCTGAACCATATTTTGGGTTTGTTAAGTTGATTTCTTGTTGTTTCAAGAGTGTCTGGAAAATGTTTTGTGGTTTAAATGGGTTGAATAGTTTCTTAGGTTAAACACTTGTAAGCTAGATTTTTCGGTCACCACAATAATAGCAAAAATTAGGGTTAACAAATAACACACCATTTACCTATTTAAAAGAAAAAAATAGGGGTTGGTGATTAAATAAAAAATGCACATAAACCTAGGGTTTTCCATTCTTAATACACCTTTTTTCTCTTCCAAATAATACTATATAATTAATTAATTAATTAATTAATACCACTTTTATGCTATTTTTTTGGATTATTTAACATTTTTTAAATGATAATATTTTTATAATTATATTGGGTGTTTAAATTTTTTATGATATTAATAAGATTCAACCATAATTATTTTTTATACAATTCATATAGATTAAATTTATTTAAAAAAATATTTATTTTTTATGATATTTTTAATATGTGCAACTTTACATAATACTATTTTTATTTTCTTTTATTTAATAAATCATGTGTTTGTCAATTTCTATTACAAATTGATTTTAATAAATAAATTTATTAAACATAGCTAGGTAAATAACATTTTTTGCTCTTTTTAATATCATGATTTATATTTGTTTTTTAATTTTTTTAGTTTAGTTTTTATTGATTATTCATGTTTTTAAAACGTGTTATCCCAACCTTATGATAAACATATAATCTAGACATATCTTATGCTCTAATCATGAATTTCATCTAGCTTCACCCAAGGAAATATTTTTTTCATTTATATTTTTTTTGTTGTTTTATTATTATTAAATTAATTAAGATTTAACTGGATTATTTTTGTAAGAAATAATAATTATTTTTTTTCAGATTAAAAAAATTGATAGGATCTGCACCTATCTAATTTTCCAAGTTAAAAAAACAGGAGATTTTTAATAATAATTCCGTAAAAAAACCAGCTTGTCCAGACGATAATAACAGTAGTGTACGAGCAACAAACAACTTCAACAGCTTCTCCGGACGCGCTTCCTATTGTTTTTGTTTTTTAAATAGAAGAAAAAAGAGAAAAGAAAAGAAAAGAAAAACCTATTTTCGTCTCCAACAGCCAAAACATTATTTCAGCTCCCTTATATGCTCTATTTATTTGCTTGTATGTTTCTCATATGTATAAAGTAGCAAATCTCTCACAATCTTCAAATCTCACAAAAAAAAATTGTATCCAAAACTAGGGTTTCTCTGGAAACTCCATTTGATATTTGATTGTTTTATGTTGATGTTGCAGTGGAGTCAAAATTAGGACGATGTTTGGATGGTTATTTAATATTATTATTAGTTTAAGCTGTCTTCATTTTCATTTGGCTGAATGGCATCCTTTGGAATAATCCCAAACCCGATCGTCCTTGCCCTTTTTCTGTCTTCTTTTTCCAGCCTCTTGATTCTTTATTTTCCTGGTTGAGTTTTAGGGTTTCTCTATTGAGAATGATACACAAGAGCTATTCGTTTGCTCGAGCAATGGGTTGTTGTAGCTGTTTTGGCTTCCTCAGGAAGCCAAAGCGTAGACCTGTGCCCATTTCTAGCGGCGGGAGGAATTATCATGATCATAACAATAATCATCTCTCCCAGGAATTATTATTAGATAGTGAAATTGATGATGATGGTGGGGGGGATGATGGTTCTTTTAATGGAGACATTACTGGCACTAGCTATTGTGATTATGCCGAGTTTCCGAATCGCGCCAAACGCTCTGAAGAGAATTTAAGACTCAGGGAACTGAATGGATTGGTTTGCCGGCAATCTCCTGTCAAGGAAACCCATCTACTCGTTCGCTCTGAGGTAATCATTTTTTCATTTGAATCTGCTTTTTAACATGGAATTTGCTTATAATCCTTTTGTAGATCTTGGGTATCATTTTTGTGCATACAACTTACATTTCCGAGTAGGGTTTCTTGTTTCATTGTTTGGTTTAATGCTTTCCAGGATGAAGATGGTAATAAGACGATCAATGAATATGTTCGCCGGTATAAGATTGGTGCTGGTAGCTATGGCAAAGTGGTAAGCATTATGTGGGAGGCATTCTTATTGCTTGTCTTGGCTAAGAAATTGGCCCGTTAGCTTTTTATTAACCTTGTCTTTGCTACAGGTTTTATATCAAAGCAGTCTAGATGGAAAGCTTTGTGCAATTAAGGTAGTGTTTTCTATCTGAATCTGAATGCTTCTTTTTATGGTGGATAAAGTAGTAACAACTATTCATCAAAAGAAGTACCAACAACTTAGAGATAGTAGTCACATCTTTTTATATGAAACTCGGATGGATTAGTTTTTTTTGTAGCGAATTCTCTTTTCTATACCTTTTTTTTTTTAAGTAAGAAAGTGAGATTAACTCTCAGTTAAAGTAGCATACAACTCTTCTTACTTCTTGTAAATATGTGCAATTCTTTTCATCAATTGCAGGCCTTTCATAAGTCTCATTTGTTGAAGCTGCGGGTTGCTCCTTCAGAGACTGCAATGAATGATGTTCTTCGTGAGGTATCAGCTCCTGCTTACTCTCTTGTTCTGTGGTCTGGAGTGCTGTCACAATTTGCAATACCAATATCTGAACCTTTGGGAAAATGAACTACCTTTATCCTAATAAAATTATTATTTTTATGCTCATTAGTTGGCGGAGTTGTGTCACTGTACTTATCAGACCTATGACTGTATTTTAGTGGTGTGGTTATTGTAATGTTTACAATAGCTTACATAAGGTTCTTTAGAGTGTATATACCCTAAGTATACACATGAGATTTGGGTTTCAGAGGTATTGAGATTCTGAAGGAATTAAGATTCAAAAATCTTGCAGGCGTAACAAAATCACCATTGAAATATAGCAATGAATAGTTGTGGAAGTCATGTGTTGATAAAGCTGTTGACGGAGGGGGTGTTTGAGAGTGTGGTATCATGCTTTTTAAAGTGCTTTTTGCTCAGAAATGCATCAAAATAATATTGTTTTTCCAACAATTATTTTTGAAATTATCATATCAAAATGCTATGAAAACATAAAAAAATAATTTTAAGAAAAAAATTAAAGTTTTCTTGAAACGATGTTTGGAACACAATTCCAAACTTTGCCGAAATATCAAAGAAGGTACTGGATGATTAGAAAAAGGTCCTTTTTTTGTCTATACGAGTTCAAGAGTGATACTTAAGTTTCATGTACTATTGATGCAGTGAGCTTATTTATCAGTTGATGTATCTATGAGGAGAGATGGGGCATATATTTTCTGATTGGAAAATCAATTTGGTTTTGTGACCGGGAGATCCAGCTATGGAGGTTATCTTTCTTCTTCAGAGTATAATGGAGAGAAACAAAAAGAAAGAAAACCTACATGTGGGCTTAATTAATTTTAAGAATGTTTTTGTCTGGGTACTGAGAAAAGTCCTTCATTGGGTGCTGAAGAAAAGGGGAGTAATTCTACTTGGTACTAAATGTGAGAAAGTGCTGTAATGATGAGAATTTCTTGGTGGTGACAGAAATGAATTTCCTGTTATAGTCGACTAAGACCAAGGCTCAGCCTTGAGTCCATGTGCATTTTTGCATTGATTGTGAATGAACTGAAAAGTTGTATCAAGATGATGTTAAATTACGTGTACTATTGCAAATAGTTTTGAAGTATGAAACTAGAGCTAGGGCCAACAAAAAACTGGAGTTATGGAAGAGCACTCTAGATTTCTCTAGCTATAAATGTCAACATAGTACATACATTGTAATATCAGCAATGCTGGATATAGAGTTGGTGATGAGTGCCAGAAGAAGATGTGTTATGAAATCATTTTCTTAATTTTGTATCAATATTGTAAATTGATTTTCTACATTTTTAGATTCAAAGAATCATCTTATTTCATATTAAGTAATTACTATTGATTACGAGTGTTATATTTCCTACTTCTAGGTTTTTTGCCCAAATAATCACATTTACACATTGTTTTTCAAGTAGCTATTTGATGAATGAATTTTAGTATTTCTGATTTTGCATTATTGTTTGTTCTTGTGGATCTCAAAAACACAAAGTTTCATGCGGGTTCAAGGGTTTAGTCAAGTGGATTCTAGTAATTTATCCATTTTCTATCCCCTTTCTTGTTCCTTTCTCTTTGTAATAGATCAAATGATGATTGCTCTACTTATGGGAACCAATGTTTCATTGTACAAAAGGATTGATCATCAAATGTTATTTGTAATCATGGTGATTCTTATGGAAATTGTTATCAGAGCATTGCAATTGACAAAATCAAAACTTTGGATGAAGGAGAGTGATTGGTGAAAGTGAATATCAAAATGTTCTTAAAATGAGTGCATTTGAGATGAGATGTTATGATATTGCCTGGAAACACAAGGATAAGTAAGAAATGAGTGCATTTATGAGAAGGTCGAGGTGATGGTTTGCCTATTCCAATGTTGATCTATGATGCCCTGGTGAGGTAAGGAATCAGATTCAAGTATTGAGAGAAGGGAGAGTGGTGGTCAAAAGATGATGAGTTGAAGTGGTGAAAAATGATCTTGCATCACAACAACGTACAAAAGGCTAACAAAACTAGATGTAGCCATTTGGGTCGACATTCAGATTGTATTTTGTAATAGCCTAGTGCTCATTATACTTGATTATCCCTTTGCATGTTTGTGGTATTAATTGATCTGTTTAGCTATTTCTCATGAAGTACTGTTGGATGAAGTAACACAAGTTGTTATTTCTTTTTCCCTCACAGGTTATGATCATGAAAATGTTGGACCATCCTAATATTGTCAATCTCATCGAGGTGATTGATGACCCAAATACAGATCACTTCTACATGGGTATTCCGTAACCACTTTCTTTTTCATTATTGTTTCAATTTGAGTGTGCTCAATCCTGTGATTGTGATTTGGTGTTGAATGCATGTTTATTAAGTAGAATGAAAACTTCTTAATTGACTGGAAATGTCTTTTCTTTTCTCAGTTCTGGAATATGTGGATGGAAAATGGGTGTGGGAAGGATCCGGTCCTCCTGGAGGAATTGGAGAAGATACTGCTAGAAAGTACTTGCGGGATATTGTATCTGGGCTGATGTATCTTCATGCTCATGTATGTTCTTGATAGCTTAATTTATTGGATATTTTTCTGTTATTATGTTCAACTGATTATTCTTTAATCTATTTTATTCTCTGTCCAATGCTATAAGAATCATTTTTGCGTTTTCATCTTCCACTTTCAGTATTTCTTATCAAGTTATCCATTACCAAACTGACATGCGTGCACTCAGACATTATATCATTATTTTTTTTCATGGAGTACTATTAGACTAACAGTAATCGGCATAGTAGTTTTGAAAATAATGGTTTAAAGCTTACTGATTTTTCTGTAACTTCCCTTCCCTAAATGTTTGAAGGTTAGAATGACAATGTGATTGCTAATAGTACTACAAGCTTCTTGTTATTTAAACATGTGGTCTCTGAAAATGTTTGCCAGTCTTACTTGTCGCAAGAGGAAAAGAAAATTTACTGCCTGCTAGTCATGATGATTATGATAAATGATTATGTTCACACTTGATAGCTGATATTAATCTAGATCGTTTTGAATATCTTTTTGAACCTTTAAACTGCTGCTTGTTATCTTTTTTGTATATATAGTCAGATTGCTCGTTGCTAATAGTTAGAAGTTGGTGACTTCAATAGTTAATTTTAGCCAAAGCAAATCTTTGACCATTGGTCTTGCTTGTTCTTATTATTTTAATAGCATTCTAATTGGGCTACCAGATCTAGTTTTGATCTCCTTTTGATTTCAGCATTCACAATATTAATAGTTTTCACCCTGCTGGAACTCTGATGCAATTAAATATGAACTTTCCCCAAAAAAGAAAAGAAAAGAAAAGAAAAGATAATCAACAAACAAGAGAATCCAAGCAGACAGTATTTATCCTTGCAATGATTTCTTGAACTTTGTTACATGAATGGGATTCTATGGAAGTAATGTGAATTAGCATTGTACTTTTCGTTACATGAATGGGATTCTATGGAATTAATGTGAATTAGCTTTGTATTCTCTTTTATTTAAGCAAGATGTTTTATGGATGCTGTGTGTGCATTTCCTTTCAATATACAAATATCTCTTCTATGGACAGATATGGATTGCTACATATAGTGAACTTCCCTTCCTGTTTCTTGCAATAAACAGAATATAGTGCATGGGGATATCAAACCTGACAATTTGCTGGTCACTGGCTCTGGTACAGTGAAGATAGGAGATTTCAGCGTCAGCCAGGTAGTTGAGGTAATGAAATTGCTTCAATTCAGGTTTAGTTCCAGTGAGTTTCTTTTATGGAAGAAGAGCTAGTGACAAAATTCTATGATTTTAAAGTAGACTGTAAGATGTTCCATATTTTTTTGTTGTTGTGGCAGATGTGAATTCTACCATGAGGGATATGTTTTTTGGGTACTTAAAGTTTATAAAGGAAAGGTTTAAATTGTACAATGCTGGCCTTGATGAATGCTGTACTTGTAAAATATCATTTCTACCCTGAACATTGAGAATTTTGTGCTTGCATCCTTTTGTTTGGATCCTCCCTTTTCATTTTCTTCCTTGTTGGGATACTCCTTGAAGTTCAACTTGTAAAGACGTTGATTATTTTTCAGCAACTCTGTATATGCTAAGATCATTTGAGTTCTTTATAGAGATCACATGAGTTTTTATTTGTATCTAGGATGGAAGAGTTGTTAAATTCACAATTTATCTGGATTTAAAATATTTAACCTGTAAAAGCTACCGGCACACAAATTAGATTACACACATCGATCTTGGCTCTTCACAAGCAGTTGTGGTCATGCAGAAAGAATAAGTAAAAAATGACGTGTGCATATATTCTGGTCCAGCACATTAGAATAGTAAAATTATTGCTTGCTATGTGCTGACAAGAAATGGATATTGTGATATGACACCATTTTACAATCTTTTTCTCCATATTATAAGTATTTTTGTTTTTTATATCTCCTTGATTTGGTTTGGCAGGATGACAACGATGAACTTCGTAGATCTCCTGGGACTCCTGTTTTCACAGCACCTGAGTGTTGTCTCGGTATGTGTTTTTCTAAGCTGTGAAATCTGTAATACTTGAGCTTAGAGAACATGAGTTCTGCATACATCTGTGCCTGGATTTGACTTCTGACTGAACAGGTCTAACTTATCATGGCAAAGCTGCGGACACGTGGGCGGTGGGAGTGACTTTGTACTGCATGATACTTGGGCAATACCCATTTCTTGGAGAAACACTCCAGGATACATATGACAAGGCAAGCAAACGAACTTACATTTCCATTTTATGTACGTGGCTTAGTTAAGCCACCTGTTTTACAAATTGCTAAACAAGTGATTGCGTTTTCCTCTTTCCCAGATTGTCAACAACCCCTTGGTGCTCCCTGGTGAAATGAACTCACAGCTGAAGGACTTGTTCGAGGGACTTCTTTGCAAAGGTGAGTAAAATCTATCTGCTGTCAACATTTGGCCATTCCTGCTAGGGCATGGGCTTTGCAAGTGCCCCTGCCGGCTAAACATGTTTCCTTTTTATATTTATCCCTCATATATCCTGTTGACTTGAAAATTGTCTTAAGTCGAATTTTTTCTGTTAAGACCCAGAGCAGAGGATGACACTGGATGCTGTCGCAAATCATACCTGGGTTATTGGGGATGATGGGTCAATTCCTCAGTATTTGTGCTGGTGCAAGCGTAGTAGCATGCAGAGGGAAGCATCTGATGGTAACAACAATGATATTCACAACCACAATGGTGTTTGCAACCACACTGAATCAAATGGTAGCAATTTCGATGCTAACATGACTCTTACTGGAAAAATTGTATAATGTATAGTAGGAATTTCAGTTTCTCCTTTCATTTTGGTTTATCTTTTGAACACCCCATATGTGATTGACCAGAAAGAGTGCCATAATATATTGTGAAAAAGGATGTTAGCTGTGGCTGGGATTTTGAAGAGAAAAAAAATATCAAAAAATAAGAAAGATGTAGGCTTTTGGGGTCAGGATTATGTAGTGACATATCCTATGTTCCGACCCAATAGCGGGAATATGATTTTTGAGTTTAGTGTTTTCAACTGAAAGACATTTGATTTTTCCTTGATGCAGTTTTTGTGACTTTAGATTACATGTAGGTATTTTTGTGTTTAACTCCAATGATCTCTGTTGTTTGAACTAATTCCTTTTCCTTCTTCCTGAACTGCAACCCCTAATCACCATATAAACATTTTCTGTCTTTCGGTATTATTGCAGTGCAGGGGTTTTTGTATGATGTTTTTTAAGATTTTAAAAAGTAGGTTTTAACACCAAAACAAACACTGTCAATCACATGTGTTCTGGCTGGCTGCCATTGTCGTGTGTAACCACAGGTGGGTTTTTCGAAGTTGTGATTGAATCGGGATGTTTGGAAGAATGGTTGCGGTTGTTTTTTAAAGTGTTTTTTATTTAAAAATATATTAAAATAATATATTTTTTATTTTTTAAAAATTATTTATGACATTAGCTTATTAAAATAATATAAAAATATAAAAATAATTTTATTTAAAATGATAAAAAAATTTAAATTTTAGCCAAATACTGGTTTAACTGTATTGCCAAATAGGTATTTTATGCTTAGGAATTTATTTCTTCCGATCTATTTTTTCCCTTTTTAGGTCAATTAGTTTTCTTGTTATGCCCTAAACACCTGAATTATTCTATTATATATATGTGGTGTTTTTTTTTATTGATAATTTCAAAATGTTGAGTTATAAAATACGAAGCTCATATTCATTTATTATAGAGGGAGCAACAAATGCAAGCAAATCAGTAAAAGAGTTTTTTAAGTTTTATTTTGCTGGGCATGCGATGGATTTGTGTGACGTTAAAAGTTTAAAACTAAGACTAAAGTAATGTATGGATTAATCAAATTAAAATAATAATAAGCATAAGAGACATGCGTGTTATTTTTTTTTTTCATGAGGCGTTACAAAAATACTAAAGAAAAATTAAAAAAATATGTAAAAAGTAGGTGCACGGTAGGGTGAAAAAAAAAAACCCTTTATCCAATCTAGACATGAATAATGATTATGAGTATAGCCAAATGTGTTTTAAAAATAATTTTAAAAAAATTAAATAATTTTTTTAAATTAATTTTTTTATATAGTTTTGGGTTATTTTTATATATTGATATTAAAAATAATATAAAAAAAATAAAAAAAAATATATTATCTTGATAAATTTCTGAATTAAATAATTTTAAAAACAACTACGATTATATTTTCTGCACTAGTGTGATTGCATAAAAACTTCCCAGATCCATTGCTATTATTCATGTTTAATTTGTTTGGTATTAATTTTTTACTAAAAATATATTAAAATAATATATATATAAAACATTTTATAAAATATAAATCTAATGTATTTTAGATAAAAAAAAACAATTTAACAAACAAGTTGAACCATGGTAGTCAAACTCGCGAGTCAACTCGCAAACTCGTACGAGTTTGCGAGTTGGCTCAGGAAACCTGGTTGGACCGGAAGAAAACTCGATAATAATAATAATAATAATTATTATTATTATTATTATTAATTAGCATAAAAAATAGTTAGCATAAAAAAATAATTTAAAAAAAAACCTATTAATTTAAGACAATAAATAACATTAATTAACTTCAATTACAACTACCATAAAAAAAACATACAATTACTTGAAAAACATACAATAAGTAGTTTAAATTTCAAATCTCAAATATTGTGTCTTTTAAATATATAAATCTAATGTATTTCTAGATAAAAAAATAAAAACAATTTAACAAACAAGTTGAACCGCATAAACAAATACACTCTTAATAGTAAGAGAGAGGAATTTACCGTCAATAAAAAACAAGAAATTAGACACGAAGAAGATGAAGAAATTGGAGAAATAAGATAAAACTTTGATGGTCGGAGTAGGTTTTTCAAACTGAAGGATTAAGTTATAATAACTCTCAAAATAAGGGACTAAAAATATATAATTTAGTACGAGTGTAAGATGAAAGAAGGAACCGTTGGAGGGGTGCAGAAACAATTCTCCTCTACTTCTGAAACCCTAAACCTCCCGATCGAAACTTCCCTTACCCAGACCAATCCAATGACCGACCAAGACTCTCCCATTCCCCCTGAACAACAAACCCAGCCCTCCAGCAACCAAGATGACATCGCCACCACAACTGGGGAGAAGCGCAAGCGAGAGAAAACAACGACGACGATAGAAGCAGACCCTTCACACAATTCTTTTTATAAAACCTCGCTCTGTTCCTACTTCAGGCGGACCATGGGGACCTCCTGTAGCCACGGAAGTGCGTGCAAGTACGCCCACGGCGAAGAGGAGTTGAGGCCCCGCCCAGACAACACCTGGGACCCTACCTCGGAGCGTGCCAAGAAAGCTTTCAAACTGGATACCACCAATAATAACGATAGTAAGGAAGAAGATGAAGACGAGGAGATCATGATGACTGATATTGCTGCTGATGGAGATGGTGATGGGGATTGTTTGGATGCCGGGCTTAGTAAATGCTTGGTACATTTGCCCCGCAAGTGGCAATCTGATCATTTGAGGAAGTTTCTAAGTGATCAAGTGCGTCTTTTTTTCATTTTATTTTCTTATTAAGTTTTGGGGATTTTCTAATAATCGATTGTTATCTGTGTTATACCATTAACAAATATAACTAGGAAATATTGCTTTTATTACAATGCCTCTGTTTTTACAGGGAATTCTTTTCAAATCTGGTAAGAAGAAGAAAGGCATGTCCGTGGGTTTCGTAAGTTTCGAGGATGCTGAGCAATTGAAAAAAGCAATCGAGGTACTCCAAATATTATATATACCCCACGAACTCAAAAATAAGTAACTAGCACTCTGTAGTGGTTGGTATCTGAAAACTTGAACGTGGTAGGAGTTGGAAGGAAGATCTGTTGGAAACAAGAATATAAAGGTTGCCGATGTCATTCCCCGACAATTTGAGCAGAAAATCAAATCAGCAATGGCTGTCCCTCAAAACATTCCGCAGACAGTGGAACCTGCTTTGGATGGAGAAAATACAGGGATCTCTAGATCTTCAGATGCTATTGGGGATGTTGATGGAAATAATGACAATTCAACACAAGATGGTTCAAACTCTAGGGCCAAATGTGCCCGTGATGTTGCGACACCTCTTGCTCATATGCCTTATGATGACCAGTTGGAGCACAAGAAGAACTCTATCATGCAAATGCTCAAAAAACTTGTTAGGAACACTTTTGCTGTTTCATTTTATATTTTTAACATACCATATGCTGCAATGTGGTGCCTCAGCAAACTGAACTGCTGCATTTTTTTTTGGGACAGACAAGAAATGCACGAAAAGCTTGTCCTAATGGAGTTTCTCTTCCAGAATGGATTCTCAGATCTAGAGAGATAGGTACTGTTTTCCTTTCATTCTTTGCATAAATTATCACTCCAGGAGAATTTCTTTCTTACAGCAATGTTGGTCTGAAAGCTTGAGGAAGGAAAAGAGGGTTTCCTCATGAAATAATAAGACTCCCATATGTGCCATAATATTCTTACTATCTCTGCATTTACTTCTCGTTGCACTTCAAGGTTGAACGAGACCTCTTAGAGATTCTCACGGCAGATCTTCTTCCTCTCCTTCATTCTTCTCTCTTTTTTTTTATTCTTAATCGTGCAGGTGGTCTTCCATGTGAGCTAGAGGGTATACTTGAATCACCCCTTAGAAATGGATATCGGAATAAATGCGAGTTTTCTGTTGGATATTCTCTTCAAGGAAAACCTACTGTGGGTTTTATACTAGGAAACTTTAGGTATTTCATATTCACTCGTTTTTTAGGTACTTGTTGGCATGAGAATTGTTTAAAAAATGCTGATTTTTTTTTCCAGGGAAGGTGTGACAGCTGTAGAAGAACCTCTCGGCTGCCCAAATGTTTCTAGTGTTGCCTGCAAGTATGCTACAATCTTTCAGGAATTTTTGCAACAATCTGGCTTGCCAATTTGGAATAGATTTAAGAATTCTGGATTCTGGCGTCAATTAACGGTATGTGTTGCAGAGCATGTAGAGGCAACAGGAAAAGTTCAACTAGTAGCGTTACTGCTGCTTCCTTCCCGTTGCTCTCTAGCAACTCTGATAAACTTTGTAATCGTGTGCTGAAATGTGTCTGAAACTAAAGTTCATTTGTGTCGTCTAGCATTCTAAGTTGTAACATGTCTTGTAAGGTTCGAGAAGGAAGATTACCAAGGAAAGCTGCTGATATTGCAAATCCCGTAGCCCACATACCAGAGGTCAAGCCTGATATTGTAAATCCTGAGGCCCACATATCAGAGGTCAAGCCTGATATTGTAAATCCTGAGGCCCACATATCAGAGGTCATGCTGATTGTCCAGGTTTGTTTTTAGTGAGTTTGGTAAGTGTTTCTTTGTTTAAGTGATAATATGTCTTGATGAAGGATAGGCAGCATTACTAATTTTAGCTCACTTTTGGTATACTTTTCGCAAATCAAATCATCAAATTCAAGTCATCTTTGTCAATTGGCAATGCTTCTTTGCTAAGAACGTTGGGTTGCTGTTTACAATTTTTTTCCCGGTAATTTGATTACTTAGGTATCCTCTGTGGGATTTGATGATGACATTATAACCATTGAACTAAGGGGGTTGGCTCATGCATTTAGCACTGGAGCTGCTGGAAGTGCTCCACCTTTGCCTTTAACAGTTTTGGTTATTCAGGTACAGAGTTTGTAGTTTTTACTGAGCTGAACTAATTGAACAGTTGTGTGCACTAAAAATCAGTGTGGTGGTCAGCAAGTTCTGTATTTCCATCTCATTATATCACATAATTGAATTGACCAAAACATAACCCATAAAAATAGAAACTTCTCACAATTTTGTGTGACCAACCACATAATATCTGTTTAGTTTCTGATAGATCTTGCTATCATCTGGAGATGACAATGGCATCACTTGCATTAAAATAACTGTTGATTTATTTAGTTCTGTTTTGCTAATTGCTTTTATGTACATCCATGTCTCTATATTGATTAAATACTTACCTTTCTTTGTGCAATTCATATAAAATTTGGCAAGGGATTCTATATGGAAGCATATATAGTTGAAGCATGATTGATTCAGATGGATTGAGGTCAGAGAACAATGGAGAGGTTGTAGATTTAGGTCCCTTGGCAGTGGCTTAACCAGGGTTTTCTTCATCAAGCTTAATTGATAATTAATTTCTTTTAAAAAATTATATTGATTATTTTCGTACTAATATTAATTATTGAATGATAACGTAGTTTTTAAGTAACGGATGAATTTAACTGCTCTTGTTTTTTTAGTTTAGTATTGGAATTATATTAATGATTTATCTATAAACCACATGCACATGCTAAATTTTGTAAATTTGGTTCAAACATTCCGAGAACACCCATAAAAAACTATACTCAAGGATGGACGTGGGCTTCTTTTTTTTTTTTATCTTTTAAATAAATTTAATTAATAATCAATCAGTCAATCAATCAATCAACAGAATACAAAATATTTAAAAAATAAACCATACTTATTAGACCTTAAACCTATTGTTAATGGAGATTAAAATACTGAAAATTTGATAGCAAGGAAGAGACTTAAATTCTTGAAATAACAGGAGAATTAGAGATAAAATAAGAGCTGTTATTTTTAATGGATTGAGGAAAGAGAATTGACAGCAAAGGAAAAAGGAGCTTTGCCTCACTCATAGAAACAAAGGAAAGAGAATAGACTATAAGAAATTTAGAGTTCTGGGAATTTAAAGGGTGAGGTGGAAAAAGGCCTTGTCCACCTTCTCAAGGAATTTATGGATCTATGGCAGAATGGGAAAGTGGGAGCTGGAATGCAGGTTAGCTGACCCCCTCAAATGTATGTGGCCTTGCCAATGGCCTTTGTTATCCATCCCATGTCATCTTTACATTATTTGTTTTTAGGCAAATGTGGTCTTTTGCGTGGTCTGAATAGCCCAGAACTGTTCCAGTCAGGCCTGACCATTCAGTGGGTTATTTGGAAATCAGAAAGCTTAAAACTTGACTGGTAAAGTCGAATGGAATTGGATTCATCATGAGCATATAGCACATGAGGATTAAATGCTGGGTTACTGAGTTTAATATATATACACATACTGTTGTTGTTAGGATTGGATAACAATATGGACAAGTTCTGTAGGTTGGTTCATGGTTGCTGGAATCATACAATTCAAGTATCAATCATTTCTATTAGGTGCATGAAAACAAGAATCATGAATCACATGATTCGTGTTGAATTGGAAGTATTGTATGATTATTTTAGTGCCACCCCCCTCCCAAGAAAAAAAAAGAAGAAGAAGAAAAAAGAAGATTTGGAAATGAGGAAATTCTGGTATTTGGGTGAAAAAAATTAAAGAGATGAAGGAGTTGCCAACTGAATCATAATGATTTTCTTTTGTATTTGATAAATATATCTTTTGAAAGGTATATTAGACTTACTGAGTCTCATGATTTATGATTCTAAAAATGAGCTCTATGATTTACAAGTCAATCTCAATTTGACAAACATGGGTCAATTCCTTAAATTCTAGCTGCAGTTGTAGAATTTCACTATGATCATGGTCTCTTTATTTGTATGATTGTCATGCATGTTTTCTGGATATACTTGATGGTTTAAACCTTGCTGCAAAATCTGGATGTGCTATATTTTCAATTTGGTTCATGATCCCATAATCTGCTCTCTAAATCCTTAAATGTCAACTATTCATTGTAGGATCACCAAGGACTCTCGAATGTTGCACCAGCTGATGCTCCATTGCGCACACTACTCCTTCCAAACGCAGATGGTGGTCCTGAGGTGCAAGCAACCAGTAATGTTGTTGAAGCAAGAATTCATGATTATATAAGTAATCTTCTGTTCTCAATATCACCAACAGCTTTTTTCCAGGTGAGGAATTCATATCTCTTATCTCTCTTGGATAGTAAAATTGAATTTGTGCTTATGAATCATGCCTCAGGTTAACACCCTTGCTGCGGAGAAACTATACTCTCTTGCTGGGGACTGGGCTGGTCTGGGTCCGGATAGCTTGCTGTTTGATATATGCTGTGGGACAGGAACAATTGGCCTCACTTTAGCAGATCGTGTTGGCATGGTAATAACCGTATGCCTTTCTTTGCATGATCTCTTATTTTAAAGCAGCCACACTGATTGTTTTTTTTATATATTTATTCGTTGGCCTGTTGTAGCATATATAACTGCATCTTTTGTTAAATATAAGTGAATACATCATGTCCATTATACTTTGCTAGAAATTAGTAGATTTGTCTCTCTGTCTCCCCCTCCCCCCCTCTCCCCCTTTCTTATCTTTTTAACCTTTCTCTGTGATAAATATGAGACTGAGCTTGTTTTCATGTTGAAATTTCTCCAGCTTGTAGGCATTGAAATGAATGCTTCTGCAGTTTCAGATGCTCATCGGAATGCTGAAATTAATGGCATAAAAAACTGTAGATTTGTTTGTGCAAAGGTGACATTTGGTTTTATCCTTTTCAACTTGGTTATTATATGTAACACCAATTAGATGGCCTTTATCAAGATAATAAAGTCTAATTTCTTAACATCCTTATTCAATCACTTGCTTATCGTTTCTACTAATGGTGAGGTAACAGGCAGAGGATGTGATTGGGTCTTTATTGAAGGAGTATCTAGATGTGCCTCAGAAAGAAGGTGAACAGCTGAATGCATCTGAAATCAGGGATAAAGATATAGCAACTGTTGAAGTTAACAATGCTCCCATGGATGATGTCCTAGACTCTAGCAAGAACCCAAGCCATGATCTTGGAAATGGCGAGGGTGCTTCTGGGCATTCAGAAAATGATGGACAAGAAATCCAGAGACAACTTCAGAAGAGTTGCACATCAAAAGAAGGGAGTACTTCAATGTTGCATTTTAAAAATGTTGTTGCCATTGTTGATCCTCCCCGTGGCGGGCTGCATCCCACTGTGAGTGTTGTCTCCTTATGCATGTGATTATCCTTTGCATTGAAAATGTCTAACAACTTACCTCATTTATTGAGTCAATTTAACCTCATACTATTGAGTTGCAGTCAAAAAGACCAATTGAGCTGATTAGCAAGATTTCGAACGATATATATCTATATGTTAATGAGCATATAATTGGGGCTATCTACTTTATCTTCGACCTAAAAAATCTAAATGGAACATTTTATTTTGTTGATTGACAAATGAATGACATTTACTTTGCCTTTATCAATTTGAATTTCTTCATATTTAAACACATTTCTTGCATATGGAATCATATAATATGATGGTTGCATGGATATATGTTGATGTAAATCTCTGAATAAGATAAAATTATCAGCTAATCTTGTTATATCGATAAATAGATAGTAAAATGGCATCCATTTCTTTTTTCTATCATTTCCTTTACTTGATAACTAAAAGAATGGTATAAAAAATATTTTTAATTGAAATGAAAATTTCTATCTGTAGAAATGTTAGAGTATGAAAATGATATTTCTCTTATCTTTGATGCATGAGTACAGGATGTATATATACAGGTCTAGGATTAATCTAAATCCCTAGAATCAAGCTATAATTAAATGCATATAAATCAGCCCTGTAACTGACAGCCCTATGGTTGACTTACTCTATTTAGAACAATAATCAATCCTATAATTGATTTACTATATTTACAATACTATCTATATCAACTTTATATATGATGGATAAATTGCAAAGCTAGCATTGGAACTTAGAAAAAACCTCTGACTATTAATTCATCTCTTACAAGTTTTATTTGTTAAATAAAATGAATTTATTCAAACATGCATATGAGATTAATCATTATCATAAGTTACATATTAATGAATATGTTTTAAAAATTAAAAATGGATAACGATCAAATAGATTGTTCCCTACCAATATGTTCATTAACAAACCAGTCCTAAACCTTCAAAATTTGCTAATTGCCTGTATTTTATTAGAATTATATTATATGGGGCTCAAGTGACTCGATTATCAGCAAAGGAGGCAAACTGATTGGTTGGGGATAACATGGAGGGGGAACTTTTGGTTTAGCTCTGTTCAGATTAACATGGTGGTTATTCTATTCGTTATTTATTAAAAACTGAATTTCAGAGTTCAGTCAGCTATGTTCCCTATAGTACTGGCTTGGGTTTTCATGTTAATCTGCACCCTTGTTTACGTTCTTTTGGCATCTATTTTATTGAGCACTTTTTCCAATGGTTTGAACTACAGTGGGTGCCTTTAGTCATTAGCGCCTTGTTTTTTTATTGATTATTTCACATGGGATTTCAACTTTTGTGGGATGTGCAATGTTTTTATGCTTTCCATAATAGCTTTGACCCAGGCAAAGGGTGGCTTACCGTGTTTGTTAGATCTCAAATTTCATTACTCAGCTTGATAGTGACAAAGTCAAGAAGCTGAGGCTATACTTGGAGCCTCAATAGTACCCACAAATTGGATCAGGAAAATGGTTTTTAATTGAGAAAGACAACTATCAAACTTTTGCATTTTATTGTTTTTTTTTCTCTTTCAATTGGTCCAGCTGATGATGCCATTGAAAAGCTTTATTCTGGCTATGATACTGGAATGCTGTTCTGCTGCTTGAGAAGGGTTGTAATTGGGTTTTTATTAAATGATAATGAAACTTGGGTTTATGAAAGCTTAGGGCATGCTGCTTTTTCACATTGTGCATATTACATTAATTGAACTAGTTCAATGATTAAAATATAAGTGTATTAATAGATTAGCAAATCAATGTTGCAATTGGTCATGCTGCACACATCCTGCTGAATCCACATTTTCCTTTTAAAATGCTTTCCTAATGGTTTTATGATAATAAATGCTTCTTATGATGGAAGTGTTCAAAGCTTAGTAACTGCATTAATTGCAAATCACTATTTACATAGTCACAGCATTTATGACTATCTGATTTGGAAGTTATTTTCTCATAATTTCCTCCAATCTGTCTTTGAGCTGAATGGTGCCCTTGCAAGTTTTCAGAATTGATCACCAAGTTGAGAAATATGCCGTTCAAAGCATTAGAAGCTTAATACTGATGGCTGTTTGGTCAAAATGCAGGTGATCAAAGTTCTGAGAACTCACTCACGTGTACGGAGACTTGTGTTAGTGCCACACCCTGCTTCTAATGCTGTTCTTGTAATACACATACATGTACTTTCGTGAGTGTTTGATTTACCGTTTTGAGTGTTTTGTAGTTACATTTCCTGCAATCCAGAAACCTTAGTGGCCAATGCTATTGAGCTCTGCACCCCTTCTCCTGAGAAAGTAGAAAAAGGGAATAGAAACAAGGCATGGAGGAAGATGAGCAGCGCTGGTTTGGCACGGCACAGAACCAAGTCTATGCCCATCTCAGAGCCTTTCCGACCTGTAAAAGCCATGGCTGTCGATCTTTTCCCACACACCCCACATTGCGAAATGGTGATGCTTCTGGAGAGGTAAGTAGACCTTCCAAATGTCGGACAGTTCATTGGAAGGCAAACCCAAACAGAATCGATAAAAGGCTTTGTTGAGTCCTGTTGGAAACCAAAATTTTGGTAGATTGCTTCTGATTGTTCCATTTTTTGGTCAATTTTGTCAGCCACTGTTCTACTTGTTTAGATTTCCATGATGTAATTTGGAGTAAAAACGAATATTCCTCATCATCATAAGAAAACAAATGTACTCGTTCCCTGCGGAATTGTTTACCAGCAATAATCAAAATTCGCAAAGTTGCATTACTGTTACACGAAGCCTCGTTTAAACCTTTTGTTTTGATTATCGGTCTGGAAATCCATTATTGGCCCTTATTTTCTTTATATAATATTGATTGTTTAAGTTACCATTTTCTCTTATGATGAAAATAGCATGTTTTATTCACCTTGAAAATAGCAATAATTAAAAAAAGATTTTTTATTAAAAAATTAATTGAGCTCTTTGGATATTTTTATATGTTGATATTAAAATAATTTTTAAAAAATATATTATTTTATACATTTCTAAATAAAAATCAGAAAAGTAACATCAATTATTTTCCCAGTCATATATTCCAAACTTGGATTCTAATAGCAACATGTCGAGTATATTTCCAATGACACGTGGATGTGAAAACGCAATCTAGGGTTTTGATGTAGGGTGTGTTTGGTATTGCTTTGGTTACCAAGTTTTTCATATTGCTTTTAACTTGTGAAATTACTTTAAAGGGCATAAATATATACACACATATTTATTTATATATTTATGTATATATTTATATTGTATTAATAATTATAATTTCATTATATAAGGAATAATTCACGTAAAATGAACACTTCTTTTTATTCTCTCATCAAACTATTTGCAATGTCATCACGAATAATATTCATACGTGAAGACCTCTGCAATCCCTGACTATTTTAGCGTGCTACAATATCTGATAAAAATATATTTTTTATATTAATACACATATATTATGTAAATATTATTTATATTTTAATTAATTTTTAGATTATTTTAATATATATATATATATATATATATATATATATATATATATATATATATATATATATATATATATACACAGATGAATTACTGCCATGTTTCGATAATTTATATTTGATGCAAAATCTCAACTTTTACTAAAACAATTAATTAATTACTTTCACAAACCCAAAAATAAAATAATAAAATATAATAAAAGATAGAGAAAAATAATGTCATCTCCATCGTTCTTTATCCCTTCCACTTCCAGCCACTTCTTGTTCTCTCATTTCTTCAGGAGCTTCTCTCTCTTTCTTTTTCAAAAACAAAAAACCCAGAGCAAATAAACTAATAATTCATCTCCAATATCACCACCAGAACACCAGGCTATGAAATGAAACCATAAAGAAACCCTCCCTCTCTGTCTTGAATCCTTTTCTTTAGCAATCAAGAAAAAACACCTAAAATGAAGAGAGAGCATCAAGAAACCATTGGTGGTGCTGGGAGTTCTAATGGCAACAAAGCTGAATCTTTTTCTTCATCAATGGCAACCGGGAAAGGAAAATTATGGGTCGAAGACGATCAAGATGCAGGTGGCATGGATGAGTTACTCGCTGTTCTGGGTTACAAAATCAAATCAAATCTTCGGAGCTGTCGGTCATTTTGTGCAGAGGAGAGGAAAGGGATGAGGCGCAGACAAGAGGATAAGGTAGGGTTTTATATTTCAACGGTAATATTTTTTACTTTAAATAGCAATCGGAGTTTCAGAAATGTAAGATCGCAGATACAAAAGCATCAAAAAATAGCTTTGTATGAAACGGTGTTTCGGAGCAATTTTTCTGTGGGTCCTACACTTTGAAACTGTGTTTGATAAACAACCAAACACTCAATTGAGAAGCCGTTTGGCAATCGTGGATCGCACCACAATGCCAAACGGCCACGTAGTATATGTCAGCTTGCCCAACAAAATAATAGAGTGGATGACAAGTGCAAGGAGACTTGAGGGTCAACCCGGGTGGAAATTGCAAGCCTTTCACGAACGTGGTTATGGTGGGGCCAAGGGTAACCAAAACATAATTGTTGATAAGATTCTCTTTGTACAAATTAATTATGTTATATAGTTTATCTTATACCACAAAATAATAATAATAATAATAATAATAGGACTCCGAACTAAAAACACATATGAAAGAGTAATCTTGCAAGATCTTGGTTGAGGTAGGTACTGTCCATTCTTATACCGTGGGATTCCCTCACTTGGTTCATCATACTCCACACGAATTTATTTTTCTATCACTGAGACAGGCATGCATTTCCTTTGAGGTTTTCCCATTATCCTGTACATGTATCTTTTTTTTTCCTTCGAACAATAAAAAAAATATTTTCAAACCAATTTGTGTGTTGTATCCAATCTCTTTATTGAGTTTTCAATTATTTATTTTGATATCTATTATTAAAATATCATTTATTATCATTGTAACCATACTTAAGAAATGTATATGAATTAAATAAATAAATTACAGATTTTATACACTTGTATGTGTGTGTGTGTAAAATGTATGAGAATGAAATAAAATAATTAAATTTTATACACTTATATATACATGTTCGCACGTGCGTGTGTGTGAGAGAGACATTGATCAAGAATAGTCCACAATAATTATTTTTGGCAAAAGTCTAATAGGTTTTAAGAATAGTCATCGACTCAATAACTAGACCCATTTTGAGCTTAGGAAATGAGCTCGAGCTTAGGTGTTGAGCATGTATCTAATACCCAAGCTCAATCACTAGGCACGTGTTTGGCTCCATGGGCCTTGATTTTAAGCCCAATAACATGACTTAATATTTATGGCCCAATAAATTTTTTAATCCTAATTTTTTTTTACCCCAATAATGCATGTGCACTGGATATTATCTTTTTGTAATACACATGTAACAAATATCTTTCCTCATTAATACATGTGTAAGAGATTTTTGTCCCTTATTAATATGTATTAGAATAAAATAACTCTTTGGCCTCTCAACTAAAGAAAAAAACAAGGTTCATGAGCTATAAATAACTCTTGATCTGATAAGTAAAATGTTTATGATTTTACATTAAAAAATGTATTTATATTCAACATAAGAACAACCTTGTTCTTAGAATTTAATGATTTAACATATTTATTACACCTTTTCTCTATAAGAT
The DNA here is from genome assembly GCA_015731905.1 of Salix dunnii. Lineage (NCBI taxonomy): Eukaryota > Viridiplantae > Streptophyta > Magnoliopsida > Malpighiales > Salicaceae > Salix > Salix dunnii. The sequence continues at coordinate 1,005,937 of CM027667.1, read as the reverse complement.
TAATGACTATCATGTAAGAGTCCTTGAAATGATTCTTTATAGGTATTAAAAAGGATTCCCTTTACTTTGGAAAAGAGAGTTATTTAAATGAGCATTTGATTAATTAATAATTCAAATACCAAAAATATTTTCACTAGGCATATTAAATTTTAGAACATCATTAATTGTTGATGTATACGAAAAAATAATTAAAAAAACCATAAGATTTCTTTATATAATTTATATTTTTAAATCATTTGATTATAGATAAACAAGACAAACATGAACTTAAATGTAATATATACTTGTTATCACGGATACTTTCACCCAACTAGACTTCTATAAACTTATCAATCAAGTATAATTTTCGACTGAAATAGTGTTAGCTACTCAAAGATAGAACTGAGTTGTCCTAACAAGTTTTAACACCCCTATTAACATCAAATGCTCTAATACTTCCGCAACAAGTCGTTCCTGGCATTCATAGGTAATAACGATGCTCTAATGAGTCTCGACAAATTAAATTTAAAATAGTATCTTGCCTCAACATTCATCAAGTCCCACGAGGGATTGCTCTCATCACCATGATACCTATGCACAAAATAGGTATTTGAGGTGTGCTCCTTCTCATTATCATGGGGTGGGATTGGTATTCAACTAAAATTAAATTATTTGGAAAAAATTAAGAAGAAATTAAAATGTGCTCCTTCTCATTATCATGGGGTGGGATTGGTATTCAATTAAAATTAATTATTTGGAAAAAATTAAAGATTTTGCATATTCCATTCACATTAATATGTAAAAGGATTAACAGTGAATCACCAAACATTTAAAATCCCATGCCTTTTAGATGTATATGCAATAATTGAGTGTGTTTTTTGTTGTTAATTTAATAGTCCGCGCGCACTGGATTGGTATTGTGCTGGAAGAGAGTGAATGGAATGACAGTAGGCCACTCTCCCGACCACCTTTTTTTTTCTTTGCCAAAAAATGAGAAGAATTTATGATTTGATGGAGAACCCATCATCTCCCTTCTTTCCTCCTCTCCTTCCCTCGTCAACTCATTTATTATCTTCTTTCTCACAATTTTCAAGAAACAAGCCAGTAGCACCACTACACATTTTCGTTGAGCTTTTCTTATTGTGTTCTTGAAACTTCTGAGCTTCTGGGCTGTTTTGTTTTTGTCTACGTATGCTCTAACAATAACAGTATAATGAGAACTGATCAAGAGAAGCCTGTGAATGAAGGGGAGCAAGGTGTTGGTGTATGTTCAAGCGAAGAAGCAGTTGACAAGGTTAAGGTTTTTTCTTCTTCTTTTTGATCTCTTCTCGCTTAAGTTTTTCTGTGTTTGCTATATTTTGGACCATGTTCTTCGTTGTAATATTTCTGTAGGAAGAAATGGAAATTAAAATCAACCATCATCATCCATGTGCAAACAACAAACTGGTCATTGATTTTGATTCTTTATATTGATAATACTGCTCTTGTAAATTCTTTTAGTGTTTGATTTTACTTCTCTTTATTTGCTGTGCCTTTTCTTTCATTGCCATGTAATATAGTTTAGATCATGCCATTAAAATATGTGAGAGGCGCTTGTGTTTTCTCCTATTCATTAGTAGTTTTGAAATAGTAGTATATGGGCTGCTCCAAATTTCATCGAGCCATCCACCTGGGGCCAGCTAATGTGGTATACGAGGTGGATGGGGATTCGGATAGAGCTGCTATGTTGGTTTGGAGCCATAGCCAGTTCTTTGTATTGTTCTAAAAAAGGAAAACTATAGGACGAACCATTTGCTGTGGATGCCATTTAGGTCATTTGTTCTTACCAGTTTAACTTGCTTTTCGTATGTTATTTTTTCCTGTTCTTTTGTGCGTGCGTGCGTCCATGCACCTGCGCTTGCTCTTGCGTGTTAAATAACAGGCTTTCGTAGTAAACACTTGGAAGACCTTGGGCTGACTAGCTACTCTGTTTACAAGAAGAATAATGAACTGTCATTTTTTGTATGATCATTCTTCATATTCTCCACCTTACTGCTCTGTTATCTTGCTCTCTTCCTTCTTACCAGGTTGAACACTCAACAGGTATAGTTGAAGAAACTAATACTTCTCAAAATTGGAAGCGGAGAAACCTCTTTCTGGAGATTCCCTCAAGAACATTGGAAGGCTCCTCGCAGGATTCTGTTGTAATCAGGATGCCCCCGACACCTAGTCCAACTCCTAGGAAAGTAAATTTTCTCCTGACATCTAGTTCTGAGGATGCAAGAACCGGTGGTTCCCCAGGCCCCTCTTCATCAAAAGGCAAATCATCCTTAAAAAGTTTGTTACCTAAACTAAGCTTCAAGTCTCGAATTTCAACTTTAGATATCGAAAAAGCTGCCACCCTAGGTCCAGATGCTTCATCTATACCACGGGAGAAACCTTCAATCTCAAGGTCATTTTCACTTACAAAGATCTTCACCCCTAGGATGAAGCAAACATCATCACTACCTGTAACGCCAATCGTAAATTCTAAGGCAGGGTCTGCACGTGGGGTGAGCATTGGAGGCGTGCTTAATTCAAGTGTGAGTTTCTGTTTATTGAATGGATTAAGTGACCAAGTTTGTTGTCTTAATGGCCTTCAAAATTTTGAAGAATGCGTTGCTCTTAACAGATAGCACATACTAACAGATAATTGATTTAGTTCCCTACACCAACCGCCACGAATTATTTCAGCATCTTCTGAGTTATTCAATTCTTTGCCGACTTTAAATTCATTATTTTCTGTCCTCATTTGATAGATGTCTTTGAAAGGAACCCAGCGACAGATATCTCGCTCACTCTCGGTTCCAGTTAATAATAAAGAAAGAAGCATTAAGAGGATGGACTCTTTTTTCCGCATGATTACTTCAACTCCTCGAGTGAAGGAAGGAGATACAAAAACAAATGCATCTCCAAGTGTTGATCCTGGTATGTTGCCATTATTTTTTTCTTATGATGGGCCTGTGCTTTTGCGCATTGCATACTTGTGTATCTGAAACTTCTTAGATTTATGCTTTGTCACTTTTGAATATGTTGAGAGTTGCTACTTTCTACATACCTGTATGTGCACTAGCACTATCATTCTTTGCGGATCATAATTTTTTAAGTGCTGTAACAATTGGTGGCTATTGGACTTCATTGTTACGATTTGTCTTCCTCATTCCTTGCAATCAATAAATATCATGGCTATTAGCATTCCCCACGACCTAAGTGATTTGAAAAGTTGGATTTTGAGAAGATGGGAGTACAAGCAAAATCTTAATTGCACACCGGCATTTCAAAAGTTAATTATTTTTTTTTATTGTCTTTTCTAATGCAAAAACAGGATATTTAGTTTTGTATTCCACAATATTGTCCGATACCTGTTGTCGTTATCAACAAATTTATTATTCTATTCCTATGATACAGAAAGCAGTTATGTTGATGGTGAAGACATACCTGAAGAAGAGGCTGTTTGTAGAATTTGTTTGGTTGAATTGTGTGAAGGTGGAGAGACCCTTAAGATGGAGTGCAGCTGCAAAGGTGAACTTGCTCTGGCCCATCAAGAATGTGCTGTAAAATGGTTTAGCATCAAGGGTAACAAGATCTGTGATGTTTGCAAGCAAGAGGTTCAGAACCTGCCCGTGACTTTGTTACGAATGCAAGGTGTCTGTGCTAGAACTACTGGAGCAAGTAGAGCTCATCAAGAATATGTTAATGGATACAGGCAAGTAAATTTCTGGTATATCTTCATACCATAGAAAATGAAGTTATACTTTCTGTAATGGTGAGAAATGGCAGGAACGGATTCAGATTCTTGCAGCAGCCACTCCTAATTGAACTCTGTTTTAAGATTTGTGCATTTAGTGCTGTATCATGGCTATTTATTAATCTTATGGTAAACTCAAAAGTGTAGTTTTGAATTACTTTTACATCAAATCTAGATTTGATATACCTGAGACTGGCCTGTTTATATGCAATCAGGGTATGGCAAGAAGTGCCTGTGCTTGCCATTGTTAGCATGCTTGCCTATTTTTGTTTTCTTGAGCAGCTCCTGGTAAGGAAACCCTCTTGACATCCTAATTTTGTCAAATTTTGCCTTTTCCTTCCTTCTCAATGCATTTTGTTTGAAAGGTTGGGAAGATGGGCACGGGAGCAATTGTTATATCCCTTCCTTTTTCGTGTGTGCTGGGCCTTCTCTCATCCTTGATCTCGTCAACTATGGGTAAGCTGGTTGCACTAAGGAAATGAGGTTTGAATCCAAAAGTACTGGAAAGTTCTTAGATGCAGAAATCATTTATTGTGAATTGGAGTAAAATAACAGGTGGTGTATACTACCACTTTGATTGCTAGGTTGACCTGCTTGGTCTCACATACACATGCACATACATATCAAGGAAGTCATTTGCCTTGTATATTCAAATATTATGGTTGCAACTTCTCTCGACAAAACTTTTGATTGGAAATCTAATGTTCATGGAAATCTTTCCTTTCAGATTTCTCACTTATTTATATAATTTCTGCTTCTCTCACCTTTTAGCTTTTTCTTTGCAGTAAAGAAAAGATTTGTTTGGGTTTATGCATCGATTCAGTTTTCCCTGATCGTTCTCTTTGCACATATTTTCTACACTTTGGTGAGTAATTTCTCATCTACTATCATTTTTCCAAAACACACATTCCACTTTCAAAGCATGACAAGAAAAAGAACTACTACTTCCACCACTACAGCAATCATTTAATTTCCCAGAAAACATTAAATAAGGAGCTAAATTTATTATATATCTCTTTGGGATTGAAGGTTTTGTTGACTAGGGGTTTTGGTAACTGGGTATAGGATTTGATATGCAATCACATCTCGCTGTTTTCTGGTGCAACTCTCCTAGCTGGTCTGGAATGAGTTAAAGAAAATTGTGTTGAAAATGTGATTCTGAGCTGATTGCATTAAATCTCACCCTAGATCAAAGGGAAGTCTACATATAGCTGAAATTTAGATTTTGTCCTGGCTTGAGTTCTGACCTTGTTTGAACCGGATATTCTCTATGGATATTATTCTCTATGTATTGTCCTCTGATTAAAATACTTTCCACTCTTGTTGCTTTATGCCATGCAGGTTAATGTGCAAGCAGTTCTAGCCATTCTCCTTGCAACATTTTCTGGATTTGGCGTGCCGATGAGTGGGAGTTCCATACTTGTTGAGCTCTTGAGATGGAGAAGAAGAGGGTACGAACATGGGCAGCAGCATATTTCTCAAGTGATTACTGGGTCAGGCCCATTTCAAAGAGATGTAAATTCATCAACAAGAGGCCATCATAACTTCCAGCAAAATGAAGTGGAAAATCCAGAAACTTTACGTGGGAGTTAAAATTTTATCTCATTAGGAATAATTAAAATGCAGAGTGCTCTAGATGGGTGTCTAAATGAAGCTAAGTGGCTTTGTAAATTGTGAGATATCCTGAGCTGGGTTCATGGTTTGTTCTATGAACCAGAGTATGCAGAAACCTTGTGTGAAGTCTTGTTTCTTGCACGAGGAGGTGGGGATATTAAACATTGGATTGGATCTTACTGGGCTTGGAAATTGCTATGAAATGAATATAACCTGGGTTTCTTTTCTGTTAGTTTCTTAACGTTGGGGTGTTCACGATCACTTCTGTTGGCCATTCTCTTACTAAAGTAGGAGGGGATGTTTTAGCTTTTTTAACAACACATTCGCTCCTTTGTATTGCTGTCCAGTTGCCCGCCATGGTAAACCAAATTAAAGAGAGTTAAAGGTCTGGTTTTTGCTAGCCCTACGTTTTGTTTTCAAGGGGAATGGAGGAAACATATTCCACAGTATCGTCTATTCTTTTTGTACATGAACATCTCTCATTTTTCATCATTTTTAACATGAAATATATTCCAATAAATTGTTCATTTGCTACACTGTTGCCCTCATTCAACTTGCACAATGATATACGTGACGAAGAAATCTGTTGGAAATGGAAGACTGGATTATTCATATGGGATTTGATTTAAATAAAGAACCCTAAGCTGCTGGTACCTGGCCTGGTGTTTAAGAAGATTTCTTCTTTCTGGGTTTAAATCCTAATCCTGAGGGCTAATTTGCAATATGGAGAATTCATGAGGACACCCTTCCGCCATTGGACGGTGGCATTCTTGCAATTTCCACGTGAAACATGAATTTAGCGAAAATATCATTATTATTATTATATAAATAACTAATATTGTATTTAGTATTGTTTTTGTTTTTATGGTTGAGATTTAAAAAAAAAGTTTCAAGAAAAGTACTTTTACTGTGGTTTAAAATAAATAGTGAAGTGTTTTGTTAAAACTGTTATTAAATTTGAGGTTAATAGCAGTTTCAAGTGTTTGGTTACCAAGTTTTTCATATTACTTTCAAGTTGTGAAATTACTTTGAAGTGATATATAATTCAAGTAAATTAGACACTTGTTTTTATTCTCTCATCAAACTACTTATAATTTTATCACGAACTATAAATCCATACGTGAAGGCTTTTGCGATCCAGGAACAACATATAGTAAAATATCATCGGAAATAAAATTAGAATTGCAACGAAAAAATTATATTGTGATCTCCTTCTAATATATTTATTTATATTTTAATTAATTTTTAGATTATGTTAATATTAGAAATATATTTTTTATATTAATAAACATATATTATGTAAAAATTATTTATATTTTAATTGATTTTTAGATTATTTTAATATTAAAAATATATTTTTTTAAATTAATATACATATATTATGTAAACATTGTTTATATTTTAATTACTTTTTAGAATATTATAATATTAAAAATATATTTAATATATGTATATTAATATATGTAAATATTAACCGCCCCCAACCCCCCTCTCCCAAACTCCCAGAACCTCGCAAATTGTTGCGATTCACGAAAAGCAGCAATTTGCTGCTTTCATGAATTGAAGTTTTTGAGATTTTTCTGGTGATAAAAACCTGTTTTTTTTTCCTTCATATTTTTACTTTAATCAAATACCCAAAACACCTATTTTTCCATACTACCAGTCACACCATACTCCCCAACACCCTCTGAAAGACGTGGGTGTTCCGGACTCTTATATTTTGTTGTGTTAGTGAGAATTCTTAAATTGATCCTCAATCTTTATCTTTTACAATTGAGCCCTTTTAGTCCAAATTAAAACCCAAGTGAATATTTTTATGGGGGTGAGGGCTAAATTAACATAAAGAGGGTTTAAGTGAAACCTAGATGGTGACTCACCAATTTGTTTTATAATTTAGGATACTAGGAAAATAAAAATAAAAAATAATCTTTTTTATTTTTCATACATAACCATTTTATTAAAGACTCAATAAATATCTCAAAAACACTAAAAAATCATGTTATTTTTTTAACTTTGAGATTATAAATTTATATATAAGATAAGATGTATTTTTGTTATTAAATAATTTTTTTATTGTTATTATCATTTTATATAATTTAGACTTTATATTTATATGAATAATTATTAAATGCTTGAATAAACTTTTTAATTTATATATATATATATATATATATATATATATATATATATATATATATATATATATATAACACATTAAAACAACTTGGATATCCTGTATTTTTTAAAAATAAATTACCTATTATATAAACCGTGTGGCCATTTCCCTGTTCATGCACTGTGCATTGTGAGGAAATGCACTGTGGACTGGACATTTTTCGTTCGTGCATTGCGCGAGTTCATCAGCCTTTTTTTTTTACCAGTTATGATTAGTGAATTAATGAAAAAGCCCCCCGAAAACGACAAAAAACGCCATCAGACCGAGGGGCTCCTTCGTCATTGTGCACGTCGAACCGGACCGGTCCAATCTGGCCCACCGGTCTTCTGCTTATTTTATTATTTTTCAAAATTGGGTAAATACAGTTTTAGCCCCTAATAAGACAAAACCGGTGACTTGGGCATAGGGGCAGGACGGTGATTGACCTTTTTTTATTATTATTTCTCCCGGGGGCTGTCAGTGTGCGCGGAGCACGCGCCCCACGCCCTGTTTAGGTAGCGCATGTGGCATCATAAGGTGGCCGGAGACATGCTTCCAGAGTCCAGATCGATGCGCCTCCGCCTGGTCTCCCTCCAGCGGCGGCGCGTTTCACCATAAAATGTATATGGACACAGCGGCTACCGGTTAAAGCCGCTGGCCACGTTTCTCTCTCTCCTCCACGTAAAAGTACAGGAGAGTCCCCCTTATTTTCACATTTTACACTTTAGTCCCTTCACTTTCAATTTCGTTTTTTATCCTGATTTCTGATATATAAGTTTTGAGTTAGTTCGATTGGGTCCTTCGATTGGAATCAATTCAATTGCCATGTTTCAATTCGGTCCTCCTTCTTTTAATTTCCGAATTTGATTGAAAAAGATGAATTTATTCGGTACAATAGTTTCAATTTCTTCAGTTTTGTCCTGTGATTAAAATAAATAAGATATTTGATTTTCATTTCGGCCCTTATACTTTTAATTTTGGATTTTAATCCCTTTATATTTAATGTTCATTTAAGCCCTTATACTTATTTTTTATTTTAATCCCTTATTTCTTTTTATTTATAGAATAATCCTTACTTTTGTCCATGTATATATAAGTGTGTTTAGCTTTGATTTTTATTTTTTGTTATTTTCTTTTTTGTTGTCGTGGTTTTTTTTTTCCCAAAAAATTAGCTCTTATTTTGTATCTATGATCATTTGGAAATTGATATTTATGATTTTTTTCTCTCCATTTGTTCTTTCTTTTAGCTTTTTATTCGTTTTTTTATTTTTATTTTGACACCATAACTTCTTTTACCTGATAACTTTTATTTTATTTTTTTCATTATTAACATAATAATAATAATAATAATAATAATAATAATTTTTTTTTTACTTACTCTTTTGTTAATATTTTTTAGATTTTTTTCCTCTAGGGATAATTTGATAATTTTTATTTTTTTAACAATTATAATAATGGTAATTTTTATTTTCATTTTATTTTTTTGTTTGATGTTTTATTAAAGTTTTTAGGATTTTTTTAGTCTTTCATTTTTTTCCCTTTCATTATTAACACACAAAAATTATATAATAATAATAATAATTTAATTGTTTTTCTAGCTTACTCCTTTGTTAATGTTTTTTAGGTTTTTTTTTCTCATGATAATTTGATATTTTTTATTGTTTTGGCAGTAATAACAATGATAATTTTTATTTTTGTTTTATTTTTTTGTTTGATCTTTTGTTGAAATTTTTACGATTTTTTTAGTCTTTCATTTATTTATTTATTCTTTCATAATAATAATAATAATAATAATAATTTAATTATTTTTCTTACTTACTATTTTTTTTTCTCAGTATAATTTGATAATTTTTATTTTTTTTTATAGTAATAGCAATAATAAGTTTTAGATGTTAAGACTCTTATTTTGCTATTGTTTTAATAGGGTATATTAATTTATTTCATTACATTAAGGTTTGCATATATAAATATTATATTTTAATTTTAATCAAGCAAATCCTATAAAAATTATTTGCTCAGCCCGCAATGTAGGGTGGACAATTTTCTTAATTTTTAAGTTAAATGAGTTTTTTCAGCTAATAATTTTGATTTTTCTTTTATCATAGATTATATTTTAATTAAAATTTATAAATTACTTCACATCCAACAATTATCAAAAATTTTTGCTCAGCCCATAACGTGGTGTGGTTTATTTTTTTAATTTTCAAGTCAGATAATTTTTTTCCTAGTTAATATTTTTATATTTTTTTTATAATCTATTTTATTTGTTCTTTCTTTTATTTCTTTTATTGTTTTATTATTATTATTTACACATCAAATAATTTTTTTTGCGTCATAATTTTTATTTCAATTTTTTGGTTTGGTCTTTTGTTAAAGTTATTATGATTTTTTTAGTCTTTTATTTTTTTTATTTGTTCTTTCTTTTATTTATTTTATTGTTTTATTATTATTATTATTATTTTCAAATCAAATAAATTTTTATGTACCTCATAATTTTATTTTATTTTTTTGTTTGATTTTCTGTTAAAATTATTATGATTTTTTTATTTTTTTAATTATTAATACGATGATGATGATGATGATGATGATGATAAATAATAATAATAATAATAATTTCAGTTATTTTTCTTATTTACTATTCTATTAATGTTTTTCAGTTTTTTCCTCTCGGAGCAATTTGCTAATTTCAGCCCGTAACGTAGTGTAATAATTTTTTTTTAATTTTCAAGTCAAATGATTTTTTCCTAGTCAATAATTTTTTTTTTCATTTATGTTATTTTTTTATTTGCTCTTTTGTTAATATTTTTAAGCTTTTTTTTAGCCATTGATTTAATTTCGTTTTCTTCCCATTATTAAAGCAATCATAATATTAATATTAAGAATAATAATTGTAGTTTTTGTTCCGACGTGCTTTTTTATTAATATTTTTCTCTCTCTCAGATTTGTTGAATAATATTTATTGTTTTGAAAATAATAGTGATGATAATTTTATAAATTAAGACTTCGATATTACTGTTATCATAATAGAAGATGTTGATCCATTTCAGTATATCAAACTTTACATGTTAAAATATTATATTTTAATTTTAATAGCTATAAAAATTATTTATTTCACCCGTGCTATACCCGTGATGAAGTGTGGGCCATCAAGCTAGTAAAATATAACCCATGTGTATCACGATTGAAAAGGCTAGTCAAACATCTAAAGCGTGAGTCTCGTGGAAGCTTTGACTACATCTCATATCCCTACAAAGATAGCTCATCCATTATTTAATATCCTTGGAATCATCTTCCTCTTCTATGTTAATCGAAATGAAATGATAAGTGAGACTTGCTCATCCATTATTGATGGTAGCATTTGATGTTTGATTTGATTATTTGATATATATATATAATAAAATATTTAAAAAATAAAATTATTTTTAAATCGATATTTTATTTATTTATTATATTTAATTAATTTTTTCAGTATTTTTAAATTGATATTTTAATATATATTTTTTTTAAAATAATTTAAAAAACCATTCAGACACTACCATCAATAGTCATATATCGCAGTCTGGTGGTCGGTCGTGTTCCCGCCACGGGGAATATGGTAAAACGTTTTCAATGGGGAAGATGCCGTATTCGTCGTCTGCTTCATGCAATTTCTTAATCTGTGTCATCATGTCTTAATTAAAACATGTTTTCCTGATTTCAACACCAAATTATAATTTTGCCCTTCAATTCCCCCCTCTTATAACACCAATAGGAAAACAAAAAAGAAAAAGGCTGATGATATTTAATTTGTATTTAAATTACCCTACAATTCTATACAAAATCCAAGTAAAATCATTCTAAATAAGATCATCCACAAAAAAAAAAATACAAGCAATAATGGAAACATGGTGTTAAGTTAGAGAAAATTCTTATATGGGAAAGAAAAATCATGCATTATTTTCATATTTGTCGTCTGCTTCTGTGAAGATAAACGGTACCTGCTTCTGATGTTGTTTTCACGCAGGAAAAATAAAAATTAAGTAAATTTCTCAAAATCTTCGAACACAGACCTTGGGGACTCTCTGCCACCACTAGTTCACTAGTCCAGACCGAACCTTAAATTCTGGTAATTTTTTAGGTAACTGTCACCTTGCCTAATCGTTCTCCTACTTTTGCTTTTAAGCTCACTCGCTATAGAATTTTGATCAATATTTTGGTTCTTGAAATCTCTCTTCTTTTCTTCTTCAGTTGGTCTTAACTTGCTAAAAGGAAAAGGAAAGGAAAGAAACGTTGCCCATTTGAAACTCGTAAGTTTTGCGTGAGTTGTTTGGCAGAAAAAAAAAACAGAAGAAAAAAAGGGGATTTTTTTATTTTTTGTGGATTTCCAAAAATATTTCTTCTCATGTTAGACTTGTGATGTTTTATTATTGTGAAGGTAGGTGGAAATGGCCACTGGAGCAGTACCAGCATCGTTTTCGGGGCTACAGATGAAGGAAGCAGGCTTAGGGTTTGGAAAAAACATGGGTTTTGTGAGAATTTGTGATCTAAAGAGGATTAAATCCGGTAGAAAAAAGATTTCAATGATTCGAAACTGCAATACTGGTCCTGAGATTGTTGAGCTTCAACCAGCATCAGAAGGGAGCCCATTATTAGGTACTCAAACAAACCATGCCATATACTACTATTCCTATTTTTAAAACCGGGTTCTTTAATAGTTTTATTGTTTATATGATCAGAAATGATGAGCTGAGGCACATGTGCTGGTTTTTAATGTAATTGTTAATCGAATAAGATTAGTGCTACGATATATATATATAACCCTAAACTTTAATTGGGGAAGATTTGTGTTTTTCTTCGCCTTCTTTTCCCAAAAATTAAAGCAATCTTAGGCTCTTCATGTTGGATATGGATTTTCATATCTGATGATTACTGTTTATTTGAATGCAGTCCCAATACAAAAGTACTGCGAATCCATTAACAAGACTGTCAGGAGGAAAACACGCACTGTAATGGTGGGAAATGTGCCTCTTGGTAGTGAGCATCCTGTACGGATTCAAACTATGACTACAACCGACACTAAGGATGTTGCTGCGACAGTTGAGCAGGTTCTTTTGACTTTTCTTCCATTTCTGCTCTTTCTAATTGAACCATTGGTGCTTTATTGCTCTTCCATCTTAGCAAGGGATACCAACCATGGTAATTCGTCCTATTTCGACTTTTGTTTAAATGATTGGCATGTCTCTTCTTTACCTGTACTTTTTGTAAAAAAAAGAAGGAAAAAGTCTCTCGTAAACCCATGGTTCAGTAAACAAATAACTATAGTCATTTGTATAGACCCATCTTGAAAATGATATGATGACTGGATCTGGTACTAAACAAATCTGGTTCTGTTAAAAATAGTTACTAATTGATTTCTCAGTACAATTCATTTTGATGAAAGAACTTGATCTTCAAGTCGATAGAGCATGTCTTTCAGAAATACTTTTTTTTTTTTTTTCTCAGCAGTTTCACTAAATTAACTGCTGTTTGTTTTGGTAGGTGATGAGAATAGCAGACAAGGGAGCAGATATAGTTCGGCTAACAGTTCAAGGGAAGAGAGAAGCTGATGCATGTTTCGAAATTAAAAACTCTCTCGTGCAGAAAAAGTAAGGTTTTTTTTTTCTTTTCAAATAAATAAAAGGTCTGATGACCATAAGAAACCTTCCATCCATGTTCTATATGTGGATCAACCTTTTCACCAACTGCTGTATATATGCAGTTACAATATTCCTCTGGTTGCGGATATTCATTTTGCTCCATCTGTTGCATTACGGGTATCTGAATGTTTTGACAAGATTCGTGTCAACCCAGGAAATTTTGGTAAGCCACGATGCCCTTCTTCAATTTTTCTTTTGGTAATGAATGCAGCTATTCTGAATTCACTGAGATGGTTCATTGCAGCTGATAGGCGAGCTCAGTTTGAGGAGCTGGAGTACACAGATGATGACTATCAGAAAGAACTTGAGCATATTGAGAAGGTCAGACCATTCCTTTCTCAAAATGGTCACCTTAAAAAGGTTTTGAATAAGAAGTAAGAATCTGTAGATGATCCTTGCCAAATTAACCTATTTTACCCACTGAGTTATATATCAAGGCAAAATGCCAACATGGGTCCAGGTTGAGCCATGATTATTGTGATAAACAAGTGAAGTGTTGTGTGGCAAGTATGTCAAAGCAAAGTGGTCAATAAATTGGAAATGAGACAAGTTTTGTTAGCTCTATCTGTCTCTGCTGAAAGTTCTACTTTAACCAAATCATAAACTTTAGCCTTTACCTGGGGTTTTGTGTTCTATTTCTTACCGTGCCAGGTTTTTACTCCATTGGTTGAGAAATGTAAGAAATATGGAAGGGCAATGCGTATTGGGACAAACCATGGCAGTCTTTCAGATCGAATAATGAGCTACTATGGAGATTCTCCCAGGGGAATGGTGAAAAATTATTTGCTTCCATAACATTTAGCACTTTTCTTCCGTCTGTTGTACTTCTAAACACAGTAGCATCATATTGAATGGCTTGTATCAAACAGGTGGAATCTGCATTTGAGTTTGCTAGGATATGTCGGAAGTTAGACTTTCATAATTTTGTCTTTTCAATGAAAGCAAGCAACCCAGTTGTCATGGTCCAGGCATACCGTCTACTTGTAGCAGAAATGTATGTTCAAGGCTGGGATTATCCATTACACTTGGGTGTCACTGAAGCTGGAGAAGGTGAAGATGGGCGGATGAAATCTGCGATTGGTATTGGGACTCTTCTTCAGGTACCCTTACAACACAAAACTACTATTTCTACAAAATGGAGAATCCTTTAGAATCCCGATGATACGTTTTTCTGATAAATTTCTCTGCTTTCAAACAGTCTTTTGTGTTTTTCTTAAAATGCATCAGTTTGTAGGTTCTTTTCAGATGGAAAGTTATGTTGTGAATGTGCTTGCACTTCATCAAAATTGTTTTCATGGTTAAATGTCATATCACTGGGAAGGCATTATGTGTGGTGTGATCGCCGTAGAAGTCAGGAACTCTGTTGAATGTGCAGGATGGTTTGGGTGATACAATCAGGGTTTCACTTACAGAACCACCAGAAGAGGAGATAGATCCTTGCAGAAAGTTAGCTAATCTTGGTATGAGAGCAGCCAAAATTCAGCAAGGAGTGGTAGGTTCTAAGCAAATTAACACAATCATGCTCTGCAAATTCATCCCTATGAAATTTATTAGTTGACTTTTGGAGGAATTTTTCAATCAGGCACCATTTGAGGAGAAGCACAGGCGTTACTTTGATTTCCAGCGCCGGTCTGGTCAATTGCCAGTGCAAAAGGAGGTTGTCCTTCAACTTCTATGGAAATTTTAGCATTATTTAGCTATTTCTTTGATCATGATTTTAGAGTTGATTGTTCATGTAATTACAGGGTGAGGAGGTCGATTATAGAGGTGTCCTGCACCGTGATGGTTCTGTGCTGATGTCAGTTTCTTTAGATCAGTTGAAAGTAACCATCTAGCAGTACTCTTACCTTATCTCTTTTCACTAGTCTCCCCCATTCTTAATTTATTAATTTGGAGGGAAGCATTTAAGGATTTTATTGAAACATTTCTCTTTCCAGGCACCTGAACTTCTCTACAAGTCACTTGCCGCAAAGCTTGTTGTTGGGATGCCTTTTAAGGTATGTTCTGACCTAATTCTACTGCATTGAAAGAGTAGTGTCTGGAAGATGATTTGTGAATCCATAACTGTTTCTGTTGGCATGAATATTTCTGTTTAGGATTTGGCAACAGTTGATTCAATATTATTGAGAGAGCTCCCACCGTTGGATGATAACGATGCTGTAAGAACCCTAACTTTAGAATTAGATGAATTTACTAGACAGTCAGAATAACTCGATATTAAATATACTGTATCATGACTAGCGGCTAGCACTCAAAAGGTTGATAGAAGTTACTATGGGGGTAATAGCTCCTTTATCAGAGCAGCTAACGAAGCCATTACCCAATGCCATGGTTCTTGTCAGCCTCAAGGAGTTGTCAACTGGAGCATACAAGCTTTTGCCAGGAGGTACCACTTTTCCGCAATTGTCACATTGTTGGTTTCTTATGCTCAATGTTTTCATTTATTTTATTTGCTGAATTTTATTTAAAACCTTTGAGTTTTGCCTCTCAGGTACACGCTTGGTTGTGTCTTTGCGTGGTGATGAGCCCTATGAAGAACTGGAAATTCTTAAACAAATTGATGCCACGATGCTTCTTCATGATATACCCTTTTCAGAGGATAAGATTGGCAGAGTGCATACAGCAAGAAGGTAATACCACTCACTTGAATTTTATAATATGGTCATTAACTGAAGCAGTATGATGATACCATACCATCAGTACATCCGCATTCAGATAATGCATGCCTGAGAGAAGCCTTCTTTTTAAATCATCTTGTTGTTGATTGCTTCAACCTTCAACTACTTGCGTGATGGTCATTTATGTAAGCAATGTTGGTTATATTGCTGAATAGACCCAAACTAATGCCTAGGGTGCAGTGAATCTAAATGATAAACATGATTCATCTCTATTTTCAATTCTTGCAATTTATCATTTGCTTTTTAACATATTTGTGTGTGTGTGTGTGTTATTTTCTAACTGCAGCAGGATTTTCACCATCTTGTGAACACTCCCTAGTCCTGACAGTTCAAACGCTCCCTTGGCTGCAGGTTATTTGAGTATCTTGCAGAAAATGCTTTGAATGTCCCCGTGATTCACCATATTCATTTTCCAAAAGGGATTCACAGGTAATCATGAAGCTTTCAATATTCATTGAATGTGATGCATGCATGATTTGTTTTAGCGTATACTATTTTCTTCTCTTTGCAGGGATGACTTGGTCATTGGTGCTGGCACAAATGCTGGAGCTCTTTTAGTAGATGGTCTAGGAGATGGTGTCCTCATAGAAGCCTCAGACCAGGATTTTGATTTTCTCAGAAATACATCTTTCAACTTGTTACAAGGTTGCAGAATGAGAAATACAAAGACGGTATGAAGGTTTTTTAAAAAAAAAATAGAAAATAGAAGAACACATAAAAAAACAGATGTGTGGACTGACTTAGAGACTATGGTCTTATTAATTAATTGAATTTCTTAAATCTCATCAGGAATATGTCTCATGCCCATCATGTGGAAGAACTTTGTTTGATCTTCAAGAGATAAGCGCGCAAATACGTGAAAAGACATCACACTTGCCTGGTGTTTCGGTGAACAACCGATACTTTTGACTTATCATTTGATTTATGTTAATGCCTTATTTTCTGTTAAAAAACGTAATTTTTCTTCTTGCATTTCTTTCTTAGATTGCGATCATGGGTTGCATTGTGAATGGCCCTGGGGAGATGGCTGATGCAGATTTTGGGTATGTCGGTGGTGCTCCTGGAAAGATTGACCTTTATGTTGGAAAGGTAATAATGCTATCCTGATTTGAAATTCACATGGGCATTCATCAATCGATGTTGCTGAGTGACCTAAATCATTAACATCTGAAGGTGAGTATGATAGCATTTAGTTTATGAATCTTTGAACCTAATGGCCTAAACTTACGCAGGATGTTCTAAAGTTTGCCATCGTCCTGCTGAGTTTGTTCTGATAATTGTGCTGGCCTGTCCATTGACTAGCTTAACCTTTTAGGCTGGACGTTCTAATGATTGCTCTAAGTATATGAATTCAACAAACAACAATAATGTATTAGACTTGAGTACCACATAGATACCCTGGCCTTGGAAAACGTGAAACAATGGTTTCTCTTTCGCTAACATGTGTTTTTCGCTAACAATAGTTTTAGTATTGTTGCATATATTTTGTTGCCCAGGATGTCTTGCTCACAACTAGAAAGGTTTCTGTAGCATGATACAAATGCTGTTGGGCATATATTTCTCGGAATCTTCAAGGCTTAACAACTATCACTCTGCCATTTCATAGTCTCGGAGAGATTAAGGAATCATGCCTAATTTCGAGAATGCATGATAGTTGATTAGGGTTAAAAATGTAGTAGGTTTGTTGTTGATGTTGAATGATGGGTGGCATTGATGGTCTCAGACGGTGGTAAAGCGTGGAATTGAAATGGAGCATGCTACTGATGCATTGATCCAGCTAATTAAAGATAATGGCCGCTGGGCAGACCCTCCTGCAGAAGAGTTAAACTGATAGTTTCAGTGGACACAGGGGAATAAATAGAGAGAAGGCAATCTTATCATCGTTATCCTGTCCCCATAATTGAAATCCGTACACACACGAAGGAATAGATTTTTCCATGCAATTTATTATGATGTATCTCCTCCTCAACATTCTCTCAACAATTTCATGATTCCTCGATTATATAAAGCAGTTATTGATTTTTAGGACCTTTATTTATTTATATATTTATTTTAAAAAAAATATGAACAATACAGAACCATTGCCCATTCATTTGTTGAGAATAACTTTTTTTTTTATTTTTTATAATAGCTATCCTCTTGAATGTTTTCCATAATAAAATTAATGTTTTATATTGCTAAAAATCGAGAACTTAAAAATGTATTATTTAAGCTAGTTTTGAAGGGTCCCAGTATTTAAAAACCATAAATATTTTCTAGATCAAATGCAATTAGTAGTTTTAGAAGCCACTCTAAGATTTTCCCATGTACAATTCATATGATTTTTTTAGGGATTTAAAAAAAAGCTGAGATATTTACAATTTTCTATTTTTAATAATTTATTAAATTTTTATTGTTCAGAAAATATACTTTCCGACTAAAGAAAAAAAGGTGAAGAGAAAGCCGGTAGGGAGCATTTCTATTAGAATACCCATCTTCAACATGACAAGTTTGGCAAATTGAATTCTCTGTTGTCCTCAGCTCTTGCCAGAGGTCAGATGACAAGTATGCAATACCCATCTTCAACATGACAAGTACAGCTTCTTTATTTACTATTCTAGAATCCCAAATTCTAATATTATTCTCTGGGTCTGCCCCTCTGTTGCAAATCACGAAAGTAACAAAAATCATCATCATAAGGACAGGAAATTACCATTCACAGCTACAAAGAAAGGATGAAAAAATTGAATCGGTAACCTCCTCAATATACAGAAATCATAATCATAAGGAGCGAAAGGAATTGAATTTAAGAATATCAAAATAATAATTCAGATTCAGAGAATCTCTCTTCTTGCAGCGTGACCATAATTAGACCTTCGAATGTTATCTTGTCTCTTCTTATAAACCAATCCTCCCAATCCAACCATGCACGCCGCCACTATCACTCCCACTACGATCCCGGCCTTCTTCCCTCCATTCATTCCCTTCGATCCCCCCTCACCCCCGCTTCCTGCTTCCACATTGTTGCTGTGATTGAGCTCGCTCCCTACAGTCGGTTCCGATGCGGGTGCAGAGTCAGACGGAACCAGATCTGAAGGCGGCGGTGCTGGCGGGGATACCAATGGCGATTCTGACGGAGACCCAGTCTCTGGTGAAGGAGATGGAAGAGGAGGAGATAGTGATGGTGAATTGGCGGGGGCGGCGGATTCTTCAGGAGATGGAGATGGTGACTGTTCAGGTGTTTCTGCGGAGGAGGAGGAGGAGATTTGCAATAACAACAGGGCCAAAACAATCATCAGTCTAGTGGTGCTACCCATATTTGAATCAGAACTAGGAAATGGCGAGAGAGAGGAGGGGGCGTAAGCCGTAGATCTGGAGGGTGGGGGGAAGGAAGTTTAAATAATGGACGCGCTATATTTTATCGCGAGTATGTGTTGTTATTATTTTAATAGTGACGTCTTCTTTTCGTTACACTAATCCATCACCGTTATTCTTATTTTTTACGGAGTAGGAGGAAGGATGGCAGTGGGAAACTCTGGAGACTGGACGGATGAAATAGAATAACTAACCGACAAAGAGATTGACGCTAAACTAACGGAGTTGTGTTAAGAATCCATTAAATGACTGTTTGTTAGTCTACTTAAGTTTGTTTTTAAAATTATTTTTTATTTGAAAATATTTTTTAAAAATTATCTTGCTATGAAAATAATATAAAAACATTAAAAATAAACTTTTATTTTTTTCAAAATTAAACTCAATATCGCATCATTTCTAGATTTTCAAATTTAATAAGATAATAAAAGGAGTGATTTATACTTGTTTTGTTTTTAAAGAGGATCTCACGGTAAATGCGGGATGCGTTTTTTTATTATTATTATTTATTTAAAGTTTTCAAAGCCAGCCAGCCAGCTGATGCTATTTATTTTTACATTTATTCTCTTGGCTGGCTGCTCGTCTCCAGGAGAAGATAATTGTATGGTTAAGCAAATCCTAATTCATTATGTAGTCTCTCATTTAAGTTGTGTTTAAAAATATTTTTTATTTTAATATCAATACAAGAAAATAATCTAAAAAAATTAAAATTATTTAATTTAAAAAAAAACATTTTTTTCAAAAAAAAATAAATTGAAAACGATGCGTCAAAGCCGAAACCCCGAGATCTTAACTCCTTGCTTCCTTGTAGTCAAATCTTCCTCTCTTTATTTATTTATTTATTTATTTATTTAATGGAGTCCCACTTTAGGTTAATCGCAAGTGTAGTTAAAATTACGTAAATGGCAAGTTACCCCTTAGATTAGGCCGCACTTGGTGTTGTTAGACGATAAGAAAAAAGGTCTAAGGTTCGCGTGGGGTCCGGTTCATACAATGAAGGAATTGCTCTCTCCTTTGACTTGCATAAAAAAAATACACGTTTCTTTTAATATTGTTTTGATATTAAAAATAAATCTTAAAAAAAAACATATTGTTTTAATATATTTTTAAAATAAAGAAATAATCTAAAAAAAATACTATAAAATGCCAAACATCCTCTAAATAAATGGATGCGCGTGTAGATCTGGTTTCACTTTTCTTATATCCAACCAGATTTTTTTTATTTTTTTATTTAAAATATTTTTTTTAGTTTAAACCAGACACCACGGGTTTTTGTATTGAATTTTTTAAAGTTTTTGAAAGTGCATAGTTGAGATCTATATTATTATAGCAATTAAATTGTTTTATTGATCATAATAGTGGTTATAATTATAATATTAATTATAATCGTGATGACAACTATAGTGGTGATGATGATATTAACAACAATAATAATTAAATAGTTGCACCAACAATAATGATGATTCTAATAATAGTGATATTTTAACAAATATAATAATAAGAATAAGAATGATCATGAGAATAATTCATTATTCGATGTTGTATTTATTAAGAATTGAGTTTTCCAAGTTCTTTCTATATAGTATTTTCAGATCTAATTTCCCGGATTAATGGTTTAAAAAAATTTATGGCTCAATATTATCATTTTTTTTGTTTTTTTTTAAAAAAATGTATTGCTTAACATTAGTTTTTAAAAAATATATCATTCAATTTTTATTTAAACCTATTAAATAAATGATAATGGGATAATTTAATCATTTTCATTTTATGGCAAATATAGATATGGTTTCACTTTTTTTTTTTTGTTTATGTCCAACCAGATTTATTTTAGTTTTTTCAATACATTTTTATTTATTTCATGATTCGATGTTTTTCTAATCTCACACATATTTCAAAAAACTTTGACAAAATCTTTTTTAGTTTAAACCAAATGTATTGCCCGTTCGCTGTGATATGTTATTTTATATTAAATTTTTTGAAGTTATGAAGAAACATAAAGTAACATGAGTGTAAAAATATTTTTTTTGATAACATGGTAGCTAAGATATTACCAATAAAACAAATTAAGAGCAAAATTTTGAAAGTGCATAGTTGATATGCGAGTAAACATCTATATAATTAGAGCGACTAAAATATTTCATTAACCATACTTAAAATCCAAAATAGATTATCATTATTATTATAATTATTTTTATTATTATTCATATTTTTAATATTATTTTATGAGTCATTGTTAATATTAACATCAAAACCATAATTATTAATATCATAATCATCACAACCATTATAATAAATTATTATTGTTATTATCATTAGTATTGTCGTTATTATTATCATGATTATAACAAATAAAATTATTATTACTATTACTGCTTAAATAATGAGATTTATTAAATTATCTTGAAGAATAAAATAAAAAATCAAAAACTTTAACAAAAGAGAAAGAAAGAAAAAAAAAAGGAAAAAAAACAAGCACTAAAATTATTATTATTAATATGCAAACAATAAAAATCATAAAATAAATATTATTAGCATAAAAAATTATTTGATTTGAAGAGAAAATAAAAATAATAGAAAGAGAAAAAATATCGATTTCAAAATAATCAGCAACATAAATGAAAAATTGAATGACTAAATTGAATAAAAATAAAACTACAAAAAAAGAGAAAATGATAAAAATTAAAAATCAAAACTAAGAGTATAGACATATAAATATGAGCAAAAAAAAAAAGAATTGCTTTAGAAGGACTGAAAAAATTAAAATAATTAAAACCAGATCAAAAATTAAAAGAATAAAGGCTGAAATGAAAAAAAAGAACAATTATAACCACCATCACCATTATTGTTATCCCAATTATAATCACTATTATGATTACCAACACTACTACTATTATTAATATCATTAAAATCATCATTACTATTATTGTCTATATTTTTAGTTTTGGTTTTTAATTTTTATTATTTTTTGTTTTGTTGAGATTTTTTTTAATTTTATCCTTAAATTATAATTTATATGGATGATCTTTTTAAAATTGATATTTCTTCCCTTTTCCTTTTTTTTTTTTTGTTTTCTCTATTATTTTTATTTGTTCTTCAAATCAAACTATTTTTTATGGTCATTATATTTGTTTTGGGTTTTTCCTTTTCATTTTATTTTTTTGTTTGATCTTTTGTTAAAGTTTTTGGATTTTTGGTTTTGTTCTTCGAGATGATTTAATAATTTTTATTGTTTAGATAATAACATTAATAATAATAATTTTAGTTGTTATAATTATGATGATAATAGTGACATTAATAATAATTTATTGTAATGGTTATAGTGATTATGATATTAATAATTATGGGTTTGATGATAATAATAACAATAACTCATAAAATAATATTAAAAATATCAATAATAACAAAATAATAATAATAATAATAATAATTTTAATGATATTAATAACAATAGTAGGTGATATTCATAATAGTAATTATAATCATGATGACAATGGTTGTGGCAGCGAACGATAGCAACAACAACAATAATTAAGTTGTTGTACCAATAATAATGATGATGGTAATAATAAGAATAAAATAATAGCAGGATTAGCTGCAATTGTGATGGTAATAGCTGTAACGATTGTCTAAATAGTAATAATTATTGTGATAATGATGGAGGTGATAATAACAATAATGATGGCGAATGGTGATACCAATATTAATTAGAATATTAATTATTTTAAGTAATAGTAATATTGGTGACTATAATGATAGTGACACTTTAACAATCATAATAATAACAATAAAAATGAGAATAATTCATCATTCAATGTTGTATTTATTAAGATTGAGTTTTGCAATTTTTTTATGTATAATATTTCAGATCTAATATTCCATATTAATGATTTGAACAATTTTTGTGGCTCAATACCATCTTTTATTTTTTTTGTCTTATTTTTTTTTAAATTGTATTGCTTAACATTAGTTTTTTTTTTATATATATAAAAAAAAATCATTCAATTTGCGTTTAAACCTATTAAATTAATGATAATGAGACAATTTAATCATTTTCATTGTGTGGGAAGTAATAGTCATGATGATAATAGTGGCATAACAATAGATTTTCAATAATATTTTTTTCTTTTTATAGGTATAAAATCAATCATTTAATTTTATTATTTATTTATTGTGGGTGCTTACACAATTTATATTTTATTATAGTGTTCATAGATTTTCAATAATATTTTCTTTTTTATATAGGTATAAAATCGATGATTTATTTTATTCATTTATTGTAGGTGTTTAAATAATTTATATTTTATTATAATATTTAATTTAAACTAAATTATTAAACGAACTGATTCTAATATAATGAATTCAATGATTCAGATATCAAGATCTTGTTTTTTGAATGACAATGATGATTTTATTTTGATAATTTCATGAAAACCTGTTAAATAAATAAATTCATAGCAGTTTAAAATTAATATATTTTATTGAAAAATTATGCTTTCACAAAAATTCTGCTTAAATTTATTTATTTTTTTTCAAATTTATAGCATTTTAAAAACTATCACACTCTTAATATTTTCTTACATTTAAAAAATATAGTTCTGGTTGCGACGAAATACAAAAAAATATCAGTATATATATAAATAAAAAAATATTATAATAATACACGTTATTATTCGAGAATAACTACATTGTTTTTCCCGTATGATTTAGCTTTTAGGCTAATAATGTTTTGATCAAACTGATTTTATTATATATATATAAAAGGGTGGTTTCGGTAATTATATTTTCTCTGTCTCCTAAAAGTTTTAATAAAAACGGTTGCAATTTAGGCTATGTCGTTTGGCTGCCAATAAAACCCCAAAATCAATTAAACCGTCTTCAAAACTGAGTTGCCAAGCAGTGATGGTACATATCACCGCCAGGCATAACCTAGCAATGCTCCTATCCCGAGCTCCCTCCTCCTCCTCCTCCTCACTCACTCGTTTTTGTCTTGCTGTCTTCAACAAAATCTAAACGCCACCTATCCCGGACTCAGTCAAAACCTGGGTCAGGCTACTCTCCATTAGACGACCCTTCACCAAACTGGACAAATCGGCCGCTAAAAGAAACGATTCTTCTCGACACATTGGCGTATTGCTACGGAGCTTCCAAACGAGGAAACTGGGTATCATCAATCTGAAATGCAAACATGGAAGGTATCTATGCACTGCATTAGAGAAGATGTCTCACCTGCGGCCGCTACTTGTTTTTTCAGTCGATCCCAGGAATGAAATTCATGAAGTCCAATCAATATCTCCTCCTCCTCCTCTTCATCTGCAAAGTCTATGGCTAAAGGTTACCTAGTTGGATTTCCAAACCACACAATCTGGATGAACTAAGATTGAGTTTTACAAACTTGATGAATCCCATTGCAGCCCTTCAAGCCCTGCCCAATCCAAAATACCTTGCACTCGCATGGACAGGCAACAGAGAGAATATGCAATTTGAATACGGAGGTTATCGACTAATAAAATAATGATCTAGAAACTGTATATGAAAAATAAGTTCTCAACCATAAATTCTGTTAAAATACTTTTTTTTGTAAGAATCCCAACATAGCTAAACTGTTTCGGTAAGTATGCTCTTTAATTACTTAACAATCAATAGATTCTCTCAGTTGAAAACGTACAGACAACTTTTTTGTAAAATTTATATACAAATAGGAAAGACGTGTGTACATTCTATTCAGAACATCCATGTGGATACATGCAATTACTTGTTACAAAAGAAAAAAAATGGCGTGTAAGTGGCCTACAGAATTAGTTTTAGCCTCGTTGAATGCTTTATTTTTAAACCGTCTTCGTTAATCCATCTTGAAACTTTCTGATCTAGTTTAAGTTTAAATTTTACTCGATTGAAAGTTCTTTGCCATAACTAGATGCACTCGACTAAGTTTAAATTTTACTCTATTGTTTTACTTGTTAAAATTTTGAGTTGACTAGTAAAATTATATTTAAAATAAAAATATTAATAAAATCAGAAAAAAAAATTAAATCTCATTAAAATTAGATAAAAATCATAAAAATAGTTCTGATTTTACAAAATCAAACAAAAATCTAAGTTTTCGTCCCATTGAAAAATACAGCCAACACTATAGGCCTATCACCCCCTCTTAACTCATAGACCTGCCCACACCTCCCCTCATAGGCCTGCTCCCCTTCCCCCCTCCCTCCCCATTGATTAAAATATTAAATTAAAGAAAGGAAGTCCCATATAATCGAAGCAGAAACGTTCTTCACACTCCCCCATAATGGTGTAATTCGTTTAAATGATTTGAAAAGGGTTTGAAAATCAAATTTTATAAAGGCACGTATAGACCATTTTTTAGACAATAAAATTTGTTTGATTCTTATGTATTGATTTAAATATTAACTTTAAAATTTATATTTAAATTTTTTGAAAAACATAAATTTGTTATTTTTATTTTTTATTTTAAATTAAATTTTTTAGTGTTTTTAGAACATTTTCATGTGTTGATATCAAAATAATTTGTCAGAATTGAAGCTAGTACTAGCAATATCTATGTTGGTACCAATGATAGTACTAATTATCTTTTCGATAGTGGTGTTATTGATACAAGTCTTAAAAATAGCGAGGGAGATGAAAATGAGGTTGATTTTAGTTTAGATTGCATGTCAGCTAAATATTTGTTTTAAATTTATTAGTTTTTACCTAATAAAATTTTATGAACATAATTATTCTGTAATGTATTTTTAAATCATGTATGAACCTTAACTAATGAAGTTTTATGGCTATAATTGTGTTGTATTGTATTCGAAAATATTTTACTTATAATTTTATAATTTTTCTACCTACACGATTTTAGCTGTGATTTTACAATTTTTGTACAAAAAACAATTTCATGTATGATTTTACTATTCGAGTTCAAAAACGAATTCCGACTTGTGTCAAAATCATGATTTTGACAACCTTGACCGTAACCCAATAGACTCAACAATTCTAAAAATAACTTAAATTGTCTGTAAAAAATATACTTTGAATTTAATTGTTTTTTGCCAAGATAATGCTCTTTTTTTAATATTAAAATTAAAATATAATAAATCGAACTAGGTTTTGTGATTTTAATCCACTAAACTCGTCATCTAGATTATGAGCTTTAAATATTTAGGCCACAGAGAACTAATTGGTTTTGTTATAAAACCCATCTTGATTGATCAGTCATAAGACTTTCAAGTCCAACTCTTTATCTTGACCGAATTTAAAATTAACCCATTTAAGAGTTGCCTCGTCATGATTCAATAAACTAGCTAGTTCAAAATAAACTTTGAATGGTTGGTAAAAAAAAGGTGGCTTAGCTTTAACAAATGGTCAAGATGATGTTTTTTCTTCATTTTTTTTTTTTTTTTAATATTAGGAATGCAAAATGGTCGCATTCATTGCCATTCTTGCAATGGGGACTTGAGTGGTTGACCAATCGGGAGGGTCGTCATTATTTCTGACCCGCTCCAGGAGGTCGGCTTGAGATAGAATTTTCACTCGTGGCGAACCCACCACGCATGGGATAACAACTATAGCCCTCCTCTCCCGGGTAAAGTCATTTCCTCGACAGGTGCATGTAACATGAACCAGGGAAGAAACGCCCAGATTTATTAAACTCTTTCAGAGAACCTTCATAAAACGAAGCAAAATTCAGAACGATAATAAATACATGTTCAATTTTTTTCCCAGTCAGTAGTTTCACAAAAGATTCTCTCCTTTGGATATTTATCACACTACTCGCTCTATTTTCTTCTGAAACTATTACCTTAACCTTACAAGATACCTGAATTAGCTCAGTACATAAGATCCTCACAATTCATCTTTCGCATCTCCCGCCCTGCTCTCAATGCCGTCTTTGGCATCTGAACTTTCTGCTTTTGATGTTGAAGCTGCTGGCTTTACGAGCTTGAATGGAATCGATGCATGCTTCTTGAGGAACTTATAGAATGCGACCACGGTACGATCAGTGTCCACCGTGATCTGTCCAACACCAATAATGCAAAACATGTCACCAAAATATACCCCAAATTTAAATGCTATAATGGGCAGAAGGCAAAGTGAAAACACAACTTCAAATCTGTAACAGCCACTTACTGGATCAAAGCTCTTGTTTCCAGCAGGAAAGAAGAGGAGCGTGGGAAACCCATCCGACTGCATGGAGAAAAAATAAATGAAAAGAATTTCACTACAAACTTCCTCCTACTTTTAGCTTCGTGATTTTCCACTCCAACATCATTAAGTTTTTCTATTGTGCATTGAATTGAGAAGGACTGGTAATGCAAGCCAAATTTTTCATGCATTAGATTAGTAACTCATAACTACTGAACCTTCCATCCTCCACTTTGTATAGAAGTCAATGTTTCCAGAATTGCCAAGTCATTGATTTGGAAAATGGAGATGATCAAAGATTCAGAGATTGATCGAGGAATAAACAAAATGAGTAAACTGATTATATTTAAAATACATGAAAAATAAATATGCCCCAACATAAAAACTGCTTTGAAACAGAAGAGGTCTTAGTTCAAGCCTCTCTCCTGTAAGAGCTAGTCTATAAAGCAAGCCCAACCAAGCGTGTTTACTAGTTTCTGGTCAAACAACTTCGTTCACCAGTCTTCAACTGAGTTGACTTCTCCAGGAAAAAAAACTAGGGGTTGCAAGAGGCATTCAAGGTACATGCCTAGGCATTTTAAGGCTCCTTATCCCCGAATTATTTTACTCACAAAGGACACTCGTCTATTATAAACCCCAGTTCCAAAAACAACAAACTGCTATATCAAGAAAAAGAAAAAACAAAACAAAACAAGTTCTTGGCATTTTCAAGTCCCACACCATATATCAAATTTGAAATACAAGTACCTTTGCCCTGGGATGCTCATTTGTTGTTCCATCCATCTTGGCTATAACAATAGACTCAATGCCCCTCAAATGTCTGGCAAGTTTGTTGTAAGTTGGCTCCAAAGCTTGGCAATGCCCACACCATGGTGCATAGATCTAGTAAACCAAACAAACACTTAGAAAGCGCCCAAGTAGAAAGAACAAAAGAGAGAATGGGTCTATTCATGCATTTATCAGTTGCAACAATACCTCAAGAAGAACATCCTTTGACTCATCCAAAACAGTCTCATCGAAGTTATTCCCAACCACTATCTTTACATCCCCATCATTCTATAACAATCAAACACCATAAAAAAAAAATGCCAGTTAATAAGACAAAAAAATAAATCAAATAGTTATTCTTGAATAAAAGAATAGTTAAATAAATAAACTAGCTGAAAAAAACAAAACTTAGCAACTCACTGTTTCAGGAACTGGGTCCGACTTGAAGAAAGGTTTGAGCTTGTCTTCAATGAAATCCTCCCCAAAAGCCTGGGAGAAGATAAAAAAATCAAATGTTAAAGTTTTGGCTTTGGCATACCTGTTCACTGAACTCATCAAAATAGCAGGAAAAGCAACCTATGAATGAAATAATGGATGCATGAAGAAGAAGAAAAACCATTACCCAACCACAGTTAAAGCTGAATATAAACTGGAGACCATACGGAGAAAGTTCCTACCTTAATGTTGTCCAAGGTAACATCCCCATCAAGTACAAATTTTTTAGCATCATCATTTCCCGTGTATGCAAGAACCTATATAGAAATTGATACCATCAGAAGCTTCATTTGCACCAAACATATGAAATTACCAATAATCAGTATCATAAATTCATAATGAGGAGAAAAACTACTTTGGGGGCGGTTCCACTGATACCGAAATATTCTGAAACTGGTTTCCCAACATCTTCATTGTCCATTTCCACGTATACAAAGATAAGCTGCAGTCCATGATATATTGCAGTTATGTCCCACAAAGTTGTCTCAAAAAATATTGCATGTCTATTATCAGCAGCAAAAGGTATTAAAATGAAGGTTACTGGTTATTGAACTTAAGTTACCTTTCCCTTGAATAATTTAGCTGCCTCTTGAAAAATTGGGACAACTTTTTCTGAATCATTTGAAATTGCAAAGAGCAAAAGCTGAGAATAAGAAAATATGGAACCATTGTTCAGATCAGTAAGCTTTTAGAAATAGCAAACTTGCATTCAGAAGTCCAAAACAAAGAAATATGTATCCAAACCTGCTTCTTAATTGTACTCTCAAAAATCAAAGGGGCACTTTCCCTGGTAAAAATGGTCACCAAAGGCAGTTTGTTCGCAAATACAAATTCCGTTATCTCAGACTTGGAAAAATTACCATCTGCAGAATGAGAAACTATATGTAAGAGCAATGCCCATTAAAAGATTAATTTAAGTGTTCCAACAAAAATGGGGGTAGGGAAGAACCAACCAAAAACACTCAGTTTCTCAGCCTCTTTCTTAAGCATGACTAAAGCTGGGCGTTTAACTTGTGGGTCAAGGTGGAAAAGCTTTGCCACATCAGGATTCACAGTTTGATAGAAGTTGACCTCATCTTCAAGTCTTGAAGCAGCAGCAAGTTCTTCACTTTCAGGACCCTGTTTTTTTTTTTTATGAAGTAAAGTAGTATAGAATCAATTATAGAGCAAATGCACATAATGTTCTAAGAACTACGATAATCTAAAGATGTGAAAACCATTCAAGAATCAGCTCAAGGGTTGTGCTCTTTCCAATTCTAAATTTGATATTCATGGTCAGAACTATTTCTTCAAAAAACATTTTAAGCTAACACATGTTCTACACAACAGATCTGTACATTTGAATATGATGCAAAATGAAGAGCATAAATTGCCAACAAGATCAACAGTGAGAAAGGAAATTGCTACTTAACATTGAAGTAATTAATTTCATATTGCATCGCAAATCATAGGTTGAAAGACTGAAACAAAACCGGGATGCATTGTTGTGAAACCAAACCAAACCGGGAAATAGTGAAAGCAGCAAAGCGTACCACCAAAGAGTTGAGGAAGCCCAGGACAAGTTTAGTTTCAGAAGTCAACAAACGTTCAGCATCATCCACTTTCGTTATATTGTAAATACCAGGTCCTATTTTCTTCTTGATCCATGTCACAATTCCATCTCTATATCACATTGCATTTGATTACATCAATCGTAAATTTATATAAAAGAAAAAAGAAAAAAACAAACACAAACACTCACTTGGTTCTTGGGCCAGGATAAGGCTTGTGTACTCCATCAACAAAGAAATAAACAGTAGGGAAGCCTTGAATATCATACTCCTGAGCCAATTCATTCTCTTCCGTTGCATCCACTTTAGCCAGCACCACTTCCTCCGCTTTCAACTCCGTAGCAGCCGCTGCATACTCGGGAGCCAACGACTGGCAGTGACCGCACCACGGCGCGTAGAACTCCACCATCACAAACTTATTCTTAGTCACAAAATCACTGAAATTTCCTTCCTTCAAAACAACGACGTCCTTGTCGTCAATCTCAGGCTCCTTGTAAGAATCCAATTCGGAATCATCGAGATCAGAGTAGTTTTCGGCGTCATCTTCATTGTCGTGTTCTTCGTCGAATTGGTCCGGATCGGGGTAGTGGTCGTGGCCGTTTCCGTGGTCGTGAGGAACGGCGTCGGTTTCTTCTTCGAGGAAACTAAGATCCTCATCGTCATCTTCAGCGGCGGCGTTTTGGAGTTTGGAGAAAGAGGAAGAGAGCTGAGAGAAAAGAAGCAGGGCTGTGAGAGAGAGGAGGAAAATGAAGCGAGTCGACATGGTGTTTTTTTTAGATCCAGTAGAGTGAGAGAGAACTGATAGCGGTAACGAGCGCAGTGCTGGTTGTGGTTTATAGAAAGAAAAAAAAGTCAATGACAGATTTTCAGGTCAGCACAGCACCAGGTCATGGACGACGTCGTCTTGATACCAATTTTAAGCCAAAGTGAATTCCTATTTCCTTCGGCTAACCTGGTGTCATTATCATTTCTCAATTCCAGTTTGGTTGGTGGAATAATTTGATTTTGAAATGTTTGGGCATGTCATTTCTCATTTCATAGATTTATTATTTATGTTTATATATTTGAAAGTTGTGAAAATTTTAGAAATGTCATTTTTTACTGATTATATCAAATTTGATCCTCAAACTTTTGATTACTATATATAATTTGTTTTGAAAATTTATTTTTCAATTCCATCTCTTAAAATTTAATTTTTATATTAATTTTTGTTTTTTATCTATCAAATTTGGTCCTCATTTTTTTTATTGTTACTTATTTTATTTGAAATAATTTATGAAATGTTAATTATTATTATTTTAATTTATTCACCTTTTATTTTAAAAAAAAAAATTTAGATTTGATCTCTATTATTTTGATTATTATTTATTTTATTTGAGATAATTTATGAAATTATATTTTTTTTCAATTTCATTCTCATTCAACCTTTTAATTTGTAAGATTTGTTCCTCATTATTTTAATAAACTTGAAAAAAAATTAATTTATTAATAAATTATTTTCCAGATCATTTTCCATAACATAAACAAACATTGGAAAGTGTTTTCCAGTAACCTGGTGTCATTATCATTTCTCAATTCCAGTTTGGTTGGTGGAATAATTTGATTTTGAAATGTTTGGGCATGTCATTTCTCATTTCATAGATTTATTATTTATGTTTATATATATAATTAAATATTAATTAAAAGAAAATAATTTAAATCCAAAAATTATTTATAATTATACATTTTAATCTTAAAAAATAATAAAATGAATTTTTCTTAATAAAATTATAAACATGTATAATATTACAAGAATATCATTATCAATCTCATAAAATCATTATATTATCTGATTGCTCTGAAATTTTAATATAATATATATAAATATGTCAAGTGACTCCTTGTAAAATTGCATCTCAATTTAAAGATCAAATTAAAAGATATGATTGATATTGTAATTTTTATTATTATCTTACAAAAAAATATTATTAAACCTGAATATTTTTCCCAATATTTGACCGAAAAAATCAGAATGAACCGGAATTTAAACTGAGATAAAAATAATATTATTTTATTTTATTTTTTAATAGATATAAAATAATTAGGTTGAAATAGAATGAAACGGACACCCCTCCTTTGTTATTATTAGGGCAAGTCCAACCAGTAATCCATATGAAGAGCTAAACATAAAAAAATATATTTTTTGCTTTTTTATTCACTTTATTTCACTCCAACGGGAGAGCTATTTTGATAGCTAAAATAGCTCTCTCTTATCCGAGTAGCTATTTCTAACACCTAATCTATAGAAGCTATAATACTGTTTGAGAAAATGGTGAGAGAGAGAGAGATGAAAATAACGTCATGATGGCTATTTTTTATGAAGAGATGAAGATATTTTTTATTTTAAATATTTTAATTTAAATGGTTGCTGGGTTTTTTATTTTAATTTTTTTTTATAATTAAAATAATAATAATTTAATTGTTTGAGGGATTTTCAAATGCAATTATTTAATTATATAACTTGCTCTTATTAATTATATAATTAAACTATATATAAAATAATTGCACTATATTTAAAATAATATAAAAAAATAGCTCTCCAAAATGACTTTTACCACTGGAACACATATCAACAAAAAAACTATAAATACACTATTCAAAGAGTCATTTTAAAGATTTGGCTCTTCAAAATAGCTTTTATCATTGGACTTGCTCTTAGAGTGAAGAGCATCTCTTAAAGAATATTCTATTTTAAAAAGTCAAATGGATGAAGTAATATTTTATAGTTAAAAAACTTTAGTATATTAATAAATTTGTATTTGAGTGGAATAGTTAAATAGTTTATATTTTATTGAAGGTGTTTGATATTTTTATATTATTGTTTTTCACACAGCTGTATTTAATTGATATATTTTTTTATTGATCTTATTTTATTGGTTCTGGCTATTAAAGCAAGGGCAAATTATTATTATTACTTTCCACCTCCAAATTCAACGATATCAAGTTGCAGTTTTCAAACATAAAAAATATTTACTTATTTATTTTTATCTAAATACACTTAAAAACAACTTACAAATCCACATAAATCCTTTAATAGCTTAAAACAATCAAAATATAAGTTCAAAAATGAAAAATAAACCACAACCCCCCCCCCCCCATATATATATATATATATATATATATATATATATATATATATATATGATATCAAATCTACTTTTAATATAAATCATTTGATGTAATACGTGAATAATATTATAATATTTTTTCCTAGATTTGATGTCAATAAAGACCTTTTTCTCTCCATGAAATTTTGAGAGACTTAAAAAGGAATGATTTCAAAAGTAGGAGGTCAAAATTTTATGAACTTTGAAATCACAACACGCACTCGTTCATCATCAATCGACACCATTTGTACGCATGGCATGCTCAAGATGTTTTCTCCACCATCTTTCTTTAGCTCAGACTACAATACACCTGTCATCTTTCTGTGGTTTCATTCCTCCTGTGGTCTTCCTTCGCATGAAAGTGGAAAACTATTGACCATTAGCTATCATAAATGCTCAATCCAGCCAGATTTTCTCTGACAAGCCAAACCTTAATTTGTGTTCATGAACTTTTAATCGTCTTAACTTTGAATTTCAGACGGTTGAGATAGACTGTTTTCGGCAAGCAATTTTGTTCAGTTGGCAACAAAACTTCGATTAGTTTCGTTGCTATCAGATGAACATTTCTATCAGGTTTTGTGCCATGTACATGCAAGATTTCGATTTCATTTTATGGGACTTGAACTGAGATGGGCTATGATTGAAGTTAGTCAAATTACCTGCACTTGGAATATCTTGGAATTTATAAAAAGCTGTATGATGTAGCTCATTTTCTTCTGTTATCTGAAACATCTGATTTGCTCTAGGATCTTAACCGATCTCCTTTATGATCCTTTTTGATATCGATTCCATTCGTTGCTATATATCAAGTGCCTAACAGATACACAGGGAGGAGTCAGTGTGATTTTTTAGACCTAATTTTTAATATCAAAGTCCATCAGATTTTGCTTTTAGACCTTGCAATATTGAATGGTAAAACCTTTCCCAATCGCATCCCATTCATCTTCAAAACCTGGATTTCCCTTGATATGGGAGGTACATTAAAAGTATACTATATTTCTTGAAGATATTTGCATGGTTTCCTTCGTGCTCCAGTGTAATCTGATTGGCTTCTCTCCAATCTAACAGTTCTGGATCCTGTGTACGTACGGTTTAGATTGGATGTTTATCTTGCACACACTACTGCTAAAACGCTCCGAATTTGGAATAGAAAAGGAACATATCCTACTTATATATGCTGCTAAAAGATTGAAATGATTAACAACCTGAAGATTAACACCCATTGGGTCGATTTAATCTGGCTTTGCGTGTGACCATTAGATGGTAGACACCCATTGTCAGAAGCACCGCAAATGCCACACCAAGTACAAAGCCAGCAGCGCCACCCGCTCTCAGTCGATTCCCTCCTTTCTGGGACGTTGATATTCTACGTGCTTGATCAGTAGCCACTACTGATTGAGCTGGAAGAGGTAATGGCGAGCAGCTAGAGGAAGCAGCACATGGGCTCTCCCCGTTCTGGTATTGTGGTCTGGGATGGAAGAAATCAACTGCAGATGGTGAGAAAGCCACGGGATTCTCATGAACAAGGCCGTGAGGAGCTCGCCCCTGTGCTCTCGTGAAGCACACAAGGGTTAAAGAGGAGGAGAAGAAGAAGAGAAAGAAAGAAGGTGTGAGAGCCATTCTGTCTTTGGTTTGAGTATCCAGTTTCTGAGTCGAGGGTGAAGTAGAAGCCTTGTAGCCGAGTGGTGTGCATTTATAAGGTCATTTGGAGGGGGAGGGGGGTATTGAATTATCAGCGATAAAGATTAATGCTAGAAAAAGGAGGGAACAAAATGATTTGTGATTGTTCCTCAATTTGTCAAAAATAATAATAATAATAATTCTAGCTTTACCTGGTGCCTTATAAGCCAAGAGAGGAGGAGGTCAATTTGTTTAATACTCGTGTTGTCTCACATGCAAGCCCTTTTTATTTTTTATTAATTCAAATAAATCCATCTTCTAAAAATTATATTTTATAGATATTATCTCATATCTTTATAAAATATATATATATTCTAAATTAAATTTAAAATTTATTATACAAATTACAATATCTTTACCATCAAGTCATGTTTCTTTACTATCATCGCATGCAAGCCCGCCCGTTGTTATTTAATCACTGCATCTAATCACAAGTACAAAGCCTCTTGTTATTTAACCATCCTATAAATTTGTCAAGTTTTTTTTTTTGTTTTGTTTTTCGACCGCCGAGGAGATGAGAAAAGGGGGGTCTTTGCTTGGAGGATGAACAAAGGCCAAGTGGGCATCATTGCGGAGGGGCGGTGAGCATGCTGTGGCTTCAATCAATGCCCCCACAGTAAACTATTCATGCTTTTTATCCCACCACCTTGCACGCACCATGAACCAATATAATAAATAAACACAGGCCCATTTAACATCCGCACATGATCCCTTCTTCTTCCATTCATAACACTTGTTCATGTAGATAGAAACCTTGCTGCTTCAGTGTCTTCTCTTGGAAATGCTTCTCAGATTATTTCTGTTTTTATTTCTGTTTTTGAAGGTGATTTTCAATTATTTAACATGTACATGTTAAAATTAAAATTAATAATAATAATAATAATAATAATAATAATAATATTTTATGATCCTTTCAATTAGAAGATACTTTAGAAAAGCATCCTCACTGTAATATCAAGCATGCAAGGAATTCAACTATCTCGCTAATTAAATATTTTATACTTTTTTACAAGGCTCTTCACATAATACTCACATATGAGCTTAAACCACCATTGATTTCATTAATGAAAAATCTTTATCCTCGTTTATTTTGTTGAAAAGTATTTTTAAAAAAAAAATTATTTCACAGAAAGTGAATTTCTATAAAATAAGTTATTATTCAATGTTTGGTTACGTTATAAAAAATAAGTTGAAAAATATATTTAATGCTTATTTGTATAGTGAAAAACAACCTAAAATAACTTGCTAGTGTTTTGATTTTTTTCAAGTTTATTAAAAGAATGAGAACCAAATTTAACAACTAAAAAAGTTGGAGAATGAAATTATAAAAAAAAATGATTTCATTAATTAACTTCAGATAAAAAAAAATAGAAACTTAAAAGAAAGGGAATTAAATGTAACAGATAAAAACATAAAAAAGGATGAAATAAAAAAAAATAATAAATAGCAATAAAAAATAAGAAATAAATCTATTACATAAAAAAAAATCAGTTAAGAAAAGGTTAAGAGAAAAAGAATAACAATCAATCAAAACAATAATGAGAGCTAAAACTAATATATAATTCAATTTCTAAGGGATTAAACTAAAAAAAAATACAAAAAAAAAAAAACAAGAGAAAGGGGTGGAGAGGGAGAAAGGGAAAAGGAGAGAGAGAGAATGGAGTTGGGCTGAATTCATGCCGAAATTGGCGGCAGCAGCCCAAGAAAAATTAGAATGTTTTGTTTCTAGAGAGAGATTAGAAAATTCCTCGCTTATTGTTATTTTGATTGCATTAATCGTAATTATTTTTATTTTTTAAACAAAAAAGAAAACAAATCCAAGGATTTAAATCAGTATATGCTATATTTGGAGATTAAGTCTGGTTAATAAAGTATATGTATATTTTTTTATTTTAGACTCCAATCCTATAAAAATAATATGCTTAAAATTTTATTAAAAAATGGTTTAATTTTAATATACTGGAATTAATATTATAAAATATCATACAAAAAGTTTTATGTTTTTTTTTCATATTTATTTTGAATATCCCCATTTAACAATCTTTTTTATATTAGATAAAAAAAATTATGTGAACACATGGAAATGACATCATGCAGTATCTACATATGGTTTTGGTGGAATATCTATAAGCTGTCTTCAAAGGTATGGTGTAATGATAAAATACTTGAGATCTATACAACAAGTCTTGAGTTCGAGTCCAGACGTGTATCTCTTTTAAAAGTTTAAAACAGATAAAATTTTACTCGCTCACCTGAACTCATAAAATACACTTTCTTGCTAGAATCCAAAAAAAGAAGGAAATATCTCTAAGTTGCATGGAATATACTTGAGAAAAGGAATATAACTTATTTACACTTTGTTTTTAAAATCCTTATCATGCAGGGGAACAAATGCCAAGAGCTCACACCTTCCCCATTAATTAAGCCAAAATGTGCAGCTAAACCTTCACCCACTCAGCTCTATAATACCACAAACCATAATTTAAGGACGTAATTTATGACCTCCAAATAATTTATGAAAGATGAGAGAAAAGCAAGGAATCCCTGCCCTTACCTAATGTAATCAACACCAGCATACATGCATACATATACATGCATGCATGCATGCATGCATACACACATACATACATGAACACCAATAAACCACCATAAAGAATCAAAGGCATCATCACATTCCCATTAACCACCTGCTCATCTAATCCGTTAGGGGTGCCATCTATCATCAAGTACATGTAGGTTTTTAATATTATCGGTGGCCATTAAGTTCTATAATAAATAATTTTTTTTATGTAATAGTGTAATAGAGATGGGTGATGATAAAAATATTTGTTGAATGTTTGTTTTTGTATTATAGTATATTTTAAAGTGGTTTTTATTTGAAAAAAAAATTAGATATTTTTTGATGGTTTTGATATGCCGATATTAAAAATAAAAAAATTAAAGAATATTATTCTAATACATATTTTAATTAAAAGATATTTTTAAAAAAATACCTTAGACAACAATATAAAACAAACTATAACAAAACCAATGTTAAACTCCAAGTTTTTTTTTAGGTTTAAAGGGTGATAGGAGAAGACACTTATTCTGAATATACTTGGAATTGACTCTCATGAGATCCTTAATTTGAAGGTACTTTGGGATGTATTGATAGGATGTAATGGATTCATAGATTGTTTTGGAACACCCCTAAGTAATATTTCTACTATAAATGTCAAGTCATGTCTTATACAAACTTGTGCATACATCAAACTACTAATTGCAGATGCATAAGAAATGTTACTTATATGCTCATTTTCAAATGCATTTTATGAACATTAATTTTGATTGAGCATAGGTGTTATTGAAGGTGCATAATTTGACACCCTAAATCTTGTAAAACTTTTTAATATAGATATTTTGAGACAATTTTAATATACGTTGAGACTTATCTCTATGAATTTTTATGTCAATAACATAAGAAACTTTACCAAAATCCTCGTATCATAATTTTGAAAAAAAATCTTTTTATCTCATATAGCAAACCTAAGTCACTATTTGCAACTAAAATTTCATCTAGAAAAAAGATATATTTTCTCTCATTAACTTTAAAATGTATTATTAATTAACAATGTTCTTAATAAAATCATTTGAGGTATGCTTTAGTTCATTTATAAATTTCATCTAGAAAAAAGATATATTTTCTCTCATTAACTTTAAAATGTATTATTAATTAACAATGTTCGTAATAAAATCATTTGAGGTATGCTTTAGTTCATTTATAGATTTCTTTAGCCTACAATATGCACGTGACTATTTGCGTCATGACAAAAACCTTCATGTTACATTTCATCAAAATTTTTCATTTCCAATACATCCAAATTTTCAACAAGGTAACTGATTTTTTTTGGAAATTTGGAAGGCCTTCACAAAATTATATATATATAAAATACCATAGTATAGTTTGTACATATACAAAATTATAAATATATAAAAGCATAACTAATAGTTTCAACACAAAAAAAAAAAAAAATAGAATATTAGCATGCATGTAAACATATATCAAACTTGCAATTGATATAAAGATTCAAGTTATACACTCTTTTTCATCTCTTTTTCTACAGTAAATTTTAAAAGTTAAAAGATTGAATAACTAATTTTCTTCATTCATCCATAATTTATTTATTTAAAATAATTTCCAACAAGTTCATCATACACCTACAAGTAAACCCTTCAATTGTTACTTTGTGTTTACTTTAAAACAAAAATGTAAATAATAATTATGTTATATCAAACTACAAAAATGAAAAAAATTATTTTGTCCAACAAAATAAATTAAAAGCATGATTATTTTATATAACAATCGAAGAACAAAAAATGTTGTTGTGCATATTGGTGGCTAATGATGGTTCACTGGATAAACTTAGTGAATACACCTAAAAGCCCCTCAAAAACTCATACAAGGTTGTGTTTATCACATTAATATAAGGTTGGATATAATTTTTATATTATTATTTTTATTATTGCAAGATCAATTGAACATAAAAGTGTAGTTAGTTTGTGATTTTTTCTTTATTGTCCCTTCATAATGCTTATCGTAACTAAAAAGCAGATACCATATATCCTGTTATTCAAATAAGTGTTAGTTTAATATGCTCTATAACTAATCAATTAATTACACATGGTATTTTTCGATTCATGTAAATACATATTTAATATTAATAAAGACTTAAATTATCTTTAATTTTTATATAAATATTAGATTAATAATCTAATAATATAAAGTTAATATAATTATAAAATTCTTATTTCATAATTATATTAACTTTATATTATTAGATTATTAATCTAATATTTATATAAAAATTAAAGATAATTTAAGTCTTTATTAATATAAAGTTAATATAATTATAAAATTCTTATTACATCAAACCATTGTTCCTAAATTATTCATAGTCAATGCACTCTTAAATAAAAGACATATACTATGGATTGATACATATTATGTTTTTTATTTATTTATAAAAGCAGTTGTTCTTATAAGTTGGGGTATAAAGGTGTTGTGATGTTGCGATGTTGCGATGATACAAACTAATCATCCTAAATTAAAACACATAAAATAGTATAAAACAAGCAAGAGGATGATCTCACAAGAAAGGTTTAGTTCAGATTTTTATGCAATTAAGGGGTTTCGTTGATGATTATCTAGATTAAGGCAGAATTAAATAGAAGTGAAATTTATCAAGAAAACTAACATTGGTAGTAAGCAAACCTCCACCTAAAAAAATAAGAATTGATCCTTGAAATAAAACTTCAATTTATATTCTAAATTTTTATCTTTTATTACGTTAATTAGTTAACAGATCCATTGTATAACTAACTCTAATTAATAAATAATTATAGTGTCTGTACTAATGCTTTAGTTTAATGATAACCTTAAGAACTAGATAAATTAATTAGTCTAACGATTTACCATAACACAGGTTTTAATAGCAAACTTAGCAATAAATTATTCACAATAACAACTTAGAGATTGCTCTAACAATTTACATAAACAATAATAGGGAATATGCATAAGAAAAAAAACATATCATTCATCATATAAACTAGAAATAAGTGGAAGAATAAATCTCATAGTTCTTGAAATCCAAAGGTTTTGTGTCCTTGCAACCAAGAAAAATAATTTAGCCTTGTATATCTATTGAACATCTACTACAAAAGATGGAAGAGTGCATGAACATAGGTTTTTGGAAGAGAGTATTTATGTTTTTCTATTCTGGCTACCTCCCCTTTTTTTTCTTCTCATTCTTCTTTTCTTTTTATAGCCTAAAAAACTCTAGTCCATGCTTTACAAAATAGTCCTCTTTTACGTGGGCATTTTTACATTTAAATACTTTATAACTATTTTCCTAAAAATGAGAAATAACCTTGCATGAAATCTTTAATATTTAACTTAGAGGATTTAAATTGCCAAAATAAAGACTTGCATATTTGTTTGGATGTTTTGGGATGTGAGTTGGAATTATTTCTTCATAAAATTTGTCTATTAGCATAATTCATTTGTTATCTTAGAAATGAATATATCTCTCATATGAGTTTGTCTTCTGCTATTATGTGGTATGCCAATAGATCATTGAGTATTAAATCTGAAACAATTGAGTTTTCATCAAATGGACTCTTATATGGGAGAAGATACAAATATGTTTTGATCCCTCAATTTCTAATGGTTCTAATTGCAATCACAATTGATTTTATATTTTTGAATGTGTGCAACTGTATCCTTGTAAAAAATTCAATATCATACTTAACTTTGCGCGTTTTTTGATGCTTAATTGACCATTAAACTCTCAATTTTCTTCAATTTTGCTCCTGGCCTCAAACAATTAGCTTGGAAAAATATCAATTTGGTCTCTAAAAATTTTAATCTTCTCAATTGAATTTGAATTAAGCTCATGAACTTGATTTTTTTCAGTTAAACCTTTTAATAAAATTAATTTGATTAGTTCAAAGTGTAATTAAGTCATTACACTTAATTCAATCCTTCAATTGGATCCTAAATGAATTCCTAAACATAATTATACTTTAAATTGACTCATGATTAAATTAAATTGGCTCATGATTAAATTAAATTGACTTATTATATAATTATGTTTTTCAACTTAAGTTTTACATTGAATTATCCAATAATAAATTATTTTAGTTTTGAACCTGCATTTCTTTCATTTTTTTGACACAAAAGATGTACGATTGAGCTCTCGAAAACATCCAAAATTTTCACATTAATTTTTCTACCAATGACAACCCTTTTTATTTTTATTTTGTTATTTTATTTGTTTTCAAGTAGATTTTAGGGAATAAACTAAAAATGGGTTATGACAAATTTTATCTCAAATTTGTTTTTTCAAGAACTTTAAAGATATAAACAAGAACATTGGATATGAAGTCCTCCCATCAAATAGAAAAGGTTGACATAAATTTATTAACTTTTATGACCTAAATCGATGTCAATAATATATTTATCGCTAGAATCTAGTGGCCTCTCTCTCTCTCTCTCTCTCTCTCGCTCTCTCTCTCTCTCTCTTCTAAACTAGAGACTAAAAAACAATTATACTAAAATTGAATTTTAAAATTATTGAGGTACCAAAATTGTATAGCATGTATAATTTTTAAAGTTTAAGGGTCAAGGTGCATTTGTTTTGAAATTCATGGCATGCCACTCATGCTTAGTATTATTTTTATTTTAGTCCCTTTTCCATCTTACCCTTTTTTTAAAAAATCAAATGTTCTTTAGATAGGACTAAATCGTTGGAAAAGGAGATTTTAAAAGCTAAATTACAAAAAAGATGATATAATCCATCCGTGATAATAATATGTGAAGAGAAAACAAGGATAATGCGGTTTGTTTAGATTATAGTTGATTACGCATCCTTCTTCCTAGCTTCTTTAGGTGGTCAAAACATAAACTTTTTGGAAGAATACAACGAAAGACATTATCGTTAAAAGATTAAACACCTCGGAATGTCATTGTTGGATGGGCAATGCAAACTACAGTGGCCACCCAATTAATGATATATTCTAATGGCAGCCAGCAAAACGCATCATCTTATCGAATTTTAGAATCTTGAACTCAATGGGAATTTCTCACTCTTTGAATCACTTTTATCTTATCTTCACTGGACAACCCTTCATAACAGAACAGAACCCACACCACGAAAGACATTAAAGTACTGCCACATCACTTCGCTTTCACACGTAAAGCATGATGTTCTCTTCAACGTTCAACTGCAAGAGAAAAAAAATAACATAAAATTGTAGACGATATGGTATTTTACTATTTTATACTCCAAGAAGTCAGTCTTGCGACACGTTAAATTAGCTTCTCGGTGGGGAGATGTTATAGGTGTCGTGTCTGAGAGGACAGGAGGGCGAGGTCCAGCTGGCAAGAGAGACGCGCTAGACCAGAGACGGGGCTCCCACTTCACGTGCCATTCACGCCCCACTTCTTATGCGGAACGAGACGAGGCCACCTGTCGATCAATACATTTACTTGACAGGTGTCAAAATCATCGATTGTCTGAAGAGGACCACTTTTGTCTTCTTTTTCGAGCCAGGTCAGGTGAACCTCCTCCCTGACTCCCTCTCCCTCTCCCTCAATATCTGTCCTCTCGCGTCACGACAAATTTGAACTAGAAGTCCGAAGATGTTATCGTATGCAGACAAGTTTTGTACTCCCCAGAATGCCCCTTTTTGTCGTCTAGCAGTAGTTGGTTCTTGCGTTACGCTTCGGTTATGGATCAGAGGTCGCCACTTTCACGAAGGACTGACTTATAGTTACACGTGGCAATAGAGTGGAGCTTGAGATAACAGCAAACACGTTTAAAAAGCAACTTAAATTTATTTTTGTTTTCGGTTAGTTAGTTGGAAATTTTTATTTAAACTATGTGGGTTATTTTTAGAGACTATTTTTTATTATATTCAAATTTTATTTCTTGTTATAAATTAATAGTGAAGTCTTAAATATTTTAATGGAGTAAGATTCTAACTACAACAATACAAGTCGATTTCTAAGGTTAAAATATAAGATATGTAATAAATTTAACAAAATTAGATTTCAGTAATAAACATTATATCTTTTCGATAGGTCTTTACTTTTATCTTTTTTCTATTTTGAACCTGATTTTTCAACAACATAAAAACATAACCAATAAATTAAATGCATCTTAAACAATTTTAAAATAAACAAGAAAAATAAAGATAGATGATATAAGATAAGTTAAAGAATACATGTGTCTATTTATTTTATATATAAAATATGGATAAGGTTCAATTTACTTGATGGGATTAAAGGTTAAGCTAATATCTTGGATAATATATTTTGGTTTTGATGTTTTGAATTGTTTTTTTCTAACCAAAGTGACTTATTCGAGAATAATAACAATAACATATCTATAACTTATCATAATCAAATAAGTCTGACATTCCAGGGAGTAAAATATCTTTGTCTTGTTAGTGTAATTATGAAACTCAAGATTCTTGTAAGAAGAGCATAGGCTCATCACTTGGTTGAGCCCGAAGGTGATATGTATAGCACCTCATTAGATCTATATGTGTTTGTGCGCAATACTTGGTTGATTTTCAAGATGATAGGTCTAACGATTGATCAAGCCTGTATATGTATCGGCTCAACTCTTGGAGGAGCCTAAAGATATTAGGTTGTTACCTCATCGTTGGTTATTCTTTCAAAAAAGAGGATCCAAGTAAAAAACAAAAATATTGATCCATTAATATTCCCTTAAATTTATGTGTATTAGACTTAAAATTTTAAAAGTCTTTGTGTATAAGCAAATGAGAGCATTTTTTTTCTATTTTATTAAGGTTTTTCGTGTCTCACACATATTGTTGGGATCCTAAAGTTTAGGTGGCTTATTTTTACAAGGAGGAGATGTTCCTCAAGAGCTAAATGACAAAAGTGTTTTAGTACGGTGTTTGAGCGGATTTTTTGAGATTTGCATTGACATGGAAATTTTTTCATGTAATATTAGGAACACAAAATAATTTTTTACGAGACCATGTTTCACCTCTTGTCGAACCAATTTTTAAAATGTAAAAAAAGTTAAGAGAGCAAAACAAAAAATTCTTAATTGTGATATTAAACCTGACTGAATAGTCAACATTTGCGATCTAAATCTTTGTCTAACTTGATTTTATAATTAAACTACACGGGAGTTAATCTAGATTAAAATGATTGATTTTATGAATTCAAATGCATTCTTGATGATTGGTAAGAATATGACTAAACTTTTGAAAAAAAAACTTTAAGGTGACAATGTTTTTTTTTAAAAAAACAATAATAAGACAATAATTAATTCAATCAATTTTAGTCCCTCAATA
This sequence comes from Salix dunnii, assembly GCA_015731905.1. NCBI lineage: Eukaryota > Viridiplantae > Streptophyta > Magnoliopsida > Malpighiales > Salicaceae > Salix > Salix dunnii. The sequence continues at coordinate 961,065 of CM027667.1, read as the reverse complement.
ACTCGTGTCATGGACTCCACTATGATAAGAATATATGGTCACAAAATTGAGCACTAACATAAAAATAAAGATTTATTAAAGAAAATGATGATTGTATCTTAACTAATCTAATATTGAAGGATAAAATTAAAATTAAATAACAATTAAAGGAAAAAAGAAGAAGAATAGAAGAATATTCAATGAGTGGGTGAGCTCGCCAAACATATTAACAAAGTAACTTGGGTTAACGCCAAACTTGTGAACCAGGTTATGAACTTCAACGAGATTATAATATGTTTTTAAGCAATTTTTTTATCTAACCATATGATAATAAAAAATAGATAATCATAAAATCAAACACCAACTTAGTACTAAGATGTTGAAAAAATATATAAAATTATGAAAGTTGCAAACCGAGTTAACTAACCAAAACTATTAACATGTCTATGGACTTTATAAATTTTAGTAGCATGAGTTTCTCTCAAACTTGTTTACTATAAAATAAAAAATTAGGTAAAAGAATAGTTAAGTTCAATAAAAAAAGAGAAAAAAAAAGACACTCCACCAAACTCGTAAATCAAATATGGCTAAGTAATGTTTTTCTTAAATAAAAATTGAGAAAATCAAGAGATTGGTATATTTAATATTGCAAAGGGTCATCACGTGGGTCTACAAGGTCAAACCTAGTCATGCAGGTCATAAATATTATTTTTGTAAGTTAATGAGGGCAAATAACATGTTATTCGCTCCAATTCAATTTGAAAAAAAAAAAAGATGCTGTGTTGTTTAGAATTTTCAGTTACAATGGCTGGAAAATCAAGATCACTAGTTTTTTTTTCTCTTAAAAGCTTGTTTTCAACTCTAAACACCTAGAAAACAACTTGATAATACCCTATCAATCTTGCTAAACCAATCCATAACATCTAAAAATGCAAAATCTACTTCAAAATTCAAAAGCATCTCGAGATTATATTTATTTTCAAGAACTTTCAAGTTAAAACAATATCTAATATGAACTCTCCTCGTCATACGAAACCATTTGGAGGAAGAATCTATTATTTTGGTGGTCGTAATCATAACAACATAAACCTTTTCTTTGTAGACTAGAATTCAACGTTCATTTCCTCTCTTCTTTCATCTAAAAAAACTGAAAATGATGAAGATAAAATTTGATATTGAAATTAATTTTTGTATAAATAAAGGGACCAATAATATAATAGCTAAAAAATATAAGAAACTTAAATTTATTTTCAAATAAAATTAAAGTCACCACCTATATTACCTATGTTTTTTTTTAGTTGTTTATCTTTCAATTCATTCATTTATTAAAAAAATAAAATTGGATGTTAACTGAGCTAATAAAAGCTCAATTGTACAAAACGATTTAAGGATCAAACTAAAGAATTTTTTTAAAATTATTATTATATTCCACAGTAGTGATATGTGAGATGATATGATTTAATAATAATGAAAATGAGGCACCTTTTAGTTTTAAACTGTAATAGTGATTATTTTTTATTAAAGTTTTTTTTCTCTTGAAAAAATATCGAAGTAATATATTTTTTTAATTTTTTAATAAAATTATTGAAAAAACAAAAACAAAGGCCATTGTACTTAATTCTTAGCTGGGATTTTGAATGTTTATCTAAAAAAAACAGAAAATGGACGAGGCTGCCTAGCGGAGGTGGATGGATCCGACGTCGAATTTACATGAAACTAGCAGGGTGTCTCGGTAATTTCAACGAAAAAATAGAGAAGCAGAGAGAAATAGCGAGCCTTATCCATTATTCAACGCAAACTTTATAAAAGCAGATCGATATGTTCTTTCATCTTCTCATCTCCATATCTGTTCAAATCCGTCCCTTTTAAAGTTTAAGCCCGGCTAAGGAACACCTCCTCTCTATACCTCCCCCGATGGCCACAAGTAAGGGCTACTTTGCAAGGCAAAACTACCGATTCCTTACAACCGACTTGACCCACCACGCGCCACTCACTCACAGCACACCCTTCGAACTCGACGAGTCCGACATCTACCACCACACCGTAGCTCGCTCTAATTCGCCCGAGCTCCGCAAGCCAGCCCTGAGTTCCCGCCTCGCGAAGAAGTCAACGTCCTCCGCGGCTGCCTGCAGGCGAGCAGATCCCGGGCACCGAGCATGCGGGACACCGTCGTCGCTGCCGGTTAATATACCAGACTGGTCTAAGATATTGAAAGATGAGTACCGGAGGGGACCGGGCGTTGTTGACGGTGAGGAAGACGAAGACGACATGGACGGAGATGATTGTTTTGATGGCGGAGTGAGGGTCCCTCCTCACGAGTTGCTGGCGAGGACAAGGATTGCGTCCTTCTCGGTTCATGAAGGGATAGGGAGGACTTTAAAAGGGAGGGATCTAAGTAGGGTCAGAAATGCAATTTGGGAAAAAACTGGGTTCCAAGACTGAACAGGATCAAAAATTTAGAGTCTATTAGAGAAATATGAGAAAATAACAACGGGATTCTTACAGGGAGGGGGTTTTCAGAAACAAAAAATCGGATTCCATTAGAGACATAACAGCGGGAGTGTTACAGAGAGAGGTATTTATTACGTTAGAGGATCTACGTGTTAGAAATTGCTCCATTTTGTTTTGTTTTTTTTTTTGGAGTGGATTTTGTTCTTGTTTTTCTTCTACTGCTCCGGTTTGGTAATTTTTAAGCCTGTGATATGCTAACTTCTCCGACATTGTACACGACACTGGAATTGTAGGAAATTACGGTGCTTTGTTTCTTTTTGTTAAGGCAGATACTATGTGGGATTAGTTTCAATTTGAACATTGATGTCTGTTTTGGCCGGCGGAATTATTTTTAAGCTCGGAGGCTGAAATTGTTGGGGAGGGAGATGGGGGCATTTCTGGGAAGGAGAGAATTGGTTTGAGGTTCGACAACGGGTAGGGTTTGGGTTTGATGGGGGGTGGGGCAGGTAAGAAAAGCTGAGGCTACAATCATGAATAATGAGGGCCCATGTTGGCTTCGAAAAACGACACGATACCATTATATTCCCACGTACAGATTTTGTGTTTACATTTAATTTCAGTGTCAAATTTACAGTTTTATCCCCAACTGCTCCTATATTAGATTATAAATAAAAGCATTGATTGTCGATAGAATATGTATTTTTTAAATTTTGAGATTAGATTTATTTTTCTCCTCAAGTGATTTCAAAGATGTGTTTGTGTGCACAGCTAATAATTTGCTGAAAAGATAATGGTAGGGTAGGTGGGGCTATTGGGAAAGGCACATATCCTAATTAATTATTTGTGTCGACTAATTATATTATAATGATTCTAATTACTAGTGGGCTTTGTTTAATAATTCTAGGACAAATGGATAACAATCTAAGAGGTCATAGGATGTTAATATTCAAGCTTGGATATCAAAATAGGGTGTTAGAATCCACACTTAAGAAGGCGATTTAATTTAACTATTACCCATTAGCTTAGGGTTGATTAGCTTCAATTTCTACACCCTCTGTACGGTGTTAAGTGGTAATATTGTGTTTGATATTTTTTTAATTGAAGATATATTAAAATGATGGTTTTTTCTCTTTATACTACCCCATTAAAACCATCAAAAAAAATATAAATTCGATGGAAAATAATTTTAAATACATCTTTTTTTTTAAAAAAAAAACAAAAGCTACAATGCGTAAAAAATATAATTTATTTTTTTAAAAATTGCGTTTTAGAAATCGTTTTCAAGGGAAAAGTGTCCTTTTCCTCTGGAAGTTAAAAATAGATTATTGTATCGAACCCTTTTACGTAATACCCAAACAACAAGGACTACTCTGACACCAAAGGCGAAAAGAATTCTTTTTTCCGCCTCCCTGTTCTTGTGGCCGAAGCATTCCAGGCCACTAAAAGAAAAGGAAAAATAAAAACCTAAGTAGCTGTGCCACCTGCGTCTCAGTTGACGCCAAGCTTGGAGGATAACCGTTAGATATGCTTACTAGGCATGCTCAACGCTGGTAAGTGAATCTATATTTGTTTTTCATATAAAACAATATTAAAGTGATTTTTTTCATCAAAAATAATATTTAAGTGTTGTAAATAAGATATATCAACAATTTGAGGTCTGACATCAAATAAAATCAACAAATTAGTTTATTTCAACTAGATAATAAAAGAAAAGACGATATTATTAATTACAAATTTTATAAAAAAAACTATCACGTTATCTTAGAAAAAAACAATAGAAGCATGAAATTAGATAAAAATAAACAATCAAACCTAAAAGGAATGAATATGAAAAGGCAATAAAAATAGGGATCATATTGTGTTTATAAATGTAAGAGAGAGAAATAAAAGGAAAAAAAAGGATATTATAGATAAATTATATTTAGAAGCTGTCTGGGCAGCTTTTGCACCGCAGGTTTGCTGCGGTGCATTACTTTTTTTTTTTCAATAAAAATATATATTTTTTTATTATTTTAGATCATTTTGATGTGCTGATGTCAAAAATAATTTTTAAAAAATAAAAAAACATCATTTTGATATATTTTGGCACGAAAAGTACTTTGAAAAGCTACCACAACAGCTCTCACAAACAAGCCCTTAGATGATACACACCTAGAGAAGGAGAATATACAAACAGCAAAAGAAAATTTTCTACTATCAAGGGTTTCAATATGCGCCACCCAAAATCCACAGCATCTTCTATGAGTGCTTGTTGGGAAATGCTAATAATTTTTTAAATAAAAAAAATATCAATTAAATGTTAAATCACATCGACCAAAAGTAATAATAAGTTTCAGATAATTGTGTAATTGTATTGTTTAATTAAAAAATAAAAAACTCTTTGGCCAATAATATTCTAGAAATATTGTGTGATGCATGAAGAACACTTAAATAAGAAAAACAATTGTTGCTGTGAAGAACGTAGATATTATTAAAATGAATAATAAAGTGGTTCTGTGGCATCCTTTTAGCATATTGTTAATTTATGGTAGGGTACCGTTTTGATTGGAGCTAGACTGTGTGGATTGTGGTTTTGGTTGAGTTTTCGTGTCGTTTTCATTGTCCAGTCTTATTCTCACTTTATGGCGACATGGGAATGTGATCATCAAACTGTATTTTACTTTTGTGGGGGGTGTTGACATGATGGGCTCACCATGACTTTCATGGCTCTTTGTTAGGCTTAGTGTAAAGGTGGGTGCCTGGAAAACCTTTGTAGCTTGGGATAGCGACGGCCGACTTATTGAGATTCTCTACAAGTTTTCAATTATTTAACGCTTATTTAATATTTTTATATAAAAACAGATACCGAGTGGAAACTGAAAAATCACATTTAGATTCATAGAAAATAATAAAAATATTTCCACATATCATTAATAATTTATGAGCTTTTAATTATTTTTAATATATATATACAAAAATGAGTTTGGAACTTTCATCTAATAGAAATATTATTACAACTTTAATTCAATTCCGTACAATACGAGCTTCCTTCAAACGTGAGCATTTTCAGTTCGATTCATTTTTTATAAAAAAAATAATTAAAATGAAAATTATAATTTTTTTAAAAAAAATAACCGAACTGAACCGAACCTAGTAAAAATCAATCATTTTTTGTTCGATTCGGTTCCGTTTTTTTATTAGAAAATTGAAAGGAAATCAAAGTTTATTTGTTGGGTTTTCCAGTGGGCTTTTCGATTAAAGAGAAAAAAACCTGATTCGCAAGAACACAGGAACAATAAGTATGCAAATGCAAGATAATGTAACTATATGCATCAAACGATATCAACTCTTTTGATATATTATATCTCCATAACCACTGCAACTTCTTTTATAGCACTGAAGAAAAATAAGAAAACAAAGGAACATAACAAAACATCAAACACATTGGGTACAAAGCACATAATCAATCTAAAGACTCCTATACAATGACTGGAGTTGCTCCATACTCATCGTCGTCGTCATCTTCTTCCTTGAAGATATTGAAGAGAAAAGAAGTGGATGAAGTCATTGATGATTTCTCTGATTTCTCCCTTTCCGCTCCTGCTCGCACGATTCACTGCCGAATGGTAATGACATATGCCTCATTGCCGATGTATTTGAGGTGGCCATCACTAGCTCTCGACAAGAATTTTTTTGCCATAGATACATAAGAATTTCACTCTGTTTGATAAGATGATGAAATGGCAAATCTAGGGCGCCTTCTTGCTAGGGGGAGGGAGATTGGAAGAGGGAGCGGCTGCCTGCCGTATAGGGAGAGTGGAAGAGGGGGCGGTTGGCTGGGAGAGGGTTAGGGTTAGGAAAGAAAAGAAATGAGAGAAGAGAAGTGTGATTTTATTTTATACTAATGTTTTTAATTGAACTAGTTTGATTAAATTCAGTTTATTCGATTTTTGCCTTACAAAACCGAAACCAAACCGAATCAAATATTTATTAGAGTTTTTTAATCGGTTTAATCGGGTTTTTTTCAATTCGGTTTTTTTGGTTAATTTTTTCCTGGTTTTCTCGGTTTAATCAGTTGACCGGTTTTTTTACTCACCCCTAGCTTCCTTGTACATATATGTATTTTAGCAAAGAAAAAGAAACTAGTTTTTTATTGAAATTAAAATTTTTATGTGATACAGTTAAAATTCTAATGATACAAGTTTAAAAGAATAATAAAAAATATAATATAAATTTGTGCAACACATACTAGTTTGATTTGATCACTATAACAACCGAGTTTATTTTTGGACTCGATTCAAATAGTATTAGGTCTGGTTTGACCAAGTCAAACTAACCCTAAACAAAGTTTATTTATGCACTTCTCTGGTACCTCTGCAAGTTTGGGTACTTCATTATCTAAAAATTTAATATTTGTTGTTAGTGAGTATTTTTCCAAGTTACATAATTCTCCTCCTAATTTTAGTTTGACTACATCAAATCAACCCAAGTTAAGCTTTTTTAAGCTTGGTTCAATTAGGATTGAGTTGGATTGACTAAGGTTGAACCAAACCCATCTCGAGTTCGGGTTAACCCTCTTGGTCAAATCAAACCAAACCAAACCCAACCTACCTTAAGCTTGATTCATTTCAACAGTTATCTCCTTGATATATATATATATATATATATAGAGAGAGAGAGAGAGAGAGAGAGAGAGAGAGAGAGTGTTTATTATTATTATTATTATTATTATTATTATTCATGATGATATTATGCATTACACCAACATCTACCTGTACAACATAACTACAACTTATAAAGGAGCTACATCTAACATGTTACTTCTCTGACTACAAAAGAAAAGCAAAGCTTAAAGGAGAATGGTCCTTCCCCCCCCTAGATCTGCATTTCTCTTCCTCTCAATTATTGGATGAAATCATCCTTTCTCTATATAAGAAAATAACACTCTAAAAACACTATATTGGTTTAAGCATCAAAATATTTTTTGCAAGGAATCCCACTATGACGATGTCGTAGTTGCACAAATTAATTATCCTAGTTTAAAACACACAAGATAATATAGATCAAGTAAGAAATTGATCCCATAAGGAAGGTTTAATTTAGATTTTCATGCAAATAAAGGACTTGATTAATGATTATCTAGACTAATACAAAATTAAACAATCAAGCAAAATTAAATAAAATTGAGATTTATCAAGAAAACAATCCTTGGTCGCAAGTAAACATTCACTTACAAAATCAGAATTGATCAATGAAACAAAATTTTAATTTATATTCTAAATTTTTCTCTATTCTTAATGTTAGTTACCAAAACCGTTGTATAACTAACTCAAACCAATAAACAATCACAATGTCTACACTAATAAATTAATTTAATAACAACCTTAAAACTTGATTAATCTATATAACATAATTGTCTTCAATTCATGTTGATTTGTTCAATTGTTCTCCCTCAAATTAATAACGTAGATCCTCCATAATTATTAAGCTCATTTGCTTTACAAGTTTATATACCACAACTTCGGTTCGATAACAAACTTAGAAATAGATTATTCACAATAACAACTTAGAGACTACTATAGCAATTAAAATAAATAGTCATAGGAAATATGTATAGAAAAACAAACATATTCATTCATTATGTGGACTGAAAATAAATGGAAGAAAAAATCTCACAGCTATTGAAATCCAAAGGTTTTTGTTTTCTTATAACAAAGAAAAATAGTTTAGCTTTGTATATTTAGTGAAAAACTACTCAAAAAAAGAGAAAGCTTGAATTTGGTTTTTTAGGAGAGAGTATTTATAAAATATAAACAAAGAATATTAATATATTTTATATATAAAACATAGGCAATAGTTTTATACACATTTACGTAGTGTTCTGCCTATGTTTTTTAAAAATAAAATGCCTTGATATTCTTTATTTTATATTTTGAACATACTTCAAGATGAAAGATTTTAAAAGGAGAAAATTGACAAAGTCGATGTTTTGTGCGGAGCTAGGGCTATAAAGGTCGACATGAAGTGATTCTAGTAGTATTAGAAAGCTAACATCTATACTTTCTAGAAATATATGACAAGAAAAATAAAAAAAATTAAAGAGCATGGAAATTGTGATAACCCAATTTCTAGGTTGCTTCCCAAAATCTACCCTAAAATAACAAAAATAAAATAAATAGAACCGGTGTTAGTAGAAAAATCAATGTGAAAATTTTGGTTGTTTTCAAGAGTCTGATCGTATCTCTTTTGTACCTAAAAATAGAGGAAAGTACAAATTTAAGGTAAAAATAATTTATCATCGGATAAATTTGTGTAAAAATTAAGTTGAAAGACATAATTATATTTTTTATAGGCCAATTTGATTTAATCATGGGCCAATTTAAAGTATAATTATATTTAAGAATTAATTTAGGATCCAATTGAAGAATTTAATTAAGTGCAAGGACTTAATTACACTTTAAATTGGTCAAATTAATTTTATTAAGTGCTTAATCAATAAAAAATCAAGTTCTGGAGCTTAATTCGGGTTCAATTGAGAAGATTAAATTTTTTGGAGATTAAATTGAATTCTTCCAAGTCAATCTTGTGAAATCAGGGGTCAAATTGAAGACAATTGAGAGTTTAATGGTCAATTGAGGGTCAAATAGTATAAATCAGAAACTAGGGACCAAAATAAAAAAAGAGCGCAAAACTAAGGCTAACATTGAATTTCTGACGCGGATACAATTGCACAACATTAAAAGTTCGAAGTCAATTGGGAGTGTAATTAGAACAATTACAAATTGAAGGACCAAATTGCATTTATACTTTCTCCCAAAACTATAATCCTGCCGCATGCCTTTACTTGTACCACTCGCTGACAGCCCACTTGTGCCATCGCCGACAGCCACCACGCTGTTGTCACAAGCCATCATGTCAACGACAGCCACAGTGGTTGAGCCATTGATGCAAGCAAATATTTACTATAAATTACACCACAATCATAACATACAAGGGGAGAAAAATCTACATAACAGGGGGGAAACCGGAAAAAATCATGCACGCAGAGAGGGAAGAACGGGAAAAAACAAAGAAGAACAGGGGGAGGAAAACCAGAAAAAATAACAGAGAAAAAAGAGAGACAGAGAAGAAAACACATAGAAATGAAAGAGAGGTGATGAAATAATACGAGGGGAAAACACTAGAAACAACATGCGAACAAGAGGAACACAATAATACACAGACGAGGCATGCATAAACATTGAAAAACAGACCCGTAACAACCCCTCATCATCTTCCTTAGCAACCCTCTCCATCGCTGGCGACAACTCTCTTTGCCTCTCCCCGGCAACTGCACTTCCCAGCTGCAGTTCTCTCTCTCTCTCTCTCTCTCTCTCTCTCTCTCCTTGTTAGCTCCAACAATAACCAACTCTCTCTCCCTCTTAGTCATCAACTTTCTCTCTCTCTCTCTCTCTCTCTCCTCAATAGCTCCAGCAACAACCAATTCTCTCTCTCTCTCTCTCCTCAATAGCTCCAGCAGCAGCCAATTCTCTCTCTCTCTTGATCAGCAGCTCTCTCTTTCCTCGACAGCTCCAGCAGTAGCCAAATCTCTCTCTCTCTCTCTCTTGGTCAATATCTCTCTTTCCCCTCGAAAGCTCCAGTAGCAACCAGCTCTCTCCCCAAGCTAGAAGCTCCCCGGTAGGCTCATCCTTCTTCTCCAGCTCTGATGACACATAATAACTCCCCCTGCATAAACCAGCAGCAGCAACAACAAGCACAAACCAGGCTCTCTTATTGTTCCTACCGGCCACCACAGTTTGTCATTTTCGATGCCACCACTACAAGGACAACCACCTCGCTCTCCTCTACCCGATGATAGTAGCAAGTAAGCCTCTCGTGGTGGTCGGCCGACAAGTATTGTCCTTTAAAGGCTACTCGAGCTCTCCCTAGATGAATCTCATAAAAATGAGGCATGTTGCAATGAAACAAATGGGAGAAGTCTGCATTATTGTTTTGAAAATTGTTGTATAGGTGAAGTTGTTGTATAAGTGAAGGCCTTTCATCATGCCTATTAATTTCTCCACTACTGTTTTTAGTGTAGGACTAGTTCCATAAATACTCTCATAATCATAATTTTTTTTTCTTTCTAAATGATTTTTAACATGAACATTCTCCTTGTAATTGAGTCAATTTACCCTGAGCTTTGGCTAGTTCATTTTGCACAGCAGCTAGTGTACGTTATGCATCGAATGATATATTCTTTTCTTACAACTAGCCACTTCTCATTTGGATTCCAGTATGGCAGCACAAAGTATGTATTTATGTAATGTAAGTGGCCTAGCTAGGTGTTAAAGGGCACAGTTAGATGTCTTTGTCGAACTGGGAAATGATCGATAGACATGGATGGAATTTGAAGTTTCTTGCAGGAAAAAAATTGCATGCTTACGTTAAGCAAACAGCACCTGAAAACGACATCACCTTCAATTAAGCAATAAATAGTGCTTTAATTCACGTAGTCCTTGTGATTATGTAGCCACTATTGTTAAGCTAACACCACCTGAAAACGAGTTATTTTAATTCTTGATTTAAGTAGTAGTAGTAGTAGTGGTAGTGGTAGTAGTAATCTACACACATAAATTCTTTTCAATGGTAGCAGAAGAATTAGATTTATTCTATGCTCTTACAAGCAGAATATTAAGGTAATATTCTTCATTAATTTTCTTTATGTGACTGACTGATACTCAATCGGTTCTATATATTTTATCCATACGACCCCTAAAAGCAGCATCTATTTGAATGGAAATCGACTTGGTGGATTACAGCTAGTTTTGTTGTGTATATGATTCATCATGGAATGTTTTGGACTTGCGGGGCTTCATAGTTTCTATATGTAGCGAAATGTTAACTGCCTAGCTATTCCCATGAAGCTCCTTAGCCTTTTTGACAAACTTTCAGTTTTCTAAACTTAAATCAGAATTTCTTGGAGTTTCCCTCTTTCTTTATGATGATGTTCGTAATTGCTACCTTATTGTTTCCTTCTAGTTTGTTTACAGGGTGATGAATAATGGCTGGTTATAATAATTCGAACATGTGAATCATATAGTTTTAGGTTTCTTTCGATGAGCCAGCACCAAAAACTTGGTTATCTGCTCGTGTTCTCTCTCTTTTCTATTTTCAGAGACCTAATACTGGCATTGGGAGATTCTAAGAAATTATTAGCAGTCTAGGAACGGGCTTCTTTGTAAGTTTGGTTCCCATCTCCTCAACAACAGTGGAATGTTATTGGCATGCCAAGGCCTCCTCCAGAAACTCAAACCAATGTTTTCTCGTTAGGAAATCAAAACAAGAACGCACTTTGTTCATTGATTACTTGTACAGTATCACGTAGAGCTTAGTAATTATAGCAGACACCAGCGTTGATTTTAAACATAAACTGTCCATCCCAGCAATAATCCCAATTCCTACCGACTTTAACAGCAATCTCCTTTCGCTATCAGATCATCGCCACCCATATAGCTCCGTTTTGGAATTCAAGACATTTTTAGTTGCAACTGTAGTCGAAGGCCAGTTCTAAGCTTCTGAAACTTTACTGTTTGTGACTTTGACTGGGGTTGGGTCAGGATGACAAAACATTCTTCTGGGCTTTTAGAGAGACCCAGTTCTTGGCTGATGTGGTAACTACCATCTCCCTGAATCCATGGATGCTATAGTGTTTAAAGAAGCCTTAATTAACGCGTGTTTTGGTAATGCAGTGAATTGATTTGTATTTTTGTAAAATTATTATTTAATTAAAATCACATCAATGAATATTTTTAATATTAGATTATAAAAAAAAACAATATTAATATGATATCTTTTACGTAGAAAAATATTTTAAAAAATAAATTAAACTATAAAAATAAATACCCTAAATTTAAAGGATAAAATGATGGCGATATAAATGTCGGAATGGTAACAATATTGACAAATATAGTTTTTATTATAATTATGTAATTTTAATTATTACTAGTTAAGTTATTATAATTATGAATGTTAATTACACAGTTATATAAAAACAAGTTTGGATTTGGTATCAAATGGGGTTTGAAAAATATTCATGCGGTATCTGTTATATATCATAACTATAATAAAATCAATTGAGTATCTATTAAGTTTAAATTAAATTATTATCTTTAACAATCTATTTGATGTATTGTGCTCATAAATCCAACCCTTTGCTCCTTATATTTTTGTTTTCATATTATACATATGAGATGAGATATGGAATTCCTATGTTCTTGTATTTTGTTGTCTTTTATTTTTTTTTCTTTGTTAAATCAATAATTTTTTTCTCTTTTTTTACTAAAAACTAATAATAATAATAAAAATAATGTTAATTGTTTTCATGTAAAACAAGCATGATACCATGCTCTTACAATTTTTTGGAAAATCAAAGTTTTACTATGAAAGACAAAGTCAGAGTGATGTTTGTTTAATAAATGAGTGCTGGAAATTTAAGTGATTTTCTTGAAAGGTGATCTCACACCTACAAAACTCATTAATAAAGTTAAGATCTCACCTAAACATATAATGAAAAACTATTTCACATGGAAAAACAAAGTTTAGAAATCCTAAATGATTAGAGGAACAAAGAACAACTATAGAGCTTAAAGGGAAACCTTTAATTCATCTAATCCAAGTACAAGAAATGTTTCGTTAAAGTTATGAAGAGAGTTAATGTGTTAGGCCTTGACTTAACCGTGATTAGTGAGAATTCTCTCTTTCTTGGTTTTTTAAAGGACTGAAAACAGCTTATCGAGGTTCAACTGACTTCATGACGTCAATCTATATTTCTCATTTATAAATTATTATTCATTGGGTGGGGGTTTGAATCCAACAGTATTGATACCTACATACCAGTTATTATTGTATCATACTCCTATTAAACTTGATTTACTTGATTTTTTGAGAATTGATGTCTTTACATGTGGGTTGCTTAGCTGTGTGCTTGTGAAGGTGAGAATTATTTTTTTCTTGGTTTTCTAAAGGACTACAAACAACTGATTTCATAACATCAATCTATATTTCTCATTCATAAATTGTTATTAATTGGGTGGGCATTTGAATCCAACAGTATCAGTGTCTAAATATAAGTTATTTTTGTATCATACTCCTATCAAATCTGATTTACTTCACTTTCTAAGAATTTGTGTCTTTACATATGGGTTACTTAAATGCGTGCTCAAGAGGTTTGTATCATTTGGTATTAGAGTTGGGCTCCATTAATCAAGTTATATCCTTCTGTGTTTTTGTTTCTTGATGATTCTGTAAAAAATCATTAGTATCCAATTTCTTCTCCTTGAATTTATTACATATAAAAAAAAGTGTCATTTCATTCTGTTACTATCCAAAAAAAAAAGAGTAATACTAGTAAAAAGAATAAAACCTTAAGTCAAAATTTAAACCCTTTTAACTAACAAAAAACAATAAGAAGATATTTTGGATCCTAGTAATAAGATCTTTGTGACAAATAAAACCAACTCTTTTGGATATTTGTGAAAACCTAATAATAGGAATGGTTTGAATTCTTTCGAGAAGTTTGCTTTAAACTAACATCAAAATGATTTTTATGCTCGGAATGACTTTGAAATTCCAAAAATTCTCTATAAATATAATCGTTGTAGAAAACCACGCTTTTCTACATATCATCTTCCTAAAGAAAATGCAAAACCCATAACACTCATGATCAAATAAAGAGGGCAATTCGAAAAACCTAATCAGATGCTCCATCATTCCCTTTCTGATAAGGTATGAGATGTTGAATGAAATTAAAAGTCTTTAAACAGGGGGCATGTGGATACAATTTAAAGGTCTGTCATCTCTAAAGGCTAACATCACAAGTTTTGATTCAAGTAAGCAAAAACAAGAAACCATTAAAACTAGTTATAGAGGTTCAAACTCCAAGAATAAGAAGAATGTAAAGAAAAAATAAACCTATTTTCTCAAGTAAATAAATTTACTTTGTCATACATTGTTTTCGGATCCCTGCTAATGATTTAAAGAAATAAATTTAGTGGGATTATATTATTCAAACACTTTATCATCCATTTTGAGTATGTTTTTGATCTCTCAACCATTAACTCAAATAGTATGCATTTTGGTCTTATCTTTTTCATTCGTATTTAAGTGTGTTTTCCAGCCCTTAACCATCAACTTTAATAATGCACTTTTAGCCTAATCTTTCTCTTACTTATTTCAATGCACTTTTTAGCCTTTAACCATCAACTTAAATAATGCATTTATTAGTATTATCTTTCTTTATATTATTCAAATGTGATTTATAGCCCTTAACCATTAAATCAAATAGTATGTTTATTAGCCTTATATCTTTTGTTCTTGTTTCAGTACGCTTTCCAAACCTTAAACATCAACTTAGATAATGCATTTTTCAGCCTTATTTATCTCTTTTTTAATTTTGAGTGTGTTTTTTTGCCCTCAACCATCAACTTAGATAATATATTTTCTAGCCCTATTTATCTTTCCATCCTAATGTGCTTATCTACACCTTAACTATCTCATATAATGCGTTTTGAGTGCGCTTTTCAGCCCTCAACCATCAACTTAGATAATGTATTTTCTAGTCTTATTTAACTTTTCATCTTAATGGGTTTTTCTACCCCTTGTCTATTTCACATAATGCGTTTTATGCTTAGTGTACCTGATTTAAGCCAACAATTGAGATCTTTCATATTGAATCAAGAGATGAGATTTTAATACAATAAAGACAAAATTACCCTCTTTCACAGATTATAAATAAGGGTGAAGACTATGGCCTGAGCATTAAGAAATTAAAAGAAAACGTAAAAAAAAAGAGAGTCTCTTTCCATGTTTTCTCTTTCGTCGATAATTCTCTCCTTTTTCTAGCCAACTTTTGTCACTGTTACTACCACCAATGCCACCTCTCAATCACCATCAATACCTCTTTTACTCGGTTGAGCTCATGACAATCAACCTTCCTTTGTTTCTCCTCCCTCTTTTGTCTTCTTTCCATTTTCACGATTTCTCTCTCTGATTTTTTCCTACCATTGTTGCTACCACAATAACCAATAGAACTACCTCTCTATGTCAGTACCTTCCAAGACCGATAACTTTGTTCTTCTTCTTTTTTCTCATTTCCCCTCTCCCCCGCTATTGCATTATGGATATTGAATTAAGTCACTCTCTATTGTCCATATGCACATGAATAGTAATTGAATCAGACCCATTATGAACCAGACCAAGTGACTAGGTTGAGAGCAACTTAGTTATAAAAGACTACCTAGGCCACCAACAACCTATATCTAAACCCAACATGGCTTGACTAACTGAATTTGATGGGTCAGAACCACCTCAAATGGATTATGATTTCACCACATTCTTTCACCAATTTTGTTAAATATCGACCCGTAGACTTATACTATTAATGTATAGACTTTGTATAAAATATTTGATTTTCTCTAAAATTTCAAAATGTTTTGTTTTCATATATACGATTGAATCATAAAATGCTTTTAATCATATTTTTACAAAAAAAAGAATTTTTTTTTCATGTTTCAAAATGCAAAAGGACTATCGTAACCAGTTTATGATTATCTATGAAGATTTTACAAAAATATTAAAAATGCTTTAATCAACATCTTGTTCATTTTTACTACACATATTATTTAGTTGTAGATATATCCTAAGATATTATAGTTCCAATAATAATAATAATAAATAAAATGTGATGCTAAAATTTAAAGTTTTGAACAATTAAACTTTTGAACCAATAAGATAGAAACTCTATCATGAAGAAAGAGATATCTTAAAACTTAGAGAAGACCAATGGATATAAATTTAACTTAGAAAAACAATTAAGGTGCAATGCACTTATCTTAGATAAGATGCAAAACAAGTCTACTTACCCATACTTATATAACATTAGATATTTTAATGACTTTAATAATAAATGATGACTCTTTTAAAAAATTATAATCATAATTTTATCCATAACCCTTTCTCCACGTATTCCATCATTGAAAGGTCTAGTAAGCAACGTCATGACAAGGTGAATGTAATATCATTTGTTGAATAATCAAATATCTTTTATATGCTTATGAGCATAAATATAAATAAGAGTTAAATGAAAATTAAAAAATAGAAAAAGCCTACAATAATTATTGTTTGAGATCACCGTGTCTTCACTTTTAATGGTATGGTGGGTTACCTTTTGAAGGATGATCACTTTTCCTTTTCTTTCTATTTTTTTCCTATATTTATACCTTTTGGTTCTTTTTTGTCCTTTAGACAAAAATTTCATTCACTCTAGGGAATGATTTAGAACTTGTACGATAAGAATGATAATTTTTCATCAAGAGCTTATTATTTTGTTTAGCCATAAGAAAACATAACATTAATTTAAAACACCTCTTAAAATTACAGTCTTTATATCAAGAGCTTATTATTTTGTTTAGCCATAAGAAAACATAACATTAATTTAAAATACCTCTTAAATTTACATTCTTTATATTATTGTTGTAAGACAAAATTTGAGATATAAAAAGTACAGAAAGTTCTATTTAATATTTGATATTTTTGTGATATTTTAAACATACAATTTTAGTTATGAGATCATTTCTAAAATAATAGAATTATCTCCTTTTAAAATTTCATAAATGATCCCATAAGGATACATTATTTTCTTTTTGGATGGCCTATACAAGATTCTTATCTTTCAAATGAATCTCAATATTAAGACCAGACAAGTAATTATTCCGAAAGACATCTAAATTGGTAAACTCAAGTTACATGATATTCAACATTACTTATAAAAAAAGGAAATAATTTATTAAATAAAACCATGAATATACAAGGAAACTTTTAAGAGTACTATTTATTTTGTTTTATAGAAATACTAGTTTTTTAGGGATTTTATATCTTAATGAATAAAAATGAAATAAAATTTGTCAAAATAAAGTTATAGAACCAAATACCATCCTTAAGCTATGGAAAATAATGAAAAGAAAAGAGATATTAAAATTGGTACAAGTCATATGACATGGAGTTCATGCATGTTAAGTTTTCAATATAAACTAGAGTGATTAATGAAGCAATAATTAACAAAGATTAGTAGTGTAGCAATGGCCTAAAAGCAATAAAAAATATAAATTTTTGTATGAATATAAACTTGTTTTTTCAATTATTATAAAAATACACATTAATATATTTCGTGCTAGAATCTCATGCTGATAACATGTTAAAAATAATTAAAACAATCATAAATTAAATAAATCTTAAAAGAAAATTTCACACTTTTTTTAATATAATTCTTTTAATCATTAAAATATAAGACAAATAGTTTATTTATATAAGAAGAAAATAAAAACATTAAAGCACATTATAAAAACTCAAATATCATAGAAATATAAGAAACTAAGAGTTTGTTTGATATTATGATAATGTTTGTTTTTATAATTTTTTTACTTGAAAATACATCAAAATAATATTTTTATATTTTTTAAATTTTATTTTGTACATTAATATGATTTAAAAACACAAAAAATAATTTTCGGTTAAAAAACAATTTTTTAAATATTTTTCAAATATACTTTTAAAATGTAAAAATAAACGAACTCTAAAACACAAGAGTCATCCATATATATATGGATGACTCTTGGGTTTTAGGTTATATAATAACACATTAAACCTTTTTATTTAAATTTGTTTGATATTTTAATATCAATGATTTTTAAGGTAGTTTTTTCTGTGAATATTAAAATAATTATTTTTTTAACATTAACATATTAAAATAATTTAAAAAATATATATATTTTATATTTTGAAACAAAAAAATCAAAACATTACATTTAAAAAAAAAGCCTCTTTAAATACATAAAAATAAATATGAGTATGTTAAAAATTCATATTTATATGTATTGAATGTGTTCACGACTCTTGAGTTTATTCTCTTGGATTTCCATAACCCTTGAATTCATGTCCTTCTCCTATAAATATACCACTTGTCTTGTATTCTTTACAGTTTGAAAAAAATAGAAGAATTCATAATAAGAAATATGTTTCTTTCTTGCCTTTTTTTCCTTATATTTTTATGTCTATGCTCTTCTATATTAATTATTTATTCTTTTTATAACACGATATCAACACGATGCTCTAACCAACTTATATCAATTTTAATATTTTTTTCTTTTCATTATTGTAATTTATTTTTAGCAAATTTTCTTTCACTATTATTTATAGAAAGATATTTATAGTTATCGAAGAACGAGTATAATAAATTCGTGAAGAATTAAATAAATTAAAAATAGTTCTTAAAGAACTAGTATCACATTAATTAAATAAATTAAAAATAGTTCCTAAAGCATTAGTATTTCAAGTTCCTAAAAATTAAATTAATTAAAAACAATTCCTAAATAGCTAGTATCACAAGTTCCTGAAGAATTAAATAAATTAAATATAATTCCTGAAGAACTAGTATTATAAGTTTCTGAATGATTAAATAAATAAAATACAGTTCCTAAAACACTAGTATTTCTAAAGCTAAATAAATAACAATCTTAAAGGATTGAATTTTTGTCTTCTTCTTTTATCTCCATAATTTTATTTAATAGGTTATTTCTTGTTTTTATAGATAAAGATAATGTCAAATCTGATAAAACTTGAATTTATTGCTCTTAATATTCTTAGAAATAATTATTGTCATGAAATCTTGATGTCAAGATTCATCTGGAAGCTATAAATCTTTAAGAGACTATCAAAGAAGGAAATAATATGTAGCAAAATCTAAATAAAAGATACGACCATCAAAGTTTATCATATTTCCTCAAGGTCATTATAATCAGTTGCGCCTGAAGTTGCAAGATTTTAAATCAATTATTGAATATAATTATGCTCTTTTTAAAATTACCTCACAACTGAAATTATATGGTAAAAATATCATAAAAGATTAAATATTACAGAAAACATTCTCTACTTTCATGCCTCAAATATTGCCCTGCAGCAACAATATATAGTAATTTCAATAAAGTATTTGGAATTAATTTCATGTGCTCTTGTGGTTGAATAAAATAATGAGCTTTTGATGAAAAATCATCAATCTCATCCTACGGGTTCTAAACCATTCCCTGAAGTAAATGGAACTTTTCTTCAAAAGATAAAGAAAGAACCAAGAATGTAAGTATGAAAAAAAATGAAAAAGGAGAAGAGATAATTCTTCTAAAAATAACCCGTCATACCACAAAAAATGGAAATATAATGAATAGTGATATGAATTTTTATGACGGGAATTTATATCTCGTAGACAGTGCAACAACATACACAATTCTTAAGGAAAATAAATATTTTGAATTTTTAGCATTAACAAAGACTAATGTCACTACAATATCAAGTCTAGCAGACATGATTTAAGGCTTTGAAAAAGCTAGTATTGTGTTACCAAATAACACAAGATTAAGGATCAAAGATTCATTATATTTGCTTGAGTCAATTTTTTTTTTCTTAGTTTTAAGGATATACGTACTAATGGTTATCTTATTGAAACAACAAATGAAGATGGAAAAGAATATCTTTATATTACTTCATGTGTTTCAGGCTAGAAGCTTGTACTTGAGAAACTACCTACTTTCTCTTTCAGAATTTATTATACAATCATGAAATTTATTGAATCAAATGTTGTGATACACCAGAAGTATTCTAACCCCAAACAATTTATGCTTTTGCATGATCGACTTGGACATCCATGATCAATAATGATGAGATGAATTATTGAGAATTCTTATGGACATCCTTTAAAGAACCTAAAGATTTTTTTACCAAGTGAAAATCCATGTGCTGCATGTTCTTAAGATTATTAGACTACGAGTGCAATTTCCTCATTATCTTATCAAGAAAATTTGTTTGAAAAATGTTGGTAAGTTATCAAGCATTTGATAGTTTATGGATTTCTATTGCAATTGATGTTGAAATCTTGTTGCTCATATACATGCTCAAAATAGTCTAGTAGAATCATTTATAAAGCGACTTCAATTAATTTCAAGATCATTACGTATGAAATCAATATTACCTATATCTGTTTTGGGATATGCTATATTACATTTTGCATCGCTAGTTAGAATTAGACCACGTGCTTGCATAATTATTCTCATGTACAACTTATTTATGGTATACCACCAAATATATTTCATCTATAAATTTTCGGTTGTGTGGTATATGTGTCTGTAGCGCTCCCTCAAGGGATTAAGATGGGTCCACAACGAAGAATAGAAATTTATGTTGGTTTTGATTCCCCATTTATTATTAAATTCCTTGAACCTTTGGCTAATGATTTTTAAGGCACATTTTGAAGATTGTCATTTTAATGAGAATATTTTCCAATCATAAGGGAAAGCAAATTCAACACCTGAAGCATAACAATAAATTACTTAGAATAATTTGAAGTTATCAAATTCAGTGCTTGAAGCACGACAAGAAATTACTTAGAATAACCCGAAGTTATCCTATTTTGATCTAAGGACAAATCAATATGAACTTGAAGTTCAAAGGACAATTCATTTATAAAATATTGCAAATGAATTACCAGATATTTTACCAGTAGTGAAAAAGTAGTTAAATCTCATATTCCTGCTGCCAATACTCCATTTAGAATTGAAATTCCTAAAGAAAAAAAAGTCAACATAACAACAATTGAATCTATACTACGCCTAAAATGCAGAAGACCTATTGGAGTCAAAGATAAAAATCCTAGAAAACAAAAACTCCAACGAATAGATAATGGTATTCTTGGAGAGTCCTCGTTCATAAAACAAACATCAAATCTTGTGTTCAAATCATCTCCTGATACTGACCCCCCTGAAAAGGGACCTCTTGAATAGAGCTAGGTGCCTGAAAATAATGAGATCTCTATAAACTATATTCATACAAGAGAGATTTTAGAACGAGATAAAATTATCATATATGATGTATTTGCTTTTAAGGATGCTTTTATCATCACCAGAAGTGATGATGAATTTGAACCACAAACTTTTGAGATCTCCATAAACTATGTTCATATTGGAGATATTTTAGAACGAGATAAAATTATCATATATGATGTATTTACATTTAAGGTTGCTTTTGACATCACCAGAAGTGATGATGAATTTAAATCATAAACTTTTGAAGAATGTTGACACAGATATGATTGGCCAATATGGAAATAAGCAATCCAAATAGAGTTGAATTTACTTGCAAAACATGAGTATTTGGACCTGTAGTCCATACACCTAAAGGTGTTATACTCATTGGATATAAGTGAGTTTTTGTTAGAAAACAAAACAAGAACAATGAAATTGTGCAATATACGGCATGACTTGTTGCATAAGATTTCTCGTAGAGACCTGATACTGATTATGAGGAAATTTATTCTTTAGTGATAGATGCAATTACTTTCAGATTTTTAATTGATTTAGTGGTCTTAGAAACATTATATATGCATTTAATGGATGTGGTTGCATCATATCCATATAAATTATTAGATAAAGACATCCATATGAAAATCCCAGAACGATTTACAATGCCTGAAATTTTTTGTAATGAACCTAAAAGTGTTTATTCTATTAAATTATAAAATTTTTTATATGGGTTAAAGTAATCTGGTCGCATGTGGTATAATCGTCTTAATGAATACATCTTAAAAAGAGGGTTTGAGAATGACAAGATCTGTCTGTGCATTTTATTAGGAAAACAATATCTAGATTTGCTATTATTGCAGTACATGTTGATAATTTACATATTATTAGTACTCCTAAATAGCTCTTAGAAACTGCAACATATTTGAAAAATGATTTTGAGATGAAAGATCTTGGAAAGACAAAAAATTTATCATGATTTACAAATTTTTTATTTTTCAAATGGAATATTTATTCATCAATCGATGTATACAGAAAAAGTCCTGAAGTGTTTTTATATGAACAATACTCATCCTTTGAGTACACCTATGGTTTTTCGATAACTTGATGTGAAAAATGACCTTTTTCGATCTCCAAAAGAGGATTAAGAAATTCTTGGTCATGAAGCGCCAAATCTTAGTGCTATTGGAGCATTTATGTATCTTGTAAATTGTACAAGACCAAATATATCTTTTGCAGTAAGTTTATTTGCAAAATATAGTTCTACTCCATGGAACAACCAAAATGAGGTTATTTTATTGTACATCAAATTCATAATTATTTGGATATGCAAATAAAGGTTATCTTTATGATCCCCATAAAAGGCGATCACAAACAGGTTATTTATTTACCCAAGGTGGTACTGTGATTTCTTGGTGATCTATCAAACAAATATTAGTGACTATTTCATCAAATCATTCAAAGATTATCGCGATACGTGAAGCAAGTCGATAATGTATTTGGCTAAGATCAATTATCGAATATATTATGAGAAAATGTGAATTATCAATAATTGAAAATAGACCCACAATATTGTTTAAAGATAATGTTGTTTGCATCACTCAACTTAGATGAAGTTATATTAA
Source organism: Salix dunnii (assembly GCA_015731905.1). Classification (NCBI taxonomy): domain Eukaryota; kingdom Viridiplantae; phylum Streptophyta; class Magnoliopsida; order Malpighiales; family Salicaceae; genus Salix; species Salix dunnii. Next base: position 938,153 of record CM027667.1, on the reverse strand, counting down.
AGGAGACAAAATAAAACATATCTCACCAAAATTCTTTTATATTCACGAGCTCCAACATAAGGGAGAAATTAATATTAAATAAATTAGGTCAAGTGATAATTTAGCAGATTTATTTACAAAGTCTTTATTAACCTCAACTTTCAAGAAACTTGTCCATAATATTAGAATGCGACACCTTAAAGATTTGTCATAAGACATGTATTTTTAAGGGGAAGTCAATGCAAATTGTACTCCTTTTCCTTCGCTTAGGTTTTTTCCTGCCGGGTTTTTCTTTGCAAGGTTTTAATGAGACAATTTGATATTGTTTTAATAAATCCTGAAGTATTCATATATGGATATTGAAGTATCTATATAAAGTCATCCATTGAATTTTAATGTACATGGTCATTCAAGGGGAAGTGTTATAAATTTATATTTATATGTATTGAATGTTCATGACTCTTGAGTTTAGTTTCTTGGATTTCATAACCCTTAAGTTCATTTCTTTCTCTTATAAATAGACTACTTGTCTTGTATTCCTTACACTTTAAAAAAATAGAAGAATTCATTATATAAATATTTTTTTCTTGTCCTTTTTGTTTATATTTTAATATCTATATTTTTTTTTATGTTAATTATTATTTTTTACAACACCTTATCAATATTATCTAGTAATTCCAACACCATTTTGTTTTTAAAAATTATTATTAATACATCTGTCATTAGCTAATACGGTAGAGTAGAGCCGACATTTGTAAAATACATGAAATCTACCTACTGGTCAGAGCCTTGTCACTCGTGTCTCTCTCCCTCTTTTGCATCGACGACACCTACCTTGAATCCTACAAAATAACTGACTGGTAGAGGCCTAACAACCAGCAACACCGAAAAATTATAACAGACCCAGGAAAAATAAAAATTGAAATTGAAAAAACCCTCTCCCTTCGTTTTCCTTCCTCGTAATTACGAAAGTTCCAAATATGTCTTCACCCGATTCGAACTCGTCCTCCGTTGACGATCCCAACCCTAACCCCAAGCCTTTGGATAACCAACTCGAAACCCTGGACCTTGAACAAGGATCCGATAGCACTATCATCCAGAACGACGACGACGAAGAAGGACGACAACAAGATCAAGGCTCCTCTTTAAATGGATCGCTGAATGTAAACAGTAACAATCACGAACAGGATGACAGAATTGGCCTCGTCAGGAGTGTCGTGTGGAGACGGACGAACTCGGAGGTGGACGTGAACGGGCCTTCCAGCCCGAGCAGTAGTGGATACGCCGGCGAGAGAGGGAGCAGTGGCGTCAGTGAGGATGATGAGATACAGGAGGTCGCAACTGATAGCGCTCTCCATGGGGTTTTTGATTCACAAGCTGCCTGGTTGCCTGGGAAACGACATGTCGATGAGGTACTTTCACCTTTTGTTTTCTTCGTATTAAAAGCATGGATTAGTTGTGATTATTTTAGATAACTGATTGTTAATAGATTGAACTTGATGGAATTCACTATATCTATGCTGAAATCTGACAAGTGAAACGTTGAACAAAGAGAACTTAGCTTTGTAAATTTCTTGTTTTGATATTGAGTAGCAAGGTTTCTATGCAAAACTGATTTCTGCACTGGCATTGTGGTTAAAGGAAGCTCATAGTTAAGACTCTGGGTCTCTGTTTCTTGACCTCTTTGCATGGTCTTTGTGGATGAAGATCTTTAATCTCCAACAGGGATGGGTTTTTTTCATACCTCTAGATATATTTGTCTGGGAATGGTGCTGCTCTGATATTTGTTTTCTTTCTTTTCGTGGTTTTTACCTTTCTAGTTATGGGATAGATTATTATAGGTGGTTTATAAGAATTGATTTTGATATGTAGACCAAAAATTAGTTTGTCTGCTGGATTCCTTAGAAGTCATTATTGTAAAGAATAGTTCTACTTAAAAGTATACGCTTTTGTTAGTTTTGCTTAAGATTTTCTCAGGTATCAGAAAATTTTATTTATTAAAAGAAGGGGCAGAGTAATTATGCTTATTGGATGTTTGCAAAACTTGACTGAGTTTGTTAACAATAATTTTATTTAAAACACATGCCTTTGGAACCATGCAACTTAAATTTGAGGATTCTCTTGTTTTAAAATAGTGGGAGAAGGTTCTCATCAAACAAGCAATAGAAATAGAACCAAGGACCCACTGAATTTCACATATTCATTGAGGGATGTCTAACAGATTGTCCAAAGCTCAATGTGCAAAAGATGTGGCAGCCATTTCCCTCACATAGGTTTGCTGACTTGATTAAAAGCATGTTTCATCTAGAGATTTTTAAATCAAGCAAAGTGAATCAGTTCTGGGTTTTGTGAAAATTTATTAGAAAACTTTGAAATAGGTAAAAACTTCGAAGAATATATTTGTGTTTGTGTGGTGTTATTGTTGTACAGTTAACATGAAAAGGACAAGGGAAAAACAAACCATAATTATAAGCCAGTTCCTTAATAGTTTTGATCTAGTGCCTTCTATTGTTATCACTGAGGTGAGACAGTTCTCAGTTATGGAATGGACGAATGATTGAAAACTAAGTTCTAGGACAATCCTTGCTGCATCCACAGAGCTTCAGGACAGGGCTTTGACACCTTCTCCTCCCTGCACCCAGTTGCACATGCATTTGCCCATCTTTTCATGTTCAAATTGAAGTTTCAATACTGTTTTAGCCATCAGAGTCTTGCAAGAAGCTTATCTTGTAAATTTTGCTAATGCGGTCATTTATTTGTCAGATTGAGGAGAAATTATTTTAGTATCACAACACACAAATGGTCAAGAGATTGGTACAAAGGAAAGAAACAAAAGCACTTATCACAAGAAAAGCAGAAGATAGATAGAAAGAAAAATAGTAGATAACAGGAGCCTTTAAGGACACATGCATGTATTATGCATTGCTAAAGTCTTGTTTATCGGTTACTAGTGAGTGATATTTACATCTTTCAATGGTTAAGCATGCACCTGAAATCTCATTTCAATGGCACATGCTTATCATTTTTATCTACTGTTTGTACATGACAAAAAAGAGGACACCTGCGATATTACACCCTGTTTGATTAATAAATGAAGTGCAGGATGATGCTTCCATATCATGGAGGAAAAGGAAGAAGCATTTTTTTATATTGAGTCACTCTGGAAAACCAATATATTCAAGGTTTGGTGCAACCATTTCTTATTCATACTGATGCAAATGATAGTGTAATCTATCACCTTTTGTTTCATTGTTTTGAGCTTTTTGCTCTAATTCTTTTATTGACTTCCAGATATGGAGATGAACACAAGCTAGCAGGATTTTCAGCAACGCTGCAGGCCATAATTTCATTTGTGGAGAATGGGTATTGGATGAACCTGTGAACTCTCATTTTCTTTTATGACCATCCCTTGAATTCCTATCTCTCCAAAGTGTATTATTTTGAGGATTACAATAAATTCATTCATTATTTGCTTTCCAGGGGGGATCGTGTCAAATTAGTTAGGGCAGGAAAGCACCAGGTTTGTTCATATTCTATCACTTACCCTTCAAAAAAATGTTCTTCTTGATCATCTAATCATTCCTTTGTTCTCTGGGGCCTGGATCGAAAAATAGAACCTTTTTTGGTCTCCTACTAATTTAATATGGGCAAGCTCTTTTGGTCTTTCAATCATTAAAAAATAAAAGAATATCCTTTTATTTTTTTGGTGATGATTTTAAATAGCTTCAAGTTAATATGTTTCTCCCAAGTTTTCATAGCAATTTCCACAATCGTGCATGGGTTTTGTGGAAACATCTTCCTGATGCTCTCTGGTCGGTGAAAGACCAAAGAGCATCCACCACATACAAACCTAAGTCTGTTACTTCTATCTTGTTGGAGTGGGATTTCTTAGTAGGAGCATGAGAGAAATCTACTTAATATCTACCAATATGTGAACTCTGAATGTTTTCTTTTGGGTTCAGGTTGTTTTTCTTGTAAAAGGACCAATTTACCTGGTGTGCATCAGCTGCACAGAAGAGCCATATGAATCATTGAAGGGGCAATTGGAGCTTATTTATGGTCAGGTAGCATTAATTTCGCTACTCCACTTTTCTGTGTGCTGACTTTCCAATCATGTTCTTACATTTTTTGAAATAGATAAAAAAACTACTCGATCTTCATATTTTCTCATGTTGTTTCTCTAAATGACGCAGATGATTCTTATTTTGACAAAATCAGTTAACAGATGTTTTGAGAAAAATTCGAAGTTTGATATGACTCCATTGCTTGGAGGAACGGATGTTGTCTTCTCGTCTCTCATCCATTCATTTAGTTGGTTTGTTCTCTTTCCTTTTTCTCATGGCTCCTTTTGCTTGTGTTGAAAAATAGAATTATGTCTACTTTTTATGGTTGGAGATCTTTTTTTGCTTGCTTTTTTGATTTTTAGCTGGTCTTTTGTGACGCCCCTAGCTCCCTTGCCAGTTACCTAACTGGCGTGACCAGGTTTGCCACACTGTTGGGACTAAGTCCCCTATTTCCTCCATCATAAACAACAAAATACATAGATAACTACACTGTTGAAAACGTACGGGATAATTTACAACATCCTTAGAACAATTCTATAATTTACAAAATACTTAAAATGCCTAGATATTTAATTTACAAATTAGGCTCGTACTTTTTTTTTTCCACAAAAGATATTCCTAATTTTTATCAGTGACACATGAGCCTCTTTAAGCGAGAACCGGTAGCATCCTCGATCAGCTTAACCTTACCCTTACCTGAACAACACACAAATACAATAACAGAATGAGTCAAAGCTCAGTAAGTAGGGTGATGCACGTGATATGCAATGCTATTGTGTTTCCCACATTTTCATTTATTTTAATCCGGGTACCTTAGGTATATGCAAGTCCGTGCGAACTATCACTCGGTGATCATGTTATCACCTACTGCTCTATTACTTTCTCTCAGTGATCTCAATATCACCTACTGCTCGCAACGACATTATCCCTCGTTGTAGCACACGGTTAGCAGAATTATCCCTCGCTTAACGGTGTTAGTAAATAGAGCTCGCACTATGGATTCCTTGCTATTACCCATTCCACTCAATTCGGATATCAAACCGTGTCAATTCAAGACTCAATGATTTCTCTCAAATTAATTTCCCCCAATGCATGTGATGCACGTGATGACATGTTTAATCACATTCAAACAAACTTGGGCACCAATTCTTATTTCTCAAGCCATACTCACGGTCTAACTCACACTCGGGATTCACCCATCGTTCATATACCAATCATGGTACTCATAGCGGGAACACAACCTCCGCTCATTAATATTGTTCATTAATTCCATTAATATTAAGATCTAATTATTTCCCTTATTAAAAGAATAAATTTATTTATTTATTTTATTTTCAACTCCCTTTTTATTTTTATTTATTTATTTATTTTTTCACTTGTTTTAGTCCAAACTCATTTCTTTTAATCTTAGCCCATCTATTTTTAAAACCAAGCTTTTTACTTGTAGTCCAAGTCCATTTAATTTATTCTAGGCCCATTAGCTTGATCCAAGTTTATTAACTTTATCTTAGTTCCAATGACTTTGTCCTAAATCCATTGGCTTTATTCAATTTCATCTTATTTAATCTAGCCCACTTAATTCTACAAATTTATCCAGCAATAGTATGCCTAAATAACCCATACCAATTTGGCCATACTTCCTTAAATATATATCTAAAAATTATGAATTTTTAAGGAGAAATAGTAGACATATAGGTCAACAACTTTCATTCTTTGCATCTTTCCTAACAATCACTCTAAGATCTCGAAATAATTCACACACAATTTCGGAAGGAAAATATTTTTCCAGCAGGTATCCATTTGAGCAACCCACGCCATATCAGTCATAACTCCATATCTATTTTTCTAAAAATCACGACATTTCATAGGGATGTAGTAGACATATATATCGACAACTTTCATGCTTTGCATTTTTCCTAAAACTCACTCCAAGATCCCGAAATAATTCACCTAAAATTCGGTTTTTTTTTCCCATCCCTAAAAGAAATCCAGAATTTTCACACTAAGCACACTTCTCATCATGCATGCTTAACCATCCATCATCAAACATTAAGAGTTCAAAATCATTACAAAACATCATAATCATATTTTACATTAATTAAACAACTCATAAAAATGGAAAGCATATACAAAACAAAAATGAAATGAAACCTACTTACTTTAAATTAAATTTCCCTAAAATCTTTTTAGCTTTTCCTTTCTTTTCCCTTCTTCTTCTTCCCTTTCTCCCTTCTCTTTCACTTTTTTTTTTGTAAGGTTACGGGATGCATCAAAATGCATCCTTATCCCACATATTTGTTTTACTTAAATATCTCTTAAATTTAATGCTTATGCCATGTGTCAATGAGTTATGGTGAAATGCAAAGTTAAATTAGGCTTAAATTAGGATGGATTTCAAGGCAATTCATTTAGTTAGGTTCTATGAATTTCCACCCAATTTTTATATGTATATATATTGTTTTATTATTATTATTATTATTATTTTTGACTATCATCATTTTAGATACTATAATTTATACTTATTACATATACAAAGGATTTACTAATTAATTCATCTAAAATTTTTTTTTCCTAAATATTTACGTACATTATTTAATCCCAACAATCACGTACATAAACGCCAATTACGTACATACCATATATTCTAGTACATATTTTTACCTGGGTACAAATTATCACGTACGTACTCTATATAACTCTATATACCATATACATATGTACGAATATAATTATCCCGATCAGTACACTTATACGGTTACGAATTTTACGCTAGTTACATTTCTCCCCTCCTTAAAAGAAATTTCGTCCTCAAAATTGACCTATTCGAATAATATCGGGTATTTTTCTCTCATCTCATCCTCCAGCTCCCAAGTCATTTCTTCGCGATTGTGATTCTCCCACATAACTTTAACTAGCCTAATCTCCTTGTGCTTCAACTGTTTGACTTGACTATCCAAAATTTGGACTGGTCTCTCTTCATATGTCAAGTCAGGAGTAAGGTTTGGTATGTCTGTCTCCAAAATTTGGCTAGGCTCTCCAATGCACTTAGCATAGATACATGAAACACATTATGCACACCGGCTAAGGATGATGGTAGCAACAAGCGATATGCGTTATCGCCTACTCGATCCAGTATCTCGAATGGCCCAATGTATCGGGGACTCAGCTCTCCTTTCTTTCCGAATCGCAGCACACCTTTCATCGGTGAAACCCTTAGGAACACATAGTCATCGATTTCAAATTCTAGATCCCTTAGTCTCCTGTCGGCGTAGCTTTTCTGTCTGCTTTGAGCCGTTTTTAATCGTTGACGGATTTTATCCACTGCTTCAGCTGTTTGTTGCACCAACTCTGGTCCCAACAACTTTCTTTCTCCTACTTCATCCCAATGCACGGGAGATCTACATCGACGTCCATACAAAGCTTCATACGGAGCCATTCTGATTGAAGCTTGGTAGCTATTGTTATACGCAAATTCAGCTAAGCGTACATATTTCTCCCATTTTCCGGACCAATCTAGAACACATGCTCGCAACATGTCTTCTAAAATCTGAATTACTCGTTCGGATTGCCCGTCAGTTTGCGGATGATAAGCTGTGCTGAAGTTTAGCTTCGTGCCTAAGGCTTTATGCAAACTCTTCCAAAATACAGAAGTGAACCTTGGATCTCGATCAAATACAATTGAGATTGGAATCCCATGTAATCTTACAATCTCATCAATGTACAACTGGGCAAGCTGGTTCAGATTATAGGTGGTCTTAACTGGAAGAAAATGGGCTGACTTGGTTAACCTATCCACAATCACCCAAATAGCATCAGACCCTTTCTCCGACCTTGGCAATCCCATGACAAAATCCATAGTTACATGCTCCCATTTCCATTCTGGAATTGCTAGTGGTTTTAACGTTCCCGAAGGTCTTTGGTGCTCCGCTTTCACTTGTTGACAAATCTGACATCTTGCTACATGATTTGCCACGTCTTTCTTCATTCCAGGCCACCAATAACATTTTCGTAAATCCCGATACATTTTTGTGCTTCCTGGTTGTATCGAGTATGGAGTTGCATGTGCTTCCCTTAATATCTCTTCCTTCAAGTCCTTCACCGAGGGAACACACAACCTTCCCATAAATTTGATTACGCCTTTTTCATCCATCGTAAAATTAGACTCTTTCCCAGCCTCTATACTCTGTTTTATTTCAGTCAGCTTTACATCCTTCTGTTGCTCCATCTTGATTCTCTCCTGTAGAGTCGGCTGGACTATCAAAGCTGATATAATATTCTTGTGGCCCACAGGAATCACTTCCAGTTCCAGCCTTTGAAAGTCCCTCGCTATCGGCTGTTGAATTAATCGTATCGGTGCCATCGATTTTCTACTTAAAGCATCGGCAACAACGTTGGCTTTTCCCGGGTGGTAGTTGATTGTACAGTCAGTCCTTTACTAGCTCTAACCACCTTCTTTGCCTCATGTTCAGCTCCTTTTGTGTGAAGATATATCGTAAGCTTTTGTGATCCGTATATATCTCACTTTTCTCCGTATAAGTAATGTCTCCATATTTTTAAGGCAAATACTACCGCCGCTAATTCCAGATCATGTGTTGGATAATTCCGTTCATATTCTTTCAGCTGCCGCGATGCATAGGCTATTACTTTTCCATTCTGCATCAACACCGCTCCTAGCCCATTTTTAGAAGCATCGCTATACACCACGAAGTTTCCACTTTCAGCCGGAATGGTTAGCACTAGGGCGGTGACTAGTCTTTGCTTTAATTCTTGAAAACTCTTCTCACAAGCATCCGTCCACTATAACTTGGCATTCTTTTTCATCAAGTTAGTAAGAGGCCTGGCTATATTAGAGAAGCCCTCCACAAATCTTCGGTAGTAACCAGCTAGCCCTAAAAAACTTCGTACCTCTGTCACGTTCTTTAGGGTAGGCCAGTTTTGGATAGCCTCTACTTTTGTCGGATCTACTGCTATACCCTCTTTTGTCACCACATGCCCAAGAAAAGCAACTTGCTTTAGCCAAAATTCGCATTTCTTGAATTTGGCGTACAATTGCTGCTCCCTTAATATCTGTAAAGTAGCTCTTAAATGTTCCCTATGCTCCTCATGGCTTCGAGAATAAACCAGAATATCATCGATGAATACAATGATAAATTTGTCCAAGAATCCTTTAAAGACTCGATTCATCAAGTCCATAAAGGCGGCTGGAGCATTAGTCAATCCAAACGGCATTACTAGGAATTCGTAGTGGCCGTATCTCGTTCTGAAAGCTGTCTTCTTCACATCCTCCGATCTTACTCTCAGCTGGTGATATCCTGATTGCAGATCTATCTTGGAGAATACCATCGCACCTTGCAATTGGTCGAATAAGTCATCAATTCGGGGCAACGGATACATATTTTTAATTGTCACCAGATTCAACTCTCGATAGTCAATGCATAACCGCAAACTATCATCCTTCTTCTTCACAAACAGTATTGGAGCTCCCCATGGCGAGGAACTAGGGCGTATGAATCCTTTATCCAGTAAATCTTGTAGTTGCACTTTTAACTCCTTCAACTCCACTGGGGCCATCCTGTAGGGAGTCTTAGAAATTGGAGTCGTGCCCGACTCTAATTCAATCTCAAATTCCATCTCTCTCTCCAGTTGCAACGTAGTCAAACTTTCTGGGAACACATCTAAATACTTCTGTACAACCTCTATATCTTCCGGCTTCGACTCTTGTTCTACCTGACTATCCAGCACATGTGCTAGGTACCCTGTACACCCTTTTCCTAGCATCTTTCGAGCTTTTACAGCTGAGATAATCGGTATTGGTTGAAACTTCATATCAGCCTTAAATTCTAACTGCTCACCTCCAAGTAGATTAAAAACTACTCTCTTACCCCGACAATCGATATGGGCATCGTACCTCGATAACCAATCCATTCCTAGAATCAAGTCAAAATCTTGAAGGTCCAGTACTATCAAATCTGCCTCAAAACTCCTATCCTCAATCTGTATTGGACACTGTTTTACTAGGCTTGTCGACTCCATATACTCTCCAGAAGGGACTACTATCAGATATCCTACTGCCAATGTTTCGGGTTTAATACCTAGGCTTTCTACCAATGTTTTTGATATAAATGAATGAGTAGCACCAGAATCAATCAAAACATAAGTAATCAAGCCAAGGAGTGAGACATTACCACAAATCACCGTCGAGTCCTTCCGGTCAGCCTCCTCTTGAGTCATCGTATACACCCGGGCAGGTACTCTTCCCGGTCCTCGTTTCTGTACTTGGGGACAGTTAGAGGCTATGTGCCCTTGCTTGTGACAGATAAAGCAAGTTCTCAAATCCGGTGGACACTCCCCAGTGTGAAACCTCCCATATTTATTGCACCGAGGTTGGTTACCTAACATTGGTCTTGGTTGACTATCTGGTAGTAACCTTGGGGTATATGGTGTGGGTCTGACAGCTCGTGCACTTCCTGGACCACTGCTTCGGTTGAAGTTTCTTGGCAAGGCTCGTCTTAATGGCCTAGAGGAAGAAGCTCCAGATTTAAATGTTTGCCTTTTCTGTTGTAACTCCTTTGAAATCTCTTTTTGATCCTCGTCTGCTAGCAGAGCTTTGTCTACCATTTCCGAAAAAGTATTAGCAGTAGACATCCGTACCATACTCCGGACTCTCAGGTTCAGTCCTGTTAAAAACCGATTCTTTTTGAAGTTTTCATCCTCGGCAATGAATGGAACAAATCGACACCCTTGTTCAAATCTTCGTACATATTCTCCTACCGACATTCCATTTTGCTTCAATTCTAGAAAGTCTTGAATCTTCCTAGCCTTTACATCAGCAGTGAAATACTTGTTGTAAAACATTTCCTTAAACCTCTCCCAGGTTAAAGTGGGTACATTAACTGTTACTCGTGCACTTTCCCACCAGGTGCGGGCATCTGTGGTTAGCATGAAGATAGCACACGACACTCTTTTGTTATCATTGAAATGTAGATACTCAAATATTGCCTTCAAGGATTTAATCCGCTCTTCCGCTTTCATCGGGTTAACACCTCCAGAGAATTCTTGAGGATTCATTTTGTGGAATCTCTCCACGGCGTCATTCCTATGTTGAGGCGACGGAGGTGGAGGTTGTTGGCGCATAGCCAGAAGTTGTCTCATCTGTTCCGTATGAGTTTGTTGTTGTTGCTGTATTGCCTGTTGTTGTTGCTGCAGTATGTCCAACATACGATTCAACGCATCTTGTTGGTTTACGTTGTTATCATTGGAGGTTCCTTCTCTTCCTTCTCGCACTAGGTTCCTTCGTGGCGGCATGTTTTAGCTTTATACATGTCATGTTATATCTAGGTTAGTTATGATATCGATAACCTTTCATATCATATGCAATATATAACAAAAGTCATTCAGATATATATATATATACGAAAATTTATATATTTTTCATATATATTAAGCATTTCATACAAAATCGGCTTTTATAAGCACATCAACTCCTAAGGGTTTTCGTACCATAATTATAACCAAAAAGAGTTCCTATTCATATCAAAAGGGTACGGAGGCTACTACATCGTACTATTTCCTAGTAGTGCGGCTCATAGGTCAGAATATGTATCGGACGCGTCGTGGAAAGGCGCCCTCTACCCTCCACCAATCGATAGCATCAACTGATGCAATATGTTCGATCTCACGAGCAATCTCCATAAGTAGACCCCAATTATACATCATCCTATTGAGGGTCCGTCTAACTTGGATTGGTAAGAAGGCTCGGATTATGTTCCGATAACAATTTTGGTTGATTTGACCCTCCTATACCTTATCCAACAACTGCTGATCCCTGGGTAGGAAAGTCCTGCGTAAAGTCATCCGCATATAATCCTGGTTGCGGTGTTGGGTAAAACTGGCATCAGCAAATACTATCTGTTGAATCAAATCATGTACTCTAGTCACGTGAGTAACTATGTCCTGATCCGGTGTCATAACAAGGTTATTTAGTTCCACCCAATAAACAGCTAGAGTGACCCTCTGCCTACAGGTCCTCGCAACCTGGGGTACGCATCGTATATATAGCATCTACAACGCGAATATTTATAATCGTCATTATTTTACGGTGTATAATTGTATAACAACACAAAACATATACAACAATTATATACAGTTATTGAACCAAACAGGAAATAAATCAGAAATTTACTTATTTATTTACCGTCAAAGAGTGGACTGGTTCTCGGGCTCATGTGACACTTAGGACTCTACCCAACTTACTAAACCTAAGCTCTGATACCACTAAATGTAACTAGCGTAAAATTCATAACCGTATAAGTGTACTGATCGGGATAATTATATTCGTACGTATGTATATGGTATATAGAGTACGTACGTGACAATTTGTAACCAGGTAAAAATATGTACTAGAATATATGGTATGTACGTAATTGGCATTTATGTACGTGATTGTTGGGATTAAATAATGTACGTAAATATTTAGGAAAAAAAATTTTAGATGAATTAATTAGTAAATCCTTTGTATATGTAATAAGTATAAATTATAGTATGTAAAATGATGATAGTCAAAAATAATAATAATAATAATAATAAAACAATATATATACATATAAAAATTGGGTGGAAATTCATAGAACCTAACTAAATGAATTGCCTTGAAATCCATCACAATTTAAGCCTAATTTAACTTTGCATTTCACCATAACTCATTGACACATGGCATAAGCATTAAATGTAAGAGATATTTAAGTAAAACAAATATGTGGGATAAGGATGCATTTTGATGCATCCCGTAACCTTACAAAAAAAAAAAAGTGAGAGAAGGGAGAAAGGGAAGAAGAAGAAGGGAAAAGAAAGGAAAAGCTAAAAAGATTTTAGGAAAAGCTATTTTGATTCAATTTAATAGCTCCAACGGGAGAGGCATTTCAGGAGGCAAAATGCATTTTTTACAATTAAGAAGGCATTCCTACATATGAGATAATGAAAAGCCAAAATAAATAGAGCCGTTGTAATTGTACCGTTGCTTGCAAAAAATTGCCTTGGATCTGGAACACTTGATGGCTACACTCGGGTTCTCCATCAAATTGAAACGCAAACCATGGATCAAGAACCTTCATCACAGAAAGCACAACCTAAGATCGCAAAATGAAAAACTAAACACTGAATCATCGTCATCAACATCACAAAAATATTGATCATTGCAAAAAACAACACACTTCGCTGATGATTTCTTGATAAAAAAAACTAAAACTTCGGGTAAGAAACAAAGCTAGAGAAAAAAGAGACACAAAATACTATACCTGAGAGAAAAATTGAGGTTGGATTACTCCTTTTAGCTTCAAAACAAAGGGATTTCTCTGCTTTTTAAGAAAAAAAAGAGATTTAGATAGAATTATGGACGGGTGTGCGGCGGGGAGATAAGAAATGGGGTGGGTAGGGTTTTAATGGGGGAACAGGGGTAGGGCTTTTTAGTTTTATTTTGAGATGGGGGAATCGGGGGGTGGGTTTTTATATTAATTATTATTATATTATAATAATAATAATAATTATATAATTATAATTATTAATTATTATATTATAATAATTATTATTATAATAGTAATTAGCATAAAAATTAGGAATATTAATTTGTAATTAAATTGATTGAATTGTTTATAATAAAATTTATTTTAATTAATTATGTTTAAATTTATTAGTTATTTGTTAATATGTTCATTTTTTTTAAAAGTTTTTCTAACATTCAAACACAATAAATAACATTAATTAACTTCAAATACAATAACCATAAAAAAACATACAAATTACTTGAAAAATATACAATAAATAGCTTAAATTTCAAATTTCAAATATTGCAGGTCTTTTAATTATATTTAAATTCATTTTTTTAATTTAAATATAATTTAAAAATAATAATTTTATTGTTAAAGATTTTTTTAAAATTAATTATTTAATTATATAACTTACTCCTATTAATTAATTAATTGCATAATTAAATTACATATAAAATAATTACACTATATTTAAATAATATAAAAAAATAGCTTTCTAAAATGGCTCTTACCGTTGGAGCACATATCAACAAAAAAGCCATATACACACTATTCAAAGAGCCATTTTAAAAATTTAGCTCTCTAAAATGGCTCTTACCATTGGACTTGCCCTGATGTTTTGTAATGATTTTGAACTCTTGATGTTTGATGATAGATGGTTAAGCATGCATGATGAGAAGTGTGCTTAGTGTGAAAATTCTGGATTTCTTTTAGGGATGGAAAAAAAAAAAAAACCGAATTTGGGGTGAATTATTTCGGGATCTTGGAGTGAGTTTTAGGAAAAATGCAAAGCATGAAAGTTGTAGATATATATGTCTACTACATCCCTGTGAAATGTCGTGATTTTTAGAAAAATAGATATGGAGTTATGACTGATATGGCGTGGGTTGCTCAAATGGATACCTGCTGGAAAAATATTTTCCTTCCGAAATTGTGTGTGAATTATTTCGAGATCTTAGAGTGGTTGTTAGGAAAGATGCAAAAAATGAAAGTTGTTGATTTATATGTCTACTATTTCTCCTTAAAAATTCGTAATTTTTAGATATATATTTAAGGAAGTATGGCCAAATTGGTATGGGTTATTTAGGCATACTATTGCTGGATAAATTTGTAGAATTAAGTGGGCTAGATTAAATAAGATGAAATTGAATAAAGCCAATGGATTTAGGACAAAGTCATTGGAACTAAGATAAAGTTAATAAACTTGGATCAAGCTAATGGGCCTAGAATAAATTAAATGGACTTGGACTACAAGTAAAAAGCTTGGTTTTAAAAATAGATGGGCTAAGATTAAAAGAAATGAGTTTGGACTAAAACAAGTGAATAAATAAATAAAAATAAAAAGGGAGTTGAAAATAAAATAAATAAATAAATTTATTCTTTTAATAAGGGAAATAATTAGATCTTAATATTAATGGAATTAATGAACAATATTAATGAGCGGAGGTTGTGTTCCCGCTTTGAGTACCATGATTGGTATATGAACGATGGGTGAATCCCGAGTGTGAGTTGGACCGTGAGTATGGCTTGAGAAATAAGAATTGGTGCCCAAGTTTGTTTGAATGTGATTAAACATGTCATCACGTGCATTGGGGGAAATTAATTTGAGAGAAATCATTGAGTCTTGAATTGACACGGTTTGATATCCGAATTGAGTGGAATGGGTAATAGCAAGGAATCCATAGTGCGAGCTCTATTTACTAACACCGTTAAGCGAGGGATAATTCCGCTAACCGTGTGCTACAACGAGGGATAATGTCGTTGCGAGCAGTAGGTGATATTGAGATCACTGAGAGAAAGTAATAGAGCAGTAGGTGATAACATGATCACCGAGTGATAGTTCGCACGGACTTGCATATACCTAGGGTACCCGGATTAAAATAGATGAAAATGTGGGAAACACAATAGCATTGCATATCACGTGCATCACCCTACTTACTGAGCTTTGGCTCATTCTGTTATTGTATTTGTGTGTTGTTAAGGCAAGGGTAAGGTTAAGCTGATCGAGGATGCTACCGGTTCTCGCTAAAAGAGGCTCGTGTCACTGATAAAAATTAGGAATATCTTTTGTAAAAAAAAAAAAAAGTACGAGCCTAATTTGTAAATTAAATATCTAGGCATTTTGAGTATTTTGTAAATTATAGAATTGTTCTAAGGATGTTGTAAATTATCCCGTACGTTTTCAACAGTGTAGTTATCTATGTATTTTGTTGTTTATGATGAGGAAATAGGGGACTTAGTCCCAACAGTGTGGCGAACCTGGTCACGCCAGTTAGGTAACTGGCAAGGGAGCTGGGGGCGTCACATCTTTAAATTGCTGAAGCAAAACAGTGGATCTCATGGATGCAAGCTTATGATTAATTAAGACCTCTTAGCTTTAATCCCCTTACCCAAAAGAAAAGACATGCTTCTGTAGATTGTGTATGACCAAGGTGACAGAACTGGATATCGTTCTCTTGGTTCCTTGTAATAAATGTGATTTAGGCTAAATATTGCTCTTATAAAAAACTTTCTTATCATACCTTCCAAAAAAACCTTCATAATAAAAAGTTTAAATTGCACTCAGAAGTTATGATTTGGGCTTATTGTGTTATTTTTATAGACAATGCTGACAAATTATAATATGTAATAAATAATTAAGGAACAAACAAAGAGATTTGGTGGCCAAATGACTGGATTGACAAGTAACTATCCAGAAATCTAAAACCCACCCATTCAGGTCAGTTTGGGTGGATGTCCAGAAGGTTCTGTTTCCTTCTCTGGTAACCAGCAAAGCAGTGGTCTTAGTTGAACTATCTTATCGATTTTTGGTTGACAATATTTCTAGGTTCTTGAACTATGACAGAGGTTTTGTTCCCCATTATTTTTCCTTGCCGTTGACAATCAGCGAGTTGAAATGCTTATTTCCATTTTCTTCCTCTTTACAAGAATGTAATTATCTGCCATTTTCTTGTTGAATTATTTAACTGATGTTTTCATTTCCTCTTGTTGTGAAATGAGATGCAAAGTGCATGTCTTTGTACCCCTATTTTAAATTGGATGCTGCTGGAATTTTTGCTTTGTTCTTGTCAGGAATCCAGCAACATTTCTCCATGCATACACTTGTCTTCCCCTTGCTTATGGAACGAGGCAAGCTGCAGGTGCTATACTCCATGATGTTGCTGATTCTGGTGTCCTCTTTGCAATATTAATGTGCAAACACAAAGTAAATACCTGCTCTTTCCCCCATTCCTCTTGTTTTCCCCCTTTTTTGGCTTTAAGAAATATCTATCTCTTAAAAATCTGTTTATTTTCTAGTTTGAATCTCCTTTAGTTGCTATAGCACTTATTACTTGAGGCTTAATTGCAGGTTGTTAGTCTTGTTGGCGCTCAAAAAGCTTCTCTTCATCCTGATGACATGCTGCTACTTTCAAACTTCATAATGTCTTCAGAATCATTTAGGCAAGTAAAATTGACTTTCATTAGACTTCTGTCATTCCATTCCTTTCTCTCTCTGTTGAGAAATCTTTTAGTCTCATGTTGAGAACTTGCTATGGGCATTTTGATGGTGACAAATGACTTTCAATTTTTTGAGAGGCTAGTACCTCTGTTTATAACAATTGAATCTCTTCTCTTTATGGGTGGTTTAATTGCTCTGAAATCGGCATTGCCACATTTGAGCCCAAAGAGGTCAATGAGCTTCCAAGTTCCAAGTCCTTTCTCACCAGTACTTTTATTTCTATCGTAACCTAGGGATGGCATTTCCATGTTCTACCCAGAGAGAATGCATGGGTCACAATAATTAAAAACAGAAAGAGTTATCACTCATTAGTGCTTGTTACTTGTGTCTTAATTTGGCTGGCATTTCCAAGTTCTTTCTTGAGATTCTGGCTGACATGTTCTTATAACTTTATGCAGGACATCTGAATCTTTCTCGCCAATTTGCCTGCCAAGATATAACCCAATGGCATTTTTGTATGCTTATGTCCATTATCTTGATGTGAGAGAAATTTGGTTTAATGGCATTTCTTCCTGAGCACATTCAATTTCATACTCCTGTTTTTCTGGACAGTGATTGTAGGAGACAATCGTTGTATACAATTTTTTGATCCCCATCAAATAATGTGTTTGTTCTTCTAATTGTTGTCACATTTAATAGAAATTGGCATGACCTTAGTCTTGTTGCAGGTTGACACATACTTGATGTTGCTTACCACTAGTTCGGATGCCTTTTATCATCTCAAGGATTGCAGGTAAGCAATTGACTCTATGATTTGTAAGATAAGTGGAGGGAAATTGTGCTTGTTTAGGTAATTGCATCATGAGAATTGCTGATAGAGGAGACAAATGACATGTTGTCTCTCTGAAAGAGAGATTTCAGAATAAGTGAAGAGATGTCTTGGTGTACTAGCTACTTTTTTCCCCACATGATCAAAATCTATGTGATATATAAAAGTAGCGTAAAATGCAACTTTTTTTTGGACAAAAAGTCAAACTTATGCATTATTCAATAAATTCCCAAAGTATCAACTTAAATGATAACCAGAGCTACATTGTATTGTCCCCTAATGACCGAACCTTTGTTGTATATTTTTCACCATAAATTACATGTGCAGGATTTTCTTATACTATATACCCCAGTTAATTAAATTAATCGTGGCTTAGATTTTATTGTTAATACAAGTTGAAATGCCCGTTGCTCATGCCCAAGTGAGCAGTCACAGTGTTAAAATAAGGAAACAAATAATCCTGCTAATGTCAAGTAAAGTCATTACTGTTTCATCACCTTTTCTATGCTTATTGTTGAAATCACATTCAGATCAGTAAAATTATTTTACTGTAACTTTAATTTCTAACACTGTTAGGAAATTATTTTACAAGCACGAAGGTGTTTAGAATTCAAAATTACCTCGCAGTTTCTATCTGATTTTCAGCATGCAATAAGAGTGTGTTAGGAGTCATTTTTATTACCCAATACACTTGTAATGAAATTAAATCTTAGTTATCATGGGGTGAATAGTTCTTTTAGTTTTGCCTTCTCATTCTATTTTGTATTAATGTTTTTGACAAATTTTATAGGATTCGTATCGAAATGGTTCTTTTGAAATCAAATGTTCTTAGCGAAGTTCAGAGGTCCATGCTGGATGGTGAGATGCATGTTGAGGATTTGCCTGGTGATCCTTTGTCACGTTTCGGATCTGCTTCTCATTTAGGGGAGCATCAGGAACCCACTGATTCTCCTGGGAGATTTAGGGAACCATTTGCTGGGATTGGTGGTCCTGCTGGACTTTGGCATTTCATATATCGTAGTATCTATCTGGAGCAATATGTATCTTCTGAGTTTTCAGCACCAATTAATAGCCCACAACAGCAGAAAAGGTAAAGCTGCTGAATCTTCAGGTCTTTCTGTTGAAAGAAATTTTAAAATGCCCTCCATGGTGGACCTTGTTCTGGCCTTCTGCTATCAGTTCAAAACTAAAATCCTTTTTTGTAGATTGTACAGGGCTTACCAGAAACTTTATGCTTCAATGCATGATAATGGCAACGGGCCCCACAAAACACAGTTTAGAAGAGATGAGAATTATGGTAAAGCATTTTTTATTTATGTTTTTTTTTTTTTTTTAAATATCAGATCCAAATAGTACAAAATATAGCAACGTTTGTTTTTTATATGCTCCATAGCTTATGAAGTTATGGAAGATCCATTAGTATGCATTTATCTATAGTAAGCACAAATAAAGAAACTGTTGTCTTGTTAGACATGCTTTTAAATATCCATTTTGTGTATGTGTATTCCTTCAAGTTGATGGGGGGTGTAGATTTATGGATCAAGCACTTTACTTCAGTGCATATAATTAGAATTTGAATAGCCATGCTAAATATCTTGCAAATGTCATTTTTATTGTTCTGATTGATGATTGATATTTCATATAATAAACCTCTTTTTTTGCTGTCTGATTACTTTCATGGTGGAATTGTCTCTGCTTTGTGTGACAGTTCTCCTCTGTTGGGTCACCCCAGATTTTGAGCTTTATGCGGCATTTGATCCACTTGCAGATAAGGTTTGACATTTACCCATGCATGTTTAAGTTTTTCCTTTATATTCTAAAAACTGTGGACGACTGACCCGGAGACAAGAATCCTTAGGCATCATATCACTTTGGCTAGCTCATTGGACTCTATAAATTATAATGTACTATCGAACAAGATATTTCTTGGGCACACCAGATAAGCTTCCAGGATCATTAATTGTGAAGGCCTGAAAGCGAAGCTCATTATTGTTTTGATGTCCTTGTAATTTGGAGGGTGACCTGTTCTCCAACTCCAAATTGATCTCGTTTTTTCATTATTATATTCTTGATTCGTTCGTAATTATGTTGTCTTTGCATTTGATCATACTAGATCATTCTGCATGCTGCTTCTCTTAAAATAACTCTGTGAATGGATTGCATGGTCCTTCTTGGTATCTTTTTGGCCCAATCTAGATGGAATGCATGCTGACATTTTAATTGTACTGAATTTGCAGGGTTTGGCAATAAAGACTTGCAACAGGGTCTGTCAATGGGTGAAAGATGTTGAAAATGAGATATTTTTGCTGGGAGCAAGCCCATTTTCATGGTGAACCCAACAATATTTTGTAACACGGTTTGTTTTTCAATAAAATCCCACATTTAATTTCTGTCGATCTCACGTTTAAGTTAAGCATGCCACTAGTTTGCCAACAATCTGTTTCATCTACTTTCTAAAGGTTTGCATACAGTTGCATCCTCATGCTGTCACCAGAAATTGTAGTAGTCCTTTGCATTATCAGATCGGTGGCAGCAACTCAACGAATATTAGTTTTGATAAACACTCCAGTGGAACTGGGGGTACAAGTTGGGAAGCCGAAAACTTCCTCATTTTTCTTCTTTTTCAAGCCGAGCCTTCCAGAGTGTTCTTGTATGTTTGTTTCAACGTAGAAGCGAAGAAGTCGAGGAAAGGCGATTAATTGTGAACACTTGGACCTTATTGGATGACTTCTGTCTGGTGACTGTTTGGTATTGCGGCCGCGCCGGAGGTTCGAGAAAAATAAATGATTATTAAACAAAGTTTGGTTAATTGTTAAACAGAGTTTTTTTGGCATGGATCCCACGGTAAAATTGCTCTTTTTCTCCGACGCAAAAAAAAATAGCCAATATATAACTGCTTTGGCTCGGGGGCTGCAAGGGGATTATATATATTAGATTATTTATATTATTTTAAAATTTTATATATATATATATATAAAATTTTAAAATAATTTAAAAATTAATTAAAATATAAATAATTAATTTTACAGAGCATGCCATCTTATCCATACAAAATATAGGTTGAGATTGTTGTTGCATCTATGACACTATATAACTATGTTAGAAGGAGATCGCAAGATGATGTTTTGTTTTTTAATATGATTGTAATTCTAATTATATCCCAGATGATTTTTTTACCATATATTGTAATACACCAAAATAGTCAGGGATTGCAGAGGTCTTCAAGTATGGATGTTGTTCATAATGGCATTTGCAAATAGCTTGATGAGTGAATAAAAAGAAGTATTTATTTTACTTGAATTATTCTTTATATTATGAAATTATGATTATTAATACAACATAAATATATACATAAATATATATTTATAAATGTGTTTGTATATGTCTATGTCCTTTAAAGTAATTTTACAAGTTGAAAGCAATATGAAAGGTTTTGTAACTAAACATTTGAAAATTGTTTTTTTTCAACTTCAAATTCATTCACAGTTTTAATCAAACACTTCAGAATTTATTTTGAATGGTAATAAACATATTTTTTTTTAAATTATTTTTTTCAAATCTCAACAATAAAAACAAAACATGATATCAAACACATTTAATATGCCTCTAGGTGCTATCAGGACATCTACATATTGCGGGGCAAAGCTAATCCTCGATTAAATATAAAATAAAATTTTAGATCTGCCCCCCATAATTATCCATTTACCAGCACAACAATATAATTGTCAATTATATAACGATATTACGTAGAGGTTTTCATTTCGTTAATCTAGTTATAGACACACATGTTAGGCTCTATGGGTTTTTCATGATAACACGTGTTTATGTTGATTGCTGACGATTTGATATAGGTTACAAAATTCACTAGGCAAAGGACCTTCGCTGAAGGTTCAAGACTTTTAGGAAATGTTTGACTGGTGATGCTTTGAAAAACATTAGCTTGGCAGTTTTATTCAAGATGGTTCTGAATCTAATCTTAATTAACTAAATTTTAGATTGGGGTGCCGTTAGTTTTTTTTTTTTTAATATTTGTTTGATTTTAAATATCTTTAATTTTTACTTCATTTATGAGGTTATCATAATTTTAAACAAGTACCCTAACATTTACATTCAGCGTACTTGTGTTTAAGTTAATGAGAATTGATTTTTCTTATCATATAATTAAGTAAAAAATAAAATTTTTAAATCCAATAGGTTTGTAAACTGGATTACATGTTCGACGGGTTAAAATCAATTTAATATGTTGTTATTATTATTATTATTATTTTTTTATCTTGAATTATTTTTAAAGACAAATCACTAAAAAGTCATCTTGAAAATGGGGTATTTGTGTCTATTCGTTGCCATACACGCCATGTGCTAATTAGTAATTAGTTATTAGTGAAATTTAGGGGCAAGCAAATCTGTCGAAATGAAGTGAGACCAGTTTTGCTTCGGCAACAATACTCCCAACCGCCAAGAAATGCAGTGGCAACCTTGTCCTTTATGGTGAAAAGAACAGTGAGGTGATGTAAAAAAGTCATGAGTGTGCTGCTCAAGCAAAGCCTCCACTCCACTTAAACGACACCACCCCGCAAAGTAATGCCACGTCATCACTCCATCGATTTACGCTACATTTTTCCTCCCGGCTCTGCTTGAAGTCGGCCCAAACAAGCTGGGCACACGTGATTGGACCTGATGGGGCCCGAAGGGGGCCCAGAAGAACTGGCATGATTACTTTCCTGTGAGAAAAAGCAATGGCTGGAGGAGGGAAAAAGGAGACAGGAACCCTCCATCCACCCACATGACAGGGGAGGAGGAACAAACCCAATAAAAACGAAAAAAAAATAGCAATAATAATAAAAAGTAATTCTGAAAAGAGGGGGACAAAGTGGAAGGATGTTAATCCCATCATCACCTAAAGTTTAGAAAGAAAATATATTAGCCATTTGACTTTGCCACATCCCATCATATACAATTGATTTGTACTTATATGGAGAGTCGTTTTAATGGACTGTATTATTTATGTGCCATTAAATAAAGTAAAATAAATAATTGTCAATCACAAACCAACTTTTACCCTGTCTGGTCGTCCTGCTGCTCTTTGCAAACATGCTGTTTGTATTTGAGCGCTGGTTTGAAAAAAAATTTAAATTTTTTTATATTATTATTTTTTATTTTAAATTATTTTTTATATTTTTCAATTATTTTGATGTATTGATATTAAAAATAATTTTTTAAAAATTAATATTTTAATATATTTCTAAACAAAAAAATATTTTTAAAAATAACCACAACTACACTCTTAAAAGTCACTTAGTCTTCTTAAAAGTCACTTAGTCTTGGCATAAGGCACTCAAATTACCGTTATTTCATCCAATAAACGAACAACACCTTTAAACCATTTTCAAAAGCAAAAACTTTGTAGTTTATTGAAAATGTAGCTTATTGAATATGTAAAAAATCTGATAATATAAATATTATTAGTAAAAAAAACTTAAGAAGTAAATATAACAAGATTTTCAAAACTTGAATTTAACTCGTATCAATATTAAATTGTTTGCTATAATTTATAACTAAGTTTTCTGGCAATTCATTGAGCTCAAATTAAATCCAATAAATATAAATCCAATTCATAGATATAAGTTACATTTATATATAGAAAAACTTATCCCAATTCAATATTCACACAAATAAAACTTATCCAATTCAATACTCACACAAATAAAACTGAATGTAATGAGTTTATAGTTTATAAAATATTAATTGATATAAACTCGTGAAAGATGCAATTAGAGCTTGTTTGAGAGTGTAGTTAAGGATATTTTTTAAAGTGTTTTTTGTTTAGAAATATATCAAAATAATATTTTTTATTTTTCTTTTTAAAAATTATTTACAATATCAGCACATCAAAATAATTTAAATACATAAAAAATAAAAATAAAAAATTTTTTCAAAAACATTTCTAAAATACAATATCAAACCATCACTAAATGAATGAGCACTCGTATAATCACCGAGCTGATGATTCATTAATGCTTCAAAAAGTCATTATTCTTGATGAAATTTAATTGCCGAATATCATGCTATAAAAAAGAAAAGCAATAGTTATCAGCACACAATATTGACTTTAAGGATCGATTCAAATTTCTGAATGCTTTTCTTTTTCTTCGCATGGTTACAATAGTTTAATCCTTCCATATGAGTATATGCCACGCATAACCTTTATTCTCGGGTAAGAGATAACTTGAATTTCTGCATTATATCCGACACCATCGTGGAATTGCCAGACATTCTTGTCATTGGAACAGCTAAATATGAAGAAGCACTTTCAGGGTTCAGTGGGAAATCATCTGGCTGGTAGCCGTAGATGATCTGGGAAATCAAGGGATGGCATTCTTTATCCAAAATATCATCAAATGCTCGCATGGCAGCTGCTGATCTGTCCTCAAGTATGCCTGCTTTCTCCCCAGTTATCATAGATCTCAACGAGCCAATTTGCCCGCTTCGCTTGGGTGTTTTATCTTTGTAAAAAATTGATTGATTTTATAAATATTATATTTTGTTATTTTCATATATAATTAGTATAATTGTAATTGATAAAATCTGTTAAAAATAGTTTTTCTTAATCAAAATATGATTAAATATTGTTATTGCTAAAAAAATTTAGATAAAATTTGTTGGAAAATTTCCTAAGAAGGTGAAATGATTTATTAGAAATTTATTGTCACGGATACTCTAATTAAAAAAAAAAACCCAGTTAAAAAAGAACAACTGACCGGACACTGAAAAATAAAAATAAAAAACATGTGAAAAAAAGGTCATCATTTTTTAAAAGAAAAAAAAAGAGTCTAAAATATAAATTTAAATTCAAAGCGAAATTTTTTTTTATAAGATTTATTCATTATATTATTATATTAAATATATCTAAGAATACTGATATTAATATTTTTTTGCAAGAAATCGTAGGTCATTGTTTTTTTTTCTATATATATATTTTGAGGCGATAATATTAGATAAATATTAAACACGTGTACTTAGTTTCACATATTATATAGTGTGATCGAAATGGGAAGTGATTTTTATAGTTTTTTAATTGCAGATAACCTAGGTAAATTTGTAAAAAAAAATATGAGTTAAATTTTCCCCCCAATAATATTAGATCCGATACATTATAAATAAAAATATTGCATTTGTTTTCAAAAAAAATATAAATTTTTTGCGTGCTATAATTACTTATTTGCCTTCTAAAAAGAACAGTGTAGTCGAAACGGAAAGCGCCTTGTATATTTTTTAATTGTAGATAATTTAGGCAAATTTGTTTACCTTTTGTGTTTTTTTAGTTGTATTTTATTCTGGGTAATATTAGATTTGAAATATTAAAAATCATTTTTTTTTTAAAAATAAACTTGAACAAAAGAACACAAAATTAAAATTCAAAGCGAATTTTTATTTTATTTTATAAGATTTATTCATTATATTATTATATCAAATGTATTTAAGAATGTTGATATTAATTTTTTTGCTGTAAAAAATCCGAGGTCATTTTTTTTTATCTCTTTATATATTTTTAGGCGATAATATGCAATAAATATTAAAACATATAATAATGACTTTTTAGTCGTTTAAAAGGAACAGTGTAATGGAGACAAAAGTGATTTGTATCTATTTTTAATTGTAGATAACCTAGGTAAATTTATCTATTTTTTGTTTTGGAGTTGTCTTTTATCCCCAGTAATATTAGATACAAAATGATTATTGCTATTATTGCAAAAACAATTAAAATTATCAAATTAAATGGATGAAAATTAAAAATTGAAAGTGGAAGGGCTGAAATGAAAATTAAATATCAAGGGATTGAAATAAAAAATTCAAAGTATAAGGGCTGAAATGAAAATCAACTATATTATCAATTTAAATCAAATGATAAAATTAAAACAATTAAAACTTAAGTGCCGAATAAATTAATATTTCTAAACTTAATCCGAAAATTAAAAGAAGGAGGACCGAAGTGTGTACAGTGAAAATATATTTAAGAAAATTGATATTACTATTTTTTTGCAAGAAATCGTAGGTCATTGTTTTTTTCTCTCAATATATTTTTAGGCGATAATATTAAATAAATATTAAACACATGTACTTAGTTTCACATATTATATAGTGTGATCGAAATGGGAAGTGATTTTTATAGTTTTTTAATTGCAGATAACCTAGGTAAATTTGTAAAAAAAAATATGAGTTAAATTTTTCCCCCAGTAATATTAGATCTGACATATTATAAATAAAAATATTGTATTTGTTTTTAAAAAAAAACTATAAAGTTTTTGCGTGCTATAATTACTTATTTGCCTTTTAAAAAGAACAGTGTAGTTGAAACGGAAAGTGCCTCGTATATTTTTTAATTGTAGATAATCTAGGCAAATTTGTTTACCTTTTGTGTTTTTTGAGTTGTATTTTTTCTGGGTAATATTAGATCTTAAATATTAAAATCCAATTTTGATTTAAAAAAAAAAATAAACTTGAACAAAATAACACAAAATTAAAATTCAAAGCGAATTTTTATTTTATTTTATAAGATTTATTCATTATATTATTATATTAAATGTATTTAAGAATATTGATATTAATATTTTTGCTGCAAAAAATGCGAGGTAATTTTTTTATCTCTTTATATATTTTAAGACGATAATATGCAATAAATATTAAAACATATAATAATGACTTATTAAAAAAAAATAAAAAAAAAATAGAAAGCAAGAAAAAAAAATTATTATTCTTACGTTAATAATAGAAAAAAAAATGAATAAATGAAAAGAAGTTCATTAAGTTGAACAATGAAACAAATGAAAGAAATAAAATTATAAGCAATATAAATATTTTGACGTCAAAATAAATAAAAAAAACTAATAAAAAACAATCAAATGAAAAAAAAAAAAAACAAATAAGAGCACAACTCCAAATATATAACTGTATAATATATAACTGTATAAGAAAAAAAAGAAACGAATAAGATTGCTGCCTAAGCAGCTCGAACTCGTGCGCGCGCCTATAGATGCAGCGTGGGACAACCGCTCGGCCAAGGCTAGGTATTGGTCAATGCCATCATAAAAATATACAAAAAGTAGACTTTTTTAAAAAAAAAAGGCGCCCATGCACGCGCGAAGCACCAAAGCAAACTGCCAGTGAACAGTGACAATGAGTCTAACGCTACAGTAACGGGCGATGCTGTTTTAGATATATGTAATTTTTAAGGAAAATTGTTGTCAAATAAATGATGGAAGCTATGTTTGTCTGCCAAACTGAATCAAGAAATGTCCCAGCTGTGAGACAAAAAAAAGTATGCCATCCCTCAAATTTTACATGATCATACTTGTGAGGATCCAACATATGTTCTGAAAGCCCCCGAAAAAGGTTATTGGAGCCCCTTTATATCAATAAAATGCTTTCGTGACACGAAAACACAACATGCACGACAAAGACATGTAAAACATTGCAAACCTGCAACAAATGAGATGACACGAGTCAAAAAGAAGCTCATGAATCCAGTTCACAGGAGATCAGACCAAATAAGAACAGCTGCTTAAACATCTGAAATCTTTTTGCCTCCATTTGCTTTATATTTCTTGGTTCTATTTGTTGGTAAATTACGAGGAACGCAAGGAACGAAAACAAATATAAACTTGAGGTGAGTTGTGTACTGTCCTTTAGGATATTTCCCCAATAATGAGGTATCTTCTAGGATTCAATAAGCCTTTTCTCAAACAAAAGAGGGGAGCACAATAACACCTAAGAAAAAAAACAAGAGAAGTCCAGCAAATGAGAAGAAGAAGAAGAGAAGTATTTTTCGGATATGTGTCTAAAAAATATTGTATAGTATTTATAGGCTACTATAATGTAATAACCATATTTATGAAATTAAAGTAGTTGTTACAATAATTTAAATTATAGCTGTTATAGAATTTATGTTTACAATAACTATGAAAACCAAAACTGAAAATGCTTTGAAATTTGTAACTGTTAGAAATAATTTTCAATAGTTATAAATGTAATGTTTTCAGTTTAAGAGTCATTCAAATATTTTAACAAAACAACAAAAAGATTTCAGAGAATATAGGTGTTGCCTCGCGCTCAGGGCGGGTGAATCGAAGGTTTTTCTCTTACTCAACTCATCCTCATATGCCCGAGCTCGCTTCTACTTCCTTTGTTGGTTACTACCCCATCTCAAGTTTTAGTATATAAACACTTGGTGATAGTCTTCTTTCTTCAATATGGGATAGTAGGTCCTATATATACTCTTTGTACTCAATGGGTCTTTTATGTTTTACCAATATAGAATAGTTTTTTGAAATATTTATTTTAATTTTTACAACACTATTAAAGAGCCTCTGCCCAACTATCATGCTTAAGTCATCACCATAAAGGTTGTTTTGAACCAAAAGAAGAGATATAAAGCAGGAGGGTAATCCATGAAGGAAGCCCCTGGCCTAGTTTTCAAGTTAGCTGGCCAATCAACATTTTCGTTGATGAACTACTTACATGATAACTCCTGTTTTCAATGTTTACATTTTATTTATCTTATCACAATCAATAATTCACTAAGATTTGTCATTTCACTTCAAATATTTCTGAGAAATTCATAACATTAATGGACCATTTAACTTCAATACAATACAATCGAGGTCACATCATTATACAATTGTACATTAAAAAAAAGAATTTTAAATCAATTTAGCATTCCATGCACCAACCTATAAAACAGAGACTTATGATCACCTGATTTCATTTCATTAAGTATAAAATATGCACCATAATTATCTTCTAATACTCTAACACCAAGAAATACAAACAACAAAGAAATAAAAGATGATTTGTAGACCAAAAGTATTCATGAAGGCATATCAAAAGCAAGAGGGGGAAAGCAAGAAAACATCTTGTCAAGAAAGATACTCATGTTGCAACAAGACTGCAAATGAACATTGAGCCTAACATGAAACTAGTTTCCTATAATAAAGAAAAATAGAGTAAGAAGGCATTAACAAAATATTAACTAGTTAAAACTCATTCTATAAAAGAGGATTTTGTTAAGGCTTGCTTTTAACAAATTGTTGTTGGTTAAATAAAATTTGAAGAGGGAATGGAGAGAAAAGAAGAATAGCATATTGAGAAAGAATAAAGGGGAGAATTACAATGGCACATAGTCTAGAAAATTTATTGATTCTCATTAATACTTCCAAGTCTCCTACATTTCTCTTTATATACAATGAATTCCTATTCTTTATATCAATTAACCAATCCTAACAATTATTTTTGTTAAGATAACGAGGTTACTTTATTTTATTATTTATTAAGGATAGGTTAAAATAATCTATTGAGTATTAATGTATTTTTTTAATGAAGCCTCTAGCCTCCTCTTTTGTTTTTTATTTTCTTTTTTAGTTTTTTTATTGTTTAACATGGTATCATAAAACAATTTAATCTCAAGCGCAACTTTCGTTGTTCTCTTTTTTTAGAGTGATCGTATAATTTGTCTGGTATCTGTAATCTGGTATCCTGTCTTCCTCTTCAGTTTTTGTAATAGGGTATATTGTCTTCCCTTCAATTTCTGCAATCTAGTATTTTGGTTTTCTTTAGTGCATTTTGTTTTTTCTTCATTTTATCCATTATGGCTACTGAAAGAGATGATCCACTTCAGTTAGTAAGTGTGAGGTTAGATGGAAAGAATTGTTCGTATTAGAGTTATGTGATGAGAGATATTTATAAGGGTAAAAGAATATAGGGTTATGTTAGTGGAACTTTTATAAAACCTAAGAATATTGAAGAAGGTTATGTTGATTTGATTAATGGATTGAAAGCACAGTAAATTGAACGAAAATTTTACACTAGAAAATAAGAATTGCCTAACAACCCTAGAAAATAACAGAATTTAGCCTTAATAAGGTAGGTCTAAAAGCTATAGGCTACTAGTCTTGTTTAGAATGTTGTTTCCCTTCAAGAAACAAAAGGCGAGGACCTAATACCCAAAAAACCTTATTTGAATAGTACCACAAACAAAATGTCCTCTTTATTTTCAACCAAAGAAATAACAATCATAACAAAAAAAAAATCACAACATAAGAATCAACTAGAATAACTTCCCCAACAACGAAGTTAAAAATTTGTTACAGCGATGCGGTTGCATAAATTAACTTAGATTAAAACACATAAGATAGTATAGAGCAAGCAAGGGATCGATCCCATGAGGAATGTTTAGTTCAGATTTTCATACAATTAGGGGGGTTTGGTTGGTGATTATCTAGACTAAGGCAGAGTTAAACAATCAAGCAAAATTAAATAAAATAAAAATTTATCAAGATAACAAACTTTGATCACAAGTAAACATTCACCTACAGAAATTAAAATCGATTCTTGAAACTAGACTTCAATTTATATACTGATTTTTTATATTTTCTTAATGTTAGTTAATTAATAAATTTGTTATATAACTAACTCTTACCAATAAACAATCACAGTATTAACACAAATAATTTAGTTTAATGACAACCTTAAAAACTAGATAAATTGATTTACAATATAGCGGACTTTCCACGATTCATGTTGATTTGTTTGAATGTTCTCTTAAAAATTAATAACATAAATCCACCAAAATTATTAATCTCAATTATTTCACAAGTTTATATATCACAACTCTGATTTTGATAGCAAACTTAGCAATAGATTTTTCACAATAACAACTTAGAGATTGTTATAGCAATTAAGATAAAAAATTATAAGAAATATATATAGGAAAAAAATATCTTCATTCATCATATAAATTGAAAAAAAATGGAAGAATAAGTCTCAAAGTTCTTGAAATCTTAAGGTGTGAGCAAATGATGGCATTAATAGTGTTTGAGCAAAACACGAGTGACATAAGGATAACTTGTTTTTATTGCTAACCAATTTTTGCAAGGATTATCATGTCAAATCAGGATAACACATTGCCCCCTCCCGAGGGTGAGCTTAAGTTTCAAATGCAAGTCATTACAAAGATGATAGAGAGGATGAATTTTGTGATGGGAAATGTTTGTGATAGACTTGATAGGGTGGAAAAACATGGTAACGAAGCTAATACAAGTATATATGATGCAAGGAAGGTTTGTGTTGAACAAAAATCAAACAATGTTAGAAGAGTTGAAAAACCAAGATGAGATGATTATAAGGCTTTTAAGGAGGATGTTAATGATATTGGTGAAGATGGTTTTGAGGATGAGACCATGGGTCATCATAAAGGTTTTTGGCAGCCTAGAAATCGATGGAATTTCAAGAATAGAATAAGAGGTTAATTCAAACAAAGAGGAAACATTTGTAATTTTAGAGGACATAATGATATAAATGGTAATTTAGATGCTATCAAACTAATATCATTAACAAGCTGATGATCTTACTTCTGTATAAAGAGGCTTATTCAAGCACTAACAATCATGATTCTATTGCTCTTAATATGCTTGTTTCTTTATTGTATGAGTATGATGATATATTCCCTAGAGACATCTCTAGTGGATTACTACCAATAAGGGGAATTGAGCATCAAATTGACCTTATACCCGAAGCGTAGATTCCTAATTATCAAACCTATAGAAGCAATCCCAATGAGACAAAAGAGCTTCAAGGTAAGTAGAAGAGCTAATGATGAAGGGGTACATATATGAGAGTATGAGCCCTTGTGTTGTGTTAGTGTTACTTATGCCTGAAAAGAAAAAAACTAGGAGGATAGGTGTTAACTGTTGCATCGTTAACAACATAATGGTAAAGTATAAACATCATATCCCTAGACTTAATGACATGTTGGGAGTTGTATAAAGCCAATATCATCTCTAAAATTGACTTAAAAAATAGGTACTATCAGATCAGGATGAAAGAACGTGATAAATGTAAAATATCATTTA
Source organism: Salix dunnii (assembly GCA_015731905.1). Classification (NCBI taxonomy): domain Eukaryota; kingdom Viridiplantae; phylum Streptophyta; class Magnoliopsida; order Malpighiales; family Salicaceae; genus Salix; species Salix dunnii. The sequence continues at coordinate 906,396 of CM027667.1, read as the reverse complement.
AAACTAAACATGGTTTGTATAAGTTGTTAGTCATGTCATTTGGGCTTACAAATACACCTAGTGTATTTATGAGATTGATTAATCATTTTTTGCATGTTGTTGTTCAAAAGAACTTGATGAATTTGGAAGAATGTTCGTCATTCATAGAGTTTACATATAATCTTAGCATGCATTCTACTACTAATTTTTCACCATTTGAGATTGTGTATGAATTTAACCCTTTAACTTCCATGGATTTGATTCATTTACCTGTTGAGGAAAGGGTTAGTTTGGATGGAAATCGTAAAGTACAAGTGGTGAAGATACTCAATGAGAGTGTACAGCAATAGATTGAAAAGAGGAACCAAATGCATGCAAATTAAAACAATAAGGGGCGCAAACAAGTTTTATTTCAGCCATGTGATTGGGTTTGTGTGCATATGGGCAAGGAGAGATTTTTGACCCAAAGGAAGTCTAAGTTACATAGGTGAGGAGATGTGCCTTTTCAAATCTTAGAAAGGATAAATGATAATGCATATAAAGTTGATTTGTTTGGTAAGTATGGTGTTAATGTTACCTTTAATGTTATGATATTACTTTGCTTGGTGTAGGGGATAATGATTTGAGGTCTAATCCTTTTAAAGAGCAAGGATGATAAGGACTAATCCAACACCAAATGTGATCACATAAATGACCTAATAATGGTTCCAAGTGGGCCTATTACAGGAGTTAGGACAAATAGTCTTAAAGAAGCATTAGATAAGTTAGTTCAAAGCACATGGAGTAAGATGGACCTAGAGGGACAAAGAACACCTATGGAGCTTATAAGGTAGCCTCTAATTCATCTAATCTAAGTCCAAGAAGGGTCTCATTCAAGTTATGAAATGGGATAATGTGTTAGTCCCTTTGACAACCTTGATTTGGGCTTTTGTTTCCTAATATGACATAAAGTGTAAGTCCAGATTATTTCCTAATGAAATGAGGATCTTTAGCATTCAAAAGAAGAAGTTTCTTAGTTTAGATAGGAAACTTAAAAGTCAGCAACATTCAAGACCAGTTAAGTCTTCTTTATCTTATTTTTATGTGGCTGCAACTTCAATTTATATTGGAAATTCACATTTTATGTTTTAGTGTTAATAAACATAAATTGGGCTTAGATAATTAGGGATTTGGATGTGAATGTAAATGGGATTTTTACATGTCCATATTTTTTGGTATTATACGGTTTAGCTTAGGTTAGAAGCACATATGTAACCTAAGTTTCAAATCAAGTTTTTTACTCATTGATATTCAGATTACGGCTACAACTTGTGAGGTGAGAATTCTCTTCCCTAGTTCTTTAAAGGACTAAAAATAATTTATTGAGGTTCAACTAACTTAAAGGGGTCACTCCATACTTCTCCTTCGTGAATTGTTATTCGTTGGGGGTTCATATCCAATACTGTGAGTGCCTAGGTATAAGTTATATTTGCGTCAGACTCCTATAAAACCTAATTTATTTAGTTTTCTAGGAATTAATGTCTTTGTATGTGGATTACTTGACCACGTGCTTAAGAGGTTCGCATCAAGTGACTTTCCTTATGTTTTTGAAATGACTACTTTGATTGTAGAATCTATTCTACCTGATTGTATGATTAAGTTTGAAAAGGTTGAATTTTTATTTCCTAATAGTAAGGTTAGATTTTTTTTATTGTAAAGTTAAAACTGGGAATTCCTGTAATAGGATTGAATTTTCCTTTTCTAGTGGTTGGGTTGGATTTTTCTTACTATAGGGTTCAAAATGAAAATTCTTGATGACAAGGCTAAAATTAAGAATTCTTAATGATAAGGCTTTTCTTTTTTCTAATTATAGGGTTAAAACTAGGAATTTTTAATGAAAGGTTCTTTTTTTTCTTGATCGCATGGTTAAAACTAAGAATTATTGCTAACAAGGTTCTTTTTATCTTAATTGCATATTTAAAACTGGAAACTTCTAATGGCAAGGTACCTTTTTTTCCTAATTGCAAGGTTAAAGCTTTCTTTAGTGTCATATTACAAGGATAACTTTTTTTACTTGGGATCATTGGAGCCTTGATAGACTCCATTGAAGATTCTGCCTATAAATTTTATATAAAAAAACTATATGATGATTTGGAGTTAGATGACATACATGCATCCTTACCACTTATATAAAAACAATATGGTGTTAAATATTAGTAATTTTTCTTCTTCATATTCTCCTTTTCTTGATTAATGAGGTTTGCAATTTATAATACGAGTCTTCTTGGCCACTTAACTTTTTAGCTCACTCAAGTTTTCCTAATATAATTGATGTAATCATATTATTCGATAGTTTCACCCATATTTGACTAGTATTTTACCTATATTTTATAAATAAAATGCCTGATTTTTTCTTTTATGTTTTGAATACACGTTTAGATGAAAGATAAAAAGAGTAAATTAAAGGTAATTGGCAAATTTGATCATCGATCAATGTTTTGTGCAGAGCATAAGTTTTGGAGGTAAAATGAAGTGATTCTAGTGGCATTAAAAAGCTAACATTCATACTTTTTTTGTAAATATGTAAACACCTAAGAGGAAATTGTAGTTAATTTTCGCTGCCGACTTCGTGATGCAGCAAAAAATCATAAAAGAATACGACTAACGACAATATTATGTAATTAATTTGCAATGAGATGAAACCACAAAGATTTAGAAAATTTATTCCATGATTAAAAGAAAATTCGACCAAAGGCTTTTCTATGATGTGTAATATAAAACCTTAACCTAATCCATGACGGTTAGGAAACGACACTAAACCATAAAATTTCCATGAGTGACAACATTGAGATAAGCCCAAAATATAATAAGTCTATAAGCCCTAAGTAAGCATAAAGTGACGAAAGTTGATCCGGACAATTAAATCAAGAGTTATGGTTAAAACGAGATTTTTCTAAAACGACAAAAATGACAATTTCGGGGCCGAAACGAAGGAATTTGGCCAAAAACCGATGGAGGGGCTATGCCACTGACTTCTTTCAAAAACAGCGATTCCCATCGACCAGGTAAGTTTCGGGGAATCTCGACCTTGTCAAGTAATCAGCAGCGACGCAGCTTTTGCTGCCCATTTTTAGATCGGCAGCGACGCAGCTTTCGTTATTGATTATTTAAGGAGCTGGGCTAGGAGGGTGAGATTAGATAAAAATAGTTTAGGATAGAACAAAACAACGATAGAATACAGTTAAACTAACCCTAAACAACCCCTCATATTTAAGAGGTATAAATAGAAGGAGGAGAGAGAATGGAGGGTTGATTCTCTCCAGAACAGCAAGCAAGCCATTCTTCCTTCCTCTGCAAATTCGAAATCCAACCAGAAAGAGGGAGAGAGAGAGTCTTGTAAATGTGTGAGGAAAAAGAATTAAGAGTGAGAGAAGACTAGACAGGAAGAAGATAGTGGGGAAAACAATACGTGAGGGAGGAGAAGAAGAAGAAGAAAAACACGAAGAGGAAGAAGGGGGAAGAGAAAAAAAAGAAGACCCAGCAAGAAAAGAGAAAGAAAAATATCAAACCCCCTCAAAACTTGTTAAATCCGAAAGGTAAGAATCATTAAAAAAAAAAACCTCTTCCTCTTCTCCTTAAAACCTAAGAAGAAAACCCTAAAAATTTAGCCCACGAGCTAAGTTAATGGTGAGGGAAACTGAAATTTAACTTAGAAGTACAAGGAAAACAAAAATAAAATGTGGAATTGATGGGTATTTTGCTGAAAATTTCATGTGGGTTTTGGCTGAAACTTGTTGAAGGATTTCATGTGTAGAAATGTATGGGTTCAGCTTGTGAGTTATGATGGAAGTTGTGTGTGTGTTGAACTGAAAATCTATGCTGGAATTGATGTGTATTTTGTTGAGAAATTGCATGTGGGTTTCGGCTGAAATTTGTGAAGGAGTTTGTGTGCTGAAATTAATGATTTCAGCTGGTGAATTATGATGGAAGATTTTGTGTGTGTTGAACTAAAAATCTATGCTGGAATTGATGTGTATTTTGCTGAGAAATTGCGTGTGTGTTTTGACTGAAATTTGTTGAAGGATTTAGTGTGTAGAAATGTATGGGTTCAGCTTATGAGTTATGATGGAAATTGTGTGTGTTGAACTGAAAATTCATGTTTGTTTTATGCTGGAAATTCATGGGTATTTTTCTGAGAATTTGCATGTGTGTTTCGACTAGAATTCTGTTGAAAAATTGTGTGCCGAATTGTGTATTTTGCGGTGAATTGTGACTCGCTACCGAAGCTGCGTCGGCAGTAGTGACGTAGCGTTCGTCGTCGAAATTTGTGAATGCGTTTTGCAGTGAATTGTGATTCGCTACCGAATCAGTTTTCTCGGACCAGCTTCGCGAACCAGTTTTCGCGGACCAGCTTCGCGAACTAGTTTTTGCAGACCAGTTTTTACGGACCAATTTCGCGAACCAGTTTTCCTGGAACAGTTTCCGCTGACCAGTTTTCGCGGACCAGTTTTCTCGAATCAGATCCCCGAGCCAGTTTTCATTGCGGAGTCCGACAATAAACCTTTTATACAGAAACGAATAAAACGCTAGTAACAATTTCAGGGTATGAGGGTGTAAAATGTGGAACACTTGTATATAAACATATGAACTCTTGAAATGAGTACAGTGACAAATGTAACCCGAAAATACAAGTGTACTGATTTATGACCCTTGATGTCGCAGGTGGTGCGGTCGGGATTGGATCATCGTTAAGACAAGCACAACCCACAAGTGGAACAGGTAGGTGACCCTTACATTCCTTTCGTTCGTTGCATAAGGAATAACTATGATGCGATTATTGTCCTATTGCGTTGGAGTTTATAATAAATGGACAAATACTAAATGTCGATAAATGACTGATTAACTTCGGCTAATGGCATCCGAAATGGTGACCGGGATAAAAGGCTGATCAGCTTCGGCTAATGGCATTCGAAGGAATGGCCGGGATAAGAGGTTGATTAGCATCGGCTAATGGCATCCGAAGGGATGGCCGGGATAAGAGGTTGATTAGCTTCGGGTAATGGCATCCGAAGGGATGGCCGGGACAAAATAATGATTAGCTTCGGCTAATGGCATCCGAAATGGTGACCGGGATAAATGGTTGATTAGCTTTGGCTAATGGCATCCGAAGGGATGGCCGAGTCTAAGATTATAGTTGTTAGAAAAAGAATGGTATAGTTACAAACATTATAAGCTTCAAGTGTTAGACTGTGCAATCATTAATAATATTATTAGCTATAGGTTATTACTTTCTCTTAAATGTTTATACTGCTACAGGAATGCCACATCCATGAGATGTCTAGGGAGCCCGTTACATGGGAACCTACTTTTGCAAGGAATCGTGTAGATAAAATTTAGATCACAATGTATTTTGTATGAAGTAATGTAATGAATGCTTAACTTTTATTAGATCCTTTTGTGTAAATTTTTAATGGCTAATTGTAGGATAGGAATATAAACCATGCCTATGTTATATATTTTAATATGATATTTTAAATCATGCAACCATAAGACTATGCGTTATGTATGTGTCACTTTTAAAGGAAATGTTGCTCGTTTAAATGGTATTAAATGATAAGGGGTGGTTAGGTCCGTCGATCATTGTAATTGTGCGCATAGAGCATATATATATATATAAATCCCGGGTTGTTACAAAATATAAGGCAAGAAAATAAAATACGGAAGAACATGGAAATCGCAACCTTCAAAGTCAAATGTCACAGTCTGTTAGTGTTATCCCTTGTCCATTCATATAGCTGGAGCTACAGAAGTCCAATTTGATGCAAATTCAATTTGATTGGATTCCTGACTCAAAGACCTATCAGCACTCCGTGTTGCAGACCAAAATGATGTCATATTATGGAGATATAAGTTTTCAAATATGACAATTGAATTCTACCAACAAACAGGATCGTGAAAAAACAAGTCCAAATTGAGTTCTAAAGCATCTATGTCGACATCTAAGTTTTTATTTCAGAAATATAGCTCCTCTAAGTCAAAGCTTGAAGATTTCATGTTATTTTTATTTTTTAGAAAAATAGTTATTAAAGTACTTAAATGTAAATTGTCAACTCAAGGGATGATTATTTTGTAAAATAAGGACTAGGGTTTCTTAGTATATAAAAAGAAAGAAGAAGAAAAGAGAAGACAACCAAAAGAGATAAAAAAAAAACAGAGAGAGGCATTTTTCTCCTCCATAAACCCGAAATCAAGTTTTCTTCTTTATTTTTGATTAGTTATTCAACAAACATGCAAGGCTAAACTCTTTCTCTTGGTTGTAAGGACACAAAAACCTTTAAATTTCAAGAACTGTGAGATCTATTTTACATTTTCTTTTCAATTTATGTGATAAATATGTTTGTTCTTGTATGCTTATTTTTCCTATAATTATTTATTTTTATTGCTAAAGAGGACTTTAAGTTATTATTGTAAATAATCTATTGTTAAGTTTGATATCAAAACAAGAGTTGTGGAAGATGAACTTGTGAAACAACAAAGTTTAATAAATGTTGTGGAACTAAATTACTAATCTTATGGAGAATATTCAATCAAATCAAACATGATTATGGATAGTTATGTTTTCTTGATTAATCAACTTATTTAGTTCTTAAGGTTTCTAGTGAATTGAATTAAATTACTACTAATTTAGGTTTTACTGATTTTTTGCTTAATAGTTTTTTTTTGCTTTAGCCTAGACAACTCCCAACTCCCTTCCCAAAAATTTCATATCATATAGCATAAAAATATGACTTGTACCTTCCTCGTGGGATCAACCTCTTGCTTATTCAATATTATCTTATGTACTATGTTTTAAGCTAAGCTAATTAATTTGTATGACTGTGATATCATATTAATAATTAATATGTTTAATTATTACTTTATCATTCAACCATAATTGTTTCCATATTTTTAAACAACCTAAGCACCATTACTGTCACGAATTAATTCCCGTATCCATGACCGACACAGAGGCATGGTCCCTCTCCAAAATTCCACACCTATGCGAACTCAAACTTACACACAAACTTATCATTCATATTCAGAGTTCAACATAACATAAATAACAAAATTAACTTTATAATATAATTCAATTATCTTAATACAAGAGTTTATTACATTTTGTTATTATTACGGAGAACTAACTATATATAAGAACAAGAGTGTCAATTACAACCAAAATAGCAGGTTCTAATAGTGCAATAAAAATAAACTATTAACAAGCTACGAGCTTAAAAATGATAAATAATGAGGGGGTGAGTTCAACAACTCAGTAAGTAAATAACATTCAATATACACATACAAGATATATATCAAATACGGCTTGAAGTTCTTACAAGAAGGTTTCTCAAATGGATCATAACAAGAGTATATAAGGTAAAGCTTGTTAGAAAATCAAAATGCAATGAGCATGAGCCTCCATACTATGGGATGATCAGTCCACAAAGGTTGGTGACTCCCCCCACCAACTAGGATTTCAGATACAAAATGCACAAAGACTAACATTGCCCTATAAGTGTGGGTATTCTGGCTGGCATACCATAGGTTTATATCATAATCAAACAGGCATATTCATATCTCAAGGCTTAACTCATGATATCAATCAAATGAGAAGCTATCAATTCAGAAGCATACATTAGCTCATCATATCAATAATGTATATTCCACAATTGATTGTGCTTTATCATAACAAATAATAATCAACGTATATATTACCAAGAAACACAATCCAATTCGTACTTGTAATTCAAATATTTATACTATTTTTCATGCATATTAAATATTTTCCACTCACCTGACTAAAAAAGAATAGAATTCAAAAGTAGAATGCTGACAGAATCCTACTGACAACCCGTGTAAAATCTAGGGATTATATAAATACAAAAGAAGACATACTAAAAAATGACTCAAAAGAAGTAAAATCTTTAATAAATGTATCAAAGAGTTCAACTCATAATCCTATGTGTTTCTAAATCAAACTATCTATTTTTCGCAAAATCTAAAAATAATGGTTTCTTCCAAAATCTAATTCAAAATATATAATTTGTAAAACTGATAATAATTCATCAAATAAGCCCCAATTATCCACCAAATCAGTCTGAAAAACTAATATTTCATCTGGGGACCATTTCGTAATTTTATTATATTTTTCAGGGTCAAATCATAATTTTATTAAATTGAGTGACTAATTGAACTCCTCATAAATTCATAACTATACTAAAAACTTTTTCCATAATTCATCATCAATTCTGTCCAGAATCTTGAATTTTACTCCAGGGACCAAACTATAATTTTTTCAAAGTTCAGGGATTACACTGTCATTTTCACATATGAAGGACCAAAATAAAATTTTGTCATCTTCAACCTCCAGCCCAGAATTCCAACAAGGATTTTTCACAATTTCTCAACATTGTTTTACTCCAAACACATCAATTAACTTCAAAATCATTTACAATCAAATCAATTATATTATTATCCAACACATTCAACTTTTAACACTTCAATCAATTCACCAATCAAATCCAAACAAAATCTTAAAACCCTAATCATCAATAAAAGTAAAAATCTTAACTAATAACAACATTTATACATATTTAAACATACACATTACCTTAACAACTTTCTTTCTCCTCCTTCCTTTCTACTTCTTTTCTCCTCCTCTCTTTTCTCTTATTCTTTCCTTCTCTCTTTAATTTTAGATTTAACTTCTCTTTTTTTCTATTTATATATAAATTTGTACAATTACTACAATACCTTAAATTCATTTTTTTACGTAATTCTAAACCACCAAAGGCATTACTGCCTTTTCCTTTTAAAATTTTCGAAACACTATAATCGCCCTCACCTTATAAAATTTTCATCCTCGAAACTAAATAGAAATGTTTAAATACATACCAAGATTATAAAAAATATGAGGATATTCCTCACACATCTTGTCCTCAAGTTCCCATGTCACTTCTTCAATTGAGTGACCTTTCCACTTTACCTTCATTAAAGTTATATCTTTCGATCTAAGCTTTCTCACTTGTCGGTCCATAATAGCTATTGGTTGCATCTCATAAATCACATCATCTCTTAATTCAACTGAGTGAACCTCTAGCACATGAGATAGGCCCGACATATAATTTTGTAGCATAGAAACATGAAATACAGGATGTATAGCTAACAAATTTGGTGGTAAGGCTAACCTATAAGCAACTACTCCAACTCTCTCCAAAATCTCATATAGCCCAATAAATTGAGGACTTAACTTGCCTTTCTTTCCAAACCTGAATACTCCTTTGGTCAATGAGACCTTTAAGAACACACAATTACCCACTGAAAACTCTAAGTCACGCTTCCTTTTATCCGCATAACTTTTTTGCCTACTTTAAGCTGTTTGAAGCTTCTTTGTAATCACCTCTATTTTCTTTGAGGTGATCTGGATCAATTCTAGTCCCATTAGCTTTTTCTCACCAACCTTAAACCAACAAACCAATGATTTACATTTTCATCCATTCAAAGCCTCATAAGGTGTCATCTCTATACTAGCCTAATAACTGTTGTTATAAGCAAATTCCACTAATGATAGGAACTTACTCCAATCACCTCCAAAATCCATTACACAAGCTCTCACCATATCCTCTTAAATTTGAATAGTCCTTCCTGACTGACCATCAGTTTGAGGGTGAAAAGTTGTGTTCAGCTGCACCTTAGTACCCATCGCTTCTTGAAACCTCATCCAAAACTGCAATGTGAATTGTGGACCTCTATCTAAAATTATCAAGATTGACACTCTATGCAATAGTACAATCTTGCTAATAAACAATTATACTAACTTCGCATACCCATAAGTAATCTTAACTGGTAGAAAATGAACTGATTTTGTCAATCTATCGACAATCACCCATATCAAATCATAACCCTCCTAACTCCTAGGCAATCCTGTCACAAAGTCCATTGTGATCCTTTCCAACTTCTATTCTGGTTTCAACAATGGTTTCAGCAATCTAAGAGGTTTCTGATGTGAACACTTTTTACCCTCTGATAAGTCAAACACCTAGAAACAAAGTGTTTTGCATCCAGGAGGTTAATATCAATACCGTTATTAATTACCATCACTTAGAAATTAATCAATGCCAACAACAATATTCATTTTTATAATTAGCCATTTTCATTCTGAAGTGACATGTAAATTTATAATTTACATGATATTATTATTTTTTGTCATTTTTACTTTAAATCACCAATTTTCTCTCCACCTTTCTTGTCATAAATCGTTTTCATTGATCATTGTTATGGCATGCACGACATTAGATGACAAGTATGGCTTATAAATTGAGAATTAATCATAAACAATATGATAAATGAGGTTCAAAAATTGCTACCTAATATTAAAGTTACTATAAAACATAATAGTATATGAAAATTTAGACAAAATAACTAGTTATTCATGAGAAAGATGCATCAACTCAATGCACATTATCTATGGTAATTTATACTGTTAATTTTTTTTTTCTAAAGCTAGATTTTTATTTTTTGGTTTGCTTAAGGTTAAAAAAGATTCTTTCTCAATAAGGAGATCCTTATCTTATCATGCTAAAACTTAACCATTCTAAAACCTAGAAAAGTAAGATATGTGTAAAAAAAAAAAAAGAAGTAAAAAGATGGATTTTAGTAATATTTATTTTTAAATTTGGTCAAATTCTAATGGTTAATCACAAACTTGTTATTATACTCATTAATTGATTTATTTATTTTTGTTTTTCATAGTATAATAAAATGTGATTTTAATTTTTTTTATAATAATATGCATGAAAATCTTAGAATTTGGTCGTATAGAGATAAACAAAAATATGCTTTTGTATATTTAAAAAGAAAAATATTTTTGAATATTGTTTTGACGCATCATATAAAAACAAGTATTTTTTATAACAGGTTAATGTCTTACAATGTAAGTCTACAACATGACGTAAAATTAGTTGGGTAACATGCGAGGGATCAATACATAAATTCAAATGGTCCTTGAATTTTTTCAGAAATTACCTGGGGTCTATTTGGAAAAACAAAAAAAAATATTATTGGAAAATCAATATGGTGTGCTTATCGAATATGCCTTTAACAAAAAATCAAAGATTTGGAGAAAAGTTTTAAGATCATATTTGACAAACACACATTAAGAAAAAAAAATATTTTTCCTTTAATAAAAATTAGACACAACAAACACTATTTTATGGAAAATATGCTTAGTTAAGCCATATCGGGTGGTTTATCAAGCCTATAGACCCCAAAACAGAAATAACAGTTTGAAGATCAAATGAGGTTTTTTGCTTGAATTTGGTGAACATAATAAAGAAACCAAGAAAACATGGATTAAAAAAAATAGCAAATTACATTAAATTGAAGGCATAAACACATGTGAAATCATCATTTAAGCAAGATTTTAGGGCTAGATTATCTCTAAAAACAAACAAAAATCATGATTATTTAATTTTATGAAGATACAAAATGAAGGAATTAAAGATCAAAAGTCATTAAATAGGTGTTTTTACATCATTAAAACCTTACATTATATATATACAAAAGCATGCACGCATATATAAGAACCATCAATCGACTAAAATGACATAAAAATCAATGACTTAGTGAAAGTTCATCTAAACAATATCAACCCAAAAATCTTAGCAAACCCAAATACCAAACAACAAAGTTTAAACTTAGAAAAATACAATAAAACCTATAAAAACAAACCTATAAATGCTAGAAAAGAAATGTAAAACATGCTTAAAACAAAACAACAAAAAAGCAAAAATAAATTGCAAAAATAGTAAGCAAAGTCTATGATGACAACAAGCAAAAATAGTATTCTTTATGTATAAACAATATTTTGTTAATTTAACTTACTGTCTTGAAACTTAAACAAATGCTTAAAACTTCAACATATCCAATAAGCTAACTAAGAAACCTAAAATATGACAACTTTAATACTTAACACATCTTACAATGACTTCGGAAATTGAATGACCAAACATCAAAGCATGCAAACAACATTCAATATTAACATTTCCAATTCCACTATCATTTTCTAACACATCAAAACAAGACAATTAAATAAAAATGAGCATATACAAGTTATCCTCAAGATATGTTTAAACATCTCAAATAAGAATCATAGTTTATAAACAATAAAAAGACTTTAAAGGATTCTTAACAAATAATATAAGAAACAATTAGAAGAAAAAATAAAAAAGGAGCTAGTGTGTTTATTGAGCTTCACCCCTCATCAAAGTTTAAAGGTTTACTTTGTACAAATAGTGTTGATCCCCTATCTAAATTTTTTATTTCTTTTCTCTTGATTTTAAACTCTTTTTTTTTTTTATCTAGGATTGATCGAGATTCCCCTCCTTAAAATATAATCTTTATCACCTTTTCTTTAATTTTTTTCTAAGTAATCTATTGATTTATATGTATTTCTTTCTTCTTTTTTCTCTATGATTTTTCTCTCTTGCATTCCCTTTGTTGTTTTATTTGTGGTTTCTTATCCTTTTATATACTTAAAATAGCAGGTGGTTGTCAAACTATTTATGGGGTCGAGGATGATTTTTCAAAATTATATCATAAGGGATTCTTTTCTTTTTTTGCCTTTAATTTATTAGGAGACCATTTTTTTCTCATTTTCTTCTATTTTCCTTTTTCCTAAATGACTAAACTCTTAAAGCTTCTAGAGAATGTTGGGGACTTTGTAATAAAACTTAGCCAAAATAATTGTTTGAGGGTGCATATTCCATGAATTAATCATGGAAAACGGGAAGAGTCATTAAATTCAGCCAATAAATAAATTATATAGAGGGGTAATATTCTTTAACCAAGATCATACCATTATTTATTTTATTGGTTGTAACACCACCAAATTATACTAAATTAGACAAGGTTATCATATAATAAAAAGTTAAGGGCTCTTATTTGTCAGGTAAAGCACAAACATTAAACAAATATAACACAATTTTATAAAGGGTAATCTCCTATGCCAAATAGTAATGGTTAAAGGCTATAAGATGGTTAGAGATACCATGTTTATTTTTTTAAAGGTAACAATTCGATCAACCTTCTTAGTTGAAAAAAGATAGTGAAAAAAAAAAGAATACATGATATGTCACTTTGTTCCTTTCTTAAAAATAAGTGAAATGTTATATACTTAAACTCTAAAAGAGGGTTGTCTAACTGGGGTTTTAATAACTTTATTTTGGTCTTTATTGTTTACATTTAAGTTTAAATATCTTTAATTGATACAAAACTTATAACTTTTATGCAATTAGGCCCTTGCTAAAAAATAGTGGAGATCCCTCAAGGATGGTTCCTTTTTCAAAGTAGTTCTTGTTTTCTAATTTGTTCAATTTAGTCCTTAATCAAGTCTTAAACTTTGATTTTCTTAAATGTAGTCATTGGGAAAGTTTGGTAAACCCGAGTGTTACATGACTTTTGTAGGCAAATCCTTAGCCTTCAATTTCTTAAATTTTTCCCGGACCCCAAAAACTTTGGTTGTCTTGTAATTTCACTCCTGATCTCATCCAATAAAACTTGTATGAACTAAATTTTATCCTTAAAATTCTAATTTCTTTTAAATTAAGCCTAAATTAGGCTTTTAAACATAGTTTCTTACTAATCAAGTCCTTGATAAAATTAATTTGACTTATTAAAAGTCTAATCAAGTCCTTGCATTTAATTAATTATTTCAATTTTAGCCTAAATTTATTTATAAAATTAATTAAACATTTAATTTGGCTCATGATTAAATCAAAGCAACCTATTACATATCTAATTAAGTCCTCAAACTTTAATTTATTATCTATTACATTTAGAACCTTCAAAGGTGCATTTGAGTTTCTAAAAGTATTAAAGATGCATGTAGATTCCTTTTCAACCTGTTCTTGTTAGCCAAGTTGTTTGTTTTCTTGTATTTTATTTTTAAAAAACTTTTTTCACTTTTTTTAAATCTTTGTATAAAAAAAATAATTTTAGGGAAATCTACAATTAAGTTATGATAATTATGATTAATTTATTATAATTGATATTGGTTTCACTACTATTATTAGTCTCTAAATTCTAAGGATGATTAATCCGAATTCTTTTTCTTCCCAATAATTTTTTTCCTTTACTGAAATTTCAATGTGATGTAATCTCCTGACATTAATCCAAAAATAAGACAATAAATAATAAAAAGATAAAATGATTGGAAAAATTATTATTTTTGACATCGATACATCTATATATTGCACGTGAAGGTCTTATGCCTCCTACCGGTGACCTTCTTGCATACCATAACCAAGATTATCAATATTTCTACAAATATCATTATGGGTCTTGTTTGGCCTCCTTTTATATTATAAATATTCAATAATTTCCAATGGATAATTTTTTTAATTTTTATATATGTTTCTCACCACCCATTCAACCCCGTATTAATATAATTAATTATGAAATTCTCATTTTTTTTCTTTCATAATTTCCTTACTTGGTCGACCATAAAGACCTTTTTATTTTAACATTTCACTTCAACATATTCAATCATAATTAGTTCAATTAAAACCCTACAATCCATCAATTTCAAGCAAAATCTTCCCTTTTTATTCTTGTTCTTTAACTAAATATATGTGTCCATGGAAGGGAAGGATCTCTTTCAATTTTATACAATTTCTCTCACTTATCTAATTTGTATTCATGTTATCAAGTGTATTTCTAACAATTATTATATTTAAAAACCATCATAATCATAACAATTCATTCATTCCATAATACACAAACACTATTATAAACCTCGATGTACTAAATTCTTAAAACCAAACATGATAAAGTTATTCTTACCTTAAAACAAGAAGGAATCAAAAAGGATTTTTTTTAAAAAAAATCAAGTTTGTCTTCCCGTTTACTTTTCTCTCTTCCATATCTTAATATAAAATCCTCTAAAAGAGTGTTTAAGAGTGTGGTTGCGGTTGATTTTCAAAATATTTCACTTAAAAATATATTAATATAATATATATTTTTATTTTTTTTAAATTATTTTTGACCTCAACATATCAAAATGATCTAAAATTACTAAAATATTTTATTTAAAACAAAATAAGAAAACAGTTCATTTTTTAAAATAAATACATTTTTGAAATTATACAAAACACTAAATTGTGTGGGGAAATCACTATTGCTCCCCACACATAACGCTGTGGATAGCAACGGTGATTTCCTTTTTCTTTTTCTTTTTTCATTTCATGCTTCTTTTTTTCGCTTTGTTTTTCTTATTATGTTTTATTTTTGTGTTTTTTCTATTTTTTTGCCTCTTACTTTTTTTTTGTTTTTTTTTCTAATTGTGTTCCCCCCCCTTTTTTTTTCAACTTATATTTTTTTCTTTTTTTTATAATCAGGGTGTCTAGATTATCTTATGCGCATAACGATTAATCCTCAAATCCAATTCTTTTATAGCTTCCTTTTTTGTTTTTTTTCTTAATTATGTTTTTTTATTTTTTTCTGATTATTTTTTTATCATTTTTTTCCATGAATTTTTTTTTTCTAGTTACACTTTTTTTTTCTTTTTCCACTTATATTTTTTTTTCTTATGATCGGTGTGTTAGGGTTAGTTTAAGTGCACCATAATTAATCCCTGGATCCAATGTTTTTATAACCAGGGTGTCTAAACCAACTTATACGTACCACGACTAATCCTCGGAACTATTTTTTCGCTAAAGTGTTTTCCCGTTGATACATTTTTTTCTTTTTTTTTCTTACACTTTTGTTTAGTTCACTTAAATCTTTTTTTTATAACTGGGGTCTACGGGTCAGCTTAAATACACCACGACTAATTCTCAGACCAAATTTATTTTTTAAACAATATGGATTGCTACAGTACTTTCACGCTAATATATATTTTTTGTTTTCTTTAACTTATATATATATATATATTTTTTTTTTCTAATCATGCTTTTTAAATCAGTTTAAGCTTTTTTTTTTTTAATTATTTTTTTACTTATATATTTTTTTATAACCAGGATCTTCGTGCCATCTTAAGCGCACCGTGACTAATCCCCGAACCAAATTTGTTTTCGATAACTAGGGTGTCCAGGTCAGCTTGCGCTCATCACGACTAATCCTCGGACTAATTTTTTAATTTTTTTCCTTATGCCTTTTTTGTTCACTTATACATTTTTTTCTTTATCCTCGGACAATTTTTTTTTTATAATAGGGTCTTTAGATCAGTTTAAACACACCAGGACTAATTCCCTGACCGAATTTAAAAAAAAAACAATATGGATTGTAAATGGTGTGGGGAAAGCACTGTAGCTCCCCATACACAGCACTGTTGATTGCAATAGCGCTTTCTTACTACAGTGCTTTTTTCCCCTGTTTTTTTTTGCTTCTTCTTTTTTTGTTTTTTTTCTTATTATGTCATTTTTTCATTTTTTTGCCTATTATTTCTTTTTCTTTTTCCAATAATATTTTTTTCTTTTTTTTATAATTGGGATGTCCGAGTTAGTTTAAGAGCAACACGATTCATCACTAGATCCAATTTGTTTTTATAACTAGGGTGTCCAGGCCAACTTATACGTACCGCGACAATCCTCGGACTCACTTTTTTTCCTAAAGTGCTTTCTAGCCGATACATTTTTTTCTTATAATTTTGTTTTGTTCACTTATATTTTTTTTATATAATCAGGGTCTTTGGCCCAGCTTAAGCATGCCACGACTAATTCCTTAGCCGAATTTTTTCAAAAACAATATGGATTGCTACAGTGCTTTCACGCTTATATTTTTTTTCTTTCACTTATACATTTTTTTAATAACCATGGTCTCTCGGCCAGTTTAATTTTTTTTTGTTATTTTTTCGCTTATGCATTTTTTTAACCGGGATCTCCGAGCCAGCTTAAGTGCACCACCACTACTCCCCGAATCAAATTTATTTTTTGATAATCGGGGTGTCCTAGCCAGCTTCGGCGCACCACGACTAATCCCCGGATCAATTTATTATTTTTTTTCTTATATTTTTTTTTGTTCACTCATACATTTTTTTATGACCAGCCAGCTTAAGGGCACCACCATTACTCCCCGGTCCAAATTTGTTTTTCGATAACCGGGGTATCCGAGCCAACTTCGGCGTATCACGACTAATCCCCGGATCAATTTATTATTTTTTTTCTTTTACTTTTTTTTGTTCACTTACATATTTTTTTATGACCTGGGTCCATGGTCCAACTTAAGCACACCATGACTAATTCTTGTACTGATTTTTTTAAAAAACAATATGGATTGCTACAGTGCTTTCATGCTTATACTTTTTTTAATTTTTTTTTTACCTGTATATTTTTTTTAGAACCGGTGTCTCCGGGCCAACTTAAGCTTTTGTTTGTTTGTTTGATTTTTTTCACTTATATATTTTTTTATAACCTGGGTCTCCAGGTGAGCTTAAACACACAATGACTAATCCTTAAACCTTTTTTTTTAATCGGGGTTAGTTGATGCGCACCGCTAGTTGTATAAGTACGTATATGCCCCCTACAGAACAAAATCCAAGAGTTGGTTATAGGGGTTTATTGGTAATTTATCAATTTTTAATTACAGTTTCTGTCATGGTGTTGTGGGCGTGTCTTCGGGTGCAACGTCAATTTCAGAGCTCATGCACATTTCGGATAGCACCTGCGGCGTTGTAGAACTTCTAAAAATATATATTAATTTTTTATATATTCATTTTATTATGTAAAATGTGTTTAAAATGATGTCATGGTATCAGAGGTATTTTTAATTTTTTTCATTTCTGTGCATAGTACAATAATCATAATACCTTTAAATAAGATAAAAACCAAGAATTGTTAGTGGAGGTGTCCCGATAATTTTACTTTTTTAGTGCACAGTAAAATAACTTTTGTAGCCTCAAATAAGACAAAACAGAACCCGCGGTGGTGTTTCAAACATTTCACATTTAACTATACTTGCATAAAAAAAAGTTTCACTCTCATTTTACACCACCAAAGCTAAATTTACTATGTTTGTTAACGCGGGTTGTATTTAATACAAATAAAACTAACAATAAAAATGAAAAATATAAACTAAAAGAAAAGATATGTAGATACAAATAAAAAATTTAAAACTATCTTAGAAGGATCGAAAAAATCAAGGGATCGAAAAAAAACTAAAAAATAAAAGAATATAAACCGAAATATAAAATAAAAATTATATATATTAAAAAAAAATTAATCCCTGCGGCGTAGCGCGAGTTTATGGCTCATGCTTCCTAAACACTTCGTAAATCACTCATTTTCTTTTTATAATCTCTTTAATTTTTTATTTTTAAAATCACTTTTTTTCAGGAATTTAGACCCAAAAAAAAATCCAACTTTTTTTAATTGAGGTTTAATCTATTTTTTTAATTAAAATATATTTTTTAAAAATATATATTTTTAGTATTTTTGAATTTTTTATATATTAATATTAAAAATAAAATTTTTAAAAAATAAAAGTTTTTTTTTCCTAGAAAAAAGAGCTGCTTAACAAAAACATAATGGAGAGGCAGGGCTACTGCCAACCCTCTGGCTCTGAGTCAAAACATGTCATTTCAGACCAGGAATAGGGAGAGGGACGTAAATGCGCCGACCGAAATTATAAAGAAAAGCAAGAAACCAATCCCCTCGCTACAATACACAACCACGGTCTAAGTAATTTGTCGGGATGCGTGCAAAATCAAACTGCTCTCCTTTTCTTTTCCTTCCCTTACTGTTTCAAGCTCAGAATTAGATCACTCACTGTCACACACACATTCTCTCTCTAATAAAATGCTTTTGTTCTCATGGTTAGGGTTGCATTCCTTGTCTTCATTTCTTCAATTTTCATAGCAGCAGCTCTCTAATGTCAAACCTACTGGCTCTCTTTCTCGAGAGAGCCCTTGCTTCTTGTTTTCCTTCTTACACTCAAGCTTGTTTGTGAAAATTCTTGTGATACTGAACTGGGGTTTCTGTTTTTTAGATTTGAGATCAAGAGAGAGAGAGGGATGTCAAAAGTTTGTATTTTCTCTCTTTTAAGGCTCCTGGTTTTGGTTTTAGCTCAAAAGCATGAGTTGGGTTTGTTCTTGAAAGATTCTTGAAACTGTTAAAGGAGAGGTTTCTCACAAAATTACATGTTTTTATTATTGTTAACCTCTGCAAAAAAAAGATAAAAAAACCCCACCCCTTCTGGCCTTTTACTGCCTCTAAACAAACCCTTTTATCCTCTTCTTTTTTTGTTTAAGTTTCAAGATTCTTCCCCTTTTTTTTTTCTTTTTTTTACGCTCGAATCATAATCGTCTTTTCCTATCTCATCTCTTGTATCTCGCGAAGAGTAAGAGAGGGACGTTACTAAGACCAAAGAATCTTAACTGATAAGCTCCTCAAGAAAGAAAGCGGACACCTTTATTTATATCTGCGTTTGATTATTAAAGCTGTGGTTGAAATGGCGATGGCGGTGGCCCCTCAGCACAGAGAGAGCAGTAGTAGTGGGAGCTTAGATAAGCACCTTACTGATAATGGAAAGTATGTTCGGTACACATCAGAGCAAGTGGAGGCTCTTGAAAGAGTTTACGCCGAGTGCCCTAAGCCAAGCTCTTTGCGCAGGCAACAGTTGATCAGAGAGTGTCCCATTTTGGCTAATATTGAGCCCAAGCAGATCAAAGTCTGGTTTCAAAATCGCAGGTGAAGATAAAAGAAAATGATTTTTCTCATAATTATTTTGTTTGTTTGTTTGAATTTTTGGGCGATCTGGTCTTTAGAGGGACTGGATTCATGACGTTTTTGAAGTACAGGTTTACACTTCGACGTAAAATGCGTTGATATTTTTTGTATAAATATTTAAGTTTCATTATCAAATTTGTACATGAATGTGTACTAGCGTAATTTTCTTTAATTTTTTAGGTGGGAGAAAGGCTGGATCCTTACTGCATTTGGGTTTAATTTTCAGAATTTTATTTGTTTTGTTAGTTTCTTCTTTAAGCTTTTAATGCAAACTTTAATGAATCGGGTCATGATTTCACACCGGTTTTATTTACTTTCTATTTCATACCAAATGCATTAGTGTACTTGATTTACTTCACCGGTTGAATTTGGGATGTACAAAAGAGAATCATGCTATTATATTCTTTTGGGGATGAAGGGGTTTCTTGGGCACTGAGAGAAGGTATTTGGGGGTGCAGGTGTCGAGAGAAGCAGAGAAAAGAGTCCTCAAGACTCCAGACTGTGAACAGGAAATTGACTGCAATGAATAAGCTGTTGATGGAAGAGAATGATCGCTTGCAAAAACAGGTGTCACAGCTGGTGTGTGAAAATGGTTTCATGCAGCAACAACTGCAAACTGTAAGTCTCTGGTCATGGTCCTCTATTTATAAATTGCTGTTTCCATGTGTTCAGTGATCCATATTCCAAATTGGGAAGTACTGTGTTTGGTCATACTTCACTTGGTTAATTTGTTGTAGCATCAATAGCATGTTTTATTGTTTAATGAATGATAGCTCTAATTGAGATTTATGGATTTTCTTTCTTTTCTACATTTTCGGACATGATTCATGGAATTTGATATTTTTTACAGGCGCCTGCAGCAGCTGATGCGAGCTGTGACTCTGCGGTCACCACTCCACCACATTCACTCAGAGATGCCAATAACCCTGCTGGGTAATCAGTCACCACAATATGTTTTCCATCATGTTTTTCTTTGTGGTTGACTGGATGTATGTGTTGCCGTACAAGTAATTTCATGTTTTTTTCCTTTGTTTTCTTTTGGCAGACTCCTCTCAATAGCAGAGGAGACCTTGGCAGAGTTCCTTTCAAAGGCTACAGGAACTGCTGTCGATTGGGTCCAGATGCCTGGGATGAAGGTTATTTTCATTAAATATTTTTTTATACGCATCAATTCCACTAGTAGTTTGGTTGATAGTTTTTCTTTTAGCATTATGTTCCAATATGATCGAGTCATTTAAAATCATTGGCAGCCTGGTCCGGATTCGGTTGGGATTTTTGCCATTTCACAAAGGTGCAGTGGAGTGGCAGCTAGAGCCTGCGGTCTTGTAAGTTTAGAACCTCCAAAGGTATGCTCACTTATATCTGTAAATAATTTAAGATGTTTCTTGTCATTTATTACTGCATGTTTTAATGTGGTATATATGTGCTGTTTTTTTTTCTTCAAAATATGACAGCTTGCAGAGATCCTTAAAGACCGTCAATCTTGGTTCCGGGATTGTCGGAACCTTGAAGTTTTCACTATGTTTCCTGCTGGAAATGGTGGAACAATTGAACTATTATACAGTCAGGTGATCAGAAATGGATAAAGGCAGGATTTACTCTGCTATTTTTTCTGGATATCTATGCTCTTTACCAGAGTGGCTAAAAGTTGAAATTGGTTCAGATATATGCTCCGACCACGCTAGCTCCTGCACGGGATTTCTGGACTCTGAGATACACTACAAGTTTAGAGAATGGCAGTCTTGTGGTATATATACCTTCTATAGTTCAACTGATTCTTATGGACTAATCAATGTTTGACAATTCAGCTTTAGTGTCAAGACCAATGCTGTGTTTTTAAATGGTCAAGGCCTTGTGAGATTTACACTTGTATATCTTTTGTTAAGGTCTGTGAGAGATCGCTTTCTGGTTCTGGTGCTGGACCAAATGCATCTGCGGCTGCTCAGTTTGTGAGGGCTGAAATGCTTCCCAGTGGCTATTTGATAAGGCCATGTGAAGGAGGAGGGTCAATTATCCACATCGTGGATCACCTGAATCTTCAGGTGCAGTTTTTGACAACTGACATTATGTGTCTCTTAATAAGTCAGAGTTAACCTCTTTCATATTTTTTACAGGCATGGAGTGTGCCTGAGGTGCTGCGACCACTTTATGAATCATCAAAAGCAGTGGCTCAGAAATTGACAATTATGGTGAGTAGGCTCTGCTGTGACCATCTTTCATAAAGCTGTATTATAAGGGATCAACAATCTTTTGCCCTTTTTACTACTATTATAAGATGGCTTTCCCTCTGTCAGTTCATCATCTGATCTATTTTGGCATGGGCTGCTGGCTGTAATAATTTGCATCTGTTTTACATTATTAATTGATTTGGTTGAGATACCTTTTATGCTTGTGAAATGGCAGCCTATTCTTCCACAAGTTGAAAATTAGAACCTTTTCTTTCTTTCTTTTCCCCCCTAATGTGGGCATGTGCTCCTACCTTATTATGACATTATCTTGGCATGTTTACAAGTTTGGAATCCTTGAAATAAAATAATTTCTATATGGAGTATTATCTATTGGTCTGATGCATATAGTGTTATGGCTTTCATTTATAAGACAAGTTTCAATACTGATCCTGGTTTCTTTCAAGGCACTGCGTTATGTCAGGCAAATAGCTCATGAAACCAGTGGTGAGGTGGTTTATGGCTTGGGCAGGCAACCAGCGGTGCTGAGAACCTTTAGCCAAAGATTAAGCAGGTAGTTAGTTATATGACCCTGTTTGTCAATTAAGTAGTCTTCTGCATTCATGTGGCCAACCTGATGTATATTTAAGCATTTGAGGTTTGTGTATATATGATTTAATTGTGTGTTGCTGTTCTGTGTCAACTTCTAATAGAGGCTTCAATGATGCGATCAATGGGTTTAATGATGATGGTTGGTCACTAATGAATTCTGATGGAGCTGAGGATGTAATAATTGCTGTAAACACAACCAAGAATTTGATCAGTGCTAATAATCCTGCTCAGTCCCTTTCATTCTTGGGAGGGATTCTTTGTGCAAAGGCTTCCATGCTACTGCAAGTAAGTTTTGAAACTATAATCACAAACTTTCTATGGTCCATAGAACTAGTAAAAGAAATCTTTAGCATGTAATTCTTAACTACATGTTCTTGCGTTCTAGCAAACCCTGAATAAGTAAGTTGCATCTTGTCTTGAGTGCTAATTTTGATTGTTGAATAAAGTGCATTTTCCAATCAATTTAATATTTTTCCACTACTTTTTATGCTGCTTATTTACTTTGAGCTGATTACTTGTGCTTGTCGTTGAAATCTGGAATCACAGCCGAAATCTTTTCAGGATATTCGCTGAATGTGCTGGCTTTTCATCTTTTTTGCTATGTGGATTCTTTATGTTTGAAATTTCCTTGTTTGAGGCTAGGTTGTAGTCTCTGCATCTCATTATTGTTGGTCCTGTTTTCATTTTACAGCTGTCCAATTTTATTTGGCCAATTTGAAAATTGAACAATATACAAACATTAAATTTCTATCCTGCCCTTCTAAATTTACAATATAACTATGTAGAGTAGCTAAGGAAAATGAGGAGTAGAAAAGGAGCAACATGTGAAAGTCAACACTAATTAATGAACAGCTGGTGTTTGCAAAAGGGCCAATAATAATGGAACAGAGGGAGTAATATAGAAACTGATAGTTATTTCTTCCTTTTAGCATCAAGAGATTAAAATGTTGGTATATTGTTTATAGGCAGTGGAAATCTTAGGTTGCATGTGGCAAGGGGTTAAAAATTCAGGGAAAATGTAAAGAGGGGTAAAATTTAAGGGTTAAGTGTTGAGGTTGTACAAAGTGACAAGAGGCAAGTGTTAAATGACATTTGGTGGGGTTGAAAAAAATTAACAGTAATAGTAGGTCCCAATATAAATCAAATTAAATTTTAAATGAAAATATAATTATTAAAATATCAAAAAATATATATTTGCGTTCCAAAATAGGAAAGAGGGGTAAAATTTAAGGGTTAAGTGTTGAGGTTGTACAAAGTGACAAGAGGCAAGTGTTAAATGACATTTGGTGGGGTTGAAAAAAATTAACAGTAATAGTAGGTCCCAATATAAATCAAATTAAATTTTAAATGAAAATATAATTATTAAAATATCAAAAAATATATATTTGCGTTCCAAAATAGGAAGTGGAAGAAAAAAAGAGTAGATTAATATAAAATTCAAAAAAGGGAAGGAAGGGCTAAACCAGTTCCTCCATATTTACTTTACCTTTTCCTCCAATGAGGCAAACATTAAACCCCTTTTGGGGTCAATGTTACCCCCCGTGAAATTTCCTTCCCCACAAAATCATACCAAAAATTACTGAAGAGGATAGCTTTTCACCTCTTTTGCCCCATGCAAAACATAGGGCTAGCACTTGTGTATGATTTAAAGAAAGAATTTAGTGCAGCATGTCTTTGGATAAAACTGATTTTTCTCACCTTTTACCTGCTAGAATGTGCCTCCGGCTGTGCTGGTCCGCTTCCTAAGGGAGCATCGCTCTGAGTGGGCTGATTTCAGTGTTGATGCCTATTCTGCTGCATCGTTGAAAGCTGGTTCATATGCATATCCAGGGATGAGATCTATGAGGTTTACCGGGAGCCAAATCATCATGCCTTTGGGCCACACAATTGAACAAGAAGAGGTATATTTTCTGTTGGAAATTGTTTCACGCTAATTATTGCTGCCTTGCTGATATTTGGAATCAAAAGGATTAAATAATTTCTTAAAAATGAGATTGTATGATATTCCATTCCATGTTGCATTTTAGTGTTCTATGGGTTTCCCTTTTCATGAGCTTCTCCTTACTGTATTCAGTATTCAGATCGACATGATGATTACTGAGCATTTGCTTTGTGTCTATGGTTGCTGCTTTTTCTCATGACCTCCCACCCTAGTCCTCTCAAGGGATTTCAAGATATTGTCATGCTTTAGTGGGCGAGTCTCCTATCTTGTAAAAAATGCTGTGCCCTGCTAAACTTAGACCATATACTGCAATGAGTGCAGTCATATGTGTTTGCAAACATGTATCTTCAAGTGTTTTTTTTCCTAACTGAAACTTGTGCCCAGTTGCTTGAAGTTATTCGACTTGAAGGCCATTCTTTTGCACAAGAAGATGCTTTTGTTTCACGGGACATCCATCTCCTACAGGTGCTATTTTCTTACCTTTTCCTTTGCTATAACATGTAATAGTCAGATTTGTTTTGGTTTAATTGAGTGTCAAAGAGCTTTGGAGGCAATCTGCACCTCTCTTTTGACATGGCTAGCCCCAACCAGTTTAACTTGGGCATGTTAACAAGGTTGATGGGCCTATTAGGTTCACAGTTTAACTGTGTTAGTTTATACCAAGGTTTAGATCAGTTTCCTGTTTCATCCCTATTTACCATTTTACAGAATTCAGACATTTTTTTATGCTGTACCTTTGTCTGCCTGAAAGAGGCCTGATCATGTTCTTTAATCAGGCATGTATATACTAACAAGAACCAACTGCATATGCTTTAATGGTGTTTCCCTTGTTTTGGGCAGATATGTAGTGGAATTGATGAGAATGCTGTCGGAGCCTGTTCTGAACTGGTTTTTGCTCCAATTGATGAAATGTTTCCGGATGATGCTCCACTGCTACCCTCTGGTTTCCGTGTCATTCCACTGGAATCAAAAACAGTTAAGTATGAGAGCCCCCCTCCTTTCCATTGGTGTCATCGGACTAGAGTTTCATTTGCTTATAAAGTAAATGTTTGTCTAAGTTGCGATTTACCCTTTGCTGGCTTGAGGCGTTGCTGGAAGTTTCATCCCCTTTTTTCCACTATGTTGTTATACAGAAGGATGTGCAAGAGGCATTGACAACTAATCGCACTCTGGATCTTACATCGAGTCTTGAAGTGGGCCTGGCAACAAACCATGCTTCAGTGGATGGTTCATCTTGTCACTTGCGATCAGTGCTGACTATTGCTTTCCAGTTCCCGTTTGAGAGCAATCTACAGGATAATGTTGCCACCATGGCTCGTCAGTATGTCCGTAGTGTGATTTCATCTGTCCAGAGGGTTGCCACGGCCATATCTCCATCAGGATTGAATCCAGCTTTGGGACCAAAGCTCTCTGCTGGCTCCCCTGAAGCTCTAACACTGGCTCACTGGATCTGCCAAAGTTATTGGCAAGTCCTGCCTCAAGTTTTGTCATGGTTTAGTGACTTTATTAATAATATTGATAGTAATGAAGCTAAAATAATCAAATTGTCCCATGTACTGTTATTATCTGTTTTAGAGAAGAATATCTGCTCATTAATTTGCTGAAGCGTCTTGTTATGCAGCTTCTATGATATTTTGAACTTGATATAAATTTCTGATATTTCTTTTTCGATCAGTTATCATTTAGGAGCAGAATTGCTGAGATCTGATTCTGTGGGTGGAGATTCTGTCCTGAAAAATCTATGGCATCATCCAGATGCAATCTTATGTTGTTCGTTGGAGGTACATTTACATCCAAATCCATTTAAATAATATGACATATCTTTGAAATATTTAGTTGAAGCCCTTCTCGCAAAATTGCATGCTAGACCAGACCAGCGATGCCACATTGAGGACAACATCCATTCTCAAGTATCTAAGATAACATCAGAGATATTTCATGCATCTATGTTTTTTTTTGGGTGTTGCAGGCACTACCAGTGTTCATCTTTGCCAATCAGGCAGGACTTGACAT
This sequence comes from Salix dunnii, assembly GCA_015731905.1. Lineage (NCBI taxonomy): Eukaryota > Viridiplantae > Streptophyta > Magnoliopsida > Malpighiales > Salicaceae > Salix > Salix dunnii. Next base: position 879,949 of record CM027667.1, on the reverse strand, counting down.
GCTGGAGACAACTCTAGTGGCTCTACAAGACATCACACTGGATAAGATATTTGATGAATCTGGACGCAAGGCATTGTTTACAGACTTTGCAAAGTTAATGCAACAGGCAAGTTTTACACGGAAATATGCTTTGTTCCTTTTGATCGTTTGTTTGACTCTTGTTGAGAATTATTGGATTGATGCCTTCAAGATAGGTTTTTATTAAAATTTCCCTCATCATTGTAAGGCATTGAAAGATCTGTGACATTATTGTTCTTTTTCTTATGATTGGATCATTCCAAGACATTTTACGTTGTGTATTCCCCAAATTTTTCTAAGCAAAAAAGGTAGCTGGGGGGGTGGTTGTAGCTGGTTTGATTAACGAGATGCTGGCTATAGCAAATGTCTTCTGTGCATTGTCTCATGTTACCCCAATTCGTGAAACTTGTCCTTCTCTGATCAGGGGTTTGCATGTTTGCCTGCTGGAATCTGCATGTCAACAATGGGGCGTAATGTATCATATGAACAAGCTGTTGCATGGAAAGTGCTTGCTGCTGAAGATAACACTGTCCACTGCATTGCTTTCTCCTTTGTAAACTGGTCTTTTTTGTGAAGACCATGTTTCATTCATCCAGCTACTCTGCCCATCTTCCCTCCCAGGTGAATATGAAGACAACAAAGGTATGGTGGAGATTTTTGAAAATGAAAAGAGAAGTTTTGTAATGTTTATACCCAGCAGGTTTGCTTCATATTAATTTAATTATTTCTCATTTAGTACACCCAGTTTTCGCTGTCCATGTAAATATACTTTTCTTCTCCAATGTCAGCGGAGCTTTTCTTGCACTTTTTTACTCGTGTTTACACCCAGCTTCATTTTGAGCGTTGCACCTGTGCTGCATTTTGTCCTGAAGATTTAATTTCGATGGCTCCACTTCGCACTGTTTTTTTGGTACAAACCTCCACATGCACTGCTAGTATTCGAATGGATTTTTCCCTTCCCTTGGCATCCAGATTTGGATTAATGGGGGGCTTTGAATGTCAGTTCTGCCGCAGAATCCTAGTGCATTTAAAAATTTGTCAACGGTCCCTCGTACTTGGGATTCTATCTAAGATTCGTCTGCTTTATCCGCTAGCTCATTAAATGTAGCTTTTTGACTCGAGAATTCGTGCTGACATTTCTTTAATTATTGTAATCACGACCTCAAATTAAATGGGAAAGGCCTTTTGAACAAAAATATCCCGAGGCCCTAGGCAGCTAGCAGCAGCAGTAGCTCTTCCAAGTTCCAATTTAAATAAAGAGGAAATAAGATGGTTTAGAAATGTTTTTCAACTCGTCAATTTTTCTTCTCCAATATAAATCTTTTTAATTTAAGAATACAAGTTATTTTTTCATTTTTAGTGTAGGAGAGGAGAGAAAAACTAGCAAAAAAACATTGATGGAGAGGATTGTTGGTAGATGATGTATTTTATTTTGAAGAAAAAAGGGTGTCAAAATATTTTAATTGATAATATGAGGTCCATATTTATACACTTTTTATCATATTGATAAACATGGATCAAAGTTTAGAAACAAAAAAGTTGATTTGATTTTGTATTTTTGAATCGATATTGGTTTGTTGACATGATAAAAATGTTTATTATCAAGTCTTTTTGTGCAAGAATAGATTGAGAGATGAGTTTGTAGAATAATAATAATAATAATAAAAAAAAAAACTAACTTGATTTTCAACTACCTCTCTAGTGCTCAAAAATTAAGCGAGCAAATGACATTTTATTTTATTTTATTTTATTTTTCTTAGAGATAAAAAAGGTCTGCAAATATATGAAGATAGAGTGGTGTCATCTGACCATAAGTTCTATATATCAATTTCATTTCATCGATTTATTTAATTAAACATGCGGAAGTTCTATTCATAATAATAATAATAATTAAGAAAAAAACCCTTTAAGCTAAAAAGCACAGTTGACATTATACACTTTTTTATATTATGAGACTAACTTTTGATTTGATCCAGAACTAATAAAACATAACTTACATTGATCATAAATGCGACCATGTATTTCTTAGCCTGTAAAAAATAACCCTTTTTTGAGCTATTTTTTAATTGATTTCTCTTATTTAATTATTATATTTTATGTTTTTGTGATTCATTTCTCTTATTGACCAACTTCAAGTTGGTCAGCTTGCGAGATCCAAAAAGCCTTCAAATTAGACCTTGTAAGATATTGTTTTTATTTGATTTATGATTCTAGTCGCTTAAGAAGTTGTAGATTAGATTTCTTAAAGAAAACAAACTATACCATGAAGAATTATTATGTAATGAAATATGAATTAAGTTTCTAATTGCCGACAAAAAATATGCTTCTTTTTTCCATATATGAATAAACACCGACGGCCCAAGAGTACCAGACCCAACTGCCATGAAGTCGTCGTCGGTCACAACAGTAATCGTAGCACCCAGCTCCTCAGGATTTGCTCACGTGCATTTTGCTACATGTTAATCTCTCCATATAGTCTTTATATATATACACGTGTAAATACTATCCACTAACCATGCCTCGTCGTGGCTGAAATCATGTTTATTTCAATCTAAAAAATATTAATTATATAATTTTTTTTTGTAATATAAATTTAGACAATAATAAATATATATAAAATTCTTGTAAAGTGCTAGTTTCTTATAAAAAATATAAATTTTAAATTGATATAAATTTATATATTTAGCAGGTTTCAACTAAATTATCTATATAAAATTATCATCATTATTAAAAAAAACAAGAAGATTTGGATACCTGAATTATCGAATTTACTGTATTAGAATTAATTCATTTTATAATCCAATTTAAATTAAACACCATAAAAAAAATGAAAATACCTGCAATAATCAAATAACATAAATAAATAGTTAATTTTCTATCTTCGAAAAAAAAAATCAATGAAAATTCATCCCTACATAAGTTATCATCATTATCATGATTATAATAGTTAAAATTATTACCAACATTATTTTCAAATAATTAAAATAATTAAATTGCCTCCAAAAATAAAATAAAAATTTTTTTACAAAAAAAAAATAAAAAAATAATCACTAAAATTATTATTATTATTATTATTATTATAGCACAAATAATGAAATCATAAAATCATTTGACCGAAAAAATAGATAAATATGACATGAAAAAAAAGAACAAAGGTAAAAAAAAATAGAAATATTAATTTTAAAATGATCACTAATATAAATTAAAATTTCATAATTGAACCAAATAAAATTAAAATCTCATTAAAAAATAAAAACAGCAAAAGCTAAAAGCATAGGTGCATAAATGCGGATAAAAAATAAACATTGTCCAAGAAAGATTGAAAAAAAAGAGTTAATACCAAATAAAAAATTTAAAGAATAAGGGCCGAAACAAAAAATATATATATGATTAATTCTAATAGAAGGAAAAAATTAAAAAAAAATTAAAAATTTTGGGACCGAAACAAATAAAAACATATTTAAAAAAAATTGCAATGTAATTTTGTTAAAAAATTAAAACAATAAGGACCGAAATGAAAAGTAACATATATGATCAATCTCAATTGGAGGATAAAATTAAAACATACATACCAAAAAGTTAAAGAAACCAAAAAAAGAGAATAAAAAAAAAATAAGGACTGAATTGAAAACCCACATTTATAATCAGTTTTAATTGAAGGACACAATTAAAAAAAATCAAAATTTTCACTTAAGAAATTAGGAATAAAACCGAAATCAAAAGAACAAGGACTAAACTAAAACAATCACAAACATGAATGACTTACATGTAATTTCTGGCGGTAGAATAGAGAAAGGGAGAAAAAACAAAAAACCCTTCACCAACTACTGTTAACTGACACGCGTAGCACTGAGAAGCGGGTGACATGGTAGTCGGGTAGTTTCCACTGCCCATCGACACAGCACATGCTGTTTGAACAACGCGTGCATGTGAAATATTATTGGCTTGTTTGTACAACATGCCTGCAAGGTTTCAGAAAACAAATAATAATAAAATGATAAATTAACTATGCACGCTTAGACTTGGTGATGATCATGAAAAAATTGGGGGTGAAAGTACCTAATACCCCTTGCTCCAGGTTTTCATTTTTATCTTTTCTTGGGTCTGTTTCTATTTTCACTATGTACAAATATGTGAAAAACCAAAAAAACTCACCACTATTCCCTGTCCATTTGCTGGCACCTAGAGGTAAAATAGTAATTTAATTGTGCAAAAAATTCAAAAATATCACACATGTCCCCTGTAAATATCCAAAATACCCCCCAATTATGAGGATTAATTTTTTTTTTTTTGTTATGGGCTAAAATAATAATTTTATTGTCATTATCCATAATAATATGTGTGTGTGTGTATAATAAAAAAAAACACTACACGGGAAGAGACACATTTTATATTTTAGTTAATTTTAATATTTTGATTTTTTGTACATTTGCCTCACTAACTTTCCAACATCTAGCTTTCTTTTCAAGTTTAAGAATTAGGAATATTTTATAGAGGCATGTGAAAAGTAAATCGGTTTGAATCAAGAATTATTTGTTTTTTTTTTCTTTATAGTTTCATATATACTATCCTCTACAATAATAGTCCTTGACACTTGCTATCTTCATTTTTCTAAAAATAATATATAGCTAGATCTTTTCCACCATCATTTTTCTTCAGGTAATACTTCACCTCTCTCCTTCTTCGCTCAACACATTCATCTCCTCCCACCTCATGTACCCCATCAAAGCCATTTTCGTCGAAGACTAAATCCCCAATCTCTCCATCATATTTATTTTAAAGCAAAAGGAAATGGAATTCAAAAGGGAAATGTGCATAAAAAAAGAATTAAAGTTTCTTGCCTCGGGATTTCTCAGAAATAATGAAAAACCAAGAAAGCACTCAGCCACCAATACAAAAGCCTGGCAACACCAAGGATAAAATTGGCAATGTGCTATTGAAGTCTACAGTAAAATACCTCACAATTTATTATGTATGAAACAGTAAAAAGACCACACTATTTATATTTTAGTTAATACGAGCAAATCTACCCACCTGTTGCGCTGAGATTTTTTTCTATGTAAGAAACTAATTGATTTTATGCATATTGTAATTTTTTATTTTCATATTTAGTTAGTAAAATTGTAATTGATAGAATCTTTTAGAAACGAGTTTTTTTCCCCCACCTAAGAGTGGTTAAATGTTGCTATTGTTAAAATAATTTTGCTAATTATTAATCGGTAGATTGTACAATTGGAATTAAATTTTTTTTGTGATTATTGTGTATGTTTTATTTGTTTCATGAATTCTTTCATTAGCAAATAGTAAAATTACAATCGTTGAATTGTAATACAGATGAGTAATTATTTTATACAACAAACAATTTGATTCATGATTTTATTTTAACTACTTTGGCACTAATTTAATTCTTCAATAGCAAAACTGCAATTGATCAAATTGACTAAAGTTATATTATTTGTTACTTGTAACATACTAATTGTTTGTTGGGCATAATTTAACCATTTGCAAAATAATTTATTTGACAAATAACAAAAATGTAACTGCTGAAATTTATCAAAAATGATTTTTTCAGATTTTTTCTTCATATTATCATATTAAAAGTTTTTAGAACATTGAGATTTTTAAAGAAAAGTCGATTCAAATTTTTATATATTTTTTAAGAAGTTAATATGAAAAAAACATATTACAATATATAATTAGTTTCTCCTATTTTTTAGGAAAATTCCAAAAAATAATATATATAAAAATTTAGGACCATTAACAATTTTTTTTAATTTATTTTTGTAGATAATTTGACAATTGTTTTACTTGTTTTGTCCACGTGTGATTTCATATATTTTTTTCATGATATGATATCTAAGATATTATACATAAAAAAACACGAAAGTTATTTTTCACAAAATAGCATTGACCATTGATTTTTATCACAATTATTATAGTTTTTATTATAAATATTATTATACATCATTAATATTCTAATTATTATTGGTCATACTATCGATGACATCATCATTGTTGTTTAAATTTTTATTATTATTATTTATTAGGATTTATTCTTCATATTATTATATTAAAAATATTTTAGAATAATGATAGTATGTTATCATTTGTTGAAAGTAATAAACAGGTTATATATATAGGGATAAATTTGTATTTAGCAATTTAAAACAATATGTGCAATAGTCTTAATGCCCCGGACAGTTCCTGTGAATTTGTGTCTTCATGGCTATTTTATTGTACAAAAATATGAAGGGGGGATACCCCCAAACAATCTTATTTTTGTCAATTGGTCCCGTGGAAAATTCAAAATTCTCCTGGTCCAAAGGCAAGAGCTGAGGTGCATTGAGGGGCGAAATCGTTAATACACTGTTGTAATTCATAGTGTTTTCTACCCCCAAACAATTTTATTTTTGTCAATTGGTCCTGTGGAAAATTCAAAATACTTCTGATCCGAAGGCAAGGGCTGAGGTGCACTGAGTGGCGAAATCGTTAATACACTGTTGTAATCCATAGTGTTTTGTGAGTGTGTGCATAATATTTGAGCAAGTTATTTTAGCTTTTTTCTTAATAATAATAGTTGTGATGCATGTAAGCTAGCCGAAACATCTCCGTTATAAAAAAAAAATTATATAAGTGGAAAAAACAACAAAAAAATGTAAAAAAAAGGGTCCTAGGATTATTCATGGAGCACGTAAACTGGCCCATACATCTTGGTTATTAAAAAAAATGTATACGTGAGAAAAAAAAATAATGGTGCACGTAAGCTGATCCATACACCCTGGTTATAAAAAAATCAAAAGAAATGTATAAGTGGCAAAAAAAAAATATTAAAAAAAGTGGGTCGGAAGATTAGTCACGGTGCATGTAAACAGCCTTGGACAACTCGATTATTAAAAAAAAAATGCTAGGGGAAAGCACCTTTAACTGTTCATCACTGTGATTTTCACTGTTCATTTTTGTTTCAAAGTAAGGGTTGGCTAACCTTGACACCTTGGTTATAAAAAAATAAAAAAAAATATATAAGTTGAAAAAAATAAGAAAAAAATATTTTAAAAAAGGTCGGTCTAGAGATTAGCCGTGGTGTGTGTAAGCTAACCGAACATCCCGGTTATAAAAAAAATAAAAAAAAATATCATTATAAAAAAAATACAAGAGGAAAACACATTTTCAAACAGTAATGAGAAAAAAAAATTCACGATTCGCACAAATTGAATTGGACATGCCGATCATAAAATAAAACAGAAAAAATGTATAAGGAGAAAAAAAAAGGAAATAAAATGTAGAAAAAAAGGTTTAAAGATTAGTCATTATGCTCGTAAGCTGTAACGAATACCCCGGTTAAAAAAAAAGTTTAGATAAAAAAAAACATAAAGCCCCCTTTCAAATAGGAGTGAATAGTGGAAATCACCGTTTATTTAAAAAAATTATGGTGCATGTAAACTGATTTAGACATCCCGGTCATAAAAAAAACCAAGAAAAATGTATAAATGGAAAAAAAATCAGTTCAGAGATTAGTCGATGTGCTTATAAGCTGCGACAGATATCCTGATTATAAAAGAACAAAAAATAGAAGCCTGGTTAAAAAAAAAAAAGCACTTTATGTAACAGTAATGAACAATGAAAAGTCATTGTTTTATGATTGAAAATAAAAAGGACGGGTTCAAAGATTAGTTGTGGTGTGATAAACTGTTCCGGACATTCTGGTTTTTAGAAAACAAACAAAAAAAAAAGAAACAAAAGGTGTAACGAGAAAGCACATTTTACTGTTCATTATTGTGATTTTCATTGTTCATTCCTATTTGAAAGTAAGCGTAAGCTAACCCGGATACCCTGATTATTAAAAAAAACAAAAAAAATACATAAGTGGCAAAAAAACAGGAAAAAAATATTTTATAAACATGGGTCTAAAGATTAGTCGTGATGCGCATAAACTGCCCTGGACACCCTAGTTATAAAAGAGTAAAGAAAACGAAGTCCAGTTATAAAAAAAATGCAAAGGGAAAGCACATTTTCAAACAATAATGAGAAAAAAAAATAATGGTTCCCGTAAACTGACCTTAACACTCCGGTCATAATATATATATATATATATATATATATATATATATATATATATATATATATACACCATGACTAATCTTCAGACCTATTTTTTTTTATCATTTTTTCCCACTTATACATCTATCTATATATAGATAGATGTATAAGTGGGAAAAAATGATAAAAAAAAAAATGGGTTTGAAGATTAGTCATGGTGCCATATAAGCTACCACGGATAACCCGGTTATAAAAAAAATAAAATAAAAAAAGTCTGCGTATAAAAAAAAATGAAAAGCCCTTCCTGTAACAAAAATGAACAATGAAATCAATGTTCATTGCTGCTCAAATGGGCGACCTCTTCAAAATTATTTTCATCAATTGTGAGATTTGAACTCTTACTTTCATTAGCACCTACACGCGTTAACCACCCAAGCAAGCAACCTCATTGTTCTGTCCTGGTATACAAATAATATTTATATTATTATATAATTTCACTATTCAAGTCCACAGTGCTTTTGAGTGTAGATGAACAGTGTAAAACACTATTTAAACACTGTTTAAAATCGTGAGCTCTTTTAGCTTTAAAAATAATTCGCTTGGCTTTTAGTTCAGAAATACATCAAAATGATATTTTTTAAATTACCTTTTACATCAACACATCAAAATTATCTAAAAATACCAAATTATTTTAATTTAAAATAAAAAATTTAAATTTTTTCAAACATGTTTTCCAAACGCATTCCCAAACACCTTTTCCATCTCCCACCAAAACCACGGTTCAATTCACCTTTTCAAATAGTAATGAACAATGTAAACCACCATTGAAATCATTGTTTATTATTGTTTGAAATTGCGATCTCCTTTAGCTATTCTATAAAATAATAATCGTGGTGTTTGTAAGCTGACTCAAATACTCCGGTTGTGAAAAAATTATGAGTGAAAAAAATAGATAAAAGTGTTAAAAAAATAGGTATGGGGATTATTCGTGACGCGCATAAGTTGCTTTGAACACCCCTGTTATCAAAAACAAAAAAATATATACGTGGGGAAAAAATCGTTGTGTGCGCGTAAACTTACCTGGACACCTCAATTATAAAAAAACCAAAAATATATACAGGTGGGAAAAAAAGGAAAGAAAATGTAAAAAAAAAAAAGTGGATCCGGAGAAAAAAAATGCACATGCGGGAACAAAATCATGGTGCGCATAAGCTAACCCGAACACTTCAGTTATAAAAAAACTAAAAAAATATATATAAGTAAAAAAAACAGGAACAAAATATTAAAAAAATGGGTCTAGAGATTGATCATGATGCACGTAAGCTAGCTCGGACACATAGGTTATAAAAAAAAGAAACCCGGTAAAAAAAACACTTTTTTGAGCAATGAGATTCAAACTCTCATTGCGGGGGAACGACGCATGCCTTAACCACTCAGCCAAATGACTTCATTGTGTTGTTATTGTATGGAAATAATACTTATATTATTAGGTTTTTTAAAAGCAAAATCTAAAATCACTGTGTAGCCTAAAAGATTCGAACTCGTTGCGGGAAAACATTAGATGCACACCTTTACCGCTCAACTAAACAACTTCAATATGCTATTATAGTATAGAAATACTTATATTATTAAATAATCTCACTGTTTCAGTCCACAATGGTTATAAGTTTAGATGAACAGTGCTTAATGAGCAATAAAACCATAACTCATTTAGCTGTATAGATAATGATCTAGTAAAAATCTTGGAGAAACACTGACGTTGAGCTTGGGAGTGCAGCTTCATTTTATGACAAGCCGGGGTGTCAGCTGGAATGGGATGCTTTCAGCGAAGTAACGATTTCTGATCGAGATTTTGCCCACAATTCCTTTCTTCTCTACCAACTCTCATGGTGTTGTGAGAAACTGTTCGGGAGTCAGCCTTTTTCCCTTTCTATGTGAACGTGAGAAACTGGAATGGTTTTGTTATGTTTAGCTTAAATATTTTGAAGGAAACTGTCTATTATTTGATATTTAGCTCAAAAATCTAGATTGGACTAGAATTTTAATGGAGATAAAAATATTATTTTATCATGTTTTTTTTACTAATATAAAATATTTAAGCTAAACATAACAAAACCAACAACCCCGGTCCAGCAGGTGTATAAATGATATTTTGAAGGAAACTAACCATTTTTTGGTTTTGCCCATTTTAAGGACTAATCCCTTCTTCGGATCCATCTCTTTTGCCATCTCTCCTTAACCTGGCTGCGATTACACGACCAAATGCTTTCCACCCGTCCAAAACCTAACCCTGCTATCGTTGTTTAAACATCTAACACAAAATTACTTGCGATGATCAATTTCTTTCAAATCCCATACTCTCTCTTGCATCCACTGCAAGTGAATGATTGGCAGACACTTGGCGCCTTCAGTTTTACATGAAATTTGGGAGCCGGTGCAAATCTCAATGATACGTACTTTCCATTGCCTCAATGTCCGCGTGAAGCTAACTTTTGGTGCAGCATATTAGATAACTTCCTAACTAAATACAGAGGATAAAGAATGTGGGCGTCCACTCTTTCAGAAGTCTTTACACACAGACTCCTTGCGAATGTCTACACCAAAGTTATCCCATCAAATCCATTGCCTCAAGAAGCAAATACAAAGCACCCCAAATATTTACGTTGCATTCTGGTTTACAACAAAATCGCATGCCAAGCGTAATGAATTCATCCTTCTATCAATGCACACATGCAACTAAGATTAAACAAGACTGTCTTGTATTTCAGATGGCCAGTGTTGTTGATTTCTTTTTAATTCAGCAATTTTTTTCCCTTCATCGTGATGCCAGTGACCAAAAGTTCAGGAGAAAAGATGGCAATGCAGAGAACCAGCTGATGAATGCCATGGCTGTAGCAGTTTCGAACTGTAAACAATGGTTATCAGCACAGCTGTCAAGATCATTGTTGATAAGGACTGTGATGCCCGCAGAAGCACAGGCAGCAGCAAATGTGAGAGTGGAAGCTATCTGCATGAAAATGACACAACAGAGTTAATTGACGTGAAGTGAAGGAAGATAGAAAATGCAAACTGGGATGCGGAGTAAACATCCATGCAGTTGAGGGGAGTATTATGGCAACCTTTCCATTCTGAAGTTCGATGTTCATTTTTGGAATGAGTATCATGAAAAAAAATCACAGAAGGGAACCTGATGAAAATGCCTGATCAAACCGATAAGACCTAACTCCACAAAACTATATGTCAAGGGCCATAAAATATGTAGTGTTTATGCTCTCTGTACATTTTGCAAGCTTCCATGAATTTTCTTTAAGAATTAATATTTTCAAGATGCAAAAGATCTTGTTGTGGTAAATATATTTGTATGTATAAGGAAAACGTGGAGAAAGGAAATTGATTTGTTTAATCTTGATGTAGTTGTCTATTTTGATCTCTTATTTTTGTTGCTGATTGGGTGAATAGGAAATGGAAAAATGAAAGAATATTTTGTTTTTGAATCACACAGTAGTTTCTTCTTTTCCCAATTAACAGAATTGATTTTCTTTATCAAATTAAAGCAGATCTTAGTAACAAATTTAATGATATCTTGCTAGGTCCAGAAAAGTAATAAGTATTTGACAATCTTTTACAGCATGGACTTTAATTAGAGGTATATTTAGAAAGTGCACAAGTTAAAGCATTGGCCAGACAAACATTTTAGGACAGATAAAAAATAGAAAGGCAGACAATCTCTTTAACATGGTGGAAGACTTTTAAAAAAATCCTAGAATAGAATGCACCCAAAAGCTTGAGCAGAAAACATGATGAGTATAGTTATAGTGAACGCTGCGCTATCTTGCCATTTCACAAAGAGAGAAGTCATAAATATCTAAATGTGTGCTTGAGATTGTGGGGCAGAGTGCTTTCAAAATAGCTTTTCGCCTAAAAATGCATCAAAATAATTTTTTTCATATTTTTTTTTTTGACATCGGTACATCAATACCATCATAAAACACTAAAAAAACCATCAATTTGATATTTTTTTCAAGCTAAAATCACTTTTAAAAAGCACCTAAACACAAAATGTTAAGAGTTCAAATAGAAAAGCAAGTGATGGTAACTATAGGTTTAGCTCTTACAAACTGAAAATCAAAACAAAAGGAAGGGGTTAAAAAGGATGGTAGTGTAATAACCATAGAACACAGAAAATTGAGCAGATAAATAGAGGGGGGGGGGGGGGGGGGCTTAAAATTTTTTAAGGGATAAACCAAGTAGTCCAAATTACTTGAGATTCTAATGAAAGTGGAAGACTGGCCACAAGCCACAGGGGAAAGGAATCTAACTTGAGGAGTGTAAAGATATGGGCTGCATGTGTGTGTGTGTGTGTGTGTGTGTGACACAAGAGAATAAGGATGGCCCAGATTTCCACTGTTACAATTCAGTTTCACATTAAAGACATCGTCATCTTACCCCATCACCAACAGCAAAAGCTATGACAATCCTGTAATTCTGCAATGAGCGCATCACCAAAAGGGCATAAATATCAATGATAGCCAAGCAAAGGCTCCACAAGCACTGCAAGCTAGCGGCCACAACTAGGTAGCTGATATTGCAAATTTAAAAAGAAAAGTATTGATGTCATCAACCAATAAATATCATAATTCACATAAAAACTGACTCGCAAACTTAAAATTAGACATCCCATCCTGTTAATAGTAAGGCATGCAAAATTCAGCAGCATGATTAAGTTAAAGAAGACACGCAAAGCCAATTCAGTTGTTGGGCTAGAACAACTCGCTCATCAACACTGAAATCTTATCAATAACCAGAACATGTTAAACATGCTTATTATATTTCCAAGCTGTTATCCACGTTGAAATATGGACACAGCAAGCTCATACAAAACAAGGATGCTCTAAATATTAAGTAACAAGAAACAAACAAAGAGTGTTTACAGATACTATATGGTGAAAATTTAATTATAAGCTTTTTAGAGAGGCGTGCTCTTCATGGCATACCAATGCAAGTCCAGCATAACTCAAGTGTTTGAAGATACTACATGGTGAAAATTTAAGCTCGTTAGAGAGGCATGCTCTTCATGACACACCAATGCAAGTCCAGTGTAACTCAAGTGCTTTCTCTAATTCTCTTCTTCATGCCAATGATCCACACAAGTCAATCAAAATGCTAAAGACAATGTACATAAATAAAACTATCGGAAAAGGAGTGCTCTTTTTCCAAATGAACAGCCACAGCCTGATCAAATCAAGGCCTAGATAAAATTATTGGAAACAGAAGTGTTCTCTTTGTTCGAGCCTAACATATAATTTTGCTACGGCGTTGATACATTTCATCTTCCCTGCTTTTAGCATATCAGCAGCAGCAGCTAATCAAATCCAGAATTTAGGGTTTTAAAAAGTACCAAACTGATGCTAATAAACTAGATATTTCATACAATACTCTCAAGGAAAGATGAAAGCAAAATCAAGCAACTGAACCAAACACAACAAATAACAAAAAAAAAAAAAAAAGGAAGGAAGGCAAGGAATTTAATTACGTAAAGGCAGTAACAGAAGGGAAGTCGCTGGTGGAGGCCATGACAGAAAGAGCCGTAACAGCAAATATAAACTGAGAGAGACGCAAAGCAAGGCCGCCTTTGGTGCCTGGCATCCCTTGTATGTCTTTCATCCTCACTCTCGGCGCGTTATTGTTTCCGCCGTCCGTCGTCGTCGGATCTTCAACCGGATGTATTGATGCATGGCTCACACTCATCTCTCCACCACCACCTGTCTCTTCAATTCATTGCTATAACAATAATAGTAAAAATCTTCTTCATAAATTAAATTAAATTAAATTGAAACAAAACAAAAAGGAAAATACTTCTATTTTCAACCCTAAATCCAAAAATTTCTATTTCTTTCTCAGCTTGTTTTTTTACTATTAGTCAAGTATTTCTTCTTCTGATTTAATTTTGTGAGAAACCGCTGAAAGAAAATCCTACCTTATTGAGTTAAAGATGCGACTTCACTCACTGTAGGGTCATGGTAAAGTTTTCAGTAAATTGTAATTCAGTCCTTGTTCTCTTTTATTTTATAATTTCATTCTTCAAGTTTTAAACAAGTTCAGGGCTTTTTTTTGTAGTGGGTTAACAATTATTTTTTAAAATATTTTTATTTATAATTATATTAAATATGTTTTTATTTTTAAAATTTATATTTTGATATCATCATATTAAAACTATAAAAAAATAAAAAAATTCTCTCAAAATATAAAAATAAATAGGTTATTAGTTCATGTGATTTAATATTTATTCTTCTTTTAATATTTCAAAAATGCAATTTTAAGTTTTTCCTATGTGCCTCTTGGTATTATTGTGTTCCTATTTATTTTTGTTTAAAATTAAGATTATTTGGTTGATTTGATGCTTATTTTTAAATAAAGTAAGGTCTTCCTCTACTTTAAATTAAAATTAAAAGTATTATCATTTACTATGTAAGGTCGATTTTTTAATTTAAAATTACAATCATTTAAAAAAAAAATGATACCTGCCATATATGCAACAATTATAAGTAACTCTATTTTTTATTTTTATAGCATTAATGTTATTGAAACAATGCGTCTATGTGAACACATTATTTAAGTTTTTTTATGATAAGAATTACTATAATGTAAAAAATTATACAAATGCCAAGTAAGTTTAAGAGCTTATAATTGAATTAATATAAATAAAATGTTTTTAGTATGATATATTTATTGGTTATTTTTACTAGAAAACACAACAATAAAACTTAATATGACACACTTTAGTTATTTTAAGTATTTTTAACATGACACAAGAACTTGATACTATTTTTACCCTATAATAGAATATAATAGATTTAGCTCAACACGTCACAATAAATAATAGGAGCCATAATACAACAATATCTAATAGATTTTGTTATGGAAACCAATCTAGAATCTCAAACCAATGGGTAAATAGATAAATATAAAAGAAGCAAAATCAATCACACGCAAGCACACCTTTCTAAAGTCAAAACATATAAAAATAAAAGGAATAGTCATTTTCTTTAATACAAAAAATACATCATATATATATATATATATATATATATATATATATATATATATATATATATTGTGTGTGTGTGTGTGTGTGTTCATAATCCAAGATATTAAGAAAACGGTAAAAATATTTAGAAAATAAAATAAATGTTACAAAAAAAATCATTTATTTAGAACAAGTTCATAATTCCAATTATTGAAAGAAACAAAATAATATTTTTGGTGCATTTAAAAAATAGGTCAAATTCTCATTACTTTAACAAACTAGTTATTAAATCTAAAATACGTGTAAAAAATAAAATACTATTTTTTATGATTTTTAATATGTTAAAATAATAGATATAATATATTTTTGAGAGATGGAAACAAAATATTTTTTTTGTAGTTTTTAAATGAGATAGTTTTTGGATTTTCCAAAGATTTTATAAAAAATCGAGTATTTTTTTACTAGATCGGTATCTTACAGTACAGGTTTACAATCCAATATTAAGCAAAATTATTGAGAAAAACATGTGAAAGACCCACAAATAAATTCAAAATGGTCCCCAATTTTGTTTGTAAACTTCTAAAGTTTTTAAGGGCTTGTTTGGCTAGATATTAAAATAAAGACAAGTTAAATACTAAAGGAAAGGCATAAAGATATGTTTGCCAAACACAACCTTATCCCAGGGGTTGTGTTCGGTTAGGCTGACTAAAGGCCAAAGGGTTTTTTTAAGAAAAAAGATAAGTTGGATCCAACCTAACTGTTATAGTTTTAGGTGCGGGCACACGCCAACGAAAACACATTGTGTAGGATTCGACAACAATGGAAAATGACAACCTGGTATAGGCAGAGATGAATTTAGCTAGCATTTTGTTATAGTTCATGCAAGTCACGGGGCTCGTGGCTAACCATGGATATGAGGGCTTAGATCATGGACTTTTAAAGTCAATAGTTGAGGTAACATAAACTGACAATTAGTGTTGCTAGGTGGACATGCAGAACATGGGTAGTGGCAGTTATGGACACCCAAATTATAGGGACATGAAGGCAAAATGTGGGGCAGAAATGAGGTTGTTTTACAGGTTGCTGAGATATGGGATCATGGGGGATGATTGCTCATTTTTTGATGGATAAGAGACCTCTAAGTTCATGGAGAACATGGGGGAGAATGTGCCCCATAACACACATTATGATTATGTAATCCTTTGTTCACGAGATAAATTATAGTTGAGAGTTTTTCTTGTATTCTCAGTGTGCATTGCATTGCTTGTGTTTGTTATTTGTTTACGATAAGGAAAGTGTGGGAACCTTCTTGAGTGAGTGAAACACATAGTCATAGGGAAACACAAGCGAAAAGGGTGAGACAAGGCTTAATCTAGTTATGACTAGATTGCCGCATTGAGTTGGATTTTGGTGTGAAAAATTTAACCCTGTGACAATGGTATCAGGGCACGATTGGTTTTAATATTGTGAAGCCCACAAAGTCTTGGAAACAATCTGTGAATGATTGATGCATCTTGAGACCTTCATTGGACAAGATACACGGGACAAGGAACACTCTATCATTGAGCAATTAAAGAATGTTATAGAAAACGCCGAAAGGGTTAAGAGTTTGTATATCTCTCTTACGATAAAATCGAGTGGGCAATTAAACGCTGCTAAAGAGACTTTTGCCATTCTAAACAAGCAATAACAAACAATTTGAATGGTGGGAGTATTTCAAACCCTAAAGTGCGTGAAACAAAACCTTTTGATGGGGAAAGAAAGTTTCAAAGAACTCAAAAACTTCTTGCGGGGCAAAGCAATACTTTAGTGTTACAAAGACTAGTGTGGTTGAACAAGTGTATCTTGTTGTGATGTATCTCATGAGAGATGCTAAACTTTGATGGAGAACGAGAACCAAAGAAGATTTGAATACTGAACATCCTAAGATTGAGGCCTAGGATAATCTTAAGTAAGAGCTGAAAGAGCAATTCATGCTGAATAACACATTATAAAATGCACAGGAAGAACTGAAAAAGCTCAAACATGATAGGTTAGTGCGTGATTATGTTAAAGCTTTCAACTCCATAATTATTAACATCGAGAATATGTTCGAAGAGGACAGATTATTCAACTTTATGTCCGAACAATAATCTTGGGCTCAAGCAAAACTAAGATGATAGAATGTAAAGGATTTGTCCTCCACTATTGTTGTTGCAGACAATTTGGTTGATTTTAGACTCAGCTACTAGAGAGTGTTATACGTCAGCCTCCTTTAAGTCTAAGGGAAGAGACAAGGAGGAAAAGAAGAAGAAATTCAATGGGGGTGCATCGAAGGTTGTTGTCGTGGATAAAGGTAAGGCTAAGCTTGCACGAGGTAAAGGTACTAAACTAAATTTTACTTACTTCATTTGTGATAATCCTCATTTTGCAAGGGAATGTTCAAAGAAGGAAAAGTTAAATGTTACTCGGGTTGGGATAGTGAGGAGGATGAAAGGGTAGTTACGCATGTCAATCCTATACAAGTGATAAACTGTCAAGCGATTGAATTGGCGAATGAAGCTGCTAAAACCAGTCTTGTAGATCAAGAATTGGCAAGGCTTAATGCATTGTGAAAAGGGAAATCAGGGTCTATGGACAACCTTATGTATATGAAGATAAGGATAAATGACAAAGATATGAATGCTATGTTGAATCCAGGTGCGGCTCATATGTTTGTGGCAGATTGGCTGATAAAGAAACTTGGTTTACGGTTGAGTGATAGCCACACATCAATGAAAGTAGTAAACTCGAAGGCATAAAGAATTACAAGAATATCTTATGATGACTATACAAGAGGGACATCACATTGCTTTCAAGAGTCAAAAGTTAAAATATACAAAACAGAAATACTCGACCCATGAGAAGGAAATGACAACAATGGTACACTACCTTGACATATGGAGAGTATATCTATTGGGGTCAAAATTCATTGTCAAAATGGATAACATTGTTAACATTTTCTCTAGGACACAAAAGAAATTGTCGCAACGGTAGGCTTGGTGGCAAGAATTTTTGGGCAAATATGAGCTTGTATGAGAGCACAAACTAGGGAATCATAATCAAGTGCAGACACACTCAATAGATGTAGGGTAATCATCATTATTCTTGTTATTGTTCAGGTAGAGTTGAGCATGTTGGATCAACTTCATCAAGCTACTAGAGAAGATGTAGTGTACAAGAAGTTGGTTGATCTTGCATGAGAGGGGACAATACAAGGTATTGGCTGGAACAAGATCTATTCAACATAAAAGGGGTTAAATCTTTATGCTAAAATGGGAAGTATGAGAATATTTAATAATGGAGACTAATGATCCGTAGTGGGCTAGGCATTTAGGAAGGGAAAGAATGATTGTTCTTTTATTGCAGACATATTACTAGCTAAAGATGGAGAATGATGTAGAACTTTACGTCAAGACTTGCTTAGTGTGCCAGCAAAGCAAGACTTTAGAGTAGAGGGAGGGAGGCTTGTTATAGTTGTTGTCTATTCCATACAAGCCCTGGGTGTTTGTTTCGATGGATTTTATTATAGGATTTTCAAGTTGGATGACATGAATACCATTATGGTTATCGTAGATAGATTCACTAAGTATGTAGTGTTTGTGGTTGCCCCAATAACATGTACAACTGAAATGGATGCTGAGTTATTCTATTACAACGTGATTAAGTACTTTGGAGTGCCTTCTAAAATTGTAAGTGATCGTGATATGCGATTCATTGGCTGATTCTAAACAATATTTTTTAACATGATAGGAAGAATGCTAAAGTTTTCCACTGTGAATCATCCATAAACTAATGAATAAATAGAAATGATAAATACTTTGCTAGAGGAATATTTGAGACATTATATAACAACAATGCAACAAAACTGGTTGGAGTTATTAGATAGGGATCAATTTTGCTATAATCTTCAGAGATCCTTGACAACATAAGCAAGTGCATATGAATTTGTTTTGGGACCACAACCCCAAACACCTATTGAAATTGCACATAAATATGGAGGAAAGAGTCTAATAACGTATACGTTTGCAATGGAGTGACAAAAGTTATTTAAGCAAGTAAAGATAACTTACATAAGGCAAGAAAGAAAATGTTAAAATACACTAACCAAAAGCAAAGACTATTGGAATTAAACGAGGGCAACAAGGTGTTACTCAGGTTAACAGCCTAAATTTGAAAGAAAACTATGGGGAAAACAAAACACCAAGGGTTGGTGCGACGATATGATAGACCTTTCGAAAAGATAGGGGTTGTTGTCTACATGTTAAAGCTGCTCAAATGACTAAAACTTCATCCTACTTTTCACGTAAATTACTTGAGACCTTTTCATACAAACTAGGAGGATCCTACACTTAGTAAGTCATTAAAAGCTCCTCCTATGATTCACAAATAGTTTGATGATGGTATCATTAAGATTGTAGGTCATTGTCAACTCGACAAACATAAGAAGAATCAACGAACTAAATTTTTGGTTAAATAGGAGAAAACCACAAAGGTTTCATGGGATAAGATATTGATTTATGGCAATTCAAGGATTAGGTGTAAGACTACCACATGTTTATTCTTACAAGGATGTTTGACTTTTTTATTGGGGGTGGTTTGTTAGAGCTTTAGACATGGAGATGCATCAATGAAAACACATTATCTATGATTCGATAGCGATAGACAATGACAACCTAGCATAGGTAGAGATGAATTCGGTTGGCATTATGTTATAGTTTGTGTAAGTTATGAGGCCTGTGGCTTAGTACAGATGTGAGGGCTTAGATCATGGATTTTCTAAGCCAATAATTGACGCTGCAATAACTAGCAATTAGGGCTGCTAGGTAGACAGACATAACATGGGTGGTGGTAGTTATGGAGACCCCAATCATGGGGATATAGAGGTAGAGAACATGAGGGTAAAAAATTGGGTTGTTCTATTGACTACTAAGATCATAAGATCATGTGGGATGACTGCCCATTTCTTACTGGGCAAAGGACCACTAAGTTCATGGAAAAGATGAGGGAGAATAGCCCCATTATGTCCTGAAAAATAGGGATCACAATGGTTGCCATATAACTCATGTAATTTTGTCTATAAATAGGCTACAAAGCCTTAATTATGTAGCATGTGATTTTTGTGCATAACACACATTCGTATTATGTAATTCTTTGTCGATGAGAAAATTAAAGATTGAGAGTTTTCTTGTATTCTTGTTGTGTATTGCATTGCTTGTGTTTGTTCTTTATTTACAACGAGAAAAGTGTGGGAACCTCTTTAGGTGAGGGAAACACGAGCGAAAAGAGTGAGGTAAGGCTTAGTCTAGTTGGGACTAGACTACCTTATTGGGTTGGATTGCGGTGTGAAAAATTTAATCTCTTGATACCAACCATGTGGGTTGGGCTGAGGGTCCATCCCACTTTACTCCACTGGTGGTAAAATTTATCGATAGTTGTAAAATGTGAATTAATTTAGGTATTGCGAATAAGAAAACAAGAGGGAAAATATTGAAAACTTACTTATAGGAGTTGTGGTGGTGCATGGGAAATAAGAGGGAGAATATTATCGATAGAGTTAAGGGATGATGCTATTAGTGATGTTGTTGATAGTTGGTCATGATACAAGAAGTTATGTTGTCATTAGTATGGAAGAGTTATGTAGGGATAGAGATGGATTGGTGCAAAATTAGATTGGAAATAAAAATCATGGTGGTTGTGTTAGTGTGTGACCAATGAACTAGTCAGATTGATGTTGTTGTTGTTGTTATACAATTGGGGAAATGCTTTTGTTGTTGGAACAAAAATTATGTTATTTGTACTGGAAAATTGTGTTATGCTAGCCTTGAATTTGCTCATAATTATCAGAGTTAGTGTAAGAGGATGAAATGTTGGATGCCTAGTGTAGGTTTGGCCATAATGGAGAAAATAGATGATGATATGAATCTCGTGATCACATAACCTACAACCAAGAATGAGATCTGATCCTTGAAAGTCGAAATAGATCTGATAGGAAGGTGACATAATGAAATAGATCTGAGGTACCAACACTATTGGAATGAATAGAATGACACCATAAAGCCAGGTAATCTTCGATAAGTCGGATTTAGTTCGTTCAACAACTAAAGAATACAAGAATCACTCTCACATATAAAAATGAAAATTTTAGAAGTAAAATCATCAATGGCTGTCGAAGTTCAGCTTACATGAGTTTAAAAAGTTCTTGAGAAAGTAACCTTAATGGACCTCTTATGTGGACTTAAATAAAGTCTACTCAAAACTGATCCAAAACCCTAAAGTGAAAAACCCATGACTTAATCCAAACAAGCCTTGGATCTTGGTTGAAACCAAAGTATTAATTAAGCCCAAACAAGCCTTGGGCTATAACTAACACAATTAAATAAAGCTGATAAGTCTTATTTATAGCCTTCCATCTAGCCCTTTAATCCTAAAAACAAAAAGAAAAGGTAGCCACCGATTTTTGTTCCAAGATGTAGTAGGATTCATTTGTCCCCTTTGTTGTCCTCAATTCATGACCTAAATAAGGTTGTATTGGATCCAAGATGTAGTAGGATTCATTTATCCCCTTTGTTGTCCTCATTTCATGGCCTAAATAAGGCTGTATTGGATCCCTCCTGCACGTAGATAAGATGTACTAGGGTCTCCTCTTGATATTTCAATGGTCCTTGTAATTTTGACCTGGTTGAAATGTTTAAAACCAATGCATTCAATGTCTTTGTCTTAAACCGGTCATTGAACCATTTGGAACATGTAATGGGTCCTTGCTGGTGTTTTTAGGCTGACCTGTATAAGATGAAGATTGGTGTTGTTGTCAAAGCTGAAGGAGGATGTTGTTTGTATATAACGGTTGTTGTTGGCTCAATTGTCATTAAGTGTGATGGTTGTCATTGTTGGAACTTCAAGTCTTATATGGTAGGAGTAGTTGGTGCATGTTGTAGTTTCTAGAGTTACTCTCACTCATCGTCGTTGTTACTAGATGGTCACGATACAACTACAAAGCCATAAGAATTTAAGATGTCTAGTATGTGGGTTGTCAATTGCTCAAGCTATGTTGAAACTATCATTAGTTTGTAAGAGAAATGTTAGGTTGAGGATGGATGAATATGATAAACAATAAAGAATCAAAAAGCCTTCTAAAGTTGTGTTAATAAGAGACAATGATGAGTCTTTTAGTTTATTGGTGTATAGTTTTTGTTAGTAGAGGTTGTAAATGAAGTTTTTCACTGATGTTAATGGAGGGACATTGACTCCTTATGAAGAAAGGCTCGATTGATAAAGGATATTTTTTTAAGAGTGTTTTTTATATGTGTGAGGTGTTAGAGAGTGTCTCATGCTCCCTTCAAATCTCTACCAAAAACCCTCCCATTATTGTGTGTGGTTACCAAATTGTCATTTTCCTCTCATTTTTTTAGTGACCAAGCAACATAAAATCACTTTAGTCCTATACTTTTATTTTTTTGCACTTTTGGTCTCTTAGTTCAAATATTTTTTGTTTTGAAAATGCAACGTTAACCTTCACTTATAAAAATCAGTGTTTTAAAAATGAGCATTTAAATAAATATTAAACTTGTTGAAAACAAAATATATTTTTTTTGGAAAAAGATGTTAAAAATAACAAAAATAACTCAAATACATCGAATATATATATATATATTTATATATATATATATATATATATATATATATATATTATTTTCTACAAACTTTATGATAGTCACAAAAACAATTCTTTAAAGTCATTTGTTCTTTGATAGATGTGGCGAAGAGGAGTGAAGTGGATTGACCTTAAATGATTGTAATTTCTATTCTATTTCCATGATTTCAAGATAAGAAATATTAATCATTTTTGGGTAGAAAAGCTTTAGTTTGATTAAATATTCTTTTTATATGAAAAGTGTACTAGGTTAGGGAGATTTAAATGGTGTTTGTGAATGTCATATGAAATGATCATATGATATTTTAAGATGGATTATGAGTGATTAATTATTGTTTAATAGTCTGGAGATATTAAGTTAAGAATTAGGTCTAAAAACGAGAAATTGTTAGTTTAAGCTTTTAACAAAGATTTATGCTCAACCTATAAAATATGTTGAATAAATATAGTTTTTGACCCAAACTTTGTGCAGAAGAAAAGTTTATTTTTCTAACTCTTTTCCTATATGTGTAGGTTGTTGCCATTTAGATATGCAATCACCACATTACACACCTACTGTGTTCGGTGGTGTGTGTTGCACAATAAAATGAACAATGAACTTTGATATTTTTAGTAATTGAATTTTGAATGATGAAATTCTATGTTTTTAGTGCAATTATGTTGGTATTAGCGGTTTTTTTTTTAGTTATCTTACTATTTTAGTCTATGTTTAACAATGCATTTCAAAAATACTTTTGAAAAAAATATTTTTTTTTAATTTTTTAATTTTAAATTAGATTTTTTTGGTGTTTTTAGATCATGCTAATGTTAAAAATAATTTTTAAAAAATAAAATAAAAATATTATTTTGATATATTTCTAAACAAAAAATATATTTACTAATAACTTCAACTACACTCCTAAATAAACTATTAGTGGGCCACTGATTATGTGAAAAACAAATGTAAGGTGCACTTGATTGAAGTTTTCTTTTATTGATCAACCTTAAAGTTTATATTTTTTTTAATATCATTTTGTTGAGGAAATAATCTTTTTTTTGCTTTGGTTAGTTTCTAACATTTTCTTTTTTTGCCTTTTTATCCCCAAGCTTATGATTGTTTAGGTTGTTGTGTTGTTATTTAGAGTCTGGGAATGCTGGTTGGAGTTTTTGATTTCAAATAGGAGTTGAGTTGTGAACTATGAATATATTTTATCATTAAAAATTTATATATTCTTTTGCATCCTGGATTTTTTTTCTTTGTTTGTTGTTGTCATGGGCCCATTGATATTACTAGGTTGATTGCCTTGGTCAAATTTATATTTAATTTTTGGTGAAACATACGACGTTTTATTTTTTCTACACTTTCATCATTATGTTAAATGCTATATCATTGGTTTAAGTATCCATCATGAAACCTTTTAAATGTTTTTGTATTATTGTGGTTATCTACTTTATTTACATGGACTAAATGCCTTGCCTAAAAAATATTTAAATTTTTCTTTGCACTTTATATATATGCTAAAACTATTTTTTCTTGCCCGCGACAAAGCACATATAACAAATCCAGCGTGCTACCAATGGTTGATCTATTGAGTGAAAATAACTTCATCGTGATAAGTTAAACCTTAGTTATAAGTTCAACACCTATCAATTCTAAATGTTTGGTTGGTTTTTATAATTTCTAATTGCTCGGTAAGTTGACAACTCCAATGTTAAAGATCTAGATCACAACTCAAGTTGAGTATATTTGTAGTTCTCTACTCTCAATGTTTTTTGTAGTTTAATAAAATGAACAATTTTGTAATGTACATATCCCTAATATTTTGTATTAAAATTTTTTAATATAAGAACTTTTTAAAGTATATATATATCTGATTAAAAGTAATAATATTAAGAGTGAAAAGATGAAATGTAAGATTAATCCATAAATATACAGTTGAGTAGTAACTGTGTAGAATAATTATATTCGAATCATGTATACATGCAATCACAATGTAACATTAATAGTAATGTACGGATAGTTTGGAACATCACCGATCATGTTCTTTTAAGAATTTAAGAGAATTCAAATTCCTAGAATATGCAGTTAAATTCAATAATTTAAATAAAGTGAAATAACTATATTATGATAAAAACCGATGAATCCTCTTATATCAAGTCATTAAAGTTTTTATTATATAATAAATTATATCCACTCAAATTAAGTTGTTTTTAATGATTTAATTTTAACTACATGAGATAACACCACATAAGTGAAAGTTTGGAACAATCACACCCCCCTGTAACTATTAAAGCATGAGTATAATTTCATCTCCATATTCATTCTCATTTCAAATACATAATAAGTGTTTGACACGATATTTTAAAATTAATTTTAAAAAATATTAAGATTTTTTATTTTTATTTTAAATTAAAATATTTTAATATTTTTAAATTATTTTCATGTGTTGATGTAAAAAATAATTTTTTAAAAACAAAAATATATATTATTTTAATGTGTTTTTATACAAAAAAATATTTTAAAATAAAACATTGCACTCCTTTCTCTCCTATGAATATTTATAGAATAATTCATGAGTGTTTTTTTAAATTCGATATGGTTATATAAAAAATAAAAAAATCTAAGAAAATAATTGATGTATTTTTAATTAAAAATAATTTTGTAAAACTGTATTACAAAACACACACCGAAACGTGGATCCGCGAATAATTTTTATGATGATAAATTAATCTATCAGATGCCCCCGCAAGCATGGAATGCAATGCGCATGCATAGCATAATAACGCCGTGAAGTTTTGTTTTGGTGAAATCTGACTGGAGTACTAAACCCTGATGGATGTTTCATCTTGATGATCATTAAAGACTTGTCATTAATCTTAGAACCGTGATATGTTGAGATACACCCAAGGAACCGGTCTGAATATCACGATTGAAAAAAATAAAAATAAACCGGAGTACCTCGTTTGTACTTTTCTGCTGCCCCCGTCGAAAATCCCTTTTCCCACCCTCCTCTAATCCCTCCCCCCTCTCAAAAGGGAAATAAGAAAAAGATAATAATAAATAAATAAATTCGCTCCCTCGCAGCTGCTCTCGCGATTGTCGGGGCTTTCCCTCTCGATCTCCACGATCTGGACATTTTTGATCGAAAATTAGGGTTTTCCTCTTCTCTCAATCTTCTCCATCTCTCTTATCGATTCTCGTGGTTCAAAACCTAGATTTTGCTGCTCTCTTTTTAGGGTTGACAGATCTGCAAAGGCTCTTTAGCTACTTACGTCTGTTAATTTTGTTTCCACTCTTTTAAGCATGTTTTGGAAGCTCACCTCTCTCTCTACCTCATCTCCTGTAAGTGTTTTTTTTTTTCATCCCTAATTTTATCTATGGTTTGTAACAATTGGTGGATTTAGAGCTTTGTTAATTGGATCTATAAACCCTAGGAATATGTGAATTCTCAATTGAAACGGATTGTTTTATTGTTTTAATTGGGCCTCGGTTTGGATTGATTGAGTTGATATGGATTTTTTTTTCATTGTGTAGACCTGTGTGATTCTCTTCCATTTATTTGTTAATTAGTGACTCTGTGCATCAAACACTGTAGGGAAATGTAAGTATTTTAATGTATGTGCAGTTTAGAATGTTTAAGGTTTGCATTTCAACCTTAATTGTTTGTCACATTTATTAGAAGAATTAATTAATAAATAAATGGGGTTTTGTTCTTTTTAATGGTATTCACACTTTATTTAATTGACATCCCACTTCTTTGGAAATTAAAGAAATGATATTTAAAATTTGATTTTAAGTTTTACTATATCACCACTGTATTTAGCTTTGAATTTTGAATGGGAGGGGGCAGCCTTGTTAAAAATTGTTTCTAGGCTGTTTACTCTCTGAACCATGTTAATTCCATGATTTACCAGATTTCGATAGAAGTTTTACTAAGATATTAGTTTCTGCACGCTTGGTAATATTTTTCTTATCAGCCATCATGGGTAAATGCTGCAATAATATTTGCTCATCGTCTCTCTAGTTGATTGATGTCAACCTGCTATTGCTTTTGTAGGTGGAGTCTGTATTAGACAAAGAAGATTTCACTTTGGAAGAGCTTCTGGATGAAGAAGAAATAATCCAAGAATGCAAAGCTTTAAACAGCCGACTCATCAATTTGTAATCTTTTCTCTGTTTTTACAATCCATGCTGAAATGCTCTGATTTCTGCACAAGGCCATTCTCTATCATGCATGGCTTATGGTCTTTGAACTGTTTGGGAACATAACATAAAGTTGATGCTGGTGGGTTCTCATCATAATTTATTGTATGCAGTCTGCGAGATAGAGCCCAGGTGGAGCAGTTGCTCAGATACATTATCGAGGATTCTCCAGAGGATGCTGAAAGCAAACGAACCTTCAAGTATGTCACTCTGACTAGAGCAAAATATTTTCTCGTATTGAGGTGTTTCTTAGGTGAACTTTTGTTTCTTGTCTCTGACAAATTGCTTTTGTTTTCCAGGTTCCCCTTCATTGCCTGTGAGATATTTACATGTGAAATTGATGTTATTCTAAAAACTTTAGTGGAAGAAGAGGAGGTAGGTTTCATTTTTATTATTGCACTTTGTTTTGATCAGGAGTTTGTTGTAGCAAATCTCCTTAACTGATGGTTATCTTTACTTTCATGCTATTTCAGTTGATGAACTTACTCTTCTCGTTTTTGGAACCAAATCGGTGTCATAGTGCCTTGCTAGCTGGGTATTTCAGCAAAGTATGCTTTTAGAACCTGTATCCAATTTTCATGAGAAGTTGTATCTTCAATATTTGTTTGGCTAGGTTCACTTGATTGATCCCTTTTGCTTTGTATTCTAGGTTGTTGTTTGCCTTATGTTACGTAAGACAGTCCCACTCATGAATTATGTCCAAGTGAGTATATTCTACCTATATATATCTTATGGTTTGTTGCAAATTTTACTTGATTGTAAAGAATGTTTTGTTTCAATCAAGGAATGTTCAACTCCCATCACATGAGTATTTATTCTGGGTCAAGACCTGGTATGGACATGCATATTGCTGTGGTTAGATTTTCATAGCATTTGATGGTGTAGAATTTAGTTAAGAAATATAAGATATGGGAATGCACAATAACTGGAGAAAGGATGCAGGGGCATTTATTGGTTCATGAGGAGATAGTCGCTTCCATGCATAAATAACACACTAGACTTCTCATATTAGTGCTGTGAGCATTTCATCCCAAAGTACCCATGCTGACACAACTTGACTAGGGTACATCTTTGAAATCCATCTTTGACTCTTCTACTGACAAATGGATGTGGCCTCATCTTCCATACCAAACCAAGCAATTGGAAAGATGCAAACAATTGCAGTTTCAAGGAATTAAAATTGAAGACAATCAAAAGAAGTTAGGAGAGCTTTTAAGACAACCTCAGGAATTCATAAAAGTGCCATGAAAAATAGTAATCTGCTTCCTGTATCCAAAGTTTGCACACTGCATGAATATCCTCCCTTCCAATTAGTTTTCCATTATTCAACATGCAAAATTCCTATTCTCTTCAATTTGCTTTATATATCATCACAGGAAGTTGATGAACTATAAAGTGAAGCATATGATTTGCTCAGAGTTCAATCTGTGAAATATTGTTTTTTTATTTATTTTTTTGCTCTTTTTCTTAGAGGATGTGACAAATGTTATTAATTTGTGAAAGAAAAGATTCATTAGTGGATTTCTTACAGGCCCATCAGGATGTTTTCCGCCAACTTGTTGATTTAATTGGAATAACATCCATCATGGAGGTAATTGAGATTTTTATTGCTCCTGGTTTTTATTTTAATAAGCCCTTGCATGTAATATAATTGGTTGATTTTGGATATTGATTACTTTATGTAGGTTTTGGTCCGCCTGGTAGGAGCTGATGACCATGTTTATCCTAATTTTACTGATGTGATGCAATGGTTGGCTGATAGCAATTTGCTAGAAATGATTGTGGACAAATTGAGTCCTTCTGTAAGTTCTGAGTTTTTGTCAAGACATCTGCTTTTAAAATATGTATCTGAAAGAGTCGATTGATGTAAGGTTATATTAGTTTTGGCTTGGAAAGATAACAGAAAATGAAACAAGAATCTGAAATGATTAGCTAGAGGTTCTTTTCAATGGATGTATAATTGAATCATCTGAAAATTCTTTTATGTGAATCAGAATCCTCCTGAAGTTAATGCTAACGCAGCAGAAACATTATGTGCAATAACCCGAAATGCACCATCAGCCTTGGCTACTAAACTCTCTAGTCCAAGGTTTGTGAGATTTTGTACTCTTTAAATTTTTAACACTATTTAAGCAATAACCCTCCTGTTTATGCTTTAGTTTTTTTGTGGCTTTGATGTTTATGCATATGCAGTTTTGTGGCAAGGATATTTGGTCATGCTTTGGAAGATTCACATTCAAAATCTGGTCTTGTCAATTCACTTTCTGTTTGTATCTCTTTACTGGATCCAAAAAGATCGTCAATGTCTTCTCCCTTGATGCATTCTTTCCGAAGCCAACATATGTACGAGTCTCCAATCCCTGTAAATCCAGAGACTATTAGTGCAATGTTACCTAAACTTGGTGAGTGGATTTCTATGGCTGTGCGAACACCCATCCTCAACCAAAAAAAAAAAGCAGAAATCCAGGGACAATCATCATGAGATTGTTTTGGAGGGTGGGGGTGTGCATAAATTTTTTAGCAACCCCCCTTGCATTTTTAGTAATTACATGTTTTGGATGCTCGTCAAATTAACATTAGCATGACATTATTGAAATCGAATCTTTAATTTTAAGTAGTGTTATTCAAAATTAAAAAAGAGTACCTGACAGAAGTTTCTGTTATGTGGACTTTTTCCTTCTTTTCCCTGTCAATCACATTTTTTTATTCTAAGACTGAAGACAGCACATTCCATTTTCCAGGTGATTTGCTTATGCTATTGAATGTCCTGTCTGATGAGAAGATTTTGCCAACAACGTATGGAGAACTGAAGCCTCCTCTTGGGAAACATCGTCTAAAGGTTGGTTTCACTTCTTCTGTGATCTTCATGTGGGACAAAATGCAAAACCAAAATTTTTAATAACATGGTCTTGGAAACTGATGGACATTGATGAACTGTGTGGTGTTGGTGGAATTGATAAACCTTGAGTTTGAATTACACTGAGGTATAAATTTGTTTGAAAATTAACTGCTCTCAAATTCACTTTAGATTGTGGAATTCATTGCGGTGCTACTAAGAACTGGAAATGAAGCAACTGAGATGGAGTTGGTCAGCTCAAATACTATTAAAAGAATCCTTGATCTGTTCTTTGAGTAAGTTTCTACATCATTTTTGAAATGGTGGATTGATGAATCAAGATGAATGAAGTTGGTTTCTAGAAATGACCATTCTCCTTTTAAGTAGTTGATCCTGTCATTGCGTTTTTCCTAACCATGCATGATTCTGATGTTTTTTTAACTGATGTAGGTATCCCTACAATAACGCTTTGCACCATCATGTAGAGAGTATCATAATGTCATGTTTGGAGACCAAGAGTGATGCTATGGTTGATCATCTTCTTCAAGAGTGTGATTTGATAGGAAAGTTTCTCCAAACAGATAACAACCCTGTTATATCTGGGGATACAAATAAGGTATCTGGGGTTCCATATGATTTTTTAATACATCTTGTATAATAGTGCATAATCTAAGCAATAATAATGTAAGGACCTCTTTGCATGTAATCTGCCAAGCCAAAAGGGAAAGAGCAATGCTTACCCCTCCACTTGGCAATTTGGTGGAATGGAAATTCACTTGATTTATGGTCATTTATATCCTTCATCGGTGTGTTTTACTTGTTCATAAATATGTTTCTTGTGCAGCCAACCCTTCCTGCTGCTGGAAAACGAGCACCACGGGTAGGAAACCTCGGACATATTACACGAATTTCAAATAAGCTTGTTCAGTTGGGAAACAGCAGTAGCCGAATTCAGATTTATTTACAGGTGGGTGGTAAGCTGTATGTATGTTGTGCATAAAATTGTATTGTGAGTACGAAGTTACCTAAAGAACCCCCAGGGTTTTTCTGACATGGGGAACCCATGATAAAATCAATTGACTGATTCTTAATGTTTCAGAATTTATCTGCCCTTTGAATTAGTGCTGAAAGAAATAACTCACAAAGTTGCTTTTATTATCTCTGATATAAATCACATGAAGCTTGTTTTGTCTAAAAGTGTCCATAAGTGGGTAATAAGCTGTGTTTTGTAACTGTTGCTTGTTTTTATGATGACTGTCTATCCACTGTGCTGTTCTTTTCTCTAGCAACGCTGAAGAGTTTATGTTCTCTGGGAACTGGAACTCTTAAATTTATTCTTCTTTAATCACCTTTCTAATTGCAAGTGTATTTTTTCAGTTATTCTTTTTCATGCTTTTACTGAAGCAGGCATTGTTTTTAACTTTAAATAGTATCATTATTCGCTCTTTCTAACTTGTTTTTGTGGCATTTCGTGCATCTAACATCAGCATAGTTGTGTGATTGAAATGATGACCCTTGAATGTAATTTTGGTTAAATGCCTTTGCTGATACAGTGCAGTTTTATTTGTCTCCAGGAAAATAGTGAATGGAATGAGTGGCAAGCCAGTGTTTTGCAAGAGCGCAATGCAGTTGAAAATGTCTACCGTTGGGCTTGCGGGTATACTCTTCCCTTGTATTTTTTATGCTTGTGCACTCTCTAAAAGTATTGGTAGTTTTGGTGATGCTTATCACTTGAGTGAGTATTCAAATATGTGACAAGCAGAATTTGATTTTTACTGCAAAACATATTTAAATAATAGTGATATGGTGGATAACTGATTTAAATTTAATGGCAATCCATGTATCGTGCTTATAATTTTCTTTATTGTGCCCTTCCAACTGTATGTTAGGTTATCATTTTTAAGCGTGAATTGTATGTTAAAACTTGCTATCAAAAGTTTTTGATTTTCATCAGCATTATTTTCTCCATTTGACTGCTGTAAATTATTGCTGCTGGAGCTCCTCACCTTGAAGAGAATAGTTTGGTAATTTCACTTCATCTTCCTTGTTTTGTGCAGCCGGCCAACAGCATTGCAAGATAGGACACGTGACAGTGACGAGGATGACCTTCATGATCGAGATTATGATGTAGCTGCTCTAGCCAACAACTTAAGCCAGGCTTTTAGATACAAAATATATGGGAATGAGGATAATGAAGAGGTACATCAGTGGTTTCTCTTTCTCATGGCTTTCATCCCCCCCCCCCACTCTTTTTTTCAACCTATCATTTATATTACCTGACTTATGGTCCCAGCTTGTTTCGCTCACAAAAACAGGAAATAGTAGGATCTCGATAAGCTCCTCCAGGATCTGGAATTCTAAGTAGTTCTTTGTGAATGATTCATTCGAAACCACATCCTTCTATGTTTATTACATTTACAATTTGGCCCAATAAATAGCAGCAGTTCTCTCCATCATGTGACTCTCACTAGCCCGTTTCTCTGCATATGTGGTCTATCCCTCCATGTATACTGCTAGCTACCATCTCTATCCCCATCTTTGCATGATCCCAACCATTATTTCTTCATCTTTCTATCACTCAACATCATTCTCTTCCTCTCTAGTGTTCCTTCTTTCTCACCAAACCCATTAGTCTCTCTTCTTCCTAAGCAAAATAACACCACTGTCCCTCTCCATCCTCTCTTTAAAACAATAAATCCTTTCTCCAATTAAGAAACAAAAACTTTCATGAGAATCAAATCTGTTCAAATAAAGAAGCAGAGGACATGGAAGGGAAGATATTGGGAGATATGACTTGTACCTTTGTGTTTTAGTATATTTATTTTCTAAATGTAACCCTGTTTTAACAGCAATATATTCGATGTAGCGTGTCTATCAATCCAGGCAGTTTGTTTTATTAAAAGAAAGATGTTTGAGCTAATGAATGAGTGGTTAATTTGAATTTTGATATTTCAGATGGATACTTCATGTATTTTATCTACAAGTAATTTATTTATTTATTTTTATCATTCTGGTTGCAGGACAATGGGGGCCTTGATCGTGATGATGAGGTAACAGTTTAACTTTTTAATGTGTGTATGTTTAATGCATGTACTTTGTTTCCCCTTATTTCCATTTTTTTTAGTGGGTGGGAGGGGGGTTGGTGTGTTAGCAGTGACCTTTTCTCTATACTGCCTTTTGATATCTCAAACATGTGTTGTTTGGTATTCAATACCAGGATGTCTACTTTGATGACGAGTCTGCCGAAGTTGTTATATCATCCCTAAGACTTGGTGATGACCAAGGGAGGTAAAGGTTTTAGCCATCCCACCATTTTTTATTGAAACATTGGATCTTCTATAAGTTGTAAGTGAACCAGCCTACCTGTTTCTTTCACCCTATTTTCAAGAAACTGTATGCAAAAATTGTTTTATACTTAAAAATGTGAAGCCTCAACGCTTTTGGCTCGAACTTTTAACAATTTCTAGTGTGTACATGCCTGCCTTTCTTTCACCCTATTTATTGGATACCTGATAGGAATCTCGTTTTAAAATACTATGCCAACTCTTGATGCCTTTCACTTGAATCTTTACATCTTTTTGATTACTAGTGCATATGAGAAATTTTCTTGGACATTGCTATATATAATATCAATATCTTGGATGTCAAATCATGAGCTTACATATTAAAGCTATATGTTTTTTGGTATGTGAATCAGAATCACGCTTATTTTTATTTTTGTTTTAAATACAGCAGTCTTTTCACAAATTCGAATTGGTTTGCATTCCAAGACGATAGAATCAGCGATGCACCTGTGAGCACATCACCTGGAGAGATGATGGATCAGATTAACTTAAATGGAAACACAAATGCAAATGATGGTAACAGCTGTAGTGATGATGAGGTGGTGGTGGGAGAGGAAGATGAGTTGACTGAAAGCAAGGATTCTGTCAATGGCACATCCACTTCCAACACAGATTTCCTTGATCAATTTCCTGGGATTGGTCTGGTTTCACAAAGTAGTGATGCAAATGCTCCTGATACGAGCTTCTTCAAATTTGAGACACCGGACAATGAAGACCTGTTTGGTGATAGGCCTTTACCTGAATGGGTAGGATGGGGAGAGCCATCAGATTTGCAAGCAGGGGGATCAACTGTGAATCCATTTGAAGATAATGATGTCAATCTTTCCAGCCAAGCTGAAGCAGCAACACCTGATGCTAGTCCCCCATCAAGTGGAGAGTCTAAACTTCCAAATGGGTTATCACCCACCAAGGGTTCTAGTGATGGATCAGTTGGCAGTGATTCAAGCCAAAAATCTCCCACCACAGCTTCTTTGTTTGAAGAGGATGTTGAATTTGTTGGTGTTGAATTAGAAGGGACCGAGAAGGCAATGGACCAAGCTCTCAAGGAGGGGATAGTTGGTGAAGCAGGGCCTCTGAAGAGGAATATTGCACCGAAGGTGCCAGAGGAGAAGTCCGATGATGCTGAGACTGAGAATAAGGAGTTCAATGATGCGAACTATTGGAGGATTGATCAATAGGTTTGCGGTTGTGGAAGGATGATTGATCCTTTTTAGGTTTTATGAACCTGAAAAACTTGGATCTTAAAAGCCACAGACCCCATTTTTGGTTGGCAAGGGATCATGCAGCAGATATATGTACAGTATTTTTGTTTCCAAATGGGGATTGGATGGTAGGTCGTGCTATGGCTTTACTGTTTGTTTAGTCGTCATTTTTACTCTAATTGGTTTATTATTCAACAGGTCTTTTGTTTCTTCCTGTTACTGACTTGTAGGGTTTCCCTCAGCCCTCATAAATATCTCTCACAATGCTAGTTTCATTCAGATCAGGTTGGTCTTAGCAATCTTGGAATATTGGTAAAAAATAATGCAAGTGTCAGGGATTTGATTTCCTGAAAGATTACTCTACTAGTAGCTTCTCCGAGGGTCTGTCTAGATCAGCTCCTAAGTTGGAGAGCCCAGGGGAGGGAATGGTTGGTTATTTGTAATGGAAAATAAATTGACATCTAGTTTCAGATGTCAAGAAACTAAGCGCGAGACAATCCCGAGATGATCCGGTGCTCAGGACATTTCTCTTCTTTTCCTTCGGCGCCCTTCCCGCCGCCGCACAGTATACCTTATGGGGCAAACAGCTTAGGATTTGGGTATATTTCATGAATATTTTAATTGATTAAAGATATATGAAAAGAATTGAACAATGTATTGCATGTAGAAATGCAATATCTAAAGTACAACCGCATGGATTGTACACTAGTACCAATTGAACTTTGATTACATATTTTTATGAAATTTGTTTTAGGTTTTATCTAAGTAGAAGAAAATATAGATTTTATTTTTATTGTGGGTGATAGGTTTATGAAATGATATATTTCATGGCATGTTAAAAAACTAATAATGCATTTTATGTTGCTTGTTTGGTAGGGAAATTGTTTGTTTTTATGACATCCCTAAGAGTATATTTTTAGATAATGATACTAAGTTTCTTAGCTATTTTTGAAAGATTTTGTGGTGAAAGTTAAGTGCTAAACTTTTATTTTTAATAATTTTTCATCCTTAAATATGTGGCTAAATTGACATAGTAAGTAGGAAATTATCACAACTTTTAAGTGTTATTCAAAAGAATATGAAAGGTAAAAAGAATGTTTGTATTTCATTGAATTTGTTTAAAATAGAACTATTCATTCATTCTACTACTGACATTTCTCATTTTGATTAGTTTTAATCTACTAACTCTAGTAAAGTAAATCTATTTTTTATATATATATATATAAAAGAGATAGTGAGTTTAGATGGTGGAAATAAAGAAAAATTAATAAGACAACTCTACGAGAGAGTTCGACTATAACTTGAGAAAAGAAATAAGTTGTATGTCTCTAAAGCAAATAAGAGTCACAAATAGCTATCCAACTGTAATTAGATTTGGGCACATATAAGAAATATTCCCTAAATATAGAAAATCAAAATTTTAGTTTTGTGGTGATGTTCCATTCCAACTTGTAGAGAGTATCAATGCATACAATGTTGATTTTCAAGGTGAGTATGATATTGGTGTTACCTTTAATATTGTTAATTTTATTTCGTGTGTCAAAAGTCTTAATTTGAGATCGAATTCTTTTGAGGAGAGGATTATGTTAATTAACTCATTAAAATCGACAAGGATTCATTGCATGTTCTAAATAAAAGCATTAAATATACTAGTCTTTCAAGTTTCAGTCAACTTTTTTATTATGTTGTTTCCATGTGCTTTGTAGATTTCATATTAATGGTGTATTTTCTATTGTGTTTGGAAACTTTAATTATGTTCTTTATGTATTAGGATATTTTATTTAATTTATTTACATGTAAGGTGAGGAGAAAATATAATAAAAGAAAATATTTGCTATATTTGCAAGGAGAGTATTTTAGCAACTTTAATTGTTTTATCTAATGATGGAGGGATAATTAATTGGCGGCACGGAGGAATAATAATAAAGACGACAACCTTTCCTTCCAAAAAAAAATAATAAAAACAAGACTATGATTAAAAATATTTTCTATCTTGGAAAATATAGGGGCACCAACTAGGATCTATTTTGATGATGATGAAATGACCAAGGATGAAATAATCAAAGATTTTGTGCCTGTTTGGTTAAGCGGCGGAAATGCTGTTTAGTCAAAATTCATTTTTTTTAAATAAAATTTTTTTAGATCATTTTGATGTGCTGATGTCAAAAATAATTTTTAAAAAATAAAAAAAATATTATTTTAATATATTTTTAAATAAAAAATACTTTAAAAAATAACCACCAATTGCATTTCATGGGGTGAATGGCGCAGTATAGCGTTTTATGCTAAAATGAGCATTCCATCCTAGGTGGAGCCACCTCTCCCAGCCCGTAACAGAGCCTCCATAACTCGGACCCTTTCTCTTCTACACTGATTAAAATTATTTTGATTAACCTATTGTTGTGTTTCTAAAGTTTGTTTGATTTTGTGTTTATATTGTATAATTTAAAGTTAGTTTATCTTGAATTTTAATTATACTTGTTAAATTAATATTATATATATATGAACAGCAAACCGGCTGAAACCTTGGATTTTCTGTTTAAGCAGCAGAAGGCAACCAGTGGTGGCCATGATGTTTTGGTCACCAAATGTTCCATGATCAATTCCACCAGACCCCTGAACACCAGGTCTAAAGTTTGTCATAGTTGTTATTTTTTTTTAATTGGAATAGAATGTTATGAGTCATTTTAAGATTGTACTATTTATATATAAATATATATAATTAAATATATTAATTAAAAAAATTAGTTTAAATTCAAAAATAAAAGTATATAAAATTGTGCAATTTAATATAAAAAAACTATAAAATAATTTTTTTGAACAAAATTATAAACATGTATAATATTACGAGAATATTATCATCAATCTCGCAAGGTTATTACATTCTTTAATTGCTTTGAAATTTAAACATAATATATATCGATATATCAATAGACTCCTCGTAAAATTTCATATCAATCTAATGGTTGGATTAAGAGATATCATTGATATTATAAAATTAATTATTATTTAAAAAAAATACTATTTGACCGAAACGGAATGGGTGGAACAAAACTATAATGTTTTGGCCAAAAAATCTGAAATGAACCAGAATTTAAACTAATATAAAAACAACACCGTTTTATCTTTTTTTTTAATTGGTACGAAATATTTAAGCCATTTCAGCCAAAACAGAACAAAAATGACAAACCTGCACAAAAATAGAATGTCACTGGACTGAATCACCTTGCACACCGAGTGATATATTTTCTGGAAATTTTGCCCTCTAAAATTAATTTATTTTTGATAAATTTTTGAACCGAAATCATAATATTTCAAATACCAAAAAATTAAAATTTAACAGTAATAAAATTAACATATTTTATTTTATACTAAAAACTTTTAACCGCTGTTACCACTATTTAATTTTTTAACAGCTATATTTTATTATCTTTTGTAGCAACTCATTTATTCTATAATAATTTTAAATTGACTCTTATATAATGATTGTCTATAAATACCATGCATTTACAAGATTTTTTTTTATATTAAATTAAACGCTTTTGAGCAAAAATGTATATCCAAAGTAAAAATATATTTTTTTTAATTGCAGTCTATTAATCATTGGTAGCAACACAATATTTTCATATTTCTTCATAATAAAATAACGTAAATACCAAAAAAATAATTCAAAATTTCACATTTTAATTCATAATGAAATTATTATTTTATTCTTGGATTAAAATATTCTAAAACAAGACGAGGGTTTTTTTTGTACTTTCATTTTTTTTTTATTCTCATGCAGGCTCAGAGTCAATTTGATATTTGGATTAATATATATATATATATATATATATATATAAGAAATAAAAAGTTGTCACCACCTGCAACGCATGAGCTATCTTGTGAGTCACCCCACTATTTTCAGGCACCCACATGCGGTGGCTCATTCTGGCAAAAAAAACAACCATCCTCGATCTTTTCAGATTCGTCTCAGAGGTGCCCACCTTTCTAGCTAGCTCGTGAATGGTAATCCACACTGCTTTCAATCCAGCAATCGTGATATTTGGATTCTTTCTTTAAATTGATTTTCTTTGGCATTTAGTATTTGATTTATTAGACTTAGGTTTTTTAATTTATTTATTTTGATATAACCTCTATAGAATTCAGAAATCTAATTTCATCTAAAGAACATTGAAGCAAACAAAAATAATATTTTATACACTTTAATTTAAATGAAAATTTATTGTGAGACGACTAATTTAAGGAAACCTTGCCAAGAAATACAACACAAAACTGGAAATGATGGAAGGATTGCAGGGATTCAATTGGGAGCGGGAGGTGGGTGGGTTGGATAGGGTGGAGTCAAATCCAAGCTAGAGGTGGACCAAGGGCCCGGCCACCAAAACGGCGACACAATGTGGATTTTGGGTCCCACCTCCACGTGTGTATGTTATTTATTATTAGTAGCAGGGGTAGGGGTATTAATGATGGCCTGTCAAGAGGCATGTTCTCTCCTTTTGTTTTGTTTTATTTTATCTCCCCCTACAAGAAAGGACACACACCATACACTAATTAATTATTTCATCGGGACGTTAAATAAAATATCGAGATAATAAAAATAAAAAAAGCAGACCAAACTACTCTAACCTGGTTATTAAATTTATGGTCGGAATGGTTTTTAAAAATGTTTTTGTTTTGGGGAATTCCATAAACCTGTCGGTTTGTCATCCCTAAGAAATGATTCAACGACCTGGATTATGCACAGTTTCCTCACTCCAATTGCCTGCCATCCCTACCATGCCCCAAAAAAGTCACTACCTGATACCAAGCTCAGATATAAAAATTGCACTCAAGGCTCCTAAGATGCAACAATCAAAACATATACATGAAATGAAAACTCAGGGTGTCACGAGTACAACATAGTTACTTTGCATTTAATTAAGAAACATAATGTTCAGACACCAGCTTTAATAACAGATGGGAGTTCTATCTTCTGCTGCACATAACGTGAACAACTGAAAACTCTACAGCACATTCATGCTTTTACAGCAACTACTCTCAAATCCCACACCGCGTTATGCGAAAAAGCTCAATGGACCTGTCTTATTTGGAGCCTCTTCTCCATTCTCAGCATTTTGCATCTCTGTGATCCATGCCCTACAAGACAATCAACTTTGATCAAGTTAAAAACGTTCAACTGACTTGTGAATCTAACGAAGAATTCTGTTTGAGTTTTGTTTCCATGTGCTGAGGTAGAAAACAATTTATTTTTCTTAAGATTCAAAGAATTCCCTAAACTAAAAACTAAGGCAGCATGCATTGAAAAGGAGAAAAAACAAGAATATACATCTAAATTGCCTTTCATTTCCTCTTTCAAAATGAAAATCACTTCTTTTCTCCTCTTAGTCTTACCTCCCAACATTCTGTGCTAGCTCGGTTCATCAAAATTGTCAACCTTTTTGCAGTTTTCATAAAAACACTGCATTTCCAACAAGAGCAAAAAAACAAGATATTTAAATACACAGAATCTGAATCCAAAATTGCAAAGTCAGGAGTCAAGTAGGTATTGTCAACCCAAAAGACTAGGTCTGCAAAATGAAAAGATAACTAATGCTGAAAGAAATTGTCTTTTTCCTTACAACAGATACCTGAACGGTTCATTTCCAATCTGTTTAACAGCTCCTGTCGCATCTCGGTAGAGCACATGGCTCGACATTTCTGATCTCTCTATACCAAACATGTTGGCCAGTTTTCCATGTAACTCCTCGTAGGAGCAGAGAGCAGAGAGATCAAGGGTCCGTCCCACATCCCCTGACTCCAAAAAAACCTTGCAGGAACCAGTATCCTTGCAAATTTCACTGGTACTGTGAAGACTCTGGTGCCATGAAAACCCAGTACCCCACGACTTTACTTGTGAAATCTTTTTTTCAGGTGCAGACAGTAGTACATCAGAAACCTTTTCCTTGTTGGGAGACTCGTCAGATGAATTAGTCTCATTAATAACTTGAGAGACTGCATCAGTTGAACAGCTATGAGATATATGTTGCTCAATAAGTATTGGTTGACCAAAGAGCAGAAACTGGTGTTTCTTTACATTATCAGATTTCTCCAACTTTGGGTTGCTGTTCCCCATTGTTAACAAGCAAGATATATTCTCATTGCGGTTTGTATGACCTGTCAGGTAAGTTTCAGAATTTCTAGAATGTGGATTGAACCGCTGGAGACTGGATAGAAACATCCCTGGCTGTAGTTTGTTGTTAAACTGGATATCGGATAATGAAATTCCAAATTGAGCATGCCTGGCTCCCTGTATGCCTGCAGGAGTGTTATCGGATAGACAACTCAAAGGGCTGCTGGGCCCATGGGGGTTGCCTGAAAATGATGGCAATTGAAATTGGAGGTCAAGTGAAAAGTCTAACTGTTGCGGGAATCGCAACTTCTTTCTTGGTGGTGAGAAGGGTGATAGGTGGGAAACTGGCATGTTTGACACTAATTCAACCAGCCATGGACTGACACGCTTTACATTTTGTAGCAAATCTGGCTCATCCCATGTCACCTGCAACACAATTCGGTAAAGGTTATAAGAATAAGATGCTATAGCAGGGGCATGTGAGTTTAGACTTAAGCTAATAACAATTTTAAACACGTTAAAAACATTTTTCAAATGCAAGAACAATCAGAAATAAAGTTTCAGGATTCAACTGACACTGTAGCTAACAATTATCAGCAGAGAATCCATCAGATGCCAAGCTCTAGTCATAATTATCTAAATTGCAACAGTTCTTTTTACTTGAAACATGATTATATAAGGGGAAAAAATTCTGAAACCTTTAGGAAATCATCTAGAATAGAAAATTAACTTCCACATTTATCCTGGACTATCCATTTCAGTACTGATCCCATTAATTCGGTCAAGTATACAAAGAGTTCCATTTCTGGAGCAACAATTTGTACCTCATTTAATGAATAAATCATGCCGGACAACATTAGCTATTTCTGCAGACAGTAAATAATGCTGCCACCCTCAACAAGTAAAATATTAGAAGTACTATGTATCAAAGTCTTGAAGGACGATGAAAGCTGTGGACCTTGTAAATTGAGTTGGTACTCCACATATATTACGATCTGTTTCCACTCATCAGAAACTTCATTTATGATAGCAAATATTCCACCATTGATTTACATATATTTTTCATGTACTGATGTGTGTTACTGCCATTAGGACATTTAATTGTATAGAATACTCCTAAATGACTTCCACAAAAACTACACCGTCTAGAACTAACAGATAACTTGGTGTTTTTTCGGGGATCAAATACGGCCATATCATCGAATAGTTGGAAGGTAGAGGTGGGTTTGGGAAGTGGCAGAATATCTTTGGCAGAAGAGGAAATAACTAATTACAGAAAAAAGAAAAGAAAATGAAACAAGAACAAACTTGGGCAAACGAAATGTTTAAAAGCAAGCCTGAGGAGGATGGCATCTAAAAACTAATCCTTGAAGAATTGAAAGACATAAGGAAGCATGTAATTTAGCAAGGAAGAGGTCTTGAACAAGTTACTGCACCTAATGTATAACCCCATCTCTAAACTCAACTCACATCTCAAGGAATCTCGTTCATGGTTTAGATTCGAAGCAAAATACGTGCACTAGAAGAGAGATTAAAAAGACTCTGGAATTTGAGAAGAACTTGCAAAACCAGATAAATTAGTACGAGGAAGAGAGCAGTTAGTGCCAACTGAGCAACAGGAGCAATCAAACAATCTTACACAAGAAACAACAGCAGAGATAAGACAAAGTGGTGAACCTGGAGTAGCCGCCATGGAGAATTAGGCCATCGGACGGGATCAGCAACCTGAATAGAGGTAACAGTCCCCATAAACCAGCTAATCCGTGAAGAGTCCTCTGTTTCAAAAGCCATCTTGAACCTCATCCCAGAGCACCAACCTATACTCATTGCCGCCCTCACTGAGGAGGCCTTGACACAAAACTCGGGGGTGCTTGCTCGAGGATAATAAACGACTTGAAAAGGCTTTCCATTAGCAGCTAGACCAGCTGCCTCCAAAACCTCTTCAGGCCTCACCCTTCCCCTTCCCTTCATTCTCCCATTTCGCATCTCATCTTCCTTGACAAAAAGTGAAAATCCATCATATGGTATAGCACAGGTAGCATTGTTGGAATTCCACCCAATGTTTAATGATGATTCAGGTCCACTTCCACTTCCACTTCCAACCCCCCTCCTGGCGCGGCGGATTCCAACACAAAGATCGCCATTTTCAGCCCTCAAGAACACGACTGAATCCCCAGCAACCAATTTCTTCTTGTTAACAAAAGTGCTCCATCCAGTGGTCAACAAGTGCCTCCTTGGTGTCCCTCTATAAATATGCCTAAACTTCCACACCTCACCGTGCACATCTATAGCGATCACGGTCTGCAAGGGAGGATCCGCAGAGTAATCCAGCCTTGGAAAAATCGTCTCTGCACAATATCTAGGCACAGAGAAACCCCCGCCATTGTTAGCATCAGATTGAGTTAGTGTTTTTGCAAAAGACGCCGGCTTGTCTGGGCAATTGTCACCGTCGTTCCCATTACCACAAAGTCCCCTATGGTGAGCTAAATCAAGGTCGGTGTTTGGCAAAGGAACGAAGCCGATCTTGGCGTAGACCTCATCAGTGTCAGGGTCAGCAAGGAATTTGACAGTGGCAACGCGGCAGGGGATGAAAGAGGGGATTTTTTGAGGGAAATTGACAGGGGATTGAGAGTGCTCGGCATGACCTTGTGGAAAATAAAAGACTATACTGTTGGGTGGAGGGATTTGAACCATGCTTCCTGCACAGGCTTGCCACAGTTGTGGATCCAAACTCTTCTTCTCTGTCTCTTTCATAGCAAGCTGCTTGGTTTTAACAAAAAAAAGAAGACTGAATTTGCTAAATTTGAAGAAAACCCAGTCCATTCATTAAATTGAAAACCATCTTTGACTTCACCTGTTCTTGAAGGGCAAATAAAGGGGTACACAGGGCCTTTATTAACAAAGAACAGGAGCTTCATTAACAAAACACATTATCTACTCTTCTACTGCTACTAGCACTGCTACTAACTTGGAATGAAATTATAAATCATCAATTCTTGAAGGGTTGAGTTGGGAATTAAAGGAACGAAACAGGGGGCGGGCGCGGGTTGTAAGTAAGCCTTTGAAGAATGTGACCTTGTATTTCAGCTTGGCATAGACAGACAAAACAGATGCAGCGCGAGTGAGACTGAGGCAAAGACAAAAGACAGAAAACATAAGACAGAGGACAGGGAGGACAGAGACAGACATTAAAATCGTCGATGCTTATTGCCTCGCACCGGCTTGACTGCTCACCTTTCTAAAGCATTGGATACATTAACAGCAGACAACTCCAACCCCTTTCCTTCCTTCATTCGTGTGTTTTTGGTAACCGGGTGGGTGCAGATTTTCCTATCAAAGTATATTTAATGTGATTTGTTTAGATAATTTTTAATATTTAGTGTTATCTTTGAAAACCCTTTAAAAAGCACAAGACAAAATGATATCAGCAAAGAAACTCCAAAACAATACTCTCCCTGGTCCAAGCCCTAATCCTAGACCGTTGCTTTTTTACCATGTACAAACACTTGCATGCCGTCATCGTCCCCTCTCCCTCACGCACTTGGAATTTTTGTTTTTGATTTCACTCTTCTTTAATCTTTTGAGAGGTTTGATCTCTATCTCACAGTCCCTTTTTTAATAATGAGCTTTGGAGAATAATAAATTATATTTTTAAATATTATCTAACATTTAAAACTCCTAAAAAGCCAATATTAGATTCTGAATCGGCGACTCTCTCAACCCTCGCCACTCCGCAACAACACAAACACACGCTCGAGTATTGGCCGGCGCTCTATCACGGTTTGAACTCTCATCTTTTTAAATATAATAAACATCAACAATGTGAAGAAACTTTCTGACAAGTTTATTAAAATAAGTCAATTTTTTAATTCTCATAATTTATTTTTTTATCTCATTAAAATTTTTAATTTGACAGTGCAATTGTTAGCCCTATTAATTTTATGGGTTAAAATATATTTTTCATGGTTAATAAAAACAATATTTAATTTTAAAAACACTTCAACAAGATAATGTTTTTTTTTTTTTTAAAAAAGTATTAAGATGGCAATAAACTAGATTGATTGGAGTCTCAATAACTCATATTGTGAACTAAATTGAGTTCAATAAAAATATTTTTTTTTATTAATTATATGATAAAATATATAATTCACAAATGGAAAAACATGGGTTAGAGAATTCCATCAAACAATTGATCTCCGAA
Source organism: Salix dunnii (assembly GCA_015731905.1). Classification (NCBI taxonomy): domain Eukaryota; kingdom Viridiplantae; phylum Streptophyta; class Magnoliopsida; order Malpighiales; family Salicaceae; genus Salix; species Salix dunnii. Next base: position 835,317 of record CM027667.1, on the reverse strand, counting down.
ATGAATTGACATCTAAAGTAATCGCCTAATATTTCCATAGACCTACTCGTAAAGCAAATGGATGGTATACATGTACTCCTACCCCACAGTTTAATAATTCTTAATATTATCCCAATAGTTCTTATAACTCTCTATTTATTTAAAAACATGTTGCTTAAGGTAGTTTCATTAACTGCATATACTGTGAAATAATATGAGTATTGGGGTTGGGAAGATTGTAAAGAATCGTGAGAATTTTGAATCATTTTTAATAACAAAGGTTAACCTAATTGCTGGGTTATATAAAATTGATTGATGAATATTAAAAATATGGGGTTATTGGTATCAACACGTAAAGATTCCAATAAGGCTCACGGCAGTGTCTGGGCATGTAACGTTGATTAACATTTACTTAGAGAATGTTAGAGATATTAGGTTGTTGATATTAATATGCAAAGACACAAATAAAAGTCACCTTCAGGTCAGGGCATGTAAAACTCATTAACATTCATTTAGCAAATTGTAATGATGCCAGACATGTGGTATCGGCAGGAGATGAAGCTAGTGAAGGTTGCTCTCGCGCTGAAAGGTGTGAAATTGGCTTGCATTTAATTAGTGAATGTAAGTGATGTCGAACAATTGATATCGGATTTTTCCAGACAAAAAAAACAGTTTCATCAAATATGAAGATGGAAAATAAATAAAATAATATTAGTAGAAGGAATGAAGATAATTTCTAAACGAACTAAATGGAGATTTATAGAAAAATATAGCTTCATGTGTCGTCTCAGCCCATAAAAGGGCTTGCATACAGGCTTACAAGGTCAGACCTAGTCATTAGGGTCTTAAGATGTGTTTGGTATTGTGGTTGATGTTGTGGTTTAGGTTTAAGTTGAAAACAAATAGTTTTAAAAAAACATTTTTAATGTGGTTCAAAATAAGCAGTGAAGTGTTTAGTTAAAATTGTGGTTGAGTTTGAGGTTAAAAAAATAGTTTTATATGTTTGGTTACCAAGCTTTTCATATTACTTTTAACTTGTGAAATTACTGTAAAAGGTATAGAATGATATACTAATTATTTTTTAAGAATATGTTTTTGTTTAATAATATATTAAAAACATTTTTTTAAATGTTTTGTCTTTATATCCAAATTATTTAAAAACAAAGAAATATTAATTTAATATATATATATATATATATATATATATATATATATATATTCAAAAATACTTTTAAAATGCATTAGCTGGGTGAGTTTCGTGTAATTCTAACTCCAACGCTCGGACTACTAGAAAATTCGGGGCATCTATCTACATATTTCTTTAAATAAAAAATAAAATCAAACTAGACCTGACCTAAATAAATGGGTCGGCCCAGACAAGTTGGGCCAACAGGCCCAACTCTGCTGGACTTGGGCTGAGCCGAGATAGGCCTAACCGAAGTCCAGCTTCAACACGCAGTGCAAGTGTAATGCTACTGTTCACCGATAACGACGAGAGCTTCAATGGCCGATGCCGATGGGTAGAGGAGACCGAGGTGGTTCTTTCTGTGATGGTGGCATCATAAATGGTGGGCTGTGGTGGCCAGAGGTAGCGTTGGAATATTGCAGTATTGTTCACCGACCACAACAAGAGCTTCAACGGCCGATGCCGATTGGTATAGGAGACCGAGGTGGTTCTTCTTGTGGTGGTGATATCAAATATGGTGGCTTGTGGTGGCCGGGAGGAGCATCAGAAGCTGCGCTATGGAGAGAGAGAGCTGTGAAGGGAGAGAGAGTTGACGCTGTAGAGAGAGAGCTTGGTGTCGTGGCTGTCGTCTTGTGGCCATCGTCGTGGCCATCGTCATGGAGAGAGAGAGAGAGAGAGAGAGAGAGAGAGTTGCCATATAAGTTGTTGTCGCCGTCGCCTGCAATGGTGTCCAGTGTGGTGTTTCAGGTGTGTTTTGAAGGGCAGAGCTGCATGCATCAACATGCCAGTTCCCACGGGTTTATGCATTCATGTTGGCAACAAAGCTGGCAAACGTAGGAAACACAGGCAAAAAAAAGATAGGCAATCACACCCGAAAAGCTACAAATTCATGCTTTAGCAAAACCGTGGGTTGAATAGTGATTTTGGTGGGTCCCATACAGTATAAATTGCAATTTACGAGTTACCAAATGGGTGCAAACTGCATTTTTCTTGAAACGCAGTTTGCACCACGTTACCAAACAAGCACTTAATTTGTTTTTTAAGCTAACAGGGCGGATGTCATACCCTAATTCAATTTGAAAAAAAAAAATAGACGAAGTGATATCTAGAATCCTCCTTTTCTGGCCACAACAAAATAACATTTTTCTTCTTATAGCACTCATTTTCTATCCAAAACACTATAATAATCTTTTTACACCAATTCAAAACATCTAAAAGTGCAAAAACTTGCTTCAAAACCCAAAATTAACTCGAAATTCAAAATCTTCCCAATCTCAAATATATTTTTTATGCACTTTCATGGTAAGAAAATCTAATTTGAACTCCTCTCAACACATGGAATAGAAATTTATGAAAATAAAGTTTGATGCTAAATTATTTTTCTTTCAATTAAAGTGACCAATCACTTGCTAGTTAAAAAATATGGGGGATTCATATGTACTTTTCTCAAAAAATTGAAACGCACTACTTATTTTACATATATTTTTAATTTTATTTCTTTGTCTTTCAATTTAATCATCTTTTGAAGAAAAAATGCAATCAAGTGTTAATTAAGGCTAATAAGGGCTCAATTGTGTTAAGAAAATTTTGAGATGAAATGGAGTATTATTCGATATTTTTATCCATGTTTACCTAGTTTTTTTTTTTTGTCTATGTTTTATATATAAAATGCATTGACATTCTTTATTTTATATTTTGAAAGCACTTTTGGATTAAAGATTACAAAAAAGGAGTAAATTGGAGTAATTGATAGTTTGACCTTCAATTGATGTTTTATGTAGCTTAAGCTGTAGAGGTCCAAATGAAGTGATTCCAGTATATTTTTAATTTTATTTCTTTGTCTTTCAATTTAATCATCTTTTGAAGAAAAAATGCAATCAAGTGTTAATTAAGGCTAATAAGGGCTCAATTGTGTTAAGAAAATTTTGAGATGAAATGGAGTATTATTCGATATTTTTATCCATGTTTACCTAGTTTTTTTTTTTGTCTATGTTTTATATATAAAATGCATTGACATTCTTTATTTTATATTTTGAAAGCACTTTTGGATTAAAGATTACAAAAAAGGAGTAAATTGGAGTAATTGATAGTTTGACCTTCAATTGATGTTTTATGAAGCTTAAGCTGTAGAGGTCCAAATGAAGTGATTCCAGTAATATTAGAAAGATAACAACCATACCTTTCTATAAATCTATGAAAAATAAAAAAATAAATAAAGAGCATGGAAATCACAACCTTCATTGCATTTTGCCAATGTTGATCTTCAGTGATAATATCTTGAGCTACAACAATCCATTTGATGCAAACATAATTGTTTTGATTCCTAACTCAAAGCCTTATCAGATCACCAAAGTTCAGCAGACAACAAGCTCATATGAGAGAGATATGATTTTTCTAAAATGACACATGAAGTTTGTCAATAGACAAGTTTTGTGAAGAAATAAATCCAAATTACATCTTAAATCATCCAAACCATCATACAAGTTTTTATCTTGGCAATTTAGCTCCTCTAAGCCCAAACTTGTTGCAATGCTAGTTCTCCTTTTTTAGAAAAATAGTTAATGAAATGCTTAAATGTAAACTATCTATTTAAGAGAGGATTATTTTGTAAAATAAGGACTAGTGTTACTTAGGATATAAAAAGAAAGAGAGTATAAGGAAAGAAAAGAAGGAGGGTGGTTGCCAGAAGAGAGGAGTCACAAACCCTTTCTCTCGAAAATCCACATTCAAGTATTCTTCCATCTTTTGGAGTAGTTTTTTAATAGATATGCAAGACTAAACTCTTTTTCTTGGTTGTAAGAACATAGAAACCTTCAGATTTAAAGAATTGTGAGATTTATTCTTCCAATTATTTTTAGTTTATATGATGAATGAATATATTTGTTTTCTTATGAGGAGTCTACAATTCATTATCAAGAACAATCAACTACTAAGTTTGCTATCAAAACTGGAATTGTAATATATAAACTTGTGAATAAACAAAGCATAATAATTATAATGGATTTATGTCATTAATATTAGGGAGAACATTTAAACAAGTCAACATGAATTGTACAATTTTGTTGTCTAGATTAATTAATTTATCTAGTTTTTAAGGTTGATATTAAACTAAATCATTAGTGTGGATACTTTGATTGTTTGTTGGTTAGAGTTAGTTATATGACAGATCTATTAACTAACAAATGTTAAGAAAAGATAAAAAAAAAGAATATAGATTGAAGTTTTGTTTGAAGGATTGATTTTGATTTTTGTAGGTGGTTGTTTATTTGCAACTAAGGTTATTTTGAATTTATTTTTTTTCTTTATTATTTAATTTTGCCTTGGTTTAAATAATCATCAACCAACCCCCTAATTTCATTACGTATAGCATGAAATTGAACTAAATCTTCCTCGTGAGATCGACCTTTTGTTTTTTCTATATTATCTTGTATATTTTAACCTAGTGTAATTAATTTATGCGACCGCAACATTATAACATTGTATCATAATAATTTTTAATAATTATTATAATTATTATTATATTTAAATGAAAAGGCATTTTACAATTGCTCAATTTTTGACCGTGGGTTCTTAATAATCATTTTGCTTGCTTTCCATTATCTCGTGTTGCGGTATAACTAAATATTGCGAGTTTCATGCAGCCCAAAATGCTATAAATTCGCAGCACTCATAACTGGGGATATGGAAACAGAGTTCACCTTAAATGGCCTATTAGATTTGGATTAGGGTTAATTGCTAACGAACGCCTAATCCTTAAATTGTGCGTTAATAATTAACTGTAACTGAATTAACTTTAATAATTATTTCATGGTAGTAAAAAATTTGAGATCTGCATAATATATTTAGAGTTTGAGTCAGGATATGCTGTACCTTTTGTAAGAGTCTGAGACAACTGAAATTTTATTTTTTCACCTGAACCCATAAAATATGTTTTTTGGAAGGTGGGGTTTTCTCGAATAAAGAAAAAGAAAAAGAAAGATAACTGAATTAACACACACACACACACACATATATATTGATTAATTCCTCAAGTAGGGGCTATATAACCAAAGCTGAATGTCATGGTGGCCACAGTTGATCTGTTTGTCTAAATTAAATGATGATAAGATCATACTCGATCTAGCCAAGTTCAACAAATTGATAATTTGCAAATCAAAGGAGATATGTTAATAAACATCAAAATCAAACGATTGTGAATACTCTTAATGTAGTGTTTAATTAATAATTATTTTTTTGTCCTATTTTAATATCTATTTGAGTTCAACAAATTAACCACATAATTAACAAGCTTCCTGATGACCTCTAGATTTTGAAGAATTTGCCTTCATGTAACTTGCAATGACAATCGCTAGAGCCATCTTCTTGTGCTTTGCTATATATGCTTAAAACTCAGCAAGACTGTGAATTATTTCAGAGACTGTTTTCCTTCCTTTTCCTCAAAATTAAACATGGCGCTCAAGAATGCTCACGTATATGTCTTCAATAACACACACACGTTGTATTCGCAGCCTCTCATTTCACTGATATTTGCAAGCTCGACCAGTTCCTAGCATTTTAAGAAATTACCCCTGAAACTTTAAGCTTGATGAAGTACGCAAGTTCTTTCTGAGTTCTTTTCCTTTTATTTTTCTGTCTTTTGCTTCAAGACACAACTACCTACTTCTCTGTCAAGCTCATAAGGGTTGGCTTCAAAGCTCAGTTTAATTATAATAACAGTTCCCACGACAGACATGGAAGATCAGAAAGAGTGAACACCGACCGGTAAATCAACGATTTGTTTGTCATCATAGTCTAAGCATGATTCTAGACAGTTAACAGTGGTTACTAAGAAAGCTAATTACGAAAATGATCCTATCCTTGCATGAATCTTAAGACAAGTCATTGTTTTCTTCAGAAGGAAAAGACTTCATTTTTTCTTCTCCTACTAAAACCTAAATATTTTTTATAACTTAGCCTACATGTACACTGTGTCATAAAGCTCTCGTATCCCACTTGAATTATTGACAAGCGTGAGAGGGTCCCTAACCCTTCAAGAGAACCTGCTTTGTAAATGTTCCAATTATCCATGTGTCGTGATATTGCCGTTGTATAAATTAATTACTCTAACTTAAAAAAATCAAATAAGATAGTATAAAGCATTCAAGAGATTGATCCCACAAGGACATTTTAATTCAGATTTTTGTGCTAAATATACCATGCAATTGGGGGGTCGGAAGTTTTCTAGGCTAGGCTAAAGCAAACTAAACGAAAAATTATATAAAAAACTAAAATTTATCAATAAAATAAACCTTGGTTGTAAGTCAACATTCACCTACAGAAATTAGAACTAATCATGGAAATGAAACATCAATTTATATTCTGAATATTTATATTTTCTTAATATTGGTTTGTTAATGGATCCGTTGTATAACTCACTCTAACCATCAAACAACCATAGTGTCCGCATTAGTAATTTGATTCAATGGTAGCCTTAAAAACTATATAAATTAATTAATCAAGAAATATAATTATCTGTAATCTATATTTAATTTGATTGAATGTTCTCTCTAAGATCAATAATGTAGACCCACCACAATTATTAACTCAGTTGTTTCACAAGTTCATATACCACAACTCTAGTTTTGATACCAAACTTAGCAATAGATTGTTTACAATAATAATTTTGAGTTCGCTCATAGCAATTAAATAAAAAATCATAGGAAAATAAGCATAGGAGAACAAGCATATTCATCATATAAACTAGAAAATTAAGATAAAAATAGATCTCACGACTCTTGAAATCTGAAGGTTTCTATGTGCCTATAACCAAACAAAAGAGTTTAGTTTTGCACATTTATTGAGCAACTAATTAAAATGATAGAAGAAAACATGATTTAGGGTTTGAAGGAGGAAGATTTGTGTTTTTTTTTCTGTTGTCTGAAACTCCTTGCCACCTCTTCTTCTTTATATATGCTTAGAAACTCTAGTTTCTATTTTATAAAATAATTCTTCTTTAAGTTCATAGAATTTAGCTATCATCTTGTAAAAATCATATCTCATTCATAAGATATAATTTTGAGATACATTTTGGATCTTTAGTATTTTTTGAATCTAGAATACAACAAAATTGGGTTAGCATCCATCAGATTTCTTTAGCTCTAGATAGTTAAGTTGGAACGACCAAAGGTTGATATCGGCAGATTGCAAGATTTGACTTTGAAAATTGTGATTTCCATGCTCTTCCTTATTATTTTTTTTCCATATCTTTCTATAAAGGTATGGATATTAGCTTTAGAATGCTACTGAAATCACTTCATTTTGATCTCTAGATCTTCCGCTCTACACAAAACATTGACTGAAGGTCAAATCTGTCAATCAACTCTAATTACCACCTTTTTGCATCTTTCATCCAAAAATACCTTCAAAACATAAAAAAAATATCAAGACATTTTATACACAAAACATATGCAAAACACTAGGTAAATATGAATGAAATTATCAAATAATATTGTTGCATCAAATACCCTCATACTTAGCTTTTGTTTGTCCTTGAGAAAGGATAGATAAAGAAACCAAATTAAAACTAACCATGACCAATCTCTTAATATCTCATTAATATCCAAGAATACAAGCATTATAAATAAGAATACAATCAAGAAGGATAAAGAACGTAAACCTTTATGAATTTGTTTACATGCAAACTTCAAAACTCAATTACTCTTTGGGATTTAAATGAATTCTATGTCATGTCAAAGTGATAGGTCCTCTCATTGATATACACTCCAACACTCTTGTCTTTAGGGTTCACATGTTTAAATATCTCAAGTTTCAATCAATAAATATGTTCTACCAAAAGCTTGCTCTTCAATCTCATCACCATTACTAACATATTATAAACAATGTATGAATAAAAAAGTCTTATTTTCTAGTTGTAATGGGGTTAAGGTTAAGGTGAGGTAAAAGAGAGTAAAAGAAAATGTTCAAACCAAAGAAAATAGAGCATTCTAAAGAATGATATTTCAAACAAGATATTCCATCAAACCACATCAATTTTCAGTCTTTAAGCACCAATGCTTAGCTTCTTTCAATTTCAAGCTCTTTTCTATTCTTTCTTTTTCTTTTTCTTGTTCCTTTTCTTCTTTTCTTTTTCTTTTTGTTCTTTCTTTCTTTTCTTCACCTTTGACAACTTTGCACATCTTTTCACTAAGCATCACTTCTTCTTTCTTTTCACATAAAATCCAATTACAATTCATGAGATTATCACAAGTATATTATTTAGTAATCCTTGGCCAGGGGAAAAGAGGAAAACATATAAAAAGTTAAGGCTTATAATGGATAAAGCAAAAAAAAAGATAAACAAGCTCAAAAAAAGCTCACTAAGGATAATATGTTTTAGGTTGGTTTTTTGGCTCAAGTGGTTAAAATTCCTAATGCCTTATCATCTTCATGCATATTTGTAATGCGAATGTAATTTCAATAAGTTATGAAGCAAGTATTAGAGATGTATATCATTAAAAGAAATTACAATTAAAGAATATAATGTTGAAGACTTAAAAGTTTGCATTGGTATAACACTATAAAATCAACATGAAATATTTTTAGAGTCAATCCCTAAACCAATTAGACATTAAAACTTGCATGCACACGCATTCATTCGATTTATATAATCATCTATCTCACTCAATTCTCATACATAATACTCATATTCTCTTAAACCAATGGGAGTTCAAAAAGATCAATCATAGATTTTTCTTTTTCCTTTTTCTTTTTATCTTTTTTTCAGAAGAATAAAGAAAACCAAAATAAAAAAAACTATTATTTTCCCAATACCTCGACACTTAAAACACAATGTTATCCTCAAGGTTGAAAATAAAAAAAAGGGATATAAGAGAATGACAAAAAAATAAATAAAAACCCAAAAATTAAAGATAAGGGAAAAAGAAAGCAAATCTGATTTTTTTTGTGCTAGGTTGCCTCCCAGTAAGCATTTGTGTTTTGTATTATTGGCTTGACATGTGGCATGACATGCTCATTCTTCATACATGCTGTTATTTCTGCTATCCAACTTTCATAAAAAGGTTTCAATCGATGCTCAATGACCTTGAGTACTTTATCGGTTTTTAAACTTGTAATTTCAACACGGGGAGCGATTTGCAAAGCCTGTAAAGACAATGCTGCTTCATGCACATTTTGGGAAACACAAGTGTGCCTTTATATCTCCTCTGATTGGGTAAAATCATAGCCGTAGATTAAAGCTACACTTAATCCATCCACACAATTAAAATCATAAACTTGCTGCACACACCTATCAATTTGGTCATAACATGTGATAGAATAAACATTGCTATAAGGATATTTTATTGCATCACTAAAATTAAATTCAATCTTTTACCTCCATAGACAAAGTATCCTTACCACAATCAATTTTTGTATGGAAAGTTTTCAAGAATGATCTCTCAAACAATATAGGAGTGTTGGAATCACAAGAATTGTGTTCCATATCAAGAATATAAAAGTCACATGGATTTAGAAAACTATCAATCTTGACTAGGATATTTTCTATCATATCAAGTGAGTAAACAAAACTACGATCCACAAGTTGTATTACAATGCTAGTTTTATTCAAAGGCTCTAAACTAAGAGAATCATAAACATGTTTAGGGATAACATTAATGGATGAACCTAAATTGCATAAAGCCCTTTTAAAACTATCATTTCCAATAACACATGGGATAGTAAACACATCTAAGTCTTTTTGCTTCAAATGCATATTCTCTTGAACAACAACAAATACAACTTCACCCATACTTACCATTTCATGACCTTTCAATTTGAAAGCTCTTTTGGTAATGCACAACTCCTTTAAAAATCTAGCATACTTAGAAATTTACTTTATAGCATCAATAAAAGGAATGTTGAGTTCCACTTTCTTGAAAACCTCTAAAACTCTTTTTCTATCTTCTTTCTCAGACTTAAAAGAACTCAAATGAAATGGTGAAATTGTTCTAAAATTGGAATTCATTGAGTAAGGAGTTACCTTTGGAGTGATTGTCTTTGTCTCTGTTTATGAAGGAGGAGTAGGTTTCTTCTTGCTACTCAATTCAATTTCTATCTCTTCTTCCTTCTTCATCTCAACTTGTTTTCTCAAAGCTCTTTTCCACTTCGCAGTATGACTGCACTAACATTCTCTTTTGGATTCAATGCTTGGGAGGGTAATTTTCCATTCATTGGTGTTTCCAGTTTGACCATACTTGAAACTATTTGCCCATTTTGTTTCTTCAAGTTGTAAATACTTGACCTTATTTCCTATTAAAAAGACATGATATTTTGCTTAAAGGTCATAGTGTTAGAAGCCAAAATTTTCATCATCTCACGAAGATCATCAATGGATGATGACCCCATAACAATGGAGTTGGTGAACTGAAGGGGTTGTCTTGCTTGATAATTCTATTGGGGCAGAAATCCAATGGAATGGAACTGTCTACCTTGATTACTTTGTTGAGGTGGGTTTTCATAATGTAAGTTGGGATGCTCTCTCTATCCAGGAATGTACGTGTTAGAAAAGGGATTATATTTACACTGGGGTTGTCTACTGAATGTTCCATCAATCAAATTTGCTTGTTCAAAGTAATCATCTTGCATTGTTAGGCACATATCCAACTTGAGCATATGCTACAAACCTTTACCTATTGTACATTTCTGCAAGCCAAAAAATCCACAAGAGAAGTGAGATCATTAACTTATTCTCAAGTTTAGAAATACTTACCTTATTCACTCATTTATTTGAGAAGTCTTCACATGTGCCAAACTATTTCAAGTTGATTACCATATCAGAGATTAATTGGCATGCAACCTTGGGTGGCTTATTTACCAATGCCCTTCCACTTGCAACATCAATGATATTATGGTTAGTAGGCATTAATACTTCATAGAAATATTGAATGAGCAACTCATCAGGTATTTGATGATGAGGGCATTGAATGCACAATAGCTCAAATCTTTCCCAATACTCAGCGAGTGTCTCTTCATGATATTGTTGAATCTCACATATTTCTTTTCTTATGTTGGCAACTCGAGATGTTGGGAAACACTTTTCTAGGAAGATCTTCTTCATGCCATTCTAAGTGTCAATTGAACCTAGAAAAAAAAACATGTCTTCGTTGCCTCTTTTAAAGAGAAAGAGAAAGCTTTCAGCTTAACTTGTTCCACTTCAACTTCATTTGGTTTCATGCCAACATAAACCATATGGAACTTCTTAAAATGAGTATAAGGATCTTCTCCTGCAAGACCATTGAATGTTGCCAGCAAATGTATAAAACCAGATTTAAGTTTGAAATTCATATTATTGTCTATATTTATGCACAATGGTTGGTTTTCCATGTTTCGAGTAGCAAGCTCCTTGAGTGTTTGTTGTTGTGCAACAACCATGATGTTGATTTCTTTTATAACTTGCATAAAATGTTTTCTATTTCAAGATCAACCTGCTCTTAACGACTTTGGTTAGCAGAACGGGTTACAAGCACAAATTAAAAAGAAAACTCAAAAGAAACCAAGCACACAAGAGATAAAAACAATACAATAGGCACAAGAATTCAATACTGAAAAACTAAAAGTGTCTAAAAACCCTAGAAAATGATGGAATTTGGCCTTGTCAAGTATGCTAGAGACCATATGTCCCTAGTTCTGCTCAGAACATCATTTTCTTTCAGAACACAAAAGGCCGATACCTCATTTCACCTAAATTTCTATTTTGAATAGTACCGCAGCAAGCATAAATCTGTTTTTTTAGAATAAATAAAAATCATATCATGCAAAATAAATCATAGAACATCACAACAACACAAGAATCAACTAAAATCACGCCCCCGGCAGCGACGCCAAAATTTATTGCATTGTCGCGGTTGCACAAATTAATTATCCTAGATTAAAACAAATCAAACAAGATAATGTAGAGCAAGCAAAGGGTTGATCCCACGAGAACTTTTAGTTCAGATTTTCATGCTATATATGCTATGCAATTGGGGGGGGGTCAGAAGTTGTCTAGGTTAGGCTAAATCAAACTAAGTGAAAATTATATAAAACCAAAATTTATCAATAAGACAAGCCTTGGTCTCAAGTCAACATCCACCTACAGAAATTAGAACTGATCATGTAAATGAAACATCAATTTATATTCTAAATATTTATCTCTTCTTAACATTGGTTCGTTAACGGACCATCCATATAACTTACCCTAACCATTAAGCAACTATAGTGTCCATACTAGTAATTTAATTCAATAACAACCTTAAAAACTAGATAAATTAATTAATCAGGAAACATAATTGTCCATAATCTATGTTTGATTTGATTGAATAGTCTCTATAAGATTAATAACGTAGATCCACCATAATTATTTAACTCAGTTGCTTCCTAAGTTCATGTACCACAACTCCAATTTTGATATCGAAGTTAACAATAGATTGTCTACAATAATAACTTCAAGTCGGCTCATAGTAATTAAATAAACAATTATAGGAAAATAAGCATAGGAGAACAAATATATTCATCATATAAACTGGAAAATTAAGATAAAAATAGATCTCACAGTTCTTAAAATCTGAAGGTTTTTATGTCTTTGCAACCAAATAAAAGAGTTTAACCTTCCATGTTTGTTGAACAACTAATTAAAAAGATGGAAGAAAACATGATTTAGGGTTTGAGGGAGGAAGATTTGTGTTTTCTTTCTGTTATCAGAAACTCCTTGCCACCTCTCCTTCTTTATATATGCTTAGAAACCTTAGTTTTTATTTTACAAAATAATCCCTCCTTAAATTGGCAGAATTTAGATGTCATCTTGTAAAAATCATATCTGAATCATAAGACTTCATTTTGAGCTAAAATTTGGATCTTCAAATTCAAATTCAAGGGGTCTGCTTCTGCTATCAACATAACTTTTTTATTGGTCTTGAGTTATTTTCATCCTTTCCTTAAAAACTCTTACTTTATCGATAGTCTTTTGCATTATATCAGAACCCATCAATTTTTATCTCTCGCTTCTTTCTAAAATATATGGGTATGCCACCTTCTTTCATATAATGCTCCAAAATGAGTCATTCCTATTGTAGCTGAATAGCTATTGTTATATGTAAATTCCACCAAAGGTACATATTATTCCCAACTTCATTCATAGTCTAATATACATGATTTTAACAAGTCCTTGAAGGTTTGGATACTTCTCTATGTTTGTATGTTTGTCAAGGAATTTAATCCAATGCTTAACTTTAATTATATTCCCATATCACTCTAAATATTTGGTCATAACCTAGTTATAAACCTTAGGTCATTGTTAAAAACAATTGTCACTAGAACCCCCATGTAACCTTATTACTTTATTAACATGCATTCTTGCCATTTTATCCACTGAGTTAGTTATTTTCATATGTCAAAACATTGTTTACTTGTTCAAACATTATCACCATTCCTATTATTCAACAATCCTAAAACAAAATCCATGATTATTTTCTTCCACTTCCATTTTACAATGGGTAGTGATCATAGTTCCTCTACAAGCTTTTTGTACTTAACTTTCACTTGCTAAGAAATGGTATATTTTGCAACATATTCAACTATATATCTATTCATTAAAGGCCACCAATTATATTAATTTAGGTCTTAGTATTTTTTTTTTTTTTACTATCAACATGCACTAAGAATTTATATCTATGAGCTTCTTGCAATATTTCACCATTCAAAGCTTCATTGTTAAAGCCTATAATTATATAGATGAAGTCGAGACCTAATCATCCTATTGTGCCCAAACAATATAGATTCTAGGTTGAAATAAATGATTCATGGACAAATTTGATTAACTATTAATCTCAATGGAACAAATTAGATTGTAATTGGCCAATTTTATTTAATAATGAACCAAATTAAAAGTTTAGTAATTAATTCGGGTTGAATTAAAGGATTTAATTAGATGCAAGGACCTAATTATACTTGAATTAATCAAATTAATTTTATAAGGGACTTTATTGGTGAAAAATTAAGTTTGGGAACCCATTTTGTACCTAATTAAGAAGATTAGGATTTTAGGGACCCAATTTATGTTTTACCAAGGTTCATTTTGCTAAAGGTGTCAAACTATATGGACCTAATTGATTGAAATCATGGGTGAAAGTAAAGAGAATTGAAAGTTTAATGGATAATCAAGGGTCAATTTAAACAAATCCAAGTCCAAGAACAAGGATGTAAAAGGCTTTGAAATTCAGAGGGTTATGTTGAAGTTCAACAAGGGTAAAATTAAAAATAATTGAAAGATTGAACCCAATTAGAGGTGTGATGAAAAGAAATCAAAAGACAAAGGAATAAATTACATTTGGTTAAATTTAAAACCCTAGTTCAACAAAAGAATAAATTAAAACAACATCATTTTAAAGGGAAAAAAAGGAACCGGATGACACATCGTCTAGTTCAAAATCAAATGAGATGACGTGTTGTGTGGTTCATTGTTCATCTTCCTTTTCTTTTTGTCCAAAAAAACTACTCATGGGCAACTTTTTAGCTACATTAAAGCTTCATATCTTTACCAAATTTGATATAACATACACCATTATGATGACATTACATTGTATTAAAACTAACATGGTCTATTTTGGTTAATTGACCCTATGATTAACACGACGCCACCCTAAAAAGTTCAACTCTGATAGTCTTTAATACTCAAAATTTGACAAATCATGGTGGTCATTTTGAGCCAATAGTTGAGATTTTTCCAAGATGAATCAAAGGACAAAATTTGACAAATCATGGTGGTCACTTTGAGCCAATAGTTGATATTTTTCCAAGATGAATCAAAGGGAAAAATTTGTTTTTAATGTAAAAAAGATATCCTTCTTCCATATTTTTTTTTATCAAAAGTAAGTACACTAGAGATCAAAGTACCAAGCCTAGAGAACCAGGACAAACAAAGCAATACAAAGCAGAAAGCTATAAACTCAAACTAAACCACAAGGCTAACATATGAAATAAAACCATTACAGAAAGTAAACTAAACAAAGCTAAGAAGCTAGTGACTAGACCTAGCCAACAAGAAGCAAAGACAGATCCTTCTCATGGAAATAATAGATGGTGTAAAACAAGATTTGAAATTTCCAGAAGATGACATCCGCAGAGCTTCGATTCTTTTCAAACACATGACTGTTTTGCTCATGCCAAATGATGTAGACAATTATAGCCAAACCCACATTCCTCATTCTCAAATCTAGGCTCTTTCTAGAAAAACTTAGGCCACAGATAGCATTAGATACGGAGGACATACACTTGTTAATGCCCAACCAAGACTTGATCTTAGACCATATGAGAGATGACTAGCTGCATGAGAAAAACAGGTGAGTATGCGATTCCTCTACTTGAGAGTAAAGCACACAAATGGTATCCAAACTCAAGAAGCACAAATGATCCTTGGTTTTTACATAAGAGGAGGATGTCGTCAGCAAAAGCAAGGTGATAAATATCATAAGAGCCACACTTTGGGTGATAGTGGAACTTCGGATTCTGAGAACCAATCTTCAGCAAACGGGTTAGATACTCCATACATGCAATAAACAGGTAAAGGAATAGAGGATCGCCATGTCGAACCCCATTTTTCCTCGAAAAGAACCCATGAATGTTACCATTGACTGAAATAGAGAGGGAAGCAGTCTCGAGACATTCCATAACAAGCTGAACAAAACGGGTTGGGAAACTAAGAAATAACAAGAGCTGATTTAGAAAGGCCACTACATAGATTCAAAGGCTTTCTGGAAGTCAATCTTTGTCATGCATCTCGACAAAGATTGCTTCTAACCATAAGGCCTAAGTAACTTCTGCATAAGGTGGATATTATCGAACTTACACCTTCCACTAAGAAAAGCATTCTAAGCCGGATTGATAATATCCTAAAGAGCATTAGCCATTCTACCTGCTAGAATCTTCGATGTAACCTTGTAGATGACATTGCAGCAAGAGTAGTTCGGCAGTTAGAAGGAGAGGAGACATTGGCCAATTTAGGCAACAAGGCAATAATGGAGTGGTTAACTTGCTTCAATAGCTGACAAGAGGAGAAAAAGTCCCGAATAGCAGAGCAAAAATCATCACCAATAACTTCCCATGATTTCTTGAAGAAATAGGAAGAGAAGCCATTTGGCCCATGAGCTTTGTCATTGTCAATACTAAAAAGGGTGGAGTGAATGTCCTCATTAGTGACTAGGGAAAGAAGAGGAGAATGAGAGCCTTCATCGAGACACCTTCCACTCTGAACAACCGAGGCCTCCAGAAGAATTGTGGCTTTGGAGGCACCAAAAGAACATTGGAAAAAGCTGACAAATTCTACAACCATTTCTTCCAGCAAAGAAGATAACTGGCCATCACTACACCAGATAGAAGGAATGGCTCTCTAGTAATGCTTACATCTCAACATAGCATGAAAAAATTTAGGTGCCCTTATCATTGTCCTTACTGTAGGAAGCCTTAAGCTTTTGGACAAAGAACATCTTCTCGAAATATTTCAAGTTAACCAAGCGCAAATGGAGAACCTTGTCCTGCGAAAGAAGCTTTCGATTATCACAGTCAGACTATAATCAAATCTGGTGCTGAACTAACTCCCCTTCCACTTTAATCACTCTTTCTGAAATATGGCTAAAATACAGCTTATTGAAAAGATTGAAAGGCTCCTTTAGGAGCTTCATCCTTTTACAGAGAGAGAACATAGGAGAACCAAAGACATTAGAATGCCAATAATCATGAAGGAGATCCATAAACTCTGGATGAGTAGCCCACATATTGAAGAGCCTAAAAGGCCGATTCCCTAACTTTTGCCTTTCCCTAATAGTAACCAAGGTGGGGGAGTGATCAAAGAAGGCTCCTGGAGCAGGAAAGGTCACTAGAGAAGTGAGCTAAAGAGAGGCCCAGAGATGGTTGACAAGGACCTGATCAATCTTAGACTAAATGGTTCCATTGGACCAAGTAAAATGGCTCCCCGTGTAATTGAGGTATGCGAGATCAAGATCATAAAGCATTTCTTGAAATCAAAAACTTCATAATTAGTGACTGACACACCATTATGCTTATCATGCTAAAAGAGAATGGAGTTGAATTCCCCAAGCACAATCCAAGGGAGATATGGAGCCCATTGCTGTAAATTCTGCCATAACAGCCTTCTACCAGTAATGGAATTGTGGCCATAAAAAAAGTGGTTGCAAACCTGAATTGGTTAGCAAGACAACAAATATTTACATAGATGCCTTAGGCAGATGCATGAACTAACTCAACCTGAACAGTATTAGGATTCCAAAGAATAATAATTCTAGCAACATTAGACTCATCTGCATTAGAAATGTATTTCCATTGATTTAGCTGAAAGTTGTTAAAGTTAACAAGCCTAAACAAAGCTAGCTTGGTTTCCAACAAACCACACAGATCAATTTTATGCTTCTTCATACGGCTAACCACCTCATGCTACTTTAGAGGGTTATTTAGTCCTCTAACATTCCAATAATAGATCAACATCAATTCGAGGAGGGAAATCCACCATTACCCTTCCCTTTATGGGCATTCCGACACATTCTATTCCTGGTAGCCATCCCCATTGAGACTACCTCTGCCATCATGGCTTGAGCACCTTCAACCCCACCCTATTGGTTTTTGTGCAAGACACTCTCCTTGATTCATGGCTGGCAATGAAGGCTGGATTTCCTGCTGGCAACCTTCATCCACTCATCCTTCAAAAGGGTAGATTCAAAGTGTATGGGGTCAGTGTGCTGCTCAATCTCGACAACCTCTATGTGAATTGGAACAGCCCTGTCACTGTCCCATGTGGCAGCAAATGCTCACGGCAGATTCACAAGAGCATTAGTTGCAGCAACTAAGCCAACTCCGTAATCCAAGCCTTCTCGACCATCAATAATAGTTTTGGTATCCCCTAGAGCAGCCCCGCTGCTATTCTCTGCACTCTAAGGACACACAGCAGTAGCCTCACTAACAGCAATAGCAGTGGCAAACCGAGGCACACACACAGAAACACGGTAGCAGTTGTAGACCAAGGCACACACACAGAAACACGGTAGCAGTTGTAGACCAAGGCACACACACAGAAACATTAGTAGAGGTTGTAGCAATTGACGCACATCCCATACCTTTTTGCACATCAATAGTAGCTTTCAACCCACACTCATCTACGCACCAACAACAACCACACAATCTGTCCCATGCTGCATATCAGTGGCAACCTCTGTTTGCCTTGAAGCAAGGGCTGTTGGACACCCCTCAGCAGCCTTAAGAAGCTTTTTTTTTTTTTGCCTTAGCACAAACTATTATAGTGTGCCCCAACACTTTGCAAGTTTTACAAAATTTCGGTAGAGTTTCATAAACCACGGGTTGAATCAATCGAGCACCATTAGGCAATAAAATCTCAATAAAATGTATCAAATCATCCATAACACCCATTTCAATTAGAACTCTAGTAAAAGATGATCTAGACATGGATGTGGTTAATTTATCACATTGAATAGGCTTGCTAGTCATGCTAGATAATTTGGACAAACAATTATTAACCAACACTTTAGTGGAAAATTTGGAAACTTCATCTAAATCGGCACCTTATTCCTCTCTTCCAACGCAAAATTAAAGTATTCAGTCATAGGTTTTAGCATTAAAATTCTGCCATAGACTAAGTAAGGACCATTGTTAAGAACATTCTCTTTATCAACCTCATTGTTAAACCTATAACTCAACCAACCCGAATCATGCATGGCCAAGGAGGCGTCGCTGCGCCAAGTGGAGATGATGTTATGAAGGGCTTTCATCCTCAAAAATTTTCCCGCAACATAGCCCACAATATATAATTTCTAAATATCACAATTAACATCTATGTCTTCATCAAGAAAAGTGAAATTATGTTGATTTCCAGCACTCAAGCAATGAAACAACTTAGGGCATTCAACAGAGTTATGATTTGATGCGAACAAATCATGCCATTTCTAACCAGCTAGGTCAAGAGTCTTACCTAGGGAAGAAGGATGTCCTGCTGTGAGGCTAGTAGTTCGAGGTGAACTAGTTAGTGGAGGTGCAGCACCCTCCTTTGTAGATGGTGTAAAGCAAGAGAGGGAGAGGGACCCTGAAGTTACAACTCCACTTTGGGATTGTGGAGGGATTTCCACTCCAATAGGAGAAGAAAAGGCTGGACATGAGGGAGCAGGAACCCAGCTGAGTTATTGGGTGAACTCGTTGGGCAAGCTGCTGCACTAACACGCTAGCCAACAGACTAGACCCAGGAGAAGGAGATTTGAAAAACTTTGTCCCATGGACAAGTTCATCTTCAAAAGAGGAGAGATCCATTAAACCATCCTCCATGTCTTCATCTTTGTCTTCAAATCCCTCATCATTTCTTGACAAGTTGTAGTGTTAGTGTGCCTTAACAACCCCCATGAGGACTAACCATAACTCAGTAGAGGGTTGATGGGCAACACTCGCAGCAGGTGGGAGAACATCAATCGACCCCAATGGCAGATAATTGAGGGGGAAAGGGGGCTCATCTTCAGCAAATGGAAGAAAGTTGCTTACAGTTGGGTTTGTTGGGTTTGTAGTAACGCAGGGACTGTGGAGGTGGGAGATGTGAAATCAGTTCGTTGAGGATATTTTTTCTTATGCTTAGCCATGCTTAGGAGTCAAACACAACTAAGGGAAGGGGAGAAACATAACAAATCAGTATGGGCAGAGGGCTGGAGGGAAGCACTTCGGCAATTGGAAGGAGAGCATCTCTCTCTAGCTTCTCTCTCTCTATCAATTTGTTATTTCTCCAAACTTAATGTGTGTTATGGTTGTGTTCCTTCTTCCATATCTTATAAATAGGGGTGGATTCCACGTATTAAGCATGAAGAAATTTGAGTGCAAAGTTGTAAAAACAAACAAGCCATTCTTGCCTAATAACTGTCAATTAAGTCTCCCTTTCTTTTCTTCACCTTCGGTGACACCATCACCATCAGCTACCATGTGCAACCTTTCTCACAACACTAAGCACATCACCATCATGCCAATCAATCTTCTCTTCCCTTCTTCCTATATTTTTTCTCTTTTTTTCTCCCTCCCCTCACAGCTTTATGCATTTTAAATGTAAAGAAATTAATTAGCATGGTCATTGGGATAAGCTTGTGACCATGTAGGCCTGGGTTGGAACAACCCGTATGGATAGGTCGGATCCATCGCACTTTAAAAAGATTAGGTCTCGTTTGGCCCTACCTGACCTAGCTTAACCTTTAAACTCATACCTAAATTATTGGGCTGCACTTAAGCTAATTAAAAAAAAATAAGAAAAGGGTCTATTAGGCCACCATTTAGCCTAACCTTACTCGTTTATGCTAGACCCAACTCATATAATAATAAATAAAAAAAATCCAAGGGACATTTCAATATATTTATGATTTTCTCACTTGCTTTTCTAGCAATTTTGTTAAATATCATATTGTAAACTTACACAATAAGAAATGAACCTTATACAAAATGCTTTGATTTTCCCTAAAATTTCCAAAATAACATAAAATAAATAAATAAATAAAAATAGTATTTCAAAAAGGGAAGAAGATGTCTTCGTGTAAATGACCAAACTTAAAAGTTTTTCATACATATTTTTATAAAAACAAAAAACAAAATTGCATCTTTCTCATGTTTTAAAATTCAAAATGAATATTATAACTAATTTATGATTATTTATTATGGTTTGGACAAAATACATGTTATTTTTCCATTATATGCAAATTATATTATAATTATAATTTTAGAAATGCAATTAAACTGAGAAATTTATAATATTAGGTGGCATGCTAGTAAAGTATTTGATAATAATTCAACTCATGTTTTGTCATGTTATTAGAGCGAGCTAGATATGCATTTATCTAGGTATTTTTTGAACCATTTGTTAAAAAAAAACATAACTTCATTGAATTATTGATTTAACTTTTAAGATACTTTTATTTTAATGGTCAAATAAACACCTTATGAGGATGAGATATGACCAATTACTATAATTATTTGCATTAGTAAGATGAATTTATGGATATTATTGGTCCAATTAATTATTTTTAGATGATTGAGATATATAGCCTAGATAGCATGCCATAATGCAACATTTCAGTTACAGATAACACAATTTAATGGATATAGATACGAGTGATGTATATTGCATGT
The DNA here is from genome assembly GCA_015731905.1 of Salix dunnii. NCBI lineage: Eukaryota > Viridiplantae > Streptophyta > Magnoliopsida > Malpighiales > Salicaceae > Salix > Salix dunnii. Next base: position 813,971 of record CM027667.1, on the reverse strand, counting down.
CATATATCATTGGGGTAAAAATGATTATTGTAACTAGTTAAGTCATCATAGAGCTTATATATCATAATAGGATGTATAGAGAAATGAGATATTTACAAATATGCATCTTGTAATTACAAAGAATGAGTACATGATATGGTACATGAGTATCACATGTCCGGTAATTACATTGGATCTTGGATCTTGAGTAGTTTCTTACAAAATATATATACACTTAATATAAGCAACATGCTCAACAAATTCTAAATATTGTTAGTAATCAATCATTTTAGAATTAATATATGTTAAACGATGAGTTGTTTATTGATAAGGTTGGTTTTTTTGCAACAAGATGGTTGAGAGATCACATTTGTGCTTTGTAATATTGATAAAGAACACACAAAAGATAAACATATACGTCTCGGTGGTTCAATGTTTGTAACAGTGAATTTGACATAACTTTAAAGAGAGGTTAACTTTTGATGATGTTATGGCATAGGATAAAGCCGCTTGAGCAAGAGCAAGAACAAGAACAAGATCTAGTCTTGTTATTGATGAGCCCAAATCATTTAATACAAGATGTAGTGTAGATAGATATTTGGGTTATGTTGACATATTATGGGATTTCAATACTAGAATATAGTATTATTTAAGTATTCTATATTCCTTTAACATGTAAATATGTTTATCTATATGCATTCCTAAGGCTACATGTAATTATAATAATAAGAATTTGTTATGTTTCATTAGTATGTATTTTAGGATATTTTTAAACGAGACAAACTTTTGGTAAAATTCCTAAATAGGGGAGATTTTAACTAAATTTTGTTAAAATTGAAAGTTCTTTACATTTTAAAATCATTAATTAAATTAAATGTATGATTAACAAATTAAGCAATAAATCCCATAAAAAACCATTTTTTATTAGATTTATATGTAGAAGAATTTTGTTATCGGATTTTATGGAATGGTTAATATTGCTACAAGAAATGAATTGATTTTATGGTTCTGGATTGCGATGTTAATTAAATGTCACAGTTCAAACAACTGACATTCAAAATTATATTATTTCACTAAAACTTTTTGTTAATGTGTTAATTTGCTTTTTTTTTTCAACTTTCCATGTTAATTGTCCAATTTCTCCCAACAAACACATGATATGATTATAGAAAAAAAAAATTTATATATTGATTGTCCAATTTTTCCCGACACTTTCTATGTTAATTGTCCCATTTCTCCCAACAAACACATTATTGTTAAGATTTGATTCAAGAGAGAATTGACGATTACGTTGGATTTGAGAAGAGGGTGGCTAGGCATCATTTTTTTGTTGTTGATATCACGAACCACCTTTGTTTGTACTAGTAAATTACTAATGATGACGATCAACATTATTTATTTGTATTGAATTTTTTTTCATCTTTTAATGTTGAAAAGAAATATTTTAAACAAGAGTGTTTTTCATCCATGTTTTTAACCAATAACATGTTAATTCAAGTTATCACTAAGTCGAGTTATAAATTAAAATGAAAAGAGTTGATCTAGTATAACTCATTATTTTAAAGTTTGGATTGACCCGACTGAACAATTAAGATTTGGACTAGTTTGGGTTGGAAAAAAAAAACTCAATTGAACTAGTTAAAATTTTAAGTTAACATGGTCAAAAGTTGGCCATAAAGCAATTAACTTTTTTTTTTTTATCGAAACAACATGATTTTAATTTTTAAAAAAACACTTGGTTGACTTAGAACTTGTTTGGTATTGCGGTTGATGTTGTGGTTGGGATTCAAAAATAATTTCATGACAAACACTAGTTGTGGTTTATAACTACAATTGAAGTATTTGGTTAAAATTATGATTGAGTTTGAGGTTTAATAAAAAAATAGTTTTGTGTGTTTAGTTACCATGTTTTTTATATTGTTGTCAATTTGTGAAATTACTTTAAAGACACACACACACACACATATTTATATTGTTTTTTCAAATATTATAGATTTAATAATCATAATAATAAAATATAATTAATAATTCAAGCAAATTAGACATTTATTTTTATTCTCCTATTAAACTACTTGCATTTCTATCATGAACTAAATTCATACGTGAAGACTCTGCTATCCCTTGCTATTTGATTGAGAAACAACATTTGGTAAAATATCATCAGGAATATCTACGACCCATACTGAGTTTCAGGATCTCTATCTACATATAATAGATATATAATTCCAATGCCAAATCCAACTACAAGTTTTTGAATTTTATCCAAGACTCCGCTGATCTTCTCAATTTTCTGATCCATAATCATTCGATAAGCAACAAGGTTGTGGAGTGAAATGAAATCACGTGCCTTTCCCTTTCATCAGGCTAATCTCTATGTACATATTTTTTTAAAATTTTTATATTTTTAAAAAAATTGGACTAACCTGACCCAACTAAATAGGTCGGCCCAGCCAAGGTGGGCCCAAAGGCCTAACTCTGCTAGACATGGGTTAGGCCGAGAGCAGGTCTAGCCCAAGAGTTAAAAAGAAAGAAAAATAGGATGTTGCATTGTTCACGCATTGTGTGAACATTAGCAACGTGGTCAACTAATAGTGACGAGAGGCTCACCTGCCGATGTCGTTGGTAGAGAAAGCTAAGGTAGCTCTTCTTGTGGTGGTGGCGTCGGAAATGGTGGCTTGTGGTGGCCAGGAGAATCATCGAAAGGTTGTTGCTATGTTAGGGCTTGCTACTGCTTCCACTAGAGGTCACGACGGAGCTTCTAGTATAAAGGAGAAGTTGTTGGTGCTAAAGGGGACAATGGTGGTGCTTTGAGGGAACTGCTACTGGAGGAGAGAGAGAGGGAGGGAGTTGCAGCTGACTATGGAGAGAGAGACCGCTGACTGACTATAGTCATCTAATCTCCAATTAATTCCATGCAGTCATCGTCCTCGTGAGAATCCTCATCTCCAATTAATGGTGTAAAACTCGATGTCAAAGTCTAATATTAATCCAGTCCTTAAGCGATGGAAAGTAGTAGAATTATCTACTTGTGTTTACATGAGAATTATCTACTCATGTTTGATAGTGGTTTGGTGTTCATGGTGTGGCTGAGGTCGAAAAGCATCTCAAAGATGCTTTTCAAAACTGAGTTTGAAACTTAGTTTTTATACAGGACCCACAATTGCAAAACTATGGTCCAAATCTTTACCAAATGGTTTGGCTCTACACTGAGCCTCAATAGCAAAAACCACTGCAGAGCCAAACACCCACTTAATTCAACCCTCTCACTTGTGATCCAAGTCTTGTTTCAAGTTGATAAGTCAAATTTTAAAATCATAATATAACCTAATTGACCTAATAGATCATTCCTGTGATGGTCAACCTAGTGAAAATTAGCTTTAGTTTTTCTAAAATAACATCACTATCAATTGAAATTCACTTGAATCAATATAAGATAATTTACTTAATCTATAACCTAAACTTTGAGAGGTTTAGGTCAAATCATGAATCAATCTAAAATAGTTTGCTTACATCATCAAACAATATTTATGTCAAATTTAGAATTTGCCAATTACATTTATTTAAAGGGAATTTGCAAATATAGTAGTTTTAAGTAATTTTCACTTAAAAATACATCAAAATAATTATTTTTTATTTTAAAATTATTTTGGACATCAACACATTAAAATAATCTAAAAACACCCAAAATAATTATTTAAAGCATAGAAAAAATATTTTTTTTTTCAAAAATATTTTTGAAACATAAAAACAAGTAGACCTTATGCTTGAACATTCGATAATAATAACAAAAGACACGATGAACAGTACCAACGTGGATATTGAATTCTGAGGAAATAAAAGAGTTGGACGAAACAAAATTTATAACACCTCATCAGCAAGTCATCCCTATCAAAAAATGAGCCGATCGATCATTGATCGAGCTTCAAGTAACCGAGAGGCATAGGAACGAAACCTACTTTCCTGTCCAGTGTAGAGGAGCTTCTATTTCTCCTTTTTTTTTCCTTTTTTTTCCCTTTAGGCCAATAGATATCTTCTATTTCTAAACAAGTAGCGAGTGATGTTTTATATCTTAACTTTCGACATTCTTCTTCTTGCATTTACAAAGAGGAAAACGAGTGCAAGAAAGACAATGCACATTGCTAACCAAAGGAATTTCCACATCGTGATCCCACCAGGGTTGTTGAACATACTCTCCAAATCATCCTGCAGTAGGAGAAAAATAAAAACGACATATAAGGCACCTTCACCCCATAAGCTGTTCAAAGATGACCATGAAAAACAAAGAAAAAGTCAGAATAACACCAGGAAACAAAATCAAAAGTTTTTAAACTGTTAGTAACCAAACAGTTTAAGCCTGTTTGGAGGTGTTCTTAATATGCTGTTCCTCAAAATGTGATTACAAGATAATGACAACTGTTTTTTCATGCAAAGAATATTTTGATACTGTTAACCATCCCTGCTCCTTGGGTGGCTAAGAGCTTTAGAGACTCGATTTTAGTGTTTCTCTAATGTTCTACGCCTTTAATTAACTGCCAGATGCATGTCCAGAGCATGGAATGAGACTCATTTTGAAGTACATAAAATAAAATATGTTGTCCAGTACCAAGAACTGAAAACTATCTTCAAAAGCTTGTTCAAAAGGGGCCATGGATAGCTGAAATAGCAATACTCTTCATGAATACCACAGGACAGCGTACCTTTAAAAACGGTCAGGAGAAATGAACAACTAAAAGAGTATTGTTGGGGATTTCTGTTCACAAAACTAAAACAGGAGTTACCGCATTCATATAGGTCATCACTTATTTAAAACCTTTAACAGAGAGGATATTGGCATAACAAGAAGATGAGAAAAAAACATAGAAAATAAGAGTCAATGAGCATGTGTTAGAGACAGGGAGAGCATCAAGAAGAGAGCACTGAGTGTGTTAAAACACGCATCACAATATTATAGAAGTTTCATCAGTCAATATTTTCTTTGGTGATGCAATAACCAGTATGATTAAGTGTGAATGACATCAGAAACATGGAAAAGATTACATTTCTGAAAGTGATGCTTACCATACTAGACAACACTTGCTTGTGTTGCTTTGCAAAGATCTCCTGAGCATATTTATAAAGCTCCAAATCAAGGTGGTTTAGTGATCTTATCTGCTCAGTAACCACTTCAGAAACCCTACTACGATCCTGTGAAATTTCATCGAGGAAGGGTTGGTGAGTAATAACAGTGTGGATTCTTCCATAATCAAATCATCAGCAGTGAATCATCACAGTTCAAAAGGGCAGTCTACAAACTTACGAGATGTTTCAATGTGCAAACCACATGCATACACAAGTGAAACAGAAAACATTCGGCATAAACTTCAAAATGCAATACATTGAATGAAGATGACTGGAAATAAACAAATGTATAAATACTACGAGGCAAGAAGAAAAGGAGGGGAAACAATCTGGAAAATGGAAAAGAAGCATTCTCAAGATAAAGAGCATTCCAGACCAAACCAATTCAGCTAAATGTCCACCAGACAAACACCCTTAAAATTTGCAACAGCATCACCACATGGAAGCAAGGTTAGTAATATCACTGTCCTGTCCCACATGACCAAAACAAATGCTCAAGAGAAATGTTCCTTGAAATTTTAGCATTTCTCTTTATCCTAACATGATCACTGCTTCAACAGCATAGCACCAAAAAATCTTCAAAGCCACATGGTACTACAAAAACAAACATGCAAAGATGTGGTCTTCAAGTGATTAATGCTAGACTTGTTGAGAGCCTCTGACTACACAGCTTAAACTATGGAGTAGCTTTCAGAGTCCACATAAATTTGCTAGAGGATCAGAGGTTTGGGAAAGATTGAAAATGACTTGAAGAACACCCCCCCACCCCCTGATAGTATTGTCCCATAGGAAAACACAAAAGTAGGGATAGAATATGGTGACAAAAGAACCTATGTTTCCCTCCCATCCAGGTTTCTGATAAAATATAACCACTCATTCCTCCTTTCCAAATGTTTGATGTGTTCCACATTTCAAATTGAATTTATATATTAGCTTCAGCTAGACTTCAAATATTGACTACCCAGAACAAAGCACGACAGTAAGCATCATTTTGGCTGCAGTCTGATCTATCACACAATAACAAAATCCTGTCACCTGTTAATAAATAAAAAATCTTCAAGAAGCATTGAAAATGTCAAAGTTCATAGAATTTTGACAGATTATAGAATGATTGGTGAAAGGAAATCTTGAAAAGTGCACCTCCTTCGAAAAGTTTGCAGGAGAGATTCTCTTCAAAGAAGACTTGCGGCGACGTGACTGGGTCTTCCGTAAATTAGAAATACAGCCTTCATAAGCTTCCATGAGTTTGCCCACACTCATCTAATGTGTTGGAAAGATGATCCAAGTTAACTTTTAGCCTTTAAAAGGAAAGACAGTTCATTATATATGTATACAATGTGCCTTACAGTTTCTTTCTTCTCTTTGAGATCCTCTGTGGAACCAGTTTCATCTGCATTGTGGTCTGCATTGCTATCCTGTTATGAAGCAATAGCAAGAATACATGCTACTCTGGTTAGTATTCAGTGTCACATATGCTAAATGAACTACCTTAATTACCAAGTATCACTAGCGCCAAGTGCAACGAGTTCACTGCTGCTCACCTGATGATCATCATTGTCAGGCTCTGATTCAGAATGTGAAGAACCCTGCTCTGTAACTGAAGCAAAGATTAAAAAAAAAATATCTGACTTAGAAGTGATGAAACCACTTGAGGGAAGGGCTAAAGTGGAAATGGAATTCCTTCCCAGACCAACCTGATTTGCTATTATCAGCACCCTCCATGCTAGAATTTTCTGTTAATGCCTGGGAAATCACCTGTGCCCCAACTACATTTGCAAACATAGTTGCAGACTCTCTGTGGTCCTCAGTGAGGCCAACATATAGCATATCATCCAACCTCTTCTGCAAGATTTACAAGTATCTAACATGAAAACAACCATAGAGGAAAAATATCAGAGGAACAATATTGTGACACAGCATTGTCCAAATCGCAGAGACCTATTGTAATTACCTTTGCAACTTCAAGAACATGTTCACCAAGAATCTTATGCTTCTGCACACAACGACGCACTTCATGTGATTCCACAAAGTAAGAGTTGTTTGTCAATCCTGCAACCTTTTAATTAAAACAGTTGGTATGACTACAAGAATTCAATGACTGCAACCTAGATAGTGAGATTGTATAAATAAAAAAGACAAAAGTGCTGCATGATGTGAGATTTAACAGGGCAAGTACCTGGAATGTCTCTCCATTGTGTATAAGCTCATGGGCTCTAGGGTCATTGATATATTCCTGTAAAGGCATCACCATTTCCTCCATGTTGTATGGGTCATTCCTCTTAATGTCAGTTGAGCCCATCAGTTTTCTAGCATCCCTCTGTCCTTGAGAATAAAACATAAACATAATATGCAGCTCAACGAAGAAAAAACCTACTCTTTCAATAAACTATTGCATTGTCATGACAAGTTTTAGTGGCATGCAGAATTGACCCTGGTCATTTTGTCTTCAAAATGGTCAGATATAATTAGAACTTAATTAAGTTTTGTTTTGAGTTGTATTTTCCTGAAGGAAATGTGGAAGGCATTCATGATAAGAGCATATGTAGAAACAGTTAGGAACAATGAAACAAAAGAAACAAGAAGAGAGGAAGTGACAAATCCAACAGGTAGCAGAAGATTACATGAGAAACATACCCGAGCAAAAAGGTCTTCCCTCATCCACGGGACCAAATATTTCCATGGCCATATATCCAATGTACTAACTCCAGTAGCTCCAGGGCGCAAGCGGCCAACCATTTTTGTAGCAGAAGTTAAGTTAGGATGCACCAAAAACCTAGCTGCAACTTCAATTGAGAATTCATAGGTGCTAAAGATGCGATCAACAGGATTTCTAAGAATGGTCACCACTGAAGTTTTCTCCCTGGGAAGTTTGGACATCATGCTATAGTCATCATGAGTTGCCAACAACCTGCATTCCTGCTTGCTGCACAAGATGCAAACTACACCAATCAAAATGTCATAAATCAATAGATAGCCTTTGTCCCTTGTTATAGTGTTACAGTATTTAATATACTGCTATATGGTCGCTGCAATCAAGCCTTTCATTCTTCCTATCTCTGCACTTTAAAAAATTATAGACAGCAAGAACTCGCGATTATAGGTGAATCTAGAGATGAGATGAGGTAGAGAAATACTCGATAGATAGAGAAAACAAACCCGTTAGGATTACCCATTGCATGTGTTATATATATATATATAAAGTGTGTTGTCAATTCAGCCTCCAAAAGAGATTTAAGGAAATCGATTTTATCGATATCATCCATTAAAAACTGGTCATTTGGTTGAGCAAAAAGATGGAAAATCAGTATCATAAGAAATAAAGAGTTGCTGTATAGGAAGGTGGTACCTCGGATCAAACCGTAGCTTGTCATAAGAACGGGGGCATTCTTGAGCATTAGAGTACAACTTCTTCAAGAAACTGCAAGCACAAAAAATAAGGTAGTAGAGCTGTAAGTAAGGCCCCAAATTTGATCAAAATCTGATGTTCCATGGAGGAAATACCAGTGAAAATACGTGCGGCCACCAGTTCTCGGGACATGAAGGAAAAACAACAAATCTCGAAGTGTATGCTTGTTGTCCTCTTTAACCCGTTCTTGAAGAGAAGAGAATGCCCAATTTTTAACAACCTTTTCACAGTGTCTAAAATCACTTTTGATGGGACAGATATTGGCTAACACGGAAACAAACAAACAAGAGGTAAATGCAGAGTGGCCAGCCAAAAAACAATATGTAAAAAGTTTTTGTTTTAAAAAAAAAAAAAAACATACCCAAAACAAGAATCAGAAAGAGGAACAGCTTCAGAGTAGGATCCATCCAGTTTAAGGAAAGGAAAAAGCCCTCTACTCCTCCACCCACTGCCAGAATAGACTAGGGTTTAGAAAGAATGGCAGAAATGGAGAAAACTATCAAACAAGAAGCATTAATTCACCTGTATCGAGTTGAGGGATCTTGTGCTCATAAATTTCTTAACCCAGCCCAAGCCTCTGCCTTTTCTTTTTTGATGGGTTGGTTGGGATTCACTCCAGCTTCCGATTTTTCTTTTCACGACTTAAGACCGGACAGAGTTTGTGTTTTCCAGTTAAAACTGGTGAATCAGGCTAAGATCTTCTCTGTCGTGTCCCAAAAACAACAGAGAGCTTGCTCTGAATTGATGGGCGGAAGACAGTACAAAGCAAACCGATTAAAAATACATGATCTTGGTGGGAGTTTCTTTTTTGTTTCACAGGGGGCATTTCGTCAAAACATGAAACAGCTTAAATCACTGTCAAATAACTAATTAACTGTAAAATGTTGAACTGGTCAAATGAGCTGTTTTTTTTTATAAGAGTTTTGATTTAATTTGTTTTTAAAAAAAAACTATATATTTTATTTATAATTAAAAGTAAAGACAATTAAAATAAATTTTTATAAAGGAAAAAGTGTACCTCTTCGATCTAAATTTTATTTCCTTATTAACTCATTTCTGTTTTTTTATAATGAAAAATATTTGTTTTAATAACAAACATTAAAATAAAGAATTATCATGTTCTAAAAAATAACTTTTAATAAATAAAAAAAACCATTAAAAAACATGTCTCCACATTTTGTATGCAGTTGAAAAAAAATGAATTTAAGTAAATTCTGTAAAAAAACTAATAAAAAATATATAAATTTTGTTTTCGCTAAGTATTTGTGATTGTAATTTAAAAAATATTTTGCATATTAGTTCCATATATAATAATTAAAAAAATAAATGTAAATATTACCCAACAAATCTATAATTGCAAGATTGAATGGTACTTGATGAAATAATATTTTATTTATATTAAACTTGAAGAAAAATAATTTTAAAATAAAAATCAGAGGTCTAATTTCAGATTTAAAGAAAAAAAGTAATATTTGCACTTTACACAAAAAAAAATATAAAATATTATGTCAATATATATTAAATAAATAATAATTATAATAATAAACTCTAAATTGAGTTTTACCCGTTTCATCAATAAAATCAGACTGGATGACAAGAGTCACGGGTTGAGGTAAGACGATGTATCAAACCACTAGCAAGCTTTCATTTTAGCGTGTATTGTCTTTTTGAAAAGTTGAAAAACCCACCTTGTCCCTGGATGGATACTTACAAGGCTCAATTCGTTCTAACCTATAATTGATGCTTTAGGTATAAAATGAATATTTATTTTAATGCCTGATTTCCTTCCAAATAAAAGTATATGATATTTTATATTATTATTATTATTATTCAATATTTAACTTAATAATGAATCCATCTTCATAAATCATCTCAAAATTTTTTTTTTATAAAATTATTATAATCTCAAACAAATATTATGATATTTAGTTTGTAGTTAGTTTTATTTTTTTCTTATCATACATTTAAATCATCATATGATTAAAATAACATATGATTGGTTAAGTTGTGAGAGCTAAAATCAATTTAATATAATATGATTTTAAAATTAAAAAATATTTTAAGAAAACAAATCATATTTTTTATCGGTCTTTCAAATTGTTTTTAAACTTATTAAAGGAATTAAATTATATCATGTTTACTCCTATAAAATTTAATTTTAAATCCAAATTAAACAAGAATTCAGTTAATAAAATTTTAAAACTAACCTCCTAAAACAAATTTAAAAACAATAACAAATAATTTTTTATTTTCTGTATATTTTCTAATTTAAGTTTTATAAATTCAACCGCAAATATCTCGGCATTTATACACTAGTCAAATCTAAACATATTATGTATATGTATATGTGTATGTCAAAACCGTAAAGGGAAATGAGGCGCCAAATGTCAAAACTCGTAACAATACCCTCAACAAATAAAAAAAAAAAGATTAAAGCCTAGGAGTGCGTGTAGCCAAACCCTACAGCCAGCACCCTATACAAAAACTTTCATAAATATCGTGGTGGTGGGGGCGTCCACCTCCGCCGCAGTATTCTCGCCACTACCAAGATCAGGGGACTGGTGAAGTGGACAACTGAGCTTGGACCCTGCAACCCCCGCTCAAATCAAGAAATTGTGATTCTTGATACAAAAGATAAAAAAAAAACTCAAATCTCTTCTTCTTTTTAATTTCTTGATTTTAATGTATTTTGTGTTGAATTATTTATTTTTAAATTTTATAATTTAATTATTATATATAACTTTGATCTTCTTTTTTTAATTAAATTTTTTTTATTTAACATAATGATTATATTATTTTAATTACTATTTTATTTTATTTGAAATAATTTATGAAATTATAATTTTTTAACTTCATATTTTTTCAATTTTTTTAATCTGAGATTTGATCTTTATTATTTTAATTGTTACTTATTTTATTTTAAATGATTTATAAAATTAGGACTTTTTTTTATTTTTATTCTTCAACTTTTATATATGCAAGATTTGATTTTTACTCTTTTAATAAGCTTAGAAACAAATTAAAACAATTATAAGTTATTTTTCAACTCATTTTTCATGACATAATCAAATAAAAAAAAACATTTTCCAACTTATTTTCCATGACACTACCAAACATAAAAGAAAATCACTAACTCATTTTCCATAGACGCTACATTTTCTTTAAGAAAAAAATAACTATTTTCATCAAATGTTAACATACTCTTGTTTATTTATTTATAGACTATAGAATGGTTGAACCAGTGACTAGGTTGTAGGGAATTTCCAATGACTAACATGATTTTGACCTTTTTCATGTTATTTGATTGTAGATATATTTTCAAATCAATTTAATGCTAAATTTATTCTCAAATAATTTTAAAAAATGAACTTATCATATCAATTTAATATATTTAAAAAACTTAATATAATTTTTATACACTAACCTATTGAACCCAAAATATAAAAACAATAAAGCAAATCTCATAAGAAAAATCAAAGGATATACAGTTTTTTTCTTTCTTTTTGAAGGGAGAAAAACAGGCGCACTATCAAAGAATGAGCCCTAACATGATATAGCATCGTTACAAAGGAGCAGCTATCAACTCTACCGATGCAGCACCATCAACACCGATAAACAGCAACAATGGATTGGAGCCAGTGGTAAGCTCAATTAACGATCAAAGAATGATTTTGGTGAAGTTAATTGCCAAACATAAACTTCTTGAGGCATCTTCATTGTCTTATATTCAATTCCATGATCATGATCATGATTTCAATAGAACTGCTTTGGAGGCATCCAGATGGTTAAGACGACAGGTTCCAAGAAGATATTCTGGGAGTTCCACGTCTGTGTTTGCCTGTAAGAAAATGATTTGCACTTGTGACTAGTGGCAGGCATGGAAAACTATCAAGAAAGTGACATTGCAGAACCAGGCCACTGATATATGCTCTTTTCAAAAATTTGTACTCATTTTCCACTTTCACTCTTCAATGGAGCCAGGGCTATAAAGATGGGATAGAGAAATGTCTTTTTGAGCTCGAATTATTTAGTTTTGAAGATCTATTTCAGTTGCAATTTTGTTTATTTGTTTCACGGTTTGAAAATATAGTTGTTTTACCTGTATCAAGAATGCCATTTCAATAACCAAATTGCTGAGGTAGCCAAGAACAAGACTGACCACGCCACTGGCAACTGTTGATGACCCAATATCGACTCCAAGCTGAAAAGGATGTTGAAATCTTAAATTTAGTTAACTTCTTTTTGAAAACTGCCTTTCTCTGTGTTTTGGTAAATGATCACAGCACATATTGTTTTGAGAGGCTATATGAAGAAGGCATTCAAAACTTCCCGTTAGTTGTAAACCAAAGTTTTCAGCATTAATTTCTTTCGTAAACCATTGAGATAATTTCTCTTCAATTATACCTCCAGGTAGTTCTTCCCGTGGAAATAATTCATTTCAAGAGCTTGGCCAATCAGGCATGCTTTCTTTCCTACACTCTGCTTAACTATCCAGGAACCCTGAGAAAACAAATGTCAATTGGCACTAGAGACATACAACATAATGGCTGTGCATGTTACCCTTCCATTATGGTTTGCAGCTATCAAAATCACAGTAAGCATCAGGTTGAAGTTTCTTGAAAAGGTTTGACCTAAAATAACATACAAAGCACTATTGTAGGAGAAAAAGATATCCTTTAAGGGCGTCATTGAAACCTAGATGAAAAGGAAAAATTGAAATCACTTGCACAGGGAACCAAGAGAGAGGAGGATCAAGATCTGAATACTTCAAAAACAATAAATGACGGCCTTCCTTTTTGTAAGAAATGGTGTTACACGCTTGGCTCAGTTGGTTTATTTTATATTTAGCAATGAAAGAGGTAAATAATTACAATTCCTTACTTAGTGTGAAATAGGAAGATTTACCAACCTTAGATATATATGGTATGAGTTTAAATCTTGAATTTCTATATGCATCGTCCCCCTTTATAAAGCTCTCCAACAAGGGTGAATCTTCCACAGGTGTATTCATCATATAGTACAGGGCAAGGCTATAAGTCGTTGAACCAGGGACCTGTTTGATTGTCAATATCTTAGATTGTGAAAGAACAGATAAGAAGAGTGATTGATATCAAGCCTTCATTGAACAGAAAAACAAATCTGGAACTTACTTGAATATTTACAATGAAGAAGAACTCTGATCCACCTTGTGCTGCATATTTCTGCAAAGCAAAAAATCTTCATATTATAAGCATGATTAATGACATGAAAATATTTGAAAGTTAAAGAATTAGATCGATTAAAATACCACCTGAACAATGCTCCCAGGACGGCCAGCAAGATCATCTTCTCGCTTGTCAGATCTTAGCCAATCTGCAGCAACCATTTGCATCAAAGTGCCTTTGGCCTTAAACTGGAAGAAAAAAGGGAGCACAGAGATGAATACGGGCCACCACATAAAGAGATAACACTACTTCCATATGTAAAGGGTGCTGATGGCTGCCATGGTGGCAATTTACCAGGAACCAATTTTTTTTCTTTACGAAGGTATCAAGTACTTATAGCAGCAGATACAGAGTGATCCTTCACATCACTAGATAGTCTTGCATGTAGCACTAAACAGAAAATCAATAAATAATTTAAAGAGCCCTGGGAAGGCAAAGCCTAAAAACACAATGATTGTTTAATGAAATAGCAATGTAAACATTTAGCACAAGAATTGGCCCTAGTTTTGAACTGTCTTTCTCTAACAAAATTGGTTGATCTATAAAAAAGCAAGACCAGTTTGTTGGTGACCACTATTGCCATGCTCTTTTTCTACAAGTACTAAATTTACTATCACTATATTGAGGTCAGGTTCATACCTTCTTCTGGTCTTCAAGGTAATTTTTTCCACGAATTAAAAAGCTAGAAGGATCAGATGTTGCCCAACTGGAAGGCAGAGTAAAAGTCAGGTCTTTCGGAAGAGTGGTTCCATAGCAGCATGAAATATTGTCTTCCCTCACCATCTCTTGCAAGTCCATGTAGCCCCTCTTCTGAACTGATGCATGCATTATCTGAACATCATTAAATCATGCAAAACAACCTGACAGAAGCAAATATGATCTCCATCAACTTGTTAACCTCAATATGCATCATCCAACTCAAAATTACCTGCAAGATCATGCAGTTTCTTCACAAAACCAGCAGCAGTGGATAACTTTGGCTGCCGTGCATCCTGAAACTCTCAAAGTGATGAGCAAAGTGAGAAAAAAAGCAAGCTACATCCAAAAATCTATTAAAAGAGGGGTAAAGTAGATGATGCAGCAAAGAGGCAAAGGGAAGAAAAAAGAGAGGATTTTTCCTTCATCAGTTGCTTCCAACACAAGTAATTAAAACAGAAAAATGTAAAAATTAAAACAGTGAGAGCTCTGCATTTGACCAGATGCATATAGATTATGGAATCAGGTGAAAATTAGCTGCAGTAGCCTCACCAGATTTCGAAAGCATGTATAGCATAACTGTGCTGATATTACAATAGGTAGCAAATCCAACCACTCACAAAACAGTTTATTCATCAGGGATTCTTCTCAATATTAAACACGATCCAAATTGCACTTTCATTTCCTTGTAAAAGATCAATACAGATGTTCCTTAAGCATGAATAATAAACTACCTTTACATGTGAGGAGTTGAAAGTATTTTGTGATAAATGGTACCTGAGAGAACATTTCTGGACCAAAATCTGAACTCCAACCATTTTCTAATTGATCATAATCTGATGGTTCTGGAACATCAAAAAACTCATCAGCAGGATCATTAAGGCCTACTAGGCTGGCATGTTCTGAAGGAGTCTTATCCACTTCTACATTCATGCATTCCTTAGTCATCCCATCATCTGTTGGTGTTTGAGTGTCAGTCCTCTGATCCCCTTCAGTCTGATGCAACCTAATATTCCCGACCAATTCTCCTGAAGAAAAATCAGAGGAAGGACAATTCCCTAGTTTTGCTTTGAACAACTCTCGCAGTGCTGCAAGCAAAAATAGGTGCAATTCACTCAACACCCAGATCACAACATGAGAAAAAGCACAAAAATATGAATACTCATAACTCTGTATCATTAGATGAAGATTACCAGCAACTCTCCCAAGCATTCGAATGGTAATGGACCGGGCTGAAGAAGTCCTAAGATATGATTTCCAGGATTTCCAGTCAACAGCAAGCATGTGCTTTACAACAGATCGACTTCCATGGTTCACAGGAGATATGACATATCCTCCACCTGAATGAAAGTGAAATTTTTATAATCTAAATTGCTTGAGCCAAGCAATGCCTAACTCCCACTCCCATTCCCAAAAAAAAGGGGAAAGGAAAACAAGAGAGCAAGTACCTTACAATCACCAGCAGATTCATCATATACAGCATGTAAATATTATTATGAGTTGGATGATGATGATAATTAAGAAGACAGAAGAATCAGTGAACCTTTCAGGATTTACAAAAAAATGCTGGGGTACAATACATGTTAAACTGCTTCTCTACACGTATCATTATACAGGATACCAGCTGTTGTACCATGCATTGATTTAATCAAGCATTAGAGAGACACAGATACTACATATAATTCAATGTGCACCCCTGCATTAAACCTTTATCAGAGATTTCATGCAAAACAAGAAACTTTTTAAAGTAGATGAATCATTTTATTTAAAAATCTTAAGCATACATTACTTTTAAGGCAAGCACGAACATAGCCTTTCTGGGGTGGACACTTCTTGTGATACACAGAGTGGTAGAGAATAACTGCAGCAGGGCAAAGTGAAATGAAGTTAACCTAGCCTTTATTCTGACAAATTTCTTGCAAAATAATCAAAAAAAAAAAAAAGAATCAGCATCTCTACCATATGTTCCATCATCTTCCCTTCTCCAGTAACGCTGCATCAAAAAATCTCTTCGTTTCATTCCCCTGGGATGTATGATGCACCAACAAGTATGAGATTTCAGACTTCTAAGCAATTACTTTAGAGACATATATATATAAGCTTCAAGAACTATGGATCTACCAAGGTAACCAGTCGTTGTATAACTCCTTGTAAATAATGTCCATGTGACCATCAAGGTGCTCAACCACACTTCCCTTGTAGAAACAAAAATCCCATCTGCAAGCAAATTTGCAAAGTGAAATTTATTGAACAACAAATATGATTTCCGCAAAAAAGAAGTATCATATTGCTTAAGAATACAGAACTAAGAGAAGAAAAATTGCCAGTATATTTCTGTTCCATTGAGCAGGCAGATTTTCTCATGTCCTAAGTTAAAAGATTGTAAGGTTCCAAAACTGTTACTCTCTGCAAACCCTGATTTGTAAACATGTTCAGATGAAAATTCCTTGCTTTACTTATTCCCTTGTCTGCATACAAATGATGCTACAGAACAGATCAACAAGAGTTTGAAATTAAAGTCTTCATTGTAATAAATGCTCACAAAACTTACTTGGATCTTGAAGGACCAAGAGACATCAGAGTTTGAAAAATGGCTTCTGAGGTTCCATCAACCACACCCACAGCCATGATTGCAGGATGATCGTCCCCCTGCCAACAAAAGGAACATTTTAACTCTGTGATCATGATTAAAACCAAATGAATTTGTAAACAGAAAATCAATCCACCTTCCCATGGGAATCCCTATCTTTTGCTTCTTTAAAGAGACGGAGACCTACAAAAATCCATTTTATTAAAAGCTCAACTTCAGCTACCTCGAACAGCATATAACTAACTTTATTCTTACCATTCTGACAACCAAAGATTGTCCAAGGTGAAGGTGCAATAACATCAGTCACTAAATCAGTGTGGGTGGATGAACAATGAGTCCAGTCTGTTGGTTTATTATGATCTACCCAACTGGGATCGTTCAATCTGAGAGCAAAAAATGTTGATAATAGCTCCAAAAAAACAGACAGTAAATTATAACATAGTCATCCAAAAGTTAATCATAATTCATAGAAATCAATTTTAAAATGAATTCAGTTAGAGAAGATTGGTTCTAGATTGAAATCTATCAAAAGAACAAGTGAATAATCAAGGTAAAAGCAATAAGCATGCGTGCTTCACACAAGAATGCAGGACAGTGTTACCTAAAAGACTGACAACTGCTCTTGGAACAACCAACAATGCTATGAGCACCCTGCAAAATAGATATAAACATCAATCCTTGTTTTAACCATAAGTTCTTTCACTGTAAATTACAGAAGCAGTTTGAAACCTTTAAAGCTGCCTCCTGAAAGGAATGGATCCATCTTGCTGCTTCTTCAGGACTGCTTGCTCCCAGCTACGATATTTAGATTACAAAACTTATGTGCATAAAATTTATATAAAAATAAGAATCTCTTTCTAGACTAGTGACCTCACCTTAAGTTGATCATTGTGATTAGAAGTGTTATAGACAGTAAATATGAAGAAAACCTGCAAGTTGCATGATGAGCTCAAAAAATATTGATTCCACAAGAAATCAGAAAATATAGCATGGAAAACATATGACAACCAAGGAAACACAACTTTCATACTTTTCGATGAATGCTCTCTCTACCATTGTCTGTGACACGAATGCAAGAGTCTACGATCGCGCTTCTCACAGGATCCTGAAAAGCAAGTCAAGGTACTTTCTTTTTTTATCTCCACGTCTGACATTATAGTATCTTTTTTTTAAAAAAAAAAAAAGCAGAGACTAAAATAAAGCAAGTTTCCTCTCTAAACACAAAACAACATTCCATTCAACATAATACAAACTTAAATTCAAAGCATATTTCTCATATTTTCTTCACACGCAACCACAAAACCATGAGTTAGATATGCAAAGAGACTTGTGATTTGTACTATCTTGTTAAGGATATATTTAAACATGCAATTAGACAATTCAACTTGTTTTTTAAATAAAATTTCTAGCTGTTTTCATGTTTCTTGATTCCACTCAGGTACGCATGCATTGGTGTTTGTCATATTGTACATTTCTATGACTTAGATTCTAGAATCACATCTTTATTTCGCACTAATCTAAATGTACATGAATGATATGCCTTGAAGTGGGGCTTTAAAGATCACAGTAGGATGGAAACAAAGAGAGCCACTGAAAATAACCCATAATGCATAAAGTAGAAACAAAAACTCCTGACATGACACGAAAAAGAAGATAGGGAGATAAATCACTGGAAGTATCGGTTTCTTGGTATTGCTTTTTTTTTTTTTTTTTTGCCCAGCTTGTTACGTGTTCCAGCCAATCAACCAACAGACTTAAAATGTTCGAGACAGATCAATGAATCTTTTTTTTTAAAAAAAAAAGTGTTAACACTAATACCGTGTGGGTTCTGCATGAAAGGATTCCCGGTTGAAACACAAGGAATCTTAAATTTTACTTAAAAAAAAAAAAAAAAATATATATATATATATATATATATATAAGGTTGAGTAGTGATATCAACCTAAAATCAAAGAATCAAGTAACAGCCTACGAACAAATTCTAAATAAAGCAACATGCAATAATGATAGAAATTCCAAATTGCGCTACTACCATTGCATAACAAAAATAATTACTGGCGCATTACTTTATATTATAAAAATAAAATTAAAATTATGTACGGATAATTAAAAAAAAAAGAAAGAGAAAAAACCTGGTTCTTAGAAAGAGGAACAGACTTGAAGCTCTGAAGGAAATGATGCTGAAGAACAAAATAGCGTTTCCTTGAGTACTGTAATCCGATCCGGTTGGACCGGATTAGATATAACCAGCCTTCCATTATTTCATTGCTGTTATTATTATTATCTCCATGCTTATGCTGCTGCTGTAATATAGGCATTGCATCCATCTTCTTCACTTCACGGTGGCAAAAGCAATTGCCAGCGATAGATGATCACTGATTCCCTCCGGCGAACTTGAAGAAAGAGAGGAAAAAAAGAAGTAAACCTCTCCCTCTCCCTCTCCCCTGTTTTTTTCAGTTTTCTCTCTGTTAAAAAGGTAACTGAAAATGATGAGGGTGAGATGAGCGTCCAGTGAGACAAAGATTGAGGGGGATCGATTGATATCTGTTAATTTTTTAATCAGAATTCTGTTGTAATTTACTATAATCAAATATTATATACGGCTGGGAGTAGCTGGCTCGAGCTGGGTTAAAATGATTTAATAAAGATGATTGTGTGATTTCAAAACTAATATGAATTCTTGCTATCCATCGTCTTTACCTCCAAGATTCAACCAAATTTGAATTCACCCAATCTTGTCTACCCATACCCACCCTGCACCTGTGTGTGTGTGTATAAAATGAAAACTAGAGAGAACTCTTGCCAAAATTGGAAATCTCACCTTGTAACCTATTTAGAATTCGAATAAGAGTTAGTTTGATTTTTTTTTATAAATAGTTTGGTTTTGATTTATATATATACTAGGGAATGCCCCCTATCTCATCGCGGGTGGAAAAAAAAAATTAATTATATATGTTTTTTATTATAATATAAATTTAGTCAAAATAATAAATATGTATAACATTATCTTGAAGTGCAAGTTTTCTATAAAATATATGAATTTTAAATTAATATAAATTTATCTATTTATTAGATTTTAACAAAATAACCGACATAAAATTATCATCTTCATTAAAAAAAACAAGAAGATTCGGATATTTGAATTATTGAATTCATAGTATTAACATTAGTTCATTTTATATTTCAAATATAAATCACATTTAAAAATAAAAATATAAATTGTGAGAGAATAGTTAATTTTCTATCCATAAAAGATGTAAACATAAATTAAAAATCCATTCCTACGTTATTGTCATTTTCATTACAATAATAGTTAAAATTATTATCAACATTACTGCTCAAATAATTAAAATCATTAAATTACCTCAAAAAATAAAATAAATAAAAACATTTTAACAAAAAAATAATAAAAAATAATCACTAAAATTATTATTATTATTATTATTATTATTATTATTATTATTATTATTATTATTACGCAAACAATAAAATTATAAAATTATTTTATCTGAAAATCAGATAACATAACAAAAAAACACACATAAAAAAAAGAGAAAAAAAACAATATTAATTTTAAAATTATCACCCATATAAATTAAAGTTTCAGAACAAAACCTGATAAAAATAAAACCCCTATAAAAAATAAATAAATAAAATTTTTAAAAGCATAAATGAATAAATACAGAAAGAAAACAAATATTTTTTTTAGATTATTTTCATATGTTAATGTTAAAAATAAAATAAACAAAACAATTATCATTTTGATATATTTCTAAACAAAAATTTTTTTTTTTTAAATCAATCACATTTCCAAGCAAAATAAAAAAATTCATGGAAAAAAATAAAAACAAAAAAACATAATAAGGAAAAAAAATATTTCTAAACAAAAAAATATTTTAAAAAAATCAATCACATTTCCAAGAAAAATTAAAAATATTTCATGAAAAAAATGAAAAAAAAACATAATCAGGAAAAAAACAAAAAAAACTTTAAAAAAAATTGAATTTGAGAATTAATCATAGTGCATTTAAGTTAGCCCAAATAACTTAATTATAAAAATAACAAATACACACACACACACACATATAATAGGGGAAAAAAGAAGAAAAAAATATAACCAGAAAAAAAAAATATAATAAAAAAAAAGCAAGAAACATAAATATTTGCTGGGAATAGGATTTGAATTGTGCCCTTCTCGTAAGACAGACATGTTTTGGACCAGTTCGGCTACCTCTACATTTCGGTTATAGTTCAAGACAATACATATTAATAAGTTTTATTTTGTGGTAAAATAAAAACATGCGGAGAGTGGGATTCGAACCCACGCCTTCTCTTATATATTCGTTCTCTTTGGACCAACTTGGCTATACCAACATATCGCTAATAGCTCACGATAAAAAATATAAATAGTTAGTGGTACTATGGATTCAAACAGTAAAAGAGCAACGCAGTTTATATATATAGTAATATATATTAAAATAACATTGTTTAGATTAACTTGAATTGTCAATCGAATCCTTGACCAACTCACATGTCAAGTTTATAAAAGTAGTAGAAATAGATTCCAACTATCATGTGCATAGTCTCTAAAATTTTATCCCATTTAAAAAATCCATTACAAAAACCATAAGAACCTCAATCAATAAATTATAACTAAACTTAAAAAATTCCCATATTTCATAACAATAAGTAGCATTAAGAATGCAAAAACAATAATCATATACACATTTTAAATGAATAAAAAAATAATCTAATCATACATTATTCAAGTAATCCAAAAATATAAAATACATAACCCTATTTAGGTCTATGTTATCTATTGGAAGATCCAAGCCCATTAGTAGCATGATTGGATTTGACTCTTACACCTGCCTTAGTGACCTCTTTCTCTACCATGACATTATAAAAAATAAACCTCTCTTCAAAGGTATTGAGTCTAATGCGATAAACATTTAACTACTGGGATGTAACAATGTGAACTCCATTTTCTTTATCAATATTATAAAGATAAGATGCAACCTCTCGACCTTCATGTAACATAAAACCAACATAATATTAATAAAATATTAAAGATAAATACATAAAACCCTCACATTTTACATTTCATAAATATTAAGAAAATGTATTACTTACAAGATTTTGAATTCTTCGGGATGTTGATATGTTGCATGTATTCTTGTGGTGGAACCTGTTCGAGATTTAAAGTAATGACCCGATATGTGATATTTATGTTCCAAATCATATGCTCCTTAATTTTAATAATATGATATGTCTCTATAGATATCTCATTTCTTTGTGCATCTCACAATGATAAATAAGCTCCATATTAACTTGACCAATTATATTTATCATTGTTACCTCGACGAGTTATGACTTCTAATGCATCACTTATGTCGGTGTAGATTGGAATGTATTGTTTATAGCTAAGCTATAACATTACTTGGTCTAGACTACATAGCTCAACCTTCTCAGAAAATATTAGTGAGATCACTGATGTGCAACTCGCAAGTGCAAATTGTCAGAGCAACCGCCATTCTATCATCTGAGTAAGGTATCCATATGACTCGTAGAATATAAGTTTTTTTAAATATTAAACAACAATAATTCAATTAAGTATAAGAATTTCTTAAAACAAATAATAAAAGAAAATTACATGGATAACATGTTGTTTGTCTAGCTCGCTCTAATAAAATATCAGCATATGTGTTGGATTATTTTTAAAGCTTTATTAACACACCACCTAGCATTAAAATGATATTAGTCTAATTGCATTTTTCATAGTAACAATAACACTATGAATGCATATAGTTGCAAAATAACATCACAATACTTGTATCTAAGTGGTAGATGAAGTGTCACCTCCATACTCTAGACAATCATAAATAACAATTAAAGTAATTGGGACTACCCACATGAAGATGTTCCAACAACCATAATTGTTATTCATTAAAAAAAACTTTTAAATCAATTATGTTAACAAAAAGCATTTAAAATCTAAAAAATACTTTTCACTTTATATTTGTAGAAGTAGTAAACATTCCCCTAACATGTTTGACCTTGCTCTTGGATGCAAGACATAGGTGTGTATATATACAAGTATGTCAAGATAACAGATCTCTAACTATATGTGAGGATGGCTTCAAAATCCTTCAAGAGCTTTGGGTAAATTAAATGCACATATATTCTTATTAGGTCAATGAATAATGCACTTCCAAATAGATAATTATATATGCTCTTACATATCTATTTAACATATTGATATTATCATAATAATTCATATTAACTTAACAAATAATCAATATACTAGATTTATAATTTATTTCATACCTCCACAAAGACCTTCTCATTATCATTAGTTGATGGGTCATAAATATCTACTCAATGTATTTTAGAACATATGTTATCCTCTTCAATTCAGAAGAAGGGGTGTCAATCAAAATGAACGCATGTATAATGAAATCCTATTATTATAAAATAAACTAAAAGAGGTTAGTGTTTCACTGTAGCATGTGAGTGAAAACATTATGGATTGTAATAGTGTGTTTTTAGGTTGCTTCGGTTTTCAGTTTGGTTCCGTTGGTTCACCGGTTTATTGATTTTTTTATATTTGTTTGTATAGTAAAATAACATTTTTATCCCTAAAAAAAACAAAAAAAAAGGCTGTAAGTGGGAGGGGCTTCACAGGAATTTCATCGTTTTTGAAAATGGCTAAATACTAATCTGCCCCATGTAAGACAAAACACAATTCTGGCTAGGAGGGGTACCATGGGGATTTTTCATTTTTTAAAAATAGCTAAATACTAATTTGCCCCCAATAAGATAAAATTAAAGGATTGAGTATAGGGGTGTTCCAGTGATTGACCATATTTTTTTTTTATTATCTACCAAAAATCGTGCGACTTGTTCCACATGCGATCGACGGTGTTCGGCCTCATGCCCGCTTGGGACAACGTGTGAGGTTGATTCCGGTATCTAAAAATGATCATCTGACATCTCTATCGATGCACCGCCATGTCCTCTTCCTCATGGTGTGGCGTGTCATATCCCATGGTGACCGGTATGACGTCAGTGGTCGATTAAAATTCATCTTCCCCTTTTCTCTCTCTTGGATGCAAAAATCTAAGGCAGACCCTTGGTTTTATAGTTTTTTCATTCCAGTTCCTTAACTTTGAATTGTTTTGCATGCTCCTGATTTCAGTTATATAATTTTTTATTTGTTTCAATTGAGTCATTCAATTGAAATTGATTATATATTTAAGTTTTAGTATCAATATTGTTAACTTTGATGTTAGTGTATATCGAAAGTATTCTCAATTTTACAATAAATGAATATGAATATTCTTAACTCAGACAAAAGTTAATAAATAGATAAAACTTTGAATTGAATTTTTGTCATTTTTTAGAAAATAAAAAAATTATTTGTTTTTTACTGTTCAAGATGTTGGCTCATTATGAGTCCATTGACCTCAAACATAGGCAAAACAATTTTTTTTTTATTTATCTATGAAGTAATGATTGAGGATATTTTTTTTGAAAATTTGGATATGTAAACTTTATAGACCATTTAATTTTGGCTAAGTCACATGGGATTAATAAACTGATTATTAATTTTAAATACATATGCAATAAAAATACACTTTTAAAAATATACTAATACCAAAATAATTTGATAAAAAAATTTTATTCGAGTATTTATGAGCCTTCATCTTGTTGGGAAAAAGTATATTGGGGTAGAGAATTTTTTTATTATTATGTAATTTTACATTTTTAAATTGATATAAAAATGTTTTGGGCTAGAAAATTGGTTTATTAAGATTATATGGGTGTATGTTAGATTGTTTAGGTAAAAATAGGTTGAAACGATATTAGTAAAGAACTTAAAATAGATCGGTCATTTACTGTATGTGCATTGTGGATTGGATATTTGCTCTGCTGTTTCGCACCTACATTACCTCGATTTCCCCCCTTTTTTATGGATAGTGTAATAATGAATTTATCCTGCGAAAAAGACAAAAAACAGCACCTGGGTTGAGGGGTTTTGATATAATTGCACATTTTCGGTCCGGTTTGGTCCACTTCGTCTGACCAGTTTATTTGTTTTTTAATATTTCATTAAACAATGCAATAACTGTTTTGTCCCTCTAAAAGGACAAAAATTATGTCTGGGAGGGAGGGGCGATATGATAATTAACCAATTTTTTTATTCTTTTTTCACCAGTTTATTGTTGGCGCGTCGCCGAACGCGCCTTTCATTTCCGCGCTCATGCGTGTTTCGGATGGTGCGTGTGGCGTACTCCGGCGTCTAAAAATGCCCAACCGGCATCTAGAATGATTTTCATGCATGCTTTCTTCCACTTGGTGTGGCGCGTGTGACTATATGGTGTTTGAAAACGTGTCAATTGTTGTTTGAATTTCCCCCATTTCTCTCTCCTATTTGTGCACGCTGATGTCATCGCAACTGTTTTTTTTGTCAAAATTCATTTAAGTCCTTGAACTTTTAAATTTGTTTTTCTAGCCTTTATTGCTATTATATAGGTTTTGATTTGTTTCAATTTCATCCTTCAATTGAAATTGGTTATATATTATAGTTTCAATTAAATCCTCATTCTTTTAATTTGCGGATTGGTCTCGAATCTTTAATACTTTTGGTATCAAAATTTTTATTTATTTCAATTTTATCCTTCGATGCAAATTTATTATAAATCCTTATTATTTTCGGTATCAAAGTTTGATTTATTTCAATTTTATCTTTCTATGCAAATGAATTATGGATTTCAATTTCATTTCGATCCCAATTATTTTAATCTCCGATTTTTTTTTATATTATTTAATTTCAATGTTCACTAAAACCCCCCTTACATATTATTATTTTAAAATGTAATCAATTTTTTTTCATTTGTTTTGGTTATTGCTTTTTTGTTAATATTTTTCATTGTCAAGATTTCTAATTATTGTAGGTGAGAAATTTAAAATAATAATAATGATTATTTATGAATTGTTTTTCTTATAAATATATAAGGCTAAGTATATATTTTATATTTGTTTAATATTAACGTCTTACTATATATATATATATATATAGCCTATTTATTCTCTTAAAATAAAATAATAGTTTCTAATAAATGTTCTAAAATAATTTTAATATAATAATATGATAAATAAAATAATTATAATAACAATAGTTATAGTGTCATTGATAGTATGACCAATAATAATTAAAATAATAATTATATATATAATATTTATAATGACAGTTATGAGAATTGTAAGATAAATTCTTTGGTCAATGTTATTTTTTTGAATAATAACTTATGCGTCTTTTTTTAAAATTTATGATATTTCAGCTCTCATATGACATGAAAAAAACTATGAAACCACATGTTGATAAAACAAGTTGAGAAAATGTGTCAAACTATCTACAATAATAAAATAAAAATTGTCTGATCTTTCACTACTGGCAGCACCAAATATTTGAATATATCACAAAATTGTTAATGATCCTGTTTCTTTTTTATATATATAAAAAATGCTATCCATATGAGTTCAATAATCTACTTAAAAAATTGAAGATTATGTAGTTTTTATATGTTTTTATTTTACTATAGATAGGACATTTAGAATAATAATAATTATTTTATATTATGATATTGTTTTGATGTTAATGTTTTCAATGTATATAAAAAACATAAACTGACTTTTCTTTAGAAATCTCACATTAATTTATTCTCATTTCTCTATAATGCTTTTTATATAAAGAAAAAAATATTTTTTTTTTATAAATTTTAGCAGTTGTATTTTTGTTATTTGTCAAATAAATTATACGTCAAGTAGTTCAAACATTACCAACAAACCATTAATATGTTACACGCAACAAATAATATATCTTTGGTCAATTTTATCAATTGTGATTTTACTATCTACCAAGTAAATTATTACCAAGGTAGTTAAAAAAAAAACTACCAATCACATTGTTTGTTGCGTAAAACAAATTATTATCTGTGCTAAAATTCAACGATTGTAATTTAACTATTTGCTAATGAAATAATTAATGAAACAAATAAAACATATACAACAATCAATTTGAATGTTACATGGGGCACGTCAATCATTTTAATAGAGTTTTTCTAATTTCAATTGTATAATCTACTGATTAAATAATTATCAAAAAAGTTTTGACTGTAACACCACTATTATGAGAATATAATATCACGTCATTAATAAGGAAAAATACATGTTTAGTCAAAATAGGGAAAACAAATTATTATTTTTTACTAAATAGTACTTTTTCTTCAAAGTTTTAATGTTTCAAAATGTTTTAAATATTATTTTAATTATTGTAAAATTAAATAAAAAAACAGCTTTGATATTAACGATCCATCCACCGATACTCTCACCTCAATTCCACATTTTATTGCACTCGTGTTACTGTTAATTACAAAGATTCGTCACAGGCTTCACTAATAAAATATTTGCATTTGCTTTTACGTTGTCGTAGAAAGAGAAACTTTTTTTTTTTTTTAACTTTATTCTTGAAATTACCGTTTATTATTATTTTTAGTTTAAATATTTTTGGATTTGTTATATTAAACTATATATCATCTTTTAATTCCTCAGTAAGTTCTGTAATATAAATAAATAAATAAATAAAAAACACATCTACAGCGCACGTAGATGTAGTGCTGATATATATAATTCCGGGTGTCCAGGAGTTTGTTTGTAAAATTTTTGTGAATTTTTTTTTTATTTTAAATTAATTATTTTAGTGTTTTTAGATAATTTAGATATATTGATGTGGAGAATAATTTTTAAAAAATAAAAAATATATTATTTTAATATATATTTGAATGAAAATAATTTTTTTACAGAAACGTCAAGCACTCTGCACTACAGATAGAACAAAATGGTAAGAGAGCCTGAAAAAAATGGAGATAAAAAGTGAATGGGTTCTGTTTATTGAAAGAATCAGAATCATTTATGCTCAATCAACAAATTGTTTCTGGAAGAATAAACAGCTGATCATACAAGAAACTTTTTTCTTTATCACAAATTAAGCCTATTAATTCTAATTAAACAAGGGAGACCTTCGTTGATTTCTTTGCCTCATGAGCTTCTTTATCTGGCATGCCCAAAATTGGAGTGTTCTCCTTATCTTTCATCTGAGACAACATCAAACAAAAAACACCATTTTAATTCCAGTTCCGAAATGTAGACTGCAAGTGAGAGTTAGTACCTGAGAAGTAAGTGAAATGTCAGCTGATTGTTTCTTTTTGTTGTCTTGGACGCAGAAATACGAGTATAATCCCATGCCAAGAATAGCAACAAGAATTCCGATGATGTTTCTGATGGTGAAAGGGTCATGCAGCAAAGTATACCCGAAGGCAAGAACAAGGCAAGTTTTGAGGTGTCCAAGCACTTGATATGTGACTGGTGAGGTCTTGCCGATAACCATGAACGTGCTGAAGTTCACGGACACAGATATGATGCATGAAAGGATAATGAACGCCTGCATGGAAATGAATTATGCACCGCCTGAGATCGATATCTTTGCACCCAAAATGTTCATATATATAGATAGATAGACAGCCAGAGCAGGGAAGCACGGTGAAGAGATTGAGAGAAAGGATCTATACCGAGACTATTGAAGAGTATTTGTATGCAAACACATTCTTTTTGGTGAGGAAATGATCTACAAACGGGCCCGAGACAAAGAGAATGGCTGCTTGAAATGGGGCTGACTGGTAAAGCAGCTGTGTGGAAGACACGTTCAACCTCTTTTGTATTGTATTTGTCAGCTGATCAAGAATTAAGTTAAGAATGAACTTGAATGTCCCGGTCGGAGCTAATGCTGCACCTCTAGTAATAAGATTATTATTTTTAGGTGAATATCGATGAGTACTGAGATTAAACATTCAAACTTAAACATGTAATGCATGTAGTCTTTGCCATTATAATTGCAAACAGTCATTAGAGCAGTGCTACTGGTGATTTGTTCCCAGTAGTACTGTCATCATCTAGCACCATTTTGAAGCGAAAAACATTGAGAAAGGATACAATTTGCCCAACGCAGGTTGTTATGATGGCTAGGAGAGAGAGAATTGTTCCAAGGAAATTGAGCTGGAGATCTGTCACAGAGGCAATGCCAACTCCACCAAGCAACACAAGGAGTGAAAGCTTTATCTTCTGGCTGAAAGAAGTAGAAAATATGAATTATCCTGTCAGAAACTTGGAGAAAAATCTTTCAAAAATAATGCAAGCCACTGAGGTGTGTAGATTGTAGTTGAGACCTGAATTGCTTTTTCAGGAACAGAGTTTCCAATAGGACAGTGAATGGAATGATTGCAAGTTTTGTCATCTGAAATATAAAGAGGAAAATCACCACCAGGATGAAGATCAAGCAAAGAAGAAAGGCTAGGTAAACCATTTTGGAAGTCTCAAGTAGTGGGGAAATTGAGGTGTACCTGGTAGAAACCAATCGAGTTGAATCCCAGGCTCAAGTTGAGAAGTCCAATAGAAACACCATTTAGAATTCCAAAGAGCATCACAGTCTTCATGTCAATGGACTTGGACTCAAACAAATGGAAACGTTGTGCCGCATGAAGTGTGCAAAATGTTACTATGAGGTGCCAGCTAGTGAGAGTTGTAGCTGTGATGTACAAAGAAAGAAAGAAAAAAACAGTCAATATTGTTGCATGTATATATATATTATACCAGTAGCAAATCTTCAAATTGAATGCACGCCGCCCTCTCTAAGAAGCTAGCAAATTTACCAAATGGGAACCCAAGATTGCTCATTAAAGCTTTGTTGCAAATGACAATGGAGACAGATGATGCCACTGAAAGAAACAGGGCCCCGATAACACCCAATCGGAAGCTCGACATTTCTCCCATCTTACTGAAAATTAGACCTAAAAAAAAAAGGGGGGGGCAGGGGAAGAGTATGAGAGATGCCATGCCATATTTCTAGTTATGTGCTTCGATCCAATAAATAAATAGCTCCATTTATAAATACATATTTTTACGTACTTAAATTAACTAAATAGGCAAAGTGTAAACTTCTAGAGAATTAGATAACAAGAAAAGCATTTCGAGTATGAATTATAAACTCAAAAGGGACTGAATTATAAACTCAAAACAATTTTGGTTGGTGACGATGGTGATTAAAGGTAGTTGGGCACTCATCGTCAATGATGTGTTCAATTCATGGATGACACAAGAATGGCGGTACAGAGAATATTTTATTTGCAAGCACCAATGTACGTGAGATTCTTGTACATGGTAGCTTAGATAAAAAGGAAACCAAAGCTTATTATATGTTTTAGCAATTAATTCCTGGTGTTGATCAAATCAGCACACCAACTTTTGTTCAGAAGGAACAGCTCTTGGCAACTGATCATGAGCTAGAAAAACAAGGAGCACACACATATATAAACTACCTTCAATGAAGATAAATTTGCTGGGAGTTGTAAGGAGCCCTGAAAACTCACAAAGAAAACCAAAATGTTAGTGTCAATTAGTGAAAAAAAAGTTTATATGAATAACCATGTATACCACTTTACAAACCTTCAAAATTCCCTTTTACTCGTGTGGTGCTCTGTATTTACAGGAATGTTGGGCTCCTACAACTCCGTGCAACCACCAGAATCCGGCTGGTGAAATTCGAGCAAGATGTTGGAGATAGAATGAGCTTGAATTGTGAGTGAGAGAGGGAGTTTCACAATGGTGGAGCTTGAATGAGAATGCAACTTTAGATCACTTATATTTTTAGGCAACCAAGGTTGGTTGGTGCCTAACTTTGTTATATTTATTATTATTATTTAAGATTGTTTGGTTTTGGGTTTTATTTTTTTCTCACATGGTTTGACTTACTTCATAAGGAAAAGGTAAATTCTCAATTTCAAATGACCAATACACCGTTTGCATCTGAGTTCTTCGCCTGTGGATTTCAAAACAGAAATTACTTGACATGTCTAACGCATTCATGAGTAAAATATTTCTATCACTTATAATAATAATAATAATGTAACTAAGGTTTGCTTACATGTGATTTTTACATGTATTCGAGTCATGTGATTACTAATATGATAATCTTTAAAGACTTATATGATCATTAATTCCAAAAACATATAAGATTAATTAAGATACGCGTAAACTAAATCAAACACCATGTTAATCAAATAACAACAACAATGTAACCAAGTATTTTACCAGCATCTCTAATCACTTTAGAGGACGGTAAGCAATTCTTACCACGCATGAATGGAGGAAGGTGAGATGAACATATCTTATTTGTTAGTGAGAGGTATCTGCCAATACAAGCTAAGACTTTGCCACCCTCGGCATCAATCAAGCGTTAGGTGAGAGAGGACTTACTTCAATGTCACTCCAAACAGGACATTTTTCTTGTTGGCCTCCATCTATTATTCCAATGAAACATCACCATCACCAACCAGGCAAAATTAAGAAACTTCCTTCTCATAATTCACCTGATTTTGAGTTCAAACCCACGATCCAGTTGAATTTTGAGGACTCTTTGGGATCCTCACTCTTATCTCGATCGATTTGGAATGTCCATCACCAAGAAGGAACGCTCATTTTAGCACCTGTTCCAAAGGCTCAAGGTAAAACTTCAATCAGATATTTTTCCGTGAACATCCCATTGTCAGACTACTCCCTAAGCTCAAAGAAGAGGTCCACCGGAACCAGTCCATCAAGCAAACAATATCATAAAAGTCCAATGCAGTTCCAGTTATCATGGTCTCTTCAAACTTGAGAGAGTAAATCTGTCACCGTGACTTTCAATATAAAAAAATTAAATTCATGAATTTTTTTTATTATAATATAAATTTTGATGAAATAATAAATCTGTGTAAAATTTATATTAAGATAAGAAAGTCAAATATTTTTGCAAAAAAACAGTAAAAAAAATAATCACTAAAAAAATAATCATTATTATGGCGCAAAGAACAAAATCATAAAATCCAGTGATCCAAAAAATAAATAAAAATAATAGAAAATATAAAAAAGGAAAACAAAAGGAAAAATAGAGCAATATTAATTTGAAAATGATCACCAATAAAAATTAAAATTTTATGACTGAACCAAATAAAAATAAATCCTTAATAAAAAATAAAACGACAAAAATTAAAAACAAAAATGAAAAACATAGATGCATAAATACGGATAAACAATAAACATTGTCTAAGAATGATAGAAAAAACCAAAATATTAATAGAAAATAAAAAATTTAAACAATAAGGACCGAAATGAAAAATAAAATATATAATTAATTCTAATCAAACAACAAAATTGAAACAAATAAAAACATTAGGACTTAAACAAATAAATATATATTTTTTTTAAAAAAATTGCAATACTATTTTGTTTAAAAAATTAAAAGAATAAGGATTGAAATGAAAAATAGGATACATGACTAGTTTCAATTAGAGGATACAATCAAAACAAATTAAAACAAACTATATAATTAATTTTAATTAAAGAAAAAAATTGAAATAAATAAAACCTTGGGATCAAAACAAATAAAGATATTTTAAAAAAAATATAATGTTTTTATAAAATTAAAAGAATAATGACCGAAATGAAAGATATAATATATGATAAACTTCAATTGGAGGACCCAATCAAAAGCAATTAAAATCTGCATACTGAAATAATTAAAATACCTAAAAGTAAACAAAAAATCAAAAGAATAAGGATTGAATTGAAACCCAACATATATAATCAGTTTCAATTGAAGAGCATAATTGCAAGAAATCAAAAATTATATTAAAAGAAACAATAATAAAAGCGAAATCAAAAAGCCTAGGGACCACAATAAACATTTCAAAAAAATCAAGAACTGATGCGTATTTCCGGGGCGGCAGGAAAGAGAAAAGAAAGAAAAAACTTAGATCTGTTCACCGAAGCTTCCTCAGCTATCGTATACAGACAAGAGCCGCACCGGGAGAAAAAGGACACGATAGCGAACCATGGAAGACAGTGGAAGCAATTCTTTTACCACCATATAGAGCCGCACATGCCGTCTGAATGACTCGTGCTCTGGATACACTACAGACACGTCCATACTACGCACCTATAGTCTTTTAAAAAAGAAATAATAAAATAATAGACAATTATCTATACGCTCGTAGACCCACCCAATAACCACGAAAAAATCACCGAGGAAAATACAGCAACACCCCCGGTCTCGACGTCTATTTTTTTTGTCTTTTTTCTAGGGTCAATTTCGTAGTTAAACTGTGCAACAAATATGGAAATACCATCTATGTCCTCTAAAAAATTCGAAAATACCCCTGGTCCTGGGGGTTAAAATTTTTCGATCCTGGAGTAAAATAGTAATTTTACTCTCACAATGAATAATAATATGAGTATATATGAACAGTAAAAGCTTCAGGAAATGTGCCTAATGTTTTATTTTTTAGTTAATATGTTGAACTTCTTGACTTGGACCAAAATTGCCCGACCCGATTGTGTAGAGGATGCGGAAATAGGAAGGTGAATCTAATTTTGAAAGGCTGAACAGATTGCATGAAGGGAAAGAAAATGAGTCCATCCAAATGTCTCATTCGACAAGGAAAGTATTCTTTAGTTTAAAAGTAAAAACCGAGAAAATGTTCCTTTTTCTAAATCTAAAAGCTAGAGAGCTTTTGTAGAGTTAGTGGAATATATACTCACTCATAAAAAAGAGAGACTCCATCAATTTAGTTTAAATGTTAGGATTCTTGATTCTTGAAGGAAAAAAAGAATGCCCAAACAGATCGTAGGTTATAGCTTTATCAATGCATGATGATCCCTGTAAACTTTTGGTACGTAGGAGCTTTGAAACATATATATATATATATATATATATATACATATTCCATGCTTGTGCTATTATTACATAGATGTTATTCTTATTGTTTGGATTGTTTTCGTGTTCGTATAGTTTATTTTAGAATATTTATGGTGGTTTTTCTTTTTCCGACAAACATATCCCTAGTTTAAATACTAAATTTAGAAGAAAATGTATTTATATAAAGTGTGCATAAAAAATACTTATATCATTATATTCCAGAGCTTGGTTATTAAAATTACGAGTTGACTTTTAAAATCGTATAATTTTACTAGTCAAAACAATAAAACTGGTTGAATCTGGTAGAAAAATCAGACCCCATTAAAATTAGATAAAAACCATTAAAATTGGTTTGGTTCAATATGATTTTACGATCCTACAAATCTTATTGTGAATTGCTTTGTTGTCCCTTCCACCGCCCCCTAAGGCCTAGCCCTGCTGTCCAATTTTCCTCTCCTCTCTATTCATGCTATTTGATTTTCCTCCCTCCCTTCCTCTCAACCCCATGTCTGCCCCAGGCTACCCCCAGGTTAAACCCCCCCTCTTATGTTTTAAAAATAAAAAAATTAGTATTTATTTTATTATTATATATTGTAATTGTTTTGAAATATATTTTTAATTTATTATAAACTATGTACCTTAATTAATGAAGTTTTATAACCCTAATTATGTTGTATTGTATTTATAAATATTTTATTTATGATTTTATAATTTTTTTACCTCCATAATTTTAACTGTGATTTTATAATTTTTATATAGTAAAATTTCAAGTACAATTTTACAATTATAATTTTACGATCCGAGTTTAGAATCTACTTCTATTTTGTGTACAAATTATGATTTTG
The DNA here is from genome assembly GCA_015731905.1 of Salix dunnii. Classification (NCBI taxonomy): domain Eukaryota; kingdom Viridiplantae; phylum Streptophyta; class Magnoliopsida; order Malpighiales; family Salicaceae; genus Salix; species Salix dunnii. The sequence goes on along the minus strand of CM027667.1, from coordinate 779,284 downwards.
ACAACTTGTTCTAGAGTACCCATATTAAAAAAAAGAAAGAAAAAAGAAAGGTAACGTGTATCAATTGAAAATAGAAATTTGTAGAGGATATTGGCTGCTAAGGATTAAAAACTAATACGAACCCTGGCTTTTCAACGCAAGAAACTGGATTTTTCATGCCTCCAAAAAGCTGGTCGTTTATTTTATGTTTTTCTTTTTAAAAAAAAGGAGCCCATTTTGCACTGCTTTTCATCAAATTTTAATTTTTTTACTGTAAATAAATTATTTGTGTTTTTAAATAATTTATTTTAATATATTGATATCAAGTTATCAACAATAAAATTTTAAAAAATATTATTATAATAAATTTCCAAACACAAAAACCACTTTAAAAACTAACTTCTACTACCACCCTCTAAATCAGCCCATTCGTATTTCAAGTCAAATCGTCGATGACCCAAAATATACATAATATACAAATATTTAATGCATTCTTTGAAACCATTGCGGTTTATTTTCCCCTCCCTCTTTTTTTTACCATTTTCCATTTATAACAGGCTTGCTTTCCCAAGTCACAGGCTGCCGGAAAAAGGGAGAGTTCTACCGAACATGTCAATCGAGAAAAATCGCTATACTCTAAACCAAAACAACCCGTCAGAAGACAACTTTCTATCAATTTAAATGGAATGTGAAGTCTGAGGTTCATCTCATGTCCCGATGGACAACTACAAATATGGACAGGATACACAAAACGTGAAACAGAAACTATGCATACCACTTGAAGCAAAAAAAAATTATGCGGGTTGAATCTCATACACATTTTTTCAGGGCCAAATGAGATGCAAGGAAGGGTTAGGGCTAAAAAATCACCCCCTTTTAGTCTGAGAGAGGTATGCCTGTTCAGCATCTGCAAGACGACTCCGGAATAAAGACCACTCGTTTCTGCATCTTGCTCTCACCTGAAGTGGGCGGACAAGGAGATCTTAGAAAAAGAACAAACAGAGAAAGAGAGAGCGAGAGGAGTCACTTCAGATCTTAGCCAATCATTTAAACAACGATTGGGCTAACATGTACATAATTCAAATTCAAAAGTGGATATGGATTTCACACTCATTTTGCTAAAGACACGCACCCCTTCCCACGGAGCTTTTCCCTTCTCTGACTTCCCCTGAACATTTTACAGAAAAATCCCAGGGTGGTTAGACTACAAAAGAAAGACAAACTTGACAAGGAAAGATAAAAATAAATCAATAAAACTGCTTATATTGGCATCTTAAGAGGGCACAGTACCCGGCCCCAGCATTCATGCAGTTGGTGGTTTTGACCGCAGAGTACCAAATGAATTTTCACTTCTATAAAGCACTTAACTAATCTAATCGCAGAAGACTTGAAAAAATCAGATTTCAGGAATCACAAACAGTAAAAGTAGTTCAATAGGCACGTATCATGATATACATAATCACAGGGCTTAAATTATCAAAAGTTAAATGGAACATCAATAGAAACCCAGCAATCACCTCAAATCACCTCCTAACTATAGCTGCACCATATCATGTCATACAATCATGTTTATAGAGAATATTTTAACTAAACTAATCATATATGCAAACCTCAATAAGCAGTAGGATTTTATCGTCCTTAATTCTTATCAACATCAAATTGCCACTTAACCATCATATATATAATTTCAATCATGTGAGGGAGTGTGCTCTATGTTCTCACTTTACCAAATTCTGAAGTAAAGCTTCTTTTCAGGAAACACGTACAAATTAAATATTAGGGGGGTGTTTAGAAGTGTGGTAACGATTGCTTTTCAAAGTGTTTTTCACTTGGAAATGCATCAAAATAATTATTTTTTATAATTTTTTAAAATTATTTTTTACTACACACCAAAATGATCCAAAAATATTTAAGCAAAAAAAATATTTTTTTGGGGAAAGAGGGTTTCAACTGCGTTCCCAAACAAAGGCCTAGAGTATTTTACAAATGCATGGTTTATAGAATGTCCAATAAAAATTCAATCAATAGCTTCTACAAATGATAAAAAATTAACAAGACCTAGGTTAAATCAAAGATCCAACAAGCTCTATGATGGGTTTTCTTCTTCTGTACTCCACATAACTTCCCATGGAGAAAATTCTTTTCAAAACTGTCAATTGACAGAGATTAACCTTTACCTATCATTTAACTTCTTGACTTTGCTTCACCAAGTGTTGTCTCTCATGCATCATAAACTGCATTTTGTTCACTACAGTATATATTGCATTTGATATTGGAGTTCCATTTGTTGGGGAAAAGAATCGATACATATTCTGAAGTTTAATTGTATCTCGAATATTATCTTCAGCACCATAACAAATTGCAAATGGATGATGAATCACCTGGCTGCCAAGAGAAGGAATCACTTGATGAATAATCCACTGTGAATCAACCACTCCAATTTTTTCATGTGCAGGCTGTTGTGTGAAGCAAAAAGAATTTATGTCATCTCAAAATGAAGGTAAATAGCTGATTTAAAATATAAGACCCTTTTGTTTTTAGAAAAAGGAGCCAATAAACTAGCTTGGATCTTGTGTGATGAATATCAAAATTGGTGTCATTTAGCAAAATTACAAAAATCCCAACTTCTGGGTTTATGGACGACCCAGTTTTCTCACACAAGACTAATAACAAGACACTTAGAGAAAGTATATTACCATTGTTCAGCATAATGAGAACCCACATTAATGTTAATATGTGCAAGCGAGGGTGGAAGAGAGTCATTGATCATCATTTTTTTGGCATTCAAATTCTTTGATTGTCTCCTACATGGGTTTGTGGAAAAAACTATGTCCGATACCCTTGACTTAAGCCGTGACGTTGGCATCCACATACTTAATGTCTTGCAAGAATGTGAGTGAATATAAAAGAGAAACGAAATACACCCTGATGCCTTGCATGTGCCTCTGTGAATAAAAAAGAATCAAATACCTTTCGTATATCACAAAAAAATAATATTCGACTTGACTTGTTGCATTTATAAAACCAACACATGTTTAAATATGGTGGGTTTCAAGTGTTATTGTGTACTCAATAAGAGGTAGAAGGTCAAAACAACCTTTAACAAAAGTTTGATCCAAGTCTATGCCATGCCACACAAACATCATCAGCATGGTAGCTGATATCTTCTACACATGAATGTTCATAAGAAAGTAGATGAAACATAATTTTCCATTAATTGAAAAAAACAAATGAGACAATTGAAGAAACCACTGACCTCTACACATCTTCTGAGAGCAAAATCCAATCCCCATCCATGCACCAAATCATTCTAATGGCATACAGTTCAAATCATTACTTTAAAAGTAGCTGATAAATAAAACACACTGAAGAAGATGAATTAAACATAGACTGGTGGCAGTGCTACGTGCATGCTCCTAATCTCGTTCTATCTTCCACCACCTCCAATTATGAATAGAGGGTTCTGTCCTTAAAAAATTTGGACATCTTGGAATGTTTTCAAACTTCCAACATTACAGTCATGCAAACAATTACAGATAATCTAAGTATGACAAGCTTTGAGCATATAATAATACCTGAATCATATGCCACACACAACGCCACGCCTCACGAGAGAATACAGGTGCCATGATTTCCACAAAGCTGAAAGAACATAGAATATTTAAATATCACACACATGCATATAGTGTGTGAGTGAGAGTGAGTGAGAGAGAGAGAGCATACGCAGCACATGGAGGCAAATGTGGGTTACTACACCAGCCTGGTTTCTCCTCTGTATCCCTGTTTCATCAAAGGAGACAGCAACTCTTTATGAAAAAAATTAAAGAAAAATTCAAGTCATATAAGACCACCCCAATCCAATATAAGCCCCCCCTGACACACACACACACACACACACAACAGAGCCTACTTGTGAACTTCTCTGTCACCTCTCCTCTTTGTCATCTGCCATGTAAGTCCATTATTAGGCTCAAGCCCTGGTTGAGAGATCTCCAGACCATGTTTCTTGACCAACTCTATATACCTAACATTTGCATAGACGAATTAAATGAAACATGTGGCTGTTGAAGAAAAATAAAGGGAAAACTTACTTCTCTCCAATAAAATGTTCTACTCCAAGATCTTCATCCCATATAAAAATATATTCATAAGCTCCAACAATATCAGGATGCAAAAACCTTTTTGCATACCACCTGTAAAACATATGCAGGAATGAATGGCAGACTACAAAATTGTCAGCTCAATGCATGGAAATGAGTATCAACATCCTCACAGTACAAAGGGAGCATTAATGAATTTTATATGTAGCCTGTGTTTACAAGTTCTTAATAAGAGAGAATGTAACACTGTACGGCATAAGCTTTACCATTTTGTTTGTCTCATTACACTAACATGAATTGCACTTTTTGACCACTCAAACTGATCCCATTCAGTTGTCCGGCCATCATAGTGGAACAGCAAAATTTGGAAATCATCAGAAAACTATCATAGAATTAAAAAAAAAAAAAAAACACTCAGTATCCATGGAAACAAGAACAATTTGAAAAAAAAAAGACTTGTGCAAAGATCTTTCTCCATACCTTTTTAACTGCTGTGTTAATGTTGTTCCTCTGATCATAACCGACTGTAAATGTTAACAAATACTTTGGCTTCTTTTGTATATCCTGCAAATTTCACTTGCTATAAGAATCTATTTCTGTGCTAATGATACCATTAACAGGAAGTTACACTTCAGTATCCTATGATTTAAGTTTTATATATGATAGTATGGTTCAGAGCTTATATACTGCATTTTAGATCTGCAATTTAGAAAATTATATCACATGGTTTGTAAAATCTTACAGATTTATGATACCGATCCAATGTTATGATTTTAAGGATCTTCTAATGATCTCGAATAGAGAGCAAGTTTGACAACCTTGAGAGCCATTATGACCAAATGGTTTGTATTGAACAAATTCCATCTAAAAGCTTAATCTTTTAATCAGAGGCCTAAAAATATCAATATCCAACAACTAGATTTGTATCAGAACTTGAATAAATCTGATTTGTCCATGCATGGAGATCATTCATAGCTAATCCCTTTTGAAAAAAACTACATGGCCTATGGAGTGTAGATTCCAGTTTCTTTCATTTTATTTTAATGTGTTACAGACAGATGGCCACCACCTATTCTATTACAGGTACTAGTTAGAAATGAGTCGACAATATGAATGTTAACCACGATAGCCAAATGCAACGATACTAGTTAGAAATGTGTCAACAATACAAATGTTAACAGCATTAGCCAGATGCAATGATACTAGTTAGAAACGTGTCAACAATACGAATGTTAACAACATTAGCCAGATGCAATGATACTAGTTAGAAATGAGTCAACAATAAGAAGATAATCCATTTGCTACCTCAGTCAATGACAACGGAAACTACAGAATGTTATCTTTTTATTCACAACTTATAAATATACCTCACTAGGTTCACCCCATAATCTTCGCAAGTTAAAGTCAGATTCAGCAACAACAATTCCTGGAGGCAATAGCTCCGCACCACGAGGATTTGTTGGAACATAAATCTGAGAACAAGTAAACAAGGCACAACCATATCATTGAATAAGCATGAAATGAACAAAACAAATGAGCAGTTGAGCAACATAGGTACATACTTACGTTAGTGACATTGCTACCTGATCCAAGAGTTTCAAGTGATTTGCTTCTTCTAAATTCATTCTGATTCACAATGGATAAATTAAGAGATGATGTAAAGCTTGATGGTATGTGAATCTGAAATAGAGAAAACTAACTAAACTGAATGAAAACTTCAGGATTCTCCCGGAATAAACTAGTGAGCAACGAACCTTTGTAAATGTAGCTGCTGGAAATGAAATACCAACAAAAAACCCAAAAGCAACTCCGAAAATTGTCACGACAATGAGCCTGGCACTATCATTTGTTTTCCTATGAACTCCACTGCAGGAGACTGAAGGTTAATCAACCTAATATAGCAAAGTAATTATAAGGCTATTGCCTAAATGAATTTCATATCAATCCAAACCTGCGATGTATAGTCCCCATCTCGGCACGTCTTTGGACAGTCAAATCTGGGGGGAAGGGGTGGGGGGGAATCAAATTCCGAGATTTTTTTTTTAAATCACATTGAAATCCTGATCAAACTAATACATTTCTTTAATTTGAATAATTTGGATGAAGAAAAAGAAGATGATCGATAACGCAAGGCAGCCTAACTGACACGACACATGAATGTTTCTTCAAAGCTTTAAGCCAACCAACCACACTTGATAACTAAAAATCACAAACGTAATATAAACGTTATTAATTTCATTTCTTCTTCCTTTTTCTTTATTTCCTAAGAATTATCAAATTTAATAGAGAGAAAAATTCAAAATTAGAATTTGAACTAACAAATCATTCAATAAATTTCTCGATATCACGAAATCTTGAAGGTTTTAGGGTTCGAAACTTACGCGATTCGATTTTATTGATGAAATGACGAATTTACAGAAAGAGAGATTTGGGGAGAGTGGTTCGCCTAGCCTCGTATGGGACTTTTAAAGTTTTTTTTTTTTTTTTTTGAAAAACTCATAAGATAACAAATTAACTCTATTTGGTTTTTACAAATCTTAAATATATCTTCAAAATTATATATCAACTTTATTATTAAATTATTTCATTTTTTGTGAGAATCACTAAGAAAATGTTAATCTCTTTAAAATAATATATATAAAAAATATTTTCATTTAAATAGAGAGAGATACAGATAAGAATAAAAATGAATGAGAATTTATTTTTAAAGATAAGTTAAAATAAAAATATTTATAATAAACCTAAGGAAATGTGGAAAAACCTCATAATAAAAAATTGTGATTTCCAGGTTAATTTTTTAATGTCATATTTATTCATAATAAAATATTATTTTTTGTGCTACAATATAATTTTTTTTTTTCTGTGGCTGCTATTTCACTAATCAGGTAAATCATGAGTGTCTATCATATTTGTACTTAATAATTTTTCACAATGTGATGACAAAATTCATTCTAATGCATTTATTTTTAAAGCTATTTATTTTTCACAAAAATATTTATTTATTTTCATATTTTCCACAAAGTTAAACACCTTTTTCTCTACCAATAACTATTTTCTCTAATATATCATTGTCATTCTTCAATTGCTTGACTAATGACAATTCCAAACATTACATCATGGCAAGCGCCACAATTTTCTCCAGTTAAACATGACATTACTCTTTATATATATATATATATATATATATATATATATATATATATATATAAAATGTTGGTGTCTAGTATAGTTTACACGCACGTCGACATTACTCTTAATTCTTGAGATAAGCCATCAAGACCAAGATGAATACATTTCTTGAGGTTATCAAGCAGATGAATTTTCATACTCACTATTCTCTCTTTAATAATGAACTTTTATATTATTCTTTTCATATATTTACCAACTTCAACATTAAAGAGTAGTACCTCATTCCTCAAGGATTATCGATCCAAGCTCAAACATAAGCCAAACACGTTGCCAAACTTACATGCTTTATTTTTGAAACTATAAAAAACCCAATTTGAATGATCACAGGGATGGACATGACAAGAATACAAGTAGAGTGATCATATTTAGAAAATTATAAAATTAGAGGGATGAAATAATCTCGGAGAATCTCATTTGCTATTGATATAAGGAGATGATAAGAAGACAAAAATACAAGTAGCGCTTTAAGAGAAAAGGGATGAAATATCTCAAAGAATTTCAATAGTTATTGTGAAAGGAGATGATAAGAGGATTTGCAGTAATTACATAACATAGTTTTGTTTTGAAGACACTTAATTATGAAAGCCTCTTTTGGCCTCATAAAATTACACATCTCATTTTCCTCGACAACAATTCTGGTCCGCAATGCCTTTAATTTGTTGGGAAATCAAATCCAAGGAAGAAACTTGTGTCCACCTTTGAATCCAACTGTTTCTTCCTCCACTTGATATCTCCAGTAATCATATGTATGGACAAAATAAATGTTTCAAAAGAACAAAGAATAGTAATCAATCACAAAAATCTTCAGTCATCAGAATTTTGAGCATTGTTTAGGCAGACCTGTTTCATGATCCACACTCACTATTTCTGTGGCATTGTCACATCTGAGTACATCTTGACCCAACTTAGCTCCAGCTGCCTTCAGACCCTTGAGCGAAACAGGTTGGTTGAACAGGTTAAGTGATGGCAATTTTGATGCTGGAGGGAACTTACCATTTGGCAAAAAGGATCTAAAATCTTCCTTCAACAATGGCACCTCAAAATCTGTCTTATCATGCTTAACAACATTGTCCTTTGCACTAATGTGAGCCCCTGGTTCCATATGGTTAGTTGAAAAGCTTGCCTGGTTCGGAAAGTTGGGGTAGAGACTAACATAGCCTCTGAGGTACATCATGTCAATGAGGAACTTTTTCCATGAGGCTTGCCATCCATTTGTTCTCGACTTTGGAATCTGAACTGGGTTTGCCTTGGCATCTTCAGTGAACCTCATGTTCATGTAAACATAGAATTCTCTCCATTGTTTAGGGAAGAACACTGAGCCCCAGCTGCAGGGTAGTTGGTGGAGATAAGGAGTGTTAGGATGGATTCTTTTAAAGAAATCCGTTGCATTCCATTTCGGTCTTTCTTTCACCACCTCCACCAATCTGGGGGTGTAAAGGGAGATGGAGGAGAGCTCAGGCAGTGACACTTGTGGATCATAGTGGTAGGCCAATAGAGCATATTTGATCCACAGATAGTAGAATGGAGAGACCTCAATATCATCTTCGAGTAGGAGGCCATAATCATCATCAGATGAAGGGTACCAGCTCTCACTGACCGCTCGAATCAGGCCTCCTTGGATGATTCTTCTTCTGAGGGTTTTAGGACCATGAGGCCAATTAAATGAGCTCACTAATCTTATAGTTTCCTCATCAACTTTACTGTCCACGTTGAAGCTGATGGGGATTTCATCCCCCACATAATAAGCATCGCTGAGAGATTTGAGAAGCCTTGTCAGAGAAGGAGCACGATTCTGAGTGATTATGTTGACAGAAATCCGCATTTTATTCCAATCTGCACAGGCAAGTTAAATGTATGGTTAGTTAAAACAGCTTGATATTTGCTTGATGGAGCTAAATCAGAGTATTTATCACTTATTTAGAGAAAATAGCATTTAAGGGCTGAAAAGTTGGGATGCGTGCTTACTTGGCAAAGCTGTTGATCTTAGATCTGCCATCCACAGAACCTTTGATATTGAAGGCCTTGGTAGAAGAACCATTGTTGTGCCATTATTATTAGTCTCCGTCGCCATTTTCAAGGCTTTCTTCACATTAGGATCGATGTCATTCACTGTGATCAGCACAGTGGGATTGTGAGTTTTTATCAATCCTTTCACGCTCGAGTACACTGCTTGCACCACCGGCACTTCCGAGTTTGATATTTCTGTCTGCGCCGTGACTGCCAAATCAAATATCTTGAATCTTCTCTCTTTGCAGACCATCTTCGGCCAATTCAGAGCAGTTGCAGCATCTTCACAAGGGCAAAAATTGCCTCCAGAGACAACAATGTACGCTTTTTTGCCAGCAGTAGACCTGAACTTCTCGATAAGGGGTGAGAGTGCTTTAACTTCATCGACCGAGTGGGCATAGAGGAGTGCATCTATTTTTTGAGGGTGCATTGCAGCCCATTGAGTCACATAACCAGTAGAGAGCGCTTTCCACCACTGATCATCTCGGACTTGAACAATGTCCTTGAAAATTACAGTGGTTTCAGAAACATAAGCTAGCCTGTGCTCACTATCACCCCATGTTTCCTTGTTGTTCGGATCAACCGGAAGCACAAACGAACCAGCATTCCTGTACTTCTGAAGCTGATAGCTGCATGTGTTCAGAAAACATTATAGCATCAGAAGTGAAAAAAACAAAAAAACAAAAAAAAGAAGGAAAGAGAAGTACTAATTAGGTATCATGAGATCAACTTTTCTTTCATGTTCAGAAAACTTGTCATTCCCCCACAGTCAAGTACCATGGCACCATTTTTACCATAATTTCTTATCTTGGTAGTGATAATATCAGTTAAATGACTTAAAATTACAAGGATAACAGTAAGTTCAGCTTTGAAAACCATTTGGACAAATTCAAAAGCTAAAAAAGTAATAAACATTAGCCCATTTGAATGGTTGATATTATGCTTATTATTCAAGAGCCAATAAAATCAGTAATGGTGCATTCTCCATTCTCCTTTGAGGGTACACTTGAACTTACTCCTAAGCCCTAACGAAACTATTACTCAATAATGTGCAGATAGTGCTACAAGGAATCTCGAAAGGGAAGTGCTAATTCCACCCGACTTTTTTTGTTTTCATCTCCCTATAATGAGCAGATAGTGCTACAAGGAATCTCAAATGGGAAGTGCTAATTCCATTTTTTTTTTTGGTTTTCATCTCATTTATCAGATTAAACATGTTTATAATTAAGAAGAGACAGATTAGTGGATAGATAAATATCAGTAGTGGAAAGAGGACACAGAGTATCATCTTGAAACGTAAAATATTATATCAGCAAGGATAATAAACTAGCAGAAGAAAGGTTGACCCTATGTTTAAAAAAGGGAGGCTATGCTAAGCTAAGCAGATTCTTGTACTGAAAATTCATTGCATCTAATATAAAAAAATTATTACTTCCAATGCTGGCCAAGAAGATTTTCAACTTGATCTACATTTTAAATGAAAATTAACTGTATATCATTTTTGTATTAAAAAAAACCATTAATCTATTACATTTCTCAAACCATTAATCTGGTAAATTTATTATTCTTACCATATACTATTGAATAGGTTACCAACCCGATTAAAGAACAATTATTGTCATATTCAAACTTAGGTAATGTGATGATAAAACAACTCTTCTTTTGAGACATTGCACAGCGTTTTATAAAAATGGTACTTGCTTAAAACTAGCTTAAATCAGATAGAGATATGATATTATTATTAATGCATGGAAACTCCAGTGCCCAGAAATCTAGGTGACTCGTGCTGGTCAAGGCTTACAGGAAAATCATCACATTTAATCTTAACTAGGAAATAAAAGTGATCTAAATGTAGTAAGAATTGGACATACCTAAGATGCAGATCTTCTCCTGTCATGAAGGTCATAGGTGCCTCGATGAATAGTGTCTTAACAAGCTCTGCAGATAAAAACCATGAACTGGAAAGAAAATCCACCTGCACAATTTTATCAATTGTTATGTCATAAGCAGGGTCAGGCAAATAGAGTCCTGCCTCTTTGGACCGGAACTTTCTGTAGCTAGGGAACGTAAAGTCCTTTTGCCTGAAAGGCAAGATCCTTCCTATGCTTCCCAAAACTGAGTTCTTGTATTTTTCTGTCCCTGCTACGTGAGATAATATCTGTAGCATTTTCCTGCCTGGAATCATGTCATCATCAACAATATATACAAGATCGGCTTCGGTTTGTAAAGCCATTTGGAACCTTCCATAGTACTTGAAATCATAGCTAGAACTAATGAAACTGATTCTTGAATCGTTGTAGCTGTCTACAATTCTCTTTAGTGAGAGCTCATTTGGGCTCCCAAATGAAAGTACCCAAACATGGTGGAAAGGAAGTGTCTGGTGAAGCAAGGAATCAAGCTGGGCACAAAGCGTCTTTCTCTTGAAATGGTTTAAGATCACCGTGACCTTCGGCTTACTGGGACCTCGCAAATCCCATTTGGACTTCATTGCCATTAGCTCAGACAGAGTTTCTGTGCCAATGGACTTACTTTGAAAATCCAAAACCTCATCATAAAGCTCCCTTTTCAACTTGATCATTTGAGCATCATTTGACTTCTTCTGCTGGAAATCAATTTTTTCATGCTCACAAACTTCTGATGGATTGATTGGTCGGATTTCTGCTCTAACAAGAGAGGCAGCTTCCTGGTACCGACCTAGAACATGGGGTGGGATAATGAACTGTTTCCATTGCTGTGCGATTCTTGTAGCCCATGTAAATTCTGGTTTGGTTCTTAAATCTATTGTAGGGCTCATGTAGTACAGTAAGAAAGTTGCATAAACTGCGAACGCAAATTGGAGACAAGTAAGAACAGTGACAAGCCTTGCCGAGGAACTCCTATGTACCTTGGACTTGGCCTTTCCTCCCACATAATCACTAAGCATCCCTTCCAAGTAATCCCCATCTTTCATCGTCGAATTCCGGACTAGCCCCATATCTTGAATTCAGTTAAAATCAATGTTTACCTGCAAAAAAACGCAAAATCAATCAATCAAACATGCCGAGCTCCACAACTAGAATATCAAACTTGTATGCTGGGTACCTTGACGCTAACCAAACAGTATAAATTCAAAATACGGTTAAAAACTCGATGTTGGTTAGTCTGATCAGGAAAGTCCCCAAGAACTCTAGTACTTGAAAACGAGGAAGAAGGCAATGAAGAAGTTGGTTGGGGTTTGTGTAGTGACGGATCCAGAGCCTTTGTACATCAATATTATATATGAACGTATGGAAAGGTAATAAAAAGTGCAAGTGAAGCAGCACACCATGAGCAATGGTCACATGGTCTAAACGTTGATATTAATATCAATTTAAGCAATGCTTCAACAATTAATAGTTTAGCACTGTTAATTAATTGTTCAACAAACGCGTTGCCTTCGTTGCTTGCTATGCATCTCTTCCTCCCTCCTGCCCTTAAGACAACATTTTAAAGCCGGTTTTGATGCCGTAGAAAAGGGCAGCCCCATCGTTTTTGGCACTGGCCACTCTCTTTCTCTAGGAGATCAAGCAGGATGATATGTTTAATAAATTAAGCTAATCAATGGCCCAAATCCCAAGAGATCAGACTGACAAAGAAGAGACTTTTACTACAATTAATTAACTAATGTAAACTCGAGTCCCTAGATCACGAGCTTCTGTCCAAACTCTTTAGAAGTTGAATGCATGAAAAACACTCCATCGAGGATAAAAAAACACTGAAAGAAAACAAAGAATCAGCATTACCTTGCTCACAAGGAAAATGAACTACAGACGACATGCAAAAAGCCCTTTTCTTCTCCAGCAAATGAAGCCCCCTGAAAGCTAGCTAGAACCCTCAAATACACACAAACAGTAGTAATATTCAATCAATGGCTCATAAGAGATCTTGGAAAGTTGCAGAGAATGAAAGCAAGTATTGCTTCAAATTGAAGATTGAGTGTAAACTGGATCACGTGTATTTATATATTGGTTTATAGCCAAGTTTGACTTGGCATATCGTACTTAGTAGATGAACATATGGCAGCAAACTTTGTTAATGGGATTTTGCCAAACTTTCGCAAGTTGAACGCAAAAAAATCATAGACTAGATTAAATTTGCTTGTGGGAGGTAGAATTGAAACAAGTTTTGTCGCTTTCTTTAGAAAGAAAATAGAGAAATTAAATTTAAAACTGATCATCTGTATGTTAACTCTTCCTTCTTTCTGTGACCAGTAGTCAAGTCCTGTTTATAGGTGAGTTGCCATTACTGTTGCAGAAGATTATCTGAGAAGTATAACCTTGATTTTACGAAAGTTATCATCCAGTAACTAACTAAAGAGCATTAATTATAGTTTAGAATTGATTGGGCTTCTTCTAGGATTTGAGGAGATGAAACTAATATTTAACTATATCGTTCAACAGATGTGACATATTATAGTCTTTTATGTAAATACCCAAAGGTAATTTATAATTTTTTTTTTATTCGAGGAAACCACATCTCACGAAAAGCGTATTTTGTGGGTCAGATGAATGAATAAAACCCCGGTTGTCCCATGCTCTTACAAGAAGTGCACGCCCTGACTCGAACTCGAGACCTACTGTGTAGATCTACAGCCCTTTGCTACCATGCCACACCCATTGGGAACGTAATTTATAATAACAATAAACACCAGGATTAAGGTATGATTGATAATAAAGTATGAGAGATCTTATAAAAATATTAATTAGATAAAATAAAATAATATAATATTTTTTTCTTTTGTTTTAGAAAATATAATTTTTTTTTATAAAGAATTTCACTTAATATATGGTTGTATTCTTCCATTGGAAGATACAAACTTAATATTAAAAAAATATATTTTCTTCAAAAACAAATAAAAAACTTCTTCACTTAAAAAATATAAAAATATATTTTATTTTTGTGCATGTTGCCAAATTCTAGAGATTTTCATACATATTTCCTAATAATATAAAAAATCACTTATGATTATCCAACAGAGTTTGACCAAAATTTAAAAAATCCCATCAGAATTAATTTGTTTATTTAATATTTTGACTTTAATAATTTAGCAGTAGATTTTAATATTTAAGAATATAAAATTACACGGTAAAATATATCCTCAAATATTAAAGATACAAGAATAAAAAATAATTGTAATGCTAAAATTAAGGCCTTAGAATGATTAGAATTTAACTCGATAAAAAATATTTCTTCATAAAGAGATATCTACCTTGAACTTTAGATAAAATAAACAAATAAAAACTTGTCTTAAATTAACAATCAATTAACGATACAACTTATCATAGATAAGATGCATTGGAGGTGATGTATTTTTTCCTTCCATAATTAGCCCCATAACCTAAAGTTTCGCAAACTATTAGGTTTTGTAAACACCATCATGCTAGATAATTACTCTTGAACTCTATAATCATATCTTTATGATAAAAACCAAAACTTTTTTTTTTACTCTAGGAGGTAGATCCGACATTGGTGCACACATCATGACAACATACAGAACTTTGAATGAAAGAGATGCCTCATAGATTGAAGGGTGTTTTTAAGTTTAATCATAAATTTATAATTCGAGAGAGTCACCATCTAATATCATATTCATTAAGAAATCTATGATTTGCAAGAGTTTAGGTAAAGAGATTAATTTTGCAAAGATAAAACACATCACCCCTTGTGCATCCTACCTATGATAAGTTATGTTATTAATTGATTGTTATTATGTGTTTCTATGTGTTGGTCTACCTAAAATTCAAGGTAAATATCTTTTTATGAGGAAGTTTCTACTTTACCTAGTTAAATCTAACTATAATTCTAACACCTTAATTTTGCATCACATCTATTTCCTATTCTTTATCTTTCTTTATCTTTAATACCTTAAGGTATACTTTACAATGTAATTTTATACTACTAAATATCAAAGTCTACAACTAAATCCTAATATTTGTTACAATTAATTTATTTAATTTAACACTAGAGTATATATTACATTGTAAAATTCATACTCCAAATATTAATTAAACAAATGAATTTTTATGATATATTTTTTCTATTTTTAACTAAATCCTAACAGATAATTATAAACTAATTATGATATCTATTTTGTATTTTTAATACATAATGAAAATGCAATTTTTTATAGAGAATATGCATGAAAGCTCTTTAGAATCTGATAATATGGGAAAAAGAAAACAAGATATTTTTTTTTCATGTTTTTTAAATGAGATATATTTTAATTGTTTTGGAATTTTGAATTTTTTAAAAGAAGCTAGGTATTTTTAAATTAGGCTCAAATATAAATTAGGCTATGTTGCCTTGAGCTATATTGTGGATTAGATCATTTTTCTTAATATAAAAAATATTTAAGTGTTGTTAATATGCTTTTTAGTAAAAAAAAAAAAAGATTAAACTATATGAGGATTGACCTTATATAACCTGATCGACTTGAAAGATTCAAATATAACTTGAACTACCGATAAAAATACAATTTTACTTTTAGAAAAAATCAGGATGATGTTTTTTTTAAAAAAATATTAACATGACAACATATTATATCTATTTTGACCACTCAAATTAACCTATCAAATCCGCTACTATGTTCTTAAGACCATGATAACGTTATAGAAAATAAATAATTTTTTTATCAGAACCAATTTTCAATCAATCAAATATTGAAAACTATAAAATTTAAAACTAAATTCAACCAAAAAAATAAAACGAGTTAACTCGGGTTAACCTGTCAAATATGGTTCATAAGATTATGATAACCTTATATATATATAAAAAAAAAATAATGAAATTCATCTCTCAATAAACTCATTATTGAAGGGTGAAATTTAAAAAGACATAAAAAAACTATCCAAATCAATTAACTAAACTCGTGATATGGGTTATAAGACCAGAATAACCTTATAGAGTGAAAAAAAAATTATAAAATATAATTCTCAATTAACTTAATATTGAGGAATGGAATTAAAAACAAATCAACTAAAAAAAACCCTCATGTTAACCACCCTAACTCGCGACTTGAGTCATAAGATAGTGATAACTACATAAAAAGTAAATAAAAACAATCAATTTCAATTCCTAATTCACCTAATTTTGAAGGATTGAATTAAAAAAAAGATAAAAAAATAACTCGAGTCAACCGGGGTTAATCTTCTAAACCTAGATCATAACTCTATAGAAAACGATTCGAAAATATATAGTGTGATTCTTATTCAATCCAATATTGAATGATAAAATTATAAAAATAATTAAAAAATAAACAAAAAATAATTTGAATCAATATAATTAACTCATAAAATTTATCATCCAAGTTATAAAACCAAGATAACTCCATATAAAATAAATTAAAATAAACCATGAATCTCTATATCTAATAAATATTATATTAAAGGATAAAAGATATATTCCATTTTAGCCTGCTGTGGGCGAGGACGGATTCAAAAAACAAATAATTTTGTAACCAGGCCTTCAAGATCTGTTTCACCTGGCTGGTTTTTATTATTATTATTATTACTGGACTTGTAAAAATTCCAAGCCAACAAGGGTTATGAATTTATTCCTTAGTTAATGCAGGTGCCATATCACATGCCATGCAAACATGATCTCACACGCGTGCACATGCCTGCAAGATCCGATTTTCTCAAATCTCAAACTTGAAGCACTTTTTAAATCTCGATCTCCAAAGTCCAAACCCCGTGTAAACCCTAAGAAAAGTCAACCTTCTTAGCTGCAAAAAGAGCAAGAAACCTTGAAGATGAAGCGCACTCGGACGCTTTGACTCGAACCAAGCGGCCAACTTTGAAAAGCCATTTCTGGGGAGCTTATTAATTTTGATTCAAGTGGAATCCACATAGGCTTCGATGCAACCAAGTTCATCATCTGCACTCAGATCGTTCAATCTCTGTGAAGGGCCAGGTCTTAATTTGTGTGCTTCTAATAGATACAACACACACCAGTGGACTCGTGCCTAATTAACACACTCGAGGAATTTCACACACATTTATAATAGATGAGTCGGATGATGAACTAGACTTTAATTACATAACAAAAAAAAATATTTGTTTTTGCTAAAATTAAGCATCAGCAGCTAAATATCAAATTTAAATATATGCTGTCATGGAATCCAGCCACCACAAATGGCTAGAAAATCAAGCAACCACCCTTTATGAGTAAAAAGCCCATTTTTGGTCTATTTTCTTTATAGACAAAAACATATAAAAAAACACTATAGAGACCTCAAAGAAACTCAATTTTGGTATTAAATCACTATTTAAATTGTTTAAAAACAGAATAAGTTACCGCAATAAGGTAAATATTCAATATATTTTTTGGATGAAATAAATAGAAATAAAAAGAGTACATTAAACACCCTTGAGCAAAAAGAAATCATTGATACTAAGGAGAATGAGTTTTGTCATTGAAAAATAAGTGTTTGTATTTGTCAACATTATCTCTCATTCAATTCTACAAAATACTAAAATCTATGAAGAGATCACTGTAACTCCTTACATATTTTACTGTAGATTTCAACAATATTTCTTTTTTAACTTCCGATTACATTTTTTTTTTCTTTTTTCTTTAGTTTTTTTATTGTTTTTTTTCTAGCCCTTTTTTTTCTATTTTTTTTTCATATTTTCCCATAATTTATTTTTTCTGATTATACTTTTTTTTCATATATATATATTATTTATTTTATATAATTAGAGTGTCTAACTAGTTTAAACGCACCATGATTAATCCTCATATTCAATTTTTTTATAGCCTTTTTTTCCTTGATTATATTTTTTTTATTTTTTTCCATGAAATTTTTTTTCCTGATTATATTCTTTTAATTGTCTTTCTTTTTCCACTTATATATATATATGATTGAGGTGTCCAAACTAGCTTAAATGCACCACGATTAATCCTCGGATCCAATTTTTTTTATAGTTTTTTATTGTTCTTTCCTGATTATTTTTTTTCATTTTTTTCCATGATATATTTTTTTGTTGGTTATATTTTTTTTTAATTTTTTTCTTTTTCTACTATTTTTTTTGTTTTTTATGATCGGGTATCCTAGCTAGTTTAAGCACACCAAAATTAATCCCCTTATTTACCATGATTAATCTCCATATTTAATTTTTTTATAGCTTTTTTTCCTTGATTATATTCTTTTATTTTTTCCATGAATTTTTTATTATTATATTCTTTTAATTGTTTTTCTTTTTCCACTTTTATATATATATATATATATATATATATATATATATATATGATCGAGGTGTCCAGGCTAGCTTAAATGTACCACAATAATCCTCATATCTAATTTTTTTTAATAGTTTTTTATTTTTTTTCCTCATTATTTTTTTTTCATTTTTTTTCCATGATATATTTTTTTGTTGGTTATATTTTTTTTTATTTTTTTCTTTTTTCTACAATTTTTTTTTCTTTTTTTATGATTGGGTATCTTGGCTAACTTAAGCGCACCACAATTAATTCCCTTATTCAATGTTTTTGTTATAACCAAGGTGTCCAGAGCAACTTATGTGTACCAAGATTAATCCTAGAACCCCTTTTTTTTTTTTTTTTTTTTGCTAAAGTGCTTTTCTTATATTTTTGTTTTGTTTGCTTATATATTTTTTTATAACCGGGGTTTACGGGTCAGTTTATGTATACCACAACTAATTCTCAAACCGAATTTGTTCTTAAAACAATATGGATTGCTACAGTGCTTTCATGCTTATATTTTTATTTGTTTTCTTAAACTTTTTTTTTATATAATCATAGTCTTTAAGTCAGCTTATGCTTTTTTATTTTTTTTACTTATATATTTTTTTTATAACCAGGATCTCCGTGCTGTCTTGGACACACAATAACTAACCCCCGGATCAAAAAATTTTTGATGACCGGGGTGTCCAGGGCACCTTTCGTGCACCACGACTAATCCCCCGATCATTTTATTATTTTTTATAAAAAAATTTCTTTATATATTTTTTGTTCACTTATATATCTTTTTTCCTTATCATTGGATCATTTTTTTTTAACTGGTGTCTACGGGTCAGCTTAAGTACACCATGACTGATTTCTGGACCGAATTTATTTTTTTAAGCAATATGAATTGTAAATGGTGTGGAGAAAGCATTGTAACTCCTCACACATAGTATTGTTGATTGCAATAGTGCTTCTCCACTATAGTGTTTTTTTTCCTGTTTTTTGCTTCTTCTTTTTTTCATTATTTTTTCTTACTATGTTTATTTTTTCATTTTTTTTCATATTATGTTTTTTTCCCAAAAATATTTTTTTGCCCATTATACTTTTTTATATTCTTTTTCTTTTTCCACTTATATAATTGTTTTGTTTTTTGTTTTTTTAACCCTGGTGTGTTAAGCTCACGACGATTAATTCCCAAGTCCAATTTTTTTTTATAACCAAGGTGTTAAAACCAACTTATGTGTACCGTGAGAATCCATGAACCCATTTTTTTTTGTCTAAAATGTTTTCCCACTGATACTTTTTTCCTTATATTTTTGTTTTGTTTATTTATATAATTTTTATAACCAGAATCTCCAGACCAGCTAAAATGCATCACGACTAATTCATAAGCTAATTTTTTTAAAAATAATATGGATTGCTACAGTGCTTTCATGCTTATACTTTTTTTTTCTTTCACTTATATATTTTTTTTGTAACCATGGTCTCTCAGCCAACTTAAGCTTATATACCCCTATAATACAAAATTCAAAAGTTGGTTATAAGGGTGTATTGATAATTTATTAATTTTTAATTATATTTTCTGTAGCAGTTTTATAGGCACGTTTTTGGGCACAACGTCAATTTCAGAGCTCATGCACATTTTAGATAGCGCGTGAGGCGTCTTAAAACTTCTAAAAATATATAATAGTTTTTTATATATTCATTTTATTATGTAAAATGTGTTTAAAATAATTTCATAGTATCAGAGGTGTTTTCATTTTTTTTCATTTCTTTGCATAGTATAATAATTATAATACCCTTAAATAAGAAAAAAACCAAGAATTGTTAGTGGGTGTGTCCCGATAATTTACTTTTTTAGTGCACAGTAAAATAACTTCTGGAGACTCAAATAAGACAAAATGAAAGAGTCACCTGAGGTAGTGTTTCAAACATTGCACATTTAACTATACATGTATAGGAAAAAGTTTCACTCTTATTTTACACCACCAAAGTTTAACTTGCTATATTTTTTAATGCGAGTTGCATTTAATACAAATAAAAATAAAATAAAAATTAATTAAAAATCTAAACAAAGAGCAAAGGTGTATAGATACAAATAAAAAATTTAAAACTATCTTAGAATGACCGAAAAAATCAAGGGATCGAAACTAAACTAAAAAAAATAATAAAAGAATAAGAATCAAAATACAAAATTATGGTTAAATCTAGATAAAAAAAAATTTAATCCCCGCAGTGGAGCGCAGGTTTACGGCTAGTATAATCTAATAGTGCTCTTTGTCCTTCGTCATATTCATGAACTTAGATGAAAAAAAGATAATTTTTGGATCCAATGTCATTCAAAAACTAAAGGGTCCAAAAATATTTTTTTGATACAACTCAAAAGGAAAAAAAATTAGAAAAGATGTTGACCAATTGTTTTTTTTTTTTAAATATTTCACTAATAAAATTTTGGTCCTTTAGTTTTCAACCATTCTAAAATTGGATATATTTTTTATGAATCTAAGCATGCAAAAAATGACAAGATGAGGTTTTTATTGTATTAACCCACCAAAGTGCACTATGATTTTATGATATATTTTTTTTTAAGATCTAATTCTATGTAATAATTCAAGTACGCCAGCTATCTAAAAAGGGGTGTTTGACACTACATTTCAAAAATATTTTTTGGAAAAAATTTGAAATTCTTTTATTTTTATTTTTTACTTGATGTTAAAATATTTTAATGTTTTTAAATTATTTTCATGTGCTGAGGTAAAAAATAATTTTTTAAAAAATAAAAAAATAATCATTTCAATACATTTCTAAACAAAATGTACTTTTAAAAACATCAATCACACTCATTAACAAGCACTAAAGCTAGTTGTGACAACTAGATTGGCGAGGGAAGGACTAGGCAAATAATTTTTATTTTTTTTATTATTAACATGGGTGTTTGGGTCAGTTTGCGTGCATCTCGACTAATCTTATAGGTTCTGAAGTTAATAACCATATAAAATTATAGTGATCATCATATTAGTAACCATAAGGTTGTAACATGTGATAATTTTAGAAGATGAGGTAAATATTCTTGAGATCCATGTCTTTTCCTTAAGAGCACTCTCATGATGAGGTAAATATTCTTAATATCCTTAAGGTAATTTTATTCATTTCATTATATATATATATATATATATATATATATTGAAATATATGAATCTGCTTTTGTTACCGGGTCATCACCATTTTATAAAATTTCTGAAAAGTTGTACCT
This sequence comes from Salix dunnii, assembly GCA_015731905.1. Lineage (NCBI taxonomy): Eukaryota > Viridiplantae > Streptophyta > Magnoliopsida > Malpighiales > Salicaceae > Salix > Salix dunnii. Next base: position 757,552 of record CM027667.1, on the reverse strand, counting down.
ATATCACTTTTATTTCGGAGAAGATATATTCAAGTCATACTATGACATTCATCAATAAATGTAATAAAATAACGAGCGTTAAAAAATGATAGAATTTTTACAAGGCCCTAAACATCCGAGTGGATGATTGAAAAATGTTCTAAACTTTTATGCAAAATTGGTAAATAGGAAATACGGTGACTTTTGGCCAGTTCATAAATTTCACAATGAAAATTCAAATTTCTTAAACCTGAAAATAACTGTGTTTGAAGCTTCTTGAGATACCCAAAAGCGAGATGTCCTAGTCTTTGATGTCACAACCATACAAGAGCATGTTTCGGTCTTGATTTTTTATATCGGATGTGCCTGACTCAATTTTGACCCTTTCTTTTTTCCTGTTAACTCCAAATAATATAGATTTCCTTATCTAATACCATAACCAAGAATTTTTGAAGTTTGAATGTCTTGAAAAACATAAAAGAGAGGCTAAAAAGTGACAGTGCACGCAAGGGTAAAAGTAATTTGGCTTACTGACAAGAGATTGTATGTAAAGGATGGAATAATGCGAATAATATCTAGAGTTAGAGAATCAGTCAAGGTTATAAACCCTTCTCCCATAATAGGGGAGGTACTATCATTAATTGTGCAAATAACTGACTAAGAGAAGGGTTTCAAGAACTTTAAATTACCAGAATCTCTGGTTATATGATCAGATGCACTTGTATCAATAATCCAAGTGCTATTTTTAGTAATGAAAGAGTTTGTAGAAGTTTTACAATTGTGCCGGGATGAGCAACATTTGCCGTAGGTTATACTTGTTCAGTTTTTGTAAAATTTACCATATCTTTTACGATGTTTTTTCGGGATTTTTTTCTTAAAAAGCCACCAATCGGATAGCCAATAATTTCATAATATTTTTGATTTGAATGTCTTATTTCATCATAATAGGAACAAATCAACCCACCAGCGTTTTATTTCTATTTCGGTTAGCCGCCTTGTTCTGTCTCTCCCCTCATTTTAAAGCCTTTGATCAGCCTCCTTTGCCACTCAAAACCTCTCCCATGCCCTTTGTAGATCTGATTTCATCTCTTACTCCCCCTCTTTGCTTTCTTTGAGGGCTTTCTCTAGCTCTTCATTTCTCTTTTTTACCATCATCTCCTCTAGCATAAACTCCATGCAACACTCACACTTTTCCTCTTGTAGTTTTTGTAAGATTCCACGAACTTGTTCCTTCTAAATATGCTTTATTAGATGGGTGGAGAACCCAACAATCTTGTGATGAATTTCTACAAGACATATGGGTTTTGTGGCTGTATGAATTTCTGGGTTTGTTGGTGTTAGGGTTGATTTTTGTTTAGGAATTTATGCGAGCCAAATGGGTTTCTAGGATTTTTATGGGTTTTTTTCCTAGGATTTGAGTGTAAATTTATGAGATTTCTAGGTTTCTGGTTTCGAGATTGAGTAAATTCGATCTATGAATAGTAATGCGGGCACTGTAGCCTCTGGGGATAAACAAATTCGATTCGAAAAGAAAAATAAATAAATTCAAGAGAAAAAAAATATGGGGAAAAATCTGGATTTCTAGGGAAAATTTTGAGTTTTTAAGGAAATACTAAAGTTTCTAGAAAAAAACTAGGATTCCAGGAAAATCTGGGTTTTTTTTGGGAAAAACTAGGTGGATGAACAGTAACTTTGAACAAACAAGTACTGTAGCGATCGATTTTTGGGTACGAATAGTAAATTTGACACAAACCAGTACTATAGCAATTGATTTCTAGGTTTTCAACCAGAAAGCAAAAGAGAAAAAAATATGATTCAAAGAAATTTCAAGATTTGCTTTGATACCATGTAAGAATTCAAATTCGAATAATTTCTATATATTCAATTGATATTTTGATATCGTTACATTTAGGGTCATATATAAATAATTACAGTGTTATACTAGCTAGAATATAATTCTATTTTTACTGACTATAAGACCAGATTTTATTCTTGGTTAATGACAAACTAACAATTATATTTTAATAAATTACAGTGATGAGTAATGATAAGTTTAGAAGATGCAATCATTTTAGAAGATGAGGTAAATATACTTGAGATCCATGTCTCTTCCTTAAGAACACTCTCAATCTGCCAGTATTCTTGAGGTAATTTTATTCATTTCATTATATTGTTTTTTAAGTTTTCAGTGTTGAAACAACAAACAAGTCACATGTCGATAAATCTAGATTACTATATTTTTTTCTAATTTAAATTAAAATTCAGCCCAGGTAAGTTTTGCATTATAAGCTTTGCAGATGAACCCATCGGGCAGGGAAATTTAATGACTACGTTTTTTTTTTTTCTCTTTTTATATATATAGGAAAACGGTGTGCTCGTTGGTTTCACTGCCAAAACAATGGTCACTGTAACATTCCATGCCCTCCCTTCATTTACTCGCAGCAACAAGAGCAGAAAACGAAACAGCATCAGATTTTTCATTGGAGAGATGAATCATGCCTGGAATCCTACGGTTGATTTTGTCTAGTTTAGTTCACCATAAATAGAAGAAGAAAAAAGGAGGAGTTCCTAAAATAATTAGCTGAAATTATGATCATGCTCGTTCTCCTCTCTTTGTATGGATCAATCTCTTGATTTCACCTTGAGATATCACACTGTGAAGGGTACCCTAGCTGTTCAATCTCCCAGCTTAGCTTCGAGGCCACTATTTCATGTCGTGGAAAATACTCCTGAAACAAATAAATCTGTATATAATTTCCTTCTGAGCGTCTGGCTTGTCAAAAATTGAAAACAAATAGCAGCACAAGCTAGTACCTCCATTTTCTTGACCAGCTCTCTTGGGGTAGGGGCGGATACAATTATATGGCGTGCACTTGGATTGATGAAGCCTTCCTCTACTGCTTTGTCAATAAATGACAGCAAGGAGTTGTAAAATCCATCCACATTTAGTAATCCCACCTGCAAAACACAAACCCTACTGCGCGTTATTCTCCTCCAAGACTTGGTCTGGTTTATTAATTTCTGCTACCAAAAACAAAAACCCAGATTGGATACGATGAAAGGGTGCTTTACCGGTTTGTCATGGATCCCAAGTTGGGACCAGGTTATGACTTCAAGCAGTTCTTCAAGGGTCCCATAACCACCTGCATTCACGACAGCAGAAAAATCATCAGGCTAGAGATTCATTTTTACTAGTTGATGATGGATTTTGTGAAAAGAATTTCATAAAAAGGCACTGTTGAGATCATTCTTTCGGTGCTCGAAGGGCCATCTCCAGTCTTATCTTACACTGTGACAATAGGCCCAGTACAACGCTACAGTTTCATTATGCCCCAGCACATTTCTCATTCCAAAAATGGATGCACAAAAATTGTTTTATCTAAAAGAAACTGTTTGGTAAAACAAAAAAACTAGGTTTGACTCGATGAACCAGTAACTCGGGTTTTCAACTGCGTTGAATCAGAATCCAGCCCAGCAGCAACTAAGATCGGAAGATAAAGAAAAAGAGAGGAGTAAAAATCAATCCAATGATTACTATGAATCGAAGGTTAAAGGGGAAAAAAAAGGGCCGGGGGGGGGGGGGAGGGAATTACTCGTATGATTTGCAATTGGTCAGCTGGCAAAAGAACCATTTGGTGGAAGAGTTCATTGATGCAAGCTAGCAATTATTTTATGTTTTTTCCCCCCTCTTAAAGCGGATACAGGAAATGGAGGCCAAGGAGGGTAGGTAGTAGTACTGTAGCCCAGAGAGGAAATGCATCTTGACATCAGAAAATTAGGGCTCCTCAGAATCTTAATTTTCAGTGTCAGAAGCTTATGATAATAATGAAACCTGGGACTCCCATTATTGCTGTCTTCGAAAGTGAGAACTTGGATTCCTATTTATCGATAACTCATGTCCTTTTAAAATTTTGAAGGGTTGTACCAACCAGGTAAGGCAATAAATGCATCAGAATGTCTAGCCATTTCAGCCTTTCTTTTGTGCATATCAGCCACAGCCTTCACTTCACCTACTGTTTCTCCAGTGATCTGCGCGATATTCAGTATCCAGGTCAACATAAAACAATGCACAAAAGACACCAAGTCTTTTTCAAGACAAAGGGCTGTTTATTTACGTGTTTAAAAAAAAAAATTGAAATTTTTTATGTGTATTTTTATTTTAAATTAAAAAAATTAATATTCTTATATCATTTTTTATCAAAAAATATTATTTTAATATATTTTTAAACAAAAAAAAATATTTTAAAAAATAAAGTTAATTAAACTCTCTACTTTCTAATAGTCAGAATCTGCAATGATGAGTGGCAGAGGTGGCGGGCTCAAAATCAAAGGCATGTAGCCGAAGAAAAAGAAAGACGTGTCATGCTGCCATGCTTTATCCAATATGTCCCGGTACAAGAAGAGAAAATGAAAGAAAACCCTCATCAAATTCTACAAGTTGCCAGATAAAACTTTTTAGAGAGGGACAAAATGGGGAAGCCCCAGATCCCACCAGGTGGATTGATAGGCAAGTTCATAATAATGAAAAAAACCCTAAATGTGAAAGCCTTTACCTGGGTTAGAGCATGCATGACGCTGAAAAGAGATGTATTAAAAAACAAAACAAAAAAAAGGAGGAGGAGATAGCAGAAGAGAGGTAGAAATTGAAGTGAAAGTAGCTCCCACAAACGACTTTTAAAGAAAGAAATAAAGCACGAGTAAGAAGTAAAATCATTCAAGAAAAAGTGGAAAAAGATAATTCTTTTTCCACTCCCTCCCTCTTTCCCTCCACATACATACGTACACATATATACAGCAGGTCTCAAAGGTAATTTTATGTACCTCTCTGGGCATGAGTGTCTTGGGGATAACTCTACAGGCAACCAAATGACAAATATTAGTAAATTATTCACAAGAAAATTGATAAAAACAAAGTAAGTGCATTTCTTCATCTACTCGAAGAGAGCCAAACAGAGAAAAATTACCCAATCACATGACGGCCGCCATCAAAAACAGCTTGAGAAATTAACCCCATTAAGCCAATACTCCCTCCTCCATAAACTAGGTCAATATTTCTTGATACCTTTGAAAAGAAGTAGGGAAATGGTGTCAAATTTTTGGTTCAACAAATCATATATGAAACACGTCCATCATGGATGTATAATGTGGCTCAGAGAAGAGGAAATGATCATAAACGTTCATGAATGATGAGTTTGAGTTCTTAAACCTCATAAAAACAAAAACAATGCAAGACAGAAGCCATGATCAGTAATTTAACACAGCCACAGGAATTAGAATGGAAAACCAAAACAAGAAGCAAGTTGTCTGTATGTACTGATCACAACAATTAAGCAGCTAAACCAAGAAAGTTTGAAAAGAAAGCATTGGAAAGAGGAAGATGACGAGATTGAATTGTAAAAAAAGGAAACTGGGGCCAAAACATAGAGACACAACTTTCGTTTTTGTTATTACCATTTCTTTTCCAAGCTCAAGAGCAGCATCTTTATAGCTACTTTTCTTTCCTGGACTACTACCACAAAACACGCAAATCCTTTTAAATCTCGATTGCTTCATTTCCATCTCCATCTCCCTCTCCCCCCTTTCTTTCTCAGAAAACAAAGAACAGCAGCTGTTTTTGAAGAAATATCCTCTCCCTAGAAGTGACCCACATACACCAGCACCAGCACCAGCACCAGTACCACACAAGCCTAGCAAAGTTTGATAGTGGGTTCGAGCACATATATAACGGTAGCACAGGCGTCCATTAGCACGCTTAAACTTCCATATTTTTGCTGTCCATAACTTTTTGTGCTACAGGATCAAGGAATGTTTCCCTCACCTCAACTTGTAACTAGATAGCTCACAAGCCAATAAAATCTCTATCTATCTCTCTTCCTTTTACTACCTCATCACTTCTCTCCTCGTGGATTATAACGTTATTTTTTTATATAATCCACAATCTACTTTTATTATTCAAACTTATCAAAATACTTCGAACTTGCAATATTTTCATCACAATAATGATCACGATCACTAATTTTGTAGCCCCGCAATCAACAGTCTTGATAATGGTAATATGTTGATTGTCGCATCAACTTATAATCAAAAGATAAATATATCAACTACATAGTCTAAGTGATAAGATTTTAGAATTAAAATATTTGTTTTTTATGGTCTCAAGTTCAAACTACATGAATATTAATATTATAACCACTAGAATTTTATATGGTCGTAAATTTCATGATTCATGAAATTAATCAAGATGTACACAAGTTGTTCCAAATACCTATATTGATAAAAAAATAAAAATAAAATATCAATGCATTAAGTCAAAGTATACATTAACATCATTCAATAAATATGTTGATACACTATACATCCAAAATATAACTCTTACGTCATAAACCTTGATGTATATTTTTCTACTTTAACAAATAAAGATGTTGAATGTTACATTACATCTAAATCTATAATATAACTGGAAATGTTTTTTTATTCAAATTCTACTTTTTGATCATATTCTATCACCAGATCTAATTTACTCTTACAAAGAAGATTTTGTCACGCCACATTATTATCTTGTTAAAGCATTTGGATCATATTGTTTTCGCTATTGTTGTTTCTTAGAATATATATTTAGTATGCCCACCACGCTAAGAGACATCATATTTTTTTTTTTTATTCTAGAAAATAAATCTAGGTCTCATGAAGTTGTTTGATATGCTATTAAACTAAAAACTATAGTTGTTTTTAATTTTTTTTCAATCAAGATAAATTTTCTTGGTTATGTATTTGTTGTAGATCTCAGTGAATACAAGGTTTTTATCTACATCACTGTTTATATATATATATAGATAGATGATTGTCAAAGCAATTTTTTTAAAAAAATATATTAGAATGGTGTTGTCATATTTTATGCATAATTGAAAGCTAAAAAATTATAAATGTGATGAAAAAAATATTAAATATCTATTTAAAAACTTTTAATAATAAAAAAAATGAATTGAATATTCATCAACAATTTATTATTATTTTTATATTAGATACATAATAATTGAAAAGTAAAATTTTAAAATGCAAATAAAAATCTACAATAATGTATAAGAGTCATATAAAAAACATAAAAAGTAAGTGAATCTTATAAATATTTTCTTAGAGTGTCAAAAAAATTAATAGAAAAAGTCAGATTCAATGATAAGCCAGCAGTAATAGGCCAAACATATATGGGTTTAGGGGCTTAGCCTGTGCGCTTAGCTCTGTTTGGTGTGCATCTCTTATTTTTATAGAAAAAATAGATAAACAACATATCATATATTTAAAAATAAAATTGTTAGCTAAATTCAAACCCACAATCTTGTAGCTCTTTCTCAAATGCCCCAACAAATCTATGATGCTAAAATGCTATAAAATAATTAAAAAATATATATATTATGGTGTTTTACTATTTATATTGATATGAAAAGTACAGTATAATTTTTTTTTTTTTAAAGTGTTTAGATAATATTTGTCTTTGAAAAAGCACTCATCTCCTTTACCATTAAATATCATATTTGACTTTTACTATGATTGTAACCTTATAGTAAAAATAAATTAAGAATTACTTGAAGATGTATACCAATAACCTTACGACACATGGTCGAGCTAGTTTCTACAATTCATGTCTTAACTAAAACGTTTCAAATGTGAAAGCATATGGAAGTCAGAGTTGATTTATTCCCTGTCATGGTCATAGCTTTCTTGTAATTTCATGACTATCAAACCCTAAGAAGGAAGCTTAGACTTAATATGCAGCTGGCACAGCCTTTGCTCTAAGATATTTGCCCAAAACTTTGACCATGAAATATGTAACATAAAAAATTCGATCACATGTGATCGTACAGTTAATTTTCGAATAAATCACATGTAACACAATTTTGATAATCTTTAAATATATATAAACACACATTATTCCAAGTAAACATCTAGCGGTCATGAAAAACTTGAACTAACAATTTGGTGGGCTAATCAGGATCCTCACTCAAGACATAGTTGTTGTGTATTGTTTTTTTGGATGCAAGGAAACTATACTTGTTAAAAAGTATATTTTATCGGTTTAGATAAGTGGATAAAACCCAGGTTGTTCTAGACTTTTACAAACTATATATGTTCTAATTCGAATTTGAGATCTACTGTACAGATCGCAAGTCATTTGTCATCAGGTCAAACTCCTTGAAGACATAGTTGTTGTGTATGCATGGGACACATTTATAAATCTATTCCAATAAGAAGCACACCTCCTCCATTTCTTCACATTCTCACTCTCCGCTGGACCAGACCATGTTCTCCCGAGCCCCCACCAAAATTATTTGCCTCATCTCCAATGGCCTCGTTCTTTTCTTTATCAAAGGTTAGAAATGTTTGTTTTTGTGGTTTGACATGCATGCTTTTTAAATTGGTTTTATATATATATATATATATATATTTAAAAAAGCATTAAGTTAATAAAAAGTTTGTATTTGTATAAATAATTTAATTATCTTGACAAATAAAGCATACTACGTCCTATTCAAAAACACCATGAAAGTACTTTAGGATTATGTCTGCAACTCCAAGAATCCAGGCATATAATTTAATCTCTTCATTTTTTTTATTTTCCATTTGTTACGAGATAAGATTGATCAAGTATTTGCGGGATTGACAGGAAACCACTCTTTACAATGAATTGCATATTGTGCTCCATGATCTCATGCATCAGGCAGCATGCCGCAATGTATATTTAACTAAAATGTTGGTAGTACATTTTAAAAGTGTTTTTTTAAGAAAAAAATGATTTTTTTATTTTTATTTTTATTTTTTTTTGGTGTTTTAAATTATTCTCATGCATTGATATTAAAAATAATTTTTTTAAAAAAATATTATAATATATTTAAAAAAACACTTTAAAAAACAATCTTTGGTGTATTTTTATTTTATCCATTAATTAGTTCAGGCAAGTGTATAAAGCCGAGCTAATTAAATAAGATTACAAAATTAGCTTGGTAATTAAGAATATGTATATATATATATATTTCAAATCCAAATTATGATCACTAAAGTTTTTCTAATATACATGCACCGTTAAAATAGTTCTGATAAATATTTAAGTTTGAGTACAGCTATCAGAGAATTTACTTATTATAAGAAAAGGCAGGCTATTCTTATCTTAATAATTCAGCATGTAGTTACGTGCCTGAATCTGTCGTTCTTCCTAGAGATGATAATTATACTTTCTCTTTCTTTTTGTTGTGAATTAATCACATAACATTCCAAGAGTTAGGTGTTTAATGAGCCCAAATTTGTGAAAGAAGCAAATGACAAGTGCTTAAAAAATCCATTTGCGTCTCCTTTCAAAATGATTGAGCTTTCTTGACACCGATAACATATTCAATATTTATTAGTGTCGTAAATGGGCCACAATCATCGCATGTTGTCAACTTTTCACCTCCACCTCCGAGCACTTAAATCAAATCCAAAGAAACTATATACTTTAATCAATCTCACTAATTCAACGGCTATGTATTCACAATTTACTAATTTTAGGCACTTACAAGGTCAAAAGTGCATAAACAAAATAAAAAAAGGGAGCAAAGAAAGACAAGCCATGATAAAATAAAACCCAGAACCTACAAAAACATAATAATTTATTTTGTTTTTTTTACTATTTAAACTACATGTCCCGTTGAGTTTGGTAATAGTATTTGTGAGATAATTGAAGACATAGAATAAGGAATCAATGCTCTTGATGCCTGTTGTTTTGTCTTTTATACGTTGTTGTCCACGCAAGAAGCTAGAGAATGCCAGTGTATCCTTTTACCTCTTCCATCATCTGACCTCACCCTTTTTACTTCAATTCTTTTTCCCACCGCCCTCTATACGGTTGAATTCTAGCTTGAGAAGTGAATATTCGACGTAAACCCTCATCAACTTCAATACGCTTTGGGGCATACTCCTTTTCTATACTAACATTATCAACTTTATTAAAAATATTTAATGGGTGTGTTACTTTAAAATAGTCTACAATTATAAAATGAATTTATCATTTAATATTATGATCATCAGAAACCCTAATTAGTTTTCAGAAACATATGATAAGGAACAAGTTATGCCTAAAATAATATAATATCACTCCTAAAGCATCTTTTATGAGGTAGATTGTATTATTGATATTGTTTTAATTGCTAATAATTTGTTATGTTATATTATCACGATTCATGTATAAGGCGATGATGAGTTTGTCATGTTAAATTTTTAAATTTTGATTGATGGTTCAAGTCTAACCATTCTATCTAGTTTCTTGTTTTGTTAAGGTAGACCTTAACAATATAACTTCAATAAGCTATGCAACTCTAAAATGGTAACAAAATTAGTTTTATATGATCTTTGAATTCTCCTCTAATCTTCTAAACACATATTCACAATTACAATTATATCTATAAATCTTTTAACACGTCAAATGCTCAAACTAACAAAAAAAAAAAAAAATTTAATTTAATTATTGGATAGCTGTCAAACTTAGTTAGGAGATTCTACAATCCTAGTTTTATAGGGGTGTCAGTTGAGTTTTGAAGGGTTTTCATATGAGGCGTAGAAAATATTGTTTTTGTTATTTTAACTATTTTTCTAGTTAATTTTAATTACATATCAGACCTAGATTAGTGATTTTTTAAAAGATCTTTGTTTTTACCTCTATATAAACAATCGATATGGTAGACTATTTTTTATTAGAAGATTGAATTACAAAAGTTTTAATTTTAGGGCTTGAGAAACATAATTTCTGTCTTCTACATTGATTTTGTTTTTTGAGAAAGTAGTCATCAAACGAGTACCCAATTCGATGGAGTTAAGCATGACCTGAGCCAGTTAACTCTTATCGAAGCTCATGAATAGAGATAGGGAGAGACATCATACACCTTTGTATTGGATGGTGATGTCAAGGCAGTTTCTAGGGTTAGTCAAATAGTCTTATATGTCAATTACTAATGGCAGGACTTTGGTTGAGATAGAATCAATCATGGTGGTGCTTCGGATTAGTTTATCTTGTTAAATCAGGCATGATAGGCCATATTTTCCAAAGGATTTCCGTCAGCACGCATAGCTGATAGACGTGGTTTAGTGCATGCCATTAGTAAACCAGAATAATCCTTACCCTAACAAGAAGGGCTTCTTCTAAAATTGTTAAAAAGTTGAAGGATGATTTACGAACGAAGAGATAACGTTAGCAACTATGGAATTTATGGTTGAGAGGTCGACGACACGTACTTTTTGGTGCTTGTTTAGTGCATCTTCAATTATTTTTCTTGAGGATGGCCATTGATCAATTGACACCTAAACAAGCCGAGGGTGCATTCGCTTCTCCAAATTTGGAAATTTATTATGTATAAGGTTTTGACATAAGAGCTTTGAAAAGGAAGGCACTATCCCCCCCCTGCCAAATGTGTAAATTAACACCAGCTTACCACGAGTATTAAGCGGTGCTTCATTTTTAGCTCCAAGACTGTAATTCATTTTTATAAATTAACAAGGTGCCGAGTGAGTTGCGTATACATGAAACAATATCACTAAGAAATCTAAATGAAAAGGGTGTAGGGAGTATATAAGATTATTGTAAATTTAATATTATGTTTATGTTTTTTTTAAAGAGATAATTGATAATATTAAGGACCATGCAAGGAGTATTAACCTATTTCCCAGAGAGAAACGAGAGAAATTTGTCAAACATGGCTCGCTTAATATATATGACTTTATTATAATTATTATGCTTAGTGGTAGGAAGCACAAGTTCAACTTTGATCTGCCTCTTTCTTTGAGTTTCTTTATTTGCACTAATTACATAATTGAGTTCCACTTTAAAATTGGTGGGATTCCTACTCATAATTTTCTGACTTGTCTCCTCCCCCACTCGCCATTTATTTTTATTAGTGGCCATTTTATTCCCACTTTATACAAACATCTACGAACCCTTCTTGTCTGTCCCTATTCCTAGGAACACCTACACCAGGTTCATGTTTTATTTCATCATCTCCACCTGGGTCATGAAACTTCGGCTCTTTTTACTAGTAACAGCCCATCGACAACAAGGCTGCTTTTGACAAATATAAACCTAGGCAGCACTCACAGAAGACTCATGATCACCACTATTTTTCCCATCTCAATTCGAAGAACTACCACTATGTTTCTTTCTAGAAACGCATGCGTTTTGTAATTTTTGTAGCTGTTTATAGTGGATGCATCATTACAGATCATTTTTTACCACTGAATTAGTCGCTGCATGTAATTGATAGTTATCGAGTGAGATAAATAACATATGATGATGTTGAAGCTAACCTTAATTTTATTTTTATTTCTATCAAAAAATATTAGTCTGGCTAACAAAAGCAATACAATTCTTTTAATAGGTTTATTTGTCATTACCATATTGATTGAGAATAACTTAATTATTTTTAAAAGAAAAATCTATTAAAATGATGTTTTGGATTTTCACTTTTTAAAGTGCAATGACTAAATTACTCTTCAAAGCTCTAGTGGAAATACAAAAAAAAAAACAAAAATACCACCATTTATTTAGATGGATACCTTGTTATTTTCCATATAGTCTAGGCATGCTAATTTTGCATGCATGCTCCAACCATAAACCATCCTATATAGTCTAGACATGCTAATTTTTTTTTAATTAAAGAATAAAAAACAACTAAGATCAATTATTTATAAATGTCAAACCAGTATAACCTTAGTGGATCTGAATCAACGCTTAAATTTTATAATAGAAGCACATTATGCACGAAATGTGTAATACTTGTTAATGTGCATGCACTTCCACATGAGTGGAGGCCTAGCTAGCTAGCCAGGGCAGGCAAGGCATTCCTCACCCGGCATTTCAAATTGCCATGATTTCCGGCGAGGAAAATAAGGATGATAGAACGAAAAACGTGATCCCGACGGTGGTTTCGGTCATTAAATTAAATGTCAATCGTAACTTCCAATCAACTGCGGGCATCAAAGAGTCTAATGAAGCTCAAGTCTTGGCTATGAAGAGTAAGCAGTACCTATGAGAATGCCATTCACACAAATTAGATTTTAGAGTCCGATTCATTGCATGCTGTGAAATGGGTTGTAGCAACAGACGTGGGCGATCGACTTCAGAATAAATTTAATATCTTCGGCTAGTTTTCTGCATGTGAGTTCTTGGCCTGCCTGTAATTCCACTCGCTGGCACTTGCTGTGTTCATGAAATTTGATCGATTTTTCATTCAAAAAAATATAAGCCCTTGTTTCAATCTATCTATCTATCTATCTATATATATATATAGAAATGTCTTCTTCAGATCCAAGCTGTCGTCTACAGTAGATAACATCCAGGAGGGTGATGTCTCATGCAGACATGTCGCTGATCCAGCAAGGGATCTTTGAGTTTATGCCGGCTCTATCAACCCATGCTTCATAACACTTATGGTCAAAATTAAAATCACTCTTAGAAAAGAAAAGGCATTGATAATTATTTAAAAAACTATAACTAGATTATTAAAATCACTTTTATTATCCTTTAACGATATTGGTGTGAGAGAATAAATATTTGGGATCCAATAAAAAGAAGACGAAAAAAAGGGCTATTTAATCGTAATAAACAGCTTAAAATTCATTGAAATAAACTCTGATTTCTAAAAAAATAACACTTTATTCAAAAACTTAATATTTTAAATGAAACTTTAATTGATATATAATATATATTATTTTTAATACTGTACTTTAAAAATCAAGCAATGCTGAACCGAAAACAAGTCACATCCTAACCACGAAATGGCCCTGGGATTCTCTTGGCCTTATATTGACCAGGACACATATGAACACCGTCGTCCATAAGAAATTAAATATTTAAAAGAAGACAATGGATGTCACGTTATTTTCTCAAGACCGGTCACTTTCAATGTTAGAGCCCAGCTTTGTTTGAAGTTTTTATTATTATTAAATTCGATGTTAGGGTTTGAATTTTGATTATTTAAAATATTTATATATGATAGTTTAAGTTCTTAACACTCTTTCTCTTTCGTCAATAATCTTTTCACATTTATTAGGTGATTTGATCTGATATCATCTTCTGTTTCTATTACATATGCAGTAGTTTGGATTCAATTAATCCATTGTTTTCTTCTAGATAATTATACATGAGACGGTGGTGAGTTTTGTTTTATAGATAGGATTTGCATCAATGATTTTGATGGGTAATTAAGAAGTAAAAACTCATCGTTGCATGCTTGAAAGTAGTAATAAAACATTCTTTCTCAATTCACGCACAGGCATAACTTTATTTTATTTTTTTCATAATATATAAGAAGAAGAAGAAGAAAAAACCAAATTAACTCGATCTTATCAATTGATAGAGCAAGAAAAGATATTGATGTCAGCTCAGTTGCAGCTCATTAACTTAATCCATACACATTAGTTTTATGAACTCAAATCATTGCCAAAAAGGGAGCAAGTAGCGAATCATTTTGGAGTGGAAACAGAAGAGATGGAAAGATGAGATGCCATGGATCCCTTTAAAATTTGCAGGACTACTTGTCTCCCACATCCTCGATCGCTATAAAGAATAAAAAGCCCTACATTCATGAAAGACCTTTCTTTCCCTTCCCTAGCTATGTCTTCACTAACCCAGCCAAACTCATCGTAACCCTCTTTTAAAAGCCTTAATTGATATTCTTGTAAGAAATCACCACCAACATATCAGCAGATCGAATCCATATTTCGATCTCCAGGTTCCATGTGAAAGAAAATGAAATGAAGTTGGTGTTGCCAATGGGATTTACGGTGCATGGATACATGATTATCTTCTAATTAATGACAATTATTAAAGCTTTGTAGGTAGCAGTGCATAGCTGAGTCAGAATCCCATGAAGCCGAGATTGAGAGCTGCAAAATCTTTTATGAACGAGAGGTACGTGGTGGACAAAGCACCCTTCTTTTTGTGGCTCGTTTTAATGGTCTGGTTTTGGTGATTGCTGTGCTTGGAAAGGAGATGAGAATTTGTTGGCGGTATTATTTAATTCAAGCCCAACTCTTGAATTTATACGCATAGATAAATACCAATTATTATAGATCGATATACGTACAATAAAAGCTTGCCATCATTAAGCATGGGATGTTGCAAGAGTTTCAACTAATTACCAACACAATCATAAGATCACATTCTAACACAAGTTTTTCAGAGGTGGTAACTTCACAGTCATCTTTGGAGGACGACTTTGGCCATCAAAACCTCTTTTCTTACCTTTAAAAACAGGACTTCCCTAATTGTCAATGGTCAAGGACATGATTGCCGGTGCTTGAGAGATTTGTTCCTACGACTCTGGCTTTTATTGAACCAAACAAACGTAGTTGTCTTGTCAAGTTCTAATTAATATGATTACTTGTGGAAACACCAAACTAACCCCGAAGCTAAAGTCATAACTACTTACTTTAAATCATTCTTTCCAACTTTTCTATAACTCATTGGTCTCCTCTCAAGTTCTAATTAGAGCCCAAGTGATTTGTTAGCTTCTTACCGACCAGAAAAAATGATTTATTACTACTGATGTGAAACCGTACCTGTCAATACTTACCTGAAACCAACCTAGCCACGCCAATAGTCAAAGTGGGTCCATTGCAGATGACCAAGCCCACACCAAAAGAACTAGCCTGTGGTATCACAAGGGCAATGGGTCCATGAAAAAAAAGGGTGAGGTGCTGAGGAATGTGGGACTAGGACTCAGAATTGTTGGGCCCCGATTTTGTTCTCTTTATATTGTTTTTGTCCCTCGTTTGGAGGTAAATTCAGGCTTTCACTCATCAACGTGTCTATACCTTTCTAATATAATAAAGCAAACATCAATATCATACATGTTTTTACTTTGATGTTTTTGATAAAGTGATGCAAGGTTTTTTTTTTTTAATTAAAATAAATCTAGATTTTTTTTTTTGTTTTTACAATCAACACATCAAAATTATTCAAAAACCACCATAAATAAATTTAATATATTTTTAGATTAAAAACAATTTATGGGGTGTTTGGCACTTCATTTCAAAAGTGCTTTTGAAAAAAATTAAAAATATTATTTTTATTTTTTACTTTAAATAAAAAAAATAGTTTTTTTATATCATTTTCATGTGTTGATATCAAAAATATTTTTTTTAAATAATATTATTTTGATACATTTCTAAATGAAAAGCATTTTTAAAAGCAATCTCAATCACACTCTCAAATAAACACTTAAAAAAAATATAAACACTCATTTACTCTCATTTCATATGGAAGGTTACAATTACACCTTTTAGAATTTTCATTACCCAGAAATTAAAAAAAAAATATTGTACAATGATGACTCAAATAAAAAAAAAGTTAAAATATAATAAAACTTTTAATAAACCTCCTCATGTAAAAAAAAAAATTACTAAATTTAAGGAGACAAATATAGACATATATAAGGATGAATATAATATATTAATATTGATTAATTTTCAAATTTAAAGAGATAATAGAACAATCAAGTATATCAATATAAGGTATTGAAATTTTAAATATTCAATATGCTCAATAATGAGATTTTTTTAATGTTTAAATAGTGGATAATCATACATTCACTTTATTATTCTCTTTTCTAGAGTTGATGAAATTGATTATTGGTGATAGAAGACCTAACACATGCAAAATAATCTTTTTTAAAGGGATTCTCCAATGATAAAATTAGTAATTTTTAATAAAATAAATTGCAATAAATAAATAAATAAGCTTTTAATTCTACGAAAAATAGTAACGAGTATTTTTAATGTTTAAATAGTTGGTAATCACACATTCACTTTAATATTCTCCTCTCTAGAGTTAACGAAATTGATTGTTGGTGATAAAAGACCCAACACATGCAAAATAATCTTTTTTTAAAGGGATTCTCCAATGATAAAATTAGTAATTTTTAATCAAATAAATTACAATAAATAAAAAAAGCTTTTAATTCTACGAATAAAAGTATTTATTCTTAATTGTGTATAGTAAATATTCTGAAAATAATAGTATGAATATTCTAGAGAATATGAAATATTCTTTAAATTTTATCACTTTTCTTTAATAAAGGGGTTGAAATATTATCTCCTTTTGATAGCATCATTGAGAGATAAATATGTTGAATAAACCTTATGTTGGTTTTGCTCTAAGAAAAATACAACTAGAACTTTTTGTTATTATTTTCTTATGCTTTATTATTCATATTTCTAAATGTTTAAGATGACTATATATAGTCTTACAAGTACTATCTAGAGTAAGTCTTTTATGCTTATCTAACTAAGATAAAACCAAATCAACTAGCTAACTCCTAACAATGATAAAACACTAATAGATAATGGTATAGTATTATATAATTATAATAATATTAGAATTCTTAGAAACTCTAAATTCTAAGTCTTAGCCAATGTTGAATTCTAACATTCCCCTTTAATATCAATTATCACCATTTTTATTATATCAAGATGATGTTGAAAATACTCAAATTTTTCAATGTTTAAGCTTTTTTTGTAAATAAGCTTGCAACTTGCATATCTATCTTGATCAACCTCATCTTAATTTCTTGTTGAAATAATGTTTCTCTAATGAAATAATGATTTACTTTCACATGTTTTGTCCTTGAATAAAATACTAGATTTTTTTCCAAATAAAATAATGAATGATTATCAAGATACAACATTGCTGCATGATTTACTTATTGGTGCACATCATTCATCCATTAAATCAAGTATGTACTTTCTTCAGTTGCCAATGTAGCTGCTTGATATTCAGCTTTTATTGTTGATAAGGATATTGTTAGTTGTCTTTTACTACATAAAAAAAAACTACTTTTAACCCAATATTAAACACAACCAATTTTAGATTCTCGGATGTCATGATCTCTTGTATAATTAGCATCATAATAACCAACAAACTTTGAATCTGTACCTTGTATGAAATTCCATAGTCAATTATACTATTCATATATCTCAATATTCTTCAAATTACTTCCAAATGAGACTTTGTTGGATTTACATTAACGAATCATTACACCAACTATATACAAAATATATACACTAGCTTGGGTTAAGTAGATCAAACTACCTTCCAATTATTGATATATTATGGCATTTATTGAGTTTCTTCCTTCATGAACACGTATCTTGATGTTTGGTTCCATTGGTGTTAGAGGTAGCTTGCAACCAAGCGTTTCAAACCTTTCTAATAGATTTCTTGAATATTTTTGTTGGCAAACAAATATTTCTTCTTATGTAAGATCAACCTCTAACCTAAAAAAATGAGTGAGTTATCCAAGTTTATTCATATAAAAATGAATTGCAAATTCTCCCTTGTTATAAGAATTTCTAACACATCATCATTAGTTATGATCAAACCATCCATATAACCTAGAACAATAAGTACATTTTCTTAATTGACTTTCACAAACAAGAAGGGATTTGTAGATGTTACTAAATATCCTTTTTGAATAATATTAATTTAAATACATATATGGTAGGCCTTTAAAATACTTTTATGCACCTAGGGATATAGGGAGATGATCATTCTTGACTTTGAATATTTTATATTAAAAGACATAAGAATAATAAAAAAAAAATCCTTTTGATTTAATATAAGACCTAAAAAAAATAGAAACTTTATATATTTTTGGATTTAGAAAGATTTCAAATCCAAGGGTGATGGGTTTAGCTGTTTATCAAACTTACATGTACTCAGTCTCAGCGCGTAACTAAATCCAATAATACTAGGCTTGACAGCTTGTTTAGATCCATATTTATTTGAGCTCTTGAACCCAAAGATATTTGGTTTGAACCTAACAATGTTGAGTTTAGTAGATTATCAGACTCATATACGTTTAAATTTATTATATATTTAAACCGAAGAAAATTAAGTCTTATATCTTATCAAACCTAAGTGTAGTAGGCTTAGCATTCTACCAAGCCTTTGATATGTTGGGTCATTACCATATAATATTGAGGCTAAAACTTTTTCCCCCTTAAATTGCTATTACTTTACCGACGTCATTTTCTTGGAAAGGCAATCCCTCCTTTTTAAGTTTGAAGTAAGCAAAGACTGGAGTAAAAGAAAGAGTTGGACAAATTATAGACAAAGGCTAAAAAAGATGGTCCTCGGGAAATTATAAAAGATGATGCGAAACTTGTTTATTCAATTTACATGCTAGGTCAAAAGATTATGTGCTCCAAAAGTTGGCTGAGAATTATTGAATTAACTCTCTTTTTTTCCACCACCTTTATTTTATCCAAAACACTTTTACGAGCTCTTGTAGCCTTGAAAATCAGAAGTATCTCGTTATTATACTTGTAAAGAGAACTACGTATATGTTTATTTAAATACTCTTGAATTTCTCAGCCATTATTATGCACTCTCTGTTTGAGCACCGTTTCTCTGTCTATGATTTTTATGTCCCTGTAATTTCCTACGTGGCCGCAGTCACCATGCCCATGCTGGGTTGTAAAGGATTGGATTTGACAATTTGGACTTCAATTGTGTTGACCAATTGCCAAACTGAGTTTCAAAGAAAAGCAGAGGCACTCATGCAAACTAGCCATCATGAATTGGGGGTGCCAAGGCAGACCGAACCATTTCAAGCAATAAGGTCCACTCTTCCAGGAGGTGGTGGTGGTGGCGGTCACTAAAAAAATCATTGCCAGGAGTAATATTACTGTTGGATTGCAATCAATTACCCATGTTCTTACACGCTTGCATTGAATTTTAACCTTTGAGAGACATTTCCTGTAATCTTCTTCCCTCCTTTTCATGTCGATGAAACAAAAAACTAAAGGGGTAGGTTCGATGCTGAGGGAGATTTTGTGTTTATTTTTTAAATCTGAACCCTTTTTTTAATGCAATGAAACCCCACCTCTTGAAAAATATAACTTTTGAGTCTATGTAAATAATTAAAATCTTGTTATTCTAGATTTTTACAAGAAATACACATCTTGAATCGAACTCAAAATCTGTTGTGCAAATCACAAACTCTCTATCATTCTTTAAGAAAAGTTTAAATCTCAACTTCCAGCCAATACATAAATTTTGAGGATAAAAAAATTAGTTTTATAATTTCATCAAATGCATGTATTATATTTTCTTTTTGGGGCTAAAAAAATGTGTTGATAATGTCTATAAATTTTTTTATATTAAAAAATAATAATCTGACTGGCTATAGTTGAGCACGGCTCAACTAGCTATCCTTTACTAGTAATATGGAAGTGGTTTGAGTACCGTAACACCAAGCAATTGCTGAACGTCGTAATGGGCTTCAGCAGGAAAATCATTTGCCTATATTGATCTGTAAAGCAAAGCATAACAACGAAAATGAACGACTGAACGTCGTAATGGGCTTCAGCAGGAAAATCATTTGCCTATATTGATCTGTAAAGCAAAGCATAACAACGAAAATGAACGAAACAATCACTATTTACCTGCTTTTATCCCATTAGGACAACGCAACTCAACACAAGACATAATTCCAAACAAATTCATAACCAATAATGAAATAGGGATTGATTTTATCCTGCTAATCTTCACTACTACCAGATATGACGTCGACTTCGACTCTGAATTCATGGTTCCCTTCAAATGATGAAGAGATGGTTTACCTCACAAGCTGTCCTAACTTACATGTAGCTTTATAATCTTTATGAACAAATAATAGCATAAAAGCACTTCTCCATGTTGCCTAAAATTACAAATTGACATCCTAATCTATACATCCAAGCACGGGAGACTTGTAATGATCATTCCTCGTCTACTGAAAAATCTGGTTCCTCCGGCTTCTGCAGTGAGTTCACAACACTTGAATCTGAACCAGAACGCTTAATTACACCCCTTCTAGTGCTTGCTTTCAGCCTTGCCGCATACATGGATAAGCCAGACCTTGGTGATGTTAATTCAGGATCGGCGGCTGTTGGATTTTCTCTAGCTCTGAGCTCAGTTGCTTCCTTCCGTTTCTTATACCGGCGCCATGCTGCTTGTATGAAACAAGCAGCCCATGTTCTCCAGTGGTGTGAGTAGAACCGGAACTTTTGTCTTAGTTGCTTACTGTGAAGTCTTCTAAACTGTGACGCTACAAACTTCAAGTCTTCTGCAATGAGGGCAAATGCCTCTACTTCCGAAATAGCTTTAACTGTGCGAGTAGATGATGGGAGGATGACACTTGGGCGAGGGTCTAATGCCCACGTCAGTAGTTCCTCACCACAGAAGTCACCTGGACCAAGGCGGCAGGAATTGAAAAATCCAGTCCGGCCGCCATTAGTTGTGTAGGAATCAAGGTTGCCGCGAATTATGAACAGCATCTCGTTGACAGGATCACCTTCACGCACAAGAAACGTGCCTTCAGTGCACAATGCTGGCTTAAGCCTCTCGCATATTGCGTCTAGCATCCTTTCATCCATTTGATCAAACAGCGGAACCTGTGTGTTTTACAGGGAAATACATATCAATCATACAATAATAGTCAGCACAAACCACTACCTTTCTCATCATTAATGCACTTCTGTGTACTTCTAATTCTAAAGACAATTTCTGTTTACGAAGTTATTCTGTCCTCCCAATGAGATTACAAGTTTTCTTTTCAACCACATCATCTATGTCTAGTTCTACGAGTAGATTAAGCAACACCCATGTTGAGTTGAAGTGTCATTGTGCATCAAGGAATGTTCATTACAGAGACTTACTCGCCGAACCAAATCAAGGCAGAGATGGCGTTTAATGTCTCTTCGCAGTTCCATGGGAAGGCCCTTGAGAACAGCTTCTTCATCAACGCCCCTAGTGGCCACCCACTTATACTGATCGTATTTCCGAACAGACTGCTTTAACTCGTGCGGTAACTGCCTGTGATGCATCCATTGTTCCGTATCAGTTCTCTTGACTCTCCACTCTTCCAAGTGAACTGTTGTTGACTGTAGATATGTCTGCAAGTATAAGTATATCAGTAGTGTAGCGAACCAAAGATTTCTGGGAATTTCAAGAAGCACTTCAGAGAACGAAAGCATTGCAAAAGGACTAAAAGACATTTTCTGAGTTTTCTGGTGTCATCAGTTTCGCGGTTCTGGGAAAGAAGTCTAAGAATAAGGGTTTTGATGTTAACGCAAACCTAAATAGGTTGTGCAACTTAAGTTATTGGGACATGGGAGGAGTCCTATGGCATTTTATATTTGCTACAGAAATCTGGCATTGATAAAAATGTGAAGAACTTACTTGCATATTCCCTATAAGCAATCCGAAGAGAACCAGTCCAAGCGTTGCAATGATGATGGAAAATGCTATTTCACCCACATAAGTGCTTGTTGAAAGATTTTGCCCCAGTGAGCTGCACGCAGGTATGGATGAAAATAACTCTCTTAAAAAGGAGGATTGATAAAACGGTATCATTCATATCTGCTTTTTGATAAAAAAGTTGAGTTTGGAATTTAAATGATGCGCTTAAATCCTAGCAGTGGTCCTATGAGTTACCTGAGGTTCCTTAAGCCCCACCAAAAACAATAAAAGTATTTGTTGAAGAATGATGCGGTTGTAACATCAAATTTCAACGCATCACCATATATACCAAACTGATAGTAATTGTTATCTGGGTTGCAAGAGTTTGTGATGTTGCTTGATTTGAACCAAGAATCCCTCTGAGGACTGTCATGCACCCGACGACAATCAAAGAATCCATACTCACAAGATAACGTCTCTAGATTACAGACACTTCTCCAGCATGCTTCCTGTCGCTCAATCGATAGAAGATACCAGCAAGCTCCTAAAACCTGTTTAGCAGCATGGAAATGAAAAGGTTGAGGGTACTATTTAGGTTACACGCAGCACACACATTGCTTAGCTCAACCGACCAACCCAAGCCCATTTCTCTGACCGCAAATAGATTCTCACTAATTAAATTGTTTGTACCGCAACGCTAAGTAAATAATTTTTCTAATTATTAAAATTCATAAAATAAAATATAATATCTATAAATATAAAGTATGATATAATAAAATAAATCAATATATCATATTATAATAATAGTAATATCGCAATCTTAGCATCAAAAATTATTATTATTACTACTACTTCCAAAACTATAAAAATTATTCAATTACCCTAAGAAAATAAAAACACATAAACATTAACAGAAAAATAAGCAAGAAAAAAAAATTATTATTATTATTATTATTGTGTTAATGATGAAAAAAAATTCAAAAAATTCAAAAAACTTTAACAAAAGAGCAAATAAAAAATAAAATAAATGACACAAAAATAAAAATTATTAGCTGAAGAAAATTATTTGAATTGAAAATAAATAAAAAAAACTAATAAAAAAAACAAAAAGAAAGAACAAAGAGAAAAAAATATCAATTTTTAACACAAACAAAAATTCAAGAACTAATTTTTTCAAAAAAAAATATCACATCAATAAATAAAAATAATAAAAATTAAAAATCAAAACTAAGAGTACAAATATATAACCATGGAAAAAATAGGAACTATTTCATAAATATAAAAAAAGTTAAGGAATTAAAATAAAAAATTAAAAGTATAAAGGTCAAAATGAAAACTAAATATATTATCAATTTCAATCAAATGATATAATTGAAAAAATAAAAAATTATGTACAGAATATATTAAAAGATTTAAAATAAATATAGAAATTAAAAGAATAAGGACCGAATTGAAACCTAAATATATAATCAATTTCAATTAATAGACCTCATTGAAACAAATCAAAACTTTTATAACAGAAATTAGGGCCATACAAAAAATTAAAGATCAGGGACTGAATTAAAAACACCATAAACATAAGGGTTTTCCTTGTAATTTAGCATGCATGAGACAGAAAATTATCGAACAAAGTTCAACTGGACCACCTCCACGAATCCGACCACTATGGACCATAACACGCCATAACACGAGGAAAAATACAAGGCAGCGCATCAGGTGAAATGCTGGATGGATATTTTTCTCCATCGAACAACGTCCATGCACTGCTCAAAGAGGGCGTGAGGCTGAATACTGTCTGCGCATGTGTCAGAGGTGTGCACAGTATTCGGCAAAAAATTTAAAAAAATAATAAATTACCTAAGCACCTCTAAAACCAACTTTTCTATTTTGTCTTATTGGAGGGCAGAGTAGTGTTTAGATATTTAAAAAAAAAATATGAAATATCCAAAACACCCCCGCAGGCAAGTCATGGTTTTTGTCTTATATAAAGGTAAAAGGGTTATTTTACTATACGTGCAATGGAATGTGAAATTACCGTGGTACCTCCTTACTATTGTTGTTTTTGTTTTTAGAGATATAATGATTATTTTACTATGAAAAAATATTAAAAAATAAATTAATTAAAGACCTGACCAAACCGAGTCAAAAATATTAGTAATCCACCATGATTTCACCCCTGTAGCATTAAAACTCTAACCTGATTTAGTTTATAGTATAATAATATGCTTCATTAACCCTTAACAAAGACAAGGACAATTAAAAACACTAACAAAGCTGGACAATTCTGACAGAGTCACCATGTGGTCGAGGTATGCCCTGTAAGCGAACAACAGGGCAGGTGCTACTTAAAAAAGAGAGTTTTCTCCTCTCTGACACTAAATGCTACAACTGCTAAGAAGAAGAGACAGCTAGAATTCTCCCTTATTCAATACAGCCTACGTCAGTCTAAATTTCATCAAGACAAAAGGTTGCTTTGAACTTACATGGCTAGCCAGCATGTAAAGCATCAGGTTGTAAGCAGCTCCTGCCCATGCTGTTTCTGTTACAACACCAGTGGTCTTGACAATTTGCGATGAGAGGGGAAATATCAGAAAAAGTCGAGGGAGATACTGAAAAATGATGATGAAACGAAGGACATTCTTCGTGTTTTTCATCGTTGAACCACTAAGATTGGGGATAACAATCCAAATCAACACCTGTAATGTAGATAAAGCAACAAGATTAGCCGATGGAACCATTTTTTGTGCCTATTTATATGCGAACTAAATGACACAGGAGTTGGCATGCACCTGAGGAAGAGGCAAGGCTGCAATGAGGTCAATCCAGAAATTCTTCTGTAGGTACCTTAACGCAATCTTTTTAGAATCTATAACAAGTTCTCCCCTCCCAAAAACACGAGAAGAAGGGGCAACATAAGCAGTGCGGAATCGAATTAAAATTTGAATCATGTAAAAGACATCAGCTACTGATCTGACCATTGTAAGGCCTACTTCAAGGGATATGCCAATATCAATACATACTTCATTCCTGACTTCAGGCAAGTAAAAGAATAGAGGATCAACAAACAAGGAAAGTATGCATGTTACTAGAAAGATCTTGGTCCATCTCCGTATCAATGCTCCTCGAGGATCCAATATCTTTTTCTTCACTCTATCATAATCCTCAGAGAAAACTCTATGCAGTATTTTAGCTTTAAATGATTTTCCAGTCTTCCCTGACACCTCCATCTGTGACATCTTCCTACTAGAGCCTGGCATTTGTGTTCCATCAATATTGTATTTAAGCTTAATTGCACCATCTCCATTCACTGCCGGCGGCAAGCTTAATTCAAGATCATCTCTAAACCTGAAAAATTGCAAGTCTCAAATATAGGAATTGATCAAGCCCAGGAATTCAATTATCTAAATTGGACAAAAACAAAATTAGTCAGCTAGCAATCTAGCACCCGGAGACTTGTGTATAAAAAAAGTTGGGAGCAAAATTAGAACTTTGATAGAATTAAGAAAGTAGAACGGCACAAACCTTACAGATTTTGAATTTCCAAAGCCCATTTTGTTCCACTGAAAATAAAGCTGTGGCCTCAACTATGGGATTTGATCTGCAATACAAGAAAGACAAAGGTGTGGAAATATATATGCATGTAGAAATCATTTATTGGGTGGCATGCATTGCAGCGCTGAATCAACTGAAACTGACAAGACATTAGTTTAAAGCCACAAGAGGCAAACAGAAAGGTTGTAAATCTATGGCCTCTTCTTAAACCAGGTATCATGTGAACAAAAGATCAAAGATCTGTATCAACTTGGACATCAAGCTGGCTAGAAAAAGGCTATCCCGCCTTTTCAGGAAAAATGTTGGTCAAACACGTGAGCAAATTTCTTTTAAAACCACCTTAAATCTGCAAACAGTTAAGACACACCCACCCACCCCTCATTAAAAGGATTTTCCTTAAATTCAATGTATGTTGAATCTGTAACCTTTGAAAGAACCCTTAAGCCGTATTGAATTATGACGAGTTTGAAAAACAGCCTCAAAGATTATGGCAAGCACCCTAGCTTGTGCTCATACTTGTGCAAGTGACTGAAACCAGACCCAAAGGCACAAGCTGTGATTTCTTGCCTTATAATCGAAGCATAAATAACGAATGTATTTAAAACCTTTGCACGCTTGTTCGCATTAAGCATAGGAGCATACATAGATTCAAACAAAAACATTTTTTAACAGGCATTAAAATGACAGCAAACCCACAAAACACATTGATTTTGTACTGTGAACATAGCTGAAAGAACAATATTAACACTTAAGTAACAGGGGGAGGGGGAGAGAGAGAGCTCTTACATTGCAAAGTAGTCCTTTCATTAAGCTCATTTCCATCTGTTATGCATCTCTCTTGAGTTGTTACTGATTCTCAGCACAAAAAGAATTTAATTTTCCAAAAAAAAAAAAACCTTCTTCCAATTCTATCTCCTCGTATGCCAACAACAATGTTGGCTACGGTTATGGCATGTATGAAATAGTTAACACATTTCGCAATATTGTAACAGCTTTAAAAATCTGAGAATACAATGAAATGAAAGGGAAGATAAAAAAGAAATTATATAGTAGTTTTATGAAATTAATTTTTAATGATAAAATCGAAGGAAAAGAGGTGGAGAGGCAGAAGGGAGGGACAAAGAGACACAAACATATGAGCGAGTCCAAAACTAGGAAGAGGCTTCTGTTCTTCTTCCAGGTTTCTTGCACTAGCTTGCTTAGTTAACTTTGTAAAGATCCGAGGAGTTGACTAAGTTAGATTCTGATCATGCTTGCCTATGGCATCTTGACACGTGAATCTGCCATATATTTGCGCTGTTCTTTACAGTAACTTAATGGCGGTTCCACTCCACTGCCAGTGACTCTTCATGACTGAATTATAAATTGTACCTTTAGTTTTGAGAAACAAATGATTTAGTGTTTTATGTTTTAATAAAAAATTATTTAGTCCTTTAATAAAAAAATTATGTTCTTTTTCAATTTATTTTTTTCTTTTTATTGAAAAATTTTTAAATAAAATAAATAAATAGATTTTATGAAAGCATTGAAGAGAATATAAAAATTGAAACAAAATAATTCTAAATTAAAAATGGTCAACACGAATCATGAGACTTGTTGAAATTAGAAAGATTATTTAATTCATTTGGGAGAACTTGAAGGACTCATTCATAGATTACTTATTTATCTATACCATTAATTTTGAACAATTTACATTTAAATGGATCATGTGTTATCTCTGCTCTAGCTTTTAGCTTGAGGAGAGTCAATCTTAACAAAAATTATTTCCTAACCTAACTAAACAAGATGATAAAAATTATGAGTAATTTAAAAAATAAATAAATAAATCGTAAGGTTCAATTCATATAAGATTATTTAAGAGAAAACAAAAAAAAAAACTAATTTAAAAAATAAAATATAATTTTTAACTTTTAATTTCTTACTTTTTTTATTTTGTATTTATTTTTTAACCGAGAGAGTATTATAATGAAGATGGTGCTCTTATTGTTAGACAAAAATAATTTTTGTTTTAAAATAACTAGAGAGATTATTTTTGTATGAATTTCTAAATTGTTACTCGACATCAACAATCTAAATCTCTAAATTGATTGGAGAATGACACATAATTGTAAATAGAAGAAAAAAAATTACTAGATCATTTTATTTAAAATATGATCTTTTATATACTCTTTCAATTATAAATGTTCTTTTGTTAACTTAAATTAGTGAAGACATAATTTATAATTATAATTTATTTAAGATAGGAGTTTATTAAGATTACTTAGTATTATCTTATTTGTAAATATTGTATTAGCTTAGTTACAATAAATAAGTTCATATAAAGAAGAAAATGTTATTTGATGATAGTTTTACCAGTGTTTTTATAAAACATGTTAATAGTTTATTATCAACATAATAGAGTAGAAACCTTTAAGAGTATTTTTATTTTTATCACATAAGACAAAAGAATGTTAAGTTTGTAGGGAAAAAGGGCTTCATATGAGAGTTTCAAAACATAAGAGCATTGATTACATTGAAGCAAGTATGTCAATCAACTAAAAAGTTTACATAAAATTTTGTAGCATATACTTTTGACACATGAGAAGTGTGTAATTCTCTAAAAGAATTGGTTCTTAAAGAGTTGGAGAGCTTACAGACTCTTAGGGGAGAATTCCTATATGAACTATTAGCAACTAGATATTCCAATTAGAATGACAATAATATGAAGAGCATTAAATGTATTGTCAAGTTATTGTAGAATAAGACATAATGTAGCTCATTGTCTTAATAATCAAGGTAGTATAGATACAAAACGATTATGGTCAAAGATACTTGTTTTGTAATCTTTCGTGCTAATAAGAAATTATTTATTCTAGGTTGGTTGCCCTGGATGGTTTTTTTTTTATCTTTTGAAAAGTTTTTTAAAAGGTTTTTCTTTTGTAACTAAATATCTTATGCATTTAATTTTTTTATATTCTTAATTATTTGGTTATTGATTAATGTTTTCAAAGTGTTATCAAATTATTTCTTAACATATAGTAAACAAGAAAAGAGAATTTCAAGTGGTATCAGAACTGGATCACTCTATAGGAGTGAGATTCATTTTTTTGAATCGAAGATATCAACACTAAATTCACCACTACAATTAAATTGTGAAAATTATGCCTACTAGAATGTCAGAATAAGATTCTTTCTCAAATAACTAGATAAAAAGTATGGCACTCAATAAAATAAAATAAGGGTGGGTCAAACTTGAAACTTCATTTGTTAAATAAAACAAAAATGATGTTGCTAATTACAATTGGAATAACAAAGGCATGAAAGCTATATTTTTTATGGTTTCTCCTTGTAAGTTTAAAAGAATCTTTATGTCTGAAATAGTAAAAGAAAGTTTGGGATTTTTTAAAGTTACTCATGAAGGGACGAAAATGGTGAAATATCACAGATTATAAATGTTAACCTCAAAGTTTAAGGAAATTAGAATGTTAAAAGATCAATATTTTATTGAGTTTTATGCTAAACTTAATGACATTGTGAACTCTATGTTTAAACTATAAAAGGGAAAGTGAAAAACACATGAATTGTAAAAAATATCATAAGATCCTTACATGAAAAAGTTTTGGTTAAAGATAACAGTCATCAAAGAAAGTAAGGATTTTGATGTTATACATGTTGAGGAATTAGTAGGTTTCTAACAAATGTACGTATCCATATTGCCTTGTAAATTAAAGGTCAGTCTATAAAATTTAAATCTTCTGAGGAAAAACATGACTACTTATCTTATGATGATCTTAACAATACAGACATAACTACTATAGCTAAGAACTTCATAAAATGCATAGTTAAGAGAAAGATAAATGATATAGGCAAAAAGGTCAATGATTTTATCAAGATATACTTGGACTACATTGTTAAGAGATAAATCTAAATATTTTGATCTTGTAGGGAAATTATTCAGAAACTCACAAAAAAAAAAATCTTTCTAGAATCCATAATGATCATAGGAAAGAATTAAGAAAACACTAATTTTTCATTCTTTTATGATGAACAAGGTATACATCAAGAGTTTTCAAATCCAATCACTTCTTAATAAAATGATGTAGTTAGAAGAAAAAATAGAGTTATATAAGAAATGGCTTGAATGATGTGAAATGATGATAAAGTTGTTATGCACTTCTAAGGAAAGATGTCTAAATTGATGTCCATATTTTAAATCATGTTGTATTTAGACCATATGCTAATTCACCCTTTATGAGCTATAGAATAATAAGAAACTGATGGTAAAATACTTTAGAATGTTTAGAAGTTTTTGCTATATTTTGAGAGATCAAGAAAACTTACATAATTTTGATAGTACAAGTGATGGGGGGGAATTCTTGGATATTCATCACACAATAAAGTTTATAAAATCTACAATACATCTCATGTAATTTCTATATCTAAGTTCCATTCTTAAAAAAATAAAAAAAAAAAATATTAGTTGTTTCGATTTTCAAATAGAAAAAATTAGTAATGCAAAAAAGCTAAACAGTTGGCCTTTTATTTTCAAAGTAAAATATTAAGATATATTGGTTCTCCAAACTTAAGAAAATAATTTATAAAAATAAATTTAATTTTTAACCAGCACAAAAAATACTTAATAAAATATTTTCTGAAATGATACCAAGAAATGAAATATTTCTCTATCGAAACATTTTCTCCTTTTGACCCGAGTTCTTTTTAATATATATTTTTTTATCAATATGATTAATTCTAGAAATAACAAAACTCTAAGTTTAACCAAAGATAGATATGCAATTTTTTGTAGTGGTGATTAATATCTATATTGATACTGCAAGGAAAGTTAAATAGCCTTCCATAAACAGACAAGAAGTTTATTGAACCTAAACAAGCACCTTGATGAATTGAAAGTAGGGTTGTCAGTTTCGTACTATTTCGATCGAAACCGCAGAAACGTTTTGTACTAATTAAAAAATAAGACAAATTATCTTAGTTTAAATTTCAGTCCATTCTAGATTTTTCAGCCAAATACAAGCCGAAACGTTCTAGTTTTGTTCCGCACGTTCCGTTTCTGTCAAACAGTTTTTTTTTAAATAATAAATAATTTTACAATATCAATCATATCTCTTAATCTGACCGTTATATTTAGATGAAATTTTACTATGAGTCTCTTGACATAATTATATATATTATATTAAAATTTTATAGCATTAAGATAATATAATAATCTTGCGAGATTGATGATGATATTCTCGTAATATTATATATGTTTATAATTTTATTCAGAAAAATTATTTTATTGTGTATTTTTTAGATTAAATTGCACAATTCTAAATAATTTTATTTTAGGATTTGAATTTAAAAAATTGAATTAATATATTTAATTATATATACACATAAATAGTACAACCCCAAATTAGCACGCTGAAACAATCCAAAGTTAAAATATTATGTTCTAATTGAAAAAATAAAATACCAACCAAAATAGAATAGACAACCTTGACTGGAAAAAAAAAACGGTTATCATGGAATGGTCTTCTTGACCCTTTGGATTTCTCTGATAATAAGCAGATATATAGTAATGATTCCAGCTACTGTTTTTGAAGTCCGTCCATGCCACCGAGATATATATATATATATATATGACGTGGGTTATCAATTTTGTTTTTATGTTAAAAAGAATATCTAAATATTGTTGATATTTTTTAAAAATGTTGATATAACAACGAGTCGAATGATATTTTAAAAATAAACATTAAAATAACAATACATTCAATCAAGATCTAAAAAATCAAGTAAGAACTTGATTGAATTAATTTCTCAAATTATATTGAATTAATATATATAGATGTTATTCAAATGAAAAATTGAAACTTTATTAATTTTTTGGGTCTTTCATACTTCTCTGTAAATAGTAAGTTGCCTCTTACTTTTAAAAAAAGAAAAAAGATTGATTGTCTATTAGGAAAAAAATATATAAACATAAAATTAGAAATAGCACTCCAGGCATAGCAATTCCTCTCCTAAATAGAGATTTTTCATTGATAATTTATATGAATTATTGTTGGAAGTTTGACAATTAAACGACTTATAGTTTGCAATAACATAATCTATAAGTAATTATTCAAAGCCAAAAAATGTTAGATCTTTAAATAATAAATTCTTAAACTCTAAATTTATCTAACAAGATTTCAGTTGAATAATATAATATTCAAAAAACCCATCAATTATCATAGTTTCATATCCCCTCATCAAGTATTTCGAAAATTAAACCATGGATCAAGTCAATGTGTCACCATCTCAAAATCTTTTTATAAAAAGATATATCATCCGATAAAATTAGCTTAATATTTAAAAATTATGTATTGATTTTGTTTACCTCCTAAATACATCTTTATGTTTTTAAGATTAGAGAAAAGTAATCGCAATACAGATTAAAAACTAACTAAAATATAAATCCCGTCCAACTTTTACTTGCAGTGAAACGACAAAATTGGTTCCCCTAAACGAAAAAACACCCCGCCAACACCCAGGGGTATTTCCAAATTTTCACCCCCGGTTTTTTCATAATTATAGCTGGGGTCAAGGGCTATATGGGCAATTGATTATTTTATTTTATTTTATCCAGAACACTGCAAGCGTGTCATTTGTAGGCGCCAACAGTGTTCTGACTGCACGCCCCTTTCAAATGGCACTTATAGTGCACTTACGCGTCGAAAAATGTTCGTTCGCCATCTCCGTTGGTTCTCCGCCATCCAATCTTCCTCCACACCCAGTGCGTGTATATCTAATAAGGTTGTGTGAACTCCGATGGATGATTTTTCTTCCCCCCCTCTCTTTTCTCTCTCCTGCGCCGGTGAAATACAATACAGCCCCTCATATTTGTATATATTTCCGTTCAGTCTCTCATATTTGTATATATTTCCGTTTAGTCCCACAACTTTAGATTTCATTTTTATTACTGATTTTTAATGGAATTTCTAATTGTTTTCAATTATGCCCTTGAATTGAAATTGATTATATATGGTAAGTTTCATTTTGATCCTTAATCTTTTTATTTTTTTTTATTTCTTTTTTGCTCCTTTAATAATTTTGGTATGCAAGTTTGAATTTGTTGTAAATTTGTCCCCAAATTAAAATTTATCATATATATTACTTTTCATTTCAGCCCTTAATCTTTTAATTAATTCAATAATTGCACTATATTGATTTTTTAAAATTCCTTTATTGTTTTTTGGTCCCAAAATTTTGATTTATTTCATTTTTACCCTTCAATTAGACTTAATTATATATTTTATTTTTCATTTTGTCACTTATTCTTTTTTTTTATTATTAATTCATTTGGTTTTTTATTCTTTTTAGATAATTTTTATTTTTTCTCCATATTTATACATTTGTGCTTTTAGATTTCATTTTTATTTTTTGTCATTTTTTTTTTTTGTTAGGGTTTTCATTTTGACACTTCTTCTTTTATTTTTTTTATTTAGTATTGATTCCTTTCTTCTTCTTTTTTTATCTTTCTTGGACTTTTTTTTTCTGTCTTTATTTATTTATACTTTTGGTTTTTGTTTTGAATTTTTTTCATTTTATTTTTTATTAAGGTTTTATTTTTATTCGGTTCAGTTCTGATATTTTAATTTTTATTGGTGATCATTTCAAAATTAATATTTTTCTATTTTCTCTTTGTTCTTTTTTATTGTTTTCTGTTATTTTTATCTGATTTTCAGATTTTATGATTTTATTGTTTGCACAATAATAATGATAATTTTTGTGATTTTTTTTATTATTGTTTTGACGATTTTTTTTTATATCTTTTAGGGCAATTTAATAATTTTTACTATTTGGATAGTAATGTTGATAATAATTTTAACTATTATAGTAATGATAATGATAATAATGTGGGGATGGATTTTCAATTTATATTTTTTTTAGATAAAAAATTAACTATTTATTTTGTTATTTGATTAATGCAAGTTCTATCACAATTTATATTTTATTTGTTGTGTTTAAGTTAAATTAAATTGTAAAATGAACTAATCCTAATACAATGTATTCAATAATTCAAATATCCGAATCTTTTTATTTTTTTAATGATAATGATAATTTTATATTAGTTATTTTATTGAAACCTACTAAACAGATAAATTTATATCAATTTAAAATTCATATATTTTAAAGAAAATTTATACTTCACAATATTTTTGCACAGATTTATTATTTTACCCAAATTTATATTATAATAAAAAAATTACATATAATTAATATTTTTTTACATTAAAAAAATATTAATTATATATAATTTTTTTATTAAAAAAATATTATTCCAGCCATAATAAAACACAGGTGCCATGGCTAGTATAATGATATAGCACATAAGTATTATGTTGTAGCTAGAATTTTAATAAATAAACTTAGGTACAGTTTTTTTCGCAGAGATAGAAGGATTAAGGAATTGGACGTGGGGATCAAAAACTTATTGAAACACACTCGTTGTGGAAGAAAAGAGTAGCAGAAAATGAAGCCTCCCATTTTCGAGGTGGCCTCGAGGTATAGCTGTCTTCTTATATAAATGAGAAAAGTGGTTTCAATTTTTCAAAAAACAATTGTTATTATTTTGTGTTTTTAAATTATTTTGTATATAAAAAATTATTTATAACATTAACACATCAAAATAATATATAAACACAAAATAAATCATGTCAATTCAAATTAACTCAGTTAGGCATTATTCTAGGATCATGAGACTAAAATAACTTAATAAAAAAATCAAATTAAATAATAAAACTTAATTCTTTATTAAACACAAAATTAAACACAATATTAAATGGTAAATTAAAAAAAATCAATTAAAAAAATAGTATCAATTAGGTTAACATGTCAAGCTAAGAACCTAGATCATGAGACAAGAATGACTCAGTATAAACCAATCCAGTGTTGAACATGTAACCCAGGTCATGAGATTTATATAATCAATTAAAAAGAGAATTAAAAAATAACAAGATTTAACCAGAATTAAAATATTAAAACTCATGATCTTAATCGCGATACCATAATATCCCCGTACAAAACAAATCAAGAAGCTCAATTCCTTACTATATCAGTGTTGAATGATAAAATTTAAAAGAAAAAAAAATTATTGTAAAAAACACAAAAAAGAACTCAAGTCAATTCAT
Source organism: Salix dunnii (assembly GCA_015731905.1). Taxonomy (NCBI): domain Eukaryota; kingdom Viridiplantae; phylum Streptophyta; class Magnoliopsida; order Malpighiales; family Salicaceae; genus Salix; species Salix dunnii. The sequence goes on along the minus strand of CM027667.1, from coordinate 722,629 downwards.
GTTAACCTCTGAAGCATTATTCTCCAGTTACGAGACTGAAATAACATGATAAAAAATAAACAAAACAAATGAATTCTAATTCTCATTCAACCCAATATTAAATAATAAAATTAGAAGGAAAAAAAAAGGATCAATAAGATAAAGAAAAAAAACTGAGTCGGCCTAGTTAACAAGTCAATTCCACAATTTATGTCATGAAAATATAATAACTCAATAAAAAATAAATATGATATATAAGGGTATTTTTAAAAAAAAAAAAAAATTATATATATATATATATATATATATAACTGGAATAGTGCTTTGTGAGAATAATTCCAATAAGGTAACTAACATTCAAGTTCCTTTGCAAAGAAGATAAAAAGCATTGAAACCTCAGTGTTCAACATTTTCATGATGTGTTTATCATAAATAATAGAAAAGTAAGCCAAATGAGATTGTTAACACCACAAAAATGCAAAATATACAGAATAATCGCCTTGGTATGGGGAGAGAGAACCATAAGATAAGACTAAAAGCTACAATTCCATCTATTAACAGATAATAAACTACAAAAAATTCAACACCTCTCCACTGTGGTGCAGAAGCTGGCTGACATGAAACCAGGCTAGAGAAATATATCGATAACAGAGATAAAAAGGGAAAACGCAGAGACAAGTGAGCATTAATCAGGAAGATTGAAAGTTCTCACAAAAATCGATAAAATATTTGTTGTTTAAAGAGGGAAAGAAAAGGAAAAGGAAAAACAGCTAAAAGGTGACCTGTATTATACTGGCAAAATTACTAGAAAGGGTTTCTTTCTAATCTTGTGAAGCTGAAGCAGCCTCTTCCAAACATGCCCTCATTATCTTGTCCAGCTTTGAGCAAGCATCCAAGCAAAGCTGCATTGCCTGTTTGTCAAAAGCAAAATCAGTACAGCCTAATTGCACACCTTAGATTGCATAATGCCATGAATAGGATATGATTTTTCCTATAGTTTGACAAATGATGTTTGCAGTTTATACGATGCACCTCATTGAGTTTTGCAGTTGACCATTCCCCTGTAATAGTAAGCTGTGTGACTTCATAACGAGAAGGCATGCAAGTGATCATCAGGCTTCCATCTTGAAAACTTTCCTCTTCCAAAATTGGATCAATGATGAGGTTTCTACCAAGACAAGACTGCAAAAACAAAAGAATCTAATTTACAAAACATGAAAATTTGATGAAAAACAAATCTGAACTAAATAAAGGAGTTCAAGTCATTAAATCAGCTGGATATATCTCGAATGAAGTAAGGAAATGGACAGCATTATAAAAACAACTGAAAGTTTGATGAGGCATCCTTGCACTAATATGTTTCTGTGGCGTCAACATTAACTTAGTCACAAACAGCCGAAGAATGATTTCCACAGTCAAAGAGCCAAGCAATACCAGGCTAAGGAAAAAATAAATGCAATAAGGCAACAAATATTAATGAGACCACCTTAAGTTTTCTGATCTCCATCTATTCATAAAAGCCAGGTCAAAGCACAATCGCCATCAATGAGCAGCAAAGTGCAATAATTTAAATGTCTCCAAATTTTCATTCCAATAACCAGGGTTCAATGGGACAACTTACTACAAGATGGCCTTTTAATAGCTAACAAATTCTGGACTGAACAAAGGAACAGGCCAAGATGAGCAGATGGCAGAAAAGGACAGTTCAGTTAATTCCCATTTCTAGTTCAAAAGTTGGGAAAACTACCTGCTACAAAGTATTTTACCCCAAAGACTGAACTACATCGAACACCCAAATAAAGTTTCTACTGCTTAAGATATTAAAAACTTCTTATTTCTATCAATTCTCAGCAATAAACATGTGAAAAAATTAACTAATGCTCAAACTTGAAAAATCTCACATTTTCAAAACAAACAGAGATGGTAACACATATTGAACACATGCTATACAAGAGCTCAATCAATAAATATTTTGGGTAATGAAGGAGAAGACATTTAAGGAAGGCTTGAAGGGGTCGAGAAACCAAAAGTAAAATACTTGAATGGGAGATCACATTTGTATAAATAATTCAACTCCCAAAGGATAGATTTAATAGTGTGTTTGAGACTGATAGCAGTTGCTTTTCTAAGTGTTTTTTGCTCATAAATGCATCAAAATAATAGGTTTCCATTTTTTAAAATTCATCTTTGATATTACCACATTAAAACAATCCAAAAACAATAAAAAGAAATAATTTGAAGCAGGTTCAACCTCAATTCCAAACAGGCACTAAGGGTCCCAAGCATTCTCATCTTTAAATGTTCAGCAAAACAAGATGGCAGGTCAAAATACTGGAATAGACAATGATCAATAACTACATTGCACATGATTGTTTGTAAGCTCTGATATTTTCTATTTTGTGTCCAATTATTAGGGTTGGTTTATCCACATCAAACAATAACCAGGTAGACTAATTAAAATAAATACTAGACAAGAATTCACAAATTTGCAACGGACAATTGTGTGTGCATATAAAGTACGAATTTCATGCTAGATAACAACTAGAAAAGGTGTCAGGAAACCTCAAGTTTATGCATGATGCATACCACAGAAACTCCAGCAACAAGGTCATACATCATAATCCCTGCATCTGCCAAGGCAAGGCTAGCACAAGATATTACAACAGGAAGATCACCTGCAAAAACATAATCTTGTTAGTGAGTTTAAAGAAAAAAATTTCTTAATTGTATTGAAAAAAACAGGCTGTAGAAACAAGCAAGCAAACTTAGAAGGCATGAAAAAGCTTTACAGACTTTAGAAGGCAAACAGAAGAACAACATTTCCAGTACGATATTTGCATAGCAAGTCACACAAAGGTGGTTGTGCTATTCTGCAAACTAGACATAGCATTCTTTTCCAAAGGAACATCCAGGCATAAGTTTTCTTAACCTGTCTTTATTTTCATTCTTCACCCCTTTATCCCCCCAAAATAGAACCAGATTTAGAGGTTAGTATGAAGATGTCACTCACTGCCGCCAGATTCTAGCACCAATGCAAACACATCTACAGTTGTCTTGGGAAAAGTTTCCAACATTATTGCGCCTTCCAAAGCCTTATGGAGCATGGATGAGAACTCTTTATTATCTGATCCCTAACAAAAAGGGGCACCATATATTAGCTACAATAACATCAAAAATACAACAGGAGTTTGAAGATGAATATCATAAATTTTATAGAGGCCGTGCTAACATACCAGTCCACGAGCAGGGTTGGCAAAAGTGGTATAGCTAACATTGCAATTAAGCCTGCCTACATCACTGTACACCATTGCTTTCTTACTTTCTCTAGGCCCAAACCTGAAGCAAGAAATGGCAGTACGATGTAAAATTAAGTTTATATTATGAAGGTTGTTGTAATAATCATATCTCATATCATGGTTCCATCATGCCAGTATAACTAAAAATTTGAAGGCAATACTCACACAGAAACAATGACCTTTGTATTTCCAAACTCAGCATATGCAGATCCTGCAGCAGAATTCACAGCACCAGTCCTGAAAACTGCAAGCAAAAAACATTTAAGTTCAAGTAAATTAGACAGCAATCATATTATGCCTGCATAATCCCAAAGCAGATAATTCACGTGTATGGTCCGTATAAGCAGATAAAAAAAATTGAAATATGAGCTACATTCAATCTATTAAGAATCAAAATTTCAACCCCAACATCCTTACAAAATCAAAATAAAATTTCCATTTCAGCACTGACCAACCACATTCATATTTTAGACGAGGGTCATCCATTTGTAGAAATTGATGGGGATTTAGCATCTATGACATAAAGACTCTTCTAATAGAACATGAGAGTCACTTTCATCCATGGGTATGCTCAACCCACCACCGGAAGTTCACAAGCAGCAACAAAAGGGGCAGAGACAGACAGGCAGTTAAAAAAGGCACAGCTAAACGATGTAAATATATCCTGCCAAGTAAATTAAACAAGATTTCTAAAAAAAGACACAGAACCCCAATTTCTCGAAACTTCATGCCCAACAGAATTCAAATTATCTAAAAAAGCAAATGAAGAACCAGCAACAAGGAACCAATTCAACATTTTTTATCGGCATAAAACCATTACACAATCAAAAAGCTGCATCTTTTTAACGGGATGACGGAACATAAAGGTTGAAGACAATAAAATTAACAAAAAGAAGCCCGAAAATGGAAATTTACAAACTTTCACGCTCATTGACACCCAAAAGCACATATTATTCTTCCAGTGAAACATTGAAACATCACAGCTGACTGCCTTTCATATAATTATAAAGGACAGAAAAGAAAGCACAAGAAGAAAGCAGAGATAGGGAAAACATGCCAGCAATCAAATCACAACACCCTAGAAGATTAAAGTAAACCCGCCTGAAAAAAGTGACCATTCAGTGTAATCATAGAAGATGTTTAAAAGATAATTACTACTTAGAAAAGTATAAAACAACAATAAACAGTAAAACAAGAGAGAAAAGAAAAATATATACAAGCAGGTCGGCACTGGTGGAAACCACGACCATCAGGACGAAGCCAGTCGACATCAGAGTCAGAAAAGAATGGAGAACGTCGGGTTTTCTTGGTGGGAGTGGGAGTGTAAGTGCTAGGGGCAGCACCACCTTTGGAGGCCATCGTGCTTGCTCTGACCTTATGCTTGCTCTGGTTTTTCCTTAGTATTCTGTTCTCGCCTCGCGGCAGCCAGAGGGAAGCTAACACAGGAGCTTTCACTTTCGTAGGCTGTCTTTTTTCATGCGGCGTCGTTTACTTGAACAGTGTTGCGTGAGATTTTATTGTTATTTTTTTTGGAACAAAATCCCATTCATTTGCATTTACAAGCACAATTAAAATAAAAACAGCTTGTTATAAATTATATATATATATATATATATAGGATGAAAATCAGCATATATTATACGATCACAGTTTAAATAATAAAAACAACACCAATATTTACATGATTTTTGAAGTTGTATGTATTTAGATTTTACAGTCCTGTAAAATTATCTTATTTACATGAATAGTAAATAGTTACAAAAAAAATCATTATAACATTCTTAATTATAAATATTTATGATAAGTCTGCTCTTGATAAAAAAAAAATATACTATTTATATTTTTTGATATAATATTGAAAATTAAAAATAATATTGGAAATATTCCAATGGAAGGTATATGTGCTGAGAATATTTGGTAAGTTGTAACTTTTTAAAAATAAAATTATTTTTATCTTTTTTTTAAATAAAAAAAACAGTATTTTATATATTATATAAACAAATCCCATTCCATGATCGTTGAAGTAGAACTTAGTATATCTTCTAAATAGAATAACCTTTAAGCAACGAAATTTAAATTATTTGAATATCAAACACTTATATTAAATCAAAAAATCGTATTTTGTGCTCTGAAAATAACTTGGTAAACTAGTAATTTCTAATATATTTAGTGCTATGCCAAATCCCTTTAATCATTGAGATTTATTTATTTGGATACATATCAATTTCCTGTTTCATTCAATCCAAATATTTTATTTCTCGAAACTCCAAATCAAGCAATTGAAAGGATGATATGTGCTGGCTTTTGTATGGTAGCAAAAAAATTGAATTTTTTTATTTAATTATAATTTAGTCCTTGTGCTTAACGAAACTAATCAATTAATCCTCATAGTTTAGAAATCATATATTTATTCCCTACATATTAAATTCCATATTCTTTTCAAAAACAAATTTCCCTAAGAGAAAACAGAAGCAGGGAAAGATGGGAGGTCCTGATTGGAAGAGAGGTCAGTTTTTTCGAACAAAAAAAGACAAATTGAGGATGAACAATGAGCTATTAAATATTTCTAATACTATAGGGACCAATCGATTTGTCTCAATACATTATTTGGACTAAGATTATAATTAACTCTATAAATATTATTCCCACAAGCTCTAAAAAACACGAATTGGAGAAGCTATGTCACAGGCAGAGTTGCAACTCAGCATCCAGCAGCTAAACATGAACAGAGAATGAAGTTTGAATCGATACAAAGAAAATCTTGCTATCACAACCAAAAATCTATGATCTTTGTTTTCTAATCTCTTCTTTCGAACCAGATATAACTAAAGAAATGCAGCTTTAGGGAGGAGGTGGCACAGGCTCGAAGAGGGGAGGGCAGCAGCATGAGAATAGGCCGCAGCAACACAGAAACCATAAACTGCAAAATGTGAATATTCCCAGTAATTAACTATTAAAATACTACAACGTCAAATTCTAGCTACCAATGTTGCCTTTTCCTCCACATGTATAAATTTAAAAAGAAGAACAGCTTACCATGAATCCAACCATCCTCCCTCATGGTGTGGTGGATCAAGCAGTGGAACAGTAGATGGTGGTGGATCCATTGGGGAGCGAAGACAAGGGGCAATACTTCCGGAGGGTGATGGTATCCTCCTCTCTTTGTGGAAGTTAGATGGTAGATATATCAATTGGCAGAACGTTATGCAACACCCTTTCTTCAGGTCACAACTTCAACTACCATTCAAAGTTAGGCAATAGAATTGCAAAAAAGGATGACCCAACTAATTATTACACATGAACAAGTCGAGTGCTCAGCATGGCTACCCCTGCATTTGGACAACTACTGAGACTTGACTTGCCAGAATATAGACCAGAAATACATAAAAGAAACAAGGTGCTTCCATGGCAATATTGAATTTGATTCGAGTCAAAAAAAAAAAAAATTCTTAGTCATGAAGGATGCCAACAATTTAACTGCCACTCTCAAGAAATTCAAGGGTATAAAAGCTAAAGATTTTATAAGATCTTGTGATGGAAATTATTTTCTGTAACCTATAGCCCACCGAAGAAAGATTTGTATTTGGAGCAAAAAAAAAAAAAAGTCCTTCAGAAAGTATGACCACCTTCAAAAAAGGGTCGACTGGAAATAATCTATCTACGAACTACGAAGTTGTGCTTGATTAAAAAGAAAGGTTTTTAATCAGAATCAGGAGAGCTCAAACTTGTGCTTGACATCTTGGCAAACCCTAACTTCTCTGTAAGATGAACCGTGAAGCCACACTAATGTTTTTCTTTCCTTATTTAAAGCATTTCACAGAATATGAATCTGACATATCACATGTACCTGAGCACTGTTTCTCATACAAAAAACTAGATCAACTTATTTGTAAGATGAACCGTGAAGCCATATCATATTACCAAAGAAAAACGAGTTTTCCATTTTTTTTATAAGCATGAACAATTAATACAAATCAATAAAGATATGACCAAAAACTTCCATGCTTCTCCTCTCTGTAAGAAGCCAAAAGTTGTACCTCCAAACTGCATAGTACCTGAACAAAATATTTTTTGCCTTCAAAGGGAGCAGCTTTTTCATGGAGATTTAACATTCACCATGCAGAATGATTCTAGCCGAGGCTCAGTTACGTCCACGGCCTCATCATCAGAGGCATGCCAACTCTGAGCTTTTGAAGTCATATGGATTAACCTCTCCAAAAAAAAGGTTGAAATATCATCTGCCCCTACATTGTTACTTCCAACAAAGAGGTCGTGCTCTACATCTAAAGCTGATTGTTGAATTGACCTGTCTCGCTTCAGTGCTTCCTTTGCATCAATAGATCCTTCAGCTCGACCGCCAGGTTTTTCTTTGTGTGGCTCCATTTTCATGCTCTGGATCGAAGGCATCTGCACAAGACATATGCAGTGACATTTATAACATTGATCAAAAGGATAAATGTACATGTCCGGGGAAGCATTCTAGGAAATTTGAAACAGTAAAATTGGCAAGCGGGACGAGTGCACTCAATAACTGGCATAAGGAAGCATGCTTTGCTTGCATCTGTTCTCTCGGAATCATTGATGCAGCACTACGTTTACCTTCTTAGACATTAACTAAACGAATAGATGAGAGCTTGATTTGATACTTAATCAAAAACATAAAATTTTGAAGAGCAAATTTTTGTCAGGAATTCCACGTCCAAAAGGTACATAAAATTCAAGAAACTGTACATGGAGTTTACACCAAGTATTGGGATGTTTCTTGTTATTTAGCTGGAATAGTGAGGGGAAAAAACATCACAAACAGATCACACCGTGAAACAAAGAGACAAAGTAAATAAAACAACTTCACCTGCTATAATACATTACCTGAAAAAGATTCACAGGAATGTTTCTCCTTTTGGATTTTTCTGGTGCTATAGTTGAGAGGATTTGTACAACTTCCCTCATGCTTGGTCGAGCGTCAGGATCCAACAGCAGGCACTCCTTTGCCAGGTAAGCCATTATTTGCAACTCTTCTTCTGGGAAATTCCCTTTCAAGCGTGGATCAGGCAACTCTGGTATTACTCGCCTACTATCTTGGAGACGAGGAGTGGCCTACAATAGAAGAAGATAAACATACCAGTAATAGTACTCTGCAGGCACAATTATGCTTAGCATAATACTTGGGACCGTTTTCTATGTTTACATAACATCAATAATGATTCATCTGCTAAAGACATCTTTAGCATCATCAAGGAATATCACAATTTGGGATAGTCAGGTTGGGTAGTTTTTTGAGCTACTCAACCTTTGGGTATGAAATATACAGTACATGCAACAAAATCAAGATGCTTTTTACCCATAAGACAAGGCTTTCTTCTCCTTTGTTGGTTGAATTATGTATTGGTTGCCGGCCAGTGATAAGTTCAAGGAGAACTACCCCAAAACTGAAAACATCGGACATAAGAGAGGCTCTTCCAATCATTGCATACTCTGGTGCAAAATAGCCAAATGTGCCCTGCATTCTTGCTGGAGAACTGGAACTGCTGGGAACACCATCACCTCTTAAACGTTTAGCCATACCAAGATCAGTAATCTGCGCATTTTGTTGTTAGTGTAAGATTATAGATGTTTGATTGCATTTACAGCTTCATTGTTCAACTAAGTTATTTTGAATAAAAACATTTTCATATCTAATTAATATTTGACAGTTGTCTCATCTAAATTTGCAGTCGAAGATTTTTTGTTATGGATGTAAAGGAGGGTAGGATTGAAGTTTAAGTCCTATCCCTGCTAAAATTTGTTGTGCTTCTATTTGGAGTAAATATTTTCAACACAGACCTAAAGAAGAAGATTCTCACTTTTGCCGTCCAATTTTCATCCATAAGAATATTGTTTGATTTGACATCTCTGTGCAAAATTCTTGGAGCAGCTGATTCATGAAGATATTCTAAACCCCTTGCAGCTCCTATAGCAATAGTAACACGAGTTTGCCAGTTCATTGTTTCCCCTAAAATCCCATCCAGACAGTCCCTCAGGTTACCATTAGGCATGTATTCAAATACCAGCAACTTCTTAGAAAACTTCCCATGGAACTCCGAGCAGTAGCCAAGCAAAGGCACAATATGACAGTGATGGAGCTTCGCTAACAGCTCAACCTGTGCAAAACAACATGAAAAGGTTGTGTGATTTGTGGAGCACAAACTGATCTGCTGTTTACACTTCAATGGATACTAAATACAGAAGTCGTTTGATAAATAAGGAAAAGGGGGTACCAAGCAGAGGCGGTACCTCTGTCAAAAAAAGGAAGTCTGCATCAGGACCACCTTGAGCTTTCAGCTGCTTAACTGCCACAGTTCTACCGTCCTTGAGCTGACCATGATATACATAACTGCTTCCCCCAAGTCCAATTAGATTAGAATGGGAGAACTTATTGGTTGCATGTTCCAATTCAGAGTACGTGAAAAGGAGTAAAGTTCCATGTATAATCTCTGTTTTGCTCCCACACAAGAAAGAAGCCATGTGAAAACAGCCTGAGAAAATGAAATAACACTTGAACGATGAATCATGACAAGCAATAGACAATTGATATGTCAAACTTTGATGGGAACCAATTCAAATTGACCGTTCACTAATAACCATAACAAATGCTCCCTACCTGATATAGGATTAATGAGGGAATCAACCCTGATTTTAGTTTCTGACACTGAAGATGCTCTGTGACTAATCAAGTTAGCAGAGCTATTGCAACTCGTTTCTCTGTCTGACAAGAATACTGGTGACTGGATAAGGCCCTTATCCTTTCGGTAGAGATAGCAAGCTATTGAAGCTAGGAATGCAAGAGTTGTGAGTATGACACATAATAGTACGATGACCACAACTATTTTGCTGGAAATATGCTTTCTTGTAGCTTGAACATCAGTTAGAGATCCTGTAAAGAAGCAAGCATATGCGAATAGGTCAGGCTATGGATGACTCATCTTACCACTAGCCAATGATTTTACATACAGAATTGAAGCATCGAAAAAATCATAGTTATGTCACTTGAATAAATATAAAAATAGAGTAAAATTTTGTTCTTATTATATAGTATCTGGACAACTGGTTGATGTTCTATATGGTTATTGCTAATCCAACTTCAATAGAAACTTCAGAAAAAAAGATGGTTTCAAGTGATTGGATCCTTATGATATTTTTCAAATTTGTCCCTGTGACAAGAACACGGAGTGGAAAAAGAATAAAATACAATGGTAATATGTATGAGTGTGTATAAGCACATTATGTAGGTACAGTGTGGCCTATCTCACTTGACATTTATTCCTATAATGCATTGTAGAGATGCACAAAATAAATCAAATCATAAAGATGTGAATTGTCTATCAACAATAGCTCTTAGTTGCACCTTGTTGCGAAAACAGCCCTAAAATCTCAAATCTATTGTCAAGTAGAGAAATATAAAAGACACAATCAATCACATAAGAACACAAATGGAATTCAGCAGCTTAGACTTCACAGGTGAGACAATAAGGGAAATTCACAATAAAAAATAGAATATTACGAAGTGTCACACAAAATTGTTCTCACACCTAGAATCCCAAAATAACACAAAACTCACAAAATTGTTTTCTCACCCAAAATCCCAAAATAATCCAGAACACACCCTTTCACTCTTCTTTATAGCCACCAAAGTGTTGAGAATGTAAACACTTGCAAATATGTCTCAACCAAAAATATTACAGCGTTAGGCTTTTATATGAACAAAGTAAATGAGTATATCTTCTCTCACTTGGATCCATAATTTAAGACAAACCCAACAAATCTCTACCTTGGCTTAAAATTAAGCCAACTTATGAAATTTAAACTCCTTTATGATCACTTCTACCAAGCACCTTGTTGATACAGAAACCAATCAAACAAACCAATCAAATCCAAACAATGCTTGAACTTGACTGCAAAGATAGGCTTTGTCAACATAGTTGCAGAAGCTGAGCAATCTTCCTCACTGATACAACAAACCTCCTATTCAGATTTCAGCTTCATTATCCCCTATAAAATCTAATGTTGATACAGAAACGTAGATTATTGAACAACTGGCTAGATCCATGATTGAAACAGAAAATAGAAGCTAATTAGGGTGTTTGGAGAGATCATTTAGTTGTTAAGCTTTGCTTCATGGCCTTTCTTCCTATAACATCAAACAAATTGTGAAGTCAAAAATCTATCCAGAAGATATTCTAGAGGTTATATACCATGAAAAATCATTTTAAGTATTTAAAGCAGCATCAAATGGACTAAATCATGCAGAAAAAAAAAAACACTGCTACAGGAACCAAGTACCAGAAGTGCAGTTGCAGGCTGTAAAACAGGTAGTATCTTGAATCCCAGTGGCAACTTTTGGTAACCCATCAGAAGAACATGTACATGTCCACGTACCTCCACTTTGTCCACCAGCTGCTTTGTATGAGATAATCATGCATCAAATACAGACAATATAATCGGTAATTTCCAAACACGAGTAATGTATGGTAAAAAGAGAACGTGTTCGTAAATAGCCAAGACCCGGAAGTTACTCATGGTATTAAGTTTTTAAAGTGCTTGGATCCAAATAAAATTAGTTTTTCACCTATCTTAAAAATGTTCATTTCAAGAACACTAAGTTAAAGCATATTAGAGAGTAATACAGTCCCTTATGAATCTGCAAGTGGATGTTCCACATTACACAACTTAAAGCAAACTCGACTATTATCTATGAGGAAAAAAAAATTACTTCTTATGGTTGGCCACGGTCACCAGAAAAAAAAAAAATCACTAATATTTTAACAGGAGCAGCTCTGTCTGGATATAGTTTGATAAATTCAGCAATCATTTATTCATGTCCTTGTTATTTCCTAAGAAAACATAATGTTATAATTAAGAATCAGACTGAAGCTGTCATTACATCTTTTGGTGGATATACAAACAGGGTATGTTTCATGTTCTTTTATTATTATTATTTTTTGGTTATGAAGGGGGAGATTTCTCATGGGTAATAATTATTAGTGTAAGAATGAGACTACTAGAGGTATGCTTTATCAACTATGAAAAACACTATTTAACAGGTAAACAAATTTAGAACTTCTGGACAGTTATACCATGATGAGCAACAGCATACCCGGACTGCAATCACAGGATGTAGAACAATTAGATTTAATATCGATCTGATTTCCTTGATATGATGCTGAACATGTACATGTCCAATTGTTGGTGCCTGATTTAGCTGAAAGTTCATCTGCGCCATCCAATTAAAAAGAAATGAAGCATATTGCATTTATGTAGATCATGAAAAATTAAGTGCAGCTCCATGCATCAGGCCTTTACAGATTAAAAAATGCAGCAAATTTGCAATCAAAGGAACATCTAATGTAGCCTAGGCATCTCTGAGCAAAAACCTTCAAGTAACAGGTTCCACTATTGATGCACATGTAGTAGCTATGCTGATGCATCTGTTGCAATGGAACCTTGACTGTAAACATATTTGATGAGAGATGCCTAGCCTTCCCAAGCTCATCGATATACCAAGGAAACTAGTAAATGGGATGTATAGTTTTAACTGTAGTAAAAGGTAGAGAATCGAATGCTAAAGATGTAATGGATGTTATTCATTACTAACCACAAAGACCTTGCTGGATCCAGATTAAGGCAATGAGAAAAGCAAGAGCAACTTTCAGTTGAAGCTTCATCTACTCAAACACTAGCACAAAACAAAAGCGCCAGTCAACTCCATGTCCCAATCAAGAATGAAAATTTTCTACTTGTTCAACATACTAACAGTTAGCTTGGCAATTCCATTATCTATTGGCCTTCCAAAACAAATCTAAATTCGGTAAATATTCTCTGGAAAAAGAAAAAAAACAATCTCAAAGACAAAAACATCAGATCACAAAGTTTAGTATCTAGGGACTTGCAAGGCATCTGAGAATGATTCTGCAAACTTTGCAGGAAATTATTCTGTCTACAACTGCAGTTGGACTAAAATAGTTTGAAAAAAAAAATCAGGATTTTTAAAGGAACAATATTTAAGATTACATCATCCAGTGCTGTGTGTGTTGTGCTGGTTGGGCCCAAAAGACTAACTAGTATTCGAAAAAAGAGACTGGTAATGGAAAATAGAAACCTTCACTTGCTCATCCAACTTCCTCAATCATAAGGAATCCAATCTGCACCAAGCATATGATAGCAAAAGCTTAAGAGTACACATGATTGAAGTTGATAACTCAAACCATGATATATAAAACTCCAGGAAGGATAAACGAGAGTGATTGGAACTTCAGTAAAATGAGGGGAAAAAACCTAAAACATGTGTAAAAATTGCACGCTTTATACCAAATTATCCCTACACTCTCACACATTCCTAGATGATCTGGACATCAATACAGACTCTGGGTTCTCAATGTCATATCATGTATTAGCACCAACAACTCTAGAAATTGGTGGTTGGGAATTGTTAAGTTCATGGTTGGCCAACTAACACTTTGCTTCCATTGATTTTCAACACACTAGGCAAATTATTGAAGCAAGATATTGACACACTATGCCAGAGTATTGCACTTAATTATAGCACTAACGACACGATTTAGTGATAAATGCTCCGTGGAAATTATTAGACAGTCATCTGCAGTTTTAAGAGTAACATCTAGCAAGATGATGAAACACAAGAATAGATAGCCCTTAAATGCATAAGTGTCCATAGAAATGAAGGCAGGTAGACCATTCATTCATTAAAAGGGGAGGCCCTGGTACAGTGACACATAAGATACATAACACAAGCACTTGATGAGGAGTGAGGGCATGACCCCTTTCAGAGTTGAGGCAAACCAGAGACACCGCTCTCAACCAACTATTGTTTATAAAAGACCCACCTAGCCTAGCTAGCTACATGCATTTGGCCAGCAGAAATTTCATCAGAAAGTAAAACCTGCTGCATTCCAAACTAAACCATTTCCAAAAGAAGACTCAAAACCAGCATAGAAACTATTCAATGGCAACCCATGAAATCCAGTCCAAAAATGATTCTCAAACATCAGTTGGCATTGTCGAACGTCAAAACGTAAAGCGAAAGCAAACCTATATAAGTTGCTGAAAGAATGGATACTTCCAAATTCAAGAACAGCAAGTGACATGATGAGTCCAAAAGAGAAATTGAGAAGACAGACATTTGACAGACAAACGGACAGTGGTAAATATTTCAGGAAAGAGACTGATAATTAATAACAGTACTGGTGAAAGAGATATTTGAAATATAGCAGTAGTGCACAGCAAGAGAAAAATTAGATAAAAGAAATCAACCACCCAACCAACCTCTTTGAAAGCAGCTGAATTCCAAACATGAAGGTGACTCCCAACCATTTTCAGTCGACTTGCCAAAACTTTACTGCCTTCAAATAGAAACCCGTATTATCTTAAATGTGGGTTATGTATAAACGTAGAAACTTCTCAGCTTTTTTTTTTTTTTTTTCATTTCATGAACCAGATAAATCCATTTTACAAAACCATGGTGATGCTCTGCAATGCGCTGCCCCATAAACACATTGGTTACTCGCGAGGGACTTGTGCTATAGAATAGCACTACTTCTTCGACTCGTATTCCGTCGTGTATTGTAATTCCGTCGTGTATTGATACATCGGTTTTTTAATATGTTTTTATATAAATAAAAATTAACCATCTAATTAAATACTTCAATAAAAAATAAAATAAAAATAATAACCATAATTAAAAAAGAAATTAAAGAACTTTTAATCTGAATGTACATCAAAATATTCAATTATATAAAATAAAATACTTATTCAATTGTGTTTACTAAATTATTTATTTAAATTAGTAAAAGGAAAATCCTCGTCCAAAAACAAACAATTTTTTAAAAGATAAACACAAATAAAATTAAATGAATAAAATTATACCTTAAGAAAATTCTACACAATGCCAATCACATCATTTATAGTTTTTTATTTTTAAAAATAATTTTAATCTATTTATATATATATATATATATATATATATATATATAAACAGTTCTACATAAAAATCACACCTAACCTCGTAAAAACAATTAAACACACTCAATATAATAAAAAAAAAGTCTAAAAAAAAATTAAGGAATGGGTATTGATAAAACTAAATAAATGAAAGTTTTATTTATTAAAAATACATACAAAAAGAACAATTAAAAAAATTAGAGCAAACTGTAAATTAGGCACAGTACTTGAAACATAATCTCATATTTGTCTACCGATCTTAGTGGGTATTTGGGAATATAGTTATAGTAGCTTTTTAAAGTATTTTTTATGCTGAAATATATTAAAATAATATATTTTTTATTTTTAAAAAAATTATTTTTGAAATTAGCACATTAAAATGATCTAAAAACATCAAAATATATTTATTTAAAATAAAAAAAATAAATTCATACAAAATGACGGTTGCACTGCAGTCACTTAGTTAATTCACACTGTAAACTCTATCTAAATACACGCTTTAACCCGTGGTAGTCCCAAGCATTTTAAAAAATATATTATTTTTGTTATTTTTTCAAATTAATATTTTTTATATGTATTTCAATTCTTTTTAATATATTGATGTTAAAATTAAATCTTAAAAAATAAAAATATTACAATTTAAAAGTAAACTCTACTAAAATACCAAAGTTTTTAAAACACAATTATTACAGAAGAGTCTAAACGGTTATGCTGATGAAGTGGGACCTCACTTGCCCTTGTTATGCGTGCTAGCTGTCATCAACTCGGACAGGTAAAGGATTCGATGAGGGCCCACCCAAGATGTGACCGCTGATTAATTTATCATCGCTTCCATCCCATGCCACCACAAATCAACGGCCAAAATGAAATCCGGAATTTGGCGAAACAAGTGGCGAGTGTAAGAGATCAGTTTGTTTTTATTATTAGTTAATGTGAAAGATCTTGTGAATGGTAGGGTTTTTTTCAACTGTTTTTAAAATATTTCGAATATAGATTTAATGTGTTCATATATAAAAAATCATTATAATAAAATATATTATGCACCCTATATTATGTTTAATGAATTTAATTAAAAATATCATGATTTGAATGGAGTTTTTAATTTAACTTGACAAAGATAATACCTTGACCCGGCTTAATTGATTTAATCAAGTGGCTAATATTTTAAATAATCATGATCCAGTCAATTTATTTTATTTTATATAAAAAAAAAAACCCTATTTTAATTAAAACTCGGTTTATCTTACAAAAATAATAATTCAAAACCCCTTAAACAATCCATGATTTTAAATATAATTTTAGGGTAAACTATATTTTTTACTTAATAGATTTATTAATATTCCATTTCTACCCTTATATATAAAACTCCCTATTTTATCTCTATAATTCCTTGAAGTTTATAATTTTAAAACTTCTTTTTATTATAAATAACTAACAATTTTTTTATTGCTTTTTTCATATTTTCTCTTATATTTTTCCCATGCTTTTTTTATTTCTTTATTTCTATGCCCATGTTATAATATCTTATAAGAACACTTAAAAAAACCTAGAAAATAATCTTGAAGAACAAATTAATTCAAAAAAAAATAAAGTACATGGATGTTAACAAGTTTGTTAATTATGTTTTTGGCACGTATGAATTCAAAATTTAAAAACTTAGAAAATATATTATTTTTTACTTAACAATAAAAATAAGATAAATGCATGTTGCATACAAGTATGTTTCACGTGGCATATTGATATAGATTTATTAAATTATTTAAGAATTATAACATGGAATTTAAAAGCTTAATAACATACATCATAACCTATCATTAAGATATACAAACACACACTTACACATATATGCATGCACATATACATGCATTTATCAAAACCATATCAAATCAATATAACATATTAAATAATTAATAACATTAATGTGCAATATTTATGTTATCATCAAATCATAATTAAATCACCATTATTATAGTCATAAGACTAACCATTCACTAGATAAATTAAAAAAAATCAACTCAAAATTACGATATAATTAAATAAAATTATTATATTAAATACGAACATCAAAAGAAGAGAAAATAGGGTAAAAAATCTATATTAAAAAAAAAAGAAAAAAACTTGAATGACTAGCAAAAACCTCAAAAAAAAACCTATACAACAAAGTCTAGTCCATGTACTTAAGGGAAGCCCCAGTCTATCATTCGCCTCATTTCATTTGTGTCCTTAAAATTAATTAAACGCACCTCCCATCCAAGTTCATGTCATTCCAGGCGTTAACCACCAAGCTATGATGTGAACTTGGAACCAAACAATATATATATATATATATATATATAGACACACACACATAAATATATATATATATATATATATATATATATGTGTGTGTGTGTGTGTATTAATTATATCCACCAATTGACCACGGCATAATAATTAATTGACTGTGGAAAATATTATACAACAGATTACACGGTCAATTCTCTTACACGTCACATATATTAATTACTGAATGTTGGTCTACGACAAAAAGTTGTCACGTTCGCACAATCTGGTAATATTTTTAATATTATTCTAGATTCTACTTAATAATATCGAAACAGGAATTTGTAACTTTAGCCAAGAGATTTATACACCCTGTGGGAATTTTTTTCTTTAATTTATTTTAAAGCGAAGCTACGCTCAAACTCGAGATTTCGAGAAATTAAGTTTGAAATAACAGCAGTCAACTTGCTAGCTAATTGTGGATGAAAGAATAAGATACGAAAATCCAGATAGATATTTAATTTCTTGAATTTTTGAGTTGCACGTTAGTGCTACAAGATTACTGACCACATATCAGTAGCATTTGGATAATAATATTTCGGTCAGATGTTGACCACAGCTTGGAAATTTCAGATTCGTCGCAATCCCATCTGCGTATAAGATTTAACTTGTCTAATATTGACAGCAAAGCCATGCATGATAAGCATAAAGGATCTGAAAAGAATCAAGGACAATATATCATTTCATATCATATCATATATATATATATATATACACGTGTATATATATATATATATATATATAAGTGAAGAATTCACCACCCCCCCTCCCCAAGTATCCCCGCAGTTTACAGGGCTATATACCACCTCACAAGAAGAAAACATCAAGTCTCATCATGTACATCATCCATGCTGCGAACCTTAAACACCCGCCTTTCTCTTTCACTGTTTTATCTCCCAGCTATCCCCAATTTTTCTTATTCATTTACATAGCAAGACAAGAAAATGCACCCACAATTGTCAAAATACCAAAACCCCTTCCTGTCCAATCTAAGGTTCATGGATATATGGAATTATATGAATGTAGGGTGAGGAGAATGTCTGGACACCACCAGAAACTACCTTGGCCGTGGTCTGACAGCTGGGAAAGACATAGTTTGCCTTAGTTTCCGTTGCGAAGATGGGGTACCAAATACCATGGTCTGAGACTGGGTTACCATGTCAACCATTGACGGGGTCTGGTAAGCTTGTGTAAGGTTTGCACTATCAGTAGAATCACCTCGTGCTGTTGCTCTTTGCCATGAGTGAGAGCTCAGACCTGATAGAATGTAAGCCCTTCCAGATGTTTCATATACCCGGCGGCTTGCCATCCGATCTTGCATCTCCTTCAATTCCGCACACAGCGCAATGCACAGTCTGTCACCAGCCTGAGTAGATGCAGTTTCTGACAATGCTTTGCCACAGCTCTCCAGAACAGAAACCGCACGAGCTAAATCACCATTTTCAGCTGCAGCTCTAGCCTCAGCCATTGCCTCTGCTGCACGGAATCTGTTTCGCTGCTTATCCACTTCTATTGACACCACTCGTGTTCCCGCTATTTCAGGCCTTTGGATCTTTACATGGCTAGCTTCCTCAAGAGTCACCACACCTTTTGTCATAGGATCTCTGTAAGCACAACTGACCTTTAGCAATGACATCTCATCACTGGTACCATCAACTGGAATATTGACTGTTACCAAGAAATCCCTTTCTTCTTCAGCATACAAGTCTCCAACATCAACAGAGCCCATAATTGCATTGGCCATGATGTTGGTTTTGTAGCCACCTGCTTTAACTGAACCAATTTCCAATCTTGGATGAAGACACTCAACGTTGACCTGTAACTCTTGCACCACTACACTCAATAGCCCTCCAATGCACTGTGCAAATGCATCTTGAATCACACCCTCAGCTTCTATGAACGAAAATGTCCCACCTGAAATCTCTGAAATTGAATGCATGGATGCAGCATCATGGTCTGAACCAAACCCAAATGCATGCACAGGAATCTGGAGCCCTGTGCTACCATTCCGATGAATTGATGTCGGGAGAAGAGATTTGTAATCTGCTCGAGGACAGGTCACGCTAGTACCGGAGACAGTATATGTATCCTGCCCATCAGATAATAGTATGATGCTACAAACTGGATTCTTCCATTTGCGATCAATCATCACCTTGACACCTTTCCTTAGACCTTCAGCAATGTTTGTCCCACCACTAGAAACCAGAGAATTAACAGCCTGTAAGGCATCGAGCTTTCCAGTCTCTGTCATGCGACGAAGAGGAAAGAGGCGTCTGGCTGTGGATGAGAAGGCAATAACAGACAGTCGGTCAGATGGACACAAATTCTGGATCACAAACCCCATAGCTCGCTTTACCAAAGCAAGCTTTGTACCAGACATGCTGCCACTAACATCAAGCACGGTGACAAGATCAATCGGAGCACGAGAATCTTGAGATGATTGCGGTGATTCAGCATGATTTTGGTTCCTATTCTGTCTTCCTCCTGTAAGAGGAGCCTTGAGATGGATTAGTATGGTGAAATTATCATACGAGACTGATTTTGGAACTGCTGAAACTTCTGTGTATGTGAGAACCTCTACTGTTCTCACAGAATTAACATCACCAGCATCTCTAGTGGATTCTTTTCCCTCGGCAGTCTCGTGTTGAGGATCCAAATCTTCATCATCATCAAAGATAGATGGTTCATTCGCTTGATAATGTGATGAAATATGCCTATTTGCATCTGTTCGAGCAGGAGGAAGCCGTCTTAGAACAGTCATCCAAGCATCATCTTGGGGCCAACCTAGAGCGCTCGTTCTTGGCTTTCCATGAGTAACATCAGAAACAGATCTTTGAAAGGGGATTTCTTTCCACTTTGCTCGGCAAACTGGACAAATCTGGTTCCCATGCTTCACATTAGAGGCAATGCAATGGAAGTGGAAGGAGTGGGAGCACTCCGCCATAAAAATGGCATGGCCCTGTCCCGTTTTCATGGAAGTCAGGCATATTGCACAGGTCCTCTGCAGTACAGAAGGATGGTCTTGTGAAGAGAAAAGATCCCAGAGACAAACATATATGATTACAGACAGCTAAAAGTTTAAACAATCACAACTACAGATATCATAATCAAGAGAAGGAGAAAAACTTTACTAACCACTAAATGGAATATTTACTAATAATTACATGGTTGGTGTCTAAATGATCGGAGACACATTTCTAGACTAAAGAGCATTCCAATGTATGTTCAGACATGTTCCCGTTATGTTTAGGTTTGACACCAGAAGTCCTGAACCACATGCTTAAGCCCATGTTTGAACCATTGCTTAAAAATATTTCTGGAGAAACAAAAAAATTTCTGGGTATGTTCAGACATGTTCCCGTTATGTTTCGTACTGAATTTGATCACAAGAATAAAAGAGTATTTGCATCACTAAGGTCTCGGATCCATAACCAATGCATTTAAATCTGGCAATCGAGCTACCATCTTCGATTATTTGTTCGATTTATCCGCACCCAACCCATCTAGACTTACATCTCTATTTCACACATTATTATTATTATTTACAAAGCTGCAGAGTTGTGTCCTGGTGAATCAGCTAACCAACCAAAAGAGAAGTCAATGTTAGGCAGTCAAAGCCTTGCAAATGACATAAGGCCAAATTATGAATAATCAACAGTAGATGTCTTTTCAAAAGTAAGAAAAATAAAAACAATGAAGCCACCCTTGAACAAACTAACGATGGAGGAGCTTTCAAGAAAACAACCAAAAGACGCAAATTTTAAGAAATAATATTAGTGCAGAACTCATTGAAAGGATAGAAATATAATGGGTTTGCTCCAGATTTCATGTCTTTTTTTATTTTTATTTGTCAGTTCTTTGGTTACTCAGTACTTTAACTTCTTTGAAGATTGCTGCCTCTGGATAGCTCCCAATCAACGGTCCACAGACTTCTTTAATTTTTATTTTTATCCTCCCTAACAGCCATCAAAAGCAGAGAGCGAGAGCATAATATTGTGTTGTGATCAAGGTAAAGCAGAGCTGACCTGACAGCACTTTTTCCCCATCAAAGGAAAGGAGAAACAGTAGCAAAACACTCAAGAGTGGTGGTACTGGTAATGGGATCGCCATAACAGCAATACTTTTCTAATAAGCCAAAGTGAAAAATGGTCCTTTAAAGGGAATTCTCCACTTTAAACTTATCACCCCACAAAAGGGTCCTCAAGCTCATAGAAAGAGTTGAAAACAACATGACAAGAACAACATGCTCCCTTCCTCACAAGTATTCAATGTATTGTACATATCACTACTACCCACATGCACCCACCATTTGTATATATACCCCACCACTTTGACAAGCCACCATGAAACTAGATTAGACTAGTGCTGGTAAAAACAAAAGCTAGGCTGTGAATAGACCGGACACTTAACATTTAACAGCAGCACCAATAAAATTATCTCAAACCATACTACATGCCTTTAACGCAAACCAAATCAATAAATCCAGTATCATTAAAGATTGGCAGGGCAGGGCAAGCAAAAACAAACCTGATGGGAATAATATTATTTTGTTAAAAAAGAAGAATAGTCGCAGAAACAGCATATCATTATTACCTTGTTGTTGTTATTAGGGGATTTGGACAAGCGGAGGCCAAAAGAAGAAGGGGTAGGAGTAGTGGACCCGTGAGATGAGTGGGAGAGCAGTCCGGCAGGAGAAGGTGAGGAGGAGGAATCAGGTTGTTCAGTATCATTTGGAGGAACATAAAGACAGTTGTTCAAGCCAAGAGCTATTTTTACCTTTCTCCATTTGCTTGCCATGCCTTTCTCAGATCTTGAACTTATCAAGGACTTCCTCTATCTGACCAGACAAAAACAAGGCTGGCCTCTCTTTCTCTCGGCCTCAATCTATACACAAGTTAGATCTTGAAACTGAGAGAGTGTATAAGAATGGAGATTGGACATTTTTGTTTGTCTTGGCGAAGGATAAAAAGAAGATAAAAAATGAAACAAGAGAGAGGTGGAGTTGGCTGACCGAGGAGTATTTTATAAGTGAGGTTATGTTTTGTCATGAGAGAGAGAGAGAGAGAGAGAGAGAGTTGAGATTTTTGACTTTGATTTTTGGGGGTGGTCAGATGATAGCAGCCTTTTTTTAGGAGAAGTGATGAGATGAGATGTCTCTGTTGAATTAATAAATAAATAATTAAAGTAATTTGATTTTTATTGTCGTTGCCATTCGCACTGCCGCTTCCAATTCCAATTACAATTACGGGGTTGACCACTTCCTGCTGTTTCATTGTGGACTGCTATGCTATTTTCACTATTCGGGAAAACTACATTTTAGCCCTTGAAGTTTTTAAAATCTTCAATTGCAAGGCTTGCTACATGAGTTTAGGTTATTACTGTTATTATTTTAAAATTAATAAAAACAAATCCATTGTCCTAACCCTTTCCCCATTTTATATTTTTATGATTGTAAAATAAAAAAATGTTCAAATTAAAAATTATAACAATATTTTTTAAATAAAAAAGATGATGAAATACTTTTCAAATTGAATTAAATGTTTTTGTCGACGGTGTTTGAGGTTTTTAATAGTAATGTTAGTAGTTATTTTATGAATGATTACATATAAAACCAATATGCATTATCATGATAAAAAAAAAAACTTATAGATATTCAATAAAAATAAAATATATAATTTTTATTATGAAGCTATCATATGTTTTTCTCAAATTAATTATTTTTTATTTTCATATATAGTAGCATAAATATTGTTAAAGCATTTTTTTTATTTGAACATGCTATCCAAATTATGATGAGTCTTTATTAATAAATTAATTAATTATATATATATATATAAAAAAAAAAAAAAAAACACGCACGCGCATAGAATTTAAGTTCAATTCATTATGAAAACTTCAACATCACGTGAAAACTCACATCATAGAAGCTAGCCCTTATGCCAAACAGGGCCTTAAGAAATTAAGTTCGATACGTCTCAATAAAAGAAAACACATGATGCGACACTGTTCCACTATATATTTATTCAAGGATTTCACATGGTGGGATACGGTCCCCTGTTTGGTGCACCAAACTTCATAAAAGGCCTCCAACTATGACAGTTGTTTTTTATTCGCACACACACACACCCCTATCATCACAAACACTTTTAACTACAATAAATTTTTTTACACTTTTTATAATATTATTTTGAATTTCTAATTTTATTTTTCAATATTATATTTATTAAAAATAATTTATTTTTTATGAAACTACTTTAGTCTAATGACTTAGACTACAAGTTTCATCAATTAACTCGATTGACTCGTATTTTTTTTTCTCTAATCGATATTTTTAATAATGAATTAATTGAGAACTAAGCTTCGTAATTTATTTCAGTTTACTTTTATGAAGTTATTTTTGTCTCATAACTAGAGTCATGGGTTTAGCAAGTAAACCCAAGTTAACTCAAGTTGTTTTTTATATCTATTTTAATTGCATGTTTTTTTTTTAATTTTATCTTTCGACACTATAAATGATTGAGAATTAGGTTTCATAATGTGCTTTAATTTGCTCTATATTAAGTCATCACGATCTCATGATCCGAGTTTGCGAGTTTAATAGATTAACTTAGGTTAAATTAAGTAAATTTTTAAACTAAATGTTTTTTTCTTTTATTTCATTATTCGTTATTAAATTTATTTAAAAACTAGGTTTCATAATTTTATTTTATTTTCTTTCAATATAATTATCATAATTTCATGACCGGACATGCAGATTGATAGATTAATTTGAGTTGACTCAAATTGATCTAATATGTTTTTGTCTCAATAATCTAGTTATTTTCTGACTCACTCACTCTCCATTATTATACTTTGAAACAATAAATTTATTTTATATACAAGTGATTTTTGTGTAGAATTATTATTTAACTTGTTAATTTCCTTATTTCAAGTTTTAATTATTGTGTAAGATTATAATATATAATTCATATTATTCTCTAATATATCCTCATAAATATAATTTATTTTAACTTGAAACTTGCAAAAAATTATATTATTTTATGTTTAATTTTATTAACTAAAATAAAATAACGAGATTCAAACTCATAATCGTTTGATAATTAAATCTCTAATACTATGTCAAATAACTATTTTAACTAAGAACTTAATTTGGAAGGTGAGTTTTCAAAATAAAACTTATATTATTTTCTAATAAAATATGATAATTTAAGTTAATAATTATTTTATAGTCTATTTATAAATATAAGCTTCATGTATTCAAAACTAAGGTTAAATATGCTAAATTTGGATGGAGTTTGTAACAACATAGAAGTTTATTTTCTTCTCTCTCTCTCTCTCTCTCTCTCTCTCTCTACATGTTAAAACAAATAAATTATTATTTCCATACTAAGTTTTATGGATAGAGTGTCTCTCCAAACATTTTGTATCAATAAACTCCTTTAACTTTTATTGTATTCTCAATTTCTTCCCACAATCTATTTTCATAAAGAAAAAGGTCCATAAAAGTAACATAAAATATTTTTAAATCTTAAATTATATCCTAGAATTTATTATGAATATCTCAATTTTATCTAAAAAGTATATATAAAAAAAAGAGTTAAGAAAAATAGAATATCAATAAAAAATTATTATAAAAAAAAAGTTTTTTTTCCATGGACACCGCTATCCAACCATTTGACAATTCAAGAACAAGATCAAGTTAAAATAAATATGATTTTTTTTAATGGATATCAATAACCATTATGTGATTGTTTGAGAATATGGTTACAATTATTTTCTTATAATATTTTATGTTCAGAAAGACATCAAAATATATTTAAAAAATAATATATTTGATATTAATATATGAAAATGATATAAAAAATAGATAAAATAAAAATAATTTTTTTCAAAACAAAATGTCAAACAGTAACTATATGTACTACACTCTTTTACTACCACCATCGTATTTCAACGAGTTGTAACTAATTATTTATTAAGATCAACCGTCAAATCTTAAAGAAGAGCCATAAGTAATAATAAAAAAAACAGATTTGAAATCATATGTTGTCTGAGTCTGGAGTGTGGGTTTCTACGAAGGCGTGGACTCAATTAATCATACTAAAAATGATTTTGTCATGATGCCACCAGAGCAGGAAGGAAAACGTGACTTAAAGTAAATGAAATCTTGATTTTCACTTTTTTTTTTTTTTTTGTATTTATGAAAGAAAAAAAATGATGTTGTTGTTGCCGAATTGAAATTGATAGGGTGTGGGATTTCCCGAGAAACAAACACGATAATGTTTACTCATATTTGCCTGACCAATAAATGTCCTTTTTTGTTTTTATTTTTCTAATTTCTTTTATTTTTTTAATGGTTCTGAGATATATCAACGTCCTAATTGTTCTTGGGATGCCGATCTAATTTTATAAGATCAATCATTGCATGTATATATCATATTGAATTATTGATAAGAAAAGAAATCATCAATCCATGAGACGAGGAGGCCGTACGAGTAAATGCACACAAGTGGACTTGTGGAAGAGAGTAGTTTACATATTTTCCTAGGTGTTTTAGGTAAAAAATAGAGTGCAAATGAGTTCTTAGATAAAGAAAAAAGAATCCCATTTTCTCACCACACTGACGGTCAGATTCTAGGTTTAGCGGATGACGCGTCGTCTTTTGATGCAGACGACGATTCTTTTTGTTTTTGTTTTTGAGATAGTGACCGACGACGTGTTGTTCGCCTCCATTAAACCCACAGGAAGAGGAGAGAAGTGAGTAGGTGAAGGTAGTGTACCTAGAAATAAAATGCCATTGGAAGGCGGGAAGGTGCGTGGAGCTGGACAACCACTCTGGTGTCTTGTCCAGTTGGATGGATGGCCACACCATTTATGCTCTGAAAATGAATGACCCACCCCACTGCGTTTCCTTTTCATTACAGAACAACACCCTGCTTCCCACTGCAAGACGCTGCCAGGATGCTGCTCAACTGCTTGTGTCTCATGTGCTGCCCGTATCACTTAATGCATGCTTTCCAGCCTCTGCTATGCTATTACCACTGGCTCCACCACTCTCTCTCTCTCTCTCTCTCTCTCTCTCTCTCTCTCTCATGTTTCTTATAGTTTTATTTTAATCCTTTCTCTTTTTCTCTTTTGATTTTATTCGTCGTTTCTTTCGTGTAAATTTTAATTTTTTACAACTGTAAATTGATTATATATATATTTACAGTTGATTATATATATATATATATATGGGTTTTTATTCTAATATTTTTTTATTTGTTTTTAATTGTTTTGATTTTTTTTTTTAATTTTATCCCCCAATTGAAATTGATCATATATACTATTTTTCATTGTAGTATTTATTCTTTCTATTTTTTTAACAAAATTACACTGCAATTTCCTTTAAAAATGTGTTTATTTGTTTTCATCCTAAGGTTTTTATTTGTTTTCATTTTATCTTTCAATTGGAATTAATTACATATTTTATTTTTTATTTCGACCTTTATTCTTTGAATTTTTTTATTCGGTATTGATTTTTTTTTATTTTTTCTTTGATAATGTTTATTTTTTACCCGTATTTATGCACCAATACTTTTAGTTTTTATTTTTAATTTTTATCATTGTATTTTTTATTGGGGTTTTATTTTTATTCGGTTTAATCGTGAAATTTTAATTTTTGTTGGTAATCATTTTAAAATTAATATTTTTTTATTTTTTTTATTTTATGTTATTTTTATATGTTCTTCAGGTGATATGATTTTATGATTTCACTATCTGCATGATAATAATGATAATTTAATTATAATTATTTTTATTGTATTCTTGTAAAAATATTTTGCTATTTTTTTTAGTGAAATTTAATGTTTTTAATTGTTTGGGCAAAAATTATAATAATAATTTTAAATGCTATAGTCATGATAATGAAGAGAATGTAGGGATGGATTTTCAATGTTTTTTCTTCTTTTTGTAGATAAAAAATTAACTATTTTTTTGTTTTATGATTATTATAGGTGTTTTCATTAATTATATTTTATTTGTTGAATTTAATTTAAATTGAATTATAAAATAAACTAATTCTATTACAGTGAATTCGATAATTCAGGTATCCGAATCTTATTGTTTTTGAATGATGATGATAATTTTACGCTGCTAATTTCATTGAAATCTATTAAACAAATAATTTATATCAACTTAAAATTAATATATTTTATAAAAATCTTGCACTTTACATCAATTTTATACAAATTTATTATTGTGATCAAATTTATATTATAATAAAAAACTCTCACATGATTTTTTTTTCATCGGAAAAAATCTGATTCCGGGAGTAACTAGTATGTATGTATGTATATAGTGATGTGGTGTGGGATAACAAGTTATTCTGGGGTCTTAGCCGGCTCTCCGTGCCAAGATCGTGTCTGTCCTGCTGGCGCACGAGACGGTGTATCAGGCAGTGGATCTTCGCCGAGTTATGCCCCTGGCGGAGGATCATGTCCACTCTCCCACGCTACGATGAATCGATTCTAGCTCCATGGCAACCATCCTGCAAAAACAATCAAATGCTGTTCAGCCTTCTTATTTGTCTACATAAACATGGTCCCAAACATCCATAGTAATTTGAACACAGATTATTTCTAAGAAACCATATCAGAGGACATGGTATTTGTTTATCATGACAGCATGACCATCACATACAACTCCAGATTCTTATACATGAGGTCACTTCTGCCTGGCGACCTCCTGATCTATTTCCATCCCAAAAGCAGCCCGTTACGTGGATATTCATTTATTCACCGGTCAAGTCCTCACGCTCTGCTGGGCCACGTTAATATTCTTTATATTTTATAAAATACTATGAGAATAAAAAATGAATTAATATGTAAAATGAATTATTCACAGGTTGAATAAGTATTGCTTAGACCCTGTTCCCTATACTAATAATGATATTGCAAAGCCAATTAATTAAAAAGAAAGACGACCCATTAAACCCGACCAATTCTAATTAATCCCACTGCTTAATCCCCTATAAAAACACTGGAATTGCCTAATAAAATTAACCCCCCCCCCCCCCCCCAAGAAATTAAGACTCCTCTTTAACCACACTGCCTTAATCTTCAAAACTTAGTGAATAACAGCAGATCCAAGCAATCTTGAAACTCAATTAAATTCATGATCTGGGCCAAGTAAAACTTTCGAGCTCATTTTGCCAGGCGAAAAACAAAGGCTGTGTAGAAAAATCCATCAAGTCTTGAGAGCTCCATCTATAGGTTTTATCAATCTATATCTATTTCTATTTCTTATCCTTTTATCCATTGTCTAAAATAGAAGATATATCCACTAGTGCCGCACATAGTTTTTTTTTTTACTTAATTAATGACACACAAAGAAGATAGCATGCCACGTGTGCTTGGATCTTATGCCACACACCCACACTAAAATATAACAGGCGTGCTGAATTGACTGTATAATTTTTCACTGTTTATCAAAGTACAGTTCATTGTCAATTACTATAGTAAATTTATCATTTTATCCTTAAGACAAAAAAATTTTAGCCCCCCAGAACAGGGGTATTTTAGAATTTTTCAGAGGATATGAATAGTATTTATGAATTCTTTGCACAGTAAAACTATGAAAATAGCCCCCGTAACGACAAAAGAAGGTACCCGGAACCATGGGTATTTCAGGCTTTTCACCCCTAATTTTTTTGGTAGATATCGCGGGGTCCAGAAGTGTATGGATAATTGACAATTTTTTTTCCCGAAACACTGCAGGCGCGTCATACGGACATGCCACTAGTGTTTCACTCGCATACGTTTTTCAAATGGTGGGTGCGGTAGCTTAAGCTAGTGTAAACTAGACTTCTACTATGTCACTGGGAGCGCCGCCATGTCCTCGACTCTCGGCGCGATGCGTGTGAGGTGAATCGGGCCGTGGAATCGTCGATTGACAATTTTCTTCCCCCGTGCCCGTTTCTCTCTACTACTGCAGGAAGTATGGTGCGGTCCTTCATACTTGTGTGTTTCATTTTAGTCTTTAGTCTTTTGATTTCGCTTTTTTCTAATTATTTCTTTAATGAAAATTTTGATTATTTTCAATGATGCTCTAAAATTGAAATTGATTATATATAATATATTTCATTTGAGTTCTTACTCTTTTGATTTTTTATTTGTTTTTGGTTCCTTTAATAATTTTGGCATGCAAGTTTTAATTTTGTCATCCAATTGAAATTGGTCAGATATGCTTTTTTTCATTTCAGTCCTTATTCTTTTAATTTTTTTCAGCAATTGCACTGTATTATTTTTTTAAAATCCCTTTATTATTTTCGATCCTAAAGTTTTGATTTGTTTTTTTTTTTATCCTTCAATAGGAATTATATATATTGACACTTATTCTTTTAATTTTTTATTTGATATTAATTCCTTTGATTTTTTGGCTCTTCTTGGATAATATTTATATTTTTATCTATATTTATGTATTTATATTTTTAGTTTTTTTTTTAATTTTTATCATTTTATTTTTATTGAGGTTTTATTTTTATTTGGTTCTGTTATGAAATTTGAATTTATGTTGATTACACTGCATTTTATTTTTAAAAATCTTTTTATTATTTTTCAGTCTCAAGATTTTAATTTGTTGCAATTTTGTCATTCAGTTGGAATGAATTATATATATATATATATATATATATATATATATATATATATATATATATATATTATTTTTCATTTTGGCACTTATTCTTTTAATTTTTTCTTTAGTATTGATTTCTTTGCTTTTTTTTTTTCATTCTACAGGCCAATTTAATGACTTTAATTGTTTGAGCAATAATGTTGAAAATAATTTTAATTGTTATAGTAATGATAATGATGGTAATGTAAGTTTAAATTTTCAATTTATGTTTTCTTCTTTTTGGAGATAGAAAATTAAATATTTATTTTTGTTATTTGATTATTGCAGGTGTTTTTTCACAATTTATATGTTTTTTATTGTGTTTAATTTAAATTGAATTATAAAATAAATTAATCTTAATACAATAAATTCAATAATTCAAATATCCGAATCTTTTTTTTTAATGATAATAATAATTTTATACTGGTTATTTTATTGAAACCTATTAAACAAATAAATTTATATCTATTTAAAGTTCATAGAAAATTTGCTCTTAATAGGATTTCTGCATAAATTTATTATTTTGTCTAAATTTATATTATAATAAAAAAATCTCATACAATTAATATATGGTTCCAACTGCAATGAAGCGCGGAAGTAATGACTAGTGTCTATATATATAGTGTTAGTGTTTTTCAATTTGTATATCTCCAAGGGGTAACACACTAAGTTATCATCCAAATTATCAAATTCAAAAAATGATTATGGGATTCTAAAGTCTATACCAGTTAGAGGATTTGATGGCCACGATGAGGCATGTTGAGGAAACTATGGAACAGCTCAGCAGATCAAGATCATCAGAGGGAAATCAGGAAGAAGATTGTGAATACACGGAAATCCAGCCTTCACAACAATCAACACATCCAGCTATCACAAGAGATAAATCAGGAAGAAGATTGGGATGATTAATCTATTATGATAATTAGGCTTTATCAAAACTCTATATATTGTAACTTTGTATTGACAGAATTCAATGAAAAAATATACTGTTGATATTAATTGTTATTTATTATATGGTATCAAAGCCTTCAAAAAGACTTGCGTCTTATCATGTCTGCTTCTTCTTCTTCATCTGTTGCAACCCTTACTTCTTCTTCCGCCCCTCCTATCACCACAATAATCCCAGTCTCTAATATTGTCTCTCTTAAATTGACTCCTGAAAATTATTCACTCTAGAAGACACAATTGCTACATTATTTTCATGGGCAAGATCTATTTGGCCACCTTGATGGTACACTCATTCCTCCTTCAAAAATGATTAATACATCTCATCCT
Organism: Salix dunnii; assembly: GCA_015731905.1. Taxonomy (NCBI): domain Eukaryota; kingdom Viridiplantae; phylum Streptophyta; class Magnoliopsida; order Malpighiales; family Salicaceae; genus Salix; species Salix dunnii. The sequence goes on along the minus strand of CM027667.1, from coordinate 691,109 downwards.
GATACAGGAACTATCACTTCAAATCCGAATCTTGCATATTCTCAATGGCTGCGACAAGATAGCCTAATTCTCAGCACTCTTATGTCCTCCATGACTGAGAGTGTTCTAGCCCAGATCATTTCTTATGACACTGCTCAGCAGGTTTGGCAAGCACTTGAAACAAATTTCTCCTCCCAATCAAGAGCTCGTACCATACAGGTTTGAACTCAACTTGCTAATGCAAAAAAAGGCAGTCTATCTACCAATGATTATTTCTTGATGATCAAGAGGTTAGCAGATGAACTTGCTATGGCAGGTCAACCTCTTAGCTGTGATGACATAACTTCTTATGTTCTTGCTGGATTAGGACATGAATATGACAACTTTGTCTCCTCCATTTATACCTGAAATGATCCGGTCACTCTTGAAGAGGTATACTCTCTTCTAATTGTTGTAGAATCCCGTCTAAATCGTCATCATCAATATGTTCCAGCACCACTTGCTGAAGCCCATTTTGTTCAACGACAACAATTCTCCAACTTTCGCAACAGACATAATTATCACAGTAGAGTCCGACATAACAACTTTCGTGGAAGGGGTAATTATTCACACAACAGAATGGACACATCTAATTCACCTTCACTTGTGTGTCAAGTCTGCGGGAAACATGGCCATTTTGCTCGTAAATGGTATCAACATTTTGATCTAACCTATCAAAACTCTTCTTCTGCTCAAAATAAACAAGCCTTTCTTGCAACATAAGGCTGGGAAAATGACTGGCATGCTGATACAGGTGCTACGGATCATATCACTCATGATCTGGGTAATCTGAACATGAAAGAAGATGACTATATTGGTACATATCAGCTACAAGTTGGTAATGGTCAAGGTTTGCATATCTCCAAAACTGGCAATTCCTCTATAAATATTTCATCTCACTCTTTTCTTTTAAATCAAGTTCTTTATGTTCCCCAGATTCAGAAAAATTTACTTTTTATCCACAAATTCTGCAAAGATAATAATGTTTATTTTGAATTTCATGGTCATTATTTTCTTGTGAAGGAATACTCGGGAATCGTCCTTCATCGAGGCCATGTCAGTGATGGGTTATACCACTTATTACCCAAAAATAATCCTCCTCAAGCCTACTCTGGTGTTCGTCTTTCTTTTAACCAGTGGCATCGTCGTCTGGGTCATGCTGCCTCTCCAGTTGTTCAACACGTTTTGTCCTCTAATAAACTGCCAGTTGATAAAATCAAAAGACCATTTTTGTGTTCTGATTGCCAATTAACCAAGAGTCATGCTTTGCCGTTTACTACTTCAACTTATATTTCTAAAAATCCATTAGAATTAGTCTTCACCGATGTTTGGGGTCCAGCATCTGTAGCTTCGACTACTTACTATGTTAGTTTCCTTGATCATTATTCTAAATATTTATGGTTGTTTCCTATGAAACTTAAATCTGATGTTGAGAATATTTTTCTACGATTTCAACACTTTGTGGAAAAACAATATAACTGCAAGATAAAAGCCATATAATCCGATTGGGGTGGGGAATATCGTAGGCTTCATAGCTATTTTCAAACAAATGGAATAGCCCATTGTATTGCATGCCCACACACCCATCAACATATTGGCTCCATTGAACGCAGGCATAGACAAATTGTTGAGGTAGGTCTCAGTTTACTAGCACACTCAAAACTACCACTTCTTTACTGAGAAGATGCATTCACTACTGCAACTTTTCTAATAAATCGACTCCCCACCCCCATTCTTAACAATTTGTCTCCTTATGAAGTTCTTCATAATCGCATTCCAAACTTTGCTTTCTTACGCGTTTTTGGATGCGCCTGCTGGCCTAATCTTTGGCCCTATAATAAGCATAAATTGGATTTTAGAAGCAAATCTTGTATCTTCATTGGCTATATTAATGATCACCATGGTTACAAATGTCTTGATTTATCAACTGGCCGAGTTTATGTGTCTTGTCATGTCATTTTTGATGAAAATCTATTTCTTTATCAACAAACATCATCCTCTATTCTGTCTTCCAATTCCACCCCATCAATCCCAACTCATCTTCACATGTCATACTCCCTTCCTTTCCTTCGGTTCCCACCCCTGTCAGTTTACTTGATATGCAAACAAACCACTTATCAGCTACTAATGATTCTATTCCTTTAGTGTCTTCATCTGCAGGAACAAGCAATACATATTCTGATGAATTTGCAGGACATTCAACTTTTATCTCCTCCCCTGACAGTAATGTTGCAGTTCAGCCAGTTGCCTCTGCCTCTATTATTTCAGATCACTCTCTTCCATCATCAGAAAATGCTCTTGTATTACAAGGCCATACCAGCACCCATGCTATGACTACATGGTCCATAAATAATATTTTCAAACCCAAAGCACCCTCTGATGATTTTTGTCAGGCATCCTCTCTCTAAAGCATTACTTGTTTCTCTTTAATCTTCTGAAATTGAACCATCCTGTTATAGTGAGGCAATCAAGTTTCCATAGTGGAGGACAACAATGAATGCTGAGTTTGATGTTTTTTTACGCAATGGAACTTGGTCCTTAATTGATCCTCCATCTACTGCAAATATTGTGGGTTGTCGCTGGATGTACAAAGTAAAAAGAAAAGCTGATGGTTCCATAGAAAGATATAAGGCCAGGTTAGTGGCCAAGGGCTTTCATCAACAAGAAGGGATTGATTTTCATGAGACATTTAGTCCTGTTGAAAGGCATGCTACAATTCATATCATTCTATCCCTTGTTGTGTCTCATAACTGGTAGCTTCAGCAAGTTGATATTCAAAATGCATTTCTTCACGGTAATTTGGAAGAGGAAGTATACATGGCTCAACCTCAAGGATATGTTCATCCCCAGTTCCCTAATCATCTCTGCAAACTCCATAAATCCATTTATGGTCTCAAACAAGCTCCACGAGCTTGGTTCTCTCGGCTGACAGACAAACTACGTACAATTGGTTTTGTTGCAAGCAAGGCAGATCCCTCTCTATTTATTTGGCACACACATGATATTCTGGTTTTAATCCTCATTTATGTTGATGATATAATTCTCACAGGCAATTTCAGTGCTGCGATTCTTCAAGTTATTCAAAATCTTCATCTTGACTTTGCTGTTACAGATCTTGGTGATCCTAGCTACTTTTTGGGTGTAGAAGTATTACGAACAGATGATGGTTTGTATCTTACTCAACGTAAATATGTGGCTGAGCTGTTGAAAACTACACACATGGATGAAGCAAAACCTTGTTCTAGTCCTATGACCACTAATTGTCATCTCTCTGCTGCTGATGGTGCCCAATTTTCTGATCCTTCTCTCTATCGCCGAGTTGTTGTCAGTTTGCAATACTTGGCATTTACACGTCCTGACCTCTCTTTTTCAGTTCACAAGGTTAGCAAATTCATGCACAATCCCCTAGAATCTCATTGGCAAGCAGTTAAAAGAATCCTTCGTTATCTAAAGCATTCCATCTCCACTAGACTACTTATCAGTCGATCCTCCTCTTCTGCCATTCAAGCCTTTTCAGACTCTGACTGTGCAGGTGATCGCGATGATCGGCGTTCCATCAGTGCATATTGTGTCTTCATGGGAAATAATCTCATCTCATGGCGATGCAAGCAGCAAATTACATTTGGTCGTAGTAACACAGAAGCTGAATACAAGTCCCTTGCTGACACAGCTTCAGAAATTCAATGAGTGCAGTCTCTTCTGTCAGAATTTGGTTTTCAAAGTCATACAACCCAAAAATTATGGTGTGATAACATTGGAGCCACTTACCTGACAGTAAATCCCAAGTTTCATGCTAGAACAAAGCACATCGAGATTGATTTCCACTATGTATGTGACCAAGTTTAACAAAAACAACTCTCAGTTCACTTCATTTCCAGTAATGATCAACTAGCTGATTCCCTGACCAAGCCAGTATCTCCTCGCAGATTTCCTGATATTTTGGCCAATCTGAATGTTCGATCCCTTCCCTTCAGATTGAGGGAGCGTGTTGAGGGAACTATGGAACAGCTCAGCAGACCAAGATCATTAGAGGGAAATCAGGAAGAAGATTGTGAATACACGGAAATCCAGCCTTCACAGCAATCAACACATCCAGCTATCACAAGAGATAAATCAGGAAGAAGACTGGGATGATTAATTTGTTGCGATAATTAGGCTTTATCAAAACTCTATATATTGTAACTTTGTATTGACAGAATTCAATGAAAAAATATACTGTTGATATTAATTGTTATTTATTATAAGGCAAGACTTTCGATCACTCGATTATACTAAAGAGTTTTTTTTTTTTTTTTAAATATATATGTAATGACGAAGACCACAACAGCAGGAGAGGAAACTTATTGCGCATCGAATTGCTAAGAGCAATGAGCCGGTAATCAAGGCTTCTAGCAACTTAAGATGCAATCATGCTACAAAAAATTAAAAATCTCACGTTGCTAAAAAGGAGATGTTAGAGAAACTGACTTCATTATCATAATATAATACAGATTGCTTTGTTTATTAAGTATTCATAGGCCGAGGCCTTACAGTTAGCCCAACAAGGTGTAATAGCCCACAAAGCCCATTAAGCTCAATATTTTAGTCATTGGGTAATTTTTCTCTCATTCCTATACTGGGGAATTTTTTGTAGTGGAAATGAAGGTCAGATGGTTGTGGTTTGACCACAAGGTCCTGCCAATTCTGCTGAGATAAAATAATATTCATTAATCATTATCATATTAAAAAAAAAACAATTTAGTGTTTTCAATTTCTCTGCACAATAATAGCATAACAAAATTACCCTTGAAGCCACGAATTTTAGTATACCTGGTTTTTTTGTATTTTCATGGTGATTTTTTATAAAAAAATCAAATTAATTTTAGAATTTAATAAATATAAAATATAATTAAAAATAAAAAGTGAAATGTTTCCATGCTAGTTAGGTGACGCCATGTTTGAATAGTCTTTATTTTTGTGCAGTGCATGTGTAATTTTTATTTTTCTTGTCTTATTCTCTCTCCTCCTTGATTTTTATAACTAGCCCTTTGTATTTTTACAACAACCCTTCAATTTATTTATCCTTTAAATTTTAAATATTTTTTTTATTATGATTTTTATTTGAAAAAATTATGAAATTAGATTTTTTTACTTCAATTTCATCCTCCATCCATTTTTTCATCTTTCATATTTGATTCTTATTCTTTTGATTGTAATTTGTATTTTTTTCAAATTATTTTCTTAATTTAATTTACCTTTTTAATTTCATCCATTAACATTTTATTCTATTTTATTTTTAGTCAAATTTTATCCTTATTCTTTTGATTGGTGTTTTTTTTTTTTTATCGAAACTTTCCTTTTCAATTTCTTTCCTCGTGATTATATTGATCGAGAATTTAGCTTTATAATTATTTTTTATGGAGTAACTTTGAATTTAGAATTAGGATTACAAATTTGAAAGGTTAACCCAGATTGACTTGAGTTTTTTTTACATTTTTTTTTTAATTTCACCATTCAATACTGTGTTTGTTGGGGATTACGATTTTTTTTATCTTTTATTTTTATAGGGTTATTCCAATCTCATGTGTCATACTATTGATTTAACAAGTTGATATAGGTTAACTCGTGTCAAAATAATTTTCCAATTTATCGATTGTTGCTAATTGTTTTGTATTATATTATTAGATCAATCGATCTTATTACATGAAGGAAAGTCAGTGACTCAATTCAATGACTTTTCTTGTTTATTTAAACATTATTTGAACAATTTTTATATCAAAAAAAGATTGTAAGGTAAACATCATAACAAATGGTGGAGAGTTTGTAAATCCAATTAAAGAAACTCATCGTTTAAGACTCAATAGTAGGTTTTTCTAAGAGCATATTTTATTTTTATATAACAAAATCATAAAAATCCTAATTGATATTTTGACATTAAAGATTTGAATTGAAAAATAAAGAATATGATAAAAAGGCAATTTTGAATGGACAAAAACCGTTTGTTTAAATATATTTTATATAATAATAAAAAGATATGTTTTAGATAGATTATTTATCAATCCATATAAAATATAAATTAAAATAAAAGTATCTTAAACTGGTGGGTGTACATGGACTTCTTCATCGTTTCATCCTGGTCGGCTCATTCAAACATTTTATTTTGTATTTATTAATATCCGTTTGGTGAGAAAATTACAAGCAGAAAAGATGGAATCATGGGGAACGAATCAAAGTAACAATATGTCATGTTTTATTCTTTTCTGCCCAGTAAAATAAAATATTGGCCGGCCGGCTTCTATACCAATCATTAGTATATTAATTGGACTGCTGATATGGGCGATAGTACTTCAGTTTAATACGATGATTATTCTAACAATCACTTGCCTGCCCCATATGCTATGATTGGAAATATGTCCCAAGTACTTCCTAAGAAACCAACTTGATTGTAGCAAGTGAAAACAGTTTGAATTTCCATTTCCTACGGGAACATTCTTGTGGTATATTCAGTAGAACTGTTTTAAAATTTTGGAAAGTAGTTGATGAGACTTCAATTTGGTAGGTTATCAGCAAAATGTACCTTATCTGGTTTGCTGCAGAAACCATGGTCTTCATTTGGTTCCTGATCTTCCTGTTCTTCAACCCAACAAGTTCTCAACAATACTATGACCCGTCTGATTGTTCAGAAAATACAAGCTATCCAGGTTCAAGATACACCTGTAATCATTCCTACCAGCATTCATGCCAAACATTTTTAGTCTATAGAGCCAACCAATATTTCAGGACTATCTCAGATGTCTCTCAATTGTTACTGGTAGATCCTGCTGAGCTACTTCACTTGAACAATCTTAAATATCAGCTGAAAGTTCTCGAACCAGGTCGAGAAGTTCTTGTTCCGATCAAATGTTCTTGCCTTGGCCAGTTCTTCCAGGCAACTTTCAACTACACAGTTCCAGAAAACAGCACAATTGATCTCTCGGACATTGCTTGCAGAATTTTCGAAGGTTTAGCAAAACCAGGCACCCTTTTTGAGGAGAACACATCTGAAGAAAATAACGTTGAGATGGGTACCAAGCTTCATGTGCCCTTGAAATGTGCATGTCCGGATAATTTTAGTATCGGCAGTGGAGTCAAGTACCTAGTCACCTACCCTTTGGTAGAAGGCGATGAACCAAGCATTCTAAGTGAAAAATTTAGCATCTCTCCTGTAGATTTATGGGTCGCTAATAGTTTTCAACCTTGGCCTACTATATACCCAAACACAACTATCTTAATTCCCTTGAAAATAGACCCTGTCATTAATTTCAGTATCCCACGCCCTCCACCTCCAAGTCCTGGTTTTCTTCCCACAATTTTAGTTCAGAAAACCACCAACACAAGGTTAAGGAATCTGTACATTGCAGGTTCAGTTGTTGGGTTTATTCTGGTAGTAGCTGCATGGATTGCTTGTGGGCTGTATGTGAAGGCCTTAAGCAAAGTTAAGGCTGTGAAGTTACAGTCCTTCAATACTAGAAGCTCTCCACTCTCATTCCCAACACCAAGTTCTCCTAGATCAGGACAATTAACAGGTCGAAGCTCGGCAACTTCTTTTTTATCTCCTGATCTTCTTGCTTGCATTAAGTATTCCTTGAGGAACTATAGCATTGAGGACCTCAAGAGAGCGACAGAGGATTTCAGTGAAGAAAGGAAGATTGGGGATGAAGCCTACAGGGGGTTGAATATGGATAATGCGGAAATTATGATCAAGCTGATGAGATTTGAACTGGCTCGCCAAATTATCGATATACATTCGAAAATTAACCACATAAATATTCTGAATCTGCTTGGTGTTTGTTGTGGAGAGAATGACTGTTCTTGGTCCTACCTCGTGTTCGAGCTACCTGGCAATGGCTGCTTGAGGGACTTGTTATCTAATTCATCGAATCCTCTTCGGTGGGATAAGCGAACTGAGATAGCTTTTGACATTGCTACAGGTCTTCACTATCTACATTACTGCATTTTCCCAACTTATGCTCACTTGAGTGTCAGCAGTAGAGATATTTATGTAACAACAGATTGGAGAGCAAAGCTGACAAATATCAGAGCCAACCCTGCTTTTGTATCTTCCAGAGGAAATGAAAACATAGAGAATGTCAAAGGATGGGTTGCGCCGGAATACGTTGTCGATGGCTCGGTTTCTGAGAAAGTAGATATATTTGCATTTGGAATTGTTCTGCTTGAACTCATCTCAGGAAAAGATGATGTTGATGGAAAATCATTCAAAGAATGTATTGCATTTTTGGGTGGGAAAACTACTGAAGGTGGCTGCTTCGATGGATTGAGGAGTTTCATGGATCCATGTCTGAAGGAGGATTATCCTCTTCCCGAGGCCTTATGTCTAGCTGTTTTGGCAAAGGCGTGTGTTGAAGAAGACCCTTTACATAGGCCATCTATGGATGATATCTTGAAAGTTCTTGTCAGAATGGTACGATGATATAGTATATGTTTTTTGTAGTAGGAATTAGACCATGATTTTAGAGATTATTGATGAATTTTGTTGCTAGAATTCTCGCTCTTGGGCTCAAAATCAGTTTGTATATGCTATACAACAAGTTTGAAAATTGTCCAAGTGATAAATGTTAAACTTTTACCATCTCTTAAGAGTTAAAAAAAAGCAAACCATTACATAGTAGTGGGATTATCTTTCCTTCTTTAGTCATTGAAGACAGTGATATTTAAAAAAAGGCATCCAATTGTGACTTCACTTGTAGAAGTTTATGGGATTTTATGAGGGAAAAAAGTAATAGAGTGGAAACTGGCTTAAGATACTTTAGGCTCTTCTTGAATCCCTATATATAGCTCTGTGGCCGTGAAACTATTCTTAGTCTGACAGCTAAATAAAAGCATGTGAGAATGGCTAGGGAAATGACTCCTTCATGTGAATTAGCAAAGTTGAAAGTGAGAGCAGGGATCACCATTTCCCTGATTACAGGCCTGTTAAAGATATTATGGTGAGCGATTTTCCTGACTAGCAATATCATTAATAGGCCTGTTGATGATACGGTTTGATTTGGTCATGCCAAGCAACTTAATCAGAAATGAGTATCATTGCTAGCCGCAGAAAGGAACAAGGGAGTTCAAAAGGCTCTCAAAGATCAACCATTAGCATGGTTTGCTCCAAGAAGCTAGGGGTAAGGGATTCCATGTATTCTCATATTTGTAGAAGATGAAGCATCACATTCAAATTAACTATAAAAGGAAAGATCAACAACATTGAAATTTATGAAGATAAAGTATATTCATGTATACATATATAATAGCAGGAGATAAATGAATGGGGAGATTAAAATGAAAAATAGCAACCTATAACCTAGAGGTACAAGTAAAACCGGGCAATCTACTGCAAATAACTGTGTTGGTGATCCATCCAAACTCTCCTTTATTTCTATGAATATAGCTGTAGTCACTGATGCCGGGACAAGCAAAGCTTCAGTAATTTGTCTAGTCATCCTTGTCTTCTGGTCTAAAAAGTTTCACGGATCGACTATTTATTGGCTGTATTTGTCTTGCATTGGTGTCTGATTGCTGCAAAACGTTCATCCAATGATATCAGCATACATAGTAGGTCAAACACCAGTAATGAACAAGCAAGATTAGAAGTAAAGAGAATGTAATTGAAATAATTACAATGCAGAGAATTCTAATTTCCCATATAAATTTATTCCTATTTTATGCATGGGGAATATTCAAGGTTAGGATGGGAACTCACATCATGAACAGCCACACGAAGCAATCTAATTTGTTCTCTTGTGGCAGTTCTTACCTGTTAGGACATTTAGAACAAAATTTAGTTACATCATGAATAATATTAAAGTTTATCAATGTTTTTGATTAGGTCAGATCTAAACCTTTCTAACAATGGTCCACGAAACATTTTCAGTGCAAGGTGGAATTGTAAGGGAGCCAATGTATCTGTAATACTTTCTGCTGCCTATCCTGACGTTCCTTGGATCAACCACTCCCGCCACTGTATCTCGTTCATAGGAGCCAGCAACCGATTGTAATGTTTTTGTCAACTAATTAATGAAAAAAAAATCATTAGAGAGAATTAAAGAGAGATAATTACACAAATACAGGTATATATATGTGCATGAATATATACTGCTTACAGATGACAGGAAAGTGTCTGGTCTTCCTATCGTGTACAAAATCCCAACAACAGCAAACCTTCCATCAAGGCTCTCATGAACCATGTGCACCTCTAAAGCAAGCCTGTAAAGAGTTGCATGCATGTGAAAGATTTTGAGTTAGTGCTCTGCTGCTACTGCCTCCCTCCTTGTTCATCGAGAGATGGAGATAAATGGGCAAATTAGAGAATTGTATACCTCTTGCCATTGATTGTGTGTTCCGAAGGTGAATGCCAGTGGCTCTGTTTGAGTAGATATTCAGTTCCATTTATATAGATACTTCCTGCATCGCCTTCCCACTTCAGCTGCATCCACATACAGCAATAAAATTAGAATATGAGATGATGATCGTTTCTGGAAAATCTTTCTAATGTCTTTCGTTTTCATTTTAACCGTAGGAACTGGAAATCCATCATATTTATTATAGCTTATGCTGTTATTCTACGTGCCCACTATATTTATTTACAGGTTCAAATCTATATCCCTCCTTCTTTACCATCATATCATGGCCCCGATTCCTAAGAGTGGCATTGGCAGGCTTGTAACTCCTATTGAGCCTCCCCAAATGCGACACCACATCGACTCTTTCGTTCAACAGATCAATAGGAGACTGCATAGATCCATTGCTACAAGCACCCCATTCAGGGTGAATCCTTCCCCAATTAGCAGGTCCCTTCTCCCCATTCGGATCATAATTAAAGTCTTCCTCGTCCTCTGCGCCACAACAAATGAAAGAACAAACAAACGAACTTGTTAATATAAATTATTCGCACGTTTGGGACGTAGTTTAATACAAGTAAGGAATTGCATGATTCACCAAATTTTTTTAAAAAAAAGTTGCGAGTCTTTTTTTGTTTCTTGTTCAAGAAATTAAATACTGTCTGCAATTCTTTAAATTTCAACAATCAATGATTAAAAACAAAGAAAACAAAATACCTATATACTAACTTAAAATTTGTAGTTTATAGTTAAGAAATAATACGATAGTTTACGGAGAAGTTGAACAAAAAAGCTTAATAATCAAGGCCATGTTGCCAGTGATGCCATCAGAACTGCAGCCTCACCAACTTCTTGTGAGGTTGCCGGGCGGATACGCGAAGCAAGAAGGAGAAAGAAAGCGATCGAAAAGAGGATCTGGACTGCTAGCTTTCCCATGCCTTTGATCAAACTAGTTTGCAGTTCGAAGTTTCTTCTTTCTTGGTATTCGACTTTGAAGTAGTCGTGTGACGATAAATGAAGAGGTTGCGATCGGCATAATTATAGAACGAATATGATGGAAACAGCCGAGTACTGTGACGCGTTGACAGACATTCTAATTTTCTTCCAAGAGTTGGCGATTCTTTATGCCAACAGGTATGAACATAGGAAACTCAACGTAGAACTTTTTTCTAGTTCTTGTTTCTTGATTAATATTTTTACTAGAAAATTCAGGTGGTCTGCTAGAAGTGTCGTTTCTCTGTGACGCATGATGGAAATGGTGGTGGGTGGGAGTCGGTAGTCTGAACCTCGCATGAGAAGAAGAGCTAGTTATTTTTCTATCAATTAAGGAGGTCATAATTAACACCTAACCAAGAAAAAAGAGAGAGGTCATTTAACACCTTTTTTTTTATATATAAAAAAAAACAATTATTTGTTTTCAATTTGGTCAATCCTAATTTGTGGTTCATTACTTTTTTTTTTTTTTTTAATTTGCACCTTATTCTTTCAACTGTTTTTTTGTATATATATACTTTTGTTAAATTAATTACTATAGCGATCCCCTATCCTAATTAATTAACAAGAGAACCTTCCGTGTCTTCAAAATTGATAAGCAGAGCCGATCAAACAAAAAACTCAATATTTGTTTCATATGATGATGGTTTCCAGCTTTGGATGAAGTAAGAATGATCTCTCAAATGACCTAAGCTTGCTCCCCTGAGTTAACTCGTTGAACTACGTACGTGACTAAAAGGGGAGAGAGGGCAATATTATTAATGTCAAATGGGATTTCAACTGCAATTTAGAATATTGTGGTTTCTTGTTCAACGTTGTATCTTCAAGGGAAGCTGGAAATGTCAAGAGCGTACATTGGAATTTTAAAGTTTGTCTGCATAGTTTTGTCAACACTCTTATCGGCCGGGATCTGCCTTTTGATGCAATGAGTTGCTCGGAAGAGCCACTTTCTATATTCATAAAGTTGAAACAAAGAGAAGGGGAGCTAGCTAGCTTTCCTCATTACTTGGGGAACACAAGTTGCCACCTTCTGTTTGATTTGTCTATATATTCTCTCTGAAGCCCCACAAAGCTCATTTACCCTAATTAACTAGCTAATACATTTGTAACCAAAATTAGGGTGAAATATCGTTGTCTTCCATGAAGGACACCCCAACATTTATGATTCCGAATTCCATTTAAATGTTTTCGATCAGCACTCATTCGAGATGAGATGAGAGAAACCAGTACCTCCTTTTTTGTGGGCTAAACAGAGACTTAAGTGGTTCTTGAACTCCTTCAATGTGTTCGTGTACGTCTGCGCGCGCGCGCGAGATATGGTTCTAGCACGCCAGGCTCTGTTTCTCAAACTTGATTTTTTCCATGCTCGTGACTACATAGCTGACGCCATCTATCTTCTGTAACCACCATTGGATGGCTAACGCGTAGCTACCACCTGTAACAAATGGTTAGTTCAACAACGTAAAATAATATATTTTTAAGCAAAAAAATATACCAAAAACTAATCTTCCTACCCGGTAGAGTGTGAAATGAAAGCAACAATTTCCTGGTCGGCGTTTGTGAAAGATCACAGGGTGTAAACTTTTCAAAGTTGAAGCAGTTCTGACTACGAAGAACGAGGGAGATGACATGATTTCCCCTTTGAAAAACAATCGAGTCGTCTTAATTTGAAGAAAGAAATTCCAGCTTAATATGGTCCAATGGCGATGCAACACTTGACCACAAGGTGGAAAAGAAGTGTCCCTCCTTTCTTTTCTCCTCTCTGTTTCCGTGGGAAATAATTTAGCTTTTATTTCTAATTTTCTTCATGTCGGAGAGAGTAAATACTCATATTTTATTTATTTAGGAATGTGTTTGAGTTTGTTTTTAATAATATTTTTTTATTTATAAATATATTAAAATAATTTTTTTTAATTCTTTTTAATATCAATATATAAAAATAATATAAAAACATTAAAATTTTTAATTTAAAATAAAAAATTTCAATTTTTTTAGAAATATTTTTAAAACGAAATACCAAACAGGTCACATACTTTATCTAATTGATGATTTATTTGCAGCAATTTCTCCTTGGAAGTATTTTTTTTTGGGTTCAAAATGCTGAATAGTCCCTCTTTCGTCACATATAAACAAAGAATTTCCTATTTATATGAAGACAAAAAAGTAGTATTTTTAATATACCGAATGTTTTCATGCTTTAGGGTTGATTAAAAACCATTTGTTAAAACGTTTTTTACTAGACCATTGAAATGCATTACTAATCACCTAATCACAATCAATATATTTGATATATATATATATATATATATATAAGAAATAAAAACATCAACTGCTCATGGTCTAAAGCAAACGTCATGCTGCCTGGAAAAACGGGAAGAGACCGCGAGCCAGCCAGGCATGCATGTCACGAAACGAAAATGCTGAAGATTTCCAGGAAATTCAACTAGAAGATGTCAAATTGTTTTTGATGGCAGCAATTGCCAGGCGGTCAAGTTACTGTTTTACGAAACTTTAAATCATGTGAACGAGTTTATAATAAATAAAATATTTAACACATGCCGCTAGCTGCCTTTACGAGTGACGGCAGGCATGACGTTTTTGGAAAACCTGCCCCAGTTGCATCTCACGGCGTAGCATTCTCCAAATGGCCGGTAAGCAAGAATCAGCACTGCCCATGGATGGATTGAGATGAGAGGGGGAGCACAAATTATATTCTACTTCCTGGGAAGATGACTGATTACTTTTAATTTGTTCATTCTCAATATGGATGTAATGTAAGTTTGATGATACTCTTATTTCGATAACCTCAAATTTATGCGAATCTATAAATCTCTTGTTTCGATATTATTAAAACCAGTCATCACAAAGACCTAATCAACCAGTCAAAACTGTATTATTAGTTCAACTAATGCTTTGACAGTTTATTTATTGAGTCTTTGTGACCTAATTTATTTTGTTTCCTCTTGACTCCTTTTCTGGGTACATGAAAGCAATATAAAGTGTTAGAATTTTTATAATATAAACTACTGCATTCTGTAAGTTTTGGTCCAAGTCATTAGCTAATATGCATAAATAAATAAAAAAAAGATGCACATATTGATGAAGCAATATCCACCATGAAAAATAATAATTGTAAATCCAAAAATGAATAGTATATTTAATAAAATAAATTATAAAAATGAACTCATAATCAAGATAAAAATAAAATATAGGATCATCGTACAAGTTTTTTTTTTCTTATAAAAAAGGTTATTTAGTTATACAATAATAAAGCAATTTATTATATAAAAAATAATTATTTCAATAGTGACACCAAATGAGAAACCACGTATTCTTTGATTTTGGTCAAATGGATCCCTCAATACCTCTTATTTTTAACAAAAAATAAATAAATCGAGGAATCAAGAATCATCTCTATATCAAAATAGTATTTTTTTTTACACGAAAATAATATCAAAATAAATCATAAAATGGAATAAGATTATTTCCAAGAAGAGTAACAAGATTATAATTGTATGGTGTAAATGTGAACAAAAATGATGGGTTTGAGTATAAAAAAATTAAAAAATATGTAATAACTCAAATTAAAATCTCACAAATTAAGTAATAGCTAAAAGAGGGAAGCCCGATTACTATTCATTACTGTTCATTATGACTCATTGGCACTGTTCACTCGTAATTTTATCCAGTGGTGCGCGCGAGTTCGTCCACCTTTTTTTTTTGTGTTTTCCACCTACGAACAGTGCACTGACGGTATCGGCCCTCGCAAAATGACAAAAAAAGCCGTGGTCTGAGGGGCTATCTGGTCATTGCGCGTTTTCGGTCCGGTCCGGTTCGTCCAGCCGGTTTATTTTTTTTTTAATATTTCTTGGAACAGTGCACTCACCGTTTTAACCCTCCAAAACGACAAAATAACGCCTAGGGTATCAGGGGCAACACATTAATTAGCTAATTTTTTATTCTTTTTCGCGCCGGATTACTGTTGGCACATCCCATCACACGCCATCCGTTTACGCCCTCACGCGTATTTCGAACGACGCGTGCGACGTCATACGGTATCCAAATATAACCAATCGGGCTCCAGAACGATGCTCCGCCATGCTCTCTTCCACATGGTGCGGCGCGTGTAGGCATTTGTTGTCCGGGTACGTGTGAATGGTAGTTTGAATTTCCCCCCCTCATTTCTCTCTCTTCCTGCGCAAGCTGACGTCAGCGAAGCAGTGTTTTTGGCAAAGTTCATTTCAGTCCCTGAACGCCGGAATTTGTTATTCTGGCCCTTAATGCAATTATATAAGTTTTGATTTGTTTCAATTGTATCCTTCAATTCAAAATAATTGGAATATATAGTTTCAGTTCGGTCCCTAGGCTTTTAATTTTGCGTTTTGGCCTGAAATCCTTAATATTTTTGGTATCAAAGTTTTAATTTATTTCAATTTTATCCTTCCAAGCAAAATAATCATAAATCCTTAATAATTTTGATACCAAAGTTTGATTTCTTTCAATTTTATCCTTCCATGTGGATAAATTACATATTTGAGATTTATTACAGATATTTTTTTATTGTCTGTTTTTTTTTATTCCACTGTTATTAGGATTTTTTTCAATGTTTAAATTTTAATTTGTATTGGTGATCATTGAAAAAATAATATTTATGTTTTTGTTAATATTGTTAGCCATTGAATTTTCTAATTATTATAGATAAAACATTCGAAATAATAATAATAATTATTTGTAAGTTTTATTTTATTTTAAATATGTCAACCCAATTATATATTTTGATATTTATTTAATGTTAGAGCCTTAATATTATATATATATATATATGGCCTAAGTTTTTTTGGAAAAAAATTAATATCATTGTTCTAAAATACTTTTAATATCATAATATGAAAATAAAAAAATTATGGAATTTTTTTCTCATCAATGTTTTTATTTCAACTGTTATTTAGTTTAGTTTTTTAATATTTACATTTGAATTTCTGTTAGTGATCATTTCAAAAATAATATTGTCTATTTTTTTTCTTTTTTTTTATTCTTCAATTCAAATAATTTTTTAAAATCTAATAATATTTATTTTTGTTTTTTCATTTATTTAGTTTTTTTTTTAAATATGCTTGGATGTTGAAATTTCTTATTATTATAGACAAGATACTCAAAATAATGATAATTATTATTTATAATATATTTTTTTGCTTATAATATATGAAACTATTTATATATTCTGATATTTATTTAATTGAAGCTTCATATATATATATATATATATATATATAGATTTATTATAGATATTTTTTTAATGTCTATTTTTTTTATTCCACCGTTATTAGGATTTTTTTCAATGTTTAAATTTTAATTTATATTGGTGATCATTGAAAAAATAATATTTATGTTTGTGTTAATATTGTTAGGTATTGAATTTTCTAACTATTATCGATAAAAAATTCAAAATAATAAAAATAATTATTGGTAGGTTTTATTTTCTTTTAAATATGTCAGTCCAATTATATATTTTGATATTTACATTTGAATTTCTGTTGGTGATCATTTCAAAAATAATATTGTCTATTTTTTTTTGTTTTTTTTATTCATCAATTCAGATAATTTTTTAAAATCTAATAATATTTATTTTATTTTTTTCATTTATTTAGTTTTTTAATTTTTTTTAATATTCTTGGATGTTGAAATTTCTTATTATTATAGACAATGTACTCAAAATAATTATAATGATTATTTATAATATATTTTTTTGCTTATTATGAAACTATTTATATATTCTGATATTGAAGCTTATAGTATTATGTTTCAAAAAATTATAATTTACTTATAGTATTCTAAAATATTTTTGATATAATAATATGAGCAATAAATTTTACAATCAGTTTTATATATAGGAAAATAATATTTCTAATAAATTTTATCAAAAGAGTTTTAACAGTAGCAATATGTAATTGCTTTTCGGTGGGAAAAAAAACCCGTTTCTAATATATTTGATGAATTATAATTTTACTGTTTAAATATTAAAATAAAAAATTACAATACATAAAAAATTAAATTGTTTTTTATACAGATAAAAAAGCCATGCACATCGCGCGGGCAAATTCACTCGTCTCTATCTAAATAAATATTCATCATCGGGTCTTTCACAGCTGATTATCAATGTGTATATTTATACATGTAGATACACCATTTGAATATTCATCATTAAAACTAATTTTTTTAATCTCTCCTCTTCTGTAGTTAATTAGAAAACAAACAATGGAATGTGATCTAACTACTAAACTATTCAAGACAACCATTAAAATTTAATATAAATACAAATAATGAATGTTATATATTGTATATTGCAACAAATAAGAAAGTAGGAGGCCGCCTAGTAATTAAACAATAAAATCATGAAAAATAAATTTTACAATCAGTTTTTTATATATGAAAAAAAATTATTTCTAACAAATTTTATCTAAAGAGTTTTAGCAGTAGCAATATTTAATGAAAAAAAACTTGTTTCTAACAGATTTTATCAATTATAATTTTACTAATTAAATATTAAAATAATAAAATATAACATATATAAAATTAATTAATTTTATACATAAATAAAAAATTAAAGTATCGCGCGGGCAAATCAGCTAATTGCTAAAAAAGAGATGTCAGAGGAACTGACTTCATTCATTATATATAATATAATATAATATAATATAATATAGATTCCTTTGTTTATTAAGTATTCATAGGCTGAGGCCTTACCGTCAGCTCAACAAGGTGTAATAGCCCACAAAGCCCATTAAGCTCCATACTTTAATCATCGGGTAATTTATCTGACATTCCTATACTTAGAATTTTTTTTAGTGGAAATCATGGTCAGATGGTTGTGGTTTGACCGCACTGTTCTGCCAATTCTGCTGAGATAAAATAATATTCATTAATCATTATCATATTAATAAAAAACAATTTAGTGTTTCCAGTTTCTCTGCATAATAATAGCATAACAAAATTACCCCTACAACCACGGATTTTAGTATACCTGGTTTTTTTTTTTTTTTTTTAAATTTCATGATTTTTTATAAGAAAATCAAATTAATTTTAGAATTTAATAAATATAAAATATAATTAAAAATAAAAAGTGAAATGTTTCCATGCTTGTTGGGTGACGCAATGTTTGAATAGTCTTTATTTTTGTGCAGTACATGTGTAATTTTTTATTTTCTTGTCTTATTCTCTCTCCTCCTTGATTTTTATAAGTAGCCCTTTGTCTTTTTAAAACAACCCTTCAATTTATTTATCCTTTAAATTTGAAATAATTTTTTTTTATTTGAACAAATTATGAAATTATATTTTTTTACTTCAATTTCATCCTCCATCCATTTTTTCAACTTTCAGATTTGATTTTTATTCTTTTAATTGTAATTTGTATTTTTTTTAAATCATTTTCTTAATTAAATTTATCTTTTTAATTTCATCCATTAACATTTAATTTTATTTTATTTTTAGTTAAATTTTATCCTTATTCTTTTGATTGCTATTTGTTTTGTTTTGTTTTTGTTTTTTTATCGAAACTTTCCTTTTCAATTTCTTTCCTCATGATTATATTGATTGAGAATTTAGATTTATAATTATTTTTTATGGAGTAGCTTTGAATTCAGAATTAGGATAACAAATTTAAAAGGTTAACCCAAATTGATTTAATTTTTTTTTACAATTGTTTTTTTTCAATTTCACTATTCAATACTGTGTTTGTTGGGGATTAAGATTTATTATTTTTTTATCTTTTATTTTTATAGGGTTATTCCAATCTCATGTGTCATACTATGGATTTAATAAGTTGATATAAGTGAACTCGTGTCAAAATAATTTCCTAATTTATCGATTGTTGCTAATTGTTTTGTGTTATATTATTAGATCAATCGATCTTAGTACATGAAGGAAAGTCAATGACTTAATTCAATGATTTTTCTTGTTTATTTAAACATTATTTGAGCAATTTTTATATTAAAAAAAGATTGGTCCAATGGGAGTGTTGTGTGAACCAATATTCTATTATAAGGTAAACATTATAATAAATGGTGGAGAGTTTGTAAATCCAATTAAAAAGACTCATAGTTTAAGACTCAATAGTAGGTTTTTCTAAGAGCATATTTTATTTTTATATAGCAAAATAATAAAAACCCTAAGTGATATTTTGACATTAAAGATTTGAATTGAAGAATAAAGAATAAGTATAAAAAGGCAATTTTGAATGGAATGGCATCCAATGGTGACTTCACTTGTAGAAGTTTATTGGATTTTATGAGGGAAAAAGGTAATAGAGTGGAGACTGGCTTAAAATACATTAGGCTCTTCTTGAATCCCTAGATATAGCTCTGTGGCCGTGAAACTATTATTGGGTGTTTGGAAGTGTAGTTGCGGTTGCTTTTTAAAGTGTTTTTCGTGCCAAAATATATTAAAATGATATTTTTTTTTATTTTTAAAAAATAATTTTTGACATCAGTATATCAAAATTATCTAAACACACCTAATCGCCATCATTTAAAATGAAAAAAAAAAGAAAAGAAGCAACCACAGCTAACCTGCGGTTTGGCCGCAATGTCAAACAGGCTATTTAAAGCATGTGAGAATGGCTAGGGAAATGACTCCTTCATGTGAATTAGCAAAGTTGAAAGTGAGAGCAGGGATCACCATTTCCCTGATTACAGGCCTGTTAAAGATATTATGGTGAGCGATTTTCCTGACTAGCAATATCATTAATAGGCCTGTTGATGATACGGTTTGATTTGGTCATGCCAAGCAACTTAATCAGAAAATGAGTATCATTGCTAGCCGCAGAAAGGAACAAGGGAGTTCAAAAGGCTCTCAAAGATCAACCATTAGCATGGTTTGCTCCAAGAAGCTAGGGGTAAGGGATTCCATGTATTCTCATATTTGTAGAAGATGAAGCATCACATTCAACTTAACTATAAAAGGAAAGATCAACAACATTGAAATTTATGAAGATAAAGTATATTCATGTATACATATATAATAGCAGGAGATAAATGAATGGGGAGATTAAAATGAAAAATAGCAACCTATAACCTAGAGGTACAAGTAAAACCGGGCAATCTACTGCAAATAACTGTGTTGGTGATCCATCCAAACTCTCCTTTATTTCTATGAATATAGCTGTAGTCACTGATGCCGGGACAAGCAAAGCTTCAGTAATTTGTCTAGTCATCCTTGTCTTCTGGTCTAAAAAGTTTCACGGATCGACTATTTATTGGCTGTATTTGTCTTGCATTGGTGTCTGATTGCTGCAAAACGTTCATCCAATGATATCAGCATACATAGTAGGTCAAACACCAGTAATGAACAAGCAAGATTAGAAGTAAAGAGAATGTAATTGAAATAATTACAATGCAGAGAATTCTAATTTCCCATATAAATTTATTCCTATTTTATGCATGGGGAATATTCAAGGTTAGGATGGGAACTCACATCATGAACAGCCACACGAAGCAATCTAATTTGTTCTCTTGTGGCAGTTCTTACCTGTTAGGACATTTAGAACAAAATTTAGTTACATCATGAATAATATTAAAGTTTATCAATGTTTTTGATTAGGTCAGATCTAAACCTTTCTAACAATGGTCCACGAAACATTTTCAGTGCAAGGTGGAATTGTAAGGGAGCCAATGTATCTGTAATACTTTCTGCTGCCTATCCTGACGTTCCTTGGATCAACCACTCCCGCCACTGTATCTCGTTCATAGGAGCCAGCAACCGATTGTAATGTTTTTGTCAACTAATCAATGAAAAAAAAATCATTAGAGAGAATTAAAGAGAGATAATTACACAAATACAGGTATATATATGTGCATGAATATATACTGCTTACAGATGACAGGAAAGTGTCTGGTCTTCCTATCGTGTACATAATCCCAACAACAGCAAACCTTCCATCAAGGCTCTCATGAACCATGTGCACCTCTAAAGCAAGCCTGTAAAGAGTTGCATGCATGTGAAAGATTTTGAGTTAGTGCTCTGCTGCTACTGCCTCCCTCCTTGTTCATCGAGAGATGGAGATAAATGGGCAAATTAGAGAATTGTATACCTCTTGCCATTGATTGTGTGTTCCGAAGGTGAATGCCAGTGGCTCTGTTTGAGTAGATATTCAGTTCCATTTATATAGATACTTCCTGCATCGCCTTCCCACTTCAGCTGCATCCACATACAGCAATAAAATTAGAATATGAGATGATGATCGTTTCTGGAAAATCTTTCTAATGTCTTTCGTTTTCATTTTAACCATAGGAACTGGAAATCCATCATATTTATTATAGCTTATGCTGTTATTCTACGTGCCCACTATATTTATTTACAGGTTCAAATCTATATCCCTCCTTCTTTACCATCATATCATGGCCCCGATTCCTAAGAGTGGCATTGGCAGGCTTGTAACTCCTATTGAGCCTCCCCAAATGCGACACCACATCGACTCTTTCGTTCAACAGATCAATAGGAGACTGCATAGATCCATAGCTACAAGCACCCCATTCAGGGTGAATCCTTCCCCAATTAGCAGGTCCCTTCTCCCCATTCGGATCATAATTAAAGTCTTCCTCGTCCTCTGCGCCACAACAAATGAAAGAACAAACAAACGAACTTGTTAATATAAATTATTCGCACGTTTGGTACGTAGTTTAATACAAGTAAGGAATTGCATGATTCACCAAAATTTTTTTAAAAAAAGTTGCGAGTCTTTTTTTGTTTCTTGTTCAAGAAATTAAATACTGTCTGCAATTCTTTCAATTTCAACAATCAATGATTAAAAACAAAGAAAACAAAATACCTACATACTAACTTAAAATTTGTAGTTTATAGTTAAGAAATAATACGATAGTTTACGGAGAAGTTGAACAAAAAAGCTTAATAATCAAGGCCATGTTGCCAGTGACGCCATAAGAACTGCAGCCTCACCAACTTCTTGTGATGTTGCCGGGCGGATACGCGAAGCAAGAAGGAGAAAGAAAGCCATCGAAAAGAGGATCTGGACTGCTAGCTTTCCCATGCCTTTGATCAAACTAGTTTGCAGTTCGAAGTTTCTTCTTTCTTGATATTCAACTTGAAGTAGTCGTGTGACGATAAATGAAGAGGCTGCGATCGGTATATTTATAGAACGAATATGATGGAAACAGCCGAGTACTGTGACGCGTTGACAGACATTCTAAATTTCTTCCAAGAGTTGGCGATTCTTTATGCCAACAGGTATGTGTAGAAACATAAATTTTCCACCAATCAAATTTCACCATGTGCTATTTTATTCTTTAAAATAAAGGATAAAATAAAATTGAAATAAATGACATGGTAAACAAATGAGCCTTTAAATATTTCTTGGCCAATGAAAAGTTGACACTTAAGATGAGATATTCAAGAAAATTCAGGTGGTCTTCTAGAAGTGTCGTTTCTCTGTGATGCATGATGGAAATGGTGGTGGGTGGGAGGCGGTAGTCTGAACCTGGCATGAGAAGAAGAACTAGTTATTTTTTTATTAATTAAGGAGGTCATAATTAACACCTACCCAAGAGAGGTCATTTAACACCTTTTTTTTATATATATATAAAATAAACAATTATTTGTTTTCAATTTGGTCAATCCTAATTTGTGGTTCATTACTTTTTTTTTTTTTATTTGCTCCTTATTCTTTCAATTGTTTTATATATATATATATATATATACTTTTGTTAAATTAATTACTCTAGCGATCCCCTCACCTAATTAATTAACAAGAGAACCTTCTGTGTCTTCAAAATTGATAAGCAGAACCGATCAAACAAAAAACTCAATATTTGTTTCATATGATGATGGTTTCCAGCTTTGGATGAAGTAAGAATGATCTCTCAAATGACCTAAGCTTGCTCCCCTGAGTTAACTTGTTGAACTACGTACGTGACTAAAAGGGGAGAGAGGGCAATATTATTAATGTCAAATGGGATTGCATCTGCCAACCTAGAATATTGTGGTTTCTTGTTCAACGTTGGATCTTCAAGGGAAGCTGGTAGCTGGAAATGTCAAGAGCGTACAATGGAATTTTAAAGTTTGTCTGAATAGTTTTGTCAACACTCTTATCGGCCGGGATCTGCCTTTTGATGCAATGAGTTGCTCGGAAGAGCCACTTTCTATATTCATAAAGTTGAAACAAAGAGAAGGGGAGCTAGCTAGCTTTCCACATTACCTGGGGAACACAAGTTGCCACCTTCTGTTTGATTTGTCTATATATTCTCTCTGAAGCCCCACAAAGCTCATTTACCCTAATTAACTAGCTAATACATTTGTAACCAAAATTAGGGTAAAATATCGTTGTCTTCCACGAAGGACACCCCAACATTTATGACTCCGCATTCCATTTAAATGTTTTCGATCAGCAGTCATTCGAGATGAGATGAGAGAAACCAGTACCTCCTTTTTTGTGGGCTAAACACAGACTTAAGTGGTTCTTGAACTCCTTCAATGTGTTCTAGCACGCCAGGCTCTGTTTCTCAAACTTGATTTTTTCCATGTTCGTGACTACATAGCTGACGCCATCTATCTTGTGTAACCACCATTGGATGGCTAACGCATAGCTACCATTTGGAACAAATGGTTAGTTCAACAACGTAAAATAATATATTTTTAAACAAAAAAATTCATCAAAAAATGATCTTCCTACCCGGTAGAGTGTGAAATAAAAGCAACAATTTCCTGGTCGGCGTTTGTGAAAGATCACAGGGTGTAAACTTTTCAAAGTTGAAGCAGTTCTGACTACGAAAAACGAGGGCGATGACATGATTTCCCCTTTGAAAAACAATCGAGTCGTCTTAATTTGAAGAAAGAAATTCCAGCTTAATATGGTCTAATGGCGATGCAACACTTGACCATAAGGTGGAAAAGAAGTGTCCTTTCTTTTCTCCCGTTTGTTAATTTTTATTCAGTGGGAAATAGTTTAGCTTTTATGTATTTGAGATTATTTTTAATAATATTTTTTGTTCAAAAATATATTAAAATGATGTTTTATTTTAAAAAAATATTTTTAATATCAGCACATAAAAATACCTAAAACCATCAAAAATTTTAATTTAAAATTATTTTTTTTTATTTTTTTTCAAAAATATATTTGAAAAGCAATACCAAATAGATAATCTTTGTATGTTTGATAATTTATTTGCAGTAATTTCTCCTTGGAAGTATTTTTTTTTTGGGTTCAAAATGCTGAATAATCCCTCTTTCGTCACATATAAACAAAGAATTTCCTATTTATATGAAGAAAAAAAAGGTGGTATTTTTAATATACCGAATGTTTTTATGCTTTAAGGTTGATTAAAAACCATTTGTTAAAACGTTTTTTACTAGACCATTGAAATGCATTACTAATCACAATAATATCTTTTGACATATATACATATACATATACATATACATATATACACATATACATACACATATACATACACATACATACACATACACATATACATTCACACACACAGATATATATATATATATATATATATAAGAAATAAAAATATCAACTGCTCATGGTCTAAAGCAAACGTCATGCTCTATTGAGACCGCGAGCCAGGTATGCAAGTCACGAAAACGAAAACGAAAACGAAAACGTTGAAGATTTCCAGGAGATTCAACTAGAAGACGTCAAATTCTTCAAATTGTTTTTGATGCCACCAGTGGCGTCACACGGCGTCGCATTCTCCAAATGGCTGGTAAGCAAGAATCAGCACTGCCCTTGGATGGATTGAGATGAGAAGGCGAAGACAAATTATATTCTACTTCCTGGGAAGATGACTGATTCCTTTTAATATGTTCATTCTCATCATTGATGCAATGTAAGTTTGACAATACACTTTCGATGTTGTTTTATTTTATATTTTATGTATAATATTCAATTTTATGTAACTGATTACAATAAATCTCTTATTTCGATTTTATTAAAACCAGTCATCACATAGACCTAATCTCCTGGTCAAAACTGAATTATTAGTTCAACTAATGCTTTGACAGGTTATTTATGAGTCATTGTGACCTAATTTATTTTGTTTCCTATTGACTCCTTCTCTGGGTACATGAAAGCAATATAAAGTGCTAGCATTTTTATAATATAAACTACTGTGTTCTATAAGTTTTGGCCCAAGTCATTAACTAATATGCAAAAATAAATAAATAAATAAAAAGATGCACATATTGATGAAGCAATATCCACCATGAAAAAATTAATTGTAAATCCAAAAATGAATAGTATACTTAATAAAACAAATTATAAAAATGAACTCATAATCAAGATAAAAAAAAAAAATATAGGATCATCGTACAAGGTTTTCTTTATTATAAAAAAGGTTATTTATACAATAATAAAGCAATTTATTATAAAAAAAAATAATTATTTCAATAGTGGCACTAGATGAGAAACCACGTGTTCTTTGACTTTGGTCAAATGGATCCCTCAATACCTCTTATTTTTAACTAAAAAATAAAATTAAAATTGCGGAATCAAGAATCATCCCTATATCAAAATGTTTATATATATATATCAAATCATATAGCTAAATACCGAGTAAAAGCAATAATAAATGATGAATTTGAAAAAATATTCAATGACCAAAACAGATTAAAATAATTATTTCAATAGTGACACTAGATGAGAAACCACGTGTTCTTTGACTTTGGTCAAATGGATCCCTCAATACCTCTTATTTTTAATTAAAAATAAAATTAAAATTGCGGAATCAAGAATCATCATATATATATATATATATATATATATATATATATATAGCTAAATACCGAGTAAAAGCAATAATAAATGATGAATTTGAAAAAATATTCAATGACCAAATCAGATTAAAAAAAAAGGTCTTAATTTAGTAATTAATTGAAGAATAAGGTACGTGCATCACATTTCTCATTTATTAAATGAAGAACCCGACTTCTTCCTTCCTGGTGATAAAATAATGAAATAATAGATATTGCTGCTCTTATTACCAAAGTGGTGGTGTTCTTCAGTGCGTGACAGTTTATCCATTTTGTGTCACCAGACAAAACTTAATACTTTTATAATTAAATGTAGGATTTCAAGTAAGTATCATTTCCAAGAAGAGTAACATGATTATAATTGTATGGTGTAAATGTGAACGAAATGAAGGGTTTGAGTATTAAAAAATTAAAAAAATACTTAATAACCCCAATTAAAATCTCACAAATCTTGATCAAAATAAACGTTCATCCTCGGGTCTTTCACAGCTGATTATCAATGTGTATGTTCATACATATAGACACACCTACACTATGAATATTCTTCATTAAAACTATACATGAAAATACATTGACTAACACAATCAATCCTCAAAGTATAAATTAAATAACGAAAACAAATTAAATCTCATAGTTTTATTAATTCCCAATCAAACATTTGTAAAGAAGAGAGTCTGGAATGAAAGAAAGTTTCATCGGAATAAAACATAATTGCTAGTGAAGCGTTCACACCCAATCTTCTGTTTATGACAATTATAGCCATTGAACTAACGTTAATTTTGTAAATAGCTAATGTTAATTATATGTATTTTAATTATGTATGTATTTGTTTATTTTTCAATTGAGAAAAATGAGCTCAATTGTAATGAAATTTTTATTGTAAAACCTAAAACATATTATGTTTTTATTTTTTACTATTCATTACCGTCCCCAGACTCGACTCATCATCGTTATGGATTTCAAAGAAGATTTAAAAAAAAAAAAAATTTTGGTTTTCAAACTTTTATTTCTCATAATTAAGTGTTTTGAGCTTAAATTAGCATTCACTTTTATTAAGAGGAATGGTTGAATTGAAATAGAAACGTCTCAAGTGAAAAACAAACAGGTAAAATGGTTGGTGGCTTTGAGATTTGTATGAGAATCCATTTTAGTCCCTCCATTTTTTTAACTATTAGATAATTGATCCTTCTGATTTTTAAAAATCTAATTTTGACACCAAACTTTATTCTCCTCTTTTTTAGTTCTTTTTTGGTTGAGGGGATCGAGGGGCTCACCGGATTGAAGCATTTGGGAAAGGAGTTGATGATTTCAGACACCAAAATAATTAAATTTTTTGTGTCAAATAAATCTGCATTATAAGAAGAGTTCAAATTAGATGTTTTCTTTACCTTAAAAGCGTATAATGAGCTTGGAAATATTTTTTTTATTTCGAGTTGATTTTTTATTTTATTTTGGGGTGGTTTTTGCATTTTTTGAAAGTCATATAGATTGGTTTGACAAGGTTACTCAAGTGTTTTAGGTAAAAAAAAATAATTATTTATTTATTTATTTATTATGATATTTTTAATACATGTAGCCTTACATAGTTTTGTTCTTTAGTTGGTCGAAAGAATTAACTTCAAAGTTGAGAACAAGCCGAAACCAATGCTTACACTAACAAAATCCTATCTCCACCAGCAGTGTGGTGTTCGTGAGAATGAGGAAATAGTCTCCTTGACAGACAGCATGGGCCTCTCCAATATAGCAGAGCTTTGCGAACGTTAAGAAAGAATATGGAACACTTGGGAGAACCTGGTTGAAGGTTTCAGATGTGGTCAATGTCTATATATATATGTGTGTGTGTGTGTGTGTTTCATGGATTTCGAATTACTTTAAGAAATAAAAATTAGATTAATTGATAAAATTCAAGGTTTATTTATTAAAAATAGAATAAAAGTAGTGTGTATTCTATGTGCATCCGTTGCAACAAAATAAACAAGGATATTGCCATAAACCATTTATTCAAGATATATACTGTCTGATGGGAAAGAAAAAACAAAAAAAAGAAGCCCGCCACCATGCACTGAAAAATCTGAAACTGAAATTTTCAATAGAAACATTACCATCCAGCAGGTATCACCCCACCAATTTTCCTTGCCAGAGCAGGATACAGGGTGGCAAAACAAGCTTCCTCCCACCGTGTATATACCACCACCACCTATTTTCTTTCCATTCCGCTAACCAGAAGACACTTTAATCAGCCCACTAAATCATGAATCGTCTGGCCTCCAAAAATGCCTTCCAAGCTGATTCTCGCTGTGTTGCAATTGTTGATGTTGAGCATTTTCAGCTCCATGTCTAAGACCCAACGTAAGTGAAACCGCGCTGAGGCCCCCGTTTTCACTCCCAGGTTTCTGATAGAGTACAAAATCCATCAATGATCTATCTGCACGTAGCGGAGCCTGTATTCCCACTCTCGATCTCTTCTCTTGATTCCACTCCTCTGCGTCCAGTTCATCTATACTACCCCCTGAGGAGCCAATATTACGAGAGCATTCCAATTGTATACCAGGCATGTGACTTGTGCCTTGCCCTTTGGAGGCTTGGTGATCACCATCTGGCTGGCTGGTACCCTCAGCGGAATTCCCATCATTCTTCCCGGAACTTCGATTGTTTTCCAACAAGCCTTTGGTTTCAAGGTTGTATATTTCTTCAACCATTGGCTTCCAGAGGCGCACCCGGGCATTTATGAACCAATTTGAAACCTGAAGCAATCAACCAATGTTTTTACAGGATAGCAAAAAAATAATAAATTTTCATGCGATAGCATGTGACTGAATGATACCAAAAATCTTAATTTGTTTAACTTTGATGTCGATACTATTATGAATATCACGTTCAACTTCAAGAACATGCAAGGATTATTATAAATGAAAGGACTAGCAGTTCAAATAAAAGGAAATATAGTATTCTCATGAAAAACAGCCTTGCTCAATGAGAAAAAATGGGGGTTTGAACTTATATATGAAGGTCTTAAATTAAAAAAATATTTTCTGTTTTTGTGCGCTGTAATTCCAGACTTAACTGAGATTTCCGTTCATGTTATACAGGAAAATATTCGGAGAGCCTATCTAGAAATGTGTTACTTCGAGCATCTAAAGTGCCTTCGATCCTTGGAAAGAAATGATTAAAAAGATGATCAAGGAGTAGACTTACCTGATATCGAGATAGGCCTGTTTGAGTGGCTAGAATGTGCTTATCTGTGTCTGTGGGGTATCTGCACAAGGAAAACTTGATTTAGTACATAGTTCACACCAAACTGCAAAATATAGATGAGTCCGGGCTTACGGGTGAAGAAAATGCTCAAACAGCCAAGCTCTGAGAATGACTACTGCACGTTCTGGTAGGCCTCTTTGAGGTCTCCAGATGTGTTCCTGGTGCTCAAGGGAACCCACATTTGACCCACCAGAGTTGTTCTTTTGAAAGCTTCGATCCTTGTATCTTAAGCTCCCTGCGGTACTACTTCCAAATGTACTTGGGGAGAACAGATTCTCTCCTAGGGCTTTTGTGACATGCTTGAGCTGATCAGAGATGGCATGTTTTATGGACTTAAAATTCCCAGAGACAACCTTGATAGTCATGGAAATGTACTGGGTGGCAGCACTAAGACCGGCAACTGATTCAAAAAATGAAGCAACCATTTCCATCTGCTGATGATATTGCTTGTAACTTCTGAGAACCTTTTAATAAACAGTGCAGCAGAGTCATTAAATATGCTTTTTAAAGTATGAATGGCATCAGGTGTTAGAAATTAGTCTGAGTTAAAAATGCTTCAATATCATTGAAAAGCACATGCCATGTACATCAAGCACAGCAATGATTTGATAACAATTAAGAAACAAGTGAGAATTAAAATAATTACTCTTGAATGATCTTTGCATAGAATCTAATGTCCAAACCAACAGGTAACTGAATACAAAATTTGATCGTGAATTCCTTTCTAGCAGTTGATGGATAGAACTTAATTCATCATTCCATTGTATATATATTCCAAAGACAGAAGAAATGCAGTATCAGTATCAGAATAAGGCTGTGTCCAGTAGATACTTTGCTTGAACTTAATTGAAGATTCATTTGGAGGGTAGGTGTCCCCGTGTGCAAGCAAATGTCTGAGTAGAATCCGAGGCTTCAGGACTGGATTAACATGTTTGAATAAATTGAATAGTATAATTAAGGCTTTAAGATGAAGTATTTGCATCTTAACGTTCTACTGTCCTGCAATGATTTAGAAAACACCACCGAGCTAAGTGAATATAATTCAATCCAACGTAAGAAATGACCTGGGACAAGGTCATTTCATTAACAAAATCTTCAAAAAGGTTTTGAAACTAAGGAAGAGTATGTTGACCGTCCTATTTGCTAACATATAAATAAGTCTTGAGGCTATTGTTCATAAGGGTAGTGAAATACTGCTGGGAGCATTGACTGAATTGTCTATAGCAATCAACATACTAGATGCCTCATCGATTGATAACAATATCATGCGCAACCTTTGTTTGTGTTTTCTTAATATCATTGCTTGACTGGTATATTTTTCAGCTGAGATTTGTCAGTGTTCCTTACTATTTTATAGAGCTTGTGACTTGAGATTTATCCGAAGTTAAAAGTTCTCATCTTGTAAGTTTTGAGCATATTTTTTTATACCATTATTCATAGACAATTTATTTTTTCTAGTGGTGTTTGTATATTAATTTTACCTACAGCATTATTGGTAAGGTAGTGCAAAGTCATGCTTCCTTTTAAAGGTTTTATAACTAGTTCATGTAGCCTCTTAACCAATATAAAATGTGATATTTCCAAGTGCTCGGAGAATTGAACTCTTAGAACATAGTCTCGTGGAAAGCCTTCTGTTAATTATATGCAACAAATGTAATCTCAGGCAAGTAGCAGAGCAGTAACTCCACTATCTCCGGAAAAGTTGAAGATATAGTTTAAGGGAAAGAGACTCCAACAAGCTTTGTCTCATCCTTCTCACCAATGTAATAATCTTTCATTTTTGCCAGAAGAGCAATAGGAAAAGTATGATAGCATCATCATTGTATTAGTACAAGGAAATGTGGTTATATATATTAACTCAAGAAAACGACCCTGTGCGCGCGCGCATTGTGTGTATGTGTGTGTGAGAGAGAGAGGGAGGGAGGGAGCAAAGCATAGATATAACCAACCTCCTCCTGCAAATATAGGAGCTTTGCCTTCATTTGTTGGTACTCTGGCATATAAGATTCAGAAGAACCGCTTCCTCCTCCACAATGACCAATTTCTTCAATTGATCTACGAGAAGTAAAGGGTGAGGCACCTAAATTATTGTCATCATTAGCTTTGTCCCCTGTATCAGCTTCATTAACAGCGTCTCTCAAAGCTGGAGGACTAGCTCCACCTATCCTCTTGGGCAACTCGGATGTTCTTACGAGTCCCAGACCCTTAACACCACAGAATTCGTCCATTAGCTCTTGAGCTGGCTTTAAGAATCTAGAACTGCTTAGAATAGTTGCATATCCAGTGAAAGGTCCGAGAGGACTGGCATTTCCAAGAATACTTGTAGCATCTTCTGTTAAGTCATGTAAAGATTTGCCGCAACCTTTACTTAGAAATGATGGCCTTGGCAATGGACACGTATAACTTGCCTTGGAAAGGCCTTTCTTTGATTGCAAACACTCAGATTCATATGCTTCTCCAAACTGAGTTTCATTGACTTTAGATGACTGATTTGACGAAAGAGACAAAGATAAGCCCTGAGTATTAGCATCGTTTGGAATAGTCATCAGCTCCTGGGAACTCTCCTCTATAATAAGACCCAACTCACCAGTCCACTGACGCGAATTCTCATTCGCCCTTCTAATCCAAGCATTGGCGTCATTAAAATGTAAAGTGGATGATTGATTTTCAGTCGATGGATGGAGATTAATTTCTTTAGTTCTCCCAACCAATCCTGATGTAACAACATCTTGCAGTGTATTTTGGTGAAGTGGATGAGTGGTAAACTGCCTTTCCCTGAATTGCTTCTGGTTATCTTGACTAGAAAATTCATCTGAGGGATCAACTAGAGAAGATTGCAGATCAATATCTCGGTATTCATTGTAACTAGGCTCCAGATATCGTGTATATGTAATGTCGGTTAACCTTGCATTATTTGACAGGACTTCCACAGCAGACATCAATTTCTGATTCCTCTCCCCGGCAACTGATCCACCTGCGTAATCAACAGTCAAACCATAACCCTGCTCTGAACCTAGCTTTGTCCAGTTGCCACATCCCTGAGCATCACCATTACTGGCTGTAGGTGAAGCGTTTAGGTTTGACAAAAGTGGGTGAGACATGTTGGTGAACGAAGAATTCTCAGCTGCAATGGCGCTATTGAGGTGTGCTGGACCCAGTTCTTGATCAACCATTGCACCCCTTTGAGCTGACAAGACATTAGAACTTGTTGCGAAACTCAGCATTGCAGAGGAGAGAAATGTAGGGTCATAAAGTATATTTCCGTTCCTAACATGTCGAACGTGGACAAGATCTGGGGTTAGCACCGGATCAACGGCCAACTGATCCAAATCATTACCGAAGTCCTTTAGATGCTGGACTGAAGTCAAACTTTTCTGAAATCTCAACTTATCTCTCCGGCTTCGCTGGGCTACATGTGCTTCAGGCTGAAAACTTTTTGTTTCCATCCAATCCAAGGAAGCTACTCGCACTCAAGCCATAATTTGCCAACCTTGACTCCAATCACTTAATAAGTAACCTCATTAATTAAATGTCATGACATTCTATCTACTTCCTGCAATACAAACACGTTAAGTCATCATGCATTGCTCTATGTGCCACCTTATTAAAAGACACGATTATTCTTCTAAAACACCCACACAACAAGGAGCACAGTGCTGACATAGATCATAAAAAAAAAAAAGAAAAAAAAAGAGCACAATGATCTGTCGAAAAGATCACATAAATCGAGGAGAAAGGAAACTAATCACAACTGGAAGCAATCCACTGAAGGAGCTTCATCTTCATCGCTTAGATCCCACTAAACTTGTCCACTTTTTTCTCTTAGTTTTTTCTTTTTCACATCGATATTGTGTTACAGTACAAGAACTGTAGACCTTTCCTCACCAAAGCAAGCAGTGCGAAAGTTCTTCCACTTTCAGTTCTCGCCAAAATGAAACTTAAAAATTACACCCCATCAGTAATTAACGAAAAGTAAAACTAAAACATTACTCGAATATCATTTTGATTATACTTCACATCAAGTACTAATAACCATAACCCCATAATAACAATAAAATAAAACAACCCTTCTGGCATGTCATGATCACTATTTCACATAAAAAGAAAGAGTCGATAAACACAAACACAACGATGGAGGTGAAGGCCCAATTCAAGAAAAAAAAAAGAGGGTAAGCAAGACTGTCTACACACTGGACCAAAAAGCTTAAACAGTGAACAAATTACCAGGATAAATCTCTAATATATATATATAAGCAGTAAAGTTGTACCTGAAGTAAACTATATGGATGAAGTAATAACCTGTAAGAAACCTTATGGTTGATCTTGCAAGCAACCCATCAAGATTTTCGAGAGATTCCGGTGAGGGTTCTTTTTGGTAGGAGTAGACACGCAAAGAGCTGAAGTGCACAATAATTGCCATGTTAGCTTTTAACGTTAAAGCGCGCTTCAGCTTCGTCCAGTAAATGTTTTAGGGTAATTTGTTTTTTTTAGCAAAACTTAATCAATACGTTTTTTTAGTTTAAACTTAAACCTCAGAGGAAAAAAAGGGGTTTTATTCAATTAAACTGCTAATATCAATTATTTTATGGAACTAACACCTGTAAAGAAAATTGGGAAAATAAGAGTGCAGAACATGCCAAAAGGATTTTTAAAAATAGCACAACCAAAAAAACAAAGATTCCTGGTTTGGATCATTGAAAATAAATTAAAAATCTATTCTTTTTTGCTCACTTACTATTTAAAAAATAATTCTCAACTAAATCATATATTTTTCACAATACAGTGACCATATATAAAATTGAATACATGCTGTGAATTTATTAAGAAAAGTTAACAGGTAATTAAGAAAAACTAAATTTCATCAACTTTTGTAGTTCATTATGGATTGATATAATGCACTCCTAATTTTGCCCTTAAAATTTGTAATGAAATGAACAAGTTTGAGGGCAAACTAATGTAGGGGTAAATTAGTCTCCAGATATTTTTGCTGAGCAAGTAAATTAAATAATCTACACTTTAGAAATATATATATAGCATGGGGCAAGGGGTTTTTTTTATCTTTTTAATTTTTTAATAGTTCAATTATTTAAATAACCCTTTCAATTTTGCTTGTCTTTTATTAAGATTCAGGGATATTTTCATGATTTTCTCATGACTTTTCTGTGATTATCAATTAGAGTTAGGGGTGATTGAGTCTTGTGATATAGAACAGAAATATACCTTCCTCCAAAATTTCTTTAACACTTCTAATCATAATATATATATATATTCAAATGTTAGTTAAATTTGACAGACCACAATGACAATATGTCACGATCATGAATTTTCTAGGATATCATTTGCCATCACTCCGGCAAATCTTCTAATACCATCCTCACTTAACTGCTCACCCTCGTTGCTTCATCTGCATTTACACATTACACAGCTAGATGTTAGCTTCGAGGATGGTGAGAAACTCTCCTCCTAGCCATCCATTATTAGGGTTAAATAGGTCAAGAAACAGTTCGCCATTGAAAACATCTGCCACCATGCATTATTCAAGATACATGCAAGCTGCAATTTAGAGCCCCCAAGAGATTCAAGTAGTATCCACTGATAGCTTGCCTTGTCATTTGAGATAAATGGTAGAAAAACGAAGTCATTCTTTAATGGCAACAAGTATTATTCAATTTCAACTTCCATTTGAAGATAAAAAAAAGAACATATCTGTGTGTGTGTATCAACCTACAAAATCATGAATCATATGACCTCCAAATGGCTGCTTAAACCGACCCCCGTGTTGTTGCAATTGTATTTGGGGCTGTGCACTTTCAATACCTTGCCTAAGGCTCAAGGTAAGTGAAACAGCTCCACCATTATCAACCCCATTTCTCTGATATGGCAGAAAATTCATCATCGATCCATCCATGGTGGTAGGAACCTGAAATTGTACTCTTGACCTTTTCTCTTCACTCCATTGCTCTTCATCCAGTCGTTCACCGCTGCTTACAGAGGAACCAATCCCGAAGCATTCCAATCGTTTATTTAGCATGGAATTTGAACCATGTTTGTTTGAGGCTTGCTCATGATTTGACTGGATATTACCCGCTGCAGAAATCCCGTCAATCTCTCCATAAATTTCTGCCAATCCTTTTGTTTCAAGCTTATGTTTTTTTTTCTGCCAAGTCTTTTGTTTCAAGCATATGTATTTCCTCAACCATTGGTTTCCACGCGCGAACGCGGGCATTAATGAACCAATTTGACACCTGCAATGATCTGACAACTTATCAAGCATCTAAATCTAAAGGTGCAAATCTTTAGCAGCACATGAATACAATATCATTAAAGAGCTCTAAAAACGGGATCATTGAAAAAAGCAGGCGTGAAAAAAGAGCTTCATGGTCTAAAAATACCAAGATAGCAACAAGCAATCTTGGCCGGCCAATTCATATACTAACAAGTCCTCCAATTGAACCAGCATATAATTGGTCCACTTAATCCAATCAGCTAAATTGAAAGCGAAACCCTTGGCCAAAAGTGATTAGAAAGATTAACATGCAGCTGACTTACCTGGTTTCGAGATAGACCTGTCTGCGTAGCTAACATGTGCTTATCAGTGTCTGTGGGGTACCTACAAGGGGGAAAAGTTGATACTGTTGAATATTCTAAGAAAATTACGTATTTTTTGAACGGTGATGGGAAACTCACGGGTGTAGAAAATGCTCAAACAGCCAAGCTATAAGAATTGCAACTGATGGTTCTAGTAGGCCTCTTTGGGGCCTCTATATGTGTTGTTGGGGATCACGGTAACCCATACTAGCCCCACCAGATTTGTTCCTTTGAAAGCAAATTTGATCCATGTATATCAACCTTGCATCACTTTTCCTGCCCACCGCAACTGTATTTCGGGAGAAAAGATTATCTCCAAGGGCTTTCATCACGAGCCTGAGTTGGCCTGAGATGCCATGTTTCAGAGACCTGAAATTGCTATAGACTGTCTTGAGAGCGAAGAAGACATACGGGGTGGCAGCACTAAGATTGGCAACTGATTCAAAAGAAGCAGCTACCATTTGCATTTGCTAATGATATTGGTTGTACCTTCTGCAAACCTTTTGGAAACACAGTGCAGTACAGTCACAAGTATGTTTGCTTTAAGTAACGATACAAGAACAGGTAAGAATCAATGCAATAATAATAATCTTGAAAAACAGACAAATTAAGTAACCTTTTGGCTTGTGCAATCATAAGAATCAATGCATGCATATTCTGAAAAAAAAGTAATCTTCACAAGCATAGTAGGTGGTCATGAGTGCATAAACAACTTTTTTGGATGTCAAAAGGAGAAACAGCGATTTCACTGTGCATTATTTTTGGCTTACTAAACTTCAGCTAAACTAGGAAAATCAACAGTGCGAAAACTAGCGTCGTGATACTGCCACTCCCTTTTCTTTTCATAGCAATAATGCTGCCATTACAGGATTAATTACAGCTTGTTGGGTTTTGGACTTGTGTACGGTGAATTGTTTTTTTTAATCAATGCAATCACCTTGTCTTTTCAAAAAACACGAACATAGACACGCACAGAAGTATATTTTCCTTATAATTAATGGCAAGGAGAAGATTGGGTGTATAATAATAATCTCAAAAGAAATCGAGAGATGTGCAGAGTAGGCCTTAACGAACCTCCTCTTGCAAGAACAGGAGCTTTGCCTTCTCTTGTTGGTATTCTGGCCCATAAAATCCACAAGAGCCGTCGCTTCCTCCTACAGCATCACCACCACTTGGCTGATTTGAATGGTAAAATGTAGAGGATTGGGTGCCTGAATAATTCTCGGCGTTAGTTCCAGCCTTTTTATAAGCTTCATTAACAACATCAGTCAAAGCTGGAGCAGTAACTTGATCTTCAGACATCTCAAATGCTCTAGTGAATTTTGGACCTATTCTACTAGAGAATTATTCCAGCAGCTGCTGAGCTAACTTCAAGAATTTTGAGCTCTTTAGAATAGTTGCATATCCAGTGAAAGGTCCATGAGGACCAGTGTTCCCAATAGCATGTGTAGAAGTCCCTACGATGTCATGACTCGATTCTCCTAAACTTTTATTTATAATCGATGGCTTCGGCATAGCACACGGAGAACTTGGCTTGGAAAATTCTGAATGTTGATGGGATTCTTGAGAAACACGATCAACCAACTTCAATTGCAAATGTTCAGATGCATATTCCTCTCCAAGATGGGTAACTTCAAGTTTAGATGGAGGATCAATTGATGAAAGCGACAGGGATAAACCCTAAGTATTAGCATCACCTGGAACAGTCCTTGTCCCTTGGTCCCTCGTCCTTTCAACAAGACCCAACTCACCACTACTCTAGTGAGGGTAGTTCTCGAGTGGTCTGCTCATCCAAGTGCTGCCATTGTTATCAAAATGTGTAGCAGTTGATTCAGTTACATATGATGGATGGAGAAGGCGCTCATTCATTCTCGACCTAAAGCAACCAGAAGGAATGACATCTTGGAGTGCATTTTGGTAAGGTGGAGGAGAAGGTAATTGCATCACCTTCAACTGCTTGATGTGATCTTCACTTGAAATTTCACCGAAGGTATTTCTTACTATGGATGGAAGCTGAAGATTTTGGTTCCCGATGTAGCAAGGCATCAAATATTGTCTAGACGTTGAAATGTTGCTTATCCTTGCATTATTTAACAAGACTTCCCCAGCAAACATAGGTTTCTGATTTCTTTCCCCAATTACTGACCCACCTGCATAATTCGCCATCAAATCATAACTTTGATGTGAGTCGAGGCTTATCCAATTACAACAACCTTGTGGGTCACAGCTACTGGCCTTAGGTGAAACATTGAAATTGGATAAAACTGGGTGAGACATAGCAGTGAATAAAGATTCCTCGACGAGTATAGACCTGATGAGCGGTACTGCACCTAGCTTTTGATCAACAATTGAAACTTTAAGAGCCGATAGGATATGAGAACTTGTTGCAAACTTGAGCATTTCTGAGGGAAACATCGTGAAATCATAAATGGTATTGTCATTCCTAATATTTTGAACGTGAACAAGATCAGGGCTTAGCCCTGGATGGAGAGATACACCTTCGAAACTGTTAGGGCAGTCATCGAAATGCTGATCTGAGGTTAAACTTTGTTGATCTCTCAGCTTCTCTCTCCGGCTTTGCTGTGCTACATGTGATTCAGGCCTAAAACTTCTTGTTTCCATCTAACTCTAGGGAGCCACTACCTGGTTTTGCTTATTTTCACGGGAATCTCCCTAGTGAGCTCACTGGACAACTTTACGGCAAAGATTTACTCCTTGTACAAGAATCCACAGCTTCGAACGCCCATCAAACTTAGTCCTGAAATACCATCATGTTACAGAGATTACATTACATAGAATATCAATTAATGCTCTACATTTTACACACCCTAATGACGGCATAAATCTAGAAGACGAAAAACACATTCATCAAACTAGGGAAAACAAGAAAAGCAACAAAAAATCTAGAGGTTCATCATATCTAAGAGAGGGAGGGAGGAAGAGGTGAGGAGGACGGGAACGAGGTGTATCTTCTATCAAATATGTACAAAGACTTTTTCTACTATTCTCATCATCATCATTATTTTTTCAACTTCTAGAGTGGTTACAGCCAAATGGTAGGGCTTTCCGAACCAAAGAGGCAGTGCAAAAGCTTGCAGACTTGATACTTGAAAACTTGAACCAACCGATCGGTGTTGGCCAAAATAAGAGGCTAAAGCACAAAAATTATCATTAATCCGCAACGTTTCACCCTTTTCACTACATGTGTATATAGCATCCAATACATGTATATATCATTATTATACCTCACGTAAACCACTGTAACCCTAATTCCAAGAAAACACCATAAACGCTCATGCATGTTCGCCCTTTTACAGCCAAAGAAAGGGTCTGAATGGTAGAGATATGATTGTTGAGCAGCATACTGGAGATCTCTTGTTTCACTTTAAGCCCTTCAGTTTTAGTTGCTTTTTTATAACCCGCATGTAGTAGGAATAAGAAGAAATAAACAAAAGAAAAAAGCATGTTGACATCAACCAAAATTTGGAAACATACGAAAAGAAGAAGAAGAAGAAAAGAAAAACAAGACGTAATGTGTATGCTTAAAAGAAAATTGAACAAGATTTTCACCAATTTTCAAAGAAAAAACTCGAGGAATAATCAATATTTTATCTAAAACGACAATTAGTAATAATTACCTTGAAAATGTTGAAATCAACCATAAAGAGATGAGATCGGTACAATTTTCCGGTTGGATTCTGGTGAGGTTAATTTCTTGGGAGTATGTTTTGGTGGGAGTAGAGGGTGGAGCCCGAAGAGGTGGAGGACAATAATGGCCAAGTTGTGGTATTTGCCGTTAACTTTAACGCCTAACTCGCGCTCTAGCTTTCTCAAAGCAACGTGACTTGGTTTGGACGTTAGATTTAACGGATAAAAAATGTCACCCTCGTGAATTCAATTTGTGTCTCCCCGGCATTGTACCTTTCCTTCCCTTAGCCAAATTTCACTATTTTCCATTTCAGAGTGTGTTTTGTTTTTTTAAAAATATTTTTTTATTTTAAATTAAAAAAACTTAGTTTTCACATTATTTTTATATAATAATAATATTAAAATATTTTTTAAAAAATAAAAATATATTATTTTAATATATTTTTAAATAAAAAATATTTTTAAAAACAACCCCATCAACTCTTATAAATAAATAGATAGTGTTTTATTAAAATAATAATTAATATTGTTTTATAAAATATTTTTATGTTTAGAAATATATTAAAATAATATTTTTTAAAAATTATATCCGAGTTTATAACGGTGGAGTTAAAATTGTTTTGTCAAATATTTGTAATAATAATGTGTCATAAACAAATCTCTTAAATCTTTGGGAATTTTTAACATCAACTATCACGTGTTCAATTTTTAACATCAGTTTTATCTCACGGTATAAGAGGTCTCAAAATACCCAAATATGAGATGGCGAAAACGGACACGTGGCTAAAGCACTTAAAGCAGCGTCTGCACTCTTACAGAGGAGGTGGAAAAGACGTTCATTGGACACAGCACAGACTATTTACGTACGGAGAGCGGGAGATTACGTCACCTGGAGGTCACAGTCACAGAGCCCTTGCTAGCTATCTACCTATCTCTAGACAGCTGACTCCTTCTGCCACACGCTACGAATGTCGACCGCCAATTATCTTTTGCTTGGAGCCGGTGGTTTTGTGAACGGATATCGATGAAAGAAAAGGAGCACAGTTTCTCACACCACTTCGCTGCAGGTTCTCACACGGCTTCGCTGACTGCCACGTAACGATGATATTAGCTGACGTGGAGTTAGGGCATTGTTGCCATTCACCAGGAAACAGAGCGACCCACGTGGTTCAGGGGATTCCGTGATCGGAGAATATAAGATTGAAGACAGGCTGACACCCTGTCTTTACAGCTCGGGAAAAGATGCGACCTCCACATAAACGCTGCTTTTTCTTTAGGTTGGTGGAGAGTTCCCCCCTCTTGTGTCTGAAGGGTGCCGCTGCATCCAGGGAACAGACATGTCCCCCCATCGAGTAGCTGTAGCGTGCCCAGGCCCAGCAAGAAAGATAAAAATAATGTGATTGTAATCGTGCTTCTGTTGTTTTTACTTCTTTTTTGTTTCTTTGCTTATTAAGGATTTTTTTTCCCTATTTCATACATCTATTTTTTTTTTATCACAATGTATTTTAGCCATTAAAAACGCCTAGATAATAAAATATTTATGAGCTATAATTTACATTTTCAAATGATATTAGATGTTAAAAACGTCTAAATGAAGCCCGTCTCGTTAAGTGAAATTTCAGGGGGTATAGCCATCACTATTCTACTTTAAAACACAGAATTAGCAGCTAGGTCTCCTCTCAACGAGCAATTACATTCTACGAACTGTTACTGTAAGAGTGTTTTCAAATTTTTTTATTATTTGCTTAAAATAAATGCTTTTCGTGTTTTTATAGTTTATGTTCTTCATGTTCTTTTCAAGAATATTGTATGTGTAACATGCATTTCAGCGTTTTAATCTTAGGACTTTGGTTTCTGATCGAAACCTTTTGTGACCAAATTATGAAGATAATCAAAGCATATGAACCTTTATTTGCTGATCATTGAATGATTTACAGCCTTTCCGTGTTTCTGATTTCATGAAATATTGTTTGGATTTGGGTTCATGTTATTGAAATTGGTCCTAGAAATTTAGATAAAGAATTTGGTTACGTTTACTATTTCGTTAAAAAAATCACTATGCATTTTTATTCCTAAATCTATACTTTTGTTTTTAGCTTTTAATTATAATTTCTAATTATTTTAAAAAAACTTAAACATCAGCTTCAAAAAATTTTGGACTCATCGATTTGATCACTTGCAAAATCCCGTTTCAAGTTGTTCTTTGTATATATATTCAGTATCCCAAACAAACTGAATTTGATATCAATTCCTTAAAAAAGTATTTTCTTTTATATTGTTTTTAAAATAAACATGGTAAAAAAATTTAAATTGGGCTTTGATAACCAGCAGTGGTGGCTGTGACTGGGGGCTGAAAAGAAAAGGCCTTTGCTTGGGTATTTAGAGAAGTGGGCGTCTGTGCAGGTTCGGCATTTGATCAGGGACCGGGTGGTTTGACGTGGCGGGACCGGCTTGGCTTCTATTTGGTGAAGCTTGGGAGGAGATCGGTTGAAGACTGGAGAAAAGTTGGAAGTCTTTCTTTTCAATGTAGAGCGAAGTGAGCTATGATGGTGATTCTTTCACAGTGAGGATGGCTGTGTTTTTTTGTCAGAGAGTTTGTCGAAATGGCTTGAAGAACCAAGTTTCAAAGGGTTGGTGAAGCTCGGGGTGGAGGTGCTGGAAGCGCTGTTGAAGAGAGAAGAAGATTTCGTGATTGGAGTGGGCAGTGATGGGTTTCTAGATGGGTCATGACGCTGCTGTATTTGGATTGAGGAGTTGAAGGATTGCCCTGGGCCAGTGCGATCAGAATCCAACAGCAGCTAGAGAGATGCACCGTGTGTGGTGGTTGGTGTGAGTTTCAGCGGCGGGCTGGTCGAAAACTGGAACGATTTCTAGTGCTCTTCGTGAGAGACTCGCTGTGGTTCCACTCTCATCTCTACTTTGGCTATTTATCGGGGCAAGAAGAGAAGAAATCCCTCCCTGTAGGCACTCGAATCATCACCAAGGTGCTTTTTTTTGCTAGTAATATGCGAAAGTCATTTTTGTTCGTGCGTAAATCTATTGATAATTTTATCAACACCAATGATGGGTTTTCCAAAATAATAATAAATAATTAATTAT
The DNA here is from genome assembly GCA_015731905.1 of Salix dunnii. Taxonomy (NCBI): domain Eukaryota; kingdom Viridiplantae; phylum Streptophyta; class Magnoliopsida; order Malpighiales; family Salicaceae; genus Salix; species Salix dunnii. Next base: position 648,375 of record CM027667.1, on the reverse strand, counting down.
ATTTCATATGAATGAATGAAACTAAATCTTTTTTAATAAACATTCAAACATTTAAAACCATAGAAATCACTTTGGTGGTGTTCTTAGACTCTTGAGTTTGCCTCGTCCCATTAAAGTTTTCCATAGAGATCACTTTTGTAAAATAATTGATCTAATGTCATGTTTGAACAAAATCTCATTGTTTTTACATGCTTACATTCGAATCCCATTCCATAATTAAGTTGATGTCATATGGAACCTTGTCAATTAAAACAATTGAATAACTAATAATATTCAATTAAAATATTAATTAATAGTTTATGTTATTTTATTTAGTGCATCTATTCATTTATAAAAAAAAAAAATTCAACAACAGCTCCCTCTACGGGATCCAACCCAACCTAACACACAACAAATCAAAAAATATCACAATAGATCTTGACATGTAACATTATTCAGCTCAAGATTTCTCTAATAAATTCATCAAGAATCATGATTTATACAACAAATATACACACAAAAATTAAAATCAATCATTCTCAAAATCACATAACACCCATCCATTTAATATCAACATATAAAAACCAGATATCACATGCACAAGATAATCAACACATAAAAAAATCAAAGATTCCACACCTACACTAGTACATATCCACCATTATCAATATATACATATAAATTAAATAAAACCCGCAATAAAAAAGTGAAGTGCTAACAAGGCGTTAGAACGGACTTGATATTACGGTAACAATAGCTTTTTAAAATATTCTTAAGTTAGAAATATATGGAAATGATTTTTTAAAAATATATTTTTGATATTAATACATCAAAACAATAAAAATAAAATAAAATATGATTTGAAACAAATAAAAAAAATAAAACAATTTCAAATCTTTTTAAAATGCAAAAATAAATGGACTCGTGAACTATTCAATGAGGTTAAAGAAATATTTTGGTTTGCATGTACATGGATGCTTCGTAGTTGACTTTTTTTCCCCTTTCAATTCTAATGAACACGGTCATTTGGCTTACATGAAATATGAAATCCATTTGACTTGAACAGTGCAACAAGTTGGCACAAGCACAAAATCGGCTGACGCCCACGGTTTGAAATCCTAAAGGCTAGAAAACTGAACTATTTTTGAAACATAATATTAAATAAATCTAATATACCTACTCATTTAAAACACAAAAAATAAAAATAAAAATGATCTCTCACTTTATTTGTGTATTATTTTTATTGAATCAAGGTGTAATCATTGCGTCTGTTGTTTCATATTGTATCCTGGGGCTTCTTTGTTGCCAAAATATTGTGGAAAACTCTTTCTAAAAGTTGTAAGAAAATTAACAATATTTTGTTATTTGTTAATTATATTAGGTTTGGTCTTTGAATTTTTTATTATAATATATTTTGTTTTAAATTATTTTTATTTACTTTTTTCTCAACTTCCCTATAAAATTTGGTTTGATTTCGTTTAGTTTTTATCTTTATTATTTTGATTGTCATTATCTTTTTTATTTATCAAATTTATACTTTATTTTTTTTTTATAGATATTCATTTTTAAAAAAAAATAGTTAATGAAATTAAAATTTATTCTTTTAATTTTAGTCTCCTTCAAATTTTATATCTATCAAGTTTGATTTTTTTTAATTAATTTTTTTGAGATATAAATAAATTGTTTTTATTTTTTTTTTCAAAATACTATAAAGTATTTTCTTGTTTATTATTATAACACGAACAAATATAAAAAGTAATTTACAGGAATGGGTGTCCATGTAAACCATTTTCTAAAAAGAACTTACGAGCCCCGTCTTTTTAAAAAAAGGGCATTATCGTCTATTACCGTGCCCTTCTTCTACCTTTACCTTCATCTTCACCGATGCGCTCTCCCCCGTCAACAGACGCCTTTCCTCCCAAACACTAAAAACCCTTCCTTTTCAGTGTCTTTCTTTCTTGATCTGTAACCAATTTATGTGCAAAACAAAAATGGCTGTCAGAGCGTCCGATCCAACTCCCATCTCAACCCAAACTCATCCAACTCAATCACCCAGAACTCGCCCAGCTCAATCTCCTAGACAGCAACCCACCACCGCTTCTACCTCCTCAAATCCTTCGACTTCTAACACCATTAATTACACAACAACAACATCTTCTACTCTTTCAAACCGAACCTCTCTTTCCAACCTCCTTGATTCCCTCTCTCAAAACCCCAACGTCTACGACATTTCCGAAATTCGTACAGCCACCAACAACTTCCTGTCCAAACGCCACTCCTCCTCCTCCTCCTCCACTGCTTGCTGGCGTTGCAACTTGCGGAACAACGACACCATCATCTTCCAGCGCAAGTTCCGCCGCAAAATTGTGATGTCTCAACTGAAAGAACAGCTTTCAGTAATTTGTAGAAGTAATCACTCAAGCGTGATAAAGCTCCTAGGAGCTTCCATATCTGGAGATTATATCTACCTCGTTTATGACTTCATTCCCGGCGCAAATCTTTCTAATTGCTTGAGAAATTCTAAGAACCCCAACTTCACAGTCCTTTCGACATGGGTTTCAAGAATGCAGGTGGCCGCTGATATTGCGTACGGTCTTGACTACATCCACAACAAAACTGGCTTAAACGTGAACTTGGTACACAACCACATTAAAAGCAGCAGTATCATTATCACAGAGCCGTCTTTTAATGCTAAAATCTGCCATTTTGGGTGTGCCCAGCTGTGTGGAGAAGCCGATGAGAATGAGATGATGATGAAGAAAAAGAGCAAGATCGGTGAAATCACTGAACTGGATGATGATGTCGTGGAGTCTTCTACCTCTCCTGGTTCGCCAAAAAGGTCGAAAGAGTTGGCGAGGTCTAACAGCGGAGCCATGCAATTCGAAGGCGTGAGAGGATACATGTCGCCAGAATATCAAGCAACGGGAATAGCAACACAGAAATCGGACGTTTTCGCATTTGGGGTGGTGTTATTGGAGCTGTTGTCCGGTGAAGAGCCATACAAGTACAGGTATGACAAAAGCAGAGGTGATTTCATGAGGACGTCGGTATTAGAGACAGCCAGAGCGGCGATTGGTGACGGTGACGGTGGCGCGAGAGAGGGGAGGCTGAGGAGGTGGATCGACGGGAGGCTAAAGGACTCGTTCCCCGTGGAAGTGGCGGAGAAGATGACACGTGTAGGGTTAGATTGTGTGGAGGTGGATCCAGATAAGAGGCCAGATATGGGACGCGTGGCAGGGAAGATTTCGAGGTGGTATTTGGAGTCGAGGAAGTGGGCTGAGAATTTGAGATTCTCTGACCAGATTTCAGTTTCCTTGGCTCCTCGATAGATGGATGATTCGCTATGAATGATGGAGATGAGTTGAAAATACCTTCTTTTTTCTTCTAATAATTCGCGGATTGTTTTCTGAATTTGTGCGACCTTTGATTGGTGACATTAATGGTTGACGATGAGTATTTTTTATCGGCATTCTTCTAGTATGGAGAATGATAGGAGTAGAGCCACCCTGACTGATCTCTCTCTCTCTCTCTCTCCGTGGATACTTTAATTGATGGGTGTACCCGTTTTAATAATAATAAACCATATAGTAGGACGACAATGCCATACATTTATGTTAATAAAAAATAATAAGAACAACAATAAGTTAAATTATCTTTTATAACAACGACATGCTTCCTGGAATGATAGTAGCTGTTGAATCGTTCAAGAATTGTGCTCTGATACCACAATTGTTTAAGACAAAGCTCTGACAGAGTGGCTTAACACGGCCAAGCTTATGGGCACTCAATAGCTACTCACTGGAGTTATGTCTATTAGATGATAATCAAAGCTTCTAGTTTGAATATAGGGAAGAGTTTTAAGAACAGGGAATTAGAAAAACAAGCTTTTTTATTAAAGAGGCTTCACCTTTGAGGATAACTCTCCTAAGGTTCTGCCTTCTAACATTACACACAGCCTCTATTTATAATGGTGTTGAGGCTTTTGCTTACATCACATATTACATAAGAAAGCACACACTTAATAATACATCCCTAAACGACAAGATACAAACGACAAGTTACTTATTTAATAATACACCCCTATAATACAGACAACAGACGATAAGATAATATCAATTGACAATAGGTTCATGATCTGGGGAGAGATTTTGATCTGATAGGTTATCCAGAGCTTGGACCTGTAGGGCCATCACATAGTCATCATCTTCAATCATTTCTATTTCCTGTGTTTTCAAAAGCGTTGGGATTCCCAAAATTATCTGCTTGAGTTTTTTGTTTTTGTACTTCATTTGTAGGTCATGGAGATGCACAGAATATTGAGGGTCATAAAAATCATAGTCAAGTTCTTCATCAGGATCTGTGCCTTTGGGCCATAATTCATCAGGAATAATGTGGTTCTTGAGGCACACCGTTTTTTGCATGGTTCTGAGCTCCTGGAGGCTTGTAAGGGGTTGTTCATACAGGGAGTATGGATGAGTTTTGTAGAGGGTAGCTTGTGGAAAGCTCATAACCAGATTGTCTGTTGAGGCTTTGAAAGGCCTGTGGAATATAAAAATAGAGAACAAATGGGCAAAGACCTGCTTAACAGACTTAGCTTGGGATGTGCTTTGATATACTTCAATCCAACAAGGTTGTGGATGAGGCCATTGGGATTTTTCATGTTGGAGAAGGGAGATCCATTGTGTGGGGTTGTGGAACCAGGTGAGGAATTTGAGAATATAATGCCAGGAGTCCGCTAGCCAAGAAGTCCTGAGAAGGCTGGAAAGAAAGAAATCTGTAGGGAACTCTATAGCAATATGGTACAGGTGGCAGAAGTACCATAAGAAAAAGTAGAGCTCTTTAGGGAATAGGCCAGATGGTTTGAAGGTGAATAGGTGGATAAAATGATATTTGGGATGGATGCCTAAGCTCTGGAAACAAAGAGAGGACATATCATAATTGAGAAGAAGGTGATCTTGAAGACTAAATAGTTTGTCTTTAGCTTGTTTGTTAAGGGTGTGGTTAAGAATCATTTCTTGAGCAAGAGGAGGTAAATCTTCTGTGGGGAAGTCTTGCTCAGATGGGGGTGGATTGGAGGAGGAGGCCATAAGGATCAATGGAAGGAGTAGTGTTTGTGATTTAGGTGGTCTGGAGAGCATGTCTGGAATCAGATTCTTGTTGCCCTTTATATGCTCGACAGTGAAGGTGTATTTGGAAAACCACTCTGCTAGTCTCAGAAGCTGTGGATGAGGAAGCATCTTTCGTTTGAACTGTAGCATTTTTGGAAAAGAGGAACAGTCCATAATTACTTTAAAGTGATAGGCTGCCAGGTGGAACTCGAATTTTTGGATGCCATATTTTACAGCTAAGATTTCTTTGAAAGTGGAGTGGTAGTGGGTTTCTGACTCCTTGAAAGACCCGCTTTTGTAACCACATATGTGTCGGTGGCCATCTTTATCTTCAAGTAGTACAGCACTCCAGTACTTGTCACTAGCATCAGTTTGGAGTATGCGTTGTCCTGTTGATGGAATGACTAAAGCAGGTAAATGTTGTGTGGCCATCTTTAATTGTTTGACTGCTTGTGTCTGCTTTTCTGTCCAAGGGTCTGCATCTTTTTTTAACATGAGCTGGAGTGGCTTTGTCATTTGTGCTACTCGGGGAATAAAATTTCTGAGATATTGGACAATGCCCAAAAACTGTTGGATTTGTCTCTTAGTGAGGGGGCCATCAGGAAATTTTTGGAGTTCTTCAGCTATATGGGTGCCAGGTGTGTAAGCACCTTCTGTAAAGATCATACCAAGAAATTCAATTTCCTTTTGGCAGATAAGCATCTTACTTTCAGAAAGCATGATACCATGATGGTAGACTTGCTCTGCAAATTGCTTTAGCAATGTAGCATGTGACTCCTCGTCTTTTGAGAAGAGCAATACGTCATCGATGTAGATTAAAGCTGAGTGAAGTATGGGTTCAAATACTTTAATCATGGCCTTTTGAAATAAAGAGGGTGCTACTTTGAGACCAAAGGGCATGACTCGCCATTGATAATGATGGTCTGGTATGCAGAAACCAGTCTTGTATCTATCTTCAGGATGAATGCCAAGTTGCCAAAAGCCAGCTTTAAGATCAAACTTAGAGAACACTTTAGCATTGTGAAGGCACGAAAATAATATCATGGTATTTGGCAAGGGGAACTTATCATCTTGTAAAAAATGATTCAAGGGCTGATAATTAATTACCAACCTGAGCTTGCCTCGTTTTTGTTCAGACCTTTTATTAACATAAAAGGCTTCACAAGACCATGGTGAGTCTGTAGGTTCAATTAATCCTTGGTCCTGTAATTGAGCACATTCCTCTTGGGCTAGTGTCTTGTGCTCAGGATTCATTCCGGAGTGACTGGCTTTTGTGGGATTAATGTCTTCATTAAGCTTGAAAGGAAGCCTAATAAAGAACTGTGGATTTTGCCATAAGGGATGAGAACATTTAGTAAGAAATTCCTGGTGAGAGTTTGAACATGAGTGTTGGGTTATTTGAGCTTTGATGAGAGCAATATGGTCTGTGAGTGAAGGTTGGAGTTCATAGAGTGATGGGGTAATTGTGTATGGAAGAAAATGGGCTTTATACTGAATACCTCGAGGAAGGATTCTGAACTTGGATTTGAAATAAACATCAAACCCAATAACTAAATCCTTTCCAGGTAAAGGAGAACCAAGAGCATGGGTTTTTACAGAACATTGTGGAAGGATTTGTATGGTAATAGGTTTTTTGGTTTTGAGTTGGGTACAGAAAACTTGATTATCAGCAGCCCGGAAATATTCTTTATGGGTGACCCAACAATGAGGAGGAAGAACTTTAGGGTTAAGAATGGTTCTGTGGGCTCCTGTATCAAATAAGGCTATGGCTTTGATGGGCTTAGCGTATGTGGATGTAAGAATAGTAACAGGGGCTAAAGGTATTGGGTGTGAAGGGAAGTTGGTAGGTTGGGCTTGGTAAAGTTCATAGATCTCGTCATCAGAACTTTCATCTGCAACAGCAGCTATAGTATCAGGAGTGAGCTCATCCATGAGGGAGAATAAAGATTCAACTTCATCAGCATCAGGGTTGAATTGTGTATTTTGGGCCAGGAAGTCAATCAACTTTAGCGACTGGGCCTGCTTTTTTGGACAGGTTTTTGCAAAGTGACCTTTGCGCTTACAGATGAAGCATCGATTGGAGCTAGGAGTGAAATGCTTGGGGCGTCTAGTGTGGCGTCGTCTGAGGAACCTCCATTTCTTCTTGCGATTATTAAAAGAAGATCTGTGGATTTTCTTGAAATGCTTCTTCTTTTTTATAGGACAATTGCAATCAGCATTGTCTGAGCATTTAATCATCAGATCTGGTCGTTTGCAGGCGCGGAGCATATTTTTGTCAGGCTGTAATATCTTGGTAAAATATTTGTGTTGATCACACATCTTGTTGAGGGCTTCCAACACCTGATGAAAGATAGTGCCAAGAGATTGGTTGTCAATAACTTCTTTTCGGGTTTTGAATAGTCTGAATGTTTCATCAGCCAAATCTCTAGGTATAGAGGCCAAAAAGGCATGCTTGAGGCTTGGATCATCAGGACCAGAGAGAATATGGTATCTTCGGCACATTTCTTTAAAATGTCTTTCAAGATCAGGTCTCGAATAGGAACAACACTTCATTTTGAAATACTCATACCGTGCTATTTCTTTGTCATTTAAAGCTTCTCCAAGGAATTCATAATGGAGCCAGCCCAAAGCTTCAGAAAGAGACGCACTATTCACAAATTGTATTTGCCGATAATCACCTAAGGCATGGAACCAATCCCATAAGGTGCCTGAGAACTTTGCAGAGAATTGTTGTAATGCCTCCCGAAGGGTTGTTCCGTCTTTGAGCATATAACTAGTCAGCCATGAATGGAATTCAAGCATTCTATCTCGCCATTTTACTCGTGGAATATCATCCAAAGTAAAATATCCACCAGTATTTGGAGAATGGGTATGAGGTTGATAATGGTGAGGATTAAGATTTACTTCATCATCACTGCTGACTGGTTCATCCACACTGACTCTTGTGGTAGAGGTATGAGGAGGCTCTTGCCGAGTCCGAGAAGATTGAGGATCTGATGAGTGTGCTGGAGGAGGATCAACCATTAGTAATGGTGGCATAGAACAAGTGTCAGAGAAATCATCTTCTGTTAAAGATGTTTCCGAAGTCACAAGAGTGCTATCATCATCAGGAGTCTCTTCTTCAGATGTATTGATAAGAGGTTCATGAGTTAGGATTTTAGGGATAGTTTGGTGGGAATAGGTAGTGAGTAAAGACTGGATAGGGTTGGAATATTGATGGGACTGAATCATAAGTTGATAAGGGTCCTGGGAGTCTTGGAAAGGGTCATCTGGTTCATTCTTTTTAGATTCAAAAGAATCAGAGGATGAGGAGATGATAGGGGCTGGTGATCTGGGTTTTTTGGAAATAGATGGTACGTGGGTTTTCTCTTTATCACGTTTGGAGAAAGGTTTGAAAAGCTTTTCAGAGTCTGGGTTTCCAAATAATTGAGGTGTGGGAGGTAGAGGTTGTGGATTGAAAGAAGGGGAGTGTTTAGCCCAATAAGGGTCTGGATAATATGAGGTCATTCTAGTCTGTGAAGGTTCAGGGAATGGTAAAGGCTTGGATTTGGATTTGGCTAATTCGGTCTGAAGAGACTTAAGTTGTATTTTGAGGGACTGAATCTCTTGTTCTTTCTGAGGGTCTATATGTCTGCCAGTAGAAGCTTGAAGGAGTAGATACTCATGGATGGTGGAGATCCTTTGTTGTATTTCAGCACACAATTGTTCGAGATGTAAGATTCGAGAATCAACAGAAACTGTCATCTTTTTCAGATTTGTCTGCACCAGATCAACCTTAGATTCAATTCTATGAAGAACAGAGTTTTGAGCAATGGCATTTTGACTTTCCAATTGAGAACAGCTTCAGCATGGGTGACTTGTTTAGGGCGGCCATCAGCATCAACGCCTTGAGGGTTGTGAACTTGAGGAAGAGTACGAACTCTGTCTTTTACTTGTTCTTGTAAAGCAGGAAAATCATCATCATAAGGTCTTGTAGGTTGATACATGGAGACTGTGGGGATTTGTTCTGAAGATGCCCAAGAAGGAGGAGTATATTTGACTAGATAATCAAATTTTCCAGAGGGTTGTCCCAAGGTGTCAATTGTGCTGTCTCCCTGATTGTATCTGGATTTCAACTTTTTACCAGAAGATTTCCTTTTTTGCTTGGGGGAGTCATCTCCGTCTTTCATGGCTTCATTACAACTGTCACAATGACAAGTATCCCAAAAAATATGATTGTCCTGAGCAAAAGAATAGATGGGGAGACCAGCTTCCGAGAAAGACTCGATAGGTACTGGAAGAGGCTCTTGAACTGGTTGCACCATCGAGATGGAAGAAGTAAAAATTCCTGGAGGAGAAGTGGAAGTTGTTCCCTTCTGGAAGACAATTTCTACAGTACCATCTGCTTTTTTGGTAAACTCAGGTTCTATGGATTGTATAGGGACAGAGTTTTGATGCAGTTTCTCATAATTAGTAATCCAAGAAGAGGGAAGTAACTTTTGTAATTCTTCTTTGGGGATTTGTCGTGGGACATGGGTGCAGGTGGCTCTTTGATTAGTGTCAACAGTAATGAGCAAAGCATCATTGGTAACAGGGAGTACTAAATCAAAAGCATGATTTTGGATCCGATAGGCCATTTGATAATGAAGAGTGGCTTGGTAGGTGTCTAAAACTTGATTAGCTCCAGTGATCTGTAGTTGGACTTTTAGAAAGTGATGGAGTTGAGGATCATCCAAAGCCATATTAAAATTGGGATAGAGAGTAACAACTACTGTGCCACAATTAAGAGTGGTTTCGAGAGAGCCAATGCAAGCATGTTGATACTCTAGATATCTAGTATCCAAAAGAGCTAATCGTGCTGCAACAGGTAAGCCCTTACGGCCATGGTAAGACAAGGCTAGACGAATAGCACCAAAATGGATATGTGTATAACCTTGAGTAATCCACTGGCCTGGAAATTCAGATGGTATTTCAAGAGTAACAAATTGTTCTCGAGAAGTAGCAGGAATCTTATGTTGATCAAAAGAGGAAGCTTGAACATATTCTTTTGTCATACGAGGAGGGTGTTTAATAAGAGTTTTAATACTACGGATAACTGAAGGAGATTTTTTGGGAAAAGCCTGATAAGGATTAACTAGGGGAAGGTCTGTTTCAGAGATTTTTTGTGTGTCATCTAAAAGGTTAACCTCATAGAGATAAGCAAGCTTAGTAGAGGTAGACTGGCGTAGAGAAGGGGAAGGGGGAAGTTGGAAGGAAGAAGAAGAAGTTAAGAGGGAAGGGGAGGGAGGTGAAGAGGAAGTCATTATTACACACGAACCAGAAGAAGCTCTGATACCACAATTGTTTGTCAGTTAAGCCCCGAGCGGATTGGATCTGCAATTGTTGGCATTTGCCCGAGAGAAATTATAACCAGAGGACTAAATTGAAATTAAGAGAATAAAGATTAAAATTAAAAACTAAAAAATAAAGAGGACAGTGCAATACATAACCTATAAAGAGAAGAAAAGGAGGACAAGGTTGAAGTTTTAAAAAAAATAATTTCATGAAAAATATTTTTAGTTGCGGTTTATTATTGAAATTGAAGTGTTTGGTTAAAATTGTAGTCGAGTTTGAGGTTGATGAAAAACAATTTAGTGTGTTTGGCTATCATGTTTTTTATATTTCTGTCAACTTGTGAAATTACTTTAAAAGATACACACAAGTATATATATTGTTTTTTAAATATTGTAGATCATTAATAAGAACAATAAAATATAATTAATAATTCAAGTATATTAAACATTTATTTTTATTCTCTCATCAAACCACTTGTAATATTCTAAGATTCCTAGAAACAAGGGAAACTCTAAAAAAAAGTTTGAAATTTTATTGAATAATTCAGTACTAGGCCAGAAGGCTTACAGTGATATTTAAAGGGAAAACCATAGTCCTAATCTTTATTGGACAAGAAATGAGATAATTATTCAAAATTACCAAAAATAAAAAAAATTAGATAATGTCCAAAATTAAAATGGCTAGAAATCTTGAGAAAGTTGGATTGATTCGGACCTGAAAATCAAGAGTTATGGCTAAAACGAAACTTTCTTAAAATGAAAAAAAAAAAACTAATAATTTTATGGCCTAAATGACATAATTCAGCAAAAAAAATAATATGCAATAACACATGAAATTTTTGTTATGGGACCCATACTAATTTAATCTTTTTTTTTTCCATTACCAAATGACACAAAATAGATTTTTATTTGAAAAACAGGTGCAATCACATTACCAAACGGTCACTAAGTTGTAGTAGCGTGTCACATCACATGGTAGATGTCATAATGATGCATTTAAAGAGATGACTAGCTAATTTAGGTCACCGAGTTATGTTTCACACCGCTTGAATGATAGGATACCACCCACTTGATTTTCTTAATAAATTTTTTCAAAAACAATGTGATAAATGCCAAAATGCCCTTTATTGACCCTAACAATTATATAAAAAAATTGTTTGAAAGTACACAATTACTCCCAAACACAAAGCATATTAATATTTTTTTTGTATTTTTTCATAGTTAGAGATGTACTTTCACTACACATTAATATTAAAAATTTCTTATTTAGCAGCCCAATAATTTTTTAACTCTAGGAGCAAATATATATTTTTTTTATCAAGAAACTTATGAAAAATTATGAAGATCCCTAGTCAATGGTTCTAAATGTTATTGATTTTGAGAGTAAAAAAACTACTTTTATGGTGCTAAAAAATTAAAAAAAGAAGATATAAACACCTTTCTAGAAACTTTTAATGATCAATAGATTAGTGGAAAAGACCAAAACACCATAGACTTCAAGGCTTCATTTTTTTTTCTACTCAAGGGCAAACATGATGACTTGAGTTACAGTGAAAACTCCTATGGGTTTTAAAGTTTTTGTTAATATCTTACATTTTGAAATTACATAAATTGATCTTTTAAATTTATTTTAGAAAGGCAAAAGGATTTGTTTTATATTTGTTTTGTCATTTCAATAAAATATCTTATTTACTGGATGCAACAATTCACTCGTGTTAGCAATCGTTTAATATCCAACAATTACTTTCATTGAGATATGTAGGAATGGGACTTGAGCACATAACCAAATTTAGCAAGAAAGGTTGCATATTTTCTTTTTGTTGTGCTTGTTTGAGAGTGTGGTTAAGGTTGTTTTTAAAAGTGTTTTTCATTCATAAATGTATCAAAATAATATTTTTTTTATTTTATATAAATTATTTTTGACAACAACATATGAAAATGATATAAAAATACCAATTTTTTTTTCAAAATAAGTTTTGAAACGCAATGCCAAGCAAAAACAACTGTAAATTAGATGAAGGTTGAGTAACCAACTAAGTAGCTAACCGTAAAGTAGACGTGTAAAAAAGTCAGAAAACAAAAACAAAAGGCAAGTAAAACAAATCAAACCACATGGGTAGAAGAGACATCCATGAGTGCCATGATGGTGGTGTGAATAAGTGTGAAAGATAAGGTTTGAAAATGAATGGAGGGTCGTAGGGGTGAGCAAAACCGAAAAACAAACCAAACAGGTGTAATTGGTTTAGTTTAATTTTTTTTTTTTTGGTTTTCAATGTAGTCAACTTAGTGACTAGGTTTGAAAACCAAACAAACCAATAATATTCTCTTTTAAGTGAAGTTGTCATTAGTTTTTTTTTTTATGTTGGGTTTAAGGGGGAAATTATTATATATAACAATGAAAAGACATTCCTCTAGCATTTTTCTTCATAACTTCTATTCATGATTTCAATTCTCTAGCACACTTAGTTATTATAATTTTGGGGGATATAAATTGGATAAAGGTTTAACCAGATTCTACTTCATGAAACGTGATCGCTATGAGTGATCATGTCCCAGTTCTATGGCATGATTTTCCTTAGATAGACGTATATGATAGTTAGCTCCCTAACCTCACATACAACATATTTTGGTAGCTGATTTGATTCTTGTACTTGTCCTTACAATCAATGATTTTGCTTTTATGGTAGGAATTAGACATGTAGATAATACAAGTGCCACTCCGAGGGTAAAATAAAAACTTATCTTCTTTTTCTTTCTTTCTTACTCTTCATGAAAGAAGAAGGAAAACAATTCTCGTTTGGAAAATATCACTTCAGATTAAAAAAGAAAGGCTTATTGTAAAAAGGCAAAAAACGGTTTGCTAGTAACATGATCCTTTTATCTATCTAAGCAAGGTTTTATTCAGGTGAGGCATGCATGCATATCACAAAAAAACTATGAAATCTTAAGAAATTTGAAATTGATTGGTGATATTACATAGCATTTTACGCATTAAGATGGTCAAAATTTTGGTAATAACAAAAATAAAAAATGGTCAGAATATGTTTTTCTCCTGAGAAAACAAAAGGTCTAAAAGCATTAAGATGCTCTTTTATGGCTCTTAGGTACTGCTAGCCTTTAAAAGGCTTTGCGATTTGTATTTGATTATGTAAGAAAAATCCAAGTAATTTGATTGCAAGGAGATTTTGTATTGCAAGTAGGATAATCTCTTTATTCTAAGAGTTTGATTCACTTTCCTTGGTCAAAGTGGTTGGTATCAAATACCTCGAGTTTGGATAGCTAAAGTGGTTGATGATTGGTACTTACAAACAAATGTTTCTCCCTTAAATTTGAAGACTCTTTAATGTTTAAGTAAATATATTTTTAAGAGAAAAAAAAGGGAACAATATCTTTTTAGAGAAGATCTTGTATAGAGAGAGAGACTCCCAACATATATATGTTGAAAATATGTAGAAAAATGAAGAGATTACACATTTTGTTTATATTTTGCATTTTTTATATTGTACGTCATTCTAATTCTTTTATGGAGAGAAAAGGTCATATATCATATTTTTCTAATAGCATCAAATATATTTGATTTTATCAGAGAAAAAAAATCTCTAATTTTATCATAGGAAAAGGCAATGCTTGACTAAGTCAATGGAAGCAATGAAGCAATATCTATTTCAACTCTTACAATGAAAAAGTTTTTTTTTTTATTGTTTCTATACTCAGGATATGTTGGCAAGAACTATTAGTGATTGTAAGAAAAATGATGTTTTGTCATTGTTTGTCAACATAAATGCTTTGTTGTTTTCCACACGGTATGAGCATGTTAGTTTTCCATGCATGCTCCACCTAGAAACCATTTTGCATGTTAAAAAATTATTAATAGTCCAAATCAAAGCTAACTTCATTTGAAAATTTTGTTGCCTTGATACATCATAAGACAAAGCCTTGGATGACCATAACTACGACCCAATAATCAATAGCTAAAGACATACATCTATGTTACAACCCAGACTATAACAATTGGTATAATCATAAATAAAAATATGGACTACGACCTTATTCATATCCCCGATGATAAGTTGTATATCGTGAGTATCATCAAATAGCATGAATAAAAAGAGGTAAATGACCTGAATGGATTGAATTTGTTAGTACATAAACCAAGATGCAAAGAGTGCATAAAGTTACAGTGTGTTTAGGCTTCACCATGAAAAGAGTATATTATCACTCCATCAACTGTATCACGTGGATGATGTTATATAATATGTGTTAACAAGCTTTGTTGACACAAATAACATCTACAATCTAGGTGTGATTGAGAAATATCTAAGTTTTTTATGTGTGACATGAGTCCGTCCTTTACTAGTTCTGTCTGTATATCGAGGATGCCTACATGTTCTGCACATGGTCAACTCTTTATTTGCATGGTAATATATCATGCAAATGTTTGCAAACATGTCAATTTTCTAGCATCCTAAACAAAGGAGTTTCATCATGGATTTAGCATTATAAAAGTTTTTTTTAGCTTGTTTCCTTTAGGTAAAATGCTTTTTGTCCATTTGACAATTCTGTCATAACCAACCTCACTCAACCTATAATTTGACCTGATAGTGAACACTTATGACATGATTGATAATTTAATTTGATTTATGCAATCATTTCATAATGGTTCATTGCAGTTGTCTTATGTCATCACGCGACATCCCGGGAGGGTTTACCTCACAAGGGTGTTAAAGAGTTGCCACCTAGCTATTGAGGGTTTCTAGGAAAACCTGTTTGCATTGATCTGGTCAGAGATTCAAAGGTAGGGGTCTAGTTGTGTAAAGGGAAGGTATTAGCACCCCTAGTACGCCTTACTTGAGATAAACTGCATTGTGTATCTTGATGTGATTTTGAATGTTTTAACAGGTAATATTTATTCATGTGAATAAATCTAGCTTTTAAGATTTTATTATAAGCTTGTGAACCCAAATAAAATATCAGGAAAAAAGATCCATGGAGATGCCTTAAGAGGATAATCTATCATGGATGAGTGGATGAGTTTTTTGCAATTTATGCATCGTAAAAAAAATGCTCCAATTAAAAAAAATGATCATCGCTCAGAATAATTCTGGGAATTTCTTTGGTCATTTCTAGACAGTAAAATGTTAGCCTACTTGTAGGTCTGACATTTACTATCTGAATTTAATCATTAATCTCCATGAACTAATTTTACGATTTATTTCAATATAGGCTAAATTCTCAAGATTTAATAAACTGATTATTAAATCTAATATAATTTTTATAGAAAGTTTTTGCACATGCAAATAAAACACATTTTTTTATAGTTTTATATTTTTTTTCTTAACAAAACAACATAAATAAATGAACAAATAAAATACAGCACACACACACACACATTCTCTTTTTTATTATATTTTACAAATAATAATAATTAAAAAAACTAAAAAATTTGAATAAACACAAAAATACAAAAAAGACCTCAGGAACGGTTCTGAAATAGTGGTGGTAGCACATGAGCATTGGTGGCGCATTAGCTCACGCGCCACTGTCACTAGCGGCTCGTGGAACCACACGCTGCCGTTAATAAAGCATCCAGACAAGGGAGTGGATCTGCCTCTTCCCTTCCTTCTCTCACCGCTGACGGCCTCTATGATGACATGCAAAATAAAGAGAAACACACAAACACAAACAACACAAAAATCAAATTCATTCTCTTCTTCAGGTCTCAGGTCTATTCTTTTTCTTCTCGGTCTGTTTTTCTCGGCCTTTTCTTCATATGGATGGTGGGCTACTTTGCATGCTCGGTAGGGCTATGTTGTCATGAAAGAGGTTGTCGGCACTAAGGGCTGGAGTAGGAGAGGAGAAATGGAGGCTCGCTGAGAGCACAAGACCACTGTGGAGGGCAGCCGGGAGGTCAATCGGGGTGCTGTGGGTGTGTAGGGCTGCTTTGGCGGTCAATCTGCGAAGGGGTCACCTAAGGAGGTGGCCGTCGGTGGAAAGACAGGTAGGGTAACTGATGGCGATCAGCAATGCTTTCGAAGAAGGAGAAAATGACAGCTGATGGGGGCTGCGGCTGTCGATGGCTGGTCTATGAAGGCACGCTGTCCAGCTAGGTTGTTAAGGTCGGGGAGAGGAGTAGTGCAGCAAGGGAGAAAAGGAAGAGAGGGGGTTGCTGTGGTGGCTGGTTGGCCAGGGTTGTGGTTGTATGAAGCGGGTAGGAGAGGCTGTAATGGTGGTCAGCAGAGAGGTGGAGAGGAAGCCAGGGAAGAGAGATCTGGAGGGGAAAAACAAATGGAGGGGGCGGTGGCTGCAGCCCCCATCAAGAGAAAAAATATGGTTGGGGTTTTTTTTGGCTTTTAGGGTTTTTTGAGTGTGCTTTTTTATGGTCCCCTTATTTGGTTCTAATTAGTTCTATTTATAGAGTTTTTTCTAATTAAAATTTTAAAAGTAGCCTTAAGCTTGCGCGTCTCTTTTAATTTGGTACTTGGTTTTTGATTTGTGCTTAATTGACCGTTAGACTCTCAATTTGTTCAATCTTACTCCTGTACCAAGATATTTTTGGATTTTTGTCTTTTTTTTATTTTTTTTGTTTTTTTTCCAAAACATAAAAATATACGGGTCAAAATTTAGATAGCAACAATAATATTTTAAGAGATTAAAAAACCTTGTTGCATCGATATTAGGTTCTTCATCTATAATTGATTATTCACATGCACCACCTTAATTCATTATCATCGCATTCATAGCCATACCTATAAGGATTATTGTTGGCATCTACAACTCTATTCACTTTGTTGGAACAAGAAGTTGACCCAATCATCCTTGCTACCATGACCTAGTAAGGAATACATTTTTCTTCGAGTGCATCCCATTACAATTATTCATCCATGAGCTCTTTTGGTAGAAGATGCATCATGACAATATTTGAATCGATAATTTATTTTTGTTTTTTCACCCTCTATTTAGATATCTAATACTGTCTACACCTATATTTTTAAATAAATATTGTGTAGTTAATAAAACTCTTAACCTCATTACAATAATTCATCCCACATAATTCTTGGAGGGATTCTCAATATATTCATGAACAATTCTTCATTACTTATATGAAACTTGTATAGGATTAGTAAATATATTAACTAAACCTATATATTATAATCATATTCTAATTAAATATATTAACTAAACATATACAATTTTATCTATCTTGGTGTTTTTTTTTTAAAAAAAACCAAGTTACAGGCTCAATGAACTCATCTAACAAAGCTGAAATGACAGGTTGGGGACAAAGATATAAAGATGATGTGTCTGGTTGTCAATCAAAATCATTTGTAGAAATCTTGTCCAATCGATTCCAGCAAGCAACCTCAACTTAAGATTCATTTCTGGATAAACTATAGGAATCACTTGCTTTCATTGTACCTTTTTTTATATTTTCCATGATGTTGACGTATGTAATAACAAAGAATGGTGGGATTAGACGCTTATATAATAATAAATAATTCGTACATATAGTGCATTCCCATTAAGTCTAACAGGTTAATTAGAGTCTAGTCCATGGCAAAAAAACAAAAAAAAAATTTAAACAAAGATGAATATGAATTGTTTATATATGAAAAAAAACATTTCAAAAATTAACAACCTATCAGTATCACAAACATCCCTTTTAACTTCGGCTCTGACTGAGGACGGTGGTGATTTTGACAATTCCGGTGCTGGCCGACATATCAAAATGAAATTTCCACATCTCTAAACACTTTCTATGGACAAAGGAAGCCTGTACAACTCCTCTTGTTAAATATCCAACACAATATCTTGTACAAATTTAAAATACAAACACCGAAGAGTCGAAGAAAGAAAAATCCACTTCATTGGGATCTGCAAGCACTGACAAGAAGAGAGGTTGTGATGTTTTTTTTTTTCCTTTCTCTTTTTGTCGAACAATTTGTGTGCGTGGGAAAGAGCATTTTAGGAGTCTATATCGCCAACAGATACTGGAACTCGAAGTCATATGGTATCTTCTCAACAGTAATGCAGGGTATTTTGCCAATGTTATGGCCCCTGAAGCAATCCACGATTGATTTCCTCAGTGTCCCAGATGTGGGTAAGTGATGACAAAGCCATTCGACTAACGTGTCTGTGTCCATTGCAAAATCAAGCGTGTTTCGAAGCAGAAGATCAGGGAATGCTATCTTTTTTGTGCTGGTAACCACCACTGAAGCTTGCAGGTACTCTAACTTCGATTTCTCCAACTCTGCTATGACACCTTCAGCTGTATACACTCTTACCTGAATGTTGGACATGTATTATTAGTCCAGGTTCTGATCATGCATGAAGGCTGAGGAATTTTAAAGACTAAGAATGTCTGTGATTGAAAATATTTCACTTTTTTGTAGCAGTTCTATGGTTGGTGTAGTAGGAAGTTGTTCAACTTACAGCAGGAGATGAACGAGTTCCACAACAAAGAGCAAATGTGATATTAGGATCCATCGATTCCAGCCCATAAAGCTTACGAACAACAGCTTCTTTATCATCCTTTTCTTTCTTTTGATTAACCTGTGGAGATCATGTACACCAGGAAAATATGCCAATATGATATAAAAAGTTCATCTTATAGACCATGGCAGGGGGCATCAGTGTATTTTACCTCGTTTGAACATGTTGGCTTCCTCAAAATATAATGCTCTATTGCTTGGGCATTGATAGTGTTGCCTCCTACGTTGAGTGTTGCCTGAATCCATTTTTTATAAAATTACATAAATTTTATTTTAGCATTCCCGAGATTCCTTTCCCTTGCCCAGAAATTGGTAAAGAATTTTAAGCAACTACTTTGATTTTCTAACTAACAACAGCATGTGTTTTACAGGGAAATCCAATCAAGGAACTTGATTAGTCATGGAAGAAGTTGTGAATGTGCCTTACCTTGTTAATCAATGTGAACAGTTTTTCTGGTGTAGAAGGAACTCCGTACTGAATAAATCCCTGTAATGTTTGTAGAAATAGAAACAGCATCAAGAATTTAAACAGAAGTGAGCATCAAAATGTGTAAAGCTATCCTGATGTGTACTCAGTAGGTTGCTCCTGCATCAGACCAGCAGCTACATGTGTACGACATCTTCTGCAGTTGCTGATCTGACGAAAGTGTTCAACTACTTGCCCATCAGGTTAGCCAAAATCATCAGATAAGAAATTATTTCCAGTATAAAAAGTTCCATAGTATACATGCATGATACAAGCATTGTACATGTTGATCCAGAATGCTAGTTTCTGATGGTAAGTCAAGAATCTCAAGTCCACAGTCTGGAGATTGTTCATTAACACCCTGCAGTCACAAGCAGGGGAAAGCAGGGCTTAGTGAATCGCCAAAACATGAATGCTACTAATTTATGAATCCATGAAATAGAAGACGAGTAGATCAGAATCAACATACCTCAACTTCTTCAAGAGAGGAATAGAACTAGCATGTGAAATCCATTTGGGGTCCATGGAGCTTGATGTGAATATAACCAAGTTCTTATAAGGACCTATATCCCTAGGAATAGACTCCTCCACGTTAAAGATACCATATGGATCCTGCTGTCTCGATTCCCTCTGTAACAGAAGGTTCGATTTTGAGTTGGTGCTGTTCTCGGCCCTGAAACTTCTTGATATCATAGAAGAGTTCAAAGATCTGGAAACCGGTCCTGATTTCTCCAGTTCCATTGCTCTCGATGTCCTCAGTAACCTAACATATATGAAGTTCAAACACTTCATTATGTTCTCGGATAGCCTGTTGGGTTGCAGCTGTTGAATGTTATCTTCTGATAGAATTGAATTAGACAGTGATTTCGATAAGAGGTCCAGGGGGACCTGCGCATTACGTTCTCTTGGCTGAAACAAAAATTCACCCAGTTGAATAGCACATTGAAAAAACAAATACTAGTTGAATACAATAGAAATCAAGGGCTACCTTGGGGGAGGCGTGTCTAGGATCTCGCAAAGGTGAAGGCGCCTTCAGAATCCCACTTTTTTTTGGAACCCTGTCTGGAAGTTTAATCTCCTCGTGGAAGTGGTTTTCTTTCTGATCAGAAAATACTCTCGAGGCTCCTATTTTCTCATTTGGGTTGAAGTCATTGAGATTATAGTCGCCCTTAATTGCTTTACTTATAAAATGTAACGCCTTCGTCTCGAATGCCATTTTATCTTGAACGCCTTTTATGTTGAAGGGGCTTGGGCAAGCAGTGTATAACCCTCGGAGCTTGCTGGGATTTCCAGCAGGCTGCAGCTGTTTTGATTTTGCATCCTCGGGGATCACTACCTCTTCGTGTTTCAGACCCAGTTGAAGTTGGCTTATTTGGCCTTCCAATCGACCTATCTCACCCTCAACCATGACCAACTCTGCTAAGAGCTCTTTCATCTGCATAGTTTTCCCCCCATAATCAGTATTCAACCACATAATTCTTCCCCTTTTTTTGTATTTCACAAAGAGGCATGCCAGTCTTTTATTAGTAAAATTGCAGTAAGAATCCAACTTGGTGCTGCAAAAAGTCTCCTTTTCTGGAAGATTGCAGCTGATAATATTTAGCATCCTAAACTTTGTAGCAGGTGGGTTCTGCATCTAAAATTAGATTTTCTTTGATGTTATTATGAAATTAGATTTACACTTTACTAGCTAGATTAGCTACTATTACAGAACATCGAGCAATATGTTTATATGTATTGGGTTGCTTTTAAATGCTTATAAGTTTTGTTTTTTAATCTAGGATGTGAGTGTCTGATAAGCTTGGTAACATCTCGACTAAATTTTTAGACTCTTGTATCAATGTTCAGAAAAACTATAAAAAATCACTGGTTTTATACAAATAGCATGACCCCAAAAAACTGTAATTAATGAAGTTCAAATCTTAAACGTAATATCATAATCCTTGAAGGTTGGTTGTATGTCAACTTTTTAGTAGGTGAAAAGCAACATCCAGCAAACTCATCAGCTGTTTTTTATATGCTGATGTGGTCTGTGTTTATTTACACTAAATACTATAATCCTTTGGTTAGTTAATATAAACTATAGTTTTTTCGAAAATTCCACGGCGGCAAAAATAAATATCCCACCCTAATTTACGTGTAGATTTTAAACTATATAGTTTTTACTAAAATTCATCCCCTACCCTTTAGGAAGAATTGCTTGGCATGAGATTGTAGAAGTCATGGAGAGTGAATCGATCGACCTTCTGAGGTTGAAATGAAAAGAGAGAGAAGAAAGCATCACCTTGGGAGGGAGGAAGTCCGGGAAAGGGATCGCAGAAACATCTTCCTTGTTATGTATACGATTCAAAATCTCATGCACATTTTCTTCTTGTTTCAGCATTTTCTGAAGCATGGAAATCTACAATTCATATTCTTAAGATCAGAAAGAGTAAATCTAATTTGTAGTTACATGTATCATGATGTAGGGTTATGAAATTAATTCTTTCTTTTTTCTCATGAGTTTCTAACATCTTGGAAACTCTGTCATCTTGTAAGAGTCTACATCCTACTCTCTACAATGTTGTCGCTAGGAATACTATACAGAGGCTTTCTCAACATTTTTATATGGTTAAAAAAACTTTATGCATACATGTAATCTAATAAATCAATAATTATAATTAATCAAAAACCATAAACACTGACAAAATGAAAATGACAAAAAAATTAAGAGACATATATATATAGATCAAAATATTTAATTTTACAAGATGAGATATTTTTTAAAATAATTTTTTTTTTATCTAATCAATTGATATTAGAACTAGATACATATTGACTGAATATAATCGAAGAGAAAAATAAAATAAAATGGAAAATTCTTTGAAAATATTTTTTTAATCATAACTTAGGTTTTCTTTTACTTAAAAACTTTGTTTTTCAACTATTTTTGACCCAAAACACATAGAAACCATATTAGAAACTATGATAAATCTATAAATGGTATAAAAAAAACCTAAAAAACCTTATTAAAAACTGAAATAAAAAATCTACCCGAGCTCATATTTATTTTTTCATGATAAAAAAAATTCTAATATGAACTGTCCACATCAAATTGAACCATTTGAAACAAATATTATTTGTTTTGGCAATCTAAATCGATGACAATTATTTTTTCTCTCTCTCTACCATTGAAATCTGATGATCTCTCTCTCTTTTCTTTCCAAACTAAAGAATAAAAATGTTAATAAAAATAAAATTTTGTACTAAAATGAATTGGAAAAATATTAAGGTTGAGTGTGTATAGTTTTGAAGTATGAGGAATAAATTAAACTTTGAAAAACCATCATCTATTTGTGACATGCTACTGTGGTCATCAAGTATGATCAGATTTCTTGATCAAAATAATACCAATAAACTGGTAAATTAATGTAGAAATTAATAAGCCTGAAACTAACAATCACACAGTAAGAAAACACTAATATGTATATGATGTGAATAGTTTTCCTGCAGAAATTAATACACCAGAAAATGCATGTGAGCATAACCATACCTCTCTTTCCAGTGCCTCTCTTTTTTGCTGTCCACTGATTTTCTTTCTTCTCTGTAAATCAGAAGTTGGTTACTACAAAGTAATGAATTGAAAGACATCAGAAAATTAGATGGGGTAGATAAATTAAGGATAATTAAACCCTACATATACCCTTTCGAGACAAGATTGCAATAGAAAGACGATGAACTAAACTTACAATATCCAGTGCCACGTCTCCTTGGCTGGCCATAAACAATGTAAATATTTCTATAGCACTGTAGCTTCAACCTGCTGCCGCCGCCGCCGCCTCAAGATGTTCTTAAAGAGAGACATTAAAAACAACAAGGAAGGGGGAGGAGTTTTATGATGGAGATGGTAAGGAATTTTAAAGTAAAATCCAACAATTATCTTGGAGCCGAAGCAAGATTTCGGGGTGGTTGTTGTAGACGCTTGTTAGTTGAAGTTTCATTTGAAGAAGGAGAGAAAAAGGTTAAAAAAAGGAGGAGAGAAACAGGGAGAGAGCGAGGGTGTACGTTAGAGGTTGAGAAGATGAGAAAGAGCTTTCATGGTGATGATAGCTAGGAAGGCAAGTTTGCAGGAACTGTATCGATTTTGTAAATGAAAATTTGTGGGTGGGACACGATCATGCAACAGAGAAGTAGTGGGCTGGCTAGATTTTGCGTAGCTTGCACTTGTGGTTTTTCAAAGGGTTTGCGGTTATACCTTCTAATTTCCTTTTTTAAGGCTTCGGGTGGACGAAAAAGTAAGATTTATCAATGGGTTATATTAGGCTGACTTGTAAGATAACACTACTCTCCTTCGGGTGGAGGACGGAGGGTGCTGAGAATATGATTGTGACTGTTTCAATGTATTTTTTTTTATTTAAAAATATATTTAAAATAATATTTTTTTGGTCTTGAATAGTTTATTCTTAAGAGAAGGGTGTTGACAATGTTAAGGGTGATTGTTTTTTAAAGTGTTTTTTTTATTTAAAAATATATTAAAATAATTTTATTTTTAATATAATTTACACATTAAAATGATATAAAATCAATAAAAAAAAAAACATTCGAAGGGATTTCCAAGAAGCTATAATAGCTTTGGGTTAATCTTTATAGTATTTTCCCCCCCTCTAAGATTGGTTTTGTTAGTGGTGGCGACGTACATAATGAATATTTTTTGCACTTCAATTATCTCTCCTTTTTGTTGACTTTTCCAAGGTGTATATAATATCCTGTAATGTCTCTGTATATATAGATTGGCTACTTACATCATGAATGTTTAGGTTCGTTAAATTTTGTCGTTAGTTTTATTATACGAACCAACCCTTCTAAACCCTCTGGACGTGATTCAGAGCCCTGGACCCTTGTCCCGCACACACAACAAAAGGCATCACAAAACAAATGCGATTATTAATTTTAAATCTAAACTATTTTTACATTAATTGACCATCTTCGGTGATAATAAATAGAAGAAAAAATGGAGCGACTTGTTCGGCCTAATAAGCTAATAGCGAGTTAGTTTCCATGTTCATCAGATGACAATCTAGTTAAAATGGCTATTGTTTTGAAACAACAAATTCCTAAGAGATGAAGGCCTGACATTGCGATTCAATCTGTTTTTTGTTGTTTTTTATTATTTTTTTTTTATTTTTAAAACCGGCGGTTTAGTGTTTTTAGATCATTTTGATGTGCTGATGTCAAAAATAATTTTAAAAAAATAAAAAAACATCATTTTGATGCATTTCAGTACGAAAAGCATTTTGAAAAGCAAAAATAACCACACTCCTAAACACCCCGAAGTCACAAACAAGTTTATGGATTGAGATGAAAAGATGGTGACACATTGTAGTAACCCGCAAAATTCAGGACTCGGGCGGGCAATGGATATGGTAACATAACCTGGTTGGACAATCTATTCCTTTCCTTGTTCTTCTCCTAGTTATGCCTCACTTGGTCTCAAATGACCTTGAGTTTGACTAAGGAATGGAGAGAACATTTAAAAGAAATAAAAACTTGTAGGATGATGAGTTTAAATATTAAAGGATGAAATTGAAAATAAATAGTGTAAGAAAAGAAAATAAAATAGGAACAAATCCCCCAAACCAACTTAATCATTCAAACTCGCAATCTATGAAATCTTAAACTTAAGTTCAATAAATAAGCAAAATTCCCAAATAATTTAATATTAGAGAATGAAATCATAATAAGAATCTAAATTTAAAAAAAAATCCAAAGCAAAAAGAATTGCAACAAAAACAATGAGGACTAAAGCACATAAGAAAAAGAGTTATAGGATGATATTATACATATAAACAATCAATTCTTAAAATCATATAAAACAACACTAATAGAAATTAAAATAATGAGGACAAGGAATGAATAATAAAAAATTAAGGATAAAACTGAAAAATAAATAAATATTGAAGGATAAAATAAAATATATTAGCTTAAAAAGGGAAAAAAAAACTCGCTTGAATTTCTTAAACTCGTGTTAATCTCACAAATGCTCCACCCATAAAATCCTAGATCTCAGTTTAATAAAAAATCTCAGTTTAATAAAAAATCTCAATTCTCAATCAATTCAATGTTGAAAGGAAAATCTCAATTATCAATCAATTCAATGTTGAAAAGTAAAATAAAAAAAAATCAAATTAAAAAAATATCAAAGAAAAAATAATTGAAAAGAGAGAGAGAGAGAGAGAGAGAATAAGGATCAAATCATATAAGAAAAAATTAAAAGAGAATGAAAACATAAAAAACTACAATTCTAAAAATTATTTAAAACAAATAAAAACTATAAAAAATAAGGATCAAATCATATAGAAAAAAAAAATGAGGATGAAAATAAAAAAAATTATATAAACCATTTCAAATAAAAAAAAAGTTGTTAGAAGAATAATGATTAAATGTAAATGAAAAGAAAATTAAAAAAATGATTTTAAATTTTAAAGTGTCATTTGCGGAAACTCAAACGAAAACAGGAAACCGGAAAACAAATCCAATTGCCTTCGAATCCGAGCGTAATACATTGTACATGCGGTTGTAAAAAGGAAATCTACCTAGAATAACGTAACCATACCAATTAAGCTCGTTGTTAAACTTTGTATGCATCGACCACGTCATTTGAAGATAACAAAGTCCTTGACACATCAACATATACGTAACGGATGTCATTAATTTTTTTAATATTTTACTTGTTAAATGACCAAATTGGCCTTAAAAAAACACATATGTATTGAAAAAGACTAAATAGCCCCCAGGTGACAATGCACTCATTTTTGTTTTTAAAAGGTATAAACATTATTTTACTGTGCTAATAAGAAAAGAAAGAATAAAAACTACCTGTGATGGTGGCTAAAGTTTTTCTTCTTTTATGGAAAACTAAGTAATTTCACTGTACTAGAAAAGGTAAAAATATTTAGTTGTTACTAATCAATTTTATAGCGACTAATGAACCATGGGCAAAGAACTATCTATAGTATTTTGATCTGTTTGGTCATTTTCTTATGATGGTGATCCTACAAGGCTATACATTTTCTTTGGCAATTGAAAAAGAAACATGATTCGATATATAATATTGGGATCGCTTTGTAGAAAGAAATAAAAAACAACTGAAGTTAATCCACTCCATAACTTGTAATATCATGTGTCGGGTTCACAATATGAAAGGCAAACCCAATGATGATGGAATTGTTTCTTGCATGTAAATTTTTTTGTCATTCTCATCTCATGTTGTCAGAAAAATTTGAGAAATTCCGTCTGTCTAATCTCATTCTGTGTGAAAAAAATGAAAAGCAAAGTATGTAATATCAAATGTAATCACGATATAATCTAACACACCAATTCTTTTGTATGAAAATATAGAAGTCCAACATTGACTAAACAACAGAGAAGAAAGACTTGTGCGTTAATCTTATTGCTTAATCTTACAGTCCTGCACTGTGCTGATTTGATCACAATGAATGTTACTCGCATCTATTCCTCATGCATGATCGTTCCCTGATACTGATGGAAACATATCACTGAGTGGAAATTCCATGTCAAAATTTGTTTCCAGATTATCAAACTCAGAAGTGAATGACAGTGGTTCATCTCCAGACACCACACAGTTCCTGCTAATCAATCCATGGGTCTGAATTGGTTCGACAGAAGGATCCATTAGAGGACTCGAAAGCCCTGCAGAAGATAATGGATGGAGGTCAGAAGAGTACGAAACTGGTGGTGTTGTGTTGACACAAGGAGCCTGAGAATAACCCAGATTAGCTCCGGTCGGGCCAATTCCGTTTCCTGTGACAGCAACGATGGTTGGCTCAGCCACGCGTAGAAGCCACTCGATGGTCTCACCATCAGTCTTATTACCAAGCTCCTGAGTCAACTGAAATACTCTGGCAGCACAGTTGACTGGCAGGCGGATACGACGGTCTCTGCCATTCACCTTTGCATGCCGATCTTTCCTGGGTTTGGGATCGGCCACCTTTGTTTTTGAGGTGCTTGCCTTGTTCATAGCACACAGTTTTGATTTTTCTTTTGTGGTGAAGCTAGAAAGAATCATGATATTTTTCACATTGTTTTAGGACATGTATATATATATAGGGTATACACGACTATACACTCCTCAACTTGTAACGCCATGAAAAATCGAGAAGTATTTTGCTGGCTAGATTTACAAAAATCTATGGTTGACAGGGGGTAGATATTGAGCTTTGTAAGGAAGGTGGGTGATATTTGCTTTTTTACTGGTAATGGATGAGATGTAATGGCAGTGTGTGACTTTGGTTAAATATAGGTTTTTGCCGTGCTTTGGAATATGTTTTACATAAACACATTTAATTACCTTGCGCAAATACAAATATTTATTTCCTTACTCGTCCCCTACAAATATAGATTTTGCCGCAACATCTGACACTGCAATATGTGGAGAAAAGCAATTATCTCGAGGAACGCAATACCTCTACTGTGTCTGTGTCTGTGTCTGTGTGTGGGGGGGGGGGGCATGGAGGCGCCTTAGTATATGAGTCTCATCGATCGATATTGCTATTCCTGTAATGTAATTCAAAGAACAAATTCACAATAAATTGCATCCCAGTGAAATTTGTTTAATTGTGTTTTGTCCAGCCCTTCAGCTATGTAGATATTCTACATGCCCTTTGAATTTTCACAAGTCTAAAGCTAAGTATATACTATCGTTTTATTTATTAATTTAAAGAATCCACGCTTGCTTTTATTATTATTATTATTATTATTATTATTAACATGGGTCAGTTTATGTATATCCTAATTAATTCTATAAACTCTAAAATTAATAATCATAAAAATCTCTAGTAATCATCATATTAACAATCACAGATTTGAACATGAAAATACACAAAATCAAACCATCCCTGCTTGCTTTTGAAACACCTAAAAAGATGATATGGTCAAACTTGGATGAACAGATTAGTTGATATTTAAGTGAGACCTAGTCAATGATATTAATTTTTTATCCGAAACATTATTGGTTTACTAACACAATTAAATACATCAATCAATGAGTTTCCCCGTAATGTAAACTTTGGTCTGTTTTTATAATTATGAAAAACATTTTCTTGAAATCAATAATAGATAGAAAAATAAAGGAGAATAATCTTCACTTATTTATAGTACTTCAGTCCCCTCTTGATTCACCCATCGTATTGTAGCTTGTATTGGCCAATGTACTACGTTAATCATGTGTAGGATTTCACGTTATTTTTAATTACAAGAGAATAAGAAACCAATATTATAATGAATTTTTTTTTTATATCATGAAATTTTTTAAATGAAAAACGACAAGATGCATATGATTAATACAATGAAAATAAATAAATTAAATGATGAATCGAAAGAACATCATGAACCCTATTTAAAGACTAAAATGAATAGATAGTCTCTCTAATAAGAAGTAAAAAGGATATAAATATAAATATTTTACATCAATCAATTTTTTATTTGATATACTAGATTGGTGACTCATACAACGCCACTAATCTAAACA
The DNA here is from genome assembly GCA_015731905.1 of Salix dunnii. Classification (NCBI taxonomy): domain Eukaryota; kingdom Viridiplantae; phylum Streptophyta; class Magnoliopsida; order Malpighiales; family Salicaceae; genus Salix; species Salix dunnii. The sequence goes on along the minus strand of CM027667.1, from coordinate 619,495 downwards.
CCATGTTTTTTTATCCTAAAAAATAGAGCTAATAATGTTTTTAAAGAAGCGAGAGAAATTATATAATTAAGTTAAATTTTGATTAATTTAATAGCATAATAAAAATGAGATGATAACAACAAAAAGTAAATGAAATAAATACTACTCAAGATATATCAAGATGGGTTAATACGTGAAACAAATATTGTTATAGGCAAAACTGGGTTAACATGTGAAATTCAAGAATTGAGATATGAGATATATCAAGATTACATGTTTATTATACATCTCAGATCATGATATCAATGTTATTTCATAGAAAATAAAATAGAAGATGAATAAAAATAAAAATATAAAAAATAAGAGTCAAATATAAATCAAGATATATAATAATACATCATAGGTTATTTTTCTTGTATGTTTCGGATTTAATTTAGGGTCCAATTAAAGAATTTAATTTAGAGTCCAATTAAAGGATTGAATTAAGTGCAAGGAAATAATTGTACTTTAAATTGACCAAATTAATTTTATTAAGGGTTTAATCGATAGAAAATCATGCTCTTAAGCTTAATTCGGGTTCAAATGAGAAGATTTAAATTTTTGAAGACCTAATTGAATTTTTCCAAGCTAATTGTGCGAAGTCAGGGGTCAAATGAAAAACAATTGAAAGTTTAATAGTCCATTAAGGGTTAAATCGTATAAATTTGAAACCAAGAACCAAACTAAACAAGGTGCACAAAGCTAAGGTTGATGGTGAAATTCTGACGGGAATACAATTGCACAAATTAAAAAACTTAAAGCTAATTAGGTGTACAATTAGAACAATTATAAATGGAGGGATCAAATCAATCCTCCCAATTATGTAGACGTGACTACACTGTTCAGTCATCTGAATAGTCCATTGATGGTTAAATCACATAAATTTGAAACCAAGAACCAAACTAAACAAGGTGCACAAAGCTAAGGTTGATGTTGAAATTCTAACGGGGATACAATTGCAAAAATTAAAAAACTTAAAGCTAATTGGGTGTACAATTAGAACAATTACAAATGGAGGGACCAGATCAATCCTCCCAATCGTGTAGACGTGACTACACTGTTTAGTCATCTGAAAAGTGCAGACACGCTCCTGCAGGTAGGCAGAGGTATCCCATCGCTGCACGCAATGAACAACTAAAAGGTTGCCTCCTTCCCCTATAAATAGCATCCGATCACATCATGCATAAAGAGAGAGGTGAAAGGAGAACATTTTACAATTACAAGGAGTAAAACTTACAGAACACAACACAGGGGGAGGAAAAGTTGGTACAGAAGGAGAAGCAAAACCAGAACAGAAGGGAAAATTTGCACGAGGAAGACAAAGAAAGATAGTGCGAGAGTTACAAAAAAAAACACACACACATGAATAACCATAATCAGCAGCCACCCATCCATCTTCTTCAGCGTTGACAAAGCCATTATCGATAACCTGTGTTTGCAGCGTTCTTTCTCTCTTTCCCCCCTACAGTCATGTGACAACCCTCTCTCTCCTCAATTAGCAATCAGCCGACCACCTAGTACCACCCTATCATCACCGGCAGCTTCACTTAACACTAGCAATCCAACTACGACCTCCAACGAGAAAGCAGAAGCAGCAGCAATGTAAACCAACTAACTTTTGATGCCTCCCTTAACCACCACAAGCCACCATTTTCAATGCCACCAACACAAGAAGAACCACCTTGGCCTCCTCTACTTGGTAGCAGTGAAAAGTACACCGCCCATCACCCTCCAAAAACCATTAGTTCACTGTTTTGGTGAATAGTGGGTAGCATTGACATGTCCCACTATTCATGTGCATAATAATGGGTTTATCGGGATGAGCCTTGTTCCGAGCCCGACCACTAATATTTGTTGGGTCGATCAACCCATGTGACTAAAAAGATTGGGCTGACTGTTCCACCGGGCTGGGAAGCCTCGACCAAAAAGGTGTGGGTCATTTGACCCAACCCAAAAAAAAGAAGCAAATAAGGGATGTTAGCAGTCCCACCTATAATTATAGGCTTCTTGGGCCAGCAGGGCCAAACAGCTAGCCCACACAAAAAAAATAAAAAAATACAAAGCATAAAATCTGCATTAAAAAAAATATTTTTCTTAAACAATATTTATAAACAAAAAAGTGTTGTTTCTGTGCATATTGTTAAATTCCAAGGTTTTTCCAAGCATATTTTTCTTAAAAAAATAAATATAATATATTTTTCATGTCTTGAAATGAAATTTGGATATCGTAACCGGTTTACGATCATCCATTGAAATTTAGCCAAAATATCAAAATAATTTAATATTTATTTTATTTTAGCTATCACGGTGTAAAATTGTATTGTAAAGTATACTCGTAGATAGTTAAAAATGAGGTTTTCAAATGCAGTGTAATTTTTTTTGTTAGGTTTTCAATTCCTATTGTGGTAGAGACTCTCTCACAAAGAGAGATATACCTCGAGCTTTCGGAAAGACCAACAAATAAAAAATTAAACTTGGAAAAATAATTAAACAACAATGCAACTTGTTTTAGGTAAAGTGCATTAGGGGTGATGCGTTTTCCCCTTGCACAAAAAGTCTCCTTACCTAGATTCTCGCAGAGCAATAGATTTCCTAGTTATCTTAATACTAGGTGACAACTTCTAAGATTTATAGTTGTAATTTTATGGCTATAAAACACCCTCTTTTCATCATGCAATGTTCTCCTCTTCTGGGGATGTCAGGGTGCGAAACAAAAAAAAAATCATTACGACATTACCATAAGCTTGTCTTCACACAGAATATTCTTTTATTTATCTTATATATTTACTATGGATGCATATTCCACATGATTTTTTTTTTTACAAATGCAAAGTACAAATACAACAACTATAAAGATAAAGATTAATTACAATAATCTATTTAGGGCATTATAAAATTATAGAAACCATAAAAAATATTCATTGTTTTCAAAAATAGATAGACTTAATAATTTTGAAAATAGAATATTAATTTAAAGAGGAAAAACATTTAAGACAAAACTCTCATTTTCTTAGTGCAAAAACATGTTTTTTTTAAAGTAAAACCTTATCATAATATATGAAAAAGACTGTATTTCCAAATTACAAATGAACATTGTTAATGGAAATGTGGAATCACCCTTGCCACATCTTTTAGTAGAAAAGATTGCATACGTTTTTCTCTAAATTTGTCTTTATAATTTTCATTAATTCTCCTAATTCATTTAAGTTTATTTTTATTTTTAATTTCTAATTCTTCTGCGAAAAAATAGATATGGGTCTCTTAAAATAGAAAAATCTTTAATTTGGTTATTTGCAAAAAAAATCAAATCTTGACATCTGTTCTTTTTAAAAGGAAACTTGTTATTTAATTATTCAAAAAAAAATATTAATGGCCCTTGCAAATGAAACTTGTCTTTTATAAGATTTAGACCATTGGTCCCTATGAAAAGGTGACTTGCCAAACCATTATCTAATATTTGATAAGGAAACCTATTTTTCTTTTCTATTATTATAGAAACCCATATTATCATAGCGTATCACTAAAATATCCCAAATCACTTGCACAACTAATATTTAGTCCTAAAATTAACTACTCGTATTAAAAAAAATGATTTATCATCATAACATATCACTAAAATATCCCAAATCACTTGCACAACTAATATTTAGTCCTAAAAATTAACTATTCATATAAAAAGTGATTTAAGATTGAAGACCGACACTTTAAGGTGATTATGGTTATCTAAGAATTGCTAAAATGTGCAAAGACATTCTGTAGTGGCAGATGATGATGTTGTTATAGAGTATTGTTATTGTGTTCTATTGCAACTTCTAACTTGATTTTTTTAGTGTTGATATAATATATTATGCAGTTGGGTCTTTTAAACATATTTTGATTTTTTTTTTTGTCAATTTTTAAGCTTTAAACTACATAAAAGGTGTATGCACGTGTCTTAGCTTACCTTTAGCCTAAAAAAACTAAAATCAAGGTAAAATGGCTATTGTTATGAACTAAAAACAAAACAATATCCTGTATCACATATAACTTCTAGGTTGTTTTATAGAGGCTTTACAATTAAGGTTTTCTATGCTATTTTTTGGTGGATGCAAATGAATGTTTTAAATGAAAAATGGTTATTTGGATGATGTTTTTAATTTCTAAAATTGTTATTGTTTAAGGGCTAGAATATGAAAGAGTGTGGTGCTACATAAATAATGAACTTTATGAAAAAAAATGTTAGAGAAAATGTGAGGGAGAAAAGCTAGTTATCTCACTAAAGAAAAATCTAAAAGGGAAATCTCTATTTTTTTTTTCTCTTTAAGGTTTACCATATCTCATTCTATTTATCTTTCTCCTTCTTTATTTTTTATTCTCACAAAAAATCTCCTCTCTCTCTGTTTTTTTTTTGGTTGCCCTTTATTTATAATAACAAAATCCAATAAATTAGGAAACAATTAATTGAAGTTTTTTTATTAATGTAAAATTAATTAAAGAGTTTTCTCTTTATAGAAAAATTAATATAAGATTTATACTTTAATAAAAATTTAAATGCACATGATATTTCTTTCAACCATATTTCAATTTTGTTTTACCATTATCCAGAATATCACAAAATATTTGCATTAAGTTCAAAATCTTTCTTTTTTTAACCTTAATCTCCTTCATTTCTTGATAATAAAAAACTTAAGCAATCTCTTTTAGACCCTTCCTAATCAAACATTTACGCTCATTTTATTTTTCCTGATTAATTTCCCATGATTTTGGCTCTTTTTTCATATTTTTTTATGTATTTTATAATTATTTCTGGCCAAAATAAAATTAATTAAAAAAGAGAAAAAAATGATTAAAATTGACTGATTTCGATGAAAAGTCACATTTTATTTGAAATATATACAAACATTAGGGTAAAAAAAATCAGGGTATGAAATTCCCCTAGCTTTACAATGATTATGGTATAAAGTATTTTAAAAGAATTTAAGATACAAAGTTGAAGAAAAATGATGTTTGAAACAAATAGGATCTGACACATTTAATTTTGAGAAAAATTCTCACACCCTTGACTATTATATATTTGAAATGATAAGGATTTGACACTCTTAAGTTCCACAGAGAGATTTAAGACTCTACAAAATCATATGTTTGAAAAGAAAATGGTAGCCAAAACCTTTGATTTATAAAAAAGGGATCAAACATCTTTAAAGATCAAATAATGATCTCATTATAATAAATGATCTACTTGGTAGTTTAGAAATGACTCACCTAGCTATGAGATTTGACTAAGGATATTTTAACAGAGTTTGAAGTTTTTATTTTAAGGTTAAAATTGAGACTTTATGATGACATGGTTAACCTTTTCTTCTTGATTTGTGATTTTAAAAGTAATATTTGCTGATGGCAAGGTCAACTTCTTAATGATAAGGTTAAGTTCTTAATGCTAGGGTTGATTTTCTTATTGCAAACCTAAACTGATATTTTCTAGTAATAAGATTGAATTTCTTTACCTCATTACAGAGTTCAAAACTAAAAATCCATAACATCAGGGTTTCGTCATCAAATTTTCTAATGATAGATTTTCCTTTCCTAATAGTAGAGTTTGATTTCCTGATTATAGTGATGGTTTTTCTTGTTTTAATGGTAAGGTTGGATTTCTTTATTGTAGGGTTGAATTCCTTTTTCATAATTGTATGGTTTGAAAATTGATAATTTATGATGACATGGTTTGAAACTACAATTTGTTGATGATATTTTTTCAAAAGAAATCTCAGGACTCTAAATCAAGTGATTTTGGTCTAGTCAGAAACTTAACATCCTAACATAGAACTTCTTAAAAGTTTCTCTCTTCATATTCTATCATTTACCTTCATTTATGTGCGAAGTCAGGATAGTGAATTTAAGTTGTCCAGTGAGGCTCACTACTAACCTGTCCTTAGTGTTCTTATCATATATAGAGTTCTAGGGCTTCAAAATCAAGAGATTTTAGTATCGTCGGAAACTTAACATATTCAAATGTAACTTTTTAGAAGGGTTTCTCTTCAAATTATGTCATTTACATTTCTTTATTTATTTTCAAAGTCAGGACAATAAATTTATTCTATCTAATAGGGTTCACCACTGACACCTCCTAAATGTTTTTATTATATACAAAGTTTTGGATCTCCAAATTGAGAAATTTTGGTCTTGTTGGAAACATAACATCCTGAAAATAGAGCATATTAATAGGTCTATCTTCAAATTATATCATTTATATATCATAAATTATATTTGAAGTCAATAGAGTGAATTTGTACAGATTCATCCTTATAACTTTTGCATCACTTACAATATTCTATATTGTACATTTTTATTCCCTGGTTAGACATGGCTCGTTTGTCTTTCCTTTTATTGTCCAACAATAAATCATTATATTTCACACACATAATAAGCTATCATGGTTTAATTCCGTGGTTTATAACCAATTGATCATTTCCCCTCATTTTCATTACCCAGATCTCTAATTGCATGTTTTCATGAATTGAACAATAAACATGGAATAAACACACATTAAGGACCCCTAATTTATTGGAAATTAAGCTCAAAATCTTAATAAATTTGGATTTTTTCTCCTACTCCGAGAACAGATGCTGCTACTATGACTTTTCTTGTCAAATTCAAGATTTTCTTCTCCTTATTTTGCTTTCTATTCGTAGTCCTCTTGAGTCTTACTTGGTGTATGATCATATCCCAAGTAAAAAAGCCCTTAAACTTTTAGTAATTTCTCTTCAATTTCTATGAAATAGATGAAGATTTCATCTCATTTTCTTTTGTTTCTACTGTAAAAGAGAGAATAAGAATGAGGTGTATATATATAGCCCGTCTATTCTCATATACACATTGATCCTTATATTTTTATATTTCTTTTTTGTCCCCACTCTTCCTTTCTTTTATTACATTTTCCTTAAGTTCTTTTATTCTATCAATTTCACCCCTCTTTACCTTGTATTATCATTATGATTATATTACAATCCGGTTATAAGACTCGTACTTATTCGGGTGGTTGGAAAAATAAACCAAGAGTTAGATATAACTATCTTTATTATAGAATAAAGGTCGAGATAACTGATAAACTAGGATCAAACTATTTTTATTGAAAAAAAATCGATTCATTGCTGCTGTTTATCCAACCAGGTTTAGATGAGATTTGACCAATTTAACCATTAGAAACCAATTTTAAGTCAAATAAGTTTCTGCATTTTAATATCTCATCCTATTCAATTAAAAACATGGCTCGGATAGGCTTAATTTTTCAAAGTAAATCCCCCGAAACCATACCCAGTTTAACAGCCATCTTCCGTGTCGTACCCTATTTTCAGGATGCGGTTTGTAGTTATTGGGCCGAACCGAAACATAGAAGCCGACAAAAAATCGGAGAGATACTGCTCCTCAAGGGTTCTACGAAGTGAAAGAATGTTCTGGAAGCTAAATATCTCATAATAAAACTAAACCCTAATTTCACTTCTCCTTGCCTCCTTTCCTTATCCACATCAACACTCTCTCTCGCAGGCTCAGCACGGTTCTTTTCTTTTCTGTTTTGCTGAAACAATATAAATAATATAGTAAAATGGCAACTTCTAATGCTCTCTCGACAGCTTCCATTCTCTGCTCTCCTAAACAGGTACTGTTCTATACCTTTTTGCTTTACTTTCCCTTTTTTTTTTGGCAGAAAATTGTTAATTTTCGTAAGGTTTTTTTTATTTCATTTGTTGATGGGTTCATTTGGTGTGACTGTGCTTGTAGGGAGGGTTAAGGAGGAAAGGGAATCAGCAACACAACTCAAGGCTGAATTTTGGTCAATCAACCAGAAGATTCGCAGTGCGAGCAAATGCAAAGGATATTGCTTTTGATCAACAATCACGGGCTGCTCTCCAATCCGGCATTGATAAGCTTGCTGATGCCGTTGGGCTTACTCTTGGTCCTAGGGGTAAATTGTGTACCACCATTACCATATATATATGTCAGTCATAGTCGTGATTAATTTCTGAAGAAAGGCTAGCCAAGTAATTCGGGGTGTGGTTAAAATAGATTGTGAACATGGTTTCTATGCAAAAGCTAAGCCTTTGCTCTTATTAATTTCATTGTATAGTTGTGAATACAGGCATGAATTGAGAAATTGAGGTGAAATAGTAGATAGAGTCTGGTTTGTATTATGGTGGATCGGTTCATATACACATGAGTTCCAAGTGGGTTTGATGCGCTGCCCAGGAAAAAAAAGGGATAGAAAATAGATTGCAACCCTGTAATAGATTGTGACGAGTTAGAAGACTTGTTTGTTGGGTTGTTCTGTGGGCAATTCCTTAAGTAAATAGATGGTTGCACACTAAAAAGAAAATCATATATCCGTAGTATTTGCAATGTATGCTTTTGTTGTGGTCATGGTCAACAGAAGTGCAAAAATAATACTCTCTTTACAACAATTGACAAATGCACGTAATATATTTTGCAATGCTTGGTAAATCTTTCCAGTTCTGCTTATGGCTTAATTAGGACTTCCCTTTTGTTTTTTGCATCTTTATGTTAAGTGTAATCTTATAAATATCATGCAGAGCAATTTAGATTTTTAAAAAGGAACACAATATACTGATTGCCAAGTTTCATTTGTGCATTCCAGGTAGAAATGTTGTCTTAGATGAATTTGGAAGTCCAAAGGTAGTTAATGATGGGGTAACAATTGCACGAGCTATTGAGCTACCTGATCCCATGGAAAATGCTGGCGCAGCACTCATTAGAGAGGTTAGACCTTTGTTCACTTTGCACTTGTCCAATTCAAAAGTTTAGGTTACTCTTGATCTTGCCATTCCTTTATCTCTACAACGGGATTCTATTGTTGACCTTAAATGACTTGTGATGTTTGGCTTTGTGGGAGAAGGTTGCGAGTAAAACCAATGACTCTGCTGGTGATGGAACGACAACTGCATCAGTTCTTGCCCGGGAAATAATCAAATTAGGACTTTTGAATGTCACATCTGGTGCAAATCCAGTTTCTATTAAAAAGGGAATTGATAAAACTGTGCAAGGCTTGATAGAAGAGTTAGAGAAGAAGGCCAGACCTGTTAAAGGTCGTGATGACATTAAGGGTATGCACTGCTGCTAGGCCTAATTTTCTGTCATTATTTCAGTCAAGTCTACTTGTTCAGCTACTTTTTGTATCTTTGATTGGTGATTTGATTTTTATTCTGTTTCTAGCTGTCGCAACAATTTCTGCTGGAAATGATGAACTCATTGGCACAATGATTGCTGATGCAATCGACAAGGTTGGGCCTGATGGTGTTTTATCAATTGAGTCATCATCTTCCTTTGAGACAACAGTTGAAGTCGAAGAAGGAATGGAGGTATGAATTCATATCTTTGTATCAATTTATAAGTTGCAATTATTAGTTTCAAATGCTGTATTTGTTAGTCCTAACTCTTTTAACAATTGGATTTTTGTATGTTATTCTCCTTTTTTTTTTTTTTTTAAATTTCAGATAGACAGAGGTTATATCTCTCCTCAATTTGTTACAAATCCAGAGAAGTTAATTTGTGAATTTGAGAATGCTAGAGTGCTGGTTACGGATCAAAAGATTTCTGCAATCAAAGACATAATTCCCTTGCTAGAAAAGACTACTCAATTGAGGGCTCCATTGCTTATAATTGCTGAGGATGTAACAGGTGAGGCTTTGGCTACCCTTGTGGTGAACAAACTGCGTGGTATCCTTAATGTTTCTGCTATCAAGGCTCCTGGTTTTGGTGAAAGGAGGAAAGCTTTGCTTCAAGATATTGCCATTTTAACAGGTATTGTTGCTAAACCATACCTGCTCATGCTAATTTCTATGCTATAATTGTTCAACTTTTATGTAAATTTGTTGTAACTGGTTTGCATCCTTGGAAATATAATTCATGAGGCAAGAACAGGATTTGGATTAGCAACAATCATTTCCAGAAAAATTCACTTGCTGCACTAGTTTTCAAGTTACTAATTTTTGGAGAACACAAACATGCAAGGACATGTATGTATTGAAAAATGCTTAGAGATTAGTAATTGAATGCTAAGCAATTGTCATTGTTGACATAGTGATGTTGGACATTTCAGCTTTAAATCTATGGACCTGAAATTCTGAATGTTTATTTGTTCCATATTGGTATGTGTGTATTCTCCTAAAGTAGGGAATTCTTATGCAATTATTCAATCAGATAGAGTAGCTGATAGGATTTGTTGTTGCTCATACTTTTCACTTGGACTATTTGTGAATTTTTTGCTGGTGCTTATATAGTCTCTTGTTTCCCTACATTTTAGGAGCTGAGTTCCAGGCCAATGATCTTGGTTTAAGCATTGAAAACACATCAATTGAGCAGCTTGGTTTGGCCAGGAAGGTTACAATCAGCAAGGATTCCACCACCATCATTGCTGATGCTGCATCAAAGGATGAGTTGCAAGCTAGGATTGCACAGTTGAAAAAAGAGCTGTCCGAGACTGATTCTGTGTATGACTCGGAGAAACTGGCTGAAAGAATTGCAAAATTATCTGGTGGGGTTGCTGTTATCAAAGTGGGCGCTGCAACAGAGACTGAGCTTGAGGATCGCAAACTCCGCATTGAGGATGCCAAGAATGCAACTTTTGCTGCCATAGAAGAAGGAATTGTGCCTGGTGGTGGTGCTGCTTTGGTTCATCTCTCAACCTATGTTCCTGCAATCAAGAACAAAATTGAAGATGCAGATGAACGGTTAGGTGCGGACATTGTGCAGAAGGTAATAGTTAGTTTGTTGTCACTACCCACTAGACGTGTACACAAGTGAATTAGGTTTTTAAAAGTTTTTAAATATAAATAGAACTCAATATGCCAGAAGGTACTGATGACCAAATTCTTTGCTTATAGGCACTGGTAGCACCGGCATCCTTGATAGCTCAAAATGCTGGAATTGAAGGTGAGGTTGTTGTTGAGAAGCTAAAGGATAGTGAATGGGAGATTGGCTACAATGCCATGACAGACAAGTATGAGAATCTGGTGGAGTCTGGAGTCATTGATCCAGCAAAGGTGACAAGATGTGCTTTGCAGAATTCAGCATCAGTAGCTGGGATGGTCCTGACCACCCAGGCCATAGTTGTAGAAAAGCCCAAGCCTAAGGCATCTGCAGCTGCCCCTACTCAAGGTCTTACCGTGTAATCGTAGGAATTTCAGCCCCTGTTAGGATTTCAAGGATGAGTGCTTATCTGGCGGCATATTTAAAGGATCTGTGATCTATATCGGTGCGCCTTGTACGAATTAGTTATGTCATTACTGATTGGTGTACTGTGATTTTTGTCTTTAGAAGTGTTTGGCTTGAATTTTTGTTAACAGATGCTGCATAAGATAACAGAGACTCTTCTAATGCACTGTAATTTTTCTCTGTTAGTGCCCTCGAAATAGTGAAAACCGAAGCAACCAGTGGTTACTCGTGTTTGTCCTACACTAGCTAATTTCAGAAAAACAATAGCAAATCTTATGTTATTTGTCCACGAGGTCGCCAGGAAATAGAGGTATTAAAAGAACCTAAATGAACTTGTCGTTCACTGTAAGTGTAGAGATAAGTCACCGAGGATTCAATGTGTAATGATTATTTTACCTTTCGATGCGTTCCTGTCCTTGCCTTTAGATCTGGGATGTTTTTGAATATTATACGGGGCAGTTGATAATATTATATTGATTAGGAGTATTTTTGTAGTTTTCATGTATTTTTGCACAGTTTAAACACGCTTTTACCTCTACCCGCATGCTTTTACCAGCAGCGACAACATTGATTTCTTAAAGGTATGTGCAGTGTAATAATGATACAACCCTCTAGTAAGATAAGCAAGGAACAGACGGCGAGGGTTTTATAGACTTTGCACAAAATTGAAAAATGTACTCATATGAATTTAGCCCCCGATTCGGCAAAAGCAAAGAATTAGCTGCAGGGGTGTAGGCGTAAATGACTTTTTTTTAATGTTATCTCGACCGCACTGTTAATGGACCGTATACGCGTGATAGAGAGTGTTTGGGAGGGTGATTGCGGTAGTTTTTAAAAGTGTTTTTCATACTGAAATGTATTAAAATGATATTTTTTTTATTTTTTAAAAATTATTTTTAACATCAGTACCTCAAAATGATATAAAAACACTATTTTTTTTATTTAAAATGCAAAAAAAAAAAAAATTAATCAAAAGCTGCGGTGCGGTGGGTGAAACGTCGTGCCAAACAGCTTCTTAGTGCGTTTCTTTCCCGTGTTCGATTTAGGTTTTGCGTGAGATTTCATGAGGTGATGATTCGTGCCTGTTTGGCACTGTGGCCAAACCTGTGTTTGGCCGCTTTTCACTTTTTTTTTTAATAATTGCGGTTTGGTGTTTTTAGATCATTTTGATGTACTGATGTCAAAAATAATTTTTAAAAAAATAAAAAAAAAATATCATTTTGATGTATTTCAGCATGAAAGCACTTTAAAAAGCAACAGCAACCACACTCCCAAACACCCTCGAAAAATATTTAACCGGCTTCGCAATCGATGCGCAACTATGTCTTTGGTTGCATGGAGTGGCGTGTGGTTTATCAAGATATCTAGAGATGAGCCTATGTTGAATGTTTTTGTGCTATTTTCTCTCCTAAACATCAGAATATATTTCAGTCCCCCCAATTTATTATGGAATCATTTCCATCTCTTGGATTTTGATTGTTTTGTATAGTCCTGATTTCTATAATAAAAATTTTATTTTTTTTTAATTTGGTCCTTTAATTAAAATTGATTATATATGCAATTTTCATATTGGTCCTTTTTCTTTTAATTTTTTATTTTTTATTAAGTCCCTAAATCTTTTTAGTGCAGCAGGTTGTATTGTTTTCAATTTTGTCATTCATTTGAAATTCATTATATATTGCATTTTTATTTCGGACTCCATTATTTTAATTTTGTTTTTTAAAATCTCTTAATATTTTTTGTATAGAAGTATGGATTTTTGTCAATTTGATCCCTTACTTGAAATCAATCATATCTTTTATTTTAATTTTGGTCCTTTTAATTGCTCTATTGAAATTTAATTCCTTTATTGTTATTTATATATTTATGCATTAATCCCTATTATTGTATATGTTTATGTATATATTTTTTGTTTTAGTTTTGAATATTTTTTTATCTTCTCTTTTGTTGGGATGTATTTTTTTTATTTATTCTTTAAATTTTAATTTGTGGTAGTAATCATTTGAAAATTAATATTTTTTTTTAGAAAAAATAGAAAATATTTTTTTAAGGCTAACAATATTTTTTTGTCATTTGTTTTATTTGTTTGCTTATTCCTTCTCTCTCTCTCTCTCTCTCTCTCTCTCTCTCTCTCTCTATATATATATATATATATATATATATATATATATGAAATGTTGTTATTTTTGTCCATGCTTATACATGCATGTTCTTGGTTTTTGTTCTGATTTTTTTATTTTCTCTGTTATTAAGGTTTTTTTTAAATTTAATGTTTAAATTTTAATTTGTGTTGATAAGCATTTGAAAAATGATACTTAGCATTTTTTTTCCTTTTTAAATGGTTTTTTTATACTTCAAGTCAAATAATATTTTAAAATTAAACTTGAATGTTTAAATTTTAATTTGTGTTGGTAATAATTTAAAAACTGAGATTTAGTCTTTTTTTTTCCTTTTTATTTGTTTATTTATTTATTCTTCAGGTCAAATAATATTTTAAAATGTAATCAATTTTGTTTTTTCATTTGTTTTGGTTATTGCTTTTTTGTTAATATTTTTATTTGTGAAAATTCCTAATTATTATATATGAGACATTTAAAATAATGATAATGATTATTTATAAATTTTTTTTTCTTATAAATATATGATGGTAAGTTTATATTTTTATATTTGTTTAATATTAACATCCTAATATATATATATATATATATATATATATATATATATATATATATATATATATATATATATATATATATATATATGACCTATTTGTCTTCTTAAAATAAAATAATAATTTACTATCAATGCTCTAAATACTTTTAATATAATAATATGACAAATAAATCTTATAAACTTTAATTTTTTTAACAATAACTATGGTGTCATCGATAGTATGACCAATAATAATTAAAATATTAATTATGTATATGATATTTATAATGATAGCTATAAGAATTGAAACAAAAATTCTTTGGTCAATGTTATTTTTTTGAAAAATAACTCATGCTTTTATTTATTTATTTATGATATTTCAGCTTTGATATTACGTAAAAAAAATATGAAACTACACATTGACAAGATAAGTGGAAAAAATGTGTCAAACTATTTACAATAATAAAATAAAAATTGCCCTGTGTTTTGCCACTATTAGCACCAAATATTTGAATAGGTAACAAAATTGTTAATGGTCTTTTTTATTTTAAAAAAAAAATGCTTTACATATGAGTTAAATGATCTACTTAAAAAAATTGAAGATTATGTAGTTTTTTTATGTATTTATTTTACAATAAAGAGGATATTTAGAATAATGATAATAATATGGTATGGTCTTACGCCTAGGACAACATTGCAATTTTCTTCACTCCTTAATTTAAAAACATAGAAGCCATTATCAAGGAGTATGACATCTTCAAGAGCTTGCTCCCAAGTTTGCTCTCAAGCTTTAGAAGCCCATTCTTTCATAAGATTCATAGGGAGTGCTCGATCAAGGAAATACTGCTGACTTCTCTCCCTCTCTAATTATTTCTAAAATTAGGGTTTTGAAACCCTAATTTTTATTTTGATTTTTTGTAATCTATGAACAGAGATGAAGTTGAATTTCTGATTTCAAGAATTACGAAACCCTAATTTTTATGCTGATTTTCTGTAATCTGTGAACAGAGACGAAGTTGAATTTCTAATTTCAAGAATTATGTTATGGCTGAGGAGGCAGCAAAAGCAATGGAGCCTAACGCAAATCTGCTAGAATGGCCAAAGAAGGACAGATGTCGGTTACTACATGTTGTGTATCGCGTCAATGACCTTGAGTGTACCATTAAGTGAGTGAGGTTTTTATTTCGATTTTTTTTTTAATTTTTTTATAATCTATATGATTTTTTGCTTATTTTGCTTATTTATTTTTGTGAATTTATCTGTAATTAACTTTGCGTTTATTATGAAGGATTTTTTTTTTGTAATTTATGCGATTTTTACTAAATTCAGTTTTTATAAATGTTTTGTTTAACAATTTGTGTGATTTTCTGATATATATATATATATATCTTCTCTTCAAATTTAGGTGTAATTAATTGTGCATGGATGTGTGTGTGTGTTGAACAGTGTGCGTGCGCTCATGCGCGCACCATCAACATATTAAAACAATAAAAAAACTATAAAAGTATGTTATTTTGCTTAGTCCCTGATTTGTTTCTTGCCTTTTTGGGTGGTTGGGTTTTTCTTTTGACATCATTGGATGATGGGTGAGGGAGCTAATTTGTTTGTTGGGTCTCTTGGTCGGTTTGTTTGGTATCATTAGAGTATGAGTTATGTGGTTGTTGATCTCAGTTTTATAGGTATGTTGTTTGGGTGTGTTGGCAGTGGAGGGTTTCTTTGGATAAAAGAGTTTATTTATATTTTGACTCAATTGTTGGGTGCCAATATTTTGTGGGTTTGGTTTGTTGTTGATTTTGATATGAACATGTTTTTTATTTCAATTTTATGGGTGTGTGGCTTTGGTGTGTTGGCAGTGAGGGGTTTATACAAATAAAGGGTTTATTATTTGTGTTTTGGCACAATTATTAGGCTAGGTGTAAGTGGAGGTTTTTGTCGATGTGTTTTGGTTTGGTTTATTGTTGATTTTGATTTTAATTTGGTTTTTATGCAGGTTTATTATTGATTTTTATATATTTATTAACTTCAATTGGGTTTGTTGGCAATACAGTGTCCCTTTAATTAAAAGGGTTGATTTTTATGTGCAGGTTATTGCCAATGTTTTGTGGGTTATTGTTGGTTTTTATTTTTATTTGGTTTTTATGCAGATGTATTCTTGATTTTTATGTCTCTATTAACTTCAATTGGGTTTGTTGACAGTGCAGGGTTCTTTTTATTAGAAGGGTTGATTTTTATGTGTAGGTTGCTACCAATGTTTTGTGGGTTCGGTTGACAAAGTTGTTGGATTGTATGTGTGTAGTTGCTTCTAATGTCCTTTGTTGCTACCCAATTTTTGACCCACTTATTTTTATGTTTCGGAAAAAAAAGACACAAAAAATATATAAAAAAGACAAAAAATATAAAAAGGAAAAAAAATATAAAAAGACAAAATCCAAAAAATATCTTGGTACAAGGGCAAAATTGAACAAATTGAGAATTTAACAGTCAATGCAGGGTCAAATCGCACAAATTAAAAATCAAGGACCAAATTGAAAAGGCGCGCAAGTTGAGGGCTGATTTTAGATTTCACCTTTGAAAAACTCTATAAATAGAGAGGTATTAGCAACAAAAAAACAGACCAAAAAAATTTCTCATACATTCAAAAACCCTAGATCCCTAAAATAAACCCTAATTTTCCTCTGAGGGCTACAGTCGCCGGCCCTCACCCTTGGCAGCTGTAGCCCTCCCATTCTCCCCATTTCCCCCTCTGTTTTTCCCCTTTCCTTTTTTCACTTTCCCTTTTTATCTCTCCGACCAGACCCCCCCTCTCCTTCCTCACCACGCCAGGCACAACCCGGCTAACCAGCCACCACAGCAACCGCCCTTTCTCCTTCTCCGAATATCCCCGTGCTCACTCTCCCCTCCACTCCCAAGAACCCTCTCTCCCCTGCCGTCTGTTGAAACACCATACCAGTCTTCCCCATTTCCTCCCTCTCATTTCTTCTCATCCATCATTCAAGCCATGGCCACCCACCACAAGCTCCTTTCTAGCCGTCCCTCTTCCTCTCACAGCTAGCACAGGCTGCCCTTTTCGGTCCAGCATTCTCAGTCTCTCTTTACCCTCACACCAGCCTTTTCTCCTCCGACCACACCCCCATGACCACAGCAACCCTTACCTCACGCAAAATAGCTCCCCTCAATTTCCTTTTCCTTGCTCTCCCCACCGTCGATTGCCTGCCTTCACTGCATCCACAATAGCATCATCAGCCCCCCACCACGGACAGTATTGTTGTCGTTTGAAGAAGAAGAAACTGAGAACAGAGCCCAGATTTGAAGGAAAGAGCTGATTGATTTTTACTAGTGTTGGTGTTTGTGTGTTGTTGGTATTTGTAGATCATTATTGAACATCCTTGCTGGCGAAAAGGAGAAGAGGAGAGTCGAAGAACAGCCTAAGAAGAAGAAGACCAGATCTGTGATTTTAGGAAGAAGCCGAGAACAGGTCTAAAAATGATGAAATTGATTTTGTGTTTGCTATTGCGTTTGTGTTTGCTTTGTCTGTGTTTGCAGGCCTCCATGAGCGCCACCATTGGCGTGGGGAGGAAGAGAAGAGGCAGATCCAGCCACCCCCTATCCAGTTGATCATCTGCGACCGCGCGTGGCTCCACGCCGCTAGTGACGGCTGCATGTGGACAAACGCGCCACCAGCGTCCCTCTGCACTATGCCACTGTTCCTGAAGTCTTTTTTGTATTTTTCTTTATTTTAGGTGTTTTATTTGAATTTATTTTAGTTGAATTATTAATTGTGAAATGTAATGAGAAAAATGAGAAAATGATAATGTGTGTGTGAGTTGTATTTTATTTGTAAAAGTATAATGAAAAAGAAAAGAGAATGTGTGTGTGTGTTGTGTTGTGTTTACTCAACTTTATATATGTTTTGTTAAGAAAAAAATAATATAAAGTGAAATGAAAAAAATGTGTTTTTATTTGCAATGGCCAAAATGTTTTTTTTCCAAAAATTTAATTTAGATTTAATAACAAGTTTATTACATCTTTCAAATTGGCCTAATATTAAATAAATCACCAAATTAATTCATGGGAATTAGCGATTAATTTTAGGTAGTAATTGCCGGATTTACGCGTAGGCTAACATTTACATATTCGAGAATAACCACCAAAATTGTCAAGACTATTCTGAGCGGTGTTCGATTTTTTTATGAATCGTTCAATTATGAAATTAATTCATGGGGATTAATGGTTAATTTCAGGTGGTAAATGAAGAAGCTACAAGTAAGCTAGCATTTGCATATCTGGAAATAATCAATAAAATTCACAGGATATATTTTGAGCGATGATCGATTTCTTTTGCAATCGACGTAATTATAAATAATCAAAATTTTCATTAAAGAAATCAGTAAAAAAATGAAATTAAAAGATCAGGAATTGAAATGAAACACCCACAAATATTAAGGATCGTGCCATACTTCTAGCAGCAGGAGAGAGAAAAGGGTGGGGCAGGAAAGAAAATCGTCCATTAGCGACTCCACGACCTTATTCACTAAACAAGCGTCACACTGGGAGGTAGAAGACATGGTGGCACACCTATTGACAAGGCAAAAGGCTAGTTTCCATTGCCTTATGCTTTCACACGTGTCGTCCAAAAGACGGGAGTAGATGAAACACTACTAGTGTGTCTGTACGACGTGCCTACAGTGTTTTAGGGAAAAAATAATAGAAAAATAGTCAATTACGTATACACCTTTGGACCCAACGATATCTAAGAAAATACCGGGGGTGAAAGTCTTGAAATACCCCCAGTTCTAGGTGTTAGTTTTTGTCATTTTCAGGGGCTATTTTTATAGTTTTACTATGCAAAGGATTTGAAAATACCATCCATATTTCTTGAAAATCTCTAAAATACCCCCGTTCATGGGGGTTAAATTTCCTGGTCCTAACAGTAAAATGGTAATTTTATTTTAGCAATACATAGTAACTGTGTCTAGATGAATAGTGAAAAATACATAGTAAATTGGTAACGCATTTTATATTTTAGTTAATTTATAATTGGGATAATATGCTTGTTTTTTATATTATATAATTGATGGATTAGTATATAGTTTTAGTTTTTGTATGTTCATGTCTATTTTTTTTAAAAAAAGAAAATCTCATTTAGAGAAAAATTATGAAAAGTGATAATCTAATATCTTTAATCATCAACAGGTGTTAGAGTTTAATCATAATTGAATCTAGCAATTTATAAAACCCAACATTTTTTAAATTCAGTTAAGTGTTGAGCTCAATAATAAATAATAATAAGTATGATAAGCTGTAGAATTAACTCTCTTGGAAGATATTCTCTCTCTTCGATAGAAAGGAGATGGGAATGCGATAAATAAAGAAGAGAGGAGTGTCTATAAAGACCCAAGTAGGGTTGGCTATAAAGACCCAGCAAGATCTTTAAACGTAAGGTTTGCTATCTTTTGTTCTCCATGGTATATTTTTATTTTTAGAATATCTCTTTAAAATACCATGATATTATCTCTCAAAAAGATACTTATTTAAGCATTAAAAAGTCTATAAACTCACAAAAATATTCAAACAAATATTCCCATTATCTTTGCATAAAAGAAGTTGCCAGTCAACTACCGGGGACATTCCATGTCCTGGTAGGGTAGGAAAGTCTTGCGATCCTAAGAAGCTTCCAATCCGAATGGATCCGCCCAGCAGGTCTTGCGTGAAAACTTCCTGCCCACCGACCCAGCTTCAAGGATAGAGGTTTCTCCACCAATAATGCAGCCTGGCTCAATTGTGCTGGACCATAGGAGACTGTATGCACCAATGGTAACATACCTTTCAATAGATGTCTAAGCAGGGTCACTAGCTACCTTTTTTGTAAGCTCCGTATCCCTATTTTCAAGATTCTACTTCAATGGCCCCCCTTGCCAATCATGCAAGTGAAGAAAGAAAACGAGTCCTCATCTTTCTTGAAAATATGAGTGAGTTTTGGCCTCCAGCATTGATGCTTACAGCTCAACTGCAGATGTGCCATATTTGAGTTTAGTTTCTCAACCATTTCTGTCTTTGAAGATCTCAGATAAGATTGGAAGAACAAGCTTGAAAACGACAACCAAGTTCTAGGCCTTTTTTTTACATTTTTTTTGCGGTGCGGTGGTCACTTTTGATGATAAAACAAATTCACATCAATCAGAAGATGTAATTAATTAATAGACCCAACGATCCTCCATCCAATTCAAAGTTGTCTTGAGGCATTAATAGATCAGTACTGGATGCTAATTAACCTGAAAATAATGCCGTGACCATTCATTCATGAACATGCTAAGAAAAAGTTGATAAAAAAGCAACCCTCACACAACAATTAGAGTGCTTTGTGTGCAGTCATTATCTTAGCTTCGTTCACTGTGAGTGAAGCTGAGTTGAGTAAAAAACATAACAGATAATATAAAAAATATGAAGAGAGAGACGTTGATTAACAAATAAAAAACATGTAAAAAAGAGAAGGACATGGTCGGCATGCATGGAGAAAGAGAGAGAGACGTTTTGCTTTCTGCAGAAGAAGAAGAAGAAATGAATGTCTGTTTGAATTTATTGCAATGAACAATAATTAATATTATCGTTAAGAAAATATTGACAGAGTTAATCCATTTATGATGATGAACATAGTGCATAGCTTCAAAGCTCTCATAAATATGAAAATGGACATCATTTGTCAGTGATTTTGTAGGTAAACAACACAATTAATAATGTAATTGGGAAGTGAACAGTTCTAAAATTCTCTGAAATACACTGACGGATGTAATTTATTGGTGTATTTTGTTATAACCTAATTTCCGAGCTACTTCCTAAAATCTATGCAAAAATAATAAAAATAAAATAAATAGGGTCGGTGTTGGTAAAAAAACATCAATGTGGAAATTTTTGTTGTTTTTAAGAGTCTGATCGTATCTGTTTTGTCCCTAAAAATAGAGAAAAATACAAATTTAAGGAGAAAATAATTTATCATTGGATAAATATGTGTAAAAATTAAGTTGAACTACATAATTATATTTTTTTAGTTAATTTGATTTAATCATCGACTAATTTAAAGTATAATTATGATTGATAATTAATTTATGGTCCAATTAAAGGATTTAATTAAGTGTAAGGATAAATTGATCACATCAAATTAATTAAGGGCATAATCGATAAAAAAATCAAGTTCTTGAGCTTAATTCAAGCTCAATCAAGAAGATTAGAATTTTCAGAGACCAAATTGAATTTTTCCAAGTCAATTATGCAAAGTCAGAGGCTAAATTGAAGATATTGAGAATTTAATGGTTAATTAAGGATCACATAAATCGGAAGCCAATGACCAAAATAAAAAATGCTTGCAAAGCTAAGGTTGTTGTTAAAATTCTAACAAGGATATAATTGCACAAAATTAAAAGTTCAAAGTCAATTGGGGTGCAATTAGAACATCTACACATTGAAGGACCAAATTGCATTTTCACCTTCTCCCAAAACTACAACCTTTACCTACACTGCCACTGTTGACCTACCACTGCAGGAACTCTGCTACCGACAAGCCACCACTGCAGGAACTCCAATACTAACAGGCCACCACGTCATCGCTAACAACCGCAGGATTTGAGTCACTGATGCATGCAAGTTACACCTGTAAATAGTGAGGAAAAAAAAACCATGTAGGGGGAGGAAAAACTAGAGAAAAAAAGGGAGAACAAGGGAAAAGATGAGGGAAAAAATTTACTTAGAAAGAGGGGGGAGGAGACAACCGAACACAAAGGAAAACCTACGAAAAATTTAGGTAATAGAGGGGGAAATAATGCAGGAGATAGGGGGATTTACAGGGAAAAAAATTGAGCAAAAATTTACAGACATCATGATAAAAAAAACTTGCACACGACAGCCACCCCTCAGTCTCCCTCAACTCGTCTTCTCCATCTCCGACAAGACACCAACACCGATGTCCCTCTCTCTCTCTCTCTCGGTTGACAACTCTCTCTTTTAAACAAGTCTCGGTTGGCAGCTCTCTCTCTCCTTCCTTCGACAGCAACTCCAACCAGCAAGCCAACCACCATCCATGTCTTTTTCTCCAGCACCATCAATCTCACCGCAGCTCCAGTAAAAGCAACAAACTCTGGCGAAGATGCAACGATGAACAACAGTAGCAGCAACACAAGTAAGCCCCTTCCAACACCTCTCTTGGCCATCATTTTCGATGCCACCATAACAGGGAGAACCACCTCAACCTACTCTCCCTGGCAGAAATGGCAGGTGAACCTCTCGTCGTGGTCAGACTATTCACGTGAAGCACTGTCATGAACTGAGTGAATTAATTCACTTATTCACATGAATTGGTTGATGGGCTAGACCTAGTCTCGGCCCCGCCCAGCCCAGCCCAGCCCACCAGAGGTGGGCATTTGGGCTAACTTGGCTGGCTGGCCCGTTTAGCTGTGCTAGGCATGGCCCAAATTTTTTTCAAATTTTTATTTTATTTTAAAAAATAAAAATATGTTGTTTTCTTACATACGACTGGATTCCAAGGTTTTTCCCATCATATTTTTCTTAAAAAGTATGTTGTATCTTTCTCAAAAAAATATGCTGTTTTCATACATACGACTAGATTCCAAGGTTTTTCCCATCATATTTTTCATAAAAAAATTGTTGTAACTTTCTCATATTTTAAAATGAAAATTGGATATCATAACCAGTTTATAATTATCCATTAGAATTTGGCTAAAATATATATATAAAAATAATAATTATTTTTTTAACTAATGGGGTGTAAAACTATATGGTAAAGTACAACCGTAAATAAAATTTTTTTTACTACGGTGTAAAATTACATTGTAAAATACATCCGTTAATACAGTGTAAAAAAAACTTTAACATAGAAAAACAATCAAACAACAATGCAACTTACCTTAGGTAGGGTGTACTGGGGGTGAAGCGTCTTCCCTTGTACAACAAATCCTCTTATCTAGACTCTTGCAGATCAATAGGTTTGTAGTGACCTTAATACTAGGTGATGACTCCTGATAGTTATAGTTGTAATTTTTACGACTATAAAACAAACTCCATTTTCATAGTGTGTCGTTGTTTGTCCAATCAAGGGAATGGTGGGGTGTGAAGCGTGAAAAAAAAGAGTCGTCGCGACGTAGTTGATGATATTTTACAATCCATCAGTAATTCTATTGGTATCAAATAGTTTACGTGGCCAGGTTGTATTTTTATTCCTTTTTTTATTTATTCTGTAAATACTTCAAATCACAACAACATACATAGTACAATAACATCAATTTTGTATACAATAATAAAATTATAAAAAATAAATGTTTTATTTTCATATGATATTAAATTCACATCATTGTCATTATATTAAAGTTAATTTCATCTAGGAATATTACATGATATTTAATTTCATTACACATTTGTGTTGTGCATATTAATCAAAATTGGTGTCTTCTTCTTCAATTTTATCCTCATTATTGTCACCTTCATTGCGATTTTCTATATTGATTTTACTATTATCATCATCTTCATTAACTTTTGTATGTTTATTGATTCTCAAAACATCATTTTAATTCCTTAATGATAACATCAACAAGAGTATTCCTAGAGACGTGAAAATTTAAATTTTCTTCTAAGTCAGTAGATGTAGAAACTTGATATTGAGCAATTAAATCATCAAGTTGAAAGACATCATCTCCTACAATTACTTTATTATTACCATCCTGAACAACTTGAACACGAACCATGAGTTTTTTCCCAACAAATAACCAATAAACTCTGAATGATTCTTTTTATTAACTTACTGACATTGCTCAACAAAAACAAAGATATCATTGACTTTGTGGAGTCTAGCTTTTGTAGTAACTTCAACCAAACTATGTTGAAGATCTAATTTGACACATTTGTCAGTGATATTATATTAATAACATTTGAATAAAAGAACTATATTATTCTCGCTACAATATTCTCATTCAAGGACCCATCCTAACTTCTTGTAGTATTCAATTTCAAGCTCATTAGAAATGAACACACATGTCTATTGATAAAATATCTGTTGTAGCACTTCATCTTTTTTTAGAACCCAGACTTTGTAAATTCAAAGTAACACTAGCATTCTCACCCATTTGATAAACTTGTTACATAAATTACAACCATTAATAGGTGACAAGAAATATGTAATAAAATTCAATATATCAAGAGATAAGAATAATTAAACAATCCTTACATGTGCTCTCAATCACATGAAAAATTATTCATATTATAATCAAAAGATTTGAGATTCAATCAACCATAAGTTATGAAACAGTAAAAATTAACGAAGCTGCTTATGAGAGGTTAAATAATGTATTAGTTTATGATCATATAAGAGATGGTTGTTCAAAAGTAATGACATGTTAATTAGTATACTTACTGAATAAAAGATCTTAGTTCATCGCAATTAAATAACATATAATCTTAATTTTTGTTAAGTATCTTCTCCTCATAGTATTTTATTTTAATACACTTCATCAAGGATATTAGAATATTGAAAAGCTTCCACTCAAAGACACTTTCCAATTTTCAACAATATAGATATTTTCCAATTTTCAACAATATAAACCTCATATATCAAAGTATCAACACATGTCTTGTTCTTTACTTTTTTTAATGTTCAAGAAGGTACTAGCATGAAACTAAATGAATGCTTTAATTCTTTTTAAAAAAATTATCACATATTCTTGAGTTTAGTTTCTTATTTGGTCAATTATATTTATTTTCAAACTATTAAATTATTAATTTCTAAAAATAGAAATTCAAAAACTCAGTTTGACTCCCTCTCTTTAAATTAACACACACACACACACTTTAATTCACTTTATTTAAACAAATTGAGTTTTTATATCTATTTTTCATTTTTAAGGTGACACCTTTTCTTTTCTTTGTTTTTTTTTTTTTTTTTTTTTCAAATCAGCTAACCAAAAAACTATTTTGAATGATGCATACACGTTAACCAGGTGACCCAGAAGCCTATGACAAGGAAGAATCTTAGCTCCCAAGTTCCATCCCCATCTACACGTTGCGTTAAAAGTGGTTCCAAGTATGGACCCTTTGCTTACTTAGCCATCCTCGAATATGGCTTCTTCTTTTAGAAGCAAAATCTGACTATTGTAATGAGAAATATATATGACTTTTTTTAAATATGCTTACAATAATCATGATCTGTTTGCGAAAAAAGGCCAACTTTTTTTAAATATTTTTCTTTTAAAAGAAAGAAATGGAGCAAATATCCTTAATTATGAGGTTAATTTCCTTGAGTTGTTGGCCTATGAGAATGTGAGCTCATGCACAATTGATTGAAAAAGAAAGGGATATAATGAAGTTGAGAAGGGGTCAAGATTTGTAGCCTGAGCATCGACGAGACCGCTAAGCAAGGTGCCAATGTTGAGTGAACATCCACAATGCCCACTTATTCTAGACTCGCACCTCTTAATTGTTTTAGAATTTCTTAATTTTTTTTATTAAAATATGTATTCTACATCATTGGATTGAATTGTTAAGCACACTAAATTTTATTAACTTGGCAAAGAAAAGCTCAATTCACATTGGACTTGTTCTTGTAAAATCTCCATCGTATGGGTGAAGGAATATTTGTGTTTTCTATGAATTCTGTAATTTTGACACAAATATATTAACATAAATATAAGAACATTACACAAATATATTTAATTCATGAACTCCATGGCAAAGAGGAATGATTTGACCTTTTAATTACATTGCTTCCATCAAATGGATTTCTTTCTTTTTCTCAGCGATTTGGTTTATATTTTCTTGCTCTTGGTTTTAATGAGTTCTTTGTTTTGAATTATTAAAGTTGACAATCCATTCATGCTTGTGTCTTCAAGTTAATTAATTATAATTTACTCATAGCATGGACTCGTTTGATTGTTGCTAAGAAAAAAAAAAGAAATTAAACATAACGTGAGATAAATTGTTAATTGATGGACACAAGAAGTAGCGGAAGAGGATGTCCTTGTCGTTGACATTAAGGTGATATTTTTTAAAAA
Organism: Salix dunnii; assembly: GCA_015731905.1. Classification (NCBI taxonomy): domain Eukaryota; kingdom Viridiplantae; phylum Streptophyta; class Magnoliopsida; order Malpighiales; family Salicaceae; genus Salix; species Salix dunnii. The sequence goes on along the minus strand of CM027667.1, from coordinate 593,576 downwards.
TTAATTTTGGTATTAGTATATGAAAATAATTTAAAATAAACACTAAAATTTTTAATTTAAAATAAAAAATAAAAATAATTTTTAAATTTTTTTTTCTAAAATACTTTTGAAACTCAAACCTCAGCTAATTAGTAATGAGATTTTGTAAGAGTATTTTCAACTAAAGTAACTTTTTTTAAATAAATATCTAAGAATATACTACTTTTTATATGTAATTTGAAAAATAATTTATAATTTAAAAGACATAAAAAGAATGAAATGATTCAAGCAAATGACTAAACAGCACATAGATATTTATAGAGTTTGGGTGCTCTAGTTAACTATTATTACTTTTAAAATCTCAAATTAATCCTTCTTTTAAATAAGAAAAGCTAGACGACAACATGTAAATTTGATCCTCAGACATTTGCCCCTGCAGCTCCTGGAAGTTGCAAGTACATCCTTGAAATCTCTTCAGCCAAATGCATTTTTGAAATAAATTGTGTATGATTTTACATTTTCCCAAATCAATTTTTTATTTTAAAAAACTATTACTTATTTTAATTTATTATTTGTGTGTTTTATATATATTGTGTGCACCGAGACAAAAAAGACCACCGACACCCACAATTGTTTCAATGTTCACGCGTTTCTTTGAATGCCCGCAATTGCTTTCTACTTAATTTAATATACCTTTTTTGACCCTATCAAAAGAGGCGATAATGTTTTTCCTAGCACTTCTGAACAATTTATTAGGTAGCACAGCCACGTAATTGAATAAATAAAAATAGTAGAGACAATAAAATAAATAAGCTGAAATTAATCTTGTTTATTGATGAGAGCAATATAAAATAAAATAAATTAATATTTTATCCTTATGATATATTGCTGCCAAACTTATATAGTTAAACAAAATATTTAGATATTACAATTTTTTTATTGTAGTAAAATTAATAATAGTGTAATAATGTTAATTATAAAGCTCGAGCTAGCTTAGTGAGTCGACCCGGGAATTGGCTAACCACCCAATATGATATCATCAAAATTCCAAGTCAAATCTGCAACCCGATGTAGCGCATGGGGGCAAAAACTTTTATTTGGACATAAACAAAAAAAATGAAGTAATACAATTTAGTATTAATTTTTAATAATTTTTAATAATTTTTATTTGGACATATACAAAAAAAAAATTATTTATGTGATAGAGGGAGTATTTTGAATCACAAGTCGTTTTCTATGTCCTTATGAAAAACGAAGGACAAAACACAGTTTGCTGAACCTTCCTTGACATTCGTGGTTTTCTTTGTTTAAGTATAAGAAAATTGAATGGAAAAGGGCCTATTTGTGTTTTACTAAAAGTTTAGGGAGTGTTCTGACCACTAAGCAAAACTATAATGATAAACGTCGACAGTTGCAAACTATAAGGGTAGAAGTGGAGGATTGGTGAATACGTAGGGATGGGGTTAAGTTTACCGTTTCCCTTTGTCTCTTACAAAAGGGAAGAGGAAGAAGCGCGTCTTGAAGGAGACTCGTGGAGGCTTTAATGTTGCGATGCGTTGGGGAAAGGTGACTAAGACACATAGGCATTCATGCCTACATACATTCAGATCCTCCCTTCCTCTTCGACACATGTCTGATCGTAACGCTTTCTTCTCTCTCTGACGAACCCTAACCTTACCTTCCACTCTTGTTTGGCGTTGTTAATTCTTCTGTACATCCACACAGGTCTGAAATCACTCGCATTACAAAACCTGCATTGCCCTTTCGTTAGATTTCTTTTTGGTTTTCTAAAAAAAGAAACGAGGACTTGGGCTGCTCAGAATACTTGTGTTTTGATTGCAGAGAGGGAGAAAAGAAAGGAAAAATGACGACGGAGGTGGGAAAAGTTCTGTACATAGTGGTGGTTGACGAGGAAGAAAAAAAGGGGAAAAAGAAAGGGAAAGAGTCTTTTAGATATACGCGTCCGGTTTTGCAGAGTACACTGCAACTCATGGGATGTAAAGCCCGTCATGCTTTTAAGGTATAACACAAACCCTTTCTTTTTCTTAATTTATTTTTTGGTGGAAAGTCGTAATTCTTTTTTGAATCTTTCTATGTTTTCGTAAGAATTGTGATAACTTGTAGATTGTAATTGATCGTCGGATAGAGGGGTTGACAGATCTGGATTCTTGACTACAAAATGTTATATGAATGTCCTGTCCTGCATTATTTCGTATAAAAGTTGCTTTTTTTCTTAATTTTTTGTATATGAAATGAAAATGTATTTCTTTTCTCGGATCATGTGATTTTCGTTGATTATATATGTTTGACCTTGCTTGAAATTGATCATTTGTTCATGAAAACACAATCCGGTAATTACAATCATTTCTTTTTATCTGCTTTGCTTGGATACTTTTTTGGTTCTTCTTGAAATCTTTTTTCAGAAACAATCGCGCATAAAAAATCTTGGCAGTTGAATTTTAATAAAAGTTTAATCTGCGCATTGCACCAACAATTTCTGAGTTTTATTTGGAGGTTCTATGTTGCGTGATTTATTCATAGTTTACTAGATGGATTGTGCACATAATTATTAAACTAATTATTGCTGCTGACCATTGACTTGATATTTTGCTTTTTCTTAAAGAGAGTAGACAAACCTTGCTGAGTATGCTCCTTCCCTTTTCAGATTAGCAAAAGGGTTTTTGATGTCATGAGAACTGAATTTTCAAACGAGGTTTCACTTTCTGAAGAAGTTGAGATAAGAGTGGGGGAAGCTTCAAAAGAAAATCCTGAGAGGGAAGATGGCTTGTCTAGCGAAGGTAGCTTGGGCAAAATAGAGGCCAGCAATCGTTTGGTTTTGGAGGAAGATAGAAATAAGAGTATACCATTTGAATTGTACAAAAGGCGTACCACTGTAGTTGTTAGAAGGGAGAGTTTCTTGAATGTTGTTTGTGATGCTCTGACTGAATATAAGTATGTGGGGCCTAACCAGAGGGAGGACTTGGTTTTGGCATGCAGGTAAAGTGAAATCCTTTATTCCTTTCTTTATACATCTCTATCCATGACGAGTAGAAGAGTGTTGTCACACCTGCATTTATTCCTTCACTAGGTTCTTACTGTGCTAGTGGGCATCATTTGCGATTCTTGGAGTATTCAAATATTGTTGTGTTGATATGGGTCTACCTGACATATTTTCCCCACATTATGCTTTACAATTATGAACATGAAGGAATAAATTTGTAGCTCTGAATGAAAATAAATGAATAATTTGTTTATTTTCTTGATGAAAGTTTTTGGAAAATTTGCTGCTTGAAAACTTGGTTTTTAATTTTTTTTTATCCCTACTGTTTGAGTTCTGCTCTCCCTTGTGTTATTTGTCCTTTCTGTTGAACCTGTCATGCTGTACACATGCTCCATTGCATGGCTTCATTGCTAGATAGGCGCTGTTTGCCAGGTTTGTGCCGAAGATGTAGTGTTGTGCAAGTATTGAATGTGGAAAATCACCTTGTTCAGATTTTTATACTGTTTTGTGGATTATTATATGCTGCGGTATGAACAAGGTAAAGAGCAGTTAGCTTTCTGCCGGTCCCCTCTTGAACGGAATTCATTTGCTCCTCCTTAAATCCAATCCATCCTGTATGAATTCTGAGTTCTATGAGGTACCATCTTTTCATTGCAGAATCCGTGAAAGGAAGGAATCTGTAACTGTGCTGTTGTGTGGTACCAGTGGCTGTGGGAAATCTACTTTGTCTGCATTACTGGTACTTCTTCGACCCAATAACCATGTTCTTCTTAGAATCTATAATAATGGTTTCTGTCCTGGTCATTTCTTGCTTGTTTTTGGAAGAGGAGTTTTGCATGTTGTAGTATTTATTTTTGTTAAAAGGGTTGGGTTTCTGTGTGTTTTGACAATTCAGAGTGTTCTCCATGGTTGATACAGGGTAACAGATTAGGAGTTACAACAGTGATATCCACTGATTCTATTCGACACATGATGAGGAGTTTTGTAGATGAGAAGCAAAACCCTCTGCTTTGGGCTTCTACGTACCATGCTGGGGAGTATTTAGATCCTGAGGCAGTTGCGGAAGCAAAGGCTAAAAGAAAAGCAAAGAAACTGGCAGGCATTGCAAATTTGCGTTTTAAGGATGAATTGTCTGATGGTTATACAGCTGGGAAATCTGGTAGTGGAGCACCAGAGGTGACTTCTGGTACTGCAGGGGTTATTAGTCCAAAACAAATGGCGATTGAAGGGTTCAAGGCACAAAGTGAGATGGTGATTGACAGTCTTGATCGTCTGATTACTGCATGGGAAGAGAGGAAAGAATCAGTAGTTGTTGAGGGTGTTCACTTGAGCCTTAATTTTGTGGTAAATAAATTCCTTCAAATTACAGGTCTTTCTGCTGAATTTCTTTCTTTCTTTCTATCTTTGTATATGGGCAAAAATGTTCTAATTTATTATGATATGCAGATGGGGCTAATGAAGAAACATCCTTCAATTTTGCCATTCATGATATACATTACAAATGAGGACAAACACTTGGAGCGATTTGCGGTTCGTGCAAAGTACATGACATTGGACCCTGCTAAGAATAAGTATGTGAAGTACATTAGAAACATCAGAACAATCCAAGACTATCTTTGCAAACGAGCAGACAAACATCTTGTCCCAAAAATCAACAATACAAATGTTGATAAGAGTGTGGCAGCTATCCATGCAACAGTCTTCAGCTGCCTACGAAGGCGGGAGGCAGGAGAACAGCTCTATGATCCTACCACAAATACCATTGCCCTTGTTGACGAGGAGTACAGGAACCAGTGTGCTGCAAACTCATTGAGCTCCAAGGGGATGTTTCAACTTATTCAGAGAAAAGGTTCTTCTCGGCATCTGATGGCACTTCTTAATAATGACGGGTCTGTTGCAAAGGCTTGGCCTGTTAATTCAGTATATGGTAATGGGAAGCCTGGATCAGGCCAGGGGACGGATAGTGGAATAGGGATTCCAATGTATGGACCATTGCAGATAGGCAAGGCTGAACCAGTTAATCTTCAGTTTGGGCACTTTGGGATCAGTGCTTGGCCCAGTGATGGTGGCACGAGCCATGCTGGAAGTGTTGATGAGTCGAGGGCTGATGGGACTGATACAGGGAGCAGGTATTACTCCTCTTGTTGCAGCTCACCAAGGATGCTTGATGGGGCTGCCAAGGAGGTATTTGAGCACTTGTTATTATTAATCCATTGAAGATCATATATTTTGAGTATCTATGTTGAGGAATAGGTAGATAATTTTGCAATTTAAGTGTTGATAGTCTAGCCATCATTGATGTCAGTGTTCAGCAGTTCAGGTTATTATCATTAATGATGAAAGATCTGCAATAGACTGCCTTCTTTCTGATTGGAAAGTTTTACCTTTGATGCTTCAGCTGAAGGAGGAGCTTTCAGTGCATGGCAGTGATGAAGAAGCTGATGATCCACCTGAGGTGGACAGTGATGAGGATCTTAGTGATGATGATGCTGGGAAGCACAACCATGAAGAGGTATGTTTTATTTTGTTTCCACATGCTAAGACATTATTCATAAAAATCATCCAGATTTATTCCTTATATGCAAGTCTTTCTCTTGTGTACAGATTGGCTCAGTTGATGAGGAGTCATCAAAATCAGATGAAGAATATGATGATCTGGCATTGCAGGATGTTCGGGAGAATGGTTATTGGTCAGACGATGATGAGGAGTCCAGAGACAGGCTTCCACCTATTTCTCGGGGCCATTCAAGCCCCAAGAGAGGAGACAAGTACAGGCAGAATCTAGAGCGCTTCCTTAGCACCCGAAGCGAGCAGCTGGCTGAACCACTCTGCTCTTACTCTTCCCTGCTCAGGGAGAAAGGTGAGAGGAGAGTGTTGAATTCAGGCAGTCTAAAAATAAGAAAACGTTCACTCAGCATTCCTGCCATTAGAAAACATGAGCCCACAGTTGGTGATCCTATTCTCTCTGGAGCACCCCGGAGGTAGCTAAACGATTTTGTCCTGTTGATTTTGTTCGTTCTGTGTCTTAGAGAGAGAGTAGCGAAAGCATTTCACCTTCTCGTGTATCATAGGAGAGTTGCATGTCTGGGAACTTTCTTTTTTCAGCAAAAGCAATCAAGATAATGAAAATAACTGCAGTGATTTGAAAGATGGATGGTTAGTGTTTTTAATCCTAGGTTGACTAACTCCGACCTGATTTTCACTTTAGGTTTAAAACTATGATCATCTAATATGTAATGGAAAAAAAACGCCCATGAAGGAAAAAAACATGAGAACGTTACCAGTATTTTTTTAGTTTCAAATATCTTAATTAATATTGTCCATGCAGTTAAACTGTCTTTTAGTATCTTAGTCTAATGATCCAATACAGTCGAATAGATATTTACTGTAAAGTTAATTTATCTTTGTATTTGAATTTAAATTATACTCGTTAAATAGATATATAAATCAAAATAATATTTTAAAATAATCTAAAATCAAAACATACTGTTTCAATATCATAATGTAATTGGTAACCTTGTGGAATGCAACTAAGAACTTGACGCCGACCGGAAGGATCATATTGGGGCTCTTGCCGCTGAGCTTAGAATCAAACTGTATTGCATACTCATGGGCTTATCTTAGCCATGGCTCTTGCAGTATAGTCTAAAACCCAACGGAGCTGCGTCCTCTCGGGCTGATCTTAGCCATGGCCACTGGTGTTGGGTCTACGTACTGTGTCTTGCGTTGCATGTGGCTCAATTTTGATAAAAAACCAAACCCATGAAAAAGGTCACTTCTAAATCCAACCATGGATCTAGCTAGCTATCTTGGGTCATCAAGCTTGTTATTGTAGTTCAATGCGTTTTCCGATCTCTCCACCACCCTTCGAATGTTCCATCGCCGTCTACTTCTGCACGGCACACAAGACATGAGGAAGACCGGTGGTTCAACGCCTTTGCTCATGAGGAGGCAGCCGAAGCAGGAAAAAAAAAACACCTCTAGCTCGGTTTGAACATCTTAAATGATTTATTATCATACAAAACATAAACTTTAAACAATAATAAAGTTGTGCTTGGTTACACGGTGCACATGCAATGCAACTTCCGATTTATATTAAAAAAAAAAAACATTTCATTGACCGGTTTGAACATCTTAAATGATTTAGGAAATAAACTCTAAACAATACTATAAAAATAAAAAAAATATTTTTTTTCTTTCAATGTCTTTTCATATGAAATTCTCAAGATAAAAATAAAAAAATCAATTAAATCATAAATGTATCTCATCACACACACACATTTGAAGTGCCTTTCTCGGAGGCACCATTGCTTTATTCTTCAAAGCAACAAGTGTCCAGCAATTCCAAATTTACTTGTTTCCCGAAATGTGTTTAAAAGCCTAAAATAGTTGATTCCACAGGAAACCCATCAAATTGAGTAATTAAAAAAAGAAAAAGCAAATGTAGTGGAGTCCACAAATACAATTATTGCATTTATCGGTATGCGATTTTAATTTTGGGTCACAGGAAATGCATGGTTACTTGTCACTTGGTTCTTCCATCCACTCACAAAATCCATGGAAATTGTGGAAACCTAAACGCACGCATGCTTTCTGATCTTCTGTTCTTATGAAAGAGATGGAATGGGAAGACCAGCCGCTATCTCACCCACGTGTACATGAGCAAGTTTTAGAACCTTTTGTTTATTTCGTCGGTATCTGGATCAACTTATATATATCCTAATTAATTTTATAGACTCTCAAATTAACAACTAGTTAAAACATCAAATAACTCTAACTAAGGTGGAACTCAAACTAATAATATTCAAGAAGCAAACTCAGGATCTGACGAGTTAAGCCACACCTCTTAGGATTGAGTTTGAGAGCAACAAAGTGGAAGGTATTTTTATTTATTTCATCAAAATTTACCGGCATATGTTGAATCTATCAAGGGCAAAAGTTTTTCTAAGAAACCATGCATGGCCATTATGTGTGTAATTTTTATTCTTAATGGATACTTAGCTTTGCGGTTGAGGTTCATTGTAGAGCCAAACCGTGTGGTAAAGGGTACACTATATTTTTTTAAACTGTGTGACCCATCAAAAACTAAGATGTAACCTCAATTTTGGAGAAGCTGGCTAGAGATGTTTTTCACTTGGGTGAAACGCGATTTTAGGTTTTTTTTTTTTGTAACTTCCTGTTCATCTTCCTTTGTTTTTACGTAACTTCCTCCTCAGTTGCTTCCTGTTCATCTTTCTCAGTGTCCATGAAGCTTCCTATTCTGGTCGGACGCAGTTAAGGGCAAGAAAGGGCGAAAGCTAGAAGCACCGATAACTTCATCTCTCTTTTACATTCAGTCGACAATCCCTCTCTCTCCATAGTTACAGGTAGTTTTGTCTCTCTCTCCTCTAGCCTCTATTTTTGAGAGCACCACAACCATCTTCTTCAGCATCGGCAACTTCTCCTCTACTCCATTAGCTTCATAGTGACCTCTATCAGCAACAGCAAGCCCCGGTGGAAGCAGTAGCAACGACATCAACAACCTTCCGACATTTTTCCTGGCCACCATTTCCAATGCTACCACCACAAGAAAAACCATCTTGGCCTCCTTTACCTAACGACATTGATAGGTGAGCCTCTTGCCACTATTGGCCAACCACCCTAATACTATTCACGTGTTACATAAACAGTGCAAATGTGAATTAATTCACTCTGCATTGTTCACGTGAACAGTGCAGAGCACCGTTTTCTTTTTTAACTCTTGGGTTGAACGTGCTCTCAACCCAGCCCATATCTAGTAGAGTTAGGTCTTTTGTCCCACCTTGGCTGAGCCGAACCATTTAGATGGGTCAAGCCTAATTCGATTTAAAAAAAATATAAAAATCATATTTAAAAAAAATGTGTAGATAGAGATTAACCTTGATGAAAGAGTAACGACTTTTTTTCACTTCACAAACCTGCTGTTTTTCAATTGATTATGGATCAGAAACATGTGACTAGATTTGATCTTAAAATTATATATCAACAACATGTAGATAGAGATCCTGAAACTCACTATGGATCGCATATGTTATTCATGATGATATTTTACCAGTTGTTGTTCCTTTATCAAATAGTAAGGGATCGCAGAGGTCTTCACGTATCAATTTTATTCGTGATGGAATTGCAAGCAATTTGAAGAATAAAAACAAGTCTAATTTACTTAAATGATTATTACATTTTATTATTATGACTATTAAATCTACAATATTTAAAATATATATGTGTGTGTCCTTTAAAGTAATTTAACAAGTTAACAGCAATATAAAAAACTTGGTTACCAAACACACGAAACTACTTTTCATTAAACTTCAAACTCAACCACAGTTTTAACCAAACATTTCAATTTCAGTTATAAATCGTAACTAAAAGTATTTTTTATGGAACTGTAAACCTAAACTACAACAGTAATTGCAATACTTTACAGAGCATTAAGTTGGTGGTAAATTAATAAAAAAAAACTCTGTTTTATATTAACATGTGTGAAGTGCATCCCTAATCAATTTGGGGTCTAAGAAGACATTGATGCAACCCCAAGGAGTGTAACATGAATCTGATCATCATCAGGTTTGGTGGTAAGCATAAATAGGTGATGTTACATACCATGGAGTAAAAGAGAGAGAGAGGAAAAGATCACAGCATCAAAATAAAAAGAAGATATCCAGCCCAAAAATAGAAGCATCTCCAGACTATCCATCCCATCTCTTTTCACGCTCAATTTTATATTATATAATATTTATCTATGGTAGAATAAAGCATGTGATGCTGTTTCACGAATTGATTTGTGCTTTGAATTATATACTTTCCGGTCGAAATTAATATCCCGTTTGTGGGGTTAATTCACTTTATAAAATAAAATAAGTGAGAGGTCAGAAAAACTTAATCTTTCATTGAAACTCATATAATTTGAATTTCTGATGTCTATCAAAAATTGAAATGTGGGTTAGAATCGTATTGATATTTGGATGAGGAAGAAGCGAAGGCAAAGGAAGAAAACAACGTGGAAAAAGAACACAGATTTGGAGTGGCCCGCGAAGACAAGACTGTTTGTGGTGGTGGTGGTGGTGGAGGAGGATTGGTCATCGCCAACCTCCGGTCACGTGCCATGGTAGACCCCCTTCGTACGAACACTTGATTACCCTTCCTTTCTTTCTGCCTTCCGCACATTTCCCACACTCCACACCTTTTACACCTTTTACACATCATCTAAGGCATATGTCTATGTTTTTATTTTTATTTTAAAAAAAAAGAGTAAAACTTTGAAGTTAGCATCTAAAATATAATAGAATACATTCTTAAAATTACCCGGAAAAAAATAATTAGTCTTTTGATAAATCTACAAATGGATAGATGTGGGATTCATCCATATGAGAATATCTTTTTTCATGGAATTATATATATATATATATATATATATATATATATATAGTTTATTGTCATTTGCACGTAATCAACTGTTGGCATGCAATTACGATATGGGTAAATTTGTAGATAATATGTTGTGTGTAATGTGTTTTTTGACACTGCATTGCAATATTATTATTTTTTTAAAATGATATTTTTTAATATTTCTTTTAAATTAATTTTTTATATATATTTTTAGATCATTTCATGTATTAATATTAAAAATATTTTGAAAAAATTAATAAAAATATTATTTTAATACATTTTTAAACAAAACATATTTTTAAAAAAACAAACTCAATTATCCTTTAACATAATCGAAGCTTGTGATTCTCCACAAATTTGACAAGTTTAGTACGGCAATATGGCTCCACTTTCACGTACATTCACTAAGAACGGGAGATGTCTTAGGTTTTTTTTTTTTACCATGGTAGGTTTGCTATGGTGAGAAAAACTTGGAGCTCTAAAAAATAGTTTGGAGAAGTGAGAATCCTTATTTATTGTTAATGCTTATTTCGGGTAAAAACTGGGATTTTTGCTACTTCATTTCAAATAATATTTTGGATAAAATCCTTTTATATATATATATATATATATATATATATATATATATTAGAATTGAATGAGTTGTATTATTTACAATAATATTTTGAATATTTATCCCATGTAGATGTTTTATCCTTATAATTAAAGATAGTAATAAAATTATTATCTCTAATAATATTTTAAATAATAACTTCTTTTAGGCTTTTGATCCTTAAAAAGGAGAATGCAATATAAATTTTAAAGCATTTCAAAACTTCTCTTCAATGCTTGGAAACATAAATGTAGAATAAAATACATAGTAAAATAAAACAGCTAAAAACAACCCAAAAGGCCCGTCTTTAGATTAAGCACCACCTGAAATAACTACTTTTTACCGCTAATCCTTTTCTAAATGATTGAGAAAGGGTATTTATAAGGATTTTCTAAGATCTTGAGATGTTTTGAATCCATTTCTTACCATTTGATCTTGATGAACGTGTTGTAGACTTGTAAAATGAACCAATTGAAGTGTTTTTTAGTGTAAATAAATTTAAAACATGTTAGATTTTACTTAGTGATTTTAGTATTAAAGCTAAGTAAATGACCCATTTTTTAGGCTTTACAGAAGAGATTATGACACTATCATCACCAGAAAACACCACAAATTGGTAAAGGAGATACACATATTTCATTTGGATTCGATCATGCTCAATTTATAAGTTTATAGTTCCATAATTATATGTTTAGAGTTGCTAGCTCGATTAGCAAAAACTACCAAATTAATTATCAAACAACATGTAATTCACCTTCTCTTTTCTAGCACTAAACAATACATCGTTTAGGCGAGATTAGGGTATTTAATTTGGGGTTTGAAAATTTTTAATTGAATTCATATTCTTCCAATCTTTTGTAATTACATCCTTAATTGCCTCTAAACTTTTATTTTCTTTCAATTCCACCCCCATAGAACTCAAATTTCAGCCCCTAGGTTGGTTGCCTTATCATTATGGTTTTTGGTTATTAAATTATGCAATTTAACTCTTAACTAACCGACAAACTTTAAAAATTTCCATTAAACTTTAAATTATATCGATGGGTCTGATAACTCGCTAGATCCACATGTATGTAAGCTCGGCATATAGCTAAGTCCAGGGATATTACGTGGAAGCTAGATATATTAGGTTATTAATATGGATTTGACCCTTTTAATTAAATACGAGATGAAGCAAAAACACGATGTATATAATAAGTTGATCCACGTCGAGATATAAGAACTAAATTGAACACTAAAAAATACAAAAGGGTTTAAATTGATAAATCATTGAAGAGAAAGAAAAATCCGTGCCATCCATTAATGAATCCATCTGAACATTTGAAAATGAGTCTGTACAAATTGTATAAGGTTGCTTATTCAACTTTGAAATTGATGCGTAAGAGTACAGAGATATTTTAAATAGGACTTTGCTTTACCTTGCTTCGGTTGCAATGGCTATAAAATGAATGGATGATATTAAGAGATGTTAAAAGGGAGACCAATACTATTTATTCAGATATTTCCAATGTCACGGTTAGAAAAATGCTATAATTAATGACCATTAACAGTAATAATAACAATAATTTGATTTGAATAAAAATATAAATATTATTAAAACTCGATATTTTTGTGCACCGTACATCTTGTTTAAGAATTAGAGATGCGTTTCTTTTTATCCGTTGAAAATAATTAGCATGCATGTGCGGGTGAAGACACCATCTTTTGAGGGAGGTGAATAAAAAATGAATGGTTAATTAAGCATGCTGGAAGGGGCCCACGTGGTACTGTCTCACGCACACTGATACGATGGGACACACGCTTACAAAATCAACAGAAAAATCTGCACCAACCACGTCATTGTTGTACGGAAACGGGACCTTCTTCAATTGGAGGTACGATGGAGGGAATCTGTCACTCTAGTGTTTTCACACTGAGCCTTTTAATTTTTTTTCCAAGTATTATTTATTATTTAAAAGGAGATGTAATTATGAGAACCACCCACGGTGCGGTGGTCGTTACCATGAGCGCTCTCTCTCTCTCTCTCCTGACAAAATTTCATTTTAATTTAAGAATCAGATTATGAATTATTTTCGTTTTTGTTTCTTAAAAAATAAAAATATTTTTTTTCTTTGACTTATGATTATAAATATATATTTATATTTGCAAGGAAAAGTGGAATTGTCTACATATGCTTGTAGTTTATTTATTGTGGTCCCTTGGATTTTATCGTACAAAACTTGTTTTTTCTTTTGTTTCGGTTCCTTAAAGTAGAGAGAGAGGGGGGGGGTAAAGAAAGTTGTTCGCTGTTAAAATTTCAATAACTAAAATCTTGGTGTTAAGGAAATGATATTTTCCTAGGTGTATTTATTAGGTGTTTTTATATGAAAACAAATAAAATAAAGCATGCAAACCTGGACATTGAATTTTTGGTATAAAAAAAAATGCAGTCGATAATAGATCATTTGCCTACCTGTCAGTCATACAAAAAATGAGTGGATGACATGTCCTTCACTCCATCGATGACAGCATATGATGTCAGGTTCTTACGTCAGCATGATTGCAGCCCTCACTTTTTACGCCCAATAACATATGATTTTTTTATTTTTTAATTTTTTAAATAATGAACATCCTCTTTTTCATTTATTATTGTACATTGTATAACTTTTTTTTTTATTTAGATTTAATGAATACCTTCTGTCTTATATTTAACATATTTTAGTTTACCTTTAAAATATTTGTTATTTGTTTCTTTTTTATTTTCATAGCTTTATAATACTTTAAAGAAATCATTGTCATTAATCTTATAATTGTTTTTCCGTTATATTTTTATATAATTAAATTGTAGTTGCCTGATCTATTTATAATTTCTTGATAAAAAAGAGCTAAAAATTGGGGTTGGGGTTTTAAGTTTAGACTCTCATTTTTCAATGATTAAATGTGACTAGAAAACATTGCAGTGTGCAGTAGCCTAACCTGACAGGCTCCCAACACATGCTCTCTTTTATTTTTATTTGTTTTTAAATTAAATTGAGTGGGAGTTGTCCTAACATAAGTAAATTTGACTTGTCCAAGCACAGTTTGGTCAATTAGTAAAATAAATAAAATTGAATTTAAGATTAAATTGTTTGGAAGCTGTCAGATTATATAACCTAGTTAACCTAGTAAGTTAAAATTAAATTGTGTGGTGATTGTGAAACGTGATTAAGTTAACTTGATCAATTTTAAAACATCCAAATAACTATTTGTTTTTTTTTAAAAAAAAAAAACGATGCAAATAAAAAAGAGAGAGAGGCTGAATTGGATTATAGAAAAAGAAAAAGAACTTAGAAATGGGAAAGCAGCAAGGCTCATAAAAAGTGGAAGTCCATTAGGCTTAAGTAAGACAAAAATAAAATTTGCTGACTGGAAACCTCATGTGGCTGCAGTATGAGACACCCACGCACTACACACACGGCCACACATTTTGATCATCTATCTCTTTATCTTTGGTATACTGCTTTCTCACGTCTCTATAAACATGGAAAGAACTTGCCGGAGCAAAGAGATATAATTCCGGGTTAGTAGAACTTGCCGGAGCAAAGATAACTGATATAATTCCGGGTTAGTGGGTCGTCGTACCCTACTGTTTCAAGGCATTCCAAACATTCGAGTCACCAATCCCCTCTAGGTATTCTTTGTATCACTTTATTCATAATCATATGGCGATGAGAAATTTAACAAGTGACAGAAATAGTTTCACCTTTTCTTTGGTCTCCATGTGTTGTTTATACAACTTGTTTGACCATATAACTAAATAAATTACTGGTATTTGTAAGTGCATTTCTTTGATAATAAATCTAATTAAACTAGTGGAATGAGTGTTTTCATAAACACATAGTAGTCATAATTTTTAATTCCATATAATTTGAATCATCTAAACTCATCAACCTTGTTTGTTTGAAGCATATCATCAAGAAAAATACAAAATCTTTAATAATTGATAGACAAGTAACTGCGTATTATTATCTAAGAAAAATATGGGTTTGAAGTATTATTATCTAAGAAAAATATGGGTTTGAAACATATAAAGATTAAAACGCAAGCAAAATGGCTTGCCTTTGAATTAGAACAATACCTAAAACCAATATTTATTTACTTCTCTTTTTCTTTCCTTAATGTAGTTGATTATTTCCTTCCCTCTTCGTATGCTTAAAGAGAGGTATTTATAAGAAATTTCTAACTTTTTATATCTTTTGAACCATTTTTTACCACTTCATCTTGATGTACGTGTTATAAACCTTTCATAGAAGCTAGTTAGAGTGTTTTGGGGTATAAATAAATGAAGAACACGTCGGTTTTTACCTACTGGTTCCATTGTTGAAGCTGATCGAGTGACCCACTTTTAAAGCTTTGTCAGAGCAAATTTAATATCATTGTCATTGAAAAATACCACAACTTGAAAAAAGAGATGCACACATTTTATTTTGGTTTGATCTTGTTTAATTTGGAGATCTCTAGCTCCACATTTATGCATTTGAAGTTGTCAATTATATCAACCAAAAGTGCCAAAATAGAGAATGACATGTCATTCACCTTCTTTTCTTCAAGGCTAAATGATGCGTTGTCTAGATGAGATTATGTTTTTTTTTAAAAAAAAAAATAGGATCTGGACAGTTTCAATTAAGTTCTTGTTCTTATAATTCCTTTTGATTACATTCCTAAGCGCCTCTAAACTTTCACTCTCTTTCAATAATACCCTCACTAAACATAAATTTCAATCCAATTATTGGTTGTTGTTTTAATTATGGACTTTGGTTATGAACTTTTGCAATTTAGCCCTCAATTAACCAATCAAGCTTCTAATTCCTTTAATTGGGCTCATGATTTAGTCAGCTTCAGCCCCCATATTCATGCATTTTTTTAGTTTGGTCATTGATTTTAATTTCTTCAATCAAGCTCCTAGTTGCCCGTTAAACTTTTAATTTTATGCAATTAAACTCATGATTTGAACAAATCAACTCTTAAGAAATTGCACATTAAACCTTGTAAGGCTAAATTGGATTCAAAATTCAATTTTCCTTGCAGTTAAAACCTTAAAAAAAATCTAGAAAAAAAATCTAATTGGATTCTCATACATTTAATTTTAAAATTTCCTCTTTCATATGATTTTTTTTCTTGGAAATAAAGTCTTCAACAAATGAAAATGCATAAAAGGTATATCACTGGTCCTCTGTAATTTCCTAGGTGTTTCGATACATTCTTCTTAGTGATAAGTATTTTGGATTTTTTTCAATATTTTTTTGTAGTTTATTTTTCTCACTTTTTTTTTTTTATCTGAGGTCCAAAAATAGGTAACAACAATCATGATAATAGAAAAAAATCAATACCAAGTCAAAACCTATGATACCTGACTCTGAAAGATCCTTATAAAAAATAAAGTAATGGCCAAGTTAAAGGCTCGATATCACAATGATATGGAAAACATGAAATGTGATATTGTTATTCTCATTGGTCTAGTCAACCAAGCCTTAGTTCCAACTCTAGAGAAAGATTATTTAACTTGCCTATAGTTCCTGCTCATATGCATTCATACTAGTGGTTCCATAAAATAAAAGTACTTTATATATATTATTGTCAAGGAAACCTATAAAGACAATAATAAAGGAGGGAAAGTTTGATATATTGGTTGCCCTTGAGAAAAGGATGAGAGCAAAAGAAGGGGTTCATCTCTACGATTATGTAAAAGTTTTTGACCATAATCTGTAGTGTGAAAGACATTTCTATTATGAAATATATGTTATAACACCTAACCTATCTCTTAAAACTCTAAATATAATAAATTCAAACTATTACTAGTATTTACATGAAATTGATAAACCTAGTATATGATTATGATAATTAATTGTTAAATAGAAAGTTTTTATGAAATTAAGTATTATAAGTGATTAAAATTATTAAGTAGTTGTTATACGTGCTCCAAACCATGTCGTAAAAGGTTTATCTTGTAATTGGAAAATCTAAGATTTAATAGGATGTAAATTTTAAGATAATAAAAATTAATGATGTTTCCTATGATGAATTCTTCAATCTATAAATTTGTGAGAGTATAAGAGAACAATTATTTAAAAATAAAAAATGTTATAATTTACTTACTATATAAAATATTTTAATTTATCATAATTAAATAATACAAAATAACAAACTCTCTTTAGTGCTTAGATCATCCAGGATGAGAGAATATTAACAAACTCTCATATGAAGGAACTTCCCCATCATCATTGTTTCTTGGAACGCAATTTATTCTTATTCTCAAGGGCGACTCAAAATAATACGAAATAAATTTTTAGATCTCTTTAATAATATTGATAAATTCTCATTTCTAGGCACTTATATTTTCTAGATGATATTTGTTTCAAGTTTCTTCATGTGTTAGGTATGCAAAATGTTAGAGCATATATATCTAAGAAAATTATTGATATTTAAGAGTATATTCTATATTCTTTATGGATATAAATCCCAATAATCAAGTTGAATGAGTGTTTGTATAAACACATGGTAGTTATGACTCTTCATTCCATGCAAGTTGCTTACCAAGTTAAAAACTAAACTCATGAATCAATAGGCGAAGACAAATATTTATATTCCTACATTGACTATTAAGATAGAATATGACCATAATTAAGAACATGAACTTCAACCTCATACAAATCCACTGTGGCAAGTTATAGATTATTATTATCAGTGCAAAACATAATTTGGATAAATTGAACTTGTTTGTATATAACTAATATACAAGTTATGGGTTTATACCAGGCATGCTCACAAGTTTTTCATTTGGTCAAATTGTATTTATTAGGTAGTATAATGTCTAGAAGTTTAAAAACATGTTTTTATTTATTTATTAATTTTAAGCTAAGAGGTTTTATCATGGATTTGACAACATAAAAGTTATTCTTAGTCCATTATTTTCAAGCAAAATGATTCTATTGTAATTAACCTTGCTCATTATTTTAACTCATACTTATTTAATATATTTTAATAATACATTTCAATAATTATTAATTTTCTACAACAATCCTAATTCCTCCATATCTACCGAATTTTTCAACATAACAATAAAATTAACAAAATATGAAATATATTCATTAAATAAGCCATTGTTTATTTCATTATAAAACACTTAAATAACAAAATCAAACTCAATGTCATATATAATCAAAATCTCAAACAAACCTAACATGTACAAATAATACATCCACACAATAAATTTCTGTAGAGAAGAATTATAAAACAAATTATGAACGCATTTTATAGGTAATTCTGTATGTAATAATGACACATTATTTTTCTATATATATTTTTTATTTGATTCCAAATGCTTCCCTCGGTATTCACTAATGAAACATTTTATAGGTGAATACTAAGAAGGATATTGATGTCATGGTTTGTCGTCTATGGAACTATAATTTAATGATTTTATTGTTTTCGTTGATATATTTATTTGTATTTGATTTTTTTCTTTTGATATTGAATGTTTAAAAGAGGTAAATATAAAGAGAAGAGATAAGTGGAAAATATTTTTTTTTATCACAATTAAAATATATTCTTATGATTTTTAAATATTCAAATGTGATTCTCTTTTATCTTCCCTCTTTTTTCTGTCGAAATAAAATCATAAATTACTTTTAAAAGTTTGGAAAACGGAGCAGCAGCAATGGGGGGGCGCACGGTAAAGGCACGGGGTCGACTTCATTGTAACAGCACTCCAGAAAGAACTAGGGTTTTGGGGAAGACGGCAAAGGGTAACTGCAGCAATACTACTACAGTACTATACAGCTCAGCATCTACCAATCAAAACCTATAAATATAGTAAAAACACCAAAAAGTAATAAAAAAAGAATACCATTAATAATAACAAGATAATAAAGTTCCGGCCCTCATCTGTGTATATATATACGTCCCAAGCAACCCTTACTGTTGCTATCCTCCTGAATCTTCTTCCTCTCTCAACCGGGGTTTACACCCTTCCTTTCATTCTTGTATTGTTTTTATAACGGTTTGATGAGCTGATGTTGCTAAAAGAAGTGGAAAAACCAAATGGGCTCTCTTTTTTCTATGTGATTTTGGCCGGAATCCGACATGAAGTGGTACTTGCTATAGTCTCACCACACACACAACCAGAGGGAGTGTGTTTCTGTCAGAATCTTGCCGGAGAAATAATTCTGATCCACTTAACTAAAAATCTATGATTTCCCAAAGTACAAAAGCTCGTTAGTTCTTGATTCCATTTATTATATTTTTCTTCTTTTTTTCTCTCTTGATTCCATTTATTATATTTTTCTTCTTTTTTCCTCTCATCCGAAAACAAAAAAACAAAAAAAAAACTATTATTATATTTTTGATGTTGAAAAAGGGTTTTGTCTTGTTATAAAGTTCTGAGTTAAACAAGGTTGTAGGATTCTTTCTTTCTCGGGTATCCCCTTCACGTATTTCCTTTTGGTCTTAACCAATGGTAACATGCCACATCAGCTACCTGCTCGTGGGCTTTGTTGGTTTGCTATGTGCTGTCCAATATTTCTTTGTTTTTCTCAATTTTTTTCTTGACATGAATTTGCTAGATGTATTTTATTTGGTTGCTTAATTTCAATCCTGAAACCATTTAGAGAGGAAATAAAAAGATGGGCTTCGAATCGAAGGCTAAAGGGTTTCTTGTGCATGGAAATATTGACAGTCGTTGTTTGCGGGTGCATCATCATCAAGATTCACATGCAAATGCACGGCCGATAGTATCAGAGTTGAATCTTTCTTTGTTTCTGTTGATCTGCCAAAGTTCTTCGGAAGTGAGAATCTTGATGATGCTGCATCGGCAATAAACGACTATACAAATCAGAGGGACCTGGATTTTTTCCCTTACAAAATACAGTTTGTAAGTGACACTTTGCACCTGCTGACCACCAGCAAATTAAAGGTGATTATTTTTTCTTTCTACTTTCCTTACTGTTACTGTCAGGTGAGTATATTTAGTAGTGTTTATGTTTCTAATTTATGGTCGATTCCCCAAGTTTGGATTTTCTTTGCAGTTTGCAGAGAAGGAAAAGGAAGGACACCCTTCGTTTTGCGGACTTCAGCAGATCTGTGATTATATATTCCCTCGGAGGAAAATATTTAGGGGATGCCAATGGTGTCTTTTCTGTGTTGCAGATGTGATAGGTAACTTTGCCAATAAGCTAGAAAGATGAGGGTGGGAGAGAGAGAGAGTCTTGATACCCTTGTTGACGATGATACAATAATAGTTTATAAATAATGGAATCAAATAGGTGAATTTAGCAGACCCCTTAGTGTTTCCATTTCTGGGTGTTTGATTGGAGATCCGTAGCAGATCTTTGATCTGTTTCAAAGATTGGTAAATATTGTTTACACAGACAAAGCTACGATTATGTATGTGAAGCAACGATAAAGTGAAGGTTTTTCTTTCTTTTCATGGAGGATAGAGACAACATTGCTCATTGGAGTCCGATAATTAGACAGGAAGTAGAGCGATGAAGCAGAATCTGATCACATTGGTAAGGATAAGAAGAAGAAAATAAAGGGAGTAGTTTTATCAGATTTTGTTGTTTATGGTGATTATATCACCTAAAATATCTTTATTTGAGTCTCAAGAGTGTTCTCCATCGCACAATCTTTGTCTTCACTTGAAATGGTTCAAAATACTCTTTGATCATTTTATGGACATTCTTCCATATGGTTTTGTCTGAGGAATCAGTAGATCCTTGAAAATTATTAAAAGATTTGAGAACTTTGGCACTCCAAATCATGATCTCTTTACCCACCAATCTTGTTGGTGAACTATCTATCCTGCAACTTGGACCCTTTCCTTGTTGTCCTACTCTTCGGCAGAACTTGTTCAGTCCACCTATTTCTTCCCTTGTTTCAATAATAGCAACCTGACAGATTTGGCAATTTATTCTCCTTCCCTCTTCACTATCCATGACAGTGATAACTCGGCAATTTCAAGATTATAGAGATCTGTGTGCCTCCATCGAGTTGTTAAACCTCGCTTCACATTTCCATGCCCATGGTTTGAATCCTCTCATCTACTCTACTTCCTTGTTTTCCCTTGCTGTCCTGCCTTGTTTCAGATTCATGAGTAGGTAGAGGAAGGGAAAACATGGGACCGCTGATTTTACGAGCTGTTGTTTTGTTATGTGTGCGTTTTATTTCCCGTCATACGATTCATGATGTTTCTTTACCTAAACAATCTATCCAATTAATGTCTTTAGATGTTAATTTATTTTTCAAGATTACGGTTTATTGCCATGTTTCCCTTTGCGGTGTACTACGTACTTTCATCTCCTTGTGGAACCATATGATCATGTTGTTCAAGTAGAGTTGTCCCTCTAGCTACTACTCCTCTCCGATCACAAGGAGAGAATTTGTTTAGCAGAATGTTAGCAAGCTCATATAATCTTATTGTGTAGTTCTCTCATTGAGCTCATGTTTTTTTATGTTCTTGGCTACTCTTTTGAGATTAATTAGAAGCGATGAAGATAGTGGGATAGACACTGTTTTGATTGAAAATATATATAAAAAAATTATTTTATATTGTCATCTTTATCTTTTTGACTAAATATGTTTTTATCTTCTCTACATTGGTTTTTTTATATATATAATTTCAGATATTTAACTAGGCACTAAACAAACACAATCTTAATACTTGAGGGTGATGAGATTGATTTGATCTATGTCATGAAGTTCTGATTTTTTTGTTTCCCTACTAAATCCCATTACGTTCGAACATCTTTAGTTTGCAATATTGGATTGAAACTTGCTTAGTTTATATCCAATTACCTGTCATCATGAACTATTTTGAGGCTTTCCTTGCGATTTCAACATGCTCCAATTACCTATCCAATTTCTCCTTTTACCTTTTCCTTTTCTTGTTGAATACCATTGCAAACATGAGAGCACTTACATTTTCTAGCTTATAATACATGCTCAGAAGTCAGAAATTGAGAGCAATCTTGCAGAAGTTCTTTTGAGCTCCATCCAAATGACTATTGTTTATGCTTTATCTCTCTGAATATTACATCAATGTGACCTCATTTTGATTTGGTAAAAGTAGAAAACCAAGGTACAAAGGCAATGCTGTATATATATATACAAGATTTAACTTATTTGACTTTTAGTACATTGTAAAATTTGTTGATGAGATTTTAGTGTTTTGTTTTATGAACCAGGTCAAAATCAAGATGATTTACATTAATTTACTCTTCTTCCAGTATATCATGGGCAGCACTAGATTTATCTGGCTTTCTTTCTCAGTTGTTTATAACTTGTTCAGAGGCATGCATGCCCCATTTAGAGTAAACCAGTGTTGTAACCAGGTTTTTAAAAATAATTCAGAAATGGAAATAAATAGAGAGAAAGATCTTCAATGGCATTTGCAGAGAGCTTTAGCCAAGAAAAAAGATGCATGTTCATTTCATTTGTTATACTTGGAGAGAACCTAAATCTTTACATAGCAAACAAAAACATGGGTTTGGAGAGATTTCTCTCAAAAGCTTGCTTGATCATGTTGTGCGCTTGTTCATGGGAGTATCGATTGTCATCATCAGTTATCGTGACTTCTCACTTTTGAATCTGCAAGGGAAAAGCAAAGCTTTTATGTGTGGTTATGGCGGTGTCTACTTTCACAGTTTATGGCGAGGGTAGTAGAAATCTGTAAGGAACATGTTTTGTTGAAAGCTAGCCATGAAAATGAAGCTTTCAAGTATCAAGAGATGGCTGGTGAGATCGTACAGCAACCAAAGAACATGAAAGGTTTGCAGGATATAGAATCTTGGAAGAACTATCTAGTGAATTTTTTTTTTCATTGAGAGAGCTTTGATTTCTTGGTTGAAATTGTGGTGCTTCACAGTTAATATTTATAGAAGGGGAGAGGGGATGTGCAGATGGAACAGTCGCATAACACAAATGAGAAAATGAAGTGCATTGTTATTTGAAAGTGAGAAGCAGCATATCACGCACCCCAGTCTACAGTGGATCTGGGTGTGTGTGAATAGTATCTCAACAGTGAAGTACCGATCTATTTTAGTTTTCTTTGTAATATATAATATGGAGATTTTGGTTTATTTCACTGTAGGACTTATGCATCAGCTGAATATATATATATTGAATTTTATGTTAGCTAAAGGGCTATAGGTGGTGAACGTTATCGAGCTAGTCATGTTATATATAATGATTTTCAAAAGTGTTTTTCAATTGAATATTTTTTAGTTTTTATTTCTATCAAAATCATTAAAAAGCATCAATCTAATATTTTTTTAAAAAAAAAGAGAACTGAAAAAAACTGCATCAACAGATAAACTCCAAACCTTGATTAATTATTAACACTCCACTTGCCTAATCGCTTGATATCAAGAGAATCGTCGTTCATCCCAGTGCCTGAATGCCATCCAGTTGTGTTATGAATATCATACTTATCTCACCAATACCACCATTTTCCCTCTCTAATACACTATTTTCTTAAGGATTCGTGTCTTCTAAGGAACATTTTCAAGGCATATTCCTTCCCTAATTTATGAATCATTCAGGAATATCCCCTTCACTCCCATTATATTACCCACCAGTCTGTTCAAAATTATAATCGCCACTCATGCTGTGATCCCTTGCTAAGTCCTTATGTTTCCAGCGTAATATCTTTCCAAGTATTGTTGTCTTCCTCAAAACGCAAGTCCTGTCATTGTTCTTGGCCTTCAAGCAGTGCCCACGGATCGGCTCAGAAAGGTACTGACGGGAGACTGCGCCTACACTCTCTCTCTAATATACTCTTACCTTCCGATATGTATTTGTCTTTCACTTAAGCATGCAAGGCATTATAATTAGGACACAAATCTTATGCTTCTCGCGAGGTTATGCTGTTTTTTTTAATTATTATGTATTAATATAGATATTCCAGTTAATTTATATATACCTTAATTATTTTCTAAAATTAAAAATTATTTAAATTTTTAGTGATCATCATCTTAATAACTCTATATAACTTAAACTGAGATCATAAAAAGAATAATCTCTTTAATTTCAAATATTATCAACGGACCAACTATAAAAGGAAGGTAATGCTACTTCTTCTTCGTGCAAGCCGTGTGTGTAGGATAAATTAAAAGAGAGAGAGAGTAAGCTTTTGCATCTTAGAAAAAACAATTATGAGATAGATGCCCAGAGAATATTCTAATGCGGTCGAATTAGACGATATTCACTTTTGTTTTACTTCACTCTTTTTTCCAGTGTCGTTGTCACAATGACGCTAACTTTAATATTAATATATATTATCTCAATTATCATAAAAATAAATGATAAGAGAACTAAGACGCTATATCTTTTCTCATCCAAAGCACTGTAAACGCTTTGTCGAACACACTGAGTCAGAATTAGAGCATAATTCTGGGATGATTAAACTATGAATCATGTTTTCAAACAATTGGTGCGATATGTGTATCAACCTTGTTTTCCTCAACTTTTAATCCAGCAAATGGAAGGCAGTTGGATCCTAGCAGGCCATTGGACCTCAAGATCAGTAGCAGATGCAGTTGCTATACGAGCCAGGGAAAATGGCCCAGCAGGTCCCATCGGTGCTGTTCTTGTCTATTTCACCAAAAGAAATCTTCTTTTTCCTGGGATATTTTCCGACAAGAATCTCAAAGGCATTACGTGTATTCTTCTACCCCTTACATCTGTAGCAAGCTCATCAAAGCACCAACCGATTATAAAACAGAATCCACAATTACAAGTGCTTGGATCTATAATGCTTGAAAAGGGTTCTTAAAAGGAATTAACGGCGACCGGTCATGAACACTGGGGTCCCATTGGGAATCAACCAAACGGAATTCTCGTGGCAAGCATGCAGCTTAAAGGACAATGGGACTCATGCATGTATGATATATATATATATATATATATATATATATATATATATATATATATATATATATATATATTACCGCCTCCTACATTATTTATCAAACAAAAGCTAAAAGAGTTCAAAGTTTTGCGGTAGATTCTAAGTGATTTAATGTGGATCTCAATGGTGTAGTTACGGTTTTAGCTTTAATCATGCACAAAAGCTTGTATATTATAGAGGGATTTATCATACATTTTCATTATTTATTTATTTATTTATTGTTCTCGGATACATGGTTTAAAGTCTACCTTTTATTCTTCTCTTTTTCTTGCCCCTTCCATCTCTTCAGGGCTTTATTTTTATTGGCTCTAGGGTTTTGTTTAGATTAGATCCTGTTAGGTTTGGTTTCCGGATCATTATGTAATATATATGTAGAAAACAAAGAGTCCAAGTCAAAATAAATTGTGTATTTAAAATTTAAGGGAAACGTGTAAGAGTAGTTGGCAAAGATGTATTTCAAAGTTTTAATTTCTCCTAAGATGTATAATACTTGATATATTTTTAGTTTAAAGTGATTTTTATTTGAAAATAAATTAAATTATTTTTTTTATTTTTTAAATTTGAGATTTAAAAAAAACATAGTTTATATATATATATATTAAGATGTTAATATTAAACAATTATCAAAATATATAGTTATTCTCACATATTTTTAAGAAGCAATACCTTAAGAATATTCGTTATCATTATTTTAAGCACCTCATCCATAATAAAATGAATATACAACAACCTAAATCATCAAAAATTTTATATGTTGATTATTTCACTCAAATCTATAGCATTTTAAGAAAATTCTAGCACCATTAATAGTTTTTTTACATGTTAAAAAATTTGATCCTTGCTACGGTGAAGCGCAAGGAAAGTGACTCATATTTTTTTTTATTGTAGATCATTGGGCTCAATTTTTACACCTATTTTGTCTATGTGTGGTTTCGTATATTTTTTTATATGATATTAGATTTGAAATATCATATATAAAAAAGTCACAAAAGTCATTTTTCAACAAAAATAACATCCACAAATGAGTTATTTCGATTATTATTCTCATTATTATTATCATCATTGTTAAATTGTTACAATTATTATAGCTATTATTATAACTATTATTATAAATAATCAATATTCTAATTATTATTGACAATATTATCGTTGTCACCATCATTATTGTTATAATCATTGCATTATTAGGACAATAATCATTATGATAATCGACAATGTTATTTTTAATAATATCATTTAAGTTATAATTAGTATTATTATCATTATTATAGTTGTTTTTGTCATTATTGATATTCTTCATATTATTTTATGATTTATTATTATTATTATTATTATTATTATTATCATCATCATCAAAACCATAATTATTATCACCATAAGCATAATAACCATTACAATAAATTATAATTATTATCATCATAATGATTAATAGTTTCACTATTATTATCATGATTATAACACTTAAAGTATTATTATTAAAACAATAAAAATTATTAAATTACCCCAACAAATAATTAAAAAAACTCAAAAACTTTAACAAAAACACAAGCAAAAAAAAAAACTAAAATTATTATTATTATTGCGCAAAAAAAACTTTAACGTGCATAGGTTCTTTTTTGTCATTTGGTTTGTTTGTCCTTTTTAATTTTTTTTTTCTTGTAATTTCAACCTTTAGTCTTTGGTTTTTTTTATTGAAAAAATCTATTTTTTTTTTATTTTTCAATTTTATCTTTCAATATTTATTTGAAATCAAACCGGTCTTTATGATTTGATTTGGGTTTGTTTTATTCCAAAATTTTAGTTTGTGCTTAATTTTAGAAGTGTTTATTTTATTATCATATAATTAAATTAAGATAATTTTAAGAAATAAAGGTATGAAACTAGTGAAGTTCATGATCTAGATCACAAGTTTAACAATTTAAACTATGAGGTCTGGATCAACTCAATATGTTGTCATATCATCATAGTTTTAAAAAAATATATCATCTTAATATTTTTTTTAAAATCAAATATGTTCGTCCTGATCACCTTGGTTGTCTTTGAACTTGCTAAGTTGATTGGTTCACTTTAATTTTAAACATATGCTAGTTTAAGAGTTGAGTTGAAAGGTTAAAAGTCTACCCACTTAACTAGATTTAATGACAATGTCAAAGCGTTTCTCATAGCCCAAACATTTTTCACTCACTATCAAATAATTAGAAAATATAAATGGAAATACCAATAAAAACAATTCCATTAGTAAATTACAGTAAGATTTATGAAAAAATATATCTCACTAAATCCTTTGGTAGAAATCAACAATAATTTTCTATCATTGGGAATTTAAGTTATGACCTAATGAGTAACTCTTTTTCTTCCCTGTTTGTCTTTCCTCTTCTATTTTTCTCTGCAATTAACAATAAACTCATTCATTTCATCACAAATTAAACTCTCTTTACCACAAATTCAACTATTAGCATTCTTATTATAACTTAAATTGTTTTTATGGTTTTCCATATCAAGTAAGCAAAACTACTCCTTTTTAATTTATCTTATTTATAAATTATTGTTTTCTATTTTTATTTTGATGTGGTAAATATAGTTTGTTTGTGTTGCTTATTTTATAGCTTTTTTTCCCATAGAAATATATTGTATCAATATATCATTTGTACATGTTACATTTTGTTTGAGATTTTGAAAAATTGTATTGTTTGTAATTTTATGAAATTGATTTTGATTTTGTAACTTATGTGTTCTATAATGAAATAAATAATATTTTTTTAATAGGCTTGTTTCATATTTTGTCAATTCTATTTTTGTAGAAAATCAATAATAATTTTGAAATGAAACCTATGATTGTTGTATGATTTGGAAGGTTAATATATACTTAAATAATTTATTATTATTATTATTATTATTTTGTTAATTTGGTTAGTTTTTTTCATTTTAATGAATTGATTATTTAACAAATTTGACATATAAGAAAAAATCTTACTCGCATAGATCTAACAATGATGTTAGAAAAGTTTGAGAGCATCACAACAATTTTCAATAAAATCAATAAAGCTTTTTGTAGAAGCTCACGTGTGAAATGATGAAAAAAAAGTGCAACATGTTAAGGGTCATTGAACTTAAAAGTCCATGGTGAGTTAGGTTTTTTCTAATTTTTTTTAATTAACTAAATGATTTGTTTTCAAGATATATATACCACTTGATTGCATGAGAGATACCAGGAGAATGATCCTTTGACCTATCCGTAAATTGATCTAGATTTATGGTTGAAGACATGATGACCTAGTAGACCAGATAGAAATTGGGTTTATGGTATTTCAAATATTACAACCAAGAATTTATTGGCTTGTCATAGTGTATCAATTATTGAATGCTTGTAATTGATTCCAAACATTCGATCTCTGAAATTCTAGATAATTGTACAACAAAAATATCTAGTTCACACAACTTAGTTTGTTGTTGAGATAGAACAACTTAATGCTTAAATGGTTAAATTTACATGATTGTACATGTGGCTATTATCAAACATGATTGGCAATACTTCTCCTCTAGGTGATTTGTATTCAAATTGACAAAATTTTAAATATGTAATAAAATTTTGGTTTTTTTTTATTTTAGTTTAATTTCTTTAATTTTTTTCTAGTATATTTATTTTATTTTATTAAAAAGATAAATAAGTCATACAAACTAAATTCATCAAAAAGTTCCAATGAAATGGAAAATGATTACAGGAAATGTCACTGATAATATATATATCATCAACAAGTTAATTCTTCAATAATATAAAAATCAATCACCTATGAAATTTCAAATAATTTGTTTTGTAGGTGATATGTCATAACTAACAATGGAAACACTAATGGAATCATGTAAATAAGTTTTTTTTTGTTTGACATGTTTATTTTGTATATAAATCCATCGATGTTAATGATAAATGACCACCAAAATATAAATCATTAATAATACATTTTCAGATAAATAGTAATCATTCATGATGACATTAGTAAGAGTATTTTTTATATAATCAGTCTTTAAATACTAATAATATATTTTATTGGTAAGACATAGAATATTTTATTGATAAGACATAAAATTCTTGTAGTGTTTTTATAATCAAATTATTTTTAGATTTATTGATGGAATTCTATGTTTGTTTTATACTCATGGTCCGTCAACACAATACTTGTCCACATTATCATGGATAGAAATAATCGATCAAAGAAAATCTCGTCAATAATTTGTAGTTTAGTGGTGAGTCATCAATAATAAGTTTTACATATAGATTTATTGACAAACAAAATAAACCAATAAAACTTCACCCATTATATTCTACCGATACTTCCATCACTTAAAGTAATATATCACTGATAGAAAATTCATTTTATTCCATTGGTGATTGTTTTGTTCGTCGATGAATTTTTGATATGTATCCGTCAAATAAGTCATTTATTATGTTGTTAATGAGTAAATAGTGGAGGTGACATTTGTTATAATATTTTTTCAACTCTCTGGAATATACAGATAGATATAAGTCATTAGTAGCCTCGTTAGTAATAATTTTTTTTTTTAAAAAAAACCAAATCTATTAAACAAAAACATAAGAAAATAATAATATAAAATTCAAATACTTATTACTAAATTTAAATATTTGTAAGTTCAAATACAATTAATTTCTAATTAAGACACTGAGGAAGAAAAAAAGATGGGTTTTCACCTAGATCATGAGGAGAATAATAGGGAGCACATATAGCACCCATGTATAATATCATCTACATTACCAATTAGTAAAGTTTGACCATCATAGTTCTGAGTCGTTTATAATTAGTAGCAAGATGGCTAGTTTGATCCTTAACTTGCTAGTCTAAAATCGTTTAAATTATAAAGTTTGAGTGCTCATAACTAATTACGAGAATTCAATGGTTGAAAACACTATTTGCTTTTTATAAATCCTTAGTCATACTGTTAGAGAGACCAAACACCCATTTTCTATCGAATCCACAAATAGTGTCTGCCTCTAACCACAAATTTGGATCGAGATCCAGATAAATCAAGGGATCATCACTAAATATCTTTTCATCCCGATGTTAAATGAATCTTAGGAAAAAAGAAAGTTAGTATTATTGAAAACAACATATCACAAAATGTTTAACATATCCAAAAAAAGTGTAACAACGAATATAATAGAGTTGTCGATAGACATGATACCAAAACTATGAACACACCATATTAATTCTCTACACCAAAAAGTGATCATCACATGAAATGATTGGGTGCCATAATATTTTTTTAAAATATATCTTTTAATTATTTTTTTTAAATTGAAATTAATTTTTACCAATAATTCAATTATCTTTAACCTTTTATTCCTGGTAAAGTGAACCAACCAGAAAATTGAGTCAAAAAGTTTGAAAAATATTATATTATATTATATTATATTTATGAATATTACAAAAAAAAATCAAATTCAAAATCAAAATATTTTTATTACATTCAAAATATTTATACTCTAACCAACCATCATAGCATATATAGAGGTATTTGTTACTGTATTTCAAAAGTATTTTTGAAAAAAATAATTTTTATTTTATTTTTTATTTTAAATTATTTTTTTAATATTTTTAAATTATTTTTATATACTAATATTAAAAATAATTTTTAAAAATAAAAAAAAATATTTTTTAATATAATTTTTTTTAAAAAATATTTTGAAAACAACAACTTAAACTTGTTGCAACTTTAATTGTAATGGTAATTTGTAATAATTGTAATTTGAACTGTAATATAAAGTAACGGGGCATTCTGTCTTTTCCTTTTCAGTGCCTACGTCGACGCAAGCAGAAGCAGCAACAGGAACAGGGACGTTACCGTGTCATCTCAACCACCTTAGGGTTCTGCTATCTAAATATGTTGCTATGAAATTAAAGGCCAAAGGCAACTCCGGCGACCACTCATCTCTCAAACTACTACTTGTACTTGTTTCATTTTTATTTTCTATTTCCTGTGCTACCCTTTTAAGTTTCAGATCGAAGATTGATTTTCATCGTCAGCTTTTTCAAGGTAGGCAGCTGTCTTCTTCTTTCTTTTCAGCTACAATTTCCCTCCTTTCTTTCTGGATTCAAATTTTGCTTATTCAATTTTTGAGTATTTTTTCTTGGCCCAGAATGGAATTATTGTTGGATATTCTGAATCTTGATGAAAGTCAAGATTTTTTAAGCTGAAGGATTGAGCCCATTTGAGATTTTCGTACTGTAATTCTTTGATGGGTTCTTAGGGATCAATGTTTTATTTGCTTAATGTTGTGTTAATTTTATTTGGGTTTATTTTGTGTTACTTTTGTGAAGAAAAGAGTAAAATTTCTCTTATGACATGGGTCAGGATGATTGAGATTATGGTAAAGAAATTGTTTTATGTGAAAAATTTATGGCCATTCACAATGGTTACTCGGTGGACTCTTTGCTAATTGAATTGACAGAATTGTCGGCTATAGTTTTGGTTCATAAGAAGAATCTGTGTACCTTTGAAGAAATTGGGTTTAGCGTTGTGTCAAGCTATGTTTCTTTTTTTGGTCATGTTTTGGTACACAAAGTAAATAGAAGGTGGTTTTGTAAGTAGAATGCTTAGAGCCTCTCCTTTGTGGGAAAGTTTTGAAGTCGATGGGTTGGGAGGTTAGCTAAAAGGTCATTACTGAGATGCCCAATCGAACTTCATGAGCATGAATGCTAAGAAAGAATGGCAATGATTAACTAATTTCAGATTGTTAAAATAAAATAAGGCTTTGCTTCGTTGTCTCTTCCCAGTGAGGAATAGTTAAATATTTGGGTGCTGCAATTACTGTTTTAAGATGCTTATGTGGGGATTACTATGTTTTCAGGTTTAAGAGCATTGTAGACTTGATGACTTTGTGTTGTTAACAATCTGAATTGTCATTTTCAACATGAGCAACCAATTCAGTGAAGATAGTGTAAGTAGAAAACTTGCCACTTTGGGGCTTTAGATATTATATTGGGATCTGATAATTTGAGCATGGTGTAGGAAGAAGCCACTGTTGCGGGATTTGAAGTTCCTAGATCACCTGATTCAAGTTACAACAATGCATACCCAGGGAATGAAGACGAGGTACGGGACCCACCATCAGTGCCTCCACACTTGCAACACTCCTTGCATAGCTACCCTGCAAGCACCGACTCTTCTGAAACGCTTCCACTACCACAGAATGTGATTCTCAACCATCTTTACATTGAGAACCGGGAGACCCCACGCTCTGTGGTGGCACTTGGGTTCACTCATCGCTTCCATTCAAAATTTGTCACTGTTGTGCTATACAAACCTGTTCAAAGGAGGAGTAGTACCAGCACTTAGTACGTGTATATAATAAACCCTCATTAGGTTTTCTTTCTTTGCCCATGTTGTGATGGGATTGGCTGCAATAGACTCTAATATGAGATTAGCCAAAACGAGAAATATTTATTTCCTCGCATCACAGCGACTGTTGGAATTAGGTTTGTTCTATTGAACCCTGAAGTCCTCTTGACTTGAATTGTCACTTCTTCCATGAGGCTAGATTGCTTGACTTGTGACCTTTCCATTCATGTTCCTACCGACACTTAAATGGAGTGGAGCTTGTTTGAACCGTGAAACTTGAAAAATTGATTTATCCCATGGATATGTGCATTTGTTGTTCTGAAATACTCCATATTGATAGGAAGGCTCTGTTTGTAGCTCCTTAGGCTACCAGTTAGGTTAATCATGAATAGAATATGGAGTTGAAAACCTCACATGATTGTCTTCATGCTGTGTTTCCTTAATTGATAGGCATTGTCTACATCCATAGATATGGAGATAATCTGATGTAGCTGCCCGTCTGTAATGTACCTGATCTCCACATTGTCTCTGAAGTCATCCTTACAATGAATATATTATATGACATGAAATACAGTAGTCAAAGTATTAGCATATCCATGTCGTGGTCAATGCACAGCGTTGTATCCATGGTCATCTTTTTTTTTGCCGATACTCATTTGGTAAGGTTGAGTTGTATTATCAAGAGCTCTTTGGTGGATTGATAATGCCATCATTAACTGCTTTCCTGAATTGTTTCTACTGTTTTGGAGCTGGGTTTGTAGGGATCAATGTCTTCTCAGTATAGAGTATGGTCCATTATGATTAGTTATAAAATATAAACTACTTAATTTTCTTTTCAGTAGCTTGTCAATGTATGAACGTTGAGATTTGAGGTAATTGGCAGCTTGTGGCCAGACCATGCCGATAATGGCGGATTCAGGATATCCTTGAAGTAGATCTCTTTTTTAGCAGCTCTTAACGTTATGTTTACCAAAAGCATTGACAGAAAACAGTCATAAACTGAATTTATTCGTTATTGGCTCATCATACTTGGGATGGAAATGGAGAACTGGCTACTAGGGTTGAGCGTGATTCAGGTTTAAACCGAAAGACATTGGTTCGGTTTTTAATCTGGAAATTTGGTTTTTTGATTTCGGTTTATAACCTAAAAGTAACCATCCATAAAACTATGGCCTATTATTTCAACCTTTATATTTGTCGTTCCCTTTTCTTTTGGCTTAAATGTTAAACAAACTGGAGGTTTCTGATTTATGAATAATATTAATTGACTGGGATGTTTAATGTTATTTTATAATTTATTGGATTTTTGGAATGCTTTTTCGAAATAAATTGATGAAAAGAGACCCAAAATGAGTCTTTTAACGTATCAATTTTGCATGGAAGATATATCTCATGACAAAATTGGTGTTCAAAACAATCAAGAATTATAACATGATTTCCTGTATTAATAAATAACAATGAATTCTCTTTTTTAGTACCACATAAAAAACCAGAAATTGAATAATATATCAAATTTGGATTTGATTATTATGGAGTTGATGAGTGTAAAACCAAACTAAATTTATCAAACCAATTGAAATTATCAATATAAAAAATTATACAATAGATCCAAAAGAGTGGTATTTTATTGTCCGTTACAATTTGCCTCCTCTCATTTCACTACGGATTGTATTGTTTAGTGGACAATGTTGTTTTTCTTTTTAATTTTTTTTATATCATTTAGCGCATACGGTGTGATGATATTTTTTTTTTTTTTTGCTTATTCTTAGAAATTTCGGGTATTTGAAAAAATTTTAGAGTTAAATTAGGGGCGAAATTAATTAAATATATTATAGTGTAAAAAGGTCCGAAATAAAAATATAAAAAATATTAATCTTTTCTATTCTATAATAAAAACATCATTTTCATTCTCAATAGTCTTCTTTTAGACATCTTTTGTCCTTTTAATTTTACACTTAGCTCCTAAACTTTATTGGTTTACATTTTAGTCCTTAAATTGTTATAGAAGAAGAGAGAGAAAAAGTGGTTGGTGGATCACATTTCAGTAACATAAAAAATTAATCTTCATATTTATGAGTTCATCTTGATAAGAGAAATGTCATCAAATATTTTTATTTTTTTTAACTTCAATCTCGCCAAAAACAAATTGATAGGGATTAAGAGAAAAAAAATGATTTCATTCTATGTTTTTTGACTGATTGTGGGGTGTTTTGAGGTTGAGAATGAGTTTCTGAGATTCTTAGGGTGTTTATTAGTTTCATAAGAGAAAATATGTTGAAATAGGGTTTTGGATCTAAAAAACTTGTCACCTAATTCTCCAATCACTTCTTTGATGGCTGAACTTTATAAAGGCAGACAATATATAATTCTTACTCAAATGAAATAAAAACCAATAAAATGGCTAGACATGCAAGCCAAATCACATTGGCCCGATGATGTAAGATATTTTTCCCTAACACGAAGTTTTAAGTTAAAAAAGAATAAATTTTGATCTAACCATTGAATCAGATTGAAATCTTTCTACAATATTCTAGAAGCCCTTCTTCCTTGAGTTTTAAAATATACTTTAAATGAAGATGACTTTGTCCTTTAAATCAGGGTCTATATTTTTTTTGTTGTTTAATTTTAAACTAATTAAAGGCTGTTTTGAGGATGGAAATTAGATTGTCTTGCTTCTCAAAATGTTTTTGTTATATATATGTGGGTGTGGGTGTGTTTAGGTAATGATAAGTTGAAGTTTAGGTATTTGTGATTCAAAAATCATGTTTGTAATAAAATACATTTTATGTAAAAAAAAAAAGAATATATAAATCAAAAATTAGGATTTTGACTACATAAAAAAAAAAATCTTAGATCGATAATTTGATTGAACCATCTTTCCATCAAGAATTAGGAGACCCTATGCTCTAAGATGGCACTCGAATTCACTCATCACTTCCATTCAAAAATTGACGTTGTTGTTAGTGAAAATTAGTACGCAACACTACAAGATCAATGACATATGTCGGTCAAACCAGTTATAAAGGTAAGAGCCAAGAGGATCCAAGAGGTATTAAATGGGTGGTTCATGAAATTTTGAGTTGAGCTTCGATAATTCTTTATAAGGTTGAGTCAATCATGAAGTTGAGTTCAAAGGAGGATCATGCTTTAATCAATGGGATTCAAGCAAAAGATGAGGCTAATTAACATGTACCAAAATATGCTATATAGTTTTATGTTAGTTGTCATAACTTTAATTGATCTTTAGATGAGAATGGATTTTCAGAAAAATAAATTAAAGGCCACGTTTTTATAGGATTAAAGTTTTATAGCAATTAGACACTAAATATTTTTAAATTTATAGTAACTAGAACACATAACTTTACACAAGAACAAACAAGCACTGATAATTAAGATAAATTGTATGTTTATATCATTTGAGTTAGATGCTCAATGCTATTTTTCAACTGTTGATTATTATTATTTTTGAAATAAATTGATGAAAAGAGGCATATCAATTCTACATGGGTGATCTATCTGATGACAAGATCAGTGTTCAAGCGATCTAGAATTATCATAACATGACTTTCTACATTATAAGTAGATGAACCGTGTTTCAGGTTTCAACCTTTCTTGATATTCGGAAACGTGGCCATGGTAAAACTATGTTTTTTGAGCTTACTTATCTTCTATAGTTGCAGGCTTTAACGGAACCTGGAGTTCACACAAATATATTAATAATCACACTTATCCTTCCAATACTACAGTTAAAATGGAAATATCTGTAGTGTGTGCATATACATATACATATACATATACATTGGATTTCTAGTGACAGATTTGATCAATACAAGGTCTTATAATGGAGCTCTTATAAACATATAAATAAAAATTCAAGAGCTCTTATAATATGTGAACAAAGACTATCATTTCATAATTTCCAGGCTTTAAAATATTGCACGCGTACGGGTTTTCAAGGAACTCCCCCTTCATTTCCAGCGAGGTTCAGCCATAACCAAGTGCCCTGAAAATAATATCCCAAATAACTCTAAGAGCTTCTGAAAGGGCAATGCAAGCTTGCATGAAATGTCTTCTTTCTATCTCCGTCAAACTGGCAAGTATACGACAAGGAGCGGAGAAAATCGCACCTTTATAATAAGAAAATACGTTTCCTTTGACCATACAAGCTGGAGGAGATTGTAGGCCATGTCAAGCCTGATAATGTGCGCAACCTTAATCCAAGGGTCAACAACTGATTTGGAATCGACAAGGATGATAGGAGGACTTTAGATTTTATTTTTGGCTTGGTTGACTTGCAATTTCCATTAAATATTCAAGTCTATTAAATGAATCCCTCAGGTTGGATACTGTAATGGCAACAAAACTAGTGAAGTATCTAGGTTCAGTTTTCTGCAAAAAAACGTTTTTTTTTTTTTTTTTTAAGAAAAAAACATTTTCTCAAATTCTATGTAATAAGTTATTGCTAATAGATGGATGCCGTAGACGTTAATTATGACCTTTGTTCAAGATGATTGTTAGTTAACCCCTGATCTTGCAATATATTCATAATAATTAAGTACCCGGCATAAAATTCTAAACATGGCTGATCATCTACAACTCTCTTATCAATATAATGAAAATAATAATAATAATAATTCAATGGGGAGATTGTGAATATTTATACAAACAACTTCAATTAGCAGAAGTTAAGTGATGAGCCAGCTAAACCCGGTTGAGATTTGGCAATGTCCAGCATACACACGCACGAATTCTTATCCACATTTTCATCGTTTTATTTACAAATAATATTACTCTACACGGACATCTAAATAAAGTTCAGATTTTCATGTAGTTTATACAGTGAAAAGTTAAAAGAGTAATAAATGAAAGCCATCAAAATAGTGTGGGTGGGTTTAACCTCCATGCATGTGTTTGAGATCGAATACTGAGCCTAGGTCCAATGCTTGGACTTAGACTTGTTGTTTGCTAATTTATTTTTTATTTTGATTTTGATTTTTCATAGCATAATTCATTGACCCATAAAAAATTATTTCTTACTAGACTTTTTATATATATATATATATATATATATATATATATATATATATATATATATCTAGTCCATGAATGAATAAAAAGAGCAACAAGAATAAGTTTTCTTCATCTATCTAAATAGTTTTACAATAGAAAAGTGTCAAGTTTTTCAAATGAAAGATTTCTACTTTTAAAGCTAAAAACTATTAGGTTTTTATTTCATATTTTGTAATTATCATAATTAATTGTTCATTAGTTTTGATTCTAAAAATCAATATAAACAGACGAGGAACAGGAGATCTTATATACATTTTTAACACATCTCTAGCTTTTCTTCCTACTATTGTTCCATATTTAATATTTATTTGGTTCATGACTTTTAAAGTAAATATAGTTCATGGAATCCTAGGAGACTGATTGCATGTGTGTGTATGCACCAAGTGACGAGAATAGAAACCTTAAAACAAAGGATCAATCGTTTGGAACAACGTGGTATTATCTATTTCTAGTTTTAAGGTCTTTAATAAGTAAATATATTACACTTACATTAGTTTTCTCTAAATAATTTGTTTTCTTGTTTATGTGCTCGGATCTTTTACGCTTATTTGTTTCATATATTTTATGTATATGATTAGTATAGATGCTAGGGAATTTTGATTTCTTCAATAGTTAATTTTTATGATATATTGTCTAGATTATTAGATTGAAAATAATCATTGTCTAAATAAGTAAATAAAAAGTGGGAATCAATGTGTATAGCACAAGAATACATCAAGTGAAAAATAACTGCAAAAATTTTTTCATCCCATTTTATTTTTACTTCTTTATAAATATATCACCGGGAGTGGAATTTGAACCCATGTCCTTTCATTACACAGCCTTAATCTCGCATTTTGGACCAACTCGGTTACCTCAATATTCGTTCATCTTTCTCGACTTATATATGAATTGTAAGTTTTATTGTGGATTATCATAGTAAAACCGGAACGTGTTTTATATATATATAGCCGAGTTGGTCCAAGACTCGAGATTAAGGCTGTGTACTGAAAGGACATTGGTTCAAATCCCACTCTCAACTGATTTTTTGTACCCTGTCGATCTGCATTCTTCTTTGGAACCCTGACCTTTTTCTTCCTAACAATTATCTCACTTTCTTGCGAGATAATTTTCATAGGCCCTTCTTTTATGTATTCCTAGTCATCATCCTCATCGCACCCATTCTCCTTTCCATCCTATCACATTTGTCAAACATTTAAATTAATAAATAAATAAGCACCAGTAGCAAGCAATTTGTTTTCCTATTCCTAATTAACCGCTTCAATTTCCTTTTTCATTTTCTTAGCAACCAAACAGAG
The DNA here is from genome assembly GCA_015731905.1 of Salix dunnii. NCBI lineage: Eukaryota > Viridiplantae > Streptophyta > Magnoliopsida > Malpighiales > Salicaceae > Salix > Salix dunnii. The sequence goes on along the minus strand of CM027667.1, from coordinate 554,955 downwards.
TACTAAAGATGATACGGGATTTAGCATCACTTCTAAAACTACAATTCTCAATTCACAAATTCAAATTAAAAAAACTAAAGATTTTAATTTCTTCCAATTTTGTCATTTAATTTGAATTAATTATATATTTTATTTTCTATTTCGCACTTATTCTCTTAAACTTTTAGTTAGTATTCATTTCTTTCTTTTTTCCAGTCCTTCTTGGACAATGTTTGTTTTCTATCTATATTTATTTATTTATACTTTTAGATTATTATTTTTTTGGTTCATTTTTTGTCAGAGGTTTATTTTTATTAGATTTAGTTTTGAAATTTTAATTTATATTGGTGATAATTTTAAAATTAATATTGCTTACTTTTTCTCTTTGTTCTTTTTTTTTGTGTTTTCTGTTTTTTTTTTCGGATTAGATAATTTTATTGTTTGCACAATAATAATAATAATAATAATTTAAGTGATTATATATATATATATATATATATTGTTAAAATGTTTTTATTTTTTCTATTTTTAGGGAAATTTAATGATTTTAATTGTTTGGGCAGTAATGCTGATAATGATTTTAACTATTATAGTAATGAAAATAACAGTAACGTAAGAATGAATTTTCAATTTATGTTTTTGTCTTTTTGTGAATAGAAAATTACCTACTTATTTTTGTTATTTGATTATTATAGGTCTTTTCACAATTTATATATTTTTTAAATATGATTTAAATTGAATTATAAAATGAATCAATCTTAATACAATGAATTCAATAATATAGATATTTGAATCTTCTTGCTTTTTTAATGATGATGATAATTTTATGCTGGTTATTTCATTGAAACCTACTAAGCAGATAAATTTATATCAATTTAAAATTCATATATTTTATAGAAAACTTGCACTTCACAGGAATTCTACATAAATTTATTATTTTGACTAAATTTATATCATAAAAGAAAAAACACACAATTAATATTTTTTTTTACGTTAAAAAAAATATGGTGCTGCCCGCATTTAGCTCTTATAGTAATGAAAATGACGGTAACGTAGGAATAAATTTTTAATTTATGTTTTTGTCTTTTTGTGGATAGAAAATTAATTGTTTATTTTTGTTATTTGATTATTGCAGGTCTTTTCATAATTTATATTTTATTTTTATTTTAAGTGTGATTTAAATTTAATTATAATACAATGAATTAAATAATTTAGATATCTGAATCTTCTTACTTTTTTAATGATAATGATAATTTTATGTTGGTTATTTTGTCGAAATATACTAAACAAATAAATTTACATCGATTTAAAATTCATATATTTTATAGAAAACTTACTCTTCTCATAAATTCTTCATAGATTTATTATTTTGACTAAATTTATATCATAACAAAAAAACACACATACAATTAATATTTTTTTGCGTTGAAAAAAATATGATGCCACCCGCGATGAGGCGCAGGGGAATTGGCTGGTATATATATATATTTCCTTATAGACCAAAGCACAACAAATAAGATTAAAAACTATAGTTTTCTCTATATGTTTCAACAAGTATAGTAGTCATATTGTAGTATAATTGTCTTTGTAGAACTAGGTGTTATCCATCCAAATTCAGACCAATATAGAATGTGACATCAAAATTTTATGACAATAATTAAAAAGAGAAGAAACAATTTCATGAAAACCAAAACAAAAGGACAAATGTTCCTTGTTACAGTGATGATACCTTTACAACAAAGAAAATATATAGCACTCACTTGTATAGGAGTCATTAGCCATGTAAAAAAAAAAAAAATCTCCACTCTAACAATCTCCAACAAAGTTGATAAAATAGGTGGCATAAAAAGAAAGAGTAATGATAATAATAGAGTTATTACAATAGAATTCTATGTTGTAATTTTATTTTTGTAATAAAATTTTATAAGTGTTATTTGTATACAATATAATAAAACTCTTTTTTGTTTTTTTATCTTTATAATGATAACAAATGTAGTTTACTTAAATGCCAAAAAAAGAGAGAAAAAATAGTAAAAAAAGAACATGACGTTTTACAATCATAATCGTTGATTGAATCTACTCAATATATTTGTTGCATATTCAATTATTTTTGTGCTGTCAATTATCTTAAACTCTTATAATCTGCAATTACTTGGACCTAAGACCCATATAAATAATGCCTCCAAGCTTTCAAAGCAAATACTACCGCAATGAATTCTAAATCATGCACCAACCTCATAGATTTTTAACTTTCTTAAGGTGTAAGTAACCAATTTACCATGGTGTATCAATACACGACCTAAAATGTTTTTCGATGTGCTGCTATAAACCATAAGTCCATTTGTTTCTAAATAAAGTGTTAACATAGTAAAATAATAAGCCTCATTTTTAGATCCTAAAAATCTTTCTTCATATTCTTTTGTCCATTCACATTTTATACCTCTCTTGTTCAATGAGATCATAGGAATAGCTATCATGGTAAAACCCTCTATAAATCTTTGATAATACCTATATAATCCAAGGAAATTATAAATCCCAATCATATTCATAGGTACATCCTTAATTACACTTAATTTCATCCTTATTTGAATGAATTAGGCAAGAATTTGAAAAGGTTTCAATAATTTCTCCCTTTTCTTTTAGCATTCCAATTGTCAACTGATAGAAGGAAGTGTGGGCATTTGTATAGTCCAATTTCTTAAATTTTACTTATTAACCCTTTTTTATTTAGTTTTTTTTTTCAATTTATCTCCATCCTTTCCTTTAAAATTAAATAATTTTTAATAATTTTTCTTGTTTAATTTCATCCCTCTCATATACTTATTTTTTATATATTTTTATTTTATTTTCAAATTAAAATAAAATATTCTCTTTTTATTTTCAATCGAGTTAGATTATAACTAGGTTTTTACAATTAGTGTTTAATTTTATCTTGTTATAAAATCAATATCAATTCATACATATTTTCAAGTTCTTATAACACTCAACAACAATAAATAGGATTAATTAACTTGAAAGATAACAACCAAAAGAAAAAAAATACATAAAAAATCATGATAACGTAAGAAGCTAAAATCTAATTATTCTACTTGATGTGGTCCCACAAATGTTCAATCAATTTTTCTTGGATTCTAAAACAAGTTACTATATCCATGATTGGATTATGAGTTTAAAAAAATCATATAGTTTTGATGTTTCCTCATGTAACACTGATATAAAAGAATTGACTTTATGTTTATGTCAAATTTATGATTCATTTTTCATTCATCCTTAATAATCTTATTATATATTATTATGAAAGCTTTCATAATATTTACAAGTGTTTTTGCACCCCCAGTATCACACAGATCCATGTATAGTTGGGAAACAAGATTGTAGCACCCCAAATGCATGTTTCAAATCTTTTCTTGTAAACTCTTGTTTATTTCTAAAATATCTTCTCTTTGCACCTAATAGCCTTAAGATTGTCTTAATAAAGGTTGACCAATTAGAATAAATCTTATCTACTAAATAGTATCCTATTATATATTTATTCTTATTAATTATATAAATGATAGGAGCAATACGACCTTCAGCAAGTGCACCAAAAACATGTAACCGATTAAGAACATTAATATCATTTAATGACCTAGAAATTCTAAAAAAATCATATCTAATGATCTTGTGAAGCCACCTCCTCTAGAGTTATAGTTGGTTCATGACAATGACCAGTATACATCCTTTGTCATTTGTTAGGCATTCCTTTTATTTTCAACGCAAACATTCAATGTTCCCTAACATCCCTAGAAATCCATGTTGTTCTCCAATAGATAATAATCGACCAATATCAGTTTTGTTTTGTGCTCTTAAATACCAATCACCAAAAACTCTTATAATTGTTTTGATGAAAACTCTAAAACTTTCTATTGTAGTGTTTTCTCCAATTTAAAGATATTCATTGGTAAGTTCTATATGAATACCATATACATGTATCATGTGAGTTGTAGTTACCTCTTAAAGGTAAGATAAGCCAAGAGTTCCAAAAGTATTTGTCCTTTGTTTAAAATATGGATTGTGAGCTTCTACCGTATTTATAATCCAAAAGAAAAGATAATGATTCATCCTAAATCTCTTTGAAATTAAATTTCAATGAATTTAGGATTTTTAGAAAAATAATAACCATATAGTCACAGTTCACCTTTCTTTCTATTAGCTAATGTTGCCAAAATGTCATAATTGAACATAAAAAATATTGTTTAAAATTTTTTCTTTTTACTTTTTAGAAAAAAAATTATTTTTATGGTTATTTTCGGTTCAGTTTTCCCTTATAAAATATGAGATTTAGCTACTACTGTATATTATTTTTCAGAATAATTTAAAAATTATTAAATTTTTAGAATATATTAGAACAAAGTTTTCTCTACTATTGTTTTAGGGCAGTAACCTAAAAGATTGATGAACCTTGATATTGTTATTTTGTTTTCGTATACCTTGTGTGAAAAGAGGCTAATGTGATGTTTTTTTCGGTTAATGTATCTCAGTAAATGTAGTGCATATATGATCGACCATCTCTTCAACTTCCAAGAAACAACGCAGAGCGTTGCCGTTGCTAAAGGATACGCCTTGACTCCTAGTTGCGTTCACGAGAATGATAATTACGAAGTCATTTTAAGGCAGTGACCCTATTCTTAATCGCTCTGCAAGGGATAATCTTTGCAACAATTGAGACTTCATAATATAAGCACATCTACATCAATTAGCGCGATTAACTTCACAAAGATTGTTAAATTTTATCAACTCGTTCAAAAACTTAGATCACCTTCGTTTTCAAACTACCAATCTGAAACAAACATGTGGTTAGATGGCTCTATGAAGTGCGGAATGCTAGTCAACGTAATGACAACAACTATCTTACCTGGAGAAAGATAGCTGTACAATGATCATAATCGTCGAGGCCATCTTAACGGTTCTGAAAATTATGGCTAATTCTGAAAGGACATGGTGATCTTTGAGCTACACGATGAGGCCCTCCAAGTCTGAAGTCACAGCAAGTTGAGATGCGAGGAAGAGTTTTTTTCTTTTTGTTTATTAAAAAATAGGAATGACCTAAGAATATCACAAAAGTCAAGGAATCTCCACTAGCTGCTTCAGGGGTTTACAATGTCAACGGAAAATTTAATATAAATACCACAGAACCCGACTTCACTTCTCACAACAAAAGCAAATATACTACCTTCTAAGTTTTAGCCTTTTGAACTTCCCTAGTCTGAAACTCCTATCAAAATCCTTTTTTGAAGAGAAAAGAGGAAGGAAATGGCTGACGTTGAGGGTTCCCCGGGTAGTTCCATGCATGGAGTGACAGGCAGAGAACAAACATTTGCCTTTTCGGTTACCTCTCCTGCAGTCCCGACAGATACGACAGCAAAATTTGCCTTGCCAGTTGATTCTGAGCACAAGGCCAAAGTGTTCAAAATTTTCTCTTTGGCTAACCCTCATATGAGAACATTTCACCTTTCTTGGATATCCTTCTTCACTTGTTTTGTCTCCACTTTCGCTGCAGCACCCCTTGTTCCTATTATTCGGGACAACCTCAATTTAACCAAAAGTGACATTGGTAATGCTGGGGTTGCTTCTGTCTCTGGAAGCATCTTCTCCAGGCTTGTAATGGGTGCAGTTTGTGACCTCTTGGGGCCGCGATACGGGTGTGCGTTTCTGATCATGCTCTCAGCCCCAACTGTGTTTTGCATGTCGTTTGTGAACTCAGCTGGAGGATACCTAGCAGTCCGTTTCATGATTGGATTCTCTCTTGCAACGTTTGTGTCATGCCAGTACTGGATGAGCACGATGTTTAATAGCAAGATTATAGGACTTGTCAATGGAACCGCAGCAGGCTGGGGCAATATGGGTGGAGGCGCAACTCAGCTTATAATGCCCTTGGTCTACCAACTCATTAAGCGAACCGGTTCAACTTCATTCAGTGCTTGGAGGATAGCATTTTTTGTTCCAGGATGGCTTCATGTTATCACGGGAATCATGGTCTTGACTCTAGGCCAAGACTTGCCTGATGGGAATCTCGGTGCCCTGAAGAAGAAGGGTGATGCTGCTAAAGATAAGTTCTCCAAGGTCAGTCTCTTTAAGTTCTATACCTACTCTCCATTAAAGCTCCTGCCTCAAAGTAAAAAAACAAGCATTAAATCTTATTATTCAATGTGTTTTATCTCTTGTCCAGATACTGTGGTACGCTGTTACAAACTACAGGACATGGATCTTTGTCCTTCTGTATGGCTACTCCATGGGAGTCGAATTATCCACCGACAATGTTATTGCCGAGTACTTCTATGATAGGTGATTCTTGAACTAATCATGGTATGCATCTTCAACCTGTGCCTCAGATGATATGTTGACTAATCAAAAGTTATGTTGATATATTTAATAGGTTCGACCTAAACCTTCACACAGCCGGTCTCATCGCTGCTTCCTTTGGTATGGCTAACCTAGTAGCTCGTCCCTTTGGTGGATATTCTTCTGATTTAGCAGCAAGATACTTTGGGATGAGGGGCAGGTTATGGGTGCTCTGGATTTTACAAACACTTGGAGGAGTTTTCTGTATTTGGCTTGGCCGTGTTAATTCACTTCCCATTGCTATCACCTCTATGATTCTCTTCTCTGTTGGGGCTCAAGCTGCTTGTGGAGCAACTTTTGGCATCATTCCCTTTATTTCTAGACGATCGTTGGGCATCATATCAGGCCTAACTGGTGCAGGTGGAAATTTTGGGTCCGGATTGACACAACTGATATTCTTTTCAAGCTCAAATTTGTCCACAGCTGAAGGTCTATCCTGGATGGGTGTCATGATTTGCAGTTGTACTCTCCCTGTGGCATTGGTATACTTCCCACAATGGGGTGGAATGCTCTTTCCACCTTCAAAAGACATTGTAAAATCAACAGAAGAATCCTATTACGCATCAGAGTGGGATGAGGAAGAGAAGCAAAAGGGCATGCACCAGAACAGCCTCAAGTTTGCCGAGAACAGCCGATCTGAACGTGGCAAGCGCATTGCCTCCGCACCAACACCACCAAAAACCACACCAAACCATGTGTAGATCAAAGCGTTGCCATGCGTCTAAAGTGCACTAGGCAATATCAAGAACGATGCAAGCCAGGTTTTTTGGAGTGAAAAGGGCTTTGAAATAAATCCATCATTGTGCATGTTATGGAATTCTTCTTGTTTTTTCGACCCTTTTTAGACTAGATTTCAATTATCAGCTGGAACCTAAGTTGAAGGTATACATGCCATGCCATGGATCCTGCTATTTAGGTTTAAGCCTGGTATCTTTAAGCACCTTGATTTCTTATCTACAAAATAATTTGTTTGACTTCTGAAGCTATGGAATTAAACGAACTCACAACCCCTAGGCTTAAGCAATAATGATGGGAAATGGCATTATAAAGTGAGGAATTTAATCCTAATATCATATTGCGGTGATGTTCAATAATTTCCTGAATTTGTGGAGTTGACTTGGCTCCAGTTACTGAAGTTGCAAGCGCACAAAAAAAAGAGAGGCTACACCGTCATGATGTCATTGATTTTTAAAAATGATAAAAGAAAATATATAATAAAGTAGAACCACTATGCAGAAGATAAATGATCACTAAACATATGACAATCACCATCCAAATGAAGTTCAAATGGATTTTCTTGGATTTGATAAATGAATATAGCAAATGACAATTCAAATACATTTTATTATCTCGAAGAAGTGCATTGCATGATCTGAGGTTTAGGGTATCAAGCAGAATCATGAATATTAGACTTGCCATTCAGGGCAAAAGGAAAAGGAAAAGATTCAAAGTGGAGCCATCTAGGTCATTCCATTCCCGGACCTGTACAGGAATTGCACAGCAGGTCCACCACAAAAGAAACACTCTTCGTTGCAATGTGTCCAACCGTTATCCTATATACTAAAACACATCGCGAGTCATTATTGTAGCTTAGTATTTTCATTGTGAATTAAAATAGTATTGCTTAATTTTCAGGTCAGTTCGAGTTATTTGAGTCGTTGGTTTATAGGTTTTTCCCGACTTTGCACAGTAAAATAGCAGTTTTGCCCTCGAAAAAGATAAAATAAGGCTTCCAGGCGGAGGGGCTCCGTGGTAATTACGCATATCCGGTCCGCCGCACTTTTGATTTTTTTTTATTTTTTTAAAATAGCTAAATACAGATATAGCCCCAAATAAGATAAAATTAATGACTTGGGCATAAGGACAGACCGGTAATTGACCATATTTAAAAAAAAAAATCGGTATACCCCTATGCCCTATTAACGTGGCGCATGAGGGGTCATACAGTGTCCGGAGATGGGTAACTGGCGTCTCACTCAATGCGCCTCTGTGTGGTCTTCCTCCCGGTGTGGCGCGTTCCCGTCTCCGGTGGCCGTGAAAGTAGTGGTGACCGGTTAAAGCCACTGGTCCCGTTTCTCTCTCTTCTGCACGTAAAAGTGCAGGAGAGGCCCCCAGTTTTTTTACCTTTTGCACTTCGATTCCTGATTTCTGGAATATAAATTGTGATTTAGTTTGATTAGGTCCTTCAATTGAAATCAATTAAATGTTAATGTTTCACTTCGGTCCTTCTTCTTTTATTTTTTGGATTGGGTATAAATAGCTCAATAGATTCGGTACAAAAGTTTCAATTTTTTTAGTTTTGTACTTTGATTGAAATTGATAATATATTTGATTTTTATTTTGACCCTTATACTTTTAATTTTTTATTTTAATCCCTGTATATTTGATTTTCATTTCGGCCCTTATACTTTTAATTTTTTTATTTTAATCCCATTATTTTTTATATTCCTAGAATAATATCTATTTTTGTCCATGTATATATAGGTGTGCTCTTGGCTTTGAGTTTTAATTTTTGTTGTTTTCTTATTTTTTGAGGTTATATTTTTTTGAACAAAAAATAGCTCTTAAATTTTATTTTGTATCTATAGTAATTTGAAAATTGATATTTCTGTTTTTTTTCTCCCTTTGTTCTTTCTTTTATTTTTTTTATTGGTTTTATTATTATTATTTTCAAGTCAGATGAATTTTTTTAGCTTTTCATTTATTTTTGTTTTTTTTCATTATTCACACAATAATAATAATAATAATAATAATAATAATAATTTTAGTTATTTTTCTTGCTTACTCTTTTGTTAATGTTTTTGAATATTTTTCTCTCAGGATAATTTGATAATTTTTATTATTTTGACAGTAATAGCAATGATAATTTTACGTGTTAAGACTTCGATGTTGTTGTTTTTATAATAGGGTGTGGTGATCTGTTTTATTATATTAAATTTTGCATTTATAGATATTATATTTTAATTTTGGATCAGCAAATCCTATTGATTTCTTTAATCCTAACAACTATAAAAATTGTTTGCTCATCCCGCAATGTAGTGCGGTCAATTTTTTTAATTTTCAATTCAAATGATTTTTTTTCAGTTAATAATTTTTATTTTTGTTTTATCATTTATTGTATTTGCTCTTTCTTTTTTTTTATTGGTTTTTTTTTATTTTCAAGTTGAATGAATTTTTTTTACCTTATAATTTTTTTTTTATTTGATCTTTTGTTAAAGTTATTTGGATTTTTTTTAATCTTTCATTTATTTTTGTTTTTTTTTCATTATTAACACAATAATAATAATAATAAGAAGAAGAAGAAGAAGAAGAAGAATTTTAGTTATTTTTCTTGCTTATTCTTTTGTTAATGTTTTTCACTTTTTTTCCCTCAGAATAATTTGATAATTTTTATTGTTTTGACAATAACAGTAATGATAGTTTTAGATGGTAAAACTTCGATATTGTTATTTTTGTAATAGGATGTGTTGATTTGTTTTATTATATTAAATTTTGCATATATAGATATTATATTTTAATTTTGGACGAGCAAATCCTATTAACTTCTTTAATCCCAACAATTATAAAAATTATTTACTCAGCCCGCAATGTAGTGTGGTGAATTTTTTTAATTTTCAAGTCAAATAATTTTTTTTTCCAAACACTAATTTTTATTTTTTTTATCATTTATTTTATTTTTTTATTTACTCTCAACAGTTGTAAAAATTACTTGCTCCGCCCTCACTACGCCCGCAACGTAGTGCAGACAATTAACTAGTCAATTCCTAAACGAACAAAAAAGCATAAAAATGCTCTTGGTGTCTGCTAGCTACTTCAATTGATAAAATACCACTTGCCATTGTCTCAAAAGATCAGTGATCAATCTATTCAAATCTAAAATAACAGATTAGGACTACTTGTTAATTTTGTTTTGTTTTGTCCAAAACAATTGAGATGAAACAATGCAATTTTTACTTTGTTTAAAATTTTAATCCGTTCCAGAAATGCTGCCCAAATTTTAACTGGAATGTTCCGTTTTGTTTTGTCTATTTGATTTCGGTTAAATAGTGTTTTTTTAAAATAATAAATAATTTTACACTATCAATCATATTTCTTAATCAGACCGTTAGATTGAGATTAAATTTTAAAAGAAATCTATTGACATATTTATATATATTATATTAAAATTTCAAAGCAATCAAAAAATATAATGACCTTGCGAATGATGATGACATTCTTGTAATATTATATATGTTTATGATTTTGTTCAGAACAAATATTTTTTTTGTCTTTTTTAAAATTAAATTTCACAATTCTAAATAATTTTATTTTAGATTTGAACTTTATTTTTTTTAATTCATATATATATATAGTACAACCCCAAAATGGTGCGTCAAAACGCTTCAAAACCGAAAACATTCAATTCCAATTGAAAAAACAAAAAACCCACCGAAATAGAATTGACAATCTTGATTAGGAATGGTGTAAATTTGTTAGCTGAATGGAAATTGCTTTAGAGTCTCTTCTAAGTATAGAGCCATAAGAGTTGTATACATAGATGGATCAAGAAAAATCTATTTGGAGAATAAATAAGTGAAGTAATAGCTTCCAGAAAAAAATTCAAGTTAATACGGTATTGAATTTGAAGCTTTTAGTATAGAAGGATAGAGACACTGTTGGAAATCAAATTTAGGGCCTGTTTGGGAGTGCAGTTGCGGTAGCTTTTGAAAGTGTTTTTCGTGCTGAAATGTATCAAAATGATGTTTTTTTATTTTTTAAAAATCATTTTTGACATTAGCATATCAAAATGATCTAAAAACACCAAAACAAATTCATTTAAAATGAAAAAAAAAAAAAGAATTTTGGCTGAAATGCCGGTTTGGCCGCCAGCCAAATAGGCACTTACACAGAGAGCCAAGACCAACATACTTTGACATAAATGAATTTATCTTGATTTCTAGAACATTTCTTTGGTGAGAAAATTATGTGCTCTAAAATATTAATGATGGTTTTTAAACTCCAAAGACTAATGATGCTACTCTCTAATCATCTTGTTGTTGGAAATACATTTAATAATGAAAGAGATCTACATACAAAATCCACAATCAAAGTGTTTTAACCTCCAAAACTCCATAAAAACTTATCTTTTGCTCTGGTTAGAACAGCGACATCCATGGCTATTGAGGGTGGCATGTTTAGCGACAACATTTTCCAATGGTTGCAACTCAACTGAAGGTTGCATCCATTTCTCCTAAAGGTGTACCAAATACAAAGTTGCTCTGAAACAAGGACTTTGGAACTTTCTCATAGAACTAATGCAACAAGCTTCCTTCTCTTCCTTCTCATTAACTTCAATTCTAACTAGTAAGGCTCACATTGTATAGTAAAGCTTCATGCATAAAGTGTATGCATTGCTAGCTTAACTTAGTGCGTCCTGTGGTCAGTTTAAAACTCAAACTTACAACAAAAAGAACAAATCCATTACCTCAAAATTCATAATGTGATAGTTCAGAAGCAAACTTGTGTGATATTAGCAAGGAAAAATACTACTACATCAAAAATATTGATCACTGATCGGTTGAATACATAAAAGATCATACTTGTGCAAAATCCCAATGAGAAAGGTGGAATTGACACTAAGATACACACATTACACATAAAGTGGATTGTACAAGAGAAAAAAATGAACTCACTTCCAATTTCATTGACCGTGAGTTCCTTGTATCATTTCAGAATTAGGCATTGAAGCAGCCAGCATTACCAATATTAATTAGAAGCAAAGAGATGTAGCATGAAACTAATAGTTCAACTTCCCGCTCCCACTACAAGCGCTACAAGATCGGGAAGAGGAGCACTTCGTACAGTAGCTCCACTTTTTTGGAAGCCTGAAAAGGTATACCTCGTTGTATCAATCCTAGGAAAGATTGTGCTGTTTCTGTATGTGTGTGGGCACGCGTGTGTGTGTGTGCCAGAGATAGAGATAGAGATAGAGATTGAGAGGGAGACTTAAAATGTACCCTGCTGTATATCGAGTGGCCATGTTCTTTGCGCTCATTCTTGCTCGCTCAGCACTCTCTTCTGACAGTTTCTTAAGAACAAACCCTTCACCATTGCATTCAGGACATATACCAGAACCACCACAATCTTCACATGTTTTGAGTGGAATCTGCATTATAAAAGGTATATGAGATAACTCAGGCATATATAGATAAAAAGGCAGAAGGCATAGCTGGTAGGGGAACTAAAACAGTGGATGCAGCAGCAGTTTAATGTGCATTTCTCGTTAAGAATTTAATACAGCTGAAGAAGCATAGCATACAGTGGTGAGTTTGCAAATCTGATGAAACATGTCTTGAAGGAAAGGTACTAGGAAAACTGAAGAAGCTTCTAAACAAACTTGATGAGTGATAATGCAATCAAATATTACCCTGACGGTTAAATAATGCATTATATAAGAATATTTTTCCCAGCTGCCCATAAAAGTAAGATTTCTAATTAGATATAGCTATCGTAATGACTGAAGAGATTCATTTGAATACAATTCTCACAGGCATGAAATGAATCACCGGACATGAAAATAAAGCATGTTTAAATGCCATCCTTTTAGCGACTAATCATGCACAGTATCGTGTGTTTTTACTTAGATAGTTTCTTTGAAAATTCATGTTTACAAAATCTTGAATATTTTCCTCAGTAATCTATGGTGACATCCTATTTTCAATGCTCTTTACCAAATACAACCATTTGGTGCCATTCTATATTAAACATACCTCATCTGTTTTGGTTGGTTTGTTTCTTCTCACTAGAAGGGTAATTGCAGCACCCACAACTGTAGCAGCAATTGCCACAGGAGCAGCTGTCTCTGGTAGAGAATAGCATACTGTGGATGTTTTTCTCCCTCGTTCTTGTAATCTCACATCAATTGAAGAACAAGTAGCAGAATCTGGTACGGTACAGCCTTGAGGCTTGGACTCCCAATCTGTTTCACAAGATAAAAGATAATTAGCACACGGCCCAATCCCCAAATATTATTTACTATTTGATCTAAAAATACAAATGGAAATTCAGAATGATAATTTCAAGTGAATGGACATAGCTTCTTCTTTTTAATGAAGGTATCTTACAAATTATTTTTTATTGTACTTGATGTTTTAATGGTATCACCATCACCAGGAGAGATTTTACCATTCCAGACTCAATATCAACACTGATATCTAAGAACAATACTTGTAGCTGATTTCCATCATCATAGGTATCTAAGAGATCTTTGTCATTCAAGATAAAGAAACAGCAAATCACTCCATAAAGTTTTAGCTACAACAGAAATCCAGAGAAGCCATATTTAATCCTATTTACTTTATAGAACTAATGCTGATAGGGTACTGTTAATGCATGGAATCAATTAGATTCGGGTAGCTCATTCCATAAGAGGCGGAAATGGGTAAAGCCTTAAAGAGAGTATCATAGCTCAAACAGATAAAAGGGTTTATTACAATGTTGGTATAAGATATAACTGAACTACAAAAAGTATAAAATTAAAATGTTGGTGTCTGAACAACAACAGGTATTAAAACCACAGCTACAAATGAGAAAAATCTTTATTCCAAATTGTCTGTATTTATTTGATTGAATTATTGACGTATAAATTCTGGCCGGTGGCCACCAATTAGAGGCACTGTGATAATAAACTATAAGCCTCATCAAAGTCCAAACCCACTAGCAACAACCCAAATGCACAATTCTAAACGAAACAACAAATTAATCATGTAGAAACCAGATATATAAGCAAACATAAATGCTCTGCATTTTAGTGCACCTAATAGTTAACCAGAAAGTGGGACTAAAAACCCCGTTGAAGCACTTATCTTGAAGCAACATAAATGCAAACCTGAACCCACAACAACTTTCAGCAATCTAAGCAAACATTCTTGCCCTGCATTTTAGTGCAACCTAATAGTAAACCAAGAATTCATGTTGTGTATTTCCAAACAGAACCAAGAAAACAAATGCCATTCATCCTACTCATCGCCTTATAGAAACCTCTTCAAGCACTCAACATCGACTCCAGTGTCCCCCTTTCCGGGGTTTTCTATAACATTCACAACAACTCTAATTTGCTTTAAGAACCAAAGACAAGTAATAAAAACCATTACAACAAGGACCGATCTTCATAAAATTTAACATAAATAACGTAACCCACATCTAAATGATGATGAAAATAAAGGTAAAAGAAGAAACAACCACTCATAAAAGCCTCCATGGCCATATCTTTAATGGGTTTAATTCATTCATGAGCTTATCATAATTGTAAGACACTACTTGTCAACTACCTTTATAAGTTACAGTAACTTGTAACTACAAAAACAGCTTAAAGTAGAGCAATTAGAGTTGTATATTAATATTAGGATAGAGTTTGTTTGAAGAACTTACTCTTGGAGAAGGAGGTAAATGACAAAGCGTGCACTGCTAACTCCATCTCCAAATTAAGGAAGGGTTCCTGAAGTAACAGAAACAACTGAAGTTCTCTTATCTTAGCTATGGGTCAATCCAATTTCTCTATTGGCCCTTAATGTTGTAACTAATTTCACTATTGCCATTTTTTTAACCAAAACTATCTAAATTTTTTTTCTTTTTTCAAAGACAAATTATTTTAGATATATAATAATAGTTAATTGCCCACACTACGTTGCGGGCTGAGCAAATATTTTTTATAATTATTGGGATTAAAATAATTAATAAATTTTATTAGTTCAAAAATAAAATATAACATCTATACATGCAAGGTATGATATAATAAAACACATCAACACACTCTATTATAACAACAACAATATCAAGTTTAACATCTAAAAATATTATTATTATTATTTTTAAAATAATAAAAATTATTAAATTATTCCGGTGAGAAAAAACTCGAAAACATTAATAAAAGAGGAAGTGTGAAAAAAAACTAAAATTATTATTATTATTATTATTGGGTGAATAATGAGAAAATAAATTCAATAAAAGAATAAAATAGACCAAAAACTTTAACAAAAGAGCAAACAAAATAAAAATAATAAAAAATTATTAACTAATAAAATCATTTGATGTGAAAAAAACTAATAAAAAAAACCAAAAGAAAAAAAAAAGGAAACAAAATAAGAAATATCAATTTTCAAATGATCATAAACATAAAATAAAATTTAAGAATAAATTTTTTGAGAAAAATATTATCTTAATAAAAGAGAAAATAATAAAAATTAAAAATCAGAACTAAATGCACAAATATATAAACATGAACAAAAATAGAAAATATTTAAGAACTATAAAAAATTAAAGGAATTAAAATTAAAAATTAAAAATATAAAGGTCAAAAATAAAATCAAATATATTATCAATTTCATTTAAATAAAAAAATCAAATAAAATATAACATCTATACATGCAAGGCTTGATATAATGAAACACATTAGCATATCCTAATATAACAACAGGATTATCGAAGCCTTAATATCTAAAAATATTATTATTATTACTGCTAAAACAATAAAATTATTAAATTACCTTGAAGAAAAAAATAAAAAATAATAACAAAAGAGTAAGGAAGAAAAAAATTAAAATTATTAACAAAAGAGTAAAGAAGAAAAAAATTAAAATTATTATAATAATTACTATTGTGTTCATTAGGGGGAAAAACTTCAATCAAAAAAAAAAAATGCTAATAACTTTAATAAAAAAAAGCAAACAAAAAATTATAAGAAAAAAATAATTTAACATGAAAATAAATAAAAACAACTAAAAGAAAGAAAAAGGGGGGGAGCTTAATATGGCGTACTAGACAAGAATCGAACCAATGACCTCCTGCTTACAAAACAGAGATTTTATCCATTGAGTTATAGGGTTTTCATCATATCTAATTATGAAAAAATAACTAAATATCATTAAAACGGTAAACTGATTGAATTAGATAAACAGAACTGACCCGAAAACTAAGCAATATTATTGTAATTCATATTAATTTCACTCATAAATTACAGTAACTAAACCTAAATTTATCTAGTGTGTGTGTGTGTATATATATATATATATAAAAAAAAAAAAATCTAGATCCCTAGTCAGCATTATTTGATCTAGTTTATATGGTCAATGATATTTAATTACATATACATCAAAAATAAAAATATTATATAAAACTATAAAAAAATATTACAAATAATGAAAATATTTGATATTGATTTTAGAATCATTTCAGCTTAAATTATTTAATAAAAAATCAAAACATGCTAAAATCAACTAAATCAAATCGAGTTTTTTATTTAAACTTTGTTATAAAAGCATAGAAGTTAGATTAATACATGTATATATATAATACATTAAATCTGCTTAAAATAGCCTTAAGAATTACTTATGGAATGGAATTAAGAGTCTTGATGAGCTATAAGTTATTTATCCAAGGCTTGTCAATTATGAGCTCTCTTGTTCCCACTTCACCCCGCATGCAAGACGAAACTCTTACACCCTCCCTGACTTTAATGTTTGGTAAAGCATATCAATCTAACTATTAATTACAGGCATTGAATAATGAATGATCCCATGATTAATAAGAAATAGTATATGCCATAAATTCCTGAGCTAAAATTAAATAAATTTCACTTGTCTATAAGGCATTGATCTTGATGGATAGACAGAGCTTAAAACAAGCTGCTACTTTTACCAAACAAAACACACTTGTTGGTTGAGGTTATTAATTTTTATTATTATTATTATTAACGTGAATATCCAAGCTAGTTTATATGCATTTCAACTAATTTTACGAGTCTTAAAATTGATAACTATATAAATTTTTAGTAACTATCGTATTAACAATCACATAACTTAAACCTGAAAATACAGAAATAAATTTTTTAATCTTGAAATCATATCAGTCATCTCCTACTAGTGACCATTTTCTTTTTCTTTTTTGCTTGCGACTGAGTTATTAATTAATGTTAGTAGTTAAGATTTAAGAAGAGCAGCTAATACATAAAATCAAGACTCCTACAACCTTTTCAGATCTTCATTCAATATTTACACAGCTCAATTAGAGAATTAATTAGTCGTTGAAACTCCTCACCAGGCTACCTTAAAACAAACTAATACTGCATCAAAAACCAATTTATGATCGCACGGTCACACTTCACTTCATGGCACTATTGTAAAACTTGGATTGCCCGAACTGACTTGGGTTCTGGTTGATATAGGATTTGATCAGCAAGTTTAGATTGAAAAAAAAAGAAAAGAGTGGTGTAATAAAAAATTTAGGATGACCCGTGCTGTCTCTATGAAACCTTGTTAATCACCTCGTTGATTTTTTAAGAATAATAACAAAAAATAAATATTATTTTTGATCAATTTATTTTAAAAAATAAAAACTAATCCTCGTCAATACTCTCTAACTCATCCATCTAAATCTTGCACATATTGGACCGGATTTGATAACTTTTGTTTCATTGTTCCAAGAGGGTTATTTTACCATGCAACGTGGCAGAAACCCATTGATTATTGGTATTAGGCCATGTGGCCAATCAGAAGACCCCACCCGGAGGACAAGGCATAATGGGATTTAAGGTTGACTTGTGACCTTTACTCTACAATATATACTCCAGCAGTATATATTGTGTCCGAAATCTGGGTGTCAAAAAATTGAGCTTTTTTTTTTTCAATTGTTACCACCATATTTGAAAGGTAAAATCAAATCTATATCATGTTTTAGCATTTTAATGGGATATCCACATTACCATCATTTTTCCTTGAAATTAATGTTTCCAAATTAAATTTAATTGCAGTTTTTCTTAATAAAGTACTTGTCATCACTCATGATGGTATAGTCAACAGAAAGGAGCCATGTATTAAATGAAGGCTATCTCTCTGTCCATAATCATGTTATTAACCCCAAAACAGGAACTCAACTAACTGGAATTTATAATTACGGTTCTAATTCTGGAATTCTCAATAAAATGGTTCTCTCTACTTGTACTTTTACAAATTCATGAAATTATATGAGTTTGGAAAAGCAATTATGAGAATCACGTGGTTGAATTCAATCCAGATCAAGTCTCGTAAATATCATACCAAAAAAGTCGATGATCCACTTTTTGAGTAAATCATATTGTTAGATTTAATGAAAGCGCTGAATTTTGTGAATGAATTCCATAGGTGGGGGTTTGTTTTGTGCGACAATCCATTTTGGAAACCCTAAATCTCAACGTTGTGCACTTAAGATGTGTCCACGCATGCATCCATTAAGCCATATTCAAGACCCAAGGACGGTCATTAACTGTTCTCCTTAATGACTACTGGCCCTGAGATTTCACCGATGAGAAGAACCCACCAGAAATAAATGATTGCCATAAGGGAGTTTCACCAATCTGGTTGGAATTTTATGAATTGGTCCTCTGAATTTTTTCCCCTTTATTGCTATTGAAGTTAGAATTCACTCGACACATGTATGGACAACTGACCTATTTAAGCTGTAAAATCTATTGCTTGCATGATCAATAGTTAATTTCCCAAATGAATATGACACAAAATTACTTGGAAGTTAGATTAAAAAGTAGACCCCTGCAATATATATATATATATAAAGACTCACGGGCATCCTGACCTCTCAGTAATTCACCTCCACCACACCCTGCTCAAAGTGATGCCTGCCTATATACTTGCTAGCAATGAGCTGTGTCGTGTCTGCCTTTCTTCGGCAACTCACGAGCCTATTTAAGGCCCTTCACTTCTGTCTCCCATAAAACCTCATGCATGTAAACCTCTCCACCAAATAAAAGCTTAAATCATGAGGACTGCTCCCATGTGTCACCTTCTGTTCACCTATCTCCTATTGTCATCTGTTTCTCTAGGTATCACCGTGGCTGGACGTTACAACCCCATGCGCCCCTCTAGTGTTCCAAGCTCCATGCTGCCTCCTTTAGATTCTCAAGGTCAAGATTATGTGAAAATGGAGCCTCTTTTCAATCACAAGCAGCCCTTTTTCGGTGACCCTGGTGTCAAAGGTTGCTTGCCAAAAGGTTATAGGCATTCATCGGCTCCAAGCAGATTTGTCAACAATCTGCCTCTTATCTCATGCTCTAAGCTGCGCGACAAGCCTTGATTGCGTGCGTGGTGCATTTGATGAAGATTATGTTAATTTTAAGATATAATCACTTGCAGCTATATCCATGTAAGTAAGTTTAAACATATGGTTAATTTGTACGCTTATTATTGATCATAAGATATGGATCAGGAAGGACAGGCATGAATGTTAACTGTTCTTTCTGAAAGAGTTTGGAGTTTCCTGAGAAGGTGGAGTTCAGTCGACTGGATGTCCATGAAGAGTTTTGGAGAGAAATTTAGCTAAATTTCGGGCGCATACGAATTTGTGTGCACGAGATTTTGCTGGTGGTGTATGCTGCCAAATATGATACAATAACACTTGAGAGGCCTGTAATAATATTTTTGATGTAATTATAACTTAGTTATTGTATTTTATCCAATATAATTCTTTAGTTTACACGGTAAATAACTAATTAGTCCGTTGATTATCATTGGCCATTCTCATTTTGATAGGGTTTTTCCTTGAAAGTAACAGCTTTTTGTAATCAAATTTTCCATCTTAATTACTCATATATCATTTGTTTTGTCTATTAAAAAAAAATTACATAGATTTAAATTAGGAAGAAAAAAACATGTAATTGATGAAGGGATTCAATTATAAATAAATTCACAAATATGGGGACTAAATATATAGATTTTGAAACCATAAGAACAAATATGTTAGTTTTATTAGACTATAGGGACCCAGTTTTTATCAACTCAAATATTTTCTGACATCAAGAAACTGCTCGTTAGTTTTTTGAAGACCTCGGCAAGTCATCTTTTTTGCACCTATTGCCAGGAGAGGTGTTCACTGTATCCAACCTTTTATTGTTTTTTATTAACTTTTTTTATTATTAATATGATTAATTGGTTTTTTATTTTACATTACGTTAATATTTAAGATTTTTAAAGATTAATTTCGTTAATAGCCATGATATATGTCAATGGAAATAAAAAAAATCAAGAATAAAAAATTATTTTTCTTAATTTCGTTTAAATTTTAAAAATGAAAAATAAGAAGAAATCATTAATAAAACTTAAAAACTCAAAACAACCCTTGTTTTATAAATATAGTTTTATAAGTATGGTTTCAAGTTGAAATAGAAAAGACATTACCTATTAATTGTTAACTAAAGTTAATTATCCATATAATCATAGTCTGACCATACAAAGTCATAGCACTTTTTGCAACTAGATATAACTACATTTAACCATTAGAAGCTAGAGTTATTTCATTAAAAGCCAAGCAACATTCATACTATTCTAGGTTAGGACTATTCATAGCCACACAAAGTTATAGTTCATGAATCTCTGGGTAATGAAACTTTAGGTCATAGAATCACTCTCATGTTATCCATAGATACATGTTACTTTCAACTTTTATTATACTTTTGTCTTCTTACATTATGTTCCTCTTGTATAAGGATTGAAAAATTTGTTATTCGTCAGGGAATTATACTCTTGAGTTGAATTGAAAAAATTATTAACCTAATAAATCCTGAAACGTAATTGTACCGACCATGTTAGGGTTTCATAATTATAGTTTCAAGTTAAACAAAAAAAAAAACATTTCTTTATAGGTCATAACTATTCAAAACTATACAAGTTTTGGTCATACAACCACTAATTTTATATATAGATATGTGTTTTGTTCAATTTCATTACACTTTTTTTTAATATTTTTAAGTTATTTATCTATGATATTTTATATATTTTACTAACTTAAACATTTTATTGTTCATCAAAGAAAAAAAAATTACAGGCAAACATGTAACCATCAAGTCAAATCCATTAACTAGAGGCATCTCACAAACATTACTAAACATAGCTATAGAAAGCTTTATTTTTATTTAGAAATTTCTAATGACTTCATCATATGGAAATTAAAAATATATTTTCTCAAGAAACTAAAAAAATAAAAAATAAATAAACACCGATATTTTCACATTACTCTCCTTAAACATTAATTTCCACCTCATAGTACATTCTAAGATTTGTATGACTAGATTATTTTTAGATATAATGTTAACCAATGGTATTTTAGAGTTATCAATAATGAAAAAGAAAAGATCTTTCAATTTTATCAAACATAAACATGTTTAGTTTGCACAACTCATGATTACAATCTTTTAATCACCCGTATTCTTTTTGGAGAAATAATACATGTCATATATCCATTTGATTTGTTTTTCAGAATATCACAAATGTATAAACTTTCTTTAGTGATTTCCCTATCTCTCTTTAAATTTCAGTATTTTTATAACCCTTGATCTTTTAAACAATAATTTTTTAAGGTGACATTAATGTTATAAGTTCATGTAATCATTGGCAAGGTTAAAATTATCATAAGCAAAAACAATATGGTTAAAAATAGTTAACAATAAATAATTGGAATGTAGTAGCAAGAAGTTACAACAATCATTAATGGTGCAACAAATCAAGAAAAATTGCACGCATCAATATTAATTGGATAGTTAGTTAGCTAACTAGCTACGTATATTAGCTAGAAGTTAGTTATAAATCAGTTGAGAATTATAAGGGTGGAATTATTGGTACAAGTGTAAAAATTATATAGAAACCTAAATGTCAAGTAATAAAAACTAATTCTTTTTAGCTATATTCTCTATAACTTTCTCTTATCATTATTCTCTTACTTTTCTTCTAAAAACTACGTTGTTTTGTTAAGAAAAACCTTAGAAAATTAATAACAAAGACAAATATCCTTGGTCATTAATATAATTTTAGATATTAAGCAAGTCTAGATTTGAGCAATTGTAAAAAAAATAACAAGATTAAGTTATTGGAAAAGCATAACATAAAGTTTTTGTGAATACATACAAAAAATTGAATAAGAACTCTAAAATTTCATTATTGAGAACTAGAAGCAATGGCATGAATCGGCTACCTTAAAGTAATTCATGATTAACCAAGAAGTAGGAAGGAAAAAAAATATAACTTAATTCCTTATAGGATTATGGATATAATTTTGAATACCAAAAATTAAGCAAGCACACACATAAAAATATTTGTGTTTATTGAATTATATTAATGGGTACAATTTATATTTTAAATATTAATACAAAATAATAAAATAATTCTTTGATTCTTCCCCTGGATGTGATATGAAGTGACTTGATTTACTTATAAAACTAAGCTAAGATTTGTACTTCGTGAGAATATGAATTTAGGTGTATATTGTGGAGCAAGATTTCATGATTTGAAACTTTAAAGGGTATCTTATATTTGACTCCAAAGAGTTGTGAAGGAAACTTTTTATAAGGTATTTAGTTTGATCCAATAGAATTTTATTATTTATATACTCCAAACATAGATGAAAGAGGCTCATAAGCTTTTGAGATAGATTCATTACCTAAAAGCTTGTGTTTAATAATAATAATAATAATAATATGAAAGTGAAGAATAAAAAGAATAATAATGATGAAAATAAAATAATCATAGCGATATTTTTCTCAACTCTTTTATCAAAGTTTATATAGCTCTTAATTTTATTATTCAAATAAAGTTGCTAATTTTTATTTTTCAACAACAACAACTATAATAGTAATACCAGTAAGAGTAATAATAACCAAAATAGTAATGTTAGGTATAGTGGTCGTGGTGATATTAATAATTGTGATGATAGTAATAATTATTATAACAACAATAATAATAGTAGTAATAGTAATAACAATAATACAAATAATAATGATAGTAATTTTAATAATAGTGATGATGTTATTTATCAATATACTACCAATAGTGATTTTGATTATCACTATTTGAATTCCTATTTTTCTCAATCATTTTATTTTATTGGACTTTTTCCAATTTAATTTATTAGAAATTTAATTTCATGATTTTCTTGGTAAATATTTTAGATTTAATGACTCAGGTCACAAGTTTAAAAGGCTAAATATGTTTGTGTGTGTTTTAATAATAAAATAAAAAGCTAATATGTGTGTGTGTTAAAATTGACTTTATAATCATATTTATTTTTTATTAGATTATTCTAGTTACATAATGTGAGTTGTGGGTTTGACAATATACTCTTTGTTAGCTTATCCTTAATCAGTGTTGTAGCAAACTTTTCAAAAAAAAATTAAAAAAAATTAACCTCATTTCAATACTTAAATATTATCTTTTATAAAATACATAAATAGTATAGCCCATGACAGAGCGCGAACACCAAAGCTAATACATGATGTGTCTAAGATTTAAAGTTGATATGAAAAAACTACTTATAATTAAAATAATAAAAATTAAACCTAAAAAAGTCTCTGACTATATTAGATAATTTTACTTTAACCTTCAAAATATTTTTATATTCATTTTATCTTTTTAATTCTAAAAATCCTCAATTAAGTTAATTTGCTACATGTCTTTTTCAAACATAATATTATTTAGTCAAAAACATGTTACATTTCCCATTAAAAAAAAGTTTGAAAATGTAAGCTTGACCATTGCTATAAAAAAACATGAGTTAACTCGTACTTTAACACTAATTTACATGCAAAATAAGACTAAAAATCAAAATTAGTACAATTGAACTTGACTCATGTAAAATTGGTAAAATCATTAAAATCAATTCAATTTTATAAGTTTGCAAAATCAAACTCAAAACTCAAAACCAATAAGATCAAACTTAACTCGTGCAAAATTGGTAAAATTATTAAAATCAATATGATTTTAAAAATTTACTAAGTTTTTGATATAAACCATATCAAAATTAAATTTGATCTTAAAATATTTGTTGATAATTTTTGCGAGAGTGTCATATTTTTCAAACTATATATTGAATTTAGCTGAAATTTTACAAGGCAATACTAACTCACATAGAAGTATATTGTGGTATATTTTCAAGTCAAATAGAGTAAAGAAATATATTAATTCAAAGAGTCAAAGTTACTGGACATAACTTATCAAATCTATCATGGTAGACTTTGATTGTATTGTTTTGGACACATTCGGAGTTACAAATGAAAATTTATTACGATTCTATTTAGGAGAAAAACTAGACATCTTAATATTTTTCAACCATATATGATAAGTTCATTAATTCATTCATATAAGAGAGAATGATGTTTTTGAAATCACGACTAAAATCTACTAGAAATTTGTGAAAATTGAAGATTTGGACTACATGGAGAAATATTAGTAGATTTTATTAATTGATTATAATATTGTTGATTCTCTTTATTAAATTTTAATATAATTTAACTTATTGACTGAGATTGTCAATATATAATTAATTAAAAAAATACTTTTAATATAATAATATGAATAATAAATCTTATAAAATAAAAAAATAATGTAATTTGTTTTTCTAACATAATTATAGTGTTATCGATAGTATAAACAATAATAATTAGAATAAAAATTATTTATAATAGTATTTATAATGACAACTACAATAATTATAATAATTTAACAATCATGATAATAACAATGACAATGATAATCAAAATAATTCATTAGTTGATGTTATTTTTCTTAGAGATTGACATTTACAGCTTTTTGATGTATGATATTTCATATCTAATATCAAATAAACAAAAAATATATGAAGTGACACGTAAATGAAATAGGTAGAAAAATTATGGCATATCTACAATGAAAAAATATACGAGTCAATTTCCCTCCACTTAAATTTTTTTTTTAGCATGCAAAAAATATATTAATGGTCTTAGATTTTTTTTATAATGCTATATGTTTGAGCAAAATAATCAATCTATAAAATATGTTGTTCTTACTATAGCAAAATTATTTACAATAATAATTATTATTATTGTATATTAGGTTTTTATATATTCATTTTATTATGTAAAATATGTTTAAAATAATGAAATGATTATTTTTAAGGATTTTTGTCTTAAAATAATTATATATTTTGATATTTTAATATTAACACCTTAAAAAATATAAAAAAAATTAAGTTTTTTTTTAAATATTCTCAAAGTAATTTAATCTTAGTATTCTGAAATACTTCAAATATAATAATATGAAGAATAAATCTAAAAAAATAAAAAAATTGAATATCTTTTTACAACAATAATGATAGTGACAATGATAATATTGTCATTAATGATCACAATATTAATTATTTACAATAATTGTTACAATAATATATATAATAATTATGATAATTTAACAATCATGATAATACAATAATTTTTTTAATCTAATCCTTCTGTTTAAATTATTTACATATTTTGTTTTTATTTTGGCCCATATACTTTTAATTATTTCTTTTAATTCCTTTATTTTTTAGATATATTTCTAAATAATCTCCATTTATATATATATATATATATTTAATTTTAGTTTTTAATTGTTCCTTTTAGGCTAAAAAAATAATTTATAACATATTTAATTTATTATAATTTTACTAATTAAATATTAAAATAATTAATTATTAACATATATAAAATTAATCAATTTATTATATAAAAAACCTAATACATCACACTGGTAAATAACCTCGTTAGCAACTATAAAATTTCAAAGGACAGTCAAACTGCTTCCAAACACTTCCAAAATTGCTTGTTCGTGTGATTTTTTCTATATATAGATAACTTATCATTACCGGAATGGAAATTTAGATTTAGTTTTATTAAGGGCAAACTACTCAGAAATACCAAATATAGCCCTAAAACGAAAAAGGAAAATAGTTTTGGCTATCATTTCATATGGATTTGTAATATACGATGGCCATACAAAAAATGTGTCGATAATCAAACATAAAAAATTGTCACTACACTTGACAACATGGCCGACCACCTTATCCACATGGGCCAAGAACCTTCTTGTTTTTTTATTTTGTTACAAATCTATAATTTTGCTACTCTATAATTTTTTTTATTTGTGAAAATCTTATCCTCTGAAAAACATATTTTGTAGATCCAAATGAGCAAGTAAAAACTTAATTATATTAGGCTCTTATAAAAAATACAAGTTGTGACCAAACTCGAGACCTGCTATGCAGATCATAAGTTCTTTACTATTATGTGATACTCTTTGGGGACATTACTCATAACACACACACACACATGAATAATAGTAATATTAATTTTATATAGTATTATTTTTTTAATCTATTTTATTGAAAGATCTTACTTGTACATTGAACAAGAGGATCTCCTTGGTGTAATAAATTTTATGGTTGAAATCTAGTAAAGACTTTTTCAAAGATTAACATTACTCTCCCATAGAAAAAATCTTTATTGATTAATTGAGAAAAGGTACGAGGCTTTCAATTTGGAAATTGACTTTTCTTAAAACTAAGTTGTGGTGCAGTTGTTTAATTTTTCAAAAAAAAAATTCCAATAATTAAAATATTAAATTTAATATTTTCGTATCAAACCATCCAACAATATAAACCTGAGTATCTTTTTTATAGATATTAGAGCATTGAATACATATGACAAGGGATGACAATGAATCAAAAAGTAGAAAAGAATACAAGAATGAGAGGTAATGAAAGAAAATTTTTCGATAAACGTATGTCTATAAATTCTTTTAATCAATCATTAAAAAATATATACTTAAATAATATCAAGAAAACCCTAATTAAAACACTACCAACATTTAGGCTAAAAAAATCACTAAAATAAGATAAAGTTTAAAATTTAAAAAAACTAAATCAAATAATAAATTCAATAAACAAACTCAAATGCGTTAAACATCTCATTTACAAGTTAGATTATTTGTTGTTATGTCCTACCATATACGTACATTATCTCTGCCATAATCTAGTGTTCTCACCAACATATATATTAAAGCTGACTTTTATCTACGTTTGATTTTGGTTCATCTTCTTCAACTTTTCTTCAATTTCAAGATTGAAATCTTCTGAATAATCTTGAGGTTTTACATATAAAAGAAATATATTGAAGATACATTATCCAAATTTTATCACAAAATCATGTAACTAGGTGATCCATTATGAATGGGTGACTACGACCTATACTTTTGATACTTTATTGTTGTCTCATCTAAGTGACATATAGGTTAATGATGTCTTTTGCATGCATAGTGCTTCAATCAGTCTCTTGTCAATATATCATGTTGTTTATATTGTATTTAACGCGCTATAACACTGGCTCCTCCAACTTCAATGGAGCTAGTGCACGTTGTGAATAATACAAGCGTATCGAATGTCAACAATCCTTCAAGGGTTAGGATTGGGCGTGCCGACCTAAATATGCTGCCACCCATGCCAAAAGTGTGTTTTTTATTATGCCTTGGACTACCAATCATCCAAGTTCACACTCATGTTAACCAATTCTGCTAATTTTATCAATATTATTGGGAGTCGTTTAGATAATCACAAAAAAAAAATACATCGTTGATGTCGTATCTTTGAGGTTATAAAGACATGCTCTTAATACTCAATTTCATGAGCACTTCTTGCACCAAGGTTCGTTGGTGAGTTACGTCAAAACATGAGGGGTGGGTGCTCTCTAAGCCCACCTTGTCATCTCATAACTTCTTGGTTGTTTTGTCAAGGAGGATTCAATAATGATCTTTCCACAAATTCACTTACAAAACCTTATTATAACCTCGTAATCCCTTAGATGATAGCTTTCAATGAACTTGTCACGTCAATAAAAGCAATATGTATGCATCATTGTGATCCAAATACTTCACTAAACCATTTAATTGGTAAGAGTGATGGACATAATATAACGATGGTAGGGACATAGTCGACCTGAGTTGATGACTCATGTTTACTATATATTTCTTATTTGAGACCAATAATTGCAATAATCAATCTCTTTTATGATAAAATTTCAAAGATTACTCGGTCTTGTCGACTAAAGCTATAAACTCGTTGAATACATCGCCGTAGAACATATACGACTTAAAACTTATAAGGTCATCATCGACCTATTATTTCCTCAAACTTTCTTGGCCAATAAGGTTTTAATTCCTCTATAAAGTTGGCTATGAATGGTCAATTTTGCATAGCTAGTAAGCACAATAAGATCTTGTTGGTTGATAGAAATAACCACATAAATCATTATATCAACTAAGAATTATTATGCACCACCACTTATAAAATAAAAAAGCTTTAGTTTATCAACCCTTATTTTGACTAGACCTAATAAGTTTATCTATGTTGAGTCAAATTAAGCCACAAGTTCCATATTTGGTGTTGTTTTTTTTTGTAAATTATTTTTAAGTCTCATCTTCGTGACCATACTCCTGCTATAACCTAAGAACATTTATTTTTCATATTTAGTGCTAATATGTTTACGTTGCTAGGCATCATATAATTTTTTTTTGCATTTAGAATAATTCTTGCCCACCCACAATGTAGTGATTAACATATATTTTAATAATTCTCCTAGTTTTTTTTATCCTTAATTTGTTTTTGTTGATTTTGCTTCGTAGTTTTTTACTAATTTTAAAAATAACTCATGCTATCTGAAATTTCTAAATTCATTATTTTTTGTTAAACTTATGTCAGTATTTTGATTTTAAATTAAATTAGTCGTTTTCTTTTTTAAAAATATATTATCTAACATGACACCATCTTCATATTTGTTTGCAATATTTTTTAGAGTTTAGAAACAAATAAGCTCATATTTGCCAAGAATTAACCCATTTTTTCCTAACTAAAAGCAATATAAAGATGCTAAAAAGTCTAAGATTTGAGTATATTAGACATAAAAACTTTTTAAATGCTAAAATTAAAATATATTGGATAATATATTAAGAAAACGACACATTTAATTGATATGATATATGCATATGTTTCTAATTTTGTTATATTTTAAACGTGATTACGCGGTATATTTTTATCTTCCAAGATTTTGTTGTGCTTTATATATTAATTTATTTTTAGGATATAAAAATTTATTTTATAATAAAATATAAGCTTTAGAAAAAAATATTTACGTTAAATGATTTTAACCATAGATATTGAACTTATATATATATTTGTTTTTATACTAAGGGTGTCCGAACCAGTTTATACATACTATAACTAATTTTCAAACTCACTGAATACCTTGCTAGTCTAATAAACAGGTAAAACATCATAAAAATAACACATAAAAATAATAGATATACACAGAAAAAATCAAACTCAAATACAAGAAAAATAAATAAATCTCTTCCCCGTTAGGCCAACTTATCTACATTGCAACTTTTACTGGATAACGCTTACTATAGCCTTTTAATTTATAATTACAATTTCTTTAAAAAAAACATTATAACATGTGCTCTTATTTTTAAATTATAAAGATTCCGGCCTGTAACAAGCGCATGCTAACGATTTATATAGGTCTTTCTAATCTAATATTTTCTTTCCTAAAAACACATTAAAACACATTTTGTTTTTAAAAGAAACTTATTTTCAGCGGGTTACATGAGTAGTCAATGATTACGTCCAAACCGCGTTGGTGGGGGCCACCAGTTTAGTCACCGAGCCGACCACCTAACTTAACGCCTCGTTTCCCAAAACACCCCCGACGGCTCTGACAGCCTCAACCGCTTCCTGTACGAGAGAGCGAGAAAAAAGAAAAAAGAAACCGTTGCTTTCCTCCGTTTCCTTTCTCAATCAAAACGAATCCTTTGTTTTCGATTCCAGCTTGCCAGCGGAGCCGCCATGGCCGCTGTCTCGTTTTCGCAGTTACTTAACGGGGAGAGAGCGGTGGTTACGCTTTTTATTGTCATCGTCCTCTTCTCTATCCCTCTTTCTCTTTTCTTATACGGCGTCACTCTCTCTCTCCTCGCTATCTTTGCTCTCTTCGTCGAGGTCTGTGTCGAGACTTCCACTTCCTTGTCTCAATTCAAAACTAGGTACTTCTTACCTTTTAGGGTTTCCTGCTTCATTATATCGGCGATCATGAAATTGAATTTAAATTTGTGATTTCTGAAACCTTCTTCTTTTTAATTGATCTTATCTATTAAGCTAGCGTTTAATTTATGATATTTACATTTGAATTTAGGGCAGGTGCTTCGTCAGGGATACTATTAGGTGCAGTTACATTACCAACTTTTATGCTCTCAAAACTGATACAGCAATCAAGAGCCTTCTCATTGCATCATGTTCATCTTGGAGGTACTAACAATTTTTAATGAGATTATAGAGGGAAGTAATTACTATTTTCCCCCTGTATTTGTAGTGAAAAGTCAGTCTCCCCTCCGTGTTTCATATTTGGGCTAAATCAGGCCAAATGATAACGATTGCCAGTCTCCACCATTTTTATATGCATCACTTTTAAGTCACTTTTCCCTTGTTTTTGTAGACAAATGGTCAATTTATCACTCATATGATGATTAAAATGATGCAAATCTGAGGCGATTATTGACTGGCCTTGTTTGGCTCGCAATTCGTCAGTTATGGGGGAGTTTACTTTTGCTACAAATGCAGAGGAGAAATTAGGAGTTATCTCTCTCTCACTCGCACACACATATATATGGAGTATTTTTTTTATGATATTGATCCATGATATAAATGTTTGGTCATGTGCTGTATTCAACTCAATACACAGAACTTAATTACATGGCATTGCAATACTGGGCTGCACTTGGTAGCTGCTGCACTGTGCTTATGGTGCTCTGCTTGTTTACATCTAACAATACACGAAGCCATTCATGTCGGGCATGGAATGCTAAGTTTGGCTTAGTATGTTTTCTGATAGGTGCAGAACTATTATTTTTGTATAGTACTACTGGTAAGTATGTTATCAGTTTTCTGTTTAACAAATACATATTTTCTGGGCTGGAACTTTTATATTCACCTATACTGTTTATTTTATTTGCAGGTGTGCATGCAATATGGAAACTATTGTGGGTGTTTTTTCATGGATTCGCAGCAGTTAAGTTGGTGCAGCATCTACTTAATGCTTTTCCTTCATGCGTTTCCTTTGGTATGTTTACTGCATGTTGTTTGCCTATCTTTTTGATAACGAGTGCAGAATGCTAATATAATTTTGTGTTACTTTATCAGTTTTGGTAACTACAAAGTTCTTGTATAATTTACAATTGCATTGCTTTTATGTCTCCTTCAGAATTTTGGAGGAGGCATATTAAACCTCAGCATGATTAACCTATGGCTTACTAGGAAATATATAGTGAGAAGCATTATATCATACTTCTCTGTGGGTTTAGCTTCATGCTTCTGCATTTGTTTCCATAAGTTTAGCGATTTGCTTGCACAATGGAACTCTTATAGCATATTACATTCCATGAGATTTTTATTGTTT
This sequence comes from Salix dunnii, assembly GCA_015731905.1. Taxonomy (NCBI): domain Eukaryota; kingdom Viridiplantae; phylum Streptophyta; class Magnoliopsida; order Malpighiales; family Salicaceae; genus Salix; species Salix dunnii. The sequence goes on along the minus strand of CM027667.1, from coordinate 523,295 downwards.
CTTAGTTTGATTTGAGACTTATGTACAGTGTGGTGTCATCAATGTGTCCATGAATACCATGCCTATTTATCATAGTGACTATCATTGTCAGAATCCAAAAGTACACGTTTTTAAGCCATTGTAAATCACCAGTTGTTGCTGGGATTCCATTTGACAAATGTCTTTCACTCATCCCTGATTAGATGAAACTGCATTGTTATTATCTAAGGAACTGACATTTCCTTTTTATATTTATATTTGGTGTTGTATTCTGTTACATTAAGAATGCCTGGTTCTTTTGTTGGCAATCATCCCTTTCCTTGGTCTTTCTAGGGGAAGCACTTCTGATTACTGTGGGTCTTGTACTCTACTTTGGTGACATGTTGGCCTATACCTTTGAAAAGGTTAGTGCTTTTCTGTGCAAAACAGTCTACTCTTTTCTCTGGATTAAGCCCAGAGTTTTTACATTATAATGGTAACGGGTATTGTTTGGACAGCTTTATGGATACATGACTTCATCAGAATTAGTCTTTATGCAATATGGATTTAGGAGAAGTGAGATTGGCATTATCATTCAGGTTTGATTTCTTACTGGAGGAGTTATCCTTATAGATAATCATCCTTAATTGAGGAATTGATTATGAATTTTTTTCCTTTCCAGGGTCTACTTCTCGGCCTTCTCCTCTACGCAGTTGTCTTGAAATATTTGCTCCGTGGATGTGATGGCTTTTCAAGTTCGACCTTCACTGGAGCAAGGATATGTAGTGAGAAAGGGAAATCTGTTATATTCTTCGCTTCCCTTGGGTTTTTGGTTTTTGTGATCATCCCTTCATGGATACATTTTGTGCAGGATTTTGACACGCATCCCCTCTTATGGTATTATTACTTGCTTCAACATTTACTTTCATATAAAGTTTTGTAACTGATTGAATTTTTTCTTCTCAGTCTGATTTCATTTGAAGATAAAATATTTTATAATTGAATTGGCTTAATAATGAACTGGTAGATGATTGGTATATTATCTCAGTGATATATTTAGTTCCTGATTTTTGGATTGCATGTGTTGAACGGTATTTTGATACCAAAATGTTTGTGTGCAATGTTTTTTCCCCTTTCTGATAGGTTAGACTGTGTTGCTGGGGTTTGTAATTAGGACATCTGTAGGGATATGTCTCTCACCCTGTTAGGGTGCACCATGGAGGTTATTTTGCACTGTAGTGGTGCTTGAAACAATTGTGGCTACTGAATTTGATCTCAGTTTTGTTCTTATATTTGCAATCTGTCATATCTATATAATCTTCTGAATATATTCTCGTCTCATGTTCTTTTAACAGGGTGGTTAGATTTGTTTTTATGGAACCAGTTAAAAGACTATCACTCTGTCTGTATTGGGTATGTGTGATATATCTTTCTGTTCTGCGATTCTACAACATATCCAAGAATAGTAAGACTGAGAGGATTCTTCTTCGAAAGTACTACCATCTAATGGCTGTTTTAATGTTTCTGCCTGCTGTTATCTTACAGGTAATTTGGGGAAAGTAGATTGATCGTTATTTTGGTTCTTTTTGTGCTTGTCATTTCTATTCTCGATTTCTTGGATACAATGCTGATGTAAGTTTGTTTTCAGCCTAAGTTTCTTGATCTGGCATTTGGTGCAGCCTTGGCAGTTTTCTTGACTTTGGAAATTATTCGAGTAAGCTGATCGAATGAGTAGATTGTATTGTATTGACATTTTCATTCTTATACACAGCTTGGATGATTACAAATTTGATCAGTTTGCTGAAAGTGATGTTCCAAGGGTCAATATTGTAGGGAGGAGCAATTTTAAAAGATATGTTATTTGTTGATAGAAAAAAGGAGCTGAGAATTACTTAAAAGTTGCAGTGGAATTTTCTTCACTGTACTTTTTAGGTCAATACAAAATTTATGACACCATCAATGGGATTTGTTACCTGAAATCATTTGGTTTATCTGTTCTTGGTTTCAAGACATTAGAATTTATATTTTTGGTGTACATTCAAGTCCTGTATCTCAATCCTGGTGACTATAATTAGTGATATAGTTCTGAGTTTCAAGAAAATTATGAGGTACACCAGGAACATGGAGGTGGGGGGCCCCTGGAATAATTGTTATGGTGGGTCCTATGTGTATGTGAGAGAAAGAGTACAACTACAGGAGTTCTGAATAGCTCCTCCTGAGTTTCATTATGTTCCTGTAAATTATTTATCTTTGCCATATTTTTTGTGGTCAGGTTTGGAGAATTTGGCCTTTGGGACAGCTTGTGCATGAATTTATGAATGCTTTCACAGACCATCGTGACTCTGAACTCCTCATTGTTAGGCATGACTAGTTATTTCCCTCGTACTGTCTTTTGCAATGCAAATGTTTGATGCAGATGAGTAATTGTCCTCTTTTATCTTATTCTTTAGCCACTTTTCACTCTTACTGGGATGTGCGCTTCCTATCTGGATGTCTTCTGGATACAATGATCGACCCCTTGCTCCCTTTGCTGGAATTTTGAGCCTTGGAATTGGGGATACAATGGTGAGTGAGCTTGTTTCCATGTTTTTTATTGGTAACAATTTGGTTTACAAATGTTTCTCTCTCTCTTTAGTCAATTTGGATCTCTGCAAGTGCTCACTTGACACACCATAAGTTTCAAGCATGCATTTGCCTTCTATAAAAACGAGCTGCCTAATAAATAGAACAAGAAGTACAACTTTTAATGAAGTAATGAAATGCAACAATTATTCCTCATGGTTGCAAGCTGGAGAGGTTTGTGATGCATGTTTCAGTACCCTTTCTTGGAACTTTTGATGAAGACTTTACAACCTTCAGCAGTTTCTCGTTCCTATTATCTTCAACCTTTCCCATCCAAGCTGATCCTACTAAGCAATCTGAAAGCAAATCAAATGCCATTTTTAACAAAAGATGGATTTCCTTCGTGCAACTCTCTGCCCTGAAAGAAGGAAACTAGATCTGGAGCTAGGTAGTATCTTGCTTGATGTTTTCTGTTTTATGGGAATTCATTCTATTGTACTCTTAGCAAGTCATATGTTGTGTCGAGTTTCAGATGAATGATTTGTTTTAAGGTTCTGGTTTTGAGTGATATTATTCATATATAATAGCTGGACAATAAAAGATTATTCACGTGGCAGGATACGAATGGCCCTTTGGCCACAGGGATAGGGCCGTTTATCGTATAAATATCTGATTCATTGAGCTTAAATGATATTTGTAGAAGCTTTTATCAGTGAAATTCTAATATAATTGTATATCTGGTGAAAGAATATGGAGTGTGGAAAATTAGTGGTAATAACTTATGTAGGCACTTGTTTGTATCTGCCATTAGATTATTCATGTTTATTGTTCACCTAAAGCCCTTCTTCATTGAAAACTCATTAGATGACTTTGCTTTAATAATCAGGCTTCAATGGTTGGCCACAAATATGGTGTCCTCAGGTGGAGCAAAACTGGGAGTGAGTTCTCTTTAGAATGATTTACTCTTATCCAATTAGTGTTTTTGATATATTTCTGATATTATGCGTGAAACTCTTTTATTTGCTAGAGAAAACCATTGAGGGCACTGCAGCTGGTATAGCATCAGTCCTTGCTGCTTGCTCAGTATTGTTTCCGCATTTAGCATCCACTGGATATTTGCTTACCGAGGTCTCTCTCTCTCTCTCTCTCTCTCTCACACACACACACACACACAAGCGTGCATGCATGCACTCACCAAATTTTATAAAATACACACCAGTCTTTAGCTAGTTAAACGGGCCAGACAGATTAGATTTAGTCAAACTCTATATCTCTTAACAGTTCCGTTATTTTTCCATTTGAGCTACTGGTCTACTTGTTAATGTTTCCTGTACTACTTTGTGCAGCATTGGATCTCTCTTCTCCTAGCTGTGACAGTGAGTGGCTTGTTGGAGGCCTACACGGCACAACTTGATAATGCATTCATACCACTCGTTTTCTACAGCCTTCTATGTTTGTAAATGCAGCTCCTAACTCAAAATAAAAAAATAAATAAACGAATAGCCAATAAGAAATTCACCTTGAGTAACATTATATCTGGTTGTTTCCTCCCCTCTAACACCATTTTGTAGGCACACCATACCCAATTCTTAGAGAATACAAACATCATGTTGTATAGCATATTCATTTATTGTTTAGATTTTATCGGGATTAGGCTTTTAGGAATACCAGAGTCCATGTTCAATGCTGTAATATTGGTGTTTTTTGTTTATTCATTGTACCACAAACGCATGTTCTTGTAGTTTGACGACAAAGTCAGTAGATAATTTTCGGTAGATGTTTTCTTGTATTAATGTAAAAGCTCAGAGCATACCCTAGAAGAAGTGGCTGCAATATTCTTGATGGATGGCTACTTGTTCAACTCTTATTTAAATATGAGTTGACTGCTTAGGGAATCGTATATTTCAAGTGAGGCCAGATGAAAATTTAAGGTCAGGGTTTGCTTGAGCTTTAACACATTTAACTGCTTTCTCTCCCCACATAAAAAAAAATAAAGAAGCAATCTCTTTAGTACGTTTTCATTTGAAATACTTTTATGGACAAATTATTTCATTTGCTTTACAAATTAGAGTCTAAAAGTATTTCATTTGCTTTCTTGTAGTGAATTATTTTCCTGGTATTTAGACTCTAATTTCATTTGAAATATTTTTATGGATATAATCTTGAATGATTATTGTTAACCGGAAAACTTAACTTCGGTGAATTCTATTATGATGATCATTTTATTGGTAATATAAGTACTAACGAATTTTTAGTTCCATTTGTAATTCAATGGATGATTTATTTTTGTATTACTAATTGAATTAAGTTGTCAACGAGGGTATATTTTATCAATGACATTACCTATAATATTTTTCAGCACTCTATAAACCTGTTAGGGATTTAGTTTATCGGTGATTTTGTCTACAATAATGCATGACATTTCATATATTTTTTAACTCCATAGAACTTTCTTATAAACTTGTTTTTTATGGTTCTATTAGTAATCTATTATTTTTATTTTTTATATAAAAAATCAGATATGCAAGGTTGAGAAAAACAAAATTAAAAAAACTAAATAATTATTACCTATTTATAAATTCAGAAGTTCAAATGCAACTCATTTAGAAGAGTGGTTGAAGGAGAGTGGTTGAAAGAGAATAAGAATGAGACAGGGTTTAGCAACGATTGGAGTTGCGATGAGTTGCACCATATGTACCACCATGTATGATTTCAACTCCTAAAATCATTGAAATTCAATTATCTCATAACTAAGTTATTTTGTCTCAACAACAAGATGAGTCATTTGAGTTTTAACTTATTAGTTTTAAATCTCCTAGAACTCTAGAGATCCAGTGCAAAAAATTGATTGCAAGCATTTAATGATTAAAAACAATTAATCCATAAATTCTCAGTAGTAGTGTTTGAGATACCGTAAACTTGATATTTATCGGGTTCATCGAATGATCTAACCTTCAACAATAAATTCATATTAAGTTTTGAATGAGTTGGAGGATCATTCATATATACCTTCTACCACATGGTGTTATAGGTTTTCTGGGAAAAAAAAATAGTTAACAAATTTAAATAAATAATAACATAAGAAAAAAATTGTTGTAATTCAACTTAAAATGAACTTCCTAGCTCGGCTGTCCAGAAGCTATTGCACTTTTTTTACAATCAACATTTCACATTTATGTTTTTATAAAAGCTTCATGGTCATGGTTCGTGTCCAAAAGCCATTGCCCAAAAAAACTACTATTAGTTAATAATTTCCATGTAAACATTTAAAAAATATTTGTGATAAAAAAATTATAACCATCCACTTCCTATGCAAAATGAAAGGAATTGATTTGCCAACAAACATTGTAATTGAACATTGAATCTCTTTGTCCTAGTTCTCTGCACCAGACTGTAACCACCACATCAAATGCTCAAATATCACATGCTAAACATAATATATTCATGCAACCTCTAAGACAAGTGGTGTTCTGAAATGCTTCAAAACCGCAACATCTCCCCAACCTGAAAGACCTCTTTCTTCAGCATTTTTTTTTTTGTCTCATACAAAAAATCATGTAACCTATATGATAGAAATTTTAATATTTAAATATAAAAACATAATATTTTAAATTCAAGATTATCTAGTTATGCTATGATTCTCTTAAACCCTTATGGCAACAACGTTATTAACCTTTTTTTTCTGACACATCAAATTTATAAAAAACATTATTGATTAATAATAAAAAGCTAATTAAATTAACATAATAATAAAATAAACTCTTTAAGTATATACTAACCTTAAACTTTCTAAACCGTACATCAATCATAGGTATCCCAATTAGGATTTTTGGAAACTTGACTTGACTGAAACAATGACACTTTCATCGCTTATCTTAATGTGCAAGAAACATTAACATTTATAAACTTTAAAAAAAAATCATCTAAACAAATTAAAGCATTAAAAAAGATAATAACATTTTTATTTAAAAAAAAAAAATGGCAGCACCTCCCTTATAGGAGAGACTATCTAAAATTTAATTTCTTGTTTATACAAAAATTTTAAATGCTTTTTCAAGCTAACTCTAAAGCCTAAATTACATATATTCATAAATGATTTTAATTTCAATTGAAAACCAAAAGGGAGTAACTTTTTATTGTTAAGTACATTGTAGAATCAAAATCAAAACAATATAAAGATAAGCTATGACAATGCAAGATATGAATAAGAATAGTCACTTACAATATGAGTATTTAGATTAGGTTTTGGCCGCATGGATAAATTATTTTAGACTAGATAGAAAATAAACTAAAAAGATAAAAAAAAAATAGATCTTTTAAAAGACCTACTTTGGTTTGGGTTTTATTGACTATATTGCCATATAAAACTAAACTAAAGCTATAATGCAATTTATTACAAGAAAAAAGATCACAGTTCATCTAAGGTTGCGTAGTGCTTGGGATAACTAAAGGAGAGAAACACATAAGAAGCATATATGAAATAATATAAACATATGAATCTTCTAAATATGAGTTCAAAACATCATTGAAAAATGACATACTTTAATCTCTATATCAAAAGTCATATAATAGAATCAACGTTTGGGTTACGTAAAAACTAAACATTTAGTTAAATTCTCATGTATGAACAACATTCTAACCTATCTTCTATAGTTAAGTTTCAATACATTCCTTAATCAACCAAAGAAAAATCTACTTTACATTTTGTTGATTGAATTATAAACTAAACTAGGATTGCACCATTAAGAATCACATCATCTTTCTAATAAAAAGAAAGCAAAAACTTTACATATGAACATCAGGAAACATGTGTAAGGATGAGAACCTTGTTCTTACCATCCAAAAGCCACACATGAAAATATTGGCAAATTCATATAAACTTGACGAGCAATGATAATAAATTTAACATTTTTGCAAGTTGTAATATAAGATAACAATATTAGGATACATCATAAAGCAACATCAACAATCTCAACATATAATAGCCAAGATTTTATACATGAATAATAAATCCAAGCTTGAGATTGCAGGAGACTTATCTTATTGGGTAGAGGATGATAAAAGAGGAAGATTACTATAAGAGAGACATTGAGAAAGAAGTGGATAAAATAAGAAGATGCAAATAATGACAACAAAACAAAAAAAAAATGAAATTAGAGATTATGGTCTTTTAATCAAGGCTTTTCTATGGCAGAATTCTTGATGGATAATTATTTATTAATTAAATTTTACATTTCATTAGTTATTCCATATGTATTTAAAACTTAAATTTCCCAAAAAAACACCAAAAATCTTTGGTGAATTTTTATTATATTGATGATTTTTTATGTAATGAGTAGTAACATTACCATGTACTATCTTTTCAACCTTTTGAAAATCTGTAATGGGCTGTATGTTGGTGGTTGCATATATATTGGCCAATGATATGTCCATGTAATTTCTTTCTAATTCTCAAGGACTTTTTAATGGACTTAGTTCATTAATGATTTTGTTTGTAATAGTAGTGGCATGACCATATAATTGCTTTCCGTATTTTAGGAACTCATTAATAGACTAAGTCCAACAACAATTATATTTGCAATGGCCAGTGATATATCCATGTAATTTCTTTTCAACTTCAAGAACTCTCTAATGAACTTAGATTGTCAATGATTCTATCTTAAAATGGCATGTGACATGGACATATAATGTTTTCTCAACTCCCATGAACTCTCCAAAAGAATTGGTCTACTAGTAATTCTATCTATAATGGCCAGTGGCATAGCCATGTATTTTTTCCAACTCTTTGATGAGCTTAAGTTATCGGTGATTCTATCTATGATTCCATAGATAATTTCTTTGGTGTAAAAAATAATCTTTAATAATAAGTGTTGTTTTCCTTGTCTATCCAACTTGCAAGTATAATAAAATCACAACACAATAAACCATATCTATTCATAAATTCCATCAATGTTAATAACAATTAATTGTAAAGGAACACCATAAATATTATATTAAAGTAAATTTTAGTATGAGATAACATAACTTTGAGCTGAATACAAATATTTCTATCAAAAATTATTCTCATCAAGCAAGGTAACTAGTCAGGATAGCTGATGTTCTATAAATTAATCTGAATAGTCTTTCTTTCCTCTAATTTTATCACCATCATATCCATCATAATCTTTCACATTGCATTCTTGTTCATTGATATCATCATTTTTTTTAACTATGTCTTCTTGTTCTCCAAACATCATTTAACTTCTCATCAATATCATCAATAGTATTATCAACAATGTGAAATTTGATTTTTTTTTTTCTAAGTTGGTGGATGGAGCAACTAGATATGGAATAACAAACTCATGACGTAGAAGAACATCATCTCTCAGGGTTACTTCATTACCATTCTGCAAACCTAGGACATGATCCCTAGGTTTGGTTTTCACTATTGATACCCAACCAATCCCAAAATGATCCTTTTTTAAAACAAATATATATGTAATAAACCTATCGGTTGAGGCTTGTTGAAAATAAAGATATCATTTCGTTATATATATTCCATCTTCCCGTCAGTTCTTGTTTTCTTCTTCTTCAGTAGCAGCATAGGCGATTAGCCAGTCTTTACCCTTTCCCTTTGACAGTGCCATTTCCACCATCCACAACAGCCTTCATCTCCTAGTCTTGTCAGCTTCCTTTCTCTTCAGTAATCGACAACAACAGACGTAACCACTGACAGTAGCCTCCCCCACATAACTACCCTCTATGATGGCTCACTCCCTCTCGGTCAACCTTCGTCTCTCCTGCTCTAGCTCCCCTCCTAACACTGCAGTCCAGCTACCATTTGATTCTTGTTTGTTGCTTATGTTGTGTTTGTGTGTTTTTCTGTCTTTACAGGTCACCATGAATACCGTCACCAGCAAGAAGGGAAGAGGCAAATCCACACCCCCTGTCCTGTTGTTCCTTCGACAAGGGCATGTGGTTCCATGGGCTGCCCCCAACGGCGGTGCGTGAGCTGACGCGCACCCTGCTACCGCCACTGTTTCTGAGGTCTTTTTTTGTAATTTTTTATGTTTACTTGAATTTTTATGTTGTTTTGTTAAGAAAAAGAATATAAACCATAAAAAAAAATATGTTTTATTTGCATACGGCCAAAGCTTTATCCAAAAAATTAATTTAGATTTAATAACAAGTTTATTAAATTTTGAAAATTTGGCCTATATGGAAATAAATTACTAAATTAGTTCATGAGATTTAATGGTTAAATTTAAATATTAAATGTCAGACCTACAAGTAGGCTAATATTTAAATATCTAGAAACGATCAACAAAATTCCCAGAGTTATTCTGAGTGGTGACCAATTTTTTCTGAATTGGCCTATATTGAAATAAATCGTGACATTAATTCATGAGGATTAATGGTTAAATTCAGATAGTAAATGTCGGATCTACAAGTAGACTAACATTTAAATATCTAGAAATGATCAATAAAATTCCCAGAGTTATTCTGAGCGGTGACCAATTTTTTCTGAATAAGTCTATTTTGAAATAAACCGTGAAATTAATGCATGAGAATTAATGGTTAAATTCAGATAGTAAATGTTGGACTATAAGTAGGCTAATATTTAAATATCTAGAAATAACCAAAGAAATTCCCAGAGTTATTCGGAGCAGTGACCGATTCTTTTTTAATCAGAACATTTTTTTTGTGAAAAACTTATCCACGATAGATGATCCTTTTAAGGTATCTACATGGATCTTTTTCTTGATATTTTATTTGGGTTCATGAGCTAATAATAAAATCTCAAAAGCTAGATTTATTCACATGAATAAATACAACTCGTCAAAATGTTGAAAATCACATCAAAATACACAATGCAACTTACCTCAGGTAATGCGTACTAGGGATGCTAATACCTTTTCTTTATGTAACTAGTCCCCTACCCTTGAATTGTGTATATAGGATAAGGACTATTATTATCATCTATAACCCCATGCACATTGCTAGAACTAAAGGTTAACTCAATCATCATTTCTACCATGGTCTCATAAGGAACATATAATTCTCTATGTACAAACTACCACGAGTATTTCTCTATAAATCTTTTTTCGTAAAAGATGCATTGTTATAATATGTGGATCGAGAAACTTTTTATTTATACACCTCTTACATCGACATCTAATACTATCTCGACTAATATTTCTTGGATTAAATAATGCGTAATTAATAAAACCCTCACTTCATTTAAAATAATCCATCATGTACAACTATTTTGGGTGAAAATCAATATATCTAAGAACAATCATTCATTACTTATATATAATATTGATGACAACATGTATTAATTATATGAACTAAACAAATTAGCTAGCATTGATTTAACTCAAACTTATTCAATCTATTTTAATAATATTCTTAAGTCATTATCAATTTCTATAAAAAAAAATCAAATTCTTCCACATATACTAAATTTTTCAACTTAACAATAAAATTAACAAAATATGAAACGTACCCATTTAATAAGTCATTATTTATTTCATTACAAAACATCTAAGCCAACAAATCAAAATCAATTTTATCAAATCACAAACAAATATAATGTTTCAAATTTTCAAACAAACCTTAACATATATACAAATCATACATTCATAATATAATTTTTTTAATGGAAAAAAACTATGAAACAAATCAAGACACAAACAACCACATAAATACATTAAAATGCCATAAAAATTAACATCTTAAAAATGAGATAAAACAAAAATTGGATAATTTTGCTTACTTGATGTGGGAAATACTAGAAAAAAATAACTAGAATATATATGTTGACAGATTAAGTGTTGGGGTGGCCGGAGTTATGGTGATGAGATTTTACTTTGTGATAAAATAAGAGAGGTTTGTTGTTATTTGTAGGGAAAAAGAGAACGAAAAGTAAAAATGGAGGGGAAAAGAGAGGTCACTCATCAAGTCATAACTAAAATATATAAGTAGATAAACATACCTTTTACTTTTTTTTATGAATAAACCGAATATGATTATTTGCATCAAGATGAAACGGGCTACTAGTCCAAAGAAAAGCTTATATATATATATATATATATATATATATATATCCTGTACTCATTTTATATAAATTTAAGTAAGATTTCTTCAAATTTTATTTATTACTATTTTTATTATTGTTTAGATTTTGTATTTATGTAAGTGCAAATCATAAGTATGCTATGTGTTTATTAGAAGATCTTGTCCTCATTGGACTTACCATTTTTATTCACATCAGAAACTCTATTGTGTTTATAAATTTGATATATAGGTTGGGAACCTCTGACCTGCGGGCTACTGGTTCAAAGTTAGGTGAAATATTCTTCGTAGTTGAGATATAACAACGCCACACATAATTTTTGTTTTGTTTTGATAATTTGATCTTACTAAGTTTACTTACCATTGTATTTTTTGTGAATCTTTTTATGGTGTTATTTTATACATTTATCATGGATTCTTGATGTCATGGGTCTTGAAAAAACCATTATAGATGGTAATGAAACATCTAGTTAAAATAAGACAAGTGTCATGATTTTTTTACATCATCATCTTCATGAGGAGTTGAAAATAGAGTATCTCATAACAAAGATTATCTTATTCTTTGGCAAAATTTAAAAGAAAGTTATGATCATCAAAAGACAGTTATTTTTCCAAGAGCTCTTTATGATTGGATACATTTATGATCGTAGGATTTTAAATCAGTAAGTGAATATAATTATGCAATGTTTAATATCAATTCTAAATTAAAATTGTATTGAGACAATGTCATTCGTGAAGATATGTTAAAAAAGGCATTCTCTACTTTTTAGGCCTCCAATGTGCTCGTACAACAGCAATATAGAGAACAAGGTTTTAAGAATTATTCTGAATTGATTTTATGTTCACATATGGTTGGATAAAATAATGAGTTTTTAATGAAAAAGCTTGAATCACGATCGTCTGGTTCAGCTCCATTCCCTAAAGTGAATGCTACGAGATATAATAATAATCATGGTCGTGGTCGTGATGGAGGTCGTGGATAAAGACAATTTAATTGCCCTAAATATAATGGTTGTAATTCGTCAAATTCTAACAAACTTTCATAGATATTTTGTTGATTTATATCAATCCTTATTGAAAGGAAAGGAGAAAAATAGAACTAAATTTCTCTCACTTGCATAAGAAAATATGGATTTTCACCCTAAGACAATATTGGTGGTGAAGATATATGCTTAGTAAATAGATCTACAATGTATACCATTATTAGACATAAGCAATATTTTTCAAATTTGAGAATGATGAAAGCAAAGGTGAATACAAGATCAGGTTCAACAGACTTAATTAAAGGCTCTGGAATTGCTAATATAATACTTCCTATTGGAATAAAATTTATTATTAATAATGTTTTATTCTCTACTAAATTAAAAAGAAATTTGTTAAGTTTCAAAGATATACAACTTAACAGATATCATATTAAGAATGTCATTGACAATAGTATAAAATATCTTTACAACACATCAAATGACTTTAAAGGGGAAAAAAGTATTTGAAAAAAATATTCATTTTATCTTCAGGATTATACTACATAAATATTAATACAATTGAAGTCGATGCAATAATGAACTAAAAGTTGAATGAGTCAGATAATTTTATTATTTGGCATGACCAATTAGATCATCGTAGATAATAATAATAATAATACATAAAATGGTCGTCTATTAAAGAACCATAGGATTCCTCAATTTATGGAATCCTCATGTGATGCTTGTTTTTAAGGAAAATTGATCATTAGACCATCATTAGCTAAAGCTAGGATTGAATCTTTAAAATTTATTGAACTCATTCAAGGTGATATTTATAGGGTTATTCACCAACCATTTGGATCATTTAGATATTTGATGGTTTTAATAGAAACATTTATTATCAACTAGCACACACCATACTCTCTCTCTCTTATAATGAATTTTAAAAGTTAAAAGGTTGAAGAATTACAAATTATTATTATTATTATTATTATTATAAATCATTTATTAGCCACCATAAATCAAGAATTAAATATAAAAATATAGTTTTTTAATGAAAAAATGATTAATTTCTTATTCACCCATATTTTATTTATCAAAAAAAATTTCTTGCTAGAACAAGTTTATTAGCTAGTATTAATCAAATTTTCTTGATTTATATTATTTTTTCAATTTTATCCCTCGTTGTTTTATTTCATTTAGCTTTTATATTAGATTTGATCATTATTCTTCTTCTTTTTTTATCTTTTGACTTTGGATGATTGAGGTTTTTGCTTCAAGATTTTATTTGGGTTTGTCTTCTGTAAGGTAACCAGATCTCATAAACCACGTTACAAGTTTGAAGATTAGTTCGATTTGACTTTTACCTACTTTAGGTATTGTTTTAATTTATTTATTTTTCAATTTCATCCTTTAAATAGAGTTATCTCGTTCTCACATCTCAAATCTTGGGCTAGTCAAGTTAACCTACATTGACTTGAGTTTTTTATGTGTTTTAAATTGACTTTGTTATAAATTCATCATAAATTATATTTATATGTATTGAATGTCCATTACTCTTAAGTAACTCTTGGATTTCCATAACCCTTGAGTTCATTTCCTTCTCCTATAAATAGACCACTTGTCTTGTATTCCTTACACACATTAAAATAATAGAAGAATTCATATTAAGCAAGGTATTTCTCTCTTGTCTCTTTTGATTATGTTTTGATGTCTATGCTCTTCTATGTTAATTATTTATTCTTTTATAACACGTTATCAGCACGATGCTCTAACCAACTTATATCAATTTTAATATCTTTGCCTTTCATTATTGTAATTTATTTTGGCAAATTTTCTTTCACTATTATTCATAGAAAGAGATTTATAGTTCCCGAAGAACGACTATTATAAGTTCCTGAAGAACTAAATAAATTAAAAATAGTTCCTGAAGAACTAATATTACAAGTTATTGAAGAATTACATAAATTAAAAATAGTTCCTGAAGAACGAGTATTACAATTTTCTGGAGAATTAAATAAATTAAAAATAGTTCTTGAAGAACTAGTGTTACAATTTCTTGAAGAAATACATAAATAAAAAACAGTTCATGAAGAACTAGTATCAAAAGTTCTTGAAGAATTAAATTAATTAAATATAGTTCCTGACGAACTAATATTTCTAAAGTTCAAAAAATAATAGTCTTAAAGGAATGATTTTCCTGAAGAATTAAATAAATTATAAACAGTTCCTGAAGAACTAATATTTTTCCTTAAAGATTAAATAAATTGAATGCAGTTCCTGAAGAACTAGTATTTCTGAAGCCGAACAGTCTTGAAGGACAAAGCTTGAATCTGTAGCTCTTGATATTTTTAGAAATAATTATTTGTCATGAAACATTGACATCAAGATTCATCTGGAAGTTATGAATCTTTGAGAGATCATCAAAGAAGAAAATAATATGTGGTAAAATCTAAATAAAAGATATGACCATCAAAGTTTATCATACTTCCTCAAGGTCGTTATGATTGATTGCACCTGAAGTTGCAAGATTTTAAATTGATTAGTGAATATAATTCTACTCCTTTTAAACTTACCTCACAGCTGAAATTGTGTTGTAAAGATATCACATACAATCAAATGTTAGAGAAAATATTCTCTACTTTCATGCCTCAAACATTGTCCTGCAGCAACAATATAGAGTGCATAATTTCAAAAGATATTTGAAATTAATTTAATGTCCTTTTGTGATTGAAAGAAATAATGAGTTTTTGATGAAAAATCACCAATCTCATCCTATGAGTTCTAAACCATTCCCTGAAGTGAATGGAACCTTTGTCCAGAAGACAAGAAAGAATTGAGGATATAAGTATGGAAAAGGAGATCATTCTAAAAGTAAACCATCATACCACCAGAAGTGGAGATATAATAAATAGTGATATGACTTTTCATGATGGAGATTTATGTCTAGCAGACAGTGCAACAACGCACACAATTCTTAAGGAAAATCAATACTTTGAGTATTTGACATTAACCAAAGCTAATGTCACTACAATATCAGGTCCAGCAGACATGATTAAAGGCTCTGGAAAAGCTAATATTGTGTTACCAAATAACACAAAATTGAGCATCAAAGATGCATTATATTCACCTGAGTCTAGAAGAAATTTACTCAGTTTTAAGGATATACGTGCTAATGGTTATCATATTGAAACAACAGATGAAGATAGAAAAGAATATCTTTATATTACTGCACGAATTTCAGGCCAGAAGCTTGTACTTGAGAAACTACCTGCTTTCTCTTCCGAAATTTATTATACGATCATGAAATCTATTGAATCAAATGTTGTGATACACCAGAAGTGTTCCAACCCAAAACAATTTATGCTTTGGCATGATCGACTTGGACATTTAGGATCAACAATGATGAGACGAATTATTGAGAATACATATGGGCATCCTATAAAGAACCTGAAGATTCTTTTACCAAGTGAAAATCCATGTGTTGCATGTTCTCAAGGTAAATTAATTACCAAACCATCTCCATCAAAGGTTCTTATAGAATCACCATCTTTTCTTGAAAGAATTCAAGGAGATATATGTGGGTCTATTCATCCACCATGTGGACTTTTTATATATTTTATGGTATTGATTGATGCATCAAGTAAATGATCACATGTTTGTTTTCTTTCGAGTCGAAATATTGCATTTGCTAGATTAATAACACAGATTATTAGACTACAAGCACAATCTCCTGATTATCCTATCAAGAAAATTCAACTAGACAATGCTGGTGAGTTTACTTCTCAAACATTTGATAGTTTTTGCACTTCTATTGGTATTGATGTTGAACATCTTGTTGCTCATGTACATACTCAAAATGGTCCAGCAGAATCATTTATAAAGCGACTTCAATTAATTGCAAGACCATTACTTATGAAATTCAAAATTGCCTATACATGTCTATGAACATGCTATATTACATGCTGCATCACTAGTTAGAATTAGACCAAGTGCTTACCATAATTATTTTCCTTTACAACTTGTTTATGGTATACCACCAAATATATTTCATCTACGAATCTTTGGTTGTGCGGTATATGTGCCTGTAGCACCCCCACAAAGGACTAAAATAGGTCCGCAAAGAAGAATAGGAATTTATATTGATTTTGATTTTCCATCTATTATTAGATACCTTGAACATTTTGAAGACTGTCATTTTGATGAAAATACGTTCCCATCATTAGGGAAAGCAAATTCAGTGCCTGAAGCACGAGAAGAAATTACTTGGAATAACCCGAAGTTATCTCATTTTGATCCAAGGACAAATCAATGTGAACTTGAAGTTCAAAGGATAATTCATTTATAAAATATTGCAAATCAATTACCGGATGTTTTCACCAGTAGTGAAAAGGTAGTTAAATCTCATATTCCTGTTGCAAACGCTCCATTTAGAATTGAAATTCCTAAAGAGAAAAAGGTCAACATAGCAGCAAATGAACTATACCACGCCTGAAGCGAGGAAGACCTATTGCAGCAAAAGACAAAAATCCTAGAAAACAAAAACTCCAACGAATAGATGATGGTACTCTTGGAGAGTCCTCATCCATAAAACAAACATCAAATCCTATGTCCAAATCATCTTCTAATACTGATCCTCCTGAAGAGAACCAGGTACCTGGAAATAATGAGATCTCCATAAACTATGTTCATACAGGAGAGATTTTGGAACGAAATAAAATTATCATAGATGATGTATTTGCATTTAAGGTTGCTTTTGACATCACCAGAAGTGATGATGAATTTGAACCACAAACTGTTGAAGAATGTCGACATAGAAATGATTGGCCAATGTGGAAAGAAGCAATCCAAACAGAGTTGAACTCACTTGCAAAACGTGAAGTATTTGGACCTGTAGTCCATACACCTAAAGGTGTTATAACCGTTGGATATAAATGGGTTTTTGTTAGAAAACGCAATGAGAACAATGAAATTGTGCGATATAAGGCACGACTTGTTGCACAAGGTTTCTCGTAGAGACCTGACATTGATTATGAGGAAACTTATTCTCTAGTGATGGATGCAATCACTTTCAGATTTTTAATTGGTTTAGTGGTCTCAGAAACATTAGATATGCATTTAATGGATGTAGTTGCAGCATATCTATATGGATCATTAGATAAAGACATACATATGAAAATCCCTGAAGGATTTACAATGCCTGAAGCTTTTTGTAATGAACCTAGAAGTGTTTATTCTATTAAATTACAAAAATCTTTATATGGGTTAAAGCAATCTGGTCGAATGTGGTATAATCGTCTTAATGAATACCTCTTAAAAAGAGGGTTTGAGAATGACGAGATTTGTCCATGTATTTTTATTAAGAAAATAATATCCGGATTTGCTATTATTGCAGTATATGTTGATGATTTAAATATTATTGGTACTCCTGAAGAGCTCACAGAAACTGCAATGTATTTGAAAAATGAATTTGAGATGAAAGATCTTGGAAAGACAAAATTTTGTCTTGGTTTACAGATTGAATATTTTTCAAAAGAAATATTTGTACATCAATCGATGTATACAGAAAAAGTCTTAAAACGTTTTTATATGGACAATGCTCATCCTTTGAGTACACCTATGGTTGTTCGATCACTTGATGCGAAAAATGACCCTTTTCGACCTCCAGAAGAGGATGAATAAATTGTTGGTCCTGAAGTGCCATATCTTAGTGCTATTGGAGCACTTATGTATCTTGCAAATTATACAAGACCAGATATATCTTTTGCAGTAAATTTATTGGCAAGATATAGTTCCACTCCCACAAAAAGACATTGGAATGGAGTCAAGCATATATTCTGTTATCTTCGTGGAACAACCAAAATGGGGTTATTTTATTATGGATCAAATTCACAATTGATTGGATATGCAGATGCAGGTTATCTCTCTGATCCTCACAAAGGAAGATCACAAACAGGTTATCTATTTACCTATGGCGGTACTGCAATTTCTTAGAGATCTGTCAAACAATCATTAGTGGCTACTTCATCAAATCATTCAGAAATTATCGCGATACATGAAGCAAGTCGAGAATGTATTTGGCTAAGATCAATTATCCAATATATTAGGAGAAAATGTGGATTGTCAGCCATTGAAAATAGGCCCACAATATTGTTTAAAGATAATGTTGTCTGCATCACTCAACTCAGAAGAGGCTATATTAAAGGAGACAAAACAAAGCATATCTCACCAAAGTTCTTTTATACTCACGAGCTCCAACAAAAAGGAGAAATTGATATCAAACAAATCAGATCAAGTGATAATTTAGCAGACTTATTTACAAAGTCTTTACCGACCTCAACTTTCAAGAAACTTGTCCATAGTATTGGAATGCGTCATCTTAAAGATTTGTCGTAAGACATGTACTTTTGAGGGGAAGTCAATGCAAATTGTACTCTTTTTCCTTCGCTTAGGTTTTTTCCCACTGGGTTTTCCTTTGCAAGGTTTTAATGAGGCAATTTGACATTGTTTTAATGAATCCTGAAGTATTCATATATAGATCTTGAAGTATCTATATAAAGTCCTCCATTGAATTTTAAAGTACATGGTCATTCAAGGGGAAGTGTTATAAATTCATCATAAATTATATTTATATGTATTGAATGTCCATTACTCTTAAGTAACTCTTGGATTTCCATAACCCTTGAGTTCATTTCCTTCTCCTATAAATAGACCACTTGTCTTGTATTCCTTACACACATTAAAATAATAGAAGAATTCATATTAAGCAAGGTATTTCTCTCTTGTCTCTTTTGATTATGTTTTGATGTCTATGCTCTTCTATGTTAATTATTTATTCTTTTATAACAGACTTCTATTTGTTTAGCATTATGTTATTTTAATTGACTTAAGAGATTATCTCCATTGTTTTATTCACTTTTTTATATAGTATTATCCTAATCTCATAATCAGGGCATCAATTTATCATGTTAACTCGAGTCAAGTTTTTTTCAACTTTTTTAATTTTGATTTTTTGTTCAAATCATTCTTTACCGTTTAGTTTGTTGGTAATTAAGCTTTTCATTCTTAATTTTCCTCATAAGATTATCCCATTATCATTTAGGTTTTACTTTATTATCAAATGACATCATTGACACCTTTCAAAAATATTTTGAGGATTTAATTTTGTAATATTAGTAAAATGTTCATTTGGAGAATAATTTGGTTTTTTAACAAACAAATCAATTTCAAATGTTTTTAAAATATTTTTAATTTATATTTAAATTAATACCTCTTTATTTTTTAATTTTTGTATTTATCCTTTTTAGAATTTTTTAATTATTTTATGTAATTAATTTTTAAAAGATTATTCAATTATATATTTTTATGCTTTATATAATTAAGATTTATTCAGAGAATACATATATTTTAAGATAGAATATCTAATAAGTGAGACTTTGAGAAATTAAATAAAAAATTTATTTTAATAAATAGAATCATTGAACATAATCAATTAAATAACTCGTGTTGCAAGATCAATACATCCTCCTCTTGATTTTTTAAAATATTTAGTTGTTATTAATAATTTTTTCTTGTTATTAGCATAGATAATTATCAATATATTTAATTAAATACATCTATAAAATTTTTGATTTATTTTTAATGAAAAAAACATGTAAGAGAGCCCAAATGTTTGATTGAAAAAAAAAACTAAAAAATGACCAGCATCACCCAGGGCATGACAGCATGGACGATTCAAAGAGAAAAAGCATGAAACCTCTTAGAAAACCCAACAATATGGTCCTCCTGCTTGAGAACATCTTATAAAAATAACTCTCGTCCCTTTTCATAGCGGGTATACATCAAGAGGAACATTTTATTGCCAAGTAATCCCATCAGTGGATGAGACTAGCGAGACCAAGATACTTAAAAATGGGAATTAAATTACCATAGGAAAGAAAGAAAGCAAGCATAGCAGGTTTTCCGAGAACATGAAAGTCTTCCCGATATAACAAAGGCACAGAAAAGAGGATCACATCAGCATCACCTCTAGACTAAATAAATATCGTCACTTACCGCCTTGGTAATTAATAATAAAACGCCGTTAAGGAAAACAAAAACACTACTCCATAGTAACCGAGCTAAGGATACGCTGAATGTTTGGCTCGAAACAATAAACAAGCCTTTGTCACCCATCCCTCCTCTTGACGATTTCATCCTGGGAAATGTCATCCAGAAACCGAAATCCCCCCCCCCTCGACGTTGTGCTGCTCAGCCGTGGTGCACCACAACCATTCTCCAAACTCCACCATATGATCAACTCAAACTCAACCGGACAACCCTGCCTTCTTCTTGAGGTGCACCTTGAAGTCCATAATGTCACCCTCCCACCGGGTAACAGCTTGATTTTCACATACCCATATCTCCTTTGCTACCTGGTTTATGAGCCTGAAATCATGGCTAACAAGAACCAAACCCCCATCCCACTCATTCAATGCCTCAGCAAGGGAATCAATGGTCTCAATATCCAAATGGTTAGTTGGCTCATCCAGAAGCAGCATGTGAGGTTGCCTAAATGCCAGCCAAGCAAAAATCACCCTGCTCCTCTGCCCATCTGACAAATTATTCATGGGCATCACCTGGGCCTTGCCTGTCAACCCAAACTTCCCAATCGCTGCCCTCATTTTTTCTTCCTCATTCCCTGGATACTCTCTAATCATATACTGGAGAGCAGACACTTCCAAGTCTAGTTTGTCAGCCAAGTGTTGATGAAATTGTGCAATCCTCAAGTGATTGTGCCGGCGAACCATGCCATCTAAAGGAACCAATTCACCTGTCATAAGCTTCAGCAAGGTACTCTTTCCAGCTCCGTTGGGGCCAACCAGCGCAACCCTAGAGTCCAGATCGACACCAAACTCAATATTCTTATAAATGAGATTATCAGGCGTGTAGCCAAAGGAAACTTCGACAAACTGAAGCACGGGTGGTGGGAGCTTCCCCACATCAACAAAGCGAAAGACCAGAACCTTGTCTCTCACAACCCTTTCTGTAAGTCCACCCCGTTCCATTTTAGCAAGAGTTTTCTCCTTGCTCTGTGCCTGACGAGCTAATTTTGCTGATCCATGCCCAAATCGGGCAATATACTCCTTCATGGAAGAAATCTGATCCTGCTCCCATTTGTACTGTTTCATCTGGTTTTCTTCCAGTTCAGAACGAGTCTGGGCATACTGATCATAGTTACCAGTGTATATTTTCAATTTCTTGTTTTGCATGTGGATTATGTTTGTGCAGACACCATTTAAGAAATCTTGAGAGTGAGAAACCACAACTAGAATACGTTCAAAGTTCTTTAAAGTTTCCTCCAACCAGACACAGGCTTCAAGATCTGTCACAACATAGAAGAATTGATCACCAACAGAACAGAAAACTTTTACATATATCACAAACCCCTTACACTCCTCCCAGGTCATTCTTAACACACTTAACAAGGAAAAACGCATGAAAAGAAAATACAATAATAAAATTTTCACCCAACACAATAAGAACTCAGTTCAGTATACTGTCTGCCATACAAGCTGATAATCAAAGTCCCCACCCATGCTAATGATCATCAGCAGGAGAATTCCAAAAAGTTTTGCATTATCTGAAAATAAATGAATATTTTGCTTTTATTCAAGACAAATAAATCACGCGAGTTCACCCCCAATCCTCAATGAATTAACTGCAACAAATGTCACAGGCTTGGATCTAATTGTCTGTTTTGAAAAATTCAAGTGAAGAGTTGAGTTCAAATCTACTATAGAAATGAGTTAAAAATACAGATGTTGAAGTAAATAGTTGTCCAATAGTTCGGTGTTCAAATTTCTTTTTTCCCCTTTACTGTTGACCATAAATGGGATTAAAAATACTTGCAAAACAGAACCACTTTTTATGAATATATTTCTGCTGCATGGTGTGACCATCCAGTAGTAATCCACATGAAATCAGACCCTTCAAGGTTGAATTTCAATTGGGTGGAAATCACCGTCTAGAACTGAGTTCTTAGAAAATCCACACTTATAGAATTGTGAGGTTGCATGTACAGAGAAGAGTTGGAAACTAGTAAAAAGAAAGAATCAATCTATGATTGAGAATGCGTCAGTCATTATAAGCTTTAAGTTCTTGGATAGATCCCAATTCAACTAATAAATTGAATCGAAATCATTACTGTAACCAATTTTTTAAACAGGCTGTAACAGGTCAAAATTTCCCAAGTTATGTGGACCTGTCACTGATATTTTTGTAGATTTTGGAAGGAGGGAAATTAAAGAGCTTATAAGGATGTGCTTGCAAAATTCACACTTTTTAGGAGTGTTCAGACAGAAAACTTAAAAATCTTCCCAGAACAACTTATTTTAAGGAGATTTTTTTCTCTTTAATATTTGAAAGTTTTCTGGCTTCCCATGATATAATTAGCCATGGACCTTTAAAGGATTCACATCTCATGCTCAATAGGACAAGACAGGGCAGTGTTTGCTTATCTTGAGTTTTGCTTTCTTTAGCATCAAGTGGGGTATTAGTCTCCTAAATGTACTTGCAAACAGTAGATGCAGAAACAGATTTTTAATCCAGAAAATCCTAGTCCAGTTTACTATGCAGAAGAAAAATATTGGCGTGTACTTACAACTCACAAATCCCTAAAGTTTTTCTTTTCTCCAATAAAGGAAATGCAGCCAAAATACCACACACATGAGAGATGGAAAATGTTATGAGCAAACACCAATGCTAGGGGGACTTACCAAGATGATTGGTAGGCTCATCAAGTAAGAGGATAGTTGGGTTCATGAACAAAGCCCGAGCTAATGCAATCCTCATTCTCCAGCCACCAGAAAAATCTCGTGTTTTCTTTGCTTGCATTTGCTTGTTAAATCCAAGACCAAACAAAATTTCAGCAGCACGTTTCTCTGCAGTTGCCACATCCATGGCCTCCAAACGCTCATAAATACGATCAAGGGCTTCTCCACCTCCATCATCCTATATCCGATCCAAGCCAAAATAAATGATCAATCACACATGGACGTCACAGTAACATACATCATTCACAAGTTCTGAAATACACCAAAACTATTTTTAGTAACAAGGATATACCTGTGCAGTCAAGACCTCTACTTCTTTCTCCAACTCCAACCTCTCCTCATCACAGCTTATCACAGCCTCAAGTGACGACATGTCAGAAGCTTCGATCTCCCTGCTGAGGTGATATATGTCCATGTGCTCTGGAATTGGTAGCTCTCGGCACCCTATTGCAGCTAGGAGTGTTGATTTCCCACATCCGTTTAAACCGAGGAATCCATATCGTCTGAAGGACAAAATAATGTACAGATGGGAAAAAAATAGAATGAATTTCTTTTTCAATATGAAGTTCTAAGACACTTTGATCCAATTAGGTGCAATATACAAACCTCCCATAGTTTAGCTCAAGCTCAGAATCAACAATGAGATCATGTCCATGAAAAGTAACTGACAATGATTCAATCTGCAACAAAGATCTAAGTTAGTTGAAAATAACATTACCTTTTGAACCAAGATTTAAACCCTATACAAATAAGCAATAAAAAAACCCTTAATCACTCGATATTACCTCCTCCAAGGAATCCCAGAAGGGTGAACTACTGCTTATATTCTTTCAGAGGAAAATTTTTAGTCTAAACATTGCATGTTCACGGTTGCCAGAATGCACAACAGATGACAGACACAGCCGCTCGCATAGGCATTTGTCTAGGCACACCAAGCTAGCAACAATAAGCTAGTGGTGAGACTAATTTACAAGTCTGGTGTGATGTGTGCAAGACTAGCAATCATATCATAATATATCCTTTGAGATATATCAATTGAAGAAACTGCATGTTAAAATATGTATGATAACATCCCAGGGAATTTGATTGAATATTTATATGATCAGAATCATGCTCAAAAATACAAAAAAAAAAAAGAAATCAAAAAAATTATCTTTAGTTATTGAGAGCAAGATATGGCAATTGGAGACTCTCTTACAGTTAACTAACTATCCTTACAATAAGCTTTTGCAACTTAGAATTAGAGAACAATCTGAAAGAACCTTGAAAAAAAAATTGGTAAAAATTAATTAAGGAGCGTAATCGAAAATTTAAGTAAAAATGTGCGTTAAATCAACATCTAACAAGAAATAGAAGGAAAAAAAGCTCAATAAAACATAAAAATAAATCCATCAATCTATATATTAAACTGTAGTATTTATAAAATAAAAATCAACAAACTTACGCGGATATCTCTGGATTGAGGATGCGAGCAGAGGATACCGGTACAAGTCCGATCGGAAATCTGAAGATCTCCAACTCCATTCGACAACTTATCAACACCTCCATTCTGCGAATCGGCCGCCGCCGCTGCTTTTGAGGAGGTTGCAGCTGCTTTTCCACCTCTCTTGGCAGCGGCCGCCGCCTTCTTTTGAGCAGCCTTCTTCTTGCTGGCGTCAGAGACCATGGTTTATATCTAGTACTTAGAGAGAGGGGGGGATCTAGGGTTTGGTTTCGAACGGATGTCTCGGTGGTGTGGTAGAGACCCCGTAAATTAGGGCTAAGGGTGAGAGAGGGTTTGTGAAGAGTCGATGATCGAAGTATTTATAGACCATGGGGAGACACGTGTACGGTTGTTTACCATTTTTTTAAAGGCCGATTAGAAGAAGTTAGCGCTTACCGTCATGTCCAGGTTTTCCTCGGTTCCGTGCCTAAATTGAACTCGTGACTGTTTGGTGCGTGCATGAGTAAAATTTGAATTTGTTTAGCTATTTTCGTCCAAAGAAAAATGTAATTTACTAATATGCTTTACTTGATTAATTAATCTCATCCAGATACTTTACCAATATGCTAATCAATTCTTCGGATTCACTTATCCTATTTCTGCACTCAAAATTGCACTCCACAGTATTCATTAATGTACTTTAATACTCATAATACATGTTTTATATCAATCACACATATATTATTTTTTTCATTATCAGAATTTATATAAATTATATTTATTTATTCACTTTTATGATCGCATCCTGTGTTTTATTTCAGCTATGCAATCATTATTCCATTCCAATAATTTTAAGTGCATTTAATTCTATAAATAACTGTATTCATCGATCTTGATTCAATATTCATAACTCATATTTTAGGTCCATCATATTCAACGGCTAATTTCAATATTGAAGGTCTCACTCTGTATCCACCAAACATTCATTAATCTATCTTCCTATTTATAAATCTATCAGGGAGCCTAATATATCAATAAAATTTAATTCGGAGGAAAATCATTCTCTTCCATGGACACTAACGTGGTGGCAAACTAAGATTAATGGAACAAGAAAATTTTCTTGTCCATTTCTCAAAGAGAGGTGATGACATGAAGGGATTTTACTTCCGAACAATTTTTATTTTATTTTTTTTGTATTGTTTTTTAGGTATTAGTTACGAGACCTGGGATAAAAGCTTCATAATATAAATTTTATTATTTTCAAGTTAATTAGTTAGGTTTTTTGTTATATTGGGCCTAGTTTTAATTTGGATTAGGTGAGCCCATTAATAGAAGTTTTCTTAAATATATATTTCCTAGATTGTAAATATTTTTTATAAGAATTAATTTTCAGATACACATTGGTTGTCTTATATTATAGAATAGAAAATAGAGATTTTCCTGCTCTGTTCTTGATTGAACCACATTATTCAAAAAATCTTTGCAGTAATTTTATACTTTTATGTTCATCTCCATATGAGAACCTTGTGTATAAATGGTTATTAAAATCCTTGATATCTTGAAACAGGTTGTGCATTGTGTCAAACTCAATTATCAATCTCAAATCTAAATTAGGTAAATCTTAGGTTTGTGAATTCAATAAGATTTTTGTTAAGATTTACATCACCTTGCATGTATGTATAAATAAATAAACAAAATGTTATTTCAACAAAGAAAAAAAAACTTCTTATTGTTTACAAGTTTGTCATTATATTTATTTTAATAATTAAAGAGCCTATAGAGCCTCAAAATAATAAAATTGTCATCCATAATTTATAATTACAATAATCTCATTCGCAATACCTAAAAAAACAAAACATTCCATGAACATAAATCTCTTTCAAATATGTTGTCAAACAAATATTGAGCTTCCATCAAACTATCAATGTTATGGCCAAACATAGTGTCATCTTTAATTTCAAGTCGAGAGAGTAGTAAATCATTAGTGATTTGTGTTACCTTTACAGAGATGCACATTGATCATGATCATTTATTTTTAAATGTTTATTATGCGTTTCCTTCTTTCTTGCATGCAATTTGATGGTCGATGAGGTTGTTTAAATTTATTTTTGTTGCCTAACATATGTTATACTGGTTGTTGGGTTTCTATTAAGGTCTTGATTGCAATATTTTGCTGTCTTTTATTCTAGTTTTGCAAGTTGATGCTTAATTATTATATTTGGATGAACTAAAGGGGTTTGAAAAAATTCCTTGTTTATGTTATTGTTAAAGGCAAAGAAGATGATGAATGTTTACACAAAGTATATGTAAAAGACATGTCAAAAATGATACACTTTGATGATTCAACTAGCAAAAAAAATAAGATTAAAGAAAAAAAAAGATATATTAATTTTACGTTGATTCACACAATTAGTTTCCCCAAGAATACCCATTTATGCTTGATTAAAATTATATGTATGTGGAATTTGTTGGTATCTTTTAAATTTCTGCAAATTGATGGGGTAGGAGAAGAAAAAAAGAAGAAATACACAAATTGCATGAGCAATACCTACATAGAGGATCGACATTCAAGTTTGAGATTCAAAAAATGTTACAATTTTGTTTTTGTGAGCCGAAATAAGAATGATAATAGCTGTTAATATAATGATCATTGGAGGTTTACATGATCATTAACTTCAAGATACGTAGGATTAGTTGAGATGCACGCAAACTGACCCGATACCCAAGTTAATTAAAAAAATAACTTATCTTGGTCATGCTTAGCTTCTTTGGTGTTTGGATTGTGTGTTTCATGGACTCTATCTCGGCTGATATTAATGTTGTACATTTCATTATTCTTTGGTTGTTAATCGAAATGTGAGGATAGATAGACATAGAAGGACGATCTTGAAGAGTTCCTTGGTTAGTTTATATCATTGAAGTACAAAACAGCAGATGTTGTAGACGAAGAGAAACAGTGGGAGAAGTGTGCATCAAGAAACTTCCATCACTGATATAGTTGGAATGCAGAGATAGCAAAAAAAATAAGAAAGATCATGTGGATTTTAATACGCAGAGTGAACTTTAAATTTATAATTTTATTTTATGTTGAATATCAGTTACAATATTTGTTTTTTTAGAAGGTTTGCGAGGCCTTAAATAGATCACAAACCCTTTTGAGTAGTGATTCAAGTTTGGTGCGATCAAACCATTTTTTAAACCTAAACATGTATTACTGTTATATAAATATATCTTTTAGGTCAAATCCTTGGGCGGAAAACTCATATTTACGTCAACCATCTATTCAGATTGCAAGCATCAATGTGCTGGCTCAAGCTGAAAGAATGGAGGGAATCTTGTATGAAAAACAAATATTTCAATTATTCTCTGCAATGTTGTCATCCTAATTATGGAAACCTCACTCGATCTTCATGAGTTTGATGATTCAGTTCTCTAAGTTCGATGCTTCAGCTAGGGAGTTAAGTAGTCTCATTTCAAATAAATAAATAAAATCAATCCAGTTTAGATGTCATATCGGCGGGTTAGCGAATCAACGGTCGTATACCAGTATAAATCAAGGTTGTTAATATTGTTCCGATCGTTATTCTAGTTTTTTTTATTGGTACTGAATGTTTTGGTTTTGGAATATTTTGGCATGTTGTTTCGGGGTTGTACTGCTCATATATAATTAATTTTATGTATATAAAAATATTAAAATATTAATTTAATAAGCATAATTAAAATTCAAGATAAATTAACTTTAAATTATACAATATAAAAACAAAAGCAAACAAATATAATCTCAAAATTAGAAGAAAAAAAAATCACAAGTCAATCAAAATAAGGAGGATTTTAAGGCGGAAACGTCACACCCGGAACGGTACCAAGACGTTATGGCCGAAATTTTCCAAATTGACTAAAATAAAATAGAGATAAAAATAATATTATTTTATCTCAATGTTTTTTAAATCAAATAGAATACTCTAGTTATTTTAGATGGAAAGAAATGGTATTAACAATCCTGATAAAAATGGTTTTCAGTTTTTTAACCTCCAGCAGTTTCCTTGAATCTCCTGTCGGCTGCCAGCTGTAGTAGATACTTTCAGCTGCAAGGTCATTCAATTGATTTGAAACTGGATCTTCCTTGGGCCCTTCTAACTTTAGCCGTAGTAAATAAGCCTATTGAAGAAACTGGTGCGGTTATAAAAAAAAGGCAAATGAATTAACTGTGAAAAAAAAAAATCTTTATTTCCTTTCACTGTCTCATTTTATAAAACCATTTTTTTTTTAAATATAAAAAAACGTCAATATTTTTCATTCAATTATCGTCAACCACTTTTATAGTTGGTAGCTTTGTTTTTTGTGGGATCTATATATATATATATATATATATATAAAACTTGCTTTTAATAATAGTTTTTATATATTAAATAGATTGAACATGAAAAAAACTATTTCACCTGACAACATCACTCTCTCGAATGTTATCTTCCAAAATGAAGGAGAAATCCTCACCCTGTCTCTCAATCAACTAAGTATCTCCTTAGGACTTTTCCACAAAGTGTTGTGAATGATAATGGGTACTTTATGAAAATAAGATCCTCTGGAGCCTTTTTAAATAACTTCAATTCTTTATTAAAAACCTTGATGAAAAATTAGTGGGATTTATGCAAAATTATAGCATGATTTTACTAACCAGATATTTTTAAAATTATAATTAGAAAAAATAATTTTTTAGACCTTATTATAAAATTTAAATCTAGAGAGCAAATACCCTTTTCAAACCTTAGAGCCACAGGCGACGACCACCCATAGTGATTAATCTTTCTATGCTTTCTTTTCAGTCGATTTCACCTGTAAGTTCAACTAAAGTAACTGTGAAGAGAACTGGAGCTTGACCCACATATATCAGCAGATTATAACCATCAAAATTATCTTTTGCGTCGTTCACTGTTTTCAGAATCAATTATTTCAGTCTTCATTCAACATTTTGAAGTAACATGAATTGTAAAAATATCTTTTTTATTAGAAACGTATTTAAAAAAAAAAATAGTATATTAAAATTATTATAATACATTAAAAAATATCAGCTTATATGTCTTTTTTAAATAAAAATATAATATAAAATCAGAAACATAAAATCAAATACTATATCGTCGAGTACATGCCTTGCCTTCTGATGGAAACACTCATTCCATATACTTATCCATAGCACGATGATGTGCCTTGATTGAATAACTATTGTAAATAATAAAGACTATTTCAAGAGGTTTTTATCACACATTAAAAAAAAACAAAATTTTTATCTAAGTATTTATATAATAAATTTTAATAAGATTTAGTAACTAATAAAAAAAGAATTGTGGATTCACGGAAAACTTCTAATTGACCTTTTGTTGAGAAAATATTTTTAAGGACAATGTCTATACACACATCTGGTTTTGTTTGCTATTTTATTTTATTTATGTTCTTCATTTATGATTTTATTACCATCAATCTTAAAGATATATTATAACCTGGATATAAACATTGTTTTTCATATATATTTTTTTAAGATATACAAAGATTTATATGCTTAGAAGTAAAGATAAAACTTATAACATCTTTTTATGGTATAAAATAGAAGTAGAAAGTTAATTAAATAAAAATAAATAAATGAGTTAGAATTGATTGAGGATGAGAGTAGTTTTAATAATGCCTATTCTAAAAAGAAAGGTATAATACATGAAATTACTCTATTTTATTCTCCCAAGTCTAATGGGTAGCAAAAAGGAAAAAAAAAAATAGAATTTTAAAATAAATAATGAATGTTATGTTCATTTTTTATTCATCAATTTATAATTTATAGGATAAAGCTATTTTACCTAAATGTCATTTACAACACACAATTATTATAAGAAACTGGTTTAACACCTTATGAATTATATAAATGTTATTCTCCTGATTTAGAATATCTAAAAGTGTGAGATTGTCTAATTAAGGTTTAGTACCTTAAACAAAAGATAGGTCAAAGAATTATGATGAAAATAATGTTAGATATAAATTTCTAGTTTTAAAAAGTGATATGCTAAAATGTAATACAATTACTAGAATAAAATCTTTTGAACACATTGATCTATTAAATAAAAAGATTTTTCGTACACTTATAATGATAACAAAGTTTATAAGACTCAAAATAATTAAGTGAGAAGTAAGAGACAAATAAAACAAACTTCAGCTAGAACTTTTCGCCTTTGAACTTGCTAGTGTTTTTATTTTTACTCATTCTCTTATTGTTTATTCACCCTTCATTATTTTTAAGGAAGAAAATACTAAATATAAAAGTAAATCTTGTGGGATAAATATTGTAGCAGTAGACACAAATTATTGTTTAGTTAATTATCATTTTGTCACTCAATGTGTTAAAAATAACTCTTAGCATTGAGAGTATTTTCGACTTTTCCATGAGATTGGCTGATATTATCTGATTATTTGGGGTTATTTTAGACTTTTTCTTATTTTTTATACAGTTGAACTGCTATTTTACCCCTGGTATCAAACAAAACATTATTCAGTGGGCAAGGGTATTTTTGATTTTTGGTTTGTCAATGAACAATGAAATATTTGTTACACCTTTTCAATAAGACAAGACATAATGGGTCTCTGTGAGGTTATTTTTAATTTTTAATCATTTGATGAATAGTTAAATTACGGGGATACCCTTGAAATGACAAAGAAGAAGAGTTAGCACTGGGGGTATATATGTATTTTCATCTATGTTTTATTCGTTTTTAAAAGAAAAGTTGTAGGCGATTTTTGCTGACGCGCCAATATTTGTCTTCCGTCCGCGCCTTGCGGGCAGCGTCATGTCGTGGTTAAAAATGTTCATACGCCGTCTCATCAAGTGCACCACCAAGTTCTCTTCCACATGGTGGTGCGAGTATCACCAAATAATGGTAAGAGACGTGCTGCTGACAGATTGATCTCTTTGTTTCACCTTTACTATCTCCTACAGGCGTAACTGCATATTAGTCCTCTGTGTTTATAGTATTGTCATTTCAATCTCTGGTATTTTAATTTGAAATTTCCTCCTGTGTTTCTTCTATCAAAGTTTTGATTTATTTTAATTAAAAGAATAAATTTAAAAAAATAAAAAACTTTAACAAAAGAGTAAATAAAAATAACCAAAATAAATGACAAGACCAAAGTAAATATTATTAGCATTTAAAAAATAATTTGATTTGAAGAATAAGTTAAAATAAGAATAAAAAAAGTAATAAATAGAAAGAAAAAAAAGAAATATCAACTTTAAAATGATGATTAATGCAAATTAATTTTTCATAACTTAATTGAATAAAAACAAAACCCCAATAAAATAGAAAATGATAAAAACCAAAAACCAAAATCAAGAATATAGATATATAAATACAAATAAAAATAAAAATGATCCAGAAGGATAAACAAAGAGATTGAAACTAAACTAGAAATAAAACAAATAAAAACCGAAATGTATAACATAATTTTTTTGGATCGAGTTTGCTGTCGAATTTTAGCCAGCCGTGTTCTTCCTTGCATTTGCCTAGCTGCAGAATCCGCAATACTTTGTTGTGCTAATATATTACTTTTTGATCGAGCTAGACGTCGTAACTGTATTTAAAAGTATGATTGAAGTTGTTTTTTAAAGTGTTTTTTATTTAAAAATACATCAAATTGATTTAAAAAAATAATTTTTGACATCAACACATTAAAAATGATCTAAAAATATTATTTTTTAAATTTAAATTTAAATATATTTTTGAAAGTGTTTTTTTTTATAATTGAGGTTATTTTTTAAAGTGTTTTTCATTTAGAAATACATCAAAATGATTTTTTTTTATTTTTCTAAATAATTTTTGACATCAACACATGAAAAATAATCTAAAAACATTATTTTTTAATTTTAAACTTAAATATGGTTTTGAAAAAAAAAATATTTTTTTGTTTGTCTAAGTTGATTTATTATTTTCTTTCTTGTTTGTCTAAAAAATTTTAAATTATTTAGTTTTTTTTTATATATTCATTTTATTATGAATAAGGAGTTAAAAATAATGATGATGGTTATTTTTAAAATATGTTAGGCTAATTATATATTTTGGTATGTGTTTAGTATTAACATATTAAAATATATAAAAAAGTTGAACTAAGTATATTTTTTGTTTATTGTTTTTTATTTTTAAATTAATTTAATCTCAGTGTTCTTAAATACTTTTAATATAATAATATCAAGCATAAATCCTAAAAAATAAAAAATATATTTTAATTTCTTTTAAAATAAAATTTCTTTAAACTAAAAATAATCAGGTCACACGAAGACAAACAAGTTAAAAAAATATAGTGATGACAAAACACTCATTGTACATGCAAAAAGAGAGTTTCTCTCTCATTTAATATCATCAAAGCTAAACGTACTTTGTCTTTTAATATAAGTTGTATTTAATATAGAGATAAATAACAATAAAAAAAAAAACTAGAACTAAGAGTATAGGTACATACTTAAAGGATAAAAAGAAATTATTATCATTATCATTATAAATATAATTACTATAATCGTTTGAATTATAATAAGATTTATTATTATTGATATTCTTAATAATATTTTATGAGTTATTAACACTATATTCATAATTATTAATATTATAAACACTAAATGAAATAAATTATTATTTTATAAGTTTTATTTATTTATCATTGGTTATAAATACATAAGCCAGTTCTTTTTTAAAAAATTAGAAGGCAATACTGAGTGAGATATATATATTTTACCATAAAATCTTAAAGTACTCTATTTGGTAAAATAGGCATGGATGAAAAGTGAAAATGGCTCCTCCATCAAAATGACCCTTTTGCTTCTTTTTTTCTGTTTTCTTTTCAACCCACTTTATTGACATAGTTTACACCTATGCTCACATGGATTGGAACTCATGCAATCATCAGAACTCTTTGATCACATGGGTATTGGAATCTGATCAAAAGTATTTAATTGATTTATTCAATATATATACACGCAAAAATTCATAGTGTACAAATCTCTTATTTGCTGGCATCGGTATTGTCCCGTCTTAAGGCAAGTAAATTGAATATAATAAGTAGAGTGAAAGCGTTTTTTTATTATTTTTCTATTAATAATTACTTAAAAATTAATACATGTATAGTAAGTCGCTCTCGACCCAGATAATGTATGGTACGTGCGTGTTTTTTTTACTTTAAAAACCTGAAACCCTTAACGAGGATTATTTAGTCATGAAGTTGACTTTTTGTTGGGTCGTTTTTAATGGGCAGATGGAACATTCGCTTGTGTTTTTATTTTGCTTAATTTTCCTTCAACTCACGAACATGCATCATGTTATTTACATTAGATACTCTGTCTTGTTTTTCAAATTACCTTTTATTTTTAAAATATTAAATTGATGATTTTTTAATATTCTTGATATGATAGTCTTAAAGCTAATATCATTTAGCCGTATTTCCAATTAAAACCTGTTTTTATAAGAAAAAAAAATATCATGTACTTTATTATAAAATAAAGTAGAAAGATGGGAAAATAAAGGAATGGCCTAAAAAAAGGTTTGCTAAAGCAAGACCTAAAACTCAAGATGATTCGTAAATGTGCTTTCCACTTTTCCCATCCTTTATGGAAGTTTCCTGTATCCTTCACAAACTAATGCATTATGTATTATGTATTATGATATGCATCACATCACATACATGATATGAATCATCATGTATTCCCATTGGCCGGCCACTCACTTTGAAGATTGCTGCGTCCTTTGCCTTCATAGAGTCGCCGTGTACGCACGTGTGAACATAGACTAAGTGTATGTAGTGGGGCAATTCGTTTAGATAAATACTAGTTAATTACCCGCATTACATGTTGAGAGAGGAGTAAATAATTTTTATAATTATTGAGATTAAAATATACTATTTTAACATGTAAAATTTAATATAATAAAATAGATTAACATACCCTCTCATACCAATAGTAACATTTAAGTCTTAACTTTTAAAATTATCATCACTATTACTGTCAAAACAATAAACATTATTAAACTAACCCGAGCTAAAAACATAAAAAATTAACAAAAAAACAAGTAATAACAAAAACTAAAATTATTATTATTATTATTGCTTTAATAACGGGAAAAAACTAAAATTAAATCAAAGGCTAAAAAAACCTAAAAACATTAATAAAAGAGCAAATAAAAAAATAAAATAAATGATAAAAAATAAAAACTATTGCCTGAAAAAAAAATCATTTGACTTGAAAATTAAAAAAATTGACCGCATTATATTGCGGGCTGAGTAAATTTTATAATTGTTGGGATTAAAAAAATTAATAGGATTTGCTAGTCTAAAATTAAAATATAATATCTATATATACAAAATTTAATATAAATAAAAATTATTAGGTAAAAAAAGGTCATTTGACATGAAAATAAAAATAAAAAAACAAATAAAAAGAACAAAGAGAAAAAAACAGAAATATCAATTTTCAAGTGATCATAGATACAAAATAAAATTTAGGAACTAATTTTTTTTAAAAAAATATCACTTAAAAAAAAAGAAAAAAATAAAAAATAAAAAATAAAGCTAAGAGCACACTTATATATACATGGACAAAAATATGGATTATTCTAGAAATATAAACAATAAAGGGATTAAAATAAAAAATTAAAAGTATAAGGGCTGAAATGAAATCAAATATAAAGGGATTAACATAAAAAATTAAAAGTATAAGGACCGAAATGAAAATCAAATATATTATCAATTTCAATTAAAAAACAAAATTAAAACTTATGTACCGAATATATTAATCTATTTAAACCCAATCCGGAAATTAAAAGAAGGAGGATCAAATTGAAACATTAACATTAAATTAATTTCAATTAAATGACCCAATCAAATTAAATCAAAACTTATATAACAAAAATCAGGACCATACATAAAATTAAAAGTGCAGGGATTGAAGTGAAATATCACCAAAACCGGGGACCTCTCCTGTACTTTTACATGTAGAAGAGAGAGAAATGAGTCCAACTGCTTTAACCGGCCACCGCCGCTTTCCATGGACATCGTTTGCTGCAACATATCATACTTGGAGGAAGACCACACGGCGACACATTAAAAGAGAAACTGGTAGCCCATCTCTGGAGACCCGATCGCCCCTCATGCACCACTTTAACAGGGTGTGAGGCAGAATATTGTCGGTCACGTGTAACACACGCACTGACAATATAAAAAATAAAAAATAAAAAATTATGGTCAAATACCAGTATGCCCTTGTGCCTAAGTCATCAATTTTATTTTATCAGGGGCTATATCCGTATTTAGCAATTTTTAAAAAATATAAAAAAAAATAATGATAAAAAAAGTTAATTTACTATGCAAATGTGCAATTACCGCGGAGCACCTCCACCCATAAGCTATTTTTTTTTGTATTTTTTGAGGGCTAAAAACATTAATTTACTATGCAAATAATGATAAAAAAATAGAAAAACTGGCAAACCAACTGAACCGAACAAATTGAAAACTGAACCAACCCAAAAATACACCATTATAATCCATAATGTTTTCACTAACATTGCACAGTGAAACACTGATGTCTTTTAATATATGTTATAATCTAATTATTTTATGTTTCAAGAATATTTAAAAATATTTTATCTTTTATTTTGATGATAACTTTATATTATTTGGATGTGTTGATATAAAAAATATATTTTAAAAATTCACACATCATTTCAATATATTTCTAAATAAAAAAATATTTTAAAATTAATCTACTTAAATCTAAATGAATAAACATGTTGAACTATGCCAATCCTATAAAAAATGAGATAAGAGAGATTTATTGTTATAATTTAGAATCAAATTAAGGGATAATTAAATAATTAATTACCCTAGTTAGTAAAGGAAGAGCCCCAAAAGAATTCCCTGCCCCACTTTCGCTTTCGATCGGCATCCGACAGCGGAGGAGCAAAATGCCGAAGACTCGAGAGCAGAGTCAAGTCCACGCACTACATGAGGTTTCGCAGTGGCATCATGACGGCAACGTGTCCTATTCGTGCTGGTGTAGAATAGCACTACCCGTCACTGGCTAGCCTGGCATGGTGACGGTGATATGAAAATTGTCATCATGTACATGCATGTTTCGACTTGAATAATCTGGAATACAAGGCAGAGAGATAGAGGTGGAACTAGGGTTTTTGATCAGGAAAATGCTTTTGCTCAAGGCTCTATCACCCAGAGAAAAAAGACATAAAAAAAACAGTGGTTATATTAGTTGAGATGCTAATGCTAATGCTAATGCTAATAATAATAATAATAATAATAAAAGACAAATAAGACTTTAAAAATAAAAGGCAGCTGCAAATGGGTGCTACTCTTATCTCTCTTTCTATATGTTTGTTTCTTAACCAATTGGGGTGGAATATGTTTGCGCTTTGCAGTGCACAAACCAGCCCCCCAGGACAGCAAATAAGGACACCGGAAAAAAAAGTTAACCAGGCGTGTTTCGCAGGTTCAAGGTCCAGAATCTTCAAATAACGGGTAGGTCCCAGCCCTATGGTACAAGTCTATTTCTGCATTAAAAAAGGCCCCTGTGTGTGTGTGTGTATATGTATATGTATATGTATATGTATAGAGTCACTTCAATGGCACAGGGCCCTTCCCTTCCTATGGTTCTACTTCTCTGGAAGAACACTAGGCAATTTTCTGTTCGCGGATGACGTGGTGTGATTGGTAGGTGCAGCTCGATTCTTTTTCGCTAAGAATCTTTGTGCTTTGTCACGATTTTTTCCACGCCAAGGGCGAAACAACACTTACAAGCCCCACCATGAATCTCTTTTTTCTTTATGATGCCTTACATATTTATTTAGATTTATAAGATATTCAGTAAATCTAGAGTTAATTGTGATGTATATAAACTAGTTGGATAAAAAAAAAATTATAAGTCCATTAAACCCCACGTCTGTGTTTGCAAATTGGGTGGAAATTATTATTTTTAATTTAAAATAAAAATAAAAAATTCATTTAAAAAAAAGAAAACATTTTTACGCGAAAACTTTCATCCTAGAGTTGTGATAGCATCGTCTCACCAAAAGGAGTGCCCACCTAGAGTTATGGCACTACTTTACCTCCTACCACTAATAGAAACAAAGACGCGCAGAGATTATTCACAAAATCACATTA
Organism: Salix dunnii; assembly: GCA_015731905.1. Classification (NCBI taxonomy): domain Eukaryota; kingdom Viridiplantae; phylum Streptophyta; class Magnoliopsida; order Malpighiales; family Salicaceae; genus Salix; species Salix dunnii. The sequence goes on along the minus strand of CM027667.1, from coordinate 485,334 downwards.
AATTCACATATTAACTGTTCTCCTTTAATCCACAACCTTGCAAAGATCTCAAAATCCAAAACCTTCCAGCAAACCAAATAGATAATCATACTAATTGGCATCTATCACCACCCGTTAACCGAAGAATTGCCCCCCTGCTCATTCTATTCATTATCTACATTTTAGCTCATTTTATATAATTTCTAGCACTGCCTTCACCTCACATGACAGAGCAGGCATTAGGGTTCTCATCGTTAAACTGCAAATGAACCGGGTAACCCTGAACTGGTCCCGGTCCATACCCCTGAATCGGTACGTGCCCGAATCCATGCCCCTGACGCGGTACATGCCCGAATCCATACCCATTCCCGTATCCCGGTCCATGCGAAGCATAAACAGGTTGACCCACATAACCATTTCCATAGATTGGCTGACCCACGTATCCGAATCCAGGCCAGAACCCAGGCTGCACCGAGAACTCCATCCTGTTTAGCTCTTCGATTTTTGCAGCAGCTTCGCCATCTTGCACACCAACTTTTCCGCCGCCACCTTTCTTCTTTCCACCTCCACTTTCAGCAGCATTGTCAGCATCCTTACCACCTTCCTTCTCCTTCTTCGGTGGCACAATGTCCACTGGCCTCTTAAGCCTCTCCTTCAAAGTCTCGGCCAAAGCCTTCACATCCATCGTCCCTTTGACCGTCACCAATTCCTTCTGTTTGTCAATTCCCATCTCTTGCACACCTACAGAATATTAAAATAATAAAGTTGTTTAGTACTTGATAATTACTAATTAATCAGCAGAAGTAAGAATTTAACGCCGTTACTTGAACGGTAGGGAAGATTCGAAAACGCATATACCTTCGGCCTTGTGGACTATTTTGCAAATCCTCTCCATGCAACCCTGACAGTGAAGTCCCAGCTTGAGTACCGCCGTGCTCACCGGAGCCTGTTAACATTTAAATAATAACGGCAAATCGTTAATTAATTAATCACAAATCATTACAATTAAAAACAAAAGAATCCCAACATTAACCAGAAAAAGTAAAAACAAAGGCTTAGGCTCTAATTTTTTATGCAGCACCTCTTTTGGATTAGTACCAGAGTCTGATTTTTTCTCATTGGATTTCTTGTCCTCTTTGTTGCTGCTGTTTTTGTCGGTGTCTTGTTTTTGGGGTTGAGGAGAGATGAGGTCGACCTGCTTCTTGGTTTTATGGTGGAGATAGTCTCTGAGTTTCGAAGGATCAATCTTTCCTGTAACAGTAAGCTTGTTTGAAGCTGTCTCAGTTATCACCGACTCCACGCCTAAAACAACTCCAAAAACAAAACCAATTAAAAACAGCAAAAACCCAGTTGCAGGATCTGCATAGAGGCTACAAAAAAGGGAATAAAAATCATATATGAAGAAGGAGGAAAACAGAGTCAAAATAGATATTCTTTAGAATCTGCTTCTGCAAAAAAAAAAAAAAAAAAAAAAAAGAACCATGAAGGTTAAGGAAAATGGATACCTTCAAAAGCACGAACAGATTTGACAATTTTAGAAACACATCCTTCACAATGCATTTCCACTTTCAAAACCACAGGGATTGGGCCTTTCTCTTCCTTCTTTCCTCCCTCGTCACTGCCTTCGTTGTTGTTCTTGTTTTTCTTCTTCAAAAAGAAAGGAAAAAACACATCATAGCTAATTAGAAAGTAGAATGAAATCAAAATATAAACTATGAGTTGAATCAGAGAAAAAGCTACCCTCTGGTCTTGAGGGGGTTAACTCACCTTAGCCATTGTGAGTTAGAGAGCGATTCTGCTTCTAAAGGAAGTTGGAATCAGAGAGCGAGCAAGGGATCGAATGGAGTTTGTGGGACTCGTATTTGTAGGGAGTGAATGGAGGAGGACAGTTAATGATATGATGATGATGATGATGACGACGACGACGACGATGAATCACATGTAATCACACCATGCCATTCCATACCATAGAATAAGCAAATCATCGTAATGTAAAGTGGATTTTGTTGGATTTATGTGCTTTTAAGGTTTTGGGTATGTTTCTTGGTGGTGAAGGAGAATCTGTGTATTTCCTGGCAGGAAAGCCCAGTGTAAAGCCTTCATTGGATTTATTGGACTGTCTCAGTCCGTGTCCCTGTCTCTGTCCGTGTCAATGAAATGGTTTGAGTTTTTATTTACCATTGCGAGTTAATTGTGTTACAGAATTTTGTATTTTAAAATTGTTTTGATACACTGATATTAAAAATAGATATTTTTAAAAAATGAAAATTATTCTGATATATTTTCATTGAAAAATCACTTTTAAATATCTTTTCCACAGTTACAGCTAAATTCGGTGTCAAGTAATTGACTCCCTGTTGATGCTTCTTCCCGTGGTGCTAATTGTGTGATTGTAACGACACCCCATGTACATTGCATTTGTTGCTGATACGATGAACATTGGTTACTCACAATATATAACTTATTCCTGTGTGAGAGAGTTTGATGGATGTTTTTTTTTTTTTTTTTTTGTAAAATGTTTTTTTGTTAAAAATATATTAAAATAATATTTTTATTATTATTTTTTAAATATTTTTGACATTAACACATAAAAATGATATAAAAATACCTAAAAAAATAATTTAAAATAAAAAAAATCTGTTTTTTTAATACTTTTGAAACTTAACACCAAACAAACACTTAGATAATAATAAGTGAAGGCTTTTTTTTTATGAATACCGAGTAATGTGAAAGTTGGCAAGCGAATCATTTATGAGTGACAAAGTGATGAGTTCCTCCTCTCTTTTGGGTCGTTTTGGACATGTGTTTAATCCAAAAATATGTGATTGAATATAGAGTAATGTGGAAGTTGATCTGAAATATTCCAGTAACTGAAATATGTATAGAAAAGTGAATTGCGTCTAAATGAATTATTGATTTATAAATTCAAAGAAAAACCTTATAGCAATTACTGTATAAAATAAATAAATATCAATCCAAAAACTAAAGTAAATAGAAATTTATCTTTTTAGAAAACTAGATATGAAAAATTAATTATCTATGAATTAATGTTTTTTTAACTATTTTTTTCTGTTGCACAGTGAAGGTACAATCTGGTCAATTTATATGTCGACCACAACTGTTTCTTTTTTAGAGCACGATTTTAGAGATGTACCTCTATATTATATTATTACGATGTATTAAAAAATATATATAAATTCTCATACATGCTTGCCCTAAGATTCTTACAAATGATGCATGAATTATTTATAAATAATAGAATCATTCAAACTCTAGATCAATTGATAATGCACGATTAATTTATAAACTTATTTGAAATCAATTAGTAGGTATTTAGTGCATCAAATAAAAAAAAAAGGCGCAATTGAGACTATGGAGGAAAAATAATTGATTACCTGCATTTTTGCTAACCATTCAAGATTTGTAAGACGTGTAGATGAGATGGCATTGACTACCCGGGTCCTGAACCGGGGCATTCATTATTTGAAGTCAATAACCCTGTTTTCATCTTTGTTCATGCCGGTAACTCTACACAAAACCATTTTAAACCCCGTTAAGTAAAGATCCGTTCTGGATAGCACTTATTTGAATTATAAATAGATAGACGGTCGTGCTTTGCTGCTGCGAGCTGAATTAATTAATTTGTATTTTGTTTTTTAAAAAATAATCATGTAACAACATTGTTAACTTGCTTTAAAGCAAAATAAAATTTTATTACTCGATTTATAGATTTTAAATTGAAGGAGAAAGAAAAAAATTCACACCAATATTCTTCTAATCACAAACCAAATCAAATTCATATAAGCATGCAAACATATTCCATCACAACTAGTCCAGAGTTAAATTGAGATTTCTCATGATTTAGTGACTGGTGTCAAGAGGTTAATTTTTGAGAGATTGAACCTTGAATGAAGACCATAAGAAAGCTAAGGATGTGTTGCTGCTTCCGGTTGGGAAGAAACTCTGCTGCTACTGGTTGAACCGCCTCTTCCACTACCAAGAAGGAGCTGATAGAGAGATTCGAATAGAAATAATCTCTGCTGGAGTTGGTGTTTCTACTGCTGGACTAGAACCGATCCTCTGCTAGCGACGACGTAATGGAGGCTCAATGTGCAGAGAAGATGACACTGCTAGAAGGAGGAACTGTCATGGCTGCTGTGAAGAGAAGTGTTGATCACATTGCTGAAAAGAGCGCTGTTGTTTTGAGGAGGAGCTTCCACTGCTACTTCAGGAGAAGCTGTTATGGCTGCTCACGGTTGAAGATGAGAGACGCTGGTGTGGATGAAAGTAAATCCTGGAACCAAAAATTGCCGACTCTTCCTACTGAAGCTGCTGGAATAGCTGAAGAGCAAAACCACTTCTACTCACGACGGAGAAGATGAGAGACGTTGGCTGCTGCTTCCCTTCAAAAACCGATTATCTGTACAAACGAAGAGTGGGAGAGTTAGTTCATGTTTTCAGGAGGGTTGACGTTTTTTGTGCTCATATTTTTTTAGTGAACTTTGTTTTTCGGGTGTCTCCTTTTTTTCTGAGTGGAGTGTGGGTGCATTTACAGCACCCTCCTTCCTTCTAATTCCTACACTTATTCTATAAATTTCTTTCTAAGCTGTTGCCAGAATGTTCTTCTTCTTCTTCTAGAATTTTCTAGAATATTTTCCCATCTTCCAAAAAACAATTCAAGAGTCTTTTTTCTTATCAACTTTTATTTTTATCTCGTTTTCTATTATAGTTTTCACTGGTATATAATTTTTTTTAACTAGATCAATTCTTGTATATTTCCCATATAAATTTAAAAACATTTTGAGTAATTCTTATATATTTCCCATATAAAAAATAAAATTGCCTTAAAAATTATCATATCACAGCAAAACATTTTTTTTTTTTTTGTAAGTCTTGATATTTTTTTTATTTTAAAAAACTTTGAAAATGAGGTACAATATAAGTGATGACACACAATGTTATCAACAAAAGTTTATTCTATTTTGTCAAACCAAACATCAACCATGTCCTAGAATTTTCACTTAACTTTGTGAAAATCCAATACATTGATATCCACAAACAAAACGAAAATCTTAAATAAAATAAATATGAATAAACCATTTTTTTAAGAAAAGTTGCTGCAGGAAGAACTCCTACTGCGAGTGAAGGCGGCTGAATGATTGAAATAAGCATAAGCTCTTTCTCTGACCGTGTAAATTAGTCTATAGTTCCAGCGTGTGCTAGGCTTTTTTTTTATCTTTATATAAAATTGATTGATTTTATATGTATTGTATTTTATTATTTTAATATTTAATTAGTAAAATTATAATTGATAAAATTTGTTAGAAATGATTTTTTTCCATCAAAAAACAATTGAATGTTGCTACTGCTAATTTTTTTTGATAAAATCTGTTAGAAATAATTTTTTTCTATGTAGAGAACTGATTGTAAAATTTATTGCTCATATTATTACATTAAAAATATTTTAGAATAATACTAAATAGGTATATATATATTGTCGTGACGGTGATTTTTTTGCGCTTCGAGCCCCACCATCCCCCGGATTGGGGAGACAACGATGCGCGGTAAAAATGAGGTGGTTATGTTTTATAATCGTAAAAATTACACCTATAATTATTAGGAGTCACCACCTAGTATTAAGGTCATTAGGAACCTATTAGTTTGTGAGAGTCTTGGATAAGAGGATTTGTTGTACAAGGGAAAGACGTATCACCCATAGTGCACCCTACCTAAGGCAAGCTGCATTGTTGTTTTATTTTTTTTCTAAGTTCAATATATATATATATATTTGGTCTGCGGGTGTACCTTTACAATGTAATTTTACACCGCAGTTAAAAACTCATATTTTTATATATCTACGGATGTACTTTACAATGTAATTTTACACTGTATTAAAAAAAATCTTTTTATCTGCGGGTGCACTTTACAATGTAATTTTACACCGCCATAAAAGAAAACTTTTTTTAGTATATGCAGGTGTACTTTACAATGTAATTTTACACCGAGATAGCTAAAATAAAAATAATTTTTAAATTTTTTGATATTTTGGCCAAATTCCAACGGATAATTATAAACCGATTATGATCTCCAATTTTTGTTCAAAATATGTGAACGATGCACCATGTATTTTTTTATGAAAAATATGCTTGAAAAATCATGGAATTTGACCGTATGCACGAAAACAATATTTTTTTTTTAATTTTTTAAAATGTATTTTTTATATAAAAAAATAAAAAAAATTATATGATGGGCTGGCCTAGCAAAAGGGTTGTTGGAGGCCAAAATTTAATAAAAATAAAAAATAAATAAAAAAGGGGAAAGAACATGAATAGTGCAAAATTATCATTATTCACGTTTGTGAACAGTAACTTGTCCACTTCGACGGGAGGGTCACCTATTGATGCTGCCGTGTAGAGAAGGTCAAAATGGTTCTACCTGTCGTGGTGGTGTCGAAAACAGAGGTCTGTGGTGGCATGAATGAGGGCTAGAAGCTTGCTAGTCGGGGATGGCTAGGAGGCCACAGTTGGACCGTTTCTACGGAGGAGGAGATGGCAGTGATGATGGTGATGGTGCTGGGTGGTGTTAGTTGCTGTTGGAGGAGGAGAGAAGGGTTGTTATTGCTAAGGTCGACAGGAGTTGAAAGACCTAGAGCTATAACTGGTTTTTTTAGAGAGAGAACGTCGCTGCCAGGCGGGAGAGAGAGAGGACTGCAACGGGCTGTGAGGGAGATGGCTGCCAGAGTGACTCTGCCATCGTTGGAGAAGAAGAGCTGAGGGTGACAGAGGTGTGGCTATCGGAGTTAAGAGTTTTTAGCCACGACGTCCCTGCAATTTCCAGTGCTCGTCACATCCCCATCGTCTGCAAATGTTGTTTGTTTAACGATGATGTACTCTGTTTCCAATATTATTTCATCCTCATTTATTTATTTTCTCTCCCGTGACTGTCCCAGAATTGTCTCCTGTTTTCACACCATTTTTCATCTGTCTGTCATTTTGTCCCCCCCAAGTTTTTCTCGTCTACTCCTCCTCCTCCTCTCAGTGTTATTTTTTTCTCCTCCCTTCAAAATTTTTCTCTGTTTCAGCATCATTCCCCCATGTTTAATACCCTCATTACTTCAAAATTTCTCCCCAATTCTTCCTCAGTTCAGCCCCTATTTTTCTCAATTTTCCCCCGTCTGTGTTCATTCTTCCCCTGCTATTTATAGCCTAAAGAAGTAAGGTGCAGGTGTGGGGATGATGTCCAAGACATGGTGTATTTTGCATAGCATGGTTGAGTTATGGTGAGAGTAGTGACAGGCATGGTGCATCATGGCAAATGGTGTGGCCAAGCATGGCGTCAGCAGTTTTCTTTTTTTTCTTTTTGAAAATTTTAAATAAATAGGTTGTGATAAAAAGAAGTTTTTTTATTGGCAAAACCAGGAAGAATGATGTTTTTATCTTTAATTTTGGCTTCTGATTTCACCAAAAAAATTTTGTCACCGAAAATTTTGATCTTCTCAATTTAACCCATATTAGGCTTCCAAACTTAATTTCTCACCAATTAATCCCTTAATAAAATTAATTTGACTCATTTAAAGTATAATTAAACTCTTGTGCTTAATTAAATCCTTCAATTAGGCTCTCAATTAATCCCGAATCATAATTACACTTTAAATTCACAAACGATTAAATATAATTGGCTTATAAAAATATAATTATATCTTTCGATTTAATTTTTATGCAGATTCATCTAATAATAAATTATTTTAGCATTGAATCTGCATTTTCCTTCATTTCTGGGCCAAAAAAAGGTACGACCGGGCTTTTGAAAACGTTCAAAATTTCCACCTTGATTTTTCTACCAACACCAGCCCCCTTTATTTTATTTTTTAATATATTTGGGGAATAACTCAAAAATTGGGTTATGACATATATATATATATATATATATATATATATATATATATATATATATATATATATATATATATATATATATATATAAGGTGCTGATATTAAATAAATATCAAAATATATAATTAGGCTCACATATTTATAAGAAAAAAATATTACAAGTAATCATTATTATTATTTTGAATGTTTTATCTATAATACTAAGGAATTTTAACACCTAAAAATTATGGAGCTCGTCAGCTGACCTGGACATTCCGGTTATAAAAAAACAAAAAAAAATATATAAGTGGAAAAAAAAACAGGAAATAAATGTAAAAATAAAGTGGGTTCAGAGATTAATCATAGTGCTCGTAAGTTAGCCCGGACATCCCGGTTATAGAAAAAATGGAAGCCTGGTTTAAAAAAAAATTACCTTTTCAAATAGTAATAAGAAAAAAATTGTGGTGCGAGTAAACTGATCATGAAAAAACAAAAAAAATGTGTAAGTGGAAAAAACAGGGAAAAAATAGGATCCGGAGATTAGTCATGGTCCACATAAGCTGTCATGGATACCATGGTTAAAAAACACAAAAAAAGAAGCTTAGTTAAAAAAAAAAAAAGAAACTGGCCTCAACACCCTAGTTATAAAAAAAATGTATAAGTGGCAAAAAAAAAAACAGGAAAAAAATGTTAAAAAAATATAGGTGCGAAGATTAGTAATGGTGCACGTAAGCTGCCCCAAACACCCTATTTATTAAAAAAACAAAAGAAAGGAAGCCCAATTTATTAAAAAAAAATGTGCAAAGGGGAAAGCATCTTTTTGAACAATAATGAAAAAAAAAATCTTGGTGCGCATAAACTAACTTGGACACCTCGGTCATGAAAAAAAATGTATAAGTGGAAAATAAACAGGGAAAAAAATGTTAAAAAAAATATGGATGCATAAATTAGTAATGATGCACATAAGATGCCATGGATACCCTGATTTAAAAAAAAAACCCGGTTAAAAAAAAAACATGAATCACCTTTTCAAACAGTACTGACACAATGAGATCACTATTCATTACTGTTTTTAAACAATCAGCAGCCGAAGAGATTCAAACTCTCATTCTCGTGGGGCAGCACACGCCTTAACTACTTGGCCAAACAACTTCATTGTCATCCTAGCATACAGAAAATAATTATATTATTAAGTAATTTCACTATTCCAATCCACAATATATTTAAAAAAAAATTGTTCAAACGAGTTAGATCTTTTAACTATATAATAATATTTGCAAGGAAAGGAATGAAATGTTTGTCTAGGGCTCAAATCTAGAACGAAATATTAGCAAACAAAGGAATGAGATAAACAAATTTTTTTTTTTTTTTTTAAGATTGTGATAACCATATAGAAAGTGGTCAAAAATAAATTATGATTTTATTTTTTCAATCAATTCAATATTAAAAGATAATGAAATATTTTTTAAAAATAAAAAAATTAAAGAATAAAAAACAAAACAAAAATAAGGTTTGATAGGTAAATTCGTCAAACTCATGATTTGGGTAACTCAAGTAAACAAGTCAAATTCATAAACTAATGAACTTCATTGGAACTAATAACTTATTTTTTCCTAAATTATTATTTATTTAACTATAAATAATAATAAAAATAAATAATTACAAAATCAAACATCTAACTATATAATGTAAAATAAAATAAATTATAAAATTTAATTTTTAATTAGTTCACTATCGAAGTGTAAAATTGAAAATTAAAATTATAAAAAAAGTTAAATTTGTCAAACTCATAAATAAACTCATGAACTTTCTAGAATTTAATATCATATATATCTATATATATATATATATATATATATATATATATATATAATAAAAAATAGAGGATCACATAATCAAATTCAATTAGAAAAAAAAAGTATCACGCTAAGCTTATAAACCATGGCAACCAAAATTATTTCACTATACTTGCAAACAGTGTATTAACTCCATAAAGTTTAATAAAATAATTTTTTTAAAAAAAATAAAAAAATCATATTACAATGCTGAGAAATATCAACATGATGTTGAAACATTTTTTGATACCACAATAATCACATAAAAAATAAATTATCAACTCTAAATTCTAGAAATTATATAGAATAGCGAACATCATCAAAACTCTTTTTAGCTTGTACTTAATGCTTGTTTAAGAGTATGATTAATGTTCATCTTTGAAAATATTTTTTATTCAAAAATACATCAAAATATTTATTTTATTTTATTTTTTAAAATTAGTTTTGATATTAGCATATAAAAATATATAAAAACACTAATTTTTTAATTTAAAATAACAAAAAACTAATTATTTTTTTCAAAAATATTTTTGAACTGTAATATCAAACTATAATTTAATAATATTAAATAAAAAACTATTAATTGTTGGTACAGTACAGTACTTGCCTCCAACCGTATTAGCTGGCCTGGAAGTAGATGACAGCACTTCAATACAAAAAACCGGGGGCTAGCGGAATATTGCTTGACACCTGGAGTGGGCTGGACAAGATTAACTGACCCATGTTATCTTCTTTGTTCTCTTATTGTTGAATTGTAGTGTTATGAAGTAGCTATTTCACCCGTCAACAGGTCAAATACTTGTATAGCTTCATTGGTGAACACATCTCAAAATGTTTATAAAAATATTTAATTACATAAATTTAAAACTATTTCAATAACAAAAAAAACCCATCAAACTCAATCCTTACCCATCTATAGTTAATTAGTTAAACTCATGATTCCGATGACAAATTTAATTGAGTTTAATACTTTATATATATATATATATATATATATATATATATATATATAAAATAGACTCCTTTAAAATTAAGAAACAAAATATCAGGATAATTGAGAAAAAATCTAATCGAAATGAATTACAATCAAATATTAAATCATAAATCTAAAAACTAAAATACAATTATAATGGATAAAAATCAGGTTAGCCTGTATCATACTAAAAGAAATATATTTCCAAACATATTTTGACTTGGAAAAAAAAACATCTTAAACACTTTGTAAAACATATATTTAACCTCTAACAGCAAAAAAAATAACTTCAAAACTCATAATCAACCTTAAAATTATTTTTAGGTTTAGATCTAGTATTTAATACAAGAAAAACACCTTATATAACTATTTCTCATAAAAAAAAAAATCATTTACACAAAAAGCACCCATTTTTTATGGCTGACACTGGTCTCAAACGAGACTTTATTTTTTTTTTTTTATCACCAGAATCCATTCACTTTCTCCTCACTCAATCTAGAAATAAAAAAAATAAAGTTTGAGATCAAAGTTCAATTTATAAATTGTAAAGGATTGAAAGTTTATGATTGGATATTTTAGAGGACCAAAATGTATGTGTAGCCCCAAATTTAGAAAAACCATATCTTTTTGTCATATTTTTCAACTTAGTCCCTTATCTTTAAATTTTTCCATTCCCTAATAAAAGTTTTTTAATCGATCATTAATTTGGATTTACAAAGATGTAATAAAAAAAAGGACAAATTATCATAATAATATAGTGAAATAGATTGGATAGACTTATCCCATATATGATTGGATCAAGCTCAATGTTGATGGTTGTGGTAAAGAAAATCCAGATTTGGCAGGTGCTAGAGGAATAATTCGGGATATTAAGAGTACCTAGATATTGGGATTTGCAAGAAATAATAAAAAAAATTTCTTCAATTACATCTTAGTTATGGACAATTTATGTTGGTTTACAACTTATATAAATTAAAGGGTTTGGAAAGATTGTTTTGGAGTCATATTGTAGTGTTGTGATTGAAGTTATTAATGAAGATAGAGGGAGTATTAATAGGAATTATAGTCTTATCATATAATTAAATTAAGGGTTTGTTGGTTAGTGATTGAAAAGTTAAAATATTATATATTTATATATTAATTAGACAAGGAGTCTCATGTTAAAATGTAAGAGGCTGTGGTGCACATTAAGAGCCTGCTTTCTTTCTGATTCAATGGCAGACCGACCCCTGCTGCTATCCCCCCCTCCTTTTCTGGCTATCGCCCACGAGGCAAGGCAGTCAATAGAAGTGGACTTTCAGATGAATATCACCACATGGCAATCAGTGATTAGTATAGACATCAAATCCCACGTGCTTGGGGGGCTTTCCATCACGTGGCCATGCGGCCATCAAGATTTCAATGTTTCATGCTTATTGGACAGACATAAATCAGCTAAGGTTCCCTCATCATGTCGAATCCTTATCCGCATATAATGGCTTTTTGGTTTTTACTTGCAACCCCCTCCCCCTCCCCACTGTTGCTCTATAAATCTTTCTTGACACTTGGCATATTTGTCAGAGCCCAGAGGGAGAAAGATCAGAGAGTGGAGTAGTTGCTCGGCGATGATCTGCACTATCATCATAAACAGACCCAGCATGTCCCTTTATCTGCATTTGCACCTGCACCTTACTTGTTTCTTCCTCTTGTTTTCCGAAACCAGGAGTTTAATTGATGCATTGGAACAAGCTTAAGGTGCTGGTGCAGGTGCAGGTGAATGCCATGTTGGTGTTTTGACACTTGTCGTCTTGCCTCTCTAGCTTCCTGTGTGGTAATTCGTAGCTTCACGCTGGCACAGAACGACGGGCCGGCCTTTTCATGTCTTCAAGGGAAGGGCTAGAGAATGAATTCTTGTGCTGTAATCTAAGAGAACAAATGTGTTTTTCAACAACGACCGAGAGTCTGACCATTAACTTCTTTATGCAGGTCGCTGGTGTTTATAGAGATGGTGTTTTTCAACAGAGTTCTTGTGATGAAGTGATTAATCGTGCAGCCACGAATCCATGGATGCGAGGAAGAGTATATTAAAGGTTTTCGAGAAATCTTTGGTGTACGTGGAGGACAGATCCATGAATGTGCGAGCTGGTGCCTGTCCTAGATATATAGATCTCGATCTTCCACTCGAGTGCTAGGGTTTTGAAGGTAATTATAATATATAGAAATTATATTCAACTTTCCCACTCTGCATCCCTCCCTCTATCACACGCACGCACACATTTGCACACAAGCAACGCTGCCAAATAGGAGGAACGTACATTTAAAGCTGTCAGTGGAGACAGGTTTTAAACTCTTTTGGCCATCTAGGAAGAAGAGATCAATGCTTATAAGCTCTTTGATAGTGTGATATTGCACTTACTATAGATAATGAGACGATGATTCTTTTATGGTGCTTTGCTTGTATGATGAAGAATCGAAAACCCTAGCTTAGGGGTATGTTCATTTTAAATTTCAACCATGTGGTTATAAATATGATGTTCATTACAAGCTTATAATTTTAGAGTTCATGAAATTAATTGAGATATATATAAATTTATTGAACATTCATATTAATAATAATAAAAAAAATCGAAAGCCCTGGATCAATTTAAAATTCTAATTAGTATCAACCATCATTGTTTCCAATTTTAAATCTCCTCCAACTGGAAGAAGAGTCAAGAGAACATCTCATCTATTCCCCAAAAAAAGGTTTTATTAAGAAAAAAATATTTTTAAAATTATTATTAGATTTAGATTGGAGATTTCTTAGAGAATGGGGGTGATAATTAACTAGATGAATCATAACTCATTGAAAAAAGAAAGAAGAAAGGCTCATGATCTTTATATGTTTTTGTTTGATTTGTTGAAAATCTTGTTCGAATATCTTTGTGATTAAGGATTGAATGACGTAGTGCTAGGTAGAATCGACTCAAGAAAAGCTCCATCGAATTAAGGGCCAAATAATTTCATCTCATCTCAAATATAATGCATCTCCTATCTACCTATTAATTAAGAAAGAGTGAGGAAATAGACTTCATTATTATTACATGATACACTAGTTAATTAAATACGAGGGAAGTTGCATTAATTAGCACATAAATTATAATTAATAATTGGCATGAAAAATACAATTACATGATCCCCACCTAGGGGATCATACATATAGATATAACTCCGAGAATACAAGAAATGATCTCTAATTGGGTTCTCAAGAATAATGCAAGGAAAATGATAAAAAAAAAAGAAGAAGAAAAAGAGGTAAGGAAAGCTATCAAGGGATTTGCATAACTCCAAAAATTACAGATACAATTGTGGTCTCTAAAAAAGAGAGTCGAAGACATGATGAGATTAAAAACCTTAAAAGGAGGGCAAGGTACACAAATTAGTCAACAATGGTGAGCGTTAATGATTTGAATATTAATGTTTGTAAATAAAAAGAGCACTTAATTAGGTGAATTACGCCCAAATTTTCAAAGATACTATAGAACTTTTGAATCTTCTCTTGCATTATCATTACATGCATCTCATATATATCCATAATAACCTCCACACACCCTCCTCTTTTTCTTCCTTTAATTATTTTTATCTTCTTTAACTAAATTACAGAAATAAAAGCAGTGTACTTTATTTTAGATAATATAAAAAATGAAATAGCCATTAATTGAAGTCATTGCAGCAGCCCCCGTCCTTTTTTTCTTTTTGGGTGCTCATATAACATTTTCTTGCCTCTGCATGTGTTCATCCTTCTGATATAAAGTTAAAATATCCTTTCTTACATAGAAGGCAGCTTTCTATCTCTTAGATTTCTCATATAATTAAGTTTATCTGAGCGAAGATTTTTGTGTCACTCCATGTATCTCATACAGCATATTATACAAAACAAGATTTCGCTTGTGTTTTTTGCTGAAAGAGCATGTTAAATTGATATTGGGTAATACACACACACATATATTACCCAGTAATATAGCAAATTAACTTGTCTATAATTTGATTAGAAAGGTCTAGTACGTGCTAATTAATCATTTTAACCTTGTTTAAAATCAGTGCTGCTGCCTTGTGGTTTGCTAACGAAGATGCATTAGCTTGCGAGGAAAGCCGCATGTATAAGAGATACTGGGATGAGATCATCTTCACCATTACATCTTAGTACTCTCATCTCTAGCTTAGCTTCATGCAAAGTCATGTAAAGAAAATTCACATGCATATCGATTTGGTGCAATGAAAAACCAGCTAGCAAGGTCGACGGAGCATAACCCAGTTATAAGCTGTGGAATTATTGTTTGCCAAGGAGGAATTCCGGGTAGGAGTACAGGTAAACAAGATCAGCTCTACTCTATTTATTTTTTTATTAACATGGGAACTCGGGTCAGCTTGCGTATATGTCGACTAATTTCACGGACCCTAAAGTTAATGACCATATAAATCTCTAGTGATTATCATATTAGCAATTATACAAACAAACCTTTAATCTTAAGCTCATACCACTAGATCACTTACTAGATGGTTAACTCTATTCCATTCTTAATAGTGCTCGTTGCTTTACTCGCTACGGAAAAGTGAAGTACCAAGAGACTTATTGTCATTATGTTGGTCTACTCTATATATACAAGTCATAAATGCCTCTTAAATCTTCTTAATTGTAGATATAATTGATATATGCAACAAATCTTATGGTGATGCTCAATGATTCTCATATATTTTTCTTGAAAAATGAAAAAAAACTGATGAAAGGAAATATGAATAAATAAATATATTATGACTTTTATGCAATCCTAACTTTACCAAATTTTTCAGGCTCTTATCTTTATTTTTAACACCTGATAAAATTTAACCTAATGTTAATTGTGGAGATGTTACTTTTTAAGTAACCAACACATACATACAACCCATTTTTGTTTTCTTTAACTAGAACACAAATTGATAAAGCCATAACTATCATTTTATCTTGTATTAAACAACCCATTAATATCTGGCTAAAAAATATTGTTGTTAATGAATCAAAACTAAAACTATAAAGGAGTAAACCTTTTTCTTTCTCTTTTTTACAAATAGTCATGTATATAAACTTTTTTTCAAAATTGATTAAGTGATAACTATTAGTTTATCTTGAATTAAAGAATCTATTAACACTTGACCATAAAAAAAATCCTTGTTAATGAATCAAAATGAAAATTGCAAAAGAGTACAACTTTCTTTTTTTCTTACAAATATAATTATGCATGTAAACCTTTTTGAGTAATTAATAATTTGGATCACATAAACTTCTTGAAAAAAATAAAAAGCTTTATTAGATTTGGTGCCTAATCTTGAATATGTGATTGAATCACCAACTCCTCCTCTTTAAATATATTGTTTATTCTTTGAAAACTTTCATTAACTTAAGATTTCTCTAAAACATTCTACCAAATTGATCTATGTCACAAATCAAGATAGGAACTTGAGAAAAATTAAGGGTGATAAAATTAGAGGAGAGTAGGTATAAAAATTCTTGAAAAAACATATGAGAAATACATTCATCTTATAAATCTAGGTGGATCAATTAAACTTAAAAAATATCCCTCCCTCTCATCATATTCAATGTTTAGAGTTATCAAATTGAGTATCTCAGATTCAATTCTTAAATTAACTTTTCTAGTTGAATCGGTACATCAAATACTATTTTCAAATCCTCCACTAAAATAACGCAACAAGTTTCAATTATATTATAGCCTTGAAAGCACATAAAAAAAAATCTTAATTAAAAAAAATATAATTTTTAAACATCTTAGATTCTCAGATTGCTAATAATGGCTTTGGTTTGCAAAAGATAAGGTTTTCTAATAAATTTCTAATCAATAAAAGAGGGTAAGAATCAAGATTCAAGTTCTAATAGATAAAATAAAACTTATGAAAAGGCAATATCCTTAAACAATACAATGGTCAGTTTTAGGGACCTATATATGCAATCATTATCATATTATATTTTTTAATTGCAAATTGAGTTAAAAAAATAAGATTAGAGAACAAAATAACGGTTTTTTATTACTATTATGAGTTTTAGTAGATTCATTATAGTTTATGTGTGAACATTTTGTAATTGAATTAGAAGATTTTAGTTTTTAGATATATTGTTTAACCTCTCATACGCAATTGTTCACACTAATATTCACAAACATTTTTCTCTTTTTATGTTGAATTTTTCAACACTTTATAAATTTGATGTTATTTCTTTTCAATTTCATCTCTTTAAGTTATGTTGACATGATCTTATATGTTAGGATTTGTTTTTATTCTCAATTTATTAGACACTCGATGTGTTATGGAGTATTTTGATATTACAATTTTAGGTTATTGGCTTAAAAATAAAATAAAAAATAAAAGGATTAAAAAATAAATAAAGCTCTTCTTTCAAAAGGTGTGAGAAACCTCAATCCATTTCTCAAGTCTTAAAAAATACATATTTGGTCATTATTTCTTAAGGTTTTTATGTTTTGATTTGGTATTTTATTTTTATCATGTTTTAGTCCTTAAATATTTAGGGAGGAGAGAGGATCTTGATGGAAAAGGGAGAGGAGAGGGAAAATATTTGGTTGACCATAAAAAAAATTATATGTGATGCTAATGAGTCGTCTTAGAGAGAAGAGTTCAATTGAGGAGAGTTTGCCTTTAAACATGTTTGAAAAGGTAGATTTAGAATTGTGAATTTTGTTTTGATTATGTTTGATTTTTGGGTTTTGAACAAATTAGAGTGTTTTAGGGTTAAAAATGACTTTCCTAAGGTATTTATGATGATTCTTAGAGAGAAGAGTTCAACCGAGGAGGGTTTACCTTTAAAAATAATTTCATTATAGTTAAAACTGAGGTGTTTTTAGGTTAAGAATAAGTTGAAAATTGATTTTTTGAATCACAAAACTTGTATTTTGATTTTTTTGATAATTCAAACTGACTGAAAATGCTTTTTGCAAACATGTCATCTATCAAAATAAAAATAAAATTATTATTAGTAAAAGAGCTAAAATAGCTCGGTTTATTACTGTAGCAACATTGTACATGTTACTGTAGCAACACTGTACATGGAAACTCATTGTCACTGTGGACTGGATATTTGCTCTTCTGCCTCGCATGAGCTTTTACATAATCATATTATTATAATTTATATACCAAAACTAAACAATGAACTTGTGTGGCCGAGTGGTTAAGACAATTATGTGCCGGTTTCACGTAGCGAGAGTTTGATTCTCCCCAACTACGTGAATGATTTTGATTACTATTATATTATTATTATTATTATTATTATTATTATTATATTATATTATATTATATTATATTACTAATTCTCTCCAGGTATGTAAATGATATTGATTGTTATTATATTATATTTTATTACTCAATCATTTTGATTATTATTATATTCTATTATTATTATTAAATTATATATTATTACTAAAAAAACCTTAAAGAGATTGGCAAATTAAACAGTGATGAATAGTGAATTTTCACTATTAATCTTGACTCAAAAATATTGTGGATTAAAATAGTAAAATTATTATTTTGTCCCTCTGTTTATTGCGATTTAAGCCTTGAATTCGGGGATATTTTTTATTTTTTACCTTCCTATACACAGTACAATGACCATAATAACCTTAAATAAAAACAAAAAAGCATAGGAACCACTGGGGGCATTAAGATTATTGCACATATTTTTTAAAATAACTAAATACAAATTTACTCCCATATAAAACAAAACAGAATAGTAAACTACGAGATCAATAGGGTGATTGCACACTTTTTTTAAAATGAAAAAAATATATAAATACCTCAATATAAAATAAATTTCAAGAGTTTGGTGTACGGATGAGGGGTAATTTATCTTTTTTATTTATTATATTTTATGGCGAGTTACTGTTACCGTGTCATCGGACACGCCATTTGTTTCTGTGCTCACGTGGATTTTGTACAACGCAAGCGGTGTATTACGGCATCCTAAAATGCCCAACCGGCGTCTACAATGATTCTCATCCATTTTCTCTTCCTATTGGTGCGGTGCGTGTGGTTTCCTGATAGTCGTAAATGTGCCAGTGATCAGATGAATTTTTCTCCCCTTTTCTTTCTCCTGCCTGCACATGTACATATCAGCTCTACTGTATATTATGATTTCATTGTAGTCCCTGATCTTTTATTTATTTTGTATGGTCCTTATTTCTGCTACATAGGTTTTGATTTGTTTCAATTTGGTCATTTAATTGAAATTGATTATATATTGCAGTTTCATTTCGGTCCTCAGTTTTTTAATTTTTGGATTGGTTTGAAGTCCTTAATCTTTTTGATATCAAAGTTTTGATTTGTTTCTATTTTTTCCTTCCATGCAAATATATTATATATTGCAGTTTCATTTCGATCCTCATTCTTTTATTTTCCAGTTTTGTTTTAAATTCTTGAATTTTTTCACTATCAATGTTTTGGATTCTTTCAATTTCATCCTTTAAATGAAATTTATTATATTTTTTTTTATTTTACCCCTTATACTTTTAATCTTGAATTTTATTTTAATTCCTTTACTTTTTATATGTATTTCTTACGTGATTTCTATTTTTATATATGTTTATATGTACATGCTTTTAGTTTCTGTTTCTAATTTTTATTGTTTTAATTTTTATTAAGGTTTTTTTAATTGAATGTTTAAATTTTAATTTATGTTGTTGATCATTTGAAAAATAATATTTATTATTTTTTCTCTCTTTTTATTTTTATTTATTCTTCAAGACAAACAATATTTTAAAATTTAATAATATTTTTTTTGTCATTTATTTATTTTTAATTTTTTTTCTAGTAATATTGCTGAGTTTTAAATTTCTAATTATTAGGTATTAAAAATAATGATAATAATTATTTGTTAGTTTTTTCTTATAAATGTGTACGACTAATTATATATTTATTATTAGTGCCTTAATATATATAACAATCAGTATGTTCTACAGAGTATATAACTCATTTTAACAGAATTTTATTCGTTATAATTGTAAAATCTACCGATTAAATAATTATCAAAATAGTTTTAACAGTAACAATATTCAATCACTTTTAGGAGGAAAAAAACTCATTTCTAACAAATTTTATCAATTCCCAATTTTACTCATTAAATATTAAAATAATCAATTAGAACACGCCAAAATCAATTAATTTTCTACATATTAAAAAAGCTCAGCACAACGCGCGGTCAATTTAGCTCGCTATAATCTAAAACAAAATGGTTTGTTGAAAAGTGTTCGGCATTGTTCATCTATATTTTTTTTAACCATGGTGTCCGGGTCAGTTTATGTGTACCGTGATTAATCTCCAGGTTCATTTTTTTACTGTTTTTTCTCTACTTATACAGTTTTTTTGGTTTATTTTTTGATAACCAGGTTATTTTTTACATTTTAATTTGTGTTGATGATCGTTTGAAAATTTATATTTATTATTTATTTATTTATTCTTCATGTCAAATAACTTTTTTAAATCTAATAATATTTTTTTGTCATTTATTGATTTTTTTAACTTCTTTTGCTTATTTGTAATATTTTTTCTTATAAATATGTGAGACTAATTATATATTTTTATATTTATTTAATATTAGCACCTTAATATCTATCTATCTATCTATCTATCTATCTATCTATCTATCTATCTATATATATATATATATATATGACCTATTTATTATTTTCAAAAAATAATAATCTACTATCATTATTCTAAAATATGTTTAATATAAAAATATCTGGAATAAATCTTAAAAAAATAATATTTTTTTTCAAAAAACAATTGCGGTGTCATTGATATTATGACCAATAATAATTAGAGTAATAATTATATATAATAATATTCATAATGAGAGTTATAAAAATTCTTATAAAAATTCGTTGGTCAATGTTATTTTTATGAAAAATAAATTCTATGTCTTTTTTATGTATGATATTTCATATTATATCACAAAACAAATATATGAAACCACACATTGATAAGACATGTAAACAAATTATGTCAAATTATCTACAATAATAAAATAAAAAATTGCTCTGCATTTTGCCACAATCGGCACCAAATTTTTTACCATGTAACAATTTGTTAATGGTCCTAAATTTTTATATATACCATTATGGGACTTTTTTCTTAAAAAAATAGGAAAGACTAATTATATATTGTGATATTTTTTTTCATATTATCTTAAAACATATATATATATATATATATATATATATATATATATATATATATATATATATATATATATATATATATTAATCTGACTTTTCTTTAAAAATCTCACATTAATTTAATCTTAGTGTTCTAAATTTTTTTTGATATAATAATATGAAAAAAAATAATCTTTGATAAATTTTGGCAGTTGTATTTTTGCTATCTGTCAAATAAATTATTCGGTAAAAAATTAAAACATGCCCACCAAACAATTAATATGTTGTAGGTAACAAATAATATATCTTTAGTCATTTTATTCAATTGCGCTTTTGTTATCTACCAAGTAAATTATTATCAAAGTAGTTAAAACAAAACCATCAATCAAATTGTTTGTTGTATAAAACAAATCATTCATCTGTGCTACAATTCAACAATTGCAATTTTATTAATTCCTCATGAAAGAATTCATAAAATAAATAAAATATACACAACAATCAATTAGTATGTTACACAGAGCATGTGGCTTAGTTTAACATAATTTCTTGCATTCCAATTGTACAATTTATAGATTAGATAATTATCAAAATAGTTTTAACAGTAGCAATATTCAATGACTTTTACACAGGAAAATAAACCCATTTCTAACGGATTCTATCAATTATAATTTTACTAATTAAATATTAAAATAACCAATTATAACACTCATAAAATCAATCAGTTTTCCACATAAATAAATCAATCAGTACATAGCTCTATCTTTTTTCTACTTATGAACGGTTTAATAACAAAATTGCCCTCGGAAAAGATAAAAAAAAAAAGGAGCCTGAATGGAGGGGTTCCGTTGTAATTGTACATTTTCGGTTTGGTCCGATCCGTCTGGCCAGTTTATTCATTTTTTAATATTTCATTGCACAGTGCATTCACCGTTTTATCCATCAAAAACAAAAAAAAAAAGCATGTCTGGCAATGAGGGGCGATCTGGTAAGTAGCCAATTTTTTAATATTTTTTTTGTTGTTGACTGTAGGCGCATAAACAGACGCGTCATCTGTTCCCGCTCTCACGCGTGTTTTGAACAGCGTATGCAGCTTTTTTCGACGTCCAAAAATGCCCACCGACATCTAGAATGATTTGCAAGCATGTTATCTTCTACATGGTGCGGCGTGTGTGGCTATAAGGTGTTTGGAGACGTGTAAATGGTCGTTTAAATTCCCCTCATTTCTCTTTCTTGTATGTGTAAATTGATGTCAGCACAACTTTTTTTGTTAAATTTCATTTCAGTCCCTGAACGTTTGAATTTGTTTTTTTGGCCCTTATTACTATTATATAGGTTTTGAGTTGTTTCAATTTTATCCTTCAATTAAAAGTCATTATAGATTGTTGTTTGAATTTGGTCGTCATTCTTTTAATTTTAGTGGATTGGTCTGGAATCCTTAATATTTTTTGTATCAAAGTTTTGATTTATTTCAATTTAATCCCTCCATGCAAATTTATTATAAATACTTAATATTTTCAGTATCAAAATTTTATTTCTTTCAATTTTATCCTTCTATGCAAATTAATTATGGATTTCATTTTCATTTCGGTCCCAATTCTTTTATTATCCAGTTTTCTTTTAAATTATTTAATTTCAATGTTCACTAAAGCCCCCTTCATTTTATTATTTTAAAATGTAATCAATTTTTTTCTCATTTGTTTTTGTTATTGCTTTTTTGTTAATATTTTTCATTGTCAAAATTCCTTATTATTGTAGGTAGGACATTTAAAATAATAAATATAATTATTTATGAATTGTAATAATTACAATCTCACCAATTTTTATTATTTCCAATGTTATTAAAGTTATTTTATTGATGTTTATATTTTAATTTCTGTTGGTGATCATTCCAAAAATAATATTTTATATGTTTACTCTTTTTTTTATTCTTGAGTTCAAATAATTTTTGAAAATATAATAATATTTATTTTTGTTTTGTCATTTGTGTAGTTTTTTAATTACTCTTTTTTTTTAAATATTATTAGGTGTTAAAATTTCTTATTATTAAAGATAAAAAAATTCAAAATAATGATAATGATTATTTTTTTAAAAAAAATTCCTTATTAATATGTGAGATTGATTATATATTTTGATATTTATTTAATATCAACACTTTAATATATATATATATATATATATATATATATATTATTCTAAAATATTTTTAATATAATAATACGAGCAATAAATTTTATAATCATTTTTCTACATGGAAAAAAATCAATTCTAACAAATTTTATCTAAAGAGTTTTAGCAGTGGTAATATTCAATCACTTTTTGGTTGGAAAAAAACTTGTTTTTAACAAATTTTATCAATTATAATTTTACTGATTGAATATTAAAATAAAAAATATAAAACGCATAAAATGAATCAATTTCCTACATAGATCAAGAAGATCAGCGCATCGCGCGAGAGATACAAGAACTTGGCTTCTTCTTTTTTAACACAAGGCTACTTTTTTTATTTGTATAGTGCAAATGACA
The DNA here is from genome assembly GCA_015731905.1 of Salix dunnii. Taxonomy (NCBI): domain Eukaryota; kingdom Viridiplantae; phylum Streptophyta; class Magnoliopsida; order Malpighiales; family Salicaceae; genus Salix; species Salix dunnii. The sequence continues at coordinate 461,984 of CM027667.1, read as the reverse complement.
AAGGAATAGTTGTAGTCAAGTGGTTGTCTGGGTTAACTTGCACGCACCACAACTAATCACCAGATCCATTTTTTTTTTATATATTTTTTCCTATTTTGTTTTGCCACTTATATATATATAATCGAGGTGTCTGGATCAATTTACGGGCATCATAATTTTTTCTTCCCAAGTATATATATTTTTTTTGGGCCAGCTTAGCGTGCCATGATTAATCTCTAGACTTACTTTTTTTTAATATTTTTTTTCTGTTTTTTTTTCACTCATATTTTTTTTTTATATAATCAAGGTGTTCAGATCAGCTTACACGCACCACTACTACTATTATTTTATAGAATACCTAAAGAAGATCACAATTCCAAAAAGTAATGAATATACATATTTTAAGGCGCTAATATGAAATAAATAGAAAAATATATAATTTGTCTAACATATTTATCAAAGAAAAAATTACAAATAACTATCATCATTATTTTTAAGGCGCTAATATGAAATAAATAATAAAATATATAATTAGTCTAACATATTTATGTATATATATAAAAATGATGAATAACTATTATCATTATTTTGAATGTCTTATCTACAATAATTAGAAATTTCAACACTTAATAATATTTTCAAAAAAAGGAATTAAAAAAAACAAAAACAAAAACAAATATTATTATATTTAAAAAATTAATTGACTTGAAGAATAAATAAAAAAAAATGAGAATAATAAGCCAAACAATTACAACACACCAAACCGCCAACGAATGCCCAATTGACTACAACAAAAAAGTAATTCATATCTAATTGATTCATCAATGTATTTTTTTCATCAACTGGTTATATAATTATCAAAACAATTAAAACATACCAATCAATCAATCAATTGCAGTTTTGCAATCTATGAATTAATAAATCGACATATAATAGCAATCAACCAGAAATAATTCATCTTTTATAGATTTTAGCAGTAGTAATTTTGCTATCTGCCAGTTAAATCATTCGTTGCCGTTAAAATAAACCCAACCATCAACAAGTTCAATACAAGAAAAAAAATAATTCATCTTTTTTTAATTTTATTAATTGCAAAATTATGTCCACCATTTAAATAACTATTAGAACAATTAGAACACGCCCAACAATTAATCAATTAACTAATTAAATATTTATTAGAACAATTGGCTATAAAATACAATTCACTCATCTTTAAGAGATTTTATCAATTATAATTTTGAAAGTTGTCAATTAAATTATTATTCGAGCACTTAAACTGATAACAACAATCAACTAATTCAATACAGACAACAACAAAAAAATCCTCAACAAAATTTAACTATTAGAATTTTCTATCTATCAACTAAATAATTCTTTGCAAACCGAATAATTAATCAGTTTGCTATATCAAAAAAGCCTAGCGCAACGTGCGGGCTAGCCAACTCGTATACACTAAAAGAGCTTAGAGTCGATATTGTAACTTGTGAGTATTTTCACTGTGGATTGCAATAATATTGCTCAGTTTTTGGGTTGGTTTGGTTAGTTCAATTTGTCGACTTACTAGGTTTTTTCTTTTTACACAATAAAATAATGATTTTATCCCTAGAAAAAGAAAAAAAGATAGCTACTAGATGGAGGGGTTCCACGGTAATTGCATATTTTCGGTTTAATTTGGGTCACTGGCTTTTTTATTTTTTATATTTCTTTTCACAATACAATAACCATTTTGTCCCCAAAAAAAGATAAAAATTAGTTCTGGTCGGGAGTGGTGCCATGGGCATTTCACATGTTTTGAAAATGGCTAAATATGTATATGCCCTCAATAAGGAAAAAAAAAATGAAGAGTTGACTGTAGGGGTATCCTAATAATTTATCATATTTTTTTATTATTAATCTCCAATTACTGTGGGCGCGTGTTACCATGTGAATGACGGTAATCAGCCTCACACCCTATTCTTGCGATGCGTGTGGCGTCATCCGGTGAAGGAAAATATGCAATTAACGTCTCCATGAATGCACCACTATGTCTTCTTCCTCATGGTATGGTACGTGCTATCACATGGATGCTCGTAGACGAGATAGTGAGTGATTGCATTTTTTCCCCCTTCTCTTTCTCTCTTTCACCCTAAACTACACAACAGTCCCCTGATTTTATGGATTTTTCATTTTAGTCCCTTCTCTTCTAATTGTGCCATGTGATCCTTATTTCTGTTATGTAAGTTTTGATTTATTTCAATTGTATTCTTTAATTGAAATTGATTATATATTGTATTTTCATTTTAGTTCTTATTCTTTTAATTTTCATATTGCTTTCAAATCCCTTAATATTTTCGATACATAAGATTTGATTTTTCTAATTTTTTTTATTTAATTAAAAATGATAATATATTTGGTTTTTATTTTGGCCCTTATACTTTTATTTTTTTTATTTTAATTTCTTTATTTTTTTTAAAATTTCTTAGATAGCTTCTATTTTTGTCCATGTTCATATATATACACTCTTATTTGTTTTTATTTTTTATTTTCTCTTTTGTTGAGATAGCATTTAAAAAAAATATATATGTTATTAAATTTTAGTTTGTGTTTATGATCATTTGAAAAATGATATTTCTTTTTTTTTTCCTTTGTTTTTTCTTTAGTTTTTTTTATTCATTTGTTTATTATTATTTTCATGTCAAATTATTTTCTTAAGCTATTTTTTTTTCATTTTTTTGTTTGCTCTTTTGTTAAAATTTTTGGGCCTTTTTTATTCTTTTATTGAATTTATTTTCCTATTATTCACGCAACAACAACAACAACAACAATAATAATTTTAATATTTTTTCTTGCTTTCTTTTTTTGTTAATATTTTCGAGTTTTTATTCTTGGGATAATTTAATAATTTTTATTATTTTGAACAATAATAGTAATGATATTTTTAGATATTAAGCCTTCAATGTTGCTGTTATTAGAATAAGATATGTTGACGTGTTTTATCATATTAAATATTACATGTATAAATGATATATTTTATTTTTGAACTAGCAAAATTTATTAATTATTTCAATCTAAACAGCTATAAAAATTATTTACTCGGCCCGCAACATATTGCGGACAATTAACTAGTAAACACTAAAACAAATGGTGTGCCATTCACTTTTTTTTAATATAAAAAAACTAAAATTAGACCTAAGTATGCTTGTGCTTTTTCATTTTTGAACAATGGTTCTAGTGTGTATTTTTTAAATTTGAATGTTAAGTAATGCTCTCTCACAAATATTTTTTTAAAATTATTTAGTTTTACTTTATTTAAATAGTAACTAATCCTTGAATTATTTTGATAATATAATACTTCCAAAACTTGTTGTAATTTATCTTTAATTTCTTGTCAAGAATTTTAGACAAAAAGGTTCTATTTACACGATGCATTTTAAAATCACAATCATTTGTATGTATAGACTATTATTAACTTTTAAGATAAATAAAATAAAAATGATAGATGAAGTAAAATATTTGCATATTCATTTATATTTTTTTCTTCTTCTTATAAGGAAGATCAACTTTCCTTTTTAGTCTATCATTAGCTTTAATAACTCTTTTTTGATTTATTAGTGTATATATTTTTCAATTTATTTTTAAAAAAATATTAAGCATCTTTTCATTTTTTTTAATTAAAAAATCATAATACTTAAAACCACCGTTAAAAATCACAATACTATCAAAATATAAATAGTGATACTCATCTATCGGTAAAACTTCAATATAATATGTTAATTTTTTTAATATTTATTTAAGAAATATATTTATATATGCATCAATAAAAATCTTACAATTTCATATGGAAAAATTATAAATTATTATTATAGTTATGAAATCTAGCTTGGAGACTAGCAAGTAAAAAGATTAGCGATCCAATCTAATTTTAGATCAATTCAATCAATCTGGGTTCATCAATTTTGTAAAAATAATATTGTTTTTCTTACAAAACTTGGCTAAATTCAACCATGCCACTGAAAATCTAATCGGATCGAAAAGATCTTTAACTGGTTGATTTTGTGTAATTTAATCAGAAACCTAAACCAAGTTAGGTTCATGATTTCGGGTTTACAGCTTCATCTTGCTGGGTCAGGAAAGGAATAATAACCCATTTTAATGAAATTATTTTATTCAGGATACAATTGAGAATAAAGTGAAGGATAAGGACTAAAATGAATGTTTCCATCAGGTATTGTTAAACACCGCTGCTTCACTTTCAAGTCTGAATTGAATTCACAGAGGTAAATGAATGATAACCTCTCACCCTCGCATGGCTACCACCGCTACCTTATTCTTATCTCGCCTTTCTTTCTTTCGATTCACCACTAATAAATCTTCTTCAATAAAAACAAACCCTTTTTTTCACTATTCTAAAACTACTAAGGTTTACTAATGATCACTGCCAACTATAATAAACAAAAACCTTCTCCGTTCTTTATTTTTTAGTGGGTTTATCTTGATTTCAGTAATTTATATTGTTTGTACAGAGTCCAAATCGATCAAGACTGATTTCAATGGCATCGGAAGCGAAGGAATCAGCTTCTAACAATCCAGGTCTTCACACCACTCCTGATGAAGCTACTAAAGGATATATCATGCAACAAACTGTAAGCCATTTCCCCTTTTCTTTTCGATTTAGAATTGGTGGGGTTTAATTATTTTTTTTATATTTTATGCAGATGTTTCGGATTAAAGATCCTAAAGTCAGTCTTGACTTCTATTCTCGTGTTTTGGGCATGTCGTAAGTTTTTTTTTTGTTTTTTTTAGAAAATGTAAGTATGTGTGTGCTCGTTAAAATTAATGATGGTGATTTGGGATATTGTTTTTCCTTATTGTATGATTTAAGTTTTTTCCCTTAATTTTTTCTCGTGTTATTTATTTGGGTTTAGTGTTGATTTTATTTTCGAGGAAAAAAAGATGTTAAAGGTATTGAAATTGTTTGCCACTTCTACTTAAAGCATGAAATAATGAAAAAGTTAATGGTGCTAGAGATGTTATTGCTTGAGGGTATTTTTATTTTGGAAGATAACCTGTTGACTTTTTATTTTTGAATTGATGATGTTTGTGTAAGCATGCGTTGCTTCTGTGCTACTGTATCATTTTGTATATACATGAGTAAAAGGCTTTAAAATTAAGGTGTAAATGTATATAACAACTCCTTTTAAAAGTTTCGATATGGATAGGTTGTCCTTGGTAATAATGATACATTCACATTTCTGGAAATCTTAGGTTGCTGAAGAGACTGGATTTTCCGGAGATGAAGTTCAGCCTGTACTTTTTGGGCTATGAGGTAATTTAGATAGCAACGCATCTAAAAGAGCTAGTATTATTCATGGGGTGCATTTGAGTGTTAATATTTTGTGACTTTATCCACAGCTTATTTTTCCTTTCCTTCTTTTGGTGCTATACATGTAGCTAAAAATATAATATTATGCTCTCTAGCTTTTACAGTACACATCTGTTTGATATAGGATCATGCATCAGCTCCAGGCAACTCGGTTGAAAGAACAGTTTGGACTTTTGGTCGGAAGGCTACAATTGAACTAACACAGTAAGAATTATTGATGCACTTCTTTCTCTTTTGTTTGATATGTTTTCTGACAAATGCTCCCGACAGTAATTGGGGCACTGAAAGTGATCCTGAGTTCAAATATCACAATGGGAATTCAGAACCGCGTGGCTTTGGTATGTATCTTATGACTCAGGAAGGTTTTGTCTAGATTCACCCTATGGTAGCATTACTATAATTGTAATACATGTAACTTCCATGTGATTGTGGCATATATGAAGCATAGTTGTAAAATCCGTTTCGGGTACCGTTCCGGTTTTTTGTTTGGAACGGAACGTTCCGGTTTCGGTGCATTCCAGCGTTCCGTTCCGGTTTTGTACTGTTCATATTTATTTAATTATATATATGAAAAAAATAAAATATTAATTTAACAAGTATAATTTAAATTCAAGATAAATGAAATTTAAATTATACAATACAAACATAATCTCAAAATTAGAAACATTGTAAAATTCCAAAATATTATGAAAGTAAAATGTTCTAAAATAAAAGAAATATAAATCAAACATCTTCTACATTATTAATATAAAAATATTAGAATTTCTTATTATGCATCCCAAAAAAATAGTAAATACCATAGTAAGATAATTACAAAGAGAATAGTACTGAAAATCATATGTTCAAAAAGAAAAGAAAAAAACAGATTTTGAAAAAAATAAATAAGTAAAATTCGGACACAATATGATATAAATAAAAAATCATAAATCGTAAGTAAAATATTTCTGAATACAATACAACATAATTATGGCTATAAAACTTCATTAGTTAAGGTTCATATATAATTCAAAATAATTTAAAAATACATTACAAAACAATTATGTTCATAGAATTTCATTAGGTAAAAACTAACAAATTTAAAATAAATATTTTGATGATATGCTATATAAATTAAAATCAGTCCTATGCCCGTCATTTTCCTCGTTATTTTTAATACATTTATCAAAAGTATTATTATTGAAAGGATTATCAATACTAATACTGGTGTCAACACTCAACATCGATATTACTAGTACTAGCTCCAACTCCAACAAATTATTTCGACATCAGGATATGAAAATGATTTAAAAACATCAAAAAAATTTAATTTAAAGTAAAAAAAATTAAATATAAATTTTAAAGTTAATATTACTGATTTTCAAGAGTGATTCCATGATATATATATATATAATTTATATTTTTTATAAAATCAACACAACAATTTTATTTATTTATAATATATATTTTTTATAAATTTTTTTAATTTATAATATATATTTTTTATAATTTTTTTTAATATATATATATATATATATATATATTTATAGAATTTGTCCAGCCGATGTGGGACATTGTCCCACATCGGCTGGACAAATTTGCTGGACAAATTCAATTTGAATTTGTCCAGCCGATGCGGGACAATGTCCCACATCGGACAAACAAAGTTGTTTGTCAATTTTTCTCCTTTAAATGTTTTCTCTGCAATCCAATCTGCACTCTCCTTGACTCTTTGTCCCACATCGATCAATTACATTCTTTTCTCAACTTTTCTTCATTAAATACTCTTCAGTCTCTACGCCAATCTCCACTCTTCAGACTTTAGAGTCAGTCTCCGGAACGGAACGGCCAGAATGAAACCGGGGCGTTCCGGCCGGAATTGGGCTGAAATTTCCGGATCGGACCGGAATTAAAACCGGGATAAAAATGTCTCCGTTTTGTTCCGTTTTTATGAACGGAACGGTATGTTCCGTCCGTTCCGGCCGGAACGGAACGGAACGGATTTAATAACTTTGATATGAAGCGGTATCTTATAGTTAAGACTGATGATTTTGATTTGATGATCTTTGGCACTGTGTACTGCTTGAATTCAATTTAGCTGGCAGAATTTTTTAAAAAACACTTTTATTTTGACCACTCTAGTAATATCCTTTTAAATAGAGGTATGCATATGGTTAAGTATGCCGTGCTATTGCTGTGTAATTCATTAACTGTCTCTATATTTTCATGATGCAAGACCAAATAGACTAGGGTATATGAGGTATGATTTTTTTTGAGGAAGGTATCACTATAGTTTGGGTTTCTATGGGACTGTTTTTTTGTATTGTTGTCATTGGCTATTAATAGGAATCGAATAGAAGTTTTGAACAAGATCTATAGTGTTATCGGTGGCGTATATGGTGTCTTTGAATCACAATGAAAAATTAATTTGAATCAAAATCAGTAAGTTATTTTAGCAAAATGCTTCAAGTTGAACGAATATGTTTGGCAATGATGCTATAATATATGCTTTAAAATTCCCCTTTATTTATTTCTCTTTTGATAAATGATTCTGTCATTTTTGAGTCAAATGTTCAAACTTAAATGAAGAGTTGGTGAATGCAGTCCTGCACCCTAAAGCACCTCAATGAACCCTTGGAAAGGAAAAGTTACTTTCTGTATCCAGGTTGTCATAAGATTTTTTGATTGCTTCAATTAACAGTTGCATTCTTACAGGTAACTTGTCAAAAGAGTTTTTGATTGCATTAACATTTAGCATGGCTCAAATTAGTAGTTGCATTTTTACAGTTTAGTTTCTACCTGACATCAAACAAGGGTGCTAAGTCATAATGGACTGATCTTTCATGGAAATCTTTATCTACATCTTCTATTAGCTTAACATACAAGATCCAATTCCTTATTTTTCTTTAGATTTAATGATTATGCTATGCAAGAAACAATGTTGACAGTTTTTATTTGCATTTCAGGACATATTGGTGTTACTGTTGATGACACATACAAGGCATGCGAGAGATTTGAACGCCTAGGGGTGGAGTTTGTCAAAAAACCAGAGGATGGTAAGGCTCCTCTTTTAGATGATAAAATAGTTATCCTTAATTAACACGAGCATCTGATTTGCACTATGTAGCTGGTAGTTTATATGTAAAGTATTGATCAGGTTAAATGATTTGCTATTTGGCTAGATAAACTGATGTTAATTTTGGGCTTGGGCTCTGTCTTCTACATGTCATCCATCAATGGTTTAACCTGCAAGTTCTACACATTTTTTTTTAGTTTGAAATAAGAGGTAAAACTTATGATGATGTACCCGTCTGCTTCTTGCGCCCACGCCCGCACACATGGGTGTACATATCAAGAGAACAAGGAAAGAAAACGGGCACATATAAATCCTGGAGCAGGATGGTTTGGGAATGTCAATTCATCACTTGTAAAACTATTGCCAGCCAAGGTTTGTAGTTTATTGGTTCATGAGTGATGAGGATTTTGTATGGATTAAGAATTGGGTTTAGATTTAGGACAGGAGACTGCTCTCAATAATCATGATTTGCTAAGAACTTTTAATTGAGTAAATTGAGGTGGTATATTTTTTAAAGAACAAAGGAGAATAGAAGGCGTGCCATGGTTTCTTAAATAGTAATATGCTAGGTGATATGATATGGTGAGAATGAAACATGCTGCATGAACTGAGAAGTCATATTATCATGAAGGCAAATAAATATTTATGCTTAGCTAAAGTTCATGATGCCATCATCAAATTCTGTGCTAAAGTATATATTGTGTCATAGAATCAATGGTACCAAATGTGGTAATTTGCTGCAATGTTTGTGATTTGATTATGTCAGTGGACTTGATCATTGATGATCTACCCTCATCCTCTACAATTGCCTATATATGAATTTCTTGATTAATCCGATTGATATAAATCTGTTCTCTTTAATTTAAATTTAACCCAAAAGTGTTCATGATTTCTTGGTTGGAGTAGTACTATTCTCAAAAGCCTACCTTTATATTAGTAACATAGAATGTGTCTGGTAGTGCTTCTCCAAATTGCTTGGTGCTTGGTGCTTTTTGAAGGTCTTGACATACTTATCCCAAAACCATCGGAAAGCACCTGAAAACAGCATTAATATGAATGTGTCTGGTAGTGCTTCTTCAAAGTGCTTGTTGCTTGGTGTTTTTCAATGGTCTTGACATATCTTATCTCAAAACCATTGAAAAGCACCTAAAAAAGCATTGATTATTGATGCTCAACCAAATTTATCTTTGCACTGTGTTCTTGTCTTCTATTATCCTCTCTTATTGCAGGCCTGAAAAATTAATTGCACCAATGACTTAAGGAAAATGGTTGTTTTATTTGGGTTTATGGTGCAACAAAGGAATTTATTGCCATTGGTGCATCATTTATTTTATATTTTATAATTAATTGGCTCAAATTTGTGTGTCTGGCTGCAGGAAAAATGAAAGGGATAGCATTCATTAAGGATCCTGATGGCTATTGGATAGAAATCTTCGATCTCAAAACTATAGGAAAAATAACTGAATCTGCTGCTTGATATCATGTGAGACGCAATACAGTTTTTTTTTTTTTTATTGTTGCTATTGCTTTATTTTTTATCTCTTCCATCTTTCATATATTGGCAACAGGATCAGCTTTATATTGTTACTGTTTATGATGCAAAATTGTTTTCACATGGTGGCTGACATCCAATTTTTATTTTACATGTATTCTTTTTTGTTTCTGAACTGTGGAATACATGTTATTGGTAGTAAATAAGTTTCAGTTCTAGATTATATCACCTTTGGAATTTTTGACTTGTAAAGACTTGAGTGTCACTGGTGCTGGTGACATGTAACTAATTGTCAAGGATGTGAAGTGTAGGAGCTGTCAAGGGTGTAAATTTATAGGGTGTTCTAGGCCAACATTTAAATCTTTTGATTGAAGATTAACATGCCTAACAAAAAGATTGTCTAATACGGGTAAAAGCAATGTTGCTTGCATGACCACATTTACCATCCCTTACCATGCAAGCATGCCTTTTGGCCTCTCCCATACCTCATTATTCTCTGATATTTGTTAAACATGAGTTGCTTGCACATTATTGTGTGCTCCCTTATCATGCTCCATACATTTAGCTAGGAAACTTGCAACTCTGGTGCATGCTATTTCTATCTTGTTCCATATACCAATATATTATCGGAAGGGGGAGCCCCATGAGTGTACGGGGATTGCCCGGAGACACGTGTGATCTCCAAAAATTAACACTCAACTGTGGTTTCAGGCCTCCTATCTAAGTAATGTGTAAAGCAGTGCATTACGAACTGCCTCCTTTATGTCTACCCTTGGCCCCAGGCCCCCAAGTGAGATCTTAGCTATGTTTAGCTGGAATCTCTACTGTGTGCACGAGGGAGCAAAGCATAAGGGGTGGGGTGTAAGGGTGGCCTGACTGCAGTTCATTTTGTTATCCATGTTTGTTCTCGGCATTGATCTTTTTGTCAATTTTGTGAGGTCAATGGTTTATTGCAGGTCTTAATAATTTGAAACTCAAATGTCTTAATGCAGGAAGAGAGGCATGTTGCAGTTTTGAAGATTTCTTTCCTCTGAAGGATTCTCCAAAGTAGACTTGCAACGGTGACAAAATTATGATGGAAAAGTTGTTTTCAATGCATGCATTTCTCTTGTTAATGGCGATGACCTATAGTTTTATCAATAATTATTTTTTTATTGAGTGCTTTTTGTAGATGATCTTCGCACCCTAAAATGTGCTTGGAATGATAAATGAATGACAATGTTTTCATCTAAAAATATTTTTCCGGCGAAAGGGCGACCGAGGAGAAACAGATGCTTTCACGGAAAAATAACCCCCACACACTGTTTTTGTTTTCCTAGGATAGTTAATAATCACGTCAAAACTACTTTAAAAAATATGAACTACCGAGCTATAAAAAACAACAACGTGGATTGCAAAAAAGAAAAAAGAAAAGCAAGGGCCGGGCCTAATGCTTGACCCAAATAGAACAAGGCTAGATGCCTCTAGGCCTACAAGTCAAGCCCACGTGTATGACCTTGTTTTTTAATCTATTTTTACACATAAAATACCCTAAAGATCTTAATGAAGAATCTATTTTTCTTCCATCATTTTCGAGCGAGTTTCCCTCTCTCAACTCCAAGAACTAAAAAAAATAAACAAATTTAATTTTTGGATCATAATGAAATTTGTTTCATTATAAATGCATATCTAATTTCATCTAAATAGTCCATTAAAAAGTCAATCGAAAGGGGAAAAAAAACTATGAAATTGAATGAAAAAAAAGCTCCAACACATTTCACTATTTATATGAACAGTATAAAACTTGTATCGACTCCCATATTTCTTATTGTATAGTTGTAGGAATCGTCTAATCATATATATACATTATGAAGACCAGACATGATGGAGTTAAAATATGCTTTATGATTATCATTTAGCATGAAGGAGTTGACATGGTTTGAGTTTTATGTTCATCTAAGTTTGAAGTAAAGCTGCTTAAACTCAATTAATTGGCATGTTAGATTAAAGTTCGGTCAAAACTAAGTCCAGATCTAATTGATTTCCTCTTCTAAATTAGCTTGTTTATATTAAAATACATGTTTTTTAAAATATATTATTAATACGATGCTGTTTTGAATTAGCTAGTTCAACCTATTACTGAAGTCTTGTTATGAACTAGACCCTATTTTATAATTATGGTCACTAGAGATCGGATATCGGTTTTAGAATATAAAAAATGTCAGCTTAAATAAAGCTCTGTGTCAGTACTGTCCAAGTTTGAAACGTGAATGTCTGAGGTAATTGCTGGATGCCATAGTCCATGCTCGATGGAGGATGAAAGTTTGGTATGGAAAGGATAATGTTATAAATACCCATCACCATTCTCAAAGCTTAGGCTTCAAAGTTTGGTAGACGAAGAAGAATATTTCATGACATGGTTGAGATTGGGAGGCTATCCCATGCGTGGCTAGTCTACAAATTCAAAGACATAGCCCATTACTGGGTTTTCAAAATACGACCGTAGACATATTATTTTTCCCTCAAGACTTTATAGTAGAAAATAAATAAAGACCCGTGAAAAAAAGTAGTTCACTTTAACCCTAAGTCCAAAATCTATCTCACACCATACGAAGCTACTTTGTTTATTGCCAAACTATGAATTCTTCTTGCGCATGTCAGTGGTCGTTCGTAGAAAACTTTGGGTGGTGGGGGATGCGTCCGTAAATTGGTGTCCTATGCATGGCTAAAGTAGTAAATTCAGGTCATGAACAATAGTCAACCAAAGTCCAAGGTAAGACTTTAGAGGTTCATAACGATCCATGCTCGAGTCTCAGGTCATGAAAAGGGCTAATTATTTAATTCCTTTCTTTCTCTGAAAAACTCTACGCTGCGCTTATTTGTCGATGCCCTTCAAATGAATGCTTTAACTTCTACCCTGTATTGTATTCGTCCTGGGGTTGTTTTTTGAAATGATTTTTATTTTAAAATAACATTTTTATTTGTATTTATTTTATTAGTGTATTAAAATAATTTAAAATTTTAAAATTTAAAAAAGATATAATTTTTTAAATCTATTTTTTAATCCACTAGGACAAAAATTACTATAACACTAAACACACACTAGGGAGGGCTCCATTCAACTATAATTATGAAGTGCGTATTTATCAAAATAAGTTCGAAGTAGAACAATATTAAGTTTGATTATTTTTAATGTTTTTGAACATTTTGATGGGTTAAGATTAAAAGGTTAAAAACGCCTAAATTTTTTCTAACACAAATATTTACACGACATTATGAAAAACACAATAAAAATAAATTCTTATATATAGTTAATCCTTTGTGTTAACAGCAAATCACATTCTTAAAATAAGAACAAAAACGAAGTGACTGTTCAAAATGACTAATCTTTGTTTAGGTACGGCTTGTCATTGTGTTTTAATTTTTTTTTATTTTTTTATTTTAAATTAAAAAATTTTGAAGTTTTTTTTTGTTCATTTTTATGTGTTTATATCAAAAATAATTTTTAAAAAATAAACCATTTTAATATATTTATAAATAAAAAAGAACAATTTCAAAAATAATTAGAAGCTTTTTTTATATAATTTTTTTTATTTTTTTATTTTAAATTAAAAAAAATAGTTTTTTTTTGTTCATTTTCATGTTTCATTGTCAAAAATAATTTTAAAAAAAATACATCATTTTAATATATTTATAAATAAAAAAAAATTTCAAAAATAATTACAGCTTCATTCCCGAACATAAACTAAGGCCCCGTTTGTTTCCCGGAATTCACTTTCCGGGAAACCACTTTCCAAACTTTCCTGTATTTGTTTGTCTTTCGGAAAGTTGATCAACGGAAAACACTTTCCGGTCAAACGAAAACACTTTCCAGTCAAAGAAGAATTTGGCTTGGTTTTCAGGAAAGTGTTTTCCGGAAAATTTGGACGGAAAACACTTTCCGGAAGTTGTAAAAAATTTAGAAATGTCATTATTTGCTGATTATATCAAATTTGATCCTCAAATTTTTGATTGCTATATATAATTTGTTTTAAATATTTATTTTTCAATTCCATCTCTTAAAATTTAATTTTTATATTAATTTTGGTTCTTATTTTTATAATTGCTATTTGTTTTTTTCTTATCATTTTTTATTGAAATTTTTTATCTATTAAATTTGGTCCTCATTTTTTTTATTGTTACTTATTTTATTTGAAATAATTTATGAAATGTTAATTATTATTATTTTAATTTATTCACCTTTTATTTTTTTAAAATTTTTTTTAGATTTGATCTCTATTATTTTGATTATTATTTATTTTATTTGAGATAATTTATGAAATTATATTTTTTTCAATTTCATTCTCATTCAACTTTTTAATTTGTAAGATTTGTTCCTCATTATTTTAATAAACTTGAAAAAAAAAATTATTAATAAATTATTTTCCAGATCATTTTCCATAACATAAACAAATACTGAAAAATATTTTCCAGTTCATTTTCCATAACACTGCCAAACATCGGAATTCACTTTCTAGGAATTCACTTTCCAGGAATTCATTTTCCCCGGAATTCACTTTCCAAAAGGAAACCACTTTCCAGCAAACAAACAGGGCTTAAATGAGAGAGATTTGTCAGTAGGTGGCACACCTTTTGACTTTTATATTTAAGCACAGCATGGAATTGTGTTTTATAAGCTTTTAATTTTTTAAAAGATTCTGTTTATATATACTTTTGAATGATTCTACGATGCTAATATTAAAGATAAGAAAATATTTTACTATATTTATTAAAACAATATTTTAAAAAATAACAACTAGTGCACTCAAAAACGTTCGTATCACTAAAAAAACATATATCCGGAGAATGGCAATCACACTTGGAAAATATATATTTGATTAAAGAAAATGATATAGCTGGCAGACTAGCTAGCTATTCATTTGAGATGGATGCATGCATGCATGCATACATATATACATATATTTGAGATGATTTTCATTTTTATTTAATGTTATATTTTAAATATTGCTAGTCTGATCCATCTAAACAAGTAGAGAAGTACACGCGGAGAGGCACATAGAAAAATGGCTCTGCCTGACTCAGATTTTTGGGTCCTGGACCTGTTTGGAGTCATTCCCGATGAGGATTCCCTGTCACGCTCTGTTTGCTTGCACTCCATTTTCTTGGCTAGAAAAAAGAAGAAGGTTAGATGATCATGTTCCGGGAATCCAGTTATAGAAAATCAATTCAATTTGATCAGTAGTTATAGTAATGAGAAAACCCAATTTTTTACATTATAATTATTATTATTTAGAATTTTGAGGCATTGATTTTACAGGGATATTATTATTCATACGTTCAGTAACATTATGCACCAAATTTTAATTTTATTCTTTATGTTATTGAGAATTTTTGTTGATGCTTTGAGATATATATTTATTTTAATCAATTAAATTAATTTATATGTTCATCAGCCAGAACATATTCCACAATAAACTCTCAACAACTATTCATCAATATATATATATATATATTATAATTATCATTACAAAATAAACAAAAAAAAATCAATCAATTTTGTGGCTATCAAGTGTAAAAATTGGATATTCTCGTGTAAAGAGTTGGATTTGTTTTGCTAGGTGTCAATCAACTTCCTTATCTCTTTAGGTTTTTATTGCTTTATGTTTATCTTTTTTTTAAAAAAAAAATGTGTTTTTCTATCCAATAACTTAGGGTATTTGATGATTATTTGGTTGGTTTTGCAATGTTTGTTTGCTCATGACATATTATTATATTGGAAGTTTATTGGTTTTCATTTTCCTTTTTATTTTTGGAAAATTCTATTCTATTTTTAGGGCAAGTTTATCACTAGAAAAGTAATTTTGGTTTTGACCTCGCACCAACCTTATTGTTTGGCTAGTAAATTTATGGTGTCGTACTAATTCATTTTATTTGCTTAGTCATTATATGTTATTTTAGATTTTTAGAAGCTATTTTGTCTTTCAATAATCTGGAAGTTTTTTTCCCTAATGATTTGATTGTGTTTTCATTAGTAGATCTTTATACAATTGCTTGGTGCATGTCCATTCTGATTTTAATGTTGCTCTCATCATTTTTTTTTAGTTGTTCTTTGTCTTTACAATTTATTTTAGATTTTTTTTTGTATTTTCTTTATTGTTGGGAGTTTCTTATTTTAATCTACTATTTTGAATTGTAAGGGTTGTCATGCAGGGTTATAAGGTTTTTGTTTTAATAATTGCAATCCTCATTATTTTTTTTCTTTTTTGTTTTTAGCATATAATCTCATCTTTGTGGACTAGCATTGGTTTTGTCTTGTTTTTTACATGTTTCGGCTTCTTATTTCAGTAATTAGTTTTTTAGATTTTTTTTCTCATACATTTTAAACTAGAATTGACAAGAGAGGAGTTGGAAGCTTAAATAGTCTTTGCTATCTTTTTGACATTATTTTCTCTTTGGATGGTTTGATCATTACTTGATAAGGTTTATGAGTTTTACTTATTGTAATAAGCTTCTATAAATTTGACAATGGTTATTTCTTTGAATTTGAAATTGTTAACAAGGAGATCAAGATAGTGCTTTAGATTTGAAATTGATAAGGAAAGAATAAGAAATTGATATTACATGATTTTCCTTTCCATAATTTTAAAAAACTTATAAAGGTTTCGTTTAAAAAGTGTTAAGTTATCCAAATCAACTCTATAATAATCTTTTAAAAAGTATAAAGTTATATATGTTTAACAACTTTTGTTTCTTTGCTCATGTTCAATCTAACAATTTAATTTATCACAAATCATCTTTGTTTCCCTATGTTTTATTCAATTATAGATTTTTTTCTTTAATAAGAAAACCTGAGTATGACCTAATTTAATGAAGTAGATTTAGCGAATGCTCTTGTGTTTATATAAGATCAACACACACTTTGTTTGTATCTCTGTATTTCCTTTGGCTTTTGGTCCATATATATATATATATATGTTGTTGCAGGTTCAAAATAACTTTTTTTTTTGTAACTCTTGAATGACTCACTTGCATTGCTTAAGGTTTTATACTTTGAAGATTATCATAGCCATTATTATTCTTTTTATGCATGGTTATATTCATGTTGATTTATGCTTCCATTTAGCTGTTTGCATAACTTTTCATTTTTTATTTCCTTAAATGACTAGTGTTGTGATGCCATGCTACAATAAAAGTTTTTTTGTTAAGGCTTTTTCAAGCTAATATGACCTTATTTGTTCATGCTACTTTTTAGATTTGATGGATTTTCTTTTGCAAAATAAACATTTATTATTGTTTTATATTTTGTTAATTAGGTTTCTTACTAAAATAAATTAATGAAATCATTAGTAAAACACATAAAGGTTTTAAAATGAAATCAAAGTTTAAATAAAATGAATGAAATTATATTTCACATAAAAATGATCAAATCTAAAAACAAAATAAACCATGTTAGCTACTCTAAACAAATTGAGTTGAATGATACTTTTTCATACCGTTGTCGTAATGGAAAAGTTTCATTGTCAACCATATGACAAACACCTAAGTTTCTTGATAAATTGATTAACCCTAACAATGGAACCTTTTCTTAGAAATTTTAAACCATTATTTGAGCTCATAATTCTATATTTACCTTTACATCAATGATACAGTTAAAAACCAACCAAATGCATGTCTTTAAGATTAATGGCAATTACATCTATTTAATGGGCTCGATCATATTGACGTTTGTTATATGCATAACAAGAAATTCAAAAATTCAACTAAGAATCACTAACTTTCTAGGCTTCAATGAAGAACATGTGCAAACGCATTGATAATTGCTCATACCAACACATAATATTTTGTTAGACTACTTCATCATAATCATAGAAAAAAACTAGAGTTTTTTTTCATTTTGTTGGTGATTACTTTAAGTTTTAGATTAGCCTTGTATGTAGATCCAATGTGATCTTACATATGGATCACTAACATTGTTGCTATTATGCATTACAAATGTATGCTTCTCGAAAAAATAACAAGCCACTTTTGAATCTCGAAATTGTTTGCCTATGTTTAGCAAACTTCTATATTCAAACACTCACAAATCTAACTGTCATTTGTCATTAGCATAACGGTTCATACCAGCTAAGAATTGGTTTGTAGAGCCATCTATATAGTAAATATATTTTATTGTAGTAGTGAAATGCAAAGGCATTTTGTAATTTGATCCTAAAAAAATAAAAAATTGAAAAAATATCTATAATTTTTGTTCAACTTCATCCTCCAGCATTAAGTTTACTAGGTATTAGACTTCATATTTTATTTTGATTTTTTTTCTATGGAGTTATGTCGATCTTCTTATCCGGGTATGACAGGTTGACTCAGGTCATTCTTTTCTTCTTATTTTTTTTAGATTTTATTTTCAATTTAAACATTAAATATTGGATTAATTGAGAATTAAATTGTATAGTTTGATTTTTATTTGTTTTATATAAGGTTAAGCTGATTGACTTGAGGTTTTTTTCTTTTTGTAGGTGATTGTTTTTCAATCTTATCATTTTATATTCTATTGATTGAAAATTAGACTTTATAATTCTTTTTAGTATGCGTTCTATTTTTCTAGTCTCATTGCAAAGGTCATGAGTTTTTTTTTGTTGGCTTGGGTGGTTTTTTGTATTTATTTTATTTTTCAATATTGAATTGAATATGAATTGAATTATATGATTTATTTTTTAATTTAATTTTTTAATATTAAATCGAATACAAATTGAATTATATAATTTATTTTTTACAAGATTATCCTCTTCTCATGGCCAAAATTTAGAAAGTTAACTTGGACAGCATCAACTTATTTTTTTAATTGAAATTAGTATTCAATTACAACACCGTACCTTTGATTCCTTGGATTTTATGAAACAAAAATATGTATAAAAAACTAAAAAGAAAAATGATATGTCTCATTACAAGAAGTGTATAAATAAACAAAAAGACGGGACCATGAAAAGATAAATAATGGATTTTGCATGTAATATAATAAATAAACGGGGGTTGTGCAAGGAAAGACTGAGATTATGATAATTTATCACACCATTTTTAAAGCTTCTGCCTCCACAAAAATCCAAAATTCCCACCACCATCTTTCCTGTTTAAAAAATTCATAGTCTCTGTAGTCAGATCTTAGCTAGCTAGCACTTTAATACTATATAATATATGGGCTCCTCGATCAATATCCCTGGCAAAGAAGTGCACAATCTATAGTGACCATGATGTTAACCCTTCAGACAATCCCTGGCAATTAACCCTTCAGGCACCATAAATGAACATCACATTTTGATATATTGATTTTACAAAATAAAAATAAAAACATTATTTAAATAAATAAAAAAACACATTTATAACATCACAGTATATATAACGGGCACTCTTAATCATTAAATTCTTGTTTTTCTGCTAGCTTTTACAACTCTTAATTGTGATTGAGAGACCGTACAAATTAACACATCACTATCTTGGTCATCAACTAGCAAGCTAGATCTATCACCCTACCAAGACACAAAAAGCACAGGGAAAAAATAAGAAAGAAAAAAGCAAGCTTTACAAAACAATGTACTGTCGAAAAAAGAAATGTTTCATATAATCATCAGAGGAAACAACACAATCCCCCAGGAACTCAAAGTCTTGTCTGAAATCTCTCCACCTTACCCCATCAAATCTTTCTTGATTTTACTAGCAGTCAGTCCATATATATCATTTCGTTCAGTAGTAGTACATCACCTTCTCTTGCGTCTTGTTTTCATCAATGAGCAGGCTGTCAATACACAGATTAATATTATTATTATTATTACTGCTACTGCTAATCAGCTGCCCGACATCCTCAACGAGGTCATACTCCAATGGGGTTTCTCCAATATTCCCATTTGGCTTCTCTACCCACTGGTTCAGATTTTCAACTCCGTGGTTGCCATAACTTAGCATGAAGTTTTGGTTCTGATTTTCATACCCGTTATTTGACATCATGCTGTGAAATCCCGTATCTTCTTGTTTGATCTCTGATCTGCCATAGCTTATCTGGCTGCAATTCCCATCTGAATTAGAACTGCAGCTTGCTTCACTGCCAAACACCAAGAAATTATCTTTCACAGCTGGATGATAGTATTGCATGGGACTGAACAATCCCTCTTGGCTGGTGGGTTGGAAAAGTATAGGGTTTGTGGCTAAAGAAACACTGTTGTTGCTTAAAAGACTGGATGGAATTTGTGAAACGGGATCAAAGCCAGTGAAAGATTTGTTCTGGGAGTAATAAGAGAAAGAACCACCAGCGTCTTTGTAGATTGATAAGACTGAATGAGATGGTAATGGTGGATCAGTTTGATGTGAAGATGGGAATGGTGGGGATTTTCTTTGAGATTGAGGAGCCATGGCCATGAGTTTCTTCTTGAGCTTGGTGTTCCAGTAATTCTTGATATCATTATCAGTCCTTCCTGGTAGCTGAGCAGCTATTATTGACCATCTGGGATTTGCATGATAAAAGAAAATGAGGTTGTATAATTAAGAAGTGAAATCTTAAGTATGCACTTCACAGCTGTAAGAAGGTATTAATGTTGGGTCCAAACCTGGCATGCATGCACAGAAATTATCCAAAAAAAGAAAATTATTCTTGATTTTTGCAAGATAGTTTTATTAATTTAAAAGGAAAAACAACTTGTAATTTTCTCTTTTCCTTCCCTAGCTATTTTTAGGAAAATTGCCTCAATATGATTTCATCACATGACAGATGATACTGGTGAGAGAGAGGGGGGGGGGGGGGGGACGCATATACGAAAGAGATAAAAACAAATAATTTGTGTAATTAGAGTAGAAATTATGGATCAAACCAAAAGACAAACAAGAAAAAAGAAATGTGAAGAAGTTGTTTCAAATGGAAACAAACGCACCTGCTTCCAATGTTTGCAAATAGGCTGCAGATCACCCTATCCTCCACATCAGAGAATTCACCATGTTTAATGTTGGGCCTCAGATAGTTCAGCCATCTCAATCTACAACTCTTGCCACATCTCTTAAGCCCTGATCATCAAAATCACCAAAACCATGCCAAAGCAACAGCATTAGAGAGAGATGAAATGGTGTGTTCCTAATATCATATATTGTTTGAGTTTATCTTACCAGCTTTCTGAGGTAGAGCAATCCAATTGCCACCAGTCCCGTATTTCTCTATGTACTGTTTAAGCTTGGAATCTTCTTCTGGTGACCATGGTCCCTTCTTCACATTTGCCTTGTCACAACAAGGAGCCCTTCCCATCTCTGATCTTTCTCAAGATCTCTTGTCTTGGTTTTCCTCTCCTGTAAGGAACCCAGAAGGTCTCGCCTCCTACAGAAACTGGAGGAGGTCTGCTTGTGCCTTTTAATAATGGCCTTGGGTTGGGGTGTAGAAAGTAAGAAAAAAACAAAAGTACTTGTTCTCTCCCGGAAATACACACACAAGTCAAAATGACAGGCAAGCTCAATCAAGCTCCTCTCTTAAATATTAGCAAAGCTAAATAGAACTTTCCATCTTCAACATTTTTTTGATACCCTAAATAAACCTTCACCCTCTCCCTCTCCCTCTCCCCATTTTTCAAACGCATCCTTAAGTCTTCATAACAAGAAATTCAACAGGAGATGAGCTGATAGCTACAGGCCTTCAAATCGTGACATTTTCCAAACCATGGACTATGTGTATAACTAACTGGCCTCAACTTGGTAGTTAATAATTTTCTCAACTAAAGACAAAAACAAAAAGAAAAAAAAGAAGCCGTACTCCACTCTTCCTTTGGTAATTAATAATTCTTTGAATCCGAGACATAAAAAAAGTCGTACATACACACTGCCTTTAATGAAAACAAGAAACGATTTTCTATTTACTAAAAACACATTTTACGTTGTTAATGATCTATTTGGTAGTGTAATAGATGTGAATGGTATTGTGTTTTGCCGTAACTATATTCTTGAAAATATATATTACATATATCTAATATTGATATTGTGTTTTGCCGTAACTATATTCTTGAAAATATATATTACATATATCTAATATATGTTGCTGGGGCATCCTCGCAGAATACTTTCTTTTTTACTTCACTTGTTATCATGTAAAGAGTTAAATGGTGTGATGTTTTTATTACTGTTCGTCATCTTATATGCTTTTTTTTCGATGTGGGACAAATTTGTTGGTGAAGTATATTTTTTCCCCTCGTTTTTTCTGTGTAAGGTCACATGTCTTTTCTATTTTTTAAGAATTTATTTTGGCATTAAACTTTTATTTCATTATTTTCAGTCCTTATTGGATGAGAGAAGAAAAAAAGTAATCGATGAAATCCAACCTAAAAAGAGAACCTAAACAGAGGATAAAAACCAAACATCTTGATTTTTCAACCATCAAAATAGCTAGAATCTAGGTAAGTCAAATAACATGTTATCTTTCTTTCTTTCTTTCTTTTTTGTCTCAAATTGAATAGAATGAACGACATGTAGTCTGCCCTATTATCTTTTAAAAAATAGGTCCACGTGAATGGGCCTATTGTTACAGGTTCGCACGTGGGTTTTTTAGTCATGGTCGAGGTACTAGGCTTGGCCTCATTTTTTTTTTTTTTTATATAATTTTTTTATTTAGAAACCTTTTTATATGTTTTGTAAATTAATTTTTAAATGTGTATTATACTTCTTTGTTATTTTTATTTTTTCATATTTATTCTCTTTTAAATAGTGATGACTGTTTAATTATATTAGATTTGTTTAATTTTCAAGAGATTCATGTTATTCATTTGTAGTTTTTTAAATTTTACATACATCAAATTTATTTTCAAAAATAAATAATATTTATTATTATGATATTTTTAAAATGTGCAATCTTGCATAACATGTTTTTTTTCTTTTCCTTTTATCCTATAAATCTTATGTGTTTATCGATTTCTTTTTTAATTTCATTTAAATAAACAAACTCATTAAACACAATCATGTTAATTATTTATATTGCAATATTAAATATTTTAACTTATATTTATCTATCTGTTTTTTCAATTTGTTTCTAAAAAAACATTATGAATCAAAAATGAGTTTATTGGGGTGTCCTCTCTCTCTCTCTCTCTCACTCTCACTAAACTTGAGTTTTTTTCCTTCTCATATTCTAAAAAAAATATTTCTATTGAAAAGGTGTAACAAGTTTAAGTGTCTTTTTTTCATTACTGTGTTCAACATCTTGGAATAAAGTCAGTGTTTGATCATCTATTTTTGTTACCTTGCAATTAAATAAAAAATCATTTTTCAAAAAATAAATTATAATCTCATTGGAGTCAATAATTTGGTTCGCAAGTTTGGCGCACTAGCCTAAATTACTCGGTGTACAGGTTCAACGAATTCACAGGTTACTTGTTTTATATATTAATTATTTTAATATATTTTATTGATTTTATTTTTTAATATGAGATTGATTAATAAATAAATGATGAACATAATTAAAAATATACTTTAGGAAAAATAACATTATTGAACTCAATGGAGTCGTGCACACTAGAAGAGTTCCTGAGCTTTCAGAAAACCAACCAACCAATGCAAGAATTCTCCTGTGAGTACGAAAAACATGAAACCTCGTTACAAGTTTTGAAACCGTACAGGTCTTTCTCATAGATGTCTCTTTTTCCTTCTCAACTGTTACTGTGTGTTTTTTCTCCCCCTCTTTTTAACCAAGATAATATGCCTTATGCATGGTTGATGTGCGTGCTAGATTTAGACAAGTGTCTTAAAAGTTAACATAGGAGTAAAAGTCGAAATGATCATGATTTCCAAGTCAAAAATTTACAACTCGATTTTCATTATCATACACCAAGAAAAACTAATGATAGATTCCTATTTAATTTTATACCTAACATGGATTTGTTTCATATTCCAAGGAAACATGCAGTCATTAACAACGTTTCTCACCTTACGATTCTAGCACGAAATTTATGACATTGATAACTGATTTAAATGTATGCTTGAGAGTGACGGAGGTTTATTGTGATTTTGAAAGTGATTTTTATTTATAAATATTAAAATAATTTATTTTTTTATATAATCAAAGACAAGTTTTCAGCTCAACGGGAGCCAAACGGGATTGAAGCTCCTTGAAAGCATCACCAGTCTTTGCTCTGGCTGAGCTTCAAAAGAATGGTAAGAGAAGGGGTTGCCATTTATTATTTTATTTTGAGCTCAGCCAAGTTATGAGTTCATGCATGTATGGCTGCGGCAAGATGCCAGAATTATTATTATTTTCATACGTGTATAGTTCTAGCAAGAACTAAGGTTTTTTTTTTTTTAAAGTACCTGAAAAGAATCTTGAGTTTCCTTGTATAACAAGGACTTAAATATATATTATTTTGGAAAGTCAAAAATGTTTTATCCAAATAAAATAAAAATATTATGGTGATATATATAAATCATGTCCCCTTAAAAGAAGAGAGGGATCCCAGGGGTTATAAAAGAAACCAGTGCAACGTCCAACGATGAAGTTCCAGTTTTTTCACGGTGGCAAATGGTATATTTTTAAATACTATTTGTGAGGCTTGCTGTCGTGCAGCAAACAGGAAAAAAAACTATTTTGCTGTAAGTTCCAATCAATCTAGATTTGTTTGCTGAAAGCAAACTAGACCTACATTTTTGAAAATAATGGAGCTATCGGTTTGTTGCTTGAGAATTGATGGATTCATTTGTTTGAATAAATCAATTGAGACACAACAACTTGGTTGAATAAGTGGAAGCGGCCCAATGATTGAGAAACGGTCAATCGGTTCAGTCGGTAAAATACAGTTACTATTCAGATCTTTCTTCCAACAAGAATTAACCGTGGACGAGAGAGAGAGAGAGAGAGAGAGAGAGAGTTTTGCATTGTTTGAGGGGTCCTCTAGGATATATGTGTGTGTCTATATATGTATCAATGATCCACACATATTTTCCAATCATAATTCCAAACACTCTCTTAATAAATATGATAATAAATATGATGGCAGCCAAGAAGGTGTTGTCATTAACTTTTTGAATTTTCGATTTAATATTTAAAAGAATGCAGCAATTTATTTTTATTAAAATATAATCTATTCATAAGACAAGTTCGGAAATATCCTTGTCAAATAATAAATGCAAGAGCTGCGTATCTTCCTTTCAAGTTAGGAAGGTTGTTCTTTTTCAATTTTATAGTAGTGAAAACTAACTTATCCATATGAGATCCAATTACTAGATTAGTCCATAGCTTCGAATTAGGGAAGTAACTCCTCGAGTTAGAAATATATTAGGGTTACATACAAAAACTACACTTCATAACAATGTCGCTTTTACGAATCAATACAATAAATTCTGCCCTCGACATTATCTAATAGCTCCAATGCTTCCCTTCCATCCACCTTCCATAAAAAAAAAAATACTCAACAAACCCTATTTAAAGTACAAGTGGTGTTGCCGTGGATATAAAGTTATACTAGGAAAAGAAACGAGAGAGAGGAGGAAGAAGATAATTAAAAAGGAATTAAAAATAATAATATAAGATATACAAAAACAAAAGGAAATCTTTATGTAAAAACTTGGGAAAATTAAAAGGGAGAGAGACGATGTGATTGATTAAAAGTTTATCCATGGAGGAGGCAGACGTAGATAGTTTAGTTTCCTTCTATGTGTGTGTGTGTATATAAATATATATAGGGGAAAACTGGAAACAAGCAAGAAATGAAGACGAATAGGGCACAACTAAAAACGAATCAGACTTCTTTCTCAAAAAAATCAAACTTGTGGGCTGTTAGATAATACATTATAATTAAATGCTTTTGACAGACTCAGGAAAGACAATGAAACATGAATATGTTGGTAGGCTTTATAATAAGTATAATGATTCCTACCTACAATGCATGCATTATTATCAACATCATTTCAGTTTCAATTCAATATTACCAATAGCAGCATCTTTTTTGTTGACTTGTCTACGCCAGTGATCTCTCTCTCCCCCTCTCTTCTTCATATCAATATCCTTTTTTGTTGACTTGTCTACGCCAGTGATCTCTCTCTCCCTCTCTTCTTCGCAATTTTAAGTCTGGAATCATTTTTTTTTAACGTAAAAAACATATTATTTATATAAGATTTTTATTATTATGATATAAATTTGAACAAAATAATAAATTTGTCAAGAATTCTTATAGAGTGCAAATTTCCTATAAAATATATAAATTTTAAATTGATATAAATTTATTTGAATTATCATCATAATTAAAAAAACAAAAAGATTCATATACCTGAATTATTGAATTTACTATATTAGTATTGGTTTAAAATATTAAATATGTCCTTTAGAAATATCTAAAATACCATCAGTTGTGAGGGTTAAATTTTTTTATCTAAAAGTTAAAATGATAATTTTATTATTGAAATTCACATTAACTAAAGTCTAGGATACAATAAAACATAGATGTATTTTATTTGTTTTATATATTTTGGTTATATATATATATATATATAAAAAGATTCCTTTTATCCTTCTCCTTAACTCACGACACGATTAAATGGAAAGAGAAATGTCGTCATCTACGTTGACTCTAACAGAAGAAAGATTCTTGCTCTTCTCTATTTCTCAACGGTTGGCAAGCTAAGGTAGAAAAACTTCGCAGGCTGTACCCATTCATTTGATACCTATTAAATTTCTAAGACAAATTTGTATATTAATATTTGTAGGTCGTTAAAATGAAAAGGATTCGTTTATCACAAATGATTTCTTTATTGACCGCCCTTGACTCTTGTGTTTTGACCTCTTCTTTCGTGCTTCCTTGTAATTACAAAACTGTGCTTAGTATGAACAGACTGCAAAAGGATGGAACAAAACAAAATGGCCAGTTCATATTATTTTATATGTACTTTATTCGTGGCATATTTAAAACTATGTCAACCCTGCATATGAGCTAGGTGTTTAATAAATGCAATATGATGTTTATTTAGTGTTAATTATAATCTATTTTTATTTTTAAATAAATTTGTGGAGCTTCTAGAAACTAATCGCTGCTGTGAACTTTGTATGCGAAGAACATTGTATACAATCATAATCACATTTGAAGATTTAACAGGTTACCGAACACATATTTTGATTTTTGTCAACGATTTCTATGATTGTGCTTTCAGCAAGCTTGAAACTCTCATGTCAAAATCTATCCGTTTTCCATCTAAAACCTAATTAATGTTCATGTTAAAATCAAAATTAAATAACCAGCAAATAAATAAAGAGAGGATACAATATCATAAAAGAACACATCAGCATGTTCAATAGGTTTCTTGACCATCAAATAAACCCATAAACTATTGTAGATTGATAGTTTGACATATTGATTTCAATTATAGAGTACATTGACATATTTAATTTAAAAACTAATTTTGAATAAGCTATGCGGTTGAGCTTGTGTCCACTATTTTTTTAAGTATATATATTTTTATTAATGTTCACCTCATTGAGCTTTAATAAGTTTGATCAGATTAACCATATTATTAAAAACACGCACAAAAAAAAAAAAATCTTACCTTACCTTGTTCAATAAAAAACACGATTCGAATAAGATTTTAGATTTTCCCGTAGACTATGAATCTACTAAAACAGTAACATTAATACCGTGACTTCAATTTCACTACACTGTCATCTAATAAAAGTAATTTGTTTTAGTCAAGGTAGTTGCGAGCATTGAGAAACCGATACAGCGGAGGACCAAAACGCAATTACACTGTTTGACAAAAATATATTAAAATAATACTGTTACATTTTAAAAAAAATTTATTTTTCATGTTAACCTATAAAAAATATTTAAAACCCTTAAAAAAATTTAATTTAAAATAAAAAAATTCAAAAATATTTTTAAAACATAATAATAAACACCTATACAATCAAAAGGACTTATTCCTTTTATATGTACTGGTGTGCAAGCTCTACCATGTACAGCTATGATTTCGCAATATTTTATTTATTTATTGAGCTTATATAATATTTAATAAATCTAAATATTAATTAAAATGCATATAAATTGAATCCAACATCTCAATTATATATAAAAATAAAATACAATAAACAAGAACAAAAGTCAAACAAGTCTCGACTAGGATTCGAGGCCAAACGTTAGCCTCGCTGTCATGATGATGCAACAGATTGCGCACGTATACTCTCACCTGTTTATAGACTCCCACGTGTACCAGATAAAACACGATGACAATGAAGTCTTGAGATTCGTGCTTTATTTTTCATATTTATTGCAGTGCATGTGTCTGTGTTCTCGACACGTGTCAATGTTGCCATGGACAAACGCAGGCAAGATGGTCCCCTGAGGGTACCTCTTGGTGATTGGACTTCTTGACCAGAAACAAAACTTAATTACCAAATTGTACTCTGACACTGCGAGGTCCGTCCCCCTCCATTTATTGAAATGAAAGTAGATTTGATAGAAATTTTATCCGTTACAAGTATACTGTCATCAACTCATATCTTTAAGTAGTTTATTATAATTTTAATATATATTTATAATAATTATTTTATCTTTCTTAATATTTATATATATTAACTTTGTTTAATATGTGTAAAATATTCTATTTACCGTAATGAATTACGTGCCTTATTTAATAAAAAAAATAGTCATGAAAATTCACGTGGTCCCCTTTTAATTGAGAATAATGTGGAGGATTGAAAATTTATTTTGATAAAAATGGAGGTGGACATGGAGTTTCAAGGGGTTCCCCCTCCCTCTCATTTTTTTTTTATCATTAGAAAATTAAAATTGTTAAAATATGTTATACTATTGTCAAATAAATATCTCATTTACTTGGATCTCAATCTATAATTATAGGTACACAAGTTATTCAAGATATATCTCCTTCTATTATAACATTTTCTTGTAATATCATTTATGTCATTATATAACTCCAAGGGGTTGGCCTGGGTCTCTTTGGTGTGCTCCCGAAAAGATCCCAGGTTTGAATCCGTTCTGGTACAAATAATTTCTTGGGATCATCGGACTTGGACGAATCCCATGAATTATCCGTGATGCACTTGTAGGAAACGTGTTTGCCGAGATCTTGTGCACCCCCGATATTAGTCAGGCCCAACGGCTTGGATACCCGGTGCTAATTCCAAAAAAAATTTATGTCATTATAGTTTTTTATATTTTTCTAATTGAACTCTTTATGTGATATTTATTAATACTTTCTTAAGAAGTATTAAGTATTTTTTTGAAGTCGTTTGCAATCATATATTTAAAATACCATTATTATTATTTTTTACATGAATATTTGGAATTACATAGAATATTTTTGGCTCGAGAATGAGAAAATACAACTTAAAGCTATATTTTTGTGGGAAAAAAAGGTGAATTTTGCATAGATTCAAAGAGATACATGTGCAATTGAGTGATCAAAAGGATGCATTTGATTGATTTTAGTGAGATTTGTGGTCTTCTATTACACTTAGAACATTTCGTTTGTTCCATTGTACTAAGAGTTATTTATGTGTAATAAGGCTATTTTCAACATAAAAAGATTAACCTAGCAGTATAGATCTTGAATTTAAGAATATGTTTTTATTAAGGGTTAAGTTTGAAATCTTAATGGCTACATTTCTTTGAGGTCATGCATCTTAGTATAAAAGCAATGACTTAACATTTTCTTGTGAATGAGATTTTTTTGTGGATAAAAGCATAAAAAGCCCGGTAATTTAGTCAATCTGCATGCAAGTTGGCTCAAACACTCCAACTATAAAAAAAATAAGAGTATTGTTTCACGGGTGCTTTGGGACATCGGTCTTTAGGTATTGTTTCCCATATAAAATTGTATGCTATTTTAAAATGATTTTTGAAATTGAGAGGATTTGATATCAAAATTATGCGTACAAATATTCAACATATTCAACTCGACATTATATCATATCACTAAATGTTTGAAATAAGAAATTGTATTAAAACATATTGAATGTCATGTTTAATGTTGTTCTTAGTAAAACAAAATCATCGCATTTTCTTTTTAACACGACACACACACACATGCCAATGCTCTCGCATCTCGTCACGGTCGACACCATATTTTTTTCGACATAAAAAATATTAAATATGTGATATTTTTATTATAATATAAATTTTGATGAAATAATAAATATGTGAAGAGTTCCTGTTAAAATTAAAAAGCAAAATATTTTCACAAAAAAAAATAATCACTAAAATTATCATTATTATAGCGGTAACAATAGAATCATAAAATCATCTGATCCAAAAAATAGATAAACATAACAGAAAACACATAAAAAAAAACAGAGAGAAAAGGGAGCAATATTAATTTGAAAATGATCACCAACATAAATTAAAATTTCAGGACTTATCCAATAAAAATAAATCCTTAATAAAAAAATAAAACGACAAAAATTAAAAATAAAAATTAAAAGTATAGATACATAAATAAGGATAAAAAAACAAACGTTGCCCAAGAATGACAGAAGAAACAAAAAAATAGTAGCAAATAAAAAATTCAAACATTAAGGACCAAAATAAAATATATAATGAATTCTAATTGAACAACAAAATTGAAACAAATAAAACATTATGACCAAAATAAATAAATATATTTTCAAAAAAAATTATAATGTAATTTTGTTAAAAAAAAATTAAAGAATAGGGATTGAAATTAAAAGTAGTATACATGACTGATTTCAATTGGAGTACACAATCAAAATAAATTAAAAAACTATATAATTAATTTCAATTAAAGGATAAAATTGAAATAAATAAAACCTTGGGACCAAAATAAATAAATACATTTTAAAAATATTGTAATATTTTTAAAAAATTAAAAGAATAGGGATCGAAATGAAAGATAGAATATATGATAAATTTCAATTGAAGGACCCAATCAGAAGCAATTAAAACCTGCATATTGAAATAATTAAAATAATTAAAAGTAAACCAAAAACCAAAAATCAAAAGAATAAATCAAAACCCAACATATATAATCAGTTTCAATTAAATGACACAATTGCAACAAATCAAAAACTATATTAAAAAAAACGATAATAAAAATGGAACCAAAAGACCCGGACCAAAATAAAACATTTTATAAACATCAAGGACTGGCGCGTATTTCCCAACAGCAGGAGAGAGAAACATAAGAAAAACTTAAACCCGTCCACTAGAGCTCCATCGGCCCCGTAAGCCCGCACGTGCCGCATCGGGAGAAAGAGAACATGTCGGCGTACCATGGGAGACGACAGAAACTAAATTTTTACCACCGTAAGGAGGCGCACGCGTTGTTTAATGGCGAGTGTGCCGGATACACTATAGAAGCATCCGTATAATACGCCTGCAATATTTTCAAAAATAAAAAAATAATGACAATTCACCTATACACCACTAGATTCACCCGATAACCATGAAAAAACCACTAGGGGAAATATAGCAATACCCCTAGGCTCGGTGCCATTTTTTTATCGTTTTCGAGGGCTAATTTCATAGTTATACTGTGTAAAAAATTCAGAAATACCATCCATGTCCCCTGCAAATTACTAAACTACCATGGTTCTAGTTGCCTTATTTTGTCGTTTAGGGAGACTAGTTTTGTCGTTTTACTGTACAACAAATCTGAAAATATCATCCATGTCTCTTAAAAATTTATAAAATACCCTTGGTCCCGAGGGTTAAAAAATTTCAGTTCTAGGATAAAGTAGCAATTTGAGCCTGTGTGATCAGTACCTGCACAGTAAAAATGGGATGAATTTTATTTTTTAGTTAATTCAAAGCAAATACACCATTGCATAAATATATTAAAATACTAAAATAATATTCTATTGTATTTCATTTATAATATTTTATTTGTTGTGGTCATGGTTCTCGACTCTATAATTAGTATTAGTCTCGATATTGTGTTTGTGTGGTAATAAATATAACACCGAGAAAATATCATTCCATGAAACAAAATACAAATAAACAATGTTTAATTTAGGTTTATAAAATGAATGTAATTATTATTTTATATTTAATTATTGTTTTCGAATAAGAAAAAAAATAGTGATAATGAGGATATGTTAATTCTACGTGCTTTGTGTTTAAAAAATATAAAAATTCACTTTAAATTTTTTATAAAAACACATTTATTTATTTATTTTATGGTTTTGTTTCTACATTTCAACCAAACACGTTCTTGTTTTAATATATATATATATATATATATATATATATATATATATATATATATATATATATATATATTTGAGTTTTGTTTATTGAAATACCTGTTTATTATCTAGATAAAACACATTTGGATACAAAACTTTGAAGCTCAATTATTTTTGGAAAGATATTGTATACCTTTTATTCTGTATTTGTATCGTAGCCAAACTTTATCTACCTCTCATGTTTTGTTTTTTTTCAATTAACCCGGATTTTATAAAAATTTGAAATAAATTACACAATAGGTAATTTGGTCAAACATGTTCCTATAAAAAAACGCAAGTAACCAAGGCACATATGGCCTGTGAAAGAAATTGTTTTTTTATTAAATTAATATATTTTTAGATATTTTCAATGATTTTAATGTAATAATATTAATAATTCATCGTGAAGGATGTCTCTGCATCTGGAAACCATAGACTTGCAAAAACATGGAGCATGTAGTTTTCATTTCACACAAAGGCTCGCTACTGAAAGCCCACCTCAACTCTCAGCTTGGGTACAAACATGTCAAGCCCACTTTTAGGCTTCTTTCATTAAACATGCAAGTCATTTTAGACCCATCAAGCCCACTTGTCAAACTCAATCACTAAGCAATCACACAATTCTCCATATTTGCCATTCGTAAGCACTAGATACATGACCGTGTTCAGCTTTGTTTTATGTGTTTTTATAGGGTTTTTTAAAATAAATATTTTTTTAAGTATACATATAATCAAGAAGTTTTTAATAATAGATTAAGAAAAAAATTATTAGCACTAACTAAAAAAAAAATCAGAAAAATCAAAAGACATATATAGATCATCATATTTAGTATCACAAGATGAAACATTTAACTGGTTATATTTGCTAAATCTTATTAGTCAAAATAGTTTTGTTATCCAATCAAAAAATAATATAAATGGACACATCCATTAAATTGTTTTAATAAATTAAAAGAAAAAAAATATTATATAAGGTTGCACATATTAAAAACATTATCTTTTTTTTTCAAAACTAAATTTCATATATACAAAAGATAATAAGAAATTACATATGAATCATAAATCACTTCAAAAATTAAACACACACAAAATAATTAAAAAAAAAATACTCATCCAAAAAAGGTTAAATAATCAAATTAAAAACAAATCACAAATGAGTGATATTAATTGAAACATAAATTGAAAATTTATTTTTTAAAAAATCATATTAAAAAAGGTATCAATAAAAATAGAAATTTTTTTTATAACTTTAGCATTATGGCTTAACTTACCAGACCTCTGATTTGGATCATGAACTCAAACTAGTTAAATAATATTTTTCTCTTATTTTATATATATATATATATATATATATATATATATATATTAAAAAAGAAAAAAGAAATGTCATCATCACTTAAAAGAGATTTTAAAAATAAAAGATAGAAAATGTATTAATATAAACAACGAGGCTAGTCCGCCAAACCCATTAAAAAGGATCCGCAAGCATATTATAATAATAATAATAATTTTTGCATGAATATTCTATCCATTTTGTTACTTTAAAAAAAAAACACTTTTGCATTAATATTATGAGATGGATATTGGATTAAACAAAAAGCCACTTTTTTTGGTTATTTTTTTAAATAATATGTTTTCGATTAAAAATATTATGAGATGAATTTTTACATGGTGAGATCATGAAGTGGTTTATCATCAAAGAGGGCATTACCGAGTTGACTTGCTGGTCTCCTTTTAATCGAAGTGGTGCAAAGATTGGAGGCATTGGATCCTAAGTGCCCGTTTGGTAAAGCAGTTTACACCCTTGAAACGCAGATTACACCCGTTTGATAACCCACAATCATAGTTCATTTTGTCCAAAATCACGATCGAAACAAAGGTTCACGAGAAGTGGATTTTTTATGTTTTTCCTGCGTTTCATGAAACGGGTATAAGCTACTATAGTGACTGATTCTCGTCATCAAGCAAACAACCCCAACCTCGTCTCTGCCTGTATGTCTTTGCAAAACATTATATAGGAAAGCAAAACATAGAGAGGAAAGCAAACTTTCCCGAAAATGATCGGAGAATCTTAGATAATCTTCTTCCCAGCCTAGCTTCACCCTCATCATCACCGGTAACCTCTCCTCCACGCCAACATCCCAGCCACCTCTTCCGGTGAAGCAACAGGAACAACTCCAACGACAACAAGCAAAACTCGTCACCTTTCAACGTCCATTACGGCCACCATTTATGATGCCGCCACCACAGAAAGAACCACTTCGGTCTCCTCTACCCATTGGCATCGACCGTTGAAGCTCTCGTCGTGGTCAGTCGGACATTACTGTTCATGTGAATTAATTCATGTCAACAGTAGCGTTGCACTGTTCACGTTTGAAGAAGACGTGAATAGTATAGTGCATCGTTTCACTTAGCTTATATGCAACTTTAAAGCTGGACTTGGGATGGGCTTGCTCTCGGGCCAGCAGATTTGGGCTTTGGCCTAATTGGGCTGGGTCAGCCCAACTTGATTTAAAAAAAATATTTAAAAAAAAAAAATATGTAGATAAAGATCTGTCCTGATGAAAGGGAAAAACACGTGATTTCGTTACACTCAACAAACCTGTTGTTTTTCGATTGATTATGAATTAGAAACTTGGAACTGGTTTTGGCATTGGAATTATATCCCTGCAACTGGATTGCAGATGTTGTTAATAATGATATTGTTACCATATGTTTTTCCTCGATCAAATAGCAAGGGATCGCAGAGGCATTCACGTATCAATTTAATTCATGATGAAATTATAAGTAGTTAGATGAGAGAATAAAAACAAATATTTATTTTTTTCATGAATTATTATTATGTTTTATTATTATGATTATTAATCTACAAAAATTAAAAAATAATTTATGTGTGTGTGTGTGTGTGTGTGTGTCCTTTAAAGTAATTTCACAAGTTGACAGCAATATGAAAAACATGATAACCAAACATATAAAATTGCTTTTTTTCAACCTCAAACTCAACCACAGTTTTAATC
The DNA here is from genome assembly GCA_015731905.1 of Salix dunnii. Taxonomy (NCBI): domain Eukaryota; kingdom Viridiplantae; phylum Streptophyta; class Magnoliopsida; order Malpighiales; family Salicaceae; genus Salix; species Salix dunnii. Next base: position 426,914 of record CM027667.1, on the reverse strand, counting down.
AAACACTTCATTGTTTATTTTGAACCGTAGTAGAAATGCCTTTTATAAAACTGTTTTTTTCAACCTCAACCACAACAGCAACCGCAATACGAAACACACCTAAGAGTGTGTTTGGTATTGCTTTTGATTTTGTGGTTGAGATTTGAAAAAAACAATTTCAAGAAAAGTACTTGTGTTGCGGTTCAAAATAAATTGTGAAATGTTTGGTTAAAACTGTGATTGAGTTTGAGGTTAAAAAAAAGTTGTTTTGTGTGTTTGGTTATCATGCTTTTCATATTGTTTTTAATTCATTTTTAGATTATTTTAATATTAAAAATATATTTTTTATATTAACAAAAATATATTATGTAAAAAGTATTTATATTTTAATTAATTTTTAGATTATTTTAATATTAAAAATATATTTTTTATATTAACAAACATATATTATGTAAAAAGTATTTATATTTTAATTAATTTTAAGATTATTTTAATATTAAAAATATATTTTTTATATTAATAAATATATATTATATAAACATTATATATTATATAAATATTATTTAATTATTTATATTATATAAACATTAAACCCCCCTTTCTCCCCATTAATTCCAGCAACATAAGCAAGAAAAGCAATATTTTATTATTTTTCTTGAAATGCTGGTCAGATATATTTTTAAGATGAAAAAAAATAAGTTTTTAACTTATCATCATTAACCAAATACAATAATCATAATTTATTTCAAAACTCTAGTGCAACAAAAAAAACAAACACTTTCTAAATGTCTAACCTAAAGTCCTCCATGTTTTGAAATTGGGCTTTCACTCCTCCCTTTATATTGATGGTTAGTGGGCTCAAGTATTTTGGATCAGCGTATAAAAATATATAAAAAAAACTAGTAATCGGTCAGGGTTGTTAACGAAAAGTAAATATTCTTATTGATTTAATGTAATTTTATTTTATTTTTTGTACCGTAAGTGCTCAAAATGAATTGCTGGGTATGGGTTATCCCCTCAATTCTCTCTCAGGCAGCAATGCCGCTCCCCGCATGCACCGGTTTTTTAAGCAATAATCCTTATTACCAGCTAACTCAAGCAGTCACTGATCCTCTCGTCATTAACGCATACACCTAAACAAGTTAACTGTTTTTTTTATCTGTGGAAAATGGAAACCTTCCTCTAAAAAATAGATATGGATGAGTGAATAAAATTCTAATTATTTTAATTTTCTATAAAAAATATTTGTTTTTTATTTTAACTCAAAATTTACTCTGTAAATTTCAAGCAACCCAGTATTTTGAGTACTAAAACAAGTCAACAATAATATATATTACCTTAAAATTAACTTTTGATCTGATTCATAGCATAATCTAACAATATATAAGGCGTTTGACCGAAGCATGATCAAGATAAGGAAGTAACAACCTCCACTTTGCTTGATCAGTGTTCTGAAACAACGTCACTCTAAAATGTCTCTCCCTTTAAAATGCCAAGTCTTTTGACCTCAAAATACTTATTGCTGTCTTCCATTATGAGGAGAACAACCTAACTCCAGAGCCCAGAACAATGAATCCGATCCTCTTATGTCTCTCATTTTCTTTGACATTTCTCATTTCCCACTGTGCCCTCCAAAAGCCACCTCCACTTCCCATTTTACCCATCCCAACAGCTTCTCAACTCCAATGGCAACTCTCATCAATGGCACTCTTCTTTCACTTTGGAACTAATACCTTTACAGACTCTGAGTGGGGTACTGGCCAGGTTGACCCTTCTGTGTTCAACCCGACCCGTCTCAATACCACCCAGTGGGTCCAGGTTGCTAAAGACTCTGGCTTTAATCGTGTGATCCTCACTGCAAAGCATCATGATGGATTCTGTTTATGGCCCAGTGAGTACACAGATTACTCTGTCAAGTCTGCTTCTTGGAGAAATGGAAGTGGGGATGTTGTAAAAGAGCTTGCTGTGGCTGCTAAAGACGCTGGTGTAGATTTGGGCCTTTATCTTTCACCATGGGATAGGCATGAGGTGTGTTTTGGAAAGACTTTGGAGTATAATGAGTTCTATTTAGGCCAAATGACCGAGTTGTTGACGAGGTAATTTTCTTTCTTTTGTCTCTGATCAGTTGGGTTTTTTTCTTGACTTATTGTATTAGATTATTTTGTAACCTGTATTTCTTTTGGTATTTGAGATGCTGATTTAATTATTATTGCACTTTGTTGTATCTAATTCTTGTTGTTAGTTCAACCTGAACAATTGTGTTGTCTGGGAAATAACATCTGTCTTTGATTAGATTTATGTTTTGTGGTAATTAGGAACTATTCGTGCTGTGTTTTATTTTTGCAGGTATGGAGAGATAAACGAGGTATGGTTGGATGGTGCGAAAGGAGAGGGAGAGAAGGACATGGAGTATTTTTTTGATAGTTGGTTTAGTCTCATCCATCAACTTCAGCCTGGGGCTGTCATCTTTTCTGATGCAGGTCCTGATACAAGGTGGATTGGGGATGAGACTGGTGTCGCTGGGTCTACTTGCTGGTCTCTTTTTAATCGGAGTTCTGCCCAGATTGGGAGCACTGATCCTAAGTGAGTTAACTTTCTAACCTTCTCTTCCATGCCTTTTTTTTTTTCATCCTCCTTTACTTTTGGTTGATAATTCATGGTCTGCCCTTGTCAAGAGTTCATGCTTGTTCACAATGCTATGGATTCCATGCCTGCCTAAAGATTACTTGTTTAGTTAGAACTTGCCAGCACTGCAACTCAGCTGTTAAGTATAAGCCCCATTCAACTGAACACGAACAAATGAGAGTTTTTTTCAAGATGTTGGGGAAAAAAGTATGCTTTGTGGACTGAACTTATCTGTAGTTGAGCACACCATTGGATTTGATCTTTCCACATTTCTGTCATCACACGGAAGAGAATTCAGACTCTTATTTCTAGTGTGAATGTCAATACCATGCTGATCATGTTAAGAGGACTTCATAGCAACCTATAAAACTTTTCATCCTGCATGCAAGCATGATGTAAATTGAGGGCTAGATTTAGTTTGTGAATTTTGGCAAGGTATCTTTGAAATGTACATTATGCTAGGAAATGGTAATGATAATTTTTCCATATCACAACTCTTGTTCATGACTAACCTGCCTAATAAATTGAAACCATTGAGTATAGTCAATGTATGCATGATCCAGGGCTCCATCCTACAAGGATCCAATTATGAAAATGCACTTTCATGCATTTGCTTGTTTCTTGAAGTGCTTATTATTTTGTGATGCTAATGACTTCTGAAGAATTCCATGGTTTTCAAATTACAGCGGAGACATTTTATGTTTAGATTTTTGTCCTTGACTAATTGTTGCATTGCTTGAATAACAAATTTTAAAGAATTTGATGTCCAATAAAATATGCTTATGAATTATTGCCATAAAACTGAATTCTAGTTTTTTCCCCTTAGTAGAACTGCAGAAAAATTGGCTCTCTTTTTTTGTGGGAGTGCACCAATTTTTCCCCTGCACTTTTTGCCCTCAAGATTTTCTTGCATACAAAATCAACTATTCAGACTTTTGTTTCACTTTTTATTGTCTATCCAACAGATACTCGCAGGGAGGAGACCCATCAGGTCATGACTGGGTGCCTGCTGAGTGTGATGTATCCATTCGACCTGGTTGGTTTTGGCATGCTTTGGAAGCTCCAAAATCTGCAATAAAGCTTCTCGACATATACTACAAATCTGTTGGCAGAAACTGTCTCTTGTTACTAAATGTGCCTCCGAACTCCTCAGGTCTTATATCAGATGAAGACATACAAGTACTCCAAGAATTTTCTGAACTCCGAAGGTCCATATTTTCTGATAATCTAGCTGGGAATGCCATTCTTAATGCAAGCAGCACACGAGGCAGCATTGGTGATTCTCGCTTTGACCCCTATAACATCTTCAAAGAAGGTATTCACACCTATTGGGCACCTGAGGAGAATCTATCTGATTGGTCATTACACTTAAACCTTCAAGAGTCGGTATCTTTCAATGTTTTGCAAGTACAAGAGCCAATTCACATGGGGCAGCGAATTATGGCATTCCATCTTGAGATCCTGAATGAAGATGGGGACTGGATGAGAGTGATTAATGGTACCACAGTTGGATATCAAAGGCTGTTGCAATTTCCTTCTGTAGAATCTCAGTACCTGAAATTTGTTATAGACAAGAGTCGGGCAGACCCTCTCATTTCATACTTAGGAATCTACATGGATCATTTTTCCATTGTGAATTCTGCATTTCATGGAAGCTCGCCAACAAACTTCTACAGCAGTCAAGTTCTTCGGCAAGCTACACACAACCATTCAATAACAGCCTCTATTTAATATAAATTACTACTACATTGAGCAGGTACATATTCATTTTCCAAATAATTGTAAAACATTTATTGCATACCAATACGGTACCATCCCATTCATGTTTCCTTCTGTGTGCATGTCACAAGTCCATCTCCAGGAAAGGAAAAGTCCAGCATATGGTTTGCGATTTTATTCTCTTTGAAAGATCCTAGCAGCTTTGGACAGCATTAGTGTGATAGTTATTACACACTGTAATCTGTTTGTCTCATTGAAGCACAGCTTAACTCTAGCTGAGGACAGCTGAATTTGGTTTTTGCTAGTCATTCAACTGCCTTTCATCAACCAAAAGTAGTGAGCCTTGCTTACCCCGACACAGATCGAAAGCTACAAAGCCTTGTCTACTCCAAAAGAAGTGATTTTAAAAAATCTCAAATTTGGAAATGTTGGTTGAAGTGGAAGCCTCCAATTTAAACAAATGCGTTGCACCTTTCTTTGTATGCAAATTGCCTTGCTTTAGCAACCACTCTCGGTGATTGTAATTCTAAATGTAATCCTGCTAGTCTTGTTAATGAAAAGAAAAATGTGATGAGGTCGAGCATATTCTCAAGTAATCAGGTTAAAAAGCAAATCTTGATTGCAATTCATAAGCCTAACAAGGGCATTCGATATCCCTATGTTTCATTGGACCCCCGACTTGATGAATGGTCAAATGAGAACAGAAATAAAAAATAAAATTCAGGCAACTCCAGAGACGAGGAACGGGTCGTCACAGTGTGGACAACATATCCAGTTCCACAGTGAGAGACCAAGGAAAACAGTGTTAGGTTTTAGCAGCCGCAAATTCATTGGATGCAATTTCGAGGCAAGGTTAAATCATTTGGATGACAGGTCTGACCAAATAACAGCATTGATGACTTCCTGGGCTATAATATTTTGAGGCATCCGTGACTTGAATTATATTTTTTTTTAAATAAAAAATATTAATTATATATGATTTTTTTAATTATAATATAAATTTAAATAAAATAATAAATATATGTAGAAATCTTGTGAAGTGTAAGTTTTTTATAAAATATAAAAATTTTAAATGGATATAAATTTATTTGTTTAATAAATTTCAATTAAATAACCAGTATAAAATTATCATTATCATTATCATTGAAAAAACAAAAAGATTTGGATATCTGAATTATTGAATATATTGTATTAAGATTAGCTCATTTTATAATTCAATTTAAATTAAACACAACAAACAAAATATAAATCGTCAAAGAACCTGCATTAATCAACAAACAAAAATAAATAGTTAATTTTTTTATCTCTAAAAAGAAGAGAAGATATATTGAAAATTCATCCCCATGTTATTGTTATTATCATTATTATAGCAGTTACAATTATTATCAATATTATTATCCAAACAGTGAAAATCATTAAAATGCCCCTAAGAAAAAAAAAAGTAAAATATTTTGTCCAAAAAACAATCACTAAAATTATCATTATTATTGTACAAACAATAAAATCATCTGATCTCAAAATAAGATAAAATAAGATTAAAAAAAAAACATAACAAAAGAGAAATATAGAGCAATATTAATTTTAAAATGATTACCAACATAAATTAAAATTTCTAAATTGAACCAAATAAAAACAAAACCCTAATAAAAAATAAAATGACAAAAATTCAAAACACAAACCAAAAATATAAATAAATGAATATGGATAAAAAAAAACATTATTCAAGAACGATTGAAAAAAAGGAATCAATACTAAATAAAAAATTAAAAGAATAAGTTCTAAAATGAAAAACAATATATGTAATTAATTTCAATTGAATGACAAAACTGCAACAAATGAAAACCTTGAGAAAGAAAAACAATTAAGGAATTTTTAAAAATAAAATGCATTGTAACCAATATAAATTAAAATTTCAGAACGGAACATAATAAAAATAAAACATCAAAAAATAAATGACAAAAAAATAAAAATAAAAGCACATATGTATAAATATGGACAAAAAATAAACATTGTCCACAAAGGACAAAAAACCTCAAAGGAATTAATACAAAATAAAATAAAAGAATAAGTGCCAAAATAAAAAATAAAATACATAATTAATTCCAATTGAAGAATAAAAATGTAACAAATCAAAATTTTGGGACAAAAAACAATAAAGGAATTTTAAAAAAAATCAATAAAGTGAAATTGTAGAACAAAGTAAAAGAATAAGGACCGAAATAAAAAGTAGCATATATGACCAATTTTAATTTGAGGAAACAATTAGAACAAATTCAAACTTGCATACTAAAATTACTAAAGAAAACAAAAACAAACCAAAAATCAAAAGATAAAGGACCGAAATAAAACTTACAGTATATAATCAATTTCAATTAAAGGATATAATTGAAAATAATCAAAAGTTCCATTGAAAAATTGGTAATAAAAATAAAATTAAAAGTTCAGGGACTGAAATGAAATGTATACAAATATGAGGGACAATTGCGTACTTAACCGACAACAAGAGAGAGAAAAGAGGGGGGGAAGAAAAACCATCCACTGAAGATCACACGGTCATATTTGAATGACATGAGCCAAGTATGGAGGCATAAGACATGGAGGTGAATCATATGAGACGGCGGAAACACAAATTCAATTGACTGAGACCATCGCACGCCCTACCTGAAATACACATGCGAGTGAAACACTGTAGACGTGTCTAGACGACGCGCCTGCATTGTTTTAGAAAAAAATAAAAATTAGTCAATTACCCATACAGCCTTGGACTTAGCGATATTTACGAAAAAACTAGAGATGAAAGTATTCCACTGCCCCCAGTTCCAGACGACAGGTTTTGTTGTTTAGAGGGGCTAGCGGCGTCATTTTACTGTGCAACAAATTCAAAAATATCATTCATGTCCCATAAAAAATTCAAAATTACCCCTAGTTCTCGTAGCTAAAAATTTCAATCCAAGAATAAAATAGTCATTTCACTATAACAATAAAGAATAATACGAGTCTAGTAGAATTTTACATAGCAAAAATCCTTCGGGTCTTATATTTTAATTTATTATTATTTCTCAAACCCTCTCCTTATTCTTAGACTATCACAATATATTCAAAAAAGCTTTAAAAATTGAAAAACACTATTATTCTCATAAAAGGTCACTGCTCAGGATGAAGCACCGCACATCTCGACTCATCCAACATACAATGCAACGATTGCAGGTTCAGCATACTGACACGGAGCTCTTATCTCTACTTTTCCAGATTTTATTTCCCAATACCCAGATGGCACCATGTGTTGTGATCAAAAAGCAAATTACGTCAACATTTCTATTGATTTTGGCAATTCTATGCCATACCATTTGCTGCACCTTACTTCCAAAGCATTCCACAACCATTCCATGAAATTAGACAATAATGAGACACTCAAATATTGCGAGACATGAGGCAGATCCATTGCAAACAAGAATTGAAAGTACAAAAGGTAGGTTGCAAATTCCAAGCTGAATGTTTCATGTTATCTTGACATCTTGAAGAAGCCGAGCAGTCATAGAGCCTAATCTTCTTGCTTCCCAGTCAGTAAGTTTTCCATTTGGAATTTTCATAGCTAGCTCACAATCTTCATGAACCTTGTCACTGCTGCAATCTTCTAACCTATTCTTGGTATTGCTACTCCCACCATTCTTATCATCTTTCAGTGCCTTATCTACCATTTCAACCTCGTCAGTTTGTTGCTCAAGCTCCGAAATCCTGTTTTCTATGATCCCAGCTGGAGGCTTCAATCGCATGATGTAAAGTTGAATACTGGGATGTTGGTAATTACAGTCCATCTGCATGGGACAAAGTGGTTACAACGACTTCAAAGGGTGAAAGCATTAGTTATGAAGGTTCAACGAACTAAGCTGCTCCTAGAACAAATTGGTTACGATGCGTTGACTAATACTCCAGCTAAAGCCGCATGTATTTATGATGCAGGTCCAATGACTAAGGTGGCATCTTAGATTGCTAATAATCAGTGCACGGAATAAATTGCTATAAGGTGGTCTCTTAAATATTTACACTTAAGAAAATTTATGGAAAGTAGCAGGTGAGGAATAGTTAAAGGATCAAATAGTCCTAATTTTTACCAGATTTTGTCTCCAGTTTGGTAATCATTCATACTTGACTCCAGGAATTTTATTTGGAAAAGTCAAGTACAGCAAATTAATATCTCAGCCATAAGTATTTATTACCATCGATAACATACCTTTGCTTTTGGAACAGTTTTCACCTCAAAGTTTTTTTTCCACATGTCGAGCATTCGCTCATGGACATTGGTAGAACGGATCTCATACCCCAACTACATGGAAGTTTTGTAATAAGTAAAAGCATCATAATCAAATTTCCAAAGGAAAAACAAAAAACAAAACTTTCAAGCTTTAAAGCAACAAACCAAAATAGAGGTTTTTGGTCCTGATAAAGCAAGTATTGTCTGCAACAGTGGATCCAAGAGATGCTCTGCATATACCTTGTATGCAAAGAAGCTGAAAATCAAACACTTCACTGAAGCGGGTTCAAGAATAGAGCTACAGATCCATAACATCATAAGACTCACAAAAATTCATCTTAACATTGCACCGAAATCATGGGGTCAAGTTTGCTCATGAGTTTCCCAATTTCTTTGAAACGATGACCTTGAGGTCATACTCTAAAGTCCATAAATCAGAAAGTCAAATGGGGTGGTCATGAGAAATTAAATGTGGGTCCAGGAAGAGACAAAACTATGAAAGTAAAGACAATTAGCAATATATTGTTTCCCATTATGGGTTCAGAAAAATGTAATCACCAAACAAACTTACAACATCAGTGCCAATGATGTAGTCAAATGGTGGATCAACAGCCCTTATATGATCTTCGTTGCCCCAGTCCAATTCTGCAACTTGGATAGATCCAAATGAATCTGTAGGGAGCATAAAACCATGTAAGGTACATGCTACACAAAATGGAGGTCCAGGCACACCCTCTACCTGATAGATCCAAAGAAACTCCATGCTGATTAGGGCATTTTCCCATCAAACTCAATTGAACGTAGAAAATATCTTAAAATGCAGTTGGCTATTCGGTAAAAAAAAATAGATCTTTTTAATATGAATAAGAAAAATAAAAGTCTATGACCACAGCCAGTCAAAATGTCTGCAAGCACACCTGAATTGGAATCTTTCTGCATTATTCTTGAAGTATTGCGTTCAGCATTTCTCATTAGCAGTGGCAAAACCTCTATTTGGTCAGTTGCTACCACATCACATCCCAGCAGTGCCATCCCTGGAAAGAGCAGCTTAAATCAAACTATGAGGCCAAAGACCTTTTAGTGTTAGATAAAACTGAATCTATATTGAATTACAGGCCAAGAAAAATGATATGTGCGAAACACTATTTCACTTGCTAAAAACAAAAAAAGGGGAGAGAAGAAACCCACCAAATCCAGCTACTCCACATCCTGCTCCAAGCTCAATAACACGTTTTCCTTTCAGTTTGGATGGACAAAACCTTCCCCTTCTGCAATTCCTTTCCTGAAACAACCAATGAATCTTTAGGTCTAAAATATTGATTAATCCATGCAACAAGTAATGTATGTGTGGCCTTTGAAATCTGATAAGCATAATGTTCTAGTGAGGTGAGCTTTCAATCAAGTGTTCGTTAACATATTCATATTCTAAAGAGCCAGTCTCCCCCCTTACCCCCACCCCCACCCCACACCTTGTCCTTATCTTGCCGCTTTTCCAATGACATTAGATCCATCTTTAAATTTATAGAAATAAATTGGAAGATTATGGGAAGATTAGTTCCACAGTTAATCCAGCTTGCAGATTCATGTCTTTAGATCTAAAATATTGATTAATCCGTGCAACAAGTAAATGTATGAGTGGCCTTTCAAATCTGATGAGCATAATGTTCTGGTGAGGTGAGCTTTCAATCAAGTGTTCGTTAACATATTCACAAGTTAAAGAGCCAGTCTCCCCCCAGCCCCCACCCCCACCCCCACCTTGTTCTTATCTTGCAGTTTGCAGTTTTCCAATGACATTAGATCCATCTTTAAATTTATAGAAATAAATTGGAAGATTATGGGAAGATTAGTTCCACAGTTTTGCTGTACTAACCATCATCTCTTGTTTTCTTCTTCTTTGTTCAGAACAAAATGAGATAAAAATCAAGATGATCAAATCCCTCAAACCCCCCATTAGGGATCTTCAGAAAGAATCCAGGCAAAATACAACTGAACTTGCAAAAGGATTTATCCCAGTAACAAGAAATGCCCAAATAAGATCAACTTAAATTGATAAGGTTAGTAAGCTATGCTGTGCTAAGTATAGCACTGAAATTAAAATAGTTATGAGAAAAGCAGGGGAGAAAATGCTTCCTGCAATATAAGCTTTTTAGCTGCTTTACTGCAATGAAATGATGAATTTTCTAAGCAAACTCTTTACAGAAAAACCCTGCTCTTTAAAGTTCACTAAGAGCTGTCTGACTATTGAGCACATCATGGTGAAACAGACCCTTAGTCCCAAGTCCAACATTCAAGAATCAACAACACCAGGGAGGGCGTGCTTTACAGTTTGAAGTACATGAAGAAATACAATTTTAAACTTACTAGAAATTTAACCAACACCATTGATGCATCCCAAACAGTGGTTCCTAAATGCTTGGAATTTGGATCCTATCACCATGACAAGAAATTCACCTTTTAGGTAAACATCACAAGATACTAAAGCAACATAAAATGTGAGAGATTTGCTCCCGGTGTTGATGCTGTGTAACCGAAAATTGACAGCAGCCAAACTTTTAGGATGAAGGGATTACAATCATGCAATTAATCAAAATTACAATGACGGAACAGAATTTTCTTTCATGATTATTTCATATTTATACAGTTCAACAAAACTTTATTGCTGCACATCTCTTTCCATTGAAAAGACTATATTTTTCTTCAAGATATCAAGAAAATGTCCTTTTTTTAAATAAAAAATAAAGAAAGAAAAAAACTGACTATTTCACTTTGATCCAGAATTTGATGTCCCTCCCCAACATCACAGTAACTATTATATAACCAAGACAACATGCAGACAGGTCACCTTTTCCAGTCGTGAGTGGTTAAACATTGTACAAAAATTGCACTACTCACACTAAATTTCAAAATTTATGGCAATCAATACAAACTCAAGAAACAATAACAACGTTTGCAAAATGGGAAAAGAACAAAAAGAAAAAAGCATACTTGAGAGAACTGTAGTTGATGGCCTAAAACTTCAAGTCTAATAGCAGAGGTGCTTGGAGAATTTAACCTGGCAAAAACAAATAAAAGTTTCAAATACATCGATATATAAATATAAAAAAAAATCAATAGAAAAACTAATGGGAACAGATTGTAGACAAAAAGGCACCCTACTGAGAGCCAACTAAAGCATTTCGAAAGCCCAAAATACCTGTCAGGCTCCATTGAATTTTTGGAAGAAAATCGAAATCTTTTACTGCTGGAGGCTGAGCAACAAAAAATATATCGATGGGTTTCCAGTAGAGTTTACGGAAAACCTCAGATTAGTCCTCCATCTATTTGCTGTCTCACAGATAGGTCGAAAGATTATTAATATTTTTAATTGGACCATAAGAGTACCAGGCGTTCCTCGATTGAATCCTTGGTGTAAGTTTGATAATGTTTTCTGTCTAAACTGCATGTATGAAGCAAGTTTGACATCTTTCATCAATAAAAAAAATTAAAATTAGTCTGTTTATTTCATGGGAAATAGTTTTTTAATAATTATTTTTGAAAACTTTTATGTGTTTTTTTATCATTGAGAAAGTTGGTTAACATAAAACATTTTCTAGTCAATGAGAAATTTAGATTGGTTTATAGAAAAAAAAAATTCTTCTTATTTTAGATGGAAAACATTTTCTTAAGTTGTGAAAAAAATCAAAAGTATCTTTTTATTTATTGATTATATTAAATTTGATATTCAAATATATTATTAATGCTTTGATTGTTGTATATTTTGTTTAATATCGTTTTTTCTTTTCAATTTTATCCATTAAATTTTTTTGATGTAATTTGATTTTTATATCAATTTTAGTTCTCATTTGATTTTTATTTTCTCTTTTCTTATTTTTTTTCTTAATTGAAATTTTTATTTTATACTTTATTTAAAATAATTTATGAAATTGTGTTTTTTTTTTTAGTTTCATCATCTTTCAATTTTATTATCTGGAAAATTTTGTCTCCATTATTTTGATTCTTATTTATTTTCTTTAAAATAATTTATGAAACTAGATTATATGTTATATTTGGTTCTCATTCTTTTAATAAACTTGAAAAAAATTAAAAAATTAATACTTGAAAATGTTTTCCAATTAATTTTTCATAACACTACAAAACATAGAAAAACAATTCACTTTCTATAAATCCATTTTTCATGAAAACCATTGTCTAAAAGAAAACTACTTTCTAGTAAGCAAATAAGGCCTAAGAAATGAGAATATTTATGTTAAAATTATTACTATTATTAAAATAGACACATGTCAATCATATATTAGTTTCATTTGTTGACTACTGGTCAATTTTGAAAAGACACCATTTAATAGTCTTATTTAATGCAACAGCAAATATTTGTGTTCATAAAATCATAATTAAAAAAACTTCTATCAAAACTTTGGTAGTCTCCAATATACGGAAAAAAAACTTCAAGTTATTGACTAAGACCAATTTTCACTATTACTTACATTCTCAATTTATAATCCAATCATTTTGGACCTCAATAGCACCGATCATACCTATCATCCCATATAATTCAATAATGCACAATGATAATTGAGTATATATAATCAAAAGGAGCCAAATTAACTATACATAAGTTATAAAAATTACAAGTATATGAAGAAATATTAAATTAATAAATCATTAATCAAAAGTTAAACATCAACATTAGATTTATAAGTGAACATTACAATCCTTGAAACATTCATGTTACATCTATTCTATAATAATAAAACAAGTATATATGGTAAAATTATGTCTAACTCAAGTGAGATGGTCTTAGAAAAAATATAACATTGAAGAATTGTTCTTTAAAGAACTATTGATAGTTAATATGCTAAAAACTAACACTAAAAATGCAAATAAAACATTCCTTATTATAAATTTATTATAAAAAAATTCTTATACTATCATCCTCAATCTATTAATTTTCCATGCCTTGAATAATTTTCTTTTATATCATTATAAAATTTCAAATTGAAACCATTAACTATTTCTTGTAAAATGGTTAATCATGAGAATATCGATACCAACTTACTAGTATCATTTGTTATAGTTTCCCCTTTGATTGTTAATCAAAACATTGACATCAATTTTTAATGGATACCATTAACCATCCCTTGTATAATGGCTAATCAAGATACTATCGATATGAGCTAACTAGTATCATTAGCTATTATTTCCCCATAATAGCTAATCATAATTTTAAGGGTTATGCCGATATCAATTTCAAATTGATATCACTGGTAACATTTATTACCATTTCCCCTTAATAACCACTCAAGATTTTAATGATTATGTTGATATCAAGGTATCTACCTTTACATCACTAGCTTTCCCTATTTTTCGGGAAAAATAATCTAGTTTATCATTTTTTTCTTCTGATTTTTGTTGAAATATTATGTTAATGATAACGAATCTTCTTATCATCATTAGTTTTCCTTACCGATATCAATATATCTTTTTAATATAATAAGCCTTTTCAATCTTGAAATAGTCAATCAAGTTCTTTTTGGTATTAAAATTATCATTTGAAATTGTCTTATGCACATCCTTACCAGAAACAACTAACTAGGTTACTCTTTAATTTTCTTTTCTTTTCTTTCCATTTATTTTTAGTAGGTTATGAATATCCAAACTAAATATAAACCTAACAGAATATAATAATTAGTTCAATGGATGAAAGATTTATAAAAATATAGGTATTAGGGACCTACATAATATCTATGATGTTCCAGTAACGACATGATATGTATAATGTTCCAACACTTACTTTGCTTTATGGTCTAGCTATCAAAAGCTTCTCTGCCAATCATGACCAAATATATTATATTTGTTTTTTTAATGAAAATTTCATCACTCAACACAATTAAAGAACTTCCATTATATTAAAAAACAACATAACTTACTCATTTTTTCTGTTTCTGTTTCCAAGAACTATAGTCTCTTTTTAGAATTTCCCTTTTATTTCATATTAACTTTTCATTATTCAAATTAAGTAGCATTATTTTAAATCAATCATAATTCTCCAATCATCTTATTCACATAACGTCAACCTTAAGGGATTTCAATTGATTTTTGGTAGAGGCCTAATTGCATAAAATGAATTTGTTTTGTCATATTTAAGGAATTTAAGCTAGAATGAAATAACAGGAACCAAATTAAAACTTATAAAATCTCAAATTAGAAAATTTAATTTTTAAGGTTTAATTAGGCAATATGTCACTCTTTTCTAAAAAGAAACATAGTGACACATTGTTTATATCTATTTGTTATCTTTATCAACCGTAAAGGTTGACTGAGTTGAAATATCCAAATAAAAATAGCATTTCTAACCATTTTAGGGGCTCCAACCTCAACCTCCATCATTCTAGAAAAGAGTTTCCCCTCTACAAAATTGTGTCACCTTTATTTAACGTTTATGCTCTACTTGTCATGTGAAAACCCTTAATCTTTTATCTCAAGATAGCCTTGTATGATTTAGTAGAGTTCTCCGATGTTACACTTAACTTTGAATCGATGATACAAAAGATACAGACCACCAAATTAATCATGGTTTGATCCTAGTTGAATAAAAAAAAAATCTTTTATAGGATATATATATCTTGGTTGGTTTCAATGATTCCCTACTTTCCACAATTAATTCATGGAAATGCATCTCCAATCAACCATGTTTGATCAAGTTTCAATTAAGTTATTCCTAACCATTTCTAGAAGTTCCAAGAGTTTGTTTGATACATAAAGAGAGGTAAGACGAAATAAAATGAGAGAAGAATAGTCTCTTAATAGATCAAAGAAAAAAAACCCTTATAATCTAGTTATGGAAAATCACCTTCAAACTTAAAATGGGTTTTGCAAAAAAGAATACATCACAGAGAAAAAAGGAATCTTGGAGAGAAAAGTCATAGAGAAAAAGGAAAAGAAATACGTAGAAATCAAAGAAATACTTAGAATAAAATTGAATAAAATGTGATAAAGATTCTGCATTAGTTAAAAAAAAATATCAAAAAAGAGGAAAAACTATTTGAATGAGGCTATTGGAACCTACATATATCAAACATAAAAGGTAAAAAGCACTTGAAATAATATCTCAAAGGTAGGTTATTCAACTTTTTATTTTAAGGGTAGAACTCATTAAAAATACCTCTCATCTTTGTATTTTAAGCTTTAAACTTTTTATTCAAGTGTTGTTCATAATGCTTTTGATTTGATTCATCCATGTTTTGATTTGTTTCTGCATATATATTCAAGTTGTTTTCAATGCAAACAGTAATATATTGTTAGTTTTAGTTGATAATTTGTATTTTATGAATTCTCGTCACACTCATAAAAGGTATGTTTAGAGTGAGAATAATTTATTAGGAAGTAGATTGCTTAATGGAAGCCTAACCACTCAAAATATGTTTTTTCCTCTCTCCTACACTATTAAAAATCACATTTACTAATTTTTGAAAAAATAATCTTGGTTAATGAATGCAATTTTAGGTTTATAAAAATTTATTAATATTCTGTCAATTCTTGTAGTGTTAATTAGAACATAGAAAACTTTTTTTCTTTAATTCGAAGGTTATAAATTGTTGCAGTTTGATCAATGAGAGGTTGTGTTTACTATCCATGAAAGTCGATAATAAATAAAACTCAATAAAAGAAATTATGCCCTTTTCATTGACGTTATTCTTCTCACCAAAACAGTTATTTGTACTATTATGTATTCAAGCGAAACTAAACAACATCACTTTCCAGTACAATATAAAGATAATACAAACTTGAAGAATAATTTCTCTTGTAGAAATACCTAGTATGCTTTTTAAAGACAAATACAAATGACTGGAGATTTCGGTACCAACTCTATTTTGCTGGCCAATTACGGAACTAAAGATACCGTGTCAAAGAAGACAGTTCATAAATATTAATTCTAAAATGTTTGATAAAAGGTACACCTCTATTAACAACCACAAGTCCTCTATTCCCCATAATTTTTACAATAAACTTGTTATTTAAAATAATTTTATTAACATAATAGAATGTTTTGTGTGTATGTGTCTTTTAAAGTAATTTTACAAGTTGATAATAATATGAAAAGCATGGTAACTAAACACACGAAACTGTTTTTCATTTAATCTCAAAATCAACCACAATTTTTAACCAAATACTTCAATTTCATATATGAACGGCAGATAAAAGTACTTTTCATGAAACTTTTTTTTTAAAACCTAAACCACAACAACAATTGCAATACCAAACAATCCCTTAATGAAAAATATTTTTGTATGTTTGGTTACCATGTTTTTCATGTTGTTGTCATCTTGTGAAATTATTTTAAAGGGCGCGCGCACACATACATAGTATATATTGTAGATTTAATAATCATAATAACATAATATAATTAATAGTACAAATAAATTAAATATTTATTTTTATTCTACCAGCAAATTGATTGCAATGCCATTCAAATTGTCTATCATTCCTAGATTCACAGGCATAGAGGCTTGTGTGGGCTAACAAGTCAACCTCCACTTTATTTTCCCAGTGCTAGTTTTGTTTATGCACAAATCCGTACACCAATTACGGCTCAATTACATAAGTGTCCCACGGAAAGATGGGAATAATTTTCATCTAGGGGTGATAAGCAACGAAAAGCAATTGTTTTTTCTCAACCGGTGGTTTGATAGTTTTAAATTGTGGACCACATACAAATGCTTCAATGTTTTAATGCATAATCCAACAATAATACATCAATTTTTTTTCAAACTCTTTACAACTACAAAAATAAATATCCACCTAATTTCAATCTACACAATTTCCCTTTCACATTTATGCAAGTAAAAAGGACACCACCGGTGACAATTTGAATATTGATTTCTTTGAATCAACTACTGATATTTGCGTAAAAAAACAAGAAAATGACTTCCAAATCCAAAGTTTTTGAGATACTTGGCAGAGCACATCGTAGGGCACCATGAGCGTGTCGGTAGGGCATCTATAGTTTTGGCCCACGAGGGCTCTATGAAATCTCAATCGACATAAACAATTGGATAGAGGTAGGCATAACTACTACTATTGAAAAACTTGCTTTGTTTGACACAGAAGCACTTCCTGTCCTTTTCTTTTGTACTTTCAAGATCAAAATCAAAGACAGGGAATATGTTGAGTTAAATAATTTTCATCGGGAATAATTAAGGTAAATTTAAAATGACAAGATATATTAACTTGTTCTCGTGCATGATGAATTTATATCCAAGCTAAGAAGCAACCATTTATTATACCATGTTCATATAGATTCGAGTCGTGTCATATAAGACTACCTACCACCGATACAATCTTCACAAAAGATAACGTGAAAGAGACATGAAGGAAATCAGAGATTTAATATAAATAATATTATTATTTAAGGTTGGAATTATACGAATGATGAGCTTAAAGATCAACTGAAAAGAGATTTAATCTATGTATGTGTGTGATAAATGATGCAATATTAATTTTGTCATTAATTTATATATAAAAAAAAATGTGTGGTTTATAGTATCATGGTGGTGAGGCCCGAAAATAGATCCGGTATAATAGAGAAAATAGAAATAAAATGAATAATTATTCCCGGTAGCTCCTTTATTATTTCAATGAAAGTGATCAATTCAACACACAAGACTTTCAACAGACATGATCATTAATTATGTTAGAAATTAGAATAGCAAGAAACGAGAATCATTCTTGCCTTACGACTCAAAAATTTAATTATAAAGCTTTCCAGGAACATGAAATAATAAGTCTTCCCGTAGAATTGGTAAGCAAGTGGGAGAGAGTATGGGTATGGATCAAGCTTACCATTAAGTACATCCTCATACGTATGCTAATAATAATGAGCCATACTCATGTAATAATTTTTTGACATGTGAAGTTAATGCAAGATGGTAGTTATTATGATTTTGTTTGTTTTTACGTTATAAAAATATTTTAGAAATAAATAAATTTTGTTTTATCACCCCTATGAAAAATATTTTGTTCATAAGGTTTTAAAGCTTCAAAATCTTATTGTGAAAATATTAAGTTTTAACACTAAGCTATTTTGTTTTTAATAATGAAGAAATATTTATACATATTTTTTCTTTGCTTTTTTTGTATTTGTTCTTATCTATATCCATCTACATGCGCATAAATTATTAATTTAAAATAAATGGATGGATTAATGATTTGGGGAGGATAATCTCGTATCTTGTCATTGTCTCTTGACATTGAATTTATAAATGTTTTGATAAGAAAATTGATTTTAAAAACATGATCAATAATTCAAATATTATCAATATCATCTTACATATCTTATCATCAAATGTGAGGGTTGATAGATAAGCCATTCATGTTGCTTTTTGCTTTTTAGTTTGTTTGCTCATCATCATCATCACCACACTTAGTAGATAAAATCAAATTGAGATTAAATAATGTCAATGTGAAATTGAAAAGGGAAACAAATGTAAAAAAAGACTTAGAAAAAACAATGTCAAACTCATGATTTAGGTCATAAGATCAAGATTATCCCATTAAAACAAATCACAAAACTAAATTCTCATCCAATATAATATTGAAGGATGAAGTTTAAAAAAATCATTTCAAAAAAGGATCCAAAACAAAATGATTTTTGAGTCTCACTGTTGTTCCCCTATTGATATTCCCTACGTCACCCAAAAGCTCTCATCGGTTCGCTTCCAACACCTCCAAGAAAGGCGGTGTTTGGACATCGAAGAAAGCTACATGCACCATAAGAGTGTGGCGGCTACCCTTACCCATTGGCGCATGCGTTGCTCGTGTCAACAAAGATGCCCTTGCTTATTTTAGTTTTGCTTTTAGTGGCACAATAGTTAATTGTTTTACATCAACAAGATCTTATTTTGTTTTGCTAAATCAAGCATTAACTAAGTGTTGTGATTTTCTCTTAATATTGTGAGGTTTTCATATCTAAACAATCAAAATAAATTGCAAAGTCAAATCCTAAATAAATCTCTAATCTTTGAAATCAATGAAATTAAATATTATTTTGCCAAATCAAGCATTAATTGAGCATCGAAACATATACTCAAACATCATGAGATCTCTATACGCAAGCATAAAAAAAATCACCAAGATCAATCCAACGCATTGTTAAATGACCAAATAAAAATAATTAATAGACTAAAAAGAAAAACAGAGGGAAAAAAAAGAATCACTTTGCAAATCCACATAAATCACTGAACAATTATATATATATTATTTTTGGTTATTTTAGGATTGAAAAGAGCACGTCACTTACTATGTGTCTATTTGGTGTCTTATAATATATGAAATAAATATAAAAGGAATAGAAACATGTTTTGTTGATATAATAAATGTATTTTTTAATCTTTTTTTTGAAATAAGTTACTGTGATTTTAAATTAGAAAATATATTGAAAACCTGTCATCTCTCCATCTTTTAACTATTTCAAAAACAGTATTAAGCACTATCTATTGTTAATCACTGTCATTAATCTCAAAGGCTTCCAATGATATAGCCAAGTACTTAATTGCCCAGACCAATTCTTGATCTGTCGGCCTACAAGGTCCACCCACGCATTCAATCAGTGGGCCACTGCTGGCCCAGAGAAACAATAATCTAAATTCCATGGGGTGGTCTCCGAAAGAGGCTGATGGGAGCACGACGAAAATAATGGCTTTGAAAGTTATAGCGTAACAAATTTGATTTAAATATGAATTCATAATCACTGCTGCTTGTTTTTAAATGAATATCTGCAAGAAAGTGCTTGATTTTCAAATGTTTTTTTTTGTTCCGGGATATATTTAAATAACTTTTTTTATTTTTTAAAACCATTTTTAATATAATTATATTTAAGTGATTGGAAACAATTATTTAAAAAAAAAAAACACATTTAATAAGGTTTCTCGAACAGCCCCACCAACTCTTGACCAGTGGCCTCATGGAAGAAAAAAAGACATTGCTTGCATCCATGGCAGGAAGGTCACGTGACTTCAGCCGGAAATCAAGCACCGAAAGATTCTGCATGTTATTATGTAGAGAAATAAATCCCATTCAAAGTACTCTATATTGAACGATGAAGAGACACGTGTATTCTTGGCCTATTAATTGTGTATTTAGACAATATGGCAGCCTTCCCTCCATTTGTATGGCCCGGAAGATCAATTATTTATTATAGGGGTGATAAAATTAACCACTTTATCTATATTGACCCAAAATTAACCAAATTGAATGGTTTTTTATGTTTTAATTCAGTTTGGTTTCCAAAACCAAATAAACCGGATGAAATTAAACTAATTAACCGAACTGAATAAAAAAAAAAAACTCATTTAATCGAAACTATTTGAATTGGATTTATTTGGTTTTTGAGAATATAAACCTAGATGAATGAAAAATTATTTTGATTTTTCGGTCGGTTGAGAAAAAACCAGTTTGGCTGTATATTTTAGTCCAAACGTAACCGTTAGATCAGCTGATATTCACCTCTAATTATATATTATCATAAGAAAACGCTTCTTTTATCGTTTTCAATCGTACGTCCATGTTAAATCTTTGTTGCCGATGGATCACCAAGCAGCAATTTCAGCAAGTTCCCTGCTTCAAGCAGCTTTTTAGTGGACTTGCTCCAAGGAATCCTCCGAGCGAGGTTATTAACCATGTATCTTCCTGTCTGCAACTTCAGCTGGTCAGATGTCGGAAAAAGGTAGTTGGAATTTTCTTTGATCAATCATCACTTTGATTTGTCAAACTTCAACAGCAGTTGTACTATTGACAGCTCCAAATTTGCTCTTTAACCATTTCAACAAAACATCAGCCGAGAAAAAATATATACAGAGAGAGCAATAAAAGTTGAAGTCATGAAAAATCGCCGAAGAATGCATTGTTATACATGACATCAAGGTTGCACGGACAGTTGAGCAAATATGTATGGATTCGAATAACTTACCTCCTAGTTTCTTAGGTTTTAGTAGCTGATATTGTCGGTAAGGAAAGGTTCGAGAGAAGAAAATGAAGGGGAAAAAACATGTACACGTAGTTTCTAGCTAGATACTTAACAAAGCAATACGATTTAGAAGAAAATAAAAACAGCAGGGCTTAAGAAATATTGTAAGTATGTACAGTTGGTAATGGCACCACAATTAAATTGTATACAGCCAAAAGGAAATGTCAAGATATATGCTTAATTATTCGTGTCTATGCATGTATGTATTACAAGATATATATATATATATATAAAGTTGTGGCTCTGCATGTTTACATGCAAGCAATAGAAACAGCACTGCTTAAGAAATTAAGTGGTTTGAATAAGACAATTTAGATGAGAAACTAAGGCACGTATCGCCCCCCTATTTGTCTCTCTTTTTTCATTTCTGATGATCAATTTGAGTAATTTTTCACTTTCATAGCGCATATATATCCATGGCTTCTTTTGAGGTCTTGTACTTGTTAGCTACAGTAGTGTGTGCAGGATTAAACCTGACCCCATACATATAGAGTCGTGCATCTTTGCGTGTACAAGTGAGCAATCATTATACCCAGCAAGTTTTATCAGAAATAGGGTTGGCTCATAAAGAGGAAAGTGAGGGAAAATTAAAGAGATATGCACACAAAAGTTAACCAATCTTTCTCCTTCATCAATCTGTCACATGTTTTGTCTCCATGTATAACTCCTCAACTAACTTGTCACCTTACCTGTGCTGTGGGGTCTTCGCTGCCCCTATTTATACCCACTGCATAGCCATACTCTGCCGTATCATTTGAGCACACACATCTTCTTCATCCCAGTATCTTTACAACGTACGTACTCACATTCTTAGTTCTCTCGCTTTAATGGCTTCTCATCTCCTCCACAATATTCCAGTACTCATTCTATTAATGAGCATCCCTTTAATGATCATCACTACTGCTCAAAACCCACCGTCACCTGGCTACTATCCCGGCTCCCGAATAAGCACGATTGCGTTTGATCAAGGATATAGGAACCTTTGGGGGGCTCAGCATCAAAGAGTAGAGCAGGGCTCCGTGACGTTATGGCTTGATAGAAGCTCAGGTCCTGCTTTATATATCTGTGTTTTCTTACTTATAATCCAATCTTTGCTTCTTCTGCTAGCACTTAAGAGCATATTCTTCTCGTTGCTAATGGTAATTACACAACAGGCAGCGGTTACAAGTCACTTCGTTCATACCAATCAGGATACTTTGGTGCTGACATCAAGCTTCAACCTGGTTACACTGCTGGAGTGATTACATCTTTCTATGTGAGATTCACTTAGTTATATGGTAGCTAGTATATATTTAGATGCTGTGTGTGCCTGTGTTGCTTGGCAATATAATTGCTTTTTATTATGACATGCAGCTTTCGAATAATGAAGCCCATCCAGGGGACCATGATGAAATAGATATTGAGTTCCTGGGAACAACTCCCTATAAGCCATACACTCTGCAGACAAATGTGTATATACGAGGAAGTGGGGATAGAAACATTATTGGAAGAGAGATGAAGTTTCATCTTTGGTTCGATCCTACACAAGATTTTCATAACTATGCCATTCTATGGACCCCAAGTGAGATCATGTTAGTACTACTACTATACTTCGATCTTAACACATATTCGACCTTTTCTGTGATTGGACTTCCTTGATTTTTTTCTCCTTTCCCCTTTTCTTAGTGGAGTGTATATATTCATTTTATCAATCCATGCATATATATATATATATATATCTTATCCATATAGGCAGATAGATACCCGTGATAAAAAGTTACTTTTTTTCAAAGGGTTAGATTAACCAGGGAAATTCATAGGCATTATTTTGGCCCAGATTTTATTTGCAGTAATCACTTTGTTTTTTCAATTATTGCCAAGGATATTGTGAAAAGTAAGGTGAAACTAACAAAACAAATGAACAGTACAAAACCATGTCTCCCACAAGTAGCAAACATTATATACCTACCACCGCTAGAAAAAGAGAATAAAATATAGATTAATACAGTTTTTTCTTTTTGTTGTGCATAATATGTAATGGTTTACTTCTTTCATTGATGAACTTTGTCTGAAAATGATGTGGGCTACGTACAGATTCCTGGTGGACGATGTTCCCATCAGAAGGTATCCAAGAAAAAGTGACGCAACATTTCCCTTGAGGCCAATGTGGGTGTATGGCTCGATCTGGGATGCATCATCGTGGGCCACTGAGGATGGAAAATACAAAGCTGACTATAACTACCAGCCCTTCATTGGCAGGTACAGAAATTTCAAAATCGGTGGGTGCGCTGCTGAAGGATCTGCCTCTTGCCGCCCGCCGTCTGCTTCTCCATCCGGGTCCGGCGGCTTGAGCCAGCAGCAGCAGTCGGGAATGGAGTGGGTGCAGAGGAACTACCTGGTTTATGACTATTGCAGGGATTGGAAGAGGGACCATACCCAGACACCTGAGTGTTAAAGATTCGAACTCGATCGGTCGAATACTACTTGGTGTTTTTATTCTCGTGTTATGAACAGTTTGCTTCGAGTTGGAGGAATCTTGAGACGGGTCCCACTTGCCAAGAATGGGTGCAAGATTTGTTGATCGTCCAAGTTTCCAAGATTTGCTTTCAGATTAGTGTTGTTTGCTTTTGATGTGCTGTCTTAGCATTATTGGTAAATTGCATTCTCCCTCCTGCTTTAATAAAGATTAAAAAATGGAAGCTTGTTTGCATCTCTCAAAATACCCAACAGCATTACTCTCTTGTTATATTTGTGCCATTGAATCTTGTTGTGGCTCTTTTATAAATTACTCTTCGGAGAATCCTTCAATGTGCTAAGCTTATCATAGTTTTTTTAAAAAGTTTTAATCATAGAAAATGCATTTTTAAAATCACCAGAAGAAGAGGAGGGGGAGAGAGAGAGAGAGAAATGTCAATGGTGTACAAGTTAATCCAAAAACACTTCTTGTGTAACTGTTACAGTGAAAAATGTACGAGTGAAAACAAATAATACCTAATATTTTTCCAATACACTTATTTTTAAAAAAAAGGAAAGGACAATGATGGACCTCGTGGAAAAAACAAAGGGTGGTCCATATTAAAAAATAGAATACAAGTATATATTAAATGGAGAGAGACTGGTCATGAATATTCATCCATACAAAACGAAAATAGCACATAAAGAACTATAGCTACTTGTGAGATTTGATTGTCTTAAGCTGGAATTTAGGACATACATGTAAATTTTTATTTTTGGACCACAAAATAATTAATTGTGTATAGAAAAGCAATATGATATGACCACATGGAGACTTGAATCTTGTGACACCAAATTGGACCACAACCAATGAGTTGCATGGCCTTAGAACTTAGGCTAGAAAGGCTTATACGCGTGTATGACTTTCAAATGAAGTAACTCTGGCTTTTATTTTTCAATGGTCGAGTATAGCTCAAGCTACAAAATGATTGGTGAATGACAAGATGCCATGGAGACTTGGCTCTGGTCTTTTATGGTTATGGCTTTGCATGGCTAGATCTATTAGGTGTATATAAACATCTAGGTTTTAAACCTAACTTTTTTTTCATTAGAAAAAAGCATGTCTAGTCATTGATTGTGAAGATTGCAATCTATCGAAGAAAAAATTGGTGCTTGAAGTGCTTTTGATATAGCAAAAGGTTATTGGCTAGCCATGATGGATGTTGAATGTGTGTTATGTTATTGGTGGAAATTTTAGTGATAGTTAATGTCTTGGCATACAAAAAGGTGTTCCTCTACTTAGATTGAGTGCATAGACACAATAATA
Organism: Salix dunnii; assembly: GCA_015731905.1. Classification (NCBI taxonomy): domain Eukaryota; kingdom Viridiplantae; phylum Streptophyta; class Magnoliopsida; order Malpighiales; family Salicaceae; genus Salix; species Salix dunnii. The sequence continues at coordinate 401,561 of CM027667.1, read as the reverse complement.
TGCATAGAAAATTTTTGTGTTGACTCTTGAGAATATAATGAAATACATAAAGGTGGGTGTTCGGCATAAAATTGAGGTGATTTGTCAGGTTAATTCAAAGATAGAAACTCCAGCAATTTAGGTTAGGTCAAATGACTTGAAAAAAAGCTAGCCTTAGCCATTTGGCTAGGTTTAAATGGTTGGGAAAAAAATTACTCAAGTTTTTTGTATCACCAATAGTGTGTGTGTACAAGTTGTTCAGGAAATAAATAATTTATTTATTATGTGGATATGTATAGATGATACTAAATTTTTTTGACTTGTGTTATGCCGCAAGTTGGGTCAATTTTTTATTAACATAAAAAATATTTGAACGATGATAACCTGATTGAACTCGAGTTAACCTAAGTAACACATAACATATAGGATTGGTACCTCGTTGAATGAAAAGCAAAATACCTACACAGCTTAAGAATCAACAACTTAATATCAAATAATAAGATTTTAAAAAACAATTGAATCCAATTTTACTCCACTAACCAACCATTGCGACATGTGATTGGGATAAGAAAATTAGTTTTTTATAAAAAAAAATGAGCTAGAAAAAATAATCATATTTAAATAATAAAAAATATTAGGAAAAAAAACTAGGCGAGATTAATTTAACTGCTTTGCGAATCGGGATAACCCAATGAAAAGAAAGGGCAAAATATCATAAAACTCAAAAGCCAATATCCTAACATCAAAGGATGGAAGTGGAAAAAAACATTTAAAAGAATTCCTAAACAGCAGTCGTTAAATTGACTAATCTAGGGATAAAAAGATGACAAAAAAAAAAACCCATCAAACTTTAATAGCCTACATAAAAGCCTTTTAGTCTTATATTTATATATACTAACCAACTTCCCCGTGCCTCGTCGTGGACGACATCATATTTTTTTCAATGTAAAAATATTAATTATATGTATTTTTTTTAATATAAAATAAATTTAACCAAATAATAAATCTGTATAGAATTCCTGTCAAGTGTAAGTTTTCAATAAAATATATGAATTTTAAATCGATATAAATTTGTCTGTTTCATGCGTCGCCACAAGGGCATTTTCGCATGAAACATTGCAGGCGTGTCTGGACAACGGGCCTGTAGTGTCCTTGGAAAAAAATAATGAAATATTGGTTAATTACCTACACACCCCTGAACCTACTTATATTCATGAAAAGACCTGCGTGGAAAATACAGACGTACCCCCATTTACTGTATTTTATTTTATCTTTTTCGTGGGGTTTTCCATTACTGTGCAAATATTTGGGAAAAACCGAAAAAAAACCCTGGTCCCTGCGTCATTGTTTTGTCGTTTTAGGTGGTTATTTGCATCATTTTACTGTGCAATAAATCTAGAAATGTCATCTATATCCTATGAAAAATTCAAAAATGCTCTTGATACTGGTAAAATTAGTAATTTTACTGTCATAATAAATAATAATATAAGTCTGTATGATCAGTAGCAACTAACACAGTAAAATGGCAACGTGTTTTATTTTTTAGGTAATGCATAGCATTTAAAGGGTGTTTCAAATGAGAAACTCGAGGCCCTGTCATGTTTGTTCCATCAAGAGAAGAGGGTCTCTGAAATTGGAAGTTCAGACCACAGGAGACCCCTAATTCAAAGTCCACATACGAATGATGGGCCGATCCTGGATGGATGTCTTATCTTGCTGGACTGTCTTTCCCCGTTTCAACGACTTGATTTTAAGCCCAAACAAACATATCATTTATGCTCCCTTCATCTTTGAGAATTTGCTTCGTTGGATCATCATTTATTTGCGTTCTTTAAAAAAAAGAAAAATAAAAGTTTATTTTTATTCCGTTCTTGACTATTTTATTTGCAACACTCCATAGCGAAATAGGAACTGACCACATCCTCACAAAATACCAGGCCTAGGTAGCATCAGTTAGCCTTGGTCCGGGACGGGTAAATGAAGAATCTGAATTATTATTTTTAAGCCCATAAAAATGATATATAAATTGAATTTATATATTTGAAAGAGATAAAATTCATTTTATTTCTTTAAAAATCTTCGAAAAAACAAAAGCTAGATATGTATTCTTTAAAAAAATAATTTTAATGATAAATTTCTTATCTTTAAAATTATGGCGCTTGTGGCTGGCTACCTTGGAGGAATGGTTGCAGGAGAGAGGGGAGGCTGTGCTGAAATGCAAATGGGTCTCTGTTAAGGAGGCTGTTGGTGGCCGGCTCAGATGTTTATTTATCTTGGCTGATGGCCAGCGTTGGTCTGTGCTGAGAGGTTTAAGGTGGCTGGTTGTGAGTTGATTTTTCAAGCTGAAGATGCCACTTAATTGCACACCTAAAAAGACCAAACCCATTAAAAGTCTCCCCTCCACGAGGATGCCGCAGCGCTGCTGCACTGACTTTAAACATTAAAAAAATGGAGAAACGGTGTCCGGTGTGGCTCGGTGACAGCATCTCTTAACCGCGACCACCTGACACCCTCCACCACCGTCCCACAATTGCCATAAAAGCTCTGACACCCCCCCATCTGTCGAGTCTTTCAACACTTCATTCTCATCTCTTTTGCCTTGAAATTAGAAATTAAAAAGTAACTTTACATCAAAGTCGAAAAAGTTTATAAAAAAATTATTTTTCACTAATGTGCCTCTCACTTTCTAGCCATCGTTAACCTCAGGGAACGTACGGTACAACTACACCCTTACATGGTCCCGTCTTGTTATCATAATAATTATGACTAACAATTTTTCACACCAAAAAAACAAAAGAATCACCGGTTCAAAAACACCTCAAATGCTGCACTGAACGTACCGCGACCGTCATATAAATATAGACAAAGTTCCATTAAACTCTGCACATGTTAAAAGATATATAAAGTATTATATCATCTCGTACACTTTTTATTATATGTACAACGAGATTGTCCAAAAAATACATAAAATTGATTTTATTTAAAACAAAGAACAGTAAATCTTGATCCTGAATGGGGTTTTCAGTAAATTGGCATCAGCTACCACTCATTATTAATATTTACAAGACCTGCTGTTGCATTTATTCTCTCCTTATTTCTCAAAAAATAAACCTCTCCCTCTGCCCTATTTGCCATTTTAAAATTATATGGACCGTTCAGTCCCATCAATCACAGTCAGCCAAGCAAGTCACGGGACCACCAAAGAGTTCTGCAGATAATCTTAATCTCCGCACAGGCTGGACCCCACCTCATTGCCTCTAAAAATTCCCCTTGCTTTGATCAATCCAAGAAAAAACAATAAAAATCCAGCTGTGCTCCATGTTTCTTAGCTGGCAAAAGCAGACCTCCTTAACTGGCACTTGGGCCCCCAAAAAATACCCTCCATGTGTCGAACCACTATTGGTTTGAAAGCCTGACATTTCTGGACGACCTGTCCAGCTTCTGTGCCAAGGCATAAAGCACATGCCACGTGGCATCACCTTCCTGCACTCGATCATTGAATAGCAGGGCCCGCCTAACATCAGGGGCCCACAGGTTTTTCTGGATAGCTGACAAATTGGAAGCTGCCACGTGATCGAGAAGTGTTCCTACATCGGCCACGTCCTTTTCGGCCACGGTTAGGGATATCTCCGACCACCGGACAGCGGTGGGGAAGGGCAACCGGATGCCATCTGCAATAATGACCGGCACGCACCCTAATGCAATAGATTCCACCAGCCTTGGACTCCATGGCGCCCATCCCAGGGGGCACAAACAGAACACTGACCGTGCGATTTCTGACTGGTAACCGGCAAACCTGTGCCTTCGCAAATAAAACCTCCGGTCACCGCTGTATTTCCTCCATATCACCGTCCTCACTTTCCTGAAACAAGTTCAAAGAGATAAGATAAAGCGAAAAAAAGCAGAGAGCAGAAAATTATCAAGGATAATTAAGTAATTATCGAATTTGCAAATTGATTGATTACGAAATTGATTTTTTATTACTTGCTGTAATATCGTCCACTAATATTTTTGGGGTGCACTTCCATTTTGCCTCTAAAGAAGGCCCAAATGTCCCGCCGGCCGGTCAGCGGATACTTCTCAAGGGTTGTCTGTATGCTTTCCGGCGAGATAAAAGGTGGTATCACGACATTCTCAACGTCTTGGCATGGATGGTCAAATTTGACACCAAAAGTCTGCAATATGATCGACCTCTTCAAGAACTCTGGGATCCCATCTTCCACAGCTCTCTCCTCCTTAACAAAAACACAAGAAATAGCCAAAACCCAAATCAAAAAACACATAAAAAGATGGTATAAAGCATAAACATCAAATTTCGAAACTCTTGATGGTTTTGAAAGGCTTTCGAAACATACCATGGCGTGGAAACAAGCGCCGTAATCGTGAGAGGCAACAAAGACATGATCAGATCCTTGAGAGCGGTTCCAAAATGGATAGTTAGAGGAAATGAGATGTACTGCAGAGGATAACAAGGACCTTGCATGGCCAATTGCAGGGAACCCATTTACGGTGCTGAAATTGCAGGACACGTAAACAGGAACGAAGAAGAAATCAGCTTCATACGGGTCAAACGTCCGTACATCAAGACTGTTAGATAGTGCTTTATGAATGGCAACTTCTGATGCAAACAAATGGTTGCTGCATCTCTCATTTGCTAGCCAGTCCGTGTTGTATTTTGATGGCAACTCATATATGTATATCTTCAAATCCTTTAACAATCCTGTAGTTATACAAAACAAAACAAGAAACGATTAAAATCATCGGTCTAGAAAACACAAATGAGCTGTCCTGCAGCGATGATCACGACATACCTCGATTGACGTTCTTGTTTTGTTGGTTGAAAGTGGAGTTAGAGGATTCAAATAGGGTACGGGAAACAACAGTTTTAGATTTTGAGTCCTGGGTTTTGGAGAGGGGGATGGGCTTGTGGGTGATGAAGTAAGAGCTAAAGAAATAAAGAGAAAGAGAGAACCAAAGAAGGCATTTGTAATATTTGAAACAAAGATTCTTCTTCTTCTCTTGTTGTTGAGGCCCGGCATGTTTGTGTAATAGTTTCATCCTAACATAAAAACCCCTCCTGCTGTTGCTCATGGTGGGTCTTTTACCCTCCAGCGCCATGTTTCATTTAAAACCCACAGAGATAAGAAAGCATGAGTCACAAGCTTTAAGGAAGAACATCAAAAAGGGTTCTTAGGATGCGGTTGTGGTGGGGTTTTCATTCTTGGTAATTGGGGTAATGAAGTGGAGATTAAGGGACAGTGATTGTTGGTGTTAATGTTTGTTGGCATTTCGATTTTACACCTACAACAAACAGTGACATAGGATGCATACAATCTTCGCATCAATGTTTTCGGTCTTTCTCTCAGGGCTAATAATTGTTTATCGGGTTTGGTCGAGTTCTGGTTCTGTCAGGAAGGAAGTAGAGAAAACTATGGTATGAAAGAAGGTGATATGGTGACGGAGGAGAAAGAAACCAGGCGGAGGTCTCGGTTTCTATGCTTGTCCTGGTCCGCTATGCGATATTTTGAAAATCTCGATTGACTGGAACAACCTCGAGAATTTTCAACTAGTTGTATATTAAGACCGTCCGAGGGTCAATCCATGCTGATATCCAGGGAGGGTCACGGGTAATTTTATAAAATTAGTTAATTGTTTTATTTTATGAAATATAAAAATAAAATTATTTTAAAAATATAAAAAGGGACCGAGCATCTCGTACTGCTAGAAGAGCTTGTCTTAACTCTTAAGCAATCAATGAAGGTTAATTACCAGAGAAGGTTAAATATGGAAACCACTAACTACTTCAATTTATGGATCGGTTAAATTAATGGGCAGTTTGCTGTCATTGTCGCTTTATTTTAAATTAAATAAATTTAAGAAATGAAAAAAAGGGACTATTTTGTTATAGAAAAAAGTAAGAAGATTTTTCAAAGATTATTAAAGGAGGTTTATTTCTTTGATTTTATATCAATTTTCAAAGACTTTAATGTATTTTTGTAAGATAATCATACCATAGCATATAGTATGACTCGAAGATATTTGTATAGTTTGATTAAAAAATGAATGAAAGAGTGACGGGATAGATCTGGCTTCTTCAACTAAAATAAATCAATAGATGCTGCAGCCAAAGAATATCATCATGCCTTGTTTGACTTTGGACGATCTAAATTCTAAAACACAAGATTTGCTTCTTCTCTTTTGATATCCGACTGCATAATTTACAAATTCTTATTCCCAACTGAGCGTCCTAGTGATAAAATTACCTTTTTTTTCCTGTTTAATTAAGGTATCATTATAGTTTTCTCGAGCTGAAATATCATGTTCTTCCACCCTTCTACTTATCTGAAAACAATTATTATAGAAATCTTCAAAGTATTATATTTTTAAAATTAAAAGTTAACAACATTTAAAGTCTATACGAGAGAATGGTTGGGGTTTTAGAATAATATTATTTTTATTTTTTTAAAATTATTTTTATATAAAAACATCAAAATAATATATAAATATTAAAAAAATATTACTAAATCAGAGTATCAAAAAAAATAATCGAGGGATATTTCTCTCGGTGTTAAAAAAAACTCCCGTGCACGGCAAGAAGATGGTTGATGGGTATTTTTATATATTAGACTTGAAAAATAGCCTGCCATCAACTTGCCTCGCCAATCAAGCACCTCAGGCTCAGCCTATCTTTTATTTTATCAACTTCAATTTCATTCCAGCACATCAATTCACAAACATAATTTTTTAATAGTTTGATATTATCTGCATCTCATAATTCAGCTCGCTGGTGTGTATTTTAGTTTAAGGTTGCGATTTTCTGGGAATAGTGTAATGTTTCGTGTTATAAATGACTTGTCGATGTGATTTTCTTATATACAAAAACTGAAAAATGAAAAATATTTTTTTTTTATTTTAAATTAGATTTTTACCCTCTGGATGAAGATGGAGAACTTTGTCTTTATGGGTTTGGTTGCAAGGAATTATTACCATTAATAAGTTGCTTGCATGAGCAGCTAAGCCACACCAAATCATGACCTTGGTGCGTTTGATATAAGCTATCACCATCCCTTCTTCTTTCTTTCACTTGCCCTGTTGGCATGCTCCTGTTTTAGGTTAGTGACTTAGTGTAGGGTTTAAGGGGAATTGTAGCCGCAATGTCCCAATAACAACTGTAATATAATATGCATAAAAGGGTTTTTTTTTTTAAATAAATTACTATTATTATTATTATTTATTTTAAATTAAAAAAAATTTAATGTATTTAAATTATTTTGATATATTAATATTAAAAATAATTAAAATAAATAAATTCAACCACACTCTCAAACATATAATTAATTAATTAATGTAAAAGCAGCTGCAGCTCTAATAGCAAGATCTCGAGTCCATCCTCGTTTTGAAAGGGATTTCTTATTGTAAAGGAAACAAAGATTATCGCGAGGGATTTCATAAGCTATGTGCCTGAAAACTCAAGAATTGTATACCAAAGTTGACGCATTCAGCTTCAAGCTGAAAGGAAGTGAGAATTGTGATGGACTCCTTCCTTTTACAGGTCCCACCAGCCGGCCAAAATATAATTCACCCTTGATTGTTGACTTCTTTAAGTCTAAACCAATCAGAGTGGCTGTATGTTGGACGTCAATCTCATCATGGGTGCAATTATGGAGCTTTCCTTGGATTTAAACGAGTGTCCCTGTCATGGGGATGTAGTTATACCCTTACCCCACGGCGAGCTTTAAACAGACCATCTCATACATGAATAATAGCAAAAAAATTAAAAGAGAATGGTTTCTTTGAATATTTTTTTTTTTTGACTTACTTAGGTTATTGATTATTTTCTTAGTTCACCTTTCAATTAAAATTTTTTCAGCCCTCTAATTTATTAACTTTATCTTTCAATATTTATTTTGTCAAAATTTACTTTCTGATTATACGAATTCTATCTAACTCTTGTAGCCAAGTTGATGCGAGATTTAATTCTCAGAAAACAGAACCGGTCTTCTACAACCCTTAGATGGATGTGACTGTGACCTCCACCACCAATTTCAAACACACAAACATAAGAAACCATTGAGGAGCTGGTACGATGATAAAAAGATTGAAGTGTTTATTTGATTTAAGCTGTTTAATTATTAGTATGATGTCTATATGATTATTAAGTTTAAAGTTTGTGAAATTAATTTAAATACACATAAAAAAGCTCACGTTAATAAAAGAACCCAAGCATGATAGTGATAAAAAAACGAATCATGATCCTTTTAAGGAAAAAAAGAAATCACCCCTTTATTTCTTTTTGAAATCTACATTGACATGCAAGATTGCACTTTCTCCCGTTTTGATTTGTGAATGACAGTTCTGATGTCAAGGCATGAATTATTTATGAAAAGATGGCTTTCCGAGCCTTTACCCTAATAATACAATAAAGTATATAACAGTAGAAATTGTTGAATGAGTTTTCCCCCTCTGTAAAAAACTATATAATAAAACCAGCCTACGGATCAATTTGAGTTAAATTCTTAGCGGGGCTCTTTTAAATATATATTATCCACATTGGTTTGATAATGAGATTTAAACTCGAAATATCAAGTAGAGACAAACGTCTTTTACCATACTTGCTGCCTGGCCTATCATGATTCCTGAAATCACAGCACAAATAAAGCGTTTCGGGCTTTCAATTTCAAATCATTGGAATACGCCTGGATCATCATTGACACTCGACAGAGCATATCACACTGTCGAGTCCTTAAATAATTGCCCATGCATGTCCAATAGGCATTCAATTATCAGCCTGTTTCACTGTGGAGCTGGGACATGCCCTGGAACTCATGATAGCATTTTTTTTTTATATATATATATATATATATAATTATTTTTTATATATATTTTTAAATTTGCTAATTTTAAAAATAAAAAATTAAAATATAAAAAATATCATTTTAATATATAAAAAATAAAAAATATTTTTAAAAATAATTGAATAGTAACTTAAGTGTCGATGCATATGGGAAGGTTGTCCCTACCGCAGTGCTGCTTTGAAGTGTGAGCTGTTCGGGCACATGGTCTCCCATGTGTGAAAGAGAGGTGAATTATTGGTTAAAGATTTGTGCAAGATGCCTTTACAATTTTTGCCATGTTTCCACGTGCCTTTGCTGAAGAACAGAGGGGGTTCAAAAAATCATTGGAATTAGCTGTCTGAATAAAAAAAAGCCTCGGGTCAAGGGAATTTTTGACATTGACAAGTCATGGATTTTTAAAGAAAAAATTGATTAATTATTTTAGAAAAAAAATAATTAATAATATTGGTGGGTTATATTGATATCATATTCAACATTATCTATATAGAAAAGAACTTGTAAAATAAAACTAATTTATTTTTCTTCAAATTCAACATTATCTATATTAAATATAAAATAATTTCTATTGTCTTTTAAGATTGCTATTTATTTAATTCTATAGAAATACTAGCTCTTCAATAATTATATTTATAGTTTCAAGAACTTTTAATATTAGTTCTTCAATAATCTTGATGAACAAAGAAGGAAAAAAAGATTTGTTAGAAGTTAACAAAACCAAGTATAATCTGTAGAGTACGGAAAATAATGAAGAAAAAAAATATTGAGATATATATAAGCCATGTAATGCAAGAGTAACTTACTAATAATGTGTTAAAAAAAACATGTGAGAACATACATATATATAATAAAATTTAAAAGAGAAATTCTTATATATTTTTCAATCCTTAAAATCCAAGACAAATAGTTTATCTATACTGAAAAAAATGAGAACATTAAAAGACACTAGAAAACTCAAATGTCATGAAAAATCAAGAGATTAAATCCAACTATCATGAAATCTAATAAATTCTAATTTGCATAATTCTAATTTTTATAACAATCTATTTATTATTTAATTATTATAGAATAATAATCACATGGCAAGACCAAAAGCCAAAGGATCACCTAAAACGCTAAAGGCTAAGACCAAAAACCATTTAAAACTAAGAGAGTGTTTGGAAGTGAGGTATGACTACTGGTGTAGGAAAAGTTATTGTTTTGGATGTTTGATTAATATTGCGAGTTGAAAAGAGCATGTGGAGCCCCTCTCAAAATCATGTCAAACCTGTGTTTCACGAAAAACAAGAAATTATTACTCTCCGTGCGTTTCATGAGGAGAGAGGGGGCAGGCAGGGGGATATTTTTTATATTATTGAACTCCTCCTTGTTGCTACCGCACCCTTTCTGATCTCATTTTTCTTTTTTTGGGGAAATTAATATATAAAGGTGAGTTTTTTACGTCTCAAATGAGAGAGATTGAATAAAAAGGAAAAGGAGATGGGACAATTAGTGTTGTCGATTATTATATTAGAGTTTGTTGTTGTTGTTTTATTATATTTTCATATAAAAAATATTTTTTAATATTAACATAATCTAAAAATTAATTAAAATATAAATAAATATATTAAAAGGGAGATCACAATATAATTTTTGTCTCGCAATTTTAATTTTGTTTTAGATGATATTTTACTATATGTTGTTCCGAGATCACAAAAACCTTCACGTATGGATTTATAGTTCGTGATGAAATTACAAGTAGTTTGATGGGAAAATAAAAACAAGTGTCTAATTTACTTGAATTATTAATTATATTTTGTTATTATAATTATCAAATATTTAAAAAACAATACACACACATACACTTTAAAATAATTTCACAAGTTGAAAGCAATATAAAAATCCTGGTAACCAAACATTTGAAATTGTTTTTCATTAACTTCAAACTCAACTATAGTTTTAACCAAATACTTTAAAAATTATTTTAAATTGCATCTAAAATGATTTTCATGAAATTATTTTTTTAAGCCTTAACCACAAAAACAAAAATAATATCAAACACATGCTAAGACAGGGCCAGAACAATATTTTATAAGTCTATTATTATTATTATTATTATTATTATTATTATTATTATATATTTCCTATTCGGCTTCTCGTGGAAAAAATCTTAAATTTGATGTAAGTATATTATTATATTTGTCCAAAAAATGATCATTCTTAACCACTTTCTTTTTCAAAACATAACCTAAACACAAGTTTTTTTTTTTATATATATATATATATAAAAAAAAAAAAAACATTGATTAAATCTCATTTGAGTTTTAATTGAATAAGTTCGTGAATTCACCCAGGTCCATTCCATAAACAATGTAAAGATAAAACCAAGTTTAATTCAGGGACTAGGTTTGCATTTGACAATTAATCCACTAGCTTAGACGAGTTTCATATGTCACTCGTTCGTTTCAATTTATTATTATAATTGGCTCACCACATTTATCTTTCATCCTTGTTTATGCCCTTCATGTATTCATGGTGGTTATCCTTAAAATTGTTGTCAATTATAGTATGTTTTGGACTGATATTAATTGAAGTTTGTTTTAATTCTTAAATCCTAACTATATTTAAGAATGTTTTACATTTTAAAATTATCTCGAGATAGATGTTTGATATTGTATAGCTTTAAGTTAATTTATCTTTAAATTTAAATTAAAATCACGTGTATCAAATATATATATATAAAATGATAAAATATTCTAAATTATCATTTTAATAAGAAAAATAGAAAATCAACCAAGAGAATATATTGACAACTCTTGCTGGGAACTAGAAAGTGATCGACGATATCCCACCAATCAGTACTGCGTAATGAACATCAATCAATTAAAATTCGAGTCTATTGGCTTGTGTTAATGGTGCTAGATCATAGAAATATAGTAAAACTATTGAAAATAATTATTCATGAAAGCTTACTAAAAATCAAGTCTGTTTGTCATTGAGTCCCTACCCTTCTCTTAAAGTGCTTTTTAAAAAAACTAATTTTACCATGAATCTATAATTTTTACGCCGTCCTTCAATCATTTCAACACGCGGATATATATAGATGATATTTAATATAATATTTTTTTTAATTATCAATTAAAAAATAATAACAATTTTATAAAAAAAGTAATAATAAAATAATCCAGGTATTGTTTTTTAATACCCAAAGTGGGCCCGACAATTTTCGGGTCCGCGAGGCAGATTTCATGTTAGGTCAACATGATAAAATCTGTTATTACCGTTGCTAATTAGAGAGACAAAATAGATTTCAAAGATGTGTTGTCTCCCGGTCACCTGCTCCGAGAAAAGCAACAGAGAAGTGATTAGCTCAGTTTTAAATTCGGATAGGAGAAGTGATTTCTTCTCTGTTCCTGATATATAGAGAAACCCTAGTGCTGAAATGCCAACAATGCACAGAAATAGTATCACCTTTGGAAGAAAAGAAGGGCAGCGGTGTTATGGCGCTAAGAATAGGAAAACCAGAGGACCTCTAAAATAGCAATCTTCTTTACTCATTTCCTCCACCAGTTTATTTCTATAAATTTAGAGCTCAACTTCCGAATCCTTTGTAAGAGAAGGACAATCAAAGATACAATATAATTATTCCCAAAAAGGAATAGCAAAACGGGTGAGGAAGCAGAAGAAACGAGACGCCATCCTGCTTCTCTTTTGTTTCCCTACTTCTCTCCCGGCTCTTTCGTTTAAGAAAGTATATCGATCTCTTGGTTCTATAAGAACCAAGACCAATCATTTGTGTCTCCGTGATCTTGCCTGGAAGAACTTTTGAAGAAGGAAGAATGGGTGACGCGTGCAAATTTGCTCTGCATGCAGTAGATGGGAGATGGTTCTCTGTTTTTGCCTCGTTTTTGATTATGGCTGGAGCTGGTGCTACATATCTGTTTGGCACCTATTCCAAAGATATTAAAGCCACTCTTGGTTATGACCAAACCACTCTCAATCTTCTAGGATTCTTTAAGGATCTTGGTGCTAATGTCGGGGTCCTTTCTGGGCTTCTAGCTGAAGTTACACCAACATGGTTTGTGCTTCTGGTCGGTTCTGCCATGAACTTTTCCGGGTACTTCATGATTTGGTTGTCTGTGACTCAGAGGATAGCCAGGCCTGCTGTATGGCAGATGTGTTTGTATATTTGTATAGGTGCCAATTCCCAAAATTTTGCAAACACAGGAGCTCTTGTCACTTGTGTCAAGAACTTCCCTGAAAGTAGAGGGGTGATGCTGGGCATGTTGAAGGGTTTTGTGGGGTTAAGTGGAGCTATCTTTACACAATTTTACTTGGCCATCTACGGAACCGATTCGAAGTCTCTCATTCTTCTCATTGCGTGGCTCCCTGCTGCTTTGTCTGTGGTTTTTGCCTACACAGTTCGAGAAAGGAAGCCAGAGAGGCAACCTAATGAGCTCAAGGTGTTTTACCAGTTTCTCATCGTGTCAATTATTCTAGCTTTGTTTCTCATGGCTATGAACATAGTTGAGAAACTTGTTGATTTCTCTAAAGCAGCCTATGCTGGAAGTGCTACAGTAGTTTGTGTTATGCTTTTTATACCTCTCATTATTGCCATCAAAGAGGATTGGATCCAATGGAACCTCAAGCATCATGAAGGAATGAAACCTGCAACGGAGGCAACCGCTGAGAAGAAACTAGAAATTACGCCAGAAGTGAAGTCTGAAATCTCAAGAGAGCAAGACGAGAAGGTTCAAAAATCTTGTTTCCTTACCATATACAACAAGCCACCGAGAGGAGAAGACTACACAATCTTACAAGCACTTTTGAGCATCGATATGCTAATCCTATTCGCTGCAACATTTTGTGGCCTTGGTGCAAGCCTAACAGCAGTGGACAACCTGGGCCAAATTGGTGAATCGCTAGGATATCCAACTAAAACTATCAAATCCTTTGTTTCACTAGTGAGCATATGGAACTTTTTTGGAAGGGTCTTTGCTGGATTCGTTTCTGAAAGCTTACTAGTGAGGTACAAGATGCCTCGTCCATTGATGATGACATTTGTTCTCCTCTTGGCATGCGTAGGCTACCTCCTCATCGCCTTCCCCTTCTCAGGTTCTGTCTACGTAGCATCGGTGATTACGGGGTTTTCATTCGGTGCGCAATTGCCATTGCTGTTCGCCATAATCTCCGAGCTCTTCGGACTCAAGTACTACTCTACACTGTTCAACTGTGGACAATTAGCAAGCCCTCTTGGCTCGTACATTCTTAATGTCAAGGTCACTGGATTGCTATATGATAACGAAGCAGTGAAAGAGCTAGCCAGGAAGGGCATGGATAGATCGGCGGTGAAGGAACTGGTCTGCATTGGGGTCCAGTGTTTCAGGCTACCATTTATAATTCTGTCCGCTGTCACTTTTTTTGGTGCTCTTATTTCTCTGATTTTGGTGCTGAGGACAAGGAAATTTTACAGCAGTGATATATACAAAAAGTTCAGAGAGATTCATGGAGTGAACTGATCAGAAGATGACACAAATGAAACTGAGTACCTGACGGGTGTCAAATTAAGGCAGACCAGATATGCCTTTCGATTGTGCAAATCAACCCGGCCCCCTACCGCCCTTCGGATTGGTTTCTCTACGTGGTTACCATTGAGTCTCAGCGTGATTTCACCATGCATTTCTAAAAAATCTGTCGAAAAGATGATGTTTCGACTATGATTGAGATGCATGCATGCATGCTTTGATAGAAAAAAAGAATGATCTCAACAAGGCTATGCGGTGGTCAAATTGAATGTATTTTTATTGATTTTATTTCTTGTAAATCTTCATGTACATGTTCTCGTAAAAATTTAAATGAAGTTGAATTTTCTTTGGAAGTTTCAGGATTTTCCAAAACTACTGACCCTCTACAATACCTTCTAAAAACATGTTTTTAAAGGGTTCTTGAAGAACTTTGTAACCTGGACAAAAAAATGGCTGGGATATGTATTCATGCATCCAATCACTCAAAATTCTAAAGTACTACCTGACAAGCTTTAGCAACTTGAAAGTAAGAAAAAAACATTGGATGGGATGATTTAAAATATGTTAACGTTGTAGAAATCCTTGTTTAGAAAGAAAAAAATCTGAAGATTTGTTTGTAATGTAATGCAAGATATTTTTGTAGAAGTGTTTTTTAGTTTAATTAGTTCCAAAAAATCATTTATCAATGAATATTTGTTTATCTATCTATCTATATTGAGTTTATTACTAGTATATAAGATGTTTATTAAATCTTTTTAAATATAAAATTTCTCTAAATTGACATATAAAGATATTTTTAACATTAAAAATAGAAAAAGAAAATTATCTCCAATTACTCCAAAAAAAACACAACGTATGTCTTTGGAGTTATTCTAAAAACTAGATTAATTAGATGTAAAGATGACCATTAATTAGATAAAATAATTTGTCTTGACCTCGTTACAATACATTTTCTTGAACTTGTGTGTGTTACCTTATTTATTAAGTCAATCTTATAGTTATTTTTTAATTAATTTAATAACAATAATATTATTTTTTTTCAAATCATTGCATATCATTGTATTTTTAGATTGATTTAGTTGTAAATTAATTTTAATAGGGCCAAATTAAAAAAAAAAAAAACCTATATCCTAGGAGACGGTTGAGCTCCCCACCCCAAAAAAAAATACAAAAAGAAAAAGAAAAAAAGAAAAGAAATTGATTAGATAAATTCGGGCAAATCAGATAACTTTTTGTTTGGTAAGCCAACCATTATACCATTATGAACAAAAAAGGCTTGACTAGAAAAGTTAGGTTGGCAAGATAGCTTGATCGAGTTTCTCTTAGACTAATCATGCTAAACCAACCAACCTAAAAAAAAAGGTTTGATTGACCCAAATTAAATAATTCTTTAAGTCAAAAGCTAAACTGGACGAGAAAGAGAAAGAAGTTTAATTAAAAGGTTGGGATGGAGGACCAATTAGCCTATCTAAAAAGAGAGAGTGTTATACAAGTATAGAGAAAAGAAAGAGAAGAGAAAAGAAGACTAGCTCAAGATTCAAGACAAAGGGAAATGAGGAGAAAAAAAAGAAAAGAGTATAGGTTTTAAAACGCAACTATATCTTTTTTTATAAGCACATGTTAGATCAGTACATAAACCTTATTGAAATGAATCCAACAACACCAATGAATACGACTATCAAAGGTGGGAAATAGTCACGTGTTTTTTTTTTTTTATAGATAGTCTCACACTTTAATACATTTATTACCTTCCCTCAAATTCAATCTCTAATTCTTTAATAAATCTTCAAATTTAACCTAACTAGTTAACATGCCAAGAAAGAAGAATATAAGGAAAGAAAAATATATAAAAAAAGAGAAAATATTGGTACACGAAACAATATTTAAGCATGCTTACATCATTATAATATTTTTTTATTTTACTAGCTATTAGTGTAGACATATAAATTGTTAGTACAATACATACTTGAAGTTCTTATGTCATAAAGTGATAGTGTGATGCTTACATGAACAACATAATATGATACCTCTATATGATATATCTACAAATTCATTCTCTATGAGGCAATTTTATGTGTCCTAGGATGTGTAAATACCTAATATAATCAGGTAACAAGAAAATATAAACATGATGGATACATAAAAGAATCATAACAAGGATAAATACATACATGAAACAATATTTAAGCATGCTCACATCATTATAATATTTTTTATTTTACTAGCTATTAGTGTAGACATATAAATTGTTAGTACAATACATACTTGGAGTTCTTATGTCATAAAGTGATAGTGTGATGCCTACATGAACAACATAATATGATACCTCTATATGATATATCTACAGATTCATTCTCTACGAGGAAATTTTATGTGTCCTAGGATGTGTAAATACCTAATATAATCAGGTAACAAGAAAATATAAACATGATAGATACATAAAAGAATCATAACAAGGATACATACACATAATAATAACAATAATAACAAGTATTCTCATTCATTCTCGTTCCATTTTCAATAAGTTATTTTTCTCCTACATACTCACTAACTTAGACATTAGAGGGTCTCATGTCCTAATAAGAGATATATTTAGTCATAAGCCAAGACTAACTTAAAAATAAATTTCTCAAGGCTCATTTCACCAATCATTAAAAGGCCTAAGTTAAATTCAAAATTTTTCCTTTTTTATGAATTTATAAAAAAATTTAATTACTTTTTAGTAGGAGAAGTTGTTTAATAATATCTTAACTAAAGTAGATTTTCAAATAAGTAATAGACATGCTAGTTTTAATACTAATACTTGAACTATACATGTAGAATTTACCAATAAGATATAATAAAATAATAGAGTAAATACATTTTAAAAACTCTAAATTCAAATTGAAAATCAATAATAATTTCAATTTTAAAAAATAGGTTTAAAGTTTCAAAACATAATCAAATAATTCTCACCATTAAAAATCTATTTATCAGTCAATTAGTTTCATATTTCACATTACCTTCAATCTTTATAATCAATTTATATTCTCTACAAGAAACTTTTCACCTTCTAAAATCTAATAACCATCAAGCTCAAATAATGTCTTCAAATTATCTTTTCCCCCTTCTCTCTCTTTGTCCCTAACCAACATCAATAAACCATAATATGAGGAATGGTTGTGGAGTTTGTCATGAGGCATATAGTTATGGAATAAAACAACAACTATTTATTTTAAATATCTTCTTAATAGCAATTATTACAAGACTTATGTTTAATCTCAATAAATGTGAATGTAATATTTAAATGATCTATGAAGGATATCCATTTACCAAGAAATATTTTTTAAGATGAGTTTATATAATTTCATAATTATTATTTTTATACTATATAAGCCTCTTCCTAGTTATAATCAAGGTTATTAATTTTATTATGGTTGGTGTTTTTTTTATCGAAACGATAAATCTTGGTTTTGAAGCATTTTAACATCTTATTTTTGGGTCATGTATTATACAAATAATATTTATAATTAAAAAATGAATTCAACATACATGATTCCAATTCAAACTTAGAAATAAATTAACTTCAAATTATACAATACAAACACATAACAAACATTTGAACACGATTTTAAAATTTAAAACATTCAAAAAAGGTCAAAACTAAAAAGAACTTTTAAAATAATTCAATACAGATAAAATGCCAAAATATCAAGAAAGTAAAAGGTTTTAATACAAATGAAGCATAAATCAAACATCATCTATATAATTAACATATGCATAAGAATCATGATTTTGTGACACTATATAGGAAAAATCATCAACTAAACATTTCACTATATGATTATTTTCACTAAGCTTGTCCTTGTCATTGAAATAGACCGTTTCATCCTTTAAATTAAAGGTAGACCAACATGTTTTAATAATTTACCAACGTAAATTCTCTTTGTAAAAAAGACTATGTTTTTCATAAACTCACTGATTAAATATGTCAAAGTTAATACGATCTAAAACATTTATTGTTTTGTTGAGATTCTTATATAATAATAATAATAATAATAATAATATGAACATGAAAATAAAACACACAAACAAATTTATTACAAGCTAGATTGTTTATTTGATGATAGAAGCTTTGAGAATACACACACGCATTTCACATGTCATTTCTAACAATAAAGCCTAAAACAAGTGATAAAAAATAGAAAGATAAATATAAAGGCTAAACCACTTAAACCTTTTATAGGTTTATGACGATCATGTTTTTCATTCCTGCTCTTTATAAATCAATCATAAATAATGTTCTCAACTAACTCGGTTATTATTAACATCATCAAATAATTAAAAATATCAAAATACCCTTAGATAAAATCATCATCTAAACACATAATACCCACTCTTTTCTATTTCTCTCTCTCTCTCTCTTTTTCGATATCTATGTTTCTCCACCATATTAAAATATAAATTGAACTTATTATTCCTCCATCATCATCTCTCTAATAAATCAATCATCCACCATCATTATCCTTTCTAAATTTAACCCACTATTATAACCGCCTAACTTAATATCTAGCATTCACCAAACCATCATAGCTTCAATCTCCACCACATCTACTCCCCACCACCACCACCTTTCCAAACCAAATTCATTATCATAAATCACTCAACTTGTAACCCTTCAAACCATTATAGCCACAATTTCCTTCATCAACCCTCCTCCGCCACCATTATAACAAATTATCCTATAGCCACCATATTTATTATCAAACATTGAAACTGAACCAAACATAAAACCATAGTTAGATTACTATTATATGATATAGATTGTCGATGAGCTTTGCCTAGAGTAAAACCTAGTCCATGGATGTACAATATTTTTAAATTATATATTTATAAAATAAAAATTAATTAAATATTATTAATAATATTTCACCTATTTATGCTAACTACTTTTTTATTTTAAATCTAAAAATCTGACAAGTTTTTATTTATTTATTTATTCAAGTTTCAGGATTGTTTTTAAATTCTAACTTGTATATTTATGTTATCTATTTTTTTTAAAAGATAGAATCACAAAAGAGATTTTTAGGAAAAAGTAAATTTTACATAAAAATAACAAAATTGAAATTTTTTAAAATAAAATAAAAATATTTTTTATTAAAAATAAAATGAATAAACATGCAAATGAAAAATTACATAAATACCAAAATCAAATATGTTTCTTCAACACATCCATCACAATAACCTTCAATTGATATACATATTTTAATTTATAAGATCCAATGATTGATAGTAAGAGATGATATTTTTTTTATTTAAAATAATTAACTGAAATTTTATATATAAATAAAATCTAACTAGTGTAAATAAAGATTTTTTTTACAAAAAATCAGCATCAGATATTTTAAAATATTTTTTTAATAATTATTTTTTGTTACTAAACCAGACTCAGTTTATTAGATTGACTCAATTGTTTGTTTAGAAAATAAATAACGATTGATCTAATTAATTTTAGATGACCCGATTAACCACCCAGACAAAACTCGATTTTAATTTTATCTATTTATTTTAAAATAATATTGTTTTAATTATTTTTAAAATAATTACTATAACATTGTTTTGAATTTTTGATTGACCACCTAACCAATAACATGAGCGTCGAGTAATCTAACCCCGGTTTTCTACAGGTGACGAACCAGTCTGGTTCGATTATGGCATTTTGAAAGCCGCGTTCAATCTGGCGCCTCTCTTCTCAAATCTTTGCCTCCAAGCTTCTAATATAGTCTCTATAGAGAGAAAGGGTGCTGGAGTTTGAGAGAGTGAGAGAGACTTTGGAACATGGATGCTCCTCTTGACTTTGAATTTGAAGACCCACTTCTCATTTCTCCTGTTATTGTCAAGAAAAGGTCTGTGCCCTCTCCATCACTTACCTTGTTTTGCTTTTGTACAACTAATCTTTTTGAAAGTTTGATCTTGGTATCAATTAGTCAGTTTTCTAGTTTTTCCTGTTTTTGAGCATTGCTGTTGGTTATGTGATTATTGTGTATTGTCTTGATTGACAGTACTACCAGGATTTCATGGACTTTGTTTCTTTTCTTTTTAGAACCAGTTCTTGTGAAGCAAAACCTTTTTTGCTTTCTTATTATTTTAATTTTGAGATGATTTTTTTTTAGTTTGATTGAGAACCCATTAAGAAGGAGATGATCTTTTCTAATCTTTTAATTAGAGGATATCATCTTACCCCTTTTTGTGATGTAATTTTTGTTGAATTGGCAATGCGAGTTTTGCTTTTGATAAATTTTTTTTTACCTGTTTGTTTTGTTTGCACTACGAACCAGGAAGAAAGTTATTGGTTTGGATGATCTTTTGACTGATCACTATCAGGAGAAAAGCAAAGTGATCGAGAGGGAATCTAAACGTGCAAAAGCAAAGAAAAAATATGATTCAGACGAGGATGATTTTGACAAAGAAGCCTTACTATCAAAACAAATTAATGAATGCCACAATCAGGCATGATGGACTTCTCTGCTGTAGATCTTTAAATACTCTTTAATGCCATTTTATGCGTTCCCTTTTGGCCATTTGACAAGTTGGTCCTTGATGTAGATGCAAGAAATGGGTGGTGAGGCAGAGATTGCCACACGGGGTGTACATGCTTTTGGCAATCAGGTCCTCTTCTAATGAATGATTTTGAACTCATAGCTATGCTACTTAATGATTGCTTTGGTATTTGGACTGGTTTCATATGGAGTTCATTTTTTATAATTGATGGTAATTTGTTATTCTGTGGGTGAATTGCAGAAACCACAGCCCCTTCTCACACTGCCTGAGCTTGGAAGTTGCTCACCTTTGCAGTCTTTCATGAGCAGTAAGCTCAATTCTTTGGTTGAACTCACCACAGAAAAAGGTTATTCATATTTCATTTTTTCTTGAATTATTTTTTGTTGTTTTCTCACCATTTCTGCATTTCTGCCCCTCATTTCCTTCTTCACACATGCGTGCACTCACAAAATGAAGTTTATATTTTTCGTTGTGACCAGCTTGAAGCAATTGCCTAACTATTATACTAACCTCCCTTGCAGTGGAAACTTTTCTTGAAGGACTATTAGTAAATGGTTGGCTCTCAAAATTGGTCAACACCCGTAGCTACATAGAAAAATCAATAGCTAAATGGACATTCTATTTGAGTGAGTGTATCTGTTAGTGCCTAAGAGTTCATTTCATTTTCATTTGATGTTATTTATGTGCTCATCCTTTGGCTTGTTAGTGTTATATTCATCAAAAGAAGAGTTGAGAGCATCTGCATGTGACTTCTGGTGCAACATTCTTTTGCCTCGGAGAAAGGTGAACCTGATTTTTACTTTTATTGATTCGTTGTGAAGTTCTTGACAGTGACACCTCATTTTGTGTTTTCATTAAGTCCTATCAAGTATTATGGTTATATCTCTATGCTTGATCAGACTGAGGAGCTGCCTATCAGAATTGAGTGGTTTCCCAGTTACTGTGAGCTTAGAAGTGCTCTTGAAACATATGGATTTCTCTTCAATTATTTGTCACAGACAGAATCAATAATCACTGGTAAGTTCTCTCACCTTTTTGCCACTTCTCTTGTGTTAACAATAAAGTAAAATATGAATCCAGGATGGTACATGCATGCATAAATACATAAAACACTTACATGAGTCCCAATTGTCTGTACATATATCTCATGTATCCTACATAAGAGAAAACCTACGTACTGTATTATGTTACACATAATAAACATGTTGTGTGTGGTAGCATATACATATTTTGTCTCTTCACTAACATACACCTTAAAATCCTTGTTGTGGCTTATAAAAGCAAGTCTGGATGCTATCATATGCAAGATGCATGAGATAAAGTTGGATGGTGGTGATGATAGAAATGCTCCTTCCAGTGTGCAACGACATTGGTTTGATAAACCCTATTTATTGTATGTTATATGGCAACATGCATTTACATTTTTGTTTTCTTTTTCTTCAGATCTGCAGTCTCTTATGCTAAATTTCACTTTACTGGTTATGAATTGGGCTTAGGTATTGCTTTTTGTAAACTTTTTTGATAGATTTCTGTTATCTGATATCTACATGTATTTAAGCTGAGTGCTGTGAATGAGTGGAATGGTCTGTGTGGGTAAAATACATGTCTTTAGGATTTTTGCGACATCAGACAGTTTAGCCTACCAATATCCTTTTGATGTTCGAGGTTCAATTGTCAACTGTGGACTGTCTTCGATGCAGGGTAGGATGTTGGAAGAGGAAAACAAAAGAAAACAGAATAGCTAAAACCTGATTAAAATTAAAGTTGGAACAAGAGTAGTGGGTTTAGAAATGGGAAGAAACCTCTAAAATCTGAGGTGATTGATAAGAAACAAAAGATTGTCTTATAAAATAACTGCTGCAACCTTTTTATCATAGTGACTGCCCTGCCCCTAATCCTTTTGGAAACAAATCACTAATTAAAATGTCACATAGTGATCACATGACAACTGGTAAATCCAAATAACTTGTGGATTCATAGACTAAGATGCATATGGAAAGAAGTATTCTTCTAAAAGCTCCCATGCCATCTTCTTTTCAAAGATGATTGCACGAAGTAATTGATCAATATGTAATTTTCTTATCCACATTCTCTCATTGTTGTGGTTCTGTGATTTTCTTACATTGTTGTGTTTTCACATTGATTAGTTTGGGAACATCTGTTTCTGTGCTGTTTATGCCTTTTTTTAATGCATTGATACTGCAATAAAGCATTTGCGAGTTTTCCATGTCAAATACCAGTTTGACTTTTATTTTGTTTTAGTGAAGGACACCTGCAATTTACCAGAAAGAATCATATGTGCTCTGCAGATGTGGACCACCTTTAGGAAGTGGTTTTTACAATAAATATATTATGTTTACCTTTCAGATTCAGGGGTTAGAGGGCCACCTAAAAATATTAGAGCATGGATCAAATTTGCAGCTGCTTGTTGTCGTGTCAGGTACGAGATGAATTTGATAATACATTAGTGGAATATATGTTGTCATAAATTGGATATTTTCTTGTTTTCATGTAAAATAAAGCTGCAAATGCTACTACTAGTTTGAAATGTGTTTTTTTATTTTTATTTTATGGTGAATGAGGTTTATTTCTTTTCAGGAGCAAAAGGCCTGTATTTTCGGCTTCAGAAGCTGAGGAACTAGTTGAAATCGCTGTTTTCCTTTCCTCAGATCACCAGCTTGAAGGTTTACTGGTGCTTTTGGATGAATTTGTGCAATCAGTTATCAATTACTTCACAGATGAGGAATGGAATATCAGCTGTGAAAGGATAGCAAAATCCATCTCTTGCAGGTATTTGCCATTTAGCAACTTCTTGGATCATGGCTTCGTTGGATTGGTGCTCATCCAAATTTCATTGAAGAACTTGTTCTGCTTACCATTTCCCCCTGTGCCTTTTCCCCAATCTGGTTTTAAGAGTTCTTTGATCATTTCCTCTGCTTACAGATAATTGCTATATAGCTTTTAGCATAGGACTTCTTGGATCATCATGTCCTATTTTCAAACTTGCCTTGTTGCATAAATTTCATTGAAGTTCTTGATCTGCTACCATTTCACCCTGTGGCCTTTCTCCTATCTGGTTGAAGAGTTTGCTGAATGGTAATAGTTTTTATATGGTTAGCAGAGGGTGGATGTAAATTCTGCGCTCATATCTTTACCTGGAGGTGCTGTTCTAAGACTAAGGTTTAATTTTGCGCATATCTCAGTACCGGGTTTTGAGGCTGTTGGATTGTGCATGCAAGTTTATGTCGGCCTTAGATATGCCAGAGGTGAAATGGATGTCCTGTTTTGTGTGCTGCAAATAACTGATAAGCAATGAGTTAAAGATGAAAATTATTGGAAACAAACTCTGCAATTATTTGCTAATTTTTTTATCTGAAAAAATTAAAATGAAAGGCATGTTAACCTCATCTTGTCTGGAATATGATATGGTGCCTGTCATTATTTAGTACATCTTTCCGCAAAGTAAAAGGGTGTAATCTCCCATATGATGTCTTCAGATTTGATAAGTGATGCAACTGCACTTATGTACACATTACACATCAGAAACAGGTTTGGGCTTGAGGGGTGGGGGATGGACAGAGATAAAAATTGATACCTGATACATCAGTGCAAGTGGTGCGCATGAAAGCTGACATGTGCAATTCAATCACCTATTGTGCATGTCCTGTTGATGCTAGAGCTCGATTCAAAAGCAAAGAGTTTTTTTATCACTCATTTTATCTTTTGAACATTTAAAATTAAAGAAAGTGTTTCAAGGTACCTCAGTAATGGAATTCAATATTATACCCCTCGTGGGGACTTCTATCATTGTAGACAATACATTCCATATCACTGATGGAATTTGAATATGAACTTTATTTGACTCGTTATTTTATCTTATAGGCCCTCATTTCCTATTTGACATTAATTTATCACTGTTTTGTTTTTCTATTTTTCAATCGATGAAATTCTGCATATTTTTGCATCTAGGATTTTCATATACAATCTATATTATTGTCGCGAGAAAGTTTCATATTATTTGGATAACTAAAGCAATTGTTGCACCTTGATATGTAATTTTAAGAAAGTGGGAACCCTTGAAAGAAAGATAGACGAAAGGCAATACTCTTTGGCTTGCTTGTGATTGATTTCTCTTATTCTTGTTATCATTGGTTGTTCCAGAAGCCCTAGGGACTTGAACTGTTTGCAGACTGTGGAATGCATTTCAGGGGTCAGCACTCGTAGCAATCACCTGAGGAGTGCCGTTTCTTATCAGATTCTGCTTAATTGTTTCAATAATAAGGTACTCGTGTTCATCTCTGTTAATAACTCAGTTAAATTCATTAAATTTACTGTTTTTACTTGTTGAGTCTTTTGTTGGGTAATTTCTAAATTATTCTCAGAGTTTCTTGTCATCTTTGGCTCAAATTACTTTTGATTATATAATTTCTGTATATTATGTACCAGTGATAATAATTTTTGTGCTTAAAAACTATAGGCTTACAACGATCTAACCAGCTAAAGATTCTGTTTTTCTTAATAGGCTTTGCATAAAAACTATAGTCCTTACGATGATCTAGCAAGTTGAAGATTGTGTTATCTTAATTGTCTGGGTGTAGTACATTCAACTGATTCAAGTATTTCATTTTCCTAACATTCATAAATTATCCATTTGGAACATAAATTTAGTGTTAAAAGCAAAGTAAAACTAACAGCAACATGAATGAGATAATGCCAGAAATTTACATCTGTTAATGTAAACATATAATTAACACTAGTATGAATGAGGGTCATGGCAGATCTCCACTTTTAGCTTCTCATAAACCAAGTCGTTATCAAAATGCCAGTGCATTCAAACTGTACTGTTTTGTATAGAAAGATAAATACAGTGCCATAGGATCTTCATAGTTTTCTGGGAAATGTAACTGCCGTTATTTCTTGAGACAATTTATGTTTTCTTTTTTGGCCTATGAATAATGGATAATTGTTGACATGCAGTAAACATTTGAGTCTGGTTTATTTTTTGTGCATACTGATTTATAGTGAACTGGGTGTTATAGCATCAGCCAAATCATGCTATTTACAAAAATATAATTATCTCCTGATTAGAGTGACTTTATAGACAGATATCTTGCGCTCTGTTTTTCCTGAATTTATCTTATCATTTTAAGAACAGTTACATATGCAATCACAAGTTTATGAATACTCTGGCAAAACATTACTATTGCAACATAGATCCAGTCTAAACTGTTTGCCTGGTTGAATGATCTACCATTCATAGATTTTGAACCCCATCTTGGGCCAAATTGGACTGTATCCATTCAAGTTCACTTTTGTCAAATTCCTGTCACATTCCTCAGGCTTCCAACGAAGAAGAGATCCTTAGTTTACTCATATCCATAAATGTGAAAGACCGAAGTTGTGATCTTTTCCAGATGTACATTTACCTGGTATTGACTGAAAACTGGCTCTTGTCCAATCCGATGTTTGAACTCAAGCCAGTGATCTATGAAATGTGGGGTGTTTATCTGCGAAACTGTTCTTGCCAAATCACCAGCACAGATATGAGGCCCTATGCATCAAAGGTGTGTTGTTAAATGCTCTTATCTCCATGTGCTCAAGTGATTTTCATTAACAAGTTCTTTCAATATTTCAGGTCCGCACTAAAGCTTCTTATATTCTAAATGGCACCATCAAGAAATAACCATTAAAAAGTATGTGTCCCTGCCCAACCCAAAAAGAAAGTGTTTTTTGTTTTGTAAATTATGGATAGCTGTTAATTGATGCCCATGTATTTTGTAATTAGTGTCTGTTTGGGAGTATGGTTGTAGTTGCTTTTGAAAATGCTTTTCGTTTAGAATTGCATCAAAATGATATTTTTTTATTGTTTAAAAATTATTTTTGATATTAGCACATGAAAATAATCTAAAAACACCATTTTGTTTTTAATTTAAGTAAAAAATGAAAAGTATTTTTTTTCAAAAGAATTTTTAAAAATGTAGGGCCAAAAGGGTTCTTCTGATGGAATACAAAGTATAGGTGCTGAAATGTAGCAGAAAGGAAATGAATAGTGGTAAGCCAGTACTCAGTACTCTTTATATTGCTATTGTCGCAAGTTCTGCTCAAAAGTGTCTTTGTTCACTTCGTATGCTACACACCTTTACAAGGCGGCAATTTTGTCAAGGACAATTACTCATTTACTCTTATATTTATCCGGGTGCACAAAAATGGCAAGGTTGGTTGTCTTTGTAAAAGTATTGTGCCATTTTTGGAGGGATTTCTTGTCTTGTGGAAATATAATAGTATTTTCCCACCATTTTCACAGCATCAAGATACTGCAATCACTACATTTCCTCTGTTGCGACTGCACTTCATGGGTTGGCACCATTTTCAATTTGTGCAGAATAACATGATATGTTCAAGCTTTTCCAAACTTAACCACAAAGCATTTCATATTTACAGGGAAGTCTGAAACTTGAATCAACTGTGCGAGTTTGTAAGCATGCAAAATACAAGCTCCTTTAGATTTCTTTTAAGCCCGCTGATTCCCAAGCTGAGTTGTGGGAGAATGACAGGAAAGTTTGGCAGGATTTGGTTTGGTTAGGCAATCCCTGGTGATCATATTTGTATAGACGGTACATTCAGAAGAGATTCCAATGTGCTGTATGAAATATTGAAGTTCAGGAGGGAACAAATGGCGGAGCGCTTCTCCCCGCCTGAATTTTTATATTGAAGTCAAAGTTTTATTGCTTCTGTAAAAAGATGGTTATGTTGGAGTGGCTTACTCAATCATTTTGCCCTACTTCAATCTTTTGCTCGATAACATTATGTGTTTGTAAATTTGGCACCAACCCTTATGCAAGAAAACCGAACCGTCGTACCACTGTACTTATGGAGAAAGGGAAATCCTTTCTGTATTTATGTAGAAAGCTGAGTTAAGTTTAGGACGATGGATGCCCTGGATGGATAGGAGTTCACATAGCAGGCCATTTATGGGCCCCCCTATATAAAAAGAAAAGGGAAAAAAAAAACATTTGAAAACTCGTGAACTGGGAAAAACGGAAACCTGCAGCTTGGAAATACTAATTATATTATTTATGAAACTTATAAAATAAATGAACAAGTCAATAAGCATATAAAACTTTAATTATTTTATTTATGAAACTAAATAAAGAATATATATAAATGATTTTTTGTCATATCTTATTATTAATTATATGTTTATATAAATAAAAAGCAAGAATTACTGCTGTTAGAACACGCTATTCTATTCTATCCCATGCTCCACCACCTAATTTTTGAATGTTACTAATTTATTCACATCATTTTTTATTATTAATTATTTCATTATATAATTATGACTTTACTTTGTGAATAAATTCACCTTGTAAATATTATTTACCAAATAGATCATTTGAATAAATCTAATTATATAAAATAGAACTATTATATATAATTAAATTAATTGAAATGAAGTGTTAAGATGGGTTTTTAAATATATGTTATAGAAAAAGAAAGTCTTCATGGTAACATTTTGTTACTATTATATAAAAGAGATTGAGACAAAGAAACCAAGAAATAACATGAAACACCACTGATAAAATAATATTTGTTTGTGCTATATAAAAATAAATAAAGATGGAGTGCATTAACCGCTTGTATATTTATGTCTTTGAAGAGACATTTTTCTTTATTATTATTATTATTATTATTTATTTAAGAAAATAATCAAGGTCGAGTGCCATATTAATTCAATTAATTAAAAAAGACAGAAAAGTAAATAAACATCAATGAATAATAGAAGAAGGTTTAGGAAAAGAAAATTCAACCTTGAATGATAGAAAAAGAAAACTAATATAAAAAGAAAAAAGGAGAAGGGGTGACAACGGAGGTTCGGGGATTCAAAAACGAGGCTCGGATGCTTACGGGAGCTTAGCTTCGGGAAGCCGTTAGAGATCCAAAACTGCGGTCCATAACCTAATGTTTCTCTCCTTTTGCGCTCTCTTCTTCTGTATTTTCTTTTCTCTCATTTCTTTGAATCAAACCCTTTATTCCTCACTCAAATTCAAGAAAAAGAGGAAAACAAACACTTTCCCATTTCACTGGTCGATTCCCTTATCTCGATTTGTACTTTGAAGCCTTTAAATTTCTTGTATCAAATAATCTTTCTTGAAGTATTTTTCATCTTTTTTGCCCTACAAACCAAATTTGGACCCAAAGCAAGACATCCACTCCACTTCTGTAGAAATCATTGAACGTTGTTGGTATCCCTTTATTAGGGTTTCAAAGAAGAGTTAGATAAGCATGAAAGGAGAAAGAATGGCAAAAAGATCATCATTTGGCAACATAATGAGGAGAAGACTCTCTGATATTACCAACACCCAGGCACAACCCAAATTGGTTGGCCTCGTGGAAGAGCAGCCCCAGATTTCTGAATCCAATGAAGACTTAATTAATCAGCTTCTTCAGGTATGCATATTATTTTCGATTTATCGTTCATTAAATGACGTTTTATGCAAGTATTAAAAAAGGGATTGCTTTGGTTTTTGTTTTCCTTTTCTTTTTCTAGGAGAAACAGGAAAAAGAAATGCTGCTGAAACTTGTGGAAGAGAGAAAGTATCCTTTGGTGTGTTCCTTTGTTTGGTTGCTGGGAAAGAAAATTATGGGAAATTGGGGGAAGTAAAGAAATTTTACTCCTTTCATTTCCTGGGAGAATAGATCTAAGAAAAGAATCCTCTTCGAAGTTCTAACATTTTCTCTTGAGACTTTAATCTGGATGGATTTGCATTTTCTTAACTATAATTGTTAACAGTAAACTCATAGAAATGAGTGGAAACAAATTGCGGGATCTGCGAATGAATTATCAGAAATTGCAGGCGCAGAACTGGAATCTTGCTCAATCAAACAGCCAGATGCTAGCAGTATGTTTCTTCCCTGCATTAATATTTAAAGCTAACCTCATATTTGAGTGATATTGATTTTATACATTCTTTCTTATTTAACAGGAGCTTAATTTAGGAAGAGAAAAGGTGAGTTCCTTTGAAACAACACTTACTGCTTGCCATGAATTCTTGTCTTCCAGCTTGTGGAATCCTGTCCTTGATTTGTGCCTGACTCAAGAATTCGTTATTGTCATTTCAGCTGAAAGCACTACAACATGAAATTGTTTGCAAAGAAGCCTTACTTAAAGCAAAGAATCTAAGACCACAGGTTAGTTTCAGTTTTCATTCCATAATCCATTAAAAGAGCTTGAGACTCAACAGTAAAACACACAAACTGTGCATATTATGTTTCGTAGCAATCACATTAACCAGTGATATAGAAATTAGAAACAAGTAGAACACTGTTTTAGGACTTTATTTAATTCAGAATAAACCAAATTTCATTGATAAATTCTGTATATGATTGCAATGCAAGAGCTGACTGCAAACTAAATATCTCAAGTATGGGTTAAGAAATCCCTCCCCTGGTTAATTTCAGCCATCTGTTTCTTCTCTTAGTACAATAAACTTTGACTGTATAGTAAAATGACATCCTTCCACAGATCATAGTTGCATTGAGCGACTTTAAGCAACATGAACGTATCTATTTGGAGCAAATCTGATCCCAATTCAGTGATCAGACCTTCAAACATATTTTAGTGCCAGACCTTGAAGCTTTGATTAAAAGAAAGTGTCCCTTATGGTCATTGGTAATGAATCTTGTTGTTATGCAGGGAAACGCAGATATGAATTGTCATAATGTTGTCTCCCAGGTGAGTCTCTTCAACTTTGTGTGTAAGCAAAGCTATTAAAACCATTCCATAATTTCTTAATTTTTATAACTTCTGACCTCACATTGTTGATACAAGGAAGTGGAGAAGATGGAAGAGGAGGAATATGCTGCTAACAATGATATCAAACCTTGTAGTCGCAGCAGAAGGCGCACAGGAAGAAGTCGATGTAAGAATCTTCACCTAAAATGGCTTCTGAATACCAGGTGTATTCTTTTGTTTCTCAATTTCTGACACAAGGCATTCTCAAATGAAACCTGCAGCTATGGGCCCTTCAACTACATATCGACAAACTGTAGAAATAGAGAAGGCTGAAAGCAAGAGGTTGGTTCACTTCCACCGCTTTCTCATCAAGCAAGTCTTAAAATACTTGTACATGAACTTGGGGCTTGAACAAACCATTCCATTTTCCAAGGGATTAAAACTTTGCAAGTATATGCAGGAAAATCTTTGTTTTTTAGGGTAGTATTATACAGGCTTGCTTGCTATATTAGGGATTATTTAGAAGCAAGTTAGCACGAAAATGTCCACTGCCAAGTTCTTCATCCATTCCTTTGGGGTTTCAACGTTCTGTCACCCCGGTGTGCAGGTTTCTAGAATTTGTGTGGTACATTTAACCGTCAGGTCTGCATTTCTTCTATGCAGGCGTTGTGTGAGAAGAAAATCTGCTAGATCACAAGAGCGGGAACCTGCAGAGAACTTGTTCGAGATTGAGGATGTTAAATTTCCAGTCCCTAATTCAAGGGACAAATCAATGAAAGAAAATGGTCTAAATCCTCCATCATCTATCACGAAGGAAGAAATTTGTGAGCCAAGAAACGAAGCACAAGGATCGCATAGGTTCTCTATTGGAAGGCCATCACGAAAAGCAGCTGAGAAGGTGCAATCCTACAAGGAAGTTCCAATCAACGTAAAAATGCGCAGAGAAGAATGAGCAGAATTCCACAATGTACAACAACATTTGAGGATTATTATAAGAGCTGAGAAGGTGCAATCCTACAAGGAAGTTCCAATCAACGTAAAAATGCGCAGAGAAGAATGAGCAGAATTCCACAATGTACAACAACATTTGAGGATTATTATAAGAGTTATCATTATATATTTTCCAAATACATTTGTGAACTACGATTAATGGTGTTTGTATTGTCCTATATATTTATCATCTATTGCTGTTGTATAAGTTCATGATTAGTCTAGCTGAAAAGGGTTTTTAAAGATGAATGAATTGATCATACTCCTAAGCGTTCAATCAGCCGATTTCCTTCTCTTTTTCTTGGAAATTTATGGATTGGCTATGCAACCCTCTCCTCCATAGATGATGAATCTATATGATGGTCATGGGCCTCAAGGCTGCCACTCCAGTTTTTAGGACGTGATGTTCAAGCCCAAAGTTACTGCAATTGAGCATAGATAAGTGAAAAACCAGCCCATCAAATGTAACGACACAACCACAGCCCACACTGAGCACACAGAGACCTTTCTGGTATATATAGGGGTATCAAACATCTTATGTGCTATCTAATGAAACAAGAGAGAGCTTTAATTGCTGTTTTTTTCTTTCAAAAAAGTATTTGAAAAAAATATTTATTATTTATTTTCGCTTTAAATTAATTCATTTTAATGTTTTTATATCATTTTAATGTACTTATCATCATCATCATCATCATCATAATAATATATTTATCTATATCTTTTTAATTAAATATATATTTTATCTTTTATATACATTTATATTTATTTTATCTTGAATGTGAATCAAACACAACTCTACATATGCTTTTCTCTGTCTCCATTTTTTCTTTCAATTTAAATGAAATCAACATGAAATGATTTTCATTGTGTTATAATTGTATGTATAGATCTAAATAATTTATTTCTAGGGCGATTTATAAAATAATCATGCTATCTATATTGAAATTAGAAGAATATATATAAATACACACACACACTAAAAGAGATCAGAGTTGGTTACCTTGACATATAAAGAGAATCACTGTGGATTATAATAATGTTTCTCAATTTTCGGTTCAGTTCAAGTCGGTTAACAATTTTACTAAGTTTTATTTATATTGTCATAATAAAATACAAGCATCTGTTTATTTTACTGAGGCACAGGAGCATTAGCTAATATGTATGTATAAACTCTCAATTAAATGTTGACTTATAAATATTAATAAACTCTAATTAGTGTCCGCGAATATAATCCTAAGGTTATATAAGTGATACTATATTTGAAGCAATTGTTAGAATTCTTTATGATGTACAGCTGAAACATGTTCTTGTTAATAATAATAATAAATAAAGCTTTAAATGTGAGGATTGTTTTTATTTTACCTTAAGAGTTTGAATTAGCCTTTCTAATCTTTTTTTATTAAAAAAATTAATCTTTCTCGAGAAAGATTTTTGGAAAATGCTTCAAAAAGGCCATATTATTTTTAAATGTTATATGGAAATGTGGCTGTTTTTTTTAAATAATTTTTTATTTAAAAATATATTAAAATATTATTTTTATTTTTTTATATTAAAACATCAAAATAATCTAAAAACATAAATTTTTTTTTTTTCAAAAACACAATAACATACCATTATTAAATATTTCTCTAAGGTCCTGCTTAACACTGCGTTTCAAAAATAATTTTGAAATGAAAATGTTTTTATTTTTTATTTTAAATTAAATATTTTTTATTTTTTAAATTATTTCGATGTAAAAAATAATTTTAAGAAATAAAAAATATCATTTTACTATATTTTAAAATTATTATTTTTTAAAATAAAAACAATATCAACCGTACTCAACCGCGCGCAAATTAGTGAGCTTAACCACGGTAGCAAAGATCTCAAGTCATCTATATAATCTCTAGGTGGTTGCTTTAATCACAAATTTTATTTCAAGTAACTAACTGAATATAGATGGGACTCGCACTCGTCGAATCCATTCATTATAGTATGAAAAACCGTGTGGATCCCGCCCTTTATTTATTTATTTATTTATTTATTAATGGTGGACAGTACTTTGAGGTGATGTTGCATGAATTGAGATTGAGGGAGCGTCCGTTTGCTGGATTTTTTTTTAAAAAAAAATACATTTCAATATATATATATATGTGTGTGTGTGTAATATCACAAGCATACTATAACATAATACAATATAATAAAACGATCGATGCATGGTAGAGATTTCAGCGAGCAAGTAAATGAATTAAATAAAACGGGGCCGTATCCATCTTTTTTCACTGAATACCCTCTCCATATCCCAGCAACAGCAACAACAATAATAAAAAAGGGTGTCCCAAGTATTTGTCCTAAATTTATAGAGAGATAAATGAGCCACGTGGTAAGTCCTTAATCATAGCAATTAACTACTACTTATCAACCATCCTCACACGCTCAGATGGAACGAAACGGACAAACTAGCTCGTCGTTTTATCAGACTTCGAGACCACAAACCGCGTCGAGTCATCATCACGGGCTACAAACCAAGACTTTTAAACTTTCTTTTTGAGTTCTGTAAGTGTATCGTAGAATTCCTTTGTAGTTATTACCATACAGAAAAGTCTAATTATTCTGTAGATGCCTGATGTCTTATAATTTTACCTCAAATAATATATAGTATACGAGCCTCAAATACTTAATTTTACTGATTTGATAATAGTTAAATATTTTATTCAATTTGCACGTTTCAGTTTAAGAATTTTCATTCAAGTCATATAAAAATAAGTCTGAATATACTTCAGGTGTTCAATGTCTTAACGCTGCTAAATCATGGCCAGTATACCTTCTATGCTACGAACTAGTAAAGTGACTGGGGAAAAAAGCTTAGTTAGTTTTTGTTTTTGTACCGAGATATTGTTAAATGTTTTTTTTATATATATAATAATTTTGGGCAAGTAAAAGTGAGATATAGATCCATCTAATGCTATTCCCCCTAAAAAAGAAAAGAGAAGATGGTATATTTTATGTTACTAATAATAATGAATACGTCTAGTCGCTATTAAAATAGAAGAAGGGTTAGAGGGAGCTTTAACTTTAGCGGAGCGACCGATTGGTGCATGGGATTCCAAAGATCTCCAAGAACATGATATGATTTGGGATGGAATTGACGACCCACCAAAAGCTTTCAACATTTGATTTGTTTTCCTTGGCCCCACACGGCTAAATAAAGTTGGCATCCATGATTTTCTTATAGGTCCATTCCGACAGGTATTAGCCGTTAAGACCCCACTTTTTTTTTTATTTTTTTTATTTTTAGACTCTATAAAGCACTGCCTCATGAGCTCTCTCTCTCTAGCTAGGTATATTCTTAGCCTTGATGTAACCTTTAATATTATGCAAATTTGTATTTGCAATCTTATTGATTTGATTTGCATTTAGTTTTATCGGTAGCCTGTTGAATCTTTATTTCTTGTAAGATTTGCAAAATCAATTCCATCACATGCACACAGCAAGTTTCAGTCAGTATACTTATGTATACGTGACATGACCTTATATATATATATATATATATATATATATATATATTTTCGGGCTAGGGGTGGGGTCGTGGAAATATGCCTGCCTAAACCAAAATATCTTTATAGAATTAATCAAACATAAATATTTTTCTTTAAAAAAAGGCAGTATCGGGGCTCGAACATAAAACGTTGGATTGAATATTGGGCATCCTTTTCACCACTCAAACTGAATCATTTATGGGTTAAGGCTTAGTTTTGCTGCTTAAAACATAGCTTGGGATTTCTAAACATTTTCACTCATCAATATAGAGGTTAACTAATGGGTTTTTAGCAAGTTGATAGAGCTGGTCTTTTAGTATCTACCAAGGGCTCATGGAGTTTGCTTGCTTGTTATACGAGATCTAATCAAGCTAACACTCCTCGTTTTTGTTGTAGCGGTCAAATTAATCACTTGTCATGATGGATATTGAGATCGGAGTTCTTGTGATAATTTGACTTTGTCAGAGAGAGAGAGAGAGAGAGGAGAAAAGCATATGGTAAATTCATTTAGGTGCATAACGCTCTAAGTTTGATGCCTTATAATGATGATCTCTCTCTTAAGCTACAAGAATTAATATCCATCAATAACCTGAAGATTCGCGTGCATATATATATATATATATATATATATACAGAATCGATTCTCTCAACTGTCCTAAAAAAATTTGTTTTTTCTTTTAAAAAATTCATTGTTTTTTTTTACCGAGTTCGTTATAACCTTAAGACTCACCTGAGATGCAAATGCCTATAACACCATGAGTGTTCTATCTAGATTCTAAACACAAACCTTTCATCATTATATGTTAAGGGTCGATGAAGTTGAATCGTTTATAAGCATTTGATATATATGGCAAACTATTGAATGACCCAATAAGTTGTTTCATTATGCAAGCGATCATGTGTGTCTAAGTTCTTTCAATCAATGAAGATCTTATCCATGCCTGGAAAACCATTTACTGATAAACCTAATATTGGCCGACCAAATATTTCACCAGCACCCTGAATTTCCAACCTCAATGGAGAGCCACATTCATTTATATCGCTATAGTAGCCAACATATAGTGGTGCCCTGGAGGCTTGTTTTGGATTCAATTTGTAATTAGCAGTATTGCCCAAGATGTCATTTAATTTGCTGTCCACGTAGCCAACCAGATCATGTTCTCGTGGATATAACTTAGCGAATGTTAGATATTGGTCTGCATTTTTTATATTTTAGTATAAAGAGGGGCGATAGGTCCCCAGAAAAAAAGCCGATACTTCTTTATACATACATATATATCTGTGCGAATCGCACTTAAATATATTCATTAAGTATGTTGTTTAGATATGCCAGAACAAGATGATCCTATAATGATGTATCCTGTCTCCACTTTTTGAATGATGACTTTATTTCTTAAGGATTTCTACACTCTATGGAGCAACAACTATTCGAGGCTCGTGAGCTTTCAATATATATATAAAATAATTAATATCGAGACATGTTCATCATCATTATGACTATCATGATTATTATTATTATCTTATAACATCATGCTTGAGAGTTGAGACACCACACTGCCAAAGTAGTGAATCCGGAATGCTACATGATTTAGGCCAGCATTAGTTAGATGAGATTAACTTAGAATGATATTTTTTTCAGTTTATAATTTAAAATCAAATCAGGTCTTGACGGGATCACGAATTAACTCTCCATGGCTATCAAATCCAGTGTAGTCCATAACATGATGATCCTGGAATGATGCATCGCAAACCCTAAAAAGAGGTAGAATAGCCATAGAAAACACATGCTTAGATAAACCCTACGCATCGGGTTCGAGAAAAGCGAGGTGAAGAGGGTGTCTGTCAGGTAGTGGGTTGGTTTTAGTTGGAGCGATGCCAACCTTTGTCTTCACCTCGGGCAACTCGCATATGCAGGTTAATTTGCTGAGAGAAAACATAAATGCCAATAACTGAACCTCGGATGGGACATAAAGGCGTGCCCCCCCGTTTTCATTCTCTTTAGAAATTTTGGATGATTAGTTTGGATTTTTGTCGAAACTTGGGGAGAAAAAAAAGAAAAAAAACCCAAAACAGTGTCATGTTTATAGGGCGAGTCTCAAATAGTCAAACATAAGCCTCCTCCTTTCCAACGAGGAGGACTTTATCGTTCAAAAAGGATCCATTGGGACACATTTTGGTGGGAAAGTTTGGTTACCAGCTCCCTTCTCTGACCAATGATCAGAGCGTATCGTATTGACTCCCTGATATGAAAAAAATGAAAGGGAGGGGAGGCTACATTTTTGTACAAATTATGAATTTCTATCCCATGCAAGGTTTCATTTAATGTGTTGGGTGGCGAGAATGAAAGGCACATGCAAGGCAGCTCTCAAGTCAAGAACATGAGATTCTTAAATGAATAAGTGTATGTATGTCTGTCAAAAAATTACAGGAGTTTGAATATTCTACTGCGAACGACTTCTATAGACAGCGCTTCCACCTATGATTTCAATTTAAGTTCCTCCCACACAAAGCACTGATTAATTATGCTTAGCCCTAGTTCATGGGGGTTATAAATTAGCAATCCAAAGTTCAACCATGTTTTCTTCTTAAAAGCAATAATTAGAATGCTTATAGTCTAATGGCATGGAGAATCACTATTTATTCATTAACTTTTAAAATGAGCACAAGCAATTCAAGGATTGTCCAAGTGGTTGAAGACAATATTGACTTCGTTCTTTAACTTTTCAGGCTCTCAAGATTAATGTCTCTGTTTATTTATTAAAGCTTTCGAACACAGCATACATTGATACGAATAGCTAGCGAGCCATGAAAATTGTCCAAGAAGATATAAATAGAAAGGAAATAAAATCCACGTAAGCTTGTTAAAAAAACATTATCTTATAAAATAAAAAACCTGAAGATGTTTTTATTTTCTTAAAAAAACAAAGATGCAATTATGGGGACACGAGACAATATTCGATTCTTCCATGGAATGGGTGAGAGCACATAATTATTTGTTGACAGCCAGCTCGGAGAGATGGACCGAGGAGTTATTCCACGAACAACAGGAAACACCAGAAGACCGAGTAGATTATTCAGTTTTTTAAAACCCATTGAAAATCGGATTTCCAAGTGAAAGAATATTGGTGTATAGTTTTAATAGTTTAGGGCATATTTTCAAATTATGAATGTATTCTTTTTTATTTTTTATTTTTATCGGTGATCATGTTTCTATACATTTTTATTTTTCAATAAACTCTAAAAAAAGGGTAAACATAAAAATATTTTCGTGGCTTATTATTCTCAAAGAAAATATATAAAAAAAGAAGAAGATATTTACAAGTAAACAAGAGAACAATATAGTTTTGTATTTCACAAGGAATGTTTAAACCGGCACACTATTTAGAGCATGTCAAAGAGTGCTACATGAAAATTAATAAATTATAGTTTGTAATTTATTTTAACAAAATAACAAATTAACTCTACTTTCTTAAATAATCTAATCCTTTTACTTTTTGTTACAATTTAGAGGTGGGGTGGGGCTTGCACTTTGAAATTAATATATTTTCGAGAGTGCAGTGATTGTTGTTGTTTTTGAAAATATTTTTAATTTAAAAATATATTAAAATAATATTTTTATTTTTAAAAAAGTATTTTTGATATCAATACTGAAAATGATATACAAACATAAAAAAAAATTAAAATTAAAAATAAAAATAAAAATTTAAAACACAATCAGAATACGCGTGAGGGAGGCAGCCCACGTGGGAGAAAATCTGCCGTTTTGTTTGATGAATGAATCGTCCGTCATCGAAGTTGTAAGAAACAATAAAAACACTTTCTTTTCTAATTCTTTCCGTGCAAGTAACTTTGAAGAGTCTCCACTAATTTGTGGAAGTTAACCCCTGTCATAGTATTTGTATCTGTACATAACCATAATAACCATCATAAAAATAATAATAATAATAAATTATATGATAAAATAAATTGTTTTTATTTTTTATATTTTGGAGCATTTCAAAACTTG
Source organism: Salix dunnii (assembly GCA_015731905.1). Lineage (NCBI taxonomy): Eukaryota > Viridiplantae > Streptophyta > Magnoliopsida > Malpighiales > Salicaceae > Salix > Salix dunnii. The sequence continues at coordinate 362,439 of CM027667.1, read as the reverse complement.
GTTTCGTAAAAAATAAAATAACAAACTTCTTATTTATAGAGATATGCTTTTATATTCATTTTGCATTCTAAAATCTATCTAGCAATAATTTTAATTTATATTTTTAAAAACTATATATATATATATATATATATATATATATTTTAAATTGAAACTAAAAATGTTTTTTTTTTTTTTTTTAAATAGAGTGGCAATTGCAAAATCTATCACAATACCAAATACACACTAAAGCTTATGATAGGCGACTATGAAACTAATTATTAAGATTTGAATATCTTAATATCCAATATTAATTTATATAAATTAATCGAGTTAGAGTCGAGCTTAAATATCATATTAAATTCCTAGATAATTCTAAAGCTTGATTTGTTGATTTGTATACTTTGATTAAGCTCAAATTGGTATATGAACATAAAAAAAACATCAAAAACATATATATATATATATATATATATATATATATATATATATATATATATTGATTCTTTTGTCTCAGCACCTTATATTAACTTCAATTTAAATATTCAAATCATTTATGATGAGGTTTTAAAATCCAAAGTGTTTAGGTATAGATTTTTTTAGCAATTAAAGTATGGATTAATCACATGTTCTAGTAAGATAGTCTATTCTTTATGGCATATGAAACTTGTAACTTTCTGTAAAAAAAACTTATTACCTACAAACCAGTCTCTCTTTGGTGGGATTTGGAGGCCCTTAAATGACAAAATTAGTAACCTTTAAGCAAATAGTTACAATAAATGAGAGAAAGAGAGTTTATTCTTAAGAACATAAAAGTTTGTTCTTAGTTATAATATGACAAATGCTATGAAATTATGAAGGTAATCTTTTGGAGAATAAAGATTGTGAACCCTTTACCTGTATATTTTTTTTATAGTATTTATAGCCCATAATTCTTGTCTTTTTATGGAAATGACACAATCAAAATTATGAGTTTTACCGATGAAAATATTCATCAATATTTTCACTCATTATTTGTCGATACTTATTTCACCGATCATCTCAAAAACGAAAACCATCCACGGGTAAGAATCTCGTTGATAATTCCTATTCTATCGATGATTCTATTAGTATTGAATGTAAAATCGTTATCATCCTTACACAATTGCTTTATATGTTCAAGTCCTAGTAATCTAGTATTCAAAGTAGATAAGATAACATACCTATACAAAAATGCATTAGCTAGATTTGTTTTCTCTTTCTTATATTTGATCACGCAAAGGAAGGCCTAAAATCTTTTAACCCATTTGGCATGGCATTAAGTCAACGTACTTTGCATTAGCCAAAGACTTTAAAGATCCATGATCATAATAAATAACAAACTCTTTAGGCCAAAGGTAATGTTTCCATGCTCTAATATTCTTATTAAGGCATAAAACTCCTTGTTATATATTGGGTAATTCAATTATGTCATGTTGAGCTTTTCATTTAAATAGACAATGAATCTCTTATCCTACTTTAACATGGCTTCATCGTCTATACATAAGAATCACATTCAATCTCAAAAGTCTTTGACAAAACATCTATAACAACTAGATAAACCATAAAAACTATACACCTTAATCATAAATTTAGGTGTAGGCCAATCTTGAATGACATTAACATTGTCTTCATCCATTTTTATACCTTGTACAATTATAACATGTCCAAGAAACACAATTTATTTTCGTACAACTGGTACACTTCTTAAGGTTAACATATAATTTCTCACTATACAATGCAATAACTACACAATACAAATAATCAAAACTCTCATTCAAGTTACTATAAATTATGTTGTCATCAAAATACACAACCATACATTTACCTATAAATACATGCAACATATGATTTATTAGCCTTTTAAACATACTAGGTGTATTTATAAGTCCAAATGGCATGGCTAACCACAATTCATACAAGTCACGCTTATTATTAAATGTAATTTTTCATTCTTCCTCTTCATTCATTCTAATCTTATGGTAACCATTTCCCAAATCAATTTTAGAGAAAATCACTTCTATAGGATGATCAATTAAGAGTTGGATTTCTAAGTAAAGGTTAATCTACTATTATTCTCCTTAATGGTGGTAATTCATTAAGAATATTTTTAGAAAATATATTAGCAAACTCTTGTAATAAAGAAACAACCATATTAGGAACTGTTGTGGTAAAATCAAGGGAACACAAAGAACAAAAACAAAAACAAACTTGAGGAGTGCTGTGTACTGTCCTTAAGGATATTTCCCCAACAATGAGGTACCCTCCAGGATTTAACAAGCTCTTCCCAAATAGGGGGAACACAAGAACAACTAAGAAAGCAAAAAGAAGCCCAACAAATAGAAGAAGCAGAAGAGAAGTATTTTTCGGATACATATATGAAAACTATAGCATAGTATTTATAGGCTACCATAATGTAACAACCATATCTATGATATTAAAGTGGCTGTTACAATATAATAATTGAAATTCAAATTCAAATTATAGCTGTTACAATAATTTAAATTAAAGCTTTTATAGAATTTATATTTTACAATAACTCTGAAAATCAAAACCGAAAAAGCTTTGAAATCTGTAACTGTTAGAAATAATTTTTAGTGGTTATAAATTTAATATTTTCAGTTTAAGGTTCATTCAAATATTTTAACAAAACAGCAAAAAGATTTCAGAGAATATAGGCGTTGCCTCGCGCGCAGGGGGGGTGAATCGGAGGTTTTCTCTTACTCAACTCATCCTCATGTGCGCGAGCTCACTTCTACTTTCTTTGTTGGTTACCACCCCATCTCAAGTTTTAATATATAAACACTTGATGAGAGTCTTCTTTCTCCAATGTGGGATAGTGGGTCCTATATATATTCTTTTCACTCAAGGGGTCTTTTGTGTTTCACCAATGTGGGATAGTCTTTTGAAATATATACTTTAAATACTTTAACTTTTACAACAGGAACAACATGATAGAGATTGTTAAAATTAAAGTAAGTTTCTTATACACAAATAAAATTATTGACTTATTGGTATAAAATACAATTATGACCACACCTTTTTTTTTTTTGTATAAAACTTCATTTGTTTCCTTAATTTTTCCACATAATAGTCATCACTCAAACTTATTTTCTTCACTTATCGAGTCTTCCCTGCACTCCTAAACAATTTAATTATTGATTTATAATTATTAGAACCTGATGGTCTTCCCCATATGAGTTTTCATTCTTCCTAATCTTAATTTCTTTTTTCAAATTTTATTGATCATTATACACTTGTTTTGGAGATAGAGGTATAAGAGTGATGATTTTACCATATTTTAAAATAATATATTTATTTTTAAATCCTTAATGAATAGTCCTCCTATCAAATTGCCAAGAATGCTTTAAAAATAAGTAACTAGCATATATAGAATCATATCACACTTAACATCATCAAAATATCTACCAATAACAAAGTAAATCAACATATGTTTAGTGAATTTCACTTTATCACATTCATTCAACCGTTGTACTATATAAGGCTTAAGATGTTTCATAATATTCAAATTTGATTTTTTTTTATATAAGTAGTAGTAGTTATATTGGCACAACTTCCCCCATTAATTATCATACTATAAAAATTGTTTTGGATATGATATCTAGTTTCCAAGATGTTCTTGGTTTGCTTTCTATATCATTATTTTTAACTTATGCATTCAGAAAATGCTTTACAATCAAGGTATTCCCCTCAACTGGATATGTAGTCTCCACATCACTATAATCCTCTAGAGGTGGCATCTCCAAAAATCATTTGCATATTTAACAATGGTTGTATTATGCATTGAATCTTAAGCTTTATGTCACACTCTAGAGAGGTTGTGCATTGTTCTTTTTTGACATATTTGTACTTGAAAAAACAAGTTGTTGATGAGAAAATATCTTTATTAAAATATCATGCTTTTCACTCTAATATGCTTTTCAACCTTTTTCCTCTCTTCTCACTTTATTTTGGTTCTTATGAAACTAAAATTAACTTAAAATAAAACCAATAAAACAAGAACAAACAAAACTAGGATTATAGCCTTGAGAGTAGCAAACAATTCTATATGAAATATAGATGACTTAAGACACAAACATAAACTATATATGTGAAATATGTGAAAATTATGAACAAAGCACCTGAAGAATCCAAATATGATGATATTATATTAAAAGGTACAAAATTAATAGAGATAAAACAAGTTTTAAAATTTAGCATAAAATATACCAATTACAACAAGCATGAGCCCAAATCCGGTCTTCTAAGCATATAATGTCCAAATTACCCAAAAATTGATGTAAAAATTGAATATCCAATTTAAGTTACGTCAAAGTCATTTTAATATATGAATGCAAAATTGACTTGAAACAACCCCTTCTATACTTGAATTTGGAACGTAAAGAAAATGATGTTTAAATTACTCAAATTTAACAATTAATTCAATTAAAACTCTAGTAACAAGAATAGAAAGTTTGAGATAATTTTAAGTTGATTTGATTTGATTTCCCCTTATTTAGTTTTCCTTATAAAATTTGAAAGTGATCTTTTTAATGAATTTGTTTTTGTTTTTCTTTTTACTTTTATGCTACTAATATATATTGAGAGAAAATAAAAAAAAATCAATATATTACTTTTTTTACTAAAAGATGCCACTAGTGAATTCGAGAGAAAAAGATTGGAACAAGTAATTTGACGCGAAACAAGAGAAAAAAATATTAATAAAGATTTAAACTAATTAAAAAAGTCAAATTTTAATACCAAATGTTGTGAACCCATAAGCATTTGGCACCCACATATAAAGAATACAACTCTCATAAAACCAAGAAATCAGGTTTGGAAGTGGCATAAAGATTACCTTATATCTGCAATATTATTGTATTTTGAAACCCTAATCAACTAATGAATAAAAATTCATTTTAAAATAATATAAAGTGATGGAATAATGATATTTTTCTTTGATTAGGCAATTCAATTAGTTAGAGAACCAAAATAAAAGAGAAAACTCACCATTACACACTTGTAAAGAGAGATGCAATCATTTGAATTGTTATTAAGTAAAAACATGAAACTGAAACTCATATTTATTGATCTTTAGATATTTATCCATTTATGTTTGGCATACATCCAAGCCCATAATCAATAGGTATGAGAGCGAGCTAGATTCATACTCATTTTGGTTTGGCACGTCGCTAAGGCTGAGAGCATTAGGTCTAACAATACGTAATACTCATATGTAATTGGGTTTAACACTTGTCAAACATAAAAATTGATGGACCGAGAAGATTGTCAAACCCATGTTTTATTGGGCTATCCATAGCTTTAAATGTATAAGCTTTAAATGTATACATCTTGCAAGAATACTAGAGGGAGGATGAGATTACATACTACCTAATATTAACATACTCCATGTAATTTAAATATACATTTGATAATATGAAATTGAAAAAAAAAGTTTTTAATATCAAAATTATTTAAAGATATTAAATCCAAACATGTTATCAAATCTAGATTTTTAGAACAGAAGAGGAAAAATAATAAGTACAACTTTTAAAATTTTGGAAGTTCCAAATTGTAGGATAAAGAACCGAATTAGACTGTGTGCCTTTCCAAACGAGTTTGTCACAAATTGACTGGTCACATGGAATTTCCCGAAGTGAAAAAGACTTTTCGCGTAGTTTTCAGGCAACAACAATATTTATTTCAACAATTTTCCCAAGTATATGCAAGCAGCAAGAAAAGAAAGACTGGTCTCCTGCTTTTACAAGAACGAATCCTTCCCGCTTTTACCACCGTTTATCTATTTCTTTCGGCTACAAACTGCTCACATGTATGTTTCTCGCTGTGATAATTGTTTGAAACAAACAGTGTTATAAATCTCAGTTTTTTCTCAATTAAAATTCAAGAGAAAGTTTTGGTGAAATTCATAAACACCACTAAATAAACGGGATTGAACAGGGACAAAACACAGTTCTAAAAATAAAAATAAACGGGCTACTCTGCTGCTGCTACAGAGAAAGAGACAGAGGAAGCATACGATATTAGAAAATTGGCATCAATGGCCTTTGGCATTTTGTGGCTTTGTCCAACCCCTGCTGAGAACGGCTACAGAGAACGTATGTAGGGAACAGTGGACTCTTGGATAGCAACAACTTCTTATATAAGAGCTACCTAAATCACTCAGAATCCCCCCCCCCCCCCCCTCCTCCCCTAGAAAGAAAGAAAAAAAAAAGCCTTTGCTCTAGCCCACAAGTCAAGTGAAGAACATCATGGACAACCAAAGAGGTTCTGTTCTAAGCAGCTGGGCTTACTACTGCCAGGGAAAGGTAACAGATTTCTAGAATTTACTATGTTTTTTTTTTAAAGGTTTTGCTCTCTGTAATGGGGTTTTCTTGTTTTCTGTTCAAGTGTAAAAAATGATGTTTTTTTTGTCTGATAACAAGAGCTAATTTGTCATTGATTAATGCAGACAATGGATGAACTGAGGAATTCCCTTTTGTACACAACCTTGGAGCTTGAGCAAACAAGGGTAGCAGTTCAAGAAGAGCTTAGAAAGAAAGATGACCAATTGTTCCATCTCAAGGATCTACTGGGCAAAGCCATCAGAGAGAGAGATGAGGCACAAGAGAAGTGTCGAAGGCTTGTCATTGAGAAAGTCCAGCTCCAACAGCAGCCACAGCATCACCAAAATGCTCCTCTCTCTGGGATCTCCAGCATTGAAGATGAACCGAGAAGAGGAATCGACTCCAGCAATGGCTTCTCATCATCAGACTGTGAAGAGAGCATTGTTTCATCCCCAGTTATTGATCCAACTCCACAACCATCCCAACTGCCTCCACCAGCAGCACCACAAACTATCCCCCAAGCAGCAATTGAGTTGGTTCCCGAAAAGCCATTGCCTGAAAAGGGAAAGCTTTTACAGGCAGTAATGAAAGCTGGTCCACTCTTACAGACTCTCCTTCTAGCTGGACCACTTCCTCAATGGAGACACCCACCACCACCACTCGAGTCCTTTGAGATCCCACCTGTCACCATGCCTTCACCACCACCAGCACCCCAGCTCATCCACCAAGACTCATTTATCAACATTAATGGTTGCAATAGAAAAAGGGCTCGCTGTGATGGCTCTGATTCCCCTACAAAGACCAAGTATGAAAACATGGTCCTCCATTGACAAACTACGCTACCCACTAAGTTATGATTTCACAATTTATATATATTTATATCATTTTAGTATATCACTAAATAACATAGTGAGGGATGGAATTGCAAGATGGTTGATCTAGCATTTTTGTACAGAAGTTTGTTTAGGGAAGCTATTCTAAGTTGACTGAAGAGAAGACAAAACAGAAAGGTGAGTAGATGGCCTTGTTATTGGCTTGTTTTGGCCAAAGCTTTTTGGGTGGAGATCTTTGTCTCTTTTTCTATCTTCTTCACATTTTAATTTTTGTTCCATGATGTGAAAGGGGGTTTGATGATTTCACTTTGCTGTTGCAAGTAGCTATAACTTGGATATCTTTATGATCAGCTAGTCAAGTGAAGCTGTAAAAGAGTGTGCAAGTTTGATAAAGAAGTTTGTGAGTTTGAGAGGGAGAGGCCTCACAAATCCATAATCAAAGAACATTGGTTGATGGGTGGGCAGTTGTTAGGTTTGGAAGATGGGTAAGCCAACAACCACAAGGTTTGAGAGACCTGCTTGTCGGGTTAAATGGATCCCACAAATCAGAATCAGGATCTGCTTTTTGTGTGGTATATGAGTCTAATTTATTTTAATCTTGTGTTTTTACTGCTAATCATCTTTACCTCTTCTCCATTTTAATACTACCAACCACATTCTTGCTCTTTGCCCCCACTCTCTACCTGCTTATTTTAGCATAAACTAGTACCTTGCTAAAGCAATTCAAGTAGTGCAAGGATGCTTAAGTTTCCCCATCACATGACAATGTCATATGAATAAAGTATCATGCAAACTAATTGCCTGCAGAATAATTAAATCACTGCAGGAAGCCCAAACAACGAAAACAAAAGCAAGTCAACTGTTTTGGGACCTGTCATTGTTATAATTGAAGCACGCAATTGAATACAGAATTCTTCAACATTGAATTGTATAGACTATGGAGAGTTAATCTGTTCCCATTCTAAGGAAAGCTAGCTAATCATAGCCATTGGCAATGGGTTGGCAAAGCTAGATCTGCGTTTGGACCTGCGGTATAACTCCCAATGCAAGCAGGTTCTTATGCCATGAACAATCGTTACCTATGCACACATTAAACAATCATGTGTATTTACCATGATTGTAGAACACAAGTTCTATGCAAAACTTTCAAGATGAAAATCAAACGCAACTATTAGCAGAAACATCGTGAACACATTAGCGGGCATGTTCAGCTCCTTGGGCAACTTTGAACATGGCTGCTAACTTGCAATTGATATGACCCCTTAAACAAGATTAGAAATGTTGGGCTGCGAAACCAAAAACCGGCACCGATTGTCTGGTCTACACGGCGAGGGCTTAGGGACAGCGGCAAAAATAAAAATAAAAACTTGACCGGAAGACCTGTTTTTCTTCAAAAGATTAGACAGGGCCTCCTTGCTTGAACTTTCACTTTGCAAGGGAAAGGTCACTGTCAGAATTATTTCCTGCACTGGGATGAGGCTGACGCCTCTTTCAACACTCCTTCGCCTTCCAACTTCTTGTGAAGAAGACAATGAATGCCATTGTAGAAATCAACTATACAAAATTCAAAGCATGGTGCAGCTGAAATTAATTTTCATGACTGAAAGAGTATTATTAATTTATAATATGTTACCTTGACAATTGCTGTTGTTTAAAAAGGCAAGGAGGAAATGATGGATACAAAGTGAGAAATATTTGAGGTTCATTATTTATTAGAAAAATAAAATAAAATCAAGATTATAGAACTTAGTATACGTAGGTCTTACAACTCTTTGATAAGAGATAACATGATTTGACGCAGTTGACAAAAAAAGACACATCATCCGATTTGCCACAAATCAACAACAACAATTTCTTGGCTTGACAATTCTACCATGACTAATGGTTTGCTTCCTTTCATCTTCTTCAAATTTTCTCGTTTATTTTATTTATTTATTTTGAATGCTTTCATCTCTCAGTTTCTTTCATCAAAGAAGAAGAGGATGACGAGGGGTGTCCCTCTTGGCTAGTCACCGATGTTCAAATGTATTTTTTTTTTTTTAAAAGTTATGTTTTATTCTCTAGGGTTAGCCTAATGCTAAAGGTTGACCTTAGAAGATATGTTCTCTTTAAGGTCGGGGGTTTGAGTCCTAATGATTATATTTTCTTCGGGATCATATCTTCTAGTATAAAACTAGTGATTTAATATGTTCTTACATGGGAAATTTTTGTGGGCACAAGTATAAGAACTTGATAATTTAATTCAGATATACCCAAATTAATCCAAACACCCCAGTTATATATATATATATATATATATATATATATATATATATATATATATATATCCAAAAGGTTTAAACAATAAGAAAACAAAGAAAACCTTCCTTTTTCAAAGGTTTTAATTGGCAATTTCTCAACTCAATTGGTATCTTGTTTCTTTTTTTCTTTTGGATAGAAGAATTATTGTCTTTTTTAAGTCAATATTGATCATTGAGACTTAGAGACAAGTTTTTGGTGTAGTAGAAGTGTTAAAGCAATATATTAATTGAGCAATTAGGACATCATGATTCTTTCTTTTGGTCTTACAAATAATTAGAAACAGTTAAGTTATTTATTTCCAAAAAAAATAAAATGGAGTAAGCTTGTGGTAGGTGAATTTAGAGGGTTTTTTTTATTTGACCACTTGGATGCTAGCGAACACTTACATTGAAGATTTCTTGAAGTTTTGGTAAACATTTCTTATCTTGAAGGATGCTTGTTATTCAAGGAATAATCATATTGTATGCTTGTAAAATTGTCTTACACTTTATTCAATATTTTGGGTGAATTGCCCGTATTCTATTTTTTCTCAATTTAATTATTTTATAAAATTTTATGTATTTTATTTTTTCAAATATTTTTGTTGGTCAATTTTATTAAATAATTTCAAAATATTTTTAGGGCTTGTGATAGTCAAAATAAAATGGTAATAAGGTATTGATTTAAGAAGTTTTATGCTATCTATGATTTTATATGGTTTAAAAATATGTATTTTGAGGAAGAAACAAATTCATTAGCCTTCATTTTGATCATAAAAATAATGGAGCATTGGATGAGTAGTTATCATATGTTTAAAGTAGAAACTGAAGGAGCAATTGTTGAATATTTATACGATGCAATTATAGATTATCCATTACTTATAGAAAAAAAAATATTATTCACCGAAAATAGTATAGATTTCTCTCTCCCTATTTTGTTAATAAAGAATCCCATCAATGTTTGCTAAGCATATTAAAAGGGGTGTTTGAGAGTGTAGTAATTATTGTTTTTTAAAGTATTTTTCGCTTAGAAATGTATTAAAAATAATATATTTTTATTTTCTAAAATTAAATATTGATATTGATACGTTAAAACAATCCAAAAATATAAAAAAAAATAATCAATAACAACTGAGATTTGACCAATCTTTGTTTGGGCCACAATCTTAAATGGGGGCAAAGAATGTTTTGAGTCAAATATTTTTAGTCTGGAATTCTACTAAGAAATGCTAGTATGCTTATAGTTATAACATTTTGTATCTTGCATGAATCTCTAATCTTCTGAAAGATAATTCTTTATATCTCAAAGAATTTATAGTTTTTTTTATACTTTAGGATTTCAAACTCTAATGTCACCAATATGGAAAATATTGTTGAAAAACAAAATGTAGTTGCTACCAAATCAAAAGAAAACCACCTTCATAATCAAGATGAAGTTGATCAACCAATTAGAAAGGATTATAACTCTGATAAAAATGTTTAAATGAATGGCATAGACTATGATGGTAACATCGAACCTGAATTTAGATCATGATTGTTGCACCCCATCGTGAAACCACGGCGTCGCGGCGACCATTCCAGTGAGTGGGGATTATCAATGTGTGGGGGTCTTATCTTTATTTTTGTGGAAAAGGGAGTCGCCACCTAGTATTATGGTTACTAGGAAACCTAAAACTCGTTTTTCAGAGATTTTAAGGTAAGGGACTGGTTGCTTAAAGGGAAGGTTTCAGCACCCCTAATACGCCTTATTTAAGGTAAGCTGCTTGGCGTTTTGGTTTGCTTATGATTTGTTATGGTTTTGATCTTTCAAAGAAATATGTTGGTTAAATGATGATGGTGTATTATCCCCGCCGAATATTTTGGATACTTACCCCTTTATGATTTATTTATCTAAACACCAACAATGAATAATAGTAAATCATCCCCGTCGAATATTTTGGATATTGACCCCTTAGAATTTATTTATCCAAATACCAACAGTGGATAATCACAAATTATTCCTGCTGAATATTTTGGATATTAACTCCTTAGGATTTATTTATCCAAACACCGACGGTGAATAATAACAAATTATCGCCATCGAATATTTTGGATATTGAGTCCTTAGGATTTATTTATCCAAACACCAACAGTGGATAATAGCAAATTATCCCTACCGAATATTTTGGATATTAACCCCTTAGGATTTATTTATCCAAACACCGACAGTGAATAATAAACCCAAAAAATAAGATTTTAATATTTTTGGAATATTGGCCAATACCCTTTGGATCTTTACAAACATGTTGTAGAATCAAAAAATACGAGAAATGATTTTTCTTTGCGAAATCCATGCTAAAATACAATTTTTTCTTCAAACTCCAAGATGATATTTTTTTTTGAAAGAAAAAAGATTTTTTTTAATATGCTAATATATTGGCCATATGCATAAAATAACATATATTTTTTTTATCTTTTTTAAATAAAAATATTTTTTGTGTAAATGTTATATTTTTTTCTTTCTTTTATTTTTTTTATTTTGTGGGCTGGGCTGCGCTGCCAGCCCAACTTATCCTATTGGGTTTGGGCTGGGCACAAAGCCTAACCCGCTTTACTTGGCCTGCATGAATAGTGGGACGTAAATCACGTCCCACTACATGCAGGCGAGGTGAAGAAGGTGAGTGAATAGTGATTTTCCAAGTGTGACGAAAGGAGAAACTGTTAGTACCTTTAGGTAGAGGAGGTTGAGGTGATGATTCCTGTGGTGGCGGCGTCAGAAACGGAGTCCTGTGGTGGCTAGATTGGGCATCGGAAGGTGGACGAGTCACGTTGCAGTCACGAGCTGTTGCTCTGTTACCTTTCCCGGAGAAGACGACTGAGCTACTAGAGTGGTGGTGAGGATGCTGGTGACGACGGAGAGGTGTGAGGTGGTCGGAGTTGGTGGTCGGAGCTGCTGACTAGGAGGGAGAGAGAGAGAAAAGCTTCTGGTTTTTAGAGAGAGAGAGGGTCGAATTGACAGAGGGAGAGTAGCTGCAGCGTGGGGAAGAAGATTATGTGTTTTGTTTAGGTAGATTTCCTTTTCTAGTTCCTCTCCTCTGTCTCCTTTTCTGTTAGTGATCTTCGTTTTTTTCTCCTCTGTCGATCTTCTCCTTTGTTTCGCAAATCTTTTCCTCTGTCTCTCCTCTGTTTCTTTTTCTCTCCTCCTCTCTATTCTTTTCTGTGAACTTGGCTCTGTCACTTCGTCCCCTTCTCTTTTTGTTTCTTTTCTTCCCCTTTCTCTGTCTTTTCCTCTACATATTTATAGCACGAGTGACAACCCTTCGGCTGCCATGGTGTGCAGCGAAGGGCTGTTGCCTCTGCATTGCCTAGTAATGGGTATTGTTGCAGAGGGCGTGCCTGACACTGTTCCGGCAATTGCAAAGTGCAGGCACGCCTGCCAGCATAAATGCTTTGGAAAAAAACTACAATTTGGTCCCTTGATTTACAATTGCTCTAATTGCATCCTTTCATTGGCTTTAAACTTTCAATTTTTGTGCAATTGCATCCCCATTAAAATCTCGAGAGTAACCTTAGCTTTGCACGTTTTTTTTATTCTGGTTCTTGGTTTCTGATTTGCGCAATTTAACCCTCAATTGACAATTTAACTCTCAATTTGTTCAATTTGGTCCGCGATTGCGCATAATTGGCTTGAAATAATTTAAATCGGTCTCTGAAAATTCTCATCTCATCAATTGCACCCGAATTAAATTCAAGAACTTGATTTCTCATTGACCAAGCCCTTAATTAATTTAATTTCACCAATTTAAAGTATAACTAAGTCATCGCGCTTAATTAAATCCTTCAATTGGACCATAAATTAATTCTCAAATATAATTACACTTTTAAATTGGCCAACGATTAAATTGAATTGGCCCATAAAAATATGATTATTTCTTTTGACTTAATTTTTATGCAGATTTTTCCGATAATAAATTACATTAGCCGTGAATCTGTGCTCTTCTTAATTTTCGGGAATAAAAAAGTCCGATTGTATCATTACGCTTTTATATTGGCCAACGATTAATTTACACTTTTAAATTAGCCATTGATTAAATTCAAATGACCCAAAAAACACAATTATATCTTTCGATTTCATTTCTACGCAGATTTATACGATAATAAATTATGTTGGCCTTGAATCTGCGTTTTCCTTCATTTCTAGGCATGAAAGAGGCACGATTGAGATCTCGAAAACGTTCAAAATTTTTGCATTGATTTTTTCTACCGACGCCAACCCCTTTTATCTTATTTTTGGGTAGATTTGAGGAATAACCCAAAATTAGATTATGACAATGATCAGGAGTAGTCTCTATGTTGAAAGGCAAGTCAAGAAAATTTAGGGTTCATGAGCCAACCACTTCATCTTAAAGTAACAATTTTTTCAAATTCATATTGAGTCAAAATTTAGTAGAATTCATTCATGCATTTCTCTTCAATATGGTGGGTATAAATAGTCATTATACATCATTTAAAAATTAGAGTTTAAGACTACAAATCTATTAGCCAATAAAACATATCTTTAATCTAGAAAACATATTTACAATCAATCTATATATGAAAGTATACCATCATTGCATTATTTATAAAATCTTTAACACTTTCTCTCAAGTTAGTGTGTGTGTGTGTGTGTGTGTGTGATTCATTTCCAATCTGTTCAGACCATCATAAAATGATTGGCTTGATACAAACTTTGTACCACCTTATTTTTTTTACACATACTAACTAATGAACTTCATCATTTTTTTAAAAAAAAGAGGAGGATGTATGTATAAATACACACACACACACACACTCACACACAAAAAATTCAACTTATATCACTTATCAAATAATCATAAACCATGACAGTCACATGCATGCTCATATCATCAACACTGTAATTATTTTTCTTATTTACTATTCAATCCATAATTTATAAAAAACATAATTACAATTATAAAGATAAATTCTAAATAACTAAAATTCAAGAATTAGTACTAGGGAAACTTAAAACAAAATCCATGTAAAAATACTTTTACATATTTATAATCCAAAAGGTTAATATGATAGCAAAGAAAAAGGTTTTACTTCATATTGATCAACATTATAATTAAGTATTTATCCAAGTACATATATGATAATAATTCTAAAGAATGAATCAGGAAGGTCCGCTTATGTGAGATGTTCCGACATATTAGATTATTTTAAAAAATATTGGAAAATAAAAATATGATATATCCCAGTAAAAACATTTAATGCAATCCTTATTCATTCCATATCTATTTGTTCTATAATATATGGAAATCATATTGTCATATTTCTATTTTCCTCTCAAAAAATTCACATTCACATCTCCTATAATGGAATTAAATATATTACAGTTTTTCTTTAGCAATAGATCCATTTTATATAATTGAGATCCTTTCCATCTTTTTGTATAATATAGATCCATATCTCCTCAACCTTTTTCATAATGGCAAGTTAACATCTACTTCCACAACTTATATGTAGGCAAGTTGGCATCAAACTTCATCTTAAAGGTAGGTCGGCATCAACTTCCATTCATGGGCAGGCTAACATCAACCTTCATACCTAGTGGCAAGTTTGCATCAACATTTTTCTCAATGGTAAGTTGGCATCAACCCCTATATATAATGACAAGATGACATTAACCTCCATCTCAATTGTAAGTTAACATCATCTTCCATACATAATAGTAAGTTGGCATCATCTTCAATACATAATATCAGATTGGAATTTTTTAAAACATATCACCTCCATATTTAAAGATCACTTCTAGTAGTAACATGTCAAGTCCACAATCCTTTTATTTATTTAAATCGTATCCCTTAATTAATTTCAGGAAGAAAAAAAAAAGAATTACATGTGAAGATTTAAACTCTAGAGGTGGGGTTTAAAGGCTACTAACTACTCATTTCACTTGGAGTCCCACTCCTAAAGCTTATCCTACATCGATTAAATATCATTTATTAACAAACCACTTCATTTATCAATTTTAAAAACCCATATTTTAGTTATGTCTAATATTTCTTCATTTTTAACATCTGTATTCTTTACACCCAATCCTAGGTATGATTTTTATGTCTTAAGCTTTACACTCATCTTCAAGATTTATATTAAAACTACATCAAGTTTCCAATAATATTATTAGTTATATTTGTTTATATTTAATACTCGAAGCTTTCACAAATGTTCATTTCTTTAATTTTAAAACATCTTTAGAGTTTACTTAATTCATTTACTTATTGCTTTTACATCTTAGTTTCAACCATATTTCAATTTGGTCATTCATACATTAATTTTAACACCATTTAAATCAAAGCTTTCAAACTAATTCTTCTTCTCGCTTTAATATACTTCCAGCCAAGATAAGGCTTTTTTACTCGTTTGATTTTTTCTTTATTTAAAAGCTAATTACATGCAAGTCATAACAACTTCAAATCAATTAAATCAACTACATAAACATAAATAATTTGTATCACCAATCCTTCTCAATTTGATCATTAAAAATGCACTAACATCCAACTATAAACAAGTTTACTTAACTTCATTTCAATTTATTACTAAATACATCAAGCATGCTACTCACACATAATTACACAATCATTTATTTTGTCTTCCTCTTCTCTATTTTACTCTAAAGTGGCCAACCCTAGTCCCTCAAGGAACACTATTTTTTTCTTCATTTATTCATTATCTGTATCATGTATAACTTATTTCATCACTATTATATCAAGCTATGATAAATCCATGTTTTCCTCAATTTGTCTCTTTGGAACCTTAACTAAATAATTAAGCATTAAATTCATTTATTTTCATTTAAGCTTGTTTAAATGACGTTAAAACTCCTTAATTTGGTTTTTTTTCTTTAAATAAGATTTCTTGTAGTGTTTTTAGATCATTTTAATGTGCTGATATAAAAAATATTATTTTTTAAAAAATATTTTAATGCATTTCTAAGAGAAAATCACTTCGAAAAGCAACCACAACCACACTCTCGAATACCATCTTAATTCTTTTCACTTGATTTAAATTATTTTCTATTAATTTTTAAGAATACATTTTTTTCTAGGGGTTTACAACCTTAGTGAGTAGGTCAACAAGCTATTCTTGAGATGAGACGTAAGGTGTTGCAATTATCCTTCCATTTAGTTTCTCTTTGATGAAATGCCTATCAATTCCCATGTGTTTGGTTTCATCATTTTAAATTGGATTGTGAGCAATATCATAATCATATTTTTATCATAATACAACTAAATCAAGTTATCATGCTTAATTTCCAAATCTTCTAATAAATTACAGCTATATAATAATCCATATATTGCCTTAGTCATTCCTCTGAACTCAAATCTAGCACCAGATAGAGCAACTACAACTTCCTACTTCATGAAATGATCAAATTTCCACCTACGAAAATAAAACATCCTGATGTTGACCATTTATATGTAAACCATTCAACCCAATCCATACTAGTGTATCCTTTAATATTTAGATTAGTCTTTTTTATTATTAATGTTATAGCCTAATTTTGAAACTTTTTTATTTTGTTTATATTTTTAGGGGTTTATATTTTAAATTAAAAGATTAAGGACTAATTATGATGATAGGAATGTTCTATCAACTTGTGGAAATATAAGTACTATAATGTGTTTTTATCTTTATCTCTTAATCTTTAATTTGGAAAAGATTATCATGATGATGTTAGCCATTTATCTTTATGTTCAAGTTTTGAATTTGAATTCTAATCAAATTTAAAATAAAGAAAGAGAATGACTTTGATTGAGAATTTGTTTTCTTCATGCTTTAGGACTCTCACATTATAAATACAAACCCTAATGCACAAAAAGAGAGAGGAGATAATAGAGGAAAAACTAAAAAAAAAAAATATTCAAAGGAATAAAATTTAAAAAAGAAGAAAAAATTAGAAAGGCAAACAAAAAAACTCAAATAATAAAATTCAGTCATCAACAACACTATTTATAGTTGTAACTACACAACATCAGGTAAGCTCTTCTTTTTCTATTTTCCAAAATTAATTAGCAAGCATAAAGTAATTCCTACCGTTTGAAGCTTAGAAAAGAGAGAGAGAGGGGGGGGGGGAGTTTTCAATCATTGTAACATTAATGTTTTCTCACTGTTTATGTTAAATAATTCAAAGCTTGAAAAGTTTACACTGTTATATTCACTGTTTATGTTAAATAATTCACAAGGAGACATGTGTGTGTGTGTTTGTGTGTAATCATTTTTTTCTTCCCTAAACAGCTGGGGATGCATGGCCATAGGCTTGGCCAAGCCTAACTAACTGTGTTTTTATTATTATTATTTTGTTTATTTATTCAAATATCCTATACATAAGAAAAATGATAAAAAAAAACTTATTACTATTTTTTTATATATAATAAAATACTTAAAGAAAATTGTAAATATTTATATTCATCAATATTAGCTTATAGTATATATCTAATATTTACTAACATCAAAGTTATGATTATTAGCATTGAAATAAGAAATTATTTGCAACCCTAAATATTTAATGACACTAGAGTCTAGAATATCATACATTTCTGCATATAATATTTATCAATTCTAGAGTTGAAAGTAATTTTGGTTGAATATTTACTAACACCAAAACTAGAGATATCATTTTTTTCATGTAATATTTACCAACACCAAAGTTGGAAGCATTTGTAATTGAATATTTACTAACATTAGATTTAGAAATATTATAGTTGAACCATTGATAGCATAAAAAAAAAAAAAACCTTTGGCAATTTAAGACAAAGTTCATAATATAGCTTACCTCAAATAGGATATTTATGGGATGATAATATCTTTCTTTTTCTTAATCAGTCCCCTAGCATAGAATCTTTGTTAACCAATTAGAATTACTAGTGGTCATAATATTAAGTGATGACTTTTTAAACCAAACCTTTTCCCTTTAAGGACAAGATGTCATATATATGTTCTTTCAAAATCAAAATTTTAAGATCGTCGCTTTGTCGGGTACGACAATTATAATCTATTTTCTTGGAGATAACTTTAAATAACACAAATAAGATAATTGTATTCATATATTCTTTGTTTAGAGAATGCATGAATTGAATCATGTCATTTAATGCATATGCCAAGTATGGTTGAGTATGTGAAATATACACCTCAATCTCTAAATTATTATTTGATACCTCTTTTTTCTATTAGAACTTGATTTGGATATATGCCTAGACTTAGATTTTCTCCAATAAAAGTGCTAATTATACTGTATGTTGTCATATTAGTCTCATTAGGTAGAAAAATAACTTCGTATCATCTTTACACTTCAATACCAAGGAATTATTTCAATAAACCAAGGTCTTTCATCTTAGATTCTCAAGCTAGGTGGTTCTTTAATGCACTTTTTTCTAATTATTTCTTATTACTATCATATCATCAACATACACAATAAGGCAAGTAATCATTCTTTTATTATGATTCAGAAGAAAAAAACTATGATATGAATTACTTTATTTTTATCCAAAAGTTTTCATTGTTTTTAAAAACTTTCTAAATCATGCTCTCGAAGATTGCTTTAGACTATATAGGGTCTTTTTAATCAGTACACATGTTATTCACCTTTCGATTGTATATTACATTCAGAAGGCAACTTTATTTATACTTATTTTTTTAAGGTCTTTATGAAATAAAATATTCTTTATATCAACTAGTGCAATGGTCAGTCAAGATTCACCACCAAGGATATACGAATACCAATAATATTGACTTTTAATACCAGTGCAAATGTCTCAATGTAGTCAACTCCATAAGTTTGAGTGTACCTTTATAGAGTAGTCTAGCTTTTAATCGTTCCATGTTTCCATTTACCTTATATTTGACTATGAAAACCCATTTACATCCAAAAAGCTTTTTCCTTTAGATAGTTCAACAACTTCTCAAGTTGATAAGGGCTTGCTAAGCTTACCATAATAAGTTGACAAGGGCTTTTTGACTTGTTTGATGGTGAAGGCATGTTGATTTAGTGCTAAAAGTTATGTCTCATCCAATCCATCATAAAATATTTTGGAAAGAGCACTCTAGATTTCCCTTGTTATATGTAGTCATATATAACGTTTCATTATCTTTGATGATATAGAGCCAACAACTCGCCCTTGACATGTATCCTATGCATATCACTTTGCATAGAGAGCCTCAATTTCCTTTGGTGGATCAATTTTAACCATAATATATTTGAGATTCTCACATCTTATGATTTGCATCTTTATTATTTGGGACCATACATGATAGTTATTTTTTACGAGGACAACTTTAGCTTGAAAGTTTGATAGTTTGATAGTAGAGAATAGAGAGTTTGACAACCACATGATGGTAGTTGTTCGTTATAATGGTTGTTCAAAACAATAAAGGAGACAAATGTTTTAAGAGGTTTTCAAGAGGCTCTAATACCAAGTTAAAATTTGATATCGTTTATTCATATATTTCTCTTTAATATATTAAGAATAAATATGCAATATATATAATTGGAATGCTAGAGTTTAGGAATATAAATTTGTAAGTTGGTATAGCATATCTCTAATCTAGGAAATATATTTACAATAAATCTATATACAAAAGTATACCAACTTGAAATTATTTCTATAATCTTCAACAAAGAATATTTTTTTTTTAAATAATAATGCATTTAAGTTCATAGGCATGCATTAACAATCCAAATATATTATCGAGTTATGTTAGTATAGAGCAAGAGAAAACACGTGAGATATTAATCTACTTATTGTCCATCAAACAAGTAACTAATCGTCGTTAACTAGGGTGATCAGAAGACCTTATGCTTCAAATTTGTCACAGTTCAGCAACTCATGTAAATAAAGTGATATAATCGACAACATCATACAATCCCAGAAAAACCACTAAATTTATGTTTTAATCATAATTTTAGGGTCTTTTTTGTTTGTATGGTTGGAAAGCGTATAAGCAAAAAAAATAGTTTTTTTCCGTCATTATTTTTTGATGTTTTATGATTGTTTTGATATGCTAATATCAAAAATAAATTTTAAAGAATAAATAAATATTATTTTGATAGATTTTTAATAAAAAATACTTTGAGAAGCAACCATCTTGACAATATTAAAGAAGTGTTTCTTCTTATAGAAAATTTGATGGTAATATTTCTCGGGATGCGAGGGAGGAAGAGAAAAAAATACAACATCACACAAACAAAATAGCATATAGCAATTACTATACAGAAAACATCCCCTTGGCTAAATCATGAAAAAGATTAGAAGAAGACTTGGTCATGCAATTAGATAGACACTTCAAGAACCACAAAATTTTACAAGCTATGATTTTTCAAGCAAAAGGAGAAAAAGGATTTGAACAACAATGGGCATAAAAGGTATAAAGATGGAGGGGAACAAAAAGAAGTGGTATAACATTTGTTATCTATGTTCAAAAAGTTGAAAACTATCGTCTGAAAAAGCTAAAAAAAAAAAACAAAAAAAAAAACATCAACTTAATGCCACGAAGAAATGAAAAAAGAAAATGATTACCATGTTTGCAAAACTCCTGCGGTCGAGTTTGGGATGCCTTCCCCCTGGTTGTTTGGGCTTCTGATACTTCTTTTCTTGACATGTTGCTGCTGTTTATGGTTCTGTGGAGGTATTAATGAAATAGTTTGTGCTCTGGATCTTGTAATCCTCTCATGGCCTGCACCATCCGGCCATGCCTGATAATTTGGATGGCTTTCCTCGACCACGTTTGTTGGGCTGTTGCTCATTGTGAGAGCCACTCATATCTCTATAAATCAACTCTGATTAATGAAGATATAAAATTTATTCAAGACTAAGCTAAGAGACTGTATCTATATTTGAAGTCTACAAAAATGAAGCTCTAATGGCAAATATACTCTTAAAAGCATTCAATTTTCTTCCAGGTTAAAGAAAGAGAACTCGTCACATTGACTAGTCGGCTAAATAAAAACTCAGAACACTTTTTTTTATTTAGAGCCTGTTTGGCACAGCTGTTATTGTTGTAATTGAGGTTGAGAAAAAACAGTTTCATGAAAAATATTTTTAGCTGCGGTTCAAAATTGAAATTGAAGTGTTTGGTTAAAACTGTGGTTGAGTTTGAGATTTAATGAAAAGCAGTTATGAGTGTTTGGTTACCATGCTTTTCATATTGCTGTCAACTTGTGAAATTACTTTAAAATACACACATATATTTTTTTAAATATTATAGATTTAATTATCATAATAATAAAATATAATTAATAATTTAAGTAAATTATACAATTTTTAATTTTTTAAAAATATGATTTTTTTTATAAAAAAAATCGGATTGGGCCTGACCCAAATAAATGGGTCGGCCCAGCCAAGTTGGGCTAAAAGGCCCAATCTTAGTTGACTTGGGTTGGGCCGAGAGCAGCCCAGTCCAAGTGTTAAGACTCATCTATAACGCAAAACGGTGCGTTTTAAGAAATTCAAAACACTGCATGTTTGAGTAACGTTACTATTCATCGCTACTGTTCATCGACTGTGACGAGAGGGTCAACGGTTGGTACCGATGGGTAAAAAAGGCCAAGGTGGTTCTTCCTGTAGTGGTGGCCTCGTAAATGGTGTAGTGTGGTGGCCGGTAGGAGCTTTGAAAGGTTGCAACACCAGCTGCTGCCTCTGGTGCTGCTGCCAAGGCTTGCTGCCTCTGGTGCTGCTGGAGAGAAGATGAGAGAAGGAGTTGTCGTGGAGGAGAGAAAGGGAGTTGTGGCCATGGCTATGGAGGAGAAAGGGAGAGCCGCCGTGACTGCATGGGGGAGAGAGAGAGGGGCAGTGGCTATGGAGGAGAGGGAGGGAGCTGTGGCGACGATGAGGTGAGGAATCGACAATAAAACATTTCTTCAGTTTACGTGAACAGTAAAGCATTTCAGTGTTATTTTATGTTCTTTAGTTTATTATTAACCTGCGTTTGTTTTGAAAAGCATAAAAAATATGCTTTTCAAAACGCGGCCGAACCGTTGAAATTTCATGAGACCTACAGAAAAAAATCTAGGGTCCCGTTTGGTATCGACAGCGTTCAGCTCCGCGGTTCAACGCAAATGTAGCATGAACCGCGGAGCCAAACAGCCACTTAGACTTAGTTTTTCCATTTACACTGAGTTACAAGACACTTGTACTGTTTCCACACTTGTAACAGTCAAAGCACATTGTATGCTCATCACTTGACTTTAAACTTCACCACCCAAATGCCAAAACTTCACTCTGAAATACCCCTACCCTTTCTCCATGCTTTCTCCCTCCAATCTCTTTTGCTTCTTTACTTGTCATCTTCTTCCTTCGACAACCGGGCAACTTCTGTTTTCAAAGTAGAAATTGGAATAAAATATGAAGAGCAAGAAACTGAAATTAAATGTTTTACACTTTTACTTGGTTACCACGACATTTAACGATTAGTTTTCTAATTAGTACTCATGGGATACAGACTATCTATAATAAATCAAGAGCTATATATATATATAACCCGAAATCCTTACGCAGAGTACTTGAGCATTGAGAAAAAGCTTTCCCATTTTTATAGCGATGACTAATTCATTCGATCATGATAATACAAATTCCATATCTCACAAACCACTGGCACTGGCACCAATTTATTAACGTTACGTAGATGCGTGCCTTGCGATTACTCTTTTTTTAATAATAAAACAGCCTCATTCAAACTGTACATCATCAAAATTTCAAATAGTGTACACAACCTATTCTTATTTCCAAATACAACTACAATAATTATAGTTAATCACAAGTAATCTCTGGCTGCTTTACAGTGCAGCATGCAAAGGGGGACATTTATGGTAGTTATGATTGAGCTGTCCTCTGAGAAAATTGAGGGGGCCAATGGGTTGTGGAATGGAAAGGGTTGCTGGTCTTTACAGGGAAACTTGTCTGGAAATGACAGCATCCGAATCCTGTCCTTCAATTATCAACATCATCATTGTCATCTTGATTGTTTGGATGATTATGCTTTTGAGCATTATACATCTCTGCAACCTGAAACGTGCAGAGCAACGTATGAATTGAAGTTCTAACCAGCAGAACCTTTTTTTTCCTTTTCCCATAAAACAATCAGCAACTAACCTGCTCTGATGATGAGGCTTGCTCTGGAGACTTGTCTTCTCGAACTCGAACAAGACGTGGAAATCTTAGGGAAATACCCTTGAACAAGAAAGACAGGAAATAAGATTAAGAAGCAGAAAACATCTTTGTGGTTTGGTTTGACAAGTAAATGCTAAGGAAAGAGGATAAAAATGCTGGGCAAGATCATTGTCAAGTGCCTGAACCCCCCCGTTTTGCAAAACAGAATTAATTTTTCAAGAAAATAGAGCACACAATATGGCAATCACATGAACAGTAGGTATCTGAAGGCACATGCAAGGAAGGAAATACATATCTAAATGTTCAGGCCATTAACGAGGAAAGTTTTTAGTTAATTCATTATCCGCCTCATATGTCTGAAGAAGGCAGCCCTGCTAACATAGCCAATTTTGTTTAAATAAAGTATTATGGAAACAAGATGAATTCAACCTTGTCAGGATCAACTTCACCAATTGCAGCACGATGAACAGGGCTAATAGTCAAGTCTGCTGCTTTCACCTCCCACACCTTTTTTTTTCCAAAAAAAAATCAGCAACAGAGCCTCTGCTCAGCATAGTATAAAACCATCATTAACTTTTTTCAGGAGAAAAGATAAAGATCAAAATACCTCTTTGGGTTCAAACCACACATCTGGTTTAATAGTATCTCCGAATCTATAGTATGACTGGAACCAACTATAAAGTTAGAGGACTGGCATAGTAAAAACACAGAACTCCACTAGCCACATCAAAAAGCATGAGAAACAGACCTTTGGTTTGGGAATCACTTGTGAACGGAGACTATCAGAGCGTTCCTCAAGCACTTGTTCAGAAAATCCAGTGCCTGCCCATCACAGCAAAAAAAGAAAAGAATGGCACCATTATTAAAAAAAACTTAATTGACATGAAACAAATCCAGAAAATTATTTGAGTTACCTATTTTACATATGCTCTGGAATTCTTCGTTGTTGCTATTATAACAAGCAAGGAGAAAAGCACCATAGACACCTAAGAACCAAGAAATAGCATCATGAACCAAAAAGGCTGCATCCTGAAACTAGAAAACCTCCCACTTAACAACCTCAACCCCACCAGAAAAAATATAAAATCAAAGCAATCTGTTATCAGGGCTTTATCTGGGCTGCATATGCGTTGAAACAGAAGTATATGCTTCAAAAGAAACAGCATTTACCTGCACGTTTTCCACGACCATGGAAAGCACCAATAGGTACAAGATCTAGTGAGTCCCCGATACTGCAGGTCACAACACATTAAAAAAATTTAGCTGAAACAAAAAATGTGCAATAAGGATGAAATCACCCTTATTCATTCTCCTTACTTTTCCATGTAATCTTTCTTCAGTTTCAGCCAGTTATGTGATCGCCTTGAAGGTTCATATGTAGCATCCTTATTCATTGTTTTGATGATTAAACCCTCACAACTGCAAACTAAGACAAGTTAATAACCCCAAAAATAAACAATGGCTTGGCATGTCATTGTAATTATATGTACATGAAAAAGGAAGAAAGAACTTCCAAAAATATTCTTTGATTCAAAACATTATTATATTCTACATGGCCTCACTTCATTCAAAACAAATGCTGCCTTGGTTCCTATAAAATAAGCGAGGGCAGCATTCAAATAATAGAAACAGCATTCAGAAACATTCCTGTGCCCAAGTTTTGCAGCCTTGAGTAATAAGCTTCAAGATTTTTTGGAACACTAAAATGAGTTCAGGTATAAAAATGTAAGGGAAAAAAATGAGGGATATTTTGTCAAGAAAGCTTTAAATATGAAGATTGAAAAGAAAATCAGATATCATACCACATTTTTCCGTTTCCATAAAATGAATCAATTTTTTCCAATAAAATTAAAGATTAAAAAGCCACCCAAACTCAGTAATTTCTGTCAAGTGCAAAGAAACACTTTCAAAGTAAACTTGCAGTTAATGATGTGTCAGAATTTCCAACTCAAAAACTTATGATAAAAGATGGAGAAGGCCTTGCAGCAATATGAAATTTCAATATTCGATAACCACAGCTAAAAACATATACATGTATAAATCAGGTTCATGTTCAGTTGTCAACTGAAAATGGTCAAAAGCAAAAGATAATGACCTGGCATCAACAGCAGCGTCGAGGAATTTTTGTATCTCTTCAAGATCATTTGATGTTATTGCAGTTGCAAACTGAAAACATCCAGGTTCTTCCTGGAATGAACTGTAAAGATGCTACACATCCAAAGTCATGGGACCATCAGTATCAATACATCAGTGTTTTTTGACTTGAGCAATACATCCAAGCTAAATGGGAAAAATACAGGTGGAAGTTCATTGGCAGTAAATTCTTCATAGAATGTCTATTGGACAAAGGGATGAAGACTATGTATATATAGAGAAACCCTATAATAGAATGCCATGCATGCTTTAATAAATTATCTCAAAGCCAATCATCAATATGATTACTTGCATAGGAAAATGATAACAAGGGCAGCTAATTTACAGGTTTATTATATAACCCATAACCCATGATCCCGGACTTCAAGAAATGAAAAGGAGCCTCGAAGCGTGCTTCGAATTGAGTATCAATTCCTATATTAAACAGTTATTTATGCAGCATGTCGGCAATAATTTATTTCACATAGAAAGACATTATTGCACTGCCGACCTGTGTATTGGCCAAGAATTCAAGTCCAAAACAAAATGGAGTAAAATGAATTAAGTATAGGAGAACAAAGGATCTTTTTCACAAAATTAGAAATGGACCAAAGAAAATCAACAACTCATTCCTCACAACCTCCTGAATTATTTGTTATTTGATGCCAAATTAATTCTAATGGAGTGGGCTTTAAATCCTAAAAATTGCCCCAATCTATCTATGTTTCATTCCTAATCAAATAGCATTAAAAGAGAATGGTTCTTTCGTTTGAGGTAATCATTATTCTTAGAATAGCCCTAGCAGAAATAAAACAACAATATTTATGACAAATTACAAAACAATTTTATTGTGAAATGGGCCAGCCCTACAGGCTTTTGAAAGGCTCTTTCTTCATTGATCTCAGTTAGAAAAATGCGCAATACCTTCACATTGTCACCCTGATGACATATTAAAGGTTACCACTACTTGACAGCTAAATATCATTATTTGAGAGAAACAGCGAGGGAGGGGAGCTCCAAGTATTGCACCACCAAAAGCAATTCAGAAAATATTTAGAGTTAATAAGGCAATTTAAAAGGATTGACAATTTGACAATATATACCAATCTTAAATGTCAACAAGTATGACAAAAATACACAATAAATGAACTTTGCAATCCTACCTTACCATGTATTTTAGATACATTTCAACACAGAATATTTGATGTAGTTCTATGCGAAAGGATACAATTAAAGATTCTCAATTTAGAAAGAAACCCTAGCCTCTGACAAATTTTATTACCAAATAGTAGAAAGACTGCAACATAAACAGGAACTAAATGAGCAGCAATGAAAACCTTGTACCTCTCTACGAACTTTCAGTTCCTCTTGAATAAGTGGTTGGTCATTAAGATACAACATATCAAAGGCATATATGCAAACATTAACTTTGATATCACTCATCACCACATTTTTGCGGGCCCGGGTACTGAGGATCTGCACAAATACACACCAATTAAAGCTTTATCCATCTTCTTAATCAAAAGAGCAAGAATCCCAATACTTGGTGGCTATTAAGATATATCTTATGCAACATTCAGAGAAAAAAAATACAACCAGACAAGTCAACCAGCTTAAGGATTTGACTTTTCACTTGAAGTAGTAACGGGCATAGTGACCTACTCTGCCCTTCTTTGATATTAGTCCTATCACTATTCTTATTGCCCAACAGCTATTTTTGACATGAATAAATGCATATTGTATATTACAAATCCAGTTATATTATTGAAGGAAAAAAGGAGATTCATTTTCATTGTTTATTCCATTTGCTATACAGGATTTACAATATCAGAGCATTCAAAGAATTGAAATAACAATATTTGAGAAATTATCATGTTTGAATTCACAAAGGAGGTCTTTCAAGGAACTACGAACAAGAAAAAATATCTATTGTATTACTTAAAAGTGGTAGTGTTTTATACAAATGGCAAAATACTTCAATTGATCATAAATTACCTGAAAGGGGAGAATTTTCTTTTTTTCTCTATCATAAGCAACTAGTTCACAATCCAGAATAAATGAGCTTGCAGAGGGCCTCTTTAATCTGCACAAGGAAAGTAAGCATTAGCAACTACCAATTACAAACAATTAATTAGAAAACCACTAACTGTAGTCATCAGCGAGTATATTGCCAGACAAAGAGAATAAATCTCCTGATGAAATTTAGGTCATAATAAACCAGATGTAAGCATGAAGAATCTTGTGGGTGGATGTGTGTAAGAGATACAATATAATTATCCTGGTAAGATTGAATTTAGAATTCTGAATCAGCGCAAGTCAAACCCTGAACAACAATTGGAAGAACATATAATCATTTATAGCAGACTACCTTACAGAGGACATAGAAAAAAGGAATATGCATTGTTTGTGTGTGTGTGAAAGATACAGCATAATTATCCAGGTAAGATTGCATTTGGAATTCTGAATCAGCGCAAGTTGAATGACAATTTGAAGCGCATATAATCATTTATAGCAGACTACCCTATAGAGGACATGAAAAAAGGAATAGGCATTGTGTGTGTGCAAGAGATACAATATAATTATCCAGGTAAGATTGCATTTTGAATTCTGAATCAGAGCAACCCTGAACAACAATTTGAAGAACATATAATCATTTATAGCAGACTACCTTATAGAGGACATGAAAAAAGGAAAAGGAATTGCAACACACTTACTAGAGGTTGTTAAAAATGAGGAAAACAAGAAGAGTACTAAAGGCTTCAAAATTACAGAACTCAATATGTAGCCATTGCATTAATGAGAGAAGAAGCTGATTTGAGCATTCATATAATAGCCACTGCTTCTTGTAACTTGAGTAGAAAGCAGCAAAATTCACTCATAAAAATTCTTACAATCTTTCCGACATCAAAAGTCCTTGAAGTTTCAAACAAACAACTACCCATCTCATAGAAGAAAAGGAATCCCTGATATTAAATGAAACTCACCTGGAAATCACAGAAACAACATCAGGAAATTTTCCAGTATTTCGCTCAGCATTTCGGCTATATATCTCAACCGAACCATTCTCCAAGTAATGTATCTGCATAAAGCAATTGAAATTATATCATAAAACAAAGACAGCTTAAAGCAACAATAGCAGAGCAGCATGACTAATTAGTATCACCTGGGCACGTTCTCCATCATACTTGTATTCACATGTGAATTCCATATCCTGAAATTTAGTTACTATCTCAGAAACCCCTTTGGTTGGTTTTGCCAGCATAGGTCCTACTGGAACACCAGGAGTGAAGCTGCATGTCTTAGGAAGATTCCATACGCCATCACTAAGAAGAGCAGGGACTATTTTATCATAGACAGGAAGCACAGAATAAACTTGTTTAACAATCTTTGCAGCCTGTTACACAGTTGTATAGTCCCAAAGTCAAGAAAAATTAAATTAAAATATAATAAAAGATATAGAAAAACTGTCATGTTTCAACCATTGATTACATATCCTAAAATGGATTCCGGCAATTACTCAAGATACCTCTTAAAAGTCATAACTACTTAAAACAAACAATGACTGGAAACCTTTACATCTTATTCAGAAGATCCCAGTAGAAACAAAATGACAACAGAATAAGAATAAATTTTATTAAGAAAGATAAAAACCAATTTACAAAAGAGAAGAATAAGGCATCCTCTTTAAAAGACAACATCTTAAAAAACAAGTGCTCACAAATCACTGAACATCAGCAAAACAATCTCCTCCAAGAAATCAAAGCCTGTACTGTATAATTGTGTTAAGTGATCAAGAAGTTACAATCTCAGCAGCAGGAACAAAGCAGTAGGAGCCATTGCAGCAGCAATCCACAGGCATTTAACATGTGATGGGTAAGAATTGATACGTGGTATAGTTAGATAATTCAGATAGAGGTAGTGAGAGACAGTTAGGGAAGTTAATTACTGCCAATGATAAGCAGCGCAATGGTTAGTTTCAAGGTATAAATACTTGGTGTAGAAAAAGCATAAACCAAGCCATTGAATAAGAATCTTTTTTCTGTAATTGTAGAGTTTCCTCTTTTTCCCTCTATTTCTTACTCTTTTCTCACTATCAACGTCCATTATCAAGGACCTTCTTTGACAAATAGGTATCTCAAGATTTTGGTTCTTACAAGCTTTGCTATATTTTTTTTCTCCAAACATTCTAAATCACACAATAGAAAGCAAAGTTAAGAAGAAGAATCTTCCAATGTTAGCATCCCAAACTCCGTTAAAATTGTCAATAACCAATACTCCAAGCTCAAAATGGAAGATCCACTGTTCACTGCCAAAAACAAACCACCTAATCCACACATCCTAAATAACAGAAAATCCTAGGAAAAGGTGCCCCAACATAATGTGCGTATAAAGGTGACAATGCCCTAAATGGCCTACAAGCTTGTACCAAATTTTTAGTGTTTATCCTATAGGGAACCATCAACCAAACCAGAATCTTAGTTTTAGTGGCACCTTGCCCTCCAACTACAGTTGACCAAAGAAACACAGTTGGAATAGGTGCATGATAGGAAACTTTAAGCAAGATATGCAAATAAAGGTACTGGACCCTACAAAATCCAAATACTTCTGTCTAGCTTATTAAAAAAACAAAGAGGATTAAGACTTTAGAACAAAGAAAGAAGGTCCTCAATAACCCTCTCATTTAAATACATGTAAAAAATATTAAAATTCCAAGAAACAATGCGGCATCGAAACATTAGAATTTGAAGTTGAAGCATTGTGTGGTACAGTCTCCAACCTTATTTTTGGAAGTGACAAAAAAAGTCACTTTTTGGTGGGTAAAATATTGTAGGATAACTACAACTATCCAATAACTTCACGTGGAAAAGGGAAAATGCTGACAAATGAATCCAATTTCTTGACTCAAAAGCCCCAACCATTAGCATGTACCAAAAAGTTTAGAATATAACATAGATAATTGCACACAAATACTAGAAATATGCATGCAAGCTACTCATGATGAGATTATTGTGTACCACAATCTCTTGGACATGTTGACCATTTCCCTATATCCTTCAAAATTTAATTGATAACTATATGTAGGAAATAAGAAGATGACAACATATACTCTATAGCCTTAGAGAGATGCTGTCAAATTTCCAAAAAATCATGATGTCAAAACAGACTTGATGGTTGTTGATATGCATACCAAAACCACAAGGAGATGCTAGTTTGTCACCATATCCCCAAAATATATCAGTGTTGCTTGATCAAATAATGATTGCATGTTATTCCATACATATTTCAAGTTTTGGAATTTTAAAAGTAGGTTTTCATGAAACCATGTGATAACTTGTCTCTAATATGTTTGGATAACAATTCATTTCAGAAAATTGGGAGTCTATTCTTTCACATTACCAGCATAGAATAGCAATGACACCTTCCTATTGCTTTTTTATATTACTGGATTATGTGGAAAGAGCCGAAGCACATCTAGTTTTGCTATTTCAAAACTTGAATCCCATACCTCCAAGACTTTGTCTTGTGCACATGCCGCATACCTAAGACGAAGTGCTCAAGCCGAGCACCATACATGTTCCTAAAGTCTAAACTGCTTCTTCTTAATCCAGGCAATGATTATTAACATATAAGTGTAATCAGTATCAATTATATGGAAACTACCAAAAGAGTTATGTCACAAGGCTATTCAGCTGGAAACAAGTCTTCATGATGGCAATTGCAATTTATCAGATAAGGAAATGCTTCTATCATCTTCACAGATAATGAGAAACTGTAACTTTTATAATGTACCACAACCTCAAAACACAAACTCACATCATGAATGAACAGTTTCATCTATTTGGGAGATGTAAACCCATGTTCCTGCATCCAACAGTTAACTCTTTTACAGAAAACGTGATTGGCATGCGTTATTAAGGTACTTGTTTTCAGACCTTGTTAAACCATTCCAAATTTTGTTTATCTTTAGTTTATCTTTCTGCATGTCCTCAACTTACCTCTTCTAAAGGAGACTGAATGTGTGGAGGAGGAGTAGAATGCTCTTCAGTATATACAGCAGCTTGTCCCAGGGCAGCCAAAAGAGTCTGTTCTGCCAATCCAATCCTCAACTTTGTCTGTGAAATGACTCCAAAGGAAGGTTTAAAGGTTAAACCAAGAGAAACGGACATTAAAAAAAAAAGATTGAGAACATGTTCCAATCATGACCTGAAGCAGACGAATTAGATACTGAGGCTCGCAGTCTGTGGCTGCAACAAGAAGTGCCTTGATATGGTTTTTTTTCTTGTCTTGACTATCCTTCCCAGATTCCTGTTAATATTTTGCAGAAAATAAGGTAAGTTGGTTAACTTAAGCTATACTGTATAACTTCTGACAGGAAAGTGGGTCTATCCTTCTCCTGCACATTATTCTCCAAATAATGTTTCTTTGTATTCTTTTCTTGTTTGGGAAAGGACAAACTGTGCTGCCTAATGGCCTAACAGAGGAAAGAGTGGATCAATAAAAGGCCAAAACTGAAAGAAAAAAAAAAAACATTTGTTTTCCTCTATAAATTCTAATGCACTATTTCTTTCAAGGAACATCATAAGCCATGAACTAACTCACAAACATGATTGATTCCAAGTTCTAACAAAAGGTCCAGCGCAATGCTCTTTCTTTTCTTTATTTTGGACCGGTAATATACTATAGTGATGGGATATGAAAATTACAGCAATGAATGGCAATTTTCGTGCACAAACACCACCCATATGAAGGCCAAAGCTTATCCATACATCAGAATAAAAGTTCTACAAAAACAACTGCATCATTAATGCAACACCTGCTCCTGCTTGCAAAAAGAAAGTTAACCCATGCTCAAATGAGCAGAGGTTCCAAAATCATAGGTATCAAGATGTAAGACTTGAGCGTAGATAGTACCTTAGCAATCTGTTGAAACGTGTTGAAAACTTTAATAATTGTTAATGGATCAGGCTTGCGCATCATAGATTGGGATGACCGACTTGCTTTTGCAACAAGGCCCAAATCTCCCAAGTCCTGACAGTTGAAAATAACATGCATAAAGCAAAAATGAGCTTGAATAACAATCCCAACCAAAATTCAAAAAACCCAGGGTTACAAATTCAAAAATGAGTTATTGAAAGTGAAACTGAAACAACTCAGATGATAATAGCCCGTGCCCTCTATTATATGTGCAACTCATAAGCAGTTTCTTAAAGTAGATTTCATGAATATGACAGATAAAAAATCATGCTACTTGTTCTGTATATTAATAGTTGTTGCTTGTGCACATCAAGTCTCCTTGATAAACAAGATGGCAAATCCAAAATGTTAAATTTAGCATTCAAGAAAGCAAAGTGTGCGGTGAATTTAACAGTATGACATGATTTTTCCTTTCTGTTTTCAGCAAGTTCAATAAAAAAAAAAAATCATTTTTCATCAAGTCCAATGGAAGAATTAAAATAAAAACTATATCTAAAGCATTCATAGCAACTTTTCTTTTTTTTATGATTCCATCCCAGACCCATTTCGCTTTTTTGCAATTTGATTAGCTCAACCAAACTTTTCTGTAGCATCACCTATTCTTTTTAACATGAAGTTAAAGTGCATGTTTCAAGAAGTATGTTTTCACGGGCAATTAAAATCATCTTCACACTAGCAAAAACTGAGCAGTAAAACTTAAATGATGCAATCATATAAATAATTAACAGAAAAAATCATTTTCAGTACTTATTTCATTCTAATTAAACACAAAACCACCAATGTAACCACAAAAAGCAATCACCTTATACTGCTTCTTAACCTCCTTCTCCGTCCTCCCACACGCCTCCGCCAGCGCCTTGATAATCAGAGCTTCCCCAATCCCAAGTTCCACTCCCTCGTGCGCAGGGGCAATCTTATTAGCTAACAAATAAACCACAGCCACCAAATCTTCCGGAGTAGTATCCATTACAGTCCTCAACATATTGCAAACAATATCAGTAATCACAATCCTCCCTGTCTCGTTCGCTATCAAATCAAAAGCCAAAGATACAAATATAAACGGAACCCTCTCTCCTTTCTCCCAGTTAGCCACCATCTCCGGCTTAAAATCCCCGGCTTTCTTCTTTAACAATACAATCTTGCTCTTCAGCCCCGCGTTTTTATCCTCAACTCTCAGTTTCTTCGATTGATTGACCTTTAATAGGCTATCAGACCTAGAATTTGGTTCTGATTTAGGCTCATTCGATGAATCTGAAATGTTAATTAGCTTTTTAGATTCATCAGTTTGGGGACTTTGTACGGAATTGAGGGTTTTATCAGGCTTTTGAGGATGGTCTAGGGTTTTGCGTTTTTTGGGAGAGTTGGATTTTGGTTGGGGTTGGGCTTTCTTCTTGGCGGAGGCGCGGGCGTTGGACATGAGAGCGTCGAAGGCGGAGGGGCGAGAGGAGGACATTGAGGAAATAGGGTTTAGAGAGAGCGTGTTGGTTCTTAGAAATGATGAGGATTTAAAGAAGGGGAGAGAGGGGATGAGAGGAGAGAGAAGCTTGGAGCGGCGCGTGAAGTAAATGCTGCGTATCGAGACGCCTGGGCGGAGCCTGAACATCAATTGGAGGAGTGGGGGACGGTGGCGGGTGAAGCGTTCGTTCCTGTTTTATTTAGAGAGAGGAAGAGTAGTGAGGAACCTAGTCGAGGGAGGGAAAATGGCGGGAGTTGTCGGGGTTTGACGTTTTTTTCTTTCTTTTAGGCCCCGTTTGTTTCTTGGAATTCACTTTCCGGAAAACCATTTTCTAAACTTTCCTGTGTTTATTTGTCTTCTGGAAAGTTGGTCAACGGAAAACACTTTCCGGTCAACGGAAAACACTTTCCAGTCAAAGAAGAATTTGGCTTGGTTTTCAGGAAAGTGTTTTCCTGAAAATTTGGGCGGAAAACACTTTCCGGAAGTTGTGAAAAAATTAGAAATATCATTATTTGCTGATTATATCAAATTTGATCCTCAAACTTTTGATTGCTATATATAATTTGTTTTG
Source organism: Salix dunnii (assembly GCA_015731905.1). Lineage (NCBI taxonomy): Eukaryota > Viridiplantae > Streptophyta > Magnoliopsida > Malpighiales > Salicaceae > Salix > Salix dunnii. Next base: position 327,704 of record CM027667.1, on the reverse strand, counting down.
AATATTTATTTTTCAATTTCATCTCTTAAAATTTAATTTTTATATTAATTTTGGTTCTTATTTTTATAATTGCTATTTGCTTTTTTCTTATCATTTTTTTATTGAAATTTTTTATCTATCAAATTTGGTCCTCATTTTTTTTATTGTTACTTATTTTATTTGAAATAATTTATGAAATGTTTATTATTATTATTTTAATATATTCACCTTTTATTTTTTTAAAAAAAAATTTAGATTTGATCTCTATTATTTTTATTATTATTTATTTTATTTGAGATAATTTATGAAATTATATTTTTTTTCAATTTCATTCTCATTCAACTTTTTAATTTGTAAGATTTGTTCCTCATTATTTTAATAAACTTGAAAAAAAATTAATTTATTAATAAATTATTTTTCAGATCATTTTCCATAACATAAACAAACACTGGAAAGTGTTTTCCAGTTCATTTTCCATAATACTGCCAAACATCGGAATTCACTTTCTAGGAATTCACTTTCCAGGAATTTATTTTCCCCAGAATTCACTTTCCAAAAGGAAACCACTTTCCAACAAACAAACGAGGCCTTAGTATTTTGTCACACTCCTATTTGTGTTGGTCGGCATGTCTGAAGTGTTTAGGTTGTGAATAAAAATAAAATAATAAAAAATTATCTTTTAGTGATATTTTCTCTCTCAAATTTTTTTCAATTACAACTTTAATAGACTATTTTAGCCTATTACACAGTATTATTAATTACCTCAACAAGTAAAAACATTAACGGTTTTACATTGAGTTTAAAAGGTATTTTTAAAAAAATATAAGAATTTTTTATTTTAAATTAGATTTTTTTTGGTGTTTTTATATTATTATTATTATGTCATTTTTAAAAAATAAAAAAATATCATCTAAATATATTTTTAAACAAAAAATTAATTTTAAATACAACTTAAGCCACACTCTCAATCAATAATAATAATGATTTATTTCATAGCCAAAACATGGCTGGAGAAACAGCTCCGGTGAAAAATTACAAACCATAGATGAATTCTATCATGATTGGGCCCCTGATATGTAGTCGTATTATTCATCGAGTCTCGAATATTTGATTTTCTTTTTATTAACTTTACACTACCAAGATTGAAGGTAGCTTGATTGAATACGAGACCAAGGCCAAGGTCAAGAAAATAGAGTTGAATGTTGATTTGATTCATCTAACACGACCCATCACATCTTAATTTGATATTTAAAAAATAATATCATTTTAAATTTTCTTAAAAATTATAATAAAATTACAACTACCAAGTTTAATAAAATAGTTTCTAACCAACAGGTGATTATTCAATGATATGATTTTGAAATTAAGAGGTTTGTTTTCCATGTGATCTCATATTCGAGCCATATGATTATTAATATAATAATCACTAAACACTTAGATAATCATTTTATGAAATTAGTCGAGATATGCGCAAACTAATCTAGATATTATATTAATAAATAAATAAAAAGAGTTTATAACCGATATAATTACATGTTCATTTTATATATATATATATAAAAAAAAAAAAGGGGACAAACATCTACTATGGGTCTAGTTGATGATATATTGGATCAGTAGTGAGGTAATGGGGTTTTATTGTTTGAATGACTGGATGATATAATGGGTCACAGGTGGTCACGTGCTCCTAAGAATAATCTTCTTTTCTTGTCACGTGAATGAATCACCAAAGCAAATCCATAATTAATTTTCTCACCACAACATTCACTAACACTACACAGCCAAGTCCCTGAAGAACACTCAATTGATGCTTACATCGTGTCATTCTTCCGTGCTTGAAAATTATGGAAGGTCGTCTTCGAAATTCATGTGCGACCATTTTTCCATAAATATAATTTGAATATTCAGTTTGGATCCCAATTAATTAGGGTGTTCTTGAAAACATTACAGCACTAACAAGCACAAAATCTGAATGTATATAGATAGGAAATCTACAATTTTATCAATAGCCGTTGGGGAAAAAAGGAGTTAAGAACATGGGAGCTGAATATAGCAATTAATGAAGTCACGAGGACGATTTAGTTATTTTTGTCAGATTAGAGTGACCAAGTTACAAATAACTCCCCCTTTAAATTTGATTCTGCTTCCACGAGGGGGTAAAAGAAACCAAGAAGACAGACTGGGTAAAGCATAGAAAAGGCAACCATAAAAGAAAAAACCAGTCTTGGTCTCAGTTCTCTCACACGCACGCACACTCGCCTTTTCTCTTTCTCAGCCTCTATCGAACCAGCAAAAAAAGAGAGAGTTAATAAGAAGCTAAACCGACATTTCCTTCCCTCTAATTTCTCTTAATAGAGTCACCATCACCGTTAAATACCATAAAGATTCTGGATCTCTTTGACTACTACCAGACACTCTCAGGATTGCCAAGTTTCAGAAATTTTGCTTAGGGTTTTGATGTGATAATGGAGACGGTGAGAATGAAGAAGTACAACAGGCAAGTAAGTCCAGAGAGAGCAAAAGTGTGGACAGAGAGGTCACCAAAGTATCAACAACAGAACCGTAAAGTCCCTGTTGTTTATTATCTCTGTAGAAATCGTCAGCTTGAGCACCCTCATTTCATTGAAGTCCCACTTGTTTCACCCGACGGTCTCTACCTTAGAGGTATTTTCAGTGAGTTTTTTTAACTGTTTTTTTTTTTTTTAGAGTGAACGTAATGTGATGTGATGTTGCAGATGTGATCGAGAGGCTTAATGTATTGAGAGGCAGAGGGATGGCTTCTTTGTATTCTTGGTCTTCTAAGAGGTCAAAGTCACTGTATTTCTTCTGTTTTTAGTTTCATGCACTGTTTGATGTGAAAATCATGACAAAATTGAAATTTTAATCTCTTTCGTTGAAAAAAATTGTGGGTTGCTTCCAGTTTTTCCTGTTCTCTAAATTTAGTAGTATAATAGTTTTGGTTAGTTTTTAGCTGGGTTTACCATACGTTTCCTTGTGCTTATTTTTTGTTTGTTTTGTTTCTGTTATTGACTGCAGAAGCTATAAGAACGGATTTGTATGGCATGACCTTTGTGAGGATGATTTAATTCTTCCTGCTCATGGAAGTGAATATGTTCTCAAAGGTTCTGAACTCTTTGAAGAATCTAATTCAGGTGGGTTACTTAAATCAATTTAAGTGACGGGTTAGTTGTTGTTTTATAGTAACATTAAGGATAGGTTAAAGGGCTGAGAGCTTGAATTAATCTCCACAGATCGTTTCGCTCCTGTTGGAACCATAAAAATGCAAAATCTGAAACTATTGCCAGAGCCCGCATCTTCTAGAAGTCAAGATGATTCCTCATCGTCTGCGAGTTTGAACGGAAAGGAAACAAAGCATTCTCAGGAAGATGAAGTATCCCCTCCACAGCAACGTCCTGGCTCCTCTGGCGTGTCTCCAGAGTCTACAGTTGGAAAGAATTCTTCATGGAATGGCTCTCTTAGCTTGACAGAATACAAGATTTACAAGAGTGATGGATTCACAAATGCTTCAACACAGACTGAGGAAAATGTGAGCAAACCTAAATCCCGAGAAACCTGTTCAAGGGGTGTCTCGACTGATGATGGCTCTCTGGAACAGGAATGCAATGAGAACGATCAAAATCGATTTCCACAGGTGAAAGAAAATTCTGAGATATGTGAGAATCCAGTTTCCCCTCATCCATCTTCCTCTAGTACATCATCATCTGGTGGGAAGACTGAAACTTTGGAGTCTCTTATTAGAGCTGATGTTAATAAAATCAACAGTTTTAGAATCCTTGAAGAGGAAGATATTCGAATGCCAAACAATGCAAGGCTCAAGGCCTCTAATATGCTGATGCAATTGATATCCTGCGGGTCAATTTCAGTGAAAGATAACAGTTTTGGGCTAGTTCCAACCTACAGGCCTAGGTTTACTCATTCAAAATTTCCGTCTCCATTGTTCTCTACTTCTATGATGTTAGGAGAGCTTGATTGCTTATCAGAGAATCCGAGGATGATGGGCCTCAGATTGGAAGAAAAGGAGTATTTCAGTGGGAGCTTGATTGAGACAAAAATGCTTAAGGAAGGAGATGGACATCCTAGTCTGAAGCGTTCTTCTTCCTTCAATGCAGACAGGTCAACCTTTTTTCAACTGCTTGGTTTTAAATTCTCTGCATATCATTTAAATTTTCTTGCTGCTGGTTGGTTGTTGTGGCACCTAAGAAGCTAATACTCGAAGTTCTTACATATTTTGCAATAGGAGTATGCACAAACTATGGGCTGGCTTGTTGAATGATGAATTTAATTGGATCTTATTAGCTTCAACAGTAGGCATGTTAACCAGTTTGTGGATGGTTGAGAAATTTACAAGATAGGTGTTCAGAAAGATTGACACACATCAGAAATGTTCTGGGGACAGCCTAAGTTGGCTCTTCTCTTGACTGATTATTTGAAAGTTCTATTAGGCTAATTAACACAGCTGGTTAAGGTTGTCAGCTAGCTATTCTTGAGGCAACATGAATGAACCAAGCTTGAGTGTTCAGCTTGGCTCTTAGGCTTGATAAATAGAACTCAAAATGTCAATCATTGGATTTGCTTACTTTTGTTTCTCAGTTTAATGTGGATTGGAGGGATCCTATCATGTTGGATGTTGCATGATGGTGATTACTGGTAGAGCTAAAATCTTTTCTTAATGTAGACTTGCAAAACTGTAGCCCCACTTTCTATAAACTTGCTACTTGCCCTGCACTTTAGGTGTTAATAATTAGGTCACATTCACTGTCCCTCTGTGTTTAAAGCCATCTTAGTGTGTTGATATTCAAAAGCGCAAAGCTTTTTTGCATGAAGAATTTTCTAGTTTATAGTTGTTCTGCACAACAAAGGGTCATATGAGGTCATTATGTTACCGTTTATTATTTGTATAATGTAAAATTGAATGTTGTTAGGTTATTGTCATGGTAGTTGATCCTGCTGTATGATGAACTTGTATCAGTTGCTGTGGAGCATAGAACAATATCCTGATGTGAAAGGAATCTGTTTATAATCACCTGTTTCACCTTTGGTTCTTTCCTTTCATAGAGACACAACATTTTCTTTTGTTTGATTGAAAAATAAAAGAAAGAATTAAGGTAGCTTTGTCCTCCCCCCACCCACCAACATGCCTTAACTGTAATAATGATAGTTCAGGTGGGGGTCATGGATTTATGGGTTAGCTTCATGAGTTTTATTTATTGACTTCTTTTTATAAGAATACTGAACATAATTTTTACACAGGAAATGGTTCTACTTTCTTCCTTTATTTCTTTGTTCACCTTAATTAAAAACGTAAATTAAATTGCAGGACGTGTAAACAACCAGATTCAGTTGAAGACAATGACGAGTCAACCTCTGGACGCTCAAAATGCATTCCACGATCAATAAAAGCCTCATTATGCAATCAACCGCAAAGTGAATCCTTGCAATCGCCTGTTTCTGATAAACCTAGAAACTCCTCTAACGGGGCTGATGGCTCTCAAGTAATGCACGATAGCTCGTCAAATGGTGGCAGTAAAAGAGTCACAGAGCCTGGTTCAGGTAAAAATCAATCAAAGAAGCTCAATTCTTTCAGAGAGGAGGAGAGGATAATCAAAATCGAAGAAAGTTAAGTGTTGACTTCGATCTATTCTAAAAGTAGCTGCTAAAGTTTAATCTTGTGTTATCACATTTTGACAATATCCTCATTTCCTCCCAGCAGGCTTGCTTCTGGAGCTCGGGTTATAATCCACTCCAAAGCACCTTGTGACCCTTCTGTTTGCAGTTCTTAGGGCACAATTTGGAGGCAGGCTTACCAATGGTACAAACAAGTGGTTCCATTTGAAAAAGTGTGTTGATTGTGTAAAACTACCAGTTTTCAAACTTTCTTTAAATTTCAAATGATGGTTGATTTATATGCGGGTCCATGTAATGATCCTGTAAATGTAAAAAGTTTTGAAGGGTAGAGAAAAACAGGAAATAACCCTTTCGCAGGGGTGCAGCAAGTCCAGGCACTGTCTACTGTGTGCCAGCTTTTAAACTGAACAAGAAAAGTTTTATATTCACGCGTTGCTGAAGAGCTTCTTCCCTTCAAAACTGCAGTCACAGAACCATCCCTTCTCAGTACTATATGTTTATCAACGAGAAAAGGTATCCCAGGCATTATGAGGTAATGTTGTTACCATTCTCTCTGGATTCCTATGGTCAATATCAAGCTATCTCTAAAATAGGCTAAAGGGTTTAATTTCTCGGTTGACTATTTGAGAGAAAAAGGCGGTTGACTTGATACCAAAACCTTCTCATGATAATTTACAACCACCTGTAACTTGTTGGGTTGCTGGGGGTGTATGTTATTGCCAGTTCCATGTGTGTTCTTTCTATTTTTTAGAAGAAAACTCTTTCTACCGACAAATTGTGGCCAATCTAGTGGGAAAGAAACAGGAAAAGTTTTATGTTCACGTTTTAGTGAATAGCTTTTTCCTCTGGAATGGTGAATGAGGTCCTGCTTTTTATATGCTCGGTTGAATGAGGTTTCAGCCTGGAAAGAAGCCTCGGGCACCGAGAAAATACTGCTGTCTGAAGGCTTTTTTTAATTGTTATTGTTGGGAAAAGGGCAAATTGTGTTTGACTTGAGGAGGGCTTTCTCGAAGCATTCATACAATTAGTCAAACCCTCTAAGGTATTGTTCAGTCTGAACCAACCAAATCAAGTTGCCACGAGAGAAAGAAGACAAGCAAGCCACTGTTCCATTGTCAGAATACTGTAGCTGTCACATCCGATTTCAGGACTTCAATTTGAAATATAACAAAATTCATTAGTTAATTCTCGACTTTCGTGGGCTGAAATGTTCTTCTTTTTTTTTGTCATGAAGAAAAGGTGATGCGAGCATATGTTTTTGAAAAATAACTAACGCATCAAGAGAGGACACCGAGATGATTTTAACATATTTGTGGAAGACAGTAGTTGATAACTGGACTGCCCTCACACGCTCCACCGTGACGGATGGTGCAGTGGCTGCAAAATGTATTTAATACATGGTAAAAATACCGAAAAGCCCATGTAAAAGAAAACAAACATGGGAGTCGACTCAAAATCATGAACCAGACTTGCAGGTGGTTTACACGTGCAAGGATGCGCGGAGCTTAATAAGCATTGAATCATTTAGGAGGCGTGGGCTGCTCCCTCACTTGTCCCATTCGTCTCAAGTCTTGGTCTATGTGCTCTGCAGGCATGGTTTGAAGACAGAAATCAACGCGGCAGCTTCTGTGTGGGTGAATTTTGTGTCCACTAACCAGACAATGCATTGCCGTGGCCTTCGTGTTGTAGATAACACAGAGTAGTATACCCTTTTTTATGAAGTTAAGAATAAATAAATAAATATATGTAAGCAAAAAACCAGCTATGTTATATTATGTAAAAACAAATACACATGTTTCGTAAGGGAATTCTTCTTAAGATTTATTATAAAAAAAAACAACAAAATAATTATTTTATTTTATTTTGGTGTCTTTTTTAATACCTTTAGTTCATGATTTATTATAAGCGATTCAATAACCTCAGTGTTTTTTCTTCTTAATTTTAACTTTAAATTTAATTTTATAAAATTGATCTTAATTGAACGTCTGAATTTTCTTTTACACTTCACTAAGAGCATGCAAATAAAAGTAAGTCTTAATAAATAAAATATTATTAATATATTGCATGATGCTGAAATTGAGAAAATAAAAATAAAATTAGATGAAAAAAAAAAGTTTCAAGTAATACTGCGGTCCAATCTCAATGGTTCCTAACGAAATAATAATCATCAATGAAGTTGCATTTCCCTACATGAAATTGGATGGTTGCAAATGAATTTCTGATAAATATTAGAGAAAGTTTTTGGAAAGAAATAATTAAAAGGAGAGGTTTATTTTAATCTTTTTTCATATATTTTTTTTTAAATAACAAATGAGAATTATTAGATTAACCTTGTTCATTTCTATGGGACCAAACGGCTATACAAGGACATATCATCCACCTGGCTACTACAATCAAAAGAAAATGTAAATATGTTTCCCCCCCTTAAAACTAAAGGGATTGTATGATAATCTGACATTATTATAGAAATAGATCTTAATAAAAGCGAGAATTAAATATAAAAAAATCCAATCTCCACCTTGTTTGCGAGGAGCCATAACTGAGCTGTGGTGGTTTGAACTTTTAACCTCCTGGGCTCAATGAAGAAACAGTGGTAACATGGAAGAGTAAAATGAATAGTGATTGATCACCAACCCATTTGTGTACAAGAAAATCCGGATAAACCTCGATGACATAACAAAAATTTGCCATTTCCTGTGAGGAATAGTCTCGAGAAAGATATTTTAACTGATACAATGTAGATGGATTAACAATGTTAAGCAAGAATAGCTTTCCTTCCCTGCTGGCATGTTAACTATGCAAAATAATGGCAACCTCATTTAATCTTATTGCCTACTTCTGATGAAATAGGTGATTAGCTAATTATTTCAGTCATCCTTGATGGGCATGATGCAGCAGGGCCTCCTCTTGTCTGTCTGGTATTGTATGAGTTGCAGCTCAAGCATTTATTTGCCACAATGTGGAATTGGACACGGGAATTCGCTCCGCAATCATTGCAGAGAATCCACGCCTGGTTGTAAGCAAAAACCAATCAGAAAAAATTTCTATGGATAATGGCTATTAAATGATCAGGGCATTCTGTGTCAACTTTAGATTCTCACCATTTTATTCTGGTAAGTTTCAGGCATCGGAGTTTCTGAAATCTGCATTCAAGTTAAAAACACAGTCGAGATACATAAACTGGTACGACATGGGAAAATTAAACAGGAATGCTGACAAGGATTTTGACTACCTCTTCATCAAGCTTTTTCCATAACCCTGTCATATCACATATGGACTTGGAGCAAACCGGGCATGAATACCTTCAAAATCAAGTTATACATGAACCAACCCTTTAGCTGACATTTTCCAAAATCAAGTCATATGACAGAAATGCCGCAATGAGAAATTTCAAGGTTGTTAATGTTTCTAGGAAAAAAAAAAGATGTGATAACATTTTTGAATCTGAAATTAATTAAGGAGGATAGAGCAAAATAAAAGTACAAAGAAATGCTGCAAGAAAGTATGAATTTGAACAAGATGCATTGTGCTTACCGGCCGTGCTGTTCCATCTCTTTCAAGCATTCCAAATGTATTGTGTGTCCACAAGGCAACACGGTGATATCTCTCATAGTGTCAAATAGAAACTGTATGGAAAGAAAAAAACCTCTCTTAAGTATCTAGAATACTTTTCAAAATTTTCGATACATAGGTGTTACAATGCATGAATGCTTTGTTTACCTCGAAACAAACAGGGCAATTATGGTGCATAGCCCTTTCGATGCAACGGTGTGCATCCTTCATTAACATTGAATAACAGCAGCCTGGTGAACAAAAATATCTTGAAATATCAGTTTGATTGATTCAAAAGAAGAAGAAAAGGGGAAAACAGATTGCAGTTTTCAATTCCAATCAAGGTTATTGGCATGTTATCCTCCCACTCACCGCATTTGTTGCAATGGAAGAAATTTTCCTTTCCTCCAGTTCTGTAAAGGCAATGACAACAAAATCGATGAGCTTAAACTTGTAATTCGTATAGTATTCAGAAGAAAGCTATTTGGGCCATGAAAGTGCTTGTTGATCTGGAAATAGAAGGAGTAACTTGATATGAAAATACAATGTGAAAGTAGTGTGCACAATAAGGTTCAGAACTCCAGATTTGTTACTGCTCTTATGGAGTAGCCGTTCAAAGAACTAGAAATAAACTGAAGAAGAAAATAGTGAGACAGGAATTAGGTGTATTACCTGCATATTCCACATTCCTCACAATGGTATTGATTTTTTGAAACCTGAACAAAAAAATCATTTCGCATTACTACAAAAACTGTTTATATTAGCAAAATGGAAGTAAAAAAGATCACCAATGAGAAGTACGGAAAATCACATCATCATCGAAGAACTTGCACTTAGAACAGTAGTATTTCCCCATGCAAACTCCACAGTTTATGCAATTTTGCTGAACCTGTTCAATGCAACACAGGAATATTAAGAATTCACACACTACTATCTTAACTGTCAAAAATCCTTTGACTTGCACACATTTAATTTCATGTTACAGACACTTACATCTTGTTCGGTTTCACAGAGGGAACAGATAACCTGAAAGTAAAGTTTAACAGGATACAATTAGAGAAAACTAAGAAATGCAACACAATAAACCAATTTAAAAATGACATTATGCCATAGTTATCTGACCCGGTTCAGGGCTTAATTTGTGCCTTGGCCGGTTAAACTTCAATATAACATCATTTTTTATAATACAAATAAATCCTTGGAATTGTGGTTGGTTGAACTGCTAGGTCACCTAAGTATTGACTGGGCTAACATCCACCCCAGTTCGAAAGGAAATCTAGGCCAAGCTTTGAGGTTATGGCCTAAGGCCCTCAGCCTAACCTTATCCTGGAAAAAACATGCAATTATCTCATTGGTTATATGTGATGTGGAAATCGAAAGAGACATCTTTTATCATAAAAAAAACTTTATCCAAAATCATTGATTTTTCAAGAGGTGCACAGAGTTTGTTCCTAACAGGACATCTTCCTGTTTTGTATTCATTCTTGCGAGTCTTCAAAAATAGTCCAAGCTTTACCCCCTACCTTTTGTCCATATATTTCTGTCTTTGTCTCAAAAAGATATGTAAAATTGTTGAGACTACCAATTGCCTTCGTACCTTTTGAGATATAATGAAAAAAAAAGCACAAAAGTGGAGTATTCAACCACATGCTCCCATAGAATCGTTTTTCTCTCCCTTTAGCCATCAAACAAGGCTCCTCTATTGCAATAATTTAACATGACTAAAAAATGACTACCAAGCAGCAGAATGGCATGGAGTATATAGATGAAACGAATCAAGTGCATTCCAACTCAATCAGAATGTGTACCTTCTAACAATCTCGATTCAGGAACACAAAATAATTACGAGAGATGATTGGCAAAAGTCTATTGCAGAAAGAAATCAAAGAATACCTTCGCGACCTCATGGCGTGGAATATCATGTCGATCAAGTGGGTTGGTTTCCAAACCATTCTGTTCATACAGAAAAAAGGTTAAAAATTAACAAACCATCTACTAAGAACATGAATTATCTGTCAAAGAACAAGAGAAGGGAGTAAAGAAGAAAGATCATAGCTTTTTGTACACATATACCTTAACATCGTTATGACAATGCCTGCAATCAAATATTTCATTGCAACAGGGTGCTCTAATCCTGCATCTCCTCCTATAATGTGAGCATCTAATTGGAGCAAGGAAAATTAACAAACAAAAAATCTCGAATCAGTGTACAAAAAAAGGGCAAGGGACCAAAATGTAAAATGAATTTGACATCAGAAAATAAGACATACCCATAATTTCCATAACCAATCTGCATCTTTGATGCTTCTGCATCTCCAAATTCAAGAAAATCCACGAATGTACTCTCCATTCTCTACAATTCTAGAAGCTCCTCAACACCTGAATCCATAACACACAGCAAACTCAATCAACAACTGTTTCATTTAAAAGAACAGAAATCAATGAAAGAAAGAGCAAAACACAAACCCAGAAAAGAACTTTCGGATAAGCACAAAGCTAATCAAGCATCTAGAGAGATTAAGAGAAACCCACTATTTATCCCTCTATAACCCTCTCTTCTCTCTTACCTGTGTACACACAAAAATCAAATCTAAGTAGTATCGAAAGGGCTGAGTCAGAGACACGCAAGAAAGGCAGAGTAAATTAACCTGCAAGCAAAAAACTACCTAAAATAGAAACCGAGTACTTTGTTTCCAAGTAAACAACGTCCGCACCAAACACTAATGCGCTGTTATAGTTAAACGTATGGATGTTGGATTTGGGAGGTTTTTATTTCTCAAGACTGTCTGATTCTATACAGCTGTGAGCGAGTTTGAGTCCAATCACTCAGTAGTAAGCATGGGCTGTGAGCATAAATTCGACGACTCGTTTGCCTTTTTTTATGCTTTGTGAGGTCGGGGGCGGGAAAGATCGGATTGGACAACCAGGGGCTGGGGATTTTAACTGCTTTTTAACTGTAAAGGGTGTTTTGGAGATGACAAAGTTTTTGAGCATTACGCGCTTCATTGCGGGTACATGTTCACCCATTAACATGTTGTTTATCGAATTATTTTCACTCGTGTTTTAATAAATTTCATATATTTTAATTCTAGTTTTTCTTTCTTGCAACGATCAATCTGTTTTATTATATTTAAGAAAAAAACACTTTATTGTGTGTAATTTCAAAATATATATTTCCGATCTTTTTAACGTTACCTTTAAGTACATGTTAAATTGAGAATAACATTAATAATGAAGATTTTATTCGTTTATAAACTTAAAATACTTTGTATTAAGCCTCTAACCATTTATTATAATTATAATTCTTTTAATATCAATTCGCATTCATTTTTTTTAAAAGGCATTATAATAATATTTGTTTGATATTAGCATTATAATACAATCAAAATAAAAATATTTAGAAAACAAAACAAAATCAAAATACATTATATGGGAAGTGATTGTCACATTGATATGAAACGCGTGGACAATGGTCAGGTCAAACTGTTGATGGTATATCCAAAAGTGCGAAGTGACACTGGATTTGGACAAAACAGCTGTTTTGGTGGTGGCGCCGCCTCTGCCGCCCCTCGTTTTATAAATAAAACAGAACCGGATGCGTACACCCACGTACCCATCCAATTGGATAGGATCTGACTCTTTGCTGATGAGGCACGGACCCCGTTAGTCTTATCTATCTCAAGCCATGCCATCATTGATGTTGTATCGAAATATTTTTTTATGGCTTGAGCATCTCTAACAGCCATAATTAAAATTTTAAAATAATTTTTTAAATAGTATAAATATAATTTTTTTTGTTTATATCTATTCTAATAATAAAAATTATTTAGAAGAATTATTTTTTATTTATTATTTTAAATATAGTACAATTATTTTATATATAATTAATATAAATAATTTGTATAACTAAATGATTGCTTTTAAAAAACCATCCAATATTATAATTATTGATTTTTTAATTTTATTTCAATAAAAAAAAATCAAATTTGAAATAAAAAAACTCACAATATTATTATAATTAACACACTAAATAATATATTTAAAATAATCAATTTCAAATCAACATTAGTCATGGCATGTTATTTTTAGTTCAAAAATAAAATAGAGAACGATGAACTCGATAAAGACTTACCGGAATAAGCTTTACATTGTCTTTCGCTAGCTTCATGGTTGACACATTTAATCCCATTTAAATTTATTTATTTTTCTTTTTTAACAACTCAAATATCTTGAAACAATCAAATTAATTTGTAGAGTTATTCAAGTGTAGTAAAAATTATTTTTAGTCTAGAATTGAATTAAAAAATAATTATTTTTATATATTTTTAAAAAATTCTTATTAAGTTAAATTAGAATATTTCTAAAAAATAAATCTCAAATAACAATATATACTTCCATATACAAGACAGAAGAGAATCACAAAGAACATTTTTGAAGCTTTTCAATCCCCCCACCACTTCAAATTGCAGTTTTGCACCCCACCATTCATATCAGACCATGCATGTAAGGTGTTCGACTAAATGTTTTCGTTTGTTATTCCAAAGTGCTATAAATAGTAGCTCATGTAGGAAAAAGCTACATGAATTTTTTATGTGTTAATATTAGTTTTGTTAATTTTGTTTTGATTTTGCTAAAATGTTTTATATCAGAAAAAAAAAAGAAGATAAAATGGTACAGTTTTTACCTTATTTAAAATTTTAGTATGTTTTTTAAATTCCATCCTAATTTCGATTGAAATGTTTCAGTTTCATTATGTTTGTTCCATTTCAGCCTAATATTTTTTTTTAAATAATAAATAATTTTAATATCAATCATATCTTTTTATTCTACTATTAAATTGAGATGAAATTTTACGAGGAGTCTCTTGACATATTTATATATATTATATTATAATTTCAAAACAATCAGAGAATATAATGATCTTGAGAGATTAATGATGATATTCTCGTAATATTATACACGTTCATAATTTTATTCAGAAAAATTATTTTATTGTGTTTTTTTAGATTAAATTTGTAGTATTTTGAAATTTAAAACAAAAGGAAAATACATGAATGCCCTTAGTGGCTTAGAATTAGGTTAAGGGTGTTGTAGTAATTGTACAAGCTATTAAATATAAATAGAAAAGAAAAGGAAGTAATCTGAAAATTTGAGAGAGAGAATCGGGAAGAGAGAAAGAAAGAAGAAGAAGAGGAGAAAAGAGGGGAAAGAGAAGAGGAGTAGAAAAGAAGAAGGAGAAATAGTGGTTAAGGTAATTTGTATGTTTTAATATGTATAAATGTAGTTAGTAGTTATGATTTTTGTTTGGATTGATTGTTAGGGTTTGAAGATTTTATTTGGGTTTGATTGATGAATTAAGAGAGATTTTAAGGGTTGAATGTGTTGGGTAATGGTTTAATTAGTTTGATTGTAGATGATTTTGAAGTTATTGATGTGTTTGGTGTAAGAAAATGTTGATAAATGATGAAATAATGTTGAGAAATTTCGAAAATCCCTTGCTGGAAATTAAGGGCTGGAGGTTGAAGATGACGAAAATTCATTTTGGTCCTTTTGGTGAAAATTTCAGATTAGTCCCTGAACTTTGGAAAATTACAATTTAGTCCCTGAACTTTGGAAAATTTCAGTTTGGTCCCTTGAAATTTGAAATTCTGGACAGAATTGATGATGAATTATGGACAAGATTTTAGTATAATTATGAATTTATGAAGTGCTTAATTTAGTCCTTCAATTTGATAAAAATTACAATTTGACCCTAAAAAAAATAAGAAAATTACAGAATGGTCCTTAGATGAAATATATGTATTTAATATTGGTTTGATGGATAATTGAGGCTTAATTGATGAATTATTATCAATTTTATGAATCGTGTAATTTAAATTAGATTTCGAAAGAAACTTTTGTTTTTAGGTTTTTGCGAAAAAATGGATAGTTTGATTCAAAAACACATAGGATTATGAGATGAACTATTAGATATGTTATTAAAGGTATTTTACTTCTTTTGAGTCATTTTTGAGTATATTTCTTTTATATGTTCAGATAATCCTGATATTCTGCCAGCGGTACGTCAGTAGGATCCCGTCAGTATTCTACTTTTTGAATTTCGATCACTTTTGAGTCAGGTGAGTGGATAATATTTAATATGCTTGAGAAATATTATAAATATTTGAATTGCTAGTATTTGGATTATGCTTCTTGATAATATATACATTGATTACGATTCTTGATACGATAAAGCATAATCAAATTGTTGAATATACGTTCTTGATATGAGCCAATATATGATTGTGGATTGATAGCTCCTCATTTTATTGATGCCATGAGTTGAGCCTTGAGATATGAATATTTGTTTGATTATGATATATGTATACCTACGGTATGTCAGTCAGAATACCTATGCTAACAGGATAGTGTTAGCCTTTGTGCACATCGTATATGAAACCCTAGTTGGTCGGGGGAGTCACCAACCTGTGTGGACTGATCATCCCACAGTACGGAGCCTCATGCTCATTGCATTTTGATTTTCTGACGAGCTTTACCTATTAAATTCTTGTTATGACCTATTTAAGAAACCCTCTTGTAAAATCATAAAGCCGATTCGATAATGTATTACTCTTTGCTATATTATCTCGTATGTGTATATTGGATATTATCTACTCACTGAGTTGTTGAACTCACCCCCTCATTATTTATTATTTTCAAGCTTGTAGCTTGCTAGCAGGTCATTTTTGCCCTACTCTTGGAACCTGCTATTTTGGTTGTAATTGACATTTTGTTCATATGTCTAGTTAGTGCTCCACAATTATAACAGTATGTAATCAACTCTTGTATAAAGACAATTGAATTATGTTATAAAGTTTACTTTGATATTTCCGTTGCGTTGAACTCTGAATATGAATGTTGAGTTTGTGTGTAAGTTTGGGTTCGCATAGGTGTGGAACCTTGGAAGGGAACCATATCTACGTGCCGGTCACGGATCCGGAAATCGGGTCGTGACAAAGATGGTATCAGAGCTAAAATTATATAAAAGAATAAAAGTAAAAGAGTATGTGACAAAGATAAAAAGAAGGGTAGTAGTGACGACTTAGTATAAAAACTTGTTATTCAGGAAATAATAATAAAGTTAGGATTCGTATTGTGGAGCATTAGGATCCGTTTTGTCTTGTCTGTTATCCTTGAAATTCTGAATTCTCATCAAGCATATCTTCTTGATTCCTTATGTCTTCTATGGATATGCTTTCCGATAATTACTTGATAACTACTGTGATATTGTTTTGGAATGACAAGAGTGCGTTATTTCTTATAGGATATGTCGAGGAATAGACGTATAGCTGATAATATTAGAGTAGGTGACGATCAGGAAGACGTCCCTATTGTGCAGTTGAGAAATACTAGGCAAAGAAGAGGAGGGGCACCAACGCCTCAAAATGTTGAGGAGATACCTCCATCTGTGGAGGAGGAGTCTTACGAGGTTGAAGAGGGAAATGAGATTGATGAGACGGGTGTAGGAGAGGCTGACGCTGAACCATTGACGGAGCTTCAACAGCTTAGTAGGGCCATGCGAGCTTGGATTGAATTTTCTATGGAGAGAGATAGGAGAAGAGATAGAGATGTACCATCATCATCTCACATTGTTCAAGGAGTAAATGTGCCATTGAATGACTTTGTCGCACCCCAAAAAAATAAGATACGGCGTCCCAGCGACCTTTCCCGCGTGCGGGGGAATTCAAATGTCGAGGAGTCTAATATTTATTTTTGTGAAAAGGGAGTCGCCACCTAGTATTATGGTTACTAGGAAACCTAAACCGGTCTTTCAGAGATTCTAGGGTAAGGGGCTGGTTGCGTAAAGGGAAGGTTTTAGCACCCCTAGTACGCCCTACCTAAGGTAAGCTGCTTGGTGCTTTTGTTTGTTTATGATTTATTATGATCTTGATATTTTTTTTTTTTTTAAATATTGGTTAAATGGTGATGGTGTATTATCCTCGTCGAATATTTTGGATATTGACCCCTTGGGATTTATTTATCCAAACACCAACGGTGAATAAATGCAAATTATCCCCGTTGAATATTTTGGATATTGACCCTTTAAGATTTATTTATCCAAACATCAACGATGAATAAATGCAAATTATCCCCGCCGAATATTTTGGATATTAACCCTTTAGGATTTATTTATCCAAACACCGACAGTGAATAATAGCATATCATTCCCGTTGAATATTTTGGATATTAACCCCTTAGGATTTATTTATCCAAACACCGACAGTGAATAATAAACCCGAAAAAGATTTTTATATTTTTGGAATATTGGCCAATACCCTTTGGATTTTACAAACGTGTTGTAAAATCTCAAAATGCAAGAGATGATTTTTCTTTGCGAAATCCCTGCCAAAATACATTTTTTCCTTAAAAGTCCAAGATAATATATTTTTGAAACAACAAGATTTTTTTTAAATATGCTAGTGTATTGGCCGTATGCATAAAAACACATTTTTTATTTTTAGATATTTTCTCACAAAAATAATACCAATACTAATACTAATAATAATAATAATAATAATGTATTATTTTTTTTTTTTGCAATTTATATTTTTTATTTTATTATTATTTATTTATTTATTTATTTATTTTATTTAATTTATTTATTTTATTTATTTATTTTATTTAATTTCCGGGTGGGCTGGCTGTCAGCCCACCCTGTTGAAGGCCTGGGCTGCCAGCCCAGCGAAGAACGGGCCTGGGCTGCCAGCCCAGCCTATATCAGGCGGGGCTGTCAGCCCGGGAGGACCTGGGCCATCGGCCCATATTGTCTCGGTCTGGGCTTCAGCCCAGACCCGTCTAAAACTGGGCTTCTGGCCCATACGTGCTGGAAGCCCGCCTTCTTCAACGGGTGGGCCGGGTACAAGACCCGGCCCAACCCGACCCGGTTACTGTTCACGTATAGTGAACAGTAACCGGGACAAAATACAAAGACGATGAACAGTAAAAGAGTGGTTTTTCGAGTGTGACGAATGGTGTACCTGTTAACACCGTTGTGTAGAGGAGATCGAGGTGGTTCTTCTGGTCGTGGTGGCTTCGGCAATGGTGCCCTGTTGCCTCGCCGGAGAAGACGAATGAGTTGCTGGAGTGGTGGTGGGGATACTGGTGACGACGTGGAGGTGTCAAGTGGCCGGAGTTGGTGGTCGGCGTTGCCGAGCCGAGAGGGAGAGAGAGAGCTGGACCTCTGGTTTTTTAGAGAGAGAAATGGCCAAACAGGCCGAGAGAGAAGAAGAAGAAAGAAAGAAAAAATAAAAAGTTGATGATGCTGCTCGTGTAAAAGTGCTAGAGTTTTTTTCACGTGAATTGTTTCCTCCTTTCCTCTGTTCCCTTTTTTTTTCTCCCGTTTGCATGCATGGGCATGCCTTTTATAGGCCAGAGGCAACCCTTCGGTTGCCCCTAGCGTGCGCCGATGGGTTGCCACAGCCTGGAATTGCAGCGGCGTGCTCTGCACTGTTCAGGTGACTGAACAGTGCAGGCACGCTTGCAATTTTCGAAAGATTCAGGAGGGTGAAAGTGCGATTTGGTCCCTCAGTTTGTAATTGTCTGATTGCACCCCTAATTGGATTTAAACTTGTGAATTTTGTGCAATTGCATCCGCGTTAAAAATTTGAGAGTAACCTTAGCTTTACGCGCCCTTTTTTGTTTTGATCCTTGATTTATGATTTGCGCGATTTAAACCCCAATTAACCATTAGACTCTTAATTGATTCAATCTGGTCCCCGATTTCGCATAATTGGCTTGGAAAAATTCAAACCGGTCTCCGAAAATTCTAATCTCATCAATTGAGCCTGAATTAAATTCGCAAACTTGATTTCCCATTGACTAAGCCCTTAATAAAATTAATTTGATCACTTTAAAATATAATTAAATCATCGTGCTTAATTAATTCTTTCAATTGAACCATAAATTAATTTCCAAACATAATTACACTTTTAAATTAACCAACGATTAAATCGAATTGGCCCCTAAAAATATAATCATATCTTTTGACTTGATTTTTACGCAGATTTTTCCGATAATAAATTACGTTGACCTTGAATCTGCATTTTCTTTCGTTTCCGGGCACGAAAGAGGTATGATCGAGCTCTTGAAATGCCAATAATTTTTACCTTGATTTTCTCACCGACACCAACCCTCTTTTATTTTATTTTTTATATTTTTGGATAGTTTTGGGGACTGACCCAAAATTGGGTTATGACAGTTGCCCCCTTCTTTGCAATGCTTACGACTAAAGTCTTTGTAAAAGGCTTTAAATAGTAAGTGTTGTAAAGAAAAAAAGATGATGAAGTTGGTCTCGTTATGATGGGTGACCCACCCAAGTGAGAATAGTTGAGATGGTCTCATTATACTGGGTGACCTACCCAAATTAGATTGGTCTCATTGTTCTGGGTGACTTACCCAAGTTAGCGGTTAGAAGGGTCTCATTATTCTGGGTGACCTACCCAAGTTAGATATGGGGTCTCATTATTCTGGGTGACCTACCCGGGTTAGTGGTTAGAAAGGTCTCATTATTCTGGGTGACCTACCCAAGTTAGATTGGTCTCATTGTTCTGGGTGACCTACCCGGGTTAGTGGTTAGAAGGGTCTCATTGTTCTGGGTGACCTACCCAAGTTAGATATGGGGTCTCATTATTCTGGGTGACCTACCCGGGTTAGTGGTTAGAAGGGTCTCATTGTTCTGGGTGACCTACCCAAGTTAGATATGGGGTCTCATTATTCTGGGTGACCTACCCGGGTTAGTGGTTAGAAGGGTCTCATTGTTCTGGGTGACCTACCCAAGTTAGATATGGGTCTCATTATTACGGGTGACCTACCCGGATGGCAGTTGGGGTCTCATTATTACAGGTGACCTACCCGGATGGAAGTTGAGTCTCATTATTACGGGTGACCTACCCGGATTGGGTCTCGTTATTACGGGTGACCTACCCGGATTGGGTCTCGTTATTAAGGGTGACCTACCCGGATGAAAGTTGGGTCTCATTATTACGGGTGACCTACCCGGGTCTTATTATGATGGGTGACCTACCCGGATTTAAAGCATAAAATAGTAATGGTTTTCAAATCATCTTTCGTGATCTCATTGACCTGAGACTTGTTTTCTCCATTTTTTTTTTTTTTTTTTTTTAATTTGGAATGATATTGGCTTTCGTCACCTTTCCTGTCAGGTTAGTATTATGGTAATATGACATGCATGTTTTGTTACCTCATTTGGAAACATAGATCCCCCTGCATTTGCCTGACTGATAGGAGGTACTCCCCGCATTATATTTCCATGCTCGATGAAGAGTCTTTTTGGTTTCCTATGGGACCCTTTCTTGCTCCATTGAAGTTTCCCTTTTAATATGCTGTTATTGATTTTCTAAAAAATATCTTTTCCATGAAATCGATAAGAATTAATAAATCAATAAAAAATTATGATATCATGTGATTTATGAAAAAGAACCTATTTGAGAAATCATGGCCAAATTTATCTTATTGATTGGGAGGCTAAGCATAATATTTCTTTACAGAGTCAGAATTCACAGGCCTAACTAGATCTTCTCCATCCATTCTAGCTAATAGCAAAGCTCCTCCCGAGAATGATTTCTTCACCACATAAGGGCCCTCATAGTTTGGGGCCCATTTACTCTGATCTTGTCCCGGTATGGGTAATATCTTTTTCAGCACTAGATCCCCTTCTTGGAATTTTCGAGGTTGGACTTTCTTGTCATATGATTTGGCAATTCTTTTTTGGTATAATTGATGATGACAAATTGCGGCTAACCTTTTTTCGCTGATTAAATTTAACTGCTCATATCTGACTCTGGCCCATTCTGCTTCTTCTAGTTCAGAGTCTATCAATACTCTTAATGATGGGATTTCCACCTCTAAAGGCATTACTGCCTCCATTCCATACACTAGCATGTAAGGGGTGGCTCCTGTCGAGGTTCGAACTGCGGTACGGTAGGCATGAAGGGCAAACGGCAACATCTCATGCCAATCCTTATAGGTGACTACCATTTTCTGAAGAATCTTCTTGACATTCTTATTAGCAGCTTCTACCGCGCCATTCATCTTTGGTCTATAAGGTGAGGAATTTGAGTGCTTGATCTTCCATTTAGCGCAAAGTTCTGTTATTAATTTCCCGTTGAAATTCTGTGCATTATCAGTTATAATCTTTTCTGGTGGTCCATACCGACATATCAAATCTCTCTCAATGAATTTCTTCACCACTTTTTGCGTTACATGAGCAAATGACCCGGCTTCTACCCATTTTGTAAAGTAGTCGATAGCCACGAGAATGAACCTATGACCATTGCTGGCTTTTGGATTGATTGGTCCAATCACATCAATTCCCCACATCGCAAAAGGCCACGGAGAGATCAAGTTAAATAGAGGGGCCGGAGGAACATTGATTCTGTCACCGTGGATCTGACACTTATGACACTTGCGGACATAATCCACACAATCCTTCTCTAATGTCATCCAAAAATAACCAACTCTTTGTATTTTCCTAGCCATCATATGTCCACTAGCATGGGTTGAGCAAATCCCTTCATGGACTTCCCGCAACGCGTTCCTGGCTTCGGCTTCATTTAGGCACCTCAACAAAGTTCCGTCAGATGATTTTTTATACAAAATCTCCCCATCAAGATAAAAACCCATCGCCAACCTCCTTAAGGTCTTCTTTTCGGTTTTGGATGCCCCCATGGGATAGATCTGGTTCTGGATGAAATTCTTGATATCATAGTACCAAGGGTTCCCATCTAGTTCTTCTTCAACTGAGCAACAATGAGCTGGGTTATTTCTGATATCAATGTGTATCGGCTGTAAGCTTTGCCCGAAGTCTATCCTAGCCATAGAAGCTAGTGTGGCCAAAGCATCTGCAAACTGATTCCCTTCCCTTCCTAGATGTGTGAACTCTATTTCCTCGAATTCTTCAGCCAATCTAGATAAGTATTCTTGGTAAGGTATTAGCTTTTCTTCTTTGGTTTGCCATTCTCCTTTTACTTGACAAATAATTAACATCGAGTCTCCATACACGTCTATCTTTTTTATGTTCAACTCCAACGCAGCCTCTAAACCAAGAATACAGGCCTCGTACTCGGCAGTGTTGTTAGTGCAACCAAATTGCAATTTAGTTGAAACTGGATATTGTTTCTTCTCAGGAGAGATTATCACTGCCCCCGCTCCATTTCCACACACATTCACAGCACCATCAAAGTACATAGTCCACCATCCTAGTTTTCCTTCCTCGACTGAAAGCACGTCTTCATCAGGAAAATCAAAGTCTAATGGCTCATAATCTTCCATAGCATGGTCTGCCAAGTGATCGGCAATAACACTCCCTTTCACAGCTTTCCTCGTCATATATACTATGTCATATTCTGCTAATAAAACCTGCCATCTTGCAATTCGGCTGGATAGGTAGGGTTTTTCACATATGTACTTCAATGGGTCTAATTTGGAAATTAACCATGTGGTATGATACAACATGTATTGTCGTAATCTCTTTGCCGCCCATGCTAGTGCGCAACACAACTTTTCAATCATAGTATACCTAGACTCACACTCCATGAACTTCTTACTCAGGTAATAAATGGCTCTTTCCTTTCTTCCGGTTTCATCTTGTTGCCCAAGAACACATCCCATTGCCGTTTCAGTCACTGTTAGATACAAAATCAATGGCCTCTTTGATACAGGAGGAACGAGTATGGGTGGATTTAGCAAATACTGTTTGATTTTCTCAAAAGCCTCTTCACACTCTTCATTCCAAATCCCAGGGTTATTCTTCCTTAACAAACGAAAGATTGGGTCACAAGTCGTGGTTAATTGGGTTATAAATCGAGCGATGTAATTTAACCTTCCTAAAAAACCTCTTACTTCTTTCTCAGTCTTAGGAGCTGGCATGGCTCGAATAGCTTTTACCTTCTCAGGATCCACTTCTATCCCTTTATCGCTCACCACAAATCCTAATAACTTCGGATTTCACCCCAAACGAACATTTTGCAGGGTTAAGTCTCAACTTATATTTTCTTAACCTTTCAAATAGCTTCCTCAATATCTGGACATGATTCTCTTCTTCTCAGATTTAGCAATCATGTCATCCACGTATACTTCAATCTCCTTGTGCATCATGTCGTGAAACAAAGTAACCATAGCCCTTTGGTAAGTTGCACCAGCATTCTTTAACCCAAATGGCATGACTTTATAGCAGAAGGTTCCCCATGGTGTAACAAAAGTGGTCTTCTCCTTATCTTCTTGTGCCATTTTTATCTGATTATAACCTGAAAAACCGTCCATAAAAGAATATGTGGAACTACGAGCTGCGTTGTCAACTAGCATGTCTATATGCGGTAGAGGAAAATTATCTTTAGGGCTAGCACGATTCAGATCCCTAAAATCCACACAGACTCTAATTTTGCCCTCTTTTTTGGGTACTACCACTATGTTTGACACCCATTGTGGGTATTTGACCACCTCTAAGAAACCGGCGTTCCATTGTTTTTCAATTTCTGCCTTTACTTTGATCAAAACTTCTGGATGAGTTCTTCTTAGCTTTTGCTTAATCGGTCTGCATCCTTCTTCCAATGGTACCCTATGTACTACGATATTAGTATCCAATCCGGGCATATCCTCGTAAGACCAAGCAAAAACATCTACATAATCTCGCAGCAATGTAATCAAGTCCTCTCTTTCCTTTTATGTAATCAGAGTCCCTATCTTGAGCTCCCTCTGGCTTTCTTCATTTCCCACATTTATGGTTTCAAGTTCCTCTTTAGCGGGTTTCCAAACCTGCTCATGTTGTTCTATTAACTTTGTGAATTCCCTAATGCTATTTTCATCCCTTTCTTCCTTTTCTACAGCTATTATATATTCTTTAAAATTTGGCCACTCATTCTCAGTGTGAAATGCAGGTGCTGTTGTGGAAGTTCCGCTTTCAGGGTTCCTGAAAGCGGAAAGTGAGTGTAAATGCATAGCATAAAATAAAACAAAAGAAACGAACTAAAAATGCATGATCTCATAAATATTTGGTTCAAAAACACAAAGATAAAATTCGATTGACTTGTTGAGCCTCGAATAATAAAACAAAACAAAACAGCAAAACAAACATTGTTTATTACATTCTGAAAACCAATGGAGCTTCTTGGGTTTCCCAATTCTGAAACTTTTCTCCCTCAGCTAGCCTCCGAATACATGTACGGGCAATAACTTCCTCCAGAGCATAGATTGTTAGTTGTGGCAGTTCTTCCTCCTGTCTCCCAGATTGAGTTTTCTCGGCAATGCCCCCAACTTCCTGTTCTTCCACCATATTTATGCTCATAGATGAAAGCTTTTGCAAACAGCTTTCATGAACCTGGTCTGGTTGCACCACATATGCAGCCTTTGGGAATGAAACCCTGATTGGAGGGATGACTAAGTCTTCTTCTTCAGGCTTCCTTCCTTCAATCCGCGCCATCCTCTTCTCTCTTCTCACACCAGCAGCCCGCTTGTAATCCTCTTTTCTAGGTTTATATCCCAAACCGAACCTTTGCTCTGCAGCTTTCAACCTTGTTACACTAATCCACTCGGCTTTCCTTTTTCCTGCCTCAAATTGGGCCGGAAACTCACACCTTAACAGGCTTTGAGCGGCCACCCTGGTGGCCTCTGAGATCCTGGGTTTTCTTACTATAGTGTTTTCAGGCACCCACTCGGTATTTACAACCTCGAACGCATGAAGGTTTCCATCCACACAGTTTTCAACCTCAATAAAAGGGACCGCCACATTCTTCATCATCGATATGGTCTCTTCGGCCTTAACAGTAACCAAGACACCATTGGCAATATACTTCAAACATTGATGCAGCGAAGAGGTGACCGCTCCGGCAGAATGTATCCACGGCCTTCCTAACAACATGCTATAGGAGGGGTGGATGTCCATCACCTGAAGAGTTACTAGGAAAACTTGTGGACCCACGGCAAGCTCAACTTCGATTGACCCTAACACTTGCCTCGGTGAACCGTCATATGCTCTAGCCATCATCGCACTTGGTTGCATATGGGAGGGGTCCACTGGCATCTCATTTAGCATATGCCTTGGCACTACATTAAGAGCTGAGCCGTTATCGATAAGAACTTTTCCGGTGAGAAAATCCTTGCATCGAACCGTGATGTACAAAGGTTTGTTATGGCCGGTTCCTTCAGTGTCCAATTCATCTTCGGTGAAGTACAAGTAGTTCGAAGCATGAATCCTTCCTACCAGGTGCTCCATAGTCTTTTGTTCGATATCCTGAGGCACATAAGCCTCATTCAATACCTTCTGTAAAGCACTTCGATGAGGTTCCGAACTGAGTATTAATGACATGATGGAGATCTTGGCAGGGGTCTTCTTCAATTGATCCACCACACAGTACTCACTATGCTTCATCAATTTCAGGAACTCATTCGTCTCTTCCTCTGTCACGGGTTTATTTACCTCCAGCTCTTTTTCAAAACCCAATGCTTCTTTGCCCTTGGCCTTTCTTTGTTTTTCCAACTCCTCGGGGGTGAAACAACGGCCGCTTCGGGTCAGCCCACTTATCTCAGTTTGAAAAAAAGGAGCTTCGACATTTGTGGAAGAAACATAATCTCCTGGCATTGCTCTGTAATCTGCCTCCTTTGCATAGGAGGGCTTAGTTAATACCAACCTTGACAGCCCATTAGCTGTTGATTGGATCCTGCACTTCTCGATCCCTGCTATCTCTATATTGCCCTCCATGTCCTCAATCCTCAGTTCCCCTAGCGTCAGCATCCTTGCGACCTTTTGATGAAACTCCATGCATTCATCAATGTGATGCCCTTTCTTGTTATGGAATGGGCAAAAATCATTTCCCCCCATGATATATCTGGTCGATTCCCCAAAATGTCCAGACTGCACCAACATTTCGTATAGCCTAGCCATGGTCACTTTCAAACCTTTTCTTTTATAATCGACTTCCAACGCATTCACCCCACTACCCCCGGCAGCATGATGGGGCAAGGGATTAGAGTTCACATTGGGTGAATCTTCAAAAGTGACCCACCCGATTTTGATCAACTGCAAAACCTTCCTTTTAAAAGCTGCACAAGTTTCGATGCTATGACCTGCATTACCAGCATGGTATTCACAAGTCAGGTTGTGGTTATGCCATGCAGGGAAAGGGGGTTGTATTGGTGGTACTGGTAAGGGAGCAATCTGCCCAATACTTAGTAATTTGGCATATAGCTCCTTTAGGGTTATTGGCAAGGGTGGTAATTGTTCTTCCGGTTGTTGGTAGTCTCTCCTTCGGTAGTTATTTTGGTTGTTTACCGGGACTTTGTGTGAAAGGGCTGGTTTGGGACAGAGGGTTTGGAAAAGTTGATGTTGGTGATTTGGGGGGTAGGTGTTTGGTAGCTTCGATAATTTTTGTCCTTCCCTTTATACCTATCTTCAAGATTATTAACCTCAACTTCCTTCCTTTTCCCGACAAAACCCTTCTTCTCTATGGGTTCCAAAATTCTTCCGCTCCGAATCCCTTGTTCGATCCTCTCAGCAATTCGCACTGCGTCATAAAAATGTTGGGCTGAACTACCCATCAGATGCTCATAGTACGGGGCCCTAAAGGTGTTAGCGAATAAAGTCACCATTTCTGTCTCTATTAACGGAGGTTGCACGCTGATAGCCTGATCCCTCCATCTCTGAGCATAAGCCCTTACAGACTCTTGAACTCCTTTCTCCATAGTTATTAAACTAGTTCTATCAGGGGCAATTTCTAGATTGAACTTGTATTGCTTTAAAAAAGCATCTGCCAAGTCCATCCATTTTCTGATCCTTATATTATCCAGCCTCATATACCAACTGAGGGCCGATCCTGTTAGGCTGTCCTGGAAGAAGTATATTAATAGCTTATCATCATGGATAACCTCAGCCATCTTGTTGTAGTATGAACGAAGGTGAGTCTTCGGGCATTCTATTCCGGTATACTTTATAAATTCGGGCACCCTAAACTTCCTCGGAATTATAATATTGGGTACCAAACATGCCTCGGCTGCTCGGATTGGGTCTGACAAATCATTTCCTTCAACCGCCCTTAACCTCTCCTCTAGTGCGGTCCATTTATCATACCCTGTATGATCAGAGAATCTGCCGTCTTGTGGATCTTCCCCTGTTAAATCCATTGTAATAGGTATTTGGATAGGCCGAGTGGGATCAGATTGCCTATTTGGTGTTTCCGTCCCTATATTTTGTGGTGCCACCGGGCTTTGAACTGCTGGTGGTGCTTCATCGGTTTGAGCGGACGTGCCTTCTCCATCCCTTGCCCTTAATGTCTTCTCCAGCAAACTAGTTAAACGTGCTACGTCATTCCGCACAGCTTCCAGCTCTTTTTGGTATTGGGATTCTTGCTCTGTCCTTTCGTGGTTTTCCATCCTCTTTCTTAGGCGAGTGTTGTGGACTTTAGCAGGGGGACCTATGTTTCGCGGTTGAGCTGTTTGCATGAATGTATAAGAGAATGTATGATATAATGCACGTGTTATGATAAAAATGCATTATGCTATGCATGGATGCGCTTTTCTTGTGAACTAATAATAGCCAACACCTCACCAAAATATGGGTTTCTTGTCACAATGCTGTTAGGAGTACTGCTTTTTGAGTCATATGCTTAAGTCATACACACCACAAGACTGATTTTTCAAAAGAGACGGGTCAATGCCCTTTTCATTTATGTTGAACAAGTTTGCTACATTTTTTGAAACAAGGAGGAAAAAACAAATTAATCTTCTTCCTCTACTATCTCCTTAGCCAAAGGTAGGAAAACGGATCCGTGGTGCTCGATTTTCTCCAAGAAAGCATCGGTCTCAGCTAGACTTCGACGGTAACGGATGATGTCCCTCCCCACATTTCTTGCATTGATTCTAATGACCCGAGCGTGTGCAGCAGCTCCATCCCTTAGCTCATCCATCTTGGATATTTTTTCAATGAGTAGCATGTTGGTTTTGTTCAATGAATCATTATTGGCATCAATTTGCTCCTTGTGCTTTTCCATTAAGGCTAGTTTCTCATCCAGATACTTCACCTTTTCTCTCTCTTTGCTAAGCTTTAGCCTTAACATTTTTATCTCATTTTCTTTAACTACTAACTCTGCTTCAATAGCTTCTTGTTCTACAGAACGACTTTCTGACATTACATATTTTTTATACAAATCTTCATACTTCCCAATTCTATCCATCAATTCACACTGAACCTCTGCAAATTTCTCTTGGTAGTATTCTATACTCCCCTGGCATTCATTATGCTCAGTTTTCAATGCACCCAGCTCAGAGTGACTTTGCGTCCAATTCAAACTCATCTCTGTTAATTCTTTCTCAATTCTCTGCCTTACGTTCTTTTCTTCAACCAATTTTGACTCGAGCTTTGTTATCTTCTCGTCTTTGTACTGTATCTGTTCATCTAAAAACGCTCTCCTCTTATCTCCTTCCACTACCATTTCTTCCATCATTGCCTTGTCTTTCCTGCTTTTGCTTAACTCCATCATGAGTTCTTCTACCTGTCTCTTCAAATCCTCTTCATTATCAGCTCTTTTTCTCTTAACAAGTTTTTCTTTAGTTTGAGGAGATTTGATTTCCTCATTGATCGTGGTTAAAGGTACCAAGTCTCTCCATTTTGCATACCCTTCACTTGTATTGGGATCTCTCAAACCTTTTATTTCCAACAGCACTAGATGCTTCCAATCTTGTTTAATGACCTCCAAAACTTCTTGTGCAACAAGATCCTTAAACAAACCATAGAACTGAGCAATTCCCTTGGTCCTTGGAATAAACTGCATGCCCCCATGCTGTCTTATCACCATAGCAGGAGCGTAACTCACATAACCGGTAATCCCCACCAATGGAACCCAACAATGCCGCCCACAACTCATTAGGACATTTACTGCCTTAACCCAAGGGGCTCTCCATTTGAAAACACGACTGGGTAAAGTCTCCAGCTTCTCTAACCAACCCTGGTTGTCTAGACCTCCCCACTCTTCTTCTTCCACAATCTTCAAAGGTTTTTGGTTAAACCACCAAAAATTATTAAAAACTGGTTTTTTTGTTTCGATATGGCTAACCATCCAAATATACAATAACTGCGTGCAACATCTCATTGCTCCCTTCCCTGATCTTCGACAATGGTTAAGGGTTATAATGGTTTCAGCCAAAATAGCGGCCACTGGGTTGATCTGATTATTCTCATATTCTACATAAGCAGCGGCAGCTTCCAAGCTTACTATACTTATCTGACTTGGGAAAAGCACAAGGCCAAATATGCCTAAGGCAATCAACCTCTCCTTTTCTGATCCGGACTTCCTTTCTAGCTCAAATTCTAACATCTTCCATTTTAGACCAACGGCGTTCTTCTCCAGAAATCTTTCCAAGTTTGAGATTTTAAGTAGCTTTGACAATGCAAGGATGATCTTGTCAGATCTCAAAGGAAAATAAATTCTATACAGATCTCTTGGAAATTCGGTCAACATCCCATATTCTTCCAGGGTAGGGCATAAATCTAGGTTCCCAAAAGAAAAACGGCGGTAGTCTGGGTCCCAAAAATGAACTAGAGCTCGTACCGCTGGATTTAAAACTTCTACCTTTGCAATTTCGATCAGACGTCCATACCTTCCAAAGAATGCATCCTTATCCACATTCTGAAAATGAGCCGTTAATTTGTTTACCTCATTCATGACGCAATTCAGATTCTTGATTGGCGGTAGCCTTTCAGCAATGCTCTTAGTACAGTCTCCTTCAGTCAATTGTGACAATTCAGAATTTTTCCCATATTCCATGATAGAAATTTTAGTAGTGGTGGCCATTTCGTTCACAAGATCTGCAAGTCAAAATGCTATTTAGGATTTTTTATGTGGAGGAAAAAAGGATATTATGGAGCATACACCCTAACGATGGGTTCTAGTTTCTTTATGTGAGACATAGGGTAGGTTTGCTACTTGGTCTCTAAAAAGGGTCTCTTGCTGTCCCAGTGATCTCCTTCGTAAAGGTGATATGGGGGTTTAGCAGGTAGCGGGATGGTACGTGTACCAATCACTATCAGTCTAAACACTCAGCAAAGAGTCGGGGTTTACACAAACTTCAACCTTGACTCAAGTCATAGGTAAGCTGCTAGTCCCCCACCTAACTTAAAGTTTACTGTGTGTGCCACATAATAATAACACAGGTGATGCATGACAGGATATATTTTCCTATTTGATATGTCATGAATGATAGGATGTAAAGACGCATGCTAAAAATATAAATCATACACAGCAATAAAATCAACATATCGCAAAAAATAAACATCATAAACAAATGAAATTATCAAGCCTAGTCCAAAGTTTCCCCAGTGGAGTCGCCATCCTGTCGCACCCCAAAAAAATAAGAGCGGCGTCCCAGCGACCTTTCCCGCGTGCGGGGGAATTCAAATGTCGAGGAGTCTAATATTTATTTTTGTGAAAAGGGAGTCGCCACCTAGTATTATGGTTACTAGGAAACCTAAACCGGTCTTTCAGAGATTCTAGGGTAAGGGGCTGGTTGCGTAAAGGGAAGGTTTTAGCACCCCTAGTACGCCCTACCTAAGGTAAGCTGCTTGGTGCTTTTGTTTGTTTATGATTTATTATGATCTTGATATTTTTTTTTTTTAAAATATTGGTTAAATGGTGATGGTGTATTATCCTCGTCGAATATTTTGGATATTGACCCCTTGGGATTTATTTATCCAAACACCAACGGTGAATAAATGCAAATTATCCCCGTTGAATATTTTGGATATTGACCCTTTAAGATTTATTTATCCAAACATCAACGATGAATAAATGCAAATTATCCCCGCCGAATATTTTGGATATTAACCCTTTAGGATTTATTTATCCAAACACCGACAGTGAATAATAGCATATCATTCCCGTTGAATATTTTGGATATTAACCCCTTAGGATTTATTTATCCAAACACCGCCAGTGAATAATAAACCCGAAAAAGATTTTTATATTTTTGGAATATTGGCCAATACCCTTTGGATTTTACAAACGTGTTGTAAAATCTCAAAATGCAAGAGATGATTTTTCTTTGCGAAATCCCTGCCAAAATACATTTTTTCCTTAAAAGTCCAAGATAATATATTTTTGAAACAACAAGATTTTTTTTAAATATGCTAGTGTATTGGCCGTATGCATAAAAACACATTTTTTATTTTTAGATATTTTCTCACAAAAATAATACCAATACTAATACTAATAATAATAATAATGTATTTTTTTGCAATTTATATTTTTTATTTTTTTTTTTTATTTATTTATTTATTTATTTTTATTTATTTTATTTTATTTTATTTTTTATTTAATTTTCGGGTGGGCTGGCTGTCAGCCCACCCTGTTGAAGGCCTGGGCTGCCAGCCCAGCAAAGAACGGGCCTGGGCTGCCAGCCCAGCCTATATCAGGCGGGGCTGTCAGCCCGGGAGGACCTGGGCCGTCGGCCCATATTGTCTCGGTCTGGGCTTCAGCCCAGACCCGTCTAAAACTGGGCTTCTGGCCCATACGGGCTGGAAGCCTGCCTTCTTCAACGGGTGGGCCGGGTACAAGACCCGGCCCAACCCGACCCGGTTACTGTTCACGTATAGTGAACAGTAACCGGGACAAAATACAAAGACGATGAACAGTAAAATGGTGGTTTTTCGAGTGTGACGAATGGTGTACCTGTTAACACCGTTGTGTAGAGGAGATCGAGGTGGTTCTTCTGGTCGTGGTGGCTTCGGCAATGGTGCCCTGTGGTGGCCGGAGGAGGCGTCGGAAGTGGTTCGGCCTGTGTTGCTGTCAACTGGCTGGTGCTCTGCTGCCTCGCCGGAGAAGACGAATGAGTTGCTGGAGTGGTGGTGGGGATACTGGTGACGACATGGAGGTGTCAAGTGGCCGGAGTTGGTGGTCGGCGTTGCCGAGCCGAGAGGGAGAGAGAGAGCTGGACCTCTGGTTTTTTTAGAGAGAGAAATGGCCAAACAGGCCGAGAGAGAAGAAGAAGAAAGAAAGAAAAAATAAAAAGTTGATGATGCTGCTCGTGTAAAAGTGCTAGAGTTTTTTTCACGTGAATTGTTTCTCCTTTCCTCTGTTCCCTTTTTTTTTCCGCTTGCATGCATGGGCATGCCTTTTATAGGCCAGAGGCAACCCTTCGGTTGCCCCTAGCGTGCGCCGATGGGTTGCCACAGCCTGGAATTGCAGCGACGTGCTCTGCACTGTTCAGGTGACTGAACAGTGCAGGCACGCTTGCAATTTTTGAAAGATTCAAGAGGGTGAAAGTGCGATTTGGTCCCTCAGTTTGTAATTGTCTGATTGCACCCCTAATTGGATTTAAACTTGTGAATTTTGTGCAATTGCATCCGCGTTAAAAATTCGAGAGTAACCTTAGCTTTACGCGCCCTTTTTTGTTTTGATCCTTGATTTATGATTTGCGCGATTTAAACCCCAATTAACCATTAGACTCTTAATTGATTCAATCTGGTCCCCGATTTCGCATAATTGGCTTGGAAAAATTCAAACCGGTCTCCGAAAATTCTAATCTCATCAATTGAGCCTGAATTAAATTCGCAAACTTGATTTCCCATTGACTAAGCCCTTAATAAAATTAATTTGATCACTTTAAAATATAATTAAATCATCGTGCTTAATTAATTCTTTCAATTGAACCATAAATTAATTTCCAAACATAATTACACTTTTAAATTAACCAACGATTAAATCGAATTGGCCCCTAAAAATATAATCATATCTTTTGACTTGATTTTTACGCAGATTTTTCCGATAATAAATTACGTTGACCTTGAATCTGCATTTTCTTTCGTTTCCGGGCACGAAAGAGGTATGATCGAGCTCTTGAAATGCCAATAATTTTTACCTTGATTTTCTCACCGACACCAACCCTCTTTTATTTTATTTTTTTATATTTTTGGATAGTTTTGGGGACTGACCCAAAATTGGGTTATGACAGACTTCATGAAGTTGGCACCTCCTGCCTTTACCGGGATGAATAGTTCAGAGGATCCTCAAAGATTCCTAGATGATATATGGCGTCGATGTGAAGTTTTGGGATGTATTGACCATCGAGCGGTGAGTTTGGCGTCCTTTAGGTTGGAGGGAGATGTGGCAATTTCTTGGTTTGAGACTAAGAAGAGGGCAAGACCAGCAGAGGCTCAGTGGACATGGAAGGAGTTCAGCACCATGTTTTTAGACAGATTTCTGCCTCAGAGTGTTAGAGATGCTCGAATTTACGAGTTGGAGAGATTATCTCAAGGGAGCATGACAATTGATGAATATGATTTGAAATTTACTCAGTTGTCTAGGTATGCAGAACATCTTCTACCCAATGAAGAGTGGAGAGTGAAAAGATTCATTAGAGGGCTTAAATCCTCTATGTTCATAGCGATGGTGTCCCAGGTATTTCCATCTTACTCTTCAGCCGTTGATTGCGCCAGATTGATAGAAGCGCGAGAATTAGAGGACACAGTTAAAAGTCATCCAAAAAGGTCTAGAGAAGAGGGTCAATCTTCTAAACGACCCGGAGGACCGAGTGCAGGTTCGTTTAGGGGACAAAGTGGTCGTTCGGGCACTTGGGTTCAAAGAAGGTTCAGACCCAGAACTACAGCTAGTGGCTCAAACTATCAAAGTGATAGTGGTGGTGTTCAAAGCTATGGCCAAAGTTCAGTTCAAACTGCACCTCGCAGCTCATTTGTTCCATCTGGGGACAATTCTCTATGTCAGCACTGTGGAGGAGGTCATACTAGTGCTGAATGTTATAGGATGACCGGAGCTTGTTTTAATTACGGCCAGCTAGGCCATAAGATCAGAGATTGCCCTAGGAGATAGTTGTCAGCTTCAGGGGCATCTAGCTCAGCTCAACGTCCAGTTCAGTCACCATCAACGGGTCAGTCTATAGCTCATGGTGGTAGAGCTTTTGGTGGCCGTGGTCGGAGAGGCCGAGGTGCAGGTGACAGAGGACAGATGCAACAAGATCAGAGGCCTGCTAGAATTTTTACTTTGACTCAACAGGATGCTCAGACATCCAATACAGTTGTCTCAGGTATTCTTCCTGTTTGCTCTTTTGAAGCAAAAGTTTTATTTGATACTGGTGCCACCCATTCATTTGTGTCCCTATATTTTGCCATGAGGTTAGATAGACAACCAACTCTATTAGGATCCCCCATTTCAGTTTCTACTCCTTTGGATGAATCAATATTGGTGAAGTATGTGTATCAAAATTGTGAAATAGAAATTGGAGATAAGATCCTTATGGGAGACTTGAATGTTCTAGATATGATTGATTTTGATGTGATTTTAGGCATGGATTGGTTGTCAAAGCATAGGGCTTCAGTAAATTGTTGGGGTAAGGAGGTAGTATTTGATTTAGATGGAGAAACAGGGTTAGTGTTTCGAGGAGATAAGATTGTGTCTTCATCAATTATGTTATCGACTATCACGAGGAAAATGGCACGAAAAGGGGTACAGTGTTACCTAGCACACATAGTGGATATAGATAAGGAAATTCCCCAATTAGACCAGGTTCCTATAGCTAAGGAGTTCATTGATGTATTTCCTGATGAATTACCTGGATTGCCCCCGTATAGAGAGATTGAATTTTCTATTGATTTGGTTCCGGGTACCGAACCAATATCAATGGCACCATATAGAATGGCACCAGCAGAATTGAGAGAGCTAAAAGAACAACTGCAGGATTTATTAGATAAGAAGTTCATTCGACCGAGTGTGTCTCCTTGGGGAGCCCCAGTGTTGTTTGTAAAGAAGAAAGATGGGTCATTGAGATTATGTATAGATTATAGACAATTAAATCAAGTAACAATTCGAAATAGATACCCACTCCCTCGAATAGATGATTTGTTTGATCAGTTGCAGGGAGCTCAATTCTTTTCTAAGATTGATCTTCGATCTGGGTATCATCAGTTGAGGATAAGGAAGGAAGACATTCCAAAAACAGCCTTTAGAACTCGGTATGGTCACTATGAGTTCTTGGTGATGTCTTTTGGATTAACGAATGCGCCAGCAGCTTTTATGGACTTGATGAACAGAGTGTTTAAACAATTTATTGATCAATTTGTGATAGTTTTTATTGATGATATTTTGGTGTATTCAAAGTCTAGAGAGGAGCATGAGCAACACTTGAGGATAGTGCTTCAAACTTTACGGGATCATCAATTGTATGGTAAATTCTCAAAAAGTGAGTTCTGGCTGGAGAGGGTAGCATTTCTTGGACATGTAGTGTCAAGAAATGGGATTGAGGTTGATCCTCAAAAGATTGAAGCAGTAAAGCAATGGCTTAGGCCTACTTCGGCAACAGAAATTAGGAGTTTCTTGGGTTTGGCTGGATACTATAGGAGATTTGTGGAGAACTTTTCTCGGTTTCTGCACCATTGACTAAGTTAACACAGAAAAATGTTAAGTTTCAGTGGTCTGAAGCTTGTGAGAAAAGCTTCTTGGAATTGAAGCAGAGATTGACTACAGCTCCTATTCTAGCAGTACCATCGGGTTCTGGTGGTTACACAGTTTATTGTGATGCCTCAAGGGTAGGGTTGGGATGTGTTTTGATGCAAAATGGCAAGGTTATTGCTTATGCTTCGCGGCAGTTGAAAAAGCATGAACAGAACTACCCTACACATGATTTAGAGATGGCAGCTATAGTCTTTGCTTTGAAGATTTGGAGGCATTATCTATATGGAGAAACGTGTGAGATCTTTACAGATCATAAAAGTTTGAAGTATATTTTTCAGCAGAGAGATCTGAATATGAGGCAAAGGAGATGGATGGAATTGCTAAAAGATTATGATTGTACCATACAGTATCACCCAGGGAAGGCAAATGTAGTTGCCGATGCTTTGAGTAGGAAATCATCAGGGAGCCTAGCTCATATTAAAGAGGTACGGAGGCCTTTGATTAGAGAGTTGCATGGGTTAGTGGATGAAGGAGTTAAATTTAACCTTAGCAAAGATAGAGCAATGATTGCTCACTTTCAGGTTAAATCAGACTTGTTTGAGAAGATAAAAGCAGCTCAGAAGAAAGATGATTCACTACTCAGGATTAGAAGTGAGGTTGAGCAGGGTAAAACTGCAGGTTTTGTGATTGGTGATGATGATGTGTTGAGATTTGGGAATAGGCTTTGTGTACCTGATGTTGATGATCTGAAGAGAGAACTGATGACAGAGGCACATCAGACAGTTTATACAGTGCATCCGGGCTCCACCAAGATGTATAAAGATCTTAAAGTGTGTTATTGGTGGAATAGGATGAAGGCTGATGTAGCAAACTTTGTTTCTAGATGTTTGACTTGTCAAAGGGTAAAAGGTGAACATCAGAAACCTCCCGGATTGCTGCAGCCATTATTGATACCAGAATGGAAGTGGGAAAGGATCACGATGGACTTCTTGACAGGATTGCCCAGGAGTCAGGAGGGTTATGATTCAATATGGGTGATTGTTGATAGATTGACAAAATCAGCCCATTTCCTACCAATCAGGATTACTTATGGTTATGCGAAGTTGGCGGAATTGTATGTTAGCGAGATTGTACGATTGCATGGAGTGACAATCTCGATAATTTCGGATAGAGGTCCACAATTCACATCGCGATTTTGGGTGAAGTTCCAAGAAGCGATGGGTACTAAAGTGCAGTTGAGCACAGCTTTTCACCTTCAGACTGATGGTCAGTCTGAAAGGACTATCCAGATTTTGGAGGATATGTTGAGAGCTTGTGTTATGGATTTTAGGGTTGGTTGGAGTAAGTTCCTATCATTAGTGGAATTTACTTACAACAACAATTATCAGGCTAGTATAGAGATGACACCTTATGAGGCTTTGTATGGACGAAAATGTAGATCACCAGTTTGTTGGTTTGAGGTTGGTGAGAAAAGGCTAATGGGACCAGAGTTGATTCAAATTACCTCAGAGAAGATAGAGGTGACCAGAAAGAAGCTTCAGATAGCTCAAAATAGGTAGAAAAGTTACGTAGATAAAAGGAGGCGTGACTTAGAGTTTTCAATGGGTGATTGTGTGTTCTTAAAGGTCTCACTGACCAAAGGAGTATTCAGGTTTAGAAAGAAAGGAAAGTTAAGTTCTCGATTTATTGGGCCGTATGAGATTTTAGAGAGAATTGGAGCAGTTGCTTATATATTGGCCTTACCACCAAATTTATCGGCTATACATCCTGTATTTCATGTTTCTATGCTACGGAAGTATATGTCGGATCCTTCTCATGTGTTAGAGGTTCATCCAGTTGAATTAAGAGATGATGTGACTTATATGGTGCAACCAGAAGCTATAGTGGATCGACAAGTGAGAAAACTTAGGTCGAAGGATATAGCTTCGGTGAAGGTGAAGTGGAAAGGTCATTCAATTAAAGAAGCAACATGGGAACTTGAGGATAAGATGCGTGAGGAATACCCTCATCTTTTTGATAATCTCGGTACGTATTCAAACATTTATTTAGTTTCGAGGACGAAACTTTTATAAGGTGGGGAGATTGTAGTATTTTGAAATTTAAAACAAAAGGAAAATACATGAATGCCCTTAGTGGCTTAGAATTAGGTTAAGGGTGTTGTAGTAATTGTACAAGCTATTAAATATAAATAGAAAAGAAAAGGAAGTAATCTGAAAATTTGAGAGAGAGAATCGGGAAGAGAGAAAGAAAGAAGAAGAAGAGGAGAAAAGAGGGGAAAGAGAAGAGGAGTAGAAAAGAAGAAGGAGAAATAGTGGTTAAGGTAATTTGTATGTTTTAATATGTATAAATGTAGTTAGTAGTTATGATTTTTGTTTGGATTGATTGTTAGGGTTTGAAGATTTTATTTGGGTTTGATTGATGAATTAAGAGAGATTTTAAGGGTTGAATGTGTTGGGTAATGGTTTAATTAGTTTGATTGTAGATGATTTTGAAGTTATTGATGTGTTTGGTGTAAGAAAATGTTGATAAATGATGAAATAATGTTGAGAAATTTCGAAAATCCCTTGCTGGAAATTAAGGGCTGGAGGTTGAAGATGACGAAAATTCATTTTGGTCCTTTTTGGTGAAATTTCAGTTTAGTCCCCGAACTTTGGAAAATTACAATTTAGTCCCTGAACTTTGAAAAAATTCCAGTTTGGTCCCTGGAGTAAAATTGGAGATTCTGGACAGAATTGAGCTTGAATTATGGACAATATTTTAGTATAATTATGAATTTATGAAGTGTTCAATTTAGTCCTTCAATTTGGTAAAAATTACAATTTAATCCTAAAAATATAAGAAAATTACAAAACGGTCCTTAGATGAAATATAAGTATTTCATATTGGTTTGATGGATAATTGAGGCTTATTAGATGAATTATTATCAATTTTATGAATTGTGTAATTTGAATTAGATTTCGGAAGAAACCTTTGCTTTTAGGTTTTTGCGGAAGAATGGGTAGTTTGATTCAAAAACATATAGGATTATGAGGTGAACTCTTAGATATGTTATTAAAAGTATTTTACGTCTTTGAGTCATTTTTGAGTATATTTCTTTTATATGTTCAGATAATCCTGATATTCTGCCAGCGGTACGTCAGTAGGATCCCGTCAGTATTCTACTTTTTGAATTTCGATCACTTTTGAGTCAGGTGAGTGGATAATATTTAATATGCTTGAGAAATATTATAAATATTTGAATTGCTAGTATTTGGATTATGCTTCTTGATAATATATACATTGATTACGATTCTTGATACGATAAAGCATAATCAAATTGTTGAATATACGTTCTTGATATGAGCCAATATATGATTGTGGATTGATAGCTCCTCATTTTATTGATGCCATGAGTTGAGCCTTGAGATATGAATATGACTGTTTGATTATAATATATACCTACAATATGCCA
The DNA here is from genome assembly GCA_015731905.1 of Salix dunnii. Classification (NCBI taxonomy): domain Eukaryota; kingdom Viridiplantae; phylum Streptophyta; class Magnoliopsida; order Malpighiales; family Salicaceae; genus Salix; species Salix dunnii. The sequence continues at coordinate 288,632 of CM027667.1, read as the reverse complement.
ATCAGAATACCTATGCTAACAAGGTAGTGTTAGCCTTTGTGCACATCTTATCTAGAATCCTAGTTGGTTAGGGGAGTCACCAACTTGTATGGACTGATCATTCTACAATACGGAGTTTCATGCTAAATGTATTTTGATTTTCTAACGAGCTTTACCTATTACATTTTTGTTATGACCTATTTAAGAAACCCTCTTGTAAAATCATAAAGCCGATTCGATAATGTATTACTCTTTGCTATATTATCTCGTATGTGTATATTGGATATTATCTACTCACTGAGTTGTTGAACTCACCCCCTCATTATTTATTATTTTCAGGCTTGTAGCTTGCTAGCAGGTCATTTTTGCCCTACTCTTGGAACCTGCTATTTTGGTTGTAATTGACATTTTGTTCATATGTCTAGTTAGTGCTCCACAATTATAACAGTATGTAATCAACTCTTGTATAAAGACAATTGAATTATGTTATAAAGTTTATTTTGATATTTCCGTTGCGTTGAACTCTGAATATGAATGTTGAGTTTGTGTGTAAGTTTGGGTTCGCATAGGTGTGGAACCTTGGAAGGGAACCATATCTATGTGCCGGTCACGGATCCGGAAATCGGGTCGTGACAAAATTGCACAATTCTAAATAATTTTATTTTTAGATTTTAATTTTTTTAATTAATATATTTAATTATATATATATATATATACATAAATAGTACAATCCTGAAATAACGCGCCGAAACAAAAACATTCAATTCTAATTGGAAAAAAAAACACCAACAGAAATGAAATTGACTAACCTTTGTTAATATGATTAGATTTTAATAAATAATATTTTAATATATATTAAATAAAAAACGTATAATTTAGGACCCTATTAACACAGATGCAAATGAAAGAAGGAACTTTTTAAATATTGATACTTAGTTGAGAAAAATGAAAATATAAGTTCACCGTAAATTAATTTTATTTAAACCAATTAAAAGATCACATTATAAGTTTTGATTTAAGATATATATTTATTTATTTTTGGACTATTTTATATCTTATTAATTTTCGATTTAATCCATTTTTTAATTAAATTACAAAATAAAATGATATATTAGTATTAATTTTAAAAATCAACACTGTTTGTTCTCTCTCCAATAAATCAAAGACAAAAACAATCTAAAAGATGTTATGATTTAAATGATTTGGTGAAAAACATACTATAGCGAAAGCTTATATCATAGACTTTGGTCTAAAATACATATTATATATTTTATTGATAACATAAATAGGAGATAGAGTTTTGGATGATTTCAAACCTTATAACTTCCCAATTATGTTTTTCTCTCTATAAAGTTGTGATGAGTTATAAAATAGTATTTTTTTTAAAAAAAATTAACATCGATTAAAATTTTAAACTTGACATGCATAAAGAAAAAAAATTACATATTTTTTAAATCTCAACTCAGAAGCATCAACTCGACTGAGTTAATTTAATAGTGTCAACCTAGTTGAGTCAACCAATTAGATCAATTGGTTGAGTTGACTTAATCTTATAGGTCTGTTTTTTTGGTTCTTTATTTTATTTTTTTTAAGTTTTTGGGTTTTAAAGTAGTGTTCGGTAAACACCCCTTTAAGTTTATTGAAATAATTTTGTAATTTAAGAAAAATGGTTTTTCAAAACATTGAATTAGAAAAAAAGAATAATAGTAGTAAAAATAAATAAATAAATAAATTCTTTTAATGTATTTTTGTGTTTTTCAAACCGTCAAATTCCTGAAAAATAGAGTTATGATTTAATTGAAAATAAGTTTGATTTTTTAGGAGTTTTGTTTACGTATTAAGATTTTAATAAAGAGACTATTAAATTTCTAAGAATTTGGTATACATTTAAAAATATATAAGTAATTTTATTTTTAATTCACGGGAATTAACAATATATACCGATATTGGATCTACAGATAGAATGACATTTAAAATATCAATAATCAATCTGAAATTTCTTACAGTTATCCAAAATAGATGAATTCACTATTTTTTTTTTTTTTAAATACAGAGAGTCAACTCTAGGAAATTTCGTGCAAGAACTTCATTTCATGGTGAACAAGCCTGAGGCTCTGGCAGATGCCCAACGTATTACAGAGCCCAACCTCTCACCATTGAGCTGAAGCCCATTACAGCAAGATCAACACCAACAGAGGCATAATTTCTGTGGAAAAAGCATCTGTCTGTAAGATTGAAGCGTGGAAACTTTGTAAACTCCCGACCCCACATTAAAAAATGCTAAATAACCAAACATTTTTAGCATCTCGATCTGATTGTGGAAGTAAGACTTAGTTGACACACTCTGAATTATGTTAGTTTTCCCGAAAAAAATTGGCTCTCAATTAAATCCTGACATGTCAAAGTGGCAAACAACTTCCATGGATTAATGAATATATATATATAGGAGTAGTACTCATTTGAAAAATAAAACTCTTGCTTCTCTTTTTCTAAAAAGTTTGCACTACATAGAATCGACACACACATATTTATGCAAATAATGTTATTCATGTAGATTATTATTCATTTATTATAAAATATGATGATTAAAAAGCTTTTAGTTATCAAAGTAAATTTGCAGGGGGGATATTAAATTTAAAAAAAAAAAGAAGAGAAGAGAGAGGTGTTAAATGCAAAAGAAATAATGGAGGGATGTACGTTGGAAAGGCATGAACTGAAAGACATTGAAACAATGCTTACAGCTCGAGCTGAACTCGTGCAAGTATGAGGCTGATGAGGCAATCACAGTTTCTTTAATGTATTTCAACGAGCAGATAATTAATTTTGTGGAAATGGGAACGTGTTGATGTTGCCGAGCCACACTGCCAGGCGAGCTTAAATTGTGTGATACACATTCATCTAAATATATATATATATATATATATATAAATGGTAGAGTTTACTGGGAATTCTTTATCCAGCTTGGATAATTGAGTTTTCCAGTTTGCTGACACGCATTTTAAAGCTGCATCTTGTTATGAGATCCATCTAATTAATGAAACAATATTTATTGACAATCTGTTAGATGCTCCATGCCTCCATTGCCGTCAGCATCAAAAGTCAAAGGAAAGCACAGATCGAACTAGAGAGTCATCTCTAGCTAGTATTAATGGCTTGTGTTTTTCCCGTCGGATAGGAACGAACGGGTGAAAGAGAATACTGGATATCTAAGCAAGCAGCCCATTCATTACTAGAAAGTAATTAAGCTTTTAGATCATGCGAGGACGACGCCTGACCCATCATAGTCTGTTTGGTTAGTGATTACTTGGATGAAGCCTTACAGAGCATATAAAGACAACGCGAGCAAGTGTGGCCTCTATCTGATCATATACCAGGATGAGTTTACAGTGAATTGATCTTCAGAGTAAACATGATCTATATCTCAAGCTGGGATGTGCTTACAGTAAATTGATCTTCATTTCAAAACATTTCCACTGTTCATATATATAATTTCAATCCACACCTAAAAATAAATTAATTCAAATCTTAAATACAATTAAAAATATAAAAATTTGATCGACAAATCCTGATAAACTTGATAAGTATAAAATAACCTGAATATATATAGTAAAAATATAGTTTAACTTGAAAAAATTTAAGATGATATAATTTTTTGAAAATTATCGAGATTATAATATATTGATCAATCCGGGTTAACTTTTCAATTTCATGATCTGGATCATGAGATTATAATAAACTCAAATAAAACAAATAAAAATAATTATCTAAATTTTGAGTGCCCTAAAATTCTTACTTTAAATATAATAATATATTAGGTGATTATTCATAAAAATTTAAAATGATTTAACAATTAGATTGATAGATATAATTGATAGCATAAAACTAGAGAATATTTTTTTATTTAGAAAAAAACTCTTATCTGGTTGGAACGTCCAGGCTAGAATTTATATGGAATTTATGGAATGAATCGAGTTTCTAACTTAGATAAAATTTGTTTTGATTTATTTTATTTTTTAAAATTGGGATGAGATATACTTTTTGAAGAAAATATAAGGATGTGGTGATTTTTTTGTAAAATAAGATTGTTTTTTTTTTTTTGTAAAATATAAGGATGATATATATATACACACACACTTTTGTACACGTTTCGCAATATAATAACTTTTGTTTTTCAAATTATTTTTCTAAAAATTAAATTATTAAAAAATATATATATTCTCTTTTCAATTGGAAAAGAACAGGACTGCACACTAATTTATTCCCTTTCAAAGGATCTATAAGATGACAAGCTGTCATAATATTGTAATTCGCGGAAGCACAAACAAGTCACTAATAGCCATGGTTTTTAATTTTATTGTTTCCGAGACCTCCCAAACATAAACTAAAAACACTTCCAACGTCAGGGATTAATTCTCCATCTAGATTCCGTTCACACCTTATTTTTAATCGTGTTTACTTTCTATATATGAGAACATTATCGGGTTTAGGAGGGCCTATCTTATTCGGTGAATGGATAGGATGGATGATCCACCTGGAAAGCCAGTACAGACTAATTATCAGTTTGAGTTGCATGATTTCATTGATGAAGCCAACTTTGATCAATACATTGATCTAATCCGCGGAGAGAATGAAATCACTGGTTTCGATTGTGATCTTATCAATGGCTTTCTGGCAGATGACCAATTTGGTCTGACCACGGGAGATAAATTTGATTGTGATCTTGTCAACCATGTTCCTACACACACTTCTAGTGCAGTGGAACAGGATCCCAATTACGTCCCCGTTGCACTGCCAAGTTTTGACGGGGACATGGGATTGGGGGCTGAAGAAGATACTGACGAGGATGACTCTTCTGGAACCACCACAAGGACGACGGCAACGACGAAGAAAGCGAAGACTGACCGATCAAGAACATTGATTTCGGAGCGAAGGAGGAGGGGCAGGATGAAGGAGAAGCTCTATGCTTTGCGGTCCCTGGTTCCTAATATAACTAAGGTATGTATTCCTGTGTGATTCTGACCTAGCTTTAACGTTGACATTGCTATGAATGCCAACAAAAGCTCATCAAATGCTCAGCTCATTATAAGCTAGAAGACTATCAGTTTTCGATTCCGAGCAAAACATATTAAATTGATGTTCTGTAGTCTTTCATATTTAGGATATTCCCAAGTGACAGTACTAATCCTTTGAGAACAACAGATGGACAAGGCCTCCATAATTGGGGATGCCGTGTTATATGTGCAAGAGCTGCAAAAGCAAGCCAATAAGCTAAAAGCTGATATTGCCAGCCTTGAATCATCCTCAACAGGATCAGATAGATATCAAGGCTCAAATAGAAATCCAAAGAGCTCTCAAAATACAAGTAACGACCATCCAGTTCGCAAGCAGATCATCAAGGTTTGTTGAATTATTTTGACTAGCACAAGAAGTAATTATTATACTATTAAAATGCTACAACTTTGGATCTGGGGTTTTAGGTGGATGTGTTTCAAGTGGAAGAAAGAGGGTTTTACGTGAGATTGGTGAGCATCAAGGGGGAAGGCGTCGCAGCCTCGCTCTATAGGGCTCTTGAGTCCCTCACAAGCTTCATTGTTCAAAGCTCGAACTTGGCTACAACTTCTGAGGGCTTTGTATTGACATTTACTTTAAATGTGAGTTTTATTCCCTGTCAAGCTTTCTTTGGTTACTTCATTCATGGATTGATAGATAAAATATCATTGCCGAAACAGGTTAAGGAAACTGAGCAGGACATGAACTTGCCAAATTTGAAGCTATGGGTTACCGGGGCTCTATTCAATCAAGGATTTGAACTTTTGACGGCTTGATCCATCCGCCTCTACCCTCTCTCGAGACAAGAATCACCATGCTTGTGATTTAGAAGCCATGTATGCAAGTATTTTGTACTCTTGGATCGATATATGGCTTATAATCTGTTTCTTTTGTCCAGGAAACGCAATTCCGATATGAAATACACTAATTTCCCATGACCTGTATCGTATAGCTAGCCGAAAACAAAATAAAAGCCTACGACAGTTTCAGTTTTTTCTACTCTCTACATGTACGGACTCTTCTCTCTCTCTCTCTCTCCCCATTTACGGTTTGTCCACAGAGTCAATGAAGAAATTGAAGGTGCCAAAAAAACACACTCGACGTCACCAAATGAAAGTCAACTCATTTAATCTATTTATAAATTGGTACTTGTCCCATGTAACCTTCGAGCCATTGGCTTTGTTTAGAGAAGCATTCTTATATCTGGCCTGGAGATGAATAATTCCATTGAAAAAGAGTTATTTAAATCTTAATTCTTGTAGTTTATCAAAATTAATTAATTAATTTAGTATTAAAAATAATTAAATAGTTATTTGATGAGCATTCACCATTTTCAATTTGGACTCTCTTTTTCCAAAATGATCTACTTTAACAAATTTGATCTTTTTAAAATAATAATTGAAAAATAATAGCTAATCTGATAAAACTACCATAATATAAGATTATGGGGGTGTTTGGGAGTATGGTTGTGGATACTTTTCAAAGTGCTTTTCATTTAGAAATACTTTAAAATGATATTTTTTTAAAAAATCATTTTTGACATCAGCATATCAAAATGATCCAAAAACATAACAAAAAATCATTTAAAATGAAACAAAAAACTTTTGAATTTCGGCCAAACACCGGTTTGGCCGCAATGCCAAACGGCACTATCCAAACCGTCGTGGCTTATAGAAAAATTGTACTAAACCCGACAATAATGCACTAATAATTCAAAATAATAATAAAAAGTATCGGGTTTAAAAATTTATTTAAAAAGATAATGAATTGGTCCTCACCAAGTTATCAATTCCATTTCGATTGGTATTTTATTTTTTCAATTGAAACGAAATGTTTCGGTTTTGGAGTATTTTAACATGCCGTTTCATGGTTGTACTGTATGTGTGTGTGTGTGTGTGTATATATATATATATATAGTTCAAATTGAAAAATAAAATAATTTAGAATTGTGCAATTTAATATAAAAAAGACACAATAAAATGATTTTTTTGAACAAAATTATGCACATGTATAATATTAAGAGAATATCATCATCAATCTCGCAAGGTCATTATATTCTTTAATTGCTCTAAAATTTTAACATAATATATATAAATATGTCAAGAGACTCCTTGTAAAATTTTATCTCAATTTAACAGTCAGATTAAGATCTATGATTGATATTGTAAAACTATTTATTATATATATATATATATTTGGCCGAAATGAAATGGGCAGAACAACACTAGAACGTTTCGGTCGATATTTGGTTAAAAAATCCAGAATGGGTTGAAATTTAAACCGAAATAAAAATCACGTTGTCTTGTCTTGTTTTTTTTAACTGATATGAAATGTTTTGGCCGAAACGAAACTAACAACCCTGGTCCTCACTATTAGAAGAGAAGGATGAAGTATGATAACTAATTTATAACAACAAAGAAAATAATAAAAAAAGAGGGATAATGTTTTTTTTATTAAGTGTTTTTTGAAAATAGAAAATCTTTTTAGGTTTTCTTTATATCTTTTTATGTTTGTGTATTATGCATCTAATTACATGTCTATTTATAAGCATCAAGTCTTAGATAATCAAAGAATTAAACTACTGAAAAGAAATCCTAATCTAAATAGGAATTTGACATTATAATTCAATAAGGTTTTTAGTAAACTTGTATGTTACAAATCCTTCTTCATTAATGATTCTTACTTTAATTAGAATTTTATCTAACAATGATAAAACTCTAATAGATAATACTTTTAATATTGTGAAGTTCTAACAATATTAAAACTCGTACAAACTCTAAATTATATTAGCCTAAATCTTAATTAATATTGAAGTTCAACATTCCCCCTCAATATCAATTGTCATCATTCTTCTATTTTTTTCGTTATGTTCATGGCATGTTGCCTTAATAATATTGATCTTGTTCTTATTCTCTCATCACTAAAAATTACTAAAGATAGTTTCACAATTGTACTCAATATCAATTACATTTTTCCAAGCCATTTTTGAGTGTCTAAACCTTTAACTGGATTTGTAGCTTTTCCAAATCAGATTAACTTACGGGCTTCCATGTCTCCAATCTCTTACAACTAACTTATAATATTTTTAATTAAAGAAAAAAAATCTCATTGTTATTAATTCATTACTTTTGTCATTTAATTTCTCCTTGTACCACTCCACTCCTCTTTTGCTATTATTCTTTTCTTTGTAGATCCATTTACTACCTATTGACTTCTTTTCTTTTAGTCTAGAAACCAATTTTCATGTCGTATTCTTCTCAATTTTTTTGAATTAATTTTTGTTTGTTTTTAATGTTATTTGTTTGGGATTATTGCATTTTTTTATTAATTATTTTGATGTGGTATTATCGCATTATTTTTAATTATTTTTTATTATATTAATGGATTATTAACTTATAGTATTTTTTTTTTGTTATTAATGGATTTTTTACGTGTTTTTTGCATCATTTATTTTTTATTCTGTTATTGATGTATCATTCAATGATAATTTTTATGTTATTATGTGTTTGAGTCTTATTTGAATTATTTTGACTAATATTATTAATTGCTATTTTTTGTTGGATGACTGATTAAATAGAGAAATTAAGATATCTAGTTAAATTATTATTGTCATTTTTTTTTTATAAATTTAGAACAAATTTTAAAAATATTATAATGTAGAAATAAATATATTCTATGAAATTGAATTATGTAAAATTCTTAGAAGAAAATTAATAAAATCAACTGGTTTGTGGCATATATAATGCGCATTTGCAGGTTCGTAAATTTTGGGTTGTCTCCCGTATAGGGGAGGTTCTATCAAAAGTTTTTTAAATATAGAAAGCATTTAATTTTGATTTATCATTAATTTGTGTAGATGACTAGAAAAAATTCATTGCATATCATTAGGAAAGCATCGCTACAAGTTCATCTAACAACAATTATGCGGGCCATGAATTATTAGATGTCAATCATGAACAAACACATGCATCGACTCATGATGCGGGGTCGACAAGTGTAATGTTGCAAATTTGCTAGGGAGTTCTTTTACAGTGGGATCCATTTACCTGCAAGTATTGGGCCCAATAAAAGGAAGACCTTTCAAAAAAAATTTTTATTGCTTTCACAATTAAATCCGTTTAATAATTTTTTAAGAGATAATTTTATTTGACAAATGAAAGCCTTGTTTGACATTGTGTTTTAAAAATGTCTTTGAAAAAAATAACTTTATTTTATTTTCATTTTTTATATTAAATTATATATTTTTTGGTGTTTTTAGATCATTTTCATGTGCTAATATAAAAAATAATTTTTAAAAAATAAAACATATCATATTAATATATTTATGAATGAAAAGCACTTTCAAAAGTAGTTTCAAATATAATTCCAAACAAGAACAAAATTTTAGAATTACAAATATTGAGGTTGTGAGAACATCAACAATGACCATTAAATTGTCGATGAAGATTTCAATGTTAAAATTGAGTCAGGTCTTTAAAAATCTTGAATGGAGATGGCATGTCAATGCATAGTTGTTAAGGTTTAATGTTAGTATAATCTTAATTATTTTTTTTATTATGTTAATATGTTTATTTAATTGAAATTACTGAAATTATGCTTTTCTAAATTTTTACTACAAGCGAAAACTTAATTGGAAAGATGTTGATGATGATGTTACGAGAAAGGTGTGGGAGAATCACATTGCAATTAGATAATTTCGGCTACCTTTGCATATTTTTTAAATGCCACAATTTTATTTTTTATGTACTAACAAATAATTCATTTGTATCGTATATATAACATTGCATGATTTCTAGTACAAGACATGGTAGTATGGAAGGAATTCAGCCTACCATGCATCATAAACACTATATGGGCAAATTACATTGAGCAGGTGATGTCCGAGCGTTTCTCGTGACTCGCATATCCCGATATGCAGAACCAACATCAATGTTTTTTGTTTTAATTTTTTAAATAAAAATGTTGTTTTGTGCCTCTTATTCATTTGATGTTGAAATAATAAATTATCATTTTAGTTATTTTTCTTAAAATAAAACATGTGAAGTGTTATATATTAAGACATGTTAACTGTCCATCATTACTCGTAAACAATTAAATCTCTTTTTATGAGAAAAAGATCCTTAGAAAAGAAGGGATGTGAGGTTTTTCACAGAAGAATTCTAACAAGAAAGTGTATAATTGTTTCATCAAATACGGTTTTGGGTAGACCACATAAGTATTCATCAGATACGTATCTAGAAGAAAATGACAGCAGAAGATTAACTACTGGATTCTTCAACACAGTTACTGTTGATCTCAATCTGCTATCATCAACTACCATTCTACCCAGAGCATGACTTTGGATTTTTTTTTTCTCTACCAAAAGCAGACACAAAACGATAAGAACAAGGTGGTAGCTAAAACATTAGACCATACAATAATTCAACACACCAATGCCTCTGCATGCTTGCCCAACAACCAAAACGATCATCTTACAAGACAAATCCAAGTGCTCACAACAAGAATAACAACGAAAAACTCAACGTAGTCTTAAACAAATTAAACAGAAAAATCGGATTTCGATTAAATATAGCGCGCTAGCGGAGACTCCATTGATATTTCTCTTTAATATTCTGACACAGGCACTGGCTCGTGAGTGCGGCTGATGAAGGTGAACTCGTAAACAACCCCGGCAAGCCCGCCTCCGATCAAAGGTCCAGCCCAGTAGACCCAGTGGTGGTACCAGTTCCAGCTCACCAAAGCCGGTCCGAAAGGCACCGCGGGGTTCAAGGCTGCTCCTTCAAAAGCTCCACCAGCCAAAATGTTAGCTCCCAGTACAAAGCCGATGGCTAGAGGTGCTACGACTCCCACATCACCTCTCTTTGGATCAATGGCCGTTGCATATACGGTGTAAACTAGGGCAAAAGTCATTACAATCTCAAACACAAATGCGTTCCATACACTTACCCCAGAGGACAGGGTGAATACTGAGACTGTCTGCACACATTTTTGTTCCCAAGAATGTATAATGTCAAGTTTAGAGAAACTAAATAATTGGCAATAACTTCTCAAATAAAGCACTTTTCTATTTTTAGTTTTCTTAATAATTAGCTTAAGATGTAGCTACTCACCATATAATGAGTGGTAAACTTAAGAAGCAAGCAAGCCACGGTAGAACCAAGGAGTTGCGCAATCCAATACAGAACCCCACGGAGGAGAGTAATGTTTCCGCCAAGGAAAGCTCCAAAAGTGACAGCAGGGTTGCAATGGCCACCGGAGATGTTGGCACTGGTAGCAACTGCCACAAATAAACCGAACGCGTGTGCTAGTGCCACGGCAACCAGCCCCGCCGGGGAAGTAGCTGCATTTGATGTAAGTTTGTTGTAGGCCATCGTAGACCCTTGTCCAGCAAACACAAAAATTAAAGTACTGATGAACTCAGCCAACGCAGCCTTGAATGCACTAGGATGAAAGTCAGCCGCTACACTTCCGATCGCTATGCGGTCGATCACAATAAAATTAGGCATGGCGGTCAATTTGCAAGATCAAAATGGATGGAGAGAAGTTATGAGACTAGCTATGATCAGGATGTGCCGAGTTTTGGTAGATGTGAAATCTATGTTCCATCATGGAGCTTGTGGCTCACTTATAATGAACTTTCAAAGCAATGGGTAACCTGCTATATGCGGTATCCGGTGATCACATCTCAAATGTTGGGACCATCTTTCTATCTACTCCTGCGCCATGGCATGAACAGAGAAGCATCCACCTTCAAAACGTATGTAGGGTAGCCACGTGGACAAACTAGATAAGAGCTCTGTATCATTTGTGATCGTGCTTTCTCTGCTTTCATTGTGATTGTAGGGATGTGGGTTAAATTGTCTTATTTTATTCCAGTGACTATTTCGACCGGGCCAACTTTCATCGTATACTATCCATCCATGAAGTAGTTTTTGCATGCCAAGCTTCAATGACCGGGACGGTATTTTTGCTTATTAGCTCACTTGAGAATAAATGCTGATTTTTTCAAGCCCTAAACTTTAACTAATGCATAAACCTTACTAACCATTAACCCTAACTAACCCTAAATAGTCACCACCCCTAACCCCAAACCCTAAATCTAACTACAACCCTAACCCCAAATCCTTAACCATAAAAAAACTAGCCGTAATCCAAACTCTATACATTAACTCTAATGAAGATCCCAAACCATAACCTTAACTTACCCCTAACCCCAAACCATTAACCTCAAAAACTAACCCTAATCCAAAATAACTTTTACGCCATGCTTTTTCCCTTATAATTAATGATATGTTGCTTCGAAACCAAATATATATATTTGGTTTCGAAGCAACTTATCATTATTTTTTTTCGGATTTATGGTGAATTACATAATGGTTACAACTTTGTTTTGGATTTAGGGTGAATTGCATAAAAATGATAGTTTTTCGACCTCTTTTTGTAATTTCTTTTAATTGTCACATCTTACAAGCAAAAATGAAAAAAAATTATCATCTTTTTTTATACATTGGTTTATCAACACCGAATAACTGTAACTAGTTTTGTGACTGACACAACATATCAATGTTCATCTAGGCTTAATGGTCTTCGAGTCTGCAAACTTGAGGCGATGGATATTCAAGTCACTATAAATAGGTTATTGGAGTCTTGGGGCTTAATTTGTTCTTGTTACAGGCCAAAAATTTAAAATGAAAATCTGACATCACTCAGTTGCTTAGAGCGTACTGGTCCAGATCTCTTGATCCATTTGACTAGTTGGCTATGGAATCCTACTTTTCAACTACCGGTCTCACACATCACCAGCCATTCTACTTGAAAGCCATGGTGTGCATGGAGATCGCCCTTTGTCGGTTGCCTCAAGAGATCATTCATTTCAATTTAGTGTACTCCATTCTCATCTTTGGCATTTATAGAGAACAAATCTAGCAAGATTAAATACACTCCAACTTGGGTTATAAAACAAGTTAGTATTTTATTTCAGAAGAAAAAATAAGTAGTCTTCAACTGAACACAAATTTATTTAGTTTTTCAAATGGGAATTGGGAAGTATAAAAGATTTTCATTCCTTGACCGTCTAAATCAAGTGCGTTGAAGTAAGTTAAAGCACAACACCGTAAGAAACGAAAGGTAGAGCCCAGATGGACAGCACACTCACTGCATTCATTGTTAATTTTGTAGGAAGACAGACAATGATTATGGATTTGATGATGATCCCAAAACTGCTAAGAATTTTATTTCCTCCGAGCAAAATGATTAGTTTCAAATTGGAAGAAAATGGAGATACTTTTCCTTGACATATCAGTTTATATCACTGCAGAAAAAAGAACCCAGAAAGGAAGTATCAGCTGCAAGCCTGTAACACCAGTCTTCGGCCAATGTTATTCCCTCAGTCCACACCTTGTTCATACAGGACCTCAGCATTTTCCATTTGCATCCCTTTCTGCACTAGGGAAGTATGAGTGAGGGTATGAATTGACAGAACAAAGCCGAGAACAGGACAATTGCTTGTACTCGAGTAGCTAGAGCAATTTTCTCTTAGTAAATATCAGGCCATCATCCTGGTATTTTCGTCTTTCGCATGGCAAAACCACCCGCTGTTTTCTAAAATCTCTCACCGCTCAATTTTGTCAGCTTAACCTTTAAAATTTTGAAATGAAATCCACCCAGTGTCCCCATGTGTGCAGGAACCTTGCCTCCATGTTGCAACAATACTACAGAGTTCCCAACTGAAGAGGCTAAGGAGAGAAGATAAAATTATATAAATAAATGCACACCAGTGAAGGAGAAGACAGCTTTCTGATTTCACTGGTTAAAGCAATTTAAATATTTTACAAGGACACTTGGGAACCCAAATCAGCCCAGTGGAAGAAAGACTTTCATGAGTCACATACAGAAATTTTGACTGTGTCAACAATAACGAGCATATGCAGTATTTTTAGTTTCCTGAGTATTTTTGACTGTGTCATCAAAAGAGAGTTACCTGGGTCACGAACGTGGCACAAATTGCAGTGAACACCAAGCAAATTAAAGTCGCACAAAAGAACATCATCTAAGCATGTTTATCTAGTTGAGGGTGAACATCTGGTATAAGAGACTGGTGCGCCCGCACACAGAGTGGCATATCACAGCAACATGAATGACTGCTTGACAGAGCCACCCAGCTTCAGTTATAAATTCTGCAGAAATAAAATATCACGGTAAGTAAGAAACAAATGACAGAATGTTGTAGAGTGAGGATAAAGCAAAATACATGGCATTGGTTAAACGCTGTCAACTCCTCAGCTTTCAGGTTGTAGCTCACCAATCACCAAATACAGCTTCAAAGGTCATTCAAACCTTACACTTCAAATGCATATGGGTGCATAGAGCTTGGCTTGGCATAGAGCTTCTACTTCATTGAAAAAAGCCATTATCTCATCCATATGGGTGCAGCTACAGAAAAATCTTCTGTGACTTAGCTCCAATAACGACCTTATCATCTATAACTATAAACTCTGTTTGTATCATATTTTTCTCGTGTCAAACCCAAGTTAGGGGTATTTTTTTTCCAGTTAACCAGGAGCTAGGAGCTAGGTCTTCCATCACAGGAGTGCAGGTTTCATGCAATAAGATGATAGATTTCAAGCAACCAAGGCTAGCACGTAGAACTATCCATAAAATAAACCTTCCAGAATGATACGACCCAAATCTGTGAGAACATGACTGGGTAATGCCTTTTGATATTTTTCAAGGTCATCAAGCTTTAATTTGCAGCAGACAAGGTCATATTTTCACGCAGAAATCTATTATGTCAATACACATAAAACAAAAAGAAGTTCAAGAAAGGAAAAGAAAATATAAACAAAGGATATAAACCAAGTCCTGAATATCTTTAGCAAAAATTGAAACGTAAACAAAAAAAAATCTGAGAATTGTACAAATTGCTAAACTAAACACGCACCTAAGCATAGGTAAAGTCAATCAAATCTGCTTCCATGAACTCATTAAATCCATCTGTCAAAGCAATGTCCAAATTACAAGGTTTAGAAATTCTGACTATGTCTGGTGTCCCTCCCTGAGTTTACTTGCCAGGGAAACAACTTGTAGGGCTGTGCCCCTCATAATCCAGGCTGTCATTTCTGGCTGACTTTCAAAAGCATTAAGAGGAACTGAATTTCCATCCGCTAGTATTACACCATACACAAATGGGAGTTTAAGAGTAAGGAAACTCTCTGGTGGTAGGACTACTTGACATCCAAGGCTGAACTGCAGCTTTTGCTCATGGTCTGACACCGATGGCGGGAGGCATGATGCCTGCAAAAAAACAGTGCTAAAACATGAGTCCAAACTAAAAAGAGTTTATAAGCTCTGGTGAACTCAGATGACAAAATGAACAGCACTAATAACAAATGCTTAATATTTACAATACAAGAAAAGGAGTTCGCAAACAAAGAAACAATGAAAACCACAATAATGTGCCAAGACAGCTCTGGTGAACTCTGGTTTATGAAGGTGGAGAGGTCCCTGAGCACACTTGATGCACTTCTACAGTCATACAAATACAATGTTGATGTCTATGCTCTGAAGATAAAGGCAAAGGCTGGCCTACCGCAAATTGTATAACTGGGCATGTGGCCAACCCAACTGGAAATGGAGGCGTTACCTGCAAGCAGAATCTAAACATTAGGTATTTGATAACTGACAACAATATTATGACTTTCACAATTACAAAAAAAGAAAAAAAAAATGCTGGTGGAAATGGTGTATTTCTCTTTTTCATCACATAATCATAATTCTTCAGGTTCATAGAGATCAGGGAAATGTATGAAAAGGCTAGCATCATTGTGTACCAGAAAAATCCTCTGCAACTGTGATAATGTGCTAGCAAACTTGACCTTCGGTGAATCCTTCTTGTTCTTGGAGAGCTGGCAGTAAGGGCAATTCATATATATTGTTAAATTTCTATTCAAAATGGAGAAAGCACTTCCACCATCATCAAGGCTAAAAGAAAGAAAGTCTGCTTCAAGACGTTTCATAAAATTGGGGTGTGTTGGAACATTGAGAGATGTCTGTTTCTGTTCCTTCCCTGAACCAGAGAGCTTTACCAGCCCATTACTAGATATATTACAGTTTACCCCCATCTCCTTTCACTTATCTGTATTTCTCAACTTATTTGCAGTAGCAACAGCCATGTCCTTTGATCTTCGATGACTTTTACCAGTGCCACTGTTTCTGCCCAAGTTTGAAGGATCAGCCAGGCTATTGTCTTAAGTTTCCACAGAAGGTACCTGAGACTCTTCAGGCAAAGAATACGATGGTCCTAGGTCATTGAGATGATATAAATTTAATAAGAATCGGTGGCCATGGGGGCACTCATGCTCAAAACCAACATAAACTATTGCATGCTGGGAAGATTTCAATTCTTCACCACCATTAATATTCACAGGGACTACATTACTTCCTATTTGTAGGAAAGGATCGCCATCTAGACCACCATTAGAAGCCATTCCATTTGAAGTTTCTTGAACAGATGACATATCATCAGATTTGTGTGATCCTTGAACAACTTTAGGATGAATCCATTCTACACTCCTATCTGTCGCCCAGGTTTTCCTGGAGCCTTTCTCAGAATTTGATGATGTTGTTTCCTCTGCTGAAGGGGAGGAAATCCTGAATCTGTAGCTGATGATCCAGCTACGACCTCAGAAAAAGGCTTTCTCATTGTAAAATTTGGAATATTTCTACCAAAACTGATTTTTTTGTCATCTAATTTGCTATTTACTGAAAGGTTTCTTTGATTTTCCACCCCCATCTCAATATCTGCAGAGTAAAACACAGTTTTCTTTCTATCTACATCACCATTAAATTCAACCTGGGGATCAGAACTTGACCTCATTACAGAACATTGCAACAAATTTGTAGCTGGTAGACCATTTAGGTTTGCCGGTTTCTCTAGAAATATTGTCCATTTTGAAAGAAATTTGTGTAGAAGAGAACCCACTCTGCAGTAGGCCCCTAGAAGTTTCATAGTACCTTGCACCTGCAACACAAATCAAACTCCATGAAGATGATTGAATCGGTCCTATATTACTGCCCTCAGGTAATTGGATTGCAGGAAGGAGTTTGTCACAGTCTGTGAAGAAATTAGTGGATACATTTGCTGATTCAAAATCAAAAGGGTTTTGAATGACCACAAGCACAAGCATGAAGAAAAAAGTATCCGCTTGAATGGGGCTTGGCTGCAGCACCATTATGCGGCTCACCAGTATCGACATTGTGTCTCTGGTGCATGCACGGTTTCCCAGTCAAACTAACAGCATCACATAGCAGCCTTCCAGATTTCCAGATGGATGTGCATTCATCCTCCAGCTTTTTAGCAAATAGTTGAACTGCAGGTCCCCTGACCATGGACAGGAAAGCACGCAATGCTTTTTTCTAAATGGGCCTCATGATGTGCAGTGGCATAACAAACAGGCAAATCTTTCACATACTCATTCTTTGCAATTGGAAGAGCTTTTTCACACCATGAAGTTGAAAATTTTGTGTTAAGTCCTCTGCTATTTTCCAGCATGTACACTGCAACATCTAGAGGATCCATAACTCTTGAAGTTCCTTCAACTAGAGCTGAACCAGTGTTTCGTTGACAAGGTTTCCTTCTGATAACTTCAGTTTCATCAACACAACTGCATTTTGCAGAAAGAATTCCATCTAGAAGAGTTGACTGGATGATAACCATATTTCCAAACTTGGAAGTTCAGGAGTAGTCAGTATCTTTCCAGACGCAGCTGAAGCTGCTGCAACCATGCCAACACCAGCTGCAGAGCCACTGTTTGTGCCAGTAACCAACCCCCCTTTTCCTCTCAAAATATCAGACTGCTTGTAAATGAACTCCTTTATGGATAAAATGTCCTCTTTGTTTGCACTCTGACTATGCCTTTCAAGCAAAAGAGAATCTGAGGTTACTTTTCCAATTAAAATATCTTCCACGAGATCAGTAGCAAACTCCAAAGATTCACCCCTCAGATTACCAGACCTGTCAAGCAACACAACAGATTTTGATGTGTCAAGTGAAAACAAGGGTGAAGAACTTGAAACAGCCCCACTTCTCAAACCAGTGTGATGACCACTTTCAGAACCTGAAAGTGTTCGGCATTTCTTTATCAGAAAACAAATCTGTGCCTCAAGAGATGACTGCAGTTTCTTCCTGAAACCACCTTCTGATTTACTTACAGGGCGTGATAGAACAACAACTGAACCAGAACCCTTTGCTGGTGCATTTGACCTAGCCACACTACTCAAACCGGAAGACTGATTGAATGAGTAACTATCAGTCGACTCCTCCACACTAGAACCAGAATTTGGCACATCCAAGAAATCATCGACAAATACAAAGAGCATCACTGGAGTACAATATCCCGGAAACATGGACACATAGGAACCTAAACCAGACATCATAGAAACAGCCGAAGAATTGCGACCAGTGAAATTACCATTCCTGATAGGAGAAGAACCAGTCGAAGAAACTGGCCTAGACGAAGACATCGACGAATGAGGCCTAGATGACAGTGGCGGGGTAGTTCTCGATCTAACATACGGAGTTAATGCATGCTTAGATGTTTGTAAGACCCTAAACTTTTGCAAAACATGAGTGTCAAAACAGGAACCCTCCTGTATATATAGTATCATATGGCAAACCTGCATTGCTAATTGAAATATTTATTAGATAAATCACACACATACCATCCAAGCTCACAAACCATAAGCACCAACTTAGTTATAGATTTTCTTTATTATCGCAATGCTATAAGCCCATCTAAATATAATACAAATTTAACTAAGAAAATAACTTATCTTTAACAGAATTAACCAAAAAAAAAACAAGCCCATTAAAAACAATTACATAAAAGAAGATTAAGCTTGGAAATTTAACCAAACCCAAAGTTCATGAAAACGACTTACAGGGAACATGAAGAGCAAACCCTGAAGTTCTTCAAACTCCAGCCCTTCCAAACCCGAATTCGAAAGCCCATGAATAATGGGGCAGCGGATCGAGCAAAACTGCAAGAATAAGAACCCTTTCTCTTCTTCATGGTAGTAACTTATTTTCCTCTTATTAAACCAATCCTTAACTTCCTATTTATCAACAAGCAATGTTCTGTCGAGACGACCCGACCCGAATGCGTTGGAGTCAAGGACCCGATTGATAAGGTGTGTAGACTGGTCGGGGCTCCGGGATAGGAACCCAACTACTACTAGACCCTCTAGGGAGCGAGGATGCGACTGGGATGATGGTTGGGGATCTGGAGAGGAAGTGGGTATGGGTCCCGGGACAGGTGTGTGGGGGGGCGGGCGGGTTAGAACCCGCATGCAATGGGGGTTCGGGTTGTGAGAGTCCATGGAGAAAGAGAAGCGAGAGGAGGAGAGTTCGAGGGACAGGGAGTCATCGAGTTTGGAGGTTCATCGGCGTGACTTCGCCTCTTTGCAATACAGTAGTGTTTTTTTTTTTTTGTTCAAGTATTATTATTATTATTTTTTAAAATTTATTTTTAATATTAGAATCTCAAGTTAATTAAAAAATATAGAAAAATAATTTAAAACTATTTAAAATTTTTTTCCTGTACACCAATTCCAAACAGATCTTAGCATCTTCTCAAGAATAATATATATATATATATATATATATTCAATCTTGAATTATATATGTTTTTATCTTTCTTTTTTCATATATTTATTTTTTCAATTTTTATTTGTTGAACCTTCGAGTGGAACATTTGCAAACCTAAATAAACAATTTCTCAAAATATTGATTATATCTTTAAGTCTTTCCTATGATTTCAATTAACGTGATTATTAAATATTCAAATAATTTATTGTAGTTAAATTATTTTGATTTTAAAAATATCATTAATATAAAATTTATAAATTATTAATGAAATTCAAAAATTGAATTGAATTGGTTAATTATATTTCAACTTCACTCCTATTTTTAATTTTAGAAATGAAATGAATGTTTTGATCCAATCAATTAGATCATCAAGAGGAGATTAACTTTATTTCGATTAATGAGAAAATAATATTCATATTATTTTTATATATTTTCACAACTTTATTTAACTTTTTATTTTTATTTTTCAAACCTCCACAACCTTCTTCTTCTTTTTAAATTATGAATTTATTCTTTATATCACCATTTAGGTTTTGATTGCCAAGAAAAGTAAAAGAAAATTCATTTGAACACACCAATTTAATTATAGATAATTCCAAGCATTAATGGAAATTACAAGAGGCTATTTGAAAACAAAATAAATATTTAAAAAATAAAAAATAAAAAGTTAGAGTTAAAAATTGTAATTTTATTTTCAAACTAACTTTCCAATTTTTCAAAATTTAATATAAAAAACAAACATATTTTAGATATTCTCCTTGGTTTTTCTATACAAGTATTATTTTTTTCATGTTTTCTAAATGAAGAAAAAATTAATATTTTTTAAAACTTGATTAATATTATAAATTTAATTTCTATTATGAATATAATATAAATACTTTTCTAAGTTAACAATAAAATATTTAATTTGAAGGAAATAAAATTAATAATCTATAATACAAAAGATAGATTAAGATGACTATGGTTTTCTAAAAGTATTTTCTAATTTCTTATTCAAAAAACGCTAAAAGACAGCAAGGGAAATTATTTATATTAATTTACATACCTCACAAAATCCGAATCTGATCACAGAAACAACACACCAACCAGGGGAAGCTCACTGAACATTATTATTTTATCGACAGAAGAGAAATGCAAGCAGCTGCAATAGCAGCCATGGCAGCCCACGCCATCCTTGCAGCCAATCCGCCAATTCTTCACCTTCCTCTCTCTCCACTTCCTCTTAATCATTCCTCTTTCCATGGCATCTCCCTCAGCCTACCACGCCAATCTTTTTCATTATCTCTCGCTGCCAAGAAGGAACCCCCTCTTTTTGTTGTCGCTGCTGCTACCAAGAAAGCTGTTGCTGTCCTTAAAGGCACTTCTAATGTTGAAGGCGTCGTCACATTGACACAGGAAGCCGATGGTCTGCCACTCTTGCCTCTTTCTCCCTCTCTCTTCTTTTTAATGTTTTGTTTTGGATGTTGTTGTTGGTTGTAGTTGAGTTCTTGATTCTTTTTTGGATGATAAGAAATTACAGAAAAAAGTAAATGGGTATGCTTGGTTTCTGTTTTTGGGAAATGGGTTTCCTTGTTTTTGACAGAGAAGGAATTTTTTGATAAATTGAAGTTGTTTCTCGATGGATACGCTAACCGCATTATGTTTTCCCTTGTTAAGTTTATATTTGATGACGCCCTTCTTCTTCTTCTTCTTCTTCTTCTTCTTTACTAATTCATATTATAGTTGAAGTTATTGATTTTGAAATTAGATCGCAAGTAGAGAGAATAGGTTGGAGCTTGGAACTAGATAAGCAATGTTAAAAATTCTTTGTTTCAGATATGTTGTCATTTGCTTTAAGCAATGTTAAAGCATAAAATTTGATAAAAAAAAGTTATTTCAGAAATTTTACATGACAATTTGATTTCAATTACCCTCTTTCTTTCCTTCTTTTTTCCACAAATTGTCTGGTTGATGGTTTATTTTTATTTTTTAATCTGTTTTGAGGTTAGATTTTTTTTCTTTAATGTTTAATTTTGAAAAGTAGTTCCGAAAGGAGTTATGCTGTCTTGTCCAAGATTTTGAATTTCAAATCCGGAAATAGGAGATGCCTGCAATCCGGAGACCTGAATTAACTAATTGAAAGGGTTGTTGTTCTTTCCATCACTGAAAAGCTTGAATATGCAATCATCCCTAGTCAGATAACCATTGTGGTTTAAGTTGAGTGCAGGTTAATGTCGAGAGTCATAATCGTTGGAGCCCTGATTGTGATTAACATATTATTTGAATTTTGCTTTCGATAGGTCCTACAACAGTGAATGCTCGTATTACTGGGCTTACTCCAGGGCCTCATGGATTCCATCTGGTGAATGTTCTTGGCTTCAGTTTTTGTCATCTTTGGACATGAATATTGTGTACTTTCCAAATTTTAATGTCTGTTTCTTTTATCTTTTTCAAATTACCTATTTTAGCATCAATATGGTGACACAACAAATGGATGCATGTCAACAGGTAGGACATGAAACAACTGCATTGTCATTAAACTATTTCAGTTTTGGTTCTTAAATTGTTTCAATTAATGCATGGATAATCCTGATTCTTTATTTGTTCTATTATAATTTCCCTTTTCAAATTCAAATAACAGGAGCACATTTTAATCCTAACAATTTGAAACATGGTGCTCCTGAGGATGAAATCCGTCATGCGGGTGACCTGGGAAACATAGTTGCTAATGCTGAAGGTAGTATCATTCTGGAATTTCATTTTTTTATGGGCTTCCCCGAACCAATTAACTTATCCTTGTATTTTTGAAAATAAAGGGGTAGCAGAGGCAATAATAGTGGATAGCCAGGTAATTTCTTAGAACTGTTAGCATAATGTTTATTTTATTTTTTATTTT
The DNA here is from genome assembly GCA_015731905.1 of Salix dunnii. NCBI lineage: Eukaryota > Viridiplantae > Streptophyta > Magnoliopsida > Malpighiales > Salicaceae > Salix > Salix dunnii. The sequence continues at coordinate 266,085 of CM027667.1, read as the reverse complement.
CTTTAACAGCCATTGAGTGTACTTTTTTTCTTTGCACATGGGTTGACACATGGTTTATGTTATTATTTTAGACTTTTCTTCTTTACTGATATACATTTACTCAGTTTTGGAGTTTTGAAATAAATAAAAAAGTGTAGATACCACTGAGTGGTCCTAACGCCGTGATCGGGAGAGCACTTGTGGTTCATGAGCTCGAGGATGACCTTGGAAAGGGTAAGTTCTTATTCAGATTATTTTACTATCCATTGCAGTACAAGTGCTTACACCCATTGCACCATGGAGGCAACCCTGGTGCAAACCTTTGCTACGTTAGTTTTGTTACCTGTCAAACTTAGCTGACTATAAATTATTGCTCGTGCTTGTGTTTTTATACCTTTATGTTCGTTACAACCATGAGAAATAATCTGTCTCTTTGTGTTAGGAGGGAGGGCATAGGTGACAGGAGCAGACTTTTAAATGCCTGTGAACTTATTTTTTGCTATTTTGTTACTGTTATTAGACTATGAATATAAAGTAGGAATTTTGTAAGGAACGAAGGCACAAAATGGTTGCAATTTAGCATGGATCACTTTGATGACCTTTGCTTTCTCGACGTTCTTAACATTTCTTCTCCATCCTGGTTGGTTTTTGCATCTATAGGTGGGCATGAACTCAGCTCAACCACTGGGAATGCGGGTGGAAGATTGGCATGTGGTATGTATGGAGAATGCTTTTATCTCGTAGCTAGATGGTCATGACTTGGCTGATCCATTCCTTGATCAAGTTGAATTTGATTGCTAGTTAAAATTTTGAAAATTATGGTTAGTGTTTTCTATAGATGAAGACCTGCAAAACTTCTGATGGCATTCTTAGCTCCATGCAATGTTCATAGCTGTGCGTGCATGCCTGTGCACTCGTGCATAATGTGTATTCTCCTTATTGTTTGCCTGTTTTGTATATGATCATGTGATAAGGTTATTGACAACTTGCATTTTGGTACCTCGGTACTTTTTGGAATGATCTGAATGTAGAGTGACAGTTCATACATAAGATGCATTATGTGATTTTGATCATGTTGGAGTGCTAGATGTAAAAATTGAAAGCATAAAGCAATGCATCTAAAAGAGCTTTTTAAGTTTTGCAGCCTTTGCGAGGGTTGGGTTTGATATTTATTTTTTTCAAACTCAATTTAATTTTTAATTCCAGAACTATGGTCTTACTGCATGGAGGAGTTAGGTTCTTTTGACTGACTCTCTGAGAGAGTAAAAAATCCTTTTTTTGACCAAATATCTTGATGGAATTCCTGCACGAGTGATATATCCATGTCCCGACATGATTGCTCACAAGCTCACAATTACTATGTTGTGTATATTCCATTCCAACATATGAAGGCATGTCACCTAAGACACGAAGGAATTCATTCCTGATTCCCTGCTTTTTTCTTTCATGGTTGCATGAATGGAAAAAAGATATAAAATCAGCTCAGTGTGGTAAATATTTATATGCATTTTGACGGGTTCTTGTTAGGATGAGTGTTGGTTCCCTCGATACAAATTTGCAGAAATCATTTGACCATGCATTTCTGGCTTTACAACCATTGTTACGTTGCTGAAGTCTTGTGAACACACTCTAGTATCATATGCCACAAGCACCAATTATTTGACTGAGAACTAGACGATTACATTGAGCAAAACACGCTTCCGTCTGAAGTACAGAACATTTTCTGTTTTTTCTTCCAATTTCTTATGTGCTATTTACACTGCAGCTTCCAGTCCATCTCTCTGTCAAATCATCATTAAACACTTGAATTCTTATTCTCATCCCTTTGTGCCATGTGTGTGCAGGAGTTGTCGGTTTGACTCCAGTATAATGGCAGCTGTTGTTCTAATCAGTCTGGTGTCAGCATTTGCTACATGCTTTCACCACTTTCTAATATAGATCCCTATGTTAATTTTCCCAGTGTGGAAAGTAATATTGTCAGGACAGCAAGTATCAATCAGGTCATGATCTTACATTTCTGCTACCTGAATAAACTTTGCTGCCAATGCATGCCTTGTCAATGCCCAGAACTTGATGTATCAGCAATTGATTTCATCAAATTTGGATTGGTAACTTTTTTATATTCCTCTAGAACTTCATAATGTTTCTATAATGCCTAGTGTAGATCATTTCAGGACAACTTTTTCGACGCCATACATATGGTTAACCAGGAAAATCTCTTTAATCTCCTGCCCTTGCCTCCCTCAGGTTGAAAAGAAAGTGCATAACAGGCACGGTCATGGTCCATGTATAAATCTCGATGTCATGTCATAACCCGCACCTTGGCTCTGTTGGGCTTCTCAGGTATTCACAAAGTAAACATCTCCATTTGATTACAGATAATCTGATGCAAGAGAAAGACAACAAACAAGCACAAAATTTGATGAACAAAAAGGGTTGTTGACATGAACTTTAAATTTGTAGCTCTAGAATCAAGTTTGATGAGGTTTACAATTTATTTAATTTGTTTTAAAAAGCTATAAAACTGACATGTATCAAGTAATGAAATCAGAACTCTAAAATATGAAAAAAAATAACAGAAAATTCAAAGGTAAATATGAAATCCAGAAAAAATAACAAAATGAGCTCCAACAAGATATTTCGAGTCAAATTTGAAGATTTCTATGTAGCAACTTGACCAGCAAGATGGGTTATCCATAACTAAAGGTTTTAGAAGTTTCTTGAAAACAATCAAGTCTAATTCAATGATCGAATTAAAAGTCTTGGCCTCTTGTAAGTAACTATGCTGATTTGGCACAATTAGATTTTTTTTCCTTAGACCTACTGATATTTTAGTGGTCTATTAAAGCATAATATATATATATATTAATTCGAATACAAGAGAGAAATGGGCGAGTTGTTAATTATTATTGATTGATTATATATATATATATATGAATTTTATGGCAAGCCCGCTTTTGCCCCACATGGTAATGAAATAATTAATTCATCAATTAGAGTCAATGACGAAGATGTACATTTTCAATTGATCTATACGAGGGGGATCGATGAATGCTTTACTTTTTGTAATCCATCCTTCAGCACCTAGCTAGCTTGAAACAAAAGCAGCACGCAAGGGTCAGCGTTTGGTGGCATCCCACCACTTAGGTGCCTCTCACAATTTACCAAATCAAATCTCTACTCCATTCTGAGCACCTCCACTACCCTTGATCGATCGATCGTTAACTAGCCTCTCCATTTTTGTTTTGTTTTTATGCTTAATATGCACTTAAACTAGCTTCTAATTAATACCATTCTGTGGCCTTCCATGCATTAATAAGAATATTTATGACTCAAAAAGTAGAAAGCTTCATTAAGAATTGGGTGGTGATGATCCATCACATGCCACCATTATTTAATAACAACTAATTGTCTTCGATGCATGACTGCCCTCCCATCCCTTCTCTACCATCTTGTCTCCCCTAGAACTCGTTATGTAATAATGGAAAAGATAAACATTACCTTATACATCTCATATATGGTAAGCTGTATTATTTTCTCTTCTTAATGATAAAATATGTTTAATGTATTTTCATGTTAAGGCTTTCCTTAACTACTCCTATTAAGTTCAAATTGAACTTAGTGATTAATGTAATGAAAATCCACTATAATGTTTTTAGTTTGCTCATAAAAAAATCAGGCTATATATATATAATCAACAAGAAGTTTTATAGCCAAATCAATTCATATGTTGCGAATACCATGACATGATATTTTGATTCATCACAAGAGCGAGCTACCATAATTTGTTTTTTTCCCTTTTCCAGGATAATAAATTACCACCAACATACATGCAACAGCTATTGATAGATTAAAAACCTAGTGAATTACATGTGCATTCAAAATTAATATAGCCTATTAACATGAACATAACGTGTTATAATAATCCCACGACCAATTATCCCTTTAAGATACTGTATGATACTGTTAATTTGGAAAAACAAAAAATCTTATAATTGAGAGATTTCTTAATTTGAATCAGGCTTATTTTGCTAAGAACATACCCTAAAAAATATGCTAGATGATGATGTCATAAGAGGTGTTTATGTGAAAAATAAAAAGTTGCTTTAAATCCCATAGACAATAAGAATCATGAGAGAAATAATTGAGACCATGGAGGTAAAATCCTTCATCAATTAGAAGGTCTTAAAACACAGCAATATAAAGGGTAAAAATCGCTTCACAATTTAAAAGTAGATGCTAAGTTCGAGATATAGAGCAATTAGAATGGAAAGGAAATAACATATAGAACATCAAATATTACTCTATCTGAAATTGGTTTGGTTTTTCCCTTACTCCTTACATGAGCACCCTTTCCATTAGCTATTGATACAAAGGTGAGGGTGGGGAGTTGTTCAAAGTCATGAATTATATTTAAGCTGTTAGACATATGATATGTGTCAATAGAATCAACAATAAAAGCAATCAGAATACCTTGGCTGGTTTTTGGGTCTACTTCAGCTAAAAATTCAGCAAAATAACTAAGAAGAGCTGTTGATTGAATCTGTTCTCTGCTAGAAACTTCATCATGCAATCTCCCTTGACCATAATTTGCAAAATCATTTATTAGCGCAGCAGGAATGTTAGCAGTAAAACTCTTGGTGGAATGAGGAGGAAGTGGGACTAGTCAATATTGTTTAGTCGTCTTTGATGTCCCCGCTGGTCCTACGCGAACTCAGGTTTGATTTCCGGATATGAAGCCAATAGTGATGATATGTTAGATGTCCAATATTATGAAAATATTAACACTTTAAATCAGATAATTTTCCCTTGTAAGATTTGGAGTCAGAGAGTGATCGGGATCGGGAAAAAGCATTAGAAGTCCAGGATTAACATCACGAGTTATTATTTTGGCATGATATATAAGCACGAATACAGGGAGTCTAACATCACGAGTCGGTTCTTTTCCGTAAAAGTAAAGCTGCAGCATCCACGGTGTGAAGGTGGTACATATCCATTTCATCCGACGAGCTTTTCAAACTGCTCAATAACTAAACAAAAGGTTTTCCATCCTGATGTAGATTGGTCATGAATCTGAAATACCCTAGCAGAGTTGTTTTGGCTTCCATATATACCACGAATAGCATTCCAAAGATCCAGCGAAGATTCCAAGTTAACAGCTAAAAATCTCAGCAAGAATATTGCAGTACTCCATTGAGTTGAGCATCCAAGATATATACTTATCTTTGAGCAGCCATGCCTTATATTCTGGAGCATCCACATGTACAGGGGGTGTGGAATGATTTATAAACCCTAGCATAAATATTGAAAGTAGCATTGGTGCCCTAACAAACATGAGATTGAAACCTTAAGACCCCAACAAAATATATACCTGTCACATACTTGTTAGGTAAAGATACCCTTCCTATAACAGATATATATACCGATAATAATGTACCTTTCTTTTCTTGCTGGCTTAGGCACTTGGTGCCCCTTACTCTATGCCCTAGCTAGTATTCCCACAAACTTCACATGAGAGACAGAATAACACAAGTTGATGAAGAAAGGGAAGAAGAAGAAGAAGAAGAAGAGTAATGGGTTTGCTTGAAAAGGCAACCAGATCGATCTGTAAAATATACTGATCAAATGGCGGTGGTGATTGTACCTTACTTTCACAAGACAACATGGAGTGAATGAATTAAGTTAGGCAGCATGCACGCTTTTGACGTGCAATACTACCCTTTTCTTTTAATGGGTTTCAGTTTATTCGTGACTTGGTTGGCATACGTACTGTGAGAGAAAGCAAGTGTGAAACTGACTCTTTTAATGTTTAGACCTTCTTCATCAACTCTGTCCTAACTGATCTATAATCTACCTATTTCCTCCATCGATCTCTAAATTCTTCCTTCAAATTTCACTATTAAAACTGCTTAATTAGTAATGAGTGTGTATATGTCTTCTTAAACTGTAACTTAATCACAATAAATTCGTCTATCAAATTCACCTGAAATCATAATTTCAAGCCTTTTTTTTAAGAAAAACAAACAAGCTTAATAATTTCACTACTTGCCGATTAAAAAGATAACATCAAATTGATTCTTTTCTTTTCTTTTTCTTGCCTGTGCGATTAATTTTTAAGGGTGTACTGTTTTCTTAAAACATTTAAAGAAGTAGATTTAAAGCGCATGAAAAGTAAAACCTTTCCTTGCTCGTAACACCTTCGAAGGTTGGAAACGCAAGAAAAGTTTATGGTTCCTTGTATGGTGCTGCTGTAGACTACCCTATTCACGGGTCTATAGGCTTTTCACTCACATCAAATACTACTAGCTTTCTAAGAGCTCGCGAGCGCGCACACTGGCATATATATATATATATATATATATATATCAAGCAACAAGCACCAAGCACCGCGTTACCCATCACTGGTGTGCATATATAACGAACCCCACCATATCCTCCCTCATTATTAGTACTCTCTTCTTTTTGTTTATTTGTCACTCTCTGCAAGGCCTTGTGAGTTAGGTCACCTGTGCAATCACATCTCTCATGCTATATTTCACACAGGGTCTTTGAGGATGGATATGGAAGCTCAAGATGAATTCATGGGGTCTAATGATCTTACTCAGATCATTAAAGGCAAACGCACCAAGCGGCGAAGGTCATCTTCCCCATATAAGGTGATGACCTCCACCTCATCAAGTGGCTATGGTGGTGGCGGGGGAGTGCTTATAGAGGAGTATGGCTCAACCTCCTCCCCTGCAACTTCTAGCGAGGTTTGTGAGAGAACAGAAGAAGAAGAAGAAGATATGGCTAACTGCTTGATTCTACTAGCACAAGGTGACAGCCGTCATCCAAAACAAATTCACAAAAATAAAGTGGAGAAATTTAGTGCTCGAAAATTCTCAGATATGCCCGCACCAACCATTAACAAGACCGGTTCCTTGGTATATGAGTGCAAAACTTGTGACCGTAGTTTCCCATCATTCCAAGCATTAGGTGGGCACAGAGCCAGTCACAAAAAGCCCAAGACCACCGTACTGGGAGAGAAAAAAGGTCTTGCTGTGGCATCAATGGAGGATCTTGACGATTGTCAATTGAATAAAAGAAGTCCTTATCCTTCTCTTTCTCTTCAAATACCCCACACCAACGTTAACAAGGGTTTTCAGGCTAACAAGGCTAAGATTCATGAGTGCTCAATTTGTGGCTCGGAGTTCATGTCAGGTCAAGCTCTTGGAGGTCACATGAGAAGGCACCGGACCAACACAGGCGCCGCCAACCAAGCGAGCATGGTCAGTGCTGATTCATCAAGTGCTACCACAGAGTCTAATATTTATGCTGATCACCATCATCCGATCAAGCCAAGAAATATTCTGGCTTTGGATCTTAATCTACCAGCTCCTCCTGAGGATGATCAGCACCTTCGCGAATCCAAATTCGAATTCTCGTCAACACAGCAAGCGCTAGTTTTCTCCTCCCCAACCTTAGTGGATTGCCATTACTAGAAAAATACTAAAAAAGATCAGCATGGATCGATGTGAATTAAGTTTACTTTTACCGTTGCTTTAATTTACCATAATTCATCACCATCCAAATTCTTTTCTTGTTTGGATTTTATGGCAACATTATAACTAGTTAACTTTGAAGACATGTTTCTCAATATTTTGCTCATCTACTTGTTGAAGTTTGAATACTTTGAGTAAGTGGTTAGCGTTCATGGTTGCCTTTCATTCACGAAAAGTGAGTGATGGAGGGATCTTTTAAAATAGTTTTCTGAGGTTCTTTCTAAGTGGGAGAGCGATGTGTGACACTTGGGAAAGAGGAGGAGGCACGAAATGGCATAGCTAGGGTTTGTCATACCACCACCAAAAGTCGTGGATTAGGTTCTCTCAATACGTGCCTTTTCTCTTGTTGACATAAAGCTAAAAAAAAATTAAAAACCTATAGCTTGTTTCAGAATAAATGGATGGCAAAACTGAGTTGGTAACTGCCCATGCCACATGAATCCAACTGTATTTCACCTTTGTTTATTTGTCTTCATACACACACACACACTTATCGAAGGTCCACGGCATTCTTGTAGTTTTTCTTGCCTAATTAACCAAGAGCATGGATCATCCCTTGCTTTGTAAATCACTTGGCCGTGATCATCCCGTGAGCCATGCTGTCCATGCCATCGTGTTTGATGTTCCCAAGAAAGATATGTTTTTCACTTTATTTCAAAAAAAAAAAATTATTTTAAATTAATTTTTTTTTTATGTTTTTAAATTATTTTACTATACTGATATCAAAAATAATTTTTTTTTAAAAAAAAAAACATCATTCTAATACATTCCTAAACAAAAAACACTTAAAAAACAAACTCAACTACACTCGTAAACAAGCTATTATGCCACAGCTAATGGGTAGACAAGGTCCGTAGTATATTTATTGCCACCAGCATTTCTTCATTATTGTCCATATGTGCCAAACATGATCGTTGCATGTAAGAAAACACAAATGTCTTATTATAAATTCGTCATGTTAGGAATCAAAATTATAACACTGTCTTATTAGGAGACAAAATTATAATAAATTCACCAATAGAATTCATTGCACTACTATATAACCTACCTATCAAATACTTACCTCAACTTAAGTTAGATCTTAATATAAAATCATCTATTATGCTTCAATTTAAATTTAATTAAAGAAAATATGGATGTTGAGATCTACAATCAAGATAAATGGCTATTAATTCTTTGATATGTTATTAAGGAACTACCTAAATTTAAAAATCTTAAAAGTTCAGACTTTAAAACTGATTTTTAAATTGAAAAAATGATTAAATTCATAATAATTTGGTAATTAGTAACTCTTTAACAAAAATCTAAGACTTTATATACGCATTTTTTTCTGATAAAAACATCACCAACATTACCAACAAAAGCATTTCATTAGTAAATACTAATAGTGTGGTGACATAATGGTTCTATCATTAACTGTTGGTGGTAAGCATCAAAGAAATTACATTGGGATTCAAAAACCTATAACATACAATAACATGATATTATTTTCAACAGAAATATCGATGGAGTTATCAAACGATTGCAGACAAAACTACTGAGGGATTAAAAAATCTATGAAGTATGATGATGTGGCATAATTACGATAGTACCACCAGCGGATTTATCAACAAAAATATTTCATCGATGAAGTCATTGGTGTTTGTTTAATTTATAATATGATCCTCCTCTCCTCACCCCTCACCCATTTCTCCTTCTTTTTTCTGTATTTTTTTCTTTACAACCCCAACCTCCCTCTCCACATAATTTCATCACAATTCAACATCTCACTAACAACAAATTCAACAACCACAACATTAAGTTTATGAGCATTGATATTTTTTAGGATTCTTCGGTTTAACTTAGCAAATCTACCATATTTTTTTGAGATTTAATTATAATATGTTAATTGTTTTTGTATATTTTTTTGAGATATATTGATTTTGTTTGGGTATTTGTTTTTTTTTTATAGTTTTTTCATATAAATTTATTGTATGGATTTATGATGTGTACATGTTAGGGTTTGTTTTAAATTATATAAAATTATATTTGTTTAGTTAATTTAATTAATACATGATTATTGTTTATAGGTTTGATATATATAATAGAGGACCATTCATGGACGTATCATGAATCACCTCAAGGATTGTGTAGGATGAATTATTTCAATGAAGTTTAGGGTTTTATAAAGTATGCAATATTTAATCCGATAAATATTAGTGGATGCAGTATTAGATGTTTATGTAAAAGATGCAAAAACAAAAAGTTTATCTCGATATGGATGGTCTAACGATACATCTTCTATAAAAAAAAAGTTTATGGAAGAATATATGTGTTGGTATGCACACTTAGAAGAATTTGTTCCTAATGAAATCATGACTGAAAAAATGGTTGATTCAACTTCTAGTTCCAGTAACATACATGGAGTTGTAGATGCCAACAATAATTTTTATAGGAATATTGTTATAGATGAGATGGGAATGAATTAGAGTGTTACAAGTGAATGCCCAATCATAAATTACAAACCTAATGCAAACACGACCAGGTTCTTTTATTATCTAAAAGATTATGATGAACCACCGTGGGAGACTGTGATGAACCACCATGGATGGTTGCATAAATCATGTTAAATTATCAATTATGGCATAGGTGTTCACCATCAAGTGAGATTATGGGTTGAGTGATGTTGATTATGATAGAATTATTGAATGGGCAACAAGTATTTTATCTAAAAGAACTTTTATGTTGTCATCTCCATGATGAAACCCTTTGGAATACGATATCAAAAAATTAACATGTGTCCAAACTTCTGCATGTTGTACTACCTTGAAAATATAAAGTTAACTGAGTGGATAACATGTAGGCATCCTTGTTATAAACACAAAACTGGAAGGGATAGACTTTTGTCACGCATAGAAACTTAGATACTTCTTATCCACACCTAGATTACAGAGGTTATTCATGTCACCAAAGATTATGAGCATATGATATAAAACTATAGATGGAATGATGGTGAACCCTTCTGATGAAGAAGCTTGGAAACATTTTAACCTCCTTAATTTTCAGTGAAAGCAAGAAACATGCATCTTAGTTTATATACAGACGAATTCAATCCATTCGGGTTATTTGTTACTCCTTATTCATATGCATTGATACTCACAATATACAACTTGTCATCGGGGATTGTAGGAGACCAGAGTTCATATTTTTATCAATGATCATATTTGATCTTTATAGTCTAGGTTGATATATGTCTTCGACTGTTGATTAATGAGTTGAAACAGTCGTGATCACCTAGGGTTTTGACTTATAATGTAACTTGAAAACAAAATTTTCAAATAAAAACAACTTTGATGTGGACTATCAATTATTTTCTTGCTTATAGAATGATTTTCTTACTTATAGAGTGATTTTTAGGTGAAGCACGTATGGAAAACTGACATGTCCATATTGTAAAAAAAAAAAAAAAGCATTCACTTTGACAAATAGTGAAAATATTTTTTTTTATTATCACTGGCAATTCTTGTCATTAGATTGTAAGTAGAAAAGGAACAAAAACAACTTTTTCATTGAAAGAGTTGAGAGAGATACTGCACCGCCGACACTGTCAGGTGAAGAACTGCATCACATGATGTCAAAGTACGATGACATTATGTATGGTTTTCAATCTGGTAAGCAAAAGTTTCCTGGTTTTTGGTAAAACAAAGAATTTTCTAAAAGCTTTCTTATTGTAATATCAATTTTATCTATCATAACCTTGATGTCATGTACATAAAAAAAAAAAATGTGTTGAAGACCATTTTCAATATAGTTATGAACATGAAAAAGAAGAAAAATGACAACATCAAGGTTAGAATGGATATAACCTTGTTTTGTCACCGTAAAAATATAGAGTTGATTTATGATGTGTTATGGGTTGTGAAGCCCAAAACCATTTTTTCCCTAGATAAAAACTCACAACTACTAGTGTACAAATAGCTTAAAAGCCTATATTTTTCTAATGGACATATCTCAAACATATCAAGGTTAGTGAATTTGAAGGATTGTAAATTATATGGAATGAAGAGTTATGATTGTCGTGTGTTTATGCAAAGATTCATTTCATTAGTTTACCGGGATATATTGCCAAATGGGATATGGATTTCCCTCACTGAATCCAGACTCTTCTTTAGAGATATCTACTCCAATAAATTGTAGACATAACATTTTAAGAAGCTTGAAATGATTATCACACAAATAATCTACAAACTTGATATGATATTTCCTTTATTATTTTTTTACTCAATGAATCATCTACCTATTCATTTACCATATAAGGCAAGAGTTAGAGACATAGTCCAATATAGATAGACATATCCATTTGAGAGGTTAATGATTATACATGCATAATAATTATAATTCAATTGTCTTTTATTCAAAAATTTCAATATCCAATTAGTTTCAAATTTCATTCAAGAACTTCTACAATCTTAAGAGAAAAGTTAAAAACAAAGTGAACATTGAGGCTTTAATATGTGACGCCTATATTGTTGAAGAGATCACAATATTTATCTCATTCTATTTCGAGCCTCAATTGACAGCAAGAATCAATTATGTTTTAAGGCATGATGGTAGTGGAGAAGCGCCTTTGAGTGGAAACTTGTCAATATTCTCCTATCCTAGACAACCTATTTCAAAAATTATTGTTGGGAAAAGATATGTCAGAAACAAAATTTAAACAAGCACATGATTATGTTTTTTAATTACGATGAACTTTTTATCTAGTAAGTATATTATTGAACATGATTTTTTCAAACAATTATTCTCTTACAAATATCATAAATTGATGCAATGTTGAATTTCATGTAGACAACATCGTTAATTTTTATTGTCCTAAAACCCACAGTTAATTGAATCTCAAATCTTTTGATTACATGATTAACAATTTCCCATGTAGTTCGAAACACATATTAATACTTTTTAATTAATTTTATTTCTCAGCACACTTAATTTCATTACATATTCTCTCAATTATTAATGTATATACTTCATGTACCAAGTTTATCAATTAAGAAGATATGCTAGTAATACCTTGTCTTTACTAAATTTGGATCTTAAATGAAAAGTTAAAGTGTTACAATCGGTATTTCGTCAATAAACACGTATTTCATACTAAAGAATATAAATTTGGTAGAAAGATATATAGCACTAGGGTTTCTTTAAGGGAATCTACTTTCAATAAATTTGAAGTTAACTATTATGGAAAGTTAGAATAAATCATTGAATTGCAATATCATTGCAAGCAAAATAAAGTATTTTTATTCAAAAGTTATTAGTATGACTCAACTAACAGAGGAGTCGAGTAAATTCTCATCATGGATTAGTTGATTTTATTCAAAATCTAGACTTCACAATGTCGATGATGTCTTTGTTTTTGTCAATGAATGTCAACAAGTTTATTACACGGACACTCATTTCTTTAGAAAGAACTGTTCAAGAGCTAATTGATTATTTGTAGTGAAAACTAAATTGATAGGTCAAGTTAATGTCAAGATTGTTTAGGACAACAATGATTAATTCACACTAGGAGATGGTATCTATCAAGTTGGCAAGTTAGTTAATCCATATTGAGTTGCTCTGTCTAATGAGCTGGAAAAAAATTCAAATTTTCACATTGCCAAGAATATTTTTATTGATGTTAACGTTGAGCTAAATGATGTATTGCGCTTCCTCAAACATATATAATTCAATAAGGATGGCATCAAAAAAATCAACAAAAAAGATTGTGATGGGGATGGGGACAAGTAGACGAGAAAAAAACTCATTCTAATTAATTGATTTTAGTGTAATGACAATGACACAAAATTATTACTCAATGACAAAGATGTATAATGTCCAACATTACTATTCATATTATTGTGTTGTGTGTTCAACTATGTTAAGTATTTGGAGGACAATAAATAAAGAATATGGGTAAAATCTTTCAAATTGAAACATTGCATACAGACTTACTGACGAGTTAATTATATCAATATTTTCTAGTATACAAGAATGTTGTATGCAATGTTTCCCTTTGTCCATTGCAACTGTTCAGTTGAAACATTGCACAAGATGTTGTTGATTGATTAATTTTATCAGTATTTTCCAGTAAATACGAGAATTGTTTTCTTTCTCCATTGCAATTGTTCATTTCCAGTAGACTAATGGAATTGTTCCATTGGTATGTTTTTATTTTTACCAACTGAATGAAATGTCGTCAATAATATATCGAGGGTTTTTTTGAATTTTTTTCATGAAAGAAAATTTTTAATTTAAATCACCAATGAAATAATTAAAAATATTAATATTATACTAGTCATTGGTGATTCGATTTGTAAACATATTATAAAAGACCACCCAGAACATGGGCATTTCAGATCTTCTTCAACATCTTTCCCCTTCTCTCTTATTCTCTGTCTTTCTCTCTCTAGCACACACACCCCTACCCTCAAATCTTTTATTAATCTTCTTGTGTAATCTTGTTTTCTCCTTTCACTTATGCAAGGTATGTCTTCCTTTCTTTTCTCTTGTTGCATTATTTTTACATAATTTGTTTTTTTTTAATGGTTATGGTGTGTGATTATTGCATTATTTATACTTAATTTTTCTTGTGTTAATGAAATATTAAATGATATTTTTAAAGTTAATTCATTTTCTTGTGTCAATTCATTATTAAATAATGATTTTTATGTTATTAGTGCATTATTATTATTTTGTTTGCATTATTTTTTGAATTTAAATTTCTGTTATTGTGTGTTATGGCATTATTTGAATTTATTTTGCTAATATTATTCATTGTTAATGTTTTTCCAATGAATTATTACATAGAGAAATTTAAGGTTTCTAATTAGATTATTATTGTTATTATTATTTTAATTTTTTTGGTTTTTGTAATTTTAGAATTCATTTGTCCAAGATTAGGATTAATTTAAAAAATATTATAACATAAAAATAAAAATATTCGACAAAAATGAATTATGCAAAATTATTTGAAGAAAATAAATAAAATCAAAGGGTTTGTGAAATATATGATGTGCATTTGTATGTTTATAAATTTTGGGTGATCTCTCATACAAGGGAGGTGTTGCTGAAATTTTTTAAAATGAAGAAATAATGTAATTTTGAGTTTTCGTTAATTTATGTAAATGACTAGGAAAAATTCATTGTGTAATGTTAGGACAAGATCGCTACTAGTTCTCCTAACAATGATTCCAAGAACCACAAGTTATTAGGTGCCAATGACAAACAAGCACATGGAGCACATGCAACAACTCACAATGCAGGTTCGTCAAATGTTATGTTGCAAAGTCATGAGGGTGCCCCTTTACAACAAGATCCAGTTACTCGCAAGTATTGGGCTCAATGGAAGGATGACCTTTCAATTTATGTTTTTATTTCTATTTTTATTTTGTTTTCACAATTAAATTTGTTTAAAATATTTTTAAAAGATAATTTTATTTGGCGAATAAAATCTCAAGTTTACAAATCATCGATGGAGATTCCATTGTTCAATGGAGCTGATCTCTAAAAATCCTAAATGGAGATTATAGGTTGATGCATGGTTTACAAGGTTAAATGTTAGAATGAAATTTTATATATATATTATTTTAATTTGTTTAATTTATCTTTTCTAAATTTTTACTCGAAAAGAAAATTTGATTGGGAGGATACAAATGATGATGTTGCAAGAAAAAATTGTTTAATTTATTTTCTCATTTTGCAACTAGGTAATTATGGCAATGTTTATAATTTTCATTTTTTTCAAATAACACAATTTTATTTTTCATTTACTAACAAATAATTCATTTATACTAGGTTACGTAATTTTTGGTACGAGGCGCAAGAAAAGGCAAAAATTATATGTGAGTGAGAGCTTTCAAACTGAAAGAATGTATAGAAGGAATTTAGGTCGTCATACATCTTAGAAGCAATATAGGTAGATTACAATGAGTTGTCCTGTTTGAGCATTTCACGCGAAGCTCATATTCTGGTTTTATACGATCAAGGAAAAATTATTTTATCAAAACTATTAAAAAATAAAAGGAGCCATGGGTCATGGATAAATGTTTCATGCGATTGATAGTGGTTTATTTGACTTATAAAGTGTATAAAATCTAAATAACCTCATAGGAACTAATCAAAATAAATAATAAAAGCAATTCATAATTAGTCTATTATTGAAATATAAGATTAAAAAATCAATTAAAAAAAGAACAGAAAAGACTCGGATCAATTTGCTAAACTTACGACTTAAGGTATAAAACCAAAATAATCTTATAGGGAGAAAAAATCTAATTTAACCTGAAATAACTTGTCAAACCCGCGACCCTAGTCATGAACTGAAATAACTTTATATAAAGTAAATAAAAATAACTTATAAAATTCAATCTCTAACCAATCATGTCAGATTCAATCTTAAATGATGAAATATATAAAAGTTTCAATTAAGAAAATGAGATAAAAATAAACCCAAGTAAGCATGTGTTAACCCGCTAAATATTGTTTCAGAATTATGAGATTATGATAATGTAATAAAAAAACTAAAATAAATCATGAAACTTAATTGTTAATTAAACACAATGTTTAATGATGAATTTCGGGAAGAAGTTAATTAAAAAAAAACTAAGTCAACTTGGTTAACATACCAAGCTCGCGACTAGTGTCATGACACAAGGACAACCTAATAAAAAAGCAAATTCAATGTTGGAAGGATCCATGACCCAAGTCATGAGATCAAGATATCTTATAGAAATCTCAATTCTAATTTACTCAATATTGAATAATGAAATTGAAAAAAAAAATCAATGAAAAAAACTCAAAAATAACTTTAATCAACTTGATTTAACTTTAAAAGTATTATTCTCACGTGATGAGGCTAAAATATCCTAATAAAAAAATAAATTATAAAATCTAATTCTCAATTAATATAATACTAAAAGATGAGATTGAAAAAAAAAAAAAAGGTTAATGAAGAAAAACAAATCAAGCAACTAGGTTAATCTATCAAACTCACATCTTGTTTTATGTGAATGGAGCAACCTAATAAGAAATAAATTAAAGGGAAAAATTAAGGAAAAATCATTGATTGAAAGGGGGAAATCATTCTTATGAAGTTTTTTTTTTTTTTTTTTTGTGAGAAGGGCACAATAAAATTCCCTTTTATTTTTTTTTTTGTTAATTAGATCATTGGCTTGTGTTGTAATGTGGTGTGGATTTGATTTTTTAATGCAGACAAAATATTCAAGTGTTGTTAACATGTTTTATAATTAAAAAAATTAAAATAATAATCATAAACACAATATGATGCATAGTAAACAATATTTAAAAAAAAATATGGATATAATGACCTTAGTAATTTAGGACAATACAATGCAACCTGTAAGGGTAGAATGTTTTAGAGGTGAGGGTATCTCTTTTTAGCATAATTAATCCCTTATTGCAAAGTTTGAGTTCTTATTGACCATAACATTAAATGACAAAACAAAATTATAAGATTAAACTTTTTCCTTCTCACGCATAAAAATACTCATTACTTTCAGGTTTCAAAGAATGAGATCAAGTCACAACAATGTTGAGTGTGTTAAGGAATCATCTTATCAAAAAGTTTAAACTAATAGGTGAAACCCTAAAATATGATTTATATTATTCTCTAACACCCCCCATTAAGTAAAAGACCTTTAAGCTTGAAACTTGCACAGGCTCACATTATCTTATACTTCATTTTTATTAAATAGAATAGAGGTGGTGCAATTCGAACTCATGACTGCTGGGTTAATAAAGCTCTGACACCATGTTAAGGAATTATCTCACCTAAAGTTTAAGCTGATAGGTAAAATCCTAAAATATAATTTATATTATTCTCTAACAAAGTGCGACACATATCAACTCAAATATTTGTTATGAGTATTTAATAAAGCAATTCAGCATCTCAATCATGGAATCTGAATGGCATAGAATTTTCACCCTAGAACTTTAGTGCCTTTTGGACATTATGCTAGTTCCTATTTTTCAAATTGGTTTTTCCCTAAAAAAAAGTTTTTTTTTTTGTTTTAAGTGCTAATGTCAAAAATAAAAACAAAATTTCTGAAAATAAAAACATCTATTTTCAATTGAAAAGCATTTTACAATACAATACCAAACACACACTAAATAACCGTGGAACTCTATAGGCCACAAAGTCTGCCCCGCATGCTACAAAATGTGAGAATCAAGGCTGCAATTTTTTTTCTCAACCCTATCTTTATCTTTCATTTTGGTAAATACCTATCTTTTTTTATTCTTTGGCTGAACAATAGAGCTGTTATTTACCTAATGACTTATTATTCTAAATTAATCTACAAGGCAAAAAGTAAAATGAAATATAAGAGCAACTGATCTGCTCATCTAAGGTTGAAATTTGAGTGCATGAACACGTTCTTTATATAGGACATGTGAGCTCAAGTTGTGTCCTGAGATACAATGTTTGAACCACAAAGGAATCAACAATTCACGATACAATAAATAAATAAAAATAGGAATTTAGACTGCTAAAATATTGCTAGGTATTCAAACTGCAGGATCCATTGTAAGTAAGCTTAAAGATGTGGTTAGGAAACTAGTTCCTCTCTGATTTTAACAAGGAGATTATGCTCACATACCTTAATGATGTGATTAGCGCAGAAGTATAGTCCATTCAAAAAGTAGCTCCAAAACGTAGCTTGACCTTAGTTGGCATAGACATTCAGTCTCACCTGAGCAGTAACTTCTGGGTGAAGCTTAAGTTCAGCAATATATTCTCCTGTTTCCCTGATTTCTGGAAGAGAAACAATTCGCTTGTCTACATCCCTATGAATCAGTGATGAAAACTATGAATCAGTGATGAAAACAATAAGCAAAAAACAGAGGCATGGAAGAGAAAGATGAATGTGTGTGTGTGCATGAAGCCACACAGATGCAGACACTTACATGTGCACCCTGTGCGAACTGAATTCAATTTCGAAGTACCTTTTCCTCTAAATTTTGTTTTTAGGACATTATAATTATTAATAATATTTATTCTTGTAATGAATCAAACTAACAGTAATGTGGACTTGTTCACATGTTTGCCTTTCCTAAAAGGCATACAAACATTTAGAAATCAACACTTGGAAATAACACGGAAGAAGTTGCTTTTGTGGTTGAAGAAGGGTGGTGTTTCCTCTATAACAAAATAGCACATATTACTCTAATCATAATTCTATGGTGCATGTATAATTTCAGAATCCATCTTGAGACTTTGATAAAAGAAATGCATGTTTCCTGAGCTACTAATAAATTTCTGGGGTCAAGTTACAATACTCGTGATAGTGACAAGTGTCTGCACAATTCTGCATAGATGGAAGAGAGTACCTCTGAATCTGTGCCTTGATTATGTCAACAAGATCTTGAGCAGTTACACTGCCAAAATACATTCATTTAGACAGGACATGCAGACAATGAATTATGAATACCATAAGAAATCAAATTTTGCACTGGATTCAACTCACGTCCCAAATATCTGGCCTCCCTTTCCCCCTTTGCGCTTCACCTTGAATGCTCCAACAGTTTCAAATATGAGTGCAAGCTGCTGTGCCTCTTCTTTTACCTGAAGAAATATAAGAATGATAGAAATGAAACGTGTAAGACAGACAAATAATAGTGATATATATGTGCTGTATTTCTTTACATGTTTTTTCTCAGCCTCAATTCTTTCCTCTTCTATTCGCATTTCCCTGGAAATCAAGAGAATACGATAAAATTAGTGTTGGATAAGGAAATAAATAATTTTCAAACAGACACATTAAAACATGTACTTTATCATCAGGACATTTCATTAGCCATAAACCTCACGCAAAACTTGTGTGGGAACATTTGGCTGGCAGAACTTCCAGTGAGTTTTGCAACAAGTTATTGAAGATTCTTTTTTAATAAATGGATGATTGAGAACCATCATATCTTCAAGATTTTAATTAAACAGGTCAGGACCATCATGCATCTGTTATAATAATCCACAACTCCCAAAAATAAATGTCCTGGGAGTCCAACCAGTACCCTGTGTCTTATGTTGTTTTCTTTTACTTTCTAATCAAAACTGCACTGTCAGAAATAAGAAGATAAAAGTTCTCCGGCCAAGTAATGTAATATGAGTAAGCCAATGAATATTTTGGAACCTGAACTTCAATTATATTTTTTGTGTGACTTTGGATCGTGGCAAGTTTTTTATGCAATTATTAATTTCTTACATGCACTGAAAAGAATAAGGCAAATTAATAAGGACATCCAACGGTAAAAACATACCATAACCTGTTGGATGACAATGGCACCAATCACTCAGGTTTTATCATTTCAGAGTTAACAAATGTGATGAACAAGACCAGTACATGATGGGAAAGGTTTCCTACAAATGCTGTTAAATTTTGACTCCACCAACATTCAAGTTCTTATTCGCTATTGCTCTGAGTGTCATAGGAAGGTTAAAAGAAACTAAGTGCGATTAAATTGTAGGAATGGTGGTTGTTGTTTTCCCTATTTCTCTCAATACATAAACATGTAAAACAGGACAAAGGTAAAACGGAACCACAAAGCTCAACTTATACTTAAGTCTCCGTAACTAAAGTCAGCTACATTGGTCTTCCTCCTCCAAATCAATTATGAAAAGTGCAGATTCTAATGATTTCTCAAAAGTCCAATTGGTTATCGTTTCCATAGATGAGTTGTCTTCATGTTCATGTTTTACATTCCATAGATGCCATGAGTAGGACTGGCAGCTAGACTAAGTTTGTTGTTCAAGACAAATGGATGTTAAGGAATAAAAAAGATGTTTGTCAAGTTACCAGAGGCTTCTTGCTATCAGATCATCCATGTGATGAGCCAGGTTTAGCCAAAAACAATGTCCCCCTTCAAGTCTAGATGGATGAGGTGTATTACAGCGTATTATTATTATTTATTCCAAACCATGAGTAGCATCATATCGTTGTAAAAGCGATATCCAAGCCATTTATTACAATTTCCGTTGGCATCTGTATAGACCACCTAATGCATTACATGATCTGGATATACACTTTTAACCAGTATATTTAATCCATCAATATCTCATTCAAATTGAGAAAATGGATGATAAGTTTCTTTCAAAGCACTCCTTGTTTGAAAAAAAACCAGAAACAATCAAAACAATATTCAAATAACTCAACACAAAAATTAAGTCATAAAAACATCAATGCATTTGTCAAGTTAATCCATCAATATATTTAATCCATCAATATCTCATTCAAATTGAGAAAATGGATGATAAGTTTCTTTCAAAGAACTCCTTGTTTGAAAAAAAACAGAAACAATCAAAACAATATTCAAATAACTCAACACAATAATTAAGTCATAAAAACATCAATGCATTTGTCAAGTTAAACTTTACTTGAGTAAATCAGGAGTGACAATCTGAACCCTGCCTGTGGGCAGCAGAAAATTTCTATAATAGCCTGCCTTGACATCAACAAGTTGACCTTTCTTTCCCAAATCTGTCACATCCTGTTTCAATATTATCTAACACAACAATGCAAGCAAACCCATTAATTAAAAAGACTAAAACCTAAGAGGCTCATATCAAGATTGAATTTTTTTTTAGGAAAACTCAATTTAAGAGAGAATGACATCGCCCCGATTCAGGTTATGCAGTTTTATTGGTACCTTTCTTGTCTTTTTGGCTTTCTTCTGAGCTAAAACCAACATGGGCATTCTTTTGTTTGGTAATTTGGAGATTTCATTTATGGGTCCAACAAAGCTGTGAAGCCAAGAAGAAGAATTCCATGAAAGAATTGTTGATGTAGATGATGTTGCCATTTTGCCACTCATAAGGATCCTTCTGTCTCACTGGTCTTATCCGTTAGACATTTGGGTTCAAAAGAGCCGATGTACAAGTTTGTGTTATTTTGCTGTTTTGGTCCTCTTTATATGGATATCAACTACAATGGTACCGCTTCATTTTTCAAATTGCATTAAGGCCCTTTCATTTTTGTATCATTCGTTCCCTCCTTTTCGACATATAGTTAAATTGATCGTTCTACATTATTTAAGTTCAAATCTATCCTTTAAATAAATATTTCTCATGGTCAATATTCTAGGGGAAATACCTTATGATGTTTAAGCATTTATTATCTTTTTTTTATGGGATTTATCTTTCAGAATACACCAATAAGAGGAATATAATGACTAAATCTTTTTAGGCTCATCTAAGCATTTACATTTGGGTCTAGTGAGTTGTCAAATTCATCATCTTTACGCTTAACCAATTATTAAACTCCAATACCTTTAGGTCTAGCAAGTTATGTAACTCATCATCCTTAGCAAGTTGAACCTATATACATATAGGTGTGAAAAGTACAACCCCACCTCTTTTGGGTTTGGCCAAGTGTTGAGCTCAAGCACACATTGATCTAGTGAACTGTCAAACAAAACATTTCTAGGATTATCCAAGTGTTTAAGTGTAAATGTGTGTGGGTCTAGAGAATTATCATATTCATCATCTCTAGTCTCAAGCAAGCTATTATCATTTCTAATTATCCCTAAATTTGGAGCCTTGGAGGTTTTTGAAGATTTTTAAGATGTACTAGCAAATATTTGTTCAGATCATGTAACTTTAGGAGTTATTTCAAAATAAGGGCTTCATTGTCATTATCACCTTTAATTATTATCGAAATCAGAACTTTGATGTTTTGAAAAGCTTTCAATGTCTACCAATAGAATATTGGTTCAAACCATGCAAGTTCATGATTATTTCTAACTAAGAACTCCTATAAAGTTTTTGAACCTAACATGGTAGAGAATCTCTAAGTGTAGAAGTTACCTTTTCTTTTTTTTCAGTCATTTTTTCATAATAACCAGATGAACTATGTTTATCTAAGAAAATTCCTTTTGACAACTACCTAAAAAATCTCCATCAAAGAAATACAATTTCCTTTTTTTTAAGACCAAAGCTATAATAGCATCAAAAATAATGATTAAACTTTATTCCAAACACTAAATAATTTATTATTTATACATCTTTAATACTAAGACATTATTAGTGGTGTCATCTATAGAAATACTTTTGAAAAGTTCATAAATCACTCTACTGACTTAATGTTTTCCCTAATGATCATCATCAACGGTAATAGTCAGAATACGTTTGGAATAGAATGAGTTGTTAATCTCGTTACCATAATAGATACTTCAACATTCATTTAACCAATTCTTCAACAACTAATGGAACATATCCAACTCCTTACATAGGCAGTATGCATTAGGAAATCAACAAGCAAGAGAAAACATTAACAAATCTCAGTCCTTTCTTAAAAAGTTGTCGTATCTCTCCACTCACCTCTTCGATAATAGACCCCACTTAGTTTTCATAAACGATTACATTATCTAAAAGAGTGCAGACAAAATGATCCAATAAAATATCTTTAAACCTTAAGGGTCATCGAGCCATTCTAGATGCATATATTTTTTCATGATGTTCAGATATATAGTGGTTTTTCTAGGTGTCCATTTAGGAAATATAAGAAAAATATTATATGTGCACCATGTCATCCTTCGTCAAAGAATCCAAGCTCCCCTAAACTTGATAATAGGGGTACAAATGCAAAATAGATAGAAGAATAATTCATCCAAAAGGATATCTATATTCCCTACCAAATCAAAGATTCTCTTATATTCATATGTGTGTTCATATACCTAAAGATTACATCATTATTAAAATGATCTTAGATAACTATGATAAGCTCACAAATCCCAGGGAATATGTATAAAATGTATGTAGCAGTTTGGAGTTGGTCATTTAGAATAGTTATGCCACATGTAAGATCCTCCCTGGAACCTTCAAGAGTTTAATAAGAGTATGGCATAGCAGCTAAGAGTCAGGTCCACATGTTAGTTTTAGAGATCTTTATGCCAAGTTAGTGGTATATTGTAGTACAAGTATTCCAACCAAAAAGAGTTTCATTGAACTCTTTTGAATCACTTAAATAAATGATGAGTTTACAATAACATACATGAAAAGATTAAATGAAAAAACATTTAAGGTTGACGATTTAATCAAACTTGTAATTTCAGAAATCCTTATTAGTGGAGTGAGAAAAAAATTTATGGAGGGAGTTGTATGCCCTATTGGATAAAAGAATTCTAAAAGTAAGGAAAACAATAAAGATCCATATTTAGGTAGAAAAGGCAAGTATATTGTGTCATGGCCATCCCTGATTTTCTAAAGATCCATACAAGGTTGATCACCCAAATTAATCACATATTTCTCCATTGGACACCACCCTCGTTGAATTTCTTGTAACCATTTAAAGAAAATATCTTGTCTAATATATCTCACCCATGAAGCCTCCTCTCAACACATGTACATCTAAAAAGTATTGTTTTTTTTTCCACAAAGACAACGGACATTATATTTATAATTGTTATTTCTTAAAGAAAAAAAAAAGTTAATAACTAAAGGTTATCTTCACCATTTTCTACATAATAATCTTTATCTATAACAAAATAAATAATATCTTGGTCAATTTGTAAGGGAGAAAGGCTTTACAGAAGACAATTCTAATAATGGAAAGAGAAAACACGTGAAACAAGTGCTCATAACTACCAAATCACTAAGTCAATAGCACGAGTCAATAGATTTTACTCTTGAAGATAAGGGAGGGATTTTCCATATGAGAATGCCCTTTTCATGTCCATTGCTATCTCAAATCATAATATAGATGGTGATGATAATAAAAGGAAGAACCCCAACAGTTATCCTTTTTTACTTTTAAAACACCTATTGAGAAAGAGTTTTGTAGTTTTGATAGTTATCATGTCTTCAATAGGCACAAGAACACCTATTTGGATCATTACCTCAAGGACCTTTACTAGCATGAAAAAACATCAAACCATACAAACTATAACATGTTAAGTTTGTATAAAAAAGATATGGAAACCTAGACATGGCTATAAGTCACCACAATTTAGCACAATCAACTTATCAAGATCCTTTTCATAAATTTTATAGAATGCTTCTAACAACCCTTCTCGAATGTTTGGATTGATACTTCTTGAATATTTGGATTGATAATGCAAAATTAGAAGACAAAGAAAGTCGTAATACAAATGTTGATAATGGACTTCTTTGACTTACTAATTGTAGATAACCAGCAAAGGATTATACAATATTTTTCCATCATTTCAAAATCAATATGAAAATACTAAAATGTATTTGGTCAACAATTCTATTTTTTTTTTATCTTAGGATAAACAAGTCATCTTACTATTTTAAAAAATAAAAGATACAAATTTGCCCCATCAAAATCATTTAATAGCCAATATGCCACCAAAATTGATCGAACTACCTCCAAAACAGTCATCTAAGTTTTTCCATGACCTATGGTTTATTTATAATATCATTTAGATACATATACATAGAACATTTATATTTTCTTAAATTTAATATAATATGTCTATCATAACATTAACATGACACACAAACACAAATAATATTTATTATTTTGTCATTATATATATAGTAATAAAATAATAAATGTTATGCGTATATTACTATTTTAGGTTATATTATATGATAAATAATATGATATTTATATGTAGATAAAAAAACCTAACAAATAGTTAATAAATATCTCATTTTTTATTCAATTGGTAATAAATATGATTTAAATATTAAAAAAATTCAACCCTTAAATTCTCAAATCTGACCTATAAATGTCAGATAACATTTTTTAGGAAGAGGGTTATAGGATGCGTGGAATGATTTATTCTAAATAATACAATATCTGAAATCTAAATATTTAAATTTTCTTAGTTGATGGGATAATACTAATGGTAAAAATATATAATACAAACTCGAGGCGTCCAATCCTCATGGCGATCTGGCAGATAACAATTTATTTGGGCCTGTGTGGGCTGAGATAAAAAAGGCCCATCTTGAAAAAGAAAAAAGGTCTGTCTGTCTGTCCGAGTAAGTAACCGACCGACCGGTGTAAAAGAGAAAACAGATCTCTCCCTCCGCGCACAGCTGCTCTTAAGATCTCCTCCACTGCTGTGATGATATCGAAGACAATTCCAAGGAGCTGAAAATCATCAACAACATCAATCAGTCAGCTAAGATTAAGAATTATGATAAACCTAAACCGTTCGATTTCGATATGGATCCTATTATCATTATTTCTCACCCTCTTCCTTTCTAAAGCTGAAGTTATAACCCTAACTCCTGAAATTTTCTCTGACAAGGTTGTTCTAATTCTTTCTTTTATTATTACTAATTAAATTGGGTTTATTTATGTGTTTTATTTAAATAATAATTATGTATGTAGGTGAAGGAGAAAGACACGGCATGGTTTGTCAAATTTTGTGTTCCATGGTGTAAGCATTGGTAAGTGATTTTATTTATTGATCCTCTGTTTAATACTATAATTAAATTTTAATTTTATATTTATTTATTATCAGTAAAAATTTGGGGACCTTGTGGGAAGAGGTAGGGAAGGCAATGGAGGGCGAAGATGAAATAGAGGTTGGGGAAGTGGACTGCGGCGCCAGCAAATCTGTTTGTTCTAAAGCTGATATCCACTCTTACCCTACTTTTAAGCTCTTTTTTGATGGAGAAGAAGTTGCCAAGTATCAAGGTTTTTACTGCTTCACTTACTTTTCATTCTGGGGAATTTATTTAGCAAAGCATGACTTCGGAACTTTTCGTTAATTACTCTTCTCTTTTTTTGTGTGTGTGCTTTGGTCGTACTTATGTGTTGCTAAATGATCTCAGACTTGACTTGCATTTTATTGCTGCTATGAATGTGTTGTTTCGCTGGGTTTGTTATAGGGTGAAGATGCGTATATTCAATGAATGGCTACATTTTAGTTTTTCAACTGCTTGATCTATTTTCCCATCTGGGTTTTCTCTGAGTTGTAACGGGCTTCTTGAGCTATGAAGGCATGTGGTTTCGAGGGGGTTTCTCTTGGCATGATTTGAGTTTTTTTCACAATTTTCGCTGGAATTCATTTGCTCCATCCTAATTTTGTGACGGAACTTTCAACAACTGGCTATGCAAATGCTTTTCATTTTCAAATGGGGTGATATGGGTTATGGAAAATTCCGGTGCCTATTTTAAATGATGCAACTGCAAAAGATGAAAGGCGGTTTCTTGGAGCAACTTGTATTCCAGGTGTTGCCTTAGGGTCAATACTTGTTTGGCCCTCACCACCATTAAGCTAGAGGGCAGCTGATATGTAATGATACTCTTATGAGCCTTTTCAAAAGTTAGTTGGATGTCTTGCTGATAGAAAATATGTATAGATGAGAAGTTTGAGTTCTATGTGAAGTTATTGAAGGAATATTTAGTGAATTACCTCCAAACTCAATTTGTAAAGTAAATGTGTGGATGATAGACATTGGTTCAAAGTATTTTCATAACTTATTTGGTGAACCTTAGTATGCGAATGGAAGATTGTTTGTGAAAAGGTAAAGAAAAAATAGAAGAAACAAAATAATGCAATTTGATCACTTGGGTTACTTAACTTTGTGGCGAGGAACCCAAATAAAGCAAAGACTATTAATCTAACAAAGACAGATCAAGTAAAGAGAGTGAAATGATAATGAAAAGAAGATCAACAGGAATGGACGGACTAAGATGCATGGTCCCAAAACTAACAAGTCTCCTTTGGTTTGGCCAGCGTTAATAATTGTGGTCCTGATGGACAGGAACATAGATAACAGTTTATAGTTTTTCATTTAGCTGGTGGTATAAACTGTTCCAAGTAATGAATGTGTATATCCTGGGCCTAGTATGCAATTTAGTATGCCATGGCTTGTTGTGGTTGCTTACTATTTTGAAAAATAACATACTGGAAATGCAATGCTCTGGACATAGTTGTGATCTGTAATTTGTATGTGGTATTTGTTGAAATCTATTGGGATCTTCCCTAAACATAAAGATACTTGTAGCATTAGAATATTTGTCAGCTTAGCAATGAAAACAAAATCTTGGATTGTGTTTTAAGATTCAACATAGGGGAAGGTTTGACATTTTGTTTCTACTATTTTATGTGTGTTCAGATTCATAGGATAATGGATTGTTTTCGGGAATGAGTCAATAAAATTAACCATGCTTCTGTTGATAACCATGCTTCTGTTGCATTTGGCATCTTTTTCTCGAGCAGTTTTGTATTAGATGGTGCGATGAGATGCTTTTAACTGATGGTTTATAATATTATTACCACAGCTTCAAGATCTAAGTGTCTATGCCTCTTACTGAAATGAACAGGGCCAAGAGATGTTGAATCTCTCAAAGCATTTGTTTTAGATGAAGCAGAAAAGGCAGCAGTGAAAGCACAGCTTGACAATGATAAAGATTTGTGAGCGTTTGTAAGGTGGACTCCAGAATCTCTTCAAATATTATTATAAAGATTTTCGTGTTTTTTCCACTGAATAATCCACTTGTAAGGTTATAGGAAAACCAATTGATAACCGTTTCTTAATATTTCTTGCAAATTCTGCAGGCAAATCTCCTTTTCAAAATTCTCATTTTTTTGTCACAGTGATTTATTCAGAGACGTCGTGGCCATCCTCTAGGGGGCGGTGGAGGTTCACAAATACCATGTGCGTTGTAGCAGATAATATTTGACAATATGCCCATTTTGGTTGTCATCTTGTAGTAGGAGGTCTTTTAAAGCTTGTGAACAATGGATGGAACTCCAGTAAGGAACAGAACAAAAACTTGCAGGCACTGACAAAGGATTCATTGCGAAATTATATCATCCTTGCACGGGAATTTCAACATGATGCCTTGAATAGTTTAATTTTATTAGCTTCAGCCGCATATGCCATCCAAGGGTGGGCAATGTTTGTGACGACAATCATGTTGGCAGCAGCTAGCAACCCTCCTCCCTTTGTAGGTGTCCATGTTTCAAGTAAATTGCAGCAGATTACCAAGTGCCCGCAGCAAATCGATAACAAATTTATTCTTCTTTCATCAAATTTATGAGCGCAACTGGTAACCTGTTTTCCCTTCTGAACAACCCAAGTTAGTGATGGAGCTTCCAACATAAATATAGAACCGAGTATCTAAGCTATAATTATTCCCATTTTGAATCCTTTTAGCCAAGGCATTCACTTAAAATCAGTGGTTGTCATGCTAAAACCGTCAATAAAATTAATACTAAACCCTAACCAGAGGTTCGTTTCTCTCTTTGATATTTTAAGTTCAATTCTAAAGATATTTATCATTATTGTTTTAAATGCACCAAGTTGATGTGAAGGATGCACTCTAATAAACAACAAACTAACTAGAGGATACCTTACCGTGGAAAAAAAAACGAAATGAAATGGCAATGTCTCACAAGGTTTTGTTGAGACTATGAAATCTGGAGTCGATTTTATACCAGTAAATTATTTTGCAAAGTATACTCGAATTTTAATAAACATTGAGTTGAAAGTTCTGTTGAGATTGCTAAAATTAAAGACTAGAATTTATCCAAATGATTATTTGCAGAATTATACTCGAATTTTAATGATCATACGTCTTTTGGCACCCTGAGATAGGCAAGGAGGGTGAGAAAAGGCCATGCTGAAAACTGAGAGTGTAACTGCACCCTTGGATTATTATATATTTAACACGCACATTCATTAGAATCTAGCCGTTCATCCGTAAGAAAAACAATTTTGACATGTCTGAGTAGAAATACAATTTAGCATCAGACATCTCGTAGCTACTGAACAAAAGGATCTCTCAGAAAAAGAGCTTTCCGAATTAGTGAAACCTTGATATCTTCACTGTTGTTCATCAGAGGTTGTAAAAGGGACTATTGCACTGGAGTGTCTATCTATGCCGCCATCAGAAACATCAACAGTATTCGGGAGCGATGCAGTGGACTGTCCTATTTGGCCACCATCCGAAACATTGTTGCTGCCTTCTTTCTGCAAAGAGTAAACGTCATGAAAAATTATACAAACTTCCGTTTCCTTTTTTTAAACCAAAATTTGTACTGAAGCAACCATCAAAACACCAAAAAAACAATGAGCCAGTGGGAAATTGGACCAGCAAGACACTGCCTTCACCCTGCTATCATGACATAAAAACATCAGCTACGTGTATATATATGACCCTTTGATGATCAAGTTCATTTTTATATTTCTCATACACGTAAAACCAACCAATTGAATACTATCTGAATTCGACATAAAATGTGCTCTCTAGCATGCTGCTATACAAGTATCCCATCAACACATTCTTGAAAGCCATGGCTGTGAGGGCTTGACATTTTCATTGCAGTGCACAAAACATAGCATGAACTAATCTATCCAACAATTGCCAAGTATAGAATTTGGTCTAACTTTCTCTAGCTTATGTGTTCATCTGCTAACAATTTTGGGTACGGAAACTTAACAAAGTATCAAGTTCTGCCATTATGTCGAGTTCATTTATATTATTCCGAATGCTACAAGCTCTTGAGGCCTTTTTGACAGTGGATTTGGGGGTGCCAAATAATCTAGCAACCCTATAACTTACTGGTTAAACAGAAAGACTAGTAGGGCAAACACATTATTTGTACCATACAGATCACTCATACAGAAGGAAGACACTGAACAGGAAGTTGTAAAGTTCAAACTGGAAGATTCTTCCTAGCTTCCACCAATTCACCTTCTTCACTCTCACTCCTTTTTAAGTTTGTTGACAGAATGAAAAGAACACTACATATAATATGATATTTATTGATTAATTAAAACAATTTATGAAAGCAAAAACATACCAAAAATATCAAAAGAAGACATTTACAGTAAGTAGCAGAAAGCCAGGCAATTCAAGCAACCAAAAAAACACAGCCAATCAACTCTACCTTAACCATTTTCTCATTTATTTCCCGCAAAAAACTAAACTAGACTAATTCTAGCAGCATTGGTTTCGATCTGATCGAACAAAAATCAAAGTTACAGATTTTATAGAAAAAGCAGAGGCAAATTAATAATCAAGTAACAAAAACAGAATACCTTTTTACTCAGCCCTTGGGCAGCCATGAGATCATAAAATTTGCGCATCAGCATTTCTTCCTCTACCTGCGATTCATCAAAACTTATGATGTCTACTTTAGAATTAAAAAAAAAAAAAAAAAAAAAACCTGGAGCTTGTGCAATTCATGCGACATTGAATTATAAGCGTTCTTTAATAACTCATTCTGCTTCTCCAAATGCCTACACAACACCAAAAGACCAAAAACAATTACCAATTTGGATAACAATCAACTCCTCATAACATTAAATAAAAATTGAATGGATCCCGATGCTTACTTGAGTATCTCTCCAGTGTATCGAGGATCCATATTCGATTTACCTTCTGGAGCCACTGAAAACCCTCGACTAAGAAAAACACCTGCTCCTTTTCTTCTTCTTCTTGTCAGGCCAGGGTTTTGATATATATATATATACATAAAAAAAAAATTAAAAAAATGATGTTCGCCACCTATGCTCAGCCCGCACAAATATATCCGGTAAATTAACTGATTTAACCCTCGTGCAATCTCCATATTGCCCTTGCTCTCAATGATTTTAGTTGCTGGTTAGATGTTGAACTTTGACCTCAAAATAACAAAATGATGATGCAGTATTATAGGACTATGTATTTAATAATAAATTTATATTATAAATAATCATTAAATCTAAATCCTGAATTTCCTCAATCCAGTAAATAAATAAAAAATAGAATGCAGAGGTGTCATGTGCCAGATAACATCAATTCATGCACCCACACCCTAAAATAAAGATTTAAGCCTTAAATAAAATAAAATAAAACAAAAAAAAAACAGGATGAAGAAGAAAGATGTTAGCTTGCCTGAAATTGAAAAGCTTAATACTTTGGTTGTCAAATTTATTATTTCAACATGATATAGAAATATAATAAAAATTTAAATTATAAATCATAAATAAAATATTTTATGCCATTTATTTATGATAATTTAAGTCAAGTAATAAATAAAAATATAAAAGATTAATGTTTTTTTCAATGTTTTATTATCGTGTTTTAATATGTTGTTATCTAAAAAAGATATTATTTTTATTTTAATATTGTACCAAATATAATAAAAATAATTATTATCTTAAAATAATATAGTTTTTTATACATCAAAACCTATTTGCTGAGCTCACAAAGATGATAAAAATCATGTTTTGAATGGTATTTTTAAAGATCGTCCAAACCCTGATACAAAAAAAGAAAATTACAAAATGAAAATAAAATTTGTTTTTCCGCAGGTGTTGACTAAAATACACCCCACCAGCCAGCCAATCAAATGCAACCACGTAACCAAACTCCCTAGCCAAAATCAACGTCACATTTTCTCCACCCTCCTAATCTAGCCGTTGCAACAAACACGTAGCACTGGAAACAAGAGGCAGCACAAATCTTGCTTGGCCACATCTACAAAGCTTGTTTGTCTGCATCCAGCCTCGGCGACATCTACAAACTCGCCAGCCCTCCTTGTTATTGCCAGACTTCATATTTTCCTTCTTTTTTTTTAATAATTTCAAAGATATATAGAGGGGAAAAAATACAATGGGTGGAGGTCTATTAGGACCAACCAGGAAGGGAAACAAGAGTTCTTTCTAGAAAAGACACAGCCTTACAGCCCAAAAAAAGCAGAAAATAAAAGCCCAAATCTCCAACCTGGCCCTGTGGAAAAGGCTGGGAAGAAGATTAAGCTCCTCTATCACTCTGACCTGGACAAGTGGAAAATGGGCCACCTTCCATCCTACGGGTTACATTCGGCTGCCAGGCTGGAAGCTCTACTGAGCTCACTGCCAGCAGGCTCAACGGTCCAGGAACATTCGGCTGCTAGGCTGGAAGCTCTACTGAGCTCACTGCCAACAGGCTCAATGGTCCAGGACCCGCTGGGCTTAATCATCTAGAAGGCTCCACCTAGTTTGCACCTGCTCCGACCATTTGAGGCGATCCTGGGTGTTTAAGCTGGGTTCTGACTTGTTGGTAAATGTCCTCACTAAAGGTATGTTTAGTATTATTTTTTTTTTTTGTGGTTGAGATTTAAAAAAAACAGTTTCATAAAAAGCATTTTAACTGCAGTTCAAAATAAATTTTGAAGTGTTTGGTTAAAACTGCTTTTGAGTTTAAAATTAATGAAAAGTAGTTTTATGTGTTTGAATAACAAGCTTTTCATATTGTTTTTAATTTATGAAGTTACTTTAAAAAGGTGTGTGTGTGTGTGTGTGTGTGTGTGTGTGTAACAAAACATGGTTGAAAGAGAAAAGAAACACAATAAAACTGTTTAGATGAAACAAAAATAAGTAATAGAATCCCTATTAAAAGGGTGCCATTGCAACGCTCCTTATTCTAGCAAGCTATTGTTATGTTCTCTTTTGCTAGAAGTTTCCATTTATTTTGAAGGGTTCGCTCGAGGAATTACCGTCGCTGCAAAAGGAAATGGCGAAATCAAATCTTAAACAGCGAACAGAGATGGTAAGCCCAGAGAGCTGTTCTAATTAATATCCACCTTAACCTTTTTCATGTTTATTTGTTACCGAGAAAGATACTTGCATAGGAACCCTAGTAAGATGCTGAAGGATCATTCTTTTTACTGCAATTTCATAGACCAGTGTGCCGACTGGGCATGGTAAAAAGAGTTGAGACTGGGCATATGGATGCTAAACCCGAGTTGGTCGCCACCAAGAAGATCACCATTCTCTTCTCTATTTTCTTTGGAGGGTTATCTTGGCATTAATTGTTGGTGAGTTTTTTGAGTTGGGCGGTTGTTTTATGAGAAAAGAAACGCAGACAAAGCAGCTTGGTTCTGCTTTTTACAACCCGCGGTTTGGAACTAATTTTTGGTGGGTCCCATGACCTCTTAACCTATGTTTCTAAAATAACCAAACAAGATTTTATCAGCTTTTCCCAAACCTCCGGTGTAAACGCAATGCCAAACGGGTACTAATTGTTTGGCTTGTCTGATGGTGATCATTGAAAATCCTTCTATTTCTTTCCTGTCACAAATGATAAATTGTGGAGGAAAGGATAAAAAAGCCAATGCGGTTATTGATGTTGCTCTTCTTCGTGACCCTAGCCATGGTCCACTTCAGCAAATTTGTCCATGGAAGGGATGGCCAGTGCATGCTTGCCTTGTTATTGACTGATTGCCAAACCTGAGCCGAGAAAAGACACTGGAAAACATATGTTCATGGGTCTCGACAACTTGGTTGCAAAGCTTACAAGAATCTTCCATATTGATATTGTGCATTCTATCCATGGTGCTCAACCTGCCTTGCGAAGCCAACCACAAAATGAAAGAATGCCTGGGGACATGCATGGGGTGCCAAAGAATACACTGCATGTTGGTAGTTGACCTATGAGCCCGAAGCAGATCCAAGGCTGACGCGATAGAGAAACGGCCTGAGCTAGTGTGGTTCCAAATTCAAGACTTCATATTTTCCGCTAACTATGTCTCATTCATTACTTCTTATTTTATACACACACGCGCGCGCGCGCGCGAGAAAACCTCACACTCAATAAACACATTTTATGAATTAAAACACATTTTATGAATTAAAGTGAACGAGTAAAATCTTAATTATTTTAAATTTTTACAAGAATACACGTCATAACCTGAATTCGAGATCTATTATTCAAGTCATAAACCCCTGACTATTTTAAGATTTTATAACAGATACATATTCTGATTTGAACTCGAAAACTATTGTCCAGGTACTAAACACTTTGCCATCATATTTCATTCATTACACTTCTTCACTCCCTCTGACCTCAGTGCTCCCTCTCTCTGGAACTCCTCTAAACCAAAGCCTCCACTTCAAAACTCGAGCACGCGAGATATTATCTTTTACTACTTGAGAATATTGATTTTGAGAAACAAAAAATCAGCACAAAAGTTATGAAAAGAATCAATTATTTTTACACAAACACGAAACATAACAAAAAAAAATGAAACAATGTTACATTGCTACAATAAAACATCATTGTTTTAGTATTTGTGTAATAATTATTTTTTAAAAAAAGTAAAGAAAAATATAATAAAGATAAGAACAAGAATTGGTATAAATATAGTGATAAAATTTTAAAGTGGAAAAAATTAAAAATATTTTTTCCAAAAAATGGTGTAATGAAAAAAAAGAAAAAACTTAAAATATATTACAGAAATTGAAGACAAGGAAAAAAAATTAAACAATCAAGTGTAAAATAATAAAAATAACAAATATAAAGAGAGAAAATAATATGTATATATATATATATATATATATATATATATATATATATATATATATAACTGCAAATTACAATTTTGTCACTAATAAAATAAAAAGCAAAAAAAAAACTATACCATTTCTACATGAAAAACACAATTTTCTTTAAGGATATGTATAGTAATTATCTCAAAAAAAGAAATGGTTTTTTCATATAGAAATTATATAATTATGAGTTATTTTCATTTGTTAACTCAAGTAGTGGCAAAACTATAATTTTCAGATATACACGCACGCACCAAGGGTGGTCTGTTAACTATGACTCATTTGGCTTGTTCCTAGGTGAATTGGGATGTTCTTATCATATATTAGATATTTTACAAAATTAAATAAAAATATAAAACATGTAGTTTTTTCATTGTAGCAAAATACATTGTTCACCATCTAACATTTTGTCATGGACCTAATTTTCAAAAAATTCAATTTGGTCATCAAAATATTTGTTTGATTGCACCTTTTTAGGGCAAAATTCAAGGGAAACTTAATCAAATTTATTGGCTAAAGATAAATTAAAAGTTTAGGGACCATAGTAAAAATAAATCATTATAAATGGGTGATGGTTTCAAAGTTCACACAAAAAGTTTAATCTAGTCCTCATACTTTAAAAGCTATAAACATCATGTGTTTCAATATTTTTCAATTCAATTTGAATACAAAATTTAATTTTTTTTATTTTATAGTTTATAATTTGACAAAGGTGAGAGAAGTCGTTATATATTTGAGCTCAAAAATATTTTATTTCGAGTTAATTTTTGGTTTTAAGATCTTTTTTGGGTTTTTTTTCTCAAGGTTATTGTTAGGTTTGTTATGATTTCTAGGTATTTAGGGCAGAAAGTTGTTGAAAATACATTTTTACACCAAAAAAGATTCAGAGGTACCATAGTAGCTGAATTCTAGGTTAGATTAGATAATGCAATGGATGCATCTCTCTTAATAGGTGACATGTCGCCTAATTGTTTTCAAAAAAATATTGATGTACTGAGATGCAATTAAAAAAAGGCATTGTGTATGAGCTTGACAATGAAGGGTCTGTTTGAAATTGCTTTTGTTTTTGTGGTTGAGGTTGAAAAAAAGCAGTTTCAAAAAAAGTACTTTTACTGTGGTTCAAAATAAACAGTGAAGTGTTTTGTTAAAACTGTGATTGAGTTTGATGTTAAAAAAAATAGTTTTGTGTGTTTGGTTAACAAGTTTTTATTTTTCCTTTTAACTTGTGAAATTACAGAACACACGTGCACACACACACACACACACAAATATATATATTGTTTTTTAAATATTTAATAATTATAATAAAAAATATAATTAATAATTCAACTAAATTAGACACTTGTTTTTATTCTCCCATCAAACTACTTGTAATTTCATCCAAACTAAATTTATACGTGAAGGGCTCTTCGATCCCGAAACAATCGTAAAATATCATTTAAAACAAAATTAGAATTGCGAGATAAAAATTGTATTGTAATATTCTTCTAATATATTTATTTATTTTAATTAATTTTTAAATTATTTTAATATTAAATTATATTTTTTATAAATATATTTAAATATATATAAATACACACACACACACACACACACACACACACACACACACACACACATATATATATATATAGGGGGGCGCATATCCCAGCCAGCGCCCCCCTGATTTCGAATGCAGAGCTGCTTTCCGCAAACCACGTTTCAAACTTTAAAATTGATGGGTCCCACCATCAATTTTAAAGTAACCAAACATACTAGCATGGGTACAAACTGCGTTTTCAACAAAACGCAGTTTGTACCACGTAAACAAACAGGCACGAAATGGGCTGGGACTACTAGTGACTATCGTTTTATTTTTATTTTAGTTTTTTTAATTAATTTTTTTATATGTTTTATTTTCAAAATAAATTATATTCATTTATTTTGTTTCTAGAGCTTTTTTGAGGTTTTTTCATTCATTATATTTTGTATAAGTGAACTTTGTTTTTGAAAATAAAAAATATTTATTTTCAAATAACATTTGTTATGTATCTTCCCTTGCATAATATTTTTTTATTCTATTCAATTAATTTAATATGTGTTTATTTCTATTAGTATTATTTTAATAATTAAGAAATTTAGCAAATACAATTAGGTAAATATCTTGTCTTGCAAGATTAAATATTTTAATCTACATCTATTATTTGATTTTCTTAATTTTATATTTAGCTATGGTTTATACTATTATATTATTTTTATTTTTATATATAGTTCTATTACTAGAAAGAATTCTATTCACTTAAAATTTTTTCAGCTAAAAATACGTTAAAAAACTCTTGTATACATAATTTTTTTATTAAAGAAAATATATATATAGAAATGGGTAAAAATCAAATTTAGGAAGGATGAGGCGGAGCAAAGAGGTTGGCAAAAGGCAAAGCAAACCCTCCTCCCCATCCAGACCCTCCAGACCCGACCCATCTCCACCCAGGTCACGAAAATCGACGCTCAGCTCCTCCGCCTCTGCTGTCGATAACCTTGAAGTGGTGAGTGAACAGCAAGACCCATTCACTACAAGGTCTGAGCTCTTTGATGAACCGAGGAGTTTCCCTTACAGCGTGAAGCAGCAATGCTGGGAAAAGGCAGAGAAGGTCAAAGGCCGAGACCCAGATCGGTGGCGCCGCGACCCTCTTGGTAATATTGTCTTTAAAAAGCTCGTGGGCTGTCCCGGTTGCCTCTGCCATGATTTTGACCACATCGTTCCCTACTCCAAGGGAGGAAAAAGCTCCCTGGAAAATTGTCAAGTTTTGCAGGCAACAGTCAATCGTTCCAAGGGAAACCGGACTGAGCTATCTAGAGCTGAGCTCATTCGAAGAAGTTCCTACTGTCGAGTTTCAGGTCGTGACATGGATTTTGTTGAACTCTCAGCCTATGGCAACGTCCGTCGTGAGCAAGAATCTGGTGGTTGTAGAATCCAGTGACCACTTAGTTACCGTAACTTTATTATGTGTAATTTGTCATTGTAATCTGGATTTTCAGATTTTTCATTATTCGAATATGCACACAGCTTTCTTTATATAAAATAGTTGCAACCCCAAAGCCAAAAATAATTGATTGTTATAACATAGATTTCTAATAATGATCATGATACTGGAAAATTAAATTATTTTCTGAATTTCTTCATAAGTTTTAGTTTGATTTTTTCAATTAGCATTTAAGAGTTTTTCCTCAGATCAATTTCAAGTTATAAACAGCTATGGAGTTAGGATTTTCTCTAGATCTACAATCAATCATGAATTTAGAAAAGTATTTCGATTAATACTGTATTTTACATCAAACTCTGTCTTGTAACCTTGTAGACACAACTACACCATTCGGAACGGTCACCTTTGAGAACATCTACTTTTATCTTGAACGCTATAAGCTACATCAAAACCGTCAAAATTCACCTAGCTAACACAATCTTCTCTGTAGTAAATTGCCATTTCAAGTTGATTCAAAGTGTAAGCGAGGCCAGCACTGACTGGTGCAAGGGCAGCCAAAACACCTCGAAATTGAACTTCTTCTGCGTGTGTTGCTCAAATCTATACAACATCTGCAAGATAAAATAGGTTAACATAAAGTGTCAGGAATGAGTTCAATCCTCCTGCCTGAAAGGTTTGCTTGGTACACACCAGAGCCGCTTAAATTTTAGAGCCAACAATTTCATGAAAAGTACAGCTTGCGATAACATTCCAACACTAAATGAAAGTAGGAGAAGATTTTATTTTTGGGAGGAAGATGATCAATACAGCTGCAGTAGGAAATTCGTTATGGTATCGCTTCCATACTGTAATTCTGTCAGTTTCAGTGATTATTACACTTCCATGTGCATTGCTTTTGGAGTACTTGAATATATATAAAAAATAAAACAATATATATATATATATATATATATATATATATATATATATATATATATATATATATTATTTCTGTGTTATAACAAATTAGAAAAGGTCCTGCCACTGCAGGGGATAGGGAAAGGAGGATGGGGGATTCATACCTCACGTTTTGATAAAACTGTTGATGGCAAAGGTTGTTGGTCAGCGAACCCAAACCACGCGGGTTGACTGTTGCCATATCGCCTCAGCCAACTATGAAATGCCAAAACAAAGCGATCTGCTTGAGAGGGCATGAACGTGAGTTTTGTGTACTGCTTATTAATATCAGCAGAACCTCCCATGGATTGTGAAAGAAATATATCCTCGACCCTGAAGGACGATCATGTCATCTTGGAACCACCTGACACAAACTCAAATTGATATTAATGATTTAATTTTGATGCGGATGAAAACAATTCAAATCAACTATATATTCGCTTGCCCAATGGCATTGGCATAGAACATTTGAAGTATAACGCAAATCTAGTGTTGTGAAAAAGATGCTCATTCACAATAAGCAAAGATCCAAGTATGATATATGTTGTAGCATATATAGA
Organism: Salix dunnii; assembly: GCA_015731905.1. Lineage (NCBI taxonomy): Eukaryota > Viridiplantae > Streptophyta > Magnoliopsida > Malpighiales > Salicaceae > Salix > Salix dunnii. The sequence goes on along the minus strand of CM027667.1, from coordinate 226,853 downwards.
GACATTTTATAGCTTGAGAATGATCCATCCTATCATGGTAATTTTTTCCCATTCAAGTATTAAAGGTCATATGGTCCAAGCCACTGAAATTCAGGGATGGAGTGAAATCCACCCTACAATGAAAGCCACTGTAATTTTGGGATTTTGAATTCCACTACCAATATACAACAAAGTCTGCAGTCACCAAAATTGATGGCAATTGACCTCCAACCAAACACCTTCCAAATATTAGAGAGCTTATATCCTGTTCTCTAGTCTCAATCATACCATTTACAATACAAGTCTTTTCCTTTTTGTTTTTCAATTATCTCACAACACACGTCTTGAAACTGCTCCAAAACAGAGAATGTTGCTCCTATTTAACTTGAACATATGCATGGGAAACGTTGACCTTCTTTTCTGTGGGGTAGGGTAGCCATGCTTCAATAGCTTATAATTTGTTACTACTTATAAATATCATATATCTAATAAATTGAAAAGAAAGATCCATGAGCATAGGGCATGATGGTATTCTATCTCTAAATACTAAATGGCACGTTTTAACAAAATATAATTCCATGTCATACAGGATAGAATCAACTAGTACAATCATCACACAGGATATGCAGCAGTAATCACAAAGGAATCTGAAATGATGAAATCCAGTAGGACTATAACTGGGAAATGGGATAATCTACGATTTAAATCACAATGTTATAGGCATGAAACAAATGCTGTTTACCAACCATTTGCAGGGCATATTTTTTAATTCCAGATGTAGTGATGTGATGGATGAACGACCCATGGCTGGTTTTAAACAGCCACTTTGTGTAATTGTAAATAACAAAATCATAATCTCTCGTTGATGCGGAGATGCATTGGAGAGAAAATACAAAAATTGGCATGGGAGTGAACCTCTCAACTTGTAATAAGCTGTCAGATCATGTAGTTGGTTTCATAAAAAAAAGACCAAAGGGAGCTAACATGATTGTTATTACACTACATCAGGAAGACAATTTATGCCCTCGATAAGATGAGAAAATATAAAATCTATACTTATAAGAAGTAGAAAGTACAGTATGTGTGATAATAGAGCAAGACAGGGCTATATCATGGTAAATAAATAAACATTGATGCACTTGCCACAAGATAGAACACAAAAGCACAACCAAAAAGTTAGTTTACCTGCCACCATGCAGACCATGGCATTGTGAACTGGAACAAGTTTTGAGCACTGCTAACAATTAAGCAGGTCTTCCCAGGGGCCATTAGCATATTGAAGGAACAAATCCATATAATCTCATTTCTGATCACCAACAATAGGAAGTTTTGTGTCTATCAAAAAGCATCACTAAGTTCGAGAACCAACAGTTCCTTGGGAGAGGGATGACAGATTGGAAGAGTTTTAGACAATTCAGGACAGAAAAATACATAATTACTATCCTTGGACAACAGTTGGTGTCGGAATAAACAATTCCACCATGCACTTTCATTTGTTATTCACTTCATACTGCAAAATACAAGCTTCTCAATATCCCTGAAGCATTGACAATGCCAAAGCTTCCATGATTAGAAACATAAGATGGAGTGAGGGGATGCCCTCACCATACAAAAGCCCACATCAAATTGTATTCACAACAAAGGAAGGCTTCTTTACCAGACCTCAAGTAATGAAATGAGGTGGTTGTTGAAGAATATACTCCAGATATACTTATTGAAATTTGAATTACATCTACTTGTACTTTTATGTTAAAACAGGAAAACTACTAAGGCCCCCCACAGAAACAATAGAGCGGATATGTGAACATTTTGTCAAAATGAAACCTTGAAAGCAAGTGCCAAAAAGTTCATTGAAGACGTTTGCAATTGTTTCTCCTAATTATACTCACTTATTCATATAGTAACAAGGTGCGACAAACTCAGCACTGATCAGTGGGTTCCCATCATTGGCTCCAGCAAAGCCCCACGGACCACTAGACTCCAGACTCCACCTTAAATGGCAAAGACTTGGCTATATCTTTCCTTCCTGCAGCCTGTGGATTCATTTATCCCAATTAGTAACAAATAAGGGCAGAAGTTTTCAACCAATGATATATACCATGAACCCCAAAAACAACTTATCCCACGTTAAATAATGTATTCAAGAATAAAGCATCAGAATGTGCAATATATCCATGTGAATTTCAGAATTGATACTGCCAAACTCACAAGTAAGAAAAGCTGAGTATGGCTTGAGCTCTTTCCCAGCCATTCTCATCTGGCCAAACAAAGAGCAGACCTTGGGACACCATTGTAGGAAATCTGGTAGCATAAGCTCTTGGAGACTTGACTGCACGAGCTTCAGGGCCTTCAGGCATAGCCTGAGGAATTTTGGCGCCACACCCATCAAATGACCATCCATGATATGAACATTGCATGTGCCCATTTTCATCAATCCATCCTTCCTATCAAGTCAAAATGAATCTGTAAAAATTATCTACTTGGAAAAAATAATTTTCAGATTTGTTTCCTGATAGTCTACGACAACATGGAAAAAAAAAAACAGCAAGCATAATTTTCAAATATTTATCTCTAACCCATGTACAACCCAAACAAACAATCTTAGCACCAAATTTAGCTTTTTTTCACGAACAGGATGCACAATTAGATTTGCAACATGAATCAATCTCAAGAAAATGTAACCTCATTCAACTTTTTCACTCAATTAAGACGCTTCTCTAATTCCAAGAAACCACAAAATTGCTTCCAAATTCTCCATGTTATTTCGTACAGATGGTGGTGACTGTGAAGGAGTTGCTGCTACGTGTAAAGGAGAGAGCTTTTGAGCTCTTTTAGTTGGTTCTTTTGTGTTTAAGGTTTTGGTGAGTGAAAAGGGAGTTGAATTGAAGTGGGTTTCTGGATTTGGAGATGCATGCTAGGATCTTTCTTTGCTTATTGCATAGTACAGTTTTTTTATGAGACTGTAATAAAATAATACTGATATGAATCAATTTAAAAGGTTAAATAATTAGAAAGGATCGAATTGAAAAATATTTATAATTTAATATATGATTTATAAAATAAAAAATAGGAAAGGTAGAATTAAAAGAAAATTATAATTTTATAGATTATTTAAAAAACAATTAAAAAAAAAACATGAACCAAATGCAAGAAGAAAAAATACATTGCAGAGGTTGAGACTAAAATTCAAGATGAAGAAAGAAAAGAAATTGTTGTCACGTGTATCGATTGAGTTATCCGCACGCTGATACGTGTTGAGGTAAATAGATGATCAATTAAAAGAACTCTAATAAATAACCTTGAAATCTATAATTAAAAAAAAAAAACTTTGTAAGAGAGTTGTGTTGATTTTGTCTTTTTTAAAAGCATCAAATAATTACACTATTTTGAAGAGAGAGAAAAGAGAGTAAAATGTCAGTGAGCAATAGAGATTCTATATATTCTTTAATTTTATAATAAAGTTAGTAATTTTATTGTATAATAAAAAATAAATAAATGATTAATGCAACCTATATAATATATAAAACAATGGTGCATAGTAAAATGATTAATCTGATGATAAAACATAATTGATTCAATTGGGTTATTAAAAACTTGGCTAACTAGACCAAAATATATCCAAATTTCACGATATTAATACTTTAAAAAAATAAAAACAATACCAGGTTGACCCAACGTGATAACTCGTTCAGAATCAATCTAATAACTGTGATTCATTTAACTTTGAATTTCTTTCTTTTTTTACAATATTTTAAAATCTCCATCCCTTTTATTCACACGGAACTAACTTCCTCGACCACTCCCCTCTTTTTCTTTCCTCTGCTCTAAAAACAAAGAGCACTTCCGTAATTAAGCCGACAAGTTTTCTTCATATCTTGGGTCCGGACAAACTTCGTTATCCCATTCCTTCCCTTGTAACTTTCTCAGTAACCAAACAGTTGCTCTGTGTTTAGTTACAACCATTGCAACGCCGAAGAAGGGCGGCTATCGTCGCTAGAGATTTTGTTTTGTAGTTTCAGCACTACAATTTTTAAATAGAAATTATTAGTTAATAAATTGGGCTCAAGCTATCATCTCAGTTTAAAAGTAGGAGCCGCTCCTTAATCTTTCTGATTTGAAGGATTTTATCATCTTTTTCTAATTAAAAAAATTCCCCCGCTTTATTTAATCTAAAGGAGAAATATACTAAGAAAAAACTTGGAAAGATTCTCACTGCCCGCTCTTGAAATCTCAGAGTTTCCAAAGCTACAGCACTGGAAGAGTTATTTGAGATTTTCTTCAAGGTAGGAAGGAAAGTGTTTAAAATTATTTTTTTAAAAAAAATATTAAAATATAATTTTATTTTTTAAAAAATTATTTTTGATACAGTAAATAAAAATAATCTAAAAATATAAAAATATTATTTTAAAACAAAAAATAAACATAAAACAAAAAATTTATTTTTTAAAAAAACACTTCAAAAAAGAACAACGTTTTAGTCGAGGAAGAGATAATAATATATACATTGGACACGATGTTTAGTTTTTGTGAAGGAGCTACTAACCTCCAAATCCCAAAATAGAATCGGGTCACTTCAGGCAGGGAACAAAGAGCAATACAACAAAAGAGAAGACTGGATGAAACACAGCCATCCAGATGACTCGTATTTTTAAGAAACGCTTCTTGATTATAAAAATGGATGATAAAGATCCGTATCAAATCCACCATCCATCATCAAGACTCACCTTTTCAACAAAAGCATCTTAAATTCCATAATCGAGACTTGCATTTTGAGCAAAAGCTTCTTAAATGGATGCTTCATACCAAATCCATCGTCCATAATCTTAGTGTCATGTTGAATTCTAGTGTGGATACACTCCTAATCCACCAGAAACAATCTGCAGTAACAATCTCTCCTCCAACAAGGCAACAAAATGAAGGTCGCCACCGATACCACTGGACAAACCTTAATCTCAGAAAGAAACATGCTCAAAGAGCAAGCCATGCCCCAAGGTTTCCACTTCTCATGACATTCTTCCACTAGGTTTATATATTTCCCTCCACCCCTAATGATAATGCATATCGCTGTCAAGAAACTACAGTTCAATCACACATGACGTTATAAAAAATATCCATCCACACACCAACGAAAACAATTATCTAAACTGAGACTCGCAGTAGCAACCACAAAAACAGTGAAGAATATCTACAGCAACACACATCATTGGACTTCCATCAACATCTAATTAGCCAGAGCCAATAACGTCATCAAGCAACACATAAAAGAAATGGCAAAATTCTCCACAAGAGAGAATCACAACACGATACTAGAACATCCCAAATCGTTTACGCAGAGCATAAACCAAAGTGTTTCCATTTTTGGTATTTCTTCGGCCACTATAACAATAATGATGATGATAAGATTAAAGTATTCGATGTGAAACCTAATCACTTGGCAAGAACTTGATTCTCCTGTTGCTGCTGGTAGTTCAAAGCCCTCCGGAACAGCATAATGTGTGGCTCCGGGCGATGTATCGCGTAGTGGACCCACCCTCGGCTTTGTTGAACTCCAATCGCACGCCACTCATTCTACAGACATCAAACAATTATTTTCAAATTTCACCCCTAAACCTCTCATTAATTCTTTCAACTAACTCACGTCATCAAATTAAAAAAAGAATGGATTTCAATTATCTCCAAATTTTCTCAATACTGATTTTACAGTTAACAAAATAGAAATAATTACAAAATCAGAACCTAATAAAAAAAAACCTAAATATTAGAAAAACTTACTTCAGAGAGGAGGCGGTTCTTAGGGAGAAGTTTGGCGACTTCGGGAGGAAGCACAACATGCCTGTACGATTAAGAAAAAAAATAAAAAATCCGTCAATCCAAAAAGAATTTAATAACAACAGCAGCAACAAGTAGAAGAAGAAGAAGAAGAAGAAGAAATACCTGTACTCAAAAGTATCATCGAAATACTTCTCGGAGTACTGGATCTGGCCCATTTTCAAGAGATTTGTTTTTGTTTGTTTGCTTCAAGAAATTATTCCACTATTTATTCTCGATCTGCGAAAGTAAAATCAACAATTCCTGTAAAAAAAATAAGAAATCTAAACAGGTTTTTGCAAAAAAGACAGAGAGAGAGTATAATTCGTTGTGAAGTGCACCAGAGAGTGAAAGGAGACGAAGAGCACGACGAAAATGAGAGGGAGCGTGTTAGAGAGGAGTGGAGTTCTGTATGTATAATATGCTAGCGTATATTTATCTGGGGGTATTATGGGAAAGTAATTATGCTTTGCTGCCTATAAAAGTTTTTTTTTTTCGGAAAAGGAGTGGGGGCGTTTTTGAATTTTGAATTTTGAATTTCTCCCGCTGTTGTCTGATGTTTTTTTAGGGCGACTTAAATTAAAGAATCATTTCAATTTATTTATTTTAATATTGGTACCAGCGAGCGGTCATGGCCTCCTCCCCCGGTGTTAACAAACTTAGTAAAGTAATATTATGAATAAAACATTCAAAAATATAAGTAGTCACAAATAACATATATAAGTAGTCACAGATAACATGGCAAGTAAAGAGGAATAATATCAAGTTATATCTCCCCACAATATATCTTTTAAAGTATGGTGGAGATTACTTTTTAAAATAATAATATTTTAAAAAAAAATATTTCTGATATCATCGCATATCAAGATGATCTAAAAACAATAAAAAAAATTAATTTCAAATACAAAATAAAAATAAAATTTTTTATTTTTTTTCAAAAACGTTTTTGAAACACAATGTCAAACAGACACTTTGTTTTTCTTGATTACTTGTCATAAAATTTTGGTTTATCAATTAAAAAAAACTTGAATGCACCCACCGTTTCATCTCCGCCCACCTTGTGATGGTACCCGCCGCGCCATAATAAGAGTACACAGTGACGCCTCCACTAAGACGTCAGATGCTCATTTTCCAACACCGTATGATGTCGCACGCACCGCCAGAAGATGATGTGAAGTCGATTACCGTTGCCCGTGTGTGTCACACGCTAACCGGAGATTAATAAAAAAAAGTATGGTCAATTACCAAGACACCCCTACAACCAACTCTTTTTTTTTGTCTTATTAGGTGGCATATACGTATTTATCCATTTTCAAAAATTATGAAATGCTTGTGGCAACCCTCCCAGCGAGAACTAATTTTTGTCTTTTTTGAGGGACAAAATGGTTATTTTATTGTGTAAAGAAATGTAAAAAAAATTAAAAAATCAGTGACTTAAACCGGACCGAAAATATACAATTACTGCAAAACCCCGCCATCTACCGTTTTTTGTCTTTTTCGAGGGACAAAATCATTATTTCACTATGTAAAAAGAAAAAAACAGCAAACCGGCCACCCAAACCGAACTGAAAACTAAGTAATATTATTGTAAATCCACAATGAAAATACACATAAACTACAATAATTCACCCTAACCTCTTTTAGTATATTAGATAATTCGAGGTTAAATCATTTTAATAAGAACTAAGTCAAGTTCAAACTTTACCTTAAAATATTCGTTGACTAGTCTTACGAGATCAAACATATCTCTCAACCATAAATCAAATCAAGCTAGAATTTCATATAGATATATTGGACACATGAAAGTATATTTTAATAAAATTTCAAGTCAAACAAAATCTGCTGAACTAGACCCTTATGTACTTTCTAGGATATATATGGAGCTAAAGGTGAGATTTTTCTTTAATTAAAGTTAAAATTAAATTATTCATATCAATCTTTCCATCCATATATTATAGGCTAGGTAACTCATCTAGACTAGAGAGGACAACATGTTTAAAGTCAAGACTAAAAATTGCCAAAATTAGAGATTTGAGTCACACAATTTTTGCATGAAGACTTTGTTTTTATTATTTTATTCTTCTTATTTAATTGAAATTGATTGATTAGTTTGGATTATCTTGTAGCTTGGCATATATTTTTTAGAAGTTTATTTCATTATTGATTTTATGTTAGTTGATTATTATTTTAGGCATATTAGCTTGCAATCCAAAATGAGTTAGTTAGGGTTGGTTAGAGGAGATATATATATAATGAAATCTTCAACAATAAATTGAAGAATAAAAATGAGTTATTTAATTTATTTATGGAAAATAACCTTTCTTTATAAGGATAAAAATCATTCATTAACTTAACAAATATTAACTAGCTTTGTGATGTCATTTGTATACTTAAGGTTCTTGGATAAAAATTTATCTCTAGGTCTAAGATGTTTTCCAATAACTTTTGTTTTAAGGTACAATACTACCTCAGGATCAAGATCTTATCAAACAATTTTCAGCTTTCAAATTATTATCTACATCAACAAGGGTTGTTTGACCACATGATTAAGAGTTATGAGTCACCTTTTAAAGAAATAAAGGATGACGTGATTCGACCAACACCAAAAAAATTCATTAGTAGTTCTAGTAAGACCAATCATAAGAGCCAAATAAAAAAACTAAAGTAAACATTTAACAAGCTTTTACAAGATATATGGCCAGGGGTGAATTGTAAAAGAGCAACAATCCAAGAAGAAAAAACCTTAATAAATTTGATCCATATTCAATATGGGATTAAGGACCATAGGTTTTGTATAAGGGAGTAATTTTGACATTATTTAGTTTGTTGTGTCAAGTTTTTTTATTTTATTTTTTCCTAACCCATCAAGGAAATCATGAATTATTTGGGGAAATAAGTCTAATGTATTTTTCAAAGAGAAGTGGGGGCATGAAAGTATTTTACAAGCAAAAATTTATTTCTTGTTTTTTTAGGTATTAGTTGCAGCACCGTATTTTCAAAAATTCAATATATTTATTTTATTATTTTCAAGATAATTGGTTTGTGTTTGGTTATTTGAGACTAGTTTCAAATTGGGTCAAGTGAGGCCATTAAATTAACTTGGGGTTTATTTTCAAAAGCATAAATACTCTTTTGTAAGACTTGATTTTTAGATTTGTTTCACATAAAATTATTTGTTGTATATCGAAACATAGGAAAATATGAATATTTCTTGTTTGGTTCTTGATTGAACTAAACTTCTTAAAGAATTTAACATTTTTTTTGTTGTGATTTTGTACTTCTTGTTCTCATCTCTAGTTAGGTTTTTAAGCTTGAATCGTGGCATCAAGTTTCATGACAATGTTAAAAATTTTCCATTGGTCTATGTATTATTTTCTACTTTCATTTTATTTTTTGTCAAACCTAACATGCACCGAGATAGCAGTTAATAAACTAAGTAATAATACTAAGTAATATACTAATTTATTGGGTTTCACCATGTTGCATGTCATTTAAAAAAACATATAGATTACGATGAACTATTTTGTATTGTTATTAAACTGGGATAACCTTGAAACTTTGCGACGAGAGTTACCTTGACAAGCCTTACTAGAATTGACATATTCAAAGGTAACTCAAACAAGGTGACTCAAATAGCCAATAAAAAACATGGTCATATCTAGACGAACCAGATCTCACCGAGTCACCATTCGGATTATACTTCAAAAAACGCTTAAACAATCCAGATGGAAGTTCTTACATGAAAAATAAAAATAACTTGTGAATATATTTGAAATCAAACAGCCCCACCACACTCGGAAACAAAATTATTTGACAGCGACAAGAGCAGCTTCAGCTTCTGAAATCAGTTTTTAGATGCTTCAAAATTTTGGAATTAGCTCCAACAAAGCACACGCTATGCTCTCTACTTCTGTATATCTAATCAACTGTCTAAAATCCTCCCCTTTTTTCTCTCTGTTTAATTCTACAAAAAAGAATTATAACAGCCTGTGAGCTCCAACTAAGAGAATATCTGGAGTTATTTTTTACTGTACACAAATGCCTAATAAAGATCCTGTACAGGTGGAAAGGACCGTCCAAAAAATTGTTGTCGTCAACTAAAAGCACCCTGAAATTCAGCCGCCTTCTGATTTACCGACAATTCGGCACTTTGGAACCAGCTTTTGCAGCATTAATGATCCTTGAAACACCATTATCTGATAACTTTTCCTGTATTCCATCAGCTGCAAGACAGCAAAAGCATTTGTCAATAATATATACCAGGTAGGAGCAACATGAGCGTGCACGCAGGCATAAAGCATAAACACTCACATACCTCATCTCGAGTTATGGCGCTAAACCCAAATTTGTTTGTCCAGATAGATTCAACTTCTTCAGCTGCAGGAAGTACAAGATTCTTCACATTGAGAAACCCAAGTAGCTTTTCAATACAAGTAAACAATGTCTGAAAATAACCCTGCAGATATAGAGAGAATACATGTTTTCAAGTCAGAAAAGTTCTCTACTTGTATAAAAATCCATTAGGCTATAATTGCATGGGTGCACACAAAAGATGAGCACGTCAACACATCTATCTATGGTAAAATGAAGTGTCGACAGTGCTGCCTATTACCTGCCCTTGTAATTTGCTACTTGTTGCAACTATAGGCAGCTCAGCGAGTTCCTGGCCAAAAATTCTTATGACTGCCGCTGACACTACCACATGGCTGCAAGGCATGTAAAATTTCTCAGTGTGTAAAATTAGATGTTCTACAAAATAATGTAGGAATGGCACATCGATAATGCTTACTTAACCAGCAATACAGCACAATACATGCCACCTAGATCCTGCCCTTTCATGTTCCCACTGCCAAAACAATTAACTTAGTAAGTCAAGTGAGAATGATTTGACACAAACAGAAATGATCACATGGAAAGAACCTAAAGAGTTCTATCATTTTACATAATGGCAAAAAAGAGTATAACATATATACATGTGCTTTTGCACCCACAAAGTATGCAGAACTTCTTACCCTTTAACCATGGACGGGATGAAGTCATGGTCATCACGTTTACGTTTGGATTTATCCTCTGTTATTGGAGCAAAGCGCTCCTGAAGTCCAGCAAAAAAAACAGTTAGTGCTTACTAGCAACGAAGCTTCCTCCTTGTTCATTACAAGGAATGGACAGAGGAGCATTTAAAAATTGAACAGAACCAAAACTGCAACTGCAGTTGTAGACCTTCTTAAGCAGCATTCCACAAAAATAATTTAATGTGCTATGTGGAAGTTATCGCAGTGAAGAGTAAAATGTTTCTGGCAAAATTTTGACCAGCCAGGATTATTTTCAACACAGGACTCACATGGAAAATGGCAACGGCCTCTGACAGTAGGGATTCAGTATCATCAGAAGGATCTGTTTTCTTACTAAGAAGCCTCCATCTTATATCATCACTACAACCACTCTCCGAGGAACTTTCCTCGTGCTGCTTCTTTATCAAATTCAGGGAAGAATCAGGAAGCTTCTCTTCCCCACGAATAACCAATTTCTGCAAAGCAGAATGAATTTTTTCACATCCAGCACAGCAGAACCACTTTCCTGTTGGCAACTCCTGTTGAACAATTCGAGTCAGCATTTTTTTATTGAATAAAAACTTGAGTTTGAGCAATAAGAGCACAGTATTACCTTCAGATCTTGCATCTGATGTTCCTTTAAACAGCCAACATGGAACTCCTTCTCACACTGCAGAAATCAAGCACATATTAGCGTAAACCTGAAATAAAAACACAAATAACAAAACATGGAAGTAGAGGCCAATTGTTTTTCAACTACATATACAGTTTGACTTGGAGAACATACCTGATCACAGATAATCACAGTGCGCGGACCAAAAGTTCTTTCAAAGTCATGCCCTCTGGAAAGATTAAGAATATGTTAATAATTTACAGATGGAGAAAGTGAGAGAGAGAGTTGCCCAGACCAGTGCTGAACATAGCAACCACACCCAAACTCTTACAGAACAAGAAAACAAACAGAAAGTTCAAAAAACATTCTAGATAGTTGGACCAGCTAACTCAACCTGCAGAAAACACATCCACCAACTTCAGCCTCAAAAGTTTTGACGATACGAATGCATCGCCTGGTTATTTGTTCTATGGGATCAATTCCTACAACCCTTCCGGCTGCTATGGCATTGGCATTCCGCTCCACAAATTTTTCTTTCTCAAAAGTATTCAGGCAATATTTGCAGTACCATTTACCCTTAGGAATTGAAGGTAGAGAAAGGCATTCTGCAAGGCATCACTAAATGTTATAAGCAAACAAAGGATGGTAATCAATCAAATTATGAAAGCTGACCAAATAATGAAAGCTGAAAATCCATATTTACAATCCTAGTTTTTCATTTGGATTCGAAGATACAGCCTGAACCAGCAAGTTAAGATAGTTGATAGAGGAGAACATGCATGTGTTCATGCTTGCCTGAACATGCACACACACATAATTGTGTGCATATTTAAGCATGAAAGTAGGAATAATGATACACTGCAAATGAGAAACTCTCACACTTTGTTTAGAAGCAAGTGCCTTTCAAAAATATATTTCATGCAAAGTGGGGTGTGTGACATTTTGGCATATATTCTGTCCCTTTTCTTGCTTACAATAACATCAAATTTCCAGGGCTAGAAGCTCTCGCTTTTTACTCATAACAATGACTTCCTGACACCTTGTCTCTTCCGATTCCCAATCTTCCAACCAACTCCAGAACCATGGTACCATTGTCTCTACAAATACCACCTAAGCCACTCTGACTTCATACTTACCAAACAAATCTCCAAAATTACAGGTGCTGAAAGACAAAGCATGATGTTATGCTCTCTTCGATATTTTCCACTCTACTTAGGCTGTCAAAGTGGGATTATATATATATATATATATATATATATATATATATAGAATCTCTCTTTATGTAGTGATAGTAGAAAGCGATGGTAGTTGACATTGGGTATATATATATATATATATAGAATCTCTCTTTATGTAGTGATAGTAGAAAGCGATGGTAGTTGACATTGGGTAATAGTTGGAAGTGATGGTTGATCACTGTCAACGTTAGTCATACTTATCAGGTGAGTGGCGTTATAACAGGTCTACCAATGTCTATGATGGAGTTGTGTCAATGTAATATACATGAAATCATTTTATGTTGATTGGCCAGAATTAGGGTGCAAATTTTCACAAGCAGCAATTATGTTGGTATTTGAAAGAAGCTGATACAAAAAAATACAGGTTGACTCTAACTAATCGTATCCTTATTGGATAAGTCTGAAATAGACTTATATCGATTCATCTTCATTTTGATCAGACAACATTTATGGTGGCAAACTTCCACAGTGTGGAGCTTAATAGGATTACAAGAAGCATTGCACAGGATAATCAGTACAGAATGAGGTGGTTACAGGACCAAGACAGCCTACTAAAACTGCATACCATAGATCAGTATTCAGATCCAATTAGTATTATGATCTATAATGTTTCAGGAATAAAGACCAGGTATCCTTGACCACTCAAGAGTTAGTAAAACATTTATCTCTTTTTATTTCTTAGTATGTTAAATGACTCAGAATCATCATAATGGTTTTAACTGATACATTGCAGCCATCTGGGAATATATAAAAAACAAAAATTGAAGCCACGTCATCTAAATGCTTCTCAATAAAGAGCCTACAGAGTAAAGTATACATCTAACCTATCAATGCATTGGCATATGATTTTATCCAGCCCAGAGTGTAAGCTAGACACCCTGCTTCCCTGTGAAACGTTTTGGCACTCTCCTCAGCAAATACTTCCAGTTTTACATTATTTCAGGATAATTACATTTGTCCCATATCTGCTCTACCTTGTCTATTTTCTCAGGATGTAACTTCTCTTTTCTAAAAATCTCATTTCACTTATCTTATTCCAGAGATACCAGTTCCAGATCAAAATAGTGCAGTTAATATTAATTAATTACATTACATCAAAACGATAATAGCAATATTCAAAGTAGAGTTTTACCTTGGTGAAAAGCTCTTGGGCATACATCACAACACAAAAGTTTCCCACCATCTCTACAGATCTGGCATAGGTCATCATTCTCCTTGGTAGTGTGCCTTCGACATTTTGATAGAGATACTGCTAATTCATGAAGAGACACACCATTGGATGTGTAAATGTGCAGGTAACTGTCCAAACAAAAGTTCAGTCAAAAGGATATAATGAAATAACAAAAGAGACAAATAATTTGTTATTTGTCTCAATTTCCCAAATCCTCCTACTAGCAGTCAGATATAAAAACCATGCCACTGGAATAAAATAATTAAATCTTGAACTTTTATCATTAATCAACATTGCAAAGGCAATAAATCATGCCATGCGGAATAAAAAATTTAGAGTTTGGGCTTTTATATTACTCATAATTGCAGGCGATAATACAGAGCCAAGAGGCTCAAGACCACCAAAGTTTGAACGTATAAATACTCACGGTTTTCGACGTGATGCCCACCCAGCATGAGCTTCAAATTGAGAAGGGCTAACCTGCTCATTAAATGTCAAAAAAATTAGATCTCTGACTGAATAAATACCCAGGCTAACAAAAATCAGCAGAAGAAAAGTAACCTCGGAATTGCAGCATGAACAGAAAATCCCAGATCCCTTCTTGTAGCCTACCAGCAATTTCTGCCCAACACACTCATGCTTAGAAAATAACTTACAAATCAAATCTAATCAAATTATGGCATGTCATCATAGTAGCACCACCTTTCCTTGAGAGTAATATCCAACTTCAGTTCCATCTGGCAAGATCTCTTCTTCAAATACTAGCTTATGCATTCGAATATCTCTATTAAAATTAATAGAGTACATGACAAATAAGAAACAACTCAAACAAATAAAAATACTGAATTTGGAAACCCAAAAAAGAAAGGAACAAAAAATAATCATGAAACACGAGTAGAATGCAAACTTTTTTGTAAGTCTCCCTTGACTATTGCTTTGTGATGGGCTAGACTTCAACAAATTGCTAGATGACTCCGGAACTGGAGGTGGTTTTGATGTTCTGAAATAAGACCAAGTAAAGACATCAAAACTTTAACAACTAAAGATAAAGGGATGGGCACAGTAAAGGATGCTGCATTCAATATTATCATTAACCAAAAGTAATGGTTTTTGAATATTAGTAGTTCATTGTCCACACAATACAGCATTTAACAAGCGCATGTGTATTATTGAATGGTGTCAAATTACAGATTGCACATGCAGCTAAACTTTGTGTTATAATCCAGCTAGAGATCTGTTCCCCAAAATGGAAAATCTAAACAAATCGGACACCTTTTTGATCTAAGTATCTACCAATAACAGGAATCCACAAAAAAACATTTGCTATTAATAAATTTAATGAAAGGTGAATTCATCTTTATCTTTGATGGCAGCACAAGTACTGAAGTTACATCAGTAATGTATTGCAAAAATCTTCAATGGGTTTCATAACTTATAAATGTCACTACCAAAAGCATTGGTCTAGAGCACACAATCATTATTGATAACCAGAAAAATAATTTATCCAACAGAAACAGGGAGGCTTACGAGGCACATCATATTTCATTAATGGCCTGCTCCACTATCTATGCTGGAAAAAACACATGAACAAACAACAGATATTGGACCTAGATAAATAGACGGAGACAGCAAAACAAGCAGACCATTTATTTAAACAAATGATGTTCTAAATATCATATTAACATCATTTCTGAAAAACATACCCTTCTTTTGGATCTGTTTTTGGTGTTGAGATAGCTTGTGAATCTTTCAATTCCAAGCACTGACTACACAATACCTTGGATTTCTTGGTGCCAGCCCCTGTCATTGACCCTGCAATCCATCAAAAATTTCCAAACCAACACAGTCAAGAATATTTATACAGAACAAAAATAAATGATATCCAGTATGATGAGAAGGAAACCTCTGCAGTTCAGACAGAAATTAGATTTCTTGGAAGGTGTAATGCCAATAGAAAGCCGAATAGCTTCATCCAATGTATCCAACGAAGAATTCTTGCATGCATTCATTACATCTCGGAGTGTATTTCCATTCTCCAGGCAAATATACTCTGGTGGACGTTTATTTGCACTGCCCGCATGCAGCTCAAAAATAGTAGGAGTGACAACCTATATTGAAGATTAAAAACAAAATGCACTCAATAATTCAAGCTAATAACCAAGATTGGACTCGAGAAATTGAACAAAAAAGATAGTTGACATTTCTACAGTATACAAAACACTCACTTCCTTTCCTTTGCAATCACCACAGAAACACAAAATCCCCGAATCCTTGACCAGCCCATTCAACCCTTTTTCTCCAGGACCTCTTACCTACAATTTACTAAAAGCTGAGACAATAGAAACAACTCCGGTGTTCATCTAAATTATATTGGCATGTTAAGTCATACCTTGGGACCTCGCAAATACTTCACCTTTTGTCCCTCGAGTATGCCTGAATCAAGAAGATCCTTCAACTTTGTTGGAAACTTCTTCAGTCCATCAATGGCCAACATCTTCGTGGGTGTGGTCATAATAGCAGCAGCAGACGAACTGCCTGCGTCATCAACTTTAACCCCGTCAGAGGAGGATATGTCTACAGTCTCTATCTTCGGCTTCAATGCTGACCTGGTAAACCTCCTAAAAGGTTTATCCTCCTCCACCTTACATTTACCATCACCATTAACTACAACTGGCTGGGATGACTCATTAACATATCCTCCCTCGCCATTCTTAACCGAAACGGAGGACAACCCACTAGTCCCTTCCTCGCATGCATCATCCTTCTTCAATTCAAAACCACTTTTTCTCTCTAAGACCCTGTGCACCGTCTCCTTTGAATCTTCATCCATCAAAACTAACCCACGAGACCCTTCCTCACATGCATGATACTTACCACCCTCCTTTACTTCACCAGAACTCTTGTATTCTAAAACCCCACTCTCTGTCATGTCCCCATCCATCGAAACCAGCACCAACCCATTATTCTTTTCTTCACATTCAACTTCCTTTTCCTTTGGTTCTTCCAATTCCTTCACTTCCACAATCTCCCCATCACCATTGTTGCTCAAAAAAGGAGCCAGAGACTCAACCCTTGTCTCCTCCAAGTCAATAGCAACCTCTCCACCCTTTTCTAACAGGCCACCTTTTTTCCTACTAGAAGCCTTCAACTTCTTGCTGTTGTTACCATTACTTCCATTGTTTCCTGGAGAAGAGAAGACCCGGGAGGACCGGGTTCGGCCTAAAGACCCACAGATCTCAGAATGGGCCCTGAAAGCAAACTCGTACTCTCGTTTGTGACCTGGCCGGACCTTTGCCATTGCCGCATCCTTGGCATCCGCACCGTTTGCCATGATGATTGAAATATCAAAAATCAAAGGCACTATCTTTTGGGGATTCTTAAGATTTCAATAGCATCAGCAAATACGCATGTTATGTTTATGATTATTCGAATCTTTTTTCTGAATATGAAAGAAAAATTAGGGTTTGTTTTTGAAAGTGACAGAGGACTGGAGAGAAGGGAGAGGAGAGGATAGGCGAGACAATAGGAAAGACCACCTTGAATTATATTTAATTGACAGAACTGGCCTTTGCTTGGTGTGGGGCTGTTTATTTATTTGTTTTATTTTTGTTCTCTTTTCCCGGATGCAGATAGCTTTTGTTTATTTTTTAAATGGTCCTTGGAGTTTTGATTTTGCATACTTTAGGCCCTTTTCATTTAAAACTTCTCATTTATATCCATGAAATACAATTGTATGCAAGAAAAAAAAAAGAATTATTTTCAAATCCAAGGTTTGACCAAACTACATGGCAACCGAGGAAGGTGAATACAGGGGATCTTCGTTTCATGCAATCGCCTAAAATTTATTACACCTGTAAATAAAATTCACGTGGCTTGTTGATAATAATAATAATAATAATAATCAGTGGCAATATTATCCATCTACCGTGTAATTATTTAAGTTTTATTGTAATTGCCTTCCAAACATTAACAAAAAAAACCTAAATGACAATGATGATTCACTGTTGAATCATTGTTTACTGTGACTCATTATCATTGTTCACTTGTAATTTAATCTAGTATGTCGCGCTAGTTCGTCTATCTTTTTTTTTTGTTTTATCCAGTTTTGAACAGTGTTTTAACGATTTTAACCCCTGAAAACAACAAAAAACGCCACCAGAATCAGGGGCTCCATCGTCATTACACAAATCAGCTCGGACCGGACCGGTCCGGCCCGCCGGTCTTCTGTTTATTTTAATATTTTTTGAAATTGGCTAAATACAGTTTTAGCCCCTAATAAGACAAAAACGGTGACTTGGGTGTAGGGGCATAAAGGTAATTGACCCTATTTTTTAATTATTTGTCCCGGTGTCTGCCAGAGCGTGCGAAGCACGCACCCCATAATTTTCCGACCCACGCCCTGTTTAGGTGGTGCGTGCGATGTCTTACCGTTGCCAGAGACGAGCTTCGCCTGGTCTTCCTCCCGCGCCGGCGCGTTTCACCATCAGATATACGGGGACGCGACGGTGGCTGGTTAATGCCGCTGGCCATGTTCCCCTCTCTCCTGCATGTACAAGTACAGGAGCGTCCCCTGAGCTGTATCCATTTTCACTTCGGTCCCTTCAATTTTAATTTTGTTTTTTGTCCTGATTTCTTATAGATAAGTTTTGATTTTGTTCGATTGGGTCATCCGATCGGAATTGATTCAATGTCCATTTTTCAATTCGATCCTCCTTTTAATTTTCGGATTGGATTGAAAAAGATGAATTTATTCGGTACAGTAGTTTTAATTTCTGCAGTTTTGTCCTTTTATTAAAATTGATAATATATTTGATTTTCATTTCGGTACTTATACTTTTAATTTTAGATTTTCAACCCTTTATATTTAATGTTAATTTCAGTCCTATTACTTTTAATTTTTAATTTTAATCATTTTATTTCTTTTTATTTATAGAATAATCCTTATTTTTATCCATGTACATATAAGTGTGCTTAGCTTTGATTTTGAGTTTTTGTTATTTTCTTATTTGTTAGGGTGATATTTTTTTCGAAAAAATTAGTTCTTAAATTTTATTTTATATCTGTTATTATTTGGAAATTGATATTTGTATTTTTTTTCTCTATTTGTTCTTTCTTTTAGATTTTTCTTTCGTTTTTTATATTAATTTTTACATCATGTGACTTTTTTTACCTGATAACTTTTATTTTAGTTTTTTTGTTTGATCTTTCGTTAAAGTTTTTATGATTTTTTTAGTCTTTTATTTGTTTTTCATTATTCACATAATAATAATAATAATAATAATAATAGTAATAGTAATAATAGTAATAAATAATTATTATTATTATTTTTTATTACTATTACTATTATTATTATTTAATATTTCTTCTTCTTCTTCTTCTTCTTCTTCTTATTATTATTATTTAATATATTTTTTTCTTACTTATTCTTTTGTTAATATTTTTTGGGGTTTTTTTCTCTAGGGATCATTTGATAATTTTTATTCTTTTAGCGGTTATAACAATGACTATTTTTATTTTTATTTTTTTGATATTTTGTTGAAATTTTTAGGATTTTTTTAGTCTTTTTTTTCTTTCATTATTAACGCACAAAAACTAATAATAATAATAATAATAATTTAATTGTTTCTCTATCTTACTTCTTTGTTAATATTTTTTAGATTTTTTTTCTCATGATAATTTGATAAATTTTTTTGTTGTAACAGTAATAATAATAATAATTTTTTTTTTTATCTTTCGTTAAAGTTTTTACATTTTTTTCAGTTTTTCATTTATTTATTTATTCTTTCATAATAATAATAATAATGTTTTAATTGTTTTTCTTGCTTACTATTTTGTTTATGTTTTTTTTTTCGGTATAATTTGATATTTTGTATTGTTTTGATAATATGTTAAATATTATATTTTAATTTTTATCCAATAAATCTTATAAAAATTGTTTGTTCAGTCCGCAATGTAGGGTGGATAATTTTTTTAATTTTCATATTAAATGATTTTTTCCAGCTAATAATTTTTATTTTTGTTTTATCATATATTATATTTTTTAGTTGCTCTTTTATTAAAGTTTCAATGATTTTTTTAGTCTTTGATTTAATATTTTATTATTATCAGTGCAATAATAATATTAATAATCATTTTAGTTTATGTTCTTATTTGCTTTTCTGTTAATTGTTTTTTCTTGAGGTAATTTAATAATTTTTACTATTTTAGCATGATAGTGATAATAATTTTAGATGTTAAAACCTCGATATTACTGTTATTATAATAGGGTATGATTTTATTATATCAAACTTTGCATATATAAATATGTTATTTTAACCTCAATAGTTACAAAAAGTATATGTTTGACCCGCAACGTAGTGCAAACCGACAACATCACAAAGGTTTATGTAAATGTTGAAAAAAAAACTATGTTTTCCCACATTTTACTTAAAAAACTTTCGAGAGAATTATCTATTTCGTTCTCTTTGATATTAAAACTTCGATATTGTTGTTGCAATAGTGTGTATTAATGTGTTGTATCATATCAAACTTTACATGTGTAGATATTATATTTTATTTTTAAATTTTTTCAATTTTATCCTTAGATTGAAATTGATAATATATTTGATTTTTATTTCAGCCCTTATACTTTAAATTTTTTATTTTAATCCCTTGACATTTGATTTTCATGTCGGCCCTTTTACTTTTAATTTTTTATTTTAATCCTTTTAATTTTTTTTTATTTATGGAATAATCCCCACTTTTATCCATGTATATATAACTGTGACTTATTTTTTATTTTTGTTATTTTCTTATTTGTTGTGACTTATTTTTTATTTTTGTTATTTTCTTATTTGTTGTGACTTATTTTTTATTTTTTATTTTTGTTATTTTCTTATTTGTTGAAGTGATATTTTTTCTTTTAAATTAATTCTTAAATTTTATGTTTATCATTTTAAAATTAATACTTATTTTTTTCCTCCCTATGTTTTTTGTTTTAATTCTTTATTGGTTTTTTTTCTATCTTCAAGCCAGGTTCAATTTTTTTTTTGCCTAATATTTTTTTTTATCTTTTGTTAAAGCTTTAAAGATTTTTTTAGCCTTTTATTTATTTTTGTTTTTTTTTTATCATTAACACAATAATAGTAGTAATAATAGTAGTAGTAATTTTAGTTATTTTTCTTGCTTACGTTTTTTTTAATGTTTTCATTTTTTTCTCTAAAGATAATTGGATAAATGATATTGTTTTGACAGTGATAGCAATAATAATTTTAGATGTTAAAACTTCGATGTGTTGTTTTTATATTGGGTTATGATGATCTGTTTTATTATATTAAATCTTGCATATAGAAATATTATATTTTAATTTGGAACTAGCGAATCCTATTAATTTCTGTAATCCCAACAATTATAGAAATTGTTTACTTAGCTCGCAACGTAATGTGATAAAAAATTTTAATTTTCAAGTCAAATCATTTTTTTACATTTAATCATATTTTTTACAGTTAATAATTTTTTAATTTTCAAGATAATTTTTTTAATTTTCAATTTTGATTTTATTTTTAATTTTGTGTTTCTATTATTTTTTTATTAGTTATTTTTTCCCAATCAAATTATTTTTTTACCTTATAATTTTTTTTTCTTTTGTTAAAGTTATTTAGATTTTTTTAATCTTTCATTTTTTTTTATTTTCGTTATTAACACACTTATAATAATAATAATAAGAAGAAGAAGAAGAAGAAGAAGAAGAAGAGGTTGAACAAGAAGAAGAAGAGGAATTGTTTTAAATATTTTTCTTTCTTACTTTTTTTAATTGTTTTTTTAGTTGTTATCCTCAAGATAATTTGATAATTTTTATTATTTTAACAGTAATAATAATTATAGTTTTAGATGTTAAGATTTTGATATTGCTATTTTTATGATAGGGTATGGTAATATGTTTTATTATATTTAATTTTGTATATATAAATATTATATTTTAATTTTGAGTCGGCAAATCCTATTGATTTCTTTAATCCAAACAATTATAAAAATTAATTACTCAGCCTGCAGCATAGTGAGGTATATTTTTTAAATTTTCAAGTCAAATAATTTTTTTAAAGAAATGCTTTCCCCTTGCATTTTTTTTAATGACTAGCTTCCTTTGTTTTTTTTTTTTTTGAATGAAAACCTTTTTTCATATTTTTAATTTTTTTTATTATCCAGGGTGTCCAAGTCAGCTTTTTTTTTTGCCATATTTTTTTTTTTTATGTTTTCTTAACTAGGATATCCGTAAAATTTGTAATAAATTATCGCATCTTCTTTGCAAATTTTTTAACAAATTTTATCAAAAATATTTTAACGATAGCAACATTCAATCACTTTTTGATGGAAAAAAATATATTTAATATATTTTAGAAATTATAATTTTACTATTTAAATATTAAATTAATTAAATACAACACGTATAAAATCAAATAGTTTTCTACATAGATAAAAAAAGCCCAGCGCATCGCACGGGCAATACTGCTCGTATTAATTAAATAAAATAACTAAACCGCATAGGTTTTCATTGTTATAATTTTTTTAATTTGATTCTTGATTTTTTTTCTCTCCAATAATTTCATCCTAATTGAGGTACAATTGTTTTTAATTTATTAAGAAAGAGCAAGATTAAAAAAGCAAAAAATAAAAAAGATATCAAACATGAGTGATGTCATATGAGTTTAGAACTAAATGCAGTTTACTCCTTAAATTTTAAAAATCACGCACATTATATAATTTTGATACCTCAATATTTTTTAGGTTTATTTTTGGTATAAAAATTTATTTTAGCTATTTTTAGTCCCTTATCGAGAGAGATGAAATAAATGTCATCAGATTTTGATGGTAAAGAGAATAACATATGATTGACACTAATTTAGATCACCTAAATAAATGAAGAGAGATGTTCATATTAGTTGTTTTTTTACCTTTAATTGGGTGTTTGTCACTATGTTTTAAAAATATTTTGAAAAAAATTAATTTTTTATTTTAAATTTTAAAAAATAGAGTTTTTATATCATTTTTATGTGTTAATGCATCAAAATATTTTTTTTTAAAAAAATAATTTTGATGCATTTCTGAATAAAAAACACTTTAAAAAAAAATCTCAACCATACTCTCGAACAAGCACTAGATTTTGAAAGAAATAGATATGAGCTCACATTGATTGTTGCTTTCGAGTATATTTTGTTTTATAAGAAGGGTTTTTTGACATTATTGTAAACTTATCATGGTTTCTAAAGTGTTTTGATAGTATTTTGGGTTGAAAAATGGTTTTCAACTCAAAAATTCTTAAACACTGAATTTTTAGCCACTGTGGTGGTTGGAATCTGGACAAGAACATATGACAATTAGTATATCTTGGCAAATAACATGTCATTTAATTATTTGTTTTTTTTTAAAAAAAAGTTTTTCACCCTAAATACAATGAAAAAAATGGCCCAAACTTTTTTAACTTTTTATATAAAAATCCGAGATTTAGATTAATACTTTTTTTTTGATGTCTTATGTAGAAAATATATTTTTAAAAAAATAAAAAAACTATTATTTTTGAATAATATTTTTAATACATGTAGCCATCATGCATCATATTTTTATTGTTTTTTTAACTCGATTGTATAATTATTCATCATGAAAGTTAATAGACAACAACAATACTATATGCTATGTAATTATTTAAATTTTATTGTTGTCGTGTTTTTCTCACACATTAGTTATGATCCTATAACATTCTCAAAATGTAACTCAAACTCTAACTTTAATTTGATTGATGAATCTATGATATTATAACTGTATTAAAATCATATCTTTTCAGCTCTTTTTCAGTCCCTATTTTCTAGCTTTTACATGCAACAACAATGAAAGTTTAATTATATTATATAGAAATTATTAGTTGTGCTATATAATAGCATAAAAGTTCACCTTCAAGAAAAATTTAAACCATGTGGATTGTTCATTATAGCTATAGATACAGTTCAATGTGAATTGGAATAATATATTTACTATTTTTACCCTTTAACTTATAAAATTTAACTATTGAGTTTAGAGGTGTTTGCATCTGTTTCTGTTTTGTGAACAATTTAACTACCATCTTTACCTAAATTATGAGCGTGTTTGTCTAGCGCGCTGACAGTTTCTTTAGTCTTCACCACAAGTGGCTCGTGCAGTAACTAAAAATGTTCAACTATGATCTCACCAGATGTACCGCCATAACCTCTTTACTATGGTGATGCGCGTGTCGGCCCATAATGATCGGAGGCTTGCAGGTGGTCAGTTGTTTTTTTCCCTCTCTCTTTTAGAACAAAAAATGCACACATGTAATAATTATAACGATAACTCATAAATTATTGTATTAATAATTATGGTTGTGGTAATAATAAGAATAATAACTTATAAAATAATATTAAGAATATCAACAATAACTAAAATAATTATAATAATTATATTCATAATGATAATAATACTGATTTGGTTTTTTCCTTTAATTATTTTTATTTATTCTTCAAATTAAATTATTTTTTTATGCTAATAATATTTTTTTTCAGTTTTGTTATTTTTGTTTTGTTTTTGTTTCCTCTCTTGTTAAAGTTTTTAAGTTTTTATTTTATTCTTCATGACAATATTATGATTTTCATTGTTTACACAATAATAATAATAATAATTTTAGTTATTATTTTTGTAATCATTTTCATGCTTGCTCTTTTGTTAAAAAATTTTGTGTTCGGGATTATTTAATCAATTTTATTATTTAGACAGTTGTAATAATTGTAATTTTAGTTGTTATAATCATTGTAATAAATATGATGTTACTAATAATAATGATGATAACAATAATAATTTAATGTAATAGTTGCAGTACTTATAATATTAATAATTAGGGTTGTGGTAATACCAATAACTCATAAAATAATATTAATGATATCAATAATAATTATAATAATTATATTAATAATGATAATAATACTAATAGTGATTTTAGTGATATCAATAATAATAACAGTGTTAGTGATCACAATAATAAGTATAATCATGATGACAATAATGATGATTGAAAGTGCCTAACCATCATCTTATCGAATACACCATCATAGCTTCTTTTCCAAGGTGATGAGCGTGTCAGCTCATGGTGGTCAGAAACTTGATGACAATCAATTGTTTTTTTTCCTCTCCCTTATAACTGAAAATATATAAAGATCCTCTTTGTTTATCTTCCATAAAAATCTCTCTCCTTAATAGGATTTAATTTATTGCTGGTTTATATAAATTATCATTGAACATTATACAATTAAATGATTTATAGTTAACAACAACTGAACCCTAAATTTAATTAAAATAAAATAAAATCAGATATATAAAGAATTCTATACTACTATAGATCTGGATGCAAGCTACTTTTCAACACCTTTATTTTTTTGATCAAAACTCAAACCCATCCACTTTGAAAACCAATGCTAAACTTTCTGGATTTGTAGTCCAGTCATTATATGAGAAACTATTCAAAACACCGGGACTACAACCACCGGAATTTGAATTCCAATCATATATCTCCTCACGATTATAATTTTGTTTCCTCTCTTGCTCTTGCTCTCAGCCAAAATTCTGCATTTGTTTTTAAATGGTCCTTGGAGTTTTGATTCTATATACTTTGGACCTTTTTTATATATAAAACTCATCATTTATACCCACGAAACACAAATGTGTGCACGAAAAAAAAGAATAATTTTGAAGTCAGGAGTTTTTTTTCTTTCTCTCATGAGTATCGCCCATCTCAGTGTGAAATAGGTGGCAGCTAGTTGAGTCTATTTAAGGTATAGATGTTTAATGCGACAATTTAAAATCATCATTCCATTTTTTAAAAACAAAGAGTAAAAATAAGTGATAGAGAGATTAAACAAAATATATAATCATTTTTAATTGAATAATACAATTAAACAAATTAAAATTTCTATCATATCAATAAGGATCATATCAAACATTTAAAATATCAAGGACTAATATGAACACACCATCAACTAAATGGATTTTCGTGCAATTAACCTGCAAGAGAGAAAAAACATGGAACAACCGCCCACTGTCACCTCTTCATCCACCATAGAGTGACATACGCACTACCATGAGGAAGAAGACATAGCAACACATCTGGTGAGACACCGAATGTATATTTTTAACTACCTAATGATACCGAACGCGTCACCCTAAGAGAGCGTGAGACAAATATGTTTCAGCGAGTTAGTATCCCGAGTACAAAATATTAAAAAAACATAGAATTACCTATACATCCTTGAAACCAATTCTTGGATTTGGTCTTTTATGAGGGCAGAACTATATTTATATATTTTCAAAATATGTGCAATGTCTAAAACACCCCCGCAAACAATTAATGTGTTTGTCTTATCAGAGAGTAAAAGAATTATTTTACTGTTCATTAAAAATATTTAATTACCGTGGCACCCTCGCAGACAACTCTTGGTTTTTGTCTGATGTGGGGGTATTATGATTATTTTATGTGTTCATAAAAATATCAAAAATAAAAATACTTCCAATTCTAAAACTAAAGTTGAGGCATATAGGGGGTAAAATGATAATTTTCCTATTATAATTCACAATAATCCATGCCTAGTGCCACAATAGATTTGAATAGTGAAACAACGATGTAATTTAACTATATACGAGCGTATTAGCCCGCGTGTTATGCCGGGTTTTTTTTTATCTTTTAAGAAAATTAATTGATCTTATGCATGTTGTATTTTGTTAATTTAATATTTAATGAGTAAAATTATAGTTGATAAAATTTGTTAGAAACATTTTTTTTTCAACTATAAAGCGATTGACTGTGGTTGCTGCTAAATTTCTTTCGATAAAAATTATTAGAATTGATTTTTTTCATATGTCATAAACTGATTGTAAAATTTATTGGTCATATTGTTATATTAAAAATATTTTAGAATAATAATAAATAGGTTATATATATATATAAGAATAAATATTATTAAAAAAAACTATTGTAATTATTTGCAGAAATAAACTGAATTTTTTTGCATGCTATAATTAGTTATTTTAATATTTTATCAGCAAAATTGTATGTGATAAAATATGTTAGAAATGATTTTTTTTCCTAACAAGAACAGTTTATCGAAACGGGAAATGGTTTGCGTAGTTTTTTAATTACAGATAACCTAGGTAAATTAATCAACTTTTTTTTTTGTTTATTTTTTCCCAGTAATGTTAGATTTAACATATTATACATAAAAATATTGTATAATTTTTTTAGGAAATAAACTTAAACAAAATAGCACAAAACTAAAAATAAAAGCCAACATAATTTTTTTTTATTTTATTAGATTTATTCATCATATTATTATATTAAATGTATTTTAGTATATTGATATGAATATGTTTATCTAAAAAAAGTTTAGGCCATTTTTTATATATATATTTTTAGGCGGTAATTTTAAATAAATATTAAAATATATAATCAGTTTCACATATGTATAAGAAAGAAATATAAAAATAATTATTATCATTGTTTTGAATATTTTATCTAGGCTTTTCTCTATGTAATAAATGAAATAATTTTATACACGTTGCAATTTACTATTTAAGCAGTAAAATTATAATGATTGGGATATGTTAGAAAGATTATTTTTATATCTAAAAGTGATGGAATGTTGCTGCCGTTAAAACTATTTTGATAATTATTGTATCTACAGATTATACTGTTGGAATTGAAAAAATTATGTTTAAATGAGTCATGAGCTCCGTGTAGCATACTGATTAATTGTTATATATATCTTATTTGATTTATAAAATTTCTCGTTAGTAAATAGTTAAATTACAATTATTGAATTTTAGCGCAGATGAGTGATTTATTTTATGCGTCAAACAATTTGATTGTTTTTTTTAACTAATTTGAAAATAATTTAATTGGTAGATAGCAAAATCACAATCGATGATATGAATTAAAGATATTTTGTTCTTCAAAAAAATTCAGGTTAAACACACACACACACACACACACATATACATGCTCCAAACAATTTGATTGGTGTTTTTTTTTAACTAATTTGACAGTAATTTAATTGGTAAATAACAAAACTATAATCGATAATATGGACCAAAGATACACACACACACACACACACACACACACACACACACACACACACACTAAGACGCTAATATTACATAAATATAAATAATTTGACATACCTAAAAGAAAAAAAACAAATAACAAATCAGTGTAAATTTAAAAATTTCAAAACAACATCAATAAAAAAAAATTATATATATATATATATATATATATATATGTTAATATTAAATAAATATAAAAATATATACCTATCCTATAGTGAACAAATAATATATGTGAAATTTTTGAAATTAAATAGAAAAATTTAATGATATTGGAAATAAAGTAAAATAGAAAAGCGAAGAGCATATATATATAACAATGGACAGAATTAAGAATTATGCAAGAAATATGTATAACAAATAAATGAACCAAAATAAAATACAACATTAAAAGTATAAGGGATAAAATAAAAAACATATGTAATAAATTTAATTTTAAGGACAAAATTGAAATGAATCCTAATATTGATATTCCATAATCTGAAATAAAAAAAAAATTCAAAGAATTGAGACCAAAATGAAACTAAAATATGTAATTTATTTGCATGGAGGAATAAAATTGAAAGAAATCAAACTTTTAACACCAAAATTATTAAGGATTTATGATTAATTTGCTTGGAAGGATAAAATTGAACTAAATCAAAACTTTGATACCAAAAATATTTAGGATTTCAGGCCAAAATGAAAGATTAAAAAAATAGGGACCGAACTAAAACTATATATTATAATTAATTTGAATTGAAGGATGAAATTAAAACAAATCAAAACTTATATAATTGCAATAAAGGCTAGAAAATGAAATTCGGATGTTCAGGGACTGAAATGAATGTTGCCAGAAACACTGCTTCACTGACGTCATCTTGCGCAGGAGGAGAGAGAAATCAGGTGGGAAATTCAAACGCCCATTGACACGTATCCGGACACCACATGGATACACGTGCCGCACGATGTGGAAGAGCGCATGGCTGAAAAGCATTCTAGACGGCGGTTGGGCAATTTTGGATGTTGTTTGATGCCGCACGTGCCGCCTGAAATACACGTGAGGTCGGAAATAAACTGCGCTTGACGGGATGCGCCAACAGTAATCCGACGCGAAAAAGAATAAAAAATTGACTAATTACCATATCACCCCTAACTCCCGTGTGTTATTTTGTCGTCTTGAAGGGTTAAAATGTTGAGTGCATTGTTTCAACAAATATTAAAAAAAAAACCAGTCGGACGAACCGGATCGGACTGGACCGAAAATGGTCAATTACCGTGGAGCCCCCGAAATCGGCGGTGTTTTTTGTCTTTTTCGAGGGACAATTTCATTAATACACTGTTCATAGATGAAAAAAAAGAGGACATACACTTATGAAGCACCGGGTGAAATGGCCAATGAACAGTAGTTATGAGTCAGAGGGAACAGTAGGAGAACAATGAAACACCGATGTATTTTAGTTTTTTTGTTAATATATTTATCAATTTTCTTCTTCTACCCGGAAATCAATATTTGAACTCATATCATATTTTTATGTGAAAACTCAAATCAAAATATCTCATTTTGGAGAAATAAAAACTGATGTATTCAATTAAAATCACAACCAATGAACAAGGCAAATTACATGATATACACTAGATAAAAATACATAAGAAGTTTGTTTTTGTTAGCTGAGAAATATTTAGTGCGAATTTTTGTTGTTGTTAGTGTTTAGGATATGAATTTTTTATTGTTTAAAATTGGTTATGATCGTGGGTGATTTGAGTTGTGGTGGATTAGGTTTTTTTATTAACATGAATGTTTTGGTTAGATTACATGTATTTTGTTGAGATTGTTAGCGTAATCTATTAGTTGATGGGGGTTTGATTGTTGGATTGTTAATTAGTTAGTGTTTCTGTTGGTTTTCTGTTATGCTTTTAGTTAGTAGTTGGATTAATTCAATTCATGGCTAATTAATGAGTGTTAGTAGCCAATCATGTACAAGCACTATAAAAAGGAACCACTATCAATGAATAAAGGAGGTTTGTTTTCTATAAATATGGGTGTTAACATTTGGTATCAGAGCTTAGAGGGGCCTGATTTGGGGAAAAAGGAAAGAGTGAAACACTGAATGAGGGAGAGATTTGGAGGAAAGAAAAAGAAGAGAGAAAACATAGGGAACCTTACAATTGTAGAGAGAGAGTGATTCACAAAATAGTGTGAATGAAAATGTCTTCGTCTGCCTTAGAACACTTTGTGCAAGCTTCTATTCCTAGGTTCAATAGACATTAAGACCACTGGTCCATGATGATGGAGAATTTCCTAAGAAGTAAGGAAATATGGAGCTTGGTGGAGGAAGGGATGCCAACAGTGGAGGAAGGGATGCCAACAGTGGAGCAAGGGCAAACCACAAGAGAAAGCCAAAGGAAAACTGCAGAAGATTCAAAGCTCAAGGATCTAAAGATCATGAACTACCTATTTCAAGCAATCAATAAAGAGATTATGGAAACAATTCTCGATAAAGGATTTGTTAAAGCCATATGAGAGTCAATGAGAAAAAAGTATCAATGATCAACAAAGGTGACAAGAGCTCAACTGCAAGCACTGAGATGAGAATTTGAAGTATTAAGCATGAAGGAAGGTGAGAGGGTAGACAAATATGTATTAAGAACAATAAAAATAGTGAATAAAATGAGAGCTCATTGTCATAACCCAATCTTGGGTTATTCCCCAAATTTTACCAAAACTAAAATAAAAATAACAAAAATAAAATAAAAAGAGAAAAAAAATACTAATTCAAGGTAAGAATTAAGCCGAAAATCATAATTATATTTTTTATAGGCCAATTTGATTTAATCATGGGTCAATTTAAAATAATTATTTTTGGGAATTAAATTAAGATCCAATTAAAAGATTTAATTAAGTGCAAGGACTTAATTATATTTTAAATTAGTCAAATTAAATTAATTAAGGGCTTAATCGAAGAGAAATCAGGTTCTTGAATTTAATTCGAGTTCAATTGATGTGATTGGAATTTTCAATAATTAAATTGAATTTTTTAAGCCAATTATACGAAATTAGGGGTCAAATTGAACGAATTGAGAGTCTAACGGTCAATTAAGGGTTAAATCGTTCAAATCGAAAACCAAAGACCAAAATAAAAAAGGTGTTCAAAGCTAATGATGCTTTTGAAATTCTGACGGGGATACAATTGTATAAAATTAAAAGTTTAAAACCAATTGGGGATGAATTAGAACAATTGCAAATTAAAAGACCAAATTGCAATTTCCCAAAACCAAACTTGCATGTGCCTGCACTGTTCGGATACCTGAAAAGTGCAGGAACATGGCATTGCAGCCCTCAGCCTTCTGCAAATGTAGAGGCAGAGGCGACAACCTCATGCAATGTGCATGAAGGTTGCCTTGGTTTGTTATAAATAACAGCCAACATTGCAATGAAAAGGGGGGAGAGGAGAAACCAGACAGAGGAGGAGAAAAATAGAGTTTTACATGACAAAAAAATAGAAGAGAATTACGTGAAAAATAGAGAGGAAAAACGAAAGAAAAAAGCAGGAGAAAGAGGGGAGAAGAATAGAGAGTTTTGAACATTCAAAAGAAATGAAGACAGATAAAAACTTGTAGAACAAAATCATACACACACAATGGCCGCCACCCATCTTCTTCCCTAGCTTCGGCGTCACTCTCTCTCTCTCTTTTCTCTTCATCTCTCTCGGCCAATCACTCTCTCTCTCAACAAAACCAGCAACCACCCTTTCTCTCTCTCTCACTCTCAGTTCATCAACTCCGGCCACCAGTGCAGACCCCCCTAGCACCACCTCGTCACCTCCGGTAGCCTCCACTCCACGCCAAATAGCCCAACAGCAACTCTGGCGAAGGCAACGAAGAACAACCCCATCGACTGCAATGTGACCGTGCATTTTTCGACGCCCACTCCGACTACCACAAGCCACCACAAGCCACCACTGTTGATGCCATCATGACAGGAATCATCACCTCGACCTCCTCTACCCAAAGGTATTAACAGGTACGCCTTTCATCACATTTGAAAAATTACTATTCATCATCTTCCTCCCCTGTGCATGTCACCAGCAGGATGCAATTTGCGTCCCAGTGTTCACGCGGACCGAGGCTGAGTAAGCGAGTCGGGCTTCATGCACAATCCACATGTCTAGAAACTATGGGCTTCCAGCTCGCGAGGACTGGAAGCCCAGTCTGATTAAGACAGGCTGCCAGCTCAGGCCCAAATAATAAAATAAAAAAATAAAAAATGAAAAATGACAAAATAAAAAATTGACATAAAAAATATTTTTTATATTTGTTTTTAATACTATCATTACTATTACAAAAATTTCAAAACATATAAAATGTTTGTTTTTGTGCATACAACCGGATTTCAAGATTTTTTAAGCATATTTTTCATAAAAAAAAATATATTGTGCATCTTTCTCATATTTAAAAAATAAAAATTGGATATTGTAACCTGTTTATGATTATCCATTGGAATTCGACCAAAATATCAAGAATAATTAAATTTATTTTTGTTCTATCTATTAGGATGTAAATTTACATCGTAAAATACATCCATGGATATTTTTTTTTTAACTGTGGTGTAAATTTACATTGTAAAGTACATCCGTAGATAGCAAAAGGATTTTCTAACCGCGGTGTAAAATTACATTGTAAAATACACCCGTAGATACAAAAAATATTTTTTAATATAATGTAAAAATAAATAAATAAATAAATAAATGAACTAAAAAAAAACACTCAAACAACAATGTAGCTTACCTTAGGTAGGGTGCACTGGGGGTAATGTGTCTTCTCCTTGCACAACAAGTCTCCTTACCCAAGACTCTCGCAGACCAATTGGTTCCTAATGACATTAATACTAGGTGGCAACTCCTTATATTTATAGTCGTAATTTTTACGGCTATAAAACAACCCCTCATTTTCACCGCGAGTTATTGTCTCCCTAAATCCCGGGGGATGGCGGGGCGCGAAGCGTGAAAAAATCACCGTCACGACACTCATGGTGAACAGATACAACAAAGTGTTGTAGTTGGGAAAATTCTGAGTTCTATGACATTCAAATTCAATTATGTGACTTGCTAAATAAAAGACTTAAACACTTTGAGCATTGATGAACTTCATGGTAGCTTGTTAGTCCATGAATTGAGAATGCAGGAGTATAATGAAGATTATCAAGCCCTCAAGATTGTTCATGACATTAGAGCATTTAGAGGAAAGGGTAGGGGAGTGTTTAGAGGATTTCGAAGAAGAGGTAGAGAAAGATAGCAACTCAATAGGAAGTTGATTAAGTGTTACAAATGCCATAAATTGAGGCATTCCAATACGAATACCCTAAATGGAAGAATGAGGCAAACTACGTAGAACTAGAAGGAGAGGAGAAGATGTTACTCATGGAACATGTAGAAATGCAACATGTTTCTAGAGATGAGGTGTGGTTTCTAGTTTCTGGGTGTAGTAATCACATGACTGAAAAATAAAACATGGTTTGTGAGCTTAGATGATGAATTTAGGCAGTTTATCAAATTGGAAAATAATACAAGAATGACAGTAATGGGAAGGGGAATTGTTAAAGTGGAAGTGAAGGAGGTGACCTAAGTAATCACACATGTTTACTACATTCCTGAGTTGAAAAACAATTTATTAAGAATTGGTCAATTACAGAAAAAAGGGATAGTCGTACTTATACATAACAATATGTGTAAATTATTTCATTGCTTTAGAGGGTTGATTATGCAACGTGAGATGACTACAATTCAAATGTTTGTATTATTAGCTTCTATAACCTTAGAGAACACGAACATGCATGCTTTAAAACCATCACTGAGAATGATACATAATTGTGGCATTACCGAATGGGACACTTGAATTATAAAAGGCCAAGAATTCTATATCATAAATACATGAGGCTCTTGAAAAATTATGTGAAGAGTGTTTGAAGGTAAAGCAACATAGGGATCCCTTTCCAAAGCAAAATCATTGGAAAGCAAACCAAAGATTACAGCTGGTGCATACAAATATATGTGGTCTAGTAACACCTGAATCTAGCAATGCAAGGAAATACTTTATTTCTTTCATTGATGACTTAATAAGGAAGACATAGGTGTTATTCTTGACAAGAAAATCAGAGACACTAACTACATTCAAGCATTTCAAAAGGCTAGTAGAAAAAGAAGCTGATAGGGGTATAAGATGTTTAAAAATAGACACGGGTGAAGAATTCACCTTTGAAGAGTTCCATGAATTCTGTAGAATTCATGGAATAAAAAGGCACTTACTTCTACATATACCTCACAACAAAATAGGGTGGTATAGAGGAAAAATCAAAGTATTATGAACTTAACTAGAAGCATGTTGATTGAGAAGAAAGTCCCTAGGGAATTTTAGGCCGAAGCAGTCAAATGGACTATACATGTATTGAATAGATGTCCTGCATTTGCAATGAGAGATAGAACTCTTGAAGAAGCATGGAGCAATGTTAAACCATCTGTGGAACACTTTAAAGTGTTTGGATGCATTGGGAATGTTCATAATTTAGATCTTAATAGAAAAAAACTGGATGAAAAAAACATAAAATATGTGCCCTTGGGACTAAACAATAAGTCAAAGACATACAAAATGGTATAACCCTATTGTCAAGAGGATTATGGTGTGCAAGAATGTTGTGCTTGATGAGAATGAATGCTGGGAATGGAACAATGTGGACTCAGATGCTAAGCAAAGCATCCTAGAATGGGGTGACAATGAAGACTCATGAATAGAGGAACAATATGATAAATAATTAATGGGTGGAAGTTGTAATGAAAACACTAAAGTAAATGAAGATGAAGGCAATGAAGGATTGCAAGATGATTATGCTATTAAAGGCACAAAAAACACACAAAGTAACACTGTTGAATCAGGTAGTGTGTTAGGGAAAGCTTGCAGAAGGCCAATTTGGATGAATGATTATGTAACTGGAGAGGGGTTGTCTGAAGATGATGAATTCCATCATTATTTTTTATCGATTTTTTAAAGATTATTTTTAAAATTAGTTTTGTTTTTGTTTTTTCCATCCTCTATTTTATTTCTCCATCGTTTGCTCCTTATTTTTTATTGCTACTTATTTTTTGTTTGGATAATTTTTTTAGTTTGAGTTTTATTTTATTTTATCATTCAACATTAAATTAATTAAAAGTTTAGTTTATTGATCGAGCTTGAGTTTGAGAATTCATGGGTTGTGATTTTAAAAGATTAGCCTAAGTTAAGGAAATTCATTTGACCTTACTTGATTCTTCATATTATTAAAGGAAGAGATTTTCTTATATATATTATTGAACTAACTGAGCAAGTTAAACATATTCAACTCAATGACTCGAGTCTCAATTTTTTTTAAATTCTTTATAAATCCTAGTGTTGCTTCAACGTTTTTTCTATTTATGTTTGGAAAAATCTAGCAAGGCCTATGGTTTTGTGATGTTCACCGGTATAGATTTACTCGAGTTATTTTGATGTTTTTTTTTTTCTTTTCTAACCCTCAATATCTTGTTCGTCACAATTGGGCTTTACATGGTATCACCACAAACTCATATCCCAAATTGTGAGTTTCATGAGTCAACCATGGTTGGCCGGAGCCAAATCAAAATGCCGACATTTCATTATTTCCTGTTTTCAAAATGATGCCATTCAATATATTACAATTTATGTGATTTAAAAATGCTATGCATCAATTTTTTTTTATCTTCTATAGTTTTTATATTTTTTGGACGTTGAGCTACAAAAACAATCTAATAAACGACATAGTGCGGGTAAAAACTCTAGTCTCTAATATAAAATATATGCCACGGTGGTGGGGGTGGCACCACTGCTAAGAGAAACAAGTAGTGATGATCATCTTGAATTAGCTAGCACTTAAATGCCAAGGGATATAATACTGGAGATGAGCAAAAAGAGAGGCAGATGTACGCTGAACGTAGGATCCTTCTCCTTTGTGCCAGCAATGGCCGCATCTTCCAATTT
Organism: Salix dunnii; assembly: GCA_015731905.1. Classification (NCBI taxonomy): domain Eukaryota; kingdom Viridiplantae; phylum Streptophyta; class Magnoliopsida; order Malpighiales; family Salicaceae; genus Salix; species Salix dunnii. The sequence goes on along the minus strand of CM027667.1, from coordinate 190,853 downwards.
TTTGGTAAAAAACTGATGCCATGCAAGAAGTTGGATTAATAAATTGGATAGCATTGCTAAACACTCCTAATAATATATATATATCAGGAGTGTGGGCCAATGGACTAGTTAATATTAAATCCAAAAGTTGCGAGAGTCTTTAATTTGCCTCGTAGAACATTAATGCTGGCTGGCTGGCTGGCTTTGGAATTTCTCGGAGGCAAGGCAAGAATCATTGCAGAAAACAAAAGTTGACGGTGTCCAAGTGGAAAGCTTTCTTCAGTGACAGAAGAAGAGCAAAACTTTTATTTGCAATAAATGGCAGCGATGGATTATTCAGGAAATTGTATTTTTCATAAATAATTTTCAGAATCTATTTGTTTTAATTAAAATGTTTTTCAGATTTTCCCGTGTAAAATATTTTATGAGCTTGTCATTTCCATCTCTCCACTATCTATTTATTCAATTATCACCTTTACCTTATTATTAAAAAATAGATGATGATGATGATGGTGCCTTGAAACATGTATAATAATTAATGTAAGGCTCTTCTTAATTTCCAGTCTCCAGTAGCTGGAATACCTTGGAGGTGAAGCAAAGAACCTGCAACAACTAGCTAGGAATGGAACAATATACTCCTTGGATTCATTTTCACATGTTCTGCTAATAAACTCATTGGTTATTGATGATCTAAGTTAATTGTGCTCCCTGAGTTTGTTTCCAAGATCCTCCACGATCTCTAAATATTTTTAATGGAAACTAGTAGCTAGCTAGTCTCTAGCAAAATAGTCCAAAGTGGTGGCAGTGGATTATCTAGTCAAGAACTACGTACGCACGTTCTTTTCTGTCCATATAACAGGTAAAGTGATTATCGACACTACTCATCGATGGGTACGTCGTTTGTCTCTCTGGCATATTCTTACACCGGCCACTTATCTAGCATCCATGGAGAAATTAATGAATCTTACACAGTTCAATCGGAAGAAAAGAACAATATTGGAACCTGATCGACCCCTCAGATGTTTTGAGTTACATTCAAGAAATCTTAAAGAGGGAAAAAGTGCTGTGATGAGAATGAAAAAGGGCAAAGCCTAAATATATAACCTTTTAATTAGCTGATCAACAGGGGCAGCAGGTCCTAGCTCCCACGCGAAACCTAATTAATGTTGCTTGTTGAGCAAAACATTCTCTACCTTTTCATCCTCTATAAAACAACACCATTCACAGTTTTGAACACACCAAAATTTCCTTCCAAAATGGCTAACATAGCCCCCCCGCCGCCACCTGCAACCCCGTCACCAGCCTCCAAACTTGTTCGAATCATCGCTGTAGTCATACTAGCCCTGATTGTTCTTATCGGCTTAGCCGTCCTCATCACCTGGCTAACAGTCAAGCCTAAACAGCTTGTTTTCAGAATTGATAACGCGTCAGCCCACGATTTCAACCTCAAGAATGGCCACCTCAATGCCACGTTTGATTTTCTCATAAAAGCTCACAATCCTAATGGCAGGATCTCTGTGTACTACGGTCCAGCTGAAGTGTCCGTAGCGTATGATGGTCAAACCATCGCCTTCAACACCCTCGCGCCATTCCATCAACCTCGTAGAAACGTGACTCGACTCGCCGCTACACTTGTGGCTCGTGACGTGGCATTGCCAAGGGATTTGTCCACAGATTTAGCGATTCAAAAAAAGACAGGAAACATTGGATTGGTTGTCAGAATCAAGGCAAGAATTCGGTTCAAGGTAGGAGTATTCAAGTTGAAGCATCATACGTTAAGGGTTTCATGCTCTCCTGTGAAAGTGCGAATGCCTTTATTTAAAAATTTCGAGACCACTACTTGTGACTTGGATTGGTGATTCGTGTCTGTGTTTTGCTTCGTGTCTTTATTTTGTTTTTTTTTGTTTTTTTTTTATTGGCAATTGCTTGACTATTTGACTGCACTTCTCTTTATTTTCTTGGATTGTCGTGAAGTTATTTTTCCTATTTAAAGGCTCAGCGTATGTTGTTATTCTGCACCTCCAAAATGCACTTGTGATATCCATAGTGATATTCGTTTTCCTTGATGTATATGGCTGCGTCAATGTCGTGATTTATTTATTTATTTTTTAATTCAACACTTTCTTTTTAGTGGGATTTGCTGTGATTCTTTTCCGATTCTCTACAACACACCGACATACTTATTCTGTTGCCGAGTTAACAGTTGCTGTGTCATCTCCTATAATTCCTTTTCAACTCTCTACAATCTACCGACACCTGTATTTCGTCGGTGAGTTAACAAACATTTGCTGTCATGTTTTCCCAGAATATATCGACAGAATAAGGTTGTCGGTAACCTTGTCAGTAATAATTTAAAAATGTTTTTTAAATATATTAAACTAAAATAAAAGATAAATTAATATAAATTCAGATATTTAAAAACCAATTATCTTAATATAAAAAACAAATATTGATCACAAATATATACGTTCAAATACAATGAAACTACAGTAAAGGTGATATTAGAGGAGGAGGAGGAGGCTCTTCCCCGGGAACGGGGTGCATATGGATCACCTTTCTGTGATCTAGTATCTATGACCATTTGATGGAGTTCTCCATAATCTGTAGAGAATTACTCAAAATTTTCATCAAGATGGGCCATTCATCCCTGCACTCCTGGATTTAACAAGGCCATGAACTCTGGAGACCGAGTGCTCGGACTCAATTATGAGCACCCTATAGTTAAAACACAACAGACCATCCACAAGCTCTCGACCTTAGTGTTTGAGAGCCTGTGGACTCGATTCATACCATATCTATCACACAATCTTGCCTCCATCCATGAATCAAGATCGATATCCGGGTAGATCGAAGGATTATCCACGTATCTCTTCTTCAATCGACCATTCTATATCTTCTAAAAATAAAATCATCATATTCAAGTAAATATTAACCTAAGAAAAAAAGGTTGAAAATCAAATATACCATAAAGTGTTGAGCTCAACCATCACAAACTATTGTACCCCTTTTTGACGATCACCACTTCACACATGTGTTTCCACAAAAATCTCCACTGGCCCTGGCTCACGTCCAAGACTCATATCTTGTAAGAAAAAAACGCTGTTAGTTAAATATATTTATAAAAAAAATCAAATTAAAAAAAATATTATCACATCTTTGGCATGTAAAACATGTTGTTAATTAAATGCAAGGAACGAAAACAATGTAATAACTTGAGGCGTGTTGTGCACTGTCCTTAATGATATTTCCCCAACAATGAGGTACCCTCCAGGATTCAACAAGCTCTTCCTCTATTATGAGAGAGGAACACAACAACAACAAAGGAAAAGAAGAAGAGAAGTACAGGCAATGAGAGGAAGAAGAGTAGAAGTATTTTCAAATACTCTATCTGAAAACTATAGCATAGTATTTATAGTCTACTATAATGTAACAACCATATTTATGATATTAAAGTGGCTGTTACAATAATTAAAAATAAATCTGTTACAATAATTTGAATTCAAATTTAAATTATAACTGTTACAATAATTTAAATTATAGCTTTTATGTTTACAATAACTCTGAAAATCAAAACCGAAAATGCTATGAAATTTGTATCTGTTAGAAATAATTTTCAGTGGTTACAAATTTAATGTTTTCAGTTTAAGGGTCATTCAAATATTTTAACAAAACAACAATAAGATTTCAGAGAGTATAGGCGTTGCCTCGCGCGCAGGGGGGGTGAATCGGAGGTTTTTACCTTACTCAACTCATCCTCATGTACGCGAGCTTACTTCTACTTCCCTTGTTGGTTACTACCTCATCTCAAGTTTTAGTATATAAACACTTGAAGAAAGTCTTCTTTTTTCAATGTGAGATAGTAGGTCCATAGTAGGTCCTATATATACTCTTTGCACTCAAGGGGTCTTTTGTGTTTTACCAATATGGGATAGTCTTTTTGAAATATTTACTTTACTTTTTTACAACAATCCCCCACATATTTCAAAAGGATTTTTAAAATAATAATAATAATAAATAAGTAAATAAATTTGCTGGATCTCTTTCACAAATGAGTGTAACGCATCTAACCTGGTGTCTTTTAGACTATGAACCAGATTATAGAAAGTATGAGATTTAACTTACAGAATTATTGGTGAAATATGTAATTTCTATGAATGCAATAATTCTCATTGTAAGTTAGGCATCTCATCAATCACATTATGCCCCCACAATTCTTTGTTGTTTGACTCGGTTTTGCCCTTTTAATCAGCCATACGCGTGCCTGGTTATTCACGAGTGCTTTAAAGATTTTGCTAATATCTTATAGGAACGGCCCCACTCCACACTCATATAGGTGATTCCATCAAGTTATTGTATTTTGATCACTATCCATAAGGAATATGGAAATCATTAAGAACTTTATAGTTCATCCTCTCTTTGATTTGTAGACTATAACTATTCTCACATCATAGATAAAGGACTTTTTATAGTGCTGTAAAATCATAAATAACTTTGTTGTTACCCATATGAACCTAATTCATGGGATCTCCAATCTCATAGGTTGGGTTACCATTATTTTAACTTCTTATTCTAGCATCAATCCCATTCCTCTTGATGTTTCTAATATCATCTTTCTACTAAGTGGTTTAGTTAGAGGATCAACCAAATTCATTTCTGACTTCACATAATCTATGGAAATAACTCCATCTTTTAACAGCTGTTTTACTACATCATGTCTTAATCGAATATGTCGATTTTTACCATTGAAAGATTTATTCTTTGCAATGGATATTGTCGCTTGACAATCACAATGCATGGATATAGAAGGTGTTGGTTTTATTCCCAATCAAATTTTAATTTAAAAAATTCTCAACCAATCAGCTTCATATCCTGCTAAGTCTAGTGCTATAAATTCTGACTCCATGGTGGATCGTGCAATTAAGCTTTGTTTGGAAGATTTCCAAGACACTACGCCACCACCTAAAATAAAGATATAGCCACTAGTGGATTTAATCTCATATGAATCTGAAATCCAGTTAGCATCACTGTATCCTTCCAATACAGTGGGAAATCCACTATATAGAATACCATAATTCATGGTACCTCTCAAATATTTCATTAGTCGGATTATCACCGCCCAATGCTCATGATTAGGATTTTATGTATATCTACTCAGTCTACAGACAGCGTATGCTATGTCAGGTTAAGTGAAGTTCATTAAATGCATCAGACTCTCAATGATATGAGCATACTCAAGTTGACCAATAGCATCGCCTTTATTTTTCTTTAATTGAGAGTTTGCATCATAAGGAGTGCTCACAAGTGTCACATCAAAATGACCAAACTTCTTGAGAAGTTTTTCTACATAATGTTCTTGTGTTAACATTATACCATTATTTCTCCTTATAATTTTAATACCTAATATTACTCTAGCTTCACCCATATCTTTCATATCAAATTTAGATGCCAAGAAATATTTAGTGTTATGCACAATATTCATGCTAGAACCGAAAATAAGCATATCATCTACAAATAAACTAATGATCACATATTCATTATCACTAGTCTTCGTATAAACACATTTATCCACACTAACAAATGAAAAACCATCACTTAAAATTACTTGATCAAATTTCTCGTGCCACTATTTAGAAGCTTGCTTTAAGCCATATAAGGATTTTCTCAATTTACAAATTTTATTTTTTTATCAGTAATTATAAAGCCTTCTGGTTGTGACATATATATCTCTTCTTCTAAATTACCATTTAAAAAGGCAGTTTTAACATCCATTTGATGTATATAAAGATTATGAATAGAAGTTAAAGCAATTAGAACTCGAATTGAGGTAATTCTAGCTACGAGTGAAAATGTATCAAAATAATCCACATTTTCCTTTTGAGTGAAGCCTTTTGCAACTAATCTTGCTTTATATTTATCTATAGAACTACTAGGAAGATATTTTCTTTTAAAGATCCATTTACAACCAATAGGTTTTGCACCGGGAGGCAAATCATCAATCTCCCATGTTTGATATTGTAAAAGTGAATCTATTTCAACTTTAATTGCTTCTTTCCAAGATAAAGAATCAGAGGAAGAGATAGCTTCGGTATAGGTTACTAGATCATTATCTATTAAATAAGTTAAAAATTCATTTCTGAATGAAGTTTCTTTTCTTTGTCTCTTACTCCTTCTCATTTCCTCAATATGAGTTTCATCAATCCTATTATTATTAATAAGTGCGTTATTAATAATAGGTGTGTGAGAAATCTTTTCCTTTAATGGATAAATATGTTCAAAGAATTCAACATTTTTTGTTTCTATAATAGTGTTGTGATCTAACACATCACTTTTTAAAACTAGAAAGCTATACGCAGCACTATTTTCGGCATAACCAATAAACATACAATCATAAGTTTTTGATCCTATCTTTTTTCTCTTTGGTTCAGGTAGCATAACCTTAGCTAAGACACCCCCACACTTTTAGATATTTTAAATTTGATGGATAACCTTTCCAAAGTTTATATGGTGTTAAAACAGTTTTCTTATAAGAAATTCTATTTTGTAAATGACATGCAGATAAAATAGCTTCACCCCATAAATTATCAGGTGCAGAAGAACTAACTAGCATAGCATTCATCATTTCTTTTAAAGTTCTATTTTTCCTTTCAGTTATTTCATTTGATTCGGGTGAATAAGGTGGAGTAACTTCATGTATTATGCCTTCTTTTTCATAATAATCATTCATTAGAACATACTCATCTCCTCTATCTGATCTAACTCTTTTGATTTTTTTATTTAGTTGATTTTCTACTTCTGCTTTATATAATAAAAACATGTTATAAGCTTCATATTTACTTCTAAGTAGATAAAGTTTTGCATATCTTGAAAAGTCATCTATAAAGGTCACATAATATTTCTTACCTCCTCTAGTCATAGTTTATTTTAAATCTCCTAAATCTGTGTGTATTAAGTTGAGTAAGTAATTTTCTCTTTTAATTGATATACATGTTTTCTTAGTAATTTTAGCTTCAACACATGCTTCACATTTATTCATAGATGAGCAATTTGAACTAGAGATTAAACCAAGAGTGTTCATTTTCTTAAGGTAAGATATACTAATATGTCCTAATCTAGCATGCCATAAATCAATACTATCAAGCAAGTAAGCAGAAGATGATGCATTTTCATTCATATTCTTAACAACATTGAGTACAAAAAGTCCATGGTTACAATATCCCTTCCCCACAAATACATTGTTCTTTGTCCTTACAATCTTATCAAATTCAAATGACACTTTGATCCCAAATTTTCCCAACACAGCTTCAGAGACCAAATTTGCTCTTATATTAGGGATATGCAGCACCTCATTCAAAGCCAATGTCTTTCCCGAAGTCAATTTCAAAAGGACTTTGCCTTTTCCAAGAACATTTGTTGTCCTTGAATCTCCAAGATAGACCACCTCTTCTCCATCCTTAAAAGGTGTATAAGTGGAGAAGAATTATTTATTCGCACATATGTGCCTAGTAGCACTGGAGTCTACGACCCAATTCTTCTCATTGGTCAACATATTGACTTGAGAAACAACCGCAGCCATGATATCTTCTCCTTCAACCATGTTGACCATAGTTTTAGGAGGATTGTTGTTTCTCTTTCTATTACGGCATTAAGGTGCATGGTGTCCAGGTTTGCCACACACAAAGCAATTTCCCTTTTTCTTAAAATTGTTGTTGGTTTTAGGTTTGAACATAGTGATATTGTTACCATTGGACTTAAAATTCTTATTAAATTTGTTCTCATACCTTTTTTGATGTGAACTCCCTTTCACCAAGTTTGCTTTGGTGGTAATCTCCTTCTTTCTTGTAGCTTGCAACTCCTTTCTATTTGTGTCTTCAATAATGATATGGGTGATAAGGTCAATCAACGATAATTGTTTGTGCTTGTGCTTGAGTTGCTGCTTGTAGTCGCTCCATGAATTAGGGAGTTTTTCAATGAGTATTCCAGCAATGAAAGCTTCAAGAAGGTTGATATTTTCAGCCTTCATATCTTCAAGAAGCCTATGGTATTCATTAATCTAAGCCTTGATATCTTTGTTGTCAACCATTTTCCAATTATAAAATTTACCAATGACAAATTTTTGTTTGCCAACATCTTCGGCAGTGTATTTCGCAACCATGTTGCCCTATATTTCTCTTGCTTCTTTGTAGCTGCAATACACATCAAACAACTCATTGAAGAGAGTGCTTAAAATAGATTGTCTACAAACCTTATTTCCATGTCCATGCTTCGGCATTCTCAGTATCTTTGGGATCGACAAGAACCCAAGCCACGCCATGCAAGTCAAGAACACCAAAAACCTCTCCTGCCATCTTCGAAAGTTCTCCCCAGAAAACACCTCAATCTTCGAGATGTCAGGAAATGACTTGGCCAAAGGAATAGTGGCTGGCTTAGGCAATGTAGCAGGGGCTGTTGGAGGAGAGAGGACAATTTAAATTCGAATTCAAATTTATATTATAATTGTTACAATAATTTCATTTATAGCTTTTATGTTTACAATAACTTTCAAAATCAAAACCAAAAATGCTTTGAAATTTATAACTGTTAGAAATAATTTTCAATGGTTACAAATTTAATGTTTTTAGTTTAAGGGTCATTCAAATATTTTAACAAAACAACAAAAAGATTTCAGAGAGTATAGACGTTGCCTCGCGCGCAGAGGGGGTGAATTGAAGGTTTTTACCTTACTCAACTCATCCTCATGTGCGCGAGCTTGCTTCTACTTTCTTTGTTGGTTACTACCCTATCTCAAGTTTTAGTATATAAACACTTGATGAAAGTCTATTTTTTTCAATGTGGGATAGTAGGTCCATAGTAGGTCCTATATATACTCTTTGCACTCAAGGGGTCTTTTGTGTTTTACCAATGTGGGATAGTCTTTTTGAAATATTTACTTTACTTTTTTACAACAAAACAAACAAAATAAAGTCATTTGTGTAAGACATCTTGAAATCCTTCTAAACCACCATGTCATTACAGCCTCGAAGATCACTTTCTTTCACATATTCTTAGATAGTTTTTGCGCCTTAAATAAAAAAAATCACATAATTACCTATAAGTCAATGACAAATAAAATTTTAATATTTGAAAAAAAAAATTATTTCAATTTCGATGTAACCCAGTTATAACACGATTCTCTTAAAGCCTCTCCACAACATTATTATTTGCTATATCCCTCTCAAATTTTTCCTTGCAGTAAAAAATTATAAAATGAAAAATTTGAGTAATTTCAATAAAATAAATGGATTAAAATAATAATAAAAATTAAGTTAATATAAACCTTAAATCTTGAAAACCATGCATCGACTTGTGATTTCCATTCAAGATGCTTGGAAACCTTACTCTATTGAAACAATAGAATTTCTATCAACGATTTACATGTCGATATTATTATTCAGGCAACCTCAATGTTTATGAGCTAGAAAATGGATAAATTTAATGAAATATTACTTGTTCAAAAATTATGAAACATGTCATTGTACAAAAAAACAAATTTACATTGAAAAGTCATCTTTCCACTACACATTGTATTTGCGGGTGAAAGAATCCCACTGCAAAGGGGTACCCCCTCTACGTTGTGGCACCGCACTTGATATGACATCTAATGACTCGTAGTTATCATTCTCACTACTATAAGAACTAGCATCGATCATGTGTTCATGATATACAATTCAATTTTTTTCTAGGCATCTACAAAAATAAAAAATAAAATAAAATTAATATTATCATAATCACAAAACAGGATAATGATCTAGTTATTTCATGGGCTTTAATGGGCTATGATCTCAATTTTGAATGAGTTTACCTTTTGGGCGACAAAACAGAAACAATCTATAGGTGAAAAGATACGTTACACTCTAAACATTTTAGGTGGTGATAAGTTCAGAGCCCAATCATACCTAAACTTGTCAGCAAGGTTGAATGTATTATACTATGAATAAACAATATTTAAAAAAAAAAATCTCAATCATACTTCTAAATAGACATGAATTGAGATGATGGTATTATGCTCCCACGTAAGAGAGGTTGTAAAGCATTTTATTTTGTTGCATATAATATAATGCATTAGCGAGGGAGATTGTTTGTTTTCTTCTGTTTTTTAAATTGGATGAGTTTGTATATTGGGAATTTTTCGGAGAGTTTTGCTATGTTATTTTAATCAAGTTAATGGTATATATGATGTTTTAAATAAAATAAGTTTTTTTTTTCTTTTACATATTATAGAGGGGACAATCTCTTTTCTTTTTAATTTTCCTGCATAATCTATACAAAAACAGTTAGGTTAAATGCATGATACTGGTGATTGCTGCCTCATTTATATCTATCCATTCCATGAAACCTAGAAAAATGCTCATAGGAAGCATGCAAGAGCCGAAGATACCACACGAAAGGTGTAGAAATTGATGAAGAAATTATAGATTTTATCTTTTTATTATTTTACCAAGGTATTTTTCATCCCATCCAATCTCATTATCTTGTATACCACATGTCGTCAGTGATTAAAAAACAATTAATATTTAATCAATATCAAATTCAATCAAATTAAAATTATTTGAAAAATATAAATTTTTTCTATAATTGAAAAATGGTTTTTTTTTAAATAATCTTTAAGGTAATTTATGGTTTTTTGAACTAATTTTAAGTTAATATTAGAAAAATTAAACTAATTATATATACAAAGCGTACACTTTGTTTCTCTATTTATTTGGAATGAAAGTTTGTTAGATTGTTTTTTAAAATATTTTTATTTAGAATTATATATTTTTTAGGGATTTTTTTTTTAAAATAATTTAAAATAAGATATTTTTTTTTTTTTAAAGAAGAGCATGGTGCTCACTGGTCCCTTAACGAAGGCAATCGACAAATCCACCCTCCAGCTAAATACTAAATACATCATATTTAAAGAAGTGACTGTTGCTATTATTATTATTATTATTATTATTAATTTATCTATCTATATATGTCTTTTTAAAGAAATAGAATAAAGTGACGCCAGTGGTCTTTACGGTGAGTCAACTGTTCACCCTTTTTCTTCCATCAACCTTTTTGAAGATTCCGATATTCTCCCTCCGGTGGCAGTTGGCACACCACGTTTCCACCGCTCCTCCGGTGGTCTTGGTCCTGAATTATACTCCTACAACCACTGATACTGCAAACTAGTTAAAGTGAGCAAAGATAAAGCATGGAAAACAACAAGTACTTGAAGCTACTTCCGCAACAAAAGAAACAGAAGTGGTTGTTACTGTTAATGTTGTCTTCAACTATCTTGCTTCTGACTACCATAGCATCATTCTCATCTTCCCCTCAATTGCTGTACAAATTACATGGCAACAAATACCATTTCCAGCAGGTTCCACTCTTTGTGGAACCTAAATTGGAAAACTCACCTTTTTCTCCCATACATGAAGTACCCCGCCTTGCCTACTTAATTTCAGGCTCTGCTGGAGATGGGGTGAGCCTGAAACGGGCTTTAAAAGTACTCTACCATCCGAGGAATCAGTATGCTGTGCATTTGGACTTGGAGGCCACCGCGGAGGAGAGGATGGAGCTGGCGAGATGGGTGAGTGAGGAGAAGGTTTTCGCGGAGGTGGGAAATGTGAGGGTGGTTGTGAGATCCAATTTGGTAACTTACAGAGGTCCTACCATGGTTAGCAATACACTTCATGCTGCAGCAATTTTGCTCAAGGATATTGATGACGGGGAATCTTGGGATTGGTTTATCAATCTGAGCGCTTCTGATTATCCTTTGATGACTCAAGATGGTAATTTATATGTTGCGAAGTAGTTTGGTCCTCCTCTGGAGCTGGTGCTTTATATATCTTTGTTCATTTTCTTGAGTTTTAATTGTGCTCTGTGCAAGCCCAGATTGATTTCTTTGTTACAGATATTCTTCATACACTCTTTGATATCCCAAGAGACCTTAACTTCATCGAGCATACCAGTGACATCGGATGGAAGAAGTATGTGCTTTATCTGCTCTCTCTGTTTTCTTTCTGGTATGTTTTACTTTATCCAGTGATCCATCCCCCACCCCCCGGGTCACAAACATAGCCTCGGGGAAGGTGCGGAGGGGAGGGGGAGTAGAGTATTCATCTTCAATTTTGTATTTAACTTTTCTCTATTCTTTCTGAACCCTGCAGAGATCAAAGAGCCAAGCCTGTCATTATAGACCCAGGGCTATATGGTCAGCAAAAATCAGAGATTTTTTGGATCTCAGAGAAAAGGAGGTTGCCAACAGCATACAATTTGTTCACCGGTAAGATATACAAGAACTAACAAGATATCTTTCTACTCTTTTTTGTCCCAATAAGCAAAGCAGTCTCTCACAATCTTAACAGCATAACTTTATTAAGAGTAAAGCCTATGTATTTCTCCACCGCTGACGTTAAAAATGTACTTGGAAACCAGGGTTTAGAGCATCGTATTCACTCCCTCTCCCCTGTTAGTATGGAAATTATTTGGATGAGCTTCTGAGTATGTAGAGATTGAATTTGTGAGACCAAATCAGTTTAAGCTAATAAAGTATCCAACGTTTTCAAGACAGGACTTGAACTGTAGAGGAATAGAGCCATAGAGGAGATGCTACGAGCAATTTCGTTGCAAAAAAGCTCATCTATCTATGCGTGTATTTTAGAGAGAGAATTTAAACATTAGTTGTGGTACTGATTTCCTCAGGTTCTGCTTGGATGATGCTCTCTCGACCTTTCTTGGAGTATTGCCTGTGGGGTTGGGACAACCTCCCGAGGATAGTCCTCATGTACTATGCAAACTTTCTCTCTTCACCTGAGGGTTATTTCCACACTGTGATCTGCAATGCCGATGAGTTCCGCAACACTACTGTTAACCATGACCTTCATTTCATATCTTGGGACAACCCTCCTAAGCAGCACCCTCATTTTCTCACAGTAGAGGATTATGAGAGCATGATTGAGAGCAATGTTCCCTTTGCAAGGAAATTCAGCAGGGACGACCCAGTTCTTGACAGGATTGATTCTAACCTTCTGGGACGCAGAGCCGATGGGTTTGTGCCTGGTGGATGGTTCACTGATGAAGGGAATGCAAGTTCACCTCTCCCTCGTTTTAATTTAAAGAACACCACTGAGCTCAAGCCTGGCCCTGGTGCTCGAAGGCTCAAGCGTCTGATGAACAGTCTATTGCTAGCGGATGATTTTAACTCGACACACTGCAAAATGATGCCTGTTGTTTCGAAGACAAAATTGTTACGAAGGCGCTCTCCTCTGACATAGTTTATGATGGTTCCTGTGTTTGATGAATAATTGCCTGGAGATTGCTGATCCACCAAATAAGGAGGCTATTGGAGTGGGAACACTCTCTCTTAAAACAAGAAAGAAAGCCACCCATATTTAGAAGATTCATTTACAGTTTAGAATCAATTACTTAATCCTTATAGTATAAAATTTAAGTTAACAATCCTTTGATCTTTCTCAATTCAGTCCTGTCGTTCCCACATTTTTGTTTGTTGTTTAGGTCGAGTGAAACCTTAATTATTATATATTTTTATAAGGAGTGCATGTCTAATTTAAAATTAAAATTTATTGTATAGATCACAAGTTTTTTATAATTTCATTACATCATATCTTATGAGGACATTATTCCCGCATTGCTTTCTTGCTATGTTGAATTTCTACTTCTTGCAGGCTTTTTTCTCCTCTTATTAATTTAGCTTTTTAATATATATATATATATATATATATAATTGATAAGGAAATAAATTATAAACAAATTTAAAATTATGGTTATTTTATAATATGGTTTTTTGAAAAATGAACGAAGACAAATTAGTTAATTTTATTAAATTTATAAGTAATATAAATTAAAGTTAGTTGGAAGGCGATAGTATGATACAAGTAATTCAAGAGGATAGTTTAGATGATAAGAAGAATATCCATTTAGTCGGAGATGATGCATTTAAGTTAGTTGTTTTTTCTTTAATCCAAAAGCGGTGTTTGATTAATATTTTTGTTGCTTTGAAATAAAAAAAAATGTGATTTCAAAAAACAAAATAATATTTTGCTTTCCAAATAAAGATGCGTATCCCTTACCCTTACTATTAACTAAAAATGTGTTGTTTATTTTTTTTAATTAATATAATACTTTTTTTTCATTATATAACAAAATATTACAGTAGATAGTATGATTTTTAAGCAAAATTATAGTATATTCAAAAACATTTTGGTACAAAGACATTATATATTTTACCAACAAAATTATTCATAGAATTGCCAACAAATATATTCCATTGCTAATTTTATTAATGATTTTCTTATTTATGACCCGTTCATCGACCCTGTTTCCCCTTTTTTTTCTCTCTTTTCTTTTTGTATTTTTCTCTGTAACCTTTCAACCACCTATTTCTCTTGATTTCATCATTATTAAACCTCTCACAACAAATCTAGCAATTTCAATACCAAGTTTAGAAGCATTTGTGTTATGATTCAATTTTTTTTTATAGGATTCTCTATTTTAAGCAAGTAAATCTACCATATTCTTTTGAAAATTAATATGAATATTTTAACCTCTCTTTTTTTATGTATTTTTGAAGTGTATGGATTTTGATTAGGTGTCTAATTTTTGTTTTATAACGTGTTATCATGTTAATTTATTGTATGTATTTATGATGTGTACATGTTAAGGTTTGTTTTAGATTATGTAAATTCAATTTATTTAGTTAATGTATTTAATTAATACATGATTATTGTAAATAAGTTTGATATATAAGTGATGGAGGATTGTTCATGAATGTATCGTGAATCACTCTAAGGATTGTTTCAGATGGATTATTGTAATGAGGTTCACGGTTTTATTAACTATGTAATATCTAATCCGATAAATATTAGTGGAGATGATTTTAGATGTCCATATTGAAGATGCAAAAACCAAAAGTTTAACTATCCAGTTATTGTGACAATGTATCTTCTACAAAAAAGGGTTCATGAAATATGCCAATATTAATCCTAATAGAAATATGATTATGAATGCGATGAGAATAAATTAGAGTAGTGCAGGTGAATGTCCAGTCACAGATGACGAACTTAACATAGTCATGACTAGATTTTTTTATCTTTAAAAAGATTGTGATAAACCATTATGAGATGATTGCACAAATCATAGTATATTATTAGTCATGACATAAGTGCTCATCATCAAGTCAGATCATGGGTAGAGTGAGATCAATTATGATAGAATTATCGAATGGGCGAGAAGTATTTTCCTTAAAAGAATAAGTTCAAAAAGAACTTCTATGTTGCTAAATCCATGATGAAAATGCAGAGTTGATTGAGTGCATAACATGTAGGCATCCATATTATAAATATAAAGTTGACAAGGGACAACATATCATTGCACATAAAAAACTTAGATATTTTTCAATCACATCTAAACTGCAGAGATTATTCATGTCACCAAAGATTGCAAAGTACATGAAATGACACCATTTACATAATGCAATTCATGGAGTGATGATGCACTCTTTCAATGGCAACGCCTTAAAACACTTTAAACATATGCATACTCGATTTTTAATGGAAGTAAAGGACATGCATCTTGGTTTATGTATAGACAAATTCAATCTATTTGGCTCATTTGATGTTTCTATTCCTGTTGGCTAGTGATACTTATGGTATACAACTTGCCACTAGGGATGTGTTTGGAGTTCATGTTTTTATCAATAATCATACTTAGTCCTTATAGTCCAGGTCACAATATTGATGTCTGTCTTTGACATTGGATGCTATCCATTACTAATGGAGTTTTTTTGTTGAGACATGTGTGGAATAGTGACTGTCAAAAAAGAGTGCCACAATAATTTTTGGATTGTCGCGCTCATTAATTCATGGATATTGGTATTTTTAATTTCTTATTTTTTTTTCATTGAATTTTGTTTGTTTTTTTTTTCATAATAGAAAACATATAATAGCTAATTGAAGGAGAAATATAGGAATGATCCTTCAACCCATCCAAATTTAGATCCGGATGGGTGGTTGGAGGTAAGATCATTTGATGGACGTGTTAGAAATTAGGTATACGGACTCTCCAATACTACAATTGACAATTTACACGACCCACAGTGTCTCAACAATTAGGACATCTTTCAAATCGATTTTGTTCACGCAAACTCTAGAGTTCCAATCGACTTTAACTAAAAAGGTGCATGATAAGACAACCAAACTTCATAATGAGATAACCGAACTTTATGCTGAGATGGCTAAACTACGCAGAATGGTTATACAAATGCAATCATATTGTGGTGATCCATGTGCTCTTCTTTCGATGTCCAGTTGTCCTAACCAACCTCCTCCTCCTTCAGCACCATCTCTGTTTTAAATTTATTGTATTTGAATTTTGAATGTTCAAAATTTAATAATTTGTAACAAATATTTCAATTTCAATTTAATTTAATTTGAAATATATTTTGATTTGAAATATACTTTTCATATTATTAAAATTTATCAATTTATATTTTTGAAAAAAATTAAGATATATGTGATGGAATTACAAACGGAAATATTCATCGGTATTTTTCAGAGAGTTCGATAGTAATTACTCAAATTACTATTATCACTGACCGAATATATTGATGGAATCACTGGCAGAATATGCTAACAAAATCACTGATGAAATAAACCGACCAAATCACTAACGAGAAAGACAGATGAAATGTTTTGTTTGTTATTCCGTCGGTATATATAATTCCAAGAGAATCACCAACGGAAGGGAAAATACCTACAAGGGTTTTACTGAAGATAGTTTTCGGTTTGTGTGGTCATCGGAAAAAAATTATCAATGGAAATTACATAGAATTATCGATGAATATTTTTGTCAATAAAACTATTTATTTTAATAATGTTTCTTCTCCATTTGAACTTATTTCTTATATTAACTAAACTAATCAAATAATCACAAAGAACGTGATAAACTATAATCATTATTATTGACGTGGGAGAGATATTTGTCCCAAAAACCATAAAAAAGCTTATAAAAAAAATATGAATTTAGGAGGACATGCATGAGAATGAAAAATTCTTAAAGGCCAATGTATAAAGTTTAAATGAATACCAATTATGTTCATTTGTACATTTTAGTTTATCCTAACAGCTGATATCAGCCTAGCTGGTAAATTAGAAAAAATTAATAAGACTTTCAAAATACTTATCTCAAAGTTGGAGTCATAAAAAAGCATGCCTTTTAAATTGAACTCTCGTTTCAAAATGAAAAGATGAGAACAGTTTAGAAAGGTTAATTAAGGAGGTGCGTGTGTACAAAAATTTAATTAAAAAGGAATGAGTTGCTCTTTGATCACACCAATAGTTTAACACATCATATTTCTAATTAAAAAGGAATATTTATGTTCAATCCTTTCACTTGATCATGGCTTTGGTTTGATTTGACGTGGAAGCTTTAAATGCCTAAACGCATATCAATTTGGGGGCCGGGAAACCAACTCAAAGAAGGAAGATATATGTGTGTGTGTGTGTGTGTATTCAGCATCATGTGAACCTGTACGTTTCTTGAACTTGTAATTAAAAAAGCTGAGCTGTGGGTTTTCTTTATATAATTAAAAAAACGTTCAAGCGTATACATAACATTTACACCCCCTTAATTGTGATCTGCAATTAATTATTATTTTTTTTGTTGAAACTTTGAGATTAAAGACCACCCCATAAAACACATCTGAAAAATGACTCTAATTATTTGTTTATCAGATTTTTATATCTACCCCCCATGTGTTGGCTTGTGAAGAATGAGCTGGATACAAGGAGTTTTAAGGGTTGCTGATTAATAATTAGGATGCAAAAGGTGCCCTGTGGGGGATGCCCTTTCTCCTTCTTGAAGTAGAATATTGTGGTGGAATTGGCGTGCTTGTGTACATGTCCTTCTGGCTTCCTTCACGCATTTCTTCTTCTTCTTCTTCCTTTGATCCCAATCTTCTTCCCATTCCATCTCTAATTTCCTCGTTCTTGGTGCTTAAGTTAAAGTTGGCATCTCCACTCTTCTTTATTCCTACAAGCTGGATTAAGTGCCAAGTTAACTTTTCGCTAAACCATTATCCAAGCAAAATACCAGTCAATCACTTTACAGATCCGTCTTGTTTTGTTTTTGTGATCACAACTTAAGTTTTGAGTGTTTGTTCTTGTACTTCACCTTGTATTTTGAAACTGGTTTTTACCTAGAAGTTTTTTGCTGTCAAAATATAAAATTGATGCGTGTTTTTATATTGAAAAGCTCATTAACTGTGAAATCTTGTTACAACCACAATGCCACTAATTGAAACTAAAGTGTAAAATTATGTGATAATAATTTGGTACGAGGAGGTTAGAAATCAAAAGAAATGCAACTTTTTGGTATAACAACAACAATTGTCGTGGCTTGTTTTAAATGACAATGAGGGACAGTTTCGAAAGGGTCGGTAGAAATCTGATAAGAAAAATGAGAAGAAATGAACTGACCTTGCATCCCAGAGAACAGAAACGAAAGGGATCCAAAAGACTTCTCCCACAAATTTCGCATAAATGTGAGACTCCTTTACTAGTGCTACTCTTTGGCTGTGGTCTCTCATTAAGGAAAAGAACTCTAGCACTGTTTATAACGTAAGTTTGAACTCCACTAATGTCCAAAACCTTTTGAATCTCTGCAACCCTAACAACATCATGATACGATGACCTTCTGATCTGTTTTTACACAACCCCACATATATTTTTTCAGAGACGAGAATTGGAGCAATAATGACTCACCGAAACATAAAAGACGAATTACTTGAATAACTGGGTGATCTCTGTGCTGAGTTGATCGGCAATAGAAGCAAAAGGCATCGGAACTGTTGCAGTCAAGGCAGAACATGTTGCATTCGCTACGTGGGGCTTCTCTATGCCTGGGGCAAATGGTGAAGAATGCAGTCGATAATAATGATTCAAGCCATGGCGGCACCAGCATTTCCTGTAATATTGTTCGGCACCCAATAAATTAAAACCACCAACTGGGTCAGCTATTCATGCATGTGTACAGTTTAAAATCAAAATAACTCCATTATTGCTACCATTATCAAGAAGGACCAGCGTAGCAATGGCGGAAACCAGAAGAAGAAGAAAAACGTGTATTGGAGGAAGGGAGAGAGGAGGGTTCAGAGAAGATAAAAGAGATGCTTAGGATGTATCGACAAAACAAAGGAAATGGCAAGAGGTCAAGGGATGTCTACACAAGCAGCTCGCTAAAACACAAGGTTAATGTAACGGTTGAGATCTATGGGGTAGGTTAAAAGGGTTATCCTGTCGTTGGATTAATGAAATCAAGAAATATTAAAAGGAAAGAATATAGGAGAAATTATTAAAAAAAAACGGAGGAGTAATGCTGTATTTTAAGAATGAGTTCTTATAATGATATGGCAAGCAAGGTGGATACTCCACGAATGTTTCCTTTTAAGACCCAATTAATTTTTTATTTTATTTTATTTTCCCATCATCATCATAGTTAATTTATAAAAAAAAAAACAAGACTAAATTGTGTCATCTAAACACTATAACAATGCACTCAGAATATTATGAATTATAATAGTATAATTACCATTTTTTTTAATGTATTAAAATTTAATTCTTGATCTCAGAGGCATTTTCAACTTTTCCTATGGTCTGGTCGACGTTATCTGATTGTTGGAGGGTGTTTTTATTTTTTTATATTTTTTGCACAATACAACTACTAATTTACCCTTGGAAACAAACAACAAAACAAAAAAGGATCAAGGGTATTTTTTATTTTGGTTTTGTGCACCGACCATGGACAATAAATTCACTTTCTTACCCTCAAATGAGACAAAAACAATGCACTGGCGGTGAGGGCATATTTAATTTTTCATGTTCAGGTAAATAATATAACTACTAAAATACCCTCAAAAAAGACGAAAATAAAACATTAAGATTAGGGGCAAAATGGTATTTTGATACCAGGGTATTTGGTTATTATATCCAGTTTAGGGGTATTTGGGTAGTTTCATGTTTGTTTATTATTATTATTTTATTTACCTGCATATGTATTTGTTGTTGTCTCCATTATAAGCCTTTCAAACGGTGCATTATGTGTATGGCGAATAAGGAAACTGCTTGATCATCATGTCTCATGGTGCACTATCATGTTTTTTTTCACATGATGGTGCGTGTGTCAACAAATAACGAGTGGACAGTCATTAGTGGCCGGTTTTGCTTTTTTATGCTTTTTCTCTCTCTTGTAATGTCAAGATACATTTCAGTCCCTAATCTTTTTATTTTATTTTTTTCCCTGATTGTTTTATAGAAGTTTTGGTTTTTTTAGTTTTACCCTTTAATTGAAATTAATTATATATGTTTTTTTCATTTCAACCTTATTCTTTTTCTTTTTTTTCCTTTAATTTTTTTGTTCTGCATGTTTTGATTTATTTCGATTTTGTCATTTAATTGAAATTAATCATATATGCTATTTTTTATTTCGACCCTTATTCTTTTGAATTTTTTTCTTTTAAATTCCATAAATTGTTTTAGTCTCAGGGTCTGAATTTATTACAATTTTGTCATCCAATCGAAAATGATTATATATTTTATTTTTTATCCTAGCCCTTATTCTTTTAATTTTTAGTTTGATTTTAACTTCTTCAATTTTTTCGATCTTTCATGGACAATCTTTATTATTTTTTCATACTTATGTGTCTATACTTTGAAATTTGGTTTTTGATTTATGTCATTTTCTTTTTTTTATTCAGTTTAGTCTCCAAATTTGAATTTATATTGGTGATCAATTTAAAATTGATATTTTTTATTTTATCCCTTTGGTCTTCATCTTTTTCTATTACTTTTATTTTTTCTTCAAATAAGATAAAAAAAAAAATTTATTCTCATAACATTTATTTTGATTATGTTTTTTTTTTTTTGTTAAAGTTTTTGTTTTCTTTCTTCTTCAAGATAATTTCATGATTTTCATTTTTTACTCAATAATAATGATAAGTTTAGTGGTTGTTATATATATATTAGTTGTAAAAGTTGTTTTTTCCCCATGTTTACATGTATATGCTCTTAATTTGATTTTTTATTTTTATTATTTTCTCTTTTGCTGAGGTTGTGTTTTCATTCAATTTAGTCTTTAAATTTTAATTTGTGGTGGTGATCATTTGAAAATTGATATTTCTTTTTTTTTCCTTTCTTCTTCTTGTTTTCTTTTTTATTATTTTTATTTGTTCTTCAAGTCAAATGATTTTTTCTAAGCTAATAATATTTATTTTTATTTTATTTTTATTTTTATTTTTATTAGCTCTTTTGTTGAAGTTTTTAGATTTTTTATTCTTCGGGTTAATTTTGTTTTTTCCATTATTTACGCAATAATAATAAATTTAGTTTTTTTTTCTTGCTTGCTCTTTCATTAAAGATTTTTGAGTTTTTAATATTTTTTATTGTTTTAGCAATAATTGTAATAATCATTTTAGGTTTTATAATCATGGTAATAATAGTGGCATTATTAATTACAATGATAATATCAATAGTAATTTATTGTAATAGTTATAGTGCTTATGGTAATAATAACAATAGCCCCTTTTGTTTCATGGATTTCTTCCTTGCCAATGTTTTCTTATTATTCAAAGACAATGAAAACAATTTTGAGCTTATTTTATCTAGCACACAATTTTACGATAATAAGCACACTTTTAATCCAATAGTTGGATCAAAATGGATTTTTTAAAAAAAGTTTTTAAAGGCTTTATTTCTTATAGTGTTAAAATTCCATACTGATAGAATATTAGTAAGGTTGTACAATAAATCCTATAAGCTATTGTGCAAGAATTACATTAATTTCCTAGTTGGTGTAGGATTATTTTTCCTATTTTATTTAGATCCTTTTTTGTTATTTTTCTGTCTTTGTTTAAGACTTTTTACCCAGAAAGGTTTATTTGAGTTTTATTTTCTTTTTTCTTAGACTTTTTTATTCAAAAATAAGATTTTGTGTGTGTGTGTGTGTGTGTGTGTGTGTGTGTGTGTGTGTGTGTGTGTAAGGTTGCTTATACTTTTGATTCTTTATCAACTTCTTCAAGACTTATGAAAGATTAAACTATCTGTATGGTATTCTTCAATAACTTTTGTTTTTGGTTCATGTAATTATTAGTTTTTTTTTTTCAATTTGACTTTAACTTCCTTGGGTTATTTCTATTTTATTTGTGAGTTCAAAGGCTTTTACCTTTTAGGTTCGCATCATAACATGGATTCTACTATCAATGAATAACATCAGTAGCAACAACAATAACAACAATAACAGCTACAAATAATACGTGATAAAAGAAAATAAAAACAAAAATTTAAGTGACTACTTTTATTATTTTTTTTAACCCTTTTTCATGCCTAGATTTCCTAGATGTCCCTTGTGACAAACCTAATTAAGCTTGAGACTAGCCTAGCCTAAAGAAAACAAGAAAGGATTAAGCCCAGCCCAACTAAGCCTGAGACTTCCCTTACCTCGCTTGAAGAAGAAAAGGAAGGCTCAAGTTGAAGTAAGCCAGAGGCTAGCCTAACCTAACCTAAAAAGAAAAGGGAAGGTTCGAGCTTAACTGAGCCTAAAATTGGCCCAACCTAGAATGAAAAATAAAGGGAGGGTTTTATTCTAATTGTGCCTAAGGCTTTCCCAACCTAACCCAAAAAAGAAGAAAAAAGGGTCAAACCTAACCAAACCAGAGACTAGCCCAACATAATTTGAAGAAGAATAAGAAAGGTCAAACCTAGCCAAACCATAGGTTAACCCAATATAACTTGAACAAGAATAAGAAAGGTCAAACCCAAACAAACTCGTGGCTACCCTAGCCTATCTAATAAGGAGAAAAGAAGAAAAAAGATCCCTAACTAGACCATAAAAAAAGGAGGTCTAATAGAACCCTCTCTTGGCCCAACAAAGGCCCACCCACATATCAAAACACGGAGAAGAGAAAAAGTTTACTCAAACAAGGAAAAACAAAAGATAAATTATGCATATAATTCATAGAGATGAGAAAGAAGAAAAAAGGAAAATAAATAAAGAATAAACAAGTCATTAGAGTATCTTTATGGCCTTTTATACACACATGCTACATCATTACAAAGATCTCATTGAGACAATTTAAACAACATCGAGAAATATTAATTTTGGATCTTGATGCACACTGCACGTATATCCCAACATCACGTGATTCTTCACACCCTAACACATGTTAGACACATTAAACATTTTCTTTTCTTATTTTTAATTTAGCACTAAATTGTTCTATAACTCTTCAATTCAATCCTCAATTTCAACCTAACCTTCCCCAACTACAAGCCAATCAAACCTAATAAGACAAGAAAAAAAATTGGTATGGTTATATATTAACATTGCCCAAACCATTTATTGTTTGGTACGATGTCTTCATTAATTGCTTAATTGTTTCATAGATCATCAACGTAGTAAAGGTAATTAACTGCTACCCATAATTAATCTTGCATGGCATGTCTGAAACTTCACTCTCCAACAATCGCAACACACATTTTGTTATACTTCATTTTTCTATTTCGGTTTAGTATCTAGAGCATTAAGAGGTCTCTTATTGTGATGGTAAACCTTTTTTGAGTAAAAATTCATGAATCCTGAGCCTAAACCAAGAAAAAAAAAAATTCTCCAGGGGCTAGTGCACCGAAATATCCAAACCCCGTCCAATATTTTTTTCCCCTCCATCATCATGTATATAGATCATATCGAAGACTTTTGAAGTGTAAGGGACACGAATCCAAAGCCCGCCCTTTCTTCTAAGTGTCTGTTTAGAGGTGTGATTGAAATTGTTTTTAAAAGTATTTTTCATCTAAAAATATATTAAATTATATATTTTTTTTATTTTTTAAAAATTATTTTTGACATCAACATGTAAAAAATGATCTAAAATAAAAAATAAAATAAAAAATAAAAAAATTCAAATTTTTCAATAATACTTTCCAAACACACCCCGAACACATTCCGAAACATCCCATAAAAGTCCCTTTTCCGCTATCACAAAAGAAAAAAGAAGAAGAGAAAACAGTAACCTCGCCGACGCAATCTCTCTCCACTACACATCATTTAAAGCCCATTCTATCTCTTAGAATATTATGTCTCGTATTATGACTCATTCTTACATATTTATACATTAGAATCAGTGTTTTTCTTCTTATTATTACTAGAATTTTCAGCACCACACACGCATGCAGGATATTATTCCTCACAATGTGAAAACAAAATCTCCACATTTCATATAGAGGAAGGAAGGTAAAGAGTTGTAGATCTTGATCCACATCCACCTAATAAAGACAAAGGTGTCATTACTTTAGATATGTGTGTTCTGAACCCTAAACAATGGGATGCATGGATATGAGATTTCAAATCTTAGCACAGCCCAACTACTATAATTAAGACGCCACGTCTCTAAATCATCAATTCGACTCTCTAATATCAGCATGGGATTTTTATTGCTCCGTGGCGTACGCTCTACAGTATCTCTATAGTATCAGATTCTTTTGACCCCATAAAGTCAAATTACTTCTGTGCATGTTAAATATCAGAAACAGTTAATCTGATTACTCCTAAAAAAAGGGAAAGAGAACGTGAAATCGAATAATTTGCTGGTATCTGATATTTATATCTAAATTGATTTTTGTTGGCAAAAAATTGAAATGGTTTCTGAGCAAGCAAGAGACAGGTTTTGGATGGTTTGAAACCCGGTTCATCATGTTAATTCCCGGTTTGACAGCTATGTTTTGGCTACTGTAAGGCGCAACCAGCTACTCTTTAAGCAACTTGCCTTTAAAGATGAAAAAAGTCTTTTCTTGACTCCTAATTTTTTTAACACACCTTTTATTTTGTCTTCAGAAGTTTTCCGCTTTTTTGTTATCTCTATTACAGACAACACCTCTGTTGAATCCTATTCTTTCCTCTGCATATCTTTATTCTCTTTTTCTACATGATTCTGTTCAGTCCGTGAAGTGGGCATCTACTGGTCTTCTTGGTTTCTGGAAATGGGAAAGCTGTGTTTTTTTCTTCTGTCTGTTGTGCTCTTGGTGTTTTTGCTTAACGGAGAAACAGCCACTGCTTCTTCAAGAAAAAAGGTAGCCACTGGTGCAAGAACACATGATGGATCAGAAGAATGGGGATATGTAGAAGTTAGACCAAGTAAGGAAACTGTTTCAGTTTTCATTCTTTATATATATATATATATATATATATATATGTTATTAGCAAAATGTGCCCATCTTGGTTTGTGTTGAACAGAAGCACACATGTTCTGGTGGCTTTATAGGAGTCCTAACAGAGTTGAAGATTCATCCAAACCATGGCCAATCATTCTTTGGTTGCAGGGTGGACCAGTGAGTACCTAATTGCTGAAGTTTGGTATCAAAATGCTCCTTTAATTATTGTGAAAAACCAACAAGTATACATACATATGTGTGATCGGTTTGACAAAACAGGGAGGATCAGGTGTTGGGATGGGGAATTTTGAAGAGATTGGGCCACTGGATACCTATCTGAAGCCCCGGAACTCGACATGGCTACAAGTGGCTGATCTGCTCTTTGTGGTAATTCTCAGCCATTTTCAATATAATTTTATTCAGCCATTTGACTTATTCTTTGCGGGGATTGTGCAGGATAATCCAGTTGGTACAGGATACAGTTTTGTGGAAGAGGGTGATGCAGACTTGTTTGTCAAAACCGATGACGAGGCAGCAACTGATCTAACTACTTTGTTGGAGAAAGTGTTGAATAGAAATGAGAGCCTCCAAAAGAGCCCTCTGTATATCGTAGCAGAGTCTTATGGAGGCAAATTTGCTGTCACTCTTGGTTTATCAGCTCTAAAAGCAATTGAAGCAGGAAAATTGAAACTTAAACTTGGAGGTAATTATTAATCTTATGAACTTATATCAGCAATCTTCTGGTATTTTTACAAATTTACATGCTATTTCTACATGTGCAGGAGTAGCATTGGGTGACACTTGGATCTCACCAGAAGATTTTGTGGCAAGTTAACTACTCTTATTTGCATATTTCATTTCTAGTGTTAACCTCGCATCGGTGTGCGCGTAAACTGTCTCCTCGATCGTTAAAGCAAAAAAGAAAATATATATAATAGTTTTGTATTCTGATATTACAATTTTGAAGTTTCCAGCTTTCATGGGGTCCTCTTCTAAGAGATTTATCGAGGCTTGACAATAATGGACTTGAGAAGGCGAAAAGGTCCAAGCTATTGCTGTGTTATTAATGAAAACAAATTAAATATTCTTAGTATTAACATCTTTACTTTACAACACAGCCTGGCTGAGAAGATCAGCCAGCAAATCCGCGAAGGTCAGTATGCTGACGCAACAAATTCCTGGTCTAAGCTTGAGGAAGTGATTAGTGCTAACAGCAATTCTGTGGTATTTTGTCCCGGTTGTTTTCTTAATTTTTCATTTCTTCTGAGAGCTCAGCAAACAATCAATCTTCAATTATAATTATATATTTTTGTTTTCAGGATTTTTATAACTTTTTATTGGATTCGGGATCGGACCCTGTATCTCTAAGTACAGCTGCAGCTGAATTATCACAAAAAAGTGCAATGAAGAGCTACACAAGATACATCAGCTCTCTGAGGTCACTTCCAGCAGGAGGAGGTGGTGTCGGTGATCTTGATAGCATAATGAACGGGGTCATTAAAAGAAAGCTCAAGATCATCCCAGCTAATTTCTCGTGTGTTTCCTTCTTGCTCAAGTAATTAATTGCCATCTAAAAGGCAATGAATCCATCACTGAATAATTATTTCGGTGTTCACAGATGGGGAGAGCAGTCTGGTACTGTTTTCAACCAGCTGGAAGGCGATTTTATGAGACCAAGAATTAATGAGGTGCTATACTGATTTTATTTTGCTCGAGAATTTTATCCAAATGGTTACACAGTGAAGCTATATTTTATTAAGAATGCACCCTGTTTATCTAAAATATATACATTATATCTTGATCTTTCCCGACTAAAATTTACAGTCAGTCTTTCAATTTGGTGAAGAATATATTATTGTGTTATTTTATTTACTCGTCGCCTTATCTTCTGTAGGTCGATGAACTCCTGGCTAAAGGAGTGAGTGTGACCATATACAGTGGGCAAGTATGATTTCTCTCCATGCATGGACCTTAAGGGATCCACCCATGTGCATCATCCATGTGTCTATGGATTTTTAATGTGGACATTAAAATATCTTCATATATTTTAGTCCATGTTTTTGGAAGTTAGTTCTTATTTTTAATGCATAGCAATGAGTTTATTTCCTGGACTGTTGTTATAGCTTGATCTGATTTGCTCAACCAAGGGAACCGAGGCATGGGTTGAAAAACTCAAGTAAGAGAGAGTGCTTTCGTTTCTCTTTGATTAGCAATGAGATATATATTGTAGAAGGGCCGAGCTGATCGATACATTAATTTTCCAGGTGGGAAGGGCTCAGCAAATTTCTGGGCATGAACAGAACTCCTCTTTTTTGCGGTGCAGAACAGCAGAAACTCACAAGAGGATTCACCAAGTCGTACAAAAACCTCAACTTCTACTGGATTCTCGGGGCAGGCCACTTTGTAAGTCAGAACCACGCCCTCCTGTACTTGTCTCCAGCTGCACAGTATCTCTTCGTGTCGCACTTTGAAATTATTACAGTTCTTTTGCTGAGATTTATTACTGGCCATTAAAACCTAAGTCCAGTTAAAGACAAGAAAACTATAATAAATGTGAAATATTGATAACAAGTTAACCTCAAAACATTTTTAAAGACTGTGAAAATGACAAGGGATGTTATAGAAAATTACATATATTCTATATTACTTTATTTTTTAGCAAACCATATGTGTAGTTAATGTTAAGGAAATAATAAAAAAACTAAATTAGGATCAAATAAAAAAGGTCTCAAAAGTCGGTTTCGATCCCACCCAGACAAATTCTTTCAATGAATTATTCCTTCTGGATGGAGAGGAAAAGTGGGGTCGAAGGTTAATAATGATGTTTTTGTTAGGACTGCATTGAAAACACTCACCAAAGGCCACACGTGTACGTCTGTCTTTGAGGCTTTGTGGCCACCCCACTTGCTGAAAAAGTGTCGCATGTGACTCCATTATCGCTCACATTATTACACACAGCTTATTGATTGTTCAGTTTTTGAGTGAGTGTTTTTACACACACACACATATTTTTCTTATGTTTAAAAATACAAGAAGAAACAAGTTCATGGTTACCCAAAATGGTGTGTAGTTGTCCAATGGGTGAGTTAATTTACCGAGTTCTCGCCATATGTTCAAAGAACAGCTGGATGAAGTGATTTTACCAGCTCCTCAGTTTCAAGTTTTCTTACTTCCAAGACATATCGTCGGTTAGATTTTGCGTGAGCGGGAGCGACTGCAGTCAATCATTCCATAATAAATAAGAGTCATGATCTGTTGTTACTCCAGGTCTGCATCAATGGTGAAAGTACTAATCATGGTGTCAGCAGCATCAGATAACCACTTGTGTTGCGAAAAAAGAAAACAAAAACACTACACTGACAGAGATATACTTTTATCTTCAAGAGGTGATTCGTGTTTCTGATTCTTCATAATGGCGGGGCTGCAGGTACCAGTAGACCAGCCCTGCATTGCATTAAAAATGGTGGGGCAAATCACACAGTCACCAGCAGCAGAGGCAGCTGCTTCTGCAAAGCAAGACCAGAAGAGCAAACATGAAAAGAGAAAAGTTTGGTGAGAGTATCGTAAGTAAACAGGTTGGAGCAGAAACTAGCAGTACACATGGAGAAATACCAAAACAAAGATATTTATATACATAAAGTGGCAGCTCATTTATTGTCACTGCTTCTTTCATGGGAAATAATTCAATTTTCTGGATTCAATTATTGTTTACTTGAATGGCCATTAGGCCAAGTTCAATGGTAATAGTTATTTTTAAAAGTTAAATAATAGAAATGGTTCTTTGAATAGTATATAAATGGCTCTTGAGTTGATGTGGTCTTCAATGGAAAGAGCCATTTTTAAGAGTCATTTTTTTTAAATCTTATTTTAAATAAAATTCAATTATTTTATATATATAGTGTAATTATATAATTCATTATACAATTAATACGAGTAAATTATATAATTAAATAATTATTTTTGAAAAACCCTCCAACAATAAAATTATTTATAATTAAAAGACCCATAATATTTGAAATTTGAAATTTAAGCTATTTATTGTATGTTTTTCAAGTAATTTGTATGTTTTTTTTATGGTTGTCGTATTTTTAATTAATGTTAGTTATTGTCTTTTAGTATTAGAAAAACTTAAAAAAAATAAAATGAACACATTAACAAATAACCAATAAGTTCAAACATAATTAATTAAAATATATTTTATTACAAATAATTTAATCAAATTAATTATAAATTAATACCCCTATTTTTTTATGCTAACTATTATTATAATAATAATAATAATAATAATAATAATAATAATAATAATATAATTAATTATTATTATTATAATTAATAATAATTATAATAATAATATAATAATAATTAACATAAAAACTCACCCCACCCGTCCATTCCCCATCTCAAAGTTAAAGCTAAAAAACCCTATCCCATTTCTTATCTTCTCCCCTATTTCTTAACAACAGCCACTGCTCTCTTCCACAATTCTACCAAATCAAAACCCGTAATCTTTACCACAACTCTATCAAATCTACCAAATCAAAACCCATCTATGAGAGTCTGTGAAGTGGTTTGAGAATTGCATTCTGCCATGAAAGAGGAGCAATGGAGTTTGGTTTGGTAGGTGAGTGAAGAGTAATTCGATTTAGATACGAGGCTTGTTGGGTTGTGGGTGAAGTATTTAACTGATTTGATTATTGATATTTTAGTTAAGTATGAAGGCTCGTTGCCTGATTTTAGTTAAGTTTTTTCAGTTATTAAATATTATTTTATTTTTTTAGCTCTTTGGATGAAGCATGTAGAAATAGATTCTAGCCATGACAATAACCATTTTGGCTCTTCAAATACCTCCTATGTTGGAGATGAAAAAATTGACTAAAAAAGCTAAATGAATAAATTTTTAGCTTTGGCTGTTGATTTAGCTCAAGCATTGGACTTGCCTTACGGTTACATAACTATATAAACAAAACTATAAACACAAAATATGAAGTATAAAACTATATATATATATATACATATATAGAGTACAAAAAGAGGATTCAGAGCCCAACCGACCACATGTTTTGACTCGAGGTACAGCACCAAAACTGAATTTTATAAAATAGAGGAGACCTGAGAACGCTCTCTCTCGCTCTTCGTTTGTCAAAGCCAAGTCCTTGA
Organism: Salix dunnii; assembly: GCA_015731905.1. Classification (NCBI taxonomy): domain Eukaryota; kingdom Viridiplantae; phylum Streptophyta; class Magnoliopsida; order Malpighiales; family Salicaceae; genus Salix; species Salix dunnii. The sequence continues at coordinate 160,497 of CM027667.1, read as the reverse complement.
CATTCATCTACTGTGGTCGGTGGACCGAACCCGAGATGCTGAACACTGACTGCCATGGAAAATCAAATTGAAGCCTTGCGGCTGCCAGAGATCACAGCATTTTTTCATGAATGCCCTCCCCTCAGTAATTGCATGGGCTGATCTTGTTCTTTTACACTTCAAAATCGAACGCCACCGGAACCGGAATCCAGAGAAATGGAGCAATCAAACATTGTGGCTTCAGAGTTGATTCCTTATCAGTTCTTTCTCCGTTCACCTTTCTGTTCTACAGCTCAGAAGAAAGGGGAGAGAAGACAACAATTGCACAGCATAAAAATGCAGCAGCTCAGAGGGCAGAGAATGGGAGTAAAAGACAAAGCAAGGGTTCATTTAGCAGTGTCATGAGATATAGTTGAGATCAGATTTTACCACAACAATAACATTTTATTAATCAATGTAAGTTTCACTGAAATCTCTCTACAAGCCTTGTTTATAAGAAAAAAAAATCACAATTTATTACTTTTTTAAAACTTGATTTTAAAATACAACCGCAAAAGGTAGCACATAGCCAAACACACACTAAGCCCATCTTTTTTCTTTCCCAGAGAAGGCAGTGCTATATGATATCGTAAAATATAAACGACAACAGCCTCCAAAACAATCAAATTGTTTTGCAAATCTGTAATTCTCACACATTTTGTAGTCCATCAGTTACAATAGGGCAGCTCGATTATTGCACTAGTAGCTCCATTGGAATTCAATCTACCAGCAAATTCATTATTTCACGTATAACGTGATTCAGAATTAAATATGACATTCCCACATAGGGAAAAACCATATATTACACGATATACAGCCTAGCATAATCAAGAACACGAGGAGACTACGCAATTTACATTATTCATGTTACAAAAAGGGCAGAACAAAAAAAACAAAAAGCGGAGTGCAAGATTTTATATACCCAAAACCTAACATGATTGTTCGAAGTCACACGCAGCTCACTCGATTTTCTCTATCACTTCCAACCTGGTTATGCTCTTCCAACCTTTCATTGTAGCAACGACGTTGATCAACCCAACAATTTGGTTTTTGCTATGTTCCTGAGAAGGACATGTGCATTTGTGTTATTAATAGACAGATTGAGACAGTAAAGATATTTTGAAAATTATTGAACACTTGATGCCAGCGCAGAATATTTCTTACCGGGTGAGCTCGAGCCCAATGTACATACTCAGTTTCTGGAAGATAGTAAGCCTGTATTGGTTAATAGAATGAGAACCCCGATTAATAATCTTTATAATGAACATGTTCCCTAGGCATTTCTAACCGGGAAATGCATCTAAGAACCAACGCAAATGGGTCAAACAGCAAGCCTCAAATCATCACTTGTAAAACACCTCTCCTTCAATATACTTTTCAAAAACTTGTCGGGTAGAATACCCCAGATCTTACCTTTATGAAAGTTTCAACCGTTTGTAATTTTGGCTTGACGTTTACAGGGACAAAATGTTGTAGGCCATTGATCAAAACCTGAAAGGAATTTAGATGGCACATAAATTTATCACTTCTCATGAGGTGCAAAACGTAGGGGGCAAATTGGAAATGAAAAAAAGCAATTTTATTTATTTATTTATTTGCCACAGCTATGAGATAACCTGAAGAACTAATGACACAAGAGCTCGTCCTTCATCACTCTTATTTGCAACAGCTATGAGATAACCTGAAGAACTAATGACACAAGAGCTCGTCCTTCATCACTCTTATTTGCAACAGCTATGAGATAACCTGAAGAACTAATGACACGAGCTCGTCCTTCATCACTCCACCTCTTCACCCGTGATAGACCTTCAACGAGGGTTTCAGCGACAATTTCAAGACCATATTCTGAAAGGCAGTCTTGAACCTAGGAAGATGAATAGTTTAAACTAGTTATTTACATTTAAACATGAACAAGATACATTTTTGTTAGTACAAAATTTTAACAGAATCAGCCATAAGAGTGGAAGTTATTTGTTAAATAATTCTTTCATAGATAAATGATGGCAGCATTAGATAATGAGAAGAAATGATGCAAAAGCAAAGATCCTGATTCCTTCATGAAAAGAAGCAGAAAAGCAAGCAGCAAGAAAGCAAAACCATGCAAAAAGGCACTGCGGTTCCACTAAATAATTGCTAAAAACATCCCTATAACTGCCCCTACAGTTAGAGGACCACAAGAGAGCCAAAATATTCTGCCTCACCGCAACCACTTTGGAAAGAGAGTAATTACTCCATCCAAACAAATTCAACTCGCAGCAAAATTAGCACATCCATAAAAGATTAAGGACCTTCCCCTCCCAAAACTAACAGAAACATTTGCAAAAAAATCCTCCACCTGCCCACCGATCACTACAGAAGGCAAAGAATCCATTCCACATATCCCAAGCCACCTAGTGTTCCATAAAAAGTTGAAATCATGTCTCCCCACTGATAAGAAACACGGTACTTAACTATTGTATGTGAAGTGCACATTAAACATCCATGATTTGCAAGTACTTCATGTTAGATTTTTTTTCTCTTGATTAATATCATCAAAACAAGTTTAGAGCACAGTAACACAAGAAACTTATGCCAATTATATCAGGAAAGGTCAATGATTAGAAGGGTTGTTAACCGAGTTACTACAAGAAAATTAGCCAACCTAAGAAACCCATTGGTTCATCAGTAGATGTGCAGACACATGCATTCAAAGTGCACGTGTATCCAGAATGCAAAACATCATGATCCTTCAGATGTTAATCTACCAAATATTGAGTTAGCAAGAAAACAAATGATGAATTTCAAGTTATACATTCTGTATGCAAAATTTTTGAGGATGCTGCTCCTCATGAGATGCAGATCAGCCATTACCACTTTGTGAATACCACCATGTGCAAGCCTCGTTTTATAGTGCTTAAATTCTCCCAACAGTAAATCAACATACCTGGCAATATAAACCAAAAGGAATTTATAAATGGTAGCAGTATATTCTACTGGATGCATAATTATTGTAAGAGTACGCCCTGTACTTGTTAAATAATTGTAAAAAAAATCATGTCGGCCACATATATAAAAAATCAAAAGCTGACATTATCAACGTAAAGCACTAATTCCATTGACTAAAATGGGTCAAGCTCAAGCATGGGGCATCACAAAGGACAGAAGAAAGGGAAAGGACTGAGGTCATGACCAAAAATAATAATATAATAAAAATCCAAAGTAATGGATTATCATCAAACAAAGTTGGTGAACAGACCAGTGCATCAAAAACTTCAATTGATAGCACAAACTGCAGTGTAAATACTGAAAGAAAATGGTATGGAAGTTAAGAGATCATAAAACTTGAAAACAATTAATGAATTGACTATTAACATGAAGGGAAAGGATGAAACAAATCCATTATGCTCTAGCCCAAGTTCTTTTACTTCCCATTTAGCATTAGCAATCCGATCAACATACCTTAAAAAAGTTTTTGGCGTCAAAGATTGTATTAATGACCCCGACAAATATTGTGACTAAAGAAATATTATATATTCTTCTAGGAAATTTTTGGCTAATAGGTAACCAAGACTCGTGGAATCTAAATTGAGAGAGTCAGATTTTCCACTGGAATTAAAATGTTTCAAACACAAAATAGAAAAAATCCCAAACAAGTAGCATATACCCTAAAAAATATAATAAATCAGGAAAAACAATTTAGAGAAAAAATTATCATTAGATTTTTAAAGTTAAAACAAATAAAGGATAAGGATACAAGAAATGTACATAAAATGACATACCTAAAAAACCTCAACATTTACTATTTCTAGTTTATGCATGAACCTTGCATATTTATCCATTGACCTAACATCCACAAATAAACACAATTCATTAAAGCACAATTATACATAATTGCAGATTATAACATCCACATACAAATATCTATCAAGTAACAGAATAAAATGGTACTCCACCTAAGAAGACAAAGAGATGATCCTGTCTGTGCAGATATTTCATCAATTTTACTATTTGAAGAGTTACTTTTATGAACGATTGGTTTTGAACTTCAACTAAAGAGTTGACTGTCATCATCAATGAAGTATGCAAGTAGATCTTCATTGTCATCTTCTGAAAGAGGCATTCTAGTTTTATGACTTGTACCACTACCATGGAGAGACACTATATCACCATCTTTTTCTTTAGCATGTTCATCTTATTTACCAGCAATTGCCCCATTAAGTAGGGAAGAGCTGTGACCTTCTACTAAAGTGGGGATTAGTTTTGGCAAAAACAGATGTCCACTTCTAATCCAAGAGGAAAATCCACTTTTCTTGCTATTAGCATCAACATATTTCACCGTTTGTTAGAATGATACAATTTTGCATTAGAAGAGTTACCATAAGATGGAACTATCAGGGTTGCTCCATCGCCAATAAGCCCAGCAAAACTAATTACTTGTACAGTATTTGGTGGCAATTTCAGCCAACTTTCCTTTTCCAAAAACATTTTGAGTGCCTAAAAAATATATGAATATTAAAATTCTAATTATGTTTCAAAAAACAAATGCGAAAAAAATTTATTACTCACAAAAAAGTTATGCTATTGTGTCAGGATAATAAATAAGTGAATTTATTGACAAAGAAAACTTCACACTGTGAAATGTAAATGTATCACGCACCAAACAGAGCAGGGGCACAAGCAAAGAAAACTAAAATTGTATAACAAACTAACACTGGCAAAAAACTTGCATGAATATTTTACCTATGAAATGCCGGGAAATAATTCTCGCATACAGCCTTCAACTTCTATTTGAACTCATTTGCTTTAACTCCACAAAATGCTTCCCCAACTAAGATTAATGCATTCAAATCTTCATAATTTTTCAAGAATTGGTGCACGCTCATAGAGCTAATAACTACAAAAAAATAAAAAGCAATACCGATACTTTGCTTGTTGTGAGATGCCAAAGATTCTTTTGTCCTCTCTGAAGAGTTTGTGAAACAAATGTTGTTGCCTCTTTTCGCAGAACAAAAGGAATCCATTGTTTGGTGCTTCACCACCATTACTTTTAGTTTCATCTCCTTCAAAATTGCAATATTGATACATAAAAGTAGTTGTAAAAATCTCGATAGAAGATGAACCAAGCATTCCATCTATAGATTAAAGAGGAGATCAATTGCTTCCTTAGGAATCTTGCTTCATATAAGATGTTTGGAATATCAAATCCTGAAAAACATTGAGAAAAGAATTTAGGATAAAAATAGAGAACAATCACATGAAAATGAAGAAATAACTGAAGTAGAATAACCAATGTTATTATAACAACCACATAAGAGATACAAAAGGTGTTTGTAGAATTTTGAGTGAGAGATTGAATTGTCTCTCTTTTTTCCACTATCTCTTTACAACACATCCCTATCTATTTATATACAACCTCTAGGTCTTAGAGTTTAACTCAATAGCTTCTTCTAGGAATTAGAGTTCAACTAGGACAGCACCTTCAAATAGGAAAACAATCTTTCCTAAATAGAAATAACTCCAGATTTCCTATAGTGATTTACTAAGACTATCTTAGTAAATTCCTAACTTGAATTCAGTTTTCAACACTCCCCTCAAGCTGAGTTGTAAATGTTGTGCATACTCAGTTTGTGACTGAGTTCTTCAAAGTTAGGCCTTGGAAGTGCTTTGGTAAGAATGTCTGCAATTTGCAATTTTGTAGGGATGTAGTCTAGATGGATGATGCCTTTGTCAATCTTTTCTGAGATGAAATGTCTATCTATCTCAATGTGCTTGGTCCTATCATGATGGACAGGATTCTTAGCAATGCTTATAGCATCTTGGTTGTCACGTAACAATTTGATAGGATCTCTTGGTTCAAGTTTCAGTTCTTTGAGTAGTCTAAGTATCCACATTCCTTCACAAATCCCAAGTGCTAGAGCTCTGGATTCTGATTCTGCATTGCTTCTAGAGACCACTGATTGCTTCTTGCTTCTCTAAGTCACTAGATTTCCCCAAACATAAGTACAATACCCAGAGGTGGATCTTCTGTCTCTTGCATCCCCTGCCCAGTCTGCATCTGTGTAAACTTCAATCTGCCTAGTGTCATTCTTTTTGTATAAGATGCCTCTGCCTGGTGTCATTTTTAGGTACCTTAGGATTCTGTGCACAGCTTCCATGTGTTCTTCAGTTGGATTATTCATGAATTGGCTTGCAACACTCACTGAAAAACCAATGTCAGGTCTAGTGAGTGAGAGATAGATGAGTCGACCTACTAGCCTTTGATACCTCCCTTTGTCAACTGGAACATCTGCAGTTTCTGCCCCTTTTTTCTTAGTGGAATCCATAGGAGTAGCTGCAGGTTTGCATCCCAGCATACCTATTTCTGTTGGTAGATCTAGGATATACTTTCGTTGAGAGATGAATATACCTTTTCTAGATCGAGCTACTTCCATGCCAAGGAAGTACTTGAGAGTGCCAAGATCTTTTATCTCAAATTCCTTAGCTAGCATTACCTCCAATCTGTCCAGCTCCTCTTCATGATCTCCAGTCAGAATAATATCATCAACATACTATTAGTACTGCTATTCTGTTTTCTGTAAATATTCTTACAAAAAATGTGTGATCTGCTTGACATTGTATGTAACCTTGCTGGATTACAGTCTTAGCAAACTTATCAAACCATGCCCGAGGGGATTGCTTGAGTCCATATAGTGATTTTTTTAGTTTGCATACCTTTTTGTAATTTTCATGTGTTTCCAAGCCTGGTGGCAGTTCCATATATACTTCTTCATCCAGCTCACCATTCAAGAATGCATTCTTGATGTCGAGTTGGTGTAAGGGCCAGTCTTTATTTGCTGCCAATGATAGTAGTATTCTATGGTATTCAGCTTAGCTACAGGGGCAAAGGTTTACTGGTAGTCTATTCCATAGGATTGGGTAAACCCCTTGGCAACCAATCTAGCTTTTAGTCTTTCAATACTTCCATCAGCATGGTGTTTGATTGTGAACAACCATTTGCAGCCTACTGGTTTCTTTCCATGTGGAAGTTTTGTGATTTGCCAAGTGTTGTTCCTTTCTAATGCACTGATTTCTGCCTTTACTGCCTTTGTCCATTTTGCATCTTTGAGTGCTTCTTGGATTGTTCTAGGAATCTGTATACTATCAAGGTTAGAGACAAATGCATGATATGATGGAGATAGTTTGTCATAGGAGACAAATTTGCTGATAGGATGCTGGGTGCATGTTCTAACTCCTTTCCTTAGGGCAATAGGAACATTAATATCATCAATAACTAGTGCAATACTCTCATAATCATGATTTTCCATACCTGAGTGTATTTGAGCAGATTGTGGTTGTGGTTCAGAGGCATGGTCCAGAGTAAGAGGTATTGAGTGCTCTATCCCCTGTCTGAGATTTTTCCTTCTGGTATAGACCTGAAGCTCATGAGTTTTGTTCTGTGCAGGTTGACTGTGAGTTGTGGTTTGAGGACAGGTAACAATGGTTTGCAGGTAAGTTTCTATTGGATAAGTGGCAGGGATTTGCAGGTGAGTCTCTATTGGATTTTCAATGGTCTGTTGGGGTATTAGGAGAGGAATCTTAGGGCCAGTAGTCTTAGTTATGCTATCCCATGTTGGATATTCTCATACTCTCCCCCCAAATATCTGAGGTGGTATAGTAGGGTATATGTTCAAAAAATATGATATCCATGGAGTTATACTCTTTTAGTGATGGGAGAATAACACTTATATCCTTTTTAATGTGAAGAGTACCCTAGAAAGATACATCTGATAGATCTAGGATCTAATTTACTGCGGTGTGGCTGGTGAATATGGACAAGCACTAAACAGCCAAACACTTTAGGATCTAGATTAGACAGGATTTTTGTGTTTGGAAAGGATTTGAGGAGTGTTTGATAAGGAGTATGGAATTTAAAAACTCTTGAAGGCATCCTATTAATGAGGTAGGCAGCTGTCAAGACAGCTTCTCCCCAAAAATGTTTTGGGACATTAGTGGAGAACATGAGGGATCTAGCTACTTCTAATAGGTGCATATTCTTTCTCTCAGCAACTCTATTTTATTGTGGAGTGTCAACACAAGAACTAATGTGAATAATGCCATGATTTAAGAGGTATTTGCCTAGGACAGTATTGAAGTATTCCTTGGCATTATCAGTCTTTAGGACTTGGATTTTGGTTTGGAATTGAGTTTGTATCATTGAATTGAAGTGCTGAAACAATGTACCAACTTCAGATTTTTCTTTCATAAGGAATATCCAAGTTAACCTTGTATGATCATCCACAAATGAGACAAAACATCTAGTTCCTGATATGTTTTGTACCTTTGAAGGACCCCACACATCACTATGGATCATTGAAAAGGGCTGAGATGATTTATATGTTATGCTAGGGTAGCTGCTACGAGTATATTTAGAGAGTTGACAAATTTCACAACTAAAAAACTTGGAAGTTTTATTGATAAATAAAGATGGCAACATCTTTTCAAGGTACATGAAGTTGGGGTGACCAAGCCGATAGTGCCATAGCATAACATCATTGTCTTTATTGACATAGTTATTTAAAACTAACTGACCCTTGGGGTTTCTAACCACTGCCTTTTGAGCTTTGGATTGTAGGGGAAGTGTATTTCTGAGGAGATAGAGCCCTGCATACATCCTAGCACTGCCAATCCTCCTCCCCGAGACCAAATCCTGAAATACACAGAATTTAGGAAAAAATTTAGCAACACAATTCAGATCACGTGTTAGTTTGCTAATTGAGAGTAGGTTGCAGTCTAGTTTAGGAACATAAAGGACTGATTTAAGATGCATGTCTTTTGAAATTCTGCTGTGGTCTTTTCCTTCAATTTTAGAAAATGTTCCATCAGCAATTTTAACTGCACTGTCTTCCTTGCACTGACTATATTCATGGAGAATAGTGTCATCTCCTATCATGTGATCTGAGGCTCCAGAGTCAACAACCCAAGGCTCTGAGCAATTATTGTTACCTGTAGGAGTAGTGTTTTTCTGGACTGTCAAACTAGATGCAGATGCTGGAGTGATGTTTTGATTAAACAACTTCTGTAAAACTTCCAGTTGCTCCTTGGTGAAGGGGTCTGAGTTTGCTGCAGTATAGGCTCGACCCTCTTTATCATTGGATGGTCATGATGGTTTCCAATCACTAGGCTTGCCATGGATTTTCCAACAAGTTTCTTTAGTGTGTCCTGGTTTGTGATAGTGTTCACACCAGGGTCTTCCCTTCTTCTGTCTGTTGTCCCAACTTGCTGTTCTGGAGATTAGGGCAGATCCTTCCAGTGATGATCCTGAGTTATGAGTTCCCATCATGACTTTCTTTCTACTCTCTTCACGTCTTACTTATGAGAATGCTTCTCTGAGGTTTGGAGCCCATTATTCTTCCTCTGACTTCATCTAGGGTTTTATTTAGTCCTAGAAGAAATTTGAATGTCCTCTTTTGTTCTACAATTTTCCTGAACAAAGATTTGTCTCCAGGACAGTTCCATGTATATATTTCAAACATGTCAAGCTGCTGCCAATGTTGAGACAGTGTATTGAAATATTGAGTGACAGTGAGTTCTCCTTGACGTAGATCATGTAGTGCTACTTCAATCTCAAATAATTTTGATGTGTTATCAGAACTTAAGTAAGTTTCCCTTACTGCATCCCATATCTCTTTTGTTGTTCCATAAAGGAGAAATTTTTCTCCTATTTCATTTGTCATGGAATTGATTAACCATGACATTACCATGTGATTCTCTATTTTCCATTTTCGAAACTGAGGATCTCCCTTTTTTGGTATGGTTACTTCATCTGTGAGATATTCATCTCTATCTTTCCCACAAATGAACATCATGACTGATGAAGACCATTGAAGGTAATTGTAACCATTGAGTTTGTGACATGTGATGAGGAGAGGTGAGTTCTCAGTTCCTACAGGGCTGCTGTTTGTGTTTGAAGGTTTTCTAAGGCTTAAGGTGACCTCAGAGGTGTTGTTGTGACTTTCAGCAGCCATGTTGTTTTGTTTGATTTTAGATTTCAGAACCTAGCTCTGATACCATGTAGAATTTTGAGTGAGAGATTGAATTGTCTCTCCTTTTTCCACTATCTCTTTACAATACATTCCTATCTATTTATATACAACCTCTAGGTCTTAGAGTTTAACTCAATAGCTTCTTCTAGGAATTAGAGTTCAACTAGGACAGCACCTTCAAATAGAAAAACAATCTTTCCTAAATAGGAATAACTCCAGATTTCCTATATTGATTTACTAAGACTATCTTAGTAAATTCCTAACTTGAATTCATTTTTCAACAGTGTTGAATGTTGAAGATTTTGAAGGCAAATTTGAAGCCAATTTGTAGGGAGTATAAATAGAAAATCAAATGTTATTTCCTATAAACTAGGATCTAATACTAATATCTATTTATGTATAGTTAGTTAATAACTATCTTAATATAGATTAGTAGATATTGTATACATTCTAGAAATCATTCTGAAATAAAGTGAGAAGTTAAAATTCAAGAATTCTCCACATGATATCAGAGCTCTAAATCAAGATCTGAAATCAATCTTTTTTTTTACCCTATCTCTCATCTTCTCATCTATCTTGATAAAGCAAATTTGTCCGAACCTAAAAAAAAATATCTGAAAACACCACAAAAGAAACTCAAACAGCAAGAGAATTCTAGAATTTACAATCCTCCTATTGACTAATTAGAAAAAAAAAAACTATCTGAAATGATCACAAATAGTAAAAAACCTTTCTCAAAACAAAAGGGAAAGATCAATCATTTGATGAACAATCTTTCAAGTCCAGAAGATCCAAAGTTTACACTGTGGGATGAAGAAGATTCCATCATTATATCATGGCTGAACTCTATAATGCAAGAAGACTGTGGGCCTTATATGCTCTTGAATACAGCAAAGATATATGGGATGCAGTGAGATAAACCTACTCTAAAGTGAAGGATGTTGCCTTAATCTATATGATTAAGACAACGCTTTCAATGATCAAACAAGGTAATATGATGGTTATTGAATATTACAATACTTATGGTTAGATTTAGATTATTATCAGGATTTTAAGATAAAGTGTAGTGATGATGTTGTGGTTTTAAGGAGTTATGTGGAAAGGAAAAGGATGAGGTGTATTGATGATTAGGGGTGAGCAAAAAACTGACCAACCAATTAAACCGATTAAAAAATTCCAAAAAATATCCGGTTCGGTTCGGTATCAGTTTTCTAAGGCAAAAACCAATTAGCCCACACTGAATCGAACCAATTTGGTTAAAACCCTTAATATAAATACAAACTTAAAAAACCCTAGCAGCTAACACTCTCACCTCTCTTTGCAACTTAAATCTCGCCTCCCTCTACAGCCTGCAACTTAAATTTCCCTCCCTCTCGCCTCTCAGCCTCTCCCTCCCTCTGCAACCAACCAATCATTACCCAGAAATGTGGAGCCTCTCCTTAAACTTGCCGATGTAGCCAAGCTTACTTGAGGGAAAATCCCGGTGGCGCCCCAGCATGTCTAATGTGGCAATTTTGTTGGATCAGATTGTGAAAATCGAATTGATTTTCTAATCAAATTCAATCACTAATCCAGAGCTTGGCGAGGAACATTTCAATGAGCGCTTGTCTATTGCAATGAATATTTTATTTGTAGTCATTTTGTGTTTTATGTCTAATTCTCTCCTTTTCACAAAGTGTGGGAGATGGCTTACTGTTGCTATAAAATTTTGCAATTTTCCATCCATTAAAAAGTTCTTCGATAGTTTCTGACGACTTGTTGCAAAAAGCTTGCTTATGGTATAGATTTGCCACCATTTTACTTGGCAAGGCTCGATTCTAGAAATAAATTCGGTTTTACAATTTTTTAATCATAAAAATCGAACCGAACCAAAAATGATCGGTTTATACTAGGTTTGGTTCAATTCGGTTATTTTTAAAAAAAAATCGGTTTGTTTATTTTTTTTAATAAAAACCGAATTGAAAAATCTCACCCCTAGTTATGATGGTTGGAATATTACAATATTCCATATGGTTGGAATTAGTTTACCATAAGAATATTACAATACTTATGGTTGGAATTAGATTACTATCAGGATTTTAAGATGAAGTGTAGTGAAGATGTTGTGGTCTTAAGCAGTAAATAGGAAGATTTCTCTGTTACCATAAAAGCAGCCCCCTAGATCTAGCTTAACATATATAGATTATGTTATAATTAATGTATTATATACTATATATGAAAGGATAATCAGAGGAAGGTAAATTTGAACCATTTTTGTTATGGCATTAGAGCCCATCTCTCTCTTAGAAAATCATATAAACTCAATTGTTTAGAATCTTAGCTATATAGAAAAGGCAGATAATATTTGTCAGACTTACTGGCAAAAATTATATTGCTTGGTCATTTCAAATGGAGATCTTTCTCAAGGGAAAGGAGTTATGGAGTCATGTGGATGATAGTGAAAAGAGAGACTTAGGTACTAAAGGTTCAGCTAGTGCAAAGGCAGTATAGGTAGCAAAGGATGCACAAATCATGTCTTGGATTCTCAATTCTGTGGAGCCACAATTAATTGTCTTTGAGACCTCACAGATCAGCAAAGGCTATATGGGACACCTCACTCAAGTTTATAATCAAGATAACAATACTAGAAGATTTCAGTTGGAGGTGGGTATTGCAAACTTTACCCAGGGAGACCTCACTATCCAAGAGTATTATTCTAGATTCTTGACATTAAGGAATGACTATTCAAATCTTGATACGACCAAGATATCTGCTGAAGGGGTATTGGCAGTGCAACAAGTCCACAAGATCAAACAAAGAGATCAATTTCATCAGAAATTGAGATCTGAATATGAACCAGTTCATGCTTCTCTAGTAAACCAAGATCCTGTCCCAACTTTGGATGCTTGTTTTGGAGAGCTCTTGCGTGAAGAACGTCTCAATAGTCAGCATACTTTGGAACAAGCAAAAATGGTTCATGTTGCTTATGCTACCTACAACAAAAGGAAAGGATATGAGATGAGGAAGACACGGTGCTACAGCTGTAAAAGGTATGGACATATTGCACCTCATTGTCCAAACAAAGTTTGTAATGATTGCAAACAATCAGGACACATCATCAAGGAGTGTCCTTTTCGAACTCCTTCACACAACAAAAATTATCACAACAAACTCTGCAACTGTTGTTACAAGTGTTGTGTACTGTGTCAGCCATCACTCAGCCTTCGGCAACTATTTTAACCAAAAAGATGGTGCAAGAAGTGATTGTGAGTGTATTTTCCACACTTGATCTTCAAGGTAATATTGCCTCTTTAACTTCTTCTTGGGTATTATATTCTAGAGCCTCCAATCATATGACAAATTCCTTGGAAGGATTGTGAAATCTCAAGAAAACATCGTGGAATATCACAGATTCAAACAGACAATGGCAGTATCCTGCCCATTGTAGCTGTTGGTGATAAACTTCTCTTGAAAGATATTTATGTCTCCCCTACTCTTGCTGTAAATTTGGCTTCTGTAGGACTATTTGCTGACAATAACTATAAAGATAATTTTTCTAAACAAGGTTGTATTGTGCAGGATCAAATGACAGGGTAGATGATGGCGAAGGGGCCTAAGCATGGACATCTATTCTTGCTACAACGAGTTCCACACACCTTGGTTTCTTCTTCTGCTTTGTCGTTATTTTATACTGCACTTAAGCGTCTAAAGAAGTTTGGCATAAGCGTCTTGGTCATCCAAATCATAGAGTTTTATCCCATTTGTTGAAATTTGGACTATTAAATAATAAATTGCAGCACTCCTCTCCCATTGTGTCCTTTGAGTGTGTTACATCTAAGCCTGGCAAAAATAAGGTATTACCATTTCCTTCTGAGGGCAGCAAAGCCACAAAACCATTTGATATAATCCATAGTGATGTATGGGTAATTAGTCCTATTATGCCTCATGAAGGTTACAAATAGTTTGTAACCTTTATAGATGATTACAGCCACTATACACACTTAATTTACTACCATTGTTAAAATCCTTAGATCAGATTTTGGAGGAGAATATATGTCAAATGAATTCCAATCCTTCTTGCAAAATAAAGACATTGTTTCTCAAAGATCATGTTCTTATACTCCTCAACAAAATGGAGTGGCAAAACATAAAAATCAACATCTTTTGGATGTCGTTAGAACATTGCTTATTGAAACTTCTGTCCCACCAAAGTTTTGGGTAGAGGCTCTCACTATTGCCACTTATCTAATACTTCCTTCCTAAAAGATAGGTCTAGACACTCCATACTTTTGGCTTCATCATTGTCAACCTAAATATGACAACCTTCACACCTTGGGGTGTGCATGTTTTATGCATCTTCCTTCACCTCATAGAAATAAGCTCTTTGCTCAGTCCAAAAGATGTGCATTTCTTAGATACAATGTTAATCAAAAGGGATATCTATGTTTTGGTCCCCAAACTAATAAAATTCATATTTCTAGAAATATTATATTTCTAGAAAATCAGTCTCTTCCCTTTGTCCTCAGCAACACCCAAATCACAAGCTTTGTTACCTTTTTACACTAATTCTGACACTAGTGGTCAAAATGATAAAATACAATCTCTAACAGCTTTTGTCTTGCCACGTGTCTTCAAATGGTGAATCATTACTAGTGTACAAATATAGACAACCACAAGTGCAGCCCCCTTTAACTAATGTCCTGCCATTTGATTCCATGCATCCTTTAGACCCTGAGGTAACTAACTTGCCTTCAGCTACTGTAATGACGTCTAGTTCTATGCATCTTTCAGATTCTAAGATAACTGACTTGCCTCCTATAATGCCTTCATTACGAAGATTTGCTAGAGTGTCCATACCTCCTGATAGGTATGGGTTTAACTCATCCAAGGCACATCGAACTCATTCTGCTTTCTCTGCCACATTGCACTCTACTGTTATACCTACTAGTTATTCACAGGCTGCTAAAGAAGCTTGCTGGCAGCAGGCTATGGAGGAATAACTACATGCACTTAAAGCTAATCACACTAGGGATGTGGTTAAGTGTCCTCCAGAGGTTACTCCTCTTGGATTTTGATGGGTTTATTCAATGAAAGTCAAAGCTAATGGCAGGCTAGACAAACATAAGGCACGACTAATAGCTCTTGGCAATCATCAACAATATGGAGTCACTTATGAGAAAACTTTTGCTCTAATGGCTAAAATGACTACAATAAGAACAATCTTGGTTATTGCAGTTCCACAGCAATGATGTTTGCACCAATTTGATGTGAAGAATGTTTTTCTTCACGAAGATCAAAATGAAGACAATTACATGCGACCTCCTACTGGTTTGTTTTCCAAATCTATTGACAGCAATGTAGAATTGAATAAAATCTGTGTGCCCCATCATGTGAGGTTCCCTCATTATATAAAAAAACCCTAAGTGATTACATGGCTGACTTGCTGCAATTACATCAATGTTGATTTAAACAAAATAGGAAACTAAACTAAAATAGGAAACTAATATATACAAATATATACAGCAAGAATTGGCAATTAATGGCTGATTAATATGTGTTGACATCCCCCCTCAAATTGATGTTGGTGTATCAACAAGCAGCAATTTGTTTAAGAGAAAATGATGACGCGGACAAGGCATGGCTTTGGTGAATATATCAGCAATCTGGAGAGTAATGGAGATGTGAGGGAGAGAAATAACCCGAGTCGAGTGCTTCGCGAATAAAGTGACAATCGACTTCAATATGCTTTGTACGTTCATGATAAACTGGATTAGTAGCAATTTGTATAGCACTAGTATTATCACCATGAAGAGGAGTAGGATCATTTTGTGAGAAACCCAGTTCATCAAGAAGACCCTGAAGCCAAGTAATCTCAGAACAAGTAGCGGACATAGCTCTATATTCAGATTTAGTAGAGGATTTAGACACTCGTGCTTGCTTTTTACTCTTCCAGGAGATCAATGAATTACCAAGAAAGAGATACCAACCCGTTACCGAACGGCGAGTATCCGGACAACCGGCCCAATCAGCATCACTATAGGCCACAAGTTGTAGAGAAAAGCCGGCTGGGAAGAACAATCCACGACTAGAAGATCCAAGCAGATACCGAATAATACGACGAACGGCGGCAAGATGTAGATGCCGTGGTGTCTGCATAAATTGGCTAACCTGTTGAACAGCAAAGGATATATTTGGTCGAGTAATAGTTAAATAGTTCAAATTACCAACCAATCGTTGATACAAAGTTGGATCAAAAAGAAGATCCCCCTTATCACGACGATATTTTGTGTTGACCTCTAAAGGAGTATCAACAGGAGATGAATCCTGAAGGCCAACCAATGTAATAAGATCTTAGGCATATTTGTGCTGATGGTGAAACATACCAGAAGGAGTAGTATGAACCTCGAGACCCAAGAAATAAGTAAGCATACCTAGATCCTTCATATGAAAAGAGTTGTGAAGATGTTGTTGAAGTTTCTCAATCAATGCAGAATCAGTCCCAGTGATAACAATGTCATCGACATAAATGAGTAGAATAATCCCATCAGATGTCTTACAAAGAAATAATGAAGAGTCATACTGACTTTGCCAAAAGGAAAATTGAAGCAATGTAGTGCAAAACTTTTCAAACCAAGCCCGAGGAGCTTGTTTCAAACCATAAAAAGACCGGTTCAACTTACATACTTGCGAAGAGGAGGAGGAGATACCTGGTGGAATAGTCATGTAAATATTCTCTTTGAGATCCCTATGAAGAAAAGCGTTTTTGACATCCATCTGATGAAGTGACCAACCCTGAGAAGCAACAATAGAAAGAATTGTATGCACGGTGGTCATCTTAGCTACCGCAGCAAAAGTCTCCTCATAATCCATACCATATTCTTGTCGATTTCCAAAAGCAACCAATCGTGCTTTATACCGATCTAGAGTACCATCAGATCGAAGTTTGACAGAGTAAACCCATTTACAATCGATGGGTTTAACAGTGGGTGGACAATCCATTATCTCCCATGTAAAATTCTCAAGAGCTTGAATTTCCTCATCCATTGCCTTCCGCCAACACTCCTGTTTAACAGCTTGAGAGAAACATGTAGGAATAGGAATAGAGGGTAAAGTAGCATGAAAACCATAACGATCAGGAGGGCATATGTGACGGGTAGACCGACGAGGACCAGGTGGAGGATCCAATACAGGCATCGATGAAACTAGTGAAGGTGAATCATCATTTCTCACAACCGGTGGATCAGGTGTAGGGGAAGAAAGAAGCAATCTCACAAACAGGCAAAGTTGGTAAACGTCAAGTTTACACATTTCCGGGTTTGAACCGAGTAGGAAAAGATGGGGAGTCATCAAAACGAGGAAGAATACTAAGTGCAGGCGAGGACTCAACATGTGTAGAATAATAATATTGTTTTTCAAAGAAAACAACATTACGATATGTATGGAATTTGCGAGAACCCAGATCATAACAAACATAACCTTTGTGTGAAACACTATATCCCATAAACACACATTTAACAGACTGGGCAGATAGTTTATGACAATGATGATGAGGTAAATGGACAAAACAAACACAACCGAAAGGATGTAAATTGAGATAGCTAGGATTCTTACGATGCAAACGAACATAAAGGGAATCAAAATCTAAGACTTAAGAAGGCAGTCTGTTGATTAAGTAGACAGTAGTGGATAAGGCCACAACCCAAAAATGAGCAGGGACGGAGGAGTCAAGTAATAAGGTACGAACGTCCAATAAATGTTTGTTCTTACGTTCAGCTACCCCATTTTATTGTGGGGTATAAGGACATGAACGTTGAGACACAATACCTTTGTGATGTAAGAATTCATGAAATTCAGAGGACGTGTATTCCCCACCCGAATCAGACCTCAAAATCTTAATCGGAGTAGAGAATTGAGTCTTAACATAGGCTGCAAATTGTTGAAAAATAGCAAAGATCTCAGATTTGGACCGAAGAAAATATACCCAAGTGTATCAACTGAAATCATCAATGAATGTCACAAAATATTTGTACCGAGCACAACATCAAAACATTTTGCAGCACGACTACTAAGAGAAGAAAAAGACAGAGTTTTACTTTTACCAAGTTTGCATACTGAACAATCAAATGGTAAAATTCTAGAAACACATTCTTTATTTCCTAGCAAACCAAAATTATACATTCGAGACAATACACCATGATTAGGATGACCTAAACGTTTGTGCCACTGTTCACTTTGAGAATCAATTGTCATATAAGCTAAACAGCGAGAAATGGAAAAATATAAAGGAAATAGTCTGCCAACTTTAGGCCCCTTCGTGAGTATCTTCCCCGAGACCTGATCCTGCATAAGACAACCATTACGAGAGAAATGAACATCACAATCATTATCCACTAATTGACCAACCGAGAGAAGATTAGTGGTGAGTGCAGGAGATATATATACATCGCGAAAAGAAGAATTAATATCACCAATTTTATCAATGGTTAGATGGCTGTCATCTGCTATCTGAATATGTGATGAACCAAGATAGGGCCGAATATTGCAAAGTGATTTGGATAAGCCAATCATATGGTTAGATGCGGCAGAATCAACAAGCCAAGATTGAGGGGTAGTACCTTGGAGTTTTAAAGCTGGAAAATGCTACCATAATCATTTGTTGAACCATTTATGGCGTAAGTACAGCTTGATCACCATCACTTGCCGAAGAGGCATCAGCCAAGAAAGAATCAGCAGCAGCCTGATAAGTATAATTGTGACGATCCTGCACACGGTTCTATGGACGAATGGGGCAGTCTTTGATGATGTGGCCTGACTTCTTGCAGTAATTACAGAATTTCCGTGAACATTGGCTAGCAATATGTCCATAATCTTTGCAACTGAAGCACTGGACCCTCTACATATCTCTGCCTTTTCCTCTACCATGAGTTGCAACAGCAGGAACTGTCATCATATTTTGCTGAGTCTGAGTTGCAAGCCTCTGCTCCTCCCGAAGTAATTCTCCAAAACACACATTCAAAGAAGGAGAAGATTCTCGGTTCATCAAGCTTGATCTGGTCCCCTCAAATTCAGTTCTCAGTTTCATTAAAAACTGATCTCTTTTGCTTTGTTCATGGACTGCCTGAACAGCCGAAAGTGATGTAGCAAGGACAGTGGCATACACCAAGTCAGTAAACTCACCCCATAAATTCTGGAACCCAGAGAAGTATTCTTGAACAGATAAATCCCCCTGAGTGTAGTTGGAAATCTCATATTCCAGCTGAAATCGTCTGGCTGTATTGTTTTGATTGTAGACCTTTTTTAGAAACTCCCACGTACCTTTAGATGTTTTAAAGGGCTTCAGAGTCAGCACAATTTGAGGATCCACAGATCCTAAGATCCAAGACATTACTCTTGCATCTTTGATCTGCCATTGAGCCAGTGATGATGGATCTTTTGGAGCCAGAGTACTCCCATCAATGTGCCCCCATAACTCCTTTCCAGTAACAAATACATGAAACTGGAACTCCCAAGCTCCATAGTTCTTTCCAGTAAAAAGGACGCAAAAATCTGTGTTAGAAGTCATGATACTTGTAACAACCAAAAAATCCAAGACAAAATCAGTTTCTTTACCTAAAACAAAGAATGCTTGTTCTCTGCAATCTGCAACCCCAAAAAAACTGATTCTAAAAAAATACCACGATCTGCAAAAGAAATTGATAAACAGCCCTCACAACCACTCAGATTTTAACCCCAAAGAAATCCAAAAAACGAGATTGATAAACAGCCCTCACAATCACTCAGATTTTAACCCCAAAGAAACCCACAAATAATAATTTATGTTTTAGGCTCTAATACCATGACAGCAATGAAGAATTGAATAAAATCTGTGTGCCCCATCATGTGAGGTTCCCTCATTATATAAAAAAACCTTAAGTGATTACATGGCTGACTTGCTGCAATTACATCAATGTTGATTTAAACAAAATAGGAAACTAAACTAAAATAGGAAACTAATATATACAAATATATACAGCAAGAATTGGCAATTAATGGCTGATTAATATGTGTTGACAACTATTGTTGTGTGTAAATTACACAAATCTTTATATGGGCTCAAACAAGCTCCTCGTGCATTGTATGCCAAATTTGCCTCTACTCTTCTTGATTTTGAGCTTCTCAAGAGTAATATGGTGCTTCTTTGTTTTTGTTTACCACTACCACTGGAGTTGTGTTTGTACTAGTGGATGTTGATGATATACTCATCACTAGTACTAATTTAAGTCTAATTCAACCTAAAACAACATTTATAAGTCTTTTCACATGAAAGATCTTGGTAATATAGCATATTTCCTTGGTCTGGAAATTCAGGCTAGTTCACATAGAATATTCCTATCATGGCATAAGTATGTCATGGATTTGATGGTTGCAACTGATGTCCAGGACTTGCCACTACTTGATACTCCAGTGGAAATCAATGTAAATCTTTGAAAGGATGAGGGGGAGCTATTGCATTATCCAACAGTATACAGAACACTTGTGGGCAGCTTGATCTATCTTACAAACATTAGGCCTAATCCTTTTTATGCAGTCCAACAAGTTAGTCAATTCATTGCCTCCCCTAGGAACCTTTATCTGGCAGCAATTAAAAGGATTATTAGGTATGTAAATGGTACATTTCAGAGAAGATTGTGCTATCCTGCTGGAACTTCTCTTAATTTACATGCCTATGGTGATGCTGATTATGCTGGATGCTCTAACACTCGAAGATCCACTACTAGTTGGTGCATGTTCCTTGGTCCTGCACTCATTTTATGGAAGAGCAAGAAACAAGATAAGGTTTCGAAATCATTTGCTGAATATGAATACCAGGCTATGTCCCAAGCCCATTCAAAAATATTCTAGTTACAGGGGCTGCTTACTGAGTTGGGTTTTCACAAGGACGCACCTACTCCTCTCCATGGGGATAATACCAGTGCAATACACATTATTGCTAATCCTATTTTTCATGAGAACCAAGCATATTGAAGACAAGGTTATCTCTCTTGCTCGCGTGACCAGCACCCTACAAGGTGTTGATATCTTTACCAAGATCCTCACTAGACAAAGACATCAATTTCTTGTGGACAAATTGATGTTGTTGGACAAACCAACATCAATTTAAGAGGAGATGTCAGTAGAAAGGAAACAAACAGCAATGCAAGACAATTGATAGGATATTTAAAAGATACTGAATTAGTGCATTATGTAACTATCAAATAAAAGCAGTAAATAGGAAGATTTTTATTACCATAAAAACAACCCCCTAGATTTAGCTTAACATATATAGATTATGTTGTAATTAATGTATTATATACTATATATGAAAGGATAATCAAAGGAGGACGGGCAATTCAAACCATTTCTGTTAGCTACGAGGAGGATGACTGAGCAGGCTAGAGTCAAGGATGAGTTGTACATGATTGAATTGCAAGGCACCAATTGTAACTTTCCTTCTCTATCATTTATTTCAGTTAATTCAAATAAAACTAATGTTTGGCATAATTATCGTCGTTCAGGACATCTATCATTTAAAGTCTTACGAACATGCTTCCATCATTATTTGAAAATCATGATGTTTAACAATTTCATTTGTGAAATCTATGAATTTGCAAAGCACCATAGAATGTCTTTTCTTTCAAGTGATTCAAGATCTATGTCTCCGTTTACTATAATTCACTCTAATATATGGGGTCCATATGACATTTTTAATATTTTAGGAACATAAGGTTTTGTAATATTTATAGATGATTGCACTAGAATAACTTGGGTTTATCTCTTTAAAAGAAAATCTTATATGAGTCATATCCTCCCAAACTTTACAAATATGATAAGGAATCAATTTAGGGTTAGCATTAAGGGTTTTAGAATTGATAATACGAGAGACTACTTCAATCAGAATTTATCATCATACTTTGAAAAAAAAAGAAATTATTCATTAATCATCTTGTGTTAATACTCCCCAACAAAATAGGTTAGTTGAAAGAAAAAACATATCTACTTGAAATTGCTAGAGCTTTACTTTTCCAGCATCAAGTTCTAAAAAAATTATTGGGGAGAAGCTGTTTTAACCTCTACATATTTGATAAATCGAATACCTTCAAAAGTTATTGGTTTCAAGATCCCTTTAAACTATTTATCATAATTCTTTCCAAAGAATTAACTTTTATTCTAAAATTTCTCCAAGAATCTTTAGGGGTGTCACCTATGTTCACATTCACAAACATCAAAGAGACAAACTTGATGCTAAAGCTCTTGAGTGTGTTTTTATAGGATATTTCATCATACAAAAAGATTACAAATGTTATCATCCTTCTTCAAAAAAATCATGTCAAAGTATGTTAATGAAAATCAACTTCTTCAACAAATCTTCTCTTCAGGGGGAGGAAAAAAACACAAAAGATAAGACTAACAATGATTTTGACATGTCTTCATTCTAAAACCCATCTCGACAGCAACCATCTCCCATTTTATCATCATGTGAGTCTCCAAATTTTACAAAAGATACTATACAGGGAGAAGCTACTGCTGACCGGCCTCTTCAGGTATATAAAAGAAAGATGCAGCCTGATCTGACTCTCTTGCAAACCAAAGAATCTGAACCGGAGCAAGATAATGAACCTTCTCATTCATCTTTGCCTAATCCTAACCCTAACCAGTCAATTGCTATTGGAAAAGGGATAAGAGAATGCACTAAGAATCCCTTATATCGTATAACTAATTATGTCATTTTCAAAGTTCTCACCATCAGACAAAGCTTTTATTTCAAATATAAACATCATACATATCCTAAAAACCTTTCATAAGCCTCTAAGAAATGAAAATTGGAAAAATTGTCATGAGAAGAGAATGCACTTGAGAGGAACCAAACATGGGACATAGTTGAGTTACCAAAAGAGAAGAAGACAATAGGGTGTAAATGGATTTATGCCTTGAAATATAAAATTGATGGTAGCCTAGAAAGGTATAAAGTCAAGCTAGTTACAAAAAGGAATTTACACAAACATTTGGGATAGACTATCAAGAGACATTTGTTCCAGTTGCTAAGATGAACATTATTCGAATTCTTTTTTCTTTATCTTGGATGTTGTATGCAGCAATATGATATTAAGAATGTTTTCTTACATAGAGAATTGGAAAAGAAGGTTTATATTGATCCACCACTAGGATTCAATCACTCCTTACTTCCTAACCAAGTTTGCAGACTAAAGAAGACATTTTATGACTTGAATCAGTCTCCTAGATCATGGTTTGAAAGATTCACTAAAGTCATGATTCTTATGAGATATCAACAAAAAAGCCAAGGAGATCATACTTTGTTCATCAAACACTCCAATTCAAGGGAAGTGACTATTCTGATTGTTTATGTTGATAATATTATAATAATAATAATAATAATAATAATAATAATAATAGGAGATGACTTTATAGAAATAGATAAGTTGAAATACTTTCTCGGCATAGAAATGGTCGATTAAAAAAAAAGGATTTTTATCTCTCAACAGAAATATATTCTTGATTTTCTAAAAGAAACAAGAATAGTAAATTGCAGACCATGTAAGACACCTATTGATCTAAAGCACAAACTTAATAATGATGAAGAAGGAGTCACGACTGACAAGGGCCAATACGAAAAGTTAGTTGGTAAGTTGATCTACTTAGCTCACATTTGACTAGACATTACTTATGTCATAAGTGTGGTGAGTCAATTTATGCACAACCCAAAAGACTCACAGCTTCACACAATATATAGACTCCTCCACTTGAAAACTACCCCTGGAAAAGGAATTTTGTATAAAAACATGGGAAACTGAAACTGAAATGCTATATAGATGCAGATTATGCCAGTGCCTTAAGAGATAGAATATCAACATCAAGATATCGTACTCTGCTAGGAGGAAATCTTGTCACATGAAAAAGCAAAAAACATAATGCTATTTCAAGATCAAGTGCAAAAGAAGAATTTTGATCAATGACACTTGGAATTTGTAGGTTATTATGGATTAAGATTATCCTAAAATATTTAAGAATCAAGTGAGAACAACCGATGAAGTTGTACTATGATAACAAGTTTGTCATTTCAATAGCACTCAATCCATTACAGCATGATAGAACTAAACATGTGGAGCTAGACAGATATTTCATCAAAGAAAAATTAGAGTGGATTGATATGCACTCCTTATATGCCTATAGGGGAACAACTTGCAGATATACTTACTGAAGGTGTTCACAATCCTGCATTCAAGAACACATTGGACAAGCTGGGGATGAAGGATCTCTTCCATCAAGCTTAAGGGGAAGTGTTGAATGTTGAAGATTTTGAAAGCAAATTTGTAGGGAGTATAAACAAAAAGTCAAATATTCTTTCCTATAAACTAGGATCTAGTAATAATACCTACTGTAAATCTTTGAATGAAGAGGGAATTTTCAATGCGCTCATGCTCATAATCAAGGATACTGGATGGGTGTTTACAATACATGTTGAATAACCATTGATGCAAAAAAATCAGACCGATTTGCCACCAGACTTCCACAGGAAAGTTGGTTAAGGAAAAGTTTAAAGACAGAGAGAGATAGACATTCACAAATAGACCTTTAGCACTAGAATTCAACAAGTCACCTGTTACTTTCATTTTTCTCTACTTTGATGTTTCAATAAGAAAAATCTCTACTATATAGAACCCATAAAGAACACTAAGAAAACAATATGCATGACATGAATTTGCAAAATAAATAATCAAAGGACGTCAACTAAATATCCCTCCTGTTCCAAAGACCTAAAGACTTTCTATTAGGCTCCTCATGCGCTAGCCAAAAAATAACAAGAGGAATCAGATCAAAACTACTTCTGTAATCAGTACAGAAGTGGATGCATCTCCATTTCCATACTTTGACTAACCTTATAAGCATCCAAAGAATCCATGTCATTCAAGATAAGTTCCCGCAGCATTAAAGTAAAATGGTAAAAGTGGCAAATCCATTCAGCTGCACTTTTATAAAGGAAAATCGTATTGATCAACCCTTTTTCCAAGATTGTCAGTGGTCATCAAACATTGACACATCAGTTGCTAAAAGAACAAGAATGAGGAAAAGGGGAAAAACCAACCTTGGTTCCATATAGCTTCCATCAAAAGGCAGTGTTGTCAACCCCCAACCCCCCCTCCCCATAAAAATAAAATAAAAACTCCAGTGACAAGAGCATGATTAAAATAGCCATTTCAAAATTACCTCCAATGAACACCGTCTTTCTCGTAAATCTCCAATGCATTACAATGCATGTCAAGAGAAGTAGCATAAAATCCAAAATTCCAATCTTGGCATTTTGATTAGACAGTACTCCCATGAACAGCACTAACCACTTTTAGAATTGCCTATAAAAGCATTAATATCCTTAGCTAACAAGTACACCCAAAAATAACTCTGATCCCTAACAGACAAGAAGACTAGAGAATCAGTCCTCTGCTAGTGACATGCCACACCAAGAACCAACCTAAAAGAGCAAAATTTTCACCGCTCACATCAAGCCCTAGAGGTAGCATAAAGTCTTTCAGCCATTTCTGATAAATCTCCATTACTCCCATCAGGCTCCACCCAAAACTTGACAACAATGACATTTCACGTCTAACAATATCTCTCTCCACCATGAATCTAGTAAATCCCATTCAAAAGGATGAGACATTTGCCTGCCAGCCCTAATTTACTGACAGGAAGTTTAGCAATGCCCCATTCAATTCCACTAAGAGGATTTGCACACACGTGTCAGGTTAACAAGCTTTCTTCCTATAAAAAAATCCTAATTTTTTGAAGTTTTTTTAAAAAAATTCAAGATTGCATTTGCTAGGGTTCACAATTCGCTATTAAATCAAGAACATTGAATTTAAAAGTAGTATTGATTTATCAAATCAGCAAATGCAAACAGCATTACTTTAAAAAAAAAAAAAAAATACATACATACCTCCGGGCGATCAACGGGGGGAGGCAAAAGACCGAGAGATCTAGCAGAGCTCAAAATTTTCTCTCCAACTTTTGACAAATTCATTCCGCTGCCGTCTCCTCCTCCGCCTCGTAAAAACAGAAAGGGGACCAAAAAGAAAAATCTGTAACTCTCAAATCCAAAACGAGCACCGTCTTCTCCTTAATCAGCATTTAACAAAAAAGGGATCCCCGAATGCGCTACCGAATGGGAACAGATTAGGCTGCATTTCAACTCCAGACTCTGAGATCTACCCTCTCTACCACGACAACTATAACAGTACCCATTTAAATTAAAAACTCTATTTATTTATTTATTTATTCTCTTTCGATTGAGATCTGCTGCTTCCATTTTTATTTTATTTTCAGGCTTTGATGCTTTCCATTTTCTTACCATGCAGTATAGACTCCGGTGCAATAGTTGCTTATTACAATGTATGCTACCGAGGAGAAATTTTCCCTTTGTCGACTTCTTTTCGCAGGTCCGACTGACTTTCGAAGAATGTTATCTCTCACGCTCAGGCTGGGGTAATTTCTCCAATTTTTTTCTGTGGTAGTTGTATATTCCAGTAGCTTCGGGTCAGGGATGACTAATGGTACCCGGTTAGGTTTTTTATATTTACAGTTTATATAATATTTTAAAAAATTATGGATTTTAAGTCGAATTTGATAATCTTTACTTTTTATTTATTATTAATTAGATAATATATAATTATCTAAAAAAACACATTTATTCGAGTAAATCCAGTATCCATTAGTTTCAGTTTAAATTATCACATTTATTTTTACTTTGAAATCCTCATAAAATAATAATTTACTTTTTATTATGTTAATTGCTAGTATTAAAAATACTACTCCAACATATAATGTTTTTTTAAAAAAAAATAGGCATGTTCAATGTTATGATAAATAAATGGCAAAATTGATTTATAGTATGATTATTTATAAGATTGATTTTCACATATTTATTTTATTACCGTAGACCAAAGGAAGGTAGTTTCAACAAATTATCTGTCTTATTTTAATGATCGGATTATTCACTTATGTTGCATATGTGTCATGTCATTTTTTATCATAAAATATATAATGTATTTTTAATATAAAAAATATTATTATAAGCTATGAATCTAATGTATATTGAACATATTTTTTAAATATTATAATGATGATATAATAAATGTATATTTTAAATCTTAATATCCCAACATATTAGCTCTACCTTGGTTAGTCTGACAATTTTATGATTCAAGTTATAATACTATGATAATTCTATAAAAAATAAATTAAAAAAATCATGGAGATCAATTTTTAATCAATTCAATGTTGATATATGAAATAAAAAAAATTGTTAAAAAAATATAAGAAAAAAACTAATTAGATTAGCTCATATTAACTTTTTAAGCTCAAAACCCGGATCATATGATTAAGATTAACATATAGAAAATAAATAAAAATAATAATGAATCTCAATTTTTAATTAGATCAATTCTGAATAATAAAAAAATCAATTGAGAATCAATTTGAGCTAACTTATTAAGCCAACAATATTAGTTATGAAACAAATATAACTTCATGAAAATAAAAATAAAATTATGAGATTCCATTTTTAATAGATCCAATATTGAGATTTGAAATTGAGACAAAACAATATTTCATGATACCAGGATAACTCCTTAAAAAAAAATGAAACTCATATTAAAACAACCTGAAATGGGGGGGGGGGGGCACTAGAGAAAAAATGGGTTAATATAAGGTGAGATTAAAAAAAATATATTTATTTGAAAAATAATCTAAAATTTAAATATAGACCATATAGGTTAACCTATAAAACTCATGAACTAGACTATAAAATTGGATAATCTCATATAAAGCAAATAAAAATATTGCAAATTTAAAAGCTTAACTAAACCAAAAAGGAAGAAATCAGGGGAATCAATTGGGGAAAAAGCCCTAACAAACAACAACATAAGTTAACATGTTAAACTCGTGACTCGAGTCATAAGATAAAGATAAATTCATGGAAAAAGGGTAAAAGGAATATAAAGATCCACTTATTAAAGTTTAAAAAATTGAGAAAAAAATAATGAGATTGGTATACAACCTAGTAGAAAGCAAAATCTAAAAACAAATTATCGAGCACAAATCCCAACGCAACTTAATATTGAACAATAAATTTGGGTTTTTGAAATGTTAAATTAAAAAAAAATACTATTACAATTAATAGTGTCATAAGAGTATAATATTATTGTTTTAGTTGCATCATTTGGTATTTTGTTAATTAACTATATATTTTTGTGTCTTGTTAATACAATTGATTTGAAAGTAGGATAACTATGAATAGATAAGTACAATTTATAACGGGAAATGTATTTGATGAAGTGTATTTTTATTTGTGATAAGAGTCAACAAAAAAAGTCATAATTTTAAAACTCAACTTGTAGTCAATACAAGATAAACCTTGAGTCACGAGTTGAAAAAGTCAATAAAAAAAAATCAATTGGTTGGTAGTCAATTTTTAAATCAAGTCAAGATGGGTCGATGAAGTCAACTCAGACTTTTAATGGGGTTGTGAGATTATGGGGGTGTTTGGGAGAGCTGTTGCTGTAGCTTTTGAAAGTGTGTTTCGTGCCGAAATACATTAAAATAAAAAAAAAAAAAAAAAAAAATGGACCAAAAGCACCCAAAAGCGCTTTTGGGTGGCTTCCCAAACACCCCCTATATTACTCCTCCGAGTTGAGTTGCAAGTTTGACAAGTTAACCTAGTTGACTCATGGTTTTTTAATTGATATTTTTTTTTCTCGATTTATCTATTAGCATTAGAATTAGTATAAATTAATATTCGTGATTTTTTTTCTACGAGATTATATTGATCTCCCAACTAAAATCGTGAGTTTAGCAGATTAATCTAGTGGACTCAAGTTTTTTTTAACTGTCATTTTTTTAATCTTATCCATCAACATTGTATTGATTATAAATTAAGCTTCATGATTTATTTGACTTTTCTTTTTACAAGGTTATTCTGGGCTCATGACTCAATTCATATGTTTACGAGTTAACCTCGGTAAACCCAAGCTATTTTATCGTGTCCCTCTTTCAGATTGATTTTTTTTTATTTTAACCTTCAATAATTAGTTTATTTTAAATTGAGCTTCATAATTTTTTTATTTGTTTTTTATAGTGTTATCACAAACTTATGACCTTGGTTGTAGTTTCTACAAGTTAACTAGGGTTGCCTCATGTTATTTTTTTGTTTATTTTGTATGAGATTATCCCGATCTTATGATTCAAGTTATGGATTTTGCACGTTAAATATTTTGCTATTTTCTCATCAAATATTTTTAATTATATTATTTAACATTGAGTTAATTGAAAATTAAACTTCATAATTGATTTTGATTTGCTTTACTTAAAGTTATCATGATCTCACGATCGGGGGCACATGTTTATTAGGTTACACATGGGTTAGTTTGGATCGACAAAAAATGTTATTGTTTCAATATTATTTTACTAAAAATAGATTTCTCCTTGAATTTTTATGAATAAAATTATAATTTTACCAATTATTTTTGTTGTTCTTTGATCTCTACAGTTAAGTAGGTCGTATTGGATTTGCTTTCATATAATATCAAGTCATATTAAATCAAATTCCACACAATTTTAGCTTTCTTATTAGAAAAATATTAGCAATGATTGCATGTTTCTCTTACATGTTCACAGAAATTCGACCAAAATTGCAGTGTAGCGTGAACCAATTAATTCGGTAACATTCATAATTCAGTTATTGAGGATTTAGAAAAAAACATTTTCATCATTCAAAGTTGATCTTAATAGGTATTAGACTTCATAATCTGTTTTGATTTACTTCGTACGAAATTATTATAGTCTTGTGACATGATTTTGATAGATTAATATGAGTTGATCAATCATTTTTTTAATTGATTCTTTTGCTTTCAATTTCATATTTTAATATTGATTTAATTGAAAATTTGACTTTATATATTTTTCTTTCTATGGATATATCTTGATCTCATAACTCAGGTCTAACAAATTCATATGAGTTGACTTGATTTTTTTTAATTAATTGTCTTTTTAATTTAATCCTTTAACGTTATGATGATTATAAATTTTTTTTTATTTGTTTTCTATGAGATTATAATGGTTTTATGACTTAGATTGCAAGTTAATTAAATTGTCCGAGTGTCTTTTTTTATTTTTATTTTCAACTCCACCATTAAATATTGTGTTGAGTAAGAATTATGTGCTATAATTTATTTTTGGCTTGCTCTGTATAATATATGCTAGTCCCATGACTTGGGTCATATATTTGGATGGTCAACTCAAGTTGACTACTGTAATATTTTCATGTTTTGTTTTATAATTTTATAATTTAATATTAGATTGATTGAAATTTGAATTTTATAATTTGTTTAAAAATTCTTTCCATATAATTATCGTAGTCTCATAACTAAAGTTTGACAAATTAACTATATTTGACTCAACTTGTTTTTCTAATTGAATTTCATTTTTAATTTGATGCTTTAATATTTAATTGATTGAGAATGAAAGTTAATATTTTCTTTTTATTTTATTTTCTAAAAAGTTATAAGGGTCTTATGACATGAATGGGAGACTTGAGAGTAAATCCAAGTAGATTCAATATTTGATCTTCTAAATATTTTAAAAAAGATATTCTTAGTTTTTTTTTAGTTAAAACATATTTTATTGGTTATTCAAACAATTTTTAGAATTATAAACTCAACCATGCCATATTATATTAACATCCATGTATTTATATCTTTTTTTGCCAAAAAATGTCAATATTATTTTTATATTTAATAAAAATCACAGCTCAACCCGGACAATTACGTGGTTGCCACTTGCCACCGGATTAATAACTTTCTTTTAATCATCAAAAAGTGAAGGAGATCGATTTGCAATCTCTATTAAGACGCGAGGTAGCCGATAAAATCATCAGGAAAACCCCAAATAAAAGGGGCATTTTATTTTTTTTGCAGACAGAAAACGACTCCAGTCCGAGCCGAGTTGAAAAAAAGAAAAGCAAACAGTAGACAGGTGGCGTCCATAAGTCGTCACCACTTCCTTGTCTCTATGTCAATAAATAATTAAACTAGAGTAAATTATCACCTAATCTTTGTAGTTTTATTTAAAAAACAGTTTGATTATTCTAATGCTAAAAGCAATCACTGGACTAAATTTAATAGCAGAAATCAATGAGTTGTTTTTACTCGAACATTTTAATTTTTTTAAATATTTTTAATATAAAAACATTAAAAATTAATTTATTTTCTTAAAAACTTTTAAAACAATAACTCTTAATGTAAAAAATAAGCAAAGCTCCAACTCTTAGGTGAATATAAAAATATAAATTAAGATCCTCTCTCATTTTCCATTTTGTTGTGTTTTGTCATTATAATTTAATAAAAAAATAATAAATCCAAATGAAATGAAAACGAAAACAATTTAATTTCTTTCGTTTTATTTATTTAAGAAATAAAAAATAAATCATCGATTTATAGAAAACATGAGAGAGGTCCAAATCCCAAAAACTAGAGGTTTCATAATTATCTGTTAAAATAAAGAGAGTAGTTAAATTAAGTTTTAGAGTTATAGGGACTAAGCTATAATTTACTCGGTAACTGCATCTGTTTAACGAAAATACAAGTTAGCACCACCACCATTTTCAACCCAGCCCACACACAAATCTCTCTTTCAGAATCACCTCTTCCGTCCTTTCTTTTCTCTCTCAAATAAACCCTGCAATCTTCCACATGACTCCAATTCCGTCGGAGAATGGCGTCGACGGTGACGACGAGCGAGAAGAAGACGATGAGAAAGAAGAGGAACCAAGACTCAAGTACCAAAGAATGGGAGGCAGCATACCTAACCTTTTATCCAGTGATGCGGCTTCATGTATAGCTGTTGCCGAACGCATGATCTCTCTCGGAACTCTCGACGGAACCGTTCACATCCTCGATTTCCTCGGCAACCAGGTAAGACCTCACTCTATCGCTTTCTCTCCGTATCTTTCGAGACAATTGTTTATTAATTTGTCAAATTTCTGCATTTAGGTTAAACAATTTATGGCACATACGGCGGCGGTTAATGATCTTAGCTTTGATGTGGAAGGAGAATATATTGGAAGTTGTTCAGAAGATGGCACTGTTGTAATTAATAGTCTTTTCACCGACGAGAAGGTTTTGAAGTTTGAATATCATCGGCCGATGAAGGCAATTGCTTTAGATCCTGGATATTCTAGAAAAACATCTAAAAGATATGTTGCTGGTGGGTTAGCTGGTCAATTGTGTTTTAATTCCAAAAAATGGCTTGGCTACAGCGACCAGGTTAGGACTAGTATGAGTATCGTGCACCTGCTTGAGAGTCTGGTTCTTGTTATTGAATGCTGCTGTGAATTTATTTGTTCCATTTAGGTTTTGCACTCTGGTGAAGGTCCAATACATGCAGTGAAGTGGAGAACGAGTCTCATAGCCTGGGCTAATGATGCGGGTGTGAAAGTTTATGATGTTGCTACTGATCAAATCATAACTTTTATTGAAAGACCACGGGGGAGTCTGCATCCTCAGCTTTTGCTCCCTCATTTAGTTTGGCAGGTTAGTTAAAGTGTCCACCCTTGAGTTGAATGAATAGTATCAACTGTTCTTTTCACCGTGGTTATTAGATTGTTGAATCTAGTGGTTTCAAAATTAACATCAATGTTCTGCTCTCTGGCTTTGTGGCATCCCATCACATCCAGGATGATACGCTCTTGGTTATTGGGTGGGGGACGTCTGTGAAAATAGCATCGATAAGAGCTAATGAGAAAAAGGGTGCCAATGGGACATATAGGCATGTTCCAATGTCTAGTCTGAACCAGGTGGATATTGTGGCTTCTTTTCAAACCACCTATTATATTTCAGGAATTGCTCCGTTTGGTGATTCTTTGGTTGTTCTAGCTTATATTCCTGTGGAAGAAGATGAAGAGAAGGGATTTAGTACCACCATGTCATCAAGACAGGTATCTTCTCTTTAATTCTATGTGTACTTTGTTAAATGATGAACTCTGACCCATATCTTAGTTCATCTCTAGCAGATTAAAAATGAATTTTGATAGCAATTTTTTATGAAACCGGTCTCCACCTGCTGACAGCAGTAAAAAAAAAAACCATTCTTGGAGGGTTACATGCTGCATATGTGTGTGTATTCCTGAGGTCTTTATCTAGTCCGGGGTCATTTTATCTCCAAGCTCTTACAGTTTTTTTAAGGTTCATATTTTTGCTACATCTTTTGAAACATTATAACTTCAAAATTTTAGTATTTTACTTTTTGAAAATGCTACCAATCTGAGTCATTTTTTATGCCATGGAGTTCTGCATTTCCTTGGGCTTGAAGGTTCTGTTTTGTTTTGGCCTCTTCCTTTTCTTTCTGACAATTTCTTGTTTTCAGGACAAGGCATGGGTTTGTGTTTCTTGTAGATATTTTATCTGTTTCAGTTTTTATTAATTGGTCTTATTCTCTTCAGAACCTAATCCTTGTTTTTCTGTGCTTGCTTCTTTTTTGCTGTCTTTCAATTATTTTGTCAGCATGCTTATGAATGGATTGTTGATAATGGCATGTTTCTTCCCAGTGTGATTTAGCTCATTTCTGCAAATATTTTAGATTTAAAAGATGAAAACTTGTTTGCAAGTCACTTTTGTGGAAATAGGTAGAAACTGTACTTGCTGAATTATCTATTTAAATCAGGGCAATGCACAGAGACCAGAAGTACATGTAGTTACATGGAATAATGATGAACTTGCAACAGATGCCCTGCCTGTACATTGTTTTGAGCAATGCAAGGCAAAGGACTATTCCCTTGCCCATGCTCCTTTCTCAGGTTAACATATTGGATTATTTGAAATTCATGGTCTTTTATACTAGAGGACTGCATTTAAATAGCTTCAATACTGTTTCATGTGAAAGCAGGTAGCAGTTATGCTGGTGGTCAATGGGCTGCTGGGGATGAACCATTATACTATGTTGTATCCCCAAAGGATGTGGTGATTGCAAAACCTAGGTTATCATTGACTCTTTCTCATAGTTTAGCTTTTGAAGGTGTCATTTTGGTTCTTTGCTTGTGTTATGAGCTTGTAGGTATTAATGGATTTGATGTTGTTCTAAAATTATTCTAGAACACCTTTCAGTTCTAAATGATTCTTGCTGACTGTTCAAGAATAGGCAGTTAGAATCATATCCTGAATTATCTTCTCTAATGCGTCATCAGTATTGCGAGTGCCTAGTTCGATCATTCAACTCACCCATTCACCATTCCAAATTGCATCTTATGATTCAAAGCATGAGCTGATCAAAAACATTATGAATTGAGCATCTGAGCTCTCGGATTTATCAAAGCAATAAGAAGTTCCACGTCTTCTCCAATCCACCAGCCTGGGCATGTGTTTGTTTTTGTATTATCTTTTGGTTTCGAAGAGAATTTATTTGTCTCTGTTAGGGACACTGAAGATCATATTGCGTGGCTTCTAGAACATGGTTGGCATGAAAAAGCATTAGAAGCAGTTGAAGCAGGTCAGGGCAGGAGTGAACTCATTGATGAGGTATTTTGGTTTATTTATTTGTTAGACAGCTTTAAAATATTTAGAGGTTTTCCATGTCTCACACAACAAATACAACATATAACTTCAGTTATAATTACATAAATGACAACATTTTGTCTGAACTTGATTGCCAAGGAAGGCCTTTTTGCTACTTTTTTCATTGCTGTCTCTCTTTAAGTATACCTTTATGAAATAGCAATTTCTGCATATAATTTGGTGTTGCTTTTTTCGAAACACAGTTGTCTCCCCTCTCCTCTTCCTTATCGGCGCACGAATGATCAAATGAGATTCGTTTTTCTTTATGGTTATAAATTAGTTTTCTAAATTTCCTCTGCATGGGCTCGTAAATTTCAATAGTTACATGTTGCATTATAATGCCAAGCATTCATTTTATTTTGTGCATGATTTCCAAGAATTTAAAGACTGGAAACACAATATTGATTGATGCATGCATGGTGAACAGCTCTGGATAATGGTTTCTTAAGTTTGTGTAATGTTTGAAGCCATAAGCATTGTGATGCCCCTGTTGTACCCACTCATTTCTTTTCGTCAATATGTTCCTTCAGTTTATGGCTATAAAGCTTTCTTACTGCAGTTGCTTGTAATGATTATTTTTCATTTTAGAAAAAGAAGCATGCGACATAAATATAATCATGTTAATTTGTTTTTTGTCCTAAGTGGTCCTTCTTTGAGATCCATGTTATTGACTTAAATTTTTATGCTATAAGCGCAGGTGGGATCCAGTTATCTTGATCATTTGATCGTGGAAAGGAAATATGGCGAAGCTGCATCTTTGTGTCCCAAATTGTTGCGAGGGTCTGCTCCAGCATGGGAAAGGTAAGATTTAAGAAAAACAACTAATGTGATATCTCCTCCGCATTCATTGTTAATAACTGACCAGAGGCTTTCTTTTGCAGATGGGTTTTCCATTTTGCTCATTTGCGTCAGCTTCCTGTGTTGGTCCCATACATGCCAACAGAAAACCCAAGACTTCGTGATACTGCCTATGAGGTTACAAGAATGAAAATATCTTCATGCAGTTCCTTTCATAACTTCTCTAATGCATTGGCTCATAATCTAGGTATTTTTGATGCACAGGCTGCTCTTGTAGCTCTGGCGACAAATATGTCTTTTCATAAAGATCTCCTGTCATCTGTCAAATCTTGGCCACCTGTGATTTATTCTGCATTACCTGTTATTTCTGCCATAGATTCTCAGCTAAATACCTCTTCGATGACTGATGCACTCAAGGAGGTTGGTCAGAGAACTGGTTTGTGCTGTTTGATTTCTGATATTTGATGTTGCTTGTCACTAATCATAACTCCTTTTGATATCAGGCACTAGCAGAGTTATATGTAATCAATGGGCAATATGAGAAAGCCTTTTCACTTTATGCTGATGTAAGTTTGTTCCTATGAATTTGCTCACAAAGAAAGCAGTGGTTTTGTCTGTTTAAAAATGATTCAGGAAACAAGGTTCTGCATTAATTTTATTTGACATATTTTTCTTATTTGTATTCTTTGCTGGCTTTCACCTTTCAGCTTATGAAGCCAGATATATTTGATTTCATTGAAAAACACGACTTACATGATGCCATCCGCGAAAAGGTATGACTGCAAGATAAGGTGAAGTAGCAGTATGTTTTGTTTTGTGGTTTTCCTACTCTTTTGTCATTGTGATGTAAGATCAGATCTGTATCTCCATTTGAAATGTCAAGTTTGAGTCTAAATTTTTCCCAAAAACAATCCTTTAGATATTTACTATATGCCTGCAGTTCTGCTGACATTTTGATTCTGTCACGAATATGTATTGCAAGTTAATTGACCTCAAAGGAGCCTTATTATTGATATTCTGACTCTGAAATTTTATGCTTCTGCTTATCATTGCAAAAAATTAATGGTTTTTAATTTTGCTTTCTAGCTTTTTTAATTATTCAGCCTGTTCTTATTTCATCATATGATCGACTCACTCTTAATTCTTTTGCTTGTGATTGTTCAATTACAGGTTGTCCAACTGATGATGCTTGATTGCAAATGCACAGTTCCTCTATTGATCCATAACAAGGACTTAATAACTCCACCTGATGTTGTCTCTCAACTGCTGAATGCCAGCAATAAGTGTGATTCAAAATATTTCTTGCACTTATATCTTCATGCATTATTTGAAGCGAATCCACATGCTGGAAAGGATTTTCATGATATGCAGGTATGGAGATGGCTGACTATTTATTTTTGACACTATTTCTTTTTCTATCTATAATTTGTTCTCAATGAATAGTTCCCCTTCTGTAAAGGTTTCAATTTCTCTCACAGTTTTACTACTAGTAGAAGAAGATAAGGACATGAAAATCTTGAATACTGTGATCTTAGTGTCAAAATTGAAGTGACATGAACAGAGATATTCACTCACTTTTATTACAGTGATTTATACATCGTAACACCCATAAAAATGTGTTTTGGATGTCATTGATGCAATTAAATTGTGCATGGCACATTGTCACAATATCATTGTTTTCTTAGCTGTTCTATCTGCCAATTTGAATTCAAGTGGCATCATGATCAAGTCTCTCTTGTCAAAAAGGAGCTGCTTGTTCTGCAACTCTGCATTTTGTTGTTGAGCTTCAGTATAAAGGTCAAGTTTTTATTCTTTCTTAAGCTATAAGGTCCATTTTTAATTACTGGAGGAACCATGACTGGGGTTTCTCCCCAACAATTCATCCCATTCCAATTGTTGACAAAAATGTTAATGTCCTAGCATTTGTTCCTATTTTTAGCTGCTTGATATGTAATGATTGACGTGTCTGTGCAGTCTGCAATATGTAATAATTGATGTGACCTTTTTATTTTTATCAAGTCAGATAGAGCTGTATGCAGATTATGATCTGAAAATGCTACTACCTTTTCTCCGGAGCAGCCAACATTACACTCTTGAGAAGGTTTGAACAGTCAATAAACTGCCAATTATGATGTTTTATGCCAATGGATACCAGTTCTTCCTGTAGTTATTTACTAATAAATTGATCAGTTGAACTCTTTACATCTCAGGCATATGACATTTGTGTCAAAAAAGATCTTTTAAGAGAGCAAGTCTTCATACTTGGAAGAATGGGAAACACAAAAAGGGCCCTAGCTGTCATCGTAAACAAATTAGGGGATGTTGAAGAGGTATATATTGTATCTGGTTTGAAATCATTAGATGCTCTATTACTTTTTTTTGGTTTTTAGGTAGGGAGTATTCGCAGCAATAAGAAAAAGGATAATTGTGGTTGCAGGCTGTGGAATTTGTAACCATGCAGCATGATGATGATTTGTGGGAAGAATTAATTAAGCAATGTCTTCACAAACCTGAAATGGTACGTTTAGGACTTTTGTGCTACTGATTGCTGTTGTTCTTCACGCATTTTGATGTGCAATATTTAAAAAAACTAAAAGGCGTTGATGTTTCATGGTGCTCCTAGACAAACCACTGTGGGTTTCAACAGTAAAATTATCTTTTTGTCCCTTGGTGTCAGGTGTATTTTGGACATTTTCATAGGACTCGTGTGACATATAAAGATTGTTAGGGGTGTCATGGCCTTTTTTTGTTTTTATTTGCACAATGAAACTACCTATTTACTCTTGGGCGCCAACAAAAGGACGAAGGTTGGATGAGGGTATTTTCAGTATTTTGCCTTAAATTAAACAATACAATTACTCCTTTGCCCTTGAGTGAGGCACACATTGAGCATTGGAGGCGAGGGTAGTGTAGGGTTTTCATGTTTTGTGCATAGTGAAACTACTTAACTACCCTCCAAAACAACAAAATCGAAGGCCTGGTGTTGGGGGCATGACGATACTTTCATTCTTGGTTTTTTTGTGGTTATTGCTTGGTCTAGGGTTGTTTAGATAATTTGGAATTTTAAAATTATTTTTCCTCAGGGTTACTGCAGGCGCGTCGATTGGACGCGTCGTTAGGTTTCACGCGTACGTGCCTTTTAGGAGGTGCGTGCTGTGTCTGTTGGTGGTTGAAAATAACTGATTGCTGTGTTTACGGGCGCGCCACCATGTGCTTTTCCTCATGGTGGTGAGCGTGTCGTTGTATGGAGTGTAGCCTCAATGATGGCCAGGTTTTCTTTCCCTTCTTTTCTCTCTCCTGCAATGACAAAATGCATGCCAATCCTCTAAGTTGTGTGTTTCATTTCGGTCCTTGGTATTTTATTTCAATTTTCTTCTTAATTTCTTCAATAAAAGTTGTGAATATTTTCAATTATAGCCTTCAATTGAAATTGATCATATATGTTGTTTTTTTTATTTTAGCCTTTATTCTTTTGATTTTTGGCTTGTTTTTGGTTCCTTTAATTATTTCAGTCTGCAAGTTTTAGTTTGTTTCAATTTTGTTCTTCAATTGAAATTGATCATATATGCTACTTTTCATTTCAATCCTTATTCTTTTAATTTGTTTTTATAAATTACACTGCTATTTTTTTAAAATCCTTTGTTTTTTTTTGGTCCCAAGGTTTTGATTTGTTGCAATTTTGTCCTTCATTAGCAATTAATATATATATATATATATATATATATATATATATATATATATATATATATATATATATATATATTTCATTTTGACCCTTATTCTTTTAATTTGTTATTTAGTATTAATTTCTTTGGTTTTTCAAGTCCTTCGATAATGTTTATTTTTTGTTCGTATTATGCATCTATGCTTTTAGTTTTTGTTTTAATTTTTATTGTTTTATTTTCTTGAAATTTTATCTTTATTTGGTTTAGTTCTAGAATTTTAATTTATGTTAGTGAAATATTTAAAATTAATATTTTTGCCTCTTTCCCCTTCCTTTTATTTTCTGTTTTTTTTGTCATTATTATTTGTTATTTGGATCAAATAATTTTTTATGTTCCTAATATTTATTTTAGTTTCGTTTTTTTTTCCTGCTGTTTTTGGTCAAGTGTTTTTTTTTTTTTTTATATATATATTTTTCAAGATAATTTTATGTTTCATTGTTTGCGCAATAATAATGATAATTTTAGTGACTGTTTTTTTTTTTTTTATTGTTTTCTTGCTTGCTTTTTTGTAAAAATATTTTTTTTAATGATTTTAGTTGTTTGGGTAGTAACAATGATAATAATTTTAATTGTTATAATTTTGATAATGATGGTAATGTAGTGATAGATTTTCAATGATGTTTTCTTCTTTTTATGGGTATATAATAAATGATTTTTTTTTTGTTGTTTAATTATTGTCGGTGTTTTCACAGTTTATATTTTGTTGTTGTGTTTTGTTTGTTAGATTGTAAAATAAACTAATCCTAATATAATGAATTCAATAATTTAGGTGTTTGAATCTTGTTTTTTTAATGGCGATGATAATTTGATGTTGGTGATTTCGTTGAACCTATTGAATAGAATAATTTTTATTGATTTAAAAGTCATATAGTTTATTGGAAACTTGCGCCCCGCAGGACTTCTGTATTAATTTATTATTTAGCCCAAATTTATAGTATTATAAAAAAAATCTCTTAATTTTTTTTTTTCCGTTGAAAAAAATGTTTTCAGTCTTGACTGAGTGCAGGCAGGTGGCTTGTATCCATATGTTTGTTGAGTTTCCTTCTCTTTTCTGCATCTCGGCAGGTAGGGGTGTTGTTGGAGCACACTGTTGGCAATCTTGATCCTTTATACATTGTAAATATGGTCCCCAATGGCTTGGAAATACCTCGGTTAGTGCACCTGAAAACTTGTTATGTTTAATTTCTCATTCAATCCTCCCCTGTTCTTAAATGAAAGTTCTGCAATATAGCTGTTTTGAAAAACACGATGACAACATCTAACTGCATTGTAATCCAAAGTATTTTAAAGTGAATTACCCATGGCTTAGAATCAATGAGCTAGCTTGCAAATAACCTTATTGGGAAGATACAAGAAGGGCCATAGTTTAAGTCTAATTTTTTTTATCTGAAGTAGGTCACCAAAAACAGATTGACAGAAGGTAGCTATACATGATCAAACCTGCAAACACATGATCCCATGGAACACTGATTCCTGATGAACCCTGCCTGATAAAATCCAATATGAAATAGCCTACCCCAAGCTAGCCAGTTTTCTAAGTAGGAGCCATAGTCCTAAGCGAATCAGAATACTTTCTATTCTCCCCTTTGGATGCGAAATTCATTATGAATTGATCAGTGGTACATGTAAAATAGCCTAGATACTTTTTAGAGCTGTAGTAGTTTTTATTTAGCATTAAGAACCATGTTCCGAGCCAACTGCACAGAGGAAGCTGCATGTTTGCTCAACATGTTTGGTGATAGACTGACTTCCTATTGGCTTCCTTGTGGTCTGTTTTGGTATGGAAATGGTAATTAGATTATGCTTCAAGATGACACTGTTCATTAAGTGTAATTCTGAACTAAATACAATGTTGCTATCAGGCTTAGGGATCGTCTTGTCAAAATTATAACTGATTACAGAACTGAAACGTCTCTGAGACATGGGTGCAATGATATTCTCAAGGTATGCTTCATGCACCTTTCCTTTTTCATCTGAATATAACGATTTTGGCTAACATTCCGAAGCTGTTTTGAGACATACAGACTGATTGCGTAAATCTCCTGGTGAAATATTACAAAGAAGCAAGACGGGCTCTTTGCTTCAGCAAAGAAGAGGAAGCTCGAGTGAAAAGGGATGGCAGTGGGGATTCTCAAGCAATTTGGAGAACAGCAGGTGCAAGAGACATGGAGGCTAAGTCAAAAACTAGAGGAGACACAAGATGTTGCATGTGTTTTGACCCCTTCTTTATACGGGATGTAGCGGTTGCCGTATTCTTTTGCTGTCATGCTTACCATATGTCCTGTCTTGTGGATTCTATGCATACTGTAAGTGGAAAAAAAGGGAGTGGAGCCGGTTCCAGGATGTATGGCTATGATAGCAATGATGAGGATGACGAGGAAAACGATTCTGGTGTACCCCGGTTGAGATGCATCTTATGCACCACTGCTGCAAGTTTGAGATAGTAACGTGTCACCTGTAGTTTTCTTTTACTTTCTTGTTTTCTTCATTTACCTATCTTTTTCTGTTTTTGCGCCGGGTGGGTGGGTGGTGGTGTGAGACACTCGCACACATCATATCACATGCTGTGCCTATTCATCAATTTTTCAGTTTTGGATGAGCTTCGTTTGTCGATTGATTTGTCATATGTATTGTCGTTATTTTCGGAAAAAAGGTTAAATTAATATTTTGTATGGCCGTTAGTGGAGATTTCATCGTGTACACCTTTTTTCTCCAACTGTAATAT
Source organism: Salix dunnii (assembly GCA_015731905.1). Classification (NCBI taxonomy): domain Eukaryota; kingdom Viridiplantae; phylum Streptophyta; class Magnoliopsida; order Malpighiales; family Salicaceae; genus Salix; species Salix dunnii. The sequence goes on along the minus strand of CM027667.1, from coordinate 118,619 downwards.
TAAATTTGTACAAGAGACCGAAAGTGGATGAATCCATCTGAGGCTTTGAAATTTTATTTAACATTTTCACACCACTTGGTTTTGAAAATTTTGGAGTTATCCTCTTTGGCAAAATCATTGTAATTTCTTCTGCTGCTGGTGTTAATTTGTCTTTTGAGAATTTGGTTGAAGTTATTTCTAAAAGAGTGTTTTTTTAGAAATATCTATATCTATATGTATATTACATATGTTTGAAATCGAACCTTATAAAAAAGGGAATATCAATATTTCAAAATAAAAATAAAATTCCAAACCTATGTCGAAAATCTAAAATTGAACGAGTAAATAACAAATTTAGTATCTTTTTTGAAGACCTCTCTAACCTCGGTTGGCTTTCTATAAAACAGAGTTGGTAGAAACTTCGTGATCTAATAGTTAAATTGGAAAAAGTCATTCGTTTTTCTGTCAAATAAGTCGTTTGGCACTACTGATTCTCTTTTTCACTGGCCATAACAGTTTATGCGTATGATTTTTACATGATCCAACTACAACGTATCGGCATCCATTTAGAACCCCTTCATCAAATATACTTTGAAATTTAAGTTCATGCGTGGAGCCCATTCTTATCTTTGTTTGTGCAGGTGGAGGATGATGATATTGTTATAATTACAAAAACAAATAATATATATAAGGCTCAGTCAAATACTGTAGCCACCGAGTAGAAACATCGTGGATTGTAGCAGTCTTTCTCATGGGGAGATCCGCTTACCAAATTTTTTTTCTTTTGAGATTAAGGTCTGCTCAGATGTTATGTCTCGACTGTGGGTCTTTCAGCGATTTTATTTGAAGCATTAACATTCTTGTGTTTTTATGGGGGAGTGCTAGTGGCTTTGTCTAGGAAAAGCGCTGTTCGGGTTGTCTTGAGTTGGTGGGTTCGTCAGTTTTTGCCTTGGCTTTGGTTGTTGAGTTGTGGCTGATTAATGGGTGTTCAATGGACCTCTCAATTTTCAATTTGTCAAGCTTGACAAGAATTTGTTTTAGATGCACACCTTACGTGCAATGTACACGGTTGCTTGCTGATTGCTCGGAGAGTGTTTAGCCGGTACTCTAGGATTGGAAGTTTACTTGCTCTGAAACAAAGGTGTTTAGTTTCTTGGGAAATTTTAAGAGCTCCCAGTGTCTATGTTTGATTTGTATTCTTTACTTCTCTACAAATTAAGGCCTGGCATATCTGTGTCCTTATTCGATCATTGGATGTAGCTGATGCCGTGTTATTTTTCCTGTGTTTGTTTTACAGCTGGGGCCGTTGAGGCTCTTTATTTGGTGACAATTTATCATTTGATTTGTTGCTTCCGTGCTTTGATTTGCAAGGATCTTGATGTTGATCAAGGTAATTGTGTTTGTCCGTTAATTTGCTTAAATCTTGTATGCTTTGTTTGTTTGTTTTAGAGCTTATTCATTGGGCTCTTTTTTTGGTGACAATTTATTGTTTGGTTTGTTGATTCTATGCTTTAGTTGGTAAGGATCTTGGTGTTTATCAGGTTTGTTGTTTTTGCCTTTCTAATACCTTTAAATCGTGCTTAAATCCTGTTTGTTTTCTTTGTTTTTTTAAAGCTTTGTTTTTGTTTATATGAATGGAAACCATGTTTTTTCCCTTGGAATTTATAAGTACTTTTAGATAATTTAGTTGTTGCATGTGTCTCTATTTAGTTGTTGCATGTGTTGCTTTCAATTAATTTCTCTTCAACTTTTTTTTTTAACCACTAATGTGTTTTTTGGGTTTGTTTTACCATTGATTTTAGATTTGATGATTTTCTTGGCTTGGTTTTGTCATTCTGCTTACACATGTCATGGTATTGTCTTTGTAAGTTTCTTAGTTTTTTCCTGCTTCTTATGAGTTTGGGTCATTTTTCACCCTATTATTTCTTTGAATATGTCAAACCTTTGTTTCAGTTTTATTTGTGTTTTTCGAGTCTATTGCCCGGTTGATATTGATGTTATCTGTTGGGTGGTGGCGACTCCGCTTGTTTTTTTTTTTTAAAGCACAGGGGTAATCAACTTCAATTTTTTTTTCATTTTGTGTTCCATCCTGAAGGTTTTAGATGTTTTGTAGGATTAATGCATTGCTGAAAAAGATGATTTTTTTAGTTTGCCTTCGAGTTTGTTTATGATGTCTTTTCATTTCATTTTTTTGAGCTAGTAATCATTTTTTGTTTGGGACTTTGGTTGATTGGTTTTTAAAATAGGATCCTTGCCTTTTTCTTGTGGTTTTGGTTATGAACTTGGTGTGATGTTTTAGAGTAATTCAATGTTGCATGTTGGTTCTAATTTGGTTGTGCTAACTTCCTCATTTTTTTCACTTCGCCTGAATTTGGTCTATGTTTTCAATCTTTCTTGAGATTTGTTCGTCAGCCTCTGCATTTTTTCTTTATTTTGGTCCATGTTCTTTTGTGTCAGCTTACGAATTGGTAGCATATGGGTAACAATTTAGGTAACAAAAAAATATACAAAAATGGTTCCTTAGCTCAGTGGTAGAGCATTCGACTGCAGATTAAGAGGTCACTGGTTCGAACCCGGTAGGGCCCTTATGGTTTTCATCTGACAAACCAATTTCATCCTTTTATTTGTGCCAGTATTGACAAGTGTCCATGAGAGTATTTTTTAGTTCGAGATAAATACAGGGGCTAAACAGTGAACTACCTTGTTTAATGTTGTAAATAAACAACTATCCAACACGTGTACTGCACCTGCATAAAAGTGTCATCACTTTTATTCTTAAAATTTTAATCTCTAGAAAACCTAATTACTGGACAGTGAGATGTTTGAACTAAAAAATAATTATTTTCTACATATATGTTCCTCAATTATTTTTGGACACAAGAAGGATAGTCATATGTTTGGACAAAAAAATAATTATTTTTTATATATGTGTTCTTCAATGAAAAAAGAAAGAAGGATAGTCATATGTTTGGACAAAAAACAAATATTTTTTTAATGAATTCCTCAATAAAAAAAGAAAAAAGAAGGATAGTGAGATGTTTGAGAAAAAAACAATTATTTTATGTACATGTGTTTGTCAATGAAAAAAAGAAAAAGGACAATGAGATTTTGGATAAACATATAATTATTTTCTATACATGTGTTCCTCAATGAAAATAGAAAAAGAAGAACAATGAGATGTTTGGACAAAAAAACAATTATTTTCTGTACATATGTTCCTCAATAAAAAAAGAAAAAGGAAAATGAGATTTTGGACAAAAATAAAATTATTTTTTATATACGTGTTCCTCAGTGAAAAATAAAAAAGAAGGATAGTGAGATGTTTGGATAAAAAATAATTATTTTTGTATATGTGTTCTTCAATGAAAAAAGAAAAAGAAGGATAGTCATATGTTTGGACAGAAAACAAATATTTTTTGAATGAATTCCTCAATAAAAAAAAAGAGAAAAAGAAGGATAGCGAGATGCTTGGGCAAAAAACAATTATTTTCTGTACATGTGTTTCTTCATGAAAAAAAGAAAAAGGACAATGAGATTTTGGACAAACATACAATTATTTTCTATACATGTGTTCCTGAATGAAAAAGAAAAAGAAGGACTATGAGATGTTTGGGCAAAAAAACAATTATTTTCTATACATGTGTTCCTCAATGAAAAAAATAAAGGACAATGAGATTTTGGATAAAAATACAATTATTTTCTATACACGTGTTCCTCAGTGAACAACGAAAAAGAAGGACAATGAGATGTTTGGATAAAAAAACAATTATTTTCTATGCATGTGTTCCTCAATGAAAAAAGAAAAAGGACATTGAGATGTTTGGACAAAAATAAAATTATTTTTTGTACACGTGTTCATCAATGAAAAAGGAAAAAGAAGGATAGTGAAATGATTGGAAAAAACACAATTATTTTTTGTACATGTGTTTTTCAATGAAAAAAGAAAAAGGACAATGAGATTTTGAACAAAAATACAATTATTTTTTGTACATGTGTTCGTCAATGAAAAAAGAAAAAGAAGGATAGTGAAATGATTGGACAAAAAACAATTATTTTTTGTACATGTGTTTCTCAATGAAAAAAGAAAAAGGACAATAAGATTTTGAACAGAAATACAATTATTTTTTGTACATATGTTTCTCAATGAAAAAAAGAAAAAAAAAGACAATGAGATGTTTAAATGTTATTGTCCAGGGGGTAAGCGAATCATGGTCCAAATGTTATTGTCCTTAAGAGTTTGAATTTTGCATTGCATTGCCTAAACCCATTTGGAATCATGGTTGGTCTACTTTTAGGAGGTTGGTTCCACCAAGTGAGATATATTATATATAAATGTTTGATGAGCTAGTGGTAGATAAGAATAGGAGACATACTAATGTAATGAATACCATGTACCATACATGGACAAAAAGGTGACACCAAGAGAAAAAAAAGCGACGTGGTGAGTTGTGTAATCCTTGAAATGGGTAGGGGGTTACATGGGTTGAGTAGATTGACAGAAAGATATGATAGAAGTGAGTTTTAGGGATGAAATAGGCATTTAAAGGGTAAGAATTAGTGGGTTGGGGGTGCTGATTGACATAGGTTGAGATGAAGTTGGTTTCTAGTGGTATAGAATTAGGTGAAGGTTTTGAAGATAAGGAAAATACGTGTTCTAAAGGATGGCTATGATGTTGGGCTTCAGTGGTCAGATATGGTGTTGGGTTATTATGAGAAATAGGAAGGACATGATAATCATGCTGATTTTTCTAGTGATAAGTTAGACAATGAAAAAAAATATTTGTGAAAAGTAACATCTCGAGAAGTAAAGAATTTCTTATTAGCAAGATTAAAAACACGATAACCTTTTTAGCCAAAAGGATATAAAAAAATACATCCGGGAGCCCATGTATCAAATTTATGTGTGGGCATGAGATTTGTAGCATAACACAAGCTCCCAAAAACTCGCATGTATAATCAGGGTTTTTCCCTTGTAAAAGTTCATAAGGTTATTTATGCGATAGTAAGGAAGTTGGAAGATGATGAATGAGATAACAAGCGGTTGGATGTTTTCTCTCCAAAATTAGAAGAGGAAATTTGCTAGGAAGCAAAGTGCATATCCCATATTTAAAAGGTGTCAGTATTTATGTTCTACAACCCTATTTTATTAGGGTGTAGAAAGATAAGAATGTTGAAAGATGGTGTCATGGTCAGTAAAAAAAGAACACATGATAACTCACCACCATGTAAAGCTTTAATATGACTATGAAATTGTGTTCGACCTAAGAAAAAAATGACTTTAACAAGGATAAAGTTTCAAATTTAAAGTTGATAAGATGAATCCATGTGAATCAGGTAAAATCATCCACAATAGTTAATGAATATCTAGCCCAAGAATGTGTATGAACTTTAGAAGGCCCCTAATTGTCACCATGAATTAAATCAAAAGGTGTCATAGATCAAATGGAACTTTAAGGAAAGGGTAAACAAGTCTGTTTGGCTAAAAGGCATATTTCATAAACACGTTTGGGTTAACAACTATTTCTAAAGTATTCTTGAACTAGTATTGGGAAGGTGTTAATGATGGATGCCTCAGCTATTGGTGTCGAAGGTTGGAGGTTTGTTGATATGATATGCTAGGTGTGAGTTTTGACTTGGTATGAGGTTGTATAACCCATTAAAGTGCTTGCAAAGGCCAATCATGCTCTTTGTATCCATGTCTTGTACAATACAAAATTCACGAAACAATATCACTATACATCATAATTGTTAAGTCAACTTGCTTATAAAGAAAAAATTTACGAGAAACTTTAGAGCATGAAGCATTTCATCAAGAATTAAGTCAAGCGAAAACTTTATGGACTCAATGGATTTAATTTTAGCATGCCCTCTTTTGGGTAGTTCAATGAAATCATTTGTAGTATCTAATTTATTGTGTGGTGGTGGTGAATTGCATATGTGATCTATCGCCCTACTATCCACAGTCCAACATATCATTGAAGGTGAATTATGTTATGTATTATTGCATGTGAGTGGCCGGGCATTACTGCTCCCTTTATGGAGCATAACCATAATTTGGTTGTACTTCTTGATGGTGAATGTTGGCCTTTCAGTGGTTGACACCTTGTCTTAGCATTATAGGCTATTGGTGTCTTCTACCTGAGCCTTATATTTTTGCTATGCCAATTGTATCCCCTAAGAAATCCAATAAGATAATAACAATGATCAACAAGACAATTTTCTTGTAAACATTGGCTATATTTGAGCATTTTTTTTTGTTTAAACCTCCTGACATCGTTGGGGGTCGGTTAGCTTACATTGCATGAATAATAAGTTGAGCTTCACGCTGAGACGCGACATCCATATGTCTTTTTTTTAAGGACTAAGGCATGAACCTTGCGTGTGTCAAGAAGGGGCTCATCATCAAGATCAAGCCATGAACGACTGAATATGAATCGTTCAAGCCCATCAAGAACTTCATAACTCTTTCCTTGTCCTCTCGATTGACGAGCTTTTTTAATTCCTTATAATCACAAGAAATAAGCTTATGATATGAGGCTAACTCATCCCTAAAAGCCTTAATTTTGGTATAATATGTATAGAGGGTTGCTACACCTGTTGGGGCTCAACAATTTCTTGTCGAATTTGATAAATTTTAGAATTGTTGCCTTGAGAGAATCTATCTTCTAAGTCCTCCTAAACTATAGATGTTGTCTTGGAGTAGAGGACGATGCCAGATATGTCTTTGCTAATCGCATTTAGGATTCATAATATCACCGTGTCATTGCATCGCTGCTAGATGGGAAATTTTGCATAAGTAGATATAGGAGCCTTGATAGACCCATAAATAAGCCTGATTTTATTTTTTATGCTAAGACCAATGCACATAACATAGTTCCACTACCCATAGTTGGGTCCATCAAAGGGTATGTTAACCAAAACAAGTCTGGGATGATGCAAGTGATGCAAGGTGAGTTGATCTAAAAAATTGAGAGTTGCCTCTATGAGTTCACCCATATCCTTTTGTGTTTGTAGATGGTTTGTTGTGTTTGTAATGAAAGATGATTGGGTTTCTAGAGTCACAAGGATTGATGCTTTGATAGCATGAAAAAAATATGGTGACAACATAAAGAAGGAGATGATGGGAAATTCCCTGTGATTGTATTAATATATAATGATACTGTTGATTTTATGCACAAATTAAAGAGCTATTCTATATTAATCACATCTTAGATTCTATAATCACTGATATAAGATAATTGACTAATTTCTATTCTTTAACAATCAGCTATATAGTTGGATATTTGTAATTTAAAATTGGAATTTATATTTGATAAAACCTGGATTTACTTGTAAATCGAATTTTATGAAATATTTTGTAGAAGCTTCAATGCTTAATCATTAATCATTGCAATTATTGCGATCCTTGAGTGCAATAAAGCGTAAGCGTGTAACAAGTCTAAAGTTGTCTCGTAGTAAATGGGATTTTTTTATTTAAGGATGTCCCTACTACAAGCTTTAAATCACCTGAGAAACCTCCACAAAAACCTAGCTAGCTAGCCACTAGACAAATGCATCGTGCCATGATGTTTCATAGCCTATTTCTTCTTCAACTTCTTTTACTGTTTTCCTTAACCACGGCAACTGCAAAACGTCTTCATACTATTACTCCAAGACTTAGTCCAATAGTACCAAGAGTTTGGCTAGACCACCCTGATCAGAATTTGGGTGAATCTGTCCGAGAAGATTTTGAAACCTTTTTTTACAACTTCTTTTACTGTTTTCCTTAACCACGGCAACTGCAAAACGTCTTCATACTATTACTCCAAGACTTAGTCCAATAGTACCAAGAGTTTGGCTAGACCACCCTGATCAGAATTTGGGTGAATCTGTCCGAGAAGATTTTGAAACCTTTTTTTACAACCAAACACTTGATCACTTCAACTATAGGCCTGAAAGCTATGATACATTTCCACGACGATATTTGATCAATTCTAAGCATTGGGGTGGGAGTGGTACCAATTGTAGTGCACCAATCTTTGTATATCTTGGTGCAGAAGCACCCATTAATGGATCTCTTGATACAATTGGATTTCTCGTTGATACCGCTGTTCATTTCAAGTCTCTCTTGGCATATGTTGAGGTACGGGTATATATACTTTTCACTTAATGTATATAATATAGCCCATGCATGCATAAATGTTGTTTTTGGTACATATATAGAAATTAATAGGCGTAATAAGTGGTGATGATAAAGGTTCTTATATATTAATGTCATCAGCATAGGTATTATGGAGAATCAATTCCATTTGGGGACGAAGCGTTTGAGAATGCAAGCACGCTAGGATATTTCAACTCAGCTCAAGCTATAGCAAACTATGCAGAAATAATCATTCACATAAAGAAAAAATACCAGGCTGAAAATGCTCCGGTTATCGTCATCGGAGGATCATATGGCGGAAGTAGGTGGCTACGTACTATATTCTCCAAGAATATATATCACAACAATATCGAAGAAGACTTTGATATATTTATTATTTTTATCATCATCATTTAACTCCTTCAATTTTTTTCCATGTTAACTAGTGCTGGCTTCATGGTGCGGCTTAAATACCCTCATATAGCCCTTGGAGCTCTTGCCTCATCAGCACCGGTTCTTTATTTTGATGATATTACTCCACAAGATGGATTCTATTCTATTGTCAGCAGGGGTTTTAGAGTAATATATTTTGAGTTTTCTTGTATAATTTAGTTTAATCTCTCTAATTAATTAGTAGTATAGAAGATGAATAATGCTTTAAGAAGTTAAATATGAGGTATTGCGCGCGCGTGTAGGAAGCTAGTGAGTCTTGCTACCAGACTATACGGAAGTCATGGGATGTAATTGACGAAGTTGCTTCTAAACCATGTGGTCTCTTAAACCTCAGCAAGATATTTAATACTTGCAGGTAATAATAACTCTTTAATTAATTACTTGTTAGAGCTAATTCATGCTGGGTGCAATTTTACATGCTAAAAACCTTCGTTGATGCAGGAACTTGAGTTCCACCGCTGAGCTCAAGACCTACTTAATCGAAATGTATATTAGTGCTGCTCAGTACAATGCGCCACCGACATATCCGGTTAACAAGGTCTGTGGGGGCATAGATGGCGGTGGTTTCGGGGATGACGTTCTCGGAAAGATATTCGGTAGTCTTGTTGCTTATAAAGGAAATAAGCCATGCTATGTCAACGCACCCGCTTACCAATCTGCAGTACCTGGGGGGTGGAGGTGGCAGGTAAAGTTACAATAGCTGTTAAGATGAAGATGGGTGTGTATATATATATATATATATGGATAAAAAGGGGTACAAGATCTTTGAATGGTTCTTAAAGAAGCATGCACTATATGGTGATTCTCATATTAAGCTTGGCGATGCTGCTTAAGAAAGTGATAAGCTATTAATTAAGCCTGACAGCAATAAAAAATATATATGTTTTTAAAATTGACTTCCTTAAAATTTGACAAATTAAGTTTTGTGTTTAGACGTGTAGTGAGATGGTGATGCCTCTTGGTTTTGGCAATGATTCCATGTTCCAACCTAAACCTTTCAATATAACAACCTTTACCGAGAATTGCAAGCGTTTATATGGTGTTCCACCTCGTGTTCATTGGGTCACTTCCTATTACGGAGGCCATGTAAGCTTCTTTTAGTTTCTCTAGCTCAACTCTTTTTTATATTCACCGGTGCGATTTTCACATTTTACCCCAAATTTCAAATCATTTGGTGGTTAATTTCTCTTAAATGCAGAATATAAGTCTGGTTCTTCAAAGGTTTGGAAGCAGTATCATTTATTCCAACGGGCTAAGAGATCCTTACAGTATTGGAGGGTAAGTAGCTAGCAAATTTTGGGAAAAGACTCTCATTAATGATTTTGAGGCATGCATCAGATGTTACAAGAATCACAAGTACGGACGTCCTCACCAAGTTTAACATGTTCTTCCATCTCAAATTCTAGGGTGTTGAGGAACATTTCAGACACTATCGTCGCCGTCAACGCCGTCAACGGTAAGCATACTTGAAAAGCAAGAATAAAAGATCTCTATCAATGCTATATATATCACCAATATGAAAAGAGATAAATGTCCAGAAGGAAGTTCATCGAAACTAACAGTGCAAGATTAATTACAGGATCTCATTGCTTGGATTTACGTTTGGCAAACGCAACTCATGATCCAGACTGGTTGGTCGACCAGAGAAACAGCGAGATCAATATTATTCAAAAATGGATTGACGAGTACTACCATGATGCTCGATGCTCAACCAAAAGGCATGTTGGACTGTTGAGATTCAATTAAACAGTCATATTTAAGTTTATGTTTCTTGTTTTCCGAGTTTCATTTTAAATAAATCCTACTCCTTAGGCATCTGCAGACTATGAATCTACTGATGAGTTCCCTTCCAACTAAATCACCACTTTAGAGGGCATAGAAAACGTGGTCTGTTACAACTCCCATCATCTTATAAGACTATAAAGTCAGCAGCTTGTTTTGAATTCAATAAAGGATTATAATCAGCAAATTGTGTGTTCATAACAAGGCAGCGGAAATTGAAACCGTACAATTTTCTTAATTTTCCCAGTTTTTGGTCATGATATACGTAACTTGAGCACAAATTCTCCTGCGTTTCCTTTGTATCCTTGTATGACCACTTCCTTCTCTTTTCCTGCCCGTACTAACCTAATTGTTGCTCGATACGAAACATAATTATACTAAATTTAAATTTTATTGTTCAACCCTGTCTTCCATCCATCGTATCAAGGAAACAAAAAGATCGTCGAGGCAGGTAATATTGAAGCATCGAACGTCAGAGAAGTGTGCGAGGCATGGAAGGTCATTGAGGCATTGTTTCTTACTTTTTTTAAGAAGTAGATGTCCGGGTTAAGTTAAGTTTGTTCATTTGATAGTTAGCAATGGGCAAGTAAATTGTTCTCTTATCATCATTTAGTTTATAAAATACAAAGAATCATCGTTAACAAAGTAGTTCATCAATTAAATTTCTGCATGCCAGCTAGTAGGATTATCTAAAAAGTTTCCAGCATAGTCATGGAGTTGTTTCTACTTGCATGTCCTGAGAGATTATGGTGTATGGGTGTTCCCTCAATCAATTCCTTTCTCCAGTAGCTCTCTCTAACGGAATCACAGCCGAGCTAAAATAATCTGACTTCACCAAAAATTTCCCATCAAGAGACATGCAGCCACTGCATGAAATAAAACAAATATAAGCTCTTTCAATTCATAAAAGAAAAATGACAGTGCTTACTATGTTCAAATGAATTTCTCTGTTTTTTTTTATTCTCTGCCATCATCCCTTGAAATTATCGCCAACCCAAAATCTAATATATTAGGATTCAAATTACTGTCTGGTAAAAATATTATTGAGTTTCAGCGAGACCCATGTGCATTACAATCTTGGAGAAGGTAGTGCAGTCCTCTCGCAATATCGATCCAAAACAATGTTAAGACATTCTTTTCGTCGGCCTAGCAATGCACTGCTTATGTGATTTGCAAGTCACATAATTAAATATAGATTGATAACCTTTAGATCAGATAAAGAGATTTAGTTTAGACCAGCGAAACTAACCTCCTAGAAGAACCCAGGTTGATGACCAAGTTACTGCAAGTCATTCAGTTGAAACCCAGCCGAATAACCAGTGACCTCAACAGGTCAAGAAAAATCCCTAATAATAACTAAAAAAACCCAATCTGCGCAACTGGGCTCTGCATTTAATGTAGCAGAGTGAGAGGAGCCCAAACAATCTTGATGAAAGGTCTCCCTAGATCACGCTAGACAAGAAGGCAAGACAATGCCACAACACCAAACAAATAATAAAATAAATACACCAGCAAAACCAACCATAGTTCTTTTTTCTATTAGAAGAAAAGAACCAAACCAGTAGACGGAGAAATTAACTCACACATAACAAAACAACATTAAAAGGGAAAGTGGAGGAAGTAACTAAAATTTCACAAACCAAACGCTGGAAAGCAGGGGCGAAGTAACTAAACTCCGGGGTTGAGTCACCATCAGATTCTGAAATACAGTTTTATTTAACAGGTGAGAAGGGAGCAGCTCAGGATTAAGAGATACAAAATAATGAGCCTGTATCAAAGATAGGAGCACACAATAAGTTTAATGTGCTCGTATGTTGGCCAAAAACACTGACTACTGAATGGTGTGACACGAGCCTTCTTAGCTCCTTACCTGAGGTTTTCACGTCTTTCTTCTTCTTCCAAAGAGACCTCGGAATCTGTTTCTCCATACAAGTTCCTTGAAGCTTTTTTTTATTGTGAAACACCTTGGACCAGAAGACATGTAGTGAGTGCACTTCATTTCTCAAAAATATAAGTTGGAATGTATTTGTATTTAAAGAGATGAGTGCTTTTTTTTGGCAGAATATGCTATTTTCTGTAGGATTCAGGTTTTCTATTTTTAATCTGAAATCCCTTCTGATATTTTTTTTTCTTTCTTTTATAATACGATTTAAGTTGCACCTCTTTGAAGCCAAAAAATCAATTGCGTTGTTTTTTTGCTCTTAAAAGTACGTTTGCCTTTCGGTATTGAATTACTTGTAGCAGGGGTTAGTGGGTATGTAATTGTATTTGTGAATTACGTGGACTTGTGAAACCTGAAAGCTGTTGAAAGTTAAGTTGCTGACTTCGATTAACAATAAGCAAGTGCACAAGATTAAAGATTAAATGGAAGAGTTTACAAAGATTAAAGATTAGATTCAATGAAAGAGTTGATAATGAAGAAGGAGAAAAAGAAGAAGCTAATGATTGATATTATGTAATAGTTAGTTATATTTTTGTTAATTGTAACAAACTAAGAAGAGAAAATATAGTCGAATTCTCTTCTATAAGTTTGGCTATTATAGGCTGTCAAAGAACACACAAAGCGTGTGTTCTCCCCAAAAGAGTATATAAGGGGACTTTTGTCAAGCATGTAAAGTGTGGAAAAAAATATATACAAGATTACTTATCTTCTTCTGCAATTTTCTCTGTATTTTTCAATCTTCTATTTTTAATGCAAATTTCTTCTTTCTCTTCCAAATCAATAAGCAACTTACAAATCATCAAATAAACACAATCAAACACAAAATCAAAACTTCTACATGGTATCAGAGCAGTAACTTGATCAACAAGGGACTGAAAACACAAAATTCCAGAAAAGATGGTGTCCAATGGAGATTTACGAACACCTTAATTCAATGGTGTGAACTATGACTTTTGGGCAGTAAAGATGGAAGCAATCCTCATAGCATTTGATATATGGGATGTAGTTGAGTTTGGCATGAAATCAAGTTCGGTATTGAAAGAAAAAGAATATGAGAAAGAAGATAAAAAAGATGATGAAACTGAGAGTAGCATATCTGAAGAAATTGTTTTAAGAGAAAACAAAATAAAATATGCCAAGGCATTGAGCCTCATCCAAGGAGTTTTGACTTATGACTTTTTTCCTAGAATTAGGAATGAGAAGACTACACAAGGAGCATGGAGTGTGATAAAAAGAGAGTATCTAGGTGATAAGAAAGTGAGGGCTGTGATGTGGCAAACAGTAAGGGTTGAATTTGAATACATGATAATGTCAGAAGGAGAAGGCTTAGAACACTATCTTTCCAAGTTTTTTGAAACAATAAACAACCTGAAATCTTTAGGAGAGGATGTACCCGAGATAAGGATTGTGCATAAGCTCTTAATGAGCTTGAATAGAAGATACAAGTCCATAGTCTCTATCATTGAGGAGACAAAGGATCTTGATGTGTTGAAGGTGGAAGAAGTTATAACCTCTGTCAAAGTGTTTGACAAGAGGGAAGACCTGCATGATGAACAAGATAGGATTACAAGGACTGAAAAAGAATTCAGTAGTCTCAAAATTGGCTACAACCATGTTGCAAACAAGTTTATGCAGGTGAGATCTAGTCCATGGTGGAAGGGACATGATCAAAGGCACATAGGCTGGTCTCATGGAAGAAATGTGAACAATCATCACAATTCCAGTCACAATTCAAATTGCAATAACAGATATGGAAGTAGCAACATTGGTTACAATTCACAGCATAAAAATAAAGGTAATCAAACTAGCACAAAACCACAATACCTTGTATGTCAAAAGTTTCACTTTGGCATATGTAGCTACAAGGGGAAGCCTAAGTGTGGTAAATACAGTCGGTTTGGATACCATTCCAAAGATTGTGATAGCAATAAGCAGCTAGCAAATTATGCAAAGGAAGAAGATGTCTGTACAAGCACTACATTTTATGCTTGTCATGTTGTCAGTTTGAAGGATGAGAATGTGTGGTTTGTGGACAGTGCATGCAGCAACCACATGACTTTGCAAGAGGAAAATTTGATTGATATTGATAGAAGTATTACCTGCAAAGTGAAGATGAGCTCAGGTGATCTGGTACAATCCACTGGAAAAGGAACATTGGTTGTTGATGTTAGGAAACCATCTCACCTAAAAGCTTAAGCTTATAGGTAAGGCCCTAGAATATGATTTATATTATTCTTTAACACACCCCCTCAAGTGAAAGCCCTTTGGGCTTGAAACTTGCATAGGCTCACATTTCCTTGTGCTTCATTTTTATCAAATAGAATAAGGGTGATGAGATTCGAATTCGTGACTGCTGGGTCAATAAGGCTCTGATACCATGTTAGGGAACCATCTCATCTAAAAGCTTAAGCTTGCAGGTGAGGCCCCATAATATAATTTATATTATTCTCTAACAGTTGAAACCAGAAAAGGGAGAAGATACATAAATGAGGTGCTGTGAGTCCCAGGTTTGGATGGGAATCTAGGCTGTGTTTGTTTCCCAGAATTCACTTTCCGGGAAACCACTTTCCAAACTTTCCTGTGTTTATTTGCCTTCCAGAAAGTTGGTCAACGAAAAACACTTTCCAGTCAAAGAAAAATTTGGCTTGGTTTTCAGGAAAGTGTTTTCCGGAAAATTTGGGCGGAAAACACTTTCTGGAAGTTGTGAAAAATTTAGAAATGTCATTATTTGCTGATTATATCAAATTTGATCCTCAAACTTTTGATTGCTATATATAATTTGTTTTGAATATTTATTTTTCAATTCCATCTCTTGAAATTTAATTTTTATATTAATTTTGGTCCTTATTTTTATAATTGTTATTTGCTTTTTTCTTATCATTTTTTTATTGAAATTTTTTATCTATCAAATTTGGTCCTCATTTTTTTTATTGTTACTTATTTTATTTGAAATAATTTATGAAATGTTAATTATTATTTTTTAATTTATTCACCTTTCATTTTTTTTTTAATTTTTAGATTTGATCTCTATTATTTTGATTATTATTTATTTTATTTGAGATAATTTATGAAATTATATTTTTTTCAATTTCATTCTCATTCAACTTTTTAATTTGTAAGATTTGTTCCTCATTATTTTAATAAACTTGAAAAAAAAATTAATTTATTAATAAATTATTTTCCAGTTCATTTTCCATAACACAAACAAACACTGGAAAGTGTTTTCCAGTTCATTTTCTATAACACTGCCAAACATCGGAATTCACTTTCCCCGTAATTCACTTTAAAAAAAAAACCACTTTCCAGCAAACAAACGGGGCCCTAATTAGTGTAGGTCAAATGATTGAGCATGGTCACTACATCTTGTTTGGGGGCAACAAGGAAGTAATATTTGATGATGAAAAACTGGAAAATGTGCTTGCAAAGTAATAATGAAGGGGAATAGATGTTTTCCTCTTGCACTGGAATCTTTAATTCCTGCAGCCATGAAAGCATTAATGGATAAAGACTCGTGGACATGGCATAGAAGGCTTGACCATTTAAATTTTGCAAGCATGAAGAAGATGAAACAGAAGGAGATAGTGTATGGCTTACCTGTGATAGAAAAATCAAAGGATGTATGTGAAACTGTGTAAAAGGGAAGCATCATCGAGTGAAATTTGATCAAGGAGAAGCATGGAGAGCTAAGTATCCACTGGAACTTGTGCATACTGATCTCTTTGGACCAATGCAAGCAGAATCAGTTGGTGGCAATAGGTATTTTCTTACCTTTATTGATGACTACTTAATAATGTGTTGGGTATATTTTCTCCAAAATAAATCTGACACATTAAATGTATTCAAAAAATTTAAGCTACTTGTTGAAAACAAAGGGTTATTCATTGAAAAAATTGAGAAGTGACAGAGGAGGAGAATATACCTCCTATGAATTCCAAAATTATTGTGCAAGTCAAGGTGTGGAGAGGCAGCTCACAACAGGGTTGTCAATTTGTTGAAAACAAAGGGTTATTCATTGAAAAAATTGAGAAGTGACAGAGGAGGAGAATATACCTCCTATGAATTCCAAAATTATTGTGCAAGTCAAGGTGTGGAGAGGCAGCTCACAACAGGGTTGTCAATTCCATTTCGTTTAGTCTGGAATGGCCAGAACGTTCCTTTCCATTAACAAAACAGAGACAAAACGATGCCGTTTTCATCTTGGTTTTAATTCTGGCCCGTTTCGGAAATTCCAGCCAAATTCCAGCCGGAACGCCTCGGTTCCATTTCGAGTGTGCCGTTCCGGCCTTAAAATCTTCTTTATTTTGATTAATTTATGATTTTTTTTTTCTAATTTTGATATTATATTTGTTTGATTTTGTGTTTGTATTGTATAATTTAAAGTTAATTTATCTTGAATTTTAATTATGCTTGCTAAATTAATATTTTAATTTTTTTCATATATATATGAACAGTACAACCCCGAAACGGCACGCCGAAATGCTCCAAAACCGAAATGTTTTGTACCAATAGAAAAACCAAAACGGTATTGACAATCTTGGCTCATAATAGCTTATTCCCCTCAGCAAAATGGGGTGGCTGAGAGAAGAAATAGAACCATAGGAAAGATGACAAGATCAATGCTGGTTAAGAAAGAAATACCCACTGAATTATAAGGAAAGGTAGTGAATACTGCCGTGTATCTTTAAAATAGGTGTATTACATCAGCTGTGGAGAGTAAGATACCATTTGAAGCCTTCATAGGAAAGAAACTTGGAATCAAACACTTAAAAGTGTTTAGGTGTATATGCTATAAACACAGTCCATCATCCTTAAGACAAAAACTCGACAGTAAGGTAGAGAAGGGAGTGTTTATGGGTTATGAAAGTTGTGAGAAAGGATATAAGGTGTATATCCTGAATTCTAAGAAGATAATGCTGTCAAAAAGTGTTGTTTTTGCTGAGAATCAATTCTGGAATTTGAAGGAAATCAATTGAAATCAGTTGCATCACAACAATTGTTTGAATTCAATGAAGAAAGTGTGGAGTAGGTGGAAGAATAAGATCAGGATGCTCATTTAAATTTTGGAACTAACTCAGCAAGTGCACATGCAGAAGAAAACTGAAATCAAACCTCTTCACCTAGTTCATCTCCAGTAAAGTTAATGAGCATTGAAGATATATATATCAGGTGTCATATGAGCATCATAGAACCTGAAACTTGTCAAGAAGCAGCTAAAAATAAAGCTTGGCAGGAAGCAATGAAAACAAAGTTAGAAATGATAGAGAAGAATCATACTTGGGAGCTTATTGAGAGGCCTGCTGATAAGCCTGTTATAGGTGTGAAATGGGTGTTCAAAACTAAGCTCAATCTTGATGGGACAATCCACAAGCATAAGGCTAGACTTGTAGCCAAGGGATATGCTAAAAAACCAGGAGTAGATTACAATGAGACCTTTGCTCTAGTAGCAAGGTTGGATACTATAAAAACTCTCATTGCTTTGGCAGCTCAAAAGGGTTACAAATTATTCCAGCTAGATGTTAAATCAGCATTCCTAAATGGAATGCTTGATGAGAAGGTATATGTGGAGCAACTCAAGGGGTTTGAAGTGAAGGGGTCCAGCCATAAGGTTTATAAACTATACAAGGCTTTATATGGATTTAAACAAGCCCCTAGAACCTGATATAGTGAAATTGATGCCTATCTTACAAGTTGCAAATTTAAGAGAAGTGCAAATGAAGCAACCTTGTATACCAGAAATGATAGTGAAGGAGGCCGAATCATTATATTGATATATGTTAATGATGTAGTGTATACTGGTAGTAGTGAAAGGATGATGACTAAGTTTAAAAGGGAGATGATGCAGAGGTATGAAATGTCAGACCTAGGGCTTCTTCATCATTTCTAGGGATTGGTGTGTTGCAGACCAGTCAAGGAGTTTTTATTCACCAAAATAAGTATGTTAAGTCCCTTCTTATAAAGTTTGGGCTTGAGGACTACAATCTAGTTGCAATTCCTTTAACCATGGGTGAAAAGTTGAAGAAGGAGGATGGCTATGAACCTGCAGATGAAGGTTTATATAGAAGGGTAGTGGGAATCTTGCTGTATTTGATAACAAGAAGGTCTGACTTGATGTATTCAGCAAGCTTACTATCAAGGTTCATGAGTTGTCCTACAAAAAAGCATATGGAAATTGCTAGAAGGGTATTGAGATATGTTCAAGGTACCCTAGACTATGGGATTGAGTATACAAGGAACAAATCAGCTACTCTAATCGGTTATTGTGATGCTGATTAGAGGGGCAATGAAGATGATAGCAGGAGCACCTCTGGCTATGCATTTAGTTTTGGAGGTGGTGTTTTTTCTTGGGCCTTTATAAAACAAAGCACAAAGGCTCTGTCAACAGCAAAAGCTGAGTATGTCTCAGCTTCTGAAGCCACAGAATAAGCCATTTGTCTTAGGTTGCGCTTGAGGATTTTGGGGAGATGCAGGTTGAGGCAACCCTATTGTATTGTGTCAATATGTCAGCAATATCATTGGCTAAAAATCCTTTTTTCCATCAGAAAACAAGGCACATAAATAAGAGATATCATTTTATTAGAGAATCCTTGAAAGAAGGATTGATTAGTATGCAATTCTGTAGAGGTGAGGACCAGTTGGCAGATATATTCACCAAGGCTTTACCTAAAGATAGATTCAACTATCTAAGGTTGAATCTTGGGGTTAAACTAGTTAGCAACTTAGGAGAGACTGTTGGAAGTTAAGTTATTGAGCTGGATTAACAAGAAGCAAGTGCAGAATATTAAATGAAAGAGTTGACAATGAAGAAGGAGAAAAAGCAGAAGTCGATGATTGATGTTATGTAATAGTTAGTTAGTTATATTTCTGTTAATTGTAACAAACTAAGAATAAATTTAATTGTATGAACTTTTTTTATTATAATATAAATTTAGTCCAAAAAATAAATTTGTGCATAATTTATGTCAATTGCAAGTTTTCTATAAAATATATGAATTTTAAATCAATATAAATTTATCTGTTTAGTAGGTTTCAACGAAATAACCAGCATAAAATTATCATCATCATTAAAAAAGAAAGAAGACTCAAATTTATGAGTTATTAAATTCACTGTATTAAGATTAATTCATTTTATTAAATCAAATAAAAATAAAATATAAATTGTGAAAATACCTGTAATAATCAAATAACAAAAATAAATTCTTGATTTTCTATCCATAAAAGGATGAAAAAATAAATTAAAAATTCATCCCTACGTTACCGTCATTATCACTGCTATAACAATTAAAATTATTATTAACATTACTGCCCAAACAATTAAAATCATTAGATTTCCCTGAAAAATTAAAAAAAAGAAAAACATTTTCACAAATAAATAAAAAATCATAAAAATCATTTGATCCAAAGAACTTATAAAAATAAAAATAAATATAAAACAATAAACAAAGAAAAAAAAGAGCAATATTAATTTAAAATGATCACCAACATAAATTAAAATTTCAGGATTTAACTGATTAAAAATAAAACCCCAATAAAAAAAAAAAACTAAAAGCATAGATGCATAAATATGGATAAAAATAAATAATATCCAAGAATGACAAAAAAAAATACCAAATGAATTCATATAAATAAAAAATTCAAAGAATAGGACTGAAATGAAAAATAAAATATAGAATTAATTTCAATTAAAGAATAAAATTGTAGCAAATAAAAAACTCGGGGACCAAAACAAATAAAAATATTTTAAAAAAAATACAGTGTAATTTTGTTATAAAAATTAAAAGAATAAGGATCAAAATGAAAAGGAGCATATATGACTAATTTCAATTTTAGGATATAATTAAAACAAATTAAAATAAAATATATATAATTAATACCAATTGAAGGATAAAATTAAAACAAATAAAAATCTTGGGACCGAAACAAGTAAAGGTATTTCTTTTAAAAAAATACAGTGTAATTTTATTAAAAAAATAAAAGAATAAGATCGAAATGAAGAGTAACGTATATGGCATTTTTAATTGGAAGATAAAAATTAAAACAAATCAAAAACTCTATACCAAAAAAATTAAAGGAACCAAAAAGAAATAAAAAAAATCAAAAGAATAAGGACTAAAATAAAAACCAACATATATAATTAGTTTTAATTGAAGGGTACAATTGAAAACAATCAAACTTTCAATTAAAGAAATCAAGAATAAAAATGAAATAAAAAACTCAGGGGCTAAAGTAAACAACATATACACATGAAGGACTTAGACATAAGTTGCAGCAGCAGGAGAGAAAAAATATAGAAAAAACACAAAATCATTCGTCCGTGATTCCTCGAACACCAGATACCGACATGCACCTCACCGGTAGACAGACGAAAGGGAGGCACACCCGACGACCCGTTAAAAGTGAAATTTTGACCACTTAACGACCCCGCACGCGCCGCCTGAAAGGCACGTGAGCGTGAAATATTGTGGACTTGTCGAAACGACACACCTATGGTGTTTTAGAAATTTTTTATAAAATATTGATTAATCACCTATACACCCCTGCACTCAATGATAATTATGAAAAAATCGGTGCAGAAAATACAACATTACCCCCGACTATAATATTTTGTTGTCTTTTTGGGGGGTTATTTTAATAGTTTTACTGTGTATAAATTTTAGAAAAACTGAAAGCACCCCCGGGCCCGGGGCTAATAATTTATCATTTTCAGGGGCTAATTTAATAGTTTTATATTGTAAAAAATTCAGAAATACCATTTATATCCCTTAAAAATTTCGAAAAGACCATAGTCTTAGGTGTTAAAATTTTCCGGTCCTAAAATGAAATAATAATTTTATTGGAACAATCTATAATGAACTGTGTATAGATAAACAATATAAAAATGAACAATAAAATATTGGTAGAATTTATATTTTAATTCATATACAAGGGCACTTGGTGCAGTTTGAAAAATACATTTTTTACAACTTTTACGAGAGAGCATTTAAAGTCATGAAAATCCTTGGAATGAATGAAGTAGAGAATTAGAGAGAGGGCGATGGGCCCAAATGAGGAGAGGTCTTATCGTTTCTATCAAATTAATGGATTGGGAAATCTCAAAAGTATCTTCAGCAGCTTTGATGAAGCAACGAGAAAATGTCATGTCACCACTACCTCTTCTCTGTCTCTGCTTATTTCCTTCCATGGATCCACAATCAACAGAGCCTCCTCCTCCTTTTTTTCTTTATCGTTTTGGTGTCCTTTCCTGGGTGCTATAAAAAACATGATTTGTAAAAAGCAATAAAAAAACACTCAAAGTGTTTATACCACCCCCCACGATACGCTACAAAATCTATTAATTTCTTTACCCATCGCTGTGTGTTATGACACACCCACCATAACACGTAAATCCAAAAGAACGACTGTGTATGGTTTGACATATCGGATTCTGTACTCTTTGCCCCGTCCCAATCCTGCCCCCACTTACATTATTACTCTGTAACCCTACCTCTTCCTCTCTGGGGATCATTGCATTCCTGCTTTTGCAATCCGTTCACGCCATAGCTGCTCTTCATGCTCCGCACCGCAATGAAATAAATGGGACGGGGCAGAGTACTTTCACGCCTCGCAACTTTTGATCACAGCCATCTGACTAATCTGTGATGATCATGCAGTAGCTACAGCTAGCTAGGGTTTAATCACGTCAGCATGCAAACTTGAAGGCTCTCACTCACTCACTCTTTTCTTTCTTTCTTTTCCTGAAAAAAGTAATATATTTTTAATAAAACACAAAATCAAACTTATAATAAATTAAGTATGAACTGTAATTAATCACATTGTGTTCATCTCTAGCTAGTACCGAAAGGTACGTAGGGACGGACAGGTAAACTTGACCTGCAGTAAAGGATGTGCATAACTCTAGAGTGGTTGACAGGAAATCTAGGGTTTCTTTTCACTGCCAGCAGTTAAATATTTTCCGAATAAATTTCTCTCTTCTTCCTTGATGGCATACGATGAAAGGCACAGTGTATCGATATATCGCTGCCAAGTAAGCGATGTGAGACGCATGAAATGGGGAGTGTTTTTTATTATTATTATTATTATTATTATTTATTTAAAAAAAAAATCACAAAACATAGTCATTACGGGTTGTAGATAAAAATATGCTATCCCAGAAAGAAGAAGAAAGCACCTTTTAAAAGCGCAGTAATATGTGAAATGATCATCTTTGAAGAACAAATGCATGAATGGAATTCTTAGACAGGTTTTAAATTGTGTTGGTCCTTGTTTTTTAAAATATTTTTTATTTAAAAATATATTGAAATAACTTTTAAAAATTTATTTTTGATAGTAATATATCAAATCAATTTAAAAATAAAAATAATAATTTGAAATTTTATACTTGGACAAAAGTGTTGTTGGGAATCCCAAGGTGGTATGTCTTGTTATCTCCGCGTGTTTCTCGTCACATCAAAATTGGTGTCTGGTCATTGAGCTTTGTAGCTCTCATAATACACAAAATTGGTGTCTGCTCATTTATTCTATATTGTTTTAATGCGTTGATGATAAAAGTTAAAATAAAAAAAATAACATGCTGAAAAGTTATTTTAAAAACACTTTGCACTAAAATCTTAAACACCCTTTTGTCTCCTATATTGGAAGAGATCGGGAATGGTCCTGGATGAAAGGAACTTTAAATTTGCACAGCAATATTCTATAGAATTCCAACATGTATAAATGCAATAACAATCACTAAAGTAACATTCATTTTATAATAGAGTATTAGGAAAACAGTTTTAAAAAATGAAATCAGCACATAATTATAAAATATTCGATGCTACTCGAAGACTTATTATACAAAGAAATATATATATATATTTGTGTGTGTGTGTTTTACTACTCACAGGACACCATTGATGTCGTACAATCCACTAGTATTTTGAGTGCCTTCTCCTGCGGTTGACTGGTGGTCTAATTTAGGATGCTTGTTGCTATCCAGCTTCAGTCCAAAGTGAATGTGTGGGAAATGTGCCCACTGAAAAACAAAAACATATATATTCTATTAATTTTTGGGTCCAGCTGACAATTGCTCGAAATGAAACACTATTATGTTTTTAGATCATATATGTTCCATTATATTCGGCTAATGGTGATATATAAATACATTTTAAATTGTTAATGGATCATAGATTTTCCCAAATCTGATCCGACTTGGGTGTATTTAAATGAATCTAGCACACACTTTTTAATGGAGATGTTAGCACATTAAAATATTAATATATCAAATCAATTTAATTCTAAAATATAATATTAGCATTGTCATAAAAAGTTATTCAACACACTATTAATTTTAATTTGTATATATCCAATATGGATCTGTTTCTTGCATCTTTGCAATAGATCTCGGATTCAAATGTCTTTCTCAATAATAGTGATAATAAAACACAATATTTATATCTGATTCCTGCTAAAAATTCAAGCCCTGACATAGAGAACCGCATGTCTCTTTTAAAGATACCATAAGAAAAATATATATTACGGACTCATGCTAATTAACGGGTAGTGATTGTCCAGAAGATGGCTAAACTGATCATATAAAGTTTCATTTTTTTATATATATATATAAAAAAACCCTAATCATATAATTCGTCTCTTTATTGTTTCCAGTCGATTTGCTAGAGAGAAAGGAAAAGTTTCATGATGTACAAGGCGCAAACTCACATTTTTGGCTGCCGTGCTGAAAGCTTCCCTATGGTTGATGTCAGGATTAGTAGCCTTAATCCTTTGAATTTCCTCCCTGCAAAGTAATTTTACACAGTTTTAAATGGAGGCTTGATTAAGATCAACTCTTACTCTTCATGTAGGGAAGAAGGGAAATGTCTACATACTTGATGAAGCGGTTATATGCAGAAGGAACCCGTTGTCTCTTCTCCGGGGCTGCTTTTGTTGGCAATTTGTAGGGAAATAATTAGTTTTTAAACACGCATTTAAGTTTAAATACTATTTCAATGGCGGATCTGCTTCTTTTTTTTTGGTGTAATTACTACATATTTTACTCTAACCAACTATATATTAATTAGTTGTTATTTTTTATCTCAGCACCAAACGGGTTGCCCCCACTAATTAATTAGAGTTACTGAATATAAACCCTAAAATAACCATAGGATTACAGTAATATTCCCACCTGCAACCTACCTGCTTTCATGCTGTCAAAACCATAGCTAATTTCTTAGATCGAATAGGCAAATATATAATTAAGCATGGTAAAATCCTTGGTAAAGTACTGAAAAGCAATCCATAACTTGTTCTGTTCAATATCTTCATGATAAGCAAGAGCAACATGCATTCATATATTTCTTAATTAAATCGAAAGAGTCAATAGTATGTTGGTTCAACCAAATAAAGCACGGACTTAATTAAGACATGAATATTAATTTCTTTCGAACTAATGCCTCATTAAGAAGTCAATGCATACGTACATAACAGATTGGTAGACTTCAAAATGTCTCCCCCAGGGCAATGTTTCTCATTTAGTATACAGTCAGTTCCAATAATTTCTCATGATCAAGAGTCGACAATCTTGAATGGGCTATGGAAGAAAACAGAATCATAGAATGTGGTTGATGGGTATTATTTGCATGTTGTGATGTGGAAAAATTAGATTGTTTTTCTTAATCAAAATGAAAGAAAGTCTTCAATGAAACTCATGTGAAAATATAGTGTATATTAATTAATAAAATACTTTTAAAATACAAAACACATTCGTATAGGGAGTACGTCAGCAAGTAAAGAGCACGTACGCAACCAACCAATAAACTATTGCTCAAATGACATTAAGTTTCGAGTGAAAATTAAAAAGAAAAAAGGAGAAGAGCGCGAGCGCGCGCGCACACTAAGAAACACACACATCCACCTGTGTGTGTGAGAGGGAGAGAAAGATAAACATACGGCGGATGGGGGGCATTCTAGGTGGTTCATGCTCATTAGACTTGAACGCAGTGACCTTGTTGGATTTGGAAGATGACCCGCTGTCCATGTTCAAATCTTCAGAGTTTATAAGGTTCAGTTTCTGTGATTTTTCAACAAATAAATTAGAGAAGTGAACCAAGAAAAGGATTTACAGGCCTAAATATATCACAATAGCTTAGCTTGGAAAAAAGATTTGCAAGTTTTAATTAAGAATATATACAGCCAAAAGTCACACACAAATGCCAAAAGATAAAAAAGAAGAGGAAAATGAACAGTAATTGTCTTAATTATATATATTATATTTCTTCTAGGAAATGTTATAAATACTCTATTAAAATGAATGTTTGGAATCTTGTTCACTGAAAAAATTGTATCCTATTGCTCTCCTAAACCTTCCTTATATAGATAAATTCTTGCACAGAATATAAAGAGCATACAGTTAACCATAAGAATGTCCCCTGAAGAGAAAGTCAAAAGAGTCTGAAAAGATACTCACCTGGGGATCTTGAAGAGGAAGTGTTTGTAAGGAAGCTCCCATGTTCACAGACAGCAAATTGCCACAATGCCCGCATCTTACTGTCACAGTATTGAGCAAACTACTGCTTGGAACACTAACCTGCCAAGAAGAATTGTAGAACTTGAAAGGAGTAATGTCCTATACTTGGGTGCAATAAATAACTTGGATAGATCCGAATGTATTAAAATTTTGACAACCCTATCTAGCATCGATCCAAAGCTAGAGCTTAGGGCTAGGTTTTGTTAGTTTGTGATTTGAGGTTTTAAGTTAATTAATCCCACGTACAGTTTTTATAACTAGCTAGCTGGACCCTTATTGTATTAATGATTTATAAATCCAGCGTGACATGAATTGATGATGATATAGCAGCATTGCAGGTACTTCGACTTTATTACTATGAGAGCTCTGCAAAAGTAATTAAACGACATCTATAGAACATCATATCAAGTCTTGAAATCAACGAAGTAACTTTATTGAAAGCTGAAGTCTCTCATGTAGCTTATATATCTCACGAGAAACAAACAAAAAAAGGGTTCTCTGATCTGTCATAAAAGAAATACAGGCGTTAGGACACAAGAAGGGACAAGGAGAAGCAAAGGTATAGATTCAAATTTGAAGTGGAACTACTTAAAGAACATAAGAGAAGTTAATAAATGCGAGAGACAGACGTTGGAGGGAGGAGAAGCTGAAGGAGGGATTGATGAAGCAAAGCAATGTTTTCTCTGCAAGAGATCATCAGTGTATCTCTTTTCATTATTTTAGTGCTATTTAACGGGATCGGAGCTGCTTTTTTCTATGTAGGGATGGAAGGCACTTGTTACCTCAATTAATTACCACTGATTTCTCAGACTCCAAACTCACATTCATTTAATTTCTTTTGGTGCTATACTGCCTGACACACAAGCAAGGTGATAAAAGCCAGATCGAGAGAGAAGGAGAGGAGATTGAAAAGGACTTTACTAGAAGGGAAACCATAAAGAACATGATCAGTAAATTAAATACAGCTATCAAAGATGGCAAAGAATAAAGTATAGGAATGATTTTTACTGATATTTGTGTATAGTGATTTGGATCTTCATTTCTTAAAAAAAAGAGATTGGGGAGAGAGAGAGAGAGTTATATATAGGGGAATGCACTTCAAAAGGTTTTTTTAGCAGAGGGATGCTATGATGAAAGGGTTTGAAAAAGAGAAAGATTGGGCTATGGTTTCGCTTGGCCATTATGATTCTCTTTGCCAGCTCTCCACAAATTCTCTTTACAGGGATACACAATCCTGAAAATATGCAGCTTAATTAATATTTGAGATCCAAGTGATAATTCCAGTTCCTTAGTATGCAGCAACAGAAGCATCCACCCGCCTTCAAGAAAGAGAGATTTTGAGCAATATTTAACCAGTTCACCCCCAAGAAACATTGTCTAATAATAAAAGGTCATGATCAATATAGATCATTAGATGAAAAGCCATAGCTAGAAATAGTTGTCAGGCTCCATTAATTAATTCATGAGCAATAGATTGGCAGCATGAGAATTTGAAACTTTCAAAAGTTTTTGCAAAGCTAAGGAAAAGCTTCTTTTGGAGCACTGGCAACATTCAAGTAAGAACCCTAATACCTACCTGTAGCCCTAGTTAACAGACCTT
The DNA here is from genome assembly GCA_015731905.1 of Salix dunnii. Lineage (NCBI taxonomy): Eukaryota > Viridiplantae > Streptophyta > Magnoliopsida > Malpighiales > Salicaceae > Salix > Salix dunnii. The sequence continues at coordinate 91,246 of CM027667.1, read as the reverse complement.
TTCTTTAACTTCTCTTCTTCTTCTTCTTCTTATTTGACAGATCACCAAAGCCTTTAAATCAAATGGGTTTTGATGGTTCTCTTGTCTTCTTCAACTACTGAGTTTTCAAAATCATAAGTCTGAAAGAGGCTTATAAATGTCTCACATATTTCAAGTCACAAGAAATGATTTTGCAGGCTTTGGTGGCCGAACCCAGATGGAATTTGTCATAAAATATGACACGAGAGAGAATTGTTAGCTATTTCAAAGTAAAACCAAGAAAATTCTTTGACCAATGATGGTTCAAAGAAAATCATGCCAAGAAAAGGACTCCTTTACAATTAAAAAAATAATAATAATTGGATTTACAGTTTTACACCATTATATAATTAAACTACATGTTTCTATATTTTCAGCACCAGTGTTTTCAGCTAAACTCCTCTCATTTCCCATCAATATAAACCTACAAAACCAAAAAGACTTTCACCAACTAGAGCTATGTTGATGATGGAACATGATGCGCGCTGTCATGACCAATTCAGCTCTGAAGACACAGATAGCATCATGAGACAAACCCCTCAGTTGTTACTAGCTAAGGTCATAAGAAAAAGAGTGAGAATGTCCGATATAACAGACACACACGCGCACACACACAGAGAAGGAGAATTGAGTAGTGCTATACCGCTAAAATGGTGTTGCAGAAATTGCAGTGAACATAGCAAACACGTTCAGATACCAATTCCAGAGACATCTTTTTTAGTGCTAATTAATGAAAACTGTGGATTTGAGTACAGATCAAGGGAGAGAATATGATTCCTTAACATGAGAAAAGTGCAGACTAAGCGAAGACACTCCGTCACATATAGCTATATATCTACAGAGAGATATAGATCAAGAATTAAATAAAGAAAAAAGGAAAACAAAAACAAAAGAGAGAGAATTAATTAAAAGATCAGGAAAAGACAAACTAGGTAGCAAGGTAGTAGTAAGCAGGTAATAATAGAGAGAGAGAAGAGAACAAGGAATTCACAAGTGTACAAAAAAAATGTGAAAGATGAGAAGATGGGATTGGACTAGACTGGTCGGGCAAATACCAGAAATGGTATGTAGGTGGGAGAGTGGTTTCCTTTGGTTACAGAGATACGGATTTATGGAGAGACAATGAAGTGGGATGGGGTCTTTTTTTCAATTATTAATAAGGTTATTCGGGCTAATTGTATATATTTTAATTAATTTTATGGGTTTTATTTCTTAATTAATTTTATAGGTTATAAAATTTAAGATCAATCATGTGCGTGAAGTGGGGTCTTGAATGAGTGGGTGGGAGTCATGCATCCTCTCCTCTCTTTCTGTAGCGGACGATGAGGGGGATCTTGATATATTAATGCTCTTTGGAATGCTTTGGGAAGAGAACAAAAATGGACAGTGAGAGAGAGGTATTATTTTTAGTTGATTATATGTAGTTTATTGAAACGGGCTACACAACTTCTTTTTTTCTAGATAAGACTATGCTGCCATAATCAGTGATTATCAAGGAGTTCGTATTAATGATTAGTAGTCAGTGAAGAAGGCGAGTCGTGTTATCATTATTAAGGTGCTCAATACTATTTTGATTAATATTTTATTTTTTTATTAGTATAAAATATTTTGATTTTGAAGTATTTTGACATATCATTTCAAAGTTATGCTGTTCATATATAATTAGTTTATTATATATATGAAAAAATTAAAAAACTAAATATAATTTTTATTTTTTATAAAATCAAAGTTGATGCAAAAATTTTATTTTTTTAATTTACTTTTTTTAATTATATATATATATAACTTATGATATGTCCAGCGGACAAATCACTGGACAAATCAATATAAGCTTACTTACCTGGACGAGATCTATGGCCTAGGTCGGTGACATCTATTGCACTTGGGATGTGTGCTGGTTTAAGGATTAGAAAGTAATATGAACTTTTTTTCTATAGTCGAAACGGCACAGACGAAGTAATACTAGTATGTTTCAACTGGTATTTGACTAAAAAATCCAAAACAGACCGAAATTTAAACCGAGATAAAAATGATGTTATTTTATCTTATTTTTCTAACCGGTAATATTCATATGGTGTCTTGCTTGGCATTGATGTTGTAAACATTTGTTATGTAAATACACAATTGTACTCATAGTTTCTCCCAAAACATCATTGGAATTCCTTTCTATGCCATCATAGATCTTACCATCTCACATATTATTATCTTCCTTGTGTCAGTTATTCTATTTTGCTGAGGAGAGTAGGTAATTGTTAGCTACCTCTCCATTCCCATATTTGCACAGAAGTCCTGAAACTCATGTGAGGTGTATTCATCTTCTCTATTACTTCTCAACCTTTTCAATTTGTATCCATTTTGTACTTCAACACGGTTTAAAATTCTTGAACACATTGAAGGTGTTAGATTTATTTTTTGAAGAAAATATACTTAACATATTCTTGAAAAATCATCAATGAATATGATGAAGTATATATTTCCTCCAATTTATTCATTCTGCATTGGTCCACACAGGTCTATGTGTACTAGCTCTAGTGGATAGCTTGTTCTAGAAGCTTCTTCTTTGTCAAACTTCTCTCCATGATATTTTCCTGTGATACACCCTTCACATACATAATTTATTTATGATAAAATTAGTCCAGTAACCATTTCCTTCTATTGCATTTTTTTTATGCTAACAAAGTTCAAATATCCAAGTCTTCTATGCTAGGTCCAGGAATCTTCAAGTATCGATGCTTTTCTTGTTGCAAGTGTTGTGGATTCAAATGAAAGATGAGAACATTGATTTCCTCCTATAGTCACTTTTGATACAACATTATTGAGGTTTTCATCATCAAATATCACAACTTTATTACCTCCAAATAGGATGTAATAATCATGCTCCATCATTTAACCTACACTTAGAGCCCGTTTGGCATTGCTTATCAACCTGCTTTTTGCTGCTTTTCGATGTTTTTTTTTTTATTTTAAAAACCGGCGGTTAGTGTTTTTAGATCATTTTGATATGCTGATGTCAAAAATAATTTTTAAAAAATAAAAAATATCATTTTGATGTATTTCGGCACGAAAAGCACTTTGAAAATAAGCAGGAACCACACTCTCAAACACCCCCTTAGTAGGTTCTCATCTATGCCTAATTACAACAACACTTTATTTATTTATTGTTTCTAATGTTGTGTCTCAACCATCAAAATACCTTAACTAGTTGTTTATACAAGGTCTCCAGAACCTATCTTCACTTTGCAAGTAATAGTTATGTCAATGTTTATTAAACTGGACTCTTATGATGTCATGTGATTACTGCAAGCATTGTCCACACACCACACACTTATATCTTGCACACTTGCAGCATGACAAGCATAGAACATGGTTCCTGTGGTTACATCTTCCTCCTTTATATGGTTTGCCAACTGTTTGTGATTGTAGTTTTCACAGTCTTTTGTATTATGTTAAAAAAGATTGCATTTTCTACATTTAGTCTTTCCTTTATGTCTGCACACACTAAAATAAAATTTCTAACATATGTAACATTGTGGCTTCACACTTCCTTGACTACTGCTTCTATGCTTTTTTTTTAGAGATGAAGACATTGTTACAATTGGCTCAACTCCATGATTCCAGTTTGAGCTATGATTGTTGTGTACATTCCCACCTTGAAACTAGCTTGAGAATCTTTTATCTTGTCCCTACAATGTTTGATTTTGCCTTCCTTGTAAGCCCTTATTGCCACCATGGAAATGATTATTCTCAATTTTTAGACTACTAAAAGCTCCCTCGGTCCAATTAGCATGTCTCTTTCATCATGCAAATCTTCTCTTTCATCATCCACTTTGACATATGCAATAACTTTTTCAACTATAAGCACAACAAGGACTCTTGTTTCTTCAATAATAGAAACAATATACTTATATCTTCTTCTTAGACTCATTAATAATTTTTACTCTATTCTTGTTTCAAATACATCTTCTTTCAGTGATTTCAGGTTGTTCACAGTTTTAAAGAACTTGGCCAAATAATTATCTAGGCTTTCACCATTTATCATTCTCATGTAATCAACTCTAACTGCTTGAATTTTTATAACTCTTATCTTTTTATATCCTTTAAATGTTCTTCTCATAACATCCCAAGCTCCTTTTGCAGTCTTCTCATTCCTGACACGAGGAAACAATTCATCAGACAATGCTCATTGAATGAGGCTCAGTGCTTTGACATTTTTTGTTTTATTTTCTCTTGAGATGGTAGGTGCTTCTCCTGGAATGTGTTCAACTTCACTTTCTTCTCCTGCAAATTCATCTACTACCTCAGGATTTTGTTGAGGCTGAGGTAATATACTAACCTCTACTGCATCCCATAAATCATATGCTATAAGGATAGTTTTCATCTTTATTACCTATAAATCATAGTTCACACTAGTGAATTATGGAGTCTGTAGATCTCCACCTAGTGAACCTGATCTCATCTATTACCTTAGGATTTGGTTGAGGCTGAGGTAATATACTAACCTCTATCACATCCCATAAATCATATACTATAAGGATAGTTTTCATCTTTATTACCCAAAAATCATAGTTTACACTAGTGAATTGTGGAGTTTATAGATCTCCACCTGGTGAACTTGATCTCATCATCCTTTATTATAATCTCACAGTTTACACCCCTCTTAGGATCAATTACAACTTTGATACCATACTAAAGAAAGAATTCCTAGAGAGAGAAGAAGAGTGATTTCTGCTATAAGGAATTCTGTTACACACCATCCACCTAGACTAGAGTTAGTTATCACAATACAACCTGAAGAATAAGGAAGGTAAAGCTATGATTTACAGAGGTAAAAAAAGTTTCCATGATGGCTATTTCCATAAGAGGAATGATCTTCACCTTCATCAATCTTCTAGACACAATCTGCAGGATTATCATCTGCTGCTTGTAATCCTTAGTAAGTAGCTTAATTATCAACATTCTTGCATTGGAAAGCTAAACAAACTAGAATTCAATTCACCTGCCTGTGAAAGGAATGCTCTGTTAAATTGTCTATAGCCAAAAACTAAGATTGATGAGCTCATATAAACCGCACCAAATATCTCAAGAGGTGGGATTAAAGGGCAAGGCAGATTCATATTCTAAGAAGCCTCCTATAAGAAAAGGAAAATGAGGGTTTGTATTTGTTGAAAGAAACCAGCAGGCAGAGAAAGAGCTTTCTGGTTCCTTAAAGAAAGCTAGAGCTAAGAGAAAGAGATGAAGATTTTACTGTAAATCCATTCATTTGTAAGGTTGCGTTGCTTATGACACATGCAGGCTGAGTGAGTTCTGTAAGCTATAAACTCTTCATGTAGATTGCCTGGTGATCGTTGGCAGTATCTATGGTATCTCTTTGCAAGACTCCTTTCTCAATATCCAGCTTACTATAACTAAACCATGAAGAATCAAAGTGGTTAATATTGACATGTATAAAGGAATAACAGATTATGAATGCCTTATGAATGCAGAAGCATGGAACAGAAATCGCAGCAGCAGCACTCACCATGCAGAGCATGGATAGCTTCCTCAGCAAGCAAGCCACTATCAATACATATTTAACGCATGTTCAAGTAGTTAGAAGAGTTTGTTATTCTGTTAGTTAGTTGATTAGTTGTTAATACATAACAAAATTAGTTTATGTATATAAACACAATGTACTTGCATCAATATGCAATACATAGAAGAATGAACATTGTTCAGTTCTCAAGCTTCTCCTCTGTTTCTCCATTTCTTCTTCAGTAAATTCAATATGGTATCAGAGCATTTCTTTGAAGATTGACTTTCATCTTCAATTTTTCTTTCTTGATTGATTCATCCTTCTTCAGTTCCTCACTTGTCAACCATGGCAGCAAATATCAATTCCACAATAGAAATTGATTCTTCCAATCCCTTTTTCTTACATCATGGTGACAGTCCTGGTGCCATGATTGTTTCAAAACAACTTAATGGTGAAAATTATAACACATGGAAGAGGGCGATGATGATAGCTTTGTCAGCCAAGAACAAACTGAGTTTTGTTGATGGAACCCTGTCTAAGCCGTCCAATCTCTATGATTCCCAAGGTTTGGCATGGATTCACTACAACAATATGGTTCTCTCATGGCTACTCAATTCAATTTCAACAGAGATTGCAAACAGCATCATATACATTGATGATGCATCTGAGATATGGAATGATCTGCAAGATCATTTTTCTCAACACAATGGGCCATGAATTTTCCAGCTGAAGAAATCTATAGCATTTTTATGCCAAGAGAATAATTTGGTTAGTTCATATTTTATCACAATGAAAGGGTTATGGGATGAATTAGCAAATCATCAACTAATTCCTACCTGTACATATGGAGCTCTAAAGACAATTATGTCTTATCATCATCAGCAGCATGTATATCAATTCTTGATGGGATTAAATGAGAGTTACTCGCATGTTCGAGGACAAATCTTATTAATTGATCCAGTTCCATCAATCAACAAAGTTTTCTCACTTATCATTCAGGAAGAGAGGCAACGCATGATCTATTCATCAAGTCCTTCTTTCAATCAAAACACTACTGCTTTGTTTACAAAGACAGTATCTTCAACTCGTTTTGCAGGTAACAGATCTTTTTCTATTCGAAAAGATCGACCTACATGCTCTCATTGTGGAATTTATGGCCACACTGTTGAAAAATGCTATAGAGTGCATGGTTTTCCACCTGGGTACAAGTTCACCAAAGGAAAGAATGCATTCCCTAGTGTTCAACAAGTTTCTAGATCATCTTAGCTGCCAATCACTTATGAACAATGTCAGCAGCTGCTCAATATGCTGAAACTAGATATTTTAGAGCATGATTCTTCCATAAATCAGGTCTTCTCATTTGTAAGTAAAGACTCAGAACTTCCCATGCAAGGTGAGGGTTACACTAGTGCAGGTGATTTTTTGCCTAAAACTCAGTTTCATAATTCCAGTTTACAGCATTCTGTTTTTTCATCCTCTTTTCTGTCATTACCTCGTAAAACTTCCTTTTCAAATCCTATCAAAACTCCTTGGATCATTGATATTGGTGCTACAGACCACATGATATGTTCCATTTCTTTCTTCACTAGCATTACATCAGTTGTTTCTAAATTTGTAAAACTTCCAAATGGTCAATTTGCTTCAGTCACTCATATTGGTACAATCAGGATTTCAGAATGCCTTATACTTACCAATGTACTTTGTATTCCTTCTTTTTCATTTAATCTCATATCAGTTAGTAAATTGATCAACAATTTACAATGTTGTGTCATTTTCTTACCCAAATTCTGTTTCATTCAGAACCTCACAAGCTGGAAAACTATTGGTGTGGGTAAAGAAGATGGAGGATTGTATTATATGCTGCAACATCCAGTATCTGTTTTACCAAAGCCTTCTGCCTCCTTGTTCCTGCTAAGTTCATGACTAAACACTCAATCACTGATTTAGTTTCTGCAAATTTTTGTATCAGCTTTGTCAATAATAGCTTATGGCATTATAGACTAGGTCATCCTGCAGAACTTCCCCTAAAGTCACTTTCTCATGTAATTCCACAGATTTTGCATGAATCAAATAAGAATTACAGCATTTGTCCTCTAGCTAAACAACATCGTTTATCGTTTCCTCATAGTTCATTTATCTCTGCAAATTCATTTGATTTGATCCACTGTGATATTTGGGATCCTTTTTCTATTAAATCTCTCACGGGTTCATCCTATTTCCTGACTATTGTTGATGATCATACTAGGTTCACATGGATCCACCTCTTAGAAAATAAATCTCAAACCAGAAGCCACATTCAAGCATTTTTTAATATGGTTGAAACACAATTGCATACTAAGATTAAGTACTTAAGGTCAGATAATGGTGTTGAATTCAACATGGATTCTTTCTATGCATCTAAAGGTGTTATTCACCATCTTAGCTGTGTTGAAACACCTCAACAAAATTCCATTGTAGAACGCAAACATCAACATATTCTTAATGTGGTTAGATCCCTTCTCCTCCAATCACATTTGCCTTTAAAATTCTAGGGTGATTGCATTCTTACTGCAGTACATTTAATAAACCATATTCCTACTCCCATACTACATCATAAATCACCTTATGAAATCCTGTTCAAATCTTCTCCATCCTATTCTCATTTACGAGTATTTGGTTGTCCTTGTTATGCAAATACTCTTCTTAGAAATAGACACAAATTTGATCCTAGAGCTAAGCCTTGTATATTACTTGGCTATCCATATGGCATGAAAGGATACAAACTTTATGATTTACATCTTCATATTGTTTTTGTATCCAGAGATGTTGTCTTTCATGAAAATATTTTTCCTTTTACACTCATACACCAAACATCCCTTCATGATTCTGTTTTACCTCTCCCTGTTCCAATGCAAGAATCTTCCATTTCATCAGCTGATCAGCTAGCTTCTCAGCCTAGTTCAAATTCCCAGAATTCCATTTCTTCACCTTGCCCTTCATCCCTTTCATAACCACTGCCTAGTAGAAGGTCTTCTAGAGTAAAACAGACACCTGGATACTTGCATGATTGCCACTGTCATATTGCAACTTCCACTTCAGATCCCACACCTTCGTCTATAGCTTCAGGTACTCCTTATTCCCTTTCTTCAGTGCTTTCATATGATAATCTGTTTGCCTCTCAAAAATGTTTTAGTCTCTCTGTCTCTGCACTTGTTGAACCCACATCTTATGCTCAAGCTGTTCAACATAAGGAATGGCGTGAGGCTATGGCTACTGAAATTAAAGCTCTGGAACTCAATGATACATGGACTGTGGTTCCCCTTCCTACTGTCATACATGTGATTGGGTGCAAATGAGTTTATAAGGTCAAGTTAAAATTTGATGGGACCTTGGAAAGGTACAAAGCCCGATTAGTTGCCAAAGGGTATAATCAGTGTGAAGGTTTGGATTACTATGAAACCTTCTCCCTTGTGGCTAAACTCATTACCGTGCGTACACTTTTAGCTGTGGCAGCTTTCAAGCAATGGCATCTCCATCAATTAGATGTGAATAATGCTTTTCTTCATGGCCACTTAGATGAAGAGGTTTATATGTCTCTCCCTCCTGAATTCACTAGTCAGGGGGAGTCCAAGGTTTGCAGACTCAACAAGTCCATTTATGGTCTCATGCAAGCTTCACGACAATGGTTTGCCAAGTTTTCCAATGCTTTACTTGATTTTGGTTTTATTCAGTCCAAGGCCGATTACATTTTATTCACCAGATCTTTGAAGGGTTCTTTCATTGCATTATTAGTGTATGTTGATGATATCGTGGTTGCTAGTAATAATGCAGTTGAAGTTTCTCAGTTCATTCAACTTCTTAATGATAAATTTCAATTAAAGGACCTTGGCCCCTTGAAATTTTTTCTTAGATTGGAAATAGCTCGTAGTGCACTTGGAATTTTTGTTTGTCAGCGAAAGTATGCTTTGGAATTGCTTGAAGACTTTGGTTTGTTGGCTTCAAAACCAGTGAATTTTCCTATGAAATCTAATGTCAAATTCTCTAAGGATTCTGGACAGCTTTTAGCAGACCCTACTGCATATCTAAGACTTGTTGGTCGTTTGCTCTATCTCACTATCACTAGACCTGATATTTGTTTTGTTGTTCATGTCTTAAGTCAGTTTATGGCTACTCCTCGAGTGCCTCATTTCAATGCAGCCACTCATGTTCTACGTTACATTAAATCCTCTCCAGCACAAGGTTTATTCTTTCCAGTCACTTCTGACTTGCAACTGAAGGCGTTTTGCGATTCTGATTGGGCCAATTGTGTGGATTCCAGGAGATCCATAACAGGGTATTGTATTTTTCTCGATCATTCTCTGATTTCTTGGAAATCCAAGAAACAAACCACAGTCTCAAGGTCTTCTGTTGAGGCTGAATATAGAGCCATGGCTTCTACTTGCTGTGAGGTTGTTTGGCTTCATACCTTTCTTCAGGATCTTTAAATTCCCCTGCAACCTGTTCTTTTTTATTGCGACAGTAAAGCTGCTCTTCATATTGCAGCTAATACTGTTTATCATGAGCGTACAAAACACATTGACATTGATTGTCATGTGGTTCGAGAAAAGATTCAGCTTGGCATCTTACGCGCTTTTCATGTGTCTTCTAAAAATCAGCTTGCTGATATTTTTACTAAGGCTCTTGGCCTCTCTCTTTTCTTCCCTTTGGTATCCAAGATGAGCCTTCATAATATTTACTCTCCTGACTATTCTGATGTCTCATCTTGAGGGGGAGTATTGACATGTATAAAGGAATAACAGATTATGAATGCCTTATGAATGTAAAAGCATGGAACAAAAATCGCAGCAGCAGCACTCATCATGCAGAGCATGGATAGCTTCCTCAGCAAGCAAGCCACTATCAATACATATTTAACGCATGTTCAAGTAGTTGGAAGAGTTTGTTATTCTGTTAGTTAGTTGATTAGTTGTTAATACATAACAGAATTAGTTTATGTATATAAACACAATGTACTTGCATCAATATGCAATACATAGAAGAATGAACATTGTTCAATTCTCAAGCTTCTCCTCTGTTTCTCCATTTCTTCTTCAGTAAATTCAATAGTTAACACCTTTTATAAATCCCTATCTAACAAAAATCCTTGCATATCAGATTGATAAATCCGTTTTTTTGTCGTCTCGGAGACAAACAAAAATCCCCGATTGTACTTGTCTTTTCCGTCCTGAAATGGAAACCAAACCCTATCTTTTTTCCTTTTCATGCGACATTATTTTTCGTTCTTGAGCAGTGCATGATCTCTCTTGATTTTTGGCTGGTGGAATTGCCAAACTCAATATAGTTGAAACGATACACGCAAGATTAAATTCGAATTTTGATATTTTTTTTTATTATTTAATTTTATATATTTTATTATAATCTACTATTAAACTATTAGATGAAGATGAAACTTTATAAAAAAAAATTAAAAGTATGTTTTTATAATGGAATAAAATATCAAGTCAATCAAAATTTAATTACAAAGTTCTTGTAATATAGATCATAAAAAGGATGTATGATTTTTATTTTATTTTGACATGTGAAGAACAATTTTTCTGTAAAGATGTAGCAACTTGTTTTGGGAGTTTTCTAATTCCACAAGGAAAATTAAAGAAGGTCAACCTAAATTCTGAAAAGTTTCTTTAAAATTAAAATTATAATCTAGACAAACAACAACACTATATTAGAATCAGGTATGTTTAGGATATTAATTTTAGATTTTATTATTATTTTCATTTTTTATTTATTATTATTCTAGTATAAGTTTTACAAGTAAGCTAAAATCAGGTCATATATTAGAATCTTTTTATTAAAAAAAATTCAGATTTTTTTTTAATTTGTGCAAAAATAATTCTTGTATTATTCAGTTCTTGAACAAAATAAATCTAATTGATAAAAAAATTAACTAGTTTGTGAGTGCTATTCCAATTCATTTTAGATGTTTTGAAACAAAATCTCCTATTAGAATTCTTTCATTTTAATTAGCAGTTTAAGTTACCATGAGTTTCGCATTATTAGTTCTCTTTTATTTATACTAACTTATTGTCTAACCTAGTACTTAGCTTATGGTCAATTTTGTCAACTAATATTTGCATTGTCAATATTTATTTCAGAAGATATAAACATTAAGGAGGGGATAGAAATGTAAAACATAATTAGAAGAATAAATTATGAGTCTTAAGTGAAAATATTTGTATTATTTTGCATTTATTTTTTTCTTTGTTCTATTAGTTTAGGAAAAGAGTTTTCTTTTCTTTTCTATATCAATCATTGTAAAATTTTACTCATAAGATAAATTCAATTATACCTTAAATTTTGATTATGATAGAATCTTTAATTATTTTTAAGAATATAAAAAAATATAATAACGCGGGGGGGAATTATTACATATACACAAAATACAATCAAATGAGAAACTATTAAACTTATTATAATTTATATTTAATTTCTTTATAAAAATATTACTCTTCTATACTGATAATTAAAAAAAAAAAAAAAACACTACCTAATAGTTTTTTTTTTATGGAGCTTCATTGTTCATTAAACAATAAAAATCTTTTTAATTTTTTTAATTTCATCATCATATTTTTTTAAAACAATCATTTGGGTTATCTTAAGTTGATTGAAATATATCGAAAATAAATCTCATATAATTTAATTTTAAGCTTTTACTAGATGAAAAGTTGAAAATGATTTATTCATGTTAGATTAACTCTAGCTAGATCAACTCATATAATCTCCAAATAAAACGGAACAGAATTGACAATCCTAGTAAAATCTTTTCAAAATTTGAAGTCCCCTGTTTATTCGAAATGGACAATCTGGTACCTGAACTTTGGGTCTTACAAAACCGAATCCAATAAAATTTACATCTATTCAAGTTGGTACGGGTTGGTGTCCGAGTAGAGTATTCTACCCTTCTCAGACCAATCCAATAAATCATAGGCTTTATTAATTAGAAAAATCCTGTGAGTGTGCCCTGCAGTTCTCATTTAATTAAGGAAAACGAGGTAAGGTTGGCTGCGCTTTTCTGTTCTAACATCCTCCCCACTATTTTCACTGCTAATCATCATCACAAAGATACAGAGAAAGGAAATGGGAGAACCATCAGACCCCCAGCATCAGCAGCCATTTTTCAAGAAACACTGGGAAGGGTTTACAGAATTTTGGGGAGATAGATTTTCGTTTCTTGAAAACTATTCAAGATTCCTGAGACGTGATAAACCAATCCCTTCTTGGTCTGATTCTGATGTTCAAGAGTTTATTGCTTCAGATCCTATTCATGGCCCCACTGTATGCTTCCTTCTCTTTCTTTTTACTCCTTGTCTACTGTCGTAGATTTTGCTTAGATCAGATCGTCATTTCTATTACTTGGTTTCCATCTTTTCTTTTCTTTCTTTGTCGGAATTTTAGATTTTTTTTCATCTGTATTTTTTCTTACTCTTGCATTTTATGCTTCATTTCAAGTAAAGATTTCATTTTTGCTGGATTTTACTGCTTATCTGCTGATGATGGATGCTGGGTTCATTTTGAAAATATTGTCTATCTTTTTTATTTTTATTATTGATTTTGGGTTCCTTTTATATTGTTTGTCTATTCTTTTTATAAAAAAAAGTGATTTAAGAGTTGTGTGTTTTAGTTGAGAATGATCATATGGACATATCTTTAGCTCTGTTATAATTTTACTCTAAATATATCTCTTCATTGTGGTGGGTATTTTGTGAATCGTTCGTATTTATTCTTGATGGTGCTTATAGTCTCTCTGTATAATCTCCTTATTCGCACTTAAATCACACTCTTCGATAATGTGTCTCTGTCTTCAGTTATTTCACAGTTTGATATGAAATTAGTAGCGGTGAAATATTACTCTGACAATTGCAAGCTGCTCAGGTGACCTGGCAGTTGAATTCAATCTGTGTTTCCAAGAACAATTATGTTGAAGAGTCTTGTCCGAAGATAAAATTTCCTTTGTTATGTTATTATGGTATAATATCAGCTTTAAATTGTCTATGATGCCTGCTGAATATCGAAACACACACCTCACTTTTTGAAGATGATCGTACTGTCTGGCCTTTGATATTTGGGCACGTAATGGGAAAATTCCTAGACGCAATTTTTTCCTTATGCTAACATAATATTGAGGAATATTTTATCGAGTACGGTAAACATGCATAAATGTGATGCATCAGTGACAAGAGGTAGTCGCCTGGCAACAGGTGGATGCAATTGATTACTAGTGGTTACTTCGATGTTATAAACATAAGAAGGGTGCCGTATTATGAGTGCTATAACCATCTCAGATTATGTGATGGTGTGTAAGTCTGCTTCTCAGGTTCAACCTGAAATTGCTTACATTTATTGGCCAGAATCATTTGCAAACACATACCGCAAATTAACAGGCTTGATTTAGACTTAACTAATGTTATTGTTGGACACGCTGTCTGCAATATCTCTTTAGGCAATTAAGCTCCTTCAGCCCTCCAAGGAGCTTTCGTTTTCCCTCCTTGAGCATTTACAGAGCACCCACTCTAGATATTGCATAAATGTTTAATGTGCCATTAATAATAGTAATTGTCAAGTAATATAGCTAAAGGTGAATAAAGTCTTAAGGTTACCTGTAAGCTGATTAGATCACATCTATCACTGAACAAAACCTGAACCTCAAATGCTAATATTAGTCGAGTATCCTGCAGTGTCTGAAAATATTATGAATAGTTTGTTGGTCTTCCGAAGTTTCAAATTTAACTTGCTAAAAAGAATACAGTTATTATGTTGTTCTTTTATAGAACTTGAGCTTTTAAGACGACAATTTGTACTTATTTTGTGTCCAAATGCCTCATAATAGAATTCATTTGTTTTTATTAAATTACTAGGGTGAGAATAGTATATGTTTGGAATGTTTTCTTTAACTCCCTGGTTTGTTCTCATTTTTTGATGGCTATCAGTCAATGGATCTTTAACAAAGTTTGTGATGTTTCCTTCAACCTCTTGGGCTCTTACATCTGACTTCAATATTTGCATGAATGAAGTATGCACTGGCAATTTTTTACTGCCTTTTTTATATCACTTATCATATGATGGATTCCTTAAAATCCTCACATAAAACCTGTGGCATCATGTCTGCTAACCATTCTTGTTGTAAGCAATATGCACACCTAATCTGTACTGACTCTATTTATGAAAAGTTACTGCCAAATCTTGCCCCTTTGTTTGCTTTATTTATGTGTTGTTTCTTGGATGCTCACCAATTTCACTTGTACCAAGCATCTGATATAATTACTGCTGGGGATTTTGTTATCATTGTTTTTTGTCTTTTTGCAGAGTATTTGTTTGCAATCTCTGGACTGAATTGAAAATGGCTGAAACTTTTCCTCTGATGAACCTTGTTGTTAGGCATTTGTTTTCTGGTGACATTATAAATCAATTTTACTGGTTCAGGGTTTTACTGAGTTTTCATAAAATATAAAGTTTCCTTGTTGAAGGTAGATACTACGATAAGTACCATTGCATATGTTCTGATGGTTCCTGTTTTGTAGCATGTTTACTTCTTGATCTTTATTTATGGAAAAGCTTGGTAAAAGTCATCTTCTTTTTCAGCTGAGGACTGCTAGGGAAGCAGTAAACTTTGGACTTGCAGGAAGTGTAATTGGAGCAGTATCAACAGCTGGTGTTGCCTGGAAATATTCAAGGAGCGTACATGGTAGTCTACTAACCCCTCTCTCTATTTTTGTATTGTAAATAAAGTCTTGGAATTGAATGTGTCTGGTAACTTAAGGATGAAAGATGATTCGAAGTCTATTATTTTGATTGAGCCTTATCACACTTATTTCTGTTTGCAGTTGCAATTGTTTTTAAAGGGGTCATCATTCGCATGTCCAAATGCAAGTGCTAGTTTATCAATTAGTGAAACCTGATTTCACTGTTGATCACTTTGTAACTTGCAAGAGATTTCAACTTTTGGGGATTGTGTTTCAGGCAAATCCAGTATGCTTAAAATATGCATAAATATGATTTATAGGGACATAGAAATATGGGAAAGTGGAATCATATTCCCAGCTTTCTTGTCTTTTTGGTCCTTTTGCTTTACATTTTAAGAGTTTTATTGCCATTGACTGATAGTGGGAAAAATCATTATTATATAAGAATCTACCCAGATATATTTACTTTGAGTTTCTTTAGTTACACAGTGAAAACCGGCCATTTATCATCAACAGAAGCTTGCAGAAAGAAATAAAGGTGTTCTATCATGTTTTCTTAGTTATGAAAAATTGTCTTACCCCAATCATATTTAACAGGTGCTGGGCTGTCCTTTCTAGCTGGAGGTGTTTTTGGTTGGACATTTGGACATGAAGTTGCAAACCACTGGCTGCAACTTTACAGGTTGGATACTATGGCAGCACAGGTTAAGTTTATTGAGTGGTGGGAGAAAAAATGTGGAGAGTAGTCTGGAGTTGGACTGCTGGTCGAATTGTGGAGAGTTCCAACAAGGAGTCATTCACCTTTTCAACAATAATATAAATGCTCCTATGCAGAAAATGTTATGGCAATTTGCATAACTTGTGTTTTATGCTAGAATCTTGAAAATGTCATGGATTTACTATCATTGTTCCATGCCTAGGATGCTAATTGATAAGAATGCAGTTTGTGCTGTTGATGATAATAATAAGTTTCCTCCCGCTTTTTGACATGTGCATATACAGGGTTCTGAATTTGATATTCAACTGAAATTAGTTTTACCATGATTCACACTTTTGGTAAAACAAGATCTATTGTGTTATGTAGTATAATGCCTCCCCCCCAATCTGATTCAGTAAGGATCTGTACTTATCAAGATTGCTAAACTTGCTAGTTTACTTGTAAAATCGTTAACATGTATATACCTTGCAAAACCAGGTCAAAATTTTAAAACTAGTAAAATCATGAGTTGACTCGGTAAAATCAGTCAAACCTGTAAAATCATTAAATGCGTGCTGAGCTTACAAAGTTACAATTAATTAACTTTTGTCTTAGTGTCTGTCTCATTCCATTTCTATTAATCAACTCATTCGGTCATCACCTACTCAAGTCTCAAAAATCATGACATCGTGTTGTTCATCTGCCATTGTTGTGAACCGAGTAAATCATTGCCTCATTCCTCACTGGTCACCTATCCGGTCAGTTCCTCTTCTTTGTTTTATAAACTCTGTTCTTTCTTGTTTGCTTTCAAGTTTCAACAATTAATCAGTCTCATATCTTGAACATACTGGTAGTGGTAGATTCCTTTGCATTTTGATTGCGTCATCATCCCTACGAGATCCATTTGTTTTTTTCCAACTGAAACTGTCAGACTAGCTTCTCCAGATGTATCCAAGGCCTGACCTTCATCTAGATCATCATCACATTTCTCTATCACCCACGGAAGCTCATTTTTTAATTGAGGTGTGTTAGGGAAAGGTTTAATGAGTTAGAATTGGAAAAGAAATGAAGTCATCCTATTCCTTAGGAAGATAGCTAGTTTGTTATTCTTTTTTACAATTTTTGATTTGCTTGCTGATTGGTTATTTCTTCTTTAATACACTATATTGATTCTTGAATTGCAAATTACATGACATCCAAAAAAAGTACTAATGGCAATAGACTTGATGTGGGATGATAATATGATATAGATATTGATAAGAATTTAAGAAAAATTCAATGCAAGTATTGTTAGAAATTTTTTTATGAAGGCATTTATTGTTTTAAGCATCATTTGGCTTGCACCGGAAAGGATATTGAGTCATGCCAAAAAGTATCAAAAGATGTGAAGATGATTTTGAGTGTTTTATTGAAAAATCAAAAAGTATATGAGAAAAAAAGAAATGCTTTTTAGTATATTAGAAGAGACAAAGATACAGATGAAATTACCTCAGTTGACAAGGGAAAGAAAGCAACCAGTAGAAATGGAAGTGCACAAACTACCATCAATCATCTGCTAAAAAAGGATCTCAAAGAAGAAGCATGTTGACAAATTATAAGGTTTTTCTATGCTAATGCAATTTCATTTAATTGTGTGAAAAATCCTGAATTTATTAAAGCGTTTAAATTGGTTGCAAAACATGGGCTAAGTTTTAAGCCTCCATCTTATCATGATATTAAAGAGAAGTATTTGAAGTAAAAAGTAGATCACATAATGAATTTGCTTGAGTACAAGCTTGAATGGGAAAAAACAAGTTACTCAATAATGTTTGATGAATGGACTGATAAGAAAAGACATTTCATATGCAACTTTTTGATTAATAGTCCTAAGAGAACAATTGTTTTATCATTTGTAGATACCTCTAATATATTCAAGATTGTTGATAAGGTATTTAAGATGTTAAATGCTAATGTGGGTAGGATTAGAGAGGAAAATATGGTCCAAGTAATTACTGATAACGCTGTGAATTATAAAGCAGCATGATAATTATTGATGAGAAAAAGAAAAATATTATTTTGGACACCATATGTTGCTCATTGTATTGATTTGATATTAGAAGATTTTGAGAAAAAAACTAGAGATCCATCAAGTAACTATTGCTAAGGAGAGGAGAATCATCTCGTACATATATTCAAAGAGCTACTTTTATTTTCATGTTAAGGTATTTTACAAAAAGAAAAAATTGAATCAAGCTTTTTGTCACTTGATTTGCTACTACATACTTGACTCTTAAATATTTGAACAATTGTAAGATACAAGTGATGACAATGTTTACTTCCATCTAATAGAGATCATGCAGGTTTTCAAAAATAGAAGAAGGGAAGCAAACTCAAGTTGTGTTTTGGCCACCAAGTTTTGGCATGATATCACTTTATGTATTAAAACAGCATATCCTCTAATTAAAGTTTTTTGATTAGTGGTTTCAAATGATAAACCAGTCATGGGTTTTATATATGAAATAATGGATCAAGTAAAAGAGAAGATATAAGTGAATCTTGGTTTTGCGAGAAAAAAATGTCAATTACCTATCTTGCTAATTATTTATTTAATAGAATGGGTTGATGCATGATGGTTATTTCACTTTTATATTGTGTAATATAATGTTGATGTTAATATTTTTATTTTTATCTTGTTTTGAAGTTATATACCTATATGGAATATTATTGATGCAAGATGGGAATTTCAATTTTATAAACTTTTACATGCAGCAACTTATTATTTGAATCCTCATTATCATTATAATCCTAATTTTAAAGTTAATGTCGGCATTAAAATTGAATTATATTAGGACTTAAAAATATTTTTGGGTCCAAAATTGAAGAGCTACAGCATGTCAAAATTGGTTGCAAAATATGGGCCAAGTTTTAAGTCTCCATCTTATCATGGTATTAAAGAGAAGTATTTGAATTAAAAAGTAGATCACATAATGAATTTGCTCGAGTACAAGCTTGAATGGGAAAAAACAAGTTGCTTAATAATGTTTGATGAATGGACTGATATGAAAAGAAATCCTAATTTTAAAGTTAATGTCAACATTAAAATTGAATTATATTAGGACTTAAAAATATTTTTGGATCCAAAATTGAAGAGTTGCAACATGTCAAAACACTAGAGGAATATATAGGAGTGCCCATCGACATGGTGGGTCTAAATTAAGATATAGTTTTAACCTATAATTGTATTTTACTCAAGTTCTTATATTTTATAAGATATAAACCTAACTCATTCAATTATTTTTGGACTTGATTAGATATATTAGGTTGGGTTAAATTGTTATATATATATATATATATATATATATATATATTCATGGTGAGCATATTAATTTTGTTATTCTTCAACAATCTTATAAGAAAATCGAATTCTAACCGCTAGAACTAGATAATAGCTCTAAACAAAATAAAAATAATAGTCAAGTATTTTATTAAACAACTAAGGTGCAATATGATACAGAACATAGACTGACAAGATGGCATTAGAAAGTGTTTTTAGATTGTTATTTGACTAATAAAATAAAGTTCCAATATGAATTCTTAAAATTTTCATTTATGTTCTTATCATCTCTTGGTTATCAAATAAAAAAATTATAATTGTAAAATATTTTATCACTTTCATCATATGAAAATTGAAAAGAAACAACTATAATTTATATGAAAGTAGAGAATAAAGAGAAAGGAAAAATTAAGGAAACAAGAGGTGAGAGAGAGAGAGAGAGAGGAAAATATTATTTGTAACTAGAACTCGAGTTTTTTATATTGAGTTATATAAGTTTTGTTAGGATTTTAAAATCTTTAACTTGTACCCAATCTGTGATATCCATTTATTAGGATTTATTAACTCATTATTATTTATAATATCTATATTATCTTACTTAGACGAGATGAACTGGATAGATAATACAAATATTACAAATTAGTTTTTTTTTTTAACACCCATAGGAACAATTAGCTTTAGATTATTGTTGGTGAAAATAAATTGAAAATGTTAGGTCAAGTATTAAAAAATTAGGGTTGTTTTTTATGTGCTTAAAAA
This sequence comes from Salix dunnii, assembly GCA_015731905.1. NCBI lineage: Eukaryota > Viridiplantae > Streptophyta > Magnoliopsida > Malpighiales > Salicaceae > Salix > Salix dunnii. The sequence goes on along the minus strand of CM027667.1, from coordinate 71,231 downwards.
ACTATTCAACACAATCAATTCAATGACCCGAGTTTTAAATTTCCCCTTTTTTTATATAAAAATCTTAAGAGTTGCCATGACTTTGCTCTACTTCCGTCCAAAAATATTTAGCTTAGCTTGACCCGCGGTGTCGCGCCGACCACCAATACAAGTTTACAAGGGTTACTTTTTTTTATTCTTTTTTTTTTTTTTCAAAGAGAAGTTTTTTTCGCATTCGAATTTCAATATTTGGTTCATTACATACATTACTCTATCAGGATGCATGGACCAAAAGAATCCAAGTAACAAACTATACATTAAGGTGGAACTTCTAGCTCATAGAACTTTTATGGATACAACCTACGGAACATTGAAAAGCAATGAAAGGATGACATTTCTTATAAATCAGTTCTCCTGTTAGATCAACAATCCTATAAATGAGGTAAATTTACAGCGCTTGCAATAGAGGGAAACTGCTACAGGATGAATCATGCAGTATCAGTTTACATGGCCGACGACATATGTAACGCTACATGGCCCTGCGGTTGCTGTAAATATAAACCCGAAAGAGCACGTTACAATTAAGGAAAGAATAGTAGTTCCAGATGTGTTGCTACAAAAACATGTAACAGCTGAGCAATAGCATATGCAGAAGGAATGACATCATAGTCACCGGTGTCATTTTGTGAAGCCTGTTTTTTGGTGAACCGTTATTGCTCAATGTCCCAGCATTGACAAATTCGCTTTTGCCAGTATCCAAGGCAGTAGACACGTTTACTGACATCGAGCCTAACAGCATAATTCACACACAAAGAAAGGAAATTAGGAGCAAGTCCATACTCAAATGCATTTGGAAACTAAAGAGATCCTATTTCGTAATTGTAGCATATTGAATGAGCTCTGAGTTTCTATCAAAGCAATTAGGAAAACAGCTTTTCTCAAGGGAGAAGAATCACCCATTTACAATAATGATCTCTTCTGTGTTGATATTCTAGAATTTTAACCGATTACAACAACATCTAATTCCAATGCTAAACAACAGAAAATTGCAACTTACAGTCATAATTAGCCCATCCAATCCGTTGATTAGCAATGTCATAAACAACGATTTTGTCTTTCAGAACAAGATCTGCAAAAACAAGACAGCTAACATGGTTTCTTAAGCATAAGATTACTGCTTATTTAAATGAAAGAGAGGGAGAAAAAAGAAGATAAGTAGAAAAAATATATAAAAATGTCACATCGGTAGCATCAAAGAAGAAATAGGGTAAAGGGTTGTTAGCGAGACAATTACAACTTGTGCATGGACTTGGTTGTGTTAATTATCTTGATCATGAAGATAAATGCAAGCTGAAGAGTGATAATTAGTGCAGATTATTAACTGTTTCGTTGAGAAACCATGCATTGTGTTTCGAAATCAAGTCAAAAGCAATTATGTGAAGGAAAAACATAAGCAATGGACCAACAAACACAATTTTTTGGTGGATATATTGACCGAGAAAGGGCTGACAAAGAACATGTAATAACTGCTTTGGTAAAAATAAAAATAAAACTGAAGAATGAAAGCTAAAACTTAATGATAATGCCAGGATTATAAATCGTGTCACAAATAAGTAAAGAGTAATCATAAAGAATCCTCTCCTTTTGAGGCGAGTTTTTTTTTTTTTAATCAATTTCAATGCATTTTTAATTTTCAAGAAAAATGAACAAAAAAACAATAACTATGAATGAGCAATTATGAAATTGGTAACATTAGCACCTCTGGTTGGACCCAAAACAAAATATTATAGAAAAATGTCCAGATGGTGTTGTACTATTGTAGCAACATTTTTAGGCTCAAATATAAGAGAATATATGGAGTAATCTTTCTGGTTTCCGGTTCTGCAAGCAACAGGATCACTAAATGTTTTATATATAGTAGCAACATTTTTAGGTTCAAGTATAAGGGAGCACATGGAGCAATTTTTCTGGTTCTGGGTTCTGCAGAAGCAAGAGGAACACTGAATGTTTTATATATAGTAAGTATCATATGATAATTAGGGTTAACATCAGCAGATGACAGAAACTAAGACCTCATGCAGACATGCACAAGACTACGTGATTTGACCAATCTGAAATATAATTTCTCTGTAGATATTGAATCACAAAGTGCAGCAAAAATTGGGCTTTTATTCCCTGATTGATGAAATTTGAATTTGTTAAAATTCCTATATCTTTGGCAAATAGATTATATAAACTCGAATGATCTTTACAAGCAAGTAATTCCAGGGATTAAAATTAGATATTGTGGTGTCAATACCTCCTAAGATTGTTATCCCTTGACCCTGAATTTTCTGAAAGCCAATGCACCACAATAAGGCACCAGTCTGCAATATCAATTCAATCCTACTGGTTAGTGATTCCGGATGTTTTCTGGTTTTCAAAAGGAACAAAGGCATTGGCAGTTGGGACTGCAAATAGTGCAGCATAGCCATGACAAAATGGTCAGTTCGGTTATATATTCCAAGGGCACCAACTGCATAAAAGAAACTGCGATAACAGTTGTCCATGATGAAACACCAAAATCAGTAAATGGAAAGAAAAAAAAACTCAGTGAACAAAAAATGCTGAATCAAGATCAGGTATACATTTCTCTAGAATCAATTAAGGGGAATGTTTAATTGAAGGATAGCAAATCTTAATCAACTGAGCAGCAACTTCTATGCAAATTATGAGTATTTAGACATTCTTAAAAGGAGAAAATTGGAAGTTATTATTAATATCAAGCTCAAGGAACTCACAATAGAACTTTGCTGAATAAGGTAGTCCTGGGGAATTAAAATCATTGATGCACCACCAGCAAAGTTCAAACTAACTTGAGGAAATATGTCATTGATACTGAGAACAAAGCGCGCACATATTTCTGGGTTTAAACGATGTAACATTGACCACATGACAACGGAAATTGAACTAGGATAATAGAGGTAGAAAATGAACCTGGAGGACATTAAATAACAGTGACTTCCCTTGGAAAGATATGGGTGCACAGATGGTGAAACAATAGATGTTATCTGCACAAGGGGGAAACTAAATACTTCAAGCATTGTTAAAGTCGTACAAAATTCCTGAGATGTCTTCCAGCAAAACATGATAAGGACATCATTCTAAATAAGTGGCTAATGGAGATCCTTAACAATGTTCAATCTGTTACCCCATAAAATATTCCTTTGAAACTTACAGCACTAATAAAAGGATCATAAGCTGCTTCTGCTAGATATGCCAAGGTTGTTCCAGAATCAATTATAGTTCCTTGGTTGCTTGATGTTCCAAAAACTGATGAATCAATGGCTAAAGTTTGGCCATTGACAGAAATGCTCTGCAGGTACAAATTATAATGAGGCCTGAAATTTTAGAAATAAAGGTGGTCAGTGAAAATTTTAATTAAGTACAGAATTAAATGCTCCAAAGTTTGGAGATTTTATTAGCAAACAAGGTGGTAACATACCAAACAATCAAAACTTAGTCATCATATGCTATTAAAAATTATGGGTATCATGGTCGAAATCAGTTTTTGACATGTAAGATCATTCTCATGTAGCTACAAGACTACTGATTTAAGCTTCACAAATGTTTGGAACCCTCTAAATTGAATTGAATTCAGAGGTTTTAATGAAATCTCATGTTTGGAACTGAGCTCAGGAAGTCAGGTTATGACATGACGTATACAAGGAGGAGATAAAAAAGAATTCCTGTCTTTAGAAGTCAATCCCACAAGTGTTGAGAATTGAATTCTAAATGGAATTCAGTCTCTAAAAATGCAACAAAATCAGAGATCAACCCCTCTAATTTACAATTCCAAATAGGAGAAATTTAATATTAAAAATAACTTTCCTAAAATACCCATCTAACCCTCTTTCATAAAAACCTTAAAAAATATAAGATGAAGGTAACATAGAGAACAAAATGAATTGAGTTTTATCTCTTCCAAACATGTGAATTCAACTTATTTATTAATTGAATTCAATAACTGAATTCAATTACAACAGAGAATTGATTCTAAACAACCTGTAAAAGTTAATTTTCAGTGTCAAGTTGAAATGGTTTTGCTTGCCTGGGCCTGTGAGTAAAAGGCATGCCAACTGATAAGCTGATCTAAATTATTTCACAAAAACAATATTCTTCACCCCCGTCATATTTCCATCTAAATCAATAGATTAACATACCAACCCTTCTCATTGCATTTTATTATTTGATCATTGACATTCTTCGCTCCTTACAGATATATTAGTTAAAGGCAGGGTCATTATCCTTCAAATCTTAATATGAGGTCCAATGCTAGATGTTCTCACCATATTGGGTGCCAAACTGAAGAATTTAATACTTTCAATCCTATGATGGTAAAAGAAGCTAATTTCATCACCACACAGGGAAAGATGCCTAGATTATCAAACTCAAAAAAGAAGGGGCAAGCTTAAAAATAATTGTGTTACAGATTATTAGAGATGTGTGAAGTACGACCTCTATCTGCTCTTAGCCTTCAAGATACCAAGCGTATAGTGTTTTATTAACAAAAACCACTTGAAGCCAGAAACAGGCAGTGACTTCCAACTCTTTGAATGATTGATATAAGATTATGAGCAAACATGAACATTTTATAAGATAGCACCCAGCATCATTAGAATCGGTATGCAAAAAACAACAGGATCACAACCAAAGACACCATTGAAATGATTTTGGAAAGAAGCTACAGGCCAAACTAATGTGAGACGAGCACTAATATTCTTCAACTACATAACATCAATCCATTTCGCTCTCTTTTATTTAAATAAGTAGCGGAAGATCAAACCAGATTTCATAGCTATATAATAAGAACTATGAAAATTGCTTCATAGATACAATTGTAAATAAGAAGAGGAAAAGAAAAGAAGAATGTCAGGCACTTTATGAAAAATCTAAACTTTAAAGATATAGAAATAGAGATAAAACATACTGTGATGGGACAAGTGGGGTATAAACGATGTTTGGCTCCACAATTTCTCCAAGAACCAATATACCACCACCAGAATCATCTCCTTTCAGGCAGTGAGAGAACGCTCTTGGTGATATTCCTTGTGAAGCTAGTTGAGAGACAACAGACATGTCCTGCTGTCCAAACCCAAATATCCCATCGACTGCTACATCTGACTTTGTCAAGTCCCCAGTCTTTAATGTGCTACATCTGTTTCATAACCCACCATCCAAATGAATTCCAGAGTTCTAAAAAATGATCACACAACTACAATCTTAACTTGACAGATCCATAATATCTCACCCGAATACAATAGGAGCTGAAAAATTATTCATCACAGACCCACCAAGAACGGTGTTGAAATGCAACAAATCCGATACATAATATCCTGATGTGCCACTTCCATCACCATACTGGAAGGTGTAACCACACTGATTATTTTGAGAAGAACAAACAGAATCTGAGGACTGAAGTCCAAGACTACATCTTTGGTCTGAACAAGATATCAACGAAGCTGTTGGTGAGCTTCCAGGATCAAAGAAATTGAGGGGAGTCTGTAATAAGAGAACCAGAGAAACAATATTGAAAACATTGCAGCACTAAATTACTCTCCTTTTCCTTTTCTTTTAACAGAATTCATGATATTAAAAATCAAAATATGAAACAGTATGAATATAAAAGTGAAAGAAGTGAGCTTTACATGAAGTCCACTATTAACAGGACAACCATTGCAAGAGCCACAACTAACCCACAATACATCACTTCCAGTATCTATTTGCACATGGAAATCTCTTGGAGGAGAACCCAATTGTAATCTTGTATAATAAAGCCTACAAAAACAACCAAACCTGAGACTAGCAACATATTTAATCCAAAATTTAAAAACCCATAATCCAAAATAAAATCCAGTATTTACCAATACAGCTTGAAAAACAAGATGGAAAGTCAGAAACTATGAGAAACCCATAATTCAAATATGTTTCAAATGAAAATATTACCCAACGAGAAGAGGATTAAAGGTGCCTTGAACAGGGAAATCAACAACACCAATCCCTGAAGACTGCAACATTCTGGCATGCCTCACTCTGTCTCGCTCTTTAAGTTTACTCAGTTTCAGTTTATGGTTTGCCGTAATCCCTCTCTCCAGATGAAAAGTGGCCGGAAAAGAGGACAGAACCACCGTAGCATGAAACACTACAGCAGCGATTAGAATTCCCGCGGGAAAAGGCGCAGCTGCCATTTCTTTCTTTTGTTTGGATTTATTATTTTTGAGCAAATAATATAAAAGGGATTAGAAGCAATGCCGTTAATGTTTAGATAATTTGGTTTCTGGAAAATGGAAGAGGGAAGTATTACTTTAGAACATAGGAAAGAGGCAAATGCCGGTTGAGAGAGATAAAGGAAAGGAGAGAGAGACAAGCCAACAAACTTTAGGTTTGGTAACACAAGTTTCAAACAGTTAAAAAAGAAGGTAACGTTATTTTTTATATTAACGGAACAAGAAAACCGAGAACCGTGTAGGATAAGTAATATCCATCTTATTATGGATTATGTATTGTAATAAGATAATTATTGTTTTATCTTTTAATATGCTGAAATTTAAATCTTAGATTCAAAGATATTTTTAACTTTTCACAAGAACCAGTTGTTATTTTCTAATAATTAGGGCTAGCTAAAGGATTCATTTTTCATTCCTCTTAATGGACTTAACAAGATGCCTCCAATCACATTTGATGGCAGCTCAAAGAAGAATTAGTCTTCTTAAACAAACCAACCAATACACACAACTAATCTTAGGTCCTTGACATGTATATGCTTCTAAATTGCATATCAACCAGTGAGAATATAACTAATCAAACCAATTAATGGGACTCGTGTTTTATCATTATAACTTATAAGATAAATAAACTTGTTATCTAAGAGGCTCTCCACTTTAAATTACATAAGAGTATTTGATATTTTTTACCCAACCCTTTTCATGGAGGTTGTTCCAATCCTCAATATCAACCCGAGTAGTCTTATGTCCAACCATCAAAACTATTGAATTTTTTTCTCGGTGTTTCCAGGTTACTTTTTATCCACATGAATAGTAGTGGAACACACAGCCACATTGCTCTTTTTCCATGTAGTCTACAATGACTTAGGGATAAGTTTTAGTCAATACATCTGAGGTGGTGTTATTGTTTTTCCATTCATATTGAATGGAGGCATTGGTAACTTTGATCTTGATGATCGTAGTGGCTTTTAAAAAAACAAAACTAGCCCAATAATGGAGAGAGCAATTACATGGTATTTCTCTTCTCCGAGCTTGCCCTTGTCATTGTATGCCTTCAATTTATTCTCAATCAACATCCATTTAAATCCTTTGTTAGACATCTTACATTAATCAACTTGGTCTAGATGTAATAATTTTATGACCTTAGAAGCCATGTTCTCAACACTTTGTCTGAAATATAACTTGTGAATGTAATTTGAAAAGTTTAAAATTTGAGCACTCTTAAAAGTGAAACATTTGTAACCAAGATTTCAGAAATGCATCAGGACCTTAATCACATAAATCTTAATTAGAAACCTCTCAAACAAAGTCTTATATTCTAAGACTGACATAAGCTTCTTTATATTAACTATAAAGTAACGTACTTTGATCATGCACCATAATTCCCCAACCTCAATCCTTAACAATCCCTTTCATTTGAAATTCTTTTATGATGTGTTTTCATAGTAGACTTGAAACAAGCTTTATATAATGTTATATCTTTTTTTACTTTTATTTATGCTTCTGATATTCTGACATGGTTAGAGACAAAAATAAATGCACTAACATTTTCATTTCTTTTCATACATTTTCTTTGTACTAAGCTGCTGAAAACACAAGGATAAGAACATAACTGACAGTACACACTATAACTTCAGAAATGCTAATAAAATAAAATTTTCACAAAGATATGATCTCATGTAAACCTATATTGATAAGCCTACAAAATCAATCTAAACAACTTTTGGATCTCAGTTAAAAATACCAAGTATTATTTACGCCCAAACATGAAAAAAAAAAATTGACACAAACTAAAATTGTTACACCTAATTAACAAAATAACATAAAATAAATAAATTTTCCAGTCTAAATAATATAATGAACAAAATTTTCATCCTAAAAAATATACAAAATAAACTAGAAAATTAATCGCTAAGTTATCTTGCCTGTGGTTTCTAATTGTAACGTTAAAAAATCATCTTAAAACATGAACCCTTGTTGCCTGTAAATATAAGAAAAGAAACCAAAAAGTTGAACACAAATATGGTTTATTCAACTCTTCACGTCCTCCGGTTTTGTAAATATAAAACCTTATTCAACATTCCAGGCCTTTCAAAACTACTAATCTGAAACAAAACAGAGGTTCCAGGGAGACTCGAATCACTACATGCAGTGTCCAAACTCCAAAGGTCTAGGGATAATAACCATAAACAAAATCTCCCGCAATGAGTTTCACAAGCCAATGTTGCTGCAGCAATTGTAAGGAAATCAATATTTACTGTCATGTAAAGCCAAACCGGGATATGTGCTCCTTCTGCCCCTCATACAGGACCACTGATAATGGAATTAAAGGAAAATTGTAAGTTATCAAGAAAAGAAGGATTCAAACTTTCCAAATACACGAATCCTTTAAAAAATCAATACAAAACACAGCGCATCACCTGCCTCATTTCTCTTCTAAAAGTAATGACGTGCAAGAAACGAGGGACGACAATTCCTCTTCTGTGGCCATTCCAAAGCCTCCCCATCTTATTTTTCCAAATTTGTCGAGTAGAAAAATATAACTGTAGAATGACAGCAACAAGAAGCATTTTTTAGAACCAACTCTCTGCTATCAAAGGGATAAACAAGAATGTAAAGCTTTTGTACCCAGTGAGAAGGTTCAATATTCTAAGATCCTTTCTCATGTAATAATGGTCACCAAATGAATAAACAATTTGCTTCTGAAGTGTGTCATTTCCATCAATATTTGATTTCCTCATCATCCGAAGTAGCATTTTCTTGATTGGATTCAAACATAAGAACCACGAGTCTATAAATGACACCTGGAAAATGTGAATCTTGATTACCAACTCACATTAGGAGGAAAAATATTTACAATCTCAATTACGAGAACAGCTGAAAACCAAAAATCAGATTATGCCCCTTGGCATCGATCTTATGTTCTCAGCTAAGTTAAATCAACCCCAAGGATTTCAGTAAGTGTATTGATGCACCTTTTGGTATTTTCTAGGGCAAGCCAAGATGGGGATCTAGCAGTAATCTGTTGTTTTAACCAGATTTTGATCATAATGATGACAAATCTTGGGTTTACAATTTTCTACTGCCAATTTATATATGTGCTGAACAATCACTTTGGCCAAGAAAAAATTACTGGAGGCACACACAAATATTTAGGAGGGACAATTGTATTATCCGTGCCAAGAAAAAACAAGGAAAGAAAAAATATGATAAATTTTGTCCCATGTCTTGATACCCAATCCACCAATTAGATATTACCTAAATCAATAAATTGAAGTAAACTACACTTTAATACCTCATATAACTGAACATTTTTTGCATCACGAAATGCTTCAAGGAAAGGCATGCTCCAAGAATTAATCATTTCCTGCCAATGACATAAAAATTATCAATTAGCATCAGCAAACTTACAAATAGGCCTTTTATCCAATAGAATTAATTATTATAGCTTAGCCTCAACAAGTGATTTGGTCTTGCAAAATCGTATAATCTTGAATTTCATGGCATTATCCTCATAATTGCCAAAAGGGAGAATTAGTCAGCATACAGTGTAATTCTAATGTTTCACAGCCCCTATGTCAACAAAAGTGAATCAATCCATGTTTAGCAACCTATTTTGGAGAATAGAACTTGACCATGATAGGATTTAATATTCTTCATTCAGGACTTGGTTCATCGCATCTGTTAAACCTGTTCTCACTACAATCCTCACAGAGCTTTATAAAACAGGTTAGCTAAAAATTGTGCCAAAAGTACAAAGCAGAAGAAGTGCCTAGCCTAATACTGTCAGGTCACGCTAGATTGCAGATTTGATTGTTTGGACCTTTCAACACATGGATAAGGATTGCAAACCTATGACTGGGGATATTCCCGAGACTCAAAAAATAAAAGGAAGGGAATTAGACAAAAGAGAAAAACTTGGACAAAAAAACAAAAGATGAGTTAACCTGGACAAAAAGAAAGTGACTTGTTTTTGTTGATAACATCAGACTAGAGGATCCAATATCGATTCATATGTAATTGATCAAACAGTACTTGAAAAAGAAAATGTCTCTTTTGCTCAGATCTGGAATGTTCCGAATGTTCTTTGTTCAAACATACTAGAGATAAGTTTCATTGTCAGCTAACTTTTCATGAACTAATTATTTGTATCTCCTTCATTTGTACCTAAAGTAATCGCAGTTAGCCAGATGAAGATACTGCATTAGTAAGTGGATGAGGATACTGCATAAATGTATCACCCCAAAAGAAGTTAGCCAGATGAAGGAAACACTAGAGATACTTCCAACTTGAAAAGAACTTTAGAACATTTTGCTTTTCTGAACAAGGATGATGTTATGCTAATTTAGGCATTGTTTGAAAAAATTATTATGTGGGTTAAACAAGATGAAGAAATATTATTATATGGGCCAGGGAGGAAGAAACAGCTTGATTTTGGGTCCAATTACCCCACTATAGGATGTAATCAAACAATGTCCAACTTTATCCAAGCTAACTAAACTCAAATGCAGGCAATCTGTAGCATACTGGCAAATCTTTGAGTTATGTAGAACTCTTTTTGATATAATGATTGGACTTTCAATTTTGGGGTGGTTATATGAAGGTATATACCCTTAAATTTTTGTGATCATATATAGACATGCATGATAGAAAATTATTGTTAATTTTATATATAATGAAAGAAAGGATGGTTTTAGTAGTAACAGCTATAAACTGGATTAAAATGAGGAGAAAATCCTCCAAGAATGAAAAACCAAAGAAAGTCTCTCCCTGAAGTTTTGCAAAAGAAACTTCCCCAAATGACATGAAAATGAGAACACATCTGTTTGGAAGAAAAAAAATCCACCGAAGACAATTTGAGGTCACTATCACAACAAAAAAGACATGGCAAGCACTTTTGGGTCACATCACAAAGAAGGGAAGAGACCCAAGTAGCATCCACAACTACTCTTGCAGAACTTGAACAGGCCGTACAGGACTTGGAGAAAGAAAAAATGACAAGACATAAAGATGGGGTATCCAGAGCTTTAAAATGTAACCATCTTCAATACTAATAGCCATGATCTGAGCAACCCAACAAGATAGGAAGAACTGATCTCTTTCTATGGCAGGGCAACAACTAAAATATTCCTCAAAGAGGACATTACCTCTATCAATCTAGCATATGCTGCAATCAGGAGACGACAAGTAACACAACACAAAGGTAAAAGATACAAACCTAACCATCAACCATTGCCTCAGAATGATAAGATTGCTGAAAATTCTAAATGTTTCTCCAACCATAAACACCATATTCCAGACAACTACAAAAAGGCACATCTCCACAAACCCTTACAACCTGTCCTCCCAATACAAATCCAAACTGTCCTACATCAAATAAATTAACAAACTTCACCCCATACCTGAGAGCTAGCTCGAAATGAAAGACACATTAAAGTTGCATCCGCACCAGTCACATTTCCATCAGACCTGATGGGAAGCTTCAAGGAAGAACCATTAGAATAATTCACTTTGACATCAGGAAATTTTACGGCCGCTACTGCAGGGATTATAATTTTATTTGCCACTGCAATCTGCATTTAACAACCATTCAAAAGTTTTAACTTCAACGAAATGCCTGTAATCTACCACAGCAGACTAACACCACAAATCCAAAATAAAAACTTTTCATGCTAAGAAAGCACATCATCTAACCAACAAAAATGAGATTATCTTAAAAACTCACATTTACAAATTAAAAAAAAAAAAAAAAATACTACCTTACCACCATGCTTCTTAAACTCAGAAATGTCAGCGAAATACCCTCTATTCAATTCATCTGCACTGCCCTAAATCACATCTAAACCCTTAATTAATTGGTTAAGGAGCAAGTTAAAAAAACAAAAAGTCAAAACATGGAGTTCTAGTACTGCAACTTACAGTCTGGCACGCTCTTTTTCAATGGCTGCTTTGTTTCCAATCTGCGAAAATAAAGGGAAATGAGATGGGTAATGTTTGAAATCAAGAACATGCGTAGTAGCATACATACCTTGTGAATGTCAAAAAATCGAATTGGTGTTCGGGAAAAATGCTGACAAGAAACTGAAGAATCAAATACGGCTTGCGTTTGTTGCTGAGAGGATAGAAAAGTTGAAGCTCTAGTCCACTTATTTGTATACTTTATCAATCGATTTAGCCTCAACATCTCCTCTTTCTTTCGTTTTCTTGATGTTGTTTTTCTCCTTTTCCTTTTCTCTGTATATTTAATGACCGGAAGAAGTTCAATTGTTTGTTTTTGGCGAGGCTGGGTGGTCCCTCCATGAGTTACCCTAGGCCCAATGCTTACTACTCATCTCCCCTATTTAGTTAGGCCCACTTAGACATCTTTTTTAAAAAAATAAGAAGAAAATTGCTAAACATTAATAAAAAGAAATGGATCATGACTCATTGGATAATATGACCGTCTACCTATGGTCCCGAAGACAGCTCACAACACCACAATAAAAAAATATAATTAAAAATTAGTAATTTATTAATACACTTTTATAGACAACTCTTATATTTTATCTTACACGTACTTATACAACTCATGATGCGCATCAGCTGACTCGGACACTTCAATTATTAAAAAAAAAATCAAAGGATTAGTTATGGTGCGCTTAAACTAACCTAGAGATCCTGGTTATAAAAAAATATATATAAATGAAAAAAATAAAAAGTTAAGTTGGCCTAGAGACACTGGTTATAAAAAAAAATATAAATGAAGAAAAATATAAGCATGAAAGCATTGTAGCAATCCTTTTTTTTTTAAATCAATCGAAGACTTAGTCATGGTGCGCTTAAACTGGAGCGGAGACCCCGATCATAAGGAAATATATAAGTGAATAAAAAAATACAAGGAAAAAAAATTGGTATGGGGATTAGTTGTGGTGTGTCGAAACTGGCCTGGACACCCCAGTTAGCAAAAAACAAATTTGATTCGAGGAGTGATGGTGGTATGCTTAAGCTGACCCGGAAATCCTAGTTATAAGAAAATATATAAGTGAAAAAAAAGAAACTTAAGTTGGCTAAGAGACCATGATTATAAAAATATATATATAAGTAAAAGAAAAAAAAAGGTATAAGTGTGAAAGCACTATAGCAATCTGTATTGTTCTAAGAAAAAATCATTCCGAGAATTAGTTGAGGTGTGCTTAAGCTGGCTCAGAGATCCTAGTTATGAAATAATGTATAAGTGAACAAAACAAAAGTATAATAAAAAATTGTGTCAATAGGAAAGCACTTTAGAAAAAAATATGGATCCGAGAATTATCGTGGTATGCATAAATTAGCCTTGACACCCTAGTTATCAAAAAAATTAGATATGAGAATTAATCATGGTGGGTTTAAGCTAGCTTGGACACCCACAATTATAAAAATAAAAAATAAAATAAAAAAGTGGAAAAAGAAAAAAAAATATAACAGGCAAAAAACTGTTTTGGGGAAAAAACAAAAAAAATGAAAAAAAAACAAAAAAAAGAAGAAGCAAAAAACGAAGAAAAAAAAGCATTGTAGCAGAAAAGCATTGTTGCAATCAACAATGCTATGTATGGGGAGCTACAATGCTTTCCCTGCACCATTTACAATCCATATTATTTGGAAAAATAAATTTGATCTGGGAATTAGTCGTGGTGTGTTTAAGTTGATCCGGAGATCCCAGTTATCAAAAACAAATTGGTCCGGGGATAAAAAAATGTATAACTATAAAAAATATAAAGAAAAAAATTAAAAAAAATAATAAATTGATCCGTGGATTAGTCTTGGTGCACGCAAGCTAGCCTGGTACCCCAGTTATCAAAAAATATTTGGTCCAGAGATTAGTCATGGTGCACTTAAGGTGACATGGAGATCTTGGTTATAAAAAAAATATATAATTAAAAAAAATAAATGCTTTAAGCTGGCTCAGAGACCATGGTTAAAAAAAAATATAAGTGTGAAAGCACTGTAGCAATCCATATTGTTTTAAAAACAAATTCGGTTCAAGAATCAGTCATAGTGTACTTAAGCTAGCCCGTAGACCTCAGCTATAAAAAAAAATGTATAAGTGAATACAACAAAAGTATAAAGAAAGCATTTTAGTAAAAAAAAAAAAAAATAATCTGAGATTTAGTCATGGTGCACATAAGCTAGTCTGGATACCTTGGTTATAAAAAAAATTGGATTCGAGGATTAATTGTGATGCACTTAAAGTAACCTGAACACCCCAATCATAAAAAACAAAAAATATATATAAGTGGAAAAAAATTAAAAAAATATAACCATCAAAAAAAAATTTCATGAAAAAAAAATAAAAAACAAAAAAAATACAGAATCGGGAAAAAAAACTATAAAAAAAATTGAATTTAAGAATTAATCGTGGTACGTTTAAACTAGTCCAAACACCTCAATTATAAAAAAAACAATATATATATATATATATATATATATATATATATATATATATATATATATAAAGAAAAAAAATATAACCAACAAAAAAAATATTTAATGAAAAAATAAAAAAAAATAGGAAAAAAAAACATAATAAAAAAAAGCAAGAAAAAAAAAACATAATCAGAAAATAAAAACTGTTGCAATCTATAGTAGTTTATTGTATTGTTAATTTGCATAATGAATGGTTGTTTGTCTTTGCTAACAAAAAAACTTATAATTTGGTGTGAGGGGTAAAATAGATTTTTCAATAGGATTAATTGTTAATACAAATTCCATAGGGTCGTCCAAGTCTTTTTACTTCTAAGTTGCACAATAAAAATATAAAAATATCTTTAAAAGCTAAATTAATTAAACTTAAGGGTGATGGGATTTTTAGATATTTCAACTTTTTTTTCATGGTAAAATTCCCATATTTCCCTTAAAGTTTTCTTAAAGTTATTATCGATGGTGTTTTCATTATTTCATACAATTTTTTTGTAACAAGTGAGCTGTTGTAGAGAGATTTAGGTCTTTTAGTAAAATAAAAATATTTTCTAAAATAAAAAATGGTTGATATGTGCATAAAACAATAAAAAACAAAAATATATCAATAAAAAAGATCATAATTGAAAGAAGAAAAATTATCCATTTCTTTTTTCAAATTGAAGCAAAGAAAAATAGATATTTTTATTAAAAAAAAAAAAAAAACACTTTTGAAACACAAGAATTGAAAAAACAGTGAATATATTAAGAATGTAATGAGAACATTGCTTTCATTCTTTGCTAGGGCAACTTAACACCACCCAGTGTCGTTTAATGGAATCAATAGGAAATCCACTGGGTCTTCTGGTATGAGATGATACTGTATTTGGTGATGGACTAAAACTCATGATCTCGGGTTTATCACCTAGGAATGCTATTAACGCAGCTTTGACACATCTTGACATCCTAAAAGTATATAGCAACAGCGTTTCACAATGGAGATGGTGCAAATTAAGGTGTTTTCAGCCCATAAGAACTTCAAATGCTTGTTTACAGTACACATCTCTTTTCCGCCATAGATGAAGAGATGCAACAGGCAATATATTCACCTCTACAGGAACAAAAGAAAAATGAAAATAAAATGACTATCTTTCAATGCTTTCCGTATCATGAACAGTAATTCAGGAAAAGAACAATGTCATACCATGCTTGAGAAAACTTGTAACTATGTGTCCATGTCGGATTAGCATACATAAATACCATGTCATCTCAAGTTTGGGGAGGATACAGTTCCCACAATGCAACTGTTGTGTCTTCTGAAGCAGAAGCCATTAACTTGCAATCTGTTGAATACGTAACTGCATTGCACTGCAATAAATGTATTATGTATTCTTTCAGAGATGTAACAGCAGTATGAAGTTCTGCCAGAGTAAACCATTAGAAAGAGGATCAAACATTACCCAAAATCAAGTTAAAACTCTAAAAAAGCATGGCGCACAAATATCTCCTTCCTATTTTCCCTGCTATTCCTAAAGAAACCCTCTACTATGCTGCTGAAAATCCGACGAAACATAATAAGCCATGCAACAAAACAGGGGTGGCCTTTTCTATGAGTTCAATATATTTTTTTTCTTCAATCACACAATATTTAGCAATTAGATGTATTGTGAATGAGGTATCCAGAGATTGTTTAGTTTGGTCGAGCATGAAATGAACAATCTTTATATAGAGTAAATTGTGTTTTCTTGTGGGTTATTTTCTCCAAATGGGCATATATGCCTCGAGGACAGGATACTGGTCATTGTTAAGTTGATCTAAGAGAAATTTTGCTATCAATTCAGGCTCCTCCTATCCATTGAAAGTTTCAAGGCGTGTTTACCAGTGATGCGTTCCCTTGTTAGCTTTGGTCACTGTAAAAAAGCAGGCACACTTTCATGTGGTTATCGCAGGCATATAATTTTTGAAGAAATGAAAAAGTTCCAAGCAAAAGTAATTTCATTTATGAGAGAAAAAGCTATCATGTAAGGGAGTGTTCAATTAAAGAGTAACTAACAGGAAGTTCAGCACCTCTACAAAGCAAGTGAAGACACCAAAAACATCTAATAAGCATGATCACACATTCAGATGAGTATGGAAGTCAATTTGAAGGAGAAAAAAGATAGTGAGGACCAAAGAATCCATTCTCACATTGAAATAAAGAATGAGTAAAGGATGCCTGTATTACAAAATCGTTACTGAAAAAAAGGGCAACATTGTTGCTACTAGGAAATTGGATTTAAATACCGTAGCATGGTGATACTTCAGTATAGCCAAAGCACTTCCTTTGCGATAGTTATAAATCCTTACTCTGGCATCAAAGGCAACACATGAGAAATAAGAAAACTAGGACCCCACACTGTAAAAGCTGGTACATGTATTATTACCGATCACAATTTTGGTCACTGATATGTTCTCATATTAGTGCAAGTTGCTGATATATTTTGTGTTCTGAGTTGCTAAAAATAAAAATAAATATAATCACCTAAATTGACAGAAGTTGCTGAGTTAGGTTTAATGAGTTTTGTATAATTCAGTATTCCAGTATTTTAAATCTATCTATAAACATCCTTTGTTTGAATATATCTTCCAATGACATCCACAAGCAACTCACGTTGAGCAGATCAATTTGAGCTCAGAATATATTACCTATTAAAGCATAGTCAAAGTAAAGATGCAAGATTCAATAGCCAGTACCTAAAGGGAATATTATCATTTTTTCTAATACTGCATGATTTATCTTGTAGCTGTGAAACTAGAGACGTCCCAAAATTATGGAAAAAAGAAGAAGCATATTCTATTCATTTGTTTTACAGACCTGTGGTCCCAACCGGCAGTGGCAGCAATTTTGCTATCTGGTCGAATTGAGGTGCCTGATACACCAGGTCGTTCCAAGCTAATCTCTTTTTTCATCACACAACCCTAAAATAACAATGGACAATTCAATCCAAAGTTAGATAATGACACCTAAAATGTGTATAGAAATCAACAAATCAATCAGCTGGAATTAAGAATAAAAATGTTTGTCAAAAAAGAGAACAAAAGAATTTCCTTTGCGATAGTTATATATCCTTAGCATCAAAGGCATCACATGAGAAATAAGAAACCTAGGAATTTGTACTCCAATAATTTAAATATAACTATGAACATCCTTTGCTTGGATATATCTTCCTATGGCTTGAACAAGCAACTCGTGATGGACCTTCACGGACTTATAACATGTTACCTATCAAAAATAGAGTCGAAGTAAAGATGCAAGATTCAATAGCCAATACCTATAGGGAATATTATAGTTTTTTCTACTACTACATGAATTAACTTATTGCTGTGAAACTAGAGTTGTTCCGCAATTCCAACAAAAAACAAAGCATATTCTATTCATTTGTTTTACTGACCTGTGGTAAACCAAGTTTCTTCTCAAAACCAGTTCACACTATATCTGACCATTATAAAATAGTGATGCCACTTGTGGAAAGACAGTTTATAGGAAAGGGAGAAAGCTCGTCCCTCTTATCAATGTAAACAGGAAAAATGCCAACATTGAGATGAGGCAGACTGCACCAAAACCATGAAGCACACATAGACAGAGGGGCAGAGGTGTCATATGTTGTCAACCAAAAAAGAAAATTGATGGTCTGAACTATTACGGTCAATAATACGAAAAGCAGAAAAAATTATCAAAGAATCTTGTCATAACCTGAAAATCCAGAAATTTTTTTTAAAAGCACATGATTATTCAAACTTATACCAAAAGAAGGGTCATATAAGACAAAATTCATCCATCAATTGCAGAACTTTAGCATGCCAAGAGGTGAAAGATTATATGAGTAGATGAACTTCATGAATCACAAACAAAGCAAATTACCACAGAAACATCCAAGCTATATAGGACAATTTTGTCATCAGCGGCTCCCGAAATACCCCCCCTGCACAACTCATCAACGCATAGGCATAGAACTGCAGGTAGAACATGCAAACATTCAACTTAGTATGTGGGGGAAAGGTGAGAGGCCTCCTGATATTAGATCCTACCTGACTCTGTATGGAACTTCACAGAATTTATAAAAGCCCCTGGATTTCGCATATCCCACAAAAGCATGGAACCATCCTCATAACTGCCACAAGCAGGGGGAAGCAATTACAGTAAAGAAACTGAACTCATAACTGACAGCCAGCAAAAGGTCAGGTAAAAATCAAGTAGTTTCATTTCACTTAAAGGACTTGATACACCTTTCGCTATGATTTAAATGTTAAAGACAGGAAGGAGACAAATTTAATTCAAATCTAATTGGTTATGAGAAATATTGAGTGGTGATTTCTCACTCAACTAATTGCTAATCAGCACTCGAATTTTTGGAGGGACCAATATATCATTATTTTATAAATTTTTTCACTAATAAAACATTTATTTGCACGTTCATCTACCTAAAAAAAAGTCTACTTGAGAAGAATAAAACCCCCCAAAAAATTATGTATTATTTTACCAAAAGACATTTTATTAGAAAAAAACATCTTCATTGGAAACAACTATGAATAAAGGTTACAAAGCACAAAAACCAGAAAAATGGAAGCCTCGGATAGAAAGACATCATGACACAACGTAGAGTGAAAATAAAATTGTTTTCTAGTATTTTTATTGAATTTGAGTAACAGTCTGAATCTTCGTAAAATAAAATTGACATCCTTGTCTATATTATTTCTAAAATTCTTTATATCAAAGGATTACTAATTAATAGAATGCATTTAGCATTAGGATACCTAAATGACAAAATACTAATTAAATTAAAAGTCTTAAGCTAAGTAGAAAACAAATAATTAAAATTCAAAATTAACTAGAAAAATAGTTAATAGCAAGTCCAAGCTTCATATGGAATGCTTTTGGGTTTCTTTGCCGACTTCTTTTCAAACTTGTCCATGTCATTCTGGTCCATAAACTTTGGGATAATTGTTTTCAATCTCCTCCACTTGAGAAAAACTCGTCCTCAAGTTATTTGTCAAAATGGAATGAACTCTCCCACTTCAAATGAACAAGTACTTCAAAAATATTATTATTATAATTAACCTATTCATTAAAATAACATGTTTTTGACATGTGAACTTCAAAATTTAATTTATGAAGTGTATAATAAGAAAAAATTCATATTTGATCATATATTTTATGTTCCTATAAATTCCACTTGTAGTTCCTTCCCACAATTTTCCATTTTAAAATTGAGTTCATAGTCATATATGTCCTCCAATACTTCCATCGTTGTATTTAAAGAAACTTCAAAATAATCTTCCACAATATCTCCAAAAAACTTAGAAATTATTGGGTCCTCCATGTCTTTATTTGCAAGATCTTCATCATCATCTTCATTGGGTTTACTTGAAACATTCTCATCATTGAAAAGTTGATGTGCATATTGACCTTCGAGCAAATTGATCAATTGTTGTCTTTCAGGTTGTGGTTATTGTCTTGGTATGATAAGGTCTCATGGCCTCTATCAAGTTCATCTTCACCAACTCCCTTCACATATACAAGTGGTTGTTGAGGTAAAATTTCAGAAATAGGTTAAAATAAGGTCTACTGAAAGGTAAGTCTCCACCACATTCCTCTCTTCTTTGCGATTCTTACATGTGCCTCCCATCAATCAAAATAGATCTTCATTGAATGAAGTAGTCATATTGACCATAAACTGGTTCAATGACACCATGGGTGTCATTCACAGTGTGTGCCTCTTCTTCCTTTGTTCATGTTTGTGCATAAACCTAGTGCTTCAAGCCCTTTGTAAGGTCATCAAGTTTGGCATTAATGTCACTAAACCCAATATGAACTTGCCCTTCTAAAGCTATTATCGCTATTGAATGATGAACTAGTTGATCCCAAATAGTTTGCATCCCCTAATCACTGCCACAAAGATGATTGTCATCAACTACTCCACAATTCTCTTCATGGTTTTCCATCAATCTAGGTGTTGACCTACTTTGATACCACCTGACGCAGTGTACAAGTCTTCATTTCCAAAAAAAATAGTCATCCCTGTTAAAATTAATACTAAAATCCTTTATAGGAAAGAATTTCTAATTAAAGAATTCATCTAGCATTAGAAGTTTTAAATAGGTAAATACTAATTAAATTAAAAGTCTTAAGCTAAGTAGGAAACAAATAATTAAATTTCAAAATTAACTATTAAAAAAAAATAACTTTAGGCTTCATAAGATGTTTATGGGTTTTTTTGCAGATTTCTTTTTTTTATATTTGTTGTTAATCTAGTTCATAAACTCCTAGGATAATTGTTCTATGTCACACAAACGCTAACTTAAAACATGCATGTTTCACTTTTTTCCAGCTATTTGAAATGCCAAAGATAGCACTTCATGCAACTAAAGTTTGTTTTATGTCAACTTTTTGAAAATTTTGATTTTGGTTCTAATCTTTTTTGAAAAAATAGTTAAGTTGTATAGATCTTAAAATTTGTATAAGAAACAAGAGGTACGCCCAAGTGTTACAAAAATACAAAGATATAAACTCAGATTAAAAAAGAAGCTTGAGGAAAATACTTAAAATAGTTCAAAGCTAAAAGAATGTCTAATTAGTCACTAATTTCTAGAAAAAACAAAACCAATCTATTGGCTATACATATAAAACCTAGAAACTAGTCTGGCCGGTTCAGCAATTCCAGCAAAGCTGAGAAGCAAAAACCGAAAAACAATTGGAGAAGCCAAAAAAGAAACAAAAGAGGCCATAGCTCAAGCATGATCACTAGTCTTGTTCTTTTTCTTCTGAGTAACAAGTGGATACTCACAATTTGTGATGGCATATGCAGTTGAGGTAGAAGGTGCAACTATTGAAATCGTTGCAGGTGATGTCTTGAGATGAAGATTTGGTCTCATGAGATGGTGGCGGAGGCATTTGCTTACTGATAGTGCACTGAGGAAATTCTAGTCGCTTTGTCCCAACATGGTCTGCTAATGAAGCTGGCGAGGCCATCAAACCAACATCCATACCATGGTCAAAATTTTGAACTAGCTCCAATAACATCAATCGAAGAGTTAATCTGAGCATCACTGCCATTTTCTTTTAATGGTGATTTATATGGCACTACTCTAGCTATCTAATCTCACAGGTAGCGAAGGACAACTCAACAATTAGTCATCGGTGCAAGCAGGGTATCACCTTTCACTTGCTTATGAACCGAGGTCTGACAAAAGTGACCAAACTCCTAGTACTTGTCACATCGCTTCAACTTCCATTCATTTTCATTTCAACCTTGTACTCATCAGAGAGAACATGCTCGGTCTCAAATTTATGGACAAACAACAATGATACATCTAACACCACATACAACCATGCAGAATCTAGACAAGTGACTCCAAAGGTCTACTCATCACATGATAATGGCCTACCCACCATTCATTCATCTATACCTTTTACTTTTAACTTGTGATCCTTCTATAGCTAATTTCAAAAGCATATATTTCAATGATTTTGAAAGCTTTTGGATTAGCTAATCATAAACATGAAAGTTCTTTTGCACAAGCTTTGATCCTTTGAACTGCTCTAGTGTGCTCTAAACTCCATTCTAGAGGAATTTTCTTCAGTCTAAAACAAGAAACAACAATCTTGGGCCAAATATTAACTAGTCTAAAATATAGTTCAAAAAACCCTCCTTTATAGCATGGTTTTATCTTTGATTTCAGTAGGGAACTATCAACAAACTATATAGCTCTCTCGATGGGGTCAATAAACCAAGATTGAATGTAGTGCCCTAAAAATCTGACTCTAATATGAAATGGTTACACATCTTTTTAGCCAAAACTACTAAACCAACCACTCTAATAGCCTTGATAAAGGCATTTCAAATGCTTATCTATTGAATTAGAGAATACAATCAATCCATCAATATAGATGGTTATGAATTCTAGATAAGGAATGTATATTTCATTTATTATTCCCTGAAATTCAATGGAGCATTTCTTTAATCCAAATAACATTAAGTTACATTCATAATGCCCACAAGATATTGTGAGTTCAGTTTTTATATTTTCCCTTCCCAGTAGTTTGGATTTGCCAAAACCTGGATTTCATATCAAATTTAAAGAGCAATTTGACTTTATTAAGCCTATTAAGAAGATCCCTCTTATTAGGGATTGAATGCTCGATCCACCTACGTGCTTTATTGAGTAGTTTGTAGTTCAGTGGTATTTGACATTGCGGTCTAACTTAGCTTTTGAGAAAAAAATGAATTTTTTTTAGCTTTAAATTATTATTTTTTGTGTTATGAGATTGTTTTGATGTGCTAATATAAAAAATAGAAATTTAAAAATAAAAAGATAAATATTATTTTAATGCATTTCCAAATAAAAAATACTTTTAACAACATCTACCACTCTCAAACAAGCATTTCATCGCCCGTTATGAAACTCCACTTTCTAGTTCTACAACATGTTCTACATAAAATGCTTGCCAACTCCATAGGATAAAGCTTTTACATATAATAGTTTTTTGCAAGAATTCATCCATCTCTTTTTCTTCTTTTTTTCAAATTTGCAAGTGCCTACCATTCATAACAATGGTTTGGACTTTGGTAAAGATATTTCTCATTGAAGTCTGACTCATATGGTTGACTAACCATGTGTTGTGTTCTATTCCAACAAGCATTTGGAACTTCAACAAAAATTTCTTGTAGAATATGTTGATTAACAAATTCAATTTCACTTTGAATTTAGAGGATTCAAGCTACCTTTTTATTCATTTAAAAGTTGCCTCTTCCTTTAGAGAATCAATGAAGTTCTCTTTTGTTTGTATAATCTCTTATAAGAGATTAATTTGATGTGGAATGGTGACAATAATAAAGGGAAAATGTATTTGAAATCCTTGGAATCAAATCTTGTGAATCATTCATATATGTGAATTTGTTTCCATACAGTTTTCTTTTTCACAAATTACCATTGTAAAATTATTTCTTATTCCTTTCAAAAACCTAGTATTTGATCAACATGATCCTCTGAATCATCACTCAAGATAGTAGATAATCCTTAGATCAATTCTTCATCACAAATGCACACCATCAAGTCTCAAAATTACACCTTTTGTAAGTATCATCTTGTGTGCACAAGGAAGAATATTGCTTAATGAATAACATGTAGAATCCTAAAAGTTTTGATTCATAGGAAAATAGTGCAATATGACTTCTAGTAAGTTGTGAAACTTTAAACATGCCACACTACCAAGGTACTCAATTAAGATTAAGAAGAAGAGAAAGGAGAAGTATATACCCGGCCAAGATATACAAAAATCCTTGTGATTCTGATGGTAGAAATGCTTGAACTGCCATGCACATTCCTGCAAATAAACACTTGGTAACAACTTTGTTGGTGTCTATATTTAGAATAATATTAAAATCCCTATGATTTTGATGGTATCCAATGCTTCAAAATTTTCTCTTCTTTTTTAACTTTTCTATTCTAATTATCAATATGTGGGGTCACGTCCCCACCCTTAAAGACTTGTGATAGAACTAATATAATTTCATCCCAACATAATCACATAATAAATGCCTTTCTATCCACACATAAAAAGGCATCTGATGACATGGATAAAATTTCTACTAGTGGACAAAAAGCCCTCGGCAGCCCCCAATGCATAAAGAGGTGACTCTACAATCAAAATTTTACACACATTGTTCAGCAACAATAGAACATGGGTATATCACAAAGAAATGACATAATAGTTCAAAGGAAAAGGATTAAAAAAATGAATTCATGGTATATTTGAAGACAGACACGACTTTTTTACCTAAACCACAAAGTCTATTTAAAAATCCCAAGAACCAGCTCCTTATAAAATAATTGCAGCAACAAACACGTATTTCTCACTTGCCCATTAAAAATACAGGTTCCTTTCCATCAATCATAAAGCCCAGGAAAAGATATGAAAAGACACATGTTTGGATGATGGTTGATTTGAGAAACTATAACACCAACAGTAAATTAAACTATTAGCTTTCTCTCAGTTTAGAAGCTGGACTGCATATCTTATTAGCAATACACCATTACCAAGTTACTTTGGAGAAGTTGATCCAAATATTTATGCCTTATTACCATTAGTCAAAATTCATATATTGGCAGAAACAAACCTCTTTTAGTAGTGGAAATATTAGATGAACCACCAGAGCAGCTTTGAGGTAACCGTGCAAGCCTTTCTGCAGTATTCAGATCCCATATCTCAACCTTTACGTATATGAAATACAGAAATTATGAGCAACCGGACTACCAAAGATTCAAAGTAGTAATTGTATGGCAAAAGATACTCCAAGTAAGCCTGTTGACCTCAGAAGACTGCTCCCCTGCTACAGCAATGCACTTTGGTCCATCAGCATGCACATCTGATACACATCAATTTGTTAATACTTGTAACACGAGATTATGCAGCAAAAAAGACCAACTAAGGGGTAATAAAATAAACAATATTATACTGGAGAAATCACTTCCAGGGAAAGCTAGAAACACTTTGTCACTTCATAATGATTGATCTTCTGCACATAAAAATCTTAAAATAAGAGTGATCTTTTTCGTGGCACGGAAAATGTTTGTCATGGAAAGCTAGAGAATTTGGATCCAAAGACAAGTGATTGGTGATCAATTGAAACAGCCTAAACTATACATTATCACCCACAAAGGATCAAATTGCTTGAGCCCAACTCCATAAACAACAAATCCCAAAACTGGACAGTTTTAAGATGTGGGCCACTTTCCATAGTCAATGGTATAATTATATTTCAAACTTACCTTCACAACGAGTTCACTCCCCCAATTTTGCTTCTTATTTCTGATTTTCTTAAAGAAAAGAAGTCCTAGATTTTCCTTCACATGGCTTGAAAAATTAAACTATCAGCCACCTGCTCCTCCTATTTTAGGTAATAAGTAGATGATAATTGGCTCTCATGAACATGTCATCTGGTACCATATTCAGTATGTGTTAAAGACCATGTTAGGAAGCATCTTCATCCTAGTAATTAGCAACAAAAACCCTAAAAAAAGTTTAAATTCCAAATCTAATTTTGTCTCTTCTGCATTTTTTTACATTGCAACTGTTTTGCCATTTAATAATTCTCTACATAAGAAATCCTAGCAAAAGTTTCTATAATATTGGTAGACCTGTATCATTCAAAATGAACTTCGTCTTTAGTTAGAAGGCATCAGAGAAATCAGAGTTGGTTGCCAACTTAGGCCAACTTGCAACAGTGTAACAATTAAGGCAAATATAACTAAGTAAAAGGCATCAAGTCTCACAGCATCCCATATAATAGCAACATTAAGAGTCAATAGTTAAGCAAACCTTCAAAGGGGTTGGAGCACTCAACTGGATCTTCTTCATAATTTATTCCTTTATCACCCAAAGAATTTGTATCAATAGTTTCTGTAGCATCCTTCTCATGTTTATAATTTGGCCCTTCAACTTGCCTCGCACTAGAATTAGGCTTCTTCACTAAAGAGAGCTTGCAAAAATGGTATGCGTTTGTTTTCATAGTTAGTAAAGGTCCCCTATCAAATAAAAGAAAATTTTAGGTTAGCTTAAGATAATATTCAATGTCGATCTTTATTAAGTGCAAGTTTAGGATTGTAATAGAGGTTGTTTTTCTAAATGTTTTTCACTTGGAAATGTATAAAAAAAAAATAAAAAAAAAAAATTATTTTGACATCTGAACATCAAAACGATCAAAAAACACAAAAAATTGAAGCTGAAAAAAATATTCAATTTTTTTCAAAAGTGTGGTCCAACCACAATCCCAAGCACCCCTTAAGTAATGTGAGACATCTAAGGTCAAATCAACTAGTATAATTTCCAGGATATAGTCACTTGTGTCAATGCCTAAATACATACATGGTTGTTAAATATTTTCAATCAAACCGATAAGAAACAAAAATTCTTAAAGAAGAGAAAGATTTGGGCATCAAATGTCTCACTAGATGTTATTATTTAAATACTATTACAAGAAACATTTGTTAGTCAAATTTCTTTCCATTAAAAGTCAACAAACAGATAATAGAAGGCACAATTATCCATTCTAACTTGAATTTTAGATAAAAGCCTAAACTAATAAGTTCCAGTAACTCAATGTAATTGATGACTAGTCGAAAATATTTTCCAAAACAGAGTTGAACTATTCCAAAATTCACACATTTTGACATGCATCTTCACCTATGTTTAGTTGGCTTAACACTCAAATGATAGGAGAAATTAGAAAATGCCGCTTCAAACCAAGAATGATATGAATCTTGTTTGCTGGACCATGCAAACGGATCTAAAACTGAAATATTAATTGCCACACATGACTGGTTTAAACAAATAAAAAAAATTCATTAATTCTCTGATAAATCACAAACCACACCATGTATAATTCATCTGGCCATTTAAAAAAAAAAACACAAAGAAAAGCTTGCTACCTCGACAAACCACCATTGTCAATATCCCAGCACTTTACAGTTCCATCCCTACCCTGGCTGCAAAAAAAATCAAAACCATATGTCCAAAAAAGCCTCATAAAACATTAGACAAACCTCAAAAGTAAATAAATTATCACGAAAACAATATAATTGAAGTAAAAAAAAACCTGATAACTTTATTGTCACCAATCAAAGGACTCGCGGCAACAGATAATATCCCATGAGCCGCACTATGCACCCTTCAATCCATACAAAATAAACAGTCAAATACCGGGAAAAAAGGCTTAAAATTAATTAATAAAATGAATACCGAGAAGATGATACAGTCCGATGCTGTAAAGTATCCCAGATCCGTAACTCTCCGTCTGTAGAACTGCAAATAAATACGTGCGCGTATAGATAAGTGAAAACATTATATAATTTTTTTTACGAAAAAAATAGTGAAAATCTTACCCGGTGAAAAGTAAAGGTTTAGAAGGATGGAAAGAAGCGTCCATGACAGAGGCGCGATGGCCTCTAAGGACTGCAACTGGATCAGGTACTGTCCTTTTGCTCATTCTTCGCTTATTGTATACTGTATGGTGTAGCAATAGTAGAGATTATTATTCGTTGGTCGAGAAGCCGCTCGCCGTCACCGTGGTGGTATCCGGCTTCGTTTCTGGCTGTCGCTGCTGCTACCACGGCGGCGGAAGTCGCTGCTGCTTCAATTTCCAGCGCGGATGAAATACTTAAATGAGATTTTTTTCTACTGATTTATTTTGGGCTAACAATAATAACAAGACCAAGTACAAAGGTGAGAGGTATTAGTGACAAGGTTATTGTTTTGTTTTTTTTTCGGTTTTAGAGTATTTTGATGTGCTGTTTCGGGGTTGTATTATTTATATATAATTAATTATGTGAAAAAAACTTAAAAGGTGAAAAAATTAAATATATTTTTTATTTTTTATAAAATCAAAGTTGACACAATTTTATTTTTTATAATATATATTTTTTAATTTTTATTATTTTTATTTTCAATGCATCTCATAAATAATATTATATATTACTTATATTATAATTGCCGTGGCATTTTTACTGTGTTGCACTGTGGATTGTGAGTGTAATTACTGTGATTGCGACAGTGTATTTTTTGGGTCGGTTCGGCTCTCGGTTCGTTCGGTTCGGTTGGTTTGCCGGTTCTCTATTTTTTTATTATTATTTGAACAGTAAAATAACGTTTTTAGCCCTCGAAAAAGATAAAAAAACCGATATTGGGTGGAGAGGCTCCGTGGTAATTGTACAATTTCGGACCGGTCCGGTCCGCCCACCTTTTCATTATTTTATATTTTTTTGAAAATGACTAATTACAGATGTAACCCCTAATAAGACAAAATTTCTGATTTAGGCACAGGGTTATACTGGTAATTGATCATATTTTTTTTATTTTTTTCTTTATACTGTCGGCGCGTGTGCCACACGCGACCGCCAGTATTCCGCCTCACGCCCTTTTCAAGAAGCGCGTGCGGTGTCATAGGCTCGCCGGAGATAGGCTACCGGCGTCTTCATCGATGCGCCGCCACTTGGTCTTCCTCCCGGTACGGCGCGTTTTTTCCTCCGACCGACGAGGACGCGGCGATGGTCGGTTAAAGCCGTTGTAGCCGTTTCTCTCTCTCCTGCACGTCAAAGTGCAGGAGAGTCCCCCTGTTTTAATGCTTTTTCACTTCAGTCCCTTTACTTTGAATTTTATTTATGGTTCTAATTTTTTATATATAAGTTTTGATTTAGTTCGATTGGGCTCTTCGATTGAAATTAATTCAATGTCAATGTTACACTTTGGTCCTCCTTCTTTTAATTTCCGGATTTAGTTTAAAAAGATTAATTCAATTCGGTACAGCAGTTTAACTTTTTTTAATTTTATCCTTTGATTGAAATTGATAATATATTTAATTTTTATTTCGGCCCTTATACTTTTAATTTTTTATTTTAATCCCTTTATATTTGATCTTTATTTCAGTCCTTATATTTTTAATTTTTTAATTTTAATCTTTTTATTTCTTTATATTTATAGAATAATCCTTACTTTTGTCCATATATATATAAGTGTGCTTTTAGCTTTGATTTATAATTTTTGTTACTTTCTTATTTTTTGAGTTGATATTTTTTTTAAAAAAAATTAGTTCTTAAATTTTATTTTGTATTTATGATTGGAAAATTAATATTTCTATTTTTTTCTCCCTTTGTTCTTTCTTTTACTTTTTTCATTTGTTTCTTTATTTTTACTCTCAAGTCAAATGATTTTTTTCTACCAAATAATTTTTATTTTATTTTTTGGTTTGATCTTTTGTTAAAGTTTTTTAAAAAAATTTAGTCTTTTATTTATTTTATTTTTTTCATTATTAACATAATAATAATAATGGTCATAATAATAATAATAATAATAATAATAATAATAATTTCATTGTTTTTTTTCTTACTCTTTTGTTAATGTTTTTTAGATTTTTTTTTCCTCGGAATAATTTGATAATTTTTATTGTTATAACAGTAATAATAAGTTTTTATTTTTTTCTTTCATTATTAGCACAAATATAATAATAATAATAATAATAATAATAATAATAATTTAATTATTTTTTTTGCTTACTCTTTTGTTAATATTTTTTAAGTTTTTTTTTCTTTAGAAATAATTTAATAATTTTTATTGTTGTGACAGTAATAATAATAATAATTTTTATTTTTATTTTATTTTTTTGTTTGATCTTTTGTTGAAGTTTTTTGGATTTTTTTAATCTTATTTTTCTTTCATTATTAGCACAGATATAATAATAATAATAATAATAATATAATTGTTTTTCTTACGTACTCTGTTGTTAATATTTTTTATGGTTTAACAATAATGTTAATAATAATTTTAATTGCTATAACAATGATAACAACAATAACATGAGAATGTATTTTCAATTAATGTTTTCATGTTTTTCATCGGTAAAAAATTAATTATTTATATTTGTTATTTGATTATTGCAGGTTTTTATTTGGTATTAATTCATTTAGTTTTTTTAAAAAAAATTCTTGGATAATGTTTATTCTTTATTCGTCTATATGTATCTATACTTATAATTTTTATTTTTTTGTTGGAATTTTATTTTAATAATTTCAGCCCTAAAATTCATATATATATTGGTAATCATTTCAAAATTAATATTACTCCATATTTTCCTTTGTTCATGTTTTTTTTTTTTTCTGTTTTCTCTTATTTTTATTTGTTGTTTGGATTAAATTATTTTTTTTATTTTACTATTTGCACAATGATGATGATATTTTTTGTTATTTTTTTAATTATTTATTTATAAAAATCTTTTGTTTGTTTTTTTAATGTTTTTCCAAGGAATTTATTTATTTTAATTGTTTTAATAATAATATTGATAATAATTTTAATTATTATAGCAATATTAATGAAAATAACGTTGGGATGAATTTTCAATTTATATTTTTAACTTTTTGTAGATAGAAAATTAACTATTCAGTTTTTTTTTTGCTGAAATTAAATTATAAAATAAACTAATATTGATGCAGTAAATTTAATAATTCATACATCTGAATCTTCTTGCTTTTTTTATGATGATAATATATTAATATTGGTTATTTCATTAAAAACTGCTAAACAAATAAATTTATAACGATTTAAAATCCATATATTTTATGAAAAATTTATTCAAATAAATTTATTATTTTGCATAAATTTACAATTTGCACCATAAATCATCCTCACCAATCTTTTTTTAAATATTTGTTATATTTTTAATTGATTCACATCAATTTTTATTCATTTCATTTAATAACTTATGATATTTTTTAAAATAAGAGAATTAGCAGGGAGATTAAATGTCTCATTTTGAAAAAAGGTTTTGACTTCGTTCTTCATGTGAACATGCCTCTTTTTTGCAATAATCTGCAAGTTATATAATTCGCGCTCTTTTGTGATTTTTTATGATGCAGTACCTACATTCTAGAGATGTAATTTATGCTTGCGCAACAAACTCAACTTAAAAATTTATACATTTTATTTCCTAATCTATAATTTTTATTTAATTATATCATATAAATTTATCATTGTTGATTTAATTATGTTAAATTATATACACAAAAATGCTTGCGGCAACGCGCAGGCACTGTAGCTAGTATACACACACACACACACACACACACACACTATATGGGCGGGAAGGGTGGGCGTGAGATATATATAAGTGGGCGGGAGAGGCTGAGAAAGTGAGAATTGATTTTTTAACAGTATCGAAACGGAACACTCTTCGAGTATTCAAAGAGGCAAGCAAAGTATTTGCTGCTACCTCCACGCAGCATCTTCGTCTTTGTCTTGTTTTTGCTTTCGATCTAAGGTTTTGATTTCACTGGCATGAAATGATATCAATAACTTTGATTAGTGCAGTTAAAGTTAATTTTTTTTGTTATTTTTAAGTCATTCCCACAGTTTTCATTTGCAAAACCAAAAATAAAATATGACTATTATAATTTTACCATTGTATTATCCAAATTAAAACATATATCAACACAACATCCAACAGCATCCAGTCAACATAGAAACAATGAATTGAACATTTGAAACAATTCAAAAAACACGTTAAAAAGCAATATTTTCCAGCCAATCTGAATAAGAAAACAACATAGTAGATGGAGATGGAGGGGGGCAACGAAGAAGAGGAGGAAAAGAAAAAGGAGAAAAATAAAAGAAATGGGTGTGTGGGGGCGACTGGAGGAGAATGGATGGTTATGTGGGGAGTGGACAGGTGTGTGTGGGGTGGAGGGGTGGTTGGAGGGGAGTGGACAGTGGGTGGGTGGTGGTGGTGGTGGGTCAATGACTGGAGGTGGGTTAGGGGGGCCACGGCAACCGGAGGAAGAAGAGAAAGATGTGTAGGGTTTTTTTAACTTTGTACTTGAAATGAAGGGGACAAACATGGGGTGGATTTTTATACTTAAGTATTATTATTTTATAATAATTAAATAATTATTATTATTAATAATTAATAATTATAATAATAATTAATTATGTTTGAACTTATTGATTATTTGTTAATGTGTTCATTTTATTTTTTAAAAAGTTTTTCTAACACTCAAAAACAATAAGTAACATTAATTAATTTTATATACAACAATCATAAAAAAAACATAGAATTACTTGAAAAACATACAATAAGTAGCTTAAATTTCAAATTTCAAATTTCAAATATTATGGGTTTTTTTAATTATATTTAAATTTATTTTTTTAATTTAAATATAATTAAAAAATAATTTTATTGTTTGAGAGTTTTTCAAAAGCAATTATTTAATTATATAACTTACTCATATTAATTGTATAATTAAACTATATACAAAATAATTGAACTTTATTAAAAATAATATAAAAATTGCTCTCCAAAATAACTTTTAGCATTGGAGAACACATCAATAAAAAAATTATATATATATATATATATAATTTTTTTATTGATTTTAAATAAAGTTATATATATATATATATATATATATATAACTTTTAGCATTGGAGAACACATCAATAAAATATATATATATATATATATATATATATTATTCAAAGAGTTATTTTACAGATTTGGCTCTCCAAAATTACTCTTGCCATTGGACTTGCCCTAATAGTTGGTTATGTAATAAAAACTTGTAAGAAAAAGATTTTTTTTTTAGTGTACGTTTGATTCTTGTAATTACTAATATGATGGTCACTAGAGATTTATATGACTGTTAACTTCTGGAACTGTAGAATTAGTCGAAGTACACGTAAGCTGACTCGAACATCCATGTTAATAAAAAAACAATAATAAGAAAATTAAATAAAAGGTAAAGGGTAGGAATAGTGTATTCATTATTATACAAGTATACTAAATATAAATTATGCTTTTTAGTGTTTAACTAACAACATTAAATATTAGATTAAAGTTTTTTTTAAAAAAATGGTAATTGAATTTTTATTTTGCGAGATTCATTTTTTTTTAAGCTCAAATTAGCTTTAAATTGATTTTTTTAGAAGAAATTATTAAATTGAGAAAAAAAATGACTGAAGTGAAAAAAACGAGTAAAATAGAAAATGTGTTTGAAATTTATTATTGAAGTTCATTTTTATCCTCTATCTTTTTAAGTTATTAGGTTAATAATGTGAACCTCGTGATTAATTAAATTAAATTATTAATTTATTTAATTATCAACTAATTAATTAATTTATATTAAAAAATCAATTTCACCTTCTCACAACATATCATCGACTAAATATTAAAAAAAAAAAATCAATAATGATTTTGACCTAATCTTTCACCAATAATATTTCAATTTTACATTAATATATAATGTGTGTGTAATATATATATATATATTACCTATAATATAAATCCCGTGGCCAAAACACTGTGTTGCGCATTATTCACCAAGACTGAAACCACTGTGGATTGTGACAGTGTCCGGACGCTTCTGCCCTTAATGAGCTCGCCTGTTTTATTTTGTTTTTAGGGGCTGCTTCGGTTTTTCCTCTTCATTCTCTATGCGCCCATTTTCATCTTTTCTTTTCAGTTTTTCCTCTTCATTCTCTGCTTCTGTTTTATTATTAATTACTCTAATATAATAGCCGTGGCCCTTTCCCTGTAGATTTTTATCTTAAATTCAGGGACAAAACCATATTTGTACAGTTAAAACCATATTTAGAATATAATTTATCCACGATGGCTGTCCTGGATCCATTCTTTCAAAAGAATCAAGAAAATTGCAACATGTAAAATTATTATTGGCCCATATATATATATATAAAATAAAAGGCGTGGGTGTTTCACTATACACCCACACACTGTGCACACAGACTCAGTGCACTATGGATTGCAACAGTGTTTTTTTTTCGTTTTGTGTTTTTTTCTCTGCTTTTTTGTTTTTTTTTCCTTATTATAATTTTTTTTCATTTTTTTTTCTTATGATATTTTTTTCTCTTTTTCTACTTATATATTTTTTTGGTTTTTTATTTTTTAATAATCGAGGTGTCCGAGCTCACTTAAATGCACCAAGATTAATCTCCATATCCAAATTTTTTTGATAACCAGGGTGTCCAGGCCAACTTATGCATACCACGACAATCCCCGAACCCACATTTTTTTTTTCTAAAGTGCTTTCCTGCTGGTGCTTTTTTTTTTTCTTTTTTTTATACTTTTTTTTTATTCACTTATATATTTTTTTATAACCGGGATCTCTGACCAGCTTAAGCACACCACGACTAATTCTTAGGCTGAATTTTTTTATAAACAATATGGATTGCTATAGTGCTTTTTCTTAACCACATTTTGGATGGCGCGTGCGCGCGTAGAACTTCTAAAAATGTATATTAGTTTTTTATATATTCATTTTATTATGTAAAGTGTGTTTTAAATAATATCATGATATTAGAGATATTTTCAATTTCTTTCATTTATGTGCATAGTACAATAATCATAATATCCTCAAATAAGACGAAAAAAGTCTATTCCAATCCACAATGAACTATTGCAATCCACAGTGCAACTTATTGTTGATAGAAAATTACAACTTATTTTATACTGATTATTTCATTGAAACCTACTCAACAAATAAATTTATATTCATTTAAAATTTATATATTTTATACAAACCTTGCACTTCATAAAAATTATATACAAATTGATTATTTTGTCTAAATTTATACTATGATAAAAAAATCATACATAATAAATATTTTTTTACGTTGAAAAAAATATGATTTCGCCTGCAACGAGGCGCGGGTGCCATGGCTAGATGTTTTCTTTTATTTTTATTTGTTCTTTGGATTAGATGATTTTTATAATTTTATTATTTGCGCAATAATAATGATAATTTTAGTGATTATTTTTTTATAAAATCTTTCGATTTTTTTTAAAGATTTTCCTGAATTTTTAATTTTTATCGATGATCATTTTAAAAGTAATATTACTCTATTTTTCCCCTTATTTGTTTTTTTTTTTTGTTTCTTTATTTGTTCTTTAGATTATATGATTTTATTATTTATGCAATAATAATGATAATTTTAGTTATTATTTTTTATTGTTGTTTTATAAAAATCTTTTGCTTTTTTATTTTTTATTTTTCATGACAATTTAATTATTTTAATTTTTTTGGCTGTAATATTAGTAATAATTTTAGCTTTTATAGCAATGATAATGACAATAACGTCAAGATGAATTTTCAATCGATGTTTTCGTCTTTTTTTTGATAGAAATTAACAATTTTTTTTTTATTTGATTATTGTAGGTATTTTCACAATTTATATTTTATTTTTGTTTGATTTAAATTGAATTACAAAATGAACTAATCTTAATACAGTGAACTTAATAATTCAGATATTCAAGTTTTCTTTCTTTTTTAATGATGATAATAAATTTATGCTGGTTATTTCATTTGAAACTACAAAATAGATAAATTTATATCGATTTTAAATTTATATATTTTGTAGAAAACTTGCACTTGACATGAATTCTGCACAAATTTATTATTTTAACTAAATTTATATTATAATAAAAAAATACACACAATTAATATTTTTTACATTGAAAAAAAATTATGCCGCCTGCGGCAAAGCGCGGGGGCATTATCTAGTATATATATATATCATGTTAAATTATATATATTCATTACACCGTAATCATTGATTGAATAAAATTCTTTTTTTTTCAAATCTCATTATATCTTAAACAAGAATTTTATAATCTAATATTTGATAACATGTAGAATATTTTGATTTGCAGAGCAATATTCATAGCTTTTATTCACGTTAAGGGTCCTTAATTTTTCTCATTAAGCCATTAAGGGTCCTTAATTTTTCTCCAAGCAACAAATACATATCCTGCGACTAAGATCTTTATTTCTTCTCATAAAAAGTCTGGTTGAAGTAGATAAGCCCGTTCATTAGCCTCATCTCCATAGTCAAGTCTTTCCTTTTATTTCTATTCTAATGAAAGGTACGGGTTTATTAAGGGCCTCTCATAATAATTTAAAACATCAAAACAATACAATAATTTAACACTAGAATAAATATAATATAAGTTAAACTAATTGTATCACTAAACATATTACATCGGTGATAGTTGTTAGTTTAATTACATAACAAAATCAGGTATTTGAAATTACAATTCACGAGCTTAATATTACAACATAATAGTCCAAGTGTACCTAAATCCACACAAAAATACAACTGATAATTACTTTTGACGATAATTAATTACTCTTGACAAGTAGGTGAGTTACTTGAAACAAAATTAATAATATTTAGCAACTCACAAGTTAATATCTTATTTAACACTTGAAAAACATTTTAAACTTTTCATCTAGACAATATATAAATTTCATTCCGTATAATCATCCAATTTCTCTTTACAATATTTATTCAACCCTAAACAAATCTTGTAATATTCACAACTCAATTAATTGTTCTAAACCTTCATCAAAAGACATACCCTGCTTGCTTGTAGTTATGCGTAATACTTCTATGAAACAATGGTCAGGAAAACGTAGCTAAAAAACTAAATTAGCGTATCAATCCCAGAGCTCAAAACGAATGTATATACATTTAATCAAAAGGAAATTTTGCATTCAAAAACAAGCAAAGGTAACTACAGTACAAAAGATCCTCATCCTTTCTTTATGTAATTATTGAAACAAAACAATAAGCAAGTGGAAAACAGAAGCAAGCAGCTTGTAGGATTATTTTTGAAAAATAAAGGCTAGCTAATTAGATAAGCAAAAACAACAGGAAATATTTTGAGGGGAAAACTTCATATGTTTGATGATAGGATTGATGACAGGTGAAAAATTTGGATGTTAGATGGGGCTAAATTGAAGTGGACAACAACAAAAATAGGAAGCTCGCTACCATATGAGCACAGTGAGCTTTAAATTCTGGGAGACAAAAAGGAAAGGAAACAAACAGATTTTACAAAACATAGATGTAGTTAATAATAGGAAAGAGGTGCTCCAAATGTGTGAAGAAGATTAAGAAAAAAAAACATTAAACAGATCTGAAGGAAGCGAAAACCAGAAAGCAAAATCGCAAGAAAAGCAACTCACAAGCCACAAAAGAGATTACTATGCCCCTTATAAACAAAGCTTGGTATATGTTATCAAACCCTGAGAAAAACCACAGTAAAAGAAACGAAAAGGCAAAAAAATCAACATTAACAAAAGCTAAGCAATAAACAGTCAATAGCACATAGAAAGAAGTTGCAATTATACTAACCAACGAATAGGAAATAAAAAATAATATGGGAGGGCAGCTCCACTATAGTCTTATAGGAGGGAAACTCCACCAGTCTTGTAGAATGGAAACTCCACTGCAATGCACACACATTTTAACACGAGTCTAAAGAGCAAGGTATAACAAATTATTAAACTTCGAGTTCCTATTCCTTAATTGAACACACAAACAACCATTCCTTACATCCACACAACCGAATCATCCTTAAAAGAAAAACCTTCAGCACGCAACTATGACCACAACAATAAACCCTGATAAACTACATATCTTAATGCCTTCAGGACCCTTAACCACTAAAGCTTAGAATTTTTCAACGCTAACTAATAATGGATCGGTGATCTTTAAAATTAATAATACATCTATAAAAATTTTGCATTTCACATATTAAAACATGGACTATCCTCTTAACAATTCAAATATCACCTTTGGTAACTAACCCAAAAAACAATTTATGAACAAAACAAAAACTCAAATCATAAAAGATAAAGAGGATATTGAAAAAACCCACCCTCCAACAAACGCTGGAGAATCCTCCAAGGACCCTTGTAGTGGATAGAGCCATGATAAGGCTTACTGAAATGGTGCCACTTTCCTAAAAAATAATAGCATGAAGTTTGCTTCTCTTTAAAAGCATTTTCAATACACATAATTTTTTAATTTTGTAACTTTTAAGTTTCCCCAAATTCACCGATTCCTTAGTGAAATCATTGCTTCATTTAAAGAACCAAAACAGATAAAAAATAACTCAAATTCTAAGTATCGAAGCAACTAACCATCAATAATATGCATAAATCCAAAGTCAACTGCAAGAAAAAAATCAACTCTTTGAAGTTCATAAAAAGACCAAAATCCCAGAAAAATCATTTGCCCCAATCAAAGAAATTCTTTTATTAAAAAAATTAGAAATATGTTTATCAAACATGAAGGACCCTAACAGAAATAAAAAGGCAATGTAAAATATAAACAAAACACATCGACAAGTAAATATTTAAAATATTTTAGCAAAAACACCTGAAGATTTGAATTAGCTGAAAGCAAACCAAATAAGAACCCTCATTAATTAAAGTTGAATGCAATAGTGGTTGTAGTTGGGGCAGCAAATGCATAGAAGTAAATACCTGAATATAAAAGCCCTCCCTCGACACTTGAATGGAGGGAGAAGAAAGAAAATAGATTAAGGGGGGATATCTAGAAATTTAGTCTCATTAAAATTCATTAAAATGATGAAAATATCAAGAGTTTTTTTTTAAATAATTTTAAAATAGAAAAAAAAACAGCCTTTAAAATAAGATTAAAAGTCCTAAAAAGAGAAAAATAAGATTATAATCATAATTATAAATCTAACTTGTTCATATATATATATATATATATATATATATATAATTGTTGAGGCAATCTAATTGTTTCCACTTCCTGACCCGAACTTTATTTAAAAAAAAAAGCTCAAAATGATTTTTTCAAAAACACCTTTCCCACTTCCTGACCCAATCCAGGCACAGGTTCAGCATGGCTACCTGCTGAGTTTTAAAATTAAGATTAAAGTAAACATGGTTTTTTAATATAAACAAAATTGTTTATAATAAACAACCTTTGGGGCTCCTATCTCTAGGATACATCTTTAGTTTGAGGATCATTCGCCCCTTTTTATGCACTCAAAAGTCAAAGAAAAAAAAGGCAACAGATAGAGCTTTCATGACAGAGAAGAATGTCTCCGGCCTAAACAAAAAATAAGACCACACTTTTTTTAAACTTATTTTCTTTAAAAAAAAAAAAAAAATCCACAGATGATAAATAACAAAACTTCCTAAAAAAAAAAGCCGTTAAAATCCCATCTCAGTCACCGATTCTCACTTTCCATTTAATAACATTTTCAATGAAGACTATACAGCCAATGTCAATCAAGTTATATATAATTTAATAATTTAGCTTTTTTCTTTTCTCTAGTATTTATATAAAAAAAAAACAAAATTACAAATCCAGGTGGATTCGAACCACCGATAATCTCTCTAGCTCTAGGCTAGGGCGCTCTTACCGGGTTCGAGCTATTGGATCTCAACATATTAATTTTTATTGAAAATTATGGGGCAAGTTTCTCCTCCGATAAAAATGGTTTTAAGAATTATACCTGTTTAGAATTTTTTTCCTATTTATAATTTTTTTTAATAGTTTCTCTTATTTATTTATTTTTAATGGATACCACTAGCTAAAAATTAGAATTTTAGCTGAAAACAATAAAATTTCTCAGAGCACGGACAAAAGACATCAAGGCTTGTTTAATGAATTTAAGGCAGAAAACCATATTTCATAACAGTTATCGAAGATATGACGAGAAGCTCAGTTTGTTCAACGGCGCCCCTCAAACAAATAAAAAAATGGATTAATTAATTGAAAACAAAGTAGTTATTGTGAATGCTTTAATTAATTCAAAACTTAACATTGAAATTAAAAGAGAGAAAAAAACCAGGTTTACCTCAATCATAAAGATCACATGCTCATTGCATCCCGAACCTATTTCCACATAAGACCTATGAATTTTTTTTTTCCCTACCCCGTTAGGAGCTGTGAAGCAAGCCCAGAGGCGTCGATATCAAAAGGTTTAACCTAAAGAAAAAATAAAACGTCAAAGACCATCTTGGAGAAAAATAAAACATCAACAAACCTTTAACAGTGTTAACCTACGAAAAAACCTAGAAGAATTGGGAGAGAAGATACTCAGAATCATAAATTATGGACGCAATGGAAATAAAAAAAATAAGGCTAAGAACCTGAATTTTGTTACTTTCACATGTATATAACACTTTATAGACACAGAAAACACACACTTGATGTAAGAAAGACATGAAATCTCATGGATTAAGAAAGCATTTCATTAGCAAATAAAACTTGGATATTGAACGGGGCAAGAACACTGATCGATGTTTTTCCTCGCGGAAAGGCTTCTGGTGGTCCATCCGCACAAAACACAAGGCTGCTGAAGAGTGCAAATAGCCAACCCAACAAAAGGTTTTCATTCGATGAACATCCCTGACCACTAGAATTCTCCTTTTGAGGTAGATTTTTTCACGAAGGACACCATATCATTCACGAAGCACAATTGAAGCATATGCCGCAAAGCACAAAGTCAAGGCAATCCTAAAAACAGTTTCAGTTTTACTTTACCGACCAAGGCCCTGGCCAGAAAATCTGATGCTTAAACAAAGGCACAATAGAAACATGGTCACATGCCTATATCCCTGTAATTAAAGATGCATCGTCCATCAGTTTCAACAATATTTTAGGAGCAAACAACCTAAAACACATGATCATGTAAACATACAACTTAGGCTCACCCAAGTCAGG
The DNA here is from genome assembly GCA_015731905.1 of Salix dunnii. Classification (NCBI taxonomy): domain Eukaryota; kingdom Viridiplantae; phylum Streptophyta; class Magnoliopsida; order Malpighiales; family Salicaceae; genus Salix; species Salix dunnii. The sequence continues at coordinate 30,485 of CM027667.1, read as the reverse complement.
TTCATGTGTCAATTCACCACTACATCAATTACCATTTGATCTTGCATCACTTCTTTAGTGCCTGTCAAAAAGTGACAATGCAGCACAAGTAAACTCCATCAAAACTTTCTCCAAGAGGCTGAGTGGTTGATAATGACAAACTCCAACAAACATTCGAGTAGCAGATCATGATGCTGCAATCCTTGAATGCCCTCCATATTTCAGTTGTAGGAACAGCATTAGCTAAGAGATCCAAGAGTAATGGATCTTCAAAATACATTCTGAAAGTCTATATGTGATCAAAATACTATACAGGCTGTGATACTCCCGTGGTTACAAAAGATGGGACAATCTATAACTCCTTCCCGATTAAATACAGCAAGCTATAGCACAACTGAAACACTAAGGTGAAGTTCTGGCTACAAATATGGCATAATGGAATGAAGAGTTAATAAATATTAATATCTAAATAGAGAGATCAATAAAAAGAAAGGATCAGGTCAAGATACTCAGAATCAAAACTAGAACACATGACTCACAACATTAATATATTTCGTCTTTGCAGAGGGCTTGTATCAGTTCTCATCTAGCCTGTCTCTCTACAGGGCTTAGATCAGTTTTATCCTTACTTTAATGGAGAAGTTGCTGGACTATTAGGCAATTAAAAACCTGTTATGAAATAATGTAGTGGCTAGTATACCATGAAGAAGGTAGCTAAGAATCAAATATCTCGTTATTTCAGTGCACCTGTGCACTAAGATACCAAAACTCACATATTCATCTACACCAGGTGTAAACTTAAATTAACCTTTCTCAAAGTTAATAAATAATACTGTAAATGAATAACAAGGGCCATCCGTTGTGCAGTGTGATCAATTCGTGTTATCATATCACGTGTGAATAGTTAGCTGTTCAACCAAAAACTGGAGGTAGCACAATGCAGAGAGCGACAAATAATATATTTGGAAATTGACATGGCAATAGCCGAATATACCTTTGGGTGATGTATTGATGTTGTGATTAGTGCTGATTCCTGCTGATGCCTTGGTTTCCTTTAATGATATGCTATGTTATTGGTAACCGTATGAGGGTAGAAAGAGAGGGAAGGAAAGGACCCATGACACAGAAGGAGGAGAGCCGGGCAAAATAAAGAAATAATCCCGTGCCATCTCCCCCTTAAAACCCAAAGAGCTTTTTTATTAGGTATTGTGACCTGCCATGCAAGCGCACCTGACATGGCAAAGGTCAGCTGGCACAATTAACAACCATCATATATCTACATATCTCTTCACCTTTTTATCTACCCAGCCACTCACACCAAACAACTGATACTCTATACTTAATATGGTTGGAGAGAATGATTGTTGAGTATATTAACAAGCGCATGTAAATAATTTACCCATCACAATGTCACTAGCAGCCTATTAATAATCACGAACGCCGGCACAAGGCCACCGCCTTCAGCTCCATCCTGTAAAACGGACAATCACCGTTTACCGTGTAATCTGTTTCAGGCCAATCCAGAAATTAATACACAGCCTTTAAAAAAACAACAAAAACAAAAAATCATCAAGTAATAAACCCTGGATCTAAAAAAACTCATATGCGACTTGTAATTGTTCCTGCAAGGAGAACCGGATTATAGACAACAAAATATTTTTTCAGCAATCGAAGCTCAAAACTGAAAAAGATGCGACATATAGATCTTTAAAAATTCAAGAAAAAAAACTTAAAATCAAAGATTAACAAAAACAAAATAGATCAAGCTATACATCATACCTCCATAGACTAGGTTAATTGGCAGCACGATCCTTCAAAATCTTCCGATCTGACTTCAAGCCAAGAGAGGCACAACACATTGATATCAGATCTATTTCGGCAGGAAAGCAGACGCAAGAAATAGGAGCCGGACTAGGAGGATCCACGATCAGAAGATAGAAGGTGTCACGATCTACTTGAATTTGAAGACATTTAAGAGGGAAACGCAGAGGATTTAATGGGATCTGAGAAATGAGATTGTAAAGTGGGAAATACACGGGAAGAGGCGCCGTCAAGGAAAGAGAGGCAGCGTAAAAGGAGAAGGAATGTAATTAAATAGATGCCCTACGAGATCCAACGGCTGCGATGTTCTTCCTGAGGAAATAATTTACGGTACGATTTGCGCGTTTTGGTTAAGAGGCGGTCTGTGCTTGCCTGTTTGGAGATCAGGGAGGAAGGTTTTCGTTACGAGTTAACGGGATTAATTTTATAACACGTGTTTGGTGACTTGTTTCTTGACACGTCAGGCTGTTTGGAAAGATTACATTGTATTCCGACGTTGAGCTAGGAACTTCCTGCACCGAACTTGGGATAACCAGACCGTTTCTTTTCTTAAATTTTTTCTCGCACCAGCAGTAAAAGTCATGCGAATAGTATTTCTGAACCAAATAGTAAAATTCCTAAAGGTTCAAGTTTTGTTCCGAGTGTTTTATTTTGATATAATAATATTTTTTTAAATAATAAATAGTTTTATAATATCAATTATATTTTTTAATTTTAATATAAGTCGGATTCAGTTCGTTCAAGAATTAAAGAATACATGAATCACTCTCACATAAAATTGAAAATTTTAGAAGTAATAATCATCAATGGTTGCTGAAATTTAGGCTACATGAATTTAAATAGTTCTTGAAAAAATAACCCTAATGGACCCCTTATGTGGACTTTAAAAGAGATCCACTCAAAACTAACCCAAAATCCTAAGTTGGAAAGTTCATGCCTTAATCTAGATAAATCTTGGATCCTAACTGAAAATAAAATCTTAATTAAACCCAACCAAGTCCTGGGCTGTAGCTAACAAAATTAAATAAAGCACATAAGATTTATTTATAGCCTTTCATCGAGCCCATTATTCCCATATTTCCAAGTTGTAGTAGGATTCTTTTGGCTCCTTTGCTATCCTCACTTCATGGTCCAAATAAAGTTGTATTGGACTTCTCTTGCATATAGATAAGATGTACTAAGGTCTCCTCTTGATACTTCAATGATCTTTGCAATTCTGACTTGATTGAAACCTTCAAAACTATGAATCAAGCCCCTGATAATGTAATGGGTCCTTGCTGTTGTTTTTATGTCGGGTCGCATCATACTCTCTCTCCTCAAAAGGATTCGACCTTGAATCAAAATCGTTATGTTGTTGATGGCTCGATAATTAACACACATCCTCCATGTTTTAGGGCTTAGGGCTTTAGAGTCTTAGGGCTTTAGGGGCTTAGGGTTTTAGGTTTCGGGTTTTAGGAGTTCAGGGTTTAGGATACACGGTTTACAGTTCATGGTTCAGGGATTAGGGTTCGAGTTTTAGGAGTTCAGGGTTCAAGATTCACGGTTCACGGCTCAGGAGTCAAGGAATAGGGTTTCGGGTTTCGAGGTTAGGGTTTAGGGGTTTCTGGTTTGGGCTTTAGGGGTTTAGGGTTCAGGGTTTTCGGGATTAGGTTTTTTTTAGGGTTTTTAGGGTTCGGGGTTAGGGTTTGTTTAGGGTTCGAGGTTTTAGAGTTTCGGGTTTAGGGTTTGGGGTTTTGGGTTTAAGGTTTAGTTTAGTTTTTTTTAATAAAACAGGGACGGAACCCTGGACGAATTTATTATTAAAAATTAAAGAAATTTAAAAAAATGGAGGGGGGCCAAACCAAACCTTCAAAGCACACTAAGAGATGGACAAACCCCATCTCCATACAAAAAACCTGGAAACAATCAACAATTTGGAGGGGGGCCAAACCAAACCTCCAAAGAAAAAAGAAATACAATAGCTTCAATTGATCGCAAGCCACCACAACTCCCAACAAACCAAAACAACCTATATCCACAGGAATCCAGAGAAAAATAAAAATGCACCACATATGAAAACTAAATAAAAGCATGACAGAAATAAGGTAGATTTAATTTATCAGTTCTAATTAACCCTCTTAACGAAGGAAAATCATCAAGAGAGGATCCAATGTGCAAGTTAGCAGCCTTAGATCTTAAAGCAGCAAGATGATCTGCTACTTGATTACCTTCCCTGTAGATATGAGTTAAATGGAATTGAAAAAAATTGAGACAATCATAAATACCCTGCAGACTATAACATACTTCCCAAGACCCAATACAACGGTTTTGAACAAGATTAATAACTGAAAGAGCATCCATTTCAATCCACACTCTATGAATAGCTCTATCTTTGCAAATATTCAGACCATGATATAAAGTTAGAATTTGAGCATGTAAGGCGGATTTAGCTTTTAACGAAAGGAAGAAAAAGAAGGAAACATTGCCGTGCCAGTCGCGGAGAATACCCCCACCACCAGCCACAGCACTGTTCCCTTGAAAACTCCCATCCACATTAAGCTTAAAACAGTGCTCCTTTGGTTTAATCCATCGAACCATTTTAGGGGAATACACTTGATCTAAAACATAATGACACCCAAAAAAAGATGCCAATTTCATGTCACCCTTCCAGTTCCTCCTCTTCACAAGCCTCGCTTGGAAAAGTTGGAAAATCTTCCCCTGACATTTCCAACGAATCCTATCGGGATAGAAACTCATCTTCCTATGTTTGGCATCGTTTCTCTCAAGCCAAATAAACCATAAACAAATAGTGGAAGAATAATTCTAATATGACCTGCAAAAACATAATCACCCGAGAAAAACCATGTAGAAAGCCAGTGCCTAATCGAGCCATCAACAGGCAAACTAACAGAGAACATCGTAGCAAAAAAAGTTCCAAACAGGAGACACACTAGGACATAACAAAAATAAGTGCTCCAATAATTCAATATCATTACAACCATAGCATTTAGAAACCATGGAGATACCCTTACTCTGAATCCTAGTATCAACTGGAACAAAATCATTAATCAACCTTCATATAAAAAATGACATCTTTAAAAGAATAGAAGCATGCCAAATTTTTGAAAAAATTAACTGACGAACCGAGACTTGGCGCATCCTATTCCAAGCACTATACATAGTAAAACCACCATGTGCAGTGAGCGACCAAAGAGGATGGTCAACTCTGTTACTGCAAACATTAATGATATTTAAAGAATCGATAATAGCATTTGGAAATTTAGACCTCACCTAATCTAAATACCACGCATTGCTCCTCCAATAAAAGGAAACAGGGAGGTGGGACTCTCCAATTGGAGGATTATACCTGGATAAAGCAGAATCATCTACCCAAATATCATGCCAAAAATTAATCTTACCACAACCAACCTTCCAACGTATAAGATTTTCGCATGCACGGCCGGCCTTAGATAGTCTTTTCCAAATGGGAGAAGCATGGACGCTCGCACCACCTGAAAAGGAAGCATTGTTATAACCATATTTACAGTTCATGAAATTTGACCAAAGGTTATTGACGGTACGAAACCGCCACCAAAGCTTCAAACTCATAGCATTGACTAGGTCTTGAAGTCTCCGCATGCCAAGACCCCCTTCCTCTACAGGATAACATAAATCCTCCCAACACTCCTAATGTATTCTCTTTTGCCCCTTAGAGCTCTATAAAAATTTGTTGAAGAGCCTTTCAATCCTGTACATAACCGATTTGGGAGGCACAATAACATGTAAAAGATAAAGAGGCATCGAAGTAAGAATACTCTTAAGGATGGTAATACGACCACCCGGTGATAAGACCTTAACTTCCCACCCCTCCATTCTAGCAGTAATCCTGGAAATAAGATCATCCCACAAAAAACTTTTCTTGGGCCCCCTGTAAAGCGGCATCCCTAGATATTTGGTGGGCAGGCGGATACGATGAAAGCCCAAAGCCCCACCTACAACAGAGGCCCTGGATAAAGATGCTCTAGCAGATAGGATAAAACCACTCTTAGAGGAGTTAACCTTTTGGCACGAACACTACTCATATTCAACTAAGAAATTAGTAATGCGCATAAGAGATGATTTAGTACCATTAGAAAAAATAATAATGTCATCAGCAAATGCAAGGTGCGGAACAAGGACTGGACACCTAGCAAGATAATGCAAAGAGGGGTACCTCTGAAACATATTATAAAGACCACGCGATAGATATTCAGCAACAATAATGAATAAAGTAGGGGAAATAGGATCACCTTGACGAAGACCTCTAGACCCATGGAAATAACCTGTAGTCTCACCATTAAATAGAACTGAAAACCAGCAATTGGAGATACAATTTTCAATCATGTCAGTCATTTTAGAACAAAAACCAAATTTACGCATTATTTTAATAATAAAAGCCCAGTCAATCGTATCATAAGCTTTCATCATATCCAGCTTAAGGATCACATTAGACCCCCTGGTTTTCTCATCAATTAACTGAACCAACTCTTGAGCCAATAAAATGTTGTCCTCAATGCGCCTGCCTGGAATAAAGCCACTTTGAAAGGGTAAGATTATTTTAGGCAAGATACGGGAAAGCCTATTAGTCATAATTTTAGTAATAATTTTATTGAACATAGTGCACAGGCTAATGGGTCTGAATTCACTCCAAGTTTTGGGATTTAGAGTTTAGGGTTTCGGGGTTTCGGCGTTTCGGGTTCAGGGTTTAGGTTTCAGGGTTTAGGGTTGAGGGTTTTTTTTTTAAAATTAAAAAAAGAAGGGACGGAACCCTAGACGAATATATTAAGAAAAATTAAAGAACTTACAAAAATGGAGGGGGGCCAAACCAAACCTTCAAAGCACACTAAGAGATGGACAAACCCCATCTCCATACAAAAAACCCTGGAAACAATCAACAATTTGGAGGGGAGCCAAACCAAACCTCCAAAGAAAAAAGAAATACAATAGCTTCAATTGATCGCAAGCCGCCACAACTCCCAACAAACCAAAGCATCCTATATCCACGGGAATCCAGAGAAAAATAAAAATGCACCAGATACGAAAACTAAATGAAAGCATGACGGAAATAAGGTAGATTTAATTTATCAGTTCTAATCAACCCTCTTAAAGAAGAAAAATCATCAAGAGAGGATCCAATGTGCAAGTTAGCAGCCTTAGATCCTAAAGTAGCAAGATGATCTGCTACTTGATTACCTTCCCTGTAGATATGAGTTAAATGGAATTGAAAAAAATAAAGACAATCATAAATACCCTGCAGATTATAGCATACTTCCCAAGACCCAATACAACGGTTTTGAACAAGATTAATAACTGAAAGAGCATCCATTTCAATCCACACTCTATGAATAACTCTATCTTTGCAAATATTCAGACCATGATATAAAGTTAGAATTTGAGCATGTAAGGCGGATTTAGCTTTTAACGAAAGGAAGAAAAAGAAGGAAACATTGCCGTGCCAGTCGCGGAGAATACCCCCACCACCAGCCACAACACTGTTTCCTTGAAAACTCCCATCCACATTAAGCTTAAAACAGTGCTCCTTTGGTTTAATCCATCAAACCATTTTAGGGGAATACACTTGATCTAAAACATAATGACACCCAAAAAAAGAGGCCATTTTCATATCACCCTTCCAATTCCTCCTCTTCAAAAGCCCCGCTTGGAAAGTTGGAAAATCTTCCCCTAACATTTCCAATGAATCCTATCGGGATAGAAACTCATCTTCCTATGCTTGGCATGGTTTCTCTCAAGCCAAATAAACCATAAAACAAATAGTGGAAGAATAATTCTAATATGACCTGCAAAAACATAATCACCCAAGAAAAACCATGTAGAAAGCCAGTGCTTAATCGAGCCATCAACAAGCAAACTAATAAAGAACATTGCAGCAAAAAAGTTCCAAACAGGAGACACAGTAGGACAGAACAAAAATAAGTGCTCCAATGATTCAATATCATTACTACCATAGCATTTAGAAACCATGCAGATACCCTTACGCTGAATCCTAGTATCAACTGGAACAAAATCATTAATCAACCTCCAAATAAAAAATGACATCTTTAAAAGAATAGAAGCATGCCAAATTTTTGAAAAAATTAACTGACGAACCGAGACTTGGCGCATCCTATTCCAAGCACTATACATAGTAAAACCACCATGTGCAGTGAGTGACCAAAGAGGATGGTCAACTCTGGTACTGCAAACATCAATGAGATATAAAGAATCTATAATGTCATTTGGAATTTTAGATCTCACCTGATCTAGATACCACGCATTGCTCCTCCAATAAAAGGATACAGGGAGATGAGACTCTCCAATTGGAGGATTATACCTGTATAAAGCAGAATTATCTATCCAAATATCATGCCAAAAATTAATCTTACCACAACCAACCTTCCAACGTATAAGATATTCACAAGCATGGCTGGCCTTAGAGAGTCTTTTCCAAATGAGAGAATCATGAACGCTCGCACCACCTGAAAAGGAAGCACTGTTATAACCATATTTACAGTTCATGAAATTTGACCAGAGGTTATTGACGGTACGAAACCGCCACCAAAGCTTCAAACTCATAGCATTGACTAGGTCTTGAAGTCTCCGCATGCCAAGACCCCCTTCCTCTACAGGATAACATAAGTCCTCCCAACACTCCCAATGAATTCTTTTTTGCCCCTTAGAGCTCCACAAGAATTTGTTGAAGAGCCTTTCAATCCTGCACATAACTGATTTGGGAGGCACAATAACATGTAAAAGATAAAGAGGCATCGAAGTAAAAATACTATTAAGGATGGTAATACAACCACCCGGCAATAAGACCTTAGCTTCCCACCCCTCCATCCTAGCAGCAATCCTGGAAATAAGATCATCCCACAAAAAACTTTTCTTGGGCCCCCTGTAAAGCGGCATCCCTAGATATTTGGTGGGCAGGCGGATACGATGAAAGCCCAAAGCCCCACCTACAACAGAGGCCCTGGATAAAGATGCTCTAGCAGATAGGATAAAACCACTCTTAGAGGAGTTAACCTTTTGGCACGAACACTGCTCATATTCAACTAAGAAATTAGTAATGCGCTTAATAGATGATTTAGTACCATTAAAAAAAAAAATAATGTCATCAGCAAATGCAAGGTGCGGAACAAGCACGGGACACCTAACAAGATAATACAAAGAGGGGTACCTCTGAAACATATTATAAAGACCACGCGATAGATATTCAACAGCAATAATGAATAAAGTAGGGGAAATAGGATCACCTTGACGAAGACCCCTAGACCCATGGAAATAACCTATAGTCTTACCATTAAATAGAACTGAAAACCAGCAATTGGAGATACAATTTTCAATCATGTCAGTCATTTTATAACAAAAACCAAATTTACACATTATTTTAATAATAAAAGCCCAGTCAATCGTATCATAAGCTTTCATCATATCCAGCTTAAGGATCACATTAGACCCCCTGGTTTTCTCATCAATTGACTGAACCAACTCCTGAGCCAATAAAAAGTTGTCCTCAATGGGCCTGCCCGGAATAAATCCACTTTGAAAGGGTAAGCTTATTTTAGGCAAGATACGGGAAAGCCTATTAGTCATAATTTTAGTAATAATTTTATTGAAAATAGTGCACAATCTAATGGGTCTAAATTCACTCCAAGTTTTGGGATGCGGAACTTTGGGTATCAAAACAATAGTAGTCGAGGATGCACCTTTAGGGATAGCACCCCCATTAAAAAAATCAACCACAGCCTCCACCAAATCCTCCCCAATAATATCCCAACAATGTTGATAAAAAAGTCCCGAAAAACCATCAGGACCAGCAACGCTATTAGCATTACACTCAAATACTACTGTACGAATCTCATTTCTATCAGGGATATTAGTAAGAAAATTATTATCCTCGTCAGTAATAATATTAGGGATAAAACTCCAATCAATATTATTAGTATCAACATTAATGGCGTTATCTTTAGTAAGAAGGGTAGAAAAATATTCCACAGCAGATTGTTTAATCTCCACAACATCATTTAGGACAGAGCCATCATCATTTTTAAAGCTCCAGATGAAATTTTTAACCCTTTTTTTTTTAGTAAAAATTGGTAGTGACGAGTGTTCCTATCACCCTCTAATAGCCACTTACAATCAGATTTTTGTTGCCAAAATTTTTCTTCCAAAAACAGAGTTTTATTATTAGGGATAAAACTCCAATCAATATTATTAGTATCAACATTAATGGCGTTATCTTTAGTAAGAAGAGTAGAAAAATATTCCACAGCAGATTGTTTAATCTCCACAACATCATTGAGGACAGAGCCATCATCATTTTTAATGCTCCAGATGAAATTTTTAACCCTCTTTTTTTTTAGTAAAAGTTGGTAGTAGCGAGTGTTCCTATCACCCTCTAATAGCCACTTACAATCAGATTTTTGTTGCTAAAATTTTTCTTCCAAAAACAGAGTTTTATTCAAAATAGCCATCTCTTTATGAAGAGCCTCCCTATTAAACGAACTCAGATCATTTTGGAAAATAATTTCTTTCTCAGTAACACTATCTTCAACAATTTTAATTTTATCAAAGATATTACTAAATTTATACTTATTCCATCTTTTTAGACAACTTTTCAATCTCTGCTATTTAAGCCAAAAATTCAAACACCCCGAGCTCCCACTAGGTTGTTCCCAATTATTTTTAACCATATTTAAAAAATCATGATGATGGGTCCACATATGAAGAAACCTAAAGGAGCTATGTATAGTTTGCACGGCTTGAGAGCATTGTAGCAGCAATGGGCAATGATCAGACCCCACCCTATTAAGATGCTTAACCCGGGTGAGAGAGAACAAATCACTCTACTTTAGATTAAAAACTATCCTATCCAGCCGACGCAGAACCTTACCATTAGTCAAAGTAAAATCATTTACCTCATATCCTGCATCCAACAGCCCACAATTTAAAAGGCAACTACCAAATTCCTCCATCGATCCCTAATTAGGATTGTCCCCGCCCTTACTCTCCTTAACATTGAGAACTGCATTGAAATCACCACCAATAACCCACGGCCCATCAAGGATGGACTCAATCTCACACAACTCATCCCATAAAATTTTCCTCTCCGATCTTAAGTTCTTAGCATAGACAAACGAGATAAAGAAAGACTGAGATAACCAAGGCGTATTGACAGAAGCAGTAAGACACTGGTTGTGATCTTTAAATAAGTTAACAGTTAAGTCCTCTACCCAAAAAACCCAAATTTTATTAGCACAATTAGACATAGAGTTAGCAAATCCTAAGGTGCAAGTAAAGAAAGCAATTCTATCCAATTCAACCATGGGTTCAATAATGGCAACAATTTTAGGACGATGCATTTTAATGAGATTTTTTAGACGACAAGACCTGTCTTACCAGTTACCCCCCTTATATTCCAAATGAGACTATTAATCATTAAAACCATCATTAAAAAGAAAAGCATCAGTCACTTTAGCAATTGCAGTTTCATTAAACTCAACATTTAAATTTTTCTTTCCTAAATCCTTTTTAATAGAATGGGATTGCATATCCCCTTCAGAGTTTCGACGAGTCAAGATTCTGGGATGACTCTCAAACTCGAGATACCTACCATCAGAGTTAAGACTTTTTGTAGACTCTATAGTATCATAATTTGAAGGGATAAGAGTATTCGTATTAAGACCGCACAAGCCGATAGGTTGGGAATCACCAACCACGGAATCATTACCCATTTTCGAACTAAAATTAGCCTCCTACAAATTATCAGAAACAGTTAAATTAACCAGAGTTTTAATTTCAATTAAACTACCTATAGGAGTTTCCCGGACAATTTCTCTATCCTGAGATTTCTCATAGGTTCCTTCATCCACTAGAGTTGGGGTATTATCAATTTAGATAGGTTTACCTTTGTTTAGAGGTTGAATAGGATCACCCTTATCCATTTCTAATTTTTGACTCTCCTCTTCAATTAAACTACCCAAAGGAGTATCTCGGATAATTTCTCTATCCTGATTTTTCGCATTGGTTCCCTCATTCACTAGTGTTGGAGTATTATTAATTTGGATAGATTTACCTTTTTCTGGTGGGGGAATAGGATCACCCTTATCCATTTCTATTTTTTGACTCTCCTTTTAATTATTATCCACATGTTTATGAGCGATTTTCTTATGCCGAACCTCCACCCATTCCTCTTTATTTTTTTTAACACCCTCCGTGGCAGGTTTCAGATTATTATTAGGGGCAAGCTTCGAATCATTATTAGGAGCAGTCTCAGCATGTTTAAAGGGTTGCCTAGGTCTCACATTTTTGTCCAATAAAATACAATTATCCATGTTGCGGCCCACATGTAAGCATTTAGTACAATAGTCAGGCATTTTTTTCGAAGGTTACCGGTTGCTAATAACCTGATAAGTTTTTTCCAGATTCACGGCTCCTAATCTGCACCCAAATTTCAGTTGGGGGTACTACCAGACAATCAAATTCAATAAAAACACAAGCTTTAAAGGGTCTAGTCCCCTTGGCCGTAGCCTCATCCATTTGGATAGGCGACCCCAACGACTTTGCTAGATTCAATAGAGCGGATCCTTCATAGAGATGGTATCTCAAGTTAGGGAATGAGATCCACACTGGCACAATAGATGATTCTTTCTCGAGGACAAAGTCCACGGACCATTTCAGGACCCGCATTTTATAGCCCCCGAAAAACCAGTCACGCTTAGCAAAAAGTCATTGATAGTCAAGGTCATTATTCAGTTTGATAAAGATATGTTTATAATCAAACCAATGAATATTAAAAGCACCCAATAAATTTAAGCGTCAAAAAAATTCTCGGATTACCTCGAATCGTGGCATACGATTGAACTTACCGACCAACGTGCGTTGGAGAGGAGCCGCGAGTGCATCAACTTCATCGTCATAAAAAATGGCCGCCGGGGCATTCTGAAATTTCTCTGAAGAACGCATATCTGTAACAATCAGTCTTTTCTCCCCCATCAACAAAGATTGGAAGCTTTTGTTATATGCCCGGGGTGAAAAATTTGGCTGGAATTTTGCATCCATCCCACGGTTAACCATCTCAGCATAGGATGGCATTGCCACAGGAGGTGCCAATTGCACCGGATCCGGAGGTCGAAGCTCCATCATGCACTGATAAATCAAAACACTCCACACAGCTCGTTTATTTATTTTCAACAATAGAGAAATCACGATTGCAAGGAAAATTCTATAACCTACAACAAAAGGAAATTCACGATGATTCACGATTACAAGGAACATCTAACCTGCAACGTAGAGATGAAGAATTATTTTCAACAATAGACAAATCAGGATTGCTTCACAGTTGCTCCAAAATCAGCCCCCTCGAAAACTCCTCGTCTCTTGGCTACAGCCCAGCTTGCAGACGGGAACGCCACACAGCTAGGAAATTCGGTTGGAACTACAAAAAGAATTTGGTTTATTGAAAAAGGAAAATCACACTTGCTTGCTCGTTCCAGCTTGGATCTGCATGGAGGCCGACCGTGGCTACCTACAACGCCTAGAAGAGAAGATCGGCGACAGAGGTTTTTTTTTTTTTAGGTTTGGTTTAGTTTAGTTTATTTAGTTTTCTTAGTTTAGTTTATTTAGTTTAGTTTATTTATTTCTTTAGGTTTAGTTTTATTTAGTTTAAGGTTTGGGGTTTGGGGTTTTGGGGTTTGGGGTTTAGAGTTTTGGGTTTTGGGTTTTGGGTTTGGGGTTTGGGGTTTGGGGTTTCGGGTTTGGGGTGTCAGGTTTCGGGTTTTAGGGTTTAGGATTCAGGGTTCAGGGTTCAGGGTTCGGGGTTTGGGCTTAGGGTTTAGGGTTTAGGGGTTAGGGGTTAGGGTTTATGGTTTTAGGGTTTAGGGTTTGGGGTTTGGGGTTTGAGGGTTGGGGGTTTTAGGGTTTAGGGTTTACGGTTCTTAGGGTTCTTGGGGTTCTAGGGTTTGGGGTTTAGGTTTAAGTTTGAGTTTAGGGTTTGAGGTTTAGGGTTTGAGTTTGAGTTTGAGTTTGATTTTGTTTAATTTGGGTTTAGGGTTTGGGGTTTAGAGTTTAGGGTTTAGAGTTTAGGGTTTTAGGGTTTAGTTTGAGAGTTTGGGTTTGGTTTAGGGTTTGAGTTTGAGGTTTGAGTTTAGGGTTTTTGGGTTTGGGTTTGAGTTTTGAGGTTTGAGGTTTAAGGGTTTGAGGTTTAGATGTTTGAAATTTGAAATTTGAAATTTGAGTTTGATTTGGGTTTGAGTTTGAGTTTGAGTTTAGGTTTGAAATTTAAGGGTTTGAGTTTAAATTTGAATTTAAAGGTTTGAGGTTTGAGTTTGAAATTTAATTTTTAAAATTTAAATTTAAGTTTAAAATTTAATTTTGGGTTTAAAATTTAAAATTTAAATTTAAGTTTAGGGTTTTGAGTTTGAGGTTTAAAGTTTGAGTTTGAGGTTTGAGTTTAATTTGAGGTTTGTTTGAGTTTGAAAATTTGAGTTTGTTTGAGTTTGATTTTTGAATTTAAAGTTTAAAATTTAAATTTGAAATTTAAAATTTAAATTTAAATTTAAAATTTAAAATTTAAAATTTAAAATTTAAATTTATTTGATTTTATTTAAAATTTAAATTTAAAATTTAAATTTAAATTTAAAATTTAAAATTTAAAATTTAAAATTTAAAATTTAAATTTAAAATTTAAAATTTAAAATTTAAAATTTAAAATTTAAATTTTTTTAAAATTTAATTTTAAAATTTAAGTTTAAATTTAAAATTTTAGGGTTTGAGTTTTAGTTTGAGTTAATTTTTGAGTTTGAGTTTGAGTTTAGGGTTTGAGTTTAGTTTAGGGTTTGAGTTTGATTTAGGTTTGAGTTTAATTTGAGGGTTTGAGGTTTGAGTTTGGTTTGAAATTTGAGGTTTGAGTTTAAAGGTTTAAAATTTAGGTTTGAGTTTAAAGAGTTTAAAATTTAAAATTTAGAGTTTAAAATTTAAAATTTAAAATTTAAATTTAAAATTTAAAGTTTAAAATTTTAGTTTAAAGTTTTGATTTAGTTTGAGTTTGAAATTTGAGTTTGAAATTTGAGTTTGAGTTTAATTTAAATTTAAAATTTAAAAAATTTAAAATTTAAAATTTAAATTTAAAATTTAAAATTTAAAGTTATTTAAAATTTAAAATTTAAAATTTAAAATTTAAAATTTAAAATTTAAAATTTAAAATTTAAAATTTAAAATTTAAAATTTAAAATTTAAAATTTAAAATTTAAATTTAAAAGGTTTGAGGTTTGGGTTTGAGGTTTGAGGTTTGAGGGTTTGAGTTTGAGGTTTAGGGTTTGAGGTTTGAGGTTTGAAAATTTGAGGTTTGAGTTTAAAATTTGAGTTTAGTTTAAAATTTAAAATTTAAATTTAAAATTTAAGTTTAAAATTTAAAATTTAAAATTTAAAATTTAAAATTTAAAATTTAAAATTTAAAATTTAAAATTTAAAATTTAAAATTTAAAATTTAAAATTTAAAATTTAAAATTTAAAATTTAAAATTTAAATTTAAAATTTAAAATTTAAAATTTAAAATTTAAAATTTAAAATTTAAAATTTAAAATTTAAATTTAGGGTTTAGGTTTAGGTTTGAGGGTTTGAGTTTAAGGTTGAGTTTGAGTTTAAAATTTAAAATTTAGTTTAAATTTAAAATTTAAATTTATTTAAAATTTAAATTTAAAATTTAAAATTTAAAATTTAAAATTTAAAATTTAAAATTTAAAATTTGAATTTTAAAATTTAAAATTTAAAATTTAATTTAAAATTTAAATTTAAAATTTAAAATTTAAAATTTAAAATTTAAAATTTAAAATTTAAAATTTAAAATTTAAAATTTAAAATTTAAAATTTAAAATTTAAATTTAAAATTTAAATTTAAAATTTAAATTTAAAATTTAAAATTTTTTAATTTAAAATTTAAAATTTAAGGTTTAGGTTTAGGGTTTAGGGTTTGAGTTTGGGTTTAGGGTTTGAGTTTTAAGGTTTAGGGTTTAGGGTTTGAGTTTGAGTTTGAGTTTAGGGTTTAATTTTGAAATTTAAATTTGAGTTTAAAAATTTAAAATTTAAAATTTGGGTTTAAAATTTAAAATTTAAAATTTAAAATTTAAAATTTAAAATTTAAAATTTAAAATTTAAAATTTAAAATTTAAAATTTAAAATTTAAAATTTAAAATTTAAAATTTAAAATTTAAAATTTAAAATTTAAAATTTAAAATTTAAAATTTAAAATTTAAAATTTAAAATTTAAAATTTAAAATTTAAAATTTAAAATTTAAAATTTTAATTTTATTTAGGGTTTAAGGTTTGAGGGTTTGAGTTTAAGGTTTGAGGTTTGAGTTTTGAGTTTGAGTTTGAGTTTGAGTTTGAGTTTGAAATTTAAAATTTGAAATTTAAAATATTTAAAATTTGAGTTTAAAATTTGTTTAAATTTAAAATTTAAAATTTAAAATTTAAATTTAAAATTTAAAATTTTTTTTATTTGAGTTTAAAATTTAAAATTTAAAATTTAAAATTTAAAATTTAAAATTTAAATTTAAAATTTAAAATTTAAAATTTAAAATTTAAAATTTAAAATTTAAAATTTAAAATTTAAAATTTAAAATTTAAAATTTAAAATTTAAAATTTAAAATTTAAATTTAAAATTTAAAATTTAAAATTTAAAATTTAAAATTTAAAATTTAAAATTTAAAATTTAAAATTTAAAATTTAAGTTTTAGGTTTAGGTTTAGGGTTTAAGGTTTAGGGTTTAAGTTTTAGGGTTTAGGGTTTGAAATTTAAGTTGTTTAAAATTAAATTTGAAGGTTTAAAATTTAAAATTTGAGTTTAAGGTTTGAGTTTAAAATTTAAAATTTAAAATTTAAAATTTAAAATTTAAAATTTAAAATTTAAAATTTAAATTTAAAATTTAAAATTTAAAATTTAAAATTTAAAATTTAAAATTTAAAATTTAAAATTTAAAATTTAAAATTTAAAATTTAAAATTTAAAATTTAAAATTTAAAATTTAAAATTTAAAATTTAAAATTTAAAATTTAAAATTTAAAATTTAAAATTTAAAATTTAAAATTTAAAATTTAAAATTTAAAATTTAAGTTTTTTAGGGTTTGAGTTTAGGGTTTGAGGTTTGAGTTTGAGGTTTGAGGTTTGAGGTTTGAGGTTTGAGTTTGAGGTTTGAGTTTGAGTTTGTTTGGTTTAAAATTTGAGTTTGAGGTTTAAAATTTAAAATTTAAAGTTTAAAATTTAAAATTTAAAATTTAAAATTTAAAATTTAAAATTTAAAATTTAAAATTTAAAATTTAAATTTAAAATTTAAAATTTAAAATTTAAAATTTAAAATTTAAAATTTAAAATTTAAAATTTAAAATTTAAAATTTAAAATTTAAAATTTAAAATTTAAAATTTAAAATTTAAAATTTAAAATTTAAAATTTAAAATTTAAAATTTAAAATTTAAAATTTAAAATTTAAATTTAAATTTGAGGTTTAGGTTTAGGGTTTTATTTAGGGTTTGAGATTTGAGTTTGTTTGAGTTAAATTTGAATTTGAAATTTGAGTTTGAAAATTTGAAAATTTAAAATTTAAGTTTAAATTTAAAATTTAAGTTTAAATTTAAAATTTAAAATTTAAAATTTAAATTTAAAATTTAAAATTTAAAATTTAAAATTTAAAATTTAAAATTTAAAATTTAAAATTTAAAATTTAAAATTTAAAATTTAAAATTTAAAATTTAAAATTTAAAATTTAAAATTTAAAATTTAAAATTTAAAATTTAAAATTTAAAATTTAAAATTTAAAATTTAAAATTTAAAATTTAAAATTTAAAGGGTTTGAGTTTAGGTTTGAGGTTTGAGTTTGTTTGAGGTTTGAGGTTTAAGTTTGAGTTTGAGTTTTGAAGGTTTGGGTTTGAGTTTGAAAATTTGAGTTTAAAATTTGAGTTAAAATTTAAATTTGAAAAAATTTGAAATTTAAAATTTAAAATTTAAAATTTAAAATTTAAAATTTAAAATTTAAAATTTAAAATTTAAAATTTAAAATTTAAAATTTAAAATTTAAAATTTAAAATTTAAAATTTAAAATTTAAAATTTAAAATTTAAAATTTAAAATTTAAAATTTAAAATTTAAAATTTAAAATTTAAAATTTAAAATTTAAAATTTAAAATTTAAAATTTAAAATTTAAAATTTAAAATTTAAATTTAGGGTTTGAGTTTAGGGTTTGAGTTTGGGGTTTGAGGTTTGGGGTTTGAGGTTTGAGGGTTTAATTAGTTTAAATTTAAATTTTAAAATTTAAAATTTAAAGTTTAAGATTTGAAAATTTTTTAAAATTTAAAATTTAAAATTTAAAATTTAAAATTTAAAATTTAAAATTTAAAATTTAAATTTAAAATTTAAAATTTAAAATTTAAAATTTAAAATTTAAAATTTAAAATTTAAAATTTAAAATTTAAAATTTAAAATTTAAAATTTAAAATTTAAAATTTAAAATTTAAAATTTAAAATTTAAAATTTAAAATTTAAAATTTAAAATTTAAAATTTAAATTTATTTAAAATTTAAAATTTAAAATTTAAATTTAAAATTTGGGTTTAAAGGTTTAGGGTTTGAGTTTAGGGTTTGAGTTTGAGTTTGAGTTTGAGTTTGAGATTTGAGTTTAAAATTTGAGTTTGGTTTAAAATTTAAAATTTAAAATTTAAAATTTAAAATTTAAAATTTAAAATTTAAAATTTAAAATTTAAAATTTAAAATTTAAAATTTAAAATTTAAAATTTAAAATTTAAAATTTAAAATTTAAAATTTAAAATTTAAAATTTAAATTTAAAATTTAAAATTTAAAATTTAAAATTTAAAATTTAAAATTTAAAATTTAAAATTTAAAATTTAAAATTTTAGGTTTAAGGTTTAGGGTTTAGGTTTAGGTTTGAGTTTGAGGTTTGAGTTTGAGGGTTTGAGATTTGAGGGTTTGAATTTGAGTTTGAGTTTAAAGTTTAAAAATTTAAAATTTAAAATTAAATTTAAAATTTAAAATTTAAAATTTAAATTTAAAATTTAAAATTTAAAATTTAAAATTTAAAATTTAAAATTTAAAATTTAAAATTTAAAATTTAAAATTTAAAATTTAAAATTTAAAATTTAAAATTTTTTAATTTTTAAGGTTTGGGTTTGAGTTTGAGTTTGAGTTTGAGGGTTTGAGTTTTTATATTGAAAGTTTGAGTTTGAAATTTGAAAATTTGAGTTTGAGTTTAAAATTTAAAATTTAAAATTTAAAATTTAAATTTAAAATTTAAAATTTAAAATTTAAAATTTAAAATTTAAAATTTAAAATTTAAAATTTAAAATTTAAAATTTAAAATTTAAAATTTAAAATTTATTTAAAATTTAAAATTTAAAATTTAAAATTTAAAATTTAAATTTAAAATTTAAAATTTAAAATTTAAAATTTAAAATTTAAAATTTAAAATTTAAAATTTAAAATTTAAAATTTAAGTTTGAGAATTGTTTAAAGGAGTTTAAAATTTGAGTTTTTGAAATTTGAAATTTGAAATTGTTTTGAGTTTAAGGTTTAAATTTAAAATTTAGGGTTTAAAGTTTAAATTTAAAAATTTAAATTTAAAATTTAAAATTTAAAATTTAAATTTAAAATTTAAAATTTAAAATTTAAAATTTAAAATTTAATTTAAAATTTAAAATTTAAAATTTAAAATTTAAAATTTAAAATTTAAAATTTAAAATTTAAATTTAAAATTTAAAATTTAAAATTTAAAATTTAAAATTTAAAATTTAAAATTTAAAATTTAAAATTTAAAATTTAAAATTTAAATTTAAAATTTAAAATTTAAGGTTTAAGTTTAAAATTTTTATTTAATTTAGTTGAAATTTGGGTTTGAGTTTGAGTTTGAGTTTGAAAATTTAAAATTTAAATTTAAAGTTTAAAATTTAAAATTTAAAATTTAAAATTTAAAATTTAAAATTTAAAATTTAAGTTTAAAATTTAAAATTTAAAATTTAGTTTAAAATTTAAAATTTAAAATTTAAAATTTAAAATTTAAAATTTAAAATTTAAAATTTAAAATTTAAAATTTAAAATTTAAAATTTAAAATTTAAAATTTAAAATTTAAAATTTAAAATTTAAAATTTAAAATTTAAAATTTAAAATTTAAAATTTAAAATTTAAAATTTAAAATTTAAAATTTAAAATTTAAGGGTTTGAGGTTTAAGTTTGAGATTTGAGTTTGAGGGTTTGAGGTTTAGGGTTTGAGTTTGAGGTTTGAGTTTGAGTTTAAAAGTTTGAGTTTGAAATTTAAAATTTAAAATTTGAGTTTAAAATTTGAAAATTTAAAATTTAAATTTAAAATTTGAGTTTAAAATTTAAAATTTAAAATTTAAAATTTAAAATTTAAAATTTAAAATTTAAAATTTAAAATTTAAAATTTAAAATTTAAAATTTAAAATTTAAAATTTAAAATTTAAAATTTAAAATTTAAAATTTAAAATTTAAAATTTAAAATTTAAAATTTAAAATTTAAAATTTAAAATTTAAATTTAAAATTTAAAATTTAAAATTTAAAGGTTTAAAGTTTAGGGTTTAAATTTAAAATTTAGGGTTTAAGGTTTGATTTGAGTTTAAGGTTTGAGTTTGAGGTTTGAAATTTAAAATTTGAGTTTGAGTTTGAAATTTGAGTTTAGGGTTTAAAATTTGAAATTTAAAATTTAAAATTTAAAATTTAAAATTTAAATTTAAAATTTAAAATTTAAAATTTAAAATTTAAATTTAAAATTTAAAATTTAAAATTTAAATTTAAAATTTAAATTTAAAATTTAAAATTTAAAATTTAAAATTTAAAATTTAAAATTTAAATTTAAATTTAAAATTTAAAATTTAAAATTTAAAATTTAAAATTTAAAATTTAAAATTTAAAATTTAAAATTTAAAATTTAAAATTTAAATTTATTTAAAGTTTAAATTTAAAATTTGATTTAAGGTTTGAATTTAAAATTTAAATTTAAAATTTAAAATTTAAAATTTAAAATTTAAAATTTAAAATTTAAAAATTTAAAATTTAAAATTTAAAATTTAAAATTTAAAATTTAAAATTTAAAATTTAAAATTTAAAATTTAAAATTTAAATTTAAAATTTAAAATTTAAAATTTAAAATTTAATTTAAATTTAAATTTAAAATTTAATTTAAATTTAAAATTTAAAATTTAAAATTTAAAATTTAAAATTTAAAATTTAAAATTTAAAATTTAAAATTTAAAATTTAAAATTTAAAATTTAAAATTTAAAATTTAAATTTAAAATTTAAAATTTAAATTTAAAATTTAAAATTTAAAATTTAAAATTTAAAATTTAAAATTTAAAATTTAAAATTTAAAATTTAAAATTTAAAATTTAAAATTTAAATTTAAAATTTAAAATTTAATTTAAAATTTAAAATTTAATTTAAATTTAAAATTTAAATTTAAATTTAAAATTTAAAATTTAAAATTTAAAATTTAAAATTTAAAATTTAAAATTTAAAATTTAAAATTTAAAATTTAAAATTTAAAATTTAAAATTTAAAATTTAAAATTTAAAGGTTTAAGGTTTGAGTTTAAGGTTTGAGTTTGAGATTTGAGATTTGAGGTTTGAGTTTGAATTTAAAATTTTGAGTTTGAAATTTAATTTGAAATTTTTTAAAATTTAAATTTTTAAGGTTTAAAATTTAAAATTTAAAATTTAAAATTTAAAATTTAAAATTTAAAATTTAAAATTTAAAATTTAAAATTTAAATTTAAAATTTAAAATTTAAAATTTAAAATTTAAAATTTAAAATTTAAAATTTAAAATTTAAAATTTAAAATTTAAAATTTAAAATTTAAAATTTAAAATTTAAAATTTAAAATTTAAAATTTAAAATTTAAAATTTAAAATTTAAAATTTAAAATTTAAAAATTTTAAGGTTTAGGGTTTAGGTTTAGTTTAGGTTTAGTTTGTTTAAGGTTTTGAGTTTAGGGTTTAAGTTTGAGGTTTTAGGTTTAAGTTTAAGGTTTAGGGTTTGATTTGAGTTTTAGGGTTTAAATTTAAAGTTTGAAATTTAAAATTTAAAGTTTGAAATTTAATTTGTTTAAAATTTAAAATTTAAAATTTAAATTTAAAATTTAAAATTTAAAATTTAAAATTTAAAATTTAAAATTTAAAATTTAAAATTTAAATTTAAAATTTAAAATTTAAATTTAAAATTTAAAATTTAAAATTTAAAATTTAAAATTTAAAATTTAAAATTTAAAATTTAAAATTTAAAATTTAAAATTTAAAATTTAAAATTTAAAATTTAAAATTTAAAATTTAAAATTTAAAAGTTTGAGTTTAGGTTTAGGTTTGAGTTTGAGTTTGAGTTTAAGGTTTGAGTTTGAGTTTTGAAATTTTAGGTTTTAATTTAAAAGTTTGAGTTGTTTAAAATTTAAAATTTAAAATTTAAAATTTAAAATTTAAAATTTAAAATTTAAAATTTAAAATTTAAAATTTAAAATTTAAAATTTAAAATTTAAAATTTAAAATTTAAAATTTAAAATTTAAAATTTAAAATTTAAAATTTAAAATTTAAAATTTAAAATTTAAAATTTAAAATTTAAATTTAAAATTTAAAATTTAAAATTTAAAATTTAAAATTTAAAATTTAAAATTTAAAATTTAAAATTTAAGGTTTGAGGTTTAGGGTTTGAGTTTGATTTAGGGTTTGAGTTTGAGTTTGAGTTTGAGATTTGAGTTTAAATTTGAAGTTTGAGTTTAGGGTTTTTTAATTTAAAATTTAAAATTTGAAATTTAAATTTAAAATTTAAAATTTAAAATTTAAAATTTAAATTTAAAATTTAAAATTTAAAATTTAAAATTTAAAATTTAAAATTTAAAATTTAAAATTTAAAATTTAAAATTTAAAATTTAAAATTTAAAATTTAAAATTTAAAATTTAAAATTTAAAATTTAAAATTTAAAATTTAAAATTTAAAATTTAAAATTTAAAATTTAAAATTTAAAATTTAAAATTTAAAATTTAAAGTTATTAATAATTTAGTTTTAGGGTTTGAGTTTGAGTTTGAATTTGGGTTTAGTTTGAGGTTTGAGTTTGAATTTAAAATTTAGATTTAAAATTTGAAATTTAAAATTTAAAATTTAAAATTTAAAATTTAAAATTTAAAATTTAAAATTTAAAATTTAAAATTTAAATTTAAAATTTAAAATTTAAAATTTAAAATTTAAAATTTAAAATTTAAAATTTAAAATTTAAAATTTAAAATTTAAAATTTAAAATTTAAAATTTAAAATTTAAAATTTAAAATTTAAAATTTAAAATTTAAAATTTAAAATTTAAAATTTAAAATTTAGGGTTTAGGGTTTAGGGTTTAAGTTTAGGGTTTGAGGTTTGAGGTTTGAAGTTTAGGGTTTGAGTTTGAGGTTTAGGGTTTGAGTTTAAAGTTTGAAATTTAAAATTTGAGTTTAAAATTTGAGTTTAAAAAAATTTGAATTTAAATTTAAAATTTAAAATTTAAAATTTAAAATTTAAATTTAAAATTTAAAATTTAAAATTTAAAATTTAAAATTTAAAATTTAAAATTTAAAATTTAAAATTTAAAATTTAAAATTTAAAATTTAAAATTTAAAATTTAAATTTAAAATTTAAAATTTAAAATTTAAAATTTAAAATTTAAAATTTTTAAAATTTAAATTTAAAATTTAAAATTTAAAATTTAAAATTTAAAATTTAAGTTTAGGGTTTAGGGTTTGAGTTTAGGGTTTAGGGTTTGAGTTTAGGGTTTGAGTTTAAAATTTAAAATTTGATTTTTTATTTAGGGTTTGAGTTTTAAAATTTGAGTTTAAGTTTGAGTTTAAAATTTAAATTTAAAATTTAAGTTTAAAATTTAAAGTTTAAAATTTAAATTTAAAATTTAAAATTTAAAATTTAAAATTTAAAATTTAAAATTTAAAATTTAAAATTTAAAATTTAAAATTTAAAATTTAAAATTTAAAATTTAAAATTTAAAATTTAAAATTTAAAATTTAAAATTTAAAATTTAAAATTTAAAATTTAAAATTTAAAATTTAAAATTTAAAATTTAAAATTTAAAATTTAAAATTTAAAATTTAAATTTAAAATTTAGGGTTTAAGGGTTTAAAATTTGATTTGAGTTTGAGTTTGAGTTTGAAATTTGAGTTTGAGTTTGAGTTTGAAAATTTATTTGAAATTTAAAATTTGAGTTTAAAATTTAAAATTTGAAATTTAAAATTTAAAATTTAAAATTTAAAATTTAAAATTTAAAATTTAAAATTTAAAATTTAAAATTTAAATTTAAAATTTAAAATTTAAAATTTAAAATTTAAAATTTAAAATTTAAAATTTAAAATTTAAAATTTAAAATTTAAAATTTAAAATTTAAAATTTAAAATTTAAAATTTAAAATTTAAAATTTAAAATTTAAAATTTAAAATTTAAAATTTAAGTTTGAGGTTTGAGGTTTGAGGTTTGAGGTTTGGGTTTGAGGGTTTGGGTTTGAGTTTGAGGTTTGAGGTTTGAGTTTGAAATTTAGGGTTTGAGTTTGAGTTTAGGGTTTAAAATTTAAGGTTTAAATTTAAAATTTAAATTTAAATTTAAAATTTAAAATTTAAAATTTAAATTTAAAATTTAAAATTTAAAATTTAAATTTAAAATTTAAAATTTAAAATTTAAAATTTAAAATTTAAAATTTAAAATTTAAAATTTAAAATTTAAAATTTAAAATTTAAAATTTAAAATTTAAAATTTAAAATTTAAAATTTAAATTTAAAATTTAAAATTTAAAATTTAAAATTTAAAATTTAAAATTTAAAATTTAGGGTTTGAGGTTTAGGGTTTGAGGTTTGAGTTTGAGTTTGAAAGTTTAGTTTGATTTAAAATTTATAGTTTTGAGTTTAAATTTAAATTTAAAATTTAAATTTGAGTTTAAATTAAAATTTAAAATTTAAAATTTGAAATTTAAAATTTAAAATTTAAAATTTAAAATTTAAAATTTAAAATTTAAAATTTAAAATTTAAAATTTAAAATTTAAAATTTAAAATTTAAAATTTAAAATTTAAAATTTAAAATTTAAAATTTAAAATTTAAAATTTAAAATTTAAAATTTAAAATTTAAAATTTAAAATTTAAAATTTAAAATTTAAAATTTAAAATTTAAAGTTTAAAATTTAAAATTTTAAATTTAAATTTAAAATTTAAAATTTAAAATTTAAAATTTAAAATTTAAAATTTAAAATTTAAAATTTAAAATTTAAATTTAAGTTTAAAATTTAAAATTTAAAATTTGAAATTTAAAATTTAAAATTTAAAATTTAAAATTTAAAATTTAAAATTTAAAATTTAAATTTAAATTTAAAATTTAAAATTTAAAATTTAAAATTTAAAATTTAAAATTTAAAATTTAAAATTTAAAATTTAAAATTTAAAATTTAAAATTTAAAATTTAAATTTAAATTTAAAATTTAAAATTTAAAATTTAAAATTTAAAATTTAAAATTTAAAATTTAAAATTTAAAATTTAAAATTTAAAATTTAAAATTTAAGAGTTTAATTTAAAATTTAAAATTTAAAATTTAAAATTTAAAATTTAAAATTTAAAATTTAAAATTTAAAATTTAAAATTTAAAATTTAAAATTTAAAATTTAAAATTTAAAATTTAAAATTTAAAATTTAAATTTAAAATTTAAAATTTAAAATTTAAAATTTAAAATTTAAAATTTAAAATTTAAAATTTAAAATTTAAAATTTAATTTAAATTTAAAATTTAAAATTTAAGGTTTGAGTTTAGGGTTTGAGGTTTGAGTTTGAGGGTTTAGGGTTTGAGTTTAAAATTTATTTAAAATTTGATTTAAGTTTGAAATTTAAAATTTGATTTAGTTTAAAATTTAAAATTTAAAATTTAATTTAAAATTTAAAATTTAAAATTTAAAATTTAAAATTTAAAATTTAAAATTTAAAATTTAAAATTTAAAATTTAAATTTAAAATTTAAAATTTAAAATTTAAAATTTAAAATTTAAAATTTAAAATTTAAAATTTAAAATTTAAAATTTAAAATTTAAAATTTAAAATTTAAAATTTAAAATTTAAAATTTAAAATTTAAAATTTAAAATTTAAAATTTAAAAAAATTTAAAAAGTTTAATTTAAAATTTAAAATTTAAAATTTAAATTTATTTAAATTTAAAATTTAGTTTAAAATTTAAAATTTAAAATTTAAAATTTAAAATTTAAAATTTAAAATTTAAATTTAAAATTTAAAATTTAAAATTTAAAATTTAAATTTAAAATTTAAAATTTAAAATTTAAAATTTAAAATTTAAATTTAAAATTTAAAATTTAAAATTTAAAATTTAAAATTTAAAATTTAAAATTTAAAATTTAAATTTGAGTTTAGGGTTTAAGGTTTGAGTTTGAGGGTTTAAAATTTGAGTTTGAGGTTTGAGTTTAGGTTTGATTTTTTGATTTGAGTTTGAGTTTTAAGAATTTGAGTTTAAAATTTGAAATTTAAAATTTAAAATTTAAGTTTAAAATTTAAAATTTAAAATTTAAAATTTAAAATTTAAAATTTAAAATTTAAAATTTAAAATTTAAAATTTAAAATTTAAAATTTAAAATTTAAAATTTAAAATTTAAAATTTAAAATTTAAAATTTAAAATTTAAAATTTAAAATTTAAAATTTAAAATTTAAAATTTAAAATTTAAAATTTAAAATTTAAAATTTAAAATTTAAATTTATTTAAAATTTAAAATTTAAAATTTAAAATTTAAAGGTTTGAGATTTGAGTTTAGGGTTTAGGTTTGAAATTTAGGGTTTAATTTAAATAAAATTTATTTAAAATTTGAGTTTAAAATTTAAAATTTGAAATTTAAAATTTAAAATTTAAAATTTAAAATTTAAAATTTAAAATTTAAAATTTAAAATTTAAAATTTAAATTTAAAATTTAAAATTTAAAATTTAAAATTTAAAATTTAAAATTTAAAATTTAAAATTTAAATTTAAAATTTAAATTTAAAATTTAAAATTTAAAATTTAAAATTTAAAATTTAAAATTTAAAATTTAAAATTTAAAATTTAAAATTTAAAATTTAAAATTTAAAATTTAAAATTTAAAATTTAAAATTTAAAATTTAAAATTTAATTTAAATTTAAAATTTAAGTTTGAGTTTGAGTTTGAAATTTAGGGTTTGAGTTTGAGTTTAAAATTTGAGTTTGAGGTTTGAGTTTGAGGTTTGAGTTTGAAATTTGAAATTTGAAATTTGAGTTAAAATTTTTTTAAGTTTGAAATTTGAAATTTAAAATTTAAAATTTAAAATTTAAAATTTAAAATTTAAAATTTAAATTTAAAATTTAAAATTTAAAATTTAAAATTTAAAATTTAAAATTTAAAATTTAAAATTTAAAATTTAAAATTTAAAATTTAAAATTTAAAATTTAAAATTTAAAATTTAAAATTTAAAATTTAAAATTTAAAATTTAAAATTTAAAATTTAAAATTTAAAATTTAAAATTTAAAATTTAAAGTTTTTGGTTTAGGGTTTAGGGTTTGAGGTTTGAGTTTGAGGTTTGAGGGTTTGAGTTTGAAATTTGAGTTTGAGGTTTGAGGTTTGAGTTTGAGTTTAAGGTTTAAAATTTAAGGTTTAAATTTTTTTTTGAGTTTAAAATTTGTTTAAAATTTAAAATTTAAAATTTAAAATTTAAAGTTTAAAATTTAAAATTTAAATTTAAAATTTAAAATTTAAAATTTAAAATTTAAAATTTAAAATTTAAAATTTAAAATTTAAAATTTAAAATTTAAATTTAAATTTAAAATTTAAAATTTAAAATTTAAAATTTAAAATTTAAAATTTAAAATTTAAAATTTAAAATTTAAAATTTAAAATTTAAAATTTAAATTTAAAATTTAAAATTTAAAATTTAAGTTTAGGGTTTAGGGTTTGAGTTTGAGTTTTGAGGTTTAAAGTTTGAGTTTAAAGTTTGAGATTTGAATTTGAAATTTGAGTTTGAAATTTGAGTTTAAAATTTAAAATTTAAATTTAAAATTTAAAATTTAAAATTTAAAATTTAAAATTTAAATTTAAAATTTAAAATTTAAAATTTAAAATTTAAAATTTAAAAAATTTAAAATTTAAAATTTAAAATTTAAAATTTAAAATTTAAATTTAAAATTTAAAATTTAAAATTTAAAATTTAAAATTTAAAATTTAAAATTTAAAATTTAAAATTTAAAATTTAAATTTAAAATTTAAGTTTGAGATTTGGTTTGAGTTTAAGTTTAGGTTTGAGTTTAGGGTTTGAGTTTGATTTAGTTTGAGGTTTAAATTTGAAAATTTGAGTTTGAAATTTAATTTAAAATTTAAAATTTAGTTTAAAATTTAAAATTTAAAATTTAAAATTTAAAATTTAAAATTTAAAATTTAAAATTTAAAATTTAAAATTTAAAATTTAAAATTTAAATTTAAAATTTAAAATTTAAAATTTAAAATTTAAAATTTAAAATTTAAAATTTAAAATTTAAAATTTAAAATTTAAAATTTAAAATTTAAAATTTAAAATTTAAAATTTAAAATTTAAAATTTAAAATTTAAAATTTAAGGTTTTTTGAGTTTGAGGGTTTAGGTTTGAAATTTGAGTTTTTTAAAATTTGATTTGAGTTTGAGTTTGAGATTTGAGTTTAAAATTTGAGTTTAAAATTTAAAATTTGAAATTTAAAATTTAAAATTTAAAATTTGGTTTAAAATTTAAAATTTAAAATTTAAAATTTAAAATTTAAATTTAAAATTTAAAATTTAAAATTTAAAATTTAAAATTTAAATTTAAAATTTAAAATTTAAAATTTAAAATTTAAAATTTAAAATTTAAAATTTAAAATTTAAAATTTAAAATTTAAAATTTAAAATTTAAAATTTAAAATTTAAAATTTAAAATTTAAAATTTAAAATTTAAAGGTTTAAGTTTAATTTAGATTGAAGAGTTTGAGTTTGAATTTGAGTAGTAAATTTAGTTTGAGTTTAAATTTAAAATTTAAAATTTAAAATTTAAAGTTTAAAATTTAAAATTTAAAATTTAAAATTTAAAATTTAAAATTTAAAATTTAAAATTTAAAATTTAAAATTTAAAATTTAAAATTTAAAATTTAAAATTTAAATTTAAAATTTAAAATTTAAAATTTAAAATTTAAAATTTAAAATTTAAAATTTAAAATTTAAAATTTAAAATTTAAAATTTAAAATTTAAAATTTAAAATTTAAAATTTAAATTTAAAATTTAGAGTTTGAGTTTGAGGTTTAGGGTTTGAGTTTGAGGGTTTGAGTTTAGGGTTTGAGTTTAGGGTTTAAGGTTTGAGTTTAAATTTGAAATTTGAAATTTAAAATTTAATTTAAAATTTAAAATTTAAAATTTAAAATTTAAAATTTAAATTTAAAATTTAAATTTAAAATTTAAAATTTAAAATTTAAAATTTAAAATTTAAAATTTAAAATTTAAAATTTAAATTTAAAATTTAAAATTTAAATTTAAAATTTAAAATTTAAAATTTAAAATTTAAAATTTAAAATTTAAAATTTAAAATTTTTTAATTTAAATTTAAAATTTAAAATTTAAATTTAAAATTTAAAATTTAAGGTTTGAGTTTAAAGTTTAAAATTTGAGGTTTGAGGGTTTGGGTTTAGGGTTTAGGGTTTGAGGTTTGAGGTTTGAGTTTGAGTTTGTTTGGGGTTTGAAATTTGTTTGAGTTTGTTTAGGGTTTTTTAAAATTTATTTAAAATTTAAAATTTTTTAAATTTAAAATTTAAATTTAAAATTTAAATTTATTTAAATTTAAAATTTAAAATTTAAAATTTAAAATTTAAAATTTAAAATTTAAAATTTAAAATTTAAATTTAATTTAAAATTTAAAATTTAAAATTTAAAATTTAAAATTTAAAATTTAAAATTTAAAATTTAAATTTAAAATTTAAATTTAAAATTTAAAATTTAAAATTTAAAATTTAAAATTTAAAATTTGAGTTTAAGGTTTAGGGTTTGAGTTTAGGGTTTGGTTTTAGGGTTTAGGGTTTAGGGTTTGGGGTTTGGGGTTTAGGGTTTGGGGTTTGGGTTTGAGGTTTGGGTTTGAGTTTGGGTTTGGGTTTGAGTTGGGGTTTTAGTGTTTAGGGGGTTTAGGGTTTTAGGGTTTAGGGGTTTGGGGTTAGGGGTTTGGGGTTAGGGTTTGGGGTTTAGGGGTTAGGGGTTAGGGGTTTAGGGTTTAGGGTTTAGGGTTTAGGGTTTAGGGTTTAGGGTTTAGGGTTTAGGGTTTAGGGTTTAGGGTGTTGGGGTTTAAGGTTTGGTTTTGGGTTTAGGGTTTGAGGGTTTGAGGGTTTAGGGTTTGGGTTTAAGGGTTAAGGGTTAGGGTTTGAGGTTTGAGGGTTTAGGGTTTGAGTTTGAGGGTTTGGGGTTTGGGGGAGTTTAAGGTTTAGGGTTTGGGTTTTAGGGTTTGGGTTTGAGGTTTGAGGGTTTGGGTTTAGGGTTTGGGGTTTGAGGGTTTAGGGTTTAGGGTTTAAGGTTTGGTTTAAGGTTTAGGGTTTAGGGTTTAAATTTTAAGGGTTTAGGGTTTGGGTTTAGGGTTTAGGGTTTAAGGTTT